>CM071594.1:125755000-135755000 GCA_036435485.1 Saposhnikovia divaricata | reverse complement strand
AAATGCTATGTCTCCTGGCGCGTCAAACTCCAGTATTAGTTCATCTTTCAATGTTGGAAAATTTCCTGCAACATTATCATTGTTGGCAGGTTTGAATAGTGTTTGAACTGGAATTGCAATATTCTTCCGCAAGTTCCTCTATTATGAAAATTTGATAATATCTTGCTTATCTTTGACATAGTAGATATTTCTTCAGAACAAATATATTTTGAGTTACCTTGTAACTTCATCTCATACCATATATTGGTACTACGTCCGTTAATGCATGGCATATGGTTTCTAAGATATTTTGGACTGTTATATATTATCACTGTTCAATTATATTTTTGGTGGGCTATTGCTCACCCTTGCTTTATTTATTTATATCACAACAACAGCTAGATCAGATGGCCGCGCAAGGCGTACTTAGCATAGACAGGTGTCAGCCGTCAGAGGATTAACCGCTGAGGTCATAGCTACCATTGCCGAAGATGCAGCTTCCGGTAGGCTAGCTGTTAGCATTTGAACATCAAATGTATTTATTATATGGCATATACCAATGGATGGCAAAGAGTATGTAATGGTAAAATTTTAATTCTTTGGGTTGTAAGAACTCAAACTTATGATTTATTATATTGAGGGTTACTCTGATTTCATCTCTAGGACTATAACGGGTGTGTTTTATGTTGTTGTTTTGGGTCACAAGGTTGTAATTTAAATTATGTTGGTTTTATGGATGGATATTGAGACCGTAACGACCAGATCCCTGACCCTGGATCTGGGGGTGTTACAGATATTCATTTGATCATTATTTATTTAATGAAAATTATTTCGAATATTCATTTAAATTTTATTTATTTAATAAGTATTATTAATTTGACTATTCATTAATTATTTAATGAATATTATGGTGAATATTTATTCGAAGGATATTTTGATCAATATTTATATTAAGAATATTCTTCAAATATGTATGATTTAATTAATACTCTTGGAATATTATTCACTTCTTCTAACTAGTTTTAAAAATGATTCAAATATTATCTTCGACCTTCGAATATTATGTAAATTATCTCTAAGGAAGGTTCTCAAAAATCCTATTCTTCATTCAAATCTATCTTTCAAATTATAAGGAACCTTACTTGGGAAATGTTATTTATCTTGTTGACTTCCCGGTCATAAATCTTTTGAAACTATTCTTTTCACTCGCAACTTGGTTGCTAATCATCGATTGAATCTTTTGTTACTTCCTCATCATTCGAGGGGTAAGAGTGTTGGAACAAGTTGGTATCCATTAACAAGCAACAACTTGGGAAATATTGGTGAATTTTCTTTTCCAACTAGATACGACTACTTTGTGGAGTCCTATCAACAAGTATTATACTTGAGGAAAGGGGGACGAACTTTACATTTCAGAGTCATGGATGTTATTCGAACTAGGAGACGCGTAAGTGGCCGAGTGGCGCCGGTCCAGCAATGGCCCAACCGTTGGCCGGGGGATTCCAGAGGGCGGTTGACAAGTAAATCCGTCGGTCCTTCCTTCTACATGTAGAGAACAATGATGGGGATCATAACATGCGACTGATCATCGTAAACGTTATGGCTCCTGGCGCGGCAATGCTCCCGTATTAGTTCATCTTTCAAAGTTAGAAATTTTTCTGCAACATTATTAGTGTTGGTAGGGTTGGAAAGTGTTCAAAACTTGGACTGCATATTTTTCCTGTAATTTCCTTTTATGAGATGTGATGATATCTGGCTCATACTTTTGTGTAGAAGATATTCCTACGAAAGATATATTTTGAGTTACCTTGTAACTTCATGGTTTACCTTATACTAGCATTATGTTCGTAAATGCATGGCATATGGTTTCAAAAACACTTTTGAACTGTTATATATATTATTGTTCTGTATACATATTTGTTGGTGGGCTATTGCTCACCCTTGCTTTATTATTTATATCACAACAACAGCTAGGTCTGATGGTCGCGTAAGGCGCACTCGGCGCAAGCAGGTGACTCCAATCGTAGGACTACCCGCTGATATGGTTGCTGCCATTGCTGAGGTAGACATGCAGCTTTTGTTTTCAGTCTTAAGTATATGTAATTAACGGCAAGAATCTTTAAACTTATGATGTAATCATTTTGGGTTGTAATAACTTATATTCGTGGATCCTATTAGTACTTATTTCAATTTTATCTCTGGGACTATAACTGGTTGTGTGTGTGTGTGATTGGATATTATTGTGGGGGTTATCACATTAATTTCCCTTCTTTTTTTTTAATTAATATATCAGAAAGAGAATTCTTTTAGTTCGATCTATTACCAATATATTTTTTTGTTCTGTATTTGTTATAATCTATTCTATTAAAGGAAATTAATATAATTTTTGTTTATATTGAAATGAATCGAGATTGATAAGGAGTTTTTAATGATGATCGAACATGTACTTGTTTTGAGTGCCTATTTATTTTCTGTTGGTCTTTATGGATTGATTACAAGTCGAAATATGGTTAGGGCCCTTATGTGTCTTGAACTTATTTTGAATGCAGTTAATATAAATTTTGTAACATTTTCTGATTTTTTTGATAGTCGTCAATTAAAAGGAGCAATTTTCTCTATTTTTGTTATAGCTATTGCAGCCGTTGAAGCCGCTATTGGACTAGCTATTGTTTCATCAATTTATCGTAACAGAAAATCAACTCGTGGGGTCACAGCATGTGTTTATTTATTTGGACTCAAGTCAAGTATTGTTTATGGAAATTAAGACCGTAACGACCAGGTCCCCGACCCCGGATCTGGGGCTGTTACAGAAATGGTATCAGAGCGAGAGTTATATATCCCAAGAGATGATACGACGTTATATAATAATAAATTCATTAAGATAATAAGAACTCTTGCCAAGTTCACCTAAAACCCTTATGGAAAATTTTTAAGTATCATGATAGTAACATAGTTCATATTATGTAGGCGAGTGACATCTCCTACCTAGAGGCTTTTGAGAGACAGCACGACGAGGCGATCCAGGCCGCCGAGGATAGGGCGGTGGTTGATTCTGATGACTTGTTTAGGACCAGAGATCCATATTATGAGCGTCTGGGAGGTGGAGGACCCGGAGGAGGTCCCGGAAGCTGAGGATACCGAGGTCGTTGAGTCTGAGGAGGAGGACCCGGAGAGGGTCTAGATAGCTGAGGATACCGATGTTATTAGTGAAGAGTCTAATGATGAGGATCTGGAGGAGATCCGGGCGATATCTAATGTTAGGGTGTTCAGGAATTCGTGTACCACCACTCTCTACTGAGAGGGCCCCTACCCCACCACCCTTGCCTGTGAGCCCTGTTTCTGAGGAGTTTGAAGAGCTGACCCCCGAGCCGCAGCAGGCAGAGCCCGCACCTCCAATAGAGCCATCTACCCCACCCCATATTCCGATAGATGGGATACCAGTGTGTATGCATAACTGGGTTGTGAGCAGACTTTCTACAGATTTAGAAGTGGCTGAGGCCAGGTTAGCAGAGTCCAGGGCGGAGCTCGCGGCTGAGAGAGTTGATAGGTTGGGATACCAGGGCGGCGGGAGGCGTGCTAGAGCTCGAGAGATGCATAGAGCAGTGACCCATATGCCCGGATGAGGGTCCGGACTTTACCTACCGATGGACATGGCATGGTATCTTGGATAGATGCTGAGGAGATCTTCCGTATTTCTATGATGAGGGTTAGTGCTTTGGGTTCCACTGGTGGCTGATTTCAGAGACAGTGATGTAGTAGTCTAGTCTTCTAGTCATGTACGGACATAGTAGTGCCGACTTTTGCGGGATAGTTTCATTGTATTTAGTTTCCCTTTTACTGACTAGACGGATATACCATGTATTTCACTTTTTACTAGATGTTGTTAGGATGGTTGTACTCTTAAACTGTCGATGTGACTCAGATGATGTATCTTTCAGCACTATGTATATATTTGTTTCCTTTCAGTCATTTCAGTTCTGTTGTGATGCGATCACCAGTTTATTAGTTTATTTACTGCACGTACTACTTTCGATTAAGTTGCCATGACATATAGAACTGTGGGATCCTAAATCCAAATATGTAACAATTTTGCAAGGAGGAATCTTTAAAACAAGTGAATTAGCCTAATGTGTAATTGTCCAAATTTTCAGTAAGATGCCTCTACGAAGAATGGGAACTAGGGCTAATCCCTGTGAGTCTACCGATCAAGAAAGTCACAATCAACATAGGGAAGATCCCGAATATTATGAAGCGCAAGATGAGGATTATAATGAGCAAGAGGATTCCCAGTATGGGACAGCAGACGAAACCATTTTCACTAGAGAATTCGAAGAAAAAGTAGAAAGGGAAGAAATTGAAGTTGAGTAAGAAGGGGAGAACCATGATAGGGACCCCATGGGTCAGTTTATGGATCTACTTAGGAAAAATTTGAACCGTTACCCCCAACCACCCCAGGGAAACAACAGTACCGTGGCAAACTCTTTCAGGGCCTTTAAGTCCCTTAAGCCCCCAGAATTCCACGGATCAGCTGACCTAGTCGAGGCAAGAGCCTGGATAAAGGAAACGGAAAAGTCATTTGAGATTCTAAGCAATGAGGAGGTGCAAAAGACTATTTTTGCCACTTACCTTCTGAAAGGAGAGGCCAATTATTGGTGGGAGGCTAAGAAGGACATGGAGACGGATGCTGTAGTAACTTGGGATAGGTTCAAACAATTGTTTCTGGAAAAGTACTTCCCGAGGTTTATGAAAGTTCAAATGGAGCTCAAGTTTTTAGAACTAAAATAGAACAATTTGTCAATGGCTGATTATGAGGCCAAGTTTTCTGAGTTATCAAGGTTTGTGCCAGAATTTGTGGATACTGTGGAGAAGAAAGCGAATAGGTTTCAGCAAGGGTTGAAGCAATGGATTCAGAATCGGGAAGCAGTCTTAGAGATTACAGATTATGCCACCTTGGTGCAAAAAGCAATAATTGTGGAAGCAGGGAGTGATCAGATGCAGAAAGAAAGAGAGAAAGGGGGGATAAAGAGGAAGCATGCTAGCATGGGAGAGGTTCCGCAGGAGGAAAACCCCCGAATAAGTTTAACAGAGGAACAGTTTCCCTACCTGTAAGGAATGTAGGATTTAAACCATATATGAGCGCAAGTGTGAGCCAGGGTGGCCATCAATCAGGAGTGTCCCGTTCCCACCCTTCTAGACCTCCATTACCAGTATGTGCAACTTATGGGGGGAAACACCCTGGAGTGTGTAACCAGAAACCGATAACCTGCTATAAGTGTGGACGAGTAGGCCACTATGCCCACCATTGTACCACGGTTACTCCTACTACCAACAAAGGCACTGCTTGTTTCCAGTGCGGACGTCAAGGTCACATGAAGAAGGATTGCCCAATGAACAAACCACCAGCATCAGGGGCAAGCAAAGCTGCCTCTAATAGGCCACCAATTGCTAGGACTTTTAAAGTGACAGTGGAGGATGCCGTGAGGGACACAGGCGTAATAGCAGGTACCTTTTCTCTGAATTCAGTTAGGGCAAACGTCTTATTTGATTCTGGAGCAACTAAGTCTTTTATATCAAGAGATTTTGCGCGTAATTTGAAACTTAAGACCCAACAGTTAAGGGATTCTTTACAAGTAGAAATAGCCAACCAGGAAGTAGTTCCCGTTAATCAGATTCACCCCGATTGTAAATTAGAAATAGGAGGACAATCTTTTTATGTTGATTTGATTCCTTTTAAACTATAGGAATTTGATGTCATTTTGGGAATGGATTGGTTGTCTCGCAATAATGCCTAGATAGATTGCGAAGGGAAAAAGGTTAAGTTGAAAACCCCAGGAAAGAAGGAAATAGTGTTTAAAGGGATACGACAGACCCTGAAAATTCTAACCATGGCGCAAACCAAAAGATTGTTACGAAAAGGGAACGAGGCTTACTTAGCTTATGTTATTGACACTCAGAAGGAAACGCCCGAGATACAAGACATTCCGGTAGTTAATGAATTCGATGACGTATTTCCGTAAGATCTTCCCGGATTACCACCTGATAGAGTAATCAAGTTTCCTATCGAGTTAGCCCCGGGGACGGTGCTGGTTTCGAAGGCCCCATACCGATTAGCCCCAGTTGAAATGAAAGATCTAGCTTAGCAGTTACAGGAATTGTTGGATAAGGGTATGATAAGACCCAGTGTGTCGCCTTGGGGCGCACCAGTATTGTTCGTTAAGAAGAAGGGCAGGAGTATGAGGTTATGCATCGACTATCGAGAGTTGAACAAGCTAACAATAAAGAATAAGTACCTGTTACCCAGAATAGATGACTTGTTTGACCAGCTAAAGGGTGCTGAATACTTCTCTAAGATTGACCTGAGAACAGGATATCACCAACTGAAGATTAAACCCGAAGATATCCCAAAGACTACATTCTCTGCCAGATATGGACATTATGAGTTCTTGGTGATGTCATTTGGATTGACCAATGCCCCAGCAGCTTTTATGGATTTAATGAATAGAGTGTTCAAGGAGTATTTGGACCAGTTTGTGATAGTTTTCATCGATGATATTCTTATCTACTCAAAGATAGAGGCAGAACACGCCGAACATTTTTGAAGTGTGAGTTTTGGAAAAATAAGGTGCAATTCTTAGGGCACGTGATCAATAGAGAAGGAGTGTTGGTCGACCCCTCCAAGATAGAGGCAGTTTCAAACTGGGAACCGCCAACCACTCCAACAGAAGTAAGGAGTTTCATCGGACTAGCAGGATATTATAGAAGATTTGTTCAAGATTTTACGAAGATCGCAGCCCCGTTAACTCGACTTACCCGTAAAATCGAGAAATTTGAATGGACTGAAAAATGTGAGAAGAGTTTCCAAGAGCTGAAGAAGAGGTTAGTGACATCCCCATTGTTGGCGTTGCCTAATGGAAAAGGAGATTTTGTAATTTACAGTGATGCTTCGCATAAAGGATTAGGATGCGTGCTTATGCAGCACGGTAAGGTAATCGCGTATGCGTCAAGGCAGCTAAAGGAATATGAGATTCGATATCCCACTCATGATCTAGAATTAGCAGCAATAGTTTTCGATTTAAAGATTTGGAGGCACTACTTGTATGGAGAGAAGTGCGAGATTTACACTGACCATAAGAGCCTCAAGTACATTTTCACTCAGAAAGAACTTAATATGTGCCAGAGAAGATGGCTGTAATTAATCAAGGATTATGATTTTGAGATTCGTTATCACCCGGGTAAAGCCAATGTGGTGGCTGACGCCCTCAATGGGAAAGAGAAACCCAAAATGATAACCTCAGAAGAAGAATTGGTGAGAGATTTCGAAAATTTGGAAATCGAGGTCAAGATACCCAGAGATGGTCAAGAAAGGTTAATTGAAATTCGAATCCAACCCCCATTGTTAGAAAAGATTAGACTATGTCAAGAACGGATAATGGAGGAAGAAGAGAACTCCGCGGAAGTGATAATGACCGGAGAAGAAATTAAGTGTGAAAGAGACAAAGAAGGAATCATGAGGTACACATACAGGACATGGATTCCAAATGTGCTGGAGCTCAAGGACGACATTTTATATGAGGGACACAACTCAAGGTACTCAGTGCACCCCGGTAGTACCAAGATGTATAGAGATTTTAAAGAGTACTACTGGTGGCCTAACATGAAAAAGGACGTAGCAGAGTGGGTAAGCAGATGCTTGACCTGCCAAAGAGTGAAAGTAGAGCACCAGAGACCCAGTGGACTTTTGTACCCCTTAGAGATTCCCGAATGGAAATGGGAACATATAGCCTTGGATTTCGTAGTAGGTTTACCAAGGACCAAAGCTAATCATGACGCCATATGGGTAATTATAGATCGATTAACGAAGTCAGCTCACTTTCTCCCGATCAATGAAAGGTATACAGTCGATAGACTAGTAGATATCTACTTAAAAGAGATAGTGGCGCGACATGGAGTCCCATTCGCCATAGTATCCGATCGAGATCCCAGATTTAACTCCAGGTTTTGGAGAAGCTTTCAAGAGTGTGTAGGAACCAGGCTAAACATGAGTACAGCCTATCACCCCCAGACAGACGGGCAAAGTGAAAGGACCATCCAAATGCTAGAAGATATGTTGAGAGTCTGTGCTATAGACTTTAAAGGAAATTGGGATGATCACTTGTCATTGATTGAGTTCTCCTACAACAATAGCTTTCATTCAAGCATAGGAATGCCGCCTTACGAGGCCCTTTATGGAAGGAAATGTCGATCTCCCTTGTATTGGGATGAAGTTGGAGTGAGAAAGATGCTCGGGCCCGAAGTGGTCCAACGGACTAAGGATGCAGTGGATCTAATCAGAGGACGGCTGGTAGCAGCCCAAGATCGACAAAAGAGATATGCCGACTTAGCTCGGAAAGGCAAGGAATATGAAGTTGGAGACCTAGTGTTTTTAAAGGTATCTCCCTGGAAAGGTTTAATGAGGTTTGGGAAGAAGGAAAAACTGAGTCCTAGATACATTGGACCCTTTGAGATCTTAAGACGTATCGGGGAACTAGCTTATGAACTAGCATTACCCCCAAATCTACAACAAGTACACATTGTGTTCCATGTTTCGATGTTAAGGAAATATAATCCGGATGCCAAGAATATTGTGGAATACGAGAACATAGACATGCAACTAGACCTAACCTATGTGGAGCAGCCTGTGGAAATCATAGATCAAAAAGAACAAGTGCTTCGAAACAAGGTTATCAAGCTAGTCAGAGTTTTATGTCAGAACCACAATGTAGAAGAATCAACTTGGGAATTGGAAAGCGCAATGCTAAAAAAGTACCCCCATTTGTTTTCAAACTGATTCCGGGACGGAATCCTTTTAAGGAGGGGAGACTGTAAGAACCCAGATTTTTGGTATTAATTAAAACTTTTATTATGTAATGGAGTATAAGTGTAACAGTGGTTCTAATAAATGAATATTGAAAGGATTTTGATTCAAATATTTATATGCCATGAGCAATGCAATTGGTTGACAACTTAGATAAGAATAATCTATCTCCTGGATAAGTAAGATATGGTAAATTCCAAAGAGGAAGGTTATTCTCATGTCATCCAAATCGATATCTGTTATAAGTCCAGTGGTTCCGTAAAAAGGTTACGGAACGCTCGGGAAAGCGCAAGGACATTTTTCTAATTATAAGAATTAAAGAGAGAATAAGTGATGAATAGTGTTTTGGGTGGAAATTGGAATATTATTAGACGACGCTATATAGGAGCATTCAGAACGGATTTCTGAGTTCGTATTAGTGACCGATAGGCAATATAAGTGTATGTAAACGATATCGGATTCAGAAAAATAGCACTTTTACTTTCTCCGAGATTTCCCTGGACACTGAAGGATTTAAGGATTTATTAAAAAGATTTAAGGGGTCTAAATTCAGGAATTATAAAGGAGGATTAAAGATGTGAGCAAAAATATTAAGAGAGTTTCCGGTAAAACCCTAACTAGAAATCCTTGAGTTATTCCTCCGAACGATCAATGAAATCGAGCAATAACCGGACAAAGAAGCAAGCAGGGAATCGAGATGCATGCATATGCAAGAGGATAAGACCAAGGAACTAAGTAGTTACTTGAGCAACTAGCATACTTAGTGAATTAAACCAAGTACTTAGCTTCATTTCATCATCTTACCACAAGATCAAGACATTTGTCCATCCAAATACATCATGCATGACACACCACCTTTAATAAAGCCACTTTACATGAGATATTATCCAAGACAATCACTTTATGCATTATTTTCCAAGAGCAAGCCAGGCAAAAACTCGCTCTCTCTCTCTCTCTCTCTCTCTCTCTCTCTCTCTCTCTCTCTCATTAAGCCCATTTGGCTTTCTTCAAAATTCAAGAACAAAAATCAAGCTTCCAACCATCATTTGATCTCCAAATTTTTATGGTGAGTACTAAATTTCATATAATAGCTATCCTAGAACTCTTAGCTTCAAACTCCACTTTTTCCATTTTTAAAAAAATCATCAAAGATGATGATGAATAGTATTTTCAAGAACTAATCTTTGATTTCTTGTTTTCTTTGGTTGATCTAAGCTAGCTTAAGACCATACAAGGACTAGATCAAGCTTATTAAGGCTAGTACATATTCCAAGGAAGGTATACCACTTGAAACCCTAGATCTTGTTTTGAGTTTTATGTTTGTTCTTGATGGTTTTAGGTTAGTATGATTATGGTGATGTTATAAGCACGATTATGTAGTTGACTGTTTGATTTAAGAGATATGATGATCATGTTGGTAAAGTGAGATGTTTTGGACTTGTTAAGTTGATTATCATGTGTATAAGATGTATGGTATGCCCGGTGTGGCTTGGTTGTGTGGTAACAATTTTGAAACGTTCGATTTATAACCGTCGTAATGCCGAAATTTCGTTAATCCCTGAAATTCGTGCATAATCAGTAGCATTAATTTCCTGAACTTGATAAGTATATGACATACCTTTGTAGATCTCGAGTCATAGATCGTTTTGGCGCGAGAATCGAAGCAAACGGACTTACGGTTTAGGAGTTATGGTCAAATTAGTAAAAGTGGTTCGGAACCGTAAATGCGAGTTCGTAACTGAAATTGAACCCCTGTAAATTAAGTAATTCAGTGGCGAATCTTGATAATTAAATATTAGAGATCATAAGGAAGGTGTGGAAGAAAACCTCATGTCAAACGGATCATTTTTCGATTTTATAAAAATATTCGAATCAAGGTTAAGTGCGAATGAACCCCTAAAAAGGATACTTGGTTATAACTTTGGAAAATCACTTAGATAACGTTTGATAAATCTTGAGGTATAATCTTTCGACCTTAGAACTTATATTGCTTAAGTACCTACCAAGTGTAAGTGTAATGACATGCCTTAATAGCGAACCAATGTCGGGTCGTAACGGTGTTAATAAGAGTTACACTAGAGAGTGTATAACGAGATAACTTGAAAACGTGTTTCAACCTAAGTTAAGTATATACTTAGCCTTTTTAAAAGCATTAAGTAATTAATCTCGAATGCTTTGATTGTTTATAGATCATCGAGCAGACCCAGGACACGCTACCCCTACTCGACTACCAGGCAAGTTTCCAATACTTTGGAACCGTTGTTGTGATAATTCATATATGAACTGATTCTGTTATACATATGCCATAGCATGCATGCCTACTTTCAAGCTATACTGCGAACCTTGTTCCCTGATTTAATGTTGGCTTATAAGCCAGATAGATAGTATATCGGTTATAAGCCGGATATTGCTAAAACCCTTAAGTGAAGGGCATATGAATCTTATTCTTCGAATATAGACCGGGAGTCGGTATTTCTTGATATATTGGGATTATTTTCGAAGGGAAATATTTAAGGAAATATTTTTTCCATTATTTATTTACTGAATATTATTTGAATATTCATTTGAGATTATTTACTTAATGAATATTATTTTGACTATTCATTCGAGTTATTTATTTAAAGGAAATTATTTTCGAATATTCATTTGATCATTATTTATTTAATGAAAATTATTTCGAATATTCATTTAAATTTTATTTATTCGATAAGTATTATTAATTTGACTATTCATTAATTATTTAAATAATATTATGGTGAATATTTATTCGAAGGATATTTTGATCAATATTTTATATTAAAAATATTCTTCAAATATGTATGATTTAATAAATACTCTTTGATTATTATTCACTTCTTCTAACTAGTTTTAAAAATGTTTTACTTCATTCAAATATTATCTTCGACCTTCGAATATTATGTAAATTATCTTTAAGTCTTATTATTAATATTATTTTATCAACGAAGGTTCTAAAAAATCCTATTCTTCATTCAAATCTATCTTTCAAATTATAAGGGAACCTTACTTGGAAAATGTTATTTATCTTGTTGATTTCCCGGCCATAAATCTTTTGAAACTATTCTTTTCACTAGCAACTTGGTTGCTATTCATCGATTGAATCTTTTGTTACTTCCTCATCATTTGAGGGGTAAGAGTGTTGGAACAAGTTGGTATCCATTAACAAGCAAAAGCTTGGGAAATATTGGTGAATTTTCCTTTCCAACTAGATACGTCTAATTTTTGGAGTCCTATCAATAAGTATTATACTTGGGGAAAGGGGGACGAACTTTACGTTTCAGAGTCATGGATGTTATTCGAACTAGGAGACGCGTAAGTGGCCGAGTGGAGCCGGTCCAGCAATGGCCCAGCCGTTGGCCGGGGGGTTCCAGAGGGCGGTTGACAAGTAAATCCGTTGGTGCTTCCTTTTACATGTAGAGAATAATGATGGGGAGCATAACATGCGACTGATCATCGTAAACGTTATGGCTCCTGGCGCGGCAATGCACCCGTATTATTTCATCTTTCAAAGTTAGAAATTTTTCTGCAACATTATCAGTGTTGGCAGGGTTGAAAAGTGTTCAAAACTAGGATTGTATATTTTTCCTGCAATTTCCTTTTATGCGATGTGATGATATCTGGCTCATATTTTTGTATAGCAGATATTCCTAAGAAAGATATATTTTGAGTTACCTTGTAACTTCATCATTTACCTTATACTAGCATTATGTTGGTAAATGCGTGGCATATGGTTTCAAAAACACTTTTATTTTATATATATTATTGTTCAATATACATTTTTGTTGGAGGCCTATTGCTCACCCTTGCTTTATTATATATATCACAACAACAGTTAGGTCTGATGGCCCGCGTAAGGCGCACTCGGCGCAAGCAGGTGACTCTAGTCGTAGGACTACCCGCTGATATGGTTGCTGCCATTATTGAGGTAGACCCGCTAATAATATCAACATCAGAATGAACGTGGTCAACCATTACCCTGAAAACATATTGAATTGAGTACTTGAAGATTTTAAGGATTCACCTATGATTGAAGAACTCAATGCTATGAGGGCAGAAGAAAAGTAACAAGAGACACTGAATCAATATCTAGCTAAAACTAAAGGGAAAAATAATAAAGGCACTGGATAGTCTTCAACTATAAGAATGTCTACTTTTTGTATTCAAGTTTAAATCAATTTCATACCTGTATCTCAAGTTTTATCTTTATGTATGTTAGGCTTGTTATTAGACATGAAATTATGACTAAGGGTCTTACTCACAATTTGGGGGAGATTGTTAGTCACAGAGGCATGCCTGAATACCTCTAATAACAAGCCTAATTGTTTGTAATGCTTTGCATTACCTACATGACCCCTTAACTGGGGAACCCTCTAGTTGTAGAGTTTCTACTTGTTTTAGTACTTGTAATAGGCATCAAAATTCTAGCTGTGTATCTGCATAAATTTAGTCATAAAATAATTCTTGAAAGAAGATTCAGAGATCATGCCTCAAGCTTGAAGAACAAGGCTGTCAAAATAAATACAGTTTGATTTTGAAGATTTGCCTAAGTACTTATTCGAGAAGTATTTTGGTCTATTCGAGAAGTCAAGGTTTCGAGAAGTCAGAGATTCGATATCTCAAAAGACATTGTTCGATATCTCAAGGAGTCAACAAGTCAAAGCATCATTCGATCAGGGATTCGACATGTCTAATACTCTATTCGAGAACTCAAGAAGATAACAAAGTCAAAGCATCATTCAAGTTCTCTACGAGTCAACAAGTCAAAGTTACATTCGACATCTCAACGACCCAGGAAGCTATATTCGACATCTCAAGGAATCCTGAAGAAAAGACTATTTCGAAAATTGGTTCGATATGTCAAGGATACAGTATTTGAGAACTCAGAGTTATCGAATTAGGCAATTCTAAGTTCTCGAATCAATCTCTTAACTATTTCTCGAATGGTTTCTTGTAGACAAAACACTGAAGCTTACTGCAACAAGTCAAGACACTTTCAGGACCACAATACTGTAAACTGCTCATGGACAGTCTACAAGAAGCTCAGAGAGTTGTTACAGGAGACAAGCTGCCACTACTATATTTTGTGACCTATTGTAATGGTAAATATCATTACAAAATAGTAAAAAACCGTTACAATAGGCCTATTGTAACACCCCTTATTCATTACATTTGTTGCCATTACAATAGTGCTATTGTAACACTCCAAATTATAATGTATTAGTGATTGTATCTATTATAACAGTAATTTATTATTATTATAAACCGTTACAATAGAGTAATCTATGTTACAATAAACACAATTGTAACACACGGTCCTTTCAATCTATTATAATTTATTTATATTTAATTTTTAGAAATTAGAATTTAATATTATTTTTAATCCAATTTATAATAATTTCAAATTTATTTATTGACAAAATTTTACAAGATATCATGACACAATATATTTAACTAAGAATAAAAGGAACACAATAACATCATAATATTGACTTGGTAATCAAAATTAATAATACCATTTCGTTACATGTTTTAAAAATCTAGCAACACTGAACTTTTAGAGGGAAGATAAAAGATAAATAAAATTCTACTAATCCAAATCATACACATAGATATCTTAAAAGTCGCATACTAGCACCAACTGCCAAGTATTAACTCTAATGCAACGAAAGTCTGGTTCATATTTCTTTCACTATAGAAGTTCATTTTCTTCATTAGCATGCACATGGTTGTCCTGCATATTGATTCCCTACAAAAATCGAAGTACTTTATATTAATAATCAACATAAAAAGGGAAATTCTTAACAATCAATTATAATATTATCAATTATACTAGAAATCGAGAGGCCATAAACTAAATAAGAAATAGAAGAATGTGAAGGGGGATTGAACAAAAAGTACCTGTTATTCAGATGGGGATTTGGATGTTGGTTTGTCAACTTGTTCACCATTTAGATCAGAAGAATTGTTTCTAGTTGCTATTCCAAACTCAGGTATGATAAGATTAATATTGGGATTTGCTGCTATAATCTGTGAAAGTACAAGAGAGGCAATATCTTGTGCAACTTCCTGAGTCAAATTCGCTTTGATATCCTTTAAGAAATCATCAGGAAGTACATATCTTGACATCTTCTCTTTTTTTTTTGAATCTTAGACTTAGTCACGCATCGTCCATACAGGGGTAAATATCCCTTTTTGTTATCCTTACCCATCACTTCATCATAAGGATCTTTCGTGGAATCTTCTCCGGATTGTTGTTTTGCTTGTAGCTCCATCATCTTATTCTATGTAAGAATCAAGTTGTTATATATAACAAAATAGTTAAAACAAAAAAAAAAAGCCAAATAGTGATAACTTTGACAAATATAGCAAATATGGTAAAGCAACGAGCAAGACACCTTCCCAATCCATAGTTAAAATCACTTACAGCTATTTCAAACCAAAACAATAATAAGCTATAATCAGTTTACTCACTATATTTTCTTTATCCTTATCCGAGTTTGTTATATATTCCTTTTCAGGATTTCTCTTTCTGGAGTTTTTGTACACTTGAGCTAGAGATGGAAGCTGTTTACTTGGGTCCTGTTGTTGCTGTTGAAACATGTATCAGTAAAAAAACTCAAAATTTAGTCCATACATATTATTCTCTAATTTAGAAAAGATCCAAGTAAAGATTTACCAATTCATATCGCAAACATGCCATTGAAGTAGGCCCCAGAGTGTGCGGATCATCATGTATGAGACGATTCGATCTATTCGTCAAACTTTCATCCTACAACAAAATATAAATAGATAAAATAGGTGACTATAAATTATAACACTTTCATTCAAAGAAAGGTGTACAAATACCTCAATTTCTTCCATGTTCCAGTATTGTAGCAGATCCAAGAATTGTTGATCAGAGATAGTCTCCGGACGATTTCTCCATCTGTCATCACCATTATCAAATTCATAGTAATGTTAGATAAAATGTAGCGCTGCACTTGCATCCATGTCTTATGATCAATCTTATAACCTTCACATCCTTTCTGACTTGTCCTCCCTCTTCCCCTTAAAGGATGTCCAAGCCTTTGAAAGAGTTTTTGTGGTGCAGATTTATCAATTACCTCTTCAGTACCATTTTTCACTTTCTGATTCAAATATATTGCACATAACCTGAGAGATTCCTCGATTAGATAGCCTTCTACCATTTTTCACTTTCTGATTCAAATATCTTGCACATATTTCTTACTTATGATTTTAACTTTCGTAGATATCTCTAAATAGCGTACATACACCTTGAAGCAACTGGCCCGCCAAGTGCAATTTCTTCAACCAGGTGAATATGTAAATGGATCATAATATCAAAAAATGTAGGTGGGAAGATCTGTTCTAACTCACAAAGAACCTCAACTATCTCAGTTTGTAATCTCTCGTGATCTTTTGGATCAATTTCTTTAGGCCATATAGATTTGAAAAATGCACTCAATCTTATTAAAGGAATTGCAACATCTGTTTGTAATGTTATGCTCACAGCCATTGGAAGTAAGTGATGCATCATATAATGTGCATCATGGCTTTTATAGCTTGCAATTTTCATTTCTTTTACTTGCACATACCGCTTGATATTAGATCCACAATCTTGTGGTATCTTTGGATTTTTAAGCACTTGACAAAAAGTACGTTTTTCTTCTACTGACATCCAAATCCGTGCCTTTGCAATTACTTGATTACCATCTGATGATTCTTGAGGTTGAAGCTCTAGCATAATGCCAAGTTCTAACAGATCCTTACGTGCTTCTTCATAATCTTTATTTTTTTTGGTAATGTGATCAATGTTCCCAGAATGTTGTCAAACAAATTCTTTTCTATATGCATTGTATCAAGATTATGTCGACATTTGACATTCTTCCAATATGGCAGGTCATTAAAACAAGAATTTTTCCTCCTTGGATTTTCATCTTTATTCTCTTTTGGTTTCTTTGGTCCAAAATCATTCTTGAAATTAGATAGTAATTCAGAAATTTCAGTCCCAGTCAACCGAACAGGTGCACTTCTCTCCTCTATTTTTCCATTAAAATTCTTTTCCATTAAAATGATAGTAATGTGATCAATGTTCCCAGAATGTTATCAAACAAATTCTTTTCTATATGCATTGCATCAAGATTATGTCGACATTTGACATTCTTCCAATATGGCAGGTCATTAAAACAAGAATTTTTCCTCCTTGGATTTTCATCTTTATTCTCTTTTGGTTTCTTTGGTCCAAAATCATTCTTGAAATTAGATAGTAATTCAGAAATTTCAGTCCCAGTCAACCGAACAGGTGCACTTCTCTCCTCTATTTTTCCATTAAAATGATTTCTATCAAATCTCTAAGGGTGATCCTAGTCCAAAAATATATGATAGTCCTTGTAACACATCTTTTTGCTGTACTTCAACCAAGTAGAAGGGGTTTCATAATGACAACAAGGACATGCTGTCTTGCCTTTTGTGCTCCATCCCGATAGCATGGCATAACCTGGGAAGTCACTAATGGTGGAGTGCAGGGCGGCTCGCATGTTGAACATTTGATCACTTGAAGCATCATATGTGTCAATTCCAAATTCCAATAACTCTTTTAACTCTTTCATCAATGGTTTCATATAGACATCGATCGCATTTTTTGGGGACTCGGGACCAGGAATAATAAGTGAAAGCATGAGAAATTCTGACTTAATAAACATTGAAGGGGGCAAGTTGTAATTTATAAGAACAACAGGCCATGTACTATGAACGATTTGTACATTGTTGAACGGATTAAAACCATCGGTTGCGAGTCCCAATCTCACATTACGAGGTTCTTCAGAAAAAATTGGGAAATTTCTATCAAAATCTTACCAATATGTACCATCGGCTGGATGCCTAAGGATTCCATCTTTTTTATGCTCATTTTCATGCCATGTCATATAACGAGCAGTTTTTGTACACATAAAAAATCTCTGCAACCTCTTCCTAATTTGAAAATACCTTAATACTTTTGCTGGTACCTTACGATCGGTTGGGCTTTTTGATTTCCACCTAGAAGTATTGCAAATATGATAACTCGTATCTTTAACATGTTCCTCCCAGTATAACATACAATTATTTGGGCATGCATCTATCTTCATATA
Source organism: Saposhnikovia divaricata (assembly GCA_036435485.1). Lineage (NCBI taxonomy): Eukaryota > Viridiplantae > Streptophyta > Magnoliopsida > Apiales > Apiaceae > Saposhnikovia > Saposhnikovia divaricata. The sequence continues at coordinate 135,737,021 of CM071594.1, read as the reverse complement.
ATCAAGCCCCAACATCTTTATATCATTATTTGCCTCACGAAAAGAAGAGGGTAACTTTGCATCAGGTATCAAAGACCTTAATAACTCTAAAAGGTCAGAAAAAGCAACATTACTTATCTTATGGTCACACTTGAAAAGAAACAATAGAAGTGTGAAGGCAAGTTTAGAAAAAGTCTTGCATCCTGGATATAACTTGTTGACCTTCTTCGATTAACTTTAAAATCTTTTGTGTCTCCTCATTAGGCCCCCCTCTAACAGTATCATGCAATAACCCATCTAAATTATCAGAAAATTGAAATTGAACCCCACTTTCATTAGTTGGCTTTTTAACATTGGTGCCTGACTCAGACTGTTTCTCAAATCTTGTCACAAAACCCTTGCAAATCATATGGTCTCGCACTACATGTCTGTGGTACCAATAACGATATAAACAATTACCACATGGACAACAAATTTGATCCCCCTGCGCTTCAGTTGCAAATGCTTTGTCAAGATATTCATCAACCCCATTTTCAAAATCATCAGACCATTTAGGAAAATCCCACCAATCTTTTTTTTTCATTATCCATAACCTAAAGATAAAATTAATGCTAACGTAGAATTTTAGACACAAAAAATAAAACTTGACAGGGAACAAAGATATTAAAAAAATATGTTAAATTGGAGATAAATAATTAATCATTCTAGATATCCATAATTCTTTAAATTACCAATCTCAAATATATTGCCTAAAATCTAAGTAATTATTCTCTTATATGGATGATATCTTGACTATACAAACTAATCTTGAAAGAAAACTCATTTGGTACAAAAATTGAACATTTAATTAAACCCAAAAGTTCACAAAAAATTGAGTTTTAGATAAATATATATGAGAAAATTTAGATAAAATTCATAAACTTGGAATAAAAATCTAACAAATAAGGTGTGTTGAGATAAAGGTAAGAAAAGAATCGGTAAATTGTTAGCAATAGATCAACTAAAATACAAAGATGTTTCCTGCACAACAATATACTCAGACAAGAAGAACAATAAAATTGAGGCCGTGAAGGTTACCTTGTATGCTTGGAGATAGTGGAGATAGTATGAGTTTGGATTTTGGTTTTGAGTTAAAGCGAGTATGAGTAGTATGAGTCTCGATTTGATTTGAGCCGACGGCGAAAAATTAGGTCTGTTGTCTGAGAAGGGGGAGAACCGGGAAGACAGTAAAAATTCTGCTTTGTTTTAGTTGAGCGCCACACCAAAATAATTGGATCCCGCCTCTACAAAATAGTAAAATTTGGAATCCGCCCATTGGAATATTATGGCTCTAAGTGAAATTTTTTAAATGCATTTGTTATGATAAGTAAAAATTTGTAACAAAAGTGATTTGGCACCAATGTTCTAAAAATTGTTTATTTTTCTAAAATAGTCGATCAATCATCTATTTATCATTAAAAAATTTGTTCGACTTGATTTTTAAAATTAGATTTATCGCTATAAATTATTTTTAAATGGTATATTATATTATAAATAAGACTAACATATTAAATATTATAAATTTATTAAAAATTTTCGATTTTTGTTTCGATTTATCATTCCGATAAATCACTGATTTACCGATAAATCGCTATTAAGCATCCAAAATGATTTTTTTCGGTTTAAAAAATCTATAACCATGTTGCCATAAATTATTGAATATTTGTTTCTTTATATATATTTTTTCTTAATATATATATATATATAGTAAAAAAGATTGTTACAGTAGATTCATCCCGTTGCAATATTCTTACAATAGATAGGGGTCTATTGTAACGGCGTATATCAGTCGTAACACTTTTAATACTTTCATTACAATATACTCTATCTTTGGATAAATATGTGCAAGCCTGTTACAATTGACCCCTTTTTTTGACCCTGTTACAATTTCAATGTTACATTAGGTCTTGAAATGTAGTAGCGTGCTAAAGAAGTGGATCTGGGCAGGTTAAAGAAAGCCAAATTGCATGCTGCTTGGACTTATTCAAAAATAGGGATAGACAAGTTAGAAAGTAGATTTGTCTATTCTATCATTTGTAATAAGAAGGGTGTACACATGTTCTATAAGTGTACAACCTCACTTTTCTAGCAGGGGTTAAGGTTAATAAGTTTTTCATTGTGATATCTTAGATAGCATCTCTCTGAGAAAAACGCAGCTGAGAATAATAACATTTGTATTCAGAGTTTGTAGCAAGATCTTTATCTAATACAACGTTAGATTAAGCGAGTATTGTGTTCTTGTGTTTTATTTCCGCACATTTATATACTGTTAAACAAAACACATACTTTGCTACACAAAAATATCAAACACAGTTTCAAAACCTTCAACAAGCGTTCTTAGCCAAAGGAAAGTTTGAAAATACATTCACTCCCTCTGTATTTTCTTGTGTGTATTTCATACTCAACATGAAAAATTAAAGAACATTAAACATAGGTGCAAAATCTTTCTAGGAAATTTGAGAACCACGGTTTTATAGTATTTTATACTTGTATATGCCTACTTTGCCCAAAAAAATTTAATAAATCGACGCGAGCTAGAATGATAAGGCTTCCTTACAATATCAAGATGACTTCACACGGTATAGAATTATACGGCCTTTCTACAACATCAAGATGACTTCACACCGTATTAGGCATGTTCAAATTGGGGTATTTATGAAATATATGCCGGAAAAATAATATCATCCATCATTTGAAATAAAATTTACTATTAACTAATGATCCCTAAATTTACTATTCGAGTTAAAAAAACATAAGTAGCTACTACAATACCAGTTGCATGGATAATAAAAAATTTTAGAATTTCATTTTTGATGAACGAGTGAATAGTAGAATGATCAAAATTTAATATATAAAAAGTAAGAAACAGGTGATCTTTTAGGACCCTTGAACAAGTTAACCAATCTTCTTCATGCCATTAAAATTCCATATGTTAAGGACTTGATCTAGGGACTAGGCTACAATGGGGTTAAAGATGACCATGACCCCGTTTAAAGTTGTCATTATGTTGAGTCATATGTAGTACATTTTAATTTTTTTTAATTTTTATTTATATTGTAATATAATAGCATTTTTTTAGCCCCTACAGAATGTAAATTTTTTTTAGCATTATATATATATAATCATATGTTCATACATGTATAATATTTTTGATTAATTTTTCTATTTTTAATTATATATGATAACATATTGATATTTTTCTTAGCATAGTACGAGTAAAAGTTTTATTCATTTGTATTATTAACAAAATTTCATAAAATACATAAAAGTATCACACATTTTTTCCAAATTGAAAATTCTGAGTCAATATTTTAAATATAATATAAGTAAATTTTTAAAAACTTGAAGGATTATAATTAGATAAACCACTCAATAATGTTCCGGAATCAACAAATTATTAAAAGTTCACACTTTTACTATTTTGATTCAATTAAAAAGAAAATCTAATTTTTATCTCCGCAAAAAACCCAACTAATGATGGACTGTAATATTTTTTTATTCGATTTTAATAATACACACATTATTTTCTTCACAATCGATTTTAATGTTTTGTTTTAATTTGTATTGACCCCTTCTACTCAAGTCCTCCCTGAATTGATCGTCTATAACACAAATGAATATGCTTTGTTATGCTAAATTTAGTAGCATACAAGAGCAAAGACAACATTTGTTTTACTTGTACTACGATTGTAGTTCTCCGTTTGGGATTTATGTGTCCAACGAAACATGCTTTGCAATATGCAAATGGTTATAAGTTAGATGACTTTATATATAATTTACTCATTAAATCTAATTGTATAATGTTATAAGTTTACTCTTCCTTTAATGTTGCCAAATCCATTAGGCATCATTGATGAGATTGTGTATTAAAATAAGTTATGCACAACACATTCTTGTTTTCCGATTATATGTGTTATAATATAGAAAAGCACGCTTAGTATAAAATAATTTTAACATGAGATGCAACTATATATGAACAAAAATATACTTACAAGACATAAGGCACAATATACGTAATAATATATAATCCCAAATTTAACATCAACATATTAATCATTTGGATTTCATATAGCTAGTATTGCATAATTTTTATACATTCATTGATTTTTGCACAGGAGTTAATGAGAGGTATTTCATTACATTAAACCATATGTCTACATAAGCATAAGCTTGATAGTCTCCTAAAACACCACCTTCATGCTTTTTTGCTACAATGAATAATCGATAATATACACCAGTATCAAGACCTTCTCTGTATGTGCCATTAACAACTTTTATATAATCCAAGTAATTGTAAGGTGTTTTCTCATGGAGCTTGCTGTTGTATGTCTTTACAACAAATTTTGCAACTTTTTGGACATGTGGGTCATTAACATTTTCAATGGGTTCTGGTTCCGATTGGACACAAAGAGAAAGAGCGAGAAAGGTGATTAAAATAATGTACAATTTTAGAGCCATTCCTAATTGCATGACAGAAGGGTAGTGTTGGAGATTTTATTGGCAATTATTATCCATGAAAATCTTTTTAGGGGGCCACATCAAAATTAATTATATTTGTTTTATTTTGCAGATACATTTCAAATATTTTACTATATTTGTAGATTGTCATATTTTTAAAGATAATGTATTCTTTGGAAATATCTGACATAATTATTAAATATTTTTTAAGATTACGATATGTATTCTTTTTAGTTTTGAATAAAATGATTAACTATGCATGTGCATCACACATCAAGTGGAGTAGCCTTGTTTCATGCGGTTTGGACTTGGGCTAATAGTGTTTTGGGCTAGGTCCAATATGGGCTAGAATTAGTCTAGTCTAGACTAGTTGTAGCCTTCAATTTATTTGTGGATTCAGCTAAGAAAATATTAGATCCAAACATGAAATTTTAAATCCTAGTAGGAAGGAACAAGTTTCAATCGTTAATTTTCAAAATTTACACCCAAGAGCCTATAGAAACTAGGTTTCAAATTTTCAATTTTCTAAAAATTTACAGTTATATAGATTCATTTATAGCTAATAGTCTTCTTTTGTTACAGCATCTCCATGGTGTTCTTTAAATGGTTGTCTAAAATAATAAAAAATAATGATTGACAAAATTTTACCGAATCTGTAAGGTGTTTTGCTCCAATGGGATTGACTATATTAATAAATTTTATATGTACAGTTTTGTTACAGTTCTGCATAGGAAATTTGACCAATGTGAAGAGTTTGGCTATAATTTTAGCAAAGAATTTTGCGTAGTTGAAACTTAATAATTTATACAATTTATCTAAAACAATTGTCACCGAAATTTTTTTTTGTTAAGGGGCTCTTCCTCTGGAGATGCTCTACACTCCGGTTGTAGTGTAAATTAATGTAGGGGATTTCTAATTCCATGGCATGTTAAATTTGTGTAGTATGTGGCTAATGAGAGTAGTACTAAGCAAATTGCTAGTATGATTTTCAAAGATAGATTGCTTACGCAAATTGCTAATATGCATATGACTGACATGTAATTGAATGTCAAGGTCAGGTCAACCCTAGGTATTACAAACTTACCAAATATTTCCTACTAAACCATAACACGTGTATGCAACTCGCACAATGCTTACAAAGTTGAATTTGTTGGAAATAATGGCTATTACAGTAACATAGAGACAATAATATAACATATTTAATAAGCCAAGGTCAAGCAAAAAATTAGCGAAACAAAACATGAAGGCAGAAAGCATCACTACACCATAAAAGGCCTACGGCAACACCAAAAAAATGTTGTAGGCCCGAAATATGTTGTTGTAGGCCTAAAAAACCCCCCTAAGCCAACACTTTCTGGTGTTGCTATTTTTGCCGCTGCGATTGGGGTCAAAGGCAACATTTTAATTCTCTATGCCCACATCACTTTTTCTGTTGGCATAGCATTGCTATAGCAACAATATTATCAGTTTTTAGCAACATGATATTATGTTGCCTTTGTGTTAAATTTTGCAAAAAAGTGGGCCCCACTAGTGGGGCCCACTATAGGGCCCACTTTTATGCCAACATAAATTTTTCCTATAGCAACATTTTCTAGCAACATTTCTTAAAATTAATTTTTCTTTTTGCCAATACTTTATAGCATCAATGGCAACACTTTTTTATTTCCAACAAAAAATAATAAATATGAAAATAGTAATTCCTTAAATAACCAAACCAACAATCATTATAATCGATACTACATAATACATAATCTAGATTCACTACAATCACAACCAACAAGCCAAATTTACTACAATCAACCAACTAGGAAAGTACCTCCAAACACAATTGAAAGGCATATGACTCAGCCTATTTGTATTTCGAGGATACAACTCAACTTAAATTAGATTGTAATAAGTAATTAATGGTAACTGTCACATGAATCTCAGATAGTGATATCTGTCAGAAGAAAGAAGAATGTCAATCTATAGTTTTGATGTTTTACACCGATAGAAGATTCAGACAACTGATCAAGCCTTGGTGTAGCATTGATGCAATTGGATTTTATTTGCAGTGACAAGAGATTTCAATAGTGACAGAGGCAGTACAAAAAAATTAAAGTGTGTTGAGAAAGTACATGGATCACAACTGAGAGTCAAAGTGAAGAATAGAAATTGGAGTTAGTCGTTCATGAACCAGACAGTACATCGAACGTCAACAATTATCCAGTGGAAGTTATTCACTATTTACAGTGATTCATTGAGGTAAGTTAAGTATTTATTGATTTAAATTAGTTCACCTTTAATTGATATAAATCATTATAGTTTATTTAATTAATGAATTAATTCTAAAAGAATTAATTTATTTATTAAATTACTTATTGTATCAATTAAGTCTGAATTAATTAATTAATCATTAAATAATTAATAAGGTTTCTATGACATAAAAGAATAAATGTGAAACGCTCGGTTTATGTCATATTGGGAGTGAACAGACAGATTTTGTCATATTGACATAAAACGCACAGTTTATGTCATACTGGAGTTAAGACAAGATTATGTCATGTTCAAAGTTTATGTCATGACCAAGGTTATGTCATACCGAATTCTGGATTATGACATGACACAATTTATGTCATACCGAGACTACGATTTATGTCATACCGATCAACAGATTATGTCATGGTACGGTTTATGTCATACCGAGATTACAAGATTATGTCATGGAGCAGTTTTTGTCATGATGGCAGCAAAATATCAAACATTGCTATAAAAGAGACAGAAGCCAGTGAAACAAATATAACAAACAGACATACACGGACAGAAAAGAAAGGAAAGAAAGAAAGCCAACATATTATATCTCTCTCTCTCATCTTTCAAGCTCAATTAAATTGCCATAAATTCTTGAGTTCCTTGTAACAAAAATTGTATCCATTGGAACTTGATTATTTGTGACTTGTGTAATACTAGCGAATTAAGTTTCCTAGTTCTTGACTTGATATCTTGATTTTTATTAACTAAATTAGAAAAGTTCATGTCGAATTTTCTAATTAGTTATTAATTTCTTGATAATCACTTGTACTGATTTTGTAACACCCATCAAGTTAATATATTGTTATATTCAACTTGAAATTTTTGTTATTTTATTCCGCACAAATTTGTTTGAATTAAATTTTATTTAGAAGACAAATTTGGAGAAAATGATATAGATTGTATTCAACCCCCCCTTCTACAATCTTATTGGACCTAACAATTGGCATCAGAGCCGCTTGATTGATATACAAATCAAGATCCTATTTTTACTCAATCAAAAATCATACTCGAATTTTTTAACTCTCTTAAAAATTCATCATGTCAACCAAAGGCAATGTTAAAATTCCTATCTTTAATAAAGATAACTATGACATGTGGAAAAATAAAATGGAGTTATTTCTTGATGTTGCAAATCCAAGATTCTTGTGGGTTTTGAAAAATGGACCAATAATTCCTATCCAACATGATGCTGAAACGGTTACAAATGGAGTTGTAACAATACCTGCAAAATCCTATCCAAAGGACCCTAAGAACTTTACCGCTGAAGAAAAAGGGGAAGCTAGACTGGATAAAAGTTTGAGACTCATTCTATTAGATTCCCTAGATGCTGTAATGTATAGCCATGTAAGGAATTGTAAAACTGCTAAGCACATCTGGGAAACTATTGAGATCATTAATGAAGGGACTGATGAAGTCAAGGAAAATAGACTTCAAATTTTGACCTCTGAATATGAACACTTTAGAGCTGGCCCTAATGAAGGCATTCAGGAAGTGTTCGAAAGGTATAACAAAATAATCAACAACTTGCAAGTTCATGGAAAACAATATAACCAGAAGGAGATCAACATGAAGTTTTTACTGACTATGCCTACTCACGTAGAGCATAGAATCACCGCCACCAGAGAATCTAGAGATTTAACTAAGATTGCTCATGAAAGACTGTTTGGTGTTCTGAAAACATATGAATTAGAACAAGTACAGCAGAAGGAATTCTCTGGCAAAGGTAGAATGGCAAATTCTTCTACAGCTCTAGTAGTTGAGGTTCCTAAGGAAGTGGAAGCTAAAGTTGTTCAACCTAACAGCTTCAACAAGGAACAAACTGAAGTGGAACATGGCCAAACACCAGCTACTCAGGATGGTGGAGAATTTTATTCACTTGAAGAGCTGGATCAATTGGAAGATGAATCTATGGCGATGATGGTGAGACAATTTAGTAACTTTAGATTCAGAAGAAATCCAAAGTTCAAGTTTAAGTCAAATAACAGATTTCAGAGAGAAGGTTCTTCATCCTCTAGTAACAGGGGAGGTTACAAAACTGGAACTGTTGACAGAAGCAAGATCCATTGTTTCAATTGTAATGAGTTGGGACACTTTGCTACTGAGTGTCAGAAACCCAAGCAAGCACAGAAGAAAGATTATGCTTCTGAAAAGAAGAAGAGTGGAAGAGCTTATGTAGCTGCTGGTAAAAGATGAGATGACACAGATAGCGAAGATGAAGAATATGGAAACTTTGCGCTGGTGGCAAATGCTGATACATCAACTTATTACACCACACCGGTAATTCTAACTGATGCTGAGTTAATTCATAGTTTACGTAATTGCTTGACTAATGCACAAAAAGGATACGATAGAATAAGTCTTGTAAACACTAAACTTGAAAATGAACTGTTAGAAATGAAAAAGGTGCATATTAATCAAGATCAGCACATAGAAGAAATAGCTCGACTTAACTACAGAGATAAGTCGTTAGGAGAATACATGGTAAAACAAGTTGATAGGATTGCTGATCAAGACATCAGGATTAAAGAACTTGAAACACAGATTAGAGCTTGTTATAATTCTGTTAAAGTTTCTAAAGAGTTTTTCAACAAACAAGCGGTAGAACGAACTGTAGGAATATGGTTTGAATACAAAGAAGCTGTTGGTTCTTTGGGCAATCATTCTGCTAATCCTATTCCTGCTAAGGAAAGAGGTAAACCACACGTGTTAGCTCGATATTTTGATGATGAATACAAATGTTGTTTGTGAATATTTCATGCTTTATTATCTAATCTTGTTTTACAGGAAGCATGGATTTAGGGGGAGTTTTACTCTCCTATAAATTATTGAGTAATCATCAAAAAGGGGGAGATTGATAGCCTTATAGTTTTGATGATCACTCTGTCAGCAAGCTGATAAGCTTGTAACCGAATGTTATAGCTAGCTGTTTGGTTGTGCTCTAACTTTGTTTTGCAGGACTTAATTAATTAGCTAAATACCACATTGTCAGCAAGCTTGAGATGTTTGTTATATAGCTTAAGTGTTATATAAGCAAGCTGAGTTGATAGAATTTGTGCTCATCAGCTAGCTGCCTGGGCGTCCAGAAAAACTGCTTGTCAAGTTTTTCATCTTGGTTATTAATTGCATAAAATTGATTAAAACGTGTTAGAGCATATTCATATCATTGGTATTGCTCAATTACTTGTTCTAGACACAGAGAATATTTCAAGATATGTCATCTTAATATAAGGATTACTTTTGACAAAATATTGATTAAACAATTAAGCACTCATGTGCTCCATTATATCTTGTCTAGCATGAGAATATATTATTCAGGCTCTTTGTTTAAATCTAAAGGAATTACTCATTAACAACCATTGTCTTTCAATATAACATCTCTAATAGATTATTAGAAAGCATGTCTCATAATTACACCACTACACATTGTCTAGGAATAATGTAAATGTGCTAAACACATGCTTCGGCTATACTCACAGAAAAACATTACAATTCCTTCTAACATTTCACTTGTGCTCAGCCACTAGAAGATATTCAAATCACAGGCTCTGTAAAGTATATTAGCAACGGCATTGAAGGGAATCTTAAAACTCCACAAATCTGATCAATTCATGATGGCATGAACGTGGGAGCGTCCTTGAAGATTTTGATGTGCTGCGTGCTTCTATATATATTCATGAGTTATCTGCAAAACAAAGACAACACACTACAAGAGAATACACAAGCACAACTCCAGCAATTCATTTCCAGATTTCAAAGAGAGCTCATTTTCATTACCGAGAGTATATAGAGAGAGTTCCTTTATTTTAGTTGTAAACACAAACATTGCTTTATTTGTTCAAGTGTAAAGTGTTGTTGATAGCTGAGCTAACGTGGTAACAAGGGTTGGGAACTAGTTTGCTAGAGAAGAGTGTACTTGGGAAGTATAGGTCGTAGAGAGCATTTAGTTCAAGAATAGGGGTTCCAGTTAGCTAGCTGCCAGCAAGGGTGAGAAAGGGAGATATATTAGTTGATCTTGTAATCGGTATTTTCATTGATCAATAATATATTCTCTTACCAGGTTGGTAAGGGACTAGGACGTAGACCATAGAGAATTAGGGGTCGAACCTAGCTAAAATTCTTGGTGTTCTTGTTCTTATTTTTCTGCACTGCATTACTCATCTTAGCTAGCTGACAGACTGTTTTATATTCCAATCAGCAAGCTGACTAGTCAGCAGTTTTATTGTTCGATAATCTTTAAAATTGGATATAATTGGCCATAACACCTATTCACCCCCCCCACTCTAGGTGTGAATTTCAACACGTACTCAAGAATGTTGAAAAACCAATGTTTAAAAAGTCTGTTGCTGAACCACCAAATATGCTTTCTATTGTCATTCAGGAAGAAATGAAAAATGAGGACAGTGCTAAATGCATAGTCCTTGATAATGACAAATTTGCTAAGGAACAAGTTAAGGTTGTTGAATTAACTAGTTCTTCTCAAACAGGGTTAAGTGACAATAAGTTGAAAAAGAACAATAACAAGTCTGACATGCATGCCATGCCTATTATTGATTCTTCTCATAAAGCATGTGGTGTTGTCAATTGTATGTCTTGTGCTTTTAATATCATGTCTGCTTACTTATCTGGTAATCATGCATGTGCTGATAAGACTGCCCCTCGACAACATATGAACAGAAACAGAAATGTCAGATCAATGACTGCTAGTCCTCCTTATGTTAGGAGAGATACATTTGTACCTAAGCCTAAACAAAGTTCTACTAAGGCTATTTACAAGGTCAAATGTCCAGTCAATGAAACAAGTGTTATTGCTGCTAAAGAAACGTGGATACCTAGAATAAAACAGAAGTTTGTCAAATCTGTTTATAAAATGAAATGTTTGTTGAATAATGGTAAAGCTGTTGTTAAAGTAAAGAATGTTGTTTTGCCTGAAAAAGGCCAATTCTTTAAGTATTCTGGACCCAATCAAATTTGGGTTCCGAAGAAGGTTTAATCCGTTTGTTATTGAAGGGTGTTGAGCAGGTTGAACGAGTGACCTGGATCTTGGACAGTGGATGTTCGAGGCATATGACTGGTGACAGAACCCTGCTGACAAATGTGGTGGAGAAGGCCGGCCCAGTAGTTACCTTTGGAGATAACAGCAAAGGTAGAACTGATGGATATGGCAGACTTGAAGCTGGAAATGTTATCATTGATGAAGTCTCTTTTGTGAAAGGACTTGAGCACAATTTGCTCAGTGTCAGTCAATTCTGTGACAAAGGTTATGAAGTTCGTTTCAACAAGAAGAATTGTCTAATTTCACACAAGAGACATGAAAAGCCACAACTGACAGGAGTTAGAAAATGCAATCTGTACATAGCCAATATGAACTCAGGAAGCATTGAAGAAATCACTTGCTTCTACACTAAAGCATCTAATGATGAGAGTTGGCTATGGCACAAGAAACTTTCTCATCTTAATTTTAAGACAATGAATTCTCTGGTTAAAAGAGAGTTGGTGAGAGGTTTGCCTTCAATGGAATTCACTCAAGAAGGACTTTGTGATGCATGTCAAAAAGGCAAGCTAAAAAGGGCAAGTCACAGGAGCACTGACACATCTTCAATAACTGAACCATTACAATTACTTCATATGGATTTGTTTGGTCCAGTTAATGTGATGTCTATGTCAAGGAAGATATATGCTCTAGTGATTGTTGATGATTTTTCAAAATACACATGGGTCCTGTTTTTGAATTCTAAAGATGAGACTCCACAACTGGTGATTGATCATATTAAATTAATTGAGCGAGATTCTACTTATCCAGTGAGAGCTATAAGATCAGATAATGGAACTGAATTCAAGAATGCAGTTCTAAATGACTTCTGCACTGAGAAGGGTATAACCAGACAATACTCAGCTCCAAGAACTCCTCAGCAAAATGGGGTAGTGGAAAGAAAGAATAGAACCTTGATTGAAGCTGCACGTACTATGTTAAGTGAATCAAGGCTTCCATTGTACTTTTGGGCTGAATCTATCAATACTGCGTGCTATACCCAGAATCGAACTCTAATCAATAAAGATCAAATGAAGACACCCTATGAAATTATGGCTGATAAGAAACCATCACTCAAATACTTTCATGTATTTGGGGCAAAGTGCTTTGTGCTTAAAGAAGGTGATGATCAAGGTGGTAAATTCGATACCAAAGCATTTGAAGCAATTTTTATTGGTTATTCAATGAGAGCATACAGGGTGTATGTGATTGATGAACAGAAGATGATGGAAAGTGTCAATGTAACATTTGATGACACTAAACTCCCTAGTATCCAAACTGAGAATCCATCTGAGAAGCTATCTTTCGATGACATGACAGATACAGATTCAGATGATGACAATGCACCTGAGATTTTTGCTGATGCTAATGACAACAATGATGATCAGGGTAATGGTGATGAAAACAATGATAGTAGTCAAAATTCCCCTGACTCTCCTAAACAATCATCATCTAGTCAACCTGGCAACAACTCAGGGGGAGACAATGAAGGGTCAACTGGTCACACACAACATCACAATGAAGAACAAGGCGAATCATCAAGATCTAATCTTCCCAGACAGACTGCTTGGAATAGAGCTCATCCTTTTGAGCTAATTATTGGTGATCCAGTTGTTGGTGTAAAGACTAGAAGAGCTTTTCAGAATCAATGCAATTATTCAGGGTTTTTGTCTGAAATGGAACCTAAGAAAACTGAAGAAGCTCTTTCTGATCCTGATTGGGTGATTGCTATGCAAGATGAACACAATCAATTTAAACAACAAGAAGTTTGGAAGCTGGTACCCAGACCTACAAACAGACTAGTGGTTGGCACAAGGTGGGTATTCAGAAACAAACTTGATGAAGATGGCAAAATGATGAAAAATAAAGCAAGACTGGTAGCAAAGGGTTATTCCCAATCTGAAGGCATTGATTATGATGAGACCTATGCTCCAGTGGTTAGACTTGAGGCCATTAGAATATTCTTGGCATTCGCAGCATTTTCAAACTTTAAAGTTTATCAAATGGATGTCAAGAGTGCTTTCTTGAATGGCAAGCTAGATGAAGAGGTTTATGTAGAACAGCCCCCTGGCTTTGAAGATCCAGATCTAATTGACTATGTCTACTTCCTTTTCAAGGCTGTCTATGGTCTTAAGCAAGCACCAAGGAAATGGTATGACACTCTCTCTGAATTTTTACTTGAAAATTGTTTTGTTAGAGGTGTCATAGACAAAACTCTCTTCACAAAGAAACATAAGAATGATGCAATTCTAGTCCAAGTCTATGTGGACGATATAATATTCGGGTCTACTAATGATCTTTTGTGCAAGAAATTTGCGAAGTTAATGCAGGGTAAATTTGAAATGAGCATGATGGGTGAGCTGAAGTTCTTTCTTGGATTGCAAATAAGTCAAAGGACAGATGGAATATTTATCTATCAATCCAAGTATGTCAAAGAGCTTCTCAAGAAGTATCAAATGGAGGATTCATCTTCAGCAAGAACACCATCATCTACTGCTGTTAAATTTGGAGCATGTGAAAATTCTGCCAAGGTAGATATCACAAGCTACAGAGGAATGATAGGCTCATTACTTTACCTCACTACAAGTAGACCTGATAATATGCATGCTACATGATTGTGTGCAAGGTTCCAAGCGGATCCTAGAGATGTGCATCTCATTGCTGTAAAACGAATCTTGAGATATCTTAAGGGTACTCCTAATTTAGGAATTTGGTACCCTAAAGAATCTGGTTTTAATCTTATTGGATATACAGATTCAGATTATGCAGGAAGTGTTGTAGACAGAAAAAGCACTTCTGGGAGTTTTCAATTCCTAGGTGGCAGGTTGGTTTCATGGTACAGTAAGAAACAGCAAACAGTTTCCAACTCTACAGTCGAAGCTGAATACATAGATGCTGGAAGCTGTTGCGCTCAGATCTTGTGGATCAGAAATCAGCTACGGGATTATGGCTTTGTACTTGACAAGATTCCTATCTTGTGCGACAATACAAGTGCCATAGCAATCTCTAATAATCCTGTGCAGCACACGAGAACAAAGCACATTGACATCAGGTATCATTTTATTTGAGAGCATGTCATGAATGGTACCGTGGAATTACATTTTGTTCCCACGGAAGAACAAACAGCAGATATTTTTACTAAGTCTCTTGACGAATCCACATTCACCAGAATTGTTGGTGAATTGGGTATGTTAAATAGTCCTAGTAATTAAACTAGTTAATATCTGAGGTTTACTCTTAAATAATTTAACAAGTGATTATTTTGTGAATATTTGTTGTTTTAAAATCACTTGTATAATTATTTTATCATTAATTATTTTTTTCTTGATTATTTTCGAACACTATCTTAATCTTGTTAATATTTTATTTCATACTTCATGCAATTAGAATAATTATATAAATATGTAAATATTTTATTTATATTTTTATTGGTTTGTAGTGTATGTCCTTTTGTTATTATTGTGTTGTTTCCGTTTAAAGGACTACCTATGATCATATTATTATTTTTATTATTCTATATTATTTTTTTGTAAATTATTGTAGTTTTTATAAGATAATTTGGTTCTATATTAATGTTTGTTAGTTTAAATATGTCTAATGTAATTTATGTCATTTTTCGTTACAGGTTAATGTTAAGTCATAATTAAATTATGTCATAAACAAGTCTAGTGTAAATTATGTCATATTTGCTTAACAGACTAAATTATGTCATAATCGCGTGTTAGTGTAAATTATGTCATATTTGCTTAACAGACTAAATTATGTCATAATCGCGTGTTAGTGTAAATTATGTCATATTTGCCTGATAGTATAATTTTTGTCATATTCGTGTCTTAGTATAAATTATGTCATAATCGTGTTTAGGTTTACATTATGTCATATTCATCTATTTGGTTAGTTTTATGTCATAATCGGGTTATAGTATATATAGATAGTGATGTGAGTTTTTTTGTCATATCTCGTTTTTTGTCATAATCCTCTCGTGTTAAGTCACAGAGGCTCTATATCGATACATACATATACTTACATCGATAAGTCGAACCTCTGCTCAAATTTCATCTCGATTAAACACTGATTTTGATCAACTGATTGCTTGCGTTGATTACCCACTTGTTCATCTTCAAATCGACGGTTTAATTGAGTGATTTCATCGAGTTTTTGCAGTTCTTGTTTTGGAAAACTCGGGATTTTCGATCTGAATTTTAGGACTTTTAGTTTTGATTCTGTCAAATCTAAAAATACCTGAGTGCTTGTGGTTGAATCAAGATCATAGTATGATTTTTCCAGAATTTTTGAAGAACTTTGAAAAATTTCAACTTTTTAATTAATTATTAATTCAAAATAATTTGGTTTAATTGATTAATTTGTTAAAATCTGAGTTTTTAAAAGGAGAAAAATTGTTTAAAATGGCTGATAATATTGATGAACATTTTGAGCTAATAATTCATAATTTGGTCGGATATTTTTATCCCGAAAAGTGTTCTCTTGCACGTTTTCGACCTTGGATTAATTTCTTGAATAATCATTCACTGGTTAGCACTGCATTAAGATTGGATGCTCCTTTGAAGATTGAACCCTTACGAATAATGTGTACAACTGCTGTTGCTTCAAGGGATAATCGATCTTTTGTCTTCACTATTGGACCAAATCAGTACACAGTGGATGAATCTGTTATTAACACTGTTCTGGGCTTTCCAAATGAAAATTTTCAAGATCTTCCGTCCAATCAAGAGTTGATTAATTTTTTCACTGGAATTAATTATCAACATGAAATAGATCTCTCTACTCTGAATAAAAAGTATCTTGTTCAAGAATGGGATTATCTATTTGACACGCTGACAAAGGTGTTTGCAAATACTACAAGAAGAAACTTCAATGTAATAACTTCTTTTTTGCAACATATTGGATTTGCAACTGCTCATAATCGAAGCATCAATATTGGCAGACTTCTTTGTGTTCCTATGGTTAGAAGAATTATCAATGCTAAGAAGAACATTGATAAGGGTGAAAAAGTCTTATTCTATTACCCTAGATTCTTTACATTGATTTTTAACCACTTGGTTCCTATTGAACTTCATGCTCCATTCCTGAATTGTCAATCTAAGGTGTCTGGTAAACCTTCAACCAAACTATTCACAGGATACGGTACTGAAGTAAAGTTTCCAAATGTGCAAGTGGCTGTTACTCAATACATGTCCACCTACATTCAACTTCCTATCATTCAGAATGTACTTGCTCTAGTTCCTGATCAACCTGAAGCAGCAATTGAACAAGTACCTCCAATAGTTGAACAACTTGCACCTCTTCTTGAAGAACAAGTTCCTGAGTCAACTGAACCAGTACCTGAACAAGAACCAGTTGTTCAAGAGCAAGCTGAACCAGAACTTCAACCTCCATCTGCTGACCAGGTATTGCCTCCTAACTCTGAAACTACTTCTGTATCTCAATCTACTTCTGAAACCCAAGTGGTTGTTAGGACTGACCAAGGGATTGAAGCACCACAATCTCTATCCCAGGTCAAAGAACCAAACACTGAGTCAAAAACAACTAAATTCTACCAATACAGAAGGAAATTGCAGCCTAAAAGAAGTGCAAGAAGTAGTGATGAAGTGAGTGAACCCACAGCTCTGCCTCTACTAAAGAAGAGTAGAAATGAACCTGAGGCAACTGTAAGCTCATCCATATCCTCCCAACAGGATATGGACTTTGATATGGCAAATGAACAGTTACTGGAACCATTCTCTCAACAGGATGAGTCTATTGAATTTCGCCAGTCGGGCATGGCATCCTGTAACGTGTCAAGCACAACTCCACTGTTATTACTAACAATGGGAGAACATGTAGAAACGGATGAAGATAGGGACACTCAGCGAGGAGAGCACATAGGAACTGAAACAGTGCCTACCATAGTAACAGTAGAGGAGCCTTCACAGGCTAATGAGGGAAATCTTGATTCTGAGCCACTGATAATAGAATCATCATCTCCCCTCCCAGGAGGAACATTCCTGGCTCCCTCAAGGGATTTTCCACTCGCAGTTTCAACTGGAGAAGGTGGAAGGCAACTCAGTCTTTCTGTCACAGAAGCAATTCAGACCTCAATTCCAACTGACATGACAGAAATGACTGTGGTTAGGGATTTGCGAACTCCCATTGCACCACCACTGACCTTCCAAAAGAAGGCTAGGGTGATTTCTCATGCAGGTACAATGGAAGCAGCTTTGGAACATGAGAGGAGTGATGTAAGGACTACCTCTAAACTGAGTGAAACACATGCACGTGAGATGAGTGATACTCAGAGAGATAGTGAGGTGAGCGCACACAATGACACAAACACTCTTTCTCTCATGGCAGAATTGGATCAAATGAAAGAAAGTCTTGCTCAAGCTGAAAAAGACAATAAAAACTTAAGGTTTGACATGGATAACATGAGAACTATCTTCAACAACAAGATCAATGCACTTAAACTCTCTCAGCTGTAATAACCCTAACTTCAGTAATGCTACAGTGGTCACATGAATAGTAAATTTCGAGGATTTAGAGAAATGGTATATAGGTACCCTATAATGGAAACATAAAATGAATAAACAGAAACCATATTAGTATTGTACAATGGAAATAAGTGACTCGAAATGACGTTAGATTTCAGAAATTCCTGAAGCATGGATTTTGAGGATTTTGATTTCGAATAAGCTTCTATTGGATATTAAGGAGCATGGAAACATTATAAGAATTATATATTGAGGAATTAGTGAATTTAGATTTAACCAAGGGATTATTAAGTTAAGAGAATACCAATGGAATTTAGATTGTTAAATGATTTTAAAACCACTGAGATAATGAGGTACATTCGAAACGAACCACAATTAGACGCATATGGAGACCAAGCAACCAAGATTAGTAATATAACAAGGATACATACCACATTATTTACCAATGTGATTGGCATTTTACTTAGAAAATTAAGAAATTGGGAGATTAGCTCATCCTAATGACATCATCATCCACTAACTTGTTTTAAGGGGGTAAATTAGTAACTTTGCAAGGTTTTAATCACTAAATATCTACCAAGCTTCCAAAGTACTCTAGTATTAGCAAGATTAGATGAGATAAGACCAAAACAAAACACAAAAACCTCTCCCCCTTCTTGTTTCTTCCATTCGGCCAAAGTAAGAAAAAAAAAAAAGAGAAAAATCAAAAATCAAAACCCTAGCTAGCTTTAACATAAAATCAAGAGATAATTCATGGAGCTTCTTGGAGGATAGAAAGAGAGATTCACAAAGTTTCAAGGCCAACCAACATCATCTAATAAGGTAATAAAATCTCCAAAGTTGATGATGAATAGTGATGAATAGTAGTTTTCTAAGAACTAACTTGAGTTTCATGGTTCTTTTAGTTGATTCAAGCAATTGTAAGGTTGTTTAAGGGCTAGCTAAGGATTATTAAGTGTTGATAAAGCTTCAAGAAGGTATAAACATGCTTGCCCTTTTATATTTATGGTAGATATTGAAGTGGTTGGTAGTTAAGTGGTGTTAATGTAATGTTTATGATGATTATGTGTTATAAGTGGTTTGTTTTGATGTGAAAATTGTGTTGTGGACTTGTAACCATGGCTGGTGAAGAATACCACATGGTGTAGGTGATGATTATGGTGTTTGATAATTGATTTGGAGGAGTTGGATTTATGGAAAGTATGAAATTATAGCCGTTATAATGCCCGATTTTCGTTAGGATGTAAGTTGCCCTGTTTTGGACCCCCTGCATCCGTACGGTACCCTACTGTCCAGGTTCCTATTTAACTATGAAATGATAGAGCTTAGTTCATAGATCGTTTTGATATAAGGTGCGTTAAAATCTGATGAACGGTTTAGGAGAAAAGTCAGTTTTAGTGAAAGCGGTTCAGAAACCGAGAAACTGTAAATGTATCAAACTTGAGGTTTCAATTACCATACTTTAACATTGTTAAAAGTCACGAAATTTTGGGATATGGTAGTAGTGTGGTCAAAGAACTATTTCCAGTTGACCTTACATTAAAATTCGAAACCCATATTTTCTGAGAATTTTTACAGTTAAGTGTGGTCGTTAAGGAAAATGGTGAAAACCCCTGAAACTTCGATTTAGGTTATAAACGGTTAAGTTCTGGAAACCTTTGGGGTAATAAGAATACTTTAAACATATATTAAAGTTTCAAAAGGTAATGTTATACAAGAGTGTAGTGAGTAAGAGATGTGGTTCTAACGACGGTCCTTTTGTGTTTATAGAAACTCCGGAAGAGGGACGAGCCATACCGTCAGGATATCGAAACCGAGGCAAGATTTCTTCTATCTCTATTTGTAAAACTACTTATCTTCACAAAGAAACTTGATTTTGTGAAATATATATGTGATGCTATTATTACTATATTGTGAAGAAATTGTCTTCCTTGAGTATTAATATTGAAAAGAAAGATATCTGAAGATGTATATGAATATGGATATGAGTATAAGATGTATATGAATATGAATGAGAGTATGAGATGGATATGTACAAAGATGATTATGCATGAATTGAACATGCCTTATGATTAAGAGAATAAGAGAGAATGGTATCAGTTGTTATCGAGGGTTATATGGTTATAATATTATATTAAAAATGTTCTTATTGAGTATCAGTGGTTTAATAAACATTATTTGATTTCTGAATTTGAAAGAGAGGTCTGAATCATAATCAAAGCCTTATGATATATATATATATTTTATAGAAGTAATGTGTGAGAATGGAAATGATATGAGAGAATGATATGTGAAAACGAAAGTGAGAAAATGGAAATGTGGAATGATATTTTAAAAAGAGAATAACAATGTGATAAAGAGGGGGATTGCAACAGACTTGCGTAAGTGGCTGTGTCAGGGCTGTGTGCAACACAGTCCAGCATTTATTATTTTTATTACGGCACGAAGATGCCAAGGGAGGATGTTAGCAGGTGGCCTTCCTCCAGGGATGATTTTCATTCCTTCTACCGGTAGTAAAAAGAGAGCAGATACGATTAGGCGACTGATCATCGTCCTAACGTATCAGGCGACAGCAGATATCCCCAATGTTTTTGAAAAGAAAGTGTAGACAATGGTTTTCAGATTTCTATACTGAAAACAGAATAATGATATGAGATGATGGAATGATAGTTACAGAAGAAGAAAAACTGATATTATGTTATTTCAGATTTCTATACTGAAACAGAATATTGATATGAGATGATGATATTATGGATACAGATGAAGAAAAACTGATATTATACTAATATAGATTACTTTCTTATAATAGTGAGTGGATGATGTATTATTAAATAAGAGCTTTACTCTTCCTTAAGGATTTTAATTGTTTCCTGCTATTACATATGCCTATACATATATGTATACTTGTTCACATTCTAAATTTTAGTTACAGAATGATCTTGCTGAGCTATTATAGCTCACTCTTGCTATTTATGTATATAGCAGCTAGGTCCCATGCCGATACTACGTACCACACCCCGCAAGAGGGTAAGGGAAAGGCGACCTTTTGAGCGAGTGCTGGCGACCATCCCCGAGGTAGTGACAAGCGAAGGGGCTTAGTATACTTATGTAAATTAAGTGTGTAAGTTGTAATAAACTTTAGTTGTTGAAGTGCTTCCTGTAGAAGCTTTGTTCAACAATGTACTTAGTAAATTCTGGGCTTGTAATAACTGCTAACTTTAAAACTTTTAAATATTGTGGTTGTTGTTCTATGAGCATATGACTGGTGTGTGTGTGTATTAGTGTGGGGTCAACTGCCTATTTATTTATTTATTTATTTAAAAAAAAAAAGGGACTACAGAGATATTGATATTGATCGGAAATTGGACCTTGACGGCCCGGATCCTTGACCCCGGATCCCGGGGCGTCACAGATGGTATCAGAGCTAAGAGTCATATGCTCATAAACAAAAGTGATAATAATAAATGTATCAGTTATAATATAAATTGTGAACTTCCATCAAGTTCAGGGGTGGTATATCGCAGGTAGTATTTACTTTAAGCATATATTATAATTTATTAGACTGTTACTAATAGAATTTTATGTTTTATTATAGGGAGCGGAGATGGGTGAGCCGAGTCAGGACCCCCAGTGGCTAGGGAGGTCAGAGCAGGAGCTATTAGATCTTCAGCTGGCCGGGGTAGAGGTCCCCGAGTATGCAGTTGAGGACCTCAGGGAGAGACGCCGGGCGGCGGCTAGAGAGCGATTAGAGAGAGAGGAGGCAGAGGAGCAGAGACGGAGAGATGCTGTGGCCCTAGTGCCATATATGGGTAGACCTTCTACAGGATCTGACGAGGCAGGTCCTTCCAAAGTGAGATCGGAGATCCCTGAGGAGGAGAGGCCACTGCGTAAGAGGCCTAGGTTGTCAGTTATACCTGAGGAGCCGATTGAGTGGAGGGATATTCAGATGATTCCCACTCCTGTCCGACCCATCCCGGTGCCGTCACCAGTTCCATCCCCTCTACCTAGTCCTGACCCTATAGATGATCCTTTTGAGCAGTTTACCCCTCCAGGGCATTTTGGTTTCTTTGAGGAGGAGGAGGATCCTTCAGAGGATGCTGAGACAGAGTCGGTTCCTCCATCCCCACCCTTTGCACCTCCACCACCTCCACCGGTGGATGCACCTCCCCTAGCTGTACCCCCTCAGGAGGCACCCCTACCGGCGGGTGACCCACTTTCAGCTACCTTATTGACCGAGTACTTTGCCCTTCAGGGACAGTTGGAGGAGTCCCGCAGGACTATAGACACCCTCCTACAGAGGTTAGAGAGAGGGAGAGGAGGGGTTATTCCGGATGGGATGTCTCTGGGGATGATCAGTATTGAGCTACGAGCATTAGGAGATATTAGGAGGTTGTTGGGTGATAGGGGAGACCCGGCATGGAGGGCCCAGATAGTTGATACGGTTACTACCATGGTGGTCCAGATACGGGATGTTGTCAGGGCAGGGGTGTGAGCCGGGATAGTAGTTCGTCACTAATCAGACTAGTCATCTTGCTGATGTCATTTTGGGGATTAGTTTAGTTGTCCACTGTTTTAATCCCAGTCTGATTAGAGGACAGTTAGTAGTACTTTTGGTGATATCGGATTAGTATGTACGGCTATGTTTTGGGTTTCGAACCTTGTATTAGATGATGTATATTATTAGCAGTAAAAGATGTTGTACCCAAATTGTAAAATATTTATGTACATTAATGAAGTTTGTGCATTTCTATCTAAATTTTTGCTGCATATTTTTGTATAATAAATGTTGAGACTCAGAAATATTGATGTATAAAAGGTGATTGACTTAATGAAAAGGCTATCGTGTTAAGGGCGATACACTTACCTACTAAAGTTATGGTATAATTAGATGTAAATCGCATGATAAAGATATTGTGATATGCAAATGAGCTAATTAATGATATAATTGTGTATATAGAAATGATGTATATAGTAACCCAAATTCGGGTAATTAATAAGGACTATTGTTATGTACAGAACTATGCCGCCTAGACGTGACAGTAGAGCGAATGCAAGGGAAAATGAGAGAGACGAAAGAAGTCGAAATATCGAAGGTACTAGACTGAACGAAAATGCTCATAATGAAGAAAATCATGAAGAAGGAGAAGAGGAATCAACTGGCCAACAAAGGAATCCGGGAGGTGATCCCTTTGCCCAATTCATGGACTTATTAAGGCAGAATTTAGCAAATCCACAGAATCCTCAACCACCACCTGTTCTCCCCAACCAGGCAGCTAGTTCCTTTCGTGCCTTTAAGTCATTAAAGCCCCCAGAATTCGAGGGAACCACTAACCCAGTAGTAGCCAGGGCATGGCTAAAAGAAATGGAGAAAGCTTTCGAAATACTGAGGATAGAGGAAGATCAGAAAACAGTTTTTGCAGCCTATCTCCTAAAGGGAGAGGCAAATTACTGGTGGGAAGCTAGGAAGAACCTAGAGGAAGCGGGAGTGATAACCTGGGAGCGTTTCACTAGGGTGTTCCTAGAAAAGTATTCTCCTAGGTATCTAGAAAACCAAATGGAATTAAAGTTTCTGGAGTTAAAACAGGATAACCTAACAGTGGCAGAGTATGAAAATAAATTCTCAGAACTGTCGAGGTTTGTTCCCGAGTTTGTGCGTACTGAAGAACAACGTGCAAAAAGGTTTCAACAAGGGTTAAAACCCTGGTTACGAACGAGAGTGGCCCCATTTGAGTTAACTGATTATGCTGCAGTGGTTCAAAAGGCATCAATTATAGAGGCCGAGAGTGAGCAGGCTCAAATAGGTCGAGAGAATAAGAAAAGAAGATTTGAGGGCCCAAAAGGAGGTTTAAGTGAGGGAAGCTACTTTAACAAAGGAGGTAAAGGACAAAAATCTCAATTTGTGGGAAAGTCGGGGGGTAACAAGACTACTAGTGAGACGGTGAGTCAGGGTGGAAAATCTTTGGGAACATTTCAGTCCAATCAATCACGACCACCATTACCAGATTGTGAGACGTGTGGTAAAAAGCATATAGGAGTCTGTAGAGTGCTGGGAGTAACTTGTTTTAAGTGTGGACAAAAAGGACACTACTTTAACCAGTGCCCATCAACTGATGCAAACCCTAAAAGAGATGTTAAGTGTTACCAGTGTAGGAAACTAGGACACTTTG
This sequence comes from Saposhnikovia divaricata, assembly GCA_036435485.1. Classification (NCBI taxonomy): domain Eukaryota; kingdom Viridiplantae; phylum Streptophyta; class Magnoliopsida; order Apiales; family Apiaceae; genus Saposhnikovia; species Saposhnikovia divaricata. The sequence continues at coordinate 135,712,569 of CM071594.1, read as the reverse complement.
CTAGAGATTGCCGTTCAGGTGGGTCATACGCGTCAGGACAGAGTGGGGCTGCTTCAAATAGGCCTACTGCTAGAGTGTACAACATGACCTTAGGGGAAGCGTTGACAAAACCAGATGCGGATACAGGTACTTGCTTTTTGATTTAAATTTGGTGTGTAAGTCTTTGGTTAAGGATCGACTTAATCAATTAATGGAATAAATAAGTTAATAAAATAGATAAGGAAAATCAGTATCTGTTAAGGGCTAGGAAACGTTATGAAAAGAAAAGTAGGAGTGTTTTGGGAAAACACAAGCTCGTTGAGACGAACAGGAAATATATATTATAGGTAGTATTTCTTACAATTGTTATAAAGAATATTATTAGAGCTTATTTTCTGGAAAATTTTACAGAGAGGAGCTATAGGAATATTGAGGAATTAATATTTATGTCATGATAGAGATCAGAAGATGGTCAAACCATAAGTGAGATACACTACCATTCAGAAAAGGTCAATGTAGTGGCGGATATCTTCGTCAAAAGAGGAAGGAGAGACGAGATAACCTGGAATGACTGGAAACAGGAGGAGATTTGTGAGGAAAAGACAGTAAAAGGACTGCTATTGATAAACTAAATGGCATGTTGATGAATGACAAGGAAGTTATGTTAGTATATTTCTGCGCAAACAAGATAGATATATTATAGAAGGAAAAAGGATAAAGGAAGTAGTGTGGAAGTTAGAAGATGTGAATGAGAAAGATACTTATGGACATTTCCAACATGATTCCGGGACGGAATCCTTTTAAGGGGGGAAGGATGTAATAACCCTAACTTCAGTAATGCTACAGTGGTCACATGAATAGTAAATTTCGAGGATTTAGAGAAATGGTATATAGGTACCCTATAATGGAAACATAAAATGAATAAACAGAAACCATATTAGTATTGTACAATGGAAATAAGTGACTCGAAATGACGTTAGATTTCAGAAATTCCTGAAGCATGGATTTTGAGGATTTTGATTTCGAATAAGCTTCTATTGGATATTAAGGAGCATGGAAACATTATAAGAATTATATATTGAGGAATTAGTGAATTTAGATTTAACCAAGGGATTATTAAGTTAAGAGAATACCAATGGAATTTAGATTGTTAAATGATTTTAAAACCACTGAGATAATGAGGTACATTCGAAACGAACCACAATTAGACGCATATGGAGACCAAGCAACCAAGATTAGTAATATAACAAGGATACATACCACATTATTTACCAATGTGATTGGCATTTTACTTAGAAAATTAAGAAATTGGGAGATTAGCTCATCCTAATGACATCATCATCCACTAACTTGTTTTAAGGGGGTAAATTAGTAACTTTGCAAGGTTTTAATCACTAAATATCTACCAAGCTTCCAAAGTACTCTAGTATTAGCAAGATTAGATGAGATAAGACCAAAACAAAACACAAAAACCTCTCCCCCTTCTTGTTTCTTCCATTCGGCCAAAGTAAGAAAAAAAAAAAAGAGAAAAATCAAAAATCAAAACCCTAGCTAGCTTTAACATAAAATCAAGAGATAATTCATGGAGCTTCTTGGAGGATAGAAAGAGAGATTCACAAAGTTTCAAGGCCAACCAACATCATCTAATAAGGTAATAAAATCTCCAAAGTTGATGATGAATAGTGATGAATAGTAGTTTTCTAAGAACTAACTTGAGTTTCATGGTTCTTTTAGTTGATTCAAGCCATTGTAAGGTTGTTTAAGGGCTAGCTAAGGATTATTAAGTGTTGATAAATCTTCAAGAAGGTATAAACATGCTTGCCCTTTTATATTTATGGTAGATATTGAAGTGGTTGGTAGTTAAGTGGTGTTAATGTAATGTTTATGATGATTATGTGTTATAAGTGGTTTGTTTTGATGTGAAAATTGTGTTGTGGACTTGTAACCATGGCTGGTGAAGAATACCACATGGTGTAGGTGATGATTATGGTGTTTGATAATTGATTTGGAGGAGTTGGATTTATGGAAAGTATGAAATTATAGCCGTTATAATGCCCGATTTTCGTTAGGATGTAAGTTGCCCTGTTTTGACCCCCTGCATCCGTACGGTACCCTACTGTCCAGGTTCCTATTTAACTATGAAATGATAGAGCTTAGTTCATAGATCGTTTTGATATAAGGTGCGTTAAAATCTGATGAACGGTTTAGGAGAAAAGTCAGTTTTAGTGAAAGCGGTTCAGAAACCGAGAAACTGTAAATGTATCAAACTTGAGGTTTCAATTACCATACTTTAACATTGTTAAAAGTCACGAAATTTTGGGATATGGTAGTAGTGTGGTCAAAGAACTATTTCCAGTTGACCTTACATTAAAATTCGAAACCCATATTTTCTGAGAATTTTTACAGTTAAGTGTGGTCGTTAAGGAAAATGGTGAAAACCCCTGAAACTTCGATTTAGGTTATAAACGGTTAAGTTCTGGAAACCTTTGGGGTAATAAGAATACTTTAAACATATATTAAAGTTTAAAAAGGTAATGTTATACAAGAGTGTAGTGAGTAAGAGATGTGGTTCTAACGACGGTCCTTTTGTGTTTATAGAAACTCCGGAAGAGGGACGAGCCATACCGTCAGGATATCGAAACCGAGGCAAGATTTCTTCTATCTCTATTTGTAAAACTACTTATCTTCACAAAGAAACTTGATTTTGTGAAATATATATGTGATGCTATTATTACTATATTGTGAAGAAATTGTCTTCCTTGAGTATTAATATTGAAAAGAAAGATATCTGAAGATGTATATGAATATGGATATGAGTATAAGATGTATATGAATATGAATGAGAGTATGAGATGGATATGTACAAAGATGATTATGCATGAATTGAACATGCCTTATGATTAAGAGAATAAGAGAGAATGGTATCAGTTGTTATCGAGGGTTATATGGTTATAATATTATATTAAAAATGTTCTTATTGAGTATCAGTGGTTTAATAAACATTATTTGATTTCTGAATTTGAAAGAGAGGTCTGAATCATAATCAAAGCCTTATGATATATATATATATTTTATAGAAGTAATGTGTGAGAATGGAAATGATATGAGAGAATGATATGTGAAAACGAAAGTGAGAAAATGGAAATGTGGAATGATATTTTAAAAAGAGAATAACAATGTGATAAAGAGGGGGATTGCAACAGACTTGCGTAAGTGGCTGTGTCAGGGCTGTGTGCGACACAGTCCAGCATTTATTATTTTTATTACGGCACGAAGATGCCAAGGGAGGATGTTAGCAGGTGGCCTTCCTCCAGGGATGATTTTCATTCCTTCTACCGGTAGTAAAAAGAGAGCAGATACGATTAGGCGACTGATCATCGTCCTAACGTATCAGGCGACAGCAGATATCCCCAATGTTTTTGAAAAGAAAGTGTAGACAATGGTTTTCAGATTTCTATACTGAAAACAGAATAATGATATGAGATGATGGAATGATAGTTACAGAAGAAGAAAAACTGATATTATGTTATTTCAGATTTCTATACTGAAACAGAATATTGATATGAGATGATGATATTATGGATACAGATGAAGAAAAACTGATATTATACTAATATAGATTACTTTCTTATAATAGTGAGTGGATGATGTATTATTAAATAAGAGCTTTACTCTTCCTTAAGGATTTTAATTGTTTCCTGCTATTACATATGCCTATACATATATGTATACTTGTTCACATTCTAAATTTTAGTTACAGAATGATCTTGCTGAGCTATTATAGCTCACTCTTGCTATTTATGTATATAGCAGCTAGGTCCCATGCCGATACTACGTACCACACCCCGCAAGAGGGTAAGGGAAAGGCGACCTTTTGAGCGAGTGCTGGCGACCATCCCCGAGGTAGTGACAAGCGAAGGGGCTTAGTATACTTATGTAAATTAAGTGTGTAAGTTGTAATAAACTTTAGTTGTTGAAGTGCTTCCTGTAGAAGCTTTGTTCAACAATGTACTTAGTAAATTCTGGGCTTGTAATAACTGCTAACTTTAAAACTTTTAAATATTGTGGTTGTTGTTCTATGAGCATATGACTGGTGTGTGTGTGTATTAGTGTGGGGTCAACTGCCTATTTATTTATTTATTTATTTAAAAAAAAAAAAGGGACTACAGAGATATTGATATTGATCGGAAATTGGACCTTGACGGCCCGGATCCTTGACCCCGGATCCCGGGGCGTCACATCAGCAACAAGCGATCGAAGATTCTGGAGATGTCACAGTGGCTCAAGATCTCATTATCACTTCAATATCGAATCAAATAGAAGATCTTCCGAAAGAAGTAAATGAGAATCACTTATCCACTGGACATCGACTTAGTCAAATTGAAAGGCAAAATGCTTATCAAGCAAAAGGGTTGAGACATTTGTATAATATCATTAGCAGAACTCACTCTCCTACAGCAGAAGAGGTGAAATTCTTTGAAGATGATGGTGCAGATGACCCAAATCAAAGAACTATAGAGGATTCCTCAACTAAGGGGGAGAAATCTAGAGGGGGAATAAGTGCAAGTGCAAGTAAATCAAAATCTGATAAACAACTTGAAGGCAAAGGGAAGAAAACTCAAGCAGCACAGGAAGATGACACTGCAGAAGGTTAGTACTATACAGGTGAACCTGATAACCTTGATATTTTTGCTGACTTGCAGTTTTCTGATGATGGAGAAGAATTTGGGGAACCAGATCTCAGTTTTTGGCATGATGAAGAGATTGTAGTTCCTGATCCTGCTGAACTCCAAAGAATGGATTTTGAAGCCAATCAAGAACTTGAACAGAATGAAGCTAATCTGTCTATGAGAGATGAAAGACTCAAAAAGACACTAGAACAGATAGCTCATAATGAAAGGCTTCAAAAGGCTGAAAAGGAAGCTCTTCAAATGCAACATGCTCAGAAGCTTGAAGTAAGAAAGATGTATATCAGACTCAAGAGTGGAGACAAATGGGAACGTGCTCAAAAAGCAATTGATTCACCTCAGAGTTCTGATTATGAAGATCGTCGTCTTGGAGAAATTCTTGAGGAATTTAAACTGGCAAATCCAATTCATGATATGTATATAAGGGCCTTAAAGGTAGAAGTCATCAGGATAACTACTGCATTTGATCCCAAATCTGATGAGCTGGTAATATTTGTGGATTGTCATAATGTTGGAACTTTCAGAGTATTTATTCAGTTCTTTTATGACAGATCGCTGACAGAGATTTGGGTACTTAGGCCTAAGGTGAGAACATCGTCTGAGCTAGGTGTTTTGCTACATGAAAAGTTCAAAGAATTTGCTGAAAGAGCTGGACCAGAAGCGATTAAGGATCCTCCACAAGTAAAATTTCTTAAGGGAGAGATACTTCATTCAATCAATCTTCAGACAGATGGGTTATATGAACATCATGCAAAACACTTGGTATATGCTGAATATGCTATCAGAAATCATGGATTCTTGACTGAAGAAAAGGTAATAGCTGCAGATCACATTCGATCTTATGCACAAACGAATATAAAAGATTAGAAGAAATTTCAAGATGAACTGAGAAAGAAGCTTGGAATTCCTTTAATCTTACCTCAAGGATTGTCATAAAAAAGAGAGCGTCTTGTTGATTCTGATTTGCACAAGAAACTTCAAGTCACAGATGAACCTGAAGAAGGAGAATTCAGAAGGGAAGACAGTCCGAAGTGAAGAACCGCTCTACATGTTATATCTTTAGAGCTTAAATAGAACAAGATAGGTTAATGTGAAATATGATCAGTCTAGAGGATCATCTATCTTGTATTTATCTTTTAAGTTTGAATCTGGAAATGTTAAATATAAACCAGAACCATTTTTCATTATTTACTTTGCAATTACAGTTTTATCTTTTACTAGTTTAAGTTGAGTTAGTTAAGTTATCCTCTAGGAATTTGCTTGTTAATTTTTAACAAACAAATAGGGGGAGATTGAAAGGCATATGACTCAGCCTATTTGTATTTCGAGGATACAACTCAACTTAAATTAGATTGTAATAAGTAATTAATGGTAACTGTCACAGGAATCTCAGATAGTGATATCTGTCAGAAGAAAGAAGAATGTCAATCTATAGTTTTGATGTTTTACACCGATAGAAGATTCAGACAACTGATCAAGCCTTGGTGTAGCATTGATGCAATTGGATTTTATTTGCAGTGACAAGAGATTTCAATAGTGACAGAGGCAGTACAAGAAATTAAAGTGTGTTGAGAAAGTACATGGATCACAACTGAGAGTCAAAGTGAAGAATAGAAATTGGAGTTAGTCGTTCATGAACCAGACAGTACATCGAACGTCAACAATTATCCAGTGGAAGTTATTCACTATTTACAGTGATTCATTGAGGTAAGTTAAGTATTTATTGATTTAAATTAGTTCACCTTTAATTGATATAAATCATTATAGTTTATTTAATTAATGAATTAATTCTGAAAGAATTAATTTATTTATTAAATTACTTATTGTATCAATTAAGTCTGAATTAATTAATTAATCATTAAATAATTAATAAGGTTTCTATGACATAAAAGAATAAATGTGAAACGCTCGGTTTATGTCATATTGGGAGTGAACAGACAGATTTTGTCATATTGACATAAAACGCACAGTTTATGTCATACTGGAGTTAAGACAAGATTATGTCATGTTCAAAGTTTATGTCATGACCAAGGTTATGTCATACCGAATTCTGGATTATGTCATGACACAATTTATGTCATACCGAGACTATGATTTTTGTCTTATCGATCAACAGATTATGTCATGGTACGGTTTATGTCATACCGAGATTACAAGATTATGTCATGGAGCAGTTTTTGTCATGATGGCAGCAAAATATCAAACATTGCTATAAAAGAGACAGAAGCCAGTGAAACAAATATAACAAACGACATACACGGACAGAAAAGAAAGGAAAGAAAGAAAGCCAACATATTATATCTCTCTCTCATCTTTCAAGCTCAATTAAATTGCCATAAATTCTTGAGTTCCTTGTAACAAAAATTGTATCCATTGGAACTTGATTATTTGTGACTTGTGTATTACTAGTGAATTAAGTTTCCTAGTTCTTGACTTGATATCTTGATTTTTATTAACTAAATTAGAAAAGTTCATGTCGAATTTTCTAATTAGTTATTAATTTCTTGATAATCACTTGTACTAATTTTGTAACACCCATCAAGTTAATATATTGTTATATTCAACTTGAAATTTGTGTTATTTTATTCCGCACAAATTTGTTTGAATTAAATTTTATTTAGAAGACAAATTTGGAGAAAATGATATAGATTGTATTCAACTCCCCCTTCTACAATCTTATTGGACCTAACAACAATATTCGACAAACTAGTTAACGTGCAAAGTTTTACTAAGTACATAAGACTAAAATAACCACAAAAGATGGTCTAAAACATAAACATATGGCAATATTATGGTCACCATCCAGGCTGCTCCAGTAATTAAACTTAATCTGTGCAACTTCCATTCCAGGCTGCTCCAAGTACCATGGTACAAACAGAAATGCAAAACTGCAAATAACAAAAAGCACGTTGAGCTAAATTTTCAACTAAAATTCAGTTCTAGAACTTACAAGCAAAGATTTATGTGTTTTTACCAGTCGACCGGCACTTTGATAATCAGGCACTTTACTGAATGATAATCAAAATAGTATTTACACACATTGCCTGGTAGGAAAGTTAAGGGAACAGAGACAGCACACAAGCTTACAAGACATTTTTATAAAAGAGGAAGTCGACTTTGATATGATACACTAGTTCATAAAAGGCATCCATTTCAACTGATGCATTGTGATTTTTGCGACCATACGTTAATAATAATAAATCACAGAAAAAACTACGAGGGTAAAAGTTATATCATTATATAAATAATTTGAACTAAACATAGAGATACGTTATGTATGTTTCCTATTTTAGATTCTATTTATTTTGTACCTTTGGTTTAATATTAAGTCACAAACACCAACAAAGAAATGAAAGCCAGATACGATCATACTAACAAAATTCTATCACACAACTTAACTGTTGTGGAATAAAAACTAGGCTACTAGTATTGCGGCTAGGGTTTATGTATTTAATGCAAAGGTGTGTGAGCTTCGTGCTTTAATGGCTGCTCTTGTGCTCGTGGCTGACTCTGCCTTCACAAGATGCCTACGTACTTTGATGAATATCAAAGATCAAGCCAAAAAACGTAGTTCTGAGGTGAGGGGTCTGACCCTTTATATAGGCTGAGAAGCCTTAGAATTAAGGTAGGAGTTGGAGACTTAATAGATAAGTCACCTCCTTGAGGAAAGTTGAGGAAAGTTCTAGACTCCTTCCTTGTAGGAGTCTGTTGCCATATCGAATTGGATGCCTTGGAGGCTAAGTCTTGTAGAGATAATGTCCTTATCTGACACTTATTGATGAGCTGTTTATTACCCCTAATATTAATTACGAAATTAATATTATAATTGGGGTTTTGGGCCCACCTGGTGGGCCCCACGTTTGGACCATTCTTGGCCTAATTAATGCCACATTAAATGTGTCTTTAGGGCTTATTTTCAGCCCATATCATTTGCCCCCCAACTTCTAGGAAAGCTGATCAGGTTTTCGTAGAAGTTATATTTGTCTTAATCGAGACTCGGGGTCATTTTTATCCCTTACCTGGGACTTCTTAATTTTCCTACCCTTACATGGGGGTTTTGGTTTACAATAGTGTTTCACATATATCGCCTTATTGTAAAGTGTGGAGCGACCGACACATTTACGACGATTGACCTTATTCGAGGCTTTAACTTGTGCTTGCTTTTAGCAATTTCGGCACTTTTATAGAGCTTTTATGCATTATTAGCATAAAGTATTGCTCAATTTGTCGAGAAAATATTTCTATAATTTTCCTCGTATTTTTCTGTACATTTCCTAACATTTTAGGAATTTTTATGTACTCACAGGTATTTTCCGTAATTTTTCCTAATAATTTAGGAATTTTTATGTACCAGCAGGTATTTTCCTTAATTATTCCTAATAATTTAGGAATTTTTATGTACCCACGGGTATTTTTCGTAATTATTCCTAATAATTTAGGAATTTTTATGTACCCACAGGTATTTTTCTAAATTATTCCTAATAATTTAGGAATTTTTATGTACCCACAGGTATTTTTCTTAAATATTCCTAATAATTTAGGAATTTTTATGTACCAACAGGTATTTTTCTAAATTATTCCTAATAATTTAGGATTTTTTTTTTGTACCCACAGGTATTTTTCGTAATTATTCCTAATAATTTAGGAATTTTTAATGTACCAACAGGTATTTTTCGTCAAAATGCGAAGTGCAGGGACCTTTCTGTAAAAATATAAACAGCAAGGGTCTTTTTGTAAAATTTATAAACTCCAATATTCTTTCTGTCAGTTTGTAAACTGCAGTACTCTTTTTGTAAAGTGTACAGAACTTGAGGTACCAAATTGCATTTTTACCAAAAACATTAAAAACCTTCGACCACGCCTGGTCGAATTAAGGGCCTTTGTTTGTTTTGGTCGAAGGAAAGTTCGACTAGAGTTCTTACTCGATTCGAGCAGGATCATGATCGAACCCTTTTTTTTTTTTTGCACTCCTCCTTTTTAAAAAAAAAATATTAATAATAATATTTCTTTTGTCCGAATCTCGGATAATTTCGATCCCCAAATCGGAGGTGTTCCACTCGGATAAAATTTCACTCGAATAAAATCCGACCCGGATTTTATTATTATTATTTTTAATAATAATAATAATAATAATAATTTTTGTAATTTTGGAGGGGTCCTCAGACCTAATATTTTCGTAATTTAAGATCGTATTTTTTGGCCACATTTGCTCCCAAATTTTTGAAATTCGTCCCGAATTGAGGTCATTCATGACTCTAGGCACATAAAAATTTTCATCATATAGCCTTTTTTTGGTACCAGAATTCGTGGTATTTTAGATCAGGATTTTGCTTAGGAATGCTGACCCCTAGGTCAGGATTTTCGATCAGGATGCTGACCACTAGGTCAGGATTTTTCGATCAGGATGCTAACCCCTAGGTCAGGATTTTCGATCAGGATGATGACCACTAGGTCAGGATTTTCGATCAGGATGTTGACCCCTAGATCAGGATTGTCGATCAAGAATGCTGACCCTAACCCTTAGGTCAGGATTTTCGATCAGGATGCTGACCCCTAGGTCAGGATTTTCGATCAGGAATGCTGACCCTGACCCTTAGGTCAGGATTCTGATCGAAATAAGGGCCTTCCTAGCTTCTTGGTCGAACAGATTTTCGATCAGGATTCCTAGTCGTTTCGACCAGGATCTTGGTCGAAATAAAGGCCAACTTTGGCTTAGTCGAACGGACTTTCGATCAGGAATGCTGACCCTTAGGTCAGGATTTTTGATCAGGATGCTGACCCTTAGGTCAGGATTTTCGATCAGGAATGCTGACCCTTAGGTCAGGATTCTGATCGAAATAAGGGCCTTCCTAGCTTCTTGGTCGAACAGATTTTCGATCAGGATTCCTGGTCGTTTCGACCAGGATCTTGGTCGAAATAAGGACGAATTTTTCGCTTGGTCGAATGATTTTTCGACTCGGATTCTTGGTCGTCTCGACCAGGATTTTGGTCGAAATAAGGGCCTCTTAATGGCTTTCAGGTGTCTTCGATTGTGTGACTTCGGCCTATGGCCTTTCGGGAGGTGCTCGGTCGGGCGAGCTCGGCTGTTGCCCTTCGCGAGGGACTTCGGTTAGGGCTACTCGGCCTTGAGGCTTCCTTGAGGTGCCTCGGCCTTGTGGCCTCGGTTAGATCGAATGAAATTTCTTAAGTTCCTGAGTTCCTTGTTTTTGAGCCCAAATTCTTTGCATTGGAGTCAAGCTAGAGTTCTTGGAAACCTTGTTTGGCACCGTGGCTTTCATATTTTTTACTACTTGTTGTTCTTGATTTAAAAAGGAGAACTCGTTCGGTGTTGGAGTCCCTTAGTTCTTATCCCCCTTGCTTCATATAGTGGAGGTCTTGCTTCTCGGTTGATCGCTCAAGAAGTTCACTTGCCACTAAGCACTCAACTTTAAGTCTGGTGTGCCTTGGCTGGTTGCCAATCCTCTATCTTACTTCTAGGTTTCCAACCTTCTTCTTATACTTGTAGAACCTTGGCTAGGTTTTAAGTAGCCTGATGCCTCTTGTCAGGTTCGTTTGGAGGCAGATAACCTTGTTGGCCATCAAGGCTTGAATCTTGAGATTTGAAGTTCAAGACCTCAAGTGTGGAATTGTAAAGGACCTCTTATCTCAACACTATAATTAACAGTTTCTGTACCTTGAAGGCATTATCAAGGGGCCAACCAGTCTCAAGATGAGCTTTAGGGTCTATCCTTCAGCTTACATCAGCTGGTGCTACCAACTTCGAATTGATGGTCGGGTCTTCAGGACCTGGAAGTATCCTTGAATATTTGAACATATTCTTTTCTAGCCTCAAACTCTTCATTGACTTGTGAGACTGCCAGCTTTGAGTCTCCACAGACTTTCAAGTTCTTGACCCTCAGGGCTCTTGTCAGTCCAAGGTTGGCTATCAGAGCTTCATACTTCACCTCGTTGTAGGTTGTTTGGAAGTCCAACTTCAAGGCATACTCGAGTGTGAACCCATCGGGGCTTTCCAGAACTTAACCTGCACCACTAGTTTTTGTTTTTGATGCTCCATGAAAATAGAGCTTTTTGTCTTTGATGCCCCATCAAAATAGAGAATCCAATACTCCTTTTCTTCCAGGGGTTTCTCACCTTGCTGACCTTCCTGGTCTATTACCTCCTGCCCCCCGACTTCTTGGTTGTCAATGGTATATTCAACCACGAAGTCAGCTAGAGCCTGGGATTTGATGGTCGTCCTATGCTTGTACTTAACATCAATTTTTCCTAGTTTGATTGCCCACTTGATGAGCCTTCCATTGGCTTTCGGGCTATGTAATATGTTTCTTCAGCGGGTGTTCCATCAGGACTTCAACGTTTGTCTTTATCCAGGGTCCTTCAAGGACTTAAACTCTTATCTGCTGTAACCTAACTCTACCCTTCGGGGTATGCATTTGTTTGTTTTCATTCGTGTATTCTTTTATTTTCGGTACTTGGTCTTCTTTGACTCACACATCAGGTGCTTGGCACATAAATAAAATCACAATCAATGAATGGAAAACAAACTTGCATTAATAACTTGAAATGGGTTCAACCCTTACATAGAGTACTACTGTCCTACTTGGAGCAACATGCTCTGCAATGGTTTTAATGAACCTTATTTCTACTTCTACTATATAAATATGAAGCTAAGTCCTACTAGGATAACTTAAGCCCAATCGAGCCCTTGCAAGACTAGGTCTGCACCACTTGATTTTGTTTTTGATGCTCCATCAAAATAGAGCACCCACCACTCCTTCTGGTCTCGTCATTCTTATTCTGGAGTTCACTTCCTGCTCGGTGTACTACCTCCTGCCCCCCAACTTCTCGGTTGCCATTGGTACATTCAACCACAAAGTCGGTTAATGTCTTAGCCTCAATGGCTGTCCGAGGCTTCTGTGTGATGTCCTCTGCTGACCTTTCTTTGTGTTCCTTAGCACTGTGGACATCCATGTCTTCAATCGGAAGGACCTGCCCCCCGACTCCATCAGGCCTTAACGAGGCTACATAACAGCTTCGTGCCATCTTCTGATCACCTTTATGTTCTCCAACACCATTCCTGGTAGGGAACTTGATCTTCACATGATAGGTTGAGGCAACAGCCTTGAATGCATGAAGTCCAGTCCTTCCAAGGATAGCGTTGTACGTTGAATCCGCCTTGATTACTAGAAAGTTCAACATTTGGGTGGCTTCCTTAGGTTCTTGCCCTATCGTCATGGGCAGCTGAATAGTCCCTTCAACTTTGGATTTTACTCCATTAAATCCGTATATAGGCATGTTATTGTGGGTCAACTGAGAATCAGTGTATCCCATCTTCACAAACGCATCATGAAACAGAATGTCAACGGAAGCTCCATTGTCTATCAAGACTCGCTTCACCTCCGAGTTTCCAATCACAGGAGTTATGACCAACAGGTCGTCATGGGGGAACTTCACCCCTTCCAAGTCTGAGTCATCAAAACTAACGCTACCTCAGTTTTTGCACGCTTCGGGGCCTCTCCCACGATGTGCAACACCTCTCGGGCATAAGCCTTTCGAGAGTTCCTAGTTGTCCCGGACGCAGTTGGGCCTCCTGAGATCATGTTGATTACTGGCCCTCGGGGCTGTGGGTTGCGATCTTGATCGTCATCCCTTCTATTATAGTCTCTTCTCTGATTAGCACGGTCTTCACCCTTAGTGAAGTGCCTCATCTTCCCTCTACGGATCAGAAACTCAATCTCATCTTTGAGTTGCTTACAATCGTCAGTGTCATGCCCCACGTCTCTATGGAATCTGCAATACTGATTCTGGTTTCTCTTTGCGGGATCACCCCTGAGTGGCTTCGGCCATCTGAAATCCTTATCATTCTCAATGTCCAACAAGATTCGACTCCTAGGAGTATTCAACCTTGCATACTCAGTGAACCTTGACCCTTGGTTCTTCTTAGGGGCAGAGTCGGAGTCCTCGCTAGTTCGGGGATACTTGTCCCTAGCATCATACTCTTGATCATCATAGTCCTGGTCTTGCTTTCGCTTCTTGGAGTCATTGTTACCTCCTCCTCCACCTACGGTGGTTTCTTTCTTTAATCTATCCTCAGCTTTAATATACTTATCAGCCCTTCGTTGGAGCTCAGCCATGTTCTCAGGGGGATGCTTCGCCAATGATCTCTTGAAGAAGAGGTCAGTGGTTCCGTGTTCCAGGGCTACCATTGCCACCTTATTTTCCAAATCATTGATATTCAGGGTCTCCTTAGTGAATCGCTTGAGGTAATCCCTCAGATTTTCATTCTTTCCTTGCACTACATACATAAGAGATGCAGAGCTCTTCTCATGCACCCTTCTGCTAATGAATTGGCTAACGAAAGCGGCACTCAACTCCTTAAAAGAGCCAATCGCAGGCAATCGACTATACCATCTCTGAGCCATGCCCGACAGGGTTTGGGGGAACGCTCTGCACTTTAGGGCATCACTTGCAGGCTGCAGCAGCAGTGCGTTCGAGAACGTCCTGACGTGATTTGCGGGATCACCCATTCCATCTTAAGCCTTAATTGTCGGCATCTTAAACTTCCTAGAAATATGAGCATTCATCACCTCCTCAGTAAACGGGGGTGTTGGATCATCAGGATCTCCTAGAGGCATCAGATCTTTGGGGTTTCCCTTGGGAATTTCCATCCTTGTGGTTGTTCTTCCGAATGAGGCATCAGCCCTTCTTTGTCTCCTTGAAGACCTCTCCAAATAAATGATGGGAATCGTTCCTGAGGTTGGAGGAGGTCGAGTTTGATTCTGTCTTGCTTGCTCCCTTGCTATGTCATCCTTTAGCCTTTGGATCTCAGCCTCATGAGCCTTAATCCTCTCCTCAGCCGTTGGTGGAGGTCTATCATGGATCCCTTGAGTCCTTCCTTGAGGCTCTCTTCTAGAACGTTGCCTCCTCGGGGCTTCATCACGATCATCATCCTCAGACGATGAATCATCAGTATAAGGGCCGGAGTAGTCATCATAATCTCGGTCCCGGATTTGTATGGCATGACCACTTGGTCCTGAACCTTGAGTCATCGGGGGGTAGTTGGGCAGACCGTACCTGGGATTAGTGTTCAAGGGGAGATCCGTAGTATGGATCTGTACCCCTGGTGGCGGGTTATTCGGATCAACAATCTAGAGAGAGTTGGTCGCTTGTCCTGCCTGATTGGTCAGAGGCAACGTACTCTCAGCATGGGGGATCACCCCTGGTTGATGAGAAACTTGAGAGTGGATGATGACAGCTGATGCTGGGGGAGCCTGTTGAATGATCGTCCCTGATGCTGGGGGAGTCTGTTGGATGATCGCCCCTGATGCTGGGGGAGCCTGTTGGATGATCGCCCCTGATGCTGGGGGAGCCTGTTCGGTCAGGGGTGGAGCAGAGCTGAGTGGCACGGCCTCAGTTACAACTGGTGTTGTTCTTCGTGTTTGAACCATGGTTGATGTAGTCTTCCCACAGACGGCACCAAATGTTGTGGAATAAAAACTAGGCTACTAGTATTGCGGCTAGGGTTTATGTATTTAATGCAAAGGTGTGTGAGCTTCGTGCTTTAATGGCTGCTCTTGTGCTCGTGGCTGACTCTGCCTTCACAAGATGCCTACGTACTTTGATGAATATCAAAGATCAAGCCAAAAAACGTAGTTCTGAGGTGAGGGGTCTGACCCTTTATATAGGCTGAGAAGCCTTAGAATTAAGGTAGGAGTTGGAGACTTAATAGATGTTAGTTCGCAAACACGCAAGTATACGTGGTCACAAAATAGCAAGTGGTAAATAAAAGTTCGTTCCTCAGGGACAAGATGTACTGTGAATTTAGTGCCTATGCAACAGAGTATGATTACTTCTTACTGCCTGACGATTTATCAATTTCAAGTTTTTATTAATCTATAATTATCAACTAAGCAAGACTTATTGAAAAGTGAATTAACAAGAAATTATCTATAGCAAGAGAGACATGGGATTCCAATTTCATCGACAATTTCACTAACGGCTGACTCAATATATACTCGGATGATAAATTCAATAATTAATCAGATAACACGATGATAATACGAGCTACCTTTCAGTAAACTCGCATCAAACCCCTTAATTTCTACAACAGATAGAATTTAAGAAGACACCAAATTATATTCAGATTATATATGTCTATACAATCTGGAAATACAATTGATTAAAGCTTAGGTTACCAATAAGATTACACAGGGCAACATGAGATGGTTTAAATCATATTACAAATCAAGATTAAGTAATTAAATCAAGAACCCATGCTAATTTGGCGACATCTAAATCCTAGAATCCACTTTCGCAATCAACTAGGATTAAATGAATAAGATGGTAGCTAATCATCTTAAAATTAATTCAACCAAATTAGATTACCGAAATTTAATCACTCTAAATCAATTATGAATCAAGCACGGAAGTTACGTTATCGAATCCATTAGAACCCCATGAAAAGAAATTAGTTCATAATAGAATTAATAACTAACATGGAATTAAAAGAAAACATGATTCTAAAATAATAACAATTAAATAAGGAAGAGAAAATGAGATAGAAAATAATTCCCCAAATTGTAGAAGAATACACAAGATCCAAAGATTAGGCCTCCTTGCTTGTCACTAGCTTGGAGATCTTCTCTTGATATGTTCTAAGATATAATGTTGATAGATGATAATGAAGAAGAATACTCCCTAACTAAAACTGATAGATCTCTTTTTTTATGTCTCCAACGATACTGATATAGACCCAGGTTATAGCCCTAATTAAATAGGCCCAACAAAATTGACCCGACTTAAACACACTCGAGGCTATAGCCCTTACTGGAGCGCTGCTGCGCTAGCTTTCCCCTGGAAAACACCCTTTGCTGCGTTGTAGCCCTTGAAACAAGCGCTGTTGCCCTTGATTTAGCGCAAGAGCGCCTGAAAACAGCGCTGTAGCGCCTGGAATCGCGCAAGGGCGCCTCTAACTCCCTGTCCAGAATTGTAGATCTTTCTCTCCTCTTCGCGTGGGCTTTTGAATCACCCAATTCCGATGTCTGGAACTCCAGTTATGGCCAAAACAGTGATGTATGCGCATTGAGCTCAAATTCCCGAGTTCTCTTGCCCTGGACTTCCCGTAATTTCTACTTTAAGCTCACGGAATACCACCAACACTTCACCAACACCACCAATGCCGCCCGACTATGCAACCTACACAAAATTACACAAAAACATATCAAATGATAACGAAACTCGAGAACTTGCAAACGTTTTAAGTCAGAACAGGAGGCAAATAGTGGATATAAAATCCACTTATCAAACCCCCAACTTAAACCGTTGCTTGTCCTCAAGCAATGCAAACTCAACCTAACATGATGAATGAATGCAACTAATAACTAAATGTCATGATAATGCGAATGTGTCCTAATACAATGACTCCAAACACAAGATATCGTAACCAACACACAAGCCAACGCCTCAAATTATGCAACAACGCCAAAAAGAGCTCGACTAAGTCCCCGGATACCAACGCTACATGCACGGGAACGTGGTGTGTGCAATTCTCACTAGAAATACCCTCGATACTAGATCAAAGGCATAACCAATTCGTCGCCAAGACAATCACATGTTTATAAACAGAATGAACTCTAGACACTCCATGACTCAAAGACACCGCCATCTTCATTCGAGGAAGACAAGGACTCATGCTAAACTATACAAAACACTTCAAAACCCAAAAACACACATGCTCATTGACCGTGCAATGGGTGAGACCCCTAAAGGCTTATACAATAGCACCCTTTTAGCGAACGTTAGGTCAGCAATCCCAAACCACAAAGGGCTTTAGGTTACTAGGACTAAGCCCCCTCAGACTTACTTGCTCGAGTACTAAAGAGCCCACCCTGGCCAATTCACATACACACCCTCTCACAAACACTCATTTTTTATTCTCACAACTCTTTTTTTTTTTTTTTTTTCTTTTTCTATTTTTTTTTCCTCTTTTGCTTTTTTTTTTTTCTCTAATTTTTTTTTCTTTTTTTTTTTCCTTTTTTTTTTTTTTTTCACACATGGGTGCACTATCTCACCCTCCTAGACTACTCATATTAAATATGAGCCGGCTACTAGCCATTTGACGCCTAGCCATTATTACACTACGACACGACATTTATCATGAAATCCCTGTTTTCTCTAATTTTTTTTTTCTTTTTTTTTTCCTTTTTTTTTTTTTTTTTTTTCACACATGGGTGCACTATCTCACCCTCCTAGACTACTCATATTAAATATGAGCCGGCTACTAGCCATTTGACGCCTAGCCATTATTACACTACGACACGACATTTATCATGAAATCCCTGTTTTCCCCCAAACTTATACTTAAGTGCTTCTACGCCATCAAGGGAATAACGAACATTCTAGATATAAATAAGTGATTAAATCCTAATAACCAAACCAGGTATGACTCGATCTAGCCCAAGAGCAAACCGTGAGACCGTGAAAAGATTGTGTTCCCGACACACGCAAGTCAATTCCATAAGAACTTAAATCAACCCTCTATTTATTGTCATCACACTCTAATTAGCATCAACCCAATGAGCCAGAAACAAACACTCGTGTGGAATCATATGATATGCATGAATAAGCATGAACACAACGATGCTACAACCTAAATAATCTATATGGCATGGCAACCTAAATGCAAACTACATGACATGGCACACTAAATGCAACTAATATGACTAACATGAATATAAACTAAATGCAATGCATGACTCTAGCACCCTAAAATCACCCCCAAACTTATTAAGTTCAATGTCCTCATTGAAGGTAAATGAAAGGGTACAAGAGATACTCCCCTACTCATCGGCATCGTCACCCTCCTCGGGTGGTGTGTCAGGTGGTGGATAGACGTGGTGAGCGCCAAAAGTGGGCCATGTGACCTGGAATCCCTGCTGGCGATATACCCCATCCAACGACTGTGTCAAATCCGTAGCAAACCTGCTCATCATGTCATGTGTAGTGTCATAGCGCCTCAACATGCGCCTATACTGAGCATCACTAAAGACCACGGTGCCCTGACTCGGCTGGCTCGTCTGAGCGTGGGAAGGACCCGCTCTATCAGCCTGACGAGGAACTCTCGACACTAGTGGTGGGGCCTCCTCGCCCTCAACAACAACATACCCAAGCCCCCTAGGATGCGGAGTGCCGCCCGGCCACTCTGCCATCCTTCTAATCACATTATGATTAATAGAACCCATTGGACGAAGTAAAGTCTCATCATTAAACCAAGACACACCCACATGAATACACAACTGTCCAATAACCTCAGCATGAGGAATCCCTCCAGTAGTGCCACCACCCAAAAACTTCATGATGTTTCGGTGGATGAGATACCCAAGATCAATGTAATGTCCGTTCAAGATGCCCCATAAAATAATCGCCCGCTCTACAGTGACATCGGTGACATGGGTGGATGGCATTATACGCGCACAAATAAAAAGAAACCAAGCTCGCGCATACCGGGTCAAAGCAGCGGCAGGGAAGGTGCGCTTCTCAATCGTCCCGGGCTTACACTTCCACATTGTGCCCGGAATGCACATCCCCGCTATGATAGCATCCAAATCCACATTCTCACGGGTTTTCTGCGTCCAATCCTCGGCACCTCTCGGCCTTGCCGGTTGGAATATAACCCGCCTTATATAACTAGGCTTATACGCCACTGTCTGGCCTCGTACCGTAGCCTCACCATTTGCCTCCTCTTTAGCATTTGCATAGAATTCTCTTACTATGCCCAACGGAACATCCAAGGGTGTTTTACAAAAATCCATCCAACCCCTCTCGCTAATCATTGCAAGCAATTCTCCATCCTCCTCCGAGGGTTCAAAACCCCTCTCCCTACAAACGGCTCTAGACAACAAACTGAAAAACTCATCTTCCGCCTTTTTCGACACAAATTTATCAACATTATAGTCGGGTTCCACCTCCTCCTCCGAACTACTACTAGCCACAACACGAGTTCTTTTCGGAGCCATTCAACAAGAACAATTTAACAATTCCACCAAATCAACAATTAACCAACAACACCCCAAAATAATATACCACACAAAATATCCCAATTCCAATGTGCAATCTCAATTCAATAAAAATAGTAGTAAAGAATTTTACCCATGAATTGAAGATGAAAACCTTGAAAGCACTCCCCCAAACTTGAGTTAGTGATATCTTGAAGCTTGTATGGAGTTTTAATGATTTGGAAATAAGAGGGGATTTGTGTGTATAGGTAATTATGTAGAGATAATTAATGGGATAGGATTTGAAATGGGTTTGGAAGATATAGGAATTGAATTTAGATTTTGGGTGAGGTATTGATTTTAAGGTAGAGAGAATTTTAGGTTTAGGAGTGTAAAAGATGTGGGTGTATGTATGTATGGGGCGGCTGGGTCTTTTGCTAACGCACGGTTTTGTATTTTTTTTTTTTTTTTTTTTTTTTTTTTTTTAAAACAGGGTAGCGCCCTTGCGCATAGGAAGGCGCTGTTGCGCGAGTGTGTTCCTGGAAGTGGCCTCACAAGGCGCTATGGCGCATGGTACTTGCGCAGTTGCGCGTGGATGCTCCTGTAAACCAAGCGCTGTTGCGCTATTAAGGGCGCAGCTGCACTTGGTTTCCCCTGCTATTTTTTTTTTTTTTTTTTTTTTTTTTTTTTTTCTTTTTTCAAGAAAATACTACAACACACTAGAAAACCAACCTAATTCCATACCAATTACGTGGGTTGCCTCCCACGGAGCGCTTCTTTAACGTCACTAGCTTGACTTGAAGCCTGACTTTACGTTGAACCAAGAACCACCGTTCTTTTCTCGCGATCCACCATTCCACCAAAATAGTGTTTCAATCTCTGACCATTGACCTTAAAAGCTTGATCAGGTGATGACTCGAAAATCTCCACAGCACCATGCGGATACACCGTTTTAATGGTGAAAGGCCCTGACCAACGTGATTTAAGCTTTCCCGGAAAAAGCTTGAGCCGGGAGTTAAAAAGAAGCACCAATTGGCCTGGTTCAAAAGTTTTGGGCACCAATTTCCTGTCGTGCCACCTCTTCACTTTCTCCTTATACAACTTTGAGTTCTCATAAGCTTGCAGACGGAACTCATCAAGTTCATTCAACTGTAACATCCTTTTTTCACCAGCAGCTGTCATATCAAGATTCAACTTTTTCAATGCCCAATACGCCTTGTGCTCAAGTTCTGCAGGTAGATGACACGCTTTTCCATAGACCAGCTGAAACGGAGACATTCCCAAAGGAGTTTTATAGGCAGTCCTGTAAGCCCACACAGCTTCATCCAATTTCGAGGACCAATCCTTCCTCGAAGGATTCACTACCTTCTCCAAGATTCGCTTAATTTCCCGATTCGAGACTTCGGCTTGACCATTAGTCTGAGGATGATAGGCGGTTGCAACGCGGTGAGATACTCGATATTTGGCTAGTAAAGCCGTGAACTGGCGGTTGCAAAAGTGAGTGCCTTCATCACTGATTATAGCACGAGGAGTCCCAAAACGAGTGAAGATCTGTTTATGAAGAAAGTTAAGCACGACCTTAGCATCGTTCGTTGGCAAGGCCTTCACCTCTACCCATTTGGATACATAATCCACTGCCAACAGAATGTACTGATTGTTGAACGACGACACAAAGGGTCCCATGAAGTCAATACCCCACACATCAAAGATCTCCACTTCCAGCATGTTATTCAACGGCATCTCATTCCTCCGAGAAATATTGCCAACTCTTTGGCACCGATCACATCGCAGCACGAACTGATGCGCATCCTTAAATAGAGTAGGCCAGAAGAAACCTGCCTGAAGTACCCGAGCAGCAGTTTTATCACCCCCATAATGACCACCGTAGATGGTGTCATGGCAATCTCGTAGAATCCCCTCCGTCTCACTGTAAGGAATACACCGTCGGAGAAGCTGATCCGGCCCTTGCCTGAACAGATAGGGCTCATCCCAACGGTACCATTTGACATCGTGGAGGAATTTCTTCTTCTGAGCATAAGAAAACTCAGCTGGGATGATGTTGCTCACCAGATAATTCACAAAATCAGCGAACCACGGAACTTCACCTTGCACCTGAAACAACTGCTCATCCGGGAAGTGCTCATTTATGAGAGTTGCATCCTTACTTCCATCTTCACCCTGCTCCAATCTCGAGAGATGATCAGCTACCTGATTTTCCGTTCCTTTCCTGTCCTTGATCTCAAGTTCAAACTCCTGAAGTAGAAGTACCCAACGAATCAGTCGGGGTTTAGCATCCTTTTTAGCAAGTAGAAACCTGATAGCTGCATGGTCTGTGTAGACCGTGACCTTCGCACCAAGCAAATAAGACCTGAACTTCTCGAATCCATAAACAACTGCAAGAAGCTCTTTTTCAGTGGTGGTGTAATTCAGCTGGGCATCATTGAGGGTCTTACTAGCATAGTAGACCACATGAAAAACATTACTCTTCCTTTGCCCTAACACCACACCCACAGCAAAGTCACTTGCGTCACACATCATCTCGAACGGCTCATTCCAGTTGGGAGCTGTGATGATTGGAGTAGTGGTCAGCTTCTTCTTCAAGTGCTCAAATGCCTGGAGACACTCATCAGTGAATTTGAAGGGAGTATCTTTCTCTAATAAGCTGCAAAGAGGCTTTGTAATTTTAGAGAAGTCTTTGATGAAACGCCTATAGAACCCGGCGTGTCCCAGAAAACTGCGAACTCCTTTGACTGAAATAGGGGGAGGGAGCTTCTCAATAGTCTCCAGCTTGGCCTTGTCCACTTCTAAACCCTTTCTAGACACCTTGTGACCTAGAATAATGCCTTCTTGTACCATGAAGTGGCACTTCTCCCAGTTGAGCACTAGATTCGTCTCCACACATCGCTTCAAAACCATACTCAGATTGTGTAAGCATTCGTCATACGATGACCCAAAGACAGAGAAGTCATCCATGAACACTTCCACATTAATGCCAATCATATCAGAGAAGATGGCCATCATGCATCTCTGGAATGTAGCTGGAGCACCACAAAGTCCGAAGGAAACACGTCGGAACGCAAAAGTCCCAAATGGACATGTGAAGGTAGTCTTCTCCTGATCTTCAGGAGCTATAGCAATCTGATTGTAGCCCGAATACCCATCCAACAAACAGTAGTACTCATGTCCAGCTAACCTGTCCAACATCTGGTCAATGAAGGGTAGAGGGAAGTGATCCTTCCTGGTGGCCTTGTTCAACTTTCTGTAGTCCATACAAACTCTCCAACCTGTGACTGTCCGCGTTGGAATGAGTTCATTCTTTTCGTTGGTCACCACTGTCATACCCCCTTTCTTTGGTACGCACTGAACGGGGCTCACCCACGAACTATCCGAGATTGGATAGATGATGCCTGCGTCCAGCCACTTTAGAATCTCCTTCTTGACAACCTCTTTCATGATGGGATTTAGCCTCCTCTGATGTTCCACTGAAGGTTTGCACCCTTCCTCCATTGGAATTTTGTGCATACAGTAAGAGGGGCTGATGCCCTTGATGTCTGCAATCGTCCACCCTATCGCTGACTTGAACTCTCTCAAAATCCGCAAAAGTTTCTCTTCCTCGCTACCTGACAGGTTAGATGCAATAATCACAGGTAATGTAGATGCATCACCAAGAAAAGCATACCTTAGATGGTCCGGCAGTGGCTTGAGTTCAAGTTCAGGAGCTTCCTCAATAGATGGCTTAAGGCGGATTTGTGATTTCTGAAGCTCAGCTAAACCCAGTGATGAGGGTGGAGCAATGATTCTTCTCTGATAAGGGCTAGCATTCAACATTTGCATACATTCAGCATCCTCTTCATCTTCAGAGTCAGCATCCCCCTGTAATGTGCTGACTAAAGCATCCGTTTTCAACATCTGAGTCATCTCCTTGTGTTGCAGCGACTTGACCACATCAAGTCTGAAGCAGTCTTCCTCTTCAGTAGGCAATTGCATGGCTTTAAACACATTGAACGTGATGTTTTGATCATTAACTCTCATAGTCAATTCCCCTTTTTGAACATCAATTAACGTTTTGCCCGTGGCCAAGAATGGCCTTCCCAAGATAATGGGGATGTTCTTGTCCTCCTCGAAATCCAAGATGACAAAGTCAGCCGGAAAGATGAGTTTATCTACCTTGACTAGAACGTCTTCTACTATTCCACGAGGATATGTAACCGACCTGTCCGCAAGCTGCAATGAAATATTTGTTGGCTTAGGGTCTGGAAGTCCAAGTGTCAAGAAGACTGAGAGAGGCATCAGATTGATGCTTGCACCAAGATCACACAAGCATCGGTTGAAAGACACGTTCCCAATAGTGCAGGGAATGGTGAAGCTCCCTGGATCTTTAAGCTTTGGAGGAAGTTTCTGCTGCAGAATCGCGCTACATTCCTCCGTCAGTGCAACTGTCTCATAATCAGCCAGCTTTAATTTCTTTGAGAGAATCCCCTTCATAAATTTGGCGTAGCTAGGCATTTGTTCCAAGGCTTCAGCAAATGGTATGTTGATATGTAGCTTTTTAAACACCTCCAGAAACTTACCAAATTGCTGATCCTTCTTCTCCTTCTGAATTCGCTGAGGAAAAGGTGGAGGCGGATAGACTGGAGGCTTAACCTCTGAAGGGGCCGACTCCTTAATTGGTTGCTTTTCCTTGTCCTCAACATCCTCTAGCTCTGCTTGTTTTGAAGTCTGCTCAAAATCTGAACCCCCTGTAATCTTTCCTGATCGCAGAGTGATAGACTGTACCTGCTCCTTACCCTCTCTCTTTCCTGGATTCGGCTCTGTGTTGCTAGGCAGAGTTCCCTGCTGCCTATTAAGTAGGGCATTAGCAAGCTGGCCAATCTGATTTTCCAAAGTCTTAAGCGAAGAAGCTTCACTCTGGAGTGAAACTGCTTGGCTCTTGACCATGGCTCTCAACTCCTCAAGTTCAGATTTCTCATTATTCTGCTGCTGAAATCCTGGAGGCTGATACTGCTGCCTCGGCGCATATTGCTGCTGACTCCCTGAAGGGTTGAACTGTCTACCCCCAAACTGCTGGTTGGGAGGTGGAAAAGATTGCTGCTGTGCGATGTTCTGATTGTTACCCCAGCTGAAATTGGGGTGGTTCCTGTTATTCGGATGGTAAGTGTTGGGCACTGGCTGCTGCGGCCTTTGGAAGTTGCTCACAAATTGTGCCGACTCAGTGGATATGGCACATTGACGAGTATCATGGCTACCAGCACATAGCTCGCAGATGCTAGCAACCTGTTGCATCCCAAGATTAGCCAATGAATCAACTTTCAAATTAAGAGCCTCCAACTGAGCTGAAAGTGCAGTAGCTGTGTCAACTTGAAGGACTCCTGCCACTTTGTTCTGCTGCAATCTCTGGGAAGGATTCTGATACTCATTTGCAGCCATCATTTCAATCAACTCGTAGGCTTCCTCGTAGCTCTTAGCCCACAATGCTCCTCCAGAAGCTGCATCGACCATAGGCCTAGATTGGCCTCCCAGACCATTGTAAAAGCAGTTTATGATCATCCAGTCTGGCATTCCATGATGGGGGCATTTCCTAAGCATCTCCTTGTAACGCTCCCAAGCTTCACATAGAGATTCCCCCTGAGTCTGAGTGAACTGAGTGATGGCATTCCGTATGGCTGCAGTCTTAGCCATAGGAAAGAATTTGGAGAGAAACTTCTGTGCAAGCTCTTCCCACATAGTGATTGAACCAGCTGGTAAAGAATGTAACCAGCCCTTGGCTTTGTCCCTCAAAGAGAACGGGAAGAGTCTCAGCTTCACTGCATCATCCGAGACACCATTAAACTTGAAGGTGTCACAGATTTCGATGAAATTCCTGATGTGCATATTGGGGTCCTCAGTAGCACCACCCCCAAATTGCACTGTGTTTTGCACCATCTGGATAGTGCCCGGCTTGATCTCGAACGTATTCGCAGCAATGGCAGGCCTGATGATACTTGACTGAATATCATTAATTCTAGGCTGCGAATAGTCCATGAGAGCCCTTGGAACGTCCTGTGGATTAGGATCTCCCATAGCAACAGAGTGTTCAACTTCAACCTCAACCTCAAGTTCAACTTCTTCTTCTTGTTTTCTTTCTTGTTCCGCCTTGGTTTGAGATCGTGTTCGCATGCACGATTAGTACCTGAAACACAATTAGGCAAGGCGACACAAGTTGGATAAGTAATCACAAATCAAGTCAGTAATCTATAACGACCACTGATGAAAAGCATATAACTACAATAACACCGCGTCCCCGGCAGCGGCGCCAAAAACTTGTTAGTTCGCAAACACGCAAGTATACGTGGTCACAAAATAGCAAGTGGTAAATAAAAGTTCGTTCCTCAGGGACAAGATGTACTGTGAATTTAGTGCCTATGCAACAGAGTATGATTACTTCTTACTGCCTGACGATTTATCAATTTCAAGTTTTTATTAATCTATAATTATCAACTAAGCAAGACTTATTGAAAAGTGAATTAACAAGAAATTATCTATAGCAAGAGAGACATGGGATTCCAATTTCATCGACAATTTCACTAACGGCTGACTCAATATATACTCGGATGATAAATTCAATAATTAATCAGATAACACGATGATAATACGAGCTACCTTTCAGTAAACTCGCATCAAACCCCTTAATTTCTACAACAGATAGAATTTAAGAAGACACCAAATTATATTCAGATTATATATGTCTATACAATCTGGAAATACAATTGATTAAAGCTTAGGTTACCAATAAGATTACACAGGGCAACATGAGATGGTTTAAATCATATTACAAATCAAGATTAAGTAATTAAATCAAGAACCCATGCTAATTTGGCGACATCTAAATCCTAGAATCCACTTTCGCAATCAACTAGGATTAAATGAATAAGATGGTAGCTAATCATCTTAAAATTAATTCAACCAAATTAGATTACCGAAATTTAATCACTCTAAATCAATTATGAATCAAGCACGGAAGTTACGTTATCGAATCCATTAGAACCCCATGAAAAGAAATTAGTTCATAATAGAATTAATAACTAACATGGAATTAAAAGAAAACATGATTCTAAAATAATAACAATTAAATAAGGAAGAGAAAATGAGATAGAAAATAATTCCCCAAATTGTAGAAGAATACACAAGATCCAAAGATTAGGCCTCCTTGCTTGTCACTAGCTTGGAGATCTTCTCTTGATATGTTCTAAGATATAATGTTGATAGATGATAATGAAGAAGAATACTCCCTAACTAAAACTGATAGATCTCTTTTTTTATGTCTCCAACGATACTGATATAGACCCAGGTTATAGCCCTAATTAAATAGGCCCAACAAAATTGACCCGACTTAAACACACTCGAGGCTATAGCCCTTACTGGAGCGCTGCTGCGCTAGCTTTCCCCTGGAAAACACCCTTTGCTGCGTTGTAGCCCTTGAAACAAGCGCTGTTGCCCTTGATTTAGCGCAAGAGCGCCTGAAAACAGCGCTGTAGCGCCTGGAATCGCGCAAGGGCGCCTCTAACTCCCTGTCCAGAATTGTAGATCTTTCTCTCCTCTTCGCGTGGGCTTTTGAATCACCCAATTCCGATGTCTGGAACTCCAGTTATGGCCAAAACAGTGATGTATGCGCATTGAGCTCAAATTCCCGAGTTCTCTTGCCCTGGACTTCCCGTAATTTCTACTTTAAGCTCACGGAATACCACCAACACTTCACCAACACCACCAATGCCGCCCGACTATGCAACCTACACAAAATTACACAAAAACATATCAAATGATAACGAAACTCGAGAACTTGCAAACGTTTTAAGTCAGAACAGGAGGCAAATAGTGGATATAAAATCCACTTATCAATAGATAAGTCACATCCTTGAGGAAAGTTGAGGAAAGTTCTAGACTCCTTCCTTGTAGGAGTCTGTTGCCATATCGAATTGGATGCCTTGGAGGCTAAGTCTTGTAGAGATAATGTCCTTATCTGACACTTATTGCTGAGCTGTTTATTACCCCTAATATTAATTACGAAATTAATATTATAATTGGGGTTTTGGGCCCACCTGGTGGGCCCCACGTTTGGACCATTCTTGGCCTAATTAATGCCACATTAAATGTGTCTTTAGGGCTTATTTTCAGCCCATATCATTAACAAAACCATAAGACTCTGTGCATTTAAGAAAAACAGAATATCAAACAAACATGATCCTACACAAATTTACCAACTTGAACATGCAGAAACTAAACAGAATTATAGAAAATACAAGAAAGAATATAAACATGAAAAAGAGATATTGACCTGAAGTTCCCTTAACAAAATATTGAAGTTCTTGCTTGTACATACACCATAAGTATTGCCCACAGCCAACATTTCAACTGAACTACGACCCTTTATTTTCAGTAGCAAAACCAGAAGCTTTGCACAAGAAAAGGAAAAGAAAAGACAAGAAAATAGAAGATGTAAGAAGAAGACACAGAAAGTGGGAGGGTGGGTTGGTTATAGTGATAAGCATGCTATAAATGTTTCCCACCTTTTCCTTTTGAATGGTCTGAAGACATTTCTGGTATTCGTTAAGCTTTCTGAGTGATAAATCTCGTTCCTCCATATCTAATGCTAATCCAGAATTGGTACATCGCCAGCTTGACCTACAACACAAGCAACCATGCCAAGTATAATCAGATTTTATACAAATTAAAATCATTTTTTGTCGACCAATACATCATACATGTAACAACCCCAATTTTTCCGGATTTATTATTATTATTATTATTATTATTATTATTATTATTATTATTATTATTTAAATATTTTATTGGTTTTCCATAAAGGAATAATAAGATTGTGAACATTTAAATTTTTAATTTGAATGCATTTATGTGTTTAATTGTTAATAGGTTATTCGGATAGACTGTATTTGGTACTGTCTGTGTTGGTAAAAATGTTTATTTTATTAAAAATTTATATTTTTATCAAAAGTGGTAAATTGAGTTTGTTTTAAAATTTTATAGATCGAGTTGGTATTTTATTGGTACAAATTATACCCGATATTCTACTCGTGTACAAAAGTTTTATTTGTAAAAATTATTAAAATGTTTAAAATTTAGTATTTTCACCTTTTTTTTGGTAACTTGAGATTATTTTAGAATTTTAAGGATCAAAACTATATTTTTCTCGTAGTAAAATTTTACCCGGTATCTTATCCGTGCCCCATTAATATTTGGGTGCATTATGAAAATATTTGAAAATTTTGTATTTTATATTTTTGATCAATCAGGAAAAATTATGTATAATTAATTATATTAAAATATATTTTTAGTTTAATTTACTGTGTGTTAGTTTATTTTTAATGCATTTAAACGCGTTATGATTTTTATTAAATAGGAAAATCATCCCGTACGTGTTATGTGACTTCTGTGTAGCATAGAATATTTTATTCTATTTTTCTGTAATTTTTATATTTTTAGAATACAGTTATTTCGCATTTTAATTTTCGGACCCAGCCCCTATACTGAATCCGAGGCCTTGTTTTTGATAAAATTATTTTTATATAATGGTAAAATATTTAAAAATGCATTATTTTATAATTTTTGTAATATTCATGATTTTTGGGAAATTTTGATATTTATATTATATTTGTTTAAAAATAAAAATTTAACATTTTTATCCCATAAAAATTATTTTTAAGGCTTAATAATTGTAATTAGGGGTTAAAAATATTTTTGGGGTATTAATTTTTGATTAGTATAAATAGCAACTATTTTATTTTTATTTATTAAAAAAAATCAGAAAATCAGATTTTCTGATTTATTTGCTTAATTTTCTGGAAAACATGTTCTTGGTGTTCTTAAGAATCAAACAGCCTTTTGAAGGTGATTCTGTTATTCAAATCCTTCATATGAGTAATCAAATTGAATGGCATGATATGTACTACATGTTTATGTGGGTGTATATATCCAAATATGTTTTATTCGTGAATTCATAATTTTCATTTTAATATTCGAATTTCTTGAAATTACTGTGGCTTGTTCACAGATTTGTTGTTGATGTAGTTAGTGTCTATAGATTGCTTTTGATCCCAGGAGTATCATGATAATTTTTGTTTGATTTTTAGTAGCTTAAATATGAAAATCGAATTTTTGGGGTTGAGATTTGATTTCGAATTTTCTGGGTTCTTGGTTGATTGTTTGATGTTCTTGATGGCTGATATAGATTGTAGGAGTCATAAGCTTCGTTTTGATGTATAGAACTCGTAGTTTGGTGTTGATTTTCAGTTCGTCGAAAAATTTTGAAGCTCGCCGGAAAGCTTCGAATTGTCGCCGGAATTTGCTATTTCTTGTCCGATTACCGCGTTTGTTGTTATGGTTATGTTGTAGGGTTGATTTGGAATGTGTTGCAAGCTAAAAACTATATGAAGGGTGTGGTTTTAGGCCTCGCCGGAGCTGGCTGGATTGTTACCGGCCCGGCGTGAACAGTAGTGGGGGGTTATGTTCTGGAGGTAGACGATGGTTTTTTTAAAAAAAAAAGAAAAAAAAAGTTTATTTTACTTTTATTTATTTTTATATCATTTTAAAAATCTTTTAAATAATTCTGAATTTAATTATAAATTTCAGAAAATTATTTCTAAAAATATTTTTGAAATTCAAAATTTATTTCGGAATTAAGTTTTTATTTTCAAAAATTATTTTATAATTTTTTTATAAATTCGAATTTTATTTTCAAAAATTCGAAAAATACTTTTAAAAATTCGAAAAATTATTTTTAAATTTCGAAAAATTATTTTTAATTTCAAAAAATAGTTTTAAAATTTTAATAAATTATATTTAATTCGAAATTTATTTTATTTGATTATTTTAAAACTATTTAGCTAATATCTTAATTAATTTAAATTGATTGATTAATTAATAATAATCAATTAATTTAATTAATTAAATATTATTTAAGTATGATGAAAAATAATCAAATTTAATTATTTTGGAAATAAATAATTTATTTATTTTATAAATATTATTTTACCTTTAATATTTATTTCTTTATTTGTTTAAAATGAAATAAAATTGTTTTAAAATTCTAAAAATAATCCGGTAGTGATAAAAATAGTTTAAAATTTCTAAAAATTTATTTGTAAGCCGGATTAAATCATTATTAAAATATTTTGGGGATCCAATAATTACCAGGAGGGTTTATTAACGACCCGTTTTGATTCAAAAAGGGGTATTTAAATCTTTTAAAATTCTTTTAATTGCTTTAAAAATATTTTTAAATATTCTAAAAATACTTTTTGTGCTCTTTTACTTGTGAGTCGTATTTGCTATGTGTTAATTGGTTACATGACGAATATATATATATATATATATATATATATATATATATATATATATATATATATATATATATATATATATATGTATATATATATATATATACATATATATATATATATGTATTTAATTCGGGGATTTATGATTTATCTCTAGGATTAATTATTATCTTGAGAATATTTGGAGGATTAATTGTTGTCTCAAGGATTAATCGTGTCTTGAGAATTAATTGGTTATTTACGTTTTCTTTCGGGGAATAAGGTATTTGTTTTGAGGATTATTTATTTAACTCGAGGATCTATTTATTTAATTCAAGGATTAATTGGTGAGTATTGATTTAGGTATGTCAGCGGAATTAAGTTGGTATGAGACGAAGGAGATTGGAGATGGATGCAATATTCTTTGTGGGTTATAAAGAAGGTGGGAGATGAACGTATTGGTTGTGGGTTGTTGAATTTATTGTGAGGTGTTCTAACACCGGGGAAAACGTCTATGTTTAGAGGGGACATTTCCATTTATTTTCTTCCAACGGAGATATTGGTTTGATTGTTGAAGTTGACGCGCGGGCTCAATGTCGACAGATCAGACTCGTGGTAGCCACTAAAGCATAAACCGAATCATGATTAAAACAGAGGACATGATGACGTGAGATAGAAGAAAGAGATAGTTGTATTACTTCGGCATTACGCAATAGCTAAGGACCAGAGGCAAGTATTTTCTTGATCATCTTAAACACTTTTATTTTATGTTTCATTGATTCACATCATGACAAATAGTTATTGTTCAGAGCTATTTGTGATTCTTAAATATTTTTGTGCGAACAAAGTTACTTGATATTGGTACCCTTGATGTGGGGAATTGTTTAAGATAAACTCTTCATATCCTTATTATCGTAGTAAATAATAGGGATGTGAACTGTATGTGAAACTAAGCATTTCCTGTTGAATTCGGAAATTGCTCTATTGGATTGGAAAATGATAAAGCGTAGGAGGCCATGATTGCTGTCATGGTCCAGTAATATTTAAGGAGGATATGGTAACCATTCCATCTTCCTATAGGCTAACATTACTTGCCTATTTTGGTACCCTCATGAAATCCGGATTATACACACGGGTATAGCTGTACCAGTGGAGTATAAAGGGTCCCATTGCTTTTGAACCTGATCAGGAGGCAATGGTGTTTCAGTAAAGTGTATCCAATCCATATCGCCCGAATGGATATTATATATTGTGAATTGGTAGATGATTCATTTTTATGACATGCCAAATGATTTCAGTTACAGTTGAATTATATCACAGTTGCTGATTCAGTTTTCTCTATAAACTGTTTTACATTTTAGTTGATTTTATGCCCCACTTATCCTGGTTTTATATCAAAAATTTTATATGCTTGCTGAGCATTTCTTTCGCTCATACTTGCCGTTGTAAATTCTAATATTTCAGTAAGGTAGTTTGGCGAGACGTATCCGCACAACTCAGAAAGAGAAGAAGCGTGATGCTATTTCGAAGATGACTTGGCTCAGGATGTCTGGATTTAGTGTAAGATCTATTTTATATAATTGAGTTCTACTATTTATTATTATTATGTGATGGTCTAGTTAGCATGACGTACTTCTTATCGAAGTTACACCAGTGATTTAAGATTTGATCAAAGAGAATGTTGTAAGGAAGGATTACTTTTTATTTAATGGAATTTGGATTCTTGTTTCTAGCCCTATAACCTTAAAAGATCTTGGTATGTTTGGGGTCATAGATGTATATTCCCAGTGTTGGACAATCATAAGTGAATGATTATTATTAAATAGATGTTTTATTTTGAGGATTTTCGCATGACGACCAAATCTTCTGACCCCGGATTTGGGAGTGTTACAATACAAGTATTAAACTAGTAAGTATAGAAGCTGTTAAGGCAATACATTCAACATGTTTAATAAAAGTTTCCCAGTTTAGCATAAAATTAACTTTCTAATAAATTACTTGACATATTAAAGTGTAACATTTTTTCAAGGTCATATTAATATTTTCAACCATATATTCAGTTTAAGACTATGACTACGGTCAAGAGAATGAAGGAATGCCCAAGCGGTGGCAAAGGAGCTCCTAGTGTTATAAGTGGTACATGAGTTCAATTTTCAACTCCCCCTCTCTCTGGAATAAATACATGAATTACAATTTAATACAAAACCAATAAGCTGCTGCCAACATTATGAGGCCTAACATCATCAATATATTTTAAAGATAGATTTGCATACAACTCATCGTGAAACCCTTGCATTATATTTGTTTGCAAGGATCACAATCCCATATTTGTATAAAGGATTGACATTGCTCTTCTTCCTAGGATTACAAGTCCTCCACAATATCCTATCTCATGTAATCTAAGAAGTAGAACTGCAGAGGGATGGGATATAAGAGATATTAACCTTGACAAGATGTGCACAAATAAAATTATAAGTAATACAAGACATACTTGATTTTGATTTTTCATATTTCTCACATAAGCCCCAATACATTTGCAGCTAACCAGTGATAATTCAAAGGACTTCGCAGAATCATCACGAATTTGGCATTCTTTGAAGATTTGCAAGAGTAGTTCTTTTCATACACTATACACAATTAGTTATATTGCCTACAAAGTACTATGTACGTGTAGCTAGATGGCACAAAACAGCAAATACTCACAAATAACGAACAAACTAAGATATAATTAACCGCATAATTACAAGAGATATAGAATTACCTTAAAATGGAATCCCCAAATCAAACATGACTGAAACCCTAAATTTGAAGTACCAAATTGAATCTGATTGAAGCCCCTAAATTAACCCCATAATGCCCCAAATTAGTAAAAAAAAAAAAAGAAAACTAAACTAAAATGTGCATAATTAGAAGGTGAGAGAGAAAGAGAGAAAGTATACAGAGAGGAGAGTATAGAGTGTGTGCGAGTATATAGTATAGAGTGTATGTGTGTGGGCAAGCTGCGTAGAGAGAGAGGAGCGGAGAGAGGGTCTGAACTGAAGTGAGAAAATGAAAAGTGAAGCGAGTGTTTTACTAAGGCAAAAGGAGCGGTATAATGAATTGGTCGGGCGGTCGTTTTGCCGCTCACCAATTTCCCAAAAACTTTCAATCCTTTTGTCTCCTATAAGCAAAAAAACAATTTATATTTTGGTTTTTTTTTATTTATTTGAAAAATATTTTAAATTTTTATTAAATATTTAATTCTTTTTACATAATTTGTAATAATATAATTAAATATTTTTGATCATATACGAAAATATTTTTATTTTAATGATATATTAAAATATATTTAGAAAAAAATCATTTTAAAAATTTTGTTTAATAATATTTAATGAACATAAAAATAAAATTACACATCTTAAAATGTTTTAACATTTTTAGCGAAATATTCACTTCTAATGGAATATTCTAGACTTTTATAAAAAAATTGATTATTTTTATCCAAAAAAATTAATTTTCATGTGAAAAAAGATTAAAATTTTTATTTTTAGTAGAAAATGTAAAATTTTATTCATTGCAAAATTATAGCAACACAATTTCATACCTACAGCAACATGCAAACACTTTTATTCTATGACAACAAATTTTTGCTACCTGAGACAACATAAAAATGATAATGTTGTAATAGCCAAAAACATGTATGGCAAAAGCAACATATCCAAAGGCAACATAGGCTCTAAATGTGGTCGTAGGCCTTTTATGGTGTAGTGCATGCATATCAGTAACTGAAAGAACAAAGGAAAAGCAGAAGAAATACCTGGAGCCATAGCTTTAGAAGTATATTAAAAAAATATGAAAAATTAGCTGAGTCACCAGGCCATTCTCGACGTCCTGGCTGCTCTTGAAGAGATAATCGCCCCTACTTACTCTGTGTCAGGATGCGTGCAACACATCTTCCAGGATAAAATAGCTCAGAGCTCTATGATCACAGCAACCACAACAGCTCAACTTCGAATGGCACCTCAGTTGCCGGAAAAACCCACAAGCAGTGAAGCTTCAACACTGTATATAGAGGGAGAGTAGAGAGTGTAGAGATGAGAAGAGAGAATGTAAGGTGTGTTGTATGAAAACCAGCAGCTTAGCTGTTTATTTATAGTAGAGGCTAAGTGTAACTGATACTACCCTAGTTAATGTAAGAATTGGAACTGATGATTTATTTTTAATAAAAAATAAAAAATGGACGATTTAAATTAAATAAATCGTAACTGTTACATTTCAGTTACAATATTTTAATTAAGACGAATATATAATCAAATCCTGTCCAGGTTCAATCTATTTACAATTAGTCCAACTAGTCCACACTACTAGAAATCTGTTCATAGACATCACACTTTAGACATCGGTCAGAGATCTCACCGATGTTAGAGTCATTTTAGACATCGCTTTTCCATTTTCCGATGTCAAATATTATTTAGACATCGATATTTAAAAATAGCCGATGTCTAGTTCTCTTTTTTTTTAAAATGAAAAAGTAAAGACATCAGTTTATTAAAGAAGCGATGTCTAAACTAAGACCAGACATCATTTGTTTTAAGAAGCGATGTGAAAATAAAATATAGACATCACTAGATAATGTAGTGTTGTCTAAAGCCAAGTCCAGACATCGCTTGTTAAACAAGCGGTGTCTAATCCTATTTTTTATAAATTAAAAATGCCGATAGCTGCAATTGCTTTTTACTTATAACAATTTGGTTTCCCCCCTTTAGCATTTTTATTTCCCCGCTCAGACACAATTACTCAGATCCCCTTTCAGACACAACTCTCTCTCTCACAATTATTTCACTCTCCCCTCTCTCCCCGACTCTGCACTCTCTCTCTCAACACTGTCTCTCTCGGCCGTCTCTCTCTGCTGTCTCTCTCTCAACGCTGTCTCTCTCTCTCTCTCACCCATCTCTCTCTCTAACTCATCTCTCCGAATCTCTCTTCTCACTCTCCCTCAGGTACCGCTCTCTCTTTTCAGTCTCCACACTCTCGCTTTCGAAACCCATTTAAATTGGAGCTTGGAGGTGCTTAAATTAACGAAATCCAGCTTGTAGGAACTTCAATTGAGGTAAATTACCTTAAACCCATTTAAATTAGTGTTTTCAATTACTGGGTATTATTGGGTATGTATGTATATATGTTTTTCAATTGAGGTTTGTATGTATTTATGTATTTATGTATGTTGTCTGTATTTATTTAAATTGTTTGTATGCATATATATATTGTTGGGTTTGTATGTATGCATGTGTATATTATTTGGGTATATGGGGAATAAATTGGTGTTTGTCTCTGTTTGAATTTATGCAGTTATAATGAAATGAGAATTTTGTTTAAAATGGTAATCAGGTAGGTAAAATTTTGTATTTATATGGATAAGTCATGGATTCGGAAAGACAGGGATTCTTTTGAATATGAAATTGGGGTCGAACAATTCTTGATATATGCCGAAGAAAATTCTCCTGATCCTAAGGAAATTCCCTGCCCTTGTTCACGATGCGCTAACTTCAAAAAATTCTCTGTAAAAACAATCAGAGGCCATTTATATGATAATGGTTTTAGTTTAGGGTATGTTGATTGGATTTGGCACGGAGAAAAGTGTAAGCCTAGGTCATCAGTTGCTTCGACATCAGACACCGTTAATGTTTGTGATGCAGCATCTAATTGGGGCGAGGGCGAGGGCGAGGGCGAGGGCGAGGGTGAGTACGATAATGATTCATATGAGTTTAGTAGGTTTGTGGCTGATGCTGAACAACGTTTATATGAGGGTAGCGAATGTACTAAGTTGGAGGCAATGCTAAAATTGCATAATTGGAAGGCTAGGTTTGGTCCGAAGTGCCATATATCTCGTTGGAAGGTAGGAAAAGATGGTAAAATACGGGTTAATGTTGCTGCCAAAACCATGTGGTATTTTCCAATTATTCCGAGATTTAAACGGTCCTTCTACTGCCGAACTAATGACTTGGCATGCGAAGCAGCGAATACAAGATGGAAAGATGCGGCATCCAGCCGACTCTCCTTCCTGGAGAAATATCAATTACAGATGGCCTGCCTTTGGTAGTGAATCAAGAAATATACGTTTAGCTTTGGCCGCGGATGGTATAAACCCACATAATAATGGCTTAACTAATCGATACAGCTGCTGGCCGGTAGTATTGGTAACATATAATCTTCCTCCCTGGTTATGCATGAAGAGGAAGTTTATGATGTTAACAATATTAGTTTCTGGTCCACATGAGCCTGGTAATAACCTTGATGTTTATTTACAGCCGATGATTGATGATTTAAAGAAGCTTTGGGAAGAAGGTGAACCAAATGTATATGATGCCTATAGTAAGTCATATTTCACTTTAAAAGCAATTTTGTTGTGGACGGTAAACGACTTCCCTGCATACGGAAATTTGTCCGGCTGTGTCAATAAGGGTTATATGGCTTGTCCAATATGTGGTGATGACACCGTAGGTAAGTATTTAAGCCATAGTAGGAAAATGTGTTACCAAGGCCATCGACGATATTTGCCAAGTCATCATCCTTATAGGAGGCAGAAGGCCGCTTTTAATGGAGAACAAGAGTTTGGGAATGCACGTCAACCCCTTTCAGGAGAAGAAGTGTTAGCGCGGCAGAACCGTATTAAATTTGAATTTGGGAAGGAAGTAAGGCAGTCAAAAAAGGTGGACTGTCCATGGAAGAAAAAATCAGTTTTTTTCGAGTTGGAATATTGGAAGTTTCACCATGTTCGTCACTGTCTTGATGTTATGCACATTGAGAAAAACGTGTGTGATAATTTGATTGGGACACTACTAAATATGAAATATAAGTCAAAAGATAGTGCGGCATCTCGTCTTGATATGAATGAAATGGGGGTTAGGTTAGCTTTAGCTCCACAAACAGGAGAAAAAAAAACCTACTTGCCTCCTTCGGCTTTTACTTTGTCAAAGGCAGAAAAAAAGAAAGTGTTGTCAACATTCATGAATATGAAACTTCCTTATGGACATGCATCTAACATAAAAAATTGTGTATCCATGGGTGATTTAAAGATGTATGGGCTGAAGTCCCATGACTGTCATATCCTCCTCCAACAATTACTTCCGGTTGCAATTCGTCATGTTCTCCCGAAAAATGTAAGGGTCACAATAATAAGATTGTGTTTCTTTTTTAACTCTTTGTGTAACAAAGTTGTAGATGTATCAAAACTGGATAAAATGCAGGCAGATGTGATAGTAACATTGTGTGAGCTAGAAAAAATTTTTCATGCATCATTTTTTGATGTAATGGTACATGTCGTAGTCCACTTGGTTCGGGAATTACGGTTATGCGGGCCGGTGTTTTATAGATGGATGTATGCATTTGAACGGTTTAATAAAGTGTTGAAGAGTTATGTACGAAACCGTTACTATCCTGAAGGTTGTATAGCAGAAAGTTATCTTGGAGAAGAATCGATAGAATTCTGCCAAGAGTTTGTCAAGGAGAAATGCACAACTGCCGGTCTTCGGAAAAATCAAGGCAAGTTGTCCGGTCCATTATCTATTGTTACAATGAAGGTAGTAGAAGAAAAAGAGCGAGATGAGGCACATCTACATGTCCTTCTAAACAACCCTGAAGTGTATCCATATATTATGTAAGTTAATATATTTCCTCTGTAAATTCTTCCTTTTGTATTTTTCTCTATAAGTATATTTCTGCCTGTTTATTGAATATATGCATTTTCTCAGAATGCATAAGGAGTATCTTGAAGGAGTCCACCAGGGGAAAAAAAAAAGTGTTCAGTGGATCATGGGAGAGCACAATCGGCTTTTTGCTGATTGGTTCGAAAAAAAAGTAAGTTTTATTATTGTCTCTTTGTGTGGACTTTACCAGCTCGGTAATATTAGAATTTAAAATGTAGTTGTATTTTTGTTTGTGACAATGTGTGTAGGTCAGTACTGAAATGAAGGAGAATGGCAATGCTGTTTCGGAGACAATAAGATGGCTAGCTGGAAAACCATCATTTTCCGTTATGACATACGAAGGTTATCTCGTTGACGGGATACGATACTTTACAGAGGAGCGAGATAATGCAAGGGTTGTTCAAAATAGCGGTGTTTCTTTAGTTGCTAGGACAGTCCAAGTCTCTAGTGCCAAGGATCTAAAACCTGTGGAAAGTGATATGACATTTTACGGCATAATCTTAGAAATATGGGAGCTGGATTACCATGCTTTCAAAGCCCCCTTGTTCTTGTGTAAATGGGCAGACAATGAGAGGGGCATAAAAGTGGATGATCTCGGCTTCACACTAGTGAATTTTAGTCGACAAGGCCACAAGAAGGATAAATATGTCTCTGTTGACCAAGTGAAACAAGTTTTTTATGTTAAAGATTCAGTTGATGATAACTGGTCAGTTGTATTAACCTCCACGACTCGAGACTATCCAGAGGTGTATAATGATGATGATTTAGGAGACACGACCATGGAACATCCTCCATTTTGCTCTAAAATCCCTACATGTGATGTCACTGGTGACATTGAGCACACTAATAGAGAAAATGTTGAGGGAATTTGGGTTAAAAACTGAATTTTATATGTATATACATATAATGTAGCTCTATCGTGTAATCTCTTTTTTTTGCGTAATTTTGACTTGATTTTTGAGGCTCTTTGATGTTGATTTGGCCTGATCGGTTGATAATTGTTTAGCTGCTTGTGTGATTTCGCTTGTTTTGTAATCTTTTATGACACTTTTCGTAATTTCGAGTTTGGTTTAGAACTAATTGTGCCTTCTTCTTTTTTTTGCTAAATGATTGTGCCTTTATATATGTGTCCTCCTGCTCTTGTACTTGTTTTCACTGCTAATGAATTTATGTTGTATTTTACAGAATAAAGTAGAGAAATGGCACCTAAGAAGAATAAAGTCAAAGTGCAATTCCAAGAACCTGAAGACGCCAAGATGGCGTTGGTGCATAAAGAATCGGAGCCGGCAGACATGGCCTGTGATCAGGCAGACACAGCAACAGAATCTCAACCTCAAAAGGCAGACTCTGTACAAGCTACAACAGTTACTAGTTCTGAATCTGCAAAAAAAAGGCATGGCGCTGCGCGAGGTGTTTCCACTATGTACAAAGTGGTGGCGAAGAAGGTTCAGGGCAAGAAATCTAAGGTTATTTGCAATGAACATGGAGTTCCTATCGGGCAAACTAGGCACACTTTACAGTCCTACGTAGGGATGCTAGCTAGGTCCATGATTCCAATCGACATTCCAAACTGGCCAAGTGTAGATCCTGAATTAAAAGAGAAGTTGTGGCTTGATATTCAGGTAAAATAAACAAGTTTCAAGAATGACCAAGCTCAATTTGTTACCTGATCTAGTGAGCTTTTAACATATCTAATAAATTATAACATGACTTGCCTGCAGGATACATTCAGTGTTGCTGAGGAAAGTAAGCATCTAGTGCTAAAGTCTGCAGGCGCAAAGTGGAGACAGTTCAAAGCAAACTTAAATTCAGACTATGTGAAGCCGTATATTGGACAAAAAAAGAAATTGAGGAAGCCTCCAAAGCAGTACGCTTTTGTTGGTAAGGAGGCTTGGCAAAGATTTGTTGCCGAGAGGACCACCGAAAAGTGGATGGTATGCATTATTTACACGAACTTGTATTTACACTATTTCAACACAAGTGAATCTTGTTTTTGGCAAAAATTGATTATTAATAATATTTATTTTTTTGGCTGCAGTCACTTGGTCAAAAACAAAGAGATAGAGTGAGCCGTAGGAAATATCCTCACCGCACGTCTATGAAAGGTTACATTGGATTGCTAGAAGAAGAAGTAAGAACCTAGCATATATTGTATTTAAATATTTTCAGTCCCTTATATCTAATAAATATTTCTTATTTTAAATCAGGAAAAATCTGGAAATTTAGAGCCCGGAGAAGTACCTGATCGGGCTATTTTATGGAAAAAGGCTCGTAAGCCAAAGGATGATCAAACTGAGATTAATGAAGAGCTGGTTAAAGTATTCGAAAAAATTGTAAGTATTTAACAATTAAGCAAGTAGTAAAAACATTATTCATGTAATTTTATGCAATTTTATTAGAATGTACATATTTTTTTTGTGTTGTTCAGGATGAGTTATTGGAGAAGAAACGTAATGGCGTGTTTAAACCATGTGGAAGTGACGATGTGTTGAGTACGGCCTTAGAAACTCCTGAGCATTCAGGTAGGGTTCGAGGAGCTGGAAGCTTTGTCACCCCGACATTGTACTTCAATTTACCGAAAGGGAAAAGGTGTAGAATAACAAAGGCGGAGTTATTGGCCCGTGATCGACAGAGGGACGCAGAGTTAGAGGAAACAAAGCAGGAGATGACTGCAGAGTTGGAAAAGACGAAGAGGGAGATGGCTGAACTAAAGAGTTTGCTTAAATCAAATTATCCATCTCCAGTGTTGTCTGATAAAGCAAGTTGCCAAACAAAACAACTGCCTCAAGACACAAAATCATTGGCTGCCAAAGTACTAAAGGTCGATGATGATGAATGTGTTGCTGTTATTAAACCTACACCACCACAGATAAAGGTAAAATATATAGTTTATTGTTTAATTTATAAAGTTTTGTTGTTTTTAATGATAAATATAATTCTTTAAATATAATTTGATCTAATAATAAACGTGTGTAGGGTCCGCAACAATGTGAGTTGGCAATAGACAACATAGAAAATAAGGTGGCATTCGGTATGGTTTTTGATGAGGAAGAGTTGAATAACTCTTTACATGGAGGGCCTCTACTACCTGGATGTGCTCGTGTGTCTGTGGATGGGAGCATTCAAGGAGATGCCTTGATTCCCGTGCCGATAGCAGGTGAAATAGAGACGGTCCAGCAAGCTGTTGGCTCTCACGTCTCATGGCCTCGGGACTTGATCATATTCCCAAATGTTAATGTCGTGGTACGCATTTTTAATTATATTCATAGTTTGTGTGCATATGATCGGAAACAAAATGTGTCAATGTTTAATTATATATTTTTTTGCAGAAAAAGAAAAAAGAAAGGGAACCTAAAAATGAGTTGCAGAAAGTACAATCTTTATTTAATCAAGTGGCGATTAATAAGAATGTGCCAAATCGCTTTAGGTTGTTGTATAAACATGCAACAACATTCATGAAGTCTACTGGGGCCTCAATACAGATGCCATGTGATGCGAAGGTCTTCGAAGCTGAGAAAATAATATATATATTGCAGGAAAATGTAATTGCTTTACTAGAGTATGAAATGATTGGTCAAGCTGCAATATCTGCATATATGGCGTAAGAATATTTATATTTTCCATTCTTTTGTAGTCTCATTCTTCACATTCTGCATATTATTTCCGCTTTGATCACTTGCAATGTTGATTTTTCATCTGTAGGTACTTGCATACTGTGCTTAGTGCTGATGACAAGTTGGACACATTTGCTTTTTGTGATCCCGGAGCCATGGTTACCCTGGGCAGCGATTTCGAAGCGTACATTGTTACTCGTTTGAAAGAGGGTAATCCCGATCGTCTTTTCTTAATGCCGCATAATAGCAAGTAAGTATTGTAAGTGTTTGTAATTAATTAAATAGACTATTTATCATGAAATTTAAGACTCTGACTCTGGTATATTATAAATATTTAACAGTTATCATTGGATATTGATCATAATATGGGTTGGTGAAATTTATATTCTCAATCCTCTGCCTCATACAACTGGTTATCTCGATTTGGAAAAAAAAGTAGCAAGGTATTTTACTGTAAGATGTTCAAATATATATATATATATATATATATATATATATATATATATATATTTGATTATTTGGATTATTCACCTTTGTGTTATGTGTCATGCAGCGCGGTCAAGACTTTCAATGCAGAGACAGGAAGGGGAAACAAAATTCCTAAAGTCAAATACATTGCAGTAAGTTTTTCCTTTTAGTTTAATAGTATTGCATTTTAGATTTTTTGTCAAGTACTTTCCTGCATTGACATATAATGTTTAAAATCAATAGTTGTTTGCGATTTGTTTATACCATTATGTAAGAAGGGTAGGGATTAGATGTTATCACATGATTTACAGAGCAACGGTGTGTGTAAATAACAATCTCAAACAACAGCAGCCAACCATTTTATAATAACAGACAGAGAGACGACATCATTGATATCTAAGCAGAAATAGTACAGCAGATTATATATTTTACAAGTAAAAGGGAAATTCTTCCATCTAAGAGTCGAAGCAATTTGACGTCTACACTTTTTACTGTGCCTTCACTTTTGACTGTTCTTGCTGAGTTGAAATTGCTTTACAATTGTTTGGGTCTTTGCCAAGAACATCCAAAAGCATAACTCTTTGCCATTCCCTGCCTGTCAAAATATGTTCAAAATAAACAAATTACTTTTGAAGTAACCTGCATAGAAATGTGTTGATTATTTCCTGCATTTGTGATTTTCTTCCTGGGACAGGGATGTCCAAAACAACCAGGGGGCTTCGAATGTGGCTATGTAGTCA
Source organism: Saposhnikovia divaricata (assembly GCA_036435485.1). Classification (NCBI taxonomy): domain Eukaryota; kingdom Viridiplantae; phylum Streptophyta; class Magnoliopsida; order Apiales; family Apiaceae; genus Saposhnikovia; species Saposhnikovia divaricata. Next base: position 135,669,096 of record CM071594.1, on the reverse strand, counting down.
TGCGCTACATGAAAGAGATCATTGAGGACACAGAAATGTCTTTTCTGAAAAAGGTATAATACATGACTGTGTTTGCGATGTGTAATTGGTACATAAAACTACAGTAATATATGCCTACACTAATTACCTTGTGTGTGTGTTTGACGTTTCTGCAGTGGGCACCGAAGACTCGCAAGTCTTACACTAGGCATGACCTTGATGAAGTGCGGTTTGAGACTCTAAGCCATATCGAAGCTTACATGTAAAAGGCCATGCACTCTTCTTCGATATTGATCCAGCTAGCTGCAACTTCTATTTTAATTTTGTCTGTCTTGGATTTATATTAGTTATTTGCGTGTATAAGGCAGATTACTAGCTAATGTATGGATTGATATGGTTTGAATATTGTAGTTGATGGGATAATGTAGTTGGATTAGATATAATGGTTGTATGGATTGGATAGTATTGCAGAATTTGTTGGAATTAATGGTTATTTTGGTTTTGAATGTATGGTTTCTCTATTTTAGCAATTTGAGCAATTTTGGAAGCTAGGAAAAACACTACTAGAAATCTGTTCACAGACATCACTTTGTACAGGAAACTGATGTAAAACACCTAAACTAATATCACATTGTTGTAAAAAAGCGATGTTAAAATGACAGAAAGACATCGGTTTCTACAAGGGAATGATTTCTAATTATATAGGAAGACATCACTTTGTAGAAGAAACTGATGTAAAACACCTAAACTAATATCACATTGTTGTAAAAAAGCGATGTTAAAATGACAGAAAGACATCGGTTTCTACAAGGAAATGATTTCTAATTATATAGGAAGACATCGCTTTCCCCAGAAAACTGATGTCCCAAACATTCATAGACATCGGCTAAAAACCGATGTCTAAGACCCCCCCTTTCTCTACACCCACAAAGACATCACTAGATTTTCTGCATAAACATCGGCTAAAACCCGATGTCTAAAACAGAAATACACATCGCTTACATAAACGACCGATGTCAAACTGCTCATAGACATCGGCTAAAAACCGATGTCTAAGACCCCCCCCTTTCTCTACACCCACGAAGACATCACTAGATTTCTGCATAGACATCGGTTTTTAGCCGATGTCTATGAACTGATTTCTAGTAGTGCCATCAGATTTTAATAATAAATTAATCTCTGATCTAGCCCAGCCCAATCTGATAAGCTAACCCAGCCAAATTGATATATATATATATATATGAGTTGCACTCCATGAAGAACACCTTATATAAAGAACAATAAAGAACACCTCATATTCAATTCAATATAAGAGTTCCGTCATGACACCCAATACAAAAAGTTCTTATTTTTTTATCTTCTATCCATTTAGCAAAAAAGAAAATTAAAATATTTTTTTGGAAAAATCACTGTTCATGATGACATCAGCAGTGACGTCATCATGAATAGTGATTTTTTTCAAAAAAAAAAAAATTTTAAAATTTTTTTTGCTGGATGGATAGAAGATAAAAAAATAAGAACTTTTTGTATTGGGTGCCCCTGGCGGGGCCAATGGATCTATTGGAATAAATGATTTTATAGTGTTCTTTATTAGTTGTTATATATATATATATATATATATATATATATAAATATATATATATATATAAATGATTTTAATTAGAATATATATATATCTATATATATATATATATATATTCTAATTAAAATATTATTCACATATAAATAAAATTCCCTCGCCCAGGTCGCCTCGTGTACGCGAGACGCCGAGACATTCGCCCTTCGACCGAGCCGACCCGAGTCGAGGCGAGGTGGGCGGTGACCGCGTGCGTAAAGCATATAATAACACCATACACCATCACACACGTTAGTAGTTGTATACTACCCATATGTGTGATAATATATAAAGCCAACAACCCCCTTTATTTATTTCAGTGTGAGACAAATACACATTCTCATTTCAAGCTCTTTCAAGCTACTAACTTCGGCTCTATTTTTCTATGGATTTCACTAAAAAAATTACTTAGATCCATATATGAAAATTTAAGTCCCCATAGAAAGGAACAATTTCCAATCGTTAAAATCCGGAATTAATATCAAGAACATATGAAACTTATGCTCTAAAAACTCCATTTTCTAACAATCCCCCACAAATCCATACAGAAATGCTTCAGGTTTCTCATCATGACTTGTTTTTCAGAGTCGGTACCCTTCCGGGTTTGAACCCTCCCGAGTCCCCTACTTTGATGAATACCAGATTCAGATGGAATGTTTCACCTTGAATCTTAATCCGTTTGGTGTAACCATGTTCCATAGATGACGACAAGTCAAAGGCTATGGTGTCAATCTACGGCTTTGAGACATTAATGGTCTTGTCTCGATCTTGTTCGTCGAATGCTTCAAGGAATAACCCTTTCCTCTAATTGCGACCACACAATTACATTCGCTTAGCTGGGCATCTCCAGAGATGTACTGCAATCATCTCGTCAAATGACTTGGCCCCATTCAGAGTTATAATAACTCTTTCTTACTAGCAGCGTCAGTACCTTCTAGGTTTACAGGGGATAGACTCAGATACAATAGTATCATCTATGTAGCAAAGGTACTACCAATTCATCCTTACAGCTTATTATTACCACATTGAATACACTTCAAGGGATCTCCTATCATGTGCATTGGGTTCCCACTGATGATGAACTATGATGGGTTGACAACCCCATCCCCAACCTCGACTTAATGACCATTGTAGGTTCCAGTCCTTTAGTCAAAGGATCAGCTATATTATTCAGAGTTCCTATGAACTCTACAGCTATAATCCTATCAGACACTAAACCCCTTATAGACTTTAGTCTAACTTGGATGTGCCTCTTTGTTTTAGCATTATACTTTCTACTGTTAATCTTGTCAATAGTTGTTCGACTATCATAATGAATAGGAATTATAGGAAGCGGTCTACTGACTACAGGTATCGCGGACATAAGTTAGTGTAACCATTTAGCCTCCCTCCCAGTGGCATCAAGCGCACATAACTCATCCTCAAAAGTAGACCGAGTTACTACAGTCTGTTTGGTCGACTTCCAGGATATTGCTCCACCTACCAAGGTGAACACGTATCCAGTCACTCCATTGGAACCAGACTTCTTAGCTATCCAACTTGCATCACTGTACCCCTCAAGTACACCAGGAAATCTCCTATAGTGTAAACTAAGGTACAGTGTGCCTTTCAGATATCTAAGTACTCTATCAAGAGCATCCCAATGAGTTCTGTTTGGATAGCTTGTATATCTAGCCAACTTAGACACAGAGTATGACATATCTAGTCTAGTACAGTTAGCAAGATACTACAAGCTCCCTATAATCTAAGAATACCTTAACTGAGACACAGGTACTCCTGAAGTATTCTTAACAAGGGCAATTTTAGGATTATAGGGTGTACTAGCGATTCTACACTGTGAATAACCATATTTCTCAAGTATAGATTTCTCTATATAATGAGACTGTAATAAAGTTATTCCCTCAGCTAACTGAGTCAGCTTGAGACCAAGAATCACACTGGCCTCACCCATATCCTTCATTTCAAAATGCCTTTTCAAGAAAGCTTTTGTCTCGTTAATAATCTCAATATTGGTTCCAAACAGTAATATGTCATCCACATATAGGCACAAGATGGCACACTCACTACCTTTAACTTTGGTGTAGACACACTTGTCACTTTCATTAATAACATAACTGAACGGCAATACAGTTTCATCAAACTTTTTATGCCAATCCCTGGGAGCTTGTTACAAGCCAAAGATGGACTTGATCAACTTACATAATTTTCTTTCATTACCTGCTGCAACAAATCCCTCAGGCTGATCCATATAAATCTCTTTTTCAAGTTCACCATGAAGAAAAGCTGGTTTTACATCCATCTGATGGATGATAAGACCATGGACGGAAGCCAATGCTATAAGCATTCTGATTGTTATCATCTTAGCAACTGGAGAGTACTATCAAAGTAATTAATGCTTCCTTTTGCTTAAAACCCTTGGCTATCCTTGTACTTATCTATTAAGCCATCATGGTTCAACTTTCTTTTAAAGATCCATCTGCACCCGATAGTAGAACACCCAGGAGGGAGATCAACTAACTCCCATGTTCCATTAGAAACAATAGAGTCAATTTAACTCTTCACAGCGCCCTTCTAGTGCCTGGACTCTGAAGAATCCATAGCTTGACGGAAAGTTAAAGGTTCGTCCTCGATATTGTAAGTGATAGAATCACCTCCAAAATCCTTGACTACCTTTGCACGCTTACTTTTCCTCGGTTCCTCTACTTCCTTAGGAGTAGAGCTACTACTAGGTTCCGCCCTTACATTTGTCATCTTTTCCACATGATCAGGAATATAACTCGATATGTGAGTAGGATCTTCATTAGAAGTATCTTGAGGCATACCAGTCTTCATAGGGTAGACATCCTCAAAGAATGTAGCATCACAAAATTCAACTATCGTGTTTGCCACTATACCGTTTATGTCAGATTGTAACACTAAAAATTTCATAGCTGTAGTGGTCTCAAGATAGCCCAGAAAAATACTGTCAACAATCTTTGGACCTAGCTTCTTTCTCTTGTGTTCAGGGACAAGTACCTTAGCAAGGCACCTCTACACACGAAGATACTTAAGACTAGTCTTCTTGCCCTTCCATAACTCATAGGGTGTCTTATCCATGTGCTTCAGAGGGACTCTATTCAGAATATGGCAAGCCGTATTCAAAGGCTCTCCCCACATGTATTTAGGCAACCCATAAATAATAATCATACTGTGACGCCCTCCCGATCAGGGGCCTAGATCGGAGAGTCACTGACACACATTTAGATGCAAACAACCTAAAATATAATATAAATATAACATGCTGACTGGCCCCAACAATACTATCCAAGATCTTTCACAGGTAATGGTATGAAACAAGCAAGCCATCGTCTAACTAATTATTATTACAAACCTGAATTCAAAATATATTATTATTACAAACCAAAGTTCTCAAAAGTTCTACTGCAAGTTCTCACAACTAACCAAAGATCTCAAACTGAGCTGTTATTGCATCTACCTTGGGAGTTATCTCAAAACGGACCAACTCAGGGCCACGGTAGGTGCGCTTCCTTGCAGTTTGGATTGTACGAATCATGATTCTTAGATTACTGTCAAAAGGGTTAGACAAAATAATAATGAGCCAATGCTCAGCAAGTAACTAAAGATCTCAACTGAATAAAATATAACAGGGTATCGCAGAAGATGACAGTAATTCAAAATATGACATAAATATGCTGGAAGCAGTATAAACAATACTGGTATTTAGAAATGACAGGATATTAATTGATAATCAGGATAGCAATAGATATTTCAAAATTGTGTAAAGTAATTGACATTTCAATCGGTAAACCAATTTCATTTCATTTTAAATAAACAGTAATCATCACTTTAAGAAAATTGATTGGAGGTTTTTATTTCATAACAGACAATACGGGTGATCAGCCAATAAAGTTCCCATACCGGACACAAAGTCCCTCTGGCCATCATTTCCTTTCATTAGGATAGCTTGTGTTCCCAAGAGGCAACACATTGGCCTATAAAGGTGTCAAACTGGACAGACCAGAACTACACTAATACATACTTAAATCGACGGAACCAGCATTACCCGTTCGCCCCATCTCTCCAATCGTCAGGAATCCGTGGAAACCATTAAGATGGAGTTCCTAACATTTTTATAAAAATCATATTTTAAAACATTAGGCTTTGCAAAACTCTTTTTAACTTTATAAAACATTTTAACACTTAATCTTTTCGAAAACTTTTACTTCGAAGTACATTCGACTCTCTGATAACAAATCAGCCCAGTCCAAGTAACCTCAAAGTATTTTAAGAAAACAACTCATTTTGAATTGAAATGATAAAAGTCAAAGGGTTTGACTAAGTTATCTGACATCAATGAAATAAGGATACAAGTCAGAATCAATAATATGTAGACTCATAGGCATCAAGGTAATTGATCTGATTTCAAGTTTAAGGTAAAATATTAAAGGCAATTAAGTTCTTGGATCAGTGTTTAGCTCATGAAGAAGTTTATGTGTTTTAGGGTCAACATAGGCTAAACTGGACACGGACATAAGTCAAGTGGAACACTGGTTTATCGGTCAGTCAATATGACTTGATTATAGTAAACTGTAGGACATATATGGTCAAGAATCAATTAAAAAGAATTAGTATTGTTTAACTCTGGGTGATAGTATGGTCAAGAAGCAATTAAAAAGAATTATGCTCGTCTAGGGTTTACATGTGTTGAACCAGGGTTTATCAATAAAGATTTTGGATACATGCAAAGGTAAGTTTACAACAGGAGTATGATCAACATGGTATAGAATAGGCATGCTTGAATCAACAAGATATAACAGTTTCAATAATATGAACTTTTAGAGGAAAGACAGAGTTACTTGCCTCCGGTAGAATGCAACAGCTAACAGCTCAGTCACTGGTACTCGACCTTAGCCTTTCCTTTATCGCTAGGTCCTACGTCCTTCTTATCTACATAAACCATATCACTACTTTAGATTACTATACTTCTAAATCGTCTAATCCTAATCTACCCAAACGATTCTTATAACACATTAATACATATCATATAACCTACGTATCTGATAGTACACTAAACCACCTTGTAAACAGATAACCATTAAAACACTTAACACATAGCACATGCATCCCACATAAGCCACTTATACACTTTAGCAGATAAACCTAAGTCATAAGCAATCATGTTATTCTAGTTTACATTTTAATATTTATAATTTCCCGAAAATCGGGCAGAGTTTCCTTTATAATATGGACTATCCCGTCGGAAGATATCCGACTCCAATACACAATCAAATTCCTACAATGGATTTAAGATCCACCTACACTTCCCAATGGATTCTATATTACAATAATCATTTACACAAACATATAACCGAATCATATCAATTAACAACTTAGAAACTTGAACTAAACATTCATATCAAAATCCACAATTTATGCTTTAATGGTAATTAGTTAACAATTAGCAAATAATTATCAAAAATCAACTTTTAATTAATATAACACTTTCATAAAATCCGAATTATACATATAAATTTCCAAATACTTACATGCAACTTAATTCGTTCGGAATTAACACTTAAATCCAATTAACAAGTATGGATCAAGAATCATAATAAATCGAATAATTCATAAAATTACTCATAAATTCGAATAATTCCAATTAATTCATAATTAAATCCCAAAATTTGAATTGTTCAATAATGAAATCAATAGATCATACATGCAGGTCATAAAAATTCGAATAATCACATAATTAACACCATCTCGAACAATTAAGAAGTAACATAACGAATCGATTTGTTCGATATTATCACATAATTCGAACGAAATTATCAAGAACATATCATAAATATTCTCTAAATATACATGCAAACTTAAAATCATAACAAACAGAGTTTATAACAATTTATAGGCCTTAAGAACATCATTGGCCACCACCGGTTCACCGGAGTTCATCACCGGTGGCGGTGGAAATTTGGGGGTACCTTTATTGGGCCTCCAACCACGAGATTTCCTCATATTTAACAACTAGCAGTTACATATAATCATCACAGAGGCATCAAACTGAACTGGGTTTAAGAATTCCGGCCAAAAACTCGACCAACAACTTTTGGCCAAAACTATACACACACGAATACATACGATTTTGGTGTCAATAGAAAGAGGATAACAAGGGAAGTAATAATCTGTAATTTGATCACATAAACGAGCAAGAAATGATCTTGCATGCGAAGGATTTCAGAAATCGAGGCAAGAGACTCACAAAAGAGAGAGAGAACGGAGAGAACAACCGAGAGATAAAGTGAGGAAAAGAAGAAGAGGCAGCCACCTCTTGTCAAATAAGACAGGGGCAAAACTGTCTTTTTATAATTGCTATTTTACTTTGCTGAAAATCTAGTTTTTAATCATTTTAAATTCAAAATAAAATAAAAGAATGGGGTAAAAATATTTTTAGAAAATTTAATATAAAGTTTACAAAATTAGAATCATCCCCATATTTTTAAAATAATATTAGGCTCAAAAATGAATTTTATATGAATTTTCGAAATAAAGTCTCTTTAAAAGAAATAATGCTTTTTAAATCATTTTAAAATACCAAATCACATAATTAAATATCCACACTAATTTTCATAACTCAATAATATCACAAAGATGATAATGTAAAAGATTTCACGATTTAAAACGACTCCAATGATTTTATATGATTTTCGAAAGATTAAAAATGCACTTTAAAAATAGTTTAATGCTCCAAAAATATAAATAAAATTCCACGGACATATACGACACATAACAATCATCATATAATCACATAAACATGATTTCACACATATCTTGATTTCTCAAAATTTTATCCATCACATAATTCACATAGATTCCACATTTAACACTTAAATAAACATTTATAAATTGCGAAAAATTCTTAGTCGTTATAGCCTTCCCCCCTTAAAAGGATTCTGTCCCCAGAATCTCACCTAAGTAAACAGATGAGGATACTTGGCAAGCATCTTGCTTTCAAGTTCCCAAGTTGACTCTTCGACTCTAGGATTCCTCCACAAAACCTTAACCAATCTAACAACTTTATTCCTTAGCTTTCTATCACTTCTATCCTGAATCTCTACTGGTTGCTTTTCATAAGATAAGTCTGGCTGGATCTCAATAGGTTCATATTCAATTACGTGACTCGCATCAGGATTGTACTTCTTAAGCATAGATACATGGAACACATTATGAATATGGTGCATGTGCGGTGGTAACGCCAATTCGTAAGCAACCTTTCCAACTCGCTTTAAAATCTCAAATCGTCCCACATACCTGGAACTCAGCTTTCCTTTCTTACCAAATCTCGTAACTCCTTTCCACGGTGACACTTTCAATAACACTTGATCTCCTATCTCAAAACTCATATCCTTCCTTTTCAAATCAGCATACTTTTTCTGACGATCCTGGGCAGTAATTAATCTCTTTTGAATAATCTCAACTTTCTCCTTCGTCTGCTGAAGCAGCTCTGGTCCTAAAATTTTCCTCTCACCAACTTCTTCCCAATACACTGGCGATCTACACTTTCTCCCATACAAGGCTTCATACGGGGGCATTCCAATACTTGCATGGTAACTATTGTTATATGAAAACTCAACCAACGACAAATGTTCATCCAACTTCCTTCGAAATCTAATGCACAAGCTCTAAGCATATCCTCTATTGTCTGAATAGTCCTTTCACTTTGTCCGTCCGTTTGTGGATGGTAAGCTGTACTCATCTTCAATTGGGTTCCTATGCATTCTTGAAATTGTTGCCAAAACCTCGAATTAAATCGTGGGTCTCGATCAGATACTATAGAAACAGGAACTCCATGTCGTGAGACTATCTCCTTCAAATACAAATGCACTAACTTATCCAATGAAAATCTTTCATTAATTGGTAAGAAATGAGCAGACTTCGTCAGTCGGTCAATGATTACCCAAATCGCATCATGATTCACTTTATTTCTTGGCAATCCTACTATAAAATCCATGTCAAGGTGCTCCCACTTCCACTCGGGAATATCTAACGGTTGTAACAGTCCGCTTGGTTTCTGATGTTCTACTTTAATCCTGTGACAAGTATAACACTTACTTATCCATTCGGTAATTTCTCGCTTCATATCTGGCCACCAAAAGTTCTCTTTCAAATCTCAATACATCTTTGTACTTCTATGGGCTTCACTCAGAATCTAATTCTTCAACTCTTCTACTTTAGGAATCCATATTCTCCTTCCAAATCTTAAAATACCTTGATCATCTTTCTGTGTACAAATCTCTTCCCCAGTTATCGTATTCATCTCACAATTCATCACTTCCTATTGACATCTCTGAATCTTCTCCAGCAACTCTGGTTGAAAAGTCGTCGTACTCAAACTCATCTGCATCCTTTGAATCATAGACTTCTAAACTTAATTTCTCAAATTCTCGAAATAACTCCTTTGACATAGTCAACGTATTCAACCTCTCTTTTCTACATAGCGCATCAGCTACAACATTCGCTTTTCCGGGATGGTAACTTATCGTGCAATCATAATCCTTAATCAACTCTAACCATATTATTTGTCTCATATTCAACTCCTTCTGGGTAAAGATATACTTCATACTCTTATGATCGGTAAAAATTTCACACTTCTTTAAGTACAAGTAATGTCTCCATATTTTCAACGCAAACACAATTGCAGCTAACTCCAAATCATGTGTCGGATACTTTTGCTCGTGCGGCTTAAGCTGTCTCGAAGCGTACACAATAACATTTCTGTGTTGCATCAGAACACATCACAATCCTTTGTGCGAAGCATCACTATAGATAAAAAAATTTCCCTTATCATCTGGCAATACTAACACCGGTGCTGAAACTAATCTTTTCTTTAGCTCTTGAAAGATTTCGTCACACTTATCATTCCAAATAAACTTCTTATTCTTTCGGGTCAACTTTGTCAACGGGGTATCAATCTTCGAGAAATCTTGTACAAATCTTCGATAATAACTATCCAATCCTAGAAAACTTCTCACCTCAGTAGGAGTTCTTGGTCTACTCCAACCCACCACAGCTTCGATTTTAGCAGGATCCACTCGAATTCCTTCTTTCCTAATCACATGACCTAAAAATTGCACTTCTTGCAACCAAAACTCACACTTAGAAAACTTAGCATATAATATTTCCTTTCTCAAGGTTTCCAATGCGATTCTCAAATGCTCGGCATGCTCTTCAGGGTTTCTCGAGTATATAAGGATGTCATCAATAAATACAATTACGAATTTATCCAAATATCTCTTGAACACTCTATTCATTAAATCCATAAACACAGCTGGCGCATTCGTCAATCCGAAAGGCATCACTAAAAACTCATTATGTCCATATCTCGTGCGAAATGCAGTCTTCGAAATATCTTCTGGCTTGATCTTCAATTGGTGAAAACCTGATCTTAAATCGATCTTAGAAAAGTAAGTAGCATCCTTCAGTTGATCAAACAAATCATCAATCCTTGGCAATGGATATGATAATTGGATTTTATATCCACTTGGAGTGTTCCGTATCAGCTAAAATTGATTCACTTGGCCTCAAGTTTGCTGTATTTTTGATGTGTTTCGTGTAGTTATGCAGGGTTATAAATCATTGGATATGGTGGGAGAATTGAGTTGATGTTGGTGTGGATTTTGAGTTTTTAAAGAAGAATGAGGTCTTCCATACAGTCCTTGGGAGATTTGGAGTCAAGCAATTGAAGTATGGTAGCCTTGGCAAAAAGAACGGAAGGAAATGAAGGCGAAACGAAGGAAATAACAAATGAAAAAAATGCGGGCAGATTTGGTTCTAGGCCGCGGCGCCCGTACTCTAGGCCGCGGCCTCGAGGGCATTCTGTCCATTCCGAGAATTGTTCTAGAAAGTCTTAAATTCTTTCGAAGGCATTCTGTCCATTCCGAGAATTGTTCTAGAAAGTCTTAAATTCTTTCCTGCTTTGAATCTGTTTGGTATTTTTGGACTTTTCTTGCTGGGGAAGATTTCAAGGGCTTATATAAACATATCATAGCGTCCTCAAACATGATTATTATCGAATATAACTTAAAATTGCAAGGGAGAAAAGGAGAGGAATATTCAACGCTCGTGACAAGCAACGGATCTAGATCTACTTCATCTTTTGTATTCTTTTCTTAGGCGATATTCTGGATTCTAGATTTGTTTTCTCAACTCTTTGTTTTAATAATATTACCTCTTTCATTCATACTTTGTCTTATATCTTGTTTTCATCAAATCCCATTGTGATGAAAGGTTCGATTATGAACTAATCGTTGTCATGGGATTCTAACAGATTTATTTGTGGAGCTTTAGTATCTTGATGCATTAAAGATCTGTGTGTGATGTATAATTGATATCCTCGTATGGTTGTGCTTAATTGTTAGATGCATAGCTAACATCTAATTTGTTAATCTCTTGTGAAGTGAAAGTGGATCTTGAGATTTAGAACTTGCCATGCTAGCATATATAGGTTCATGATTGTTTATCAATGTGATTCGTAGTGTAAGATGAAAATACTTATACTGCCCTGTGTGATCTTTATGGATAACTTGCTCTTCAACCGTTATGTTTTCAAATTCTATAGACATATAGGATTTAAGCATAATTGGTGTCTATTCATCTTCTATCTCTTTTGTGGATGTATGGGTAGTTTGGTATACGTATGCTGACAGGTAGCGTGTACTTGTTTCGTGTTATTCGATCAGATATCATAACCATTGCACATAGTGATTAAAGGCGTCAGATCTAAACGAAGTACTTAATGAAGTTAGGATCCCATGTTTATTCTCATATAAGTAAATCAGTTTTAAATCTCATTAGTTAATTAATTCTTAGTTTGATAATTGGTATATTAGTTAAGTTTAGATAATCAAAACCCCCAGTTCGTTAATTGTCTTAGCAGTGAGTAATAATCATACATTGTTGCATAAGTACAATAAACTGAATTAAAACCAAAACCAGATCTCTGTGGGAACAAACTAAACTTAATTCTATATTACTTGTGATCACGTACGCCTGCATGATATTAGTGCAAACAGGATACTTATTCTTGATAGTCAATTTATTGAGTTCTCTATAATCGATACACAATCTCATGCTTCCATCCTTCTTTTTAACAAACAACACTGGTGCTCCCCACGGGGACACACTCGGCCTTATAACTCCTTTATCCAATAAATCTTGCAACTGAGTAGCTAACTCATTCATCTCAGCAGGTGCCATTCGGTACGGTGCTTTAGATACATCAGGAAATACAATTTCCCTGTTTGGGGGTAATCCGGTCAATTCGTCGGGAAATACATCAGGAAACTCATTTACAACTGGAATATCTTTCATCCTAGGGACTTGTTTCTCTGTATCAACTACATGTGCTAAATAAGCTTCACATCCTTGATTCAGCAATCTCTTCGCTTGCACAAATGTTAAAAATTTCTTATCTTGCTTCTGTCCTTGAAATATTACTTCACTACCATCTCCAGTATGCAACTTAACTTGCTTCTTCTTACACTCAATCTGCGCATCACTCGCGGACAACCAATCCATTCCTAAAATAACATCAAACTCTCCCAACTTAAAAGGTAATAAATAGACATAGAAAAGAAATCCGCCAATCTCAATACTACAGTTAGGGCACTCCCGGTCTATGGAAATCTTATCCTGATTAGCAACTTCTACTACTAATGCCTTTTCTAATGGATGAATCTCACAGTGCAATTTATCAAGAAATCTTTCAGATATAAAGGATCTAGTTGCTCCAAAATCAATTAAAACTTTAGATCAAAAAAGTTGACAGGAAGCGTACCTGCAACCACATCGGCATCATTAACAGCTTCTTTGACAGACATGTTAAAAGTACGGGCTCTGGACTGAGGTGCTTGATACGGCACTTGTCGCGGTGCTGGAGGTGCGGTTATCCTCAAAACATTAGCAGTCTGGATCGGCTCCTTGCAGTTCTTAGCAATATGGCCAATCTTACCACACTTATAACAAGTCAATCCTACTGGCTTCACTTTCGGACATTCTTGAGCATAATGTCCTTTCTTCCCACACTTGTAGCAAACTATATTATGATTATTACAGATACCCAGGTGCTTTCTTCTACAAACTTTGCAGTCAGGTAGTACGGGTCTTGTTATAGCCTGAGGGTTTACTTCTTGGGGTCTACGGTTTTGTCCTCCGTTACCACCTCCAAACTTCTGAAAATTTCTCTTTCCTCCTTGTCGATTTCCAAACCTTCCTCTGTTCTGAAAACTTTTCTGGCCTTCTATCTCTTGGCTCTTCTATACTTTCCCCAACTTCCTCTTCTTACCAGCTTTCTCCTTCTGGTTCAAATCACTTTCCCCTTCTATAATCATCGCCTTCTGCACAACAGCAGAATAGGTTCTTAACTCAAACACAGCAACTCTACTCCTTAACCAGGGCTTTAACCCATGCTAGAATTTTTTAGCCTTGCTAGCTTCATTTCCTACATACTGGGGTGCAAACCTAGATAACTCACTAAACTTAGCTTTATACTCCGCAATAGTCATCCCTTCTTGTTTCAACTCCATAAACTGAATCTCTAACTGGTCTTGTAAATAACCTGGCAGATATTTATAATTAAACAATTCTACAAATCTTGGCCACGTAATCGCATTTCCTTCTGCGGTCTTAACAGACTCCCACCAAAAATTCGTTTCTGCTCTCAATTAAAAACTGGAAAACTCCACCTTCTGAACCTCATCAACCCTAACTAACGTGAAAGATTTCTCGATATCCATCAACCATGACTTAGCTTCAATAGGGTTCAAGGTACCTTTAAACTCAGGTGGGTGAATAGCTTGAAAAGATTTAAAAGTTGTAGCAGGTTGGGCAGCTTGGTGCTCTTGGTGTTGAACAAAAGCAGCAGTTTGTTGTTGAAGTAATTGAAACATCTGGGCCATGGTAGGGTTATCTTAATTTTGTTGGTCTTGGTTATCATTGTTGCTAGCTTGACGGGTTCTTCTGGGAGGCATCTTTCTGATATGAAGGTAAACGGTTGGTAAACAACAAGTATGTATATATTCAAAAGAAATAGGGTTCCTCCGTCTGGTACCAATAGACGATCGGTTCCAATAAATCAGTATGATATTGGTACAGTTGTAAATTATGCAATAGGGTTTATATGAATCAGTTCAATAAGTTATGGAAATACGGTATGTAAAGACCGTATGTAAAAAGTAATAAGTAAAGCAATGAACACAGGGATATACGAAATATGCATACGTCACTAAGACGAAAACGATCCAACATCATAAAAGTTAAGAGCATTCAGCACTTCTACATCCAAACTAAAATAAACAAACTAAAACAACAACAATCCGTCTACTAGCACTAGAAAACTGGAAAACATCCTAGACTAGGAGTAACTACAACTAACACTAGTGGGCTCTACTAAATGTCCTACTCGGGTCCCACCATACTCACATATCATCCAAGAAATCAAACCCGAAGGTCGACAAAGCTCATCAAAAGCAGCCTAGACAGGGGAATCTCAAGAAAATGCTGCTGGGTGACCCTCTATGCTAACTCAATACGACTATCCTAATCGATCGTAGATAAGTTAACTTGACGTTGCGCCTCGTCCTTCATCTATTTGATTAATGCTGAAAGCTCATCATTCCTGCTCGTTAGATTCTCACAAGTGCGGACTATCTCGGCGTATGTGTGCAAAGATGCAACCCCGGGAAGTGAGTAGGGTTCGATAGATGACTCGCCGTACTCGGTGACAAAAGGGGTCACGACTGGTACCGGGACAGGAACAGACACGGTATCAGTAATAGGCTCAGACATTGGTGTAGACTCAGGCACATGCATAGTAGTAGGGATAGGAATGTCGGCACGGGCCGTGGGACTCTCAACCTTAGACTCAGATACTGGCACATCAGACTCAACCTCAGCATCGGCATCAGACATCACCTCCGAAGGATCGAACTTCTCGGATGAACTACTAGAATCGGAAGGTAGGGGTGGTGCATCATCGGTAAGATCCATGTCTTGGTGTAATAATATATATATACACGCAGAATATAAACGAGTTAAGTTCTGTTAGACCTAATAATCTATCGCGAAGGGAAAACCTAAACCTATAATCACTCCCTTCATCTATCACTCTTAAATCCTAATTGTATCTACTTCTTTTATTAGTGATCCTAAATTCCTGGTTTGTTTCAGTGACCAAACTCCGTAGCTCTGATACGAACCTGTGACACCCCTCGATCAGGGGCCTATATCGAAGAGTCACTAACACACATCTAGATGCAAACAACCTAAAATATAATATAAATATAACATGTTGACTGGCCCCAACACTACTATCCAAGATCTTTCACAGGTAATGGTATGAAACAAGCAAGCCATCGTCTAACTAATTATTATTACAAACCTGAATTCAAAATATATTATTATTACAAACCAAAGTTCTCAAAAGTTCTACTGCCAGTTCTCACAACTAACTAAAGATCTCCTCATTGAGCTGTTATTGCATCTACCTCGGGAGTTATCTCAAAATGGACCAACTCAGGGCCACGGTAGGTGCGCTTCCTTGCGGTTTGGATTGTACGAACCATGATTCTTATATTACTGTCAAAAGGGTTAGACAAAATAATAATGAGCCTATGCTCAGCAAGTAACTAAAGATCTCAATTGAATACAATATAATAGGGTATCGCAGAAGATGACAGTAATTCAAAATATGAAATAAATATGCTGGAAGCAGTATAAACAATACTGGTATTTAGAAATGACGGGATATTAATTGATAATCAGGATAGCAATAGATATTTCAAAATTGTGTAAAGTAATTGACATTTTAATCGGTAAACCAATTTCATTTCATGGTAAATAAAAAGTAATCATCACTTTAAGAAAATTGATTGGAGGTTTTTATTTCATAACAGACAATACGGGTGATCAGCCCATAAAGTCCCCATACCGGACACAAAGTCCCTCTGGCCATCATTTCCTTTCATTAGGATAGCTTGGGTTCCCAAGAGGCAACACATTGGCTTATAAAAGTGTCAAACTGGACAGAGCAGAACTACACTAATACATACTCAAACCGACGGAACCAGCATTACCCATTCGCCCCTTCTCTCCAATCGTCAGGAATCCGTGGAAACCATTTAGACGAAGTTCCTAACATTTTTATAAAAATCATATTTTAAAACATTAGGCTTTTCAAAACTCTTTTTAACTTTATAAAACATTTTAACACTTAATCTTTTCGAAAAATTTTACTTCGAAGTACATTCGACTCTCTGATAACAAATCAGGCCAGTTGAAGTAACCTCAAAGTATTTTAAGAAAACAACTCATTTTGATTTGCAATGATAAAATTCAAAGGGTTTGACTAAGTTTTCTGACATCAATGAAATAAGGATACAAGTCTGAATCAAGAAGATGTAGACTCATAGGCATCAAGGTAATTGATCAGATTTCAAGTTTAAGGTATCATATTAAAGGCAATTATGTTCTTGGATCAGTGTTTAGCTCATGAAGAAGTTTATGTGTTTTAGGGTCAACATAGGTTAAAATGGACACGGACAATATGACTTGATTATAGTAAACTGTAGGACATATATGGTCAAGAAGCAATTGAAAAGAATTAGTATTGTTTAACTCTGGGTGACAGTATGGTCAAGAAGCAATTAAAAAGAATTATGCTGGTCTAGGGTTTACATGTGTTGAACCAGGGTTTATCAATAAAGATTTTGGATACATGCAAAGGTAAGTTTACAACAGGAGTATGATCAATATGGTATAGAATAGGCATGCTTGAATCAACAAGATATAACAGTTTCAATAATATGAACTTTCAGAGAAAAGACAGAGTTACTTGCCTCCGCTAGAATGCAACAGCTAACAGCTCAGTCACTATTACTCGACCTTAGCCTTTCCTTTATCGCTAGGTCCTACGTCCTTCTTATCTACATAAACCATATCACTACTTTAGATTACTATACTTCTTAATCGTCTAATCCTAATCTACCCAAACGATTCTTATAACACATTAATACGTATCATATAACCTACGTATCTGATAGTACACTAAACCACCTTGTAAACAGATAACCATTTAAACACTTAACACATAGCACATGCATCCCACATAAGCCGCTTATACACTGTAGCAGATAAACCTAACTCATAAGCAATCATGCTATTCTGGTTTACATTTTACTATTTATAATTTCCCGAAAATCGGGTAGAGTTTCCTTTATAATATGGACTATCCCGTCGAAAGAAATCCGACTCCAATACATAATCAAATTCCTACGATGGATTTAAGATCCACCTACACTTCCCAATGGATTCTATATTACAATAATAATTTACACAAACATATAATCGAATCATATCAATTAACAACTTAGAAACTTGAACTAAACATTCATATCAAAATCCACAATTTATGCTTTCATGGTAATTAATTAACAATTAGCAAATAATTATCAAAAATCAACTTTTAATTAATATAACACTTTCATAAAATTCGAATTATACATATAAATTTCCAAATACTTACATGCAACTTAATTCGTTCGGAATTAACACTTAAATCCAATTAACAAGTATGGATCAAGAATCATAAAATCATAATAAACCGAAGAATTCATATAATTACATATAAATTCGAATAATTCCAATTAATTCATAATTAACTCCCAAAATTTGAATTGTTCAATAATTAAATTAAAAGATCATACATGCAGGTCATAAAAATTCGAATAATATTCAGAAAATTCATACGAATTATAAACACCATCTCGAACAATTAACAAGTAGCCTAACGAATCGATTTGTTCGATATTATCACATAATTCAAACGAAATTGTCAAGAACATATCATAAATATTCTATAAATATACATGCAAACTTAAAATCATAACAAACAGAATTTATAACAATTTATAGGCCTCAAGAACATCATTGGCCACCACCGGTTCACTGGAGTTCATCACCGGTGGCGGTGGAAATTCGGGGGTACCCTTATTTGGCCTCCATCCACGAGATTTCCTCTAATTTAACAACTAGCAGTTACATATAATCATCACAGAGGCATTAAACTGAATTGGGTTTAAGAATTCCGGCCAAAAACTCGACCAACAACTTTCGGCCAAAACTATACACATACACGAATACATACGATTTTGGTGTCAATAGAAAGAGGATAACAAGGGAAGTAATAATCTGAATTTGATCACATAAATGAGCAAGAAATGATCTTGCATGCGAAGGATTTCAGAAACCGAGAAAAGAGACTCACAAGAGAGAGAGAACAAAGAGAACAGCCGAGAGATAAAGTGAGGAAAAGAAGAAGAGGCAGTCGCCTCTTGTCAAATAAGACAGGGGCAAAACTATCTTTTTATAATTGCTATTTTACTTTGCTGAAAATCTAGTTTTTAATCATTTTAAATTCGAAATAAAATAAAAGAATGGGGTAAAAATATTTTTAGAAAATTTAAAAATAAAGTTTACAAAATTAGAAGCATCCCCATATTTTTAAAATAATATTAGGCTCAAAAATGAATTTTATATGAATTTTCGAAATAAAGTCTCTTTAAAAGAAATAATGTTTTTTAAATCATTTTAAAATACCAAATCACATAATTAAATATCCACACTAATTTTCATAACTCAATAATATCACAAAGTTGATAATGTAAAATATTTAACGATTTAAAACGGCTCCAATGATTTTATATGATTTTCGAAAGATTAAAAATGCACTTTAAAAATTGTTTTAATGCTCCAAAAATATAAATAAAATTTCACGGACATATACGGCACATAACAATCATCATATAATCACATAAACATGATTTGACATATATCTTGATTTCACAAAATTTTATCCATCACATAATTCACATAGATTCCATATTTAACGCTTAAATAAACATTTATAAATTGCGAAAAATTCTAGGTCGTTATACATACTATTAATCATATCTTTAAATGTTCTGTTCCTTCACTCAGCAACCCCATTAGACTCAAGTGTGTATGGTGGGGTAACTTCATGAACTATACCATTGCTTGCACAAAATTCATTAAAAACGTTACTCGTATACTCACCACCTCTATCAGATCTCAACCGTTTAAGTACCTTACTAGTTTATTTTTCTACTTCAGTTTTATATATAATGAATTTACTAAGTGCTTCATCCTTATGTCTAAGTAAATAAACATAACAGTATCTACTACAATCATCTATAAAGGTAATGAAGTATCTAAACTGGTCCTTAGTCAACACACTGCCAAATTCACAAATATCAGAGTGTACTAAATCTAACAAACCTGAAACCCTAACAATATTATGAAAAGGTTTCCTTATTTGTTTAGCAGACACACATACTTAACATTTAGAATTCTTTTTTATAGTGTCTTGGAATCAACTCTAAGTTCATCATATTTTTAAGAGCACAAAATTTAAGTGACCAAGTCTAGCATGCCATAAATTTGAAGATTCAACACAGGTTATAGAAGGAGTAATATTATTAATCAAAGTTCCCAAAACGGGCTCAGCATTAATTACAAATAAATCATTTGACAAGTAACCCTTACCAAAAAATGTACCAATATGAATAAGAACTACTTGATTACATTTGAAAGAGACTTCAAAACCATTAGTGACTAAACATCTGCCACTTATTATATTTCTACAAATGTCGGGAACATGATGCACTCTAGTCAGGGATAGAACACGACCCAAAGGAAACTTCAGGTCCATGTTTCCTACTCCATGTACTTGAGTGGCACTTACGTTCCCCATCGTCACTGTCAAGCGATGACTCTGTTGATAAGATATAAATAAACTAATGTCAGCACAAATATGCACATTATCTCCAGTATCAATCAACCATTCATTTAACAAATAAGTGCAAAATAGTACAGGGTTGTAGGTAACATACCGGTCCACATTGGTTTCAGAGGCCAGAGCCTCACCAACAACCATGTTCACAACAGGCCCACTTGAGGTTCCAAGAACAGCATTTGCTTGCGCTACCACCTCGGTTTTCTTCGCTTTCTTTATAGGACAGTCCTTACTCCAGTGCCCAACCTGCCCACAAGACCAATACTGTTTGTTTGCCTTTAGTTTCTTGGCCGTCTCCTTGTCATTCTTAGGTTTATTACTATTACCCTTTTTCGAGACAGCCTTCCTTTTCTGTCCTACATTCGCTACATTCACCTTCAAGCTTCCGTGCTCAGTTGGCATCACATGTCCCTGTTACGACTTTTTTTGTTCTTGCACCGAGATGTCTAGCATAAGGTTAGTCCAGGTGATCTCTCCTTTCTGTCTTTTCAGGGAGAGAGAAAACTCTTCCTAGGACTTTGGGAGTTTTTCAATCGCACTCATCACCTTAAACTTTTCGGGGAGGTCCATTCCGGACTCCTTCAAAGCATGCACTATCATCCCAAACTCATGCACTTGCTCAGTCATGGAATTATTGTCCACCAGCTTGAAATCAAGGAACTTAGCCACAGAATACTTTTCCAGACCTTGTGAGTCTGTATTATGTGTCTAGTCCAACTTCTCCCATAAGAATTTTGTGGTGTAGGCATCAGAGGAGTAAACATCAAACATGGTGTTCGTTAGAGCAGCCAAAATGGGTGCCCTAGCCACCCCATCCTTCTCAGCCTACTTCGCAACACCCTTAACTGTTTCAACCTTTTCTTGATCCATAACCGGTTTCTCATACTCCACAACAAGCCATAAATCCTTTACAGTCAACCACAACTTTATCCTTTTCTACCAACGAGAAAAGCCAACGCCTCCATTGAATTTCTCTGGAAAGCTAGTTAATTCAACGGGTTGTGGAAAATTGTAAGTGGTCCAATCAATGATCATAGCAGATGCACCAGAACTACCACTAGCAGGAACTTCACTCTCATTAACCATTATGCTAAATAGTATATAACAGATTATCTCTTCAAGAATGTTGGAAATAATGGCTATTACAGTAACATAGAGGCAGTTATATAACATATTTAACAAGCCAAGGCCAAGAAAACAATTAACGAAACAAAACATGAAGGCAGAAAGCATGCATATCAGTAACTGAAAGAACAAAGGAAAAGCAGAAGAAATACCCGGAGCCATAGCTTTAGCAGTATATCAAACAAATATGAAAAATCAGTTGAGTTGCCAGGCCTTTCTCGAAGTCCTGACTGCTCTTGAAGAGATAATCGCCCCCACTTACACTTTGTCGGGATGCTTGCAACACCTCTTCCAGGATAAAATAGCTCAGAGCTCCGTGTTCACAGCAACCACAATAGCTCAACTTCGAATGGCACCTCAGTCGCCGGAAAAACCCACAAGGAGTGAAGCTTCAATACTCTATATGGAAAGAGAGTAGAGAGTGTAGAGAGGAGAAGAGAGAATGTAAGGCGTGGTGTATGAAAGTAGAGGCTAAGTGTAACTGATACCACCCTAGTTAATGTAAGAATTGTAACTGACGATTTACATTTAATAAAAAATAAAAAACGGAGGATTTTAAATTAAATAAATCATAAATGTTACATTTTAGTTACAATATTTTAATTAATACGAATATATTATCAAATCCTGTCAAGGTTCAATATCTCTAATCCAGCCCAGCCCAATCTGATAAGATAACCCAGCCCAATTGATATATATATTCTAACTAAAATATTATTCACATATTAATAAAATTCCCTCGCCGAGACATTCGCCCTTCGACCGAGCCGACCCGAGTCGAGGCGAGGCGGGCGGCGGCCGCGCGCGTAATGCACATAATAACACCATACACCATCATACACCTTAGTAGTTGTATACTACCCATGTGTGTGATAATATATAAAGCCAACAACCCCCTTTATTTATTTCAATGTGGGACAAATACGCATTCTCATTTCAAGCTCTTTCAAGCTACTAACTTCAACTCTATTTCTCTATGGATTTCACTAAGAAAATTACCTAGATCCATATATGAAAATTTAAGTCCCCATAGCAAGGAACAATTTCCAATCGTTAAAATGCGAAATTAATATCAAGAACATATAAAACTTATGCTCTAAAAACTCCATTTTCTAACAGAATCAGCATTACACTATCATAGAAAGATTCAATATTACAAAATCCGGAAATTACAACGTATATTACGGGCAGAACAACCCTGAGTAAGTTCAAACTAAACGGACGAAATAAAATGAAGATTCATGGATCGTGGTCATAAGCATTGAGCTTGCATTTCCTTTGCAGCACCATCTCCTAACAGCCTTGCTGTAGATTATACACGTCTTTTGCTGTTTTGCAGCAAACTAATGGCAGCATGAGCCTGAATCCTTTTTTTCCAGTTTTGCACCCTGGTATTCTTCATATACTATTGGCTCCATCGATTAAACTTCAATTCCACTGTTGTCTCATGTCTGCATAGCCAGAACCTTCCAGGTAGTCCGCTTGCATAGATGCACTAAGATCGCCTTTTTTTTTCCTTCCTCGGAACAGGACATGCCTGTGAAGTAGATAACCAAGAGCATTTCAAAAGCAGGCCGAACATTTCTTCACTACATAAAGCGTTCCAAGTAGCCCATCATTTAGTTGAGTCCAAGCTGTGAGCAGCACCATGGAGTTTAGGTGACAGGCATAGCAGCAAAAGCACAATATTTTACTTGTGCACCACAACAACCATATGCCTAGTCCTCAGAACAATAAACCACCCAGTGCAGAGATCAATAATTCACAGAAAGGCATGGTCTGGCTATAATTATTTCCCCCAAAGATAACCACCAACTAATGAGATAAATTAGACTTAGTTTTGCACATTCTGTCAAATGCCCAAGTTTGACAAATCCTGTAGTCCCAAACAACCAAGACACAAGCCCCACAGCACGTACACAAATTTGGGCTATGTTTTCTTTCCCTGCTTGAAGATTATATTGTGTAGATTTTTGTAATCATGGTAGTTTTGCAATTGGAGCTCCATCGCCATTATTTTCAATAGCTTAGTAGTGTGGAAAATTGTTTGATTTTGTGACATATAGCATTATATAATCAGAATAAAACTAAAAATCAAACATAACGGTGTCATTGTTTGTTTGGCAGAATGCTAAAAGAAATACAAGCACAGAATCAACACAACTATCACAACATGAAGGATAATCAAGTTATCGTTGATAAAAGCACTACACTCTTGTTGGACTGATAGAGTGACAGTCGATTTGCTAGTCTTCTTTAGTTACAGTCCAGTTGCAATGTAAAGTTCTAATTTTAGCTCTTTCGCATACGGCTGGATCCGGTTTCTTAATGTAAAGGATTTCTGGTTCGATTAAATATTAGATTTGTTTGGTATGGCTTATGACTTGATAATGATAGAGATACAAACATGCGTAAAAAATCTATCTGTAGAGTATCGGAGCAAAAGACTGACATGTAAATTAATTGTTAAAGTCATATCAACCAGAAATTAAATCTCAAATAGAAAGGTTTATCTCCCTTAAAAACATCACTCTTGTTTTTCTGTAACGAACTTAACAGATGATAACTAATACTTTTGGGAATATTTGGAGATTTTTGTTTGCAACCACTTCAAGTATCCTAATATTTGATGGTGACCACTTCAAGTTATAATTGAGATACTTTTAGTTATGATGGTAACCACTTCAAGTATCCTAATTTGGATTTATATTATATTAATAAGGTCGGGATTAAAATTACACAACCTCAGGACTATAATTCTTGAAAACATTTCATATTCCTAACTTCTTAGTTGACAGTCAATACAAAAGGGCTACGCACTCGGTACTGGCCATTGCTCGAAGTGATCCAACCAAACACATCACTCTTATATGGATAGAATGTTGGGAATTTCACCTCAAAGCTTTGCTTTTTAATCTCCTTGGTGAAATACAACTTTTCTGGTATCACTTTCACGTCTAGATATGCAGAAGGATCAACTGTCACTGTGTAAACGATCTCCTCTTCATTGTAGGAAAGGTATATGGGCTTTAAACAGAATACTTTCAATTTCTTTAGTATGATGCAAACAGATCGACAAGATATATTTGTAATTGGGCTTTGAGAATAAAACAACACCACACAACTGAGGAGTACTTTTCTTTCAAACCAAGTTAAACTCTCTATTTATAACTTAGAGAGTAAAACACACACACAATAACAGACTCCATCTAGAATAACACATCTGTTATCACATGGCTATCCAGGTTGTCATAACAGTCCCATGTTAGATCATGTTAGCTAATGATACTTCTGACATATGTCCAGATCAGCCATGTGTTATACCACGTATGTCCACTCCGTAATGTCGTGTATGTCTACCTTGTAATGTCTATAAATGTACTAAACACTAGCAGCTAATGATTAAGCATAAAAGCTTCATAACCAACATTGTTTCAATTATTCTCCTTAGTCTCTTATGGTATCAGAGCTAACCTCTGCTTCACAGCAAAACGATCCTCAACCATCTGAAATTATGTCTCAAACCAAACTCACTGTTACATCCGGAACAGAAATCATTCAGGTCAATGCTCCAACGCATTTTCCTACGAAACTCACTCAATCAAACTTTCCAGTTTGGAAAACACAAGTTCACTCAACTCTCACCGGTTTAGGATTACTCGGTTACATTGATGGAAACATCACCATTCCAGACAAACTACTGAAAGATTCAGTTCCCAATCCAGCGTTTGTCATCTGAAACAGACAAGACAAAATCATTCTCAATGCTATGATAGGAAGTTGTCATGAAAGCATACAACCTCTTATCTCAACTTCCTCTTTAGCAGAAGACATATGGAATCGATTGGTAACCCTCTATGTAAATAGATCACGCTCTCGAGTCATGTCTCTTAAAACCCGTCTCATGAACAATCCCTGCAATCGGCGTCCAATGGCTGAATATCTTCAGGATATTCGAAGCACAGCCGATGATTTAGCTATTGTTGGTCATCCTGTAGGTGAAGATGATCTAATTCTTCTTACCCTCACAGGCCTTGGAGATGACTACAATGATATACGGGCTGCAATTAAAGTACGAGACTCTCCGATGAATTTTGATGAGTTATATGAACAATTAATAGATCATGAACGAGCACTCAAATCAAAAGCACCTGAACATGCAGTTGTTACAGCCAACTACACACACAAGCCAACTCAGACACATCGGAACATGGGGTACTCAAAGAACAAAGGTCGTGGCTTCTTTCACAACAACCCATCATTTAATCGACATTCCTCGCAAATGCATGACTCTGCTCCCTCTCGTGCTCATTTGTCAAACTATTCTCAGAATAGTGGACCACGAACAAACACTTACTGTCAATTTTGTCGGAGGCCTGGTCATACCACAAAGGCGTGTCGACAATTAGCATGATTTCTAAAGGATAATGAGATCACTCAACCTGCGGTGGCTACAACTGTTTTAGCCTCAACACCAACAGCTAACATGACATCGGTGGACAAAGGAGCCTCGTATCATGTCACGAATGATCCAAGCACCTTTACCACATACTCTGGTTATGGCGAACCTGAGGAAATATTGATTGGGAATGGTATAGGTTTGCACATCACACATACTGGCACATCAGAAATACATTCCACGGGAAAAGTATTTAAATTATCTAATGTCCTTTGTGTTCCCTCTTTAAATCAAAAACTCATCTCAGTTGTAAAATTCTGTCAAAATAATCGAGTTTCTGTGGAATTTTTTCCTTTTCAGTTTCTGGTCAAGGATTTCACTACGGGGGCAGTTCTACTTCGAGGGGAGAACAAAAATGATCCTACTACGCACCACATCTTAGCTCCTCAGTACAACTAAATCTTACTCAGCATTCCAATATTGAGTCATGGCATCATCGTCTGGGACATCCAGCTTTTCAAATTCTCAAACTTGCTTTAAATTCCAATAAATTAGTTCAGACTTTTCCCTCAAATTTTCATTTTCATTGTAATTCTTGCTCGTGCAATAAGAGTCATAAGATGCCTTTTGGCAGTTCATCTATGACAAGTTCAAAACCTTTGGAGTTATTATATTCAGATGTTTGGGGTCCAACGACTACCTCTGTTGATGGCTTTCGTTACTATCTTATTTTTGTGGATCATTTTACTCGTTACGTTTGGCTTTATCCAATCAAACAAAAATCTGATGTAAAGCACGTCTTTGGTCAATTCAAAGCAATGGTAGAAAAGTTTTTTCAACTTCCAATTGTTTCAATATACTTTGACAATGGTGGTGAGTATGTTGCTTTGAAATCATTATTTATGTCACATGGAATCTCTCATTTCACAACTCCTCCACACACTCCCGAGCACAATGGTCTTGCAGAACACAGACATGGTCATATTGTTGAAACAGGGCTCACTTTGTTGCACCATGCTTCACTTCCATTAAAATATTGGTCTTATTCCTTTTCAGCTGCTGTTTATTTAATTAGCAGAATGCCAGCCAAAACATTAAACTTTGAAACACCATATGGATTATTATTCAGGCAAAAGCCTAATTACCATAGGCTCAAAGTCTTCGGATGTCTCTGCTACCCATGGATTAAGCCCTATGTTTCCACAAAGCTACATCCATCTTCTATTCCTTGTGTTTTTTTGGGTTACTCTAGCTCGTAGTCCGCAAATAAATGTTTAGATGTGTCTACAAATCGTGTCTATATCTCTAGACATGTGCGCTTTATTGAAGATCATTTTCCATTCAAGGATTCAACGAAATCTCCATCTCAAACGTCCGCTAGTACAGATTCAAGGCCAGGTAGTTCTGACTCAAACTCTGATTATGGCTTAACCCAACCTTTGTTTAGTTCATCTATTACTTACTCTCCACCAGTGCCCACATACACAAATACAAACTTGCCACTCACCTTATCACCCTCCATCTCTACGTCCGATAACACTAATTCACCTTCTACTCCTACAACCACCAGTAGCCAACATCAAGCATCCACTTCACCACCTTCAACTACTTCCACCAACAACCATCGGAGCCCTCCATCCCTTCACGCCCTCCTCGACAAAGACAACTCAATCCAAAGTATTACAACCAGTCATTTGTCAATCACACCACTATGTATCCGATGCCTCCATCTGTTGAACCTTGTTCCACCACTCAAGTTCTTCAGGATCCCAAATGGCGTAATGCAATGGCTTCTGAATTCGATGCTCTTCTTCAAAATGGCACTTGGGACCTGGTTCCTAGATGTTCTCAGAATGTTATATCTTGCAGGTGGATCTTTCATGTCAAACGAAATCCTGATGGTTCCATCAACAAATATAAAGCCCGTCTTGTGGAAAAGGGATTTCAACAACATCCAGGTGTTGATTTTTCAGAAACATTCAGTCCTATTACAAATCCAGTTACTATACGAATTGTTTTGAGCCTTGCTTTGACTCGAGACTGGTCATTGAGACAATTGGACATCAACAACGCCTTTTTAAATGGCACTCTCGAAGAGGAAGTATACATGCTTCAACCACCTGGTTTTGTCCATCCTTCTCATCCAACTACATTTGTCGACTACGCAAAGCCATTTATGGACTGAGACAGGCACCACGTGAGTGGTATAAAGCACTCAAGTAATTTTAATCCAGTTTGGTTTCAAAAATTCACTTGCAGATGCTTCTCTTTTCATTTACAATAAAGATGGTGTGATTATGATATTCTTGGTTTATGTTGATGATATAGTGCTCACAGGAAATCGTTTCTCATCTCTCAATAAATTTGTACATCAGCTTGACAAGATGAATTAAATCACTTTCAGGGTGTAGAGGTTACTCCCACAGAAACTGGTCTTCTCTTGTCTCAGGCTAAACACATTTCAGATCTTCTATCAAAATTCAAAATGGATGGTGCAAAAGATAATATCACACCTATGTGTTCTACATCTTCTCTCACCCTTGATGATGGTAGCCAAAAAATTGATCCTACGCCCTATCGATAACTTGTTGGTGGACTCCAATATTTGTGCATCTCGCGTCCAGACATAACCTTTGCTGTTAATAAGCTCTCACAGTATCTGCACGCTCCTTCTGAGCAACATTGGGCTACTCTCAAACGGGTCTTACGATATCTAAAAGGAACAATTTATCATGGCTTATTTCTGAGGAAAAATTCTTAGTTCAATATTTCTGCTTTCAGTGATTCAGACTGGGTCGGTGAACGTGACACTGGACGTTCTACCACGGGCTAAATCATCTATTTAGGCTCCAATCCCATTTCGTGGAAATGTTCTAAACAAAAGTCTGTTTCATGATCTTCGTCAGAAGCGGAATATAAAGCTCTAGCCAATACAGCCGCTGAAGTTTCTTGGGTTCAAAATTTATTACGCGAACTTCAGTTCCCTCTATCTACCACGCCAATTATTTACTGTGATAATACAGGGGCACAATATCTTAGTTCCAACCCAGTTTTTCACTCGAGAATGAAAAACATATCTCTCAATTTTCACTTTGTTCGAGAAATGGCAAGTTAAAAGTGTGTCATGTTCACACTAAGGACCAATGGGTTGATGTGCTAACTAAACCTCTTCCCCGTCAGAGCTTTCTTCACATTCGTTCCAAGCTCAGAGTTGCCGATGGCTCCTCCATCTTGCGGGGGCGTAACAGACTCCATCTAAAATAACACATCTGTTATCACATGGCTATCCAGGTTGTCATAACAGTCCCATGTTAGATCATGGTAGCTTAATGACACTTCTCACATATGTCCAGATCTGCCATGTGTTATACCATGTATGTCCACTCTGTAATGTCGTGTTTGTCTACCTTGTAATGTCTATAAATGTACTAAACACTAGCAGTTAATGATTAAGCATAAAAGCTTCATAACCAACATTGTTTTAATTATTCTCCTTAGTCTCTTACACAACAATTTTACTTCACAGAATGTAAAAGCTACAGCTTTTATTTGTATTTCACACAAGGCTTCAGCCTTTTCTTTTTCTCACAAGTGCTACAGCTCTATTCTTTTCTTCTCTCTACAGCTGCTATTGTTTTCTTTTCTCTCGGTGTGATCTTTTCCTTCGACACACACTTACATTTCAGCTAGAAACTATCAACTTATTTATAGGCTTCAGATGTTCTATATTACTTCATTGCATACCTCACATATTTTGTCCTGATACATATTAATAGCCTACATTATTTTAAGGAGTTGAACAAAGATCAGCCTGTTATCTTTGACCAAGATAGTACTGCAGTGTTGTCCTCCTTCACCCCCCAGACTTCCTTCTTTTTAGGTGGTACATGCACGTATGCACGTAGAATGCTTGGTGTCTTTTACTAGTTGTTGTTTATATTAATTCTATGCTGTTGTTGTCCCAGGTTTCTACAAGACCACCTCTTTTATTTATGCCACACGTATTTTGTTAACACTAAATCACGCAAGCGTACGTGGTCACAAGTAATATAGAATAAAGTTGAGTTCGTTCCCACAGAGATCTGGTTATGGTTTTAATTCAGTTTTGTACCTATGCAACAATGTATGGTTATTATGCACTGCTAAGACAAATAACAAGATTTTAATTAACTATAATTAACTAAGAAACAAATTACTAAAACTAAGAATTAACAAACTAACAAGAATTGAATTCTAATTACGTCTGCAAGAGAAAACATGGGATCCTAACTTTATTAACTACTTCGCTTAGAGTTGATGCCTTTAATCAATGCATGTGATGGTTATGATATCTGATCAGACAACACGGAACAAGTATAAGCTACCTCTCGGTATACAAACACCAAACTAATCATACATCCACAAAAGAGATAGAAGGTGAATAGACACCAATTATGTTTAGACCCTATATCTCTATAAGATTTGAAAACATAACGGTTGAAGAATAAATTTTCTATTAAGATCATATAGGGCCGCATAATATCTCTATTTACGCCACAAATCATGATGTTAAAACATCAACCTATCCTATGCTAGCATGGCAAGTTCTAAATCTCAAGATCCACTCTCGCTTCACAAGAGATTAACAAATTAGATGTTCATGACGCATCTAAACACATGAATCACAACCATACGAGGATATCAAGAATTCACTACACACAAATCTTTAAAGCAATCAAACTACTAAGCTACATAGATAAATCCGTTAGAATCCCATGACAACAATTAGTTCATAATTGAACCTCTCGTCATCATGGGATCTGATGAAACCATGATAAAAACAAAGTATAAAAAGATACAAATAATCCTAAGTAATTGATATCTAATCGTCTCTTTTTTCTGTCCCCCAAGATGTGTATTTATAGCCCCAAGTTGCCTCTCCATCAAGCAATTACCATATTAGAGTTAGAATAGAAGACCAGCAATTTCCATCTTTAAACAGGATAGGATTTACAAATTCCATGCTCAAGACTGATTCTAGAATGTTCTAGCCATTCAGGACAATTACCATACTGATTTGAAGTAGAAATTATAGCAATTTTCTTGTGAAAATAGAATCTTGCAAAATACGTTTCCTAAACTGATTCTGTTTTGAAGGAAAATTCGTAGCTGACTTTTCTTAAGTATTTATGGACCGTTCTAGTCGTGTTTTGACATCTGGACCACTTTAAAATGATAGAGAGTCTCGTTAGCTTCGCGTGGACTGTAAGATCGTCCAAAACGGACTTCTAGAACTCAAGATATGGCCAAAACAAGAATCAGAAATTCTGGCTGATTTTCCCCAGCTCACCACGATGCTGAGAGTGCGGTTGGGGCTGAGAGCGCCACTCCAATCTTCCATAAATGGCGCTGAGTGCGCCAGTTGAGCACTCAGCTCGGCCTCAATCCGCGGGAACTAATTTTTCTTCGTTTTTCAGCTTTTTCTTTCCATTCCTTTTGCATGAGCTTCCGTCTTTAATCCCTAATGACTTGTATACTTCTTGGTAGTTGACATTAGCCTCCATTCTTCATTCCATATCATAAATCAACTCCAAAAACGACGGAAACTACACCTTTAATCGACATTTCTTCAACCCTGCACAATTAACCAAAACACATCAAAACTACCACAAACTTGAGGCCAAAGCAATCAATTTAAGCCGATTTAGAATGCTCTAAATGGATACAAAATCCATTTATCACATTTGACTATATCACCTTGTATGCCTACCATAATTTAAGGATTACTTACCATTTATTCAAACAACAGATAATGCTCCTGGAGAGTTTGTAACTCCAACATTCATCACCGACATTTGTAACAGTCCTACTAACCTTTTTGTCAGTGTAACACTTGAACTTTGCAACGGCTATTGATGGATAATTCATATTGGAGATCAAATCTGCATTTTCATCCTTTGGACAAGAAAATCCGTCTAGAATTTCCTTTGCAATAAGCCTAATTGTTGACAGATTATATCCGTAATTACAAAGAAAAAGATAGTAATCAATGGTAGCAGTCTCGTAAACTAGCCCTGGATTTGTTACTTGTGCTATGCTAACTTCCCCTGCCCCAAAATTGTATGGTGTAGCTTTCTGAAGTCCTGGTAGTTTTGTAATTAGAGCTCCAGTGCGATTTTTTTGAACAGCTGTATCAATTGTAAAACTGTTAGAATCTGTAACATGTAGCATTAATTTAATCAGAACCAAATAAAATGATTCTGCAGAATACTAGATGAACTAGTTGTTGACCTGTAGTCATAGTGGCAGATCTGATAGCTGAATGATTCCAAGTGGGATGTCGTGACTTGATTAAGGCAGCTACTCCAGATATGTGTGGGCATGACATTGACGTTCCAGATGCCAAAATGTATTCTGGTAAAACTTTTCCAGGGAGTGCATGGCCAGACTTTTTTTTACTCCATGCTGCAATTATATTCACTCCTGGTGCAGTTATATTTGGCTGTAAAAGGTACAAAAAATTAACAAGTTCAAGATATAATGCCTATACACACATAAATGTATCTCTGTTTTACATGTACAAGATGTACATATATTTGCAAAGAAGACATATGATGTACTTTCCTTGAGAATATTATGAGTTAAAGGTTATGGGCTTCTGGACGAGAAACTGGCGATGACAGGTGCTGGTGTTTAATGTAGAGCTATTTCTGACTTTAAAATCGTAGCAGTTGGATTCCTATAAAATTTGTTTTGATTATTAGGTTTCTAGTTACTACAAGATACCAACTACTTGTGCAGTCAACAGAATTCTTTACCTATCTGATTTTATATAAGAGAGAATTGCATCCCCATCCTTGAGACTAACAGCAGTAAACGGATGAGTAAGATCCGGAAACTCTGTACTGGGTTCGATATTTAAGTCATCATCTACCAAAATCAGGCCAACACCACCATTACCGATTATCCACATTGCCTTGTCCAATTCGTCTTTGTCCAAGTTAAAGCATAGAAGAATTTTCCCTTTAATCTTTCTTACATCTAATGAACCTGATTTACAATTTCTGGAGACAACACAAGTGTTTAGTAACAAAAATCTGAGAAAACGTCCATGCATGTTTGTGTGGCTGTTTCCTTGGTGTTCGTAAGCATGTATATGAGGTTGATGTTGCAACTAATCTCAAACATTTAATGCTATTAGGAAAGTTGTTTCGTTTTGATTCTGTTTGATCTTATTGCTGATCTTGTCGTCCAGCTTGATTAGCATGTTATTAGGCATTAGAATAAGTCATGAGGTGGATAAGTATGTTTAGGAAACCACCTCTAGTCGTGTGCTAAATTGTAGGAGTTCAGTTATTTCCATTCACTTTATATTAATGTAATGTTGATCATAATAAAATTGCTCAAAACAGTTGGTCAAGCAAATCACAGTCTTTATTCATACAGTACTAGTTATTGTTTAGAACTAAGAAGTGGTATCAGAGCTTTGAAGGTCTTGGCAAACGATTCTTTCACCAAAGATGGAGGTGAACAAAGGTAAAGGAGGAGGCTCGTACGGTCTCAGTTACCCAATGCTGGATAGAAGTAATTATACGGCATGGGCTATTAAAATGAAGGTTTATATGCAAGCGCAAGGGGTTTGGACGGCTATTGAATAGACTGATCCCAAGATTGCTATTGAGGAGAAGACAGACAAGGTGGCGTTGGCAATGGTATATCAAGCAATTCCTGAAGATGTGTTGCTTTCGATTGCAAACAAGAAAACAGCGAAGGAGGCTTGGGAAATGATAAAGACCCTGTGTCAAGGAGCGGATAAAGCAAAGAAGGCACGTATTCAGACTCTAAAATCTGAGTTTGAAATGCTGAATATGAGCGACAATGATAAGATTGAGGATTTTCACATGAGAAGGAATAGTCTCGTTACAAATATACGAGCACTGGGAGAAACAATGGAGGAGTCATATGTCGTAAAGAAACTGTTGCGTGCGGTCCCTGCAAGACACTGGAACAATTTGGAGACTTAGAAAACATGACAACTGAAGAGGCTGTGGGGTCACTAAAGGCACATGAAGAAAGAGTGAGAGGGAGGACAGAAATAAAGGAAACTCAACAACTGATGTTAACAGAAGAAGAATGGGCCAAACGTGAAGGTGCAGAGAAGAAGTTGTTACTAACACGTGAAGAATGGGAGAAACGAAACAATGGTGACAGATCAACAAGACAGAGAGGTCGTGGTAAATTTGATAAAAGCACAGTCAAATGTTACAACTGCAACCTTTATGGTCATTTCGCTACGGAATGTAAGAAATCTAGGAGGAATAAAGGAGTGCAAGAAGAGATAAATATGGCTGCAATGGAGGATGATGAAATGGCTCTGCTCTTTGCCAAACACGACAAAGAAGCATCAGAACTGTTGATTGAAGACAAGTTACTGTTGGGAAGATCAGATCTTGGCACTGCGATTTTTGATACAATATATTAACGAGTACGAATAGAAAAGTCACCTTGTTAACGGTTGATTCCACGCTCTTCTATTGTATTCCCAAATTCCCTTGAGCGAAGTGTGGCCTTCGTCTTCTCAAGTTAACCTCTCTTCTTGCTCCTGGGTGGCTACAAAATTTTTTCGACCAACCCTAGCAAGAAGAGAATAAGAATATATATATATAGGGCTACAATAGGGATCATGGATAATTAGGTTAGGCCTCCCAATGACATTCTGAGCCCAGCCCAATGTCATTTAATATTAATTCAATCCACTAAAGAATTAATATTTGCACTACCTTTCCTAATATCGTAATTTAATTAATTAATTCGGTTCCAATATTATTTGCTTATTAAATTCCCCATGTTTAAAATATCGCATGTCCATTAATTAAATAAATTACTAATAATTCATTTAATTAATATCTTTTGACCTTGATCATCCACTCAACCTTTATTTAATTATGCCGGAATAAATCCACCTGCAGGATTTCACATAATTAAATCTTTTTGAGCTTTCAAGGGGACATCATTAACCTGAATATTATCAGGACATGGATTCCTTCTATAAATAATATTCACGATATATATTATTTCATCACCCAAAATATGATGAAGTAAATCAAAAGAATTATTTCATATATAAATCAAAGCATGTAAATAATATACACGTGTCAATTACTATATCTGGATTAAGAATCTAAGCATTAATAATAACATAGAATCTTAGTTCTCCTTTTTAATCAGTATAAGGGAACAATTCTAAATTTGATCCTGTTCAATATACACAAAGTATACTAGTATTATTTATTAGTCAATATAAACTAATCTAAATAATACTACAGCCATTCCATTGGATTGTCTAACTCCACCTGTGCTGTGAACCTTATCATATTATATAAACCGTATTTAACAATCTAATATTCTGTATCCCATTTGATACTAGATTGTCCACAATATATAATATTAGACAGCATGTAAAAATTTAAATGATTCTCAATAAAACTGGCCAGAAATAAATGTATATACTTCAAATAAATATTTTCAGTATACACCAGCAATCTCCCACTTATACTCAAAATATTCTATGAGTATATCAGTGTTTATTTAATCCACTATTACACAAAAAACTATGTGTCCATCCATCTGACTCCTATCGCTTCCGCATGCCTGTCAAAAACTTTGGCTGGCAAGCTCTTTGTGGAAGGATCTGCCCGGTTGTCTTCTGATGATATGTAAGCCACAACTATATCTCCTCGCTTTACGATTCCTCGTATGAGATGATACTTACGTTCAATATGTTTAGCAGCTTTGTGATCTCGCGGTTCCTTCGAATTTGCCACAGCACCAGTGTTATCACAATACACTGTCAAGCTCCTAGGCAAATTAGGTACCACATCCAAGTCCAAAAGGAAGTTCCTGAGCCATACAACCTCCTTTGCAGCCTCAGAGGCCGCCACGTACTCGGCTTCCATGATAGAGTCTGCAATGCATTTCTGCTTTACACTCCTCCATATAACGGCTCCACCTCCCAAAGTAAAAACATATCCCGAGGTTGATTTCCTCTTATCCCTATCTGATTGGAAATCTGAATCAGTATATCCCAAAGGAAATAGATCTGAGGCCTTGTAAATTAACATATACTCCTTAGTCCTTCTCAGGTACTTTAGTATAGTTTTTACTACACTCCAATGTTCCTGACCTGGGTTCGACTGATATTTACTAACCTTGCCTACAGCAAAGCAGATGTCAGGCCTCGTACATAACATAGCATACATTAAACTTCCACATGCCGAGGCATAAGGAACTGCTTTCATGCTCTCTATATCCCTATGTGTCGAAGGACACTGCTCCTTGGATAGAGCCACTCCATGCTTAAAAGGTAGAAAACCTTTCTTAGAGTTCTGCATGTTAAAACGAGCTAATACTTCATCAATGTAGGGCTTTTGAGATAAAGCCAACATCCTTTTCTTGCGATCCCTTATTACTTTGATCCCAAGGATGTATGCCGCTTCATTTCAAATTATTTGAACAACCATGCCTTTACTGATGACAACATCTTAACATTGTTTCCAATGAGTAAAATGTCATCTACATACAGTACTAGAAAAACCACTGCATTACCCTCACTTCTCTTATACACACATGATTCGCTTGGACTTTGATCAAATCCATATGACTGGACTGCCTGATCAAAACGAATATTCCAGTCCCTAGAAGCTTGTTTTAGCCCATAAATAGACCTCTTAAGCTTACAAACAAGATGCTCTTGGCCTTCCTTAATGAATCCTTTTGGTTGTTGCATATAGATGGTTTCCTCAAGACTTCCATTAAGTAAAGCTGTCTTGACATCCATTTGCCAAATCTCATAATCGAGATGAGCTACTATAGATAAAAGAATCTAGATCGACTTAAGCATAACAACCGGCGAAAAGGTTTCCTCATAATCGATCCCTTCTTTCTGAGTATACCATTTCGCAACAAGTCGTGCTTTCCAGGCTTTCACCTTTTTGTCAGATCCTCTTTTCTTCTTGTAGATCCACATACATCCAATGGGTTTTACACCTTTGGGTGGTTCCACAAGCTCCCAAAATTGATTGGAATACATAGATTCCATCTCAGATTCCATTGCCTTTTGCCATAGATCTGCATCTTTATCTAGAATTACCTCTTCGTATGTCCTGGGATCCTCATCATGTTCGCCAGAGACCAAGTCCGAGGACTCTCCCAAAAACATGAATCTATCTGGTTGTTGAACAACCCTCCCACTACGACGAGGCATTGGTGCAGTATTAGTGTTAAATTGTGCATTTTCTTGTGGCTGTTCTACTTGTACTATTGGCACTTGGGGATTATCTGTCCCTCCCACTAGTTCCTCTAAAACGATACTACTCATGGGTTTATGGTTCATTATATAGTCTTCTTCTAAGAATCTAGCATTGGTGCTAACAATGATATCTCGATCCATAGGACTATAAAATGAATAACCTTTCGTTCCCATGGGATAGCCTACAAACAGCCTTACTTCTGTACGAGATTCTAACTTGGTCACGTTCTTGTTTAGCACATGTGCTGGACAACCCCAAATCCGAATATGTCTTAGACTTGGTTTGCTGCCAGTCCACAATTCTATTGGAGTCTTGGGAACCGACTTAGAAGGTACCAAGTTCAGAAGGTAAGCCGCTGTTTCTATAGCATATCCCCAAAACGACTTGGGTAAATCTAAATAACTCATCATCGATCTAACACTCTCAAAAAGATTCCGATTCCTTCTCTCTGCTACACCATTCTGCTGAGGTGTGCCAGGTGCAGACAACTTGGATGTGATCCCATTTTCTGATAAATATTCCCTAAATTCTCCAAGCAAGTATTCGCCACCACGATCTGATCGTAGTGACTTGATACATTTTCCAAGATGTCGCTTCTCCGTACTTGCTTTGTACTCTTTGAATTTTTCAAAGCACTTAGACTTACGGCGCAACAAATAAATGTACCCATATCTAGAGTAATCGTCAATGAAAGTGACAAAATACTCATAACCTCCTCTTGCTTGGATACTCATAGGTCCACATAAATCAGTATGAACCAATTCTAACACTTCTTTGGCTCTATTCCCCTTTGCTTTAAAAGGCCTATTAGTCATCTTACCTTCCAAGCAGGATTCACAAACTGGAAATAGCTTCACTGCCAACGAGCCTAATGGCCCATCTACTACCAGTCTTTGAATCCTCCTCAAGTTAATATGACCTAATCTTAAGTGCCAAAGATATGTTTGGTTCAATTCAGAAGGTTTCTTTCTTTTATTTTAGCTAGAAAGAATGTTATTAGTTTCCTTATGTTGCAGCATTGGTTGGATAGGATTAATAATATATAAATTGTCTTGCAATGTACCAGAACATATAACTCGTTTATTCATCATAATAGAAACATTACGATCCAAACAAACATTATAACCATCCATGGCAAGTTTAGAAACCGAAATTAAATTCCTTCTAAAGGAAGGTACATAAAGACAATTGTTCAAAACCAAAATCCTATCATCGCCAAAAGATAATGTAATTATTCCAACTGCAACTACTGCTACTTTCGTAGCATCTCCCATGAACACATATATCTCGCCATCTCTAAGCATTCTGGATTGCTGGAACCCCTGCATAGAGTTACAAACATGGTCAGTGGCTCCTGTATCTACACACCAAGTGCTCGTAGATATAGCCGCTATATATGTTTCTTTAACTAGAGAAAGAGACATACCAGTATTGTTTGTCTTCTTAGGAAGAGGACAATCCTGTTTCCAGTGACCTGACTGCTTGCACCTGAAGCACTTGCCCTTAGGCTTTTTCACAGCACCTTGAACTCCCACTGCATTAGCAACCTTTCCAGCTTTCTGTGTCTGAACCTTTTTCTTCTTCTTGCCTTTCGGCTTAGAGGAAGAAGCTTTCTCAGCCACATTCACTTGAACATTCTGCTTAAAGAGTCCTTCAGCTGCCTGAAGTTCTGTCAGAAGTTCCGCGAGACTATACATCCTTTTGTTCATGGTGTAATTCAAGCGGAACTGCTCAAGACCTTTGGGCAGGCTCATAAGGATGATATCGATCTGGGTTTCCCCATCAATATCAGTACCAAGGATCTCCATCTCATTAAGATGAGACATCATTCTGAGAACATGATCCCTTACAAGTGTTCCTTCAACCATCTGAGTGTTCATTAAAGCCTTCATTGCTACTTGCCTAGTAGCCCTATTCTGTTCTCCAAAAAGTTCCTTGAGATTAAAGAGCATATTTGAAGCAATGGTCGTAGCCTGATGCTGATGCTGCAAAACACCCGACATTGCTGCCAGAATGTAACATCGCGACATCTCATCAGCCTTAACCCACCGCTTATAATACTCCTTCTCACTTTCAGGAGCATCTTCAGCAGGCTGATCTGGCTTGGGATCATAAGTACAAAATTTGTACTCCTCAGCAGTCAACACTATGTCCAAATTATGTTTCCATTCAATATAGTTCGGTCCAGTAAGTTTGTAATCCTTAAGTATGGTGAATAGTGGATTAAAGCCCATAATGATCTAATCCTGAGAATCATACATGTAACACATAATCAGAGAGTTGCACAAATCTTAAAACCTATTGGTTTCCTCTAAGAATTAATTAAAATTAATGCACTAATATTTTAAACACCATAAGTATCTGGTACGCCACGATGGGTGACATATATACCACTTAAATTCGTTTAAATATTACTTCGGTCCTATTACTAAATAATACGCCACCTTAGGGTGGACTATATATTATTTTTCATAGCTAAGTGTATACCATTATTGAAATTCTTAAATTACTCCAACTAAATACATCCGTTTGATATATTAATGGATAATTCCCAGGTCTCGGAGGAGTCACAACGGCCTCGCTTAATACCTAATTCCTAGACAGAATTCTCCATAGTCAACATCAAAAAGAGTATCCAATTTTCCTAACGAATTCAATGAAACCTGGTATGTCACGTTAGGGTGATCTATATACCTTTCAATATTCGTTATTTAATTTAAGGAAGTTTGTTCTAGTAATATCCATAACACTACCCGACACCACAAATCATACACCACGATGGGTGGCATGTATATAATTTATATTCGTCTCAGTGTTAAATTACATACAAACAATAATGGAGACCGTGGTGTTGGTGTATACTGAAAATATTTATTTGAAGTATTTACATTTATTTCTGGCCGGTTTAATTGAGAATCATTTAAATGTTTACATGTTGTCTATATATTATATATTGTGAATAATCTAGTATCAAATGGGATACAGAATATTAGATTATTAAATACGGTTTATATAATACAATAAGGTTCACAGCACAGGTGGAGTTAGACAATCCACTGGAATGGCTGTAGTATTATTTAGATTAGTTTATATTGACTAATAAATAATACTAGTATACTTTGTGTATATTGAACAGGATCAAATTTAGAATTGTTCCCTTATACTGATTAAGGAGGTGAACTAAGATTCTATGTTATTATTAATGCTTAGGTTCTTAATCCGGAAATAATAATTGACACGTATATATTATTTACATGCTTTGATTTATATATGAAATAATTCTTTTGATTTATTTCATTATATTTTGGGTGATGAAATAATATATATGGTGGGATATTATTTATTGAAGGAATCCATGTCCTGATAATATTCGGGTTAATGATGTCCCCTTGAAAGCTCAAAAAGATTTAATTATGTGAAACCCTGCAGGTGGATTTATTCCGGCATAATTAAATAAAGGTTGAGTGGATAATCAAGGATAAAAGATATTAATTAAATGAATTATCAGTAATTTATTTAATTAATGGACATGCGATATTTTAAACATGGGGAATTTAATAAGCAAATAATATTGGAACCGAATTAATTAATTAAATTACGGTATTAGGAAAGGTAGTGCAAATATTAATTCTTTAGTGGATTGAATTAATATTTAATTACATTGGGCTAGGCTCAAGATGTAATTAGAAGGCCCAACCTAATTATCCATGATCCCTATTGTAGCCTATATATATTCCTATTCTCTTCTTGCTGGGGGCTGGTCGGAAAAAATTGGTAGCCACCCAGGAGCAAGAAGAGAGGTAAACTTGAGAAGACGAAGGCCACACTTCGCTCAAGGGAATTTGGGAATACAATAGAAGAGCGTGGAATCAACCGTTAACAAGGTGATTTTTCTATTCGTACTCGTTAATTTATTGTATCAAAAATCGCAGTGCCAAGATCTGATTGTCCCAACAATTGGTATCAAAGATAGTGTTATGGATATTACTAGAACAAACTTCCTAAATTAATTACGAATATTGAAAGGTATACATGCCACCCATCGTGGCGTACCAAGTTTCATAGAATTCGATTAATTAGAAGGGTACCACTGATTGAATATAGATTTTCAATATTGAGAGAAAGGATGATTCTGTCTAGAAAGGGGTCTTAAGTGATGTCTCTTGACAATGCTCCCCCCGATCTGGGAATTATCCTATTATCGATTATTGATTTGAAATATTTAATGGTGGTATCCAGTCTTTTTATTAATTTAAGATTTAATAATGGTATACACTTAGCTATGAAAAATAATATATAGTCCACCCTAACGTGGCGTATTATTTAGTAATAGGACCGAAGTAATATTTAAACGAATTTAAGTGGTATATATGTCATCCATCGTGGCGTACCAGATACTTATGGTGTTTAAATATTAGTGCATTAATTTTAATTAATTGTTAGAGGAAACCAATAGGATTTAAGATTTATG
This sequence comes from Saposhnikovia divaricata, assembly GCA_036435485.1. Classification (NCBI taxonomy): domain Eukaryota; kingdom Viridiplantae; phylum Streptophyta; class Magnoliopsida; order Apiales; family Apiaceae; genus Saposhnikovia; species Saposhnikovia divaricata. The sequence continues at coordinate 135,627,351 of CM071594.1, read as the reverse complement.
CAACTATCTGATTATGTGTTACATGTATGATTCTCAGGATTAGATCACTATGGGCTTTAATCCACTATTCACCATACTTAAGGATAACAAACTTACTGGACCGAACTATATTGAATGGAAACGTAATTTGGACATAGTGTTGACTGCTGAGGAGTACAAATTTTGTACTTATGAACCCAAGCCAGACCAGCCTGCTGAAGATGCTCCTGAAAGTGAGAAGGAGTATTATAAGCGGTGGATTAAGGCTGATGAGATGTCGCGATGTTACATTCTGGCAGCAATGTCGGGTGTTTTGCAGCATCAGCATCAGGCTATGCCCACTGCTTCAGATATGCTCTTTAATCTCAAGGAACTTTTTGGAGAACAGAATAGGGCAGCTAGGCAAGTAGCAATGAAGGCTTTAATGAACACTCAGATGGTTGAAGGAACACCTGTAAGGGATCATGTTCTCAGAATGATGTCTCATCTGAATGAGATGGAGATCCTTGGTGCTGATATTGATGGGGAAACCCAGATCGATATCATCCTTATGAGCTTGCCCAAAAGTTTTGAGCAGTTCCGCTTGAATTACACCATGAACAAAAGGATGTATAGTCTCGCGGAACTTCTGACAGAACTTCAAGCAGCTGAAGGACTCTTTAAGCAGAATGTTCAAGTGAATGTGGCCGAGAAAGCTTCTTCATCTAAACCGAAAGGTAAGAAGAAGAAAAAGACTCAGACACAGAAAGCTGGAAAGATTGCTAATGCAGTGGGAGTTCAAGGTGGTGTGAAAAAGCCTAAGGGCAAGTGCTTCAGGTGCAAGCAGTCAGGTCACTGGAAACAGGATTGTCCTCTTCCTAAGAAGACAAACAATACTGGTATGTCTCTTTCTCTAGTTACAGAAACATATATAGCGGCTATATCTACGAGCACTTGGTTTGTAGATACAGGAGCCACTGACCATGTTTGTAACTCTATGCAGGGGTTCCAGCAATCCAGAATGCTTAGAGATGGCGAGATATATGTGTTCATGGGTGATGCTACGAAAGTAGCAGTAGTTGCAGTTAGAATAATTACATTGTCTTTTGGCGATGATAGGATTTTGGTTTTGAACAATTGTCTTTATGTACCTTCGTTTAGAAGGAATTTAATTTCGGTTTCTAAACTTGCCATGGATGGTTATAATGTTTGTTTGGATCGTAATGTTTCTATTATGATGAATAAACGAGTTATATGTTCTGGTACATTGCAAGACAATTTATATATTATTAATCCTATCCAACCAATGCTGCAACATAAAGAAACTAATAACATTCTTTCTAGCTCAAATAAAAGAAAGAAACCTTCTGAATTGAACCAAACATATCTTTGGCACTTAAGATTAGGTCATATTAACTTGAGGAGGATTCAAAGACTGGTAGTAGATGGGCCATTAGGCTCGTTGGCAGTGGAGCCATTTCCAGTTTGTGAATCCTGCTTGGAAGGTAAGATGACTAATAGGCCTTTTAAAGCAAAGGGGAATAGAGCTAAAGAAGTGTTAGAATTGGTTCATACTGATTTATGTGGACCTATGAGTATCCAAGCAAGAGGAGGTTATGAGTATTTTGTCACTTTCATTGACGATTATTCTAGATATGGGTACATTTATTTGTTGCGCCGTAAGTCTGAGTGCTTTGAAAAATTCAAAGAGTACAAAGCAAGTGCGGAGAAGCGACATCTTGGAAAATGTATCAAGTCACTACGATCAGATCGTGGTGGCGAATACTTGCTTGGAGAATTTAGGGAATATTTATCAGAAAATGGGATTGCATCCCAGTTGTCTGCACCTGGCACACCTCAGCAGAATGGTGTAGCAGAGAGAAGGAATCGGACTCTTTTAGAGAGTGTTAGATCGATGATGAGTTATTCAGATTTACCCAAGTCGTTTTGGGGATATGCTATAGAAACAGCGGCTTACCTTCTGAACTTGGTACCTTCTAAGTCGGTTCCCAAGACTCCAATAGAATTGTGGACTGGTAGCAAACCAAGTCTAAGACATATTCGGATTTGGGGTTGTCCAGCACATGTGCTGAACAAGAACGCGACCAAATTAGAATCTCGTACAGAAGTAAGGCTGTTTGTAGGCTATCCCATGGGAACGAAAGGTTATTCATTTTATAGTCCTAGGGATCGAGATATCATTGTTAGTACCAATGCTAGATTCTTAGAAGAAGACTATATAATGAAACACAAACCAATGAGTAGTATCGTTTTAGAGGAACTAGTGGGAGGGACAGATAATCCCCAAGTGCCAATAGTACAAGTAGATCAACCACAAGAAAATGCACAACCTGTCACTAATACCACACAGGTGCTTCATCGTAGTGGGAGGGTTGTTCAACAACCTGATAGATTCATGTTTTTGGGAGAGTCCTCGGACTTGGTCTCTGGTGAACATGATGAGGATCCCAGGACATACGAACAAGCAATTCTAGATAAAGATGCAGATCTTTGGCAAAAGGCAATGGAATCTGAGATGGAATCTATGTATTCTAATCAAGTTTGGGAGCTCGTGGAACCACCCAAAGGTGTAAAACCCATTGGATGTATGTGGATCTACAAGAAGAAAAGAGGATCTGACAAAAAGGTGAAAGCCTGGAAAGCACGACTTGTTGCGAAAGGGTATACTCAGAAAGAAGGGATCGATTATGAGGAAACTTTTTCGCCGGTTGTTATGCTTAAGTCGATCCGGATTCTTTTATCTATAGCAGCTCATCTCGATTATGAGATTTGGCAAATGGATGTCAAGACAGCTTTCCTTAATGGAAGTCTTGAGGAAACCATCTATATGCAACAACCAAAAGGATTCATTAAGGAAGGCCAAGAGCATCTTGTTTGTAAGCTTAAGAGGTCTATTTATGGACTAAAACAAGCTTCTAGGGACTGGAATATTCGTTTTGATCAGGCAGTCCAGTCATATGGATTTGATCAAAGTCCAAGCGAATCATGTGTGTATAAGAGAAGTGAGGGTGATGCAGTGGTTTTTCTAGTACTGTATGTAGATGGCATTTTACTCATTGGAAACAATGTTAAGATGTTGTCATCAGTAAAGGCAAGGTTGTTCAAACAATTTGAAATGAAGGACTTAGGTGAAGCGGCATACATCCTTGGGATCAAAGATATAAGGGATCACAAGAAAAGGATGTTGGCTTTATCTCAGGAACCCTTCATTGAAGAGGTATTGGCTCGTTTTAACATGCAGAACTCCAAGAGGGGTTTCTTACCTTTCAAGAAAGGAGTTGCTCTATCAAAGGATCACTGTCTGTCGACAATTAAGGAGATAGAGAGTATAAAAGCAGTTCCCTATGCTTGGGCATGTGGAAGCTTAATGTATGTTATGTTATGTACGATGAATGATGTGTGCTTTGCAGTGGGCATAGTTAGTAGATATCATTCGAACCCAGGTAAGGAAATTAGAGTGCAGAAAAAAAAACAGATACTCAAGTACCTGAGAAGGACTAAGGAGTATATGTTAATTTTCAAGGCCTCAGATTTGTTTCCTATAGGGTATACCGATTCAGATTTCCAGAAAGATAGGAGTCAGATAGTTGGTTATAAAGTAGTTTTGTGAGTAATAGTGGATTATATAAACACTGATATACTCATAGAATATTTTGAGTATAAGTGGGAGATTGTTGGTGTATACTGAAAATATTTATTTGAAGTATTTACATTTATTTCTGGCCGGTTTAATTGAGAATCATTTAAATGTTTACATGTTGTCTATATATTATATATTGTGAATAATCTAGTATCAAATGGGATACAGAATATTAGATTATTAAATACGGTTTATATAATACAATAAGGTTCACAGCACAGGTGGAGTTAGACAATCCACTGGAATGGCTGTAGTATTATTTAGATTAGTTTATATTGACTAATAAATAATACTAGTATACTTTGTGTATATTGAACAGGATCAAATTTAGAATTGTTCCCTTATACTGATTAAGGAGGTGAACTAAGATTCTATGTTATTATTAATGCTTAGGTTCTTAATCCGGAAATAATAATTGACACGTATATATTATTTACATGCTTTGATTTATATATGAAATAATTCTTTTGATTTATTTCATTATATTTTGGGTGATGAAATAATATATATGGTGGGATATTATTTATTGAAGGAATCCATGTCCTGATAATATTCGGGTTAATGATGTCCCCTTGAAAGCTCAAAAAGATTTAATTATGTGAAACCCTGCAGGTGGATTTATTCCGGCATAATTAAATAAAGGTTGAGTGGATAATCAAGGATAAAAGATATTAATTAAATGAATTATCAGTAATTTATTTAATTAATGGACATGCGATATTTTAAACATGGGGAATTTAATAAGCAAATAATATTGGAACCGAATTAATTAATTAAATTACGGTATTAGGAAAGGTAGTGCAAATATTAATTCTTTAGTGGATTGAATTAATATTTAATTACATTGGGCTAGGCTCAAGATGTAATTAGAAGGCCCAACCTAATTATCCATGATCCCTATTGTAGCCTATATATATTCCTATTCTCTTCTTGCTGGGGGCTGGTCGGAAAAAATTGGTAGCCACCCAGGAGCAAGAAGAGAGGTAAACTTGAGAAGACGAAGGCCACACTTCGCTCAAGGGAATTTGGGAATACAATAGAAGAGCGTGGAATCAACCGTTAACAAGGTGATTTTTCTATTCGTACTCGTTAATTTATTGTATCAAAAATCGCAGTGCCAAGATCTGATTGTCCCAACACGTGGGATTTAATACCAAATTAATTCCCTCTCCCACTTAGTATTTTTATTAAAATTGAGGAATTCTAAAATTAAATGGGGCCTATGTCGTTATAATTATGTCTAATATGCATTCCAAATACACACATAATTTAAACAACATAAAACATTTAATTAAAGCAATAAAGAAAAATTTATGTCCATGTCGTCCTAATTATGTTAAACATGCAATTAAAAATTACACACATAATTAACAGCACACATAATTTATTTAAAGCAATAATTAAAAAAAATTTAAATAGCAGAATTAAAAATTAAAATAATAAATAAATCCACTATTATGGCCCCATTAATCAATTTTCTACAGCCTGCCCTGTTCATCCAGCAGTACTCGCCGAAAACAATCAGGAAAGGGCAAAAAAACATGCAGAACAGTCTGTCACGCAGTTGGTATCCACGCTACAGGCTGATGCGCATGAACGGCATGCGTGACCGCCTCTGGCACCTGATGCGCATGTTCTTGATGCGTTACTCTACTGTTTCCACTTGAAACGCAGGTCGAACCTGCGTTACAGCGTTTGCCCATATTTTCACACGATGTTTGCTTCCTGTTTCTGTTCGACTGTCTCTGTTCACAATCTTTCACACCAAACCAACAGCAGCCTTCAACCAGCTTCGCAGCGGATAAATTTTTTTCTCCGTTTTGATTTCCGATTGCACATAATTGTTACAAAATACCCGGATTTTTACAAAACCCAACAAACAATTACAAAAAAAATAGATCTAATACAAAACTAATTTTGTAAAATCTATTAACACGATCAACCCTCGTGTTTTACAACCACGATAAACCACGTGGAACCAAACAAAATTAACCACGATTAAACCACGTGGGATCCAAACACATAATTAAAATATACATGGCCATAATAGTGGATAACAACCTGCAAAATAGAATATACAAGCCTACCACTATATACATGCATATATAATTACGACATGGACATCGTATCAAAAATCGCAGAACCATTGAACCTAGCTCTTGATGCCAATTGTTGGGACAATCAGATCTTGGCACTGCGATTTTTGATACAATATATTAACGAGTACGAATAGAAAAGTCACTGTAACACCCCCAGATCCGGGGTCTGGGATCCGGTGGTTACGGTTTCTGTAACACCCCCAGATCCGGGGTCCGGGATCCGGTGGTTACGGTTTCCAATTCTATCCACAACAATTGAACTTTCCTTAACATAAAATAAATTACGTCTCCATAACCCAACCCAACAATATAAAACACACCCGTTATAGTCCCAGAGATGAAATCAGAGTAACAATCAAATTTTTATTAATCACATTATGAGTTCTTACAATCCAAAAGAATTTCAATATAAATACATACTCTTTGCCATCCATTTACATAAGTCATACTAGACCATATTCTTGGTACTGAAAGAATAAATATACCCTACCAATAGCTTCTTCTTCAGCTCTGGTAGTCTCATCGTCCTCGCCCGCGTCGAGTGCGCCTTGTGCGAGTCATCTGGTCTAGCTGTTGTTGTGATATAATAATAAAGCAAGGGTGAGCAATAGCCCACCAACAATAATATATAACTGAACGATAATGTATAACAGTTCAAAAGTATCTTTCAAACCATATGCCATGCATTTACGGAAATGATGCCAGTATAATATGAACGATGAAGTTACGAGGTAACTTAAAGTATTTGTTTGTAGAAATATCTGCTACATCAAAGTAAGCGAGATATTCTTATTGTTATTAAGAAGAGGAACTTGCAAGAAAAGGTTGCAATTCGAGTTATGACCCTTTTCCAAATCTGCCAACAATAATCATGTTGCAGGAAATAAATAAATTTGAATGATGAACCAATGATGCAGTATTCACCGCGCCCGCTGTTCCAATCTTGATGATCAATCGAGATCGTACAGCTCAATTTAGATTTACTACCGGTAGAAGGAAGAACTGACGGCTTTACTTGTCTACCGCCTTACTAGCTCTCCCCGGCCAACGGTTGGGCCAAAGGGGATGGACCGGCGCTACTCGGCCTCTTACACGACTCCTAGTTCAAATAGAATTCATGATTCTGAATTTAACGTTCGTCCCCCTTTCCCCAAGTATAATACTTGTTGATAAGACTCTACAAAGTAGTTGTATCTAGTTGGAAAGGAAAATTCACCAATAACTTCCAAGCTATTGCTTGGTAACGAATATCAACTTGTTCCAGTAATCTTACCCCTCGAAAGATGAGAAGGTACGCAACGACTTAATAAGTCAACAGCACCCGAGTTGCGAGTGAAGGGAATACTTTATGACCGGAAAGTCGACAAGATAAATAACATTTTCCAAGTAAGGTTCCCTTATTATTAAGGAGATAGACTCAAATAAGAATGATGTCTGAGAACCTTTCTTGATATAAGATTAATAATAATATGACTCCGAGATATTTTCTGTAATAATCGAAGAAGATAAACCTTATCGAGGTTATTCTAAGTATGGAATAAATATTCAGAGAATATTTATTGAATTAAAATATTTTACAGATCATTTAGGAATAAGAAAGAATATCTTATATCAGAGTATTTCTCAAAATAATCCCTGAAGAAATATCAGGAGAATATTTATTGAATAAATAAATATTTAAATGAATATTCAAAACAATATTCATTAATTAATAAGACCTGAAAAGAATATATAAGGTAATATTCATAATTAATTAGGAATTTAAATGAATATTCAAAAGTAATATTCATTTAATGAATAATATCCTAAATGAATATCAAGTAATATTCCTTTAGTAATCCAAGCCTTAAGGAATATTCGAGATAATATTCGATAATTAAATCAAGCTTCAGATGAATACTAAAATAATATTCATCAAGTATTTAATATCTTAAATGAATATTCAAAAGTAATATTTATTTAATAAAAAAATATTCTAAAAGAATATCCAAATAATATTCATTTAGTAGTCTCATCTTTAGAAGAATATTCGAAATAATAATCGATAATCAATTCGACTGAATGAATATTGACAAATATTATTCGTCGAATGATTACGTTCAAATAATTATTTGAAGTAAGGATCATTAAATAAATAATCTCGAATGAATATTCAAATAATATTCGTCGCCCAAATAATAGAAAATATTTACTTAAATATTTTCCTCCGAGGTAATCTCGATATATCAAGGAATATTGACTCCCGGTCTATATTTGATTAATAAGATGTATACGCCCTTCTATGAGGGTCTTACAATAACCGGCTTATAACTGATATATAACTATCTAGCTTATAAGCCAACAATAACATTCAGGGAACAAGTATATCAATTCAACCTGAAAGTAGGCATGCATGCAATGGCATATGTATATCAGCAATCATATATATATATTTATTCAATCACAACAACAGCCTAAAAGAAGGGAATTGAAACTTGCCTGGTAGTCGAGTACGGTAAGGGGTAGTGGTAGCGGGTCCCGGTTCAGCTTGGTGATCTATAAATAGCCAAGGCATTCGGGATTAATCACTTAACATATTAAAAGTTAAGTTATACTTAATTCGAAACACGTTCTCGAGTTATCTCGTTATACCCCTTTTTAGTGGATTACTTTTATCACTGATCCGACCCGACATTCGTTCGTTAATACGACATGTCATTGTACTTATACTTGGGACATACTTAAGTCATATGAGTTCTAAAGTCGATCGTTACGAACCAATACTATACTCCGAGTTTTATCGTTCGTTTTCTAAGCGTTTTACCAAGGTTATAACCAAGCGGGTTTTTAGGGGTTCGTTCGCGTTTAACCTCGACTCGAACATTTTTAATAAATCGAAAAATGATCCTTTTGACATACGGTTTTCTTTCACGCCTTCCTTTTTACGTCTAGTATTTAGTTACCAAGATTCGCCATGACGTTACATAGTTTACGGGGGTTCAATTACAGTTACGAACTTTCGTTTACGGATTCGAACTACTTTTAGTAATTTGGTCATAAATCCTAAACCGTAAGTCCGTTTCACGTGATCTTTATATCAAAAAGAAGATTAGAACATTACCTATCCTATCATGGCAGATAAGGTCTCTGGACAGTAGGGGTTCGACATGGAAAATGGCATACAAAACATGGTATTGCAAAATCGGGCATTATAACGGCTGTAAATCGAATATCTACCAATTTCGAATCTTCCCATAAACATAGTATCCAACCCAAACAACATATACATGACTTATATACATGAACTGAGGCCAAGCAATGCCTTTCCGTTCATCTAGCTATTTACATCATTAATCCAAAATCCATACATAATCATGCTTATAATCTTAACATAACCATAACTAAGTTATAACTATCATAAACATGCTTAAATCTCAAACAAGGGTTAGGGTTTCAAGAGCTTTATACCTTCCTTGGAGTGTGTTCTAGCCTCACTAAGCTTTGTATGATCCTTGGGTGGCCTTAAGCTAGCTAAATCAACCATAAAAATCAAAGAAAACCAACATTAGTTCTTGAAGAACACTATTCACCCTCCTTGTAAATGATTTATTTGAAAATGGAAACAAAGGATTTTGGACTTGAAATTTCTAGGAGATTAGTTTCTTGAAATATAGAACTCACCTTAAAAATTACAAGATCAAACAAGGAGTGGAAGGTGGACTTTTGTTTTTGAATTTCCTTAAAGCCGAATGGAAGAAAAAAATGGGAGAATGGAGTTGTTTGGCTTGCTTCACTTTGCTCTCATCTATCTTGTGTGAATTATTTCTTGGTTTAGAAAATATCTTGTATAAAGTGGCTTTAATAAAGTGGCTATGTCATTGCATGCATCACTTGAGCCATGTGTTAAGATCTTGTGGTCTTGATGAGGTATTAAGGCTTACTAAGTAGTTTGATCTCTAATGTTAATAGTTAGCATTGTAACTAGCATGGTCACTTGGTCTTATCCTCTTGCACATGCATGCATCTTGCTTCCCTGCTTGATTCCTTGTCCGTTTATTGCCCGTTTCGATCGATTGTTCGTAGGAATATTTCACGGATTTCTAATTAGGGTTTACCGGGAATCCTTTTTAATATTAATACTTTCATTCTCCATCTTTCATTCTAACTTTCCAATTAATATTCCTTAAATCCATTCGTTATATACTTAAGGCTATCAGTGTCCAGGGAACTCTCGGAGAAAATAAAAGTGCGGTTTTTCAGAATCCGACAGCTTTTACATACACTTATTTTCCCCCTGGATCACTAATACGAACTCGGAAATCCGTTCCGAATGCTTCTATATAGTGTCGTCTCATATTATTATATACTCCCACCAAAACACTATTCATTCTGTATTCTTTACTTGTTCTCTTAGGGTGGTACAATTGTCCGTATTCTCTTTCGATCGTTCCTTATCCTTTTTACGGAACTACTGGATTAATCGTTACCGATCTGGATGACATGAGAATATTTTCCTGCTTGAAATTGCCATATCTTATTCCCTTAGAAGATAGATTATTCTTACCTATGTTGTTACCCTTTAGCATTCTTCAAGACATAGAAATAATAAAGTCGAATTCCATTCATTCTTTTCAAATATCAATTATTACATTGTAGCCATAACCACTCCTCAGTGGTTTCCTACCTTCATTCTTAAATCAAATATAATAACATCCCAAAATATCAAATCCTCAAAGTTAATATCTCAATTCTTGGATTATAATAATATTTAATCCACTGTCCGGTCAAATATTATACCGAAAAGAATTTGGAATTTCTGAATTCCGATCGTCTCTGCATTCACTTATTTCCTCCGCGTATTACTAATATGACTTCGAAACATCCATATCACGTCCCGTACATAGGGTGGAGTGAAAAGTTTTCCAACTTACAAAATCACTATTCATCCACCAAATTACTATGCACATACAGGAAACACTATGCACGTACGGGAAATACTATGCACGTATGGGAAACACTATGCACGTACTCATTTCCCTTCAAGGATCCATTAGCTCCTTCCTGGATGGTAGATTATTCTTATCTAGGTCCTCAACCATCGAATTACTCTATTCTGACAATATACCAATGCATCAGGATCATTGTCCAAAGCAATATCCATTCATTACAATCATTGTTCTTTGAAACCACCATTCATTAGAGCTGGTGACCTTGTTGTCGGAATCATTGTTCCTCATTTTATCATTACTTAATAAAAAGTTTTAATTATATCCAAAATTTGGGGTTCTTACAGTCTCCCCTCCTTAAAAGGATTCCGTCCCGGAATCAGGTAGGAAGCAAAGAGTCGTTTGCCTGTCGTTCACTCTTTAGCTTCCCGGTCAATTCTTAGTCGTTCTACCCTTCCTCAGCACATCTTCTAGTGCTACAATTCATACTTTATCCTTTTTCCATCAACGTTGCTACTTTTCGTACCACTCACTATCCGGGTTATACTCTTACTCAGTCTTATCCTTATTGATACCTGCAGTAACATTGGTATCACTATCACCCTACGATTCGGAGGTAACCTCGCTCGTACTGTGCATTTCCTGATCGCTTTAATCTTCACAATCTCGATCAATATAGAGAAGTGGAAAGATTTATTGAGAGATCACTATGATCAATTGAACATTTGTTATATTGTATAGTTAGTACAGAAGGGGGCCAGCCTTTAGTACTTGACAAGCAATTAAACAAGTCATGGCATTCCACTTAGACTTCTATCACATAGACAGATAGTCACGTAGCAGTACCTCCCCTCCTAAAAGGGTTGTTCTTTTCAATTCATAAAAAGATGAATAAGAGAGAAGAAGAGAAAAGAGTTCTAAAGGATTATAGAAAGCTTTCATGATTGTAGAATATCATACTCAGAATTTACCTCTGAACTATAGAGGTTTATCAAAGAAGAAATTTATCATAATTATATCCAATACTATTTGATCGCAATTTCACGTGTCAACATATCTTGCTGCTTTGTCCCTTATTCTATGGACAAATACTCTTGTTCAATCTTAGCGATACTCACATTCGGGAAATCCTTCAACCTTTCGGGTTAAATCTTAGATTTCTCACTTGACATCATTATTACTGACATCCCATATCATGTTACTAGCTTTTTCATAACTATAATATTGACACTATCAGGTTGTCATCCTGAAAATTCATTAGAAAGCCCATTCATAACATTCCTTGCTTCTCATTCCATAGTTTCTTCCCCAGCCTTTTCTTTATCAATCACATCCTTCTTATTAGCTGATTCTTACTCATTTCTATTATTTACTTTCACCTTCACCTCTTTATTGAGACACCTTTTTGCACTTGGTACCTCCTTATCGGTATTCCGTCTCATTTATTCTATAATCATCACGTTATTTCAATTTAAACTTTTCGAAATGAATCTGGCCCGATTCCTTTAACTTAGATTCATATAATCTACTTCTGCCAACTTTGTTTCTCATTACTTGTTCTTTTCTATCCGTGGTTTTCCACAGGTTGTCTTTCGTAAGTCAGACCAGGTCGTATATCTACATGCTCGTACTCATATCATCTGTTGAACATCTGCATTTTACTGGCGTAGCCTGGCCACATGAAAACCCGTTATGATCGTGCTATAATTTTGGGGGTAAGGCTGGCTCGAATACCGCCGTCCGAACACTTTAAACTCTCAAGTGGCCCAATAAGTCTTGGGCTCAACCGCCCTTCCCTCCAAGTCTCATTAATTCTTTCTACGGGAATACGTTTAGCATCCCGAATTATCAACCTCATATTCTCTATCTTGTTTGTGCAGAAGTACACTAACACAAACTTGCTTGTCATTCATCAACATGCCATTTAGCTTATCAATAGCAGCACTTTCTTTATCTTTACGTTGTCATCTCCTTTCTTAGAAGAATCACCATCGCTTGTTGTTTACGTAGTGCGTTAATAGCTAACCCTACGGGTTTCAAATCCCTTAGGGAGACAAAGTAATCATTATTCCTTATCCATAAGGAACGCTTCCTGAACTTGATGTCGATATAACGTGAAGCAGATAGAATTACAGAAGAGTTTCAAGCATCGCAGCTAGGTCCGGTTGATGAAACTATCACTTATGCATCTTCCATAAAAGACTGGAAACTTAACGGTTTACTTCATCAATTTTGTACCATGGTCCTGGTTTGCCTCAAAACGGGACCTTCTAAGGTACGTAATATGCTTAAGACTTCATCAGGAATCGAATCTTTACTTAAACTATTATTACTGTTAATTCTTGCACAGTCATCAGAAGGAATGTAAATTCCTCCATTCCGATATGACCTTCAAGGTCCTTCCAAATATCATCCTGTTTCTTCGGTATGAACATTGTAATTATTCCTTTATACTTAGATTGTCGGCCACCTCATTGGCCTTTCTTGATGATAATGATTTCTTGTAACCCATGTTTTCTAGGTACATTCCAGCTCAAGTTTTTCTACCTCATTCCCATCACTGTTGGGTTAAAGCATCCTCCCTTAAGCTCTGCTGAAGTAGAAAATATAACTATCAGTCATTTCCATAAGTCATTGCTTCCACCTACCCGTGGGAACTTTATCACGTTTATTCCCAATCCTACTTAGGATACTTCTTTTCTTAGTTCTTTCTTTATCTTAGGATAATCTCAACTTTTATAGGTTCAACCCATACTTCCTCAGGGTTTCATACATGTCTCATCTGGCATTATTGTTACGATGTCATACATTCCTTACCAAACTTCCATTTTGAAGTTCGGAATATTACCTTTTTCCTTGTAAGGTTTCATAGGCCATCCTTATCATTCCTCCGGTATTTTCTGGGTACCGGGTATATCAAAATGTCATTGATCAATACTCTAATAATTCTATCTATTTTCTTTCCAGAACTCTTTTTAATAATCCTTACCGGTCATTGTTGCCTTAGCAAGTCCAGCTCATATCATCTGAAGTCATAATGTCGTTATTACGGTTAATGCCACCCCTTGTGCATTCCCCAGGGTTTGTCTTAATTTATGGATATCCTATCCTTAATTCAACTGCCAAGGAATTCTTGCATCTTATAATTGGCAATCAGATCATGTATCCTTAATAAAGGTCTCTTTTCAATCATTCTCATTTGATAATCGATCGGTGGTTTAATGCCACCTTCTTCTTTCAGATAGTTGTCAGCCTATTTGGCCTTCCAAAAAGGCAACGTATGCCTATCTCTTCTCTTACCGAACTTGTTAATGGTAGCAAGGATGTTCTGGAAGATATTGGTCGAGTTCAACGTGAATCTCTTAGTGCTTATCGTTCTTCGCAAAGGTACTTGCCTCAGACAAAATTCCTACAGCATACTGTTCAATTTCTGACCTTTTCTATACCCTCTTCATATACCTTCATTGTTTACTTTCCTCCGTCATAATATATTCATGGTATTCATGATACCCTAACATCATACATCTCAAGTCACTATACTTCCATTTTACACGAATCTTGGACAACCATATACACATGAGTCACTTTAGTACGGGTGACCCCATCCCAAAAAGCTCTAGTGAATTCCCAATCAAAACATGGGTTGTTCGGCAGAAGATTCAAACGATCTCATTAATGTTTCCTTTATATCAGAAGCCCTTGCAGTCGGTGCTTTCTTAGAAGCAACCCTGCTTTGTCTTTTCATTGCTGGTCTAGTCACTTTATAGTCCGTTGTGACTTGGCCTCAACTGGCCACACATAAGAATATATGATTTTAGGGGTTGGCTAATAGCATTACTTTTCTAGCAATTGCCGGCATAGTGCCTTCTTCTTTGATACCTTTCTACCTTTCCAAAACTTTTCTCCATATAAGTCTTAATCGACTACTCGGCACCGTCTCCGGTCACCTTTCCTCCACTTTTATCTTTTCAACTATTCTTATCAATCCTGCGTGCCACACAAGCTTACCATTCCTGGCATAACAGCCTTTTCATTTAAGTCAATCCTGGAATTTCTCAGTCCGGATGGTTTCTTACTTACATTTCCTATTTTCGTCCAATCTCACTTCATCATTTTATCACTACCGTCGATTGTAATGCTCAGGGTCCATTTACTAACCCATTTTACAGCATCCTTACCCAAATCACAGGGTTTGCTCCAATTTTTACTCTCTTCCATGACATTCTCTGATAATCAGAAAGACAAGGTTTGCCAAAATTCACCGAATTCCTTTCCAGACTCAGGGAAATTTTGATCAATCTACCCACCTACTGGTAACATTAAGGAGACCAGTTTCAAAACCTGAAGAATAGTCCTATGAACCTCCAAGCAGGTGGAATCATAAGCAGTCATAGTTAACGAAATAATCATCATCGGATTGGAAGTTTACCCACTGGAGAGGAATCAATTATACCCATCCCTTAGAAGGGAATCAATAGTTTCAAACTGAAACCTGTCACAACGTCCTGATATTCAATACTACCAAATGTCGGTCTACCTAACCCTTTATGCGAAGCGTCGTTGGAAGCACAAAGTCTCCTTTTTCCATTAAGCAATGCCAGCTCTTGGTCATTACCAATTTCACCTTTTAGTTCCAGGAAGATTTTCTCACATTTTTCTCTTTAACTGCTGATCGTATTACTTGATCTATTATAATTCTGTGTCGGAGTAAACTTAAGGTAACTACTATAATCCATTCAAAGAGAAGAAGGAATTTAATATTCCTCTGAATCACATGCATCTAACGTTTCTGGTTCATCATTTAACTGAGTTGAATTAACTCTATACTCAGTCTCTGGCATACGAGTTTATCTTGACTCACTGGTCTTATCTTCCGGTAGGTTCTGAGATCATTGTCTCGCTTACTACTTCCTTATATAACTTTATCCAATCATGCTGTCACTTCCCAATGTTTTCACTTTCTAACTGATTCATTCATAAAATGGACATTTTCCTGAATAAAACAATTTCATCAACCTCAATTTGGTTCCATAAATTACAACCTATGACATCTGCCTTCTCATGACGAATTATTACTGACCATATTCATACTTATTCATTTATCAAATGATATGGTACTTACTGCCTCTTTTCAACTATTCCTAGGGACTCTGCTCCTCGTCCTATATCGCTGTCTTTGATAATCATACATCCCTCTAGCTCTTTCTTTGTTAAGATGAAAATCTCTAAGGATTCTCATTTATTTCCGTATAAGATCTCAAGTAATTCTTCCAATCCTTCTTTCTTGCTGGTACCACATCTGGTAGTCCGGCTATGAATTCAACATGCATCTTCAGATCTCTTAATAATATCTCGGTTCTTTATACTCACTTTTCTGGGCACCATATCTTAATCATCACAGTCATTCTGGCTGCGACCCTCATTACCCAAGGGTAAGCTCCTTATCCTAACAGGATTTTCCTTATCTGCTGGAACCTCTTCCGGGTCTCCAGTAGGGTACTCCATCGAATTACCCGCTGATCTTCAGCATATAAAGCATCATCGCGTTGTCGCTCGTATGCCTCAAGGTCTGTCGCCTTACTCGTCGATACGATATTGAGTTAAGTTACTATCATTATACTTACGAGTTCCCATAAGGGTTTTATATGTCATCACTACATTAAGTAGTCCGACTATGAACTTGGCAAGAGTTCTTATTATCTTATTGAATTTATTGTTTTAACGTCACCTCATCTCTGGGGTTTATAACGTACGCTCTGATACCACTTCTGTAACACCCCCAGATCCGGGGTCCGGGATCCGGTGGTTACGGTTTCCAATTCTATCCACAACAATTGAACTTTCCTTAACATAAAATAAATTACGTCTCCATAACCCAACCCAACAATATAAAACACACCCGTTATAGTCCCAGAGATGAAATCAGAGTAACAATCAAATTTTTATTAATCACATTATGAGTTCTTACAATCCAAAAGAATTTCAATATAAATACATACTCTTTGCCATCCATTTACATAAGTCATACTAGACCATATTCTTGGTACTGAAAGAATAAATATACCCTACCAATAGCTTCTTCTTCAGCTCTGGTAGTCTCATCGTCCTCGCCCGCGTCGAGTGCGCCTTGTGCGAGTCATCTGGTCTAGCTGTTGTTGTGATATAATAATAAAGCAAGGGTGAGCAATAGCCCACCAACAATAATATATAACTGAACGATAATGTATAACAGTTCAAAAGTATCTTTCAAACCATATGCCATGCATTTACGGAAATGATGCCAGTATAATATGAACGATGAAGTTACGAGGTAACTTAAAGTATTTGTTTGTAGAAATATCTGCTACATCAAAGTAAGCGAGATATTCTTATTGTTATTAAGAAGAGGAACTTGCAAGAAAAGGTTGCAATTCCAGTTATGACCCTTTTCCAAATCTGCCAACAATAATCATGTTGCAGGAAATAAATAAATTTGAATGATGAACCAATGATGGAGTATTCACCGCGCCCGTTATTCCAATCTTGATGATCAGTCGAGATCGTACAGCTCAATTTAGATTTACTACCGGTAGAAGGAAGAACTGACGGCTTTACTTGTCTACCGCCTTACTAGCTCTCCCCGGCCAACGGTTGGGCCAAAGGGGATGGACCGGCGCTACTCGGCCTCTTACACGACTCCTAGTTCAAATAGAATTCACGATTCTGAATTTAACGTTCGTCCCCCTTTCCCCAAGTATAATACTTGTTGATAAGACTCTACAAAGTAGTCGTATCTAGTTGGAAAGGAAAATTCACCAATAACTTCCAAGCTATTGCTTGGTAACGAATATCAACTTGTTCCAGTAATCTTACCCCTCGAAAGATGAGAAGGTACGCAACGACTTAATAAGTCAACAGCACCCGAGTTGCGAGTGAAGGGAATACTTTATGACCGGGAAGTCGACAAGATAAATAACATTTTCCAAGTAAGGTTCCATTATTATTAAGGAGATAGACTCAAATAAGAATGATGTCTGAGAACCTTTCTTGATATAAGATTAATAATAATATGACTCCGAGATATTTTCTGTAATAATCGAAGAAGATAAACCTTATCGAGGTTATTCTAAGTATGGAATAAATATTCAGAGAATATTTATTGAATTAAAATATTTTACAGATCATTTAGGAATAAGAAAGAATATCTTATATCAGAGTATTTCTCAAAATAATCCCTGAAGAAATATCAGGAGAATATTTATTGAATAAATAAATATTTAAATGAATATTCAAAACAATATTCATTAATTAATAAGACCTGAAAAGAATATATAAGGTAATATTCATAATTAATTAGGAATTTAAATGAATATTCAAAAGTAATATTCATTTAATGAATAATATCCTAAATGAATATCAAGTAATATTCCTTTAGTAATCCAAGCCTTAAGGAATATTCGAGATAATATTCGAAAATTAAATCAAGCTTCAGATGAATATTAAAAAGTAATATTTATTTAATAAAATAATATTCTAAAAGAATATCCAAATAATATTCATTTAGTAGTCTCATCTTTAGAAGAATATTTGAAATAATAATCGATAATCAATTCGACTCTGAATGAATATTGACAAATATTATTCGTCGAATGATTACGTTCAAATAATTATTTGAAGTAAGGATCATTAAATAAATAATCTCAAACGAATATTCAAATAATATTCGTCGCCCAAATAATAGAAAATATTTACTTAAATATTTTCCTCCGAGGTAATCTCGATATATCAAGGAATATTGACTCCCGGTCTATATTTGATTAATAAGATGTATACGCCCTTCCATGAGGGTCTTACAATAACCGGCTTATAACTGATATATAACTATCTCGCTTATAAGCCAACAATAACATTCAGGGAACAAGTATATCAATTCAACTTGAAAGTAGGCATGCATGCAATGGCATATGTATATCAGCAATCATATATATATATTTATTCAATCACAAAAACAGCCTAAAAGAAGGGAATTGAAACTTGCCTGGTAGTCGAGTACGGTAAGGGGTAGTGGTAGCGGGTCCCGGTTCAGCTTGGTGATCTATAAATAGCCAAGGCATTCGGGATTAATCACTTAACATATTAAAAGTTAAGTTATACTTAATTCGAAACACGTTCTCGAGTTATCTCGTTATACCCCTTTTTAGTGGATTACTTTTATCACTGATCCGACCCGACATTCGTTCGTTAATACGACATGTCATTGTACTTATACTTGGGACATACTTAAGTCATATGAGTTCTAAAGTCGATCGTTACGAACCAATACTATACTCCGAGTTTTATCGTTCGTTTTCTAAGCGTTTTACCAAGGTTATAACCAAGCGGGTTTTTAGGGGTTCGTTCGCGTTTAACCTCGACTCGAACATTTTTAATAAATCGAAAAATGATCCTTTTGACATACGGTTTTCTTTCACGCCTTCCTTTTTACCTCTAGTATTTAGTTACCAAGATTCGCCATGACGTTACATAGTTTACGAGGGTTCAATTACAGTTACGAACTTTCGTTTACGGATTCGAACTACTTTTAGTAATTTGGTCATAAATCCTAAACCGTAAGTCCGTTTCACGTGATCTTTATATCAAAACGAAGCTTAGAACATTACCTATCCTATCATGGCAGATAAGATCTCTGGACAGTAGGGGTTCGACATGGAAAATGGCATACAAAACATGGTATTGCAAAATCAGGCATTATAACGGCTTTAAATCGAATATCTACCAATTTCGAATCTTCCCATAAACATAGTATCCAACCCAAACAACATATACATGAATTATATACATGAACTGAGGCCAAGCAATGCCTTTCCGTTCATCTAGCTATTTACATCATTAATCCAAAATCCATACATAATCATGCTTATAATCTTAACATAACCATAACTAAGTTATAACTATCATAAACATGCTTAAATCTCAAACAAGGGTTAGGGTTTCAAGAGCTTTATACCTTCCTTGGAGTGTGTTCTAGCCTCACTAAGCTTTGTATGATCCTTGGGTGGCCTTAAGCTAGCTAAATCAACCATAAAAATCAAAGAAAACCAACATTAGTTCTTGAAGAACACTATTCACCCTCCTTGTAAATGATTTATTTGAAAATGGAAACAAAGGATTTTGGACTTGAAATTTCTAGGAGATTAGTTTCTTGAAATATAGAACTCACCTTAAAAATTACAAGATCAAACAAGGAGTGGAAGGTGGACTTTTGTTTTTGAATTTCCTTAAAGCCGAATGGAAGAAAAAAATGGGAGAATGGAGTTGTTTGGCTTGCTTCACTTTGCTCTCATCTATCTTGTGTGAATTATTGCTTGGTTTAGAAAATATCTTGTATAAAGTGGCTTTAATAAATTGGCTATGTCATTGCATGCATCACTTGAGCCATGTGTTAAGATCTTGTGGTCTTGATGAGGTATTAAGGCTTACTAAGTAGTTTGATCTCTAATGTTACTAGTTAGCATTGTAACTAGCTTGGTCACTTGGTCTTATCCTCTTGCACATGCATGCATCTTGCTTCCCTGGTTGATTCCTTGTCCGGTTATTGCCCGTTTCGATCGATTGTTCGTAGGAATATTTCACGGATTTCTAATTAGGGTTTACCGGGAATCCTTTTTGATATTAATACTTTCATTCTCCATCTTTCATTCTAACTTTACAATTTATATTCCTTAAATCCATTCGTTAAATACTTAAGGCTATCAGTGTCCAGGGAACTCTCGGAGAAAATAAAAGTGCGGTTTTTCAGAATCCGACAGCTTTTACATACACTTATTTTCCCCCTGGATCACTAATACGAACTCGGAAATCCGTTCCGAATGCTTCTATATAGTGTCGTCTCATATTATTATATACTCCCACCAAAACACTATTCATTCTGTATTCTTTACTTGTTCTCTTAGGGTGGTACAATTGTCCGTATTCTCTTTCGATCATTCCTTATCCTTTTTACGGAACTACTGGATTAATCGTTACCGATCTGGATGACATGAGAATATTTTCCTGCTTGAAATTTCCATATCTTATTCCCTTAGAAGATAGATTATTCTTACCTATGTTGTTACCCTTTAGCATTCTTCAAGACATAGAAATAATAAAGTCGAATTCCATTCATTCTTTTCAAATATCAATTATTACATTGTAGCCATAACCACTCCTCAGTGGTTTCCTACCTTCATTCTTAAATCAAATATAATAACATCCCAAAATATCAAATCCTCAAAGTTAATATCTCAATTCTTGGATTATAATAATATTTAATCCACTGTCCGGTCAAATATTATACCGAAAAGAATTTGGAATTTCTGAATTCCGATCGTCTCTGCATTCACTTATTTCCTCCGCGTATTACTAATATGACTTCGAAACATCCATATCACGTCCCGTACATAGGGTGGAGTGAAAAGTTTTCCAACTTACAAAATCACTATTCATCCACCAAATTACTATGCACGTACAGGAAACACTATGCACGTACGGGAAATACTATGCACGTATGGGAAACACTATGCACGTACTCATTTCCCTTCAAGGATCCATTAGTTCCTTCCTGGATGGTAGATTATTCTTATCTAAGTCCTCAACCATCGAATTACTCTATTCTGACAATATACCAATGCATCAGGATCATTGTCCAAAGCAATATCCATTCATTACAATCATTGTTCTTTGAAACCACCATTCATTAGAGCTGGTGACCTTGTTGTCGGAATCATTGTTCCTCATTTTATCATTACTTAATAAAAAGTTTTAATTATATCCAAAATTTGGGGTTCTTACAGTTTCCAATTCTGTCCACAACAATTGAACTTTCCTTAACATAAAATAAATTACGTCTCTATGACCCAACACAACAATATAAAACACACCCGTTATAGTCCCAGAGATGAAATCAGAGTAACAATCAAATTTTTATTAATCACGTTATGAGTTCTTACAATCCAAAAGAATTTCAATATAAATACATACTCTTTGCCATCCATTTACATAAGTCATACTAGACCATATTCTTGGTACTGAAAGAATAAATATATCCTACCAATAGCTTCTTCTTCAGCTCTGGTAGTCTCATCGTCCTCGCCCGCGTCGAGTGCGCCTTGTGCGAGTCATCTGGTCTAGCTGTTGTTGTGATATAATAATAAAGCAAGGGTGAGCAATAGCCCACCAACAATAATATATAACTGAACGATAATGTATAACAGTTCAAAAGTATCTTTCAAACCATATGCCATGCATTTACGGAAATGATGCCAGTATAATATGAACGATGAAGTTACAAGGTAACTTAAAGTATTTGTTTGTAGAAATATCTGCTACATTAAAAGTAAGCGAGATATTCTCATTGTTATTAAGAAGAAGAACTTGCATGAAAAGGTTGCAATTCCAGTTATGAACACTTTTCCAGCTCTGCCAACAGCAATCATGTTGCAGGAAATAAATAAGTTTGGATGATGAACCAATGAGGGAGTATTCACCGCGCCCGCTGTTCCAATCTTGATGATCAGTCGAGATCGTACAGCTCAAATTAGATTTACTACCGGTAGAAGGAAGAACTGACGGCTTTACTTGTATACCGCCTTACTAGCTCTCCCCGGCCAACGGTTGGGCCAAAGGGGATGGACCGGCGCTACTCGGCCTCTTACACGACTCCTAGTTCAAATAGAATTCATGATTCTGAATGTAACGTTCGTCCCCCTTTCCCCAAGTATAATACTTGTTGATAAGACTCTACAAGGTAGTCGTATCTAGTTGGAAAGGAAAATTCACCAATAACTTCCAAGCTGTGGCTTGGTATCGAATATCAACTTGTTCCAACAATCTTACCTCTCGAAAGATGAGAAGGTAAACAACGACTTAATAAGTCAACAGCACCCGAGTTGCGAGTGAAGAGAATACTCTATGACCGGGAAGTCGACAAGATAAATAACATTTTTCCAAGTAAGGTTCCCTTTTTATCAGGGAGGTAGACTCAAAGAAGAATGATGTCTGGGAACCTTTCTTGATATAAGATTAATAATAATATGACTCCGAGATATTTTCTGTAATAATCGAAGAAGATAAACCTTATTGAGGTTATTCTAAGTGTGAAATAAATATTCAGAGAATATTTATTGAATTAAAAATATTTAAAGAATATTTAAGAATATTAAAGGATATCTTTAATCAGGGTATTTCTCAAAATAATCCCTGGTGAAACATCAGGAGAATATTTATTGAATAAATAAGTATTTAAATGAATATTCAAAATAATATTCATTAATTAATAAGGCCTGAAAGGAATACTTAAGATAATATTCATAATTAATTAGGAATTTAAATGAATATTCAAATAGTAATATTCATTTAATGAATAATATTCTAAATGAATATCAGGTAATATTCATTTAGTAATCCAAGCCCTAAAGGAATATTCGAGATAATATTCGATAAATAAATCAGGCTTCAGATGAATATTTAAAATAATATTCATCAAGTAATTAATATCTTAAATGAATTTTCAAAAGTAATATTTATTTAATAAAATAATATTCTAAATGAATATCCAAATAATATTCATTTAGTAGTCTCATCTTTAGAAGAATATTCGAAATAATAATCGATAATCAATTCGACTCTGAATGAATATTGAGAAATATTATTCGTCGAATGGTTACGTTCAAATAATTATTTGAAGTAAGGATCGTTAAATAAATAATCTCGAACGAATATTCAAATAATATTCGTCGCCCGAATAAGGGAAAATATTTACTTAAATATTTTCCTTTGAGGTAACCTTGATATATCAAGAAATATTGACTCCCGGTCTATAGTTGATGAATAAGATATATACACCCTTCTCTGAGGGTCTTACAATAACCGGCTTATAATTGATACGTTAGCTGTCTAATTTATAAGCCAATAAACAATCAGGGAACAAGCATAATGATATAACTTGAAAGTAGGCATGCATGCTATGGCATATGTACAACAGAAAACATATATATATATTCAATCACAACAGCAGCCTAAAAGAAGGGAATTGAAACTTGCCTGGTAGTCGAGTACGGTAAGGGGTAGTGGTAGCGGGTCCCGGGTCAGCTTGGTGATCTATAAATAGCCAAGGCATTCGGGATTAATCACTTAACATATTAAAAGTTAAGTTGTACTTAAATCGAAACACGTTCTCGAGTTATCTCGTTATATCCCTTTTAGTGGATTCCTTTTTATCACTGATCCGACCCGACATTCGTTTGTTAATACGACATGTCACTGTACTTATACTTGGGATATACTTAAGTCATACGAGTTCTAAGGTCGATTGTTACAAATCAATATTATGCTCCGAGTTTTATCGCTCGTTTCCTAAGTGTTTTACCGAAGTTATAATCAATCGGGTTTTTAGGGGTTCGTTTGCGATTAACTTTGATTCGAACATTTTTATAAAATCGGAAAACGATCCGTTTCATATGAGGTTTTCTCTCACACCTTCCTTTTTACCTCTAGTATTTAATTACCAAGATTCGCCACTGACTTACGTATTTTACGAGGGTTCAATTTTAATAACGAACTCGTACTTACGGTTTCGAACGTCTTTTAGTGAATCGGCCATAATTCCTAAACCGTAAGTCCGTTTCACATGATCTTTATATCAAAACGAAGCTTATAACATGATCTATCTTGCCATGGCAGAACATGATACTGGACAGTGACTTATGGCTACTGTAAAACACGATTTCTTAAGGTTAACAAAAATCGGGCATTACGACGGCTATAAATCGGACGTTCAAAAAATCACAATCAACAACCCAAGCCACACCGGGCATCTAAACAACTTATAAACATATTAAGCACCTCAACAAGTCCAGAAGCCACTGATCTTAGTATCAAAATCATCATGATAATCAAATCACTAAATCACTAACTAAACATGCTTATAACATGAACATAATCATAACTAAGCTAGATCCATCAAGAACATGCTTAAAACTCAAAGTAGATCTAGGGTTTTCAATTCTTATACCTTCCTTGGAGTATGTACTAGCCTCACAAATCTTGGTATGGTCCTTGGATAGCCTTAAGTTAGCTAGGATCAACCATGAAAACAAGAAAAACAAAGATTAGTTCTTGAAAACACTATTCATCATCATCTTTGATGATTTATTTGAAAATGGAAAAAGATGAATTTGAAGCTGAAATTTCTAGGGGATCTAAGCTATGATATGAAGTACTCACCATAAATATTTCAAGATCAAGTGATGGTTGGAAGCCTTACTTCTAGCACCTTGGCAGAATTTTTCAAGGAAGAAAGGAAAATGGAGAGTTCTTTGTGTTTGCTTGGTTGTTTTGATAATAATTCATAAAGTGATGAGCCTTGGATGATATCTCATCTCTTTTTACTTTATTAAAGTGCTTTTGGAATGAATGGTGAGATTTGAAAGCATGTGTAGCACTTGGATTGATTTATGGCTAACTAGAGTTTGATTTGGCTAACTACTAGTTCAATCCTTAACATGCTAGTTACTTAGCCCACTTGGTTGCTAGATATTTATCTAGTAGCTTATGCATGACTCTTGCTTCCACTGCTTGTTTCTTTTGTCCGGTTATTGCTCGTTTCGATTGATCGTTCGGGCGAATAACTAAGTAGTTTCACCTCTAGGATTTACCGGGAAATTTCTCGATATTCATAATACCTTCCCCAATCCTTAATATAATCCTCGTGATGACCATGTAGGATATTTAATCTCGATACGAACTTAATCCGTAATCTAGGATTCGTTCGCTTTATTGATTAATCACGTTATAACGTTTTAGCGGTTTCTAGAACGCTTGTTTCACTGCCTCAGTGGTTTCCTACCTTCATTCTTAAATCAAATATAATAACATCCCAAAATATCAAATCCTCAAAGTTAATATCTCAATTCTTGGATTATAATAATATTTAGTCCACTGTCCGGTCAAATATTATACCGAAAAAGAATTTGGAATTTCTGAATTCCGATCGTCTCTGCATTCACTTATTTCCTCCGCGTATTACTAATATGACTTCGAAACATCCATATCACGTCCCGTACATAGGGTGGCGTGAAAAGTTTTCCAACTTACAAAATCACTATTCATCCACCAAATTACTATGCACGTACAGGAAACACTATGCACGTACGGGAAACACTATGCACGTACGGGAAATACTATGCACGTATGGGAAATACTATGCACGTACGAGAAACACTATGCACATACTCATTTCCCTTCAAGGATCCATTAGCTCCTTCCTGGATGGTAGATTATTCTTATCTAGGTCCTCAACCATCGAATTACTCTATTCTAACAATATACCAATGCATCAGGATCATTGTCCAAAGCAATATCCATTCATTACAATCATTGTTCTTTGAAACCACCATTCATTAGAGCTGGTGACCTTGTTGTCGGAATCATTGTTCCTCATTTTATCATTACTTAATAAAAAGTTTTAATTATATCCAAAATTTGGGGTTCTTACAATCACCTTGTTAACGGTTGATTCCACGTTCTTCTATTGTATTCCCAAATTCCCTTGAGCGAAGTGTGGCCTTCGTCTTCTCAAGTTAACCTCTCTTCTTGCTCCTGAGTGGCTACAAAATTTTTTCGACCAACCCTAGCAAGAAGAGAATAAGAATATATATATATATAGGGCTACAATAGGGATCATGGATAATTAGGTTAGGCCTCCAAATAACATTCCGAGCCCAGCCCAATGTCATTTATTATTAATTCAATCCACTAAAGAATTAATATTTGCACTACCTTTCCTAATACCGTAATTTAATTAATTAATTCGGTTCCAATATTATTTGCTTATTAAATTTCCCATGTTTAAAATATCGCATGTCCATTAATGAAATAAATTACTGATAATTCATTTAATTAATATCTTTTATCCTTGATCATCCACTCAACCTTTGTTTAATTATGCCGGAATAAATCCACCTGCAGGGTTTCACATAATTAAATCTTTTTGAGCTTTCAAGGGGACATCATTAACCTTAATATTATCAGGACATGGATTCCTTCTATAAATAATATTCACCATATATATTATTTCATTACCCAAAATATGATGAAGTAAATCAAAAGAATTATTTCATATATAAATCAAAGCATGTAAATAATATACACGTGTCAATTACTATATCTAGATTAAGAACCTAAGCATTAATAATAACATAGAATCTTAGTTCTCCTTCTTAATCAGTATAAGGGAACAATTCTAAATTTGATCCTGTTCAATATACACAAAGTATACTAGTATTATTTATTAGTCAATATAAACTAATCTAAATAATATTAAAGCCATTCCAGTGGATTGTCTAACTCCACCTGTGCTGTGAACCTTATTATATTATATAAACCGTATTTAACAATCTAATATTCTGTATCCCATTTGATACTAGATTGTCCACAATATATAATATTAGACAGCATGTAAACATTTAAATGATTCTCAATAAAACTGGCCAGAAATAAATGTATATACTTCAAATAAATATATTCAGTATACACCAACAGTTACTCTACACAAAACTGCCAAAGAATGGAGAATGTGCAAGTGAGTCAAATGTCTGGTACCTCGACAATGGTGCGAGCAACCATATGACGGGGTTTAGAGGAAAATTCGCTGAACTGGATGAAAGTATTTCTGGCCAAGTGCGTTTCGGTGATGGATCTAAAGTCGAGATAAAGGGTGAGGGTACTGTCTTGATGCTGTGTAAAAATGGAGCAGAGAAGAAGCTATGCGAGGTATACTATATTCCAAGCTTTCAAAACAATATCATATCATTGGGACAGATGTCTGAAGAAGGTAACAAAGTAGAACTCAAGGGAGAATTCCTCAGAATCTACGACAACCAAGAGAGACTGTTAATGAAGGTAAAACGTTCTGCTAATCGTCTTTATAAAATCATTATAGAGACTAACAAGCAGGAATTTTAATGACAATGACGGATGAGATCTCAAGGTTGTGGCACGCACGACTTGGGCATGTCAACTATCAAGCCATGGCACTCATGACCAAACACCGAATGGTAGAAGGAATGCCAAGAATAATAAAACCAAATGCAGTGTGTGACGGATGTCTAATGGGGAAACAAATTAGGAAAGTATTTCCAAACAAGTCAAAGTTCAGTGCGAAGAAGGTACTAGAGCTCATACATGGTGATTTGTGCGGGCCAATATCTCCAATGACTACCTTAGGATATCGATATTTATTCTTACTAGTCGATGACTTCAGCAGATTTATGTGGGTTTATTTTCTGAAAAACAAGGATGAAGCACTTCAAGCCTTTAGAAATTTCAGAAAAAAAGATAAAGGTTTTCAGAACCGACAGAGGTGGTGAATTCAACTCTAAAGAATTCAAGGCTTTCTGTGAGAATGCTGGAATCGAACGACATTATACGACACCCTACACTCCTCAACAAAACGGAGTGGTAGAGCGTCGAAACAGAACCGTTGCAGAGATGACCAAGAGCAGCCTCAAGGAGATGCAACTACCAGCAAAAATGTGGGCTGAGGCTGTTATAAACTCAATATATATCCTGAATAGGCTACCTACGCGAGCATTGACAGGACAGACGCCATATGAGGCATGGACAGAAAGAAAGCCAGAGATAGGTCATGTACGTGTTTTTGGGTGTTTGGCGCACATGAAAACTCCAAGTGTGCACAACACAAAACTTGACGACTGCAGCAAAAAGGTGATTAACTTGGGTAGAGAGTCTGGAACAAAAGGGTATATGTTATACGATCCTAAGGAAAATCGTATCTTTGTAAGCCGTGATGTAATTTTTGAGGAAACAAAACCATGGCCTTGGAACACTTCTGTAGAAGGGGAGAATGCACAGGAGAAATTCTTTATGCCAAACATGTTTGAGGATGATGAAGAAAGTCCAGATAACATAGAAAATGTTGATCCAGGAGATGACAGTTTCAGTGGTGACAGTACATCTGCAAATGATAATTATGGTGGCGACAATAGTGATAACACTCAGGTTACAACTCCACAATCTCAGTCTTCTGTTTCAAGAATTGATCGAGATAGATATGATGACAGTACAGAGCCAAAGAAATTCAGAAGGCTGAGTGATATATACAATAACACGGAGGAGATAGAACTTGATGAAGAATTATGGCTGATGGGGACAGATGAACCTGTTAACTACACACAGGCAGTGAAGGATGTCAACTGGCGAAAGGCATTAAAACAAGAGATGAACTCCATTGAGGCAAACGATACATGGAAGCTGACAAATCTACCACCTAGACAGAAGATCATAGGCCTAAAATGGATTTATAAATTGAAAAAGGATGCAAACGGAGAGGTGGTAAAATACAAAGCACGTCTCATAGCAAAGGGCTATGTGCAAGAACATGGTATTGATTTTGATGAAGTGTATGCCCCAGTCACTCGCTTAGAGACAGTAAGGCTATTGTTGGCCTTAGCAGCTAAAAACCAATGGGAAGTTCACCATCTCGACGTGAAGACAGCATTCTTGAACGGAGACATAAAAGAAGATGTGTATGTTGCTCAACCGGAGTGCTTTGAAAGGAAAGGACAAGAGCACCTAGTGTACAAGCTATCAAAGGCCCTCTATGGTCTTCGTCAGGCACCTCGTGCTTGGTATGCTAAACTGAATGCGTGTCTCATAAGTCTTGGATTTACACGTTGTCCATATGAGCATGCCGTATACACAAGGAAGAAAGGGGAAGATAGCTTGGTTATTGCAGTTTACGTGGATGATCTGTTAGTGACTGGTACAAATATCTCAGTGATCGAGGACTTCAAGAACCAAATGAAGCATCAATTTGAAATGAGTGACATGGGCAAACTTAGTTATTACCTTGGAATAGAAGTTGAACAAGGAGCAGGATACATTGAGTTGAAGCAGGCAAGTTACGCTCGGAAAATCTTTGAAAAAGAAGGTATGGCAGATTGTAATCCAATGAAGTACCCAATGGACCCAAAGGAACAACTTAGTCGAGATGAGACAGGAAAATTGGTTAATGCAACTGAATACAAGAGTATGGTGGGAGGTCTGAGATATTTGGTCCACACACGGCCAGATATCGCATACTCTGTGGGTATAGTTAGCAGATATATGGAGAAACCCACGAAGATGCACTTGGATGCAGTGAAAAGAATTCTCAGGTACGTGAACGGAACTGTGCAGCATGGGTTGGTATATTCGAAGGATAGTGGCAATAATGTTTTGACTGGTTTCTCTGATATCGACTTGGGTGGGCAGCTAGAAGATAGAAAGAGCACCGGTGGCGTGGTTTACTACTTGAATGAGAGTATTATAACTTGGGTTTCACAAAAGCAAAAGTGTGTTGCCCTATCGTCGTGTGAAGCAGAATTTATGGCAGCTACTGCTGCGGCGTGTCAAGGCATCTGGCTCAGAAATATTCTTAGTCAAATAATGTCTGAAGTTGTTGGTCCAGTGGTGTTATGCATAGACAATCGATCTACAATTGATTTAGCTAAGAATCCAATGTTCCACGGCAGAAGTAAGCACATTGACATAAGGTTTCACTTCATCAGAGAATGCGTTGAGCGAGGAGAAGTCATCTTGAAGCATGTTTGTAGTAACGATCAGAGAGCTGACATCTTAACGAAAGGATTGGCTACAGTCAAGTTTGAGAACATGAGAAAGTTTCTTGGAGTCAAGAATCTGAGTAAACAGGTTTGAGATTAGGGGGGAGAATGTTGCAACTAATCTCAAACGTTTAATGCTATTAGGAAAGTTGTTTTGTTTTGATTCTGTTTGATCTTATTGCTGATCTTGTCGTCCAGCTTGATTAGCATGTTATTAGGCATTAGAATAAGTCATGAGGTGGATAAGTATGTTTAGGAAACCACCTCTAGTCGTGTGCTAAATTGTAGGAGTTCAGTTATTTCCATTCACTTTATATTGATGTAATGTTGATCATAATAAAATTGCTCAAGACAGTTGGTCAAGCAAATCACAGTCTTTATTCATACAGTACTAGTTATTGTTTAGAACTAAGAGTTGAGATAAGTGATTTACCATGATGCGCTGTCTTCAGATCCATTTATCTTGGCTAAGACACCATTTATTAGTGGATATCTTGGAGATTTGCTTAAACTAGAAAACTGAATGCCTCCACCCTGAAATATAAGATTCATGATTTGATTTTATCATTATGAAATAAATTATAATCTTCATCATCAGGTAAAATGTGATATTTACATACTTATAAGCATGCATTATAAATAATATACCGTAAATCTTACAAAGGAGAATGATCTCACCTTGATAACTTGATTATTACCCAGCACAACATTGGCAAAGAATTGCCTGTCAATGTTAGAAGCCCCCACAGTTGTTAGCCAAGGTGTAAAATTTACGACACTCGAACTTGTAGGCCCATAGTTTCCAGCAGAACATACAACCATGATTCCATGTTCAACAGCATGAAATCCACCAATGGCCACCGGATCAGTCCATATATCAGTATATCCTTCACCAATTGATAGGGACATTATATCCACCCCATCATGTATTGCTGCAACCACTGCAGCTAGCATAGCTGATTTGGAGCAGCCCATAATGCTATTGTAACAAGCTTTGTACACAGCAATTCTGGAAGTTGGCGAACCACCAATAGCTGTTCCAGCAGCTAAGCCATAATACGAAACTCCAGCAACAGATGCTCCACCTGCCGTTGATGCGGTGTGGCTTCCATGACCAAAAAAGTCTCTACACGTTTGGTTGTCTTTGTCAAAGTATCTTGCTCCAATTAATTTCCTTAAATAAAAAAATTTGTAAAATATATTTTAGGCTAAGCACATACTATTTGGAAAACATTAAACAGATACAAGAACATCAAGTTACCGATATTTATTGAATAATGTTCAACTCTATACATTTTAAAAAATGGAATAAGAAAAAAAAACTGCATAAAGTCTAATTGCGAGCTAATCCGAGGCAGGTCAATGTTTTATTACTGACTTACAATCAATTAACATTTTTCTAATACTATTACTCTGGGCATACACCTAAAAAGCTTTATACTCATTTATCGTAGTGTTTCAAAATTACTATTAAAATTGCGTAAACAATTTGTATTTTCCATTATCCTAAACAACTAGTGAATATTGACATTTTAGCAAACAAAAATATGGTGTAGTAAAAAATATTGCAGATGTCATTTGGAAATGTGCATACACTTTCAGGTTTCCTGAAGATAGTCAAAAATGGATTGTACATAATCAACCTTATACCTGTTGCAACTTATTGTTATCGCCGATCACT
The DNA here is from genome assembly GCA_036435485.1 of Saposhnikovia divaricata. Lineage (NCBI taxonomy): Eukaryota > Viridiplantae > Streptophyta > Magnoliopsida > Apiales > Apiaceae > Saposhnikovia > Saposhnikovia divaricata. The sequence continues at coordinate 135,595,387 of CM071594.1, read as the reverse complement.
AGAATCTGATCCAATTTAATCCTTGTTTTGTAATTGCAATAAATGTGCTTCTAACTTTCAACCTGGTCACTCTGTTTCCATGTATCTTGTTATGTATACCTTTTGGAATAGCAGTATCCTATGATTTACATGTTAGTTATTGATGTTGCAAGTCTATTTTTGTCATGATAAAGAATCTTATGTAATGTTAAACCATGGTCAATAGAACAGTTTGGGCCTAAAACTAGCATATAACATAGTATGTCAGAATCCATAGCAATTGTGATCCATACGCATACCTGTTGCAACTGGAAGTAGAGAAATCCTCTATTGCTTCACAAGTTCCTTTCTAACGTGCATCCCTCACTTGACAGATAGATTCCCTGCAATCGCACTATTACAAAGCAAAGCATGTGAAGGACATAATGAAAAGCAAGTGGAGCAGCACATTGAAGTAGTAACACAACACAGTAGACACTACATATTATCTAAGTCTAGTTAGAATAATATGGTTGTCCATACTGATCACTGGACTACCATTGTATATATATAGGGATGGGAAACAAAATCCGATCCGACGGATACCCGATTCGAAACCCGAAATTTTGGATAACCCGAACCCGATTTTTTGGATTTGGATTTGATTTTCAGACCCGAAAATTTTTGGATTTGGATTTGGATATTATGAAACCCGATCCGAAGCCCGATCGGAAACTCGAAAACCGATCCAAACCCGATCCGGAACCGAAACCCGAAAAAAACCCGAATATATATATATATTATACTATAATATATTTCATAATGTAATATATTTTATATAAAAGTCATTCGTGCATCGTATAACAAATAACCTTGTATTATTAAAATCAAAATATTAAAACAATTTTAGACTCTAAGTGTTTAAGATGTATTTTATATCAAATCTATTTGGTTATTTTAATGATTTAAATTCATTTAAAAATTGATTATATGTAAAATTTTATAACAAAATTAAATATAAAAATATTAAAAATAATGCAAAGAATATAATTTATTTATATAATATAAATAATACATTTTATAATGAATAAAATATTAAAGTGTGTATTCTATAAAACTTGATTGAAAATTTCGGGTTTTTGGATTTCGGGTTTCGGGTATTATCCAAATCCAAAAATTTTCGGGTTTCGGGTATACCCGAAATCCACCCGAAATCCATTGGATCGGGTTCGGGTTTTGGTTTTCGGGTATTTTTCGGGTTCAGGTCGGGTTCTGATTTTATCCAAAAAATCGGGTTTGGATTTGGATTTTGCCAAACCCGAGCTGACCCGGCCCGATTCCCATCCCTATATATATACACCCTCTTGCTATTAATCAGATATCAAGCTTTTCTTTCATCAAACCTTGTTATGGTATCAAAGCATCTCTCGGTTTAAATCACCATTAGATCCTGCCTACATTCTGCAACACATATACATATATTCACCATATTTTCAAACAGCTCATCAATGGCATCTTCAACTCCATCGTCACCTCCATCTTCAACTCCAGTTATTGCATCAAGCCCAGAAATCTTCCATCTTAATGCCCCTACACATTTACCAAATAAACTAAACCAAAACAATTTTCTCGTATGGAGTACCCAGGTGAAATCAACCCTCATTGGTCTTGGACTACTAAGCTACATTGATGGAACTGTCTAAGCTCTAACTCAATTCTTAAAAGATGAAGTACCCAATCCTGCCTTCGCGGTATGGAACAGACAGGATAAAATTATTTTGAGTGCACTCCTGGGAAGCAGTCACGAAACCATACAACCACTTATTTCAACTGCCTCGTCTGCTCAAGAAATGTGGGAACACATTATCATCATGTTTGCAAACAAATCGAGTCTCGAGTAATGTCTCTCAAAAGTCATCTCCTTTCAAATCAATACGGCTCCAGGTCCATTTTCGAATATCTCATAGAAATACGCACAACTGCTGATGAACTCGCCATTGCAGGTCACCCAATGGCAGATGACGACCTCGTATTACTAACCCTTAATGGTCTTGGTGATGAATACAACAACATTCGATCAGCTATCAAAGTCCGTGAAATACCTATGACATTTGCTGCTCTCCACGAGCAACTTGTTGACCATGAACGAGGGTTGAAAAACAAAGCTGCTGAGCCTACAGTTGTGACGACAAATTTCACGCACAAAATCAACCACAACTCACGAGGTATGCACTCAAACTCATCATTTAACCCTCATACTAACTCATCTTGGAATCAATTTTCTCAGGGACGTCCTTATGGTTCATACTCTGGTCGGAATAATCATCCTCATTTCAACAAGCAACAATCCTGGCAAAACCAATCTCATGTCAAGAATAACCGTGCCTACTGCCAATTTTGTCAACGACAAGGACATGCCACCAAAGAATGCCGACAACTAGCTCGGTTTTTGAAAGACAATGACATCCACAATCCAACACCAGCAGTTAATAACACCATGTTTCCGCCGAATCGAAACCAACAATGGTTGTTTGATACAGGGGCTTCCCATCATGTCACGAATGACTTGACTAATTATACCTCCTTCTCTGATTATGGAGGTCCAGAAGAGGTTTTGATTGGCAACAGCTTAGGTCTTCCAATAACACACACTGGAACATCACATTTTAATTCTCGAACAAAGGATTTTATATTATATAATGTTTTATGTGTTCCTTCTCTAAATACAAATCTTATCTCAGTGTCAAAATTCTGCAACACTAACAAAGTTTCAATTGAATTTTTTTCCTTACAGTTCTTGGTCAAGGATCTCAAAACAGGGGTGGTGCTACTACGCGGGGAGAATCGTAATGACGTCTATTATGCTCCTTCTATTCCACCAAATCTCCTGTCTCCTCAAATAAACATCACCAATTCCACATTGATTAACTCTTGGCACAATCGTTTAGGTCACCCAGCTTTTCCTGTCCTTAGGCAGATGCTCTTATCAAATCATTTGGCTAGTAATGTTCCGTCTGATTCAATGTTTTCATGTAATGCGTGCAATTGTAATAAGAGCCATAAACAACCTTTTGGTGTTTCTTCAATGACAAGTTCTCGTCCTTTAGAGTTGATATATACAGATGTTTGGGGTCCTGCTATCACTTCTATTGATCAATTTAAATATTATCTTTTGTTTGTTGATCATTACACCAGATACATATGGCTTTATCCCATAAAACAAAAATCAGATGTGCATCAAGTATTTGTACAATTTAAACAAGTTGTTGAAAAATTCTTTAATTTATCAATTAAATCTATTTTTTCAGACAATGGGGGCGAATTCGTTGCACTAGCTTCTTTTCTAAATTCCAATGGCATATCACATTTTACCACTCCTCCACACACTCCTGAGCACAACGGTATGGCTGAGCGTCGTCATGGTTATATTGTTCAAACAGGTCTCACTCTTTTACATCATGCATCATTGCCTTTGACTTACTGGTCTCATGCCTTTCAAGCAGCAGCATACCTTATCAATCAGATGCCATCTAAAACCAATCAAAATTGTTCTCCATTTGAGTCACTCTTCAAGAAAGCACCAAATTACTCGCGGTTAAAGGTGTTTGGTTGCCTTTGTTATCCACGGATTCGTCCCTATAATAACTCAAAGTTGCAACCTAAATCTGTGCCTTGTATTTTCTTAGGATCTTCTCCTTCAAAGTCTTCATATAAATGTCTTGATTTCACCAATAATCGCTTGTATCATTCACGTCATGTTCATTTTGTGGAAACTGAATTTCCTCTGCACAATAAGACGCACGATTCTGCTCTCCCTGCTGCACCAGACTCCCATCATTCTCCTTTTCCCTCCCTACTTGATACTTCACCACATATACCTACCATCCTTTCACCCCAACCGCAGCCAACTGATTTTACTTCCACCACAGAAACCTCATCAGAAGGATCTACTTCTATGCACTCGAGTCCCATACATTCACACATTTCATCATCACCTCCCTCGACCTCTTCAGATACAGAATCTAGCCATTCACCTTCCCCTAATTTATTGCCAGAAGCCGGTGCTCGATGCCCAAACCCAAAATATTTTAACTCCCAGTTCATAAATCATACCACACATCATCCCATTTCTCCTTCCTTAGAGCCTACGTCTGCATCACAAGCCTTCAAAGATCCTCAATGGCGAGAAGCAATGTCTCGTGAGTTTGATGCTCTTACTAAAAATGGTACCTGGGAATTGGTACCTAAATCATATCAGAAAATCATAGCCTGCAGGTGGATTTTTCGGATTAAAAGAAATCCAGATGGGTCTATCAATAAATATAAAGCACGCCTTGTTGCAAAAGGCTTCCAACAACGTCCCGAGGTTGATTATTCAGAAACTTTTTGCCCCGTTGCTAAACCAGCAACAATTCGGATTGTCTTAAGCATTGCTCTTTCTCGTGGTTGGTCAACTCGTCAACTTGACATTAACAACGCATTTCCTAATGGACATTTACAAGATGAGGTACACATGGTCCAACCTCCCAGTTTCGTGCATCCTTCATATCCACATCATATTTACAGACTTCGTAAAACTATATATGGCTTGAAACAGGCGTCTCATGAGTGGTACAAAACCCTCAAATCCTTTTTGCTCATGTACGGTTTTACACGTTTAATTGCTAATTCTGCATTGTTTATTTATCACTCAGCTGGCATTGTTCTCTATTTTCTGGTTTATGTGGATGATATTGTGCTTACGGGGAATAATGTGATGTCTATAAATAAGTTTGTGGCATGTTTGAATCAAAAGTTCTCTCTTAAAGATTTGGGACGATTACATCATTTCTTGGGAGTTGAAGTTGTTCCAACAAGTTCAGGTCTCTTCTTGTCTCAAGCTCAACATATTTCTGATTTATTGTCGCAACATCACTTAGATGGTACGAAAGAGATGGTTACTCCTATGTCAGCTACATCCAATCTAGTGCTTCTTGATGGTTCCAAATCTATTGATCTGACTCCATATCGCAAGCTTGTTGGTGGTTTACAATACTTAGCAATCACTCGTCCAGATGTGTCTTATGCAGTTAATAAACTATCACAGTTTATGCATGCTCCTACTGAAAATCATTGGATTGCTCTCAAACGAATTCTGAGATATCTTAAAGGAACAATTCATCATGGTCTTTTTCTGCACAAAAATTCACCACTCTAACTGTCCGCTTTCAGTGATTCTGATTGGGGTGGAGAAACGGACACTGGACGCTCTACCACAGGTTATGTTGTTTACTTGGGTTCCAATCCAATTTCATGGAAATCTTCTCGACAAAAATCTGTTTCCAGGTCTTCGTCGGAGGCCGAATACAAGGCGGTCGCCAATGCAGCTACCAAAATAATTTGGCTCAAGAACTTATTGACTGAGTTACATATTCCTGTTTCATCTCCACCTATCATCCACTGTGATAACACAGGAGCCACATATTTAAGCTCCAATCCTGTCTTCCACTCGCGCATGAAGCATATCTCCTTCGATTACCATTTTGTTCGTGAACAAGTAGCTGCTGGATCTCTTCGTGTTGCACATGTTCACACCACGAACCAATTTGCTGACATCCTTATGAAAGCTCTTCCTCGTCAAAGCTTTCTGCATTTTCGTGTCAAGTTGGGAGTCTCCAATAGAGCCTCCATCTTGGGGGGGCGTAACGTGCATCCCTCACTTGACAGATAGATTCCCTGCAATCGCATTATTACAAAGCAAAGCATGTGAAGGACATAATGAAAAGCAAGTGGAGTAGCACATTGAAGTAGTAACACAACACAGCAGACACTACATATTATCTAAGTCTAGTTAGAATAATATGGCTGTCCATACTGATCACTGGACTACCATTGTATATATATACACCCTCTTGCTATTAATCTGATATTAAGCTTTTCTTTCATTAAACCTTTTTACTTTCCATCGTTTTGGAACTGGACCCAAACCTTCATCATGGAAGCTCTTAGATTCTGGCCAAACACCAACAAAATCACCGAAAAAACGGTTCTAAAAATAAATACAGTTTTAAGGTTTACGAATAATTTAGACATAATAATATATGAGTGAAGATCTATAAGTACCCGAATCTATTATGCCAATAATAATGTCAGCTCCATTGGCAGTGGAACTCCAGAGGGATGCTGCCGAGGTAGAACTAGCAAGGTGCTCCTGATGCATGAGAAATGACCATGACCTTGTCGTATGGAGTTTAAGCCTTCTATCCGGAAAGACTGATACGACGCCCGGTGCTTGAGCTGCTAGGTTGGCTTCCTCTTTAGACATATGGACAGAAAATCCTGTGAAGCCATGCTTGAACACGTGAACAACATCATTTTTGTTCCTCATGTATTCCAACAGCTTAGCTTGATCATCTCTCAAATTTCCAGGACTTGCTGTGCCTTTTCCTCCCATTTAAACTATATAAAGTTGTCCACCATTTGTGTTTCTCCCAAAAAAGTTCCACGATACTAGGATGAGAAATATGATATTTTTTCTTATCCTTTGCCTCTAGCGGACCGTCCCTGGAAATTTTTGCTAGACAGTAGGTTTATATATATATGATGTGTAGAGTGCTTAGCCAGGGACGGAACCAGGAATAAATATTGGGGAGGACAAATTTTTCGGTCATTGGAAAATTTTCTGATAACCGGAAGATATCGAAAAATTTTCATAAAAAATAGGGGACTAAATGAAGATTTTTGTATGAAATAGGAGACTAAATGAAGATTTTCATAAGAAATATGGGAGTAAATAAAGATTTTTGTAAAAAATTAGGGACTAAATGTAGATTTTTAGAAAAAATTGGGAATTAAATGAAGATTTTTGAAAAAAATAGAGGGACTAAATGAATTTTTTTGTGAAATAGGGGGACTAAATGATTTTTTTTGTAAAAATGGGGGAAGTAAATGAATTTTTTTATTAAAATGGGGGAACAAAATTCAGATTTTTGAAATATATATATATACAATTTTTTTACATTTTCAGATTTTTAGGGGGACGGCCGCCACCCGTGCCCAGTGCCGGCCCTGGTCCAGTGCCAACAGTTCTGTTGCAGAGGGCCCATTGGGTCAGGGGGCCCAAAATTTTTTTTTTTTACAGTATAAATATATAATCAAAATATATATATATATATATATATATATATATATATAAATTAATATTATTATCTTACAAAAAATATTAATTTAGAGCATCTATAAATAGCATTTCGGGGCCTCTATAAATATTATTAAGAGTTAATTATACAATAAATAATATTTTTGGGGCCCCTAAAAATATTATTAAGAGTTAATTATACAAAAATAGCATATTTGTGCCTCCTCTCTAACACATACATATTTAGGGGGCCTCCTATCTAATACATAGACATATTTATAAATAACAAATTACTTAAGATTCTAAAAAAAATTCGCGTTTCGCGCGATTCAAAATCCGGATCTAGTTCGAACCCAAAAAAATTTCCGCATGAAAAAAGACCTCAAAATTTTTCCCGCACCGGGCCCCGAAAACCCCTGCATGTGGCCCCCTCTCCCTCCGTCCCAGCTTAGCAGATACACTAGTTTTACAATATTTGGTCTCTGTTATGGTGTGGATGAACTTATAATAGTTAGATGTATTATTTACAGCTTGGGATGCTCCCTCTTCATATATTTTCTATATATAGTGATACTAGCCTATAACCCGTGCAAAGCACGGACTATCATATAGTAGTATTATTATTAATTAATATATTAATTATTTGATTTAATATAAAATTTTAATTTATTTTATAAATTTATTAGTAATTTACATATTTTCATACTTAATTTTATGACAAACAAATATTAATAATTTAATGTTATTTTTAAATTTATTGTTAAACATCTTAAGAATTCAATACATATTTTTAAAAATTATTTAGTGCAACCTAAAATTATAGAAGAAAAAATCGTAGGGAGAAGTGTGTACGGACGATGATTCTAATCAGAATATAATTGAAAACGTCTATAATTCTATAACACGTGTGGTTTTTTATTTTTAATAAATTATATACTTCCTCCGTCCCGTTTATATTGGTCACAATTCCTTTTTTGCATGTTCTAAAATTATTGGTCATGTTTCCTTCATTAAGGGTTAAGTATGTTAAATTTTTCTAAATACGTAAACAATTGAGAGCAAGTTTTACAGTTTTCACTTGATTGCTCAATACGTATTTTTTGATTGATAACCAATATAAATGGGACAAAGGGCGTATAATTTAACTGAATTTGAAATTTTTAACACGTTTTTTTATTTTTTAAAAATGTACTTTTGTGCCTTATTGGTAAATTTTGTTGTTGATAATAAATAAAGTAATATTTTTAATATAATTTTTTTAACTTGTTATTTTTAAGAAGGTGTTAACAATTTTTTTTAGAAGGTGTTAACCAACCAACTAACCAAATATACCTTATTTTGCTTATAATAGAACTTTATAATTCTATAAAACTTGTGGTTTTTTATTTTTAATAAATTATATATTCCATCCGTTCCATTTATATTGGCCATAATTCCTTTTTTGCATGTTCCAAAAATATTGGTCATGTTTCTTAATGAAACAAATTAAGGGTTAAATATGTTAAGTTTTTCTAAATATTGTTCATAATAAATAAATTAATATTTTTATTATAATATTTTTAACTTATTATTTTTAGGAAGGTGTTAACAATTATTTTGGAAGGTTTTAACCAATCAACCAACTATGCGATGCACGGTTTTCGTAAATTTAAATAATATTTTATTTATATTTTAATAATCATGTATCTCATATATATTACTTAATAATATATTGACATAATATATATATATATATATATATATATATATATATATATATTATTAAATAATAATCATTTAATTATGTGATATATTATTCAAATCATGACTACATTTTACCATAATAATATAAATATAAATAGAAGTATAGTATATATTTACATTCAAATTTTTGTTGATATTATCATATTCAAATTATGATTCCATAATAATCCCTAATGTAATATTTTCCTAAAATAGAATTTTATATTAATTTGTAATCCTGTGAATTTTTTATTTCCAAGTAATTGAAAATGTCTAACAAAGTTGGGTGTAGGTGAAGAATTTTAATTCAAATAAATATTAATTGGAGTGAATTAAAATAGTTTGTTAGTAAGTAAATAAAATTATTTTAATTTATTTTTTCATTTTTTGAAGGTGTTAACAAACTTTTTGGGAAGATGTTAACCAACCGACCAACCAACCAATTATAACCTGCTTCGCTTATAATAGTATGAAACAAATTAAGGGTTAAAATATGTTAAGTTTTTCTAAATATTGTTTATAATAAATAAATTAATATTTTTAAAATAATATTTTTATTTTATTATTTTTAGGAAGGTATTAACAATTATTTTGGAAGGTTTTACTAACCAACCAACCATGCGATGCACCGTTTTCTTAAATTTAAATAATATTTTATTTATATTTTAATAATCATATATCTCATGTATATTACTTAATAAAATATTGACATAATATATATTATTAAATAATAATCATTTAATTATATGATATTATTCGAATTATGACTATATTTTGTCAAATAATATAAATATAAATGGAAGTATCGTATATATTTACATTCAAATTTTTGTTGATATTATCATATTCAAATTATGATTCCATAATAATCCCTAATGTAACATTTTTCTAAAATAGAATTTTATATTAATTTGTAATCCTGTGAATTTTTTATTTCTAAGTAATTGAAAGTGTGTAACAAAGTTGGGTGTAGGTGAAGAATTCTAATTTAAATATAACTAAAATAGTATGTAATTAAATATTAATTGGAGTGTAATTAAAATAGTTTGTTAGTAAGTAAAATAAAATTATTTTAATTAATTTTTCATTTTTGGAAGGTGTTAATAAACTTTTTGGGAAGGTGTTAACCAACCGAACAACCAACCAATGTTTCGCTTATAATAGTATAGTATAGATAACCACTCACATTTATTCATGATTACCTTAATTTGATAATTATGAACAAGTTGTATTTTATATATTTCAGTATCTGAAAATGACATATAACAATAGATTAAACTTAATTTTTTAAAACAAACTTCTCACATATTTTATTTAAAAACTTTTATCTGTGTTATAAAAATATTCAAACAAGAAAGGTGTTTAAGAGAATCCATGAAAAATAAATATTTTCGGATTATAAGACCATCTCCAAGGGATGTCAAAATATAACACTCTTTGTTATCTTCATTAAAAATTGTTTAACTTATTTTGCCTTATATTTTGGCCCATCCTGAACCTAAGTTCTGGGTCCGCCACTAATTACATAACTATGAATAATAATGAAATCCAAAATTCAAAGGTAAATTGGTCTTATGTTAAGTGTTTATTTCACTCTTGTGTGATGAGTTGTGTTCATTTTTAAATATAATATATTTAGTCAATTCAATATTACTGACAATGTAATTAGGCCTGACAGAATGAATTTGCATATGAAGAATCGAACTGAAATTCATGGAAAGGAATCCGATTTTATATTTGAATTGGAAAGAATTGATAATTATTCGATCCAATCCGAAAAATATCCGAACCCAAAATTTGAAATATTATCCGAAATACTAGACCCGATTATGACCTGTAATCGATTAAAACCGAATAATAAATTATTCGAACCGAATATGGCTCGAAATATTGGATCCGATTTAGATCCGAATAAAAAAAATAATGAATTAACAAGTTGTTATATTTTTAACAGAATAATCTATATGCATTAACACACATTTCATTAAATATCTACTCGATAAGCAAAATGCAGATTTAAAACATTATATCAAATATATCATAATTATTTAATCACTATTTTCTTAGAAATATTATATTTAATAAGAAGGTATATTTTAAGTTCGAACCGAATTTCATCCAATTTTAATTCAAATTTTATCCGATTTTAATCTGAATTATACCCGAACCGAATCAAATCGATCCGATCTGAATCTTATTCAAATTTATCATAACCGAAAATTGATTCGATCCAAAAATGATCCAATTATCTGAATTGACAAGTCTAAATGTAATGTAGTTTTAATAACTCTTCCGCTTCTAGGATTTAAGTTTTTATTCCACTTATTCAATACGTTTCCGCTTCGAGGATTTAAGCATTTATCCCACTATTATTCGATGCATTTATAATTCCATATGTTAAGGACTCAACTCAACCATGAATAACACAAATTCAAATTCTTTGCCATGCCAAATTCAAAAGCATACAGGAGGAAGACAACTATTCCTCAGCTTGCATTGCTGTTGTAATTTACAGTTTGAGATTCATGTATCCCAGTTACCAAGTACTCATTATTGCACAAGACCTGCTAATAATGAAATTTCTCAAATAAGTCCTTACCAAAAAAATTATGTCATAATAGCTATATCTAGGATAGATTGTAGTATGTATTAAATTTAACCCCCAAAGTTATAGAAAGCTTTGCCTTCAAAGAAAAATACAACACTGCATCTATCTCCAAATGTTGGATCTTGAGAATGCTAAATAAGGTTCACGCTATGGTGAGAACACATATTAACATGAGAACAATGAGAACATAATTGTTCTGCAATAAAACAATACAAAAATAAAAATGTGAAAAATATGCAGAACAATTGTTCTGCACTTTTTGAAGGAGTGCGGAACAACTATTCTCACTGTTCTCACGTATAAATTGTTCTCACTTGAATCATGACCTGCTAAATAATATTGCAGGAAAGGTCAAACTGCACAAAAATTTAACAGAGCAAATTTCAGTAAAAACAAAAGAGTAAATGTTTTAGACTAATAAGATAGCGAGGGAAAAATAAATATATACCTAGGCTCTCCAGTCTCCCCAGCTGAATGACTGATACCTTTAGTATATAATTTTTAGTCAGCTTCAACATTGACTTTTTCGAACTGTATTTCACCCCCCCCCCCCCTGTTTTTGTGTGTGTGTGTGAGGATGGGACAAGGGTGAGTTCCAATAAGGGTGTGTAAAAGGTTGCATGTATAGAAACTAATGTAACCGGGGATGACGAAGTTCAGAATTTGAAAGATGGATACTATACGGAAATTAAACCTTTGATTTTTCATTGTTATTCTGTGAGAAGTGTACAACTTCAATTCATGTGAATGGCAAAAGTAGCTTTCTAGTCATATTTTATCGGTGCAACATAAAAAATAACAGAGATGATTTGGCAAGCTATCTCTTCATACTGGCAGAAAACTTAATACAATATGGTAAACAATGTTGTATGCATTCTTAAGTTAAGATACAGTGAAACAATAGAATATTAGTACTAACTTGCTGGGCTAATGGAAGTACGGTACTATGGTCAAGCATGATAGAAAAGTACATCTCATTCACAAGCTAGAACTTTTCATTTTGGTAAATCAGCTTATTAAGAGAAACAACAGTAATTAGATATCTAGATAGTGAATTGTAAGGCTGGAGAGGCAGTAAAGCAAGACCTTTCAATTGAGTTAACTGAAAAGAACAGATAAACCCATTTCACCATACTGTTGTAAGATTCAGACTAGTGGATGATCACTGTTAAACTATACAACACTCATTCCATGTTGAAGTAGCTCACAACACTCATTCCATATTCTTTACTCATTAGCACATCAACACATATTCTTTACTCATTAGCACACCAACACTCATTCCATATTTGTATAGATCATAAAGTAGTTGTATAGAGTTTTTTAGATTTCTTATTATGCCTATAAATAGGCTTCTGATCATGTAATATATATATCACAATCTCTGCAATACATATCTTGTTACATTGCAACATTATCTTTCATATACACTACTTATACATATATATACACACACATCAGTATATATATACATAAATAGTTTTATCATGGTATCAGAGCTAACCTCCTGATTTTCTGTTTGGGTTCCTTCCGACAATCTTTACTTGTCACAACTCGGCCAATTTCACTTTGTCTCTGAGGCATTTGTTCAAACATTTGGCAGGCACAAAATATACAAACAACCACACCAGTTCAATTCAACTCGCTTACTCATTCACCTCGCTGACGAATCACAACCACAAGTTATTCAATTCGTTCATACTCACCTCTGCATAAACTTGAGACCCATCTGTTGCTTCTTAGAAGTTTCAGACCACCATCGCCGAAACTTTGCTTTTCCTTCCGATTTGCTTGTCGTTACAGTGTTGCTCATCCTTTTCAGATTATAATTAGCTGGGTAATCCAAATCTCAACATATTCACATATATATTGTTTGTGTTGTAGCTCGGTTCTAGGTTTGCCTGCTGTAGTTTTTTAAACAAGTCAGTTAAAAGAACTTGGGCTAAATCTATCCTTTTTTATTGGGCCAAACAATATATTCAGTTGGGCCTAAAATTATTCACGTAATTAAAATATTTTTGGCTATATTACTTTTTAGTACCCCAGTGTGTTTTTCAAACAGAGCCTTGATCTTTTAAATATACACAGTCCAGTCCTTACAGTTCAGATTCTAACAAATTAAACCCAAAATTTACATCTTTTATCCTTGAACCAAATTTCTACCATGGAAAAAGAAAGTAGTTCGCCAATTCAAACAATTTTAAATGGCTCCAACTACTTAGCTTGGTCTCAAGCTATGCGTAGTTTTCTTAAAGGCAAAAGAATCTGGCGTTATGTAAGTGGTGATATTACGATTCCAATAAAAGAGAAGGAGGAAGCTGAGTCAAAGTTTAAAGATCGCATTGAAGAGTGGGATGTCAAAAATCATCAGGCTATCACATTCTTTAGAAACTCTTCAGTTTCTAAGATTAATCTTCAGTTCGGGAATTTTGAGACTGCAAAAGAAATATGGGATTTATTGGCATCTCGGTACACTACATCCGATCTTTCTCACCAATATCAGATTATGAGTTCACTGAGTAAGCAGAAACAAGAGTCTGGTCAACCGGTGGCTGATTTTCTTTCACAGATACAATCATTTGGGGATCAGTTGACATTATCTGAACCAAAATGGTTACATACAGAGGATGCAACACTTTATCAGACATATCGTGATCAACAACGACTCATTCAGTTTCTGATGTCTCTCACTCAGGATTTCGAACCAGTTAGAGCTGCCCTTCTTCACCGTGTTCCACTACCCTCCCTAGAGGGTGCTGTTGCCGAGCTTATCTCTGAAGAAACTCGACTTGGCATCAGTAAACTCAACCATGTGACAGATACAGTTCTTGCAGTACCTCCATCATTCAGTATTGACAAACCACTTTGCAGATTCTGTCGACAAAGTGGACATCTAACCAAGGATTGTACAGCACTTCAAAATCATACTTGTCAACATTGCCATCAAAAGGGTCACTACTCCATACAATTTTGCAAGAAAAAGTCGCCTTTTCGTTCAAACAAGTTCTCTCATTCTTCCGCTGCTGCAACCTCTGAATCTACAAGAGAACTTGAATCTTTACTCAAATAGGTTTTATCTAAGACCAGTTCTCCATCCACTGCTTTTTCAGTCACTTCAGGTACTTCTTGGTATTTTGACTCTGCATGTTGCAATCATATGACAAACGATCCATCCATATTTACCACGAAAACACAGAACTCATTTCTTCCAAATATTCAAACTGCTGATGGCTCCACCATGAAAGTAACACAAATTGGCACGATATCCACGGAAGATCTTTCTCTTCCTAACACATACTTTGTGCCTAATCTTTCACTTAATCTTATCTCTATTGGTCAATTATGTGATCTCGGTCTAAATATTGTCTTTACCTCTGCTGGTTGTCTTGTACAGGATCCTCAGACAGGACAGACTCTTGGGACAGGACGTAGATGCGGAAGGTTGTTTGAGCTTACTTCGCTTCATCTGCAAACACCAACATCATCTACTCATCTAGCAGCATCTGTTTCATCTACATCTACAATATGGCATTCCCGGTTAGGTCATCCATCATATTCCCGTTTGCGTAGTCTAATTTCAAGTGGTCATTTAGGTAGTGTCAGTGAAAATACAGTTGAATGTGCTCCATGTAAACTGGCAAAACAACATGTACTACCTTTTCCTATCAAATATGATAAATCTTCTGCTCCTTTTGATCTTGTTCACTCTGATATTTGGGGTCCTTCTCCAACTCCTACTATGGGGGGATCTAGATATTATGTGATATTTGTTGATGATTTTTCTAGATTTACATGGATATATATTTTGAAAAATCGATCTGAATTAGGAGAAACTTACAAAAATTTTGCCATAATGATCCACACTCAATTTAAACAGAAAATCAAACTTTTTCGTGCTGATAATGCCAAAGAATACAAAGAATCTGAACTCACAAAATTTCTGGCATCTTATGGTACTCTTGCACAAAGTTCTTGTCCTTACACATCACAACAAAATGGTCGTGCTGAACGTAAACATAGACACATTTTAGATACAATTCGAGCTTTGCTCATTTCTTTTTCTTGTCCAGAATTTTTTTGGGGGGAAGCTGCTCTAACAGCTGTTCATACAATAAATATGATTCCATCACCTGTTATAGATAATGTGTCTCCTTATGAAAAATTATATGGTAAACCTCCGTCATATGATTTTCTTAAGGTTTTTGGTTCAGCATGTTTTGTTCTTCTTCCTCCACATGAAAGAACAAAACTAGAACCTCGTGCTCGTCTTTGTTGTTTTATTGGGTATGGTAGTGGTCAAAAAGGATACCGTTGTTGGGATCCTATCTCTCACCGACTTCGAGTCTCTCGTAATGTGACATTTTGGGAACACAAAATGTTCTCATCTATGTCAGATTTTAAAATCGACACTTCTTCTAGCATCTCTCACTTTACAAATCCTTTTGTTGATCTATATTCCAGTGACGACTATGTCGACTCGTTGATATCTTCTGACACAGTTCCTACAGATTCTCCAATTGAGCTCATACAACCATCCCCAGCTATGAATGTTCCTCCAACAGAAGTTCAGTCTGAGGATTCTAGTGTTGTCTCTCCTACTCCACCATCTCTCTCAGATGAACATGCCCATCGTTCTACTAGGGTAAGAAAGCCTTCTGTTAGACTAACTGATTATCATGTTTATTCTGCTATACAATCATTGCATGAGCCTCAAACATATAGAGAGGCAAGTGTTAATCCTTTTTGGCAGAAAGCTATGGCAGAAGAACTTCAAAGCATTAGACAAAATCACACTTGGGATCTGGTTACCTTGCCTCCTGGCAAAACAGCTGTGGGAAGTCGTTGGATCTATAAAATTAAGACAAAAGCTGATGGTTCCGTTGAGAGATATAAAGCCCGTCTAGTTGCTAGAGGCTTTACCCAGGAGTATGGCATTGATTATGAGGAGACTTTTGCACCAGTTGCTCGTCTTACATCTGTTCGAAGCCTACTTGTTGTTGGAGCATCAAAACAGTGGGACATGTGGCAAATGGATGTCAAAAATGCTTTTCTTAATGGGAATTTAGATGAGGAAGTTTATCTCAAACCTCCTCCTGGTTTTGATCACTCACCAGGTCAAGTGCTCAAGCTCAACAAGGCGTTGTACGGTCTTAAACAAGCACCTCGAGCATGGTTTGAGAAATTTAGCAAAGTCATTAGTGAGCTGGGATTTTCTTCTAGTCCATATGATCATGCTCTTTTCATTCGTCGAACAAATCAAGGAACTGTTCTCCTCCTCCTCTATGTGGATGATATGATTATCACTGGAGATGATACTGCAGGAATCTCTGAACTTAAACAATTTCTCAGTCGGCAATTTGAAATGAAAGATCTTGGTTCATTAAGCTACTTCTTGGGTATTGAGGTTTCTTCTATACCCACTGGGTACACCCTTTCTCAAGTTAAGTATGCATCTGATCTTTTGTTGAAATCAGGAATCAGCGACACTAAAATTACATCTACTCCTTTGGAATACGGGGTCAAACTTAACTCCAAAGATGGTGACCTTCTTAACAACCCTACATTGTATCGTCAGTTGGTAGGAAGTCTGATTTATCTTACTGTCACTCGTCCCGACATTGCCCATGCCGTTCACATTGTCAGTCAATTTATGGCAGCTCCCCGTACTCCTCACTATACGGCGGTCCTTCACATACTTCGTTATGTTAAAGGCACCATCTTTCATGGACTATATTATTCACACAACTCCTCACTTGAGTTACATGCCTACTCTGATGCTGATTGGGGTGGTGATCCCACTACCAGATGTTCCACTACAGGATTTTGTTTCTTTCTGGGTGACTCTCTTATCTCTTGGCGCAGTAAGAAACAACCTCTTGCCTCAAAATCCAGTGCCGAGTCAGAATATCGAGCTCTAGCTGACACCACACAAGAATTAATTTGGCTACGATGGTTACTTGAAGAAATGACTGTAACTCATTCTCCAGCCACTATCATCTATTGTGATAACAAAAGTGCTAGGGACATTGCTCACAATGATGTTTTTCATGAACGCACTAAACATATTGAGATCGATTGTCATTTCACCCGTCAACAAGTTGAAAAAGGCACAGTTCGTCTTCATGCTGTCTCTAGTGCTGACAATATGGCAGATATATTCACGAAAGCTCTTCCTCCCGGATCTTTTCATGATCTTGTTTACAAACTCAAGTTGATTACGTCATCTTCAGTTTGAGGGGGGATGTTAAACTATACAACACTCATTCCATGTTGAAGTAGCTCACAACACTCATTCCATATTCTTTACTCATTAGCACATCAACACATATTCTTTACTCATTAGCACACCAACACTCATTCCATATTTGTATAGATCATAAAGTAGTTGCATAGAGTTTTTTAGATTTCTTATTATGCCTATAAATAGGCTTCTGATCATGTAATATATATATCACAATCTCTGCAATACATATCTTGTTACATTGCAACATTATCTTTCATATACACTACTTATACATATATATACACACACATCAGTATATATATACATAAATAGTTTTATCAATCACAAACATGACAGGTGCATAAATACACAAAGACCGTTTTGCCAATTGTAGTGGATTTTCAAGTTCGCATCAGCTATCATGTGCATGGTGTTGTCTATTCTCGAATGACCAACCACTTAGACTTTAATTGAAGCTCTTCATACATGCATAATTTACGTACCCAGATTTACTAAGTTACACGTACTGAATCCATAATTATCTGGAAACTGAAGCCAGAACTTTTACAAGCATTGAAGAACATTCAGATAAAATCTTATCCATATAATCACAAGCAGCGCAACGGAAAGGTCTCAGGTAAGCTTACATAATTGATGCAATATGCAACTGTATATGTCATAACAAGCACATCCTGCTTGTGGATGTTGGGATTAATCCAAAGTTGACGTGATCCTTTCTGGCATTTACAAATTGTGGTTATATTTATTTTAGAGCATCTCCAATGCAACCGCTCCCTTACCTATAATCTGCCACGCTGGAAGGTTTTAGGGGTTTTTCCCCAAAAATTCATCTCCAACCGTCCTCCTCCTTCCCTAAAATTTTTAGGTGAGAGAATGTAGAACCCCTTATTTGAGGGATGAAAATTGATCCCCTATATGCTGCCATGTCATCTCCCGCTACTCTCTCCTACAACTTTTCATCTCTTCGGCCGGTTCAAGTGTTCAGTGTGTGTATATATACGTACACACTGTGTGTATGTTATATTAGCATAAGTTTGGAATTTTGTTTTTGTTTTTTTCTTTCTGCTAAATTCCATTTTTTTCTTCCTTTTTTTATTTTGTTACTTATGATTTTATTATAACATGTTAATGATTTAAAATTTAATATTGGGTAAATGAAGGATGTATAAGTAATTGGAAAAAATCACATAAATTATTGCAAAATTCTAATATTTTATAAAGTTATATTTAGAATATTTAAATATAAAAATATAGAAATGAATTTTAAAAAACTAGTATTTTATAAAATTAAATTGGGTAATATGATGGTTAGAATATGGTCGTTGTAATAATAGTTGGCTTTTCAAATTTCAAAGAATTAATTAAACATACTTTTGAAAATTTAGGGAACCAATATAGGAATTACCATTAGAGTAAAATAGCTTTTTCGTTCCCTATATTTTAGGTAACCATTATTTTACTATATTTTAGGGATCCAAAATAGGGAAGCCCATTGGAGATGCTCTTAGTCAGCTATTTAATTAGTTTGGCACGTAATAGATGTGAAGCAATTATAGGAGTTTATGTTTGAATAAGTAGTAAGTTGTTTAGATATTTTAGGAGAGTAGTGTTATTTTCTAGGAAGTTGCTTTTATTTCTGCTGGTTTTTAGCCACTATCATGGGTGTGCAAATTGTAGTATTTATATTGTACTTGCGTTCTTTATTTCATAATGAGAAGAACCCAGTTTGCTCTCCCAGAAATATACACACAACTTTATACATTTATATAATTTACTTCCTACACTTGGTATCAGAGCGGGTGAGGTTGCTCCGCCACCGGCGGTGGTGAAGCCGCTGACGGTGGTGAAGCCACTGATAGTGGAGGAGGTCCTCGTGGTGGTGACGGTGTTCTGGGGCGATGCCGTGTTTACCTGGAGTCCCGGAGATTTTATCGGCGAAGGAGCTTGTTAATGCGGATAGCTCCTTGTTTGGATTTTCGACGATATATGGGTGTATGGCTGCGAAAAATGAAGGTGTTAGTGTCGGGTGTATTTGAAAAAGTGAGAGAGATCATCATGTGCAGTATGGGATGCATATGGTGTTTTCTTGCACTGCCCATGTTTAATATTTGCTGTTGCCGTGTCCTCGTTTGGAGAAGTGTTGTGAGTCTCCGGTGTGTAGATTGGTGATGTTTTCTTTTGCTAGAGTCCGTTTAGGAGATGAGGTCGTTACGATCGTGGAGCACAAGGAGACGCGACATGGAAAGATGAAAAATGAGTTTAAGTGCCAGATGGGCAGGTTCGGTTGAAAGCCAAAGGGGCTCAGTTGAAAACCGAACAACTCAGTAGTCATACGGGCTTGTGAATAAGAGCCATAAGGACTGTGAAATGGATGCCATATGGGCAGGAAATAAATTTCCAGACGGGCAAACAAGGAAGTCAAAGGGAGCTGTGATCAGTGGTGCCATATGGGCACAGAAAGGCCACACGGGCTGGATCAATGTATTTGCCATACGGGCATGAAGAAGCTGTTTCAGTTCAAGGCATGCCATACGGGCTGGACGGATGCATTAGATATGTTTGAGATTATGGAGGAGATTGTTGGTGGCATTCATGGTGGTGTGAACTTTTGCTGAGTGTCAAGGACGATGTAAACTTTGGATTAAGGGAGTGATTGTTGGGATTAATCCAAAGTTGACGTGATCCTTTCTGGCATTTACAAATTGTGGTTATATTTATTTTAGTCAGCTATTTAATTAGTTTGGCACGTAATAGATGTGAAGCAATTATAGGAGTTTATGTTTGAATAAGTAGTATGTTGTTTAGATATTTTAGGAGAGTAGTGTTATTTTCTAGGAAGTTGCTTTTATTTCTGCTGGTTTTTAGCCACTATCATGGGTGTGCAAATTGTAGTATTTATATTGTACTTGCGTTCTTTATTTCATAATGAGAAGAACCCAGTTTGCTCTCCCAGAAATATACACACAACTTTATACATTTATATAATTTACTTCCTACAGTGGAAAAGGATAATAAGAGGTACACAATAATAATATGCTTAATATTCACAAATTGCTCGACCAAATATTTGCTCATGCACAAACAGTAATATAAGCCCCTGTTTATCTTAAGGTACCAGGATTGATCCCCGGTTCTTGTTAAATAACACAGTAATTAATTTGGCATGAATACATTTGACCATCCAATTACATCGGTACAAGTGAGAAGGTGATGAACAGATAGCGAGCAAGTTAAGGGATAGAAGCTGCAGAGATGAGAGAACAAGAAAGGACCTGAGCAACACTGAACATGATAGAAAGACATACACAACTAAGATGAGGTAATAAAAGTCGATGCAAAGAAAATTTAAACATTGGACAAAGAGATGTAACAATCACTACAAAAGTCAATGTCATACCTTTAAGTGGCTCGCTTGCATTTCTGGTATATTACTGTGTTGAGCTTTCATTTATGGTACACTTCGTTCAATCTTTTCATTTCTGGTACAGCTGAAAAAAAGTAATGGAAATCACCACTTGAAGTGGCGATTTCAACAGAAATCGCCACTTCAAGTGGCGATTTCCTTTGCCCGCATTTTTTTTTTTCTTCCGGCAGTTTGCATTTTTTTTGCTAGAAAATATAGTTTTCTAGTATTCATTTTACATGACTTTGTAGATGTACTTTTAAATAAATTTTTTTTGTTTTCTCTAATATATATTAAAGAATTTACTTCCTACTTTGATACAATACGAAAATCTCCAAAAATTATTATGTCTAGCTATGTTATTTTTTGATCCGAATATGTTAACTCCACATACGTTTCTTAACAATTCCTTCGTCAAGTCATGTTTAGGGCCATAAAAAACATATTTGTACATGTTTTTCTTGCGTTTTTTTTGTTCCGTATTGAAGTATTGATGTTCTACTTTGGTGTAAGCCCAAAAAAATTAATATATCATATGTGTAACTATGTTTTTTTATGGCCCGAAAATGACAAAAATTTCCAAATTTTGACAGAAAAATTTTATTCAAATGAAGCAAACAAAGTACAAGAGATGAAGCACACTAAAATTAAAATGCAAACATAGAAATTTAAAAGCATAGATAAAATCAACAACAATTTATTAAATTTGAATTAGGCCAACTGCCTAATTATCTTTGCTACATTCCTCAATTTTATGGAGGAAATTTACGTTCCCTTGCTTCATATTCTTCAACATACTTTGCCATTTCCACCTCCTCAGCTGCAAACATGTCATCCCGTTTTTGGTGAGTTTGAGCACGCAGGCCACGCATCAAATGGTTCCATTCCTCTCCCGAGATCTTCCCATCTTTAAAATCTTCATTTAGCTTTGCTGCACCATCACAGAACTCATTCGCAATTTCATCATTGTACAAGTAGAAGTCATAGTTCTCCTCCTTAGTTTTGACCCAGTCTTTTCCCTTTCTCTCCTCCCTGCTCTAAAAATTTTCATCTTTCTGATGAAGTGGTCTTCTTCACAATGCTTGAGCCACGCAGCCCTCCTGTTCTGTGCCTCGTCTTCTTTCTTTTTATCCATGTCGTCATAGAAACTTGTTTCTGACACTTTCCCCTTCCCCTTCCTCCTATCCATTTGATGCAAGTGCCTTGAAAAAAAATAATTGGATCAAAATTTATGTGAGAAGAAAGCAATAAGTTGTGATTATGAATAACAAAGGAGAACCTATTTATAGAGAAATTTGTAGATGTCTTCCTCAATAATACACATCAACAGCTGTAAATAATTAAATATATGTTACTATTGACGGGACTACACCACTTTATACAGACTCTGGGCAATTTTTGAATTTCACATAAATTTTCAGCTTTGTTTCAGAGTATTGTACAACTTATTATAGTGTTTTGGCAATACTGCAAAGATTCGTGTGTTGTTTTTCATGTGCGTTCACGAGATTGTTGTAATTATGTTACTGTTGACGGGACCTCACATCTTTTTACAGACTAGCATCCTTGTTTTCAATTCGACAAGAAATTTTATTCATCTTTTTACAGCACTTTTTAAGGACTGGCAAGATTCTTGTTGTTTTTTTCCTGTGCACTCACGGGAAGCTTAAAACAGCAATGGTAAAATCGTATCCCACTTGAAATAAGAAGATGTGACAAGGTATTTGTTATCGTTACAGAACTTTTCAGTATTTGTTGCAGATTACTGTACATGCACGAGATTCTTCACTATGTGAGTAGAAGATGTGGGTGCAATGCCTACAAATTTAAATTATTTGTTCGTGTGATTTGTCGGTGGTAGCTAAAATAATGCAAGTGGTGGATAATAATCGAAGTGGGAAAAAACAGTCTGTTTGACTATAAATATGTAACCAAAATAATTATCATCGACACAAAATGACTTATACTCCTGGTGATATTTTTCGAGCTATGGGTAGGAGTTGGGTGTGTGAAGATGAATTTGCTTACTCCTTGAACCCTAATCATCGTTACTCAACTCTTTCAGTAGCAACAATGCAGAGGGAGTGGGAATGGCTTGCACGAACTCTTGACATTTGTGTCGAACAATGTCGAACAAATGGGCTACGAGTAGTAAAACAGCGCGCTAAATCCATGCCACGTAACACTCCTCGACAACTGGAAGCCGCGTTATTTCGTGCACGTGAGGAGGAGAATCGAATGCGTTTGCGCGCACGACAATACAGCCTAGCAGAAGATGCGAGGATGTGTGCAGAGGACGGAGACATCCTACAAGCTAGACAATATCATCAATGGAGCATAAGTCCTGAAAATCAATCGGACTGCGACATGTCCGACGAGGAGTAGACTATTGTAATTTTATTTTTAGAAGTGTGTTAATTTATGCAATTGCTATGATTTCATAATTACTGGCATTTGTTATGTTTCAAACACAAAATCATATATGCTTCTACATAAAAGAAAACTGCCATGTTTTCATAATTGAAATGAAATTGATATAAAGCACACAAATACAACTATTACGAGGCAAAGTACATGGAAAAAATAAAATCACACTAAATCAAATTAGGATAAACAAACTAGCAGCATGAAGTAAAATGACATTAGACATCTAAAGACTTGATATCATCAAGTAGAAGGCTCCGGGGGATGCTGTGGACAAAGTCTGCTCCGTTTTGTATGTCCTTCTTGCTTACACCGACTACACTTTATCCCCGATCTTGACTGGTCCATTTCAGTTCGAATTCTTACAGATTGTCCCCTTGTGCCACTCTTTTTCTTCACCTTCTTGTAGGCCGGATTTGGTATCAATTTTCCAAACACTTGCCACTCTTCGGGTAAAACGTAGTTCCACAAGTCCGTGCTTGGCAGTGGAAATATCAGGGGTTCCCATAACTTATGCAATTTGGACGAGTAGTGGTAAGGTCCAACCCACTGCTTCCAATCAATATTGTCCACTAAACAACCAGCCATTACATGAGAACAAGGCATATGGTGACATTTCCATTTTCCGCAAGTGCAAGTTTTCTTACTTATGTCCACATTTTGCTGGTTTCCCCCCTTCGTGCAACCTTTCACCCGATAGCGTTGAGTGACGATTGTGAAAATGCCAAGTTGACGACTATGTGTTGTCACGAAATGTGCTTTAGCCTTCTCCGTATATCTTGTTATCATGTCATTCGTCCTTTGACAGAATTGTTGGCCGTCATGTAGGGCAGCAACGGCTTGGTCACTACATCTATCAACTTGCCAAAGACTCCGTTCGTGCAAGTGGGAGAGAGCTAACAACCGTTGAGGAACAACATCTTCAACAAAATCCATGTTACATATCCGATGATTACATGTCCGACGAAGAAATTTAATTAAGTACTAGTCAATTATTTTAGCTTTTAATTTCTCTATTATGTATTTGTAGTGTGCATTTTGCTTTTCATGTTCTTGTAGTGTGTTTTTTCTATTATGATGGTGTTATAGTGTGCAAGAAAAGTACGTAAATAATTAAAACATCACATTCCATAACATCACATAACATGAAAACAAAAAATACAAATGAATATCCGTAGAGGACATTCTTTAGGGAAAACTTAAAAAAAAACCACATTTTATCATAGACGAAGAAATTAATCTTCATCATCATCATCATCTTCCTCATCCTCCTGCACCGAGTCCTCGTACTCATTCTTATTCTCATCAGTTGATTCATCGAGACCAGCGAAGTGATTATCAGGCTCAATCCCATCCTTTTGCTCAATCCCATCCTCCTCCACGGAGTCCTCGCCGTCATTCTCATTTTCATCAGTTGATTCAAACTGATGGCGAGTTAGTTCTCTAACTCGTTGCATTTCCAATATCTCGAAATCACGCGCAGCACGCTCCTCTAATGGTTCATAAAGCCAACGAATGTACCCACATCCGTTGCCTCCATTTGGACAATTGAGATACCTCCTTCCCGCATTTCTTCCATAGGACCATGTGCGTTCAACGCACAACTTATCACAAAAGCAGAGATTCAAATCGGGAAAGTTTGACATGTTGGATTGTGTGTGAAATGCTAAATTAGATTTCAGTGGTTGGGTGAACAAGCCTCAGCACAAGCTTGTTTTATAGCTGAGAATCAAGGGATAAATTATTGATTGCTCTTCAACTAGCCCGTGACTCAACAGTACTGTCAGAATACATTTAAATGAACTGCACAAAAAATAAATTGGAGGAGTCAAATTTCTCATCAAAGAAACTCATGTGAATGTACAGCAACAAACACTTAAATTTACCCTGCATTATTGAAAAAAAGCACTCTGAGAAAGGACTGCAGGCTTAGACTTTAGTCAAATATAGTTGATTTCTGAAAAATAAAGTTGATTTCATGCATAGTAAAATAAAGCCGATTTTTTAAAAAGTAAAGTTGATTGCAGGCATGGTAAGTTAAAGCTGACTACTGAAAAAGTAAAGTTGATTTCATCAATTCCATATTATTTTCCTACAAGCTAATAAATTTGAGTAGTCACATCTTCCTATTGCTTGTACGCAAAGTGCTCTAGTCACTTCAAAATAACTCTTGTTTAAATTATTGAGGTATTTTTGCATCAACAAAAGGTTAAATAATATTCCGAAATTGGATATAAAACCCAATGTTGCTGCTTATAGTAGAAAGCTCAATTGTGAGTGAAAGCTCAATTTCCAGTGGTTGAGTGAACAAGCCTCAACAAAGACTTGTTTTGTAGCTGAAAATCAAGGGATAAATTATTGATTGGCCTTCAACCAGCCCGTGACTCAACAGTACTGTCAAAAAACACTGAAAAGAACTGTCAAAAAACAAATTGTAGGAGTCAAATTTCTCATCAAAGAAAATCATGTGAATGCACAGCAACGAACAGTTAAATTTACCCTGCATTATTGCAAAAAAGCACTCTGAGATAGGGCTGCGAAAATAGCCTGTAGTAAAATAAAGCTGTTTTCTGAAAAATAAAGTTGATTTCAGGCATAGTTAAAAAAGGCTTATTTCTGAAAAGGTAAAGTTGATTGTAGGCATAGTAAAATAAAGCTGTTTTTTGAAAAATTAAAGTTGATTTCAGAAATTTCATATTATTTTCCTGCAGGCTAATAAATTTGTGTAGTCACATCTTCTATTTCTTGTACGCAAAGTGCTCTAGTCACTTCAAAATAACGCTTGTTTAAATTATTGAGGTATTTTTTCATCAACAAAAAGGTAAAATAATAATCCAAAGTTGGCTATAAAACCCAATGTTGGTGCTTATTCAGAATCACAAGTTACTAGTTTTTTCTCAAATTTTCTTTCTTCAAGGCAATAGCATAACATGGATAAGGGCAAAAAACCACAAACTAGTAAAACCAAAACCAAACAAACCAAAAAAACCAAGAGGTCATTCGATTTGCACGCTGAGGATGCTAAACTTGCAAAACATTTTGAATTTGCTGCACAACAAGTTAAATTTAAAATGGAAATGGAAGCTCGAGCTGTAAAGGAACGTGAAATTGCACTAGAAGCTGAAGCTGCAAAGGAACGTCAAATTGCAAGGGAAATTGAGGAAGCTGAGGACGAGAATTATGCTGTTGATCTCAGTGAATTTTAAGAAGTTGTATTGTGGTTCTCGTGTCAATGTATGCTTATTTTCTAATTTTCTGTTTTCAATTTAATGTAATTGTATGATGCTTCAATTTTCTGTTTTCAAATCGAAGAACTTGTATGATGTTGTATGTTTACTTTAAAGTAATGGAATGTTTTCTAATATGTTTTTTATGGCCCTCAGCGTAACTCCACGAAGGTATTGTTAACAATTTGATGTGAAGTTGCCATATTCGGGTAAACATTAAACATATCTACAAAAATTAATTTTGCCTAAATTTTGGCTTACGTAGAAGTACAACGTCAATAGTTGAATACGGAACAAAAAAATTGAAAGAAAAACATGTTGAAATATAATTTTTATTCCCCTAAACATTCCTACTCGAAGGAATTTTTAACAATTTGATGTTGAGTTGCCATGTTCGGACCAAAAAATAAGATAAATAGACACAATAATTTTTGGAGATTTTCATATTATACCAAAGTACGACGTCAATACTTGAATGTGGAACAAAGACAACGTAAAAAAACATGTACAAGTATATTTTTTATTCACCTAAACATGCCTACTCGAAAGAATTTTCAACAATTTGATGTTGAGTTGCCATGTTCGGACCAAAAAATAAGCTAGTTAGACATAATAATTTTTTAAAATTTTCGTATTATACCAAAGCAAAATGTCAATTCTTTAACACGAAGCAAAAAAAATGGATAAATTTTATTTACAAATTCATTTTCTAAGCCATATAAATTGACAGGTATAAAATACATCTTGTAGTTGGAAAATTATGCCAACTGCCGGAAGAAAAAAAAAATGGGGGCAAGGGAAATCGCCACTTGAAGTGGCGATTTCTATTGAAATGAATTTCAACAGAAATCGCCACTTCAAGTGGCGATTTCCCTTGCTTTTTGTCAGCTATACCAGAAATGAAAAGATTGAACGAAGTGTACCAGTTTTGAAACCTCAATTATGTGCTATACCAGAAAAGTAATCGAGTAAGTCATCCCCTACAGCCACATTGGTCATCTTATAATTTTACCTTTTACAATATACCGAAATGTAAGGTGAGCAATGGAGTGCGCATGCACATGTGCCCCAGAAAGTTTAGATCATAAACCTGCAGCAATACACAGCAGAAATATTAATCAGTTCACTTGAGGATTTCAGGAATTTTGCTCTTATAAAGAGGGTAGAAAACTGAGTAAGTAAAAAGTGGCAGAAACAAAAATAAATAAATAAATAAATAAATAAGGCAAGTTAGAGCAGAAAAAGAGGCACTATCATCGTACTTAAATCTGGACAAAGTTATCCACTCCAAACATATTTCACCAAAACATGAAACAACAATTAACAGAGTCAAATTCATAAGCCTTATCATTAAATACACTCTTAGACAAAAAACAGGTTAGAGCTTAAAGTAAAGTTTGCCTCGAAGACTACCAAAGCTCATTTTCAAATGTAAACACTGCGGACGAGACTCTAAAAAACAGACCCTGAAAGTAATTAGTTTTTACTCATGTACTTCTTTCTTTTTTCTGAAACAGAAGTTTCGTTAAACAATATCAGTTGTTAAGATAGTTCTCAACCCAATGGGGAGAACAAGCTGAACGAGCACCCGCATTGTTCCCAGATCGTTTCACAAATGAAATAATAACATTAGGTAAAAGAACTTTACAATCCTTAACAATAATACCAAATGGGAAAATCAAAGAAATGGACCAGTCTAGACTATACCATAAACTATCCTTAATAGTATCGTAAACTATTTCAATTTAAGTACATGAACAGTCTAGACGGTAACACCCCCAAACTCAGCATATTGTACATATATGACACAAATTTTGTCGGTCACAATCCACCCGACTACACATCAATAGTACACATACTACATATATGTAATCCTTACCTGACATCCAAGTTCTTTCTAACAATCGTAACAAATTGACAACTATCAGTTAATTGTTATCGCCACTTGTATGCCACTAGTCTGATGGGTAACATTCCCTTTCAAGGCTCTATTCTTCTCATGCCCTATATGGCTACAGGACATGCTTAACTGGTCAAGTGATAAAAATTTACAAAACAAAACGAGCGAACGAGTGCTTAGCAAGAATACTACCGAAAATAATCAACAAACACCTTTAGATCTACACAGTGTAAAAGAAAGATTTTAATCAGCTAAATTATAGATTGAAACATGTGTTGCACTAGGATCACAGCCTAGTTTTTCAGGAAATGATGAAACCGAATAAAAGGATTGAAACCCATACAATCTATATGAACTCCAACTTTGTTATTTCAAAACAATGAGAAAATTCAACCAATAAACATACAAATCACTGGAAAATAAGGACACCATAGAGATCAACATAAAAGTATAACATAGGTATCTCCATATAAAACACGAAAGCAATGAATATACTTAGAATTTCTTATGTCTCGACTTCTTGAGATACTGATAATGGTACTAGCTTATTAGTAATAATAATTGTATGTTTAAACAAAATAAAGTATGATAAATTATTATGGATATAATTTAACTTTGTAATATTAATTAATAAAATTATTAGTAATAATAATAGTTATTTAATAGATGACATATATTGTTTAAAACTAATAATATAAAATCTTAATGTAAATTTGTTGTTGACAGGATTCAAACCTTGGATCTTTAGAAGAGGGATGTAAATATAGAATATTCCTTATTATTAGATCTAATGGTTAACATCTATTTATTAAATATCTAACGGTCATTATTCTTCGGTTGAACCAAATAACCAAACTACCAATTATCCCCTAGTTTGCTTATTATAGTATAGATAGTATAGATGCCAGCTGTATCTGCCCGGTAAGCCACTAATTATTAAATTTATTTAAGAGTAGAGTGCACTTTGTGTACCTGAACTTTGGCGTAGACTCCACTTCGCATACCATAGTTTCAAATCTGCCACGGGCAATACTGAACAAAATAATTACTTACAGTTAGTGTACTACCGTCTATTTCCCACTAACGGTGTCAAATACCCAGGGGCAAAACAGACTATTTGTGTTGTTGGTGAACATTTCCTTCATTCTATTTGTGTTGTGTAAACGGATTATTTTTTGTTTCTACCTTTACTTCTTTGCACTAATATTATGTTTGCATATTATTTAGGTCTTCTTGGATTCTTATTCCAGTTTCATTTCTGAAGTTGTACATACACTTTACTTACTTTTAACTACTTCTAAAAGACGATTTCCTTCATTCTATTTCCGTGGAATTCATAATCTCCAAAAATAACACCGGTAATATCATTGCCTTCACTGCCAGGTAGCCAAGCAGCAACTAGAGCATCTACTTTTTCCAAAACCGATGGATCTAATACCAAAGGCCTTCCAGAGATTAATATTGCCAGTGTGGGTACTTTATCAGCAACTGAGCTTATAAGTTCGGATCCGTTAAAGGGGATTGTAAGCTCGGAGTTATGTCCTCTTTATAATCACAATCACAGACTCTTAAAACTGTATATATTTGACAAAGAATAAAGTCAAATATTGAAGACCAGAATATAAACTCAGTAAAATCAGAAGACCAGCCATTCAGTTTCTACACTACGAATTCAACAAAAACAAAACCAAACCATTGGATCAAACAAAACTCAGTAATGACTCGTGCAACTCGGCAAAACAATTAACAAACAAGAACTCGACTCCAAACAGAGCTTACAACTCAAACTCGACATAAAAAACAGACAAAAACGAAATTACAAGGCCAACTTTCAAACAGCAAACACATAACTCAAACAGAGAACTCACAACTCGGCAAAAAAAATAATACTCAGAACTCAAACTGAACTCAGCCACTAAACAAACAGCCACAAGAATGGTAAGAGGAAACAAGCAGCAAAACTATCAATACAACTCAATTACAATGAACAATAACTCGCTGAACTCGGCAAAAATCAACACTCGGCAAAAATCAACATGCAGCAACTCAGAACAATGAAATCAGTTCTAGACTCAACAGAATGGCGACTCAGACTCATCACAAACAAGAAACGAAGAAAACAAGAAGAAATCAAAACAGGAACTCATCGACTAAACCAAAACAAAGTAACAACAAAACAAAACAGGGGTCTTGTGCGTATTGTTCGAAGAAGAGGAGAAGAAAGATGTGGGTTCGTATTAAATGGGTTTGATGGAATTGAAATCGAAGGAGCCAAGGAGGGGAAAGAAACAGGGGACTTTTCCATGTAGTAAAAGACTGTTTTACCCCTAGACAATTGACGCAGTTAGAGAAAAATAGACGGTAGTACACTAACTGTAAGTAATTAGTTTGTTCAGTATTGCCCGTGGCAGATTTGAAACTATTGTATGCGAAGTGGTGTCTTCACCAAAGTTCAGGTACACAAAGTGCACTTCACTCTTTTTTTAATAAATTAAAATAATAACACAATATACTCCATTAATTAATATTTCAAAAACATTTATAACAGATTAATTATAAATACAATTAATAATATACCTACTCTAATATTACCAGAGTGAAGTTATATAAATTTAATTAATCAAAATAACAATAATAATAATAATAATTTAATTTAATAGTGAATTTACATAATAGAAGTATATTAACTAACAATCGAAATAAAAGTCGAGAATGTTATATATATAACTTCGGAGCTCCATTAATTAATATTTGAAAAGTACCTATGATAGATTAATAATAAATACAATTAATAATATTGTTACTCTCATATTACCGGACCTTTATACTTGTAAGATGGTTAACATATATTATAATCAATTATAAATATTGGTTCATGCTCCTTGAAAAACCCTTAAACGGAGAAATTAAAAAATCTTAAATATATTTCATAATCATATAATAATAGATTAATAGTAAATACAATTAATAATATAGCTACTCTTATATTACCGGCCAGTGTTAAGTTATGTAAATTTAATTAATCAAAATAAAAACGTTGAATATTAATTTAATTTAATAGAGACTAACAATCGAAATAAAAGTCGAGAATATAATTTTATATAGAACTTGGAGCTCCATTAATTAAACTTTTTATTAAAAATAGAAACCCCTTCTTAATGGTATGGTATGCCATCCATATCGCGGTATGCCACTTAATATTAAATTAATTTGATTAATTAAAATAATTATACTATATATTAATTTAATTTAATAGTGAAGTTATATACTAGGATTCTTAACTAAAAATTGAAATAAAAGTCGGGAATATAGTAATATATATAATTTAGGATTCCATTAATTAATATTTAAAAAGTATTTATAATAGATTAATAATATATACCATTAATAATATAGCTACTCTTATATTACCAGAGTGAAATCATATAAATTTAATAAATCAAAATAAAAATATTAATATTAATTTAATTTAATAGTGAAGTTAAATACTAGAATCTATTAACTAACAATCGAAATAAAAGTTGAGAAACAGAACTTGGGGCTCCATTAATTAAATTCTTTATTAAAAGCAGAAACCCCTCTTAATGGTATGGTATGCCATGCATACCGTGATATGCCATTTAATATTAAATTAATTTAATTAATTAAAAAATACTAAATATTAATTTAAATTCATAGTGAAGTTATATGCTAGGATTCTTAACTAAAAATCAAAATTAAAATCGGGAATATAGTATTATATATAACTTAGGGCTCCATTAATTAATATTTAAAAAGTATTTATAATAGATTTATAATAAATACAATTAATAATATAGCTACTCTTATATTACCAGAGTGAAGTTTTATAAATTTAATTAATCAAAATAAAAATATTAATATTAATTTAATTTAATAGTGAAGTTACATACTTGAAATTTATTAACTAACAATTTTTTATATACAACTTCGGGGCTCCATTAATTAATATTTAAAAAGTATCCATAATAGATTAATAATAAATACAATTAATAATAAATTACTCTTATATTATCGGACCTTTATACTTTTAAGATGGTTAACTTATATAATAATCAATTATGAATAGTGGGTCATTGATATGGGCTAAAAGTAAGCCTTAAAGACACCTTTAATGTGGTATTAATTATACCCGGAATAGTCCAAACGTGGGGCCCACCAGTTGGGCCCAAACCCTATTTATAATATTAATTTCGTAATTAATATTAAGGGTAATAAACAGCTCAGCAAATAAGAGTTGGATAAGGATAATATCTCCTTCAGACTTATCCTATAAGGCATCCAATTCTATATGGAAACTGATTCCTATAAGGAATAGATCTAGAACTTTCCTCAAGGAGGTGACTTATCTATTAAGTCTCCAACTCCTACCTTAATTCTAAGGCTTCTCAACCTATATAAAGGGTCAGACCCCTCACCTCAGAACTACGTTTTTTGGCTTGATCTTTGATATTCATCAAAGTACGTAGGCATCTTGTGAAGGCAGAATCAGCCACGAGCACAAGAGCAGCCATTAAAGCACGAAGCTCACACACCCTTACATTAAATACATAAACCCTAGCCGCAATACTAGTAGCCTAGTTTTTGATCCACAACATTTGGCGCCGTCTGTGGGAAGAGAACATCAACCATGGTTCAAACACGAAGGACAACGTCAACTGAGGCCGTGCCCCTTAACTCTGCTCAACCAGCTACCTCAGATTCGCTCATCGTCACTGAGGAAGGACAAATACTCCCATCAACAGGGACGGTCGTTCCACCTCTGTCCACTCAACCCCCAGGGACGACTCCCCATGTAGAGGGGACTCACTCAGTGATCGTCCATCAAGGCCAAGAAACCAACCCTCTCCATATGGTGGTTTCTCCTCTTGGTAACGTTGATCGCACGGGGGTACAGATCCACACTACGGATCTCCCTTTGAACACCAACCCTATGTATGGACTGCCCAACTATCCCCCTCGACGAAGGGAACCTGGACCGAGCGGACACGCCTTACAGATCCGGGATCGAGAATATGATGACTACTCGGGTCCCTATACTGATGATTCATCATCATCTGAGGATGATGATCGAGATGAAGCCCCGAGGAGGCGACGTGCTAGCAAGGAGCCCCTAAGAAGAACACGGAGAATCCATGATGGGCCTCCACAAACGATTGAGGAGAGGATTAAGGCTCATGAGGCTGAGATCCAAAGGTTGAAGGATGATATAGCAAGGGAACAGGCAAGACAGAGTCTGATTCGACCCCCTCCAATCTCAGGAAGGATTCCCGTTATAGATTTGGAGAGGTCTTCAAGAAGACAGAAGAGGGCTGATGTCCCAACAAGTGAAGCTATGAGGGTGGAAACCCCCAGGAGTAACCCCAAAGATCTGGTGCCACTTGGGGACCCTGACGATCCCACACCTCCGTTTACTGAGGAGGTGATGAATGCCCACATCTCAAGGAAGTTTAAGATGCCAACTATTAAGGCCTATGATGGAACGGGCGATCCCGCAAATCATGTCAGAACTTTCTCGAACGCACTGCTGCTGCAGCTTGCTAGTGATGCCTTAAAGTGTAGGGCGTTCCCTCAAACTCTATCAGGCATGGCTCAAAGATGGTATAGCCGTCTACCTGCAAACTCGATTGGCTCTTTTAAGGAGCTAAGCGCTGCCTTCATCAGCCAATTCATCAGTGGGAGAATTCATGAGAAAAGTTCTGCATCCCTTATGTATGTGGTGCAGGGGAAGAATGAGAACTTAAGGGATTATCTCAAGCGATTCACCAAGGAGACGTTGAATATCACCGATCTGGAAAATAAGGTGGCCATGGTAGCCCTGGAACACGGAACCACTGACCTCTTCTTCAAAAGGTCTTTGGCGAAACACCCTCCTGAGAACATGGCCGAGCTCCAAAGAAGAGCCGATAAATATATCAAGGCTGAGGACAGCATTAAGAAGGAAACCACAGTAGGTAATGGCAAGGGCTCTAATGATTCAAAGAAAAGAAAGTCAGAACAAGAGTACGACGCTAGGGACAAGTATCCCCGGACTGGCAAGGACTCTGATTAATCACCTAAGAAGGGTTTTGGGTCAAGGTTTTCTGATTACACAAGGTTGAACGCTCCTAGGAGCCAAATTTTGTTGGACATTGAGAAGGATAAGGACTTTCGCTGGCCTAAACCGCTCAGGGGTGATCCCGAAAAGAGAAACAAAGATCTGTATTGTAGATTCCATAAGGATGTGGGGCATGACACAGATGACTGCAAACAGTTGAAGGATGAAATTGAGTTTTTGATCCGGAAGGGAAAGTTAAACAAGTTCACCAAGGGTGAAGACCGTGGAACCCAGAAAAGGGATTATGATAGAAGAGACAATGATAGGAGGGATAACGATCGCAATCGTAACCCGCAGCCTCGAGGGCCAGTAATCAATATGATTTGGGGAGGACCAACAGCGGCCGGTACTACCCGAAACTCTCGAAAGGCTTATGCCAGGGAAGTGATGCACATCACAGGAGAAGCCCCGAAGCGTGCTAAGACTGAGGCAGTGATTGGTTTTGATGATTCAGATCTTGAAGGGGTGAAATTCCCCCATGACGACCCGTTGGTCATAACTCCAGTAATTGGAAACTCGGAAGTGAAACGAGTCCTGATAGACAATGGAGCTTCCATCGATATCTTGTTTCATGATGCTTTTATGAGGATGGGGTATACTGACTCTCAACTAACCCCGACTAACATGCCAATCTACGGATTTAGTGGAGTTGAGTCCAAGGTTAAAGGGACCATTCAGCTGCCCATGACAATAGGGCAAGAACCTAAGGAGGCCACCCAGATGTTAAACTTTCTAGTAATTAAGGCTGCCTCAACGTACAATGCAATCTTAGGGAGAACCGGACTTCATGCATTCAAGGCCGTTGCCTCTACTTATCACATGAAGGTCAAATTTCCAACCAGGAATGGTGTTGGGGAACAAAAAGGAGATCAGAAAATGGCCAGGAGTTGCTATGTGGCTGCTTTGAGAGCTGACGGAACCGGGGGGCAGGTACTCCCGATTGAAGACATGGATGTCCGTGATGATAATGAACACTGGGGAAAGCCAGCGGAGGACTTAATACCTATCCCTCTGGAGCTAGGCGACCCTGAGAAGGTGACTTATATTGGAGCCTCTTTGAAAGAACCCCTGAAGGGCAAATTAATAGAGTTCTTACAAAGGAATAGTGACGTTTTTGCTTGGACAGCAGCTGACATGCCAGGGATTGATCCCCAACTTATAACTCATAGATTGAATGTCGACCCTAATCGGAAGATAGTACAGCAGAAGAAGAGAAATTTTGCTCCGGAAAGGCAAGAGGCCATTAAGCAAGAAGTGGATAAGCTCTTGGAGGCTGGTTTTATTGAGGAAATTCAGTTTCCCGAATGGTTAGCAAACCCAGTGATGGTCAAGAAAGCGAATGGAAAGTGGAGGATGTGTATAGACTTCACTGACCTGAATGATGCA
Source organism: Saposhnikovia divaricata (assembly GCA_036435485.1). Taxonomy (NCBI): domain Eukaryota; kingdom Viridiplantae; phylum Streptophyta; class Magnoliopsida; order Apiales; family Apiaceae; genus Saposhnikovia; species Saposhnikovia divaricata. The sequence continues at coordinate 135,559,283 of CM071594.1, read as the reverse complement.
TGCCCAAAGGATTGTTTCCCTCTGCCAAGGATAGATATGTTGATAGATGCCACAGCAGGACATGAGATGCTGAGCTTCATGGATGGATTCAGCGGCTATAATCAGATTAAGATGCACAAGGATGATATCCCTAAGGTATCTTTCATAACCGACTTTGGTGTTTTCTGCTATCTTGTTATGGCGTTTGGCTTAAAGAATGCGGGAGCTACTTACCAACGATTGGTGAATAAGATATTTGCCCATCTGATTGGAAAAACCATGGAGGTTTATGTCGATGATATGCTGGTTAAAAGCTTGGTCAAGGCAGATCATATCAAGCACCTCAGAGAGGCATTTGAAGTGCTGAGGCACCACAAGATGATGTTGAATCCAGCCAAATGTGCCTTTGGTGTTGGATCAGGCAAATTTTTGGGTTTAATGGTTTCTAAAAGAGGCATAGAGGCCAACCCCGACAAGATCAAGGCGATCTTAGACATGGAACCCCCACGCTCTCTAAGAGATGTGCAGAAGTTGACAGGCCGGGTAGCGGCTTTAGGAAGATTCATCTCCAAGTCTGGTGACAAGTGCTTGCCTTTCTTTCAAGCATTGAAGAAAGTGAAAAATTTTGAGTGGACCCCTGAGAGCCAAGAGGCCTTTGAGCAATTGAAGAAATACATGGTTAGAGCCCCGTTATTGACCAAACCAAGTCCTGGAGAGACTCTTTATCTATACCTGGCGGTATCTGAGCAAGCCCTGAGTGCTGTCCTTATTCGGGAAGAGGAGAAAGTCCAGACACCTATCTACTATGTAAGCAAAGTGTTGCATGGGGCTGAGTTGAATTACTCATCCATAGAAAAGTTTGCTTTGGCTTTAGTAACTGCCTCAAGGAAATTGCGACCTTACTTCCAGGCACACAAGATTCAAGTTCTGACGAACCAACAGTTGAGAAACATATTGCATAGCCCTAAGGCCAGTGGAAGGCTAATTAAATGGGCGATTGAGTTAGGAGAATTCGATATCACATACAAGCCTCGGACAGCCATCAAGGCTCAGGCATTGGCTGACTTCGTGGTTGAATGTACTATTAACAACCAAGAAGTCGGGGGGCAAGAGATAATGACTACCCCTGGGCAAGAGAAAAAAGAAGAGGAACTTACACCTGATCTAAAGGAATATTGGGTGATCTATTTTGATGGAGCATCAAAAACAAATTCTAGTGGTGCAGGTTTGGTTTTGCAAAGCCTTGACGGGTTCACAGTTGAGTATGCTTTAAAGCTGGATTTTCCTACTACTAACAATGAGGCAGAGTATTAGGCATTAATAGCTGGTTTGGGTTTAGCTAGAATCATGAGGGTCAAAAACCTTAAAGTTTGTGGAGATTCACGACTTGTGATATCCCAAGTAAACGGTGAATTCGAAGCTAAGGATGAGACTATGGCGAAATACCTGAGAGTGGTGAAGGCTGTTATGTCTCAGTTTGAGGAGTGTCATGTTGAGCACATCCCGAGAGAAGAAAACGTTAAGGCCGATGCCCTGTCTAAGTTTGCTTCTTCTGAAATAGAAAATTATGCTGGGAGTGTCTATTTTTAGGTCCTGAAGGCCCCAACCATTAATGCAAAGTTAGTGGCGCCGATTGATATAGGAGGCTCTTGGATAGATCCTATCAAGGCACACTTGGAGACCGGTTGGCTCCCAGACAATGCCATGGAGGCACGAAAACTCTCAGTAAGAGCGTTGAGATATACTTTGATTGAGGGTATTCTGTACAAAAGGTCGTTTGTCATCCCGTACTTGAAGTGTCTAAGGCCTTTAGAGGCAAGGGAAGCATTAGAGGAAGTTCATGAAGGGATCTGTGGGCAACATTTGGGGGGCAGAGCCCTAGCTCACAAGATAATTCGTTTAGGGTTTTATTGGCCGAAGATGTTGGCTGATGCACAAAACTATGTCAAGAGATGTGAGAGATGCCAGAAGCATGCCCCAATTGTGAGGCAACCGCCTGAGATGTTGACCTCTATCAACTCTCCCATTCCATTTGCAATGTGGGGGATGGACATACTTGGACCCTTTCCCATGGCTTCAGCACAGAGGAAATTCCTGATAGTGGCCATTGATTACTTCACTAAGTGGATTGAGGCTAAACCCCTGGCCAAGATAACCACCAAGCAAGTTTCCCAGTTCTTCTGGGAGAACATCATTTGCAGATACGGAATCCCACGAATCCTTGTGACAGACAATGGGACACAGTTCAATAATGAGGAGTTTAAGAAGTATTGTGAAGAGAATGCGATTGAGCTCCGCTTTACCTCAGTGGCACATCACAAGCCAATGGGCAAGCTGAGGTAGCTAATCGAATTATCCTTGATGGACTGAAGAAGAGGGTCGAGCGCTCTAGGAACACTTAGGTAGATGAACTGCTGCCCATAATTTGGGCGTATCGTACCACTTGTAAGGTAACAACTGGAGCAATCCCATTTTTGCTGGCTTATGGAGCCGAGGCTGTTGTGCCCTTGGAGATCATGCAGGCATCACCTCGAGTCGAGGCATATGAGCCAGAAACTAATGAAGAAGGGATGAGACTGGCCCTGGACTTAATTGACGAGGTTAGAGATGAAGCTAATGCTAGGAATGTTGAGTATCAGAAGAGAGCCTCTTTTCATTACAACCAGAGAGTTAAAGAAAGATTTTTTCGACAAGGCGACATGGTCCTAAGGAAGATTGAAGCCTCAGGAGTTGGCCAAAAAGGAAAGTTAGCACCAAACTGGGAAGGACCGTATCTGGTCAGGAAGGTGTTAGGACGAGGATCCTACAAGTTAGAAACCTTGGATGGGGTTGAGGTGCCCCGGACTTGGCATGCTGTGAACCTCAAAGTTTATTATGTTTGAGTTCTTTTGATAAAGGCCTGAACTTTTATCTATTTATTAGTAATAAGGTTCGAATGAGACCATTATAGAGCATGTTGCTCCCAGTAGTTGATAGAGTATCTATGTAAGGGTTGAACCCATTTTATTAATGTCCTTTGACAGCATAATGGAATTTATTCTGTTTTCTCTATTGGTTATCCTTCCTTGCTAAAACAAACGAAAGACGAATGTTGGACCGACTTATAAGTTTAGTACCAGCCAGGAGGCCAAATACTCAAAAGCAAAAGCAAAAGCAAGAAAAATGAACGGAAATAAACTGCATAAATAGTTAAGTTAAAAATTACAAAGGCCCGAAGGCTATTAAGTCAAATGGTTGAAACCCAGAGTTCAGAAAGGCAAAAGATAAATAAATAAAGCCTAAGGGGCCTTAGGGGCCTCCTTAGCAGGAGAAGCATCCTCAGAGCTAGTCTCAGTAGTAGACCCCTCGTCGGCAGAGATAGCAGCACCAGGCTGAGCTAGAGTAGGCTCGGGATCCAAAGCTGAAGTAGTGGCAGTAGCATGCTCCTTAACCAAAGTGTCATCCTCCCCAAACAGCTCTTCACTGGAACCAGGCCCCTGTGTCAAGGCATTGGGAAGGTGAGGGCTAGGAAAAGCAGAAGGCAAGAATAACCCTGGATGCTGCCTCAGAACTGCTTCAAGGGCTTTGGTCCACCCATCAGAAAACTGACTAGGAAAGAGCATCTCATCATGCTGATCCATGAGAGTCTTGTACTCATCTGAATCCAGATATTCATCAATATGCTTCTCCTTGTCATCTCTCAGGGCAACCAGCTCCGCATGCATCCCTACCATCTCTTCATCTTTCTTTTTTATTTGCTCTTCCAGACGGTTAATATGGAGAGTCTTCTTCTGAGACTCAGACTCAAAAGCTTTAGACTTCTCTTTCCAAGCTTTGGCTTTATGAACCAAGCTTTGGAAATGAACGTTAGCCTGCATGAAAGGTTAGCATTGAAATCAAGTAGTGAACTTAAAAGCCGTTAAGGTATTGAAAGATAAAAGTTTGAGACTTACCACAGCGAGATCCTGAGCACCGAGTGCCTCTGACTCCCCAATACCCCCACCAAGGACCATGTCCTTATGATCAGGGGTGGTGATCGAGTTTAAAGACCAATCCATGGAGTGCTTCGTAGAGCCCACCACAGAATCCTGCTTCCTAAAGCCCCAAGGAGGCCTGAAAACCGTCGACTGGACATTAACCTGGGAGCTCCCCTCCAGTCCAGCTATGTCACCATATCTCAACTCTCCTTTATGGGCCTTGTGGGGGCGTAGAAAAGGAGGCTCCGTGTTTTTCCCTCGAGGGTCAGCAGCCCTCTTAGCTCGAACCATCCTGGCTGTCTCTTCATCAGGAGAGGGTGCAGCCTCCACAATCAATTTCGCAACTGCAAGAACGACCAAAAAGAGAGTTGGGATAAATTCACTAATAAAAAGTAAATGGCAAAGACCAGTAAGAAAATTACCCCGCTCAGAAACTCTGGAAAGGCCTACTCCCCTTAGAGATTCCTCATTTAAAAGACTTAGGCAGGTAATAGAACTACTGTCTGCCTCGGTCAGAGTATTATAAACGGCCTGTTCCTCGGTACTAAGGACGATTCCCTTAGCACTTCCATCTGAGACTCTCGAGAATGTCTGCCTAAAGAGAGTGCCTCAATCACCTCCATCCCATTCTAAGTATGCGAACTCATTTTTCCAGCCCGCATTATTATCAGGAATTGACTTGCCATTAAAAATTGGGGGAACTCTAGGATGGAGCTTAACATATACCCAGCCAGGGTTCGTGGCAGGGCTATTGTAAAATTGAAAAAGTTTGCGAAAAAGCGCAACTGATAAAGGGAGTTGTTGTCGAAGACACAAAACCATAAAACATAATATAATTCTCCACGCGTTTGGCGGGAGTTGACATGGACTAATTTGAACATCAGCTAAGAGTCTAGGAATGAATTCATGAAATGGAAAACGAAGGCCAGCCACTAGACTCTCCCTATAAACACACAAAGAATTGGGTTTCCAGTGACAAGGTCTGTCACCTGGCTCGGCTGGGACAAGTTTATAAGGTGATTTAATTTTGAAAAGCTTGTTATATCTAGTGATTTCATCAACATCATGATAAGAGCTACAGCAGTCATATGCATCTAGTTCTGACAAAGATGGGTAATCATCTCCACGTTGATTTAACATATCTACTAGAGATGTGTAAGAAGAGCGAATGGTGATTGTACCTTTGGAGGAGGCAGAATTCATCTTTGCAAGGCGGGACTTAGCTTTGTCTTCCATTGATGCTCCTGGAAAAAGATTCGAAGCTCTTGAAAAACCCAGAAAGTTTGAAGATTTGAAGAAAATCTTCAAAGAAAACCCAGAAACTATGAAGGAGTGAAGATATCTTCAAGAAAGAAACCCAGAAACCACCGTGAAGGGGAGGAGCTCGAAGAAAACTTTCGCCGGAAATCGCCTTGAAATAGAGATAACTACAGAGAGAATTTCTAGTGAAGTGTTTGAGTAGAAGTGAGAATGAGAAAGTGAACTCTCCACTCTCACTCTTATATACAACCTTTTAGCCGGTTAAAATTCCTCCAAACGGTCAAAAAACCTACAGTAACAGGTCAGAAAAGCCCATGAAACCGGCCCAAATTAAGGCCCAATTCTAGGACATTCTTAGGAAAATACCTTTGAAAAATATCTTAGATATTTTAAAGAAAATTATAGATATTTTTGAAAAATATCATAGATAACAAAACCTGGATTTGGTTTCAAATAGCCCGGACGGGCCCAATAATGACTATAAGGTTAAGCCCATTTTGAAAAGAAAGGTATCAGGCCCCATAAGAATAGGCCCAAAGCTAAAGCGTTGGAAACGCCCTTATTTCGACCAGAATCCTGGTCGAAACGACCAAGAATCCTGGTCGAAAAACTCTTCGACCAAAGCGTTGGAAACACCCTTATTTCGACCAGAATCCTGGTCGAAACGACCAAGAATCCTGGTCGAAAAACTCTTCGACCAAAGCGTTGGAAACGCCCTTATTTCGACCAGAATCCTGGTCGAAACGACCAAGAATCCTGGTCGAAAAACTCTTCGACCAAAGCGTTGGAAACGCCCTTATTTCGACCAGAATCCTGATCGAAACGACCAAGAATCCTGGTCGAAAAACTCTTCGACCAAAGCGTTGGAAACGCCCTTATTTCGACCAGAATCCTGGTCGAAACGACCAAGAATCCTGGTCGAAAAACTCTTCGACCAAAGCGTTGGAAACGCACTTATTTCGACCAGAATCCTGGTCGAAACGACCAAGAATCCTGGTCGAAAAACTCTTCGACCAAAGCGTTGAAAACGCCCTTATTTCGACCAGAATCCTGGTCGAAACGTCCAGGAATCCTGGTCGAAAAACCCTTCGACCAGAGCAAAATTGGACCCTTATTTCGACCAGAATCCTGGTCGAAACGACCAGGAATCCTGGTCGAAAATCTCTTCGATCAGGAATAAAAAGAAGGCCTTGTTTCGACCAGAATCCTGGTCGAATTTCTGATCGAAAAAACTCAGTCCTGGTCGAAATTTGCTATAAAAATTGATTTTTTGACAGCAAATCTTCACAGACATGGAATTTTGATACCTGTGGGTACCATAATAGGATAAAAATGAAAATACGAGGAATTTCATAGATAATTCCTTGAAGAAAAAGACTATGTAACTAAAGTTATGGAAATTGCTTAGCCTCGAATAAGGCATATCGTCGTAAACGTGTCGGTCGCTCCACACTTTGCATCAAGACGACATTCGTGAAACACTAGTGTACAAAGCCCTGACCCAAGTCTCACGAAAGGCAGATAAAACTTCAAGGAAAACCTGATCAGTTTTCCTAGAAGTTGGGGGGCAAATGATATGGGCTAAAAGTAAGCCTTAAAGACACCTTTAATGTGGTATTAATTATACCCGGAATAGTCCAAACGTGGGGCCCACCAGTTGGGCCCAAACCCTATTTATAATATTAATTTCGTAATTAATATTAAGGGTAATAAACAGCTCAGCAAATAAGAGTTGGATAAGGATAATATCTCCTTCAGACTTATCCTATAAGGCATCCAATTCTATATGGAAACTGATTCCTATAAGGAATAGATCTAGAACTTTCCTCAAGGAGGTGACTTATCTATTAAGTCTCCAACTCCTACCTTAATTCTAAGGCTTCTCAGCCTATATAAAGGGTCAGACCCCTCACCTCAGAACTACGTTTTTTGGCTTGATCTTTGATATTCATCAAAGTACGTAGGCATCTTGTGAAGGCAGAATCAGCCACGAGCACAATAGCAGCCATTAAAGCACGAAGCTCACACACCCTTACATTAAATACATAAACCCTAGCCGCAATACTAGTAGCCTAGTTTTTGATCCACAACAGTCATGCTCCTTAACGTAGAAATTAAGTACTCTTACATATAATTCATATCATATATATATATATATATATATATATATATATATATATATATATATATATTATTATATGTCGAAAAATACGTGATATATAATTTAGAGACAATTTATATTTCATTGACAATTATAATCATACACAAATATCAATCACAAAATTCTCCAATAACATCATTAAAATTTTCCAATATTTTAATCAATATTTATGAGAATACTCAAGTTATGGTATAAATACAATATGATATTAAATGTTCAACAACAGAATATTCAAATACAAGTATATTCAGTTGCACAATTTTAGAATTCATGTGTTTGGCTTCAAAATTCGAATGCATGACTTTTAAGTTTAGTTGTAGAACTTAAAAATTATGGTATAAATAGAATATGAGATAGTAGTGTTCATCAGCAGAATGTTGCTAAAAAAGTAAGTTGAGTTATAGAATTTTGTAAGAAAAACAATTTTAGTTGTAAAAATTTTAAGTTCATGTGCATAACTTTGAAATTCAGTAGCAAAATAATGTACTTTTACTATGAGACAAAATAAGTTTTATCGTAGAATCCTATGATTTCGGGGATTATTTTTTTGTAAAATAAGATTAATAAAATAATTTAAAAGTTTTGAAGAAAGTAGATTGAAAAAATTGAAAAAATCTGCCAAATGTTATTTGAGAGAAAAAATAATAAAAGTGAAAGATTTTAATAAACGCGTCACTGATTAGATTTCCTTATTTTAATAAATGTTATGTACACTACACCATAAATGATCTTTACTAACACCTGAAAAAAGTGTAAAAAATTAAGAATAATGTTGCCAAAAGCCAAAAATTGGTCTAAGGCTACACTTTTTCCAAATTTGGTGGTGTTGGATATAGTCCTGTAGGCGTAGGTGCTAAGCCAACACTTTGTCCAATTCTATGGCTACATCGTTATATATGTTGTCTTAGTTATTTATGGCAATACTTTATGGTCTATAGCAACACCAAATACAATGTTACCATAGACCGTATAGCAACACTGGTTTATCTACACTTTTTTTTCGGCAACATCTTTTCAGCTTTATTGCAACATCTTGTTTATTGAACACTAATAAAATTTTTGCAACTTTTTTTCACTTATTCTAACATTTTTTTTATTAAACACTTTTTCATATTTTAGAAACCAATTATTTCAATTTATCTACAACACATATATATTAGAAAAACACTTATTTATTGGCAACATTTTAATTTATGTTACCAAAATTCATAATCATAAACCAAAATCACACTTAAATCTTAAAAACTCTTTGAACTGAAACAAAAATATGTCAAAAGACAATTTTGACACTGGAGATTTAAAAAAATGACGATAAAAGAAAAAATATGTCAAAAGACAATTTTGACACTGGAGATTTAAAAAAATGACGATAAAAGAATCATCCATCCAATAGTGCAAGGTGATTCCTATTTAACCTCAAGAGAAAATTGGCATCTGTTCATTGATCTACTTCCCGATTCCAAAATCTTTGTAATATCTTTGGTCAGGGCATACTGAGCAGTGTTATTCCATGGAAATAATGTACGAGTAACTGGTAGTTTCCTCCGAAGATCCTGTATTTTGGTTGCAAAAGATTAAAGGTCACTAGTGCATACCTACTGAAAGATCTGTATATGCAAATAAAACAAGTCGGATCTATATAGGCTCTAGAATATATGTCCACATAAAAGGAGGCCAACTCATTATATTAGTTATAATTCTATCTTTCGTTGCATTATTTATATATGTTTACATTTCATTTCTTTTTAAATGACGATGGCATTTTAAGAGTAATACATTTGACATTTTTTTTTCCTCTGAAACTATGTCAAAATTAAACAACATGTTTTTTCCTCTATGAAACTATGTCAAAATAAGACAATAGGTATCTGCACTGACAAACGTCATAACCACAAGAAATTTCTTGCTTTTGAGTATAGTTGGAGGTTTTAGACCATTAAATTGCATATTCCTCTAATAACATAGATTGTATTCTATCTTTCAAATTGGTTTGGGGGGGGGGGGGGGGGGGGGAACTAATTATAATGTTTGCTAAAAATAATTGAAGAGCAACAGCTAGACTAGCGTAACCACAAAACAAGAAAAGCTTAGAGGTATGGTTCTATGGAGATTTAGCTGAATGATTTTTGAGTCCTTGCGTTCATGTTTGGCATCTAATTGGACATTTCCTTCTTCGAAGTAGTGAGCACCCACCTGCAATTTGCCTGTTACTTCCACAACTTGTAAGTCATCCTTAAACTCGATAGTCCATATCGGACGCCAACTTCCATCACTGAAAGATAAATCATAATATTTCAAATGATAAATTAGCAGCAGAGTACGTTTTAAGGGAAGTACCACTTTTTCTGCAAAAAGATTACGAGATACAAAATAAGTTAACAAAGCTACCACCAATTGTCAAGCGATCTAATGACTTAAACTAGCATACTAGTAAGGCAATCCGGCATTGTTCATATATCCACTAGCGTTGTTTTAATGACGTATCCCCAAAATAATCCATTCTTACTCTTACACATTAAACTAAGAAACAAACCTGACCTGGTGTTGGATAAGAACACGTTTTAATTGCTCTATTCTGACATCCGGAAGTGCTAAAAGGCAGAGATTTATTGGCACTTGAACCTCGCCGACAATGTGTAGTTTGTGACGAATAGTAAATCATAGTTTCCATGTACTCTTCCACTAATAGAATTCACTACTGGAATAAATGTTTTATCCGCCATCCACAATTCAACAGCCTACATATTTAATTAAGGATGAGGGAAATGGTGAGTTAAGGTAAAGTACATTAACTACGATAAGAGTTGATATGAGTACATTGCGCAATAGGTGACATAAATTGACCAAAACAATACAAATTCAAACTACAGGGAGCAATTATACAAACTACTTTCCCAAAGTTTCAACATCAGGTAACCAAGTCCCAAAGTCCCAATATGGGTTCAATTCCTCACCCATCCACTTGTACAAATATATGTTAGTTATGAACAAAAAAAAATGTCTACTTTGCTATATAAACAAATAATGATTTTTTTTACTACATTATGGATAAACAAAAAAAGATAATGGGTGACCGGGTATATCATAGATAAATAGTTGACTATAAAGGCTGGGGCACTTTACTCATAAGAGCTTTGAGATGCAAAAAGTTGTGGTGCTTGAGCATCCAACATAACTTAATATACTGTATACAAAGACCTACATTTAATTTAATAAGATAAATAGAAGCAAGGATGAAATGAAATAAATAACCCTTCAGGTGGCCTAATTAATATCAAATCTAAATGCATGCAGCATTTGACCAGCTAACAACCTTAACAATTTTTTGTCAAGGTCCAGCCGTACGAGTCTGCATTTTGCTTCATGCATCGACTATTCATGAAAATTACCATCTGAGATGTATATTGAGCAATTAAACATTTTCCCACAGTAGGAGGGTGCCTAACTTACTTCAGCAAAAAAAGAAAGAATAGATAAGAGAGCTGCATAATTGAAGAATGTACTACTTTACTCAACAAAAAAAAATTAAAACTGTACAAAGCAGCGCATATATATGTGATTTTATCAGCATATGCTTCTCACTGTCATGATAAAAGTTAGTAGCCACTTTCAAGTAAATTCTGAAAGTATAATATACATAGCAAATATGCAAAAGATAATTAGTCTATGACAATTACAAGAAAAAACAGTATTAAGAAGTCTTGCTCACAGACATCTCTATTATATAGACCCTACAGTTTCACTAGTGAGTTGTGACATGGTTTACATCAGGTAACCAAGTCCCAAAGTTTTTACATTACTGTAACTGCAAAATATTAGAACATACGGACTGGGGTGGTTGTGCTAGTATTATTTAAGCATTAAAAAGATTTACATTTCAACAAAGTTTAATATCAATGTCTACTTCAATTGGGATTTAGCCTAGTGGCAAATGCAATCTCCGATGACAAAGGTCACGGGTTTAATTCCTCAAAACTATATCTTTGAGAAAGGATTCAATAAACTTTCCACCATACTTGAGACTAAAAAAAAAATACTTACACAGTTTATCTGGCTCTCCAACAGCTCATTACACACTTCACCAAAATAACACCGAGACTAAAAAAAAGAGTAACATTAAGGCTATAAAACAGAGTAACAGAGTAAAACAGTTCATACTAAATATACAAACAAAAAATAGGGTTATAAAAACAAACACAAAATTATGTTTATGCTACCACAACATAAAATCAAAACAAAAAACAATCAACAAATTAAGATTTTGTAAAATACTGAAAAAATTAGAAATTCCCCCAAATTTTAGGGTTTATAAATCTTAAATTAATACGAAATTAGGGTTCATAAGTGAATTAATACATCTACAAATTAGGGTTTTCTTACCACATAGCAAGCTTCAAATTCGTGGCCACACGGCAAGCTTCAAATTCGTAACCACACAACAAGCTTCACAGAAAGAGTGAGTGAGTGAGAAAGAGTGAGTGATATATATATATATATATATATGAGGGAGAGAGACCAGAGATAAAAGATTGAGAACGAGAGAGAGAGAGTGAGAGAGAAATTAAAGATCGAGAACGAGAGAGAGAGTAAGAGAGAGAATTACCCAACTGAGAGAGAGTAAGAGAGAGAATTACCCAACTGAGAGAGATATTGAGATCGAGAGTGAGCGAGAGTGTATTAACTAAAATGAGAGACCTACCCAAATATTTAATTTTTCCCCAAATTATTACGCGGCCGGTTTTTCCCCCAAATATTTCACTCCCCCCACCCAAAAATATTTGACTTTCCCCCCGATTCATTTCCTATACTTTTGTTAGTGTCTACGTTAACATCATTTCAAGTGTTGGCTTTGTTAATCAAAAATATTTAAGGCAACATACATTGAAATGTGTTGTGAGAGGAATTTGGTACAACATTTCGAGAGAATATCGCTGGAATAACGGATGAATCGCTTGATTTCTGGCTGCAGAATCGGCGTTCAAGCGTTTACAGCCCGACGTTCAACTGCCAAAGTGGACGGTTGTTTGTAATGATTTTGGGACTGAGTTTGCAAGGTCACCGGACAGCAAGGATGGAGTAATTCCTACTCAATCAATCCCAGCTGCCAGAGATGTGTATTGCTCAAGTTTTCTACATGATTTTTTTAGAGAGAAGTGAGATTCAACCCTTGCAAAGTGCCTACATATCCTATATTTATAGGAATCAAGTCCCATGTAGTTCTAGGGTTTTGGACTCCTTGTTGATAGCTCAGCCACGTTTTGATAAGCCTTATCCTCCTGACCATGCTGATCCGTTTGTTATTTTGTGATGAAGAAGAGTCCTAGTTCCCTTAGGACACTGCCTGAACCCTAGCCTTCCGCTGTACAGCCGCCTATATATATACGCAGTGTATATATCATATATGTTTTATATTTATCTTCCTCTACTGAACTGATCCAGCTAATTATCCTAGATGATATGATTATCTAGTAGGTATCCCTACATATAACCATAATTATCTTCATATTTATATGATTTTCCGTCATATATCTGAATATATATACCTAATCCATGTATATATGATGATTATCCACGAATCCAGAGGTTGTTGGGCCACTCCTACTGTTTAGGAGTTATCCACAAGTCGGTTAGAGCGATATATATCCGTTCTCCTACAATTTAGGAGGCTGTTGGGCCAAATCCCGCGGACTGTCCGGGTACGAGTATGAACCCCTGCCTGGAAGCCCTTCACCTGAACCCCTATAAGGCCTCCACACAGCAGTACCCCCACCTGGGGTTCAGACACCTGAACCCCTGCATGAATGAACTCCGAATCAGATGCCAGAATCTTCATCTTTCAGTATATTTCCAAAGCATATTAGAGAAAAACATCCATACCTAGTCCATCCTATCCTTCATATCCATATTACTTGAACCCGTAACCTTAATGGGATTAAATCAAGCCCAAGGCGGATTTTGGGCACAACAACTACCCCCCGGTTCCTTGTAGCCATTTGAATGTAAAAGGAACCAAAATAGGACGAGGTCTAATCCTTCCTTATCCTCCCCAGAGAAATACATAGCTTCCACATCATGCTTCCAAGCTTACATGAGCTAACTCGGCGTAAGAAACAGGAAACATAATGTTTCCACCTACGTACCCCATCTGAATCCTTAAATGAACTCCTTCCACATACCTTAGACCATGCATAGCGTACCAATTCCAATCATGAGCTTTTTATCCTTATCACCTGAACCTACCAGTTCCAGCCTCCTTCCTTGAAAATCATAGCCGGACTTCTCGATATATTTCTTTTCCCTGTGAGGTTGGTCTTCACGTGTGAATCCTTGTGGGTGAAGTCATGCAGCTTCCACTGTTGCAAATAAGCTTCAATTTTCCAAAACCCTGGGCTACCAAGACAACTAAAAAAAAGTGATTAGTAACATGAGCTAAGTAGCTCACATATATAATGCACATAGCGTATAGATATATAATGCATAGATGCAAGTATGATTATGCGAGTGCAAATGATTTTGTATATAAACCCATTGTTGTCTTCGCACTCAAGTAGAACCTTGACGAACGCACTCTTCAAGACACATGCCACAATATTTAGAGATTTTTATGAAACCATCACAATGGACCTCCCAAGATATTGCTAAGTATTTTGAGGACTTCTCCAATGATGCCCAGTGTTGTGGGACTTCTCCAAACTGTTCCCATAAACCAAGGGACTTTGCCAAACCATGCCCATAAACTGTGGGGCTTTTCCCAAGTGAACCTATAATCCATATGATGCAGATGATCTTATATGCGTACCCCAAGAGGGACCAAGGTAAGGTCATAGAAACCGCCTCAATTGTAACTATGTCTTTCCAAGTGGTTACGTTATGAGGCATATAGTATGCCTAAGTACCTATCAGCAAGCAAGTTTGAAAGTAATTTTGAAACTCATGCATAATGTAAGTAAATATATGTCATGATAACCCTTTGTGTATAAATCCATGCAAGTGTAAAATCATGTGATACGCACATCCAGATGAACATGAATTAATGTGTGATAGAAGATAATGATCCATTTGAAAAGATGAACTTCGCAATGAAGTTTTTGGCTAGATGCTATATAAATTTCCTTGTATGCATAGAAAACATGTGTGACAGAGAATATGTAAAAGAATGAAAGTAGAACTTATCTTTTCTTTTAGCACGTCAATCCAAGTCAAGGTTCAACCATTGAACCCATAAGGTTGGGGCTACCAGCCTTTGAGCTTAAGATGAGGGCCTCTTTCCATTATGTAAGCCCTTCCATGGTGAGATGTTGAGTTACCTCCCGAGGATCAGATTTCCTTCCCGCATGGTATTTAAGCCTTCCTCCGCTTGAATCCTTGAACCTTTGTTCGTGCGTATGCCATGTGAGAAGTAGACTGCTTAGGGGTACATTCAAACCCTAGGGGTTCACCCAGTTGTACCCTTTAAGGTTTTATAAATATCAAGGCTTCACGCAATAGCCTTAACTTGTATATATCCATTCACATGTCAAGTATGATAATGGGACACCACTACCTGTCAAGGGTTCACGTGGGCTTGACCACACCACCTATGAAGGGTTTACGTGGGCGTAAGATTGATAGGAGCTTTTCTTACTTAGGGTACCCAGGGTCAATGCGAACCCTGGAAAAAAGGTTCCACTACCTGTTGAGGGTTCACGTGGACCTAGCCACACTGCCCGCCGAGGGATTCCATGGGCTTGAAGCTGATGTGAGTATTGTTACATACCCACAATGCTAATAATTAGAGGACACCACCACTTGTTAAGGGTTCAGGTGGGCCTGGCCACACTACCTATAAAGGGTTTACATGGGCCTAGCCACACTGCTTGCCGAGGGCTTACGTGGGCTTTAAGTTTATGGGAGTTTCGCTAGCCTAGTGTCCCTAGGATCGATACGAACCCATGACATGTATAATCCATACATGTTAAAAACCTGCTCATGCATAATCCATACACGAGAAATCCAAATCATGAAATCCAACCCAAATCCCAATCCAAATCCGAATCAAAATTCAAATCCAAAACCCAATCCAAATCCAAAGCCGAATCCAAATTCAAATCCAAAACCCAATCCAAATCCAAATCCAAATCCGAATCCAAATCAAAATTCGAATCCAAATACGAATCCAAATCCAAATCCAAATCCAAATCTGAATCCGAATCCAAATCCGAATCCGAATCCAAATCCAAATCCAAATCCAAATCCATACTCATCGGGGAAGCTCAAACCCAAGAGGTTCATACCTAAAAGGCTTCTTCCGAGTAGGTTCATACACCTACTACCCCTAGAGTCCTTTCATATAACCTATCTTATAGTAAATAACTAGGTTCACGTAAACAATAATATATGAACACAAAAAGAAGGCATGCGAGCATAAGACATGAAGCACATAAGTACACATAGCACGTAAGTACGCGCAGTCATTCACAGCAGTTAAGTAAATAAAGGCAAAGATAAAGCGATCATAGTTTTAATCAAGTCATAAAAATTATTTCACAGATGAGCGCTCGTGCCTTACCCCCCGGGCTTCCAATGATATAAGCTAGATCCTCTTACCGACTAAACCCCTAATCCTAGACTGGTCTACGGGATCAGACCTAGAGTCCATGAAGAATTCCCATTAACAAGGTTCCATACTGGGAGTTTCCCTCGACCAGGTTCTATCCTTGGAGATTCCCTCAACGAGGTTCCATGTGATTTCCTCACAATGCTAATTTTCTTAGCATTCCAATATCCTTGAGCTGGACTTCACTCACCCAGTTTCCTTGGGGTCGTGGCGAAGCTGTTTACCAATCCCATATGATTTTCTCACAGCACTAATATTATTAGCGTTCCGATATCCAAGATTAGGACTTAACTCACCCAGTTTCCCTGGGGTCGTGGTGAAGCCATTTGCCAATTTATACGTAGCTTCCTCAGCTGTACATAAATCCTATAACGGGGTTGGTTATCCACCAACTTGATTACACAAAAGTTTGAAGACATTATGCCTTTTCAGGGTTTAAGCGAGTGAACCCCCATTATAAAGGAACCCTGTGGCCCTAGTTTCCCTAGGACCTTCCTACCGTATGTTCCAATTCCATTCAAATGTAATCCACATGTGTTCCAATCCACACGTATGTAAACCACATGCGTTCCAATCCCTTCATGTATAATCCATACATGTTCCATATAGTCTGTGTAATCCATTAACATATATTCTATATGTTTCTAATCCATAAGCATATAATCCATATGCTTCCAATCCATTAGCATATAATCCATATGCTTCCCATCCATTAGCATATAATCTATATGCTGTTAATCCAGCTCATGCATAATCCATACATGAGAAATCCTTTTTAAACATATTCAGGAAATCCAATCCGCAGATGCTCCTTGGTCTAGCTTCCAGGGGTACCTCAGAATTAGATTCCATTAGGGGTTCGCATACCAGAACTTCAAGAATCTCATGAACCTGACACATTCATTGTGTGAGAGTTCCGTTTGCTTAAAAATTTACCACTTTCAAGATACCATCATGGGCAGTATACCATCCACTACCCCCCGGTTCCCTGCAGCCATTAAATGTAAAAGGAACCTAATATAATCCGCAACCAGGTTCAATCAACCTTCACCCTAATCCTCTAAACTTACGTGAGCGTACTCATTGTAAGAAACAAGGGGTATCATAGGTGAAGCGGCTACTGCTTGTAATATTCCTTCCAAGAAGGACCATGTTACTTTTCCCCGATGATGATTCAATAATTTCCATTCTTGACCCTCCAAGGTTCCGATGTCGTACCCTACGTTGTGGTTGCCTCAGCTAACCTTTGGTAGCTTACGTTTGATGTGCGTATGCCCAAACATACTCGCCATCTTCACACACTTCTACATCCTGATGATTATATCCATGCCACCCGATATGGTTTTCCAATGATCTCCTCCATGTTTCAAGTTCGAAACCATATTTCACAACCCTCCTTGGTACCAGAAATTCACATGAATCAAGCTTCCCTGAGTTCAATTGACTAAACCTCCCTCCATAGGATTCAGGTACGCCTACCTTAAAGACCTTACTCCAAGTGTATGCCGTGAATATAGTTATGACCATCTATAAATCCAACCATGTTGATTGCTGAAGATTGTGTTTTATGTCGAGTTTTGTTGCTGTAACCCAATAAGGAGTTTTGAGGCTGAAGGCCGCCAAGGGTTCACGAACCTGAACCTCCTTTGTACATCTTCTCATTAAAAAATAAGGTGCATTTAGAAATCTTCCATGTAGCCTGGCATCCACTAGTCCTCGATTCCTCGGTGTAGTTTGTCCATGGCCAATATTGAATCATATTCAGCTTCTCATCCACTTTGAGGATAAGTCTAAATGGACATCCGTGAAGCTAGCTATACACGTCTCACAGTAGTTTCAACCTCTTTTTTCATCCGTGTGGGAAGCCATGCTCCTCCTTATAAATGCGAGGTATGTAACCATTTTCTTTGTTTAGATGATAAAACCTCCTTTCTTTGGCCTCCGCTTAGGTGCTTCAACCAGTACCCCCCCAGTATGCCTTTCACCTGTATTCAGATTTCTTCTTTAGGTGGGGAAGCCACTAGGAATAGTGTCTTGGTTGAAGCTGCCCCTTATTCCTTTCCATTGCCCTAGTATATGAGGATCCAAGTCTATTCCAACCCAGATTCCATTCTTAGCTTAGCTATTTTCCCTAGCTTTTGCACCTTCTGGTCTTTCCTTTATGGGGTTCACGTATAAACCTCGCACCCACCTCTTTGTTGATCGAGAGGTCGTTCACACCCGATTCCTTGTCTAGTGGCATCTTTCCCATAATTTCATCGAGATTACAATCCATCGCTAGCTTCCAGAATTCCTTCCCTGAAGTTTCCACATGTTCCAACGTCTGATGTTTGTGGGGATTATAGCAGGGGAACCCCTTTGTAGGAAATCTTCCAGCTTCTTGTGCTTGAGGGGTTTACATATGAGAACCTTCTTAGCCATGTTATAAATTGAGTCCACCATTTGCATCTTCTTTAGAACGGGTCATCCTACCATAGTGTTGTAGGATACGCTATCAACCATAACTCCTTCCAACTGGGTGGATAAGAGGGGTTTATCCTTCAATAATACCAGTGACAGTTTTAGTTCGTGAGAGGTTTAAGTCCACCTTCAACTTCCACGATAAGCTTTTCACCAGAGCTTCATTTAGGTCTTTACTTGAGACCTTTCGCCCAATGCTCTTAGCTGGATATTCTGACATTTCACCTTCCACTGTTAGTGAAGTTTTCATCGTGAGCATCTTTATAAGCTGCTTTTGCCTTTTTTGATTTGGTGTCATCGCATGTCCAACCAAGAACTCCTTATTTTTCATTTATAGAGGTTCCTTCATACTTTCTGTTAGAGAGGCGACGTCAAATCTCTGGACTTTATTGATTCATTTTTTGAAAAGCTTTTCAACTATTGCTTCTATATGATGCGTTCTTCCTTCATCATCCTCCATTAGAGCAGCCATTTACATCAACGTTATGGGTGGTACTACCCCCCGAAAAATTGGAACCACTTTATGGGGTTCCATCAGTAGGGCTACTGGTAACATGATTCCTCAAGTATTCTGAATGAAGCTTCCATCATACCCGTATAGTGAGGTGTTTACTTTTGACCATTTCCTTGATTTAACCATTTGAGTATCCCACACCAGTTGTGCAACGCCCATGTGTTGCATAAGAGGCCAAACATGGCCAAGATTGTTTTTTCTTGATGAATCCCCTTTAGGAACTAATTAATTCTTTTGGGGTTCTCATGTCGAGTGACACAATTACCAAGGTGGAACCCCTACATTGAGTTCCAATATTTTCCATTTTGGATTAAAGCCTTTGAATGGGATTTTCCATGCTTAAACCCTTTTCCAGGTTGTTTCCCGGGTTCTTCTTGCTTATTGCGGGCCTTTTTATTATTCAGCTTCTTGCTTATGATCAAGGGGCCTTCCATCATCGAACCTATCGTATACGAACCCCATTTCTAGGAAGCTCATTTCTGGGGGAGTCCTTTTTACCAATCTTTTCCATATTTTAATTTGACAAGCTTCATATTAAGCTTTCTGCCCAGTCTATTGAACATACTCGGGCTTCTGTTAAGTGAAGCCTCAGGGTTCTAGGACTTATCTCCTTGAACATGTCATCCTCGAACCCCCGTCCAGGTTGCTCCCACCAATAAACCTCTTTTTCATGGAAGCTTAGTCTTCCAGCTCATTCATGTTCTCATGGTAAATGTTGATGGGAAACCTTCATACCGAGTATGTAAATTATCAATGAGACACCTCTAATCTTACCTAAGCTAGCTCGTTGTAAGAAATAAGAGGTATCTAAGAGAATAATGTATAATATTTTCAATAGCTCACCAATGAGGGAGTCCATATCCTTGCCATCATCCAAGTTTACATACTGATCATTAATCATGGGGTTCGCATATCTGCTTCAATTTTGGTTCACCCGTACCCCTTCAGTCAAGAGGGTTGTACCCCTATCTACACTGGGGTTCACCTGTTACTCATTTACTAGGAGGTTCGCACTCTTATCTGCGCTGGGATTCACCTACAGCTCATCAATCATGGTGTTCGTACCCCCATCATCATTCAAGTTCACCCATTTACTCCCTTCATGGATGGAGCTACGGTGCAAACTAGTGTTGTGCTCCACAATCTTTAATGGAAACTCCTGGGCTTGTTTAACCCCATAATTATTGAAAGGGAGCTTTGATAGAGCTTAACCTCCAACTGGTTGAACCCCTAGATTGATAATCTCCACCTTTTGACAATAAAAGTTTTCATGTCGTATGCCAAAATTAAGTATTGGGGGTTCATTTGGTTATGGGTACCTTTTACCATGAGTACGTTCTCCATAATTGAGTATTTGGGGGTTCATCTGCAAGGAGCCTTCTGACTGAGAAACTTGGGGTTCGACTTCGAGGAACCTTCTAGCTGAGAAACTGGGGGTTCATCTGTGTGGAACCTTCTGTCATGGGTGCGACCACCAGATTGATGCTTCTCCAGCCTTTACCGCTTGAACCTCTCAACTAGTACCTTTCCAAATGGCCTTTATCTCCATCAACATGTGGGCATTCAGTTCCTCGTACGTTCTAATATATGTATTGATGCACCTGATTGGATAAGCTTCTGGATTGCGGAACCCCGCATTGCTGAACCCCTAATCTGATTCTTTCCTATCGAAATATAGTATCCGAAACACTTATTTTTCGGCCATTCTATCCAAGACCTCAGAGCCACATCTCTTCTTATATGCGTTTTACCACCAAATGACCAGAATAAAGGCGATTATGGCTAACCTTCCTTCTTCTTCATCTTTTTTTCGATGAGCCAAGATTTTTTCTCCCATTTTTTCATATTTTCGTATATTTTTTTTAGAGACTCGATTTTCCAGCCCATTCACATGATATAATCCACCATACCTTGATTGTTGAGCTCCTTCTCGGGCCCAATTTCATGGTCACCTCCATTGTTCTTCGGTGTATGTTCATGGCCGAAGCTTTTCGCAATCTTTCCTCTCAAAAGATCATCCAATCCCCTCCTTCTAGCACCAAAAATGTTGTGAGAGGAATTTGGTACAACACTTTTAGAGAATATCGCTGGAATAACGGATGAATCGCTTGATTTCCGGCTGCAGAATCGGCGTTCAAGCATTTACAGCCCGGCGTTCAACTGACAAAGTGGACGGTTGTTTGTAATGATTTTGGGACTGAGTTTGTAAGGTCACCGGATAGCAAGGACGAAGTAGTTCCTACTCAGTCAATCCCAGCTGCCAGAGATGTGTATTGCTGAAGTTTTCTACATGATTTTTGTAGAGAGAAGTGAGATTCAACCTTTGCAAAGTGCTTACATATCCTATATTTATAGGAATCAAGTCCCATGTAGTTCTAGGGTTTGGACTCCTTGTTGATAGCTCAACCACGTTTTGATAAGCCTTATCCTCCTGACCATGCTGATCCGTTTGTTATTTTGTGATGAAGAAGAGTCCTAGTTCCCTTAGGACACTGCCTGAACCCTGGCCTTCCACTGCACAGCCGCGTATATATATACGCAGTATATATATCATATATGTTTTATATTTATCTTCCTTTACTGAACTGATCTAGCTAATTGTCCTAGATGATATGATTATCTAGTAGTTATCCCTCCATATAACCATAATTATCTTCATATTTATATGATTTTCCATCATATATCTGATTATATATACCTAATCCATGTATATTTGATGATTATCTACGAATCCAGAGGTTGTTGGGCCACTCCTAATGTTTAGGGGTTATCCACAAGTCTGTTAGAGCGATATATATCCGTTCTCCTATAATTTAGGAGGCTGTTGGGCCAAATCCCGCGGACTGTCGGGGTACGAGTATGAACCCCTACCTGGAAGCCCTTCACCTGCATGAACCCCTATAAGGCCTCCACACAGCAGTACCCCCACCTGGGGTTCAGACACCTGAACCCCTGCATGAATGAACTCCGAATCAGATGCCAGAATCTTCATCTTTCAGTATATTTCCAAAGCATATTAGACCAAAACATCCATACCTAGTCCATCCTATCCTTCATATCCATATTACTTGAACCCGTAACCTTAATGGGCCTTAAATCAAGCCCAAGGCGGATTTTGGGCACAACAAAATGTATTGCAACATCAAAATAAAATGCTGGTGTACATCAAAATTAAGCCATCTAAGGCTACATTTTACATGCCAACATTAGTTTTAGGTGTTGGTAAAAAGCATATATGGTGTAGTGGTAGTTTTTATTTCCAACAATACCCTTATAAAAATAATTTAAAAATAAATTGAATTTGGACAGTTTATTTTGAAGTAATCCAACGATTAATAATGGTTGTTCAGATCTCTTTTAGCGTTTGGTTCTTTGTTGATCCAGACCTGATAACTATTATTGATAATTAAATGTAGTATCAAAGTAAATAAATGTCATTAAATTATTTAATCAAAATAATATAATAAATAATTTTATTTAAAAAAATTAAAAATAGAAATTTAAGATAATTAATCAGAATCCGTGCTTCACACGATCAACAACATGTCGTTACCCGTTAGGCTTGTTATCGGCTAGTATTATTTAATACATATATTTCTCGGGACTACGAGAAATATTTAGAATAAATTTAACACCAGTAATCTTATACTCAAAAAGATGAATTAAATTCCAGTTAACACAACTCGGTGAAACTTTCTCCAAAATTCATTATAGGTGATCTCATAATACTAGTGATCCTCCCACTGCGTGCAATGTAAAAGGTCCACTGACCTGTATAGCCATCAAGGCAGTGATGCTACAGGTCCCCCGACCTATAATAACCAGTAGGGCCAATAAAATATACTCCATTGTTCCACCCAGTTATTTAACTTCATCTACACATAAACAAGAGCAGCGCAAATACTCAATAATCAGTTAAGAAATCTTTAGAACAAGGATATCATAGATCATATAAAACTCCAACTATAATTCAAGAATTATAGCACTAAGTCTCTGAATTTTCGAATTTGCAGAAAAAATGGATAGTTCCCAACAACTAGTACATAGATGCATATTTCAGGTAAGAATCTCAAATAAAATTTCAAGTGAGGAATCACACACATATATATATATATATATATATATATATATATATATATATATATATATATATATATATATATATATATTCCAAAATAAGAGAGTAAGCACTATGCCATAGATGGTCTATTGCAACCTTTTGGCATGGGTGTTACCTTCTTGGATGTTACCATAACTATGAAATTTTTGAGCTATCGCAACCCTCTAATTGTGGGTGTTACCAAATTCACAAAAGTGTGTTACTTTAGTTATAAAAGGTGTTACAGTGGGCAACACCATGAGATGTGTTACCATAGAGTATTCATGAACAAAATTTTTATTTTATTTAAAATTAATGATTTAATAATTATTTGACTTTAAAAATAATTAATTTTAACAAAACAGTTGAAGGAATCATTTTAAAATGTAATATTCCATCAACTAATTAAATGATTGATTTTTCATAAATATTAAATTTTGTTTATAAATTTTGAATTAAAAGGTTTTAAAATAAAGTAATAACCAAAAAATATTAAATTTTAACTAAATTCATTAAAAAATTTAATAGAGAAAATAATAATTTGCAGTAACTATGAATTACTTCAAAATAATGAAAATAAAAAATTGAAAAATTATAATTGAATACCAACAAATTAAGATAAATTTAAAATACTTTTTAAAAAAATTAAAAAAGAAAAGTACATTGCATTATTAAGGTGGGCTGCAAACAAAACGAGAGATGGGCTGAGCGGTAAACAAAAAAGAGAGCGGTAAAATTAAAATTTAGAATCAGATTAGTCAAACACAAATAGGGGGAAACAAATAGGTTAGTCCAGTCTCACTTCTCTCGCCTCTCTCTCGCCTCTCTCACCTTGATCTCTGTATCTCTTCCTCTCTCTTTGTCTCTCAACCATCTCTCTATCTCTCACCATCTCACATCTCTCCGTCTCACCATCTCAACCCTAATTCAAACCCCTAATTCGACAAACCTTAATTTATCGACCCAGCTAAATTAAGCAAAACCCCAACTTAGAGTTTGTTCGATTTGTAAGTTATTGACTTGAATTAGTAAATTACAACACTTATTGTAGTTTTCCTGCCTTGTAGTCATCCAATGAAATTTATTTTCATAATTTCGTCTAATCAAAACTCGATCTATAAACTATTCACAGAAACGGTCTATGTTACGCTCAGATCATCATCCATGACCCTAATTTCTTAAGAGCAATTCATTTTCCACCCAATTTCCTTTAGGCACAAAAATACATCCGGGTTAAGGTTTAAAATTTATGTAAGCTTACCTCATTCTCTTTCGTTTTCTTGCATTTCTAGTTAGAATCATAAGAACATTTTGCATATGTTTATTGAGTTTTTAAAGAAGCATGAGATTGAATGAAATCTTGAGATAACTACATACAGATTATTTGAAGCAAGGGAACATGTTTTTTGAATCACATGCTCGAAATGATAGCATTTATTCATATTCATTAAGCTTATCTATTTATTTTTTGTAAGAGTTTCTGGTACTTAACTTTGTAATTTGCTAATATTAATGCAGATGCAAATGAAAAAGTGTAGTTGGTTGACTAGTCCTCCACTAGTATGTGCTCGTGGTGGTGATTCCTCTCGTGCCTTCCCAAACACTATATGTACCTTCTGCCGTGGTCATTGCAATATGTTAGTTTCCTTGAGAACTCGTTAATAAATCAGCAGTTTATATTGCATGAATTCATGACTGCCATCAAGCAAAACTATGGTGAAAAAGTTTTAGTACAGGTAGACTATCTTTATCAATAGTATATACCCACATTTTGTCATGCGATCTTTTTTGGTGGAAAAAATGAATCTTCTGATCTCATGTTTGCAATTAGAGGATTCTGAATTGCTTTTTTCCTTGCAAGGTACAACTGTTGTGGTTTTATCAGGGCTAGTTGCAGCACTGAAATCACTTAGGGGAACATTGGCAGATCACACATATTTGTTCTTTGGTGCTGGGGAAGTGAGAATTCATTATTATTCTGATAATGGATTTATATGAATGTTACAAAGAATATGACATGACTCATTCAGAGGGAAAACTTCTAAATGAATATGAAGTTTCTTAGGTGTGAAGCTTTTCTTAAATATTAATGCAAGACTCTATTATGAAGTTTCAATTGTGAATCTATTCGTAATGCAAGATATTCTTTTTATAGGTCATTTTAACACCAACCCATTTGGCTATTGTAATGGAGTATGCATCTGGAGGAGAGTTGTTCGAACGGATATGCAATGCAAGACGGTTTAGCGAGGATGAGGTTTTATTCAAGCACTAGTTTTTGTTGTCAATATAGACTCCTATTCATTTATGGTCAATTCACTGGTAGCTTGTGCTGCTGCAGGCACGTTTCTTCTTCCAACAACTTATATCAGGAGTCAGCTACTGCCATGCTATGGTATGTGACAAAGTTCTTTGCATTTCTGGAATATTTATAGATGTCAAGGCAATTATACTCAGTATTCGTATTAATTCCAACATGAAGCCCAGCACCTCGGTTGAAAATTTGTGATTTTGGATATTCTAAGGTATCCCATTTTTGGTTTTTCTTTGTTTCTAAATTTCTGTTTTACTAGTAAAAAAGTAAAAGTAAAAGAAAAGAAAATAATACTCAAAGGTATCTTATATTTCACGTGGTCAATGTCTTTTTTACATTTCTGTTGACTTTTTAACTGATTACTGATGCCTATTCATTGGTTTGATTTATGCTTATGTTTTACTTGTGTCACTTCTCTATCTTTCTGTATTGTTGTCTACAAGTAGTTCAATTTTTCTTTCATTTGTTAGTCCTTAGTGCTGCACTCATATCGGAAGGGGACTTGTTCGTAACAGGAACTCAGGACGGCCTATTGAATGTAGCAGCCTGTACAGTGGAACCTCCAACTGATTCTCTTAAGCAAGTTCTTCAGCACTGCACCGGATGGCAATCTGTACCACGGCCAGCTGATCAGTTACTAGCTGCTGTGCAACCATTAACATATAGTTTAGAGATTTGAGAAGGCAATCAAATATAGTACTTGTACATTTTAATTTATTTTCTTTAATATTGCTGGATTTGATTCGTTGATGTAACTATACTAGTTTTGTTTTTGGTGAATGAAATTAGGACTTGAATTGGTTGTTGGTTTATTTGATGGGAAATTCGATATTCAATTATTACATTTTTCTTTTATTACATTTATGATGGTACAATAGGTATAAAGTATGTTACAATAGGTATATTAATGCATGTGTTGTAGGCCCAAAAAGTAGGACCCGGATGTGGGCCCCACTCAGATGTGGGTCCCACATGTGGGCCCCATAGTTGCCCTTGTGCAAATTTGTATCATCTTTTGTAACACACAAACTATGTTGCTATAGAGTGTTTAAGATGTTGCTATAGAGGTTTTTTGTAACCACATTTGCTATGTTACCATAGGCCGTTTTTGATGTTACCTTAGATATCTATAGTTACTGCTGAGAACCTAACACAACTGAAGTGTTACCATAGCCCTATTTTGGCCTATGGCAACTTTAAACAGGGGTCTATGGTAACACAGTTTTGGGGTTGCTATAAGCAATCTATGGCGTAGTGAAGATACTTGCATTCTGGGAATACTCTACTGATTCACTGAACAGTGAGGAAAAAACAGAGTGTAATGTTGCATCTTAACGATCAAAATACCAAAAAGATTATGAAAGCAAGCTATATTGGTGCGACTGAGTGCACAGTTTGGCTAATAATTATACTTTGAGGTTGAGAAATGAAACACAAGAAAAGTACCCGAATAAATGGTACATCACGCATGTCAAGCTATCAAAATCAAAACATGAGTAAGGCAAGTGTTTTTTTTTTAAGAAAATAGGAAGGGTGATTCACATGAAAAGAGATAAAAAGGTAGTCAACTTCGAAAAATACTGAGGTCAATATCATGAAAGAAAGAAAGGGATGTGATAACTTTGCGTAAGAAATAGGTAAATAGCATCACATCCCCTTAATAATAATTCATCATAAAGCAATTAATATTACTAGTGCTTTACCAAGGACTACATATTACATTTCTAATTCCCCCACGATTTTCATTAATTTTGATGTATATTAAATGAGATTACTCGAATTGAGTTTCCCCCTCAAGAAAAATTCAAATGCACTACTATTTGAAACAAGATAATGAGTAATAAACTTTCGAACTCGGAACATGACTGTTGTGACCAAAATCTTGCATGGATTAGATTCAGGCCCACTAGAGGATTAGGGTCCAGACCCATGAGGAAAATAATTGATCTGTTAGGCTTCCAAGGGCCCATGGCGGCCCTAGAGTTACCATGTACAGGGTAGTAAGGAAATGTGTGGCTTAGGATCCCAAGGGCAGCCCCTTGTGGATAACCTATGACCATTGCCAGTCCTCAAATAGGGCTACCAGAGTAGCTTCCGTGGTGGGGCTACCGGAGCCAGGCTACCGGGCGGTACCCCCTACTTTTTGGATAAGTTGATTAGGCCACGAATTTGGATAAGACAGACCTCCTACTTTTTAAGAACACGTCTCTACAACTGAAATACACTTCTTAACAGATAATTACATGATTATTCACAGATATACATCATTATACATGATAATTCATTCATTCTTGAGATAAAAATCAGTGGATGGGCTTCTAACAGTCCTAATACAGCTTGGAAACCTGATAAATACATCACGATCAGTTGATACACGTAAATATCAATAATTATCTCATCAGAAACGAGATAACTCATCACGAACAATCGATCATATCAATCAAGAACTACATACGGGTTTGATCCACTATAAATAGTGGTATGTAGGCAGTTTATTGGGTCTCTTCTCGAAATGCATGTTGATACTAAGAGGAAGTATACTCAGGTGCACGCTCACTATTATAATTAGGGTTCTTGGCAGGCCAACGAATCATTATTGCACTATCCTTGAGCTCTAATCCCGTAGATTGAGTCTGATCCTTTCGAGCAACCACATCCCGTGTTATTCGGTAACCCCTAGCTATGAGTCTTTCTGGGCAGCTAGCTGTAAATCTCTAGCTGTGAGCCTTTCTGGGCAGTTAGACGATTCCGAATTCATTGGCGCTATTCCAGCAACGACCTCCACGTAGTTGTGCTAAAATCCTCCCACAACAATTGGCGCTAGAAGGAGGGGCTGCATGAAATAATCATCTTTTGGCGGAAAAGGTGTTCAACAACTCTGATACTGATCAAATGACGTTAAAGTTCATGAAAGAGAAGACAATGATGATGGTCAAAATGTCACTAACAAAGACATAATTTAACATATCAAGTTGGGGTGGAAGATGTTAAGATTCCTCAAAAAAGAAGTCCAAAAAGATAATTGAATTTGGGTTCTGATGAAGATGAAATAGTCGATCATGAACCATCGGTTGAGGAGATGGACTTTGAAGAGTATTAGAAAGAGGAAGCCCGGGATCCGGTAGCCCTGGATCCGGTTGCCCCAAAATCCGGAAGCCCTGGATCCGGTAGCCCCAAAATCCGGAAGCCCTGGATCCGGTAGCCCCAAAATTCGGATGCCCTGGATTCGGTAGCCCCAAAATTCGGAAGCCCTGGATCCGGTAGCCCTGAAATTTGGAAGTCCTGGATCCGGTAGCCCTAGATCCGGAAGCCCTAGATCTGGAAACCCGGGATTCGGTAACCCTAAAATGCGGAAGCTGGTAGCCCTAGATACGGAAGTCTAACCTGTCAAGAGGCCTTATTATTTCTCGATAAATTGGCTGAAAAGCTCAATAACGAAGATTTCCCACTACAAATTAACAAGAAATACTTGAGATATTCCCCTGAACGATCAATGAAATTGAGCAATAACCGGACAAAGAAACAAGCAGAGATCCAAGATGCATGCATGTGCAAGTGGATATGATCAAGTAACCAAGCTAGTTACAATGCTAACTAGTAATATTAGAAACAAACCAAGTAGTTAGCTTAAACACATCATCAAACCACTAAAACTCAACACTTGTCCCTTGAATTGCATCATGCATGACCAAGCACTTTATTAAAATAGCTTTATGCAAGATATTATCTAAAGGTATCATCAAATAATTCATTTCAACCAAGCAACCAGGCAAAAATACTCCACCATTCTCCATTGCTAGCAACTCTCGGCCAAAACAAGATCAAGGGGTTCCCACCATTCAAAAATCTCTAGAAAATTTAGGTGAGTTCTATAATTCCTAATTAAGGTACCCTATGAATTTTAGCTCCAAATTCCATTCCATTCTTAAGTTATAAAATCATGAAGATGATGATGAATAGTGATTTCAAGAAACTAACTTTAGTTTTCTTGTTTCTTTTTGGATGATCTAAGCTATATTAAGGATATACAAGGACTAATCAAGGTTTAATAAGGCTATTACACACTCCAAGGAAGGTATATCTAACCTAAACCCTAGATCTTACTTTGAGTTTATGTATTTTCTTGGTGGTTTTTAGAATAGTTATGATTATGATGTTATTATAAGCATGATTATGTAGTTGGTTTACTTGATTTAAGAGATATGATGCTTATAATGATGAAGTGAGATGTTATTGGACTTGTTAAGAATAATATCATGTGTATATGATGTATGGTATGCCCGGTGTGGCTTGGTTGTGATGTAACAAATTTGGAAACGTTTGATTTACAGCCGTCGTAATGCCGAAATTTCATTAAACCTTAAAATTCATGCATAACAGTAGCATTAATTTTCTGACCTTGATGAATATATGACCTACCCTTGTAGATCTCGAGTCATAGATCGTTTTGGCGCAAGAATCGAAGCAAACAGACTTACGGTTTAGGAGTTATGGTCGATTTAGTAAAAGTGGTTCGAAACCGTAAGTGAGAGTTCGTAATTGAAATTGAACCCCCTTAACATGATTAATTCAGTGGCAAATCTTGGTAATTAAATAGTAGAGATCATAAGGAAGGTGTGGGAGAAAACCTCATGTCAAATGGATCGTTTTTCGATTTTATAAAAATGTTCGAATCGAGGTTAAGTACGAATGAACCCCTTAAAAGAACACTTGGTTAAAACTTTGAAAACGGACAATAAATCTCGAGGTATAATCTTTGTTAGTAAACGACCGACCTTAAAACTTATACAACTTAAGAACCTACCAAGTGTAAGCGTAGTGACATGCCTTAATAACGAACAAGTGTTGGATCATAGCGGTGATAATAAGAGTACACTAGAGGGTGTATAACGAGACGTGTTTTAACTTAAGTAAAATATATACTTAGCCTTTCAGAAGCATTAAGCGATTAATCTCGAATATTTTGATTGTATATAGATCACCGGACTGACCCAGGACACATTACCCCCACCAGAGTACCAGGCAAGTTTCCAAACATTTTGGAACTGTTGTTGTGATAATATATACGATTTGATTTTGTTATACATATGCCATAGCATGCATGCTTGCTTTCAGATTATATTGTGATACCTGTTTCATGATTTGAAATTGGCTTATAAGCTAGATACGAGATATATTAGTCATAAGCCTGATATTGTTAGGACCCTTAGTAAAGGGCATATGATCTCATTCTTCAAATATAGACCGGGAGTCAGTATTTCTTGATATATTGTGATTATTTTCTGAGGAAAATATTTAAATAAATATTTTTCCATTATTCATTTAATGAATATTATTTTGAATATTCATTTTGAGTTTATTTATTTACTGAATATTATTTTGAATGTTCATTTGAGTTTAATTTATTTAATGAATATTATCTTCAATATTCATTTGAGGTCTTATTTATTTATCGGACATTATTTTGAATATTTATTCAAGGAAATATTTATTTAAAAATATTCTGGGAATATTTATGATATAATAAATATTCTTTGAATATTTATTTAATTCTTTTAACGTGTTCTTAAAATAATTTATTTTATTCAAAAATTATCTTTGATCTTCAAATACTATGTAAACTATTTCTGAGTCTTATTATTATTATTTTTATCAAGGAAGGTTCTCAAAAACTTCATTCCTTATTCGAATCTATCTTCCAAATAATAATGGAACCCTACTTGAGAGCTGTTATTTATTTTGTTTGACTTCCCAGTCATAAATGTTTTGAAAACTATTCTTTGCACTCGCAACTTGGTTGCTATGTATCAATTGAATCTTTTATTACTTCCTCATCATTCGAGGGGTAAGATTGTTGGAACAAGTCGATATCCATTAACAAGCAACAACTTGGGAAATATTGGTAAAATTTTCTTTCCAACTAGATACGACTACTTTGTGGAGTCTTATCAATAAGTATTATACTTGGGGAAAGGAGAATGAGCCTTACGTTTCAGAGTCATGGATTCTATTCGCACTAGGAGTTGTGTAAGAGGCCGAGTAGCGCCGGTCCATCCCAATGGCCCAACCGTTGGCCAGGGAGATCTAACAGGGCGGTAGACAAGTAAATCTGTCAGTTCTTCCTTCTACCGGTAGTAAAACTAATTTGAGATGTACAATCTGTGACTGATCATCGTAAGGGTGGAACAGCGGGCGCGATGAATACTCCAATATTAGTTCATCATCCAAGTTTATCTATTTTCTAGAACATGTATTAAAGAGAAGGACCACTCATGTTGGCAGGGTTTAAAATATATTAAAACTAAAAGTTACATTTTGAGTCACCTTGTAACTTCATCTTTTACGTTATACTGGCAATATGTTTGTTAATGCATGGCATATGGTTTCATTGATATTTTAGAACTGCTATATATTATTGCTGTTCAGTTGCATATTATTTCGGTGGGATATTGCTCACCCTTGCTTTATTTACTATATCACAACAACAACTAGGTCTGATGGTCGGCGTAAGGCGCACTCGGCGCAAGCAGGTGACTCCAGTCGTAGGACTGCCCGCTGATATAGTTGCTGCTATTGCTGAGGTAGTAGCAACCAGTAGTCTAGACTGGCAGCTTTTGTTTTCAGCCTTAATTATATGTATGACTAATGTTAATCAACGGCAAGAAACTTTTAAATTATGCTGTAATCATTTTGGGGTTGTAATAACTATTACTTGTGGATCTTTTAAGTAGAGACTTTTTTTTCAATTTCATCTCTGGGACTATAACTGGTTGTGTGTGTTGTGGTATTATTGCGGGGTCATAGCATGCTATTTATTTATTTTGGATTCAAGTGCAAGTATTGTTTATGGAATATGAGACCGTAACGACTAGGCCCCCGACCCCGAATCTGGGGATATTATAGAAATGGTATCAGAGCGAGAGTTATATATCCCAAGAGATGACGCGACGTTATATAATAATAAATTAACTAAGATAATAAGAACTCTTGCCAAGTTCACCTAAAACCCTTACGGGAACTTTTTAAGTATCATGATAGCAACATAGTTCGTATTGTGTAGGCGAGCGACATCTCTGACCCTGAGGCTTTTGAGCGACAGCACGATTGAGGACTTGTTCAAGACTACAGACCCCCTACTATGAGCGTGTGGGAGATGAGGATTCTGAGGAGGAGGATCCGGAGGAGGTCCAGGCAGTCGAGGATGCAGAGGTTGTTGAGTCTGAGGAGGAGGACCCGGAGGAGGTCCAGATAGCTGAGGATACCGAGGTTATTAGTGAGATCCGGAGGAGATCCAGGCAATAATTGATGTTAGGGTTATGGAGGAGGATACTAATATGACGACTGAGCAGGTGATGGAGGCGGTTATGGAGCAGACAGTGGATGAGGGTACTGAGGGAGATATTGATGAGCCAACTGATGATGCTATTGGGAGTTCAGGACTTCGTTTGCCACCCCTCCCTACTGAGAGGGCCCCTACCCCACCACCTTTGACTGTGAGCCCTTTTTCTAAGGAGTTTGAGGAGCTTACCCCCGAGCCGCAGCAGGCAGAGGCTGCACCTACTAGCTACCCCACCCAATATCCCGATAGAGGGGATACCAGTATGTGTACATAACCATATTGTGAGCAGACTTCTGCAGATCTGGCGATAGCTGAGGCCAGGCTAGCAGAGTCCAGGATGGAGCTAGCAGTTGAGAGAGCTGCCAGGATGAGACACCAGAATGGGAGGCGTATTAGATCTCGAGCTATGCTTAGGGCAGTGACCCGTATTGAGTTGAGGGCCCGGATGAGGGTTCGAGGGTTACCTACTGATGGAGATGGCAGGGTATCCAGGATAGATGCTGAGGAGATCTTTCGCATTGCTATGATGAGGGTTAGGGCTTTGGGCTCCACTGGTGACTGATTTCAGAGACAGTGATGTAGTAGTCTAGTCTTCTAGTCATGTACGGACATAGTAGTGCCAACTTTTGTGGGATAGTTTCATTGTTTTTAGTTTCCCTTTTACTGACTAGATGGATAGACCATGTATTTCACTTTTGACTAGATGTTAGGATGGTTGTACTTCTAAGCTATCGATGTGACTCGGATGATGTATCTTTCAGTACCATGTATATATTTGTTTCCTTTCAGTCATTTCAGTTCTGTTGTGATGCTATCACAAGTTTATTATATTATTTTCTGCACGTACTATTTTCGATTAAGCTGCCATGAAATATAGAACTGTGGGATCCTAAATCCAAATAAGTAACGATTTTTCAAGGAGGAATCTTTAAAACAAGTAAATTAGCCTAATGTGTAATTGTCCAAATTTTCAGTAAGATGCCTCCACGAAGAATGGGAACTAGGGCTAACCCCCGTGAGTCTACCGATCAAGAAAGTCACAATCAACATAAGGAAAATCCTGAATATGATGAAGCGCAAGATGAGGATTATAATGAGCAAGAGGACTCCCAGCATGGGACAGCAGACGAAACCTTTTTCACTGGAGAATTCGAAGAAGTATAAGGGGAAGAAATTGAAGTTGAGCAAGAAAGGGAGAACCAGGATAGAGACCCCATGGGTCAGTTTATGGATCTGCTTAGGCAAAATTTAAACCGTTACCCCCAACCACCCCAGGGAAACAACAGTACTGTGGCAAACTCTTTCAGGGCCTTTAAATCCCTTAATCCCCCAGAATTCCAAGGATCAGCTGACCCATTCGAGGCAAGAGCCTGGATAAAGGAAATGTAAAAGTCATTTGAGATTCTAAGCATTGAGGAGGCGCAAAAGACTGTTTTCGCCACTTACCTTCTGAAAGGAGAGGCCAATTACTGGTGGGAGGCCAAGAAAAACATGGAGACGGATGCTATAATATCCTGGGAAAGGTTCAAACAATTTTTTCTGGAAAAGTACATCCCGAGGTTTATGAAGACTCAAATGGAGCTCAAATTTTTAGAACTGAAGCAGAACAATTTGTGTAGCATCCCAAAATCCGTGGTACAGATATGGGGCCACTAACTATAAACAGTATTATACATCTCTGAATACAAACAACATTTAATAATAAAACCCCTTAACCAATATTGCATACAGGTTATGGTATGAAACAACTATCAAATATCATTATTACAACCCAGTCTCAGAATAAAAGAATATTATACAATTTATATGAATGTACAAAAATCACTGTCTAACTAAATATCCAACCTTGACCAATTCCCAACCACTAACCGACGAAAATACGTAACCCGATCGTCTCCTCTCGCTACTGGAAAGCAATACCCCTTGACCATTATTAGGTTCACTAATCTCCTCTATTAGCTGAAGAAAACAAACAAGCAAGAGTGAGCCAACAATGCTCAGCAAGTTCAATAGTGATAACAATTTAAAATAATCGTTGACAACTCTGTTAAACAAAAGGAATTTCTTCTCATTATTTGAAAGAATCAGTGAGATCAACTTTTAGATTGCCACGAGGGCCAAAAATTCACCATTAACAAAGAGCAACTGAAACTAGAACTGGTAAAAGTTCTGATATCAAAATATTATCAAAGCTGACTTCCAAGGAGTCAAGAACTAGACATCACCGTCTCAGAGTATAAATTAGAATTGGAATTTTTTATTTATTTATAAAAAAAAACATCAAGGTTAGGGTGCTGATCAGTCATGCACTAACCCCGGACAAACGTACACAGCAATGTCCTTAATTGGATCTATGGCACACATTGGCCTCAATTTTGACCATTAAACTGGTCTCCCCGAAGGGAGTCCTCTGACCATAATATGGTCTCCTCGAAGGGACATATGAAAACATTTCCAATTCTAATTCAAACACATTAGGTGTCGGGACAATCGACAACCCTGATATCCAACCACTGGAACCTCACGTCTAGAATAACAACTCAAGATTAGGAGTTAATAAGAAACGACATCATCGTCTAGTATCGACAAGTTCGATACAACACAGGGAATAACCAGATAATCAAGATCTTAAGTAAATACCGACAAGTTCGGTACTAAGTAGGGTGGAAAATATAAAGAATGACAATTCGAATAAATACCAACAAGATGAATATGAATAATTGGAATTTATAACATCAGCAACTTATGCAAAGAGAAATTTCATTTGAGCAAGAATAAGGATATAATTTACAATCAGATTTCAGCAACTTAAATTCTAGACTAAAGTAAGGATATGGTCAAGTGTGGGGCTTTTAATAAAACTTATACACAATTAAGAGTTTGAGCTTACATAAGCGGATAAAATAACTAAAAACAAGTATTTGCCAAAACAGTTTCAATATGGAAAGGTTCAGATCAATTTGAAAGAAAACGTCTTTCTAAATGGGGTCCATTGGTGAAAAATATGCTAAGTCATGAATTTTGCCAGCAGGTTCTCATAAAGTTAAGAAAACTTGGTTTTCCTTGTTTAGAAAATTCTTAAGAGTATCTGACGAAAATAGAGGAAATGGCATTCCTTTGTCAAAATATGAAAAGGATTATTTATAAGATTCTTTGTAAAACTGACATGCGGATTATTGGTAGGGAAATTAAACAGCATCATGCTAATTTGAAGAAGTTCATATGTCATCTTCCACTATTCTTGACCAAATTAGTTCGCACGATAGATAACTAAATTGCATCACTTGAACAATAAGTGAATAACAATAACATTTGCCTCGATTTATAGAGTTCATGATTTCCGTACCGATACTCAATTTAGCTTCTCGTCAGTCTCTTTCATTTACAGGTGGCTTCTCATTCAGTCCTACTTTCATCTTTACTTCATCGTCCGATAATCTCAACATCACTTCACCCATCGACTTTAATACTTGTCCTTCTGTTCCTCTTTCAGATCACCCGTGCACTGTCCTTGGCTAGGTTTCCTACTCGAACCTTTTCAAAGTCAACTACTATTTTAGTATCCAACTAAGCAAAAGTCTTATTGTTTTGCTCTATTCTACCCATACGCGTTCTATAAAGCTTACATACTTATCATATATACATATCCAATTACATACATAAATTAATCTCAATATAATCAACCAAGTCAAATAACACTTAACACATATGGCCACTTATTACTTAAACATTATCCAGTGGCAACCACTACACAGCAAAATCACACCTCAAATCCTCATGTCAACTATTACTTATTCACTCAGACTCTCGATAATCATAGCATACTTTCCAATCACCAAATCAAATAAATTAAATAGATTTTAAATAGATTTGCAGGGGATTTTTAGAAAATTTCGGCATGAAGTATTCGTTAATAGGACTATTCCCCTGTTTTTCAACTCAACCATTTAACTCAAAATCATATGAAAATTAAGCTGCTTCACTGGCAGCAACATAAAAATAAACAAATAAGAAAAGTACCCGCCCGAACATGCGGCAACTAAACACATAAGAAAAAGTATCCGCCTAGACATGCTGCACATAGCACATAATAATTTATATTAGCATTAACTACTACTTACGCTACATCAATGATCGTATCACTCACGCATTTTAATGATACACGTGACAATCAATCATTGATATTCGTAAGCCCTAGGGAACAACCCCTAGCATTAACTATTACTTACGCTATATTAATGATCACATCACTCAAGTATATTAATTATACTCGTGATACTTAATCATTGATATTCGTAAGCCCGAGGAACTAGTTGAAGAGAATTACACAAGTACTTAAATATTGACAATTAAGACTTGTGATCTCATTGCAACTCCTCGCAGATAAACACATAATAAAATGAATGTAACAATTAATCTTTGATAAATAATATATAACATTAACCACATAAACACATAAGGAAAAGTAAACTAACAGTTTATCCTTTGCTATATATGACATTTGAAAGTCATCCATATAACTCACCACCACATAGTTGACAAGTATAGCATTTGACAGATATTATGACTCAACTATAACATTCAATCCATATAAACCAATTTCAATTAGCAAACTCACATAAACTCCAACATTATACGGCAAATAATAAATAGTAAGTAAAAGTCATTTAACCACATATATTTCACCACCAGGTACTTGACCATTACTACGACAATTATTTGTCCATTTTTAGACCAACAACAACTAGTTGACAATTATGGCTTCCAACAATTAATACGACTCGACTTATAACATTTAGCACATAGACACTTATAACTTAATAAAACCATATAACTCAACATATATTATCCGACAATTAATAATTAGCAATTATCGAATACTAAGCCCGATTATATCATTAAACCAACAATTTCCACCAACAATCATAATTAATCACCAACAATTATAATTAACTATACTCTCCGAATTAATTCACGAAAACATAATAATACCCATAAATTACCACATTAATCTAATTACGAGAGTTAATATACTTAATTCACAATTTAACCCCATAATCATATATAACAACCAAAATTCCTCCGATTTAAATCACGGAAAATTAAATCAATATTATCGAAATTTAAAACTAATTAAATTACCACCATTTACCTAATTCTTCTAAAATGGCAATTTAATAATTATCGGGAAAAATTAAAATAAAACAATTAACGAAAGGGGTATACCTCTCGATTTTTCTCTCCTACCTCCTTCCATCTCTCCGACATCTCTCTATCTAAATCTCTTCTTCTACTTTCCGTAATGCTCCCTCTGAAAAATCTCTTCATCTCTCCTATTATTAAGCAATCTCTCCAGCCTTTTCTCTCCTGCGTTTTCTATCCCTCCATCTCTCCCTCTCTTTCTTTCCCTCTCTATCTCTCTCCCTCTCTTCTCTCTTATACAACACCACCACCACCATCGATGGTGGCTCTCCTTCTCCGCTGCTGTCTCCCACTGCTACGTCGTGCGACCCCACTTGTCACGCCCACCAGCGCTATGCACACACACACACACACCCCAGAATTATACACACACCCTCTTCAACCATTAATCCCCAATTCAATTTCTTTTCCCCCCAATTTCTCTTCTCCCCCTCCCCGATTTTAACCTGCGGCTGCTGTGTGTTGTATGTAGTCGTGTGTATTTGCTAATTGGGCTTGGCCCAATTCTAATTAAAACTACTTACAATTATTCCGGGCCCAATTACAACACTACTAATTCGCTTTTAAACTAAGAAACGACTTTTGTAAATCGAAAATAAATAAAACCTTCAGAAAATTACACTTTTCATTTTTTTAAAATAAAGAATATAAAATTACGAGCACACACATATTTTTAAAATATTTTTGGATAAAAAATGAATTAAATATGGATTTTACAAGTTTTGGTACTTTAAATACAATAAAATTCTTAAAATCATTTTAAAATTCTTAATCCATCCAACAAATTTAAAAACTCAACAAATATATAAAGACAATATTACAAAACATTTCATCATTTTTAATAACTCCGATAATTTATAAAATTTTTAGAAGATCAATAATGCATGATTTAAATATTTTTAAATCCTCAAAAATAAAAATAAAAATACACCAATCTTCACAGCTTACCCAAATCATCAAATAATCACATAAACAGCATCTCACACACATTTCACCTTTACAACAATATTCACATAATATAATTTATAATTTATAATAAATAAATATTATTAAAAATCGAAATTTTCTAGGTCGTTATAATTTGTCAGTGGCTGATTACGAGGCTAAGTTTACCGAGCTATCAAGGTTTGTGCCAGAGTTTGTGGATACTAAGGAGAAGAAAGCGAATAGGTTTCAGCAAGGGTTGAAGTAGTGGATCCAGAATCGGGTAGCAGTTTTAGAGATTACAGACTATGCCACCTTGGTGCAGAAGGCATCAATTGTGGAAACGGGAAGTGATCAGATGCAATGGGAAAGAGAGAAAGGGGGGATAAAAAGGAAGCATGCAAGCATGGGTAGAGGTTCCGCAGGAGGAAAACCCCCGAATAAGTTTAACCGAGGAGCAGTTTCCTTACTTGGAAGGAGTGTGGGATTCAAACAATCTGTGAGCACAAGTGTAAGCCAGGGCGGAAAACAATCAGGAGTGTCCCGTTCCCACCCTTCTCGACCGTCATTAGCAGTATGTACAACTTGTGGGAAGAGACATTCCAGGGTGTGCAACCTGAAACAGATAACCTGCTATAAGTGTGGACGAGCGGGTCACTATGCTACCTCTTGCAAAACGATCATCCCTAATAGCACCACTTGTTTCCAGTGCGGACGTCAAGGTCACATGAGGAAGGATTACCCAATGAACAAACCAGTAGCATCAGGGGCAAGCAAAGCTGCCTCCAACAAGCCACCAACTGCTAGAACTTTTAACATGACAGTACAGGATGCCGTGAAGGACACAGACGTGATAGTAGGTACCTTTTCTCTTAATGCAGTTAGTGCAAACATTTTATTTGATTCTGGGGCAACCAAGTCTTTTATATCGAGGGATTTTGTTCGTAAATTGAAATTTAAGACCCAACCACTGAGGGATTCCTAACAAGTAGAGATAGCCAACCAGGAAGTCGTTCCAGTTAGTCAGATGCACCCCGATTGCAAATTAGAAGTAGGAGGACAATATTTCTATGTTGATTTGATTCCTTTTAAACTAGGGGAATTTGATGTTATTTTGGGAATGGATTGGTTGTCTCGCAATAACACTCAGATAGATTGTAATCGGAAAAAGGTTAAGTTGAAAACCCCAGGAAAGAAGAAAATAGTGTTTAGGGGGATACGACACTCCCAGAAAATTCTAACCATGGCGCAAACCAAAAGATTGCTACGAAAAGGAAACGAGGCTTACTTAGCTTATGTTATAGACGCCCAGAAGGAGGCACCTAAGTTGCCGGACATTCCGGTAGTTAATGAGTTCAAGGACGTGTTTCCACAAGATCTTCCTGGATTACCACCTGACAAAGTAATTGAGTTTGCTATTGAGTTAGCCCCAGGGACGGCACCAGTTTCGAAGGCCCCATACCGATTAGCCCCAGTAGAAATGAAAGATCTAGCTAAACAATTGCAAGAATTGTTGGATAAGGGTATGATAAGACCCAGTGTGTCACCTTGGGGGGCACCAGTGTTGTTTGTTAAGAAGAAGGATGGGAGTATGAGGTTATGCATCGACTATCGAGAGTTGAATAAGCTAACCATAAAGAATAAGTACCCGTTACCCAGAATAGATGACTTGTTTGACCAGCTAAAGGGTGCTGTGTATTTCTCTAAGATTGACCTGAGAACAGGATATCACCAACTGAAGATTAAACCTGAAGATATCCCAGAGACTGCATTCCGTACCACATATGGACATTATGAGTTCTTGGTAATGTCATTTGGATTGACCAATGCCTTAGTAGCTTTCATGGATTTGATGAATAGGGTGTTCAAAGAGTATTTGGATAAGTTCGTGATAGTTTTCATTGATGATATTCTTATCTACTCAAAGACCGAGGTAGAACACGCCGAACATTTGAGAATAGCCTTAGAAATACTCAGGAAAGAGCAGTTATATGCCAAATTCTCGAAGTGTGAGTTCTAGGAAAATGAAGTGCAATTCTTAGGGCACGTGATCAATAGAGAAGGAGTGTTAGTCGACCCCTCCAAGATAGAGGCAGTTTCAAACTGGGAACGACCAACCACTCCAATAGAGGTAAGAAGTTTCATCGGACTGGCAGGGTATTATAGGAGATTCGTGCAAGATTTTGTGAAGATCGCAGCCCCGTTAACTTGACTTACCCGTAAAACTAAGAAATTTGAATGGACTGAAAAATGTGAGTAGAGTTTCCAAGAGCTAAAGAAGAGGTTGTGTTAGGTCCGATAAGATTGTAGAAGGGGGGGTTGAATACAATCTTAACCTTTTTATCGAAATTTGTCCTTTAAATAAAATTTGATAAAGACAAATTTATGTGCGGAATTATTTAACACAATTTTTCAAGTTGAATATAACTGTATATTAACTTGATGTGGTGTTACAAAATCAGTATAACAACTTATCAAGATGTTAATAACTAATTAGAAAATTCGACATGAACTTTTCTAATTTAGTTAATAATAATCAAGATAAGAACTAGGAAACTTAATTCGCTAGTAGTACAAGAATCACAAATAAACAAGTTCTAGCGGATAGAATATAACAAAGATGAAGAACTTGAATTTCTGGGAATTGTTTAAGCTTTGGTGTTCTTGGTGTTCTTGAGAGAGAATTCTGTTCTGCTGATATTATGTTTTTCTGCTGTGTTTTTCCGTTATGACCTAATCTGCCCTGTTCTGTTCTTTTATATCAGTAACAGGTCTTGCTGGCTTTCTGTAAGATATTTAACTGCTCCAGCATGACTTAAACTGCTACCAAGACTTGATTTTTCTTCATTAAGACTTACACAAACCTCCATTAAGACATAAAACTTGTCGGTATGACTTAATCAGAAGTTCGGTAAGACTTACAACAGCTGGCAAGAAGTCGGTAAGACTTAATCAGGTCGGTAAGACATAATCTTGAATGGTCGGTATGACTTAACTCAACAGCTGTGTTCGGTATAACTTAACTGATTAGGTCATACCGAATTTTAACCAATAATACATAATCCTTCCAGCTTTATTTAAGTCATTTCTTTAAGTCATATTGATCCAATTAATTAATTAATGATTAACTAATTCACATTTAATTGATACAATAATTAATTTAAATAAATAAATTAATTCTTCTAGAATTAATTCATTTAATTAAATCAACTAAATGATTTATATCAATTATAAATGAATTAAATTAAATCAATAAATAATTAATTTAATTCTTACAAACCACTAAAGGTAGTAAAGAATTACCATTGACTTGTGTTGACGTTCGATGTACTGTCTGGTTCATGAACGACTAACTTCAATGATGCTTCTTCACTTTTGACTTTAGGTTGTGGTTTGTTTCTTCTCTCAATTCTCTTGTACTGTAACTGACCTTCAAACTATCACTCGAAAAATCTCTGTCACTGTTCAAATGAATCCATTCACTTCAATGCTATACTGGGGCTTGATCAGATAACTGAATCGTCTTCCAGTGTATGACATCAAAACTATAGATTGACTTTTCTTCTTTCTTCTGACAGATAATACTTCTTGAGATTCCTGTGACAGTTCATATGTATATTTACTTATTACAATTTGGTTTAAGTTGATTAGGATCCTCTACCTACAAATAGACTGAGTCATATGCCTTTCAATCTCCCCCTATTTGTTTGTTAGACAATAACAAGCAAATTCCTAGAGGATACCTCAACTAATCCAACTTAACCAAATGAAAGATAAAACTTTAAATACTAAGTAAATATGAAAAAAAGTTCTGGTTTATATTTAACATTTGCCAGATTCAAACATGAAAGATAAATACAAGATAGATGATCCTCTAGACTGATCATATGATACAAATTCCTATCAAGATTTATCTAGGCTCTAAAGATATAACATGTAGAGCAATTCTTTTTCTTCAGTTGTCTTCCCTTCTGAATTCTCCTTATTCTGGCTCATCTGTGACTTGAAGTTTCATGTGTAAATCAGAATCAACAAGACGTTCTCTTCTTGATGACCATCCTTGAGGTAAGACTAAAGGAATTCCAAGCTTCTTTCTCAGTTCACCTTGAAATTTCTTGTAATCTTTTATGTTCGTTTGTGCATAGGATCGAATGTGATCTGCAGCTATTACCTTTTCTTCAGTCAAGAATCCATGATTTCTGAGAGCATATTCAACATATACCAAGTGTTTTGCATGATGTTTATATAACTCATCTGTCTGAAGATTGATTGAATGAAGTACCTCTCCCTTAAGAAATTTTACTTGTGGACGATCCTTAATCACTTCTGGTCCAGCTCTTTCAGCAAATTCTTTGAACTTCTCATGTAACAACACACCTAGCTCAGAAGATGTTCTTACCTTAGGTCTAAGTACCCAAATCTCTGTCAGCGATCTGTCATAAAAGAACTGAATAGATACTCTGAAAGTTCCAACTTTATGACAATCCACAAATATTACCAGCTCATCAGATTTGGGTTCAAATGCAGTAGTTATCCTGATGACTTCTACCTGTAAGGCCTTTATATACATATCATGAATTGGATTTGCCAGTTTGAATTCCTCGAGAATTTGTCCAAGACGACGATCTTTATAATCAGAACTCTGAGGTGAATCAATTGCTTTTTGAGCATGTTCCCATTTGTCACCGCTCTTTAGTCTGATATATGTCTTTCTCTTCTCAACATTTATAGCATGTAATCGTTGTAAGGCTTGCTGTTCAGCTTTCTGAAGTTCTTCATTTCGTGCAATTTGCTCTAATGACTTTTGAAGATTTTCTTCTCTCATCAGTAAATTAGCTTCCCTCTGAGCAAATAATTCTTCAGATTCTTTCTCAGCTTGTTGAGCTTCAGATTCAGATATCACTGGTCCTTCATCTTCCCAATGACTAAGATCAGGTTCAGGAAGTTCTTCACCTTGATCAGGGAATTCAAGATCAGCAAAAACATCGAAGTTATCCGGTTCACCCGTGTAATAATAACCTGTGTTCTTGTCTTGAATTTCTTCTTCAGTTTCTTCAACTACTTTCTTCCTCTTATCTCTCCTATCTTCATTTTGGTCAGATTTTCCCTCTCCTCCCTCTCTTTCTTTAGTTTTATCTTGTGACCCCTTTGATTTCTCCCCCTTAGTTGAGGAATCCTCTACAGATTTATCAGTTGCCCCAGCTTCAGGATCTTGTTCATCATCATCACCACCCTTACTTGTAAAGAATTCAATTTCTTCATTTGTAGGTTTGCGACTTTGACTTACAAGATTAAACAGATATCTTAACCCTTTAGCCTGGTGTGCATTTTGATTTTCGATCTGGTCCAAACGAGAATCAGTAGATTCCTGATTGTGCTGTACCTCTGACTGTAGAGTGTCAACTTTCACGGAAATTTCAGAAATTAACATGTCTTGAGCAACAGTAATATCTCCAGAGTCATCAAGTGCCTTTTCATGAGAGAATTCGAGAGAATCTATCTTCTTGGTGAAAGATGTCTTTAAGTAGTTTATCTCCTTCTTGATTACAGCAAGCTGACTGTTGACAGAGGTGGATGCAGAAGATCGCTCACCCACTTGTGCTTTAATGATTTCTGTTTCAGCCTTACTGACTGCAAGTTCTTTCTCTAAAGCAGTTATCTTTTCT
The DNA here is from genome assembly GCA_036435485.1 of Saposhnikovia divaricata. Lineage (NCBI taxonomy): Eukaryota > Viridiplantae > Streptophyta > Magnoliopsida > Apiales > Apiaceae > Saposhnikovia > Saposhnikovia divaricata. The sequence goes on along the minus strand of CM071594.1, from coordinate 135,514,813 downwards.
AATAGTGAGAGAGTGTATGTGTCAGTGTGTGCGCTCACCTGACGTTCACTTTGAGATCCACTCACCTGAAGTGCATGTGTTTCACTCAATTTTATGGTATTCCTCACATCACTCCTCTCAGATTCCTTAGCTGCTTCCAGATTTGTACCTGCATGTAAAATCACCCTAGCCTCCTCTGGGAAGGTCAGTGGCGGTGCAATGGGAGTTCGCAAATCCCTGTCCTTAATCAAATCTACTTGAACATTTGAAATTGTTGACTGAATTGCTTCAGTAGTATATTGATCAAGTTGCCTTCCACTTTCTCCAGTCGAAACTGCGAGTGGAAAATCCCTTGAGGGAGCCAGGAGTGTTTGTCCTGGGAGGGGAGATGATGGTTCTATTAAAGTTGGCTGAGAACCAAGATTTCCCTCTAAAGCCTGTGAAGTCTCTTCTACCGTAACTATGGTAGGCACTGTCACATTTTCTACGTGCTCTCCTTGCAATGTGTCCTGAGACTCATCTAAAGGTATGTCTTCCCCCATTGTGAGTAATAGGGGTGGTGTGCTTGACTCACTACAAGGTGCCACGGCCCTATGGCGAATTTCAATAGAATCATCCTGTTGAGAAGATGATTCTAGTAACTGTGTAACGGCCATATCAACTTCCATATCCTGTTGGGAGGATATAGACGGGCTTACAGTTGCCTCAGTTTGAGTTATACTTATCTTTTCTAGAGGCAGAGCTGTGGGTTCACTCATACTACCACTACTGATTCGACTTCTTTTAACTTGCAATTTCTTTCTGGAGTGAAAAGATATAAGTTTTGTTGGTTGAGTATTTGGCTCTACGACCTTGGTTAGAGGTTGTGGTACTAGAACCCCTTGGTCAGACCTACCAACCACTTGGGTTCCAGAAATAGATTGAGAAGTAGTAGTTTGAGGAACAGAGGACAATACCTGGTCAGCTGATTCCGCAACCGTCTCTGATAAGATTGGTTGATCTGATTCAGGTTCAGGGACAGATGCAGTTTCTTGCACTGGATGTTCAACAGCAAGTGCAGCTGGCTGAGGAACAATTTGCTGAGCAGGTTCAACTCGTTGATTGCCTTGATCTTCATTATCAACAAGTATATTTTCCACTGGTGGTTCAGGGTTTTGTTCAGGTTGTTCAGGTTCTGGTACAGGTTCAATGACAGGTAGTTGTATATGGTTTGACATGTATTGGGTGACAACTACAGGTATGTTTGCTTGTTGCATATAGTTATCTATCCCATTTTTAACATTGTGAAATTTCTTGGGGGTTAGGTTTTTATGGTTCATTCCTAGTTTACTATCTGGTTAAAAAAAACAAGGTTGGTCAGAAAGTAATGGACCTGAAATGCTCATCCATTTATTGACTACCCCCTTTATATGGGAAAACTTGCTATCCTATCCTGTGCTTCTCACTACAATTGTGGACCAAACTTCTGACTTTCAGTACATAGGTAAACTAGCTTGGCTGGCTAGGTTAATCCCCAAAGTTGTTTCTTTGATGAGTTCATACCCTTTGGCCTTTTCTCTACGCACACCAATGAAACTCATGTGCTACTTGTATATACCTAGTTATTTACCATCCCCCTGGGGAATTTATCTACTATACTATATAAGTCCATACATATACATACAAACTCATATAGTAGTAGTTAATTACTTCCTGTATCATTTACAGCTTGCCTAGGGCAGGTGGGTACTGGTATGTGTGTGTTCATAAATACATGATTAGCTGGTGTAGCAAGTTAGCCCAAAATTTCTGCAATATCCTTCAATTTACTGTAAGTACAGTGAAAAGATATTTACTTACTTGTCCAGACTGACCAGATATGGCGAGATTCGTGCAAGATTTTGTGAAGATCGCAGCCCCGTTAACTTGACTTACCCGTAAAACTAAGAAATTTGAATGGACTGAAAAATGTGAGTAGAGTTTCCAAGAGCTAAAGAAGAGGTTGTGTTAGGTCCAATAAGATTGTAGAAGGGGGGGTTGAATACAATCTTAACCTTTTTATCGAAATTTGTCCTTTAAATAAAATTTGATAAAGACAAATTTATGTGCGGAATTATTTAACACAATTTTTCAAGTTGAATATAACTGTATATTAACTTGATGTGGTGTTACAAAATCAGTATAACAACTTATCAAGATGTTAATAACTAATTAGAAAATTCGACATGAACTTTTCTAATTTAGTTAATAATAATCAAGATAAGAACTAGGAAACTTAATTCGCTAGTAGTACAAGAATCACAAATAAACAAGTTCTAGCGGATAGAATATAACAAAGATGAAGAACTTGAATTTCTGGGAATTGTTTAAGCTTTGGTGTTCTTGGTGTTCTTGAGAGAGAATTCTGTTCTGCTGATATTATGTTTTTCTGCTGTGTTTTTCCGTTATGACCTAATCTGCCCTGTTCTGTTCTTTTATATCAGTAACAGGTCTTGCTGGCTTTCTGTAAGATATTTAACTGCTCCAGCATGACTTAAACTGCTACCAAGACTTGATTTTTCTTCATTAAGACTTACACAAACCTCCATTAAGACATAAAACTTGTCGGTATGACTTAATCAGAAGTTCGGTAAGACTTACAACAGCTGGCAAGAAGTCGGTAAGACTTAATCAGGTCGGTAAGACATAATCTTGAATGGTCGGTATGACTTAACTCAACAGCTGTGTTCGGTATAACTTAACTGATTAGGTCATACCGAATTTTAACCAATAATACATAATCCTTCCAGCTTTATTTAAGTCATTTCTTTAAGTCATATTGATCCAATTAATTAATTAATGATTAACTAATTCACATTTAATTGATACAATAATTAATTTAAATAAATAAATTAATTCTTCTAGAATTAATTCATTTAATTAAATCAACTAAATGATTTATATCAATTATAAATGAATTAAATTAAATCAATAAATAATTAATTTAATTCTTACAAACCACTAAAGGTAGTAAAGAATTACCATTGACTTGTGTTGACGTTCGATGTACTGTCTGGTTCATGAACGACTAACTTCAATGATGCTTCTTCACTTTTGACTTTAGGTTGTGGTTTGTTTCTTCTCTCAATTCTCTTGTACTGTAACTGACCTTCAAACTATCACTCGAAAAATCTCTGTCACTGTTCAAATGAATCCATTCGCTTCAATGCTATACTGGGGCTTGATCAGATAACTGAATCGTCTTCCAGTGTATGACATCAAAACTATAGATTGACTTTTCTTCTTTCTTTTGACAGATAATACTTCTTGAGATTCCTGTGACAGTTCATATGTATATTTACTTATTACAATTTGGTTTAAGTTGATTAGGATCCTCTAACTACAAATAGACTGAGTCATATGCCTTTCAATCTCCCCCTATTTGTTTGTTAGACAATAACAAGCAAATTCCTAGAGGATACCTCAACTAATCCAACTTAACCAAATGAAAGATAAAACTTTAAATACTAAGTAAATATGAAAAAAAGTTCTGGTTTATATTTAACATTTGCCAGATTCAAACATGAAAGATAAATACAAGATAGATGATCCTCTAGACTGATCATATGATACAAATTCCTATCAAGATTTATCTAGGCTCTAAAGATATAACATGTAGAGCAATTCTTTTTCTTCAGTTGTCTTCCCTTCTGAATTCTCCTTCTTCTGGCTCATCTGTGACTTGAAGTTTCATGTGTAAATCAGAATCAACAAGACGTTCTCTTCTTGATGACCATCCTTGAGGTAAGACTAAAGGAATTCCAAGCTTCTTTCTCAGTTCACCTTGAAATTTCTTGTAATCTTTTATGTTCGTTTGTGCATAGGATCGAATGTGATCTGCAGCTATTACCTTTTCTTCAGTCAAGAATCCATGATTTCTGAGAGCATATTCAACATATACCAAGTGTTTTGCATGATGTTCATATAACTCATCTGTCTGAAGATTGATTGAATGAAGTACCTCTCCCTTAAGAAATTTTACTTGTGGAGGATCCTTAATCACTTCTGGTCCAGCTCTTTCAGCAAATTCTTTGAACTTCTCATGTAACAACACACCTAGCTCAGAAGATGTTCTTACCTTAGGTCTAAGTACCCAAATCTCTGTCAGCGATCTGTCATTAAAGAACTGAATAGATACTCTGAAAGTTCCAACTTTATGACAATCCACAAATATTACCAGCTCATCAGATTTGGGTTCAAATGCAGTAGTTATCCTGATGACTTCTACCTGTAAGGCCTTTATATACATATCATGAATTGGATTTGCCAGTTTGAATTCCTCGAGAATTTGTCCAAGACGACGATCTTCATAATCAGAACTCTGAGGTGAATCAATTGCTTTTTGAGCACATTCCCATTTGTCACCGCTCTTTAGTCTGATATATATCTTTCTCTTGTCAACATTTATAGCATGTAATCGTTGTAATGCTTGCTGTTCAGCTTTCTGAAGTTCTTCATTTCGTGCAATTTGCTCTAATGACTTTTGAAGATTTTCTTCTCTCATCAGTAAATTAGCTTCCCTCTGAGCAAATAATTCTTCAGATTCTTTCTCAGCTTGTTGAGCTTCAGATTCAGATATCACTGGTCCTTCATCTTCCCAATGACTAAGATCAGGTTCAGGAAGTTCTTCACCTTGATCAGGGAATTCAAGATCAGCAAAAACATCGAAGTTATCCGGTTCACCCGTGTAATAATAACCTGTGTTCTTGTCTTGAATTTCTTCTTCAGTTTCTTCAACTACTTTCTTCCTCTTATCTCTCCTATCTTCATTTTGGTCAGATTTTCCCTCTCCTCCCTCTCTTTCTTTAGTTTTATCTTGTGACCCCTTTGATTTCTCCCCCTTAGTTGAGGAATCCTCTACAGATTTATCAGTTGCCCCAGCTTCAGGATCTTGTTCATCATCATCACCACCCTTACTTGTAAAGAATTCAATTTCTTCATTTGTAGGTTTGCGACTTTGACTTACAAGATTAAACAGATATCTTAACCCTTTAGCCTGGTGTGCATTTTGCTTTTCGATCTGGTCCAGACGAGAATCAGTAGATTCCTGATTGTGCTGTACCTCTGACTGTAGAGTGTCAACTTTCACGGAAATTTCAGAAATTAACATGTCTTGAGCAACAGTAATATCTCCAGAGTCATCAAGTGCCTTTTCATGAGAGAGTTCGAGAGAATCTATCTTCTTGGTGAAAGATGTCTTTAAGTAGTTTATCTCCTTCTTGATTACAGCAAGCTGACTGTTGACAGAGGTGGATGCAGAAGATCGCTCACCCACTTGTGCTTTAATGATTTCTGTTTCAGCCTTACTGACTGCAAGTTCTTTCTCTAAAGCAGTTATCTTTTCTAATAGTGAGAGAGTGTATGTGTCAGTGTGTGCGCTCACCTGACGTTCACTTTGAGATCCACTCACCTGAAGTGCATGTGTTTCACTCAATTTTATGGTATTCCTCACATCACTCCTCTCAGATTCCTTAGCTGCTTCCAGATTTGTACCTGCATGTAAAATCACCCTAGCCTCCTCTGGGAAGGTCAGTGGCGGTGCAATGGGAGTTCGCAAATCCCTGTCGTTAATCAAATCTACTTGAACATTTGAAATTGTTGACTGAATTGCTTCAGTAGTAGATTGATCAAGTTGCCTTCCACTTTCTCCAGTCGAAACTGCGAGTGGAAAATCCCTTGAGGGAGCCAGGAGTGTTTGTCCTGGGAGGGGAGATGATGGTTCTATTAAAGTTGGCTGAGAACCAAGATTTCCCTCTAAAGCCTGTGAAGTCTCTTCTACCGTAACTATGGTAGGCACTGTCACATTTTCTACGTGCTCTCCTTGCAATGTGTCCTGAGACTCATCTAAAGGTATGTCTTCCCCCATTGTGAGTAATAGGGGTGGTGTGCTTGACTCACTACAAGGTGCCACGGCCCTATGGCGAATTTCAATAGAATCATCCTGTTGAGAAGATGATTCTAGTAACTGTGTAACGGCCATATCAACTTCCATATCCTGTTGGGAGGATATAGACGGGCTTACAGTTGCCTCATTTTGAGTTCTACTTATCTTTTCTAGAGGCAGAGCTGTGGGTTCACTCATACTACTACTACTGATTCGACTTCTTTTAACTTGCAATTTCTTTCTGGAGTGAAAATATATAAGTTTTGTTGGTTGAGTATTTGGCTCTACGACCTTGGTTAGAGGTTGTGGTACTAGAACCCCTTGGTCAGACCTACCAACCACTTGGGTTCCAGAAATAGATTGAGAAGTAGTAGTTTGAGGAACAGAGGACAATACCTGGTCAGCTGATTCCGCAACAGTCTCTGATAAGATTGGTTGATCTGATTCAGGTTCAGGGACAGATGCAGTTTCTTGCACTGGATGATCAACAGCAAGTGCAGCTGGCTGAGGAACAATTTGCTGAGCAGGTTCAACTCGTTGATTGCCTTGATCTTCATTATCAACAAGTATATTTTCCACTGGTGGTTCAGGGTTTTGTTCAGGTTGTTCAGGTTCTGGTACAGGTTCAATGACAGGTAGTTGTATATAGTTTGACATGTATTGGGTGACAACTACAGGTATGTTTGTGAATTTAGGCTTGTTGCTGTACTCAGTGAACAATCTGGTAGTAGGTTTGCCTGACGCCAGTGATTCTCCATTCAAGAATTGGGCTTGGTTTTCTAGTTCCACAAGATGATTAAAAATTAATGACAAGAATCTTGGATAATAGCATGATACTTTTTGTCCATTATCAAAATTCTTCTTTGCATTAATGATTCTTCTAACCATCGGAACACACAGTAGTCTACCAATATTAATTCTTCGGTTGTGTGCAACTGCATATCCAATATGCTGCAAGAAGGATGGTAATACCCCGAAGTTTCCTTTAGTAGAATTGGCAAAGACTCTACCTAATGTGTCAAACAGATAGTCCCATTCCTGAACGAAGTTCTTTTTATTCCAGACAGTTTGATCAGGACTGTCTTGATAGAATACACCATTCAAAAAATTTATCAATTCTTGATCTGATGGTAATTCTTCGAAATTTTCAGTTGGAAAAATTAAGACCGTATTTATTGTATTTTCATTCACTGTGTACTGATTGTCTCCTACAGAGAAGACAAATGATCTGTTATCATTAGAAATGACAGCAGTAGTACACATGATTCGCAAAGGTTGAATTTTCAAAGGAGCATCCAAGCTCAAAGCAGTGCGAACCAGTGAATTTTCATTTAAAAACCGAATCCACGGTCGAAAACGTTCAACTGAACATTTTTCTGGATCAAAATAACCGATTAAATTATGTTTAATAATTTCAAATCGATCAGCCATTTTAATCAAGATTTAATTTCTTTGAAAATTTCAGATTTTACAAAATTATGCTTTAAAAATTAATTTTTCGAATTAATAATTAATTATAAATTCGAAATAATTAACTTTTCTCCAAAAATTCTGAAAAATTCACACAATGATCCTCTTACACACACGAACACACGTATATTTTTAGATTTGCAAGAATCGAAACCAGTTTCATTAGGGTACCAGATGCCTAAATTAGGCGTACCCTTTAGATATCTTAAGATTCTTTTGACAGCAGTGAGATGGATTTCTTTAGGGTTCGCTTGGAACCTTGCACACAAGCATGTGGCAAACATTATATCTGGTCTACTAGCAGTTAGGTAAAGCAATGAGCCAATCATACCTCTATAGCCTGTGATATCTACCTTGGCAGAACTTTCACATAAACCAATTTTGACAGCTATAGTTGATGGTGTCTTTGCTGATGAGCACTCCTCCATGTGATATTTCTTGAGGAGCTCCTTAATGTACTTGGATTGACAAATAAATATTCCATCTTGTCTCTGACTTATTTGTAATCCAAGAAAGAATTTCAGTTCTCCCATCATGCTCATTTCAAACCTACCCTGCATTAACTTAGAAAACTTCTTGCATAGAAGCTCATTAGTAGACCCAAATATAATATCGTCCACATAGACTTGGACTAGTATCATATCATTCTTATGTCTTTTAGTGAAGAGCGTTTTGTCTATGACACCTCTTATAAAACCATTTTCTAATAGAAATTCAGAGAGAGTGTCATACCATTTTCTTGGGGCTTGCTAAAGACCATAGATAGCTTTGTAAAGAAAGTAGACATAGTCCAGATGATCTTGATCTTCAAAACCAGGGGGCTGTTCTACATACACTTCTTCATCTAGCTTACCATTCAGAAAGGCACTCTTGACATCCATTTGATAAACTTTGAATCTTGAATAGGATGCAAATGCCAAGAATATTCTGATGGCCTCAAGTCTTGCCACTGGAGCATAGGTCTCGTCATAATCAATGCCTTCAGCTTGAGAATAACCTTTAGCTACCAGTCTTGCTTTGTTTCTTATCACAGTGCCATCTTCATCTAGTTTGTTTCTGAATACCCATCTTGTGTCCACCACTTTTCTATCTTTAGGTCTGGGTACCAGCTTCCATACTTCTAGTTGCTTAAATTGATTGAGTTCATCTTGCATATCAATCACCCAATCAGGATCAGATAGAGCTTCTTCTACTTTCTTAGGTTCCATGACAGACAGAAACCCAGAATAGTTACATTGATTCTGATAAGCTCTTCTTGTTTTCATACCAACATCTGGATCACCAAGAATCAGCTCAAAAGGATGAGCTCTATTCCAAACAGTTTGTCTGGGAAGAATTGATCTTGACGATTCGCCTTGTTCCTCAGTATGATGTTGAGTATGACTTGTTGACCCTCCATTATCTCCCCCTGAGTTGTTGCCAGTTTGACTTATTGATGGTTCAAGAGTATCAGTGGTGTCTTGAAAATTATCATTGTTTTCACCAGCATCACCTTGATCATTACCACCAACATCTGGATTATTATTATCAGCAACAACGTCAGGTTGATTGTCATCATCTGAATCTGAGTCTAACATATCATCAAACTTAAGCTTTTCAGATGGATCTTCATTTTGGATATTTGGGAGTTTTGTGTCATCAAATGTAACATTGACACTTTCCATAGATTTCTGTTGATCAATAAGATACACCTTGTAGGCTCTTCTAGTATAACCAATAAATATTGCTTCATGTGCTTTTTCTTCAAATTTACCACCTTGTTCATCTCCTTCTTTCAGCACAAAGCATTTTGTCCCAAATACATGGAAGTACTTGAGAGTTGGTTTCTTGTCATGTAGAGCTTCATATGGTGTCTTCATTAAGTCTTTATTGATAAGTGTACGATTCTGGGTATAGCATGCAGTGTTGACAGCTTCAGCCCAAAAGCTCAATGGAAGCCTTGATTCACTTAGCATAGTACGTGCAGCTTCAATCAAGGTTCTATTCTTTCTTTCAACTACCCCATTTTGTTGAGGAGTTCTGGGAGCTGAGTACTGTCTAGTTATACCCTTTTCAGTGCAAAAGTCCTTCAGAACTGCATTCTTGAATTCAGTTCCGTTGTCTGACCTTATAGCTCTTACTGGACGATTAGAATCCAACTCAATTAACTTAATGTGATCAACTACCAGTTGTGGAGTTTCATCTTTTGAGTTCAGAAATAGTACCCATGTGAATTTTGAGAAATCATCAACAATCACTAGAGCATATCTTTTTCTTGACATAGACATCACACTAACTGGACCAAACAAATCCATATGGAGAAGTTGTAATGGTTCAGTTATTGATGATATGTTAATGCTCCTGTGAGTTGCCCTTTTTAACTTCCCTTTTTGACAAGCATCATATAGACTTTCCTGAGTAAATTCAATCGAAGGTAAACCTCTTACCAACTCTCTTTTCACTAGAGAATTCATTGTTTTGAAGTTTAGGTGAGAAAGTTTCTTGTGCCATAACCAACTTTCATCAGTGGATGCCTTTGAATAAAAACATCTAATTTCTTCTGTGCTTCCAGAGTTCATATTGGCTATGTACAAGTTTCCTTTTCTTACTCCAGTCAACTGTGGCCTTTCATTTCTCTTGTGTGATATTAGACAATTCTTCTTGTTGAAATGAACTTCATAACCTTTGTCACAGAATTGACTAATACTGAGCAAATTGTGCTCAAGGCCGTTCACAAAAGAGACATCTTCAACGATAACATTTCCAGCTTCTAATCTGCCATATCCATCAGTTTTACCTTTGCTGTTATCTCCAAAGGTAACGACTGGGCTGGCCTTCTCCACCACATTTGTCAGCAGGGCTCTATCTCCGGTCATATGCCTTGAACATCCACTGTCCAGAATCCACATGACTCGTTCAACCTGTTTCAAACCCTGCAATGACAAATTGGTTAGACTTTCTTCGGAACCCAAATTTGATTGGGTCCGGAATACTTAAAGAATTGGCCTTTATCAGGCAAAGCAACACTTTTTATTTTAACAACATTTTCTTCAGGTACTGGACATTTAACCCTGTAAACAACTTTAACTTGTTTTGGTTTCAGCTTGGGTAACCATGTCTTTACCATATCCTGAGAAGGACTTTGAGTCCTAATCTTAGAATTAGGTGATGTTACAGTCCTGGATCTAACATGTTTATTTCTGCTCATATGCTGTCTAGGAACATTCTTATCAACACATGCATGATTACCGTTAAAGTAAGCAGGCATTATATTAAAAGCACAAGACATGCAATTTACAGCATTACACTTTTTATGAGCAGTATCAATAACAGGAATAGCATGCATGGTAGATATGTTGTTGCATTTATTCATGTTTTTACTTCTACTACTAGTTTTCAAGGAACTAGTAGACTCACCAACTCTTTCTGTTTTCTTAAACACAGACTTTCTATCTTCATCATTTTTAACAATTTGATTACTTTCTAAGACTACGCCATTAGCTAAATCCTCAATGTACATCTCTTCCTTAATGATTAAAGATGTTGTATCCAAAGGTTCTGCTATGGATGTCTTAAAGAGTGGGTTACTAACACCCTTAAGCACTAATGGTATACCCCTATCTACAGCACTGACACGATTAGGGGTAATAATGCTTTTTCGTCCAATAGCTTCATTATAATCAAACCCAATTCCTACGGTTTGATTAATAGCTTGTTGGTTAAACAACTCTTTAGCCACTTTGCATGAATTAGAAGTAGCACTAACCCTTATTTCTAGCTCAGCTATTGTTTCACGTTGTTGAACAACTATCAACGCTAGAGACCTCTCAAGTTCTTTTAGAATTCTTATTTCTGATTTTTGTTTATCATGGCAATTTTGTACATCGTGTAATTCTGATAATTGATTACTAAGATCTGTATTTAACAAATTGATCCTTTCAATCTCTCTATTAGCATTACCTAGTGTATCACTAAGTTGATAAATATATTGACTTTCAGTACATGATACCTCAGATGAAGTACCACTGGAGTTATCAGATTTTGCCATCAGGGCAAGATTGCCATACTCTTCATCTTCAGAGTCTGTATCATCCCAACTCTTTCCAGCAGCCACATAGGCTTTACCTGTCTTCTTCTTCTCAGATCCAAATTCTTTTCTTTGGTTTTGTTTTGGCTTCTGACATTCAGTAGTGAAATGTCCAAGTTCATTACAGTTGTAGCATCTAATTTTACTTCTTTCAACTGTTCCAGTTTTGTAACCTCCTCTGTTACTTGAGGATGAAGAACCTCCTCTCTGGAACCTGTTATAGTTAGATTTGTACCTGAACTTGGGATTCTTCCTGAATCTGAAGTTGCTGAATTTCCTTACCAACAAAGCCATGGACTCATCTTCCAACTGATCTAGCTCTTCTAACGAATAGAAGTCTCCTTCATCTGGACTAGCATTCGTTTGATCAACTTCAACTTCAAGCTTGCCACTGTCAACATTACAAGGTTGAATAACCTTATCTTCCACTTCCTGTTCGTTCTCAACAATAAGAGCTGTAGAAGTATTAGAAACTCTTCCTTTTCCATAAATCTCCTTTTGTTGAGATTGTTCCAGTTCATAGGTTTTTAAAACACCAAAGAGTCTTTCTACAGTAATTTCACTTAGATTCCTCGACTCTCTGATAGCTGTAATTCTATGTTCTAGATGAACAGGCATTGACAGTAGAAATTTTCTGTTGATCTCTTTCTGAGTGTAGTACTTGCCATGCATCTGTAAATTGTTGACAAGTTTGTTATATCTTTCAAACACATCTTGAATACTTTCATTGTATGCTGATCGAAAGTATTCATACTCAGATGTCAGAATTTCTAGACGATTCTCCCTAACTTCCTCTGTTCCTTCATTCACAGTTTCAATGGTTTCCCACATTTGCTTTGCAGTCTTGCAGTTAATCACATGACTGTACATCACAGAGTCTAGAGAATCTATTAAGATCAGTCTTAAATTAATGTCAAGTCCAGCTTCTTCTCTTTCAACAAGAGTGTACTCAGAAGAATCTTTGTGTACAAACTTTGCAGGGGAAATAACTTTTCCATCAGTAACAACTTTAGGAATTAATCCAAAAGGTATTATTGGTCCTTCTGATAAGACTTTCATGTATTTAGGATTTGCAACCTCGAGGAACATTAACATTTTGTTCTTCCACATATCATAACTGTTTTTGTCATATATGGGAATTTTCACAGTTCCAACTTTAGAAGACATGATGAATTTTTTAAGAGAGTTAAAAAATTCGGGGATGATTTTTAATCGAGTAAAATGGGATCTTTGATTTGTGTATCAATCAATCGGCTCTGATACCAATTGTTAGGTCCGATAAGATTGTAGAAGGGGGGGTTGAATACAATCTTAACCTTTTTATCGAAATTTGTCCTTTAAATAAAATTTGATAAAGACAAATTTATGTGCGGAATTATTTAACACAATTTTTCAAGTTGAATATAACTGTATATTAACTTGATGTGGTGTTACAAAATCAGTATAACAACTTATCAAGATGTTAATAACTAATTAGAAAATTTGACATGAACTTTTCTAATTTAGTTAATAATAATCAAGATAAGAACTAGGAAACTTAATTCGCTAGTAGTACAAGAATCACAAATAAACAAGTTCTAGCGGATAGAATATAACAAAGATGAAGAACTTTAATTTCTGGGAATTGTTTAAGCTTTGGTGTTCTTGGTGTTCTTGAGAGAGAATTCTGTTCTGCTGATATTATGTTTTTCTGCTGTGTTTTTCCGTTATGACCTAATCTACCCTGTTCTGTTCTTTTATATCAGTAACAGGTCTTGCTGGCTTTCTCTAAGATATTTAACTGCTCCAGCATGACTTAAACTGCTACCAAGACTTGATTTTTCTTCATTAAGACTTACACAAACCTCCATTAAGACATAAAACTTGTCGGTATGACTTAATCAGAAGTTCGGTAAGACTTACAATAGCTGGCAAGAAGTCGGTAAGACTTAATCAGGTCGGTAAGACATAATCTTGAATGGTCGGTATGACTTAACTCAACAGCTGTGTTCGGTATGACTTAACTGATTAGGTCATACCGAATTTTAACCAATAATACATAATCCTTCCAGCTTTATTTAAGTCATATTGATCCAATAATTAATTAATGATTAACTAATTCACATTTAATTGATACAATAATTAATTTAAATAAATAAATTAATTCTTCTAGAATTAATTCATTTAATTAAATCAACTAAATGATTTATATCAATTATAAATGAATTAAATTAAATCAATAAATAATTAATTTAATTCTTACAAACCACTAAAGGTAGTAAAGAATTACCATTGACTTGTGTTGACGTTCGATGTACTGTCTGGTTCATGAACGACTAACTTCAATGATGCTTCTTCACTTTTGACTTTAGGTTGTGGTTTGTTTCTTCTCTCAATTCTCTTGTACTGTAACTGACCTTCAAACTATCACTCGAAAAATCTCTGTCACTGTTCAAATGAATCCATTCACTTCAATGCTATACTGGGGCTTGATCAGATAACTGAATCGTCTTCCAGTGTATGACATCAAAACTATAGATTGACTTTTCTTCTTTCTTCTGACAGATAATACTTCTTGAGATTCCTGTGACAGTTCATATGTATATTTACTTATTACAATTTGGTTTAAGTTGATTAGGATCCTCTAACTACAAATAGACTGAGTCATATGCCTTTCAGGTTGGTGATGGCCCCAGTATTGGCGTTACCTGATGAAAAGGAGATTTTGTGATTTACAGTGATGCTTCGCATAAAGGATTAGGATGCGTGCTTATGCAGCACGGTAAGGTAATCGCGAATGCATCAAGGAAGTTGAAGGAATATAAGATTCGATATCCCACTCATGATCTAGAATTAGCAGCAATAGTTTTCGCTTTAAAGATTTGGAGGCACTACTTATATGGAGAGAAGTGCGAGATTTAGACTGACAATAAGAGCCTCAAGTACATTTTCACTCAGAAAGAGATTAATATGCGCCAGAGAAGATGGCTGGAGTTAATCAAGGATTATGATTGTGAGATTCATTATCACCCGGGTAAAGCCAATGTGGTGGCTGACGCCCTTAGTAGGAAAGAGAAACTCAAAATGATAACCTCAGAAGAAGAATTGGTGAGAGACTTCGAGAATCTGGAAATCGAGGTCAGGATACCAGGAGATAGTCAAGAGAGGTTGATGGAAATTCGAATCCAACCTCCATTGTTGGGAAATATTAGGCTATGTCAAGAACGGATAATGGAGGAAGAACAGAACTCAACGGAAGAGATAATGATCGGAGAAGAAATTAAGTGTGAAAGAGATAAAGAAGGAATCATGAGGTACGCATCAAGGATATGGATCCCAAAGGTGCAGGAGCTCAAGGACGAGATGCTATATGAGGGACACAACTCAAGGTACTCAGTGCACCCCAGTAGTACCAAGATGTATAGGGATTTGAAAGAGTACTACTGGTGGCCTAACATGAAAAAGGACGTAGCAGAGTGTGTAAGCAGATGCTTGACCTGCCAACAAGTGAAAGCAGAGCAGCAGAGACCCAGTGGACTTCTACACCCCTTAGAGATTCCCGAATGGAAATGGGAACACATAGCCATGGACTTCGTAGTAGGTTTGCCAAAGACCAAAGCTAATCATGATGCCATATGGGTAATTATAGACTGACTAACGAAGTCAGCTCACTTTCTTCCGATCAATGAAAGGTATACGGTCGACAGACTAGTGGATATCTATTTAAAAGAGATAGTGGCGCGACATAGAGTCCCAGTCTCCATAGTATCCGATCGAGATCCTAGATTTAACTCCAGGTTTTGGAGAAGCTTTCAAGAATGTGTAGGAACCAGGCTAAACAAGAGTACAGCCTATCACCCCCAGACAGACGGGCAAAGTGAAAGGACCATCCAAATGCTAGAGGATATGTTGAGAGTCTGTGCTATAGACTTTAAAGGAAATTGGGATGATCACTTGCCATTGATTGAGTTCTCCTACAACAATAGTTTTCACTCAAGCATAGGGATGCCACCTTACGAGGCCCTTTATGGAAGAAAATACCGATCTCCCTTGTATTGGGATGGAGTTGGAGAGCGAAAGATGCTCGGGCCCGAAGTGGTCCAACGGACTATGGATGTAGTGGATCTAATCAGAGGACGGCTGGCAGCAGCCCAAGATCGACAAAAGAAATATGCTGATTTAGCTCGAAAAGGCAAGGAATATGAAGTTGGAGACCTAGTGTTTTTAAATGTCCTTGGAAAGGTTTAATGAGGTTTGGAAAGAAAGGAAAGCTGAGTCCTAGATAGATTGGACCGTTTGAGATCTTAAGACGCATCGTGGAACTAGTTTACAAACTAGCATTACCCCCAAATCTACAACAAATGCACAATGTGTTCCATGTTTCGATGTTAAGGAAATATAATTTGGATGCCAAGCATATAATAGAATATGAGCACGTAGACATGCAACCAGACCTAACCTATGTGGAGCAAGCTGTGGAAATCATATATCGAAAGGAACAAGTACTCCGAAACAAGGTCATCAAGCTAGTCAGAGTATTGTGGCAGAACCACAATGTGGAAGAGTCAACATGGGAGCTTGAGAGCGCAAAGCTGGAGAGATACCCCATTTGTTTTTAGATTGATTCCGGGACGGAATCCTTTTAAGGATGAGAGACTGTAAGAACCCAGATTTATGGTAGGAATTAAAACTTTTATTATGTAACGGAGTACGAATGAATAATGGTTACGACTACAATGTATTAGTCGTTCAATGAATGAATGTTTAACGGATTTGGATTCAAATGTTTATATGCCATGAACAATGCAATTGGTTGACAACTTAGATTAAAATAATCTATCTCCTTAGAAAGTAAGATATGGTAATTCCAAAGGGAAATGTTGTTCTCATGTCATCCAAATCGATATCTGTTATAAGTCCAGTGGTTCCGTAAAAGAGATAAGGAACGCTCGAAAGAGAACGAGGACATTTTTCTAAACACAGGAAATAAAGAAATAATAAGTGATGAATAGTGCTTTTGGTGGAAATTGGAATATTATTAGACGACACTATATAGAAGTATTTAGAATGGATTTCTGAGTTCGTATTGATGATCAATGGACAAAATAAGTGTATGTAAACGATATCATATTCATAAAAATAGCACTTTTATTTTCTCCGACATTTCCCTGGACACTGAAGGATTTATTAAAAAGATTTGATGAATTTAAATTCAAGGATTATAAAGGAGGATTGAGAATGGTAGTATAAATATTAAGAAGGTTTCCAGTAAAACCTAAACAAGAAATACTTGAGATATTCCTCCGAATGATCAATGAAATTGAGCAATAACTGTAATAACCCTAACTTTAGTAATGCTACAGTGATCACATGAATAGTAAATTTTGAGGATTTAGGGAAATGATATGTAGGTACCCTATACTTGAGACAGGAAATGAGTAAACAAAAACCATATTAGTGTTGTACATTGAAAATAAGTGACTCGAAATGACGATAGATTCCAGAAATTCCTGAATATGGATTTTTAGGATTTTGATTTCGAATAAGCTTCTTTGTGATATTAGGGAGCATAGAAACACTATAAGAATTATATATTGAGGGATTAGTGAATTTAGATTAAACCAAGGGATTATTAAGTTAAGAGAATACCAAAGGAAATTGGATTTGTAAATGATTTCGAAAACCATTGAGATAATGAGGTATACTCGAAACGAACCACAATTAGACGAGTATGGAGACCAAGCAACCAAGATTAGTAATCTCACAAGGATGCATACCACATTATTATTATCCAAGATTAATAACATAATACTTAGAAAAACAAGAAAAGAGATTATTAGGTCATCAAGATGACATCACTTTCCACTAATTGTTTTTAAGGGTAAATTAGTACTTTTACATGGTTTTAACCACAAATATCTTCCAAGCTTCCACAAGACACTAGACTAATCAAGATTAAGCCAAGATAAGAGCAAGTAAACACAAAAATCTCTCTCCCCCATCCACTTTACTACATTCGGCCACTTTGAAAGAAAAAAATAAAATAAAAATAAAAACCAAAACCCTAGCTCTCTTCAATAACAAATCAAGAGGAAATTCTTGGGGCTTCTTGGAGGTTAGGAAGGATCATTTACAAAGTTTCAAGGCCAACCATCATCATTTAGCAAGGTAATAAAAACATGGAAGTTACTAGAAAAGATGATGAATAGTGTTTTCAAGTGTTAACTTTGTTTTAATGGTTTCTTTTAGTTGATTCAAGCTAGTATAAGGTTGATTAAGGATATATCAAGGATTGTTAAGGGTCATCAAAGCTTCAAGAAGGTATAATCATGCTTGCTCTTTTATATTTATGATGGATATTGTTTGGTTTAGTGATTAAGTGGTGTAAATGTTAAGATTATGATGATTCATGTGGTTGTAAGTGATTAAAGTTGAATATGGAAGTGTTTGGGATTGTAACCATGGCTGGTAATGAAGACCACATGGTGTAGGTGATGATTATTGTATTTGATGATTGATTTGGAGGAGTTTGATTTTTGGAAAGTATGAAATTATAGCCGTTATAATGTCCGTTTTTCGTTAGAACTACAAACTGCCCTGTTTGGTGACCCCTGTATTCGTACGGTACCTCACTGCCTAGGTGACAAATTGACCATGAAATGATAGAGCTTAGTTCATAGATCGTTTTGATATAAGGTACGTTAAAATCTGACGTACGGTTTAGGAGAAAAGTCAGTTTTAGTGAAAGACGTTCGGAAACCGAGAAAATGTAATTGTGTTAACTTTGAGGCTATAACTACCATACTTAAACATTTTTAAAAATTATGAAACTTTGGGATAGTGTAGTAAGGTAGTCAAAGAGTTGTTACCAGTTGACCTTGTGGTAAAATTCGAAATCCATATTTTCTGAGAATTTTTACAGTTAAGTGTGATCGTTAGGGGAAATAGTGAAAACCCCTGAAACTTCGATTAAGGTTTTAAATGGTTAAGTTCTTGAACCTTTGGGGTAATAGTAATACGTTAAACATATATTAAAGTTTCAAAGGTAATGTTATACAAGAGTGTAGTGAGTAAGAGATGTGGTTCTAACGACAGTCCTTTTGTGTTTATAGAAATTCCGGAAGAGGGACGAGCCATACTGTCAGGATCCCGAAACCGAGGCAAGATTTCTTCTATCCTTACCTTGGAAAACTATTTTTATTTTCAAAGTAAATGATTTCATGGAATATATATGTTATTCTATGTTTGCTATATTGCTAAGAATTATTTCCCTGATATTGGAATTAAAGAGAAATGGATAAATTATGGAATATGAATATGGGTATGAGTATGAGATGGATATGTATAGAGATGATTATGCATGAAGTGAACATGCCTTATGATTAAGAGAATAAGAGAGAATGGTATCAGTTGTTATCTAGGGTTATATGGTTTACAATATTATATTAAAAATATTCTTTTTGAGTATCAGTGATTTAATAAATATTATTTGATTATCATTCATTACCCTTAAAATAGACGGAATACTTTATGAATATAAAAGTATATTTGATTCCTGAATATGAAAGAGATGTTTGGATCATAATCAAAGCATTATGATATATATATATTTTATAGAAGTAATGTGCGAGAATGGAAATGATGTGAGTAAATGATATGTGGAAATGAAAGCGAGAAAATGGAAATGTGGAATGATATTTTAAAAAGGGAATAATGATGTGATAAAAAGGGGGATTGCAACAGACTTGCGTAAGTGGCTGTGTCAGGGCTGTGTGCGACACAGTCCAGCATTTATTATTTGTATTACGGCACGAAGATGCCAAGGGAGGATGTTAGCAGGTGGCCTTCCTACAGGGATGATCTTCATTCCCTCTACCGGTAGTAAAAAGAGAGCAGGTACGATTAGGCGACTGATCATCGTCGTAACGTATCAGGCGACAGCAGATATCCCCAATGTTTTTGAAAAGAAAGTGTAGACAATGGTTTCAGATTTCTGTTCTGAAAACAGAATAATGATATGAGATGATGAAATTATGGTTACAGATGAAGAAAAACTGATATTATATTATTTTAGATTTCTTTCTTATAATAGTAAGTGGATGATGTATTATTAAATAGGAGCTTTATTCTTCCTTAAGGATTTTAATTGCTTTCTGCTATTATATATGCATATACATATATGTATACCTGTTCACATTTTAAATTCTAGTTTACAGTATTATCTTGCTGAGCTATTATAGCTCACTCTTGCTATTTATGTATATAACAGCTAGGTCCCATGCCGATACTACGTACCACACCCCGCAAGAGGGTAAGGGAAAGGCGACCTTTTGAGCGAGTGTTGGCGACAATCCCCGAGGTAGTGACAAGCGAAAGGGGCTTAGTATACTTATGTAAATTAAGTGTGTAAGTTGTAATAAACTTTGGTTGTTGAAATGCTTCCTGTAGAAGCTTTGTTCAACAATGTACTTAGTAAAATTCTGGGCTTGTAATAACTGTTAACTTTAAACTTTTAAATATTGTGGATGTTGTTCTATGAGCATATGACTGGTGTGTGTGTGTATTAGTGTGGGGTCAATTGCATAAGTATTGAGAAAAAAAAAGACTAAAGAGATATTGATATTGATTGGAAATTGGACCGTGATGACCTGGATCCTTGACCCCGGATCTAGGGGCGTCACAATAACCGGACAAAGAAACAAGCAGAGAGCCAAGATGCATGCATGTGCAAGTGGATATGACCAAGTAACCAAGCTAGTTACAATGCTAACTAGTAATATTAGAAACAAACAAAGTAGTTAGCTTAAACACATCATCAAACCACTAAAACTCAACACTTCTCCCTTGAATTGCATCATGCATGACCAAGCACTTTATGAAAGTAGCTTTATGCAAGATATTATCTAAAAGTATCATCAAATAATTCATTTCAACCAGGACAACTAAGCAACCAAGCAAAAACACTCCACCATTCTCCATTGCTGCCAACTCTCGACCAAAACAAGATCAAGGGGTTCCCACCATTCAAAAATTTCAAGATAATTTAGGTGAGTTCTATAATTCATAATTAACGTACCCTATGAATGTTATCTCCAAATTCCATTCCATTCTTAAGTTATAAAATCATGAAGATGATGATGAATAGTGATTTCAAGAAACTAACTTTAGTTTTCTTGTTTCTTTGGATGATCTAAGCTATATTAAGGATATACAAGGACTAATCATGGTTAGTAAGGCTATTACACACTCCAAGGAAGGTATATCTCACCTAAACCCTAGATCTTACTTTGAGTTTATGTATGTTCTTGGTGGTTTTTAGAATAGTTATGATTATGATGTTATTATAAGCATGATTATGTAGTTGGTTCAGTTGATTTAAGAGATATGATGCTTATAATGATGAAGTGAGATGTTCTTGGACTTGTTAAGAAGAATATCATGTGTATAAGATGTATGGTATGCCCGGTGTGGCTTGGTTGTGATGTAACAAATTTGGAAACGTTCGATTTATAGCCCTCGTAATGCCGAAATTTCGTTAAACCTTAAAATTCGTGCATAACTGTAGCCATAATTTTCTGACCTTGATGAATATATGACCTATCCTTGTAGATCTCGAGTCATAGATCGTTTTGGCGTAAGAAGCGAAGCAAACAGACTTACGGTTTAGGAGTTATGGTCGATTTAGTAAAAGTGGTTCGAAATCGTAAGTGCGAGTTCGTAATTGAAATTGAACCCCCTTAACATGATTAATTCAGTGGCGAATCTTGGTAATTAAATAGTAGAGATCATAAGGAAGGTGTGGGAGAAAACCTCATGTCAAATGGATCGTTTTTCGATTTTATAAAAATTTTGAATCGAGGTTAAGTACGAATGATTCCCTTAAAAGAACACTTGGTTAAAACTTAAGAAACGGACAATAAATCTCGAGGTATAATATTTGTTAGTAAACGACCGACCTTAGAACTTATACAACTTAAGAACCTACCAAGTGTAAGCGTAGTGACATGCCTTAATAACGAACAAGTGTTGGATCATAGCGGTGATAATAAGAGTACACTAGAGGGTGTATAACGAGATAACTTGAAAACGTGTTTTAACTTAAGTAAAATATGTACTTAGCCTTTCAAAAGCGTTAAGCGATTAATCTTGAATATTTTGATTGTTTATAGATCACCGAACTGACCCAGGACACACTACCCCCAATAAAGTACCAGGCAAGTTTCCAAAAATTTTGGAACTGTTGTTGTGATAATATATACGATTTGATTTTGTTATACATATGTCATAGCATGCATGCTTGCTTTCAGATTATATTGTGATACTTGTTTCATGACTTGAAATTGGCTTATAAGCTAGATACGAGATATATTAATTATAAGCCGGATATTGCTAGGACCCTTAGTAAAGGGCATATGATCTCATTCTTCAAATATAGACCGGGAGTCCGTATTTCTTGATATATTGTGATTATTTTCTGAGGAAAATATTTAAATAAATATTTTTCCATTATTCATTTAATGAATATTATTTTGAATATTCATTTTGAGTTTATTTATTTAATGAATATTATTTTGAATGTTCATTTGAGTTTTATTTATTTAATGAATATTATCTTGAATATTCATTTAAGGTCTTATTTATTTATCGGACATTATTTTGAATATTTATTCAAGGAATTATTTATTTAATGAATATTTTTATATATAATTATTCAAGGGTTAGTCATGAGCAATATTTTATATTAAGAATATTCTGGGAATATTTATGATGTAATAAATATTCTTTGAATATTTATTTAATTGTTTTAACGTGTTCTTAAAATAATTTATTTTATTCAAAAATTATCTTTGATCTTCAAATACTATGTAAACTATTTCTAAGTCTTATTATTATTATTTTTATCAAGGAAGGTTCTCAAAAACTTCATTCCTCATTCGAATCTATCTTCCAAATAATAAGGGAACCTTACTTGAGAGCTGTTATTTATTTTGTTTGACTTCCCGGTCATAAATCTTTTGAAAACTATTCTTTGCACTCGCAACTTGGTTGCTATTTATCAATTGAATCTTTTATTACTTCCTCATCATTCAAGGGATAAGATTGTTGGAACAAGTCGATATCCATTAACAAGCAACAGCTTGGGAAATATTGGTAAAATTTTCTTTCCAACTAGATACGACTACTTTGTGAAGTCTTGTCAACAAGTATTATACTTGGGGAAAAGAGAATGAGCCTTACGTTTCAGCGGGCGCGGTGAATACTCCAGTATTAGTTCATCATCCTAGTTTATCTATTTTCTGCAACATGTATTAAAGAGAAGTACCACTCATGTTGGAAGGGTTTAAAATATGCTAAAACTAAAAGTTACATTTTGAGTCACCTTGTAACTTCACATTTTACGTTATACTGGCAATATGTTCGTTAATGCATGGAATATGGTTTCATTGATATTTTAGAACTGCTATATATTATTGATGTTCAGTTGCATATTACTTCGGTGGGCTATTGCTCACCCTTGCATTATTTACTATATCAAAACAACAGCTAGCTCTGATGGCCCGCGTAAGGCACACTCGGCGCAAGCAGGTAACTCCAGTCGTAGGACTGCCCGCTGATATTGTTGCTGCCATTGCTGAGGTAGTAGCATCCAGTAGTCTAGACTGGCAACTTTTGTTTTCAGCCTTAATTATATGTATGACTAATGTTAATCAATGGCGAGAAACTTTTAAATTATGTTGTAATCATTTTGGGGTTGTAATAACTATTACTTGTGGATCTTATAAGTAGAGACTTTTTTTCAATTTCATCTCTGGGACTATAACTGGTTGTGTGTGTTGTGGTATTATTGCGGGGTCATAGCATGTTATTTACTTATTTGGATTCAAGTGCAAGTATTGTTTATTGAATATGAGACCGTAACGACCAGGTCCCCGACCCCGGATCTGGGGCTGTTACAGTTCCAGTCGGAATCCCAGGGATAGATATGCCCGAGATGCCAAAAAGAAGCCCCATACAAATGTCTTCCACCTTGTAGAAAGTCCCCAAAAGCTGTTCGAAGGGGAAACCGTAGGTATCTCCTTTACCGAAGAGGATGCCAAATGGTTCACCACCCCCACAATGATGCCTTGGTGGTAACCGTGAGTATTGGTGGAATGAATGTGCATAAAATGCTGATTTGTAATGGAAGTTCCGTAGATATCTTGGCATGCACCACATTCTAGAAACTTGGACTTCTTGATAAGGAGTTACTCCTCACTAATAATGAGCTATACGGGTTTACCGGTAACTCAGTCCAAATCATAGGAAAGGTCAAGCTACCGCTAACACTGGTGTGGATCCTGGTAAGGCCACCCAAACGACGGAGTTCATGGTAGTAAATGAAGACATCTCTCATAATACAATTCTTGGAAGACCGGTACTGAAGGACATGAGGGTGGTAATCTCAATATATCACTTTTCAATGAAGTTTTCCACCCCAAATGGCATTGGGTACGTGAACGGATGTCAATACGAGTCAAGGGAATGCTATAACAAAGCAGTGTAGGCTGCCTTGAAGGCAGATAAATCTATCCAAGTTGAGGAAAAGGCTGACGAGGAAGCCCTTAATGAGAAGCCACGGGCTAGAGCCGCAGAAGTTTGAGAAGGCATCATGCAATGCTCCATTTTGATAGTAGAGCTGCCAGAGGAACCTACTGAAGAGGTTCCAGTTTTTCGGGGGGTAGTACCACCACAAAGTTTGTTGTTGGAAGCTGATGAAAAAAAAACAGGCAAATCAAAATTTTCTAATGGAAGGTATGGTAGAGGATGCCTCGGATAATGACCAAGATGAAAAGATCCAAGAAAGTGAAAATAGAGTACTGTCCAGCATACCCTATGGGCTACTGAACACTGGGGTTACCTACTGTCCAGCAGATGGTGAATGGAAGGTTGCCTCGAAAGAATGGACAGGAAAGTCCATAAATGAGAATGAAAGACGGGAAGCCGCGAAGGAGCTCCGAGTCGAAATTTATATTGATCCTAGGGTACCGAGTACCCTGGAAAAGGTCAGAGCTTCCAAAGATACCATCCCTATACTGGCGGATACCAAGGATCCCAGTAAGATTCTAAAAATTGGGAAGCAGCTGGATGAAGGAATGAGAGAAAGGCTAACCTCTTTTCTCGAAGGCAACCTAGATGTGTTTGCATGGTGCCACTCGGATATGTTTGGCATTGACCCAAGAATAATGTGTCACCACCTGCATATTGCTCCTGAAAGAAGAGGCATCCGGTAGAAAAGGAGGCCGATCAGTAGAGAGAGGGATACCTCCCTCCAAGAAGAGGTAAACTGGCAACTGAATGCTGGCTTAATTAAAAAATCCTTCTATCCAGCATGGTTGGCAAACCCGGTGTTGGTCCGGAAGCCTATAGGAAAATGGAGGATATGTGTGGACTTTACTAACGGGAATAAGGCATGCCATAGGAATAGGTTCTCTCTACCCAGAATTGACCAACTGGTGGATGCTACGGCAGGCCATGCATTGCTTAGTTTCGTGGGTACCGACTCTAGGTATAACCAAATTCCAATGTACAAGCTGGACCAGGAACATACTAGCTTCATAACCGATAGTGTGGTAGATCAACGGGAGTTTCCAGAGTAGGGGACCCGAAATAAACACTACATGAGTATTCCCAAGAAAAAATTAGCAAGTTCAAAATATTAAATTTGAACCAGGTCCCAAGGGCAGAGAATGCCAGTGCTGATGCACTTGCCAAATTAGGATCCCAAAAAGAGGCTATCCTATTGGGAGTAATTCCCCTGAATTATAACTCCAGCCAAGCATCCCAGGAATACCATCATGGTAATCAAGCTTCTAGTTGAGGACCTGTGGACTACCCCAATAGGGGAATACATCACCAAGGGGCTGCTTCCGGAAGATAAGGATGAGGTCTGGAAACTCAAAAATAAGGTTTCCAGGTACGTGATCTATGATGGCATCTTGTATAAAAGGGGTTTCAATCAACCCCTACTAAGGTGTATACCCAGGAATGAATGTGAGTACATTTTAAGAGAAGTTCACGAAGGCATCTACGATAACCACTCGGGGGGTTGCTCTCATGCTCATAAGGTGCTGTAGCAGGGCTACTACTGGCCCATAATGAAAGTTAATGCTCATGAATTTTCTAAGGCCTGTGAGCAATGCCAAAGTTTTTCTAACATTAATAGCAACCCCACTGTGGAGTTAAAGCCTATCGTGAGCCCCTAGCCCTTTGCAAGTTGGGGAACTGATCTTATTTGGGAGCTCCCAAAGGGTAAAGGCGGTGTGAATCATGTTGTGGTAGCTACTGATTAAAGCGGAACCCCTGGCTACCATAACCGCAAGCAAGCTGAAAGAGTAAATGCTCGGGGGGTAATGGATGCACATATTCCCTGGATGCAGTTTGATGTAATCCTACTCACTGATTTTCAGTAAAAGGAGAAGTCGACTATTTCCTTATACATTTGTTGACTTATGATTAATTGGAAGCCCCTACAAACATAGTTCCACATGGCAGCCAGGCTACCATCCAGAACTAGGGGGTAGTGGATGTACATCCCTCCGCGGCATACTAAAATTGTCAGAACTTTAAACTTTATTCAACTTTTAGTGTATGTGTGGAACCTTACTTGGCACACGTAGCTTCCCTTCATTAATTTAAGGGCATGTGTGGAACCTTGATTGGCATACATGGATCCCTTCATTATTCGAGCAGGTGTGGAACCCTGATCGGCACACCTGGATCCCTTTATTATTAGTCATGTGTGGAACCTTGACTGGCTCACATGGCTTCCTTGATTATTGGGGCATGTGTGGAACCCTGATCGGCACACATGGATCCCTTTATCATTAGTTATGTGTGGAACCCTGATCGGTACACATAGCTTTCTTTATTATTAGTCATTTTTGGAACCTTGACTGGCTCATATGGCTTCCTTCATTATTTGGGCAGGTGTGGCACCCTGATCGGCACACATGGATCCCTTAATGATTCTTTTTTGGGCTTGTGTGGAACCCTGATTGGCACACATAGCTTTCTTCATTATTAGGGCATGTATGGAACCTTGATCGGTATACATGGATCCATTCCTTATTAGTCATGTATGGAACCTTGACTGGCTCACATAGCTTCCCTGATCACTTGAGCATGTGTGGAACCTTGATCGGCACACATGGATCCCTTCATGATTCTTTTTTGGGCTTGTGTGGAACCCTGATTGGCACACATGGATCCATTCTTTATTAGTCATGTGTGGAACCTTGACTGGCTCACATGGCTTCCTTGATCATTTGGGCTTGTGTGGAACCTTGATCGGCACACATGGATCCCTTCATGATTCTTTTTTGGGCTTGTGTGGAACCCTGATTGGCACATATGGATCCATTCTTTATTAGTCATGTGTGGAACCTTGACTGGCTCACATGGCTTCCTTGATCATTTGGGCTTGTGTGGAACCTTGATCGGCACACACGGATCCCTTCATGATTCTTTTTTGGGCTTGTGTGGAACCCTGATCGGCATACATGGATCCTTACTTTATTAGTCATGTGTGGAACCTTGACTGGCTCACATGGCTTCCTTGATCATTTGGGCATGTGTGGAACCTTGATCGACACACATGGATCCCTTTATGATTCTTTTTAGGGCTTGTGTGGAACCTTGATCGGCACACATGGCTTCCTTAATTATTAATCATGTATGGAGCCCTAACTGGCATACATAGATCCTTCAATCATCAACCTACGCGATTACAAGAGTTAACTCGTATGTTTTATCAAATATTTTAATAATGCAACCTTGCAGGAACAACTCACCTGGAATTATCATATTTGGCTCATAAAATGATTATGGCTCCCGGAATGAAGGCTTCCAGGCCAAGCCTCCGTCACCCAGGCTACCAGGAATGGGTTACCAGCAGTGGGGCTCCCGGGGTCAGGTTCCTATGCTAGGGGTTCCAAACACTATAGGATTACCGGACGGTACCCCCACACCCAAGGTGGTAACCTTACAATCTAAGGTACGAGTAGCTTATCATTTTGTTGACTGCCTATCCAGGTATGTGTTGCCATAACTACTCAAGTACACTTCCCTATTGCGTTACCATCCAATTGTTCAATTCTTGATTCATGATTTATCATTTATCTCTTTAATCAACATAGATATGACATATATCCTCTAAGTGTTCAAATAGATGTAATTTAGGATTAGTTAGAAAAATAATGCTACCTGTCACATTTTAGAAATCACATCTCATACTTCCCCAGGGCTGAAAATATTCGACTAAGTTGTGGTTACCATTAGTTAATTCACATTTGACTTAGCCTTTAAACCTGTACATAGAGACATATGAATCGCAACCACTAAGGGTCACCACATCTAAAGAAAAGATCTAGCAGTCAAATTTATAATGAGACATTGAAATGATTAAACAGGCAGTCATAGCATAAACGAAGATAAGTTCAAAAATCCAAGGCCTAAGGCCACAAAATGATTGCAGAGTTAAACCATTACATGCGTGGAGCGTTATAGGAGCCCACCCCCTTGATTAAAATCATAAAGTTCGTAAACCAACGGAATCAAAAGTCTGAGACAATGGAAGGAAATCATGGAGAAAGGATTAAGGAGCTTGGAGATCTTTGGCAGCCTCCGGTTTCAGGCCTTCCTCAATAGGTTCCGCAATCATGGCATCCTTACCTGGAGCATCCTCGGTCGCGCTTGCGGGAACTACGACCTTGGTCTCTGAAACAGGAGCCTTCTTGGCAATAACCTCTGGAGTCACTGGAGTCATCATGGATGATTTTTTGGAAGATAGGGGTTGTAGCTTTTAGGCTTCCGCCAGGGCTTCAGCCTTGAAGGATTTCACTTGTGCCACATCATCTTGACCGAGTAACGCCCATTCTAGGACTGGCATCACCTGCCAGGTTGACCTCATAGAGTCTGTGGCACCCTTAGCAAAACCCAACTGTACCTTTCCTAAAGGGCATCCTTGAGCTTCCCAACCAATGCTTGTAATGAATCAAATGGCAACTTCAACTCCTTAACCTCCGAGGTATGAGCTACCACCCTCTCCCCCTTCTCTTTATCTTGATCAGAAACCAGCTTACTCAATTTATCTTTCTCCTTGGTTTGAACCGACATATCACTCCTTAATTTCTTATTAGCATCAAGCTGCTTCTTCTTCTCATCTTCCATAACTTGCATATCAATCTTCAATTGTTTCATCTCTTCACGAAGCCGCATGTCACCACGGATGGCCAAGGCAAGTTGATTGGAGAGCTTGATTTGGTGAAAGAAACTCTCGCCTGTTGAGAACATAGACCTTGCGGCATCGGAGGTCTTCTGCTTAACCCATCCAGCTATTGTTTCCATGGGTATCTGTCCACCACACATACGATAAAATTGCTCCACATCGTTCATAGGGGCACCCTGCTGAGATACTTTGGCCCTCTTTGAAGATCGAGTTTCAGGAGTAGATTTTAAGCTATCGGAAGCCTGAGAGAGTCTGCGCTTCTCAGCAGCAGAAAGCTCAACCTTAACAGATGCAGAAGCAGGGATCCTGGAAATGGGAGTGGCACTAAGGGGAGTCTCCATCAGGGTCAATTCATCATCAGGAAATAAATCCTCATACCTATCTATTGGTTTGATGAACGAGGGCACATATCCCAACATACCTGAAAGAGTGAAAGAACAATAATGTTAAAGGTACAGCAAGGTACATCCGTGTGGAATCATATATGAACGAGCATAAAAGCAAGTAAATATGCATGACATAAGCGAACATAGAAAAAGAAAGTAATATATCAACATGGAAAAGCAGGTAAGGCTGCACCAACCGGAAGCCCCATTACCAGCATCACCCTTCTTAAGGGTACCCTGAGGAATAGGTCCACCCTCAAGCACCTCACTGTCACCCCTCGATGGAACATCCTTAGGTTTAGAAAAACCTAGCCTCTCAAGGGTCTCTGACACAAGCAAACCCTCACCATCACCCAACTCAACAACAAGCTTCATGTAAGAACCCCAAATTTTGGATATAATTAAAACTTTTTATTATGTACTGAGGTAATGGTGAATAGTGATTACGACTACGATGTAACGATTGAGATAACGAATGAAAGGAATAGATTTGGATTCAAATGTTTTTATGCCATGAAGAATGCTATTGGTTGACACTTTAGATAAGAATTATCTATCTCCTAGGGAATTGAGATTTGATAATTCTAAAGGAGAGATTATTCTCATATCATCCGGATCTATAACGATTAGTCCAGTGGTTCCGTGAAAGGGTTAAGGAATGCCCGAGAAAGAACAAGGACATTGTCACAAATATAGGGAATAAAGGAAGAATAAAGGATGAATAGTATTTTTGGTGGAAATTGGAATATTATTAGACGACACTATATAGAAAGATTCAGAATGGATTTCTGAGTTCGTATTAATGATCTAGGGGCGAAATAAGTGTATGTAAACGATATCAGATTCAGAGAAATAGCACTTTTATTTTCACCGAGATTTCCCTAGAAACTAAAAGATTTAATGAGTTAATAAAAAAAATATTTGAGGACATATTCACAACCTATGGAATATATAAACGTAAGATTGTCTCGTCAGATGGCAGAAATTCAAAAATTATTTTTCCCTAAACGGACCAGATTGGACCAGAAATTGAGATGGACTAATTATTTATTCCAAGGAAATATTTCGAAGGCATATTCTCAATCTAGGATATATATAAATGTAAGTAGGATTCGTCAAAATTCATAAAAGAGCGAATTGGAGAAAACTGATTTAACGATGTAGAAATGATCAATTGAATGATGGAAAATATCTCGGAATCCGAAAAATCTCAAATTTCAGAGAGACATTCATATTAGTAAGTGGTGACTAAGTGCACAATTATAAAAGTTTTTTGAGGAATAGAAATTGAGATTTTTTTTAAAGAAAGAGAAGGAAGGAGGACGAGACGCACGGTAGGTTACGGTATACGCTCGCACACGGAACAGAAACTCATTTAGCTTTATTACAACTACACCATAAGTAAATATCTCTCATTTCTCTCATCTTCCTCCCTCTTTTTCTCTCCATGGCTGAAGGTCATGCTTGCCAAAGGAAATCATGGCTAGCCTTGTCCGTTTCTTGCGTTCTAGTACTCCAATCGAAGCCCTTTCCGGGCTCTACACATATACGGTAACCACTCTCTTCACCTCCAACCTTAGCTTGTTCATTTCTCATGATTTATAGGCTGTGCTACAGTGTTTTTAATTTTGAAACTTCTTAGAAATTGAAATTGAAAGCATGGATGAGTAATTAAGGTTATGGGTTAGTCGTTTATGCGTTTAGTTTAGCGATTGCATGAGTTATCGATAGATTTTTATAAAAATGAAGAACCCAATGATTATGCACGGATTGAGGCTGTTAATGGAGTATATTTGCTGTTTATGATGGTATATGCCCGGTGTGGCTTGGTTGTGTTGTTATGATTTTTAGAACGTTCGATTTATAGCCGTCGTAATGCCGAATTTTTGTTAACACTTAGAAACCGAGCATGACAGTCAATCTAATTTCCTGACCTTGGTAATATTATGACATGTCCTCGGAGATCTCGAGCCGTAGATCGTTTTGGCGTGAGAATCGAAACATTCCGACTTACGGTTTAGGAGTTATGGTCAAATTACAAAAATTGGTTTGAAACCGTAAGTAAAAGTTCGTAACTTCAATTGAACCCTCGTAAAGCATGTTACTCAGTGGCGAATCTTGGTAAATAAATACTAGAGGTCATAAGGAAGGTATGAAAGAAAACCACAGGTCAAACGGATCGTTTTCCGATTTTATAAAAATGTTCGAATCAAAGTTAAACGCGAACGAACCCCTTAAAAGTATAACTTTGGTTATAACTTAGAAAACGAACGATAAAACTCGAGGTATAATCTCGGTTCGTAATCGATCGACTTTAGAACATATACGACTTAGGTATATACCAAATGTGGGTATGATGACATGTTTTAATAACGAACAAATGTCGGATCGTATCAGTGATAAAAAGAGTACACTAAAAGGTGTATAACGAGATAATTCGGAAACATGTTTCGACTTAAGTGAAGTTTATACTTAGACTTTTAAGAGGTGTTAAGTGGTTAATCTCGAATGTTCTGATTGTTTATAGATCATCGAGCAGACCCAGGACACGCTATCTCTACCCACACCCGATTACCAGGCAAGTGTTCAAAACTTTGAACCTGTTGTTGTGATAATATATATATGTGATTGCCATTTTACATATGCCATATCATGCATGCCTATTGTCAAATTATATTATGATACCTGTTCCTTGAATTGATATGGGCTTATAGACTAGATACGAATTATCAGTTATAAGCCAGATTGTTTTGGTAAGACCCTTAGCGAAGGGCATATGATATTCATTCTTAATATAGACCGAGAGTCGGTATTTTGAGATATAGATAGTCGTGGAAACCCGGAGTGATTCCAACAACAGATTATTATTTATCTGAGGAATGTTATTATTAAATGTTATTTATATTTCCATAAAGTATCAATTACTTGGAAATATTTCGAGGAATGTTATTCGAGTATTATCTCAGTCGAGAGATATTAAATGAATGTTAGTTTCGAATATTCATTTAGAGTTGATTATTTAATGAATATTATTTTGATATTCATTAGAATGTTATTTATTAAATGAATATTACTTTCGAATATTCATTTAAGGTTTTATGTACTTGATGAATATTATTTTAAAATATTCATTGGAAGTTCTATTTCCTTAAAGAATATTATTTAAAGTTTTGATTACTAAATGAATATTATTTGGATATTCATTTAGAAGATTATTTATTAAATGAATATTATTTTTAAATATTCATTTAAGGTTTGACTTATTTATTGAATATTATTTTAAATATTTATTGGAGTTTAATTATTTAATGAATATTATTTCAAATATTCATTTAAGGAGGGATTTATTTAGTAAATAATTCTATATATTCATTCGAGGATTACTTACGAGCAACATTATGATTTAATAATATTCCGTAATTATTATTGAGTTAATAAATATTCTTGAAATATTTATTTAATTCTTTTAAATTCTTTTAAAAATGATTTATATTATTTGGAGATTATCTTTCATTCCCAAATATTATTTAAAATATTCATTCAGTTATTAAATACTTCAGACTCAATAAATATTCTATAAATATTTATTCAATACTTGGAAGCAACTTCGATCATTCTGAAAATTCTTCGGAGTCATACGATTAATATTATATTAAGAAAGGTCCTCAAGATTCCATTCTACACTCGAATCTATCTCTTAAATTATAAGGGAACCTTACTTGAGAAAGGTTATTTATCTTGTTGACTTCCCGGTCATAATTTATCCTTTTCACTCGCAACTTGGTTGCTATGGACTCATTAAGTCTGTGTGTACCTTCTCATCATTCGAGGGTTAAGATTGTTGGAACAAGTTGATATCCATTAACAAGCAAGAGCTTGGGAAATGTTGGTGAATTTTCCTTTCCAACTAGATACGACTACTTTGTGGAGTCTTATCAACATGTATTTCACTTGGGGAAGGGAGGACAAACTCTACGTTTCAATGTTGTGGATTTATTTGAACTAGGAGTCGTGTGTAAGAGGCCGAGTCGCGCGGTCCATCACAAGACCTAACCATTGGCTAGGGAGTTACTATTAAAGGCAACCGACAAGTGGAGCCGTCAGTTCTTCCTTCTACCGGTAGTAAACTATATTTGGCTGTACCATCCCCGACTGATCATCAGGGAGTGGGACAGCTGGCGCGTGATAACTCCAGTATTGGTTCATCTCCCAAATTAGGAATTCCCTGCAACACGTATCGAAGAGACTTCTTTCAGGTTGACGGTGTCTTCCGCAACACGTATCGAAGAGACTTCTTTCAGGTTGTAGAACTTCGAAAAATGTTAATAACTGGAATTGCAATATTTTCCTTGCAAGTTCCTCTTTATATGATAAATGATAATATCTGGCTTATCTTTGACATAGCAGATATTCCCACCTATATATGCATTTTGAGTTACCTCGTAACTTCATCGTCATGTTATTCTGGCATCATTTCCGTAAATGCGTGGCATATGGTTTGAAAGATATTTTTGAACTGTTATATATTATTGTTCAGTTAAATATTATTGTTGGTGGGCTATTTCTCACCCTTGCTTTATTATTATATCACAACAACAGCTAGACCAGATGATTCGCAAAAGGCGCACTCGATGCTGGCGAGGACGATGAGACTACCAGAGCCGAAGAGAAAGCTATTGGTAGGCTAGATTCATTCTTTCAGTACCAAATATATGGACTAGAATGACTTATGTAAATGGATGGCAAAGAGTATGTATTCATATTGTAATTCTTTTGGGATTGTAAGAACTCATAATGTGATTAATAAAATTTGATTGTTACTCTGATTTCATCTCTAGGACTATAACGGGTGTGTTTTATATTGTTGTGTTGGGTCATAAAGATGTAAATTATTTTATGTTGAGGTAAGTTCAAGTATTGTGGACAGAATTGGAGACCGTAATGACCGGATCCCAGACCCCGGATCTGGGGGTGTTACAGAAATGGTATCAGAGCGTACGTTATAAACCCCAGAGATGAGGCGACGTTAAAACAATAAATTCACTAAGATAATAAGAACTCTTGCCAAGTTCATAGTCGGACTACTTAATGTAGTGATGACCTATAAAACCCTTATGGGAACTCTTAAATATCATGATAGTAACTTAGCTCGATATCGTATCGACGAGTAAGGCGACAGACCTTGAGGCATACGAGCAGCAGCGCGATGATGCTTTATTACATGCTGAAGATCAGCGGGTAAATTCAATAGAGTACCATACTGAAGACCCGGAAGAGGTTCCAGCAGATAAAAAAAATCCTGTTAGGATAAGGAGCTTACCCTCGAGGAATGAGGGCTGTAGCGAGAAAGGCTGTGATGATTAAGATATGGTGCTCAGAAAAGTGAGCATAACGAACTGAGCTATTAGCAAGAGAACTGAAGATTCATGTTGGATTCGTAGCCGGACTACTGGATGAAGTACCAGCAAGTAAGACAGATTGGAAGAATTACTCGAGATCTTATACGGAAATAAATGGGAATCCTTAGAGACTTTCGAATTAACGAAGAACGTGCTAGAGGGATGTATGATTAGCAAAGACAGCGATATAGGATGAGGAACAGAGTCCCTAGAAATAGTTGAGGAGGAGGCAGTAAGTGCCATATCATTTGATAAATGAATTAGTATGAATATTGTTAGTAATTATTCGTAATGAGAAGGCAGATGTCATAGGTTATAATTTTTGGAACCAAATTGAGGTTAATGAGGTGGTTTTATTCAGGGAAATGTTCATTTTATGAATGAATCAGTTAGAAAGTGAAAACATTGGGAAGTGACAGCATGATTGGATAAAGTTATATAAGGAAGTAGTAAGCAAGACAATGATCTCAGAACCTACCGGAAGATAAGACCTGTGAGTCAAGATGAACTCGTAATGAGACTATTGTCAGAGACTAAGTATAGGGTCAATTTAACTCAGTGAAATGATGAACCAGAAACTTTAGATACATGTGATTCAGAGGAATATTAAATTCCTTCTTTTCTTTGAATGGGTTATAGTAGTCCCCTTAAGTTTACTCCGACGCGGAATTATAATGGATCAAGTAATACGATAAATAGTTAAAGAGAAAAATGTGAGAAAATCTTCCTGAAGCTAAAAGATGAAATTGGTAATGACCAAGAGCTGGCATTGCTTAATGGGAAAAGGAGACTTTGTGCTTCCAACGACGATTCGCATAAAGGATTAGGATGTGTGCTTGCGCAGCACGACAAAGTACTTGCGGATGTGTTCGGACATCACGGTTCACCAGGTTCGGATGGCCTTAGTAGTGCCAATTTTTGTGGAACAACCAACTCCGACGGTAATGTTCCTTCTGAGACTAGTGGTTAGGTAGACTGACATTGGGAAATATTGAATATCAGGACGTATAGGTATCAAGATGTTGTGATAGGTTTCAGTTTGAAACTGTTGATTCCCTTCTAAGGGATGTATATAATTGGTTCCTCTCCAGTGGTTAAACTTCCAATCTAATGACGATTATTTCATTAACTATGACTGCTTATGGTTCTACCTGCTTGGAGGTTCATAGAATTATTCTTCAGGTTTCGAAACTGGTCTCCTTAACATTACCAATAGGGGGATAGATTGACCAAAATTTCCTTGATTCTGGAAAGAACTTCAACGAATTTTGGCAAACCTTGTCTTTCTGATTATCAGAGAACATCATGGAAGAGAGTAGAAACTGGAGCGAACCCTGTGATTTGGGTAAGGATGCCGTAAAGTGGGTTAGTAGACGGACCCTGAGTATTACAATCGATGGTAGAGATAAAATGATGAAGGGAGATTGGACGAAAATAGGAAATGTAAGTAAGAAACCAGCCAGACTGAGAAACTCCGGGATTGACTTAAGTGAAAAGTCTGTTATTCCAGGAATGATAAGATTGTGTGGCACGCGGGATTGATAAGAATAGTAGAAAAGATAAAAGTAGAGGAAAAGGTGATCGGAGACGGTGCCGAGTAGTCGATTAAGACTTATATGAAGTAAAGTTTTGGAAAGGTAGAAAGGTATCAAAGAAGAAGGCACTATACCGAAAATTCCTAGAAAAGTAATGCTATTAGTCAACCCCTAAAATCATATATTTTTATTTTAGTGTGGCCAGTTGAGGCCAAGTCACAAAGGATTATCAAGTGACTAGACCAGTAATGAAAGGACGAAGCAGGGTTGCTTCTAAGTAAGCACCGACTGCAAGGGCTTCTGATATACAGGAAATATTAATGAGATCGTAGGAATCTTCTACTGAACCCTTTGCAACCCATGTTTTCATTGGGAATTTACTAGACTTTTTGGAATGGGGTCACCCGTACTAAAGTGATTCATGTGTATACGATTGTCCAAGATTACGAGTAAAAATGGAAGTATAATGACTTGAGATGTATGATGTTAGGGTATCATGAATACCATGAATATTTATGACGGAGGAAAGTAAACAATGAAGGTATATGAAGAGAGTATAGAAATGGTCAGAAATTGAACAGTATGCTGTAGAAATTTTGTCTGAGGCAAGTACCTTCGCGAAGAACGATAAGTACTAAGAGATTCACGTTGAACTCGACTAATATCTTCCAAAACATCCTTGCTACCATTACCAAGTTCTGTAAGAGAGCAGATAGACATAAGTTTTGTAAGAGAACAAAGAAGAAATTATATACAAAGATAAAATCTAAAATATAAGAAACAATTAACTCAAAGAAAATATAAGAAATTATAACTATCTGAAAGTAGAGGTTAGCATTAAGCCACCGATCGATTATCAAAGGAGAATGATGGAAAAGAGACCCTTTTTAAGGATACATGATATAATTGTCAATTATAGGATGCAAGAATTCCTTGGCAGTTGAATTAAGGATAGGATATCCATAAATTAAGACAAACCCTGGGGAATGCACAAGGGATGGCATTAACCCTAATAAAGACATTGTGAATTCAGATGATATTAGTTGGATTTGCTAAGGCAACAATGACCTGTAAGGATTATAAAAAAAAAAGAGTTCTGGAAAGAACATGGATAGAATTATTAGAGTATTGATCAGTGATGTTTGGATATACCCTGTACCTAGAAAATACAGGAGGAATGATGAGGATGACCTAAGAAATCTTACAAGGAAAAAGTTAACATTTTGAGTTTTAAAGTAGAAGCTTGGTAGAGAATGTAAGACACAATAACAATAATGTCAGATGAGGCATGTATGAAACCATGATGAGGTATGGATGGAACCAAAGAAGGTTGAGATTATCCTAGAACAAGAAAGAACTAAGAAAACAAATATCCTAGGTTTGATTGAGGGTAACTTTGATAAAGTTCCCACGGTAAGGTGGAAACAATGACTTATGGAAAAAGACTGATAGTTATATTTTTCTCCTTCAGCAGAGCTTAAGGGAGAATGCTTTCACCCAACAGTGATGAGAATGAGGTAGAAAAATTTGAGTTGGAATGTATCCAGAAAAACATGGATTACAAGAAATTATTATTATCAGGAAAGGCCAATGAGGTGGTCGATAGCCTAAGTATAGAGGAATAATTACAAATGTTCATACCGAAGGAACAGAATGATAATTGGAAGGGCCTTGAAAGTCATATCGGAGTGGAGGAATTTACATTCCTTCTGATGGTTGTGCAAGGATCGACGGTAATAATAGTTAAGTAAAGATTCGATTCCTGATGGAGTCTTAAGCATATTACATACCGTAGAAGGTCCCGTTTTGAGGCAAACCAGGACCATGATACAAAATTGACGAAGTAAACCATTAAACTTCCAGTCTTTTATGGAAGATGCATGAGTGATAATTTCATCAACCGGACCTAACTGTGATGCTTGAAACTCTTCTGCAATTTTATCTACTTCATGTAATATCTACATCAAGTTCAGGAAGTGTTCCTTCTGGATAAGGAATAGTGATTACTTTGTCTCCCAAAAGGATTGAAACCCGTATGGTCAGCTATTAATGCACTACGTAAACAACAAGCGATGGTGATTCTTCTAAGAAAGTTGATGACAACGTAAAGATAAAGAAAATGCTGCTATTGATAAGCTAAATGGCATGTTGATGAATGACAAGCAAGTTTGTGTTAGTGTACTTCTGCACAAACAAGATAGAGAATATGAGGTTGATGATTCATGATGCTAAATGTATTCCCGTAGAACGAATTAATGAGACTTGGAGGGAAGGGCAGTTGAGCCCGAGACTTATTGGGTCATCTTAGAGTTTAAAAGTGTTCGGAAGGTAGCATTCGAGCAAGTTTTACCCCCAAAACTTATAGCATGATCATAACGTGTTTCATGTGGCAAGATTATGCCAGTAAAATGAAGATGCTCGATAGATGATAAGAGTTCGAGCAGGTAGCTATACCACCTGGTCTGACTTACGAAAGACAACTTGTGGAAAACCACGGGTAGAAAAGAACAAGTGATGAGAAACAAGGTTGGCAGGAGTGGATTATATTGGATCTAAGAAAAAAGGGATCGGCCAGATTCTTTTCGGAGGGTTTAAATTGGAATAATGTGATGATTATAGGGTAAAGGTGACGGGATACCAATAAGGAGGTACCAAGTGCAAAAGATATCTCAATAAAGAGACGAAGGTGAAAGTAAATAACAGAAGTAAATAAGAATCAGATAATTAGAAGGATGTGATTGATAAAGAAAAGACTGGGAAAGCAACTAGGGAATGTTCTTGTGATCCTAATTCTGTTGGTAAAACATTTTTCGAAGAGCCACCCCCACCCGTTTCTATTTCTTCATTTTCCACTCGTGCTCCATCTTTCATCGAAACTCATGATATTCATGACCAACATCTTATCGTAATTAATTTGCTTGAAAAACAAAAAGAAGCATCTTCGTGGTCTATGGATGAAGTTAGGAATATGAGTTTTATTCTTGCGCCTAATCGGATCGTTCGTGTGGTTTATGCTATTTTTGTGGGTGAGTTTCTGAAATATGTTGGTTGTATAACAAAAATAGGTTTTCCGAGAGCAGGTATTGGTTAGTAAATATTTGTTTTGTACCTCCCATAGTAGAATGTAGGTATGGGGGAGTTACATTCATTGTCTGTGAGTTGTTTTTTCTTTTCGTAGTTTTTTTTTGAAGTTTTCAATCTCTTCCATCCCTTCTCAGGTATTATCTCCTCATTCTCTTTTACTCATTTTTCTTGCATTTGCATACATTGAGGACAATGCATGATTTAGGTATGTGGGGTTTTAGTATAAATACATAAAATTGAAAAATCCAAAAAAATTGAAAAATTTTAAAAATCCAAAAATAGAGATATTTTAGCTTAGTTGTCCTTCCCACTCTTTGAACTTTTGAACTAGTTGGTGTTGACTGTTTTTCAAAAATTATATGTATAATGCCTTTAGATGATTTGAACGTAGTCAAGTAAGGTTTTCCTCACGAAACTTGTGTCGAACAAATTTTTGCTTAAAAGTCCAAGACGACACATTTGCACAAGACCTTGGATGGAAAAATTGTATAGGAATGTTATTCGATACCTGAGAGAGAACCCACATGTTAGAACAATGTCGAATCAAATCTTTGCAAATCTTGTTCCTATAGTGTATATAAAAAAAAACAAGAAGAAAAAAAAAGGAGTTAATAAATTTTGGTAAATTGTAGAGTGCTAGTGTAATTTTTGTAATAATAAATTCTTAGTAGGGAAATCGGCTAGGTTGGGCTCATTAATAACCCGAGTAAGTAAGTCCGAGGGGATTTTGTGCCTAGCAACCTAAGGTCCCTTGTGATCTGGGATTGTTGACCTAAAACTCGCTAAATGGGTATTGATGCAAAAGTCTTTCGGGACCTCAACCATTGCACGGTCGGTCTAACTGCTAAGAACGTGAAGTTTGGCTAGATACTTGTTTTGATAGAGATTGGGTCAGTTCAATATTGGTTGAAAAAGAGAAAATGTTCGTAGGCACTTTATCCATCAAGGGCCTTAAATTCACTACACACCTTGGGAATTTTTGTTAATTTTTAGAGTCTAATCATGTGGATTGTGGGAACCTATAACTTGGCTATTATTAGAATAATCTTTAAGGCATATAATTTCCTACAAAATTGTTTTGTTGACACCAATGAAAGCTAGAGTAAAAGAGGAAAGTTGGATACTTGCTGACTTATCTCAAAGATTTTATGGGTATATCTTCTGTAAACCCTTAGGAGACAACACTCCTCCTGTAGAGATCGTCTATAGGTTTAACGGGTTGGTAAACCTAAAATTACCCGTGATTCCTACGACAGTGAGTATAGGTTTTTAATTCTGCATTTTTCTTTTTGTTTTACTCGAGGACGAGCAAAAGATAGGTATGGGGGCATTTGATAATTGCATAATTTTGCATATTTTATTACCTATTTATTGTTTGAATTCGTATTTTAATAAATTATTTTGTTACATTTCAGGAAATTCGAGAAAAAAAATGAAGAAATGGCAAAATAAATAAATAAAGCTAAAAGAAGAGAAAAAGAAGAAGAAGAAGGACCAAAATAGAAGAAAAGGAAAGAAGAGGGAGTGTGGTGCAAAACTAATTTTAGGAAAATGGATGGCTAGGATTAAACCACACCAAACAAAATGAATGGTGGGGATTAATCCACACCAACCAAAATCCCAAAATATTTCCTATAAATAGCATTCATTTTTCTCTTGTAAAGACCACTTAGTATTAGGATTAGGTTTAGAACAAGCCTTAATATTAAGTACTCTCCAAAATTGCAGTTGCAGTTGTAAATTTTCTTGGCGTGTAAACAATATTTTTTTTATATACGTATTTTATTTTAAATTTTTCTGCTGTAATTTGTTAAAAATTCGTAGAATTTGTTCAATTCCCCTATTTATACGAAACCAAACCCAGCATCTTGTCATTTTATTTTTTTTTATTTTGCGAACTCAGTCTTTCCCCTGCATCTAATCTCCTTCTTCTTT
Source organism: Saposhnikovia divaricata (assembly GCA_036435485.1). Classification (NCBI taxonomy): domain Eukaryota; kingdom Viridiplantae; phylum Streptophyta; class Magnoliopsida; order Apiales; family Apiaceae; genus Saposhnikovia; species Saposhnikovia divaricata. The sequence continues at coordinate 135,473,812 of CM071594.1, read as the reverse complement.
CTCCATACAAGCTCCCACCACAACAACCCCAACCTTTTCTTCTTCATTTTCTCGACACAATCAAAACCACCGCCTCTCTCTCCCACCATTTCTCTTCTTCAATTTTTTTTTCTCCCCTTCGATTCACGCACACAATCCTCACATCTCCATCCTTTCACCCATCTCCCCTGTTCTCGATTAAATCACAAAGCACCCTCCCCGTCTCATTTTATTCGTTATTTGTTGTGTAAATCGAATTTTAATTTCCTTTCCCCTTTTCATCATTTTCATTAGTCGAGTGTCTAGCATATCTGTTAATTCTTGTCTGAATTCCTTGTTACAATTTGCATCTGGTGTTGAATCATGTTAAGCCGAGTTCCCGAGTCCATTTTTGAGTCTAGTTGCGTGTTTGTAATGGCTGAGTCGACTGGGTCATTTTTATTGCCGAGTGGAATCGTTGAGTTCACTGCGAGTTTCGTATAGATTGTTGAGCTTTGAGCTTTGTCGAGCTTTGTATTTCTGTCCATGGAGTTTGTTCTCAGTTTTATTTGAATCAGTTGTTTTTTTTTTATTGCGTTGAGTCGAGGTGGCTGCATTTATTGGCTGCTGGTTTTTGATTCTGTTTACCATCTTCCAAGTCACCATTTCCGAGCTCTTTGTGTAGTGAATTATTGTTGGAGTCTGAAGTAGGTGTTGGCGGTTTTTTTTTATATTCTTGCTAAATGCCTGTGAGTTTTTGACTGTGAGTAATTGGTCTATGTTGCAATTCTTTGTTTTTTCGAGTCTTCCTGCGTTTTTTTGAAATCTAGTCCACAGTTTTTGAGTTTGTTTAATTTGGTTGCTACTTAGTTTTAGAGTTCGAGTTCGTGTTGGTTTCTACTGTATTGCTGAGCTCAAAATTCCGAGTCTTACTTAATCAACTTTGTTGAAGTGTGCAATTTTTTTTACTTGTCCTGTGTAGTTGAATATGTAGTGTAACTTAATTTGCTGGTTATTTAATTAGACTCTTGGTTTATTAATAATTATTGTGGGGATTGGTTTGTTTTTGGCTAATGGAGTTTATGAATAATTCATGTCCGAATTTTCTTTAAAATTTTCTCAAAATAAAAAGTTTTTAATAACTTAGTTTGATTTTAAATAACTTAGAATAATTTAGATTTAATTAATTAGTTTTTAAATAGAAGCATAAATTTAGCTTTCTTTTAAAAATTAGTTTAAATTAAATAGTAAGATTCAGAATAGATTAATTTTCTTTTAAATGAAAAAAATAATTAAAAAAAAAGAGGTAAAATTGCAAAATTCCGTTTTTAATAGATTAATTTAATTTTTTTTCTTTTAAATAGTGGCTAAATTTTCTTTTAGAAATTAACTAGTTTAAAATCAAATTTTCCAAAAATCCCAAATTTTTCTAATTCGCCTAAATTAATATTTAAGGATCGCGAAAAAAAATTATTCCCTGTGGATCGAATCTTAAATACTAAAACGATGATCGTGCGCTTGCGATATTAAATTGTTTATTTTCGGCACATCAAGTTTTTGGCGCCGCTGCCGGGGACTAATTATTTTTCGCGCCTTGATTTGAATTTTTCGGATTAGTTTTTACTTGTCTCATTTTTATCTCAATTTTTTTTAGGAAAGTTTTGAAATTTCGGGAATCTTCTCGCGGAGCGTGGAAAAATTGAAATTTTTGGAAGCATGCTTCGGTAACCCGTATCTCTCTCTTTTCGCCTTTTTATTTTTAAAAAATCACAAAAAAATAAAAAAAATCGAAAATCACAAAAAAATTGAAAATTGAGAAAATCAAAAAAAAAATTAGTTGTAAATACATATTTGTTGCATCATGCATTCATCACTTAGGGCACATCATCTAGATTTTTATTTTCTTGTTTTTAATTTTTCGTACATAGTAAATTGTGGTGATTGCTGGAGGACCCAAAGGTACGTTAAATTTCTTCTTTCCTTTAGTTAAAACACGTAGTGTAAGCATCCGTAATTGTTTATCGTTTTTGTATATATCTCGTTGTTTGTTGCATCAAATAAACGTAATTAAGACTTGTTCACGACCTTCAGTGTCTAAGGTTCGCCTCGCTGTTAAGATTTGGTGTCTAAGTGACGAGTTTGGCCTCTTGGCAATGCCTGCTCTAATATGGCCGAATCGGTCTGAATAATTCTTAATTTACGGATTTTTTTAGTGTGTCTTAACGTTATGTGAGCAATGTCTAGTTATTTTATTTAGGGAACCTAGGTTAGATTTTTCTTTTGATTTTTCACCATTTATTTTGTGTGTTTCATTTTCGCACTTACTTGCTACGTGGTTTTATCCTTGATCAATCTTTACCATGTCCGTAGCATTTAGGGAGCGTTATTACCAAGGTTGGGATTTTGACGAGGAATTAGCGGATAATACGATGTGGTGTGAGTCAACTAGGGAACTTAGTGTATATAACGAGTCGTCTAGTACTTTTAGTGATTTGCATTATAGTGAAAACGATATTGCAATCGACTCTGAATTAGATGCTCTTACTAGATGACTCGAAGCCTTAGAAACCCTTAGAGGCCCTTCACACACGTCTTGGAACCCAAATTTCAACTCCCCGAGTCTCGATTTTCAACATGTCAACTCCATGTTTCAACCAACCTCTCGAAATGACCATTTTACATCGTCTTCTAATTCCGGTTGGAGAGATTATCCCGATCTCTCATGGAACCAAGGTCATAGCTATCAAACTCCGCCTCCACATTTTCAAGAACCGAACTCTTATCCAATTCAGAGTCAAGTTCCTTATTCGAGTTCAATTCAAACAATCGCCCACCCACCCGGATTTCATGATTCCAGTAGGAAACTTGACACCTTTGAAAAGAGTATCGAGGCTTTATTGATTTCTCAATCAAACTTTATGCGAACCATAACTTCTGATAGGCAAATTTTGAACTCTAATGCTCAAGCCTTATCTAAGTTAGAATTTCAAGTGAATCAATTAGCCACCATGTGCGAGCGTGAGACGATAACCACTCTGAATCCACCCGAGGTCAACCCTGAATTTCTTATCACTCAAAGACCTATTGATACTTTCGATGATATCATTTCTCCTAGGTCTAATGTTCAAGTTGACACTCTTTTCGGTGGTGATTCACACGAAGAAGATTCTAATGCTGACATCATTCTTTCTCTAGGTCAAACGAAGAATCTCGATGATTCTGAGTTTGTGGCTTCACCTAGACAACCATCATCTTCTTCTAGTGAACTTTTCCTTTCATCTTCCAAACCTCTTCCCGAAAAACCCAAAGAACTTCATACTCAACCAATAGGAGCTAATCTAGCTAAGGATATTGTTTCAAGGTCAAATTTGGACGATCATGAGATTGAGTCTCTTCTTAAACAAGATTTTCAATTGCATTACGAGACCAATCGAGAGCTTCACGAATCTTTTAAGGATTTGGCCTCGGAAGAGATGTTTGGAGAGATGATGAATATTTGTTCCAAATTGGAAACCCAACAAAAGGATAGTTCTTGTGATCCTAATTCTATTGGTAAAACATTTTTCGAAGAGCCACCCCCACCCGTTTCTATTTCTTCATTTTCCACTCGTGCTCCATCTTTCATCGAAACTCATGATATTCATGACCAACATCTTAGCGTAATTAATTTGATTGAACAACAAAAAGAAGCATCTTCGTGGTCTTTGGATGAAGTTAGGAATATGAGTTTTATTCTTGCGCCTAATCGGATCGTTCGAGTGGTTTATGCTATTTTTGTGGGTGAGTTTCTGAAATATGTTGGTTGTATAACAGAAATAGTTTTTCCAAGAGCAGGTATTGGTTAGTAAATATTTGTTTTGTACCTCCCATAGTAGAATGTAGGTATGGGGGAGTTACATTCATTGTGTGTGAGTTGTTTTTTCTTTTCGTAGTTTTTTTGAAGTTTTCAATCTCTTCCATCCCTTCTCAGGTATTATCTCCTCATTCTCTTTTACTCATTTTTCTTGCATTTGCATACATTGAGGACAATGCATGATTTAGGTATGGGGGGTTTTAGTGTAAATACATAAAATTGAAAAATCCAAAAAAATTGAAAAATTTTAAAAATCCAAAAATAGAGATATTTTAGCTAATTTGTCCTTCCCACTCTTTGAACTTTTGAACTAGTTGGTGTTGACTGTTTTTCAAAAATTATATGTATAATGCCTTTAGATGATTTGAACGTAGTCAAGTAAGGTTTTCCTCATGAAACTTGTGTCGAACAAATTTTTGCTTAAAAGTCCAAGACGACACATTTGCACAAGACCTTGGATGGAAAAATTTTATAGGAATGTTATTCGATACATGAGAGAGAACCCACATGTTAGAACAATGTCGAATTAAATCTTTGCAAATCTTGCTCCTATAGTGTATATAAAAAAAACAAGAAGAAAAAAAAAGGAGTCAATAAATTTTTGTAAATTGTAGAGTGTTAGTGTAATTTTTGTAATAATAAATTCTTAGTAGGGAAATCGGCTAGGTTGGGCTCATTAATAACCCGAGTAAGTAAGTCCGAGGGGACTTTGTGCCTAGCAACCTAAGGTCCCTTGTGATCTGGGATTGTTGACCTAAAACTCGCTAAATGGATATTGATGCAAAAGTCTTTTGGGACCTCAACCATTGCACGGTCGGTCTAACTGCTAAGAACGTGAAGTTTGGCTAGATACTTGTTTTGATAGAGATTGGATCAGTTCAATATTGGTTGAAAAAGAGAAAATGTTCGTATGCACTTTATCCGTCAAGGGCCTTAAATTCACTACACACCTTGGGAATTTTTGTAAATTTTTAGAGTCTAATCATGTGGATTGTGGGAACCTATAACTTGGCTATTATTAGAATAATCTTTAAGGCATATATTTTCCTACAAAATTGTTTTGTTGACACCAATGAAAGTTAGAGTAAAAGAGGAAAGTTGGATACTTGCTGACTTATCTCAAAGATTTTATGGGTATATCTTCTGTAAACCCTTAGGAGACAACACTCCTCCTGTAGAGATCGTCTATAGGTTTAACGGGTTGGTAAACCTAAAATTACCCGTGATTCCTACGACAGTGAGTATAGGTTTTTAATTCTGCATTTTTCTTTTTGTTTTACTCGAGGATGAGCAAAAGATAGGTATGGGGGCATTTGATAAGTGCATAATTTTGCATATTTTTATTACCTATTTATTGTTTGAATTCGTGTTTTAATAAATTATTTTGTTACATTTCAGGAAATTCGAGAAAAAAAATGAAGAAATGGCAAAATAAATAAATAAAGGTCAAAGAAGAGAAAAAGAAGAAGAAGAAGGACCAAAATAGAAGAAAAGGAAAGAAGAGGGAGTGTGGTGCAAAACTAATTTTAGGAAAAGGATTAAACCACACCAAACAAAATGAATGGTGGGGATTAATCCACACCAACCAAAATCCCAAAATATTTCCTATAAATAGCATTCATTTTTCTCTTGTAAAGACCACTTAGTATTAGGATTAGGTTTAGAACAAGCCTTAATATTAAGTACTCTCCAAAATTGCAGTTGCAGTTGTAAATTTTCTTGGCGTGTAAACAATATTTTTTTTATATACGTATTTTATTTTTAATTTTTCTGTTGTAATTTGTTAAAAATTCGTAGAATTTGTTCAATTCCCCTATTTATACGAAACCAAACCCAACATCTTGTCATTTTATTTTTTTTATTTTGCGAACTCAGTCTTTCCCCTGCATCTAATCTCCTTCTTCTTTCTCCATACAAGCTCCCACCACAACAACCCCAACCTTTTCTTCTTCATTTTCTCGACACAATCAAACCCACTGCCTCTCTCTCCCACCATTTCTCTTCTTCAATTTTTTTTCTCCCCTTCGATTCACGCACACAATCCTCACATCTCCATCCTTTCACCCATCTCCCCTGTTCTCGATTAAATCACAAAGCACCCTCCCCGTCTCATTTTATTCGTTATTTGTTATGTAAATCGAAGTTTAATTTCCTTTCCCTTGTTCATCATTTTCATTAGTCGAGTGTTTAGCATATCTGTTAATTCTTGTCTGAATTCCTTGTTACAATTTGCATCTGGTGTTGAATCATGTTAAGCCGAGTTCCCGAGTCCATTTTTGAGTCTAGTTGTGTGTTTGCAATGGCTGAGTCGACTGGGTCATTTTTATTGCCGAGTGGAATCGTTGAGTTCACTGCGAGTTTCGTATAGATTGTTGAGTTTTGAGCTTTGTCGAGCTTTGTATTTCTGTCCATGGAGTTTGTACTGAGTTTTATTTGAATCAGTTGTTTTTTTTATTGCGTTGAGTCGAGGTGGCTGCATTTGTTGGCTGCTGGTTTTTGATTCTGTTTACCATCTTCCAAGTCACCATTTCCGAGCTCTTTGTGTAGTGAATTATTGTTGGAGTCTGAAGTAGGTGTTGGTGGTTTTTTTTTTATATTCTTGCTAAATGCCTGTGAGTTTTTGACTGCGAGTAATTGGTCTATGTTGCAATTCTTTGTTTTTTCGAGTCTTGTTGCGTTTTTTTGAGTTCTAGTCCACAGTTTTTGAGTTTGTTTAATTTGGTTGCTACTTAGTTTTAGAGTTCGAGTTCGTGTTGGCTTCTACTGTATTGCTGAGCTCAAAATTCCGAGTCTTACTTAATCAACTGTGTTGAAGTGTGCAATTTTTTTTTACTTGTCCTGTGTAGTTGAATATGTAGTGTAACTTAATTTGCAGGTTATTTAATTAGACTCTTGGTTTATTAATAATTATTGTGGGGATTGGTTTGTTTTTGGCTAATGGAGTTTATGAATAATTCATGTCCGAATTTTCTTTAAAATTTTCTCAAAATAAAAAGTTTTTAATAACTTAGTTTGATTTTAAATAACTTAGAATAATTTAGATTTAATTAATTAGTTTTTAAATAGAAGGATAAATTTAGCTTTCTTTTAAAAATTAGTTTAAATTAAATAGTAAGATTCAGAATAGATTAATTTTCTTTTAAATGAAAAAAATAATTAAAAAAAAGAGGAAAAATTGCAAAATTCCGTTTTTAATAGATTAATTTATTTTTTTTTCTTTTAAATAAATAGTGGCTAAATTTTCTTTTAGAAATTAATTAGTTTAAAATCAAATTTTCCAAAAATCCCAAATTGTTCTAATTCGCCTAAATTAATATTTAAGGATCGCGAAAAAAAATTATTCCCTGTGGATCGAATCTTAAATACTAAAACGGTGATCGTGCGGTTGCGATATTAAATTGTTTATTTTCGGCACATCAATGATGCTAAATGTATTCCCGTAGAACGAATTAATGAGACTTGGAGGGAAGGGCAGTTCAGCCCGAGACCTATTGGGTCATCTGAGAGTTTAAAAGTGTTCGGAAGGTTGCATTCGAACCAGTTTTACCCCCAAAACTTATAGCATGATCATAACGTGTTTCATGTGGCAAGATTATGCCAGGAAAATGCAGATGCTCGATAGATGATAAGAGTTCGAGCAGGTAGCTATACGACCTGGTCTGACTTACGAAAGACAACTTGTGGAAAACCACGGGTAGAAAAGAACAAGTGATGAGAAACAAGGTTGGCAGGAGTGGATTATATTGGATCTAAGAAAAAAGGGATCGGCCAAATTCATTTCGGAGGGTTTAAATTGGAATAATGTGATGATTATAGGGTAAAGGTGACGGGATACCAATAAGGAGGTACCAAGTGCAAAAGATATCTCAATAAAGAGACGAAGGTGAAAGTAAATAACAGAAGTAAATAAGAATCAGATAATAAGAAGGATGTGATTGATAAAGAAAAGACTGGGAAAGCAACTAGGGAATGTGAAGCAAGAAATGTTATGAATGGATTAATAAATGGGTTTTCTGATGAATTCTCGGGATGTCAACCTGATAGTGTTAATATTATAGTTATGAAAAAGCTAGTAGCGTGACATGGAATGTCAGTAACAATGGTGTCAAGCGAGAATCCTAAGATTTATCCTAAAAGGTTGAAGGAATTTTCTGGAGTGAGCGTTGCAAAGGTTAAACCAGAGTATAGGTCCATAGAATAGTGGACAAAGCAGCAAGATATGTTGACACATGAGATTGCGATCAAATGGTATTAGATATAATTATGATTAATTTTTTCTTTGATGAACCTCTATAGTTCAGAGGTAAATTCTGAGTATGATATTTTACAATCATGAAAACCTTCTATAATCCTTTAGAACTCTTTTCTTTTCTTCTCTCTCATCTTCTTTATGAATTGAGAAGAACAACCCTTTAAGGAGGGGAGGTACTGCTACGTGACTATCTGTCTATGTGATAGAAGTCTAAGTGGAATACCATAACTTATCAAGTACTAAAGGCTGGCCCCTTTCTGTACTAGCTATGCAATATAACAAATGTTCAATTGATCATAGTGATCTCTCCATAAATCTTTCCACTTCTCTATATTGATCGAGATTGCGAAGATTAAAGCGATCAGGAAATGCACAGTGCGAGCGAGGTCACCTCCAAATTCGCAGTGGGATAGTGATACCAATGTTACTGCAGGTATCAATAAGGATAAGACTGAGTAAGAGCATAATTCGGATAGTGTGTTGTACGAAAAGTGACAAAGTTGATGGAAAAAGGATAAAGTATGGATTGTAGCACTGGAAGCTGTGCTGAGAAAGGGTAGAACGACTAAGAATTGACCGAGAAGCTAAAAAGTGAACGACAGACAAACGACTCTTTGCTTCCTACCTGAATCCAGGACGGAATCCTTTTAAGGAGGGCAGACTGTAAGAACCCCAAATTTTGGATATAATTAAAACTTTTTATTATGTACTGAGGTAATGGTGAATAGTGATTACGACTACGATGTAACGATTGAGATAACGAATGAAAGGAATAGATTTGGATTCAAATGTTTTAATGCCATGAAGAATGCTATTGGTTGACACTTTAGATAAGAATTATCTATCTCCTAGGGAATTGAGATTTGATAATTCTAAAGGAGAAGATTATTCTCATGTCATCCGGATCGATAACGATTAGTCCAGTGGTTCCGTGAAAGGGTTAAGGAACGCCCGAGAAAGAACAAGGACATTGTCACAAATATAGGGAATAAAGGAAGAATAAAGGATGAATAGTATTTTTGGTGGAAATTGGAATATTATTAGACGACACTATATAGAAAGATTCAGAATGGATTTCTGAGTTCGTATTAATGATCTAGGGGCGAAATAAGTGTATGTAAACGATATCAGATTCAGAGAAATAGCACTTTTATTTTCGCCGAGATTTCCCTAGAAACTAAAAGATTTAATGAGTTAATAAAAAAAAGATTTGAGGACATATTCACAATCTATGGAATATATAAACGTAAGATTGTCTCGTCAGATTGCAGAAATTCAAAAATTAGTTTTCCCTAAACGGACCAGATTGGACCAGAAATTAAGATGGACTAATTATTTATTCCAGGGAAATATTTCGAAGGCATATTCTCAATCTAGGATATATATAAACGTAAGTAGGATTCGTCGGAATTCATAAAAGAGCGAATTGGAGAAAACTGATTTAACGATGTAGAAATGATCAAATGAATGATGGAAAATATCCCAGAATCCGAAAAATCTCAAATTTCAGAGAGAGCTTCATATTAGTAAATGGTGACTAAGTGCACAATTAGAAAAGTTATTTGAGGAATAGAAATTGAGATTTTTTTTAAAGAAAGAGAAGGAAGGAGGACGAGACGCACGGTAGGTTACGGTATACGCTCGCACACAGAACAGAAACTCATTTAGCTTTATTACAACTACACCATAAGTAAATATCTCTCATTTATCTCATCTTCCTCCCTCTTTTTCTCTCCATGGCTGAAGGTCATGCTTGCCAAAGGAAATCATGGCTAGCCTTGTCCGTTTCTTGCGTTCTAGTACTCCAATCGAAGCCCTTTCCGAGCTCTACGCATCTACGGTAACCACTCTCTTCACCTCCAACCTTAGCTTGTTCATTTCTCATGATTTATAGGTTGTGCTACAATGTTTTTAATTTTGAAACTTCTTAGAAATTGAAATTGAAAGCAGGGATGAGTAATTAAGGTTATGGGTTAGTCGTTTATGCGTTTAGTTTAGCGATTGCATGAGTTATCGATAGATTTTTATAAAAATGAAGAACCCAATGATTATGCACGGCTTGAGGCTGTTAATGGAGTATATTTGCTGTTTATGATGGTATATGCCCGGTGTGGCTTGGTTGTGTTGTTATGATTTTTAGAACGTTCGATTTATAGCCATCGTAATGCCCAATTTTTGGTAATACTTAGAAACCTAGCATGACAGTAAATCTAAGTTCTTGACTATAACGCCCTAGAAAATTTCGTATTTATAAATAATTATTTAATATTGAATGTAGATTATATTATGTGAATATTGTGTGAAGGTGAAATATGTGTGATATCATATTTATGTGCTTATTTGATGATTTATGTGTGCCGTGAAAGTCCGTGTAATTCTATTTGTATTTTGATGATTAAAATCTATTTAAATCATGCATTATTGATCTTCTGAGATTTTTATAAAATCATTAGAGTTGGTAAAAATCACGAAATCTTTTGTGTTATTATAATTATGATATTATTTAGTTTTTAAAATTATTGGGTAAATTATTTTGTGTGTTTAAGTATTTTAAAATTATTTTAAGAGTTTTATTGTATTTAAAGGATCAAAACTTGCAAAATTCATATTTAATTCATTTTTTATCCTAAAAATATTTTAAAAATATAGGGATATTTGTAATTTCGTAAACTTTATTTTAGAATTTTTAAATTTAAATTTTCCCTTATTTTCCATTTAATTTCGATTTTTGAAACGATTTAAAGTTGTTAAAATGTAGATTTTCAGCATGGTTATTTTATAATTCTATCTTTGCTGTTTTTAATTGAGAACCCAGAAGTGTCTAGAGGAGGGAGGCGTGTTCTTTTTGTCCTATCTCTTGAGCTCTCATTTCTCTACAATCTCTCTAACTCTCTACAATCTCTCTAAATCTCTTTAATCTCTCTTATCAATCTCTCCCTCCTTTCCTCCTTCTTCATCAAATCGACGTGTGTGAGTATACATGGGGCGTGTGTGTATGTGTATTGCAGCAGCTGGTCTAAGAAGAGGAGAGCAAGAAATGAGGTTTTGGAGCTAGATTTCAAGAGGAAAGTCATGGAAAATCACTAAGCTAGCAAGAGGGTATATTTTCTATCCTTAAAACTTTGTTTTCTTTTAGTTTTGAGCATGTTTTTGTAAACATTATCAACTGATCTTAAGAGGTTCATGGGATTGGGTGATTGTGCTTGCTTATGTGTTGTTATGGGTTGTGAAGGAGTAATAAGGTGTATTTGAGGATAACAATTTTGGTTAGAATTTACGGACGTCGAAAGGCTGTTTAAAGCACTGACCGTGAACAGTAACTCGGGGGACTGGGTGTTCAGTTTTTGTAAATGTTTTTACATGACAACGTTCAACTCAGAGTCTAGTTTACGTGACCACAAACGGTGCATCAATTGGATTCACGACCTAGGAGATATGCCCGTTTAAGTATAAAGGTGTCATTAAGCTACGAATTTGTAGAAACCGAAATTTGGGAAAATATTTCACCAACCTAAACTCTTTAATTCGAATTGAAAAATTTATGTAAGATGTATATATGACTAAGAAAGCGTTCTTTGGAATTTGGTAATCTATTGAACATTTATGGATTTATTAAAAATACTAGAGTAAGAGGTGCGCAGTGAAGTCTTGTTTTCCAGGTTCACTATCCTGCCCTGTTTTTGAGGAACAATTTGAACTACATAGGATCATGTAAGGGCAGTGGGTTTGCTGAGTCTATAATGTACCTTGAGTCTAATTTCCAATCTCGAAGGTTTTGAATGGTTTCGTTCAGCGAGTGAGGCGATATGGCTATTTGAGTTAAGCAAGCACAGAGAGTACGAATGGTTTAAACATTGAACCTTGGGGAAATGTTTCACCTAGCTAAACACCTTAGATTGAATTCAAACTCAGAGGGATGGTGTAACCAGGAGTATAGAAGTTTTTAAAAGTGGATTCATGTTAAAATAAAACTCCTATGATTTATAATGAATTTTTGAGTAAAGATAGGCAGGGCTGCCAGGGCTCTGTTTGGGTAGATTTTTTTACCAACTTCGGGCAAACATTTGACCTAGCTATACTAATCATTTTAATCTGGAAATTGGAGGGTAGCAAGGCCTTACGTTAAAGAGTAAAATGGAAAAGGTTTTGTGTAAAAATGTTGAGTGATGGAATTATGAAAAATGTTGGAACATAATGAGTTAATAAGGAATTCTTAAGGAATTAAATCGAGGAACCATTTTGGGACAAGATTTCGGATGAGTTAGGGGACTCGTTTGAAAATAGTTTGAATACAAAAGTTGTAAATACGCATAAGTACTATATAACGGAGTGAAGAATGTATTTTTAAGATGTTTATAAGTTGGGTAGAATAATACTTGGAAACAGACTCGAGGAGTTGAGATGCCGGGCAAAATAAGGGTTAAAAATGATTAAACCTAAAATGGACTTAGTATATATATATATATATATATATATATATATATATATATATATATAATTATACTAAATGTCGATTCTCATATTATTATAGAGTATCCGAGGCGAGGAAGGACTTGGATAGGTACTGCAGAGTTCAGGCAAGTATACTATCCCTCACTTATCGTTCAAGTGATGTGAAACTGTTTTCGTTATTTATACGATGTTCTTTCAAATCATTTTGCTTGTATCTATACCCCTGCCTTTTGTTCCAAGTGACTCGAACTTTGTATTGAAATTTAGATTGGTTGAACTGCTTATGAATTGTTGTTTAAATTCTTATACCTTAATGTTATTCCTTTTAATTATTGATGATCCCTTTATGCCGTATTGTTTATTATAAATTGTTATTGAAACACCTGTACCTTGCTTACCTTTATGAATCATTATTTAAATTTATGTACCCTATTATTTACCCTGTTTTCTGTTGAACTATAATCATTGACTTATAATGTATGCCTTGCTTTATCTTAGCCTTTTTCCTTATGTTTATTCCTATAAAACATACCAGCGAAATCAGATTTCATAACCCTTGAATTAAATTGTAGAACCCCAACCCTTGTTTTATTCCTTATAATCTAACGACTCTTCATTGTTTTATGATCAGTGCAGTAACTTAAATCCTCCTTGAACTTCAAATTTCTCTATTCTATGTATATTCTATAAATGGTTGTTAAATTCTAGAATCTTAACAGTTGCTTCGTTTCCTAATTGATTAATGTTTCCTTTGTGATATATAATGGATTGTTGATTATGATTCAATCTTGTTGAACCATGTCATGTTTAGTGTAATCTTGTTGCTTTGCTGTTATGATTCCTTGTATCAATTGCTTCCCTGACTCTAAATCGTTTATTGTCACTCATTAAAATGGCTTAATTATTTAAAGATGTTTTTTTTAAAATTCCTTATACTGGGCTGATCTGTTATCAGTGAGTATAAAGGAATTAAAAGTGAAATGTTTTAAAAGGGTTTTAAAGGATTTGATGTGCGGGATTCCGTTAAAATGTTTTCCACGGATTCCTTCAGATTGGAGGTGTAAGAGGCTAGGGTGGTCCTAGTCCAACATTTTTATTTATTTATTTAGCGTAAGAGGCTAGGGTGGTCCTAGTCCAGCATTTTTATTTATTTATTTAGCGTAAGAGGCTAGGGTGGTCCTAGTCGAGCATTAAAGGCCAATATGTTGCCTATTTGGGAACCCAATTTCAAGGTCCAGAGGGACTTCGTGTCCGGTATGGGGACTTTACGTGGCTGATCACCCGTATTGTCCGATGTTAAGCGAAAAACTCCAATCAACTTAAATGTTTTTAAAAAAAGGTTTTATGAAAAGCATGTTTCAAAGATGAAGGGTTTTAAAGAAAAGAATGTTTTGATGAGATATATATGTTTCAAGGTAAATGGTCACTAGTTTCGAAATTGTGGATATTAGTGTTAGTTGTTTTCTATATTGATCAAAATTTGGAAAGTCAGTAAAACAATGAGATTAAGTATGGATAGAAGTTTCCCAGTTATTCCCTTCGCGAGTAACATTGTACGTTGAAAGTGGAGTAAGAATGATTGGGGGATTTCTTGATATTCTTTTTCTCAAAGTTTTATCTGAGGTAGTGATGGTTTATAGTAAATGGAAAACTTTTACTCTATGATGGAAATTGTTTGATCTTTTGAGATAGAGTATTTATTGATATTGTTCATCAACGAATTATCATAATATCATTGTTTCACTATATTATTAACTTGCTGAGCGTTCCTTGGCTCACTCTTGCTTTGTTTTACCTAACCCTTTTGCAGTTAGGGTTAAGGATGATCTACTACATTTATCCCTGCAAATGAGAGCGATGAGGCATTCTATACAGGATAGATTTCGGAGCTATAGCGGGTAAGCACAGATTGGGATTGAGCTACGAATTAGATGGTATAGTAATTTGTATTAGAGCAGAGATAGAAGTTGTAATAATTTGTATTAATTAGATTCTTGTTTCATACCATAACCTGGAATCGATCCTCGGTGAGGAGTCGTTGGTGTATTAAGTTTTATTTGTATTTGTTAAATGGGAACTTGGTTTGGGTTGAATTACAGGTGGATAGTCCGATTTACGAATACTTCATGCCGAATTTTTCTATAATTACCCTGTATCAAAGTATTTTATTATAAAAATATATTTTCAGTGTTGGGAAGTCGGGACGTTACATTGACCTTGGTAATATTATGACATGTCCTCGGATATCTCGAGCCATAGATCGTTTTGGCACGAGAATCGAAACATTCCGACTTACGGTTTAGGAGTTATGGTCAAATTACTAAAATTGGTTCGAAACCGTAAGTAAAAGTTCGTAACTTCAATTGAACCCTCGTAAAGCATGTTACTCAGTGGCGAATCTTGGTAAATAAATACTAGAGATCATAAGGAAGGTATGAAAGAAAACCACATATCAAACGGATCATTTTCCGATTTTATAAAAATGTTCGAATCAAAGTTAAACGCGAACGAACCCCTTAAAAGTATAACTTTGGTTATAACTTAGAAAACGAACGATAAAACTCGAGGTATAATCTCGGTTCATAATCGATCGACTTTAGAACTTATACGACTTAAGTATATACCAAATGTGGGTATGATGACATGTCTTAATAACGAACAAATGTCGGATCGTATCGGTGATAAAAAGAGTACACTAAAAGGTGTATAACGAGATAATTCGGAAACGTGTTTCGACTTAAGTGAAGTTCATACTTAGACTTTTAAGAGGTGTTAAGTGGTTAATCTCGAATGTTCAGATTGTTTATAGATCATCGAGCAGACCCAGGACACGCTATCTCTACCCACACCCGATTACCAGGCAAGTGTTCAAAACTTTGAACCTGTTGTTGTGATAATATATATATGTGATTGCCATTTTACATATGCCATAGCATGCATGCCTATTGTCAAATTATATTATGATACCTGTTCCTTGAATTGATATGGGCTTATAGACTAGATACGAATTATCAGTTATAAGCCAGATTGTTTTGGTAAGACCCTTAGCGAAGGGCATATGATATTCATTCTTAAATATAGACCGAGAGTCGGTATTTTGAGATATAGATAGTCGTGGAAACCCGGAGGGATTCCAACGACAGATTATTATTTATCTGAGGAATGTTATTATTAATCGTTATTTATATTTCCATAAAGTATCAATTACTTGGAAATATTTCGAGGAATGTTATTCGAGTATTATCTCAGTCGAGAGATATTAAATGAATGTTAGTTTCGATATTCATTTAGAGTTGATTATTTAATGAATATTATTTTGATATTCATTAGAATGTTATTTATTAAATGAATATTACTTTCGAATATTCATTTAAGGTTTTATGTACTTGATGAATATTATTTTAAAATATTCATTGGAAGTTCTATTTACTTAAAGACTATTATTTAAAGTTTTGATTACAAAATGAATATTATTTGGATATTCATTTAGAAGATTATTTATTAAATGAATATTATTTTCAAATATTCATTTAAGGTTTGACTTATTTATTGAATATTATTTTAAATATTTATTGGAGTTTAATTATTTAATGAATATTATTTCGAATATTCATTTAAGGAGGGATTTATTTAGTAAATAATTCTATATATTCATTCGAGGATTACTTACGAGCAACATTATGATTTAATAATATTCCGTAATTATTATTGAGTTAATAAATATTCTTGGAATATTTATTTAATTCTTTTAAAAATGATTTATATTATTTGGAGATTATCTTTCACCCCCAGATATTATGTAAAATATATTCTTTCAGTCATTAAATACTTCCGACTCAATAAATATTCTATAAATATTTATTCAATACTTGGAAGCAACTTCAATGTTGTTTATTCTTCTTCAAATATTATCTTCGACCTTCGATCATTCTGAAAATTCTTCGGAGTCATACGATTAATATTATATTAAGAAAGGTCCTCAAGATTCCATTCTTCACTCGAATATATTTCTTAAATTATAAGGGAACCTTACTTGAGAAAGGTTATTTATCTTGTTGACTTCCCGGTCATAATTTATCCTTTTCACTCGCAACTTGGTTGCTATGGACTCATTAAGTCTGTGTGTACCTTCTCATCATTCGAGGGGTAAGATTGTTGGAACAACTTGATATCCATTAACAAGCAAAAGCTTGGGAAATGTTGGTGAATTTTCCTTTCCAACTAGATACGACTACTTTGTGGAGTCTTATCAACAAGTATTTCACTTGGGGAAGGGACGACAAACTCTACGTTTCAATGCTGTGGATTTATTCGAACTAGGAGTCGTGTGTAAGAGGCCGAGTCGCACGGTCCATCACAAGGCCTAACCATTGGCTAGGGAGTTACTATTAAAGGCAATCGACAAGTGGAGCCGTCAGTTCTTCCTTCTACCGGTAGTAAACTATATTGGGCTGTACCATCCCCGACTGATCATCAGGGAGTGGGACAGCTGGCGCGTGATAACTCCAGTATTGGTTCATCTCCCAAATTGGGAATTCCCTGCAACACGTATCGAAGAGACTTCTTTCAGGTTGACGGTGTCTTCCGCAACACGTATCGAAGAGACTTCTTTCAGGTTGTAGGACTTCAAAAAATGTTAATAACTGGAATTGCAATATTTTCCTTGCAAGTTCCTCTTTATATGATAAATGATAATATCTGGCTTATCTTTGACATAGCAGATATTCCCACCTATATATGCATTTTGAGTTACCTCATAACTTCATCGTTCATGTTATTCTGGCATCATTTCCGTAAATGCATGGCATATGGTTTGAAAGATACTTTTGAACTGTTATATATTATTGTTCAGTTAAATATTATTGTTGGTGGGCTATTGCTCACCCTTGCTTTATTATTATATCACAACAACAGCTAGACCAGATGATTCGCACAAGGCGCACTCGATGCTGGCGAGGACGATGAGACTACCAGAGCCGAAGAGAAAGCTATTGGTAGGCTAGATTCATTATTTCAGTACCAAATATATGGACTAGAATGACTTATGTAAATGGATGGCAAAGAGTATATATTCATATTGTAATTCTTTTGGGATTGTAAGAACTCATAATGTGATTAATAAAATTTGATTGTTACTCTGATTTCATCTCTGGGACTATAACGGGTGTGTTTTATATTGTTGTGTTGGGTCATAAAGATGTAAATTATTTTATGCTGAGGTAAGTTCAAGTATTGTGGACAGAATTGGAGACCGTAACGACCGGATCCCGGACCCCGGATCTGGGGGTGTTACACTTCATAACCTTCCTGGCTCTCTTTTCCTCTATCCCACTGAGGGGAGTCTGCATTGGGATCCCTAGGGAGCGTGGTAAGGGGAAGGAAAGTCAAAACCGGTGGTACAACTAAATGGACAATAGTAAGATGAAATGGTAAATGGCTTACCAGGAGACAAGTTAAACTCTGCTCGAACCCCTTCGAAGTCATAGCAGTATAAGAACTGCTCCAACCAATCATGCATCCCCTTCTTGTTTCCCTTTATGCATCTCCCCTGCATGTTGTTCCAGGCAGTGAGATAGAAGACACCAACCTTCTTAACCCCTTCCATCAATTGATAAAAATATCCTAACTCCCTGGCAGTGAGGGAGACGGAGAAGGTTTGGTCATAAAGGACATACATGCACGCTGCCACCCTAAATGAATTTGGGGATAGTTGCATGGGAGCAATGTCATAGAAGTTCAAAAGATCAACAAAGAACGGGTACAGGGGAAGGGAGAATCCTAGCTTGAAGAATGATGCAGACAACACAGCATTCGGTATGGCTTGATCAGGTTCAAAATTATCAAACTTGTGGCACCTCTCATCGGCACTGGGTACCACCAAGCTGCACCCTGGGTCATGAAGCTCTAAAAGCTTCTCAAGCCTATCCGCATTTATGGTAGAGTCTAACTTTTCGCACGAGGGCACGAAGCACACCGGTATATGAATCATTCGCTCAACCTCCGCCACCATCCTAGCTTCAACACCTTCTTCTTCATCCATCAAGTCTTCATCAACAAAGGAGGGCTGCACAACCTCATCCCGAAACATACTACCTGATCTATCCCCCTCGCCAGTATTGGAACTTTGAGTAATCCTTTTGGGATCCACGATGATGAAACTTGACGAACCAGCCTCCAAGGAAGGATCGGGGTACCGACTCACGATCTCAGCCTCGAGAGGATCGATAACTTCCACCCGAGAGCGAGTTCGGGAGCTAACAGACGGTCTAGATTGTAAAATGGGATGAGAGATGAGTAAGTCATTTAAATGGGTAGACCAGGTATTAGAGGGCTCCCCGGAGACGGGAGACAGGTTGCCAGGCTGCAGTGAAGAGCCCCCAGAGACAGACGAAGTCGACATCTACAACCATAGGAGGCAGGTTAGGGGGAGGATTTGGAACTGGGTAGCTAAAAGTTGAAGAAAATAAAGGTCTCAAGTAATTATCCTAGAAGTACCCTGTGAACGAAGGGGCTACCAGACCAAATCAAAAGAAAGTCAAGGCTCGAGGGGTGGCTATCAACATAATTACCTAACGTGATGATACCCAGGTCACCCAACCAAAATAGAGGAAGGGATGCAGATACAGGGTACCGCGAACATACCCAAATTGACGAATTATAGAGGGACGATCAAAGATGACTCTAAAACAATTAAGGTCCGAAGGGAACAAACATCAAACATATTATAAGCATGGCAAAGAAATTTCCAAAAGGGTAGCCGGACTGCAAGCCGCCCCCAACTTAAAATGCATACATCACAGACTTGGATTCATACATGCATTTCCCTATTTAAGATTTAAGCCTACGAATCTAGCCTGAATGAAGTTTGAAAATCAAGAAATGCAACAAGAATCAGATGTCAGGCATGTAAGTTGCCGATAAATTGAAGCAAATCGCATGTAGTAATCACCAGGATATCAAATCCATTATCGATTCAAGGACATAGACATAACACCAACCTACGTATGCAAAAATACGAAAGTGACTGTAAGTGTGTGTGAGAACCTCATACATTTAATTAATCATATCACTAAACATGTGAACAGGGTGAGAAAATCAGGAGCGTACCTATGTAAAGGTAAGAAGATGAGTATGCAAGCGCTTTAGCCTTCACCGGAAACCTCGTCGGAAACTTTCAAAAACTTTTTGCTTACCCGAGGAAGGAGTATAAATTTGAGATAAAACGAAAAATGAATAGGCTAAGTGTGAGATAATGTACGAAAATAGAGAGAAAAGTCACACTCCCTAGTGATTGAATGTGGCACAGAAAACGAGGTGTATGGGGAAATGTGTTGGTGGGGGAAAATGAACCGCTCCTAGCTTATCTCTAAAAAAGCGGTAGAGTTTAAATTTAATTATCCCTTCTTGATAGTTATCCCCTTTATCCCTAGAAAATAAAATTGAATAATCAGAGAGTTTTAACGAGTAAATTAGGAGGCTTCCGCTTGTTACTTTTAATTCGAGCTTCCGTAACACAACTACGAGAATTATCGATTAAAAACACCAGCATTAACTCTGATATTTACGATTAAGAGTTTCAAATATTGACACCTTACATTGTGTTGATTTGGCAATATAGCAGAAGTATGAATTTTCCTAGAAAATGGCACCCTGCGAATAATTGGTTCTCCTTGCACTCAGTACTTCAGGGAACCGGGGGGTAGTTGTGTTGACCAAAATCTTGCATGGGTCAGATTTAGGCCCACTAGAGGATTAGGGTCCAGACCCTTGAAGAAAATAAGTGATCTGTCAGGCTTCCAAGGGCCCATGGCAGCCCTAGGGATTACCATGTACAGGGCAGCAAGGAAATGTGTAGCTTAGGGTCCCAATGGCAGCCCCTTGTGGATAACCTATGACCATTGCCAGTCCTCAAATAGGGCTTCCAGAGTAGCTTCCGTGGTGGGGCTACCAGAGGGGCTACCGGAGCCAGGCTACCGAGCGGTACCCCCAGCTTCCGCCGGAAGCCTGATTAAACCGCCAATTTGGATAAGGCAGACCTCCTTTTTTTTAGGTACACGTCTCTACAGCTGAAATACACTTCTTAACAGATAATTACACGATTATTCACAGATATATATATATATATATATATATATATATATATATATATATATATATATATCATTATACATGATAATTCATTCATTCTTGAGATAAACATGAGTGGATAGGCATCCAATAGTCCTAATACAGCTTGGAAACCTGATAAATACATCACAACAGTTGATACATATAAGTATCAGTCATTATCTCATCAGAAACGAGATAACTCATCACCAACAATCGATCATATCAATCAAGAACTACATACAGGCTTGATCCACTATAAATAGTGGTATGTAGGCAGTTTACGGGGTCTCTTCTGGAAACGCACGTTGATACTAAGAGCAAGTATACTCCGGTGCATGCTCACTATCATAATTAGGGTTCTTGGTAGGCCAACGCATCATTATTGCACGGTCCTTGATCTCTAATCCCGTAGATTCAGTCTGATCCTTTCGAGGAACCACTTCCCATGTTCTTCGGTAACCCCTAGCTGTGAGCCTTTCTGGGCAGTTAGACAATTCCGAATTCATTGGTGTTATTCCAGCAACGACCTCCACGTAGTTGTGCTAAAATCCTCCCACAACAGTGACCATTATAATGCAAGTGAGAGTAGTTTTCTCGCATACTCGAAGAAAATATAAATGCTAAATCACTGGTATATATAAAAGGACATAATATAGTATATTTGCCTCTTCACCGAATTGCCATAAATGAATAAGTTCCAGAAATGGGCTTCGACATTTCACTCGCATGAGTTTTTACTAGCTGTTAAAGATTTGTGATAGTCCAAATTTGACTCTTCAAGCTTGAAATTGCTCTAGTAAGATATTATTACTTTATTCCTTCTCTTTTTTGTCAATGTCTGTACATACCATAACCTAGTCCAAAATTTATTAAACTTCTAATCGATGTTATATATTCTTATACTAGTGAAGTCCTGCCATTTCCTTGTTCAACTAACTCGATATGGCCATGTGTACTACAAGCCTTCAGAAGGGTTCCTTCCATAAACGAAACTGGAGCTAAATTCCTCAAATTTGATCTCCAGCCAGTTGGTCACTTCCTTTCATAATAACCAGAATCATCATCAACAATCTTATTTCACGCAAACCCAGCAATCATAAAGTTCCAGTTTATGATAGTTTCACTTTCAAAGTAAAGAGGAGGACATGGCATTTTAAGTCTTTACATGAAACGCCCAGCCCCTTTTTCTTTCTATATCAAAGAAAAAATACCATTAAGTATCAAGACCCTTAGTTATAAGCCAACCTGGGAGAAACATAGATTGCGGACAACAAACCCCATCTATTACAAACATAGAAAGTGTTAAAAGTGTGCTTCCAATAAAATTGCAAAGGATTCTCTAGAGTGCTCTTTCTGATCACCACCATTTTAGATAGAAGAAGCTGTATAAATAATTGACCGCTTATCAGAAAGAAAGATCTCATTGACAATTGTTTGAATGCTATATTCCTCTACCATCTGTCACTAAAAGTCACTAAGCCTTCCTCTAAAGTTGCCACGTTGCTTGCTGAAGTTTATTATTTTGTCTAAAAGACATATTTATAAAAATGGTCGTTATCTATAGACTCTCATTCTCTTATTAACCTCCAATTCTCAAACACCGGAAAGAATGAGTTTAGATATTTATTGGAGTGCTTATAAATACAACTTATACTCATGTGACATGTCTGTGGAATTGAACTTTAAACCATGGCATTTATACCAAACATCCACAACGGATATTTCCACCGTTTTATTTTAAATATAATTTTTTGATTTGATTTGAATTTTAATTTAAATGTTATTTTTACATTTATAAGTAAACCAACTTTTTTTTAATCTAGATATTTTTTATTACAATTATAATATTAAATATATCCCTTCTTCAAGTATTAGTATTAAATAAGGCTAGATAATTAAGGATAAAATTGAAAAATAAAATTACACTAATATGATAAAAAAAACATAATAAATGCTATTGTGTACATGATCAGAAAATGACAATTAAAATGAAATAGAAAGAGCAGCTTGGTAGATAATTTCTCCAGTCAGATTGGTTCTCACATAATTTTTACTTTTGTACAAGGCAGAATAGATGTGAAGATTCTCTTACATGGCAAAAACTAGGAGAGACGTTTTGTTTGGAATATTACATGTCAGTAGGGCAGTAAGTCGTATTGAAATGAAAGAAAAATTCTTTCGAATCCTCTCATGTGTTCATACGGAAATTTAAATGAGTTACAAAATGCCAAGTACAAACTCAAGAGAGTCTAAGAAACTGAAAGCTAAAATCTCATAAAATGTAACAGTCCCAAATTCGGGGTCAGGGATCCGGTCGTTACGGACTCAATCTCTATCCACAAACCAACATAACCCGAACAACAACCTTGTGACCCAAACAACAACAGCATAATACACACCCGTTATAGTCCCAGAGATGAAATCAAAGTAAATAACAAATTTTATTAATCACAAGTTGAGTTCTTACAACCCAAAAGAATTACAATCTAACTTACATACTCTTTGCCATCCATTTACATAAGTCATACATATAAATAAGTCTAATAAACAAAACTGAAATCTAGCCTACCAATAGCTTCATCCTCAATAATGGTAGCTACATCAGCGAGTAACTCTCTGACGGCTTCCACGCTCCTGCGCCGAGTGCGCCTTGGACGAGCCATCTGCTCTAGCTATGGTTGTGATAAAATGAATATAGCAAGGGTGAGCAATAGCTCACCAAAAATAATATGTAACTGAATAACAATATATATAACAGTTCAAAATATCTTTGAAACCATATGTCATGCATTAACAAAAATAATGTCAATATAATGTAAAAGATAAGTTACAAGGTAACTTAAAATATACTTTCCATTGAAGTATCTGATATGCAAAAATATGAACAAGATATCATCATATATCACAAAGAGGAACTTGCAAGAAAAATAATGCAATTCCAGTTTTGAACACTTTTCAACCCTGCCAACATTGAGAATGTTGCAGAAAATAAATAGATTTGGATTATGAAGTAATGTTGGAGTATTGTCGCGCCAGATGACACCACCTTACGATGATCAGTCGTAGGTTGTGCATCTCAAGATTTGTTTCTCTACATGTAGAAGGAAGAACGTACGCCGGATCTCCCTAGCCAACGGTTGGGCATAGTTGGGATCGGCGCCACTCGGACCCTATTTTCAGGACGGACTGTCCCACAGCCTCTTATTCCAGTTTTACAGATGGACTGTCCCACAGCCTTTTACACAGATTTTCAATGATGAACTGTCCCACAGCCTCTTACACAAATACTCCTAGTTCGAGTAAATCCATGACTCTGAAACGTAAAGCTCGTCCCCCTTTCCCCAAGTATACTACTTGTTGATAAGACTCCACGAAGTAGTATTATCTAATTGGAAAGGAAAATTCACCAATATTTTCCGAGCTAAGGCTCGTTAATGGATATCGACTTGTTCTAACAATCTTACTCCTCGAATGATGAGGAAGTAACAAAAAGAATCACTTTGATGAATAGCAACCAAGTTGCGAGTGAAAAGAATAATATCAAAAGATTTATGACCGGACAGTCACACAAAATAAATAACAGCTCTCAAGGAGGTTTCCTTATATTTTGAAAGTTTTGAGCGAGCATTTAAATTCTCCTATACGATAGATTTAAATGGAAAATAAAGTAGTGGGAACCTCCCTTGATAGAAATAATCATTATATAGCTCAAAAATATTTTACATAATATTTGAATAAAATAAATCATTTTTAAAACTAGTTAAAAGAATTAAATACATATTCAAAGAATTTATTAAGTCATCAATATTTAAAGAATATTTTTAACATAAAATATTGTGCATATATATCCCTCGAATGAATATATGAAATATTCACCAAATAAACAATTCCTCGAATAAATATTCACAATAATATTTAAATAAATCTCAAATGAATATCCAAAATAATATTCAAATAAATAAATCCTCGAATGAATATTCATAATAATATTCATTAAATAAATAAAACTCAAATCTTAAAAGAATGTTCAGAAATAATATTCAAATAGTACTTCTCGACTGAGATAATACTCAAATAACATTCCTCAAAATAATTAATATTCTGTCGTTGGAATCCCTCCGGAATTCCACGACTATTTCTATATTCCAAAATATTGACTCCCGATCTAAGTTTGAAGAATGAGATCAAATGCCCTCCACTAAGGGTCTTAACCAAAATCCGGCTTATAACTAATATATTTCATAACTAGCTTATAAGCCAACATCAAGTCATGAACAAGTATCACAATATACTTGAAAACAGCATGCATGTATGGCATATGTATAACAAGATCAAATCATATATATTATCACAACAACAGTTTCAAATTGATTGAAGACTTGCCTGGTAATCCTGCTATGCTAGGGGTAGTGTGCCTCGGGTCAGTCCGGCAATCTATAAGTAATCAAAATATCCGAGATTAATCACTTAGCATATGGCAAGGCTAAGTATGTACTTTACTTATACTAAGCACATTTCCAAGTTAACTCCCATTGACATCGTTACGATCCGACACTTGTTTATTACCATGGCATGTCATTATACTTACACTTGATAGGTACTTATGCCACATAAGTTCTAAGGTCGGTCGTTTACTTAAAAATATTATACCTCGAGATTTATTGACCATTTTCTAAGTGATTTTCCAATGCTATAACCAAGTGTTCTTTTAAGGGGTTCATTCGCACTTAACCTCGATTCAAAATTTTTTATAAAATCGGAAAACGATTCTTTTGACATGAGGTCTTCTCTCACACCTTCCTTATTATCTCTAATATTTAATTATCAAGATTCGCCACTGAATTAATCAAGTTAAGGGGTTTCAATTTCGGTTACGAACACGCACTTACGTTTCCAAACCACTTTTAGTAATTTAATCATATCTCCTAAACCGTAAGTCCAAATGCTTTGATTTTCATGCCAAAATGATCTATGACTCGAGATCTACAAGGGTATGTCATATACTTATCAAGTCCAGAAAATTATACCAACTGTTATGCACGGTTCTTAAGGTCTAACGAAAATCGGGCATTACGACTGCTATAAATCGGACGTTTCCAAATTTTTAAATCACGATCAAACATCAACCAAGCAACACCAGGCATACATACACTATAATCAGTCCATAAGCAACTGATTTCACCATCATATGCACCATTTTACTTAGATCAACTAAACCACTAATTAATCATGCTTATAATACACCATTTCATGACTAATCTCAAGTTCATCCAATAATCATCAAAACTTAAACTAAGAGCTAGGGTTTCATGAGTTCCATACCTTCCTTGATGTATGTAAGACCTTCCTAAGCCTTGAATAATCTATGTACAACCTTAACCAAGCTATAACCGAGTTGGAAGATCATGAAAAACGAGGACCTTATCGAGGTTTTTTGGATGAGGTTTCTAAAGGAGAGTTGTAGATCATCTTAACAGCTTTCCAACAAGCTAAAGAACACTAAATTCCATTGAGAAACGAAGGAGATACGTCCGTTTGAAAATCGTCACCGAAGCTGTCAAGGATTCTGGGCAGCTCGGTTATCCATCTTGGGGAGGAGTTTTGACTAGGCTACACTCATTAGAATGCCATGAAATTTTGAGCGAATATTGGCCATGGAGTAGAGAGGCTTTGGTTAAAATTTGGTGATTTTATCATGGATAGAAATAAAGATATGAATTTTCTTCTTTGAGGTGTTCTTGCTGGGCAGTTTGAGAGAATGAGAGAAAATGAATTGTTTGTCTTGGTTGCTTGGTCTAATCTTGTCTAACACACCTTGCTTGGATAATATCTTGGATAAAGTAGCTTTATTAAAGTGCTTGGGTCATTGCATGCATCATCTTCCACTAGCAAGCTTGTTGTTTAAAGATAAGATGATGAGATTATGCTAAGTACTTAGTTTGCTTTCTAATTGTTCTAGTTGCTCATGTAACTACTTAGTTGCTAGATATTTCCACTAGCTCATGTATGTATCTTGGTCCCCTGCTTGTTTATTTGTCTGGTTATTTCTCAATTCATTGATCGTTCGAAGGAATATCTCGAAGATTTCCAATTAGGGTTTTACCGGGAACCGTCTCAATAATTATGCTATCATTCTCAATTCTCTTTAATAATTCTTGATCCTACTTTCCATAAATCCTTTCAATAAATCCTTAGGTCTCTCAGTGTCCAGGGATATCTCGGGGAAAATAAAAGTGCTATTTTCAGAATCCGATAACTTTTACATACACTGTTTTTCCCCTCGGGTCACTAATATGGACTCAGAAATCTATTCAGGGTACTTCTATACCGTGTCATCTAATAATATTCTTATCACCACCAAAAACACTATTCATTGCTTATTCCTTACTTTATTCCTTATAATTAGGAAAATGTCCTCGTTCTCTTTCGAGCATTCCTTATCTCCTTTACGGAACCAATGTTACATCGTAGTCGTAATCACTATTCATTTCTACATTGATACATAATAAAGGTTTTAATTCTACCGAAATCTGGGTTCTTACATAAAAACTACCCAAGAACGAATTATCTAAGAATCGACACAAGCGAATCCAACAGAGGACAAAAATGAGCTCAAAAGGTCAACAAAAACAGGCCCAGAGCTTGAAAAATTGGATGCAGCTGTTCAAGATTACAATTTCTAAAAATCTAAAACCCCAAAAACATTGGCAATAAATGATTATCAGGTCTAATTCTACTCTTGTCTCAACTTTCTGTTATGATAGAATGCTTTATTTTTACCTCAAGTCTATGTTTAGAAGCAAAAAATAAGACATGAGGGAGATAAAAAAAAAAGAAAAAAAAGGCTTTTTATAACCATGTTATGATTTTTGAGAAACGAACACCTGAGACGCTTCCACTACGCCTTAGATTGGCTTCCGCAATACTTTTCTAATGCAATGCCCACTTTGTGTTACAATAGAGGTACAATTTTTGACCTACTGCAATACTACATGTGAACTTACTGTTGCAGTAGAACATGTACTGTTGTAAAAAAAAATTTGTGTTGCGTTATCGACTAAGCGTTGCATTTGCTATTTTTTTAACATTTATAAATATAAAAATGAATAAGTATGTGAGTCCCACAGAAATGTTGCATTTGCTACAAGCAGTGTTGCATTTACTACAAGTAGTGTTAAATTTGAGTGGGCCCCATCAGAATTGTGGGCCCACGTGCCACGTGGACCCTCATGCCACGTGTCACGTGGGTCCCACATGCCACGTGTCATGTGGGCCCCACCCACATGCCACGTGTCACGTGGGCCCCACACATGTCACATGGGACCCACATGACATGTGTCACGTAGGTGGTCCCCCCATGCCACGTGTCAGGTGGTCCCCCCCCCCACATGCCACGTGTCAGGTGGTCCCCCCCCACATGCCACGTGTCAGGTGGGACCCACACATGCCACGTGTCATGCTTATATGATATTTTTTACAATTTCTGCAATACGCTTGCTAGGAAGTAGCAAATCTCGATTCTTAAATATAGGTGGAACGAAGAAGCTACAGTGCTTCCTCAACCAGGTGATGTAATTCTGAAATAAGCAGCCAGCAAGGATCAAGTATCTGTTAGTATCTGTTTGCTCATCTGGAACAGTATCTGTTAGTTCATGTCTGATTTGGTCATTGTTCAACAGAAAAGGATCAAGTTAAAGTATTGGCACGCCTTACTAATAACCAAATGAGCTGATTCTCACTCCCGAGCTGAATACTTTTGGAGATAATACGCATACTCACTGGAGTCCTCCACTTCAGGACTAAGACTTCTTGTTCCTGAGCTCCAGCTTTCTCCAAAGGATGTTTGGTATGCTTTTAAGCATGTTTCTTTATCAGAAATAGTAACTAGCAAGAAAACTTTGGTTTCCTAGCCATTTTTTAAGAGATGATACTACATGTGTTTATTCACCTCTGAACCTCGGCAAATTCTTCAACAACTCGAGATAGTTTCACTATACCCTAAATCTTCTGATAGTTTTTTGACTTCAACAGAAAGTAATATGTATGCTGGTATGGCCGAAAAAATATTAAGGTTAGCAATTATCAAGGAACTTCGAGTTCGATAACTTGTGTAGCCTTTGGACTCAAATATGTCATAGGAGATTTCAAGTAATTCTTCTAACTAAATAACAAATGTGGGCAGCAATGACCTCAGATTTCTCCTTAAATATGCAATCTCCAATACATAAAATCACAAGCTTATCATTCTATTCGGTTCTTCCCAATTATTAAAGAGCATAGGTTCTAAAATGTTAATATCGTAAGAGCTGCAAGATACATTTAGAGGTTATCCTGAAATCAGCGTTAAAAAGTTTGCGTTGATGACCCTGCCATTTAATTGGCGAAGGGCCATCCGCTTTACCGTTTTATAACAACTTGCAACTAAGTTGTGATTTCGAGAGTTAGAAATTGCTAATTTACATAGAGCCATTGAACCTGCCATCTAGTTTTGGTCAGTGGTCCCTGCTACTGGCCTTGTGCAATTTCTCATGTATCCTTCAATTATCGAGAAATAATTAAAGCTCGAAAGTTCAACAAATACGAGCTCAAAAGTCCATCTAATATGAGCTAAAACGAGGTTAAACCCCAGACCATATGCAATTTCAAAGTAATAGTAAAAGCAAACTCTAGTGCTTGAGAAAGGCCCAGTTTACATCTTACAACCTTGAAATTTGAGCCTAAGATTACATCTTACAGATTTGAAAGGCAAATCACAATGAACTACCGAAAACAAACTGGCAGTATAGTTTTATCCTGAACGGGAAGTTTTTTGCTTGGCAAAATTCATTACATTTTACAGACTCATAGTCCTACGAGGTAGAAAAAAAAAAAGTGCGCAAGTTTACGCTTTGCAGTCTTGTGATGTCGCTGGTAGATTTCATGTGAAAGGGTTGCTGTCTATCATTTTCATACTTCAGAAGGCACTATCTAGTAATAAAAAAATACAAAATCTCATTGTAATGCATCTGGAAGCAAAGCTTGCTTAGTCACTACATGCTCAGACAAGGCAGCTACCAGCTACAATGATTGTCCATATACTTGGATCATCAATGTTCCTCCGAGCCCAATAGCCCATCTCATTACACATTCTTCAACAGGTTTAGCGGCAACAGCTCCTCCAACAGATCAAGTTCGAAAGTCAAGCTAAAAGAAGACTTGAAGGAGTTCACACTAGGACAAATTCACAATTGACAAATATGAGCCCTTCAGCTCCACAAATATGACAAACCTCAACAAAAACAACCTTGAAGTAACTTCTGATCGTGTGACAAATCATCTACACAACGGCTACATTGCTAGTTCTTTTGGCGCAGTTGTGTATAAATGCACAATCCCTTGGAGGGAGGCGATAAATATGTGTTACGAACTGCAAAGTGCGAGCTGTGAACATCCAAAGAGCCTTATAGAAGTCAAATTTCCAATTTTAATAAAAGCTCTAGGAATACGAGCTGAAGAGCCCCGTACATTTCGACAAAAATGAATTCAAATGGTCATGAAAATATACAAGATCGAGTCTGATATTATAGAGAAAAACGATATCAAAAAATGTCGAGAACGAATTAAATTTGCCAAAAGTGAGTACATGTATTACAAATCAAGAACGAGCTCCTACACAGGCATATATAAAGCTCATCGAATGATATACAAAAATCGCAAGGGAATAAATATTGATTCAGATTCCTGTGGTGATTCTCTAGTACTATGATGCACAGATACTTTCCCGAATTCAGGGGGATGGGACTAGATGCTCAACAATGATTAGTTGGTCCAGCCTCCATGAATCCTTAAATAAAGAAGTATGGTGTTTCTGACATGACAAGAAGGGAGTGTTTTTGATTAAAATTAGGCATCCAACAATTAATTTTGCAATAAAAGTCCAGATTCAATGCTTGAGAACAGAACCAGGAGCTCTTGCTTTCAAAAGAATTTTGTCTCGAATGTAAAATTTCAGTTGTTGATCAATGTTGACATTAGCAACTTCAGCTTCCCCATAATAATGTGTGAGCCATTGGTATCAAGATACTGAAGCCCAGGACAAAGAACAATAAAAGCAGAAGCTGAAATTGTCATTCCAATATGACCTTCTACGGAGATCATGTGCAGTCCATCACTACAAGCTACCATGCTACTGCTACAAGAATTTGTGGTCCAGTTATCTCAAGGTATTGAAATAAATATTATATCAGTTTGATGTCGAAATGCATGTGGGGCATATTCAAGATCTTCTTACTATTGTTGGTGGGAGAAATGTTGGGCATCAAGATTAGAGCCCATTCATAAAAAGGCCTAGGAAGGGCCCATTGCAAGAAGATAAAAGCAGCAAGAGGAACGGAGATGAAAGAGAACTGGTAAAAAAAATTATTGGAGAGCGACATTTAGACCTAATCAAGAATGAGATGTGTCACCCTTGGCCTTCATCATGCCCCAAAGTCCTTACAAATAAAACATAGTTGAGCTTAACAAACCATAGAACATGATATAGATAAAGCTAGGTGTCGATACACACCTGGTAACATGAACAATTCCACATGATCATTTGCATGAATAACTGTGGAGAGTAAAGTTCTAGGCAGTTAGATCCTAAATTTATTCTTCCACACCCTCTATCATAATTTCATCAGAATGTCCTTAGTATATTTTGTATCAAGTGTTACACCTAGATTCGAAAAAAAACAAAACCTCTACTTAGGCATTGGTTACTTATTTTATTTTTCTGCTAGTAGAATGATCTATAATATTATTAACAAAATTTCTTATTAATAACTTTAAATAAAATTATGTATGAAGACCTCCTAATATTACATGAAAATGACTCACGTTCTTCTTCAATAATAATTTAGTTAAACAAGATTATAATTATTTCATATTCATGTTATTAGTTTACAAACATGCGTTCTTCATGTAAGCTGTAGTTTCTATTCTACTTATTCTACTATGCAGTGTAGCCCAGTTGGTCCATTTTTTTGTCTTTTATACTCTATACCAAGGTTCAATTTCCAGTTTCATAATCTCGTTCTTATCATTGCTTCTGTTAGCTTCTAATGACTTCTTTTTGCTTACAAATTACATGTAACCCCTATGCCATTCTTTTAATTAAATTTTTACAGTTGAAAATAAATAAATTTTCTTTTTTTGCATTAAGAAACTCGAAAGTTTTGATCACCTTTCAATTTCGCTCTAGGTCTATCACTACACTAGAATGTACACTTACATCTACTTTAAATACTTTTTCACTGATAGCTGAACAAGTTGATACTTAAAATTATTACCTTGATATTTAACCCGAGATCTGCTCATTCCGATGCTTTTTTTCTTTTGTGAGAGCATCTCCAACGCCTCTCTTCCTTACCTATATTTTGCCTGTGTGGACAATGATAGGGGTTTATGGCAGAAAAATCTCTCTCCAACCGGCCTCCCCATCCCCAATAATTTTTAGGAGAGAGAAATCTCAATCCCATAATTGAGGGAGCAACAGCAAGCCCCCTATTTTCTCCACCTCATCTCCCGCCCACATCTCCCGCTTTATTCTCCTCTCCCGTCCCTAACATCTTTTTCTTTTTCTTTTTCACATCTTCACTTCTCTGTTAAGTCGGTTAAAATTTAATTATGTTAAGTCTGTTAAAAATCCGGCGAACACTAGACATATAACATACTACATACACCGATATATATACAAGTGAAATCATATAACGATCATATGAAAACCTTCCGATCAAACAAGAAAATTCCGACGAACTATAAAACTACACAAAAGTCAAAGATTTTTACATGATTTGATTTGTTATCCAACGATCTACAACCTTAAATCAATAACAGCCACTAAAAATCAAACCCAGAAGAAAGACTAATTTATATCGAAATAAAAATTTACCCAAAACTTGATTTGGACACCGGAATCAATAGGAACGAAGCTTTGATTGTGAAGAACATGTAAGAGAGAGAGAAGAGGGATACGGGAGAGAAAGGGAGACCGGCAGTATTTCTTGATTTTCTGGGCATGTTTGTTTTTCATATTTGATTTTCGCATGTCTTCAACGATCATATTGTAAAAAATTATACAAGCCGTCATAATATATTTCTTTGTGTTGACGTCCCAGAAATGTGATGGTCCACGTATCATTGCAAACCGAGCTTGAAACACTCCAAATGCACGCTCAACATCTTTTTTGGCACCTTCTTGTGCAGCTGCAAAATTCTTTTTTTTGTTCCTTGAGGGGATGGAATAGTTTTAACAAATGTAGGCCAAGAAGGATGTATACCATCAGCATGATAATATCCCATTTTATATTCGTGCCCGTTGATAGTGTATCTCACTTCTGGTCCGCGACCTTCTGCTAATTCTTGAAATAGATTGGATCGATCTAAGACATTAATATCATTTAACGATCCAGGTAATCCAAAAAAGGCATGCCAAATCCAAAGGTCTTTTGAAGTTATTGCTTCTGAGATAATAATGGGTTCACGAATATTACATGTAAACATACCTAGGCATGCTGATGGACAATTTTTCCACTTCCAATGCATACAATCAATACTACCTAACATTCCAGGAAAGCCGCGACTTTTTTTTTCCACCAACAATTTAGCTACATCTTCATTTGTTGGTCGCCTTAAATATTCTTCGCCAAATATTTGGACAATTGCTTTAATAAATTTTTCAGACTCTCAATAGCCGTGCTTTCGCCAATTCTTACATAATCATCAATAGCATCAGCGGACGTTCCATATGCAAGCATCCTTAGTGCAGCTGTCATCTTTTGCAAAGAATTCCCACGACATCATTTCTTTGTGTCATCAGCGGACGTTCCACGAATTCCCACGACATCATTTCTTTGTGTGAAATAATTATCATGGATTTCCACTGTTAACTCGAATAACTTGTAGAAGGGGGGTTGAATACAAGCTATATAATCGTGTCTGATTTTGCTTGATTAGATGTACAAGAACAAACGAATAAATCAAACTTTTTGTATTAATAAAATTAATTACAAACTCTACCAAAGGTGTACAATACCTTTAGCAGCTGCTGACAATACAAATCTCTCTCTGTTTGTTTCAAACTCTTGAATACAAACCTTATACTCACAAACAAACTCACGAACACTTTTTACAATGATATAGAGAGAGTATTTATAATGCTACCTATCAAATAATAACAGAAAGTAATGATCTATACATGATAATGTTATGCCGTCCAGTTGATAGTTTCCATCAATAGAAAATTCTTTCCTTCATGATATCTTCTTGCTTGTTCTTCAAAACAACGATCCTGCTTTATAGCACTTTCCAGTTTCTGTAGCATCCGTAATGACATCATCAGTAGCAAGACTGATATCAGGATTCGACCTTGCATCAGGATTCGACATCCATCAGTATTTGACTTGTCATATCAGGATCTTCTCTCAGTTCCTGAAATGTAGTCCTTGACACACTGTTCCTGACTTAACTCTACAGATCAGGATATACAAGAAGTATATGCAAATTCTATTCTTAACATCACAACTCATGAATTATTCCTAACAATCTCCCCCTATTTATGCTTTAGAATCTGAAGCATAAATCTAAGTTGTAGATGTCAAAACATATAAAAATACAACCAGAATAGAATTTATGAATTTAAGATCATGAAGTTAAGTACCTCCTTCTTTAGATGTAGAATTAGTATCTAGTACCTAGAAGAAAGAATTCAACTATGTGATGCCTCTTTTCCTTTACCACTTCCCTGTTGAGATTCACCTCTGTCACCCTTAGTTCTTCTTGTATCACCCCCAGTCTGTGTATCTCCCCTAGTTTGTTGCCTTTGAATTATTTTTATCTCCCCCTTTTTGACATCAGCAACATTAATGGCAAGAGATTCAGTAACAGAATAAATGAGATTCATCAGAACTACTTGATTTTCCATAATAGTGACTTGGTTATCTTCAAGTATTTGAAGTCTCGATTGAATAGCAATTTGAGATTTCTGAATATCCTTTAGAACTTCAGAACTAACTTCAATGTTGGAAGTGCTTGTTGTATCTTCAGACTCAGATGCAGAAATAACCTTATCTTCAAGCCTTGTAGAAGAAGTTACCTGTGTAGTATGCTCTACTGAAGTAGACTGATATTCAAGTAATAATACTTGAGTAGAATTACAAGCATCTTCACCTTTCTGATCTGAAACTGAAATATGATCATCCTGTCCTTCACCAGTATTCTGTGTAGTAACATCTACAAAACCTGACTCCTCCCGAGAGTGATCAAATACTATTGATGTCTCAATTCTAGTTGATATTGGAAGTACATACAAAAGAATACTAGGATCATTAAGAATTTCTTCTGGTACAAGTGGAGTAAGAGATTGTCTTAGCCTTTCACCTCTTCTGTTGATGATTTCTGCAAGCCTTTCCTTTTGCTTCTGAGCTTTAACTTCTGGCTTTGCATTGTGCTTTGCTAAGTCATTCTTCTCATACATTTTGATAAAAGAATAAGTACCAGCATCCATACCAAGATTGTCAGACCAAGATTCAAGAAAAACCTGATCCCATAAATCAAACGATGGTGGTTTCCTAATTTTCTCTTCCTCACTATGGAGTTGATCATCCATACCCTCATTCTCACTTTGACTATCTAAAGTCAACACTCTTTCTACCTCTCCTTTTGTCTGGTCAGGAGCCAGCCTCTCTGTTTGTGGATCTATGTCCATCTTTTCAAGTGTATCACTCAAATTTTGATAAGTGCTCTCATGACCTACATAAAAATAGGGGTTAGAAGAAGTTTTTATACCTGAACTCACATGGAGAGAGGGTTCCTCATCTAGCAAGGAGCTTGATGTTTTCTCCAAGGAGTGAGCTGCTATAGTCTCTGAACCCTCACAATCATCTACTTTCTTTTGAGAGACTACAGGCTCCAGTATACCACCTTCATGTTCTACACTAGATACTGATGCCTTCAGTAATACTTCATTAGACATCAAAACCTGTGTGTCTAAGCGTTGTTTGCTGAGACACACCCTCAAGGTTGATAGACTCTGACTGAACAATATTTGTTTGATCTTCTTGAAAATCAATCAAAGTCATTCCTTCCATATCATAGGGTATCTCACTTGTAGTTTCAGTCATCGCAGAAGACCTTTCAGCATCAGCAATCACAGTTCATGAGTCATCCTACCTCTGACTAGATGGTTCTTGTGTTGCAGTGACTGTGATATGATCTATTCTACTATTCACCACTGGTGCAATAGTATCTCCTGTTGACTGCATTCCACTATTTACTACCTCCTTTTGTTCACCTTTAGCTGGAGTATCTTCAACAATGAAATCCTTGTGAAACAAGTATGTATGAAGTGATTGAAGTGCACCATGCTTTGACAGTTTAAATGACTTATGTAACTCCTTTCTGACAGATACATAGAAAGGCATCTTCATTAAATCAAGTCTTTGATGTAGAAGTCTTTATGTCAATGTTGTTTCCCATGAAGAATCAATATCAAGATCTCTATTGTTAATTGCTGACTTGGATACAGCTTTATTTATAGAGACCTGCATAATGTTAGTTTGACTAGACTCTGTGTGTGTAGGTGACAAATGAATCTTTCTCCTTGTTCTCCTAGTATAGTGAGCAATAGATTTATCTTGAGAAGACTCAAGAGGTGTAGACACAGAAGTGATCTTGAGATGAGATCATTTTTCAATAGACACAGTCTTTTGAGAGACAGTATCCAGTAACTGTTTTCCCTTTTTAAGAACTACAGTCCTTTGGGAGACCGCAGCCTGGCTGTGACTAGGTGTTCCATCTCTTTGTCCTAGCTTAGAAAGTTGAATTGCATCCTTCAATTCTGCTCTCTCAGCAAGAGATATATTATCATCATCTTCACTAGAACTACTACTAGAAACAACAAATCTTCTCTTCTTTACAACTAATGTCTTTTGAAAAACACCAGAGGTTGGTTTCTTTGAAACAACAGGCTGTAGATCAAAATTTGGTTCTTGAATTGTTTCAGAGACTGTGATGGCTTGGGTTACTTGGGTAGGCACAGGAGGGTTCTCCACCAATTGAGATTCCTGAGTCATTTCACCACCAAAGAAAGAAGAATTGTAGAGAGTAGGAAGATGAGTTCTTAGAAGTACCTGAACATATTGTGGATAGTGTATTGCAGGTATTTCATCTAGATTCTTTTCACTATCCTTCTTTGTAATGTCAGAGAAAATTTTCTTTTGCTGTACATAAGAAGAAACACAATGTTCTCTACCAAATCTAGCTTCAACATTAGGAATAAAATGGTTAATAAACAATTGCATGAATCTGTGATAATAAACCATTTTCCTATCTTGATCTCTTGACCCAAGTTTGATACACATCTGACTTAAGATAATATGACTAATGTTAATTACTCTGTTATAAAGCAAGCTATATGCAATTTTTGATGTAACAAAAGTAATTTGTTGAAAAGAATTACATTTACCAGTAAAACATTTAGCAATTTGGTCAAAGAAGAAAGACATTCTTTCCTAAGAAAGGATATATATAACTGGCTCATGTTATCAAGAGGTCCATTATAAACTATTTCAGATAACATAGTTCTTACATTATCATTAAATGGTACATTCTCAAAATTCATACTAACAGGTAAGTGAAGTACTGAATTAACAACAGATTCAGTAATATCAAATGAGTCTTGTCCTAGCTGTAGAATAATTTTACCTGCGTGACCCTAAACAGAGTCAATTACCTCAGCACTCTCCCAAGATTGTGAAACAGCAACTTGATTAATGTGTGGAGATGCTGTCAAGGCATACTTTAATGGTCCTTTCGCCATAAAGTCCATAATCGGGTGAAAATCAGTTGACACCCCTTCCTTGTTGGTGATTGCTGTAACATGATTGTTCTTCATAAAATCAAAGTCACCAAACTTGAAAGCTACTGATTTGGGTAGTCTTCTTTGAGCTGCCATATTGATCTGGAAAGAACTTGAGAAATTCATCAGCTTCCTTTTCCTGTTGTGATCTTCTGTTCAAGATAATCACAAATTGCAATGTGATTTATAAATAATGATATTCACAAATCCTGATGATCACACTCGTAGATCCTGATCAATATCATCCTGATTCCAGAGACTAAATGGAGTTTCCACATGGCATTTTCTTTTATTTGAAAAAGAAATAAACAATAATCTGAACAAATTCAATTGGTTAGATACGTTCAACATTTTCTTGAAAATACAAGAAATACAGTCACGCGAAATAATAATGACTGACTGCATTGATAATCTCCAAACGACTGTTCAGCTTCCCACGTCTTTCTGTAAAAGAACCTGACGTCTTATGCCATACTCCAAAACCTTTTAATCTTTTCTCTATAAACCACACCTTTCTAAATGGCTTTCAACCCAAATATTCAGCTGAATCCTAACTTTCGATACATTTCCTCTGAGAAGTTCTATGCTCTTGATGATCAGGAGCAAGTGCACAATCTCTTAGAAGAGATGACTTTTCTCATCGAGTTAGATATGGTTGATATCAACCCAAATGATATCCAAAAGTCTTCTCTAAAACATCTACCAGTTGAACAAAATTCTCCTCTAATCTCTTCACACCTTGAGGATGAAGAATTTGGTGAAGAGTCTGGGGTTGATCTTGATGGAGATGCTATTCATTTAACCATCAGTCCTCAATAAACATGTGGTTGTACTAGCTGCTCTCATTTAAGTCATCCTGAGAAGAGATTCAAGAGCAGATGGGACCGATCAAATCCCCAAATGGATTTTGAGATGCTCATTGTCCTGTATCTTAGATGCACGAAAGAAGCAAGATCCAATATCCACAACATTAGACAAGAATAGGATTATCAGTAGAAGTTAGACAAAAAGAAGTTTGTGTTTCATTTCCATGTATGTAATGCTTTTGATTAATGAAAATACAAGTTTTCTTATTATCTACTTGTCTATTGTTGTTTATTGAACTGATCTGAAAATAGTATAAAATATCAGTATGCATGTATTAAAATTTGCTAGCATAGACTTAACAAAACTCAGAATTAGACCACTGAATGAATTGAACTCCAGAATTTGAAACATTAAGTCACAGACTCAACAATTTTCACAATCCTGATACTGACACAGAAATCCTGATGACGCCAGCATCCTGATAGCAATCCTGATCCTGATGATTATTAACAAGTCTATCATACTGTAATTTATCAAAGTAAAATGTTACAACTTAAGCATTTAACAATCAAATATAGATACTGACAAAGCTATCAAGTCTATAAGCTGAAACACCATACCTTGCTACTTCTGCAGATGTTAAAGATCTAGAAATTTAACATTCCTAACTCACTAACCAATCTAATGAATGTAGCCTCATCAAGTGGTTTAGTTAGGATATCCGCAAGCTGTTTGTAAGTAGGAACAAAATGAAGTTCCACATTACCATTCTTAATATGTTCTCTAATAAAATGATACCTGACATCAATATGCTTAGTCCTTGAATGTTGAACTGGATTCTCTTTGATAGCACTAGTATTATCACAAAACATAGGAATATTACTTATTGTCATACCATAATCCATCAACTGATTTCTTATCCAAAGGAGCTGTGCACAACAACTGCCT
The DNA here is from genome assembly GCA_036435485.1 of Saposhnikovia divaricata. Classification (NCBI taxonomy): domain Eukaryota; kingdom Viridiplantae; phylum Streptophyta; class Magnoliopsida; order Apiales; family Apiaceae; genus Saposhnikovia; species Saposhnikovia divaricata. The sequence goes on along the minus strand of CM071594.1, from coordinate 135,434,557 downwards.
GCTGCAATGTACTCAGCTTCTGCAGTTGAGGTTGAAACTGATTGTTGCTTCTTGCTTGCCCAAGAAATCAATCTGTTTCCCAAGAATTGACATGTACCTGTTGTGCTTTTCTTGTTTATTTTACACCCTGGATAATCAGAGTCTGAATAGCCAATTAGGGAGAAATCAGAATCTCTAGGATACCACAAACCAAGATTTGGAGTTCCTTTGAGATATCTAAAAATCCTCTTCACGACAATTAAATGAGATTCCTTAGGATCACTTTGGAATCTAGCACATAAACAGGTAGAAAACATTATATCTAGTCTACTTGCAGTTAAGTACAACAGTGAACCTATCATGCCTCTATAGCTAGTGTTATCAACACTCTTTCCCTTAGGATCAGAGTCTAGCTTAGTGGTTGTTGCCATGGGTGTTTTTGCAACTGCACGGTCTTGAAAGTCAAACCTTTTTAAAACATCTTTGATATACTTTGACTGATTAATAAAAATACCAGTCTCAGTCTGTTTGACCTGCAAGCCTAAAAAATAATTTAGTTCACCCATCATGCTCATCTGATACTTAGACTGCATAAACTTACTAAACTTAGCACAAAACTTTTCATTTGTAGAACCAAATATGATGTCATCACCATAAACTTGAACTAAAAGCAATTCACCTTTAATCTTTCTAAAGAATAGAGTTTCGTCAATTGTACCTCTTGTGAAGCCATTTTCAAGAAGAAATTTAGACAAAGTCTCATACCATGCTCTTGGTGCCTACTTTAGTCTATAGAGTTCCTTGTCAAGTTTGTAGACATGATTTGGAAACTTTGGATCAACAAAACCATGTGGTTGCTCCACATACACTTTCTCATCAAGCTTGTCATTTAGAAAAGCACTCTTTACATCCATCTGGTATACTTTGAATTTTGAATGAGCTGCAAATGCAAGAAACATCCTGATTGCTTCCAATCTTGCTACAGGGGCAAAGGTTTCATCATAGTCAATTCCTTCTTCCTGAGAATAACCCTTGGCCACCAGTCTTGCTTTGTTTCTTACAATCATACCAGATTCATCTAGCTTGTTTCTGAAAACCAATTTAGCACCAACAATAGATCTATCTTTAGGTCTTGGTACCAGTTTCCAGACTTTGTTCCTCTTAAACTCATTTAATTCTTCCTGCATTGCAATTACCCAATCAGGATCCTGTAAGGCTTTTTCAATCTTCTTAGGTTCATTCTTTGAGAGAAAACAATTGTACAAGCATTCATTTTGAATTGATCTTCTAGTTCGAACACCACTATTTGGATCACCAATAATCAAATCTTCAGTATGATCCCTTGTCCATTTTCTAATAGGTGGTAGATTACTCCTGCTAGACTCTCCCCCTAAGTTAATGGTATCTCTTGTAGAAGAACTTTCTCTGCCTTCAAAAGCTCCCCCTTGATCAGTAGAATCAGTAGACTCCATACTGCTACTAGTTTCTAATCTTCCATCACTAGACTCTGAAGGATCAGTTCCTAATGGAGTAGACTCTGAATGACTAGTCTGCTCCTGATGAGTACTGTTCTCTCCTCGATTAACTTGCTCCCCCTCACCAATAGCATTCCTTTGAGAAGCAATAGAGATTTCCTCTGGAGAACTTTCAACATCACTGGAGAGAATCTCGGAATCCTTAAGATTTTCAAATTCCAATTTGTCATGGCTTTCATCAGTTTGCAAAATTCCAAACTTCTTGTCATCAAATACAACATGAATTGATTCCATAACAATGTGAGTTCTGAAATTATAGACTTTGAAGGCCTTTGATGCTGAAAATCATAGAAAGATTGCTTCATCCGATTTGGCTTCAAACTTTCCAAGTTGTTCTGGATGAACTTTCAAGACATAGCATTTGCATCCAAAGATGTGAAAGTATTTCACACTTGGTTTCTTTCCTTTGATCATCTCATAAGGAGTCTTACCACGAGCATTTACCAAGGTAGAATTTTGAGTGAAACATGCAGTGTTGATAGCTTCTGCCCAGAAATAGGTTGGAAGCTTTGCATCTGCAAACATGGTTCTTGCTGCCTCTATGAGAGTTCTGTTCTTTCTTTCTACTACACCATTCTGCTAAGGTGATCCAGGTATAGAAAACTGTTGAGTAATTCCATTGTAGAATTCTTAAATTCTGTACCATTGTCACTCCTAAGTACTTTGACCTTGTACTCAAAGCTATTTTGAATGTAATAACCAAGATTTTTTTTTTCAAGAAATGATTTATTATTATTTCAATAATAATAATAATGTTTTTCATAAAATGAGGAGGAATTTTTTTTATTTTTTTTATTTAATTATTTTCGGTTAAGTGGAACCGAGTCCCTTTTTAAAAAAATTTATTGACCGAGTAGATATCTCGAGTCAATAGTTTATTTGGGCAAAGGTTTAATTTTTAAGTGTGGATTTATTTAGTAAAGATTTTATTTTAAATTACTGAATAATTTGGATATTTTCTAAATCATTTGAAAATGATTATTTCTAATTATTTGAGGATTTATAGAATTACTCGATTAATATATATAAATCGAGAATTCGAGATTTTATTAAAAACACTGATGTTTGTGGTATTTTATAAAGTCCTGTAAATTGTGATTTAAGAATCACAATTACTTATTTTTGTATTGTTTTTTTTACAAATTATTAATATTTTTAAAATGCATATCAATTTAGAAAATTGAGATTTAGTTCTATTTCCTTCTCCGAAAATCCTTCAAAATATTCTAGTATTTAATTTTGCTAGAAATTTTAATTTTGTAAATTAGAGTTATTAACTCATATATTATTTAAAAGTATATAGTTATTAAATGAATTGATTTAAGTGTTGTTGGGCCAAGCCCATTAGGGTTAAAACGCAAACACAGCATACATACATTCGTTATACACACACAGCCGCACAAAGAGGGAAACAGTCGGGGGAGGGAGAGAGAGAAATCGGGAGAGAGGAAGAGAGATTGGGGGTTTTAATTGACAACTCAATTCGCTATTATACTTATATATATACATATATAATCTTGTTAGGCCGAATACACAATTATAATCAAGATTGTATGAGAGATTAACAATAGAATACGCGTTTAAAAACTGTTTGGAATTAATAACTCCTCTCTCAGTGATGTAAAATATCACAGAGAGCTGCTTAGGTTACCAGTAGACGCTGCCTCCAGACAGAGTTTAACAAACTCTGTCGAGCTTTCACCTGTCAGTGTTTAACTAAACTCTGACCGCTTCCAGCTAAATGATAAAGTGTATATTTATATATACTTTAGTATGATTTTATTCTCATATTTATGGGATTTTGTAATTATTTGGGTATTTATTAATTATAGTTTAATGTTTTATTGCAGATAATAAATAATTCCTAAAGTTGGAAGAAAAGGAGCTTAATTGGACTTTATTAATGTGGAAATTCGGATTTAACAGTGGGTCTGCGCAGCAATTCCTATTTGGGTCATATCTTGAGTTCCAGGAATCAGAATGGGGTGAAATTATAGCCCACACGAAGGTATTGAAATTCTCTACAGGCCTGGAGTAGCCCAGAACGCATATTCCTACTGTAGCAGTCCAGAATCAGAACGGTACAACTGGTTACGAATTTTTACAAAAGCCCAACTTATTTTAGGAAAGAAAAAAAAAGCATTATTATTAGATGAGGGTTGGAAACAAAATGGCGATCAGTTTTTGATATAGAGAGCGTTTTATTATTAACGAGAGAGAGAAAAACACTTTGGAGAGAGGATTTGAGAGCAAGGATTGAAGGGATTCACTCCAAGCTTTACGAGATTCTTCAAGTTGTATCTTCTTTACTCTTTTCTCTTGTAACAATGATTTTGCCCATCAATATATGTTTGTTTTCTTTATTTGTCATGGGTAACTAATTCCCAAATCTTGGAATTAGGTAGTATTCAGTGGTTAATATGTTTTTGTGATTTTATTATGTGATATCTCATTCTTGCTAATTTGTTGTTGAGCACTTAACCCAATTTAGGGAGTCATGAACCCTAGATTGTATTTTAGGGATTGTAATGATTCGGGAGATGAATTATAATTCTATTAAATGATGCGACAAACGTAATCCAATTATTCAATTGGGAGATTAATATGCGAATTATGAGACATGTATTCCTTGGGCTTAATAACTTATAATTATGTGTTGTGTGATCATGGGAGTGACATCAATACGTATTTGTGGGTATTATGTAGTATCTTGGGAGAGAGCAATATAATCACTAGAGGAATGTTTTTAGCAAGGTGTGAGGCTGAATATCACAATTTCATGCACATTCATTAATACCACTGAAGAACCCTGATTCTTGGATTGCCTTTAATTATTATTGTTAATTTACCATTTTTATTTGTTTAATTGATATTTTAGTTAACAAACAAATTCCCAAAATTCTTCTTTACACTTCTGAACATTAAGATATTAAATTGAACTTGTGTTTAATTAAGTCCTTCCCTGCGAACGATAACCCCCCCAAATATTACGATAACAAATTGGCGCCGCTGCTGGGGAAGGCAGCAATTTTAAGTTCAGTTTAATTATTTCTTATTGTTTAGATTTTATAAAATTGTTTCCAAGACCTATCTGATTGGTTTTCTCTTTTCAGGTGTACTACTCTTGCATGAGGCGTTCTACAAGTGCTGGAAATCTAGAATTTGATCCAGAAATCGAGCGCACTGTTCGAATTTTACTGCGAGAGGCAAAACAAAGGAAAGAGAAATCTAAGATGGAGGATGCTGAGAATGTTGAAGTTGTTAATGTTGAATAGACTTCGATTTGGGATCATGAGACGCCTAATCCAGCTAATTGCATGTACAAGACTCCAGAGATAAGTGCAGCTCAATTCAACATTAACCCAAGATTAATTCAGATGGTTAATAACCTGGCTTTTGAAGGGGACATAGAGCGAGAAAACCCACACCGTCATCTAGAGCGTTTTATGCAAATGTGAGGTTCTTTCAGGATCAATGGAGTTTTTAGTGATCAGATTCGTCTCCACATGTTTCCCTATTCTATAAAAGGAAGAGCCATGGAATGGTTTTAACAGCTCTCTGACACTGCGGTTGCTACTTGGGAAAGTCTTTCTACCAAGTTTTTGTCCAAATATTATCCTTCTGACAAGACTCAACAAATGAGGACTCTGATTCTGAGTTTCAAAACACAACCAGGTGAAGGCCTGTATCAGGCTTGGGAGAGATATAAGGGGTTGTTAAGAAAGTGTCCGCATCACGGTTGTGAGGAGTGGATGATCCTGAGTACTTTCTATGGATCATTAAATGCAGATGTTCGTTTGAGTTTGGATGTGGCAGCTGGTGGAGATTTCAAGAAAACACCAGGACCAAAGGCAAAAGCACTTCTTGAGCAGTTGGCAAAAAACAATTATTCTTGGGCACCTAGTGGGACGAGCTCCACTAAATCTGCACAAGACGCTGAAATGATTAATTTGTTGACTCTGAAATTGGATACTCTGACTCAAGAAGTACGAGGACAAAGAATGAATGTTAGTGCTATTTCTTCTCCGATGGAAGGGTACAACGATTATGGGGCTAATCAGACTTCTTATCCACCACAATTCCCAGAGGAAGCAGCTTTTATTCAGGGAAGACAGTCGTGGCCTGTGCAGAATAACTCTTACTACAATCCTAATCAAAGGCCTAATAATAATCTGTCTTACAGTGGTAATCATGCGGCTAATCCTTCCTATGCATTTCCTAAGCAGAATCAGGCTCCTGGTTTTCAGTCGCGTACACAGTATCAAGCACAACAGCAATTTCAACCACCACCAAAGAAAAAGAAAGAACCCGCTGATTGGGAGGTGGCACTCAGTAAAATGATACAAGGGACTACAGGGGCGTTTGCCAATATTGAAACAAAATTTGGAAAGATGGAGTCTAGGATGGACGAGATGGCTTCTTCTCAAAAGATGTTGGAAATGCAGATTGGCCAAATTGCTGATAAGGTTAGTGTTCGTGAGCAAGGATCACTTCCGAGTCAATCTAACCCTAATGGTAAAGAACAATGCAAGGCCGTCACTTTGAGGAGCGGAAGAGAGTTGCCAGAAATTGAGGCGATCAAGCCTAAAGCCAAGGGCCTTGAAAAAGTAGAGGAGTTAGTAGAAGCTGAAGCAGAAAATTCAGAGAAGGTTGATGAAGAGAAGACAGAAAAGGAAGTCACACCAAAGGTACCATTGAAGCCTTATGAACCTCAAATTCCTTTTCCACAAAGGCTTCATAATAGGCAATTGGAGAAATAGTATGAGAAGTTTTTGAAAATCTTTCGATAATTGCATATAAATATCCCTTTTTCTGATGCTTTGGCGCAAATGCCACTCTATGCCAAGTTTCTGAAGGAGATGTTGTCTAAAAAACGGAAACTAGAAGATATGGAGACTATTACTCTCAATGCTGAATGCAGTGCAGTCATACAAAAGTCAATTCCATAGAAGTTGAAAGATCCTGTAAGCTTCTCTTTGCCATGTACTATTGGAAAAATGGAGAATATTAAGGCCTTGTGAGATTTAGGGGCCAGTGTGAGTTTGATGCCACATTCTATTTGTAGAAGACTTGGTCTTGGAAAGATCAAGAAGACAAGAATCTCACTTCAGTTGGCTGATCGTACTGTGAAGTATCCTCTAGGAGTTATAGAGGATGTCATTGTCAAAGTGGATAAATTCTTTATTCCGTGTGATTTCGTGGTGTTGGAGATGGATGAAGATGTGGAAATTCCCATCATCTTGGGGAGGCCATTTTTGGCTACAGCTGGAACAACAATAGATGTCAAAGCTGGTAAATTGACATTAAACGTTGGTGATGAGAAGGCTGATTTTGATTTGAACAAAGCTATGAAGATGCCTTCATTTGATTCTACATGTTTCACGGTTGACGTAGTGGATGAGATGGTAAATCTTGAAAATGAACACTTAGTGGAGACAGAACGAGCTTTAGATGATACAGCAGTTGAAGACTCGCTTGATATGGAAGCCACAGGTACGCCGAGAATTGAGATGGCATTTTCAATTTCAGAGGCACCTCAGGTAGAACTGAAACCCCTTTCTGCTAATCTAAGGTATGCTTTTCTTGGTCCTAATGATACATACCCTGTGATAGTGTCCGCTTTGCTTCATGATGATGAACTAGATAAATTATTACATGTGCTTAGGCAATTTAAATCATCAATTGGTTGGACAATGAAAGATATCAAGGAAATTATCCCCGCTCTTTGCATGCATAGGATTTCATTAGAAGATAATGATAAACCTGTGATTAAGGGTCAAAGGAGATTAAATCCTAATTTGTAAGAAGTGGTTAAAAAGGAAATCACTAAGTTGTTAGATGCTGGAATTATTTATTTTGTGCCACATAGTCAATGGGTTAGTCCAATTCATGTTGTGCCTAAGAAGGGTGGGATGACTGTTGTTCATAATGAAAAGAATGAATTAATTCCCACTAGGACTGTAACAGGTTGGCGAGTTTGTATAGACTATAGCAAATTAAATAATGCTACTCGCAAGGATCACTTTCCGCTCCCATTTATTGATCAAATGCTTTAAAGATTAGCGGGTAATAAGTATTATAATTTTCTAGATGGATTCTCAGGATATTTTCAGATTCCCATTGCACCCGAGGATAAAGAAAGAACACCTTTAGTTGTCCGTATGGTACCATTGCATATCGGAGACTACCCTTTGGTCTGTGCAATGGCCCTTCAACTTTTCAAAGACTTATGACTGCTATTTTCTCTGATTTTATAGGAAGAACCATGGAAGTCTTCATGGATGACTTTACTGTATATGGTTCTTCCTTTGATACTTGTCTAACCAGTTTGTCAAAAGTGTTACAGAGATGTGCAGAAACAAATCTTGTTCTTAATTGGGAGAAGTGCCACTTTATGGTGAAGGATGGCATTGTTCTTGGGCACAAAATTTCTGAAAAAGGCATTGAGGTCGACAGGGCAAAAATTGAAGTGATTGAGAAATTGCCACCACCGTCATCTGTGAAGTGAATTAGAAGCTTTCTTGGACCTGCTGGTTTTTATCGACGGTTCATTAAGGATTTTTCGAAAATATCTCGACCCCTCTGCAATCTTCTTGAAAAGGATAGTGTCTTTGAATTTGACGAGAGTTGTCTGGATGCTTTTAACAGACTTAAGAACGAATTGACATCGGCACCTATAATGTCATCTCCTGATTGGATCTTGCCTTTTGAAATTATGTGTGATGCTAGTGACTATGCCGTGGGTGCAGTTTTGGGACAGAAGAAGGAGAAGCGCTTGCACATGATTTACTATGCAAGCAAGACACTTGATGATGCACAGACAAATTATGCAACAACAGAGAAAGAGCTATTTGATGTGGTTTTTGCTTTTGACAAATTCAGATCTTATCTTGTGGGATCTAGGGTGATTGTCTATACGGATCATGCTGCGATTCTTTACTTAATGTCAAAGAAGGATGCAAAGCCTCGTCTAATCCGGTGGATTCTCTTACTCCAGGAATTTGATCTTGAAATTCGAGACAAGAAGGGTTCTGAAAACATGGTAGTTGACCATTTGTCAAGATTAGACCAGGGAGATAGAATGGTAGGAAGTGATATACCTATCAATGATAAATTTTCAGAAGAACAACTGCTAGCTGTCTCTTTGTCTGCACCATGGTATGCGGACTTCATAAATTATATCGTGGGAGGTATTGTGCCAAGTGAACTTACTTATCAACAAAGGAAGAAATTCTTATTTGACGTGAAGCACTACTTCTGGGAAGAACCGCTACTTTACAAGGAATGTGCTGATGGAATAATGCGAAGATGTACACCTCATGAGGAGATTCCTGATATCCTCAGACATTGTCATTCTCTAGAGTGTGGAGGTCATAATAGTAGCATGAAGACAGTTGTAAAAATTTGGCAGTCGGGTTTCTATTGTCCGACTATGTATCACGATGCAAGAAACTTTGTTGCAACATGTGATCGGTGTCAAAGAGTTGGAAATATTTCAAGAAGAAATGAAATGCCTTTGCAATCTATCCTTGAAGTTGAAATTTTCGATGTGTGGGGGATGGACTTCATGGGTCCATTTCCATCTTCTTATGGGAACAAGTATATTTTGGTGGGAGTGGATTATGTGTCAAAATGGGTTGAAGCAATTGCATCTCCTCCAAATAATGCTAGAGTAGTGAAAAAGTTCCTACAAAAGTATGTCTTCACCAGGTTTGGAGTCCCAAGGGCTATTATCAATGATGGGGGCTCACACTTTTGCAATAAACAGGTGGAGGATCTTTTGAAGAAGTATGGCGTGACACAGAAAGTGGCGACTCCGTATCATCCACAAACGAGTGGCCAGGTTGAAATCTCAAATCGCGAGCTTAAGTCAATTTTGGAGAAAACAGTGGTGACTTCAAGAAAAGATTGGTCAACAAAGCTTGATGATGCTCTTTGGGCGTACAGGACAGCATTTAAAATGCCTATTGGAATGTCTCCATATAGGTTGGTATTCGGGAAAGCTTGTCATTTTCCCGTTGAGCTTGAGTACAAGGCATTTTGGGCAAAAGAAATTTGAATCCAGAATTGAAATCTGCGGGAGTAAAGCATTTGCTACAACTTGATGAGCTTGAGGAATTTAGGCTCCAAGCTTATGATAGTTCTAGTGTTTACAAGGAAAAGACAAGACGATGGCACGACAAGCACATCCAAAAGAAAGAATTCGAAGTGGGGCAAAAAGTTCTATTATTCAATTCAAGGCTCAAACTTTTCCCAGGAAAGCTGAAATCAAGATGGTCAGGACCGTTTGAGATTGTGAAGGTATATCCTCATGGTGCTGTTGAGATTACTAGAGAGGGATCAGATGTGTTTAAGGTGAACATCATCATCATCATCATCATTACTATTATTTTATTTTATTTTTTATTTTTTTTGTATTTATTTTTAGGATTGTTTTAATTAGATATTTGTCAATGAGGACATTTAACCATTTAAGTGTGGGGATGTGTTTTCAATAGTTGTATATATAAAGTCACTTATATGAAAAAAAATAAAAAACAGAAAAAATTTAAAAATTACAAAAATAATTCTAGCCATGCAAATTGATTAGTTGTTGTACTTTGCTTGATGCACCCATGTACGCTATAGGAATTTTGTGTTATTGATGCTTTTGATTGATAAGTGACGTGCTTTGTTCTTGTGCACACACATACACTAGCAAGTTGAAACTGGTAGACTTATTGAATGTCTTAAGTGATTAGAATGACATAAATATGCGCAAGATGACTTGTTTTGCATGCTTTGAGTACAAGTAGGTGCGTTAGAGAGTCTTTTTACTTGGGATTGATTATGCTTTGCCGCACCAAGCGAGTTTTGAGCCTATATGCATATCTTTCGCATTTAATTCATTTGCTTGAGTGTCCACATGTTGTTTACATTGCTAACACTTACTTGAGATCTTTCTTGAAATGCATGACACTATTTGATGATAAGGTGATAAAGGCACTTAGGATAACCTCATATTTCCATATTTCCACACCATTTAAACATGATCAATTAGTTACCCATTGAGCTTAATCCTATTCTTTCGGTGATACACCACATTACTTGCCTATATCCTTTTTCTTGTATTGGCCTTACATTAACTTGATCCCAATTGTCAAAGGCTAGTATAGTGCTTAAGGGAGTGATAAGGTGTGCAAAAAGGGGGGTTTAATGATGATCATTACTTTTGGGAAAATATTGGGTTTGGTTGTTACTTGTTAGTCAAAGTTTGTAATAATATCTTGGGATCATTGTTCTTGTTTATATTTAGCTCTCTTAAAAAAAACAAAGAAAGAAAAAACACAATATTATTTATGTGAGAGCATACTTATGTAACTATGATCCTTTTTCATTCGACTAGTCAAGTTCCTTGTTAAAAGAGAATAAACAGATTCAAGTGTGGGGATGATAGGGTGGAGTTGAATGAATTATGTTATTGGGTACTAGCTTTTGACATTAACCTGTTTTCGCTTTATTTGACATACCTTGTCCCTAGTCCCCATTACAACCCGAATAAAGACCTTTTGATTATCATCAGTGGTGTATGTTGTGTTAGAGTGAGATTAATTGCGAGTATGAAGCGTGTAGCGTGTTTATGATTTGTTGGAATAGAGTGATACACTTAACCTTGTTTTTGAGTGAATATTCATTTGTGAGTGAAAGGTGAGTTGTTACTTGTTTTGGTATAGGAGATCCCAGGTTTAGACTTAAAGATGTGTTTCTTGTGGGCTTAGCATGCTTACCAACTATTTTTGCACTTGACATGAAATTTTGTGATCTTATGCATGTTCATTGAGTAGACCATGTGAATACTTGCACTTTCGACACCAAGACATTGCATACTTATTTTGATTCTTAAGTTGATATGGCATGAGAGGACTTACATGTGTGGTGTTGTATTAGCGTTTAATCTTTTGCATGAGCTAGATGGATTTTGTGGGTACATTCACTATAGGCCCTCACGAGATCTAACTCGTCCACTAGGGCTACCTAGGGGTTTAAAAGGCTTGTTGCATATGCTAAATGCAACCGTGATCACCTACGAAAGTGGTACTAGTTAGTTAGTTTAGTGTATTTTATTTAGTTTGCCCGAGGACGTGCAAAAGACTAAGTGTGGGGATATTTGATAAAGTGTATATTTATATATACTTTAGTATGATTTTATTGTCATATTTATAGGATTTTATAATTAATTGGGTATTTTTTAATTATAGTTTAATGTTTTATTGCAGATAATAAATAATTCCTAAAGTTGGAAGAAATGGAGCTTAATTGGACTTTATTAATGTGGAAATTCGGATTTAACGGTGGGTTGCGCAAGAATTCTTATTTGGGTCATATCTTGAGTTCCAGGAATCAGAATAGGGCAAAATTACAGCCCACGCGAAGGTATTGAAATTCTCTACAGGCCTGGAGCAACCCAGAAAGCATATTACTACTGTAGCAGTCCAGAATCAGAACGGTACAGCTGGTTACGAATTTTTACAAAAGCCCAACTTATTTTAGGAAAGAAAAATAAGCATCATTATTAGATGAGGGTTGGAAACAAAATGGCGATCAGTTTTTGATATAGAGAGCGTTTTATTATTAACGAGAGAGAGAAAAACACTTTGGAGAGAGGATTTGAGAGCAAGGATTGAAGGGATTCACTCCAAGCTTTACGAGATTCTTCAAGTTGTATCTTCTTTACTCTTTTCTCTTGTAACAATGATTTTGCCCATCAATATATGTTTGTTTTCTTTATTTGTCATGGGTAACTAATTCCCAAATCTGGGAATTAGGTAGTATTCAGTGGTTAATATGTTTGTGTGATTTTATTATGTGATATCTCATTCTTGCTAATTTGTTGTTGAGCACTTAACCCAATTTCACTACAAGAAAAACTGAAACAGACAACACTTATCAGACAACGGTCGGCAGTAAAAGCATTGTTTGAAATTTTCACACAACGGTTTTTTTTTTTGCAAAATCTGTCTGTTGTCTGAAAGAACTTCCACAACGGTTTCTAAAACCATTGTCTATTAGAAAGAGTAAAGCAGAGGCTTTACACAACGGAATTATAAAACCGTTGTCTGAAGAAAGGTCAGACAAGTGTTTCATAAACCGTTGTTAAAAACAGACAAGTGTTTTTTTTTTGTTACTTAAATGGATGTCACACAACAGTTTGAATAAACACTTGTCTGATTCTAACAACGGTTTACAAAACATTGTCTGAAGAAACTTCAGACAATGGTTTTGTAAACCGTTGTTAGAATCAGACAAGTGTTTTACTTGTATGTGGACTATACTTAATTCACACAACAGTTTCTGCATACCGTTGTCCAATTGAAATCTTAGAGACAATGGTTTTTGGCTGTTAAATATGTTGCTGTCACACAATTGTTTAGCTTACATAAACCGTTGTCTAATAGTTAAAAAAATTAAAAAAAAATAATATAAAGAAGTAAACCCCCTGCCAAAGTTTCAAAGGCAAAACCAATCAATACTGCATACATTAACACTAATTCACAAGAACATTCTGTAGTTTGCAATTTCAAAGGCAAAACCAAACAACCATATAGCAGCCAACCATTCAAAGTACATAAATAAAATTACATCAAGAAAGTAAAATTTGTTCATCAACATCTCGCATGTAACTATAGTCATCCTCCTCAAGCAAATCAACGTCCGGTAAATTAGGCACAAAACACTCATTCTCAAGTTGTACCTCTACGGATCCCTCATCTTCTTCATCATTAACTTCATAGTAGTTCTTCTCGGGTAATTTTAACACCACGGACCATAATTTCTCAAGGGGATCGTCTATGTAACATACTTGCTTGACATGTTTAGCTAACACAAATGGATCGTTTAAAAACCCCAACCTATTCAAATTAACCAATACATACCCCAAGTCATCTACCTTAGTCCCTCTGTTCAAATCTACCCACTTGCACCGAAAAATAGGGATCCTAAAGTTTTCATAATCCAGCTCCCATATACTTGTTATAACTCCATAAAATAGTTGTGAAGCATGCTCAATATTTTTATCATTACCCTCCACAATCATTGTATCGGCTTGTACACAGACGCCGCTACATTGAACTTGACGCGTGTCATCCCGATCCTTAGTACTGAACGTAACCCCATTCACTTTGTAGCCACTGAATGTGGGGACATCCTTGTTAGGCCCATCTGCAATCCATCTTAGCTCATCCGGTACCTCTTCTCCAACATTTAAATCCAAATCAATCTGCCAAAAAATTGTTGATTCATGTCAACTATTTTTATCAGAAAAATGCATTAATTTTTAACAAAAATGCACATAATACCTTCTCTTTGAACCAATTTGGGAATGTGTCATTTTGCATGTTTTTTAGCCATATTGCATCATTTTCATGTTCCGGAAATTTGGACATCAAGAATGACATGTGTTCGCTGCAGAAAATTATTAATGTCAAAAAGGTGCAGAAAATGAAAGACATAATGAATAAACAATTCTTGACTTACTCAAAAAATGGCATAACTGTAGTAGTATTTTGTAGGACGCATAAGTGTGCTGCGTGCAAATCAGTGTTGCTCGGGGTGATGATGGTTACACCAGATGATGGCCTGGAAGTGGTGTCTTGCATATGCCCACCATTTTTGGGCACCCCAATAGTCCTTTCTTCATGATCAACCAAACACTCAACTGCCTCCTCTGCGATATATGCCTCTGCAATGCAGCCTTCCGCACGAGCCCGATTTCTTATATATCCCTTGAATGTCTTCATATATCTCTCAAACGGGTACATCCACCTAAGAAAAATTGGTCCGCAAAGCTCCACTTCTCTTACAAGATGAACCGATAGATGAAACATTACATCAAACAACGAAGGAGGGAAGTATTTTTCTAGGTGACACAAAGTTTCTACTAATTGTGATTGCATTTTCTCCAACTTATCGACCTCTATAACTTTACTGCATATTGCTTTGAAAAAGAGACAAAACCGAATGACAGTGTTCCTTACCTTTTTTTCCAGTGAGGACCGAATTGCAATCGGGAGCAAGTGATGCAAAATCATATGACAATCGTAAGATTTCATTCCAGTAAGTCGGAGAGTTTCCATTGATACAAGACTCCTAATGTTAGAACAAAAACCATCAGGCAGCTTCATTCCAAGAAAGGAGGAGCAAACAACTTTTTTTTTCAACATGAGTTAAGTTCCAAGACGCTAATGGTAACTTCTCCTTTTTCCCCGGTTTTTTTGGCCTTAGCTCTGTTCTGATTCCCATTTCAGCCATGTCAAGACAGACAGCTTCCTTATCTTTTGTCTTCTTTGGGATATTAAGCAATGTACCAAGTAAAGCTTCACATATGTTTTTCTCTATGTGCATCACATCAAGAACATGTCTAACAGGCAAAACATCCAATACTCAAGATCGAAAAATATAGATACCTTCTTCCAAATAGGTCTGTCAACGCCCTTTTTAAATCGAGGCTGCTGTTGTGTCTTACCAAACACATGGCCCTTTAAATGTTGTGTTCTTTTAAGCACCTCCTCTCCGGTTAATGGAACTGGGGCTGTTTCATTTTCCACGGTGTTATCAAACTCCTTTTTATGCCGGCGATATGGATGAAAAGGTGGAAGCCACCTCCGATGCCTCATGACCACACACTTACGGTAATTTTTCAACCTTGTAGCTTTTGTATTATCAACACAAACTGGACACCCATTATACCCTTTGACAATGTTACCCGACAAGTTACTATAGGCTGGATAATCACTAATTGTCCACAACAAAATACCTCTAAGCAAAAAGTACTCCTTTTTATATGCATCATAAACTTGTTTCCCTACCCATAGCTTTTGTAGATCTTCGATAAGCGGTTGAAGAAACACATCAATATCATTACCAGGTTCCTTTGGCCCCGATATCAATAAACAGAGCATAATATACTTTCTTTTCATACAAAGCCATGGTGGAAGATTGTATATTGTCATCAAAACTAGCCAACAAGAGTAATCTATATTTGTGCTGTGAAAAGGATTAAATCCATCCGAGGATAACGCTAACCTTAGGTTTCTTGAATCTGAAGAAAATTCTGGCCACTTTGCATCAACTTCTTTCCATGTTTTTGAATCTGCTGGATGCCTTAATTTATCATCCCTGATTCTTTCTGTGTCATGCCAAGTCAAGTCCTTGGCTGTTTGAGGCGAACTGAATAAAGTCCTCAAGCGTGGTATCA
The DNA here is from genome assembly GCA_036435485.1 of Saposhnikovia divaricata. Taxonomy (NCBI): domain Eukaryota; kingdom Viridiplantae; phylum Streptophyta; class Magnoliopsida; order Apiales; family Apiaceae; genus Saposhnikovia; species Saposhnikovia divaricata. The sequence continues at coordinate 135,418,810 of CM071594.1, read as the reverse complement.
ATGGAAAATACCACAAGACCTTCACGGGAACACCTTGTAATTCATCTCCTTTTTTGTTCAACTTCCACCTAGAGGCTTTACAAATACGGCAACTTGTCTCATCTTCATCCCTCTCGCCACGGTATAATAGACAATCATTCGGACACACGTGAATTTTCTCATACTCCATCCCTAAAACACACAAGCTTTTCTTCGCTTCACTGAATGATGAAGGAAAAGTGTTTCCTTTCGGGAGCATGGACCCAACCAAGAGTAGCATTTCAGAGAAGCCATAATCGGATATTTGATGTTTTGATTTCAGATTGTAAAATTTCACTAAAGCCTTCATCTTGGTAAATTCTTCGCATCCCGGATATAGGGGTTCATGTTCATATTGAACATGGTTAAATAAATCCGAGGAATCTAGGGAAGCATCATCTTCACTATCTGCATTCTCTGTATCCATCGGAATTTGATCCACTGTTTCTATGCTATTGTTGGTAAAATAACATTAAGTGTTTGAAAATTTGAAAATCCTATGCTAAGTCTTGACCACCAGCAACTGCACTTTAGTTAAAGTACCAACAATAAAATAAAATCAGCCATGAATTCAAAAAAAAAGAAAAAAAAAAAGAAAAGGACTTTTCACAAATCACAGAGAAAAAATCAGACCCAAACACATATCCAGAAACTTGATATCTAATTAATCTAGATTCTTAACAATTACTAATTACTTGGCATGCAAATCATATTAATCTAACTTTTTTTTTAGAATTAGTTGTATGTCACAAAGATAAAAGGATGAAAGCACATATATTGTAAATGGGTCATAGCCTATTTACCCAGTTACACCAAAAGAGAGGAGCTTTATATACTTATCCAGTTATTTTTTACAAGTAACAAGAGAAGAATTAAACATTTTAATATGACATTTTACAACCTATAGGTACAAAAATATACATATATGTAAGAGACAAATCTTACCAGTGATCCACTTAGACTGGAATTAACATCAGATGAGGAAGAACAGAATAGAAGAAGAAAGTGGTGTGTAGATTGGGAATTCTACAAATTCTAGACTTAAAGTACACAAGTTCTGCATAAACAAATTCTGGACACCTTTCACTCAAAAATTAAACAAACAATTTTATCATTACAACTGCATAAACAACTGCATCATTACACAAAGGCATCAATAAACAAATGCTAAAGTTCATGCAATTTTATCAATTTGTTTAAACAAAATAAAACAATAACACAAGTTATGAACCCTAATTCTTAAATCCCTAATTCGAAGGCAATGAAGCTTAATTCGAGACAGGGAGATGTGGTACCTGAAGATGTGGTGAAGATGTGGTACCTGAAGATGTAGGGGAAGAATTTAGGGGCGGGAGTGAAATTTAGGGGAAGAATTTGTGGGGCGGGAGTGAAATTTTGGGAGAGACGAAGTGGAGGCGGGGAGTTATGAAATTTAGGGGGGACAATTATTTTGGAGGAGTCAATGAGGGGGGACAAAGATTCGGACAATTATTATAAAAAATTATAAAAAAATTGGGTGAAAAGTAATTTGTAAAAAATCAAAATTGTTTAGAAAACGAAAAAGTGTTAGTGATCGAAGTTTGAGTTAGGATTTTTACCATACAGATGTCAAGATCTATCCTTTATAATGTCATTGCCAAAATTTCAAAAAATAAAAAAATTATAACGGTCAACTAGTAGTTTGACTCAAACCCCTAAACTGGGTTTTGTCTGGGTTTAGTGTTTCGATTTTTTAAAAATTATTTCTCGATGACCTAACCAAACGGAGGTCAAGATTCATCATTTATAATGTTATTGTCAAAATTTAAAAAAAATAAAAAAATTATTTGATTTGATAATTTAACGGTCAACTAGTAGTTTGACTCGAACCCCTAACCTAGGTTTCGTCCGGGTTTAGTGTTTCGATTTTTTAAAAATTATTTCTTGACGACCCAACCAAACAGAGGTCAAGATCCATCATTTCTAATGTTATTGCCAAAATTTGAAATTTTTTTTTATTTGCTTTGATAATTTAACGGTCAACTAGTAGTTTGACTCGAACCCCTAAACAGGGTTTCGTCCAGGTTTCGTGTTTCGATACCTCTTTAACAGTTTTTCTGAGTTAGATACTTCGATTCCTTTGTGAAAATGTTGAGGCCTAATGCAACTGGTCTGGTTCACAGACGACTAACATTCACTCGTGGTCTTCGTATCATGTCTTTAAGAATACTGCCAAGAATTGTGCAACCATAAAAACTTAAAAACAGTTGTGTGACTTTTTTTTTTTTTTGAATTTGTCGTTCGTGACAAACTTTAATTGTGAAATTTTTTTGAATAATAAAGTTTATGTTTAATTGACACACTTAATTATAGGATAATATTCTTAATTAAGCCGGATATCATACTTTGTAGTTCTCTTATCATATTAAGACTTTCGTATTATCCTCGTTATTATACTTAACAACATATAAAATGTACATATTTTTCTTTGTCGGACCAAGGACACCACACAATTTACTAAACATACAAGTCGGGAATGGCGTACAGTCTCGCTTATACATGACTTACATAATTTCGTGTGTAAACTAACATAACCCCTAAGTCGTAACCCCTAAATCATAACCCCTAAACCACAAAACCCTAAGCACAATCTCTTATTATAAGTATTATTTTATAAAATTTTCAATCAATAACATGTTCGGTATTTTCAAAGAAGTGTAAAAAATAAGTTAGGCAAAGGTATTAACAAAATTTTTATAAAAAAAACACACAACGGTTTTTTTAAGAATAAACCTTTGTTGTAATTTACTTCAAATACTTCAAATCTTATGATAATCTGTATCTATCAATTTTTTTAATATTATCTTATTTAATATTAATCATATTTAAAATCATAACTTTTATACCAAAATTGATAAAAATTAAAAAAAAATTACTTTTAATCAAATTTTTACCACCGTTAGATGAAAAGAGATCTAAATCCAACCGTTAATTCACTCCCGGGTTCGGATAGATCTCGGTCACTCCCTCATTTCCCAAAACACAATTCACTTTCTTCCCCCCCAAATTTCCCCCCAATTCACTCTCGTCTCCATCGCCGGTGATTTCGATTCTCCGACTCCGTCTACGTCTCCGTCTCCGTCTCCATCATCGGTACACACCTCTCTCTCACTCTCTCTCTCTCACTCTCTCTCTCACTATTTCTCCCACTCTCTCTCTCACTATCTCTCTTGCTCTCTCTATTGCCCTCTCCCTCACCCCCTCTCTCTCTATTGCCCTCTCTCTGACCCCTCTCTCTCTATTGCCCTCTCTCTGACCCCTCTCTCTCTCCTGCTCTCTCTCTTTCATGTCTCTCTCTCTATTGCTCTCTCTCTCTCTCTCTGTCTCTCTCTCACTCTCTCTCTTGCTCTCTCTCTCTCTCTCTATTGCCCCCTCTCTCTCACCCCCCTCTCTCTCTGTCTCTCTCTCACCCCTCTCTCTTTTACTCTGCATGCACTTGGTTTATTGTTTATGAATGATTTTTGTGCATTACGGTTTTTGTGCTGTTTTGTTTGGTTTATTCTTGTGCTTTGTGAAGTAATATATATATTGTGTTGTTTCGTTTGGCTTAATATTTTGTGAAGTAATTTTAATTTAGCTACATTAGGGCTGAAATGTGTGTAATATTTTGTGTTTTGACCTTTAATTCAAGAAACAGGGACATTGGGTGCTATTTCCTAAATTTAATTATATGCTCAAATCTCAGTTAATGATCTAATTCCTAAATTTGGACTGTTTGGTTTCTTACATCTCACATATGTGTAATCTGTGGCATCCTTAATACTAGTAGTAACCTTATCTTGTTTGCTATATCCTAATATTATTTATGTGGTGTGTAGATTAATATGGCGCCTTTGAAGAAGACACGATCTGCTCCAAATAAAACCGCGTCTTGCCTTATGAAGGCTTTAAAGAGGAATAGTAGCCTGGACACTGGTGCGGTAAATAAGGAGGTAAAGAAGAAGGCTACTTCTACTACGTCCTCTCCTGAATCGGTAAAGAATAAGGCTATTTCTACAACTCTGCAACAGCAACTGTCCAAGACGAAGAACAGGAAACGAAAGGCAGAACATGTGCCTACCAAAACCCTGGGACTTAGGCTTTTAAAACGGGGTGCTGTTACAATGCATAGGATTGTTAGGCGGAAGATGTTGGGCATCAAGTACACGGTGAATTTTAATGCAAAAGGGGAGCCGTACGGCAAGGCAGCCACAGAGATGCAGTCTTATATCGGGGTTCTTGCGAGATCTAAGGCCCCGATTTGGTATGATTCTTGGAAAAAAGTTCCGGCTGAAAGAAAAAAAAAGATTTGGGATTGTGTTCAGGTAAAATCAATACCATCTCACTGTGTGTATTTTTTATTCTTGAATCTTGACTAATTGATTTATGTTTGTACCAGATGGCATTTGATGTACCATCAACAGCGAGGAAGGTGGTGCTTAATTCTGCGTGCCGAAAATGGAGGGAGTTTAAGAGCCGTTTATCTACCCATTATGTCCTGGCATATCGTGATCAGCCCGAGTTGCTAGAAAGTCCTCCAGCTGACTACTCATTCATTGAGAAGCCGCACTGGGACATGTTTGTTGCCAACCGTTTATCTAATGAGTTCCTTGTAAGATTTTCAATTTGTTTAGCGTGATTACATAAAACCAAATATATTTAGTGGTACATCTTTGTTGATAACTTCTTTTGTGTTTTTATGAAGGAGGTACATGCCGAGCAGAAAAGGCGAAGGGGTATGTATAAGTACGATCACTACTTGTCTCGGAAGGGTTATGCCAAAGGTATAAAATTTTTAATTTTGTGTTCTTCTTTTCTATGTTGAAATCTGGTGATAATATAGTTTAATCTTTCAGTGGTTACGGAGGGGCAGCTTATCCTATGGAGTCGATGATCTCAATGAAATCAGGATCGAGTGGGCGAAGTACTTCATGAAGCACGAGATTTCTTAGGTTCTTTGCACATTTAGTAACCACGCACCGCAAATTTTCTGATGCACATGTATTTTTGGGAGTTGCGCAGTATATATAACTTAATTTTCTGATGCACATGTATTTGCACATTTCAGTCTCTACTTTTGGGGTATGTGCATCCGAAAATCTGATGTTGTTGAACATATTTAACTTAATTAGTTCGTGAATTTTACTTGGTTGGATGTGTTGGTTGTAATGGTTTATTGAACACGATGGAATGGAATGGCTGTTTGGTTTGGTTTTAGTTTGGCTTCTTTATGTTGTTAGTTTGGTTTCTTTATATTTCCAGTTTTGGTTTTTTAATTTTGTTATATAAAACCATTGTCTCTTGTTATTTTAGGTAATTGGACTATAATGAAAACTGTTGTCAAGCATTGTACTAGGCAATGTGTTGAATTTTCTATGAAACCATTGTCTATTAAGCTAGGTAAAAACTTCTTGTTAAAAAAAACAGTTGTCCAAATACATTACTTCAATACAAGCATATGAAACCATTGTGGTAAAGACATCAGACAACAGATACTTAATTTCAAACCACTGTCCAAAGAGATTTTTTACAAGCAATATACTAATAAAAACCGTTGTTGTTTTAAAAATAATTCAACCTATTTTATGCTAAACCATTGTCGTAAACACTTCAGACAACAGTTTTTTGTCCAATACCGTTGTCTATCAAAATCAAAAACAAGTGTTTTAGAAACAAAAACTGTTGTGGTTCTGCTAATGTTCAAACATGTTTATCTTTTTAAACCATTGCCTAACAGCTTTCAGACAACAGGTATTTAAAGAAAACAATTGTGCAAGTCAAGAATAGACAACAGTATTTAGAAAGGAAACCATTGTGTTAAACTATTAAGACAATGGAGTTGTTCTACTAAAACCGTCGTAAATATTTAGATCACACAACACTCTTTTGGAAAATAAAGCCTTGTCTGAAAATTAAAATAACAACATTTTCTAGTTAATAAACAATTGTTGATTTATTTGTCAGACAATGGTTTCTACAACAACCGTTGTTGTTCACGCGTTTCAGACAACGTTTTCTAAGACGAAAACCGTTGTCTGTAGGGAATAAGACAACGGACGCGTCCGTTATCTGAGCTGCGTAACAGACCGCATCTCAATAGACAACGGTTTTCTAGGGCATCAGACAACGGGCAAAAAGCCTTGTCTGATTCAATTATTCTTGTAGTGTTTAGGGAGTCATGAACCCTAGACTGTATTTTAGGGATTGTAACGATTCGGGAGATGAATTATAATTCTAGTAAATGATGCGACAAACGTAATCCAATTATTCAATTGGGAGATTAATATGCGAATTATGAGACGTGTATTCCTTGGGCTTAATAACTTATAATTATGTGTTGTGTGATCATGGGAGTGACATCAATACGTATTTGTGGGTATTATGTAGTATCTTGGGAGAGAGCAATATAATCATTAGAGGAATGTTTTTAGCAAGGTATGAGGCTGAATATCACAATTTCATGCACATTCATTAATAACACTAAAGAACCCTGATTCTTGGATTGCCTTTAATTATTATTGTTAATTTACCATTTTTATTTGCTTAATTGATATTTTAGTTAACAAACAAATTCCCCAAATTCTTCTTTACACTTCTGAACATTAAAATATTTGAAATTGAACTTGTGTTTAATTAAGTCCTTCCCTGCGAACGATAACCCCCCCAAATATTACGATAACACTAAACTCTGATTATTCACTGTAACACTTAAACACTGATTAACACTAACATCAATTATATCTAACAATCTCCCCCAACTTGTTCATTAACAAAAATGCACAAGTTAACAAATAATTGATGATGTCAAAACAATAAGACAAGTACAGTGTTTAATGTACAAACAAAGTTTAAGCTTCTACTTAACAAAATTTACAGAAAATAAGAAATACTTACAGACTCTTATCTATCTAATCTCCTCAACATCTGGTGTTGTTCTGAGATAGTCTATGAGTAATCTTCTCTCTGCATTATCTAGCTCTCTCTGCATGATCTCCTTAATCTCTTTCAGCTTTGGATCATCCTCTCCAGTTTGATAAATTGCAGATCTCAGAGCATAGATTTTATTTCTTCTCATCTCATTCCCCAGTCTGATGAACTGTGCTTTAGCTGACTCTGAGTTAAAATCAAGAACTGTTATACCCAGGTCTGTCTTCAATTTAGCACTACCCTTCTTCATTTCAACAATATTCCCATGATAATCTCTGTATTTTGGGACATATTGACTTTTGTATTTCATCCCTCTGACTGCCAAATTATGTAGCATTTTATTTCTTAACACATTTGCAGCTTGTTGAGTCCTTTAATTTTCACCTTGAAAAGATATAGAACATATTCTAATTCCTCCCATAGCTACAAATCAAGATCATACTCACCAATTTTGTATACAGTACCATCTTCCATGAAATACAATAGAAAGTCTTTATTCGAGCTCCTTTGATGAATCAACTGAACTGACTCCAGTCTGTCTAAACTCTCCTGAGTGACACCAAGACCTGGAACAGCCAGTGATGAAGGATCTCTAGGACCAGTGTTCATTCTGACTTCTTTATGATAGCCCAATCCAGATTTATCTCGACCTTGCTTTCCTGTTAAAGCTCTACCATGCAGAAAATCAGTAGTAGTACCTCCTGTCATTAGAGATGGATCATGAAGAGTTGGTTTTCCAAAAACCATTTGCATCTGAGTAGATAAAGGTCTCTGTACAACTTGTGTAGAAACAGAGGTTGTATTCTTCTTCTTTGAGTCTTCTCCTTCTATAGCAATGCCTTTTAGCTTGAGTCTAGCTTCAGCTTCTGTTGGTTTCTTAGATAAATGTGATCTTTGATCAGCACCAAAATTTTCTTTGATCACAATGCCTTTAAGAACAGGCCTAGGAGCTTTTTCTCTCTTTTTAAACTTTCCAGACTTTAAAGCTTTCTGATGTTGTTCTTGTAAGTTCTTTTCTTCAGCTTTAATATCTTCAATAGTAGCTCCTTCTTCATTTTCTTCAAGAAATAACTTAGCAGCCAATTCCTCATCAGTCATTGGATTTTCAGTGAATAATAAACTCTTGGTATTTGAAGTACCCTGAGTATCAATGTATATTCCAACAAACTTTGACTTGGAAGACTTGCTAAATTTCAGACTTTGATCAGCTCTTAATATTTTCTTCCCTTTGCCCTTTGCTCCTGCTCCTCCATCATCAGTATCTTCATCCTCTTTAGTCAGAGTTTGAGATTGCCTGCACTTAGACTTAGCAACTCTCTCCCCCTTTTTGACATCATCAGGAATCAAGATAGAAGTGATCAGCTCCAAGGAGTTAGCAATGGAATCAATCTTTCCAGACAATACATTCTGATTTTGTTCAACTTGACCCAGCCTCTGAAACAGAGTTTCTTGAGCTTTAGAAATGGTCTTAAACTTTGTCTGATTATCCCTCTGCATAGTCATATCTCTAGCAACAACATTAGCTCTCAGTTCATTAATAGCTTGTTGAGACTCATCAAATCTTGTATTCAAAGTTTTGACTTGAATTATGGTTGCTTGTAGACTTGAGATAATATCAGGATTTGAGATCTTTGTAGCAGATTGATGAACAAATTTAGCTGCTCTCTCAATAGGAAAAATACAGTCTGACTTATACCAATCCCTTGAATTCTTGGCAAAGTGCTCAGCTTCAATATCATGTTGTTCTGAAGGTTTAGAAAAAGGTGTATGCTTGGCATCAGTTTGAACTGGTATACTGAGAAGAGTTTGATTCTGCACTACCTTTATCTTCAACTTCAACAGCTGCATCTTCAACTTGATTAGGATGCACTGTAACATTCTCTTCAACAATCTCTGCAGTTTCAGTAACATGCACTGCTATTTAAGCAACAATCTCTGTAGTTGTGTCTCTAGCCTTTACAGACTGTGGAACTTCAACTTGTTTAACCTCTTCACCTTGTTCAGGAACCTGGTGAGCATCAGAGAATAGCTCAGTATATGATGCCACTGTTTCATCAGGTACTACAGTTGGCTGATTAGCTGCACCAGTTTCTTCAGAGTTTGCAATAACAGGTGAGAGAGGGACATTAATGTTATCAGAGAATGGTATGAAATTTTCATCAAAATCAACCATAGCAGTAAAATCTTCTCTGTTGTCCTCACCCATTTGTACATTGGTAGCTTCTTCTGCAGTAGTTGTCTCAACAGTAGGTATTTCCTTCGAAATTACCTCTGGAGATTCAATGTTCATTTCTTCATCAGAATCATCAAGAATTAATCGTCTTCTTTTAGCCTGAGGTACTTCAACTGTCTCTTCTTCAGTAGAATCATCTAAGACAGAAGGTGATCGAGGTCTGTTTGCCCTTTCCTTTCTAACTCTTTTAGGTCTAGCAGACTCCTTTTGAACTTTAACAGAATCTCTTTTTGCCTTAGCCAATCGATGCTGTGTATTTGCTGATGTGTGTTTTCTTTTACCTCCATGTTTTGGTTTGGGTTTGGTAATAGATGGTTGTTGTTCAGGTTGAGGTGAAGATTGAGGTTGGGTTTGTGTTTCAGAGTTTAGAATTGGAGGTTCAGTGGTTTGAGTTTGAGGTTCAATGTTTGAAGTTGGTTGTATAGGTTCAGTGTTTAGATTTTGGTGAGGTTCAGAGTTTGTAGGTTCAGAGATAGGCTGTGGTGGTTCTTGAGGTTGTGGAGACTGTGGAGGTTCTTGAGGTTGGTGTAGAAAGTTTTGAATTGCAAGTGGCAACACCAAATCTGGTAGTTGCTCCTTGTTAGCATCTTTGTTGGTTAGGTCAGAGAATATTCTCTTATTAACCTTAAAGGCTAATATGGTGTCATTCTCAGCAATTTCAACACTAGAAACACAAGCAGTGAATAATAATTAACAAAATCTAGCAAAATAGACAGTACTAGACTCTGACAACCTATCACCTAACTTCATTAAGACAAGTCTACCAAAATCAAAATTACTTCCATAGAGAAGAGAATACCCAATTTGAAGACTGTCAGTGGGAATGGCATCCTAGTTGGTGACTTTCTTGCCAAAAGCTCTTGTGATGCAATCAAAGAAGAAACTCCATTCCTTCCTGAGCCCTGGCCTTTTAGCATTACCAAGCTTGTCTAAAGAACCAGAAAACCTCAGCTGCTGCAACATCTCCTTCAATTCATTCTCACCAGCAACAGTGTATGAGGTGTGAGTGTCAAAACCCATAGTATCTCTAACAGTTGCCGAAGTAATCACATACTCTGTCTCCTCATAAGTAAAAACAATTGATGGATTCCCATTCTCTCCTCCATCATCATACACAGAGTTATTCCAGAAGGTAGCAATCTGCGTGGCAGAAAGGGTTTGTGGTTCGACTAGAGCTGTTCCAATCTCTGAATCTCTCAAAAAGTTTTGAATCAAGTGAAACGCCTCTGGAACCTTTTCATTATTCAATGGGGCTGTATAATTGTTGGGAACAAACAACAAACCTTGGGCAGTAAAAGCTTTAGTGGCCATTAGAATCGATATGAGAAGAAAATATGAGTGAAAAAGATATGTAGCAAAGGTGTTTATGAAAATGTGTAAATGAGATAGCAAGTAACTGTGAGTGGGTTGTGTGCAGAGAGATTAACCGTGCAAGTAAAAATGATTAGTGTTGTAATGAAAAAATAAAACCCAATCGTTTTACCATTAAGACACTCAACCAATTACTCAATTAATGTGCAAGTGAGACACATTAGTGGGTGAGTGGGACACGTGGCACATATATAATGGAACAAATATGCACGTTCAGTAACTATAGAAATAATTACTGCTAATTTCTCTCCCATTACGAACACACTTTACCACTCCAACACTCATTAACAGTTGGCAATAATTTATTTCATTTTTCAAAAACTCTTTTTACCCCAAGTATGGAAATTGTCTGAAATAAATTACCTTAGAGTATTAGACAAAATTCGTCAGCGTTTGTCAATTCTCCAACTGCATTACAATAATCCTTTCAAAAACTGCACAGGTGTGAATATATGTGTGTGTATAGCAGAGTTTACCAATTCAAATTTTAGAGCATCTAATTTTTCATAAAATCCATAAAATAAATCAGTAAACACTGGATGCACAAACTCTCATTGTAAACACTGAATGTATGATGACTGCTAAACTCTGTAGTAAACGATTTATATACAGTGATATTTAATTAATTTATAACCCTTTTTTTTTTTTGTTTCTCCAGTAATCAGAGGTTGGAACTAGTCACCAAAAATCCTATAATTTTAGCCCTTATCAGTTTGATAAGTTCCTGGATCTTCCTAGTCTTCGACTAGTCACCAAAAATTAGAGAATTTTAGCCCTTACTATATACCAGTAAGTTCCTGGGTCGTCCTAGTTACAAACATGATCTCAAAGGATTTCTAACAGTCTATATACATAAGCTTTGGGGGTATTCTAATAACAGAATCTAACTTAACAGTGTATAACTAACAGAGTTTAGAGCTCATCAACATCAGAAATCATTCATGAGAGGCAATGCACACAGTATTTACAGACTCAGAGTTTAGGATAAATAAACTAAGAGATGCTATAAATATGAAACAGTATCATGCTGTGTTAATTTTCTGCACAATCTATGATTAGATCACAAATAACTTAGAAGGATTCATGATTAATTACTGAGAATCATGCTTCATACAAATTTCTTCATTGGTATTAACATTCAGACAAAAACATTATCAGAGTTTCTTAGAGTTTATCCAACATGTCAACAGTGTATTACTTACAGAGCATGCTAACAGAGTTTAACAGTTAACGAACAGAGTTTACATAGCAGAGTTTATCAACAGAGTTCACATAGCAGTTAACATACCATAGAATTATGAGCAACACATTACATAGGTAAAATTTTGAGTCTAACCAATATCTCTAGTCAAAACCAGAGACCATTCCTAGTTCATTTACCAGCCTTGTAAATACAGCTTCACTCAATGGTTTTGTGAAGATATCTGCAAGTTGTTGTTCTAGTAGACACAAAATGAAGCTCAATATTCCCTTCCTCTACATGTTCTCTGATAAAATGGTACCTTATGCTGATGTGCTTGGTCATTGAATGCTGTACTGGATTACCTGTCATAGCAATAGCACTTTGATTATCACAGTAAATAGGTATTTTACTGTACCTCAATCCATAATCCAGCAATTGATTTTTCATCCACAGAATCTTTGCACAACAGCTACCAGCAGCAATATACTCTGCTTCAGCTGTAGATGTAGAAATTGATTTCTGTTTCTTGCTGTACCAAGAAACTAGTCTATCACCCAGAAATTGACAACTTCCACTGGTGCTTTTTCTGTCTATCTTGCAGCCTGCAAAGTCAGCATCAGAGTAACCAAATAACTTGAAATCTGATTCTCTAGGATACCAAAGACCTAAGGTTATGGTTCCCTTCAGATACTTAAAAATCCTCTTCACAGCTGTTAGATGTGGTTCTCTGGGGACTGCCTAAAACCTTGCACAGAGACATGTTGCATACATGATATCATGCCTCCTAGCTGTTAGATAAAGAAGAGACCCTATCATGCCTCTGTAGTTTGTCATATCAACTGAAGCTCCTGTGCCTTTGTCCAACTTTGTTGCTGTTGCCATGGGAGTTGATGCAGATGAGCAGTCAAGCATACCAAATTTCTTGAGAAGATTTCTGGTATATTTTGCTTGATTTATGAAAATTCCATCATCTATTTGCTTCACCTGTAGGCCTAGAAAATAACTAAGCTCTCCCATCATGCTCATTTGATACCTGGACTACATGAGCTTGGCAAAATTTTTACAGAGTTTATCATTAGTAGACCCAAAAATTATGTCATCAACATATATCTGAACTAAAAGCAAGTCATCACCATAGTTAAAATACAACAGTGTTTTATCAATTGTACCTCTGTTGAACCTACTTTCTAAAAGAAATTGAGCCAGAGTTTCATACCATGCTCTTGGTGCCTGCTTAAGTCCATAGAGTGCCTTATCCAGCCTGTAGACATAGTCTGGATATTTTGGATCCACAAAACCTGGTGGTTGTTCAATAAACACTTCTTCTTCAAGTTTCCCATTCAGAAAAGCACTTTTCACATCCATCTGAAATACCTTGAATTTCTTGTGAGAGGCATAAGCTAGAAAAATTCTTATTGCCTCCAATCTTGCAACTGGAGCAAAAGTTTCATCATAGTTTATTCCTTCCTGCTGTGAATAGCCTTTTGCCACAAGTCTAGCCTTGTTCCTTGTAACAACTCCCTCACTATCAGTTTTGTTTCTGAAAACCCATCTAGTACCAACAACAGATCTATTCTTTGGTCTAGGTACAAGGGTCCATACTTCATTCCTTTCAAATTCATTTAACTCCTCCTGCATTGCCGTTATCCAATCAGCATCTTGAAGAGCTTCTTCTACCTTCTTTGGTTCATTCTTAAACAAGAATGCATGAAACAGACATTCATTTGTTGTAGCACTCCTTGTCCTTACTGTTGCATCTGGATCTCCAATAATTAAATCTGGTGTATGAGATTTTGTCCATTTCCTAGCAGAAGGTAAATGGCTTCTAACAACATTTGATCCTCCCCCTTGATCCATGTTCTCGTGATTTTCTTGTTGTCTTTCTTCATTTTCTGAGGCTCCCCCTGAATTTGACTGCTCAGAGTTTGAACTGTTAGATTTTTCACTTTCAGAGTTTGAGTCATCAGAGTTTGATCCAGATTTTTCAGTTGACTCACTATCAGAATTTGAGTCATCACTATGATCATGCTCCCCCTCAACTGGTTCTCCCCTTTGTTATGGCTGAGAAGTTTCTTCAGTGTTTACCAGTAGAGGTTCAGAGTATGCTTCAACAGAGTTTGTCAGATCAGTTTCATCAGAGTTTACTTCATCAGAGATTAAGTCTTCATTTTCAAAGTGCAGTTGATCATGTTCATCTACATCTTCAAGTCCAGTTATTTTCTTGTCATCAAATGACACATGAATTGACTCCATGATCACCTTAGTTCTCAGATTATAAACTCTGAATGCCTTTGTTGACAGTGGATAGCCAACAAAAATTCTTTCATCAGCTTTTAACTCAAATTTAGTCAACTATTCAGGGTGAGTTTTCAACACAAAGCATTTGCACCCAAAAATATGAAAAAATTTCAGGTTTGGCTTCTTTTCCCTCACCATCTCATATGGTGTTTTTCCATGCTTGTTGATCAGTGTGGCATTTTGAGTAAAACAGGCTGTTTGAACTGCTTCTTCCCAGAAATAGGTTGGCAATTTTGCTTCATCAAGCATAGTTCTGGCAGCTTCTATTAAGGTTCTGTTCTTCCTCTCAACTATACCATTATGCTTCAATCCTCTGTCCTTGCAGAATTCTTCCATTGTTGCATTCCTGAATTCAGTTCCATTATCACTCCTGATTATTTTGACTTTGTGTTTTGATCCTTTGTCCAGCAGCTTTACATGCTCCATCAGAGTTAATGCAGTTTCATCCTTCTTTGCTAGAAAATACACCCATGTGTATCTGGTGTGTTCATCAACAATGACTAGAGCATATTTCTTTCTTCCAATTGACAAGACATTCACTGGTCCAAAGAGATCAACATGTAGAAGATGATAAGGATCAACAATTGAAGATTCAGACTTGCTCTTGAAAGATGACTTCCTTTGTTTGGCCTTTTGACAGGAATCACACAGGCCATCAACATTTAATAAAGACTTTGGAAGTCCTCTTACAAGATCCTTTCTTATCAAATCATTAATGTTGTTTAGATTAAGATGAGAGAGTTTCTTATGCCAATTCCAACTCTCTTTGAAAGGCAGAGTGTGTAAACTTGTAACACTGTAAGTAATGTATCTCAATTAAAGGAAAAGATACTTAACCAGAAGACAATCAAGAACAAGAAGCCACAAGAAATCAACACTAAATGAAGACAAGGTAATTGATACAATTGAACTTGTTAACTATGATCAAGCCAAGAAGAAATCATTGAGAGAAGTTCAAGTCAAAGTTGTTCATGCCTCAGTGATTTGAGAAATAGAGAATCAAGATCATAACTATCAGTATCAACAAGACAAATTGATTTCAAGTGAACAAAAAGGAAAGCGAACATTGGAAAGCCACGTTACTAAGTGAATATGGTAATTTATTCAAGAAGCAAAAACACTATCAAGACTAGTCACTTATGAACCAGACCAGAGCATCAAGTGTCAGGACATTGATAGCAAGTTTATGTCAGTAATAAAGATCCATGTTCAAGAGCTTGGTGAAGAATAAGAAGATATGAAGATATCACAAGTTCAAGATGTGCATTGAAGTTTCAAGTTGAAGACCAGAATATTTTCTAAGTACTAAATATTCTAGATGACCAAGTAGAATTTCTAAGTAGAAGTTCTACTTAGAAATTCGAGATGGCTAAGTAGAAAGTCTCAAGTAGAAGTTCTACTTAGAGTGCAGCTTCAACATGACACATGGCATCTTCTGATTGGCAGATTTCCAAGCTTTCAAGATAAGGCAAGATTTATGTGGACATCATTGGGCCACGTATATCTTAGTCTTTGAAGACTACAGGACATAGATTACATGTAGTATAAATAGAAGTACTTGTGTAATGTTTTATTTAGAGCAATTCTTGAGAGAAACACATGTAAAAGAGAGAGAGAGTGTATTCACAGAGCTTAGTATCATTCACTTCTCTCTGAACTTCTGTTATACTTTGTAATGAATGTTGTAGCAACCATTTCAAGTTATATATAAGACATATATTCCTTGAATCTGTGTGTTCGTTTATTGCATCGTATTTATTGCTTCTCATATTTGAAAAGTTGTATTCACCCCCCCCTCTACAACACATTTGGACCTAACAATTGGTATCAAAGCTATATGTTTAACATACAAAACATAGATCCTTGTGTTTAGTAGAAGAATCGTGAGTTTTCATTTTCTAGATCTACTTTTCTAAAATTCTGGAAAAATGAGCTTTAATTCGTTTGTAGTGAAAACTCATCCGAAAAATTATTTAAATACTCCAGGTGTGATTATTTAGCTTGGGTGTATTTTAATTAATTTTTGTGAATTAATCTGGGTACTTTGATATTTGGTGTTCTTGAGTGTTCATCATTTGTTCTTATCAAAGAAGACGACCCAACAACTTTTTGATCTCCTTTTCAAACAGATAAATAGTAAAAGATTAAAAAGGTGTTTTTGGATTTTTGATTTGCATTATTCACGGCCGAAAGTATATCAGAACATACTCAGTACCTAGCACGTGGGTTAGGTGGGTTAGGTGAGTAAAGCCTCAAAAGTCAAAAAGGTGTTAAAGAGATAATATTGTTTATTCAATATTAAAGTGATCTGCAGCAAAATTATTCTAAGGACAAAAGTTCTACATAGAATTTCTACTTGAGATTTTCTACATAGAATTTCGACTTGGATAACTTCTACTTGGTGAAGTTCGACTTGAGCAAAAATTTCTACTTAGAGAAATTTCGACTTAGGCAGAAATTCTACATAGCCTAGTCCTGGGTACTTAGAAACTTTTAGTGACCAGAATTGAAATGGCTCCTAAAAATGCATTCAAGATCCCAATGTTCAACCGAGATCACTATGAAGAATGGGTTTTCAGAATGAGACTCTATTTAGAGACTGTTAACCCTGAATATCTGGAAGTCCTTGACAAGGGTAAATTTGTTCCAATGGTGGTTATTCCTGCGCATACGGAAGGAGGGGTGGTTATAGCACCTCGGTCTGAGCCTAAAAAGGCAGCGGACTTTTCGGATGCTGACAAGGAGCAAATAGCTTATGATACTGCCGTACGACAAACCTTGATGGAATCTCTTGATCATGAAATGTTCAACATAGTC
The DNA here is from genome assembly GCA_036435485.1 of Saposhnikovia divaricata. NCBI lineage: Eukaryota > Viridiplantae > Streptophyta > Magnoliopsida > Apiales > Apiaceae > Saposhnikovia > Saposhnikovia divaricata. Next base: position 135,401,945 of record CM071594.1, on the reverse strand, counting down.
AAAGGTCTGACTACAGCAAAGAAGATTTGGGACAAGATAGAAGTTGTCATGGAAGGATCTGCAGAGGTTAGAAGTAACAAGACACTCATACTCAAGATGGAGTATGACACCTTCAGAATACGAAAAGGAGAAGGCATAATAGACGTCTATCTACGATTCAGTCAGTTGGTATTGGATTTGAATCTGAGAGGTGTAACTCTCCCCATGGTTGAGACTAATACGAGATATCTGAGGAACCAGCCAAAGAGCATTGAACATAGGGTCTACGCAATAAGAGAAACCAGAGATTTGCATACAACTTCTCTGGAAGAATATTATGGAATATTAAAGACCTATGAGCTGGAAACACTTCAAGATCAAGCATGGGACAATGATTCAAAAGGAAAAGAAACTGCATCAGGATTAGTTGCAGATGAGGAAGAGTCTAAGAAGGCAATGGTTGCAGAAAAGACTAAATCATCACATGCACCACATCAAGTTGATAATGATGACGAGTGCACATCTAACAGTGATGATGACTACTACACCCAAGAAGAGCTGGACAACATGGACGATAGTGTCGTGGCATACATGGCAAGGAAGTTCAGCAACATGAGATTCAGAAAGAGCAACCGACCACAGAGAAATTCTTCATCTTACTATCGGGCTGCTAGGGGTGGTGGTAGTTCGTCAGGCTACAAAGGAAAAGGCAAGAATACCAGCTACAAATCTCCTTTGGATTTCAAAATGAAGTTCAAATGCTATAACTGTGGTGAAGCTGGACATTTTGCTACCGACTGCAAAAAGCCTAAACAGACTTATCCAAAAGAGACATATGAAGCCCTCAAAAGCAAGTATGAATCGCTGGTGAGGGAAAGACATGGAAAAAGAGCTTTGTTAGTGACAGAAGGAAGAGCTTGGGATGATTCAGATGAGGAAGATGTTACTCATGTAGCAAACTTTGCCCTCATGGCTGAGACATCAGAGGAACCAGAGGTACCAGTTCTAACCCTTAAAGTAGAAATGTCCATTGATGATTATAAGGAACAGAACGGGGCTCTTAGTGAAGAGATCTATATGTTGTGCAAAAGCCTAGACTCTTCTCAAAAGGAACAGAAAACACTTGTTGCCAAAAGCAGAATGCTTGAGGCAAAAGTGGAAGAGTTAGAGGCTGCTTGCACTGTAGATACTTCCCTAAGAGACTTTATTAAATCTCTGGAACACAAGCTCATCCTTAAGGAAGAAGTAGAAGCGTGTCTTAGGGACAAACTAGCTGAGTTAGAAACTAAATGCGAAGCTTACAAACTAGCTGCTAGTAAAGTGTATGTAGATAATGACACATTTAAGAAGATAACTAGAGTAGGTATTGGACTTGATTATTCTGACCTTCCTAAGAAAGATGGAAAGAGACCTATCGACACTAGTTCCAATGACCTTAAAAAGGAAATTCCTAGCCCTCTTAAATCAGCTGTCAAACCTATCTACAAACACCTTGTTCCTAGAATAGAAGAAGAAGAGACTGAATTAATAGCTAGATATGAGATTGAGATGGAAGATCGCCAGAAAGCACAACCTATAACTCCTATCAAACAAGTTAAAATCAATTTCCCTAGAGATGAATCTAGACCAGGATTAGGAGCTAAGGCTGTTAAACAACAAGGAAAGAAAGAAAAAGGCATAAAAGAGGTTAAGGCTGAACGAATAAAGAAAGCATGTTATCACTGTAAATCTACTGAACATCTTTCTTATGCATGTAAAGCTAACATAAATGTTCCTGCTGCACATGCCATGCCTGCCACACATACAATGAATAATCTGCATCAGAATCATGCACATTGTGGTCAACCTAATTGTATGCCATGCACTTTTAACATCATGCAAACTTTTGTGAATTTAATGAATGCATCTAGCTAGTCATGCTCAAATACTGTTGCTAGTTCAAACATCAAGAAAAAGCATGTGAGAGCCAAGACTGTCAGTCCTCCTAAAGTTAGGAGTGACAAACCTTCTCCTAAGACTGACAAATCTGTCAAGTCTGAGAAAGGAAAGGAGAAAGTCGAAAGCTCTAGTAATGTTAAGAAAAGTGCATCTCCTGTTATTAAATCTGTTGATTCTCGATCTTATCGAAAAGCCGGGCCCAATCAAAGTTGGGTTCCGAAGAATGTCTAACCAATCTGTCATTGCAGGGCGTTAAGCAGAATAGAAATAAAGTTATATGGGTGCTAGACAGTGGAGCATCGAGGCATATGACTGGAAACAAGTCCCTGCTTACAGAGTTGGTTATAAAGGCTGGCCCTTATGTTACCTTTGGAGATGACAGCATAGGTGTGACAAAGGGATATGGCAAACTGAAGACTGGTAATGTCATCATTGAAGATATTTCCTATGTTGAGGGACTGAAGCACAATCTGTTGAGTATCAGTCAATTCTGTGACAAAGGTTACGAAATTGTCTTCAACAAGAAAGGTGTATCAATCACTCACATCAAGGAAGGCTCATTAGCTTTGAGAAGAGTTCGAAAGGCAGATCTTTTTGTTGCAGACATGGATTCAGCAAATCAGAATGAGGTCACCTGTTTCTACAGTAAAGCCTCGGATGATGAAAGCTGGTTATGGCACAAAAAGCTATCTCACTTAAACTTCAAAACGATGAATGCTCTCGCGAGGCGAGAATTGGTGAGAGATCTACCTCAAATGGAGTTCGCTCCGAAAGGACTCTGTGAAGCTTGTGAAATGGGAAAGTCGAAGCGAGCATCGCATAAAAGCAAAGAAATTTCTAGTGTTACTGAGCCTCTGCAACTTCTTCATATGGATTTGTTTGGCCCAGTGAATGTCCTATCTTTGTCTAGGAAAAGATATGCATTGGTAATCGTGGATGACTTCTCCAAGTATACATGGGTATTGTTCGCAATGACGAAAGACGAAGTACCTTTCCTAATCAGTGATCATATCACTCAAATTGAGAATGTTTCAACACTTACTGTGAAGACGATTAGATCAGACAATGGCACTAAATTCAAAAACGCAGTGCTGAATGACTTATGTGTATCTAAGGGAATACGTCGTCAGTATTCAGCCCCGAGAACTCCACAGTAAAATGGAGTAGTTGAAAGGAAGAATAGAACTTTGGTTGAAGCAGCAAGAACTTTGTTGTATGATTTGAAACTTCCTCTTTACTTCTGGGCCGAAGCAGTGAGTACCGCTTGTTACACTCAAAATAGAACCTTGATCATAAAAGATAAAGAAAAGACACCATGTGAGTTAATGAACAACAGAAGACCAACAATCAAATACTTTCATGTCTTTGGAGCAAAATGCTATGTACTTATAGATGATGAAAATCTAGGCAAGTTTGCAGCAAAAGCTCGTGAAGGAATCTTTGTTGGTTACTCCACAGATGTGGTGGCAGCTTATAGGGTGTTCTTAGTGAATGATCGAAAAGTGACTGAAAGCTACAACGTCAGATTCGACCATACCAAACTCCCATCAATTTCTAGAGATTCTAGTGAACCTGAGTCCCTAAAATTTCAGAATCTGGACTTAGATGAACTTGAAGATGAACCTGAGTTAGTTGTCCCATTAAATGTTCCAGGTGTACGTGAAGAACCTGAGTCTAGTGAACAATCTAATTCTACAAGATCAGAAGAGACCTCTTCAGTACGAACCGACAACAACTCAGGGGGAGTAAATGGCAGCTCAAGGACAACTGTTCAAGGCTCGAGACGAGTTGACAGTAGTTCTGTAGGAGCTGGCACTAACTCAGGGGGAGTTAGTGAAAATAATCAAAGCAGTCAGCATCACAACTCAGAAAGTCAAGCTGAATCATCAAGACAATTTCCAGGAGAACGGGTATGGAATAGAGATCATCCGTTTGAATTAATTATTGGTGATCCAGATGCTGGTGTGACTACTAGAAGAACTGCAAGAGCTGACGTGGTTAATATTTCCTTATATTCTGGGTTCTTATCCAAGCTTGAACCTAAAGAAATAGAAGAAGCTCTTGGTGATGCTGATTGGGTGATTGCAATGCAAGAGGAACTCAATCAGTTTGAAAGGCAGAAAGTTTGGAAACTGGTACCCCGACCAAAGAACATATCAGTAATTGGAGCTAGGTGGGTATTCAGAAATAAACTGGATGAAAACGGACTTGTAACACGAAACAAGGCTCGTTTGGTTGCAAAAGGTTATTCTCAGCGAGAAGGAATTGATTATGATGAAACCTATGCACCAGTTGCAAGACTTGAGGCAATCAGGATGTTCTTGGCATTTGCAGCACATAAGAACTTCAAGGTTTTCCAGATGGATGTGAAAAGTGTCTTCCTGAAAGGAGAGTTAGAAGAAGAAGTGTATCTGGAACAGCCGCCTGGCTTCATTGATCCAGAACATGTAGATTTTGTGTATCTTCTCTTCAAATCGGTCTATGGCCTCAAGCAATCCCCAAGGCGATGGTATGAAACCCTATCCTTATTCTTAATTGAAAATGGTTTTATTAGGGGAGTAATTGATAAAACATTGTTCTATAAAAATGTAAGAAATGACTTAATACTTGTTCAAGTCTATGTGGACGATATTATTTTTGGGTCATCTAATGAGCGCTTGTGCGAGAAATTTGCTAAGCTAATGCAGGAAAAATATGAGATGAGCATGATGGGAGAGCTGTCCTTCTTCCTTGGATTACAGATCAGTCAGAGAAAAGATGGTATCTTTATCTGTCAATCCAAGTACGTCAGAGATTTACTCAAGAAGTACAATCTAGAAGATGCATCAGCAGCTAAGACTCCCATGGCAACAGCCACGAAGCTTGATGAAGACAAATCAGGTAAACCAGTTGACATCACAAGCTATCGAGGTATGATTGGCTCACTCCTCTATTTAACTGCAAGTAGACCCGATATAATGTTCGCAACTTGTTTATGTGCAAGGTTCCAAGCGGATCCTAGAGAATCACATCTCGTAGCCGTCAAGAGAATTTTCAGGTATCTCAAGGGCACACCAAATCTAGGGATTTGGTACCCAAGAGATACAGGTTTTAATCTAATTGGCTATTCGGATTCAGACTATGCAGGTTGCAGGATTGATAGGAAAAGCACATCTGGTGCTTGTCAATTTCTTGGCAGAAGATTGGTGTCCTGGCAAAGTAAAAAGCAACATACAGTATCTACTTCTACTGCTGAAGCTGAGTACATTGCTGCTGGAAGCTGTGTATCTCAAATACTGTGGATGAGGAACCAAGTGAAGGATTATGGCATGGAGCACAAGAAAATTCCAATTATGTGTGACAACACAAGTGCCATTGCCATAACCAACATTCCTGTAGATCACTCAAGAACCAAGCACATCGACATCAGGTATCACTTCATAAGAGAACATGTCGAGGAAGGGACTGTGGAGCTACATTTTGTGCCCACAATGCAACAAATTGCAGATATATTCACCAAACCTCTTGATGAAGTAACATTCAATAGATTGGTTGGTGAATTGGGAATGCTTAACACAAGTTAGTAAAGCCTCCTATCTGTAAAATCCAGATTTATGTTTGTTTGTGCAAGCTACTCAATCATTATGTGCTTAGACTTTAAAATGCCTAATTAATGATTGTTATAGGTTGCATATAATGTCATTTTACATGAATTCATTGTGTTTTAAGTGTCTTTATTAGCACAAATCTTTGAATTTATGCTTGTTAGATTGCATGATCATAGGGGGAGTTAAATTCATAGTATTCTAAATTTTGCATGATTTTTAGATGAATTTACCTATGATTTTCATGTAATTAGAGGCCTTAGAATTAAATATCTTCAAAATTTCGAGTTAGTTTCTATCTCGAAACTCATCTAGAAATTCGACTTGAATTTCGACTTAAGCTGTCAGAGTGAAGTTTTGAAAATTCTAAGTCTGGGAAGAAATTCGAGTTAGTGTCTATCTCGAAATTCATCTCGAAAATCGACTTTGAGTTTGAGTTCGAGTTACCAGTGTGCCTAGTTCTATCTTCAAAATATTCGAGATAAGGTCTCTCTCGAACTTTATCTCGAAGGTTGAGATGAGGTTTCCATTAAGGGGATATTTTGAAAAGAATTGAGAATAACTTCGAGTTAGTCTCTATCTCGAAACTCAACTCGAATTTCGACTTGATGTTCTAGATAGAGTTCTCAGTTGCTTAAGGGGAATTTTTTGAGTTAAACTCCTAACTCGAAACGTATCTCGAATTTCCCTGTAGTTTTTGCTTAAGGGGAATTTTCGAAGTTTACTACAAACCAATAAAGTTCGAGATAGGATTTCCCTATAGTTTTTGCTGTAAATTGGTTAAGTGACCTAATTTCTTTTTTTTACAGCAGCTTCTTCACAAAAAAAAGGCGATTTCACAATTACATACCACTAATCCGTGTTTTTGTGATTAAACTCATACATATCACGAATTGCTGCCAATTTTTAGACTACTGTTGTCTGTGTTATCATTAATCTTTGTGTTGGTGTGTTTTGTACCCGTTCATATACACGCGCATATACATACACACGAACATCAAGTGTTTGTGTAATTGTTCAAAACACGATTTCCATATTCTCTATCTATATCCACACACGATTTCACTGGTATACACACACGAATATACATCTTCATTGACTATTCAGATTTAGTAATTGGCTACTGTTTGAATCCCGTAGTTTAATTTCTTAGAGTGCTTTTTGGTCTTCTCGGGAAATTAAAAGGGATACAACCTTTAATTCGTTAATTACTTGTTTTTCAAAAAAAAAATTTAAAATATCACATCTCTTAAGGAAAAACATTTAATTAAAATGGCTCACCAATTTTCACTTGCTAAAAATAATTTTTATAATATTTCTACGGAAATTGGTGATCAACTCCCGCGCTTTAAGTTTTGGGTACGATTTCTTAATTTGTACTCCAAGGCTAGCTGTGCTTTTACTGCTAAACCTACACTAGTACATGATGCTTTACAGCAATTATGGACTAGTGCGGTTACTTTTGGGAGCAAAACAACCCCCTACGGTTTCAGGTTTACCTTAGCGGGTCAAGAATATGAGGTGACTGAAGAAATTGTCAACAGGGTTCTGGGATTCCCAATCAAAGATGCTTATGATCCAGAACCTACAGCGGCACAACGCCTCACATTCTTCAAAGAAATAGGATGTTATCCTCCGACTGGCCGGATCACTGGAAACATCCAAAAACAATTCTTTCATGTGGAATGGAATTACTTTTTCGAGGCCATCACAAGATGTTTTCGGGCACGCGAAAAAGATTTTCATCAAATTCCAATTCCAATGCAAACCTTTGGAGTTGCCCTAGCAAGAGAACTGGATATAAATTATGGACACATAGTTCTCTCTGAGATAGTGGCTACAATGGGATCTCCTGCAAGCAGAGACCTCACTACAACTGATGTTGTCTGCTGGTTTCCTCGGTTCCTACAAATGCTGATTAATGATTTAATACCGAAGGATGCTCTTGCTGTTAGACAGGGATTTGCCAGAAGCCCAACATCTGCACCGCTAGGGATGGGCACTAAGTCACTTTCAACCATTGCTAATCAGGATAAACATCAAGGTAAACCAATGTCAATTCCTGAAAATATTCAACTGTGGCTTACATATGATGCAGGAGTTACCAATTTGGAGGAATCATCGCAAGTTTCATCATATGCTCAGAATCCGTCTGCTCATGCTGAGGCATTTGAAGGGATTCCTGATGAGCAAAGCGATGATGAACAAGGTAATGAATCAGGTAATCTCTCCCTGCATACTACTCATTCCTCTTCCTATGTATCTGATTCCGAGACCCAAGAGACTGCTAGCCCACAGGATCTAACCCAGGGTGAGAGCTATATTTCTGAGTCTGACACACATTCTTATTCTCTTTCACCCCTGTTAACGGAAGCCAGAAAGCCAGCACATGTAGATGTAAGAAATGATGAGGAGAGTGACCCCGAAGAGCAACCTCTTATTCTAAAGAAAGCCAAAAATTTTCGTGCTGCTACTTCAAAAGCCCAGTCAAACCCTAGTGTGTCACACTCAATCACTCCAACTCACGTGAGTGATTCTCCCCTTGAACAATCTGCACATAGGGATTTTGCTGAGGATTATGTCCCTTTTGAAGATACTGTTGCTTCAAAAGGACATGAAGTTTTAATAACTTCAGCCGTACCTTCACCGGTACGTACTGATGCTGCAAAGAGGATCGGTTCTGATGTTGTACAAGAACACTTTGCAGCCTCTCAGCCTGAGATTCCAACTCAGGACAGAACAGAAATAGATCCCATAACTGCCAATTATATTGCTTATCCAATTTCTGCAGGTACTGCTTCATACTTTGGATCAATCATTGAAGACATACACGAGCGTGAGACAGGGAGTGTGTGTGAGAGGTTAGGGAGAGAGGGACCTTCATTTTTAAGGCCCGAAACCGAGCGCCAAATACTAACAGAACGCATATTAGAGTGAGGTCACCTAAACCAAACACCATCCCTTAATATTGAAGATCTTGATACACGTATGACTTCTATGGAAAATCAGATGAGGCAGTTCGGGCAGACGATGTGCCAGTTAGGGATTACCATTGGAAACAATCAAAGGGCTCTTGATGACTACGCAGCACGAATGGCAAGTCAAGCTACAGCTTTTGATGCTTTGACAAACAAGGTCAATGACTTGGGCCATGCTGGTGGTGTCTTGGGAAGCACTCTGAATGAAAGGATGGGGGCAATGGAGTCTACAATGCATACAATGGCTGTGGAGATCAGTAGAATGATGTTCGCATTCAGGAGCTTTGTGCCCCCGGAGTGTTTCGAGTCGCAACAACCTCCCCCCGATGCTGGTGCAGGTGGTGCTAGTGGAGCGGGAGCCTCCGGTTCTGGTTTTGGAGGTTCTTATGCTGCTGGTGGATTTGAGGAGCAAGGTGGTGTTCAGGATAACTCACCTAAGGGGGGGAGTGGAAAGGAGACGAGACAGCAGGCAGTTCATATCGAAGAAATTGAAGAACATGCTGATCTTGTCAAGGAAATAGAAATTGAGCCGTCTGTTGATGAAGAGGCTCTGAGGAAGAGAAAGGGTAAGGCAATGATGGTTGAGCAAGATGAGCCATTCGTTGACCTGAGTCATCAGGAAACAGTACATGAGGTACTTGACTCAGATTCTGATATGGAAGACGTACCTTTGGCACATGCTATAAAGAGATCTTTGAAGGAACAAGGTGGAGTTGCTGGGATGTCTTCCGGAATGCCTGAAGAAATTCCTGTTGATGAGGAAACCCTTAAAGCTCAACAGTTAGCCTTGGAACAATCTCAGTTCCATAAAATGAAGATGATGCAAGAACGTGCTGCGTTCCTAGAAAAGAAAGTGGAGCTCCAAGGGAAGCAGTATGATCATGAGCTTGCAAGGCTAGCTGATCCTCAAGTTGATCTGGACAAGAGAAGGATAGGACAGAAGTGGGATAAAGCAAGGAAGATATTGATGGGACCCTGTGCGAAAGGAGTGAACAACAAGGAGGCAGATGATCTTTTCTACAACTTGAATTTGCAGAATCCAATGACGGTGGACTTAAGTGCGTTGAAGAGATTAATTTCTAAAGTCAGGGTTGGATACAATGCAACACTTAAGGAGTGGCAGGTTATTTTGTCTTTGGTAGAAGGAGTCCCAACGTCTTTCCTATATGTAGATGACCAATTCATAACGAGAAGATCTGCGTCAGAGTTGTTCTTGCTAGCAACAAAAATTCAATACTCTCAATCTGAGGAGCTAAGCATTCTGTATAGGGATCAGTTAATGCAGCTAGCAGAGGACAAGGGTCCAGAATTCTCAGCATATCCTAATTTTGTCCGGATGGTAGTTGACGGGAAGATGAAGAGGGTTAGCATGGAGGAAAATGATTTAATGGATCTTTCAGTGGAATCTCTCAAAGCTGTCTGTAGACAAATGATGAGTAAGAGATTCGCTTATGAGATTAAAGAAAAAATCGGTGAAGATCATTGAAAGAGTCATATTCAAGAAGAGCAATGAGGTGTGGAAGTGTGATATCATTGCTCCAAACCCTCTAGATAACGTGAAGATTTAGCCGGCGCTGATGGAGAAGAAATGGAATATTCTTCAAGCAATGAAGAATGTAGATGAAGCTCTGACTCTTCCTTCTTGAGCACTGGAACAAGGAGAGATAAGGGAGGCAGTTGGTGTTCCAGGAAGAGATAGTGTATACTGGATACACGCTTATGTTGATGATACAGCTGATGCTTTAGCATTCATAGATGCAGACCAGAATCAAACACTCTTGCATATGAGTAGAACATGGATGCTACAGACTCAAGATGCTGCATTTCTGGAGAGAGTATTACATGTATTCAAATGGGGCGAAGTGGAAGATAAGTATGTGGAAGAAAAGCAGAGACTCATGAGTTACCTGTCTGAGGTAGTGGTGGAAAAGAAGCGGATGGAGCGAGATGTGGCTAGTGTCCACAATACTAACCGTGTCAAGGGCTACCCCAAGATGATCTATTGTCAGTTTAAAGCTGATAAAGCACATTGGAAACCTCAGCTCATCATGAAGAACTTTGAGGACATTCAAAAGATCAGGACTACTCAGGAGGTGGACAAACTCAGAAGGCTTTTCAAACATCCTTATCCAGAGCCCAAGAATCCTCTAGAAATGGAAGCTGTAAGTCTGTTGAATGCTAGATGGAAGCAGCTTCACGATCCAGTGTACAAGAAAGAACAGCAGCAGAAGGAGAAGCGCAGAAGGCAGAAAGAAGAGAAGGACCAAGCTGCTGAAGCTAAAAAGAGGAAACGGAATTAGGGTTAAAGGTCAGAGTGGTGTGAACTTGAAGTTGGAAAAACTTCATGTCTTTCGGTTGCTTTAACTCACTTGAGAAAAATTCACCTTAGAGTGAATCCAATAAGGTGATATAAGTTTGACTAAAAGGTATGAAATAATCCAGGTGATAGGAATCATTCAAATGACCTTTAATTCGAAGTTCGAATTCTGTTTCTAGTTTAAGTTCTTTGTATTGTTTTCAAGTACATTTCAATTGTAAATTATTCAAGACTTTAATGTTAATTATCTTTTCTCGTCTCATTGTTTAGTTGAGTTATCCTTCATTAATTTGAATGTCATTGTTAGACAATCAAATAGGGGGAGATTGAAAGGCAGAGTGTGTAAACTTGTAACACTATAAGTAATGTAACTCAATTAAAGGAAAAGATACTTAACCAGAAGACAATCAAGAACAAGAAGCCACAAGAAATCAACACTAAATGAAGACAAGGTAATTGATACAATTGAACATGTTAACTATGATCAAGCCAAGAAGAAATCATTGAGAGAAGTTCAAGTCAAAGTTGTTCATGCCTCAGTGATTTGAGAAATAGAGAATCAAGATCATAACTATCAGTATCAACAAGACAAATTGATTTCAAGTGAACAAAAAGGAAAGCGAACATTGGAAAGCCACGTTACTAAGTGAATATGGTAATTTATTCAAGAAGCAAAAACACTATCAAGACTAGTCACTTATGAACTAGACCAGTGCATCAAGTGTCAGGACATTGATAGCAAGTTTATGTCAGTAATAAAGATCCATGTTCAAGAGCTTGGTGAAGAATAAAGAAGACATGAAGATATCACAAGTTCAAGATGTGCATTGAAGTTTCAAGTTGAAGACCAGAATATTTTCTAAGTACTAAATATTCTAGATGACCGAGTAGAATATTTCTAAGTAGAAATTCTACTTAGAAATTCGAGATGGCTAAGTAGAAATTCTCAAGTAGAAGTTCTACTTAGAGTGCAGCTTCAACATGACACATGGCATCTTCTGATTGGCAGATTTCCAAGCTTTCAAGATAAGGCAAGATTTATGTGGACATCATTGGGCCACGTATATCTTAGTCTTTGAAGACTACAGGACATAGATTACATGTAGTATAAATAGAAGTACTTGTGTAATGTTATATTTAGAGCAATTCTTGAGAGAAACACATGTAAAAGAGAGAGAGTGTATTCACAGAGCTTAGTATCATTCACTTCTCTCTGAACTTCTGTTATACTTTGTAATGAATGTTGTAGCAACCACTTCAAGTTATATATAAGACATATATTCCTTGAATCTGTGTGTTCGTTTATTGCATCGTATTTATTGCTTCTCATATTTGAAAAGTTGTATTCACCCCCCTCTACAACACATTTGGACCTAACACTCTTCACTAGACATTCTTGTGGACAGGCACACAGCTTTTCCATCAGAGTTTGCCAATTACTTTGCTTCATAGATATTATTGTGCCTGTGTCCAACTAGAACAACTTCTCATGTAGATTTACTGATGATTTCACAGTATTCAGGCTGAAAATCTACATGATATCCTCTGTCACAGATTTGACTCATAGATAGCAGATCATGCTTGAGTCCTGGAACCAGAGCTACATTTGTGATGATGACACTTCCAAGATTGATATTGCCATATCCCAGAGTACGCCCTATGTTGCCATCTCCATAGGAAACTTTTGGGCCAGCCTTCTCCACATACTTTGATAGCAGGGCTTTATTTCCAGTCATGTGTCCTGAACATCCACTGTCCACGACTAGGATACTCTCCCTGATGCCCTGCAATCACAAACAATTACTGAAGATTAGATTTAAGGATCCAGACTTGCTTGGATCCTTTGGCTTTCTTAATTTTGTTAGCTTTAGCAGTGGAATTTACATTATCAGAGTTTAAGCTAACTTTATCAGAGTTTACACCTGCAGAATTAACCTTAACCCATTTCTAATTGGGCCTTAAGTTCATAGTAGTTATGATAAATAGCATGATAATCCCTGCAAGTATAAATAGAATGCCAAGTAATTCCATAATGTTTACATAAAGTCTGTGGTCTAGTTCTAACATTATCTTTCTTTACTTCAGACTTGGAAGGTAAAGAATTAATGTTTTTGTTCTTCCTGCAGAAACTAGCAAGATGGTTAGTACTACCACAGTTATGACATGTCTTTCTTGGAGGAAACGTAGCAAGCATTGGATAATTACCTTGAGTAATGCCTACTTTACCATTTCTATTCTTCCTAGACACTTTCTGTTTCTTGACAGATTTGAACTCCTTAAGCTTATGCTTGAGTTGTTTATCTGTCATTGAACCAATATTAACCTGTTTAACACTAGTTTTTACTGATTCTTTCTTTACAGCTTCTTTTTCAGCTTCAGACTTAGGTTCATTTATTCCATGAACAAATTTTGTAGATGGGAGATGTGTTCTTATTTTGACTTTGTTTTGAAGCCTAAGTTCATCTCCCTCACAGTAACCTAAACCAACTGTGTCTGACTGAAAAACCTCTTGAGTGTCTTTTACAGAATGAGTCCAAGTTTTAATTATGTGATTTGCCTTCTCCAATTCAGATTCAAGTTGCTTATATTTTCCTAGCAAATCCTGTTCTAGATAAACAGTATCATCTCTTTCTTTCTGAACTTGTTGCATGTTTTCAAGTTTCTCTTCAACAATTTTATTTCTCACTTTAAGTTCAGAATTTTCAGATTTGATTCTCTCATTCTCTAAAGTCTGATCCCTATAACTGATATGCAAAGCCTTAAGATAGATTCTCAATTCAGTTATATCATCAGTATTATAAGCATAGGTAGTTAGAGGTACCTTGTTTTCAGAATCTTCAGATTCATTCTCAATAGAAGCCATGAGAGTATAGTTAACATCCTCATCTGAGTCTGAAGTGTCAGCCCAGTCTCAGCCTTTTGTGAAGAGTGCTTTTTCAGTTTTACCCTTCTTGCACTCAGGAGCATAGTGACCCATCTCCTTACACTTGTAGCATTGAATCTCAGACTTGTCTTTCTTCCCGGACTTGGTATCCTTTCTCTCAGACTTTCTGAAACTTTTTCTGTCAGAATTTGAATCTTTCTTAGAAAACCTTTTGCCCTTCTTGAAGTTCTTGAAACCCATCTTCTTGAAAGTCTTCACCATCAAAGCAGCCATTTGCAACATTTCTTCTTCATCATCCTCAGAATCAGATGATTCATCAGAGTTTGAATAAACATAGAGTTTGATGACTCACTTTCAGAATGTATGACTAAAGCTTTTCCCTTAGCTTTCTTCCTTCACTACGCCATAAACGCACATACGCAACCCCCAAATAAAGTTGCAAAAGACCTGAAAAGCGTTGTGTAAGGTCTTACGCAACACCAGAGGGGCGTTGCCAATACCGGCGTTGCGTAAGACCCCTAATGCAACGCTTTTTCCAAGCTATTGCAACACCACGAAAGTATTGCATTAAAGGCCTTATGCAACACCAAAAGCACGTAAAAGCAACACTACATGGTGTTGCATAAGATTTTTACCCATGTCATCAGTGGGGCCCACATGCCACATCAGTATTGGATCCTATGGGGTGCCACGTCAGTAAGATGCCATGTAAGCAAGATGCCACATCAGCAAGATGCCACGTCAGCCGTGGGGCCCACAAGTGCCACGTCACAAATGGGGGGGCCATGCCACGTCAACAGTGGGGCCCACCAAGGTGACACGTCAGTAGTGGGGGCCCACATGCCACGTCAGCAGTAGGGCCCACATGCCACGTCAACAGTGGGGACCACTATCTAATGCAACACTAGTTGAGTCTAATGCAACATCATTTTTTTTGCAACATCAAAAGTATTTTTAGCAACACTAAATATACCATAATGCAACATCATATATAGTCAAATGCAACACTTTTTAACAAAAAATTTGAAATGGCTGCTTTGTTTATACATAAAACCATCATGTCCAAACCAAGCCAACAACTTCCAAAGTCCTAAATAATGTAGCCAACAAAACTACATAACAGTTTTACAAAAATACCAAGTTCTACTACTAGCAAGTTAAAGCTACAAAAAAAATACTATGTGTAGCCGCCTTTGAGTCATTGGAGTACAATTTTCGTCTTAATTGCTTGTCCCAAATTTTTCAACATGTCTGAGCCGCTTGTCCTATAGCTTTTACTTGTCTAAGCAGCAGCTTCCACTAATTATTTCTGGCTGAACAACAAAAAAAAAAAACCACCTTAGCAGAACACTAACATTAAATGAACAGAACTAGTTTGTCTAACATAAGTTCAGAAACAGGAAATTGATGTACTACCTGATAAAGTGCCGATATTTAAAAAACATGCAGCGCCATCCATAGGATAGTTTGGCAATTGATTGAATGGAATACCCCACATTTTTGAAATTAAAGGTAGAAGGAGGCAGATAAAAAGTGCCAGCATAAAAAAAAAAGAATTATTCTTCAAACATATCATACGCTTTAACTAAGAACGTAAGGGACATGCACAAGCCATAACTTGAGGCGGTCTACAAGTTTCTAGAGGAACAAAAACTGCACATGTTACCACCAACCTGAAATGCAGATCCGAACGAATTTACAACATACAGATCCACTGAACGTCCCTGTATAAAAAGAAAAGGGAAAGTTGTAGTAAAATCATTAAATTGCAAAGAAATTGACCATCAAAATCTATACGTACCATTACAAATAGGCATTATTTGGACTTACAGGTTTAAGAAGAATTAACAAATTAATTCAGTCGTATTCATTATTTTTCAATCTTACAAAAGGATGTTACGAACTTCATAATAGATTATATTCATAATTAGGTATAGTAACCTATGTATTTATAATTTTATCTTTTTGACACAAGGAAAGTACAATGATAGCAATATAGAAAAAGTTAATAATTTAATATCCTTTTGTTAAAACGAACTGGGCTTTACTCAGGTAAATTGGGATTAAAGATATATTACAATAGATAAAAGTACCGAGCATCTAAACACACAAGTCACAACTCACACATCATATAGAAGAATAATATACAAATGACTAGAATCAGAGAGGGATATTATTGGTTTCACCCACAAAACACCATTCCAGAAGCAGGTACATAAGACAGGCTACTAGGCTAGTTAGCTCCAGTATGAGGAATTTGGAGAAAAGAAGGCCTTCCTACTATTGTTTTTTTATTACACATTATTATTCTGCATGTTTCAGAACATTATATTTTGTTGTAAAGATTTTATTGGTAATTGTTAAAATTGTTATTCTTATTTTGGATAGAAATGAAATGACCAAAGATTGCTGGAAAAAATGACAAGAATTTGTGCTATTTTCGTGCACTAGTAAGATAATTTTATCACAGCTTTTAACTTCACATATTTGAAAGAAGTTTATAAGAATATTTTGTGATTTAAATGTATATATATTTTAAATGTTTATTCTCTTTATTTATGATTGATTAGTACTAGTATCATTGCTTACAAAATATCTAAATAATTAAATTTTTTATGTATACTTAATTCAATTAAGAATTTTATAAATATTTATCAAGTACATGAACCCGACCTTAAAAAAGATTCTGCAAGGTAAAATATTTATTAAATCATAATCAAATAAATATTTAATTTTATCTATTACAATCCTAATCCTAATCATGTTAGATTTTACACTGCAGGGCGGCGAGGGCCAATACTTATACGATTCCGTTTCGAATCAAGGACAACATTATATACTCTATATAAATATCATAGTGATAGAGAGTTAATTAATCTTATACTAATAATAATATTAAATCAGTGTACCCTGTAAGGGAAACAAGACGCAAATAAAAACTGGAAAAAGAGAAAATAAAACAAACTATATATTCTGATAGTAAAGTATTTACTAACCTTCACTATTGTGTCAGCAGCTTGAAACAAGAACGATACTATCATTAAAATACTCCAAAATATGCCGGCTTCCATTAAAGAACCAGTACTAGATCCACTGCAGGTGTTGATCAACGATGAGAATAATACATTATCAATATATCAAACACCAATTGACTATGATTAGCAACTATTCTGTAAGAATAACGAGTTAATAAATTATAAGTGGTGACTACACAACACTTTTGCCTATGGACTGTGTGAAACGTATAATGATTACAATTTATATCAAGTTGAGGAATGGAAAGTATTGGTCTTAGGGTTTAGGTATGTTTTAGCTATTTGATTACGGATGTGACAATAAAAGCTGAAACAGTTTCAGTTTCTAGTACAGTACTAAAAAAGAACATCAATTACCTGGCTACATTAACAACTACCACAGCTGCCACAAGAAAGCATCCAAATAATTTATTAAACCTATATCTCCTCCCAAGGAAGATATGCCTGTGTACCCCCTTCATGGCAGCTGTTCGCACAAAAAAAACATTAGAGCATAGCAATAACTTGCATAAACAAAATATGAAATATGGTGTTTAAATTTCTTATTACCAGTTGGTGGTAAAATGTTCTTAACAAAGATGAATATTGCCTTCTCGGCACTTAGCTTGATCCTCTTCCTTACCACATAGACAAACTGCCCAACAGTTAAATCAGCAGGAACAAGGTATCTGCAGTTCATAGTTAAAACTTAGACAACAAAACATGTGCTAACAATTATAATGAATCGAGTACAACTGTGAATTAAGTACAGAGGGACTTCACAGCTCCCTCCCCACAAGAAAGCTAATAAATAAGCAAGGATTTCATAAGTAATAATACTATATATCATTGGCATTAAAATAAGGCTTTGAAATTTAGAACCATCGAGATGACTAACTTTTTCTTGTCAATGTCAGGTATGTCAGTTTTTTCTGCCTTCTCAACAATAACCTACATAGCAAAAGAAGAAAGATATATCAAACTAGTCATTAGCAAATCAAAATGATGCAAACAATTGTAATTTTAGTGAATGTTACAACTTTTTCTTCTTGCGAATGTTCTTCTCACATTAAAAAATAGTACTTGAGTATCACACCGTCACTTGTCAGTCATGAATTCAGTGGCTGAGTTCTTAACTAAGTTACACAAGCTAACAATTTAACGTGAAATACATTTACACATAATAAAGAACAGAAGATGGTCAAATTGCAACTGAAATAACATACATGTCCTTGTTTTTATGCATAGTATTAAAAGGCCCAATTTTAATTATATTTGGTGCCAATTATGTAGATAATTTCCATCCAGTTTATCTTTACTTCCCTCTGACATGTAAACAGTTACTGTATAATAAGTATTTCAGAGAAGAAAGATAGGAGTTTCCTATTCAATGGTACAATACAACTTACAATAACAGATCCAGCAGAACAAACAATTTATAGCCGAATACACAGAAAATTATGGCCTCTGTCGACTATCTAAGCAACAAACCCAAACTATTAGCAAATAATCAATTCAGTATGCAAGAGGTTTAATGTAATTTCAGAGAGGAAAACATGTCACACCATTGAGCCGCAACATAAACCATCATCAACTATATGTCATTTAATTAGATATCTCATCCATACCCAATTTGACTAGATTCCTCCATTTTCAAAGTAGCAAGAGCACACACATAATTTTGAAACCAAACAGAACATCACAATCATTAAACAATAAGTAGATTCTAAAACCATGTAAGCCTGGACTGCTAGTCAAGCAAACAATTTTTACATAACCATCTCATGTACATAAACAATTAGATAATTAACATACAACAAAGCAAAGCATAACAACAGCATAACAATCTGATGCTAAATATTGAGTAAAATCAAACCAAAACTCGAAAACCCAAACCCAGCAAATGAAGAACATATGACCCAAATTAAAAACCCTAAAAATAAAAACCCAAATTAAAAAGAGATACTTACAAATTGAAGAGTGATGGAGAAAAGATTACGCAATCATCCTGCCGCCCCATTAACCACCAACAGGCACAAATTTAACCCCGCCCACCTTCAACCTCCGATCTCCTGCCGCCCCTCTTCATCCCACTTCCTCCATACACCACCAAACTCCCTCTTCACCGCCGGCGACAGCTCTCCACCGCAGCCCCCTTTCTTCCCTTCTGAGTTTGTAATTGGAGTGTGTTGGGTGCGAAAAAAATATTTGTAATTGGAGCTTGTAATTGAGAGAGAGAGAGAGAGAGAGAGAGAGAGATTGATTAGAGCCTCAGAACAGTATTTTCGGGAAATATAGAGGGAGTGTTAGTATCGACAGGGAGAAGCTTGTAGTTGAGAGAGAGAGAGAGAGAGGGAGTGTGTTAGTATTGAGAGGTAGTAGAGAGAATGAGATGAGCGGAGGGATTTTTGAGAGAAAGTAGTGTGTTTTGGGGGGAAGTAGTCTGAATTATTTTGTGAAGGGGGGAAATTTTCCGCCCAAATTTTTCATCGGGCAACGTTGCAGAGTGATTGTGATGTATTAATTTTCTGTTTTTTCCAATTTTTATCCCATTTTCAACTAGCTTGTAGAATTTTGCTCAAAAAAAAACTAGCATGTTGAATAAATTAAAAAATTTAATAAAAATAGTAAAAAGACAAAATTTGAACTAAAATTCATAAACACACGTAACTATTTGTGTAATGAATGTTACCCTACTTTCACTACTTTTCCATGTTTTTTATTTTTTTCCCCTATTTTTATCAATGTTGTCTTAAAATGATTTTAAAATTTTAAATTAAAAATTTAATTTTTTTAATATTAAAGATATAAATTGTATTTGTAATACAATTTAAAATTTCTTTAAATTTAAATCTATTTAAAAAAATAAAATCATCATTCGAGACAAGACTAGTTAAAAAGAAATATCTACTTTGACCGAAAAAATATACATGTAGGAAATTTTTTTAAAAATTACCACATCACTAAAATCGTTATATCTTGACATCCGTAAGATTGGAACATCGAAAAAATATTTTAATAAAACAGATTCATCATTCGGGACAAGAGTAGTTAAAAGGAAGGTCGACTTTGACCGATTTGACCGTTATAAAACCAAACCTAATACATATAGGAAATTTTTTAAAAAATTACCACATCACTAAAATCGTTATATCTTGACATCCGTGCAATTGGAACGTCGAAAAAATAATATAAAATAATAGATTCATCATTCGGGACAAGACTAGTTAAAATGAAGGTCGACTTTGACCGGTTTGACCGTTATGAAACCAAACCAAATACATGTAGAAATTTTTTTTAAAAATTATCATGTCACTAAAATCATTATATCTTGACATCCGTAAGATTGGAACGTTGAAAAAATAATTTAGAGAAATAGATTCATCATTAGGGACAATACTAGTTTAAAGGAAGGTTGATTTTGACCAGTTTGATTGTTATCAAACCAAATACATGTAGGAATTTTTTTAAAAATTTTCACATCACTAAAATCGTTATATCTTGACACACGTGTGATTGGAACATTGAAAAAATAATTTAAAAAAATAGATTCATCATTCGGGACAAGACTAGTTAAAAGGAAGGTCGACTTTGACCGGTTTGACCGGTATCAAACCAAACCAAATACATGTAGGAAATTTTTTAAAAAATTACCACATAACTAAAATCGTTATATCTTGACACCCATGTGATTGGAACGTTGAAAAAATAATTTAAAAAAATAGATTCATCATTCGGGACAAGACTAGTTAAAAGAAAGGTCGACTTTGACCGGTTTGACCGTTACCAAACCAAACCAAATACATGTAGGAAATTTTTTAAAAATTTACCACATCTCTAAAATTGTTATATCTTGACACCCGTATGATTGGAACGTCGAAAAAATAATTGAAAAAAATAGATTCATCATTCGGGACAAGACTAGTTAAAAGGAAGGTCGACATTGACCGGTTTGACCGTTACCAAACCAACCAAATTCATATAGGATTTTTTTTTTAAATTACCACATCACTAAAATCGCTATATTTTGACACCCGTGAGATTGGAACGTCGAAAAAATAATTTAAAAAAATAGATTCTTCATTCGGGACAAGACTTGTTAAAAGGAAGGTCGATTTTGACCGGTTTGACCGTTACCAAACCAAATACATGTAGGAAAATTTTTAAAAAATTACCACATCACCAAAATCGTTATATCTTGACATCCGTGCGATTGGAACGTCGAAAAAATAATTTAAAAAAATAGATTCATCATTCGGGACAAGACTAGTTAATAAAATAAAATAAATATCTAATGCAACACTTCAGATAGCAAATGCAACACTACTGTTATCTAATGCAACGCTTCTGCCACATCAGCAAATGCCACGTTAGCATAGGTGGGTCCCACTTCTGCAACGTTAACAATTGTGGGTCCCACAATTGCCACGTCAGCATTGGTGGGCCTCTTGCCACATCACCCTTGTAGGTCCCACACCGCCACATCAACAGTGGTGGGCCCTACACTTGCCACGTCATATTTTTTAAAAAATATATATATATATCTATTGCAACACTTCAAACAGCAAATGCAACACTACTGTTATCTAATGCAACGCTTCTGCCACGTAAGCAAATGCCACGTCCGCATATGTGGGTCCCACTTCTACCATGTCAGCAATTGTGGGTCCCATAATTGCCACATCAGCATTGGTGGGCCTCCTACCACGTCACCCTTGTGGGTCCCACAATGCCACGTCAGTAGTGGTGGGTCCCACACCTGCCACGTCATATTTTTTAAAAAATATATATCTATTGCAACACTTGAAACAGCAAATGCAACACTACTGTTATCAAATGCAACCCTTTTGCCACGTCAGCAAATGCCACATCAACATATGTGGGTCCCACTTCTGCCACGTCAGCAATTGTGGGTCCCACAATTGCCACGTCAGCAAATTCCACGTCAGCACATGTGGGTCCCACTTCTGTCACGTCACCATTTATTAAAATAAAAAATCTAATGCAACACCAGTAGTTAGTGTTGCATGATGTGAAACACCGTGGGTAATATGCAACACTAAATTATATCTAACGCAACACCAGTTCAGCTCATTTGCAAAAGATCCAAAATTTCTATCTAACGAAACGCTTTCTGTGCAACGCTTTGTAAAAAGGGTTCCGTATGCTCACTTATGGCGTAGTGCTTGATGCTTCCTTCTTCAAGGGTTTTTCTTCAACCTTAAGAGCAACAGACTTTGTCTTCTTACCTGATCTTCTGTTTCTCTGCTCTAATTCCAATTCATGAGTTTTGAGCAGCCCATAGATTTCATCAATCTCAGTATCAGGAAGATCATAGTTATCTCTTATGGTGGTTGTCTTCACATCCCACTTTTCAGGTAAAGCAAGAAGAAATTTGAGATTTGAGTCTTCCAGATCATACTCTTTATTAACCAATGACAAATCATTGAGTAGTTTACAGAATCTATGAAATGTTTCCGTCATGGTTTCTTCAGATTTAGCCTCTAATTGCTCATACTCCTGTGTGAGTATGTTCCTTCTATTCTTCTTGATAGTAGCAGTTCCTTGACACCTAACCTCAAGGGCATCCCAAATTTCTTTGGCAGTAGTGCAGTTAATCACTTTATTAGACATAACATTGTCTAAAGCACTATGAAGTAGCCTAACTTTTGCATCCTTAGCAATAGATGAAAGATCTTCAGGAGTTAGATCTTTCTTTTCCTTTGGAACTGTTTTAGCTTCTTGACCAGCAGTAGCAACAGATAGCTTTGTAGGTTTATGAGGACCTTCATAAATTCTGTCAAGATATTCTGGATCTGTAGCCTCCAGAAACATGATCATCTTCACCTTCCAGATTGAATACTCTGCTGGCCTGAGAATAGGAACCCTGATTGTCTCATAACGACTCACAGTAGTTGGTTGAGCCTTCTCAGAACTTGACCCTATTGGAGGAGGTATCTCTGCCATTGATTATAGCTGTGTGTGTGGATCTTAAACTGTATAGAGTAACAGATTGGCTCTTATACCAATTGTTAGGCCGAATACAAAATTATAATCAAGATCGTATGAGAGATTAACAATAGAATACGTGTTTAAAAACTGTTTAGAATTAATAACTCCTCTCTCAGTTATGTAAAATATCACAGAGAGATGCTTAGGTTACAATGAATAATGTTTCACAATAATCGATACCCTTCTAGGGTTAACCTAACTGTATTTATAAGATATACAGCTGCTATACAATCGATAATTAATACTCCTATAAATTAGCTATACAATTGATATCAATTACGATTGCTACACGTCTCCTTAATCAACTCAATCTCTTTGACAGCTATCCAATCTTCAAAGATATTGCTTCCTTAAATAATCTTCCATCACTGTTGACCAGTAGACGCTGCCTCTAGACAGAGTTTAACAAACTCTGTCGAGCTTTCACCTGTCAGCGTTTAACTAAACTCTGACCGCCTCCAGCTAAACTCTGATTATTCACTGTAACACTTAAACACTGATTAACATTAACATCAATTATATCTAACAAATCGTGTGTGTGTGTATGTATATTGCGTGGGTGCTGTGATGAAAGAAGAGGAAGAAGGCAGAGGCCGGCAACGGCGGTTGTGCGGTGGTGGTGGCGCATGTGCAGCAGCGAAGAAGGAGAAGGGAGAGGCTGTGCGTGGCTATTGTGGGCGAGTTGTGCAGATATAGAGAGAGAGAGAGAGAGAGAGAGAGAGAGAGAGAGAGAGAGAGAGAGAGAGAGAGAGAGAGAGAGAGAGAGGAGAGAGATGCTGGAGATTTTTTCGGTGAATTAATTTAAGGCGGATCGGATCAGAAACGAAATGGTATATTTTCGTAGTTACTATTTATATAATTTTCGTGTTAAATTAGGTGTAAATTGCTATATATTGTTTAATTGTAGTAATTTAATTAATTAATTGTTGTAATTTAATTAGATTTAAATTGCGAGTCTAATTGTTAATTTTCGTGAATTAATTTGGAGATTATAATTGTCGTGATTAATCGTGAGTCCAATAATATGTTCGGGCTTAGTGGTCATTAATTGCAAATGGTTAGTCGCATAACGTGATGGTTAGTAATTATGAAATGTTAATTGTTAATTGCTATTTGTGACGGGCGAATAATATGTAAAGGTTATAAGATCTTACTAGTTATAAATGTTTAAGTGCTAATTGATAAGTGTAATGGTTGGAATTAGTTTGTGGTCGTTAGTGGGTAATTATTAGTTGCCATATAATTTGTGGAAGTTATATGAGTTGCTAGTTGCATATGGTGTCGGAAATGTTTACGTGCTAAATGCTATAAATCGAGTCATAGTAATTGTGGAATGTATAATTGTCAATTACTTGGTGGTGAAGTATATGTAATCTATAGCAAGGATAAAAAATTAGTTTACTATCTGGATTGTTTACTTTTCCAACGTGTTTAGATGCCGCAAGTCTGGGCGGGTACTTTTCCTTAACTGTTTATGTGCCGCAATTCAGGGATGATAAATTTCCTTATGTGCTAGGTGCCGCATGTCTGGGCGGGTACTTTTCTTACTTGTTTACACAATTGGAATTCAGGGCGGATAAATTTCCTTATGTGCTAGCTTGATTTTCCTTGGTGATTACACAATTGGAATGTTGAATTGGAAAACAAGGGAATAGTCCTATTTACGAATACCTCATGTCGAAATTTTCTGAAAATCCCCTGCAATTAAATTTATTTAACTTATTTGATTTCAAGGGTCTAAAGGCATGCTTTGGGTGTTAACTGTTATGTGTATATGTGCTAAGTAAATTGTCTCGAGGGTTATGTGATAATTCGAGGACTAAATGTGTCTTGAGGATTAATTGAGTATTATGAGTCTATATCGAGGATTAATTATGTGTTGAGGACTATCTATATGTTAAGATGGTTTAAGCCTATTAAATGGTTATAGTGTGTTTGGCACCGGGAGATGTCCACCGTGTAAAGGGGACTCCTTTCGTGTCATTGTCAATTGCTAAATGTGTTATGTGCATTAAGTGGTATTAGAATAGTCAACTATAGGGAGGACACCTATGTTTGACTTTATGTGACTTAGTGGTAATTCTGAGTTGTGTCTACTCGAGATACGAGGTTGGACTGACACGTAATCGTAACTATTTCAGTACCATTAGGGTATAATCAAGTTGGAGTGACGTGCATCAAAAAGGAAAGATCGAGGCGTCATATAAAGAAAGGTAAACTACCTCCATGGAAATGCTTGGACGAGGTGCGAAGGATTTATTCGCAGTTTCTGTTTTCTGCTAAGGACCAGAGGCAAGTTTATTTATGCATACTCTATCGTTCAGGGTATACGTGTATTTTGAAATATATATGAAATGTGTGAATTAAATTTAAATCCATATTTGCGAGTTTTCCAATCTTGTGCTTCCTCATCAAAACCAGTATATTTTGACTTTGCTCATGATTAGTAAATCTTGTTCGTGCAATAATCAAAACCCCAGGACTTATAATACTGTCGATAGGCGGGGATATTTTTATTATCCTACATCTTGAGTTATATGGTATATATTTATAAGTTTATCATATTAGGGAAGTGGACCATATATTATATGTATCAGAATAAGAAAGGCTCAGAGGGTAGAGCATGTATTGAGTTGTATGACTTAGCTCGCGTGACGGGGTTATTTTGTGATGTATATTTCGAAAACCCGGACAAAGCTTTTTAAAAGAATTTTAAAATAATTAACCTAAAGGCAACATCACCAATAAACCTGTGTTTATTTAATTAGTAAATACTTCTGAAGCATTTACGGATTAAATAAACCTTATTCGTCTAATTAAATTTACTTAATTGGATGAATATCATTTTCAAAATATTTTCTTAAAATCGCTTTGTTCCGAAATAATAACAAGGATACCCCAGGGGTTATAAATTGAATATTTTTGGTTAAAAATATCTGGAACGATATTGATAAATGTTATTTTAATGTTTATTAATTCAATGATTACTAATCATAATATTAATTTAAAAATGATCTATGAATGTGTTATTACCTATTAACTGGGAATCAGTGTGAGTTATTTGATATAATGGTTAAAGTCCGGAGATGGCCGGAGGGGTAACAACTTGGTTTTGGTTAAAAATATTCCAAGGGTTATATTTGGGTGTCTTGGAGGTTATTAAATACTTCAATATTATTAATAAATACTATTCGAATATCTATTTTAATAAATGACGATTAATTTGAATATTCTTTTAAAAGGGATCATTAAATAGTCATTGTTTAATGAATATTATTTGTATAATCACTAAATTCTCGAGGATAATTCAAAAGTTATAAAATACTAAGTGAAGGTTACTTAGGGACCTTCATAACCAGTAAAATATTATATGGTGATTCTACCGAAGCAAGTTTTCGAACCTATTTCTTGCTATTG
Source organism: Saposhnikovia divaricata (assembly GCA_036435485.1). Taxonomy (NCBI): domain Eukaryota; kingdom Viridiplantae; phylum Streptophyta; class Magnoliopsida; order Apiales; family Apiaceae; genus Saposhnikovia; species Saposhnikovia divaricata. Next base: position 135,375,822 of record CM071594.1, on the reverse strand, counting down.
TTGTGATATTATTGCTGATATGTATATGCTAAGTAGAAAAGCATGACTAATCTTGACAGGTATATACTGTGATATTATTCTATATATATATATATATATGCTAGTGGAAAGCAAACCGATTGAGGGTATATACTGTGATACTTGATTATGATTTGAGGAATGGCTTATAACTAGATATTGAATATTAGTTATGAGCCGGATTTTATAATTACCCTTAGCGAAGGGAATATGAATCGTATCTTTGAAAAAGACCGGGAGTCGGTATTTCGTATACTTTCGAAGATATATTTTCATAAATATATCGAATAACTATTATTGTGTTTAATGAATATTATATTGAATATTCATTTAAAGCCTATTTATTAAATGAATATTATTTTGAATATTCATTTATTAATTATTTATTAAGTGAATATTATTTTTGAATATTCATTTAAAGTCTATTAATTTAATGAATATTATTTTCAAATATTCATTTAAAGGATTATTTACTTAATGAATATTATTTTTAAATATTCATTCGAGGTTTAATTATGAAGTGAATACTGTTTCGAATATTCACTTAAGAACTTATTTATTTTGATTATTCTGTTTAAAGATATTCTATAGATATTTATGTATTTAATAAATATTCTTAGAATATTTATTAAATACGTTTAAATCAATTTAAAAGTGATTTATCTTATTTAAGATTTATCTTCGACCTTCAATAATTATAAAGAATATTTCTGAGCTTTACTAAAACTATTTTGTAACGAGACGTTCCCAAATTCTATTTTTTTCATTTAAATCTATCTTCTAAGAAGATTTAAATGCTCGCTCAAACTATCAAAAACATAGGGAACCGTACTTTAAAACTGTTATTTGTAATTGACTCCCCTGTCATAAACTTTCGAAAGAATCCTTCTCATTCATAGTTCAATGACTGCGAGTCACAATTATTTCATGACTTCTTCAATCATTCGAGAAGTAATCCGAGTCTCAAGTTTGAAATCCATTAACAAGCACTGCTTGGGAAATATTGGTGAACTCCCCTTTCCAATTCGACACGACTACTTTGTGGAGTCTTATCAACAAGTATTATACTTGGGGAAAGGGGGCGAGCTTTACGTTTCAGAGTCATGGATTTACTCGAACTAGGAGTATTTGTGTAAGAGGCTGTGGGACAGTCCATCAATGAAAATCGGTGTAAAAGGCTGTGGGACAGTCCATCCTTGAAATAGGGTACGAGTGGCGCCGGTCCCGTCTAAGCCCAAAGATGGCTAGGGAGATTCGGCGTATGGTGGTGTCCATATGTTCTTCCTTCTGCCGGTAGTAAAACAAATCTTGAGATACACAACCTACGACTGATCATCGTAAGGCGGTGTCATCTGGCACGACATACTCCAGTATTGGTTCACTATCCAGAATCTATTTATTTTCTGCAACATAATTATCAGTGTTGGCAGGATTGAAAAAGTGTTCAAAACTTATGTTTTACAATGAATTCATGTAGTATCTAGAACTGCAAGGTTATTCTAATAATATTGGCACGTGTTTAGTGCATTCTTGAAAGTATTTAAAAGGTGAAAGATGGTTCATCAATTATTGATGTTAAGCCTCTAATGGTTCGTTTCAAAAACTTTGACTCTCTTTCTATCAGTTATCTCTGAGTCTTAAACTTATCAAGTGGTTAAAGAATTTATATCCCGTACAGAATATTGATGTAACACCCCCAGATCTGGGGTCCGGGATCTGGTCGTTACGGTCTCCATTTCTATCCACAGTACTTGAACTTACTTCAACATAAAATAAATTACATCTTTATGACCCAACACAACAATATAAAACACACACGTTATAGTCCCAGAGATGAAATCAGAGTAACTACCAAATTTTATTAATCACATTATGAGTTCTTACAATCCAAAAGAATTTCAATATGAATACATACTCTTTGCCATCCATTTTCATAAGTCATACCAGCCCATATACTTGGTACTGAAAGAATGAATCTATCCTACCAATAGCTTCTTCTTCAGCACTGGTAGTCTCATCGTCCTCGTCAGCGTCGAGTGCACCTTGTGCGAGTCATCTGGTCTAGCTGTTGTTGTGATATAATAATAAAGCAAGGGTGAGCAATAGCCCACCAACAATAATATATAACTGAACGATAATATATAACAGTTCAAAAAGTATCTTTCAAACCGTATGCCATGCATTTACGGAAATAATGCCAGTATAATATGGAAGATGAAGTTACAAGGTAACTCAAAATGCAATTATAGGTGGGAATATCTGCTATGTCGAAGATAAGCAAGATATTATCATTTATCATAAAAGAGGAACTTGCAGGAAAATGTTGCAATTCCAATTATAAATACTTTCCAATACTGCTAACAATGATAATGTTACAGAAAATAAAAGAATTTGAATGATGAACTTATACTGGAGTATTCACCACGCCCACTGTCCAATCCTTACGATGATCACTCGCAGATTGTCCAGCTCAATTTAGATTTACTACAGGTAGAAGAAAGAGCTGACGGATTTACTTGTCTACCGCCCTGTTAGATCTCCCCGGCCAACGGTTAAGCCAATTGGGATGGACCGGCGCTACTCCTCCTCTTACACGACTCCAAGTTCGAAAAGAAGTTCTTGACTCTGAACGAAAAGTTCGTCCCCCTTTCCCCAAGTATGATACTTGTTAATAAGAATCCACAAAGTAGTCGTATCTAGTTGGAAAGGAAAATTCAACATCATATCTCTCAAGCTGCTGCTTGTTAGAGGATACCATCTTGTTCCAATAATCTTACCCCTCGAATGATGAGAAGGTTACTCAAAGATTCAATTGATAAACAGCAATCAAGTTCTGAGTGAAACGAATAGTTTTACCAGATTTATGACCGGAAGTCAACAAGATAAATAACATTGCTCAAGTAGGTTCCCCTATAATATGGAAGTTTGAGCGAGTATTTAAATCCTTTTAAGATATATTTAAATGAAAAATAAAGAGTTGGGAACCTTTCCTTGATAAAATAGTCGTAAAAAGACTCTGAAATATTTTACATAATATCTGGAGGTGAAAGATAATCTCCGAATAATATAAATCTTTTTAAAAAGAATTTAAAAGAATTAAATAAATATTCCAAGAATATTTATTAACTCAATAATAATTACGGAATATTATTAAATCATAATATTGCTCGTAAGTAATCCTCGAATGAATATATGGAATTATTTACTAAATAAATCCCTCCTTAAATGAATATTCGAAATAATATTCATTAAATAATTAAACTCCAATAAATATTTAAAATAATATTCACTAAATAAGTCAAACCTTAAATGAATATTTGAAAATAATATTCATTTAATAAATAATCTTCTAAATGAATATCCAAATAATATTCATTTAGGAATCAAAACTTTAAAGGAATAATCGAAATAATATTCCTTGAGTAAATAGAACTTCCAATGAATATTTTAAAATAATATTCATTAAGTACATAAAACCTTAAATGAATATTCGAAAGTAATATTCATTTAATAAATAACATTCTAATGAATATCAAAATAATATTCATTAAATAATCAACTCTAAATGAATATTCGAAACTAACATTCATTTAATATCTCTCGATTGAGATAATACTCGAATAACATTCCTCGAAATATTTCCAAGTAATTGATACTTTATGGAAATATAAATAACGCTTAATATTAACATTCCTTAAAATAAATAATAATCTGCCGTTGGAATCCCTCCGGGTTTCCACGACTATCTATATCTCAAAATACCGACTCTCGGTCTATATTTAAGAATGAATATCATATGCCCTTCGCTAAGGATCTTATCAAAACAATCCGGCTTATAACTGATAATTCTTATCTAGTCTATAAGCCAATATCAATTCAGGGAACAGGTATTATAATGTAATTTAACAATTGGCATGCATGCTATGGCATATGTAAAATGGCAATCACATATATATATTATCACAACAACAGGTTCAAAGTTTTGAACACTTGCCTGGTAATCGGGTATGGGTGGAGATATCGTGTCCTGGGTCTGCTCGATGTTCTAAAAACAATCAGAACATTCGAGATTAACCACTTAACACGTTTTAAAAGTCTAGGTATAAACTTCACTTAAATTGAAACACGTTTTCGAATTATCTCGTTATAAACCTTTTAGTGTAACTCTTTTTATTACTGATACGATCCGACATTTGTTCATTATTACGACGTGTCATCATACCCACACTCGGTATATACTTAAGTCGTATAAGTTCTAAAGTCGATCGATTACAAACCGAGATTATACCTCGAGTTTTATCGTTCGTTTTCTAAGTGTTTTACCAAAGTTATAACCAAGCGGGTTTTTAGGGGTTCGTTCGCGTTTAACTTCGATTCGAACATTTTTATAAAATCCGAAATCGATCCGTTTGACATGTGGTTTTCTCTCATACCTTCCGTATGACCCCTAGTATTTATTTACCAAGATTTGCCACTGAATAACATGATTTACGAGGGTTCAATTGAAATTACGAACTTTTACTTACGGTTCCGAACCAATTTTAGTAATTTGACCATAACTCTTAAACCGTAAGTCAGAATGTTTCGATTCTCACGCCAAAACGATCTATGGCTCGAGATTTACAAAGACATGTCATAATATTACCAAGGTCAGGAATTAATATTTACTGTCATGCTCGGTTTCTAAGTGTTAACAAAAATTTGGCATTACGACGGCAATATATCGAACGTTCTAAAAATCATAACAATTCAACCAAGCCACACCGGGCATCCAAACAACTCATACACATATTTCTCATCCTCAATCTGTCCAAAATCATCAACTAACATCATATCATAACCATGTTTAGATCCACTAACAAAATCCATAATCATGCTTAATGCTAATACTATAACTAATCTTATATCATCAAGAACATGCTTAAATCTTCAAAACAAAGCTAGGGTTTCAAGTGGATTACCTTCCTTGGGATATGTCCTAGCCTTAATAAGCCTTGTATGTGCCTTTCCTAGCCTTAACAAACCTTAGATCATCATGGAAATCAAGATAAACAAAGTTAATTCAAGAAGGTTACTATTCATCCTCCTCTTACTTGATTTTTTTTGAAAATGGAAACAAAGGAGTTTGAAGCTAAAATTTTGAGGATGCTAAAATTTAGTACTACTTGGACCACATCTTCCAGCCCAACCCTTGCCCACACCTCATTTGCAAAACAGCAATCAAACAAGACATGCAAGTCATTCTCCACACTTCTCTGACACCAAGAACAATTCGGGTTTATATCTACAAATTTTTTCCTCAACGCATCAGCAGTAGGCAGAACCTGACGACAAGTACGCCAAAGGAAATTAATCACCTTACCTGGTAGATTAAGACCCCACAATATATAAAGTAAGTTTAATGAATGAAAGTAATGGATACGGTTACTTTTTATATAATAAAACTTTATTATATTGGATAATTTTTGGACAATAAAGAATTAAAAGAAACATCCCAAAAAGTAAAGTGTAAAAAATGAGAGGGATAAAGGAATAACTATTTCAAGGTTTCACATTCATGTCCTGTGCATTTGCTTCTCTTGTCACTGGCAACTCCACAACCGGAAGGTTAACTTATGGACTTGACTCATCACTCATAAAGTGTAAGTGAAATACAATATAAAGAGTTACCAATAGTCGCACTACACCAAACTGGCAAATTACTAACAGATAAAAAAAGCCATTAGTAACGGATATATCCGTTACTAATTAGTAACGGATATATCCGTTACTGATGGCATTAGTAACAGATATATCCGTTACTAATTAGTAACGGATATATCCGTTACTAATGTGTCAGATATCCGTTACTAATTAGTAACGGATATATCCGTTACTAATTCTATGAAATATCTGTTACTAATTAGTAACGGATACATAGAATTAGTAACGGATATATCCGTTACTAATTAGTAACGGATATATCCGTTACTAATGCACATATATCCGTTACTATTTAGTAACGGATATATCCGTTACTAATTCTATGTATCCGTTACTAATTAGTAACAGATATATCCGTTACTAATTACTAACGGATATATAATATTAGTAACGGATATATCTGTTACTAATTAGTAACGAATACATAGAATTAGTAACAGATATATCCGTTACTAATATTAGTAACGGATATATCCGTTACTAAGGAATAATATATCTATTACTAATTTAATACTTTTAAAAGATTTATATTATAAAATCACATCAAATAAGCTTGTAATTTTTTAATTTTTTGTGTATATCACTAAAATCATTAGATATTAACAACCGTACGGTTGGATCGTCGAAAAAAGATTTTAAAAATATTGTTTTGTGCAATCGGGACGATACTAGTTATCGCGAGTATTGTTTTTCGGAGATTTATATTATAAAATCACATCAAATAAGCTTGTAATTTTTAAATTTTTTGTGTATATCACTAAAATCATTAGATATTAACAACCTTATGGTTGCATCGTCGAAAAAATATTTTAAAAATATTGTTTTGTGTAATCGGGACGATACTAGTTATCGCGAGTATTGTTTTTCGGAGATTTATATTATAAAATCACATCAAATAAGCTTGTAATTTTTTAATTTTTTGTGTATATCACTAAAATCATTAGATATTAACAACCGTACGGTTGGATCGTCGAAAAAAGATTTTAAAAATATTGTTTTGTGCAATCGGGACGATACTAGATATCGTGAGTATTGTTTTTTGGAGATTTATATTATAAAATCACATCAAATAAGCTTGTAATTTTTTAATTTTTTGTGTATATCACTAAAATCCTTAGATATTAACAGCCGTACGGTTGGATCGTCGAAAAAATATTTTAAAAATATTGTTTTGTGCAATCGGGACGATACTAGTTATCACGAGTATTGTTTTTCGGAGATTTATATTATAAAATCACATCAAATAAGCTTGTAATTTTTTAATTTTTTGTGTATATCACTAAAATAATTAGATATTAACAACCTTATGGTTGCATCGTCGAAAAAATATTTTAAAAATATTTTTTTGTGCAATCGGGACGATACTAGTTATCGCGAGTATTGTTTTTCGGAGATTTATATTATAAAATCACATCAAATAAGCTTGTAATTTTTTAATTTTTTGTGTATATCACTAAAATCATTAGATATTAACAACCTTATGGTTGCATCGTCGAAAAAACATTTTAAAAATATTGTTTTGTGCAATCGGGACGATACTAGTTATCGCGAGTAGTGTTTTTTGGAGATTTATATTATAATGTCACATCAAATAAGCTTGTAATTTTTTAATTTTTTGTGTATATCACTAAAATCATTAAATATTAACAACCTTATGGTTGCATCGTCGAAAAAATTATTTTCGTTTTTTTAAAAATAATTATTTTCGATTTTTTTAAAAATAATTATTTTCGATTTTTTAAAAAAATAATTATTTTCGATTTTTTAAAAAAATTTAATTATTTTCGATTTTTTAAAAAAATAATTATTTTCGATTTTTTTAAAAAAATTATTTTCGATTTTTTTAAAAAAATATTTATTTTCGATTTTTTTTAAAAAAATAATTATTTTCGATTTTTTAAAAAAATTTAATTATTTTCGATTTTTTTAAAAAATTAATTATTTTCGTTTTTTTAAAAAAATAATTATTTTCGATTTTTTAAAAAATAATAATTATTTTCGAAATTTTTTAAAAAAAATTATTTTCGTTTTTAAAAAAAATATTATTTTCGATTTTTTAAAAAATAATTATTTTCAATTTTTTTAAAAAAATAATTATTTTCGATTTTTTTAAAAAAATAATTATTTTCGTTTTTTTAAAAAAATTTAATTATTTTCGATTTTTTAAAAAAATTAATTATTTTCGTTTTTTTAATAAAAATAATTATTTTCGATTTTTTAAAAAATAATAATTATTTTCGATTTTTTTAAAAAAAAAATTATTTTCAATTTTTTTAAAAAATAATTATTTTCTATTTTTTTAAAATAAATAATTATAACGAATTTTTAAAAAATTAAGTTTTAAACAATATGTAAAATTAAATTAAAACGAATTTTTTAAAAAATTATAATTTTAAACGAATTTATAGAACAAAAACATGTAAAAGTTCATAGTATAAGGATTGTATTTCCATATATATCATAAATACTCGCGTGTCACAGTTGGTTGAGTGGGTGTAGGCGGCTGTGGTGGCAGCCTCTGATTGGCTGAGAGCTAATTAAATTTTTTTAATATTAGTAACGGATATATCCGTTACTAATTCTCAACATCCGTTACTAATTAGTAACGGATATATCCGTTACTAATTCTCAACATCCGTTACTAATATATCCGTTACTAATCGTCCGTCACAATTGCTTTTTTTTTATTTTGTAACAGATATATCCGTTACTAATTAGTAACGGATATATCCGTTACTAATTTCAGATATCCGTTACTAATTTGTAACGGATATATCTGTTACAAAATTTAAAAAAAAACAATTGTGACGGACGATTAGTAACGGATATATCCGTTACTAATGTCATTAGTAACGGATATATCCGTTACTAATGGCCAGTTTTGGTGTAGTGTCGACGTGAATTATACTAGACTTTTATGTTGTGTTTAGTTAGGATGAATGAAATAAAATGGAATGAAATGGAATGGAATGAGATTTAAATTATAAAATAAATGAATATTGAACTCTGATTCTATTCCATTCAATTTATCTCAACCAAACACAACATTAAAGTTAATATATCATCAAATTATAAATGACTTAATTGTACGTTGCACCCTTGTATTTAGGCCAAAATTCACTTTGCACCCTACTGTTCAAACAATTGCAATTTGCATCCCGATTATTTCAATTTCGCTACAGTTTACACCCCTTTAACGATTTCAAACTAATTTTGACCGTTACCGTTAGTCAAACTAATTTTTAGGTTTTTAGATTTACCAACATTTTATCTACAATTCAAAGATTTTTTAAAATATAATTTATTTTAAATATTTACATTTCTAAATTCTCGTAAAATATTATTTAAATATAAACTACATTTGTTATAATTTTCAAAATAGTATCCATAAAATAAATATCATAAATTTAAGATTTTGTTGTTTTTTTTCAATTTTTTTGAAAAAAATCAATTTTTAAATTTTGTTTCTTACTTTTTTTTGAAAATAAATTGTTTAATATAATAATTAATGACTGAAAGACCCTTACTTTGACTAACGGTAACGGTAAAATTTAACGAAAAATCGTCAAAAAAGTGCAAAAAGTGAGAATTGTAAATTACAGGGATGCAAATTGCAATTGTTTAAATAGTAGAGTATAAAGTGAATTTTGACCTAAATACATATTGCAAGGTGCAATTAAGTCAATTATTCATCTAACATTACTAGAAACGGTGGCCATTGGCTATGGCGACTGGATCAGATACGATCCTCACGAGTTAGTTGATTTTGATCCTCATTTTCGATTAGATCGAACGTAATCATAAAAATAATAAAAAAAAAAACGTAGGATATATGAATGTTGTATATTCGTATACATTACTTTCAAGTTGTAGGTAATTATTCCAACAAAACTAACCTAAAACTACAACAAGTCCACCTCGAGTAATAAGAGAATTGAAAATTGAGAAGTGAAGGTTAAGTTAAAACACTTGCCACACTCTCTGGAATTGCTGATTTAAAAGAGTTTGTAAATTGATCTTTCGGGGAGTAACCTGGAACAACTGCCTAGTCGTTAGGAAACTAACACTAGTGTTTCGTACTAAAGTGATGTCGTTCGTTATATTCTTTTCGAGTAGATTTGGTCGGTTGAACTTGGGGTGGGTCCAGTATCTTAGAGTGGAATTGACTAAAATTCATTAAACTTGATCGAGTATCTTCAAATGTTAGGTCGGTTTTGTTCACTTATCTTGCTAATTTACGATCTATATTTTAATCTTTCTGAATTTAAAACATATATTGAGTTTATTGTAGTTTGTAACCCATAATTTTGGGAGAAATATGCTTAAGTACTTAAACTTTATTTCGTTTCACCTTCTATACTTCAATTTTTCTTTCAATTTACAACCCCTGAATGTAATTCCATCAAAATGTCTTTAAATACAAGGGGTATTTTAGTCATTTTATTAATAAATATATTCATTTTGCATGAAATATATAATTTATTTTACTTAAAAATATTATAATTTAATTTATATTAATAAATACAATCCTTTTAATTTAAAAAAATTTAAGCACGGTTTAACTTAATTGAATAATGCGATGATGCAATTGTAAATTAATTTTTTTTCTTATAAATAATATTATGCAATTTAAGATTATCGTATTCAAAAATTTTAAAATTAAATAAAATGTATAGTCATAAGGATAAAACATGATATTAAAATTCTTATATTATAATTATTTTAATTAAATATAGCATAACATATTAATATTCGAAGGTAATAATATTTTAGGCAATTAAATCAAATTATAATAAATTTTTTAATGTACAATCAAAAGTTTTATAATGTAATTACGAAAATACCCTTCTATTTTTTTTTTAACATTAACAGCCAAATAACGGAAAAGGGTGCAAAGTGAAACTGAAAAAGAAGTTTTGGTACTCAAATGTCACTAAAAAAAGTATGAGTACTTAAATATGCTTCTTCCAAAGATATAGGGTACAAAGTGCAATAAACTCTTTATATTTTGAGCAAGTTAAAATATAAAATTATTGAGTCTGATATGGGCTGAAAATAAGCCCTAAAGACACATTTAATATGGCATTAATTAGACCCTGAATGGTCCGAACGTGGGGCCCACCAGATGGGCCCAAAACCCCTATTATAATATTAATTTCGTAATTAATATTGGGGGAAATAAACAGCTCAGCAAATAAGAGTTGGATAAGGATAATATCCCCTTCAGACTTATCCTATAAGGCATCCAATTCAACATGGAAACTGATTCCTACAAGGAATAGATCTAGAACTTTCCTCAAAGACTTTTCTACCAAGTCTCTAATTCCTACCATAATTCTAAAGGCTTCTCAGCCTATATAAAGGGCCTGACCCCTCATTCCTAGAACTACGTTTTCTTGGCTTGATTCTCTAATACAGAGATACGTAGGCATTCTGTGAGGACCGATCAGTCTCGAACGCAGAAGCAGCCATTAAAGCTCGAAGCTCAACCACACTAGCATTAATTACAAATCATAAACTAGTTTTTATTCCACAACATTTGGCGCCGTCTGTGGGACGAAGACATCAACCATGGTTCAAACACGAAGAACAACATCAACTGAGGCCATACCCCTTAGCACTGCTCCACCTGCTGTCTCTGATCCGCTCGTCACCGCTGAGGGAGGACAGTTACCCCCACCAACAGGGACGGTCATTCAACCTCTAACCTCTCAACCCTCAGGGACGATTCCCCACGTTGAGGGAACTGTGGCTATTCCTCAAAACCAAGAAACTAACCCTCTTCAGATGGTGGTTTCTCCTCTTGACAGCGCTGGTCGTACGCTACCTCCGGGGGTACAGATCCACACCACGGATCTCCCTTTGAACACCAACCCGATGTATGGGCTGCCTAATTATCCCCCTCAACGTAGGGAACCTGGACCGAGCGGTCATGCTTTACAGATCCGAGATCGGGAGTACGATGATTACTCTGGTCCCTATTCTGATGATTCAACTTCTGAGGATGACAATGATGATCGTGATGAAGCCCCGAGGAGGCGGCGTGCTAGTAAAGAACCTCGAAGGAGATCCCAAAGGATCCAGGATGAACCTCCACAAACGGCCGAGGAAAGGATTAAGGCTCATGAGGCAGAGATCCAAAGGCTGAAGGACGATATTGCTAGAGAGCAAGCAAGGCGAAGTCTGATTCAACCTCCTCCAGTTACAGGGAGGATTCCCATTATAAATCTGGAGAGGCCCTCAAGGAGGCAACGAAGGGCTGATGCCCCGATTGAAAAATCAACAAGGGTGGAGACCCCCAAAAGTAACCCTAGAGATCTGATGCCCCTTGGGGATCCTGATGATCCTACACCTCCGTTCACTGAGGAGGTAATGAATGCTCGCATCTCAAGGAAGTTCAAGATGCCGACAATTAAGGCCTATGATGGAACGGGCGATCCCGCAAACCATGTTAGGACGTTCTCAAACGCACTGCTGTTGCAGCCTGCAAGCGATGCCTTAAAGTGTAGGGCGTTCCCTCAAACCTTGTCTGGCATGGCTCAAAGGTGGTATAGCCGCTTACCTGCAAACTCAATCGGCTCGTTCAAAGAGCTGAGCGCCGCCTTTGTGAGCCAGTTCATTAGTGGGAGAGTTCATGAAAAAAGTTCTGCATCCCTTATGTATGTGGTACAGGGGAAGAACGAGAATCTGAGAGATTACCTCAAGCGGTTCACCAAGGAGACGCTGAATATTACTGATCTGGAAAATAAGGTGGCCATGGTAGCCCTGGAACACGGAACCACAGATCTCTTCTTTAAAAGGTCTTTGGCAAAACACCCTCCTGAAAATATGGCCGAGCTCCAACGAAGGGCCGATAAATATATCAAGGCCGAGGACAGCATGAAGAAGGATACCACAGGAAGCAATGGCAAGGGTTCTAACGATTCGAAGAAACGAAAGCAAGAGCAAGAGTACGATGCTAGGGACAAGTATCCCCGGACTAGCAAGGATTCTGATTCACCCCCGAAGAAGAGTATGGGATCAAGATTCAACGACTATGCGAGACTGAATGCTCCTAGGAGTCAGATCTTGCTAGATATTGAGAAGGATAAAGATTTCCGATGGCCGAAGCCACTTAGGGGTGATCCCACAAAAAGAAACAAGGATCAATACTGTAGGTACCACCGTGATGTGGGTCATGATACAGATAATTGTAGACAGTTGAAAGATGAGATTGAGTTCTTGATCCGAAAAGGAAAGCTGAGCAGGTTCACGAAGAATGATGATCGTGGAACCCAAAGAAGGGATAATGACAGAAGAGATAACGATCGTGATCGTGACCGTGATCGTAACCCACAGCCCCGAGGGCCAGTTGTTAATATGATTTGGGGAGGCCCGACAGCGGCCGGCACGACTCGAAACTCTCGAAAAGCGTATGCCAGAGAAGTAATGCACATCGTGGGAGAAGCCCCAAAACGTGCCAAGACTGAAATAGTTATTGGGTTTGATGATTCAGATCTCGAAGGGGTAAAGTTCCCCCATGACGACCCGTTGGTCATAACTCCTGTGATTGGAAACTCGGAGGTGAAACGAGTCTTGATAGACAATGGAGCTTCTGTTGATATCTTGTTTCACGATGCATTTATGAAAATGGGGTACACTGATTCTCAGTTGACCCCCACCAACATGCCAATCTACGGATTTAATGGAGTTGAGTCCAAGGTTGAAGGGACTATTCAGTTACCCATGACGATTGGACAGGAACCTAAAGAAGCTACTCAGATGCTGAATTTTCTTGTGATCAAGGCATCCTCGACCTATAACGCGATCCTAGGAAGGACTGGACTTCATGCATTCAAGGCTGTGGCCTCCACATATCACATGAAGATTAAGTTTCCAACCAGGAACGGTGTTGGAGAACAAAAGGGTGATCAGAAGATGGCAAGAAGTTGCTATGTATCCGCGTTAAGGGCTGATGGAATCGGGGGGCAGGTACTTCCGATCGAAGACATGGATGTTCGCGGTGATGATGAACATAGAGGAAAGCCAGCGGAGGACTTAATACCTATTCCTCTGGGGCTGGGCGACCCTGAAAAGGTGACTTATATAGGAGCCTCTCTGAAGGAACCCCTGAAGGGCAAATTGATAGCATTCTTGCAAGAAAATAGCGATGTGTTTGCCTGGACAGCAGCTGATATGCCAGGGATTGATCCCCAACTCATAACTCACAGATTGAATGTCGATCCTAATCGAAAGATAATACAGCAGAAGAAGAGGAACTTTGCACCTGAAAGGCAAGAGGCCATAAAGCAAGAAGTGGAGAAGCTCTTGGAAGCTGGGTTTATTGAAGAGATTCAGTTTCCAGAATGGTTGGCTAACCCTGTGATGGTCAAGAAAGCCAACGGTAAGTGGAGGATGTGTATAGACTTCACCGACTTGAATGATGCATGCCCTAAGGATTGCTTCCCTTTACCTAGGATAGACATGTTAATAGATGCCACAGCTGGACATGAGATGCTGAGCTTCATGGATGGGTTTAGCGGCTACAATCAGATTAAGATGCACAAGGATGACGTCCCTAAGGTATCTTTCATAACTGACTTTGGTGTTTTCTGCTATCTTGTTATGGCTTTCGGTCTAAAAAATGCAGGAGCTACTTACCAGCGACTGGTGAATAAGATATTCGCCCATCTAATTGGAAAAACCATGGAGGTCTATGTTGATGACATGCTAGTCAAGAGCCTGTTCAAGGCAGACCACATTAAGCACCTCAGAGAGGCATTCGAAGTGCTGAGGCACCACAAAATGATGTTGAATCCAGCCAAGTGTGCCTTTGGCGTTGGATCAGGAAAATTTTTGGGTCTAATGGTTTCAAAGAGAGGCATAGAGGCCAACCCTGACAAGATTAAGGCAATCTTAGACATGGAGCCACCACGCTCTATAAGAGATGTGCAGAAGTTGACAGGCCGTGTAGCGGCTTTAGGAAGATTCATCTCCAAGTCTGGTGATAAATGCTTGCCGTTCTTTCAAGCGTTGAAGAAGGTGAAAAATTTTGAATGGACCCCTGAGAGCCAAGAGGCCTTTGAACAATTGAAGAAGTACATGGTTGAAGCCCCGTTGCTGGCCAAACCTAGTCCTGGGGAGACTCTTTATATATACCTGGCGGTATCTGAACAAGCGTTGAGCGCCGTTCTCATCCGAGAAGAGAAAAAGGTCCAGAAACCTATCTATTATGTGAGCAAGGTGTTGCACGGAGCGGAGCTGAATTACTCTTCCATTGAGAAGTTCGCTTTGGCATTGATAACAGCCTCGAGGAAGCTACGCCCATACTTCCAGGCACACAAGATTGAGGTCCTGACGGACCAACAGTTGAGAAACATTTTGCATAGCCCAAAAGCTAGTGGAAGGCTAATCAAGTGGGCGATTGAACTTGGAGAATTTGACATCACATATAAGCCTCGAACAGCCATTAAGGCTCAGGCATTGGCTGACTTCGTGGTTGAATGCACCATTAGCAACCAAGAAGTCGGGGGCAGGAGACAATAACAACCCCTGAGAAGCAAGATAAAGATGGAGAACTTGAACCTGATCAGAAGGAATATTGGGTGCTCTATTTTGATGGAGCATCAAAAACAAAATCTAGTGGCGCAGGTTTAGTGTTGCAAAGCCCCGATGGGTTCACAGTCGAATATGCTTTGAAGTTGGATTTCCAGACAACTAACAATGAAGCTGAGTATGAGGCCTTGATAGCTGGTTTAGGCTTGGCCAGAATCATGAGAGTCAAGAACCTCAAAGTTTGTGGAGATTCAAGATTAGTAGTCTCTCAAGTGAATGGTGAATTTGAAGCCAAGGATGAAACTATGGCAAAATATCTGCGAGTTGTGAAAGCTGTCATGACTCAGTTTGATGAGTGTTATGTGGAACACATTCCGAGAGAAGAGAACGTTAAGGCCGATGCCCTATCCCAGTTCGCTTCTTCCGAAATAGAAAACTATGCAGGGAGTGTTTACTTCCAGGTCTTGAAGGCCCCGACTATCAACTCAAAATTAGTGGCACCAATTGATGTAGGAAGCTGCTGGATAGATCCTATCAAAGCTCACCTAGAAACTGGTTGGCTCCCCGGCAATGCCTTGGAGGCACGAAAGCTGTCCGTGAGAGCGTTAAGATATGCCTTGATCGAGGGCGTTCTTTACAAAAGATCTTTCGTTATCCCGTACTTGAAATGTTTGAGGCCCCAAGAGGCAAGGGAAGCTTTGGAAGAAGTTCATGAAGGAATTTGTGGGCAGCACTTGGGGGGCAGAGCCCTAGCTCACAAAATAACTCGTTTGGGATTCTATTGGCCAGAAATGCTGGCCGATGCACAGAGCTATGTCAAGCGGTGCGATCGATGCCAGAAGCATGCTCCGATAGTAAGGCAGCCGCCCGAGATGCTAACATCGGTTAACTCCCCTATTCCATTCGCGATGTGGGGAATGGATATACTTGGTCCCTTCCCCGTAGCTTCAGCACAAAGGAAGTTTCTGATAGTGGCCATTGATTATTTCACTAAGTGGATTGAGGCTAAACCTCTAGCCAAGATAACCACCAAACAAGTTGCCCAGTTCTTTTGGGAGAATATAATTTGCAGGTATGGAATCCCTCGAATTTTGGTGACAGACAATGGGACACAGTTCAATAATGAAGAGTTCAAGAAATATTGTGAGGAGAACGCAATTGAGCTTCGTTTTACCTCCGTGGCTCATCCACAAGCCAACGGGCAAGCTGAGGTAGCTAATCGAATTATCCTTGATGGACTGAAGAAGAGGGTTGAACGCTCTAGAAACACTTGGGTAGATGAGTTGTTGCCCATACTATGGGCATACCGTACCACTTGTAAGGTGACCACTGGAGCAACCCCGTTCCTGCTGGCTTACGGAGCTGAGGCAGTTGTGCCTTTGGAAATCATGCAAGCATCACCACGAGTTGAGGCTTTTGAACCAGAAACTAACGAAGAAGGCATGAGACTCGCCCTAGATCTGATTGACGAGGTCAGGGATGAGGCAAACGCTAGAAATGTGGAACATCAAAAGAAAGCATCCTTTTATTACAACCATAGAGTTAAGGAAAGGTTCTTTCGACAAGGCGACCTAGTTCTAAGGAAGATCGAGGCTTCTGGAGTTGGCCAGAAGGGAAAGCTAGCCCCTAATTGGGAAGGGCCGTATCGAGTCAAGAAGACGTTGGGACGAGGATCATATAAGTTGGAGACCTTGGACGGGGTTGAGGTGCCCCGTACTTGGCATGCTTTGAACCTCAAAGTTTATTATGTATAAGCTATCCTTGCATGGATTCAGCTTTCTATCTATTTATTATGAGGAGTAGAAATAAGGTTCGATGAAACCATTTCAGGGCTTTACGCCCCGAGTAGGACAATAATAAGCTATGTAAGGGTTAAACCCATTTCAGATTATTAATGCAAAGTTTGTTTCCCTTCAATGATTTTGTGATTTTGTTTATGTACCAAGCACCTGTTGAGTGTGAGTCTAGGAAGGACAAGTACCGAAAACAAGTAAGCAAACTAATGAGGAAACAAATGCATAAATAAAGACCCCGAAGAGCCAACAGTTAAGTTACATCAACAAGATAGATAAAAGTTTGGTCCCCAAGGACCGTGAATGAAATCTAGATAAATAAAGCCACATCTGGCTAACAAGGCCATGCAAGGCCACGAACTAACTCCAGCTACTCCTCCCCAGAACCCTCTTCTCCAGACTCCTCGCCGCTCTCCTCTTCCTCACTCTCCTCCTCTGAGTCTTCGCTGGACTCACCACCGGACTCTGTTATCACCATTGGCTGAGCTCTAGCAACTTTGGCTCCTTTTCCCTCGGAAGATGAAGAAGAAGTAGAACTGCCCTCGTTCCGGATTAGCCTCTTCCCAGGGATGGGTTGGCGAACTACTCCAACCTTCTTTGCAGGCAGGACTTTCTTCCCACGGGAGCCAGAAGAATGTGAGTCTTGGCTAGCAGCGGGAACAACCCCCTTTGAGTTGGACCCGGAACGACGGTGACTGCCTCTGGAACCGGATCCTGATGCCTGGGGAACAATTTTAGTTCCCGAACCGGAAGCTAGGTTAACCGGAAGGGCACCCCAATTTGGGCAAGGAAAGTCTGCTGGATTGACCACAGATGGATGCCTATGATTCACAGCGTTAATAGCCTTTTCCCAACCAACAGACATGTTGAAGGGACGCACCTCATCATCATGATCATCAATGAGCTTGAGGAAATCTTCAGACCTATGGTAGGCTTGGATCACCTTGTCTGCATCAGAGGCCTTCTTTCTGGCTAGAGAAGCAAGCTGCTTGCGGGTAGATGCGGCGTCGGCCTCAGCTCGAACAACTTGGGAGTGTAGATCATCAATCTCTTCCCTGAACCTCATGGAGTCACTTCTCAAGCTAGCATTTTCGTCCCTAAAGGCCCGGCCTTGGGTCGAAATGGTTTGAAAATAGGCGTTAGCCTGCAACAAGGAGGCGAGTGAGCCACAAGGAATATGCAGAATTGAAATCAATGACAATGTCAAACATAAGGAATTTCATACCTGATATAAGGCCTGGGCGCCCATGAGTTGAGACTCATCCAGCTTGTCACCTGCATGCATTGTCGCTTGGTCAGGCGGAGTGATGGAGAGCTTAGACCAGTCTAGGGCCAGGTGAGGACTCCCGAAGACCGAGTCTTGTTCGCAGATGCCCCAAGGAGGAATGAAAGGAGTCCGGATATCCCCGTCAGCGTTTCGGGATCGTTTACCACCCTGAGAACAACGCTCCAAGAAATTAGGGATGTGAGGCTTAGTTGGATTCAGCTTCTCTTCAGCCCTTTTCTGCATCCTCTTTGTAACAGTTGGCCGGTTCACGGGGCGATTATCAATCTCCTCAGCAGCTGAAATACAAAGAGAAAAACATCGGTATAAGAACAAACAGAGTTCACAATAAGTTCAAGTAAGAAAGTTACCCTCAATGGAAAGAAAGCTAAGGCCAGCCCCAATGAGATTCTTTTCGTTTAAAATAGTTTTATAGTGTGTGCGACCGTCGTCAGCAAGAAGCCTATCCCGGTCCAACAATTCCGGATCAGAAAGGTCGCACACGAAGTGGGAACTATCTTCGACAGACCCGAATTTCTTCACAAAGAAGTTGCCCCAATCACCGCCCTTCCATTCAAGAACAACAAACTCCCTTTCCCAGAAATGTTGTGAATCTGGAAAGGAGAAGGGATTCACCATGTGGGGAAGCTTGGCTCGGTGCTTGAGGCTCACCCATCCTTTTTTGGATTCAGAAGAGTTGCTGGCCCCGAAAACACTTCGAAACATTGTGGTTGTCGGATGAATCCCCAGCTCCCGACACCTTATTAAGAAAATAGAAATGTACCTCCAGGCGTTGGGATACAATTGACAGGGGTGGATTTGATATTCAGCCAGCAGCCTAATAATAAAATTGTCAACCGGGAACCTGAACCCAGCATCTAAGGCACCCCAATAAACACAGATCCTTTCAGGGTGCCAGTTGCAAGTTCTATCTGATGGACTCGGGAGACGAACCTGGATGGCACTTGGAAAGTGATAAGACTCCCTTATCTTCTGAACGTCCCTTTCCGACAATTTACTGGAACTATTGAAAGAGTCTAGACTAGAACAGTTGGGAAATGTATCCCTCATGATATTTAAAAGTTCTAGCAATGATTCGAATCTATGTTCAACATATGAAGGAGGTTGAATTCTTTCTTTACCTTTAGCAGTCCTCATTTTACTCCTCTTTGACATGGCT
Source organism: Saposhnikovia divaricata (assembly GCA_036435485.1). Taxonomy (NCBI): domain Eukaryota; kingdom Viridiplantae; phylum Streptophyta; class Magnoliopsida; order Apiales; family Apiaceae; genus Saposhnikovia; species Saposhnikovia divaricata. The sequence continues at coordinate 135,356,330 of CM071594.1, read as the reverse complement.
TCCATCATGGAGACCGGGGGAGCCATGGGTTGATCACCTTCCGACATCTTGATGCAAGAGCTGAAACTTGATCTTGAATCTGAAACTTGATCTTGAAGCTCGAACTGGATCTTGTGACTTGAACCTTAGAAAACTTAAGAATCTGAAAGCTCAGAAATGAAGAAGTGAATGGAAATGAAGGCTACTTCGCCTCTTTTATAGAAAATACATGACCTGGTACATCAGGTTGAATCTCAGCTCGGTTCGTGTTAACAGGTCATCTATCGTTTCCAGACAAAAAAGGACAGAAATTATCCGCGTTATACAGAAAGAATCGTTATAATTTATATCTGTCGGAAAAGAAACAGCTGGAATATTTACTGCATGGATGTTTGCACCTAAAGAGATAAACAACGAGTTTAATCTTAAACACGAGGTTAGTAGTGCTAATCCTGAATTAAGATGTAATCCCGATAGAAGTCACGATTGACAAAAATTGTAAACCTAGAATCGAGATTCAGCTTCTGAATCCCTAGGATCGAGATTCAGCTTCTGAATCCTTGAAAGTCACGGATGACCAAAAAACCAACTTAGGATCGAGATTCAGCTTCTGAATCCCTAGGATCGAGATTCAGCTTCTGAATCCTTGAAAGTCACGGATGACCAAAAAACCAACTTAGGATCGAGATTCAGCTTCTGAATCCCTAGGATCGAGATTCAGCTTCTGAATCCTTGAAAGTCACGGATGACCAAAAAACCAACTTAGAATCGAGATTCAGCTTCTGAATCCCTAGGATCGAGATTCAGCTTCTGAATCCTTGAAAGTCACGGATGACCAAAAAACCAACTTAGGATCGAGATTCAGCTTCTGAATCCCTAGGATCGAGATTCAGCTTCTGAATCCTTGAAAGTCACGGATGACCAAAAACCAACTTAGGATCGAGATTCAGCTTCTGAATCCCTAGGATCGAGATTCAGCTTCTGAATCCTTGAAAGTCACGGATGACCAAAAACCAACCTAGGATCGAGATTCAGCTTCTGAATCCCTAGGATCGAGATTCAGCTTCTGAATCCTTCGAAATGGTCGACCACGACACCCGAAGGAGCCATGGCCGACCACCTTGCAGCCGACCAAGGCACATGAAGATGCCCCGGCCGACCACCTTGCAGCCGACCAAGGCACATGAAGATGCCCCGGCCGACCACCTTGCAGCCGACCAAGGCAAAATCAAGAGCCCCGGCCGACCACCTTGCAGCCGACCAAGGCAAAAACAGTAGCCCCGGCCGACCACGAGCCATCCGACCAGGTGCCGGCCGACCACCTGGGGTCGAGGCCCTCCAGCCGACCAGGTGTCAGCCGACCACCTTGGTTGGAGGCCCTCCGGCCGACCAGGAGCTAGCCGACCACAAGCTGGCCCTGGATCCGGCCGATCGCGGGTCAGCTTGTGGTCCTGAATCTTGGTTTTTCAGCAATTCTCGGGCAGCTTCTGAACCTGAATCTTGATTTTTTCGTATGATTTCAGGAGCGTCGTTTAGTGCCGTTTAGCACCGTTTATCGCCGTTTAGCGTCGTTTAACATCGTTTAAACGTCGTTTAAGGCTGTTTAGCACCGTTTAGTGTCGTTTAGTGCCGTTTAGCACCGTTTATCGCCGTTTAGCGTCGTTTAACATCGTTTAAACGTCGTTTAAGGCTGTTTAGCACCGTTTAGTGTCGTTTAGTGCCGTTTAGCACCGTTTATCGCCGTTTAGCGTCGTTTAACATCGTTTAAACGTCGTTTAAGGCTGTTTAGCACCGTTTAGTGTCGTTTAGTGCCGTTTAGCACCGTTTATCGCCGTTTAGCGTCGTTTAACATCGTTTAAACGTCGTTTAAGGCTGTTTAGCACCGTTTAGTGTCGTTTAGTGTCGTTTAGCACCATTCAATGCTACTGGCACAATCTAGCGTCGTTGTAAACGCGTCGGTCGCTCCACGCTTTACGTCAAAACGATATCAAAGATAAACCCTGACCCGAGTCTCGAAAAAGGCCGTTAAAACTTCAAGGAAAACCTGATCAGTTTTCCTAGAAGTTGGGGGGCAAATGATATGGGCTGAAAATAAGCCCTAAAGACACATTTAATATGGCATTAATTAGACCCTGAATGGTCCGAACGTGGGGCCCACCAGATGGGCCCAAAACCCCTATTATAATATTAATTTCGTAATTAATATTGGGGGAAATAAACAGCTCAGCAAATAAGAGTTGGATAAGGATAATATCCCCTTCAGACTTATCCTATAAGGCATCCAATTCAACATGGAAACTGATTCCTACAAGGAATAGATCTAGAACTTTCCTCAAAGACTTTTCTACCAAGTCTCTAATTCCTACCATAATTCTAAAGGCTTCTCAGCCTATATAAAGGGCCTGACCCCTCATTCCTAGAACTACGTTTTCTTGGCTTGATTCTCTAATACAGAGATACGTAGGCATTCTGTGAGGACCGATCAGTCTCGAACGCAGAAGCAGCCATTAAAGCTCGAAGCTCAACCACACTAGCATTAATTACAAATCATAAACTAGTTTTTATTCCACAACAGAGTCAATGCAATTTTTTTAAATATATTTTAATTTGTGAATCAAGTGAACAAATTATATATTTTATTACACGATTAAGATACGTAAATTTTTACTTCTTATTTACAACAACTCCTATAAGAATATAACAAGCGATAGAAGTTTGAATGTCTAAAAGTTAGTAAATTAAAAATTAGAAAATTAGAATAATTTTTAATAAAGAGTCGGTCAAGTTTATATAGCCTTACTAGAAAGAAAAAAAAGTTAATAAGTTGGATAATGCTTTTCTGAAACATATAAATTAAATAATGTTGTTTTATAGGTGATCATATTTCATAAGATTTTTTACTACAACTCACTACAACTCCCATCCCACGTAGAGACGTAGTACCAACTACCAACCAACTATTGCATAATCAAACGGGTCACACAGTCACGCTCTTATCTGAAGTCTTGACTCTGGAGTAAAAAAGTTAAATAGATTGCGTAAAAAAATTTCATCTCCAACGAAATATTACTGTTATCTAAAATTTTAGATAATCCGATTATATTGGCTATATTTGTCGAACCTCAGACCTGTACATCATCAGTTACCATATTAAAATGATAAAATTCCATTTTTAACAACATTAAATAATAATAACATGCTATTTTTAAAATATAACTAATCTCCATTGGAGTACAATACCTTACAGCTTCAACAAATATCTTACAGGTTCAGCAAATATTTATTTAGTCAATAATTTTTAGATAATCCCATAGATGCTCTTAGTATTATAGTAGTAGTATTTTATACCCAAGTAAATTTACAAAGAAATATGGAAAATGTTATTGTAATTTAAAAACACAGCATATCTATGCAACTTTTGAAATGAACAATATAGTTAAATAATGGTTTATTAATTAATAAATTATCAGTGTTACATTTACTTAATTATATAGAAAGAGTACTTGAGTGAAATAAAAATGGTAAAATTGTTGAATAATTGTTATAATACAAGAACTTTTTGGAATCTTATTCTAATACCTTTAGATTTTAAAATGATGGATTACTTGACATGGTATTAGAACTTTTCAGAGAAAGGTTTCAGACTTCATTTATTTAATTAAATTATTTATTTATCTCTATCTGATTCCATTCTATACCTTAAGTTTTTATAGCAATAAGTTACTTAACAAAAATAAAGATCGAAAATTAAATCATAAAAGATCTTACACATTCTATTATATATTGACCTATTATATATTGACTAAGAGCCTGTTTGCGAAGGTCCTGAGCAAAATCGAATATCGGTTGAGAGAATATGGATTAGATATCCGATTTTTCGGATAATAAAAAAATTGAATATCCAAAATTTAAATATCCATTTAAACCGACTCGGAAGTCGGATAATTTGGATCCAAATTGATTAATTGAAATATATTTTATTTAATGAAAAAACAAATAAATTTTATTATATATATTTTGATAAGTTATCGTCAACTTTACAAATCGTAAAATAATTAATACTAACATTTTTGATATTTCATACTTTAACATTTATAAATTCATTTTCTTTAGTTTTATTTGAACCATCATAAATTATCATTCATTTTTTTCATTAGCTTTTTTAATATTTTTTAAAAGATATTAATAACACACAAACTCTCGAATGTACAAATTTCAGTAAAAAAAACCTTAAAAAATAATACTATTTCGTTCGCTACATTTTTAAAAGAAAAACTAGTATCATAACTTCGTAATAATTATTTTAGATGAATTGATTAATATTTAAAAAACGTATTTAAAATTAATTTATGAGATTATCAGGTTTTAACGTACAAATATATATATATATATATATATATATATATATATATATATATATATATATATATATATATTTTGTATTTTGTAAGTTCAATCTCAAAATTGCATTATATGTGTATCCTTATGTTATTATGCCTAAAATTTATATGATAAACTCATTAATTTGATAACGATAATTTATTTTTTTAATTTAGTATGTAATATGTTGAATTATTTGTCTTTAGTATATTCAGTATTTATTAAATTTATAAAAAAAAGTTATAGAAATACTAAAAATCGGATCAGATCCATATATTTGATTTTGTAAAATGTCGAATTCTAATCTGATTAAGAATTTAAAAAAAAAAAAGAACTTGATGGAAATGCGGGGTGTAATTTTTAAATCGAATATCCAAATTCCTGAATATTATAAATCTAATATCGAACCTAAAATTAGGATAATTTAATTTTCGGATATTTATGTTCACCTCTATTGTTTGCCTTTTAAAAGGGAGAGTTTTCGATGAATTTTAACATTAAAAAATGTGATTTATTGTATAAATCAAAAAATTATTTAAAGTTATAAAGATATTATAAAATTTAAAGTTAATAGTAGACTTTTTACTGAACATTTTTTCACTCTATTTTTTAAATTTATTATGTAGAAGTTCATTAATTTCAACAAAATCATATTCACATGTTCAACTTATAATTTTCTTTTCTTACTAACACGTGAATTAGCGAAATGGATAATTATCTGTTGTAAAAAGAGAAAATCAAAGTTAATTGATAAATGTATTGTTCAAGAATTAATCGGATATTTGGGGATTAATCAAAATAATAAATCGAATATTTAGGTTATTAAATACAATAACCCATGAAACAAGGATTAATCAGTAATTAATTTCAATTAATCGCCGTTTTTTAAAACAATGTCAACATCCCAAAATTTTGAAAAAGGATGAAGGTGTAAAAAAAATTACATAATTTACATTCCAATTATACTCTCAAATTTTTTAAAATTGAAAAAGGAAACAATTGAATATGAGTGAAACTTTAATACGTTTTTTTCTTAAAACTTTCAATTCATGGTATGAAGAAAAAGTAAGTTGTGTGATAATTAAAATATTGAATATTAATTAAAATATTGAATATTTGTATAATATGTCTCAAATAAATGATGTTTTTATCAATATATTCCTTTTAATTTTATAATTATAAGTAAGTTATATAATTAATTTTTAACATATATATATAACTCACATAGATATAATTATGTTATAAATATAAATATTTTGTCTACTGTAATAACTAAAATGCAAAGTACAAAATAATGTTAGACACTACAAATTACAGTTTTACGAGATCACTAAAAATCATATACTATTTAAGGGAAATAGGATATATTTGGTTGGCTGTTTGGTACATTAAATTTGGTAAACTGAATAACAATCATTAGATTTTAAGATACATAAAAAAGAATCATTGGTGTAATGCTAAAAGAATATTTTTTTTATAATATTTAAAATATTCTCATAGGTTTATGGTTCAAATCCCGTCAATAACATATTATTATTAAACATTTATATTATCTTATAAACAACTACATGTGAAACCTCATTAAATTAATATTCGATAACACGATAAATTAATATTTTCATTACAGATTTTTGGTCCTAACAAAAGTACAATAGTGTAAATTTAACCTCGATTAATTAATAACCTCTATAAATTAATAGAATTCTCCGGTCCCAATTATATTAATTTATAAAATTTTACTGTACTACAAAAAGTTCAAGTTTCGATTCACGTCAACAACATATTTTAGGTAAATATTTATATTATCTATTTTCACAAACATTTATATTATTTTATAAACCATTCCAAGAAATTGAAGGTTCAATTCCCGTTAACATTGTTATTAAATTTAAAAAGTTATATTATCAATTTTCAATATAGAAGAAAAATATTATCATTTGGAACACTATCAATATGTATTATTATATTGTAGTATCTTCTATAATTTACTACTAATTGAAAAATATATATTAAAATTATGATTAATAAAATAAAAATATATATTAAAAAATATTAAAAATTATCCATGCATCAGAAGTTTAGTGCTAAAAATTAAAATAAAGAAAAGGTTACATTAATTATGGGCTATATATATAGCCTATAAGTAACACATTTGAAAATTAGCATAGATCCCGGAATAAAAGACTGATACATAAGGAATAAGGATAGACTGATAGAGTGATTAGCCTACGGAAACATAACTTAAAACATAACTCAGTATATTACTACCTAGTGGATGATTATGAACTACCAAAGTACCACGAGACAAACTGAAGAGATGCCTTCCCGCCAATGCTATTCAACTACATCCATAGAACCTGACGGATGGTACTCATTCTCTTTAAAACATCAAATTCTATGATGGTAATACAACTAGGTACTTTAAAGATGGTTGAGGAAAGGGTGCCAAGAACCCTTTGTAAGAATAATTCCAACAAATTTTTAAATTTTTTTCTAAAATTAATATACATAAATATTCTCTTAATTAACTATTTAAGATAGCAAAATATGCATTATCTCCAACAATTCTCTTCAAATTTGTTCTTTATTTATTTTTAATTACCTTAAATAATTGAAAATCTCATGTGACAAGATTCTAGTACATGAGCATGCTTTATCTATTAATATAAAACAAATGAGGAAATGTTAAGAGCTCCTCATCATTGAAAAAAGATATAGAGTTCCTAAATAATTGAGGAGAGATTAGAAATTTGTTGGAGACATTTTTTGTTATAAATTCATCATATTTTAACCAAGGACTTGTTCATGTTGATGTTGCTCTAAGGAGCCATTAATGGCACAATCCAAAATACATTTGCTAAGGTTATATGCATCATTTAAACATTTAAAGTATTGGATGTAATCATGATTAATTTAAAAGTTTAATTTTTCTAAAAAAATAGGATATATTATAAATACAATTATAAATGGGATATATTTATAAATCAGTTTTAAAATGGGGCATATTTGTAAAAAATTCAGAAAAATATTTGATATAACAAATATATCCTTACTACTAAAATTATAATTTTTCAGATCTAAAGATTGAATTGTATCTTGTTAATCATTTCTGTTTTCCTTCTAGTTTGGGAGCTTGTTAATAAAATTAATTTAGTTCTACAATTTTTTAAACTTGCATGAGAACAAGTGAGTGAAACATGTTATCCCTTCTTTCAATTATTTCGTCTCACATTCATTTAGCTGGTGTTTGGTTCAAACTGATAAAATAGAATGAAATTCAAAAAGGAAAATAAGGAGAATGAAAAGGGATAATCCTGAATTGTTTTACCTGTTTGGTTTTTGATGAATAATTTTCGATATAATATATGATTATGTTGCGGCCTCAATTTCTATAACAAATTAAGATTTTAGAGTGATTGATACTTAACATGGTACACTAAAGCTCCGTTGACGCTCCGTTGACTGTCTCTGTTTCTAATACTTCACCCCCATTTGTTTAGTTAAATATTTGTTAGTATGAGTTATATATTGATCTATATTTTTTGAAACATATGTTTGTTGCTTGGTCAATATTGAGGGAGAGAGTATTCAGTAATATTTGTTGTAGTATAAAATTTAGTTTGATATTTTTATCACTTTAAAGTATTAGAACGATAGATTTCTTAATAGTTTTGAAAAGCATATGAAAATTTATATCAAAATTATTTTTAAATTATAATGTTAAATTATAATAGTTACGAGCAGGGTGTTAAAACTTGCATACAATTTTTATTTTTAACTTTTAATAACTTTAAATCATAGGTCATTTCTCTAAGTTCATCCGGACTACAAATTATCAAGAACTTTAAGCAAGTTTTTAAAAATGATTATCAGATTAGGTTTCCGAATTTAAAAACCAACCAACTGGAATTTGCAATTGTTTACTTGTCTACTTTTTGCCCCAAACAACTAATCCCTTAATTAAACACTCTTTCTCCGAATCGTATCACAGCTGAAAGCCTCGAGATGCCCAACCATCGGCTATATAAACAGCCCAAGCCCGTGCTTCAAATTCACAAAGCTCAAACACAACAATTTTTACAAACCTTCTTATATACTTCAACATATATTTAGCATTCTCTCAAGCAACACAAATATGGCTAACGCTACTAATGTTATTGCTACTCCTTTAGTGAAGGCAGCTAGCTTGCAAAGCCGGGCTTACGTTACGTTCTTGGCTGGTAATGGTGACTACTGGAAAGGTGTGGTTGGCTTGGCTAAAGGTCTTAGAAAGGTCAAGTCCGCCTATCCTCTTGTTGTTGCTGTTTTGCCTGATGTACCTGATGATCACCGCCAGAAGCTGCTGTCCCAGGGCTGTATTATCCGTGACATTGAGCCCGTGTACCCACCCGAAAACCAGACTCAGTTCGCCATGGCTTACTATGTGATAAACTATTCCAAACTCCGCATATGGGAGGTTAGTCCATATTCATGTTATACTATATGTTGTTCAACAATTTCTCGAGAGTCTGCACATAATATATTTGTCGGCAAAATTTAACCACTTTGTTATAGTGTATGCAATTAAAACATTGATTGTTGTAACATTATTTTTGTTATTGAAATATGCGCGCAGTTTGTGGAGTATAGTAAGACGATATATTTGGATGGGGATATACAAGTGTTCGGAAATATAGACCATCTCTTCGACATGCCGAATGGATATTTCTATGCCGTGAAGGACTGTTTCTGTGAGAAAACATGGAGTGATAGCCCACAGTACAAGATTGGGTACTGTCAGCAGTGCCCAAAGTCAGTCCAGTGGCCAGCTAACTTAGGGCCCAAGCCCCCTCTTTATTTCAATGCTGGCATGTTTGTTTATGAGCCCAATCTCTCCACTTATGATGATCTCCTCTCCTCTGTCAAAACTACCCCTCCAACTTCCTTTGCTGATCAGGATTTTCTCAACATATTCTTTAGGGACATTTACAGGCCAAGTCCATCAGACTATAATTTGGTTTTGGCTATGTTATGGCGCCATCCCGAGAACATTAAGCTAAATAATGTGAAAGTTGTGCATTATTGTGCTGCTGGTTCTAAGCCCTGGAGGTACACTGGAGAAGAAGAGAACATGGACCGAAAAGACATCAAAAAGCTTGTCAAAATGTGGTGGGACATTTATGATGACAAGTCCTTGGATTTCAAGCCAACCACTATTTCTGCTCCAGTGGATGCTGGTGCTGAGATTGACGACGACATTGCTGAGTTCCTTGCTGCACTGTCGAAGTCCGGAATTGTTCTGATCGTTTCGGCTCCACCGGCAGCATAGTTAACGATTGTGTATTACACATGTATTATGTTTACCTAATTTTATAGGTAAACATTTCTCTTAATTTATTAAGCTTGTCTTTCTACTTTTTTAAGGGAAGATAGGATTAACGCTGGTATTAATTAAGCTACTGCTTGCTAGCCAGCTTATAATTAGTACATCAGTTTCATGCTTTGTGTAAGTATTTGGATTACCATATATATAAGAAGTGTTGGAGATAATCTCAAACAATCTTTTAAATAAGTTAACGTTTGATTTGATTATGATTTGTAGTATTTGATTTGATTTGGTCGGATGTCTGTTTCCTTGATTTTAGGATCTATATACTGTGAAGTGTTTGCAGTAATAAAATGAGAAGAAAAGCATATAATGTAGTCTTTTAATTTTTGTTTCTTCACATGTACATACAAATATAGATATAGGTGTCTTATATACGTTTTATTTTCTACAATTAGTATTAAAGCGGGTCTTGTTGTTCCACCGCAGGCGGTGGTGAAGCCGTCGCTGGTGGTGGAGGCGCAGAATAAGTTATAGTTTTAGGTAGACGTAGCAGAAGGATGGTGGCAAAGCTGCATGTGTAGTATGGGATGCATGTGTAGTATGGGGTTGCCGAGAAAGACGAGGCGATGCTGGAGAAACCTGCTGAAGACAGAAAACGAGATAGAGTGGCAGAAGGCCATGCAGAACGAGATGGAACACTTATGGAGTCAGGGACACGGAAGGTGTTTGATGGAATGTCTGAGAGAGATATTGTTGCTTGGAATGCAATGATCTCTGGATTCGAGTGTTCTCTATTTTTCGGTGAAATCCAAGGGAAAGAGAGAAGAGACAAGAAGTAAACATGGCAGTCATTGAGGATGATGAACCAACTTTGTTGTAGTCATAAGTATAGCCATACGGGCTCAGATTATTAGCTATACGGGCTCAGATTATTAGCCATACGGGCTCAGTTTAATAGCCATAAGGGCTCAGTCGGATTAGCCATACGGGCTCAGTCGAATCAGTCATACGGGCTCAGTTTAAAAGCCATACGGGCTGATAAAGAAGTTGAAGTTGCCATATGGGCAAAAACGAACTCGACACTGCATTTGGACGACATAAAGTTTGCTGGGGTGTTTGAGATTATGGGGGAGATTGTTGGAGATAATCTCAAACAATCTTTTAAATAAGTTAACGTTTGATTTGATTATGATTTGTAGTATTTCATTTGATTTGGTCGGATGTGTTTACTTGATTTTAGGATCGTGGAATAAGTCATGGGTTGTTAGAGCTTGTTTAGGAAAGTAGTGTGTGTCGTGTTCTGTTCTCTAGCTTGCAATTTTCTTGTATTACACTATATATTGTGAAGTGTTTGCAGTAATAAAATGAGAAGAAGAGAATACAATGTAGTCTTTTAATTTTTGTTTCTTCCAATATACATACACATATAGATATAGGTGTCTTATATAGGTTTTATTTTCTGCAAGAAGTTCTCTTAATAATGATGATCAATATATTATAGTACAAGATTTTTTTGTAAATTTGGTTTCAAGTACTAACTTATGACCAGTACGAACATTATCTTATCTTTGAAAAACTTGAGAATCAGAAATGTGACGTTGTATCCTCTGGAAAAAAAATGCTTGAGCTGTTATATTACAAGTGAATTTTTAGCTACACTTCCTTCATTTTAGAATGGCAAATGAACCTTACTGCTCACAAGAAAATTTGGGTTCAAAAGGAAATTGACTGGAGTTAACCGAAAAACTGTCAATAGACTTTGTAAATTCGAGATAATAATGAATTTGATTCTATACAAAAAAACAACCTGTGTTTTAAACTAAAACGTAATCCATAAACTCATCGGGTTCGACTAAATGTGATTAAAAAAGTCAGCAAGTTTGATAAGCAAAACTCTACTTGATTACTGTCCTAATATATACAGCAATCAAGCTAGCTGTTTCAAAAGCATTCATGTTCACATTCTAAGGAAATCAATTTGAACAACACAAATATGACATGATCAGCTGGTTGGTTTAGAATCCTACACATTTCTTGACAACAACTTCCTGTCTTCTTGACCTTCTTAATCATATAATCAAAAAAGATATAATGCAAATAAGTTTCGATTAATTCCAAATTATATTAAATATTTTAATATCTCACTTGCGTTCGGTTAAAATTTAGTTAAAAAAAAATCGTAGTTGTTGAGAGGAATATTGATTACTGAGTCCCTGGTACTTCAAGTTCCCCAATACTTTACTTTCAAACAAACGATCACTAAGTTGTTGGCATTTGTTGTGCCCAAAATCTGCATTGGGCTTCATTTAAGGCCCATTAAGGTTACGGGTTCGAGTAATGTGGACATGGAAGGATAGGCTGGACCATATAGGGATGTTTTGGCCAAATATGCCTTAGGAACATACTGGAAGATAGGGATTCTGACATCTGGTTCGGGGTTCGTCCATATAGGGGTTCAGGTGTTGAACCTCATATAGAGGTACTACTGTGTGGAGGCTTGATAGGGGTTTCACCCAGGTGACAGGCTTCCGGATAGGGGTACGTGCACGTACCCTGACAATTTCCAAAAATCGGCCCAGCCGTCCCGCAGCCTCCTAAATTGAAGGAAAATGGATAAGGGACACTCTAACAACCTTATGGATAACTCCTAAATATCAGGAACACGTCAACAACATCAGTTATCACAAATAATCGTTATATAAACATGGATTATGTATATATATATATATATATACATATATATATATATATGTGGATATATGATGGAAAATCATATATGTGTGAAGATAATCATGGATTTATGAAGGATAACTACTGGATAATCATGGTTGATGGAATAACTAACTAGATCAGCATTGGAAGAATGATAAAATACATAAAAAACGTGGCTTATCAATCAAGTAAGGAGTCCAAACCCTAAGAACTACATGGGACTTGATTCCTATAAATATAGGATATGTAGGCACGTTGCAGGGGTTGGATGTTAGACCTCACTTCACTCTACATGGATTATGTGGAGACCTTGCAAACTCAGTCCCAAACACCACCACAAAAACCATCCCGAATCATCGGAAAATCCGGGATCAACGGAAGACTCGGAACATGTGTTGTTACGAAATTCCTCCAACAACAGCATTGTTAAAGAGGAAACCATAATTTATATTATAATGTTAACATATGATATAAGATCCATATAAGGTCTTTTTCTAAAGAGATATATCATTTTATAGTTTAATATTGTAATAATAACATTTAGACATAAAATTAACAAGATACATCATTTGTTAATTTTATAGTTTAATACTGTAATAATAACATTTAGACATAAAATTAACAAAAAGATTCAATTATTCAAATAATAATTAGTTAGTTAATTATTCATTAGTTGTTAAAACGTGTCATCTGTGATTAAATTTAAAGTCAATATTGATTGGATTTGGACAAATTAAAATTAGCAACGTACTTAATTAATCGTAAGTAACTATTTGAGCAAAACTAATCTACAAGACTACAACAAATCCACCAGTCCACTAGTAGTAAATAAAGAACATACGGAAGAAAAAGTTGAGCAAAAAAAGAAAAAAGCACATAAAAGAAAACGATATGAAAGAAGTGAAGGCTAAGTTAAAGCACTTGTCAAGCCCTGAAGAATCGGTGGTTTAAATTAGTATAGATTGATCTTTGATGGATACGAGGAAGCAACGCTGGACCAAGTAATTTAGCAAATTAAAAAACGTTGGACCAAGTTGTTGGGAAACATGGCATTTGTGGAGTAATTAGGGTTAAACAGATGTCGGTAGATGTATTTGATGGAGTTTAAGATTTGGTCGGCTACGGTTGGTGTGGGCCCAGTATCTTAGTGTTGATTTGACTAGAATCTACTCTAATTAAATTTGATTATCTTTTAACTTTCCACTAGAATATTCCCTATCCACAGTTTGGTCGGTTGGGGTTTAGGTTAGGTTGGTTAATCTCTAGTTAAAAATTACGAGTATTTTATATTGTGTATATTTTTCTAAAATCTGGATTCTATATTTGAAAAAAAAGAATTTTAAGTTATAATTTAGGAAATACTTTTGAGGTAATGTTTGATTTGAGTATATTATATTAAATAACTAATTATACACTTTTCTACTATAAAAATGAAAAAAAAATATGATAAATAAATATTTAATAATAAATTACTAAACTTATTTATTTACAAACTTTCATAGTGATTTCAGTTATAAAACTATCCTAAGATTAATCGTAAGATTCTTATTCTCTTTATATTTTTAACAAATATAAAATATAACATGATTTATGAAGGAGATTTATTTTATTTTCCTTATATTCGTTAGGAACCTTTTTATTAAATTAAAAAAAAATAATATCTATGGATACAAACAAAAAGCAGGGCGGTCGAAATTTGAATGTCCAGAATTAGTAAAATTGATTATTGGGTAATTATCGTTTGTTTAGAAGATGAGTCGGTCATTTAGAAAATGAGAAAATTAATAATTTGGAAAATGTAAATCAAATAATTAAGAATGTTCAGTTCAACGGTTCAACTCACCTACGATATGGTATTTAAAATCAAACAAGTCACGGTCTTATCTCAAGGTTTGAGTGAAGAGTCAAATACGCGTACAAGTATGTTTCTTTTTGTCTGATGTAGAGTTTATAATTTTATAAGATACCAGCATATACCACACAGCTGGTATAATAAATTATCCTCGGGTGTAAAGTATTTATACCTTTTTTGGACAAGGGAGATTTTATGTCGAAAATTCATATAAAGAATAAACTTAATTGCATATTGATGGCCGGAAGGTTAATATTTAATGATTAAATTATTAGTTGTGTTAAATTGATGGTTAATTTTTGAATTTTTTGGCACTTAGGTGATTTCGGGTTCCTTTTGTTAGTTCACAACTTACGATATTAGGGTCTTTTAAATAATAAAGTAAGATTGAATTGCATTTTATTTGTTGTAGTGCAATTTTTTTATACATTGTTGCCTAAAGTAAAAAAAGGTAGTTACGATTGAATCTCCTCAAACTAACAAAGTAATTAAAGTAAAACGAATAATCTACTCAAATAAACAAAATTTTCTAGTTCCAAAATAATAGAGACGGGTATTTTGACCTCGATAAATGAATAGTCTCGATATCTGAATAAAAAATTTCAAATCCGAACCTATTCATTTTTTGAGATTTAACTGTACATTTATGACATGAAATCATACTATGATAACAAAAAATTATTTTGATAAATTATTACTATCTCTTTTAAAATTAAGAGCAACTATACTCTTATTATCCTTCCAAATGAATGAATTAAGTCACACTAAATATGATCCATTTGAAATGAATGGATTCAAAAGAGATATTAATTATTTATATCATATAATTTTTTTTTGTCATGTCTCCACACCTATTATGATATTAGGTCAACAATTCTTTTTTAAATTTAGCCAATAATATGGGAAAAAATTAAACTAGAGCCATTAAAATGCAATTCAAGTTTACTTTATTTCAAAAATCCTAACGTCATTAGTTGTGAATTAACGAAAGGGCGGAGCCACCAAAATGCTAAGAAATTCAACAATTAGCCATCACTTTGGCACAATTAATAATTTAAGCATTTTTGTGCAAAAAAATTAAGCTACATGCCATCGATCTGCGATTAAGTATAAAGAACATATTAATTTAGATAAATAAATTTTTAAAGATATCTTTTCCAATTAAGTTGGAGAGCCAAATGCTCTCCATTATAATCGTATTTGTCCTAAATGATGTTCACGTTCAAATTTCACAACATGAATAATGAATTGTGTTGGTACTAGATGACATTCGTAGTATAAGTTGTATTTGTATCTAATGATATTTGCATTATAGTTATGTTTGTCGCTCATGACGTTTGCAGCATAAATTATGTTTGTACCAGATGATGTTTGCAACATTTTGTACATGCCATTTGTAACTAGGTTGGAGAGCCTATTGCTCCAATTACGTTGGAGAACCACATAAATTATATTTGACTTCTATTTTTGCAATAACTATGGAAGTATAATCCGGAAATGTTTTCAAAATTTATTCTTATAAGTCGAGTTTATAGGGTGATTTTTCCCTAAAGACTTACAACTACAAGACATGGATTTCGCCATAAATAAGAATGAAGATTTATTGAAGACTTACTAAACATGAACTCTTGTTGGCACTCCAACATAAGGGACGCTCCAACTTCTGTTATTGAATTATTGAAGGCCTCAAGTGGTTTATTCGGTCAAAAGGTCTCTGGGGATTTTACCTAGTTTGAAGACTCAGCGTGCCAACGCGGTTTTCGCAATTACTTACATGATTATGACTCGATTCTGCATTCAAAAAAGTTAATCGGGAAATCATTTATTTATATGTTGAAGACCTGATTCTTTATTCTGGTGAGTTAGCCTCATCGGGGGATCATCCATCTATATGTTAAAGACTTGATTCTGTATTTTTATGAGTTAGCCTCATCAAAAAGTCTAGGTACAATGTGTTGTGAGAAAAATCTGCACAGCACCCCGAGAGAATATCGCTAGAATAACCGAATTTGTCCTTGGATATCGGACGTTGAAACAGGTTCGCACATCCGCGGCTTCAGATAAATAGGCACCTGACAGCCACCGGAGCGGGTGGAGAATTGTGGTGTTTTGGGACTGAATTAGCAAGGTCACCGGACAGAAATGGCTATGAACTCCGGCCAAAACCACCCGGTAAATGTTTCACTAAGGGTACACGTGCCTTACACGTGTAGAAGTGAATTTCCGAACCCCCTTGCCAACTGCCTACATATCCTATTTATAGGAATCAAGCCCCATGTAGTTCTCTTAAAGCCAACCTCTCCTTTTGGGACACCAACCACGTCTTGATAAGCCAAAGCCCATTATTTATTACTGATCCAGCTGCCAATTGATAAGCTCCTAGTGTCCTAGCTCGAGCATGCACATATATAATAAATTGACATACCAGATAAAGGTGTAGGTACGTACTATAATTAAGTAGTCGTAGCTGAGCCGCTCTTTTGAACTCTTGACCGTGTAAGCATGATCCATACCACAGCTTCATAGACGCTCATTTCCAAATCTTCAGGTGCACCGTTCCATTGACATATAACTTTCCAAGACCCCATTTCTCCCACCATGAAAGGGATTCATCCCAAGATCACATTTCTCCCTCCATGAAATGGCTTCATTACCAAGATCCCCTTTCTCCCTTCATGAAAGGGCTTCAATAACCGATATTAATGAGCTCATATTCTTTTTTAAAGACCGAGTCCATACTCCCCGTGAAGGTTCATACCTAAGAAGTTCATACTTAAGAGGATCTACCTAACAGGTCAATACTCCTGCTACCCCCCCCCCCCTAAAGGTGTCTACTGGGGAGGTTTCTCCAAAATTTTAATATAATTGCAACCAACAGCTGAATTCAAACAACCTGCGACCAGCAGGTGAATACCAATATAGCTGCAACAGTAGATGAATTCAATCAACCTGCAACCAACAGGTGAATAACAAAGAAGCTACACCTGCAGCTGAATATCAAAAAAGCTCAACCAGCAACTCAATACCAAGGTAACTACAACCGGTAGGTGAAGCCAATGAACCTGCAAACCACGAGTTAATGCCAATGAACATGCATAATGTCAATGAGCCTGACTCATTCCCTCTTTGAAAACTCTATTTTTTTTTTTGAAAATTCAACAATTTCAAGATGTCATCCTGGGTAGTATATCATCCACTACCCCGTAGTTCCTTGTAGCCATTTTATGCAAAAGGAACCTTATATAATCCGTAGCCAGGTTCGACCATCCTTCACCAAGAATCTCTAAACTTACGGGAGCGTACTCATTGTAAGAAACAAGAGGTATCATAGAAGAAGCAGCCACGACTTGTAATACCCCTTCCATGAAGTTCATGTTACTCTTCCTTAATGATGATTCCATAATTCCAGTTGTGGAACCTTCTACCATGAATGTCATTCCTCATGCCTTTATTGCCTGTAGCTCGGAAGCAGTGTTGGAGGTTCTTTTTTCTAAGCACCTCCTTGGCGAACTTCTTATTATATTTCTTTTTGTGTGAGGTCTGATGCAAGTCAAAATTTTGCTTTTAAACCTCCTTCGACAAAACCTTTTGGAACCTCAGCCTCATGTTGGCAGAACCTGCAGATTGGGGCTATTTCTTTAGTAAGTCCTTTAGGTGGACTTTTTGTCTCGATTTTCTTCATTAGGAGCCTTCTTGTCAGATGTGAAAACTAGATGTTTATAAGAATCCTCCATATTAATGGACCTAAGAACCTATTTTCTATGAAGCTCCTTCTTTAGAGAGCTATTTTCACCAAACTTTTGCGACAGTACTTCATTATTAAGCCTTCAGCCTAGTTTATCAAACATGTCAGTGCCTTTGGTAGGTGAAGCTTCTAGTTGTTGAGACTTGTCTTTTGGAACCTGCCATCATGGAACCTTCATTCTAGTTCCTCTTCATTACTCTAGAGATCCACATATTCATGATTTTCCATGTTAACCTGTACCTCCTCGATCAAGAGGTTCGCATCCTCATATTTACCCAGTACCTCCTTATAAGAATCAAGTCACAACTTTGAGGTCCTTGCATAACTCCACCTCTGTCAGGTGATGGTAGAGCCACAGCTGTACCGACACCTTTACATCTATACCTACACCTCTTCAGCTGCACCTTCCCATCTCCAGGTACAGCTACATCCAAATATCTAATAGATTAAATAAACAGCTTCAACTACGTACCTGGTTTATTTGTACCTCATTGGTCAAGAGGTTCGCAGTTAGCTTCACATGTACCTCCTCAGTCGGGAGCTTCGTACTTTCTTTCCCACGAAGATTCACCTGCTTACTCCCCTTACGACCAGTAGTATGGTATGAACCAGATCTTTACTCCATAATTTTCACTGTGGGAGCTTCAATAGTCCTTCACCTCCAACCGATTGAACCTTTAAATTGAGATTCACGATTTTTTGACCATAAAAACTTCCTTATCATATGCCAAGATGAAGTATTTGGGGGTACCTTGTGGAAACCTTCTACCATATGTGTAACCTCGAGATTGAGGTCTCTCCTGTCTTTGCCACTAGAACTTCTCAATTGAACCTCTCCAGATGGTCGTACCTCCATTAGAAGATGGATGTTCAGCTTCAACTCTCTTGTCGAACATATTAGCACTCCTGACATGAGAAGCTGCCAGGTCATAGAAGCTCTCATCGCGGAACCTCGTTTCTCTTTAGGTAGTCCTTTAGAGCTTTTGC
Organism: Saposhnikovia divaricata; assembly: GCA_036435485.1. Lineage (NCBI taxonomy): Eukaryota > Viridiplantae > Streptophyta > Magnoliopsida > Apiales > Apiaceae > Saposhnikovia > Saposhnikovia divaricata. The sequence goes on along the minus strand of CM071594.1, from coordinate 135,337,367 downwards.
TAGGAAGCTCTCCTGGTCGCACCTTCTGGCGGATTCCTTTTCAAGTTTTTTCCATCTTTTAATGACAAATACACCGATGTTGTGGCCGTCGGACATTCCAGATTCAGGCAAGTGTTCATCTACGTAACTGCCATGGAATCTCACTTTTGATTTGTCCATTCCGAGTGTTTTTAGGAGCCTCTTTCTCTAAGTCACCGTTTTAACAATCCTTTCCATCGGAATCGAAGTCCAAATACAAAAAGATCGGTTTCTTTCCAGATATAACGATATCACTGCCCATCCATTTGATACGATCCGTGATATCTTGATTAGTGACCTTCTTTTCAGGCTCATTTCACGATCACCTCCGTCGTTCTTCAAGGTACGATCATCGCCGGAGCTTTTAGACATCATTCTTCTCAAACGATCAGAGAAATCCCCTCCTTTTAGCACCAAAAATGTTCTGAGAAAAATCTACACAGCACCCCGAGAGAATATCACTGGAATAACCGAATTTGTCCTTGGATATCGGACGTTGAAAGAGGTTCGCACGTCCGTAGCTTCAGCTAAATCGGCACCTGATAGCCATCGGAGTGGGTGGAGAATTGTGGAGAATCGGCACCGAACGGAAATGGCTATGAACTCCGGCCAAAACCACCCGGTAAATGTTTCACTAAGGGTACACGTGCCTTACGCGTGTAGAAGTGAATTTCCGAACCCCCTTGCCAACTACCTATATATCCTATTTATAGGAATCAAGCCCCATGTAGTTCTCTTGAAGCGAACCTCTCCTTTTGGGCCACCAACCACGTCTTGATAAGCCCATTATTTATAACTGATCCAGCTGCCAATTGATAAGCTCCTAGTGTCCTAGTCCGAACATAAAACCAAAAAACTCATAAGTCCATGAATTAATGATATATATCGCCTCTATTTGATGTTATCTCGTTTCCAGCAATAGAATCCTAGTTAAACTCCACCTCTGAAAGATATTTCCGTGCTCCTAAAATATAGGAACAAGAGCCCTTACATAACTTCTCTTCTGATGAGTACAAGTGGAGCTACGACAATGTTGGCACCTCCACAGCTTCCAAAACATCCGTACCTCTCAGCTACGGCTGTATCCGTACCTCACAACTACGGTTGTATCAGGACTTGATCCTATCCATGATAAATTCAACCCACTTAAATTGGGCCTACTAGGTCCACGGGCCTTAAATTGTGTCATGCGAAATTTTGGGCACAACACAATGGTTTATCGATACATTTTGGATTCTCATTCTGATGGGTTATCCTAATCATTTAACCATATAAATAAAGGTCCTTATTCACCTAATCCACAAAAATTTCAATTTTGATCCAATCCAATTATAATTTTAAAGAATTTAAAGTATCATTTAAAATTATGATATACATTATTTTTTTCAAGTTTTATGAATCAAATTATAAAAAATTTCAATTAATCTCAAGTCGCGCATGCTTATCATCTCGAACTGAAGATTATTTTCTTAGCGCACATTATTTTGTATTTGAGATAGAGCTCAGAATTTAAACGAATTAAATTAAGGGTTTGTCTAGTGTGTGACCAAGGCACATGCTAGGAATCCGTGTTTGATGAGTTGGAAAATTATGATTGGTGGAGATTTTTGTGCATGCAGGGGGTCCATCATTATTAATGAAATTTCTACCAACCAAAATTTGACAACTAAGCGAGCAAGGATTCTTAGCATGTGCCCTTGGACACACATTAGAAAAACCGTTAAATTAAATGGAGTTTTGAAGAAAAATACAGGTCCCATGTACAAATTATAAATTTATAACCTTTATTAATAAGCGAAACCCATTTTTAATGGTACTACTTTGTACCAAACAGTTCGTACCATGTTTTAGTTTCGCCCCTAAACTCCTATTTTTACGAGAATTCTAATTTATTTTTTGAATTAAAAAATAAAAAACTTACTATAATTACAATTCTCTTTTTGCAATTATTTTAATTAACACGAGGTAAAACATCAACATGGTAAAACACCAAAAGTGTAATCTACTTATAAATATACTTACACCAATGAATATACAAATAATTGTTATGGATGAAGTGATCACCATCTATCAACGAATTACCAAAAAACGATATGAATCGATTTTGTGGAAAGGTAAAGATTTTATATCTCATGACAACTTAATTTTTTTTCAACATAATCATTTTCAAGCCAGCCAAATTGTGCCCATTTACATGCTCTTTAATGTGCCGTTAAGGTCAATTTATACATCATTAACCTAATTATATTAAGATAAACCTTCATGAAAATTCAAATCTTTGCAACATTTTAGCTTTTCATCATGTTCATATTAGCTTTTCATCGTGTTCGGTGATGCTGGTGCCCATATGCATATACTCTTTAATTTTTGTTGGTACTCATCAGATCAGCAAGACGACTTTGAATAATATATCACCAAGGGATGGTGTTGAAGCATATTGCATGCAAATCAATTTTACAAAAAGTAATAGAATATTTACATCACCAATCACAATTATATAAGCTGAATTCAGTAACCTATGCCCTATTAAAGTTAATTTATTTATGACTAGCGTTATTTTTGTTCGCACTAAATCACGCAAGCGTACGCGATCACAAGTAATATAGAATAAAGTTGAGTTCGTTCCCACAGAGACTAGTTTATAACAGAATATGCACCTATGCACCAATGTATGATTTCGATTCACTACTAAGACAAGTATCAATTTTGAGTTTTAATTATCTAAATTTAACTAAGAAGCAAATTAACACTAATTAGATCTAAATAACTATCGTGGCTTAAAACTGATTTACCTATGAGAGAATAAACATGGGATCCGAACTTCATTAAATAATTTGCATAGAGTTGATGCCTTTAATCAATGCATGTGATGGTTATGATATCTGATCGGACAACACGAAATAGGTATAGGTTACCTCTCAGTATAGATAGGCCGACTGCTGAGCCCACTCTGGCTACTCATACATCCACAAAAGAGATAGAAGATGAGTAGACACCAATTATGTTTAGACCCTATATGTCTATAAAATTTGAAAACATAACGGTTGAAGCACAAGTTATCCATAGAGATCACATAAGGCAGCATAAGATAGTTCAAATTACGCTACAAATTATGATGTCAAAGCATACATAATCCTATGCTAGAATGGTATGTTCTAAATCTCAAGATCCACCGTCGCTTCACAAGAGATTAACAAGGCAACTTAGATGTTAGCTACGCATCCAAGAAGAATAAGCACAACCATACAAGGATATCAATAATTCATCACACACAAATCTTTAAAGCAATCAAACTACTAAACTACATAGATAAATCCGTTAGAATCCCATGACAATGATTAGTTCATAATTGAACCGCTCGTCACCATGGGATCTGATGAAACCATGGTAGTAAACAAAGTAAGAATAATAATAATTATGCTAGAGTAATAAGGTTTAGAAAACAAATTTGAAATCCAGAGTATCCTAATAGAAGAGATTAAAAGATGAAGTAGATCTAGATCTCCGTTGCATGTCACGAGCTTCGTAAAATCCTTCTCCAACTTGTCTCCCTTGTTTCTCTGATAAAAATAAGATTTTATTGTTGTCTAGATGTGTATTTATAGCCCCGGGAGTCTTTTTCTCCAAGAAAATACCAAAAATACCATTTTTAATCGAAATAGGAAAATTTCTAGCGGAACCACGCGCCGCGGCATCCAACCCCGCGCTACGGCGCCCGTTAGAATGTTTCCCCACGCTACGGCGCGCTCTCCACGCGCTGCGGCGCCCGCACTTTCTGCCAAAAATTTGATTTTGCGTTAGTCTTCAAGAAAATTTCCCAAGCTTCGCGTGGACTGTAAGATCGCTAAATTCGGACTTCTAGAACTCCATATATGGCCAAAACAGTGTAGACTGCGCAACTTACCCGGAAAATCCGAATTTTCCACAATTTGCTCATTTCTCATCCGTTTTCTCTTCCGATTCTTTTGCCACTTCCCGTTCTTCGGTTCTTGAGCGTGAATCCACCATGAAACATGCAAATGTATCTCCCCACTTCAAGATAGTAACCTTGCACCATTCTTACTAAAAACGAATCAAAAACACGACATACTTGAGGTCAAGTTAATCAATTTAATCCCAAACGAAGCGTTCCAAGTGGATATAAAATCCACTTATCACACCCCCAAACTTAAACCGATGCTTGTCCTCAAGCATAAACAGACTCGATACTACCTAATGCAATGCATGAATGCAACTAATATGAAAATGCAACGATCCCCTCAGACTAACCAAAACCAATCACTAAGCAAATATCTCAAAGAAATGCAATACCTCCAAACAGAGCTCGACTAAGTCCCCGTATACTAAAAATACATGAACAGAAACGTGTGTGTATGTGTGCGATGCTCATCAGATATACTCCTAACACTAGATCAAAATCATACTCATTCTTCGCCAAGACAATGACAGGTTTATAAACAGAATGAACGGTAAACACTTCATAACCTAGAAACACCTCCATCATCATTTGAGTTAGACAGAAATTCATGCTTTATTACTTAACAACAACTACGATACATAACACAATACATATTCTTATTTAACCGTGCAATGGATGGGACCCCTAAAGGCTTATACAATTATACCCATGTAGCGAGCGTTAGGCTAGCGGATCCCAGACCGGAAAAGTCTTAGGTCACTAGGCACAAAGTCCCCTAGAACTTAATTTCTCGAGTATTAAAGAGCTCATCCTGGTTAATTATGCATTTAACAATTAAAACAATTCATATAACACATTTTTTTTTCTTTTGACTATTTTTTTTTCAATGCAATCTGGAATGAGTATTCTCATCCAACCCTAGACTACTCATAAGATATGAGCCGGCTACTAGCCATTTGACGCCTAGCCATTATTGACAACTATTAAAAATTAGCATGAAATCTCTGTTTTCCCCCAAACTTATACTTTAGTGCTCCTACACCATAAAGGGAATAAAGAACATTCTAAATATAATGAAGTGATTAAATCTAAAACAACCAAACAAACATGACCTCAATCCAGCCCAAAATCAAACGATGAGACTGTGTAAAAAAGTTGTTTCTGAAACATGTACGTCAATTTCATAAGAACTATGAATCAACCCTCTATTCATCATTACAACACTCAAATTGACATCTACCTACCAATCAAAATTATCTCATCCTAAGGGATCATGAAATATGCTATGCAAATGCAACTAAATGGACTCACATGGTATATGAAAACAAAATAACAGAAATAATACAAACAAATATGAACGAATTACTACTAAACATGCAAAATATAATTCCTACATGAACAAAGACTCAACTAACACTACTTATCCCCAAATCACCCCAAACTTAGAATATTCAATGTCCCCATTGAATTGAAGGTAATACAAGGGAAAGCAGGAAACATACCTAATCGTCGGCAAGATCACCCTCCTCGGGTGGGGAATCTGGTGGCGGGTACAAAGCATGAGCTTCAAAAATAGGCCAAGTGACCTCTACACCCTCCACACGAAAATAGTAATCCAGAATTATGAAGAATTGGGGAAAATGCTCTTTTATTGAAAGCAGGAAATCCATGGGTTGCCTTCCAGGAAGCGCCTTTGTTTAAAGTCTTTATCTAGACAAGGCAATAGCTTTTTCTCTTGAAAATTTCTACACCGTATCTCTATATGGCCATTTAATTATCTTTTCCGGGGCTATATCCTTGATGACAAGTTTCAGCCTTCTTTGCTCCTCAAAAGTGTCAGTAACATTGTTCTCTTCACTACTTGACAAGTTATCAACAATAATAATAAGCAAAGTAAATGATTGACCCAAAAATGCATACCTCAGGTGATCTGGTGGTTTAAGCTCGAGTTTGGAAGCTTCTTCAACATGATGATTTTCATTATTAACTACCAAAGACTGATCAAGAGTGGAAATAGACGGAATAGGAACGGAAGTGGGTGGTTCACCAACAGAAGTCTTAACAACAGACTTTGGATCAAAAGAACTATCCTCAAGTTGAATTTCATGCTTAGAATAAATAGCATTCAATTCCTCTAACATCTCATCAGAAGTAAAATTCCTATACAACTCATGACGATCTTTATTACCCTCATACTTTAACAAAACATCTTCCTCAAGAAAAGACTCAATTGCACTATCCTCAAGATTTGACCATGAAACAACCTCATCAATCAGCATCTGAGAATCCCAAAGATCAGTCGCGCCTAATTCCTCATCTTCAGTATCAGACTATCCTTGTAAAGCAACGTCTAATGGATCCGACTTCAACATCTGATCAAATGCTTTATTGTAGCCAGTATCAACCCCTTCCACTCTAAAGCATTCTTCATTCTCCGCAGAAAATTTCATTGCCTTGAACACATTAAAAGAGACAGCCTGATCTTGCACTCTCATTGTGAGCTCTCCTTTCTGAACATCTATCAAAGTACGACCAGTAGCGAGAAAAGGCCTTCCCAAGATGATGGGAATCTTCTTATCTTCTTCAAAATCAAGAATCACGAAATCTACAGGGAAGATGAGCTTATCAACTTTTACCAAAACATCTTCCACGATACCTCTAGGATATGTGATCGACCGATCAGCCAGCTGTAATGAGATATTTGTAGGTTTTGGTTCTGGCAGACCAAGTTGCATGAAAACCGACAACGACATTAGATTGATGCTAGCTCCCAAGTCACACAAGAACTTCTCAAAAGATAGATTACCAATAGTGCATGGAATAGTGAAGCTACCAGGATCATTTAGCTTTGGAGGCAATTTCTGTTGCAGAACAGCACTGCATTCTTCCGTCAATGCCACAGTCTCCAAATCCTCGAGTTTGAACTTCCGAGACAAAATACCATTCATGAACTTAGCATAGCTCGGCATCTGTTCAAGAGCTTCCGCAAAAGGTATATTGATATGCAACTTCTTGAACACCTCAAGGAACATGGCAAACTGTTTGTCCAAATTCTGCTTCTGGAGTCTTTTGGGATATGGCGGAGGTGGGTAGATTTGATTATTCACTGAATTCTGCTTAAGAGTAGATTTTTCAGCAGAACTCTTACTTTTCTCCGTATCATCGATCAACTTATCAGCTGCCACATCAGATTTTGCAATTTCTGGTACTGCAAATTTTTCAACCTGCTGTTCATGAACTTCTTCTTCTTCCGTAGCTGCTGATTTCGAATCTGTTGTCACCTTTCCAGATCTCAAAGTGACTGCCTTCACCTGTTCCTTGCCTTCCCTCTTGCCTAGATTAGCCTCTGTATCACTAGGAAGAGATCCCTGTGGTCTGTTAAGTACGGCACTTGCAATTTGCCCTATCTGATTCTCCAACGTCTTGAGAGATACAGCCTGACTTTTAACCATCAGCCTCAATTCATCCAATTCAGATTTTTCATTCGAAGATTGACCAGAATTCCCATGAGACCGTTGCTGGTGAAATCCCGGAGGTTGGAATTGTTGCCTCGGAGCATACTGCTGCTGATAACCTTGATTGAATGGATTAGCTCCATATTGTTGACCCTGACACTGCTGATAAGGCTATGGTTGTTGCATACCACCTTGATTGTTACTCCAGCTGAAATTCGGATGATTCCTGTTGTTCGGATTATAGGTGGCTGGAGCTAGTTACGAAGGTCGCTGAAAGTTACTCACAAACTTTGCTGATTCACTAGATATGGCACATTGACTCGTCTCATGTGCACCTGCACAAAGCTCACACAAACTAGCAACCTGCTGAACTCCATAATTGGTAAGAGAATCCACCTTCATAGTCAAAGCCTTCAACTGAGCTGCTATAGCTATAGCTGCATCAACTTCCAGAATACCTGCTACTTTACCTTGCGATAGTCTCTGCGTAGGATTCTGATATTCATTAGCAGCCATCATCTCAATTAACTCATAAGCTTCCTCGTAGCTCTTAGCCCATAAACCTCCCCCTGATGCTGCATCAAGCATTGGCCTCGATTGTGCTCCCAGCCCATTGTAGAAACAATTGATCGCCATCCAGTCTGGCATACCAGGATGAGGACACTTCCTAAGCATGTCCTTGTAGCACTCCCAAGCTTCACATAAAGATTCTCCAGATTGGTGTGCAAATTGAGTAAGAGCGTTCCTGATCGCTGCTATTTTAGCCATGGGGAAGAATTTAGTAAGAAACTTCTGAGCAAGATCCTCCCATGTCGTAATAGAACCGGCTGGTAAAGAGTGTAACCAGCCCTTAGCTTTATCCCTAAGAGAGAATGGGAAAAGTCTCAATTTGACAGCATCTTCCAACACATCATTGAACTTGAAGGTATCACAGATCTCGATGAAGTCCCGGATGTGCATATTAGGATCTTCCGTAGGAGCACCCCCAAACTGAACTGAATTCTGTACCATCTGAATCGTGTCAGGCTTGATTTCAAAGGTATTAGCTGCAGTGGCTGGTCTAACAATACTAGATTGAATGTCATTGATTTTTGGCTGAGAATTGTCTTTCAAAGCCTTAGTTGCTGCTGCTAGTTCTCCCATCTTTACTACTGCTTCAAGTTCTTCTTCTTCCTGTTTATCCTTACGAGATTGAGAACGTGTTCGCATACACGCTCAAGTACCTGAAACACACAAACAAAGCAAACTAAGTAAGAAAATAATCCGAGTCAGTGAACTTTAATGACCACTGATGACAAGCACATAAACTATAAATAACATCGAGTCCCCGACAGCGGTGCCAAAAACTTGTTCGCACTAAATCACGCAAGCGTACGCGGTCACAAGTAATATAGAATAAAGTTGAGTTCGTTCCCACAGAGACTAGTTTATAACAGAATATGCACCTATGCACCAATGTATGATTTCGATTCACTACTAAGACAAGTATCAATTTTGAGTTTTAATTATCTAAATTTAACTAAGAAGCAAATTAACACTAATTAGATCTAAATAACTATCGTGGCTTAAAACTGATTTACCTATGAGAGAATAAACATGGGATCCGAACTTCATTAAATAATTTGCATAGAGTTGATGCCTTTAATCAATGCATGTGATGGTTATGATATCTGATCGGACAACACGAAACAGGTATAGGTTACCTCTCAGTATACGAATACCAAACTACTCATACATCCACAAAAGAGATAAAAGATGAGTAGACACCAATTATGTTTAGACCCTATATGCCTATAAAATTTGAAAACATAACGGTTGAAGCACAAGTTATCCATAGAGATCACATAAGGCAGCATAAGATAGTTCAAATTACGCTACAAATCATGATGTCAAAGCATACATAATCCTATGCTAGCATGGCATGTTCTAAATCTCAAGATCCACCGTCGCTTCACAAGAGATTAACAAGGCAACTTAGATGTTAGCTACGCATCCAAGAAGAATAAGCACAACCATACAAGGATATCAATAATTCATCACACACAAATCTTTAAAGCAATCAAACTACTAAACTACATAGATAAATCCGTTAGAATCCCATGACAACGATTAGTTCATAATTGAACCGCTCGTCACCATGGGATCTGATGAAACCATGGTAGTAAACAAAGTAAGAATAATAATAATTATGTTAGAGTAATAAGGTTTAGAAAACAAATCTAAAATCCAGAGTATGCTAATAGAAGAGAATAAAAGATGAAGTAGATCTAGATCTCCGTTGCTTGTCACGAGCTTCGTAAAATCCTTCTCCAACTTGTCTCCCTTGTTTCTCTGATAAAAACATGATTTTATTGTTGTCTAGATGTGTATTTATAGCCTTGGGAGTCTTTTTCTCCAAGAAAATACCAAAAACAAAATTTTTAATCGAAATAGGAAAATTTCCAGCGGAACCACGCGCCGCGGCGCCCAACCCCGCGCTACGGCGCCCGTCAGAATGCTTCCCCGCGCTGCGGCGCCCACACTTTCTGCCAAAAATTTGATTTCGCGTGAACTGTAAGATCGCTAAATTCGGACTTTTAGAACTCTAGATATGGCCAAAACAGTGCAGACAGCGCAACCTACCCGGAAAATCTGAATTTTCCACAATTTGCTCATTTCTCATCCGTTTTCTCTTCCGATTCTTTTGCCACTTCCTGTTCTTCGGTTCTTGAGCGTGAATCCACCATGAAACATGAAAATGTATCTCCCCACTTTAAGATAGTAACCCTGCACCATTCTTACTAAAAACAAATTAAAAACACGACATACTTGAGGTCAAGTTAATCAATTTAAGCCGAAATGAAGCGTTCCAAGTGGATATAAAATCCACTTATCAATTTTTTTAGAAAATCTGAATTAAATTTAACTATAATTCTAGAGCAAGAAGAATCATCCTAATTGTACTTTAAGTTCTGTTTATTTATCATTAACTCTCTATAACGTTTATTAATAAGCGAAACTCTGTTTTAAATGGTACTACGATACCAAATTTGCTTCCACCCCTTTTTTGGGTTCCACCCCTTTATTCCTATTTCTTCTATAACTCTATATTTATAATTTTCAAACAATTATAATTCTTTCCGTCCCTTTATTCTTATTTCTTCTAAAACTCCATGTTATCTTTAATTATGTTATCTTTAATAATAAAATAGTAAAATTATTGTTATCCTGAACAATTGCAATTTTTTTACTATAATCGTGCTGAGTTACAAAATAATGTATCTATGAGAAGCATATGTATATATAATATTTTCTTGATTTTCTTAAAATAATTTTAAATTAATAAAGACTTAAACAATAGTAAAATATCCATTCTAGTGATATTTCAGTCTCTAAATTTGAGTTCATCCCAAGATTCGTATCCATCGAAATTATTAAAATTTTGTTATAAACAATTTTTTTTTATTATAACATACTAAATTGTATAAATAACATAATTTTTAAAGATTATTCAAAATTATAAATTAATGATCACTTTTCGTACCGGTTATCATCTTGTCTTGTCCGGGTTATCTAGTCAGTACAAATAGTTGGGATGAGACATCAAATCCTGTTAAAGATAAAATAAGTACATACGTGAATCCTGAGTGGGACAATTATCAAAAAATAAATAAATTTTGCATACTCCTAGTTCGAGAGGAAAACCGACATATATTGAATGTTGTCCTTGTCCGTCTCTTAATTCTCTTAATTTAATCCCTGAACCACTGATCTTACTCCGAATCGTACTACAGGGGTATATCCCACCATCCCCTATATAAGCAGCACAACCCCATGCTTCAAACTTCACAAGCTCAAACACAACAATTTTTACAAACCTTCTTATATACTTGAACATATATTTAGCATTCTCTCAAGCAACACAAATATGGCTAACGCTACTAATGTTATTGCTACACCTTTAGTGAAGGCAGCTAGCTTGCAAAGCCGTGCTTACGTTACGTTCTTGGCTGGTAATGGTGACTACTGGAAAGGTGTGGTTGGCTTGGCTAAAGGTCTTAGAAAGGTCAAGTCCGCCTATCCTCTTGTTGTTGCTGTTTTGCCTGATGTACCTGATGATCACCGCCAGAAGCTGCTGTCTCAGGGCTGTATTATCCGTGACATTGAGCCCGTGTACCCTCCCGAAAACCAGACTCAGTTCGCCATGGCTTACTATGTGATCAACTACTCCAAGCTTCGTATCTGGGAGGTTAGTCGATATTCATATTTTACTATATTCTGTTCAATATTTTGTCCAAAATCTACACATATTATATCTGTGGAATTTAACCGTTTTTGTTGTAGCGTGTGCAAATAAAAAATTTGTGGTTTATAACTTTTTTTTTGGTATTTGAATCTGCAGTTTGTGGAGTATAGTAAGATGATATATTTGGATGGGGATATACAAGTGTTCGGAAATATAGACCATCTCTTCGACATGCCGAATGGATATTTCTATGCCGTGAAGGACTGTTTCTGTGAGAAAACATGGAGTGATAGCCCACAGTACAAGATTGGGTACTGTCAGCAGTGCCCAAAGTCAGTCCAGTGGCCAGCTAACTTAGGGCCCAAGCCCCCTCTTTATTTCAATGCTGGCATGTTTGTTTATGAGCCCAATCTCTCCACTTATGATGATCTCCTCTCCTCTGTCAAAACTACCCCTCCAACTTCCTTTGCTGAGCAGGATTTTCTCAACATATTCTTTAGGGACATTTACAGGCCAATTCCATCAGACTATAATTTGGTTTTGGCTATGTTATGGCGCCATCCCGAGAACATTAAGCTAAATAATGTGAAAGTTGTGCATTATTGTGCTGCTGGTTCGAAGCCTTGGAGGTACACTGGAGAAGAGGAGAACATGGACAGAAGAGACATCAAGAAGCTAGTCAAAATGTGGTGGGATATTTATGATGACAAGTCCTTGGATTTCAAGCCAACCCCTGCCCGGGCTGTGCTGAACCCGGAAGCTTCGGCCGAAGAAAGAGTTGCAGAGATCCTTGCGGCTTTATCGAAGTCCCGATTCACTAAGTTGGTTTCAGCTCCACGGGCTGCATAGTTCATGAGTGTTAATATCCATGTGATGTTAATTTGTTTTACAGGTATAGCTTGTTTAATAAGCTTGTTCTTCTAGTTTTTTTAAGGAAGATGGATAGCCAACTAGTATTATAGCTACTACGATGTTAGTAGCCTAAGAGTATACTTACTTTGTATGGTTTGTTTTGTGTGGATTGCCATTTAATAGTTCTTGTAATGATGATCAATATATACTATTACTATACGAAATTAGCCTAATTTCTTTTTCGTTTGTCATATAACATGACTTATTCGTAGATTACAAATGTTTCGTATGTAGTCTCGTTGAAGTTCTTCTATTACAAGTCCTCCCAGTTCAAAATGAAACATATCATATATGTTTTTACATGCACTAACTACTGAATTCATAAAATTTGGCATTACAAAAATGATCAATATGAACGGATCTTCTTAAAGCGAAGTATTATTAATTGAAACTGTTTAAAAGATTAAACATTTTGACCAAGAACTTTCATTGAGCTAAGTGTATCGAACTCACTTTTTCAAAAGTTGAAGATTTGTGCTAATGTGTAGTGGATTCAAGCTTAAAATAATTGTCCAAATGATATATATTAGTACTCTCTCATAATTAAATCGTCTCTAATTATATTAAAATTTTGCGTGTAAAACATAGCTTTGGAAGAAAGTAAAAGAAGGTAATTTTCTTGTTAATTTGTCTTAAGAGCATTTTCAATAAAATTATGTATATTGTTTAAGTAAAATAGTGATTTTATTTCAAAAATATTATGTAAAATGATTGGTTATATGTTAAACATAAATACAAGTAATGATGTCAGAATGATGTCATTTTTAGAGTTTTTGTAAAAGAATTTAGATGTCGACTATATATAGCCAACTTGAAACAAATTATCTAAAAATTTAGATAAGAAAAAAGATGGTTTGAGATGAAATACATAGAATTTTAATGTAAAGTTAAAACGATTCACCCTCTTTTTAACTACGGGAAGTATAGCATTGAAGATGCTCCAACGTGCAAGGAATCCATTTTGTTTTTTAATGAAGAAAGTTCCTACCTTGATTACATTATCAGGGTATGGACCTTGGGAAGATTCCTAGCAATAGGGACGAAGTCATGGTAAAGGTAGTCAAAGATTACATATCGAAATACAGATACTTTAAAGTTTGAAAATAAGAACTTTATGTTAAACTAGTAAACGATCAGTCACAGTCTCAGCTTAAATAACCTGTATATATATAACTAGTAGAGTACGTAGCATCTGTTTGGTAAAAGGTAGTAATAGGTGGAGGTCTGTTATGAAACCATCTTCCGAAATAATTTTCTGGTAAGAAATATTTGAAAAAACTTGTGCCGACAACGTTAAGTAAAGAACGTGTACAAGGATCAGTATTAGAGAGCATGGTGACCAAAATTTCAAGATAACCTATGATGTAAACATTTCCGATAAACTTCGTTTCATTACTAATAATAACCTTGATACAACTAGTGTTTAGAGAAACTCATGGACTAAAAGGCAACACTTGTCCTAACCATGCCAAGGTCAAAACTTATACAGATAAGTGTGCTATAAACAATAATCTGAAAACCAAACATATCATTCACGAAAATAAGATGAACAAAACACAAATCCGAAAGAAAAGGGCTGCAAATCCTTTCCGACAGCTTGCACTCAAGGAGATATGAAGAATCATGTCATCAACCCTGCAACAGTGGGAGAACAGATGATGTATCAACCTCCTCCAAAAGAAAATGACGTTACAGAAAACAAAATCAGTAAATCAACATACCTTGTTAGCAATATTATTGGAGAGCCAGTCCAGACCCTCGTAGAGCCCTTCTCCAGATGTCGCACATGTGCTCTGGATATACCTGATAAATAAACAAAACATGATTTAGTACCAAATATACAACACATGTACAAAAAGGCATGACAGTGAATACACAGATCAAGTGCCAGAAAGAGAGAGATACCAGTGACGCTGCCTGAGGGAGTGAAGACCAAGCTTATCAGTTATCTCAGCAGCATTCATGGCATTTGGTAAATCTTGTTTGTTAGCAAATACAAGAAGTACAGCATCCCTCAGCTCATCCTATCATAAAAACAGATAAGGTAAATATTAAGAATCGTAGTATGACTTTGAACAAGTTGGCGACTATGATGTAACTATTAAAAAATGTTCTGCAATCTACTAAATGGAGTTCCAATTCTGGACAAGACTCTAGGTAAGATGCACATGTGCATGAGCATACGTAACTATTTTACCACAAAGGTAAGATGCACATGCGCATGAGCATACGTAACTATTTTACCACAATTTCCAAGTATCAGAATTTCCAAATACATGCTTCGACAAATTTTGAAAATTAACAATTAGTTTGACTGTTGTGTGGGGAACTGATTAATCTGATGCGACTATCATACTTCATTCCCAGAATGAAACTGTTATATAGGAAAAAGCTAAAGAAACTAAGTTCAAATGTATAGTCACCTCATTCAGCATCCTGTGAAGCTCATCCCTAGCTTCCACCACACGATCCCTATCATTGCTGTCAACCACGAAGATGAGACCTTGGGTATTTTGGAAATAGTGTCTCCACAAGGGACGGATCTACACAAGCATTACACGGTGAACATTTTATACACTATGATCAACCTTCGGAGCAACAATATTAAGCATTTACTATTACAAATTTGTGACGTTGATAAATAGTACACCAATAAGATCACAAATGACATTTAAAAAAAAATGTCTAAGATTACCAAACTACACAGTACACAAGTTAACCGTTTAAAGAGCCAAATACCAGGGGGGAAATTAGAGAAGACATACCAATATAAGCATAAATATTTGTAAGAATACAATTCACTAGTCCCGCATATAAGCATACAAAACAGCTGGACTAAGAATACAATTCAGTAGTCCCGCATATAAGCATAAATCTGTTTAAACTTTTTAATTTATAAACAAATATTTGTAAAGAAATGAGGCCTGCATCTGATGCACTATTGCACTGTCATTAGATAGTAAACATGCAAGCATTATATGTTCCTTTTAAATAAATAATGAGTCGGGCATACATCAAATATGGTAGCAATTCCGCATCTAGTGGTAATGTTGATTGCAACAAGCGCATGTAGCACAAGGAAACTTTCCTAGCTAACTAAAACAATACTGTTTCAGAAAACAAGACACTGTATACCTTATCCTGACCACCAACATCCCAAACTGTAAAGCTGATGTTCTTGTATTCTACAGTCTCAACATTGAATCCTGCGCAAGGATGCAATTGACTCAATTACTAACATACTGATAGCAATCTATAGGCAATTACTAATAGATAGCAATTGATAGATTACAATTAAATCAACAGTACACAACTGAAAATTTTATCACAACTTCAACTTTATTCACAAATATTCGGTGAGCTATAAAATTAGAACATTTTCTGCTATATATATATATATATATATATATATATATATATATATTGCAGGATAAAGGCTGGAATAGAATGCCCAATAGACAAATGCATATAGAACAATTATTCAGAATAGATCACAAATAGTAAGAAACATACCAATTGTAGGGATGGTAGTGACAATCTCTCCCAGTTTGAGCTTGTATAATATGGTGGTCTTACCAGCAGCATCGAGACCGACCATAAGTATACGCATCTCCTTCTTTGCAAACAACCGACTAAACAGCTTGGTGAAAGACAAACCCATTTTTCCTAATATCTGTTTAGGCCAGTAGTAAAAGTCGAATCTCATTTTCAATTTCATCAAATCAAAAACAGAACAAGGGGCCGAAAAAAGCTGAAGCAAAACATGATTAACCCTAGTAACAGTGAACAAATATTACAATACTTTACTATGGTTACTCATTTTGTGAAAATCAGGTACTCAATAAACGACTACACAACAATTCAGACCATTTTCCGGACTCTGCATTTCACCTCTAATAACCAAAAAATGCAAACTTTTCATGTTAATGCCGAGCTCGAAACAGGAACAATGGAGACTATCCATACTAGACCCTTGAAACCGAGTCCAAGCAACCTATGATTCAAAAACTAACAACTTAAGAAAATACATAATTATCCCATCAAGCCTTCATCTTAATAAAAGAGGCCACATTAATACACAAATCCAAGATTTCTCTACCAAATTACCCGTATCCATTCGACCCTCAAATTTCAATTCTCCGCAAACAATTTTCAACATAGCACATCTAAAAACATACATTACTCGTAATAATTTTGGTGTGTGCATTTTTTTAATATATACGAAACAACGATATTCCGACAAACAAATGAACAACGAGACAAAACGACAAGATGATGTTCGAAAACCCGAAAGCGAAAGGAAAGACCTAATAACAGACCTTGGAAACAAATCCCATCTAATTGATTGATCTCCGAAAACGTTTAACTCTCACAAACACAACAAATAAATGAAGCTCTCCAGATCGATAATTACATAAATTTACATACTAAATCTAACGGATCGCATACAAGAAATGGAATGGATCGCAATTGGGAAAAAATTACAAGCTAAGAATTTAAAGATGTGTGCGTGTATGTTGAACAAATAGATAGAAATAATCAAGAAAAAAAAATGAAAAACTTACAGAAATATGTTGTGGGGGAGATGGAATGAGAGTCCTTCGTTTTAATTTCGAGTCCTGTGGTTCTAACTTAAAGCACTCCCTTCCCCTTTTTAGATCCTTTTTTTTCTTCGTATAAATCTTCACCGTTTATTATAAGGTTTTTTTCATAAATATATATAAAAATAAATAAATTTTTGCAATTTTACTTTTGTTAAGAAAACCTATTTGCAATTTTACTAACCTAAATTTCAAAATTGCAAAAATACTATCTATTAGGGCAATCCTCCTTCCCCTGCCCAGTTGCCCAGTAGCCTGCCCGCCTAATTCAACCACATTCAACACTTTTTTTTTAAGGAGGGATTCTATTTGGTTTGGGTTGCATGGCCCCGCAGGGGCAACAACATTCTACCGAATGCAATCACATGCAACTAAATTTCTGATTTCAACTTCCATTTTTCAGTTGTCATTTTCGACCTCATTTTTTATATATAGAGTTCAAAAAAGAGGTCGAAAATGACAACTAAAAAATGGAACTTGAAATCAGCAACTGAATGCAACCACATGCAACTAAATTTCTGATTTCAAGTTCCATTTTTCAATTGTTATTTTCGACCTCATTTTTGAACTATATATATATATATATATATATATATATATATATAAAGTTGAATGTGGTTGCATGTGGTTCAATGTGGTTGCATTCAGTTGCAATCAAAATATCACCCCACCTTAAAAAAAAGTGTTGAAGGCTGAGTGTTGAAGTCGGCGGCTGGGCACATGGGGGGAGGGGGGAAGGGTTGACCTAATTTGTAGTATTTTTGCAATTTTGAAACTTAATGTAGTAAAATTGCAATTAATTAAGGAAGATGATATTTTTGCAAATAGAAACTTCAAATGTAGTATTTTTGGTAAATTCCCTTTATTATATTGGTCTCACGGAAATTTGAAAAATAAAATTAAAAAATGCATTATTATTATTATTATTATTATTATTATTTGTGCTTTTTTCAAAAAATTATTCTTGAAAATCCATTTACGCTGAGTTAAAAAATCTATAATCAATTAACCAATTTGAAAAAACAAAATCCAATACCTAAATACAGTTCATTCTGACGAAACCAAATATGTTTTAGATTTTAACGGATCGGCTTTTTGAATGAGGATTGTTAACAAAGAAATTTGGTGATAATCAATTTTGGTGGTTGCGGGAATATTGAAATTATAAAAATAGGGGGATTTGAGTTTTTGGATGTTTCGGGCTGGATGTTTCGGGCTGGACTTGAGAGGTGTCTCGAATTGTTAGATGTGTCGGATAATTTTTCAAGATGCTTACGTACCTTATTTTTATAAGGATCAAGCCAACGCAGTTCTGTTAAGGAGTCGGTTTTTAATCCCTACGATTGTTAAGGGATATATTAGGAATTAGTAGATTTTATCGATTTAAATTATATTCGCGTTGGGATATCTTCCTGATTTGAAGGATATCGTTTTGAGATATTTTTTTATCTTTAATTGGAGATTATTCCTCGTTTCAGAAAGAGGAAATAATCAACTTGGGGATTAAGGTAATTATTATTATATGAATGTTTGAGAAATTTAGGAGATGATTGAGGCAACCGAAAATATGGCGTAACAACTACCCCAGTTCTTCAGTGCAGCTTGATGGACAGGAGAGCTAAGCATGCTTCGATCTTCCAAATTTCTTAAGTCACTTAAAAACAACTAGGAGAGGAAGATTAATAAAAAATATGGAGCACCTAAGTGCCCGTAACATGCATGTAGATGTAAACGAGACAATATGCAATATGTAAAAAAGAATAGATATACGAGTATTTTTGTATGGTGAGAGAATCTATCTTAGAGGGTCATCCAAGCATTATCCCCAATAGTCATCAAAGCATTCCGAGCAATACCCTAAAAAAAAAAATTTCAAGAAATACCCTACTCCAAGAAGGTAAACTTCTTGGAATCTCTAAAATGCATTCCAAGGAATACCCTCTTCAAAGAAAGACGTATCCTATAATTTCCATAATGCATTCCAGAGAGTACCCTCCTCAGGAGGTCATACCCCCTAGAATCTCCATAATGCATTTCATAGAGTACCATTCTTAGAGGAGGTCGTACCCTCTAGAATCTCCATAATGCATTCCAGAGAGTACCCTACTCAGAGGAGTTCGTACCCCTAGAATCTCCATAATGCATTCCAAAGAGTACCCTCCTCAGAGGAGGTCATACCCCCTAGAATCTCCATAATGCAATCCAAAGAGTACCCTCCTCCGAGGAGGTCGTACCCCCAAGAATCTCCATAATCCATACAAGAGATTATCCTTCTCAGAGGAGGTCGTATCCCCTATAATCTTCTTGGTGAGTTCCCAGAAGTACGGGTTGTCTCCCCTGAAGTACGGGTTTTGCCAAGGCACTCTAAGTCATGCCCAACATAAAGGGAAGGTCTTTAAAAACATTATCTCGGAGGATCTTCCCAAGCATTACCCATGATCTTCCAATGAAATTCCATGCATTGTCCGAAAAGTCTTCGAAGACATTTTCCCTACGAATCTTCCAAAGCAATATACAAAAGGGTCTTCCAAAACATTACATTTCTTAAAAAAGGATCTTCCAAAATATTACCCACATCAAAGAGTCTTCCAAATTATTATCCCCACAAGAAAGGGCCTTCCAAAATATTACCCTCATAAGAAAGGGCCTTCCAAAATATTACCCTCATCAAAAGGGGATCTTCCAAAATAATACTCTCCTCAAAGCAAAGCCTTCCAAATTATTACCTCCACAAAGTAGCGCCTTCCAAAATATTACCCTTATCAAAATAGGGCCTTCCAAAATATTACCCTTATCGAAATAGGGTCTTCTTAAAGAACCTTCCAAAATATTACCCCCATAAATGAAGGCCTTCAAAATAATACAAGCAATACATTAAGGATCTTCCAAAAGAATCATGAGTATTGGATCTCAAATCTTGAACATCTACACGTTTCAAATTCTGCCCTGAACTATTTTAACCTTTTTAACCTTCTAAATGATATTTTCTTGGAAAACACAAAACACAAAAGTTGTAGAGAACGAAAAGATCTTTTCGAAAAGATATCTCTCATCAAAAACGGACTTATAACGAATCGGGAATTAAATAAAACGTCTGCTGCTCGATCCTGAAAAACGAGATCTGATTGTGTTTTGTGATTTTGAGAATAGATCGAGATATAATATGAAAGAACTCCAAGAACAAAAGTTGTAGAAAACTGTAAAAGCTATCGAAATCTTTAAAAATCATGGAAATCCGACATGTAATGAATTTACTACGAATTTTATAAGATAGTTGATTTTATGGACAGAATCATAAGAAACTTATCTTAATTTAGAATAGGGCGACCGTCTCCATCGTTTAGCTTCTCCATTAAAGCCGCTTCAGATCCATAATAACCC
The DNA here is from genome assembly GCA_036435485.1 of Saposhnikovia divaricata. Lineage (NCBI taxonomy): Eukaryota > Viridiplantae > Streptophyta > Magnoliopsida > Apiales > Apiaceae > Saposhnikovia > Saposhnikovia divaricata. The sequence goes on along the minus strand of CM071594.1, from coordinate 135,316,856 downwards.
CCCAAGCGTATGAATTGATTGTCCTCCACAATCAAAAAATATGCCCTCCTTCTAGCGCCAATTGTTAACGGAGGAATTTTTGGTGATAACCAGTTTCGGAGGTTGCTGGAATATCGAAAATATGAAAATAGGGGGAGTTGAGTTTTTGGCTATTTGGGCCTGGACTTGAGAGGTGTCTCGACTTGTTAGATATGTCGGATCCTTTTCCAAGATGCATGCGTACCTTATATTTATAAGGATCAAGCAACATAGTTCTGTTAAGGATTCAGTTTTTAATCCCTATGATTGTTAAGGGATTTATTGAGAATTAGTAGATTTTATCTATTTAAATTATATTCGTGTTGGAATATCTTCCTGATTTGAAGGATATCGTTTGGAAATATTTTTTATCATTAATTGAAGATTATTCCTCGTTTCAGAGAGGAAATAATAAACTTAGGGATTAAGTTAATTATTATTAAAAGAATATTGGGAAATTTAGGAGATAACTGAAGGAATCGAAAATATGGCATAACAAGGATGTACCTTTGTGGAAACAAATTTGTGTTAGGTTGTTAGTTGACTTGTCTATTTCTTTATTTTTCTTTTTTGACGAAAACATGGAAATTTTTTTACCAAGATGAAAAAATGAAAATATTAAGTCTTGGACTATGTTTATTTCTTGATGTTTATAAATAAATATTACTCCATCCATCCCACTTATTTTGTTACCAATTAGATTTCCATCTTTTATTCAATCCTACTAAACAAATTAATAGTTATCAAAATATTATATTTTCTTTCAAATAAATTGACATAACTAATACTTGAACGCTATATTTTCTTTCAAATAAATTGACATAACTAACACTTGAACGCGATGAGATAGCTCAAGTGGTAAGGGTTTATCTCTTGTTATCTCAGAGTTTGACTCTCGCTCATCCCCGAGATTTATTAAAATAAATATTGACTTTGTAAAGCATATAAGCCTAATTATTCAAAAAAAAACATAAGTAACACTTAATTTACCATATTATATCTTTATATATAATTTGAGTAAAGCAGTTCCTACGGCAGTGGTCGTCACGCGAATCCCATTTTCCTATAAAAACATTATCACCCAAGTAAATTTATAGTAAAAATTTACATCAAAATTTCTCGTGTTAAACGGGATACAAGATAAGAAAATATAAAAAAATTATATATAATTATAGTTAAAGAAAAGTAAAGTATTAATGTAAATATATAATCCATTCATAGTTCAAATATTCTTTTTATAATTTTAAATATTATAAACGAAATAGTAATTATGTGAAAAAAGTTTAATATAATAAAAATTAGAAAAATTACAATGACCAACTAAATAAAATTTGGAAAATACATTCTTTAAAAAATAGAATATAAATAGTAACCAAAATTTATCTAAATAATGTTTCGTACATCGCATGGGTATGAAAATATATAATTGGAATAATGACTAAAAAATAGGAGAAAAAATAAAATAACTGTAAACATTTTATTAAATATAATTTAAATTATATATACAAATTTAATAAAATACTTTCAATAATAAAACGATTATAAAATATAGTAGTATTTTTTCAAATAGCAATTAAAAATTATATCTTATTAAAAAAATTAAAATAAGTAAGTATATCTTATTAAATTGAAGGAAGAAATTAATTTATAAACATCCCGTGCACTACACGGATATAAAACTAGTTAATTAATGTGAACAATAATTTTGGGACAAATATAATAGGTAATGTGATCACAATAAATGGAACGACCATCGAGAAAGTATTTTTTATAAAGACAATGTAGTGAACCAAACAACCTCTTAATTCTCTACAAATTTTAGTTCATTCACAAATTAATTTTGTATTAAAAATTAAGAAGATAAATCATCAAAGGACTCTCACGAGGGCCAAGGACCAAGGTAGGAAAAACTGTAACCCAGGACATGCAATAAAACAAAGGACTAGCAAGGAGCTAAAATAAATAACACTGTTAACGGAGGAATTTGGTGATAACAAATTTTGGAGGTTGCTGGAATAACGAAATCATGAAAATAGGGGGATTTGGGTTTTTGGATGTTTGGGGCTGGATTGGAGAGGTGTCTCGACTTGTTAGATGTGTCGGATCCTTTTTCAAGATGCCTGCGTACCTTATATTTATAAGGATCAAGCCAACGCAGTTCTGTTAAAAGGATTGGTTTTTAATCCCTACGATTGTTAAGGGATGTCTTTTGGGAATTAGTAGATTTTATCTCTTTGAATTATATTCGCGTTGGGATACCTTCCTGATTTGAAGGATATCGTTTAGAGATATTTTCTATCATTAATTGGAGATAATTCCTTGTTTCGGAGAGAGGAAATAATTAACTTGGGGATTAAGTTAATTATTATTAGATTCATATTTGGAAATTTGGGAGATAATAGAGGCAACCGAAATTATGCCGTAACAACTACCCCCAGTTCTTCAGTGCAGTTTGCTGCAGTGGAGAACTAAGCATGCTTCGATCTTCCAAATTTCCTGAGTCACTAAAATAGCTAGGAGAGGAAGATTAGTAAAAAAATATGGAGCACCAAGGTGCTCGTAATATGCATGTAGATGTAAACGAGACAATATGCGAGATGTAAAAAAAATAAGTTATATAGGTGTAAGAGAACGTATCCTGGAGAGCCATCCAAACATTATTCGAAGAGTCGTGCAAAACTTTCCGAGCAATACCCTGAAAAGCAAATATTCAAAGAAATATCCTTTATTAAGCACTCCGAGAAATACCCTCCTCAAAGAAGGACGTATTCTAGAGTTTCCATAACGTATTCCAAAAAATATCCTCCTCAAAGAAGGTCATATCCACCAGAATTTCCATAAATGCTTCAGAAATATCCCTCCTCACAGGAGGTGGATTTTCCGAAGCTCGAACCTTGATGAGGCGCCGGAAGTACGGACATCCCCCCGGAAGTACGGTTTTTGCAAGGATTTAGTAATTTAGGGTACTCTCCTCAAAGGAGATCAGTTTTTGTTCAGAAATACCCTCCTCACAGGAGGTGGACTTTCCGAAGCTCGAACCTTGATGAGGCGCCGGAAGTACGGACATCCCCCCCGGAAGTACGGTTTTTGCAAGGATTTTGATAATTTGGGATACCCTCCTCAAAGAAGGTCGCTCCCCATTCCAGAAATACCCTCCTCACAGGAGGTGGATTTTCCGAAGTTCGCTTCATTTCACTAAGACTCTCCTTAGAGGAGATCGTCTTTTAAATAAATCACAAAGACCCTCCTTAGAGGAGGTCGTCTAACACAAAAAAATAAGGGAGACCCTCCTTAGAGGAGGTCATCTTCCCAAAGTCATATCAATATCCCAAGATTCTTCCAAAAAATATCAGCAACACTTGAAGGCTCTTCTAAAAAATCAACTCTTCGAATAAAAGTCTTCCAAAATATTACCCATACAAAGGAAGGCCTTCCAAAATAATAAAATCTTCGAATAAGAGTCTTCCAAAATCATGTACCACGAAGATTACACCAAAAATCTTAAAAATCTTCGCAATTCAAATTCTGCCCAGATCTGTTTTTGACGTTTTTGACCACCTAAACGATTTTTTCTTGAAAAACATAAAACACGAAAGTTGTAGATAACGAAAATATCTTTCCGAGGATATATGGCTCATCAAAAACGGACTTATAACGAATCGGGAATCAAAGAAAACGTCTGCTGATCTTCTTGATGCTGAAAAACGAGATCTGATTGTTTTTTGTGATTTCGAGAATAGATCAAGATATAATCTGAGAAAACTCAAAGAACGAAAGTTATAGACAATTTAACAAGCTTTTCGAATCATTAAAAATCATCGAAATCCGACATGTATTGAATTTACTACGAATTTTATAAGATAATTAACTTGTATGGACAAAATCACAAGAAAACTTATCTTAATTCGGAATAGATTCACCGCCTCCACCGCTTAGCTCCTCCATTACAGCAGCTCCAGATCCATAATAACCGCCCATGCATATGAATTGATTGTCCTCCACAATCAAAAAATATATGCCCTCCTTCTAGCGCCAATTGTTAACGGAGGAATTTGGTGATAACAAATTTCGGAGGTTGCTGGAATAACGAAATCATGAAAATAGGGGGATTTGGGTTTTTGGATGTTTGGGGCTGGATTGGAGAGGTGTCTCGACTTGTTAGATGTGTCGGATCCTTTTTCAAGATGCCTGCGTACCTTATATTTATAAGGATCAAGCAAACGCAGTTCTGTTAAAAGGATTGGTTTTTAATCCCTACGATTGTTAAGGGATGTCTTTTTGGAATTAGTAGATTTTATCTCTTTGAATTATATTCGCGTTGGGATACCTTCCTGATTTGAAGGATATCGTTTAGAGATATTTTCTATCATTAATTGGAGATAATTCCTTGTTTCAGAGAGAGGAAATAATTAACTTGGGGATTAAGTTAATTATTATTAGATTCATATTTGGAAATTTGGGAGATAATAGAGGCAACCGAAATTATGTCGTAACAAACACTAAACTATGGGTAGTGGTAAGGGTTTATCTCTTATCGTCCCACGATTCTGGATTCGATTCTCGTCCATCCAATTTTGTTAGAACATATACTCATTTTAATTAGCGTAATAGCCCGTACAAGGCACGGGCCTCCTGTAAAACTCATATTAAAAGTTCTTACAAAACGTATGTTTAGAATAATGAATTGCGGCATAAAAATATACCACTCTCTTTTCAAATGAATCATGATTTATGATCTTGTCTAGAACTTAAAAAAGTGAAGTTTTCACCATCTGTAGTATCCATAGCATTATCAGCAGCATTTTCACAACGTGGCGACATTCAATTCCCTATTAAACAGCAAGAAAAAATAAAAGTTAAAAGAATATAAATGAAAGCTGTAGTTTCTCTTCATCAATATGCTCAGCAAGCACCAGATTCCCGCACTTTCGTAAATAGGTCAGAAAATTTATAAATACAAGTAAAGTAGATATAAGTAGAGTCTTTAGATCAAGTAAAGTTAGGAATTTTTATGTTGTATTATATTTATATATTAATATAAATTTATTTTGTGGGTGTTTGAATTGCTTTCGAATTAAAAATATGTTCATTTACTGATTTGTGTTCACTTTTTTTAATTTAAATTTTTTCTTTGCAAAATAAGAATTTGTTAATTTGTTGATTTGTGCTAACATTTTTTAAATTAAAATTTTAGATATATATTTGTTATCAAAACTAAAAATAGAATCTTTAATGATTTTTATTAAAATAATTTTTTCTTAAACCACTTTTATTTGGTAAATGATATTTTTCTAAAATTATATTTTATGGTTTAGCCTAACATATATTTTACTATTTCATATTTTTTGAGATGTTTTCTTCTATTTTATTAGAATATATATAATATACTTTAAACATGTGGGAACTTATTGATTTAACTATTCTTTATGTATTGTGATGGTTTATATTTGTTTTAATTGCATTATATTAAATTTTATTGTTGATTTTAGTTTTCTAAATTTAGATACATTACATTTGTAATTTTTTTAAAAGAAAGTTTGTACTATTTTTTATATAATAATAAAATTTTGATTTATTGATTTGTGTTGACTTTTTAGTATAAATTTTAGAAAAATGTTTGCTATAAACTTTTTAAATTAAAATTTTTTTATGAATTTTTTTAATAATAAATTTTCTTAAAACACTGTCAATTGTTATTGCTAGATATTCAATTATTACTGATGCTCTAGCTATACTGTACTATGCATTAGGAATTCACTTTAATTTAAATTATCTTTGTAATTATCTTTGTAAGTATTAGTTTTTAAACTAAATGTAAGTTTTAGTTTTTAAATCAATATTCTAGTCCAACTTCTTTGGCCCATTTCTAAGTACTAATGAAATTACTGACGATCACCAAACTTCCTTACGCCAATTATATATATATATATATATATATATATATATATATGTATATATATATATATATATATATATATATATATATATATATATATATATATATATATATATATATATATATATATATATATATATATATATATATATACCGATAGGCTGCATAAATAACTATTAAAGAGAGCTTCCATTTTTATTTTTCAGATTACCATAACCCAAGAAAAAGAAAAATCTCCTGGGAGCCTGCCATCTTTTGGTACTTCGTAGGGATTCACTTGCATAAGACTTTTATAAAAGGATTTAGGGATATGGAAAATACATACCTCACATAATATCATCTACAATTATTAATACAAGCAACATCAATTAGCACAAAAAAATAATAATTGGATATAACCTATATGATTTCCTGTTGATTCGATTTAATGAAAGTAAGTACGTTTATTTCAAAAAAAAAAATATCCAACATTTCCAAAAAGGATAAAACTTTTATACAATTATTAAAATTAAAAAATGTATAAACCATTAAAAAAAAGTTTTAGACGATTAAATATAGATATTTAGAAAAGTTTAGGTCAGCAGTTAAGAGAATCACCAAAATTGTTATGAATTTAAAAAGTAACACAAACCATCACCTAATCAATTTCCGACATAGTGTAGACACACATTTTAAATTTATCACAAAGTTTGGTGCATACCTAATACATAAATCGGTGAACCTTCAGTTCCACAATGATAGGCTTGTTGTACATGTTTCGTTAAAACATTGTCATATATAAATACAAATAAAAAATCCTACTTGATTAGACTCATTTAACATAGAAGTTGAATTAAGCTAACATTACAATATCTACTCAACTGTGCTTCATCAGCATGGCACAACCAAACAAGACCAAATAAATTTGATAACTTTAAAAACCTATGGAGTGAAATTGATAGCTGCAAATAAAAGAGAGAGAAATTATTAAATAAGTTAAGAGATGCTTACATAAGTCATTCTGCCGGGCTTTGTGCATCATTGGTAGAGCAGCCGGAAACAAAAAGTTCTCAAAGGCATAAAAAACAACTGCGGTAGGGGTGTGACAATCCCTGCCTCTGTGCATAACTGAGCTTGGTCCTGTTTCAGCCGTGCATGGTTGAACAGAGGAGAGGACACCGATGGCAGCAAACATGTCACGATGCAAATGTGTCCTTGACAGCAAGACCACAATTCACAATTCTTCTAACAATTGATTGTTTACACCACACGTCATCTCAAATCCAAGATAAAAGTTAATGAAACTTAGTATGAGACAGGCATATAAATAGTTAATTGCTCACCAATATTTACAATCAAATTTGCATGGCAATAATAAGCTGTTATTTTCCTCTCACGTGTTCACTTTCTACATTTTATCATAATAAAAAAAAATAACGATAATGGTTTAATGATATCCTAAAAACACGATTTTCCTTGCAACCTTTCTATTTTAAGATTAAAGAAGATAATGCTGACGTGAATGTAAGAAGCAATTGCCAACCTGTTAATACAATATAATGTCCAATTCATTCTCTAAATGTTGTATCAACTCACAATTCCTTCAAATTTGTTTTTCCTGTGCCTAGACGACGTGATTTAGTTACAAAATATGCCACAACAAATAATAATAATCACAAAAATCAAAATTTTTAAACTAAAGCTTATTTTGCAGTGTATATATATCTACAAACAGTGTCAATTTAATTGATTTTACTATGAACTTATCTTGATAGTCAAGTTTATTATATTGACAAGGTAAAATGTCTATTTTTTTTACCTTTTTTATATTTGATCTATTTATCCTGAAATATTTTATTTAATAAATTAGTAAAATGATTATTTCTCATAAAATATAACCTTGTCAACGATATTTTGATTACATTTATTAATAATTGCTAAAAAAGTCTATAAGTTTATTATACATATAACAAATAATAATAGTTACGATCATTTGATATTCGAAATTTCAAACTCGGAAGAAAATTCTATTAAAATTGGCGCTAAACTTTATTTACGTAAAAAGTTAATATATTTTATTTGATATATATATATATATATATATATATATATATATATATATATATATATATTATTAACTCCATTAAATATAATCAACTGTATTTTTTACTGTACTCTACGTTTAAGGTATCACAAAAAAATTATTACACTAATGACTAATTCTTATAATATTAAATTTTAGAGTAAGATGTAAGCATATTATTTTACGAATGTTTCAAATAATTGAGAAAATGAAAAATATATAATGATTCCACAGTTGTACATTTAAAACACATCATAAATTTTATTTATTGTGGTAACTTTTTGTTTCAAAAATAAAAAATATATAATGTCTATTTGAAAATGGGAATCTGGGCGGCGTAAACACCAATTCTCATCTTCTACTACCTGAAGAATGATGGAAGCTCTATGGTTTCCATTTAGTTAAACTTACTTGATCATGTATAGTTCAGAAAAATACTAAAACTATTCTAAAACTTTTTTTTATTAGTACAATGCAGTGGTGCATACCAAATTCACAACTGAAGACGGTGAAAGAAGAATAAGGAGGAGTCCAGGACATTTTGTCATCCAAAGTATAAGTGGATCATTTGTTGGATTTGTATAAGACTTGATAAAATAGTATAACAACTACACATCCTCTGATCTTTCCACCCCAACAGACCTGATGTAATATGATTCTGACATGTTATCATCAATAATAATAACAATTATGATAATATTATTTGTTTTTAAGTTCCAAAATAACATATATTTATACAAACCTTCAAACTTCTTCACCAATACATTTAAATATTAAAAAAATCATGATTTACCAAATATCATATAAATAAACAACACAGAAAAATAGCATTCAAATGCGAAATACGAAAGAGTGGCTGATCAACAGATAGAGGTTGTTAAAAGACTCGGAAGAAAGTAAAGGTATTACAATTTAGAGACACGCATCCACTAATGATAGTTGGTAGGTTGTTAGAGACTCGGAAGTTCCTAAGTATGCAAACTTACATATCTTTGGTAATTTCTGATTGAATGCAATGCTCAGAAGAGTGTCTTTAGTATTTTCACAATCTTTCCATCTAGTGCAGCCGTAACCACTTTACCAAGGCTTTCGAATCATCCAGAAGAGAGGAGAAGAATAATAATGGAGACAGAAGATAACCAAAAAGTCAGTAAAGTTAATGTAGTCAGCATACGCTCGTTTTGCTGCCTCCAAAACAGATTCAACAAGTGATACATCTTCCTCTTTACAATGAAGCAACAAAACTGGCTCTTTTAGCTTAAGAAAACTACAGAAGTAAAAGAAAAACAATTAGCGGACCAGCCTAAGAAATTAACAGACATCAAGCATTAGAACAAACAACCCAAAATCTCATATTTCGCTTATTATCAAGTGGATGACAAAAATATTAGACACCTATAACTAAACCAATAGTATTTAATGTAAAAAGGAATAATAAGACAAAGTAATATCATTACCAGTAAGTGCAAAGTTCGTAGCAGATAATATCACATCTCTTATCTTAGTCAATGGAAATTTACACCTAACTTATATAATAATCGAACAAGATCAGAAGCCGAAGTAACCGAACCACACACTAATGCTCTACAGACATGAATGGAACCCTTTGCAAGTAAACCATATTGTAAAGGCAAGTGAAAAGCAGACTATAGGAAAACAGATCACTTAAAAATTAAAGGCATCCCAAAGCCCACTGTACTTTTATAAGGTTAGTAAAGGAAAGAAAATCACGAAGTTTAAAACCACGAACCCGCACAATCAAGCTTTAAGCTTCTTATATTCATTTTTGTCTAGAGAAACACGGAAAACCTCCTTGCTTGTAAAATCTGTCAAAGAAGTCACAATACCAGCTCGGGCTTGTAATTATCATTCTGTAATCTACGTCTCTCAGAAGCCTAATGTTTCTTTAGCTGCTAGTGCTACTCAACTTCCATGAGTTTTTCTTTTTACCCTAGAAGCGCTACAAAATTAATAAGTAAAATCATAGCTCACCAATGTGGTTTCTTTTTCTTTTCCTAATTCAGAAGGTTCACAATACACATATGTACATATAATTATCAAGTATTTAGTTTTTCACATGATTTTTAGACTCAAAAATAAATTGTCAGATGTTAAAATTGATAAGTTTGTCTACATTATTAGAGGTGAGAACTGAGAAGTCTGAAACTAAGCACTCTCTAGATGGTCTGTATCATTTTATCATATATACAAGGAGTGTCGAGCATTTGCAGTTTTTGTCTAGTATGACATAATACGCCAAGTATAAATTATATTTGGTCTTTGTGTTGTAAATCACCAACGTTTCACATTCTAAATGGGATCTGCATTACAGTACATACCCCTGCCACCTGTTCCCTCTACATGAGCTTTACCAATTCCCAGCTGCTCATCTGAAATAGTATCCCTACAAAGCCCTCCTGTCATTTGGGGTTAAACTCATTTAGTGGCAAAATTAGACGTGAAATACGTGTAATGTTGTCATGTACACCGTTTGAACGTGATATATGTATTTAGAGGGGGCTCGCATATATAAGTTTCATGAATAATAAACAATTTTCAGAGTACTTTTGTAGATTCTATCATCAAGAGTATAACAAAAAATGTAAGAACTTGAGTAGTGATAAAAAGCTATCATGAACCACAAAATGACTTGCCACCTTCGGGATTCCATGTCCATCCGCACCTCTTGTGTTAGAACTCCCCGGACGGTGCATGCTACAGCCGCCCTTGACGGAAAGGAGTAAAAATTAAAGGGACAATCATGCCATATCTGAAGAGAGAAAATTGAAGTACAGAACCAGGGGTTTGATGGTATAAAAAATTTACAGCAATAAAACAAAGAGACAAGTGCAACTTATTTAAGGTATAAATTGGGAATTTTACAAGCTATACCATGCGCGTTCCGTCGAGAGTTATTGCAAAGGAGCTTTAAAATTTTAGGTTCCTCCACCATTTCTTTTGTAATAAAGAGTTTTGGTCTTCCTTGCTTTCTTGGAGCTGGCTCCATCGCAGATGCAGCATCTCCCCACCTTTATTGCTTATCTTCTTCCCTGAACTAAAATAACACTCATTTAGTGGCAAAATTAGACGTGAAATAAAATCTTAGCAATCATTTCTCCAAGCACCCAATAGCCTTTGTTGTGAGTTACTTACATAGCTAAAAACATTTGCCATACTCACAATTTACTTGATACCCCCCCCCCCCAATTTCATTAATTCTCCTCTCTCACATAATCAAATTCTAATTATGTCAATGTCTTAAACAAAACCCCATATTCTTGAATAGCAGTAAAACCCTTAACAAACATTAAATAAAGTTTACATGTTTAAAGATTAGGGTTTGAGATTGACAATATTTTGGGAAATAAAAGCAATATATAAATATATAGCTTAAAACTTATAGGCTAGATTATATCTGAATTGACCAAAACATGAATGTCGTAAATTGTAAAGCAAAAGTACTTACCTAAAAAATATTCTACCAAGTCTCAAGAAACAAATACATACACAAGAAACAAATCTCAAAAATTAAATTGAATCACAAAAAATCAAACAACCTAAATTATTTAAAAAAGTCACTACATTTGCTCTACATCCACATAATTCAACCACTTATAACACACATAACAATTCAAACAATATGCGTATAAAACGTCCAAAAGATAAGAAACCCAAGAATCGGTACCTGCTTTAACACTTGTAGAACCAGCCTTTTTAAACCTAATTACCAGAGTAAAATACATATATGTAATATATGGTATAAGAAAGAGAAACAAAGGCCGAGTAGCAAATATTAGCAGCTTAATTGAATTGAGATTCAAAGAGGGGTTGAGAAATCAGGTCTATTTGGTGCAGGTTGAAGCCCTTTTCTAGGTATTTGCTGGGCAACTCCTTTGGGAAAGATTTTCTAGGTATCCACTGTGCAACTTCCGTGGGAAAGAGATTGTGTAATAAGAATGCTGCGTAATAAAATGAGGTAGTGGCATTCCAGTGATTCTCGGAGAAATAAGGTGAAATTGGTCCTTTTGCATCTAATTTTCTGTCACTTTTTACCCTTGTGTCCCAATATAATATATAGTAATAGAAACATATAAGCCTAAATATTCAAAAAATTATGAATTTAGGCTAACATCCAATAAACCAAGAAGTTTATATAGGGATTTTTTGCAAATTTTGTTAAAGCCCAAGATATAGTTTTTTACACAGTATGGATTTAATGTCCATTCGAAGTTAGAACAAAAAAAGCTAGTAACTGTTGGCCTATATCTAAAGTTTTCTTGTTGGAGTTCTACTAGCACATACAGGTTCGCCTCCCTTGGTGGATGGCTACGAAGTCCATAAACAGATATATAAGAAATGTGTGGGCACGTAACATATACCAGTAAATTTTTATGCTTAAAGATCTATCTCAATTCCTTCAATTAGCTGTGGACAGGAAATAAGCTCTGAATGTAAGGTAGACACCAATTCTTCAATAAAAAATTGCATTAATCCAACCATAGATGTCGCGAATTAAGCCTCTTCCGTTTGCTGGCATAGGAGATTCTTTTCCGTCCTACCGTTGATTTAAATGCAAACAATGAAGGGCATTCCAATAATAAATAATTTCACCCCTTTCTTGTCGAGTAAGGATCCTCTGTCCCCTTCTCCATGTCCCCTACTCTTATTATTTTCATTAAAATGGGCCCCGTCAGGAGCACTCTTTTTTTTTTTTGAATATTTTGGCTTATAGCCTTTTACAATGAGTATCTGTTCATTGACAAATCTCGTGGTAAGCGAGTATCGAACCCAGAACCTCTGGATCGACTAGAGGTAAACTCAACCAACTGAGACTCTTTTAATACTAAAAGAGCAGGGGACACAGAATGGGGCATGGACAATGGGACAGAGGATCCGGGCCCTTTCTTATCCTGCATTATATTAACTAAGAAGTAATAACTCATTACATTTCAGGTTTCTTCAATGTTTTACGTAAGAAATCACTAGTATTGTGAAAAATTTCATCTTTCCTTCCAAATAAACACCAATTGCCTTATGTCCACAACCAATCAACCATCGTAGACAGAGTAATATTAAAACTAGTGTTAGGCACCGGCAAAGTTTTTATTATTATTTTTAAACTCCCACCAACCCCCCCCACCTACCACCAACCCCCCTCTCCTATAAATACCCCCTCCCTCTTCATTAGTTAATACACCAAAATCTCTTCTTCCTCTCATAATTCTTAGTATATATAGCTGCTAGATAGCCCGTCTAGTAGGAAACTTACCTTGTGGTAGTTTCAAGCAAGTCAGGATAGGGGGCCTTCGTGTTACTCTATTCTTTCGTTTCGAGGGAGTTTGTGTGAGTGTCAGGCTGCAGCCATCGGAATCTGTCCCGCTGCAGCATTAAGAGTTCGTCTAGCTGTTGTAGTTGCTACAAAGGGAGTTCATCCAGGTTATCCGGTCAAGTACCGAAGGAGTAAGGAATCATTGTATTTCTATTCAGTTGTGTCTCAAGTGTTACTTCGTAAACTTGAGAGAGAATATTGTAACCATTATTTTCATTATAATGGAAACATTCGGAGCTGGTTCCGTGGTTTTTACCTCTTTACTTTAAGGGGGTTTTCCACGTATAAATCTTGGTGTTCATCTGTCTTTATTATTGACTGTTATAATCTCCATATTTAATTTACGCAAAGACAGGAAACGGGAATTCCTAACAAGTGGTATCAAAGCTGGGGCCCACGTTGTTGGTGTCTAGGAAAGTGCTTTGTGTGCAGTGGTTACTTGATAACGCGCCGTACTAATACGGAAGGCTCCCCAAACACATCCACTTTCCTGGCCAACTTGTGTGGTTCTAAGTGAGATTCCCATAGTCTTTGGTAAATTGAAATGGATGATTCTTCCAGTATAATGGTAAGCCTAACAGCTTCAAATTATCCGATGTGAAATAGCAGAATAAAGGATTTGCTTTATAGTAAGGACTTGTTTGATCCGGTGGAGCTGAAAGGAGTCAAACCTACAGCAAAGTCTGATGCTGACTGGAAGAAGATGAACATGAAAACTATCAGTCTCATTCGTCGATGGATTAATAATTCGGAGTATCATCACGTCTCTGAAGAAGAAGACGCTTATACGCTTTGGACGACATTAGAGTCTACGTTTCAAGAGAAAAGTTCACAAAATGTAACTTTTCTAGTTCGTCAGCTGGTGAAAATGAGGTACCAGGATGGGAACAACATGTCAAAGCATATGAGCGAATTTCAAGGGTTGTTAAATCAACTAATTTGAAGATGGAGTTTGAGCAGAAATTCCAAGCAATATTTCTTCTCAACACTTTACCATCCAGCTGGGATACGCTAGTGGTGACATTAACTAATGCTGTACCAACTGTGCAACTAACGTTGCGATCAATTAAGCAGAGTATCCTTAGTGAATCCATGAGAAGAAAGGTACAAGGAGTCAACCACGATTCCCAGGCTCTTGTTACTGAGAAAAGGGGCAGAAGCAACTACAGGGAGACAAACTGAGGACGTAGTAAAAGTAGGAATTTTGGTAATTCCGGTGGCAAATCAAATGCCAATGTTGAATGCTACTATTGTAAGAAGAAGGGTCATTACAAAAAGGATTGTAGGGCCTGGCTCAAGCAACAGAACAATGGTCAGCAAGGGAAACATGTCGAGAAAAGTACAACAGCTGCTATGACAGAAGATGTTGTGATCCTTTCTTTTGGGGTAGAAGAATGCTTACATGTTAATGATCAGAAGGTCGAATGGGTGATAGATACTGGAGCAACGTATCATGCAACACCCACTCAGGAATTCTTTATGATGTACAAGTCAGGGGACTTTGGTACTGTAAGAATGGGTAACTCAGATCAATCAAAGATCGCAGGCATTGGTGACATCTGTATTGAGCAAAACACGTGTTGTTCAATGACTTTGAAAGATGTCAGGCATGTTCCGGACTTACGGCTCAACTTGATTTCCGGCATGGTGCTAGACAAGCAGGGGTACGTAAATACCTTCGATGGTGGAAGGTGGAAGCTTACTACGGGTTCATTGGTGGTTGCAAGAGGATCCACTTGTGGCTCTTTGTACAAGACACAAGTGAAGATGTGTTCAAATGCTTTGAATACAGTTGAAGATGAAGACTCGGCAAAATTGTGGCACAAGAGACTCGGCCACATGAGCGAGAAAGGGCTGCAGATTCTAGCAAAGAAATCCCTCATTCCATTTGCTAAAGGAACTGCATTGCAGCCGTGCGAATATTGTTTATTCGGGAAACAATATAGAGTATCTTTTAGCAGTCCACTGAAGAAAAAGTCGGGGCTGTTAGAAAGAGTTTATTCTGATGTATGTGGTCCGTTTGAGGTGGAGTCCTTAGGCGGAAATAGGTACTTTGTTACCTTCATTGATGAAGCATCTCGAAAGGTGTGGGTTGAGATACTCAAATCCAAAGATCAAGTGTTTGATTACTTCCAGAAGTTTCATGCCATGGTTGAAAGATCAATAGGGAAACAACTGAAGTGCCTTCGTAGTGACAACGGGGGGGAGTACACTTCAAAAGAGTTTCAAAAGTACTTTACAAAGCATGGTATCCGGCATGAAAGAACAGTTCCTGGCACCCCACAACAGAATGGCATTGCGGAAAGAATGAATCGCACTATTGTTGAACGAGTCAGATGCATGTTGAAAATGGCTAAATTGCCGAAGTCATTTTAGGGAGAAGCTGTAAGAACAGCTTGCTACTTGATCAATCGATCTCCATCGGCACCTCTGAATTTTGAGATTCCAGAGAAGATCTGGTTAGGAAAGGATGTTTCTTATTCCTACTTGCGGGTGTTTGGATGCAAGGCTTTTGCACACATCCCAAAGAAGCATAGAACAAAGCTTGAAGATAAAACAACTCCGTGTATTCTCGTTGGCTACGGGATCAAGAGTTCGGGTATCGGTTGTGGAATCCTGAATCGAAGAAGATATTCAGGAGCAGAGATTTGGTTTTCCATGAGTCTCAAAATTATGAGAATTTTGGGAGCACTCAACAACCAGGGCAAGCTAGAAATTCAGATACATTAGAAGATGATGGAGAGGATATGGCAGATAATGAGGCTGCTGAGCAGGGGGAGCTACCGCCTCAGCCTGAAGTTGAAGAAACTCAGCCACGACGTTCTACGAGAGAACGGAGACCATCAGGAAGATATCTTTCATCCGAGTATATCTTAATTGCTGATGAGGGGGAGCCCGAGACCTTTGAGGAAGTCAAGACTCATAAAGAAAGCAATTGCTGGTTGAAAGCAATGCAAGAGGAGATGGATTCTTTAAACAAGAATGAAACTTATGAGTTGACTACATTTCCGAGAGGACGGAAGGCTTTGAGGAACAAATGGGTCTTCAAAGTAAAAAGGGATGATGAAAAGCTTGTAAAGTATAAAGCACGCTTGGTGGTTAAAGGCTTTGCACAGAAGGAAGGCATTGATTTCGACGAAATCTTTTCTCCGGTTGTAAAGATGACATCAATCCGAACAGTTCTCGGATTAGCGGCTAGCATGGATCTTGAGCTTGAGCAGTTAGATGTGAAAACTGCATTCCTTCATGGAGATTTGAAGGAAGAGATCTACATGCACCAGCCAGAAGGATTTGAAGTGAAAGGGAAGGAGCACATGATTTGTAAACTCAAGAAGAGTTTATAAGGGCTTAAGCAAGCGCCAAGATAGTGGTACAAAAAGTTTGATTCATTCATGAGGAATCATAAGTTCAAGAGAACTGCATCCGATCACTGTGCTTATGTGCAAAGATTTCCTAACGGTAACTTCATTATCCTGTTACTTTATGTTGATGATCTGTTAGTGGTCGGCCAAGATGCTAACATGATCCGCAAGCTGAAAGAAGATTTGTCCAAGTTCTTTGATATGAAAGACTTGGGTCCAGCAAAACAAATCCTAGGGATGAAGATTGTTCGTGACAGAACAACTCGGAGGTTGTGGCTTTCACAACAGGGATATATTGAACGAGTATTGAAAAGGTTCAATATGGATGATGCTAAACCTGTTAGCATACCATTGGCGGGACATTTAAAACTGGACAAGAAAATGTGTCCGTCAACAGACAAGGAGAAGGAGGATATGGAGGAAGTTCCCTACTCATCCGCAGTGGGGAGTCTTATGTATGCATTGGTTTGTACAAGACCAGATATTGCTCATGCTGTTGGAGTTGTGAGTAGATATCTGTCAAATCCCGGAAGAAAGCACTGGGAAGCAGTTAAATGGATTCTCAGATATCTCAAGGGCACTTTCGGGTTATGCTTGAAGTATGGACATGATGAACCAGTCTTGGAAGGTTTATAGATGCTGACATGGCAGGACATCCAGATGGGATGAAGTCCACGTTAGGGATGCTTTTCACTTTTCCGGGGGGAGCTGTAGCATGGCAGTCCAAGTTGCAAAAGTGTGTTGCGTTGTCAACAACCGAATCAAAGGTATGTTGCTGCTTGTGAAGCAGGCAAGGAGCTGGTTTGGTTAAAGCGGTTTCTCCAAGAATTGGAT
This sequence comes from Saposhnikovia divaricata, assembly GCA_036435485.1. Taxonomy (NCBI): domain Eukaryota; kingdom Viridiplantae; phylum Streptophyta; class Magnoliopsida; order Apiales; family Apiaceae; genus Saposhnikovia; species Saposhnikovia divaricata. The sequence goes on along the minus strand of CM071594.1, from coordinate 135,299,355 downwards.
TAGAAGCAAGACAACTTTGAGTTGTATTGTGATAGCCAGAGTACTATTGACTTTAGCAAGAATGCTACTTGTCACAGTCGTACTAAGCATATTAATGTACGTTACCATTGGCTACGGGAACAGGTTGAGGATGGGGTAATACAGATGGAGAAGATACACACGGATAAGAATCCGTCTGATATGATGACAAAGGTGGTTCCGCGAGAAAAGTTGGAGCTGTACAAACAGGGCGTAGGTATGGAGTGCAAATGATTAACTATGAGTTTGAAAAGATGGGGAGATTGTTAGGCACCGGTCAAGTTTTTATTATTATTTTCAAACTCCCACCAACCCCCCCCCACCTACCACCAACCCCCCTCTCCTATAAATACCCCCTCCCCTTTCATTAGTTAATACACCAAAATCTCTTCTTCATTTCATACTTCTCAGTATATATAGCTGCTAGATAGTCCGTCTAGTAGGAAACTTACCTTGTGGTAGTTTCAAGCAGGTCAGGATAGGGGGCCCTCGTGCTACTCTATTCTTTCGTTTCGAGGGAGTTTGTGTGAGTGTCAGGCTGCAGCCATCAGAATCTATCCCGCTGTAGCATTAGGAGTTCGTCCAACGGTTGTAGTTGCTACAAAGGGAGTTCGTCCAGGTTATCCGGTCAAGTACCGAAGGAGTAGGGAATCTTTGTAATTCTATCCAGTTGTGTCTCAAGTGTTACTTCGTAAACTTGAGAGAGAATATTGTAACTATTGTTATCATTATAGTGGAAACATTCGGAGCTGGTCCCGTGGTTTTTACCTCTTTACTTTAAGGGGATTTTCCACGTATAAATCTTGGTGTTCATCTGTCTTTATTATTGACTGTTATAATCTCCGTATTTAATTTACGCAAAGACAGGAAACGGGAATTCCTAACAACTAGTAGCTCAAAACCTTCTGCCTTCAGATTTTAAGCCACTTAAATTTGGATGCAATCTGGGTAAAACTCAGCCATTCTCACACCATTCCCAATCTCATCAATGGAAAATCTCTCAGTACATGAAACAATGTTTCTTTATCAGCATTATATAAAGGACATCTAGGATCAACTGGAACCAGATATACAAATGGGACTAGAGCGGGGTCAGTCCTTATGTAGTCCTGCTTTGATTATGTGTAAGTTCTCGTTTCGATCAGTCCGAGTACATTAAATAGAATTTGAATAATGATTATGCACAAGCATAGCCATAAATACTCAACTAGCTACTTTCGAGCTTATTCGGTAGATAGATTAATCATAATTGAATACGCTAGATTACCATCTAAGTTGCATGGTTGATTGAGCATGATAATTGATAGCGATGAGTAAATGTAAAATGAGATTAGAGAAGAAAGAAAATTAAAATTTTTTTATGGAAAATGAGATTTAATTAGAAAAAAATCATTAAATTACAAGAAAACGATACCTAAATTTGGATGACAACTATCTTTCCAAGCGGATTTTAGAAAAATCGAGATTAATCGCCGATTAATCGCTATTCGATACCTCTCCAAGCGGATTTTAGCAAAATCGGGATAAAAATCGTTTTCTGTATAATAAGCAGATAATTCTGTTAATAAAAGCTAAATTTGGTAAAAAAACGGTCAAGTTCGGTCAAAATTTTTTTAAAAATTAATTTAAATTTTATGAAACATTTATTTAATGTTTATATTATATGTATTAAAATAAATTTTATATAAAAAATAATTTTAAATTGATTCCGATTAATGGTCCAATTAATCATTTCGAGTAATCCCCGATTATCTGATTAATATATGTTCTGTGCCTTCACCGCTTTGTTCCAAATTCTACTTATTATAACACTGAGTATAACTGATAACATAATCACAAAATTCTCTTTTCATCAAATGTTGAAGGCATCAGCCTCAATTTATTATAATATAACAATAGTTTATGAGAAAAATGTTCCTAAAATTTACTTTAGGAGAATTTCCTGAAGTTAACCTTTAAATCTATGCCATTTTAAAAATTTGTTACCTTTTATTTATAGAGAAAATGCCAAAAATACCTCATTTTCAGCATCCCATTGCCCAAAATGTCGTTTAGTACGAGTAGCCGCCCTAAATGTCCATGGTATGCGCATTACAGTAATGCGCATAGTTTTTTTTTCTATCTCCACTGTCTACGCATTAAGCTAATGTGTATAGTTTTTCTTTTTTTTACTATAGTGTACGCATGATAATAATGCGTATAGCTTTTTATTTTTTAAAAAAATGCTGAGTACCCGATGATCATTTAATTAAACTAAGTATCGGATGGTTCAACGTTTCCATTTTGGGTTTAGAAATATTTGGAACAACGAATAAACCGTATACGAACTTAGGGTTGTTTACAACCCTAAACCCTAGACCCTAAACCCTAACTTATCCTGATTTTTAAACTCGTTAGCGTTTAAAAAACAGGCCGCCAGATTCAATTTTTTTATTAAAATTTTAAAATTAAAATTTTAATTAAACTTACGGTTTCAATAATTAACTTTGGGGTTCAATGTTTCCATTTTGGGTTTAGAAATATTTGAAACAACGAATAAACCGGATTCAATTTTTTTTATTAAAATTTAAAATTTTATTTGTATTCCCTCAGGGTTTCAACAATTAACCTTTGTGGTTCAACATTTCCATTTTTTTAAAAATTTAAAAATTTTATTTTTTATTTGTCAATAAAAAGATAAGTAAAATTCAAAATTTTGCTCAAAAAAAAAGTGAAATTCAAAATTATTGAACCATACGCATGCTACCAATGCGTTGTCCATTTGACAAAGAAAATTACCAATGAGCTATACGCATTGGTACAATGCGTGGGCTTATTTTATATCAAAAAAAATACACGCATGTTGTACATGCGTGCCCTACTTCCAAAAAAAAAACAAAGAACACGCATGTGAGACATGCGTGTACGGTGTACGCATGTGACACATGCGTGTTCCGTGGGTAAAAAGGGCGGAGGTTTCCCCCGGTAGTTATTTTGGGCAACTGAAATTAAATGGTGGGTATTTTATTTTTTCACCCTTATTTATAAGGGTCACGCAGGGACATTAATGATTATGATGATGTGTTATAATTTTATTGGTTAACTTTAGAAAATTCTCCTAAAGTTAACTACAGGCTCCCTTCACCCATAGTTTATATAACAAATTCTTAATTCTTAAATAATGAAAATAAACATAATAACGGAACTCTCCGTTTTTACTAATAATAATATTAAAGGTAATTCTCCATATTCCCATAATAATACATTAACATATATGTCAACATCCCTTCTCAAACTCACGATACTTAAAATAGAGAGTTTGTCAAAATAATTAAAAAAAATTATAATAATCCGTTACAATCAACATAATCATCCATTCCAAATTGCTTTCTCAGTGTAATTAGATCATCACCCTCGTCTTCATCATCTTTATCATCGTTACCGTCATTATTATTTCTGTCACGATTTTTCTCAGAATTCCTTTTTTTTTTTTGTCATCTTTGATTGACACAATCTCTTCCATAAATCTACCACAATTATCATATCGTCGTGCTTCACTTTATCGTCTTCTTTATTATCAAGATTTTTCTTTCTTCCATGCCCAAGAAGAACTCCCGTCGAGTTGTTTTCTCCCACAGTTTTTTTCTCGTCCCCACGAACTCTCGTAGGAGTTTTCTTTTCTTTGATCCACAAATTCTCATACGATTTTTTTCCCTCACACCCACGAACTCTCGCAGGATTTACCTTTACACCCACAAATTCTTGTAAGTTTTTTTTTCATAATTCCACAAACTCTTACAAGATTTTTATTCCACCCACAAACTCTTGCATGTTCTTTTTTTTCCCTCTCACCCACGAACTCTCGCAGGATCTCTTTTTTTTTTTTTTCTGTCACCCACGAACTCCCATGAAATCTCTTGATACCATGATAAAATAGTCACAAAATTCTCTTCTCATTCAATGTTGGAAGCATAATTAAACCTCAAGTTTATTACTCCCTCCATCCCACTTAAACTGTGTTGTTTTATTTTTTGGTCAAATTGACCAAATTTTGAATGACTTTTAAAAATTATCGATTTACGTTTTTATAAATCTAAAAAATGTAGGTTATAATAGATGATCCATATTTTCTTATCATATTTTTTTCATTAAATATATTTACATATAATATACATAACTTAATACAAAATTGATCAATTTGACCAAGAAAAGTCAAAAAAGCAAATTTGAATAGGATGGAGGGAGTACAATATAGCAATAATTTATATAACAAATCTCTAATTCTTATATAATAAAAATAAACATAATAATTAATAACGGAACTCTTCATTTTTATTAAAGATAAGTTTCAATATTTCCCATAATAATACATTAAAATATATGTCAAACAATAACGTAAATTTTAGCTTTCCAAAAAAAAAACAACGTTACATGATGTGTATATATGATGCGTATATTTTTTTTTTTGAAAAACAAAGGAGTTAATTCAATAATAAAAATCCATACGGGATCGAATCGAACAAACAGTAAATTAGTTAAACGATATTTTGAAGATAATGTTTATACAATTACAAGTACCCATTTCGTGCATTCTCGTTGGATTATTGGTACTTTTTTCATCATGCCCCGATAGAGCTATCGTTTGAGCTATCGACCAGAACTGTAATCCCATACAAAATTTCATCACTAAATCAAGACCCTCGCTCACAATCAAGAAGCGAAAAACAAACCTCTCACAAAGGAGAGAAATATGAAAATCTTGCCGATCTATATCCTCGGCCATGGAACACACCACAACTTAATCAAAACAAAAACCAAACTCTCACGGGGAGAGGCTAACACAAACCAAATAAATTGGGAACTTATTTAAACCCAAATAAATTGAGAATTTTATTGAATGAAAACAAGATATGAAAACAGGAAAAACGAAAAGGAGTTGAGGCTTTCTATCGGTGAAAACCGATGGAAGCCTCCTCAAAACTTTTTAATGGAGGCTAGGGTTATATGATGTGTATATTGTGATGTAATTTGAATTGAGCTAAGTTTATTGTATCAATGAGTTCAAATTGTAAATATTTAAGAAAGAATGACAATAATACACCAAAACTTAAAAATTTGTACGGAAATAACACTTTTGGAAAAAGTGGCCAAAACTACCCCAGAGTTACGCATTTCACAAAAACTTAATAAAAAAAAGTGCCTGTTACGCATTTCACAAATGCTTAAAAAAAACAACTTGTTACGCATTTGATAAGTGGGTAATTAGCATAAATTTTTTTTATTACCCATTTGGAGAATGCGTAATATCATTTACCCATTCTCCAAATGCGTAATAGATAAGTGCTGTTCACCTATTACTCCATTTTCAAATGCGTAATTAGTATAAAACCTATTACCCCTATTTCAAATGCGTAATAGCGGGGTATTTATGGTCACCATCAATATTTTGGGGTATTTTTGTAATGGGTAAGGTGCATTTGGGGTATTTTTGGCCAAAACCCAATATTTAATGATGTCAATGGACTCAAATTGCTGTAAAAAAAAATGGACTCAAATAAGTCTACCGACCTTAAATTTTAAACAAAGCTTATACAGTTATACTTCACGAATCTTCCATTAACCTCACTTTAAATTTCTTCACTTACCGAGACCTTAAATTCTTGTAATTAATTATTTCTTCAGGACAAATGAGTACCGACTTATCTTTCTAACATTTTTATTATTGTAGGAGTAATAGAAATATGAGAGAACCACCGAGCCATAGTCCCATGATTTTATATATGGTCAATTCTGTATGTCCAAGTATTTGTTCAATTTTGGCCCTCATTTTTTAACAACTTTTGTGACCTCCGATTTATGGCAAGCTGAAAGTTGCTTTCTCCCGAACGCACGATCTATGTTTCCGCCGGAAAGAGAAAGAATATACGACAACAACGAAGTGTACGTAACAAACACAACATATCCATAAACACAAGTTTAGTCCTCCATATCTTCAGAAACATGCATGCATAAATTTCTCTCCATACATTCGTTAACTTCTGGCTCTCTCCATTCACATACATGTAAATTTGTGTACACATATATATACCATATGTGTATAACCAACTGGAGCTGGCCATGCATTGATTCAGAATTTAGATAAAGAAACAAAATTATTTTTTGTCAAGATATTTAATTTTCGCTTTTCACAAATTCTATGTCGCCATTTTCGAGCTTAGCGATATCGAATTCTTCTATATGTTTGATCTTGAAATCATTCGCAAGGGAAATCATCTCCTTGTTCTTTCCCCATAGAACTGTATACAGCCCCATAACTATCAGTCCAGACCCTGCAACACTGAATTTTCACACCATAATAATTATATTAGTTCGAAATATATTAAGTTACCGGCTCTCTTAGATCAATGTCGAGATATTGATTTAAGGTCCATGCAATATGTTTGTATGCTGATACATAAAATTTTGATTCTTTACTATCTTTGCCATAATTAAGTTATGAACTAGCTTCACATGAACTAAAAATAAACACAAAGATAGAAATATAGAATTTGCAATCAGTAAAACAAGGAAATTGTACAAGTTAGAAATATGCATATATAACATGAAGTACTTACGTGCCAACATATAATTTTTCTTGAAGCAAAGCCCAACTGAGAATAGCGACAATAACCAACAAGAAGGGGCTGAAAACAGAGACGTAGAGAGGTCCTTTTCTTGTTATGCACCATGACATTAAGCAACAAGATACTGCATTACACACAACTCCCTAAAAAACGAAACAAATTTAACAAGTTAGTAAATGACGAAAGATACATACTATTACTAACTCACGAAAATAGAAAACGAATGTGTATAATATGTACCGCGTAAATACTTGAGATAGCTCTGATGGGAGGGTACAATGACCACGAAGACAAGTCGTGATCTGCCACTAGACCGATAATTACACACTGAAAACTGGCCATTATGCACATCAGAGCGGAGCTTGAGTACGGAGCAGGATATGAATTGCTCATTTTCGCCTGATGACCAAAGGCGATAATTAGATAGAATCGTTGCAGTACATTTTTCAGACACATGCATAAATTAAATATAGTAGAGGCCTAGAGGTGAGGAATTACTTGGAGAATGAACCAGACAGCCCAAGAAATGGGGCTTGCTATGAGAAGAAAAGGGCCTAACAAGAAGTTATGATGCTTATTTTGGTTTGTGGGATCTTGAGAATTCCGTATAACATAATTCCAGTGAATTGTGGATTCTCCTATGGGAACTTTGGAGCCATGGTAGAATGAAAGCAACATTGCACCTCCTACGCATATCATTGTCCCTACTATTTTCGCTTGCCCTGCTCTGCTCTTAATTGCTGCACTCTCTAATCTACGAAACACCAGAATTAAACAAAATTAGTTTTAAGCATGTGCAAGCTTAAAAGAAAATGAAACAAGAAATCAAAGTAATTACCGACAAGGAACAGCCATGAGGAAAGTGACAGCGGGAAGTAAGTTTGTCAATGCGCAAGCTACTGTTGGAGTGGAATGTTTTAGCCCAACAAAGTATGTAATCTGGTTCAATGTCATCCTGCAACAATATTAATACATATAATTCATTTGGTTTCAAAAAAAAAAAAAAAAATATTATTCATTCTAATTTGTACGTAATACACTAGTAAATTGCGACTAACACTAGCTGTCCTTCAATTCCTCATGTACTTGAGGGTTATAAAATTTTCAAACATTTTTTTTCTTTAGGTTTTGGAGGTTATAATATTTTTTTTTTTAATTCGGTGTCTGGGACAGCTTTCGCGCAACTCGACTAATCCGGAGTACTGCTAGCATACTCGTATCCACCGATCATGGCAATCCACTTACTTCCGTACCTTCGTGGGATCGAACCTATGATCTTGGTATGGATCGAACCTATGACCTTAGTATGATAAGCCCCTAAAATCACGGTCCCAACCAACTGGGATACCCAGTTGTAGACAATATTTATAGACATATTTTATTATAAAATATTAGAATACGAAATTGTAATGATATTATTTTACACTACCTTAGCATAAACTTATATAATTAAATTAAACTTTAGTAGCTATCGTACCCAAATATAGAAGATAAGAAAATCTGGAAGAATATTGGTACTGTCATCCTGGGCCTTGTTTTCCTGCATTAAGATAAGATTATCAAAACAATAATTAACCCGACTCCTTTTTTCATTCCATCTAACTATACTACCCCTAATAAACAGAAATTATATATACACACCATTACCATTTATTTGATAAATGTATTTGATCAATTTTCAATTTACTGAGTAACTGTCTAGCTAATTACAGTCCACTTTGCGTGACCAAACTGTCACCTAATAAAAGTCGCGTACATAGTGTGACTGTGTTTTATAATCACATGATTAAGCATGCATGAAATATATTAAACTCTACCATTTTTAAGTTTCTGAAGAACTTAGCAAACTCACAAACACATGCATGTTTACATACACCGAGACTCTGAGAATATATAGAAATTCTAAAGTATCGAATTCGAGGCCAATATTCGTATAAATATTGTTAGAGACGTTTAAATAGGAACGGAAGAATTATCAACGGTATTAACTAAAGACGACGTTAAATATTATACCAATTGTGTTTTCATCAAATTCCAGGCAGGCAGCTGACTAACATAAACATGGCCTAGAGCTAGGGTTTCGTATAGCTTACCTATGATGTATGAAATTTTAAGAGACATATTTAAAGAATTGTCCATAAACAGACTCAAACTACACATGCATATATATATATATATACGCACACGGATATTAAACATTGTGTGCATGTGATGAACACAAACATGTACTGTGTATACCTCTCCAAGAAGTAAGCGAAAGGGATTATAACTACAGAAGCAAAGATTTGCCGGTAAGCGACGTGGATGATAGGGTTCATGCCAGAATTCATGGCTAGTTTCGACAAAATGTTCATTCCCGCGTACCCAACTTGTAGTGAAACCATCACCAAAAATGGCAATGCATCTCTCATCATTGTGTATATATATGTATGTATATACAGAGGAGGTGCTAGGTACAAGGGTTGATTTAATTAGTTTCTCATACTCTCTCTAGAGAGAGAGAGGCGAGAGAGAGACGAGACAGAGAAAGAGAGAATAACAGAAGTGAAAGAAGGGGAGGGAATTTATAGATGTAAGCAGTTGCTATCGTAGCTGAGCAACAGAATGATCGATCAAAGAGTAAAGCAAAAAATTATTATAAAACAAAGAAAAGAACAAACAACTTCCATATTTCTTGTAACAATGAGTATTCATTTATTTATGCATGGAAATATGGAATCTAGCCAAAACAACAAATTAAGGAAAAGCTTCTTTTTCTGTTGGGGAATTGTTTGGTTCTCGAGTGCTTTGCTAGTTTTGGCTGTTTCCCATATTATTTGTAACAACCATACTTGAACATATGCTTTCAAATGAATTAATGCACAACTGTAGATACATGATATATGGAAAATGCTAGAATTACATAAAGTTTCATACAAAAATTTATAAAATGATAAGTGTCTCATTTAACTGGTTATAACTTAATGGGCCCCTGCATTCAACCGTGCAATAAAAATTCACATTAGTTAAATTCAATTCATTATGTAAAAAAATTATGTAATCAATTATGTGCACCTAACATTACTAATAACATATATACACGTATGCTCTATACATGGGGCGGAGGCAAGGGATCGACGGTCACATTTATACATCGGGAAAATTTATAAAACTAGTTTTAATATTTTTTAAATATTTTCTCTTAATTCATTTAATCTTAGCACAAAATTTATAGAATTTAATTTTTACACTCTTAGATTTATTGAATACTTATGTTCGAAAATTACATAACTTTTGCTTGGTTGATTATTCGGTTATAACCGAACCAAATTACCGAATACCGAAATAATCGAAATACCGAATAGCTCAAAAATCATAACCGAATCAAGAACCGAAATAATTTCGGTTATTTACCGAACCAAATTTAATATTTCGATTAAAATCGAATACCGAAATAAAAAACCGAATTGATATAAATATATATTTAATATATAAATATATGATATATTTATATATATATAATAATTTATATTATATATATATATTATAATTTTTATATATTTTATAATATATATATTTTATATTATATATATAATAATTTATATATTATATATATATATACCAAATTTAATATTTTTTATATATATGATATATATATATATATATAATAATTTTATTTTTTTAATATATTTCGGTTAATTCGGGTTTTTCGGTTAATCGGTAAAAAAACCGAAAAAACCGAAAAATCGAAATACACAAACAGGGTCGTCTCCAACAATTTGAAGGCCCTAGCTTTTTAATATTTGGATGCCCAAATTTTTTTCAAACAATATATCTGAAAACTACAAATTTTATAAATCAATTTACAAGAGAAATTCAAATAATTTAATAATCTAAATTTCGGTTTTTTGTATAATTTGAAGCTAAGAGTTTATTATCGTTCTCTCTTTCCAGTGTGCAAAATTTCTAATTAAATCACTATAATTTAATTTAGTTAACATCACTTCTCACTATAATCTAATTTCTTTCTGGGCTTAGAATTTCTGAAGGTTATAAAATAAAAAAATTTTAGTAGTGCGTCCTTAACCTTAAGTCATATTTAAATATTTTTGAACAATCCGACCGTACGGATGTGAATATTATGTCAAAATATTATTGTAGAATATTTTTTATGCAAATTTAAGTTGTAAAGTATTGGTTTTATAATGATATTATTTTCTTATATAAACCTAACGGTAGATATTAATGAATTATTTTTTGTTATCCAAATCACTAAATCATTTGAAAATTTACATATTTATTTATTTTTACTAGATATCTATTTCCGTATGGTTGAATTTTTAATTAAGTATTCAAATATTGGAATCTAAAGGCGAACTAATAGATAAGTTTTTTATTGTGATATTTAGATTTTTTTTCCTTTTTATTTGTAACAATAAAAATTATTAACAATTACATACTCCTATGTATTATGTGTATACATAATGACTAAAAATTGAGGCCCCTAAAAAGTTGGCGGCCCTAGGCAAGAGTATGCCTATACTTTCCCTAGAGCTGGCTCTGTACACAAAAACCCATAACCGAATTAAAATCGAATTATTTCGGTTTGGTTAACCGAACCAAATTATTTCGGTTATTTTAGTTCGATATTCGGTTAACCGAGCCGAATTCTCAGCCCTACTTTTCTGGTATAAATTTTTGGTATAATTTTTTGATCATAGAACACGTATTTGCTTGTCTTACATATGTAATTCAAAAAATTACATATAGTATACGATAAATGTACAATTTCGTGTTTAATTTTTCACGGCATTCTTTAAGAACAAGTGCTTCACCCAACAACTAATTATGTGTCTGAACTAAATCGAATCTTGATTTTGTGCAACCAAGTCAAGATTATACCGACTGAACTGGTGCTCGTTGGTATATATGAGTTTTTTGAATGTGATCATTCTACCAGAGATTTGTTAACACTCACGCACACTGCACAATTATATTCACTCGACCTTCATCCTTTGTGATAACTCCAGGACCCGATCTAGTGCCTCCTCCGCTGTTCCCACGCACGGTAAGAGGTGAAGCTGGTGGTTGGGCGTCTGCAAAACAACACCGGAGGGGGGTTTGAGCCCCCCGGCGCCTCCGGCGTGAGAATAAGTGACGGCTTTGGAGGGTAAAAGATAAGGACTAGAGTATCTAATTATGGAGGGTGTGTGTATATGAGTGTGTGTAAAAGGGAATTTAACCCCCTCACCTTTTTCTCCTTGTCTATTTATAGGCCAAGGATTAGGGTTTAGGGGTTGGTACCTGCAATCATGAGCGTCGGATCCTAGGTAGGTGGGACACTTGTCCTTCGCTGATAATTCCCACCTGTCCAGGTAATATCTGTGGCGGCGTGTGTCCTGGGCGTGTCAGCACGTGGTCTGATGGGGACATGATTGTGCCAATACTAGGATTCCCTTATCTGTCGCTGTCATGTAGGACCCTAGTCATGACTCGTGTCTCCCGTGCTCTTACACTCCCTGGGGCTGGGTTGCCCATTAGATTGGCTTGGGCTCAATCCGGACTACATGTGGGCCGGACTCATGGTACCTTGGGCCGAGTCCAGTTGGGATTGGTTATGGCCTATCATTTGCCCCTCACTCCCTTATGCGGATTTTCCGTATAGGGGAGTGAGAGTTCAAGAGTAGTAGTGAAAATGGTTTCTTAGTCGATCCTTTGTGAAAGAGAATTTTTGGTTGAATGTTGCCTCCTAATCCGAATTATTTCTAAGTGGAGACAATTCGGATTGAAGTAGTTTGTAGGAACAATTTTTTGGTTGAATATTGCCTCCTAATCCGAATTGTTTCTAAGTGGAGACAATTCGGATTGAAGTAGTTTGTAAAAAAAATTTTGGTTGAATGTTGCCTCCTAATCCGAATTGTTTCTAAGTGGAGGCAATTCGGATTGAAGTAGTTTGTAAAAAAAATTTTGGTTGAATGTTGCCTCCTAATCCGAATTGTTTCTAAGCGGAGGCAATTCGGATTGAAGTAGTTTGTAGAATTTTTTTTTTTGGTTGAATGTTGCCTCCTAATCCGAATTGTTTCTAAGTGGAGGCAATTCGGATTGAAGTAGTTTGTAGGAAAAGGAAGTTCGGATTGGAGTGTACTGCAGAAATTCAAGCGAATTTGAGGATTTTTTATCTATCCATTTCAAAATCACCTCACTCCATTTTTCCTAAAAAGACGTGCGACAGCTGTGTGTCATTAAGGCGGTTGTCTTTTCACCTTTTTAATTATTTCCCAGCCCATCAAAACGTGCCGTGTGGCCCACTCAGCTGTTTCCTTTCAGAAGTTATATATAACTCCTTTTAAATTTCAATTGTACTTCCATTCTTACAAACCAAAAGGCGAAGCCCCCTTTCTCCTCTTTATCAGATTTTGTGCTATCTTCACCGGAATCCATCACTCCTGGGCATCATTTTCTGCTCTCTTTGATCTTCGTGTGGCCCTCTTGGGAGAGCTTTTATTTGTAAGTGTTCTCCTTTTTTCCTTTGTCTTTGTTGTTTTCCTTTCTTTTGCATGCATCTGTGACCCACCCCTTTTTCACTTGCGGCTGTTCATCTCCTTGATTTTGTGTTCTTCATGTAATCCTTGGTTTCTTATTATTGGGTGTGAGTTTACAGTTTCCTTTGTTTGATTGTTCAATTTTGCTTTCCCACCCTTTCATAATTGAGGTTTTTTGGGTGCCTGTTGGATCTGGGTTAAGGGATTTTTTACTTGTTACTTTCTGCGTTCTTAGTTTTCGTACCTGTATGTGGGTGTGTATGTATATGTTTAGATCTTGGTAGGATGCTTTTGCCCTTTGTGTCATGTTTTTAGGTTTCATGTATGTGCTTAGTCCGGACTAGGTTCTCTATTTGATACGGAATGGTTCGACCTATCCGGACTAGGTATCTAATGTGTTTAGGGCTATAGAGAGAATCACGCTAACCCGGACTAGATTGACTTGTTAGAGTAAATCCTTGCCCGGATTAGGTGTAATAAGATATTTTAGAACGAAAATGTGTAGATAAATGTGGAATAGGGTTAAAGGAAAAAGACTTAACTTTGGTAATTTCCTCAGGTTTTATGGTTCGTTTCAAAAGCCGGGCAAGGAAATCGAAGCCTCCTTCGGATATTTTGGTTATTAGCTCTGACAGTAGCACCGGTAGCACTAGTTCTGTAAATCAACCCTCTCCACTATTAGATTTAGAGTGGTGTTTGATGGCCAGGAAGAAGAAGAGTGGCAAACCGGTATTTTCCCAGCTCTGCATTAAGGATCGGGGTCCCGGGCAGGCCTGTATGACTCCCGATGGATTTTGGGTAGACAGTAAGTACTTCTTTGTTCGGAAATACGAGGTCGAAGAGGCTCTCTTTTACAAAGACCTTAGCTTCCAATATAAACATAGGCAACCATGTGGGGTGCCCGGTCCCTATGACAAGGCCCGTTTAGATGCAACCTTTTCTGGGACTGTGGTGAGTGAGGCCCCTTATCCCCTATCTCCGATCTATGCTGAATACTCTAAGTCCGATATGGACGATGCAATCCGGTCCGTGTTCCACCTTGGGCCTAAAATTGAATGGAGGTGGCCCCGGCATGGTGAGAGAATTTACCACAGACCGGGAGATGGGTATGTGGGAGTTTGGCTAGAGCATCTCCGATCTGGTTGGAATCCGGAGTGCCATATCTTTATCAAACACCTCTGTAAGTATGAATACGAGATACCACTGATGCAATTAACCCCCAACGCCGTGAAATGGATATCATGATTCCTGGCCGCCTGTAATCGGAGTGGCTTTTTTCCTAGCTTCAAGTTGTTCCACAATATTTTCACCCTTATCCATTCGAGCAAAAATCCCTTCTATGAGTTCAGGTTCCGGGGTGATGAGTGTGGTTATTCGTCCGGGTCCGCCAAACCGGTCATCCGCCAATCTTCTCTGAAGGGTTGGAACCGGGAATGGATCTATATAAAGGGGGTAGACCTTGAGTTTATTAATCTCAAGAAGCACAGAGCCCTCGAAAGAGACGTTTGAATTCGAGGGAGCTTCCTTCGATAAAATGCACCAGTTCTGTGAGTGTATCGGGTATCAAATGACCCGGGATACTTTCATGGATCACGAGAAAATGTACCAACTTGGATGTAAGTTGTTCCCCTTCATTATTTCGCACTATTTTTATTTTGTGTATTGACTCTATTTTCATTTGCTTCCTTCAGGTTTGCCTTTCTACGACCCAAGACTAGTCGAAAGAATGTCTAAGAGCGACGATACAAAAGCTATTGCCTCCAAGCTGAAAAAGATAACTGGTATTCATCAAACCAAGTTTCCTAACAACCGGGTTCCCACTGATTCTGAAACCGGTACTGGGGGCGGTTCCAATATCCCCAAGGAAGTGGGTGGCGAGTCTCTGGTCCAGGGTACAGTAGGTGGTCAGTCTCCACACGACCAAGCCCAAACTCATTCACCTCCTGCCAAAAGACTAAGGTTATTCCAAGCGGATGATGACTTTGAACCTGGACCACTCCAAGGTGTGAATGTTGGGGCTGTTCCCTCTGTAGGCACGGATGCCACCCCGCCAGGGGAGGCTGGGACTAGCAAGAAGAAGGGTTTCCGAGTTGGGAACTTCAGTATAAGGCAGATAGCTGAGATGGCTGGTTCTATTGCTGAAGAAAAAGACTGGAAAGCCATGGAGCAGCTTTCAAAGACCGATATTATGAAGAGGACCTTTGTTACTTGGGCTCAGGTAACTTATTTTGCTCTTTGGACTACTTCCATTCCCTGCTGTAAACTTTTACTGATCTTTGATATATTACACAGTCCGAGATCATGCTTGCCGGAGCTGCGGCCAATGCCCACATTGAGGAGGAAAAGATCCAGGAGTTGGCTGAGAAACTAGATGCTGCGAAAAGGGAGAGCACCGAAAAGGACTCAAAGATCAGTGATCTAGAGCGGTCTTTGGCTGAGAATTCCAGGAAAGATTTGAGGCTCAGCGAGTTGGAGAAAAAGGTTTCTGATTTGGAGGATGGGATAAAGTCTGCTACAGACCGGGTTGGCACTGCTGAGGTTGAATCCGGGGAGTTGAGGAAGCGAGTAACCGAGTTGGAGGCCGAACTGAGTGCTCGCAAGCCAGCGGAGGTTATCACTGAGTACAAGAATTCTGAAAGCTATACTAACGCTGTTGCTGAGTCTTTCGCAGAGAAATTGTACCGGTGTTGGCTTGTTGCAGAAAGATTAATAAAAACTGATCCCGAGTCTTCTTGGGACAAGTTTACCGATCTTTACGTCTCCACCGAAGAAGCTCATGATCGGGACGGTTCTAAACCAGAACCTTTTGCTGGTCCTAATCCGATGTTTCCTGCTATCCCTCCTACGGATCCAACCCTCGCAAGTCCTCCTCCTGCCATCGAGAACCCGGATGGTCGCACTGCTTAAACTTTCAATCTTTTGAACTCCTGCTTTGTAATTTTATCATTTGCTATTATGAACTTATGTGTTGTAACTCTGAATTTGCGCCTTATGTGCGTTCTGAACTTGTGAATGTTCCTTTCTAATTGTTCCTGTTTGCATATTTCCCGTTGTGTATGTATGTTTGTTATTGTAGTTACCCTCAGTCCGGATTATTCTGCCAAACAATGACCTGGACTAGAGTTGTTGCCATTGGCTAAGTCCAAAGATTGAAGCTTAGGAAACTTTGTAATATATATCCCTCAAGTTCAAGGCCGAAACCCTTGAATTACTTAGGGAAATTTGCATGTGGCTTTCCCGCAGTCCGGAGTCCTTCGAAGTGAGTGGATCCGGACTGTGGTGAAAATTTTAAATACTTCTCTCCAGTTCAAGGCGAAAATCCTTGAGTTACTTAGAGAAGTTTGAATGTAGTTTTGCCCTTAGTCCGGATTTCTTCCAACTGGTTGGATTCGGACTTTGGTGAAAAATTTGTACTTTCCTTACCTGATTCTTGACAGGATTTATTGTGATGCTTCGTTACTTGTATTTTCAACGGTCAAACGTCTTGATTCTCACGTTGTCAACTTATATTAACTCCGTTCCAATTTCCAAGTATGACAGAGAATTTGAATCGCTTGGGCTCTTCTCATTCCCATCTCTATAAATACTGGCCCTTGTATGTTTTCTTTTATCATATTCTCCTCAGAAACACTTGAAGTTCTCCTTTATTCTCCCTTTCTTCGTCATGGATCCCAAAAACTTGGTTTATGACTACGAGAACAACAAAGTTATCGTGGATGGTACGGTCTTCGACGGACCAACCACCATGGCGGAAATTGGCGTAGTAATGAAAAGGATCGAGGAGGTGCTCACTCTTCGGAAAATGGTCGCCGATGAGACCAAGGGGAAGCCTGGCAAGGGTGGGGAGGGTTCCGGCGGTCCTGGTCCAGCCTCTGGAGGGACGGCCGTTTAGTTGTAATAATATTGTACCCCCCACCTTATTATAAATAAAAATGGCTTGGAAAACAGCCATAAATATTTTATTATGATTCCGTTGTCATAGTTTTTGCTGTGTTCTTGTGTCGTTTCTCTTTCCTCTTGCTTGAATTTGGAGTGTTTTTCTTTCCTCCAAAATTCTCAGACTTTGGTTTACTTAGCAAATTTTGTTGCATTTGCCTCCAATCCAGACTCTTTTCGTAGAAAGTGCTCCGGATTAGGGTGATCGTTTTTAGCTAAGTCCAAAGTTTGAAAACTTTGGGATACTTAGAAAATTGTTGCCTTTGCCCCCAGTCCGGAAGCTTTTCGTAGAAAGTGATCCGGACTAGAGTGATCGTTTTTAGCTAAGTCCAAAGTTTGAAAACTTTGGGTTACTTAGAAAATTGTTGCCTTTGCCCCCAGTCCGGAAGCTTTTCGTAGAAAGTGATCCGGACTAGAGTGATCGTTTTTAGCTAAGTCCAAAGTTTGAAAACTTTGGGTTACTTAGAATTTTTTTTATCATGTTTGCCCCAAGTCCGGACTCTTTTCGTAGAAAGTGATCCGGACTAAAGTGATCGTTTTTAGCTAAGTCCAAAGTTTGAAAACTTTGGGTTACTTAGAAATTTTTTTTATCATGTTTGCCCCCAGTCCGGACTCTTTTCGTAGAAAGTGATCCGGACTAAAGTGATCGTTTTTAGCTAAGTCCAAAGTTTGAAAACTTTGGGTTACTTAGAAATTTTTTATCATGTTTGCCCCCAGTCCGGACTCTTTTCGTAGAAAGTGATCCGGACTAAAGTGATCGTTTTTAGCTAAGTCCAAAGTTTGAAAACTTTGGGTTACTTAGAAATTTTTTTTATCATGTTTGCCCCCAGTCCGGACTCTTTTCGTAGAATGTGATCCGGACTAAAGTGATCGTTTTTAGCTAAGTCCAAAGTTTGAAAACTTTGGGTTACTTAGAAATTTTTTATCATGTTTGCCCCCAGTCCGGACTCTTTTCGTAGAAAGTGATCCGGACTAAAGTGATCGTTTTTAGCTAAGTCCACAGTTTGAAAACTTTGGGTTACTTAGAAAATTTTTTATCATGTTTGCCCCCAGTCCGGACTCTTTTCGTAGAAAGTGATCCGGACTAAAGTGATCGTTTTTAGCTAAGTCCAAAGTTTGAAAACTTTGGGTTACTTAGAAATTTTTTTATCATGTTTGCCCCCAGTTCGGACTCTTTTCGTAGAAAGTGATCCGGACTAAAGTGATCATTTTTAGCTAAGTCCAAAGTTTGAAAACTTTGGGTTACTTAGAAATTTTTTTTATCATGTTGGCCCCCAGTCCGGACTCTTTTCGTAGAAAGTGATCCGGACTAAAGTGATTGTTTTTAGCTAAGTCCAAAGTTTGAAAACTTTGGGTTACTTAAATTTTTTTTTTTGTTTCATGTTTGCCCCAAGTCCGGACTCTTTTCGTAGAAAGTGATCCGGATTAGGGTGATCGTTTTTAGCTAAGTCCAAAGTTTGAAAACTTTGGGATACTTAAAAAATTGTTACCTTTGCCCCCAGTCCGGAAGCTTTTCGTAGAAAGTGATCCGGACTAGAGTGATCGTTTTTAGCTAAGTCCAAAGTTTGAAAACTTTGGGTTACTTAGAAAATTGTTGCCTTTGCCCCCAGTCCGGAAGCTTTTCGTAGAAAGTGATACGGACTAGAGTGATCGTTTTTAGCTAAGTCCAAAGTTTGAAAACTTTGGGTTACTTAGAAATTTTTTTAACATGTTTGCCCCTAGTCCGGACTCTTTTCGTAGAAAGTGATCCGGACTAAAGTGATCGTTTTTAGCTAAGTCCAAAGTTTGAAAACTTTGGGTTACTTAGAAATTTTTTTTATCATGTTTGCCCCCAGTCCGGACTCTTTTCGTAGAAAGTAATCCGGACTAAAGTGATCGTTTTTAGCTAAGTCCAAAGTTTGAAAACTTTGGGTTACTTAGAAATTTTTTTATCATGTTTGCCCCCAGTCCGGACTCTTTTCGTAGAAAGTGATCCGAACTAAAGTGATCGTTTTTAGCTAAGTCCAAAGTTTGAAAACTTTGGGTTACTTAGAAATTTTTTTTATCATGTTTGCCCCCAGTCCGGACTCTTTTCGTAGAAAGTGATCCGGACTAAAGTGATCGCTTTTAGCTAAGTCCAAAGTTTGAAAACTTTGGGTTACTTAGAAATTTTTTATCATGTTTGCCCCCTGTCCGGACTCTTTTCGTAGAAAGTGATCCGGACTAAAGTGATCGTTTTTAGCTAAGTCCAAAGTTTGAAAACTTTGGTTACTTAGAAATTTTTTTATCATGTTTGCCCCCAGTCCGGACTCTTTTCGTAGAAAGTGATCCGGACTAAAGTGATCGTTTTTAGCTAAGTCCAAAGTTTGAAAACTTTGGGTTACTTAGAAATTTTTTTATCATGTTTGCCCACAGTTCGGACTCTTTTCGTAGAAAGTGATCTGGACTATAGTGATCATTTTTAGCTAAGTCCAAAGTTTGAAAACTTTGGGTTACTTAGAAATTTTTTTTATCATGTTTGCCCCCAGTCCGGACTCTTTTCGTAGAAAGTGATCCGGACTAAAGTGATTGTTTTTAGCTAAGTCCAAAGTTTGAAAACTTTGGGTTACTTAAATTTTTTTTTTTTTCATGTTTGCCCCAAGTCCGGACTCTTTTCGTAGAAAGTGATCCGGACTAGAGTGGTTGTTGCATATTGCTTTTGCCCCGGTTCCGACTTTGCCTATGGCTCCCGGCCGGGGACATGTGTGTGTTGGTGATATACAAATTTGACAATAGTAAATGAAAATTGCGAGGCTAGGCCCGATTTCATTAGTCCCGATATTCAAATTACAAACTACTTATTCTCGCTTCATTACAGAGACTAATCTATCTGTTGAAGACTTTTTGGGCTCAGAAGCAGCTCCTTGATTGGTTCTTCGGGCCTAGGCCTTTTGTTTACTGATAGAACTTCCGGAGTCGGAGGCCGTGCCAGGTGTTAGGAACCTCCGAATCATCCATGTTGTTGAGCTTATAAGTTCTGGGACGAAGAATTTCCTTGACCCTATAGGGTCCTTCCCATTTAGGCATTAGCTTTCCGGTGTTTGTTGGCTCGGAAGCTTCGGTGTCTCGAAGGACTAGGTCTCCAACTTGAAAGTTTTTGACCCTAACCTTCTTTCCAAAATATTCTCTTGTCTTCTCTTTGTACTTTTCCATTCTTGCCACAGCTTCATCCCGAACTTCGTCTACCAAATCAAGGTTGATTCGAAGCCCTTCTTCATTTGCAATTTCTTCGAAGTTAATGACCCTGTGAGAAGGTGATCCCACTTCAACGGGTAGCATTGCTTCAGACCCATAAGCTAGTTTGAAAGGTGTCTCTCCCGTGCTTGTTCGCGGGCTCTGCCTTTGAACATTGCTGAATGTCTGACAATTTTTGCATTTTCTGACAAACTCCACCGCATCATTGTGAATCGTTGGCCAATAATAGCCCTGCCTTATTATCTTGTAAGCTAAAGCCTTTGCAGATATGTGATCCCCGCAAATCCCTTCATGAACTTCTTGCAAACAGTATTCCGCTTCGGCAGGTCCCACACATTTCAAGACCGGACTAGAGAATGTTCTACGATAAAGTTGTCCTTCCTCAACGAAGAACTTTGCGGCTTTGGCCTTGAGTCTCTGGGCTTTGTTTTTATCTTCCGGCAACTCTCCTTTTTCCAGATATAAAATTATAGGGGTCATCCAGTTGGGCTGATTATCTATCTCCATTACTTCAACATTTTCAATGGTAGGCTTCTCTATTTCTTCAAAGTAGACCGAGCTGTCCAGTTCGGAATCATTCCGGACTAGTTTGGACAATGAATCAGCTTCCGTATTTTCTTCTCTATTAATCTGCATCATCTCAAATTTTGGGATTGTAGTTAAGTAACTTTTTACCAAAGCTTGGTATTGAGCCAGCCTTGGATCCTTAGCGATGTATTCTCCTTTCGTTTGCTTGACTACAATTTGAGAATCACTGTAAACATTCAGGTTCTGGACTTTCAAGGATCTGGCCAATCGGAGTCCGGCCAAAAGCGCCTCATATTCTGCTTGGTTGTTGGTAGCCAAAAACTTGAAAGTTATTGCTTGTTGTATCTGGAAACCGCGGGGACTTTTTAGAACTAAGCCCGCTCCGGCCCTTTCGATTGTTGCAGATCCATCAACATATAAAGACCAAACTTCCGGATTAGATTCACCTTCTATCCCCGTATCTACGATCATGGGATCGGATCGGGGTTCGGGAAAAGAGCATTCCACGACGAAATCGGCCAACACCTGAGCCTTTAATGCTGTTCGGGGTATAAATGTGAGTTGGAACTGGCTGCGCTCTACAGCCCAATTAACGAGTCTACCAGATACATCTGGCTTGTGAATTATTCATCTCGAGGGCTGGTCAGTAATAACTTTAATTTCTCTCCCTTGAAAATAATGCCTTAGCTTCCTGGAGGCAGTTACCAGGGCAAAAACAAAATTTTCCAAGTCGGGATATCTGGTTTCTGCATCTTTTAGCACCTGGCTGACATAGTAGACCGGTTTTTGCTGGCCATCATGCTCCCGGATCTGTGCTGCCCATTGCTCTCTGGTAGGTTGATCCAGCGTTCATCAATCCGAAAGGCATGTATTTGTACGCATAGATAGCTCTATGAGTTATGAAAGCGGTTTTTGCAATGTCTGCCGGATTCATTTTAATCTGGTTGTATCCAGAGAATGCGTCCATGAAACTGAACATCTCGTGACCAGCGGTGGCATCAATGAGTTGATCAATGCTTGGGAGAGGATAGGGATCCTTAGGACATGCCGCGTTGAGGTCTGTGTAGTCCACACACATTCTCCACTTCCCATTAGGTTTCTTGACCAAGACAACATTGGCCAGCCATTCTGGATATTTTATCTCACAAATTATTCCTGCTTTGAGAAGCTTTTCAACCTCTTCATCGATCGCCTTTTATCTGTCCGGAGCGAAGTTCCTCCTTTTTTGTTTCACTAGTCTTTTGTCAGGATTAACATCAAGGCTGTGCATGGCTATAGATTCTTTGAGTCCAGGCATGTCCTCCGGGCTCCAAGCAAAAACGTCCGCATAATCTCTGAGCAGCTGTATAAGTTTCTGCCTGAATTTTGGATCTAGTTCGGATCCTATCTTTATTCTTTTGTCCGGGATACCTTCCTCTAGCTCGATCATTTCAGTTACAACTGCGGGTTCTACCTTTCCGAGGTCTTTCTTTGAAATGAACTGCTGAACCCGGGCTTGGGTATTGGACTCTAAATAGCTTCGGGCTTTCGCAATCAGTTCTTCCTTGGTTTGAGCTTCGATACTTTCAATATTCTGGACTTCATGTCCGGGTTCCTTCTTGAAGTGGGCTCTGTGCTTCTTGCGGCTCAAGTTCTTTTGGTACAAGGTTGCTTTTCTTTTATTTTCCGAATCTGTTTCAGCCATGATCAAAGCTTGGCCGTAGCATCGACCGGCAGTTTCCGAATCACCTTTGACTTCCCCAATTCCGGATGGAGTAGGGAACTTAAACTTCAAATGCGGGGTAGAGGTTATCGCCCGAAGCTTGGTTAATGCTGGACGGCCAAGTATCATGTTGTACGAGGATGGGGTGTTGATCACGTAAAATTTTACCATGTGAGTGACTTGGGTAGGTTCCGAACTGAACAGGTAGATATAAAGTTCCTTGGATCGGGACTAAATTGTTCCCGAACCCGAAGAGTGGGTCTTCCCTGCATTCGTTCATTCTTACACTGCCCAGTTGCATTCTGTCGAATGTATGTTTGAAGATGATGTTGACTGAGGATCCGTTATCGACCAGAATTCACTTGACCTCATTTTCAGCGATATCTAGGCTGACCACCAAAGCCTCTTTATGGTTTGGATCAATTCCTTCAAAATCGGCGTTGCTGAAAGTTATTACTTGCTCGGGGAAAGATTGAATCATCATTACTTCATCACCTGAGTCCGGACTAGGGGGAGGAGAATTGGAACCTCCCATCACCACGTTGACAACATGCTTCTTTCCTGTTCCGGATGCCTCCCCTTTTTCCATGGTTTTCCGAGCTATATATTGCCCCATGTTTCCTTTTTTGATTTGATCTTCAATGAAGTATTTGAGGGAGAGGCAGTTTTCTGTGGTATGACCGTGAGTGCCGTGGTAGTCACATTGTTTGTGAATAGGTCAATTTTCCAGGGCAGTGATCATCGGTTTAGGTGGGTAGAAGTATGGATTATCCCGAACCTCTTTCAGTATATCAGAGCGAGTTCGGCTGAGTGAAGTCCACTGAGGTTCAGGCTTTGGATCAGGTTTGGGTGGTTTCTGAGGTTTTGAGTCCGATTTGGTTGTCACTGTTACCGGTTCAGAAGCTCTTTCCGAGGCGGGGAGTTGGGAAGTTTGAATGTAGTTAGTGTGTCTGTTCGGTTTGAACCTTTTTTCGGACTAGTACCCTCCTCGAGAGCGATCATCTTGAGTAATCCGGGAAAAAACATTCCCTTGACGAGTCATCCTCATGGCCAGAAGAACATCGCTTTCTTTGATGAATCGAGCGGCCATGGAGTACGCTGCAGCCAAGCTCTCGGGCTCTTTGTTGATTAGCTCGTAGACATATCTCTCATTTTGGTCGGGGTCTAGGTTTCTCCGAAAGATACTGAGAGCTTCGCGCTCATCCAAACGCGAGATTTTGTTGATTGCCTCCTGAAAGCGTTTCATGAAATCCGAAAGGGATTCATTATCATACTGTCGAATGGTTTCCAAATGACACATGTGTAACTCGTGTGTCCGGTTTGCTCTGAATCTTTTCAGAAAAGACTCTCGAAACTGCTTCCGGGAGTGAATGCTTCGAGAGGGGATGCGGCTGAACCATCTCTGTGCCCCTCCCTTCAGGGTTGATGCAAAGAATCTGCATTTGGTGATGTCATTATAGTAGTAGATCAGGGCAATCTGCTCGAAGTAATTGATGTGTTCTTCCGGGTCTCCCAGTCCGTCGAATGAATCAAAATTGTAGTGTTTTAAGTTCTTCTGCCTTGGAATAGCTTCCAAGGAACGGCTGAAGGGTGTCAAAGTGCCCTCGATTTCGAGTCCGGAGTCTTGGCCTACTTTTTTCTGTAACTCGTGAATCATTTGCATGAGATTGTCTTCAGGTTCTTCTTCATCTGAGATAAGTTCAGGACTGATTTCTCTCATAGCTCTCTTAGATCCGGATCGCCGCAATACTCGGTCCTCTTCCTCCTGGATCCTTTTCTGAATTTTGAGTTCGAGCTTTGCTTCCTCCTCTTGCCTGATCTTTTCTTTGAGTTCAGCCAGCTTTTTGAGTTTTTCTGCTTCATGATTTTTACTTTGGGCTTTGTTGGCGGTTTGTTTTCCTTGGTTGCCGATTCGGTCGAAGACTGATCTTCTGGATCGGTGAGAGTGTTCGGAGCCTTGTGAATTTTCAGCTTGTTCCGGTTCGGGAGGCGGTGCTATCCGGCTTGCTCGATATGCCCGGATTGCATCCGCCAATTCGTCCCGAGTAAGATCTTGCATGTGTGCCGCAGCCAGAGGTATATCTGTATATTTGTATTGGTTGAGTTCGATGTCAATTCGGGCATCTCCAGGACCAATCCCTACCCTTCCCAAAGCTGGAGCTGTTTCTGCCGGAACCAAGGGCAGGTCCGGGACAGGATTAGGATCTTGGTCTCGGTTATTGTTTCTTTGAGTAGATTTGCTCCCTCTCGGCATGATTTCAAGTTTCCCAACCAAGTATTTCACAAAATATCGATTATAACAGAACGGGGCTAAGTTTCGAGTAAAGCAGTGTGTGTATGCGCTAAATATTCAAATGTGAACACAGGTAAGCAGGTATAAACAGACAAGCGGGTGACTAAGAGCACATATCTGTATGTCAGCTATGTCTAGAAGCTAAAGATCGCAACTTTACCAAGATCTGAGCTAGCAAGGCTAAATAATGTTGAACACGCGTACACACAGCAAAGAAATGTGCAAAGGTGACATCTTTGGTAAAGGTTTTAAGGTTGTTTTAGATCTTACTGGTTTTGATTAGGACTCTTTTTCAAGAGCTTGTTGATGGAGTCGAGTCCAGTGGCACCGAGACCAAAGGACAGAGCCACCTCTCCTTCTAGCGCCAATGATAACTCCAGGACCCGATCCAGTGCCTCCTCCGCCGTTCCCACGCCCGGTAAGAGGTGAAGCTGGTGGTTGGGCGTCTGCAAAACAACACCGGAGGGGGGTTTGAGCCCCCCGGCGCCTCCGGCGTGAGAATAAGTGACGGCTTTGGAGGGTAAAAGATAATGACTAGAGTATCTAATTATGGAGGGTGTGTGTATATGAGTGTGTGTAAAAGAGAATGTAACCCCCTCACCTTTTTCTCCTTGTCTATTTATAGGCCAAGGATTAGGGTTTAGGGGTTGGTACCTGCAATCATGAGCGTCGGATCCTAGGTAGGTGGGACACTTGTCCTTCGCTGATAATTCCCACCTGTCCAGGTAATATCTGTGGCGGCGTGTGTCCTGGGCGTGTCAGCACGTGGTCTGATGGGGACATGATTGTGCCAATACTAGGATTCCCTTATTTGTCGCTGTCATGTAGGACCCTAGTCATGACTCGTGTCTCCCGTGCTCTTACACTCCCTGGGGCTGGGTTGCCCATTAGATTGGCTTGGGCTCAATCCGGACTACATGTGGGCCGGACTCGTGGTACCTTGGGCCGAGTCCAGTTGGGATTGGTTATGGCCTATCACTTTGATAGCCCTATTTGTAAATATCAAAAAAAATTCTAAAATAATTAATTCTTAAATACACATGATATTTTTTTATTGGTGAATTTTTTATTAAAATCGGGATCTATTACACTTATGAGTAAATTATTAATAGAAAATGATAGCTCATCTTTTAAAAAAAGGATAATTTTTTTAAAGTTCTAAAAGTACTCTTATCGCATTTCACCATAATGTTTTAAACTCGGTAAATGTACAAATGCCGAAGAGAATCCAACAATATTACAAACGCATTCAAAATATTTCTTTCATAGATGTACAAAGAGATATAAATGTTGATTAAAGTTGTTGAAATAAATTATATGTAAACAAACTATATTTTTACATATAATCACTGTATTAGTTTGCATAACCAATAATTTTAAAGAGTATATAATTCAAGTATCTATCCTACAGATAACTGCATAGTTCTATATTAGGTATCGAAAGTTGCGTGAAACTACAAGTACATACATTTAATAAAATGGCAAACTTTTTATATGTTATTGGTAAAGTTTTGAATAATCATTGAGATTGAAATGACTCATCTATTATTTATATAATACATTAATAATGGATTTCATTGAGCAAATTTAATCATAAATATCCTCATTAATATTTATATAATATATTAATTTTATCTAATTAATACTTTCATTAATATCTATAAATATTTATTTTATTTATCTCTCACTTTAATATGTTAGAATAAAGGGAAAAGTCCAATATTATTGTGATCAAGCCAAAGTTTATAATACATCTTATGTGTAATTATCCTTATACTTATAACTGTTTGATGTCA
Source organism: Saposhnikovia divaricata (assembly GCA_036435485.1). Lineage (NCBI taxonomy): Eukaryota > Viridiplantae > Streptophyta > Magnoliopsida > Apiales > Apiaceae > Saposhnikovia > Saposhnikovia divaricata. The sequence continues at coordinate 135,272,746 of CM071594.1, read as the reverse complement.
TAAACGGAGAAAAATTAAAGTGTAATCAGAAAACCTTAGACTTATTCAAACAATACTGCAATTACAACGATATAAAGAAAGAAAACTACTGAACTCCTAAAAACCAGCAACTGGGCTCATGGGCCAACTAAACTCCTACAAAGTCTCAGACTCTATCCACGTTATTCAAACAAACCGAAATAAACTCTAACAGCTGCTAGACTAATTCCACACAGCAAATAAAAAAAACAAAACAATTATCAAATAAATAAAACAAATTTAATATTACTAAAACCAACATTCTCCCCCGTAATGTTAAACTTGTTTGCCCAACTCCTTCATACCCAGAAGCCTCCTCATACGCTCAAACTTCACAGTCACTAACGCTTTGGTCAGGATATCAGCACGCTGACTCTCACCACTTACATGCTTAACCACGATATCACATCGCTCGATACATTCTCTAATAAAGTGGAAGCATATATCAATATGCTTACTCCGCCCGTGGAATACTGGGTTCTTGGCCAAGTCTATTGTCGACCTATTATCAATGTATATAACAACCGCATCAAGCTGCTCGCCTGTGACCTGCAAACATTCCTGAGCCATATCCCTTGACATGCTGCTGCTGTAGCAGCCATAAATTCCGCCTCACAAGACGACAGTGCAACACAACGTTATTTTTGTGAAACCCATGTCACTAAACTCTCATTCAGATAGAAGGTCATTGCTCCAGTACTTTTTCGATCATCCAAATTGCCCGCTAAGTCATTGTCAGAGTAACCAGTCAGAACGTTGTTTCCTCCATCCTTAGTATAGACAAGACCATAATTTAACGTGCCCTGTATGTATCTCAAGATACGTTTTGCAGCATCAAGATGAACCACAGTGGGTCGCTCCATGTGTTTACTAACTACACCCACAGTATATGCAATGTCTGGACGTGTGTGAACTAAGTATCTAAGCCCTCCAACCAAGCTTTTAAAACATGTTGCATCAACAGCTTCCCCCGTTTCATCCTTAACAATAATTACATTTGGATCCATAGGATAATTACATGGATTACACTTGGACATCCCTGCCTTTTCTAACACCTTCCTTGCATAACTTGATTGCTTCAACTCAATAAAATCTACATTTTGTTTTACCTCAATTCCAAGATAGTATGATAGTTTTTCCATATCAGTCATTTCAAAAACGCTGCTCATTTGGTCCTTAAACTCCTGAATGAGTCCTACACTTGAACCAGTTACGAGCAAGTCATCCACGTAGACACCAATTATAAGAGAGTCGGCCCCTTTCCTCTTTACATACACTTCATGCTGGTACGGACACCTTGCAAATCCCATATCTTCGAGACACTTATTGAGCTTGGCATACCATGCACGTGGTGCCTGCCTTAAGCCGTACAGCGCCTTAAAAAGCTTATAAGCATAACCTTCCTTTCCTGGCTTTATAAACCCATCAGGCTGGGAGACATAAACTTCTTCCTTCAAATCCCCATTTAAAAATGCCATTTTGACATCCAAGTGATGCACCTACCAGGAGTTTTTCGCTGCTAAGGGAAGTAGTAATCGAACAGTTTCTAGACGTGTCACCGGGGCAAAAATCTTATCGAAATCTACACCTCGTTCTTGAACATATCCCTTTGCTACAAGACGTGCTTTGTGTTTGACAACATTTTCGTCTGCATCTTTCTTCAATTTGTAGATCCACTTCAAGTTAATGACCTTGTGTCCTGGTGGCAAGTTAGTTAGCTTTCAGTTGCCATTTTTTTTGATAGATGCAATCTCATTTTCCATGGCCTGTCTCCGGTCACTACTCTCCTTTTCTTGATTATACAAGCTTGGTTCATCTATCCCCATGAGAAGGAGTTCCTCTTATTCTTCAACCACCTCGGTGTTTCCATACAAGTGTGTCAGCTTTCTGCATCTTCTGGGTGTATGACTGTCATAATACTGATCTGCACTAATCTCTGCACCGCGCCTCTGTTCCTGTACTGGTGTCTCCACTTGATTTTGACTGTCATCATCTGTCATAGCTCCCCCGTGATCTGTCACCTCATCTCCTTCACAATCATATAGATTAGGAACCTCAAAATACCTTTGTTGACTTTTTTTAAACTGTAATTGATCTTCCCACCTCCAATATTATCCTTCTTCGAACCTTACATCCCGACTCACAAAAATGCGCTTGTTCACTGGATCATACAGCCTATAGGCCTTGGTGCCGAGCTCCTTTCCAAGATTCACTACCATCACACTTCTATCATCGAGTTTCTTGGTGTTAATACCAGGGATTTTCATATGCGCAACGCACCCAAATACTCGAATGTGGCTAAGGTTTGGCTTACTTTCTTTCAACACCTCGTATGGGGTTTTCCCAGTCAATGCCCTAGTAGGTACTCGATTTAGGATGTAAATCGAATGCCTAACAACTTCAGCCCACAAACTAGACGAGAGATTAGCATGCTTTAAAAAACTCCTTGCCATTTCAACCACAATACGATTTCTTCGTTCAACTACGCCATTTTTTTGAGGCGTATACGGGGCTGTGAAATGTCTCTCAATTCCCATATCTTCACAGTACGTATTGAATTCCTTTGACATAAATTCACCAATTCTGTTGCTTGTCTCATTTTCAACTCTTGCTTAAAATTTCTTAAACACCTCAAAAGCCTCGCTTTTGTTTTTCAACATATAAACCCACATAAACCTGCTGTAATCATCAACCAACAAAAATAAATAATGACAACCTACAGAAGTGTTTGGCGAAATAGGACCACAGATGTCACCGTGCACCAACTCCAGAAATCTCGTTGCACTGAATGTAGTTTTAGATGTAAATGGTCTTCGGGTCTGCTTTGACATCATACATCCCCCGCATATCTCCTTTGGCTGTTGTACTCTTGGCATACCAGTCACCATTCATTGCTTATGCATCATAACCATTGCTGGAAAGTTAACATGTCCTAAACGGGCATGCCACAGCCACGATGGATCCTCCAATTTGGCCAATAAACACATTGATTTTCCAGATTCAATAATAATTTGATACAATCTATTTGGAGATCGTTTGACGTTCATAAGTAATCTTTGACTCTCATTATAAACTTTTAAATATTCTCTATGAAGTATAACCTTATTACCTTCCTCGGACAATTGTCCCAAACTATTGATATTACTACATAAGTTTGGAATAAAGTATACCTCGTGGAGTACTTTCTCTTATCCGTTCTTGCATTTGAGACTTACTGAGCCTTTCCCCTTGATCTCCACTGTTGAACCATTTCAAAACTTCACCCTTCCTTTGATCATTTCGTCCAAATCATTAAACTTAGTTTTCTGCCCCGACATATGGTTACTTGCGCCATCCTCTAGATACCATACGTTTGATTCCCATTTTCCTTCATTGTTGATACCCAGCAACTTTGGTTTTGAGTCCCTCCTTCATCAATTATTTTCTCATGCTTGGCCAACAGTAACGCTGGTTCGTCATCCGTCTGAGTCAAATATGCTTCTTGTTTCTGTTCTTTTGTCCTCCTTGGCTTACGACACTCAACTGCAAAGTGGCCATACCCAAAACAATTCCAACACTTGACTCTGCTTTTGTCTTGTATACCACGATTCTTCATCCCGGTTATTCCAGTTGCACTTCCCCGATTAGATCTCTTAATCCACTCTTCACGGGTCAACAATAACTTACCCTCATCCTTTTCTCGTTTGAGCCATTCGTCTTCATTCAACATCAAATGTTCTCCACTGGTTTCACTTGGTCCCTTTAGTCTCTCCTCATGAGCCTTAAGCGAACCTACTACTTCTTCAACCGTCATGGTATCCAAGTTCCCAAATTGCTCCAAGGTTGATGCAATTTGTAAAAACTTTGTGGGAACTGCTCGTAATAGTTTCTTAACAACGTATAACTCCTTTACTTCTTCACCCAGAGCTCGTATGTTGGTCACAAGACCATTCAATTTCATGTAGAACTCATCTAACACATCTGTATCCTTCATCTTCAAGGCTTCAAATTCTGCCTTAAGGGTCTGTACCCTAGCTTTCTTTACCCTGTCTGCCCTCTGGCTCATTGTCTTGATCGCCTCTCAGGCGTCCTTGGCATTTTTCTTGTCCGCAACAGACAATACCAAATCCTCCAGAATTCCCTGATATATCATTGCCAATGCAACCTTATCACTTTTTCCTTCTACTGCCGCCTTGGGATCATTAGGTTCGACTGCATCCCAAACTCCATGGGCTTGTATAAACACCTTCATCTTCATGGACCAAGCTGTGTAATTCCCTTTCGTTAACATCGGATAGCTCAATCCAAACGAATTTCCTTTCGACTTGTTTACGTCCGTCGCTGTTGTAGGTTTCGACATACACCAACTCACAATTCTTTTTCTCTACCCGATCTGATACCAACTCTTGTGTGTAATTATACTTATACTTATAACTGTTTGATGTCATAAACGGAGAAAAACAAAAGTGTATTCAGAAAACCTTAGTCTTATTCAAACAATACTACAATTACAACGATATAAAGAAAGCAAAACTACTGAACTCCTAAAAACTAGTAACTGGGCTCATGGGTCAACTAAACTCCTACAAAGTCTTAGACTCTACCCACGTTATTCAAACAACCGAAATAAACTCTAACAGCTGCTAGACTAATTCCACACAGCAGATAAACAAAAACAAAACAATTATCAAATAAAAAAAACAATTTTAATATTACTAAAACCAACAATACATGTCTCAATACTTATATAGTAAACCTATATAAGATAAAGTACTGAAAATACCCTTAATACAATAATACGTATATATTCTAACATCCCCCTCAAACTCACGATGCTACAACAATGAGCATTGAGAGTTTGTCAGATAAGAAATGGAAGCGCGAAACAGAATTAGACTTTGTGAAAATATCAGCAATCTGAAGTGCAGAAGAGACATGTGGTAAGTTCCTCAACCATAGCATTCTGCCAAAGAGGATTAGGAACATCCTTTCTATATGATGCAGGATCAGACAAACGAAGAACAGAAGTAACAAATGAAGCAAACGAAGGAGAATAAGATGAATAAGCAAAATCAGGAAGTTTAGTGGACTTAAATATACGAGTGGACTTACAAATGGGTGGAAGATTCGGAATTTCATGAGATGTGGATGTCTCGGGAACTAAAGTATTATTTGTGGTTGAAGCTTCCTTAGTGTCCATGTGATAAGTGGATTTTATATCCACTTGGATCACTTCATTTTGGATTAAATTGATTCACTTGGCCTCAAGTTTGTTGTAGTTTTGATGTGTTTTGTTTAAGTGTACAGGTTTGCAAGAATGTCGATTAGGGTTGAAGTTTCTATCAATTTTAGAGTTGAATTAGAGGTTAAGAATGAAGAATGGAGTCTTGTTATGGGCCACCATGAAGATTCCAAGCCTAGAGAATTGAAGATGGAAGCATGTGAAAAAAGAACGGAAGCAATTGGAGTCAAAACGAAGCAAAGAGAGCAGAAACAGAAAAACTGCACACAAGGCAGGTGGGCAGTCTACGCACCCTAGTGGGCAGACTGCGCACTAGGACAGTAGGCAGGTGCGCTGACTGCGCCCTACCCTGCGCAGGCCGCGCCCCTGTGTGGCCAGAATGCTGAAAATTGACTGTTCTGCCCTAATTTGAGTTGTAATCGTATTTTAGGCAGTTTCTTGTACAAAAATTGAATTCTATTAGTATTGTAGGGTATTTTCTTGCTGTGCAAGATTTCTAGGGTCTATATAAACACATCGAATCATTGTAATTTATATCATCATAACATAGAATTGAAAGGGAGAAAAGCGGAGGAAGATTCAACGCTCGTGACAAGCAACGGATCTAGATCTACTTCATCTTTTGTATTCTTTTCTTAGGCGATACTCTGGATTCTAGATTTGTTTTCTCAACTCTTTGTTTTATTAATATTATTACTTCCATTCATACTTTGTTTAATATCATGTATTCATCAAATCCCATGGTGACGAACGGTTCGATTATGAATTAATCGTTGTCATGGGATTCTAACGGATTTATCTATGTAGCTTAGTAGGTTGATTTCTTTATAGATTTGTGTGTGATGAATTCTTGATATCCTCGTATGGTTGTGCTTCATGTATTTAGATGCGTAGCTAACATCTAATCTGTTAATCTTTTGTAAAGCGAGAGTGGATTTTAAGATTTAGAACTTGCCATGCTAGCATAGGTTCATGACTGTTTATCAACATGATTCGTAGTGTAAGATGAGAATACTTATACTGCCTTGTGTGATCAATATGGATAACTTGTGCTTAAACCGTTATGTTTTCAAATTCTATAGAGATATAGGGTCTAAGCATAATTGGTGTCTATTCATCTTCTATCTCTTTTGTGGATGTATTCTTAGTTTGGTATTCGTATACTGAGAGGTAGCCTATACTTGTTTCGTGTTGTCCGATCAGATATCATAACCATCACATGCATTGATTAAAGGCATCAGCTCTAAAAGAAGTATTTAATGAAGTTAGGATCCCATTTTTTTATTCTCATAAGTAATTCGATTTAGTGAAGTAATTCTTAGTTTGTTAATTTGCTTCCTAGTTTATTTTAGTTAATCAAATCCCAATCTTGTTAATTGTCTTAGCAGTGAATAAAAACCATACATTGTTGCATAGGTACATGAACTGAATTAAACCTAACCTGATCTCTGTGGGAATGAACTTGACTTATTCATATATTACTTATTTCAATGGCAAAGGAGTGCCATTAGCAGTCATGAAGGATAAAGATGTATGATCAGAAAATGAAATGAAAGATGACCAATGCGGAGACATATGATGAGATGCACCCGAATCCAGAATCGATAAAGAAGAAAACATACTTGAAGTACCCATTGACAAAAGTCCTATTGACGATGAGACATACATGGCAAAAAAATTGCTGAAAACAAATTCGAATCCAGATATGAAACTAAACCCGAAACCAAATCCAAAGAAACAATTCTCCAATCCAAAAAAGAATCCGAAAACAAATCAAAATTCAAATCCAAATCCAAAATCTAATTCCAATTCTGAATCCAAATCCAAAGTCAATACCAACTCTAAAGCAAATAAACCAAATAACTACAACTATAATATCTCAATAATCAAGTAATATAGATGTCAATCAATAAATAATACCAAACTTATAAGATCAAGAATGACGTAAAGAATGAATTAGAAGCAATCTATTTGAACCCTTAAAATCTGACCTTCCGGAACTCCAAATACGATCTCTACCGTTCAAAACTTAGATACTGATACAAAGAAGACTCAATCAAAATTTCAGGCCGATCCAACGGTTAAAACTCCGCGAATTGCAAAAAGAAGTTGGCTGATCTCGGCAGAAAAATTCCTACAAATTTTCAAAATATATTTGTTTTTGTAGCGTAACTCTACCTCTCAAAACTAGCAAAAAAAAAACTCTGCCTCTCAAACGATTCGGTTAAACACCCACGATTATCCCTCAACAAACGATGAATTTGATTATCATCTCCCTCGAAACCTACCTTTAATACAATAATACGTATATGTTCTAACATAATATATATTGATAGTTACATTAATACTAACTCAAACTAATATCTGGAGTAAATCACATAATTGTAGCCGAACTTAATCAAAATTTACATTTTATTGGACGGAGTTTGAAAGTTGCAATTATTGGTTAGACATTACTTTTACATTTCAAAAGGGTGGCTAAGGGCCACTTTTTTGAGAAAAATAATTCAAAAAAGTGGCTTGTAACCACGCTTTTGCAAATTTCAAATTACGGCCATCAAATTATAAATTTGGGTAAAGTTCAGCCACCAGTTTGCAATAAGTTAGTAATATCTAACTTATAATTATATAAGAATAAATTTTAATTGATCATTAATATAAATAAGATATTAGTTTATATGGGCTAAAAATAAGGCCTAAAAACACAATTAATGTTGCATTAATTAGACATAGTTTGGTCCAGATATGAAGCATATTAATGAGGCCCAAAACCATAATTAAATATTAATTTTGTAATTAATATTGGGGGTGATAAACAGCTCAGCAATAAGAGTCAACAAGGAAACTACTCCTACAATGAGTAGCCTCCAAGACACCAAACTCAACATGGAAACAGACACCTACAAGGCAGGAGTCTAGAACCTTCCTCAAGGCGGTGACTTTCCCACCAATTCTCCAAACCCTACTACGATTCTAAGGCTCCTACAGCCTATATAAGGGCCTGACCCCTCAACATCAGAACTACGTCTTGGCTTCATTCTCAATTTTGAGATACGTAGGCATTCTGTGAGGACCGATCAGTCTCGAACACGGAAATAGCCATTAAAGCATGAAGCTCACGAACCCTACCATTAAATTCGTATAAATCCTAACCGCAATTCGATAACCTAGTTTTTATTCCATAACATTTGGCGTCGTCTATGGGAAGATAACATCAACCATGGTTCAAACACGAAGAACAACATCAGTCTCAACCGAGGCTGTCCCTATCACCTCTATTATGCCAGTCACCTCCGCTCTGCCCGGCAATACTGAACAAGGGTACACACCCCCACCAACAGGGGAGATTGTTCAAACCCAAGTTTCTCAACCAATAGGGACGACTTCCCATGCTGAGAGAACTCTACCAGTGGTTGTCCACCATGGACAGGAGACTAATCAACTTTAGATGGTGGTCTCTCCTCTGGCCAATCATCCACCACTCTCAGGAGTTCAAATCTCCACAACCATGCTCCCTATGATTACCAACCCGATGTACGGGCTGCCTAACTATCAACCAATTCAAAAGGACCCTGGACCAAGCGGTCATGCCCTGTAGATACATGAACCTTATCAGCCTCCCTACGTTAGAGGCATTGCCCCTGATCACGGATATGATGATTACTCTGGTCCCTATACTGATGACTCGTCATCTGAGGACGATGATCGTGACGAAGCTTCGAGGAGGCGATGTGCCAGCAGAGAACCTCGAAGGAGGACAAAAACTATCCATGATGGACCCCCCCTGACAACTGCTGAAAGAATCAAGGCTCATGAGGCCGAGATCTTAAAGCTGAAGGACGACATGGCGAGAGAACTAGTGAGATAGAATCAGAATCAACCTCCTCCGACTTCAGGAGGGATTCCCTTTGTTGATTTGGAGAGGTCTTCAAGGGGGCAGAGAAGGGCTGATGCCCAAACTGGAAGAACAACGAGGGTGGAAAGCCCCAGGGTAACCCCAAAGATCTGATGCCACTTGGGGATCCTGATGATCCCACGCCCCCGTTTACTGAGGAAGTGATGAATGCTCGTATTTCTAGGAAGTTTAAGATGCCGACAATTAAGGCCTATGATGGAACGGGCGACCCCGCAAACCACGTGAGAACGTTCTCGAACGCACTGCTGTTGTAGCCTGCAAGTGATGGTCTAAAGTGTAGGGCGTTTCCTCAAACCCTGTCGGGCATGGCTCAAATATGGTATAGCCGGTTGCCTGCAAATTCGATTGGCTCTTTTAAGGAGTTGAGTACCGCTTTTTTCAGCTAATTCATTAGGGGAATAGTTCATGAGAAAAGCTCTGCATCTCTTATGTATGTGGTACAAGGAAAGAATGAAAATCTGAGGGATTACCTCAAGCGATTCACTAAGGAGACACTAAATATCACTGACTTGGAGAATAAGGTGGCCATGGTGGCCCTGGAGCACGGAACCACTGACCTCTTCTTTAAAAGGTCGTTGGCAAAGCATCCCCCTGAGAACATGGCTGAGCTCCAATGAAGGGCTGATAAATATATTAAAGCTGGGGATAGCATGAAAAAAATAGCCATAGTAGGTAATGGAGGGAGTAACAACGACTCTAGGAAGTGAAAGCAAGGGCAAGAGTACGATGCTAGGGACAAGTATCCCCGGACTGGCAAGGACTCTGACTCTACACCCAAGAAAAGTCTGGGACGGAGATTTTCCGATTATGCAAGGTTGAATGCTCCTAAGAGTCAAATCTTGTTAGATATCGAGAAGGATAAGGACTTCCGATGGCCGAAGCCACTCAGGGGCACCCCGCAAAGCGAAACAAGGATTAATATTGTAGGTTCCACAAGGATGTGGGACATGACACCGATGATTGTAGGCAACTCAAGGATGAGATTGAATTCTTGATCCGAAGAGGGAAACTAAGCAAGTTCACGAAGGGTGAAGATCGTGGAAATCAAAGAAGGGATTATGACAGGAAGGACAACGATCGTAGGGATAACGATCAGGATCGCAACCCACAGCCCCGAGAGCCGGTTATCAATATGATCTGGGGAGGCTCGACAGCGGCCGACACGACAAGGAATTCTCGAAAGGCTTATACTAGAGAAGTTATGTACATCGTGGGAGAGGCCCCGAAGCATGAAAAAACTGAGGTAGTGGTTGGTTTTGATGATTCGGACTTGGAAGGGGTGAAGTTCCCCCATGATGACCCATTGGTCATAACTCCTGTGATTGGAAACTCGGAAGTAAAACGAGTCTTGATAGACAATGGAGCTTCTGATGATATCCTGTTTCATGATGCGTTCGTAAAGATGGGGTACAACGATTCTCAGTTGACCCCCACTAACATGCCTATATATGGATTCAATGGAGTGGAGCCTAACATTGAAGGAACTATTCAGTTGCCCATGACTATTGGGCAGGAACCTAAGGAGGCTACTCTGATGCTGAATTTTCTAGTAATCAAGGCTGCTTCGATATACAATACGATCTTGGGAAGGACCGGTCTTCATGCATTCAAGGCTGTTGCCTCTACTTATCACATGAAGATAAAGTTTCCGACTAGGAATGGTGTTGGAGAATAGAAGGAGATCAGAAAATAGCTAGAAGTTGCTATGTGGCTGCTTTGAGAGCCGATGAAGTAGGGGGTAGGTCCTTCCGATTTAAGACATGGATGTTCGCAACGATGATGAGCACCGAGGGAAGCCATCAGAGGACTTGACTCCCATACCTCTAGAGTTGGGCAATCCTGAGAAGGTTACTTACATTGGAGCTTCTCTGAAGGAACCCTTGAAGAGTAGGTTGACAGCATTCTTACAAGAGAATACCGATGTGTTTGCTTGGACAGCAGCTGATATGCCAGGGATTGATCCCAAACTCATAACTCACAAGTTAAATGTCGATCCCAAGCGAAAAATAGTCAAGTAGAAGAAGAGGAATTTCGCTCTTGAAAGGCAAGAGGCCATTAAGCAAGAAGTGGGCAAGCTCTTGGAAGCTGGTTTTATTGAAGAGATTCAGTTCCTTGAATGGTTGGCTAACCCTGTGATGGTCAAGAAAGCAAACGGGAAGTGGAGAATGTGCATAGACTTCACCGATTTAAATGACGCATGTCCTAAGGATTGTTTCCCTCTACCAAGGATAGACACATTGATAGACGCCATAGCTGGGCATGAGATGTTAAGCTTCATGGATGGTTTCAGTGGCTACAACCAGATTAAGATGCACAAGGATAACATCCCAAAGGTATCTTTCATAACCGACTTTGGTGTTTTCTGTTATCTTGTCATGGGTTTTGGACTAAAGAATGCAGGGGCTACTTACCAATGATTGGTGAATAAGATTTTTGCCCATCTGATTGGAAAAACCATGGAGGTCTATGTCGATTACATGTTAGTCAAAAGCCTATTCACGACAGATCACATTGAGCACCTCAGAGAGGCATTCGAAGTGCTGAGGCACCATAAAATGATGTTGAATCTAGCCAAGTGTGCCTTTGGTGTTGGATCGTGAAAATTTTTAGGGCTGATGGTTTCAAAGCGAGGCATAGAAGCCAAACCTGATAAGATTAAGGCAATTTTAGACATGGAGCCACCACGCTCTATAAAAGATGTACAGAAGTTGACTAGCCATATTGCAGCCCTAGGGAGATTTATATCCAAATCTGGTGATAAGTGCTTGCCTTTCTTTCAAACATTGAAGAAGGTGAAGAACTTTGAGTGGTCACCTAAAATCCAAGAGGCCTTTGAACAGCTAAAGAAGTACATGATTGAAGCCCCGTTATTGGCCAAACCTAGTCCCGGAGAGACACTGTATTTATACTTGGAAGTATCTGAGCAAGCACTGAGTGCCGTTCTCATTCGAGAAGAAAGCAAGGTTCAGAAACCTATCTACTACGTGAGCAAGGTATTCCATGGAGCTGAGTTGAATTACTCTCCCATCGAAAAATTTGCTTTGACATTGGTAACAGTCTTGAGGAAGCTACGACCGTACTTCCAGGCACACAAGATTGAAGTCCTGACGGACCAGCAGCTGAGAAACATATTGCATAGTCCGAAGGCCAGTGGAAGGTTGATTAAGTGGGCAATCGAACTTGGAGAATTTGACATCACGTATAATCCTCAGACAACCATCAAGCCTCAGGCATTGGCTGACTTCGTGGTTGAATGTACCATTCGAAACCAAGAAGTCGGGGGGCAGGAGATAGTACCCACCTCTAGAAGTGAGGATAAAGATGAAGAGCTTGTACCTGATCAGAAGGAATATTGGGTGCTCTATTTTGATGGAGCATCAAAAACAAAATCTAGTGGTGCATGTTTGGTTTTGCAAAGCCCCGATGGGTTCACAGTTGAGTATGCTTTGAAGTTGGACTTCCCAACAACCAACAACGAAGTTGAGTATGAAGCCTTGATAGCCGGATTGGGATTGGCCAGGATCATGGGGGTCAAAAATCTTAAAGTTTATGGAGACTCAAGACTGGTAGTCTCGCAAGTGAATGGTGAATTTGAATCCAAGGATGAAACTATGGTAAAATATTTGAGAGTAGTGAAGGCGGTTATGACTCAGTTTGATGAGTGCTGTGTGGAGCACATTCCGAGAAAAGAGAACGTTAAGGCTGATGCCCTGTCCAAGTTCGCTTCTTCTAAGATAGAGAATTATGCTGGAAGTGTTTACTTCCAGGTCTTGAAGGCCCCGACCATCAACTCGAAGTTGGTGGCACCAATTGATGTAGGGAGCTATTGGATAGATCCTATCAAAGCTCACCTGGAAAATGGATGGCTCCCTGACAATGCTCAGGAGGCACGAAAGCTATCACTGAGAGCAATGAGATATGCCTTGATTGAAGGCATCCTTTACAAAAGGTCTTTTGTTATTCCATACTTGAGATGTTTGAGGCCCCAGGAGGCAAAGGAAGCATTAGAGGAAGTTTATGGAGGGATCTGTGGGCAACACTTGGGGGGTAGAGCCCTAGCTCACAAGATCACCCTTTTGGGATTCTATTGGACAGAAATGTTAGCCGATGCACAGAACTATGTCAAGAGGTATGACAGGTGCCAAAAGCACGCTCCGATTGTAAGGTAGCCGCCTGAGATGTTAACATCGATTAACTCTCTTATCCCGTTTGCAATGTGGGGAATGGATATACTTGGTCCATTCCTTATAGCTTCAGCACAAAGAAAGTTCCTGATAGTAGCCATCGACTACTTCACCAAGTGGATTGAGGTTAAACCTCTAGCCAAGATGACCACTAAGCAAGTTGCTCAGTTCTTTTGGGAAAGCATAATCTGCAGGTATGGTATCCCATGAATTGTGACGGATAATGGGACCCAGTTCAACAATGAAGAGTTCGAGAAGTACTGCGAGGAGAATGCTATTGAGCTTCACTTTACTTCAGTGGCTCATCCTCAGGCTAATGGATAGGCAGAGGTAGCAAACCAGATTATCCTTGATGGACTGAAAAAGATGGTCGAATGTTCAAGAAACACTTGGGTGGATGAGTTGTTGCTTATACTCTGGGCATATCGCACCACCTACAAGGTGACAACTGGAGCAACCCCGTTCTTACTGGCTTATGGAGCCGAGGCAGTTGTGCCCTTAGAGATTACACATGCATCACCATGGGTGGAAGCGTTTGAACTAAAGACTAATGAAGAAGGCATGAGACTTGCCCTGGATCTAATTGATGAGGTAAATGCTAGGAATGCGGAGTATCAGAAAAGAGCATCATTCCACTACAACCAAAGGGTTAAGGAGACGTTCTTTCGACAAGGTGACTTAGTTCTAAGGAAGATAGAGGCCTCTGGAGTTGGCCAGAAGGGAAAGCTAGCCCCCAATTGGGAAGGGCCATATCGAGTTAGGAAGACGCTAGGACGAGGATCCTACAAGCTGAAAACCATGGAGTGAAACAAGGTGCCTCGTACTTGGCACGCTTTGAACCTGAAGGTTTATTATGTTTAAGCTATCCTTGTAAGGATTTAGCTTTTTATCTATTTATTAGGAGAAGTAGAAATAAGTTTCGATGAAACCATTCCAGAGCTTACAGTCCCGAGTAGGACAGTAGCAATCTATGTAAGGGTTGAACCCGTTCTGGATTATTAATGCAAGTTTGTTTTCCATTCTAAGATTCTGTGATTTTAATTATGTAACACCCCCAGATCCGGGGTCCGGGATCCGGTGGTTACGGTTTCCAATTCTGTCCACAACAATTGAACTTTCCTTAACATAAAATAAATTACGTCTCTATGACCCAACACAACAATATAAAACACACCCGTTATAGTCCCAGAGATGAAATCAGAGTAACAATCAAATTTTTATTAATCACATTATGAGTTCTTACAATCCAAAAGAATTTCAATATAAATACATACTCTTTGCCATCCATTTACATAAGTCATACTAGACCATATTCTTGGTATTGAAAGAATAAATATATCCTACCAATAGCTTCTTCTTCAGCTCTGGTAGTCTCATCGTCCTCGCCCGCGTCGAGTGCGCCTTGTGCGAGTCATCTGGTCTAGCTGTTGTTGTGATATAATAATAAAGCAAGGGTGAGCAATAGCCCACCAACAATAATATATAACTGAACGATAATGTATAACAGTTCAAAAGTATCTTTCAAACCATATGCCATGCATTTACGGAAATGATGCCAGTATAATATGAACGTTGAAGTTACAAGGTAACTTAAAGTATTTGTTTGTAGAAATATCTGCTACATCAAAAGTGAGCGAGATATTCTCATTGTTATTAAGAAGAGGAACTTGCATGAAAAGGTTGCAATTCCAGTTATGAACACTTTTCCAGCTGTGCCAACAGCAATCATGTTGCAGGAAATAAATAAGTTTGGATGATGAACCAATGAGGGAGTATTCACCGCGCCCGCTATTCCAATCTTGATGATCAGTCAAGATCGTACAGCTCAAATTAGATTTACTACCGGTAGAAGGAAGAACTGACGGCTTTACTTGTATACCGCCTTACTAGCTCTCCCCGGCCAACGGTTGGGCCAAAGGGGATGGACCGGCGCTACTCGGCCTCTTACACGACTCCTAGTTCAAATAGAATTCATGATTCTGAATGTAACGTTCGTCCCCCTTTCCCCAAGTATAATACTTGTTGATAAGACTCTACAAGGTTGTCGTATCTAGTTGGAAAGGAAAATTCACCAATAACTTCCAAGCTGTGGCTTGGTATCGAATATCAACTTGTTCCAACAATCTTACCTCTTGAAAGATGAGAAGGTAAACAACGACTTAATAAGTCAACAGCACCCGAGTTGCGAGTGAAGAGAATACTCTATGACCGGGAAGTCGACAAGATAAATAACATTTTTCCAAGTAAGGTTCCCTTATTATCAGGGAGGTAGACTCAAAGAAGAATGATGTCTGGGAACCTTTCTTGATATAAGATTAATAATAATATGACTCCGAGATATTTTCTGTAATAATCGAAGAAGATAAACCTTATTGAGGTTATTCTAAGTATGAAATAAATATTCAGAGAATATTTATTGAATTAAAAATATTTAAAGAATATTTAAGGATATTAAAGGATATCTTTAATCAGGGTATTTCTCAAAATAATCCCTGGTGAAACATCAGGAGAATATTTATTGAATAAATAAATATTTAAATGAATATTCAAAATAATATTCATTAATTAATAGGGCCTGAAAGGAATACTTAAGATAATATTCATAATTAATTAGGAATTTAAATGAATATTCAAATAGTAATATTCATTTAATGAATAATATTCTAAATGAATATCATGTAATATTCATTTAGTAATCCAAGCCCTAAAGGAATATTCGAGATAATATTCGATAAATAAATCAGGCTTCAGATGAATATTTAAAATAATATTCATCAAGTAATTAATATCTTAAATGAATTTTCAAAAGTAATATTTATTTAATAAAATAATATTCTAAATGAATATCCAAATAATATTCATTTAGTAGTCTCATCTTTATAAGAATATTCGAAATAATAATCGATAATCAATTTGACTCTGAATGAATATTGAGAAATATTATTCGTCGAATGGTTACGTTCAAATAATTATTTGAAGTAAGGATCGTTAAATAAATAATCTCGAACGAATATTCAAATAATATTCGTCGCCCGAATAAGGGAAAATATTTACTTAAATATTTTCCTTCGAGGTAACCTTGATATATCAAGAAATATTGACTCCCGGTCTATAGTTGATGAATAAGATATATACACCCTTCTCTGAGGGTCTTACAATAACAGGCTTATAATTGATACGTTAGCTGTCTAATTTATAAGCCAATAAACAATCAGGGAACAAGCATAATGATATAACTTGAAAGTAGGCATGCATGCTATGGCATATGTACAACAGAAAACATATATATATATAGGGAAAAGAGTATCTAAAGCACACAATAGAGAAGTTCTCTATTAGTGCGGTTTAAATTATGATAAATTAGTTATTATTTGAACAATTCAACCGTACGGATGTTAAATTCATACAAAAATATGTGAATGTACAAATTTTCGTGTAATTTAATTATTTGGAACTATAAATTTATAGCAATAAGATTATGATAAATCTGTGTCATTGAATATATATAGAAAATAGTATTATTATAAAAGTGATGCTCCACTATTTCAAATATAATAAAAATTTGTATACAATGTTATTTTGACATAAACTTTTCATCCGTACGGTTGGATTATCAAAAATAATAATAAAATACAAGTATTAAGGTGCACTAATAGAAAACTTCTCTATAGTGTGCTTTAGAAACTCCATGCCCATATATATATTCAATCACAACAACAGCCTAAAAGAAGGGAATTGAAACTTGCCTGGTAGTCGAGTACGGTAAGGGGTAGTGGTAGCGGGTCCCGGGTCAGCTTGGTGATCTATAAATAGCCAAGGCATTCGGGATTAATCACTTAACATATTAAAAGTTAAGTTGTACTTAAATCGAAACACGTTCTCGAGTTATCTCGTTATATCCCTTTTAGTGGATTCCTTTTTATCACTGATCCGACCCGACATTCGTTCATTAATACGACATGTCACTGTACTTATACTTGGGATATACTTAAGTCATACGAGTTCTAAGGTCGATCGTTACAAATCAATATTATGCTCCGAGTTTTATCGCCCGTTTTCTAAGTGTTTTACCGAAGTTATAATCAAGCGGGTTTTTAGGGGTTCGTTTGCGATTAACTTTGATTCGAACATTTTTATAAAATCGGAAAACGATCCGTTTCACATGAGGTTTTCTCTCACACCTTCCTTTTTAACTCTAGTATTTAATTACCAAGATTCGCCACTGACTTATGTATTTTACGAGGGTTCAATTTTAATAACGAACTCGTACTTACGGTTTCGAACGTCTTTTAGTGAATCGGCCATAATTCCTAAACCGTAAGTCCGTTTCACATGATCTTTATATCAAAACGAAGCTTATAACATGATCTATCTTGCCATGGCAGAACATGATACAGGACAGTGATTTATGGCTACTGTCAAACACGATTTCTTAAGGTTAACAAAAATCGGGCATTACGACGGCTATAAATCGGACGTTCCAAAAATCACAATCAACAACCCAAGCCACACCGGGCATCTAAACAACTTATAAACATATTAAGCACCTCAACAAGTCCAGAAGCCACTGATATTAGTATCAAAATCATCATGATAATCAAATCACTAAATCACTAACAAAACATGCTTATAACATGAACATAATCATAACTAAGCTAGATCCATCAAGAACATGCTTAAAACTCAAAGTAGATCTAGGGTTTTCAATTCTTATACCTTCCTTGGAGTATGTACTAGCCTCACAAATCTTGGTATGGTCCTTGGATAGCCTTAAGTTAGCTAGTATCAACCATGAAAACAAGAAAAACAAAGATTAGTTCTTGAAAACACTATTCATCATCATCTTTGATGATTTATTTGAAAATGGAAAAAGATGAATTTGAAGCTGAAATTTCTAGGGGATCTAAGCTATGATATGAAGTACTCACCATAAATATTTCAAGATCAAATGATGGTTGGAAGCCTTACTTCTAGCACCTTGGCAGAATTTTTCAAGGAAGAAAGGAAAATGGAGAGTTCTTTGTGTTTGCTTGGTTGTTTTGATAATAATTCATAAAGTGATGAGCCTTGGATGATATCTCATCTCTTTTTACTTTATTAAAGTGCTTTTGGAATGAATGGTGAGATTTGAAAGCATGTGTAGCACTTGGATTGATTTATGGCTAACTAGAGTTTGATTTGGCTAACTACTAGTTCAATCCTTAACATGCTAGTTACTTAGCCCACTTGGTTGCTAGATATTTATCTAGTAGCTTATGCATGACTCTTGCTTCCACTATTTGTTTCTTTTGTCCGGTTATTGCTCGTTTCGATTGATCGTTCGGGCGAATAACTAAGTAGTTTTACCTCTAGGGTTTACCGGGAAATTTCTCGATATTCATAATACCTTCCCCAATCCTTAATATAATCCTCGTGATGACCATGTAGGATATTTAATCTCGATACGAACTTAATCCGTAATCTAGGATTCGTTCGCTTTATTGATTAATCACGTTATAACGTTTTAGCGGTTTCTAGAACGCTTGTTTCACTGCCTCACTGGTTTCCTACCTTCATTCTTAAATCAAATATAATAACATCCCAAAATATCAAATCCTCAAAGTTAATATCTCAATTCTTGGATTATAATAATATTTAATCCACTGTCCGGTCAAATATTATACCGAAAAAGAATTTGGAATTTCTGAATTCTGATCGTCTCTGCATTCACTTATTTCCTCCGCGTATTACTAATATGACTTCGAAACATCCATATCACGTCCCGTACATAGGGTGGCGTGAAAAGTTTTCCAACTTACAAAATCACTATTCATCCACCAAATTACTATGCACGTACAGGAAACACTATGCACGTACGGGAAACACTATGCACGTACGGGAAATACTATGCACGTATGGGAAACATTATGCACGTACGGGAAACACTATGCACGTATGGGAAACACTATGCACGTACTCATTTCCATTCAAGGATCCATTAGCTCCTTCCTGGATGGTAGATTATTCTTATCTAGGTCCTCAACCATCGAATTACTCTATTCTGACAATATACCAATGCATCAGGATCATTGTCAAAAGCAATATCCATTCATTACAATCATTGTTCTTTGAAACCACCATTCATTAGAGCTGGTGACCTTGTTTTCGGAATCATTGTTCCTCATTTTATCATTACTTAATAAAAAGTTTTAATTATATCCAAAATTTGGGGTTCTTACAGTCTCCCCTACTTAAAAGGATTCCGTCCCGGAATCAGGTAGGAAGCAAAGAGTCGTTTGCCTGTCGTTCACTTTTTAGCTTCCCGGTCAATTCTTAGTCGTTCTACCCTTCCTCAGCACATCTTCTAGTGCTACAATCCATACTGTATCCTTTTTCCATCAACGTTGCTACTTTTCGTACAACTCACTATCCGGGTTATACTCTTACTCAGTCTTATCCTTATTGATACCTGCAGTAACATTGGTATCACTATCACCCTACGAATTCGGAGGTAACCTCGCTCGTACTGTGCATTTCCTGATTGCTTTAATCTTCGCAATCTCGATCAATATAGAGAAGTGGAAAGATTTATTGAGAGATCACTATGATCAATTGAACATTTGTTATATTGCCTAGTTAGTACAGAAGGGGGCCAGCCTTTAGTACTTGACAAGCAATTAAACAAGTTATGGTATTCCACTTAGACTTCTATCACATACACAGATAGTCACGTAGCAGTACCTCCCCTCCTAAAAGGGTTGTTCTTCTCAATTCATAAAGAAGATGAATAAGAGAGAAGAAGAGAACAGAGTTCTAAAGGATTATAGAAAGCTTTCATGATTGTAGAATATCATACTCAGAATTTACCTCTGAACTATAGAGGTTTATCAAAGAAGAAATTAATCATAATTATATCCAATACTATTTGATCGCAATCTCACGTGACAACATATCTTGCTGCTTTGTCCATTATTCTATGGACAAATACTCTTGTTCAATCTTAGCGATACTCACATTCGGGAAATCCTTCAACCTTTCAGGTTAAATCTTAGATTTCTCACTTGACATCATTATTACTGACATCCCATATCATGTTACTAGCTTTTTCATAACTATAATATTGATACTATCAGGTTGTCATCCTGAGAATTCATTAGAAAACCCATTCTTTAACATTCCTTGCTTCTCATTCCATAGTTGCTTTCCCAGCCTTTTCTTTATCAATCACATCCTTCTTATTATCTGATTCTTACTCATTTCTATTATTTACTTTCACCTTCACCTCTTTATTGAGACACCTTTTTGCACTTGGTACCTCCTTATCGGTATTCCGTCACATTTATTCTATAATCATCACGTTATTCCAATTTAAACTTTCCGAAATGAATCTGGCCCGATCCCTTTAACTTAGATTCATATAATCTACTTCTGCCAACCTTGTTTCTCATCACTTGTTCTTTTCTATCCGTGGTTTTCCACAAGTTGTCTTTCGTAAGTCAGACCAGGTCGTATATCTACATGCTCGTACTCCTATCATCTGTTGAACATCTGCATTTTACTGGCGTAGCCTTGCCACATGAAAACCTGTTATGACCGTGCTATAAGTTTTGGGGGTAAGGCTGGTTCGAATACCGCCGTCCGAACACTTTAAACTCTCAGGTGGCCCAATTAGTCTCGGGCTCAACCGCCCTTCCCTCCAAGTCTCATTAATTCTTTCCATGGGAATATCTTTAACATCATGAATCATCAACCTCATATTCTCTATCTTGTTTGCGCAGAAGTACACTAACATAAACTTGTTTGTCATTCATCAACATGCCATTTAGTTGATCAATGGCAGCACTTTCTTTATCTTTACATTGTCATCTACTTTCTTAGAAGAATCACCATCGCTTGTTGTTTACGTAGTGCATTAATAGCTACCCCTACGGGTTTCAAATCCCTTAGGGAGACAAAGTAATCACTATTCCTTATCCATAAGGAACACTTCCTGAACTTGATGTAGATATAACATGAAGTAGATAGAATTGCAGAAGAGTTTCAAGCATCGCAGCTAGGTCCGGTTGATGAAACTATCACTTATGCATCTTCCATAAAAGACTGGAAACTTAACGGTTTACTTCATCAATTTTGTACCATGGTCCTGGTTTGCCTCAAAACGGGACCTTCTAAGGTACGTAATATGCTTAAGACTCCATCAGGAACCGAATCTTTACTTAAACTATTATTACCTTCGATTCCTGCACAATCATCAAAAGGAATGTAACTTCCTCCACTCCAATATGACCTTCAAGGTCTTTCCAAATATCATTTTGTTTCTTCGGTATGAACATTTATAATTATTCCTTTATACTTAGACTGTCGGCCACCTCATTGGCCTTTCCTGATAATAATAATTTCTGGTAATCATTGTTCTCTGGATATATTCCAATTCAAACATTTCTACCTCATTCCCATCATTGTTGGGTGAAAGCATTCTCCCTTAAGCTCTGCTGATGGAGAAAAATATATTTATCAGTCTTTCTCCATAAGTCATTGCTTCCACCTACCCGTGGGAACTTTATCACGTTTATTCCCAATCCTACTTAGGATACGTCTCTTCTTAGTTCTTTCCTTATCTTAGGATAATCTCAACCTTTATAGGTTCAATCCATACTTCCTCAGGGTTTCACACATGCCTCGTCTGGCATAATTATTTCTATGTCATATATTCCCTACCAAACTTCCATTTTGAACTTCAGAATATTACCTTTTTCCTTGTAAGGTTTCTTAGGTAATCCTCATCATTCTTCCTGTATTTTCTGGGTACAGGGCACATCAAAATATCAGTAATTAATCATATAATAATTCTGTCTATATACCTTTCAAAACTGCTTTTTTTTTTATAAATCCTCAAAGTTTGATGTCGCCTTAATCAATTCAATTTATATCATCCAAATTCACAATTTCCTTTATTATGGGTAATGCCATCCCTTGTCCATTCCCCAGGGTTTGCCTTACTCTATGGATATCTTATCCTTAATTCAACTGCCAAGGAATTCCTGCATCCTATAATTGGCAATCAAATCATGTATCCTTAATAAGGGTCTCTTTTCAATCATTCTTATTTGATAATCGATCGGTAGCTTACTGCTAATTTCTTCTTTCAGATAGTGGTCAACCTATTTGACCTTCCAAAAGACAACATATGTCTATCTGCTCTCTTACAGAACTTGTTAATGGTAGCAAGGATGTTCTGAAAGATATTGGTCGAGTTCAACGTGAATTTCCTAGTGCTTATCGTTCTTCGCAAAGGTACTTGCCTCAGAGAAAATTCCTACAGCATATTGTTCAATTTCTGACCATTTCTATACTCTCTTCATATACCTTCATTGTTTACTTTCCTCTGTCATAATATATTCATGGTATTCATGATACCCTAACATCATACATCTCAAGTCATTATACTCCCATTTTACTCGTAATCTTGGACAACCATATACACATGAGTCACTTTAGTACGGGTGACTCCATCCCAAAAAGGTCTAGAGAATTCCCAATCAAAACATGGGCTGTTCAACAGAAGATTCCTACGATCTCATTAATGTTTCCTTTATATCAGAAGGCTTTGCAGTCGGTGCTTTCTTAGAAGCAACCCTGCTTTGTCTTTTCATTGCTGGTCTAGTCACTTTATAGTCCGTTGTGACTTGGCCTCAACTGGCCACACTAAAATAAAAATATATGATTTTAGGGGTTGGCTAATAGCATTACTTTTCTAGCAATTGCTGGCATAGTGCCTTCTTCTTTGATACCTTTCTACCTTTCCAAAACTTTACTCCATATAAGTCTTAATCGACTACTCGGCACCGTCTCCGGTCACCTTTCCTCCACTTTTATCTTTTCAACTATTCTTATCAATCCCGCGTGCCACACAAGCTTACCATTCCTGGCATAACAGCCTTTTCATTTAAGTCAATCCTGGAATTTCTCAGTCCGGCTGGTTTCTTACTTACATTTCCTGTTTTCGTCCAATCTCACTTCATCATTTTATCACTACCGTCGATTGTAATACTCAGGGTCTGTCTACTAACCCATATATGACGGCAACCTTACCCAATCCACAGGGTTCGCTCCAGTTTCCATTCTCTTCAATGATGTTCTCTGATAATCAGAAAGACAAGATTTGCCAAAATTCGATGAATTCCTTTTTTTTTGAATCAGGGATATTTTGGTCAATCTATTCACCTACTGGTAACATTAAGGAGACCAATTTCGAAACCTGAAGAATAGTTCTATGAACCTCCAAGCAGGTAGAACCATAAGCAGTCATAATTAACGAAATAATCGTCATCGGGTTGGAAGTTTAACCACTGGAGAGGAACCAATTATATACATCCTTTAGAGGGGAATCAACAGTTTCAAACTGAAACCAGTCACAACTTCCTGATACCTATATGTCCTGATATTCAATATCACCAAATGTTAGTCTACCCAACCACTAGTCTCAGCAGGAACCTTACCGTCGGAGTTGGTTGTTCCAAAAAATTTGGCACTACTAAGGCCATCCGAACCTGGTGAACCGTGTTGTCCAAATGCATCCGCCAGTACTTTGTCATGCTGCGCAAGCACACATCCTAATCCTTTATGTGAAGCGTCGTTGGAAGCACAAAGTCTCCTTTTTCCATTAAGCAATGCCAACTCTTGGTCATTACCACTTTCATCTTTTAGCTCCAGGAAGATTTTCTCACATTTTTCCCTTTAACTGCTGATCGTATTACTTGATCCATTATAATTCCGTGTCGGAGTAAACTTAAGGTAACTACTATAATCCATTCAAAGAAAAGAAAGAATTTAATATTCCTCTGAATCACATGCATCTAACGTTTCTGGTTCATCATTTAACTGAGTTGAATTAACTCTAAACTCAGTCTCTGACAGTAGTCTCATTACGAGTTCATCTTGACTCACTGGTCTTATCTTCCGGTAGGTTCTGAGATCATTGTCTTGCTTACTACTTCCTTATATAACTTTACCCAATCATGCTGTCACTTCCCAATGTCTTTACTTTATACTGATTCATTCATGAACATTTCCCTGAATAAAACCACATTATTAACCTCACTTTGGTTTCGTAAAATATAACCTATGACATCTGCCTTCTCGTGGCGAATTATTACTGACAATATTCATACTGATTCATTTATCAAATGATATGGCACTTACTGCCTCATTCTCAACTATTCCTAGGGACTCTGCTCCTCGTCCTATATCGTTGTCTTTGATAATCATACTTCCCTCTAGCTCTTTCTTTGTTAAGATGAAAATCTCTAAGGATTCTCATCTATTTCCGTATAAGATCTCAAGTAATTCTTCCAATCCGTCTTACTTGATGGTACTACCTCCAGTAGTCCAGCCACGAATCCAACATGAATCTTCAGTTCTCTTGCTAATAGCTTAGTTCTTTATGCCCACTTTTCTGAGCTCTATACCTTAATCATCTCAGTCTTCCTGGCTACAGCCCTCATTCCTCGAGGGTAAGCTCCTTATCCTAATAAGATTTTCCTTATCTGCTGGAACCTCTTCCGGGTCTCCAGTAGGGTACTCCATCGAATTACCCGCTGATCTTCAGCATTTAAAGCATCATCGCGCTGCTGCTCTTATGCCTCAAGGTCTGTCACCTTACTCGTCGATACGATATCGAGCTAAGTTACTATCATGATACTTACGAGTTCCCATAAGGGTTTTATATGTCATCACTACATTAAGTAGTCCGACTATGAACTTGGCAAGAGTTCTTATTATCTTATTGAATTTATTGTTTTAACGTCACCTCATCTCTGGGATTTATAACGTACGCTCTAATACCACTTCTGTAACACCCCCAGATCCGGGGTCCGGGATCCGGTGGTTACGGTTTCCAATTCTGTCCACAACAATTGAACTTTCCTTAACATAAAATAAATTACGTCTCTATGACCCAACACAACAATATAAAACACACCCGTTATAGTCCCAGAGATGAAATCAGAGTAACAATCAAATTTTTATTAATCACATTATGAGTTCTTACAATCCAAAAGAATTTCAATATAAATACATACTCTTTGCCATCCATTTACATAAGTCATACTAGACCATATTCTTGGTACTGAAAGAATAAATATATCCTACCAATAGCTTCTTCTTCACCTCTGGTAGTCTCATCGTCCTCGCCCGCGTCGATTGCGCCTTGTGCGAGTCATCTGGTCTAGCTGTTGTTGTGATATAATAATAAAGCAAGGGTGAGCAATAGCCCACCAACAATAATATATAACTGAACGATAATGTATAACAGTTCAAAAGTATCTTTCAAACCATATGCCATGCATTTACGGAAATGATGCCAGTATAATATGAACGATGAAGTTACAAGGTAACTTAAAGTATTTGTTTGTAGAAATATCTGCTACATCAAAAGTAAGCGAGATATTCTCATTGTTATTAAGAAGAGGAACTTGCATGAAAAGGTTGCAATTCCAGTTATGAACACTTTTCCAGCTGTGCCAACAGCAATCATGTTGCAGGAAATAAATAAGTTTGGATGATGAACCAATGAGGGAGTATTCACCGCGCCCGCTGTTCCAATCTTGATGATCAGTCGAGATCGTACAGCTCAAATTAGATTTACTACCGGTAGAAGGAAGAACTGATGGCTTTACTTGTATACCGCCTTACTAGCTCTCCCCGGCCAACGGTTGGGCCAAAGGGGATGGACCGGCGCTACTCGGCCTCTTACACGACTCTTAGTTCAAATAGAATTCATGATTCTGAATGTAACGTTCGTCCCCCTTTCCCCAAGTATAATACTTGTTGATAAGACTCTACAAGGTAGTCGTATCTAGTTGGAAAGGAAAATTCACCATTAACTTCCAAGCTGTGGCTTGGTATCGAATATCAACTTGTTCCAACAATCTTACCTCTCGAATGATGAGAAGGTAAACGACTTAATAAGTCAACAGCACCCGAGTTGCGAGTGAAGAGAATACTCTATGACCGGGAAGTCGACAAGATAAATAACATTTTTCCAAGTAAGGTTCCCTTATTATCAGGGAGGTAGACTCAAAGAAGAATGATGTCTGGGAACCTTTCTTGATATAAGATTAATAATAATATGACTCCGAGATATTTTCAGTAATAATCGAAGAAGATAAACCTTATTGAGGTTATTCTAAGTATGAAATAAATATTCAGAGAATATTTATTGAATTAAAAATATTTAAAGAATATTTAAGGATATTAAAGGATATCTTTAATCAGGGTATTTCTCAAAATAATCCCTGGTGAAACATCAGGAGAATATTTATTGAATAAATAAATATTTAAATGAATATTCAAAATAATATTCATTAATTAATAGGGCCTGAAAGGAATACTTAAGATAATATTCATAATTAATTAGGAATTTAAATGAATATTCAAATAGTAATATTCATTTAATGAATAATATTCTAAATGAATATCAGGTAATATTCATTTAGTAATCCAAGCCCTAAAGGAATATTCGAGATAATATTCGATAAATAAATCAGGCTTCAGATGAATATTTAAAATAATATTCATCAAGTAATTAATATCTTAAATGAATTTTCAAAAGTAATATTTATTTAATAAAATAATATTCTAAATGAATATCCAAATAATATTCATTTAGTAGTCTCATCTTTAGAAGAATATTCGAAATAATAATCGATAATCAATTCGACTCTGAATGAATATTGAGAAATATTATTCGTCGAATGGTTACGTTCAAATAATTATTTGAAGTAAGGATCGTTAAATAAATAATCTCGAACGAATATTCAAATAATATTCGTCGCCCGAATGAGGGAAAATATTTACTTAAATATTTTCCTTCGAGGTAACCTTGATATATCAAGAAATATTGACTCCCGGTCTATAGTTGATGAATAAGATATATACACCCTTCTCTGAGGGTCTTACAATAACCGGCTTATAATTGATACGTTAGCTGTCTAATTTATAAGCCAATAAACAATCAGGGAACAAGCATAATGATATAACTTGAAAGTAGGCATGCATGCTATGGCATATGTACAAGAGAAAACATATATATATATATATATATATATATATATATATATATATATATATATATATATATATTCAATCACAACAACAGCCTAAAAGAAGGGAATTGAAACTTTCCTGGTAGTCGAGTACGGTAAGGGGTAGTGGTAGCGGGTCCCGGGTCAGCTTGGTGATCTATAAATAGCCAAGGCATTCGGGATTAATCACTTAACATATTAAAAGTTAAGTTGTACTTAAATCGAAACACGTCCTCGAGTTATCTCGTTATATCCCTTTTAGTGGATTCCTTTTTATCACTGATCCGACCCGACATTCGTTCGTTAATACGACATGTCACTGTACTTATACTTGGGATATACTTAAGTCATACGAGTTCTAAGGTCAATCGTTACAAATCAATATTATGCTCCGAGTTTTATCGCCCGTTTTCTAAGTGTTTTACCGAAGTTATAATCAAGCGGGTTTTTAGGGGTTCGTTTGGGATTAACTTTGATTCGAACATTTTTATAAAATTGGAAAATGATCCGTTTCACATGAGGTTTTCTCTCACACCTTCCTTTTTACCTCTAGTATTTAATTACCAAGATTTGCCACTGACTTACGTATTTTACGAGGGTTCAATTTTAATAACGAACTCGTACTTACGGTTTCGAACGTCTTTTAGTGAATCGACCATAATTCCTAAACCGTAAGTCCGTTTCACATGATCTTTATATCAAAACGAAACTTATAACATGATCTATCTTGCCATGGCAGAACATGATACTGGACAGTGATTTATGGCTACTGTCAAACACGATTTCTTAAGGTTAACAAAAATCGGGCATTACGACGGCTATAAATCGGACGTTCCAAAAATCACAATCAACAACCCAAGCCACACCGGGCATCTAAACAACTTATAAACATATTAAGCACCTCAACAAGTCCAGAAGCCACTGATCTTAGTATCAAAATCATCATGATAATCAAATCACTAAATCACTAACTAAACATGCTTATAACATGAACATAATCATAACTAAGCTAGATCCATCAAGAACATGCTTAAAACTCAAAGTAGATCTAGGGTTTTCAATTCTTATACCTTCCTTGGAGTATGTACTAGCCTCACAAATCTTGGTATGGTCCTTGGATAGCCTTAAGTTAGCTAGGATCAACCATGAAAACAAGAAAAACAAAGATTAGTTCTTGAAAACACTATTCATCATCATCTTTGATGATTTATTTGAAAATGGAAAAAGATGAATTTGAAGCTAAAATTTCTAGGGGATCTAAGCTATGATATGAAGTACTCACCATAAATATTTCAAGATCAAATGATGGTTGGAAGCCTTACTTCTAGCACCTTGGCAGAATTTTTCAAGGAAGAAAGGAAAATGGAGAGTTCTTTGTGTTTGCTTGGTTGTTTTGATAATAATTCATAAAGTGATGAGCCTTGGATGATATCTCATCTCTTTTTACTTTATTAAAGTGCTTTTGGAATGAATGGTGAGATTTGAAAGCATGTGTAGCACTTGGATTGATTTATGGCTAACTAGAGTTTGATTTGGCTAACTACTAGTTCAATCCTTAACATGCTAGTTACTTAGCCCACTTGGTTGCTAGATATTTATCTAGTAGCTTATGCATGACTCTTGCTTCCACTATTTGTTTCTTTTGTCCGGTTATTGCTCGTTTCGATTGATCGTTCGGGCGAATAACTAAGTAGTTTTACCTCTAGGGTTTACCGGGAAATTTCTCGATATTCATAATACCTTCTCCAATCCTTAATATAATCCTCGTGATGACCATGTAGGATATTTAATCTCGATACGAACTTAATCCTTAATCTAGGATTCGTTCGCTTTATTGATTAATCACGTTATAACGTTTTAGCGGTTTCTAGAACGCTTGTTTCACTGCCTCACTGGTTTCCTACCTTCATTCTTAAATCAAATATAATAACATCCCAAAATATCAAATCCTCAAAGTTAATATCTCAATTCTTGGATTATAATAATATTTAATCCACTGTCCGGTCAAATATTATACCGAAAAAGAATTTGGAATTTCTGAATTCCGATCGTCTCTGCATTCACTTATTTCCTCCGCGTATTACTAATATGACTTCGAAACATCCATATCACGTCCCGTACATAGGGTGGCGTGAAAAGTTTTCCAACTTACAAAATCACTATTCATCCACCAAATTACTATGCACGTACAGGAAACACTATGCACGTACGGGAAATACTATGCACGTATGGGAAACATTATGCACGTACGGGAAATACTATGCACGTATGGGAAACACTATGCACGTACTCATTTCCCTTCAAGGATCCATTAGCTCCTTCCTGGATGGTAGATTATTCTTATCTAGGTCCTCAACCATCGAATTACTCTATTCTGACAATATACCAATGCATCAGGATCATTGTCCAAAGCAATATCCATTCATTACAATCATTGTTCTTTGAAACCACCATTCATTAGAGCTGGTGACCTTGTTGTCGGAATCATTGTTCCTCATTTTATCATTACTTAATAAAAAGTTTTAATTATATCCAAAATTTGGGGTTCTTACAGTCTCCCCTCCTTAAAAGGATTCCGTCCCGGAATCAGGTAGGAAGCAAAGAGTCGTTTGCCTGTCGTTCATTTTTTAACTTCCCGGTCAATTCTTAGTCGTTCTACCCTTCCTCAGCACATCTTCTAGTGCTACAATCCATACTGTATCCTTTTTCCATCAACGTTGCTACTTTTCGTACAACTCACTATCCGGGTTATACTCTTACTCAGTCTTATCCTTATTAATACCTGCAGTAACATTGGTATCACTATCACCCTACGAATTCGGAGGTAACCTCGCTCGTACTGTGCATTTCCTGATTGCTTTAATCTTCGCAATCTCGATCAATATAGAGAAGTGGAAAGATTTATTGAGAGATCACTATGATCAATTGAACATTTGTTATATTGCCTAG
Source organism: Saposhnikovia divaricata (assembly GCA_036435485.1). NCBI lineage: Eukaryota > Viridiplantae > Streptophyta > Magnoliopsida > Apiales > Apiaceae > Saposhnikovia > Saposhnikovia divaricata. The sequence goes on along the minus strand of CM071594.1, from coordinate 135,242,395 downwards.
TTAGTACAGAAGGGGGCCTGCCTTTAGTACTTGACAAGCAATTAAACAAGTTATGGTATTCCACTTAGACTTCTATCACATAGACAGATAGTCACGTAGCAGTACCTCCCCTCCTAAAAGGGTTGTTCTTCTCAATTCATAAAGAAGATGAATAATAGAGAAGAAGAGAACAGAGTTCTAAAGGATTATAGAAAGCTTTCATGATTGTAGAATATCATACTCAGAATTTACCTCTGAACTATAGAGGTTTATCAAAGAAGAAATTAATCATAATTATATCCAATACTATTTGATCGCAATCTCACGTGACAACATATCTTGCTGCTTTGTCCATTATTCTATGGACAAATACTCTTGTTCAATCTTAGCGATACTCACATTCGGGAAATCCTTCAACCTTTCAGGTTAAATCTTAGATTTCTCACTTGACATCATTATTACTGACATCCCATATCATGTTACTAGCTTTTTCATAACTATAATATTGATACTATCAGGTTGTCATCCTGAGAATTCATTAGAAAACCCATTCTTTAACATTCCTTGCTTCTCATTCCATAGTTGCTTTCCCAGCCTTTTCATTATCAATCACATCCTTCTTATTATCTGATTCTTACTCATTTCTATTATTTACTTTCACCTTCACCTCTTTATTGAGACACCTTTTTGCACTTGGTACCTCCTTATCGGTATTCCGTCACATTTATTCTATAATCATCACGTTATTCCAATTTAAACTTTCCGAAATGAATCTGGCCCGATCCCTTTAACTTAGATTCATATAATCTACTTCTGCCAACCTTGTTTCTCATCACTTGTTCTTTTCTATCCGTGGTTTTCCACAAGTTGTCTTTCGTAAGTCAGACCAGGTCGTATATCTACATGCTCGTACTCCTATCATCTGTTGAACATCTGCATTTTACTGGCGTAGCCTTGCCACATGAAAACCTGTTATGACCGTGCTATAAGTTTTGGGGGTAAGGCTGGTTCGAATACCGCCGTCCGAACACTTTAAACTCTCAGGTGGCCCAATTAGTCTCGGGCTCAACCGCCCTTCCCTCCAAGTCTCATTAATTCTTTCCATGGGAATATCTTTAACATCATGAATCATCAACCTCATATTCTCTATCTTGTTTGCGCAGAAGTACACTAACATAAACTTGTTTGTCATTCATCAACATGCCATTTAGTTGATCAATGGCAGCACTTTCTTTATCTTTACATTGTCATCTACTTTCTTAGAAGAATCACCATCGCTTGTTGTTTACGTAGTGCATTAATAGCTAACCCTACGGGTTTCAAATCCCTTAGGGAGACAAAGTAATCACTATTCCTTATCCATAAGGAACACTTCCTGAACTTGATGTAGATATAACATGAAGTAGATAGAATTGCAGAAGAGTTTCAAGCATCGCAGCTAGGTCCGGTTGATGAAACTATCACTTATGCATCTTCCATAAAAGACTGGAAACTTAACGGTTTACTTCATCAATTTTGTACCATGGTCCTGGTTTGCCTCAAAACGGGACCTTCTAAGGTACGTAATATGTTTAAGACTCCATCAGGAACCGAATCTTTACTTAAACTATTATTACCTTCGATTCCTGCACAATCATCAAAAGGAATGTAACTTCCTCCACTCCAATATGACCTTCAAGGTCTTTCTAAATATCATTTTGTTTCTTCGGTATGAACATTTATAATTATTCCTTTATACTTAGACTGTCGGCCACCTCATTGGCCTTTCCTGATAATAATAATTTCTGGTAATCCTTGTTCTCTGGATATATTCCAATTCAAACATTTCTACCTCATTCCCATCATTGTTGGGTGAAAGCATTCTCCCTTAAGCTCTGCTGATGGAGAAAAATATATTTATCAGTCTTTCTCCATAAGTCATTGCTTCCACCTACCCGTGGGAACTTTATCACGTTTATTCCCAATCCTACTTAGGATACTTCTCTTCTTAGTTCTTTCCTTATCTTAGGATAATCTCAACCTTTATAGGTTCAATCCATACTTCCTCAGGGTTTCACACATGCCTCGTCTGGCATAATTATTTCTATGTCATATATTCCCTACTAAACTTCCATTTTGAACTTCAGAATATTACCTTTTTCCTTGTAAGGTTTCTTAGGTAATCCTCATCATTCTTCCTGTATTTTCTGGGTACAGGGCACATCAAAATATCAGTAATTAATCATATAATAATTCTGTCTATATACCTTTCAAAACTGCTTTTTTTATAAATCCTCAAAGTTTGATGTCGCCTTAATCAATTCAATTTATATCATCCAAATTCACAATTTCCTTTATTAGGGGTAATGCCATCCCTTGTCCATTCCCCAGGGTTTGCCTTACTCTATGGATATCTTATCCTTAATTCAACTGCCAAGGAATTCCTGCATCCTATAATTGGCAATCAAATCATGTATCCTTAATAAGGGTCTCTTTTCAATCATTCTTATTTGATAATCGATCGGTAGCTTACTGCTAATTTCTTCTTTCAGATAGTGGTCAACCTATTTGACCTTCCAAAAGACAACGTATGTCTATCTGCTCTCTTACAGAACTTGTTAATGGTAGCAAGGATGTTCTGAAAGATATTGGTCGAGTTCAACGTGAATTTCCTAGTGCTTATCGTTCTTCGCAAAGGTACTTGCCTCAGAGAAAATTCCTACAGCATATTGTTCAATTTCTGACCATTTCTATACTCTCTTCATATACCTTCATTGTTTACTTTCCTCCGTCATAATATATTCATGGTATTCATGATACCCTAACATCATACATCTCAAGTCATTATACTCCCATTTTACTCGTAATCTTGGACAACCATATACACATGAGTCACTTTAGTACGGGTGACTCCATCCCAAAAAGGTCTAGAGAATTCCCAATCAAAACATGGGCTGTTCAGCAGAAGATTCCTACGATCTCATTAATGTTTCCTTTATATCAGAAGGCCTTGCAGTCGGTGCTTTCTTAGAAGCAACCCTGCTTTGTCTTTTCATTGCTGGTCTAGTCACTTTATAGTCCGTTGTGACTTGGCCTCAACTGGCCACACTAAAATAAAAATATATGATTTTAGGGGTTGGCTAATAGCATTACTTTTCTAGCAATTTCCGGCATAGTGCCTTCTTCTTTGATACCTTTCTACCTTTCCAAAACTTTACTCCATATAAGTCTTAATCGACTACTCGGCACCGTCTCCAGTCACCTTTCCTCCACTTTTATCTTTTCAACTATTCTTATCAATCCCGCGTGCCACACAAGCTTACCATTCCTGGCATAACAGCCTTTTCATTTAAGTCAATCCTGGAATTCCTCAGTCCGACTGGTTTCTTACTTACATTTCCTATTTTCGTCCAATCTCACTTCATCATTTTATCACTATCGTCGATTGTAATACTCAGGGTCCGTCTACTAACCCATATATGACGGTAACCTTACCCAATCCACAGGGTTCGCTCCAGTTTCCATTCTCTTCAATGATGTTCTCTGATAATCAGAAAGACAAGATTTGCCAAAATTCGATGAATTCCCTTTTTTTTTTAATCAGGGAAATTTTGGTCAATCTATTCACCTACTGGTAACATTAAGGAGACCAATTTCGAAACCTGAAGAATAGTTCTATGAACCTCCAAGCAGGTAGAACCATAAGGAGTCATAATTAACGAAATAATCGTCATCAGGTTGGAAGTTTAACCACTGGAGAGGAACCAATTATATACATCCTTTAGAGGGGAATCAACAGTTTCAAACTGAAACCAGTCACAACTTCCTGATACCTATATGTCCTGATATTCAATATCACCAAATGTTAGTCTACCCAAAGGAACCTTACCGTCGGAGTTGGTTGTTCCAAAAAATTTGGCACTACTAAGGCCATCCGAACCTGGTGAACCGTGTTGTCCAAATGCATCCGCCAGTACTTTGTCATGCTGCGCAAGCACACATCCTAATCCTTTATGTGAAGCGTCGTTGGAAGCACAAAGTCTCCTTTTTCCATTAAGCAATGCCAACTCTTGGTCATTACCACTTTCATCTTTTAGCTCCAGGAAGATTTTCTCACATTTTTCCCTTTAACTGCTGATCGTATTACTTGATCCATTATAATTCCGTGTCGGAGTAAACTTAAGGTAACTACTATAATCCATTCAAAGAAAAGAAAGAATTTAATATTCCTCTGAATCACATGCATCTAACGTTTCTGGTTCATCATTTAACTGAGTTGAATTAACTCTAAACTCAGTCTCTGACAGTAGTCTCATTACGAGTTCATCTTGACTCACTGGTCTTATCTTCCGGTAGGTTCTGAGATCATTGTCTTGCTTACTACTTCCTTATATAACTTTACCCAATCATGCTGTCACTTCCCAATGTCTTTACTTTCTACTGATTCATTCATGAACATTTCCCTGAATAAAACCACCTTATTAACCTCACTTTGGTTTCGTAAAATATAACCTATGACATCTGCCTTCTCGTGGCGAATTATTACTGACAATATTCATACTGATTCATTTATCAAATGATATGGCACTTACTGCCTCATTCTCAACTATTCCTAGGGACTCTGCTCCTCGTCCTATATCGCTGTCTTTGATAATCATACTTCCCTCTAGCTCTTTCTTTGTTAAGATGAAAATCTCTAAGGATTCTCATCTATTTCCGTATAAGATCTCAAGTAATTCTTCCAATCCGTCTTACTTGCTGGTACTACCTCCAGTAGTCCAGCCACGAATCCAACATGAATCTTCAGTTCTCTTGCTAATAGCTTAGTTCTTTATGCCCACTTTTCTGAGCTCTATACCTTAATCATCTCAGTCTTCCTGGCTACAGCCCTCATTCCTCGAGGGTAAGCTCCTTATCCTAACAAGATTTTCCTTATCTGCTGGAACCTCTTCCGGGTCTCCAATAGGGTACTCCATCGAATTACCCGCTGATCTTCAGCATTTAAAGCATCATCGCGCTGCTGCTCGTATGCCTCAAGGTCTGTCACCTTACTCGTCGATACGATATCGAGCTAAGTTACTATCATGATACTTACGAGTTCCCATAAGGGTTTTATATGTCATCACTACATTAAGTAGTCCGACTATGAACTTGGCAAGAGTTCTTATTATCTTATTGAATTTATTGTTTTAACGTTACCTCATCTCTGGGATTTATAACGTACGCTCTGATACCACTTCTGTAACACCCCCAGATCCGGGGTCCGGGATCCGGTGGTTACGGTTTCCAATTCTGTCCACAACAATTGAACTTTCCTTAACATAAAATAAATTACGTCTCTATGACCTAACACAACAATATAAAACACACCCGTTATAGTCCCAGAGATGAAATCAGAGTAACAATCAAATTTTTATTAATCACATTATGAGTTCTTACAATCCAAAAGAATTTCAATATAAATACATACTCTTTGCCATCCATTTACATAAGTCATACTAGACCATATTCTTGGTACTGAAAGAATAAATATATCCTTCCAATAGCTTCTTCTTCAGCTCTGGTAGTCTCATCGTCCTCGCCCGCGTCGAGTGCGCCTTGTGCGAGTCATCTGGTCTAGCTGTTGTTGTGATATAATAATAAAGCATGGGTGAGCAATAGCCCACCAACAATAATATATAACTGAACGATAATGTATAACAGTTCAAAAGTATCTTTCAAACCATATGCCATGCATTTACGGAAATGATGCCAGTATAATATGAACGATGAAGTTACAAGGTAACTTAAAGTATTTGTTTGTAGAAATATCTGCTACATCAAAAGTAAGCGAGATATTCTCATTGTTATTAAGAAGAGGAACTTGCATGAAAAGGTTGCAATTCCAGTTATGAACACTTTTCCAGCTCTGCCAACAGCAATCATGTTGTAGGAAATAAATAAGTTTGGATGATGAACCAATGAGGGAGTATTCACCGCGCCCGCTGTTCCAATCTTGATGATCAGTCGAGATCGTACAGCTCAAATTAGATTTACTACCGGTAGAAGGAAGAACTGACGGCTTTACTTGTATACCGCCTTACTAGCTCTCCCCGGCCAACGGTCGGGCCAAAGGGGATGGACCGGCGCTACTCGGCCTCTTACACGACTCCTAGTTCAAATAGAATTCATGATTCTGAATGTAACGTTCGTCCCCCTTTCCCCAAGTATAATACTTGTTGATAAGACTCTACAAGGTAGTCGTATCTAGTTGGAAAGGAAAATTCACCAATAACTTCCAAGCTGTGGCTTGGTATCGAATATCAACTTGTTCCAACAATCTTACCTCTCGAATGATGAGAAGGTAAACAACGACTTAATAAGTCAACAGCACCCGAGTTGCGAGTGAAGAGAATACTCTATGACCGGGAAGTCGACAAGATAAATAACATTTTTCCAAGTAAGGTTCCCTTATTATCAGGGAGGTAGACTCAAAGAAGAATGATGTCTGGGAACCTTTCTTGATATAAGATTAATAATAATATGACTCCGAGATATTTTCTGTAATAATCGAAGAAGATAAATCTTATTGAGGTTATTCTAAGTATGAAATAAATATTCAGAGAATATTTATTGAATTAAAAATATTTAAAGAATATTTAAGAATATTAAAGGATATCTTTAATCAGGGTATTTCTCAAAATAATCCCTGGTGAAACATCAGGAGAATATTTATTGAATAAATAAATATTTAAATGAATATTCAAAATAATATTCATTATTTAATAGGGCCTGAAAGGAATACTTAAGATAATATTCATAATTAATTAGGAATTTAAATGAATATTCAAATAGTAATATTCATTTAATGAATAATATTCTAAATGAATATCAGGTAATATTCATTTAGTAATCCAAGCCCTAAAGGAATATTCGAGATAATATTCGATAAATAAATCAGGCTTCAGATGAATATTTAAAATAATATTCATCAAGTAATTAATATCTTAAATGAATTTTCAAAAGTAATATTTATTTAATAAAATAATATTCTAAATGAATATCCAAATAATATTCATTTAGTAGTCTCATCTTTAGAAGAATATTCGAAATAATAATCGATAATCAATTCGACTCTGAATGAATATTGAGAAATATTATTCGTCGAATGGTTACGTTCAAATAATTATTTGAAGTAAGGATCGTTAAATAAATAATCTCGAACGAATATTCAAATAATATTCGTCGCCCGAATAAGGGAAAATATTTACTTAAATATTTTCCTTCGAGGTAACCTTGATATATCAAGAAATATTGACTCCCGGTCTATAGTTGATGAATAAGATATATACACCCTTCTATGAGGGTCTTACAACAACCGGCTTATAATTGATACGTTAGCTGTCTAATTTATAAGCCAATAAACAATCAGGGAATAAGAATAATGATATAACTTGAAAGTAGGCATGCATGCTATGGCATATGTACAACAGAAAACATATATATATATATTCAATCACAACAACAACCTAAAAGAAGGGAATTGAAACTTGCCTGGTAGTCGAGTACGGTAAGGGGTAGTGGTAGCGGGTCCCGGGTCAGCTTGGTGATCTATAAATAGCCAAGGCATTCGGGATTAATCACTTAACATATTAAAAGTTAAGTTGTAGTTAAATCGAAACACGTCCTCGAGTTATCTCGTTATATCCCTTTTAGTGGATTCCTTTTTATCACTGATCCGACCCGACATTCGTTCGTTAATACGACATGTCACTGTACTTATACTTGGGATATACTTAAGTCATACGAGTTCTAAGGTCGATCGTTACAAATCAATATTATGCTCCGAGTTTTATCGCCCGTTTTCTAAGTGTTTTACCGAAGTTATAATCAAGCGGGTTTTTAGGGGTTCGTTTGCGATTAACTTTGATTCGAACATTTTTATAAAATCGGAAAACGATCCGTTTCACATGAGGTTTTCTCTCACACCTTCCTTTTTACCTCTAGTATTTAATTACCAAGATTTGCCACTGACTTACGTAATTTACGAGGGTTCAATTTTAATAACGAACTCGTACTTACGGTTTCGAACGTCTTTTAGTGAATCGACCATAATTCCTAAACCGTAAGTCCGTTTCACATGATCTTTATATCAAAACGAAGCTTATAACATGATCTATCTTTCCATGGCAGAACATGATACTGGACAGTGATTTATGGCTACTGTCAAACACGATTTCTTAAGGTTAACAAAAATCGGGCATTACGACGGCTATAAATCGGACTTTCCAAAAATCACAATCAACAACCCAAGCCACACCGGGCATCTAAACAACTTATAAACATATTAAGCACCTCAACAAGTCCAGAAGCCACTGATCTTAGTATCAAAATCATCATGATAATCAAATCACTAAATCACTAACTACACATGCTTATAACATGAACATAATCATAACTAAGCTAGATCCATCAAGAACATGCTTAAAACTCAAAGTAGATCTAGGGTTTTCAATTCTTATACCTTCCTTGGAGTATGTACTAGCCTCACAAATCTTGGTATGGTCCTTGGATAGCCTTAAGTTAGCTAGGATCAACCATGAAAACAAGAAAAACAAAGATTAGTTCTTGAAAACACTATTCATCATCATCTTTGATGATTTATTTGAAAATGGAAAAAGATGAATTTGAAGCTGAAATTTCTAGGGGATCTAAGCTATGATATGAAGTACTCACCATAAATATTTCAAGATCAAATGATGGTTGGAAGCCTTACTTCTAGCACCTTGGCAGAATTTTTCAAGGAAGAAAGGAAAATGGAGAGTTCTTTGTGTTTGCTTGGTTGTTTTGATAATAATTCATAAAGTGATGAGCCTTGGATGATATCTCATCTCTTTTTACTTTATTAAAGTGCTTTTGGAATGAATGGTGAGATTTGAAAGCATGTGTAGCACTTGGATTGATTTATGGCTAACTAGAGTTTGATTTGGCTAACTACTAGTTCAATCCTTAACATGCTAGTTACTTAGCCCACTTGGTTGCTAGATATTTATCTAGTAGCTTATGCATGACTCTTGCTTCCACTATTTGTTTCTTTTGTCCGGTTATTGCTCGTTTCGATTGATCGTTCGGGCGAATAACTAAGTAGTTTTACCTCTAGGGTTTACCGGGAAATTTCTCGATATTCATAATACCTTCCCCAATCCTTAATATAATCCTCGTGATGACCATGTAGGATATTTAATCTCGATACGAACTTAATCCGTAATCTAGGATTCGTTCGCTTTATTGATTAATCACGTTATAACGTTTTAGCGGTTTCTAGAACGCTTGTTTCACTGCCTCACTGGTTTCCTACCTTCATTCTTAAATCAAATATAATAACATCCCAAAATATCAAATCCTCAAAGTTAATATCTCAATTCTTGGATTATAATAATATTTAATCCACTGTCCGGTCAAATATTATACCGAAAAAGAATTTGGAATTTCTGAATTCCGATCGTCTCTGCATTCACTTATTTCCTCCGCGTATTACTAATATGACTTCGAAACATCCATATCACGTCCCGTACATAGGGTGGCGTGAAAAGTTTTCCAACTTACAAAATCACTATTCATCCACCAAATTACTATGCACGTACAGGAAACACTATGCACGTACGGGAAACACTATGCACGTACGGGAAATACTATGCACGTATGGGAAACATTATGCACGTACGGGAAACACTATGCACGTATGGGAAACACTATGCACGTACTCATTTCCCTTCAAGGATCCATTAGATCCTTCCTGGATGGTAGATTATTCTTATCTAGGTCCTCAACCATCGAATTACTCTATTCTGACAATATACCAATGCATCAGGATCATTGTCCAAAGCAATATCCATTCATTACAATCATTGTTCTTTGAAACCACCATTCATTAGAGCTGGTGACCTTGTTGTCGGAATCATTGTTCCTCATTTTATCATTACTTAATAAAAAGTTTTAATTATATCCAAAATTTGGGGTTCTTACAGTCTCCCCTCCTTAAAAGGATTCCGTCCCGGAATCAGGTAGGAAGCAAAGAGTCGTTTGCCTGTCGTTCACTTTTTAGCTTCCCGGTCAATTCTTAGTCGTTCTACCCTTCCTCAGCACATCTTCTAGTGCTACAATCCATACTGTATCCTTTTTCCATCAACGTTGCTACTTTTCGTACAACTCACTATCCGGGTTATACTCTTACTCAGTCTTATCCTTATTGATACCTGCAGTAACATTGGTATCACTATCACCCTACGAATTCGGAGGTAACCTCGCTCGCACTGTGCATTTCCTGATTGCTTTAATCTTCGCAATCTCGATCAATATAGAGAAGTGGAAAGATTTATTGAGAGATCACTATGATCAATTGAACATTTGTTATATTGCCTAGTTAGTACAGAAGGGGGCCAGCCTTTAGTACTTGACAAGCAATTAAACAAGTTATGGTATTCCACTTAGACTTCTATCACATAGACAGATAGTCACGTAGCAGTACCTCCCCTCCTAAAAGGGTTGTTCTTCTCAATTCATAAAGAAGATGAATAAGAGAGAAGAAGAGAACAGAGTTCTAAAGGATTATAGAAAGCTTTCATGATTGTAGAATATCATACTCAGAATTTACCTCTGAACTATAGAGGTTTATCAAAGAAGAAATTAATCATAATTATATCCAATACTATTTGATCGCAATCTCACGTGACAACATATCTTGCTGCTTTGTCCATTTTTCTATGGACAAATACTCTTGTTCAATCTTAGCGATACTCACATTCGGGAAATCCTTCAACCTTTCAGGTTAAATCTTAGATTTCTCACTTGACATCATTATTACTGACATCCCATATCATGTTACTAGCTTTTTCATAACTATAATATTGATACTATCAGGTTGTCATCCTGAGAATTCATTAGAAAACCCATTCTTTAACATTCCTTGCTTCTCATTCCATAGTTGCTTTCCCAGCCTTTTCTTTATCAATCACATCCTTCTTATTATCTGATTCTTACTCATTTCTATTATTTACTTTCACATTCACCTCTTTATTGAGACACCTTTTTGCACTTGGTACCTCCTTATCGGTATTCCGTCACATTTATTCTATAATCATCACGTTATTCCAATTTAAACTTTCCGAAATGAATCTGGCCCGATCCCTTTAACTTAGATTCATATAATCTACTTCTGCCAACCTTGTTTCTCATCACTTGTTCTTTTCTATCCGTGGTTTTCCACAAGTTGTCTTTCGTAAGTCAGACCAGGTCGTATATCTACATGCTCGTACTCCTATCATCTGTTGAACATCTGCATTTTACTGGCGTAGCCTTGCCACATGAAAACCTGTTATGACCGTGCTATAAGTTTTGGGGGTAAGGCTGGCTCGAATACCGCCGTCCGAACACTTTAAACTCTCAGGTGGCCCAATTAGTCTCGGGCTCAACCGCCCTTCCCTCCAAGTCTCATTAATTCTTTCCATGGGAATATCTTTAACATCATGAATCATCAACCTCATATTCTCTATCTTGTTTGCGCAGAAGTACACTAACATAAACTTGTTTGTCATTCATCAACATGCCATTTAGTTAATCAATGGCAGCACTTTCTTTATCTTTACATTGTCATCTACTTTCTTAGAAGAATCACCATCGCTTGTTGTTTACGTAGTGCATTAATAGCTAACCCTACGGGTTTCAAATCCCTTAGGGAGACAAAGTAATCACTATTCCTTATCCATAAGGAACACTTCCTGAACTTGATGTAGATATAACATGAAGGAGTGTCATACCTGATATAAAGCTTGAGCTCCAAGCACTACTACAAATATAGGCAAAGGAACCACTAATAAGAGACCACCTTATTCAAATAATTGATTACTTAAAAAAAAACCCACACTTTTTCAAAAAATGGTCTCTTATAATATAAGTAAAGAGACCATCTTATTTAAATAAGTAGTTCTTTAATAAAAGAAACCATACTTTTTCAAAAAATGGTCTCTTATAATATAAGTAAAGAGACCATCTTATTTAAAAAGTGGTTTCTTATCATTTTTTAATATTATTTATTTCCCATCCAACCTCTGTTCTCTCTTCTCTTATACTAAAAATCCTAATTCTACCCGACCACCACCCCGTACACCCCCACCCCCACCCTTTTTTTCCTTCTCTCTTGCCTGCCACATTTTCCCCCTCCCCTGTTCTTCAACCCTCTAAATAACCAAACCCCTAAATCAAGTTGTTATTGGTCACCAAATTAGGAGTTCTAATAGCCGAATCGATCCTCTCTTTGTGCTCTATTCAACCGTACCAACAAGCCTCGATTTTGGGTAATTTGATTTTCGGCTTAAATTCAAATTGAATTTTGGTTGATTATTAATTGTTGTTGATAGTATATATGTTATAGATCGTTTAATTTTGAGGCGATATATGTTAAATTCGTAAATTTTTGAATTGGTTTTGATTTCACCGGAAAGTTTTTTGTTCGCCGGAAATTTTGTTGTAGTTATTGTTTGTAATAGGTGGTTTGTGGGAAAAAAATTCAATTTTTTGATTATATGTGTTATTTTAATGAGTATTGCAAGGTAAGTTTGTGATGGATGGTTGAAATGAATTGATTGGGTTTTGTAGGATTTGAAAGATGGGTTGGAAGTGGTTTCTGGTGCCAGTTGCAGTCTTTCCTCCAAATTCTTTACTAAGAAGGTTAGTATTAAGTCGGTTACTAAGATTGTATAGGTTTAGTACTTAAAGAGTGATATCAGAAAGTTATGCATTCCAGTTGAGTGTCAGCCATTTCAGATTCATGGTTTTCCTATTCTGCAAAGTGTTAGCTATATAATTATGTTGGTGGATGTGAACAACCTTTACATGTTGGAATCATATCGAACATTGTTTCCAACTGCAAGAGTATTTTTGCAAATTATGTTACTAATATTTATGTATTTCAACTTTTGGTAGATTGTGACTACAAAAAGTCGTTCTAAAACCCTCAATCTTCACAACAATCGTGGGCCTGGTTTGAATAACTTTGGCACAATCACTGTTCATGCGGAGGAAACTGTTGCTTCAAGAAATGCTGTTGAGGTGGCATTTCGTTGTACGCGTTTGGATAACAAGGATTTTTTCTCCAAAAGTGTATGTTTAATTAACTTATCTGCAATTCAGAGTTAGAATTTCTAGTGGGTATTTTATCTAACTTTTCATTTGTTGCTTCTAGGATCCATTTTTAAGAATCTCCAGGATTATTGAGACGGGTGGTTCAGTACCAATCTGCAAGACAGGAGTTGTGAACAACAACCTGAATCCAACTTGGCCTTCCTTATGTTTAACCACATAGCAATATGTGAGCAAGGTAAGCTTGTAAAGCTGTTGTCCTTATACTCCTCGTGACTGGAACCTTATACTCCTCGTGACTGGAAGAAATGAAGTGAAGTTGTAACTGTATTTCGTGGGCATTTATGCTTTTAGCATTTGTTCCCTTCTCCAACTATTTCCAGAAGTTGAAGCTTAATTTCATTTTGTCCAAATTAAGATCAATGCTCTATTTTTCCCTCTCACTCATATGCTTGCAACCTTAGCGTAAAAGATATATTTCCTGTCTTTCGCTCTCACCTCCTCCATCCTTCTATCACACCGATCCAATTATTTTACAATTTTCATTCCGTTCCCACTTCTACTCCATTAGACCCAGGGATATGAAGCATTAAAGTAGACTAGATTTAATATATGGTGTTGCTTTTATAACAGAGACGAAATGACGAAACATGTTGTGATCTCATGTTGACCATAAGAATGACAAAAGACTGAACGTGAGATCATGCTCTAAATTTATAATGTGACCAGAAATTCCATTTTCTGATGTAGCTACTGGTTGCGCAAACCTCGAAAACATTTGCTGAGGTTTTTTTTTTTGTTTGCAGGATAATCCACTACTTATTGAATGCTTCGATTTTAACAGTAATGGAGATCATGTCCTTATTGGGTAATTATCTTAGTACATCTTGTCTATTGTCTACCAGTTTTGACATTTTGTTGGTTCTCCTATAGTATTTCTTTTAGATCATTAAGAATTAAAATCGTAATTGTTTATCTTTTAAACAGTAAACTACAAAAATCAATTGCTGATTTTGAAAGACTTCACAAAGGAAAAGTTTAAATGCTTATCAGCAGGTACTGGGATGCTGACTTTGCACTATGTCGATCCTTCAGGCCGTTTAAATGCTTATCGGCAGGTACTGGGATGCTGACTTTATGTTTATCCGAGTTTCAGAAATCTATATTTAAAGTAGTTAAGTATGTGCTAGCGTGTGAAATAGTGAATAGATAGATAGATCCTGACATCTCAAACTAACAAACACTTGTATTTTTAGAATGATCTTCTAACAATGTTAAATTGCAAGCTAGTTAATTTGTGCACTGACAAGAATCAGGAAATTGCAATGATGTGGTTTTGTCTCTTTTTTATTTCTCCAAATACTATATGTATGTCTGGGGCACTATTTTATTGCTAACGGTTTTCATCAAGAAAACTTGATGAAATTCGTAGAGCTAAGACTTTTTTTTTTCCAGGCACGAGAGAAGAAGATAGGATCCCTTTGAGTTGGAAAACTCGACTAAGGATTGCACTTGGTGCAGCTAGAGGCATTGCGCAAATCCACAGAGAGAACGGTGCAAAACTTGTCCATGGAAACATAAAATCCTCCAATATTCTTTTAAACTCTCAACAATATGGCTGTGTATCAGATATTGGTTTGTCAACCATAACGAGTCCCCTGGCTCTACCCATAGCTCGTAATGCTGGCTACCGAGCTCCAGAGATAATAGATACCAGAAAAGCCACACAAGCCTCTGATGTTTATAGCTTTGGTGTTTTCTTGCTTGAGCTCCTCACTGCTAAATCTCCTATTCACCATGCTGGAGATGACGATGTGATATCTCTGGTTCGGTGGGTCACATCAGTTGTTAAAGAAGAATGGACCGGAGAAGTGTTTGATGTGGAGCTAATGAAGTATCCAAACATAGAGGAAGAATTTCTGGTTTCGCGAACTGGATTGCCTGCTTTGATTGCTGAAGTGAAAAAGGCTTTGCAGTCAAATTGAAGTTATTTTTCAATGTCCTACCGTGTTCAACCGAATTTTCTTTTAAATTTATATATTTAGATATTATTGCTTGTTATGTTGTATTGATTGTTTGATTGATGTTATAATTTCATAATATTCTGTAAATATTATTTCATAATATTCTGTAAATATAAGAATATTATTATAATAATTAATAATAATAATCTCAATGACAATTAATAATATAAAAAAATTATATATTTAGAGCAAAGAGACCACCTTTTAGAGACAAGTGTTTTTTTAGTGAAATCAAACAGACCACTTATTGGCCTATGTGGTTTCTTTACTAGAACTAGAGAGACCATCTAATCTAAATAAGTGGTTTCTTTTCCTTCTACCTAAGGGATCACTTTTCCTAAATAGCTGGTCTCTTATTTCTATTTAATAAACCCCCTCAAATAAGAGGTCTCTTATCCTAAGAGACCACTGACCTAGAGACCCCCTCTTGAGGTGGTCTCCAAGATGGTTTTTAGGTGATCTCTTTAGGCTTTTTTGTAGTAGTGAAGGAGCTCAGACTCTTCAATCTTGTCCCCCGTAGTTACTGTCAAAAGGTCAGGAGTAGTGATGGAAAGCTTGGACCAGTCCAAGGCAAGGTCAGGACTCCCCAGGATAGAATCTTGCTCGCAAATACCCTAGGAATGGATGAAAGGAGTCCTAGTATATCCGTCAGCATTCCGGGACCTCTTTCCCGCTTGAGAGCATCCCTTTAGGAACTGAGGAACATTTCGACCAGTAGGGTTCAACTGTGCTTCGGCTTTCTTCATCATCCGTTTAGTGATAGTCGGCCGGTTTTCAGGATGACTGTCCAACTCCTCAGTAGCTAAAATACAAAAAGGAAAGATATCGGAATAAGAACAAACATAGTTCATAATGAACAACGAAGAAAAAATTACCCTCAATAGAAAGAAAGCTTAGGCCAGCTTCTATAAGCTTCTTCTCAGTCAGAATAGTTTTGTATGGGTGCGGCCATCATCAGCAAGCAACATATCTCGATCTAGCAATTCTTGGTGGTTAAGGTCGCACACGAAGTGTGAACTATCTTCCACATACCCGAATCTCTTAACAAAGAAGTGACCCCAGTCACCACCTTTCCATTTCAGAACTACAAACTCCCTCTCCCAGAAATGGTGAGAGTCAGGGAAGGAGAAAGAGTTCACTATGTGTGGAAGCCCACTTCGAAGTTGGAAGCCAACCCACCCTTTCTTAGATTCAGCGGAGTTCTTGGTCATGAAGATGCTTCTGAACATGGTAGTTCTCAATTTGATGCTCAACTCACAGCATCTTATCATGAAGATGATGATGAACCTTCATGCATTGGGGTACAGCTGACAAGGACGGACTTGAAGCTCCGCCAATAACCTGATGATAAACGGGTCGATAGGGAACCTCAACCCGGCTTCTAAAGAACCTTTGAAAGTATAGAGTTTCTCAGGATGCCAGTTGCAAGTTCTATCTCCCGGGCTTGGAAGGCGAACTTTGATCAGGCTTGGAAAGCTATATATGTTTCTAATCATCACGACGTCAATCTCCTTCAACTTGCAAGGACTGTGAAAGGCGTCCAAGCTCGAACTATTGGGGAGTGTCTCCCCCATAATGCTTAACAACTCTAGTAAAGACTGAAATCGATGTTCAACATAAGTAGGAGGATTGAGTTTGTTCATACCTTTAGCGGTTCTCGCCATGCTCCTCTTCCTCATAGCTTCCACCATGGAGACCGAGGGGGAAGGTGCACGGTTGTTGTCAGCCATGTTGAGCTTGAACTTGAAATTGAACTCGAACTCGAACTTGAAGCTGGAAAGCTTGAGAGCTTGAAGACTTGAGAGAAGTTTGAGAAATGAAGAAGTGAAGAGAAACGAAGGATCCTCCCCTTCTTTTATTGGAAAAGTGCGACTTGCTACCACAGATTAAAATACAGGCCGGTTCGCGTTTACAGGTCATGTATCGATTAAATTCAAAAAGAGGACGAAAAACTATCTGTTTTGCGATGAAAAGAATCGTTAAAACTCATGAATTCTGGAAAAAAACGGAGAACATAAGTGAATATCCGGCAAAAGGAGCTTAGAAAGTTAATTAAGCTTAAGAAAGCTTAATCAAGAAGTTAGTACTAAGTATGGGATTAGCAGTGCTAATCAAAATATTAGTAGAGCCTTAAACAAAAGACATGAATGACCATATTGTTGGCTTCCAAGTAATGAAATTCAATGTTCAAGTATTGACGTTGATGTTCTAGTATCGATGTGGAAGGTTGATATTCAAGATGGAAACCAAGGTCCCGGAGGCAACGGCCATCCGGGGCACCCGACCGAAGCACAAGGAGCACTTCAGCCGATCGGGGCACCCGGGAGGCTTCAGCCAACCGGGGCTAGCCGACCGGGGCCAGCCGACGGGGGCACCCGAGAGGCTTTAGCCGACCGACGTCAATCGACCGGGGCACCCGGGAGGCTTCAGCCGACCGACCTCCGGCCGACCGAGGGTCGTGTCGATGCCGAAGGTCTGTCCCAATGTAGTTTAGAACATGAAAACTAAGCCGGAGCAGAAATTGAGCCCGAAGCCATTTAGCGCAGTTTAGTGTCGTTTAGCACCGTTTAGCATTGTTTAGCTCCATTTAGCGCCGTTTAATGCCGTTTAACGTCGCTTAACGTTGTTTAAGCATCGTTTAAGGCTTGTTAGTGCCGTTTAGCATTGTTTAAAATTGTCGTAAATGCGTCGGTCGCTCCACGCTTTACATCAAGACGGTATTCGTGAAACACTAGTGTACAACGATAAACCCTGACCCTAGTCTCGAAAAAGGCAGTTAAAACTTCAAGGAAAACCTGATCAGTTTCCCTAAAAGTTGGGGGGCAAATGATATGGGCTAAAAATAAGTCCTAAAAACACAATTAATATTGCATTAATTAGACCTAGTTTGGTCCAGATATGAAGCCCATTAATGAGGCCCAAAACCCTAATTAAATATTAATTTCGTAATTAATATTGGGGGTGATAAACAGCTCAGCAATAAGAGTCAACAAGGAAACTACTCCTACAACGAGTAGCCTCCAAGGCACCAAACTCATCATGCAAACAGACTCCTACAAGGCAGGAGTCTAGAACCTTTCTCAAGGCGGTGACTTGCCCCAAGTCTCCAAACCCTACTACGATTCTAAGGCTACTACAGCCTATATAAGGGCTTGACCCCTCAACATCAGAACTACGTCTTGGCTTCATTCTCAATTTTGAGATACGTAGGCATTCTGTGAGGACCGATCAGTCTCGAACACGGAAATAGCCATTAAAGCATGAAGCTCACGAACCCTACCATTAAATTCGTATAAACCCTAACCGCAATTCGATAACCTAGTT
The DNA here is from genome assembly GCA_036435485.1 of Saposhnikovia divaricata. NCBI lineage: Eukaryota > Viridiplantae > Streptophyta > Magnoliopsida > Apiales > Apiaceae > Saposhnikovia > Saposhnikovia divaricata. Next base: position 135,223,973 of record CM071594.1, on the reverse strand, counting down.
TTAATTCCACAACATTAGTTTAATCAATGTTTCTCTATTATATTTTAATAAAAATTATATAATTAATCATTATAATTATTTGTGATTCATTGTAATTATATTTTCATAAGAATATGTGAATATATATACACATGGGTACACACACTTCATAATAAATACTCTAATATAAAAAAGTACGGAAGAACAATATCATAGCACTTCTTTTTATAATAGAAAGATGGACATAATCACAAAATACAACCATCATTAAGTTTAACATATCAAATATAAAGTAAAATCTCATAAACTTTTAAAATTAAAATTATTGTAAAATTTAACATAAAATTCATACTTTTTTTGAAACAAAAATTCATACATTTTTGTAATATAATCATATAATATTTATGTTAATTTCATGTTAAATTTAATATCTGTGCATGAAATAACCTAATTATTAGAGATCTTAGAATCTAAATGGAATTTTATGCAAAATTTTATTGTATTCTGTTTATAGAATAATAGCATATATATATAAATATATATATATATATATATATATATATATATATATATATATATATATATATATATATATATATATATATATATATATATATATATATATATATATATATATATACCGGAGATCCATTAACCACCGTTGGATCAATATTCAATTAATGGCTAAGATTTTTTTCAGAGACAATTAATGTAGAATATTCACAAATTAAATAAAAAAAGGTAACTAAATAATTGTAAGATTTTTTTATATTTCTATATTTCTTCTGTATCTGTACATGTCTTCTTACACACAATATTACTTATCCTTGTTCACACTTGAACTTTGAATATTATGAAACTGAAAGTTCATTTGAAAAACATGTAGTGCAAATACGTAAGTTTATACGCAGAACGTACTTATTTCTATTAGATTATATAAGTTCCGTAGATGAACTTTAAAAGTTCTACATTTAAACGTGTTTATGTCATACAAGTGAATTCGGAGATCTAGAACGTTCATGTGTAGAATATGTGGTTCAAATGTGAGTTTATACGCATAACGTATTTATTTTTATTGAATTAAATAAGTTCGTACATGAATTCAAAAATTCTACATTTAAACTTCCCTATATTTTAAATTTGAGCTTGAAAATTGATGATATCCAATCTTGATTATTAATTTTATCACGTGATTCTTGGAAGATATGAAATTGTGTAATATTAAAATTTTTGGTAAAAAAATGGATAAAGATTCAATAGAAATTTTACAGATTTCTTTCCTTTTTTAATTTATAAATTTAATCTATATTATAAATATGGTAAGTGCATATTTATTGTATTTGATATGGACTGAAAGTAAGCCCTAAAGACGCATTTAATGTTACATTAAATGAACCAAGTTGGTCTAAGGTCAAAGCCCAATTATGAGGCCCAAAATCGTAATTAATTATTAAATTCGTAATTAGATATTCAGCTGATTTTAGGACTCCAATAATGAGTCCAACAAAGACTCAAATCATACAAGGAGTAGTCCCCAAGATACATGAGTCCAATAGATATCCACCTTCTTCTTGGAAGGATCTAGAACTGGGCCTAGAGTGGGTAACTTATCCACCAAGTTACCAAACTCTACCCTAATTCCAAGGCATCCAATGCCTATATAAAGGACCTGATCCTTCAACTTAGAACTACGTTTTTTGGCTTGATTCTTGATATTTACAAGATACGTAGGCATCGTGTGAGAACTCGAGTTAAGTCACGAAACACTTGATCAGCCATAGAAGCTCGAAGCTCTCCCAAACCCTAGCATTCAATACGCAATTAATACACCATACTTTTCGTTCCACAACAGTATTTATGTACAATGTATCTTTATTATATTTAAGAACTGGTTCTTAGGTGTTTCTCCATGACACACACACACACAGATATATATATATATATATACATATATATATATATATATACATATATATATATATATATATATATATATATATATATATATATATATATATATGGGAGCAGGTCCAGAACCACCGATGGAAGGGCCTTATTTTGTAGCCACCCGTGGTTGTGGAAGGGCACCCTATATATATATATAAGCTTTTAAACTGACCCAAACCAACCCGAATTGATGTACAAGGGTGGTTACGAGTTTATTTTTTGGTTGAGTTAGAAAATTTTGAAATCGATTTTGTTGGATTGACTTACAAAAATGCTTCCAATCCGACCAGTACACCCCTATTTAAGAAGTGTATTTAATTCAAATTTTAAAATATTATAATAAATTAATAATATATAGATTTTTGCTATATATATATATATATATATATATATATATATATATATATATATATATAGGGAGGTGCTCAAATGAGACCCCTCTTATAATGAGACCCTCTTTTATAATGAGTCATCCTCATATTTCATATATATTTGTGATATTTTCGTTAGTGATTTACATTGTTGGCAAAATAAAAATATTTACTCGCTAACATAAATTTAAAATCGCGAGACACGTAATTGAGGTTAGTGCTAACTGCTACGAGAATTTTATAAAAAAATTAGAGGTTATCAACTTATCATTATATAGTTAAAATATAATACTTAAATACTTAATACTTAAATATCGAAGTATAATTTTCAAATCTCTATAATAAAATTTAAATTTTTTCAAATTTTAAATTAGTAACATGTAATAGTATTGTTGGAATTGTAATATGAACAATTTAGTGTTTACAAACCAAAACCATATTATGTCATATTTTATAAGACGGTAACTTATATTGTAATAATTCATGTATTTAGTTAAGATAAGAATTTCCTTCTATCATATTTTAAATAATAAATTTATAGTACACATAATTTTAAATTCACATGAAAATAACTAAACATAAAGCTCAATAAACTGAAAAATGATTAATATCTAAACACAAATTTTTACTAACATCTATTATCATACAACTCAATCCTTCATTATACATCTAATTAATTCGACAAATTTAAACAATTTATTAATATCTATAACGTGTCCATGCTTTGCACGGGCTTAAAAACAGCGTAACATATTTGTACGATGTAGTATTTTATCTAAGGTTCTCAAGTCCTATGTCTTGGCGGGGAAACGTTGGAAATTGTGATTCGGATAGAATGGTTGCAAAACAACAATACTGACCAAACATGTACTGAATAGGGCCCGTTGATAATATCAATCCAACTTACAATGCACAGGTCCAAAACAATCGATTGGGACGAGCTAAATAGAGTTCGTAGGTTTCTTGCTTTTTAACATTGGAATTTGAGCGCAATGTTTAAGTTGCAACAATTTTCTAAGTGGATTATTAATCACAACAATTTTCGCAATGTTTAATGAGAAATTGTTAAATCTTCTTATATAAATTTTGAAAAAAAAATATATTGGTTAGTTAACATCTATGTCAGTATGTGTAAGAAAAAATATTATGGAGGAACTGATAACTCTATTTCTTTCTAAATTCTTTCACGTTTTTTCCGCGCTCCAAGTGAGGTATAGTAACCAGTAAAACAACAATGAAGAAAATCTTGAATCATGTTGTGTTTTTGATGTGAAAGTAAAAATAAAATTTGGAACAAAATATACACAAATGAAAGAAATTTAAAATATAAGAGTATGTGAACAGAAAGTAATCCTCAAATTTGTTTACTTGGACTATTTATAAATCAATGATTAAGATTTCAGGACAAGTATCAATAATCATGAGTGCTGATTTCTTAAGAGTTAAGACAATTGGAATGTGGAATATGTTGATGAATTACGCGTGTAGGTAATAATTAGAAAAAATGATTAAGACCCCTCACTTTTTATGTTTATTTATTCAAAATATTCATTTTCATAAATAATAACAAAAATATCCATTTAGATCCATAATGAAGTATAAAAGTAATGCTATTCACATACACCTAATAGAAGATCAAGAGTGATACTTCACTAAACGTTCACGTACTTCACTAGAAATGGAGCATCATGATAATCTATTATCAATGGAATGTCCGACTTGATACTCCACCGGGAATGGAGTATGTCCCTAATATTTTTTTGGAAAAGACGTATTATCCTAATAATACATTATCAGTGAAGTATCTAATGGGTATTTAGAATCATATTTAATGAATATAAATATTCTAAGCATATTTTATTAAAAAATAAGTATTTTGGACATTCATGCTAGCGAGTACTTGAATCACCCGCTTGGATAGTTGAGACCATGATTGTATTGATTATTAGCCATCATTAGTTATTATAATCAATGTTTTAAGAAATGTTAAACGAATTTAGCCATTTAGGCAATAAATTCATCTTCTAATTAATAATTGGTTGGGCACTGATTAATCGAAATGAATGTATTTAAATAAATTTTATAATTTAATTTCAATATCAAAATATATTTTATTTAAAATATATATATATATATATATATATATATATATATATATATATATATATATATCTTCATTTTCATTATTAAATATAATTTGTAAATTCTTCCTTTCATGTGTAAAATATATTTATTATTTGAAAAATGTTTTTACAACTATATCCTTAGTTTGATCGTTTTTCAAAATTTGACCTATAAATTTCGATATATTACACTTAAAATTTGTCAGATTAATTTGACCTAGATCATTTTTATTTAATTAATTACCAATTTCTGTAAGAACAATTTTGACCAATTTTGAACAATTTTTACAAAATTAGATTTTTTTGGCTTGTTTAGAGCATCTTCAATGGCTATAACTGTAGTAATTGGTTAAAAAAATTTACATTAGAAAATAGTTAAAATTTTACATAAGGGAAACAATTGAAACTCCAATAACCTTAATTAAAATGACAATTATGTATAATTTTTGCTAAGGAGATCTTCTTTCGTCAAATTTAGCCAATAAGCTAAAATTATCTATACTTTTTGCTAAAAAGAATTATGCAATGGAATGAATATACCACCTAAAATATTATTGCTAAGGCTCTTTCCCATATTGAAGTTGCTGTTAACATTTAGATACCGATCACTCGAGTAGGGCTGCACAACATTCCGGTCTGGACCTGTAAATTAGACCGGATCGGTTTTACCGGTCCACGACCCGGATCGGACCGTGTATAGCCAGTCCGGTCTCCGGTCCGCAAAATCAAAAAAATTCGGTCTTCGGTCCGGTCCGGTCCAAACCATGAAAAAATCGAGACCGGACCGGATTTAATGTATATAGCTATTTTTATATTAATTTACTTCTTAAAATATCTAATATAGAGATTAAATATTTATTACATCATAATTTGACAAGCCAAATTAGAAGAAAATAAATTGATGAAATAGTAGAGATCAACATTCAATCTAAATGATTAAATATCATACTATATACGATAAATACTTGACAGTCACATGTTTAGAAATTACGACTACTTCATAAAAAATATCTAAGATATGGACTTCATTTTTAAACTTACATTAACTTACAAAGTCATTTATTTATTTTATGTATTTAAACTTTAAAAAAAATAAATATTAAATTATAAAAAAAATATTTTTTATATAAAAATTAACTAACCGGTCCATACCGGTCCATACCAATCCGGGTTTTTTCGGTCCAGTCCGGTCCCAAAATCGATTATAACTGGTCCGGTCCTCAGTCCAAGAAATTGAAAAAATTCGGTCTTCAGTCCGGTCCGGATCGGTCCGGTCCGGTTTTGAACCTTTGTGCAGCCCTACACTCGAGTACCCAAATCCAGTTCTAGAATACCAATATAATTATGTACTAGCTTAAAAATCTGTGCGATGTACAAAGACTTTTTTTAATGTGATCTCTTTATTTAATTTGAATGAATTTTAAGACATGAATTTTGTAGAATTAAATTTTGAAATGATATGATTTAATAATAATCATATTGATGTGCTAGGAATAAGGATTTAAATTGCAAGTGCACAATTTCATCATTTTAATACTTGAGATATCGATCCACAAGGACTAATATTTTCGCAAACCTTAAATTTTAACTTAATCGAACTAGAACGATTTTGGAAAATTTTGGATTTTATTATTTAATTACTAAATTAAAATTTAATCTATTTTAAAAAGAAAATTTCATTATTATTCTATTTCTAAACTAATTAATTAAAAGCGAAAAAGAACAAAAACTAAATTATTCTAAAAGTTCTAAATTCGAATTAAAATTAGATTTTATTCTAACAATCAAATTAAAAGTTTATTTACACAAAATTTTAGAAAAATTCGACATGATCTATTCGTAAATTTAACTAGCCAAAATCGAAATCAAATAGTATAACAGCAATCCAACAATAACCACAATCTTCAAAATTTCAGCATCATTCGGAAAAAAAAAATCACATAATTCAAAACTTACAGAAACTTAAAACAAGAATGGGGAAAATCGGGTCAACTCGCAGCCAACAACACAAACAACTCGACAGCCTCGACTCAGTTAAACCACATGACTCAACAGACGCAGTAACAATCTCAGTGAAAAAAAACAACTCGGCAACAAACTCAACTCGGTAGCAATTCGAACCAACTCGTGAAACAGCAAGAAACATAACTCTCAAACTTACAAACCCAGCCAAAAATTTAGACAGCCATCTCTAATAAAATGAAAAGACTGGACTCAGAAGACTCGGTAATTCAGCAGCAACTCTCAGAAAAACAAACTAAACTACTAAACACTCCTCGACCAAAACAAACAATAAACACAACAAAAAATGAAACAGACATTCAATAAACTCAATAAACTCAGCAACAATATTACGGATTTAAACTAAACAATACAGACTCAGCAAAACTCGATGAACAGTACACTCAAAATCGTCTCTACGCCAAATTCAAAACTCGTACACAAGCAACACAACAATTCTCGAACCCAATTCACCAAAACAGCAACAAAAAAACACATAAATCAGACGAACAACATTACACGAGGACGCAGAAATCGTAAATTCAGACATCATTTTGGCAAGAATAACAACGAACGAGGGACAAACAGCAGACTCAATAATAGATAGGAACAAAACGAAAAAGAGGGGAAATGGTATGGTGTTTGGAGAGAACGAGAAGGAGAGGGGGAAAGGGAGTTGGGGGAGAACAAAAAGAAGCAGCTGGGTTCGTTTGGGAAAAGAAGAGAAACGGGGGAGGAGTTTGATTTTCTAGAATGAACATAACGCACATTAAAGCTTCGAATTAAAGGCTAAACAAAACAGGAAAATACATGCTAAAAATTAATAAAGCAAATAACTTTGTTTGTTTTTTTATTTACACTAGCACATAAAACATAAAAAAAATTAGATCTACAATTAACAATTATAAAATCCACAATAAAATGGAGCTTTAAAGGGGCACAATTAAAATTATTAACTAAGAGCAAGAAATTAAAATTTCGTTACTTTCAACCCCAAGTGGTTAGCATTTCGCTACTTTGTCCACTAATCGGATTTACGAAAATAACGAAAGCAAGACAATATAAAAGAGAGAGCAAGACAAGAAATTAAAGAAAAATTGTAATTTCATTAAATTTAAAAGGAGTGTTTACAAAATTTAGAACTACAAAACGAGAAATGAAATCTACCCTAAAACTTCACTAATTCTAGGTTTATAATACAAGGGGGGTAAGGGGGTATTTATAGGACAAGAATAAGGGTTAAGGGGTTAGTTGTGTGAATCTCCACCCTACACCTTCTAAATGTGGTGGAGAAATCCTAGCCATCCATTTGTTTTCTTCCTCCATAAGCTTTGTTGAGTGGATCTTGGCCATACACTTAATTAATTGGGATGATCTCCAGCTTCCACATGTCTTCAAAGATTCCTTTTCCTCCAAGCTCCTAACTCTTTCTCCTTTTTTCATTTAAGTCCTTTTTCTTCCTCTTTTTTCCTTCCTTGCTCTTTATTTCTTTATTTTGCCATTTCTTTATTTTTTTCTCGAATTTCCTGAAATGCAACAAAATAATTTATTAAAGTACGAGTTCAAGCAACAAATAGGTAATAAAAATATGCAAAAATATGCACTTATCACATATGAATATTATCCGTGATATTTGTAGAAAAAGAGGAATTTTAGTTAGATAATATAGAAAAGATGATATGTTTTAGCTGGAAAAGATGATCAATTAATTATTAATAATTATAGTATTATTATTTTATTTATTAAGTAAAACCACCCATGATATAATTGGAAAAGGAAAGATTTTTGTTAAAAAAATAAAAAATAATGTATTTAGCTGAAAAAGGTAATTGATTACTAATAGTAATTATAATTAAATTACGTTATTTTATTCAATGAAATTGTCGTACTGTTTGGAAAAGGAAAAATTTTAGTTAGATAAAATGTAAAAAGATGTCGTAATGTTGCTTGTGATATTTATAGAAAATGAGGGATTTTAGTTTAAAAATGTAAAAAATATGATATATTTAGCTGAAAATCAAAGGTAATCGATTAATTATTAATAATTAATAATATTTTTATTTTAATTTATCAAATAAAGCTGCCTATGATATAATTAGAAAAAAAGAGGTTTTAGTTAGAAAAATTAGAAAAGATAAGGTGGTTTACGTGAAAAGCTAATTGATTAGTTAATAATAATTATCATATAATTATTTTATTTTATTAAATGAAATTGCTTTACTATTTTTAGAAAAAGTGAAATTTTAGTTAAATTAAATATAAAAATATCTTGTTTTACTTGAAAAGTAAAACTGATTAGTTATTAAAAAATTAGAAAATGACGAAATTATCTTTTTAGTTAGAAAAAGAGTAATTAGCACTTCGTGTACTTTAACTTATACGAAATCTGCACTTGGGATACTATAGTTCAAAAACCCTACTTGTAATACGACACTTTCAAACTTTTTGTAAAGTGTGTACTTCCGTCAAATGTTGCTTAACTCCGTTACTTTGGTGAGAGCAAAACAGTCATTTTGGTTCTCCTCTTCCACCCCGTTTTCCTCTCCTTCTCCCTTCACCAACACACCTTCCACCCACATCTGCCGCCTCCCTTTCTACCTTCAACCTCCGCCTGCACCCAACACCGCACCTCCGTTATCTCCAATCTCCTCCACCGCCACACCCATCTTCTCCAACCACTCCACATCTCCTCCTACGCACAACACAAACACCTCTGCTGCCTCTTCAAACCCACCAACAACTCATCTCAACACCCAGCACACCTCGCAACCACGCCAATATTAAGAACTGTTAGAGCTCTGCTTTTAGAATCTCAATCAAGCTATTAATCCCATCAATTTCAACATCCTCAAGCAAGTTTTGGGCTTCGACAATCTTGTTTTTAGCAGCGTTGAACAGTTCTTGATTAGCCAAGATTCTAGCTTCTTTCATCTTTTGTGCAGTCTGGATACGGCTGGCTTCGACCGTTACCTCTTCCTTCTGGATTAGTGTGGATTTTCCTATGCGCTTTATGCTTGCGAAAATAGGAGGGGATTTCAGTTCTTTAGTCTTGCTAGCATTCCTGCATACATAAGCATTAATTTTGATTAGTATCAGACTGATTTGGGAAATCATATTATGTATAGAATTTGTGATTTTCTAGTGAATACAGTGCACGTACATGTACTTGTAGCTGATTTCAGAACTTGTGATGACACCTCCTTTTCGACTTTAGGGAGAACAAGGTCAACAGTAATTTTTCGCATCTCTTTGTCATACAAATTACCAAAAGCAACAGTTACTGCAGGTTCGGTTGGGGTGTTCCCAGATTGTCCATAGTCTCCGGCAGACACATCAACTCTGGATTTGTTTTCTGGTGAGATGACTAGTTTTATTTCCGCTGAATCGAACTACCTCCTCTTTTTCACACAATATGCTCATGTATGTAATTTATAAGTAGACTGTGATTCTGCTCGGAGAGATGAATTTGGGGTAAAGACAATACAGTTTGGTAATAAATCGCTTAGAGCTGAAAGGACCAAACTGCCATCGCCAAAGTAACGACGTTAGAGGGAAATTGACGGAAGTACACACTATGCAAAAAGTTTGAAAGTGCCGTATTACAAGTAGGGGTTTTTGAACTATAGTATCCCAAGTGCAGATTTCTTATAAGTTGAAGTACACGAAGTGCTAATTACTCTTAGAAAAATTAGAAAATATCTTCGTAGTTTTTACCTGACTTATTTGTAACTTACGAGACAATGACGGAATTATCTAAAAACTAGTTCTGATTAAATTTGTAATTAACTGAATATCTATCCATAATATTTATTTAATTTTCAAAAATTGATGGAATATTTTTATTTGACCTTAATTAATTATAAAATTTTATTATAAATTTTAAAACAAGTTGTTGGTCCTGGAGTATATTGCAGAAGGGGGGGTTGAATACAATATAGATAATTTCAAATCTTTACCTCAACATCAATGATAAAGATTGGAAATTATCTATACAAGAAATGGAAACACACGTAGTAACTCAAGATATTCTCACAAAATAAATGTATTATTTATTTTGCGAAGTGTTGCTACAACCTCTAGAAAAAGTATTTTCTCAAGCTTCGACTTCTTGAATCGATTACAGAAAGAATGAGAGATGTTTATTGTTTACATTAAAACACGCAAGCGTACGTGGTCACAAGTAATATATAAGGTTAAGTCCAAATTCGTTCCCACAGGGATCAGGTTATGGTTCTTTTCAGTAAATGCACCTATTCAACAATGTATGATCTTAATTCACTGCTAAGACAAGTAATTAATTGAGATTTTAATTAACTAAATTTAACTAATATGCAATTTAAGAATTAACTAGCTAATGAGATCTAAAATCAAATTACTTATATGAGAATAAACATGGAATCCTAACTTCATTATCTACTTCACTTAGAGTCGCAGCCTTTAATCAATACATGTGATGGTTTTGATATCTGATCGGATAACACGAAACAAGTAAAAGCTACCTCTCAGTATACTAATACCAAACTACGCATGCATCCACAAAAGAGATTGAAGATGGGTAGACACCAATTATGTTTAGACCCTATATCTCTATAGAATTTGAAAACATAAAGGTTTAAACACAAGTTATCCACATAGATCACATAGGGTAGCATAATATCTCTATTTACGCCACAAATCATGATGTTAAAACATCAACCTATCCTATGCTAGCATGGCATGTTCTAAATCTCAAGATCCACTCTCGTTTAGCAAGAGATTAACAAATTAGATGTTCGCGACGCATCTAAATACATGAAACACAACCATACGAGCATATCAAGAATTCACCACACATAAATCTTTAAAGCATGCAAACTACTAAGCTACATAGATAAATCCATTAGGATCCCATGACAACGATTAGCTCATAATTGAACCGTTCATCGTCATGGGATTTGATGAAAACATGATATAAAACAAGATATGAATAAAAGAATTAATTATATTAATAAACAAAGAGTTAAGAAAACAAATCTAGAATCCAGAATAACACAAAAGATGAAGTAGATCTAGATCTGTTGCTTGTCACGAGCGTTGAATCCTTCTCTCCTTTTCTCCCTTGCAGATCTAAGCTATGATACAATAATAATAACTCCCCTAATTACAATGCTAAGATGTGTTTAAATAGGCTCTAGATTTCTTGCCCATCAGGAAATTACCTTCTATTACAATTAGAATTCGATTAAGGTACTAAAACCTGCCCAAAATATAATTAGAATTTGAAAAAGGGCAAAACAGTAATCTTTCAGCCTTGCTTCACAAAGAACACGTGCGCGAATATTAACTACACGCTCCCTTCACTTGCTTTCTATCCCAGGTTGTAGAAAATCTCTCAAGCTTCGCGTGAGCTGTAAGATCGCTGAAAACGGACTTCTAGAACTCCAGATATGGCGAAAATAGTGTAGACTGCGCAACCTTCCCGGAAAATCCGAATTTTAATCAATTAATCCTCCAAACACGATAAAAGCATCCACCATAATCGACACTCTTGCAACTCTGCACAACTAAGCAAAACACATCAAAACTACAACAAACTTGAGTCCAAGACAATCAATTTAAGCCGATATGGAATGCTCCAAGTGGATATAAAATCCAATTATCACACCCCCAAACTTAAACCGATGCTTGTCCTCAAGCATAAACAATAATAACTAACTAACTAACTAGTACCACTTCCGTAGGTGATCACGGTTGCATTTGGCATATGCAACAAGCCATTTAAACCCCTAGGCAGCCCCAGTGGACGAGTAAGGTCTCGTGAGGGCCTATAGCGAATGTACCCACAAAATCCATTTAACCTAATGCAATGCAATGCATGAATGCAACTAATATGAAAAATGCAACAATCCCCTTCAAACTAACCAAAACCAACTAGCAAGCAAATATCTTAGAGAATGCAACTAAATCCAAATAGAGCTCGACCAAGTTCCCGTATACTAACATTACATGAACAGAAACGTGCGTGTGTGCAATGCTCATCAGAAATACTCCCAAAACTAGATCAAAAATCATACATGCTCTTCGTCAAGACAATCACAGGTTTATAAATAGAATAGACTGTCGACACTTCATAACCTAAGAACACCTCCATCCTTATCCAAGGTAGACAGAAATTCATGCTTTATTACTAACTACTACGACACATATATACAATCATGCTTATTTAACCATGCAATGGATGAGACCCCGAAAGGCTTATACAATAATACCCATGTAACGAGCGTTGGGTTAGTGGATCCGAGACTATAAAAGCCTTAGGTCACTAGGCACAAAGTCCCCTAGAACTTAATTGCTCGAGTATTAAAGAGCTCACCCTGGCTAATTTTGCATAAAAACAATTGAAACTTTTTTTCCTTTTTTTTTTCTTTTCTATGCAATCTGGAATGAGAATTCTCAATTCCAACCCTAGACTACTCATATAAATATGAGCCGGCTACTAGCCATTTGACATCTAGCAATTATTGACAATTATTTACAACTAAGCATGAAATCCCTGTTTTCCCCCATACTTAGACTTAAGTGCTCCTACACTATCAAGGGAATAACAAAAATTCTAAATATAAACAAGTGATTAAATCTCAAAACATCCAAACAAGCATGACCCTAACCTAGCCCAAAAGCACCCAATGAGACTGTGAAATTAGTTTTGTTTCTGAAACACATAAGTCAATTTCATAGAAACTATAATTCAACCCTTTATTCATCATTACCACACTCAATTAGACACCTACCTACCAATCAGAATTAGCTCGCTCTAAGGGATCTTGAAATATGCATGCCATGAAATGCAACTAATATGAACTCACATGGCATACAAAACAAAAACAAACAGAATGTCCTACATGAAACAAACGTAAATAACACGAACGTACATGCATAATTTACTACTGCTAATATGCAAAGCATGAAATCCTACATGACCACATAATACAACAACAACTACTAATCCCTCAAACCACCCCCAAACTTAAAATATTCAATGTCCGCATTGAATGGAAGTAAATACGAGGGATAGTAGAAAACATACCTAACCAGCTGAGTCATCACCCTCCTCGGATGAATCTGGTGGAGGATAATGCGTACGAGCTCCATAGACTGGCCACTTCCCAAATAACAAGAATATTACAAAACCCCCAATTACAAGAACACAAATTCGTAATAAAAATAAGATTAGAGAAAAAGATTTACCCAATACGAATCGAAGAGGTGAACTTGTAATTAATTCCTCTTTAGAATTGAATTTAAATAAATAGAAGAGGAATTGGATTTGTATGTATGGGTGTGTATATATAATGGAGGGATTGGGTGAATAAAAATTTTAATGTGAAAAGGAAAAATTTTTGGGTGGGTATGAAATTTGAAGTAAGATAGAAAAAGGATTTAATAAATTAGAGAAAAAGAATTTGAATTGATATAGGTTTAGAGATTTGAGGAGGAGATGGGGGGTTTTGGAACTGATATAGGATTAGGATAAAATTTGGGGGTGATAGAATAAAATTGGAAAAGGAATTTTTTTTATATAGGACAACAGCATAAAGGCAAAGGAAAAAAACAAAAAAAAAAACAAAAATCTGCTACCACGCGCAGCCTGCTTAGAGCAGGCGCAGCCTGCCTGTTACCCAGTAATGCAGGCGCAGCCTGCGTCACATATAGAAACGCAGGCGCAGCCTGCGTTACGAAGGCGCAACCTGCGCGACCTCAATATTTTTTTTCTTCACACAGTTTTTTTTTTTCACAACACTCTTCTTTTTTTTTTCAACACTCATTTTTTTTCACAACAATCTTTTTTTTCCTACACTAATGCATGGGTTGCCTCCCACGAAGCGCTCCTTTAACGTCAATAGCTTGACGTTACTTCCTCAACTCATGGCGGTTAAACAAGAATAACTGAACCGTCCTCAACAGATAGACCATTCATACGAACGTTGACCTCTTGTTTGCTTGCTTTCCACAAATCTCTCCCGTCAGAATTCAACCTAATTTTACCACCCAACGGCCTAATCTTCTTCTTTTTCTTCTTCACACCTCTAAGGTGCTTCTCCAACTCGAACGGCTGAACAAAACTTTCTTCTTTCTTATCATCAGCTTTCCACCTTCGCAACACGTTATCATGCCCCTCTTCAAAAATCACTAGCTCATTATTCAAAAGGACATACCTCAAATGTGGTGGAAGTTTCCCAAGCTTTATATTCGAAAGATCTCGAATTGAAGAACTGTCAATGAAATCACTGATGTGATGCTTTAGCACGTGTGTCTCCGACTTTTCGCTCAACAACTGATCAAACTTCTTTCTCTGACCCGTATCAACTATTTCCACACTGCAACACTCTTCATCCTCTGTCGGAAATTTCATGGCCTTGAAAACATTAAAGGTGACATTTTGATCTTGCACCCTCATTGTAAGCTCTCCTTTTTGCACATCAATCAAAGTATGGCCTGTAGCTAGAAAAGGCCTTCCCAAGATTATGGGAATCTTCTTGTCTTCTTCAAAATCCAAGATAACAAAATCAGCTGGGAAGATAAGCTTATCAACTTTCACCAAAACGTCCTCCACTATGCCCCTTGGATATGTGATAGATCGATCAGCCAACTGCAAAGAGATATTGGTTGGCTTTGGCTTCGGTAGACCAAGTTGCTTGAACACAGATAAAGGCATGAGATTGATGCTAGCTCCCAAGTCACACAAGCACTTGCTAAAAGAAAGATTTCCAATAGTGTAAGGGATGGTGAAACTTCCCGGATCTTTAAGTTTGGATGGCAACTTCTGCTGTAGAACTGCACTACACTCCTCCGTTAATGCCACTGTTTCAAATTCTTCCAACCTTCTCTTTCGTGACAAAATATCCTTTGTGAACCTTGCATACCTCGGCATCTGCTCCAATGCTTCAACAAAAGGAATGTTAATGGACAATTTCTTGAAGACATCCATAAACTTCTGAAACTTTTTCTCTTGACTTTTCTGCAAGCGCCCAGGATATGGAGGACGAGGATAGATCTGATTATCTTTGAAAATTGCTCCGGAGTAGACTTTTCAACAGGTTTCTTGCTCTTCTCACCATCAAGCTGATCAGCCACTAAATCAGATTTCTCAATTGCTGGCACTGCAGATTTTTCAACCTGCTGATTCTGAACATCTTCATCTTCCTTAGCTGCTGATTTAGGATCCTTCGTGACTTTTCCAGATCTCAAAGAAACTGCATTGACCTGTTCTTTGCTTTCCCTTCTGCCTGGATTAACCTCCGTATCACTAGGAAGATTTCCTTGTGGCCTACTATGTAAAGCACTAACAATCTGTCCTATCTGGTTTTCCAAGACCTTTTGAGAAGCTTGCAGGTTCTTCACCATCATCCTCAAATCATCCATTTCTGATTTTTCATTAGATGATTGCCCCGCATGAGCTTGGGGTTGCTGCTGAAATCCCGGAGGCTGATATGATTGCCTTGGAGCATACTGCTGTTGATAACCTTGATCGAATGGCCTTGATTGCTGATCCTGAAACTGCTGATAGGGTTGCCGAGGTTGTTGAGCACCTTGGTTGTTGCTCCAGCTGAAGTTAGGATGATTCCTGTTGTTTGGATGATAGGTGGCTGGAACTGGTGCAGCAGGTCTCTGAATATTACTTACAAACTATGCTGATTCAGAAGAGATAGCACACTGATTCGTCTCATGTGCGCCCGCACATAGCTCACAAATACTAGCAACCTGCTGCATCCCATTATTTGCCAAAGAATCTATTTTCCTATTCATTGCCTCTAGCTGAGCTGCTAGAGCTGAGACTGCATTAACATCAAGAACACCTGCTACCTTGCCTTGAGAAAGCCTCTGGGTTGGATTTTGATATTCATTAGCAGCCATCGTCTCAATAAGATCATAAGCCTCGGCATAGCTCTTAGCCCACAGAGCTCCACTTGATGCTGCATCTAGCAAAGGTCTAGACTGTGCTCCCAACCCATTGTAAAAACCGTTAATAACCATCCAATCAGGCATGCCATGATGTGGACACCTACGAAGCATCTCCTTGTAACGTTCCCAAGCCTCACACAAAGACTCGTCAGATTGTTGTTGAAATTGAGTTAGCTGGTTCCGTATTGCTGCAGTTTTCGCCATAGGGAAGAATTTAGTAAGAAACTTCTGAGCAAGATCATCCCATGTAGTAATAGAACCAGCTGGTAGGAAAAGCCTCAACTTGATAGCATCCTCCGACATACCATTAAATTTGAAAGTGTCGCAGATCTCGATAAAGTCCCGGATGTGCATGTTAGGATCCTCTGTCGAAGCACCCCCAAACTGAACCGAATTCTGCACCATCTGAATTATGCTCGGCTTGATCTCAAAGTTGTTTGCTGCAATAGCTGGCCTGACAATACTAGATTGTATGTCATTGATCTTTGGCTGCGAATAGTCCTTCAAAGCCTTGACTGCTGCTGGTAAGTCTGCCATCTCTTTTACTGCTGCAAGTTCTTCTTCTGCCAGTTTACGAGTTTGCAAACGTGTTCGCATACACGTTCAAGTACCTGAAAACACCACGAAATAAACTAACTAAGTAAGAAAAAAAATCCGAGTCAGTGAACGCTAACGACCACTGATGACAAGCACATAAACTAAATTAAACACCGATGATCCCCGGCAGCGGTGCCAAAAACTTGTTTACACTAAAACACTCAAGCGTACGTGGTCACAAGTAATATATAAGGTTAAGTCCAAATTCGTTCCCACAGGGATCAGGTTATGGTTCTTTTCAGTAAATGCACCTATTCAACAATGTATGATCTTAATTCACTGCTAAGACAAGTAATTAATTGAGATTTTAATTAACTAAATTTAATTAATATGCAATTTAAGAATTAACTAGCTAATGAGATCTAAAATCAAATTACTTATATGAGAATAAACATGGAATCCTAACTTCATTATCTACTTCACTTAGAGTCGCAGCCTTTAATCAATACATGTGATGGTTTTGATATCTGATCGGATAGCACGAAACAAGTAAAAGCTACCTCTCGGTATACTAATACCAAACTACGCATGCATCCACAAAAGAGATAGAAGATGGGTAGACACCAATTATGTTTAGACCCTATATCTCTATAGAATTTGAAAACATAAAGGTTTAAGCACAAGTTATCCACATAGATCACATAGGGTAGAATAAAATCTCTATTTACGCTACAAATCATGATGTTAAAACAACAACCTATCCTATGCTAGCATGGCAAGTTCTAAATCTCAAGATCCACTCTCGTTTAGCAAGAGATTAACAAATTAGATGTTCGCGACGCATCTAAATACATGAAACACAACCATACGAGGATATCAAGAATTCACCACACATAAATCTTTAAAGCATGCAAACTACTAAGCTACATAGATAAATCCATTAGGATCCCATGACAACGATTAGCTCATAATTGAACCGTTCATCGTCATGGGATTTGATGAAAACATGATATAAAACAAGATATGAATAAAAGAATTAATTATATTAATAAACAAAGAGTTAAGAAAACAAATCTAGAATCCAGAATAACACAAAAGATGAAGTAGATTTAGATCCGTTGCTTGTCACAAGCGTTGAATCCTTCTCTACTTTTCTCCCTTGCAGATCTAAGCTATGATACAATAATAATAACTCCACGAATTACAATGCTAAGATGTGTTTAAATAGGCTCTAGATTTCTTGCCCATCAGGAAATTACCTTCTATTACAATTAGAATTCGATTAAGGTACTAAAACCTGCCCAAAATATAATTAGAATTAGAAAAAGGGCAAAACAGTAATCTTTCAGCCTTGCTTCACAAAGAACACGTGCGCGAATTTTAACTACACGCTCCCTGCACCTGCTTTCTATCCCAGGTTGTAGAAAATCTCTCAAGCTTCGCGTGAGCTGTAAGATCGCTGAAAACGGACTTCTAGAACTCCAGATATGGCCAAAACAGTGTAGACTTCGCAACCTTCCCGGAAAATCCGAATTTTAATCAATTAATCCTCCAAACACGATAGAAGCATCCACCATAATTGACACTCTTGCAACTCTGCACAACTAAGCAAAACACATCAAAACTACAACAAACTTGAGTCCAAGACAATCAATTTAAGCCGATATGGAACGCTCCAAGTGGATATAAAATCCACTTATCATTTATCTATAAAGACTAATCTTCTCTAACATCTCTGTCACATGGGTTGTGGAGCCGATGTTATTTTCAAGTGGCAACTCTTTACAAATTACACACCCATGTGACTTTCCAAAAATGCTATACAAACAGACTATCATTAAGAATAAAGCAATCTGGGTTCTTTTTAAAACTAGATAAAATAATTCTAGTAGATGTAGACTTGTCATACTCTTGAATTGTCGAGCTTCGTCTTGTGATCTCTCAAGCTTCGGTCGTAGTCTTGCAGGTCTGCTACAATCTTTGACAAAATGCAGCAAATCTGTTTGTTGAACATCTAAACTGTCACGGGTTTGACTGAGATAAATCCCAAATTAAAATATTCCATTAAGACAGTAACCTTTGACGCCAAGTTTGCTGTCATGAGAATGTTCCTTGGATGACAGTATAAGTCCCGCCAATGATGCTGTCAGGACTTTCAAACTTGCTATCAAAGTGTGAGAATGTTGCTGTCTTCATGCTTCCGCCAATGTTGCTATCAGATGAAACATGTTGTCGTGACTTTGCAACATGTTGTCTTCTTGTAACCTTACTGTCAATGTTGTGACAGTAACATTTATTCTTTCTATCTTCCTTATGTATGTCTTGAGGCTTGAACAAATGTATGAACTTCTTCCAAGAGATACAATTATTACATGACATTGCTTTATTCGATTACAAGGACACACTATGGCTGTGACAGTATGTTCTACTTAGTCTATACAAACAAAACTAAGTACTAGTTAAGTTGTCTCTAAGCTATCACCCATAAATCCTAACAATCTCCCCCAATTTGTTTTTATGGACAATAACAACAAATTTACAATTAAAGCATGCTGACAACTTAACTAACATAGATCAGAATAGTTAAAACACCATGTCTGATGAATGTTAAAGAATCCAGAATAATACATTGATGTTCTAACTGTAAATCAATTACTCCTTTATATTGAGCAAATAAGAAATTTTACTTAACTTGATTTGAGCAGTTCTCAGCTATCTAGATTCTTCCCTCTCTTTTGAGAGCTTCTTGTTTTGCCTTCTTGACGTCTTCTACTAAAGCTTTTTCTTTAGGAGTTTTAGCATCATCTTCAATGTCTTCAATGTACCCTTGAATCACTCGAGAAGGAAACACTTTAGCATCTTTCAGGTCAAACCAAGTTTCGAAGTCATATGTATATGTTCTGAACTTTAAGATGCCTTCGATGACCTTAAATCTCCTTCCAGGAAAAGCATTGAGGGATACTCCCCTTTTTCTGTCTAGTTTTGGATCATCATCTCTCCTTTCGTCAAAGATAACTTCAGGTTCCCAAGAACATAGCATTTCAAGCTTGTGAGATAATTCAACAACTCTCCAGTAGAGATTCTTCAGGATACTGGTCCTCAGTTTGTGAAAACTATCTACATAGATTTTTTATTTTCCATCTAAAATTCTGAGAGGATCTTCCAGTACACAGGGCTGATAATCTGCTTTCTCACTATTCATTTTGTTGACCTTCTTGCAACTTTCTTTCAGTTGAGCTTTTAGATTTTCAGCAGTTTGTTTGGTAGATTTGGGTGATTTATCATCATTTTTGAATTCTTCTTCAGTAGCCCTGAATGCTTCTGCTGCTTCATTCACTTCTGTAGGTGTATAAGATGACGTTCTTTCTGCCCAGTCATACTTACACTCAACCTCTAATTCATCTGAACTTATAGGCAAGTTGGCATCATCAATTTCCATCCAATCACCATGTTTCTCATAATATTCATCATATCTTTCAGCATAGTATTTCTGGATGTGTTCCATGGCTGGTTTAGGGACATTGCCATGACCCACCATAAGCTCCACCATCCTTGCCAACACAAAGAAATCAATTTTGCGTGTTACTACTTCAAATGTCATTTTGAGGCTATACCTGTAATATCCCATCTTTTTTTATTATATATATATATATATATATTAAACATTTGGATTGAGTATTTATTTATAAGAAATTGTGTTTTTATTGTAAAGTGGATTATTACTATTAAATTAAATTTAAAATTATTTTATGTGTAGATAAGAATATTGTTACATTGTGATAAGGATATAGTTTGAATATTATATACATCTAAATCCTAAAATTCGGTTGTTTGGTCATTATCCTAATATCAATATATGGTTATATAGTAGTAGGATATATAGAACCGAAAAGAAAAACAATAAGACAGAGGAGTTAGGTTGAAGGAAGAAAAAGGAGAACTCGGCTAAACAAAACAGTACACAATTGGTTTCTTAAATCAGGTATGATCGTTGATCGAATTCTGCGCATGTATAATAACAAATAATAATTGCTAGTTCATATCCCTAAATCTTGTGTCCTGGTTTTGTTGAGTTTGACGCATGTGTGCCCCTACATGTAACATGTGAGTGTATGTTCATTAAATGGGGTTGATGCACGATTAATTTGATATTGTTAATAATTAATCATTCTACAATATAATATAAATTATGTCTGTACTAACCTCAATGATTGCATCTTGTTTCATTTTGTACCTGATGCATAAACACTTATATGGTACATGTTAATTAGTAGGCATATTAAATAGGTTTTGATTTAAATAAACTTTGTTGTTAAATATTGTTGCAATTAATCTCTTATTGAATGTACATGTAATTAATCATGGTCTAAGATAGGAGAATATGTTTAAATGGATTAAATTAAATTTATTTATATTAAATGTCCGTGTATGTGAACTTCAGTTTATATAGCTGTCAAGTTGTGTCAATTGCATTGATATAATTAATTGTATTAAAAGAATGTGCTAATTATATATGTAGTATAATAGATTATGGTGGATCCAAAACTATATATGCGAGATGCCATGCAGGAGAAATTATACAGGCAAATGTGGGTATTAGTATTAGTACATAATCAAGTTTGTCACGCATGCATTTGTGATTGTCATATTCTGTGTAATTGCCCATGTTATTTAAGTTCAAATATTATGCATTAATCTTGTACAGAAGGTTTATTACTTATAATTGAGTCGATATGCTTCTATCCTTTTTGTAGCTTTATGTCATTCTTTATATTGATTAATAAGAGATGCCATGAGTTTAAACTAGTTGTGTTAATTGTAGTGTACATGTTTTGTTAGGTAGTGCAGTGTTAGTCAGTAAGTTAACCATGCATGAATTACTATTTTGTAAGTATAAATCGACAAATTATATGAACTGGTGTTGGCCAAAACCGTGAGTATTAATTGGCATTATTCTAGTATTAAATGGGTAATTGATTCTCTAGTAACTTCCTATCAAGTCTGTCTTGCAATGCATGCATGTACATAAGTCTATTAGCTAGGACTAGTTCTAAACTAAATGTGATATCTGTACGAATCATATGCATGTATGTTTTTATATTAATGATGACATTATTTATCATACGGGCAAGATTGTTAAAAAATAATTTATATTATTTTATGATTAGATTGAATTTGGAGCTTATAACGGATTTTTGGTATTTCTGAACTAATTTAGACTCTACATTAAGGTACGAATTTCTTATTCTTTTCTCTCTCCATTTAAGTTATAAATATTCCTTAAATATATTGTTGAGTCAAATTTATAAATTGTCACCTTTTTGTACTCTCCTTGATACGAGTTATTTGCTCTCTTTCTCATTATAAAATTTTATTCTTTACTCGTTATATTTATTGTCGATTCAATGTTATAAAATTGTGACCCTTGTATTCTGTGTGTACTTTTTACTGCACATTCTTATTTTCGTTTCGTCTCTCTTATTGTTGGAATTTTTTTTTTACGAGCTCATATATATTTGATTTGTTTCGTTTCTCTATTTTATTGCGACATTGATTTGTTTATTTTGTTCTGTGCAATGAGTCTGGCAATATTTTTTGAAACCTATTTGTTGGGCTCTTAGACCTATCTGTGTGGTTAAATCACAGACGAGTTCATGGAGTTCGGAGTGTCTGGTGAACTCGGCACTTACTCGTATCGGTGATGTGAGTATACGAGCACATCTCTGAGGTATGAGATTGTGTATAGATCATGATCGCTAATGTGTGTTTTCTTTTTCTGGATTACCGAAGAAGGATTCTCTGTTTTGTAGAAATGCTTTGTGCATTTCATGTGTTTTCTTCTCGTGGATTACCGGGGAAGAATTCTCTGTTTTGTACTTCGCTTTGTGCGAGTACATATTTGTATAAGAGACCCTTAAGGATACATACCTTACTTGATTCAGCCTTATATTTGTTCTGCTTTGTTTCAGTATTTTATTCTTGTTTGTTATCTTGCTTATTTTACATTTGGACTTGTTTTGAAAATTCTCTGTTGGTAAGACACAATTCATTTGGACATTTGAAACCTTATTTCATTTTTATATTATATTCGTACTGGGCATTTGGCTCACTCATATTGTTTTCCTTCCGCAGGTAATCAGGGGTGAACGGGGTTGAGATGAGTGATGCCAACCAGCCTTTCGCTACAGTTTTATATAGTAGTATAAATAAATTCGAGGACTTGTAGTTTTATTTTCAGACTTTTCAGTATTTTCATTTTGAAGATTAAAACATTGATATTTTATCAGGATTTTCAGTTCTTTTCTATATCGATTAGATATAATTTAGATTTTATTGTGATATTTGTCTATTAGTTAACGATCCGAAAAGTCGGGTTATTACAATACCTGTCTACCACATGTGATCCTTTGATCATATTAAAATCCTTGTCAACATACATCATTCTACTTCCATCTGTATGCCAGATGGTGTATTTGGTTGCATGTTGCTTACTTTTATCCAAGTCCAAAGAGACGGATTTTATGTCTCTTTCAACATTTTCTTTATGACATTCGGAGCTATTCATTATTTCTCTTTTCTGAATAACAGTATTATCAACCACTACTCCTTTCTTCTTTGTCTTAGCTGCAGCCTTTGTCTTCCCCTTTGTAGGAGTTGAGTGCCAGGCTCTTGCTTTTCTTTTTGTCCTTTTATGTTTGAATGCCTTGGAATCCTTGTCCTTGACAGCATCTTCATTCAAGATCTTGACAGTGTCTTTTTCAACTGTGTCCTTCATGATAGTATCTTCATTTGAGCTCTTGACAATGTCTTTGTTGACAACATCCTTTTCAGCATTAAGGCAGTCAACAGCAAACCTTAAAATACTTGCTTCCAACGCTGCAAGAATGTCTATCTCCCCTTCATTTTTAGCATTAGCATCTTTCTTGTCAGTTTTGGGGGTTTCTTCTTTTGTTTTCTCCTGAGTTTGACTTCCAGCAATCTCAGCAGTTGCTTTGGCACTATTTACAGATGCACCACATCCTCCATTACCATCAGGTTCATCTTTACCAAAATCAAGGGTGTCATCAAATGTGTAGCTTCCACCTCTTTCACTTCTTTTGGCATTTGCTTCAGAAATTAACTTCTTTATCTGAGAGCTAATATTTTCATCTCTCTTTACCAAAAGTTTGTGAATATCCTTGACAGCCTTGACCTTTTCTTTGGTAATTCTGGATCTGAGAATGTGTCTCAGTACTATCATAACTGAGTCAATTTTCAACTTTGTTTCTCCATCCAAATGTTGAAAACCAATTTTCTTTACTCCTACACTTGTAGTCATCCTGTAGCAAACACCATATGGATTGTCAATCACTTCTGGGAGTTTGTCTTCAACAAGCCTCTTGATCTGTGCCAACAGGCTTTCATTAAAGGTTGTTGAATTGGCATTCACTTTTGTTGCTAAGGAATTTAGTATTCTTGATTGCAAGATTTGCAATAGTTGCATTGTGATGAATATTGAAATGCCAGATTTCAGATATACATCAATTGCCCATCTTTTCTCCAAGTTAACTTTCACAGAGATACTTATTATTTTATCCTTCAGTATTCTTGACAATTTGTTGTAAACTCCTTCTGCTTCTGTGATTGAGTTATCCACCAACATACTGAATTCTTCATCATTATTGTTCAAAGTACTCTTTATGTAGCTAACCGTCATTATTCCTGCTTCATCTGGGCTGTACTCACTTCTATCAGACCAGGTGGTTCTAGTTGTCAGATTTATGTACTTAGGCATTTTATCTTTGCCTTTACCCAGTCTGTTTTGCTCCTCCTTTTCTCTCCATAGTTTTTCCAGTGGAGTTTCCATGATCTCTAAAGTTGGCTCCTTAATTTTCAGAGGAGGCAGTATTGGTCTTTCAGACTTTTGAGTTTCTTGTAATTGTTCCATTACTTATTTAGTTACCAATACTGGCTCACCATCCATTTCATGTTCAATAAGATCACCATCTCCAGGGCTTTCAGTTCTTCACCAAAGTTTCTTTCTTCCTTCTCCTCTGGCCCCCCCTCACTATCTTCTCCATCTTCAACTTGTACATGCTCCCCCTTACTTCTTGACTCCCCCTTGCTTCTTGCTTCCCCTTGTTTCTCCTTCTCTACCACTTTGTCTGAGGTATTTTGATCCACTCTATTCTAATCTACTACCACTTTCTCCCCCTTAGTTAAGTTGATAGCACTAAGAGCAGCAGAGAATGATAGCAGAGTCTGTTGAATCTCAGCAAAACCAGTAGCTACCATAGTGAACAGATTATCAATTTTAGCTTCCATAGATGCACATCTGTCCTCAAGGGATTTCAATCTTGAATCAGCTTGTTTAGAAGGACCACCAGATCTTAACCTTTTTCGAGGCAAAGGAAAAGATTGGGAAAAGGAGGTTGTGGGGGTTCTCACACTCTCCTTGTTTTTCTGAGTGATCTAATCACTCCTCACAGTTGAACACTCAAGGCCTAGAGCCTGTTTGCTTGGGTTTCTCTCTTTTTCACTCTGGACATGCTCAAGTCCCTCTCCTTTTGCCAGCTCATTTGGCTGCCTCTCATTCTTATGCTCACCTCTCTTTTCTTTTATCTCTCTTTTCTTTTTCATACCCTCACTCAACCTAGATGTATGGGTATGAGCAGTACTAACATGCATTGAAAGAGAAGGTTTAGATTTTACCTTTTTGAAAGAGGATATTGGCACATGATCTTCATCAGAAGCATCTTCAACAATGACTGCGTCTTGATCAAGCTGTGTAGAGGTGACAACATCTTTATCTAAAAGTTTACTGTCAGCAGGTGGGGTGACAGCAACTTTGGTTGTGTCTTTGACAGAGCTGAGGCTGTGACAACAACTTCCTGAGGGTAAGTTGCTTTCTGGAGATCAATCATGATGCTGGCTGTTTCAATATCTGGCAGAATTCCATCATGATCTAACTCAGTGTTTGAGAGAGTGGTGTGCATCACACTTTGAGCAATGGTTCTTGTGGACCACTTGATGAGGGCTCATCCATGATAGTAAATGGATGACCAAAACCTGAAGGGTTGTACTATCCCCTTCTCTAGGTTGTTGAGAAGAAACAATTGATGGATTAGAGAATAAAGAAGATGACGGTATAGAAGAGAGTATTGGCTGTTCCACAAGGGTAACTTGTGGAACATCAATAGTTGGAGTTTGATCCTCACTGTGTCCTATCTCCATGTGTGTTTCTGCAAGTCTGGGCTTTTCATGAGTGAGTTCATGAGTTTGTACAAACTCTTTACAAGATGCCCTGGGAGACAGGCCAATTTCAATAGATACTCCTTGTTGAGAAGAAGCATCTAGGGATGTGTTTGATTCCCTTTTATCCTCCACAGCCTTTTGTGAGACTGTGGGGTGGCTGACAGTGGCTTTGGCCCTCTTATCTCTCTTCTTCTTAGGCTCAAGAGGAACCACTGTGGGTTCATTTTCACTAACATCCTTATTTGCTGCATCAAGTGCAGTTTCCATGGGTAGAGTGAGGGTTGATTGAATTTAGGCTTAATTCAGCTTCATTCTCAAGAGAGAAAACAGTATACCCATAGGGCAATGGAAAATCAAGGTTGGGCACTTGATCAACCATGTGCTGTGTAAAACAGAGTGGAATATGTGCATTTAAATTATGTGAATTGAGTGTAGTGTGTGTATTTCTTTTCAAAACATTGCACTCCATTGTGAGAGATGCATATTTATCAATTCCACATAAAGAATTTATACACATCGTAAGAAAGCGAGGATAGAAATGTACCTTTTTGCCTAGGGCAGATTTGAACTGTCCCATGAGCAGCTTTCCAACATCCACTTTGTACCCATGAACAAGAGAGTGAGTGAGTTTCTTGATGTAGGTAGGGATATCATTCCTGTGACAGCCCAAAATCTGGGTCAGGAATCCGGGCCGTCACGCTCCAATTTCCATTTATTAACCTTATCACTTTTGATCTTTTAAATATTTTAATATCATTTTAAAACTCGCATAAGTGACCCCACACTAATATACACACACCAGTCATATGCTCAGAGAACAACATCCATTAATGATAGCAGTTAAAGATAAACTTTTGTTACAATCCCAGAATACCATCTATTATACCCATAAATAAGTATATACTACCTTGAGAACAGATGTCGATACTTTCTCATAAGGTAGACTTCCCCTTTACCCTCTTCCGGGTTGTACTGCGACGTTTCGGCACCTGATCTAGCTGTTATATAAATAAATAGCAAGAGTGAGCTATAATAGCTCAGCAAGATAGATTTTGTAAACCAGAAATCAAAGTTAAAGCATATATATATATATATATATTTATATATATATATATATATATATATATATATATATATATATATATATATATATATAAACGGAAAGTCCACTATAAGAATTAAGAAAATAATTATTCAATACACCATCCATTTTTCCTTTATAAAAAAAATATATAAAACAATATAATATCAGTTTCTCTTCTAATATAATATAATTTCAGTACATCATCTCAGTATAATATCTCAAGGTAATATAACATTTGAGTAAAAACTTTCAATATAATCCTTCCATTTCCTTTTATACAACAATTATAAAAAATAATATAAAATCAGTTTCTCTTCAATCCATAACATATTTCCATACTTTTCATACAATTTTTTTTTCCTTTTCCAGTATATAAAACTGTAACCATTTTCGATTCTTTCTTTAAATACTTTGGGGATATCTGCTAGCGCCAGATACGTAGGACGATGATCAGTTGCCTGACCGTACCTGCTCTCTGTTTTCTACTAGTAGAAGGGATGATCCCACCTGGTAATCAACCCTGGAGGAAGGCTACCTGCTACATCCTCCTTCGGCAACTCTTGGGCCGTAATAAATATTGAGTGCTGGACTGTGCCGCACACAGCCTCTTACGCTTATTGTTGAAATCCCATATTGGGTGCCGGACTGTGCCACTCCCACACAGCCTCTTACGCTTTCTGTTGCAATCCCCCTTTTTGTCAAATCATTATTACATTTATAAAACACCATTCCACATTTTCCATTTTTCTGTTTCCATTTCCATTCACATTTCCATTCACATATATCATTTCCATTTCCATTTATCATCACCTTTAAAAATATATATGTCATAATACTTTGATTATGACTCAGACATCTCCTCTGTATTCAATGAAATCAAATACGCTTTAATATATATAAAATATTCCGTCTATTTTAAAAGTATTAAATAGTAATCAAATAATATTTATTAAATCATAATTATTTAAAAAGAATATTTTTAACATAATATTATAAACATATAACTCTAGATAACAACTGATACCATTCTTTCATATCCCTTTAAAACATAAAGTATATTCGCTCTATCCATATTCGTATCCATATTCAAAAATCTCAGTAAAGAAGGAATATATCCCTAATCATCTCATCATATAAGATTCATATATTATCCACCAAAACCATTTCCTTTGAACATAAACAGTTTATCAAAATAAGGATAAAAGAAATCTTGTTCCCTTTAATCCATATCCATACTCATATTCATATACATCTCCCTTTAATTTCCAAAATCAGGAAAACAAATCCTTAACAATATAATAATAATAGAATCACATATATATATTCCATGAAATCATTTTTCCTTTGAAGATAAATAATTTTTTAAAGTAAAGATAGAAGAAATCTTGCCTCGATCTCTATATCCCAGTGGCACGACCCGTGGTTCGTCCTGAGTTTCTATAAACACGAAAAGGATCCTCGTTAGAATACTACATCCCTTACTCACTTCACCTTTATATAACAATATCCTTGACACTTAGTATATGTTTAACACATTATTAATAATCCAAGAGTTCCAAGAACCTAACCATTTTGGACTCAATCAAAGTTTCAGTGTTTTTCACCATTTTCCTTAATAACCACACTCGACTGTAAAAATTCTCAAAAAATATCAATTTCGAATTTTAATGCAAGGTCAGTGGGGTTTTAATCTCTGTTCAACCTACTATATTGTCCCAAAAGTTTATAACTTTTAAAAATGTTTAAGTATGGTAACTATGACCTCAAAGTTGACACAACTGCATTTTCTCGATTTCCGAACGACTTTCACTAAAACTCACTTTTCTCCTAAACCGTCCATTGGATTTTGACGTACTTTATATCAAAACGGTATATGAATCAAGATCTATCCTCTCATGACCAGTTGGTACCTCCTACTGACCTTTAATGGTTTGGGATCTCTGTCTCAAAACAGGGCAACTCTATGGTTAACGAAAATCAGACATTATAACGGCTATATTTCCTCATTTTCCATATTATAACTCCTCCAAATCCATCATCCAACACATATACCAGTCCCTACACCATGTGGTCATCATACCAACCATGGTTACAAGCAAAACACACTTCAATATTCAATTAAAACTCATATCAACAACCATATCATCAAGATTACATGCTTTATACAACTTAACCTCTAAACTAAGCATGATCAATCATAAACTAATAATTCAAGCTAGGGTTTCAAGAGAGTTATACCTTCCTTGGTGGATGTAAGACCTTACTAAGCCTTGAATAATCCTTGTACAACCTTAACCAAGCTTGGATGATCAAAAGAAATCAAGAAAATCGAGTTAGAAATTCGGAGTCCCTAAAACCGAACTGAAAGATCATGAAAAACGAGGCCCTTACCGATCTCTTCTGAACGAGGATTCTAAAGGAAAGTTGTAGAGCATCTTAACAGCTTTCTAAACATATAAAGAACACAAAATTTCATTGAGTAATGAAGGAGATATGGCCGTTTGAAAATTATCCCAGAAACTGTCAACAATCTGTTCAGTTTTCTTCTTCAACTTGGGGAGGTGATTTGCCTAGGCTATACTACTTGGATTTTTATGAAATTTGGAGCGAATAATGCCCATGGAGTGGAGAGGTTGTGGTTCAAATTTGGTAATTTTATCATGGATAGAAATGGAGATATTAATTTTTCTTTGTGCTTGGTTCAAGCTGGCCAGTTTGATAAGAATGGAGAGAAATGGAGTTTCTTTGCTTTACTTTGCTCTCATCCTTATCCAATACTCCTCCTTGTAATAATATCTCATAAAGTAGCTTTATTAAAGGGATTATGTCATGCCTTGCATCATCTTAAGCCATGTGTTTAATTCTTGTGGTGGAAGGATGATGTAAAGAAGCTAACTATCTAGTTAGTTGCTAATGCTACTAGTTTCTTTTGTAACTCACTTGGTTACTTGATCCTATCCACTTGCACATGCTAGTATCTTGGATCTTTGCTTGCTCTTTTGTCCATTTATTACTCCATTTCAATAATCGTTCGGAGGAATATCTCAAATATTTCTCGTTAAGGTTTTACCGGAAACCTTCTTAATATTTATACTAATATCTTTAATCCTCCTTCATAATCCTTAAATTTAAATTCCTCAAATCTCTTAAATAAATCCTTTAATCCTTCAGTGTCTAGGAAAATCTCGGAGAAAATAAAAGTGCTATTTTTCTGAATTTGATATCGTTTACATACACTCATTTCGTCCACTAATCATTAATACGAACTCAGAAATCCCTTCTGAATACTTCTATATAGTATCATCTAATAATATTCCAAAGTCCACCAAAAACACTATTCATTGCTTATTCTCTTTTTATTCCCTTGGTTTAACCTAATTTCATATAATTTCTCAATATAAATAATCATTGTTAAATCCCCATACTCCTTAATATCCAATACAATAGTGTTCAATTGAAATCAAACATCTTAAAAATCCATACTCAGGAATTTCTGAAATCCGTCATCGTTTCGAGTCACTCATTTTCATAGTACAACATTAATATGGTTTCTGATTATTCATTTTCTGTTTCACTTATAGGGTACCTACATATCATTTCCCTAAATCCTCAAAATTTAATATTTATAAAGGCACTGTAGCATTCTAAAAGTTAGGGTTATTACAGTCTTCCCCCCTTAAAAGGATTCCGTCCCGGAATCATGTTGAAAATATCAATGAATACCTTTCTCATCTGACACTTTCTAACTTCTACACTACTTAATTTATCCTTTTGCTCTTTCATAACATCTCTATCTTGTTTGCGCAAACATACACCAACATAAACTTGTTTGTCATTCATCAACATGCCATTTAACTTATCAATAGCAACACTTTCAATATCTTTTTCTTGCAAATCTCCTCCTGTATTCAATCATTCTATATTATCTCATCTCTCCTTCTTCTTTTGACTAAGGGTATCGGCCACCACATTGGCCTCCCCTGAATGGTAGGGTATTTTATAGTCATAATCCTATATCCTCAAGTTTAATCTCCAACTATTGTTTAGCTATACCTTGAGCTTTATCATGACATAAAATATTAATACTCCAACATTTTTATATATTATCTCTGTAAAATTTTCCAGAAAATAAACTATAATAATATTTCTTGAAACAATTGTAATAAAATATCAATTATAATATATATTTCCTGTTCGTGCTTACACGGGCAGATACCTTCCCTTCATTCTAAGAATTTTCGTTACACTTTCCCCATTATTCCCAAATCTCCTTTTTATAGAGTTCTCTGACTCTTAACAGATATTGATTTGGATGACACGAGAATAACTCACTTTCTTATATCACCATAGTCTACTTTCTCACAGATAGATTATTCTTATCTATTTTATCAGCCCATTTACACCATTCATTGATTAGTCGATCCCTAACCAAACATTTACACTTAAGAGGTCAAATTAGCACGTACTTGCAATTTCCTCCGGATACCTTATCCCATATGTCTATTGTTCACTATACGCTCTTTACATCTTACTGATCCACCTTAGTTCCTTCATGATATACTATCTACTCCACCTCTGAAATTTCCCTTTATTATTCTCATCAAAATCTTTACCTCAAGTTTTACTCATTCACACCTTTTGAATTAATCCTTTGAATACTTAACATCTTTAATCTCTCTCTGCTACTTAGGGTATTAGTCACAATATTGGCCTTCCCTCACTAATAGTTACTGCACCTCGAATCCTTCATTAATTATCCCCACTTCCTTTGTTTATCCTTATTCTGACTCTATCCTCAAAATACACCTTACTCTCAATAGTAAATCTCAATTATGCCTTAAATTCCTCATATTCTTTTTTTTTCTTAATAATCATCAATATATCTATTTCTTCTCACGAAATTCCTTCCTCTCTTATATTAAAATGCTTCTAGCTCTAATTATCTCTTATTGAAATTTTCCTTGGAATCTCAAGTTTCCTTGTATAATCACGTATACTATAAACATTGCTTCCATCCATTAATGAAATCTTCTATATTCAAAACAATTAATAGAATTTAAGAGACTTTGAATTAAAACGAACCCAGAAACAAGCAAGGGTCCCACAACAATTTATAAGATTAAGAGTTTTAAATAGCACTTATTCGAAACAAAAGAATATTTGGGAAATCAATATGATGGAAGAACTCGTACGTCACACAAGTGACGGCGTCCCCTCCGACTTTTTATCACACAGACAGATCGTCGTTGTGTATACATATAAGGCTGTTCCTCTTAGTTGGAGTAAGAAATATAGAGGGAAATTTAAATCACGATGATAAATACCATCTTCCAAAGATAATCTTAGGGAAATATTTTGACTAAAATAGATAAAATACAATTTTGAAACACATTCCAAAGGTACTAGAAAGTTTTTAAAAAAATGCCGGCCCTTAATGAATAATTACCCACCAGTGGAGGAAAATTTGAAACTCAATAATATAATTTAGCAGGGCTTTAGGAGCTTGAAAATAGGTACTGTTAATAGCCTCTGCCCAATTGAAAATCCCAATAATGGAAGGTTTTCCTCAAATACTATTTATATCTTAGACTGCGTACTCTCCGAAATTTCTAAAATTTGGCACTCACCATGTAGCCTTAACCTATCGTCTGCTATTCCCAATTATCTTCATTTACTTAGTCGTGACTTGGCTCGATACTCTCTGCCTTGATCAATAATAGAACACAACCTTCTAATCGATATACTTTCGTAATATTGATCGTCTTGACCTGACACTGCTCAGGTATTAAGGACCCTTTTAAAACTATACTTTATAATTGTATATTCTAACATACCACTTATACTCACGAGATTGTCTAACGTACACTTCCCGATACATCAAATATTCCCTTTCTCATATCAATCCCGTGTGCTACATAAACTTAACACTTTTAGCATAATAACCTTTTCATTTAAGTCAATCTCAGAATTTCTCAGTCTGTCTTGGTCCTTAAGGTATATCTTGGCTTTACCGACAAATCTCAGTTTCACCATTTCATCTCCACAATCAATTGAAACAATCAGAGTCTGTTCACCAATCCACTTACAATATTTCTTCAAACTCCCTTAAACACAAGAAGACTTTAAATACCCTTAACTTTGGCTCACCAATCTCCTCTCCCTATACTAAAACATAAACTTTTATTAGTAATAATATATAAAATTATAATCCCTACATAGAATAAACGCTTCGTTCGATAAACCACCCTTGAACTCGATGTGAGTTCATATTTTATATCATTACATATATATCTATATGTGTATATTATTATCACTTTTGTTCCTGAGCAATGTGACTCTTAGCTCTGATACCATCTGTGACAGCCCCAAATCTGGGGTCAGGAATCCGGGCCGTCACGCTCCAATTTCCATTTATTGACCTTATCACTTTTGATCTTTTAAATATTTTAATATCATTTTAAAACTCACATAAGTGACCCCACACTAATATACACACACCAGTCATATGCTCAGAGAACAACATCCATTAATGATAGCAGTTAAAGATAAACTTTTGTTACAATCCCAGAATACCATCTATTATACCCATAAATAAGTATATACTACCTTGAGAACAGATGTCGATACTTTCTCATAAGGTAGACTTCCCCTTTACCCTCTTCCGGGTTGTACTGCGACGTTTCGGCACCTGATCTAGCTGTTATATAAATAAATAGCAAGAGTGAGCTATAATAGCTCAGCAAGATAGATTTTGTAAACCAGAAATCAAAGTTAAAGCATATATATATATATATATATATATATATATATATTTATATTTATATTTATAAACGGAAAGTCCACTATAAGAATTAAGAAAATAATTAATCAATAATTATTCAATACACCATCCATTTTTCCTTTATAAAAAAAATATATAAAACAATATAATATCAGTTTCTCTTCTAATATAATATAATTTCAGTACATCATCTCAGTATAATATCTCAAGGTAATATAACATTTGAGTAAAAACTTTCAATATAATCCTTCCATTTCCTTTTATACAACAATTATAAAAAATAATATAAAATCAGTTTCTCTTCAATCCATAACATATTTCCATACTTTTTATACCATTTTTTTCCTTTTCCAGTGTATAAAACTGTAACCATTTTCAATTCTTTCCTTAAATACTTTGGGGATATCTGCTAGCGCCAGATACGTAGGACGATGATCAGTCGCCTGACCGTCCCTGCTCTCTGTTTTCTACTAGTAGAAGGGATGATCCCACCTGGTAATCAACCCTGGAGGAAGGCTACCTGCTACATCCTCCTTCGGCAACTCTTGGGCCGTAATAAATATTGAGTGCTTGACTGTGCCGCACACAGCCTCTTACGCTTATTGTTGAAATCCCATATTGGGTGCCGGACGGTGCCACTCCCACACAGCCTCTTATGCTTTCTGTTGCAATCCCCCTTTTTGTCACATCATTATTCCATTTATAAAACACCATTCCACATTTTCCATTTTTCCGTTTCCATTTCCATTCACATATATCATTTCCATTTCCATTTATCATCACCTTTAAAAATATATATGTCATAATACTTTGACTATGACTCAGACATCTCCTATGTATTCAATGAAATCAAATACGCTTTTATATATATAAAATATTCCGTCTATTTTAAAAGTATTAAATAGTAATCAAATAATATTTATTAAATCACAATTATTTAAAAAGAATATTTTTAACATAATATTATAAACATATAACTCTAGATAACAACTGATACCATTCTTTCATATCCCTTTAAAAAATAAAGTATATTCGCTCTATCCATATTCGTATCCATATTCAAAAATCTCAGTAAAGAGGGAATATATCCCTAATCATCTCATCATATAAGATTCATATATTATCCACCAAAACCATTTCCTTTGAACATAAACAGTTTATCAAAATAAGGATAAAAGAAATCTTGCTCCCTTTAATCCATATCCTTACTCATATTCATATACATCTCCCTTTAATTTCCAAAATCAGGAAAACAAATCCTTAACAATATAATAATAATAATAGAATCACATATATATATTCCATGAAATCATTTTTCCTTTGAAGATAAATAATTTTTTAAAGTAAGGATAGAAGAAATCTTGTCTTGATCTCTATATCCCAATGGCACGACCCGTGGTTCGTCCTGAGTTCCTATAAACACGAAAAGGATCCTCGTTAGAATACTAAATCCCTTACTCACTTCACCTTTATATAACAATATCCTTGACACTTAGTATATGTTTAACACATTATTAATAATCCAAGAGTTCCAAGAACCTAACCATTTTGGACTCAATTAAAGTTTCAGTGTTTTTCACCATTTTCCTTAATAACCACACTCGACTGTAAAAACTCTCAGAAAATATCAATTTCGAATTTTAATGCAAGGTCAGTGGGGTTTTAATCTCTGTTCAACCTACTATATTGTCCCAAAATTTTATAATGTTTAAAAATGTTTAAGTATGGTAACTATGACCTCAAAGTTGACACAACTGCATTTTCTCGGTTTCCGAACGACTTTCACTAAAACTCACTTTTCTCCTAAACCGTTCATTGGATTATGACGTACTTTATATCAAAACGATCTATGAATCAAGATCTATCCTCTCATGAGCATTTGGTACCTCCTACTGACCTTTATTGGTTTGGGATCTCTGTCTCAAAACAGGGCAACTCTATGGTTAACGAAAAACGAACATTATAACAGCTATATTTCCTCACTTTCCATATTATAACTCTTCCAAATCCATCATCCAACACATATACAAGTCCCTACACCTTGTGGTCATCATACCAACCATGGTTACAAGCAAAACACACTTCCATATTCAATTAAAACTCATATCAACAACCATATCATCAAGATTACATGCTTTATACAACTTAACTTCTAAACTAAGCATGATCAATCATAAACTCATAATTCAAGCTAGGGTTTCAAGAGAGTTATACCTTCCTTGGTGGATGTAAGACCTTACTAAGCCTTGAATAATCCTTGTACAACCTTAACCAAGCTTGGATGATCAAAAGAAATCAAGAAAATCGAGTTAGAAATTCGGAGTCCCTAAAACCGAACTAAAAGATCATGAAAAACGAGGCCCTTACCGATCTCTTCTGAACGAGGATTCTAAAGGAAAGTTGTAGAGCATCTTAACAGCTTTCTAAACATATAAAGAACACAAAATTTCATTGAGTAATGAAGGAGATATGGCCGTTTGAAAATTATCCCAGAAACTGTCAACAATCTGGACAGTTTTCTTCTTCAACTTGGGGAGGTGATTTGCCTAAGCTATACTACTTGGATTGTTATGAAATTTGGAGCGAATAATGCCCATGGAGTGGAGAGGTTGTGGTTCAAATTTGGTAATTTTATCATGGATAGAAATGGAGATATTAATTTTTCTTTGTGCTTGGTTCAAGCTGGCCAGTTTGATAAGAATGGAAGGAAATGGAGTTTCTTTGCTTTACTTTGCTCTCATCCTTATCCAATACTCCTCCTTGTAATAATATCTCATAAAGTAGCTTTATTAAAGGGATTATGCCATGCCTTGCATCATCTTAAGCCATGTGTTTGATTCTTGTGGTGGAAGGATGATGTAAAGAAGCTAACTATCTAGTTAGTTGCTAATGCTACTAGTTTCTTTTGTAACTCATTTGGTTACTTGATCCTATCCACTTGCACATGCTAGTATCTTGGCTCTTTGCTTGCTCTTTTGTCCGTTTATTACTCCATTTCAATAATCGTTCGGAGGAATATCTCAAATATTTCTCGTTAAGGTTTTACCGGAAACCTTCTTAATATTTATACTAATATCTTTAATCCTCCTTCATAATCCTTAAATTTAAATTCCTCAAATCTCTTAAATAAATCCTTTAATCCTTCAGTGTCTAGGAAAATCTCGGAGAAAATAAAAGTGCTATTTTTCTGAATTTGATATCGTTTACATACACTCATTTCGTCCACTAATCATTAATACGAACTCAGAAATCCCTTCTGAATACTTCTATATAGTGTCATCTAATAATATTCCAAAGTGTTAGTGTAGGTGCCCTAGAGGCAATACATTGGTTCTTTTAATAAACCTTTATGTCATTTGATTATTCAATAAACGTATTTATTATGACTTTAATTACTGCGATATATTTGTTAGCATAATAAATGTCCTTAGAATCATGATACACATTGTATAGTTTAAGTACATGACTTGAACTTGAGATTATATAATATATCATATTCTTAAAGGTCCCTAGTCGAGTATTATTATATAGGACAATAATAATACATAAATAGACTAGTATGTCGTTTGACAGATAACCACATCTCATTGGTTATCAGTATGGAGATACTAAAGTCAAAAACATAGGTACATGTAGGGGTACATGGTACTGGACAGACCCACAGTGAGATTCTTTATGTTTAATAAAGTCATAAGAAAGACTCACAGTGATAATGGTGTAATGGTCCTTTGACTTGAGATCATTATATTTCTATACGAGGATTAATATACTTTGACTACATTAAAAGTTACCTTTGACCGGGTGATGATAAAAGTGGACATCGGGTATATTATAAGTCGTATGAGAAATATGAATGATAGATAAAGGATTTAACCCTCCTAGAATTAGGAGAGATATTATTGGCCTCTTGATTGAGTGAGACTATAAAATGCATGGTCGTGCTCAAATAATGATTTGTCTTAATAGTCTACTCATGGATCAAGTAAACCCGGATTAAATTATGAAGAGGATGACAATAAAAATGCCTCAAGTTTAATCTTTAATATTTGGTTAAAGGGATTATATTACACGGGAACATTAATCACAAAAGGTTTATCGAATCACGATTTAATTATTATTTAATTGGGTAGCAATGATGTATTACTAGATACCGCTCATTGTTTATAATTTTATTGGAGAATAAAATTATTGCCAAAATAAATAATAACCTACAGGGTCACACACATAGAACATTTTAAAGGAAGAATTAATTTAAATTATGAATTTAAATTAATTAATGATAAGTTGTATTTTATTATATTAATTAAGTGTGACTTAATTAAGCTATAATAAAATACAAAGATATATGAGATATGATTTTAATAATTAAATTTGACTTAATTATTTATTTGAATAATAGAATTAGATTTTATTATTTAATTAAATCATATTTGGGCTAGGTTTTTGGCAAGGGTTTTTGGCTTTACACTATCCTATATATAAAGATATGGGGTAAAGGATTTTGGTACGTGAAAAATTCAGTAGAGCCGCATCCCAAAACCAAAAACCCTAAAAACTACATCTCATATTTTCATTGGAGGCTAGTACCTCCCTTCCGAACAAGAATCGTTCTTGGAGTGTTCGTGTGGATACCGTAGAGGAGGCTTCGAAGAGGAGCGTTCAGTAATCGTGGGAAGCTAGGATCTCTAATTGTCATCCAATCGTAAAGCTCTAATAAGGTAAATTTTTCTTACTACCGTGATTATCTGTTTGTTATACATGGATCCGGGCATGGTTTTGATCGATTTTTATTACCGTTTTTCGCTGCGTATTTGCGATCGGAACCAACAATGGCATCAGAGCTACATGTATAATAGGATAATCTGGTTATAAGTGATGTATACGATACATATAATCCTGCGATTTGTTTACCAGATTCGTTCATATTTGTCTGATTTTGGTTTACCAGTTTACGTTATGTATTACTTCTGGTATACTCTGGCGCTTCTGTTTTATGCTTCTGTGTTATTCCTTTTATATGTTTACACGAGGCTGCGATAATACATGATTGTATATGATGTATCTGGTGTTCATGTATGCTGTGCGGACTGCTCTGTACTTGCATGCTATCTGTTTATTCTGGCTTCTCTGGATAAGAACTGCGAATTAATGTTCTAACCTATG
Source organism: Saposhnikovia divaricata (assembly GCA_036435485.1). Taxonomy (NCBI): domain Eukaryota; kingdom Viridiplantae; phylum Streptophyta; class Magnoliopsida; order Apiales; family Apiaceae; genus Saposhnikovia; species Saposhnikovia divaricata. The sequence continues at coordinate 135,184,811 of CM071594.1, read as the reverse complement.
GTTAAGTCTGTCGCTTTACTATGCTTTACCTGGGTTTTTATGCTTCTGTGTGCATCTGATGGTCTGATATGTTTTCTATACACATGTGAGTCGTGTATATATTGCATATGTGCGATGTTTAGGCTTGTAAACATGGATGTCGTTTTAATCTTCTACCATCAAGTACGTCTGGGTTCTGGATTGTCTGAGGTTACCATTCGTTGTATTAACATGATCTGATCATACTGTAATAAAAGTACAAGCCGCAGTTTACGATTAAAGGATGCAAATTTCGGAGCCAATACACAGTAGATATACATACGTATTCATACTAGTAATTGCCATAGTCTGGTTTAACCCCATAATCTGATATATAAATGTGTTATACTGTCAAGGTAATCATAAGTCTGTAATAACGATTTGGAATAAAAAAACAGAGCTTAGTTTTTGCAACAGAAACGAACTGGGTTAAAAACTGAAGAACAGCTGCAGTAGGTTTAACACCTGTGATACGCATATAAAAGATGCGTATCAGCTAATACGCATGCACAAGATGCGTATCTGCTGATGCGCATTCGTATGATGCGTATCTGCCTTGTTTATCTGTTTTCTGATTATACGTGACATTGCCATGCGTAACAGTTTACAGGTTAGGTTCTGTTAGTATCCTGCTAGGGTTATGAATGCTAGGTTAAATTTTATTCAATAATGCTTAACCTGGAATTTGTGAAATTTTATTAATTAGTAATTTTGATTACTAGATTAATATTTAATTAAAGTGCGTTAATTTTATTATTTATGATTTGATCATATTTAATTTATGTTGTATAAAATTGTGTTTATACAATATGTGATGCTTTTAATTGCTATGTGAGCATGATGCATGGTTATGGCCCCAAGACCTAGTTTTTCAATTTATTTTATTAATTTTAATTTATGGTTTGTAATAATTAAATACGACTTGCATGTCGTTTTTTTTCCTTATGTAATTATTTTATCTCGAATGCAACTCGAGTTCTTTTGTAAAATGTTTCAAGAGGAGCTTGGAGGCAATCAAGGCAGCTTTGGAAGCGAAGCAAGAGATTATGTAATAATTAGTTATTACCACCATAGATTGACCTTGATTTTTCCATTAGCTTGGAAAAATCGCATAGGATTGGGCCATAACCATAGCATATTATTTTATGTGATGCACTTTACATTTGATGTATGTGTAGAGTAGAAATATGTATGCATGTTTTAATTAGATTAATGATGTATGCATGTATTAGATACGTCACCCATACCATGCTTGCCATGCTAAACAAGATAAAATCTGTAACGATTCGAGATTTTAAAATGAACAAACGATCATGAGATTTCTGTGTTTATGAAACACGGAATTAAATACGAATTTTCAATTATTTAGATATGGGGAGATTTTGTCAAAAACGGGTTTTACCTATAAGGAAGTTGGGTATTAAGTGAGGCCACTTGTGACTCCTCCAACAACCTGGAAATCAAACTATTGATGAATATTGATTTGAAGTATTTAATTCAAGGAAAAATTGGGAATCTCTTTTTGATGGGATCATGGTCGTTTTGATTTTGAAACCCCTTAACAAAATATTAAGTTTTAATCGGATGCTTTCCAATGAATGAACACTCATTGAATCCTAGATCGATAAGGGGAATGACTGCCAGTGGCAGGGGACTCCTGTCTATCGTGGTGAGATGTGACGAATATAAGCGGTTATATTCGACCGTTGTATCATTGGGTTTAACTTAACTGAGTCGTCATAATAAGGTGAAAATAAACGGTTATATTCAATTATTATGAACTTAGAAGCATAGAGTTTGGTTCAAAATCTATTAGATAGACAAGAACAATTGTTGTTCACCAAACTATCCAAGAATTATATATGATATAATTGACAACTGTTGTCTACCTAAATAATCATGTTTTAAGGACTACCAGTGGTTGACTTAGGATATGACGAAATATGGATCTTGGCTCACTAGAAAGATTTATGGGATATTCTTTCCGATTTAATAGTAAGGGCTATTAATTTGATAAAAATAGTGGGAGATATATTATGAATATATCATAATCATTTGAACATAATAATAATAACTCAGACAATCTAATGTTTATTATGTGCTTTTAACATTGTAGATACTGAATAATGACAAACAACACAAACTCTCTATCCGTTCGATCAATCCTTGAGAAGGATAGATTGAAGGAGGATCTGAGGAAGAAGAAGGCTCAACAAGCTTCTACTTCAGGAATATATGTTATAGAAGTCAATCTGTCTACTTCTACATCTTGGGTATTGGATACTGGATGTGCATCTCACATTTGTATAAATGTGCAAGAACTGCAGAGAAGTAGGACTTTGGCTAAGGGAGAAGTGGACCTACGAGTAAGCAATGGAGCAAGAGTTGCTGCTTTAGCCATAGGAACTTATTATTTATCTTTGCCCTCTGGGCTTGTTTTAGAACTTGAAGACTGTTATTACGTGCCTGCGATTCGCAGAAACATTATTTCTGTTTCTTGTTTGGACAAGAAAGGTTTTTCGTTTATAATAAAGAACAATAGTTGCTCTTTTGCTTTAAATGATTTAACCTATGGTATTGCGCATTTATTTAATGGTTTATATGTTCTTGATTTAGATAATCCTGTCTGTAACATAGAAAACAAACGACTTAAAGTTAATGACTCAAATCAAACATACCTCTGGCATTGTCGTCTAGGCCATATAAATGAGAAACGCATTTCCAAATTACATAAAGATGGATACTTGGATAAGTTTGATTTTGAATCATACGAAAAATGCGAATCTTGTTTGCTTGGTAAGATGACTAAAGCCCTTTTTACTGGTAAGGGTCAAAGGGCCACTGAACGTTTGGAGCTAATACATAGTGATGTATGTGGCCCAATGCGTGTGATGGCTAGAGGAGGCTACTACTACTTCATAACATTTACTGATGACTTCAGTAGATATGGATATGTATATCTTATGAAGAACAAATCCGATTCTTTTGAAAAATTCAAAGAATACAAGGCTGAAGTAGAGAAGCAAATGGGCGGAGGTGCAAGTATTAAAATCTTACGATCCGATCGTGGGGGTGAATACTTAAGCACCGAATTTAAAGAGTATTTAAAGGAGTGTGGTATTGTATCACAACTCACTCCGCCAGGTACACCTCAATGGAATGGAGTTTCAGAGAGGAGAAATCGTACCCTTTTAGACATGGTACGATCGATGATGAGTCATGCAGATCTTCCAATAAGTTTCTGGGGTTATGCTCTAGAAACAGCAGCTTTCACACTTAACCGTGTTCCAACTAAGAAGGTTCAAAAGACTCCATATGAGATATGGGAGGAGAAACGGTCAAGCATGAACTTTATGAAAGTTTGGGGATGCAAGGCGTTTGTAAAACGTCAAGTATCTGACAAGCTTGGACCTAAATCCGAAGAGTGCACTTTTGTGGGATACCCTAAAGAAACAAAGGCGTATTATTTTTATAGTCCTTCTGAGCAGAAAGTGTTCATTGCTCGAGATGCTGTTTTCATGGAAAGAGATTTTGTTTCCAAAAGAAACAGTGGGAGGACTATAGATCTCGATGAAGATCGAGAACCACAAAATAGCATTGAACCTGAGGTGGAACAAGAGCAGAATAACGATAATGCTCAAGAAACACAGGTTGTTCGTAGATCAAGTAGGATTCGCCATGAGCCAGAGAGATATTATGGATTTCTCCTGACTCAAGGTGGCGATGTGATGCTTGTAGATAATGATGAGCCTCTCACCTACAAGGATGCTATGAATAGTCCAGATTCTGAGAGATGGCTGGAAGCCATGAAATCTGAGATGGATTCCATGTATGAAAATAAAGTATGGACTTTGGTTGCACCACCTGATGGGGTTAAACCCATAGAGTGCAAGTGGGTTTTCAAGAAGAAAACTGACATGGATGGAAATTTACAGACCTACAAAGCAAGACTGGTGGCGAAAGGTTTCAAGCAAATTCATGGTATTGACTATGATAAAACTTTCTCACCGGTAGCTATGGTCAAGTCCATCAGGATTTTGCTTGCGAGCGGCTTATTATGACTATGAAATCTGGCAAATGGATGTCAAGACTGCTTTCTTAAATGGAAGCTTAAAAGAGGATGTGTACATGACACAACCTGAGGGTTTTGTCGATCCAAAGTTTACTAGAATGGTTTGTAAGTTGCTACGATCTATTTATGGATTAAAGCAGGCCTCAAGGAGGTGGAACATCTGTTTTGATGAAACAGTCAAAGAGTTTGGCTTCAAACAAAATGAGGATGAGCCATATGTTTACAAGAAGGTTAGTGGGAGCCATGTGGCATTCCTAGTATTATATGTGGATGACATATTACTAATAGGGAATGACATTCCTTCTCTACAAGCTGTGAAGACTTGGTTGGGAAAAAGTTTCTCGATGAAAAACTTAGGCGATGCTACCTATATCTTAGGGATCAGGATCTATAGGGATAGATCTAAAAGATTAATCGGCCTAAGTCAGAGTACATACATTGACAAAGTATTGCATCGTTTTGGAATGCAAGAGGCAAAGAGGGGCTTTGTCCCGGTGTCTCATGGGATAGTGATCTCAAAGGAAAACTGTCCTAAATCATCAGATGATAAGGACCGTATGAGTAAAGTACCATATGCTTCGGCAATTGGTTATATAATGTATGCAATGATATGTACTCGTCCTGATGTCTCGTATGCTTTAAGCATGACGAGCAGGTACCAGTCTAATCCAGGTGAGGGTCACTGGACAGCTGTCAAGAATATTCTTAAGTACCTTAAACGGACTAAAGATTCGTTCTTGATATACGGAGGAGATGAGAAGCTGGTCGTAAAAGGTTACACTGATGCTAGTTTCCAGACAGATAGGGACGATTCTGTGTCCCAGTCTGGATTCGTGTTTTGTCTAAATGGAGGTGCTGTAAGCTGGAAAAGTTTGAAGCAAGAGACAATAGTTGATTCTACAATGGAAGCTGAGTATATTGCCGCCAGTGAAGCAGCCAAAGAGGCTGTTTGGATTCGGAAATTTATTACCGGACTTGGTGTGGTTCCGTCGATCGTAGATCCAGTTGATCTGTATTGCGATAATAATGGAGCCATTGCGCAGGCTAAGGAACCAAGGTCCCATTCCAAGGCAAAGCATATACTTAGAAGATATCATCTTCTTCGAGAGATAAACGAGAGAGGAGATATACATATATGTAAAGTGCATACCAATGATAATGTTGCGGACCCACTGACCAAGGCTTTGTCGCAGCAGAAGCACGAAGGTCATACTAGTTCCATGGGTATTAGATACATGGGTGATTGGCTCTAGTGCAAGGGGGAGATTGTTAGTGTAGGTGCCCTAGAGGCAATACATTGGTTCTTTTAATAAACCTTTATGTCATTTGATTATTCAATAAACGTATTTATTATGACTTTAATTACTGCGATATATTTGTTAGCATAATAAATGTCCTTAGAATCATGATACACATTGTATAGTTTAAGTACATGACTTGAACTTGAGATTATATAATATATCATATTTTTAAAGGTCCCTAGTCGAGTATTATTATATAGGACAATAATAATACATAAATAGACTAGTATGTCGTTTGACAGATAACCACATCTCATTGGTTATCAGTATGGAGATACTAAAGTCAAAAACATAGGTACATGTAGGGGTACATGGTACTGGACAGACCCACAGTGAGATTCTTCATGTTTAATAAAGTCATAAGAAAGACTCACAGTGATAATGGTGTAATGGTCCTTTGACTTGAGATCATTATATTTCTATACGTGGATTAATATACTTTGACTACATTAAAAGTTACCTTTGACCGGGTGATGATAAAAGTGGACATCGGGTATATTATAAGTCGTATGAGAAATATGAATGATAGATAAAGGATTTAACCCTCCTAGAATTAGGAGAGATATTATTGGCCTCTTGATTGAGTGAGACTATAAAATGCATGGCCGTGCTCAAATAATGATTTGTCTTAATAGTCTACTCATGGATCAAGTAAACCCGGATTAAATTATGAAGAGGATGACAATAAACATGCCTCGAGTTTAATCTATAATATTTGGTTAAAGGGATTATATTACACGGGAACATTAATCACAAAAGGTTTATCGAATCACGATTTAATTATTATTTAATTGGGTAGCAATGATGTATTACTAGATACCGCTCATTGTTTATAATTTTATTGGAGAATAAAATTATTGCCAAAATAAATAATAACCTACAGGGTCACACACATAGAACATTTTAAAGGAAGAATTAATTTAAATTATGAATTTAAATTAATTAATGATAAGTTGTATTTTATTATATTAATTAAGTGTGACTTAATTAAGCTATAATAAAATACAAAGATATATGAGATATGATTTTAATAATTAAGTTTGACTTAATTATTTATTTGAATAATAGAATTATATTTTATTATTTAATTAAATCATATTTGGGCTAGGTTTTTGGCAAGGGTTTTTGGCTTTACACTATCCTATATATAAAGATATGGGGTAAAGGATTTTGGTACGTGAAAAATTCAGTAGAGCCGCATCCCAAAACCAAAAACCCTAAAAACTACATCTCAGATTTTCATTGGAGGCTAGTACCTCCCTTCCGAACAAGAATCGTTCTTGGAGTGTTCGTGTGGATACCGTAGAGGAGGCTTCGAAGAGGAGCGTTCAGTAATCGTGGGAAGCTAGGATCTCTAATTGTCATCCAATCGTAAAGCTCTAATAAGGTAAATTTTTCTTACTACCGTGATTATCCGTTTGTTATACATGGATCCGGGCATGGTTTTGATCGATTTTTATTACCGTTTTTCGCTGCGTATTTGCGATCGGAACCAACACAAAGTCCACCAAAAACACTATTCATTGCTTATTCTCTTTTTATTCCCTTGGTTTAACCTAATTTCATATAATTTCTCAATATAAATAATCATTGTTAAATCCCCATACTCCTTAATATCCAATACAATAGTGCTCAGTTGAAATCAAACATCTTAAAAATCCATACTCAGGAATTTCTGAAATCCGTCATCGTTTCGAGTCACTCATTTTCATAGTACAACATTAATATGGTTTCTGATTATTCATTTTCTGTTTCACTTATAGGGTACCTACATATAATTTCCCTAAATCCTCAAATTTAATATTTATGCAGGCACTGTAGCATTCTAAAAGTTAGAGTTATTACAATTCCACCCAGAGGTCTTTGTTGAGAAAACCTTCACCATTGCATCATTAATCATGCTCCACTCTTTTCTTAGATATTTCCTGTCCATTTCTCTAGTTGGGTACTAGCTTGAAGTTCCTTCTTAAAGAATAGGGCCAGAATACCCAATTTTCAAGAAGAACTTCTTTAGGGTTTCATCGCTTGCAAGCTCCTGGAATGATTCATTTTCTTGCAGTCCAATTCCTAGAGCTTCATTGATGCCCTTGATTGTGAGAATGTAAGTAGTGTTATTGATTTCAAAATTTATGGACTCACTACCAGCATCTCCTTGAACAGAGGTTGTTTTCCAAAATTGTTCAAGTCTGTCTAGGTCCAAAGAAGGGGTAGAGGTTATAGCACGACCTAGATAGGACTTGCTCATGAAGGATACAAGTCCTTTGAAACCTTCACCAGCATCTCCAGCAGAAAGAATACCGGCAAAGTTTGTTTGAGAAGAGGATTGTTTGGTGCCATTTTTGCTTTGAGATTTGGGAGAGAGAGATTTAAGCTTTTGAGAGAGAGAGAGAGAGATGTGTTCTGTTGAGATTTATGTGTTTGTGTGTTTGACCATTGCTTATATGAGAATAGCAACTGTTTTACTGAAGAGGGAAAAGTAACTTTGTCTTAACCCATTAAATATTCACGTGGTGTAGTGGGTAGTTACTTTTTAGTGGCTGTAAATCGTAAAGGTAAAAATCCCAATTTCAACGGTCCACTAACTCTTGACAGTAACCTGTGCGCTGGAACAGATCGTTAGTAATCTTGAGGTGGTGGCAGTATATTTCGCTTGACAGTAACATTGGCGCGAGAATATGATGTCACCATTAAGTAATTTATAGACAATTTTCCTTTAAAAAAAAAATCTCATGACAACACCTTTCCTTGGTGACAGCAAGTTGTGCGGAAATTCCAAACGTCATGGGTTTTAAATGAATTTTATCTATTACTTAATTAAAATTACCAATAGCATTTTAATCGATTAAAGCGCATATTCGTCTCAGGCACACATACACACATCCACATATACATGCATGCATAGATGCATTTACCCAACAGATAACCAAGGTAGGAGAATAAAGTAAAGAAACAAGTAAGAACACTGAAAAAGACGATGAACTTTTCAATAAAAAAAATAATACAAATATATGTTTCATCATCTAAAACAAGTTCATACAACTCCACTTCAACAACTTCTCTTGCTAACCCATCTGCCTTGAGGAGGGCCTTGACGAAGTCGAGTAACTCCTTCCAGGCTGCCATATCGTCTTCAACCTCTTTCTCTTTCTCCGTTTCTACTTCCTCCAGTGCTGTGTCCATCAAATCGAACATCTTTTCAATCTCCTCCTCGTGACCGGGCTCGCACGAAATCTTGGGTTTGCAGTAGAGATGCACATAAAGCCCACCGGGTCGGGTTTTGACCGGGCCTTGAAAAGCCCGGGCTTTTCGGTCAAAGCCCGGCCCGGGCTTTGACTTTGACCGGGCCGGGCTTTCGAGAAATATCTAGACCTTTTTCGGCCCTCGAGGCGGGCCGCGTCGGGCTTTTATTCGGGTCCGAACCGGGCCGGGCCGGGCTTTTATTCGGGCCCGAGCTAGATAGAGCCGATTTCTTGAAAATTCGATAAGTTTTTATATATTATTATTATAAATAAATAAATACAAAACATATATTTTATACAATTAATGAACCACCAACATGAATATTGACAATTTTTCGATCGTTCATTGATTTTTTGATAAATCAACGGATTACATGTATAATTGGTATATATTTTATTCATGTATGATAAATTTAAGTATTCAGATAATATATTTAGTAATGAACATGTTAATATATATGCGTTAGAAGTGTTTTATATTTGTAATAAGTGTGAATACATAAATATATATGTAAATATATAAGAAAAATCGGATTCCATTCGGGCTTAAATCAGGCTTTAATTGGGCTTTTTTCCGGGCCAGGTCGAAGCCCGGGCTTTTCAAAAGACCGGGCTAAGCCCGGGGTTTTACCGGGCCAGGCCGGGCCGGGCTTCGCCTAAAAATATAGGGCCCGTTGAAGGCCCTAAGCCCGGCCCGGACCGGGCCGGGTTTTTTCGGGCCGGGCTTTGACCAGATTTTGACCAGATCGGGCCGGGCCAGATTTTCGGGCCCAGGCTTTTTGTGCCTCTCTAGTTTGCAGTCCATTTGCTCTTTTATTCTCTCTCCTTGGTTTGTTATGAACAATATGAAGGAAAATAAGGGTTTGGCCTCGGTCTTATTTATAGCACACTAGGAGACGCTACAGTTTCCCACACGCTTCCTTTTAATAAAGTGTTTAACTTTAAAAGAAAAGAACTGATAATAACCCCGGGTCATTTCAAATGACACGACTAATTATCCCTGGCATGCGTGCGATTTGAGTTAATGTTACATGACTACTCATTACATAAGTTAGAATACGCATGTAATTTCAATTTAGCATAGTCATAGCAGACATGCTGTCAATAACAAGAAGCACATAAGACAGTAACTTCTCATGACAGCAACATTGAAGACTACTGTCACGAGCTGCAATTTAAACACTTTGAAAATGTAAAAACTAGTAAGTTAACATACCAGATTTAGCATTCCAAATTCACTTACCAACCTTTTGAAGGTTGCTTCATCCAATGGCTTGGTGAAAATGTCTGCAAGTTACTTTTCCGTAGGAATGTAGAACAGCTTCACAGTTCCATTTTCAAAAAGTTCCCTTATGAAATGATGCCTTATATCAATGTGCTTTGTCCTGGAATGTTGAACTGGATTGTCTGAGATGGCTATGGCACTAGTGTTATCATGGCAGATATGAATGTTTGATAACTCTAAACCATAATCCAAAATCTGATTCTTCATCCAAAGAATTTGAGCACAGCAACTTTCAGCTGCAATATATTCAGCTTCTACAGTTGAGGTAGATACAGAATGCTGCTTCTTGCTGAACCATGACACTAATCTTCCACCAACAAATTGACAGCTTCCTGTTATGATTTTTCTATCAATCTTGCATCCAGCATAGTCTAAATCGGAATATCCAACTAGATCAAATCCAGTGTCTTTAGGATACCAAAGGCCTAAATTTGGAGTGCCTTTCAAGTATCTAAAGATTCTTTTAATAGCAATCAAGTGTGACTCTTTTGGATCAGCTTGAAACCTTGCATAGAGACATGTAGCAAACATTATGTCTGGTCTACTGGCAGTTAGATATAGCAGAGATCAAACCATGCCTCTATAAGTACTAGAGTCCACTTTCTTTCATTTAGGATCTAGATCCAATTTGGTTGCAGTAGAGATAGGTGTCTTGGCAGGTGATGCATCTTCCAAGTTGAACTTCTTGAGCAGTTCCTTGACATATTTTGCTTGACAAATGAAAATGCCACCACACTTTTGATAAATCTGCAGGCCAAGAAGGAATGATAGTTCTCCCATCATACTCATCTCATATCTATTCCTCATAAGAGTTGAAAACTTTTCACATAGCTTTTCATTTGTAGAACCAAAGATTATGTCATCAACATAGATCTGTACCAGAATGATGTCCTTGCCATGATGCTTGTAGAATAGTGTTTTATCTACAACACCTCTTATGAATTGATTCTCCAACAGAAAGGTAGATAGTGTATTATACCAAGCTATAGGGGCTTGCTTTAAACCATAAAGTGCCTTGAACAGCTTGTAGACAAAGTCATACAACTCAGAATCTTCAAATCCAGGTGGTTGTTCAACGTACACTTCCTCATCTAGCTCTCCGTTAAGAAAGGCACTTTTGACATCCATTTGAAATACCTTGAAATTGCAGTGTGCAGCATTGGCTAGAAATATTCTGATAGCTTCAAGTCTAGCAACAGGTGCAAATGTCTCATCATAATCTATTCCCTCATGTTGACAGTATCCTTTGGCCACTAGCCTTGCTTTGTTTCTTGTCACATTTCCACTTTCATCCAACTTGTTTCTGAAGACCAATTTTGTGTCAACAACTGATTTCCCTTTAGGTCTTAGTACTAGTTTCCACACATTGTTTCTTTCAAATTGGTTGAGCTCCTCTTGCATAGCTATCACCCAATCAGAATCCTACAACGCTTCATCAATTGTCTTTGGCTCAATTTGTGATAAAAAACAGGAGAGCATGCTGTCAGGAGAGACATTTCTTCTAGTCCTTACTCTAGTGGAAGGATTGCCAATGACTAAATCAGAGGTGTGATCCTTGTTCCATTTAGTGGATCTGGGAAAGCTTCTATTTTGCTCTGCTTGATCAGTTCCTTTTTGAGGAATTGATTCTTCCACATTGTTTTCTTCTCCATTTTCTTCAAGATCTCCAGAGTCACTATCAGCTTCATGATTAGATGTAATTGTTTGTGACTGAGCTGGAGCTTGATTTACATTATTTGCGTTAACAGCATCTCCTCCAAACTCAAGAGTTTGAGTGCAAGATGGTTCTTCAGTAACAATTTCTTCATCATCCAAGTATCCTTGATTCTCAAATCTCAGAGGCTGCATCTGACCATCTTCTTGCAGTCCTGGAAACTTGGTTTCATCAAATGTGACATTCGCACTTTCTTCAATGACTTTGTGTTCAATGACATAGACTCTATAGGCAGTCCTTTCTAATCCATATCCCATTAAAATGCCTTCATGTGCTTTAGCATCAAACTTTCCTTTTCTTTCATGGTTGTCTATCATTATGAAACACTTGCTTCCAAATAGATGAAAGTATTTGACAGTAGGTTTCTTTCCAATCAACAGATAGTAAGGAGTATTCCCATGAGTCTTGTTGATCAAGGTTCTGTTTTGTGTATAGCAAGCTATGTTGATAGCTTCTGCCCAGAAATATGTTGGTAATTTTGCATCATTCAACATAGTTCTTGCAGCTTCAATGAGAGTCCTGTTCTTTCTTTCTACTACACCATTTTGCTGTGGTGTCCTGTCAGCAGAGAATTGTTGAACAATTCTTTCATCTTTACAGAAGTTTCCAAGAGTAGCATTTCTGAACTCAGTTCCATTGTCACTTCTTAGAATTTGAACTTTTGCATTAGGAGTTCTATCAAGAACTCTGATGAGATCAATGATCTCCTGAGCAACTTCATCCTTTGATTCTAGGAACTTTACCCAGGTGTACCTAGAATAGTCATCCACCATGACTAAGGCATATCTCTTTCTTGCTAATGATTGCACATTAACTGTACCAAAGAGATCCATATGAATCGGTTTGAGTGATTCAGTGTTGGTTTTTAGTTACTTTGACTTGTGCACGGATCTTCTCAATTTTCCCATTTGACAGGCCTCACACAATCCTTCTTGACAAAACTCTTGTTGAGGTAGTCCTCTCACCAGCTCCTTCTTCATTAGAATATTCATGGTCTTGAAATTGAGGTGGGAGAGCTTCTTGTGCCAAAGCATGTTATCACCAACTGTCGCCTTACTGTAGAAACAGTAAATCTTGTCTTTCTTAGCAGAGTTTAAGTCTGCCACAAACAAGCTTCCTTTTCTAACTCTATTCAGAGAAAGGCTTCCATCCTTCTTGTGATAGATATTGCAGACCATCGTGTCAAAATCAACCTTAAATCCTCTGTCACTGAATTGGCTGACACTGAGCAGGTTGTGCTTCAATCCATCCACAAGAGCAATATCTTCAATGACAACATTTCCAATTTCCAAATAGCCATATCCCACAGTGTAACCTTTTCTGTTGTCTCCAAAAGTTATGATTGGGCCAACTTTCTCAACATAATGTGATAGCAGGGCTTTATCACCTGTCATGTGTCTAGAGCATCCACTGTCGATGATCCACATGACTTGTTTCTTTTTCTTGCCCTACAAAACAGATGATATTTAATTTGAATCTGGTACCCAATCCTTGTTGGGTCCTGCAGTTACAGCATCACATTTTATATCATTGTTAATCACATTCGAATCAACACTTGAATCATCCTGTTTGACTTCTTTTGCTACCCACTCAGTTTTGAAATAAGATTTGGTCTTTTTCTCAGTGGAAGCTACCTTTTTACCAATATTGGCAGGCTTAGAAGTATCAACAGTTTGCATATAGGAGCATGTTTCAGTAGACAGAATAGGCAGATTAAAACATGTACTCATGGCAGTGATTTTGCATGGCATGCAGTCAATGTTACTACAGACACTCATTGTTCTTTGCATAATGGAGGTTCTGTGTAAGTTACCTTTAACCTTGGTTGCATAACCTTGTTCTCATTTGGTTTCTTACAAACATGTGTTAATTGTTGGGAGGATCCACAATTATTGCAAAGCCTCCTAGGGGCATTCTTGACATAAGCATAACCATTTTTCTTATCAATTCCTAACTTGCCATTCCTATTCCTAGGCTTGTAAGCATCTGTGTTAACAATATGTCCTGAAGTTGCTGTCGAGTTACCCTTGACAGTACCTTTCATACATGTTGTCTTGGCAGTAGGTTTGAAAGTTGCTGTCCTAGGTACTCTCTTGACAGTATCTTTGAAAGTTTCTGTCTTATCCCTGCTGACAGCTTCTTTAGAAAATTCTGTCTGATTGCTTGGTAAAGTTTCTGTTATGGGGATTTTGATAGTTTCTTTCCTTTCAGTAGATGTGCTGTCAATACACTCATCTTCATCACGAAGCTCTTGTTTGATGAGCAAGGAATTCTCATCAAAATCAGCTTGAACGGTTTTGAAAATGGGTTTACAAACTCTCTTGAGCATATGAGGTTTGACAGCATCACCATCTGAACAATCATCAATCACAGTTGCCTTACCAGGCCTCCGACCATAGTCGAAACCTATTCCAACCTTTTGGTTCTCAATGTGATTCTCATGATATTCCAGAACTAACTTAAAAGAATTTCTAAAGGCCTTAAGCTTAAATTCATTTTCAGCAATTTGATTTCTTAGGAATTCTTCTATCTCCTTAGCACAGACAATATCATTTTTTTAGTCTATCATTTTCTTGAGCTAGTGAATCTAATGGACTGGTTTTAAGCAAGAGCATTTCATTCTCAGATTTGAGTGTTTCATTTTGTTCAGTTAACTTAACAATTTCTTCATTAGCAGCAGATAAACTAACATGAATGTTAAACATCTCAGCACTTAATTCTTCAATAGTTTGCTTATACTCAGTTTTAGACATATCAAGTAAAATGAGAGATGGTACCTGATTTGAGGAACTTGATGCTTCATCATCAGATCTAGCCATGAGAGCTAGATTTACAAATTCTTCTTCTTCCTCATCATCAGAGTCATCCCAGCATTTTCCTTCAGCCACATAGGCTCTTCCTTGATTTCTTTTAAACTAACTTCCAGATCCTTTCTCTATTCTTTGATTTTGTTTTGGCCTCCTACACTCTGTGGCAAAATGACGTAGCTCATTGCAGTTGTAGCATCTGAACTTTGACATATCCACCATTCCTGTCTTGCATCATCCTCTTGTGGCACCACCAGCAGCTTTTAAAGAGTTTCCCTTGTTGAACTTAGATGTCTGGCCCTGTGGCTTATATGGCTTATCTCTTCCGAACTTTATATTTTTAAATCCTTTAGCCATATATGCCATGGTTGGATTATCCATGCTTTCAATCCTTTCTAATGAATAGAAGTCGTCATCTTCAACATCTTTGAGCTGTAGAACCATTTTCTCCTCATCATCCAACACCTCCTCAATCTTCAAAGATGGCACTTGTGTTGGTTGTGAACTTTGTGAGGGTTCACTTGGCAGAGAAATAAGTGCCTCTTGAGTTACAAGGGCACCAGACATGTTTGCCATCTTTCCTTTGGCTCCAGTTTGAATAGCTCTCTTCTGAAAGAGTTCAAGTTCATATGACTTAGTTACACCATAAAGAGTCTCAAAAGAAACATCATTCAGGTTTCTACCTTCTCTTATGGCAGTGATTTTGTGCTCAAGGTACTCAGGAAGAGTGAGAAGAAACTTGACATTAATCACCTTTTTGTCATAGAACTTTCCATGAATTTGTAACTCAGCTACTAGCTTACTGAATCTTTCAAACATGTGAGTGAGCTCTTCACCAGGCTTGGCCATAAAAGCTTCATGTTGTGATACAAGAATTTGTCTTTGGTTTTCTCTGACCTCTTCACTTCCTTCACATAGCAACTCTATCTTGCTCCACATTTCTTTAGCAGATGAGCATCCCATAACATTTCCACACATGGCTTTGTCCAGTATGAGAGAGTCAAGCAAGATAAGTTGTAAGTAGTCATCCATGGCTGCCTTTTCTTTCACAGATTTTATGTATTCTGAGGGTCTCTTAGCAACCCAGTGAGCTGGAATTACTTCACCATTCACAGTGGCAGCAGCTACTTCTTTCTTCGGAACGAAGGGGCCATTCTCGAGAATTCCCAAATATAGTGGATGTGCAGCTTTGATAAATAACAAGATTTTTCATTTCCAAAAATTGTAGTTCTCTTTATCAAATACTGGAATCTTGATACCACTTGACTTCTGTATACTCGTCATGATCTCAGATTAGTATGTCAATCTTTTTGCTCTGATACCAGTTGTTGGTCCCGGAGTATATTGCAGAAGGGGGGTTGAATGTAATATAGATAATTTTAAATCTTTACCTCAACAACAATGATAAAGATTGTAAACTATCTATACAAGAAATGCAAACACACGTAGTAACTCAAGATATTCTCACAAAATAAATGTTTTATTTATTTTGCGAAGTGTTGCAACAACCTCGAGAAAAAGTATTTTCTCAAGCTTCGACTTCTTGAATCGATTTCAGAAAGAATGAGAGATGTTTATCTATAAAGACTAATCTTCTCTAACATCTCTGTCACATGGGTTGTGGAGCCGCTGTCATTTTCAAGTGGCAGCTCTTTACAAATTGCACACCCATGTGACTTTCCCAAAATGCTATACAAACAGACTATCATTAAGCATAAAGAAATCTGGGTTCTTTCTAAAACTAGCAAAAACAATTCTATTAGATGTAGACTTGCCATACCCTTGAATTGTCGAGCTTCGTCTTGTGATCTCTCAAGATTCGGTCGTAGTCTTGCAGGTCTGCTACAATCTTTGACAAAATGCAGCAAATCTGTTTCTTGAACATCTAAATTGTCACGGGTTTGATTGAGATAAATTCCCAATTCAAATATTCCATTGAGACAGTAACCTTTAACGCCAAGTTTGCTGTCATGAATATGTTCCTTGGATGACAGTATGAGTCCCTGCCAAAGATGTTGCAGGACTTTCAAACTTGCTGTCAAAGTGTGAGAATGTTGCCGTCTTCATGCTTCCGCCAATGTTGCTGTCAGATGAAACTTGCTGTCGTGACTTTTCGACATGTTGTCTTCTTGTAACCTTACTGTCAATGTTGTGACAGTAACATTTATTCTTTCTGTCTTCCTTATGTATGTTTTGAGGCTTGAACAAATGTATGAACTTCTTCCAAGAGATACAATTATTAAATGACAGTGGTTTATTCGATTACAAGGACACATTATGGCTGTGACAATATGTTCTACTTAGTCTATACAAACAAAACTAAGTATTAGTTAAGTTGTATCTAAGCTATCACCCATAAATCCTAACACAAGTTTTCGATTTCTAGTTACAACAACCCATATCCCAAAAAATTGTAATTATAGAAGAGTTTCTCTCATGTGTGTTCAAGGATACACAATAACAACATAAGAATTTTATTTCAAAAAAAAAAAAGAACATAAGAACTTAATTAACATTTTTATTAATTAATTTTCATTAATAATAATAATTTTTCCCATAAAAATCTCAATCAATTAAAATAATAAAGAATCATTAGAATATATTCTTGATTACACACTAGAAAGACCCGTAATAGAATAGCTGGACTAGCTGGAGAAGAATGTTGAAAAGCAGCATTAAACTTTACTCGCCCAGTTGCCCACTTTTCACCTCTAACTTTTATATTTAAAAATTCAACCCCTTTTACAAAAATTTAAAGTTACCACTAAAACCTAAAGAAGAAACACAATAAACAATATTATATGTCTACACCCGGACAAGGATCCAACAATGTACAAAAACAGCAGTCAATTTGAATCTAAACAAAGACTTGGACACAAACCCACATTATATACACAAACACTTGCTAAACACTGAACTCTAAACCACAAACTCTTGTCAACCAATGGCTTCTTTCAAGCTTGTACTTGTTTCACTCTTCACTCTCTTTTTACTACCCAACTCAGTGCTCTCTGTCTGTAAAAACCCACCAGTCATTTTTAACTTCGGTGATTCAAACTCTGATACTGGAGGATTAGTTGCTGGTCTTGGTTACACTGTAAATTTGCCTAATGGGAGAACTTTCTTTGGTAGATCTACTGGCAGACTCTCTGATGGCCGCCTCATTATAGATTTCCTCTGTAAGTACAACCTTAATAAGTGTTCTTGTTGTGTTTTGTTTTCGATTTTCTGTCTAGTGTCGGTGATTACTATGTGTGTTTGGGTAACTTGCTATGCCACCCACATTAATTGTGTGTCAAATGTTAGTGTGTATTTGTACTGCATTAGTATTATAGTAGTATACTATTATTCGATTGAGATTGGTAAAATGTGCTCATTTTTGGTAATCTGTAAACGTGTGATATATTGGTTGGAATTATTACTCGTGCTTATTTACTTGTAATGTGACCTGGGATTTTACCGCTATAGGAATTTATAAAAATAAACTACTTTTTTTATTTTGGAATAACTAGACACATACAAATGAGTATATGTTCAAACAAAATTCTCAGAATGAGACATGGAAATTTATAAAAATAGACTACTTCAATGTGGGACTTCGTAGTATGGGCCTGTTTGGCTTACCTTAAAATAAGTAACTTATAACTTAAAGTGATAAGTACCATATAAGTAATAAGTAAATCAGAACTTATAAGTTAATAGAGTGTTTGGTAAATCAGAAATTATAAGTAAGTAGAGTGTTTGGTAAATCAGAACTTATAAGTTAACTTTTTTAAATATTTTCAAAATATTTGTTTTTTAATATATATAAGTGGATATCAATGGATAGATCTCGATGAGTAGAGAAATTTGATATGTACATATCAATTTTCTAATGAACGAATTAAAAGATATATGATTTTGAAGATTTAAAGGATATTATATATTGCGTGTTTCGAGAAATAAGAATAAGTTGAAAGTTGAATGTTAGGATTTCTTAACATTCAACTTATCCCGTTTAATAAATGGGCTTTCTCTTATTTTGCCAAACAGGCCCAGAAAATGGGGAACGGGCTTTCATCATATAAGCTGACTTATATGATGAGCCAAACATGCACTATATATAGTTGGCTTGTGAATTTTTGTTGGTTATATAGGTGTTTACAGAACATTACTACATAGTTTAAAACATAGTTTAAAACAGTACTAACTACTAAGTAATTAAGTGTAAAAAACTAATACAAGAATTTTTAACTTAAAATTTATTACAGCATTTTAGAGGTGTAAAGAGATTTTTCCACATGACAACAACAGCTATCATCACGAAAAGCTTAGCCTTAAAGTAAGTTCCATTAACATTTTTTCTTTTGTGGTTTTGTTACAATCTGAACCCCACCAGGCCACCAATACAAGTAAACTGTAAACATCAAGCATACATTTTACACTATCCCAAATATATTTTTTAGTATTATTTTTCTGTAGAGGTCAATCCAAAGAATTTCAGTAATGCCTTTTATTGCCTGAAGCAGGGCAAACAAGCAGAGCAATTTGCCCCTTACCCTGCTTACTTTGATACTCACAGGCTGGGACCTTCAATCTCTTGAAGAGACTAGGGAAATGCACCGTTCTCACTTCCAGAGATTTGCATAGCATTATTAGGATGGCAATTCGAGAGCTTGGCTCCCATTTGCATTGTTGCGTTTAGACTGCAATAATAGCAACAAAGAACAGAATCTCAATGTAGGAAATTCGAGAAAATGCATGATTGTTTCAATTATCGTATGATATAGGAAATCCATAATTTGATGTGTGGGCCTTGGCTGATTATTCAATGTTATTTTCATACGTATGGTGGAGACTTGAGATCACATGTGGGCTTGTTTTTCTCTTGAAAGTTTTACTTGCTGACATTGTGCATTGGTCCCCTGTGAATCCTGAGTTGGACTATGCATTAGTGTATGAATTTGAGATATTAGAATTATTTTTACTGCAGGCCAAAATGTGAATACAAGCTTTTTGAGCCCATACTTGGAATCAATGGGGTCCACATTCTCAAATGGAGCAAACTTTGCAATAGTAGGTTCATCAACTCTCCCCAGATATGTACCCTTCGCCCTGAATGTTCAGATTATGCAGTTCCTTCGATTCAAAAGCCGGTCACTTGAACTTGTTACTGCAGGTACACGTTCTAGTTGGCCGTAAATTGTATATTGTTTATAATATCTAGATACAACAATCACTGAGTTTCCCATGGGAAAGCTTAAAATTATTAAGTCTTGCACTTCTTTGTCATTACATGTCAAGCTTAGATTGTGTCATCATGTAAACTTCAGGGCTTGTTGTGAGGCAATACAAACTGGACAAGGTTTTATGAGTAGAATTTGCTTAATGTTTAAAAATTACTTTTTACCCTGATCCTTTAATATGAATCATATTTCATACTAACAAGAGCAGAAAAGGTTCTTAATTTTCCTCAACGTAATCAAGATTCTATTGGGAGTCAAATTTAGTTATTAAGATTTGTGTGAGTACTATACACAAGAAATTTTTCACCAAGAACTATAACTTTGTCTCTTAGATATACACACCTACAATAGTTCATTAAACCATTGAAAAGACTGAACCAGACAACTACAGTACCTTTGGTCATGGTTGGTTTCTTTAAAAACTATTTTTGCTTTCAGTGATGGATCCCGAATTTCAGATTGTGAAAGTTATAAATTTACACATGGGCAAAAAATGACAAGACTTTAAATTTGTGTATAGGTTCACAGCGCATGATAGGTGATGAAGATTTCCGACGTGCCCTCTACATGATCGACATAGGCCAAAACGATCTGGCTGATGGATTCAAAAAAATCCTTTCATATGCAAAAGTTATCGAAACCATCCCTTCTGTACTCAAAGAAATTGAAATAGCCATGAAGGTGAGATAATCATTTCTCCCAATATATTTTCGAGAAAGACGGAAGTTTCACGTCCCATAGAATTTATTAAGTTTTCTTCTTACTACCCAGGATCTATTAATTTTGCCCATTCCCCCATATTAAACATTGAACACCCCTCACCTGCTTCATAATATCACCCACATATATACCCAAATTTATCTTATGTTCTGCCTTCTAATTTTTATCTTATCTTTATGAGGAAAATGGCTTCTAAATATTTACATTTCAATAATATTTGTGATCGGACCCTCTAGACGTCTTATTTGTACCTATATAATTAGTTGAATCATCTATGACTATGAGAGTATGATCTATCTAACATAGTGAACAGAGAGAGAAAACGAAACTACAGAAGAGGCTGACAATCATCGGTTAATTACTTAATTACCTCAAGTACCATGGTTAATTACATAAAGGTGTTAGTCTTGTCTTATATTTTGTTATCCAAATTCCAGACACTATATGATCAAGGTGGAAGGAATTTCTGGGTGCACAACACTGGTCCACTGGGATGTCTCCCTCAAAAACTTTCCATGGTTGAGAAAACATCACGAGATCTTGATCCACATGGATGCATTTCAAGATACAATGATGCTGCTAATCTGTTTAATGAAGGACTACATAAACTATGCCAAGGATTGAGATCTGAACTGAAGGATGCTACTGTTGTATATGTTGATATTTATGCCATTAAGTATGATCTTATAGCCAACTCTAGCAAATACGGTAAGCTCATCAATAATAATTCTATCATGCAACTTCCTGCATATTATGAAATACATGTTGGATTTTTAAATGTATTTATTCACATAAGGTTTGCACACTTTTAAACTTCTAATTCACTTGTTTCGCACGTGTCAGTGGATCACTTAATAAACGAAAGTAAATTTTCGTGGAAACCATAAATTATCAATACATTTTTCTTTGTTTACATGGTTTTTGATTGATTGATGAACCATGCAGGTTTCTCAAATCCGTTGATGGCCTGCTGCGGATTTGGAGGACCTCCATACAATTACAATATTCAGATGACATGTGGTCAACCTGGTGCTCAGGTCTGCAATGAAGGATCTAAACTTGTTAGTTGGGATGGAATCCATTACACCGAAGCAGCCAACAACATTGTAGCCTCAAAAATACAGACCAATGCTTTTTCAACACCACGCATTGCCTTCGACTTCTTCTGTCATTGATGTACATTTAATTTATTGTATACGATGCATCACTATCATATCTATTTAATATCAGAAGGTTTAATGAGATATATAAGGCTACTCTTGCATCTTGCAACTCCTACAATTGGTGCGAAGATAGGCTCTCGTCATGTAATGGAGTTGGAACACCTCCATATTTAAAGCATGTAGTCGGAAATTTTATTTGGTTAGAGCATTCAAAATGATAGCCTTATGAACACAAACCATACCACTAATGGAATTTTAATGGCTAACTGGAATAGCTGCCCTGTCTTCGGTTATATATGCTAACATGCAGCAAGAGTTCTATTAATTCTTCTCATAATGGTCGTACCCCTTGATAATATCTCATTCATTGTTACACTGTAAAAACATGTTTCTTGCATCATACATACAAGCAGGCCTGCTTTGGAATAGAAATAAAAACGTAATCACTAGGACTAATGAAAAAATAACATGCAAAAAAAAGTGACACGTTGACAAGAAAACAGTGGCATTATTAGGACGGGTACTTCCAAAAGACAAACATAACAAGATTTATGAAAACAGAGTGACCAAGATTAAGAACTAAACGAGGATGACAGGACAACAAAGTTCTGAAAGACAAAAGTAACTAGCATGAAAGCACAATACTGCAATTACAAAAGAACTGGCCACAAGGATCCGGGGGGAGCAAGCAGAGTTTAGTCATCGGAAATATCAATTCGATCTATGATCTTAGCCAGCACATCCCTTGATTCCTTAAGTAAACCAATGCTTTGGTTCAATCTTGCCCTCTTGATAGTAAACGAAGGTGATTCATCCATCAGACGCTCAATGCCACCACCTTGTGGACCCAAAACCTCGTTCACTATCTCTTCTTCCATAGCCTGGTTAACCAACTTCTTTAAAGCCATAAGCAAGTAAAGAGCGATAGAGTCGACCATTCTTTTAAGAACAATGTTCCAGTAAGCAGTTAGCCTCATCTTCAGATCAAATGCTTCATCTCGAACATCTGGATAAACGCCTAAATGACGAACATCAATTTTCCCAAAACTTCCAAGATCTGCCATCGACGAACAAAACATCAATTTTCCCAAAACCTCCTTGAATTCATCATGCGTTTCCATGAGCTTACTCCACGATGCCATGTACTCTGGATCACACGTATAGTCAGCAAGCTTCTCCATCTCAATAATTTCCATAACTCGATATGTTGACTGCTCTTTCATTTTGGAGATTAGATTCAAGGCTGCTCGTTTAGTAGAAGACTGCAGTGGAGGATAGTTTTCACAATGATGCATCAAAATTCCAACCACCACAGTCTCAATGTAGTCCCACACTTTAGCAACAAAGCTAACCGGTATCTCTGAAATTGCTTGAATCTTTAATTGCAAAAGGTGGAGGAATGCAGATCTTGGAAGGAAATTAGGCAGCGCAACACTTTTAGTTTCCTCGAGCACAAAAATCTCATCTAATAAAAACTTCTCATCAGTAATAACTGGAGAACTATTTTTCAATTCCTGAGAAAACTTGTCAAGCATTTCAGCTAAACGAGCAGTACAATGCATATTCTTATTGTCAGGATATTCATCAAACTCACCTCTCACAATAAGCTTTTTTAGTGACTCTCTCGACAATCCCAGAATCCTCATGAAAGCAGTCATAGCTTCGGCAACAGTAGACAGTTTTTGGGGTAAATTGTTAATCTCCAATACATTTCCATTCAACTTAGCATTGATCTTCCTGACAATTTCTGGCAAGCACTTAGATATAATTGTAGCTTGAATCTGCACAAGCTTCCTAGCTAACACTGGAACACTAACCATAGACTTGTCAATTTTGGAGAGCAGTGGGTGGGATTCGAAAAGCATACTCTCTGCCATCCTTGCTTCTTCATAAGACTCATCACCAATCCGGTTCCTCACACAAACATATCCAAGCCCGATATTGACATCATCAGCCATGACTTTGTCACGCAGTCCCTCTGGAGATTTGTCTGACTTTGTAACAACAGCCAGCGTCCTGTCCCCTGTTTTGTCCACAGACTGCGACATTCGAATAGACTCACAGGTAGGAAAGTCAACAGTTGCAGACAGGACATTCAAAATAATGCTTTCTTCTGGTTTTATATACTCCATTATTATACCAGAAATTTGCTCATATATATTTTCAGGTTGCCCATGAACCGGAACTCTGGTGATACCTGTTTCAAGATACTTTCTCAGAATACAGAGTAAAAATGAATATCTATACTATACTCTATACTATTATAAGCGAAATAGGCAGCTTCCAAAAAGTTTGTTAACACCTTCCAAAAATGAAATAATAAATTAAAATCAATACTATACTAAAAATGAAATAATAAATTAAAATCTATACTATACTATTATAAGCGAAATGGGGTATAATTGATTGATTGGTCGGTCGGTTAACAACTTCCAAAAAGTTTGTTAACACCTTCCAAAAATGAAAAAATAAATTAAAATACATATAAAATTTTATTTTACAAAAAATAAACCACATATTTAACTTAATAACAAACTCTTTTAATTAAACTCCAATTGATATTTAATAACATACTCTTTTAGTTATATTTGAGTTAAAATTCTTCACATGCACCCAAGTTTTTTAGACTCTTTCAATTACTTGGAAATCAAATATTTTTAAAATCAATTTAAATAATTTTAAGATCACATATTTATTAACAAATTTACAACAAATTATAAATCAACAAAGTGAAAAAAAACCAAAACCATATAATAAACAATAAAAATTTCAAATAATTGAAAATTAATACTAAATTCTATATTATAAATTATTATGGAATCATAATTTGAATATGATAAATCAACAAAAAGTTGAATATAAATATATATGATACTTCCATTTATATTCATATTATTATGACAAAATATAAATATAATTCGAATAATATATCATTTAATTAGACGATTATTATTTAATAATATATATTATGCCAATATTATATTAAGTAATATATATGAAATAAATAATTATTAAAATATTATTTAAATTTAAAAAAGCCTTACATAGCACAGGTTATAGGCTAGTATGACATAATGGAGCAAATGGCTTGACACACAAACTCTATAATACATCACTGACTTGATACTTCTCTTAAATCTAGTTTTAAGCGTATCCGATCATATAATTTTAACGCTTTTTAATTATTAAAAAAATAAATTATCGAAGAAAAAAATGTAATAATACGTATTTGATAGTATTCGAAATGATAATTTTTTGCTTGTATATTAAATCTATACTATACTATTATAAGCGAAACAGGGTATAATTGGTTAGTCAGTTGGTCGGTTAACACCTTCCCAAAAAGTTTGCTAACACCTTCCAAAAATGAAAAAATAAATTAAAATACATATAAAATTTTATTTTACAAAAAATAAACCACATATCTATACTATACTATTATAAGCGAAACAGGTATAAATTGGTTGGTCAGTCGGTCGGTTAACACCTTTCCAAAAAGTTTGCTAACTCCTTCCAAAAATGAAAAAATAAATTAAAATACATATAAATTTTATTTTACAAAAAATAAACCACATATTTAACCTAATAACAAACTCTTTTAATTACACTTCAATTAATATTAAATTACATACTCTTTTAGTTATATTTTTGTTAAAATTCTTCAACACCCAACTTTTTTAGACACTTTTAATTACTTGGAAACCAAATATTTTCAAAATCATCACATATTTATTAACAAATTTACAACAAATTATAAGTCAAAAAAACTATATAATAAACAATAAAAATTTCACACAATTACAAATTAATACTAAATTCTATTTTGAACAAATATTACATTGTGGATTATTATGGAATCATAATTTGAAGGTATAATTGATTGGCTGGTTGGTCGATTAACACCATCCTAAAAAGTTTGCTAACACCTTCCAAAAATGAAAAAATAAATTAAAATGCAAATGAAATTTTATTTTACAAAACATAAACCACATATTTAACTTAATAACAAACTCTTTTAATTACACTCCAATTATTATTCAATTACATACTCTTTTAGTTATACTAGCTTAAAACCTGTGCAATGAACGGATTTTTTTTACTATTATATGATTTTTTCAATAATTCGAATGAATTTTTTATGATATGAATTTTGTAAATTACATTTTTAAATAATAAGATTTTAAAATAATTATATATATATATATATATATATATATATATATATATATATACACATATATTGGCCATATTGTTTTTTAAAAAAGGAAAAATTAGTTAAAAAATATTGATAAGATGATACGTTTTAGTTTAAAAAAAGGTAATCAGTCAATTATTAATTATTATGGTATTATTTTATTGAATAAAAATTATCTGTGATACCATTGGAAAAAGATAGGTTTTAGTAAGAGAAAATATAAAAGGTAACGTGTTTTAGTTGAAAATGTAATTTGTTAGTTATTAGTAATCATAGTAATATTATTTTATTTCATTAAATATAATTGCCCGTAATATTTTTAGAATATAAAAGTTTACATGTTTACCTAAAAATGAAATTAATCAGTTATTAAAAAATAGAAAAGATAACATGTTTTTACCAATAATAAATATTTAAGTAAGGATACTTAAGTAAGAAAAAAAAGTTTGAAAATGAGATATTTTATTTAGAAAAAATACAAAATATATTACATTTTAGCTAAAAAAGGTAATCAAATAGTTATTAGTAATTATAATTTTAGAGATTATGTCTTAGGTAAGTTTCCGGGATACACAAATTTTATATGCAAATATGGGGTGGACATTTTTGTAAAATCAGGATTCGTTTAAAATTTTACAATATTATTAATTAGCCATACGGGCCCAGTAAGTTTTAAAGTTTATTTTTTAAAGTATCTCAGGAAACTTTCCTGAGGTTAATGGTCTTTTTTCTCATAATTTTATTAGTTAATTTCGTTAAATAGAATGACACGTGATATTTTTGGAAAGGATAGATTATAGTAGAGAAGTTAGAAAAGATAATGTGTTTTATCTGAAAAGTAATTTGTTAGTTATTAGGGATTATAATATCGTTATTTTATTTTATAAAATAGAACTACATGTTTTTACCAATAATTAATATTTAAGTAAAATACAAAAGTTTATTCATTAATTAGAATGGTCATATTTTTGGAAAGAAGATATTTTAGTTAGAAAAGCTAATAGTTGAAAAAGGTAATTGGTTAGTTATTATTTAGGAGAAGTGTTGGAAAGAGCTGCGTGTAATATTTTGAGAAAATATTGTGTTTTGTTTTTTTTATAATTAAGTAAAATTAAGGATAATAAAGTAAAACAACATGTTTTTACTAATAATAAATATTTGAGTAAAGATAATTAAGTATAAAAATAAGTTTGAAAATGATATATTTTAGTTAAAAAATAAAAAAAAAAAATTATCTTTTAGCTGGAAAAGTTAATCAGTTAGTTATTAGTAATTATAATATTATTAGTTTATTTCAGTAATTAGAACGAACATTTTTTTTTTTGAAAGAAGAGATTTAATATGAAAAATTAGAAAAGGTAATAGCTCAAAAAGGTAATTGTTTAGTTTTAATTTAGTAGAAGTGTTGAGAGATGCGTGTAATATTTTGTGAAAAAATTGTGTTTATTTTTAATAATTAAGTAAAATAATTAAGGATAATAATGTATAATAATTAAATAAGGTAAGTACCGTACTGTGCCAAAAAACAGGTACCAAAACTTTTAATATTTCGTCTTTTATAATATAGTATATTATTTGAGTTAAAATTCTTCACCTACACCCAACTTTTTTAGACTCTTTCAATTACTTGGAAACCAAATATTTTCAAAATCAATTTAAATAATTTTAATATCACATATTTATTAACAAATTTACAACAAATTATAAATCAACAAAGTGAAAACAAACTAAAACCATGTAATAAACAATAAATTTTTTACATAATTACAAATTAATATTAAATTCTATCTTAAACAAATATTACATTATGGATTATTACGGAATCATAATTTGAATATGATAATATCAACAAAAATTTGAATGTAAATATATAAGATACTTCCATTTATATTTATATTATTATGACAAAATATAGTCATAATTCGAACAATATATCATATAATTAAACGATTATTATTCAATAATATATATTATGCCAATATTGTATTAAGTAATATATATGAGATAAATAATTATTAAAATATAAATAAAAAGTTATTTAAATTTAAGAAAGCCGTGCATCGCACGGGTTATATGCTAGTATAGATAAATAACTTTAAATTTAATATGTTGTTGACGGAAATGGAACCTTGGAGTAGTTTATATGTCTTCTATTTTGACTTTTCAAAGTCACATTAATTGATTTTTGACTAATAATTAATAAATATTGATAAATATTTAAATTACAAAAAATGATCATAAGAAAATTTATTTGAAGCATTATTAAGATTGAATTTATTTTATACTCTATCATAATTCTTTTTTTACAAAAAAGTGATCATAATTCTTTTTTCATGATACTTTATTTTATACTCGATCAGTATAATTTGTAGTTGATGTAGTCCAATGATACTTGTATAGATTTCTATATGAGATGACGAATATGTTATACGTACCAGGCAAATCAACCATAGTGAGATCAGGAACACCATACTTCTTGACAACAAGTGTCAATGGTGTGTGAGATATCCCTTTCCCATTGCCAGCAATCTCTTCAGTTGCTATATTTATAGCTTCAGCTACATTCATCTCATCAGTAGACACAACTTTGCCACAATACTCCAGATGGAGCTCAGACTCATCTTTCGAGTGATGATGCAGCCTCATTATGAGCGGAACCCTGGTACAAATACCCTGACCACGCGGCAAGTTAATCCCAGCTAGTGATTCAAGCACACTAGACTTGCCAGATGACTGATCACCAACAACAACAATTGTGGGGAGCTGAATCCCTTCTTGCATCACCTTCAAGTTTCGGAGCTTGTCAATGGCATCCAAAAGTGGTCGGATTCTTTCATTGTAAGAGCACACAATTGGTGCATGAGAATAAACAGGAACAACTGATTCATCAACTTCACAAACAACTAATGACATGATGCTGTGTTCTTGATCAGATTTTACAACAATTTGTTTAAACTTACTATTAACCTGCTTTACTCTTTGTTTTGGAATCCATTGCATGACTATTTAACCTATTTTCACTTTATCCACTTTAGTACGAAGATTCCCAAAAAAAAAAAAAAAAAGCAGACCCTGCCCTTTTTCTTTTATAAAGGAAAAAAATTTATAAACGTACATGTTATGTGATAATGTTTGGCTTAACAATTAAGATATAAAAGGAAGTGGAAGAGATAGATCAAATTTTTTGCTCCTAAGAGATTTTTATTAATTTTTACATCAAATGAGTTGTATTCCATTAATGTGAATTTTTATTGCTTAATATTAATGTGAATGTAGGTGGTCCATTGAGTTATAACCAATCAAATTGAAACACTTATCATTTATAATTGAACATCTTCAAGGATGATCCCTATTTTCATTAATATGATAAAATAATGATCATTTAAAATGCAGGATACCAAAAAATTATTTTACTCCAATGATGTTACCCGCCTATAATTTTAACAAATAATATTTAATCAAATAAATGAGAATATTAGAAGAGAAAACTGGGCCTGAGATTATCCTCAGGGAAGAACCTTGAGGTTAAAAAATTTTGTTCCTATAAATCAAGTGGTCCCGCAGGAGCAATTTTGTAAATATAATTTTTTTACAGTAATTTACATATATACCCTTAAATTTATACTGAAAATCTTTTAACCTCAGGGGAGAACCCCGAGGCCAACCTCAGGCACATCAAACCCATAATTAGAATAAATATATGTTGTAAGAACCCAGATTTTTGGAAGAATTAAAAACTTTTATTATGTATTGGTGTATGAATGAATAGTGGTTATGACTATAATGTATCAGTGGTTTTAATGAACGAATATTTTAATGGATGTGGGTTCTAGTGTTTATATGCTATGAATGATATAATAGGGTGACAAATTATATAAGGATAATCTATTGTCTAGAAAGTAAGCTATGGTATCCTAAGAAATGAAGTTATTCTCATGTCATCCAAATGGATATCTGGTAGCTCATGTCATCCAAATGGATATCTGGTAAGAGTCACGTAACTCTGCAAAGGAGATTGAGAATGCTCGAAAGCGCGAGAACATTTTCTAAGTACAAGAATTAAAAGAGAGGATAAATAAGGAATGTTGGATATAATATTGATTTATGGAATTGTGCCACAATGAAGCAATGAAATGCAACATATAAGTCGTAACGTATCAATGTTATTAAAAAGACACAAAGGGAATCTAATTGGTGTAAGAATGAGAAACCAAAGTAGCATGCATGAAAGTCAACTATAAGCTTAGTGGTGTAGTTGCATTTGTACAAAAAAGGGAATGCTTAATGAGGAGCCAACACTTGGTCAAATAAGAGAGAAACATGTGGTCCAATGGATGATAAACAACACAAAAGAAGAAGATGCATCCATATATTGCATGTATTAGATCATAATAAATCAAAACAAAAGAAACCAAACCAAGAACTCCACAAGGAAGCTCTCGGCGTAGCTCTTTTGCAAGGAGCAAAGTACAACTTCCCACCATCCAAGTATTCTAAGATTAATTAGGGAAGTTCTATGCTTCATAACTAAGATCTCCTATGAATTTGAGCCATAGATTCCAAGTTTTTCATGGTTAATAAAATCATCAAAGATTGGTGTGAATAGGAACTTCAAGAAACTAACTTTTTTTTCTTGATTTCTTTGGTTGATTCAAGCTATATTAAGGTTATATAAGGGCTATACAAGGCTTAGGAGGTTCTTTTACACTCCAAGGAAGGTATGACACTTGAAACCCTTTTATGGATCTTGAGTTTTTATGAAGTTTTGATGATTATATGCATGTATAAGGCCTTAGAGTTATGATTGGGTTTTGATATATGTTAAAATGGATTATATGAACGGAAAGGCAGTGCTTGGCCTTAGTTCAATGTTAAATAACATGCATGTGTGATTTGGAGTGGATACTATGATTATTGGAAGGTTTTAATTTTGGAAATATCCGATTTATAGCCGTCGTAATGCCAAAATTTCCTTAACCCTTAAAAACCGTGCATTACAGTAGCCTTAGGTCTATGATCTTGATGATTATATGACTTGTCCTTATAGATCTCGAGTCGTAGATCGTTTTGGCGTGAAAATCGAAACATTTGGACTTACGGTTTAGGAGATATGGTCGATCTAGTAAAAGTTGTTCAAAAACGTAAATTCGAGTTCTTAACTTCAATTGAACCCCCTTAACATGAGAAATTTGGTTTCAAATCTTAGTAAATAAATATTAGAGGTCATAAGGAAGGTGTGAGAGAAGACCTCATGTCAAAAGAATCATTTTTCAATTTTATAAAAATGTTCGAATCAAGGTTAAGTACAAAGAAACCCCTTAGAGAAGTACTTAGTTATAACTTCGAGAAACCACTTAGAAAACGGACAAAAGATCATGAAGTATAATCTTCTCAAGTAAACGATCGACCTTAAAACTTATACGACCTAAGTACCTATCAAGTGAAAGTATAATGGCATGCCTTGATAACAAATACTAAAACACCCAAATTAATCCACCCAACAATTTTAAAAACTCAATAAATATATAAAGATAATATTTCAAGAGATTTCATGATTTTTAATTCCTCCGATAATTTTATAAAATTGACAGAGCATAAAAAATGCATGATTTAAATATAATTAAACCCTCTAAAATACAAATGAAAATACACCGACCTTCACAGCTTACCCAAATCATCATATCATCACATAAATACAATTTCACACATATTCCACTTTTCAACAATAATTACATAATAATATCCATAATTTATATTAAATAATTATTTCTAATTCGAAATTTTTCTAGGGTGTTATAACCGGACTGACCCGAGACACACTACCCCTACAGAACTTCCAGACAAATTTTCAAACCTTTTTGCTAAACTGTTGTTGTGAATAAATATGATTTCTGCTATATATTTTCATAGCATGCATATCTGTTTTCGAAAGTATATTGTGATACTTGATTTATGATGATTTGATATTGGCTTATAAGCTGGATACGAGATATTAGTTATAAGCCAGTTTTTACAAATACCTTTAGTACAAGGCGTATGAATCGTATTCTTTAGTATAGACTGGGAGTTGATATATTTCTGTATATCTGATAGTTTATTTTCTGAGAACGATATTGATTAAATATTATTCAATTTTATTAAATGAATATTATTTTTTAATATTCGTTTAAGGTTTTATTTTATTAAATGAATATTATTTTTAAATATTCATTTAGGGCTTTATTTTATTAAATGAATATTATTTTTGAATATTCATTTAAGGTTTTATTTATTTAATGAATATTTTTTTTCAATATTCATTTAAGGTTATTTATTAAATGAATATTATTTTGGAATATCTATTTAAGTTATTTATTCAGTGAATATTATTTCTGAATACTCATTTACGGATTTAATTATTAAGTGAATATTATTTTGAATATTCATTCGAGGGTAACTATGACCAATTATTCTTCTTATAAATATTTCTTAATCATTTATAATTTAGTAAAAACTATTTGAATATTTATTAAATACTTTTTAAATAGTTTTAAAAATGGTTTATCTTAATTGAAATTGATTTTTGACCTTCAATAATTATGAAGAATATTTCTGAGCCTTATTATGATTATTTTATCAAGGGGAGGTTCCCAAACTCTGTTTTCCATTTAAGTCTATCTTCTAAGAAGATTTAAATGCTCGCTCAAACTTCCAAAAATATAGGGAACCTTACTTGAGAGACTGTTATTTATTATGATGGGCTGCCCGGTCATAAACTTTTGAAAGTATTAATTTCATTCGCCACTTTAGTTGCTACATGTCAAAATGAGTCTTCGTTACTTCCTCAGCACTCGAGGAGTAAGATTGATGGAACAAGTTATAATCCATTAACGAGCAATAGCTCGGGAAATATTGGTGAATTTTCCTTTCCAATCAGATATGACTACTTTGTGGAGTCCTATCAACAAGTGTATGCTTGGAGAAAGGAGGACGAATTTTACGTTTCTGAGTCATGGATTCTATTCGAACTAAGAGTCGTGTAAGAGGCCGAGTGGCGCTGGTCCATCAATGGCCCAACCGTTGGCCAGAGAGTTCTAGGGGGCGGTGGACAAGTAAATTCGTCTGTTCTTCCTTCTACATGTAGAGAAATAAATATTGAGATGCACAACGTACGACTGATCATCGTAAGGTTGTGGCTTCTGCGCGTCAATACTCCAGTATTAGTCCATCATCCGAATTTGGATATTTTCTGCAGCATTATCGAGAGCACCCCGATCGAAAAGCTACGGCTGGGTGACCGATAAGTGTTGGCAGGGTTTGAAAAGTGTTCAAAACTGACATTTGCAATAATTATCTTGCAATTTCCTCTTTTTAAGAAATTTGTTGATATCTGCTTATATTATCAATGCATAACAGATATTGTTACAGAAAAGTTATTTTGGAACTACCTTGTAACTTCATCTTTTACATTCACTAGTACAAAAACGATCTTTGACGTCGCCTATTATACATCGATTTCACCTAAAGGCGACGTATAAAACACTTTTATACGTCGGTTCTGCCTAAGGGCAACATATATTTACATTTTTAAACCTTTTTTACGTCGGTTCGATAAAAAGCCGACGTATATGATAATATTATACGTCGGTTGAGGAAAAGACGACGTATATAATGCTACTATATACGTCGGTTGAGCAAAAGGTGACGTATATAATGCTATTATATATGTCGGTTGTGAAAAAGGTGACGTATATGATGATATTATAAGTTGGTTAAGAAAAAGGCGACGTATATATGATGACATTATACGTCACTCTTAATATAACCGACGTATAAAGTTTCATTTTTTGCATCACCCTTTATATAATCGACGTATAAAATCTTTAATTTAATTATAAACGTAGTCTTTATTTCTTGCCCTAAATTATTACACTCTTATTCCCCGATTAAATTCTGTTCTTCCCCAATTCAAACACTGCCCGATCTCCAATCTCAAGCAGTACTCACTAATCAATCCCCAATCTCAAGCCGTACTCACTAATCAATCCCCAATCTCTCTCTCTTCAACAGCCGTACTCACTCTATTCTTCCCCAATTCAAACACCACTCTTCAGCTCCTAGTAATCTCTCTCTCTCTCTCTCTCTCTCTCTCTCTCCCTCTCTCTCTCTCTCTCTCCCCGCCCATAATCGATGGGTGTTTACAAGCGCGTGTTTCAATTATGTAGAGTATTGAACACACAAGAGAATACAGAGGGGGGGTGAATGGATTCTCAAACTTTTCTTCTGATAAGTGTTTTAGGTGAAGGTTGTTTTAAGGGTTTGAATCTGGTTGTGTAACAGAGTGTGTGTTTGTGTTTAACAGATTATGTAAGTGCGGAATATAAACACAAGAACACGATATCACTTTAATCTAATATTGTATTAGATAAAGATTTGCTACAATCTGTGAATACAAATGTTAGTATTCTCAGCTTCTTTCTCAGAGAGATATTACTTGTAAAAACTATAGATCACTCTGTTTGATACTTGATATAGAAGTAGGGTTGTTCACTTATATCACGTGAACAACTTGCTTACAAAAAATAAGGTAGCAAACAAATTTGCTTTCTAATGTGTCTATCCTATTTGAGTAAACATCCAAACTACTACAAATTTTACTTCTTAGAACTCTGTTCAGATCCACTTCTTTAGCTCTTTGTCTCTTGTACTATCTCTCCAAGCTTCTTTATAGGCTTTCCAACGTGCTTTACAGTATGTGGTCCATAAAGCGTCTTGGCTTGTTGCAGGTTTTTGACTTGTACAATTCTTCAGTATTTTGTCTCCAAGATTGTATTCGAGAAGTAACTCTGTTGGTGATTCGAGAACTAGAATTGGCTTAATCGATAACTCTGAGTTCTCGAATACTGTTGGGCTAACATATCGAATCACTTCTCGAATAAGTCTTTTCTTCAGGAATCCTTGAGATATCAAATAGAGCATTTTACTTATCAAATCCCTGAGATATCGAATAGCTTCTTTAGTCCTTGAGATATCGAATGTAGCTTTGACTTGTTGACCCTTAAAGAACTCGAATGATGCTTTGACTTGTTCACTTCTTGAGTTCTCGAATAGAGTATTAGACATGTCGAATCTCTAAGTTCTCGAATGAGGCTTTGACTAGTTGACCTCTAGAGATATCGAACAGTGTCTTTTGAGATATCGAATTCCTGACTTCTCGAATGCTAGACTTCTCGAATATAACAAACATACTTCTCGAATTGGTACTTAGGCAAATCTTCATTCTCCAAATTCCAACTGTGTTTATTTTGACAGTCTTGTTCTTCAAGCTTGAGGCATGATCCTTGGAACTTCTTTCAAGCATTATTCTCTGACTTTAATTACAGTTACACAGGTAGAATTTGATGCCTGTTATAAGTACTACAATAAGTAGAAACTCTACAACTAGAGGTTCCCTCAGTTAAGAGGTCATGTAGGTAATGCAAAGCATTACAGATAATTAGGCTTGTTATTAGATGTATACAGGCATGCCTCTGTGACTAACAATCTCCCCCAAATTGTGAGTAAGACCCTTAGTCACAATTTCATGTCTGATAACAAGCCTATCATACATAAAGATCAAACTTGAAAAGTACAGGTATGTAACTTGATTGAAAATACAAAGAGGCATCCTTACAAGTTATGAAGAACTACTAGCCATATCCTTTTGGATTCATCTCTTGAGCTTTGGCTTGCAGATTCTCATTTTTCTTCTTTTCTTCAGCGTCTTTAGCTTTTTTCTTTGCATTTTCTTCCATAGCAAGAACAATGTCTTCTATAGCAGTGAGTTCCTCAATTAGAGGAGAGCCTGATAGATCTTTAAGAACTTCATTCAGCTGTTTCTCAGAGTAGGAACTGATGTAGTCCATTCTAATCTTCACAGTTCTTCCATATTTCTTGTATTCAATAATGTAAGGATTATACTTGACTCTACACAGACCCATGGCTCTTAACTCGTCAGCCTTAGCTTCCATAGCAGCAAACTCCTCCTCTCTTTTCTTTAACAACTCCTCACTTTTCTTTTTCCGTTTTGCCTGGTGATCTCTCTTCATCTTGACAAAGTCAATCAACTCCAGCTTCCATACTCTTTCCAATCTATCTTTAGAATCCAACATAGCAATAATCCTTTCTATATCACCTAGCTTGCCCCAATGCTGACATGTCCCTTGCTTGAATTTCTTCTGTCTTCCATCAGTATATTTAACTTCAAGGCAGTCATCAACAATGGCAACATGATAGATTCTTTGAGCCCATAGGAGTTGTAGTTGGTCTTCATCAAAGTCTTCATCTAGTGGTTGGAGTTTTAATCCTGGAATGATAGTTAGGGCCCTTGACTTAGGTAACCTCACTCTTCTTGCAGCATGCTTGAATTTAACCTTCTTCACTCCAATGCTTGGCAGAAACTTATGACCTTTGCTTGTAGACCACTGCAGTATACCATTAGCAGTTTGCTTTTGGAAACATACAGATGGTTTCTTGATTTGTATCTTCTTCTCTTCTTGAGGTGGCAAAACAGTTGCAGAGACCATGGGTGTAGATTTTGGTAGGTCACTACTAACTGTATTCACCCTAGACTTAGAGTCTTGTGTTATGGTGGGATTACAATTAGCAATGCCTAAGGCTTGCTGTTTTCCACTTTTCCTTTCATAGACCTTGCCTTGGTCATCATCACCTTTCTTGTCTTTGCCATCTTTCTTCTTCTTCTTCTTCTTATCTTCATCACCCTTATCACTCATGTGATGACTTCTCCTCCCATCACTCTTGTCTTCATCTTCATCATCCTTATTCCTCCTAATTTTGGCCATTTCTGGAACAATGCCAGTTGCAATGAAAGTTTTGAGAATATTTATTGCTTCCACCTCTTCAGCAGTCCTGACTCCTTGATTTTTAGTTAGTTTTTCAATGATGGCAATGATGAGACTATGGTTCTGAGGAATAAGATGCTTGGGGATGACCAGTTGCTTGATCTCATCAATCCTTATTCCAAATTGATAGATGATAGTTCTAGGATTTCTAATCACTTCAGGCAGTCTTGAGGGTTGCTCATTCCTCAGGTCATCATATAGACTCTTGTTGTTCTTATTCTCATTCCTCTTCTCAATCAAGTTGATTAGTTCATTTACCTCAGAGAATTTTGGGGTCTGAAGAGTCTTGTAGGTTAGATGCCATATCTTGGATATTGCCACCATCACTATCTCTTTGTACCACATACTGTCAACTTTCTTAGGCACCACAGTGAGGTAGTCAATCTGCTCCTTCAAACTCCTTAGATAAAGTTGAGTGTCACCAGCCTGTTCTCTAGAGACTTTCAGAAACTCCAAGAATGCATCATCATGGTAGACATTAGACTTTGTAACTTCTTGTAGCTTGGCCTCAGTAACCACCTTTGCTTCTACAGGCTTGGTATTTACAGTTTTGGAGAATGGAGGTTTGTCAGATGGCATACTCCCTGCAACTACAGTAGTAGTGATGGTTTGTTATTGGCCACTTGGAGTAGTGATGTTCACAGGTGGATGTGTAGTAACTGGCAGAGTAGTTGGAGGAGGTTTATCAACTTTGGCTTTCCCTTTGCCTTGTACATGAGTTGCAGACTTTGAAGTTCTTGGATGACCACCCTCAGAGATGATTATGCCTTTCTCCCTAGGTCTCTCCTCTTTATTCTCCCCCTTAGGTTTTGAGCTTCTTAAGGTCCTCTTCTCCCCCTTAGGCTTGTTGTCAGGCACAGAGGCTTTGGTAGAGACCCTTGGGTTGGAAGAGGTGGGATTAACAGATTCATCAGGTAGAGGGAGCCCCATGTGCTTCATCATAGCAGACAACATTAGTTATTGAAGCAGAAGAACATCAGCTGTGGTGGTGGCCTGAGTGTTCAATTGTTCAGTGAGTGTAGCAACTGTG
Source organism: Saposhnikovia divaricata (assembly GCA_036435485.1). Lineage (NCBI taxonomy): Eukaryota > Viridiplantae > Streptophyta > Magnoliopsida > Apiales > Apiaceae > Saposhnikovia > Saposhnikovia divaricata. Next base: position 135,147,162 of record CM071594.1, on the reverse strand, counting down.
TCTGTAAGATGAGCATTAGATTTGTTGAGAGAGGTCACTTCCTTTTCAGGAGTATCCACCTTGGTGAATAGCTCAGTGGCTTTGAATCCAGAGAGAGATTGATCCTTGAGTCTTTGTACTTCATGTTTGGTCATGTCAGGGATAGGAACATCAGTTACCAATTTATCACCATATTGATTGGTAAAGAGAACCCTAAGGGCTGCATTGGCTTCTGTTGTCTGATCTGACAGTTTTTCCATCTGAGCAACCATATTCTTGACAGTCCCTTGAACCAACAGCATAGAGTTGTCCATTTTGATGCATTCAGATTTGCAGAGTTGAACATCCTTGAGAACATTGTCTAGTTTAGGAAATTTGGTGTCAAAGACCCTTTTGATGTCCTGCACTTCTTTAATTGTAGCTGCACACACTTCATTAACTTCTGTCTTGAGGCCCTTGCCAAGATAGTGTGCAGCTTTAAGAATGCCTTGGTAGGTGTCATTCATTGCTTCATACACATCACTAGGGGTGAGAGATTTGGCATTGAACCCTAGTGAAGTGATGTACTCCTCTCTGAGATATTGTAGACCATCTGAGAGAGGGATGTCATATTTCCCTTGCAGCCAAGCATCTACATTTCCATCTCTCTAAGTAGTCTCTACAATTTTCTCGCTTTGTTCCTCTACATCTGCTTTATGACATAGAAGAATGGCTTCATAGTCTGGATCAGGCATGTCTGCAGTAAGAAGGTGTTGAGCAATCTTTATGAACTCAGGAATCTGATCCACAATTAAGTTTTGAAGAGCTTCAACCGTCAATTGATGTGGAACAGACCCTGATCCTGAAGCACTGTCATATTGCACAGGCTTCAGCCATTGTGACATAAAGTCAGAGCTAGAGCTAGACAAGCTAGACTCCTCAGTTACAGATGCAACTTCTGTAACCGGATGGAATGACTCTACTACTGGTGTCTCCACAGAAGTGGGATGAGTTACACCAGTATTTGACACAGGCACAGAGTCTCTAGTGAAAACTAGTGAATCCTCTGTGTTTGTGATGGTGTCATTAGGATATGCCCCAGCTAGCATTCCCTCACCATCTAAATGTGGTTCCTGGGTGGTGAGCAAAGTGTCATGCACTAAGTCACTTGAGTCCATTGGCTCACCAAGAGAAGAAAATTCTTGGTGATCAATGCCTTGCTCCTCAATTGCTTGAGTTGCAGGCTTCAAAGAAATTTGAGTGTTAGATTTTGGAAGAGTAGTGTCTTTTAGAGTAGATTTTGGCAACTCCCCCTGAAAAATAGAGGGAGTTTCAAGTATGATGTGCTCTCCACTCTGTGTTGTGCCAGCCTTATCACTCCTTGGTGCTGACTCTTTACAAGATAGTGCATTGGGGAGGATGCTTGATTCTATAGATGCACCCTGTTGAGAGGATACATCTAGTGAACTGTGTGCCCCTGATTTTACAACTTCAGCCATTTGTGTGACTGAAGAGGTGGTTTTAGATTTCTTCTTCTTCTTCTTTGGCCTTAGCAATGGTGACTCAGGTTCCTCACTTTCTAAACCTAATTCTATAGCCAATGCTGCTTCAGTTAAGATATTCAATGGTTCAGAAACAATCTGTTTTCTCTTCTTCTCCTTTTTACTAACACCACCCTGTTGAGGGGATGATGTAGGTGGCTCTGTGTTTGGTAGAGTGTTTATTTGAGGGGGTTGGTTAGCAGGCCCTGGGTTAGCATCTTGTCCTACTTTCTTAGGCCTAGCTAACTCAGATTTAGAGGCAAATATTGGCATGTTGTGGGGGTAAGTCCTAAATAAACTCTCCATATGGGGAGTTATTTTAAGTCTTACATCCACATCATTCCTAGTCTCCAAGCTACCAAAAATGAGTTTGGTCATGGATCTAGGATAGCCTATTCTAGATTTATCTATCCCAGGCAGTTCAATCAATTTGTTATTTACAAAATTAAGTGCAGATTGAATAAAATGAGGGAAGAAAATTTCAGTACCTCTCTTGGTTGAGTTCTTACCAAGTCTCCCATACAGCTCCTGCATTATGATTAGTCCAATATCAATCTTTTTCCCATACGCTAGGGCATAGCCTATTTGTTGAACAGGTGTACTGATTTGGTCAAAGCTAGACTTCTTTGCTGTGAAGACTTGGAGAAGAGTGGCAAAGACATAGGTCCATTATTTTCTCAAGAACTTCCTATTCAAATTTCCAAGTTTGATTTTATCTCAGTAGTTGATAAAATCAAAGAAGTCCTCCAATTCAGCATTAGTGGCTAGTGGGTCATACACTCCTTGTTGTAGCCCCAGTGCTTGATTCATGTCTGCAGTAGTGATGGTGATCTCCTTGTCCTGAATCTTGCAGTAGACTACATATGAGGTTATAGCATTCTCAAGAGCAATGACCTCCATAGTAGCAGTCCTCCAAAATTGTTCTAGCAAATCTAGATACAGTGTTGGGTTGGCTGAAAGTGCATCCTTGATGTAGGACTCAGACATCCATCGAATAAAGCACTTGAAATTAGCATTGGGTGCTTCCACATCACTAGTAATAGCAATGAAGTTAGTGTGGGTAGGAATTGTGAGTTTAGTATTTTCCATTGTTACACAGAGAGACGAGAGAAGAGAATGAAGGTTGAAGAAGAAATTTAGCTTTTGAAATTAGGGTTTTCAGAGGTTTTGGAACTTTAGATGCTTGAGAAATCGAATGAAATGAAATGAATAGATGTAAAACTGTATAAGTATGAAGTACTTGAATTGTCGATTAGATATATGTTTTGTATCGGTAAGTCAGTCATTCGAGAAGTAGAAATCAACTATTCGATAAGTCAAGAAAGGCTTAATCGATATCTCAAGCAGTTTGTAACTCACAGCTGGTTATTATCTAACTTAGAAATAATTTCAAATTAAATAAAATATGTTTTTATAAGTGAATTAAAATTCTGAATAAAAATCCAAAAACGGTTAAGATTCAGCGAAAATTCAGCCTTTTCAAATGATTCGATAAGTCAAATGTTCTATTCGAGAACTCAGTCATTAGAGAACTCAAATGTCCTATTCGAGAAGTCAAGCAAGTCTCTGTTCGATTTCTCCATAATGCACTATTCGAGAACTCAAGAGTGTTCCAAATAGACTTGTTAGAGAAGTCGACCATAGACATGAAAGTCATTAGAGAAGTCTGAGTTATCGAGCTACACTTTCCACTCATAAAAGTTAATTTTCACTACCTTTTCAAAATTCACCAGAATTATTCAAATGAAGAATATTCTAACAAATTAAATAGTGATAATCTTAAAATTTCATAGAAATTTCAAGCTAATTCGAATATGATTTTCAACATATGCAACAGATTTGAAATATTTATAAATCATATTTCAGCTAACACTTACTTCAAAAATATTGAGAATTTAGATAAAGTAAGTGTTTTCTGTTGCAACAATCTAGTTGATATTTTCACTTAGCCAGATTCTGAAGAATTCAGCATTCCAATCTCACTAACCAACCTTGTGAAGTTGGCTTCATCCAATGGCTTAGTGAATATATCAGCTAATTGTTTATCTGTAGGGACATAATGCAACTCAATGGTTCCATTAGTTGCATGCTCCCTAATGAAATGATATCTGATGTCAATGTGCTTTGTCCTAGAATGATTTACAGGATTGGCAACTATAGAGATTGCACTTGTGTTGCCACACATGATTGGAATTCTTTCCAACACAAGTCCATAATCTCTAAGCTGATTTCTAATCCAAAGCACTTGAGCACAACAACTTCCAGCAGCTATGTATTCACCCTCAGCTATGGAAGTTGACACAGATTGTTGTTTCTTGCTGTACCAAGAGACTAGCCTTTATCCAAGAAACTGGCAGCTACCTGAGGTGCTCTTCCTATCCACTCTGCATCCAGCATAATCAGCATCAGAGTAACCAACCAGATTGAACCTTGTGTCCTTAGGATACCATAAACCCAAGTTTGGAGTGCCCTTCAGATATCTAAAGATTCTTTTTATAGCAATCAAATGTGACTCTTTTGGATTTGATTGAAACCTTGCACACAGACATGTAGCAAACATGATGTCTGGCCTACTTGCAGTGAGATAGAGTAGAGAACCAACTATGCCTTTGTAGACTGAGATATCTACTCTCTTGCCTTTGACATCTTCATCCAATTTGGTGGAAGTGGCCATGGGTGTCTTTTCAAGTGAGCAGTCTTCTAAGTCAAACTTCTTTAATAAATCCTTGATGTACTTGGTTTGACTGATGAAGATACCATCTTTCCTCTGACTAACTTGCAATCCAAGAAAGAATGTTAACACTCCCATCATACTCATCTCATATCTGCTTTGCATGAGCTTAGAGAATTTCTCACACAGCTTCTCATTTGTAGAGCCAAATATGATATCATCCACATAGATCTGAACTAGGATAATATTGTGACGCCCCTAGATTCGGGGTCAAGGATCCAGGTCATCACGGTCCAATTTCCGATCAATATCAATATCTCTGTAGTCCTTTTTTTTATATAAATAAATAAATAAGCAGTTGACCCCACACTAATACACACACACACCAGTCATATGCTCATAGAACAACAACCACAATATTTAAAAGTTTTAAAGTTAACAGTTATTACAAGCCCAGAATTTACTAAGTACATTGTTGAACAAAGCTTCTACAGGAAGCACTTCAACAACTAAAGTTTATTACAATTTACACACTTAATTTACATAAGTATACTAAGCCCCTTCGCTTGTCACTACCTCGGGGATGGTCGCCAGCACTCGCTCAAAAGGTCGCCTTTCCATTACCCTCTTGCGGGGTGTGGTACGTAGTATCGGCATGGGACCTAGCTGCTATATACATAAGTAGCAAGAGTGAGCTATAATAGCTCAGCAAGATCATACTGTAACTAAAATTTAAAATGTGAACAAGTATACATATATGTATATGCATATGTAATAGCAGGAAACAATTAAAATCCTTAAGGAAGAGTAAAGCTCTTATTTAATAATACATCCTCCACTCACTATTATAAGAAAGAAATCTAAATTAATATAATATCAGTTTTTCTTCATCTGCAACCATAATACCATCATCTCATATCATTATTCTGTTTTCAGTATAGAAATCTGAAATAATATAATATCAGTTTTTCTTCATCTGTAACTATCATTCCATCATCTCATATCATTATTCTGGTTTCAGTATAGAAATCTGAAAACCATTGTCTACACTTTCTTTTCAAAAACATTGGGGATATCTGCTGTCGCCTGATACGTTAGGACGATGATCAGTCGCCTAATCGTACCTGCTCTCTTTTTACTACCGGTAGAAGGAATGAAGATCATCCCTGGAGGAAGGCCACCTGCTAACATCCTCCCTTGGCATCTTCGTGCCGTAATAAAAATAATAAATGCTGGACTGTGTCGCACACAGCCCTGACACAGCCACTTACGCAAGTCTGTTGCAATCCCCCTCTTTATCACATCATTATTCTCTTTTTAAAATATCATTCCACATTTCCATTTTCTCACTTTCATTTCCACATATCATTCTCTCGTATCATTTCCATTCTCGCACATTACTTCTATAAAATATATATATATATCATAATGCTTTGATTATGATTCAGACCTCTCTTTCAAATTCAGAAATCAAATATACTTTTATATTCGTAAAATATTCCATCTATTTTAAGAGTAATGCATGATAATCAAATAATGTTTATTAAACCACTGATACTCAATAAGAACATTTTTAATATAATATTATAACCATATAACCCTCGATAACAACTGATACCATTCTCTCTTATTCTCTTAATCATAAGGCATGTTCAATTCATGCATAATCATCTCTATACATATCCATCTCATACTCTTATTCATATTCATATACATTTTCGTACTCATAGTCTTATTCATATACATCTTCGCATACTCTTCTTTCCAATATCAATACTCAAGGAAGACAATTTCTTCACAATATAGTAATAATAGCATCACATATATATTCCATGAAATCAAGTTTCTTTGTGAAGATAAGTAGTTTTACAAATAGGGATAGGAGAAATCTTGCCTCGGTTTCGATATCCTGACGGTATGGCTCGTCCCTCTTCCGGAGTTTCTATAAACACAAAAGGACCGTCGTTAGAACCACATCTCTTACTCACTACACTCTTGTATAACATTACCTTTTGAAACTTTAATATATGTTTAACGTATTCCTATTACCCCAAAGGTTCAAGAACTTAACCATTTATAACCTAAATCAAAGTTTCAGGGGTTTTCACCATTTCCCTTAACGACCACACTCGACTGCAGAATTTCTTATAATTTTTAAATTTCGAATTTTAATGTAAGGTCAACTGGAAATAGTTATTTGACCACACTACTACCATATCCCAAAATTTCGTGACTTTTAACAATGTTAAAGTATGGTAATTGTAACCTCAAGTTTGATACATTTACGGTTTCTCGGTTTCTGAACCGCTTTCACTTAAACCGACTTTTCTCCTAAACCGTTCATCAGATTTTAACGCACCTTATATCAAAACGATCTATGAACTAAGCTCTATCATTTCATAGTTAATTAGGAACCTGGACAGTAGGGTACCGTACGGATGCAGGGGTCCAAAACAGGGCAACTTACATCCTAACGAAAATCGGGCATTATAACGGCTATAATTTCGTACTTTCCATAAATCCAACTCCTCCAAATCAATTATCAAACACCATAATCATCACCTACACCATGTGGTCTTCTTCACCAGCCATGGTTACAATCCCAAACACTTCCATATTTAACTCAAACCACTTACAAACACATATAACATCATAATCTTAACATTTACACTACTTAATCACTAAACCAAACAATATCCACCATAAATATAAAAGAGCAAGCATGATTATACCTTATTGAAGCTTTGATAACCCTTAACAATCCTTGATATATCCTTAATCAACCTTATACTAGCTTGAATCACTAAAAGAAACCATTAAAACAAAGTTAACACTTGAAAACACTATTCATCATCTTTTCTAACAACTTCCATGATTTTATTACCTTGCTAAATGATGATGGTTGGCCTTGAAACTTTGTAAATGATCCTTCCTAACCTCCAAGAAGCTCCATGATTTTTCCCTTGAATTGTTATTGAAGAGAGCTAGGGTTTTGATTTTTTTTTTTTCTTTTTTTCTACAAAAATTCGAATGGAAGAAAGGTGGAGAAGTGGAGAGATTTTTTTGTGTTTGCTTGCTAGTCTTATCTCATCTCATCCTAATCCATCAAGAGTTCTAGAGTTTAGTAGAAAATCCATGGTTAAATGACTAATTTGTCCTAAATTTTGAGTTAGTGGAAGATGATGTAAGGTGTGATGTCATGGATGAGTATTTTGTAAGCTTGTTCTTTTAATCTTAAGTATTTACTAATAACCTTATAAATATTAATGTGGTAAATATCTTTATCACTTACTAACCTTGGTTACTTAGTCTCCATACTCGTCTAATTGTGATTCGTTTCGAATGTATATCACTATCCAGTGGTTTTCGAAATCCTTTACAAATCCAATTTCCTTTGGTATTCTCTTAACTAAATAATCCCCTGGTTTAACTTAAATTCACTAATTCCTCAATATATAATTCTTTTAGTATTTCTATACTCCTTGATATCCAAGATATAGAAGTTCGTTCGAGTTCAAAATCCTCGAAATCAAAATTCAGGAATTTCTAAAATCCATCGTCATTTCGAGTCACTTATTTTCAATGTACAATACTAATATGGTTTCTGTTCACTCATTTTCCATCCCTAATATAGAGTACCTACACACCATTTCCCTGGATTCCTCAAGATCACTATTCATTTGGGCACTGTAGCCTTTCTAAAGTTAGGGTTATTACAGTCTTCCCCCCTTAAAAGGATTCCGTCCCGGAATCATGTTGAAAATGTCCATGGGTATCTTTCTCATTCACACCTTCTAACTTCCACCCTATTTCTTCTATCCTTTTCCTTTCGTAATATCTATATCTTGTTTGTGCAGAAATACACCAACATAACTTCCTTGTCATTCATCAACATGCCATTTAGTTTATCAATAGCAGTCCTTTAATCTGTTTCCAGTCATTCCATATTATCTCATCTCTCCTTCCTCTTTTGACGAAGATATCCGCCACCACATTGACCCTTCCTGAATGGTAGTGTATCTCACTTATGGTTTGACCATCTTTTGATCTCTATCATGACATAAATATTAACTCCTCAATATTCCTATAGCTCCTCTCTGTAAAATTTTCCAGAAAATAAGCTATAATAATATTCTTTAAAACAATTGTAAGAAAATACTACCTATAATATATATTTCCTGTTCGTCTCAACGAGCTTGTGTTTTCCCAAAACACTCCTACTTTTCTTTTCATAACGTTTCCTAGCCCTTAACAGATACTGATTTTCCTTATCTATTTTATTAACTTATTTATTCCATTAATTGATTAAGTCGATCCTTAACCAAAGACTTACACACAAAATTTAAATCGAAAAGCAAGTACCTGTATCCGCATCTGGTTTCGTCAACGCTTCCCCTAAGGTCATGTTGTACACTCTAGCAGTAGGCCTATTTGAAGCAGCCCCACTCTGTCCTGGCGCGTATGACCCACCTGAACGGCAATCTCTAGCAATGTGTCCTAATTTCCCACACTGGTAACACTTAACATCTCTTTTAGGGTTTGTATCAGTTGATGGGCACTGGTTAAGGTAGTGTCCTTTTTGTCCACACTTGAAACAAGTTACTCCCAGCACTCTACAGACTCCTATATGCTTCTTACCACACGTCTCACAATCTGGTAATGGTGGTCGTGATTGATTGGACTGAAATGTTCCTGAAGATTTTCCACCCTGACTCACCGTCTCACTAGTAGTCTTGTTACCCCCCGACTTTCCCACAAATTGAGATTTTTGTCCTTTACCTCCTTTGTTAAAGTAGCTTCCCTCACTTGAACCTTCTTTTGGGCCCTCAAATCTTCTTTTCTTATTCTCTCGACCTATTTGAGCCTGCTCACTCTCGGCCTCTATAATTGATGCCTTTTGAACCACTGCAGTATAATCAGTCAACTCAAATGGGGCCACTCTCGTTCATAACCAGGGTTTCAACCCTTGTTGAAACCTTTTTGCTCGTTGTTTTTCAGTACGCACAAACTCGGGAACAAACCTCGACAGTTCTGTAAATTTATTTTCATACTCTGCTACTGTTAGGTTATCCTGTTTTAACTCCAGAAACTTTAATTCCATTTGGTTTTCTAAATACCTAGGAGAATACTTTTCTAGGAACACCCTAGTGAAACGCTCCCAGGTTATCACTCCCGCTTCCTCTAGGTTCTTCCTAGCTTCCCACCAGTAATTTGCCTCTCCCTTTAAGAGATAGGCTGCAAAAACTGTTTTCTGATCTTCCTCTATCCTCAGTATTGCGAAAGCTTTCTCCATTTCTTTTAGCCATGCCCTAGCTACTACTGGGTTAGTGGTTCCCTCGAATTCTGGGGGCTTTAATGACTTAAAGGCACGAAAGGAATTAGCTGCCTGATTGGGGAGAACAGGTGGTTGTTGGGGATTCTGTGGATTAGCCAAATTCTGTCTTAATAAGTCCATGAATTGGGTAAAGGGATCACCTCCCGGATTCCTTTGTTGGCCAGTTGATTCCTCTTCTCCTTCTTCATGATTTTCTTCATTATGAGCATTTTCGTTCAGTCTAGTACCTTCGATATTTCGACTTCTTTCGTCTCTCTCATTTCCCCTTGCATTCGCTCTACTATCACGTCTAGGCGGCATAGTTCTGTACATAACAATAGTCCTTATTAATTACCCGAATTTGGGTTACTATATACATCATTTCTATATACACAATTATATCATTAATTAGCTCATTTGCACATCACAATATCTTTATCACGCGATTTACATCTAGTTATACCATAACTTTAGTAGGTAGTTGTATCGCCCTTAACACGATAGCCTTTTCATCAAGTCAATCACCTTTTATACATCAATATTTTTTTTTTTTTGAGTCTCAACATTTATAAAAATGCAGCAAAATTTAGATAGAAATGCACAAACTTCATTAATGTACATAAATATTTTACAATTTGGGTACAACATCTTTTACTGCTAATAATATACATCATCTAATACAAGGTTCGAAACCTAAAACATAGCCGTACATACTAATCCGATATCACAAAAGTACTACTAACTGTCCTCTAATCAGACTGGGATTAAAACAGTGAACAACTAAACTAATCCCCAAAATGACATCAACAAGATGACTAGTCTGATTAGTGACGAAACTACTATCCCAGCTCACAACCCTGCCCTGACAACATCCCGTATCTGGACTACCATGGTAGTAACCGTATCAACTATCTGGGCCCTCCATGCCGGGTCTCCTCTATCACCCAACAACCTCCTAATATCTCCTAATGCTCGTAGCTCAATACTGATCATCCCCAGAGACATCCCATCCGGGATAACCCCTCCTCTCCCTCTCTCTAACCTCTGTAGAAGGGTGTCTATAGTCCTGCGGGACTCCTCCAACTGTCCCTGAAGGGCAAAGTACTCGGTCAATAAGGTAGCTGAAAGTGGGTCACCCGCCGGTAGGGGTGCCTCCTGAGGGGGTACAGCTATGGGAGGTGCATCTACAGGTGGAGGTGGTGGAGGTGCAAAGGGTGGGGATGGAGGAACCGACTCTGTCTCAGCATCCTCTGAAGGATCCTCCTCCTCCTTAAAAAACCAAAATGCCCTGGAGGGGTAAACTGCTCAAAAGGATCATCTATAGGGTCCGGACTAGGTAGAGGGGATGGAACTGGTGACGGCACTGGGACGGGTCGGACAGGAGTGGGAACCATCTGAATATCCCTCCACTCAATCGGCTCCTCAAGTATAACTGACAACCTAGGCCTCTTACGCAGTGGCCTCTCCTCCTCAGGGATCTCCGATCTCACTCTGGAAGGACCTGCCTCGTCAGATCCTGTAGAAGGTCTACCCATATATGGCACTAGGGCCACAGCATCTCTCCGTCTCTGCTCCTCTGCCTCCTCTCTCTCTAATCGCTCTCTAGCCGCCGCCCGGCGTCTCTCCCTGAGGTCCTCAACTGCATACTCGGGGACCTCTACCCCGGCCAGCTGAAGATCTAATAGCTCCTGCTCTGACATCCCTAGCCACTGGGGGTCCTGACTCGGCTCACCCATCTCCGCTCCCTATAATAAAACATAAAATTCTATTAGTAACAGTCTAATAAATTATAATATATGCTTAAAGTAAATACTACCTGCGATATACCACCCCTGACCTTGATGGAAGTTCACAATTTATATTATAACTGATACATTTATTATTATCACTTTTGTTCTTGAGCATTACGACTCTTAGCTCTGATACCATCTGTGACGCCCCTAGATCCGGGGTCAAGGATCCAGGTCATCACGGTCCAATTTCCGATCAATATCAATATCTCTGTAGTCCTTTTTCTTTTTTTATAAATAAATAAATAAGCAGTTGACCCCACACTAATACACACACACACCAGTCATATGCTCATAGAACAACAACCACAATATTTAAAAGTTTTAAAGTTAACAGTTATTACAAGCCCAGAATTTACTAAGTACATTGTTGAACAAAGCTTCTACAGGAAGCACTTCAACAACTAAAGTTTATTACAATTTACACACTTAATTTACATAAGTATACTAAGCCCCTTCGCTTGTCACTACCTCGGGGATGGTCGCCAGCACTCGCTCAAAAGGTCGCCTTTCCATTACCCTCTTGCGGGGTGTGGTACGTAGTATCGGCATGGGACCTAGCTGCTATATACATAAGTAGCAAGAGTGAGCTATAATAGCTCAGCAAGATCATACTGTAACTAAAATTTAAAATGTGAACAAGTATACATATATGTATATGCATATGTAATAGCAGGAAACAATTAAAATCCTTAAGGAAGAGTAAAGCTCTTATTTAATAATACATCCTCCACTCACTATTATAAGAAAGAAATCTAAATTAATATAATATCAGTTTTTCTTCATCTGCAACCATAATACCATCATCTCATATCATTATTCTGTTTTCAGTATAGAAATCTGAAATAATATAATATCAGTTTTTCTTCATCTGTAACTATCATTCCATCATCTCATATCATTATTCTGGTTTCAGTATAGAAATCTGAAAACCATTGTCTACACTTTCTTTTCAAAAACATTGGGAATATCTGCTGTCGCCTGATACGTTAGGACGATGATCAGTCGCCTAATCGTACCTGCTCTCTTTTTACTACCGGTAGAAGGAATGAAGATCATCCCTGGAGGAAGGCCACCTGCTAACATCCTCCCTTGGCATCTTCGTGCCGTAATAAAAATAATAAATGCTGGACTGTGTCGCACACAGCCACTTACGCAAGTCTGTTGCAATCCCCCTCTTTATCACATCATTATTCTCTTTTTAAAATATCATTCCACATTTCCATTTTCTCACTTTCATTTCCACATATCATTCTCTCGTATCATTTCCATTCTCGCACATTACTTCTATAAAATATATATATATCATAATGCTTTGATTATGATTCAGACCTCTCTTTCAAATTCAGAAATCAAATATACTTTTATATTCGTAAAATATTCCATCTATTTTAAGAGTAATGCATGATAATCAAATAATGTTTATTAAACCACTGATACTCAATAAGAACATTTTTAATATAATATTATAACCATATAACCCTCGATAACAACTGATACCATTCTCTCTTATTCTCTTAATCATAAGGCATGTTCAATTCATGCATAATCATCTCTATACATATCCATCTCATACTCTTATTCATATTCATATACATTTTCGTACTCATAGTCTTATTCATATACATCTTCGCATACTCTTCTTTCCAATATCAATACTCAAGGAAGACAATTTCTTCACAATATAGTAATAATAGCATCACATATATATTCCATGAAATCAAGTTTCTTTGTGAAGATAAGTAGTTTTACAAATAGGGATAGGAGAAATCTTGCCTCGGTTTCGATATCCTGACGGTATGGCTCGTCCCTCTTCCGGAGTTTCTATAAACACAAAAGGACCGTCGTTAGAACCACATCTCTTACTCACTACACTTTTGTATAACATTACCTTTTGAAACTTTAATATATGTTTAACGTATTCCTATTACCCCAAAGGTTCAAGAACTTAACCATTTATAACCTAAATCAAAGTTTCAGGGGTTTTCACCATTTCCCTTAACGACCACACTCGACTGCAGAATTTCTTATAATTTTTAAATTTCGAATTTTAATGTAAGGTCAACTGGAAATTGTTCTTTGACCACACTACTACCATATCCCAAAATTTCGTGACTTTTAACAATGTTAAAGTATGGTAATTGTAACCTCAAGTTTGATACATTTACGGTTTCTCGGTTTCTGAACCGCTTTCACTAAAACCGACTTTTCTCCTAAACCGTTCATCAGATTTTAACGCACCTTATATCAAAACGATCTATGAACTAAGCTCTATCATTTCATAGTTAATTAGGAACCTGGAAAGTAGGGTACCGTACGGATGCAGGGGTCCAAAACAGGGCAACTTACATCCTAACGAAAATCGGGCATTATAACGGCTATAATTTCGTACTTTCCATAAATCCAACTCCTCCAAATCAATTATCAAACACCATAATCATCACCTACACCATGTGGTCTTCTTCACCAGCCATGGTTACAATCCCAAACACTTCCATATTTAACTCAAACCACTTACAAACACATATAACATCATAATCTTAACATTTACACTACTTAATCACTAAACCAAACAATATCCACCATAAATATAAAAGAGCAAGCATGATTATACCTTCTTGAAGCTTTGATAACCCTTAACAATCCTTGATATATCCTTAATCAACCTTATACTAGCTTGAATCACTAAAAGAAACCATTAAAACAAAGTTAACACTTGAAAACACTATTCATCATCTTTTCTAACAACTTCCATGATTTTATTACCTTGCTAAATGATGATGGTTGGCCTTGAAACTTTGTAAATGATCCTTCCTAACCTCCAAGAAGCTCCATGATTTTTCCCTTGAATTGTTATTGAAGAGAGCTAGGGTTTTGAATTTTTTTTTTCTTTTTTTCTACAAAAATTCGAATGGAAGAAAGGTGGAGAAGTGGAGAGATTTTTTTGTGTTTGCTTGCTAGTCTTATCTCATCTCATCCTAATCCATCAAGAGTTCTAGAGTTTAGTAGAAAATCCATGGTTAAATGACTATTTGTCCTAAATTTTGAGTTAGTGGAAGATGATGTAAGGTGTGATGTCATGGATGAGTATTTTGTAAGCTTGTTCTTTTAATCTTAAGTATTTACTAATAATCTTATAAATATTAATGTGGTAAATATCTTTATCACTTACTAACCTTGGTTACTTAGTCTCCATACTCGTCTAATTGTGATTCGTTTCGAATGTATATCACTATCCAGTGGTTTTCGAAATCCTTTACAAATCCAATTTCCTTTGGTATTCTCTTAACTTAATAATCCCCTGGTTTAACTTAAATTCACTAATTCCTCAATATATAATTCTTTTAGTATTTCTATACTCCTTGATATCCAAGATATAGAAGTTCGTTCGAGTTCAAAATCCTCGAAATCAAAATTCAGGAATTTCTAAAATCCATCGTCATTTCGAGTCACTTATTTTCAATGTACAATACTAATATGGCTTCTGTTCACTCATTTTCCATCCCTAATATAGAGTACCTACACACCATTTCCCTGGATTCCTCAAGATCACTATTCATTTGGGCACTGTAGCCTTTCTAAAGTTAGGATTATTACAAATATCATTACCATGCTTCTTGTAAAACAGTGTCTTGTCCAATGTGCCTCTAGTGAATTGATTTTCAAGAAGGAACTGTGATAAAGTGTCATACCATGCCCTTGGAGCCTGCTTAAGTCCATACAATGCCTTAAGCAATCTGTAGACAAATTTTGGGAAATGTGGATCCTCAAAGCCAGGTGGTTGTTGCACATAAACTTCTTCTTCCAACTCCCCATTCAGAAATGCACTCTTGACATCCATTTGATAGACTTTAAAGTTTGAATGAGCAGCAAATGCCAAGAAGATTCTGATGGCTTCCAATCTAGCAATAGGAGCAAATGTCTCATCATAGTCAATGCCTTCCTGTTGAGAGTATCCTTTTGCAACCAACCTTGATTTATTTCTTACTATTACACCATCTTCATCCATCTTATTCTTCAGAACCCATTTTGTTCCAACAATGGTTCTGTTCTTTGGTGCAGTCACAAGTTCCCATAATTTGTTTCTTTCAAATTGACTCAGCACCTCTTGCATAGCAATAATCCAATCTGGATCCAACAGTGCATCATCAAGTTTCTTAGGCTCAATCTGAGATAGAAAGCAACCATAGAGGCACTCATTTTGAGTTGCTCTCCTAGTTCTCACTCCTGCATTTGGATCTCCAATAATTTGCTCTGCAGTGTGTGACCTATCCCATTTCCTTGAGTGCTCAGTTTGATTTCTCAACCTTGATGTTGCTTCATCATCCAAGACATGATCATTTTCATTTCCCCCCTGTGAAGTTGCTACTATTCACAGGTGTGTCTTGGATGCTAGTCTCTTCACTGTTGGTTGGATCAGATTCTTCTATTGCTTCATCATTCACTTGAGTTTGTTGAACTAGAGTTTCAACTTCAGTTTCAATCTCTTCATCAGAATCATCTAGATTTTCAAACTTTAATGGATCTCTAACTTCATCATTGGCTTCTTCTAATCCAGGTAGTTTGCTGTCATCAAATGTCACATCTGTGCTTTCCATAACTTTCTTTTGACTGATGACATAAACTTTGTATGCAATTATCTCCATAGAATATCCAAGAAAAATTCCTTCAAATGCCTTTGGATCAAACTTCCCAACATATTCTGAATTGTCTTTCAACACAAAGCATTTGCTTCCAAAAGTATGAACATACTTTAGAGTAGGCTTCTTTCTAGTCATCAAATTGTAAGGTGTCTTTCCAGTTTTTTGTTGATGAGGGTTCTGTTCTGGATGTAGCATGCAGTGCTCACAGCCTCAGCCCAAAAACATGTAGGCATCTTTGCATCAAGCAACATTGTTCTAGCAGCCTCAATTTGAGTTCTGTTCTTTCTCTCAACTACTCCATTTTGTTGTGGAGTCCTTGGAGCTGATAATTGTTGAGAAATGCCATTCTCTTTGCAAAATGCTACAAGTAAGGCATTTCTAAACTCTGTTCCATTATCACTTCTCAATGCAATCACACTTGCATTGTTGGCTTTTGCTTCCTTATCAACTTTCTTTATGTGCTCAATGATTACTTGTGGAGCCTCATCCTTTGATGTTAGAAATTCCGCCCATGTATACCTTGTGTAGTCATAAACCATCACTAGGGCATACTTCTTTCTTGAGAGTGACATAATATTGACAAGCCCAAACAAATCCATATGAATTAATTGCAGGGGCTTGGTGATTGATGTCACTGTCTTTGACTTGTGGCTTGACCTTTTCATCTTTCCTTTTTGGCAAGCCTCACACACTCCTTCTTGACAGAATTCAAGTGTGGGCATGCCTCTCACTAACTCTCTTTTGACTAGAGAATTAATGGCCTTGAAGTTCAGGTGCGATAACTTCTTGTGCCATAGACAACAATCTTCATTTGATGCTTTTGAGTAGAAGCAACAAACTTTGTCCTTGTTTGCAGAGTCCATATTTGCTACAAACAGGCTTCCTTTTCTTACTCCAGATAGAGCAAAATCACCAGTCTTCTTGTGGGTGATCAAACATTCATCTTTGTCAAAATTTACCTTGAATCCTCTATCAGTAAACTGACCAACACTTAGCAGATTATGCTTGAGACCCTTGACTAGTGCTACATCTTCAATGATGACATTACCAACTTTTAACTTGCCATATCCCAATGTGTTACCCATGCTGTCATCTCCAAAAGCAACCATTGGGCCAGCCTTTTCCTCATATTGTGATAGCAGGGCCATATCATCAGTCATGTGATTTGAGCATCCACTGTCCAAAATCCACATGACCTTCTTTTCACTTTCTTTGCCCTGCAAGCACAAAGGTATTACTTCTTCTTTGGTACCCCAAACAAGTTTGGGTCCACTTGGCTTAGAAACAGATTTATCAAAAATAGCATGCTTATCAACTTTCTTAGGATTTGTCTTCTTGTCACTGTTAGAAGTCTTAGAATCTAAATTCTTAGACTTAGGTGACAGAGGTACCTTCCTAACTCTAGGAGCACTTGAAGACTCTGGCCTTGTGTAGTGTGTGCGAATGTTGTGACTGATGCAACCATCCATGAATTGTCTTCTCAAATTAAAACAGCTAGTCACAAACATTCATGTTGCATGGCATACAGTCAAGTTTATCACAGAAAGGTGAATCTCTATGTCTTAAAGGCACAGAACAATCATAGAAAGGCTTAGCTACACTACCAGTTGGTTTCTTGCATGCATGAGTTAAGTGATTAGTGCTAAAATAGTTTTGATAAACTTTCCTAGGGGCATTTGGCACATAAGCATAATTATTATTCTTGTTTATCCCTAGCTTGCCATTTCTGTTTTGTTTCTTATTAGCCACTTTTTCTCAAATTCATTTTTCCCAGCTGAAACAAACTCCACAAACTTCTCAGGTCTAGGTCTACCTTCTACTGGCTTCTTGTCTTTTGCCTTAACACTTTCACTCTTAGAGGATGCTAGTTGTTCACTAGACTGTGCCTCATCCTCATCATTCAACATTTGCTTAATGAGTAAGGCATCCTCATCAATTTCAAATGTTGGTTCTTTAAAAATTGGAGACTCGGTCTTTTTCAAAATGTGAGGCACTTCATCCTGAACAACTATGTCATCTTCAATGACAGCATAGCCTTTCCTCTATTTAAGAGTGCCATAGTCAAGTCCAATGGCAGCCTTGGGTTTAGCTTGGTTTTTCTCATGGTAGGACTGTAGTAGACTAGAGGAGTTCTTAAAGGTTTTCAGTTTGAATTCATTCTCAGCTAGTTCATCCCTAAGAGCCTTCTCAACCTGACTAGCACATAGAACCTTATTCTGCAGATATTCAACTTCTTTCTTAAGGTTATCTACTTGCATAGCAGTTAGCTCAAGTTCCTCATTCTTCTTGTTTAACAATTTATTCTTAGCAGACAGTTTGGCAATCTCTTCATTAGCAGCAGTCATACTAGTATGAATATTAAACATTTCAATAGATAGTTGTTCAACCATGCATTTATACTCAAAAACAGACATATCTATGGTAGTGAGAGATGGTACCTGAGAGTCAGATAGAGATTGTTCATCCTTGGAATTAGCCATCAAGGCATAGTTGCAGAATTCTTGCTCCTCTCCATCACTATCAGAGTCATCCCAACACTTCCCTTCAGCTATGTAGGCCTTGCCTTGTGTTTACTTTTTCAGAAGGGCCTCATACTTAGTTTCAAGCTCTAGAAACTCCTTATCCTTCTTTTTAGGCTTCTTGCATTCACTGGCAAAATGCCCTAGGTCATTACATCTATAACACCTTACAGATGACCTATCCACATGGCTGGTTTTGAATTTATTCTTGTTTGCTTTCACAGGTGCCTTGCTTTTGTTGAATGAATTGTTTTGGGGTCTAGGTTTGAAGGGTTGGTTCCTCTTGAATCTGATGTTTGGAAACTTTCTGGCCATGAAAGCATATGAAGTGTTTTCCATGCCATCTAGCTCTTCAAGAGTATAGAACTCTTCTTCTTCCTTCTCCTCAACAGGTTCAGTCACTTCACCTTCATTTTCTTCATCATCTACTATCTCTTCTATCCTCAGCTGACTTGTAGATGCTTCTAGGTCTTGAGCAGATTTATTGACAATCAAGGCACATGATGTGCTTACCATTCTGACTTGGTTGGCTTGGATAGCCCTCTTCTGAAGCAACTCAAGCTCATGAGTCTTTAAAACCCCATAGAGCACATCATATGTGACTTTGTTCAAATCTCTTTCTCTTAGAGAAATGACCCTTTGCTCTAGATGGTTTGGTGAAGACAATAAGAAAATTCATGTTCAACTCCTTGGTGCTGTAAACCTTCCCATTCATCTGTAGCTCAGTCACCAGCATGTGAAACCTTTCAAACATGTCAGTAATGCTTTCCTTGGTCTGAGCCATGAAAGATTCATACTGTGTGACCAGTATCTATTTCTTGTTTTCTCTAACCTCCTCTGTTCCTTCACATAACACCTCAATATGATCCCACATCTCCTTTGCTATTTTGCAAGAGGCTATGTTAGCAAACATTAATAGTTCCATAGAATCTATGATTAATAACATGAGATGACTGTCAAGAGCAACCATCTCCTTTTCTGTCTCTGTCCATTTGGATGGTTCTTTAGCCACATAAGATCTTGGAATGGTTACAGTTCCAACAGTCTTTTCAGGAATCTCCTGTTGTGGAACAAAGGGACCATTCTTGAGTATCTCAGGATATAGAGGGTTAGCAGCTTTGATGAACAACAGCATTTTAATCTTCCAGAGGTTGTAATTATCTTTGTCGAACTTAGGGACCTTCACTGTTCCTGTAGTCTTTGGTGTATTCATGATCTTTTTCTGTTTTTAAATAAACAGCCTGCTCTGATACCACTTGTTGAGTATTGTACACACAAGAGAATCCGGAGGGGGGTGAATGGATTCTCAAACTTTCCTTCAGATAAGTGTTTTAGGTGAAGGTTGTTTTAAGGGTTTGAATCTGGTTGTGTAACAGAGTGTGTGTTTGTGTTTAACAGATTATGTAAGTGCGGAATATAAACACAAGAACACGATATCACTTTTATCTAATATTGTATTAGATAAAGATTTGCTACAATCTGTGAGTTCAAATGTTAGTATTCTCAGCTTCTTTCTCAGAGAGATATTACTTGTAAAAACTATAGATCACTCTGTTTGATACTTGCTAAAGAAGTAGGGTTGTTCACTTATATCACGTGAACAACTTGCTTACAACAAATAAGGTAGCAAACAAATTTGCTTTCTATTGTGTCTATCCTATTTGAGTAAACATCCAAACTGCTACAGATTTGACTTCTTAGAACTCTGTTCAGATCCACTTCTTTAGCTCTTTGTCTCTTGTACTATCTCTCCAAGTTTCTTTGTAGGCTTTCCAACGTGCTTTACAGTATGTGGTCCATAAAGCGTCTTGGCTTGTTGCAGGTTTTTGACTTGTACAATTCTTCAGTATTTTGTCTCCAAGATTGTATTCGAGAAGTAACTCTGTTGGTGATTCGAGAACTAGAATTAGCTTAATCGATAACTCTGAGTTCTCGAATACTTTGAGCTGACATATCGAATTACTTCTCGAATAAGTCTTTTCTTCAGGAATCCTTGAGATATCGAATAAAGCATTTTACTTATCGAATCCCTGAGATATCGAATAGCTTCTTTAGTCCTTGAGATATCGAATATAGCTTTGACTTGTTGACTCTTAGAGAACTCGAATGATGATTTGACTTGTTGACTTCTTGAGTTCTCGAATAGAGTATTAGACATGTCGAATCTCTGAGTTCTCGAATGAGGCTTTGACTAGTTGACCTCCAGAGATATCGAACAGTGTCTTTTGAGATATCGAATTCCTGACTTCTCGAATGCTAGACTTCTCGAATATAACAAACATACTTCTCGAAATGGTACTTAGGCAAATCTTCATTCTCCAAATTCTAACTGTGTTTATTTTGACAGTCTTGGTCTTCAAGCTTGAGGCATGATCCTTGGAACTTCTTCCAAGCATTATTCTCTGACTTTAATTACAGTTACACAGGTAGAATTTGATGCATCTTATAAGTACTACAACAAGTAGAAAATCTACAACTAGAGGTTCCCTCAGTTAAGAGGTCATGTAGGTAATGCAAAGCATTACAGACAATAAGGCTTGTTATTAGATGTATACAGGCATGCCTCTGTGACTAATCAATTACGAAATAATTCGGCGATTTGCTTATCAAAGTTGTCCAAGTTTGAATCAGCAACTGCCAAACTGTACGGAACTACAGCTGCTGCTTCTTCTTCTAATTCCAGTGGTAATCAGTTGACCTATGTTTCTATGTGCTTTGGTCCCGGAAGCTAATCTGTCCAAGTTCAAACCTGAGATACAGAGCTTAGCTGGGAATTAGCTAGTTAATTATGTAATTATATAGTCTTTTGAATTGTGGATTGACTGATTAATTATGAATGTGATGAGTGTATTCTGTGGCTCAACTAATAAATTAAGAATTTGATGAGTTTTTGAGTCTGGATTAGCTAATTGAACATATATGAGTTCTGTTTATGATTATATGCTTTATCGTGAATTGCATTAGGAACTTCATTGCTTAGATGTTTACGCTTTTGTGTTTTCTTATATTTGTGTGAATTTTATTATTTATTTACGCATTATTAAGGTAATGAGTCAAAGGAATGTAGATTATATGCGAGTTTTGTTCTAAAGTACTTCTTTATTTTACATCTGCTTTCAGCTTAAGTTCGAAGTTATTTCAGATTTATATTCGAGTTTGCTCTTTCCTTGTGTGGAATTTGAACTTTTTGATGGATGCTTTTTAGATTCTTAATTCAACTTTGACATTGCTAGTTTTTGAGGGCCTTAGATGTTAAGAAAGGCAGATACGTATAACTTTAGAGATAATAATTATATCATTACTGAAGTAGTATTGATGGTCATTTTAGCTCTTGTTTTCATTTGATTGGTGTTGCAGCCTGGACGAAATGGGGGCTCTACGGACAACACTTTTGATGAGAGGTCATGAAATGTGGCGCCTTTTCACAAGCATTTTTTCAACAGTATTTTGATAATTAAAACAAATTATAAGTAGAATTCATAAATCGAATAGATTTTCAAAGTAAAAAATCGTCAACTTCTTATCTATTTTGTTTATTCGTAGGTTTAATTGGAAAAATATTGTTAAATCATCACTAAATTAAAGATTATTTTGTTAATTTCATGTGGACAACACTCTAGAAGGTACTTTGCATTTTTTCCAGTAAATGTCAATCTGTACACAAGGCAGTTAAAGCCGATCCACTACTTTGTGATGAAAAATAACCCTTGATGTATAGCTGCAATAAACTTGTTTTTATGATGTGTTTATTAATCCTTATAATCAACAGGCACCCAAGGTTAGCTTCAAAAAGCCCATTGGAAGTGTCAGCGTATCTTACCATTGGAAGGTTAGCTTCAAAACGCAGATTACTACAAGGTATTGTTTTTGTATGAGCAACGTTGTGTGCATCTATTTTAATAAAATGCATGGTTTTTTTAGTGCTTTGCTGTGAGATGCTCTGTGTCCAAAATTTAATAATGTTTATTTTGCAGAAATTATTTCTACAAGGGAGGTTAATATTTGGACCAGATGCGAGGTCAGTTCTTGCCACCATATTGATGATCACAGTTCCAGTAATCCTCTTTTGCGCATTGGTGTATGTTGTCCATTCGGTCTACTTCTTTTCCAGTGACCTCTATGGCAGCTGAGTCAAAATCTAATGCTGCGCCAATTGACAAGGTTGATCTATCCGCCATAGATGAAGGTTTGTTACTTGTGCACTGGTAGTATTTTTTGAATACTACAGGTATATTTAAATATATTAGATATCGAATACTCTTTTGTGGTTAGCAGTTTTAGATTTGTTTTGCTGACAATTTTTTGGATATTAGTTGTACTCGGCAGCAAACTAGTTAACTTTGTTAGTATTTTTTATTTTTGGATTGCAGATGGAATCAGTAAATCTAGATATAAAAAACAAACAACCCAGGAATCAGAACGTCTAGATCTTGGAGATGCACGTGTTGTGATAACCGGGGGCAGAGCACTGAAAAGTGTTAAAAACTTCAAAATGGCAGAACAGCTTGCTGAGAAACTTGGTGCTGCAGGTTCTTCTTTTGAAAACACTTCTTTATAAATATTACATTCTATTAAATAGTTGTTCCCTTGAAGAGTATTTTGCTTACATTTTGATCCTGGACACATTATTATTTGTTGTTTCTAGGAAACATGTTTCTCTAGCACCTTGCTGCTACTGTCTTTATGTTTTTAAAGTTTGGTTGGGTTTTCACACTGTGACTGTAACTATGTGGATCATATTAGATTATTCCCGTGATTATGATTTTACTAATTCCATAGTATTTTGGATGTTAGTAACTAGTTTTTTGGCATGTCTGCTAGTTATTTTGGTACCCCTGTTTAATACTTTGCTTTTATGTCAGGTTGGCCAAACCAGAAAGATTGTAGCCCCAGAACTATACATGACTTTTGGTGTTTCTAGAGCCATTTAGCACTTGGCAGGAATGAGAGATCCAAAGTCATTGTCACCATAAACAAAGATGCAGATGCACCAATATTCCAGGTTAAAATCTATCTCAGACTTCTAACATTACAGTCTCGGAGTTCTACCAACTGCATGTACTAATCTGTATTATATGTCCACTATGAGAACTGTGGCTCCTTTAAGGGTGTTCCAATATAATTATGATTGTTTATCAATATACTGTATATATAGCATATGGTTTATCAAGCTCTTCTTACTACAGGTTGCTGATTATGGACTGGTGGGAGATTTGTTTGAAGTGATACCAGAGTTTCTAGAGAAGATGCCTGAGAAAAAATAGCCTAAAAATAGAGTATTTGATGTTCTATTGTTGAATATAAAACAGTTGCTATAGTTTCTGTATTATCCAGAAAGGGGTACTGATATGGTTGTTGGGCTAAAGGGTTACTTGGATCAAGAATTTATAAATATTGTGGATGTATTTTCAAGTATGTAATAATAATTATTTTAATTTAATTAGTCACTTTGTTGTGAAATTTGGATTGCAATTTTTTTTTTGGTTTGTAATAACAGGAATTTTGGTGTATATATAAATATAAACAGGGGAAAAATCATCATTTTTCAATAGACAATATACGTCGGTTATAAAAAGTGGCGACATATAAAAGCATCATATACGTCGCCTTACGTCGCCTTTTTTGATCTTATACATCGGCCTTTTTTATGACATTATACGTCGTCTTTTTTGGTCTTATACGTCGGTTTTTTAGCGACGTATATTTAGACTTTATACGTCGCCTTTTTAACCGACATAAAAGACTTGTGACTTTATATGTCGCCCCTCTATATGTCGCCATTTAACCGACGTATAAGACCTATTTAACCGACGTAAAAAGCCAGTTTTGTACTAGTGATTATACTAGATCCTTGTTCGTTTATTGCATAGCATATAGTGATAAAGATATTTTAAAACTTTTATATATTGTTGATCAGTTACAAATTATTTTGGTGGGCTCTATTGCTCACCCTTGCTTTAATTTATTTATATCACAACAACAGCTAGAGCAGATGGCCCGAACAAAGCACACTCGGCGCAAGCGGGTGGTAGTCGTCCGAGAGTTACCCGCTGATGTCATAGCCGCCATTGCTGAGGTAGGAGTCACCAGTAGTCTAGGCTGGCAGCTTTTGTGTATCAGACTTATTTATATTTATGACTTATGTTAAACAATGGCAAGAAACTAGTAAGCGTACTCTGTAATCATTTTGGGTTTGTAATAACTTATAACTTGTGGATCCTATGACTATATACTTATTCCAATTTCATCTCTGGGACTATAACTAGTTGTGTAATGTGTTATTATTGTGGGATCACAGCATGCAGTTTATTTATTTTGATTCAAGTTCAAGTATTATTAATGGAAACTGAGACCGTAACGACCGGATCCCCGACCCCGGATCTGGGGCTGGTACATATGTTATATTATTAAAATGTGATATTTGATTTTTTTTTTCTCTAAAAATTGGGTTCACATTTCTCTCTCCCAGAAGCATCTCCGAGAGTCTTTTAAATTACCCTTAAATATATTATAAAATAATAACTCTTACTGATTTAATGTAAATCCATCTCCAACAATGTTTCTTATATTCATTCTTTATTTTGTTTTATATTATTAAAAATAAGTCACATCCATAAAAGTACAAAAGGAAGTGGAAGAGAGAGAATATTGTTTTAAAACTTTATAATACTAGTTCAAAACTCGTGCGATGTTATATGAATTTTTTTCATTAATTTGAATTAATTTTTTTAAAACATGAACTTTAAAGACTTAAATGTTTAAATGAGATGATTTGATAATAATTATATAAATGTTATTCGTGATATTTCTAGAAAATGAGAGATTTTATTTAGAAAATTTAAAAAAAGATGATAGGTTTTATTTGAAAAAGGTAATCGATAAATTATTAGTAATTACAAAATTATTATTTTATTTTATTAAATAGAATGTCCGTGATATAATTGGAAAAAGAGAGATCTTAGTTAAAGAAAATTAGAAAGGTAACATGTTAGGTGAAAAAGGTAATTGATTAGTTTATAGTAATTATAATTTAAATATGTTATTTTACTAAATTAAATTGCTCATAATGTTTTCAAAAAAAGAGAAATTAATGTTGCCCGTGATATTTTTAGAAAAAAAGGATTTTAGTTAGAAAACATATAAAAGATGATATGTTTTAGCTGAAAAAGGTAATCGGTTAATTATTAGTATTATAATATTAATATTTTATTTTATTAAATTCAACCGCTCTTGAAATTATTTAGTTACTGAAAAATTTAATAGATAATATGTTTCATCTGAAAAAGGAAATTAACTAATTAATATGATGAATTTTATTTGTAATTAAGTAAGGGTAAATAAATAAAATCAACTGGTACCGTATGGATCAACCAAATTTTTAATGTTTCAATTTCTATATAATAATAGTAACTTTACTACAAAGAATCACTATATAAAGGTACCCCATTTGTATTTTATTGAAATGAGAAAAAAGAATTTTAATAAATTTAAGAATCTTTTATATAAAGGTCGCCCATTTGTACAAAAGAAATTCGGACAAAATTAACGTAGGGTAGCCCATTCGTACTAGTGCACAAAATTTCCACATTTGACGTACCCCACCAGACCATACCTTACAAGTTAAGTATACAATGGAAGACGCTAGACACCATAATTTTACATATCACTATATAAAATGACCAACCGTTACGTATGGCCACTGACGCAATTCACTTTTCTTATGAAGTCACATTATTCTCTATCATATTTTCTAATCAAAGGAGTTTATTCTTTAAACATCATTATGTGTTGAGTGGAAATTAATAAACTCTATTGCAGGTCACTGTGTCTTTTTACTCTCCCCTCCATAGCCGCTGCACTCCAAAGTACGTTTGGTACGATTTCACTTGAAAATTCATTTTTTTTTTCGAAAATTTAAATTTGAGACAACTCTTTAGATTGTTAGGTCAAAAAAGTCCACCTTTGTTAAGGTAATTTATGGTTTACCTATTTAAAATGAGAACTCTTGAAACCGTTGAATCACAAGTGATATTTTAAGATTATAGAAGAACAGATTAAGGGTATGTGTGATTCAGCTTTTTTCGAAAATACAAGTACTGATCTCTCCAAAAAAATAAATTATATAGTTCCACGAGAAAAGCAGTAATTTCATCAGAAATAAGGTGAAGCAAACATCCCTCGTAAATTATTAGTTTGAAAAACACTTTGGTAGTGTCACTTTACCAGATTACCCTTTGGTTGTTAGAAAAACAACTTAACTCAGAAGGGAGTAGAACTCCAACCCCACCAACTTGCACATGATTCATGAATCATGATGAAAGTATCTTGTCCAGAACATTAGATATACTAGTTGTGAGTATTCTCTTGACTAACTTGAAGAATATGTATGGACAAACTCCAGTTATTCTACTAGTTTTGTAATGAATTGCAATATAAATGGGATGCACTTGTTGATAACAGCCTCAATATTCCATAAAAACCCTACTCAGTGTATCATTTTGGCAGACACATATGGACAAGGGCAAGGAAAAAAAGAAGAGAAAGGTAGAGAATAATGAAGAAGAGTCCGAAGAAGAAAAAATGGAGAAATTCTTCGCACTCATAAAAAGCACGCGACGCGTAGGAGGAGTAGACAGATGGAAGGAGAGCCAAGAAGATCAGGTAAAAGACAACCAAGAGAAGCCCAAGGTTAATATGGCAGCAACGGGTTGGTGTCCGATGTTCCAACCGGAGGATTTCTTGATTAATAAAATTAGTTCCGTCCCAGCTCCTGCAACCAAAATTGCAGGTCCCTCTACTATCGCAGATGATGATCAAAATGAACAAGAGATAGCAGAGGAAGGGAATGATGCCTTGAACCTCAAGCTTTCTTTGTAAATTTAATTGATGTGTTGCCCATGGTTGCATACTTGCATTAGTTCGAATTGAGTTTCTAGTTTATAGATGTTGATGGATCATTTTTATTGTCGTACATGCATTAAACTAATACTCCAATCAATTGGGGTTCCCTTTCTTGACTTTCTGCCAAATGTTTTTAACAGGACCTCCGTCTGAATCTTCAGTTGAGACGTTACACTGTCGTTTTGAAGTCCTTAATGACACGGCTGAGTAAAATAAAGGCACCGGAAAAATTAGTATAATAAAGGCACCGGAAAAATTAGTATAAGGGCACCGGTGAAGTAAAGCAAGATTCTATATTAAAATTATTAATTTCGTGTCGCAATATTGATAGGAAAAAAAAAAAAATTATGTAGACTGCAAATATAAGTTTCCTGGCACACAGGCATGCTTAAGAATACAAATAACAACATGTTATACTTGCAAAAGAAGGGGCCAACATTAAGAAGTACTACTATATAGCATTATATTACATCAAGTCATCATCATGAAAACAGAGTAGCAAGATTAACAACAACAAATTACATAAGACCTTGCAGTTCCAAAAGATTAGTGAAAATAGGGTGACCAGTATTAACAAAAAGGATTACATCAGACAATACAGTTCTAAAAGACAAAACAAAGTTCAAAGCACTTCACTGTAATCACAAAACATCTGGCCACATGGATTAGCTTGGAGTAGACTAGCATCATGAAAACAGAGTAGCAAGATTAACAACAACAAATTACATAAGACCTTGCAGTTCCAAAAGATTAGTGAAAATAGGGTGACCAGTATTAACAAAAAGGATTACATCAGACAATACAGTTCTAAAAGACAAAACAAAGTTCAAAGCACTTCACTGTAATCACAAAACATCTGGCCACATGGATTAGCTTGGAGTAGACTAGTTCTCGGAAAGAGCTATTCGATCAATGATCTTAGCCACCACATCCCTTGATTCCTTGAGTAAGCCAATGCTTTGGTTCAACCTTGCCCGCTTTATAGCAATGGAAGGTGATTCATCCATCAGACGCTGAAGGCCACCACCTTGAGGACCCAAAACTTCGGTCACCGCATCTTCTTCCACACCCTGGTTAACTAACTTCTTTAAAGCCAGCAATAAGTGCAGAACAATAGAATCAACCATTCTTTTAAGAACAATGTCCCAGTAAGCAGTAAGCCTCATCTTCATGTCAAATGCTTCATCTCTAACGCCTGGATAACTCCTCAAATGCCCAACATCAATTTCCCCAAAACCTTCAATATTAGCTATTGAGGAATCACCATTAAAAACCTCTTTGAAGGCATCACGAGATGTCATAAGCTTACTCCACAGTGCCATATACGCCGGATCACACGTATAGTCAGCAATCTCCTCCATCTCTATAATTTCCATTACTCGATATTTTGATTGCTCTTTCATTTTGGAGATGAGATTTAAGGCTGCCCTTTTAATCGAGGATTGTACTTGAGGATAGTTTTCACAATGATGCAGCATTATTTTAACTACCACAGTCTCAATGTAGTCCCACACTTCAGCGACAAAGTTAACAGGTATGTTCGAAACACTTTTAACCTTGTACTGCAAAAGTGATAAGAATGCAGATCTAGGAAGGAAATTTGGCAGTGCAACACTTTTAGTTTCCTCGAGAATAAATATCTCATTGAGTAGAAACTTCTCATTAGGGTCACTCTGAGAACTGTTTTTCAATTCTTGAGAAAACTTGTTAAGCATTTCAGCTAAACGAGCAGTGCAATGCATACTCTTACTGTCCGGATATTCGTCAAACTCGCCTCTTATGAGAAGTTTTCTCAAAGACTCTTTAGATAGTCCAAGAATTCTCATGAAAGCAGTCAATGCTTCTGCAACAGTTGATAGTTTCTCAGGCAATTTATTAAGCTCCAATAGATTTCCATTCAACTTAGTATTGATCTTCCTAACAATTTCTGGCAAGCATTTAGATATAATTGTGGCTTGAATATGCACAAGTTTCCTAGCTAACACAGGAACACTAACCATAGACTTGTCGATTTTCGACAGAAGCGGGTGAGATTCGAAAAGAGTACTTTTCCGCAATCTTTGCTTCATTATAAGATTCAGCACCAACTCGGTTCCTTACACATACGTATCCAAGCCCAATATTAACATCATCCGCCATGACTTTCTCACGTAGTCCTTCCGGAGCTTTATCTGACTTTGTTACGACAGCCAGCGTCCTTTCCCCGGTTCTGTCCACAGACTGTGACATTCGAATAGACTCACAGGTAGGGAAGTCAACAGTTGCAGATAGAACATTCAGTATAATACTTTCTTCAGGTTTTATAAACTCCATTATAATTTCAGAAATTTGCTCATAAATATTTTCCGGTTGTCCGTGAACTGGAACTCTGGTGATACCTGTTGCAAAAATTTGTTTACTCACTACACAACTCATAGAATAAATGAAGTCAATATACAGAAAACCTTGTAAGAGAACTTGGGCCTTTGAAATAAAAATATAAAATCTATCAAGTATCAGCAGTAGGCTTATACAATGCATTGTTTCTTACTCTAGAAATCTACAAAAAAAAAGGTTCATAAATCATAATCCAAAAACCGACTTGGTAATAGAACTAAACAAGAACAAGCAGAGCATGATGAGGATATTTACCTGTTTTGGTACTTTTTCAAAAACTTATGTTTCGAATATAAGCTAAACCAAACACCCTAAACATCAAAATATGTATATTAATAAAATGTTCTCACAAACTTTGTATCCATTATAATTCTTTAAAAATGCATGTAATGATATTGCACATATTTTCATATGAGATCGAGTCAAGGAATATGTACCAGGGAGATCAACCATGGTGAGATCAGGAACACCATTCTTCTTGACAACAAGTGTCAATGGTGTGTGAGATATCCCTTTCCCATTGCCAGCAATCTCTTCAGTTGCTATATTTATAGCTTCAGCCACATTCATCTCATCAGTAGACACCACTTTGCCACAATACTCCAGATGGAGCTCAGACTCATCTTTCGAGTGATGATGCAACCTCATTATGAGTGGAACCCTTGTACAAATCCCCTGTCCACGGGGCAAGCTAATCCCTGCAAGTGATTCAAGAACACTAGACTTGCCAGATGACTGATCACCAACAACAACAATGGTGGGGAGTTGAATGCCTTCTTGCATCACCTTCAAGTTTCTGAGCTTGTCAATGGCATCCAAAAGTGGTCTGATTCTTTCATTGTATGAAGATACAATGGGTGCATATGAAGATATGGGAAGAACAGATTCATCAACTTCAGAAACAACCAAAGGCATATTGCTGTTTCCTTGATCAGATTTTGCAACAATTTGCTTCAACTTGCTATTATCCTGCTTTACTCTGTTTTTTGAGTTCCCACCAACTACCATCATTTTATATATCTGATACTCCTATCTGATTAGAAGGAGGCTATATATAGAAAATAATGTGAAGGGTTATGAGTTCCAGCTCAGTAGATTTCGGAAATCGAAACTATTCGGTTGAGTTATCGCAGGTGATTCGATTGAAAAATTGGTGATTTATTGGCGATTTTTGTAAAATCAGCCGAATTGCTTCTAAAATTTTGATCGCTTTTTGGCCACTTTATTGGCAATTTTTCAGAAATTGGCAGATTTCTATAATAATGCTCATTTTAATTTTATTTTTTCGAGAAAGCAAGTTAATGAAAATTCGACATGAAATAATACGAACATTTGAGTATCGTATTTGTGTTCGGTACTTAAATATTTTACATACAAGGTTTAGACAACGAACTTCAGTTAATTTACAGAGAGGTTTGAATTCGATAATATATTTCTCAATCACTCAATTTACTAAATCTATAACCTTTATTAATAAATAAAACATTCTTTATTAATAAGCAATTTTTTTTAAAATCTATTTTATATTAAATTTTTCACCCCTAAATCCTATTTTCCTAGAATTCTATGTTGTTTTTATAAAATAAAAAAAACATATTACAATTATAATTCTTTTTTTACAATTTGACAAAAAAGATTACGAATACATATGTTGATCTAGGTGACATGCTTATCTATAATAAACAAAATCCATTTTTAATGGTACTTCATACCAAAATTTGGTTCTACCCCTAAGATTTCTTATTATTTTTTAGTAAATTAATAAATTGTTAAATACTATTATAATTGTAATTTTTTATTATAACTCTATTTAGTTCACAAATAACGTATTTATCATCATCATGTACATTTTTAAGTATATATCGGATAGTTTTTTTCTCAATTTTCTTAAATAAACTTAAATAAATAATATGTACAATGACATTTATTAATAAGCAAATTTTTTGTAAATAACGTAATTTTTATAATAAATTAATGATCAATTTGATTAAATTTTCTCGGGCTTGTATTTCATACGGGTTATCATCTAATATCTTATTAATAAGTGAAATCCCGTTTTAATGGTATTTCCTTCTAGATTTGTGTCTCCTAGAATTATTGAAATTTTGATTTAATTACAATTCTTTTATTATAAACTATTGAGTTGCATAAATAACGTAGTTTTCTTTTGTAATTTTATCATTTTTTTAAAGTATTTTTTTGTAAGAAATAAAGTAATTTTTATAAAACTTTAATATAAAAATGATCAATTTAAATAAGTTATCTTGACTCGTGTTTCGCACAGGATATCATCTATTAATAATAATATCAAAATTTAAGTTAAAGTTCATTGGTTGCTTAATCAAAATTTAGTATTATATCTTAATCAATTAAAATTTCATAATTAAAAAAGATTATTAAATAAATTTTTAAATAATAAATACAAAATATTTTTAACAATGAAACTTAGCTCCTTCCGTCCCAGTGATTTCTATCCAAAACATTTGGGTACGGAGACCAAGAAAATGTATGAAAATGAGTAAAGTTAGATGAAAAATAGATAAAATGGTGGGACCAATCAATATTTAATAATAGATTTGAGATAGTGGAGGAAAGTAGTAGGTGTAATAATGTTTTATATTATAGATATGAGATAACGGAGGAAAGTTAGTAGTTGTAAAAGTTTTTTTTATCATTAAAACTTTACTATTTTTGGAATGGATATGAATGATTGAATACCCAAAATAATAAGTGGATCGAAATGAATAGGAGATGAGCAGATCCTACTAATATATTCAAACTGTCTAATAAGAGCATCTACAATGTGAAAGCCCATTTCCCATTTGTTTTTGGTCCCACTTGATTGACACGTAAGGAAAAAGAGGTATTGGACAATTTCTTCCAATGCATAGACCAGTTGGAATAATATATTAAATTAAGGATATAATAATTTATTGTGTAATGTAAGTTCAAAAGATGAAAGAAAATGGACAGTAAAGAACAAAACGGAATAAAAAAAGAAATTGGCTTAAAGTGGTACAGGCCGGGGAAGGTGACCCTGGCCACTTTGTCATCCTTCCCTCCACGCTAATTTTCAAGGCCAAGTTACGTGGATCGAGGTACCAATTGGGCTCCCATTGTGGATGCTCTAAGAGCATCTCCAACGCTCATGAACCCTTACCAATAATCTGTCATGTGTACAAAAAATAGGGATTTCACCTTCAAAACCAAGCTCCAACCGGGTGAGCCCTTCCCCAAATTTTTTAGGGGAGAGAAAGATGAACCCCATGTTTAGGTGAGAGAAAGATGAATCCTTAAAACCTTCCAACTCAGCTCCCGCCTATTCATCTTACTTTTTTATTCTTTTTCACTTCTTTAATATTACTTTTAAAAGATTTTAAAGTTCAAAATAATACTTATAGGAACCAATATAAGGAATACCATTGGAGTAAAACAACTTTTTGATTACCTATATTTTAAAGAATCAATATTTTACTATATTTTAGGGATCCAAAATAGGGGCTAGCATTGGAGATGCTCTAAGCATCACCACACATGACCCTTTTATACACAAAAGTCTTGAATGATTTGACACCGGCCGTCGACCTTTTAGCCATCAATCAAGAAACGGGGCTTACTGTCATTACAGAAGTACACTTGGGGAACACTGCCCCAGAATGAATTATTAGTTTCGTCCGAATGAATCTAGTTCGGTCCGATTGTGACCAGCTTCGACTCCGATATGAATAAGTAATTTTAACAAGACTTTAAGGGGTAGTTTGGACAATGCAATACTTTGGGGGTATTTATCCGATTTATCACAATTTCAAAAATAATCCCAAATATCTCAAGTCGAAAAAATGAGCCCAAATATCACATTAAAATGGTACATCATATAGCATTTTTAACTAAAATAAAAATGTTACATTGGGATGTTTGAGGAACTTATTTTCGGAATAAGTCAACTTATTTTAAGATAAAGTTAGAGATCTTTAACCTTTTTCTGAAAAAAGTTAACTTTTTTTGCAACTTATAGAATCTCAAACAAATATTAAATAATTGTATAATTTTTTTTTATCAAAATTTAAAATTTTTACCCGAAAATAAGTCCATAAGGATTTATTTTAAGTTTTCCCAAATAGGCTAATTGTATGGCGTTTAACTTTTTTCTTTTTTTTTATATACAAAACGCAAGATAAACTTTGGTTTCCAATCACCAAAAACGCAACCTCAACTTTTGTTTTTTTTTTTTTTTACAAAAGAGTCAACAATTTTGTACACAATACGAGAATAAGACATGAAAATGATACGAAAATTATGGATTTAGGTTGATCTTTGCGGTACACGAACACAAAAGTGCACGAACACGAATTTACACGGATGAATTAAGTGTCGGTTTTGTGTTTACCTTAGGGTACACGACACGAAACGAAAATACACGAAATAAATAAATATTTAAATACTTTTATTAAAATTATATGAATGCATATTTTATAATAATATTTTATATATTATTTTTACATAAGATAAATATAAAATAGTTTCAAATTTTAGTTTCACAAAAGTTGAGCACACTTAATTCCTTATGACATATTGACTTAAGACTCGACTAGTGAAATTTTAATATTTAAATATTTTTTTTATTCAAAAATTACACGAAACACGACATGATATGTACACGAAATGAAGGTATACGAACACGAAACAAATTCTTAACGGGTCGGTTTTGAATTTGGCATTACATACACGACACGAAAATATACAAAACGAACGAATTGTCAGGTCTATCTCCAATGCTAGGCTACAAGAAGTAGTGTAACAAAAAACAAACCCCACCCACACCCACACCCACACCCACACCCACACCTTTATACACTCTACATGATTATAGATGGCAACGGGTTGGATCAGGTTGGATATCTGTGATATCCAAATCCGAATCTTTAATCCAAATTCAAACCCGATCCAAATCTAATTGGATTTGGAAATTCAAAATCCAAACCCGATCCACCGGGTTTTGATCGGGTTCGGGTTTATCCACACCCGAATTCTTAAATTCTTGTAAATAAGTAGTAATATTTTTTTAAGCTAAATTTCATAAAAATTAAAATTACAATTGCAAATAAATTATAATATATATATATATATATATATATATATAAGGAATAAATTATAATATACATATATATGGAAAAATTATAATATATATATATATAAATTATAATATATATGTATATATATATATATATATATCGCGTTTTTTTCGGGTTTGGATTGGGTTTTGGATTTCGGGTTTGGATCGGGTTGGATTTAGCTAATATCCAAATCCAAATCCAAACTCTTTGGGGTTTAAAAATCAAATCCAAATCCAAAAAATCGGGTTCGGTAAGATCCAATCGGATCGAATTGGATCGGGTATCCGTTGGATCGGTTTTTTTTGTCGTCCCTATACATGATGTAGTATTATGTTTAAAAAAAAAAAAAAAAAAAAACTCGTCACGCTACATGATTTAAGTTGTGTGTGTTAGTGCGATATTTGGGACCAATCTTTTGAGTTGTGATATTTTGAACTAATTATGATATTAGGGACTTTTTCTCATAATTTGATGGTTACAATTTCAAAAAAAATAGAATAATAATTGTACTTTTCAAGCCCTTTTTATTTTGGCAGCTACAGTAAACCTAATTAACGGAACGAATATGAATATTGTTAGGTTTTTTTTATATGGTTATATCAATTCTATGACACAGTATGAATAGGGATGTTGATATTTTTTTTTTAAATGGTTATATCAATTTTATTAGATCCTGTAATTTATCACACGATACAAAAATATGATACGAAACGACATGAAAATTTAGTTTTGTGTTTGTATTTTGGATATACGATACGAAAGTACACGACCGAGATTTAGTGTCGGTTTTTTGTTTATCCTTTGGGTACAGTATACAACACGACACGATACGAAGTACACGAAATAAATAAATATACATATAAATATTAATATTTAAATATTTTATTTATTTATTTATTTTTATTTTTTATTTAAAATTACACGACAACACGACACGAACAAATTTACATGTCTAAGCCCTATGACAAGGTTGCTATTTATATGTTCTCTCCTATTTAGTTTGATTATATGACTAAAATATCGATGATACTTTGAAATTGTTTTAGTTAGTTAAAGTAAACCGGAGAGAACATATAAAATAATAATCACCACATTCATAGGATTGATACAATCGTTTAAAATTGAAAAAAAATCCATCAATATTTCTATTCTTTTAGTCCCATTAATTGAATTTAACTTTTTTTTTTTGAAGTAAATTGGATTTAACTTTAATCACCAAAATAAAAAGTGCTTAAAAAATACAATTATTATTTTCATTTTTTTTCAAATTGCAGCCATCAAGTTATTGCATTGTGCAGATTACAACCACCCAAATGCATCTAAAGGCATTAAAGTGTTTTAAAAATTGTGTTCGATGCCATTAAAAGGGTAAAATGTTTGATGCCTAACAAAATGTAGACGACTTTATAAATAAGACAATGTTAATATTATATTAATGTCGAAATTTATAAAAGTAGTGTATAAAATTAAAATTAAAAATTATTTTAAAATTACACGACATCAATAACATAAATCAACAGCAACACTACTTACGCAAGGTTTCCAGATATTTTAATTAATGAAATTTATGCATACTTGTTATATTTAATTAGATTTGTAATCAAAGAGAACGTCTTGAGTTGAGATCTATTTATAGAACAAATTTGAGACTCAAATTTTTAGTAAATGATACTCCTATCAATTCAGCCATTACATTTTGCAGACACTTAGCTAGAGGTGAAGAAGTTGATTTGACACCGGCCGGCAACTTTTTAGCCATCAATCAAAAAAACGGGGCTTACTGTGTGATTATTGAAGTACTTGGAGAGCACAGCCCAACAATGCTTCAGCATCTTAATTAGAGTTAATTCATATTTTAATTTCGGCCAATTGCATTTTTTATTCATACTTTGCATAATTGTACTATGCATTCCTTTACTAATTTTAGTGGGACAATTTGCATCCCTTCGGTCTATTTTGGTCATTAACGTTAAAAATGGGAGGGGTAATTTTGGAATTAAAAATGTTGAATTGCATTTTGACCCTTGAAATATTACACATTTTACATATGAACCTTTAATCTAAAAAATTAAGCATTTTTGCTCCTGAACTATAAAAATTGAATAATTTAATCCTTTTACCAAAATTTATTCCTATATTATTTTTGAATTTTCGAATGTTTAGAATATATTCAAATAAAAAACGAAAAACATAAATTATTTTATAAAAATTTCAGCATAACATCCCGAACTTATCAAATAAAATTTTTCGTTCAAGAAATTTTACAAAAAAAAAATTCGAATAAATTTATAAAGTTAGTAATATTATAAATTCAATTTGAAAGTTCATGGAATTTCCTCATATTATTTTTGTAAGATCTAATTATCTTAATCAAATTCTAATTCTTCATCAAATTTTAATTTTTTTCATCTATTTTCAATCTACTATTAATATTATATCTAAAAAAATATGGATATACTGCAAAAAAATTATAAAATCATCTATTTTGTTGTTTTTTATTTGAAGATACATTGAAAAGGGTTAAATTATACAATATTTATAGTTAAGGGGCAAAAATGCATATTTTTTTGTTTATGGAGGTTTATGTGTAAAATATGTCATACTTCAAAAAGACCAATATGTACTTCTGCATTTATATTTCCGAAAGTACCCCTGTCCTTTTTAATGGAAACGGTCAAAATAGATGGAAGGGGTGCAAACTGTCACGCCAAAACTAGTAAAGGGATGCATAATTCAATTATGCAAAGTATGGGTAAAAAATGCAGTTGGCCGATACCAAAAGGATGCAAAATGGAATTAACTCTTTTAATTATTACAGAGTTGAAACGAAACCATTTCGGTCCATTCGTGATTCGTGACCAGACCGGACCTAGGGGTGATCATAAACCGCACCAAACCGCAAAAACCGCCCGCACCGCACCAACCCGCACCAAACCGCGCGGTTTTTTATTTTCTGAGGTGCGGTTGCGGTTTCAAATTTTGACAAACCGCGCGGTGCGGTGCGGGTTGCGATTTTAGTTTTCTGAAATGCGGTTCAAACCGCAACGCAACGCACCGCAATATTTAATATTATATATATATATATATATATTATGTTAGTATTTTGCTAATGATTTAAGGTTAAGTTTGCAAGCTACTTGGTTCGTTAGTACCAACTATTTAGTAATAGTTTATTTTAGAGGCTTATGAGATAAATTATAATGCGCTAGCGCATCTTTATCTATTTAGTATCACAATATTTCATACTATAATGTTTGTATTTCGTTAAGTCTATAGACACGGTCCGCATATGAATTAAGAAATGTGGTTGAGTAAGAATTTTAAAAAATTTATTTCACATGCATGAATATTAATATTTTAGATTTATAATTATTTTTATCGAAGGTGTAAACCGCAATAAACCGCACCACACCGCACCGCATTTTTGCGGTGTGGTTTATGCGGTTTTAAAATTTCGCCGTACGGTTGCGGTTTGGAAATTTGACCAAACTGCATGCACGGGTTGGTCCACGATTTTATGGAAAAACCGCACCGCCCGCACCACGATCACCCCTAACCGGACCTGTTCAAACACGTACGAAAAGTTGAAAAAATATACCGTAAACATTTTACAAAATTTGTTTGATGCTACATTTAATTGTTCAATGCATAATCAAACTATACATATTTGTAGTTCGTTTTAATAAAATAATAATTGAAAAGTACAAATTAAAATACGAAATATAATTGTTTTGGATTTTGTTCGGACAAAACTTCGAGTGAAAGGGATGTAGAAAACGTGATAAGCACTTGGGGTTCTAATTAGGTTTTCTGTTTTTAGTTCCAACTCTATTCATATACAGTATGTTAAGTTATATAAGGGTTTTTTCAAAAAATAAATAAAAATTATATAAGGGTCATGGAAGAGATGGGATGTCTCTTATTTCGAACCCCCAAAATCAGAATATTAATGTTCGGTTTGGTTGAGAAAATTAAAATATAATGGAATTAAATGAAATTTAAATTATAAAATAACTAAATTTTCATTATTTGATCCATTTCATTTTTGATTACTTATACTGTAATTTAAACATTTCAACATTTCAATTTGAGATGGAAAGATTCATTATTTACATCATCCATTTTCTTCATAATTTTGCATTCTCTCCTTTTTATTCAAATTTTCTCTCCAATGCAATTATTTTTCTTTGATTTCATCCATTTCATTTCATTCCATTACATTCATCCCAACTAAATACAACATAAAATAATTATTAGTTGAAAAAGTCGATAATAGCCATGCTAAATCTGTTCTTATCAATGTTCTAAAAATCGCTATGTGGGTCTATGCGGTGAGCCTACCTTTTATCGATTAATCAGCTAGGCGACGATTAATCGGAATGATTAATCGAAACATTAATCGGATGTATTAAAATATTATTTTTCATATAATTTAATTTTAATATTTAAAAATATATTTTATATAAGTAAAAATATAAATATCTTCATTTTATTATTAAATATGATGAGTGAATTTACCCTTTCATGTGTAAAGTATATTTTTTATTTAAAAAAAATTATATTTTTAATGTTTTATTCTTAATTTGACTATTTTTTTAAAATTTAACCGATTAATCGCCACCTAATACCGCCTAGGGCCGATTAATCGCCGCCTAATCCATTATTCTCGCCTAACTAGTTAAACCGCCTAATATCGCCTAGGCGCCGCCTAATCAAAAAAACGCCGAATGAACGATTTTGCAGAATTTAGGCGTTTTATGGCCGCCTAGCGCCTAGGCAGCAATTAATCGGCCGCCTAGTCTGATTTTTAGAACACCGTTCTTAGAGATGTAAAGTATATTTAGTTAGCTCTAAGAGCATCTCGAACGGTATCTTGTAAAATCGTTGGCTAAATATTGAATATGTAAAATTTGTTGAACCAGTAAGGAATTATACTCCAATGGAGTTGACTATATTGGTTAGTTATAATTTAAAAATAGCATTTTATTATTATTTTAAATTATTATAAGTACAATATATTATTTTAATATGGTAATAGATGATGTGTAATTTTGCTACAGATCTCTAGAGATTCAGCATATATAGCTAATATTAG
Source organism: Saposhnikovia divaricata (assembly GCA_036435485.1). Classification (NCBI taxonomy): domain Eukaryota; kingdom Viridiplantae; phylum Streptophyta; class Magnoliopsida; order Apiales; family Apiaceae; genus Saposhnikovia; species Saposhnikovia divaricata. The sequence goes on along the minus strand of CM071594.1, from coordinate 135,107,240 downwards.
GAGGTTGGTTTTATTTTTAGCTAATGGCAACGTCCCATTGGAATGACAAAATTTTTGGATATTCTCTATAATTTCTATTTAAGGCATGCTACATAGATTTTTAGCTAATGACTTGTCATATTGGGAGAGACGGTCATCTAACACCCAAATTGCTAAACTCGAATTGCAGTGTTGAAACTAGATTAATACCCATACATATGCACGATTTTTTAAATATATTTATTTGAATATATATTTAAATATTATAAATATTTAATGTAAAACATAAATGGATTATTAATGTTATTCACTTTAGTGTAATTATTTTTGTTCTTATTAAAGTAAATTATTTCGTTTAAGTGTTTCTCTTTCTTATGATCGATATGAATTGAGTTGCTTTAATTTGATAAAACCGGGTATGTTTGATTCAATTTTTTTCTACGAAAATACAAGTAATTATATCTTAAAAAAGTATTTATTTATATTATTGTTTAAAGACATAAGTACATGCCCGGCTTTAACCCCATGCAGCCCAATCCATGCAATGGCATGGGGCCTGCTAAATAGGGGGCCAAAAATTTAAAAAAAATACAATTATATATATTAAAATAAGTGACTTGTATTGAAATTGAAAACTAGTGACATGTTATATAATGAATAATATAAAATAGAAATTAGGTGAAGTAATAAAATCCATCGCTATTCTTTTTCGCTAATCGTCACAAACATAAAAATAATGAACAAACATCTCACCTTTGTTTTATCCTTTTTCTGGATAAGCAATTGGGCAAAAGTAGTGAAAATTAAAAAGCAAAGTATAAAAGATTATATATAAAGGTTATAGCACAACTCAATTTTCATCCTTCAAGTGCAAATCAAAAAGTTGAAATTATTGGAAGATAGTAATTTAAGGCACTCTTCTGAGCATCTTGAAGAATATTTAAAGAATGACACGGTTTTTGATATTAATGGTGATGATTTGTTTTTGGAGTTAAAACACTTGAAAGAGTTCTCCCTCATACTTGCACAAATTCAGCTCAAGCGTTGGATATTATAAAAGAATTGAATGGATGTTATCCAAATGTCTGGATTGCGTATAGAATTTTGCTAACTATACTGTACATATCACAGTTGCTTTAGCGAAGAGGAGTTTTTCGAAGTTAAAACTAATCAAAATTTACCTCCGTTCAAACATGTCACAAGCAAGAATGAGTGGCTTAACAATGTTATCTATTGAAAGAGAGTTACTAGAAAAATTAGATTACGAGAGTTTAATGGACGAATTTGCATTTAGAAATGCATGTAGTTCATTTTTTAGAAAATCAAATTATTGATTTTTATATATAGGGGACTTTTTTATAAGTTTGCATGGGCCCTTTTAAGTGTTGGTGTCGGCCCTGCATAAGTACTCGGTGTTGTAAAAAATGGGAATTAGATTTAATCGATAGAGGTACTGTCAATGATTAATTGGGTATTTGGGGACTAATCGAAATGATTAATTAGATATTCAGGTTATTAGTCAGTACAATAATCCATGGAACATGGATTAATCGGTGATTAATCGACCGATTTTTAGAACAATGCAAGTACTTGTTTTGTCGGAAATATGGACTAAATGCCCCTATAAATAATTATTTCGAAAATGGTGTAATCACTTTGGCAGTGTCACTTTACCAAGTTAGCCCTGGTTGTTAGAAAAACAACCCAACTCAGAATGTAGGAAGTCCAGCCCACCAACTTGCACATGAATTATGATGATTGTATCCTGTCCAAACACTATATATAGTGCATGTTTGACAAACTGAAATTTGCACTTATTTGGACCTAAAGCTCATTTACCTTTTAAACTGATTGTTTGGCAAAATAATTGATCGGTCGTTTTATGCACTTAAATGTTATAAGCTGAATGTTGGTCAAAAGATACTTTCCACTTATTTGTAATTAGAGATGCACAAAAAAACCTTTCGGGCCGGGTTTTATCCGGGCTTTAAAAAGCCCGGGTTTTTAAAGAAACGGGTTGGTCCGGGTTTTTTTAAAAATCGGGTCGGACCGGGCTTTCTCCAAAATGACTCATTTCGGGCCGGGCTTTTTTAAAAATATTTATATATACGTAATTTTTGTCTTTTTTTGCAAAGCTAATATATTAATATACAAAAAGAAAAGAAAATCTTACAAAAGAAATAACCTCTAAAAATCTACACCCCTAAACTTTTAGAATCCATAATACATAAGAAGAGATACCACAAAACCTAACACTTAAAAACCACTAGCATAATACTTGTTTTATCATAAATATCAATGCAACTCAAGAACTTTTTACTCATAATTTGCATTATGACTTAAGCCGACCGTAAGCCATATAAATCTTCTCGTATATAACCATTTCGAGAAGCATCCTCAACACTTAACAAGTCTTTTTGAAAGAAGGGCTTGTCCTGCATATTGTTGATTCTTCCTAGCCTCATGATCCTTCACATCCCCTCAATTGGTAAGTTTTATTATTGAAATTTGTTAAAAATATTAAATGTTCTTAGATTGTATCTATAAAAAATTGGTTTTTTTATCCGGATTTCTTAAAAAGTCCGGGCTTTTATCCGGGCCGAACCGGACTTTTGTCTGGGCTTTTGAAAAGCCCGAGCTTTTAACCGGGCTTTTCGGGCTTGGGGAAGGGTTGAGCTTGGTGAAAAATAGGAGGCCCATCTTAGGCCCTCGGGCCGGGCTGAACCAGGCCAGGATTTTTTTGGGCCGGGCTTTTTAACGGATCGGATCGGGCCGGATTTCGGGTTTCAGGCTTTTTGAACATCTCTATTTGTAACCCACTTCTTTTCTCTCCTCATTACCCATGTATTTCAATATTATTATTTTACGTTTATGTATTAAAATTTTTGTATTAAATATTAATTTTAAAGAAAATAAAATGATGGATCTAGCATAAAAATATTTTAATTTTAACATAAATTAAACAGTGTTTTTATATTAAAATATGAAAAAGTGTATGTCACTGATAAAAATGATATAATTTGGTTGATATTATTTTGATAGTATTGTGGCCAAACCAAAATTATGGATAAGATCTCTTTTACCCTTATTATATATAAGGATATAACTAGCTTATAGCCCGTACGATGTACGAAAGATTTTAAATATTTTTATTTTAATATTTTATAATGTTATCTTATTATTCGTAATATTAATATTTGCGTTTTATTATTCATGATTAACCAGCTATACTCTATTTCGCTTCTAATAGTATAACTAATATTTCTTTAAACTAAATAAAAATTTTAAATGCAACCTTATTAATTTATAATAATAACTAAAAAATTAGTACTTAAATTTAAATAACTAAATTTTTTAATTTTTATAAAAATATTTTTCTTTTAATTTATAAGTCTAACTTACCAAACATGTCACCAGCTTATAAGTAAAATTATCCAAACACCTAAATAACTTATAATTCAAAATTTACTTATCACTTAAATGCCACTTACCCACTTTAAGTTTTAAGTTATAAGTTATTTGTTTTAAGATACCCAACGGCCCATACTTGTGAGTATTCTCTTGACTAACTTAAAAATATTGCATAAACTCAAATTATCTACTAGTTCCACTGTTCCAGTAAAACCCCATCTCAGTCCATCATTTTAATAGACATTTATGGATAAGGGCAGCGAGAAAAAGAAGATAAGGGTAAAGAATAATGAAGAAGAAACAGAGGAAGAAAAAATGGAGAAATCCTTTGCACTAATAAAAAGAACGCGGCGCATAGGCGGAGTAGACAGATGGAATGAGAGCGAATATGAGGTAAAAGACAACGAAGAGAAGCCGAAGAAAAATATGGCAGTAGCAACCGGTTGGTGTCCGATGTTCCAACCAGAGGATTTCTTGATTAATAAAATTAGTTCCGTCCCAGCTCCTGCAACCAAAATCGCAGGTCCCTCTACTACTGCAGGTGATGATCAAAATGAACAAGAGATTGCAGAGGATGGGAATGATACCTTGAACCTCAAGCTTTCTTTGTAGATTGTTATCATATGTTGTCCTTGCTTACATACCTGCAAAATTTCGAGCAAATTAATTCATAGGCTCGATCCCTCCGAACCTCACTCCAAACCTAACTCTAAATATTTCTAAAAATATTGTTATTCAGAGGATTTGAGCCCATGACCTTGCAGAACCAAATTCAACACCATAACCAGTTGAGCTGTGTGAACATTTGAGTTTATATTAAAAATCATTAACTACGTACATACAAAAATATTTTTTTGTTTATATATATTAATAATATATAACATAAATACATGCATTCATACAACATACATATATACATACATACATACATACATACATACATACATACGTACATACATACGTACATACATATGTACATACATTCATACATACATACATGCATACAGACAGACATACATACATTTATGTTGTATAATCTATTAATATTTCATTATTTGTAACTTCATTATTTACATACATACATACATACGTACATACATACATACATACATACATACATACGTACATACATACATACATACATACATACATACCCTGAGCAAATTAATTCAAAATGACAATTTTACCCTCATTTCTAATATATCTTTTCGAGGTTATTTTGGTCTTTTAACATCAATATATTTAATACATATTATCAAATACTACAAAATTAATATACATACTTATACATACATATATACATACATACATACACTTACATACATCAATATATATTTAGTACATATTATTAAATGCTACAAAATTAATATGCATATTTATACATATATACATATATACACACATACACACATCGATACATACATGCATACATACATACATGCATGCATGCATACATTTATGTGTATATAAGATAATATTTCAATAAACGATTTTAATTTTTTGGTTGAATACTCGTATAGACATACGTACATACATACATATACATATGCAAAGGTTTATATAAATGTATGATAATATATGATCATATACACTAACATATACCACATGTCATTATACTATTATTTAGATATACTGTAAATTTTTATGAATTAAATATAGTAAAAAAAATATTATTTGAGTAAAATTTTTATATTAAGCATGTACGTGCATTGTAGTTATTTATACCTCTGAAAAATCGAACTATACATAATCTTTGACATATTTTAAGTATTATATTTGTATGTCACAAATACGTTCAAATGAATAAAAGATAATAAATAAATAAATAAGAATTTTAATGTATATAAATGTAATTCAAATTTGTACTAACTTTACTTATCGCATAACTCATAAATTTTTATTCAAACACACAAATGTATAAAATTCCCGTACAAACTAATAGTTGAATTATATCTAGAAACTAAATAAACTGAAAAAATGATCAATATTTAAATACAAATTTTTACTAACATTTACTATTGTATAACACAACCATTCATCATACATATAATTAATTCAAAAAATATTACAATTTATTGGTATCTCGAACGTGCCCGTGCAATGCACGGGCTTAAAAGCTAGTTTTTTTAACTAGTAAACCGAAAGTATGCAGCGGGGACCTCTGTCTCAATCTTTATAGTCTGTTCGGCAACACTAATATAAGCTAACTTATGTTTTATAAGCCATTTCAATTTATGAATATATGTTTATGTACTCAACTTACTAATCCAAGACGTACTTTTTCCCAATTTATTTTTTGTTACTTGAATTTTTTACTTATTTAATATTTTTGCATTTGTATTTATAAATGTCATATGCATGTATTGAGATTATTGTTTTAAATAATTAATATTTTAATTTAATTTAATAAATATTTCATGAACTTATAAATAAATTTATCCAAATACTTGTATAACTTATAAGGCACCGTTTGGTCCCACTTATAAGTAGCTTATAAGTTACTTATTTCGAAGTTTTTTTAGAAAAAAATGTGTATGGAGAGTTTAACATTCGTTATCTTGCAAAAATAAGTTAATTATTTCAGAAAAAAGTATATATTTACTTCCTTTTTTCAGAATAAGTAACTTACTTCTGAAAAATAAGATTTCCTAAACAGAATTTAATATTTTTTTACTTATCACTTATTTAACACTTATTCATTTAAATTATAAATTACATATTTAAAAATATACTAGACACCACTTAATTAGGTTCCATTATCTTTATGAAGTCCTCATTGGCTGAGCTAATTTCAAACTCACTTAATACTAAGAGTCAGTGGTCAAACTTTAAATGAAAAGGATGTAGAAAATGTGATAAATGCATTTGAGTTCTGATTAGGTCTGTTTTTAGTTCGAACTCGATTGACATGTTAAGTTGTCCTGTTCTTGTACTTCAGCTGATAGTAGTCTCTAGTAGATTTAGTAATTCGTTTGTATCATGTAAGAACCCAGATTTTTGGTAGAATTAAAACTTTATTATGTAATGGAGTATGAATGAATAGTGGTTACGACTACAATGTATCAGTGGTTTAATGAATGAATATTTAATGGATTTGGATTCAAATGTTTATATGCCGTGAACAATGCAATTGGTTGACAACTTAGATTAGAATAATCTATCTCTTAGAAAGTAAGATAGGGTATTCCAAAGAGGAAGGTTATTCTCATGTCATCCAAATCGATATCTGGTAGCTCATGTCATCCAAATCGATATCTGTTATAAGTTAATTGATTTCGTAAAAGAGATTGCGAATGCTCGAAAGAGAACGAGGACATTTTTCTAAATATAGGAAATAAAGAAAGAATAAGTAATGAATAGTGTTTTTGATGGAAATTGGAATATTATCAGACGACACTATATAGAAGTATCCCGAATGGATTTCTGAGTTCGTATTAATGATCTATAGGCAAAATAAGTGTATGTAAATGATATCAGATTAAAAAATATAACACTTTTATTTTCACCGAGATTTCCCTAGACACTGAAGGAATTAAGGATTTAATAAAGAGATTTGAGGAATTTAAATTCGAGGATTATAAAGGAGGATTGAGAATGGTAGTATAAATATCAAGAAGGTTTCCGGGAAAATCCTAACAAGAAATACTTGAGATATTCCTCCGAACGATCAATGAAATTGAGTAATAGCCGGACAAAGAAACAAGTAGAGAGCCAAGATGCAAGCATGTGCAAGTGGATAAGGTCAACTAACCAAGTTAGTACCAAAGGAACTAGCATCATTAGCAACTAAACCAAACTAGTTACAAGATTACATCATCTACACCACTAAAAACCAACACATGGCACATGATGATGCATTGGATGACCTAATCACTTTATTAAAGTGACTTTATGCTAGATATTATCCAAAACATCACAATAATTCACATAACCAAGCAAGAGACAAGCCAAGCAACTCCATTCTCTCTCTTTTCTTTCCATTCGGCTTTTGCATAAAATCAAGAGGAGAAATCCAACTTCCAACCATCAAACAATTCCAAGATTAAATAGGTGAGTACTACATTTCATATCATAGTTATCCTATAAATTTGAGCCATAGATTCCAAGTTTTGAGTGGTGAATAAAATCATCAAAATTTATGATGAATAGTAACTTTCAAGAACTAACTTTGATTTCTTGATTTCTTTGGATGATCTAAGCTTGGTTAAGGTAGTCTAAAGACTATACAAGGCTTAGTAAGGTCTTTACACACTCCAAGGAAGGTATATCTGTAAGAACCCAAAATTTCGGTAGAATTAAAACTTTTCCTATTATGATGAAGTGCATCAATGAATAGTGATTTGGTGGATGAATAGTGATTTTGAGGATTAAGAAAATTTTTCATGCCACCTATGTACGAGATGTAGTGTGGATATTCCGAAGTTATACTAGTAATCTACGGAGTAAATAAGTGTATGTAAATGCGATCGGAATTCAGAAATTCCAAATTCTATTTTCGTGTAATATTTGACCGATCAGTGAATTATATATCAGTAATATCAAGAAATGAGATATTTAATTTGAGGAATTGAGGAGTTAATATTTTGGAATTTTATTATAAGTGATTTGAGAATTTGGAACGAAAACCACTGAGGAAGTGAAACAAACGTTCTAGAAACCGCTGAAACTTTACAATGAGATTAAGCGATTGAGCGAACGAATCATGGATTAAGGATATGGTATATTAAGAGTCCAAGGAAGGATATGTTATGAGAGGGAAAAGGGATTGAGAATAAACTCCTAGAATTGAGAAAAGAGAATGCTTGAGAAATCGGGAGAACGTTTTCTGAGGTAAAGAGAAATAAACAAGGGATGTTGGAATTAATATTCGTTCGAGGTATTGTGCTATATTAGAGCAATAGTATGCAACGTATAAGTTGTAACGTATTTATTTTATTCAAGAAACGACAAGGAAATCAAGGCGGTGGAAAAGAAAACAAAACAAAAGGACTTAAGTGCAAGAAACAAGAGACAAGGACTTGGTTGCAATTAGCAAAGGGCTTGGTTGCAATTTAAGTGGATAAGAAATCTAGAGGAGCCAATGAGAGGTTGCCACCTAGCAAGGATGAGATGCATCCAACCAAAAATAGATATATATCAAGTGTATGGCATTATTAGAACATAAAACCAAGAACAAAACCATTCTGCCCAGCAGAACACCTCTCAGTAAAACGGGCCTAGAGCCTTCATTACTCAATGAAATTTTTTGTTCTTTATATGGTTAGAAAGCTGTTAAGACGCTCTACAACTTTCATTCAGGAGCCGCGACCAGGAAATGAGTGCAAGGGCTTCGTTTTGGCTGATCTTTGGGGCGTGTTTTTCCAGTCAGGAAACCCACTTCCATGTTCTTGATTTCTTTGGTGAGATTGAAGATGGTGAGCATAGAGTAAGGCTTCCCCAAGGTTAACCAAGCTTGTTTGAGATTGTAAGAACATCAAGAAGGTATAAAACTCTAACCCCTCTTGGCCATGAATTATTTATGGTGTTTAATGTTAGATCCATGGATGTTAGTGTGAATCTTGGACATATAAGTTATGGATGATGTAGATCTTGAGTTTAAGTGTTGTGGTTGTGATTTTTAAGCTTGTGGTTAGTGTATGTATCTCCATGTATGTTATAAAGTATGATCTTGGTGATTTAGATGTTGGTTGTGATGTGGATGTAAGATTCTTGGTTGGTTTAGTGATATAAGCATGCTGAGATTTTTCCAGGAACTTGAACTGTCTTGTAAGAGGGTTTTGAACCCCCAAATCTTGTCCCCTCAGGTCCTAATATATATTGTTGGAAAGGTATTTGAATATAGTTTCCACAAATATAAGGTTCATGACTAGGTGATGTATATATTTTGAGTTATGGCCTGAGAAGTGAAATGTGTTTCTGGATTCCGGGCTGCACTAAATGGTCCCCTTGTGAACCTTGTTTAAACCCCTAAAAATTTATGTAGGATCATGGAAAAATTAGAGAAGCTAGAAAATGCAGTGGTGAAGGCTACCCAAAAATAATTGGATTAAAATATGTATTTTTCAATTTTATAAAAATTCTAGAGTAAAATTCGCGCAAGGGAAAAAGTCGTAAGTGGAGTGTAATTTTAGAGGTAATGGATATGATTCGGATATGGTAACCAAATTAAGTCGAATAAGTGACGAGCGTAATCGAGTGATGACATGAACCTATAGTGGGGCTAGAGTGTCATAAGACGAAGTCGTTAAGTTAATTTTGTACCCCCTAAAACCCCGCAATTAAAGAGATATTGATTAAGGTACTAACGAACGGTTATTGCTTATGTATAGATCATTCCACTCCGCACGCTCGACCACCCCAACCTCACCAAGGCAAGTTTACTTTTCAAAACTTACATATACAAGGACTTTCACTGTTGTGTTTGTAGTTTTCAATCATATCAAATGTTTATGTTTATCAAAGTATCGATGAAATTGAGATGTATAAGTACATATATGTTTGCACCCCTTGAACTTAGAATGAAATGTTTTCTTCGGACAACGACTCTAGCAATAGAGGTCGTAGCAGTCCGTATATACTATTGACCGGGGAGCGGTATATTATTATATCGTAATTAAATTGCGAAAACCTGAAGGGTCATTCGGGGAGTATCGTATACTCAAGTAATTATTTTTATATCTTCGTAAATACTCAAAATACCTATCTTGGATTAAAAGCTTATTTAATTAAATAATTATTTTATTAATTATTAATATTAAATCTTAAAATATCATTTATTAATTATTGTTCATTATTTTAAAGACAAAGCTAATCCAAGATACCTTTAGCACTTTCAAACTCGAACTCTTTCGAACTCAAAACATTTTCGAAAACCCCCGGTCAGGTTTGCTTCTTGTATGATTTCAGGAATCATCGGTCGACTGATGTCGGACCTCAATTACTCAGTTTTCAATCAAAATCAAGTTTTAAAAGAAAAAGAAAAAGGGACTCTGGCAGGTGTGGGAACCGTTGACGAACGATTCCCGGGATGTGTAAGCGGCCGTGAGCCAGGCGGTCCATCAATTATTATTCCGGCCCAGGTGTTGCCGAAGGATGATTACGGATGTAGTTTTCATCGAGGGTGATTACGGATGTAGTTTTCACCCGGGGATAGTTACGGATGTAGTTTCTATCCTTCTACCGGTAGAGAAGACCCGCGGATTATTGGACTTGGATGTGGCGACTGACCATCGTCAATCCTTGTCAGATTTTTATGTTTTCTTCCAGTCCCATCCTCCACTTTGGAAAAATACTCAAACACTGCTTCTTGGGCCTAAGTGCCAAGTTGCCGATAGTGTGGATTTTGATAAGAAAAATATTGACATCGTGCAGTATCTAGAATTGCAAGATTTTCTATAAAGATTGGCACGTGTTAGTGCACTCTTGCAATTGTTTCAAAGAATGAAATGTTTTTGTATGGGAAACCTTCTAAGCTAATGGAAGGAAAGAGGTTTGCAATGATGTATTCCCTGTACAGTATGTTAATCGTAGAGTGTTTTGCCGAAAATGATATACTCATATGTATATATTTTCAAACTTGAGATATATTGAAATGGGAACCTTATAAAGGGTTCATATGTTATTCTTAAAACTCTTTAGTGAGTATAGATGTTTTATTCAAACTCGGACATATACATTGTCCAATTATGTTTTGAAATCTGAGATATATACCCATATAGTTGGGAATGTTTTCGAAATAAACCACATTATTATTTTACAAAATGGTGAACTTGCTGAGCATTATGTAGCTCATTCTTGCTTTATAAAAACTTTTCAGCAAGAGAAGAATTTGGCCGATTAACTCCGCACCAGCAGAAGAGGAGTAGAAGAATTACCCCGGAGATGATTTAGTTCCTGATAAATACTACAGAGTAAGTCTGATAGGTTTTCAACTGTAATAGTAAGACTCTGGATTGTACAGATGAATTGTAATATTTAGTGTTACTTTTGATTATCGCTTCTGAGGCTCTAACTTGTTTGTGCGTAAGATTGAGGTCTGGACGTATGTATTGTTGAGTTGTAAAGTTAATACAGGTATGATATGGTTGGATGATGATGTGACGACCTGAATTTTTGACCTCAGATTTGGGGGCGTCACAATATCTCTCATGAACCCTAGATCTTACTTTGAGTTTTATGAATGTTCTTGGTGGTTTTAGATGAGTTATGATTATGATGTTATTATAAGCATGTAAGCATGATTATGTAGTTGGTTTAGTTGATCTAAGTGATATGTTCCAAATGATGGTGAAGTGAGAAGTTCTTGGACTTGTTAAGATGTATGGTATGCCCAGTGTGGCTTGGTTATGTTGTGATAAATTTGGAAATGTTCGATTTACAGCCGTCGTAATGGCGAAATTTCATTAACTCTTAAAAACCGTGCATAATAGTTGGGTTAATTTTCTGATCTTGATGATTATATGACTTACTGTTTAGGAGTTATGGTCGATTTAGTGAAAGTGGTTCGAAACCGTAAGTGCGAGTTCGTAATTGAAATTGAACCCCCTTAACATGATTAATTCAGTGGCGAATCTTGATAATTAAATATCAGAGATCATAAGGAAGGTGTGAGAAAAGACCTCATGTCAAACGGATCATTTTTCGATTTTATAAAAATGTTCGAATCAAGGTTAAGTACGAGGGAACCCCTAAAAAGAGCACTTGGTTATAACTTTGGAAAACCACTTAGAAAGCGAATAATAAATCTCGAGGTATAATCTTTCCTAGTAAACGACCAACCTTAGAACTTAAATGACTTAAGAACCTACCAAGTGTAAGTGTAATGACATGCCTGGATAATGAGCAAGTGTCGGGTTACAACGGTGTTAATAAGAGTTACACTAGAGGGTTTATAACGAGATAACTTGAAAACATGTTTTAACCTAAGTAAAGTATATACTTAACCTTTCAAAGCGTTAAGTGATTAATCTCGAATATTTTAATTATTTATATATCACCGGACTGACCCAGGACACATTATCCCTACAAGAGTACCAGGCAAGTTTTCAAACATTTTGAAACTGTTATTGTGATAATATATATGATTTGGTTTCTGTTATACATATGCCCTAGCATGCATGCCTGCTTTCAAATTATATTGTGATACTAGTTTTATGATTTGATATTGGCTTATAAGCTAGATATGTGATATATTAGTTATAAGCCGGATATTGCTAAGACCCTTAGTGAAGGGCATATGATCTTCATTCTTCAAATATAGACCGGGAGTCGGTATTTCTGTATATACTGTGATTATTTTCTGAGGAAAATATTAGATAAATGCTTTTCCATTATTTCTTTAATGAATATTATTTGAAATATTCATTTGAGTTTATTTATTTATTTAATGAATATTATTTTGAATATTCATTTGAGTTTTATTTATTAAATGAATATTATTTCGAATATTCATTTAAGGTTTGAATTATTTATTGAATATTATTTCGAGTATTCATTTAAGAAATTATTATTTAATGAATATTTTTATATATTCATTCGAGGGTTATTTATGAGCAATATTTTGATAAATAAATATTCTTTAAATATTTACGAGTTAATAAATACTATTGGAATATTTATTTAATACTTTTAAATTGGTTTTCAAAATAAATTATTTTATTCAAAAAATCATCTTTGATCTTCAAATATTATGTAAAATATTTCTGAGCCTTATTATAATTATTTTATCAAGGAAAGGTTCCCAAAATCTTATTTTCCATTTAAATCTATCTCACAGGAAGATTTAAATGCTCGCTCAAAAACTTTCAAAATATAAGGGAACCTTACTTGAGAGCTGTTATTTATTTTGTTTGACTGCCCGATCATAAATCTTTGAAACTATTCTTTTCATTCGCAACTTGGTTGTTATTCATCAAATTGAATCTTTTGTTACTTCCTCATTGTTCGAGGGGTAAGTGTTATTCTCAGATTACACACTTGTATAATTATAGAAGGGGGGGGGGTTGAATACAATTCTTGATATTTATAAATTTCTGATAAGAACTCCAGAAATCTATACTTGGATAATTGTTGTAAAAAGATTAATGCACAAACACATAAAAATCAGGTGGTTAAATGCACCACCTGAAGCTTTTATTCAAAGAAAACTCTGTGATACAAATGTACACAGCTTCTGTTTTACAACTCTTTGCTTTCTAAGGATATTCAATAAACCTAAGCAAATGTATCTGTTTTCTTGGCTTCTAAAGAGTTGCTACACTTGGTTATAAATCCCAAGTTTACAAGTGCTACAGGAATAAGATAATATTAATCTAATTCAAGTTGACTTGCTACTCCACTCCAAATACACATGTAGCCGAAAGGTTGTCCTTGTGAACAGACATGTCTCCTGCACCTTTCTTGTATTCATAGTGTAAATGGAATGCTTCTTTCTTCTTTGTTTCCAAAGTATGGCTGCCATACAGCTTTTTGTATCTACTATCAACCCATGTGATCTGTCAGTCAAACCTGTCCTTATCAATTGCTAATCCTCAGCTTAGCATAGAAATAAGTGTCAATGATTATCCGTTGATATTGTACACTGACATCCGTATATATTGAGCTGTATCCGTTGATATTGAGATTTGAGCTGTATTCGTTGATAGAGTGGATTTGAGTTGTATCCGTTGATAGAGTTTTGTCTTCATCCGTTGATACACTTTCACTTAGACAGAATTACATAGCATAGCTTATTTACAATTGGCTACCCTATTCTGCCTATCCATTGATGGTCAACATGACTGTGGATAAAAACACTATCAACTGATAACATAGAGATACTGCAGTATGCTACAAAACCTCATCCGTTGATGAGCTACCTGTCAACGGATAGAGTTATAAATCCTCATCAGTTGACAGCTACAAAACCTTATACAATTTGATTGATTGTGAAGTTATCATCAAATACAACATATTCCTAACAATCTCCCCCAATTTATACTTGATGGCAATAAAGCATAAATTCAGGACCTTGATGATAACAAAACATTCCTAAAGATATATATAGAACAATGCAAAAATTGTATTAAGCTACAAAAATTAAAAACTGAAAGTTTGAGAAATTTACAGAGAAGTGCTCCTCTAGACTGAGCAGATTAAAACTGTTTCTTCTCTCTTGTTGGCATCACCCTTGATTTTCCTTCTTTGGCAGAGTTGGACTCAATCTGCATTTGGAGTTGCCTATAGAAGGCATCTTCTTCATCAACTTTTGGATTTAGCTTTTGTTGTAACCATCTCAGGTATTGAGAACTAGCCTTTGATAGTTGGTCTTCTAACCTGAAGAATCTCCTGTTACCATCTTCATCTTTGAACTCCATCATCCAGAAGGGTTGAAGGTGGATTTTCTGTCCATTGTATGGGATCTTCATCTTCCTTGGTAGACTTGATGGTGAGTTCCATTCTCTCCTTATCTGTTCTATTCTGTCCAGTATCTCCCCTTTTGCTATCTTGGAGAACCCTGTGTATCTCTTGATTGTAGAGAACACTTTGGTTAAGGTCAGATAATTTTCTCCAAGAACCCTCTGTAGTGGCCATGTCCTTTCCTTTCCTCCCTTGTATACAAAGACCAATCTCTCTGGCAAATGTTTATATTTGTCAATTCCTCTTACTTCTGATAATTCATCCAGATACAGATTCATGCCAGAGTATTCTTCAATATCTGCCTGATAGATAAAATCATCCTTATTTTCCAAGATTGGCTGCTTGACAATAACAAGCAGGGATGGGCATCGGGGCACTTCGGGGCCGGGGAGTGCTATCCCCGCCCCCGTCCCCGGCCCACACGGGTAACGGGTATCCCCGCGGGGAATTTCATTTTAAACAAAAAATAATATCTTAAATAATTTTAAACACTAACTAGTGAGTTTGAAATAATTTTTCTTGTGATATATTATGAAATTAGCAACTAAAGCTAGATTAGATGTTACGTTACCACGTTTTTTCATCACCAATAATCGCATAATAAGTATATCTTCAGATTCACAAGCATATAAGTTACCTCTTAAAATTTCTTTTTGAAATCTAAACATTACAAATCAGTAGCTAATATATATGATTATTAATATATATAATTATATATATTATAATGTGGTGAAATCGATTCGGGGATTGAAAATCGGGTTGGATGGAGAAAATCGGGGCGGGGGTCGGGAATCGGGCCGGGGAGACATAAAATCCCGAACCCGGTCCGCTCCCCGGTTTTTTTTGAAAATTATCCCCGCTCCCCGGCCCGTACCCGAAAAAATCCCCGATTCCCCGTCCCGTTCGGTGCGGGGAACGGATCGGGATCGGGCGGGCCGGGGTGAATTCCCATCCCTAATAGCAGGTACCCTAGCAACTTGAATTGGTTCCTTTGAAGGTTGCTTCCTTGGTATCCTTTTCTTCTGTATAGGTTTCTGTTGAGGATTCAGCAAGAATGAAGGAACCTCAATGGAGTCAAGATTCATTGGTTCCTCTTTAGGTACTATAGGGTCACCATGGAAATTCATAGCTGGGTTGAATACTTTTGCAGAAATAGGTTGTGATGAGCCAACTGTTTCCTTGCTTTGGCCTCCTTGCCTTTGATTTCACTCTCCTTTTAGGTTTGGATTTGGGGACTGATTTCACTTTCCTTTTAGGTTTGGATTTGGGGACTTCCTCAGGTTCCCTCATTTCATCCTCTACCTCATCCATTAACTCCTGATCCAGCCTGGTTTGCTTCTCATCTGAGTTTTCATATTGATTTTCTTCACTTGGATGAGCTTCCCTTAGAAGTTTAGAGGTCTCCTCTCTTTTTGCTTCAACAAATCTAGGATGGCTGTTGGATATATTTAACACTTTTCCATTCCTTATTATTACAGCCATCCAATCTCTTACACTCTTATTTGTCTTTTCCTTGAACTCTTTGATTGTCTTTCCCATTAGCTTCTCATCATCATCCTTGGGAAATGGAAAGTCCAATTGTAACTTGTTCTTCCCATTTGCCTTTGGTGGAGAGTAGGCTCTGGTTTTTATGTATGGTTCAAATTCTTTGACATAAGATGGTTCAACATCATAGAATGTAGGAGCCACAATCTCTGGAGTGAGCACCTTCAGAATTGTAGTTGATATTGTTGGAGCTGAGGACTGAGTAGAGAACAGAGTTGATAAAATTGATGCATTGATCATTCTCTTTGTCCTCAAAATTCTTTCATTTGCCTCCTTGTTGATCTTTTCTAAGGCCTCTATTCTGGCTTGCCTTTCACCAACTGAGATTTCTGATAAGTCAGGAATCACAGGCAAAGCCTTTTATTTCTTCACAGGGGAAGCCTCTGTAGTAAACTCTGTTGGATTGACCAATATAATTGGCTGTTGCTCCCCCTCAATTTGTGCTATCTTGCTACTGGAAGCTGGAATTTGACTAGAAGTAGTTGCAACCTCTTCTACCTTTTTCTCCTCCTTTTTGTTAGCATCAAGGGCTGGAGGTGAGGCTGCAAGTAGCCTTTCCAGTAGCTCAGTCTGTTTGGCTTGATTGGCAATGAGTGTCTGCATTTTAGATTCCATACTTTCCACTCTGGAGGAGAGATGCTGAACAGATTTGGCCAGGCTATCTTCCTTCAATAGTTTGCTAGTCAGCACCTTCTGAGTGGTAGTAGGAGCTAGTGCCTCAATCCTGGCATCTAGTTCCACTTTCATTTCTCTAATTGCAGTTTGGACCTCCTCCTGTTGTGTTCTTTGAATGACCATGTGCATCTTGTGAAGTTTCAGGGAGTCCATTATTTGCTGAAGGACAACCTTTCTCTGTGGATCTGCATTTTGGTGCTCAGCCATAGCAGATTGATATTGCTTCATAATCTCCACATTGAAGTCACCAGCCACTAGCAGTAGAAAATAGCCATTCTGGAGTATCTGCCACATTGACTTCTTCATCATTTGATATGCTGTCACTGTCATCACTGCCAAACTCTTCACTGTCAGCATCTGAAGGCAGAGTTGTCAAAGCTTCCTTTGCTCTTTGTAGAGATTGTGAGGTGTGCACTAGGTGCATTGCCTCCTCTGCCTCCACATTGCCCTGTTGTGCCATGATTTGATAGGCAGAAACAGGATGAGTAAAGGTTTCAGGATCCAAAGAGATGGAGTCAATGATTGACTGATATTCTTGTCGAAATTCCATCTCTTTAGAAGCTTCATTAACCTCCATTAACTCACTTGCAATGGCTGGATCTTCCTGCCTTATTTCTCTTGTAGTCCTTTCTCTCCTCTCATCTCTCTTTTCTTGCATCAGGGGCTCCCCCTGGCTCACACCTCTCACACCCTCACCTTCACCTACTAAGGTGGAACTCTCTTGCTCTCCTTTTGCCTGACCTGAAGAAATGGTCAGCCTCTCATTATTTGCCTCTCCTTTTGCCTGCTCACAAGGCAGCCTCTCACTCCCTTCCCTCAATCCTAAAATTGTTTCAACTACTGAGAACTCCTCCACACTTGACACAGGAATGTCAGATATAGCAGTAGTAGAGTGAGTTATCAACGGATAAGGGATATCCGTTGATGGAGTAGTTATAGCTGTCAACGGATGGCTAGACATTGGCGCATCCGTTGATGGAGAAACACTTGTCAACGGATGAAGGATATCCGTTGATGAAGGAATCATAGTATCCGTTGAAGTGAAAACCAACACTGAATCTGTGGAGATTGATTTTAAAGATGAGGCCACAGATGTTGTTGTGAATTCAGGAATGGAAGATTGATGGCCCAACAAATCATCTAAAAGATGATGACCACCAATTGCAGAGTGGGGCTTCTCCAAGAATCTTAAAGATGGAGAATCAGGAATTGATGTAGATATCATATCCACATCCAGAGATGGAGTTGGTGATGGTGGATTGTAATGTGTATCGATTTGAAGGTTAAGATCAAGGGGCTGTGACTCCACATTTATTGAAGTCACATCAAACTGAATTTGAGAAGGTACAGTTTGCTCTACTGTGTGTGCACCCTGTGCTTCCACTATGGTTTTAGATTTTACTCTTCTTTCATAGGTTTTGAGAGAGGGCTAGTGTCCCTTACCCTTTTGTGCAGAGTTGCTGTAGAACTAGTAGTCACACCCTGTTGAGAGGATGTAACTTGGGCTTGTCTATTTGGTGCACTTTCCTCACCTACATTATTCTTAGGGCTTGCACCCTTTCCATCACCACTCACTACCTCCTTCACACTCCCCTCAAGAGTTGTGGTAGTTTTTGAAACAGGTGTTTTTTGAGAAGCACCTGAGGTTTGTCTCTTAGATTTTGGTTTGGAAACTTTTGTTTTAGTCACTTGGGTAGGAGCCTATTTGGTCACTACTACAGACTCCATTGTGATTGTGGAAGGCAAAGAAATTTGGGGGTTAGAGATAGGAGTTTCAAGGTTAGAAAGAGTTACCTGAACAATTGGTAGATATACCAATTGTGCTTCTGCATTGGAGTTCATTCGAATTAAATCACTTAAGACTCTCTTCTCCTGAACAAAACATGTGAACTTGCTATCCGGGTTAGCAATGGATAGCTCATTCTCAGATACATGCAGTGCTAAGAGCATAAAAAATCTAGCAAAATAGATATTCTTGCTCCTATTTTCCTTTTTACCTAATTTTGCTGCTATCTCATACATGACTAGTGTGCTAAAGTTATAGAATTTATCAGTCAGAAGCATACACAACATAACTAGCATGGAATGGGTAACAGCATCAAAATTACTAATTTTGTCTAAAAAAGTTTTAATGAAGGCATCACAAAAATAACTCATTCTTTAACCATCCCTTTCCTAACAATTTTCCCTAAATTATCAGTACTAAGGGCATAATTTATGGAATTAAGCATGACAACTATTTCAGCATCACTGGGTACTTTTAGACAGTTATTCTCAGGTAATTTTAAACAAGCAGTTATCACATCAGAGTTAACTACATAGTTTTTACCCTTTAAGGAAAAAGCAATTGTACCGTCTGTGCCATTGAACTCAGCAGATGCCCACACCTCTTCGATTACCTCGTGGATTAGAGGAGTGGTGGCAGTCATAGCATACGAAAGTTTACAGTTCTTCACAAAATTCATCATGGTGTGATAAGCTTCTGGGGCATTCACTGTATCGACATAGGCCGCGAAATTGTTCTTCTCATAGGTGAACCCAGTGGAAGACATCATCTTAACAATAGGCGCCATTGAAGTGTTTGAACTTTTGTTGCAGAGAGTCTTTGTGAAGAAGATGCGGTTTACTTAAGAGAATCTTGAAAGTCGATAAAAGTGAGATGTGAGAGCACAAGACAGCCTTTTATACTTTTCAAGAATTGAAAATGAAATAATTAAAAGTAATTACCCATTGGTCAAAAGTAACTATAAAATAATAAAAGAAAATAAATATAACCAGTCCTATATTGATACACGTTTACCAACGGTTATATTTAAAAGAAAATATGTATATCAACGAATATGAAATGAACGGTTGAGAAACAGTTTATCCGTTGATGACGTGGATAACCTGTTATCCGTTGATATACGAAAATCTAGGAATGTGTTTATGCTATCAACGGGTAAAAGGATATCCGTTGATAAGATAATTTTGCCTTGGACAAAATTTCTGAAGAAATTTTTTCCTGAGAGTTTTTAATTCTCAAGTAAATCAAAACACATTTCTAGCTGCAATGCAGTAAAATCAAATATCACTAGGAATTATGACAGGTTAAGCATACCTAGTTCACCTACCAATCTTGTGAATGTGGATTCATCAAGAGGCTTGGTGAAGATATCTGCAAGCTGCATTTCACTTGGCACAAAGTGCATTTCTACTGTACCATTCATCACATGTTCTCTAATGAAGTGGTATTTGATGTCAATATGCTTGGTTCTCGAGTGTTGCACTGGATTCCCTGTGATGGCAATAGCACTTGTGTTGTCACAGAAAATTGGAATCTTCTCAACTTTTAGACCATAGTCAATAAGTTGATTCCTCATCCATAGAATCTGTGCACAACAACTTCCAGCTGCAATGTACTCAGCTTCAGCTGTAGAAGTGGAGACTGAGTTCTGTTTCTTACTGAACCATGAAATAAGCCTGTTTCCTAGAAATTGACAGGAATCTGTAGTACTTTTCCTATCAACTCTGCAACCTGCATAATCTGCATCTGAATAGCCAGTTAGATCAAAACTAGATTCTCTTGGGTACCAAATGCCAAGGTTTGGCGTTCCCTTGAGATACCTGAAAATTCTCTTAATAGCTATCGAGTGAGACTCTCTAGGGTCAGCTTGAAATCTAGCACAAAGACAAGTAGAGAACATTATATCAGGTCTACTAGCTGTTAGGTATAGAAGTGAACCTACCATGCCTCTATAGCTTGAGATGTCCACAGACTTTTCCTTAGTATTCAACTCAAGCTTAGTTGCAGTGGCCATAGGTGTTTTTGCAGAGGTACAATCCATTAAGTCAAATTTCTTTAAGAGATCATAAATATATTTTGTTTGACTTATGAAAATGCCCTCATTAACTTGCTTTACTTGTAGGCCAAGAAAGTAAGTTAATTCACCCATCATGCTCATTTCATACCTACTTTGCATAAGTTTGGAAAACCTTTTGCAAAGCTTCTCATCTGTAGACCCAAAAATAATATCATCTACATAGACTTGAACAAGTATTGAAGAGCCATTGATATTCCTATGAAACAAGGTTTTATCTACTGTACCTTTAGTGAAGTGATTCTCCAAAAGAAATTGAGATAAAGTGTCATACCAGGCTCTTGGTGCTTGCTTCAAACCATAAAGTGCTTTCATGAGAAGATATACATATTCTGGAAATTCTGGATCTTTAAAGCCAGGAGGTTGATGGACATAGACCTCTTCTTCCAGTTCCCTATTTAGAAAGGCACTTTTGACATCCATCTGATAGACCTTGAAATTGGCATGTGCTGCATAGGCTAGGAATATTCTTATTGCCTCAAGTCTTGCCACTGGAGCAAAAGTTTCATCAAAATCTATCCCTTCTTCTTGAGAATAGCCCTTTGCCACTAATCTAGCTTTATTCCTCACAATTATGCCATTTTCATCTGTCTTATTCTTGAGAACCCATTTAGTACCTATGACACTTCTATCTTCAGGTTTGGGCACAAGCTTCCATACTTTATTTCTTTCAAATTGGTTTAGCTCTTCTTGCATTGCTAAGACCCAATCTGGATCTCGAAGGGCATCTTCCACTTTCTTAGGTTCCTCTTGAGACATGAAGCTACTGTATAGACATTCTGCTTGAGTGGCCCTTCTAGTTTGAACTCTTGAATTTGATTCACCAATGATTAACTCAAATGGATGATCTCTAGTCCATTTTCTTGCAGGTGGAAGGTTTGATCTTGATGAGGTTGCTTCATTTTCATGAGCATGATCATGTTGATTTAGCATTGAATTTTGACCTTGAGAAACTCCCCCTGAGTTTGTTGTCCTTGCTGAATTATGAAGTTGACTGTCAACGGATGCATCATTTTGCCTGTCGATGGATGCTTGAGAATCTCTGTCAACGGATGCATCTCTAATCTTGTCAACGGATGCTCCAGAATGACTGTCAACAGATGCTTCATTTCCAGTGTAAGCATCACTTCTAGTTGGTACAACAACTCTTGGTGGATCTCTATGGTCATGATCTTCATCTTCCTCATCATCATCATAGTACATTCTTCCTTCTCCTTCATTCTCAAATTCCAACTTTTCATGGGAGCCTCCATCATTTAGACCTAGAATCTTTTGATCATCAAACACAACATGTACAGATTCCATAACAATGTTGGTTCTTAGATTGTAGACTTTGTAGGCTTTACCTGCTGCATATCCAACAAAAATAGCTTCATCTGCCTTTGCTTCAAATTTGCCCAAGTTATCTCCATGTTTCCTTAGCACAAAACACTTACATCCAAAGACATGAAGGAAAGCTAAAGTTGGTTTCTTGTTGGTTAACAACTGATAAGGAGTCATTCTTCTATCTTGATTGACCAAGGAAATATTCTGAGTAAAGCATGCAGTGTTGACAGCTTCAGCCCAAAAATATGTTGGTAACCTTGATTCACTTAACATTGTTCTAGCTGCTTCAATGAGAGTTCTATTTTTCCTTTCAACAACCCCATTTTGTTGAGGTGTTTTGGCAGCAGAAAACTCATGGACAATTCCATTTTCTTCACAGAAAATCTTCATTGTGGAATTCTTGAATTCATTACCATTGCCACTCCTGATTCTTTGTACTCTGTCTTCAGAACCATTGTTTAGTATTCTGAGGTGATTGAAGATGATTTCACTAGCACAATCCTTGGATTGCAGGAAGAAGGTCCATGTGAATTTAGAAAAATCATCTACAATCACCAGACAGTATTTCTTCTTTGAAATAGACATGACATTTACTGGACCAAATAAGTCCATATGCAGCAATTGAAGAGGCTTTACAATGGATGACTCTGTCTTGCTTTTGAAGGATGATTTCTTTTGTTTCCCTAATTGGCAGGCATCACATAGTCCATCTCTGACAAATTCCAATTGAGGGATTCCTCTAGCAAGATCCTTTCTTACCAAATCATTCATAACTTTAAAATTCAAATGTGACAGCTTCTTATGCCATAGCCAACTCTCATCCTTACTTGCTTTGCTGAAGAGACAAGTAATGGATTCTGAGCATGCTGAATTGAAGTCAGCTATGTAAACATTTCCTTTTCTAAAGCCTGTCAATACCACATTGTTGTCTTCCTTGGCAGAAACAACACAGGCTTCTTTTGTGAACTTTACTTCATAGTCTTTGTCACAAATATGACTGACACTCAGCAAATTGTGCTTCAAACATTCAACTAAAGCCACTTCTTCAATGATGACATTGTCTTTTGAAATCAGGCCATATCCCTTAGTATATCCTTTACTGTCATCTCCAAAGGTAATTCTAGGGCCAGCTCCTTCCTTGAACTCTGTGAGCAGGGTTGAATCTCCTGTCATGTGCCTAGAGCATCCACTGTCTAGGTACCATAAATTCCTTCTGTTTCCCTGCACACATTCCAAAAACAAATCAAGTTGATTTTGGTACCCAAGCTTCCTTGGGTCCTTTCTTGTTAGCCTTTGACTTTGCACTCTTAGCATTCTTCAACTTAGGTGTAGATGCTTGAGTGATGGGGTTTGACAGATGCTCATTTGCATAAATATTTGATGCAGGCATTTGTGGAAAATTGGCATACATATTATTCATGCTAGGAATGCTCCATGACATTTGTGGCACATTCACAAATTGAAAATAAGGATTAGACACATATAGCATGTTCACATATGGATTTGAAAAACTAGCATTTTGATACAAACCAGGCATTGCAGGCATACATGGTATTGTTTGAGGTACATGAACAGGAGCCTTGTTGACAATCTTGCAATTAGAAGATAGGTGATTGACACTATTACAATTACTACAAGTTTTCCTAGGAGCAAACTTGTCAGGAGAATAATTGTTTTTCTTGTTGATGCCTATCTTACCATTTCTGTTCTTTTTCTTTTTACCCTCAATTTCTACCTTTTCATTATCTGATTTACCAATAGCTTTTTTCTTATGTAAATCACCTGCCTTAGCCTTCCCACTAGATTTGGTTTTGCTACTCTCACCACTAACAAAGTTCTTGTTGACTGGACCATACTTGATATCCAGTTTCTTGAGATCCTTCTTACTAACAAACTTTTTGTTAGTCAACGGATACCTCTCATCCGTTGATGGTTCATCTGTCAACGGATGATCACTATCCATTGATTCACAAATAGTCTCTAGATCCTCAAGGCCAGCTTCTAGCTCCTTTTTCTTTTGAGTCCAGGTATCCTTCACAAACGATTCTATTCCCTGGACTTCTATTATGTTTTTAGAAATATTCCTACAACTTTGAAATTTAGCAATTATCCATTGTTCTTTTTCAAGCTGGTCTTTTAAAATCAGTTCTCTTTTTAACACAGCTTCAAGTTCACTTTTAGCATTATTGCAATCAACTCTCATTTTCTCAAATTCTAGAAATTGAGCTTCTAGAGCAGTATTTCTATCACTTAAAAACACATTAGACTCTTTAATCCTATTGTTCTCTTTAGTAAGTGATTTAAGAGTAACACTTAAGTGATATAGTTCAGTAGACATTTCATCTATAACACTATTGCATTCCTCTTTGGTGAGCTCAGAGAGATTAGTGGAAAATACCTGATTGCTAGCTGAACTTGCTTCCTGCTCTCCAGAATCAGCCATCAATGCAAGGTTGACAAACTCAACATCATCATCAGAATGATTGTCATCAGCAGCCCAGTCATACTCTTGGGTCAAGAATGCCTTTCCTTTCTGCCTGAGAAGATCAAAATATTTCTTCTTGTAGTCAACAGTCTCAGTTGACTTTCCCTTGTTCTCAGATCTAGGTTTCTTGCATTCACTTATCATGTGACCAGCAATTCCACAATTGTAGCATTTAATTTTGGATTTATCCACATAGTTGCTTGTGGAAAAATCCTTGTTAAATGGCCTGGCCACCCCAGAGTTTCTCTTGAATTTTAGCTTAGAGAATCTCCTAGACAGAAAAGCTAAGTGCTCATCTATCTCATCCAATTCATCCTGCTGAAGGACATTCAATTCCTCAGACACCTTTTCCTTGTTTTTTCTTGATTCTGCTCTACCTTTACAAACCTCCCTGTTTGGTGTAGAACTAGCAGCTTCTGTCCTTTCCTCCTTCTGCTCCAAGTTGGCAACAAGTGCAACTGACCCACTTTTCTTTTGGGACTTCTCAATCTCTTCATCCTGCTCCATTTCCAGCTCATATGTCTTTAAAGTTCCATAGAGCCTTTCAAGAGTAAATGTCTTGTACTCTTGAGTGTTTCTTAGAGAAACAGTCATTGGCTTCCATTCCTTGGGCAGTGATCTCAGAAATTTGAGATTAGAATCTTTAACTTGATAGATTCTTCCATACAGTTTCAAACCATTTAGTAGCTTTTGAAATCTACTAAATGTATCATTCAATGTTTCTCCACTCTTAAAATGGAAATGTTCATAATGTTGGATTAGTAGTTGCATCTTGTTTTCCCTCACCTGTTCTGTTCCTTCACAAAGGGTTTGAACAGTGTCCCATACCTCCTTGGAGGTAGTACAGTTAATAACATTGTCAACCATGTCTGTTTCTAGACCATTGAACAGTATATTCATGGTCTTTTTGTCTTTGTGGACTTCTGCAATATCTTCAAGACTCCATTCAGAAATAGGTTTGGGAATGAGAGTGTCAGGCACATCTTCAGCCAGGCCAACTCTTGTTGCAGTCTTCATTGGAACGTGAGGACCCTTGTCAATGCAATCCACAAAACCCTCATCAATAGACAAGAGATGTAGATGCATTTTTACTTTCCAGTGAAAGTAATTCTCTCTATCAAGAACTGGTATCTTTACTCCATAATCCTTCTTAGACATGTTGGAAGTGTGTTGATCTTTAAACTTTAAATATGTTAGAAGCTTGCTTTGATACCAATTGTTATTCCCAGATTACACACTTGTATAATTGTAGAAGGGGGGTTGAATACAATTCTTGATATTTATAAATTTCTGATAAGAACTCCAGAAATCTATACTTGGATAATTGTTGTAAAAAGATTAATGCACAAACACATAAAAATCAGGTGGTTAAATGCACCACATGAAGCTTTTATTCGAAGAAAACTCTGTGATACAAATGTACACAGCTTCTGTTTTACAACTCTTTGCTTTCTAAGGATATTCAATAAACCTAAGCAAATGTATCTGTTTTCTTGGCTTCTAAAGAGTTGCTACACTTGGTTATAAATCCCAAGTTTACAAGTGCTACAGGAATAAGATAATATTAATCTAATTCAAGTTGACTTGCTACTCCACTCCAAATACACATGTAGCCGAAAGGTTGTACTTGTGAACAGACATGTCTCCTGCACCTTTCTTGTATTCATAGTGTAAACGGAATGCTTCTTTCTTCTGTGTTTCCAAAGTATGGCTGCCATACTGCTTTTTGTATCTACTATCAACCCATGTGATCTATCAGTCAAACCTGTCCTTATCAACTTCTAATCCTCAGCTTAGCATAGAAGTAAGTGTCAATGATTATCCGTTGATATTGTACACTGACATCCGTTGATGATATATTGAGCTGTATCCGTTGATATTGAGATTTGAGCTGTATCCGTTGATAGAGTGGATTTGAGTTGTATCCGTTGATAGAGTTTGTCTTCATCCGTTGATACACTTTCAGTTAGACAGAATTACATAGCATAGCTTATTTACAATTGGCTACCCTATTCTGCCTATCCATTGATGGTCAACATGACTGTGGATAAAAACACTATCAACTGATAACATAGAGAT
Source organism: Saposhnikovia divaricata (assembly GCA_036435485.1). NCBI lineage: Eukaryota > Viridiplantae > Streptophyta > Magnoliopsida > Apiales > Apiaceae > Saposhnikovia > Saposhnikovia divaricata. The sequence goes on along the minus strand of CM071594.1, from coordinate 135,080,483 downwards.
ACTGCAGTATGCTACAAAACCTCATCTGTTGATGAGCTACCTGTCAACGGATAGAGTTATAAATCCTCATCCGTTGACAGCTACAAAACCTTATACAATTTGATTGATTGTGAAGTTATCATCAAATACAACATATTCCTAACAGTAAGATTGGTGGAACAAGTCGATATCCATTAACAAGCAACAGGTTGGGAAATATTGGTGAATTTTCCTTTCCAATTAGATACGACTACTTTGTGGAGTCTTATCAACGAGTATTATACTTGGGGAAAGGAGGATGAGCTTTACGTTTCAGAGTCATGGATTCTATTCGAACTAGGAGTCGTGTAAGAGGCCGAGTAGCGCCGGTCCATCCCAAAGGCCCAACCGTTAGCCAGGGAGATCTAAAAGGGTGGTAGACAAGTAAATCCGTCAGTTCTTCCTTCTACCGATAGTAAAACTAATTTGAGCTATAGAATCTGCGAATGATCATCGTAAGGATTGGAATAGCGGGTGCGGTGAATACTCCAGTATTAGTTTATCATCCAATTTGGATATTTTCTGCAACATTATCGAGAGCACCCCGATCGGAAAGCTACGACTGGGTGACCGATAAGTGTTGGCAAGATTCGAAAAGTGTTAAAAAAAAACTGGCATTGCAATAATTACCTTGCAATTTCCTCTTTATGACATATGTTGATATCTTGTTCGTATTTTTGCACAGCAGATATTTCTACGGAAAATATAATTTGAGTTACCTTGTTACTTCATCTTTTATGTTATACTGACACTATGTTCGTCAATACATGGCATATGGTTTCAAAGATATTCTTTTAAAACTGTTATATATTATTATTCAGTTATATATTATTTTGGTGGGCTATTGTTGACCCTTGCTTTATTTATTATATCACAACAATAGCTAGGTATGATGCCCCGCGTAAGGCGCACTCGCCGCAAGCAGGTGACAGCAGTCGTAGGATTGCCCGCTGATATCATCGTCGCCATTGCTGAGGTAGGAACAACCAGTAGCCTAGGCTGGCATCTCTTGTTTATTAGATTATCTATATGTATAACCTATGTTAATCAACGGCAATAAACTATTAAATTATGCTGTAATCATTTTGGGTTGTAATAACTTATGAATTGTGGATCCTATGTTAGAGACTTATTTCAATTTCATCTCGGGGACTATAACTGGTCGTGTGGTGGGATATTATTGCGGGGTCATAGCATCCTGTTTATTTATTTTTATTCAAGTTCAAGTATTATTAATGGAATTGAGACCATAACGACCGGATCCCCGACCCCGGAACTGGGGCTGTTACATATCATATACTTTCGTGTTATGTATTTTCGTGTTTTGTGTTGAGGTAGATCTAGTAATTCGTTCGTGTCATATACTTTCGTCTTATGTATTTTCGTGTTTTGTGTATCTCAATCCAAACTCAAACACAAACCATTTAGGATTTGTGTACTTTCATGTTCGTGTACCTTCGTATCGTGTATTTTTTGTGTCGTGTTTTCGTGTAATTTTAAATAAAAATATAAAATGAGATAAATAAATAAAATATTTAAATACTAATATTTTCGGTGAAATTATATGTATATATTCACATCATATTTATATACAACAATGTAAAATTATGCATAATATTATAAATAAATATTAATTAATTTAATATAAATGTATATATATATATATGTATATCTATGCTGTTAGGCCAAATACACAATTATAATCAAGATTGTATGAGAGATTAACAATAAAACACACGTTTAAACAATTAAAAACTGTTTGGAATTAATAACTCCTCTCTCAGTGATGTAAAATATCACAGAGAGCTGCTTAGGTTACAATGAATAATACTGCGTTACACGATCGATACCCTTCTAGGGTTAACCTAACTGTATTTATAAGATATACAGCTGCTATACAATCGATAATTTATACTCCTATAAATTAGCTATACAATTGATATCAATTACGATTGCTACACGTCTCCTTAGTCAACTCAATCTCTTTGACAGCTATCCAATCTTCAAAGATACTGCTTCCATAATTATCTTCAATAATTCTTTAAACACTGTTGACCAGTAGACGCTTCCTCCAGACAGAGTTTAACAAACTCTGTCGAGCTTCCATCTGTCAGCGTTTAACTAAACTTTGACTGCTTCCAGCTAAACTCTGATTTTTCACTGTAACACTTAAACACTGATTATTATTCACATCAATTATATCTAACAATCTCCCCCAACTTGTTCATTAGCAAAAATGCACAAGTTTACAATAATTGATGATGTCAAAACAAATAAACAAATACAGTGTTTAATATACAAATAGAGTTTAAACTTCTACTTAACAAAATCTACAGAAAACAAGAAAATTCTTACAAAGCTTTATTCCTTAATTTCCTCAATATCTGGTGTTGATCTGAGATAGTCTATAAGTAATCTTCTTTCTGCATTTTCAAGTTCTGCCTACATAACTTCCTTGATCTCTTTCAGCTAAGGATCATCTTCACCAGTTTGGTAGATAGCAGATCTCAGAGCATAGATTTTGTTTCTTCTCATTTCATTACCCAGTCTGATGAATTGTGCTTTCTCTGACTCTGAGTTAAAATCAAGAACTGTTATACCCAGATCTGTCTTCAGCTTAGCACTATTCTTCTTCATCTCAACAATATTCCCATGATAATCTCTGTACTTTGGGACATAATGACTGTTGTATTTCATACCTCTAATTGCCAAATTATGCAGCATCTTATTTCTTAGCACATTTGCAGCTTGTTGAGTCCTTTGATTTTTCACTTTGAAGATATATAGAACATATTCTAATTCCTCCCATAGCTTTAAATCAAGATCATACTCACCAATTTTGTACACAGTACCATCTTCCATGAAATACAGTATAAAATCTTTGTTCAAACTTCTTTGATGAATCAACTGTACTGATTCCAGTCTGTCTAAACTCTCCTGAGTAACACCAAGACCTGGAACAGCCAGCGATGAAAGATCTCTAGGACCAGTATTCATTCTAACTTCTCTATGAGAGCCCAATCCAGATTTATCTCGACCTTGCTTACCTGTTAAAGTTCTGTCTTGTAGAGAAGTAATATTTCCAATCACCAGATTTGGATCATGAAGTGTTGGTCTTCCAAAAACCATTTGCATCTGGGTAGATAAAGGTTTCTGTACAACTTGTGTAGCAACAGAGGTTGTATTCACTTTCTTTGAAACCTTTCCTTCTTCAACAATGCCTTTCAGCTTCAATTTAGCTTCTGCTTCTGTTGGTTTCTTAGACACTGGTAACCTTTGATCAGCACCAACATTTTCCTTAATGATAATGCCTTTAAGAACAGGCCTAGGAGCTTTTTCTTGCTTCTTGAATTTTCCAGACTTCAAAGCTTTCTGATGTTCTTCTTGTAAATTCTTTTCTTCAGCTTGAATGTCTTCAATGGTAACTCCTTCTTCATTTTCTTCCAGAAACAATCTAGCAACCAATTCTTCATCAGTCTGTGGATTTTCAGTGAATAACAAACTCCTGGTTTTTGAAGTACCCTAAGTATCAGTGTTTATTCCATCAGACTTTGATTTAGAAAACTTTCCAGATCTCAAACTTAGATTTTGATCAGCTCTTAATCTCTTACCTTTGTCATTTGCTCCTCCATCTTCAGTATCATCCTTCTTAGTCAGAGTTTGAGATTGACTGCATTTAGACTTAGCAACTCTCTCCCCCTTTTTGACATCATCAGGAATCAAAATTGATGTAATCAGCTCCAAGGAGTTAGCAATAGAATCAATCTTACTAAACAAGACAGTCTGATTCTGTTCAACTTGACCTATCCTTTGAAACAGAGTTTCTTGAGCTTTAGAAATGGTCTTAAACTTTGTTTGATTATCCCTCTGCATGGTCATGTCTCGAGCAACAACATCAGCTCTCAGATCAGTAATTGCCTTGTGAGACTCATCAAACCTTTCATTTAGTGTCTTGACTTTAACAATAGTTGCTTGCAGACTTAAGAGAATATCAGGATTTGGAATCTGTTTGGCAGATTGATGCATAAATTTAGCTGCTCTTTCAGTAGGAAAAATGCAATCTGCTTTATACCAATCCCTTGAATTCTTGGCAAAATGTTCTGCTTCAATTTCATGTTGATGTGAAGGTTGAGAAAAAGGTGTGTGCTTAGCATCAGTTTATACTGGTATACTCTGAGAAGAGTTAGACTCTGCACTTCCTTCATCTTCAACATCGGCATCTGCATCTGCAACTGGGTCAATCTCATCAATATGCACTTCAACAGTTTGAGTAACAGTCTCTACAACATTCTCTGCAGTTTCATCAGCAACATTCTCTGCAGGTTGCTCTCTAGTTTCAACAGTCTTATCAATAGACTTTGCAATGTCACCTTGTTCAACTTCTTCACCTTGTTCAGTAGTTTGGTGAGCATCAGAGAATAACTCAGTATGAGTTGCTGCTGTTTCATCAAGTATTACAGTAGGCTGATCAGCTGTACCAGTTTCTCCAGAATTTGCAATGACAGGTGAGAGAGGAATATCAATGTGATCAGAGAATGGTATGAATGTTTCAACAAAATCATCCATAGCAGCAAAACCATCTCTGTTTGCCTCATCCATTTGTACATTTTCAGTTGTATGAACAGCTTCTTCTGTATTATGTACCTCAACAGTAGGTATTTCCTTAGAAATCACCCCTGGAACTTCAACATTCAACTTCTCATCAGAGTCATCAAGTATCAACCTTCTCCTCTTAGCTTGAGGCACCTCAACTGCCTCTTCTTCTTCAGTAGAATCTTCTTCAGCAACATATGGTGATGGAGGTCTGTTTGCTCTATCCTTTCTAGTCCTGACAAACTGCTTTTTAGCTTTAACAGATTCCCTTTTTGCTCTAGTAGATCTATGCTGTGTATTTTCTGCTGTGTGCTTTGTTCTACCTCCACGTTTTGATTTGGCCTGGGTATGTGGTGGTTATTGTTCAGGTTGAGGTTGGGCTTGAGGTTGAGTTTGTGTTTGAGTTTCAGTGTTTAGAGTTTGAGGTTGAGTGTTTGCAGGTGGTTGTATGGGTTCAGTATTTACAGGTTCATGCTGTTGTGGTTCAAGGTGTTGTGGTTCTTGGGGTTGATGTAGGAAATTTTGTAGAGCAAGAGGCAAAACCAAGGCAGGTAATTGCTCCTTGGTGGCATCCTTGTTAGTCAAATCAGAGAATATTCTCTTATTAACCTTAAATGCCAGTATGGTGTCCTCCTCAGTAATCTCAACACCAGGAACACAAGCAGTGAATAACAATTGACAAAATCTAGCAAAGTAGACAGTACTAGACTCTGACAATCTGTCACCTATATTCATTAAAACAAGTCTACCAAAATCGAAATTACTTCCACAAAGAAGAGAATACCCGATTTGAAGACTGTCAGTAGGAATAGCATCCCAGTTTGTGACTTTCTTTCCAAAAGCCCTTGTTATACAATTAAAGAAGAAACTCCACTCCTTCCTTAGCATTGGCCTTTTCACATTACCAAGTCTCTCTAAAGGACCTGAACAACCAAGTTGCTGCAACATCTCTTTCAGTTGATTCTCACCAGCAACACTGTATGAAGTGTGTGTGTCAAAACCCATAGTGTCTCTGACTGTTGTAGGAGTAATCACATACTCTGTCTCCTCATATGTGAAGATGATTGAAGGAGTCCCATTCTCTCCTCCATCGGCATACGTAGAGTTCTTCCAGAAAGTAGCAATCTGCATGGCAGAAAGCATTGGTGGTTCGACTAAAGCTGTACCAATCTCTGAATCCCGCAAAAAAGTTTTGAATCAAATGAAACGCCTCTGGAACGTTTGCATTGTTCAATGGGGCTGCATAATTATTAGGAACAAACAATAACCCTTGAGCTTGTAAAAGCTTTGGTGGCCATTAGAATCGATGTGAGAAGAAAATATCAGTGAAAAAGATATGTAGGAAAGGTGTTTGTTAAAATGTGTAAGTGAAATAACAAGTGACTGTTAGTGGGTTGTGTGCAGAGAAAATAACCGTGTATGTAAAAATGATTAGAGTTGTAATGAAAGAGTAAAACCTAATCGTTTTAACATTAATACACTCAACCAATTCCTTGTTTAATGTGTAAGTGGGACACGTGGTACACATGCAATGAAAGTACTTTGCACGTTCAGTAATTGTGGGAATAATTACTGCTACTTTCTCTCTCCATTACCAACACACTTTAACACTCCAACACTCATTAACAGTTGGCAAAACTCTTTTTACCCCAAGTATGTAAATTATCTGAAAGAAAATATACCTCAGAGTATTAGACAAAATTCGTCAGCGTTTGTCAATTCTCCAACTTCATTACCATAATCCTTTCAAAAACTGCACATGTGTGAATATATGTGTGTGTATAGCAGAGTTTACCAATTCAATTTTTAGAGCATCTCATTTTTCATAAAATCCATAAAGTAAATCAATAAACACTTGATGCACAAACTCTCATAGTAAACACTGAATGTATGATGAATGCTAAACTCTGTAGTAAACAATTTATATACAGTAACATTTAATTAATTTATACCCCCCTTCTAATTTTTTTTTTCGTTTCTCCAATAATCAGAGGTTGGAACTAGTCACCAAAAATCCTATAATTTTAGCCCTTATCATTTTGATAAGTTTCCGGGTCTTCCTAGTCTTTGACTAGTCACCAAAAATTAGAGAATTTTAGCCCTTACTATATACCAGCAAGTTCCTGGGTCGTCCTAGACACCAACATAATCTCAAAGGAGTTTTAGTAATCTATATACATTTTCTTTGGGAGTAGTCTAATGATAGCATTTAAATTAACAGTGTATAACTAACAGAGTTTAGAGCTCATCAACATCAGAAGTTATTCATGAGAGGCAATGCACACAGTATTTACAGACTCAAAGTTTAGGATAAATAAACTAAGAGATGCTATAAATATGAAACAATATCATGCTGTGTTAATTTTCTGCACAGTCTAAGATTAGATTACAAATAACTTAGAAGGATTCATGATTATTCACTGAGAATCATGCTTCATACATATTTCTTCATCGGTGTTTACATTCAGACAATAATAATATCAGAGTTTCTCAGAGTTTATCAAACATGTCAACAGTGTATGACCTACAGAGCATGCTAACAGAGTTTAACAGTTAACGAACAGAGTTTGCATAGCAGAGTTTAACAACAGAGTTCACATAGCAGTTAACATATCACAGAAATATGAGCAACACATTACATAAGTAAAATTTTGAGTCTAACCAATATCTCTAGTCAAAACCAGAGACCATTCCTAATTCATTTACCAGCCTTGTAAATATAGCTTCACTCAATGGCTTGGTGAAGATGTCTGCAAGCTGTTGTTCTGTAGACATAAAATGAAGCTCAATATTCCCAACCTCTACATGTTCTCTGATAAAGTGGTACCTTATGCTGATGTGCTTGGTCATTGAATGCTGTACTGGATTACCTGTCATAGCAATAGCACTTTGATTATCACAGTAAATAGGTATTTTACTGTACCTCAATCCATAATCCAGCAATTGATTCTTCATCCACAGAATCTGTGCACAACAGCTACCAGCAGCAATATACTCTGCTTCAGCTGTAGATGTAGAAATTGATTTCTGTTTCTTGTTGTACCAAGAAACAAGTCCATCACCCAGAAATTGACAACTTCCAGTGGTGCTTTTTCTGTCCATCTTACAGCCTGCAAAGTCTGCATCAGAGTAACCAAGTAGCTTGAAATCTGATTCTCTAGGATACCACAGACCTAAGGTTATGGTTCCCTTGAGATATTTAAAAATTCTTTTCACAGCTGTTAGATGTGGTTCTCTGGGGTCTGCCTGAAACCTTGCACAGAGACAAGTTGCATACATGATATCAGGTCTGCTAGCTGTTAGATAAAGAAGAGACCCTATCATGCCTCTGTAGCTTGTTATATCTACTGGAGCTCCTATGTCTTTGTCCAACTTTGTTGCTGTTGCCATGGGAGTTGATGCAGATGAGCAGTCAAGCATACCAAATTTCTTGAGAAGATTTCTGGTATATTTTGCTTGATTATGAAAATCCCTTCATCTGTTTGCTTCACTTGTAGGCCTAGAAAATAACTAAGCTCTCCCATCATGCTCATTTGATACCTGGACTCCATGAGCATGGCAAACTTTTTACAGAGTTGATCATTAGTAGACCCAAAAATTATGTCATCAACATATATCTGAACTAAAAGCAAGTCATCACCATAGTTAAAGTAGAATAGTGATTTATCAATTGCACCTCTGTTGAACTCTAAAAGAAATTGAGCCAGAGTTTCATACCATGCTCTTGGTGCCTGCTTAAGTCCATAGAGTGCCTTATCCAGCCTGTAAACATATTCTGGATATTTTGGATCCACAAAACCTGGTGGTTGTTCAACAAACACTTCTTCTTCAAGCTTCCCATTCAGAAAAGCACTTTTCACATCCATCTGAAATACCTTGAATTTCTTGTGAGAGGCATATGCTAGAAAAATTCTTATTGCCTCCAATCTTGCAACTAGAGCAAAAGTTTCATCATAGTCTATTCTTTCCTGCTATGAATAGCCTAGTACCAACAAAAGATCTATTCTTTGGTCTAGGTACAAGGGTCCATACTTCATTTCTTTCGAATTCATTTAACTCCTCTTGCATTGCTGTTATCCAGTCAGCATCTTGAAGAGCTTCTTCTAACTTCTTTGGTTCATTCTTAGACAAGAATGCATGAAACAGACATTCATTTGTTGTAGCACTCCTTGTCCTTACTTTTGCATCTGGATCTCCAATAATTAAATCAGGTGTATGAGATTTTGTCCATTTCCTAGCAGAAGGTAAATGGCTTCTATCAGTATGTGATCCTCCCCCTTGATCCATGTTCTCCTGATTTTCTTGTTGTCTTTCTTCATTTTCTGAGGCTCCCCCTGAATTTGACTGCTCAGAGTTTAAACTCTCAGATTTTGTACTTTCAGAGTTTGAGTCATTAGAGTTTGATCCAGATTTTTCAGTTGACTCACTATCAGAATTTGAGTCATCATTTTGATCATGCTCCCCCTCAACTGGTTCTCCCCTTTGTTCTGGATGAGAAGTTTCTTCAGTGTTTACCAGTAGAGGTTAAGAGTATGCTTCAACAGAGTTTGTCAGATCAGTTTCATCAGAGTTTACTTCATCGGAGATTAAGTCTTCATTTTCAAAGTGCAGTTGATCATGTTCATTTACATCTTCAAGTCCAGTTATTTTCTTGTCATCAAATGACACATGAATTGACTCCATGATCACCTTGGTTCTCAGATTATAAACTCTGAATGCCTTAGTTGATAGCAGATAGCCAACAAAAATTCCTTCATCAGCTTTTAACTCAAATTTGGTTAACTGTTCAAGATGAGTTTTCAACACAAAGCATTTGCACCCAAAAATATGAAAATATTTCAGGTTTGGCTTCTTTTCCCTCACCATCTCATATGGTGTTTTTCCATGCTTGTTGATCAGTGTGGCATTTTGAGTAAAATAGGCTGTTTGAACTGCTTCTGTCCAGAAATAGGTTGGCAATTTTGCTTCATCAAGCATAGTTCTGGCAGCTTCTATCAAGGTTCTGTTTTTCCTCTCAACTACACCATTTTCCTGTGGTGTACCAGGTGTAGAAAACTCTTTGCAGAATTCTTCCATTGTTGCATTCCTGAATTCAGTTCCATTATCACTCCTGATTATTTTGACTTTGTGTTTTGATCCTTTGTCCAACAGATTTACATGCTCCATCAGAGTTAATGCAGTTTCATCCTTCTTTGCTAGAAAATACACCCAAGTGTATCTAGTGTGTTCATCAACAATGACTAGAGCATATTTCTTTCTTCCAATTGACAAGACATTCAATGGTCCAAAGAGATCAACATGTAGAAGATGATAAGGATCAACAATTGAAGATTGAGACTTGCTCTTGAAAGATGACTTCCTTTGTTTGGCCTTTTGACAAGAATCACACAGGCCATCAAACTTTAATAAAGACTTTGGAAGTCCTCTTACAAGATCCTTTCTTATCAACTCATTAATGTTGTTCAGATTCAGATGAGAGAGTTTCTTATGCCACTTCCAACTCTCTTCACTAGACATTCTTGTGGGCAGGCACACAGCTTTTCCATCAGAGTTTGTCAACAAACTTGCTTCATAGATATTATTGCGCCTGTGTCCAACTAGAACAACTTTCCCTGTAGATTTATAGATAATTTCACTGTATTCAGGCTGAAAATCTACATGATATCCTCTGTCACAGATTTGACTCACAGATAGCAGATCATGCTTGAGTCCTGGAACCAGAGCTACATTTCTGATGATGACACTTCCAAGATTGATATTGCCATATCCCAGAGTACGTCCTATGTTTCCATCTCCATAGGAAACTTTTGGGCCAGCCTTTTCCACATACTCTGATAGCAGGGCTTTATTTCCAGTCATGTGTCCTGAACATCCACTGTCCACGACTAGGGTACTCTCCCTGATGCCCTGCAATCACAAACATTTACTGAAGGTCAGATTTAAGGATCCAGACTTGCTTGGATCCTTTGGCTTTCTTAATTTTGTTAGCTTTAGCAGTGGAATTCACATTATAAGAGTTTAAGCTAACATTTTCAGAGTTTACACTTGCAGAATTAACCTTAACCCATTTCAAATTGGGCTTCAGTTCATAATAATTATGATAGATAGCATGATAATCCCTGCAAGTATAAATAGAATGCCAAGTACTTCCACAATGTTTGCATAAAGTCTGTGGTCTAGTTCTAACATAATCTTTCTTTACTTCAGACTTAGAAGGTAAAGAATTAATGTTTTTATTCTTCCTGCAGAAACTAGCAAGATGGTTAGTGCTACCACAGTTATGACATGTCTTTCTTGGAGCAAAAGTAGTAAGCATTGGATAATTACCTTGAGTAATGCCTACTTTACCATTTCTATTCTTCCTAGACACTTTCTGTTTCTTAACAGATTTTAACTCCTTAAGCTTATGCTTGAGTTGTTTATCTGTCATTGAACCAATATTAACCTGTTTAACACTAGTTTTTACTGGTTCTTTCTTAACAGCTCCTTTTTCAGTTTCAGACTTAGGTTCATTTATTCCATGAACAAATTTTGTAGATGGAAGATGTGTTCTAATTTTGACTTTGTTTTGAAACCTAAGTTCATCTCCCTCACAGTAACCTAAACCAACTATGTCTGACTGAAAAACCTCTTGAGTGTCTTTTCCAGAATGAGTCCAAGTTTTAATTATGTGATTTGCCTTCTCCAATTCAGATTCTAGTTGCTTATATCTTCCTAGCAAATCTTGTTCTAGATATGCAAAGACTTAAGATAAATTCTCAATTCAGATATATTAAGTTCAAAATTCTCAGATTTGATTCTCTCATTCTCTAAAGTCTGATCCCTATAACTGATATGCAAAGACTTAAGATAATTTCTCAATTCAGATATATTATCAGTATTATAAGCATAGGTAGTTAGGGGTACCTTGTTTTCAGAATCTTCAGATTCATTCTCAATAGAAGCCATGAGAGCATAGTTAACATCCTCATCTAAGTCTGAAGTGTCTGCCCAGTCTCTGCCTTTTGTGAAGAGTGCTTTTTCAGTTTTACCCTTCTTGCACTCAGGAGCATAGTGATCCATCTCCTTACACTTGTAGCATTGAATCTCAGACTTGTCTTTCTTCCCAGATTTGGTATCCTTTCTCTCAGACTTTCTGAAACTCTTTCTGTCAGAATTTGAATCTTTCTTAGAAAACCTTTTTCCCTTTTTGAAGTTCTTGAAATCGATTTTCTTGAAGGTCTTCACCATCAAAGCAGCCATTTGCATCATTTCTTCTTCATCATCCTCAGAATCAGATGATTCATCAGTGTTTGAATCAACATCAGAGTTTGATGACTCACTTTCAGAATGTATGACCAAAGCCTTTCCCTTAGCTTTCTTCCTTGATGCTTCCTTCTTCAAGGTTTTTCTTCAACATTAAGAGCAACAGACTTTGTCTTCTTGCTTGATCTCCTGTTTCTCTGTTCTAGTTCCAGTTCATGAGTTTTGAGCAACCCATAAATTTCATCAATCTCAGTATCAGCAAGATCATAGTTATCTCTTATGGTGGTTGTCTACACATCCCACTTTTCAGGTAAGGTAAGAAGAAATTTGAGATTTGAATCTTCTAGATCATACTCTTTATTGACCAGTGACAAATCATTGAGCAGTTTACAGAATTTGTCAAATGTTTCTGTCATGGTTTCTTCAGATTTAGCCTCAAAGTGCTCATACTCCTGTGTGAGTATGTGCCTTCTATTCTTCTTGATAGCAGCAGTTCCTTGACATCTAACCTCAAGGGTATCCCAGATTTCTTTGGCAATAGTGCAGTTAATCACTTTATTAGACATAACATTGTCTAAGGCACTATGAAGTAGATGCCTAACTTTTGCATCCTTAGCAATAGATGAAAGATCTTCAGGAGTCAGATCTTTCTTCTCCTTTGGAACTGTTTTAGCTTCTTGACCAGAAGCAACAACAGATAACTTTGTAGGATTATGAGGACCTTCATAAATTCTGTCAAGATATTCTGGATCTGTAGCCTCCAGAAACATGGTCATCTTCACCTTCCAGATTGAATACTCTGCCGGCCTGAGAATAGGAACCCTAATTGTCTCATAACGACTCACAGTAGTAGGTTGAGCCTTCTCAGTACTTGCACTTGAACCTGATGGAGGAGGTATCTCTGCATTGATTATAGCTGTGTGTGTGGATCTTAAACTGTATAGAGTAACAGATTGGCTCTGATACCAATTGTTAGGCCAAATACACAATTATAATCAAGATTGAGATATGCTAATCGAGAAGTCTTCACAACAGGCTGTTCGATAAGTCATTCGAGAACTCAATAAAAAGTACTATTCGAGAAGTCGACATACGAGATCTCAAGACACATCAGTTCGAGAACTCAACCTGGATTCTTATTTATGCCAGAGTTCTCTACTGGAACATATCGAATGGAGATCAAAACCCAGAATTACTTTGCAACCCGTGACTTATAGGTAGTGATCAATTACACAGAGGATGTTACGAGTAGGAAGTCAAATTGTAAATATTTGAAGGCTCAAACTTTTCCAAGTGAAAGGTGAAATCAATCACTATTTATCTGATATCAATGGAAATAAAAAGAGTGGAAGCAACCTCCAACATGATTACATTACCACTGAAGAATTTGAATGATATCTTGATGAATGTATAAGGATCAGTGGTTTTATCTGGGAAGTTCAAGCACATCTCAATAAGCAGAAAAGCTTGTTGACTTTCGAAAAGGTTATCTGTTTGATTAAAGCTATTTTTTAGAGATGAAGTTTAAAAGCAAAAAGATCTTTTGCATAAAGCATCACGTGGGATTGGAAGCTAAGTCATTTCAAGAACTTAGTAACGTATGTAGAAAGAAACATACACTGACTTGAAGCATGTTGGGATTGTCCAAATCAAGGAGAGAAGACTTTCAAGACATTTCCAGAAATGGCTATCACTTCAAGCTTGTGTGTGCGACAAGAGATACCAAAAATGTACTCCTACATTTTTCGTATTTCACATGTCTTCATACAGTTTAAATAAGTTGTATGAGCAGCATAGTTTTAGTAGAGAAGAAAACACTGAGCATAACGCTTATAGCATTAGGTTTTCTTGTAAACACTAAAACATCGTAACCCGCAGCTGTGTATTCTTACGCAAAGAATTATCTTCAAATACAACCATCAGGTGGACCAAGAAAACCCACCTGAGATTTTTTATATCGTGTGTTGTATGTGTGTTAGATAATTTGTTTATCTTGTTTTCTTTGTGTTCTTATAACAATCTGTTTAGACCTCACCAATTCGAAAGAATTTAATCAAGATTGTATTCAACCCCCCTTCTACAATCTCGTGTTGCATAACTGGGAATTAACAATTGGTATCAGAGCAAGCTTCTAACAAACAAGAAGTCTAAAGATCAACACCATGGGAAATAAGGATACAGACGTGAAGATACCAGTTCTTGACAAAGACAATTACTTTCATTGGAAAGTAAAGATTCATTTAAATCTCTTATCCATCGATGAAGGATATGTAAACTGCATAGAGAAAGGTCATCATATCCCCATGAAGGCTAACTCTGAAGTTGGAGAAACAGCTGGAACTGCAGCTACTGGAAGGCCTATTCCAAAACTTCCAGCAGAATTCACAGACGCAGACAAAGAAGAAGTCCAAAAGGACAAGAAAACCATGAACATTTTGTTCAATGGTATTGATCAAGACATATTCGATAATGTCATAAAATGCACCACTGCGAAGCAAGTGTGGGACACTATACGAACACTCTGTGAAGGGACTGAGCAAGTCAGAGAGAATAAGAAACAACTCCTTATACAACATTATGAACATTTTCACTTCAATTCAGGTGAAAGTCTAACTGACATATCTAGTAGATTTCAAAAACTACTGAATGGGCTAAAGTTGTATGGAAGAGTATATGAAACCAAAGATTCCAACCTGAAATTTCTGAGGTCTTTACTTAAAGAATGGAAGCCAGTGATAGTCTCATTAAGGAACTCTCAAGATTACAAAGATTTTACTCTTGAGAGACTGTATGGAATTCTAAAGACCTATGAGCTCGAGTTGCAATAAGATGAAGAAGTTGAGAAGAGCCAGAAGAAAGGTGGAAATGTAGCTTTGGTGGCCAATATTCCAACAAACCAAGATGGAGAAAAGATGAAGAATGTCGAAGCCACACCAAGTCAAAGAACTTGTGAAGGTGGAGCTGGAACTAGTAGAGGCAAAGGCAAGATGATTGAAGAACTTGATGCACTAAGTGGGGATGAATCTGAAGATCTAGATGAATATTTGGCATTTCTGTCAAAGAGATTTTCAAAGCTAAGATTCAAGAAGAACCCAGCTGGAGTCGGGCAATTCAAGAAAAGCTATCAACCAAACAAGGGTATGGTTGAAAGGTCAAAGATCAAATGTTATAGCTGCGGAATTGCTGGCCACTTTACCAATGAATGCAGAAAATCCAAAGCTGAGAATGAGAAGAAATAGTTTGAGACTGCTGACTACAAAAAGAAATATTTGGATCTTCTCAAGCAAAAGGAAAGAGCATTTGTATCTAGAGATGATGATTGGGCAGCTGGAGGAGATTCAGATGCAGAGGGAGAGTTTGTCAACCTTGCACTCATGGCAAATAAAAATGATGAAGAGGCTAGTTCAGCAAGCAACCAGGTATACTCTACAAACCAAACTGAGCTTTCCAAAGATGAATGTGATAATGTTGTTATTGAAATTTCAAATGAATTATATAACATGCATGTCACATTAAAATCACTTAACAGAGAAAACAATAAGATTAAAGATCTGAATGCTAGGTTAGGTGATAGGAATACTCTATTAGAGACTCAGTTAATTGAGTTCGAAATGATGAGAAGAGATTACCAGGATGCAAAAGATAAATTACTTGAGGCTTTGAATAGAGAAGAATGTTTAAAAGAACAGTTGAAAAAGGAACAAGATTTAATTGCTAAATAGAGAGGATCAAAGGCTATAACTGAAGAAATTTGCAGTAAGCAAGGAATTGATTCTTTCTGCAATATAGCAGAAGCAAAGTTAGAAGTTGATGGGGAGGTTGCATCAGACAATGACTCAATGGATGAGAAATGTTCATTGGAGTCCAAGCCTGTCAGCAATACAATCCTGATCAGATTGCATAAGAAGTATGGCCCTGTCAGCAAAAACTTTGTAGTGGGAGAGGTTAGCAAAACCAAATCAGTTGAACGAGATAACATAGGCTACTTATCCATCAAGAAATTGAAGGGTAAGTTAGAAAAGACTGAAACAAAGGCTAAGGGTAGAAGGAAGAATAGAAATGGCAAGGTAGGAATTAACAAACATAGTAATTACACACCTGATAAATATGCTCCTCGAAAGGAATGTGTGAATTGTGGTAGTGTTAATCATTTATCTGCCAACTGTAAATCTGTTAAAAATGATTTTGTGCCTAGTATGCCTAAGTCTATACCTATGCCTGTCATGGATGTTGTGCCTAACATTTGTGTTCAACCTGCTCATGCTTCTAGTCAGTATGCTAACATGCAATTCATGCATAATCCATATTACAATGCCTTTAATATGCCTCAGTTACCACGGATGATGAATAACTTATTTGCACAGACTATGCCTAATTGTGCATCTAGCTTTAATGCATACGAGCATGTAAAACAACATGTTTTTCAGGGACCTACACCAAGAATTAAGATTGATTTAACTCAATCAGAATCCTTGGATGGTAATGGTTTAAAAAATAGGAGAAAGGCTAACAAGGCAGGACCCAAGGAAACTTGGGTACCAAAATCAACTTGATTCAATTTTGATGTGTGTAGGGAGATATAAAAGGTACCTGGATATTGGTTGTTCTAGGCACATGACTGGAGATTCAACCCTGCTCACTAAGTTCGAGGAGAGAGCTGGACCTAGCATTACCTTTGGAGACAACAACAAAGGATATACTAGAGGATATGGCTTGATTTCACAAGGGAATGTTGTCATTGAAGAAGTAGCACTGGTTGATGGTCTCAAGCACAACTTGCCGAGTATCAGTCAACTGTGTGATAAAAATCAGTGTGTCTGGTTTACATCTGAAGCTTGTGTTGTTTTCAAGAAAAACGACAACAAGGTAGTGATGACAGGAAACAGAAAAGGTAATGTGTACATTGCTAAGTTCAACTCAACGAGTGCCAACTCTGCTACATGTCTCTTTAGCAAGGCAAGCATGGATGAAGGATAGCTTTGGAACAAGAAACTGTCTCACCTAAGTTTTAAAGCCATGAATGAATTGGTCAAGAAGGATTTGGTCAGAGGTATTCCAAAATTGGAGTTCTCCAAGGATGGACTATGTGATGCATGCCAAAAAGGGAAGCAGAAGAAAGCCTCTTTCAAATCCAAGTCAATTTCTTCAATTGATCAACCCTTACAGCTACTACACATGGATCTATTTGGACCAGTCAATGTATTGTCGATATCCAACAAGAAGTATTGCCTTGTGTTCACACTAAATCACGCAAGCGTACGCGGTCACAAGTAATATAGAATAAAGTTAAGTTCGTTCCCACAGATACTGGTAATAAACAGAATATGCACCTATGCAACAATGTATGATCTCTATTCACTACTAAGACAAGTATCAAATTTGAGTTTTAATTATCTAAATTAACTAAGAAGCAATTTATCAATATTAAGATCTAATTAACTAACGTGATTTAAGAATCGAATTACTTATGTGAGAATAAACATGGGATCCTAACTTCATTAAATACTTCGCTTAATCAAATTATGTGATGGTTATGATATCTGATCGGATAACACGAAACAAGTATAGGCTACCTGTCAGTATACAAATACCAAACTACTCATACATCCACAAAGAGATAGAAGATGGGTAGACACCAATTATGTTTAGACTCTATATGTCTATAAGATTTGAAAACATAACGGTTTAAGCACAAGTTATTCATTAAGATCACATAGGGCAGCATAAGATGGTTAAAATTATGCTACAAATCATGATGTCAAAACATACATAATCCTATGCTAGCATGGCAAGTTCTAATCTTTAGATCCACTATCGCTTCAATAAAGATTAACAATTTAGATGTTAGCTACGCATCTAAAAGCATTAAGCACAACCATACGAGGATATCAAGAATTCATCACACACAAATCTTTAAAGCAATCAAACTAATAAACTACATAGATAAATCCATTAGAATCCCATAACAACGAGTACTTCATAATTGAACGGCTCGTCATCATGGGATCTGATGAAACCATGATAATAAACAAAGTCTGCATAAAAAATAATAGTGCTAGAGTAATATAGTTAAGAAAACAAATCCGAAATCCAAGAGTATCGCCTAATTAGAAGAATACAAAAGTAGATCTAGATCTCCTAAGCTTGTCACAAACATAGGAATCCTTCTCCAAGTATGTATCTTCGTCTCCTGGATCTCTCTCTCTCTCTCTGTTATGTAAAGTGTTCCTCCGTTTAATTATGATAGAATGTGTTTATATAGGCCACAAGAGTCTTTTCCAGCAAGAAACTACCAAAAATGAAACTTAAAATCGAAATAGAATTTTTTTCCAGGATCTTTACCACGCTACGGCGCGCCAAACCGCGCTACGGAGCGCTCCTGCATGCTGCCACGCGCTCTTGCGCGCCGTCCATGCGTCACGGCACGCGCTGAAACTGTCGGAATGCTGATTTTTGTCATTTTCTTCGTTTTAACTCCTTTTTCTTCCGTTTCTTTTGCACGAGTTGCCGCTCTTCAACTTCTTGGCTCAAGACTATCATAGCACCATAGGAAACGTCTATATCCTTCATTCCAAAATCAAAGAAAACGCCAACCCTAACCGAAGTATATAATCCTGCACAACTAGACAAAACATATCAAAAACACGACATACTTGAGGTCAAGTCAATCAATTCAAGCCGATATGAAGCGTTCCAAGTGGATATGAAATCCACTTCTCATACCCCAAAACTTAAACCGATGCTTGTCCTCAAGCATAAAACAGACTCGACACTGCCTAATGCAATGCAATGCATGAATGCAACTAATATGAAAATGCAACGATCCCCTTAGACTAACCAAAACCAATCAACAAGCAAATATCTCAAAGAAATATAGTACATCCAAACAGAGCTCGACTAAGTCCCCGTATACTAACAATACATGAACAGAAACGTAGGTGTGTTCGATGCTCATCAGATATACTCCTAATACTAGATTAAAATTATACCTATTCTTCGCCAAGACAATTACAGATTTATAAACAGAATGAACGCTAGACACTTCATAACCTAAAAACACCTCCATCATCATTTGTGTTAGACAGAAATTCATGCTTTATTACTAAACAACAACTACAACACATAACACAATACATATGCTTATTTAACCGTGTAATGGATGAGACACCTAAAGGCTTATACAATAATACCCATGTAGCGAGCGTTAGGTTAGTGGATCCCAGACCGGAGAAGTCTTAGGTCATTAGGCACAAAGTCCCCTAAAACTTAATTGTTCGAGTATTAAAGAGCTCACCCTGGTTAATTCTACAATTAAACTATTCACACAACTTTTTTTTTCTTTTGATTCTTTTTTTTTCCTGTTTTTTTTTGTTTCAATGCATTCTGGAATGAGTATTCTCATCCAACCCTAGACTACTCATAAAAATATGAGCGGCTACTAGCCATTTGACGCCTAGCCATTATTAACAACTAGCATGAAATCCTTGGTTTCCCCCAAACTTATACTTTAGTGCTCCAACATTATCAAGGGAATAACGAACATTCTAAATATAATCAAGCGATTAAATCTAAAACAACCAAACAAGCATGACCTCAACCTAGCCCAAAAGCAAACGATGAGTCTGTGTAAAGATTTTGTTTCTGAAACATGCAAGTCAATTTCATAAGAACTATAAATCCACCCTTTATTCATCATTACCACACTCAAATAGACATCGACCTACCAATCAGAATTAGCTCATCCTAAGGGATCATGAAATATGCTATGAAATGCAACTAAATGAACTCACATGAAATCCAAAAACAAAATGCCCTACATGAAACAAAACATGCAATAAAACGAACAAATATGAATGAATTACTACTATACATGCAAAATATGAACTCCTATATGAACAATGATACACTAACACTACTAATCCCCGCCTCTCACGCGTGTCACGCGGGTGACCCGAGTTAAAATATTCAATGTCCAAACTTAAAATATTCAATGTCCCCATTGAAGGTAATACAAGGGATAGTAGGGAACATACCTAATCATCAGCAGGATCATCCTCATCGGGTGGGGAATCTGGTGGTGGATGAACAGCATGAGCTCCAAAAATGGCCACTGGAGTTGTGAAACTTGCCCCTTTGAGTCCCCTAAACTTGAATTGGAGATTCCTTGAAAGCTTGAATGGAGGGTTTAAGAATAGAAGTAGAGGAAGGGATCGGCCACAATTTTTTCTCTGGACAGAGGACTACGTGCGGCTGCGCGTCTCCTAAGCGTGCCTGCGCTCTCGGCTATTGTTCTCAATTTTTTTTAATAATAAAAAAAATAAAACGAGAAAAGGCGTGGGTTGCCTCCCATGAAGCGCTATCATTGACATCATTTAGCCGGACATTACTTCCTCAACTCACGGCGGTTTTAAAAGAATAATCGAACTGTCCTCAACAGAAAGACCATTACTTCTTTAAACTGTTCCAGTTTTGTAACCTCCTCTGTTACTTGAGGATGAAGAACCTCCTCTCTGGAACCTGTTATAGTTAGATTTGTACCTGAACTTGGGATTCTTCCTGAATTTGAAGTTACTGAATTTCCTTACCAACAAAGCCATGGACTCATCTTCCAACTGATCTAGCTCTTCTAACGAATAGAAGTCTCCTTCATCTGGACTAGCATTCGTTTGACCAACTTCAACTTCAAGCTTGCCACTATCAACACTATAAGATTGAATAACCTTATCTTCCACTTCCTGTTTGTTCTCAACAATAAGAGCTGTAGAAGTATTAGCAACTCTTCCTTTTCCATAAATCTCCTTTTGTTGAGATTGTTCCAGTTCATAGGTTTTTAAAACGCCAAAGAGTCTTTCTACAGTAATTTCACTTAGATTCCTCGACTCTCTAATAGCTGTAATCCTATGTTCTAGATGAACAGGCATTGACAGTAGAAATTTTCTGTTGATCTCTTTCTGAGTGTAGTACTTGCCATGCATCTGTAAATTGTTGACAAGTTTGTTATATCTTTCAAACACATCTTGAATACTTTCATTGGATGCTGATCGAAAGTGTTCATACTCAGATGTCATAATTTCTAGACGATTCTCCCTAACTTCCTCTGTTCCTTCATTCACAGTTTCAATGGTTTCCCACATGTGCTTTGCAGTCTTGCAGTTAATCACATGACTGTACATTACAGAGTCTAGAGAATCTATTAAGATCAGTCTTAAATTAATGTCAAGTCAAGCTTCCTCTCTTTCAACAAGAGTGTATTCAGAAGAATCTTTGTGTACAAACCTTGCAGGGGCAACAACTTTTCCATCAGTAACAACTTCAGGAATTAATCCAAAAGGTATTATTGGTCCTTCTGATAAGACTTTCATGTATTTAGGATTTGCAACCTCGAGGAACATTAACATTTTGTTCTTCCACATATCATAACTGTTTTTTGTCATATATGGGAATTTTCACAGTTCCAACTTTAGAAGACATGATGAATTTTTTAAGAGAGTTAAAAAATTCGGGGATGATTTTTAATCGAGTAAAATGGGATCTTTGATTTGTGTATCAATCAATCGGCTTTGATACCAATTGTTAGGTCCGATAAGATTGTAGAAGGGGGGGTTTAATACAATCTTTACCTTTTTATCGAAATTTGTCCGTTAGATAATATTTTAGCAAAAACAAATTTGTGCGGAATTACTTAACACAATTTTTCAAGTTGAATATAACTGTATATTAACTTGATACGGTGTTACAAAATCAGTATAACAACTTATCAAGATGTTAATAACTAATTAGAAAATTCGACATGAACTTTTCAAATTTAGTTAATAATGATCAAGATAAGAAGTAGCAAACTTAATTCGCTAGTAGTACAAGAATCACAAGTAATCAAGTTCTATCGGATAGAATATTACAAAGATGAAGAACTTGAATTTCTAGGAATTGTTTAGGCTTTGGTGTTCTTGAGTTTCTTGAGAGAAAATCTGCTGGATGGAATTATATTCTGCTGTGTTTTTCCGTTATTACATAATCTGCTGTCTTTGGATATTTTATATCAGCAACAAGTCTTGCTAGCTTTTTGTAGGATATTTAACTGCTCCAGCATGACTTAATCTGCTTCTAAGACTTAATTTTTCTTCATTAAGACTTACACAAACCTCCATTAAGACATAAACCTGGCCGGTATGACTTAATAAAAATTCGGTATGACCTAAAACAGCTGGCAGGTGGTCGGTATAACTTAATCAGGATATTTTGGCTCGGTATGACATAATCTGAATTTGCTCGGTAAGACATAATGTTGAAGCTTCTCGGTAAGACATAATTTAGGTCATACCGATTTTGTCTTCACCAAGACATAATCCAATCCTTTTCCTTTTAAGTAATATTGATCCATTTAATTAATTAATGATTATCCAATTCACATTTAATTGATACAATAATTAATTTAAATAAATAAATTAATTCTTCTAGAATTAATTCATTTAATTAAATCAACTAAATGTTTTATATCAATTATAAATGAATTTAATTAAATCAATAAATAATTAATTTAATTCTTACAAACCACTGAAGGTAGTAAAGAATTACCACTGACTTGTGTTGACGTTCGATGTACTGTCTGGTTCATGAACGACTAACTTCAATGATGCTTCTTCACTTTAGACTTTAGGTTGTGGTTTGTTTCTTCTCTCAATTCTCTTGTACTGTAACTGACATTCAAACTATCATTCGAAAAATCTCTGTCACTGTTCAAATGAATCCATTCGCCTCAATGCTATACTGGGGCTTGATCAGATAACTGAATCGTCTTCCAGTGTACGACATCAAAACTATAGATTGACTTTTCTTCTTTCTTCTAACAGGTAATACTTCTTGAGATTCCTGTGACAGTTCATATGTATATTTACTTATTACAATTTGGTTTAAGTTGATTAGGATCCTCTAACTACAAATAGGCTGAGTCATATGCCTTTCAATCTCCCCCTATTTGTTTGTTAGACAATAACAAGCAAATTCCTAGAGGATACCTCAACTAATCCAACTTAACCAAATGAAAGATAAAACTTTAAATACGAAGTAAATATGAAAAAAAGTTCTGGTTTATATTAAACATTTCCAGATTCAAACAAAATGATAAATACAAGATAGATGATCCTTTAGCCTGATCATATTTAACATATTCCTATCTTGACCTATCTAGCTCTAAAGATAATACACGTAGAGCTGATCTTCAATTACTGTCTTCTCGTCTAAATTCTCCTTCTTCTGGCTCATCTGTGACTTGAAGTTTCATGTGTAAATCAGAATCAACAAGACGCTCTCTTCTTGATGACAATCCTTGAGGTAAGACTAAAGGAATTCCAAGCTTCTTTCTCAGTTCACCTTGAAATTTCTTGTAATCTTTTATATTCGTTTGTGCATAGGATCGAATGTGATCTGCAACTATTACCTTTTCTTCAGTCAAGAATCCATGATTTCTGAGAGCATATTCAGTATATACCAAGTGTTTTGCATGATGTTCATATAACTCATCTGTCTGAAGATTGATTGAATGAAGTACCTCTCCCTTAAGAAATTTTACTTGTGGAGGATCCTTAATCACTTCTGGTCCAGCTCTTTCAGTAAATTCTTTGAACTTCTCATGTAACAACACACCTAGCTCAGAAGATGTTCTCACCTTAGGCCTAAGTACCCAAATCTCTGACAGCGATCTGTCATAAAAGAACTGAATAGATACCCTGAAAGTTCCAACATTATGACAATCCACAAATATTACCAGCTCATCAGATTTGGGTTCAAATGCAGTAGTTATCCTGATGACTTCTACCTTTAAGGCCTTTATATACATATCATGAATTGGATTTGCCAGTTTAAATTCCTCGAGAATTTCTCCAAGACGACGATCTTCATAATCAGAACTCTGAGGTGAATCAATTGCTTTTTGAGCACGTTCCCATTTGTCACCGCTCTTTAGTCTGATATATGTCTTTCTCTTCTCAACATTTATAGCATGTAATCGTTGTAATGCTTGCTGTTCAGCTTTCTAAAGTTCTTCATTTCGTGCAATTTGCTCTAATGACTTTTGAAGCTTTTCTTCTCTCATCAGCAAATTAGCTTCCCTCTGAGCAAATAATTCTTCAGATTCTTTCTCTGCTTGTTGAGCTTCATATTCAGATATCACTGGTTCTTCTTCTTCCCAGTGACTTAAATCTGGTTCAGGAAATTTCTCACCTTCATCAGAAAAATCAAAGTCATCAAAAACATCAAGATTACCTGGTTCACCCGTGACTTGATCATCTGCAACAACTTTCTTCTTCCCCTTATTCCTCCTGTCTTCACTGTCTGTATCAGATTTATCAGATTTACCTCCTTTCTCTCCTTGTCCTTTCTCACCACCTCGTGATTTCTGTGCCTGTTGTGATTTCTCCCCCTTAGTTGAGGAATCCTCTACAGATTTATCAGTTGCACCAGCTTCAGGATCTCGTTCATCATCATCACCACCTGTTCTTGCAAAGAATTCTTTTTCTTCAGTAGTTGGTGTGCGATTTTGACTGATCAGATGAAATAAATGCCTTAATCCTTTAGCTTGATGTGCATTTTGCTTCTCAATTTGATCTAGTTGAAAATCATTAGAACGCTGATTTTCATGCACTTCTTCCTGTAGATTGTCAACCTTGTTGGAGATTTCAGCAATAATTTTGTCTTGTGCCACCGTGACCTCACCAGAATCATCAAGAGCTTTTTCATGAGAAAGTTCAAGAGTTTTGATTTTATTAGTGAAGAATGTCTTCAAGTTGTTGATGTCACCCTTTATCGAAGTAAGCTGATTATCAACAGAGGTGGATGGAGAAGACTGTTTATCCACTTGTGCTCGAAGTAATCTAGCTTCAGCTTTACTTGCTTCTAGTTCCCTTTCCAGATCTTGTATTTTTTGTAACAATGAGAGAGTGTATGTATCTGTGTGTGCACTCACCTGAGTTTCACTCTGAATTTCACTCACCTGATGTGCATGTGTATCACTCAATTTTGTGGTAATCCTCACATCACTCCTCTCAATTTCCTTAGCTTTTCCAGAAGCGGTACCTGCAGTTAAAATCACCCTAGCCTCCTCTGGGAAGGTCAGTGGTGGTGCAATGGGAGTTCGCAAATCCCTGTCCTCAATCAATTCCACTTGTACATTTGGATTTGTAATCTGAATTTCTTCAGTAGTAGATTGATCAAGTTGCCTTCCACTTTCTTCAGTCGAAACTGCGAGTGGAAACTCCCTTGAGGGATCTAGGAATGTTTCTCCTAGGAGGGGAGATGATGGTTCCATTAAAGTTGGCAAGGAACCAAGATTTCCCTCAGAAGTCTGTGAAGACTCTTCTACCGTAACTATGGTAGGCACTGTTTCAGACTCAATGTGCTCTCCTGTCAATGTGTCCCTATTTTCATCATAATCTATCTGTTCTCCCATTGTTAGTAATAATAAAGGGGTTGTGCCTGACAAATTACAGGATGCCATGGCCCTATGGCGAATTTCAATAGTATCATCCTGTTGAGAGGATGATCCTAGTAACTGTTGCATGGCCATATCAACGTCCATATCTTGTTGGGAAGATACGGATGGGCTTACAGTTGCCTCTGAATCAGTTCTACTTTTCTTTTGTAGAGGCAGAGCTGTGGGTTCACTCATTATATTTCTTCTTTTCTTTGCTCTTTGAAAGGGAATTTTCTTTCTGGAGTAAAAGGTTTTAAGTGATGTAGATTCAGTGTTTGGCTCTATGACCGGGGTTAGAGATTGCGGTCTTACAATCCCTTGGTCAACCCTATCAACCACTTGGGATCCAGAAATAAATTGAGAAGTAGAAATAGTTTGAGGAACAAAAGACAATACCTGGTCAGCTGATTCTGCGATAGTCTCTGATAAGATTGGTTGATTTAATTCAGGTTCAGGGACAGATGCAGTTTCTTCCACTGGATGTTCAACAGCAAGTGCAGGTGGCTGAGGAACAATTTGTTGAGCAGGTTCAACTTGTTGATTGCCTTGATCTTCATGTTCAACAAGTATGTTTTCCACTGGTGGTTCAGGGTTTTGTTCAGGTTGTTCAGGTTCTGGTACAGGTTCAATGACAGGTAGTTGTATATAGTTTGACATGTATTGGGTGACAACTACAGGTATATTTGTGAATTTAGGCTTGTTGCTGTACTCAGTGAACAATCTGGTAGAAGGTTTACCTGACGCCAGCGATTCTCCATTCAGGAATTGGGCTTGGTTTTCTAGTTCCACTAGATGATTAAAAATCAATGACAGGAATCTTGGATAATAGCATGATACTTTTTCTCCATGATCAAAATTCCTCTTTGCATTAATGATTCTTCTAACCATCGGAACACACAGTAGTCTACCAATATTAATTCTTCGGTTGTGTGCAACTGCATATCCAATATGCTGCATGAAGGATGGTAATACCCCGAAGTTCCCTTTAGTAGAATTGGCAAAGACTTTAGCTGAGGTGTCAAACAGATAGTCCCATTCCTGAACGAGGTGCTTTTTATTCTAGACAGTTTGATCAGGTCTGTTTTGGTAGAATATACCATTCAAAAAATTTATCAATTCTTGTTCTGATGGTAATTCTTCGAAATTGTCACTAGGAAAGTTTAAGACCGTATTTATAACATTTTCATCCACTGTGTACTGATTGTCTCCGACAGAGAAGACAAACAATCTGTTGTCATTGGAAATGATAGCAGTAGTACACATGATTCGCAAAGGTTCAATTTTTAAGGGAGCATCTAAGCTCAAAGCAGTGCGAACTAGTGAATTATCGTTTAAAAATCGAATCCACGGTCGAAAACGTTCAAGTGAACATTTTTCTAGATCAAAATAACCGATTAAATTATGTTTAATAATTTCAAATCGATCAGCCATTTTAATCAAGATTTAATTTCTTTGAAAATTTCAGATTTTATAAAATAATGAATTAAAAATTAATTTTTCGAATTAATAAATAATTAAAAATTCGAGAAAATTAAAAGTTGTTAAAAAATTCTGAAAAATTCACACAACAATCTCCTTACACACACGAACACACGTATATTTTTAGATTTCTAAGATTCGAACCCAGTTTTTCTGAAAAACAAATCGTATTTTGCGATTTTCCGAAAAAAAAAAATCTTCAAAACGGAACAAGATTGAGATTTTAAATAATCAAAATGAAGATAATCAGACCAGGAATCGATGGTTGTATTTGGTTTGTTATTTCAGTCAAGATTTGTGTTGAAAAATGGGCATGAACGATCGGTGGTTTATGCGTGTATATGTATGTATATTCAATATTTCTCAAAGACTTAACTTTGGAGAATCACTTAAAATGAAATAAGACTTAACAATACCCTAACTGCTCTGTATATATAACTGGCTGAATATGACTTAATTAAGTATTCAGTGGATAAGACTTAATCTATCTAACAAGACATAGCTAATAAGACTTAAAACAGGTGAATAAGACTTAATAATTATATACCTCGTTAAGACTTAAATATTTACTAAGTTGGTTATGTCATACCGAATATATATATATATATATATATATATATATATATATATATATATATATATATATATATATATATATATATATATATATATATATATATATATATATATATATATATATATATATATATATATATATATATTTTAAAACTAATAAGACCTAAACTAATTAAGACTTAAGCTTAATATTCTAATAAGACTTAGAATTATATATAAACAAGACTTAACTAAAAATTCGAATAAGACCAAAAATTAAAAACAGAATTATTCTAATAAGACTTAACATAATTAAGACTTATTAAATATAATAGACTTATTAATAAGACCTATTATTATTCTGATTTAATTTAAGACATATCCTTATTAAAATAAATTAAAATATATACAAATAATTCAAATAAACACACAAAAATATACAATTAACTTATAAAAATAATAAAAATATTATAGAAAATTAAACAAATAATAAAAATAATTATAAATACCATATGCTATCCTATTAACGAAAACAAAGCAATGTTAACAGGACAAACACTACAAAACATATGATAAATTAATTATTAAAATAGAAATAAATATCTACAAATATTCTAAAAATATAGAAATATGAAGTATTAAATAATATGAATAAACAGAGTGAAAAATAACTAAACAAGCAAGAAAATCAGTTGGTAAAATAATTATACAAATGATTTCAAACAACAAATATTCACAGAATAATCACTTGCAAAATTATTAAAGATCAAATTTCAGATATTAACTGTATTAATTACTAGGACTGTTTAACATACCCAATTCACTAACAATATTAGTGAATGAGGATTCATTAAGCGACTTAGTAAAAATATCTACAGTTTGATCTCCAGAGCCTACAAATAGTAGTTGCACTGTACCATTCATTACATGCTCTCTTATAAAATGATACCTTATGTCAATGTGCTTTATCCTTGAGTGCTGCACAGGATTGCTGGCGATTGCTATGGCACTTGTATTATCACATAAAATAGGGATATTTTCCAATACAATGCCATAGTCCATTAATTGATTCCTAATCCTTAAGATCTGAGCACAACAGCTTCCAGCAGCTATATATTCAGCTTCGGCTGTAGAGTTAGAAACTGTTTGCTGTTTCTTACTGAACCAGGAAACCAATCTTCCACCTAGGTATTGACAACTCCCAGATGTACTTTTCCTGTCTACAACACTTCCTGCATAGTCAGAATCTGTATATCCAATTAAAGTAAAACCAGATTCATTAGGGTACCAGATGCCTAAATCAGGCGTACCCTTTAGATATCTTAAGATTCTTTTGACAGCAGTGAGATGGATTTCTCTAGGGTTCGCTTGGAACCTTGCACCCAAGCATGTGGCAAACATTATATCTGGTCTACTAGCAGTTAGGTAAAGCAATGAGCCAATCATACCTCTATAGCCTGTGATATCTACCTTGGCAGAACTTTCACATAAACCAATTTTGACAGCTATAGTTGATGGTGTCTTTGCTGATGAGCACTCCTCCATGTGATATTTCTTGAGGAGCTCCTTGATGTACTTGGATTGACAAATAAATATTCCAACTTGTCTCTGACTTATTTGTAATCCAAGAAAGAATTTCAGTTCTCCCATCATGCTCATTTCAAACCTACCCTGCATTAACTTAGAAAACTTCTTGCATAGAAGCTCATTAGTAGACCCAAATATAATATCGTCCACATAGACTTGGACTAGTATTATATCATTCTTATGTCTTTTAGTGAAGAGCGTTTTGTCTATGACACCTCTTATAAAACCATTTTCTAATAGAAATTCAGAGAGAGTGTCATACCATTTTCTTGGGGCTTGCTTAAGACCATAGATAGCTTTGTAAAGAAAGTAGACATAGTCCAGATGGTCTTGATCTACAAAACCAGGGGCTGTTCTACATACACTTCTTCATCTAGCTTACCATTCAGAAAGGCACTCTTGACATCCATTTGATAAACTTTGAATCTTGAATAGGATGCAAATGCCAAGAATATTCTGATGGCCTCAAGTCTTGCCACTGGAGCATAGGTCTCGTCATAATCAATGCCTTCAGCTTGAGAATAACCTTTAGCTACCAGTCTTGCTTTGTTTCTTATCACAG
Source organism: Saposhnikovia divaricata (assembly GCA_036435485.1). NCBI lineage: Eukaryota > Viridiplantae > Streptophyta > Magnoliopsida > Apiales > Apiaceae > Saposhnikovia > Saposhnikovia divaricata. The sequence goes on along the minus strand of CM071594.1, from coordinate 135,050,976 downwards.
TGCCATCTTCATCTAGTTTGTTTCTGAATACCCATCTTGTGTCCACCACTTTTCTATCTTTAGGTGTGGGTACCAGCTTCCATACTTCTAGTTGCTTAAATTGATTGAGTTCATCTTGCATAGCAATCACCCAATCAGGATCAGATAGAGCTTCTTCTATCTTCTTAGGTTCCATGACAGACAAGAACCCAGAATAATTACATTGATTATGATAAGCTCTTCTTGTTTTCACACCAACATCTGGATCACCAAGGATCAGCTCAAAAGGATGAGCTCTATTCCAAACAGTTTGTCTGGGAAGAATTGATCTTGATGATTCGCCTTGATCTTCAGTATGATGTTGAGTATGACTTGTTGACCCTTCATTATCTCCCCCTGAGTTGTTGCCAGTTTGACTTGTTGATGGTTCAAGAGTATCAGTGGTGTCTTGAAAATTATCATTGTTTTCACCAGCATCACCTTGATCATTACCACCAACATTTGGATTATTATTATCAGCAACAACGTCAAGTTGATTGTCATCATCTGAATCTGAGTCTGACATGTCATCAAACTTAAGCTTTTCAGATGGATCTTCATTTTGGATACTTGGGAGTTTTGTGTCATCAAATGTAACATTGACACTTTCCATAGTTTTCTGTTGATCAATAAGATACACCTTGTAGGCTCTTCTAGTATAACCAATAAATATTGCTTCATGTGCTTTTTCTTCAAATTTACCACCTTGATCATCTCCTTCTTTCAGCACAAAGCATTTTGTCCCAAATACATGGAAGTACTTGAGAGTTGGTTTCTTGTCATGTAGAGCTTCATATGGTGTCTTCATTAAGTCTTTATTGATAAGTGTTTGATTCTGGGTATAGCATGCAGTGTTAACAGCTTCAGCCCAAAAGCTCAATGGAAGCCTTGATTCACTTAGCATAGTACGTGCAGCTTCAATCAAGGTTCTATTCTTTCTTTCAACTACCCCATTTTGCTGAGGAGTTCTGGGAGCCGAGTACTGTCTAGTTATACCCTTTTCATTGCAAAAGTCATTCAGAACTGCATTTCTTGAATTCAGTTCCGTTGTCTGACCTTATAGCTCTTACTGGACGATTAGAGTCCAGCTCAATTAACTTAATGTGATCAACTACCAGTTGTGGAGTTTCATCTTTTGAGTTCAGAAATAGTACCCATGTGAATTTTGAGAAATCATCAACAATCACTAGAGCATATCTTTTTCTTGACATGAACATCACACTAACTGGACCAAACAAATCCATATGGAGAAGTTGTAATGGTTCAGTTATTGATGATGTGTTAATGCTCCTGTGAGTTGCCCTTTTTAACTTTCCTTTTTGACAAGCATCACATAGACCTTCCTGAGTAAATTCAATCGAAGGTAAACCTCTCACCAATTCTCTTTTAACTAGAGAATTCATTGTTTTGAAGTTTAGGTGAGAAAGTTTCTTGTGCCATAACCAACTTTCATCAGTGGATGCCTTTGAATAAAAACATCTAATTTCTTCTGTGCTTCCAGAGTTCATATTGGCTATGTACAAGTTTCCTTTTCTTACTCCAGTCAACTGCGGCCTTTCATTTCTCTTGTGTAATATTAGACAATTCTTCTTGTTGAAATGAACTTCATAACCTTTGTCACAGAATTGACTAATACTGAGCAAATTGTGCTCAAGCCATTCACAAAAGAGACATCTTCAACGATAACATTTCCAGCTTCTAATCTGCCATATCCATCAGTTTTACCTTTGCTGTTATCTCCAAAGGTAACGACTGGGCCGACCATCTCCACCACATTTGTCAGCAGGGCTCTATCTCCGGTCATATGCCTTGAACATCCACTGTCCAGAATCCACATGACTCGTTCAACCTGTTTTAAACCCTGCAATGACAAATTGGTTAGACTTTCTTCGGAACCCAAATTTGATTGGGTCCAGAGTACTTAAAGAATTGGCCTTTATCAGGCAAAGCAACACTTTTTATTTTAACAATATTTTCTTCAGGTACTGGACATTTAACCCTGTAAACAGCTTTAACTTGTTTTGGTTTCAGCTTGGGTAACCATGTCTTCACCATATCCTTAGGAGGACTTGGAGTCCTAGTCTTAGGATTAGGTGGGTTTACAGTCCTGGATCTAACATGATTATTTCTGCTCATATGCTGTCTAGGAACATTCTTATCAACACATGCATGATTACCGTTAAAGTAAGCAGACATTATATTAAAAGCACAAGACATGCAATTAACAGCATTGCATTTCTTATGAGCAGTATCAATAACAGGAATAGCATGCATGGTAGATATGTTGTTGCATTTATTCATGTTGTTACTTCTACTACTAGTTTTCAAGGAACTAGTAGACTCACCAACTCTTTCTGTTTTCTTAAACACAGACTTTCTATCTTCATCATTTTTAACAACTTGATTACTTTCTAAGACTAAGCCATTAGCTACATCCTCAATGCGCATCTCTTCCTTAATGATTAAAGATGTTGTATCCAAAGGTTCTGCTATGGATGTCTTAAAGAGTGGGTTACTAACACCCTTAAGCACTATTGGTATACCCCTTTCAACAGCACTGACACGATTAGGGGTAATAATGCTTGTTCCTCCAATAGCTTCATTATAATCAAACCCAATTCTTACGGTTTGATTAATAGCTTGTTGGTTAAACAACTCTTTAGCACTTTACATGAATTAGAAGTAGCACTAACCTTTATTTCTAGTTCAGCTATTGTCTCACATTGTTGAACCACTATCAACGCTAGAGACCTCTCAAGTTCTTTTAGAATTCTTATTTCTGATTTTTGTTTATCATGGCAATTTTGTACATTGTGTAATTCTGATAATTGATTTCTAATATCTGTATTTAACAAATTGATCCTTTCAATCTCTCTATTAGCATAACCTAGTGAATCACTAAGTTGATAAATATATTGACTTTCAGAACATGATACCTCAGATGAAGTACCACTGGAGTTATCAGATTTTGCCATCAGGGCAAGATTGCCATACTCTTCTTCTTCAGAGTCTGTATCATCCCAACTCTTTCCAGCAGCCACATAGGCTTTACCTGTCTTCTTCTTCTCAGATCCAAAGTCTTTTCTTTGGTTTTGTTTTGGCTTCTGACATTCAGTAGCGAAATGTCCAAGTTCATTACAGTTGTAGCATCTAATTTTACTTCTTTCAACTGTTCCAGTTTTGTAACCTCCTCTGTTACTTGAGGATGAAGAACCTCCTCTCTGGAACCTGTTATAGTTAGATTTGTACCTGAACTTGGGATTCTTCCTGAATCTGAAGTTACTGAATTTCCTTACCAACAAAGCCATGGACTCATCTTCCAACTGATCTAGCTCTTCTAACGAATAGAAGTCTCCTTCATCTGGACTAGCATTCGTTTGACCAACTTCAACTTCAAGCTTGCCACTTTCAACACTATAAGATTGAATAACCTTATCTTCCACTTCCTGTTTGTTCTCAACAATAAGAGTTGTAGAAGTATTAGCAACTCTTTCTTTTCCATAAATCTCCTTTTGTTGAGATTGTTCCAGTTCATAGGTTTTTAAAACGCCAAAGAGTCTTTCTACAGTAATTTCACTTAGATTCCTCGACTCTCTGATAGCTGTAATCCTATGTTCTAGATGAACAGGCATTGATAGTAGAAATTTTCTGTTGATCTCTTTCTGAGTGTAGTACTTGCCATGCATCTGTAAATTGTTGACAAGTTTGTTATATCTTTCAAACACATCTTGAATACTTTCATTGGATGCTGATCGAAAGTGTTCATACTCAGATGTCAGAATTTCTAGACGATTCTCCCTAACTTCCTCTGTTCCTTCATTCACAGTTTCAATGGTTTCCCACATGTGCTTTGCAGTCTTGCAGTTAATCACATGACTGTACATTACAGAGTCTAGAGAATCTATTAAGATCAGTCTTAAATTAATGTCAAGTCAAGCTTCCTCTCTTTCAACAAGAGTGTATTCAGAAGAATCTTTGTGTACAAACCTTGCAGGGGCAACAACTTTTCCATCAGTAACAACTTCAGGAATTAATCCAAAAGGTATTATTGGTCCTTCTGATAAGACTTTCATGTATTTAGGATTTGCAACCTCGAGGAACATTAACATTTTGTTCTTCCACATATCATAACTGTTTTTTGTCATATATGGGAATTTTCACAGTTCCAACTTTAGAAGACATGATGAATTTTTTAAGAGAGTTAAAAAATTCGGGGATGATTTTTAATCGAGTAAAATGGGATCTTTGATTTGTGTATCAATCAATCGGCTTTGATACCAATTGTTAGGTCCGATAAGATTGTAGAAGGGGGGGTTTAATACAATCTTTACCTTTTTATCGAAATTTGTCCGTTAGATAATATTTTAGCAAAAACAAATTTGTGCGGAATTACTTAACACAATTTTTCAAGTTGAATATAACTGTATATTAACTTGATACGGTGTTACAAAATCAGTATAACAACTTATCAAGATGTTAATAACTAATTAGAAAATTCGACATGAACTTTTCAAATTTAGTTAATAATGATCAAGATAAGAAGTAGCAAACTTAATTCGCTAGTAGTACAAGAATCACAAGTAATCAAGTTCTATCGGATAGAATATTACAAAGATGAAGAACTTGAATTTCTAGGAATTGTGTAGGCTTTGGTGTTCTTGAGTTTCTTGAGAGAAAATCTGCTGGATGGAATTATATTCTGCTGTGTTTTTCCGTTATTACATAATCTGCTGTCTTTGGATCTTTTATATCAGCAACAAGTCTTGCTAGCTTTTTGTAGGATATTTAACTGCTCCAGCATGACTTAATCTGCTTCTAAGACTTAATTTTTCTTCATTAAGACTTACACAAACCTCCATTAAGACATAAACCTGGCCGGTATGACTTAATAAAAATTCGGTATGACCTAAAACAGCTGGCAGGTGGTCGGTATAACTTAATCAGGATATTTTGGCTCGGTATGACATAATCTGAATTTGCTCGGTAAGACATAATGTTGAAGCTTCTCGGTAAGACATAATTTAGGTCATACCGATTTTGTCTTCACCAAGACATAATCCAATCCTTTTCCTTTTAAGTAATATTGATCCATTTAATTAATTAATGATTATCCAATTCACATTTAATTGATACAATAATTAATTTAAATAAATAAATAAATTCTTCTAGAATTAATTCATTTAATTAAATCAACTAAATGTTTTATATCAATTATAAATGAATTTAATTAAATCAATAAATAATTAATTTAATTCTTACAAACCACTGAAGGTAGTAAAGAATTACCACTAATTTGTGTTGACGTTCGATGTACTGTCTGGTTCATGAATGACTAACTTCAATGATGCTTCTTCACTTTAGACTTTAGGTTGTGGTTTGTTTCTTCTCTCAATTCTCTTGTACTGTAACTGACATTCAAACTATCATTCGAAAAATCTCTGTCACTGTTCAAATGAATCCATTCGCTTCAATGCTATACTGGGGCTTGATCAGATAACTGAATCGTCTTCCAGTGTACGACATCAAAACTATAGATTGACTTTTCTTCTTTCTTCTGACAGATAATACTTCTTGAGATTCCTGTGACAGTTCATATGTATATTTAGTTATTACAATTTGGTTTAAGTTGATTAGGATCCTCTAACTACAAATAGGCTGAGTCATATGCCTTTCAATGCCCTTCTTCAAAAATCACTAACTCATCATTCAAAAGTACATACCTCAAATGTGATGGAAGTTTTTCGAGCTTTACATTCAAGAGATCTTGTGTGGAAGATTTAACAGCATCAATTTCCTCGAGCATCTTAACTGAATCAGAGTTCTTCGAAAAATTTGGAACACTAGGCACTGCATCCAATTTCAAATCACCTTTTTCTTCTTGGAAAGACAATGCGAGGGATTTACTAGTGTTATGCTCTAGAATATGGGTAACGTTTCATCAGCAAGTGATTCCATAAACAAGCACACTTCTGGATCATCTGAAATCTTCGTAGGAGCAAACACATTAAAGGTCGCCTGATCATCTTGCACCCGCATAATTAACTCCCCTTTCTGCATATCAATCAAAGTTCGTCCGGTGGCTAGAAAGGGCCTTCCCAAGATGATGGGAATCTTCTTGTCTTCCTCAAAGTCGAGAATAACAAAATCATCAGGAATGATAAACTCATCCACCTTTACCAAAACATCTTCCACTATTCCTCTTGGATACGTGATTGACCGGTCTGCTAGCTGTAAAGAGATATTTGTAGGTTTCGGCTCAGGTAGACCAAGTTTCATGAAAACAGACAATGGCATGAGATTGATACTAGCTCCCAAGTCACACAAACACTTGTCGAAAGATAAGTTGCCAATGGTGCACGGGATGGTGAAACTTCCCGGATCTTTAAGTTTAGGAGGCAATTTTTGCTGCAGTACAACACTACATTCCTCTACCAAATCCACAGTTTCCAATTCCTCGAGCTTCAACTTCCGTGAGAGAATACCCTTCATGAACTTAGCATAGCTCGACATCTGTTCTAAAGCTTTCGCAAATAGTATGTTGATGTGTAACTTCTTGAACACCTCAAGAAACTTGGAAAACTGCTTATCCAACTTCTGCTTCTAGAGTCTTTTAGGATATGAAGGAGGAGGATAGATCTGATTGTTCTTTATAGACTGCTCTGGAGAAGATTTTTCAACAAAAATCTTGCTCTTTTCCACTTCACCATCTAGATGATCAGCCACCAAGTCAGATTTCTCAATTTCTGGTGCTGCAGATTTTTCAACCTGTTGATTATGAACTTCTTCTTCTTCCTTAGCTGCTGATTTAGGATCATTTGTAACCTTTCCAGATCTCAAAGTTACTGCTTTCACCTGCTCCTTGACTTCCCTCTTGCCAGGATTAGCCTCCGTGTCACTAGGAAGAGTTCCTTGTGGCCTATTCAGCAAGGCATTAGCAATTTGCCTAATCTGATTTTCCAAGGTCTTGATAGAAACTGGTTGGCTTTTACACATCATCCTCAACTCTTCCAATTCAAATTTTTCAGTAGAAGACTACCCCGCACTTGCATGAGGCTGTTGCTGAAATCCTGGAGGTTGAAATTGTTGCCTTGGAGCATACTGCTGCTGATAGCCCTGATTGAACGGCTTAGCTCCATATTGATGACCCTGAAACAGCTGATAAGGCTGCTGAGGTTGTTTCATACCACCTTGATTGTTGCACCAATTGAAATTAGGATGGTTCCGGTTGTTAGGATGATAGGTGGCTGGAGCTGGTTGCGAAGGTCGCTGAAAGTTGCTCACAAATTGTGCCGATTCAGAAGAGATAGCACACTGATTCGTCTCATGTGCACCCGCACAAAGCTCACAAACACTAGCCACCTGCTGAATTCCATAGTTAGTCAGAGAATCCACCTTCATTGTTAGAGCCTTCAACTGAGCTGCTATAGCTGTAGCTACATCCACATCCAAAATTCCAGCTACTTTGCCTTGCGATAGTCTCTGAGTTGGATTTTGATATTCGTTAGCAGCCATCGTCTCAATTAGCTCATAAGCTTCCTCGTAGCTCTTTGCCCATAAAGCTCCACCGAATGCTGCGTCTAGCAATGGTCTAGATTATGCGCCCAACCCATTATAAAAACCATTGATCACCATCCAGTCTGACATACCATGATGAGGACACTTCCTAAGCATCTCCTTGTAACGCTCCCAAGCTTCATATAAATTCTCCAGATTGCTATGCAAATTGAGTAAGAGCATTCATTATTGCTACTGTTTTAGCTATGGGGAAGAATTTAGTGAGAAATTTCTGAGCAAGATCCTCCCATGTAGTAATGGAACCGGCTGGTAAAGAGTGTAACCAACCCTTAGCTTTATCCCTAAGAGAGAATGGAAAAAGTTTCAATTTCACAGCATCTTCCGACACACCATTGAACTTGAAAGTGTCGCAAATCTCAATGAAGTCCCGGATGTGCATATTAGGATCTTCCGTTGGAGCACCCCCAAACTGAACTAAATTCTGTACCATGTGAATCGTGCCAGGCTTGATTTCAAAGTTGTTATCTGCTGCAATGGCTGGTCTGACAATACTAGATTGGATGTCATTGATTTTCGGCTGAGACTAGTCCTTCAAAGCCTTAGCTGCTTCCACTGCTGCTACTGGTTCTACCATCTCTTTAGTTGCTGCAAGTTCTTCTTCCAATTTACGAGATTGAGAATGTGTTTGCATACACAATTAGGTACCTAAAAACATAGAACAAAACAAACTAAGTAAGAAAATAATCCGAGTCAGTGAACTTTAATGACCACTGATGACAAGCACATAAACTATAAATAACACCGAGTCCCCGGCAGCAGTGCCAAAAACTTGTTCACACTAAATCACGCAAGCGTACGTGGTTACAAGTAATATAGAATAAAGTTGAGTTTGTTTCCACAGAGAATGGTAATAAACAAAATATGCACCTATGCAACAATGTATGATCTCTATTCACTGCTAAGACAAGTATCAAATTTGAGTTTTAATTATCTAAATTAACTAAGAAGCAATTTATCAATATTAAGATCTAATTAACTAACGTGATTTAAGAATCGAATTACTTATGTGAGAATAAACATGGGATCCTAACTTCATTAAATACTTCGCTTAATCAAATTATGTGATGGTTATGATATCTGATCGGATACCAAACTACTCATACATCCACAAAGAGATAGAAGATGGGTAGACACCAATTATGTATAGACCCTATATGTCTATAATATTTGAAAACATATCGGTTTAAGCACAAGTTATCCATTAAGATCACATAGAGCAGCATAAGATGGTTAAAATTACGCTACAAATCATGATGTCAAAACATACATAATCCTATGCTAGCATGACAAGTTCTAATCTTTAGATCCACTGTCGCTTCAATAAAGATTAACAATTTAGATGTTAGCTACGCATCTAAAAGCATTGAGCACAACCATATGAGGATATCAAGAATTCATCACGCACAAATCTTTAAAGCAATCAAACTACTAAACTACATAGATAAATCCGTTAGAATCCCATGACAATGATTAGTTCATAACTGAACGACTCGTCATCATGGGATCTGATGAAACCATGGTAATAAACAAAGTCTGCATAAAAATTATAGTTCTAGAGTAATAGAGTTAAGAAAACAAATCTGAAATCCAAGAGTATCGCCTAATTAGAAGAATGTAAAAATAGATCTAGATCTCCTAAGCTTGTCACAAACATAGGAATCCTTCTCCAAGTATGTATCTTCGTTTCCCGGCTCTATCTCTGTTATGTAAAGTGTTCCTCCGTTTAAATATGATAGAATGTGTTTATATAGGCCACATGAGTTTTTTCCAGTAAGAAACTACCAAAAATACAACTTAAAATCGAAATAGAATTTTTTTTCCAGGATCTTTGCCATGCTACGGCGTGCCAAACTGTGCTACGGTGCGCTCCTGCATGCTGCCACGCGCTCCTACATGCCCTCCATGCGCCGCGGCAAGCGCTGAAACTACCGGAATGCTGATTTTTGTCATTTCTTCGTTTTAACTCCTTTTTCTTCCGTTTCTTTTGCACGAGTTGCCGCTCTTCAACTTCTTGGATCAAGACCATTATAGCACCATAGGAAACGTCTACATCCTTCACTCCAAAATCAAAGAAAATGCCAACCCTAACCAAAGTTTATAATCCTGCACAACTAGACAAAACATATCAAAAACACGACATACTTAAGGTCAAGTCAATCAATTCAAGCTGATATGAAGCGTTCCAAGTGGATATGAAATCCACTTATCACCTTGTAATTGTTGATGATTTCTCAAAATAAATTTGGACCTTCTTTCTACATTCGAAAGATGAGGCAAGTGAAATCATTATCAAGCATATCAAGACAGTAAACAACAATCTAGTCTTCAAAGTAAGAAGGATTAGAAGCGACAATGGAACTGAATTCAGGAATTCTGTGTTAAGAAAGTTCTATGAGAGGAAGGAATCACTCAAGAATTCTCTACAGCAAGAACACCTCAACAAAATGGTGTAGTGGAGAGAAAGAAACGAACTCTCATTGAAGCTGCAAGGACTATGCTTGAAGAATCAAAGTTACCCACATATTTTTGGGCTGAAGCTGTTAACACTGCATGTTACACTCAGAATATATCTTTGGTCAATCGAGTAAAAGGCATGACACATTACCAACTATTCAAAGGCAAGAAGCCGACAATTAACTTCCTGCATGTCTTTGGATGCAAGCGAAAGCCTTGGAAAATTTGATTCAAAGGCAGATAAAGCTATCTTTGTTGGGTATTCAGCTGGAAAATCTTACAGAATCTACAACCTAAGACTAAACATTGTTATGGAATCCATACATTAGGGGTGTTCATCAAACCACACAAACCGCGTAAACCACCCGCTCCGCACCACACCGCACCGCCCCGCGTGGTTTAAAGTTTTCGTGGTGCGGTCGTGGTTTGCATTTTAGCCAAACTGCGCAGTGCGGTGCGGTTTGTGATTTGAGGATTCATTCTCATGGTTCAAACCGCCCCGCACCGCATATTATAAATAATATTAATATATTTATAAATATATACATATATATGTTTTTTCCCCCTGGTCTAGTGCTCCATTTATTACTTATGTATAATTTTTGTACCAACCCAATAGCCCATTCACTTCCTCATTCCTCTTTAACCCTAATCTTATTTTTAATCTTGCGCCTCCCACTTTCTCATCATATATCTATATCTGTTGCCTGTTTTGCTTAATAACCTGAATATTTGATTCTTTTTTCCTTAGATAAGGCTTGAGTACTAGCATTCAAAAATTGCCTATCTTGAGTCATGGTTTGCATGAATGTTTGTTGAGATTGAGCCAAATTAGTTGTTGATTTCAAAAGTGCATCAAGGGTCTTTTCCAAAGAATTAATTCTATTATCTGATTCATGAAAGCCGGGTGGGTGGGCGGGAGCTTGAGTTGGATAAGGAACGTGATTTTGAGGCGCGTTTGGAAAATGACCTTGATCTGGAGTCGAGTAAGAATTTTGATTGGGTTTTTGGAAAGAAGGAGCATTTTGAAAAGGAGGTTGAAAAGAAGGTGGATTTTGGTAATTTTGGCTTTGGTTCCACGAGAAATTCGGGTGATTCCTCCACCCGGGATTGTAAGTAGGAGCAAACGGGTCATTCCTAGTGGGTGGCAACTTGATCAAAAGCGTGATAGTCCGAAAAACCTTGATTAAAATTAGGGCACATAGACACATTTGAGGGGGCCTTAGTAGTTTCTAGGGCTTCGAGTCTTCTAGTTAGAGTGGCTAATTTGGCATCGGTTGCAATCGAACTCCCAATCGAATGCAAACCCTTAGATGAACTAGACGACTCATTAGACTTGTTAGGTTCCCTAGTAGACTCCCACAACATGGTCTTCTCGGCTAATTCTTCGAAAAATGTCCAACCCTCGTCCTCATCTTTCTCCATGAATTTTCCTTGGCACATAGATTCCAACAACGCGGTTGTTGATCCATCTAAGGCCTCATAAACGATCTTACAAAGCCTCCATTTTTCTATTCCGTGGTGGGGGCATTGTGATAGAAGATTTTTAAAACGATCAAAATATTTCCAAAAAGACTCGTTTTCCTTTTGATGAAATTGATTTATTTCGTTTGTAATTCTCGTAGTCTTATGGTTTGGAAAATATTTTTTTAGAAAAATAACCACAAATCCCTCCCACGTGGAAATAGAATTAACGGGTAGACTATACAACCATTTTTTTGCATTTTCTTTTAAAGCGAAGTTGATAAGTCTTAGCCTAATGGAGTCCTCGGAAAGATGTTGGAGTTTTTGCAATGCGAAAACCTCCTCAAATTCATGAAGAAAGAGATACGGGTCCTCACCCTCGCTCCCGTTAAATTTATGTAACATACTGATGTGGTGAGCTTTAATTTCAAAATTATTACCATTAACTGGAGGAAGAGTGATACACGAAGGTTGGGCGGAACGAGTAGGATAACAACGGTCCCTAAGAGACATGGCCATGTTTGCTACGGGTTCGAAATAATCTAAAGACTCGGAATTAGATGATGAAGAAATCTCGAATGATCTCGCTAGTCTAGAAGATTTATCCCTAATCCACGTAGTTTGCATAAACCACAAATAGGAAACACGTAGCAAGTAAGTGCGATAAATTAAAACACACAAAAAAAGGGTGGAAAATTAAAAGAAAAATCCTAAACATAGGGTTCCCTAACAAAATAACTAGACCTTGCTCCTAACCGTAAGAACCACCAAAAACTAGGTAAATCGGAATTTATTCGGACCGATTTGGCCAGATAGGTGCAAGCATTGCCAAGAGGCTAAACACCAGTCTAGATACCAAATCTTAATTGGCCAGGTAAGCTCTCGCTTGCCTAGACACCAAAGAGTCGGAATAAATAATGATTACTTCGTTTCTTAGGTACCTTCCTAATTGAGCGCGAAGTCCTAGGGGCAAACGTATAATTAATTTTATTAAAGGCTAGGGGAATGCAAAATGAGGAGTTAATGGTTTTTGGCCTAAGGAAAGAGTGATGAAATCCCTTCCCTTATCTTGTAGTGGTTTTGCCCTTAATGTTTATTTACAAAATGATGCAACAAACAATGATATATACAAAAATTATAAACAAATATGGATGCTTACACTACGTGATTTAATCTAAAGAAAGAAAGAAATTTAACGTACTTTAAGTCCTCCAACGATCACCACAATATATAGGTACGAAAAATTAAGAACAAAAAATAAAATCTAGCATGATGTGCACCTACGTGATGAATGCATGATGCAACAATTATGTATTTACAACTAATTTTTTTTTTTGGATTTTTGATTTTTCGGTTTTTTTTTATTTTTGAATTTTTTTGATTTTTTTGTGTTTTTCTAAAAATAAAAAGGGCGAAAAGATTGAGATACGGTTACCGAAGCAAGCTTTCCATAAATTCCAATTTTCCACGCTTCTTGTGAAGAGTTCCAAAATCTCACAATTTCCTAAAAAGAACAAAATAAAAGTAAGACAAGAAATAAAACTGACTCGAAAAATTAAAAATTAAGGCGCGAAAAATAATTAGTCCCCGGCAGCGGCGCCAAAAACTTGTTGTGCTAAGAAATAAATAAATTTGAATCGCAAGCGCACAATTCGTTTCGTTGTAAAATTTATGATTCATTCCACAGAGACTAATATTTTCGCAATCCTTAATTTTTAATTTAGTCAAATTAGGACAAATTAGTTTTGGAAAATCCGATTTTATAATATTTAATTACGAAAAGAAAATTTAAACTATTTTTTTTAAAAAGAAAATTAATCTATTTCAAACTAATTAATTAAAAGTGAAAAGTAAAAAAAAAATGAAATCGTTCTAGAATTTACCACAAAACCAGAAATCATTCAACTCGACCCTACACACTACAATCACAAAACCAGTGCACGAAGGAAGCATTACCAATGTTTAAGAAATGAATTTAGCAGGAATGACACAAAACACTAACACTCAACTCGATCGACTCGCAAAAAAAATACAGAAAACAAAACTCATTCTAACAGTAATAATTTGACAACAACTTGACTACGACTGCAAACTCGTGGCTGGAAATTCGATCCAACTCAACCAGGAACTCAAACATATTCACAGGAAATTCAACTCGAACCCATTAGTAACCTCAACGAAAAACAAACGAAACAAGAACAATAAATCGAAACTGAATCAATTCACAAATTAAAACTAAGCAAAAATAAAAGGCAACTCGGTCATCACAACTCGGACTTCACACAAAACGAAATAGTAAGCAAAGGAAAAACAAAACTCATGTCAACTCGCAAATTGACTCAGAACTCGGTATAAACATAGCGACGCAGCGACAAGCCAAATACACTAAGACAAACTAATTAACTACGAACAAACTAATCTCTACAATTGAATTCAGCAACAAAGCACGAGTTAACTCAACTCAGTAAGACCACTCGAATACACAACAAACTCGGATTCAAACTCAAAACAAAAACCAAACACCACTTAACACTAACTAAACAGCGATTTTTAAAACTGAAACGGGGTGTTGTGGTTTTCGTGAGAAGGAGAAAGAAAGGGGGAGAGAGAGAGAGAGGGAGGGAGAGAGAGAGAGAGAAGAAGAAGAAGGAGGACGGGGGAGAGATTGTTGCATTTGGGGAAAAAAGAAAAGGAACGAGGTACTAAGTTTAGTAAACTGTTCTGTGGTTCGAACACGGTGTAAGAAACAGAGGAGACCAGTGCAGTGCTTCGATTAAAATGAAAACAGGTAGATTAAAAAAATTAATATTCGAATTAAGAATTTAAAACAGGTAAGAGAATTGCTAAAATTTAACGAAACAATTATTTTTGTAATTTTTTTTATAAAACAAATATGAGAACAAAGAAATTAATTACGACATGAAATTAAAATTATACTAAAACGAGGATGGAATTAAATGGCCCACAATAAAATGGAAATTTAAAGGGGCAAAATTACGAATTAAAACTACGAATAAGAAAATAAAAATCGTTACTTTCAACCCATAGTGGTTAGCATTTCGCTACTTTATCCACTAAACGGATTTACGAAAATAACGAAAGCTATGTAAAATAAACGAGAGAGCAAGATAAGAAGTAAAGAAAATAAAATTTTCATTAATTATAATAGGAGTGTTTACAAGATTTAAAACTAAAGAGAAACAAGAAATTAAATCTACCTTAAAATCTAAGTTACTAAATACAAGGGGGGTGAGGGGGTATTTATAGGATAGGAATTAGGGTTAAGGGGGGTGTTGGGTAAATCCCCACCATACATTTGTGGTGTGTGGTGGTGAAATCCTAGCCATCTATTTGTTTCCTTCCCCCTTAAGCTTTGAAGAGTTGATCTTGGCCATACACTTATGTAATGTGTTGGGATGATCTCCACCTTCCACTTGTCTTGAAATATTCCTTTTGCTCCAAGCTCCTAATTCTTTTCCTTCTTTCATTTTTGGTCCTTTTTCTTCCTCTTTTTCCCTTCCTTGCTCTTTATTTACTTATTTTTCCATTTCTTTATTTATTTACGAATTTCCTGAAATGCAATAAAATAATTTATTAAAATACGAGTTCAAGCAATAAATAGGTAATAAAAATATGCAAAAATATGCACTTATCATACACCGTTGCAATGTTTCATGCTCTTTTCACAGTACTCCACAAGACTTAAACCGCCAACAGAGGATGATGATGATGATGACGTGTTGGTGTTAACACAAGCAAACTTGGTTACTCTTCTACCAGGTTCTACATTTCTGTCTTTTGCCATGTGTAAAACACCTAGAATCAAGATTAAAATCTAAACAACTAATTTGGACCCTATTTAAACAGAATTAATTAGTAAACTTTAAGCACATGAATAGATAATATTTTTCACACTACTGATTGAACTCTAACGTAAGTTGACTAATTATGGCATTAGATTTAAATGTAACATATTTGCAGATACTTAATTGAATATCCATAACTATTTCTGCAAAATTGTTTGTTTCTCCTAAGTACAGCTTCAAGCACACGATCAATTTATTCAATCCAGACAAACGGTGTTCTGCAACTCTAAGAGAATAAACCTTCATGTGGAGAAGGCTCTTACAGCATTACACATAGCTCAGGTATTGAGTTCAATTCCATCAGCATTTTTCTAGTATTGTCCTCAAATCTTTGCCTTACTATGCTGACATGAGAATTGCTGGAATGCCCCCCAGATTCTCTACCCAATCAGCACACCACATATTCACAGATTCCATCTTTAACCCCCTCTACAGTTTCTTAACAAACTGTAGTTGACAAATCTTTTATATCTTCTCCTGAGGGGAGTGAACAGGAGGAAAGTGAGGGTGAGGGAAGTGGTGAACATCAAGAAACCACAAGAACAAGGAAAGTAAGGGTGTGTAAAACTAGCCTAGCCATCCTATGTCTTCCCAAAAGGGCATAGTGATTAATAAGGACATCCACATTTCTAGTTTTAGTCTCTTAACAGACTTCAATTATCGAATTTAGTTCCCAACCAGGAACACACTTAGTGAGGGTAAGGGACACAGTTGTGCAACCTACTCATACTTGTTTTTCTTGCCAGGAGTTAGTACAAGTTGCAGGGACACAGGGGGAGCACACACATGTTACTCTTAACTATTTCTCAAATTCAGGTTGATGAATCTCCTGTAAATGTGAAGATTCAGCCCCACTCATGGATACCTAATTTGTGACAATAAAGCTCTTCAACACACACTCCAAACACTCTTGATTCTTCATCTCTTTTCATGAAGAAACCAACACTCATAGTTCTCTAAGCTCTTCACAGTGCATTTTACTGAACTATTACTTTTGTTTAATACATCAATTCTAAATATTTATATCTCCTCAATCTTTATGATATCCTATGATTTCTCTTTAGGACTGAGGGAAAGGAGTGAAAAACAGGAGAGGCCTGGTTGCTCCAGGGCAAAAAGTGAGTTGTGTATAAGAGTGGTCTCCTATTTCTTCCAGGAGAGCAAAAGGAGAGGTTGAGTACCCCTTTAAAAAGGGAAGGTGAGTTGTGAGAAGTGAGCCAGGATGAGATCCTGATGCAAAAATAGAGAGATTAAGAGAGAAGGTCGTTTATGCAAATTCTAGCTTCTCATCTAGAGGTGCACAAAAATCCTGATGGGCCAGGCTTTATCCGGGCCTTAAAAAGCCCGGGCTTTAATCCTGAAAAACCGGGCCGGGCTTTTCTAAAAACCGGGCCGGGCCGGGCCGGGCTATTAGGTAAATAGGAGGCCTGTTTTCAGCCTGCGGGCCGGATCAGGCCAGGCCGGGCTTTATCCGGGCCTGGTCAATTTAAAAAAAAAGCCTGTTTTGTAAAATATGTGTACAAACATATGAAAAAATGAACCTGGTCCTAATTAAAAATTACAACATGAATGATGAATACTGAAAATAAAAATGGAACAAACATATGAAGTACTCATTTAAATTACAACAACCTTAAAACTAAAAATACAAATTACAACTTCAACGGTTATATTGTAATTCACAAAATAACGGCTATAATTCTATATACGATAAAATATATACACATATACAATTAGGGAGATTTGATTGAACCTTAGATTCTTGGAATACTACAGTCGTGTCGTGTCGTGAGTCCTGTGAATTTGCAGTCGTAACCCTAGCAAACACAGCCGCCTCCTCCTTGGATTTCGCAACACCGTAACCCTGACAACACCGCAACAGCCGCCTCCTCTTTCCACAAGATAAGAATCTGGCAATTTTCTAGGGTTTTGAATGATGCTGGTTTTTAATGGAATTAGGGATTTGAGTGTTTGGTTTTGGGGATCTGATTTACTCACGTCTCACGCTTTTTAACTTTTCCACAAGATAATATAAATTCTAATATATTAATTCTAAATTTCTGATTCTTGGACTGAGCGGCTGCGGCTGAGTTATAGAATTAGGTTATTTAGGGCTGGGTTAAATTTCAGATGGGCTAGAACTTCTAAATTGAATGTAACCAAGGGCCCAACCCAAGTTTTATTAGATTTAAAATTTGTATAATTACATTTGAAAAAATTAATTTTCTATTTTTTAAAAGATATTTCTCGACGATCCAACCGTACGGATGTCAAGATATATCTAATTTAGTGATATTCCAAAATTTTCAAAAAATAAAAAATTCATTTGGTTGGAGATCTTAGTAGAACAGGACTAATTTACCTAGTACTAGTAACTAGTGCTTTGTCACGAATTGTTGTTTCTATTTTTTAAAAGATATTTCTCGACGATCCAACCGTACGGATGTCAAGATATATCTAATTTAGTGATATTCCCAAATTTTCAAAAAATAAAAAATTCATTTGGTTGGAGATCTTAGTAGAACAGGACTAATTTACCTAGTACTAGTAACTAGTGCTTTGTCACGAATTGTTGTTTCTATTTTTTTAAAAATATTTTTCGACGATCCAACCGTACGGATGTCAAGATATATCTAATTTAGTGATATTCCCAAATTTTCAAAAAATAAAAAATTCATTTGGTTGGAGATCTTAGTAGAACAGGACTAATTTACCTAGTACTAGTAACTAGTGCTTTGTCACGAATTGTTGTTTCTATTTTTTAAAAAATATTTTTCGACGATCCAACCGTACGGATGTCAAGATATATCTAATTTAGTGATATTCCCAAATTTTCAAAAAATAAAAAATTCATTTGGTTGGAGATCTTAGTAGAACAGGACTAATTTACCTAGTACTAGTAACTAGTGCTTTGTCACGAATTGTTATTTCTATTTTTTAAAAAATATTTCTCGACGATCCAACCGTACGGATGTCAAGATATATCTAATTTAGTTATATTTCCAAATTTTTAAAAAATAAAAAATTAATTTGGTTGGAGAACTTAGTTAAACACTACTAATTTAACTAGTTTAGTAACTAGTGCTTTGTCACGAATTGTTATTTCTATTTTTTAAAAAATATTTCTCGACGATACAAATCATCTAACCATATGGATGTCAATATCTAATTAATAAAAAATTAATTTGGTTGAAGATAAAAAAATAAAAAGTAAAAGCTTTAACAAATAATACAAATTATGCGAGATGTTTTATTTACAAAAATAAAATAAAAGGATTAGTACCATAATTTCTAAAATTAATTTTCTTGAATCATCAATTATACAAATTTTGGTAATTTGGTGAAAATAACTTTAAATGTGAACTGTGATCGGGACTAAGGCTAACTAAACAAACTAAACACATTAAATGTAGATTATAAGTTACATTAATAAAATAAAAAAATTAAAAAAATTTAAAAATTATATCCGGGCTTTATCCGGCCTTTATCTGGGCTTTATCCAGGCTTTATCCGGGCTTCGGGCTTTAACTGGGCTTTGGGCTTTATCCGGGCTTCGGGCCGGGCTTTAACCGGGCTTTGGGCTTTATCCGGGCTTTTAAAAAAGCCCGGGCTTTATCCGGGCTTTTCGGGCTTCGGGCCGGGCCGGGCTTCGTGAAAAATAGGAGGCCCATTTTAGGCCTCCGGGCCGGGCCGAACCGGGCCGGGCTTTTTTCGGGCCGGGCTTTTCGGGCTTTTTTTCGGGCCGGATCGGGCCAGATTTCGGGCTTCAGGCTTTTTGAACAGCTCTATTCTCATCCCTTTGGCTCTCATCCTAACTACTACTACTCTGATCTTGCTGATAATAAAAAAGGGGGAGAAGTTACTGAGTTTAAAGGGTCAGATAGAAGTTAATGAGTTTAAAGGGTCAGATTTTCTTCTTAAAAAAAAAGTCTTTTTCTTCGTGTTTCAACAAAGGGGGAGACGCCTTCAGACCAACCAGAAAGTGAAGAAACAGAACAGACTCTCAGAATAAATGCTATACATAGGGGGAGCAGTTCTAAGTACTCAAGTGGATTGAGTAGTACATTCCAGAAACTATGTCAAGAAAGCTTGATCAATATTTTCTATCCTAGTGAAAGAAAAATATGAAGAGTGGTTTTTATTATCATCACTCTCTGGATTTATGTCCTTTTCTCAAAGACATAATTAGGGGGAGATTGTTGAGTCATATATGTCTATAGATGATGATAACAAATACCACAAGGCAGAAAATGAATCAAGGAATTGAAGTTGACAAATAAATCAGGAAGCTAACTGAAATGCAGATCGACTAAAGCTACACCTTGTGAATGGAACTCTGCAAACAGTTAGGAATCATTTCTGTAACAAACCACAACATGCTACAATCAGATATCTATAATTAGAATAGAGTTTTCCATAACCATGCAAGTAAGTTCGAGAACTCCCAATTCGAGAAGTCTCCAACATATCCTAATCGAGAAGTCTTCACAACAGGTTGTTCGATAAGTCATTC
This sequence comes from Saposhnikovia divaricata, assembly GCA_036435485.1. Lineage (NCBI taxonomy): Eukaryota > Viridiplantae > Streptophyta > Magnoliopsida > Apiales > Apiaceae > Saposhnikovia > Saposhnikovia divaricata. The sequence continues at coordinate 135,031,086 of CM071594.1, read as the reverse complement.
GAGAACTCTAACAAAAAGGGTTATTCGAGAAGTCCCAGTTCGAGATATGCTAATCGAGAAGTCTTCACAACAGGCTGTTTGATAAGTCATTCGAGAACTCAATAAAAGGGACTATTCGAGAAGTTGACATTCAAGATCTCAAGACACATCAGTTCGAGAACTCAACCTGGATTCTTATTTATGCCAGAGTTCTCTACTGGAACATATCGAATGGAGATCAAAACCCAGAATTACTTTGCAACCCGTAACTTATAGGCAGTGATCAATTACATAGAGGATGTTACGAGTAGGGAGTCAAATTGTAAATATTTGAAGGCTCAAACTCTTCCAAGTGAAAGGTGAAATCAGTCAATGTTTATCTGATATAAGAGCAATAATAAGAGTGGAAGCAACCTCCAACATGATTACATTACCACTGAAGAATTCGAAGGATATCTTGATGAATGCATAAGGATCAGCTGTTTTATCTAGGAAGTTCAAGCAGAACTCAATAAGCAGAAAAGCTTGTTGACTTTCGAAAAGTTTATCTTTTTTATTAAAGCAATTTTTTTAGAGATAAAGTTTAAAAGCAAAAAGATCTTTTGCATAAAGCATCATGTGGGCTTGGAAGCTAAGTCATTTCAAGAACTTAGTAACGTATGAAAAAAGAAACATACACTGACTTGAAGCATGCTGGGATTGTCCAAATCAAGGAGAGAAGACTTTGAAGACATTTCCAGAAATGGCTATCACTTCAAGCTTGTGTGTGCGACAAAAGATAACAAAAATGTACTCCTACATTTTACGTATATCACATGTCTTCATATAGTTTAAATAAGCTGTATGAGCAGCATAGTTTTAGTAGAGAAGAAAACACTGAGCATAACGCTTATAGCATTAGGTTTTCTTGTAAACACTTAAAACATTATAACCCGCAGCTGTGTATTTTTATGCAGAGAATTATCTTCAAATACAACCATCAGGTGGACCAAGAAAACCCACCTGAAATTTTTTGTATCGTGTTGTATATGTGTTAGATAATTTGTTTATCTTGTTTTCTTTGTGTTCTTATAACAATCTGTTTAGACCTCACCAAAGAATTTAGTCAAGATTGTATTCAACCCCCCTTCTACAATCTCCTGGTGCATAACTGAGAATTAACATATACGATACTTACCTTATTTAATTGTTTTACTTTATTACACTTAATTATTTTACTTAATTATAAAAAAACAAAACACAATCTTTTCTCAAAATCATTTTCAGCTATTACATTTTCTAACTTTTCTGACTAAAATTTTTTCTCTTTCCAAAAATATGGTCGTTCTAATTAATGAAATAAGTTTATAATATTATAATTACTAATAAGTAATAACTAACTGATTACCTTTTTCAGCTAAAAGGTAATATATTTTCTAACTAAAATATCTCATTTTCTCCTAAATAATAACTAACCATTTACCTTTTTCAGCTACTAACTTTTCTAACTAAAATCTCTCATTTAAATTTTCTATTTTTTGAATAATTAATAAATTTCATTTTTAGGTAAAATATGTTATCTTTTATATTCTAAAAATACTATGGGCAATTATAATTAATAAAATAAAATAATATTATTATGATTATTAATAAATAAAAAAATTAAATTTTCAACTAAAACACGTTATCTTTTATAATTATCTTTATCCGTGCATTGCACAGGTTCTAGGCTAATAATAATATTATAAATAGTATGATTCTTGATATGAAGGGAGAATTGTTTGATAGCATTAATCCACATCAACACATGAGCAATTCTTACGGGGATATCTATGCTATTATATTAAAGCAGAAACATTGAAAGTTTGTCGGTTTGGTTATCCTGATTATTAAAATAAAATAATATAATTAATGGTAATTAGTTGATAGTCCTTTTTAATTAAAAGACTTTTACTTAAAATTGAATATATTACACTTTATAAACACTTAAAATATCGTATCTTCAATCATCAATATTTTTTTTTCTAATTAAAATATGTTACCTTTTAATATAACTATATATTATAAAAGATGAAACATTAAAAGTTTTGGTACGGTACGGTACTTACCTTATTTAATTGTTTTACTTTATTACGCTTAATTATATTTTACACACAATCTTTTCTCAAAATATTTCACGCAATTGTTCCCAAAACTACTCCTAAGTAATAACTAAACAATTACCTATTTTAAGTTATTATCTTTTCTAACTAAAATATTTTCTCTTTCCAAAAATATGATCGTTCTAATTAATGAAATAAACTAATAATATTATAATTACTAATAACTAACCGATTACCTTTTATAACTAAAAGTTAATATATTTTCTATATTTTCTAACAAAAATATCTTATTTTCTCCTAAATAATAACTATCGAATTACCTTTTTCAACTATTAGTTTTTCTAAATTTTCTAACTAAAATCTCTCCTTTCCAAAAATATGGTCGTTCTACTTAATAAAATAAATTAATAATATTATAATTACTAATAACTAACTGATTATCTTTTCCAGCTAAAAGGTAATATATTTTTTTATATTTTTTAACTGAAATATCATATTTTCAAACTTGATTTTTTTACTTAATTATCCTTACTTATATATTTATTATTGGTAAACATATTTAGTTCTATTTATAAAATAAAATAACGATATATAATTCCTAATTACTAATCTATATCAAAACAATTATAAAAAAGAAAAGTTAATCATACACCAATTATAATGTAATAGGTGTATATTTATGAGTAATTCTAGAGTTACCAAAATTTTATTTTTGATACGGTACGATACTTACCTTATTTAATTATTTTACTTTATTACGTTTAATTATTTTACTTAGTTAGTAAGGTACGATACTTACCTTATTTAATTGTTTTACTTTATTACACTTAATTAATTTATTAATTATAAAAAAACAAAACGCAATCTTTTCTCCAAATCATTTTTAGTTATTACATTTTCTAACGTTTCTGACTAAATTATTTTCCCTTTCCAAAAATATGGTCGTTACAATTGATGAAATAAAATTATAATATTATAATTACTAATAAGTAATAACTAACTGATTACCTTTTTCAGCTAAAAGGTAATATATTTTCTAACTAAAATATCTCATTTTCTCCTAAATAATAACTAACCATTTACCTTTTTCAGCTACTAACTTTTCTAACTAAAATCTCTCATTCACATTTTCTATTTTTTGAATAACTAATTAATTTCATTTTTAGGTAAAATACGTTATCTTTTATATTCTAAAAATACTACGGGCAATTATATTTAATAAAATAAAATAATATTATTGTGATTATTAATAAATAACAAATTACATTTTCAACTAAAACACGTTATCTTTTATAATTATCTTTATCCGTGCATTGCACGGGTTATAGGCTAATAATAATATTATAAATAGTATGATTCTTGATATGAAGGGACAATTGTTTGATAGCATTAATCCACATCAACACATGAACAATTCTTTAGGAGATATCTAAACTATTATATTAAAGCAGAAACATTGAAAGTTTGTCGGTTTGGTTTTCGGTTTGGTTATCCTAATTATTAAAATAAAATAATATAATTAATGGTAATTAGTTGATTGTCCTTTTTAATTAAAAGATGTTTACTTTAAATTGAATATATTACCCTTTATAAACACCTAAAATATCGTATCTTCCAATTATTAATATTTTTTTCTAATTAAATTATGTTACCTTTTAATAAAAAATATGAGCTTACAATCATTAATTTATATACCCACAAACATGACACCATATTGTAAACAAATTTTTATTATATATTTTATTAATGATGGTAAGATATGGAGTGATATTTGTGGGTATAAATTAATGATTGTTAGATTTTTTATATTTTTTTTGAAGAACAAAGATGTAAATTCAATAATAAAAAGCCATACGACATCTACACCAATGATCGAGTTGAACAAACAGTAAATTGCAATCGCCTGTTCTTATCATGAAGAGACAGTTAAACGAAATTTTGAAGATAATGTATATACAAATACAAGTACCCACTCTATGCATCCTCGTTGGATTACTGGTACCCTCTTCATTATGCCTCGATGGAGCTATCATTTGAGTTATCGACCAGAACTGCAATCCCATACAAAATTTCATCACTAAATCGAGACCCCTGCTCACAATCAAGAAGCGAATAACAAACCACTCACAAAGGAGAGAAACCAAACTGAAGAATACAAGCCGAAAACCGAAATAAAAATAAGCTGAAATGCAAAAGAAAATCCAAAAAAACTTAGATCTGACAAACGAAACCACAAGATAGGCGGTTAACTCTCGAATCCAATAAGCTCTGCTTGAATCGAAGAAGAAAGAAAACCGGAAGCTCCGATAATGTAGATCTAGAAACAATCCAAAGCAAACCAAAAGGATAAAAATCCTTACCCTAAAAGGGAGATTATTGAAACAGACAAATCAAACAAAATAAAAGAAAGAATTTGGGGCTTTCCACCGGTGGAAGCCCCGCCGGTTAAAAAACAGAAAAGGGAGGCAGCTGCTGTGAGACTAGAGAGAAAAGAGAGAAAACCTAAGACGTAAATTTAAGATCACGTTTTATATTAAAAGCTAACGTGTTTTAATTAGAAATAAATATTAATGATTGAAAAATACGATATTTTAGGTGTTAATATCTTCAATTAAAAGTAAAAGTCTTTTAATTAAAAAAAGAATCAGCTAATTATCATTAATTACATATTTTTATTATCATTTATTTTAATAATTAGGATAATCAAACCGAAAACCAAACTGCCAAACTTTTAAAACCGAAACACTGAAAGTATGTCGATTTGGTTTTCGGTATGGTTATATTAATTATTAAAATTAATAATAGCATAATATAATTAATGATAATTAGCGAGTTACTTTTTTCACATTTACTTTTAGTAAGATATTATATTTTATAAATACATAAAAACATCAATCGTGTCATCTATTCTAATCATTTATATTTTCTTTTTAACTAAAACATGTTACTATATAAAACAAATAAAATGGTAATAAAATTAGAGAAAAATGTTCCTACAGTTAACTTTAGGTGAATTTCCTAAAGTTAAGCTTTAAAATCATGCATTTGTTACCTTTTGTTTATAAGGGCCCCGCAGGGGCATTAATGATACGTCTTTTTATTCAGGAAACTATGTGATGTGTCTTGATTTCACTGGTTAACTTTAGAAAATTCTCCTACAGTTAACTATAGGATCATTAAGCCCATAAAATTATTATATAAAACAAATAAAAATCCGTATACAACAAATTATCCGTTAGATTTTTAGTAATAAATAAAAATAGTTAGATCTTACGATTAAATATTTTATATGATTAAATTACTTTACCAAAGAGTAAAGTTTTAAATTTTATCAACAACATATTTAAATAAAATTTCATAATATAATTTTTAATCATGCATGTCTAATTAAATTTAGAAAAATTATGTACATTAAAATTATAATAATTATTGAAAAAAATAATTATATAAAAGTATAATTATAACATAAAATAAAATTTATTACATATTAAAAGAAACTCATGCTTCGCACGGGTTATAATAGCCGAAACATTAAAAGTTTTGGTACCTATTTTTTGGTAATTCGTAAATTTACTTATTTTACCCTTCACTAAAAAGAAAAATACATTTGATATCTATACTATTAAAACACTTATTAAAATACCTAAAATAAATAGTAACATAATATAATTAATGATAATTAGTCGATTGTCGTTTTCATTTCGAAATAAAACACGTTACTTTTCTTATTTAAAATAAATAATAACATAATATAATTAATGATAATTAGTCGATTGCGTTTTTTACATTTACTTTTAGTTGAAGATATTACCTTTAATAAACACCAAAAAACATCAATCGTATCATATTTCCTATCATTAATATTACCTTTCGAATTAAAACACGTTACCTTTTTGATTTAAAACTAATCTTATCACACCAAAATTTTCAATTATTAATAAAAAATATTAAAAATCCATATACCTAATTTATAATAAGGAAACATTAGTATAATTCGTAAACATGAGTATGTTAAATTATATTAAATTAAAATTAAAAAATTATTACAAATAATGATTATATAAAAACATAATTGTACTATTAAATACAATCTATAACATAATAAAAGTAACAAATCCCTAAATACCCTACCCACATTTTCAAACAAAACAACCAAAATACCCATCAATGGAAGAACCGTCTAAAATACCCTTAGAGTACGCATTCCATGTTTGCGTAGTCTAAAGTATGCATGCAGCTCATGCGCGGCTAGTGTAATTTTTTTTTGTTTTAGTTAACTTGAGTACGCATATAGGTCGTGCGTGGTTAGTGCGATTTTACTTTTTCTTTTTTGGTTTTAGTTAACCTGAGTACGCATGCAACTTATACGTATAGGATGGCCACGCATCTTCCTTATGCGTATTTGTTTTACTAATTTTTTTGTCAAGTACTAAATTTTTAAATTTATTTTCATGTTTTAACCTAAAAAGTTACGTTACGTGATGTTACCTTTTTTTTTTGGTAAATACATATTTGCAAAAGTATTAAAAAAATACTATTAACTTTACGGAGTCCGGCGACCTGATTTTTAAAAAATCGGGGCCCCCGATTTTTTAAAAATTAGAATAAATTAGGATTTTTGATCTAGGATTTAAAATACTATTAACCGTACGGAGTCCGGTGACCTGATTTTTAAAAAATTGGGCCCCCTATTTTTAAAAAATTAGAATAAATTAGGATTTTGGATCTAGGATTTAGGGTTGTATTCTAAACCCTAAGTCCGTATACGATTTATTTATCATTTTAAATATTTCTAAAATTCAAAATGGAAAAGTTGAATCCCAAAGGTTAATCGTTGAACACTTAAGGGAATACATATAAATTTAAAAATTTTAATTAAAGAATTAAATATTTTAATGAGCCTAACGATCTAATTTTTAAGAATTTGGGGACATATCGAGCAACTTTAACAAGGACAAAACCAATTGCGTGTGACTTTGGAAAGACTGTCCTATGATGGTACGGCCTATACATTAGGCAGTGGAGGAGTTGACATGGGATATTAAGCTTGATTTTGACTTTATATTTCATGATTAAATTGAACATGCATTGTGTATAAGTGTGTGGGGAGTAGGCATTTCCATCATGCGTATTTAGTGGGTAAAAAAAAGACGCTATCTCTCGTTGATGGGTATTTTGGGTAATGGATTTCCAAAAGTAGTGTAATTTGGTCATTTTTTCTATCAATAATATCTATACTACTCCCCCTGTTCATCTTATTTCTTTACACTTTCCTTTTTGGGACGTCCCACCAATTCTTTACATTACTAAAAATATTAACTTTTAACAATAAAATATATTATTACATCCACTACTTCACTCCACTTTTTCAACAATTTACACTGTTACACACACTACTTCACTTATTTAAACAGTAAAATCACTATTACACCCACTACTTCATTTATTTTAACAATATTAAACCCACTATCCTTGGTCTCCGTGCCCAAACCAAATGTAAAGATTTGGCTGGGACGGAGGGAGTATTATATAATAGCCGAAACATATTTGCACTTAGTTGAAGATATTATCTTTTATAAATAGCAAAAAACATCAATCGTATCATATCTTCCTATCATTAATACTTTCTTTCAAATTAAAACACGTTACCTTTTTTTATTTAAAACTAATCTTATCACACCATATTTTTCAATTATTAATAAAATATATTAAAAATCCCTATACGTTATTTATTATAAGAAAACATTAATATAATTCGTGAACATGAGTATATTAAATTATGATAAATTAAAATTAAAAAATTATTAAAAATAATTATTATATAAAAATATAACTGTAATATTAAAAAAATTTATAACATAATAAAAAAACACCAAATCAATAATCTATCTATACTATTATATAATAGCTGAAACATTAAAAGTTTTGGTACCTGTTTTTTGGTACTTCGTGAATCTGCTTAATTACCCTTCATTATAAAGAAAAATATACACGATATCTATAATATTAAATCACCTAAAATAAATAATAATATTATATAATTAATGGTAATTAGTCGATTATCTTTTTCACATTTACTTTTAGTTGAATATATTACATTTTATAAATACAAAAAAAAAATCAATCGTATCATATATTCCTATCATTAATATTTCCTTTCGAATTAAAACATGTTACCTTTTTGATTTAAAATAAATAATAACGTAATATAATTAATGGTAATTAGCCGATTGCCTTTTTCACATTTACTTTTAATTGAATATATTACCTTTTATAAACACATAAAAATATCAATCGTATCATATCTTCCTATCATTAATATTTTCTTTCGAATTAAAGCATGTTACCTTTTCGATTTAAAACTAATCTTATCGCACCATATTTTTTAATTATTAATAAAATATATTAAAAATCCATATACGTTATTTATAATATGGAAACATTAGTATAATTTGTAAACAAGCGTATATTAAATTATATAAAATTAAAATTAAAAATTATTAAAAATAATGATTATATAAAAACATAATTGTAATATTAAATAAAATTACAAATATATAAATCTACTTATTTATCCTTCATTAGAAGGAAAAATATATACGATATCTATAATATTAAAACACCTAAAATAAATAATAACATAATATAATTAATGGTAATTAGTCGATTGTCTTTTGCACATTTACTTTTAGTTGAATATATTATCTTTTATAAACACCTAAAAACATCAATCGTATCATATCTTCCTATCATTAATATTTTCTTCCGAATTAAAACATGTTACCTTTTTGATTTAAAATAAATAATAACATAATATAATTAATGCTAATTAGTCGATTGTCTTTTTCACATTTACTTTTAGTTGAAGATATTACCTTTTATAAACACCAAAAAACATCAATCGTATCATATCTTCCTATCATTAATATTTCCGTTCGAATTAAAACACGTTACCTATTCGATTTAAAACTAATCTTATCACACCATATTTTTTTAATTATTAATAAAATATATTAAAAATCCATATATGTTATTTATAATAAGGAAACATTAGTATAATTCGTAAAAATGAGTATAATAAATTATATTAAAATAAAATTAAAAATTATTAAAAATAATGATTATATAAAAACATAATTATAATATTAAATAAAATTATAAATATATAAATCTATGTGACGCCCCCAAATCCGCCCTGTCCGGGGACCCGGGTCGTCACATCAGGTCTCAGCATCCTGCAACACACGTTAGCTCAATAATAATAAAATAATTATTACAACGGAGCGGAACAGTCCCACTCCACAGATCCAAGATCGGTCTCACACATTATTACAATCCGATTTATTACATCTCTGAATAATATCTTGCACAAGTCTATAAAGTAAAAGAGATAACAGGATTCCAGCTGGTCTCATCAGTCCTTGTCACCATAGCCCGAAGCTTTCTCCTTCCCTTTGTTCCTCTGGCTGGACGGCTCACCTCTTTCCTTCTTGACAGCTGAACAAATGTTGTAAAGCAAGAATGAACTACTATTGTGCTCAACAAGTTCTCTCCTTGCTCGGTATATAAATATAAATATAATAAGATTTATCGAAAGAAATTCTTGAAATTTAATGGACAATCCGATAACATAAATCTGACAATTGACTCAAGACTCATCTCGAAAATATAATACTCGAAAGATTCTTCTACTGAAACTCTGATGACTCATGATAAATGAATAACTGGTCTTCCATCCTTTCGGTATCTCAACGGGGCGATCAACTATCCGATCGGGAATACCGTCCTCCAATGAGACCGCACTTCGCCCGATCACGGTTACAATACGATATCAATAAATATAATATATATGTATGAATGCTAGCATCATAATGGGTTATCATGTCAACCCGGGCATCATAGTGCCTAAAGTATTCTCGTGTCCTTAAAATGGTTCACGAGTCTCTCTTTCTCTATAATGGGCCTCTTTCCCAATAATTGACCAGTATAATACAGAATTCCCGAACATTTAATGAACTTATATTTTGAGATAAACTTCACAGGAAAATATTTGATTGATCTGGCGGACTGCTAGTTTTACTCAAATGTATCACCAATCCGAACAATGGATTGATGTAACTCTCAATAAAATATTTTACTGGTTGACACGAACAATGTGCCAACCTTCGACAATAAAGGCAACTACCTCGAAATAATGAGAATAGTCTTAAGAAGAAATATTGTGAGTCGTACTGAACAAATCGTACCACTCGAATATTTATAACACTCATAATTGATGAACGTTAAATAGAATGTTTTTCACTTGATCAGCGAGTAAAATTCTAACGATTTTAATTTTATAACTCCTATCGGTTGATTCGAACGATGAACCAACTAAAAGATAATCAATAAATTATGGTTGAATTTGTACAATAAATTCAACTGAAATGAATGAATTTAACTATCTCGAACAAATGAGACTAGTTTCACTGAATCAAAATAAATAGTCGTCTCGAGTTAATGAGATCGACCCGATAGCAACAAAATTTGCTTCTACGCTATAGGGAATAAAATTCGCAAATAAACTAATCTTAACAGTGACGTAATATTTAACTAGAAAATAATTCTCAAAAAGAAATTAGTGCATCATATGGAGCAGCAAATAAATCTCATATTTGATAGCTCGAAAATAAATAAGGAATGAAATAATACGAACAAAAATACAAGTTTCTGAGAGTTAGGGAAGGAATGAACTTGCCTCTGTCTCGACGTTAACTAGATCGAATATTAAAAGCGTTACCCACGAGCGATTGTCCTAGATCTCAGAAAGAATTTCTATAATTAATTATCAAAAGGATTTTAGTACTCGGGTAATAAATTAATCACGTAGTGTCAAATAATCTCGGTAATCATGGCATTGTAACTCAAGTAATTCTCGAAAATATCTTTGGGAATATTCTCGTAAGTTTAAAAGCTCACTAATGCCTTATTCACAAAATAATTTATTAAATGGAGACTATATTCGCTTTTCCTATTGATTTTAATACATCGGGTTTTATAGCATCGTATGATTCCGAAAACATAATTTTATAAAGGAATTTCCTCACTAAAGAGATCTCTAATTTATTTTTAAATAACGACACTAGTTGATTTATTTAACAACATATCTCGAATAAAACCAAACCAAACCAAACATACCCAGTATATCCCGCTCAGAGCAGGGTCTGGGGAGGGTAGGTTGTACGCAGACCATACCCCCACTTTTTAGAGCAGGGAGGCTGTTTCCGTGAAGATCCTCGGCTAAGTACTCGACATACAAAGAGTGTGATAAATACAGGAATCCAAATGATACGGAAATGATCAAAGCCATACCTGAGCCCATGGCATTCTCCACATGGGACATACATACCTGCGAGGATTTATGATCCTCCTATCACTAAAAAAAAGTTTCCATAAAAGCAACACAATTTTTCTGTAATTTAATTAATTAATCATCTCGCACTTCTAATTTAATTTAGTTCTCGTGATTCACATCTCGAAATTAAATGGCATTATAAAATTCTCTTTAATTATCTAAAATTCTCAATTTATCTGAAAAATTATTTCATTCACTTAAGTCCATTTTAAAGGAGCAACAATATAATTCACTATTTATTCTTAAAATTAGCATTTCGAGAATCGAATATTTATCCAAATTCAAACCCATAACTATTATTTCTTCTTTTAGCAAAAATGTACTTCTATTGAAAAAATTCTATTCTACAAATCTCACAATTGCTAATTTCCTCCCATTTTAATATCCAACTCAATAAATAATTTTAGCTTTCCTCATTTAAAATAATTTGAAATCCTAGTTTTAGTTTTAATTGTTTTACTATCCCATTTAAATCCAATTGCTCAATTTGTTAATCCTTCTTTTAAAACAGATTTTTTTTGAAACAATTTCTTTATTAATCAACCCCATGTTTTATTCCACTTTTATAACATAAATCTAAATAAATCAATTTCTACTTAAATCAAATAAACAAAAAGGATAATTAATTAAAATGTAATATTTTCATCACCACCACCAAGCGGCAGCCACCGGCCGGACGCCATGGCGGCGCCGGCGGTGACCACCTCTCCCATCTCTCTCCATCGCCGTCTCTCCCGATCAATCTCTCTGCCCTCATCTCTCTCTTTCCCTCTCTGTCTCTCTCCTCCCCCCTCGAAATCTCTTGACTCCAATATCTCTCGATCTCACCTCTCTCGATCTCACATCTCTCCCTCTCTCTCCCGACTTCACCCTCTTCATCTCTCTGTTCTCTTCTCCCCCTCTATTTCTCGAACTCTCTCTCAATCTCTCCGACCATCTCTCTCTATCCCCCCTCATCTCTCCTCCACCTCTCCTCTCTATCTCCCTCCTTTTCTTCCATCTCCCTTCTCTCTCTCTCTCTCTCTCTCTCTCTCTCTCTCTCTCTCTCTCTCTCTCTCTCTCTCTCTCTCTCTCTCTCTCTCGCCTCCCTCGTCTCACTCTCTCTCCTGCCCTCTCTCACCTTCGCCACCGACCACCACCGCCGACCACCGTCGTCGTCGCGGTGGTTCTTCCGCCTCAAACCCCGACATGCAAATTCCCAAATACACACAAGACCCATAATATGCAAATTAAACATATCAGTCACTTAAAAATCCCTAATTAGTGCTAATTACAAGCCTTAATTTAAACAACATTTTATTAAAGCATAACACCACAATTCACACAAAACATGATTACATATATTGTAAAAAGAGTTTTTAAGGGTATAAAATCATACACTCTTAAGAAAATCAAGGTTTTGATCTCGGATTAAAATAAATGTTTCCCGAAACCCCTAAGATATATATATATATATATATATATATATATATATATATATATATATATATATATATCAGATTATAGAGCTTGATCTCCTCTTCTCGAATATGCTAATGCATGCAAGATCAAGCTAAGAATTTTAGAGATATAGGGTTTGTAAGTTTTGATGTTAATGGAGAAAATAAGATGGGGTATTTGGTTTAGTGGTTCGGTTAAATGAAAATGGAGAAGATGATTTCTTTGTTTTGTTTGATTTTATATATATCTCTTTATATAGTACTTGGGCTCTAATGGGCTTAGAATTTAATTATCAAAACATTTGATTAAAGCTACCCATCCAAGTCCTCTTTATGACTAATGGCTCATCATTTAGCCCATTCACAAAAATACTCTATTTATCCTATTTAATAAATAAATAAAATAAATAATAATAGTAGTGGCACTAATAATAGTAAAGAAATATATTAATAATAATCTCAATTATCAAAAAAATAGCGTTGCACTAGTAAATATTCCTACGCGTTTCCAAAATTAAATTAAATATAATGAAATAAAATATAATAACTCTGCTTTCCTTCTTAAGAATCTCAAAGGGTCCAATATACCTAGGACTCAGCTTTCCTTTCTTTCCGAATCTCATCACCCCTTTCCACGGGGAAATTTTCAGTAACACTTTGTCTCCTGTCTCAAATGATTTATCTTTTCTCTTCAGGTCTGCATATTTTCGCTGACTGTCTTGAGCAGCAACTAATCTTTTCTGAATCTTTTCGATGGATTGCTTTGTCTGATGGACCATTTCTAGCCCTAGTATTCTTCTTTCACCAACTTCATCCCAGCACAGTGGAGACCTGCACTTCCTTCAATATAATGCTTCATACGGGGCCATACCGGTACTAGAGTGATAACTATTATTGTAAGAAAACTCAACTAATGGCAGATGATCATCCCAACTTCCTTTGAAATTTAAGGCGCAGGCTCGCAGCATATCTTCTATTGTCTGAATCGTTCTTTCGCTCTGTCCATCAGTCTGCGGATGATAGGCTGTACTCAAATTTAACTTGGTGCCAAGGCATTCCTAAAAACTTTTCCAGAATCTAGAAGTAAAGCGGGAATCTCTATCTGAAAAAATTGACACGGGCACTCCATGACGAACTACCACTTCCTTCAAATATAGACCTACCAATCTTTCCACTGAATACCTTTCACTAATCGATAGAAAATGCACGAACTTTGTGAGTCTGTCAATAATCACCCATATGGCATCAAAATTCGCTCTGGTTCGAGGTAAACCTACTACAAAATCCATGGTGATGTGCTCCTATTTCCACTCTGGAATATCTAATGATTGAAGTACTGCACTGGGTCGTAGATGTTCTGCTTTCACTCTTTGACAGGTCAAACACTTGCTTACCCATTCTGCGATCTCTCTCTTCATGTTAGGCCACCAATAATTCTGCTTGATATCTTGGTACATTTTCGTGCTCCCTGGGTGAATGGAATATCTCGAGTTGTGCACTTCGCTCATGATTTCTTCTTTCAATTCTGTGACATTAGGAACCCAAATTCTCGAAGCAAATCGCTTAATTCCCTGGTCATCTCTAGGGCTCAAAAACTCTTCTCATGTCAACTTTGATTTCCTTTCTTCCATTACTTGCTCCTGACAGTGGCGAATCTTTTCTAGCAAATCTGGTTGAAAATAAATGGTATACACTCTTTCATTGTTTTGGAGTGGGTCCTTGACTTCTAACTCCATTTTCTCGAATTCTCTGACTAATTCTTCTGAGGTTGTCAACAGGTTGAGTCTTTCCTTTCTGCTTAAAGCATCAGTTACAACATTAGCCTTCCCTGGGTGGTAGTTTATCGAGTTGTCATAGTCCTTGATCAATTTAAACCATCTTCTCTGTCGCATGTTAAATTCCTTCTGCGTGAATATATACTTTAAGCTATTGTGGTCCGTGAAAATCTCACATTTCTCTCCATAAAGGTAATGTCTCCAAATCTTGAGTGCAAATACAATAACAGTAAGTTCCAAATCATGAGTAGGGTATCGGGATTCATATTCCTTCAGTTGTCTAGAGGCCTAAGCTATTACTTTCCTGTGCTGCATCAGTACGCATCCTAAACCCTTGTGAGAAGCATCACTGAAAATCACGAAATCGCCTTTTTCGTAAGGTAAGGTCAGAACTGGGGCTGTTGTCAGTCTCTTCTTCAATTCTTGAAAACTGTCTTCATATTTGGAGGTCCACTCAAACTTTTCACTCTTCCTGGTAAGTCGAGTCAGTGGCGTAGCTTTTTTTGAGAAATCTTTCACGAATCTGCGGTAATAACCAGCCAGTCCAAGAAAACTTCTAACCTCTGTTGGAGTCTTGGGTCTCTCCCAATCTGCTACGGCTTCTATCTTAGCGGGGTCTACAGAAATTCCTTCGCCGCTCACAATATGTCCTAAAAATTGAACTTCTTTCATCTCGCACTTCAAGAATTTTGCATATAACTTTCCTTTCTTAGTGCTTCTAGAACTAGACGAAGATGTTCTGCATGTTCCTCAGGAGACTTCGAGTATATCAGAATGTCATTAATAAATACAATCACGAACTTTTCCAAGTATCTCTTGAATACACGATTCATTAAATCCATGAAAGCAGCTGGAGCATTCGTCAATCCAAAAGACATCACTAAGAACTCGTAGTGTCCATAACGGGTCCTAAAGGCAGTCTTAGGAATATCCTCAGGCTTGATCTTCAGTTGATGGTAGCCGGATCGCAAATCAATCTTCGAAAAATGTGTAGCTCCCTTAAGCTAGTCAAATAGATCATTGATTCGAGGTAGAGGGTATCTGTTCTTGATAGTCATCTTGTTCAGTTCACGATAATCAATGCATAATCGCATGGATCCGTATTTCATCTTTACGAACAAAATTGGAGCTCCCCACGGGGATACACTAGGTCTGATTACACCTTTTTCAGTAACTCTTGCAGTTGTGTTGCCAATTTTTTCATTTCCACTGGTGCCATTCTGTAAGGCGCTTTTAAGATTGGTGCAGTTCCTGGTGCTAGATCAATTGTGAATTATATCTCTCGATCTGGTTGCATTCCAGGAAACTCGTCGGGAAACACATCTTTAAACTATTAACCACAGGAATCTCTTCAATCGCAGGTGTTTGTTTCTCGGTATTCATCACATGAGCCAGATAGGCTTGACATCCTTGCCGAAGTAATCTTTTAGCTTGAATTATTGATAGAAAATCTTTAGTTATTTTTCATCCACGAAACGGGATTCTTATACCATTAGGTCCATTTAAGGTGACCTTCTTCCGACGGCAATCTATTTAGGCATCGTAACAAACTAACCAATCCATCCCTAGGATTACATCAAATTCCCCTAACTTAAAGGGAATAAGGCCTGCGTCAAAACATTGACCCTGTATCTCTATAGAATAATTTGGGCACAATCGGTTCACTGGAATGACTTCCTGATTCGCTACTTCTATATTCAGAATTCCCTCTAAGGGCACAAACTCAAGTTTAAGCTTATTCATGAAGTTCTTGGAAATAAAAGATTTGGTGGCTCCAGAATCAACTAGGACACACGCATCTTCAGAATTTACTAAAAGCGTACCTGCTATCACGTCGCTGTCATCAATAGCATCTTTCACAGTCATATTGAAAGTTCTTGCTGTCGGCTTGTTGCTGGGAGGTGCTGGAAGTCGAGGCACTGGATTCTCCTTGGCAGGCTGTCGGCAATCTCGGGACACGTGACCTTTCTTCCCATAGTTGAAGCAGGTAACAGATTTATCCTTGAAACTAGAAGCATAATGACATTTTTGTCCACAATTGTAACAGTTCACACTAGCTTGATGGCAGGGTCCAGGGTGTTTCTTCCCACATGTCTTGCATTCTGACAATGGTGGTCTTCCTTGCATCATGTTCACTGTCTACTGAGGTTTGGATCTCTGATTGTTTCCTCTGGTGTCATGGTTCCCAATCCTCCTAGTATCTGAGCTTCTATCCTCCCTCTTCACAAACGGCCTCTTGTCACTATGGTTACCAGATCTCTTCACAAAACTACTTCCGCCACTCTGAAACTTCCTCTTCTTTCCACCCCTATCCTTCGGGTACAATTCACTTCCACTATAGCCGCTTTCTGAACTAAAGTTACATAATTGGTGATCTCAAATACGGTGACTCTGTTCTGTATCCAGGGCTTCAATCCTTGTTGAAAACGTTTGGCTCTCTTTTCTTCAGTATCTACATGATAGGGCACAAACCTCGAGAGTTCTGTAAACTTGGCTTCGTAGTCTGCAACAGTCATCATTCCTTGCTTGAGTTCCAAAAACTTAATTTCCATCTGATTCTCTAGATATTTGGGAAAATACCTTTCTAAAAACAATGTTGTA
The DNA here is from genome assembly GCA_036435485.1 of Saposhnikovia divaricata. NCBI lineage: Eukaryota > Viridiplantae > Streptophyta > Magnoliopsida > Apiales > Apiaceae > Saposhnikovia > Saposhnikovia divaricata. The sequence continues at coordinate 135,013,817 of CM071594.1, read as the reverse complement.
AATCGGGTCCATGGAATGACCGCATTACCCTCCAAAAGCTCTCTTCGCTTCCCACCAGTAGTTCGCTTCACCTTTTAACATATATGCTGCAAACATTGTCTTCTTATCCTCTTCCACTCCTACAATCTAAAAAGTCTTCTCTATTTCTCGTAACCATATTCTAGCCTCCACTGGGTTAGTGGCACCTTTAAACTCTGGTGGATTCAAAGATTTGAACGATTTGAAAGTCACTGTAGCTTGAGTTAGCTGAGCTGGAGGTGGATTTCCTCCTACTGGATTTTGGTTTTGCTGAGGCTGAGGGTTCTGGGCATGTTGAAGAAGAAATTCCAGCAGTAAATTCATCGGATTATTATTCTGGTTTGGATTTTGAGCGGGTCCTTGTCCCGGGTTTGGAATTGGGTTAGGAACTGGGTTCCGAGGTGGAACCTCATTGTCTTGATCCACTTCGGGTTGAGGATGAAGGTTTCTTGGGGGTCTTCCTCTTCTAGGTGGCATTTTTTCTATTAAGAGCGAAAACAATAAGGCAGGTTATATCACAGGTATGCAGTTATAGGACACCATTGCTGGCACAGTTATGATAGGCATTCATAAATATTTACTCTGGTCAAAATTTCTGGTTTCTCAAAATAAATTGTACTTAACATCATGATTTTCTCTCTCTTCTTTTTATAAAACAATTACTCTTTTTCCTTATTATATAAAAAATTTTATGGTACTCGTAATTATTTCGGTTTAAATGGCGATCCTTAGAAAAATCATTAAGTTCTAAAACTCAGTCGTCGTTTTTAATCCTTGGTTTTAGAAAGCTTTTTTTTATAACTCGTTTTAAGTCACAGTATCTGAAAAGAATTTGACTATTTCAGGGGTAACATGGGAAATTAATCTAACATGCTGTTCTATGCTAACACAGTTCTATAACAGATAAATGAGATAACAGTACTACTAACAGATCATAATATAATACTGATAAGGTACCATACTGGTACAATCCATGGCATAGTACTAAATACATCCATCATAATAATACAGACCCATAATCAGAAGATAAATACATCGTGGAACATCTACTATCATGCTAGTATGTGGAGATAATAAAGATAACTACCCAACAGGCTGGGCGCAAAGTCACTACATCTAGACAAATACATCGATCATCAGAATATGTGCACCCTAATACAGAAAGATCTATCGCGATACCATACAAAAAGTGGGTCACCACTAGCTATAATATACATGCTAACCAAAAGATGGGAATGCGCATGCATACATATATATCATCCCCTAAAACCAAAAGACTATACTAAGTCAACAACAGCATCAAGTCGAGTCAGCATGGGCGAACATCTCACCCACTCTCCTATGGAACTCCGCAATGATGTCTGAGATCATGGTAGCAACTCTGGTCTGGTCAATCTTCCCGATACTGAAATGAACTGTAGAAAACGTCTAAAACCAACCTACCACTTGCTTAATACTGTAGCAGCAGCAGTAGTAGCCACAGGGGGCTGAGCAGGAGCAGGTACAGGAATGGTAGGTGCTGACGGATCCGTATCACAAGCAGGAGTAACACTGACAGGTGGAAACATGTAGTCAGGTATGGTAGGGACTGTCGGAGTCGAAGCATACACTGGGACAGGGGTAGTAACCAAGTCTGAAAAGGCTGATACTCTGGTGGGTGTATCCACCCTGGAAACTGGAGCAGATAGGCTGGGTATAATCTCGGTACGGATAGGTGACAGCTGGCTCTCATCAATCGGCTCTGTGGTAATAGGCTCTGGTGTCTCATATCTGAACATCTCAGGGGTAAACAACACTGTAGTCTCTGCAGTCATGGTAGGAGCTGGAATCTGATCTGGCTGCTCAATCACTGAAGTAGGAGTCTCTAAGTCAATCACTGGTATCGGTGAGTCAGCTATCTCTACAATCTAGTCTGGAGAATGTACTAGGTCTATCACATGTGGAGGGGAAGGTGTAAGAATCCTGATAGAAGAGTCCTCCGTGTCACTGTCAATCAGCATAAACTCCTCTGATGGGTCACTGTATGAACCTGAGCTGGGATCTAAAAGTCCCTGAGGGTAAGGTGTAAGAGATCTGTCTCGGACTGAGCGGAAATCGACTGGTTCTGAAGTAGACATCCACAAAAATACAAGGAATACCAGTCACAACAGGTTCTAACCGACTAGTTATATATATATATATATATATATATATATATATATATATATATATATATATATATATATATATATATATAAGGGTGTACAGCACTTAGTGGTAAAATCTCACCATCAAATTATATCTTTAAACTCTCACATCGCTTTATAATTCTAGGCTCGTACGATTCCTAAAATATAACTAATGCTCTAATACCAACGCTGTGACGCCCTCAAATCCGCCCAGTCCGGGGACCCGGGTCATCACATCAGGTCTCAGCATCCTGCAGCACATGTTAGCTCAATAATAATAAAATAATTATTACAACGTAGCGGAACAGTCCCACTCCACAGATCCAAGATCGGTCTCACATATTATTACAATCCGATTTATTACATCTCTGAATAATATCTTGCACAAGTCTATAACGTAAAAGAGATAACAAGATTCCAGCTAGTTTCATCAGTCCTTGTCACCGTAGCCCGGAGCTTTCTCCTTCCCTTTGTTCCTCTGGCTGGACGGCTCACCTCTTTCCTTCATGACAGCTGAACAAATGTTGTAAAGCAAGAATGAGCAACTATGGTGCTCATCAAGTTCTCTCCTTGCTCGGTATATAAATATAAATATAATAAGATTTATCGAAAGAAAATCTCGAAATTTAATGGACAATCCGATAACAGAAATCTGACAATTGACTCAAGACTCATCTCGAAAATATAATACTCGAAAGATTCTTCTAATGAAACTCTGATGACTCAAGATAAATGAATAACTTGTCTTTCATCCTTTCGGTATCTCGGCGGGGCGATCAACTATCCGACCGGGAATACCGTCCTCCAATGACACCACACTTCGCCCGATCACGGCTACAAGACGATATCAACGAATATAATATATATGTATGAATGCTAGCATCATAATGGGTTATCATGTCAACCCGGGCATTATAGTGCCTAAAGTATTCTCATGTCCTTAAAATGGTTCACGAGTCTCTCTTTCTCTATAATGGGCCTCTTTCCCAATAATTGACCACTAGAATACAGAATTCTCGAACATTTAATGAACTGATATTTTGAGATAAACTTCACATGAAAATATTTGATTGATCTGGCGGACTGCCAGTTTTACTCAATGTGCCACCAATCCGAACAATGGATTGATGTAACTCTCAATAAAATATTTTACTAGTTGACACGAACAATGTGCCAACCTTCGACAATAAAGGCAACTACCTCGAAATAATGAGAACAGTCTTAAGAAGAAATATTGTGAGTCGTACTGAACAAATCGTACCACTCGAATATTTATAATACTCATAGTTGATGAACGTTAAATAGAATGTTTTTCACTTGATCAGCGAGTAAAACTCTAACGATTTTAATTTTATAACTCCCATCGGTTGATTCGAACGATGAACCAAATAAAAGATAATCAATAAATTATGGTTGAATTTGTACAATAAATTCAACTGAAATGAATGAATTTAACTATCTCGAAAAAATGAGACTAGTTTCACTGAATCAAAATAAATAGTCGTCTCGAGTTAATGAGATCGACCCGATAGCAAAAATTTGCTTCTACGCTTATAGGAAATAAAATTCGCAAATAAACTAATCTTAACAGTGGCGTAATATTTAACGAGAAAAAAATGCTCAAAAAGAAATTATTGTGTTAAATATAATTGATATGGTTAATATTAGTGTTTAAGTTTTACAGGGAAAAATAGAGTTTAACTTGAAACAGGAAGCAGTCAAAGTTTAGTTAAACTTTGACAGTTGGAAGCTTGACAGAGTTTGTTATACGCTAACAGTGGAAGCTCGATAGAGTTTAGTTAAACTCTGTCTAGAGGAAGCGTGTCTCCAGTCAACGGTGATTAAAGATTAATTGAAGATAATTATGGAAGCAATATCTTTACAGATTGGATAGCTGTTAAAGAGATTGAGTTGACTTAGGAGATGTGTAGCAATCATAATTGATAACATTTGTATAGCTGATTTATAGGCGAATCAATTATCGATTGTACGTAGCTGTATATCTTATAAATACAGTTAGGTTAACCCTAGAAGGGTATCGATCATGTAATACAATATCTTTCATTGTAACCTAAGCAGCTCTCTGTGATATTTTACATCACTGAGAGAGACGTTAATTGAAAATAGTTTTTAAAGCTTTTAAAGAACTTATTGTTATTCTCTCATACTTAGTTGATTATAAATATGTATTCGGCCTAATAATTGGTATCCGAGCTTAATCTGTTAATTTAATACAGTTTAAGATCCACACACACACACAACTATAATCAATGGCAGAAATTCCTCTTCCAACATCAGGCTATAGTGCTGAGAAAGCTCAACCTGCAACTGTGAGTTGATATGAAACAATCAGGGTTCCTGTTCTTAAGCCAGCAGAATACTCAACCTGGAAGGTGAAAATGGCTATGTTTCTGGAGGCTACAGATCCAGAATATCTTGACAGAATTTATGAAGGCCCTCATAAGCCTACAAAATTATCTGTTGTTGCTGCTGGACAGGAAGCTAAATCAATTCCAAAGGAGAAGAAAGATTTGACTCCTGAGGACATTTCATCCATTGAGATCTGGGATGCTCTAGAGGTTAGATGTCAGGGAACTGTTGCAATCAAGAAGAATAGAAGGAACATACTCACACAGGAGTATGAACACTTTGAGGATAAATCTGAAGAATCAATGACAGAAACCTTTGACAGATTCTGTAAGCTACTCAATGATCTGTCACTGGTTAATAAAGAATATGATCTAGAAGATTCAAATCTCAAGTTTCTTCTTTCTCTACCTGAAAAGTGGGATGTTAAGATAACCACTATTAGAGACAACTATGATCTGGCTGATATTGATATTGATGAGATCTATGGGTTGCTAAAGACTCATGAACTAGAAATGGAACAGAGAAGCAGAAGATCAGGCAGAAAGTCAAAATCTGTTGCTCTAAGAGTTGAAGAAAGACCCTCAAAGAAGGAAGCATCAAGGAAGAAGGCAAAAGGAAAAGCTTTGGTCATTCATTCTGAAAGTGAGTCATCAAACTCTGATGTTAACTCAAATACAGGTGGATCATCTGATTCTGAAGATGATGAGGAAATGATGCAAATGGCTGCTTTGATGGTAAAGACTTTCAAGAAGATGGGATTCAAGAACTTCAAGAAAGGAAAGAAATTCTCCAAGAATGATTCAAAGTTTGACAAGAAGAATTTCAGCAAATCTGAGAGAAAGGATACCAAATCTGGGAAAAGAGACAAGTTTGAGATTCAATGCTACAAGTGTAAGGAGATGGGTCATTATGCTTCTGAGTGCAAGAAGGGTAAAACTGAGAAGGCACTCTTCACTAAAGGCAGAGATTGGGCAGACACCTCTGACTCAGATGAGGATGTGAACTATGCTCTCATGACTACTACTGTTGATGAAGCTGAAGATTCTGAAAACAAGGTACCTCTAACTACCTATGCTTATAATACTGATGATATAACTGAATTAAGAATATATCTTAAGGCTTTGCATATCAGTTATAGGGATCAGACTTTAAAGAATGAGAGAATCAAAACTGAGAATTCTGAACTCAAAGAGAGAAATAAGGTTGTAGAAGAGAAACTTGCTAACATGCAGCAAGTTCAAAAGGAGAGAGATGATGCTGTATATCTTGAACAAGAGTTGTTATGTAAGTATAAACAACGAGAATCTGAATTGGAAAAGGCAAATCACATTATTAAAACTTGGACTCACTCTGGAAAAGACACTCAAGAAGTTTTTCAATCTGACAATCTAGGTCTAGGTTACTCTGAGGAAGATGAACTCAGGTTTCAGAATACAGTCAAGATTAGACCACCTCTTCCACCTAAGAAATTTGGAACATTTGCTAATGGAATAAGTGAACCTAGGTTTGAAGGTGGAAAAGAAGCTGTTAAGAAAGAACCAGTAAAAACTAGTGTTAAACAGGTTAATATTGGTTTAATGACAGATAAACAACTTAAGCATAAGCTTAAGGAGTTAAAATATGTTAAGAAACAGAAAGTGTCTAGAAAGAATAGAAATGGAAAAGTAGGCATCACTCAAGGCAATTATCCAATGCTTGCTACTTTAGCTCCAAGAAAGACATGTCATAACTGTGGTAGCACTAACCATCTTGCTAGTTTTTGCAGGAAGAACAAAGACATTAATTCTTTACCTTCCAAGTCTGAAGTAAAGAAAGATAATGTTATAACTAGGCCACAAACTTTATGCAAACACTGTGGAAGCACTTGGCATTCTATTTATACTTGCAGAAATTATCATGCTATTTATCATAATTACTATGAACTGAAACCTAATCTGAAATGGGTTAGAGTTAATTCTGCAAGTGTAAACTCTGATAAAGTTAGCTTAAACTCTGATAGTGTAAATTCCGCTGCTAAAGCTAACAAAATTAAGAAAGCCAAAGGATCCAAGCAAGTATGGATCCTTAAATCTAATCCTCAGTAATTGTTTGTGATTGCAGGGCATCAGAGAAAGTATCCTAGTCGTGGACAGTGAATGTTCAGGACACATGACTGGAAATAAAGCCCTGCTATCAGAGTATGCGGAGAAGGCTGGCCCAAAAGTTTCCTATGGAGATGGCAACATAGGACATACTCTGGGATATGGCAATATTAATATTGGAAGTGTCATCATCACAAATGTAGCTCTGGTTTCAGGACTCAAGCATGATTTGCTATCTGTGAGTCAAATCTGTGACAAAGGTTTTCATGTAGATTTTCAACCTGAATACTGTGAGGTCATCAGCAAAACCTCAGGGAAAGTTGTTTTAGTTGGACAAAGGCACAACAATATCTATGAAGCAAGATTGTTGACAAACTCTGATGGAAAAACTATGTGCCTGTCAACAAGAATGTCCAATGAAGAGAGTTGGAAGTGGCATAAGAAACTCTCTCATTTGAATTTGAACAACATCAATGAGCTGATTCCAAAGTCTTTGTTAAATGTTGATGGTCTGTGTGATTCATGTCAAAAGGCCAAACAGAGGAAGACCTCTTTCAAGAGCAAGTCTGAATCTTCAATTGTTGATCCATATCATATGTTACATGTTGATCTTTTTGGACCAGTAAATGTCTTGTCAATTGGAAGGAAGAAATATGCTCTAGTCATTGTTGATGAATATACCAGATACACTTGGGTGTATTTTCTAGCAAAGAAGGATGAAACTGCATTAACTCTGATGGAGCATGTAAAGCTACTGGACAAAGGATCAAAACACAAAGTTAAAATAATCAGAAGTGATAATGGAACTGAATTCAGAAATGCAACAATGGAAGAATTCTGCAAGAACAGAGGATTGAAGCAAGAGTTTTCTGCAACTGGTACACCACAGCAAAATGGTGTAGTTGAGAGGAAGAACAGAACCTTGATAGAAGCTGCCAGAACTATGCTTGATGAAGCAAAATTGTCAACTTATTTCTGGGCAGAAGCAGTTCAAACTGCCTGTTTTACTCAAAATGCCACACTGATCAACAAGCATGGAAAAACACCATATGAGATGGTGAGGGAAAAGAAGCCAAACCTGAAATATTTCATATTTTTGGGTGCAAATGCTTTGTGTTGAAAAATCATCCTGAACAGTTGACCAAATTTGAGTTGAAAGCAGATGAAGGAATTTTTGTTGGCTATCCAGTGTCAACCAAGGCATTCAGAGTTTATAATCTGAGAACAAGGGTGATTATGGAATCTATTCATGTGTCATTTGATGACAAGAAAATCACCGGACTTGAAGATGTTGATGAACATGATCAGTTGCATTTCGAAAATGAAGATCTTATCTCTGATGAAATAAACTCTGATGACACTAATCCAACAAACTCTGTTGATGCAAACTCTGAACCTCTACTGGTACACACAGAAGAAATAGTACAGTCAGAACAAAGAGGAGAACCAGTTGAGGGGGAGCATGATCATAGTGATGACTCAAATTCTGATAGTGAGTCGACTAAAAATTCTGGATCAAACTCAAACTCTGATGACTCAAACTCTGAAAGTCCAAATTCTGACAGTTCAAACTCTGAGCGGTCAAATTTAGGGAGAGCCTCATAGAATGAAGAAAGGCATCAAGATAATTAGGAGAACATTGATCAAGGGGGAGGATCAACTGTTGACAGAAGTCATTTACCTATAGCTAGGAAATGGACAAAATCACATACACCTGATTTAATAATTGGAGATCCAGATGCAAAAGTTAGGACAAGAAGTGCTACAACAAATGAATGTCTGTTTCATGCATTTCTATCCAAATCTGAACCAAAGAAAGTGGAAGAAGCTCTTCAAGATGCTGACTGGATAACAACAATGCAGGAGGAGTTAAATGAATTTGAGAGAAATGAAGTATGGACCCTTGTACCTAAACCAAAGAATAGATCTGTTGTTGGTACTAGATGGGTTTTCAGAAACAAAACTGACAGTGATGGGGTTGTTACAAGAAACAAGGCCAGACTTGTGGCCAAAGGCTATTCACAGCAAGAAGGCATAGACTATGATGAAACTTTTGCTCCAGTTGCAAGGTTGGAGGCAATAATAATCTTTCTAGCATATGCTTCTCACAAGAAATTCAAGGTTTTTCAGATGGATGTGAAAAGTGCTTTTCTGAATGGAAAACCTGAAGAACAAGTGTTTGTTGAACAACCACCAGGATTTGTAGATCCCAAGTATCCATATTATGTCTACAGGCTTGACAAGGCACTCTATGGACTTAAGCAGGCACCAAGAGCATGGTATGAAACTCTGGCTCAATTTCTTTTAGAAAGTGGGTTCAACAGAGGTACAATTGATAAAACCTTGTTCTACTTCTATCTTGGTAGTGATCTGTTATTAGTTCAAATATATGTAGATGACATAATCTTTGGATCTACTAATGATAAACTCTGTAAGAAGTTTGCCAAGCTCATGCAGTCCAGGTATCAAATGAGCATGATGGGAGAGCTCAGTTATTTTCTAGGGCTACAGGTGAAGCAAACAGATGATGGAATCTTTATCAATCAAGCAAAATATACCAGAAATCTTCTCAATAAATTTGGCATGCTTGACTGCTCATCTGTAACAACTCCCATGGCAATAGCAACAAAGTTGGATAGAGACACAGGTTCACCAGTGGATATGACAAACTATAGAGGAATGATTGGATTTCTTCTTTATCTAACAGCTAGCAGACCTGACATCATGTATGCAACATGTCTTTGTGCAAGATTTAAGGCAGACCCAAGAGAACTGTAATAACCCTAACTTTAGAAAGGCTACAGTGCCCAAATGAATAGTGATCTTGAGGAATCCAGGGAAATGGTGTGTAGGTACTCTATATTAGGGATGGAAAATGGGTAAACAGAAACCATATTAGTGTTGTACATTGAAAATAAGTGACTCGAAATGACGATGGATTTTAGAAATTACTGAATTTTGATTTTGAGGATTTTGAGCTCGAACGAACTTCTATATCTTGGATATTAAGGAGTATAGAAATACTAAATGAATTATATATTGAGGAATTAGTAAATTTAAGTTAAACCAAGGGATTATTAAGTCAAGAGAATACCAAAGGAAATTGGATTTGTAAAAGATTTCGAAAACCACTGAGATGATGAGGTATACTCGAAACGAACCACAATTAGACGAGTATGGAAACCAAGCAACCAAGATTAATAATATAACAAGGATTATATCACATTAGTAATTACTAAGATTAATTAGTATTGTACCTAGGAAAATCAAGAAAAGAATAAAAAGAATGCATCCAATGACATCATCCTCTGCATCATCTTCCACTAACACAAATTAAGGTCAAATTAGTCTTTAAACCATGGGATTTTTCTACAAAACTCTAGAATTAGGATAAGATGAGATGAGGATTATCAAAGAAACACAAAAATATCTCTCCATCTTGTCCAATACTCCATTCGGCCACTTAGAAGAAAAAGGAAGAAAGAAAAAAAAAATAAAAACACAAACCTTGCTAGCATCAACATTAAATCAAGGGATAAATCATGGGTGTTCTTGGAGATTAGGAAGGAGCATATACAAAGTTTCAAGGCCAACCATCATCATTTAGCAAGGTAATAAAATCATGGAAGTTGTTAGAAAAGATGATGAATAGTGTTTTCAAGTGTTAACTTTGTTTTAATGGTTTCTCTTAGTGATTCAAGCTAGTATAAGGTTGATTAAGGATATATCAAGGATTGTTAAGGGTTACCAAAGCTTCAAGAAGGTATAATCATGCTTGCTCTTTTATATTTATGGTGGATATTGTTTGGTTTAGTGATTAAGTAGTGTAAATGTTAAGATTATGATGTTATATGTGTTTGTAAGTGGTTTGAGTTAAATATGGAAATGTTTGGGATTGTAACCATGGCTGGTGAAGAAGAACACATGGTGTAGGTGATGATTATGGTGTTTGATAATTGATTTGGAGGAGTTGGATTTATGGAAAGTACGAAATTATAGCCGTTATAATGCCCGATTTTCGTTAGGATGTAAGTTGCCCTGTTTTGGACCCCCTGCATCCGTACGGTACCCTACTGTCCAGGTTCCTAATTAACTATGAAATGATAGAGCTTAGTTCATAGATCTTTTTGATATAAGGTGCGTTAAAATCTGATGAACGGTTTAGGAGAAAAGTCAGTTTTAGTGAAAGCGGTTCAGAAACCGAGAAACTGTAAATGTATCAAACTTGAGGTTACAATTACCATACTTTAACATTGTTAAAAGTCACGAAATTTTGGGATATGGTAGTAGTGTGGTCAAAGAACTATTTCCAGTTGACCTTGCAATAAAATTCGAAATTTAAAAATTATAAGAAATTCTACAGTCGAGTGTGGTCGTTAAAGGAAATGGTGAAAACCCCTGAAACTTCGATTTAGGTTATAAATGGTTAAGTTCTTGAACCTTTGGGGTAACAGGAATACGTTAAACATATATTAAAGTTTCAAAAGGTAATGTTATACAAGAGTGTAGTGAGTAAGAGATGTGGTTCTAACGACGGTCCTTTTGTGTTTATAGAAACTCCGGAAGAGGGACGAGCCATACCGTCAGGATATCGAAACCGAGGCAAGATCTCTTCTATCCCTATTTGTAAAACTACTTATCTTCACAAAGAAACTTGATTTCGTGGAATATATATGTGATGCTATTATTACTATATTGTGAAGAAATTGTCTTCCTTGAGTATTAATATTGAAAAGAAAGATAGACGAAGATGTATATGAATATGGATATGAGTATAAGATGTATATGAATATGAATAAGAGTATGAGATGGATATGTATAGAGATGATTATGCATGAATTGAACATGCCTTATTATTAAGAGAATAAGAGAGAATGGTATCAGTTGTTATCGAGGGTTATATGGTTATAATATTATATTAAAAATGTTCTTTTTGAGTATCCGTGGTTTAATAAACATTATTTGATTATCATGCATCACTCTTAAAATAGATGGAATATTTTACAAATATAAAAGTATATTTGATTTCTGAATATGAAAGAGAGGTCTAAATCATAATCAGAGCATGATGATATCTATGTATATTTTATAGAAGTAATGTGCGAGAATGGAAATGATATGAGAGAATGATATGTGGAAATGAAAGTGAGAAAATGGAAATGTGGAATGATATTTTAAAAAGAGAATAATGATGTGATAAAGAGGGGGATTGCAACAGACATGCGTAAGTGGCTGTGTCAGGGCTGTGTGCGACACAGTCCAGCATTTATTATTTTTATTACGGCACGAAGATGCCAAGGGAGGATGTTAGCAGGTGGCCTTCCTCCAGGGATGATTTTCATTCCTTCTACCGGTAGTAAAAAGAGAGCAGGTACGATTAGGCGACTGATCATCGTCCTAACGTATCAGGCGATAGCAGATATCCCCAATGTTTTGAAAAGAAAGTGTAGACAATGGTTTTCAGATTTCTATACTGAAAACAGAATAATGATATGAGATGATAGTATTATGGTTGCAGATGAAGAAAAACTGATATTATATTAATATAGATTTCTTTCTTATAATAGTGAGTGGATGATGTATTATTAAATAAGAGCTTTACTCTTCCTTAAGGATTTTAATTGTTTCATGCTATTACATATGCATATACATATATGTATACTTGTTCACATTTTAAATTTTAGTTACAGTATGATCTTGCTGAGCTATTATAGCTCACTCTTGCTACTTATGTATATAACAGCTAGGTCCCATGCCGATACAACGTACCACACCCCGCAAGAGGGTAAGGGAAAGGCGACCTTTTGAGCGTGTGCTGGCGACCATCCCCGAGGTAGTGACAAGCGAAGGGGCTTAGTATACTTATGTAAATTAAGTGTGTAAATTGTAGTAAACTTTAGTTGTTGAAGTGCTTCCTGTAGAAGCTTTGTTCAACAATGTACTTAGTAAATTATGGGCTTGTAATAACTGTTAACTTTAAAACTTTTAAATATTGTGGTTGTTGTTCGATGAGCATATGACTGGTGTGTGTGTGTGTATTAGTGTGGGGTCAACTGCTTACTTATTTAATTATTTATTTAAAAAAAAAAAGACTACAGAGATATTGATATTGATCGGAAATTGGACCTTGACGGCCCGAATCCTTGACCCCGGATCCCGGGGCGTCACAAGAACCACATCTAACAGCTGTGAAGAGAATTTTCAAATATCTTAAGGGAACCATAACTTTAGGTTTATGGTATCCAAGAGAATCGGACTTCAAGCTTCTTGGTTACTCTGATGCAGACTTTGCAGGCTGTAAAATAGACAGAAAAAGTACCAGTGGAAGTTGTCAATTTCTTGGTGATAGACTTGTTTCATGGTACAGCAAGAAACAGAAATCAATCTCTACATCTATAGCTGAAGCAGAGTATATTGCTGCTGGTAGCTGTTGTGCACAGATTCTGTGGATGAAGAATCAATTACTGGATTATGGATTGAGGTACAGTAAAATACCTATTTACTGTGATAATCAAAGTGCTATTGCTATGACAGGTAATCCAGTACAGCATTCAATGACCAAGCACATCAGCATAAGGTACCATTTTATCAGAGAACATGTAGAGGAAGGGAATATTGAGCTTCATTTTGTGTCTACAGAACAACAGCTTGCAGATATCTTCACCAAGCCATTGAGTGAAGCTGTATTTACAAGGCTAGTAAATGAACTACGAATGGTCTCTGGCTTTGACTAAAGATATTGGTTAGACTCAAAACTCTACTTATGTACTGTGTTGCTCATATTTCTGTGGTATGTTAAACTCTGGTAAGTAAACTCTGCTCAATGACTGTTAAACTCTGTTAGCATGTTCTTTAAGTCATACACTGTTGACTGTTGGATAAACTCTGAGAAACTCTGAAAATGTTTCTTTCTGAACATAAACACCGATGAAGATACATGTAAGAAACATTATTCTCGGTAATTAGTCATGAATCCTTCTAAGTTATCTGTGATCTAATCTTAAACTGTGCAGAAAGTTAATACAGCATGATACTGTTCTATATTTCATTTATCCTAAACTCTGAGTCTGTAAATACTGTGTGCATTGCCTCTCATAAATAATATCTGATGTTGATGAGCTCTAAACTCTGTTAGTTATACACTGTTAAATTAGATTCTGTTATTAGAATAACCCCAAAGCGTATATATATAGACTGTTAGAACTCCTTTGAGATCATGTTTGTAACTAGGACGACCCAGGAACTTACTGGTATATAGTAAGGGCTAACATTCTCTAATTTTTGGTGACTAGTCGAAGACTAGGAAGATCCAAGAACTTATCAAATTGATAAGGGCTAAAATTATAGGATTTTTGGTGACTAGTTCCAACCTCAGATTACTGGAGAAAACTAAAACTAAAAAAAATAAAAAAAATAAAAAAAAAATTGGGGGTTATAGATTAATTAAATATTACTGTATATAAGCTGTTTACTACAAAGTTTAGCATTCATCATATATTCAGTGTTTACTGTGAGAGTTTGTGCATCCAGTGTTTACTGATTTATTTTATGGATTTTATGAAATACTAAATGCTCTAAATACTGATCTAGTAAACTCTGCTCCACACACACTCATATTCACAACTGTGCAGTGTTTGAAAAGATAACAGTAATTAAGTTGGAGAATTGATAAACACTGTTGGATTTTGTTGGGTACTCTAAGGTAATATTTTAGTTCAGACAAAGCATATACTTGGAGTACACAAAGAGTTTTTGAAATTTGCATGTGATACGTGCCAGTTGTTTAATGGTGTCAGACAGTTAAAGCTTGGAAATGGGAGAGAGAACAGCAGTAATAATAGGCATTATTACTGCCCGTGTAAATAACTGTTCCACTGTTTACGTGACACGTGTCCCACTCACACACTTAACAAGAAATTGGTTGCGTATTTAATCTCTAAAACGATTGGGTTTTAATTTTCAATTACAATTTCTCTGTTACTTTCACTTAAACATTTTCACAAACACTTTTCCACACACTCTCTTTTCTAACAATCTGTTCTAATGGCAACCAAGAATTTTGTGGCTCAGGGATTATCTTTTGTTACTAACAACTATGCAGCAATTCTAAACACTGATAAAGCCCCAGAATCATTTCATTTGATTCAGAACTTCTTAAGAGATTCTGAAATTGGTCAAACTCTTGTTCAACCAGAAAAAATCTCTGCCACACAAATCTCTACTTTCTGGAGAAACTCTGTTTATGATGATGGTGGAGAGAATGGGACTCCATCTATTGTGTTTACTAATGAAGAGCAAGAGTTTGTAATCACTCCTGCAACTGTTCGAGATGTTTTGGATTTTGATACTCACACCTCATACTCTGTGGCTGGTGAGAATCAATTGAAAGAAATGTTACAGCAACTGCGGTTTTCTAGCCCTTTGGATAAGCTTGGGAATGTTAAAAGGCCAGGGCTCAGGAAGGAGTGGAGCTTTTTTTTGACTTCATCACTCGAGCATTTGGAAAGAAAGTCACCAACTGGGATGCAATTCCTGGTGAAAGTCTTCAAATCGGGTATTCTCTTCTTAATGGGAGTAACTTTGATTTTGGTAGTTTAGTTCTTATGAATTTAGGTTAAAAACTAGCAGAGTCTAATACAACTGTTTATTTCTCACGTTTTTGTCAATGTTTATTCTCTGCTTGTTTGCCTAATTTGGTAATTTCTGATGAGGATGTTATACAACCCTTTCAATGCCATAAGAGAATGTTTTCTGATTTGACAAATAAAGATGCTAACAAGGAGCAAGTTCCAGAGTTTATCTATCCACTTGCCCTCAGAAACTTTCTTAATCAACCACAAGAACCACAAGCACGACAACCTGAACCAATCCTTGAACCTCCACAGTCACCTCCTCAACCCACAAACACTGAACCTCCTCAACCTACAAACACTGAACCTCACATAACCACAAACACTGAACCAACCTCTAAACCTACATCTCCACCCACCATTGCTACTACTTCACAACCTCAGTCTTCATCACAACCTCAACCTCAACCACAATCCATACCAAAGAAACCAAAGAAAAGAAGGGCTATAAGGCCACCAAGAAAGCACAGGATTGCTGAAGCTTCTAAGCCAAAAAGAGCTAGAAAGGAAAGGGCTAACAAACCTCAATCTCCATCTATACAAGATGATTCTATCTCAGAAGAAGAGAGAACAGAAGTGAATCCTCCAGTTAAAAGAAGGAGACTAATTATTGAAGAATCTGATGAAGAATTGAATTTTGAAGCTCCAGAGGATATTTCTAAGGAAATACCTGCTATTGAGATAGACAGAGATGGTAATGCTGATGCTACAATGGATGAAATTCTTGAGCCATTGTTCCCATTCTCTGAGAACATGGACATTCCAATCTCTTCACCTGCTGTTTTCTCTGAAGAAACTGATGCAGTAAATCAAACCACTATGGTACATGAAGAAACAGTGGCTTCTCACACAGAGTTAATCTCTGATGCTCATCAATCTGTTGAACAGGGTGAGGAAATTGATCAACCACCCATAAAGACAATATTTGAGCCTATTGTACAACATGCAGAGGATGTTGTAGAGCCTGTTGCAGAGAATGTTGAACATACTGCAGACACTGTTGCAGAAACTGTTGATGAGTCTCTTCCAATTCCTGAATTAACTGACCATATTGAAGCTAAAATTGAAATTGAAACTGAAGGGAGTACTGAGTCAAGCTCTTCTCAGAGTTTATCAGTACAGACTTCTGCTAAAGTTAAAGATTTTTCTGGCCCTTCAAATCAAGCAGATGTTGAAGAAGAACACTTTGAACAATTTTCAGCTGATTGGTACAAAGAAACTTGAATCTTTCCTGTTGCAAGAGCAGCTGAATTTGTCAGGAGAACATCCAGAACAATCACAAATCCATAGATTCTATCTTGTCTCAAGGCTACTGTTGTCCAAGTAAAGACTCTCAATTCTAGATTTGATCATTGTCAAAAGGCCAATTCTGATGTTCGAGGTGAAGTTGTTAGAGGAGATGATATGCTTAAACTTGATAGCAAGAACAAGTTTCAATATCTTTCCCAGCATCAAGAAACTTTGTCTCACAGGCTGAGAAAAGTTGAAGAAAATCAAAATGCCATGCCTTTAAAGATTTATTCTATTGCTACCTCTCTGGAGTTAATCACATCTATTCTCATGCCTGATGATGTCAAAAAGGGGGAGAGAGTTGCTAAAGACAAATGCAAGCAATCTCAAACTCTGATCAGAAAGGATAATGCTGGAGATGGAGGAGCAAGTAATAATAAAGGTAGGGGCAAAGCTGAAGAACGTCAAAATCTGAAATCTAGCAAGTCTTCTAAATCACAGTTTGCTGGAATAAACACTGATACTCAAGGTATTTCAAAGACCAAGAGTCTGGTATTATCTTCTAATCCACAGACTGATGAGGAGTTGGCTGCTAAATTATTTATTGAAGAAAATGAAGAAGGAGCTACTATTGAAGATATTAAAGCTGAAGAAAAGAGTTTACAAGAACAACATCAGAAAGCTTTAAAGTCTGGAAAGTTTAAGAAGAAAGAAAAAGCTCCTAGGCCTGTTCTTAAAGGCATTGTGATCAAGGAAAATGTTGATGCTGATCAAAGATCATATTTATCTAAGAAATCAACAGAAGCTGAAGCTAAACTCAAGCTGAAAGGCATTGCTATGGAAGGAGAAGATTCAAAGAAGAAAGATACAACCTCTGTTTCTACACAAGTTGTACAGAAGAAAGAAAACACAAGTTGTGTCTAGACCTCTATCTTCTCAGTTGAAATCAGTTTTTGGTAAAGGAACACTTCATGATCCAAATCTAGTATCTGGAGCTCCTATGGATTTTTCTGATGGAAGAGCCTTGTCTGGTAAGATTGGAAATAATAAGGCTGGTCTAGGCTCACACAGAGATAGAAGGCAACATACTGGTCCAAGAGATCCTTCTTCACTGGCTGTTCCAGGTTGTGGTGTCACTCAAGAGAGTTTGGATAGACTGGAATCAGTACAGTTAGTTCATCAGAAGAGTTTAAAGAAAGATTTTCTCTTATACTTTATGGCTGATGGGACAGTATTTAAAATTGGTGAGAATGATATTGGCTTGAAATATTGGGAAGAACTAGAACATGTTCTGTATCTTTTCAAGGTGAATAGTCGAAGGACTCAATCAGTTGCAAATGTGCTCAGACAGAAAATGCTCCAAAATTTGGCAATTAGAGGAATGAAGTGCAACAGCAGATATGTTCCTAAGTACAGAGACTGGAATGGAAATCTCATCGAAATGAAGAAGGGTACAACAAAGCTGAAGATTGATCTGGGAATCACAGTACTTGACTTCAATTCACAGTCAGAGGAAGTAAAATTTATCAGACTGGGAAATGAGATGAGGAGGAACAAAATCTATGATCTAAGATCTGCTATTTATCAAACTGATGAGAGTGATCCTCAGTTGAGAGAGATCAAGGAAGCTATGAAGATTGAATTTGAGAATGCAGAGAGAAGATTGCTTATAGATTATCTCAGAACAACACCAGATCTTGAGGAGATTAGAGATTAAAGTTTGTAAGAATTTTCTTGTTTTCTGTAGATTTTTGTTAAGTCAAGTTTAAACTCTGCTTATTTGAATAAACACTGTGTTTGTATGAAATTGTTTTGACATCATCAATTATTATTAACTTGTGCATTTTTACTAATGAACAAGTTGGGGGAGATTGTTAAATATAATTGATATGGTTAATATCAGTGTTTAAGTTTTACAGGGAAAAACAGAGTTTAACTTCAAACAGGAAGCAGTCAGAGTTTAGTTAAACTCTGACAGTTGGAAGCTTGATAGAGTTTATTATACGCTGACAGTGAAAGCAATATCTTTACAGATTGGATAGCTGTTAAAGAGATTGAGTTGACTTAGGAGATGTGTAGCAATCATAATTGATAACATTTGTATAGCTGATTTATAGGCGAATCAATTATCGATTGTACGTAGCTGTATATCTTATAAATACAGTTAGGTTAACCCTAGAAGGGTATCGATCGTGTAATACAATATCTTTCATTGTAACCTAAGCAGCTCTCTGTGATATTTTACATCACTGAGAGAGAAGTTAATTGAAAACAGTTTTTAAAGCTTTTAAAGAATTTATTGTTATTCTCTCATACTTAGTTGATTATAAGTGTGTATTCGGACTAACATATTACATCATATGGAGCAGCAAATAAATCTCATATTTGATAGGTCGAAAATAAATAAGGAATGAAATAATATGAACAGAAATACAAGTTTTCGAGAGTTAGGGTAGGAATGAACTTGCCTCTGTCTCGATGTTAAATAGATCGAATGTTAAAAGCCTTTCCCACGAGCGATTGTCCCATATCTCAGAAAGAATTTCTATAATTAATTGTCAAAAGGATTTTAGTACTCGGGTAATAAATGAATCACGTAGTGTCAAATAATCTCGGTAATCATGGCATTGTAACTCAAGTAATTCTCGAAAATATCATTGGCAATATTCTCGTAAGTTTAAAAGTTCACTAATGCCTTATTCGCAAAATAATTTATTAAATAGAGGCTCTATTCGCTTTTCCTATTGATTTTAATACATCGGGTTTTATAGCATCGTATGATTCCGAAAACATAATTTTATAAAGGAATTTCCTCACTAAAGGGATCTCTAATTTATTTCTAAATAACGACACTAGTTGATTTATTTAACAACATATCTCGAATGAAATAATTAAAAAAAAGTTTCCATAAAAGCATCACAGTTTTTCTATAATTTAATTAATTAATCATCTCGCACTTCTAATTTAATTTAGTTCTCGTGATTCACATCTCGAAATTAAATGGCATTATAAAATTCTCTTTAATTATCTAAAATTCTTAATTTATTAGAAAAATTATCTCATTCACTTAAGTCCATTTTAAAGGAGCAACAATATAATTCACTATTTATTCTTAAAATTAGCAATTCGAGAATCGAATATTTATCCAAATTCAAACCCATAACTATTATTTATTCTTTTAGCAAAAATGTACTTCTATTGAAACAATTCTATTCTACAAATCTCACAATTGCTAATTTCCTCCCATTTTAATATCCAACTCAATAAATAATTTTAGCTTTTCTCATTTAAAATAATTTGAAATCCTAGTTTGAGCTTTAATTGTTTTACTATCCCATTTAAATCCAATTGCTCAATTTGTTAATCCCTCTTTTAAAACAGATTTTTTTTTTGAAACAATTTCTTTATTAATCAACCCCATGTTTTATTCCACTTTTATAACATTAATCTAAATAATTCATTTTCTACTTAAATCAAATAAACAAAAAGGATAATTAATTAAAATGTAATATTTTCATCACCACCACCAAACGGCAGCCACCGGCCGGACGCCACGGCGGCGCCGGCGGTGACCACCTCTCCCATCTCTCTTCGTCGCCATCTCTCCATCTCCCGATCAATCCCTCTGCCCTCATCTCTCTCTTTCCCTCTCTGTCTCTCTCCTTGTGACGCCCCAGATCCGGGGTCGGAGATCTAGGCGCTCACGATCCATTTTCCATTAATAACATACCTGTTCTTGCACATAATATATAAAACAGCCATCGACCCCACAATAAACTCACACCGCACACACACACAGGTTAGAGTCTCAGAAATGTCACGACATTGATTAAGCAGAAATAAAAGTATCAGAGTTATTACAGACCGAATTAAATAGTATTTATGCTACCAGCAACACTTCGATATGAAGCGAAGTTGGCGGCTTAAAAGTTTGTTACGGTACACTGCCTTGCACAGGTCATACTGATAAATAAAAAGAACTAACAAAAGTTGCCAACCAATCCGGCTAATGGGGCCTACCGGTGGTATCTCAACTGCTGGCTCGGGTCTAGTCACCTGCTTTCGGGCAGTCTGTCTGGGTCTTGCCATTTCGCTTAGCTGTTGTGTTTGTAAATTTGAAAACAAGCAAGAGTGAGCAACTATAGTTCAACAAGAAATATATGTATAAGGTAAGAAATATAACATTTCATATGATTAGCTGTTATTAAACTCGTTTGTGTCAATCAGATATAAAATCACTTGTCATTGTTGATAAATTCCGAAGGTGCAACAATATGTGCCCTTGTTCTCAAAATAAACTTGCAGTTCTAGATACTGCATAGAGTCAACATCTTTCTCATCAAAATAGAACACTATCAGCAACTTGGCACAAAAGCTTAAGAAGCAGTGTCAAAGCATTTTTCCAAAATGGAGGAATGGGACTTAAAGAAAACATAAAACCTGACAGGGATTGACGATGATCAGTCGCCACATCCAAGTCCAATAATCCGCGGGTCTTCTCTACCGTTAGAAGGATAGAAACTACATCCGTAACTATCCCCGGGTGAAAACTACATCCGTAATCACCCTCGATGAAAACTACATCCGTAATCATCCTTCGACAACACCTGGGCCAGAATAATAATTGATGGACCGCCTGGCTCACGGCCGCTTACACATCCCGGGAATCGTTCGTCAACGGTTCCCACACCTGCCAGAGTCCCTTTTCTTTTTCTTTTAAAAACTTGATTTTGATTGAAAACAGAGTAATTGAGGTCCGACATCAGTCGACCGATGATTCTTGAAATCATACAAGAAGCAGAACCTGACCAGGGGTTTTCGAAAATGTTTTGAGTTCGAAAGAGTTCGAGTTTGAAAGTATTAAATGTATCTTGGATTGACTTCATCTTTAAAATAATGAACAATAATTAATAAATAATATTTTAAGATTTAATATTAATAATTATTAAAATAATTATTCAAAAAAAAAAAAAACTTTTTATCCAAGATAGGGTTTCGAGTATTTACGAAGTTATGAAAATAATTACTGGAGTATACGATACTCCCCGAGTGACCCTTCGGGTTTTCGCAATCTAGTTACGATATAATAATATACCGCTCCCCGGTCAATAGTATATACGGACCGCTACGACCTCTATTGCTAGAGTCGTTGTCCGAGGAAAACATTTCAATCTAAGTTCAAGGGGTACAAACATATATGTACTTATACAATCTCAATTGCATCAATACTTCGATAAACATAACATTTGATATGATTGAAAACTACAAACACAACAGTGAAAGTCCTTGTATATGTATAAGTTTGAAAAGTAAACTTGCCTTGGTTTGGTTGGGGTGGTCGAGCGTGCGGAGTGGAACGATCTATACATAAGCAATAACCGCTCGTTAGTACCTTAACAATACCTCTTTAATTACGGGGTTTTAGGGGGTACAAAATTAACTTAACGACTTCGTGTTATGACACTCTTGCCCCACTATAGGTTCATGTCACCACTCGATTACGCTCGTCACTTATTCGACTTAATTTAGTTACCACATCCGAGTCATGACCATTACCCCTAGAATTATACTCCATTTAACGACTTTTTCCCTTGCGTGAATTTAATCTAGCATTTTTATAAAATTGAAAAATTCATATTTTAATCCAATTCTTTTTGGGTAGCCTTCACCACTGCATTTCCTAGCTTCTCAAATTTTTCCATGATCCCACATAAATGTTTAGGGGTTTAAACAAGGTTCACAAGGGGGTCACTTATTGCAGTCCGGAATCCAGAAACACATTTTACTTCTCCGGCCATAACTTAAAATCTATACATCACCTAGTCATGAACCTTACATTTCCAGAAACTACAATCAAATACCTTTCCAACAATATATGGTAGGACCTCAGGGGAGAAGATTTGGGGTTTCAAAACCATGTTACAAGACAGGTCAAATTTCTGGAAAAACTCAGCATGCATGTTTCACTTAAATCGACCAATATTCTTACTTCCATAACACAACCAACATCTAATTCACCTAGTTCATGCTTTATAAAATTCATGGAGATACATCTACTATACACAATCATAAAAATCACAATCACAACACTAAAACTCAAGATCCATATCATCCATCACTTGAACATCCAAGATTAACACAAATATACATGGATCTATCACCAAACATCATAAACACTACATGGCCAAGAGGGGTTAGGGTTTTTATACCTTCTTGAGTACCTAGGAGCCTTGGGTAAGCCTTACAAAACTCAAGAACACCTTGAATAAGCTCCTACTATCCTTATAATCCAAGATCTATAAGAAAAACTTAACATTGTTACTATTCACAATATCTTTAACAATTAATATCTTGAAAGTTAATGGATGAAAGGGCTTGAAACTCTTAGTATACCTTTCTTAGATGATGGAGAGAGCCTAGGAATTATGCCTTGAATTATGAGTGAGGAGAAATGGAGGAAAGAAATTTCTTTCTTCCTTGGATGAAGCTTGGCCGAGAGCTTTTTCAAGAGGGGGGGGGGAGAGTATTTTGTTGTTTTGATTTTTGTGTGGTTGAATAATTGATAAAGTGATTGGGTGATACATATTAGTGTATGTATATGCATGGTACTAACCTAGGTATGGTCTCCTTGTACTATTGTCCCCTCCTTGGAAAAAGAAATGCAACTAGTTACTATTCCTCTTGCCATTTGGTTTAACTAGTTTGCTTTTTCATAACTACTTAGTTGCATGGGACTTGCATGCAATACTACTCCTTGTATCATTATTCTTCCACCCATGCTTGTCATTTAATCTTTAATTCGTATCGTATCTTAATTAATCTCTCGTAATAATATTTTGTCGCGTAGAGATTTCCCTAGTAATTCCTTAAGTACTTAATTGTGTAAATTCCTCGAATATCCATAATTCCTCGTCATAATCCTTAATAAATCTTTTAATCCTCAAATCCCAAGTTTTATAAATCTTACTAACAATAAGACTCTTGCTTTCAACAACCTTCCCTTTATCTTATATATTGGATGCAACAACATAGTTTCTCAGACAATCAATTCCATTAAATAACAGGGATGACTAGAAAGGTTCCAATTTGACAATGTCACATGATATTAAATAAAAGAAAATATTGCAAAAATTATGGTTCTTACGGCCTCCCCTCCTTAAAAGGATTCCGTCCCGGAATCAGGTTGAAAATAGTTGGGGGTGCTTTTCACGCATCGCGCTCTCTAGTTCCCATGTTGATTCTTCGACATTCTGGTTCCTCCACAAAACTCTCACTAGTTTGACAACCTTGTTCCTCAGCACCTGTTCTTTTCTATCACTACGCCATAAACAGCCTACGGTAACACCAAAACTGTGTTACCTTAGACCCTAAAGTCTGTTACCAAAGGCCAAAAAAAGGCTAAGGTAACACCTTAGCTGGGATAGTTTTGTTCTATGTAACCTTTGGCGTCTAAGGCAACACTTCGACACACCTAAGCTAACATAGCGAAATTAGTTACCATAGACCTATACAGTAACACACTAAGCATTCTATAGCAACACCAAATCTATGTTACCTTAGATGTTATAATTTTGCAAAATTATTAATCAATTATGTGGGTCCCACACGTGGGCCCCACAAACATTGCCTGTTTTAAAATTAATAATTCAGATTTAATTATTTTTCTACCATTTCCTTCCTCTAATATTCATAAAAAAATGCATAGAAACAACAAAAAAAATAAAAAATAGCCAAATGTCAAATCTAAAATAAAACTACAAACTATAAATATCATTAATTTAAATAAAATTTTACAAATCGTACAACCGATTACATTTACTTAAACATCTCAACAAAAACTAATCTATCCCTTGGTCTTTCAAGCCGTAATCTATTTTTGTACTAGTCTGGAAGTCATCAAGTCGTAATCTGTTGAGAATGTTCGTCTTTGTATCCTCATCTCCTTGGTCTTTCTTTGTACTAAAATCTGCAGTAAGTGGCTCCTGACATGTAGGACATGAGACTTGTCCAGCGGTAGCAGAGAAGTCGATCAAACAAGATTTACAAAATACATGTGCACATGCATTAACCTGGAGTGATTATGAGTGATTATTACAGAAGCTTTATAAGTAGGCAAAAGATTATATTAAGAAAACCAAACAAGGAGCAGTCATAATTATATCGAAATATTACAGAGATAATTCCTATCCATAAAACCTGTTGCATATTAAAAGAAAATAGAAGAGGCAATATCTGCATAGCTTTCCATACCTGGAAAATATCTGCATAGCTTTCCAGACCGCGTACAATCTATTCCAGTGGCAATAAAATAGCATCAGAACTTTGTATAAACATACATTTGACAGGATGTAAGTGCTAACAAATTATATTTACCGCGTTCCTGTCCCATCCTGTCCCAAAATCCACCACAGGTTACAATGAAAATTGGACTGGTAAAGACCTCGTGCAAGTTAGAAATGGAGTCAATGACTTGAGAAATTAACATTTGCATCGTTTCTTATATTTCAGCCTCTCCATCTGCTTCCTTTGTCTCTTCCAGAATCCTTTGCAGATGTGTGCTCTGATTATCCTGCACCTGTATTAAAATGCAAACAAGTTCTTATTAGTGGAGTTTACAAGATTAAGACGCACTCTCACAGAGTGCATGATCAAATCCCTGCTACCCTAATGATGACCAACCACAGCATATTACAGTTTACAATTTAAGATCATTACTCGTAAGCTCTGCTCCAGAATAATTGTTAAATTAGTTTTGCAATTCTATTTCTTTTGACTAACTACAGAACAATGTTTGCAATAAGCAAAGGGCAATTATGACTTCTTTAGTGAATGTCTTCCCCTGTCCTGATGTTCCAATGAGGACAGTTGGCTTAACAGCCTACTATAACTTGAAAAACAACTCTGTGCACAAAACTTCGACCCATGCTGGAACTTTCAC
This sequence comes from Saposhnikovia divaricata, assembly GCA_036435485.1. Lineage (NCBI taxonomy): Eukaryota > Viridiplantae > Streptophyta > Magnoliopsida > Apiales > Apiaceae > Saposhnikovia > Saposhnikovia divaricata. Next base: position 134,988,382 of record CM071594.1, on the reverse strand, counting down.
GGATATTTCCTGCAATATAATACTTTCCGTATTATTAAGTAATATGGATATGACTCTTTATTCTGCTTTATATGATTGATGAGGGGGATTTCGACTATTGGTTTTATTGTTAATGGTGAGTACTTCCTTGCAATACAAGAAGATTTAAAGCAAGTGCAAACTGTCACTAATAAATTTAAATGCACGCAATCTAAAACACTAGCATATGCCCTTGGTCATAAGGGAACTCACCATTTCTCCAGGTACCCAAGCTTTACGTGCCTCCTCGTTTACAAATTCTTCTTCAACTGTACCACAAAACTCTTTCAAATAGCTAGCATTTATCAACCATCAGTAAAAAGTCTCCTTCAACTGCCACTTAATATTTCATAACCTATATCTTTGTAATTTTCTTCATATATAGAGATAACACCTGAACTTTAACAAGAAAAAGTTTTGAATAATGTGATGATGTCAATCTAGTAGACTCTTGACCATTGCGTCAAACATAAGAAGGCCTAATTCAGTGTCTGGTAACTCCCAAAACTAGACACCAACTGAAAGAAGCAGCTGAATTTGTTTATCAATTTGATTTCTTTACAGTAGGAGGAAAGGTACTAACACAAGAAAAATAAATGATTAGGCAACACATACCTTCCAAGATTTTGAGTCCCCTATTCTACATGATCTCAGCATTTCGTACATTAACCCTATACAAACATGTTTAAAAAGATAACTGGTCTGCAAGTTTGCGAACGTTAGCAACCACGGAAATATTGATAACCATACACAGGAAACGGGCATTTTAAAGACCACAAAAAACCTTATCAGATAAATCTGTTTAGTGATTGTTGTTAAGAAAAAACTACCTTGGAAATTGGCATCTTTTCTCTAACTGAATCAAGCAGCGAGAAGTCGATATCTGCAACAGCAAGGCACGTTGATACTCGGTCTGAAACAGTGTCATGTCAGAGTTATATGGAGTATCTAATTCCTATAAAGATGCCTTAAACCATAAAATAAATTTTACAAGTTAGTTTCAATAGAAGAGTACATATGCCCTAAAATGAATATTTAATTTATTTCAAAGCCTTCTGTTTTGAGAACTGCACTGGTGATAACTGCAGTTTAATAGTTCATAGCAAAGAACTTCCACAAGAGATTAAATCACAGGAGATAGTCAAACAGACGAATAAAAGTAAATAATCGCTCCCTAAACCAACCACTAAATGGATCTTATACATTAACATACAACTATATGATTAATTGAATCAAACATGCTACCAAAATATAGCATACATTTGAAATGAAAACAGAGAAACCTCTGAGTTATACAAGTGAAACAACATATCCGGAACAAAATAATCTCTCACCAGGTAACCGACTAATGACGGAACCCCAGGGATCAATTATTAGTGTTTCACCAAAGCTTTCCCTTCTATCACTATGCTTTCCTGCTTGTGTAGCTGCTATGACCTGCAAAGAGGATTAAACGACCCCCTAAATCTCTAAAGAATATAGTACTACCAATATCTCACATCATAGCAGTAATTATACAATAAAGTGACTGTGCCTATTACAAATAGATGAACACTAATAGAAATGGTGAACACACATTTTACGATTCAGCAAAATATTATATCCACACTTAGGTTGAGCAAGAGAAGGGAACAAGATAATACAAAGAACGCCACAATAAGTGGCAAGTATAATCCCATAAAACTTATGACATAGAGATTCATGTTAGTTTTCATACTAATCAATTTTGTTCATTATATGTATACCTTTCCCACAATAGCATGCAGGAAGCACGAAGATCATACAAGCATATAAATCTGAATACGAAGTTACGGAATCTACTTAACATTGAGTTACTTGCATTATTGAATAACTGAAAAAATTAGTAATTGGGTCAAACAGTCATTTTGGTAAACAATCTCCAACCTTTCAGTTTGAGGAGGCATGTAACATTATGTTAATCATGAAAATGAAATTAACATTCACGAAGTTTACACATAAGAAATCTGAATATTTTCATACATAGCACTGGGTTTCAATTTCACGGGCACGGAGAAGAATCTCCCAGTGGGCCTCCCCGGTAACTTTTGTAAATGCTGAAGGTACCAACAAAACCTGTAGAGTAAAAAAAAAGATGAGAATGGGACTCCAAAGAATTCACCTCCATCAAGTACAAGGATTCAGTACCTGTGCTTCATGACGGAGAAAGATGGGAGTGCCAAAGAGAGGGAGAGAGAGAGAGAGAGAGAGACAGCGGGGGGGAGAGAGACAGAATGGAGAAAGAGATAGAGAGAGTGAAGAGAGAGACAGAGAGAGGAGAGAGATAGAGAGAGAGACAGAGAGAGATACATATAAATCGAAGCATGTAACAGAAACTAAGCTAAATATATATACAAATCGAAACATATAAAGAGAGATTTGTACCTCAAATTGATTTCAAACACTCTGAAACACCAAGGTTGCTTCGATTAAACGGAGGTTGAACCCTAATTAAACCCTAATTGAACCAAGCTTCATTTAATCCTTCAGAGAGAGATTGAACGACTGGGTGAGAAGTGATAAGTGAGAGGTAAAGAGACCGAGTATATTTTCCCCAATTTCCCCCAATTTCCCTCGCCTAGAATTTGTGAATTTTCGTTTGCCGCTCAGTACTATTTGTTTGCCGCTCCTCAATCATGTATCTCAATTCTCAAATTCTCAATAATTTCAATGTATACTTTTTTTTATTTTTTAAAAAATTTTAATTATTTATTTTAATATGATGAATATTAAATTATAATTATTGAATCGATTATTTCAATTATTTTATTTTGACAATCTATTCAATAATCTATTATTAATATTAGATTTTACAAGTTTTTACTTTTTCTAATAATTTTTTAATTATTTTAATTAAAATTTAATCATTTTTGAATGTTTCTTTAATTATTTCAAAACTTTTTTAATATAAATTTACAAAAATTATTTATAAAATATAAATAATATAACTATTTCATAGAATATTAGTGTATGATAATTACTTCAATGTATTATTAAAATTACTTACTTTTAAAGTAAAATATTTATTTTATTATAATTTTAAATGAAATTCAAAATTTGCTTATAAATATTCTAAGGGAACACATCTCATGGTGTTGCTTATATTAATAAATTCAGTGACTCGATTAAAATTATTTAATTTTAAAATTTAATAATTATTAAATCATTAATTATAAATAAAATTCAAAATATGTTAATTATACTCTATGGTAACACAATCCATGGTGTTACTAAGTTTAACACCTTCCATAGCTATGGTAACATACCTTAAGGATATGGTAACACCAAACCTAGAGCGTTGTGGTAGGTCCAAAATTTCATAGCTATGGTAACACCCGAGAAGGTAACACCCCCCCTTAATTGTTGTATAAAGCCATCTATGGCGTAGTGTATCCATGATTTCTACGGGTTGCTCCACATAGGTTAAGTCTGGCTGCAGATCCACTTGATCATGTTCTATCACGTGTCGGAAGTCGGTATGGTAGGGTCATAGCATGGACACATGGAACACATTATGTACTTGCTGCAAGCTTGGGGGTAAAGCCAATTCATAGGCCAACTTTCCAACTCGTCTCAAGATCTCAAAAGGTCCAATAAACCTTGGGCTCAGCTTCCCCTTCTTACCAAATCTCATCAATCCCTTCCACGGTGATACCTTCAACATCACAAACTCTCCTACCTCATATTCCTTGTCCTTGCGGGTCTGGTCCGCATACTTCTTCTGTCTGTCTTGGGCCGCTACCAGCCGTCCTCTTATGAGTTCGATAGTTTCTCTTGTCTGTTGGACCAGTTCAGGCCCTAGAATCTTCCGCTCTCCAACTTCTTCCCAACACAAGGGAGACCGACATCTTCGTCCGTACAAAGCTTCATATGGGGGCATGCCTATACTCGCATGGTAACTGTTGTTGTAGGAAAATTCGATCAACGGCAAGTGGTCATCCCAACTTCCCTTGAAATCTATGGCACATACTCTCAACATGTCCTCGATGGTCTGGATGGTTCTCTCACTCTGTCCGTCTGTTTGGTGATGGTATGCAGTACTCATGTTTAACTTGGTCCCCACACAATCCTGAAAACTTCTCCAGAACCTGGAGTTGAATCTTGGGTCTCTATATGATACAATGCTCACAGGAACCCCATGCCTAACCACAATCTCCTTTAGGTAAATATCTGCCAGCTTGTCGACAGTGTATCTCTCGTTGATTGGAAGAAAATGTGCCAACTTGGTCAATCTATCGATGATTACCCAAATGGCGTCATGATTAGTTTTGGTCCTTGGTAGTCCGACCACAAAGTCCATCGCAATATGTTCCCACTTCCACTCGGGTATCTCTAAGGGTTGCAACAATCCACTGGGCCTCTGGTGTTCGGCCTTTACTCTTTGACATGTCAAGCATTTACTTACCCACTCTGCCACGTCCTTCTTCATATTTGGCCACCAATAGTATTCCCTCAGATCTCTATACATCTTAGTGCCTCCAGGGTGAATTGAGTACCTCGAACTATGAGCCTCTTGCAAAATCTCGTCTTTTAATTCTTGAACGTTCGGGATCCATATCCTAGATGCGTACCTCATAATTCCATTCCCGTCCTTCTCACACTTAATTTCCTCGCCAGTCAAAATTTTCTCCATCGAATTCTTTTCTTCTTCTATCTTCTTTTCCTGGCATAACTTAATCTTTTCCAATAGCGGTGGTTGGACTCTTATTTCCATTAGACTCTCTTGTCCAATTCCTAGTAACCTCACCACAATCTCCAGTTTCTCTAGGTACTTGATCAATTCGTCCACTGACGTTATCATCTTGAGTTTCTCCTTTCGGCTAAGTGCATCGGCCACCACGTTGGCCTTCCCTGGGTGATAATGAATCTCACAATCATAATCTTTGATTAGCTCTAGCCATCTCCTCTGCCTCATGTTTAACTCTTTCTGAGTGAATATGTAATTTAAGCTCTTGTGATCCGTGTAGATTTCACACTTTTCTCCGTAAAGATAATGTCTCCAGATCTTCAAAGCGAAAACTATCGCTGCTAATTCCAAATCATGGGTGGGGTATCTTATCTCGTATTCCTTAAGTTGTCTGGACGCATAAGCAATCACTCTACCGTGCTGCATAAGCACACACCCTAAACCTTTATGGGATGCGTCGCTATAAATCACAAAATCTCCCTTATCATCAGGTAGGGCTAGTACTGGTGCTGTCACCAACCTCTTTTTCAACTCTTGGAAGCTCTCTTCGCATTTTTTAGTCCACACAAACTTCTCGGTCTTGCGAGTTAGTCGGGTCAGAGGGGCTGCTATCTTGGCAAAGTCTTGGACAAACCTTCTATAGTAGCCAGCCAATCCTATAAAACTTCTCACCTCTGTCGGAGTGGTTGGTCTCTCCCAATTTGATACAGCCTCTATTTTGGCTGGGTCCACTAGAATGCCTTGTTCGCTAATCACATGCCCTAAAAACTGAACCTCCTTCAACCAAAATTCACACTTCGAGAACTTAGCGTACAACTTTTCTTCTCTCAATGCTCCCAATACAATCCTCAAGTGCTCTGCATGTTCCTCCTTCGTCTTGGAATAAATCAAGATGTCATCGATGAAGACTATAACACACTTGTCCAAGTACTTCTTAAAAACTCGATTCATTAAATCCATGAAAGCTGCAGGGGCATTCGTTAACCCAAATGACATCACTAGGAACTCATAGTGTCCGTACCGGGTGCGAAAGGCCATCTTTGGTATATCTTCTGGTTTAATCTTTAACTGGTGATACCCGGTCCTCAAATCGATTTTTGAAAAATAAACTGCGTCCTTTAATTGATCAAACAGGTCATCTATCCTGGGCAAGGGATACTTATTCTTTATAGTCACCTTGTTCAACTCTCTGTAGTCTATACACAACCTCATACTACTATCCTTCTTTTTCACGAATAACACCGGGGCTCCCCACGGTGACACACTAGGTCTTATCATCCCTTTATCCAACAACTCTTGTAACTGAGTGGCTAGCTCTTTCATCTCCACTGGGGCTAGCCGATATGGGGCTTTTGAAATTAGGGCCGTACCCGGAACTAAGTCTATAGCGAACTCGATGTCTCTATCAGGTGGTAGTCCCGGAAGATCATCCGGAAATACGTCCGCGAACTCATTAACCACAGGGATCTCCTATAGGTTTGGTGCCTCCTTCTTGGTATCCTTCACATAGGCTAAATAGGCTTCGCATCCTTTACGCAACAGCTTCTTAGCTTGAATCATAGTCAGGAACTTTTGGTTTACCGTTTTCCACTAAACACTACTTCTTCGTGCCCTGGCAGTCTCAAACTTACTTTATTCTTTACACAATCAATCTGGGCTCCGTGCGTTGTTAACCAATCTATACCTACTATTACGTCAAACTCTCCTAGTTTAAAAGGTATTAAGTCTACCCGAAAGTGTCGCCCTTCTATTTCTAGGTCACAACCTGGACATACTTGGCTAACAGGAATAATTTCATGATTAGCTATCTCTATTTGCAGTCTGTCTTTCAATGGTTCAGTCTTAAGGCCTAACTGACATACAAAATCTAGAGATATGAAAGACTTGGTAGCTCCCAAATCAAATAAAACATTTGCCTTAACTGAGTTGAGTAGTAGAGTACCTGCAATCACATCCGTGTTCCTCACGGCATCCTGCACCGTCATGTTAAAAGTCCTTGCAGTAGGGGCCTTGTTAGAAGCAGTTCCACTCACTCTCGATGCAGCTGGCCCAGAGGACATACATTCCCTCATTCGGTGCCCTGGTTTCCCACACTTGAAGCAATTACCTCCGGCACTGGTGTTGTTACTAGTTCCCCGACAGGCGTTAGCATAATGTCCAGTCAGCCCACACTTGAAGCACTTCACATCCTATAGGTTACACACGCCCGCATGTTTCCTTCCACATTTATTGCATTCTGGGGGTAGGGCTCGGGATGGGGTAGAGTAAGACGATCCCTGTGGTCGGCCGCTCTGGCCCACATTCCAACTTTCAGCTCTCTTGGTTCCAAAGTTTCCGCTGGGTTGGGACACCGTTCGTCGCTTAAACTTGCTCGGAAAGCTCCCTCCCGTAGAGTTTCCCTTTCGACTATCAAACTTCCTCTTCTTTCCTTCTCCCTCCTTCTGCATCTGTTCACTCCCAGCCTCAACAATTGATGCTTTCTGTACCAGGGTGGCATAGTCTATCAACTCAAGAACCGCCACACGAATCTGAATCCATTGCTTTATCCCCAATTGAAACCTTCGGGCCCTCTTTGCCTCAGAGTTCACGTATTCCGGCACAAACCTCGACAACTTAGTAAATTTGGGCTCATACTCGGCCACCGTCATGTTACCTTGCTTTAGTTCCAAAAACTTCAGCTCCATTTGTGTCTCCATGAACCTAGGGAAGTACTTCTCCAAGAATAGCTCGCTAAACCTCTCCCAGGTCACCACACCTCTTCCTTCCAAATTCTTCTTAGCTTCCCACCAATAGTTCGCCTCACCCTTTAGAAGGTAAGTGGCGAAAACAGTTTTCTGCTCCTCAGCGACACCTAGTATCTCGAAAGATTTTTCCATTTCCTTCAGCCAGGCCCTTGCCTCGACCGGGTCGGCAGTTCCTTTAAATTCTGGGGGTTTCAGGGATTTGAAGTTCCGGAAAGCATTTGCATTAGCATTGTGGGGTGGTTGCTGAACCGGGGGACGGTCCAAGTTCTGCCTAAGTAGTTCCATGAACTGTTCCATAGGGCCTCCCCTAGGATGTTCTACTTCTCGGGTGTCATCACCAGCTTCTTCTTCTTCATACTCAGAGTCATCAAATAAGTTATGATCGTTGCCCTCATTCTCACTCAGGTTCACATTCTCCCCTTCATGGTTCTGGTGGCCTCCGGTCCCATGGTGGCTACCCTGGCCCTCAGAACTGATCGGGTGAGCTCGAGTGTTCATTCTTCTGGGTGGCATGATTCTGATAATAAAACAAGAAATGGGTTAGGGCTTTCCAATTACCTGATAGTGTTTACACGGGTCAGGAACGTATCGTTCCTCCTCATAAGGGTGGAAGTTGCAAAAGTTTTAATAACCCGATGCTGGAGATAAAACATCAAAACATTTTTGGAAAAATCCCTACGGGATGCGAAAACATTTGCAAGAGTTTTCAAAATTTCGAAACCTCAAATATATATATATATATATATTTTTTTTTTTTTGAAAAAAAAAATTATTTAGAAAAATTGTAGGAACATTTTTGGAAATTGTAGAAAACAATTTGAAATCGCATATCGTAAATTTGAAACAGCATGGTTGTATTTGTGGCTTGTAGCAATTGTATAATCACAGTTGTATATCAAAACAGTAGAGCATGGCATCGGAAAGTAAAGTAGTTGAGACAATATCAAGGAAACTGAAACTAAATAAGTACGGTACAAGGGTTATCACAAAGTTTGGATGTTAGAGCCAAATACATAGTTCCGATATCAAAGTCTAGCAAAAGTGGAACAATAACAAGTACATCATCTGAATAGTCAGGGCTACACAAAAGTAGGGCTACATCCGTACATACTACCCGAAGTCACATCTACATATCTGTAGGTCAGTCTTTTCATCCACTGGTCAGAAAGGATACCACTGCACAAGTCAACTATCCCGCAAAATCGACACACTAATGTCATCTGAACCTAGGGGACTGAGCTATCAGTAACACATCACGGGGCCGCACCGCGGCGGAGCATGGTCCTCACTCGGGCAAATGCACGACGCACAACACGCCTAGCATCCCTAGCCTGAATCACTCCGCCCCCGCGGATCCCTAATCCAAGAATCCTCTCGCGACTCCTCCTCTCAATCCTATGGAGTCGAGCCCTAGTCCTCCTAGCAACAGCGGTCCTCATCTCAGCCTGGATCCTCAAGCGCGCCTCGCGCTCCTCCACTAGTGCCCGCCTCGCCTCGTTAAGTTGGGCCTCTGCAGAAAGTAAGTCTCGGGTCAGGAACTGCACCACGTAAGCGTGCTCAGTACCCGACACTGGGGGTAGGTCCATCGGTGGAGGTGGTATGACAGGAACAGGAGCAGGTGCAGTAGCAGTAGCAGGAGCAGGAGCAGTAGTAGGGGTAGGGTCAAGATCCTCCTCGCCAGAAGTATCATCCTCGGAGTCACCGTCCTATGAAACAGGGCTCGATGACTGCGGAGAAGGTGGGGGTGACACAACACGACCCTCACCGGATCTCACACTCTCCTCATCAGTAGCTACAGGAGATGGGGTAATAGGCTCTGGATCAGGCTCAGGCTCAAAGGGCTCCTCAACGGGATCCTCATCATCAGTATCTCTAATCAGCGTAATCCGGGGGCCAAGCTCAGAGTCAGCACCCATATCCTCCTCAGGATCCTCGGTATCTCGCATCAGTGCCTCATCATGCTCTCTCTCGAAAGCCTCAGGGTCTGGTATCTCCTCCATCTACACAAGGGAAATAAGGTGGGTCACTAACCATAAAGAAAGGTTTAGGAGAAGTTCCCTCACGGGCCTTAAAGTCAGGGCTATATCCGATAACCCGACTGCAACTCGATGAGAGTTCTAAGTATTATTAGGGTTGTTATTAGGGTTATTGTTATTGTTATTATTATTAGGGTTGCTTCCTTAAATTACTATCGTTTCTGAGAACTGTAACCTCGCTCTGATACCATTTCTGTGACGCCCCCAGATCCGGGGTCGGAGATCTAGGCGCTCACGGTCCATTTTCCATTAATAACATACATGTTCTTGCACATAATATATAAAACAGCCATCGACCCCACAATAAACTCACACCGCACAAACACACACAGGTTAGAGTCTCAGAAACGTCACGACATTGATTAAGCAGAAATAAAAGTATCAGAGTTATTACAGACCGAATTAAATAGTATTTATGCTACCAGCAACACTTCGATATGAAGCGAAGTTGGCGGCTTGAAAGTTTGTTACGGTACACTGCCTTGCACAGGTCATACTGATAAATAAAACGAGCTAACAAAAGTTGCCAACCAATCCGGCTAATGGGGCCTACCGGTGGAATCTCAACTGCTGTCTCGGGTCTAGTCACCTGCTTTCGGGTAGTCTGTCTGGGTCTTGCCATTTCGCTTAGCTGTTGTGTTTGTAAATTTGAAAACAAGCAAGAGTGAGCAACTATAGCTCAGCAAGAAATATATGTATAAGGTAAGCAATATAACATTTCATATGATTAGCTGTTATTAAACTCGTTTGTATCAATCAGATATAAAATCACTTGTCATTGTTGATAAATTCCGAAGGTGCAACAATATATGCCCTTGTTCTCAAAATAAACTTGCAGTTCTAGATACTGCATAGAGTCAACATCTTTCTCATCAAAATAGAACACTATCAACAACTTGGCACAAAAGCCTAAGAAGCAGTGTCAAAGCATTTTTCCAAAATGGAGGAATGGGACTTAAAGAAAACATAAAACCTGACAGGGATTGACGATGATCAGTCGCCACATCCAAGTCCAATAATCCGCGGGTCTTCTCTACCGGTAGAAGGATAGAAACTACATCCGTAACTATCCCCGGGTGAAAACTACATCCGTAATCACCCTCGATGAAAACTACATTCGTAATCATCCTTCGGCAACACCTGGGCCGGAATAATAATTGATGGACCGCCTGGCTCACGGCCGCTTACACATCCCGGGAATCGTTCGTCAACGGTTCCCACACCTGCCAGAGTCCCTTTTTCTTTTTATTTTAAAAACTTGATTTTGATTGAAAACAGAGTAATTGAGGTCCGACATCAGTCAACCGATGATTCTTGAAATCATACAAGAAGCAGAACCTGACCGGGGGTTTTCGAAAATGTTTTGAGTTCGAAAGAGTTCGAGTTTGAAAGTATTAAATGTATCTTGGATTGACTTCATCTTTAAAATAATGAACAATAATTAATAAATAATATTTTAAGATTTAATATTAATAATTAATAAAATAATTATTCAAAAAAAATAAACTTTTAATCCAAGATAGGGTTTCGAGTATTTACGAAGATATGAAAATAATTAATGGAGTATACGATACTCCCCGAATGACCCTTCGGATTTTCGCAATCTAGTTACGATATAATAATATACCGCTCCCCGGTCAATAGTATATACGGACCGCTACGACCTCTATTGCTAGAGTCGTTGTCCGAGGAAAACATTTCAATCTAAGTTCAAGGGGTACAAACATATATGTACTTATACAATCTCAAAAATACTTCGATAAACATAACATTTGATATGATTGAAAACTACAAACACAACAGTGAAAGTCCTTGTATATGTATAAGTTTGAAAAGTAAACTTGCCTTGGTTTGGTTGGGGTGGTCGAGCGTGCGGAGTGGAACGATCTATACATAAGCAATAACCGCTCGTTAGTACCTTAACAATACCTCTTTAATTACGGGGTTTTAGGGGGTACAAAATTAACTTAACGACTTCGTCTTATGACACTCTAGCCCCACTATAGGTTCATGTCACCACTCGATTACGCTCGTCACTTATTCGACTTAATTTAGTTACCACATCCGAGTCATGACCATTACCCCTAGAATTATACTCCATTGAACGATTTTTTCCCTTGCGTGAATTTTACTCTAGAATTTTTATAAAATTGAAAAATTCATATTTTAATCCAATTCTTTTTGGGTAGCCTTCATCACTGCATTTCCTAGCTTCTCAAATTTTTCCATGATCCCACATAAATTTTTAGGGGTTTAAACAAGGTTCACAAGGGGGTCACTTAGTGCAGTCCGGAATCCAGAAACATATTTTACGTCTCCGGCCATAACTTAAAATCTATACATCACCTAGTCATGAACCTTACATTTCCAGAAACTACAATCAAATACCTTTCCAACAATATATGGTAGGACCTCAGGGGACAAGATTTGGGGGTTCAAAACCATGTTACAAGACAGGTCAAATTTCTGGAAAAACTCAGCATGCATGTTTCACTTAAATCGACCAATATTCTTACTTCCATAACACAACCAACATCTAATTCACCTAGTTCATGCTTTATAAAATTCATGGAGATACATCTACTATACACAATCATAAAAATCACAATCACAACACTAAAACTCAAGATCCATATCATCCATCACTTGAACATCCAAGATTAACACAAATATACATGGATCTATCACCAAACATCATAAACACTACATGGCCAAGAGGGGTTAGGGTTTTTATACCTTCTTGAGTACCTAGGAGCCTTGGGTAAGCCTTAAAAAACTCAAGAACACCTTGAATAAGCTCCTACTATCCTTATAATCCAAGATCTATAAGAAAAACTTAACATTGTTACTATTCACAATATCTTTAACAATTAATATCTTGAAAGTTAATGGATGAAAGGGCTTGAAACTCTTAGTATACCTTTCTTAGATGATGGAGAGAGCCTAGGAATTATGCCTTGAATTATGAGTGAGGAGAAATAGAGGAAAGAAATTTCTTTCTTCCTTGGATGAAGCTTGGCCGAGAGCTTTTTCAAGAGGGGGGGGACAGTATTTTGTTGTTTTGATTTTTGTGTGGTTGAATAATTGATAAAGTGATTGGGTGATACATATTAGTGTATGTATATGCATGGTACTAACCTAGGTATGGTCTCCTTGTACTATTGTCCCCTCCTTGGAAAAAGAAATGCAACTAGTTACTATTCCTCTTGCCATTTGGTTTAACTAGTTTGCTTTTTCATAACTACTTAGTTGCATGGGACTTGCATGCAATACTACTCCTTGTATCATTATTCTTCCACCCATGCTTGTCATTTAATCTTTAATTCGTATCGTATCTTAATTAATCTCTCGTAATAATATTTTGTCGCGTAGAGATTTCCCTAGTAATTCCTTAAGTACTTAATTGTGTAAATTCCTCGAATATCTATAATTCCTCGTCATAATCCTTAATAAATCTTTTAATCCTCAAATCCCAAGTTTTATAAATCTTACTAACAATAAGACTCTTGCTTTCAACAACCTTCCCTTTATCTTATATAGTGGATGCAACAACATAGTTTCTCAGACAATCAATTCCATTAAACAACAGGGATGACTAGAAAGGTTCAAATTTGACAATGTCACATGATATTAAATAAAAGAAAATATTGCAAAAATTAGGGTTCTTACACTCCTCCCCCTCGAAATCTCTCGACTTCAATCTCTCTCGATCTCACCTCTCTCTTTATCTCCCTCCCGATCTCACATCTCTCCATTTCTCTCCCAACTTCACCCTCTTCATCTCTTTATTCTCTTCTCTCCCTCTATTTCTCGAACTCTCTTTTAATCTCTCCGACCATCTCTCTCTATCCCCCTCATCTCTCATTCGCCTCTCCTCTTTATCTCCCTCATTCTCTTCCGTCTCCCCTCTCTCTCTCTCTCTCTATCTCTCTCTCTCTCTCTCTCTCTCTCTCTCTCTCTCTCTCTCTCTCTCTCTCTCTCTCTCTCTCTCTCTCTCTCTCTCTTCTCTTTCTTTCCTCTCTCGCCTCCCTCTCTACCTCGTCTCACTCTCTCTCCTACCCTCACTCACCTTCGCCACCGACCACCATCGCCGACCACCGTCATCGTCGCGGTGGTGTTTCCGCCTCAAACCCCCGACATGCAACACCATCAACCACCAAATTCACAATTCCCAAATACACACAAGACCCATAATATGCAAATTAAACATATCAATTACTTAAAAATCCCTAATTAGTGCTAATTACAAGCCCTAATTTAAACAACATTTTATTGAAGCATAACACCACAATTCATACAAAACATGATTACATATATTGTAAAAAGAGTTTTTAAGGGTGTAAAATCATACCCTCTTAAGAAAATCAAGGTTTTGATCTCGGATTAAAATAAATGTTTCCCAAAACCCTAAGATATATATATCAAATTATAGAGCTTGATCTCCTCTTCTCGAATATGCTAATGCGTGCAAGATCAAGCTAAGAATTTTAGAGATATAGGATTTGTAAGTTTTGATGTTAATGGAGGAAATAAGATGAGGTATTTGGTTTAGTGGTTCGGTTAAATGAAAATGGAGAAGATGATTTCTTTGTTTTGTTCGATTTTATATATATCTCTTTATATAGCACTTGGGCTCTAATGGGCTTAGAATTTAATTATCAAAACCTTTGATTAAAGCTACCCATCCAAGTCCTCTTTATGACTAATGGCTCATCACTTAGCCCATTCACAAAAATACTCTATTTATCCTATTTAATAAATAAATAAAATAAATAATAATAGTAGTGGCACTAATAATAGTAAAGAAATATATTAGTAATAATCTCAATTATCAAAAAAATAGCGTTGCACTAGTAAATATTCCTACGCGTTTCCAAAATTAAATTAAATAGAATGAAATAAAATATAATAACTCTGAAAAGAAAGAAAAGAAATCGGCATTAATCTTATTAATAAAATTCTCGGTTATTACGATCTACTTATTTACCCTTCACTAGAAAGAAAAATATATACGATATCTATAATATTAAAACACCTAAAATAAATAATAACATAATATAATTAATGGTAATTAGTCGATTATCTTTTTCACATTTACTTTTAGTTGAATATATTACTTTTTATAAACACCTAAAAACATCAATCGTATCATATCTTCCCATCATTAATATTTCCTTTCGAATTAAAACATGTTACCTTTTTGATTTAAAATAAATAATAACATAATAAAATTAATGGTAATTAGCCGATTACCTTTTTCACATTTACTTTTAGTTGAAGATATAACCTTTTATAAACACCTAAAAACATCAATCATATCTTCCAATCATTAATATTTCCTTTTGAACTAAAACACTGATATGGGTAGAAATAAAACCCTAAAAATGTAATTAATATAGCATTAATTGTGTAATAAATGAGGCCCAATAAGAAGGCTCGAAACCCTAGTTGGGCTTGAATTCGTTATACTTGGATCAAGGATGTGGCCTATATCGGGGACGCCCAATACAAGGTTCGCTTCTAGAATCCTTGATTTGGAACTCAGAAATCTACAAGGAAACTGAATCCTTGATTGACAGGAATTAGAATCTCACTGATTCTGAGGAAGACTTACCCTCCAAGGCACACAGTCATACAAAGAAACAGACTCCTACAAGGTAGGAGTCTAGAACCTTCCCCAAGGGTAACTTGCCCACCAAGTCACCTAACCCTACTACGATTCTAAGGCTTCTCAAACCTATATCAGGGCCTGACCCCTCATTCTCAGAACTACGTTTTTGGCTTGATTTTTGATATTCATCAAGGTACGTAGGCATCTTGTGAAGGCAGAATTAGCCACGAACACGAGAGCAGCCATTAAAAGCACGAAGCTCACGAACCCCATTGTTGTGGAATAAAAATTAGGGTGTAATTAATTCATGTATTGATTGTTAGGGATTGAGAGCTTCGAGCTTTAATGGCGGCTGCTCTTGCTATCGGGACTAGTCGATCCTTGCAAGATGCCTATGTACCTTGATGAATATCAAGAATCAAGACAAAACGTAGTTCTAGAGTTACCTACGTGGCTTGATGCGCCCTCGCGGCATAGTGACGTAGTGGCTTGTATGTCCTTATTCGAGGATTAATCCTAAAATGTAGATGGACATATTGAGCTGTGCCCCAAAAACGTTCTTTTGTATTGATGGATCAGGTCCTTTATATAGGCGTCGTGTGCCTTGGAATTAGAGTAGGGTTTGGTGTCTTGGCGGGCAAGATACCCAATTTGGGCCTAGTTCTAGATCCTTCCATGAGGGAGGTGGATAACTATAGGAGTTGTATGCCTTGGAGGCTACTCCATAGATGATTTGGTTTCCTTTTGGACTCAATAATGGACTCTTTTATTTGGCTGATTTATTAGCCACGAATTTATTATTTAATTAGGGTTTTGGGCCTCACTAGTGGGTTTTAACCTTGGACCAATCTAGGTTTAATTAATATCACATTAAATGTGTCTCTAGGGCTTATTTCCAGCCCATATCATTTGCCCCCCAACTTCTAGGAAAACTGATCAGGTTTTTATTGAAGTTATAATTGGTCCTTATCAAGACTCGGGGTCCAATTTATCCCTTACCTGGGACTACATACCCTAAATCGGGGATTTTCGTACACTAGTGTTTCACGGGTATCGCCTTGATTGTAAAGTGTGGAGCGACCTACACATTTACAACGATTTGCCTTATTCGAGGCTAAACAACAATTTTCATGTCTCATAAAAAATTTATTTGTAATTTTCTTGCATGTTTCAGGATTTTTCCTAGTGCTCACAGGCATTTTCCTTATTTTTGATTAATTTTATCAAAAATATTTTTGGCTCATTGCCTTTGGAAATAATTTAAAAATTATCCCATATCTTCTGGGATTTTTCCACAAATAATCTTCAAGAAATATTAATTTTCAACAACTTTCTGCTGAAAAAAATAATCAAAATGTTAAAACCCTTGACCAAGATTCCTGGTCTTGGTTCGACCAGGATCCTAGTCTCATGAATTTCGACCAGGATTCCTGGTCGATTTCGATCAGGATCCTGGTTGAATTATGGGTGATGTTAACTTTCTGGTCTTGTAGATTTCGACCAGGATTCCTTGTCGATTTCGATCAGGATCCTGGTCGAATTATGGACCATTTTAACATCCTGGTCTTGTGAATTTTTCTAACAAGCCTTTTAACCTTAAATTCCTGGCTGATATTTAGAAATTTTCTTGTACCCACAGGTGTTTTTCTTAATTATTCCCAATAATTTAAGAATTTTTTGGTATCCACAGGTATTATTCCTAATATTTTAGGAAATTTTTGGTACCCACAGGTATTTTTCTAAATTATCCCTAATATTTTAGGAATTTTTTTGGTACCCACATGTATTTTTCTTAATTATTCCCAATAATTTAAGAATTTTTTGGTACCCACAGGTATTATTCCTAATATTTTAGGAATTTTTTGGTACCCACAGGTATTTTTCTAAATTATCCCTAATATTCTAGGAATTTTTTTGGTACCCACAGGTATTTTTCTAAATTATCCCTAATATTTTAGGAATGTTTTTGGTACCCACATGTAATTTTCTTAATTATTCCCAATAATTTAAGAATTTTTTGGTACCCACGGGTATTATTCCTAATATTTTAGGAATTTTTTGGTACCCACAGGTATTTTTCTAAATTATCCCTAATATTTTAGGAATTTTTTTGGTACTCACATGTAATTTTCTTAATTATTCCCAATAATTTAAGAATTTTTTGGTACCCACGGGTATTATTCCTAATATTTTAGGAATTTTTTGGTACCCACAGGTATTTTTCTAAATTATCCCTAATATTTTAGGAATTTTTTTTGGTACCCACAGGTATTTTTCTTAATTATTCCCAATAATTTAAGAATTTTTGGGTACCCACAAGTATTTTCCTTATTCATAATATTTTAGGATTTTTTTGGTACCCACAGGTATTTTTTTTAATTATTCCCAATAATTTAAGAATTTTTTGCTACCCACAGGTATTTTCCTTATTCATAATATTTTAGGAATTTTTTGGTACCCACAGGTACTTTTTGGATCATTTTTGACAATTTAAAAATGTCAATCACGAATAAATTATGGGGTCTCAATCCTACGAAATTTGTAATTTTTTGGTGTCATCGGACAATTTCTTGAAAATAATTCGAATATTTTAATTGAAAATATTGAATTTGTGCAAACATGCATTTTATGGTGGCATTCTGTAATTGTGCAGGGGCTGGTTCGTAATTTTCCAGGAACGTTTTTCCAACTCATAAAGTTCAGAGGCATTTCTGTCATTTTTGAAACAAAAGGATTGTGTTGCAAGAGTTACAGAACCTTAGTGGCCGATTTGCACTTTGCCAATAAAACATGGTCGACGACCAGGATTGTGGTCGAATTAAGGCCCAATTGATCACTTTGGTCGATAGCATTTTTGGTCAGGATTCCTGCTCGAATAAGCAAGAATGAGGTCGACTACTTTTTTTTTTTTCACTCCTTCTTCTTCTTCTTCTTCTTCTTCTTCTTCTTCTTCTTCTTCTTCTTCTTCTTCTTCTTCTTCTTCTTCTTCTTCTTCTTCTTCTTCTTCTTCTTCTTTATAATAATATTTATTTTATCTGAACTTTGGATAATTTTTGCCCCTTATTCGGAGGTGTCCCACTCGGATAAAATTTCACTCGAATAAAATTCGATTTGGATTTTATTAATGTAACAATAATAAATTCGTAATTTTGGAGGGGCCATCAGCCCTATTATTTTCGTAACTTAATCGTAATTTAAGATCGTATTTTTGGCCTTGTTAGCTTCCAAAGCTACGAAATTCATCTTGAATTGAGGTAATTCATGACTCTAGGCACATATAAATTTTCATTATATACCCTTTTTTTGTGCAACATGCATAGAAATAATTTTATAAATTATTATCATTTTTCAAAATATATTTATTTTAAAAATGCTTCCTGACCCTTAAGACCAAGAATCCTGACCCCGTAGACCGGATTCTGATCGAATTATGGGTGTTTTGCGCATCCTAATCAATGGATTTTCGATCGGAAATCCTTACCCCTTAGACCAGGAATCCTGACCTCTCAGATCCCGAGGGCATGGTATGGCTTTGTTCTTGGTGTTGTTTAATAGATAGATGCCGAGTGCTCAGGATTCTGGTTGAATTATTGGCTTCAAATGCGGTCTGGTCGATGGCTTTTCGACCTTCATCCTGGTCGAATTTCGATCAGGACTCTGGTCGAATTAAGGGCCATTTTTACATTCTGATCGTAGCAATTTCGATCAGGAATACTGACCCCTCAAATCAGGAATCCTGACCTCTTAGGTCGGGAATCCTGACCCCTTAAACCTGGAATTCTGACCCTTAGACCAGGAATCCAGACCTCTTAGATTAGGATTCCGGTCGAATTATGGGCTTCAAATGGCTTTCCGACCATGATCCTGGTCAAATTTCGATCAGGATCCTGGTCGAATTAAGGGCCGTTTAAACACTCTGGTCTTATGAATTTCGACCAGGATTCCTGGTTGATTTCGATCAGGATCCTGGTTGAATTATGGGCGATTTTAACCTTCTGGTCTTGTAAATTTCGACCAAGATTCCTGACCCCTTAGACTAGAAATTCTGACTTGGGATCCTGACCCCTAAGATCAGGATTTCTTACCCCTTAGATCAGGGATCCTAACCCCTTAGTTCAGGATTTTGGACTAATGATAACTTTTTAGGTCAGGAATCCTGACCCCTTAGATCAGGAATCCTGACCCCTTAGGTCAGAACGTGAAAATATTCATAACTTTTTACTCGTTGCTCCGATTTGATTTTGTAATATATCGAATTGAATCTCATTTTGATGTCTATCTTTTTGCGATAGCTTGCTGCTTATTGCTCGTATTTTTTGAGCCTTCAATTGAATGGAATGTGGACTATTCGAGCCTTCAATTACATGGAACGTGGCCTATTCGAACCTTCATTTGAATGGAACATGGCCTATTCGTGCCTTCATTAATTTCTACTTAGTCTGATCAGGTTGTGTGTCCTAACGTCTGGTTTGGGGTATGCCAAGTCTGGGCACCACATTTCTTCCAAACGTTTCCAGCTTGTAATAGCCTCATTCTAGAATTTTTATCCATTTCTAGCATCAGGGTTGGTGGAAGTCCATATCTATGTATCACACTTTCCTATAAGAATTATGTCATTTACTTTGGTGGTTATCTTGGCTTGGAGTTTGGCCTTAATCTACTTCATGAAGGAATTCACCGCAACTATCAGGAACTTCCTCTAGGCACTTGCCATTGGGAATGAACCAAGAACAATTATCCCCCACCTTGCCATTGGGAATGGGGGAAGTTAGTATCTCAGGGGATTAATCATCAGTTGCGTGTTTTTGGATATTGATCGCACATAACTATTGGCATCCGCCATTATTTCTGGCTAGTAGAATCCCAATCGGGTCATCTTGTGGGCAAGGGCTTTGCCCCCCCGATTCAAATTTTGATGCCTTAGTTTTCTTAATGACAACTTTCGTGCCTCCAAGGCATTGTCGGGTAACTAACCGGTTTCCTAGTGAGCCTTTGTAGGATCTATCCAACGACTTTGCATACCTAAAGGTGTTATCAACTTTTCTATCAATTCTTCGGGTCTCGAAGACTTGGAAGTAAACACTTCTGTATAATTCTCTATCTCCGGGGAGGCAAACTTGAATGAGGCATTAGCCTTCACATTTTCCTCCCTCTGGATGTACTCCACGTAACACTCATTGAATTGAGAAAAGTTTCAGATATTTTGTCGCAGTTCCAGCCCTGTCCTCGAACTCACCATTCACTTTTGGTACTACCGATCTTGAGTCTCCACAAACTTTAATGTTTTGAGGTTTTGATCCTCGGGGCTCCGGCCAATCCAAGTATGGCTATCACGACGTTCAGCCTCATTGTTTGTCGTTGTGAAATCATAAACCCATCGGGGTATGTTCTCACTTAATTTTGTTTTTAATTCTCCATCAAAATTGATCCAATACTCCTTGAGTACCACTTCTGGATTCTCCTTCTCTAATCCTTTGCCCTCTTGGGGTATTACCTCCTGCCCCCCGACTTCTTGGTTGTCAATGGTGAATTCAACCACGAAGTCAGCAAGTTCTTGGGGTTTTCAATGTGGTTACTCTGTCTCATACAAGAGCTTTTTCACGTAACAGATGGGTTTCTGAACCTTGTTTTCCTCTTTCGCGAGGACGACACTCAAAGCTGTATTAATTACAACCAAGTATAGATACCATGACTTCACATAATTCGGTTATGTCAACACGTGAGGTTCCGTGTCATGGATTGCTCTACGCTTATCGGGTTTGGCCTCAATTTCCATGTTTGGAGACCATCAAACCCAAAAATTTTCCTGATCATATGCTGAAGGCGCATTAAGTCAGATTCAGTATCATCTCGTGGTGCCTTAACACCTCAAACACCTCATGAGAATGCTCAATGTGATGTGCCTTATCGAGGCTCTTGATTAACATGTCATTTACATAGACTTCTATAGTCTTCCCAATAAGATGCTCAAAATTCTTATTCATCCATCTTCGAAATGTCACCCCTTTGGGACGTCACCTTTATGCACTTTAATCCTAGCATTTCATGACCAACTGCTGCATTGGTCAATGTATCGTTCCTTGGTAGAGGGAAGTAATCACTGAAACATGCATCATTCATATCAATGAAGTCCATGCACATCTGTCATTCTCCATTGGCTTTCCTGCCTCTTGGAATCAAAGTTTCTTTTCTTCTGTTTCATCATCTCCCTATTCGGGTAGACGTTTAGTTTACACAATTAACCGGGGATCGACCCCTGGCATATCAGCTAATGTCCAAGCAAATACAACACCTTTCTCTTGTAGGAACGTATCCAATTTGCCTTTCAAGGGTTCATTCAACAATGCCCTACATGGGTAACTTTTCAGGTTCTTCGGGAACTAGGGGAGTCGGAACTAAGTCCTCGATATATTTTCCTCTTTGTTTTTCATCTTCTCGGACATCCATGTCTTCAATTGGGAGGACCTGCCCCCCGACTTCATCAGGCCTCAAGGCGGTTAGATAGCAATTCTTTGTTATTGTTTGATCTCTCTTTTCTTCATCAACTCCTTTCCTTGTAGGAAATTTGATCATCAGGTCTTATCTTGAAGCAATCACCTTAAGGGTATGCGAGTCTGTCCTTTCGAGGATAACATTGTAAGTGGAAGTTGCTTTAACCACCAAAAGGTTTAACATCTGAGTGGCCTTCGTCGGCTCCCGTTCTATTATCATGGATAGCCAAATAGTTTCTCCAACTCTCGACTTAACTCTATTGGACCCATAGATGGGCATGTTGGAGGGGGTCAATTGAGAATCGTTGTATCCCATCTTCGAGAATGCATCACGAAACGAGATATCCACTGAAGTTCCATTGTCTACCAAGACACCTTTCACTTGTGAGTTGCCTATCACAGTTGCTAAGACCAACGGGTCATCATGGAGGCACTTGACCCCTTCAAAATCATTAAAGGCAAATGCCATTTCGGTATTTGGTCACAATGGAGTTTCTCCTATAATTTGCATAACTCATCGAGCGTAAGCTTTACGAGAGCTCCTTGTATTCCTGACCATTGTCGGGCCTTCAGAAATCATGTTTATCACCGGCCCCCGGGGCTATGGATTGCTATCTCGATCGCCATCATTCCTTCCTTCCATAATCTTTTTTTCATAATCCTACCTTAGGTTACCCTATTGGCCATCCTTGGTAAACTTATTCAACTTTTCTCTTTGGATCGGAAACTTGATATTGTATCTATCATCGTGAGAGTTATTCTCCAATGGATTATGGAACTGTTAACACAATATCACGCAAGTATACGTGGTCACAAGTAATATAATTCAAGTTCGTTCCACAGAGATATGGTTAAGTTTCTATTCAGTTAATGCACCTATTCAACAATGTATGGTTTTAATTCACTGCTAAGACAAATAACAAATTGGGTTTTGATTATCTAAATTAACTAAGAAGCAAATTAACAAAACTAAGAATTACTTAACTAATGAGAATTAAAATCGAATAACTTATATGAGAATAAACATGGGATCCTAACTTCATTAACTACTTCGCTTAGAGATGATGCCTTTAATCAATGCATGTGATGGTTTTGATATCTGACTAGACAACACTAAACAAGTATAGGTTACCTCTCGGTATACGAACACCAAACTACTCATACATCCACAGAAGAGATAGAAGATGGGTAGACACCAATTATGTTTAGACCCTATATCTCTATAAGATTTGAAAACATAAAGGTTGAAGGACAAGTTGTCTATTTAGATCACATAGGGCAGCATAATATCTCTATTTATGCTACAAATCATGATGTTAAAACATCAAACTATCCTATGCTAGCATGACAAGTTCTAAATCTCAAGATCCACTCTCGTTTCGCAAGAGATTAACAAATTAGATGTTAGCTACGCATCTAAATTCATGAAGCACAACCATATGAGGATATCAAGAATTCACCACACATAAATCTTGTAAAGCAATCAAACTACTAAGCTACATAGATAAATTCGTTAGAATTCTATGACAACGATTAGTTCATAATTGAACCGTTCGTCATTATGGGATCAAGTGAAAACATGGTAGTAATCAAGATAAGCATGATGAATTAATCAACAAAGTAACAAGGTTTTAGAGAACAAATCCGAGTATGAAACAAGCATCCAAAAGATACGCCTAATGTATGTGAATCTGAACTCTGGTGTAATGGTGTGTTTTTATGTCCCCCAAGATGTGTATTTATAGCCCCAATTTGCCTATCCTCCAAGCAATTGCCTTTTTAGAGTTGGAATGGAAGATTGCCAATTTTCGTTATTGAATGAGATAAGAATTGCAAATTGCATGCATAAGACTGATTCTGGAAAGTACCAGCTGCCCAAGGCAATTGTGGAAATTTCCTTGTCAAAATTAAATTTTGAAGTTTCTGGAAATATTCTGGCGGCAACAGGCACGGCCGCGCGCCACTTTAGTACAAATCAGGCGCGCCCGCGCTCCAAATATTCTCAGCAAAGATTCACGCCCGCCCGCCCTCCAAAACAGTGTAATCCAGGCGCGGCCGCACCCTTCACTGCTGGAACACTTTGCTAAAACAGATTCGTCTTCTTCCGAGCTTTCCAACGGCTGCTTACGGGCCTCAAACGGACTTGTAGAACTCCAGATATGGCCAAAATAGTGAAGACTGCGCACCCTACCCGGAAAATCCGAATTTTAATCAAATTAACCTCCAACTCTCTTCCGCGAGTTGCCGTTCTTCATATATTGAGCTCGAAACCACCAAAGCATCATAGAAACTCATCATACCTGCCTCAAGCTAGTAGTTCTACATAACTCACAAAAACACGTTAAAAACACAACATACTTGAGGTCAAGTAAATCCATTTAAGCCGATAAGAAGCATTTTAAGTGGATATAAATCCACTTATCACACCCCAAACTTAAACCAATGCTTGTCCTCAAGCATAAACAGACATAACTATATACAACTAACTAGAACCACTTCCGTAGGTGATCACGGTTACATTTAACATATGCAACAAGCCCTTTAAACCCCTAGGCAGCCTTAGTGGACGAGTAAGGTCTCGTGAGGGCCTATAGCGAATGTACCCACAAAATTCAATGCAATGCAATGCATGAATGCAACTAAAATGAAAATGCAACAATCCCCTCGAACTAACCAAAACCAACTAGCAAGTAAATATCTCAATGAATGCAACTAAATCCAAATAGAGATCGACTAAGTCCCCGTACTCTAACAATACATGACAAAACGTGCGTGTGTGCATTGCTCATCAGAAATACTCTCAAAACTAGATCAAAACCATACCTATTCTTCGCCAAGACAATCACAAGTTTATAAATAGAATAGACTGTAAACACTACATAACCTAGGAATACCTCCATCCTCATCTAAGTTAGATAGGAACTCATGCTTTATTACTATACTGGGTTTTATATCAAAGTGGCCACCCCGTTCGTCAAAAACTATCACTTAACCCACCGTTCTCATCGGGGTCTCATTTAAACCACTAAACTAAGAAAATATATCATTTACCCCACCTGCATTCAAAAAAATAATACAATTTATGGTGGTCTAAGTGATATACAGGGGGCAAATGATATGTTTTTTTAGTTTAGTGGTTTAAATGAGACCCCGATGAGAACGGTGGGTTAAGTGATAATTTTTGACGAACGGAGTGGCCTCTTTGATATAAAACCCTTACTATACTACTACGACACATAATACTATATACAATAACGCACGCTTATTTAACCGTGCAATGGATGAGACCCCAAAAGGCTTATACAATAATACCCATGTAGCGAGCGTTAGGTTAGTGGATCCCAGACTATAAAAGCCTTAGGTCACTAGGCACAAAGTCCCCGCGAACTTAATTGCTCGAGTATTAAATAGCTCACCCTGGTTAATTCTGCATTTAACAATTGAAACATTTGACTTTTTTTCCCCTTTTCTTTTCTATTTTTCCTCTTTTTTTTATATGCAATCTGGAATGAGAATTCTCAATTCCAACCCTAAACTACTCATATAAATATGAGCCGGCTACTAGCCATTTGACACCTAGCCATTATTGACAAATATTTACAACTAGCATGAAATTCCTATTTTCCCCCAAACTTAGACTTTAATGTCCCTACGGCATCAAGGGAATAACGAAAATTCTAAAGATAATCAGGTGATTAAATCTCAAAGCTAAAACAAGCATGACTTCAACCTAGCCCAAAATCAAATGATGAGACTGTGTAAAAGTTTTGTTTCTGAAACATGCAAGTCAATTCCTATGAACTATAAATCAACCCTCTACTCATTATTACCACACTCAATTAGACATCGACCTACCAATCAGAATTAGCTCATTCTAAGTGATCATGAAAAATGCATGCCATGAAATGCAACTAATATGAACTCACATTATATACAAAAATAAAAAAAAAATAGAATGACCTATATGAAACAAACATAAATAACACGAACAAC
Source organism: Saposhnikovia divaricata (assembly GCA_036435485.1). Taxonomy (NCBI): domain Eukaryota; kingdom Viridiplantae; phylum Streptophyta; class Magnoliopsida; order Apiales; family Apiaceae; genus Saposhnikovia; species Saposhnikovia divaricata. The sequence continues at coordinate 134,962,784 of CM071594.1, read as the reverse complement.
ACATGCATGAACTACCACTAACATGTAAAATATGATATCTATATGAACACAATGACACATAAATAACTACTACACAATACTTATCCCAAACCACCCCAAACTTCAGACATTCAATGTCCCCATTGAATTGAATGTAATATGAGGGATAATAGAAAACATACCTAATTGTTGAAACACGTGGGTTGCCTCCCACGAAGCGCTGTCGTTGACGTCATTTAGCCAGACGTTGCTTCCCCAACTCACGGTGGTTTCAAAATAATGACCGAACCGTCCTCAATAGACAGACCATTCATATGAACGTTGACATCTTGATTGCTTAGTCCCAACTCAACTTTTCTTTCACTCTTCACCTTGATTTTTCCCCCCTTCGACTTCTTCGCCTTCTTTTTCTTCCTCATACCTCTAAGGTGTTTATCCGTCTCAACCGACTGAACAGAACACTCTTCTACCTCATCATCAACAATCCACCTTCTTAACACATTATCATGACCCTCTTCAAAAATCAATAACTCATCATTCAAAAGGACATACCTCAAATGCGGTGGAAGTTTTCGAGCTTTATATTCGAGAGATCTTGTATGGAATGTTTATCAGCATCAATTTCCTCGAGCATCTTAACTGACTCAGAGTTCTCCGAAAAATTTGGAACACTAGGCAATGCATCCAATTTTAAATTACCTTTTTCTTCTTGGAAAGACAATGCAAGGGATTCCACAGAAAAACACACTTCTTGCACATTAAAGGTGCAAGAATAGTTAAACACATTAAAGGTGGCCTTATCATCTTGAACCCGAATAGTTAGCTCCCCTTTTTGCACATCAATTAAAGCTCGGCCAGTAGCTAGGAATGGCCTTCCCAAGATGATGGGAATCTTCTAATCTTCCTCAAAGTCTAAAACGAAAAAATCAGCAGGAAAGATAAACTCATCCACCTTTACTATAACACCCCTAGATCCAGGGTCCGGGATCCAGTTGTTACGGTCTCCATTACTATCCACAATACTTGAACTTACTTCAACATAAAATAAATTACATCTTTATGACCGAACACAACAATATAAAACACACCCGTTATAGTCCCAGAGATGAAATCAGAGTAATAATCAAATTTTATTAATCACGTTATGAGTTCTTACAATCCAAAAGAATTACAATATTAATACATACTCTCTGCCATCCATTTGCATAAGTCATACTAGACCATATACTTGGTACTGAAAGAATGAATCTATCCTACCAATAGCTTCTTCTTCAGCTCTGGTAGTCTCATCGTTCTCGCCCGCGTCAAGTGCGCCTTGTGCGAGTCATCTGGTCTAGCTGTTGTTGTGATACAATAATAAAGCAAGGGTGAGCAGTAGCCCACCAACAATAATGTATAACTGAACGAATTTATATAATAGTTCAAAGGTTTCTTTCAAACCATATGCCATGCATTTACGGAAATGATGCCAGTATAATATGAACGATGAAGTTACAAGGTAACTCAAAATGCATATATAGGTGGGAATATCTGCTATGTCAAAGATAAGCCAGATATTATCATTTATCATAAAAGAGGAACTTGTAGGAAAAATATTGCAACTCCAATTGTAAATAATCTTCCTATACTGCCAACAATGATAATGTTGTAGAAAATAAAAGAATTTGAATGATGAACTTATGCTGGAGTATTCACCGCGCCCACTGTCCAATCCTTACGATGATCAGTCACAGATTATACAACTCAATTTAGATTTACTACCGGTAGAAGGAAGAGCTGACGGATTTACTTGTCTACCACCCTGTTAGATCTCCCCGGCCAACGGTTGGGCCAATTGGGATGGACCCGCGCTACTCGGCCTCTTACACGACTCCTAGTTCGAAAAGAAGTTCTTGACTCTGAACGTAAAGTTCGTCCCCCTTTCCCCAAGTATGATACTTGTTGATAAGACTCCACAAAGTAGTCGTATCTAGTTGGAAAGGAAAATTCAACATTATATCTCTCAAGCTGCTGCTTGTTAGAGGATACCATCTTGTTCCAATAATCTTACCCCTCGAATGATGAGAAGGTTACTCAAAGATTCAATTGATAAACATCAACCAAGTTGCGAGTGAAACGAATAGTTTTACAAGATTAATGACCGGGAAGTCAACAAGATAAATAACATTGCTCAAGTAGGTTCCCCTATAATATAGAAGTATGAGCGAGCATTTGAATCCTTTTAAGATAGATTTAAATGAAAAGTAAAGAGTTGGGAACCTTTCCTTGATAAAATAATCGTAAAAAGACTCCAAAATATTTTACATAATATCTGGAGGTGAAAGATAATCTCCAGATAATATAACTCATATTTAAAAAGAATTTAAAAGAATTAAATAAATATTCCTAGAATATTTATTAACTCAATAATAATTACGGAATATTATTAAATCATATTCCAATGAATATTTTAAAATAATATTCATCAAGTACGTAAAACCTTAAATGAATATTTGAAAGTAATATTCATTTAATAAATAACATTCTAATGAATATCAAAATAATATTCATTAAATAGTCAACTCTAAATGAATATTCGAAACTAACATTCATATAATATCTCTCGACTGAGATAATATTCGAATAACATTCCTCGAAATATTTCCAAGTAATTGATACTTTATTGAAATATAAATAACGTTTAATAATAACATTCCTTAAAATAAATAATAAGCTGCCATTGGAATCCCTCCGGGTTTCCACGACTATCTATATCTCAAAATACCGACTCACGGTCTATATTTAAGAATGAATATCATATGCCCTTCGTTAAGGGTCTTATCAAAACAATCCGGCTTATAACTGATAATTCGCATCTAGTCTATAAGCCAATAGCAATTCAGGGAACATGTATCATAATATAATTTGACAATAGGCATCCATGCTATGGCATATGTAAAATGGCAATCACATATATATATTATCACAACAACAGGTTCAAAGTTTTGAACACTTGCCTGGTAATCGGGTGTGGGTAGAGATAGCATGTCCTGGGTCTGCTCGATGATCTATAAACAATCAGAACATTTGAGATTAACCACTTAACACCTTTTAAAAGTCTAAGTATAACTTCACTTAAATCGAAACATGTTTTCGAATTATCTCGTTATACACCTTTTAGTGTAACTCTTTTTATTACTGATACGATCCGACATTTGTTCGTTATTACGACATGTCATCATACCCATACTCGGTATATACTTAAGTCGTATAAGTTCTAAAGTTGATCAATTACGAACCGAGATTATACCTCGAATTTTATCATTCATTTTCTAAGTGTTTCACCAAAGTTATAACCAAGCGGGTTTTTAGGGGTTTGTTCGCGTTTAACCTTTATTCGAACATTTTTATAAAATCGGAAAACGATCCGTTTGACATGTGGTTTTCTCTCATACCTTCCTTATGATCTCTAGTATTTATTTACCAAGATACACCACTGAGTAACATGCTTTACGAGGGTTCAATTGAAGTTACGAACTTTTACTTACGGTTCCGAACCAATTTTAGTAATTTGACCATATCTCCTAAACCGTAAGTCGGAATGTAACGATTCTCGCGCCAAAACGATCTATGGCTCGAGATCTACAAGGACCAGTCATAATATGAACAAGGTCAGAAATTATATTAAATGACATGCTTGGTTTCTAAGTGTTAACGAAAATTCGGCATTACGACGGCTACATTTACACGCTTTTCCAAATTTCAAACTTTCCGATAATCATAGTTTCCACTCCAAACAACACATACATGTTATTTAACCATGAACTAAGGCCAAGCAATGTCTTTCCATTTATCTAAACTATTTTATCCTCTTATATCAGCAAATCACTACATAAGCATGCTTTAATCATCACCATAATCATACTAATCTAAAAACTCATCAAGAACATCATTAAACTCAAAGTAAGAGCTAGGGTTTTGGTGAGATATACCTTCCATGGAGTGGGTAAAGACCTTGCTAAGCCTTGTATAGTCCTTGTATTTCCTTAACCAAGCTTAGATCATCCAAGAAAGCAAGAAAACCAAGATTTGTTCTTCAAAGTTACTATTCACCCTAGACTTTGATGATTTTATTGAAAAGGGTAAAAGTGGTATTTGAGGCTAAAATATAGGATCTAGGATAAAAATTTGGAGATCAAACAATGGTTGGAAGGTTGATTTTGGATTTGGAATTTAAGGAGAAGTCGAATGCTTTCTTTGGAGAGGAATGGAGTTGGTTGCTTGTTTGCTTGCTAGTCTCTTGTTCTCATCTTGTGTCCTTGAGATATAATCTCATAAAGTAGATTTATTAAAGCTATTATGTCATGGATGATGAATTTTTTGATGGACATGTGTCTTGTTTTTGTGGTTGGATGAGAAAAGGATGCTAAGTACTAGTTAATCTCTAATGGTTCTAGTTTGTAATGTAACTAGATTGGTTACTAGATATTTATCACTTGCACATGCATGTATCTTGCTTTCTCTGCTTGTTTCTTTGTCCGTTTATTACTCAATTCATTGATCGTTCGGAGGAATAACTCGTTCGTTACTAGTTAGGGTTTTACCGGGATCCGTCTTAATATTTATACTATCATCCTCCATTCTCTTTAATAATTCTTGAACCTATTTTACTTAAATCCCTTCAATAATTCCTTAAGTCTTTCAGTGTCCAGGGAAATCTCGGGGAAAATAAAAGTGCGATTTTTCAGAATCCGACAGCTTTTACATACACTTATTTTCCTCCTGGATCACTAATACGAACTCGGAAATCCGTTCCGAATACTTCTATATAGTGTCGTCTCATAATATTCTTACTTCCACCAAAAACACTATTCATCAATTTTTCTTTACTCATCCTCTTAGGGTTGTACAATTGTCCCTGATCTCTTTCGATCGTTCCTTAACCATTTTACGGAACCACGGAACTAATCGTTATCGATTTGGATGACATAAGAATAATATTCTCCTTTAGAATTATCAAATCTCAATTCCTTAGGAGATAGATAATTCGTATCTAAAGTGTCAACCAATAGTATTCTTCATGGCATATAAACATTTGAATCCAAATCTATTCCTTTCATTCATTATCTCAATCGTTACATCGTAGTCGTAATCACTATTCACCATTACCTCAGTACATAATAAAAAGTTTTAATTATATCCAAAATTTGGGGTTCTTACAGTCTCCCCTCCTTAAAAGGATTCCGTCCCGGAATCAGGTAGGAAGCAAAGAGTCGTTTGTCTGTCGTTTCACCTTTCAGCTTCCGGGTCAATTCTTAGTCGTTCTGCCCTTTCTCAGCACATCTTCTAGTGCTACAATCCATACTTTATCCTTTTTCCATCAACGTTGCTACTTTTCGTACCACACACTATCCAAATAATGCTCTTACTCAATCTTATCCTCATTGATACCTGCAGTAACATTGGTATCACTATCATACTGCGAATTCGGAGGTAACCTCGCTCGTACTGTGCATTTCCTGATCGCTTTAGTCATCGCAATCTCGATCAATATACAGAAGTGAAAAGATTTATTGAGAGATCACTATGATCAATGAACATTTGTTATATTGCATAGTTAGTACAGAAGGGGGCCAGCCTTTAGTACTTGACAAGCAATAAAACAAGTTATGGTATTCCACTTAGACTTCTATCACATAGACAGATAGTCACGTAGCAGTACCTCCCCTCCTTAAAGGGTTGTTCTTCTCAATTCATAAAGAAGATGAATAAGAGAGAAGAAAAGAAAAGAGTTCTAAAGGATTATAGAAAGTTTTCATGATTGTAAAATATCATACCCAGAATTTACCTCTGAACTATAGAGGTTCATCAAAGAAGAAATTAATCATAATTATATCCAATATTATTTGATCGCAATCTCATGTGTCAACATATCTTGCTGCTTTCTCCACTATTCTCTGGACCTGTACTCTGGTTCAACCTTAGCAACACTTACTTTTGGAAAATCTTTGAACCCCTCAGGTTAAATCTTAGTTTCTTGCTTGACACCATAGTTACTGACATTCCATGTCACGCTACTAGCTTTTTCATATCTATAATATTAACACTATCAGGTTGTCATCCCGAGAATTCATCAGAAAACCCATTTATTAATCCATTCATAACATTCCTGGCTTCACATTCCATAGTTGCTTTCCTAGTCTTTTCTTTATCAATTACATCTTTCTTATTATCTGATTCTTATTTGCTTCTGTTATTTACTTCCACCTTCATCTCTTTATTGAGACATCTTTTGCACTTGGTACCTCCTTATTGGTATCCCGTCACATTTACTCTATAATCATCATATTATTCCAATTTAAACCTCCGAACTAAGTGTGGCCGATTTCTTTAACTTAGATCCAATATAATCTTTTTCTGCCGAACTTGTTTCTCATTACTTGTTCTTTTCTACCCGTGATTTTCCACAGGTTGTTCTTCGTAAGTCAGACCAGGTCGTATACCTACCTGCTCATACTCTTATCATTTATCGAGCATCTGCATTTTACTGGCGTAGCTTGCCACATGAAACACGTTACAATCATGCTATAAGTTTTGGGGGTAGAGCTGGCTCGAATGCCACCTTCTGAACACTTTTAAACTCTCAGGTGGCCCAATAAGTCTCGGGCTCAACTGCCCTTCTCTCTAAGTCTCATTAATTCTTTCTACAGGAATACAGTTAGCATCATGAATCATCAACCTCATATTCTCTATCTTGTTTACGCAGAAGTACACTAACACAAACTTGCTTGTCATTCATCAACATGCCATTTAGTTTATCAATAGCAGCACTTTCTTTATCTTTACGTTGTCATCTACTTTCTTAGAAGAATCACCATCGCTTGTTGTTTAAATAGTGCGTTAATAGCTAACCATACGAGTTTCAAATCCTTTAGGAAGACAGAGTAATCACTATTCCTTTTCCATAAGGAGCACTTCCTGAACTTGATGTAGATATCACATAAAGTAGATAAAATTGCAGAAGAGCTTCAAGCATCGCAGCTATGTCCGGTTGATGAAACTATCACTCATGCATCTTCCATAAAAGAATGGAAACTTAATGGTTTACTTCATCAATTTTTTATCATGGTCCTGGTTTGCCTCAAAACGGGACCTTCTAAGGTGTGTAGTTCGCTTAAGATGATATCGGGAATCGAATCTTTACTTAAACTATTATTACCGTCGATTCTTGCACAGTCATCAGAAGGAATGTAATTTCCTCCACTCCGATATAACCTTCAAGTTCCTTCCAAATATCATTCTGTTTCTTTGGTATGAACATTTGTAATTATTCCTCTATACTTAGACTGTCGGCCACCTCATTGGCCTTTCCTGATAATAATAATTTCTTGTAATCCATGTTCTCTGGATACATTGCAACTCAAATTTTTCTACCTCATTCTCATCACTGTTGGGTGAAAGCATTCTCCCTTAAGCTCTGCTGAAGGAGAAAAATATATCTATCAGTCTTTTTCCATAAGTCATTGCTTCCACCTTCCCGTGGGAACATTATCAAAGTTACCCTCAATCATACCTGGAATATTTGTTCTTTTAGTTCTTTCTTGTTCTAGGATAATCTCAACCTTCTTGGGTTCCATCCATACCTCATCATGGTTTCATACATGCCTCATCTTGCATTATTGTTATTGTGTCTTACATTCTCTGCCAAACTTCTATTTTGAAACTCAGTATACTAACTTTTTCCTTGTAAGGTTTCTTAGGTCGCCCTCATCATTCCTCCTATATTTTCTAGGTACAGGGTATAACAAAACGTCATTTATCAATACTCTAATAATTCTGTCTATGTTCTTTCCAGAACTCTTTTTAATAATCCTTACAGGTCATTGTTGCCTTAGCAAATCCAACTCATATCATTTGAATTCACAATGTCTTTATTAGGGTTAATGCCATCCCTTGTGCATTCCTCAGGGTTTGTCTTAATTTATGGATATCATATCCTTAATTCAACTGCCAAGGAATTCTTGCATCCTATAATTGGCAATCAGATCATGTATCCTTAATAAGGGTCTTTTTTCAATCATTCTCATTTGATAATCGGTCGGTGGCTTAATGCAAACCTCTTCTTTCAGATAGTTGTCAGCCTATTTGACCTTCCAAAAGACAACGCATGTCTATCTTCTTTCTTACAGAACTTGGTAATGGTAGCAAGGACGTTCTGGGAGATATTGGTCGAGTTCAACGTGAATCTCTTAGTGCTTATCGTTCTTCTCAAAGGTACTTGCCTCAGATAAAATTTCTACAACATACTGTTCAATTTCTGACCATTTCTATACTCTCTTCATAAACCTTCATCGTTTACTTTCCTTAGTCATAATGTATTCATGGTATTTATAATACCATAACATCATATATCTCAAGTCACTATACTTCTATTTTTTTACTCATAATCTTGAACAATCATATACACATGAATCACTTTAGTACGGGTGACCCCATACTAAAAATCTAGTGAATTCCGAATCAAAACATGGGTTGCAAAGGGTTCAGTAAAAGATTCCTACGATCTCATTAATGTTTCCTTTATATCAGAAGCCCTTGCAGTCGGTGCTTACTTAGAAGCAACCCTGCTTTGTCCTTTCATTGCTGGTCTAGTCACTTGATAATCCTTTGTGACTTGGCCTCAACTGGCCACACTAAAATAAAAATATATGATTTTAGGGGCTGGCTAATAGCATTACTTTTCTAGCAATTGTCGGCGTAGTGCCTTCTTCTTTGATACCTTTCTATCTTTCCAAAACTTTACTCCATATAAGTCTTAATCGACTTCTCGGCACCGTCTCTGGTCACATTTCCTCTACTTTTATCTTTTCAACTATCCTTATCAATCCCACGTGCCACGCAAGCTTACCATTCCTGGCATAACAGCCTTTTCACTTAAGTCAATCCCGTAGTTTCTCAGTCCGGCTGGTTTCCTACTTACATTTCCTGTTTCCATCCAATCTCACTTCATCATTTTATCTCTACCATCGATTGTAATACTCCGGGTCCGTCTATTAACCCATATGACAGCAACCTTACCCAATCCATAGGGTTCGCTCCAGTTTCCATTCTTTTCAATGATGTTCTCTGATAATCAGAAAGACAAGGTTTGCCAAAATTCTCTGGATTCCTTTCCAGAATCAGGGAAATTTTGGTCAATCTATCCACCTACTGGTAACATTAAGGAGACCAGTTTCGAAACCTGAAGAATAGTTCTATGAACCTCCAAGCAGGTAGAACCATAAGTAGTAATAATTTACGAAATAATCGTCATCAGATTGGAAGTTTAACCACTGGAGAGGAACCAATTATATACATCCCTTATAAGGGAATCAACAGTTTCAAACTGGAACCTGTCACAACGTCCTGATACCTATATGTCCTGATATTCAATTTTACCAAATGTCAGTCTACCTAACCACTAGTCTTAGAAGGAACAATACCGTTCGAGTTGGTTGTTCCACAAAATTGGCACTACTAAGGCCATCCGAACCTGGTGAACCGTGCTGTCCGAATGCATCCGCAAGTACTTTGTCGTGCTGCGCAAGCACACATCCTAATCCTTTATGCGAAGCGTCGTTGGAAGCACAAAGTCTCCTTTTTCCATTAAGCAATGCCAACTCTTGGTCATTACCAATTTCATCTTTTAGCTCCTGGAAGATTTTCTCACATTTTTCTCTTTACTGCTGATCGTATTACTTGATCCATTATAACTCCGCATCGGAGTAAACTTAAGGTAACTACTATAATCCATTCAAAGAAAAGAAGAGTTTAATATTCCTCTGAATCACATGCATCTAACGTTTCTGGTTCATCATTTCACTGGGTTGAAATAACCCTATACTCAGTCTCTGACAATAGCCTCATTACGAGTTCATCTTGACTCACTGGTCTCATCTTCTGGTAGGTTCTGAGATCATTGTCTTGCGTACTACTTCCTTATATAACTTTATTCAATCATGTTGTCACTTCCCAATGTCTTTACTTTCTAACTGATTCATTCATAAAATGAACATTTCCTTGAATAAAACCACCTCATTAACCTCAATTTGGTTCCATAAGTTACAACCTATGACATCTGCCTTCTCATGGCGAATTATTATTGACAATATTCATACTTATTAATTTATCAAATGATTTGGCACTTACTGCCTCCTCTCAACTACTTCTAGGGACTCTGCTCCTCGTCTTATATCGATGTCCTTGATAATCATACATCCCTCTAGCACTCTCTTCGTTAATATGAAAGTCTCTAAGGATTCTCATCTATTCCCGTATAAGATCTCAAGTAATTCTTCCAATTCGTCTTACTTGCTGGTACTACATTGTAAGAACCCTAATTTTTGGTAATATTTCGTTTTATTTAATATCTTGTGACATTGTCAATATGGAACCTTTCTAGTCATCCCTGTTGATTAATAGAATTGATTGTCTGAGAAACTGCGTTATTGCATTTATTATGTAAGATAAAAAGGGAGATTGTGAAGGCAGGAGTCTTATTGTTAGTAAGATTTATAAAACTTGGGATTTGAGAATGATTAGAGTATTAAAAGATTTATTAAGAATTATGACGAGGAATTATGGATATTCGAGGGATTTACACAATTAAGTACTTAAGGAATTATAGGGGAAATCTCTACGCGACAAAATATTATTACGAGAGATTAGTTAAGATACGATACAAATTAAAGATTAAATGACAAGCATTGGTGGAAGAATAATAATACAAGGAGTAGTATTGCATGCAAGTCCCATGCAACCAAGTGGTTAGAAATCAAGCAAACTAGTTAGCAATTGGAAGATGAATAGTACCTAGTTACTTGCTTTTTCAAAAAGAGGGACAAGAAGTACAAGGAGCCATGCTTGCTAGTACTTACCTATACTTACATGATATGTATCACCCAACCTAACATAACATCAATTATTCACCAACATAACACACAAAACAAAAAAAACACAAACTCTTCTCCCCCCCCCTTGTATTCTTGCTCTCGGCCAAGAAGGAAAGTGGAGAAGAAAATTTCTTCTTCCTCCTTTTCCATCACTCATAAATCACACCATAAATCCTAGGTCATCTACATCATCTAGACAAGGTATGTTAGCAATTTCAATCCATTTCATCCACCCAATTTCAAGTTAAAAATTGTTAAAGCTTGGGTGAATAGTAACCATGTTGAATTTTCTTTTAGATCTTGGATTGTAAGTGTTGTAGGAGACCATTTAAGGTGTTGTTGAGTTGTGAAAAGCTTATCCAAGGCCCCTAGGTGCTCAAGAAGGTATAAAAATCTCAAACCCTCTTGGTTATGTATTATTTATCATGTGTGGTAGTAGATCCATGTGTTTGTGAGCTAATCTTGGCTGTATATGTATTGGATGACATGGATCTTGAGTTTTGATGTTGAGATTGTGACTTTTATGATTATGGATGATATATATATATCTCCATGAGTGTTATGAACCATGATCTAAGTGTATTAAGTGTTGGTTGTGTTGTGGAATCATGCAAAATGGTTGATCTAAGTAGTTTGTGCTTGCTGAGTTTTGTCCAGGAACATTGACCTGTATTGTAACACGATTTTGAACCCCCAAATGTTGTCCCCTGATGTCTTACCATATATTGTTGGAAAGATAATTGAATGTAGTTTCTGGAAATGTAAGGTTCATGGCTAGGTGATGTATAGATTTTAAGTTATGGCCGGAGCAGTGAATTGTGTTTCTGGACTCCGGACTGCACTAAGTGACCCCCTTGTGAACCTTGTTTAAACCCCTAAAAATATATGTGGGATCATGGAAAAATTTGAGAATGTAGGGAATGCAGTGGTGAAGACCACCCAAAAGGAATTGGATTAAAATATGCATTTTTGGATTTTATAAAAATGCTAGAGTAAAATTCGCGCAAGGGAAAAAGTCGATTAGTGGAGCAAAATTCTAGGGTTAGTGGTTATGATTCGAATGTGGTAACTAAATTAAGTCGATTAAGTGAGGAGCGTAATCGAGTGATGACATGAACCTATAGTGGGGCTAGAGAGTCATAAGATGAAGTCGTTAAGTTAATTTCGTACACCCCTAAAACCCCGTAATTAAAGAGATATTGTTAAGGTACTAACGAGCGGTTATTGTTTATATATAGATCGTTCGACTCCGCACGCTCGACCACCCCAACCAAACCAAGGCAAGTTTACTTTTCAAAACTTATCCATATACAAGGACTTTCACTGTTGTGTTTGTAGTTTTCAATTATATCAAATGCTATGTTTATCGAAATATTGATGCAATTGAGATTTAATAAGTACATATATGCTTATGCCCCTTGAACTTAGATTGAAATGTTTTCTTCGGACAACGACTCTAGCAATAGAGGTCGTAGCGGTCCGTATATACTATTGACCGGGGAGCGGTATATTATTATATCGTATCTAGTTTGCGAAAACCCGAAGGGTCATTCGGGTAGTATCGTATACTCAAGTAACTATTGTTATATCTTCGTAAATACTCGAAACCCTATCTTGGATTAAAAGTTTATTTTATCGAATAAGTATTTTATTAATTATTACTATTAAATCTTAAAATATTATTTATTAATTATTGTTCATTATTTAAAGACAAAGTTAATCCAGGATACTTTTTAATACTTCAAACTCGAACTCATTCGAACTCAAAACATTTTCGAAAACCCCCGTTAATATGAAAGTCTCTAAGGATTCTTATCCATTCTCGTATAAGACCTCAAGTAATTCTTCCAATCCGTCTTACTTGCTGGTACTACATCCAGTAGTCCGGTTACGAATCCAACACGAATCTTTAGTCCTCTTACTAGTAGCTTAGTTCTTTATGCTCACTTTTCTGAGCACCATATCTTAATCATCACAGTCTTTCTGGCTGCAGCCCTCATCCCTCGAGGGTAACCTCCTTATCCTAACAGGATTTTCCTTATCTGCTGGAACCTCTTCCGGGTCTCCAGTAGGGTACTCTATTGAATTTACCCGCTGATCTTCAGCATATAATAAAGCATCGTCGTGCTGCTGCTCGTATGCCTCAAGGTCTGTTGCCTTACTCGCCAATACGATATCGAACTAATTTACTATCATGATACTTAAGAGTTCCCATAAGGGTTTTATATGTCGTCACTACATTAAGTAGTCCGACTATGAACTTGGCAAGAGTTCTCATTATCTTATTGAATTTATTGTTTTAACGTCGCCTCATCTCTGGGGTTTATAACGTACGCTCTGATACCACTTCTGTAACACCCCCAGATCCGGGGTCCGGGATCCGGTCGTTACGGTCTCCAATTCTATCCACAATACTTGAACTTACTTCAACATAAAATAAGTTACATCTTTATGACCCAACACAACAATATAAAACACACCCGTTATAGTCCCACAGATGAAATCAGAGTAACAACCAAATATTTTTTTTAAAACACATTACGAGTTCTTACAACCCAAAAGAATTACAATATGAATACATACTCTTTGCCATCCATTTACATAAGTCATACTAGTCCATATATTTGGTACTGAAAGAATGAATCTATCCTACCAATAGCTTTTTCTTCGGCTCTGGTAGTCTCATCGTCCTCGCCAGCGTCGAGTGCGCCTTGTGCGAGTCATCTGGTCTAGCTGTTGTTGTGATGTAAAAATAAAGCAAGGGTGAGCAATAGCCCACCAACAATAATATTTAACTGAACGATAATATATAACAGTTCAAAAGTATCTTTCAAACCATATGCCATGCATTTACGGAAATGATGCTAGTATAATATGAACGATGAAGTTACAAGGTAACTTAAAGTATTTGTTTGTAGAAATATCTGCTACATCAAAAGTAAGCGTGATATTCTCATTGTCATTAAAAGAGGAACTTGCATGAAAAGATTGCAATTCCAGTTATGAACATTTTTCCAGCTCTGCCAACAGTAATCATGTTGCAGGAAATAAATAAGTTTGGATGATGAACCAATGATGGAGTATTCACCGCGCCCGCTGTTCCAATCTTGATGATCAGTCGAGATCGTACAGCTCAAATTAGATTTACTACCGGTAGAAGGAAGAACTGACGGCTTTACTTGTCTACCGCCTTACTAGCTCTCCCAGGCCAACGGTTGGGCCAAAGGGGATGGACCGGCGCTACTCGGCCTCTTACACGACTCCTAGTTCCAATAGAATTCATGATTCTGAATGTAACGTTCGTCCCCCTTTCCCCAAGTATAATACTTGTTGATAAGACTCCACAAAGTAGTCGTATCTAGTTGGAAAGGAAAATTCACCAATAACTTCCAAGCTATTGCTTGGTAACGAATATCAACTTGTTCCAACAATCTTACTCCTCGAAAGATGAGAAGGTAAACAACGACTTAATAAGTCAATAGCACCCGAGTTGCGAGTGAAGAGAATACTCTATGACCGGGAAGTCGACAAGATAATTAACATTTTCCAAGTAAGGTTCCCATATTATTAGGGAGATAGACTCAAAGAAGAATGATGTCTGAGAACCTTTCTTGATATATGATTAATAATAATATGACTCCAAAATATTTTCTGTAATAATCGAAGAAGATAAACCTTATCGAGGTTATTCTAAGTATGGAATAAATATTCAGAGAATATTTATTGAATTAAAATATTTTACAGGATATTTAGGAATATGAAAGAATATCTTTAATCAGAGTATTTCTCAAATAATCCTTGAAGAAATATCGAGAGAATATTTATTGCATAATTAAATATTCAAATGAATATTCAAAATAATATTCATTAATTAATAAGACCTGAAAGGAATATTTAAAATATTTAAAATAATATTCGATGATTAAATAGAACCCTGGATGAATATTCAAAATAATATTCATAATTAATTAGGAATTTAAATGTTTATTGAAAAGTAATATTCATTTAATGAATAATATTCTAAATGAATATCAAGTAATATTCCTTTAGTAATCCAAGCTTTAAAGGAATATTCGAGATAAGACTCGATAAATAAATCAAGCTTCAGATGAACATTAAAATAATATTCATCAGGTAATTACTATCTTAAATGAATATTCAAAAGTAATATTCATTTAATGAATAATATTCTAAATGAATATCCAAATAATATTCATTTAGTAGTCCAACCTTTAGAAGAATATTCGAAATAATAATCGATAAATAATTCGACTCTGAATGAATATTAAAAAATATTATTCGTCGAATAGTTACGTTCAAATAGTTATTTGAAGTAGGGATCGTTAAATAAATAATCTCGAACGAATATTCAAATAATATTCGTCGCCCGAATAATGGAAAATATTTACTTAGATATTTTCTTTCGAGGTAATCTCGATATGTCAAGAAATATTGACTCCCGATCTATATTTGATGAATAAGATGGATACGCCCTTCTATGAGGGTCTTACAATAACCGGCTTATAATTGATACGTTAGCTATCTAATTTATAAGCCAATAAACAATCAAGGAACAAGCATAACGATATAACTTGAAAGTAGGCATGCATGCTATGGCATATGTATAACAGAAAACATATATATCTATAATCAATCACAACAACAGCCTAAAAGAAGGGAATTGAAACTTGCCTGGTAGTCGAGTACGATAAGGGGTAGTGGTAGCGGGTCTCGGGTCAGCTTGGTGATCTATAAATAACCAAGTCATTCGGGATTAATCACTTAACATCTTAAAAGTTAAGTTATACTTAAATCGAAACACGTTCTCGACTTATCTCGTTATACCCCTTTTAGTGGATTCCTTTTTATCATTGATCCGACCCGACATTCGTTCGTTAATACGACATGTCACTGTACTTATACTTGGGACATACTTAAGTCATACAAGTTCTAAGGTTGATAATTACGAATCAATATTATACTCCGGGTTTTATCGCCCGTTTTCTAAGTGTTTTACCGAAGTTATAATAGAGTCGTCTTTTAGGGGTTCGTTCGCATTTAACCTCGACTCGCACATTTTTAATAAATCGAAAAACGATCCTTTGGACATACGGTTTTCTTTCACACCTTCCTTTTTACCTCTAGTATTTATTTACCAAAATTCGTCATGACTTTACATATTTTACGAGGGTTCAATTTCAGTTACGAATTCTCGGTTACGGTTTCAAAATACTTTTAGTAAACCGGCCGTAACTCCTAAACCGTAAGTCCGTTTCACGTGATCTTTATATCAAAACGAAGCTTATAACATAAGCTATCCTAACATGGCAGAAAAGTTTCTGGACAGTAGGGTCTTGATGTGAAAAATGGCATATAAAACACGATATTGTAAAATCTTGCATTATAACGGCTATGTTTACGCGTTTTCCAAAGTTTTTACACTTTATCTCGATCTAACAAAGATCAATCCAACCACACAAACGCATGATAAACATCATGACTAGTCTATCAACAACTCATCTCAACCATCTCATCAATCACAATCCAAACAACAACCATAATCAACTAATAACATAGATCTAAGCATAACATAGCATACTAACACTAAATCATCCATAAAACTCATAAAATCTCAAAATGATACCAAGGGTTTTTGAGCTTTTTACCTTCCTTAGAGTGTGATATAGACTTAGTAAGCCTTGATCTATCCTTAGATGACCTTAAGCTAGCTAGATCAATCAAAAGAAACATAAACATCAAAGGTTAGTTCATAAGAACACTATTCACCCTCCTCTTTGTTGATTTTTTTGAAAATGGAAACAAAGGAATTTGGGCTTGAAATTCCTAGGAGATTAGTTTCTTGAATTATAGGACTCACCTTAAAAATTACAAGATCAAATGATGGTGGGAGCTTGGACTTTGGATTTGGAATTTAAGGAATGGCCGAATGGAATGAACTAAAGGGGGGAAAGAGTTTTTTGCTTGGTTGCTCTTGACAATAATGCATAAAGTGATATGTTTAACATAATATCTCATCCTTGTTTGCTTTAATAAAGTGATGATGCATGGGGTGATGTATTTGGCAAGACAAGTGTTGAGTTTTGGATGGTGCTAAAGCTAACCAAGTGGTTGCTTGCTAAGTACTAGTTTAAATCTCTAAGCATGCTAGTTACTTGAGTCCACTTGGTTGCTAGATATTTTCTAGTAGCTTATGCATGACTCTTGCTTCCTCTGCTTGTTTCTTTGTTCGTTTATTGCTTAATTTCGCTGATCGTTCGAAGAATAACCAAGTAGTTTCACCTCTAGGGTTTACCGGGAAATTTCTCGATATTCATAATACCTTCCCCAATCCTTAATATAATCCTCGTGATGACCATGTAGGATATTTAATCTCGATACGAACTTAACCCGTAATCTAGGATTCGTTCGCTTTATTGATTAATCTTGTTATAACGTTTTAGCGGTTTCTAGAACGCTTGTTTCACTGCCTCAGTGGTTTCCTACCTTCATTCTTAAATCAAATATAATAACATCCCAAAATATCAAACCCTCAAAGTTAATATCTCAATTCTTGGATTATAATAATATTTAATCCACTGTCCGGTCAAATATTATACCGAAAAAGAATTTGGAATTTCTGAATTCCGATCGTCTCTGCATTCACTTATTTCCTCCGCGTATTACTAATATGACTTCGAAACATCCATATCACGCCCCGTACATAGGGTGGCATGAAAAGTTTTCCAACTTACAAAATCACTATTCATCCACCAAATTACTATGCACGTACAGGAAACACTATGCACGTACGGGAAACACTATGCACGTACGGGAAATACTATGCACGTACGGGAAACACTATGCACGTATGGGAAACACTATGCACGTACTCATTTCCCTTCAAGGATCCATTAGCTCCTTCCTGGATGGTAGATAATTCTTATCTAGGTCCTCAACCATCGAATTACTCTATTCTGACAATATACCAATGCATCAAGATCATTGTCCAAAGCAATATCCATTCATTGCAATCATTGTTCTTTGAAACCACCATTCATTAGTGCTCTTTAACCACAATAAGAAAAGTTTTAATTCTACCCAAAATTCGGGTTATTACAATGATTACGGATGTAGTTTTCATCGAGGGTGATTACGGATGTAGTTTTCACCCGAGGGATAGTTACGGATGTAGTTTCTATCCTTCTACCGGTAGAGAAGACCCGCGGATTATTGGACTTGGATGTGGCGACTGATCATCGTCAATCCTTGTCAGGTTTTGTGTTTTCTTTAAGTCCCATTCCTCCATTTTGGAAAAATGCTTTGACACTGCTTCTTAGGCTTTTGTGCCAAGTTGCTGATAGTGTTCTATTTTGATGAGAAAGATGTTGACGCAATGCAGTATCTAGAACTGCAAGTTTATTTTGAAAACGAGGGCACATATTGTTGCACCTTCGAGATTTATCAACTATGACAAGTGATTTTATATCTGATTGATACAAACAAATTTAATAACCGCCAATCATATGAAATGCTATATTGCTTATCTTATACGTATATTTCTTGCTGAGCTATAGTTGCTCACTCTTGCTTGTTTTCAAATTTTACAAACACAACAGCTAAGCGAAATGGCAAGACCCAGACAGACTGCTCGAAAGCAGGTGACTAGACCCGAGCTAGCACTTGAGATTCCACCGGTAGGCCCCATTAGCCGGATTGGTTGGCAGCTTTTGTTAGTTCGTTTTATTTATCAGTATGACCTGTGCAAGGCAGTGTATCGTAACAAACTTTCAAGCCGCCAACTTCGCTTCATATCGAAGTGTTGCTGGTAGCGTAAATACTATTTAATTCGGTCTGTAATAACTCTGATAATTTTATTACTGTTTAATCAATGTGTGACGTTTCTGAGGCTCTAACCTGTGTGTGTGTGTGTGGCGTGAGTTTATTGTGGGGTCGATGGCTGTGTTATATATATTATGTGCAAGAACATATATGTTATTAATGGAAAATGGACCGTGAGCGCCTAGATGTCCGACCCCGGATCTGGGGGCGTCACAGAAATGGTATCAGAGCGAGGTTACAGTTCTCAGAAACGATAGTAATTTAAGAAAGCAACCCTAATAATAATAACAATAACGATAACCTTAATAACAACATTAATAATACTTAGAACTCTCATCGAGTTTGTGGTCGGGTTATCGGATATAGCCCTGACTTTAAGGCCCGTGAGGGAACTACTCCTAAACCTTTCTTTTATGGTTAGTGACCCACCTTATTTCCCTTGTGTAGATGGAGGAGATACCAGACCCTGAGGCTTTCGAGAGAGAGCATGATGAGGCACTGATGCGCGATACCGAGGATCCTGAGGAGGATATGGGTGCTGACTCCGAGCTTTGCCCCTGGATTACACTGATAGAGGATACTGATGATGAGGATCCCGTTGAGGAGCCCTTTGAGCCTGAGCCTGAGCCAGAGCCTGTTACCCCATCTCCTGTAGCTACTGATGAGGAGAGTGTGAGATCCGGTGAGGGTCGTGTTGTGTCACCCCCTCCTTCTCCACAGACATCTAGCCCAGTTTCATCGGATGGTGACTCCGAGGATGATACTTCTGGCGAGGAGGAGCTTGACCCTACCCCTGCTACTGCTCCTGCTCCTGCTACTGCTGTTGCACCTACTCATGTTCCTGTCATACCACCTCCACCGATGGACCTACCCCCAGTGTCAGGTACTGAGCACGCTTACGTGGTACAGTTCCTGACCCGAGACTTACTATCTGTAGAGGCCCGACTTAACGAGGCGAGGCGGGCACTAGTGGAGGAGCGCGAGGCGCGCTTGAGGATCCAGGCTGAGATGAGGACCGCTGTTGCTAGGAGGACTAGGGCTCGACTCCATAGGATTGAGAGGAGGAGTCGCGATAGGATTCTTTAATTAGGGATCCGCGGGGGCGGAGTGATCCAGGCTAGGGATGCTAGGCGTGTTGTGCGTCGTGCATTTGCCAGAGTGAGGACCTTGCTCCGCCGCGCTGCGGCCCCGTGATGTGTTACTGGTAGCTCAGTCCCCTAGGTTCAGATGACATTAGTGTGTCAATTTTGCGGGATAGTTGACTTGTGCAATGGTATCCTTTCTGACCAGTGGATGAGTAGACTGACCTACAGATATGTAGATGTGACTTCGGGTAGTATGTACGGATGTAGCCCTACTTTTGTGTAGCCTGACTATTCGGATGATGTATTTGTATTTGTTCCACTTTTGTTATACTTTGACATCGGAACTATGTATTTGGCTCTAACATCCAAACTTTGTGATAACCCTTGTACCGTACTTATTTAGTTTCAGTTTCCTTAATATTGCCTCAACTGCTCTACTTTCCGATGCCATGCTTTACTGTTTTGATATAC
The DNA here is from genome assembly GCA_036435485.1 of Saposhnikovia divaricata. Taxonomy (NCBI): domain Eukaryota; kingdom Viridiplantae; phylum Streptophyta; class Magnoliopsida; order Apiales; family Apiaceae; genus Saposhnikovia; species Saposhnikovia divaricata. The sequence continues at coordinate 134,942,500 of CM071594.1, read as the reverse complement.
AACTGTGATTATACAATTGCTACAAGCCACAAATACAACCATGCTGTTTCAAATTTAAGATATGCGATTCCAAATTGTTTTCTACAATTTCCAAAAACGTTCCTACAATCTTTAAAAATAAATTTTTCAAAAAAAAAATTGTTTTGAAATTTTGAAAAATATTTTTGAGGTTTCGAAATTTTGAAAACTCTTGTAAGTGTTTTCGCATCCCAAAGGGATTTTTTTCCCCAAAAATGTTTGACATTTTATCTCCAACATCGGATTATTAAAACTTTTGCAACTTCCACCCTTATGAGGAGGAACGATACACTCCTGACCCGTGCAAACGCTGTCAGGTAATTGGAAAACCCTAACCCCTTTCTTGTTTTATTATCAGAATCATGCCACCCAGAAGAATGAACACTCGAGCTCACCCGATCAGTTCTGAGGGCCAGGGTAGCCACCATGGAGCCGGAGGCCACCAGAACCATGAAGGGGAGAATGCCAACCTGAGTGAGAATGAGGGCAACGATCATAACTTGTTTGATGACTCTGAGTATGAAGAAGAAGAAGCTGGTAATGATACTCGAGAGGTAGAACATCCTAGGGGAGGCCCTATGGAACAGTTCATGGAGTTACTTAGGCAGAACTTGGACCGTCCCCCAGTTCAGTAACCACCCCAAAATGCTAATGCTAACGCTTTCCGGAACTTCAAATCCCTGAAACCCCCAGAATTTAAAGGAATTGTCGATCCGGTCGAGGCAAGGGCCTGGCTGAAGGAAATGGAAAAATCTTTCGAGATACTAGGTGTCGCTGAGGAGCAGAAGACTGTTTTCGCCACTTACCTTCTGAAGGGCGAGGCGAACTATTGGTGGGAAGCTAAGAAGAATTTGGAAGAAAGAGGTGTAGTGACCTGGGAGAGATTTAGCGAGCTGTTCTTGGAGAAGTACTTTCCTAGGTTCATGGAGACACAAATGGAGCTGAAGTTTTTGGAACTGAAGCAAGGAAACATGACGGTGGCTGAGTATGAGGCCAAATTTACTGAGTTGTCAAGGTTTGTGCCGGAATATGTGAACTCTGAGGCAAAGAGGGCCCGAAGGTTTCAATTAGGGCTAAAACAATGGATTCAGAATCGTGTGGCGGTTCTTGAGCTGACAGACTATGCCACCCTGGTACAGAAAGCATCAATTGTTGAGGCAGGGAGTGAACAGATGTAGAAGGAGAGAGAAGGAAAGAAGAGGAAGTTTGATAGTCGAAAGGGAAAATCTGCGGGTGGGAGCTTTCCGAGCAAATTTAAGCGAGGAACGATGTCCCAACCCAGCGGAAACTTTGGAACCAAGAGAGCTGAAAGTTGGAGTGTGGGCCAGAGCGGCCGACCACAGGGATCGTCTTACTCTACCCCATTGTTTGCACAAAATCACGCAAGCGCACGTGTTCACAAGTAATATAGAATGAAGTAGAGTTCGTTCCCACAAAGATTGTATAATTTAGTTCTTGTACCTAAGCATCAATGTATGATTATCGTTCAATGCTAAGACAATGGACAAATTGGTTTTGATTATCTAAAAGTAACTAATAAGAATTAATTAACAACTAAATTAATTGACTAAGTGATTTCAAATTACTTATGAGATGGAAAACATGGGATCCTAACTTCAATACAAACTTCCTTTAGAGATCATGCCCTTTTATCAACACATGTGGTGGTTACGATAACTAATCGGATAACACGAAATAAGTGTACGTTACCTTTCAGTACACGCACACCAATCTACACAATATCCACAAAAGATAGAAATCATGCAGGCACCAATTATGCTTAGACCCTATATGTCTATAGAATTTGAAAACATAATGGTTGAAGATCAAGTATCCATAAGATTACATAAGGTAGTATGAGACGGTTAGAAACACACCACAAACATGAACAACATTCATGAACTTATGCTAGCATGGCAAGTTCTAAATCAAAAGATTCACTGTCGCTTCACTTAAGATTAACAAGATAGATGTTAGCTACGCATCTATATGAATTAAATACAACCATGCAAGGATATCGCAAATTCACCACACATATATCAAGTTAGGCAATCAACATCTAAATTCCATAAGTAAATCCGTTAGGACCCCATGACGGCGATTAGTTCATAATCGAACCGTTCGTCATCATGGGGTTTGATGAAAACATGATAAAGATGAAGAGAATAAAGATGAATAAATCAATGATAACAAAGTTATAGAACAAAGTCGAATAATGATCAAGCATCCAAAAGATACGCCTAGTAAGAATACAAGAAAACTATGTCTAGATCTTCTTGTTGTCACGATCCTCGCCTTGGCTTCTCAATCTCGTGCTAAAAAGTGTGTATGTAATGTGAAGTAATCTGATCTCTGGTGTTGGTGTGTGTAAATCTGACCTCCCAGCATGTGTATTTATAGCTCAATATTGCCTCTTCTCCAAACAATTGCCATTCTTGAGTAGGAATCGAATTTGACAAATTCCATCTTTAAATATGATATAGATTGCAAATTCCTTTGTCAAATAAAGCTTCTGGACTATTCCCACCGTTCAAGAATATTTCCATGTCGAATAGGAGAAGAAAACGGCAACATTCCTCTTAAAAATCAGAATTAGAACAGTTTCTGGCGGCCCAGTTTTCCCTTGGCGCGGTCGCGCTCTTCTCCTTTGCTTTTACAGCGCGGTCGCGCTCTACCAAATCTGTCAACCCTGCCTAGCGCGGTCGCGCTCTCCTCCAATGTAAACATATCGCGGTCGCGCTCCTCTAATGCTGTCTCTGCAGAAATTGAGTTAGAAGCTAATTCTTCGCGCGCCGTTTTTACACCACAACCACTTCTGTTCCAAAAGTTACAAAACACCATAAATACCTGCAAAAACTTAATTCCTGCACAAACTCCACAAAACACGTTAAACCACACAAATACTCGAGGATTAAGCGATCAATTCAAGCCAAAATAGAACGATCCAAATGGATAAAAATCCCCAAACTTGAACCGATGCTTGTCCTCAAGCATAAACAGATATAAATATATACAACTAACTAGTACCACTTCCGTAGGTGATCACGGTTGCATTTGGCATATGCAACAAGCCCTTTAAACCCCTAGGCAGCCCTAGTGGACGAGTAAGGTCTCGTGAGGGCCTATAGTGAATGTACCCACAAAATCCAATTGACACAAACGACACAAACAATGCAATGCATGAATGCAACTAAATATGAATGCAAAGGATCCCCTTAAACTAACCAACACCACTTAGCAAGCAAATATCTCAATGAATGCAATCAATCCAAACAGAGCTCGACTAAATTCCGGTATACTAACAATACATGATCAGAACGTGCGTGTGTGCAATGCTCGACAGATATACTCCCAAACCGGATCAAAATCATACATATTCTTTTCCAAGACAATCACAGGTTTATAAATAGAATGAACGTTAAACTCAAGATCACTTCAGATACACCTCCATACTCCTCTAAAGTAGTCAGAAATTCATGCTTTATTATGACTCAAACACAATATGTACACAACACACATGCTTATTTGATCGTGCAATGGATGAGACCCCTAAAAGCTTATACAATAATACCCATGTAGCGAGCGTTGGGTTAGTGGATCCCAGACTATAAGAAGCCTTAGGTCACTAGGCACAAAGTCCCCAAGAACTTAATTGCTCGAGTATTAAAGAGCTCACCCTGATCAATTCTGCATACTCACACTCTCACAACACTCTTTTTTTTTCATTTTTTCCTTCTTTTTTTTCTTTTTTTTTCCTTTTTTTTTCTTGCTTTTTTTTTTTCACATGGAATCTGGAATGAGAATTCTCAATTCCAACCCTAGACTACTCATAAACATGAGCCGGCTACTAGCCATTTGATGCCTATCCAACAAATACAAACACAAACACATTAACATGAAATTTCTGTTTTCCCCCAAACTTATATTTTGGTGTTCCTTAATCATCAAGAGAATAAAGCAAATTCTATCGATAAACAAGTGATTAAATCCTAGATCCAAACAAGCATGACTCAACCTAGTCCAAGAGCAAACGACGAGACTGTGTAAAAATTTTGTTCATGAAACATGCACGTCAATTTCATCAAAATTTAAAATCAGCCCTCTGTTCATCCTTTTCACACCCACATCAACATCTACCTACCTTATGGCATCAGCTTATTCTAAGGAATCATGAAAAATGCATGTAATGCAGCTATATGAACTCACATACAAAACTCGACACACATGCAAACAGAATGCTCTATATGACAGGTATCATGCATGAAACTAAACTACACATACAAATATGATGCAATATGAATTCCTACATGCCACAAATATATCACAACAATATATCACAACAACTACTAATTCCCAAATCCACCCCCAAACTTGAAATTTTCAATGCCCTCATTGGAAATAAATAAGGGAAAAGCAGAACATACCTACTGACCACCTGGACCACCCTCCTGAGGAGGAGAATCCGGTAGAGGATAGACTCCATGTGCCCCAAAAACAGGCCAATCCACCTGCACTCCACTGGCAGCAAAAGCAGTGCCCAGCGCCTGAGTCAACTCCTGTGCAAAACGGCTCTGAGAATCATACATAGCATCCATGCGACGCATCAGCCGTCTGTACTGAGAGGCAACAGGAATATCTTCGTGAACCTGAGGTGGCGGAACAACACCAGCAATCTGGTAACCCAAACCCCTAGGATGTGGAACGCCGCCCGACCACTCCACCATCCTCGCAATAGTCCCAGAATCAATAGGACCACTCGGCAACTGAATCGGCTCGTCCTCAGCCCATCTCACTCCAACCGCCATACACAAACTAGTAACCACAGAACCATATGGAATCCCCCCTGTAGTACTCGCTCTCAAAAACCTCAAGATATTTTGGCTAATCATATAACCAATGTCAATATAAAAACCATTCAGAATCGCCCACAGCAAAATACCTCTCTCCACATTAACCTCGTGCTGATGTGTGGTAGGCAACAAGTTAGCACAGATAAACAAATTCCATGCTCTAGCATACCTGTTCAACGCAGAAGTAGGGAAATGCAAGTGCTCATTACTCCCTGGCTTCATCTTCCACACAGTACCTGGCACACACAACCTAGTCACAATAGCATCCAAGTCTACCTCTGTCCTGGACTTAAAAGTCCAATCCTCAGCACCTGCAGGTCTGGCAGGCAAAGCAAGCAAACGGCTGATGGAAGGCGGTGTGTAGTCCAGTGTCAAACCCCTAACCACTGAATAACCATTCCGTTCAGCCTTCGCCTTCGCATAGAACTCGCGAACAATAGACAACGGAATATCCATAGCCAACTGACAAATAGGCTCCCAACCTCGCGACTGAATCATCGCCACCAGATCTCCATCCGACGGACCAGCTAAAAACATCCTATCCTTGATTACTGTCTTTGACATCAACCTGTTATACTCCGCCCGGTCCTCCACGGAAACAAACTTTTCCCCGGGTCCCTCCGAACTAGAATCGGAATCAGATGAATGATGTCCACTAGAACCACCAGCAAAACGGGTCCTTTTCGGGGCCATTACACAATCTCCAACAAGCAGAAAATATACACAAATAACAACCGACAGCAACCTAACTACAATTATCCCAAAATACGCAACTACAATTCCGAATAATCAAGAATAATCAAGAAATTACCCAAAACGAATCTGTAGAAGAAGTAGCACTGCATAATAAGCCTCCAATCAATGAATGAACACGAATTCCAAAGCTCCAAAATCGTGGTTTAGGGTTAAGTGTATATATGGATATGTATGTATAAGAGAGATGTGCGTATAAGAGAGATTATATAATGACTGAGTACAAACGAATTTGGGGAATTATAGAGTGATTAGGACTGGTTTTGGGCTGAGATTAGGGTTTCCAACTCGAATTTTGGGCTCAAAATCTGCTCCTGGAATTATTTCTGCACCTCCAGAATCGAACTAGCGCGGTCGCGCTCTGTTTGTACTGCCAGACAGCGCGGTCGCGCTGTCCCAATATTTTTATTTTTTATTTTTATTTTTTTTATTTTTTTTTTAAAGATAATAATACAAAGAATATACAACAATAATGATATCCAATCACATGGGTTGCCTCCCACGAAGCGCTCGTTTAACGTCATTGGCTTGACTTGCTACTCGGTCATTACGTTTCTGCCAAATCCACGGAATCTGTTTCACGAACCACTGGATCACCTGTAAAATAATGTTTCAACCGCTGACCATTTACCTTGAACGCCAAATCAGGTGACTTTTCAAAAATCTCAACGGCTCCATGCGGAAATACGGTTTTAACAGTGAACGGCCCTGACCACCTTGACTTAAGCTTCCCAGGAAAAAGTTTGAGGCGCGAATTAAACAACAAAACCAACTGACCAGGCACAAAGACCTTAGGAATCAACTTCTTATCATGCCACCTCTTCACCTTCTCCTTGTAAATCTTGTGGTTCTCGTAAGCCTGAGATCGAAACTCCTCTAACTCATTCAACTGCAATAACCGTTTCTCACCAGCTGCTCTAATATCACGATTCAACTTCTTAATCACCCAAAAAGCTTTATGTTCCAACTCCACTGGTAGATGACATGCTTTTCCAAAAACTAACTGATACGGAGACATTCCCAAAGGTGTTTTGTAAGCTGTTCTATAGGCCCAAACAGCTTCATCTAACTTCAAGGACCAATCCTTCTTCGACGGATTCACCACCTTTTCTAGAATTCTCTTGATTTCACGATTAGAAACCTCCGCTTGACCGTTTGTTTGGGGATGATATGCTGTAGCAACACGATGTGTCACCCTATACTTCGCCAACAATGCAGTGAATTGACGATTACAAAAGTGAGTCCCCTCATCACTAATAATAGCTCGCGGAGTTCCAAAACGCGTAAAGACCTGTTTATGAAGAAAGTTCAGCACCACCTTAGCATCATTGGTTGGTAAGGCCTTCACCTCAACCCACTTAGAGACGTAGTCCACAGCTAGCAAGATGTACTGATTATTACAAGACGAAACAAAGGGTCCCATGAAATCAACACCCCATACATCAAATATCTCTACCTCAAGGAGCATATTAAGAGGCATCTCATTCCTCCTAGAAATATTACCAACTTTCTGACAACGATCACACCTCAAAACAAACTGATGAGCATCCTTAAAAACTATAGGCCAAAAGAAACCTGCCTGAAGAACACGAGCTGCTGTCTTCTCTCCACCATAATGACCTCCATAAACAGTGGAATGGCAATCTCGCAACACACTTTCTGTCTCACTATAAGGAATGCAACGTCGAATAATCTGATCAGCACCCTGTTTGAACAAATACGGCTCGTCCCATCGGTACCACTTCACATCATGTAAGAACTTCTTCCTTTGAGCATAAGATAAATCCGGAGGGATGATGTCACTGACAAGATAGTTCACAAAATCTGCAAACCATGGTTCTTCCATTTGTACCCCTAAAAGCTGCTCATCCGGAAAAAATTCATTAATCAGAGATTTAGCCTGTGAATTTTTACCATGGTCTTCCAACCTTGAAAGATGATCTGCCACCTGGTTTTCAGTTCCTTTTCTGTCTTTAATCTCCACATCAAATTCCTGGAGCAATAAGACCCATCGAATCAACCTAGGCTTCGAATCCTTCTTTGTCATCAAGTATCTGATAGCCGCATGATCTGTGTAGACAATGACTTTCGTGCCAAGTAAATAGGCTCGAAACTTCTCAAAAGCATAAACCACAGCCAAGAGCTCTTTTTCCGTGGTGGTGTAGTTCAACTGTGCGTCATTAAGGGTTTTACTAGCATAGTAAACCACATGAAATATTTTCTCCTTTCTCTGACCAAGAACAGCACCAACGGCATAGTCACTGGCATCACACATTAGCTCAAATGGCTCACTCCAATCTGGTGCAGTAATAACAGGTGCGGTAGTCAACTTCTTCTTCAAAATCTCGAAAGCATCAAGACAAGCTTCATCAAAATTAAAAGGAACATCTTTCTCCAACAGATTGCACAAGGGTTTAGAGATCTTCGAAAAATCCTTTATGAACCGGCGATAGAAACCCGCATGACCAAGAAAGCTGCGAATGCCTCTAACAGAGATAGGAGGAGGAAGCTTCTCAATAGTGTGAATTTTTGCTTTGTCCACCTCGAGTCCTTTGCTAGAAACCTTGTGCCCAAGAATGATTCCTTCTTGCACCATAAAGTGACATTTTTCCCAATTCAGCAACAGATTAGTCTCCACACATCTCTTCAAAACCAGACCAAGATTATGCAAGCACTCGTCATACGAAGAACCAAACACTGAGAAATCATCCATGAAAACTTCCACATTGATACCAATCATGTCTGAAAAGATAGCCATCATACACCTCTGAAAAGTAGCTGGAGCGCCACACAGTCCGAACGGAACTCGTCTGAATGCAAAGGTGCCAAAGGGACATGTGAATGTAGTCTTCTCTTGATCCTCAGGTGCAATGCAAATCTGATTATATCCGGAATATCCATCAAGAAGACAATAGTACTCGTGGCCTGCCAACCTGTCTAACATCTGATCAACAAACGGAAGAGGAAAGTGGTCTTTTCTCGTGGCTTTGTTCAACTTGCGATAGTCCATGCAAACTCTCCACCCTGTAACGGTACGTGTAGGGATAAGCTCATTCTTCTCATTAGCAACAACTGTCATACCCCCTTTCTTCGGCACACACTGTACTGGACTCACCCAAGAACTGTCTGAAATAGGGTAGATAATACCAGCATCAAGCCACTTCAAGATCTCCTTCTTCGCCACTTCCTTCATAATAGGATTGAGACGACGCTGATGCTCCACAGTAGGCTTGCAATTCTCCTCTAGCAGAATTTTGTGCATGCAATACGAAGGACTGATTCCTTTGATGTCTGCTATAGTCCATCCAATAGCTGTCTTAAACTGTCTCAATATCCTCAAGAGCTTCTCCTCTTCACTATCTGTCAAGTTAGCGGCAATGATAACAGGCAAAGTAGATGCTTCACCCAAAAAGGCATACCTCAAGTGCTCTGGTAGCTGTTTAAGCTCAAGTGTAGGAGCTTCCTCAATAGATGGTTTGAGACGACTCTGTGACTTTTTAAGCTCCTCCAGCCCAAGTGACTCAACTGGCACTTCAAAACTCTTTCTCCACGGAATTGCCCTTAACTGCTGAATTTGCTCTTCTCTTTCTTCATCTTCAACTACAGAATCTCCTAGCAAAGCTCTCTCTAATGGATCAGCCAACAGTAACTGATCAAAGTTCAACTTCACTGAAGACTCCACCAAGTCCACCTGACAACATTCCTCATCATCTGAAGGTAGCTTCATTGCATTGAAAACATTGAAGGTAACATCCTGGTCTTGCACCCGCATCGTGAGCTCCCCCTTCTGAACATCAATCAAGGTACGGCCCGTAGCTAGAAAAGGCCGTCCTAAGATGATAGAAATCTTCTTATCTTCTTCAAAGTCAAGAATCACAAAATCTGCTGGAAAGATGAGTTTATCAACCTTGACCAAAACATCCTCAACGATACCCCTCGGGTATGTAATAGAACGATCAGCTAGCTGTAGAGAGATGTTGGTAGGTTTAGGATCTGGAAGACCAAGCTGCATGAAAACTCACAATGGCATGAGATTGATACTAGCACCCAAATCACACAAACACTTGCTGAAAGATAAATTCCCAATGGTGCACGGAATAGTGAAACTGCCTGGATCCTTTAGCTTCGGTGGTAACTTCTGCTGTAAAATGGCACTGCACTCTTCTGTTAATGCTACTGTATCCAATTCTTCAAGTTTCAACTTCTTTGAGAGAATACCCTTCATAAACCTTGCATAGCTCGGCATCTGCTCTAATGCTTCAGCAAAAGGGATATTGATTTGAAGCTTTTTGAATACCTCCAGAAACTAGCCAAACTGTCTGTCATTCTTCTGCTTCTTCAATCTGCCTGGATATGGAGGAGGAGGAAAGATTTTCACGTTCTCTGTAGACTGCCTTGGAGAAACTTTCTTAGCAGAATTTTTAGGATTCTCCACCTCGCTAACCAACTGCTCAGCTACTCTATCAGTCTGGACTTGTTCCTTATCTGCAGTAGGTGCCACATGTTGCTCTTAAACTTCTTCTTCTTCTTCAGTGGCTGAATTCTGATTACCAGTCACCTTACCCGATCTCAAAGTAACTGATTTGACATTCTGGATTGGCTTCAGTGTCACTTGGAAGAACTCTAGATGGTCTGTTCAACAGAGCACTAGCAAGCTGCCCGATCTGACTTTCCATGATCTTCACAGATGCCCCCTGACTTTTTACTATCATCCTCAACTCCTCAAGTTCAGCTTTTTCATTAGAAGATTGACCAGCATTCCCCTGAGATTGTTGCTGGAAACCTGGAGGCTGAAACTGTTGTCTGGGCTGGTACTGCTGCTGAAATCCTTGATTGAATTGCCTAGCTCCGAATTGTTGTTGCTGGTGATTACCACCTTGATTATTACTCCAGCTAAAATTTGGATGGTTGCGGTTATTCGGGTGATAGGTGGCCGGAACTGGCTGTTGTGGCCTCTGGAAGTTACTCACAAATTGTGCTGATTCAGAAGATATGGCACATTGAGTTGTATCATGTGCGCCCGCACACAACTCACAAACACTAGCTACCTGCTGAACTCCCATGTTAGCCAAAGAATCGACCTTCATTGACAAGGCCTTCAACTGAGCTGCAATGGCTGTAGCTGTATCAATTTCAAGAACACCTGCTACCTTGCCTTGAGATAACCTTGTTATTCCCAGATTACACACTTGTATAATTGTAGAAGGGGGGGTTGAATACAATTCTTGATATTTATAACTTTCTGATAAGAACTCCAGAAATTTATGCAGAGATAATTGCAATGTAAGATTTAAACACAAACACATATAAAATCAGGTGGTTAATATGCACCACCTGAACCTTTTATTTGAAGAAAACTCTGTGATACAAAATGTACACAGCTGCCGTTTTACAACTCTTTGCTTCTAAGGATATTCAAGAAACCCTAAGCAAATATGTCTGTTTTCTTAACTTACAAAGAGTTGCTACACTTGGTTATAAATCCCAAGTTTTACAAGTACTACTGGAATAAGATAATACTAATCTAATTCTAGTTGACTTGCTACTACACTCCAAATACACATGTAGCCGAAAGGTTGTCCTTGTGTTCAGACATGTCTCCTGCACCTTTCTTGTATTCATAGTGTAAATAGAATGCTTCTTTCTTCTGTGTTTCCAAAGTATGGCTGCCATACTGCTTTTTGTATCTACTATCAACCCATGTGATCTGTCAGTCAAACATGTCCTTATCAACTGCTAATCCCCAGCTAATCATAGAAGACAGTGTAAATGATTATCCGTTGATGTTGTACACTGACATCCGTTGATGATGTATTGAGCGGTATCCGTTGATCTTGAGACTTGAGCTGTATCCGTTGATAGAGTAGATTTGAGTTGTATCCGTTGATAGAGTTTTGTCTTCATCTTTTGATACACTTTCACTTAGACAGAATTACATAGCATAGCTTATTTACAATTGGCTACCCTATTCTGCCTATCCGTTGATAGTCAACATGACTGTGGATAAAAACACTATCAACTGATAACATAGAGATACTTGCAGTATGCTACAAAACCTCATCCGTTGATGAGCTACCTGTCAACGGATAGAGTTATAAATCCTCATCCGTTGACAGCTACAAAACCTTATACAATTTGATTGATTGTGAAGTTATCATCAAGTACAACATATTCCTAACAATCTCCCCCAATTTATACTTGATGGCAATAAAGCATAAATTCAGGACCTTGATGATAACAAAACATTCCTAAAGATATATAAAGAACAATGCATAAATTGTATTAAGCTACAAAAATTAAAAACTGAAAGATTGAGAAATTTACAGAGAAGTGCTCCTCCAGACTGAGCAGATTAAGACTGTTTCTTTTCTCTTGTTGGCATCACCCTTGATTTTCCTTCTTTGGCAGAGTTGGACTCAATCTGTATTTGGAGTTGCCTATAGAAAGCATCTTCTTCATCTACCTTTGGAATTAGCTTTTGTTGTAACCATCTCAAGTATTGAGAACTAGCATTTGGTAGTTGGTCTTCTAACCTGAAGAATCTCCTGTTACCATCTTCATCCCTGAACTCCATCATCCAGAAGGGTTGAAGGTGGATTTTCTGTCCATTGTATGGGATCTTCATTTTCCTTGGTAGACTTGATGGTGAGTTCCATTCCCTCCTTATTTGTTCTATTCTGTCCAGTATCTCCCCTTTTGCTATCTTGGAGAACCCTGTGTATCTCTTGATTGCAGAGAACACTTTGGTTAAGGTATGATAATTTTCTCCAAGAACCCTTTGTAGTGGCCATGTTCTTTCCATTCCTCCCTTGTATACAAATACCAATCTTTCAGGCAAATGTTTATACTTGTCAATTCCTCTTACTTCTGACAATTCATCCAAATAAAGATTCATGCCAGAGTATTCTTCAATATCTGCCTGATAGATAAAATCATCCTTGTTTTCCAAGATTGGCTGCCTGACAATAGCAGGTACCCTAGCAACTTGAATTGGTTCCTTTGAAGGTTGCTTCCTTGGTTTCCTTTTCTTCTGTATAGGCTTCTGTTGAGGCTTCAGCAAGAATGAAGGAACCTCAATGGAGTCAAGATTCATTGGTTCCTCTTTAGGTACTATGGGATCACCATGGAAATTCACAGCTGGGTTGAATACTTTTACAGAAGTAGGTTGTGATGAGCCAACTGTCTCCTTGTTTTCAATTTCTGGAGAGACATGCCTCCTTGCCTTTGATTTTATTCTCTTAGATTTGGATTTGGGGACGGATTTCCCTTTCTTTTTGAATTTGGGGACTTCCTCAGGTTCCCTCAATTCATCCTCTACCTCATCCAATAACTCTTGAGCCAGCCTTGCTTGCTTCTCATCTGAGTTTTCATATTGATATTCAGTGCTTGGTTGAGATTCTCTTAGCAGCCTTGAAGTCTCTTCTCTCTTGGCTTCAACAAATCTAGGATGGCTATTGGATATGTTTAGAACTTTTCCATTCCTTATGATTACAGCCATCCATTCTCTTACACAGCTGTTAGTCTTCTCCTTGAATTCCTTGATTTGCTTACCCATCAGCTTCCCTTCATCATCCTTAGGAAATGGAAAGTCCAGTTGTAACTTGTTCTTCCCATTTGCTTTTGGTGGTGAGTAGGGTCTTGTTTTGATGCAGGGTTCAAATTCTTTAACATGAGAAGGCTCAGCATCATAAAATGTAGGAGCCACAATTGCTGGAGTGAGCACCTTCAGAATTGTGGTAGATATTGTTGGAGCTGAGGTTTGGCTAGAGAACAGAGTTGATGCAATAGATTGATTGATCAATCTTTCTGTCCTCATTATCCTTTCATAGTTTTCCTCTTTCATCTTTTGTAGAGCTTCAATTTTGGCTAGCTTTTCCTCTTCTATCAAGTTTGAGAAATCAAACTCTTCAGATAGAGCTACTTGTACAGGTTTGGATTTGCTGGGGAAAGCCGTGACAATGAATTCCTGTGGATTGACCACTATGGTAGGCTGCTGCTCCCCCTCACTTGCTGCTTCCCTGCTTTCAGAAATTAAGATTTGACTTGTAGTTGCCACAACCTCTTCCACTTTCTCCCCCTTTTTGTTAGCATCAAGGGTTTGACTAGAAGTTGGGGCTGCAACTAACTTTTCTAGCAGTTGGGTTTGCAGTTTCTGATGTTGAAGAAATTGCTCCATCTGGGATTCCATCTTTTCCACTCTTGAGGTGAGGAGTTGCACAGACTTAGCCAGGTTGTCTTCTTTGATGAACCTTTGTTGCAACACCCTCTTAGTGGCTGTAGGAGCTAGTTTCTCTAACTTGGAATCCACAGAGATCTTCACATCCTTGATTTCTAAGTTGGATCTCTGTATCACCATTTGCATCTTTTGTAACTTAAGGGAGTCAATTGCCTGTTGAAGAACAACCTTTCTCTGTGGATCTGCTTCTGGGTGCTTAGCCAGGGCAGATTTATATTGCCTTATGATTTCCATATCAAGTTGATGATAGGTGTAGTTGTGAGCAAATGCAAAATCATGAATACTGCTACCACCTTCATCTTCAGGGCTCTGGCTGTCTTCATCTTCAGAATCTTCAAATTCTTCACTCTCAGCAGTGGTTGGCAGAGCTGCTATAGATTCCTTAGCTCTAAGTAGAGACTGTGAGGTGTGCACTAGGTGCATTGCCTCCTCTGCTTCCACATTGCCCTGTTGTGCCAGAATTTGATAGGCAGGAACAGGGTGAGTAAAGGTTTCAGCATCCAAAGAAATGGAGTCAATCATGGACTGATATTCTCTTTGATATTCCATTTCCTTGGCTGCATCCTCAACCTCCATTGACTCACTAGCAATGGCTGCTTCTTCCATCCTTATTTCTCCTGTAGTCCCTTCTCTCCCCTCATCTCTCTTTTCTTGCATCAATGGCTCCCCTTGGCTCACACCTCTCACACCCTCACCTTCACCTACTAAGGTGGAACCCTCAAACTCTCCTTTTGCCTGACCGGAAGAAATGGCCAGCCTCTCATTATTTACCTCTCCTTTTGCCTGCTCACAAGGCAGCCTCTCACTCCCTTCCCTCAATCCTAAAAGTGTTTCAACTACTGAGAACTCCTCCACACTTGACACAGGAATGTCAGATATAGCAGTGGTAGAGTGAGTTATCAACGGATAAGGAATATCCGTTGATGGAGTAGTTATAGCTGTCAACGGATGGCTAGATAGAGGCGCATCCGTTGATGGAGAAACACTTGTCAACGGATGAAGGATATCCGTTGAGGAAGGAATAATTTTATCCGTTGAAGAGAAAACCAACACTGAATCTGTGGAGATTGATTTTAAGTTTGAGGCCACAATCTGTGTTGAGAATTCTGGAAGGGAAGATTGATGGTCCAACAAATCATCTAAAAGATGATGACCACCAATTACAGAGTGGGGCTTCTCCAAGAATCTTAAAGATGGAGAATCAGGAATTGATGTAGATATCATATCCACATCCAGAGATGGAGTTGGTGATGGTGGATTGTAATGTGTGTCAATTTGAAGATTAAGATCAAGGGGTTGTGACTCCACATTTATTGAAGCCACATCAAACTGAGTTTGAGAAGGTACAGTTTCCTGTACAGTGTGTGCACCCTGTGATTCCCCTGTGGTTTTAGATTTCACTCTTCTTACATAGGCTTTTGAGATTGGGCTATATGTGTCTCTAACCCTCTTGTGCAGTGTTCCTTGTGGGGAACTTGATTCAGTAGTCACACTCTGTTGAGAGAGTGTAACTGGAATTTGGCTTGAAGTTACATTAGCAGTCTTTTGAGAGACTGAAATGGTGGTTGCACTCATCTCTCCTTCCTTATCCTTAGGGCTTCTTTGATGTTCACCCTGTCCCTCACCACTCACTACCACCTTCACACTCCCCTCAAGAGTTTTGGTAGGTTTTACAACAGGTGTCTTTTGAGAGACACTTGAGGTTTGCTTTTTAGACTGTGATTTTGGAACTCTGGATTTGGTCACTTTGGTAGGAGCCTGTTTGGTCACAACTACAGACTCCATTGTGACACTAGAAGGCAAAGAAATTTGGGGGTTGGAGATAGGGGTTTCAGAGTTAGAGATAGTTACCTGAACAATTGGTAGATATACCAATTGTACTCCTGCATTGAGGTTCATTCGAATTAGGTCACTTAAGACTCTCTTCTCCTGAACAAAACTTGGGAACTTGCTATCCGGGTTAGCAATGGATAGCTTATTCTCAGATACATGCAGTGCTAAGAGCATTAAAAATCTAGCAAAGTAGATATTCTTGCTCCTAGTTTCCTTTTTACCCAACTTTGCAGCTATCTCATACATAACTAATGTGCCAAAATTATAGAATTTATCATTTAAGAGCATACACAACATAGTTAGCATGGACTGGGTAACAGCATCAAAATTACTAATTTTTCCTGAAAAAGTTTTAATGAAGGCATCACAGAAATAGCTCCATTCTTTAACCATTCCTTTCCTAACAATTTTCCCTAAGTTTTCAGTACTAAGGGCATAATTAATAGAATTAAGCATGGCAACAATTTCAGCATCAGTGGGTACTTTCAGACAGTTATTCTCAGGCAATTTTAAACAAGCAGTTATTACATCAGAATTAACCACATAGTTTTTACCCTTTAAAGAAAAAGCAATTGTACCGTCTGTGCCATTGTACTCAGCAGATGTCCACATTTCTTCAATTACCTCGTGGATTAAGGGAGTGGTGGCAGTCATAGCATATGACAGTTTGCATTTCTTCACGAAACTCATCAAAGTGTGGTAAGCTTCTGGAGCATTCACTGTGTCAACAAAGGCCGCGAAATTGTTCTTCTCATAGGTAAACCCAGTGGAGGACATCATTTTAACAATAGGCGCCATTGAAGTGATTGAACTTTGGTTACAGAGAGTTTTAGAGAAGAAGATGCAGTTAACTTTTGATATGCTTGAAAAAGAATAAAAGTGAGATATGAGAGTACAAGTCCGCCTTTTATATTTTTCAAGAATTAAAAATGAAATAATTAAAAGTAATTACTCCATTGGTCAAAAGTAACCGTCAGATAATAAATAAAAAGAGAATAAGTACAGCCATGATTAGATATACACGGTTACCAACGGTTATATAAAAAAAAATGTATATCAACGGATATAGAATGAACGGTTGAGATACAGTTTATCCGTTGATGACGTGGATAGCCTGTTACCCGTTGACATGCAAAAATCTAGTAATGTGTTTATACTATCAACGGATAAAAGGATATCCGTTGATAAGCTAATTTTGCCTTAGACAAAATTTCTGCAGAAAATTTTTCTGAAAGTTTTAACTTTCAAGTAAATCAAAACACATTTCTAGCTTCAAATCATTGAAATCAAATATCACTAGGAATTATGACAAGTTAAGCATACCTAGCTCACCTACCAATCTTGTGAATGTGGATTCATCAAGAGGCTTGGTGAAGATATCTGCAATCTGCATTTCACTTGGCACAAAGTGCATTTCTACTGTACCATTCATCACATGTTCTCTAATGAAGTGGTATTTGATGTCAATGTGCTTGGTTCTCGAATGTTGCACTGGATTCCCTGTGATGGCAATAGCACTTGTGTTGTCACAGAAAATTGGAATCTTCTCAACTTTTAGACCATAGTCAATGAGTTGGTTTCTCATCCATAGAATCTGTGCACAACAGCTTCCAGCAGCAATGTACTCAGCTTCAGCTGTAGAAATGGAGACTGAGTTTTGTTTCTTACTGAACCATGAAACAAGCCTGTTTCCTTGAAATTGACAGGAACCTGTAGTACTTTTCCTATCAACTCTGCAACCTGCATAATCTGCATCTGAATAGCCAGTTAGATCAAAACCAGATTCTCTTGGGTACCAAATGCCAAGGTTTGGTGTTCCCTTGAGATACCTGAAAATTCTTTTAATAGCTATTAAGTGAGACTCTCTAGGGTCAGCTTGAAATCTACCACAAAGACAAGTAGAAAACATTATATCAGGTCTACTAGCTGTTAGGTATAGAAGTGAACCTACCATGCCTCTATAGCTTGAGATGTCCACAGACTTTTCCTTAGTATTCAACTCAAGCTTAGTTGCAGTGGCCATAGGTGTTTTAGCAGATGTACAATCCATTAAGTCAAATTTCTTTAAGAGATCATAAATATATTTTGTTTGACTTATGAAAATGCCCTCATTAACTCGCTTTACTTGTAGGCCAAGAAAGTCAGTTAATTCACCCATCATGCTCATTTCATACCTACTTTGCATAAGTTTGGCAAACTTTTTGCAAAGCTTCTAATCTCTAGACCCAAAAATAATATCATCTACATAGATTTGAACAAGTATTGAAGAGCCATTAATATCCCTATGAAATAAGGTTTTATCTACTGTACCTCTAGTGAAGTGGTTCTCCAAAAGAAATTGAGATAAAGTGTCATACCAGGCTCTTGGTGCTTGCTTCAAACCATAAAGTGCATTCATGAGAAGATATACATTTTCTAGAAATTCTGGATCCTCAAAACTAGGAGGTTGATGGACATAGACCTGTAAGAACCCAGATTTTGGGTGGAATTAAAACTTTTATGTATTTAATGATGTAAGAATGAATAGTGGATATGGCTACAATGTAATAATTGATATTTGGGAAAGAATGAATGGAATTCGACTTTATTATGTTTATGTCTTGAAGAATGCTAAAGGGTGACAACATAGGTAAGAATAATCTATCTTCTAAGGGAATAAGATATGGCAACTTCAAGCAAGAGAAGACTCTCATGTCATGCAGATCGATAACGATTAATCCAGTAGTTCCGTAAAAAGGTTAAGGAACGATCGAAAGAGAATACGGACAATTATACAACCCTAAGAGAACGTGTTTCGATTTAAGTATAACTTAACTTTTAATATGTTAAGTGATTAATCCCGAATGCCTTGGCTATTTATAGATCACCAGGCTGAACCGGGACCCGCTACCACTACCCCTTACCGTACTCGACTACCAGGCAAGTTTCAATTCCCTTCTTTTAGGCTGTTGTTGTGATTGAATAAATATATATATATATATGATTGCTGTTATACATATGCCATTGCATGCATGCCTACTTTCAAGTTGAATTGATATACTTGTTCCCTGAATGTTATTGTTGGCTTATAAGCTAGATAGTTATATATATCAGTTATAAGCCGGTTATTGTAAGACCCTCATAGAAGGGCGTATACATCTTATTCGTCAAATATAGACCGGGAGTCAATATTTCTTGATATATCGAGATTACCTCGGGAGAAAATATTTAAGTAAATATTTTCTATTATTTGGGCGACGAATATTATTTGAATATTCGTTCGAGACTAATTATCTTAACGATCCTTACTTCAAATAATTATTTGAATTTAACTATTCAACGAATAATATTTCTCAATATTCATTCAGAGTCGAATTGACTATCGACTATTATTTCGAATATTCTTCTAAAGATGAGACTATTAAATGAATATTAATTGGATATTCTTTTAGAATATTATTTTATTAAATAAATATTACTTTTGAATATTCATTTAAGAAATTAAATACTTGATGAATATTATTTTAATATTCATCTGAAGCTTGATTTAATTATCGAATATTATCTCGAATATTCCTTAAGGCTTGGATTACTAAATGAATATTACTTGATATTCATTTAGGATATTATTCATTAAATGAATATTACTTTTGAATATTCATTTAAATTCCTAATTAATTATGAATATTACCTTAAATATTCTTTTCAGGTCTTATTAATTAATGAATATTGTTTTGAATATTCATTTAAATATTTATTTATTCAATAAATATTCTCCTGATATTTCTTCAGGGATTATTTTGAGAAATACTCTGATTAAAGATATTCTTTCATATTCCCAAATATTCTTTCAATATTTTAACTCAATAAATATTCTCTGAATATTTATTCCATACTTAGAATAATCTCGATAAGGTTTATCTTCTTCGATTATTACAGAAAATATTTCGAAGTCATATTATTATTAATCTTATATCAAGAAAGGTTCCCAGACATCATTCATCTTTGAGTCTATCTCCTTAATAATAAGGGAACCTTACTTGGAAAAATGTTATTTATCTTGTCGACTTCCCGGTCATAAAGTATTCCCTTCACCCACAACTCGGGTGCTGTTGACTTATTAAGTCGTTGCTTACCTTCTCATCTTTCGAGGGGTAAGATTACTGAAACAAGTTGATATCCGTTACCAAGTAATAGCTTGGGAGTTATTAGTAAATTTTCCTTTCCAACTAGATACGACTACTTTGTGGAGTCTTATCAACAAGTATTATACTTGGGGAAAGGGGGACGAACGTTATATTCAGAATCATGAATTCTATTTGAACTAGGAGTCGTGTAAGAGGCCGAGTAGCGCCGGTCCATCCCCTTGGCCCAACCGTTGGCCGGGGAGAGCTAGCAAGGCGGTATACAAGTAAAGCCGTCAGTTCTTCCTTCTACCGGTAGTAAATCTAAATTGAGCTGTACGATCTCGACTGATCATCAAGATTGGAACAGCGGGCGCGGTGAATACTCCATCATTGGTTCATCATCCAAATTCATTTATTTCCTGCAACATGATTACTGTTGGCAGAGTTGGAAAAGAGTCATAACTGGAATTGCAACCCTTTCTTGCAAGTTCCTCTTCTTAATAACGATAATAATATCTCGCTTACTTTGATGTAGCAGATATTTCTTCAAACAAATACTTTAAGTTACCTTGTAACTTCATCGTTCATATTATACTGGCATCATTTCCGTAAATGCATGGCATATGGTTTGAAAGATAGCTTTGAACTGTTTTAAATTATCGTTCAGTTATATATTTGTTGGTGGGCTTTCGCTCACCCTTGCTTTGTTTATATTATGTCACAACAACAGCTAGGACAGATGGCTCGCGTCAGGCGCACTCGGCGCAAGCAGGTTACCCGACCCACCGGACTACCCGCTGAGATGCTAGCCGCCATTGCTGAGGTAGCATAGTTAGACAGCTTTTGTTTCCTGTTTAACTATATGTATAATTAATGTAATCAACGGCAAAACTTTTAAACCTATGATGTTATCCTTTTGGGATTGTAATAACTTTTATTCGTAAACCCTTTAATGTAAGACTTATTTCAATTTCATCTCTGGGACTATAACTGTTGTGTGTGTGAGTGGTAATTATTGTGGGGTCACAGCATGTGATTTATTTATTGTGGACTCAAGTCAAGTATTATGAATGGATGTAAGACCGTAACCACCAGATTCCTGACCCCGGATCTGGGGGTGTTACAGAGATGGTATCAGAGCGAGAGTTATATATCCCAAGAGATGATATGACGTTATATAATAATAAATTTAACAATATAATAAGAACCCTTGCCAGGTTCACCTAAAACCCTTACGGGAACTTTTTAAGTATCATGATAGTAACATAGTTCGTCTTGTGTAGGCGAGCGACTTGTCGGCCCCGGAGGCAGCTGCGAGATAGCATGATGAGGACATGTTCCGGACTAGGGACCCATACTATGAGCACTTGCCTGAGGAGGACACTGAGCCTGAGGAGGAGGACGCTGAGGAGGTCCAGGTTGATGCTGATACTGATGTGATCGAGTCTGAGGAGGAGGACCCTGAGGAGGTCCAGGATGATGCTGACACAGATGTTGTTGAGACTGAGGGGGAGGAGGACCCGGAGGGAATCCAGACAGGACAGGATGCTGAGTTAGTGGTTGAGGATGATGATTATTGGGTTATGACTGAGTTCAGGACTATGGGAGATGACACTGACATGACCACGGATCAGGTGGTGCCGGTGGATGAGGGTGTTGAGGGAGATATAGATGAGCCAGTAGTTGGTGCTGTAGGGAGTTCTGGACTTTTTGTGCCACTCCTCCCTGTTGAGAGAGCCCCTACCCCACCACCACTACCTGTGAGCCCGTACCCCGACGAGTTTGAGGAGCTTACCCCAGAGCCCCAGCAGGCAGAGACTGCCGCTCCAGCTGAGCCATCCACCCCACCTCATGCCCCGATAGGAGGAGTCCCAGTATGTGTTCACAACTTGATTGTGAACGGGCTTTATAGAGAGTTGTCTGTGGCAGATGCCAGGTTGGCAGAGTCTAGGAGTGAGTTAGCAGCAGAGAGAGCCGCCCGGATGAGGGTGCAGGGCAGGAGGACTATCAGTGACAGAGTTGGGTATAGGGCTGTGACCCGCATCGAGCTGAGGGCTCGGGTGAGGGTGCGATAGTTGCCTACTGATGGGCATGGTAGGGTAGACAGAGCAGCGGCTGAGGAGGTTTTCCGCATCGCCATGGGGAGGGTTCGGAGGATGTTTCGTCGTGGCGGCTGATTTCAGATGTAGTGATGCAGTGGTCTAGTTGTCTAGTCATGTACGGACATAGTAGTGCCGGCTTTTGTAGGGATGGTTTTCTTGTACTTGTTTTCCCTTTTTGCAGACTAGACAGATAGACAGCATATTTCACTTTTGACTTGTTGTTGTTGTTAGGATAGCTGTACTTTAAACTATCGTTGTAACTCGGATGTTGTACCTTTTCGGTACCTGGTATATATTTGTTTCCATTTCAGTCATTACAATTTTATTGGGAAGTGATCACGAGTTTATTAGCATATGTATTACTTTTCGATTAAGTTTCCATGAGATATAAAACTGTGGGATTTTAAAACCCAATCATGTAAAGAAATGTGCAAGGAAAAATCCTTTAAAACAGGTAAGTGAACCTAATGTATAATTTTCCAAATTTTCAGTAAAATGCCTCCAAGACGGATGGGCACTAGGGCTAACCCCCGCGAATCTACTGACCAAGAGAGTCACAACCAACACGAGGAAACCCGTGGAAGTAGTGAGGAACAAGATCAGGACTATAATGAGCAAGAAGATTCCCAGTATGGAGCAGAGGATGAACCCCTGTACTCTGAAGAATTTGAAAGGGAAATAGAGGGTGGAGAAACTGAAGTAGAACAGGAAGGGGAGAACCAGGGCGGAAACCCCATGGGCCAGTTTATGGATCTACTTAGGCAGAATTTGAACCAATACCCCCAACCACCACCAAGCAACAACACTTCAGTGGCAAATTCCTTTAGGGCCTTTAAGTCCCTTAAGCCCCCAGAGTTCCACGGATCGGCTGATCCCGTTGAGGCGAGGGCCTGGGTCAAAGAAATGGAAAAGTCTTTTGAGATCCTGAGTATCAATGAGGCTCAGAAGACTGTTTTTGCTACTTACCTACTAAAGGGAGAGGCCAATTATTGGTGGGAAGCCAAGAAAAACATGGAGACTGATGCTGTCATAGCCTGGGAAAGGTTCAAACAATTATTCCTGGAGAAGTACTTTCCGAAGTTCATGAAAACCCAGATGGAACTTAAGTTTTTGGAACTGAAACAGAACAATATGTCCGTGGCGGACTATGAGGCCAAATTTACTGAGCTATCGAGATTTGTGCCAGAGTTTGTAGACACAGAAGAGAAGAAAGCTAACAGGTTTCAACAAGGGCTGAAGCAGTGGATCCAGAATAGGGTGGCTGTTTTAGAGATTACAGATTATGCCACCTTGGTGCAGAAGGCAACTATTGTGGAGGCTGGTAGTGATCAGATGCAGAGAGAGAGAGAGAAAGGGGGGATAAAGAGAAAGCATGTTAGTATGGGCGGAAGATCCGCTGGAGGAAAACCCCCAACCAAGTTTAATCGAGGAGCGGTTTCCCTACCAGGGAGGAATGTAGGGTTTAAACCATCTGCTAGTGTAAGTGTGAGCCAGGGCGGCCATCAATCAGGAATGTCCCGTTCCAACACTTCTCGACCTCTATTGCCATTGTGTGCTACTTGTGGGAAGAGGCACTCCGGGGTGTGCAACCTGAAGCAGATAAACTGTTATAAGTGTGGGCGAGCTGGGCATTATGCCACCTCTTGTACCACGGTCATCCCTAACAGCACAACCTGTTTCCAGTGTGGACAGCGAGGGCACATGAGGAAGGATTGCCCAAAGAGCAAACCAGCAGCATCAGGAGCAAGCAAGGTTGCCTCAAATAGGCCACCAACTGCTAGGACTTTCAATATGTCAGTACAAGATGCCGTGAGGGACACAGATGTGATAGCAGGTACTTTTTCTCTTAATTCAGTCAGTGCAAATGTCTTATTTGATTCAGGAGCAACTAAGTCTTTTATATCTAGAGATTTTGCGCATAAGTTGAAACTTAAAACCCAGCAACTAAGAGATTCCTTACAAGTAGAAATAGCTAATCAGGAAATCGTACCGGGTAATCAAATTCACCCCGATTGTAAGCTAGAAATAGGAGGACGATCCTTCTATGTCGATTTAATTCCTTTTAAGCTAGGGGAATTCGATGTCATTTTGGGTATGGATTGGTTGTCTCGCAATGATGCGCAGATAGATTGTAAAGGGAAAAAGGTTAAGTTGAAAACCCCAGGGAAGAAAGAAATAGTGTTTAAGGGGATGCGACAGACCCAGAAAATTCTGACCATGGCGCAAACCAAGAGATTGTTACGAAAAGGGAACGAGGCTTATTTAGCCTACGTTATAGATACTCAGAAGGAAGTGCCAAGATTGCAGGACATTCTGGTAGTTAATGAGTTCGAGGACGTGTTCCCACAAGATCTTCCTGGACTACCACCTGATAGGGTAATTGAGTTTGCCATCGAATTAGCCCCGGGGACGGCGCCAGTTTCGAAGGCCCCGTACCGACTAGCCCCAGTAGAAATGAAAGAGCTAGCTAAACAATTACAGGAATTTTTGGATAAGGGCATGATAAGGCCCAGTGTGTCGCCTTGGGGCGCACCAGTGTTGTTTGTTAAGAAAAAGGATGGAAGTATGAGGTTATGCATCGACTACAGAGAATTGAACAAGCTAACCATAAAGAATAAGTATCCATTGCCTAGGATAGACGATTTGTTTGACCAGCTAAGAGGAGCTGAATACTTCTCTAAGATTGATTTGAGAACAGGATATCACCAACTGAAGATCAAACCTGAAGATATCCCGAAGACTGCATTCCGCACCAGATACGGACATTATGAGTTCTTAGTTATGTCATTTGGATTGACCAACGCCCCAGCAGCCTTCATGGACCTAATGAATAGAGTGTTCAAGGAATATTTGGACCAATTCGTGATAGTTTTCATTGATGATATTCTCATCTACTCAAAGACAGAGGCAGAACACGCTGAACATTTAAGGATAACCTTAGAAATACTCAGGAAAGAGCAGTTATATGCCAAGTTCTCCAAGTGTGAGTTTTGGAAAAATGAGGTACAATTCTTAGGGCACGTGATCAATAGAGAAGGAGTGTTGGTTGACCCCTCCAAGATAGAAGCAGTTTCAAACTGGGAACGGCCAACTACTCCAACCGAGGTGAGGAGTTTCATTGGACTGGCCGGATATTACAGGAGATTTGTCCAAGACTTTGCGAAATTCGCAGCTCCATTAACTCGACTTACCCGTAAAACCGAGAAATTTGAATGGACTGAGAAATGCGAGAAGAGTTTCCAAGAGTTAAAGAAGAGGCTGGTGACAGCCCCAGTGCTGGCATTACCTGATGGAAAAGGAGATTTCGTGATTTACAGTGATGCTTCGCATAAAGGACTGGGATGCGTGCTTATGCAGCACGGCAAGGTAATAGCATATGCGTCTAGGCAATTGAAGGATTATGAAGTCAGATATCCCACGCATGATCTAGAACTAGCAGCCATAGTCTTCGCTTTAAAGATTTGGAGACACTACCTGTATGGGGAAAAATGCGAGATTTACACAGATCATAAGAGCCTCAAATACATTTTCACTCAGAAAGAGCTTAACATGCGCCAGAGGAGGTGGTTAGAGTTAATCAAGGATTACGACTGTGAAATTCGATATCACCCGGGCAAAGCCAATGTGGTGGCTGACGCCCTTAGTCGGAAAGAGAAGCTCAAGATGATAACTTCAGAGAAAGAGCTAGTGAAGGATTTTGAGAAGTTGGAAATCGAGGTTAAGTTACCTGGAGAGGGCCAAGAAAAGTTGATGGAAATTAGAATCCAACCTCCATTGCTAGAAAAGATTAGACTGTGCCAGGAACGGATGATGGAGGAAGAAAAGAACTCCACAGAAGAGCTAATGACCGGGGAGGAAATTAAGTGCGAAAGAGACAAGGAAGGGATCATGAGGTACACGTACAGGATATGGATCCCAAATGTTCAGGAGCTCAAGGATGAGATTTTAAATGAGGCACACAACTCAAGATACTCAGTGCACCCCGGTAGCACTAAAATGTATAGGGATTTGAAGGAGTATTACTGGTGGCCCAATATGAAAAAGGACGTAGCAGAGTGGGTAAGCAGATGCTTGACCTGCCAACGAGTGAAGGCAGAGCACCAGAAACCCAGCGGACTTCTACATCCCTTAGAGATTCCAGAATGGAAATGGGAACATATAGCCATGGATTTCGTAGTAGGTTTACCCAGGACCAAGGCTAATCATGACACCATATGGGTAATTGTAGATCGACTGACGAAATCGGCTCACTTTCTCCCGATCAACGAAAGGTACACGGTCGATAGACTAGTGGACATCTACTTAAAAGAGATAGTGGCGCGACATGGAGTCCCAGTCGCAATAGTATCCGATCGAGATCCTAGATTTAACTCCAGGTTTTGGAGAAGTTTTCAAGAATGTGTAGGGACCCGGCTGAACATGAGCACAGCCTACCACCCCCAGACAGATGGGCAAAGTGAAAGGACCATCCAAACGCTAGAGGATATGTTGAGAGTCTGCGCGATAGACTTCAAGGTGAGTTGGGATGATCACTTGCCATTGGTTGAGTTCTCCTATAATAACAGTTATCATTCAAGCATTGGGATGCCACCTTATGAGGCCCTTTATGGAAGAAAATGTCGATCTCCCTTGTATTGGGATGAAGTTGGAGAGCGGAAGATGCTCGGGCCCGAAGTGGTCCAACGAACTAAAGATGCAGTAGATCTAATCAGAGGACGGTTGGTAGCAGCCCAGGATCGACAAAAGAAATATGCCGACTTAGCTCGGAAAGGCAAGGAATACGAGGTAGGGGACCTAGTGTTCTTGAAAGTGTCACCTTGGAAAGGTTTAATGAGATTTGGGAAGAAAGGAAAGCTGAGTCCCAGATACATTGGACCATTTGAGATCTTGAGACGGATTGGAGAACTAGCTTATGAACTCGCATTGCCCCCGAATCTACAGCAGGTGCACAATGTGTTCCATGTTTCGATGCTGAGGAAGTATAATCCGGATGCTAAGCATATTGTAGAGTATGAGCAAGTGGACATGCAACCAGACCTGACCTATGTGGAGCAACCTGTGGAAATCATAGACCGGAAAGAACAAGTGCTCCGAAACAAGGTCATTCAGCTAGTCAGAGTTTTGTGGCAGAACCACAATGTAGAAGAATCCACCTGGGAACTTGAAAGCGCAATGCAAGAAAAGTACCCCCACTTGTTTTCAAACTGATTCCGGGACGGAATCCTTTTAAGGAGGGGAGACTGTAAGAACCCAGATTTTGGGTGGAATTAAAACTTTTATGTATTTAATGATGTAAGAATGAATAGCGGATATGGCTACAATGTAATAATTGATATTTGGGAAAGAATGAATGGAATTCGACTTTATTATGTTTATGTCTTGAAGAATGCTAAAGGGTGACAACATAGGTAAGAATAATCTATCTTCTAAGGGAATAAGATATGGCAACTTCAAGCAAGAGAAGACTCTCATGTCATCCAGATCGATAACGATTAATCCAGTAGTTCCGTAAAAAGGTTAAGGAACGATCGAAAGAGAATACGGACAATTATACAACCCTAAGAGAACTTGTTTCGATTTAAGTATAACTTAACTTTTAATATGTTAAGTGATTAATCCCGAATGCCTTGGCTATTTATAGATCACCAGGCTGAACCGGGACCCGCTACCACTACCCCTTACCGTACTCGACTACCAGGCAAGTTTCAATTCCCTTCTTTTAGGCTGTTGTTGTGATTGAATAAATATATATATATATATATGATTGCTGTTATACATATGCCATTGCATGCATGCCTACTTTCAAGTTGAATTGATATACTTGTTCCCTGAATGTTATTGTTGGCTTATAAGCTAGATAGTTATATATATCAGTTATAAGCCGGTTATTGTAAGACCCTCATAGAAGGGCGTATACATCTTATTCGTCAAATATAGACCGGGAGTCAATATTTCTTGATATATCGAGATTACCTCGGGAGAAAATATTTAAGTAAATATTTTCTATTATTTGGGCGACGAATATTATTTGAATATTCGTTCGAGACTAATTATCTTAACGATCCTTACTTCAAATAATTATTTGAATTTAACTATTCAACGAATAATATTTCTCAATATTCATTCAGAGTCGAATTGACTATCGACTATTATTTCGAATATTCTTCTAAAGATGAGACTATTAAATGAATATTAATTGGATATTCTTTTAGAATATTATTTTATTAAATAAATATTACTTTTGAATATTCATTTAAGAAATTAAATACTTGATGAATATTATTTTAATATTCATCTGAAGCTTGATTTAATTATCGAATATTATCTCGAATATTCCTTAAGGCTTGGATTACTAAATGAATATTACTTGATATTCATTTAGGATATTATTCATTAAATGAATATTACTTTTGAATATTCATTTAAATTCCTAATTAATTATGAATATTACCTTAAATATTCTTTTCAGGTCTTATTAATTAATGAATATTGTTTTGAATATTCATTTAAATATTTATTTATTCAATAAATATTCTCCTGATATTTCTTCAGGGATTATTTTGAGAAATACTCTGATTAAAGATATTCTTTCATATTCCCAAATATTCTTTCAATATTTTAACTCAATAAATATTCTCTGAATATTTATTCCATACTTAGAATAATCTCGATAAGGTTTATCTTCTTCGATTATTACAGAAAATATTTCGAAGTCATATTATTATTAATCTTATATCAAGAAAGGTTCCCAGACATCATTCATCTTTGAGTCTATCTCCTTAATAATAAGGGAACCTTACTTGGAAAAATGTTATTTATCTTGTCGACTTCCCGGTCATAAAGTATTCCCTTCACCCGCAACTCGGGTGCTGTTGACTTATTAAGTCGTTGCTTACCTTCTCATCTTTCGAGGGGTAAGATTACTGAAACAAGTTGATATCCGTTACCAAGTAATAGCTTGGGAGTTATTAGTAAATTTTCCTTTCCAACTAGATACGACTACTTTGTGGAGTCTTATCAACAAGTATTATACTTGGGGAAAGGGGGACGAACGTTATATTCAGAATCATGAATTCTATTTGAACTAGGAGTCGTGTAAGAGGCCGAGTAGCGCCGGTCCATCCCCTTGGCCCAACCGTTGGCCGGGGAGAGCTAGCAAGGCGGTATACAAGTAAAGCCGTCAGTTCTTCCTTCTACCGGTAGTAAATCTAAATTGAGCTGTACGATCTCGACTGATCATCAAGATTGGAACAGCGGGCGCGGTGAATACTCCATCATTGGTTCATCATCCAAATTCATTTATTTCCTGCAACATGATTACTGTTGGCAGAGTTGGAAAAGAGTCATAACTGGAATTGCAACCCTTTCTTGCAAGTTCCTCTTCTTAATAACGATAATAATATCTCGCTTACTTTGATGTAGCAGATATTTCTTCAAACAAATACTTTAAGTTACCTTGTAACTTCATCGTTCATATTATACTGGCATCATTTCCGTAAATGCATGGCATATGGTTTGAAAGATAGCTTTGAACTGTTTTAAATTATCGTTCAGTTATATATTTGTTGGTGGGCTTTCGCTCACCCTTGCTTTGTTTATATTATGTCACAACAACAGCTAGGACAGATGGCTCGCGTCAGGCGCACTCGGCGCAAGCAGGTTACCCGACCCACCGGACTACCCGCTGAGATGCTAGCCGCCATTGCTGAGGTAGCATAGTTAGACAGCTTTTGTTTCCTGTTTAACTATATGTATAATTAATGTAATCAACGGCAAAACTTTTAAACCTATGATGTTATCCTTTTGGGATTGTAATAACTTTTATTCGTAAACCCTTTAATGTAAGACTTATTTCAATTTCATCTCTGGGACTATAACTGTTGTGTGTGTGAGTGGTAATTATTGTGGGGTCACAGCATGTGATTTATTTATTGTGGACTCAAGTCAAGTATTATGAATGGATGTAAGACCGTAACCACCAGATTCCTGACCCCGGATCTGGGGGTGTTACAGACCTCTTCTTCCAGTTCCCCATTTAGAAAGGCACTTTTGACATCCATCTGATAGACTTTGAAATTGGCATGTGCTGCATAGGCTAGAAAGATTATTATTGCCTCAAGTCTTGCCACTGGAGCAAAAGTTTCATCAAAATCTATTCCTTCTTCTTGAGAATAGCCCTTTGCCACTAATCTAGCTTTATTCCTCACAATTATGCCATTTTCATCTGTCTTATTCTTGAGAACCCATTTAGTACCTATGACACTTCTATCATCAGGTTTGGGCACAAGTTTCCATACTTTATTTCTTTCAAATTGGTTTAGCTCTTCTTGCATTGCTAACACCCAATCTGGATCTAGAAGGGCATCTTCCACTTTCTTAGGTTCCTCTTGAGACAGGAAGCTACTGTATAGACATTCTGCTTGAGTGGCCCTTCTAGTTTGGACTCTTGAATTTGATTCACCAATGATTAACTCAAATGGATGATTTCTAGTCCATTTTCTTGCAGGTGGAAGGTTTGATCTTGATGAGGTTGCTTCATTTCCATGATCATGTTGATTTAGCATTGAATTTTGACCTTGAGAAACTCCCCCTGAGTTTGTTGTCCTTGCTGAATTATGAAGTTGACTGTCAATGGATGCATCATTTTGCCTGTCGACGGATTCTTGAGAATGTCTGTCAACGGATGCATCTCTAATAGTGTCAACGGATGTTGCAAAATGACTGCCAACGGATGTTGCAGAATGACTGTCAACGGATGCTTCATTTTCAGTGTAAGCATCACTTCTAGTTGGTATAACAGCTCTAGGTGGATCTCTGTGGTCATGATCTTCATTTTCCTCATCATCATCATAGTACATTCTTCCTTCACCTTCATTCTCAAATTCCAACTTTTCATGGTAACCTTAATCATTTAGGCCTAGAATCTTTTGATCATCAAACACAACATGTACAGATTCCATAACAATGTTGGTTCTTAGATTGTAGACCTTGTAGGCTTTCCCTGCTGCATATCCAACGAAAATAGCTTCATCTGCCTTTGATTCAAATTTGCCCAAGTTATCTCCATGATTCCTTAGCACAAAACACTTACACCCAAAGACATGTAGGAAAGCTAAGGTTGGTTTCTTTTTGGTTAATAACTGATAAGGAGTCATTCCTTTAGCTTGATTGACCAAGGAAATATTCTGAGTAAAGCATGCAGTGTTGACAGCTTCAGCCCAGAAATATGTTGGTAACCTTGATTCACTTAACATTGTTCTAGCTGCTTCAATGAGAGTTCTATTTTTCCTTTCAACAACTCCATTTTGTTGAGGTGTTCTGGCAGCAGAAAACTCATGGACAATTCCATTCTCTTCACAGAAAATCTTCATTGTGGAATTCTTGAATTCAGTACCATTGTCACTCCTGATTCTTTGTACTCTGTCTTCAGAACCATTGTTTAGCATTCTGAGATGATTGATGATGATTTCACTTGCACAATCCTTGGAGTGCAGGAAGAAGGTCCATGTGAACTTAGAAAAATCATCTACAATCACCAGACAGTATTTCTTCTTTGAAATAGACATGACATTTACTGGACCAAATAAGTCCATATGCAGCAATTGAAGAGGTTAACAATGGATGACTCTGTCTTGCTTTTGAAGGATGATTTCTTTTGTTTCCCTACTTGGCAGGCATCATACAGCCCATCTTTGACAAACTCCAATTGAGGGATTCCTCTAGCAAGATCCTTTCTTACCAAATCATTCATAACTTTAAAATTCAAATGTGACAGCTTCTTATGCCATAGCCAACTCTCATCCTTACTTGCTTTGCTGAAGAGACAAGTAATGGATTCTGAGCATGTTGAATTGAAGTCAGCTATGTAAACATTTCCTCTTCTAAAGCCTGTCAATACCACATTGTTGTCTTCCTTGGCAGAAACAACATAGGCTTCTTTTGTGAACTTTACTTCATAGTCTTTGTCACAAATCTGACTGATACTCAGCAAATTGTGCTTCAAACCTTCAACTAAAGCTACTTCTTCAATGATGACATTGTCTTTTGAAATCAGGCCATATCCCTTAGTATATCCTTTGCTGTCATCTCCAAAGGTAATTCTAGGGCCAGCTCCTTCCTTGAACTCTGTGAGCAGGGTTGAATCTCCTGTCATGTGCCTAGAGCATCCACTGTCTAGGTACCATAGATTCCTTCTATTTCCCTGCACACATTTCAAAAACAAATCAAGTTGATTTTGGTACCCAAGCTTCCTTGGGTCCTTTCTTGTTAGCCTTTGACTTTGCACTCTTAGCATTCTTCAACTTAGGTGTAGATGCTTGAGTGATGGGGTTTGACAAATGCTCATTTGCATGAATATTGGATGCATGCATGTGTGGAAAATTGGCATACATATTATTCATGTTAGGTATGTTCCATGACATTTGTGGCACATTCATAGATTGAAAGTAAGGATTAGACATATATGGCATGTTCACATATGGATTTGAAAAACTAGCATTTTGATACAAACCAGGCATAACAGGCATTGCAGGCATACATGGCATTGGTTGAGGTACATGAACTGGAGCCTTGTTGACAATCTTGCAATCAGAAGATAGATGATTGACACTATTACAATTACTACAAGTTTTCCTAGGAGCAAACTTGTCAGGAGAGTAATTGTTTTTCTTGTTGATGCCTATCTTACCATTTCTGTTCTTTTTCTTTTTACCCTCAATTTCTACCTTTTCATTGTCTGATTTACCAACAGCCTTTTTGTTGTGTAAATCACCTGTCTTAGCCTTCCCACTGGATTTGGTTTTGTTGCACTCACCACTAACAAAATTCTTGTTTACTGGACCATACTTGATATCCAGTTTCCTAAGTTCCTTCTTACTAACAGACTTTTTGTTAGTCGACGGATACCTCTCATCCGTTGACGGTTCATCTGTCAACAGATGATCACTATCCGTTGATTCACAAATAGTCTCTAGATCCTCAAGGCCAGGTTCTAGCTCCTTTTTCTTTTGAGTCCAGGTATCCTTCACAAATGATTCTATTCCCTGAACTTCTATTATGTTTTGTGAAATATTCCTACAACTTTGAAATTTAGCAATTATCCCTTGTTTTTTTTCAAGCTGGTCTTTTAAAATCAGTTCTCTTTTTAACACAGCTTCAAGTTCACTTTTAGCATTATTGCAATCAACTCTCATTTTCTCAAATTCTAGAAATTGAGTTTCTAGAGCAGCATTTCTATCACTTAAAAACAGATTAGACTCTTTAATCCTATTGTTCTCTTTAGTAAGTGATTTAAGAGTAACACTTAAGTGATATAGTTCAGTAGACATTTCATCTATAACACTATTGCATTCCTCTTTGGTGAGCTCAGAGAGATTAGTAGAATATACCTGATTGCTAGCTGAACTTGCTTCCTGCTCTCCAGAATCAGCCATTAAAGCAAGGTTGACTAACTCAACATCATCATCAGAATGATTGTCATCAACAGCCCAGTCATACTCTTGGGTCAAGAATGCCTTTCCTTTATGCCTGAGAAGATCAAAATATTTCTTCTTATAGTCAACAGCCTCAGTTGGCTTTCCCTTGTTCTCAGATCTAGGTTTCCTGCATTCACTTATCATGTGACCAGCAATTCCACAATTGTAGCATTTAATTTTGGATTTATCCACATAGTTGCTTGTGGAAAAATCCTTGTTAAATGGCTTGGCCACCCCAGAGTTTCTCTTGAATTTCAGCTTAGAGAATCTCCTAGATAGAAAAGCTAAGTGCTCATCTATCTCATCCAATTCATCCTGCTGAAGAGCATTCAATTCCTTAGACAACTTTTCCTTGCCCCTGCTTGATTCTGTTCTACCTTTACAAACCTCCCTGTTTGGTGTAGAACTAGCAGTTTCTGTCCTTTCCTCCTTTTGCTCCAAGTTGGCAACAAGTGCAACTGACCCACTTTTCTTTTGAGACTTCTCAATCTCTTCATCCTGCTCCATTTCCAGCTCATAGGTCTTTAAAGTTCCATAGAGCCTTTCAAGAGTAAATGTCTTGTACTCTTGAGTGTTTCTTAGAGAAACAGTCATTGGCTTCCATTCCTTGGGCAGTGATCTCAGAAATTTGAGATTAGAATCTTTAACTTGATAGATTCTTCCATACAGTTTCAAACCATTTAGTAGCTTTTGAAATCTACTGAATGTATCATTCAATGTTTCTCCACTCTTAAAGTGAAAATGTTCATACTGTTGGATTAGTAGTTGCATCTTGTTTTCCCTTACCTGTTCTGTTCCTTCACACAGGGTTTGAACAATTTCCCATACTTCCTTGGCGGTAGTACAGGTAATAACATTGTCAACCATGTCTGTTTCTAAGCCATTGAACAAAATATTCATGGCCTTTTTGTCTTTGTGGACTTCTGCAATATCTTCAAGGCTCCACTCAGAAACAGGTTTGGGAATGAGAGTGTCAGGCACATCATCAGCCAGACCAACTCTTGTTGCTGTCTTCATTGGAACGTGAGGACCCTTGTCAATACAGTCCACAAAGCCCTCATCAATAGACGAGAGATGTAGACGCATTTTTACTTTCCAGTGAAAGTAATTTTCTCTATCAAGAACTGGAATCTTTACTCCATAATCCTTCTTAGACATGTTGGAAGTGTGTTGATCTTTAAACTTCAAATATGTTAGAAGCTTGCTCTGATACCAATTGTTATTCCCAGATTACACACTTGTATAATTGTAGAAGGGGGGGTTGAATACAATTCTTGATATTTATAACTTTCTGATAAGAACTCCAGAAATTTATGCAGAGATAATTGCAATGTAAGATTTAAACACAAACACATATAAAATCAGGTGGTTAATATGCACCACCTGAACCTTTTATTTGAAGAAAACTCTGTGATACAAAATGTACACAGCTGCCGTTTTACAAATCTTTGCTTCTAAGGATATTCAAGAAACCCTAAGCAAATATGTCTGTTTTCTTAACTTACAAAGAGTTGCTACACTTGGTTATAAATCCCAAGTTTTACAAGTACTACTGGAATAAGATAATACTAATCTAATTCTAGTTGACTTGCTACTACACTCCAAATACACATGTAGCCGAAAGGTTGTCCTTGTGTTCAGACATGTCTCCTGCACCTTTCTTGTATTCATAGTGTAAATAGAATGCTTCTTTCTTCTGTGTTTCCAAAGTATGGCTGCCATACTGCTTTTTGTATCTACTATCAACCCATGTGATCTGTCAGTCAAACATGTCCTTATCAACTGCTAATCCCCAGCTAATCATAGAAGACAGTGTCAATGATTATCCGTTGATGTTGTATACTGACATCCGTTGATGATGTATTGAGCGGTATCCGTTGATCTTGAGACTTGAGCTGTATCCCTTGATAGAGTAGATTTGAGTTGTATCCGTTGATAGAGTTTTGTCTTCATCTTTTGATACACTTTCACTTAGACAGAATTACATAGCATAGCTTATTTACAATTGGCTACCCTATTCTTCCTATCCGTTGATAGTCAACATGACTGTGGATAAAAACACTATCAACTGATAACATAGAGATACTTGCAGTATGCTACAAAACCTCATCCGTTGATGAGCTACCTGTCAACGGATAGAGTTATAAATCCTCATCCGTTGACAGCTACAAAACCTTATACAATTTGATTGATTGTGAAGTTATCATCAAGTACAACATATTCCTAACAAACCTCCCTGTAGGATTCTGATATTCATTAGCAGCCATCATCTCGATCAATTCATAAGCTTCTTCATAACTCTTGGCCCACAAAGCTCCACCTGATGCTGCATCTAGCATGGGTCTCGACTGTGCACCCAAACCATTATAAAAACAATTGATTATCATCCAATCAGGCATCCCATGATGTGGACACTTTCTTAGCATCTCCTTATATCTCTCCCAAGCCTCGCATAGAGATTCTCCAGACTGCTGTGAAAACTGAGTGATAGCATTCCTGATAGCTGCTGTCTTCGCCATGGGAAAAAATTTGGTGAGAAATTTCTGTGCAAGATCTTCCCATGTAGTGATAGAACCTGCTGGTAAAGAGTGTAACCAACTCTTCACCTTGTCCCTCAGAGAGAATGGAAATAGCCTTAACTTAACAGCATCCTCAGACACCCCATTGGTTCTGAAGGTATCACAGATCTCTATGAAATCCCGAATATGCATGTTGGGATCTTCGGTAGGAGCACCCCCAAACTGAACTGAGTTCTGGACCATCTGTATAGTGCTAGGCTTGATCTCGAAGGTGTTGGCTGCGATTGCTGGTCTGACAATACTCGATGCAATGTCATTGTTCTTTGGCTGCGAGAAATCCTTAAGAGCCTTAGTTGCTGCTGCTGGTTCTCCCATATCTTTTACAACTTGAATCACTGGAGCTTCTGTTTCTGTTTCTTCTTTATTTTCCAACTTCTCCTTATTCGCTTGAGAACGCGTTCGCATACACGCTCAAGTACCTGAAAACACAAAACAACACAAAAACTATTAGTAACCGATCCGAGTCAATGAACTTTAACGACCACTGATGTCAAGCACATAAACTAAAACAAATCCCCGGCAGCGGCGCCAAAAACTTGTTTGCAAAAAATCACGCAAGCGCACGTGTTCACAAGTAATATAGAATGAAGTAGAGTTCGTTCCCACAGAGATTGTATAATTTAGTTCTTGTACCTAAGCATCAATGTATGATTATCGTTCAATGCTAAGACAATGGACAAATTCGTTTTGATTATCTAAAATTAACTAATAAGAATTAATTAACAACTAAATTAATTGACTAAGTGATTTCAAATTACTTATGAGATGGAAAACATGGGATCCTAACTTCAATACAAACTTCCTTTAGAGATCATGCCCTTTTATCAACACATGTGGTGGTTACGATAACTAATCGGATAACACGAAATAAGTATACGTTACCTTTCAGTACACGCACACCAATCTACACAATATCCACAAAAGATAGAAATCATGCAGGCACCAATTATGCTTAGACCCTATATGTCTATAGAATTTGAAAACATAATGGTTGAAGATCAAGTATCCATAAGATTACATAAGGTAGTATGAGACGGTTAGAAACACACCACAAACATGAACAACATTCATGAACTTATGCTAGCATGGCAAGTTCTAAATCAAAAGATTCACTGTCGCTTCACTTAAGATTAACAAGATAGATGTTAGCTACGCATCTATATGAATTAAATACAACCATGCAAGGATATCGCAAATTCACCACACATATATCAAGTTAGGCAATCAACATCTAAATTCCATAAGTAAATCCGTTAGGACCCCATGATGGCGATTAGTTCATAATCGAACCGTTCGTCATCATGGGGTTTGATGAAAACATGATAAAGATGAAGAGAATAATGATGAATAAATCAATGATAACAAAGTTATAGAACAAAGTCGAATAATGATCAAGCATCCAAAAGATACGCCTAGTAAGTATACAAGAAAACTATGTCTAGATCTTCTTGTTGTCACGATCCTCACCTTGGCTTCTCAATCTCGTGCTAAAAAGTGTGTATGTAATGTGAAGTAATCTGATCTCTGGTGTTGGTGTGTGTAAATCTGACCTCCCAGCATGTGTATTTATAGCTCAATATTGCATCTTCTCCAAACAATTGCCATTCTTGAGTAGGAATCGAATTTGACAAATTCCATCTTTAAATATGATATAGATTGCAAATTCCTTTGTCAAATAAAGCTTCTGGACTATTCCCACCGTTCAAGAATATTTCCATGTCGAATAGGAGAAGAAAACGGCAACATTCCTCCTAAAATTCAGAATTAGAACAGTTTCTGGCAGCCCAGTTTTCCCTTGGCGCGATCGCGCTCTTCTCCTTTGCTTTTACAGCGCGGTCGCGCTCTACCAAATCTGTCAACCCTGCCTAGCGCGGTCGCGCTCTCCTCCAATGTAAACATAGCGCGGTCGCGCTCCTCTAATGCTGTCTCTGCAGAAATTGAGTTAGAAGCTAATTCTTTGCGCGCCGTTTTTACACCACAACCACTTCTGTTCCAAAAGTTACAAAACACCATAAATAGCTGCAAAAACTTAATTCCTGCACAAACTCCACAAAACACGTTAAACCACACAAATACTCGAGGATTAAGCGATCAATTCAAGTCAAAATAAAACGATCCAAATGGATAAAAATCCACTTATCACCCATCCCGAGCCCAACCCCCAGAATGTAATAAATGTGGAAGGAAACATGCGGGCGTGTGTAACCTGCAAGATGTGAAGTGCTTCAAGTGTGGGCTGACAGGGCATTATGCTAACGCCTGTCACGGAACTAGTAACAACCCGAGTGCCGGAGGTAATTGCTTCAAGTGTGGGAAACCAGGGCACCGAATGAGGGAATGTATGTCCTTTGGGCCAGCTGCATCGAGAGTGGGTGGAACTGCTTCTAACAAGGCCCTTACTGCAAGAACTTTTAACATGACGGTGCAGGATGCCGTGAGGAACACGGATGTGATTGCAGGTACCCTACTACTCAACTCAGTTAAAGCAAATGTTTTATTTGATTCGGGAGCTACCAAGTCCTTCATATCTCTAGATTTTGTATGTCAGTTAGGCCTTAAGACTGAACCATTGAAAGACAGATTGCAAATAGAGATAGCTAATCATGAAATTATTCCCGTTAGCCAAGTATGTCTAGGTTGTGACCTAGAAATAGAAGGGCGACACTTTCGGGTAGACTTAATACCTTTTAAGCTAGGGGAGTTTGACGTAATAGTAGGTATGGATTGGTTAACAACCCACGGAGCCCAGATTGATTGTGTCAAGAAGAAAGTAAGTTTGAGACTGTCAGGGGACGAAGAAGTAGTGTTTAGTGGGAAACGGCAAAACTAAAAGTTCCTGACTATGATTCAAGCTAAGAAGCTGTTACGTAAAGGATGCGAAGCCTATTTAGCCTATGTGAAGGATACCAAGAAGGAGGCACCAAACCTACAGGAAATCCCTGTCGTTAATGAGTTCACGGACGTATTTCCGGATGATAGAGACATCGAGTTCGCCATAGACCTAATTCCGGGTACGGCCCCAATTTCGAAAGCCCCATATCGGCTAGCCCCAGTGGAGATGAAAGAGCTGGCCACTCAGTTACAAGAGTTGTTGGATAAAGGGATGATAAGACCTAGTGTGTCACCGTGGGGAGCCCCGGTGTTATTCGTGAAAAAGAAGGATGGTAGTATGAGATTATGTATAGACTACAAGGAGTTGAACAAGGTGACTATAAAGAATAAGTATCCCTTGCCCAGGATAGATGACCTGTTTGATCAATTGAAAGATGCAGTTTATTTCTCTAAAATTGATTTGCGGACCGGGTATCAGCAGTTAAAGATTAAACCAGAAGATATACCAAAGACGGCCTTTCGCACCCGGTACGGACACTATGAGTTCCTAGTGATGTCATTTGGGTTAACGAATGCCCCTGCAGCTTTCATGGATTTAATGAATCGAGTCTTCAAGAAGTACTTGGACAAGTGTGTTATAGTCTTCATCGATGACATCTTGATTTATTCCAAGACGAAGGAGGAACATGCAGAGCACTTGAGGATTGTATTGGGAGCATTGAGAGAAGAAAAGTTGGACGCTAAGTTCTCGAAGTGCGAATTTTGGTTGAAGGAAGTTCAGTTTTTAGGACATGTGATTAGCGAACAAGGCATTCTAGTGGACCCAGCCAAAATAGAGGCTGTATCAAATTGGGAGAGACCAACCACTCCGACAGAGGTGAGAAGTTTTATAGGGTTGGCTGGCTACTATAGGAGATTTGTCCAAGACTTTGCCAAGATAGCAGCCCCTTTGACCCGACTAACTCGCAAGACCGAGAAGTTTGTGTGGACTGAAAAATACGAAGAGAGCTTCCAAGAGTTGAAGAAGAGGTTGGTGACAGCACCAGTACTAGCCCTACCTGATGATAAGGGAGATTTTGTGATTAATAGCGACGCATCCCATAAAGGTTTAGGGTGTGTGCTTATGCAGCACGGTAAGGTGATTGCTTATGCGTCCAGACAACTTAAGGAGTACGAGATAAGATACCCCACCCATGATTTGGAATTAGCAGCGATAGTTTTTGCTTTGAAGATCTGGAGACATTATCTTTACGAAGAAAAGTGTGAAATCTACATGGATCACAAGAGCTTAAAGTACATATTCACTCAGAAAGAGTTAAACATGCGGCAGAGGAGATGGTTAGAGCTAATCAAGGATTATGATTGTGAGATTCATTATCACCCAGGGAAGGCCAACGTAGTGGCCGATGCACTTAGCCGAAAGGAGAAGCTTAAGATGATAACGTCAGTGGACGAACTGATCAAGGACCTTGAGAAGCTAGAGATTGAAGTGAGGTTACCAGGAATTGGACAAGAGAGTCTAATGGAAATAAAAGTCCAACCACCGCTATTGGAAAAGATTAAGTTATGCCAGGAAAAGAAGATAGAAGAAGAAAAGAATTCGATGGAGAAAATTTTGACTGGCGAGGAAATTAAGTGTGAGAAGGATGGGAATGGAATTATGAGGTACGCATCTAGGATATGGATCCCGAACGTTCAGGAGTTAAAAGACGATATTTTTCAAGAGGCTCATAGTTCGAGGTACTCAATTCACCCTGGAGGCACTAAGATGTATAGAGATTTAAGAGAATACTATTGGTGGCCAAATATGAAGAAGGACGTGGCAGAGTGGGTAAGCAAATGCTTGACATGTCAAAGAGTGAAGGCCGAACACCAGAGACCCAGTGGATTGTTGCAACCCTTAGAGATACCCGAGTGGAAGTGGGAGCAAATTGCGATGGACTTTGTGGTCGGATTACCAAGGACCAAGACTAATCATGATGCCATTTGGGTAATTATCGATAGGTTGACCAAGTCAGCACATTTTCTTCCAATCAACGAGAGATATACTGTCGACAAGCTGGAAGATATTTACTTAAAGGAGATTGTGGTTAGGCATGGGGTTCCTGTGAGCATTGTATCAGATAGAGACCCAAGATTCAACTCCAGGTTCTGGAGAAGTTTTCATGATTGTATGGGGACCAAGTTAAACATGAGTACTGCATACCATCCCCAAACAGACGGACAGAGTGAGAGGACCATCCAGACCATCGAGGACATGTTGAGGGTATGTGCCATTGATTTTAAGGGAAGTTGGGATGACCACTTGCCGTTGATCGAATTTTCCTACAACAACAGTTACCATGCGAGTATAGGCATGCCCCCATATGAAGAGGAGAGCGGAAGATTTTAGGGCCTGAACTGGTCCAACAGACAAGAGAAACTATCGAGCTCATAAGAGGACGGCTGGTAGCGGCCCAAAACAGACAGAAGAAGTATGCGGACCTGACCCGCAAGGACAAAAAATATGAGGTAGGAGAGTTTGTGATGTTGAAGGTATCGCCGTGGAAAGGATTGATGAGATTTGGTAAGAAGGGAAAACTAAGCCCGAGATTTATTGGACCTTTTGAGATCTTGAAACGAGTTGGGAAGTTAGCCTATGAATTGGCCTTACCCCCGAGGTTACAGCAAGTACATAATGTGTTCCACGTGTCCATGCTACGACCATACCATACCGACTTTCGACATGTGATAGAACATGATCAAGTGGATTTGCAACCAGACTTAACATATGTAGAGCAACCCGTAGAAATCATGGATAGAAAAGAACAGGTGCTGAGGAACAAGGTTGTCAAATTAGTGAGAGTTTTGTGGAGGAATCAGAATGTCGAAGAATCAACATGGGAACTAGAGAGCGCGATGCGTGAAAAGCACCCCCAACTGTTTTCAACCTGATTCCGGGACGGAATCCTTTTAAGGAGGGGAGGCTGTAAGAACCCTAATTTTTGGTAATATTTCCTTTTATTTAATATCTTGTGACATTGTCAATATGGAACCTTTCTAGTCATCCCTGTTGATTAATAGAATTGATTGTCTGAGAAACTGCGTTGTTGCATTTATTATGTAAGATAAAAAGGGATATTGTGAAGGCATGAGTCTTATTGTTAGTAAGATTTATAAAACTTGGGATTTGAGAATGATTAGAGTATTAAAAGATTTATTAAGAATTATGACGAGGAATTATGGATATTCGAGGGATTTACACAATTAAGTACTTAAGGAATTATAGGGGAAATCTCTACGCGACAAAATATTATTACGAGAGATTAGTTAAGATACGATACGAATTAAAGATTAAATGACAAGCATTGGTGGAAGAATAATGATACAAGGAGTAGTATTGCATGCAAGTCCCATGCAACCAAGTGGTTAGAAATCAAGCAAACTAGTTAGCAATTGGAAGATGAATAGTACCTAGTTACTTGCTTTTTCAAAAAGAGGGACAAGAAGTACAAGGAGCCATGCTTGCTAGTACTTACCTATACTTACATGATATGTATCACCCAACCTAACATAACATCAATTATTCACCAACATAACACACAAAACAAAAAAAAACACAAACTCTTCTCCCCCCCCCCTTGTATTCTTGCTCTCGGCCAAGAAGGAAAGTGGAGAAGAAAATTTCTTCTTCCTCCTTTTCCATCACTCATAAATCACACCATAAATCCTAGGTCATCTACATCATCTAGACAAGGTATGTTAGCAATTTCAATCCATTTCATCCACCCAATTTCAAGTTAAAAATTGTTAAAGCTTGGGTGAATAGTAACCATGTTGAATTTTCTTTTAGATCTTGGATTGTAAGTGTTGTAGGAGACCATTTAAGGTGTTGTTGAGTTGTGAAAAGCTTATCCAAGGCCCCTATGTGCTCAAGAAGGTATAAAAATCTCAAACCCTCTTGGTTATGTATTATTTATCATGTGTGGTAGTAGATCCATGTGTTTGTGAGCTAATCTTGGTTGTATATGTATTGGATGACATGGATCTTGAGATTTGATGTTGAGATTGTGACTTTTATGATTATGGATGATATATATATCTCCATGAGTGTTATGAACCATGATCTAAGTGTATTAAGTGTTGGTTGTGTTGTGGAATCATGCAAAATGGTTGATCTAAGTAGTTTGTGCTTGCTGAGTTTTGTCAAGGAACATTGACCTGTATTGTAACACGATTTGAACCCCCAAATGTTGTCCCCTGATGTCCTACCATATATTGTTGGAAAGCTAATTGAATGTAGTTTCTGGAAATGTAAGGTTCATGGCTAGGTGATGTATAGACTTTAAGTTATGTCCGGAGGAGTGAATTGTGTTTCTGGACTCCGGACTGCACTAAGTGACCCCCTTGTGAACCTTGTTTAAACCCCTAAAAATATATGTGGGATCATGGAAAAATTTGAGAATGTAGAGATTTCAGTGGTGAAGACCACCCAAAAGGAATTGGATTAAAATATGAATTTTTGGATTTTATAAAAATGCTACAGTAAAATTCGCGCAAGGGAAAAAGTCGATTAGTGGAGCAAAATTCTAGGGTTAGTGGTTATGATTCGAATGTGGTAACTAAATTAAGTCGATTAAGTGACGAGCGTAATCGAGTGATGACATGAACCTATAGTGGGGCTAGAGAGTCATAAGATGAAGTCGTTAAGTTAATTTCGTACCCCCTAAAACCCCATAATTAAAGAGATATTGTTAAGGTACTAACGAGCGGTTATGGTTTATATATAGATCGTTCGACTCCGCACGCTCGACCACCCCAACCAAACCAAGGCAAGTTTACTTTTCAAAACTTATCCATATACAAGGACTTTCACTGTTGTGTTTGTAGTTTTCAATTATATCAAATGCTATGTTTATCGAAATATTGATGCAATTGAGATTGAATAAGTACATATATGCTTATGCCCCTTGAACTTAGATTGAAATGTTTTCTTCGGACAACGACTCTAGCAATAGAGGTCGTAGCGGTCCGTATATACTATTGACCGGGGAGCGGTATATTATTATATCGTATCTAGTTTGCGAAAACCCGAAGGGTCATTCGGGTAGTATCGTATACTCAAGTAACTATTGTTATATCTTCGTAAATACTCGAAACCCTATCTTGGATTAAAAGTTTATTTTATCGAATAAGTATTTTATTAATTATTAATATTAAATCTTAAAATATTATTTATTAATTATTGTTCATTATTTAAAGACAAAGTTAATCCAAGATACTTTTTAATACTTCAAACTCGAACTCATTCAAACTCAAAACATTTTCGAAAACCCCCGGTCAGATTCTGCTTCTTGTATGATTTCA
The DNA here is from genome assembly GCA_036435485.1 of Saposhnikovia divaricata. NCBI lineage: Eukaryota > Viridiplantae > Streptophyta > Magnoliopsida > Apiales > Apiaceae > Saposhnikovia > Saposhnikovia divaricata. The sequence continues at coordinate 134,898,371 of CM071594.1, read as the reverse complement.
AGAATCATCGGTCGACTGATGTCGGACAATATACCAATGCATCAAGATCATTGTCCAAAGCAATATCCATTCATTGCAATCATTGTTCTTTGAAACCACCATTCATTAGTGCTCTTTAACCACAATAAGAAAAGTTTTAATTCTACCCAAAATTCGGGTTATTACAATGATTACGGATGTAGTTTTCATCGAGGGTGATTACGGATGTAGTTTTCACCCGAGGGATAGTTACGGATGTAGTTTCTATCCTTCTACCGGTAGAGAAGACCCGCGGATTATTTGACTTGGATGTGGCGACTGATCATCGTCAATCCTTGTCAGGTTTTGTGTTTTCTTTAAGTCCCATTCCTCCATTTTGGAAAAATGCTTTGACACTGCTTCTTAGGCTTTTGTGCCAAGTTGCTGATATTGTTCTATTTTGATGAGAAAGATGTTGACTCAATGCAGTATCTAGAACTGCAAGTTTATTTTGAAAACGAGGGCACATATTGTTGCACCTTCGAGATTTATCAACTATGACAAGTGATTTTATATCTGATTGATACAAACAAATTTAATAACCGCCAATCATATGAAATGCTATATTGCTTATCTTATACGTATATTTCTTGCTGAGCTATAGTTGCTCACTCTTGCTTGTTTTCAAATTTTACAAACACAACAGCTAAGCGAAATGGCAAGACCCAGACAGACTGCTCGAAAGCAGGTGACTAGACCCGAGCCAGCACTTGAGATTCCACCGTAGGCCCCATTAGCCGGATTGGTTGGCAGCTTTTGTTAGTTCGTTTTATTTATCAGTATGACCTATGCAAGGCAGTGTATCGTAACAAACTTTCAAGCCGCCAACTTCGCTTCATATCGAAGTGTTGCTGGTAGCGTAAATACTATTTAATTCGGTCTATAATAACTCTGATAATTTTATTACTGTTTAATCAATGTGTGACGTTTCTGAGGCTCTAACCTGTGTGTGTGTGTGTGGCGTGAGTTTATTGTGGGGTCGATGGCTGTGTTATATGTATTATGTGCAAGAACAGGTATGTTATTAATGGAAAATGGACCGTGAGCACCTAGATCTCCGACCCCGGATCTGGGGGCGTCACATACATCCAGTAGTCCGGCTACGAATCCAACATGGATCTTCAGTTCTCTTGCTAATAGCTCAGTTCTTTATGCTCACTTTTCTGAGCACCATATCTTAATAATCACAATCTTTCTGGCTACATCCCTCATTCCTCAAGGGTAAGCTCCTTATCCTAACAGGATTTTCCTTATCTGCTGGAACCTCTTCCGGGTCTCCAGTAGGGTACTCCATCGAATTTACCCGCTGATCTTCAGCATATAAAGCATCATCGCGCTGCTGCTCGTATGCCTCAAGGTCTGTCACCTTACTCGTCGATACGATATCGAGCTAAGTTACTATCATGATACTTAAGAGTTCCCATAAGGGTTTTATATGTCATCACTACATTAAGTAGTACGACTATGAACTTGGCAAGAGTTCTTATTATCTTAGTGAATTTATTGTTTTAACGTCGCCTCATCTCTGGGGTTTATAACGTACGCTCTGATACCACTTCTGTAACACCCCCAGATCCCGGGTCCGGGATCCGGTCGTTACGGTCTCCATTACTGTCCACAATACTTGAACTTACTTCAACATAAAATAAATTACATCTTTATGACCCAACACAACAATATAAAAGACACCCGTTATAGTCCCAGAGATGAAATCAGAGTAACAATCAAATTTTATTAATCACGTTATGAGTTCTTACAATCCAAAAGAATTACAATATGAATACATACTCTCTGCCATCCATTTGCATAACTCATACTAGACCATATACTTGGTACTGAAAGAATGAATCTATCCTACCAATAGCTTCTTCTTCAGCTCTGGTAGTCTCATCGTTCTCACCCGCGTCGAGTGCGCCTTGTGCGAGTCATCTGGTCTAGCTGTTGTTGTGATATAATAATAAAGCAAGGGTGAGCAATAGCCCACCAACAATAATGTATAACTGAACGAATATATATAATAGTTCAAAGGTTTCTTTCAAACCATATGCCATGCATTTACGGAAATGATGCCAGTATAATATGAACGATGAAGTTACAAGGTAACTCAAAATGCATATATAGGTGGGAATATCTGCTATGTCAAAGATAATCCAGATATTATCATTTATCATAAAAGAGGAAATTGCAGGAAAAATATTGCAACTCCAATTATAAATAATCTTCCAATACTGCCAACAATGATAATGTTGCAGAAAATAAAAGAATTTGAATGATGAACTTATGCTGGAGTATTCACCGCACCCACTGTCCAATCCTTATGATGATCAGTCGCAGATTGTACAACTCAATTTAGATTTACTATCGGTAGAAGGAAGAGCTGATGGATTTACTTGTCTACCGCCCTGTTAGATCTCCCTGGCCAACGGTTGGGCCAATTGGGATGGACCGGCGCTACTCGGCCTCTTACACGACTCCAAGTTCGAAAAGAAGTTCTTGACTCTGAACGTAAAGTTCGTCCCCCTTTCCCCAAGTATGATACCTGTTGATAAGACTCCACAAAGTAGTCGTATCTAGTTGGAAAGGAAAATTCAACATCATATCTCTCAAATTGCTGCTTGTTAGAGGATACCATCTTGTTCCAATAATCTTACCCCTCGAATGATGAGAAGGTTACTCAAAGATTCAATTGATAAACAACAACCAAGTTGCGAGTGAAACGAATAGTTTTACAAGATTAATGACCGGGAAGTCAACAAGATAAATAACATTGCTCAAGTAGTTTCCCCTATAATATAGAAGTTTGAGCGAGCATTTGAATCCTTTTAAGATAGATTTAAATGAAAAGTAAAGAGTTGGGAACCTTTCCTTGATAAAATAATCGTAAAAAGACTCCGAAATATTTTACATAATATCTGGAGGAGAAAGATAATCTCAAGATAATATAACTCATATTTAAAAAGAATTTAAAAGAATTAAATAAATATTCCAAGAATATTTATTAACTCAACAATAATTACGGAATATTATTAAATCATAGCACTGCTCGTAAGTAATCCTCGAATGAATATATAGAATTATTTACTAATTAAATCTCTCCTTAAATGAATATTCGAAATAATATTCATTAAATAATTAAACTCCAATAAATATTTAGAATAATATTCAATAAATACGTCAAACCTTAAATGAATATTTGAAAATAAAATTCATTTAATAAATAATCCTCTAAATGAATATTCAAATAATATTCATTTAGTAATCCAAATTTTAAAGGAATGATCGAAATAATATTCCTTAAGTAAATAGAACTTCCAATGAATATTTTAAAATAATATTCATCAAGTACGTAAAACCTTAAATGAATATTCGAAAGTAATATTCATTTAATAAATAACATTCTAATGAATATCAAAATAATATTCATTAAATAATCAACTCTAAATGAATATTCGAAACTAACATTCATATAATATCTCTCGACTGAGATAATATTCGAATAACATTCCTAGAAATATTTCCAAGTAATTGAAACTTTATGGAAATATAAATAACGTTTAATAATAACATTCCTTAAAATAAATAATAATCTGCCGTGGGAATCCCTCCGGGTTTCCACGACTATCTATATCTCAAAATACCGACTCCCGGTCTATATTTAAGAATGAATATCATATGCCCTTCGCTAAGGGTCTTATCAAAACAATTCGGCTTATAACTGATAATTCGCATCTAGTCTATAAGCCAATAGCAATTCAGGGAACAGGTATCATAATATAATTTGACAATAGGCATGCATGCTTTGGCATATGTAAAATGGCAATCACATATATATATTATCACAACAACAGGTTCAAAGTTTTGAACACTTGCCTGGTAATCGGGTGTGGGTAGAGATAGCATGTCCTGGGTCTGCTCGATGATCTATAAACAATCAGAACATTCGAGATTAACCACTTAACACCTTTTAAAAGTCTAAGTATAACTTCACTTAAATCGAAACATGTTTTCGAATTATCTCGTTATACACCTTATAGTGTAACTCGATCTTTTTATTACTGATACGATCCGACATTTGTTCGTTATTACGACATGTCATCATACCCATACTCGGTATATACTTAAGTCATATAAGTTCTAAAGTTGATTGATTATGAACCGAGATTATACCTCGAGTTTTATCGTTCGTTTTCTAAGTGTTTCACCAAAGTTATAACCAAGCGGGTTTTTAGGGGTTCGTTCGCGTTTAACCTTGATTCGAACATTTTTATAAAATTGGAAAACGATTCGTTTGACATGTGGTTTTCTCTCATACCTTCCTTATGACCTCTAGTATTTATCTACCAAGATTGGCCACTGAGTAACATGCTTTACGAGGGTTCAATTGAAGTTACGAACTTTTACTTACGGTTCCGAACCAATTTTAGTAATTTGACCATATCTCCTAAACGGTAAGTCGGAATGTTTCGATTCTCATGCCAAAACGATCTATGGCTCGAGATCTACAAGGACCAGTCATAATATCACCAAGGTCAGGAATTATATTATATGACATGCTTGGTTTCTAAGTGTTAACAAAAATTCGGCATTACGACGGCTATGTTTACACGCTTTTCCAAATTTCAAGCTTTCCAATAATCATAGTTTCCACTCCAAACAACACATACATGTTATTTAACCATGAACTAAGGCCAAGAAATGCTTTTACATTCATCTAAACTATTTTATCCTCTTATATCAAAAAATCACTACATAAGCATGCTTTAATCATCACCATAATCATACTAATCTAAAAACTCATCAAGAACATCATTAAACTCAAAGTAAGAGCTAGAGTTTTGGTGAGACATACCTTCCATGGAGTGGGTAAAGACCTTGCTAAGCCTTGTATAGTCCTTGTATATCCTTAACCAAGCTTAGATCATCCAAGAAATCAAGAAAACCAAGATTTGTTATTGAAAGTTACTATTCACCTTAGACTTTGATGATTTTATTGAAAATGGTAAAAGTGGTATTTGAGGCTAAAATCTCTAGGGTATCACTTTTATGAAATATAGGATCTAGGATAATAATTTGGAGATCAAACAATGGTTGGAAGGTTGATTTTTGATTTGGAATTTAAGGAGAAGTCGAATTCTTTCTTTGGAGAGGAAATGGAGTTGGTTGCTTGTTTGCTTGCTAGTCTCTTGTTCTCATCTTGTGTCCTTGAGATATTATCTCATAAAGTAGCTTTATTAAAGCTATTATGTCATGGATGATGAATTTTTTGATGGACATGTGTCTTGTTTTTGTGGTTGGATGAGAAAAGGATGCTAAATACTAGTTAATCTCTAATGGTTTTAGTTTGTAATGTAACTAGATTGGTTACTAGATATTTATCACTTGCACATGCATGTATCTTGCTTCCTCTGCTTGTTTCTTTGTCCATTTATTGCTCAATTCATTGATCGTTCGGAGGAATAACTCGTTCGTTACTAGTTAGGGTTTTACCGGGATCCTTCTTAATATTTATACTATCATCCTCCATTCTCTTTAATAATTCTTGAACCTATTTTCCTTAAATCCCTTCAATAATTCCTTAAGTCTTTCAGTGTCCAGGGAAATCTCGGGGAAAATAAAAGTACAATTTTTCAGAATCCGACAACTTTTACATACACTTATTTTCCTCCTGGATCACTAATACGAACTCGGAAATCCGTTCTGAATACTTCTATATAGTGTCGTCTGATAATATTCTTACTTCCACCAAAAACACTATTCATCCATTTTTCTTTACTCATCCTCTTAGGGTTGTACAATTGTCCCTGATCTCTTTCGATCGTTCCTTAACCTTTTTACGGAACCACGGGACTAATCGTTATCGATTTGGATGACATAAGAATAATCTTCTCCTTTAGAATTATCAAATCTCAATAGTATTCTTCATGGCATATAAACATTTTAATCCAAATCTATTCCTTTCATTCATTATCTCAATCGTTACATCGTAGTCGTAATCACTATTCACCATTACCTCAGTACATAATAAAAAGTTTTAGATATATCCAAAATTTGGGGTTCTTACATTTACCAAAACATCTTCCATTATTCCTCTTGGATACGTGATCGATCGATCAGCCAGCTACAAAGGGATGTTTGTAGGCTTTGGATCCGGCAACCCAAGTTGCATGAATACCGAAAAAGGCATAAGATTGATACTAGCTCCCAAATCACACAAACACTTGTCAAAAGATAAGTTGCCAATGGTGCACGGTATAGTGAAACTTCCCGGATCTTTAAGTTTAGGAGGTAACTTCTGCTGCAGAACAGCACTGCACTCTTCGGTCAAAGCTACAGTTTCAAATTCCTCGAGCTTCAACTTCCGTGAGAGAATGCCCTTCATGAATTTAGCATAGCTCGACATCTTTTCTAAAGCTTCTGCAAAAGGAATATAATGGATAATTTCTTGAACACTTCTAAAAATTTCTGAAATTGCTTTTCTTGACTTTTCTGCAAGCGTCGAGGATATGGTGGAGGATAGATCTGATTCACCCACTTCTGCTTCGGAGGAGAGTTTCCAGCAAAATTTTTCTTTTGAAGTCTTTTTGGGAATGGAGGAGGTGGATAGATCTGATTGATCTCTGTAGACTGTTTTGGAGTAGATTCTTCAGCAAATGTTTTGCCTTTTTTTACTTCGCCATCCAACCGATCAGCTGCAAATTCAGAATTTACCTTTTCTTTATCTGCAGAAGCCTTCACCTGCTGTTTCTTGATTTCTTCGTCTTCTTCAGCTGCTGATTTTTGATCCCTCGAGACTTTTCCAGATCTCAAAGTAACTGCGTTCACATGTTCCTTGACTTCCCTTCTGCCTGGATTAAAGATACCGCCTAGCTTTTAACCATCAACCTCAACTCATCTAATTCAGATTTTTCATTCGAAGAGGGACCAGCATTCCCATGAGATTATTGCTACTGAAATCCCGGAGGTTGGAATTGTTGCCTTGGAGCATACTGCTGCTGATAACCTTGATTGAATGGCCTTGCTCCATATTGCTGATAAGGCTGCTGAGGTTGTTGAGCACCTTGATTGTTGCTCCAGCTGAAATTAGGATGATTCCTATTATTCGGATGATAGGTGGTTGGAACTGGTGCAGCAGGTCTCTGGAAATTACTCACAAACTGTGCTGATTCAGAAGAGATAGCACACTGATTCGTCTCATGTGCTCCCGCACATAGCTCACAAACACTAGCCACCTGCTGAACTTCATAGTTCGTAAGAGAATCCACCTTCATAGTCAAAGCCTTCAACTGAGCTGTTATAGCTGTAGCTGCATCCACTTCCAAAATACCTGCTACCTTGCCTTAAGATAGTCTCTGCGTTGGATTCTGATATTCATTAGCAGCCATCGTCTCAATCAGATTATAAGCTTCCTCGTAGCTCTTAGCCCATAGAGCTCCACCTGATGCTGCATCTAGCAAGGGTCTAGACTGTGCTCCCTACCCATTGTTAGAAACCAATGATAACCATCCAGTCAGGCATACCATGATGAGGACACTTTCGAAGCATCTCCTTGTAGCGTTCCCAAGCTTCACACAAAGACTCTCCAGATTGCTGTTCAAATTGAGTGAGCGCGTTCCTGATTGCTGCTGTCTTAGCCATGGGGAAGAATTTATTGAGAAACTTCTGAGCAAGATCCTCCCAAGTAGTAATGCAACCGGCTGGTAAAGAGTGCAACCAGCCCTTAGCCTTATCCCTAAGAGAGAATGGGAAAAGTCTCAATTTGGTAGCATCATCCGACACACCATTGAACTTGAAAGTGTCACAAATCTCGATGAAATCCCTAATGTGCATGTTAGGATCCTCCGTAGGAGCACCCCCAAACTGAACTGAATTCTGCACCATCTGAATCGTGCCAGGCTTGATTTCAAAGTAGTTAGCTGCAATAGCTGGCCTGACAATGCTAGACTGAATATCATTGATTTTCGGCTGAGAATAGTCCTTCAAAGCCTTAGGTGCTGCTACTGCTCGATCACCCATCTCTACTGTAGTTTCAAGTTCTTCTTCGCTTTTATCCACTAGAAGTTCTTCTTCCGCCAGTTTATCCTTACGAGCCTGCAAACTTGTTCGCATACACGTTCAAGTACCTGAAACACCAAGAAACAACAAACTAAGTAAGAAAATCCGAGTCAGTGAACGCTAACGACCACTGATGACAAGCACATAAACTAAAAATAAAATACCGATGATCCCCGGCAGCAGCGCCAAAAACTTGTTAACACAATATCACGCAAGTATACGTGGTCACAAGTAATATAATTCAAGTTCGTTCCACAGAGATCTGGTTAAGTTTCTATTCAGTTAATGCACCTATTCAACAATGTATGGTTTTAATTCACTGCTATGACAAATAACAAATTGGGTATTGATTATATAAATTAACTAAGAAGCAAATTAACAAAACTAAGAATTACTTAACTAATGAGAATTAAAATCGAATAACTTATATGAGAATAAACATGGGATCCTAACTTCATTAACTACTTCGCTTAGAGATGATGCCTTTAATCAATGCATGTGATGGTTTTGATATCTGACCAGACAACACTAAACAAGTATAGGTTACCTCTCGGTATACAAATACCAAACTACTCATACATCCACAAAAGAGATAGAAGATGGGTAGACACCAATTATGTTTAGACCCTATATCTCTATAAGATTTGAAAACATAAAGGTTGAAGGACAAGTTATCTATTTAGATCACATAGGGCAGCATAATATCTCTATTTATGCTACAAATCATGATGTTAAAACATCAAACTATCCTATACTAGCATGACAAGTTCTAAATCTCAAGATCCATTCTCGTTTCGCAAGAGATTAACAAATTAGATGTTAGCTACGCATCTAAATTCATGAAGCACAATCATATGAGGATATCAAGAATTCACCACACATAAATCTTGTAAAGCAATCAAACTACTAAGCTACATAGATAAATCCGTTAGAATTCCATGACAACGATTAGTTCATAATTGAACCGTTCGTCATCATGGGATCAAGTGAAAACATGGTATTAATCAAGATAAGCATGATGAATTAATCAACAAAGTAACAAGGTTTTAGAGAACAAATCCGAGTATGAAACAAGCATCCAAAAGATACGCCTAATAAAGGAATACAAGAAAACTATGTCTAGATCTTCTTGTTGTCACGATCCTCGCCTTGGCTTCTCGATCTCGTGCTATGAATGTATGTGAATCTGAACTCTGGTGTAATGGTGTGTTTTTATGTCCCCCAAGATGTGTATTTATAGCCCCAATTTGCCTATCCTCCAAGCAATTGCCTTTTTAGAGTTGGAATGGAAGATTGCCAATTTTCGTTCTTGAATGAGATAAGAATTGCAAATTCCATGCATAAGACTGATTCTGGAAAGTACCAGCTGCCCAGGGCAATTACCATACTTATTTGAAGTAGGAATTGTGGAAATTTCCTTGTCAAAATTGAATTATGCAGTTTCTGGTAATTTTCGGGCGGCAACAGGCACGGCCGCGCGCCACTTTAGTACAAATCAGGCGCACCCGCGCTCCAAATATTCTCAGCAAAGATTCACGCGCGCCCGCGCTCCAAAACAGGGTAATCCAGGCGCGGCCGCACCCTTCACTGCTGGAACTCTTTGCTACAATAGATTCGTCTTCTTCCGAGCTTTCCAACGACTGCTTACGGGCCTCAAACGGACTTGTAGAACTCTAGATATGGCCAAAACAGTGAAGACTGCGCACCCTACCCGGAAAATCCGAATTTTAATCAAATTAACCTCCAACTCTCTTCCGCGAGTTGCCGTTCTTCATATATTGAGCTCGAAACCACCAAAGCATCATAGAAACTCATCATACCAGCCTCAAGCTAGTAGTTCTACATAACTCAAAAAAACACGTTAAAAACACTACATACTTGAGGTCAAGTAAATCCATTTAAGCCGATAAAAAGCATTTTAAGTGGATATAAATCCACTTATCACACCCCAAACTTAAACCGGTGCTTGTCCTCAAGCATAAACAGACATAACTGTATACAACTAACTAGTACCACTTCCGTAGGGGATCATGGTTACATTTAGCATATGCAACAACCCCTTTAAACCCCTAGGCAGCCCTAGTGGACGAGTAAGGTCTCGTGAGGGCCTATAGCGAATGTACCCACAAAATTCAATGCATGAATGCAACTAAAATGAAAATGCAACGACCCTCTCGAACTAACCAAAACCAACTAGCAAGTAAATATCTCAAAGAATGCAACTAAATCCAAATAGAGATCGGCTAAGTCCCCGTACTCTAACAATACATGACAGAAACGTGTGTGTGTGCATTGCTCATCAGAAATACTCTCAAAACTAGATCAAAACCATACCTATTCTTCGCCAAGACAATCACAAGTTTATAAATAGAATAGACTGTAAACACTTCATAACCTAGGAACACCTCCATCCTCATCTAAGTTAGACAGGAACTCATGCTTTATTACTATACTACTACGACACATAATACTATATAAATTAACGCATGCTTATTTAACCGTGCAATGGATGAGACCCCAAAAGGCTTATACAATAATACCCATGTAGCGAGCGCTAGGTTAGTGGATCCCAGACTATAAAAGCCTTAGGTCACTAGGCACAAAGTCCCCGCGAACTTAATTGCTCGAGTATTAAATAGCTCACCCTGGTTAATTCTGCATTTAACAATTGAAACATTTGACTTTTTTTCCCCTTTTCTTTTCTATTTTTCCTCTTTATTTTTATATGCAATCTGGAATGAGAATTCTCAATTCCAAGCCTAGACTACTCATATAAATATGAGCCGGCTACTAGCCATTTGACACCTAGCCATTATTGACAAATATTTACAACTAGCATGAAATTCATATTTTTCCCCAAACTTAGACTTTAATGTCCCTACGCCATCAAGGGAATAACGAAAATTCTAAATATAATTAGGTGATTAAATCTCAAAGCTAAAACAAGCATGACCTCAACCTAGCCCAAAAGCAAATGATGAGACTGTGTAAAAGTTTTGTTTCCGAAACATGCAAGTCAATTCCTAGGAACTATAAATCAACCCTCTACTCATTATTACCACACTCAATTAGACATCGACCTACCAATCAGAATTAGCTCATTCTAAGGGATCATGAAAAATGCATGCCATGAAATACAACTAATATGAACTCACATGATATACAAAAAAAAAATAGAATGACTTATATGAAACAAATATAAATAACACGAACAACACATGCATGAACTACCACTAACATGAAAAATATGATATCTATATGAACACAATGACACACAAATAACTACTACACACTACTTATCCCAAACCACCCCCAAACTTAAGACATTCAATGTCCCCATTGAATTGAATGTAATACGAGGGATTGTAGAAAACATACCTAATTGTTGAAACACGTGGGTTGCCTCCCACGAAGCACTGTCGTTGACGTCATTTAGCCGGACTTTGCTTCCTCAACTCACGGTGGTTTCAAAAGAATGACCGAACCGTCCTCAACAGAAAGACCATTCATACGAACATTGACATCTTGATTGCTTAGTCCCAACACAACTTTTTATTCACTCTTCACCTTGATTTTTCCCCCCATCGACTTCTTCGCCTTCTTTTTCTTCCTCACACCTCTAAGGTGTTTATCCCTCTCAACCGACTGAACAGAACACTCTTCTACCTCATCATCAACTATCCACCTTCTTAACACATTATCATGACCCTCTTCAAAAATCACTAACTCATCATTCAAAAGGACATACCTCAAATGCGGTGGAAGTTTTCCGAGCTTTATATTCGAGAGATCTTGTATGGAATGTTTATCAGCATCAATTTCCTCGACCATCTTAACTTACTCAGAGTTCTCCAAAAAATTTGGAACACTAGGCATTGCATCCAATTTCAAATCACCTTTTTCTTCTTGGAAAGACAATGCAAGGGATTCCACAGAAAAACACACTTCTGGATCATCTGAAATCTTCGTAGGGGCAAACACATTAAAGGTGGCCTTATCATCTTGAACCCAAATAGTTAGCTCCCCTTTTTGCACATCAATTAAAGCTCGACCGGTAGCTAGGAATGGCCTTCCCAAGATAATGGGAATCTTCTTATCTTCCTCGAAGTCTAAAAAGAAAAAATCAGCATGAAAGATAAACTCATCCACCTTTACCAAAACATCTTCCATTATTCCTCTTGGATACGAGATCGATCGATCAGCCAGCTGCAAAGGGATGTTTATAGGCTTTGGATCCGGCAACCCAAGTTGCATGAATATCGGAAAAGGCATAAGATTGATACTAGCTCCCAAATCACACAAACACTTGTCAAAAGATAAGTTGCCAGTGGTGCACGGTATAGTGAAACTTCCCGGATCTTTAAGTTTAGGAGGCAACTTTTGCGGCAGAACAGCACTGCACTCTTCGGTTAAAGCTACAGTTTCCAATTCCTCGAGCTTCAACTTCCGTGAGAGAATGTTCTTCATGAATTTAGCATAGCTCGACATTTTTTCTAAAGCTTCTGCAAAAGTAATATTAATGGATAATTTCTTGAACACTTCCAAAAATTTCTGAAATTGCTTTTCTTGACTTTTCTGCAAGCGTCGAGGATATGGTGGAGGATAGATCTGATTCACCCACTTCTGCTTCGGAGGAGAGTTTCCAGCCGGATTTTTCTTTTGAAGCCTTTTTGGGAATGAAGGAGGTGGATATATCTGATTGCTCTCTGTAGACTGTTTTGGAGTAGATTCTTCAGCAAACGTTTTGTCTTTTTTTTTACTTGGCCATCCAACCGATCAGCTGCCAATTCAGAATTTACCTTTTCTTTATCTGCAGAAGCCTCCACCTGCTATTTCTTGATTTCTTCGTCTTCTTCAGCTGCTGATTTTTTGATCCCTCGAGACTTTTCCAGATCTCAAAGTAACTGCGTTTACCTGTTCCTTGACTTCCCTTCTGCCTGGATTATCCTCCGTATAGCTAGGAAGAGTCCCCTGCGGCCTATTCAACAAGGCACTAACAATCTAACCAATTTGATTCTCCAAGGTCTTTAAAGATACCTCCTGGTTTTTAACCATCAACCTCAACTCATCTAATTCAAATTTTTCATTCGAAGAGGGACCAGCATTCCCATGAGATTGTTGCTGCTGAAATCCCGGAGGTTGGAATTGTTGCCTTGGAGCATACTGCTGCTGATAACCTTGATTGAATGGCCTTGCTCCATATTGCTGATAAGGCTGCTGAGGTTGTTAAGCACCTTGATTGTTGCTCTAGCTGAAATTAGGATGATTCCTATTATTCAGATGATAGGTGGTTGGAACTGGTGCAGCAAGTCTCTGGAAATTACTCACAAACTATGCTGATTCAGAAGAGATAGCACACTGATTCGTCTCATGTGCTCCCGCACATAGCTCACAAACACTAGCCACCTGCTGAACTCCATAGTTCGTAAGAGAATCCACCTTCATAGTCAAAGCCTTCAACTGAGCTGCTATAGCTGTAGCTGCATCCACTTCCAAAATACCTGCTACCTTGCCTTGAGATAGTCTCTGCGTTGGATTCTGATATTTATTAGCAGCCATCGTCTCAATCAGATCATAAGCTTCCTCGTAGCTCTTAGCCCATAGAGCTTCACCTGATGCTGCATCTAGCAAGGGTCTAGACTACGCTCCCAACCCATTGTAGAAACCATTGATAACCATCCAGTCAGGCATACCATGATGAGGACACTTTCGAAGCATTTCCTTGTAGCGTTCCCAAGCTTCACACAAAGACTCTCCAGATTGCTGTGCAAATTAAGTGAGCGCGTTCCTGATTGCTGCAGGCTTAGCCATGGGGAAGAATTTAGTGAGAAACTTCTGAGCAAGATCCTCCCAAGTAGTAATGGAACCGGCTGGTAAAGAGTGCAACCAGCCCTTAGCCTTATCCCTAAGAGAGAATGGGAAAAGTCTCAATTTGAAAGCATCATCCGACACACCATTGAACTTGAAAGTGTCACAAATCTCGATGAAATCCCTAATGTGCATGTTAGGATCCTCCGTAGGAGCACCCCCAAACTGAACTGAATTCTGTACCATCTGAATTGTGCCACGCTTGATTTCGAAGTTGTTAGCTGCAATAGCTGGCCAGATAATGCTAGACTGAATATCATTGATTTTCGGCTGAGAATAGTCCTTCAAAGCCTTAGTTGCTGCTGCTGCTCGATCACCCATCTCTACTGTAGTTTCAAGTTCTTCTTCGCTTTTATCCATTACAAGTTCTTCTTCCGCCAGTTTATCCTTACGAGCCTGCAAACGTGTTCGCATACATGTTCAAGTACCTGAAACACCAAGAAACAACAAACTGAGTAAGAAAATCCGAGTCAGTGAATGCTAACGACCATTGATGACAAGCACATAAACTAAAAATAAAACACCGATGATCCCCGGTAGCGGCGCCAAAAACTTGTTAACACAATATCACGCAAGTATACGTGGTCACAAGTAATATAATGCACCTATTCAACAATGTATGGTTTTAATTCACTGCTAAGACAAATAACAAATTGGGTTTTGATTATCTAAATTAACTAAGAAGCAAATTAACAAAACTAAGAATTACTTAACTAATGAGAATTAAAATCGAATAACTTATATGAGAATAAACATGGGATCCTAACTTCATTAACTACTTCACTTAGAGATGATGCCTTTAATCAATGCATGTGATGGTTTTGATATCTGACTAGACAACACTAAACAAGTATAGGTTACCTCTCGGTATACGAACACCAAACTACTCATACATCCACAAAAGAGATAGAAGTTGGGTGGACACCAATTATGTTTAGAACCTATATCTATAAAAAATTTGAAAACATAAAGGTTGAAGGACAAGTTGTCCATTTAGATCACATAGGGCAGCATAATATCTCTATTTACGCTACAAATCATGATGTTAAAACATCAACCTAACCTATGCTAGCATGACAAGTTCTAAATCTCAAGATCCACTCTCGTTTCGCAAGAGATTAACAAATTAGATGTTAGCTACGCATCTAAATTCATGAAGCACAACCATACGAGGATATCTAGAATTCACCACACATAAATCTTGTAAAGCAATCAAACTACTAAGCTACACAGATAAATCCGTTAGAATCCCATGACAACGATTAGTTCATAATTGAACTGTTCGTCATCATGGGATCAAGTGAAAACATGGTAGTAATCAAGATAAGCATGATGAATTAATCAACAAAGTAACAAGGTTTTAGAGAACAAATTCGAGTATGAAACAAACATCAAAAAGATACGCCTAATAAAGGAATACAAGAAAACTATGTCTAGATCTTCTTGTTGTCACGATCCTCCCCTTGGCTTCTCGATCTCGTGCTATGAATGTATGTGAATCTGAACTCTTGTGTAATGGTGTATTTTTATGTCCCCCAAGATGTGTATTTATAGCCCCAATTTGCCTATCCTCCAAGCAATTGCCTTTTTGGAGTTGGAATGGAAGATTGCCAATTTCCGTTCTTGAATGAGATAAGAATTGCAAATTCCATGCATAAGACTGATTCTGGAAAGTACCAGCTGCCTAGGGCAATTACCATACTTATTAGAAGTAGGAATTGTGGAAATTTCCTTGTCAAAATTAAATTTTGCAGTTTCTGGAAATATTCTGGCGGCAACAGGCACGGCCGCGCGCCACTTTAGTACAAATCAGGCGCGCCGGCGCTCCAAATATTCTCAGCAAAGATTCACGCGCGCCCGCGCTCCAAAACAGTGTAATCCAGGTGCGGCCGTGCCTTTCACTGCTGGAACTGTAGAACTCCAGATATGGCCAAAACAGTGAAGACCGCGCAGCCTACCCGAAAAATCCGAATTTTAATCAAATTAACTTCCAACTCTCTTCCGCGAGTTGCCGTTCTTCATATTGTTGATTCGAAAACTAACTGTGCAAGTGTACGCGGTCATAAGTAATATAATAAATTCGTTCCCACGAAGACTTGGTGTTTGTTCAGAATTAATGTATAAGCAACGACGTATGATTAAACAACAAACTGCTTGAATAAATATAAAACGGGGTGTTATGTTGTGTTTTTCTAATTGATTAATTAAATTAATAATATTAAATAATTCAAACTACTTGATTTAATTAAATGAGAATTTATATGTGAGAAGAACATGGGATTCTAATTTCATTATTTATTTCATTTAGAATTGATGCCTTAATTTCAAAGTAATTTTGATAATTTACGAAAGCTAGTCGGGAACACGAAACTAACATAAACGCCTTTCAGCCTTAACTCATATCAAACCATACGAACATCTAATTAAAAAGATAGACGTCACGTGGACACCTTTTATGCTTAGAACCTATATATCTATAAGATTTGAAAACATAATTGGTTTGCGAATAAATTCCTTTATTATGACTACATAGGGTGATGTGATCCAAAATCCTACCATTTATCGTAAATGTACATGACAATTACGAACCTATGCTAACATGGTAAATTCTAAATTCCTAAATCCACTTTCGCATTCATTAGGAATTAATAATTTAGACGTTAGCTACGCATCTAATAAATTAATTGCAACCACATTAGGCAATCTGAATTTTTATCATATTACAAATTATTAAGGCATCGAATTACTAAATTACGTAAATAAATCCATTAGAATCCCATGACGGCGATTAGTTCATAATCGAACGAATCGTCATAATGGGATTAAATGAAAACATAATAATAATAATAATAATAATAATAATAATAATAATAATAATAATAATAATAATAATAATAATAATAATAATAATAATAATAATAATAATAACAATAAGAATAATAACAATAATAATAAATTAAAAATTGCGATAAATTAAATATGAAAATTACGAGAGTTAGAAAGTAGAACCGAAATAGCTTCCAATGAAAGAAAAGAGCACTCCGAATAACCCCCGCAATTTCTTCAACCGAAATAACACTTATACTAAATTTGCAAAAATTAAAGTGTATAAAACAAAACTTAAAATTACAAGAACTAGAGTGTTTTACAAGAGAGAATTGTTGCTCTCCAAATTGCTGTGTTTCTACAAGCTTGAGAACTAACCTATTTATAGCAAAAATTAGCACACCAAATTAATAAAATACAAATGAAAAGAATTAAAAAGAAATGAAAAATAAAATAAAACATTACATAATTAGCCGAAAGTAATAGAAACAGGAATTAATACACAGCACTTCAGCCCGCAAGAACAAACCCATCCGCGCACAGGGCGCGTGCAGGCCACGCGCGTTTCTTCCTGGACTTTGCTGGCGCGTGTCTCCCACGCGCGTGTGGGAGAGTGGAGACATGACAAACTCTGCCGACAGAACCATAATTAACATTCCTTTCTTTAATTCTTGGCCAACAGATAATGCTACAACATTCAATAGCTTTCTGCCTTCATATTTATATGTACTATTCCGAAAAGAAATTGTTTTCAAACCGCATAGCTTTTTATCTTTAATTAATAAATAATTAATTTAATTCAGAAATTATAAAAATAAATATCTAATATTATTAGATATTTAAAAATATAATTTCCTAATTAAATAAAATATTTATTAATATAAATAAATTCGTAAGTCCTAAGCTACGGTATATTGCGGGCCTGGAACTGGACTCCTTTTGCATAAAGAAAAATATATCAATTCCAACCGGGATTTCTGCTTTAAGAATATATCACTCAGAAATTCTTTATGATAATTCTTTTGGCAACTCTTAATTCCGAATTGGGGCGAAATTTCACCGTTTTTAGCCTTTTATCGCCGCGATACCTAAAGTTGCGAGTTCTGCCCAACAAATGATGAAACACAACAAAAATGAATTAAAAGACACCACATACTTAAGGATAAACCACCAATCTAGGTCAAAATAGTGCATAATAAGTGGATATAAAATCCACTTATCACACCCCCAAACTTAAACTGATGTTTGTCCTCAAGCGAAAACAGACTCGACTACCTCTAAATGCATGAATGCAACTGATGCAAGGATCTCATAAGCAAAGCAATAACCAATTTAGCAGAGTGTCTTAGAGAATGTGATAACTCCAAATAGAGATCGACTAAATATCAGCATATTAACATTTACAAGTACAGAAACGTGCGTGTGTGCAATGCTCATCAGAATTACTCCTATCGCTAGATCAAAACCATACCTATTCTTCGCCAAGACAATCACAAGTTTATAAATAGAATAAACGCTAGACACTTCATAACCTAGAAACACCTCTGAAAGGCAGAGTGTGTAAACTTGTAACACTATATCTAATGTAACTCAAACTAAAGGAAAAGATACTTAACCAGAAGACAATCAAGAACAAGAAGTCACAAGAAATCAACACTAAATGAAGACAAGGTAATTGATACAATTCAACATGTTAACTATGATCAATCCAAGAAGAAATCATTGAGAGAAGTTCAAGTCAAAGTTGTTCATGCCTCAGTGATTTGGAAAGCCAAGAATCAAGATCATAACTATCAGTATCAATAAGACCAATTGATTTCAAGTGAACAAGAAGGAAAGCAAATATTGGAAAGCCACATTTCTAATTGGATATGGTAATTTATTCAAGAAGCAAAAACCCTATCAAGACTAGTCACTTATGAACCAGACCGTTGCATCAAGTGTCAGGACATTGATAGCAAGTTTATGTCAGTAATAAAGATCCATATTCAAGAGCTTAGTGAAGAATAAAGAAGACATGAAGATATCACAAGTTCGAGATGTGCATTGAAGTTTCAAGTTGAAGACCAGAATATTTTCTAAGTACTAAATATTCTAGATAGCCAAGTAGAAGTTTCTAAGTAGAAGTTCTACTTAGAACTTCGAGATGGCTAAGTAGAAATTCTCAAGTAGAAGTTCTACTTAGAGTGCAGCTTCAACATGACACATGGCATCTTCTGATTGGCAGATTTCCAAGCTTTCAAGATAAGGCAAGATTTATGTGGACATCATTGGGCCACGTACATCTTAGTCTTTGAAGACTACAGGACATAGATTACATGTAGTATAAATAGAAGTACTTGTGTAATGTTTTAGTTAGTGAGCAATTCTAGAGAAAAACACAAGAGAAAAAGAGAGAGTGCATTCACAGAGCTTAGTATCATTCACTTCTCTCTCAACTTCTGTTATACTTTGTAATGAATGTTGTAGCAACCCTTTCAAGTTATATATAAGACATATATTCCTTGAATCTGTGTGTTCATTTATTGCATCGTATTTATTGCTTCTCATATTCGAAAAGTTGTATTCACCCTCCCTCTACAACACATTTGGACCTAACAACCTCCAACATCATTTGAGTTAGACATGAATTCATGCTTTATTACTAACAACTATGACGGAAAATACTATACACAACACACATGCTTATTTGACCGTGCAATGGATGAGACCCCAAAAGGTTTATGCAATAATACGCATGTAGCGAGCGTTAGGTTAGTGGATCCCAGACCGGAAAAGTCTTAGGTCACTATGCTTGAGTCCCCTAGAACTTAATTGCTCGAGTAATAAAGAGCTCACCCTGGCCAACTCTGCACACTCACACTCTCATAAACACTTTTTTTTTCTTTCTTTTTTTTCATTTTTTTTTCATAAATGCAATCTGGAATGAGAATTCTCAATTCCAACCCTAGACTACTCATATAAATATGAGCTGGCTACTAGCCAATTGACACCTATCCATTATTAACAACTACACTCAAACTAGCATGAACCCTGGTTTCCCCCAAACTTATATTTAGTGATTCTACGCTATCAAGGGAATAAAGAAAATTCCAAATATAATCAGGTGATTAAATTTCAAACAACCAAACAAGCATGACCTTAACCTTGCCCAAAAGCAAACGATGAGTTGTGTAAGATTGTGTTTCTACAACATGCAGGTTAATTCAAAAGTATTTAAATCAGCCCTCTATCCATCATTATCACACTCAAATTCATCATTGACTACTAAACGGAACCACCAAGCGCTACGGGATCAAAGAAAATATGATATGCAACTAATCATGAATATGCAAAAAAAAATTTTTTGAAAGTATGAGTTATATTGAATTTAAACTAGCATGGTGTATTATGAACTACATGAATGAGTATGACTTGATTAATCAATTATCCTAAATCACCCCCAAACTTAAAATATTCAATGTCCTCATTGAAGGTATAGATAAAGGATAAACGAGAACTCCCCTAACTATAGGCATCGTCGCCCTCCTCGGGCGGTGAATCAAGCGGTGGAAATGAGCTCCAAACTAAGGTTAATCTACCTTGACAGAAGAATTTTTCCTCTGTGAAGCCAGCTCCAAAGACCTGCAAACTTGACATAATACTGAACAAAATCACACAAAATCAAACCACACATAAAAACACCAAACCTATGGGTTGCCTCCCATGAAGCGCTTGTTTATTGTCGCTAGCTTGACGATTCTGCTGCTTGATCACGTTGAGGTAAGAATAGCGGTGACTTCCTCACGGTTCACCGTACCACCGAAGTAATGTTTCAATCGCTATCCGTTCACTTTAAACGGATTATCAGGGAACCTGTCATAGATCTCGACGGCGCCGTACGGAAAAACATTTTTTACGGTGAATGGACCCGACCATCTTGACTTGAGCTTTCCCTGGAAAAGTTTGAGTCTAGAGTTGTACAAAAGGACTGATTGACCTGGTTCAAATGATTTATGTACCAGCTTCCTATCATGCCATCGCTTCACATTTTCCTTGTACATTTTTGAGTTCTCATATGCCCTCAAACGGAATTCCTCAAGTTCATTCAATTGCAGCATTCACTTTTCACCTGCAGCTTTCATGCCAAAATTTAATTTCTTTAAGGCCCAGTAGGCCTTGTGCTCTAGCTCAGCTGGAAGATGACAAGCCTTTCCATAAACCAACTGAAATGGTGACATTCCCAGTGGAGTCTTGTAGGCCGTCCTATATGCCAACGCAGCTTCTTCCAATTTCAACGACCAATCTTTCCTGGATGTATTAATGTAAGAACCCAAATTTTCGGTAGAATTAAAACTTTTATTATTAAGAATAGGTATATACGTGAATAGTGTTGTCATACGTGAATAGTAATTTGGTGGATGAATAATAATTTTGAGGATTAGGAAAAGTTTTCATGTCACCTATGTACGAGACGTAGAATGGATATTCCGAAGTCGTACTAGTGACCCATGGAGTAAATAAGTGTATGTAAAGACGATCGGAATTCAGAGAATCCAAACTTTATTTTATTCCAATTTTGACAGAGGAGTCAGGGATATAATAATTGGATTATTAATTGAGGATATTGGATATGAGAAGTCCAAGGAGGGATATATATTATGAGAGGAAAATGGGATTGAGGATGAAACCCTAGAGGTGAGGAATAGAGAATACTTGAGAAAATCGGGAGGACGTTTCCAGAGATAAAGAGAGAATAAACAAGGAATGTTGGATTTAATATTGGATTATAGATTGAACACATGACAAGATTAAATACCATGCAAGATTATTAAGTGCAACAAATCAATAGAAGTAGTGTGAAACCAAACAAGATGCAAGTGGATTAAGAATAGTACAAGGTGAGGTGTTCTTGTTAAAACCATGCAAATAAAACACCTAAACTCTCCCATTACTTGACACTTGTGTGGAAGGAGAATATGAAGAGTAGCACAGCTGATATACATTACTTACAAGCCTAATAATTCATTTCTAACACCAAAAATATCAACCAAGCAAGCCAAACACTTTTCTCTCTTTCCTTCCCCATTTTCCAGCAGATCAGATTTTTCAGAGCAGGGATCTTTCCGATTTTTTTTCACCCAGTTCTACTCATTCAAAAATTATGAAAAAATTCACGAAGCTTCTGCACATCAAGATGAAGTTGTGGATTTAATTTCATAATTTTTGAAGATCGTTTGAGTGGTCAAATAAATTCGAGAAAATCGCTCTGTTTTTCCCCTTGAAGAACCCACTTCGAATTTTTGAAGTTTTGAGATTTCAAAATCCAACTTCCAACCATCATTTGATCTTGAAACTTTTATGGTAAGTCCTATATTTCATATAAATGATCTCCTAAGAGTTTTAGCTTCAAACTCCTTTGTTTCCATTTTCAAATAAATCCTCAAAGTGGAGGGTGAATAGTAACCTTCATAAACTAATCTTGATTTCTTTGATTTCTTTGGTTGATTTAGCAAGCTTAAGACTACCCAAGGCTATTATAAGGTGTACAGAGCTTTGTTAGTGTTGTGAGAGTATCAAGAAAGGTATAAACCTCAACTTTACCTTTTATATATATGAGTTTTGGTGAAGTTTTGATGCTAGTGTAAAGATTAGTTCATGTTAAGAATTTATATGATTGTTTAGCTTTGTCTTGAGGTGTATATGTTGAGTGGTGGTCATTGGACCTTACCACTGCCCTTAGAGGCCTAGTATGAGTGTTGGTGTGTAATATTAGAGTTTGGGTTGCCTTGTATGGCTTGATTGAGGAGTTACAAAAATGGTAATGTTCGATTTAGAGCCGTTATAATGCCCAAATTTCTTGAACAATGTTGACAGTAGCTACCCGAGTCCTTAAACATGTTTAAATTGCAACCACTGACCATATTGGGTAGGTTTTGGATTCTAGTTTATGTGGCCGCAAGAATCGTGTCAAAAGAGTTTACGGTTTGTGAGTAATGACCGTTTTAGTGAAAGCAATTCGAGAAACCATGTCGCAGAAATGTATCAACTTTGAGGTTAAGTTTGAGACCCTTAAAAATTGAATTAGAGTATGATATTTTGAGGATAAATACTAAGGTCAGTTAGAAAGGTTTGTACGAAGGTTTCGAGTTAAAAAGATTATTTTTCGATTTTATAAAAAGGGCGTAAGCCGAGATTGCGCAAGTGGAAAACCCCTTAGAAAGACCATAAGACTCACTGCATAGCCACTGCCCTGTTTTGAAAATTCCGAAAAATGAGCCTTCTGACCAGAGCCAAGTTTTGAGTTAGTTACCTTCTAGACATTCCCTAGATCGTGTACGCGAAAACGGTGCGTCATTTGGGTTAACGGTTATCGAGTTATGAACATTTTAGTGAAAGAGGTGCAAATAGTAAAACCCGTAGTTGACTGAACTTCAAAAATACAATTCCCCTGCCTAGACCCGTAGATTTGAATCGAAACTTTTATGATAAATATTACAAATACCAAAGGTGATTTTAGAGGTGGTTTCGTATTTAAATACATTCCCGGTGATTTATTAAAAGTGTTGGAGTGCGAGTCACGGAATAGTGAATCTCAGGAAAGTCAACTCTAGAGGTGCTACTTGACCATCCGCTTTGGCTGAGTTAAAAGAGGAATTTCGAGTCGACTAAAACATGAAACTTGTTAAGAATTATCAAGGCAACATATTGGTGTAAAGAACGGGGTTAAAAATGGTTAAGTATAACATGGACTTAGACGAGTCTAGAGGGACCCCTTAGTGCTTTGTTTTGATTGACTTAAGTGTCTAAGTGTTGGACTATTATTGGATTGTATAGGGGATTAATAGCATGTTTTCTTGACTTTATTTAGATTGTCGGACCCCGCTACCAGCCGTTACTGCATCAGGAGTACCAGGCAAGTATACTAACTCTTACTCTATCATTCAGAGTAGAGATGTTTTGTGTATAAAATGTTCGTAATGGTAGTTATATGTGAATTATTATATTGAGGAGATAAGGGAAGTATGGTTAGGAGTAACTTACGTTTCCCTTTAGATGATGTAACATGAGGAGTAAATAGTGAATACGAAGTAGTGAGGAGTTGGATTTTCTTCAAAAACCCGGACAAAGATTTTAAAGAATTTCGCAATAATGAACCTAAAGGAAACATCACCAATAATCTAGCGTTTATTAATCAAGTAGATACTTGGGTAGCATTTACTGATTAAATGAACCTTATTCGTCTAATTAGATTTATTTAATTAGAAGAATATTATTTTTCAAAAAAATGTTTTCTTAAAACAACTTTGTCCGGAGAAATATCAATGTTGATTTACAAATTATTCTATCGAGGTGATTACTTTTAGAGATGTTTTCTTCTTGCAATATATATATATATATTATTTTTGAGCTGTTACTTGAATAATATTATTATGCTAGATGTTCTATTTTAGTTCATGAGATGGTCCGTATTGTGGGACATTTATCGAGTTACTTCATTCGTACTCGAAGAGGAGATAATAAAGGCGTATTAATAATATCTTCATACTATATATTTACTGTTATTTAAAGGTGGAGTTATGTATATATTTATATATACTGACATGGGTCCTTCATTCTGGATTCATAGTCAGAACAATCTTTCATAAATATTTTCCTCCACTCATTCGGAAGGAGAACCAAATTATTGGAGGTGTATATCGTTCATTGTTTCTGAACGATATTGGAGTATTAATTCGTTTCAAAATAAATAAAGGTGCACGTGTTATTTCACCGTGACGCCTAAGCTATTTGTTGTTAAAGGTGATCGAAGATTCCGACACCTAATATCCTGGACTGAAAGTGCGTAAGAGACCGGGACAGGGCCGGCTCAGCACATAAATCGATGAAAGTGCGTACGAGACCGGGACAGGGCCGGCTCGGCACATAAATTGATGAAAGTGACCGGAGTAACGCACCGGCCCAACTAAGGGTGAGGGTCCGAGTCTGTCGACTCATCCTTATGAGGAATATTATTGGATGGTTCGAGACGTCGACTGTCCTTTCTATCGATAGAAAAATTGAGATGTGACAATGGATTGATCATCCATTACTTGATGCAGCGTTCGAGGAAAAGTCCAATCATTGATTCTCTAGCTATTAACCGATGCCTTTGTGGTTCGGATTAACTAGGGTATCGATCTGAGAAATTATTATATTATATTATTATATTGAGGAGTTTGAGCAATTATCATGTTACCGTTGAGTAATATGGAGAAGTTATTGAGATGTATTTATTCCATCATTTGGGTATTAAAATTCCGAGATAAATCTCTTTTCAAAATAAATATATATTCGTATGAGGGAAAAGTTTTGTAGAGCGGTTTAGTAATATTTTGTGTGAATTGTTGGGAATAGGGGATAGTTATAACCTTGCTGGGCATTCTTTGGCTCATTCTTGTTATTTTATATATTGTTAAGCAGCGGCATCCAGGGCTAACTCAAGTATGGCCAATCGAGGCAAGGGGAAAGCGACGAACTACTGATTCAGCGCGGTGGCCTTGTAGTATCTAAGTAAGGTGGAAGCTGAAGAGTAGTGGTTTAGTATTTTGTTATCTAGTATTTTGGAATTGTAATAACATTCAGAAATTCTAGTAGATGAACTCGTGTTGTATTAACCTTTGATTTATGGAATGCTTGTTCTAAGACTATAACCCGTGGAGTAATTGTGGAGTCTATTAAGAATATTGTTGTAGATTATATTATGAGCAGGTGATTGTATATTCCGCAAGAGGTGTGACAACCTGGATTCCGGTAGGGAATTTGGGGGTGTTACAGAAATGGTATCAGAGCGATAGGTTATAAACCTTAGAACAAGAGTTTTAGAAACCGAGAGACCGAGATGGAAGTTCGGTAGTAGAACCTTAAGGGGTAGTTAGGGTAGAGGCATGATGGCCCAGACCAGTAGTAGAATCAGTGGGGACGAGAAAAATGTGTATCCATGATTATTGAAGGAGTTAAAAGTTATATGGATCCGTAGATATATATATGTGTAGTTGCAAATGCATTTATATATATTTATGTGCATGTGTATATACTGTTTGCTTCGTAAATAAGTGTTTCATGAGTATGTAGTTTCATTGGACCGACTGATTTATTAAGTTTTCTTTTATTATAGGAGAATGCCGCCTAGAAGGAACGCGGGGGCTAACCCTGATGAAGAATCAATTGGAGGTGGAGGAAATACAGGAGGAGATAACAACCAAGGAGATAACCAGAATAACAACCAGAACCAGCAAGGAATGAACCAACTTTTGGATTTGTTGAGGCAAACCCTAGACCGTGGCCACCAGGATCCTAGACCTAATGTAGGGAACCAGACTGCAGCAGCTTTCAAGGCTTTTAAGTCAATCCAACCACCTGAGTTTAAGGGGTTCGGTGAACCAGTAGAGGCGAGGTCATGGCTGAAAGAGATGGAGAAATCCTTTAAGATTATAGGAGTGGAAGATGCGCAGAAGACGATCTTTGCCACCTATTTGCTGAAAGAGGAGGCAAATTATTGGTGGGAGTCTAAGGAAGCAATGGAACCTGAAGGGGTAGTAACCTGGGCGAGATTCACTGAGTTGTTTTTGGAGAAGTACTTTCCTGAGCATATGGAGGGCAGGATGGAGATAAAGTTTTTGGAGCTGAAACAGAATAATAAGACAGTAGCTGAGTATGAGAAGGAGTTTACGGAGCTAGCTAGGTTTGTACCACATTTCGTGGATACCGACAAGAAGAAGGCGAGGAGGTTTCAGCATGGGTTGAAACCGTGGATACAAACTAGAGTAGCTGTTTTTGAGCTTACTGGGTATGTTAAGGTGGTGAACAAGGCAGAAGTGGTAGAAGCAGGGAGTAATTTTGATCCCAAGGAGAATGAAGGGAAGAAGAGAAAAGCGGAGAGTTGGGGAGGAAGTCAGGCCAGTGGAGCATTTCAGAACCAGTATGGTAGGAGGTCTGGATTTAAGGCTGGGAGGTCCGGGGGGTTTAACCCAGCAGAAAGTATGGCTAGTGTACAAGTGGGACAACAAGGAAATGGGAGCCAGTTTAGGCAGTCAGGACCACCGCTGCCGGACTGTGAGGTGTGTGGAAAGAAGCATCTGGGAGTTTGCAACCAAGTTAAGTGTTATAACTGTGGTCAGGAGGGGCATCAGAAGATGAATTGTCCCAGGAGGGGAGTGGTTTGCTTCAAATGTGGAAAGGAGGGCCACATCTCTAGAGATTGTAGAGTGTCGACAGCTGGACCCGCGACATCGCGACAAAGCAGTGGAGTTAATAGCAACCGACAAACCGCTAGAGTTTTTAATATGACATTGGCCGATGGCTTAAAGGAGAGGAACGAGGCGCCAGGTACACAGTTTCTTAAATTTTGGGAATGCATAGATTAATGATGAGTTAGTGTAAAAATAGAGGCATGTTAAGGAATAAGAGGGTTATCGGAGATGGAATAGCGTTATAATATGAGAATGTATAACTGGAAGTAGAAAGCATAGTACGGGTAAGGCGAATATATTGACTAGTAGAGTACGAGACAATTAACCTTAGTTGTTACCTGCGTTGATTCCGAGGACGGAATCCTTTTAAGGAGGGAAGATTGTAAGAACCCAAATTTTCGGTAGAATTAAAACTTTTATTATTAAGAATAGGTATATACGTGAATAGTGTTGTCATACGTGAATAGTAATTTGGTGGATGAATAATAATTTTGAGGATTAGGAAAAATTTTCATGTCACCTATGTACGAGACGTAGAATGGATATTCCGAAGTCGTACTAGTGACCCATGGAGTAAATAAGTGTATGTAAAGACGATCGGAATTCAGAGAATCCAAACTTTATTTTATTCCAATTTTGACAGAGGAGTCAGGGATATAATAATTGGATTATTAATTGAGGATATTGGATATGAGAAGTCCAAGGAGGGATATATATTATGAGAGGAAAATGGGATTGAGGATGAAACCCTAGAGGTGAGGAATAGAGAATACTTGAGAAAATCGGGAGGACGTTTCCAGAGATAAAGAGAGAATAAACAAGGAATGTTGGATTTAATATTGGATTATAGATTGAACACATGACAAGATTAAATACCATGCAAGATTATTAAGTGCAACAAATCAATAGAAGTAGTGTGAAACCAAACAAGATGCAAGTGGATTAAGAATAGTACAAGGTGAGGTGTTCTTGTTAAAACCATGCAAATAAAACACCTAAACTCTCCCATTACTTGACACTTGTGTGGAAGGAGAATATGAAGAGTAGCACAGCTGATATACATTACTTACAAGCCTAATAATTCATTTCTAACACCAAAAATATCAACCAAGCAAGCCAAACACTTTTCTCTCTTTCCTTCCCCATTTTCCAGCAGATCAGATTTTTCAGAGCAGGGATCTTTCCGATTTTTTTTCACCCAGTTCTACTCATTCAAAAATTATGAAAAAATTCACGAAGCTTCTGCACATCAAGATGAAGTTGTGGATTTAATTTCATAATTTTTGAAGATCGTTTGAGTGGTCAAATAAATTCGATAAAATCGCTCTGTTTTTCCCCTTGAAGAACCCACTTCGAATTTTTGAAGTTTTGAGATTTCAAAATCCAACTTCCAACCATCATTTGATCTTGAAACTTTTATGGTAAGTCCTATATTTCATATAAATGATCTCCTAAGAGTTTTAGCTTCAAACTCCTTTGTTTCCATTTTCAAATAAATCCTCAAAGTGGAGGGTGAATAGTAACCTTCATAAACTAATCTTGATTTCTTTGATTTCTTTGGTTGATTTAGCAAGCTTAAGACTACCCAAGGCTATTATAAGGTGTACAGAGCTTTGTTAGTGTTGTGAGAGTATCAAGAAAGGTATAAACCTCAACTTTACCTTTTATATATATGAGTTTTGGTGAAGTTTTGATGCTAGTGTAAAGATTAGTTCATGTTAAGAATTTATATGATTGTTTAGCTTTGTCTTGAGGTGTATATGTTGAGTGGTGGTCATTGGACCTTACCACTGCCCTTAGAGGCCTAGTATGAGTGTTGGTGTGTAATATTAGAGTTTGGGTTGCCTTGTATGGCTTGATTGAGGAGTTACAAAAATGGTAATGTTCGATTTAGAGCCGTTATAATGCCCAAATTTCTTGAACAATGTTGACAGTAGCTACCCGAG
Organism: Saposhnikovia divaricata; assembly: GCA_036435485.1. Classification (NCBI taxonomy): domain Eukaryota; kingdom Viridiplantae; phylum Streptophyta; class Magnoliopsida; order Apiales; family Apiaceae; genus Saposhnikovia; species Saposhnikovia divaricata. The sequence goes on along the minus strand of CM071594.1, from coordinate 134,869,450 downwards.
TCCTTAAACATGTTTAAATTGCAACCACTGACCATATTGGGTAGGTTTTGGATTCTAGTTTATGTGGCCGCAAGAATCGTGTCAAAAGAGTTTACGGTTTGTGAGTAATGACCGTTTTAGTGAAAGCAATTCGAGAAACCATGTCGCAGAAATGTATCAACTTTGAGGTTAACTTTGAGACCCTTAAAAATTGAATTAGAGTATGATATTTTGAGGATAAATACTAAGGTCAGTTAGAAAGGTTTGTACGAAGGTTTCGAGTTAAAAAGATTATTTTTCGATTTTATAAAAAGGGCGTAAGCCGAGATTGCGCAAGTGGAAAACCCCTTAGAAAGACCATAAGACTCACTGCATAGCCACTGCCCTGTTTTGAAAATTCCGAAAAATGAGCCTTCTGACCAGAGCCAAGTTTTGAGTTAGTTACCTTCTAGACATTCCCTAGATCGTGTACGCGAAAACGGTGCGTCATTTGGGTTAACGGTTATCGAGTTATGAACATTTTAGTGAAAGAGGTGCAAATAGTAAAACCCGTAGTTGACTGAACTTCAAAAATACAATTCCCCTGCCTAGACCCGTAGATTTGAATCGAAACTTTTATGATAAATATTACAAATACCAAAGGTGATTTTAGAGGTGGTTTCGTATTTAAATACATTCCCGGTGATTTATTAAAAGTGTTGGAGTGCGAGTCACGGAATAGTGAATCTCAGGAAAGTCAACTCTAGAGGTGCTACTTGACCATCCGCTTTGGCTGAGTTAAAAGAGGAATTTCGAGTCGACTAAAACATGAAACTTGTTAAGAATTATCAAGGCAACATATTGGTGTAAAGAACGGGGTTAAAAATGGTTAAGTATAACATGGACTTAGACGAGTCTAGAGGGACCCCTTAGTGCTTTGTTTTGATTGACTTAAGTGTCTAAGTGTTGGACTATTATTGGATTGTATAGGGGATTAATAGCATGTTTTCTTGACTTTATTTAGATTGTCGGACCCCGCTACCAGCCGTTACTGCATCAGGAGTACCAGGCAAGTATACTAACTCTTACTCTATCATTCAGAGTAGAGATGTTTTGTGTATAAAATGTTCGTAATGGTAGTTATATGTGAATTATTATATTGAGGAGATAAGGGAAGTATGGTTAGGAGTAACTTACGTTTCCCTTTAGATGATGTAACATGAGGAGTAAATAGTGAATACGAAGTAGTGAGGAGTTGGATTTTCTTCAAAAACCCGGACAAAGATTTTAAAGAATTTCGCAATAATGAACCTAAAGGAAACATCACCAATAATCTAGCGTTTATTAATCAAGTAGATACTTGGGTAGCATTTACTGATTAAATGAACCTTATTCGTCTAATTAGATTTATTTAATTAGAAGAATATTATTTTTCAAAAAAATGTTTTCTTAAAACAACTTTGTCCGGAGAAATATCAATGTTGATTTACAAATTATTCTATCGAGGTGATTACTTTTAGAGATGTTTTCTTCTTGCAATATATATATATATATTATTTTTGAGCTGTTACTTGAATAATATTATTATGCTAGATGTTCTATTTTAGTTCATGAGATGGTCCGTATTGTGGGACATTTATCGAGTTACTTCATTCGTACTCGAAGAGGAGATAATAAAGGCGTATTAATAATATCTTCATACTATATATTTACTGTTATTTAAAGGTGGAGTTATGTATATATTTATATATACTGACATGGGTCCTTCATTCTGGATTCATAGTCAGAACAATCTTTCATAAATATTTTCCTCCACTCATTCGGAAGGAGAACCAAATTATTGGAGGTGTATATCGTTCATTGTTTCTGAACGATATTGGAGTATTAATTCGTTTCAAAATAAATAAAGGTGCACGTGTTATTTCACCGTGACGCCTAAGCTATTTGTTGTTAAAGGTGATCGAAGATTCCGACACCTAATATCCTGGACTGAAAGTGCGTAAGAGACCGGGACAGGGCCGGCTCAGCACATAAATCGATGAAAGTGCGTACGAGACCGGGACAGGGCCGGCTCGGCACATAAATTGATGAAAGTGACCGGAGTAACGCACCGGCCCAACTAAGGGTGAGGGTCCGAGTCTGTCGACTCATCCTTATGAGGAATATTATTGGATGGTTCGAGACGTCGACTGTCCTTTCTATCGATAGAAAAATTGAGATGTGACAATGGATTGATCATCCATTACTTGATGCAGCGTTCGAGGAAAAGTCCAATCATTGATTCTCTAGCTATTAACCGATGCCTTTGTGGTTCGGATTAACTAGGGTATCGATCTGAGAAATTATTATATTATATTATTATATTGAGGAGTTTGAGCAATTATCATGTTACCGTTGAGTAATATGGAGAAGTTATTGAGATGTATTTATTCCATCATTTGGGTATTAAAATTCCGAGATAAATCTCTTTTCAAAATAAATATATATTCGTATGAGGGAAAAGTTTTGTAGAGCGGTTTAGTAATATTTTGTGTGAATTGTTGGGAATAGGGGATAGTTATAACCTTGCTGGGCATTCTTTGGCTCATTCTTGTTATTTTATATATTGTTAAGCAGCGGCATCCAGGGCTAACTCAAGTATGGCCAATCGAGGCAAGGGGAAAGCGACGAACTACTGATTCAGCGCGGTGGCCTTGTAGTATCTAAGTAAGGTGGAAGCTGAAGAGTAGTGGTTTAGTATTTTGTTATCTAGTATTTTGGAATTGTAATAACATTCAGAAATTCTAGTAGATGAACTCGTGTTGTATTAACCTTTGATTTATGGAATGCTTGTTCTAAGACTATAACCCGTGGAGTAATTGTGGAGTCTATTAAGAATATTGTTGTAGATTATATTATGAGCAGGTGATTGTATATTCCGCAAGAGGTGTGACAACCTGGATTCCGGTAGGGAATTTGGGGGTGTTACAGAAATGGTATCAGAGCGATAGGTTATAAACCTTAGAACAAGAGTTTTAGAAACCGAGAGACCGAGATGGAAGTTCGGTAGTAGAACCTTAAGGGGTAGTTAGGGTAGAGGCATGATGGCCCAGACCAGTAGTAGAATCAGTGGGGACGAGAAAAATGTGTATCCATGATTATTGAAGGAGTTAAAAGTTATATGGATCCGTAGATATATATATGTGTAGTTGCAAATGCATTTATATATATTTATGTGCATGTGTATATACTGTTTGCTTCGTAAATAAGTGTTTCATGAGTATGTAGTTTCATTGGACCGACTGATTTATTAAGTTTTCTTTTATTATAGGAGAATGCCGCCTAGAAGGAACGCGGGGGCTAACCCTGATGAAGAATCAATTGGAGGTGGAGGAAATACAGGAGGAGATAACAACCAAGGAGATAACCAGAATAACAACCAGAACCAGCAAGGAATGAACCAACTTTTGGATTTGTTGAGGCAAACCCTAGACCGTGGCCACCAGGATCCTAGACCTAATGTAGGGAACCAGACTGCAGCAGCTTTCAAGGCTTTTAAGTCAATCCAACCACCTGAGTTTAAGGGGTTCGGTGAACCAGTAGAGGCGAGGTCATGGCTGAAAGAGATGGAGAAATCCTTTAAGATTATAGGAGTGGAAGATGCGCAGAAGACGATCTTTGCCACCTATTTGCTGAAAGAGGAGGCAAATTATTGGTGGGAGTCTAAGGAAGCAATGGAACCTGAAGGGGTAGTAACCTGGGCGAGATTCACTGAGTTGTTTTTGGAGAAGTACTTTCCTGAGCATATGGAGGGCAGGATGGAGATAAAGTTTTTGGAGCTGAAACAGAATAATAAGACAGTAGCTGAGTATGAGAAGGAGTTTACGGAGCTAGCTAGGTTTGTACCACATTTCGTGGATACCGACAAGAAGAAGGCGAGGAGGTTTCAGCATGGGTTGAAACCGTGGATACAAACTAGAGTAGCTGTTTTTGAGCTTACTGAGTATGTTAAGGTGGTGAACAAGGCAGAAGTGGTAGAAGCATGGAGTAATTTTGGCTCATCCCAACGATACCACTTCACGTCATGCAGAAATTTCTTCCTCTGAGCATACGAGAATCCTGAGGGAATGACATTACTCACCAGGTAGTTCACAATATCAGCAAACCATGGTTCTTCCTCTTGCACCCCAAAAAGCTGCTCATCTGCAAAAGATTCGTTGATTAAAGTTTTATCCCTTGAATCCTTACCGTGGTCTTCCAAACGAGATAGATGATCGGCTACCTGATTTTCTTTCCCCTTCCTGTCTTTTATTTCAAGCTCAAACTCTTGCAGCAGAAGAATCCAACGAATCAATCGCGGCTTTGAATCCTTCTTCGAAAACAGATATCTAATGGCTGCATGATCAGTGTAGACCGTCACCTTCGTCCCAAGCAAATAGGACCTGAATTTCTCAAAACCATAGACAACTGCCAAAAGCTCTTTCTCCGTAGTGGTGTAATTTAGCTGTGCATCGCTGAGTGTTTTACTAGCATAGTAAACCACATGAAAAGGGTTTTTCTTTCGCTAACCAAGCACAGCTCCCATGGCAAAATCACTAGCAACGCACATTAGCTCGAATGGCTCTTCCCAATTAGGTGCTGTAATAATCGGGGCTGATGTCAACTTCTTCTTCAATAGCTCGAAAGCAGCGAAGCAATCATCATCAAACTTGAAAGGGGTGTCTTTCTCCAGCAATTTATACAACGGCTTAGAAATTTTGGAGAAGTCTTGTATGAATCGCCGATAGAAACCTGCATGTCCAAGAAAGCTGCGGATTCCTCTAACTGAGATTGGAGGAGGAAGTCTTTTAATAGTCTCTACCTTAGCCCTGTCCACTTCAAGTCCCTCGCTAGATACTTTATGCCCGAGAATGATTCCCTCTTGCACCATGAAATGGCACTTTTCCCAATTTAACACCAAATTGGTCTCAACACATCGTTTCAGCACCAGACTCAGATTATTCAAAGCCCATCATAAGAAGTTCCGAACACTGAGAAATCATCCATGAAAACCTCCACATTTATCCTAATCATGTCTGAGAATATAGCCATCATGCACCTTTGGAAGGTGGCCGGAGCACCACAGAGCCCGAAAGAAACTCGTCGGAAAGCAAAAGTACCAAAAGGACATGTGAATGTGGTCTTCTCTTGATATTCTGGAGCGATGCAGATCTGATTGTAACCTGAATAACCATCAAGAAGGCAGTAATACTCATGGCCAGCCAGCCTGTCCAACATCTGATCAATGAACGGAAGAGGGAAGTGATCTTTCCTGGTGGCTTTGTTTAGTTTCCGATAATCCATGCATACTCTCCACCCTGTGACTATCCGAGTAGAGATTAACTCATTTTTCTCATTAGCTACCACTGTCATGCCTCCTTTCTTAGGCACACATTGCACTGGACTTACCCAAGAACTGTCTGAAATAGGATAAATGATCCCTGCATCCAGCCACTTAAGAATCTCCTTCTTCACCACTTCTTTCATGATTGGATTGAGTCTTCTCTAATGCTCTACAGATGGTTTGTTGCCTTCCTCAAGAAGAATCTTATGCATGCAGTAAGAAGGACTGATTCCTATAATATCTGCGATGGTCTATCCAATTGCTGATTTGAATTCTCGCAAAATCCGCAATAGTTTATCTTCTTCACTTCCTGATAGGTTAGCAGCAATAATAACAGGCAATGTAGATAAATCACCCAAATATGCATACTTCAAGTGATCCGGCAAGGGTTTGAGCTCAAGAGAAGGAGCCTCTTCAATAGATGGTTTAAGGTGCGCCTGCGACTTTTTAAGATCTTCTAACCCAAGAGACTCAACTGAAAAATCAAACCTCCTCTTCCACGGGGCTGAATTCAACATCTGAATTTGCTCTGCTCTTTCATCATCTTCATCATCAGAATCCCCTTTTAAAGCTCTTTTTAAGGGATCTGAAATCAATAGCTGCTCAACTTCTCTATTAACGGATGTGTCCACCCTGTCCACCTTAAAACACTCTTCTTCCTCTGTTGGAAATTTCATTGCTGAGAACACATTGAAAGTGATGTTATGATCATGCACTCTCATAGTTAGCTCTCCTTTTTGGACGTCAATCGGAGTTCGGCCCGTAGCTAGAAATGGTCTTCCCAAAATGATAGGAATCTTCTTATCTTCCTCAAAGTCTAGAATGACAAAATCAGCAGGAAAGATAAGATTATCCACCTTTACCAAGACATCTTCCACTATACCTCTTGGATACGTGACTGACCGGTCTGCTAGCTGTAATGAGATATTTGTGGGCTTTGGATCAGGTAGACCAAGTTGCATGAAAATTGACAAAGGCATTAAATTAATGCTAGCTCCCAAATCACATAAGCATTTGTCGAAGGACAGATTGCCAATAGTACATGGTATGGTGAAGCTTCCAGGATCCTTGAGTTTCGGGGGCAATTTCTGTTGGAGGATGGCACTGCACTCTTCTGTTAAAGCAACGGTTTCCAATTCCTCAAGTTTCAGCTTCCTTGATAGGATACCCTTCATGAACTTAGCATAACTCGGCATCTGTTCCAATGCTTCTGCAAAAGGTATATTAATATGTAGCTTCTTGAATACCTCTAAAAACTTTGCAAACTGCTTATCCAATTTCTGCTTCTGGAGTCTCTGCGGATATGGTGGAGGGGGGTAGATTTGAGTGTTTGCAGTTTTATGCTCCTGAGATGCTTTCTCAAATGGTGCGCTGACACCCTCCGGTTTATTGATGATATTTTTGGGTTTCAAGATCTCCGTTTGTTCCTTCGTAGTGGTGTGGCTGCCCTGTGCCTCCGATTGTTCGATTACCCTTTCAACTTCTTGGTCCTTTATGATTTTGCCCGCTCTTAAAGTGATAGCTTTGACTTGTTCTTTGCCATCCCTTTTTTCAGGGTTTGTTTTTGTGTCACTAGGGAGAACTCCTTGTGGCCTGTTGAGTAAGGCGTTTGCTATTTGGCCAATTTGGTTTTCCAGAGTTTTAAGAGATACAGCCTGGCTCTTACACATCAATCTGAGTTCTTCCAATTCTGATTTTTCAGCAGACTGTTGACCTGAACCTGCATAATATTGCTGATTAAATCCCGGAGGTTGAGATTGTTTTGGGGGGTACTGATTCTGAAGTTGATGCCCCTGCTGTTGATATAGTCCTGAGGGATTGTATGGTATGGCCCCATATTGTTGATTTTGGGTTTGATGGTATGGTTGTTGTTGATATGGGTGTGGTTGATATGGTGGTTGGGCTTGATATGGTTGTGGTGGTGGTTGCAATCCATTGTTGTTGTTGCTCCAGCTGAAGTTAGGATGGTTTCTGTTGTTGGGTTGGTAAGTGTTTGGGACTGGATGCTGTTGCTTTTGAAAATTGCTCATAAAGTGCACTGATTCATTGGAAATTGCACATTGATTCGTTTCTTGTCTACGGCACATAGCTCACAAACACTTGCTACTTGTCGTACCCCATAGTTTGTCAAAGAATCCACCTACATGTTTAGTGCTTCAAGCTGAGCTGATAGGGATGTGACTGCATCAACCTCGAGGATTCCTGCCACCTTGTGTTGAGGCATCCTCTGTGTCGGATTCTGATACTCATTAGCCGCCATCATTTCAATTAACTCGTAGGCAGCTTCATAACTATTAGCCCATAATGCTCCTCCTGAAGCTGCATCCACAATAGGTCTTGATTGCATCCCAATCCATTATAGAAAGAATTTATGACCATCCAGTTGGGCATGCCATGATGAGGGCATTTTCTTAGCATCTCCTTGTAGCGTTCCCAAGCTTCACATAAAGATTCCCCCGCCTGTTGTGTGAACTGAGCAATAGAATTCCTTATGGCAGCTGTTTTTGCCATGGGATAGAATTTAGTGAGGAACTTTTGAGCGAGTTCCTCCCATGTTGTTATCGAGCCAGCTGGGAGAGAGTTCAACCATCCCTTAGCTTTGTCCCGTAGAGAAAATGGAAAGAGCCTCAACCTTACAGCATCATCTGACACGTTGTTGAATTTGAATGTGTCACAAATCTCTATGAAGTTTCGGATATGCATATTTGGATCTTCCGTTGCTGTTCCCCCGAACTGGACAGAGTTTTGTACCATCTGGATTGTGCCAGGTTTGATTTCAAATGTGTTGGCTGCAATGGCTGGCCTGACTATGCGTGACTGGATGTCATTGATTTTCGATTGAGAATAGTCCATCAATGTCTTGGGCACATCATCCGCCATTTCTAATGCTTCTTCCAGCTTTCTTACGGCTCTTGACTTAATAGCTTGGGCACGCGTTAGCATAAACAACTCAAGATCCTTATACTGGCAGAGCAAGAAAACACGACGTTAGAAAAAAAAAATATCCAAGTCAGTTAAGTTTAACCTCCGTTGATGTTAAACACAAATTCTGAAAATAACACCGAAGTCCCCGGCAGCGGCGCCAAAAACTTGTTGATTCGAAAACTAATTGCGCAAGTGTACGCGGTCACAAGTAATATAATAAATTCGTTCCCACGAAGACTTGGTGTTTGTTCAGAATTAATGTATAAGCAACGACGTATGATTACACAACAAACTGCTTGAATAAATATAAAACGGGGTGTTATGTTGTATTTTTCTAATTGATTAATTAAATTAATAATATTAAATAATTCAAACTACTTGATTTAATTAAATGAGAATTTATATGTGAGAAGAACATGGGATTCTAATTTCATTATTTATTTCATTTAGAATTGATGCCTTAATTTCAAAGTAATTTTGATAATTTACGAAAGCTAGTCGGGAACACGAAACTAACATAAGCGCCTTTCAACCTTAACTCATATCAAACCATACGAACATCTACTTAAAAAGATAGAAGTCGCGTGGACACCTTTTATGCTTAGACCCTATATATATCTATAAGATTTGGAAACATAATTGGTTTGCGAATAAATTCCTTTATTATGACTACATAGGGTGATGTGATCCAAAATCCTACCACTTATCGTAAATGTACATGACAATTACGAACCTATGCTAACATGGCAAATTCTAAATTCCTAAATCCACTTTCGCATTCATTAGGAATTAATAATTTAGACGTTAGCTACGCATCTAATAAATTAATTGCAACCACATTAGGCAATCTGAATTTTTATCATATTACAAATTATTAAGGCATCGAATTACTAAATTACGTAAATAAATCCATTAGAATCCCATGAAGGCGATTAGTTCATAATCGAACAAATCGTCATCATGGGATTAAATGAAAACATAATAATAATAATAATAATAATAATAATAATAATAATAATAATAATAATAATAATAATAATAATAATAATAATAATAATAATAATAATAATAATAATAACAATAATAACAATAATAACAATAATAATAAATTAAAAATTGCGATAAATTAAATATGAAAATTACGAGAGTTAGAAAGTAGAACCGAAATAGCTTCCAATGAAAGAAAAGAGCACTCTGAATAACCCCCGCAATTTCTTCAACCGAAATAACACTTATACTAAATTTACAAAAATTAAAGTGTATAAAACAAAACTTAAAATTACAAGAACTAGAGAGTTTTACAAGAGAGAATTGTTGCTCTCCAAATTGGTGTGTTTCTACAAGCTTGAGAACTAACCTATTTATAGCAAAAATTAGCACACCAAATTAATAAAATACAAATGAAAAGAATTAAAAATAAATGAAAAATAAAATAAAACATTACATAATTAGCCGAAAGTAATAGAAACAGGAATTAATACACAGCACTTCAGCCCGCCAGAACAAACCCAGCCGCGCACAGGGCGCGTGCAGGCCAAGCGCGTTTCTTCCTGGACTTTGCTGGCGCGTGTCTCCCACGCGCGCGTGGGAGAGTGGAGACATGACAAACTCTGCCGACAGAACCATAATTAACATTCCTTTCTTTAATTCTTGGCCGACAGATAATGCTACAACATTCAATAGCTTTCTGCCTTCATATTTATATGTACTATTCCGAAAAGAAATTGTTTTCAAACCGCATAGCTTTTTATCTTTAATTAATAAATAATTAATTTAATTCAGAAATTATAAAAATAAATATCTAATATTATTAGATATTTAAAAATATAATTTCCTAATTAAATAAAATATTTATTAATATAAATAAATCCGTAAGTCCTAAGCTACGGTTTATTGCGGGCCTGGAACTTGACTCCTTTTGCATAAAGAAAAATATATCAATTCCAACCGGGATTTCTGCTCTAAGAATATATCACTCAGAAATTCTTTATGATAATTCTTATGGTAACTCTTAATTCCGAATTGGGGCAAAATTTCACCGTTTTTAGCCTTTTATCGTCGCGATACCTAAAGTTGCGAGTTCTACCCAACAAATGCTGAAACACAACAAAAATGAATTAAAAGACACAACATACTTAAGGATAAACCACCAATCTAGGTCAAAATAGCGCATAATAAGTGGATATTAAATCCACTTAGCACATATATTGAGCTCGAAACCACCAAAGCATCATAGAAACTCATCATACCTGCCGCAAGCTAGTAGTTCTACACAACTCACAAAAACACGTTAAAAACACAACATACTTGAGGTCGAGTAAATCCATTTAAGCCGATAAGAAGCATTTTAAGTGGATATAAATCCACTTATCAGGAATCGACAATATTGGTTCTTCTTTTTCTTCTCGGGATTAGTCCTTAGTGGATTCAGCCATCAGAGATCCTTGTGTTTCTCAATGTCCATCAGGGTTTGGGTCTTGGGAGTATACAAATGTGCATAGCTGGTGAACCTCGATCCTTGATTGCTCTTCTTCTAGGTAGAGTCAGAGTCTTTAATTATTCGAGGATACCTATCCTTAACCTCCTACTTGTGACCACCTTCGCTTCTTGTTATTACCTACATTGCCTCAAACAGGGGATGAGGCTTCCCTTACACTTTCCTCTACCTTGATAGCTACTCTATCATCCAAGTTCGGGACTTTCAAGGCTTCCTTGGTGATTCGGTTCATGTAATCCCCCAAGGATTCATTCTTTCCTTGTTCCACATTCATGGGGATGTAAAACGTTTCTTATGAACTCTTCATCAATGAACAAGGCGAAAAATGCCCTTCTTAGTCCTTTAAAGGAGTCGATTGAGTTCGGGGACAACCGACTATACCGTCGTTGTGTCATGCCCCCCCAGGGTTTGAGGGAACGCCCTTTACTTGATTACGCCAATCACAGGTTAAAATTAATAGTGCATTGGAGGATTTCCTCACATGATTAGTGGGATCTCCTTCCCCATTACACACCTTGATGGTGGTCGTCTTGAATTTCCTTGAGATATGAGCATCCATTATCTTGCTGGTGAAGGATGTGATTCGATCATCATGATCTCCTAGAGGCATCGAGTCATCAAGATCAGCCCTTTGTGTATCAATCCTTCTCATCTTTGGGGTATCACTTACTTAATAACATAGGGGATCCTAGCCCTTGGGGGCTGCCTAGCCTATTTTATTTCAAGATCTTACTTTATTTTTTGGATATGCACTTCATGAGTGAGTATCCTCCCTCCTAAAATCTTGGGAGCCAGTCCTTTGGATCCTAGGGGCTTAGAAGGCCCTGACCTTCCTTTGAGCATCTTGCCTGGTCTTCTCCTTCTGAGATAGTTACCTTTATCAATGGATGATGAATTGTAAACAATATAGGGTCTGAAAAAATCACGACTCCTTCATTGGCATTCTAGGCCTTGAATGCATTGAGGCACGCATTCCTCGTGTTGCTAGCCACTTCTACCATCGATGAAAAGACATCCCACTGGTGGGAAACTAAGTTCATCGCTCAACAATGAAGAAGGACATATATAGTCTCAACGGTGCGCTAGAGGGGCGACTCCATTATCTGGGGGGGGATTCGTCCCTGAATTCATTGATCCCATAGTCGGCTGCTACGGATGAGTAATTTAAGCCCCCATATCCTTTCGTTTATGGCCTAAAGAGCCGTTCCTTGAGTCTCAGGGTTTGAGAACGTCCTGCTCCTACAGTGGGCTCCTTGCCCTGACGTCTCTTGCTTGGAAGAACGTCCTCTTCCTCATCTTTTTTAGACGAGAAGTCGTTTTTGGTGTATGATTCGGAGAAACTTTGGTTTCCTCCAACAAGGGGACCAAGCCTTCAATGTATAAAGGCACACCCTTCTCATGAATAGATCAATGAGAGTAAATGGTTCCATCAGTAATTGGGAACGGTGACAACCCATAAATGGGGTTTTGAGTTATCAGGATTAGCATGACGGTGGTGGCGATATGTGCTCCTTTTGCTCCATTAACCATATGTAAGACCTCCATCTGTAACTGGGGATTCGCTCCTTGAGTTAGTGGATTTTGGGTCACCCCTTAGGGATCACCCCTTGGAGATGCGTCTTTGGGGGAATCGTTCCAAGAATAAAAGTCAAGGGGAGTGGATTATCAGTTCAATTGCTCTTTCATCGTCTTTAGTGTACAATCGAGACTTCTTCCTCCTGCTATATGCGGAGGTTTTGAGCCTAAAAAAATGGGGCGAATCATTCTCTCGTTGGGGTGGAAGCCCATAACTTGGGTTCTGATCTGTTAGTGGTGGAAGCACCATGATAAAGTTTGTAATCATGCTTGTCTATTATGGTCATAGCCATGCCTAGGATTGGGGATCCGCCCCTGGAGAGTTTAAACTCGTTCACTAGGCCAGTGAAGTAGACATCCTCCGAGGGGAGAGATAACCATCTGAAGGGGATTCGTCCCTTGGTTAAAGGGATTCGTCACTATGGGTAACGACCTCTGAGTTTGAGTTTCAGACCTCAGGGGATTCGGCCCTTGAGGCTGAGCAATCTGAGGTTGCGATCCCGCTCCTAGTGGTACCTGTTCCGTCAATAAGGGTGCGGAAGTGCCGATGGGTGTTTCAGTAGTTTCTGCAATTGATGTTCTTCGTGTGGTAACCATGGTTGATGTCTTTGTCCCACAAACGGCGCCAAATGTTGTGGAATAAATAGTAGGGTGTAATTAATTCGTGTATTGATTGCTAGGGATTGAGAGCTTCGAGCTTTAATGGTGGTTGCTCTTGCTATCGGGACTAGTCGATCCTTGCAAGATGACTACGTACCTTGATGAATATCAAGAATCAAGCCAAAACGTAGTTCTAGAGTTGCCTACGTGGCTTGATGCGCCTCGCGGCGTAGTGACGTAGTGGCTTGTATGCTCTTATTCGAGGATTAAGCTTAAAACGTAGAGGGACGTATTGAGTTGTGCCCCAGAAACGTTCTTCTATATTGAAGGATCAGGTCCTTTATATAGGCGTCGGGTGCCTTGGAATTAGAGTAGGGTTTGGTGTCTTGGCAGGCAAGATACCCAATTTGGGCCCAGTTCTAGATCCTTCCATGAGGGAGGTGGATAACTATAGGAGTTGTATACCTTAGAGGCTACTCCATAGATGATTTGGTTTCCTTTTGGACTCAATAACGGAGTCTTTTATTTGGCTGATTTATTAGCCACGAATTTATTATTTAATTAGGGTTTTAGGCCTCATTAATGGGCTTTAACCTTGGACCAAATGGGCTTTAACCTTGGACCAATCTAGGTTTAATTAATATCATATTAAATATGTCTCTAGGGCTTATTTCCAGCCCATATCACCCATCATTAAATACAAGTAAACCCTAGCCGCAAATTCAATAACCTAGTTTCTATTCCACAACATTTGGCGTCGTCTGTGGGAAAAAGACATCAACCATGGTAAATACACGAAGAACACCAGTTACAACCGAGGCGACTACTATCACCTCCGCTCCACCCGTAGTCACGGAACAAGGGTCCGTACCCCCATTAATGGAGACGACCACTCAACCTCAAGTTTCTCAACCTGCAGGGACGACTCCCCATACTGAGAGAACTCTACCTGTGGTTGTCCCTCAGAACCAGGAGACCAACCCTCTTCAGATGGTGGTTTCCCCCCTTGTTGATGTTAATCGACCGCTACCTCCAAGGGTACAGATCCACACCACTGATCTCCCTTCAAACACCGACCCGATGTATGGACTACTGAATTCCCCTCCGAATACTCGAGGTGTTGGGCTAAGCGGCCATGCCCTACAGATACATGAGCCATATCATCCTCCTTACGTTAGAGGCTTGGGCCCTGATCAAGGTTATTATGACTACTTCTGTCCTTATACCGATGATTCTTCATCTGAGAATGACGATCATGATGAAGTCCCAAGGAGGTGACGTGCTAGCAAGGAACCTCGAAGGAGGACTCAAAGAATCCATGACGGACCCCCTCTGACAGTTGCTGAGAGAATCAAGGCTCACGAGGCTGAGATCCAAATGCTGAAAGATGACATAGCAAGAGAGCAAGCAAGACAGAATTAGAATAGACCTCCTCCAACTTCAGGAGAGATTCCCTTTATTGATTTGGAAAGGCCTCCAATGAGGAAGAAGAGGGCTAATGCCCCAATAGGAGGAGCTACAAGGGCAGAGGCCCCTAATGGTGATCCCAAAGATTTAATACCACTTGGAGACCCCGATGATCCTACACCCCCGTTTACTGAGGAGGTGATGAATGCTCATGTCTCTAGGAAGTTCAAAATGCCTACGATTAAGGCATATGATGGAACGGGCGATCCTGCAAACCTTGTGAGAACGTTCTCGAACGCACTGCTATTGCAGCTTGAAAGTGAAGCTCTCAAGTGTAGGGCATTCCCTCAAACCCTGGCGGGTATGGCTTGGTATAGTCATCTGCTAACGAACTCGATTGGCACATTCAAGGAGTTGAGCACGGCCTTCATCAATCAATTTGTTAGTGGACGAGTCCATGAGAAGAGCTCTGCATCCCTTATGCAAGTGGTGCAAGGAAAGAATGAGAACCTGAGGGATTACTTCAGGCACTTCACCAAAGAGATGTTGAATGTCCCAGATCTAGAAAACAAAGTAGCTATGATAGCCTTGGAGAATGGGACAACCAATACCTTCTTTCAAATGTCATTGGCAAAGCATCCCCCTGAGAGCACGACTGAGCTCCAAAGAAAGGCGAGTAAGTACATAAAAGTTGAAGAAAGCATGAGGAAGACAGAGGCCTCAACCATGAGTGGAGGAAACGGGAACTCTAGGAAGCGAAAGCAAGAACAGGATTACGATGTTAGGGACAAGTATCCCCGAACTAGTAAAGATTCTGATTCTACCCCTAAGAAGAATTTGGGACCAAGGTTTTCCGAGTATGCAAGGTTGAATGCTCCTAGGAGTCATGTAAGAACCCCAAATTTTGGATATAATTAAAACTTTTTGTTAAGTAATGATTAAATGAGGAACAATGATTCCGACAACAAGGTCACCAGCTCTAATGAATGGTGGTTTCAAAGAACAATGATTGTAATGAATGGATATTGCTTTGGACAATGATCCTGATGCATTGGTATATGGTCAGAATAGAGTAATTCGATGGTTGAGGACCTGGATAAGAATAATCTACCATCCAGGAAGGAGCTAACGGATCCTTGAAGGGAAATGAGTACATGCATAGTGTTTCCCGTACGTGCATAGTATTTCCCGTACGTGCATAGTGTTTCCTGTACGTGCATAGTATTTGGTGGATGAATAGTGATTTTGTAAGTTGGAAAGCTTTTCACTCCACCCTATGTACGGGACGTGATATGGATGTTTCGAAGTCATATTAGTAATAAGCGGAGGAAATAAGTGAATGCAGAGACGATCGGAATTCAGAAATTCCCAATTCTTTTCGGTATAATATTTGACCGGACAGTGGATTAAATATTATTATAATCCAAGAATTGAGATATTAACTTTGAGGATTTGATATTTTGGGATGTTATTATATTTTATTTAAGAATGAAGGTAGGAAACCACTGAGGAGTGGTTATGGCTACAATGTAATAATTGATATTTGGAAAGAATGAATGGAATTCGACTTTATTATTTCTATGTCTTGAAGATTGCTAAAGGGTGACAACATAGGTAAGAATAATCTATCTTCTAAGGGAATAAGATATTGCAAATTCAAGCAAGAGAATACTCTCATGTCATCCAGATCGATAGCGATTAATCCAGTAGTTCCGTAAAAAGGTTAAGGAACGATCGAAAGAGAATACGGACAATTATACAACCCTAAGAGAACAAGTAAAGAATACAGAATGAATAGTGTTTTGGTGGAAATATATAATAATATGAGACGACACTATATAGAAGTATTCGGAACGGATTTCCGAGTTCATATTAGTGATCCAGGGGGAAAATAAGTGTATGTAAAAGCTGTCGGATTCTGAAAAACCGCACTTTTATTTTCTCCGAGAGTTCCCTGGACACTGATAGCCTTAAGTATTTAACGAATGGATTTAAGGAATATAAATTGGAAAGTTAGAATGAAAGATGGAGAATGAAAGTATTAATATTAAAGAGGATTCCCGGTAAACCCTAATTAGAAATCCGTGAAATATTCCCACGAACGATCAATCGAAACGGGTAATAACCAGACACAGAAACAAGCAGAGGAAGCAAGAGTCTTGTGCAAGCTACTAGATAAATATCTAGCAACCAAGTGGGCTAAGTAACTAGACAATTAGAGATTGAACAAGTACTTAGCAAAACAAACAAACTAGTTAGCTTATAACCATCCAAGGATCAACACTTGGCATGCAATCTCCATCATCCAATACATCACCACTTTATTAAAGTCACTTTATCAAGATATTATTCCAATGATGCATCAAAATGGATGAGAGCAAACCAAACAAACCAAGCAAAACCCCCCCCTCCAAGAATACCCCATTCGGCTTCTTCCTTAATTCAAGAGGGGAAATCAACCTTCCAACCATCATTTGGTCTCCAAATTTTTATGGTAAGTCCTATAATTCATAAAAGTAATCTCCTAGAAATCTTAGCCCCAAACTCCTCTTTTACCATTTTCAAATAAATCCTCAAAGGGGAGGATGAATAGTGTTTTAATGAAAACTAATCTTTGATTTTCTTGTTTTCATGATTGATTAAGCAAGCTTAAGGCAATCCAAGGACCATACCAAGCTTAGTGAGGCTAGAATATACTTCTAGGAAGGTATAAACATCCTAAACTATAGCTTTTACTTTGAGTTTATATGAGTAATAAGAAGGATTGGTTGATTAGTGGTTGATATGTTAGTTATATGTTTAGATCCATGGATTTGTGGTTGATTATGGTTGATGATCCATGAGATGGTTATAAGGAGATGTTATTGATCTTGTCATGATGTTTATCATGTGTTTAAGTGGTTGATTTGATCATGGGGTGATCGTGATAAAGTGTAAAAACTTTGGAAAACGCGTAAACGTAGCCGTTATAATACCTGATTTTACATTACCATGTTTTGTATGCCATTTTCCATGTCGAACCCCTACTGTCCAGAGACCTTATCTGCCATGATAGGATAGGTAATGTTCTAAGCTTCGTTTTGATATAAAGATCACGTGAAACAGACTTACGGTTTAGGATTTATGACCAAATTACTAAAAGTAGTTCGAATCCGTAAACGAAAGTTCGTAACTGTAATTGACCCCTCGTAAACTATGTAACGTCATGGCGAATCTTGGTAAATAAATACTAGAGGTAAAAAGGAAGGTGTGAAAGAAAACCGTATGTCAAAAGGATCATTTTTCGATTTATTAAAAATGTTCGAGTCGAGGTTAAACGCGAACGAACCCCTAAAAGACGAATCTTTTATAACTTCGGTAAAACACTTAGAAAACGGGCGATAAAACTCGGAGTATAGTATTGGTTCGTAACGATCGACTTTAGAACTCATATGACTTAAGTATGTCCCAAGTATAAGTACAATGACATGTCGTATTAACGAACGAATGTCGGGTCGGATCAGTGATAAAAGTAATCCACTAAAAAGGGGTATAACGAGATAACTCGAGAACGTGTTTCGATTTAAGTATAACTTAACTTTTAATATGTTAAGTGATTAATCCCGAATGCCTTGGCTATTTATAGATCACCAAGCTGAACCGGGACCCGCTACCACTACCCCTTACCGTACTCGACTACCAGGCAAGTTTCAATTCCCTTCTTTTAGGCTGTTGTTGTGATTGAATAAATAT
Organism: Saposhnikovia divaricata; assembly: GCA_036435485.1. Lineage (NCBI taxonomy): Eukaryota > Viridiplantae > Streptophyta > Magnoliopsida > Apiales > Apiaceae > Saposhnikovia > Saposhnikovia divaricata. The sequence continues at coordinate 134,851,394 of CM071594.1, read as the reverse complement.
ATATATATGATTGCTGATATACATATGCCATTGCATGCATGCCTACTTTCAAGTCGAATTGATATACTTGTTCCCTGAATGTTATTGTTGGCTTATAAGCTAGATAGTTATATATCAGTTATAAGCCGGTTATTGTAAGACCCTCATAGAAGGGCGTATACATCTTATTAATCAAATATAGACCGGGAGTCAATATTCCTTGATATATCGAGATTACCTCGGAGGAAAATATTTAAGTAAATATTTTCTATTATTCAGGCGACGAATATTATTTGAATATTCGTTCGAGATTATTTATTTTAATGATCCTTACTTCAAATAATTATTCGAACGTAATCATTCGACGAATAATATTTCTCAATATTCATTCAGAGTCGAATTGATTATCGATTATTATCTCGAATATTCTTCTAAAGATGAGACTACTGAATGAATATTGTTTGGATATTCTTTTAGAAAATTATTTTATTAAATAAATATTACTTTTGAATATTCATTTAAGATATTAAATACTTGATGAATATTATTTTAATATTCATCTGAAGCTTGATTTAATTATCGAATATTATCTCGAATATTCCTTAAGGCTTGGATTACTAAATGAATATTACTTGATATTCATTTAGGATATTATTCATTAAATGAATATTACTTTTGAATATTCATTTAAATTCCTAATTAATTATGAACATTACCTTAAATATTCTTTTCAGGTCTTATTAATTAATGAATATTGTTTTGAATATTCATTTAAATATTTATTTATTCAATAAACATTCTCCTGATATTTCTTCAGGGATTATTTTGAGAAATACTCTGATTAAAGATATTCTTTCATATTCCCAAATATTCTTTAAATATTTTAATTCAATAAATATTCTCTGGATATTTATTCCATACTTAGAATAACCTCGATAAGGTTTATCTTCTTCGATTATTACAGAAAATATCTCGGAGTCATATTATTATTAATCTTATATCAAGAAATGTTCTCAGACATCATTCTTCTTTGAGTCTATCCCCTTAATAATAAGGGAACCTTACTTGGAAAATGTTATTTATCTTGTCGACTTCCCGGTCATAAAGTATTCCCTTCACTCGCAACTCGGGTGCTGTTGACTTATTAAGTCGTTGCTTACCTTCTCATCTTTCGAGGGGTAAGATTACTGGAACAAGTTGATATCCGTACCAAGTAATAGCTTGGGAGTTATTGATAAATTTTCCTTTCCAACTAGATACGACTACTTTGTGGAGTCTTATCAACAAGTATTATACTTGGGGAAAGGGGGACGAACGTTACATTCAGAATCATGAATTCTATTTGAACTAGGAGTCGTGTAAGAGGCCGAGTAGCGCCGGTCCATCCCCTTTGGCCCAACTGTTGGCCGGGGAGAGCTAGTAAGGCGGTATACAAGTAAAGCCGTCAGTTCTTCCTTCTACCGGTAGTAAATCTAAATTGAGCTGTACGATCTCGACTGATCATCAAGATTGGAACAGCGGGCGCGGTGAATACTCCATCATTGGTTCATCATCCAAATTTATTTATTTCCTGCAACATGATTACTGTTGGCAGAGTTGGAAAAAGGGTCATAACTGGAATTGCAACCTTTTCTTGCAAGTTCCTCTTCTTAATAACAATAAGAATATCTCGCTTACTTTGATGTAGCAGATATTTCTACAAAAAAATACTTTAAGTTACCTTGTAACTTCATCGTTCATATTATACTGGCATCATTTCCGTAAATGCATGGCATATGGTTTGAAAGATACTTTTGAACTGTTACATTATCATTCAGTTATATATTATTGTTGGTGGGCTATTGCTCACCCTTGCTTTATTATTATATCACAACAACAGCTAGACCAGATGACTCGCACAAGGCGCACTCGACGCGGGCGAGGACGATGAGACTACCAGAGCTGAAGAAGAAGCTATTGGTAGGGTATATTTATTCTTTCAGTACCAAGAATATGGTCTAGTATGACTTATGTAAATGGATGGCAAAGAGTATGTATTTATATTGAAATTCTTTTGGATTGTAAGAACTCCTAATGTGATTAATAAAAATTTGATTGTTACTCTGATTTCATCTCTGGGACTATAACGGGTGTGTTTTATATTGTTGTGTTGGGTTATAGAGACGTAATTTATTTGATGTTAAGGAAAGTTCAATTGTTGTGGACAGAATTGGAAACCGTAACCACCGGATCCCGGACCCCGGATCTGGGGGTGTTACAGAAGTGGCATCAGAGCGTACGTTATAAACCCCAGAGATGAGGTGACGTTAAAACAATAAATTCAATAAGATAATAAGAACTCTTGCCAAGTTCATAGTCGGACTACTTAATGTAGTGATGACATATAAAACCCTTATGGGAACTCGTAAGTATAATGATAGTAACTTAGCTCGATATCGTATCGACGAGTAAGGCGACTGACCTTGAGGCATACGAGCAACAGCGCGATGATGCTTTATATGCTGAAGATCAGCGGGTAATTCGATGGAGTACCCTACTGGAGACCCGGAAGAGGTTCCAGCAGATAAGGAAAATCCTGTTAGGATAAGGAGCTTACCCATGGGTAATGAGGGTCGCAGCCAGAATGACTGTGATGATTAAGATATGGTGCTCAGAAAAGTGAGTATAAAGAACCGAGATATTATTAAGAGATCTGAAGATGCATGTTGAAGTCATAGCTGGACTACCAGATGTAGTACCAGCAAGAAAGAAGGATTGGAGGAATTACTTGAGATCTTATACGGAAATAGATGAGAATCCTTAGAGATTTTCATCTTAACAAAGAAAGAGCTAGAGGGATGTATGATTATCAAAGACATCGATTTAGGGCGAGGAACAGAGTCCCTAGGAATAGTTGAGAAGGAGGCAGTAAGTGCCATATCATTTGATAAATGAATTAGTATGAATATGGTCAGTAATAATTCTCCATGAGAAGGCAGGTGTCGTAGGTTGTAAATTATGGAACCAAATTGAGGTTAATAAGGTGGTTTTATTAAGGAAAATGTTCATTTTATGAATGAATCATTTAGAAAGTAAAGACATTGGGAAGTGATAGCATGATTGGGTAAAGTTATATAAGGAAGTAGTAAGCAAGACAATGATCTCAGAACCTACCGGAAGATAAGACCAGTGAGTCAAGATGAACTCGTAATGAGACTACTGCCAGAGACTGAGTATAGAGTTAATTCAACTCAGTTAAATGATGAACCAGAAACGTTAGATGCATGTGATTCAGAGGAATATTAAATTCCTTCTTCTCTTTGAATGGATTATAGTAGTTACCTTAAGTTTACTCCGACACGGAATTATAATAGATCAAGTAATACGATCAGCAGTTAAAGAGAAAAATGTGAGAAAATCTTCCTGGAGCTAAAAGGTGAAATTGGTAATGACCAAGAGCTGGCATTACTTAATGGAAAAAGGAGACTTTGTGCTTCCAATAACGCTTCGCATAAAGGGTTAGGTAGACCGACATTTGGTAGTATTGAATATCTGGACGTTGTGACAGGTTTCAGTTTGAAACTATTGATTCCCTTCTAAGGGATGGATATAATTGATTCCTCTCCAGTGGGTAAACTTCCAATCCGATGATGATTATTTCGTTAACTATGACTGCTTATGATTCTACCTGCTTGGAGGTTCATAGAACTATTCTTCAGGTTTCGAAACTGGTCTCCTTAATGTTACCAGTAGGTGGGTAGATTGATCAAAATTTCCCTGAGTCTGGAAGGGAATTCGATGAATTTTGGCAAACCTTGTCTTTCTGATTATCAGAGAATGTCACGGAAGAGAGTAAAAAATTGGAGCAAACCCTGTGATTTGGGTAAGGATGCTGTAAAATGGGTTAGTAAACGGACCCTGAACATTACCATCGACGGTAGTGATAAAATGATGAAGTGAGATTGGACGAAAATAGGAAATGTAAGTAAGAAACCAGCCGGACTGAGAAATTCCAGGATTGGCTTAAATGAAAAGGCTGTTATGCCAGGAATGGTCAGCTTGTGTGGCACGCAGGATTGATAAGAATAGTTGAAAAGATAAAAGTGGAGGAAAGGTGACCGGAGACGGTGCCGAGTAGTCGATTAAGACTTATATGGAGTAAAGTTTTGGAAAGGTAGAAAGGTATCAAAGAAGAAGGCACTATGCCGGCAATTTCTAGAAAAGTAATGCTATTATCCAACCCTAAAATCCTATATTTTTATGTGTGGCCAGTTGAGGCCAAGTCACAACGGACTATAAAGCGACTAGACCAGCAATGAAAAGACAAAGCAGGGTTGCTTCTAAGAAAGCACCGACTGCAAGGGCTTCTGATATAAAGGAAACATTAATGAGATCGTTTGAATCTTCTGCCGAACAACCCATGTTTTGATTGGGAATTCACTAGACCTTTTTGGGATGGGGTCACCCTTACTGAAGTGACTCATGTGTATATGGTTGTCCAAGAATTCGAGTAAAATGGAAGTATAGTGACTTGAGATGTATGATGTTAGGGTATCATGAATACCATGAATATATTATGACGGAGGAAAGTAAACAATGAAGGTATATGAAGAGGGTATAGAAAAGGTCAGAAATTGAACAGTATGCTGTAGGAATTTTGTCTGAGGCAAGTACCTTTGCGAAGAACGATAAGCACTAAGAGATTCACGTTGAACTCGACCAATATCTTCCAGAACATCCTTGCTACCATTAGCAAGTTCGGTAAGAGAAGAGATTAACATACGTTGCCTTTTTGGAAGGCCAAATAGGCTGACAACTATTTGAAAGAAGAGGGTGGCATTAAACCACCGATCGATTATCAAATGAGAATGATTGAAAAGAGACCTTTATTAAGGATACATGATCTGATTGCCAATTATAAGATGCAAGAATTCCTTGGCAGTTGAATTAAGGATAGGATATCCATAAATTAAGACAAACCCTGGGGAATGCACATGGGGTGGCATTAACCCTAATAACGACATTATGACTTCAGATGATATGAGCTGGACTTGCTAAGGCAACAATGACCGGTAAGGATTATTAAAAAGAGTGCTGGAACGAACATAGATAGAATTATTAGAGTATTGATCAATGACATTTTGATATACCCGGTACCCAGAAAATACCGGAGGAATGATAAGGATAGCCTACGAAACCTTACAAGGAAAAAAGGTAATATTCCGAACTTCAAAATGGAAGTTTGGTAAGGAATGTATGACATAGTAACAATAGTGCCAGATGAGGTATGTATGAAACCCTGAGGAAGTATGGATTGAACCTATAAAGGTTGAGATTATCCTAAGATACGGAAGGAACTAAGAAAAGTAGTATCCTAAGTAGGATTGGGAATAAAACGTGATAAAGTTCCCACAGGTAGGTGGAAGCAATGACTTATGGAAATGACTGATAGTTATTTTTTTTTTTTCTCCTTCAGCAGAGCTTAAGGGAGAATGCTTTAACCCAACAGTGATGGGAACGAGGTAGAAAAAAAAAACTTGAGCTGGAATGTACCCAGAAAACATGGGTTACAAGAAATCATTATCATCAAGAAAGGCCAATGAGGTGGCCGACGATCTAAGTATAAAGGAATAATTACAAATGTTCATACCAAAGAAACAGGATGATATTTGGTAGGACCTTGAAGGTCATATCGGAATGGAGGAATTTACATTCCTTCTGATGACTGTGCAAGAATTAACAGTAATAATAGTTTAAGTAAAGATTCGATTCCTGATGGAGTCTTAAGCATATTATGTACCTTAGAAGGTCCTGTTTTGAGGCAAACCAGGACCATGGTACAAAATTGATGAAGTAAACCGTTAAGTTTCCAGTCTTTTATGGAAGATGCATAAGTGATAGTTTCATCAACCGGACCTAGCTGCGATGCTTGAAACTCTTCTGCAATTCTATCTGCTTCACGTTATATCTACATCAAGTTCAGGAAGTGTTCCTTATGGATAAGGAATAATGATTACTTTGTCTCCCTAAGGGATTTGAAACCCGTAGGGTTAACTATTAACGCACTACGTAAACAACAAGCGATGGTGATTCTTCTAAGAAAGGAGATGACAACATAAAGATAAAGAAAGTGCTGCTATTGATAAGCTAAATGGCATGTTGATGAATGACAAGCAAGTTTGTGTTAGTGTACTTCTGCACAAACAAGATAGAGAATATGAGGTCGATAATTCGTGATGCTAAACGTATTCCCGTAGAAAGAATTAATGAGACTTGGAGGGAAGGGCGGTTGAGCCCAAGACTTATTGGGCCACTTGAGAGTTTAAAGTGTTCGGACGGCGGTATTCGAGCCAGCCTTACCCCCAAAATTATAGCACGGTCATAACGGGTTTTCATGTGGCCAGGCTACGCCAGTAAAATGCAAATGTTCAACAGATGATAGGAGTACGAGCATGTAGATATACGACCTGGTCTGACTTACGAAAGACAACCTGTGGAAAACCACGGATAGAAAAGAACCAGTGATGAGAAACAAGGTTGGCAGAAGTAGATTATATGAATCTAAGTTAAAGGAATCGGGCCAGATTCATTTCGGAAAGTTTAAATTGAAATAACGTGATGATTATAGAATAAATGAGACGGAATGCCGATAAGGAGGTACCAAGTGCAAAAAGGTGTCTCAATAAAGAGGTGAAGGTGAAAGTAAATAATAGAAATGAGTAAGAATCAGCTAATAAGAAGGATGTGATTGATAAAGAAAAGGCTGGGGAAGCAACTATGGAATGAGAAGCAAGGAATGTTATGAATGGGTTTTCTAATGAATTCTCAGGATGACAACCTGATAGTGTCAATATTATAGTTATGAAAAAAAAAAGCTAGTAACATGATATGGGATGTCAGTAATAATGATGTCAAGTGAGAAATCTAAGATTTAACCTGAAAGGTTGAAGGATTTCCCGAATGTGAGTATCGCTAAGATTGAACAAGAGTATTTGTCCATAGAATAATGGACAAAGCAGCAAGATATGTTGACACGTGAGATTGCGATCAAATAGTATTGGATATAATTATGATTAATTTCTTCTTTGATAAACCTCTATAGTTCAGAGGTAAATTCTGAGTATGATATTCTACAACCATGAAAGCTTTCTATAATCCTTTAGAACTCTTTTCTCTTCTTCTCTCTTATTCATCTTCTTTATGAATTGAGAAGAACAACCCTTTTAGGAGGGGAGGTACTGCTACGTGACTATCTGTCTATGTGATAGAAGTCTAAGTGGAATGCCATGACTTGTTTAATTGCTTGTCAAGTACTAAAGGCTGGCCCCCTTCTGTACTAACTATGCAATATAACAAATGTTCAATTGATCATAGTGATCTCTCAATAAATCTTTCCACTTCTCTATATTGATCGAGATTGCGAAGATTAAAGTGATCAGGAAATGCAGAGTACGAGCGAGGTTACCTCCGAATCGTAGGGTGATAGTGATACCAATGTTACTGCAGGTATCAATAAGGATAAGACTGAGTAAGGGTATAACCCGGATAGTGAGTTGTACGAAAAGTAGCAACGTTGATGGAAAAAGGATAAAGTATGAATTGTAGCACTAAAAGATGTGCTGAGGAACGGTAGAACGACTAAGAATTGACCGGGAAGCTAAAGAGTGAACGACAGGCAAACGACTCTTTGCTTCCTACCTGATTCCAGGACGGAATCCTTTTAAGGAGGGGAGACTGTAAGAACCCCAAATTTTGGATATAATTAAAACTTTTTGTTAAGTAATGATTAAATGAGGAACAATGATTCCGACAACAAGGTCACCAGCTCTAATGAATGGTGGTTTCAAAGAACAATGATTGTAATGAATGGATATTGCTTTGGACAATGATCCTGATGCATTGGTATATGGTCAGAATAGAGTAATTCGATGGTTGAGGACCTGGATAAGAATAATCTACCATCCAAGAAGGAGCTAACGGATCCTTGAAGGGAAATGAGTACGTGCATAGTGTTTCCCGTACGTGCATAGTATTTCCCGTACGTGCATATTGTTTCCTGTACGTGCATAGTATTTGGTGGATGAATAGTGATTTTGTAAGTTGGAAAACTTTTCACTCCACCCTATGTACGGGACGTGATATGGATGTTTCGAAGTCATATTAGTAATACGCGGAGTAAATAAGTGAATGCAGAGACGATCGGAATTCAGAAATTCCCAATTCTTTTCGGTATAATATTTGACCGGACAGTGGATTAAATATTATTATAATCCAAGAATTGAGATATTAACTTTGAGGATTTGATATTTTGGGATGTTATTATATTTTATTTAAGAATGAAGGTAGGAAACCACTGAGGAGTGTTTATGGCTACAATGTAATAATTGATATTTGGAAAGAATGAATGGAATTCGACTTTATTATTTCTATGTCTTGAAGAATGCTAAAGGGTGACAACATAGGTAAGAATAATCTATCTTCTAAGGGAATAAGATATGGCAAATTCAAGCAAGAGAATACTCTCATGTCATCCAGATCGATAGCGATTAATCCAGTAGTTCCGTAAAAAGGTTAAGGAACGATCGAAAGAGAATACGGACAATTATACAACCCTAAGAGAACAAGTAAAGAATATAGAATGAATAGTGTTTTGGTGGGAATATATAATAATATGAGACGACACTATATAGAAGTATTCGGAACGGATTTCCGAGTTCATATTAGTGATCCAGGGGGAAAATAAGTGTATGTAAAAGCTGTCGGATTCTGAAAAACCGCACTTTTATTTTCTCCGAGAGTTCCCTGGACACTGATAGCCTTAAGTATTTAACGAATGGATTTAAGGAATATAAATTGGAAAGTTAGAATGAAAGATGGAGAATGAAAGTATTAATATTAAAGAGGATTCCCGGTAAACCCTAATTAGAAATCCGTGAAATATTCCCACGAACGATCAATCGAAACGGGTAATAACCGGACACAGAAACAAGCAGAGGAAGCAAGAGTCTTGTGCAAGCTACTAGATAAATATCTAGCAACCAAGTGGGCTAAGTAACTAGACAATTAGAGATTGAACAAGTATTTAGCAAAACAAACAAACTAGTTAGCTTATAATCATCCAAGGATCAACACTTGGCATGCAATCTCCATCATCCAATACATCACCACTTTATTAAAGTCACTTTATCAAGATATTATTCCAATGATGCATCAAAATGGATGAGAGCAAACCAAACAAACCAAGCAAACCCCCCCCTCCAAGAATACCACATTCGGCTTCTTCCTTAATTCAAGAGGGGAAATCAACCTTCCAACCATCATTTGGTCTCCAAATTTTTATGGTAAGTCCTATAATTCATAAAAGTAATCTCCTAGAAATCTTAGCCCCAAACTCCTCTTTTACCATTTTCAAATAAATCCTCAAAGGGGAGGATGAATAGTGTTTTAATGAAAACTAATCTTTGATTTTCTTGTTTTCATGATTGATTTAGCAAGCTTAAGGCAATCCATGGACCATACCAAGCTTAGTGAGGCTAGAATATACTTCGAGGAAGGTATAAACATCCTAAACTATAGCTTTTACTTTGAGTTTATATGAGTAATAAGAAGGATTGGTTGATTAGTGGTTGATATGTTAGTTATATGTTTAGATCCATGGATTTGTGGTTGATTATGGTTGATGATCCATGAGATGGTTATAAGGAGATGTTATTGATCTTGTCATGATGTTTATCATGTGTTTAAGTGGTTGATTTGATCATGGGGTGATCGTGATAAAGTGTAAAAACTTTGGAAAACGCGTAAACGTAGCCGTTATAATGCCCGATTTTACATTACCATGTTTTGTATGCCATTTTCCATGTCAAACCCCTACTGTCCAGAGACCTTATCTGCCATGATAGGATAGGTAATGTTCTAAGCTTCGTTTTGATATAAAGATCACGTGAAACGGACTTACGGTTTAGGATTTATGACCAAATTACTAAAAGTAGTTCGAATCCGTAAACGAAAGTTCGTAACTGTAATTGACCCCTCGTAAACTATGTAACGTCATGGCGAATCTTGGTAAATAAATACTAGAGGTAAAAAGGAAGGTGTGAAAGAAAACCGTATGTCAAAAGGATCATTTTTCGATTTATTAAAAATGTTCGAGTCGAGGTTAAACGTGAACGAACCCCTAAAAGACGACTCTTTTATAACTTCGGTAAAACACTTAGAAAACGGGCGATAAAACTCGGAGTATAGTATTGGTTCGTAACGATCGACTTTAGAACTCATATGACTTAAGTATGTCCCAAGTATAAGTACAATGACATGTCGTATTAACGAACGAATGTCGGGTCGGATCAGTGATAAAAGTAATCCACTAAAAAGGGGTATAACGAGATAACTCGAGAACGTGTTTCGATTTAAGTATAACTTAACTTTTAATATGTTAAGTGATTAATCCCGAATGCCTTGGCTATTTATAGATCACCAAGCTGAATCGGGACCCGCTACCACTACCCCTTACCGTACTCGACTACCAGGCAAGTTTCAATTCCCTTCTTTTAGGCTGTTGTTGTGATTGAATAAATATATATATATATATATGATTGCTGATATACATATGCCATTGCATGCATGCCTACTTTCAAGTCGAATTGATATACTTGTTCCCTGAATGTTATTGTTGGATTATAAGCTAGATAGTTATATATCAGTTATAAGCCGGTTATTGTAAGACCCTCATAGTAGGGCGTATACATCTTATTAATCAAATATAGACCGGGAGTCAATATTCCTTGATATATCGAGATTACCTCGGAGGAAAATATTTAAGTAAATATTTTCTATTATTCAGGCGACGAATATTATTTGAATATTCGTTCGAGATTATTTATTTTAATGATCCTTACTTCAAATAATTATTCGAACGTAATCATTCGACGAATAATATTTCTCAATATTCATTCAGAGTCGAATTGATTATCGATTATTATCTCGAATATTCTTCTAAAGATGAGACTACTGAATGAATATTGTTTGGATATTCTTTTAGAAAATTATTTTATTAAATAAATATTACTTTTGAATATTCATTTAAGATATTAAATACTTGATGAATATTATTTTAATATTCATCTGAAGCTTGATTTAATTATCGAATATTATCTCGAATATTCCTTAAGGCTTGGATTACTAAATGAATATTACTTGATATTCATTTAGGATATTATTCATTAAATGAATATTACATTTGAATATTCATTTAAATTCCTAATTAATTATGAACATTACCTTAAATATTCTTTTCAGGTCTTATTAATTAATGAATATTGTTTTGAATATTCATTTAAATATTTATTTATTCAATAAACATTCTCCTGATATTTCTTCAGGGATTATTTTGAGAAATACTCTGATTAAAGATATTCTTTCATATTCCCAAATATTCTTTAAATATTTTAATTCAATAAATATTCTCTGGATATTTATTCCATACTTAGAATAACCTCGATAAGGTTTATCTTCTTCGATTATTACAGAAAATATCTCGGAGTCATATTATTATTAATCTTATATCAAGAAAGGTTCTCAGACATCATTCTTCTTTGAGTCTATCCCCTTAATAATAAGGGAACCTTACTTGGAAAATGTTATTTATCTTGTCGACTTCCCGGTCATAAAGTATTCCCTTCACTCGCAACTCGGGTGCTGTTGACTTATTAAGTCGTTGCTTACCTTCTCATCTTTCGAGGGGTAAGATTACTGGAACAAGTTGATATCCGTACCAAGTAATAGCTTGGGAGTTATTGATAAATTTTCCTTTCCAACTAGATACGACTACTTTGTGGAGTCTTATCAACAAGTATTATACTTGGGGAAAGGGGGACGAACGTTACATTCAGAATCATGAATTCTATTTGAACTAGGAGTCGTGTAAGAGGCCGAGTAGCGCCGGTCCATCCCCTTTGGCCCAACTGTTGGCCGGGGAGAGCTAGTAAGGCGGTATACAAGTAAAGCCGTCAGTTCTTCCTTCTACCGGTAGTAAATCTAAATTGAGCTGTACGATCTCGACTGATCATCAAGATTGGAACAGCGGGCGCGGTGAATACTCCATCATTGGTTCATCATCCAAATTTATTTATTTCCTGCAACATGATTACTGTTGGCAGAGTTGGAAAAAGGGTCATAACTGGAATTGCAACCTTTTCTTGCAAGTTCCTCTTCTTAATAACAATAAGAATATCTCGCTTACTTTGATGTAGCAGATATTTCTACAAAAAAATACTTTAAGTTACCTTGTAACTTCATCGTTCATATTATACTGGCATCATTTCCGTAAATGCATGGCATATGGTTTGAAAGATACTTTTGAACTGTTACATTATCGTTCAGTTATATATTATTGTTGGTGGGCTATTGCTCACCCTTGCTTTATTATTATATCACAACAACAGCTAGACCAGATGACTCGCACAAGGCGCACTCGACGCGGGCGAGGACGATGAGACTACCAGAGCTGAAGAAGAAGCTATTGGTAGGGTATATTTATTCTTTCAGTACCAAGAATATGGTCTAGTATGACTTATGTAAATGGATGGCAAAGAGTATGTATTTATATTGAAATTCTTTTGGATTGTAAGAACTCCTAATGTGATTAATAAAAATTTGATTGTTACTCTGATTTCATCTCTGGGACTATAACGGGTGTGTTTTATATTGTTGTGTTGGGTTATAGAGACGTAATTTATTTGATGTTAAGGAAAGTTCAATTGTTGTGGACAGAATTGGAAACCGTAACCACCGGATCCCGGACCCCGGATCTGGGGGTGTTACAAGTCAAATCTTGTTGGATATCGAAAAGGATAAGGATTTTGATGGCCGAAGCCACTTAAAGGTGATCCCGTAAAGAGAAACAAAGATCAGTACTGTAGGTTCCACAAGGATGTGGGACATGACAGTGATGATTGTAGGCAACTCAAGGACGAGATTGAATTCTTGATCCAAAGGGGGAAACTAACCAAGTTCACGAAAGGTGAAGATCGTGGAAACCAGAGAAGAGATTATGAAAGGAGGGATAACGATCGTGATCACAACCCACAACCCTGACGGCCAGTTATCAACATGATTTGGGGAGGCCCGACAGCTATTGGCACAACAAAGAACTCTCGAAAGGCATATATCAGAGAGGTGATGCACATCGTAGGAGAGGCCCCGAAGCGTGCAAATACTGAAGTGGCAATTAGTTTCGATGATTCCGACTTGGAAGGGGTGAAGTTTCCCCATGACGACCCGTTGGTCATAACTCCTGTGATTGGAAACTCGGAGGTGAAGCGAGTCTTGATAGACAATGGAGCTTCTGTCGATATTCTCTTTCATGATGCGTTTATGAAGATGGGGTATAACGATTCTCAATTGACCCCCACCAACATGCCCATATACGGGTTCAATGGAGTGGAGTCCAATGTTGAGGGGACTATTCAATTACCCGTAACAATTGGGCAGGAACCTAAGGAGGCTACTCAGATGTTGAATTTTCTGGTAATCAAAGTTGACTCAACGTATAATGTGATCATAGGAAGAACCAGACTTCATGCGTTTAAGGCTGTTGCCTCAACTTATCACATGAAAATCAAGTTTCCAACCAGGAATGGTGTTGAAGAACAGAAAGGTGATAAGAAGATGGCAAGAAGTTACTATGTGGCTGCATTGAGAGTTGATGGAGTGGGGGGCAGATCCTTCCGATTGAAGACATGGATGTCTGTGGTAATGATGAACACCGAGGGAAGCCAGCATAGGAGTTGATCCCCACACCTCTAGAGCTTGGAGACCCTGAAAAGGTTACATATATTGGAGCTTCTCTGAAAGAACCCTTGGACGGAAGATTGATAGCATTCTTACAAGAGAATATTGATGTGTTTGCCTGGACGACATCTGACATGCCAGGGATTGATCCCCAACTCATAACTTACAGGTTGAATGTCGATCATAAGCGGAAGACAATAAAGCATAAGAAGAGGAATTTCGCTCCTGAAAGGCAAGAGGCCATTAATCAAGAAGAGGACAAGCTCTTAGAAGCTGGTTTTATTGAAGAGATTCAGTTCCCCGAATGGTTGGCCAACCCTGTAATGGTCAAGAAAGCGAATGGAAAGTGGAGGATATGTGTAGACTTCACCGATTTGAATGATGCATGTCCTAAGGATTGTTTCCCTCTACCAAGGATTGACACACTGAGAGATGCCACAGATGGGCATGAGATGTTGAGCTTCATGGATGGATTCAGTGGTTACAACCAAATTAAGATGAACAAGGATGAGATCCCTAAGGTATCTTTCATGACCGACTTTGGTGTTTTCTACTATCTTGTTATGGCTTTTGGGTTAAAGAATGCAGGAGCTACTTATCAACGATTAGTGAATAAGATATCCGCCCATCTAATCGGGAAAACCATGGAGGTCTATGTTGATGACATGTTAGTCAAGAGCCTTTTCACGACAGACCACATTAAGCACCTCATAGAGGCATTTGAAGTACTGAGGCACCATAAGATGATGTTGAATCCGGCCAAGTGTGCCTTTGGCGTTGGATCAGGAAAATTTTTGGGTCTGATGGTTTCAGAGCGAGGCATAGAAGCAAACCTAGATAAGATCAAGGCGATCTTAGAAATGGAGCCACAACGCACTATACGAGATGTGCAGAAATTGACGGGCCGAATTGCAGCCTTAGGAAGATTCATCTCCACATCTGGTGATAAGTGCTTGCTTTTATTTCAAGCATTGAAGAAAGTGAAGAACTTTGAGTGGACACATGGGAGCCAGGAGGCCTTTAAATAGTTGAATAAATACATGTCTGAAGCCCCGTTGTTGGCCGAACCTAGTCCTGGGGAGACTCTTTATCTATATACAAGCACTAAGTGCCGTTCTCATTCGAGAAGAGAGCAAAGTTCAGAAACCTAACTACTACGTGAGCAAGGTGTTCAATGGAGCTGAGTTGAATTACTCTTCCATCGAGAAGTTTGATTTGGCATTGGTAACATCCTCGAGGAACCTACGACCATACTTCCAGGCACATAAGATTGAAGTCCTGACGGACCAGCAGCTGAGAAACATATTGCACAACCCGAAGGCTAGTGGGAGGCTAATCAAGTGGGCGATTGAGCTCGGAGAATTTGACATCACATACAAGCCTCGGACAGCCATCAAGGCTCAGGCATTGGCTGACTTCGCGGTTGAATGTACCATTGGCAACCAAGAAGTCGGGGGCCAGGAGGTAGTAGTACCAACCAAGGAAGTGAAAATAAAGATGGAGAGCTTGTACCTGATCAGAAGGAATATTTGGTGCTCTATTTTGATGGAGCATCAAAAACAAAATCTAGTGGTGTAGGATTATTCTTACAAAGGCCCGATGGGTTCACAGTTGAGTATGCTTTGAAGTTGGATTTTCCGACAACCAACAACAAAGCTGAGTATGAAGCCTTGATAGCCGGATTGGGCTTGGCCAGAATATTGAGGGTTAAGAACCTCAAAGTTGAGGAGATTCGAGATTGGTAGTCTCATAAGTGAATGGTGAATTTGAAGCCAAGGATGAAACTATGGCAAAGTACTTGAGAGTTGTGAAAGCTGTTATGACTCATTTTGATGAGTGCTATGTGTACCAAATCCCAAGGGAGGAAACTGTTAAGGTCGATGCCCTATCAAAGTTCGCCTCTTCTGAAATAGAGAATCATGCTGGGAGTGTTTACTTCCAAGTCTTGAAGACCCCCACCATCAATTTGAAATTGGTGGCACCGATTGATATAGGGAGTTGTTGGATAGATCCTATCAAAGCTCACTTGGAAACTGGATGGCTTCCTGACAATGCCTCGGAGGCACGAAAACTGTCAGTAAGAGCATTGAGATATGCCTTGATTGAAGGCATCATTTATAAGATATCTTTTGTCATCCCATATTTGAAGTGTTTGAGGCCCCAAGAGGCAGAAGATGCGCTAAAGGAAGTTCATGAAGGAATATGTGGGCAGCACTTGGGGGGCAGAGCCTTAGCTCATAAGGCTCCCTGGCATCACTGGCTTAGGGTTCTACTGGCAAGAAAGGTTGGCCGATGCACAGAACTATATCAAGAAGTGTGAAAGATGCCAGAAGCACGCCCCGATTGTAAGTCAACCGCCAGAGATGTTAACATTGATTAACTCTCCTATCCCGTTCACCATGTGGGGAAGGGACGTACTTGGTCCTTTCCCTGTAGCTTCAGCACAAAGGAAGTTCCTGATAGTGTCCATCGACTACTTCACCAAGTGGATTGAGGCTAAGCCCTTAGCCAAGATAACCACCAAGCAAGTTTCTCAGTTATTTTGGGAGAGTATAATCTATAGATATGGTATCCCACGAATCCTTGTGACGGATAATGGGCGACAGTTCAACAATGAAGAGTTCAAGAAATATTGCGATGAGAATGGCATCGAGCTTCGCTTTACTTCAGTAGCTCATCCTCAAGATGATGGACAAGCAGAGGTAGTAAACCGGATTATCCTTGATGGATTGAAAAAAAGGGTCGAGCGCTCAAGAAACACTTGGGCGGATGAGTTGTTGCCTATACTCTGGGCGTATCGTACCACTTGTAAAGTGACAACAGGGGCAACCCCATTCTTGCTGGCTTACGGAGCCGAGGTAGTTATGCCCCTGGAGATCACACATGCATCACCGAGGGTTGAAGCCTATGAACCAAAGACCAATGAAGAATGCATGAGGCTCGCTCTCGACTTGATTGATGAGGTCAGAGATGAGGCAAATGCTAGGAATGCAGAGCATCAGAAGAGGGCATCTTTCCACTACAACCAAAGGGTTAAGGAGAGGTTCTTTAGACAAGGCAACTTGGTTTTGGGGAAGATAGAGGCCTCTGGAGTTGGCCAGAAAGGGAAGCTAGCCCCTGGTTGGGAAGGGCCGTATCGAGTCAGGAAGACATTAGGACGAGGATCCTACATGCTCAAAACCTTGGATGGAAATGAGGTGCCCCGTACTTGGCATGCAATGAACCTCAAGGTTTATTATGTTTAAGCTATCCTAGTAAGGACTTAGCTTTTTATCTATTTAGTAGAAGTAGAAATAAGGTTCAATGAAACCATTACAGAGCATGTTGCTCTGAGTAGGACAGTAGTATTCAATGTAAGGGCTGAGCCCATTTCGAATTATTAATGCAAGTTTGTTTTCCGTTCTATGATTCTGTGATTTTAATTATGTACCAAGCACCTGATGAGTGTAAGTCTAAGATGACCAAGTACTATAAATAAAAGAACATACGAATGAAGGAAAACAAGTGCATAAATAAAGTACCTCGAAGGGTCAAGGTTTAAAGTTACAACACAACATAGATAAGAGTTTTAAGTCCATGAAGGACCCCGAATAAAAGTTAGGTAGATAAAGGCCACATACGGCTAAATAAGCCATGCAAGGCTCGGTTAAGAGAAACCAACTACTTCCTTACAGGAGCTTTTTCATCTTCTGAGGACGAACCCTCCTCATCAGAATCCTCCTCATCCGAACCTTCTTCCTCAGAGCTACTATCCGCCTCAGCTACAACCACCCTTGGTTGTTCCTTCATGACCTCTTCTGCTTCTTCTTCGGAGGAAGAGGAACTAAGCTTGTTTCGAAGTCCTTTACCTGGAAGTGGTTGTTTGAATACCACATTTCCTTTTTCTTCCGAAATAGGCCCGTTTCCTCGAGATCGGGAGTTAGAAGAACCCGAGGAGCCCGAGCCAACGGATTGGGCTCCCCGTTTAGAATCGGAGCCAGATGGCCGACGACCACCCCTGAAGTCAGAAGCATGCATAGCTACGGTACTCCCACCAGCAGCCCAGTTTGGGCTAGGGAAGTCTGTTGGATCAACCACCTTGGGGTGTAACGCCCTCCCGATCTGGGGTCATGATCGGGGCGTCACTACACAAAACCAAATACATAAACCCTGCTGTTAATAATAATAAAACATAATATATCATATCGACCCCACTATTAACCTGGATCTTTAATAGGTAGTGGTATGAAACAAGCAAACTGATAAACTAAGTTAATACATTTCGAATACCAAATCCGTTATCAAAAGTTACATACACTTCACAAATGTTAATACAACTAACTGGCACTATTTCTACAAGTCATGACTGCTATCCAAAAGTCCAACCTTCTACCAAAGCAAAACTAGTCTGCCCAGGTTTCCACACAGCAAGCGCTCCTCCTGATAAGGCTATTAAGATGTATCATCTTCTTTCTTAACTGAAAGAGGTTAGAAACAATAACAAGAAGTGAGCCAAATGCTCAGCAAGTAACAATATAGATATAAAAAACCACAACTGAAATCTGAATATAACATCATAGCAATCATTCTTTGAGCTATTCCAAATTTCGACATTTCATAACTCATTTCCAAAGGTAGGGAGAGAGAGATAGAGAGATAGAGAGAGAGAGAGAGAGATCAATTCTCTTTTTAAAACAATTCCCACTTTTAAAACATTTCAATTAAATTGAGTATTATATTAAAACCGGACAGTACGGGTGATCAGCCACGTAAAGTCCCCACACCGGACACTAGGTCCCTCTAGACATTGAAAATTGGGTTCCCAATTAGGCAACACATTGGCCTTTAATGCTGGACTAGTACCACCCTAGCCTCTTACGCCAAATTAAAGTGTTGGACTAGGACCACCCTAGCCTCTTAGGCTTAATAAAAAATTAATAAATGTTTTAAGGAAATGAAGCAAGTTTCGATAATACTCTTATGCAATAATTCAGAGCAGGGAAATTTTCTGTCTAATTTTAGAAGATAAGTGACTAAAAGTCAGGTAATCAATCCAATTTAATTGTATAAGGTTCGTAAGGTAGGGTTCAAGTGTGATTCACAAGTATTTAAAAATAAAACTTTATCAAGCTATTTCCATTTTGGAGGTGTAATATATATGGTATCGAACATGGTATGGCTCGAGAAAAAAAGAAGTATAAGCAATAAGGGTCATTGATTAATTAAGAACACAACAAAGGTTAGGGATTTAGAGTTTAATTCAAGAGTTACAAGGTATAGTTAGGCTAGTGTGGATTAAGGAAATAGATATGAAATAAGGTTTAAGCTAGTACAAAAGGTATGTCATACAACAAGGTTTACAGTTCAACGAGAATTAAAATAATCAAGGAAGTACAATAGTTTAAACAGCAGTGTATAAGGGTAAACAAGAAGGTATAAAGGATTAAGCAATAGTTAATATGGTTTAACAGTATAATGCAAGAGATTCGACAATTAACTTGAAATAAACAACAATAAGTTATAAGAATTTAAACAACAATTCATATATAATTTAAAGAATCTGAACTTCGATACAAGGTTCGAGTTACTTGCCGTAGCAAAGTACTTTCACGCTAGTCACTTAGTTCAAAGATCCTCAGCCTCTGCCTTTCCTTTACCCCTTGAGTCTACGTCCTTCGAATCTACACATAAAAACACTACTTCAGAATTCTATTCAATATTCGACGTTCACCTTCAAACGCCTAACCTTAATCTACCCTTTCGATAATCCCTAAATTTATTGACTTTAATTATATAATATCAACCACAAACCACTAGCATAAACATATAATTATAACCGATAAATATTTAACAAATAATCACGTAAATAAAATATAATCCAAATACCACTCCATACTAGTAGTACATACATATATACATAGACACGAGAAAATACAATTAAGATTTTTAGAAAATTTTGACGGCATCCCCTTTATACGTGTGACTGCCAGTCGGAACATAACCGACACAACCAACCAAAATCTCAAATTAAAATTGCAATTTATTGAGTAATTATTAAAGTTAAATTTGGCTCACGAATCATCATCGTCAATTTCCACCGACTCAAATTAAATCATAGTCGATGGGGCAAAATTTCGAGGGTACCCTAATTTGGGCTTCCGACTCGAAACTCTGCACAAAAATATTATTCGAATAATTAACAACTCAGTTCTCAAAACTCATCATACAAAGCATCCGCTTTTAACCACTCAAATCACAGAACAATTCGAACGAAGCATTAGATTATAGCAGTAGAGATCGAAGCACAACAGCACAGTATACTGTTTACATACTCTTAAACCATGTACCCAACTCTCACAGCAATAACATAACCCAGCATAATACACACACACCCTCGAGTACACACATACACACTCGACTTGACCCACACACATACACACGAATTCACTGAATTCTCACACACACGAACACAGCCACACGATTGAGTTAACACACACACACACACACACATACCATATTCTGCTTACATACATCATTAATTACCCACAAGCGAACAATAACACAGTAGAATGGGCGAACAGGGGAGAGAACACAACTTGACCACTTAACGATTCACACAAAAAACATATACTACCATACAAGAGCACACATACGCACACCAAACTCGACACACACACACACACATCAAGCTCAACCCACGCATGCATATATACATGGTACACGCGACACACACCACAAAGCCAGCGGAAACAGCTAGGAAGATAGAGAGAGAGAGAGAGAGAGAGAGAGAGAGAGAGAGAGAGAGAGAGAGAGAGAGAGAGAGAGAGAGAGAGAGAGAGAGAAATGTGAGAGATTTACCGAGAGGAAATTTTGAGAGAAACGGGGAGAGACTAGAGGGTTCGAGAGATTTCGAGACAAATTGAGAGAGTCGAAAAAAAATAGAGCTCGGGAAATAGAACTGGGGATTTAGGGATTTAAGGGTTTAAAGGCAATAAAATTTGTTTAGGAAATTTATTACATTTTCTGATTAAACAATTAAAAAATCCATCTCGTAAAATAGCAAATAAATAGGTAACAGTTGGAAAAATCAAATTTTCATTTTTAAAATGTAGAGAATGAAATTATCTAGTTAAAACGTAGAGAATGAAATTATCTATCTCCCCATATTTTTAAAATATTTTTAGGCTCAAAAACGAATCAAATATGGATTTTACAAGTTTAAATCAATAAATAACAAATCAATTCATAAAATCATTTTAAAATCCTTAGACATCAAAAATAATTCATCTAATATTTTTAAAAATCAAATAAACTAATAAAATTAATAATGCAAAAGATTTCATGATTTATACTAATCCCGATAATTTTATAAAATCTCAGAAGATAAACAACTCATAATTTAAATAGAGTTTATTTACTAAAAGTAAAATAAAATACACAAACTTACACGACACGCATAAATCATTAATTAAACCCACAAATATGATATCATACATATTTTACCTCCCCAACAATATTCACGTCACATAATTCATATTTAATATTAAATAAATAATTATAAATATGAATTTTCTAAGGCGTTATACCGTCTCCGACTAACAGCAGCAATAGCTTTGTCCCACCCAAGGGTAAGGGACTCAGGATGCATTTGATCATCATGTTGATCCATGAAATCAAGAAAAGTGTCAGACTTCAGGTAGTTGTCAACGATAGCATTGTGGCTTGCTCTCATTTGATCCTCAACTAGCTCGTACTTACCTTTATAGGAAGCTGCTTCATTCTCAGCTGAATATGCTCTAGTTTCCCACTCTTTCATCTCCTTTTCTATCTTGGCCTTCTGCTTGGCCAACAGTCTCTTCTCTTATTTCAAGATCTTGCCTTGAATGATGGTTGTAAGAACCCAGATTTTCGGTAGAATTAAAACTTTCTTATTAAGAATAAGTATATACGTGAATAGTGTTTGTCATGCATGAATAGTAATTTATGGATGAATAGTGATTTTGAGGACCAAGAAAATTTTCACGCCACCCTATGTACAAGACATGGTATGGATATTTCGAAGTCATATTAGTGATTCACGGAGCAAATAAGTGTATGTAAAGACAATCGGAATTCAGAAATTCCAATTTTAATTCTGGCGTAATATTTGACCGAGCGGTGAATTATATATCAGTATATTCAAGAAATGGGATATTAAATTTGAGGATTTGGGTATTTAACATTTTAGAATTTTATTATATTTGATTTGGGGATTTGGAACGAAAACCACAAAGATAGTAAAACGAGCATTCTAGAAACCGCTGAAACTTTATAACGAGATTAAGCGATAAAAGCGAACGATTTATGGAATTTGGATTGAGTTCATAACAAGATGGAACCACATTCATTATATCAAGTGGCTTATGGTGAAAGCCAAGGGGCAAGGGCAAGAGTGGAAGAATTATGAAAGGGCAAGGATAAAGTGGTAAAAACAAGCAAAAACCAAACAAAAATCAATGAAACTTCTTGGATACACCTTGCACAAGCCTAAGAGTATCAAACTCAGCCACCCAACTGAGCTTATCTAGAGGTTAGATCAAAAATTAGTCAAAGAAAGAAAACAAAAAGCTCTCCATCTCATTTTCTTCAAAACTGCTCAGCAAGAACAACCATCAAAGAAAAATCCGTATCTCAAGATCTAGAGCTTTACAAATCATCAAATTTTAACCAAAGCCTCTCCACTCCATGGGTAAGAATCACTCCAAATTTCATAGCAATCCAAGTAGTATAGCCTAGGCAAATCACCTCCCCAAGTGAAAAAACCAAACTGCCAGAATTCGTAACAGCTTCTGTACTGATTTTCAAACGGCCATATCTCCTTCATTACTCAATGAAATTTGGTGTTCTTTAGCTTGTTGGAAAGCTGTTAAGATGCTCTACAACTTTCCTTTAGAAGCCTCAATCAGAAAAGCTCGGTAAGGGCCTTGTTTTCCATGATCTTTCAGTCGGGTTCTAATAACTCCGAATTACTAACTTTGTTTTCTTCATTTCTTTTGATCATTCAAGCTTACCCAAGGCTATACAAGGATTATACAAGGTTTAGAAAGCTATTACACACATCAAGGAAGGTATAAAAACTCTAACCCCTCGTAGCCATAAATTATTTATGGTGTATAATGTTAGATCCATGGACTTTAGTGTTAATCTTGGTCATATGAGTTATGGATGATGAAGATCTTGAGTTTAAATGTTGTTGATGTGATTTTTAAGCTTTTAGTTAGTGTATATAACTCCATGTGTGCTATAGAGTATGGTCTTGGTGGTTTAGATGATGGTTGTGATGTATACAAAGAATTCTTGAATGGTTAATAAGGATAGCAAGCTGTGTAAATTTTCTGGGAACATGTACTGTCTTGTAGGAGGGTTTTGAACCCCTAAATCTTGTCCCCTCAGGTCCAAATGCATATGGTTAGAAAGGTATTTGAATGTAGTTTCTAGAAATATAAGGTTCATACCCAGGAGATGTGTAGATTTTGAGTTATGACCAGAAGAGTGAGGAGTGGTTCTGAAATCCGGACTGCACTGAATGGTCTGTTTGTGAACTGTCTTTGGACCCCCAAACTTTCTGCAAACAATGTTAAAAATTGAGGTTAGCTAGGTCTTACAGTAAGGAAGGCTACCCAAAAAGAATCTGATTAAAATTTGAATTTTTCAATTTTATAAAAATGTTAGAGCGAGGTGTGCGCAAGTGAAAAACCACTTAGGAGATTAGTTTTAAGAGTATTCACTTGAGTTTCGAGTTTGAGGAATAGATTTGAGTCGAATGGGTAAAGAATGTGATAATGTGATGACATGGTCATATAGGAGGGTTAGTGGGTCAAATGGTGGAGTCGCTAAGATGGTCTTGTATTCTTTAAAATATTATGATTAAGTGGTGTTGCTAAGATACTAACGATCGAATATTGGATATTTATAGATTGTCGCTCCACTCCACGAGCCCAACCACCCCAACCTTCCCAAGGCAATTTTTCCAACCCTAAGAATTTATTTTCAAAATATTATGTTCCTGATTCTACCTATGCAAGTTTACTTTTCAAAACTTACATATATAAGGACTTTCACTGTTGTGTTTGTAGTTTTCAATCGTATTATATGTTTATGCTTATTGAGGTAATGATGAAATTTGAGATATAAGCACATATATGCTTGTACCCCTTGAACTTAGAATGAAATATTTTCTTTGGACAACCACTCTAGCAATAGAGGTCGTAGCGGTCCAAATATACCATTGACCGGGGAGCGGTGTATTATTATATCCTGATTAAATTGCGAAAACCCGAAGGGTCATTCGGGATGTATCGTATACTTAAGTAGTTATTTTTATATTATCATAAATACTCAAAAATACTTATCTTGGATTAAAAACTTATTTAATTAAATAATTATTTTATTAATTATTAATATTAAATCTTAAAATATCATTTAGTAATTATTGTTCATTATTTTAAAGACAAAGCTAATCCAAGATACCTTTAGCACTTTCAAACTCGAACTCTTTCGAACTCAAAACATTTTCGAAAACCCCCGATCAGGTTTTGCTTCTTGTTCGATTTCAATAATTATCGGTCGACTGATGTCGGACCTCAACTACTCAGTTTTCAATCAAAATAAAGTTTTAAAAGAAAAAAAAAAAAGGGACTCTGGCAGGTGTGGGAATCGTTGACGAACGATTCCCGGGATGTGTAAGCGGCCGTGAGCCAGGCGGTCCATAAATTATTATTACGGCCCAGGTGTTGCCGAAGGATGATTACGGATGTAGTTTTCATCGAGGGTGATTACGGATGTAGTTTTCACTTGGGATAGTTACAGATGTAGTTTCTATCCTTCTACCGGTAGAGAAGACCCGCGGATTATTGGACTTGGATGTGGCGACTGATCATCGTCAATCCCTGTCAGGTTTTATGTTTTCTTCAAGTCCCATCCTCCACTTTGGAAAAATACTCAGACACTACTTCTTGGGCCTAAGTGCCAAGTTGCTGATAGTGTGGTTTTTGATAAGAAAAATATTGACATCGTGCAGTATCTAGAACTGCAAGATTTTCTATAAAGATTGGCACGTGTTAGTGCACTCTTGCAATTATTTCAAAGAATGAAATGTTTTTGAATGAGAAACCTTCTAATCTAATGGAAGGAAAGAGGTTTGCAATGATGTATTCCCTGTACAGTATGTTAACCGTAGAGTGTTTTGCCGAAAATGATATACTCATATGTATATATTTTCAAACTTGAGATATGTTGAAATGGGAACCTTATAAAGGGTTCATATGTTATTCTTAAAGCTCCTTAGTGAGTATAAATGTTTTATTCAAACTCGGACATATATATTGTCCAATTATGTTTTAAAATCTGAGATATATGCCCATACAGTTGGGAATGTTTTCAAAATAAACCACATTATTATTTTTCAAAATGGTGAACTTGCTGAGCGTTATGTAGCTCATTCTTGCTTTATAAAAACTTTTCAGAAAGAGAAGAATTTGGTCGGTTAACTCCGCACCAGCAGAAGAGGAGTAGAAGATTTACCCCGGAGATGATTTAGTTCCTGATAAATACTACAAAGTAAGTCTGATAGGTTTTCAACTGTAATAGTAAGACTTGTCTTCAAGTGTAGTTGTATAAGTGGAATTGCGTAAGACTCTGGATTGTACAGATGAATTGTAATATTTAGTGTTACTTTTGATTATCGTTTCTGAGGCTCTAACTTGTTTGTGTGTAAGATTGAGGTCTGGATGGATGTACTGTTGAGTTGTAAAGTTAATACAGGTATGATATGGTTGGATAGTGACGTGACGACCTGAATCTCTGACCTCGGATTTGGGGGCGTTATAGAAATGGTATCAGAGCAATAAGTTATAGTACACAGAAACGAGAGGGTTGAGAGTTAAGTCTAAGTAGGAGAATGACATAAGAGATCGTAGTAAACTTATTATTGGACTTCCGGAAGAGGTACCGGTGAGTAGAATGGACTGGAGTGTTTACTGGAGGTACTATACTAGGGTCGATAGGATCCTTAGAGACCTTCAGAATGATGAATAGAGGTTTGAGAGTCGTACATGACCTATCATTGGTAATGATATAGGAAGCAGAGCGAAATCTCAAGAGCAGCTGAGGTAGAGGCGATATTGCCAATATGATCGGATGACTAGGCCGGCATAAATTTTGGGGCCCATAGTCCTCCACAGTTTAGGAGGCGGCATTTTAAGAATCAAGAAGTTTAGACTTCCCTACATAATTAAGGGTACTTAGTACTTGGAATAATGAAAGCCTTTTACTTTGGCTATAAGATCCGATTTTCGATAAGTAACGGGTTTACCTGAAAGGTGGTTACTATGCCTTTGTGGATTTCATTACCCTTGATGGTGAATTGTACATATGTTATACGAGAATGTTATCATAAGACGAGTGTGCTATATAATTCCACGCATGATTCGGACGCTAGAGCATGGTAGTTCAACTTAGAGAACAAACAAGTAGAATTAACAAAGGGACTCAAGAGAAGTTGAATATGGTTGCAACGAGCGATACAGTGATCTCAGAGTCTACCAAAAGAAAAGACCAGTGGGTCTAGAGTGGGATCCTTTGATAGAGATGTTGTCAGGGACTTCGTATATATGTATTGTAGACCTCAATATTTTTGGTATATGTTCCCATACACACACCCGCCACTGAACCTATGGACTGCACTGAGATCCCTGAGAGATCTCTTTGATCTGTTCCCAGGGGGAACTGGCCACTTGTGATTCATGTCGAAAGGCATGAAGTAGGACCCTATGGACTTAGCAGGTGTTCCCGGAATGATGTGAAGCTTGGTCTTCAAGATAAAGCACGGAAATGATAGATATATTTGTGAAACCCCAACTCGATAAATGACTTTAAGATGATGATTGAGAGACGCACTAGTTGGTGTCTTGTATTACGAAGACGAAGATATGGAGTTACCCTCATAATGGTGATAATGAGATGCACGAATGATCATTAACTTATTTTGGTAACTACCGGCAGGTGCACTACTTCATTTTAAACTGTTCACTAACCCTGTTACCTCGATTAGTTTATATCAGGTAGCCCTTCTAGCTTTCTACTTCAAACTTGTGGAATAACAACCAGTGAGATACTTTCCCTAAAGCAGGGCTTATCCGAAGTAATTTTATTTGATCCATGAACATTCTATTCAAAAATTTATGATGATCTTGTTCGGCTCAGGCCTATTTACACTTTCTTTCAATTATCCAAGGAATGTTCAACAAATATTTCCTTAATTAATTGACGAATATTACTTAACGAATATTGATATTTGATTGCTTCTTTCATACTTGCACTCTTCAGTTGAGCTCATAAATATTTAACAAATTACTGAGGACACGGATGATCTAATGCCCAGACATCCCTCATGAATTCTTTTCTTCTATTCAAGATAAGATTGTACATCGTACATCGAAATCATAGTAAGGATATCATTTTGATATTGGTATTCCGAATTTAATTCTATTGTAGGATTTGATAAAGCATGTGTACGGAGGCACCCTTGGGTGGATCGTTTCACTGGTAAGTAATATTTGATGAGAGGTTATCGATTGTTCCGATACCTAGAACATTCTCTTCAGATTTTATAGTTTTCTTTTTCAAACTTAATAACTTCTTATTTCCATTCGTTGTCCGAGTAGCCTAAAGTTTCTTCAGTGGCTACGATGTTGAAATTCCGTTCTAGCCAATTGAAACTGGCTGGTCGATATGTCAATATGAATGACTAGTTGATTGTTCTAACTAGTCAAAATTGTAATGTTGTGAAGAACACCTAGCTAATTGTCCTAGCTAGTGGTGATGTCTCAAACAGGTGGACTAGCAAATTTTGTCTAGCTAGTTGCTAGTGTTTCTTGAAGAGGACTGGTTATTATTTCACTGGTCCAACTCCCAATTTAATTTATTCAGCAATTCTGCCATGCATTTTGCCTACTGTAAAGCATGATGATGAAAGTTCGATGAATAACTTGATTGAGACCTAGTGAGGTCGCCCACTCGACTTGAACTCTTACCCATCTTCGTATCAGACTTTATATCACTTGAATATTTTATTCTTTCATTCATACAATGAGAATTCATTTGAAACCATTGATTACTTGAATGACAAAGTACTTCATTCTTTAATTGTCATGGAGTAGAATTGCTTTCTATTGGCTGACCTTCATCAATGCGACTTCAGATTTCCTCTTATTATTCAGGAGGAAAAGTATCCACCCGATGTAAGAATTGTATAACGACCGTCTTTATGACTTTTGTATCCAACAATCATTGCCCTCGTGCAACATTCTCTATGATGTCATATTACAAAATTATCAGGACATGAAGGAATAAACCTTGTTGTATTCTTTCTGTCCATCCTTACATCTCCAAAAATCGAGACTCCTAGTATTTGGAACCATCAACATTCTTGGAACATCCAATGTGGAATTCTTATTGATACTATCTATTGGACCTTGTTATTTTGAAACCATTCCTTTCAAAGTGATTACTCTAAGGTGAACGGGAGGTACAATTGTGAACCGTTACACCAAAATGAGATCAAAAACCAAATGTTGTAATTGTACAGCCAGAGCGTTATGACGAGTAATTATTAAAGTAGAAATAACATGTCGGGGCATACCACAAGACCTTTAATATTAGTGTGAGGAAAGTTATAAGAAATAATGAGGTGGTTGGGAGTACGCTCCTACCAACCGTTGTCAGGATGTTATATTAATGAATTCTGGAGTTACCAAGCCTTTCCCTGATCCAAGAAATGCAAATCGATTGCGATGTAAAACATATCCTTAGAGGAAACTAACATGGAAGTGAGATGGACAAGAAAGGAAGAAATATCGTGGCAAAAATGTGAAGCTTTACTTAGCTTAAAGGGATTGATGCACATAGAGAGACATAAAGTTTAAAAGGCCCCTAATAGCAAATGGATGCATGGATATATCCCAATGATCCTTCGAGATTACCACCTAATCAAGTTTATTGGGAATCGCAGCAGCATGCAGGCCTCAGACTGATTGGCGCCAGTTGTGAAAGAGGACGAGCGTATGACATCTTACATGTACCATCGAGAATCGATACCCCTAACTGGAGATGTAGGAATTGTTGACCAGTTAAAACGTGTAGTTGTTTTTTTCAAAGATAAGGTTGAAAAACGGGTTTCACCAACTCAAGATCGACCTCTGTACTGTGCCCAAGTTGGCATTTCACACTAATATAAACGTTATAAAATTATGGTAGTATCATTTGAGTGGACTAATGAGTCAGAAGCATTTATGGATTAATGAACAAAGTTTGGAATGAAATGAGATATTAGCAACAACCTTGTTGTTAGCTATACTTGATGATAAAAAGAGGACTTTGAGGGTCACGATGATGCGTCTTTCGAGAGTTTAAGAGGTGTGCTGATGCAGTAGAAAGGGGATGATAGCCTATACTTCTAGACAACATAAAGGTTACGGGATAGGATATACTAACCGTGAGTCGGGGATTTGTCATGATAGCGTTCACGCATAAAACTGAGACGTTAACTTTATGAGAAAAGTGTGAAAGTTTTCCACAAGTGCCATAAGTATATCTTCATATTAGAACTAAACATAAGAAAGAGAAGGTGACGAAAGGGAGCAGGGAGTATAATGGAGAAATTGGTTATTTCCCAGGAAAGGCCTGTGTGGTGACTGATACCTATAGAAGGGATTATTCGAAATTGGAATTCAGTCAGTATTGACCAAGAAAATAGAGTATATACAATAAAGAATAATGTTAGAGGAAAGTAAATAAATTATGGGGAAGGACAAAGATGTATAGAGAATTAAGAGAATGTTTGGCAAACGGATATGAAGAATGGTATTGGCAAACTATTAAGTACAAACGCGGCATGTCAAAAGCAGAATGATAGAGATCTAGTGGATTAATTCCGCCTGTAGAAAATCTTGAACGTGGACAGAATTATAATGAATTTCATAAGTAGGTCGCCGAAGACCGAGCCAAGAGATGGCCCTAGTCGATTTATAATTGTTGGACCAAGTGATTTACCTACGAGAGACTTTCCATTTAGAAGATTATCGAACTATATACGGAAGAGATGGTGGTGCAATATAAAACTTCGGCAGCGATTACGTCAGATAAAGACTTAAGGTTAAACTTCGAATATTGAAGGTGCTTTCAAGCATATTTAACAAAAAGATTGAGCGTACGTACTAATTTGATCTATGGCTGACGGACATGGAAAAAGAATTATCTAGACGATCGAATTTGTATTTAGTGTCGTGCCTTAGATTTCACGGGGGAATCGAGAATAAAAAAAACTTATCCATGAAACGAATGTTGTTATCACGATCATCACCCTGTGAACGTAAGGACGTCTCTTGTAAAGCGTACTGTGAAAGAAGAAGTTTCGCTTTTCTTGCGCTACGAAGAAGTCAATGAACGAGGGATATAGTAGCTGAACTGGTTCGACATATACCGAAGACTATACAGTATCCATAGCAAGTGGTAACGGCTGACGGGAGGCAACACATGCGTGCTGATCAAGCCAAGGAATATGAGGAATACCATGCGTATTGACGTTGTCTCAGATTATAAAACGCGACCACAAAGTATTCACGGGCCAACGATACAAGGACTCAACACGGATACTATGAGCAATGTAGAAGAGGAACGTATAAGTAGTGGGATAGAAATTTTCATTCATAGAACAACCGATAAGGAATACAGGTCGAGGAGAGCATGCGTTGACAAACAACATTAAAGCATTGGTGAGACCAAGGTGAGAGAACAAAAGGGTTGAAGTGTCAACCTGAGAGTTGGAAAGGGTAAAGTTGGAATTGTATCCACAACTATTTTCCTTAGGTTCTTAAGATAGAATCCTTTTAAGGAGAGGAGACTGCATTAACCCTAATTTTCGTGAATATTCGAAACCTGGATGAATAGTAATTTTATGGGTGGATGAGTAATTTTTACAATCACGATATGTACGAATTATTAAATGAAGATTTCGAATTGATATTACGTCTTTACGGTACAGACGAGTTTATGTAAAAGTCATTAGTTTTTTTTTTTACGAAACCCATTATTTCGAATGGTCAAATTTTATGAGATATCAAAGGAGTATGAGGTGGGAGACTTCGTGATGCTAAAGGTATCCCCTGGAAAGGATTGATGAGATTTGGAAAGAAAGGGAAGCTAAGTCCGAGGTTTATAGGACCTTTTGAGATTTTGAGGCGTGTTGGAAAGCTGGCCTATGAACTAGCCTTGCCCCCGAGCTTGCAGCAAGTGCATAATGTGTTTCATGTGTCCATGCTACGACCCTACCATACGGACTTTCGGCATGTGATTGAATACGACCAGATAGACCTACAGCTAGATTTGACTTATGAGGAGAAACCAGTGGAAATCATGGATAGAAAAGAACAAGTGCTGAGGAACAAGGTTGTCAAATTAGTGAGAGTTTTGTGGAGGAACCAGAATGTTGAAGAATCAACATGGGAACTAGAAAGCGCGATGCGTGAAAAGTACCTTTAACTGTTTTCAACCTGATTCCGGGACGGAATCCTTTTAAGGAGGGGAGGCTGTAAGAACCCAGATTTTCGGTAGAATTAAAACTTTCTTATTAAGAATAAGTATATACGTGAATAGTGTTTGTCATGCGTGAATAGTAATTTATGGATGAATAGTGATTTTGAGGACCAAGAAAATTTTTACGTCACCCTATGTACAAGACATGGTATGGATATTTCGAAGTCATATTAGTGATTCACGGAGCAAATAAGTGTATGTAAAGACGATCGGAATTCAGAAATTCCAATTTTAATTCTGGCGTAATATTTGACCGAGCGGTGAATTATATATCAGTATATTCAAGAAATGAGATATTAAATTTGAGGATTTGGGGATTTAATATTTTAGAATTTTATTATATTTGATTTGGGGATTTGGAAGGAAAACCACAAAGATAGTAAAATGAGCATTCTAGAAACCGCTGAAACTTTATAACGAGATTAAGCGATAAAAGCGAACGAATTATGGAATTTGGATTGAGTTCATAACAAGATGGAACCACATGCATTATATCAAGTGGCTTATGGTGAAAGCCAAGGGGCAAGGGCAAGAGTGGAAGAATTATGAAAGGGCAAGGATTAGGTGGTAAAAACAAGCAAAAACCAAACAAAAATCAATGAAACTTCTTGGATACACCTTGCACAAGCCTAAGAGTATCAAACTCAGCCACCCAACTGAGCTTATCTAGAGGTTAGATCAAAAATTAGTCAAAGAAAGAAAACAAAAAGCTCTCCATCTCATTTTCTTCAAAACTGCTCAGCAAGAACAACCATCAAAGAAAAATCCATATCTCAAGATCTAGAGATTTACAAAGCACCAAATTTTAACCAAAGCCTCTCCACTCCACGGGCAAGAATCACTCCAAATTTCATAGCAATCCAAGTAGTATAGCCTAGGCAAATCACCTCCCCAAGTGAAGAAACCAAACTGCCAGAATTCGTAACAGCTTCTGTACTGATTTTCAAACGGCCATATCTCCTTCATTACTCAATGAAATTTGGTGTTCTTTAGCTTTTTGGAAATCTGTTAAGATGCTCTACAACTTTCCTTTAGAAGCCTCAATCAGAAAAGCTCGGTAAGGGCCTCGTTTTCCATGATCTTTCAGTCGGGTTCTAATAACTCCGAATTACTAACTTTGTTTTCTTCATTTCTTTTGATCATTCAAGCTTACCCAAGGCTATACAAGGATTATACAAGGTTTAGAAAGCTATTACACACATCAAGGAATGTATAAAAACTCTAACCCCTCGTAGCCATGAATTATTTATGGTGTATAATGTTAGATCCATGGACTTTAGTGTGAATCTTGGTCATATGTGTTATGGATGATGAAGATCTTGAGTTTAAATGTTGTTGATATGATTTTTAAGCTTGTAGTTAGTGTATATAACTCCATGTGTGCTATAGAGTATGGTCTTGGTGGTTTAGATGATGGTTGTGATGTATACAAAGAATTCTTGAATGGTTAATAAGGATAGCAAGCTGTGTAAATTTTCTGGGAACATGTACTGTCTTGTAGGAGGGTTTTGAACCCCTAAATCTTGTCCCCTGAGGTCCTAATGCATATGGTTAGAAAGGTATTTGAATGTAGTTTTTAGAAATATAAGGTTCATACCCAGGAGATGTGTAGATTTTCAGTTAAGACCAGAAGAGTGAGGAGTAGTTCTGAAATCCGGACTGCACTGAATGGTCTGTTTGTGAACTGTCTTTGGACCCCCAAACTTTCTGCAAACATTGTGAAAAATTGAGGTTAGCTAGGTCTTACAGTAAGGAAGGCTACCCAAAAAGAATCTGATTAAAATTTGAATTTTTCAATTTTATAAAAATGTTAGAGCGAGATGTGCGCAAGTGAAAAACCACTTAGGAGATTAGTTTAAAGTAGTTTTAAGAGTATTCACTTGAGTTTCGAGTTTGAGGAATAGATTTGAGTCGAATGGGTAAAGAATGTGATAATGTGATGACATGGTCATATAGGAGGGTTAGTGGGTCAAATGGTGGAGTCGCTAAGATGGTCTTGTATTCTTTAGAACATTATGATTAAGTGGTGTTTCTAAGATACTAACGAGCGAATATTGGATATTTATAGATTGTCGCTCCACTCCACGAGCCCAACCACCCCAACCTTCCCAAGGCAAGTTTTCCAACCCTAAGTATTTATTTTCAAAATATTATGTTCCTGATTCTACCTATGCAAGTTTACTTTTCAAAACTTACATATATAAGGACTTTCACTGTTGTGTTTGTAGTTTTCAATCGTATTATATGTTTATGCTTATTGAGGTAATGATGAAATTTGAGATATATGCACATATATGCTTGTACCCCTTGAACTTAGAATGAAATGTTTTCTTCGGACAACGACTCTAGCAATAGAGGTCGTAGCGGTCCAAATATACCATTGACCGGGGAGCGGTGTATTATTATATCGTGATTAAATTACGAAAACCCGAAGGGACATTCGGGATGTATCGTATACTTAAGTAGTTATTTTTATATTATCATAAATACTCAAAAATACCTATCTTGGATTAAAAGCTTATTTAATTAAATAATTATTTTATTAATTATTAATATTAAATCTTAAAATATCATTTAGTAATTATTGTTCATTATTTTAAAGACAAAGCTAATCCAAGATACCTTTAGCACTTTCAAACTCGAACTCTTTCGAACTCAAAACATTTTCGAAAACCCCCGGTCAGGTTTTGCTTCTTGTTCGATTTCAAGAATTATCGGTCGACTGATGTCGGACCTCAACTACTCAGTTTTCAATCAAAATAAAATTTTAAAAGAAAAAGAAAAAGGGACTCTGACAGGTGTGGGAATCGTTGACGAACGATTCCCGGGATGTGTAAGCGGCCGTGAATCAGGCGGTCCATCAATTATTATTCCGGCCTAGGTGTTGCCGAAGGATGATTACGGTTGTAGTTTTCATCGAGGGTGATTACGGATGTAGTTTTCACCTGGGGATAGTTACGGATGTAGTTTCTATCCTTCTACCGGTAGAGAAGACCCGCGGATTATTGGACTTGGATGTGGCGACTATTCATCGTCAATCCCTGTCAGGTTTTATGTTTTCTTCAAGTCCCATCCTCCACTTTGGAAAAATACTCAGACACTGCTTCTTGGGCCTAAGTGCCAAGTTGCCGATAGTGTGGTTTTTGATAAGAAAAATATTGACATCGTGCAGTATCTAGAACTGCAAGATTTTCTATAAAGATTGGCACGTGTTAGTGCACTCTTGCAATTATTTCAAAGAATGAAATGTTTTTGAATGAGAAACCTTCTAATCTAATGGAAGGAAAGAGGTTTGCAATGATGTATTCTCTGTACAGTATGTTAATCGTAGAGTGTTTTGCCGAAAATGATATACTCATATGTATATATTTTCAAACTTGAGATATATTGAAATGGGAACCTTATAAAGGGTTCATATGTTATTCTTAAAGCTACTTAGTGAGTATAAATGTTTTATTCAAACTCGGACATATATATTGTCCAATTATGTTTTGAAATCTGAGATATATGCCCATACAGTTGGGAATGTTTTCAAAATAAACCACATTATTATTTTTCAAAATGGTGAACTTGCTGAGCGTTATGTAGCTCATTCTTGCTTTATAAAAACTTTTCAGAAAGAGAAGAATTTGGTCGGTTAACTCCGCACCAGCAGAAGAAGAGTAGAAGATTTACCCCGGAGATGATTTAGTTCCTGATAAATACTACAAAGTAAGTCTGATAGGTTTTTAACTGTAATAGTAAGACTTGTCTTCAAGTGTAGTTGTATAAGTGGAATTGCGTAAGACTCTGGATTGTACAGATGAATTGTAATATTTAGTGTTACTTTTGATTATCGTTTCTGAGGCTCTAACTTGTTTGTGTGTAAGATTGAGGTCTGGATGGATGTACTGTTGAGTTGTAAAGTTAATACAGGTATGATATGGTTGGATGGTGACGTGACGACCTGAATCTCTGACCTCGGATTTGGGGGCGTTACAATGGATGATTGAAAGAAGGCATTTGCCTGTAAAACAAAAAACACTAAGTTAAAAAATGCTAACAAAAAATTGAGATTTATGTTTCTAGAATAATGAAATACATGCCTGATAGATAGCTTGGGCGCCCAGTTGCTATGTGTCAGCTAGGCTAGTGCCAGTAGTAACATTTACCATGTCAACAGGGGTGATAGAGCATTTGGACCAATCAAGTACCAACAAAGAACTCCCAGATACTGAATCTTGTGAACAAATACCCCATTCGGGCACGAAGGCTGTCTTGATGTTTCCATCAACATTCCTGAATCTTTTTCCAGAGTTCTGGGAGTACTTCAAAAAGTTAAGGACTTTGGAAGGGGAGGTATTAGCTGCCTTTTCTGATTTCTTCACCATTCGTTTGGTGACCACTTCAGCATTTTCGGGCTGTATGTCAATCACGTCAGTAGCTGAAATGAAACAAGGCAAAATATCGGAATAAGAATAAACATAGTTCACTATAAATAAGGTACAATAAAAAGTTACCCTCAAAAGAAAGGCGGCTAAAGCCTGCTTCCACAAGTTTACGCTCACTAAAAAAGGCACGATAATTGAAAGTTACCCTCTCGGTCTGATAGTTGAAAACCATCAAGCTCAAACAAGGGATATCCACTATTAGCAACGTGGTTGAATGAGGATCTAAAGTATTCCACCCAGTCACCTCCTTTTAAAACAAGGATAATAAAATGACGTTGCCAATGATGGTAAGAATCTGGGAAAGAAACCTCATTCACAATATGGGGAACTCCCGGTCGATGCTGACATAAAATCCAGCCTTTCCTTGTAGCCGGGTTGTTCTTGAACAAAAAGATGCTCCTAAACAAGGTGGTGTTGAAGGGAATCCTCTCCCGGAAACACCTCAATATAAAGACAGAGATGAGCTTACATGAATTTGGGTATACCTGACAAGGGTTGATCTCGACATCGGCTAGCAATCTTAAGAAGAAGGGATGAAAGGGAAACCTAAACCCCGACTCGATAGCACCCTTATAAATGAAAAGCCTCTCCGGGTGCCAATTGCACGTCCTGTCACTTAGACCGGGAATGGCACATTTGATATGAAAATCATACTTCTTCTTAAGAGCCCTAGTCTCGGTCTTAGACATAGAGCTTGGAAATCGGAATGAGTCAAACTCAGCATTGGAGGGGAAGGCATCTCCCATCTCATTACGTAACTCAATCAAAGAAGCAACTGGACGATCAAGAGCAAGAGGAGGAAGAGCTCTATTACCTTTTGAAGCTCAAAGTTTGCCTCGAGCATGGATCCTTTCAGCCACGGACGCAGGAATTGGAACTTGATCAGCCATCTTGATTCTTGATTGACAAACAAGAAGCTTGAACTTGAGAGAAAACTTGTGAGATGAAAATTTTGCAAGAGAAGTTTTGAATGAAATAACTTCCCTTCTCACTATTTTATAGAAAAAGGGTGACCTTTAATACAGGTCACATTTTTGGTGACCCGCATTTACAGGTTTAATAGAGCAGAATGATCGAAGTAAGTGAGAAACTCGAGAGAAAATTTGGCAAAACAACGTTTCTTCGGAAAATAAAGCGAAGAAAATGAGAGAGCCGGAAGAAAATATGAGTTAGAACGATAATTAAAACGATCAGCTCAATGATTAAGGCTAACTACGTTTAGAGAAAGAAAATCCAATTATAAATCCTAATTAAGGATTAGTGCATTGGTTAATTTTCTCCTTTTAAAATACATTTGGACGAAACTTCAAGGAAGAATGTCAACAAATTCCTTGAGTCTTGGTCTAAGAATCAAGAAAAATAGAAGTTAAAGCTATGAAATCCATGGTGCCAAACAAGGTTTCTAAGAACTCTAGCTTGACTCAAAAACAAGGAATTCGGACTCAAAAACAGGGAATTCAAGAATTCAAGAAATTCCATTCGAGAATTCAAAATAAAATAA
The DNA here is from genome assembly GCA_036435485.1 of Saposhnikovia divaricata. Classification (NCBI taxonomy): domain Eukaryota; kingdom Viridiplantae; phylum Streptophyta; class Magnoliopsida; order Apiales; family Apiaceae; genus Saposhnikovia; species Saposhnikovia divaricata. The sequence continues at coordinate 134,814,104 of CM071594.1, read as the reverse complement.
AATAAAATAATATATAATAGCTAAAGCTACAAGGCCGAATAGCCCCTAGAAGGCCCCTCAGCCGAGCAGCCCAGGCCGAAGCACCTCAAGGAGGGCAACAGTCGAGGCCAAAAGGCCGAGGCGCCTCAAGGACAGCCCCTGGCCGAGCAGCAACAGCCGAAGTGCCTCCAAGAGGCTGTCAGCCGAAGCCACAAGGCTGAGGTGCCTCAAGACAGCCCCCAGGCCGAGCAGCCCCCAAGAGGCCTACAACCGAGATTTTACAGCCGAGAAGCCCCCATGGGAAGCCCCTAGCCGAGCAAGCAAGGCCGAAGAGCCTCCAAGAGGCCTCCAGCCGAGCAAGCAAGACCAAAGTGCCTAAAGAAGACTACCCAGCCAAGGTGCAACAGCCGAGCAGCCCCTAGGAAGCCTCCATCCGAGCTGGCCTGGCCGAGGTGGTCTAGGAGGAGGCCTGGCCGATCAGAAATACAAGAAATCTGACCCCTTATTTTCAATGTTTTCCTTGTCTGCCATGACTACCTCATCTCTCGAAAAAAAACACACGATTTCTTGGGGTCAAAAAACACAGCTCGACCCCAGCCAGGGGCTCTGCCCCTTGGACCCCGCCAGGGGCTGCTGCCCCCGGACCCCCGTTAGTGCCGTTTAGCATCATTTAGCACTGTTTAGCATAAATTATTGTCGTTTAATGTCGCTTAACATCATTTAAGCGTCATTCAAGGCTGGTTAGTGCTGGTTAGCATCGTTTAAACATCATCGTAAATGCATCGATCGCTCAATGCTTTACAATCAAGATGATATTCGTGAAACATTAGTGTACAAAATAGACCCCGAGTCTCGAAAAGAAAATTATAAACTTCAACGAAAACTTGAAACGTTTTACCAGAAGTTGGGGGGCAAATGATATGGGTAGAAATAAGACCCTAAAAATGTAATTAATATAGCATTAATTGTGTAATAAATGAGGCCCAATATGAAGGCTCGAAACCCTAGTTGGGCTTGAATTCGTTATACTTGGATCAAGGATGCAGCCTGTATCGGGGACGCCAAATACAAGGTCCGCTTCTAGAATCCTTGATTTGGAACTCAGAAATCTACAAGGAAACTGAATCCTTGATTGACACGAATTAGAATCACCGATTCTGAGGAAGACTTAGCCTCCAAGGCACACATTCATACAAGGAAACAGACTCCTACATGGTAGGAGTCTAGAACCTTCCCCAAGGGTGACTTGCCCACCAAGTCACCTAACCCTACTACGATTCTAAGGCTTCTCAAGCCTATATATATAACGGCCTGATCCCTCATTCTCAGAACTACATTTTTGGCTTGATTCTTGATATTCATCAAGGTACGTAGGCATCTTGTAAAGGTAGAATTAGCCACGAACACGAGAGCAGCCATTAAAAGCACGAAGCTCACGAACCCCATCATTAAATACAAGTAAACCCTAGCCGCAAATTCAATAACCTAGTTTTTATTCCACAACAAACACATTACCTTTTCGATTTAAAACTTCTTATCACACCATATTTTTCAATTATTAATATAATATATTAAAAATCCATATACGTTATTTATAATAAGGAAATATTAGTATAATTCGTAAACATGAGTACATTAAATTATATTAAATTAAAATTAAAAATTATTAAAAATAATGATTATATAAAAACATAATTGTAATATTAAATAAAATTTATAACATAATAAAAGAAACACCATATCAATAAATTTTATTTATACATAATAAAATTTTGTTATAATTTTATAAATTTATATCTTCCAATCAATAATATTCCTTTCTAATTTAAACACGTTAACTATTAATTTAAAATATAATCTTGCAATAATTAATATATACCCAACAATATCACACCATATGTTCTAATCACTAACAAAATATAATAGAAATCCGTATACAATGAATAATGACCGTTTGATTTTTACTAAAAAATCAGAACCGTTAGATCTAATGATTAGATATATTATATGATTAAATTAATTTACTAAAATTTCAAGGTTCGAATTCCATCAACAACATGTTTATTTTAAAATTTTATAACATAAGTTTTAAACCAGGCATATTATTAATTAAATTAATATTAAATAATTTAAATTTAAATTTAAATAAAATATTACAAATAATGATTATATAAAAACATAATTGTAACATAAAATAAAATTTATTACATATCAAAAGAAATCCGTGCATCGCACGAGTTATAAGCTAGTTATATTTATATGTATATAACAGTATAGTTGTAGAGAGAGAGAGAGAGAGAGAGAGAGAGAGAGAGAGAGAGAGAGAGAGAGAGAGAGAGAGAGAGAGAGAGAGAGAGAGAGAGAGAGAGAAAAATAAATTGTAAATCTACATTTCTTAAAATGAGTCCTATATATAGACTAAGTAAAACTGTAACAAACTTTTCCTAAGGGTAAACGAGCTGTTTGGTCACTGTACTATTCAAAAGCTTTCAATTCGGTCACCAACCCAATTGAAATAAGTGTATGGATATCCAGTTAATTTTCTGACATTCTCACTTTATTTTTTTGCTAATTTGACATTCTTACTTTATTAATTTATAACTGGTAGGAGTTGTTATAAATTTACAAATATTTAATGTAAATATTTAGATATTTTTTGAATATCAAGATTATTATACCTTTGAAGATGACAACAAGGGTATATATCTAAGGGATACGGCCGTTTAATTTTTCAAGATATTTCAAGATATGCGTATAAATTTTTTTGAATTAAAAAATTTCAAATTTTTTCGGATTTAAAAATTTCAAAATTTTCAAAAAATTTTAGGATATGAGTATATTTTAATTTTTTTCAATTTAAAGTTTAATTTTTTCAATTTCTAAACAAATATTTTAATTTTTTTCAATCTACGGTTTAATTTTTTTTTTTTGTCCAATGACCTAATTGAAAGTTGATAAATAGTTTAACGTCTCTCCGTCAATGTCATGTTATTTTTAACAGCAATGAATTTTTTTTATAGTATAGTGTTACGATTGAAAGTAATTAAATGTTTTATTATGTGATTGAAATTTTTTTTGGGTTGGTGACCCAATTGAAAGTTTTTGAATAGTACGATGACCAAATATCTCGTTTACCCCTTTTCTTAAGTAACTTTCCTATTACAGAATTACTGAATACAGTTTATTTAATATTCAAACATCCCCCCTCAAGTTGAATGTAAGTGAAACAAATTACAAGCATTCAACATGGAGGTAAATACTTAATTGCAGCAGCACCAACGGCCTTTGTAAACATATCAGCCGGTTGTTGTGTTGTTGGTAAATGATCAGGGGTGGCCCTGGCTATAGGCGGACAAGTACTGTGCCTAGGGCCCCCAAAATTCAAGGGCCCCCAATTTTTTTATAAATGTGTGTATATATGTGTATATTTTTTTATTATTTTATATTTATTTTAAATTTTTATTAATTTTCTTTCAAAAAAATATTTATTATTTAAACTTTGTATCTTTTATTTATTAAAACAAGTTTGTGAAGGTCTTGAAAGAGAAATAAAATAAAACAATTGTTGTGAAAGTCTAGAAAGAAAAATAAAATAAAGCATCGTGACATTCATCAGAGAGTTAAAAAGAGTTAAAAAAAACCCTAATACCCAATTATCACACCAACGATTCAAATCATTCAATCAATTCTTGAATTGAATATTATACTTTGCTATCAAAATCAAGGCTACAGAGATTCAGCAAAGAGGTAAATATCTTTTTGGGTTTCATTGTTTTTATAATCAAATTGCATAGTATAATAATATATATTATATACATATATGATATACGTATGTAAGTAGTCTCCTCCATTTTCACAGGTAAAATAAAGGTATGCCTCCTACAAGGAAATACAAGTCTGGAGCTGAAAAGGGAAAAGAGAAACAGAAAAAAGAAGCTCTCCATAAAACTCAGGTTGGCTCTTTAAACAAGTATTTTAAAAAGTAGAGAATTTGGTTGCTGATGAAATTGAGGATGAACAATTTACAAATGATGAAGATAAATATGAAAATCAAAATCAAAATGCTACTGAGAATGTGAATGAGGATGAGGATGGCAATGAAATTGAGGAAGATGTAGGGGAAAATTGAGGAAGATAGAAATAATTTTGATTTTGATGTTGATGATCCTGGATATTGGAATAGAATTGAACATAACAAGATAGATTTTTTAGTTGAGAGGGGTCCGAAAAGTGTCAAAGATGTAATATTTCCTAAAGATGCTTTTGAGAGAAGTTTTTCTTCAAGACATTACATTAGGGATTTGCCAAATGGGGAAAAGCAAGATAGAAAGTGGTTAATATATTCACTTTCTTTAGATAAAATATTTTGCTTCAGTTGTAAATTGTTTGCCAAAAAACATCTTGTGGGTCAGTTGGGTGAAGCGAGTACAAATGATTGGCATAACAACTCACATCGTCTTAGAAGTCATGAACGAAATCCACAACACATTCAATCTGTTGCTCGTTGGATTGAATTAGAGAAAAGATTGAAAATAAATGTGACAATTGATGCAAGTGTACAAGAACAAATCACCCAGGAGAAAAACATTGGAAACAAGTATTGGAGAGAATTCTTGCTATTATGAAAAGGCTTGGGAGAAATAATTTGGCATTTCGGGGACATAGTGAAAAAATATATGAAAATAATAATGGAATTTTTTTTGCAGATGATAGAGTTACTTGCTGAGTTTGATCCTACTATGCAAGAACATGTCCGTCGAATTTTACAAGGTGAGACACATTATCATTATTTGAGCCACAAAATTCAGAATGAGATGATACAACTACTGGCCCATGAGGTAAAACTTTTAATCATTAACACAATCAAGAATGCAAAATATTTTTCAGTTATATTGGATTGTACTCCGGATGCAAGTAATGATGAACAAATGTCTCTTGTCTTAAGATGTGTGAATGTCTCGGAAAGTCCAATTGTTGTTCAGGAATTTTTTATTTGCTTCATAAAGGTTTATGACACATCAGGACTACGATTGTTTGATGAACTCATAGAGGCGTTAAATATTCTTGGACTTGATATTGATAATATAAGAGGACAGGGGTATGACAACGGCTCAAACATGAAAGGAAAAAATAAAGGTGTACAAAGTAGGCTACTCGAGAAAAATCCAAGAGCCTTTTACACTCCGTGTTCTTGTCATTCTTTAAATCTAATGCTTTCTGATATGGCTCATTGTTGTCCCAAGGCTGTGTATTTTTTTGGTGTGTTGCAGCGAATATGCTCATTGTTTTCAGCATCTACAAAGAGATGGAAAGTTTTTACTGATCATGTACAAGGCCTTACGGTTAAGCCATTATCAGAAACATGCTGCGAAAGTCATGTTGAAAGTTTTAAAGAAGTAAGATATCAAGCTCCACAAATTAAAGAGGCCTTAAACTACTTGGTGAATAATAGTGAAGATGCCAAAACAAGAAGTGATGCTGAAACTTTAGCAACCTATAATATTCAGAATTTTGAATTCTTGTTGGGCATAGTGATTTGGTATCAATTGTTAAATGTAGTTAATCATGTTAGCAAAATTCTTCAAAGTGAAGACATGCAAATTGATGTTGTTATTAGAGAATTAAAAAATATTCTTTCATTCCTTAATAATTGTAGAGAAGTTGGGTTTCAAGAAGCCATGGTTGAAGCTACTGAGATTGCTAATAAGATGGAAGTTGAACCTGTATTTATGGAAAAGCACACAGTTCATAGAAAAAGACAATTTGATGAGAGTACAAGTGAAGATGTGACATATTCTGCTATCGAGAATTTTAAAAATAATTATTTTCTCTACATTATTGATCAAGCTATTTCATCATTTAGTACCATGTACATGTATTTTAATTTTTTTAATTATGAAATATAATATTTATTTATTATTAATAGGTGTTTTTTATCAGGTTTGAACAATTTCAGAGTTTTGAAGAGAATTTTGGAATTTTATGGGATTTGGAAAAATTAAACTCTATTGAACTTGACAAGTTGAGGAGATTTTGTGATAATCTTGAAAACTTAACAAATCATGGTGAGATTGCAAATTTGAATAATGATGATTTGTATCAAGACTTGTGTATGTTGCGCCGAAATTTGCCGGAAGATACCAAGAGAGCAATAGATGTGCTGACTTACATAAAAGAGATGGAAGGTTGCTATCCAAATGCTTGGATGCTTATAGGATTCTTCTAACGATACCTGTTACCGTGGCTTATGCAGAACGGAGCTTTTCAAAATTGAAGTTGATTAAGTCATACCTTCGTTCAACCATGTCTCAAGAAAGACTAAGTGGTTTAGCTATGTTATCTATAGAAATCGATATGGTACAAAAACTTGATTATGTAAATTTGATTGATACTTTTGCATCAAAAAATTCAAGGCGCGCTATATTTAAGTAAAATAATAATATTTGTTTACATAATATATGTTTATTAGAATATTTGCAAGTTATATTGTTATTAGGGCGATAGGGCCCCAAAATTTAATTTCGACTAGGGCCCCTCAAATGTCAGGGCCGCCCCTGCAAATGATAAGTTTGAATGACACCCTAGAGTAGCTTTTCATGAACTAGGTGACAGTCAATTTCAATATGCTTCGTGCATTCATGAAAAATGGGATTAGATGCAATGTAAAGAGCTGACTTATTATCACAAAAGAGAGACACAGGCTCTTGATGATCAATCTGAAAGTCTTTGAGTAAAGCAATTATCCAAGTGATTTCACAGCAATTATCAGCCGTAGATTGATACTCAGCCTCAGCAATCATCGTAAATGCATCGATCGCTCAATGCTTTACAATCAAGATGATATTCGTGAAACATTAGTGTACAAAATAGACCCCGAGTCTTGAAAAGAAAATTATAAACTTCAACGAAAACTTGAAACGTTTTACCAGAAGTTGGGGGGCAAATGATATGGGTAGAAATAAGACCCTAAAAATGTAATTAATATAGCATTAATTGTGTAATAAATGAGGCCCAATAAGAAGGCTCGAAACCCTAGTTGGGCTTGAATTCGTTATACTTGGATCAAGGATGCAGCCTGTATCGGGGACGCCCAATACAAGGTCCGCTTCTAGAATCCTTGATTTGGAACTCAGAAATCTACAAGGAAACTGAATCCTTGATTGACACGAATTAGAATCACCGATTCTGAGGAAGACTTAGCCTCCAAGGCACACATTCATACAAGGAAACAGATTCCTACATGGTAGGAGTCTAGAACCTTCCCCAAGAGTGACTTGCCCACCAAGTCACCTAACCATACTACGATTCTAAGGCTTCTCAAGCCTATATATATAACGGCCTGATCCCTCATTCTCATAACTACATTTTTGGCTTGATTCTTGATATTCATCAAGGTACGTAGGCATCTTGTGAAGGCAGAATTAGCCACGAACACGAGAGCAGCCATTAAAAGCACGAAGCTCACGAACCCCATCATTCAATACAAGTAAACCCTAGCCACAAATTCAATAACCCAGTTTTTATTCCACAACAAACACGTTACCTTTTCGATTTAAAACTTCTTATCACACCATATTTTTCAATTATTAATATAATATATTAAAAATCCATATACGTTATTTATAATAAAGAAACATTAGTATAATTCGTAAACATGAGTACATTAAATTATATTAAATTAAAATTAAAAATTATTAAAAATAATGATTATATAAAAACATAATTGTAATATTAAATAAAATTTATAACATAATAAAAGAAACACCATATCAATAAATTTTATTTATACATAATAAAATTTTGTTATAATTTTATAAATTTATATCTTCCAATCAATAATATTCCTTTCTAATTTAAATACGTTAACTATTAATTTAAAATATAATCTTGCAATAATTAATATATACCCAACAATATCACACCATAGGTTCTAATCACTAACAAAATATAATAGAAATCCGTATACTATGAATAATGACCGTTTGATTTTTACTAAATAATCAGAACCGTTAGATCTAATGATTAGATATATTATATGATTAAATTAATTTACTAAAATTTCAAGGTTCGAATTCCATCAACAACATGTTTATTTTAAAATTTTATAACATAAGTTTTAAACCAGACATATTATTAATTAAATTTATATTAAATAATTTAAATTTAAATTTAAATAAAATATTACAAATAATGATTATATAAAAATATAATTGTAACATTAAATAAAATTTATTACATATCAAAAGAAATCCGTGCATCGCACGAGTTATAAGCTAGTTATATTTATATGTATATAACAGTATAGTTGGAGAGAGAGAGAGAGAGAGAGAGAGAGAGAGAGAGAGAGAGAGAGAGAGAGAGAGAGAGAGAGAGAGAGAGAAATTGTAAATCTACATTTCTTAAAATGAGTCCTATGTATAGACTAAGTAAAACTGTAACAAACTTTTCCTAAGGGTAAACGAGCTGTTTGGTCACTGTACTATTCAAAAGCTTTCAATTCGGTCACCAACCCAATTGAAATAAGTGTATGGATATCCAGTTAATTTTCTGACATTCTCACTTTATTTTTTTGCTAATTTGACATTCTTACTTTATTAATTTATAACTGGTAGGAGTTGTTATAAATTTACAAATATTTAATGTAAATATTTAGATATTTTTTGAATATCAAGATTATTATACCTTTGAAGATGACAACAAGGGTATATATCTAAGGGATACGGCCGTTTAATTTTTCAAGATATTTCAAGATATGCGTATAAATTTTTTTGAATTAAAAAATTTCAAATTTTTTCGAATTTAAAAATTTCAAAATTTTCAAAAAATTTTAGAATGTGAGTATATTTTAATTTTTTTCAATTTAAAGTTTAATTTTTTCAATTTCTAAACAAATATTTTAATTTTTTTCAATCTACGGTTTAATTTTTTTTTGTCCAATGACCTAATTGAAAGTTGATAAATAGTTTAACGTCTCTCCGTCAATGTCATGTTATTTTTAACAGCAATGAATTTTTTTTATAGTATAGTGTTACGATTGAAAGTAATTAAATGTTTTATTATGTGATTGAAATTTTTTTGGGTTGTTGACCCAATTGAAAGTTTTTGAATAGTACGATGACCAAATATCTCGTTTACCCCTTTTCCTAAGTAACTTTACTGTTACAGAATTACTGAATACAGTTTATTTAATATTCAAACATCCCCCCTCGATCAAGTTGAATGTGAGTGAAACAAATTACAAGCATTCAACATGGAGGTAAATACTTAATTGCAGCAGCACCAACGGCCTTTATAAACATATCAGCCGGTTGTTGTGTTGTAGGTAAATGATCAGGGGTGGCCCTGGCTATAGGCGGACAAGTACTGTGCCTAGGACCCCCAAAATTCAAGGGCCCCCAATTTTTTTATAAATGTGTGTATATATGTGTATATTGTTCTATTATTTTATATTTATTTTAAATTTTTATTAATTTTCTTTCAAAAAAATATTTATTATTTAAACTTTGTATCTTTTATTTATTAAAACAAGTTTGTGAAGGTCTTGAAAGAAAAATAAAATAAAACAATTGTTGTGAAAGTCTAGAAAGAAAAATAAAATAAAGCATCGTGACATTCATCAGAGAGTTAAAAAGAGTTAAAAAAAAACCCTAATACCAAATTATCACACCAACGATTCAAATCATTCAATCAATTCTTGAATTGAATATTATACTTTGCTATCAAAATCAAGGCTACAGAGATTCAGCAAAGAGGTAAATATCTTTTTGGGTTTCATTGTTTTTATAATCAAATTGCATAGTATAATAATATATATTATATACATATATGATATACGTATGTAAGTAGTCTCCTCCATTTTCACAGGTAAAATAAAGGTATGCCTCCTACAAGGAAATACAAGTCCGGAGCTGAAAAGAGAAAAGAGAAACAGAAAAAAGAAGCTCTCCATAAAACTCAGGTTGGCTCTTTAAACAAGTATTTTAAAAAGTAGAGAATTTGGTTGCTGATGAAATTGAGGATGAACAATTTACAAATGATGAAGATAAATATGAAAATCAAAATCAAAATGCTACTGAGAATGTGAATGAGGATGAGGATGGCAATGAAATTGAGGAAGATGTAGGGGAAAATTGAGGAAGATAGAAATAATTTTGATTTTGATGTTGATGATCCTGGATATTGGAATAGAATTGAACATAACAAGATAGATTTTTTAGTTGAGAGGGGTCCGAAAAGTGTGAAAGTTGTAATATTTCCTAAAGATGCTTTTGAGAGAAGTTTTTCTTCAAGACATTACATTAGGGATTTGCCAAATGGGGAAAAGCAAGATAGAAAGTGGTTAATATATTCACTTTCTTTAGATAAAATATTTTGCTTCAGTTGTAAATTGTTTGCCAAAAAACATCTTGTGGGTCAGTTGGGTGAAGCGAGTACAAATGATTGGCATAACAACTCACATCGTCTTAGAAGTCATGAACGAAATCCACAACACATTCAATCTGTTGCTCGTTGGATTGAATTAGAGAAAAGATTGAAAATAAATGTGACAATTGATGCAAGTGTACAAGAACAAATCACCCAGGAGAAAAAACATTGGAAACAAGTATTGGAGAGAATTCTTGCTATTATGAAAAGGCTTGGGAGAAATAATTTGGCATTTCGGGGACATAGTGAAAAAATATATGAAAATAATAATGGAATTTTTTTTGCAGATGATAGAGTTACTTGCTGAGTTTGATCCTACTATGCAAGAACATGTCCGTCGAATTTTACAAGGTGAGACACATTATCATTATTTGAGCCACAAAATTCAGAATGAGATGATACAACTACTGGCCCATGAGGTAAAACTTTTAATCATTAACACAATCAAGAATGCAAAATATTTTTCAGTTATATTGGATTGTACTCCGGATGCAAGTAATGATGAACAAATGTCTCTTGTCTTAAGATGTGTGAATGTCTCGAAAAGTCCAATTGTTGTTCAGGAATTTTTTATTTGCTTCATAAAGGTTTATGACACATCAGGACTACGATTGTTTGATGAACTCATAGAGGCGTTAAATATTCTTGGACTTGATATTGATAATATAAGAGGACAGGGGTATGACAACGGCTCAAACATGAAAGGAAAAAATAAAGGTGTACAAAGTAGGCTACTCGAGAAAAATCCAAGAGCCTTTTACACTCCGTGTTCTTGTCATTCTTTAAATCTAATGCTTTCTGATATGGCTCATTGTTGTCCCAAGGCTGTGTATTTTTTTGGTGTGTTGCAGCGAATATGCTCATTGTTTTCAGCATCTACAAAGAGATGGAAAGTTTTTACTGATCATGTACAAGGCCTTACGGTTAAGCCATTATCAGAAACATGCTGCGAAAGTCATGTTGAAAGTTTTAAAGCAGTAAGATATCAAGCTCCACAAATTAAAGAGGCCTTAAACTACTTGGTGAATAATAGTGAAGATGCCAAAACAAGAAGTGATGCTGAAACTTTAGCAACCTATAATATTCAGAATTTTGAATTCTTGTTGGGCATAGTGATTTGGTATCAATTGTTAAATGTAGTTAATCATGTTAGCAAAATTCTTCAAAGTGAAGACATGCAAATTGATGTTGTTATTAGAGAATTAAAAAATATTCTTTCATTCCTTAATAATTGTAGAGAAGTTGGGTTTCAAGAAGCCATGGTTGAAGCTACTGAGATTGCTAATAAGATGGAAGTTGAACCTGTATTTATGGAAAAGCACACAGTTCATAGAAAAAGACAATTTGATGAGAGTACAAGTGAAGATGTGACATATTCTGCTATCGAGAATTTTAAAAATAATTATTTTCTCTACATTATTGATCAAGCTATTTCATCATTTAGTACCATGTACATGTATTTTAATTTTTTTAATTATGAAATATAATATTTATTTATTATTAATAGGTGTTTTTTTTATCAGGTTTGAACAATTTCAGAGTTTTGAAGAGAATTTCGGAATTTTATGGGATTTGGAAAAATTAAACTCTATTGAACTTGACAAGTTGAGGAGATTTTCTGATAATCTTGAAAACTTAACAAATCATGGTGAGATTGCAAATTTGAATAATGATGATTTGTATCAAGACTTGTGTATGTTGCGCCGAAATTTGCCGGAAGATACCAAGAGAGCAATAGATGTGCTGACTTACATCAAAGAGATGGAAGGTTGCTATCCAAATGCTTGGATGCTTATAGGATTCTTCTAACGATACCTGTTACCGTGGCTTATGCAGAACGGAGCTTTTCAAAATTGAAGTTGATTAAGTCATACCTTCGTTCAACCATGTCTCAAGAAAGACTAAGTGGTTTAGCTATGTTATCTATAGAAATCGATATGGTACAAAAACTTGATTATGTAAATTTGATTGATACTTTTGCATCAAAAAATTCAAGGCGCGCTATATTTAAGTAAAATAATAATATTTGTTTACATAATATATGTTTATTAGAATATTTGCAAGTTATATTGTTATTAGGGCGATAGGGCCCCAAAATTTAATTTCGACTAGGGCCCCTCAAATGTCAGGGTCGCCCTTGCAAATGATAAGTTTGAATGACACCCTGGAGTAGCTTTTCATGAACTAGGTGACAGTCAATTTCAATATGCTTCGTGCATTCATGAAAAATGGGATTAGATGCAATGTAAAGAGCTGACTTATTATCACAAAAGAGAGACACAGGCTCTTGGTGATCAATCTGAAAGTCTTTGAGTAAAGCAATTATCCAAGTGATTTCACAGCAATTATCAGCCGTAGATTGATACTCAGCCTCAGCAATCATCGTAAATGCATCGATCGCTCAGTGCTTTACAATCAAGATGATATTCGTGAAACATTAGTGTACAAAATAGACCCCGAGTCTCGAAAAGAAAATTATAAACTTCAACGAAAACTTGAAACGTTTTACCAGAAGTTGGGGGGCAAATGATATGGGTAGAAATAAGACCCTAAAAATGTAATTAATATAGCATTAATTGTGTAATAAATGAAGCCCAATAAGAAGGCTCGAAACCCTAGTTGGGCTTGAATTCGTTATACTTGGATCAAGGATGCAGCCTGTATCGGGGACGCCCAATACAAGGTCCGCTTCTAGAATCCTTGATTTGGAACTCAGAAATCTACAAGGAAACTGAATCCTTGATTGACACGAATTAGAATCACCGATTCTGAGGAAGACTTAGCCTCCAAGGCACACATTCATACAAGGAAACAGACTCCTACATGGTAGGAGTCTAGAACCTTCCCCAAGAGTGACTTGCCCACCAAGTCACCTAACCCTACTACGATTCTAAGGCTTCTCAAGCCTATATATATAACGGCCTGATCCCTCATTCTCATAACTACATTTTTGGCTTGATTCTTGATATTCATCAAGGTACGTAGGCATCTTGTGAAGGCAGAATTAGCCACGAACACGAGAGCAGCCATTAAAAGCACGAAGCTCACGAACCCCATCATTCAATACAAGTAAACCCTAGCCACAAATTCAATAACCTAGTTTTTATTCCACAACAAACACGTTACCTTTTCGATTTAAAACTTCTTATCACACCATATTTTTCAATTATTAATATAATATATTAAAAATCCATATACGTTATTTATAATAAGGAAACATTAGTATAATTCGTAAACATGAGTACATTAAATTATATTAAATTAAAATTAAAAATTATTAAAAATAATGATTATATAAAAACATAATTGTAATATTAAATAAAATTTATAACATAATAAAAGAAACACCATATCAATAAATTTTATTTATACATAATAAAATTTTGTTATAATTTTATAAATTTATATCTTCCAATCAATAATATTCCTTTCTAATTTAAACACGTTAACTATTAATTTAAAATATAATCTTGCAATAATTAATATATACCCAACAATATCACACCATAGGTTCTAATCACTAACAAAATATAATAGAAATCCGTATACTATGAATAATGACCGTTTGATTTTTACTAAATAATCAGAACCGTTAGATCTAATGATTAGATGTATTATATGATTAAATTAATTTACTAAAATTTCAAGGTTCGAATTCCATCAACAACATGTTTATTTTAAAATTTTATAACATAAGTTTTAAACCGGACATATTATTAATTAAATTTATATTAAATAATTTAAATTTAAATTTAAATAAAATATTACAAATAATGATTATAGAAAAATATAATTGTAACATTAAATAAAATTTATTACATATCAAAAGAAATCCGTGCATCGCACGAGTTATAAGCTAGTTATATTTATATGTATATAACAGTATAGTTGGAGAGAGAGAGAGGGGGAGAGAGAGAGAGAGAGAGAGAGAGAGAGAGAGAGAGAGAGAAATAAATTGTAAATCTACATTTCTTAAAATGAGTCCTATGTATAGACTAAGTAAAACAGTAACAAACTTTTCCTAAGGGTAAACGAGCTGTTTGGTCACTGTACTATTCAAAAGCTTTCAATTCGGTCACCAACCCAATTGAAATAAGTGTATGGATATCCAGTTAATTTTCTGACATTCTCACTTTATTTTTTTGCTAATTTGACATTCTTACTTTATTAATTTATAACTGGTAGGAGTTGTTATAAATTTACAAATATATAATGTAAATATTTAGATATTTTTTGAATATCAAGATTATTATACCTTTGAAGATGACAGCAAGGGTATATATCTAAGGGATACGGCCGTTTAATTTTTCAAGATATTTCAAGATATGCGTATAAATTTTTTTGAATTAAAAAATTTCAAATTTTTTCGAATTTAAAAATTTCAAAATTTTCAAAAAATTTTAGGATGTGAGTATATTTTAATTTTTTTCAATTTAAAGTTTAATTTTTTCAATTTCTAAACAAATATTTTAATTTTTTTCAATCTACGTTTAATTTTTTTTTGTCCAATGACCTAATTGAAAGTTGATAAATAGTTTAACGTCTCTCCGTCAATGTCATGTTATTTTTAACAGCAATGAATTTTTTTTATAGTATAGTGTTACGATTGAAAGTAATTAAATGTTTTATTATGTGATTGAAATTTTTTTTGGGTTGTTGACCCAATTGAAAGTTTTTGAATAGTACGATGACCAAATATCTCGTTTACCCCTTTTCCTAAGTAACTTTACTGTTACAGAATTACTGAATACAGTTTATTTAATATTCAAACATCCCCCCTCGATCAAGTTGAATGTGAGTGAAACAAATTACAAGCATTCAACATGGAGGTAAATACTTAATTGCAGCAGCACCAACGGCCTTTGTAAACATATCAGCCGGTTGTTGTGTTGTAGGTAAATGATCAGGGGTGGCCCTGGCTATAGGCGGACAAGTACTGTACCTAGGACCCCCAAAATTCAAGGGCCCCCAATTTTTTTATAAATGTGTGTATATATGTGTATATTGTTCTATTATTTTATATTTATTTTAAATTTTTATTAATTTTCTTTCAAAAAAATATTTATTATTTAAACTTTGTATCTTTTATTTATTAAAACAAGTTTGTGAAGGTCTTGAAAGAGAAATAAAATAAAACAATTGTTGTGAAAGTCTAGAAAGAAAAATAAAATAAAGCATCGTGACATTCATCAGAGAGTTAAAAAGAGTTAAAAAAACCCTAATACCCAATTATCACACCAACGATTCAAATCATTCAATCAATTCTTGAATTGAATATTATACTTTGCTATCAAAATCAAGGCTACAGAGATTCAGCAAAGAGGTAAATATCTTTTTGGGTTTCATTGTTTTTATAATCAAATTGCATAGTATAATAATATATATTATATACATATATGATATACGTATGTAAGTAGTCTCCTCCATTTTCACAGGTAAAATAAAGGTATGCCTCCTACAAGGAAATACAAGTCCGGAGCTGAAAAGAGAAAAGAGAAACAGAAAAAAGAAGCTCTCCATAAAACTCAGGTTGGCTCTTTAAACAAGTATTTTAAAAAGTAGAGAATTTGGTTGCTGATGAAATTGAGGATGAACAATTTACAAATGATGAAGATAAATATGAAAATCAAAATCAAAATGCTACTGAGAATGTGAATGAGGATGAGGATGGCAATGAAATTGAGGAAGATGTAGGGGAAAATTGAGGAAGATAGAAATAATTTTGATTTTGATGTTGATGATCCTGGATATTGGAATAGAATTGAACATAACAAGATAGATTTTTTAGTTGAGAGGGGTCCGAAAAGTGTGAAAGATGTAATATTTCCTAAAGATGCTTTTGAGAGAAGTTTTTCTTCAAGACATTACATTAGGGATTTGCCAAATGGGGAAAAGCAAGATAGAAAGTGGTTAATATATTCACTTTCTTTAGATAAAATATTTTGCTTCAGTTGTAAATTGTTTGCCAAAAAACATCTTGTGGGTCAGTTGGGTGAAGCGAGTACAAATGATTGGCATAACAACACACATCGTCTTAGAAGTCATGAACGAAATCCAAAACACATTCAATTTGTTGCTCGTTGGATTGAATTAGAGAAAAGATTGAAAATAAATGTGACAATTGATGCACGTGTACAAGAACGAATCACCCAGGAGAAAAAACATTGGAAACAAGAATTGGAGAGAATTCTTGCTATTATGAAAAGGCTTGGGAGAAATAATTTGGCATTTCGGGGACATAGTGAAAAAATATATGAAAATAATAATGGAATTTTTTTTGCAGATGATAGAGTTACTTGCTGAGTTTGATCCTACTATGCAAGAACATGTCTGTCGAATTTTACAAGGTGAGACACATTATCATTATTTGAGCCACAAAATTCAGAATGAGATGATACAACTACTGGCCCATGAGGTAAAACTTTTAATCATTAACACAATCAAGAATGCAAAATATTTTTCAGTTATATTGGATTGTACTCCGGATGCAAGTAATGATGAACAAATGTTTCTTGTCTTAAGATGTGTGAATGTCTCGGAAAGTCCAATTGTTGTTCAGGAATTTTTTATTTGCTTCATAAAGGTTTATGACACATCAGGACTACGATTGTTTGATGAACTCATAGAGGCGTTAAATATTCTTGGACTTGATATTGATAATATAAGAGGACAGGGGTATGACAACGGCTCAAACATGAAAGGAAAAAATAAAGGTGTACAAAGTAGGCTACTCGAGAAAAATCCAAGAGCCTTTTACACTCCGTGTTCTTGTCATTCTTTAAATCTAATGCTTTCTGATATGGCTCATTGTTGTCCCAAGGCTGTGTATTTTTTTGGTGTGTTGCAGCGAATATGCTCATTGTTTTCAGCATCTACAAAGAGATGGAAAGTTTTTACTGATCATGTACAAGGCCTTACGGTTAAGCCATTATCAGAAACATGCTGGGAAAGTCATGTTGAAAGTTTTAAAGCAGTAAGATATCAAGCTCCACAAATTAAAGAGGCCTTAAACTACTTGGTGAATAATAATGAAGATGCCAAAACAAGAAGTGATGCTGAAACTATAGCAACCTATAATATTCAGAATTTTGAATTCTTGTTGGGCATAGTGATTTGGTATCAATTGTTAAATGTAGTTAATCATGTTAGCAAAATTCTTCAAAGTGAAGACATGCAAATTGATGTTGTTATTAGAGAATTAAAAAATATTCTTTCATTCCTTAATAATTGTAGAGAAGTTGGGTTTCAAGAAGCCATGGTTGAAGCTACTGAGATTGCTAATAAGATGGAAGTTGAACCTGTATTTATGGAAAAGCACACAGTTCATAGAAAAAGACAATTTGATGAGAGTACAAGTGAAGATGTGACATATTCTGCTACCGAGAATTTTAAAAATAATTATTTTCTCTACATTATTGATCAAGCTATTTCATCATTTAGTACCATGTACATGTATTTTAATTTTTTTAATTATGAAATATAATATTTATTTATTATTAATAGGTGTTTTTTTATCAGGTTTGAACAATTTCAGAGTTTTGAAGAGAATTTCGGAATTTTATGGGATTTTGAAAAATTAAAGTCTATTGAACTTGACAAGTTGAGGAGATTTTGTGATAAACTTGAAAACTTAACAAATCATGGTGAGATTGCAAATTTGAATAATGATGATTTGTATCAAGACTTGTGTATGTTGCGCCGAAATTTGCCGGAAGATACCAAGAGAGCAATAGATGTGCTGACTTACATAAAAGAGATGGAAGGTTGCTATCCAAATGCTTGGATGCTTATAGGATTCTTCTAACGATACCTGTTACCGTGGCTTATGCAGAACGGAGCTTTTCAAAATTGAAGTTGATTAAGTCATACCTTCGTTCAACCATGTCTCAAGAAAGACTAAGTGGTTTAGCTATGTTATCTATAGAAATCGATATGGTACAAAAACTTGATTATGTAAATTTGATTGATACTTTTGCATCAAAAAATTCAAGGCGCGCTATATTTAAGTAAAATAATAATATTTGTTTACATAATATATGTTTATTAGAATATTTGCAAGTTATATTGTTATTAGGGCGATAGGGCCCCAAAATTTAATTTCGACTAGGGCCCCTAAAATGTCAGGGTCGCCCCTGCAAATGATAAGTTTGAATGACACCCTGGAGTAGCTTTTCATGAACTAGGTGACAGTCAATTTCAATATGCTTCGTGCATTCATGAAAAATGGGATTAGATGCAATGTAAAGAGCTGACTTATTATCACAAAGGAGAGACACAGGCTATTGATGATCAATCTGAAAGTCTTTGAGTAAAGCAATTATCCAAGTGATTTCACAGCAATTATCAGCCGTAGATTGATACTCAGCCTCAGCTGATGATCTTGAGACAGTTGGCTGCTTTTTACTACGCCAAGAAATTAAGGAAGAACCAATCATAACACAGAAACCAGTAAGAGATTGTCTAGTTTCTGGGCAACCTGCCCAGTCAGAATCAGAATAAGCTGTAAGTTTAAGAGATCCATTGGCTGAGATAAGAAGACCTTGACCTGGAGCTTGTGTAATGTACCTAAGTACTCGATAAACAGCTTGAAGATGATCCTGACGAGGAGCAGAAAGAAATTGAGATAAAACATGTACTGCATAGGACAAGTCAGGTCGAGTGATGGTAAGATATATTAACCTTCCAACCAAACGTCTGTATCTAAATGCTTCAGGTTCAGCTAACAAGTCCGAAGCATTGTCTATTAACTTCTGATTTTGTTCTATTGGCATTACAAATGGCTTAGCAGCAGTCAAGCCAGTTTCTTGAAGTAAGTCTAAGGCATACTTACGCTGATTAAGATAGAAACCAGTTGTAGACCTGGCCACTTCAACACCTAAGAAATATTTGAGTGTTCCCAAATCCTTGATTTTGAATTTAGAATGCAAATAAGCCTTCATATCAGCAATATGAGAGGATGAGGAACCAGTGACCAATATGTCATCAACATAGATGAGAACATCCATGAATACAAAATCTTTAGTGATAGTAAATAAACTACTATCACTATATGACTGCTTAAAACCGTAACTCTGCAAAGCAGTAGATAACTTTATATACAAGCATCTAGGAGCTTGTTTCAGGCCATATAAAGACTTCTTAAGTTTGCACACATACTGTTTGGAATCAGACTGAAGAATAGATGAAGCACTCTATAACCAAGTGGTAATTTCATGTAAATGGTTTCATTCAAGTCCAGACTGAAGAATAGATGAAGCACTCTATAACCAAGTGGTAATTTCATGTAAATGGTTTCATTCAAGTCACCATGCAAAAATACATTTGTGACATCCATTTGAGTAACATTCCAGGCTTTATTTACATCAACTGCTAGAAATAAATGAACAGTAACCATCTTTACAACTGGTGCAAAGGTGTCAAAGTAATCAATTCCAAATTCTTGAGTGAACCCTTTTGCTACTAAACGAGCTTTGTACCGTTCCACTGAACCATCTGGATTGTATTTGACTTTAAACAGCCATTTACCATCAATAACATGTTGATTAGGTGAAAAAGGTACTAACTCCCATGTTTCATTAGACTCTAAGGCCTGAATTTCAATTTTCATGGTTGCACACCAGTTAGGATCTTTGACTGCCTGATTAAAGGCGTAAGGAACTGAGATTTTAGATGTAACTGCTACAAATGCTCTGTATTTGGGAGTGAGATTATGATAAGAAACATGATTTTGTATAGGATAAAGGCAAGTAGATTGTTCTTCAGAAGCATGAGCTGTAGCAGAGAGAGAAGGTAAGCCAACATAATCTTTGTATTTAGAAGGAACTGTCTTATTTCAAACTGGTCTTTGAGCTAATAATGGCTCTGGAACAGCTGATGCAGTAGAATCAGAAGATACTGTAGGAGAGGACTCAAATGTGCTGGTGAGGTTATTGAAGTTGGATGTAATATTCAATATCAGGTATAGGAATAAGGACATCATAAAAGTTGTTGTTGGTTCGAAAACTAACTGCGCAAGTGTACGCGGTCACAAGTAATATAATAAATTCGTTCCCACAGAGACTTGGTGTTTGTTCAGAAATAATATTTAAGCAACGACGTATGGTTAAACAACAAACTACTTGAATAAATATCAAAAGGGGGTATGTTTGTATTTTTCTAATTGATTAATTAAATTAGTAATATTAAATAATTCGAACTAATTAATTTAATTAAATGAAAATTTATATGTGAGAAAAACATGGGATTCTAATTTCATTATTTATTTCATTTAGAATTGATGCCTTAATTTCAAAGTAATTTTTGATAATTTACGAAAGCTAGTCGGGAACACGAAAATAACATAAGCGCCTTTCAGTCTTAACTTATATCAAACCACACAAACATCCACTTAAAAAGATAGAAGTCGCGAGGACACCTTTTATGTTTAGACCCTATATGTCTATAAGATTTGAAAACATAATTGGTTTACGAATAAATTCCTTTATTATGACTACATAGGGTGATGTGAAAAAATCCTATCACTTATCGTAAATGTACCTGACAATTACGAACCTATGCTAACATGGCAAATTCTAAATTCCTAAATCCACTTTCGTATTCATTAGGAATTAATAATTTAGACGTTAGCTACGCATCTAATAAATTAAGCGCAACCACATTAGGCAATTTGAATTTTTATCATAATACAAATTATTAAGGCATCGAATTACTTGTAACACCCCCAGATCCGGGGTCAGGGATCTGGTGGTTACGGTCTTACATCCATTCATAATACTTGACTTGAGTCCACAATAAATAAATCACATGCTGTGACCCCACAATAATTACCACTCACACACACAACAGTTATAGTCCTAGAGATGAAATTGAAATAAGTCTTACATTAAAGGGTTTACGAATAAAAGTTATTACAATCCCAAAAGGATAACATCATAGGTTTAAAAGTTTTGCCGTTGATTACATTAATTATACATATAGATAAACAGGAAACAAAAGCTGTCTAACTATGCTACCTCAGCAATGGCGGCTAGCATCTCAGCGGGTAGTCCGGTGGGTCGGGTAACCTGCTTGCGCCGAGTGCGCCTGACGCGAGCCATCTGTCCTAGCTGTTGTTGTGACATAATATAAACAAAGCAAGGGTGAGCGAAAGCCCACCAACAAATATATAACTGAACGATAATTTAAAACAGTTCAAAGCTATCTTTTAAACCATATGCCATGCATTTACGGAAATGATGCCAGTATAACATGAACGATGAAGTTACAAGGTAACTTAAAGTATTTGTTTGAAGAAATATCTGCTACATCAAAGTAAGCGAGATATTATTATCGTTAATAAGAAGAGGAACTTGCAAGAAAGGGTTGCAATTCCAGTTATGACTCTTTTCCAACTCTGCCAACAGTAATCATGTTGCAGGAAATAAATGAATTTGGATGATGAACCAATGATGGAGTATTCACCGCGCCCGCTGTTCCAATCTTGATGATCAGTCGAGATCGTACAGCTCAATTTAGATTTACTACCGGTAGAAGGAAGAACTGACGGCTTTACTTGTATACCGCCATGCTAGCTCTCCCCGGCCAACGGTTGGGCCAAGGGGATGGACCGGCGCTACTCGGCCTCTTACACGACTCCTAGTTCAAATAGAATTCATGATTCTGAATATAACGTTCGTCCCCCTTTCCCCAAGTATAATACTTGTTGATAAGACTCCACAAAGTAGTCGTATCTAGTTGGAAAGGAAAATTTACCAATAACTCCCAAGCTATCACTTGGTAACGGATATCAACTTGTTCCAGTAATCTTACCCCTCGAAAGATGAGAAGGTAAACAATGACTTAATAAGTCAACAGCACCCGAGTTGCGGGTGAAGGGAATACTTTATGACCGGGAAGTCGACAAGATAAATAACATTTTTCCAAGTAAGGTTCCCTTATTATTAAGAAGATAGACTCAAAGATGAATGATGTCTGGGAACCTTTCTTGATATAAGATTAACAATAATATGACTTCGAAATATTTTCTGTAATAATTGAAGAAGATAAACCTTATCGAGGTTATTCTAAGTATGGAATAAATATTCAGGGAATATTTATTGAATTAAAATATTTTACAGAATATTTGGGAATATGAAAGAATATCTTTAATCAGAGTATTTCTCAAAATAATCCCTGAAGAGATATCAGGGGAATATTTATTGAATAAATAAATATTTAAATGAATATTCAAAACAATATTCATTAATTAATAAGACCTGAAAAGAATATTTAAGGTAATAATCATAATTAATTAGGAAATTTAAATGAATATTCAAAAGTAATATTCATTGAATGAATAATATCCTAAATGAATATCAAGTAATATTCATTTAGTAATCCAAGCCTTAAGGAATATTCGAGATAATATTCGATAATTAAATCAAGCTTCAGATGAATATTAAAATAATATTCATCAAGTATTTAATATCTTAAATGAATATTCGAAAGTAATATTTATTTAATAAAATAATAATCTAAAAGAATATCCAAATGATATTCATCTAACAGTCTCATCTTTAGAAGAATATTCGAAATAATAGTCGATAATCAATTCGACTCTGAATGAATATTGAGAAGTATTATTCGTTGAATAGTTAAATTCAAATAATTATTTGAAGTAAGGATCGTTAAAATAATTAGTCTCGAACGAATATTCAAATAATATTCGTCGCCCAAATAATAGAAAATATTTACTTAAATATTTTCTCCCGAGGTAATCTCGATATATCAAGAAATATTGACTCCCGGTCTATATTTGATGAGTAAAGATGTATACGCCCTTCTATGAGGGTCTTATATTAACCGGCTTATAACTGATGTATAACTATCTAGCTTATAAGCCAACAATAACATTCAGGGAACAAGTATATCAATTCAATCTTGAAAGTAGGCATGCATGCAATGGCATATGTATATCAGCAATCATATATATATATTTATTCACTCACAACAACAGCCTAAAAGAAGGGAATTGAAACTTGCCTGGTAGTCGAGTACGGTAAGGGGTAGTGGTAGCGGGTCCCGGTTCAGCCTGGTGATCTATAAATAGCCAAGGCATTTGGGATTAATCACTTAACATATAAAAGTTAAGTTATACTTAAATCGAAACACGTTCTTGAGTTATCTCGTTATACCCCTTTTAGTGGATTACTTATTATCACTGATCCGACCCGACATTCGTTCATTAACACGACATGTCACTGCACTTATACTTGGGACACACTTAAGTCATATGAGTTCTAAGGTCGATCGTTACGAACCAATATTTTACTCCGAGTTTTATCGCCCGTTTTCTAAGTGTTTCACCAAAGTTATAAAAGAGTCGTCTTTTAGGGGTTCGTTCGCGTTTAACCTTGACTCGAACATTTTTAATAAATCGAAAAATGCTCTTTTTGACATACGGTTTTCTTTCAAACCTTCCTTCTTACCCCTAGTATTTATTTACCAAGATTCGTCATGACGTTACTTAGCTTACGAGGGTTCAATTTCAGTTACGAACTTTTGTTTACGGATTCGAACTACTTTTAGTAATTTAGTCATAAATCCTAAACCGTAAGTCCGTTTCACGTGATCTTTATATCAAAACGAAACTTAGAGCATTACCTATCCTATCATGGCAGATAAGGTCTCTGGACAGTAGGGGTTCAACATGGAAAATGGCATACAAAACATGGTATTGTAAAATCGGGCATTATAACGGCTGTAAATCGAATATCTATCAATTTCGAA
Source organism: Saposhnikovia divaricata (assembly GCA_036435485.1). Classification (NCBI taxonomy): domain Eukaryota; kingdom Viridiplantae; phylum Streptophyta; class Magnoliopsida; order Apiales; family Apiaceae; genus Saposhnikovia; species Saposhnikovia divaricata. Next base: position 134,789,933 of record CM071594.1, on the reverse strand, counting down.
TCTTCCCATAAACATAGCATCCAACCCAAACAACATATACATGACTTATATACATGAACTGAGGCCAAGCAATGCCTTTCCGTTCATCTAAACTATTTTTAACATTTATCAAAACTACATCATATACATGCTTATAATCATGCTAATATCACATCTTATACTAAAACCCATCAAGAGCATGCAAAATCTCAAGGTAAAGCCTAGGGTTTAAAGTTGTTATACCTTCCTTGGAGTATGATCTAGCCTCACTATGCTTGGTATGATCCTTAGAAGTGCTTAAGCTTGCTAAATCAACCAAAGAAATCAAGGAAAAACAAGATTAGTTCATGAAAACACTATTCACCCTCCTCTTAAATCATTTTTTTGAAAATGGAAAAAGAAGAGATTGAAGCTAGGATTTTGAGGAGATCATTTATATGAAATGTAAGTCTCACCATAAAAGTTTCAAGATCAACAAATGGTTGGAAGTTGGATTTTGAGTTTGGAATTTCCAAGAAGGCCGAATGGAGCTTCAAGGGAGAGTTTTATGTTCTTTTGTGTTGGTTGATTTGGAATAATGCATAAAGTGACATTTGCTAGATAATATCTCATCCAAGTGGGGTTAGTGGAGTGTGATGTAATGGATGATGATTTTTGTAGGACAAGTGTTGAAGATTGGATGGTTTAAGGCTTAACCAAGTGATTTGATTTTCTAAGTACTAGTTGATCTCTAATGGTTCTAGTTCCTTGATTCTAGTTTGGTTAGTAGATATTTTATACATAGCACATGCATGCATCTTAGTCTCTGCTTGCTCTTTTGTCCGGTTATTGCTCGATTCGATTGATCGTTCGTGAGAATATTTCACGGATTTCTAATTAGGGTTTACCGGGAATCCTCTTTAATATTAATACTTTCATTCTCCATCTTTCATTCTAACTTTCCATTTTATACTCCTTTAATCCATTCGTTAATTACTTAAGGCTATCAGTGTCCAGGGAACTCTCGGAGAAAATAAAAGTGCTCTTTTTCTGAATCCGACAGCTTTTACATACACTTATTTTCCTCCTGGATCACTAATACGAACTCAGAAATCCGTTCCGAATACCGGGTATATCATTATTATAATAATATTCCAAATTCCACCAAAATCACTATTCATCACTTATTTTTATTTAATTCCTATAATTAGGAAAATGAACCTGGTTCACTCTCGAGTGCTTCTTAACCTTTTTACGGAACCGCTGGACTTATAATAGGTATTGATTTGGATGACATAAGAGTAATCTTACTTGAAGTAATATACTTATATTCTTAGGAGATAGATCATTCTTATCTATGCCGTCAACCAAAAGTATTCTGCATGACATATAAGTAATTGAATTCAAATCCGTTCCATTTATTTAATAGATCTTCGTTACATCGTAGTCATAACCACTATTCATTCTTACATCATTAAATACATAAAAGTTTTAATTCCACCCAAAATCTGGGTTCTTACAGTCTCCCCTCCTTAAAAGGATTCCGTCCCGGAATCAGTTTGAAAACAAGTGGGGGTACTTTTCTTGCATTGCGCTTTCAAGTTCCCAGGTGGATTCTTCTACATTGTGGTTCTGCCACAAAACTCTGACTAGCTGAATGACCTTGTTCCGGAGCACTTGTTCTTTCCGGTCTATGATTTCCACAGGTTGCTCCACATAGGTCAGGTCTGGTTGCATGTCCACTTGCTCATACTCTACAATATGCTTAGCATCCGGATTATACTTCCTCAGCATCGAAACATGGAACACATTGTGCACCTGCTGTAGATTCGGGGGCAATGCGAGTTCATAGGCTAGTTCCCCAATCCGTCTCAAGATCTCAAATGGTCCAATGTATCTGGGACTCAGCTTTCCTTTCTTCCCAAATCTCATTAAACCTTTCCAAGGTGACACTTTCAAGAACACTAGGTCCCCTACCTCGTATTCCTTGCCTTTCCGAGCTAAGTCGGCATATTTCTTTTGTCGATCCTGGGCTGCTACCAACCGTCCTCTGATTAGATCTACTGCATCTTTAGTTCGTTGGACCACTTCGGGCCCGAGCATCTTCCGCTCTCCAACTTCATCCCAATACAAGGGAGATCGACATTTTCTTCCATAAAGGGCCTCATAAGGTGGCATCCCAATGCTTGAATGATAACTGTTATTATAGGAGAACTCAACCAATGGCAAGTGATCATCCCAACTCCCCTTGAAGTCTATCGCGCAGACTCTCAACATATCCTCTAGCGTTTGGATGGTCCTTTCACTTTGCCCATCTGTCTGGGGGTGGTAGGCTGTGCTCATGTCCAGCCGGGTCCCTACACATTCTTGAAAACTTCTCCAAAACCTGGAGTTAAATCTAGGATCTCGATCGGATACTATTGTGACTGGGACTCCATGTCGCGCCACTATCTCTTTTAAGTAGATGTCCACTAGTCTATCGACCGTGTACCTTTCGTTGATCGGGAGAAAGTGAGCCGATTTCGTCAGTCGATCTACAATTACCCATATGGTGTCATGATTAGCCTTGGTCCTGGGTAAACCTACTACGAAATCCATGGCTATATGTTCCCATTTCCATTCTGGAATCTCTAAGGGATGTAGAAGTCCACTGGGTCTCTGGTGCTCTGCCTTCACTCGTTGGCAGGTTAAGCATCTGCTTACCCACTCTGCTACGTCCTTTTTCATATTGGGCCACCAGTAATACTCCTTCAAATCCCTATACATTTTAGTGCTACCGGGGTGCACTGAGTATCTTGAGTTGTGTGCCTCATTTAAAATCTCATCCTTGAGCTCCTGGACATTTGGGATCCATATCCTGTACGTGTACCTCATGATCCCTTCCTTGTCTCTTTCGCACTTAATTTCCTCCCCGGTCATTATCTCTTCTGTGGAGTTCTTTTCTTCCTCCATCATCCGTTCCTGGCACAGTCTAATCTTTTCTAGCAATGGAGGTTGGATTCTAATTTCCATCAACTTTTCTTGGCCCTCTTCAGGTAACTTAACCTCGATTTCCAACTTCTCAAAATCCTTCACTAGCTCTTTCTCTGAAGTTATCATCTTGAGCTTCTCTTTCCGACTAAGGGCGTCAGCCACCACATTGGCTTTACCCGGGTGATATCGAATTTCACAGTCGTAATCCTTGATTAACTCTAACCATCTCCTCTGGCGCATGTTAAGCTCTTTCTGAGTGAAAATGTATTTGAGGCTCTTATGATCTGTGTAAATCTCGCATTTTTCCCCATACAGGTAGTGTCTCCAAATCTTTAAGGCGAAGACTATGGCTGCTAGTTCTAGATCATGCGTGGGATATCTGACTTCATAATCCTTCAATTGCCTAGACGCATATGCTATTACCTTGCCGTGCTGCATAAGCACGCATCCCAGTCCTTTATGCGAAGCATCACTGTAAATCACGAAATCTCCTTTTCCATCAGGTAATGCCAGCACTGGGGCTGTCACCAGCCTCTTCTTTAACTCTTGGAAACTCTTCTCGCATTTCTCAGTCCATTCAAATTTCTCGGTTTTACGGGTAAGTCGAGTTAATGGAGCTGCGAGTTTCGCAAAGTCTTGGACAAATCTCCTGTAATATCCGGCCAGTCCAATGAAACTCCTCACCTCGGTTGGAGTAGTTGGCCGTTCCCAGTTTGAAACTGCTTCTATCTTGGAGGGGTCAACCAACACTCCTTCTCTATTGATCACGTGCCCTAAGAATTGTACCTCATTTTTCCAAAACTCACACTTGGAGAACTTGGCATATAACTGCTCTTTCCTGAGTATTTCTAAGGTTATCCTTAAATGTTCAGCGTGTTCTGCCTCTGTCTTTGAGTAGATGAGAATATCATCAATGAAAACTATCACGAATTGGTCCAAATATTCCTTGAACACTCTATTCATTAGGTCCATGAAGGCTGCTGGGGCGTTGGTCAATCCAAATGACATAACTAAGAACTCATAATGTCCGTATCTGGTGCGGAATGCAGTCTTCGGGATATCTTCAGGTTTGATCTTCAGTTGGTGATATCCTGTTCTCAAATCAATCTTAGAGAAGTATTCAGCTCCTCTTAGCTGGTCAAACAAATCGTCTATCCTGGGCAATGGATACTTATTCTTTATGGTTAGCTTGTTCAATTCTCTGTAGTCGATGCATAACCTCATACTTCCATCCTTTTTCTTAACAAACAACACTGGTGCGCCCCAAGGCGACACACTGGGCCTTATCATGCCCTTATCCAACAATTCCTGTAATTGTTTAGCTAGTTCTTTCATTTCTACTGGGGCTAGTCGGTACGGGGCCTTCGAAACTGGCGCCGTCCCCGGGGCTAATTCGATGGCAAACTCAATTACCCTATCAGGTGGTAGTCCAGGAAGATCTTGTGGGAACACGTCCTCGAACTCATTAACTACCAGAATGTCCTGCAATCTTGGCACTTCCTTCTGAGTATCTATAACGTAGGCTAAATAAGCCTCGTTCCCTTTTCGTAACAATCTCTTGGTTTGCGCCATGGTCAGAATTTTCTGGGTCTGTCGCATCCCCTTAAACACTATTTCTTTCTTCCCTGGGGTTTTCAACTTAACCTTTTTCCCTTTACAATCTATCTGCGCATCATTGCGAGACAACCAATCCATACCCAAAATGACATCGAATTCCCCTAGCTTAAAAGGAATTAAATCGACATAGAAGGATCGTCCTCCTATTTCTAGCTTACAATCGGGGTGAATTTGATTAACCGGTACGATTTCCTGATTAGCTATTTCTACTTGTAAGGAATCTCTTAGTTGCTGGGTTTTAAGTTTCAACTTATGCGCAAAATCTCTAGATATAAAAGACTTAGTTGCTCCTGAATCAAATAAGACATTTGCACTGACTGAATTAAGAGAAAAAGTACCTGCTATCACATCTGTGTCCCTCACGGCATCTTGTACTGACATATTGAAGGTCCTAGCAGTTGGTGGCCTATTTGAGGCAACCTTGCTTGCTCCTGATGCTGCTGGTTTGCTCTTTGGGCAATCCTTCCTCATGTGCCCTCGCTGTCCACACTGGAAACAGGTTGTGCTGTTAGGGATGACCGTGGTGCAAGAGGTGGCATAATGTCCAGCTCGCCCACACTTATAACAGTTTATCTGCTTCAGGTTGCACACCCCGGAGTGCCTCTTCCCACAAGTAGCACACAATGGCAATAGAGGTCGAGAAGGGTTGGAACGGGACATTCCTGATTGATGGCCGCCCTGGCTCACACTTACACTAGCAGATGGTTTAAACCCCATATTCCTCCCTGGTAGGGAAACCGCTCCTCGATTAAACTTGGTTGGGGGTTTTCCTCCAGCGGATCTTCCGCCCATACTAACATGCTTTCTCTTTATCCCCCCTTTCTCTCTCTCTCTCTGCATCTGATCACTACCAGCCTCCACAATGGTTGCCTTCTGCACCAAGGTGGCATAATCTGTAATCTCTAAAACAGCCACCCTATTCTGGATCCACTGTTTCAGCCCTTGTTGAAACCTGTTAGCTTTCTTCTCTTCTGTGTCTACAAACTCTGGCACAAATCTTGATAGCTCAGTAAATTTAGCCTCATAGTCAGCCACTGACATATTGTTCTGTTTCAGTTCCAAGAACTTAAGTTCCATCTGGGTTTTCATGAACTTCGGGAAGTACTTCTCCAGGAATAATTGTTTGAACCTTTCCCAGGCTATGACAGCATCAGTCTCCATGTTTTTCTTGGCTTCCCACCAATAATTGGCCTCTCCCTTTAGTAGGTAAGTAGCAAAAACAGTCTTCTGAGCCTCATTGATACTCAGGATCTCAAAAGACTTTTCCATTTCTTTGACCCAGGCCCTCGTCTCAACGGGATCAGCCGATCCGTGGAACTCTGGGGGCTTAAGGGACTTAAAGGCCCTAAAGGAATTTGCCACTGAAGTGTTGTTGCTTGGTGGTGGTTGGGGGTATTGGTTCAAATTCTGCCTAAGTAGATCCATAAACTGGCCCATGGGGTTTCCACCCTGGTTCTCCCCTTCCTGTTCTACTTCAGTTTCTCCACCCTCTATTTCCCTTTCAAATTCTTCAGAGTACAGGGGTTCATCCTCTGCTCCATACTGGGAATCTTCTTGCTCATTATAGTCCTGATCTTGTTCCTCACTACTTCCACGGTTTTCCTCGTGTTGGTTGTGACTCTCTTGGTCAGTAGATTCGCGGGGGTTAGCCCTAGTGCCCATCCGTCTTGGAGGCATTTTACTGAAAATTTGGAAAATTATACGTTAGGTTCACTTACCGGTTTTAAAGGATTTTTTTCCTTGCACATTTCTTTACATGATTGGGTTTTAAAAATCCCACAGTTTTATATCTCATGGAAACTTAATCGAAAAGTAATACATATGCTAATAAACTCGTGATCACTTCCCAACAAAATTGTAATGACTGAAATGGAAACAAATATATACCAGGTACCGAAAAGGTACAACATCCGAGTTACAACGATAGTTTAAAGTACAGCCATCCTAGCAACAACAACAAGTCAAAAGTGAAATATGCTGTCTATCTGTCTAGTCTGCAAAAAGGGAAAACAAGTACAAGAAAACCATCCCTACAAAAGCCGGCACTACTATGTCCGTACATGACTAGACAACTAGACCACTGCATCACTACATCTGAAATCAGCCGCCACGACGAAACATCCTCCGAACCCTCCCCATGGCGATGCGGAAAACCTCCTCAGCCGCTGCTCTGTCTACCCTACCATGCCCATCAGTAGGCAACTGTCGCACCCTCACCCGAGCCCTCAGCTCGATGCGGGTCACAGCCCTAAACCCAACTCTGTCACTGATAGTCCTCCTGCCCTGCACCCTCATCCGGGCGGCTCTCTCTGCTGCTAACTCACTCCTAGACTCTGCCAACCTGGCATCTGCGACAGATAACTCTCTATAAAGCCCGTTCACAATCAAGTTGTGAACACATACTGGGACTCCTCCTATCGGGGCATGAGGTGGGGTGGATGGCTCAGCTGGAGCGGCAGTCTCTGTCTGCTGGGGCTCTGGGGTAAGCTCCTCAAACTCGTCGGGGTAGGGGCTCACAGGTAGTGGTGGTGGGGTAGGGGCTCTCTCAACAGGGAGGAGTGGCACAAAAAGTCCAGAACTCCCTACAGCACCAACTACTGGCTCATCTATATCTCCCTCAACACCCTCATCCACCGGCACCACCTGATCCGTGGTCATGTCAGTGTCATCTCCCATAGTCCTGAACTCAGTCATAACCCAATAATCATCATCCTCAACCACTAACTCAGCATCCTGTCCTGTCTGGATCCCCTCCGGGTCCTCCTCCCCCTCAGTCTCAACAACATCTGTGTCAGCATCATCCTGGACCTCCTCAGGGTCCTCCTCCTCAGACTCGATCACATCAGTATCAGCCTCAACCTGGACCTCCTCAGCGTCCTCCTCCTCAGGCTCAGTGTCCTCCTCCGGCAAGTGCTCATAGTATGGGTCCCTAGTCCGGAACATGTCCTCATCATGCTGTCTCGCAGCTGCCTCCTGGGCCGACAAGTCGCTCGCCTACACAAGACGAACTATGTTACTATCATGATACTTAAAAGTTCCCGTAAGGGTTTTAGGTGAACCTGGCAAGGGTTCTTATTATATTATTGAATTTATTATTATATAACGTCGTATCATCTCTTGGGATATATAACTCTCGCTCTGATACCATCTCTGTAACACCCCCAGATCCGGGGTCAGGGATCTGGTGGTTACGGTCTTACATCCATTCATAATACTTGACTTGAGTCCACAATAAATAAATCACATGCTGTGACCCCACAATAATTACCACTCACACACACAACAGTTATAGTCCTAGAGATGAAATTGAAATAAGTCTTACATTAAAGGGTTTACGAATAAAAGTTATTACAATCCCAAAAGGATAACATCATAGGTTTAAAAGTTTTGCCGTTGATTACATTAATTATACATATAGATAAACAGGAAACAAAAGCTGTCTAACTATGCTACCTCAGCAATGGCGGCTAGCATCTCAGCGGGTAGTCCGGTGGGTCGGGTAACCTGCTTGCGCCGAGTGCGCCTGACGCGAGCCATCTGTCCTAGCTGTTGTTGTGACATAATATAAACAAAGCAAGGGTGAGCGAAAGCCCACCAACAAATATATAACTGAACGATAATTTAAAACAGTTCAAAGCTATCTTTTAAACCATATGCCATGCATTTACGGAAATGATGCCAGTATAACATGAACGATGAAGTTACAAGGTAACTTAAAGTATTTGTTTGAAGAAATATCTGCTACATCAAAGTAAGCGAGATATTATTATCGTTAATAAGAAGAGGAACTTGCAAGAAAGGGTTGCAATTCCAGTTATGACTCTTTTCCAACTCTGCCAACAGTAATCATGTTGCAGGAAATAAATGAATTTGGATGATGAACCAATGATGGAGTATTCACCGCGCCCGCTGTTCCAATCTTGATGATCAGTCGAGATCGTACAGCTCAATTTAGATTTACTACCGGTAGAAGGAAGAACTGACGGCTTTACTTGTATACCGCCATGCTAGCTCTCCCCGGCCAACGGTTGGGCCAAGGGGATGGACCGGCGCTACTCGGCCTCTTACACGACTCCTAGTTCAAATAGAATTCATGATTCTGAATATAACGTTCGTCCCCCTTTCCCCAAGTATAATACTTGTTGATAAGACTCCACAAAGTAGTCGTATCTAGTTGGAAAGGAAAATTTACCAATAACTCCCAAGCTATCACTTGGTAACGGATATCAACTTGTTCCAGTAATCTTACCCCTCGAAAGATGAGAAGGTAAACAACGACTTAATAAGTCAACAGCACCCGAGTTGCGGGTGAAGGGAATACTTTATGACCGGGAAGTCGACAAGATAAATAACATTTTTCCAAGTAAGGTTCCCTTATTATTAAGAAGATAGACTCAAAGATGAATGATGTCTGGGAACCTTTCTTGATATAAGATTAACAATAATATGACTTCGAAATATTTTCTGTAATAATTGAAGAAGATAAACCTTATCGAGGTTATTCTAAGTATGGAATAAATATTCAGGGAATATTTATTGAATTAAAATATTTTACAGAATATTTGGGAATATGAAAGAATATCTTTAATCAGAGTATTTCTCAAAATAATCCCTGAAGAGATATCAGGGGAATATTTATTGAATAAATAAATATTTAAATGAATATTCAAAACAATATTCATTAATTAATAAGACCTGAAAAGAATATTTAAGGTAATAATCATAATTAATTAGGAAATTTAAATGAATATTCAAAAGTAATATTCATTGAATGAATAATATCCTAAATGAATATCAAGTAATATTCATTTAGTAATCCAAGCCTTAAGGAATATTCGAGATAATATTCGATAATTAAATCAAGCTTCAGATGAATATTAAAATAATATTCATCAAGTATTTAATATCTTAAATGAATATTCGAAAGTAATATTTATTTAATAAAATAATAATCTAAAAGAATATCCAAATGATATTCATCTAACAGTCTCATCTTTAGAAGAATATTCGAAATAATAGTCGATAATCAATTCGACTCTGAATGAATATTGAGAAGTATTATTCGTTGAATAGTTAAATTCAAATAATTATTTGAAGTAAGGATCGTTAAAATAATTAGTCTCGAACGAATATTCAAATAATATTCGTCGCCCAAATAATAGAAAATATTTACTTAAATATTTTCTCCCGAGGTAATCTCGATATATCAAGAAATATTGACTCCCGGTCTATATTTGATGAGTAAAGATGTATACGCCCTTCTATGAGGGTCTTATATTAACCGGCTTATAACTGATGTATAACTATCTAGCTTATAAGCCAACAATAACATTCAGGGAACAAGTATATCAATTCAATCTTGAAAGTAGGCATGCATGCAATGGCATATGTATATCAGCAATCATATATATATATTTATTCACTCACAACAACAGCCTAAAAGAAGGGAATTGAAACTTGCCTGGTAGTCGAGTACGGTAAGGGGTAGTGGTAGCGGGTCCCGGTTCAGCCTGGTGATCTATAAATAGCCAAGGCATTTGGGATTAATCACTTAACATATAAAAGTTAAGTTATACTTAAATCGAAACACGTTCTTGAGTTATCTCGTTATACCCCTTTTAGTGGATTACTTATTATCACTGATCCGACCCGACATTCGTTCATTAACACGACATGTCACTGCACTTATACTTGGGACACACTTAAGTCATATGAGTTCTAAGGTCGATCGTTATGAACCAATATTTTACTCCGAGTTTTATCGCCCGTTTTCTAAGTGTTTCACCAAAGTTATAAAAGAGTCGTCTTTTAGGGGTTCGTTCGCGTTTAACCTTGACTCGAACATTTTTAATAAATCGAAAAATGCTCTTTTTGACATACGGTTTTCTTTCAAACCTTCCTTCTTACCCCTAGTATTTATTTACCAAGATTCGTCATGACGTTACTTAGCTTACGAGGGTTCAATTTCAGTTACGAACTTTTGTTTACGGATTCGAACTACTTTTAGTAATTTAGTCATAAATCCTAAACCGTAAGTCCGTTTCACGTGATCTTTATATCAAAACGAAGCTTAGAGCATTACCTATCCTATCATGGCAGATAAGGTCTCTGGACAGTAGGGGTTCAACATGGAAAATGGCATACAAAACATGGTATTGTAAAATCGGGCATTATAACGGCTGTAAATCGAATATCTATCAATTTCGAATCTTCCCATAAACATAGCATCCAACCCAAACAACATATACATGACTTATATACATGAACTGAGGCCAAGCAATGCCTTTCCGTTCATCTAAACTATTTTTAACATTTATCAAAACTACATCATATACATGCTTATAATCATGCTAATATCACATCTTATACTAAAACCCATCAAGAGCATGCAAAATCTCAAGGTAAAGCCTAGGGTTTAAAGTTGTTATACCTTCCTTGGAGTATGATCTAGCCTCACTATGCTTGGTATGATCCTTAGAAGTGCTTAAGCTTGCTAAATCAACCAAAGAAATCAAGGAAAAACAAGATTAGTTCATGAAAACACTATTCACCCTCCTCTTAAATCATTTTTTTGAAAATGGAAAAAGAAGAGATTGAAGCTAGGATTTTGAGGAGATCATTTATATGAAATGTAAGTCTCACCATAAAAGTTTCAAGATCAACAAATGGTTGGAAGTTGGATTTTGAGTTTGGAATTTCCAAGAAGGCCGAATGGAGCTTCAAGGGAGAGTTTTATGTTCTTTTGTGTTGGTTGATTTGGAATAATGCATAAAGTGACATTTGCTAGATAATATCTCATCCAAGTGGGGTTAGTGGAGTGTGATGTAATGGATGATGATTTTTGTAGGACAAGTGTTGAAGATTGGATGGTTTAAGGCTTAACCAAGTGATTTGATTTTCTAAGTACTAGTTGATCTCTAATGGTTCTAGTTCCTTGATTCTAGTTTGGTTAGTAGATATTTTATACATAGCACATGCATGCATCTTAGTCTCTGCTTGCTCTTTTGTCCGGTTATTGCTCGATTCGATTGATCGTTCGTGAGAATATTTCACGGATTTCTAATTAGGGTTTACCGGGAATCCTCTTTAATATTAATACTTTCATTCTCCATCTTTCATTCTAACTTTCCATTTTATACTCCTTTAATCCATTCGTTAATTACTTAAGGCTATCAGTGTCCAGGGAACTCTCGGAGAAAATAAAAGTGCTCTTTTTCTGAATCCGACAGCTTTTACATACACTTATTTTCCTCCTGGATCACTAATACGAACTCAGAAATCCGTTCCGAATACCGGGTATATCATTATTATAATAATATTCCAAATTCCACCAAAATCACTATTCATCACTTATTTTTATTTAATTCCTATAATTAGGAAAATGAACCTGGTTCACTCTCGAGTGCTTCTTAACCTTTTTACGGAACCGCTGGACTTATAATAGGTATTGATTTGGATGACATAAGAGTAATCTTACTTGAAGTAATATACTTATATTCTTAGGAGATAGATCATTCTTATCTATGCCGTCAACCAAAAGTATTCTGCATGACATATAAGTAATTGAATTCAAATCCGTTCCATTTATTTAATAGATCTTCGTTACATCGTAGTCATAACCACTATTCATTCTTACATCATTAAATACATAAAAGTTTTAATTCCACCCAAAATCTGGGTTCTTACATTACTAAATTACATAAATAAATCCATTAGAATCCTATGACGGCGATTAGTTCATAATTAAACGAATCGTCATCATGGGATTAATTCAAATCATAATAATAATAATAATAATAATAATAATAATAATAATAATAATAATAATAATAATAACAACAATAATAAAAATAAATTAAAAATTACGATAAATAATTATGAAAATTATAAGAGTTAGAAAGTAGGACCGAAATAGCTTCCAATGAACGAAAAGAGCCCTCCAAATAATCCCCGTAATTTCTTCAACCAGAATAACACTTAAACTAAAATTGCAAAAAATTAAAGTGTATAAAAATGAAACTTAAAATTACAAAGAAACTAGAGAGAATACAAGAGAGAATTTTTGTTCTCCAAATTGTTGTGTGTTTACAAGCTTGAGAACTAGGCTATTTATAGCAAAAATTTAGCATACCACATCAATAAAATATAAATGAAAAGAATTAAAAAGAAATAAAAAAAAGAAAAGAAAAAATACAATACAAATTAACACAGCCGAAAGCTTCAATCAACAGCCATCCACTAACTGCACTCAGCCGCATGAAACCCTCGCCCAGTCGCAGGCCACGCGGGTGGCGTCCACGCGCGGCAAAATGATGGACAAGAGAAGCGCGTGACTCCCACGCGCCTGTGGGGAGAGTGGAACCAACATTTGCCGACAGAAACACATGCTTATTTCCTCAATTAATTGCCGACAACCTCCTTTATTCATCTTTACAGCTTACTTTATTTTTTTTTCTTTTTTTTTTCTTTTGCTAATTCAACTTGCACAACAATATATATTTAATTAATAAATAATTAATTTAATTTCGAATTTATAAAAATAAATATCTAATATTATTAGATATTTATAAATATAATTTTCTAATTAAATAAAGTATTTATTAATATAAATAAATTCTCAAGTCCCAAGCTGCGGTAAATTGAGGGCCTAAAACCGGACTTCTTTTCCTTAACGAAAAATATATCAATTCCAATCGGGCTTTTCTCTTTAAGAATATATCACTTTCCATCTTTTTGTGATAATTCTATTTTCTTATTGCTCGTCCAGGTGCGAATTACGGCCTCTTGGGGATCTGAAACTGGATTCCTTTTGCGAAACAAAAAATATATCAAATCCAACCGGGGTTCTAGATTTAAGAATATATCATTCAGAATTTCTTTATGATAATTCTTTTTCCTCGTAGCCAGTCCACTTGATAAAATTGAGACAGAAATCCACCGTTTTTAGCCTTTTATCGCATAGATACCTGAAGTTGCGAGTTCTACACAACAAATGCTGAAACACAACAAAAATGAATTAAAAGACACAACATACTTAAGGATAAACCATCAATCTAGGTCAAATAGCGCATAATAAGTGGATATAAAATCCACTTATCAGTTGTCATAATTTGGAAATAGTGGTGTAGAGGAATTTGATTCAGTGATAAAAGGAAACACATGTTCAACAAAATGAACATCTCTTGATATGAAACATTTCTTGGTGGCAAGATCAAGAATTCTGTAGCCCTTTTTGGCATAAGGATATACCAAGAATATGCCCTTGATTGCTCTAGGACCCAGTTTATTAGGTATGGTAGTGACATTTGTAGCATAGCACAAGCGTATAAATGCTTTTAGATGAGAGTAGTCTGGAGGTTTATTTTGTAAAAGCTCAAAAGGTGTTTTATAGTTCAAGATTTTGACAGGTAGGAGATTAACAATATGAGCAGCAGTTATAATAAAATCTCCCCAAAAAGAATTAGGTAAGTGAGATTGAAATTTCAAAGCTCTAGCAATATTAAGAAGGTGTTGATGTTTTCTTTCAGCTCTTCCATTTTGTTGAGGTGTTTTAGCACAGCTAGTTTCATGAATTATTCCATAAGAATGAAGAAGGTCAGCCATTTCATGATTAGTGAATCCTGTGCCATTGTCAGACCTTAAAATCTTTACAGGTCTTGTAACGTCTCTGTCCCAAAACACCCACATGCACTTTTACTTTGATAAATAAAATCATTTATGACCATTAAAGAGTTGTTACATCCCTGTCCCAGAACAGTTATATGCATTTTAGTTTTTAAACAAATGGAATTGTTTATGGTCGTTAAATAATTTTAATGTGCCATTAGTTAATTTTATTTATTTGTAGGTATATTGGCAAAAAGAATTTATTGTTTAAATTCTGATAAGTGTTTGATTTAAAAATATGTGTGAATATTTGTATCGGATTATTATGTGTTAAAATGATATTATTTGAAGAATAATTACAGAATAAATTTATAGAGATCGAGATGTCGATTTTTATTAAAGCGGTGAATATTAAAAGTATTTTAGTGAGACACGGCAATTAGTGATTTAAGTATTTCGTTTATTATTTTTAGAGTTTGGAATAATAAATATTTTAGAAATATTGATTGGGCTAGAATAATTTTATTTATGAGCCCAAAACTTTATTGGAATCGAACCGATATTATTACGAGTTAAATTAAGACGGGGCTAGAACCAATTAGTTTATTATAAGGATATGGGCCAAAGCCCATTTACATAATAAACACTACATGGCAGAGCAAACCAGCGGGGAGAGAGAAAAAGAGAATTGGGGGAAGAAAAAATTAGGATTTATGAAATTAAAATTGGAGATTTCAATTGGAGGGTTGTAATTGAAGGAAGAAGGGAGAGTGTGTATGTATGTTGTTGCGTGTGTTATGCGGCCATGTATGTGCGTATATATGTGTGTATGTATGAGTATGGGTGGCGCGGGTGTTATGTGTGGGCGGCTTCGTATGCGGACAACCGAGAGAGAGAGAGAGAGAGAGAGAGAGAGAGAGAGAGAGAGAGAGAGAGAGAGAGAGAGAGAGAGAGAGAGAGAGAGAGAGAGAGAGAGAGAGAGAGAGAGAGAGAGAGAGAGAGAGAGAGAGAGAGAAGCTTGGGATGATTTTGGTGGAGCTTGACATGGATTAAAGAGGTATAACTTCTATCCTTAAATCTATGTATTTCATTGAGTTTTTTGTAATATTATGGTGGGTTAGAAATCTGGTAATTATGGGTGTATTAAGCTTGGTTTGATAATGATTATTTGATGTATGAAATATGTAAGGTGTATAGACAATTATGGAAGATGTCTATAAAATTTGGTGATTTATATAACATTTTTGGATTTATTAAAAATGTTAAAGTAAAGGATGCGCAGTAGAGGCTAACTTCACAGATTCACTGTCCTATTTTGGGATAGTTTTTTGACAGGGTTAGAGGCATTATTTGATAATGACCAAAGAATGAAAGTTGTAGGTTTGTGTCTTATCTATGTGGATACAAAATATGGTATCCATCAGAATTATAGAAAATGAGATATAGATGTTTGAACATGACTGATTCCGACAGAAAATACTTACAGGATCTTAAATAGTTAGCGAGGTTCGAGAAGGGCAGGCAGTCGTCTGTGGTAATCAACTGGCAAACAACAATAAGAAATATTGCAGAGGCCAAGGTCAGCATTTATCAAAGCTTTTCTTTATATATGTATACTCTATAGTAAGTGGTGATATTTATGTGATTAAATGATATAACTCAGAAATTCTAAATACTTGAATATATTTGTAACATGAAAGAATTACATGATTTATCAGAATATGTGGGTTTATATGATACGTGATAATTGTGATCTGTTTTGATAGACGTAGTCGTTACATGGACTTTAAATGATTTCGTTAGAGTGTTATTTGGAAATAATACGGTTACTTGAATCCATATGTTACTAAAATGGATTGAGTTGATTATCTGGGATTATATGCTATATGGCTATATGATTACGTGATGAAAGTACATACATGACGACTATATTATAGTGTAATGAAGTATCACGTGGCTATAAATGATTGTTATATGAAAGTTATATGATTTTGAACAAGTGTGTGGACAAATAGTGATCATAAAACAATATGTGGATACAGAAACAGGTTATAAGCATACAGTGCAGATAATGTAAAGTAAAGAAAAGGGATATACGGAAAGGATTGTAAGGACCCTGAAAGAGGGCCGTATATACAGAAAGGAAAAATATGAATACATGATAAAGGTCATATGTACATGGATGAATATATAGATAAATGTTTGATATAGTGATACAAAGTATATGTTGTATGCATGTCATTCATTACATTCATGTGCATTCGACTAAATAAAGGCGTTGTGACTGTCAATGGTACTTTAGGGGATAAATGGCCTAGCTAGCCTGGAAAGTCCTCGAATGGGACATGGTCCCGGGAAATTCTAAAGTTAAGTTGATCAGTCACAGCAAAATAAAGAAAACGGAATCACATGCGTATGTTGCATACATTCATATCAAATGCTTATGTGGAATTATTGAATGATTTACTTGAATTTATTTATGTGAATATGGATTGACAAGATTTGAATACCGGTGAAATCATTAAGAATTTTATTATTTGTGAATGTTATATACATGAATTTCCTGTATAGTTATTATGAATGACGTAGCTAATCCTTATAAGTATATAGATGGTCTTCGGATATATATACTGTAGGTTCATATGTGATTGGTTGTATTTACAAATACGTAGAACAAAGTTGTTGTACTAATAACAGGGATAAGACTATGGAAAGATACCAGGAGAATTCGGTCATTAAAGAGATCATGGATTACATGTATAAATATACAATACTATGAGATTGTTAAAGGCAACAGGTATTTATAGATATCTTCACAGAATGCAAAAATACTGGATTGTTGGTTTTGAAATATATAGTTTTTCACTAAAGTACATTATATGATGATTTACGTTCACTGATTTGTGACTTATTAAAATCGCTCATGTTTTTCAGGTTAAGTTGCATGGTCGGCCAGCTGGATCTCCAGAGTCCCTCCTTCTCAGCATCTGCATATATAAATAGGTCAAGTTGTTATTTCTACTATTAAGGGTAAATGTTGAGTTATCATGTTATGTTGTATTTGTCGTAGTTGTTCACCTGATCGGTTAGGACAGGTTAAACTTAGTTATATTTGTAGTAGTTGTTCACCTGATCAGTTAGGATAGGTTGAACTTGTGGTTGTTTTTTTTAAGAGTTATGAAATGTTTTAACTTGGTTTGAAAACAGATGGATAGTACAATTTAAGAGTACTTCATGCCGAAATTTTATAAAATTTCCCTGTATCAAAGTCTATTTTATCCAATTAATTCCAATAGTTGAGAGCATGCTCTAACTGCTAAGTGTTATGTGTATAGTGAGTTACATTTTCTAAGTTTCTAGCTTCCGCATTGAAAAAGTATTTTAGAATATTAATGTATATTCTTTTAATAGTAGTATTATTATTCGACATTTTATTCATTCAACTAAATTTTTTTTATGGAGAAAATGACACATATATATAGGTATATTCGAGTATTTTTATTATAAAGAGTATATTTTTAGTATCGGGGAGTCAGACTGTGACAGGTCTTAAATTGATTTTTGACATAAAGCAAAAATGTAGTGAGTAGATTAGACACTTGTGTTTTGTGTTGAAACAAAAATATCCAAGTAGCTCGAGAGTAATCATCTACTATGGTTAAGAAATAAGAGCATTTGTTGTGAGTGATCTGTTTATAAGGCCCCCAAACATCTACATGAATAAGATCAAATAAGGCACTAAAATGAGACTCACTAAGATCAAAAGACAATCTGTGTTGTTTAGAAAAATGACATACATCACAACTGGAAAACTCACAATTTTTTACATTAAGAGTAGGTAATTTCCTAAGAACATACATAGATGGATGTCCCATTCTGATATGCCACATAACATCATTATCAGAAATAGAGCTAGATTGACAAGAAATATTACAAGATGTAGGAAAGATACAAGTATGAGAATTAGTGGCAGATGTAGAGTAAGTACTGAGTGAAGGAGAGAGATCAGAGATTTGTAACTTGTAGAGACCATCTTTCAATTTATTAATCTTTTTCTCCCTCTTCAAGATAGGGTCCCGCAGATAGCAAGTATGTTCAGTGAAAGTTATAGAACAAGAAAGATGTTTTGTGAGTTGAGAAATGGACACCAGATTACAGTGAAAAGAAGGAACACACAAGACTTCAAGTAATGTAAGAGATGAGGATAATTTGACAGTGCCTATATGAGCAATAGGAACAGTTGTATTGTTAGGCAAAAGCAACACAGAATTTACTGATTTTGAATTACTAAGAGTGTTATAATCAAAAGTGATGTGATTAGTGGCCCCTGTGTCTATGATCCAATCAGAAGAATCTAAAGGATTAATTACCCTAGTAGAATGAGCACTTATAGCAGTAGAGAAAATAGCATGAAAAGAAGGATATGTCATACTAGACAACTGAGCAGTAGAGGTCTGTTGTTGGGATTGCCTTATAGATTCCTGAATAATTTTAGCAAGTTGTTGATACTGTGAGTCAGAAAATGCACTAGTAGTAGTATCCTTGATAGAGTGCTCAGATGGCTTCACTTCAGAAGTAGTAATGTGAGCTGCAGTTATAGATTTTGAAGTAGAATTTCGTTGTTTTCTTGGCTTAGGTTTAGGTTTGCCATGAAGCTTATGCCATTCTAGATATCCATGAAGACAAAAGCATTTATCTCTTGAATGCCCTGTCATTTGACAAAAGTCACACACAACAGATGAATCCACATTTTTCCTTTGGCCAGTATTAGAAACTCCCTTGGTTCTGAAATCATGATTAAATTTGGTATTCATGGCCATATTCTCATTCACAGGAGAGTAAGTACTAGCAGCAAATTCCCTCTGAGATTCTTCTTGTAATAATAGAGAAAAAGCATGATTAAGAGATGGTGCAGGAGTCATCAAAAGTAATTGACCACGAATAGCAGTAAAAAATCATTTAAGCCCATAAGGAACTGACTTAGCTTGAGAACCTCTTCATACTTGTCCAGCTTAGACACACTGTTACAAGTGCAAGTGGTAGAAGCACATATGCACTTAGGAATTGGTGCTAATTTGTCAATTTCAGTTACCAGAGTTTTGAATTTGGTGAAATAGGAGGTTACAGACATATTTCCTTGTTGGAGAGAGGACAATTCCTTACGAAGTTGAAAGGTACGGGGCATGTTAGTTTGAGCAAATCTAGTAGCCAAATCATCCCAGATTTGCTTAGCAGTTGTGAGATAAGCTACACTGTTTCGTATCTCATTATAAATAGAGTTTAACAACCAGGGCACAACCATGTCATTACATCTAGTCCACATAGCAATGTGAGTAGCATTACCAACAAGTTTTGGCACTGAACCATCAATTAGCCCTAATTTGAGTTTAGCAGATAAAGAAATTGACATAGATCGACTCCATTGATTGTAATTCTGATCAGTTAAGAGTTGAGTCACTAGAGGAGTTCCTGAATTATCAGAACTATGAAGGAAATAAGGATGATTATTATCAATCACTCCTGTAACTGTTGAAGTAGTTGCAGTTTGTGTAGTATTTGTGCCAACAGTTGTAGCAGCATATGAATATGCCATTGTGAACAACAGAGATAAGATTTATGATGAATTGCAAAGAAATCACCAATTGAAAGCAACAATTACGTATCTAAGACACTTATGAGTAATTCACACTAGAGATTGAAAAGTAACGAAACACACAGATAGCGATATACAATTGATGAATACAGAGATATCAATTGATGAACATAGAGATATCAATACACAGAGAAATCAATACACAAAGAGGTTGATACACAAAGAGATCGATACACAGAGAGATTGATGAATACAGACAGTATGATATATACAGAGATCAATTCAGAGAGATGAAGAAACGACATAACCTCAAGAGATGGCATGTAATTGAGTAAACACGATGAATGCGAAGAACACGATG
Source organism: Saposhnikovia divaricata (assembly GCA_036435485.1). Taxonomy (NCBI): domain Eukaryota; kingdom Viridiplantae; phylum Streptophyta; class Magnoliopsida; order Apiales; family Apiaceae; genus Saposhnikovia; species Saposhnikovia divaricata. The sequence continues at coordinate 134,769,825 of CM071594.1, read as the reverse complement.
AGCGGGGAGACGTGAGTGATCGCTCTAATACCGTGTCAAACAGTATAGTTGCAGAGGGGGAGAGAGAGAGAGAGAGAGAGAGAGAGAGAAATGAACTGTAAATCTAAATTTCTTGAAATGAGTCTGTTACAAAGATGACCTATATATAGACTAAGTAAAACTGTAACAAACTTTTCTTAACTAACTTTCCTATTACAGAATTATTGAATACAGTTTATTTAATATCCGTTATTTACTTTCATGTTCGTTTACTTTCGTGTCATGTACCTAAAATGCAAACACAAAGATTAAATTTTCGTGTCGTATCGTTTCGTGTCGTGTTTTTGTGTCGTGTAAATTGTCAGGTCTAGTTTCTACATTTATTTTCGCCCCGTCCCAAAAAACATTTTTTTTCTGACTTGATTGGTTAAATTGACAAAAATTTGATTGAAATTTACATGCTTTATATAATTGAAAAAATTAAAAAAATTATATAATTAAAAAGTACATATAATCTATGTTACATTGCAATTTTCAGTTCTCAAAAATAATAATTGAATAATTTTTTATATTTAGTCAAAGATTGGTCAATTTGACCACTAAAAAGTCAAAAGAAACATGTAAAATGGGACGGAGAGAGTATATACAAAGGACTATGAAAGAGATGGGAAGTCTCGAATTCGAACCTCCAAAATCATAGAATTAAAATTAGTACTAGTTGGAAAAGTCGATGATAGCCATACTGAATCTGCTCTTTTGATACGTTTAATTTGGTAATATAACACTCAAATTGCTAAGCTCGGATTGCAATTATGATTGAATGTTGAAACGAATATTTCGTTTAAGTGTTTCCCTTTCTTATGATCGATATGAATTGAGTTCCTTAATCTGATCCAACGATTGACCCACCAACTTAATACATTAGTTCGGTGACGGTAGGTGGTCCAAAGTAAACAAATGAGTACAAATAAAAAAAATACTAACATGTGTTAAAAATCTATCATTTTAATAGGAAATCAAAGGATACTTTAGATTATTGATCTGCCTGCACAACAGATGTATAATTATAGCAACTGCGATCAAGAGTTGGTGTAAAAGAGGATTCGAGAATTCGAGAGACAAATGAAGATGGGTTAAAAAGTTGCATCTTTAACACTGCAACACTAGATATACAAAATGCAGACACCAAGTACCAGAAATTTTTAACCTTGGACCTTTCTAGTTTCCGGAGCTGTATGTGACATATTGTATTAAAATATGCTACACATTGTTAATGTAAGGGGATATGCGACAGATATAATTCTAGAAATAACATTTCCCCATCATAAATCGAAAACTCTGACTCACTTTAATTTCATACCGGTCAAGAATAGCGAATAAATTTTGAAGTAGCTATCTAGCTGTTGAAGCCGATTTTCGTCAAGAACAATGCTTCAAGATTAAATTTATCTTTGGGTATTCGGATAGAGATAATAAAAATAAAGATGTAAATATAATAATACAATTAGGGTTTTTGAGATATTTGGGACTGCTCTTGAGAGTTTGTAATCGGGTGTGTCATTTCGGATCCCTCTCAAGATGCCTACGTACCCTATTTATAGGGATCAAGTCCACGTAGTTCTATTCGATTTAAGATTGTATTTCTAACAATATTAGGCCCAGCCCATGTCTTTTATCTTTGGCGGCAAGTAATTTCCATATTTGAGATGATATTGTCTTTGGCGGCAAGTATCTAGATCCTTCTAGAATTTGGTCTCCGAGCATATAATTTCTTTCCACCGCCTTAAGCATTGGGCTCGATTTCATGGGTTGTTCCAATGCATCGGACTCATTAGATTTAGGCAAGCCCATATAAAAATAACCTTCGGATGCAAACATAGAGGTTCTTGCTTTGGATACAAAACTAATATATTTTTTGTATCAACACTAGCCTAGTGGATACCTCTCACTCGTAAATATATAAACACCGACATGGAGGGGAAGAGCTGGAGGTGTCTTAGAGCATCTCCAATAAGGGCTGCCAAGAGGTTGCCAAGTCCTATGTGGCATGGCATCCTTGGTTACCCATCTATTAGAGTATCAATGTTGCCTACAAGTTGCCAACCAAAGTTGTCAAAAGTCGGCAACTTGCCCATTTAGTTAAAACACATACAACTCCCCAAAAATGTATTTACTTTACCCTTTTTTATATCTTCCATATTTTTAATGTAATTATAAGATAATATAAAATTTATGTATGGGACCATATTGGCAATTTTTAAAGTTGCCAAATATTGGTGTAGATTTGTAACAAAAGTTGTCAACAATGAGATGGAGGAGAAAAGAAATAAAAAAATAATATATGTGATAATGTGGTAGAAGTTGGCAACTATGTTGGCAACCTCTATTGAAGATGCTTGTATTGTGTAGTTATTTGGTTAAAAGATCCAAATATCATATATTTATATATGTATATGTACAATGAAGTTCACATAGAATAAATTGGCTCATCAGCCCCTCCTGATCCCTCTTGGGTTTTCATATATAATTGTTTAATACACTGAATTCGAGCAATGTACCTCTTGAACTAAACTACTAATCAGTTGGATCCTCAGAAATTTGAAAATGCATGGTTAATGAAAATTCCTCGTCCAAAACTACGTAGGCCATGATAGCTGCCACTACTTCGGCCATGACAGCCGCCACTACTATCACCAATAATCATTGCAAGAACACAAGCCATCATTAAAATGATGGAATCTATTAGCATCTCTTACGATTATTTCTCGCTTGGCGATTTTGGATATCAATTTAATAGCGGAATGGCAGTCTCCACAAACCCGAAGGTTCTTCATTACTCGAATAGGCATGCCTACTGGGACCGTCAAAAGTCCATAAGCCACAGCCAGCTTCTCACTGTGGTGCCTCAAGCTCTGCGCCTTTTCTTCTTCATCAACGTCATGCAGCACAAAGGTACCATCAGGGCAATACCCTGCTTCTTTCAACAAACAGCCTAATTCCTTCAACTTCTTTGAAATCCTAACATGCTCTGGGTGGGATGTGCTGTCTCCCCCAGTAAACATATGAACTTTCTTCTCTACCTCAATCCAGCTACATCCAGGTGACTTGCTAACCTTTCTTGATCTCATGTCTTTTCTCAAGGATGCTACCTCAGCCCACTTACCTTTTGATGCATATAAATTTGATAACAAGATTTTGGGTCCAGCATTTTCAGGTTCAAGTTGAGAAAGTTTTTTCGCTGCGACTTCGGCCATATCCATATTCATATGGGTTCTGCATGCCCCCAGCAAAGAACCCCAGACAATAGCATCTGCTTCTACTGGCATCTCATTTACTAATTTCATTGCTTCGGTTAAACGACCAGCTCGACCTAACAGATCAACCATGCAAGCATAGTGTTCAGTTCTGGGCTCCACCAGATACTTCGATTTCATTGACTCAAATATCTTAAGCCCTTCTTCTACTTTCCCAGTGTAGCTACAAGCTGACAGAACACCAACAAAGGTAACATTATCCGCCATAATGCCTAAAGACATCATTTCATAAAACACACGCAATGCTTCTTCCCCTAGACCATGTTGGGAGTAACCTGTAATAATAGAATTCCACATAACTACGTCTTTTGAAGAAAATCTTTCAAACAATAATCTTGCTTTCACAAGATCACCACATTTGATATATGTTGTGATCAAAACCGAGGCAACATATACATCACAGACATATTGCCACTTGACCAACTGAGCATGAACTTGTCTACCATGATCAAGACTTGTTAAGCTAGCACACACCGAAAGGATACTAATCAAAGAAGGGTAATTTATTCTAAGTCCTTGCCTTTGCATCAACGAAAACAAACGAAGTGCTTCTATTTCATATCCTTTCCGTTCATAAACTTTAATCATTGCACTCCATGATCCATCATCCTTCTCCCTCATACGATCAAACAGCACAGTTGCTTTATCAACTTCCCCGTTGTGGCCAAACCCAAGTATCATTGCATTACAAGAAGCAACGGACTTCACAGGCATCGCATCAAAAATCTCCGAGGCCTCTTCTATCCGTCCACACCGAGTATAACCCATCAACATTGCTGTCCAAGACACCTCATTTTTCTCAGGCATGACCTCAAATAGTTTCCTCGCAATATCCACCAGCCCATTACAACAGTACCCCGTGATCATAGTAGTCCAAGAAATCACATTCCTACGCGGCATTTCATCAAAAAGCTCACGGGCTTCACTTAAACGACCTTCCTGACAATAACCAGCAATCATATTAGTCCTAGCAACAACATCTTTAACCGGCATCATATCAAACAATCTCCTAGCTTCATCTATTCGATTATCTCGAATCAACCCACCTAACATCACAGTCCAAGAAACAACATTCTTCTCAGGCATTTGTCTAAAAAGTGATTCAGCCTCAACAATTGACCCTTCTTCAACATACCCTCTTACCATTGTAGTCCAAGTCACAACATTTCTTTCAGGCATTTGATCAAACACTTTCCGAGCATCCTCTATCCTTCTATTCTTGACATACCCAGATAACAATCCGTTCCAAGAAACAGTGTTTCTCTCGGGCATTCTGTCAAACAATGCCTCAGCTTCATTTGGGAGGTGATTTTGAAAATACCCAGCAATTATTGAGTTCCATGAAACAATACACTTTTGAGGAATTTCATCAAACACTTTGCGTGCATTTTCAATTTGGCCTAGACGTGCAAAGCGAGAAATTTGAGAAGTAGCTGAAAATGCAACACTTGAACAGAACGTTCTGTGTTGGAGAAGCCGCATTAGATGGATGAGAAATTGAATTTGGGTAAATTAAAACTGGATTATTAACTTTTATTTGCCTTGTGACTGCTGAGTTTTTAAGAAATTTATGGCATGTTTGGGGAAATTATTTGTCAGAATAAGTTAATTTATTTTAATGTAAAGTTGGAGATTCCTAACTTTTTTCTGGAAAATAGTTAACTTTTTTTTGTAATTTATAAAATCTCAAACATACATTAAATATTTGTATAAAAGAAAATTATTAAAATATGAAATTTTTATCCGAAAATAAATTGGTAAATCCTTAAAAAAGTTGTGCCAAACAACACCTTATTTGGAAATCAAATTATTCTTTTAGACAATAGTATTAGTATATTGGGACCTCAATTGTAATCGATAAATGTAATATCTGGGAATTTCGTACTCTATAAATAATATTATTTGGCATTAAAATATTATTATGTGCCTTAATTGATGAGTCATTACATGTTGGTGTGATTGTGAATATGTGTTACGTGTCTAATTGCTAGATGTGTTGACGTGAAATTTTATTAAAATTCTGTATAGCTTTTAAATGTTAAAACATGATTTTTGTTCACTTAAACATTTTTATAAAATTCTTGGAGTTAGTAAAAATCATGAAATTTCTTGTTTTATTATCCTTATGCATTTAAAGACTTTTTAAAAATAAAAGTTTAATTTATTTTCGCATTAAAATATTTTACAAGGATTTTTCCAATTATTTTCCTTTTTAAAATATTAAAACTTGTAAAATTCAAATCTTTTCATAAAATGATTTTAAAAAAATGTTTTAAAAATATATTGAGGAAGAGAATTCCATATTTTAATTTTATGTGTCAATAAATTATTTTTGGATCCAAAATATCTTGTAAATAGAATTATTTTTACAAGTCTTTTATTTAATTAAAAGATGTATCAATAAAATATGATTTAATTACATGTGTGTGTTAGTAGGCTTGGACAAAACCCTCCCCTCCCCTTATTTTTTTCATTCGGCCGAGACACAACCCCCCCCCCCACACTGACTTCATCTTTTTCTCTCAAGTTCTCATAACCTCCATTGATTCTCAAGCTTAATCAAGGTAAATTCCTCCATTAAAACCCCACACTATTATACATAAAAACACTCCTCTTGTCATCCTCTACAAACCCATGGTTTTAAATTTCAATTTCTTTACTTTTCCAATTTAGGGTTTTTCGAAAATCAAAGAATCAAGGTAAGTTTGTGGGTGTTGATGATTGGGTATACTCCCTGGAAGAGACCCACGAATTTTCGGGCTCTCCGGAGGACCCCAAACCTTCGGCCATGAATGAAAGTGAGCCGAAGGGTTGCATGCAAGTGTTAATTTTATGATTTTACATGATTAGTAGGTGACATGTGGATGCATGTGAGTTTTTATAACTTTTTATGTTGATTTTGATGATGGGTTTGAGTTTTTATAAGATTTCAAGTTGTGGGTATGCTTGTTTTGTTAGTTGATGATTGTTAGTAGGTGTCAAATTAAGAAGGTTAGTGATTTTGATGATTTAATGTTATGAACTTTGATGGGTTAAGTTTATAAATTGATTTTGATTGTAAAATTTATAAGTAACATTGGTGGGTATGTGAGATTATGGTTTTGTGAATTGATATGCATGTAAGTAACGGTGTATGTCATTGTGAGGGTTTTGTATGTGATTGTTGGTGAAGAAGAGGGAGAGGCCGAGAGAGATTGATGGAGGAGGGAGAGAGACCGAGAGGGAGGAAGAGAGAGGGAGAGAGGGAGAAGCCGAGAGAGAGAGAGGAGAGGGAGAGAGAGAGGCCGAGAGGCCGAGAGAGGGAGGAAGAGAAGAGAGATTGTGGGACTTGTGTGAATTATTGTGAGTTACTTGCTTGAATTGTTTAAGTGCTAATTGATTAAATTGTTACATGAATTAATTGGTTGCATGATTGAATTGCTATGTGAATTTGAGTTATGAATTGCTTAATGAGTCATCGTGGAGAGAGTAGGATATCCTAGGATTGCTTGGTGATTGTAGTAGTCGATTGATGATGAAGTTGTAGCCATTGGAGGTGCATTGTGTTGTTTTGTGATTGATTGAGACCGATTATATTCGGTATGGTTTGACGACTATACAAAGGAGATGCCGCCGAAATTTCTAAAAATATAATAAGTGATTTCCAAAACCCTAAAGGCACATCTCCAATGTTAAGTCGTAGAATCATTATAGTACTATATCATACTACATTGTATGTTAAGTGAATTACGTGCTAAGTGACTTACCTGACTTATGTGTTTACATGTATAAATGTATGTGTATAACATGGTTATATCGATGGGGCGTTAGCATTATTAGGATTGCTTTGTGATATGTAAACAAAAGAGGGGAAAATAAGATATTGTTTATTATTATTATTATAGGTCCGAGTAGGAGGCCTGGCAAGGAGCCGATTGAGGAGGACGCTATCTAGTTTGATCTCGTGATTTAAGGCAAGTGTACTATCTTACCTTGTTGATACCATATATTGAATGCCATGAAATATCGAATTGTTAAGTTGTCACAAATTAGTACCTTATTCTTTCCGACCTTAATATTGTCGTATACCTTGTGATTGATTCATATCCTTTGAACTTGAACTTGACTTGTCTTGTTAATCATGACCACATTGCGTGGAAACCTTTTCGTATTTTCTTGAACTCTTGAACCCTTGAATCAACTATATAAACGCCATCTTGTTTGATGAATTCTTTTCTACCTTAAAACACTGATTCATTCTTGACTTATTTTCTTGACTTAACCAAGTACTTTAAATATAACCCCAACTTCTAAGAATCCGAAATGATTGATTTTCTTCATTTGACCCTTGTCATTTATTCGAAATTTGAGAATCCTATTCTTGTTGATTAACAACTTGATATAACATTGATATTCTTGTTTCTTTGAGATGAATTGAATTTGATAAACATTGTTTGACCTAAATGGAATTGGATGGAATCTTACTTTGATCGAGGCGCCGGTCCAAATCATGTTACTATTATAGGCCAATGTGTGCCTGGGATCCCCTTATATTTGATGAACACCGTATTGGATATGCGGGTTCGGAGCTCTGTCGTGGGCTGATCACCCAGCGTTGCTCGTAGCGTCTTATCAGATATTCCAATTCCTTCTCATTTTATTTTGATATTGATTCAGTTGATACAGTTCATTTGCAGATTTCATATCTTGCTTTACAGTTGAATTATTTTGCCAGTCTTATATTGTTGTTTATGCACTTGCTGAGCAATTGGCTCAATGATATTATTTTTCCTTAACCTTTCAGTGAAACTCGAAGATGGTAAGGACTATTGAGACTGCGCGTAAGAATTGTGGTGGTTCAGGTGTAACCTATAGGAGGCAGTTCCAGGTAGAAGGGAGTGGCGATCAGATGGATCATGTTTTGATAGACTTTTGACTTAGTCTATAATCTTTTGAACTTAGAATAATTTGTGGTCTGTAATAAATAATTGGTTTTGAATTGGTAGTTTATATTGCTTCAAACTCTTACCTGTTGGCGATCTAGGCGTGGGAGTGGTAATGTCTAAATAATTAATATGCATGCTTTACCATTATCTAGTTAATTTTGATTAAGGGATTTGGGGCCGTCACAGGTTTGGTATCAGAGCCACAGGTTTGAGTCACTGAACAATATAGGTTTAGGTAACAAGATAGATCACATTTTCAATAATCACTTAGGATTAAAATAGGAACTCACTTAGAAGGTTAATAGTATGATTTTCTAAAAGAATAGGATTGATTGACCCCTATTATCGAGAGTGTTTAAGTAGTATGCTTCTAAGTTTTATCTGACGCTTATATATATATATATATATATATATATATATATATATTATATTATTATTGGCAGCGACAGAGGGCACCAGGACCTTCAGCTCCACCTCCGGCCGAGATAGCAGATACTGTACCTTTGCCCGTTTATCAGGAGTTACTTAGGGAGTGTGATCATCTTTATGATGAGAACGCTCAGCTTCAGAGGAGAGTTGATGCATTGTATGGCGATGATGAGGATATACCCGAGGATCATGTCCCGACTCTTGCCTCCAGGCTTCAGTCACTCACCGAGATGGCTAACGAGAGGCTTCGCGCTATGGTACCTTATCGAGATTGGGAGAGTTATGCTATGATTCAGATGATGGTGGACGAGCTTCAGCGTGTGATCAGCCATTTGATGGATAGAAAGCCCGGATTTCAGAACCAGGGAAGAAATTTTAAAAGGAATGTGCCCAGAAACAGGAACTCAGAAACCCTTCCTCAGAACCCCAATCAACCAAGATTTCCCCGACCCTCTATACCAGAGTGCAAGGCATGTTCTAAGAGGCATACCGGAGCGTGTGTAAAGGCAGATATTGTTTGTTTCAAGTGTAACCAGAAAGGTCATTATGCAAACGAGTGCAGGAATTCGAAGTCGGGTGTGACTTGTTACAAGTGTGGTAAGGTAGGACACATGGCTAGGGAGTGCAGATCGCCTGTTCCAAACAACAACTTGATGAGATTGACTACCTCTACCCCAGTGAACCAAATGGCAACATCTCAGATTCCAACTCAGATTCTAAATCCACCTGTACTTCAACAAGTTCCAGCCCTTCAAGCTCAGAGTTATCAAGCTTCAGCCTATCCAATTCATGCCCGGACCTTCAACATGAACATGAATGATGCAGTGAAAAGCTCGGATGTAGTGGCAGGTACGCTTTTCGTGAACGCCATTAGTGCTAAAGTGTTAATTGATTCGGGTGCTACTAGATCGTTTGTTTCTAAAGATTTTGTGAATAAGTTGAAGTGTGATACTCGTATGTTAAGAGAAACTTTGAATATTGTGTTAGCTAATCAGGATCAGATACCAGTAGATAGGGTATGTTCACCTTGTGCAGTAGAGATTTCAGGTTATCTTTTTCCCGTCACCTTGATACCTTTTCAACTAGGAGATTTTGATATAATTTTAGGAATGGATTGGCTTGCCGAGTATGATGCGCATATTGATTGTAAGAGTAAGAGAGTTACATTGAGATCTCCAGAAGGCGTTAGAGTTATCTTTAAGGGGCGTAAGCAGGCTAGTACGTTTCTTACCATGATGCAAACCAAGAGATTGTTAAGGAAAGGATGTGAGGCTTATCTTGCTTATGTGATAGACAAGAGTCGAGAAGAAGTGAAATTAGAGGATATTCCCGTAGTCAATGAGTTTCCCGATGTTTTTCCCGAAGAACTACCCGGATTACCTCCAGATCGTCAGATTGAGTTCGCGATTGACTTAGCACCAGGAACAGAACCTATTTCCAAGGCTCCATACAGAATGGCACCGTCTGAAATGAAGGAACTCGCCAATCAGCTTCAGGATTTATTGAATAAAGGAGTTATAAGACCAAGTGTATCACCCTGGGGAGCGCCAGTATTGTTCGTAAAGAAGAAAGATGGAAGTATGAGACTTTGTATCGACTATCGAGAGATGAATAAGTTGACTATCAAGAATAGATACCCGTTACCAAGGATCGATGATTTGTTTGACCAGTTGAAAGGAGCGACATGTTTTTCGAAGATAGATCTAAGATCAGGATATCACCAGCTGAAAATCAAACCAGAGGATATACCGAAGACTGCTTTTCGAACAAGGTATGGTCACTATGAATTTTTGGTTATGGCTTTTGGATTGACGAACGCACCCGCAGCATTTATGGATTTGATGAACCGAGTGTTTAAGAAATTTTTGGATAAGTTTGTGATAGTCTTCATTGACGATATTTTGATATACTCTAAGACGGAAGCAGAACATGCAGAGCATTTAAGGATAGCATTGGAGATATTGAGAAAGGAGAAGTTGTATGCCAAGTTTTCCAAGTGTGAGTTTTGGTTGAAGGAAGTCCAATTTTTGGGACATATTGTGAGTAAGGAAGGAATTCGAGTCGACCCAGCAAAGATTGAAGCAGTTATGAATTGGGAAAGACCAAGGACACCAACAGAAGTAAGAAGTTTTATGGGACTAGCAGGATATTATCGCAGATTTGTTAAGGATTTTTCTAAGATTGCTGTACCATTGACCAAGTTGACCCGGAAGAATGAAAAGTTTGAATGGACTGATAAGTGTGAAAAGAATTTTCAAGAGCTTAAGCAAAGATTGGTAACTGCTCCAGTGTTAGCATTACCGGATGATAAAGGAGAGTTTGTAATCTACAGCGATGCTTCACATAAAGGTTTAGGGTGTGTGTTGATGCAGCATGGAAAGGTGATTGCGTATGCTTCAAGGCAACTGAAACCTCATGAACAGAGATACCCTACCCATGACCTCGAGCTAGCAGCGATCGTATTTGCATTGAAATTGTGGAGACATTATCTTTATGGTGAGAAGTGTGAGATATTCACGGATCATAAGAGTCTTAAGTACATTTTTACTCAGAAGGAACTCAACATGAGACAAAGAAGATGGTTAGAACTGATAAAGGATTATGATTGTACCATTAGTTATCACCCGGGAAAGGCGAATGTCGTAGCTGATGCGCTAAGCAGGAAGGAAAGATTGAATACGTTGACAATGACTCAAGAATTGTTTAGAGAATTTGAGAAGTTAGAAATTGAAGTTTGTGCAACAGAGATACCAGCAGATCAAGTCTATACCATGACATTTCAACCAGTACTATTGGACAAAATTCGGAAATGCCAAGAAGAAGTGATGAATCAGAGATTGAATGAATTGACCGGAGAAGAAATTTGTACGCAGAAAGATAACCAAGGTATTTTAAGATTTTCCTCAAGGATATGGATTCCTGATGTGAAAGAGTTGAAAGAAGAATTGTTGTGTGATGCCCATAGTTCTAAGTTTTCATTACATCCTGGCAGCACGAAAATGTATCAAGATTTGAAGAAGAACTTTTGGTGGCCAGACATGAAAAGAGAAATTGCAGAGTAGGTAAGTCGTTGTTATACATGCCAAAGAGTGAAAGCAGAACATCAAAGACCAAGTGGATTAATTCAACCATTGGAGATACCTGAGTGGAAGTGGGAGCATATTGCAATGGATTTTGTAGTAGGTCTACCAAGATCGAAGGCTAATCATGATGCGATTTGGGTTATAGTTGATCGATTGACGAAATCAGCTCATTTCTTGCCGATTAACGAGAGATTTTCGCTAGACAAGTTGGTGCATTTGTACTTGAAAGAGATTGTGACTCGTCATGGAGTTCCAGTATCTATAGTATCTGACAGAGATCCACGTTTTAACTCAAGATTTTGGAGACAGTTTCAAGAACATCTCGGAACGCAACTCAGAATGAGTACTGCTTATCATCCTCAGACAGATGGTCAGAGCGAAAGAACGATTCAGACAATTGAAGACATGCTTAGAGTTTGTGCCATAGATTTTAAAGGCAATTGGGACGAGCATCTACCTTTGGTGGAATTTTCTTACAACAACAGCTATCATGCTAGTATTGGGATGCCTCCGTATGAAGCTCTCTATGGAAGGAAGTGTAGATCTCCTGTGTGTTGGGAAGAAGTTGGTGAGCGAAAGATAGTCGGACCAGAATTGATTCAGCAGACGAAAGAGACAGTGGAAATAATTCAGAAAAGATTGCGAGCTGCTCAAGACAGACAGAGAAAGTATTCGGATCCAACGAGAAAGAAAGTAGATTTTGAAGTAGGTGATCCAGTATTGTTAAAAGTTTTGCCATGGAAAGGATTAACCAGATTTGGGAAGAAAGGAAAGCTAAGTCCAAGATTTGTAGGACCTTTTGAGATTCTGCGACGTGTAGGCAAAGTAGCTTATGAATTAGCTTTACCGCCTCAGATGCAGCATATTCATAATGTTTTTCATGTATCGATGCTTAAGAAGTTTCATCCTGACACTAAGTGTGTAATAGAGTATGAGCCAGTAGAAATTCAGCCAGATTTGTATTATGTAGAGCGGCCGATCAGAATAGAAGATCGCCGAGAGAAAGTGCTTAGAAATAAATCAGTTGCTTTAGTTAAAGTCTTGCGGAGGAATCCTAAGGTTGAAGAGTCAACCTGGGAGTTAGAAAGCGATATGTTAGAACAGTACCCTCATTTGTTTACATAGCTGATTCTGGGGACAGAATCCTTTTAAGGGGGGAAGGATGTAATATCTGGGAATTTCGTACTCTATAAATAATATTATTTGGCATTAAAATATTATTATGTGCCTTAATTGATGAGTCATTACATGTTGGTGTGATTGTGAATATGTGTTACGTGTCTAATTGCTAGATGTGTTGACGTGAAATTTTATTAAAATTTTGTATAGCTTTTAAATGTTAAAACATGATTTTTGTTCACTTAAACATTTTTATAAAATTCTTGGAGTTAGTAAAAATCATGAAATTTCTTGTTTTCTTATCCTTATGCATTTAAAGACTTTTTAAAAATAAAAGTTTAATTTATTTTCGCATTAAAATATTTTACAAGGATTTTTCCAATTATTTTCCTTTTTAAAATATTAAAACTTGTAAAATTCAAATCTTTTCATAAAATGATTTTAAAAAAATGTTTTAAAAATATATTGAGGAAGAGAATTCCATATTTTAATTTTATGTGTCAATAAATTATTTTTGGATCCAAAATATCTTGTAAATAGAATTATTTTTACAAGTCTTTTATTTAATTAAAAGATGTATCAATAAAATATGATGTAATTACATGTGTGTGTTAGTAGGCTTGGACAAAACCCTCCCCTCCCCTTATTTTTTTCATTCGGCCGAGACACAACCCCCCCACACTGACTTCATCTTTTTCTCTCAAGTTCTCATAACCTCCATTGATTCTCAAGCTTAATCAAGGTAAATTCCTCCATTAAAACCCCACACTATTATACATAAAAACACTCCTCTTGTCATCCTCTACAAACCCATGGTTTTAAATTTCAATTTCTTTACTTTTCCAATTTAGGGTTTTTCGAAAATCAAAGAATCAAGGTAAGTTTGTGGGTGTTGATGATTGGGTATACTCCCTGGAAGAGACCCACGAATTTTCGGGCTCTCCGGAGGACCCCAAACCTTCGGCCATGAATGAAAGTGAGCCGAAGGGTTGCATGCAAGTGTTAATTTTATGATTTTACATGATTAGTAGGTGACATGTGGATGCATGTGAGTTTTATAACTTTTTATGTTGATTTTGATGATGGGTTTGAGTTTTTATAAGATTTCAAGTTGTGGGTATGCTTGTTTTGTTAGTTGATGATTGTTAGTAGGTGTCAAATTAAGAAGGTTAGTGATTTTGATGATTTAATGTTATGAACTTTGATGGGTTAAGTTTATAAATTGATTTTGATTGTAAAATTTATAAGTAACATTGGTGGGTATGTGAGATTATGGTTTTGTGAATTGATATGCATGTAAGTAACGGTGTATGTCATTGTGAGGGTTTTGTATGTGATTGTTGGTGAAGAAGAGGGAGAGGCCGAGAGAGATTGATGGAGGAGGGAGAGAGACCGAGAGGGAGGAAGAGAGAGGGAGAGAGGGAGAAGCCGAGAGAGAGAGAGGAGAGGGAGAGAGAGAGGCCGAGAGGCCGAGAGAGGGAGGAAGAGAAGAGAGATTGTGGGACTTGTGTGAATTATTGTGAGTTACTTGCTTGAATTGTTTAAGTGCTAATTGATTAAATTGTTACATGAATTAATTGGTTGCATGATTGAATTGCTATGTGAATTTGAGTTATGAATTGCTTAATGAGTCATCGTGGAGAGAGTAGGATAGCCTAGGATTGCTTGGTGATTGTAGTAGTCGATTGATGATGAAGTTGTAGCCATTGGAGGTGCATTGTGTTGTTTTGTGATTGATTGAGACCGATTATATTCGGTATGGTTTGACGACTATACAAAGGAGATGCCGCCGAAATTTCTAAAAATATAATAAGTGATTTCCAAAACCCTAAAGGCACATCTCCAATGTTAAGTCGTAGAATCATTATAGTACTATATCATACTACATTGTATGTTAAGTGAATTACGTGCTAAGTGACTTACCTGACTTATGTGTTTACATGTATAAATGTATGTGTATAACATGGTTATATCGATGGGGCGTTAGCATTATTAGGATTGCTTTGTGATATGTAAACAAAAGAGGGGAAAATAAGATATTGTTTATTATTATTATTATAGGTCCGAGTAGGAGGCCTGGCAAGGAGCCGATTGAGGAGGACGCTATCTAGTTTGATCTCGTGATTTAAGGCAAGTGTACTATCTTACCTTGTTGATACCATATATTGAATGCCATGAAATATCGAATTGTTAAGTTGTCACAAATTAGTACCTTATTCTTTCCGACCTTAATATTGTCGTATACCTTGTGATTGATTCATATCCTTTGAACTTGAACTTGACTTGTCTTGTTAATCATGACCACATTGCGTGGAAACCTTTTCGTATTTTCTTGAACTCTTGAACCCTTGAATCAACTATATAAACGCCATCTTGTTTGATGAATTCTTTTCTACCTTAAAACACTGATTCATTCTTGACTTATTTTCTTGACTTAACCAAGTACTTTAAATATAACCCCAACTTCTAAGAATCCGAAATGATTGATTTTCTTCATTTGACCCTTGTCATTTATTCGAAATTTGAGAATCCTATTCTTGTTGATTAACAACTTGATATAACATTGATATTCTTGTTTCTTTGAGATGAATTGAATTTGATAAACATTGTTTGACCTAAATGGAATTGGATGGAATGTTACTTTGACCGAGGCGCCGGTCCAAATCATGTTACTATTATAGGCCAATGTGTGCCTGGGATCCCCTTATATTTGATGAACACCGTATTGGATATGCGGGTTCGGAGCTCTGTCGTGGGCTGATCACCCAGCGTTGCTCGTAGCGTCTTATCAGATATTCCAATTCCTTCTCATTTTATTTTGATATTGATTCAGTTGATACAGTTCATTTGCAGATTTCATATCTTGCTTTACAGTTGAATTATTTTGCCAGTCTTATATTGTTGTTTATGCACTTGCTGAGCAATTGGCTCAATGATATTATTTTTCCTTAACCTTTCAGTGAAACTCGAAGATGGTAAGGACTCTTGAGACTGCGCGTAAGAATTGTGGTGGTTCAGGTGTAACCTATAGGAGGCAGTTCCAGGTAGAAGGGAGTGACGATCAGATGGATCATGTTTTGCTAGACTTTTGACTTAGTCTATAATCTTTTGAACTTAGAATAATTTGTGGTCTGTAATAAATAATTGGTTTTGAATTGGTAGTTTATATTGCTTCAAACTCTTACCTGTTGGCGATCTAGGCGTGGGAGTGGTAATGTCTAAATAATTAATATGCATGCTTTACCATTATCTAGTTAATTTTGATTAAGGGATTTGGGGCCGTCACAATAAAAATAATAATAAAACAATAATATTTTGGGGATTATCATAAATATCTAAGTCTAAAAACTTTTTTACAAAAATACTTTTTCTAAAAATAACAATTTTCAAAAATACCAAAATATTTGGAAAAATATGAAGATTGCATATGCAATCACAAATGCAACTTCAATTTCCAATTGCATGCAACCACATATGCAATCGAATACAACCACATATGCAATTGAATAAAATATACAATTGAAAGTTGAATTTGCATAGGTGGCTACGCAGCCCTCATATACAAGTGGAAGTTGAATTTGCAATTTTTGGCTACGTAACAGATTGCATTCAGTTGCATATATGACTGCATAGTTGCATAAGTGATTGCATGCAACTAACCTTATACGTAATTGAAAGTTGAATTTGCATATGTGGCTGCTCAACCCTTATATACAACTTGAAGTTGAATTTGCATTTTTCGGCTGCTCGCTCTTGTTATTAAGTTGCATATGCAGCCTTCAGATTTTTGCAAATATTTTGATTTTTTTGCAAATATTTTAAGAAAATGTTAAAATTGCAAAAAAAAAATTAAAAAGCAGTATTTTTTTTATAAATATCATAATATTTTTTTTGTCTAATATAAGAAAAATATATTTATTCTCATTAAAATTATAAATTAAAAAAATAATTTTCTTAATATTAATCTATAATTTTAAAGAAATTTAATTGAACTATTTTTATGTTTATCAAAAGTCTTTTAAGATCAAAAAAGACTTTACTGACATAGGAAAGTAAATATTTTTACTCATTGATTTTAATTGTAATTTTTTTTTATTAATTTTACATGACTTTGATTGTATAAGCCAAGAAAGAAATAAATAAATAATTGTAATTAAAAAGTTGTTACGTTTCTTTTATTTATGTTTATTCATTTATTTTACAACTTTTTAGTTTTAGTTTGTGAAGAACAAACTATTAATGAAGTAGTTTTTTGTGTTATATTGTAGTATTTGTAATGGTAGTTGCTGTACACTAACTTTATTATCCATGCATGGGTATAACAATTTGGAAGACTTTGACTTGTACATATATATTATTTAAGGTTTATGAAAGAAGTTGATTTTGGAAATTATTTCATTGTTTATGAGCTTTGGTCTAGCAAGAATACAACAATGAGGTTTTTTTATTCTTTTAATTGTATTTTTAATTTTTTTTTTTGAAAATATAGGTAAAACCCTGGTAGAAAATTAATAAATTAAATTATTTAGAAAAATGTGTAACTTAACTTACATAGCGTTTCCATAAATGCTGTGTAAGTAAAATCGTTTGTTACACATACTACTTGCACAGCGTTTGTAGAAGTGCTATTGAAGTGTTGCACTTGGATGGCAGTCACTTCCACAACGCATGAAAAAGAGCTGTGCAAATATGTTACTTAGAATGCGCCAAAAAAAGCGTTGTATAAGCAACTTGAACTTACACAGCACTGGCTTCCATAGCACTTAAAAGCGCTGTGTAAGCCCAGAAACGAGCGCTGTGCAAGCAACATTATGTAGTAGTGACACATATATACCTACTAAGAGCATCTCCAAGGTAATCAACCTTTAGCAAAAAAAACACAGCTGGCATATGAACAAGAATGAAAATAGCCAACCTCACAGTTTTGCTACTCCAACCAGCTATTCTCCTTGTTCAAAAAGATAGTCAAGCATGGTGTGTTAGCTATATATGGCCAAGCGCTACAGATCTGTAACTCAATCCACGTCACCCAATTTGAGTTCTTTACTGCATTCTTATCCTCTGCCTCCCTAGCAAAACCAAATATCCATCTATTTTTATTTATTTTTAATCAAACAAGTTGTATAAATATTAGTTATAATCTTTTTTTATTGTATAGAAAATTATTTTTTAGTAATAATTTATTTTTCATAATACAATTATATTCATTTATAATAATTTATCAAATTTATGATTTTTAAAATTCTAAATACATGACCATATTTCTAGATAAATTAGTAATAATATTAATTTATTAAAAAATAGATAAATATAACTTAATATAATAAAACATAAATTTAAAATATAGCCAACCATTATATCTAACCTCATTGGAGCATAACACCTTACAGATTCAATAAATTTTAGCCAATCATTATTTTATATTATTTTAGCCAACCATTTTAGTCAACCCCATTGAAGATGCTCTAACACGAAGTAGTTACCTAATATGTCTTAATTTTCAAAGAAAATATAACACAGATATATGATAAAAAGTCATGAAATAATTATTTGGTCAGTTTGTTTTTGTAATATATCATCTAACGTCCGATATTCCACTAGTAGAGGAGATTTAGAGATGCACAAAAAGTCCTTCAAGCGAATTTTATTCGAACTTTAAAAAGCCTGGACTTTTTAAGAATCGGGTTGGATCGGGCTTTTCCAAAAATTGGACCGGACCAGGCCGGACATTCTCTAAAATATGAGGCCCGTTTTAGGTACTCGAGCTGGGCCGGATCAGGGCGGGCTATTTTTCGGATTTTTTCTAATTTATATAAACATAATTTTTGTCTTTTATTGCAAAGCTAATATATTAATATACAGAAAAAGAAAATCTTTACGAAATAAACAACCTCTAAAGAGCTACATCCTTTAACTTCTAAAATCAAGAATACATAAGAATAGACACCACGAAACCTAATACTAAAAAACTAATACCATAATACTTGTTTTACCTAAAACATCACTACAACTCAAGAACATTTTATTCATAATTTGCGTTATGAATTAAACCGACTGTTGAATATATTATATGATCCTGGTAAGCCCATTTTTCTAATACCTTGAGATTTTAAAAGAACTGATAACTTAACATGGTATTAGAGCATCTCCAAGAGACTCTTAAATTGGCTTTAACTTGAAATTTGAGGAGTAATATCAAATTTTTTGCTCCAAAAGACTCTTAGTGACTCTTAAATTCACTAAAATTCTTTTTTGTCTTCTCAATTTTAAGAGCTACTAGCAATTGTTAACTAATGTTATATTATAAATCTATAAGAGCATCTTCAAAAGACTCTCTACTCTATTTCTTAACTGAAAAAATGAGGAGAGAGAATAAAAATGTTGCTCCAAGAGTCTCTTAGTGTACTCTAGCTCTTAACTCAAAAAATAAGGAAAGAAAATAAAAATGTTGCTCCGAGAAACTCTTAGAGCATCTCCAAGAGGCTCTTTATTGTAGTTCTTAACTCAAAAAATGAGGAGAGAGAATAAAAATCAAGCTCCAAGAGACTCTTAGAGACTCTTTAAAAAGTTAAGAGCTTCTTCTCTCTCCTCTATTTTAGGAGCAACTAGTAGCTCTTAACTTAATATTTTATTAGTAAAATAGTGGTTCTTCTCTCTCATTTATTGATTGTTTGTCCAAGTGGAATTAAAATATGAATAAAATATAAAATAAAGAGCCATAATAGAGAGCATTGTTGGAGTTGACACACAAATCAATGTAATAACTTGCTAAGAGCTTAATTGTTTATAATATATTTAGGAGTGAGCTAAGAGATTCTTGGAGATGCTCTTAGTGGCTCTTAGAAACACTAAGAGACTCTTCTCTCTTCATTTCTAAGAGCCACTAGTAGCTCTTAACTTATATTTTAATAATAAAATATTAATGTCCACCAATTCTTGCACAACTTTTGGTGATAGAGGGGATGATTTACGAATAAATTATAAATAAAGAGCTAATACAAAGAGTATTGTTGAAGTTTGACACATAAACCAATGTAATAATTTGCTACGAGCCATTTATTTATATTATTTTAATAGTGAATGTAGGAGTCTCTTGGAGATGTTCTAAGACAACATTCTCTCTCTATCAACTTCCTTTTATAATTTTATGGATGTATCTTATTTTTAATAATAAAAAACAAAATAAGGAGTGAATATAAGAAGCATTGTTGGAAATGGATCCACATTAAATCACTAAGAGCTATTATTTTATAATATATATATATATATATATAAGAGTGATTTAAGAGACTCTTGGAGATGTTTTTAGACCTCTGGATGTGGGAGCTCTTAGTTTCAAGTCCATCTTACCCCAATATATTGTGTGCTATGGTGATCCAAAAATCTAGTATTTGAAAATCGGACCGAATGCTAGGACAAAAAGGCACAAACAACCTAGTGATCCATTATTTGACCCAAATAATGGGCATTCTAGTGAGGAGGATGTTGAATATATTACATTATCCTGATAAGTCCGTTTACATAACATCTTGAACAGGGTCGCCCTGAGATTTATAAAGCCCCAAGTATAAAAAAAGTTGTGCCCCATAATAATATACAAAGAAACATAAAAAAAAAATAATAAGAAATTGATACCGAAAAAGATACTAACCTTTAGACACTGCAATTGTGATGTATGCACACAATGAATAACAAGTGTATTTTGCTCTTCATGACTTATGTCAGGAGTGCAATCAAGTATCACTGCATAATAATTTGCAACTTGAATCTTTTTAATTATCATAGACTTTAGCTCATTAGATAACATCTGAATTAATTCATTCTGAATTTTGTGACTGAGACAACAATAATGAATTTACTTACCATGGACGCGCCGAATATGCTCCTACATAACTGGATCCATCTCAATCATACCCAAAAAAATTCCATTATTCTTATCGTCAATCTTCTCATTATTATTAGGGGACTATACACAATCCGAGATTCATAAACCACCAATGCAGAGTACGCACACAACCAATCGATTAGTTGACAAGATCTTCGAAAACGCGATCACACGTTATTCAAGTATTACTTCTACTTCTATCAAATCAATAGGAAAAAGCAAAATAAGAACACGCACAATATTTGACGTGGAAACACCTACGTCCCAACTCGTATTATTAATCAAACAATTATCAATAATACATCAAAACAATAACACCTCAGTGGTGTCCCAAACTAATACTTAAGTCAAACAATGCTTAAGCATCTCCCAAACAATACTTAAGACTACATTTCTTAAGCATTCACCTATCAAACAAATACAATACGACTATGTATATATAGCTATCCAAAACTTAGCCACCAAGACTTATCATACTTGTTTTACAAGTCTTACCATACTTGTTATCTTACCATTGATAGAGTGTATTTTATATATACTTTATAGGATTTTGTTCCCACATTTTCGGTGCTTTTGCGAATAATCGTGTGGATTTAATTAGTGTTTGATGTGTTTTATGACAGGAAATAAATAATTGCCATGTTGGAAGAATCGAGCATTATTCAATGATTTTATGGTGTTTTTTTAACTCGAAGGAATGATTTTATGAAGTTACGAGAGGAAATGTGAATTTGTGGATCGTTTCTAAGCATTTTGGAATAAGGTTGCAATTTCCGTCAATTATGGAGATGAATTCGAGCTTAAGAACGAACAATGGAGTCTTGTTGTGAGCCACCATGAAGGTTCCAAGGCAAGGAATTGAAGTATGGAAGCTTTGAGAAAAAGAACGAAAGGAAACGGAGGCAAAACGAAGGAAATAGCATGCTGAAAAACCGCGGGCAGATTTGGCTTTAGGCTGCGGCCTTAAATCCCAGGATGTGGCCTCGGGGGAATTCTGTCCATTCCGAATTTTCTCCTAAAAACTCTACAATTCTTTCCTGTTTCGAATTTGTTATGTAAATTAGGTATTTCCTTGTTGGATAAAACTTTTAGGGCCTATAAAAACACATTATATCATTGTAAAATGATATCATCACATAGATATACATATCATATCATTGTAACACATATCATATCATATCATATCTGGACGCACGTTATTTCAAGCTAGGTTTTATTTCTCTTCTTGATCTTTGTAAGCTATAATTAAATCTTAAATCTTTTGTTCTCCATTATTATCAAGTTTAAGGTATTTCTAATCTTCTCTCTCATTATTACATGTTTAATATGGCTTTCTTCTTTATTATTATTTTTGTTAGTTTTTATTCTACCATGAGTGAGTAGTTTAATTCTAGGGTATTAAGGGGAGCCATGTTTGCACCATGATTTGGGCTTAATTTGATTAGTAAATTGATGGGTAGAGAGTAATTCTGATTGATATGTTTTAATTCTTAATGTGTGTAATTGCGCAATATCATGGATTAACTGATTGCAATAGGAGTAATAGATCGGAAGATTTTTACTACTAGAGGCTTACATACAATTAGCGGAATTGAAGGTGAGTATGGAAACATCATCAGATTTCTGAGAGTGTTAATGCTTGAAAAAGATTAACCATTACTTTAATTACTTTATCCCATTAAAAAGCTATACCTTTGTGATTTCTTTGGTGTAAGCATGGTGAACGTGAATTGCCCTAGATCCCATTATTAATTGATTTAAAAACTTTTTTAAATTTGCTTTATTGGTTAATAAAATTCTCAACTAATCGTTTGTGACTAGAAACGATTGATAATAATTGAATTGAAACTGAAATTGTCTCCTTGAGGAATCGACCCGTATTTGCTAGTATCTACTACAATTGATACCGTGCGCTTGCGGTTAGACGTAATTTTACACATCAAGTTTTTGGCGCCGCTGCCGGGGAGACGCCTAGTTTCTATAATTTTAGTTTGGTTGTTTTAGATTGTTTCTCTTGTCTCTTTGGAACTCTTGTTCCAACGGAGACCGATCTTACTGCTTTTCCTTGTTAAGTTGTTGATGCCCAGGACCAGGTCTAAAGCGAAAGAAGATCAAGCGAAGGAAGATATAACTCTTCTTAGTCCAGATTCTGAACTTTCTTGTCAACAATACATAGATCTACAAAGGAAAGAGAAGCAGCAAGAGATACCTGAACCAAAGATTGAAATGGCGGACCTTCCTCCTAAATCTTTGAAGAACTACCCATAGCCCTCTCCGAGTGGGGTACCTACTGGCCTTGCTATGCCAGCGATTCAAGCAACGAACTTTGAAATCAAGCCTGCTTTGCTCACAATGATTCAACAGAATCAATTTGCTGGTCTTACCTCCGAAGACGCTACAAACCATCTGCAACGGTTTCAACAGCTCTGTTCGACAATTAAACATCAGGGAGTCACTCCAAACCAGTTGAAAGTCATGTTGTTCGGTTTCTCTCTTCGTGACAAAGCTCAAAAATGGTTGAATGATATTGACTTGACCGAGTGGGATGAGATTGCTCAAGCTTTCTTAACTGAGTTCTTCCCTCCCAACAGAACCGACGATTTGATCGACAAGATGATGGGTTTTAAGCAAGATTATGGCGAATCTCTTCGGGATGCTTGGGACAGATTCAAGGATTATCAACGTGCATGCCCTCACCATGGTCTTGAGAAGTGGTTTTTGCTTAAACGCTTCTACAATGGTCTTGACCCTGAAACAAAAGGTACAGTTGATAACGCTGTAGGTGGCGTGTTTTTAGACAAAGGAGTTGATGATGCTCATGCTTTTCTTTCAAATTTGGCTGCCAATCACTTCAGTAACCCGAGAGCAGCCAAGAAAGGGGGTAAACTTGAAGTGGATGCTTATTCTCTATTATCATCTCAACTCGCTGCATTGACTCAGGAGATCCACTCATTGAAGACGTCTCAGTCCTCTACTCCACCTATGAGTATCAATGCATTGTCATCCATGGCTCCTATGAATAATCCTGTTTGTGAAGTCTGTGGCATCCAAGGCCACTATGGTAGCGATTGCCAATACAATACTCAAAATTCACAAAATTTTCAGATGGAGCAAGCAAATGTTTTCCAACAGAGGCAGCAGTACAATCCGTACTCCAACACTTACAATCCTGGTTGAAAAGATCAGAACTTCTCATATAGGAACAACAACGCTCAGAATTCAAATGTTCCTAATCAGCAGCAACAATATCAGCAGTCGTATCAGCCTCCTCCACAACAACGCTCATATAGGAAAGATCATCCGAACTTCTCATATAGGAACAACAACGCTCAGAATTCAAATGTTCCTAATCAGCAGCAACAATATCAGCAGTCGTATCAGCCTCCTCCACAACAGCAGTATAGGCCTCCTCAAGGACCTATGAATCCCCCTGGATTTCAGAAGCCCTATCAGAATTATGCTCCTCAAGCTAATCAAGCTGCACAGGCTGATAATCAAGGTGACATGATGAAGATATTGTTACAAATGCAAAAGAATATGGAGGATACCAATAGGAAGATGAACCAGATGGAGATTCATAACAAGATGCTGGAAACTCAGATTGCTCAAATGGCTAGTTCTTCGTCTACAAGGCAACAAGGCTCTCTACCAGCACAACCAACTCAGCCAAAGGAAAATGTGAATGCCATTGCTCTTAGGAGTGGTCGTACATATGATGCTCCTCCAATGCCTATTGACGATGTTCCTACTGAGAAAGAAAAAGAAAATTCTGAGGAAGACAAGATAGAGAAAGTTGTTGAAGATGCAAGCGAAGGTGAAACTGAGGAAAGCAAGAAAAAGGACAAAGAGAAGACTGTAGTTACTCCTCCACCATTTGTGCCAAAGCTCCCATTCCCTAGCAGGATGAACAGAACTAAGGTGGACCAGCAGTTTGGTAAGTTCATGACACTTGTCAAGAACCTTGAGGTAACAGTTCCTTTCACTGATTTAATTTCTCAAGTTCCATCATATGCAAAGTTTCTTAAGGATATTCTCACTAAGAAAAGGTCATTTGGTGAGGTGGAGACAGTAGCTTTTACTGAGGAATGTAGTGCTGTTTTACAAAATAAGTCTCCACCTAAGCTTAAAGATCCTGGTAGTTTTTCGATCCCGTGTCATTTAGGTGCATTGTTTATTGATAAAGCTTTATGTGATTTAGGCGCTAGCGTCTCAGTCATGCCTCTCTCGGTTTTTCAAAAACTAAATATGGGAGAATTAAAATGTACACAGATGACTTTGCAAATGGCAGACCGTTCGATAAAATATCCACTTGGAATTTTGGAGGATGTGCCTGTTAGGGTTGGAAAATTCTATATTCCTGTAGACTTTGTAGTTCTAGATATGGAAGAGGATATCCAAATACCTACTATTAGGGAAAGTTTGTTGGTAAGATTTCAAATATTTGTTAATTAGTTTAATCACCCCGCTTAATTTTGAGGTAGACCATTTCTCTGTACTACAGGTGCTGTTATTGATGTTAAAAGTGGGACTCTCACATCGAGCGTTGGTGATGATAAAATTACTTTTACTCTAACCTCTGCTCTTAAATCCCCTTTGCTTGAGAATACTTGCTGCAGGATTGATGTTGTAGATGAAATTGTCCAAGATGAGATGCCTCAGATTCTATTGAATGATGTATTGGAAGCAGTGCTCATGCTTGAAGCTTACGAAGGAGAAGGACATGCTAAAGTCGATTCATTGATTCTTGAGTTGGATGGTGTAGCTGATCTGAATTGTGAGGTAACCAACACTGTCACTTCTTGTGGTGAACCTCAGGTAAATAAGTTAGAGCTAAAGCCTTTGCCATCTAATTAGAAATATGTGTTTCTTGATGATGAAAAGACTTGTCCTGTGATTGTTAGCTCTAGTCTTGATGATAGCCAAGTTTTTAAGCTTCTTACTGTTTTGCGTGCACATAGAAAAGCTATTGGGTATAGTATTGATGATCTTACAGGGATTAGCCCAGACTTTTGCATGCATAGAATTCAATTAGATGATGACCATAAGCCTTGCATACAGGGACAACGTCGCTTGAACCCTAACATGCAAGAGGTTGTTAAAAAAGAAGTTTTGAAATTGTTAGATGCGGGCATCATTTACCCGATTTCTGATTCTAAATGGGTAAGCCCAGTTCAGGTAGTCCCTAAGAAAGGAGGAACAACGGTAATTAAGAATGATAAAGATGAATTAATTCCCACTCGAATTGTCACCGGTTGGCGAATGTGCATTGATTACCGTAAGTTAAACATTGCCACTAGAAAAGACCATTACCCTCTCCCTTTCATTGATCAGATGTTAGAAAGACTTGCTAAGCATAAGTACTTTTTCTATTTAGACGGATATTCAGGGTTCTTTCAGATCCCTATACATCCTGATGACCAAGAAAAGACTACATTTACTTGCCCATATGGTACTTTTGCATATCGTAGAGTGCCTTTTGGTTTGTGTAATGCCCCCGCTACTTTTCAGCGCTGCATGACTGCCATATTTTCTGATTTCATAGAATCTATCATGGAAGTATTTATGGATGATTTCAGTGTTTATGGGTCTGATTTTGATGTATGTCTGCATAATCTTTCTGAAGTGCTTAAACATTGTGAAGAGGTGAATTTGGTTTTAAATTGGGAAAAGTGCCACTTCATGGTCAATGAAGGAGTGGTACTTGGTCACTTGATTTCTGAACGTG
Source organism: Saposhnikovia divaricata (assembly GCA_036435485.1). NCBI lineage: Eukaryota > Viridiplantae > Streptophyta > Magnoliopsida > Apiales > Apiaceae > Saposhnikovia > Saposhnikovia divaricata. Next base: position 134,743,366 of record CM071594.1, on the reverse strand, counting down.
GCATCCAGGTTGACAAAGCAAAAATTGAGGTGATTGAGAAGCTTCCTCCTCTTGTTAATGTCAAGGGAGTGAGGAGTTTCCTTGGTCATGCGGGTTTTTATCGTCGTTTTATAAAAGATTTTTCAAAAATTGCAAAACCCCTCACTCAATTGTTGCTTAAGGATGCCACCTTTGTGTTTACTGACGCTTGTTTGGAGTCTTTTAACAGGATTAAAGAAGCTTTGATAAGTGCACCAATCATTCAATCTCCAGATTGGAATCTTCCATTTGAAATCATGTGTGATGCAAGTGATTATGCTGTTGGAGCAGTTCTCGGTCAAACGAAAGACAAGGTATTGCACGCCATCTACTATGCAAGTAAAACCTTGGATGAAGCTCAAGTCAATTATGCTACGACCGAGAAGGAACTTCTAGCTGTGGTCTACGCTCTTGACAAATTCCGAGCCTATCTCATTGGCTCCAAAGTCATTGTTCACACTGATCATTCGGCACTTAAGTATCTGTTGGCGAAGAAAGAAGCAAAGCCAAGGCTTATTCGTTGGATTCTCTTACTCCAAGAATTTGACTTGGAAATCAAAGACAAGAAGGGTGCTGAGAATGTAGTTGCGGATCATCTCTCACGGTTGCGTTTCAAATCTGATATTGCGTCAAGTACTCCTATTGACGATTCTTTTCCAGATGATCACCTGTTTTCGGTTGCTACTCAAACTCCATGGTATGCAGATTTTGCAAATTTCTGTGTTAGTGGATCTCACCCTCCAGAACTGACTTATTAGCAAAGAAAGAGGTTTTATCATGATGCTAAACAATATTTTTGGGATGACCCTTTCTTGTACCGCAAGTGTGCTGATGGAATCTTTCGTAGATGTGTCCCTGAGTTCGAAGTACATGACATTCTCAAGCATTGTCATTCTCTCGCTTGTGGAGGCCACCATGGTCCTTCCAAAACTGCTGCTAAGGTACTTCAATCCGGTTTCTTTTGGCCGTCTCTATTTAAGGATGCTCGTGCTTTCTGTTTGGCGTGTGATGCATGTCAAAGGACGGGTAATATTTCTAAACGCCATGAGATGCCTCAAACCAGTATTCTTGAGGTCGAGATATTTGACGTATGGGGTGTTGATTTTATGGGACCTTTCCCAAGTTCTTGTGGGATGAGATACATCTTAGTTGCTGTCGATTATGTGTCCAAGTGGGTTGAAGCTGTTGGAACGGCAACCAATGATTCCAAGGTTGTTATGAAGCTCTTTAAAAATATCATCTTCCCTCTTTTTGGAGTTCCAAGGACAGTGATAAGTGATGGTGGTTCTCATTTTCACCATCGACAGTTTGAAACTTTGTTGAAGAAATATGGCGTTACTCACAAGGTTGCTCTTGCATATCACCCTCAAACAAGTGGCCAAGTGGAGGTTTCCAATCGACAAATCAAAAGCATTTTGGAGAAGATGGTTGCAAAGTCAAGGAAAGATTGGTACTTGAAGCTAGATGATGCTTTGTGGGCCTATCGGACGGCATATAAGACACCTATTGGAACCACTCCCTATCGGTTGGTCTATGGTAAAGCATGTCACTTGCCAGTGGAATTGGAACATCGCGCTTTTTTGGCTATTAAAGAACTCAACATGGATTTGAAGGCTGCGGGGCAAGCGAGACTTCTTCAACTTAATGAGTTAGATAAGCTTCGATTTGATGCTTATGACAATTCTCGGCTTTACAAGGAGAGAACGAAGAAGATGCATGATAAGGTGATTCAGAGAAGAGATTTTCAGGTTGGTGACAAGGTGTTGTTGTTCAATTCCAGACTTCGACTTTTTCCAGGGAAGCTCAGATCAAGATGGTCCGGGCCTTTTACTGTCACCGAAGTCAAGTTTTATGGTGCTATTGAAATTATGGGACGAGATGGAATAAAGTTTAAGGTCAACGGTCAACGCCTTAAATTATACGTGGATGGTGCATTCGTAGGGAAGATGGAAATGATTTATCTTGATAACCCCTCCACGGAGATCTGAACCAGCTGAGTCGAGCCAACGACGTTAAACAAAAGCGCTTCTTGGGAGGCAACCCATGGATCATACTTCTGCAAAGGGGAGTTCTTCTTTTCTTCTGTTTTATATATTGTAGATTTCTTTGTTTAGTTAATGAGTCATTGAGGACATTGACTCGCTTAAGTGTGGGGAGGTGTTCTCGGTGTTCTCAACGTAGTGTATATAAAAAATAAAAAAAAATCCAAAAAATCCAAAAAAATTTTAAAAATTTGAAAAATACCAAAAATAATTCTAGCCATGTGAAGATTACTTGTGTAAATGCACCCATGCATGCTTAGGAATCTTGTGTTTATGGATGCTTTTGATTGAGAAGTGATATGTGATGTTCTTGTGCACACACGTACAGTAGCAAGTAGAAACTAGTAGACTTATTGAATGTGCTAAATGATTAGAATGCCATGAATATGTGCAAGGTAATTTGGTCTATATGCTTTGAATACAAGTAGGTGCGTTAGAGAGACTGTTATTTGGGATTGATTATGCTTTGTCACACCAAGTGAGTTTTGAGCCTATATGCATATCTTTTGCATGATTATTCGTTTGCTTGAGTGTCCACTTGTCGTTTGCATTGCTAGAACTTGCTTGAGGTCTTTCTTAAGATGTGTGACATTAATGGATGATAACATGATAAAGGCATTTAGGTATAACCTCATATTTCCTATATATCCAAGCCGTTTATACATGATCCATTAGTTGACCCTTTGAGCCTAATCCTATTCTTTCGGTGACACACCACATTACTTGCCATTATCCTTTTTATTCTATTGGCCTTACATTAAATTTGAACCCAATTGTCAAAGGCTAGTATTGTTCGTGAAGGAGTGATAAGGTGTGCATAAAGGGGGTTTTTATTGATGATCATAATTTTGGGGCAATACTTGGGGTTTGGTTGATAACTTGTTAGTCGAAGTTTGAAATCATATTTATGGGATCATTGTTCTTGCTATTATTTAGCTCTCTTAAAAAAAAAGGAAAAAACACAGAAAAAATAAATACGAGAGCATGCTTATCTTTTGTGATCCTACTTAGATTCGACTAGTCAAGTTGTTTATAAATAAAAGTTCAAGTGTGGGGATGAAAGTATGGGAGTTGTTTGAATTTCATTGTCAGGTACTAGCTTTTGACTTAACCTTCTTTGGCTTTCTTGACATACATTGTCCCTAGCCCCGTTACAACCTTAATAAAGACCTTTTGATTGTCATCGATGATGTATGTTGCGTTAAAGGTTAGATTGATAACAAGGACGAAGCATGTTTATGATATTGTTGGAGTTGAGTGAAACACTTACCAATTATTTTGAGTGAATATTTTTATGAGTGAATGGTGAGTTGTTGCTTTTGCATAGGATATCCCAGGTTGTGTCTCAAAGATGTGCTCTTGTGTGCTTAGCATGTTTACCAACTTATTCTTACATTTGACATGAATTTCTATGATCTTATGCATCTTCTTTGAGTAGACTATGTGGATACTTGTACTTTAGACACCAAGGCATTGCATTTTCATTTTGATTCTTAAGTTAAAGTGTGTGGTGTTGTGTTGATGTGTGGTCTTTTGCATGAGCTAGATGAATTTTTTGGGTATATTTACTATAAACCCTCACGAGACCTTACTCGTCCGCTAGATCTACCTAGGGGTTTAAAGGGCTTGTTGCATATGTCAAATGCAACCGTGATCACCTACGAAAGTGGTACTAATTAGTTAGTATAATTATTATGTTAGTTTGCACGAGGACGCGCAAAGTGCTAAGTGTGGGGATATTTGATAGAGTGTATTTTATATATACTTTATAGGATTTTGTTCCCACATTTTCGGTGCTTTTGCGAATAATCGTGTGGATTTAATTAGTGTTTGATGTGTTTTATGACAGGAAATAAATAATTGCCATGTTGGAAGAATCGAGCATTATTCAATGATTTTATGGTGTTTTTTAACTCGAAGGAATGATTTTATGAAGTTACGAGAGGAAATGTGAATTTGTGGATCGTTTCTAAGCATTTTGGAATAAGGTTGCAATTTCCGTCAATTCTGGAGATGAATTCGAGCTTAAGAACGAACAATGGAGTCTTGTTGTGAGCAACCATAAAGGTTCCAAGGCAAGGAATTGAAGTATGGAAGCTTTGAAAAAAAGAACGAAAGGAAACGGAGGCAAAACGAAGGAAAAACGAAGGAAATAGCATGCTGAAAAACCGTGGGCAGATTTGGCTTGAGGCCGCAGCCTCAAATCCCAGGATGCGGCCTCGGGGGCATTCTGTCCATTCCGAATTTTCTCCTAAAAACTCTACAATTCTTTCCTGTTTCGAATTTGTTATGTAAATTAGGTATTTCCTTGTTGGATAAAACTTTTAGGGCCTATAAAAACACATTATATCATTGTAAAATGATATCATCACATAGATATACATATCATATCATTGTAACACATATCATATCATATCATATCTGGACGTACGTTATTTCAAGCTAGGTTTTATTTCTCTTCTTGATCTTTGTACGCTATAATTAAATCTTAGATCTTTTGTTCTCCATTGTTATCAAGTTTAAGGTATTTCTAATCTTCTCTCTCATTATTACATGTTTAATATGGCTTTCTTCTTTATGATTATTTTTGTTAGTTTTTATTCTACCATGAGTGAGTAGTTTAATTCTAGGGTATTAAGGGGAGCCATGTTTGCACCATGATTTGGGCTTAATTTGATTAGTAAATTGATGGGTAGAAAGTAATTCTGATTGATATGTTTTAATTCTTAATGTGTGTAATTGCGCAATATCATAGATTAACTGATTGCACTAGGAGTAATAGATCAGAAGATTTTTACTACTAGAGGCTTACATACAATTAGCGGAATTGAAGGTGAGTGTGGAAACATCATCATATTTCTGAGAGTGTTAATGCTTGAAAAAGATTAACCATTACTTTAATTACTTTATCCCATTAAAAAGCTATACCTTTGTGATTTGTTTGGTGTAAGCATGGTGAACCTGAATTGCCCTAGATCCCATTATTAATTGATTTAAAAACTTTGTTAAATTTGCTTTAGTGGTTAATAAAATTCTCAACTAATCGTTTGTGACTAGAAACGATTGATAATAATTGAATTGAAACTAAAACTGTCTCCTTGAGGAATCGACCCGTATTTGCTAGTATCTACTACAATTGATACCGTGCGCTTGCAGTTAGACGTAATTTTACACATCAAGTTTTTGAGATTTGGCTTGAGGCCGCGGCCTCAAATCCCAGGATGCGGCCTCGGGGGCATTCTGTCCATTCCGAATTTTCTCCTAAAAACTCTACAATTCTTTCCTGTTTCGAATTTGTTATGTAAATTAGGTATTTCCTTGTTGGATAAAACTTTTAGGGCCTATAAAAACACATTATATCATTGTAAAATGATATCATCACATAGATATACATATCATATCATTGTAACACATATCATATCATATCATATCTGGACGTACGTTATTTCAAGCTAGGTTTTATTTCTCTTCTTGATCTTTGTAAGCTATAATTAAATCTTAGATCTTTTGTTCTCCATTATTATCAAGTTTAAGGTATTTCTAATCTTCTCTCTCATTATTACATGTTTAATATGGCTTTCTTCTTTATTATTATTTTTGTTAGTTTTTATTCTACCATGAGTGAGTAGTTTAATTCTAGGGTATTAAGGGGAGCCATGTTTGCACCATGATTTGGGCTTAATTTGATTAGTAAATTGATGGGTAGAGAGTAATTCTGATTGATATGTTTTAATTCTTAATGTGTGTAATTGCGCAATATCATGGATTAACTGATTGCAATAGGAGTAATAGATCGGAAGATTTTTACTACTAGAGGCTTACATACAATTAGCGGAATTGAAGGTGAGTGTGGAAACATCATCAGATTTCTGAGAGTGTTAATGCTTGAAAAAGATTAACCATTACTTTAATTACTTTATCCCATCAAAAAGCTATACCTTTGTGATTTGTTTGGTGTAAGCATGGTGAACCTGAATTGCCCTAGATCCCATTATTAATTGATTTAAAAACTTTGTTAAATTTACTTTAGTGGTTAATAAAATTCTCAACTAATCGTTTGTGACTAGAAACGATTGATAATAATTGAATTGAAATTGAAACTGTCTCCTTGAGGAATCGACCCGTATTTGCTAGTATCTACTACAATTGATACCGTGCGCTTGCAGTTAGACGTAATTTTACACATCAAGTTTTTGAGATTTGGCTTGAGGCCGCGGCCTCAAATCCCAGGATGCGGCCTCGGGGGCATTCTGTCCATTCCGAATTTTCTCCTAAAAACTCTACAATTCTTTCCTGTTTCGAATTTGTTATGTAAATTAGGTATTTCCTTGTTGGATAAAACTTTTAGGGCCTATAAAAACACATTATATCATTGTAAAATGATATCATCACATAGATATACATATCATATCATTGTAACACATATCATATCATATCATATCTGGACGTACGTTATTTCAAGCTAGGTTTTATTTCTCTTCTTGATCTTTGTAAGCTATAATTAAATCTTAGATCTTTTGTTCTCCATTATTATCATGTTTAAGGTATTTCTAATCTTCTCTCTCATTATTACATGTTTAATATGGCTCTCTTCTTTATTATTATTTTTTTTAGTTTTTATTCTACCATGAGTGAGTAGTTTAATTCTAGGGTATTAAGGGGAGCCATGTTTGCACCATGATTTGGGCTTAATTTGATTAGTAAATTGATGGGTAGAGAGTAATTCTGATTGATATGTTTTAATTCTTAATGTGTGTAATTGCGCAATATCATGGATTAACTGATTGCAATAGGAGTAATAGATCGGAAGATTTTTACTACTAGAGGCTTACATACAATTAGCGGAATTGAAGGTGAGTGTGGAAACATCATCAGATTTCTGAGAGTGTTAATGCTTGAAAAAGATTAACCATTACTTTAATTACTTTATCCCATTAAAAAGCTATACCTTTGTGATTTGTTTGGTGTAAGCATGGTGAACCTGAATTGCCCTATATCTCATTATTAATTGATTTAAAAACTTTTGTAAATTTGCTTTAGTGGTTAATAAAATTCTCAACTAATCGTTTGTGACTAGAAACGATTGATAATAATTGAATTGAAACTGAAACTGTCTCCTTGAGGAATCGACCTGTATTTGCTAGTATCTACTACAATTGATACCGTGCGCTTGCAGTTAGACGTAATTTTACACATCAACCATACTTGTTATACAAGTCTTCCCATTCTTGATACCTAATTACCAAATTTAGTGATTAAGACATATCATGTATAATAATTGTTTACCCATACAATTATTATCTTTCCCATGTATATCTTGGACCACCCAAGCCAACATCATATTGGGTTGAAACCCAACAATCCTCCCCTTCAACCCAATACCCATATCGGATTGAACGGTTAATCATCAAGCCATCGACGTCCATTCACCAAATTATTATATTTGTCTCACTTCACAATTGGATTTGTTTAGATTAGAAAGGGATTTGGATTTGGAGTCACCAAATTGCACAGAGACATAGGAGAGGAATCATTTACTAATTTTTTAGGCTTCTTTAATTAAATTTTAATATTTGTGCATTCATAATATTTCTGTATTTTTATTTATGTGCTTCTTTGTTAAACCAAAAAAAAAATATTATGGCCCTAATTTTTTTTTACTTTTGTGTTATTTTTTTGAGTGCTCTTTTAAAATAATAAGTAAAAATGTGTGTCCCTAATTTATTTTTTTTTGCTTCTATTTTTAATTATTTTTGTTTCTATACGTATATATATTAAAAAGAATATGCCCATAAAAATTTAAATTTTTTTTTATAGCCCCATTCAAGTGCATAAACGTCATGACCCTAAGAGCCTGTTTGGCTAAGGGGGCTTAAAGGAGAAAGCTCCTTTAAGGAGTTTTTGTAGTGTTTGTGTAACCGGCTTTAAGTTAAAAAACTGCTTAAAGTTATAAGCTCCATTTAGGTACTTTTGACTTATGACTTATGACTTATGTTTTTTTTTTTTCACAATTCTTGTAAAACTTAAATATGATGAGTTTAAAATTTTTTTAAGTCAAATTTCACTTTAAGTCAAAATTGTTAAACCCCCATTTAACTTTAAGTAAAATTACCCAAACACTTTCATTCAACTTAAAACAAACAATTTTACTTTCTCCTTTAAGTATACCCCAATTTAAGTCAAAAGTAACTTATTTTAAACAATTCAAAACATCCTCTAAATTCTAAACCTGGGATCTTGAATTTTTAGGACCTGGGATCTTGAATTTTTAGGGAACCGATAACTTGGTCCGCGTATATGTACACGTGCGAATATGCCCAAATGACAGAAAAATGTGGAGGGCCCAACACATTTTGTGTTCGATTATTCCAAGTTTGGCTATATACGAAGTGTAAAAGCATAAACTTAAATGGCTGTCTACATTAAAAAATGTAAGCATATATCTGTACTCATTTGTAACGGAGGTGCATTATTATGATTATCTTGCTACATGCCATCTTACCATTGTTTTTAACACAATTGCTGGTCAAAATTATACTACCAAGTTATGTGAAAACTTCACTTGCAGTTTGACTATAAAAATTAAAAATTCGGTGAAACATTATTATATAGTTAATGAGTCATGCTCGAAACCGAATGTTTCAATTAATTTATGATTACGATTATATTCATGACTGTAATCTTATACACTTTCGGAAATACATGTTTAATGGTAAATTCGAGTTTATAAGGTTTGAACTCAGTCGAGTCATGTGTAACATGTACTATGGTTTCGCTTCTTCTCACTGACTGATATAGTCTCGATGACAATGTAGTAGATTTAATTCGACATCTCAAGGAAAGTCCAAAAAGAAAAATTTGACATCTCAAGACTCTTAAGTTTGGGCCAATGTCTCGATTGTAGTTTAGCGCAAATTTGAGAGTGAATTGTCCGTCAACCAGAATTTTCGAGCCTGGCGATCTCTATAAAGTGGTTAGTTTTTGTCCCTAATGATTTTCCTTTGCTACTAATTCACTGTCTACATTGTTGGTTTGCCTGCTCTTAACAAATCCAATCCAAATAGAATATTGTTCCACACATGCAGCGAAATCTTGCATGGCTGTTTTCAAGACATTTGACATTGTTTTTGTACAACAAGAAAAACATACCAAGTATCGAATGTAATCAAGCATAAGATACATAAAATTGCAATGGAATAATAATCAGTTGAACCGCTTTTCGGATTATAATTTAATATTCTATATATAAAACATCTTTCTCCATAACCAACATTATGTTGGGAACTAAAAGTTCCTGCTGAGATATTGTGTTATTAGAGTTGGTGCATTGTACCTGGGAATAAGTAACTTCTGCATTCTGATAGTAATGGAAGAAGGAAAGGTTAAGAGTCCACCTATAAGCGGTTCTGATATTTATCGGACTAAAGATGGTGTTGAACTTACAGAATTTGATGCAAAGAGTTTCAAACAAAATCAAATGAAGGACCTGCTAAACAGACTTGTGAAGATTCCCGAGAAAGATAACGAGGGATTTTTGTTAAAGCTCAAGCAGCGAATAGATAGGTAAGTATCACGATTCACTACTTTTGGTACTACACATATCGCTAGTTCGTATAGTTTCTGTTTGAACGAACACCTATAAAGACATTTTCTTGAAGAAACGTGAAAATTTAATTTGTTGCTTGAAGTATTTTTACTTAAAACTTATGAATTTTGCATTGTTACAGAGTTGGACTTAAGGTACCAACTATTGAAGTCCGCTTTGAACATTTGAATGTTACTGCAGAAGCTTATGTTGGTAGCAGAGCATTGCCTACTATACAAAATTCATGTGCTAATATGCTCGAGGTGATTTTGCTGACGTTTGTCCATATGCATACTCTTTCCATGTTTTTAGTCTTTACAACTCGAATGTTTACTTCTTGTTTGACATATTATTATGATGCAATATGGAAGTTATTGTAATTATCATTATTAGTGAATAGGGATAGTTTTTTTTATTATATTAATTAACTTTATTATCGATTAGGTATTGGATATATAAGTGGCTTTATGCCTTCACGATTAATACAACCTTCACAATTAATACAAGAGTACTTGCGAATATATTATCAAGAGCCCAAGATGACGAAGAGTTGTGTTTGTGGGAGACGAAGAGTTGGGTTTGTGGGAGAGACTGTACCAATACTACGACGACGCACTGACTTACAACAAGATCAGATAATTTTTTTTTGATTTAAAACGATGATGATGAACGACTACGACAATCCAATGATTGTTTCTTAATAGGAAACAACAACAATGACGATGACCCGTTGACCGTTTCTCAATGGAAACGACAATAAACGATGATCGACGACGACCTGTCGACCATTTTTCGATGGAAATGACAACAAACGACCGATGACGACCGTTACTTAATTGGAAACGATGACGATTATTTACAAGGGGTTTTTTAAAAAAAATTCTTATTATTTTACAAACTCTCGATACTTGTATCTTGTTGTATTGAAAACGAATTAAGGCTTTATGCCTTCACGATTAATACAACGAGTACTTGCGAATATATTGTCACTTTTGTTAATGTGATCATACAAACAGGGTTTCTTGAGTTATCTTCGCATTATACCCACTCGAAAGAAACCATTACCTATACTTCAGGATGTCAGTGGTATCATCAAGCCTGGAAGGTGAGGAATCAATATTTGGACTTTACAATCTAATCTGTGGTCTTGAAATAATTTACTTGAAATGCTTCTGCAGAATGGTGTTGCTTCTAGGTCCTCCGACTTCTGGGAAAACAACTCTACTTCTAGCTTTGGCAGGAAAACTTGGATCAGATTTACAAGTAAGGGAAACTGAAGGAAACATTGATTACATTTTCACATTTTGCTTAATCGTGTATGATATCATATAAAAATTTGACAAAATTAAAGGTATCCGGGAGAGTAACCTACAATGGATGTGACTTGAATGAGTTTGTGCCACAAAGGACATCGTCGTATGTAAGCCAATATGATAATCACATGGGAGAAATGACAGTCAGAGAAACATTGGATTTTTCAGCAAGATGTCAAGGGGTTGGATCTCGTCATGGTTTGTTACACGTTTGTTTTATATGGACATCGCACATGCCTCCTTTTTACAAATCTCAAGTTGTATTTAGTAAGTTCGGATTTGGAAATTTTGCAGATATGTTGGTAGAACTGTCAAGGAGAGAGGAGGAAGAAAATATCAAAGCAGACCCTGACATTGAGATGTATATGAAGGTGTGTCTTCGTAACATAACTAAAGAGCTAAGATAAACATTAGGAAGATAAAGTTTCTTTCTAGTGTACAATAATCGCTATTGTTTCTGTTAAGAGCTTTAAAAAAATGTATTGATCTCTGCAGGAAACATCACTAGACGGGCAAGATGTCAGTTTACTGACTGACTATACTCTGAAGGTACATTGAGTTAAAAGACCTATTGATGAAAGTGATTAAACTAGTGTTTTAATTGGTTGATCATGTGATATTGTGTTCTATATGTTTACAGATTTTGGGGCTAGAAGACTGTGCTGACACCGTTGTTGGGAATGAAATGATAAGAGGCATTTCTGGAGGAGAAAAGAAGAGACTGACAGCAGGTAGAGAGACACTGAACTAATTCTTATTTTTAGCAAGAAAATTATTTAAAACCATTTCTGTCTAATATCTGTTAATTTACCGACTCTGCTAAAATATACACATATACATTCTTTTTGACTTTCCTTTTCCGAAAATTGGAAACTTAAGAATAGTTCTGCATAGTATCCGAAAACTGGAAACATAATAATAGTTCTGCATATTATTGTATAATCAGCAACTAGATTCTTTAAAGATGATTTTCAAATTTTAATATAGGGGAGATGATTGTTGGACCAGTAAGAGCATATTTTATGGATGAGATATCGAATGGTTTGGATAGTTCAACAAGCTATCAGATTGTAAATTCAATCAGGCAATCTATCCACATTCTTGAGGGGACTGCTGTTATCTCACTCCTCCAACCCGCACCAGAAACTTATGACTTGTTCGATGACATTATTCTGCTCTCAGATGGGAAAATAGTCTATCAAGGACCTTGTGAATATGTGCTTGAGTTCTTCGAATTAATGGGCTTTAAGTGTCCTGAGAGAAAAGGAGTTGCTGACTTCTTACAAGAAGTAAATTCTTTCTTTCATATGCTTTTAATAACATGTTTTCTTGCTAAGTGATCGAATCATATACCTAAACTTTTACTTATGAAAAAAAGGTGACATCAAGGAAAGACCAAGAGCAATATTGGATGAATAAAGATGACACATATAGTTTCATAAGTGCAAAAGAATTTGCAGAAAGATTTCGGTCCTTTCATGTTGGTTTGGAACTAGGTAATGATCTGGTATTTCCATTTGACAAAGCGAAGGGCCATCCTTTAGCTTTAACAACAAAGAAATATGGTGCTAGCAAGAAGGATCTTTTCAAATCTTGCATATCTAGGGAATACTTGCTTATGAAGAGAACCTCATTTATCTTCATTTTCCAAATTATACAAGTAAGTTGCACGCTGAAGCTTTCATATCTTACTCTATAATCAGTGTAAATATTCTGAAGTATCTGAAGTACAATGTATATATCTTGTCAGATCATTTTTGTATGTTCTGTGGCAATGACGGTTTTTATAAGAACTGAGATGCACAAGAATACAGAGGAAGATGGTCTACTTTACCTCGGTGCTCTTTATTATACAGTGATTACTGTTATGTTTAATGGACTAGCTGAAATTGCCATGAGCACCATGAGACTTCCTGTATTTTACAAGCAAAGAGACCTTCTGTTTTTTCCAGTTTGGGCATACTCAATACCTACGTGGATCCTCAAACTCCCTGTTACATTTTGGGAAGTTACACTTTGGGTGTGTTTGACTTACTATGCCATTGGATACGAAAGTGATTTTGGAAGGTAAACCTCTAAATTAAATAAAAAAAATTATATTGTGGAATTTTCTCAGTGTTCTCTTTTATGATTACAGGATTTTCGGACATTTTCTAGTGCTCATTTGTGCTCATCAAATGGCCTCGGCACTATATCGGTGCATATCTGCTATAGGAAGAAGCATGATTGTTGCAAACACATTTGGTTCATGCACATTACTTGCAGTACTTGCTTTAGGTGGATTTGTCTTGTCAAAAGGTAATTTCATGTGAAGTTCTAAAATTTTACTTTCGTAGAAAATGGAATTGATACTTGTGGCTTTTCTGTTTCAAATAGATAATATCCATCCATGGTGGATATGGGGTTACTGGACTTCACCATTGATGTATGCACAGAATGCTATAGCAGTAAATGAATTTCTTGGGAAGAGTTGGAGACATGTAAGTGCCCTTAATACTAAGGGTTAAACTGTTTCATATTTCATCAAATATTATGGTTCCATCTTACTGTTATTTAGAAGACTAATATCTAACTTTATAAGAGAAGTTCATGAACTAAGAGTTGATATGCACTTCGCATCTGGCAGATTCTTCCAAACTCAACAGAACCACTGGGAGTAACTATCTTGAACACTCGCGGACTTATACCAAAGGCATACTGGTACTGGCTAGGAATAGGAGCACTGGTTGGATTTATGTTCTTCTTTAATTTTCTCTCCGCCACCGCTCTAGCCTTTTTCAACCGTAAGCAGTAAATTAGTTTTACTCCAAAAAAAAAAAAACATACGCTTGATTGGTAACTCAACACTAGTTTATGGATATCGATTTGTGCAGCAATCGCGAAGCCTCAGGCAATTTTAAGTGAAGAAACTTTGGCTGAGAGGAGCTCTTTAGGTGAGTTCAAAAATTTCACATGTGCTTTTACAGAAAAAAAAAATAAAATACATAAATAGAACATGTTTAAGCGAAGTAAATATGCAGAAAAGGGAAATGACCTTGGAAGAAACATATCATCCAGTGCAATGTCAACAACGGTTGGTAACAATCTAGCTTCACAAAAGAAGCATGGGATGGTTCTTCCTTTTCAACCCCTTTCGATCTGTTTCAAAGATATCAAGTATGCAGTGGATGCATCACAGGTAAACTCAATAATATTCTAGTTATATTGAATTTAATGTAATGCGTATTCCAATAGCAATAATTTTATAATACATCTAAAAGAAATTGTTATTATTCGACCATAACCAATGCACATGCTATTACACACAGGAATTGAAAGCTCGAGGTTTCCTTGAAGACCGTCTAGAAATTTTGAAAGGTGTTAGTGGTGCATTCAGGCCAGGAGTTCTTACAGCTCTAATGGGTGTCAGTGGAGCTGGAAAGACCACTCTGATGGATGTCTTGGCTGGAAGAAAAACATGCGGCTATACTGAGGGAACAATTACAATATCTGGCTACCCCAAGAAGCAAGAAACTTTCGCTCGTATAGCTGGATACTGTGAGCAGACTGATATTCACTCTCCTCATGTAACAGTTTACGAGTCTTTGCAATATTCAGCATGGCTTCGGCTGCCTCCTGATGTTGATAATGCAACCAAAAAGGTAATTCGAACATAGACAGATTCTATTATAGTTCTGACAATATAGACATGTACGATGTAACTAGTACTTACAAGCTAAGGAGAATGCAATAACTCTGATTGATGGACTGCAGATGTTTGTTGAGGAAGTTATGGAGCTTGTGGAGCTGACCCCATTGAAAGGAGCACTTGTAGGACTGCCAGGTGTAGATGGTCTCTCAACCGAGCAACGCAAAAGGTTAACTATTGCAGTTGAGTTGGTGGCTAACCCATCCATAATATTCATGGATGAGCCAACCTCAGGTCTTGATGCCAGGGCAGCAGCAATAGTGATGAGAACAGTGAGAAACACGGTGGATACCGGAAGAACAGTGGTGTGCACTATCCACCAGCCAAGCATTGACATATTTGATGCTTTTGATGAGGTAAGAGATTATTCCAAATGAATGGACTCAGAATATGCTTAAGATTCTCTGTGCTAAAAGAACTGAGGAATAGCTTGTTTTGAATTGCAGTTGATTCTACTGGAATCCGGAGGTGAAGAAATATATGTAGGAACATTAGGCCATCAGTCTTCCAATCTAATTGAGTATTTTGAGGTGCACTTTGCAAAGTTCAAAAAACCTTTTACATATTTCTAACAAGTTTTTAAAGCAGTAAATTTCATAGATCTAATTTTTTTGAAGGCAATCAATGGAGTTCCTAAGATAGAAGATGGTTATAATCCAGCAACCTGGATGTTGGATGTGACATCAAAAGGACATGAAGAAACACTAGGAGTTAAGTTTGCCGAAGTGTACAAAAAATCAGATTTATATAGGTAAAGTAGTTTCCAGATTCTAATAAAAGATTTATTAGAAATTCTAAAGACAAAGTTCAAGTACAAATGAGTTTAGTTCACCATTTGTGCATTATGTAGGAGGAACAAAGAATCTATAGAAGCATTTAGCATACCGATACCTGGTTCTGAGGATATACACTTCGCTACACAGTACTCGCAATCTTTCTTCACCCAATGCATAGCTTGCCTCTGGAAACAACACTGGTCATATTGGCGAAATACTTCATACAGTGTAGTGAGATTTCTGTTCGCAATTTTCACAGGATTAGTTTTCGGGACTATATTCTGGAATGTTGGTCCAGTGAGGTATGCCGATTTAACTAGTCCTCTATGAAAATTCCCTTGTAATCAATCCATGTATCATTAAAAATCACTACCTTTGGTATTTTAGGGGAACAAAGCAAAACCTCTTTGATTCAATGGGCTCAATGTATGCAGCTGTAATATTTCTTGGCATACAGAGTGCTTCATCAGTACAGCCAGTTGTTGGTATAGAAAGAACAGTCTTTTACAGGGAAAGAGCAGCTGGGATGTATTCAGCTATTCCATATGCAATTGGACAGGTAGTCTTTAAACTCACCTGTCTCATATTTTTTGTTTCCGAATATTAAATAAATTACTCTGTCTCAGAGAGCTGTTTGACTAATCTTTTTTCGAACCTGTTAGCCAAACTTTGTTGGCTGAAGTAATTTCTGAAATACTTGCTAAAATATTGTAAATTTGAAGGATCATAAGATTTAGAGGTTTTTTTATAAATATATTTACAAAAATAATTTTTTACAATTTTACTTTTTACAATAAAAGCTTTTTGCAAATTTACTATCTTAATTACAATTATACCAATTTCTTTCTAAAAATTGCAAATTTACGATCTTATATCAATTATACCAATTTCCTCTTATTGGGCTCGGAGATCTCAGCCCAAAGGCGGACCTGAATCTCAATTGATTCAGAATTTCTTTTTAAGAAATTGATGAATTTCTTTTTGCCCGTTTCTGGATTAACGAAGCAACAAAATTAATGGGTTAAATGGCGTTTTGGTCACTCAACTGACTGGAAACTTTCAATTAGGTCATTAAACTCAATAAGTTTTCAATCACATCATTATACTCTTAAAAATTTTCATTCAGGTCACTGGCCGTTAAACTCCGTTAAAAATTAGACGGAAAGCTGACTAAGTTTGGTGAGTTGGCTTGAACAAATCCACCGTGGCATGTACAGTCAGCTGAAGCGGCATTTTGGTCACTCAACTGACTAAAAACTTGCAATCGGGTCATCAAACTCGAAGAAATTTTCATTCAGGTCACTAAACTAAAGATTAGTGGTTTCACTCACAAAAAATTAATCGCTATTAATCTCTTGTCATTTTATATATATATCTTGCAACTTATTTTGGATATTCAAATTCGTTCAGAATAATCTCAATCTCAGAATAATAGTTGAATCAAATCAAATACAAACATTCATATTCGAATTCAAGCCGAATTTGAGCAAAATATAAACATATTAATTCGAATCCGGACCTAATACGAACGAGTAATTATAAATTCGAGCCAAAATTGATCATACTACTATTCACACATATTCGACTTGTTTTATATATCTTTTGGTCATTGTGGAAAAACCCATCAAATTCTACATTTCCAAAATGGCCTAAAGATATATATATAAAATGACAAGAGATTAATAGCGATTAATTTTTTGTGAGTGAAACCACTAATCTTTAGTTTAGTGACCTGAATGAAAATTTCTTCGAGTTTGATGACCCGATTGCAAGTTTTTAGTCAGTTGAGTGACCAAAATGCGGCTTCAGCTGATTGTACATGCCACGGTGGATTTGTTCAAGCAAACTCACCAAACTTAGTCAGCTTTCCGTCTAATTTTTAACGGAGTTTAACGGCCAGTGACCTGAATGAAAATTTTTAAGAGTATAATGATGTGATTGAAAACTTTTTGAGTTTAATGACCCAATTGAAAATTTTCAGTCAGTTGAGTGACCAAAACGCCAGGCTGACCCAGAATCTCAAGCCCTCTGTCTCCCATCTTAATTACGATCTGAATGAGGACATCAGAGGAGGTAGGTGGAGATCGGAGGAGGCCGGGGTCGGAGAAGGTGGTGGTGGTGGTTGCGGCGGGGGATGGGCGTCGGAAGGAATAACGATCGTGGTGGTGGTGGTGTGTGCAGGTGGCCGGAAAAACGGGAGAGAAAGAAAGAAAGAAAGAGAGGGATGGAGAGAGGGACTGCAATGGTGATGGTGGTCGAAGTCGATGAGGTAGGATCGATGTGGTGGAGTTTCGCCTGCGGCGCCGGAGAAGACGATGGAAGGTCGGGGTTGATGAAGTTGGAGAAGTACTGTGAAATTGCAAAGAAGATGAAGAAGTATTGTATAATTGCAATGATTTGAGAAGTACCGTATTTTTGCAAAGAAAAGTACAAATAATTGTATATTCTATAAATTCTCCAAGATTTATCTAGTTTCCACTATACAGGTTTTGATCGAGCTTCCTTACGGTTTTATTCAAACAATCCTCTATGGCGTCATAGTTTATGCAATGCTGGGTTTTGAATGGACAGCAGTCAAGTTCTTCTGGTATATTTTCTTCATTTACTTCACCTTATTGTACTTCACCTTCTACGGAATGATGACGGTAGCAGTTACTCCAAACCACAACATCGCTGCTGTATTTTCAACCTTTTTCTACGGACTGTGGAATCTTTTTTCGGGTTTTATCATTCCAATAACAGTGAGTTCATATCTTTTTTCACAAGCATTTTTCGCATAGATTGAGATAACAATTTAACAAGTACTAAGTGTTTTTTTTTTTAATGACAGAGGATACCAGTGTGGTGGAAATGGTGCTACTACAGCTGCCCTATTTCTTGGACATTGTATGGATTACTTGGTTCACAATTTGGAGACATAAAAGAAAAACTCGAAACCGGTGAAACTGTGGCACAATTCATTAAGAGCTACTTTGAGTATGATCATGACTTTGTGGAATATGTTGCACTTATTGTTGTTGGATTAGCTATTCTATTTGGTAGCATCTTCGCCTTGTCAATCAAGGCATTTAACTTCCAGAAAAGATAGAAGTTGCACATTATACTTGTAGACCAATATTAGCATGGGAGCTTAAGTTGTTTACCCAAGGATGGCAGAAAGATGGTCGTAAAATGTCTACTTGTTATAGGGTAGATGGGAAATGACAATAAACAAGGATAGAGGGCAGAATACATGAGACTTGTGAGCAACAAAATGGATGCCTACTATATTTTGAGTTATTTCTATTTATTTTTTTGTAGAAAGGGAACACAAACGCACCATTGTCAGTAACTTTTAATATTTCTTCTATTTTTTGTGTAAAATATTTATTATGTTTTATATAGAACTTTAATATTTAGTTGGCCAGAGGAACACAAATATAAAGTGGACTCAATAAGTATGGAATGAAGCTCGGGTGACAGGTCGCTGGAGAGGGCAGGACTCATCTCAATTTTATATTATAGTAATCCTTAGAGCGTATTGGTTAAAAATGGTTGGTTAAATCAGATAAAATATTATTTATGTAAAATTTGTTGAAACAAGATGTTGTGCTCAAATGGTATATTAGCTATAATGTTTGATTTTATTGTAAATATAATATGTTATTTTTATTTCAACTTGTTATAAATAGTATATATATATTTATAAAGTAATATATCTATCATATAAAATCTTTCTTATAGACCTTTAGACAAATATAGTCCATAAAATATATGCACTGAATTTTTTCTTAAATAATCTCTATAAATTTTATTTATATATTATATGTATGATTTTAGTTAAGGATTTTCTCCATTGAAGAAGATGCTCTTATTACACATACAGTAATTAAGAAAGAAAAAAAATAGATAGAACAATTTAACAAGTACAGGGACTTTGTTTTTGTAGGCGGAGGGATTCCGAGGAATGAAAAGGGAAAGAAAAGAAGGAAAAAAAAAAAAAAAAACAAGTAACTCAACGAATAGTGAAGAATATCAGAAGACACAAAGTGCCCAAGAACGGATAAAGAATTCAATCACATTAAAAAAGTATAGTAAAATATCGTTAAATTAATATTCGATAAATTAATAATTTTCATAAGTTAATAATTTTTTTCGGTCTCAACTTGTGTTAATTCAAAAAATGATCAATTTCGATAAGATAATAAGATAATAAATTTTTGAAAAACCCTCTATATATATATGGTCCTAATAATATTATAAATTAATAATTCCTTTATAATCATAAAAGTATATGTATTCCCTTTTGTAAAATATGATTTTATGGTTCTTAAAATATGAATTTATATGAAACTCATCTTTAATCATCTTTGTTACATCCAAAAGTTCGAATGTGGTGTTTTCGTAAAGGATTAAAAAGTTATTAATTAATGTTTTTGATGTCTTGGTTGCTTCTTTACCTGAAAAGGTTCAAAAAATATTGTTTTATCCTTGGTATCATCTAAATATACATGAATATTTAGTTTGAATCTCGTAAATACTAATTAAATGTGTAAACAATACATATTTATTTAATTAAATTAAGTATAAAACATAAATTGTAGAATTCATTTTATTTAAATGTATATAATTGGAAATTAATTTTCTTTGATGACAAAAATTCTCTATAAATTAATAATTTTTAATTTATCGATTAATTAATACCTCCCTAAATTAATAAAATTTTCCGATCCCAATTATATTAATTTATAGAGGTTTTACTGTATAGGTGGGAAATAAGGGTTTTTAATATCAAGAGGAAGTGCAGTAATCGAAGTAATTACGGAGAACTATGGTTCTAGATAAAAAGGCAACTTTGCTAATACTTTCTTATTTATAGAGAAGTTATAAATCCAGAGCAATATTTTTAAATCCAGAGCAATCTTGTGTGAAATGACAAAATTGTCCTTGTGTTTGTGAAGGGTTAATTGGCTAATACATAACTGAACTCGTGCCCAACTTGCAGTTGGGTAACTGAACTCAAAAAGCTTGCAATCAACTCATCAAAGTAATTAAAACTTGCAATTGACTAACTACCGTTAACTCCATCTAACGGCCCTGACGGAAATCTGACATGGCATGCTTATGTGTTAAAAATTTACACGTTGTCTGCTGAGGTGGAAATTAAATAGATAATTATTGAAATAGATTTTTGAAATTTAAAAAAAAAAATCCCAAAACAATTTTGTAAAAATGATTACAGTTTCCACAAGATCAAACAACAGCTCAATAAGAACACAACTGGAATATTCTTGAAGATAGTTGGATTCTGGAAAAATCCGGTGACAATTTTCAGTTTCCGACGACTTTCAAAAACTCCGATGACCACAAACCAAGCCCAAAACTCCTGTTAAACTCCGATGACCAGCAGACACGCTATCAAACACGATCATAACCAACAATTTAAATAAGAATTCGATCGAAAGTTTACAAATCTGGTGACTAAATAAAGGAATCCGGCCAAGCCCAAAAATCATACGAAAATTAACATAAAAATAATGGTTAAACACGGTTTGTACCAAATCCCACACCGGCATTCTCTCAAACATCTTATGCGCCTTGAAAACAAACCCACATATCGCATACAAATTCATAATTCCTGTCATAGCAAACAAATCCCCACCAGTCATAGCAAACAAATTCCCACCAAACCCATTAACAATCAACAATCCATGAATCTCTCTTCCCCTCCTAACATCCTTACAATCACTACAAACTTATCAGTACCTCTGCTCTAAGTCTAAAATTACTACAAATTGGGATGGTGTTGTGGGCGGCGACTGGTTTGAATTAGGCGACGGTGGTCGGCGTGGTGAAGGGAAGAGGGAGATGAAGTGGTGGGTTGTGGGTTGAGAGGAGGAGAAGAAGATGGGTGGGTTTGAATTGAAGAGGTGAATGGAGGAAGGAGGGTTGTGGATTATGAATTAAACCTTTTAGTGTGGTGGTTGGCGGAATGTGAGGCTGTGTTGAGGGAGAAGTTCGGTGAAGGATGGGTAGGTTGAAGGAGGAGATGAACCGGGGAGAGAGAAAGGGTGAAGGTTGTGATTGTATGGTTTAAAAGAGAGAAGGCAGTGAAAGAAGAAGAGAGAAAAAGAAAAACAAATAAATAAAGTAATTTTAAGTTAATATAATGACATGTTAGCATACGTGGCAAAAATTAACGGAGAACCGTTAAAAGTCAACACGAGTTAACGGCGCTGCAAGTTTTTTCGTGTTTAGTGATCGAATCGTAATAAAATATTAGTGTACTCACCCAATTGCAAGTTTTTTGAGTTCGATTACTGATAAGTGGATTTATATCCACTTGGAGCATTCCATATCGGCTTAAATTGATTCACTTGGACTCAAGTTTATTGTAGTTTTGATGTGTTTTGCTTAGTTGTGCAGATTTACAAGAATGTCAATTATGGGTGATGCTTCTATCGTGTTTGGAGGATTAATTGATTAAAATTCGGATTTTCCGGGAAGGTTGCGCAGTCTACACTGTTTTGGCCATATTTGGAGTTCTAGAAGTCCGTTTTCTGCGATCTTACAGCTCACGCGAAGCTTGGGAGATTACTGTTTTGCCCTTTTTCTAATTCTAATTGTATTTTGGGCAGTTATTAGTACCTAAATCGCATTCTAATTGTAAAAGAAGGTAATTTCTTGCTGGACAAGAAATCTAGAGCCTATATAAACACATCCAACCCCTTGTAAATGAGGGAATTAGACAATTAGATATCTTGTACATAATATAGCTTAGATCTGCAAGGGAGAGAAGGATTCAACGCTCGTGACAAGCAACGGATCTAGATCTACTTCATCCTTTGTGTTATTCTGGATTCTAGATTTGTTTTCTCAGCTCTTAGTTTTAATAATATTATTGCTTCTTTCTTCCATATCTTGTTTGTTATCATGGTTTCACTTGATCCCATGATGACGAGAAGTTCAATTTTGAACTAATCGTTGTCATGGGATTCTAACGGATTTATTTATGGAGCTTAGTATCTTGATGCTTTAAAGATCTGTGTGTGATGTATATCTGATATCCTCGTATGGTTATGCTTAATTGATAGATGCGTCATGAACATCTAATTTGTTAATCTCTTGTGAAGTGAAAGTGGATCTTAAGATTTAGAACTTGCCATGCTAGCATAGGTTCATGATTGTTTATCAACATGATTCGTAGTATGAGATGAGAATACTTATATTGCCCTGTGTGATCTTTATGGATAACTTGCTCTTCAACTGTTATGTTTTCAAATGCTATAGACATATAGGGTCTAAGCATAATTGGTGTCTATTCATCTTCTATCTCTTTTGTGGATGTATGTTTGGTTTGGTATTCGTATACTGAGAAGTAGCGTATACTTGTTTCGTGTTGTCCGATCAGATATCATAACCATTGCACATAGTGATTAAAGGCATCGGATCTAAGCAAAGTATTTAATGAAGTTAGGATTCCATGGTTTATCTTGCATAAGTAATTAGATTTTAATTCTCATTAGTTAAGTAATTCTTAGTTTAATAATTTGCAGCTTAGTTTAATTTAGATAATTAAAAACCTCAAATTATTATTTGTCTTAGCAGTGGATTAAAACCATACATTGTTGCATAGGCATATTTACTAAATAGAACCATAACCAGATCTCTGTGGGAACGAACTTGATTTATATCTATATTACTTGTGACCACGTACGCTTGCGTGATATTGTGTTAACAATTACTCAACTGCAAGTTGAGTACGAGTTCAGTTATGAAATAGCCAATTAACCTTTTTTGTGAATGCAGAGGGATAGGTTTAGTTTAAAAGAAGGGTAATTTGGTCTTTTCACAAACCATTGCTCTAGATATAAAAATGTAGCTCTAGATATAAAAATTCCCTATTATAACACAATGAGAAATGTTAGAGTCACCAAAAAGATTCCCAAATGATGAGTTGTCACTATAATATTGATTGTTACTACATTAATGAGATGGGCTCATCGTGTATATATATAAATCCACAAATAAAAATAAGCCATGTGTTATTCGGGACCATTTCGGGATACGTAGCATTGCTCTATTAACATTAATATGCAATATTTTGTTAATGCAAGGAGCATATGCTACAAATATTACTTTTTTTTAACCATTCTGGAACTAACATTTCCTCTTAATTATTGTTAATTTGCTCTTAATTATTGTTAATTTGGTGTGAACATCCAGAGTATATCTTTTAGGGAGGTTTCCATTTCCTTCTTTCGTTTATGATTGGGTTTCGTATGTTATATGTTACCTCTTATATTTTTTTATATATCTTTGAGAATGCTAGTGCCTTATTTGGAAACTTGTATCTTAGTTTCTTATACTTGAAACTGGTGGAATTTGCACACACTTTTGCAAACTTATTTTGGGAGATTCGTGCTGTAATCTTATGATGGACTAAGTGGGTGAAGCAATTTTGTTAACCTTCATGGCTCAAATAAATTGGCCTTCGTGGTTCGCATTATATTGATCTTCATGGATGGGATATCATTGGCCTTCATTGTTGGCGCTATTAGAGCATCTCCGCTAGAGATTGTCAGGAAATTGCCAAATTTTATATGGCACGGTATCTTTGGTTGTCAACCTATTCGAGTTGTATAGTTGTCAACAAGTTGCCAACCAAAATTGCTAAAAGTTGGAACTTCCTCATAGATATGAGTTAAAAATACATACAAATACTCAAAAATATATTTAAATATATCCACTTTTATATCTCTCATGTTATTATCATTTTTCTAAAATATATGTATAGAACCATATTAGCAACTTTTAGAGTTGCCAACTATTGGAATAAACTTTTAACAAATGTTGTCATTAATGAGATAGATGAGAGAAGAAATTAAAATATACTCCCTCCGTCCCATCCATTTGTAAACATTTCAAAATAGAATGTCTGGCACGCATTTTAAGGTGGATTTTAAGGATACTTGCATAATTTAGTTTTGAAATTTTCTTTTTTCTATAAAAATAGAACAATCCTATTTTTATACAGAAAAAAGAAAATTTTAAAAATAAACTATGAAACTATCCTTAAAATTCATCTAAAAATGCGTGCCAGAAAGCGACAAAAAAAGTGTTAACAGCTGGATGGGACGAAGGAAGTAATATATGTGATAATATGGTAAAGATTGGCACTTGACAACCTTTATTGGAGATGCTCTTATTGACCTTCATGGCTGGTATTATTATTGGCCACTACAAGAAAACTGTCAATAGACATCACCCCTTTAACATCGTTTGCATTGGTGACCGATGTTAAAGGATTGTTTTACATCAGTTTTACTAGAATCGATGTTAAACTAGGTTTTAGACATCAGTTGTAATTAAAACCGATGTCTCATCCCCTTTTTAAAAAAAAAAATAAAAGAACACGGGATCTTTTTTACCAACCCATTTCCCTCTAATTACTTACAAACATTTCCCCCTCAAACATTTTCCCCCCTTGAAAGGCAGAGTGTATAAACTTGTAACACTATAACTAATGTAACTCAAACTAAAGGAAAAGATACTTAACCAGAAGACAATCAAGAACAGGAAGTCACAAGAAATCAACACTAAATGAAGACAAGGTAATTGATACAATTAAACATGCTAACTATGATCAAGCCAAGAAGAAATCATTGAGAGAAGTTCAAGTCAAAGTTGTTCATGCCTCGATGATTTGATTAATCAAGAATCAAGATCATAACTATCGGTATCAACAAGACCAATTGATTTCAAGTGAAGAAGAAAGAAAGCAAATATTGGAAAGCCAAGTTATTCAGTGAATATGGTAATTTATTCAAGAAGCAGAAACACTATCAAGACTAGTCACTTATGAACCAGACCAGTGCATCAAGTGTCAGGACATTGATAGCAAGTTTATGTCAGTAATAAAGAACCATGTTCAAGAGCTTGTTGAAGAATAAAGAAGACATGAAGATATCACAAGTTCAAGATGTGCATTGAAGTTTCAAGTTGAAGACCAGAATATTTTCTAAGTACTAAATGTTCTGGATGGCTAAGTAGAAATTCTCAAGTAGAAGTTCTACTTAGGAATTTCGAGATAGCCAAGTAGAAGTTCCACTTAGGAATTTCGAGATAGCCAAGTAGAAATTCTCAAGTAGAAGTTCTACTTAGGTGCAGCTTCAACATGACACATGGCATCTTCTGATTGGCAGATTTCCAAGCTTTCAAGATAAGGCAAGAATTATGTGGACATCATTGGGCCACGTACATCTTAGTCTTTGAAGACTACAGGACATAGATTACATGTAGTATAAATAGAAGTACTTGTGTAATGTTTTAGTTAGTGAGCAATTCTAGAGAAAAACACAAGAGAAAAAGAGAGAGTGCATTCACAGAGCTTAGTATCATTCACTTCTCTCTCAACTTCTGTTATACTTTGTAATGAATGTTGTAGCAACCCTTTCAAGTTATATATAAAGAAATATATTCCTTGAATCTGTGTGTTCATTTATTGCATCGTTTTTATTGCCTCTCATTTTCGAAAAGTTGTATTCACCCCCCCTCTACAACACATTTGGACCTAACAATTGGTATCAGAGCTATATGTTTAACATACAAAACATAGATCCTTGTGTTGAGTAGAAGAATCGTGAGTTTTCATTTTTCAGATCTACTTTTCATTTTCTCGAAAAGTGTGTTTTAATTCGTTGGTAGTGAAAACTCATCTGAAAAATTATTTAAATACTCCAGGTGTGATTATTTAGCTTGGGTGTATTTTAATTAATTTTTGTGAATTTATCTGGGTTAGTTCATATTTGGTGTTCTTGAGTGTTCATCATCTGTTCTTATCAAAGAATACAACCCAACAACTTTTTGATCTCCTTTTCAATAGTAAAAGAATAAAAAGGTGGTTTTTGGACTTGTTGATTTACTTTATTCAGCCGAAAGTAAAAGACATACTCAGTACCTAGCATGTGGGTTAGGTGGGTTTGGTGAGTAAAGCATTCAAAGTCAAAAAGTGTTAAAGTGATAATATTGTTTATTCAATATTTAAAGAAATCTGCAGAAAAATTATTCTAAGGCAAAAATTTCTACATAGAAGTTCTACTTGAGAATTTCTACATAGAATTTCGACTTGGACAATTTCTACTTAGTGATTTCGACTTGAGCAAAATTTCTACTTAGAGAAATTTCGACTTAGGCAAAAGTTCTACATAAATATTCTACATAGCCTAGTCTTGGGTACTTAGAAACTTTTAGTGACCAGAATTGAGATGGCTCCTAAAAATGCATTCAAGATCCCAATGTTCAACAAAGATCACTATGAAGAATGGGTTTTCAGAATGAGACTATATCTAGAGACTATTAACCCTGAATATCTGGAAGTCCTTGACAAGGGTAAATTTGTCCCAATGGCAGTTATTCCTTCACATACGGAAGGAGGAGTGGTTATACCACCTCGGTCTGAGCCCAAAAAGGCAGCGGACTTTTCGGATGCTGATAAAGAGCAAATAGCTTTGGATACTGCCGTACGACAAACCTTGATGGAATCTCTTGATCATGAAATGTTCAACATAGTCAAAGGTTTGACTACAGCGAAGAAGATTTGGGACAAGATAGAAGTTGTCATGGAAGGATCTGCAGAGGTCAGAAGCAACAAAACACTCATACTCAAGATGGAGTATGACACCTTTAGAATAAGGAAAGGAGAAGGCATAACAGATGTCTACCTACGATTCAGTCAGTTGGTATTGGATTTGAATCTGAGAGGTGTGACTCTCCCCATGGTTGAAACAAACACGAGATATCTGAGGAACCAGCCAAAAAGCATTGAGCATAGGGTCTACGCAATCAGAGAAACCAGAGATTTGCATACAACTTCTCTGGAAGAGTATTATGGAATATTAAAGACCTATGAGCTGGAAACGCTTCAAGATCAAGCATGGGACAATGATTCAAAGTCAAAAGAAAGTGCATCAGGATTAGTTGCTGATGAGGAAGAGTCTATGAAGGCAATGGTTGCAGCAAAGCCTAAATCATCACTTGCACCACATCAAGTTGATAATGATGACGAGTGCGCATCTGACAGTGATGATGACTACTACACCCAAGAAGAGCTGGACAACATGGACGATAGTGTCGTGGCATACATGGCAAGGAAGTTCAGCAACATGAGATTTAGAAAAAGCAACCGACCGCAGAGAAAATCTTCATCTTATTATCGGGCTGCTAAGGGTGGTGGTAGTTCGTCAGGCTACAAAGGAAAAGGCAAGAATACCAGCTACAAATCTCCTTTGGATTTCAAAATGAAGTTCAAATGCTATAATTGTGATGAAGCTGGACACTTTGCCTCGGACTGCAAAAAGCCTAAACAGACTTATCCAAAAGAAACATTTGAAGCTCTCAAAAGCAACTATGAAGCACTGTTGAAGGAAAGACATGGAAAACGAGCTTTATTGGTGACAGAAGGAAGAGCTTGGGATGATTCAGATGAGGAAGATGTTACTCAAGTAGCAAACTTTGCGCTCATGGCTGAGACATCAGAGGAACCAGAGGTACCAGTTCTGACTCTTAAAGTAGAAATGTCTATTGATGATTATAAAGAACAGAACGGGGCTCTTAGTGAAGAGATCTACATGTTGTGCAAAAGCCTAGACTCTTCTCAAAAGGAACAGAAAACACTTGTTGCCAAATGCAGAATGCTTGAGGCAAAAGTGGAAGAGCTAGAGGCTGCTTGCACTGTAGATACATCTCTAAGAGACTTTATTAAATCTCTGGAACACAAGCTCGTCCTTAAGGAAGAAGTAGAAGCATGTCTTAGGAACAATCTAGCTGAGTTAGAAACTAAATGCGAAGCATACAAACTAGCTGCTAGTAAAGTGTATGTAGATAATGACACATTTAAGAAGATAACTGGAGTAGGTATAGGGCTTGATTATTCTGACCTTCCTAAGAAAGAAGGAAAGAGACCTATTGACCCTAGTTCCAGTGACCTTAAACAGGAAACACCTAGAATTCTTAAATCAGCTGTCAAACCTATCTACAAACATCTTGTTCCTAGAATAGAAGAAGAAGAGACTGAATTGATAGCTAGATATGAGATTGAGATGGAAGATCGCCAGAAAGAACAACCTGTAACTCCTATTAAACAAGTGAAAATCAATTTCTCTAGAGATGAATCTAGACTGGGATTAGGAGCTAAGGCTGTTAAACAACAAGGAAAGAAAGAAAAAGGCATAAAAGAGGTTAAGGCTGAACGAATAAAGAAAGCATGTTATCATTGTAAATCTACTGAACATCTTTCTTATGCATGCAAAGCTAACATGAATGTTCCTGCTGCACATGCCATGCCTACCACACATACAATGAATAATCTGCATCAGAATCATGCACAGTGTGGTCAACCTAACTGTATGCCATGCACTTTTAATATCATGCAAACTTTTGTGCATTTAATGAATGCATCTAGCCAGTCATGCTCAAATACTGTTGCTAGTTCAAATATCAAGAAAAAGTATGGTAGAGCCAAGACTGTCAGTCCTCCTAAAGTTAGGAGTGACAAACCTTCTCCTAAGACTGACAAATCTGTCAAGTCTGAGAAAGGAAAGGAGATAGTCGAAAGCTCTAGTAATGTGAAGAAAAGTGCATCTCCTGTTGTTAAATCTGTTGATTCTCGATCTTATCGAAAAGCCGGGCCCAATCAAAGTTGGGTTCCGAAGAATGTCTAACCAATCTGTCATTGCAGGGCATTAAGCAGAATAGAAATAAAGTTATATGGGTGCTAGACAGTGGAGCATCGAGGCATATGACTGGAAACAAGTCCCTGCTTACAGAGTTGATTATGAAGGCTGGCCCTTATGTTACCTTTGGAGATGACAGCATAGGTGTGACTAAGGGATATGGCAAACTGAAAACTGGCAATGTCATCATTGAAGATATTTCCTATGTTGAGGGACTAAAGCACAATCTGTTGAGTATAAGTCAATTCTGTGACAAAGGTTACGAAATTGTCTTCAACAAGAAAGGTGTCTCAATCACTCACATCAAGGAAGGCTCACTAGCTTTAAGAGGAGTTCGAAAGGCAGATCTTTTTGTTGCAGATATGGATTCAGCAAATCAGGATGAGGTCACCTGTTTCTACAGCAAAGCCTCGGATGATGAAAGCTGGTTATGGCACAAAAAGCTATCTCACTTAAACTTCAAAACGATGAATGCTCTCGCAAGGCGAGAATTGGTGAGAGATCTACCTCAAATGGAGTTCGCTCCGAAAGGACTCTGTGAAGCTTGTGAAATGGGAAAGTCGAAGCGAGCATCGCATAAAAGCAAAGAAATTTCTAGTATTACTGAGCCTCTACAACTTCTTCATATGGATTTGTTTGGCCCAGTGAATGTCCTATCTTTGTCTAGGAAAAGATATGCTTTGGTAATCGTGGATGACTTCTCCAAGTATACATGGGTATTGTTCGCAATGACGAAAGACGAAGTACCTTTCTTAATCATTGATCACATCACTCAAATTGAGAATGTTTCAACACTTACTGTGAAGACGATTAGATCAGACAATGGCACTGAATTCAAAAACGCAGTGCTAAATGACTTCTGTGTATCTAAGGGAATACGTCGTCAGTATTCAGCCCCGAGAACTCCACAGCAAAATGGAGTAGTTGAAAGGAAGAATAGAACTTTGGTTGAAGCAGCAAGAACTTTGTTGTATGATTCAAAACTTCCTTTGTATTTCTGGGCCGAAGCAGTGAGTACCGCTTGTTACACTCAAAACAGAACCTTGATCATAAAAGATAAAGAAAAGACACCATGTGAGCTAATGAACAACAGAAGACCAACAATCAAATACTTTCATGTCTTCGGAGCAAAATGCTATGTGCTTATAGATGATGAAAATCTAGGCAAGTTTGCAGCAAAAGCTCGTGAAGGAATCTTTGTTGGTTACTCTACAGACGTGGTGGCAGCTTATAGAGTGTTCTTGGTGAATGATCGAAAAGTGACTGAAAGTTACAACGTCAGATTCGACGATACCAAACTCTCATCAATTTCAAGAGATTCTAGTGAACCTGAGTCCCTAAAATTTCAGAATCTGGACTTAGAAGATCTTGAAGATGAACCTGAGTTGGTTGTTCCATTAAATGTTCCAAGTGTACGTGAAGAACCTGAGTCTAGTGAACGAGCTAATTCTACAAGATCAGGAGAGACTTCTTCAGTACCAACCGGCAACAACTCAGGGGGAGTAAATAGCAGCTCAAGGACTACTGTTCAAGGCTCGAGTCGAGTTGACTCTAGTTCTGTAGGAGCTGGCACTAACTCAGGGGGAGTTAGTGAAAATAATCAAAGTAGTCAGCACCCCATCTCAGAAAGTCAAGCTGAATCATCTAGACAATTTCCAGGTGAACGAGTATGGAATAGAGACCATCCGTTTGAGTTAATTATTGGTGATCCAGATGCTGGTGTGACTACTAGAAGAACTGCAAGAGCTGACATGGCTAATATCTCCTTATATTCTGGGTTCTTATCCAAGCTTGAACCTAAAGAAATAGAAGAAGCTCTTGGCGATGCTGATTGGGTGATTGCAATGCAAGAGGAACTCAATCAGTTTGAAAGGCAGAAAGTTTGGAAACTGGTACCCCGACCAAAGAACAAATCCGTAATTGGAGCTAGGTGGGTATTCAGAAATAAACTGGATGAAAACGGACTTGTAACACGAAACAAGGCTCGTTTGGTTGCAAAAGGTTATTCTCAGCGAGAAGGAATTGATTATGATGAAACCTATGCACCAGTTGCAAGACTTGAGGCAGTCAGGATGTTCTTGGCATTTGCAGCACATAAGAACTTCAAGGTATTCCAGATGGACGTGAAAAGTGCCTTCCTGAACGGAGAGTTAGAAGAAGAAGTGTATCTGGAACAGCCGCCCGGCTTCGTTGATCCAGAACATGCAGATTTTGTGTATCTACTCTTCAAATCTGTCTATGGCCTCAGGCAATCCCCAAGGCGATGGTATGAAACCCTATCTCTATTCTTAATTGAAAATGGTTTTGTTAGGGGAGTAATTGATAAAACATTGTTCTATAAAGTTGTGAGAAATGACTTAATACTTGTTCAAGTATATGTGGACGATATTATTTTTGGGTCATCAAATGAGCGCTTGTGCGAGAAATTTGCCAAGCTAATGCAGGAAAAATATGAGATGAGCATGATGGGAGAGCTGTCCTTCTTCCTTGGATTACAGATCAGTCAGAGAAAAGATGGTATCTTTATCTGTCAATCCAAGTACGTCAGAGATTTACTCAAGAAGTATAATCTAGAAGATGCATCAGCAGCTAAGACTCCTATGGCAACAGCCACGAAGCTTGATGAAGACAAATCAGGTAAATCAGTTGACATCACAAGCTATCGAGGTATGATTGGCTCACTCCTCTATTTAACTGCAAGTAGACCAGATATAATGTTCGCAACTTGTTTATGTGCAAGGTTCCAAGCGGATCCTAGAGAATCACATCTCGTAGCCGTCAAAAGAATTTTTAGGTATCTCAAGGGCACACCAAATCTAGGGATTTGGTACCCAAGAGATACAGGTTTTAATCTTATTGGCTATTCGGATTCAGACTATGCAGGTTGCAGGATTGATAGGAAAAGCACATCTGGTGCTTGCCAATTTCTTGGCAGAAGATTGGTGTCCTGGCAAAGTAAAAAGCAACATACAGTATCTACTTCTACTGCTGAAGCTGAGTACATTGCTGCTGGAAGCTGTGTAGCTCAAATACTGTGGATGAGGAACCAATTGAAGGATTATGGCATGGAGCACAAGAAAATTCCAATCATGTGTGACAACACAAGTGCCATTGCCATAACCAACAATCCTGTAGATCACTCAAGAACCAAGCATATTGACATCAGGTATCATTTCATAAGAGAACATGTCGAGGAGGGGACTGTGGAGCTACATTTTGTGCCCACAATGCAACAAATTGCAGATATATTCACCAAACCTCTTGATGAAGTAACATTCAATAGGTTGGTTGGTGAATTGGGAATGCTTAACACAAGTTAGTAAAGCCTTCTATCTGTAAAATCCATGTTTATGTTTGTATGTGCAAGCTAATCAATCATTATGTGCTTAGACTTTAATATGCTTAATTAATGATTGTTATAGGTTGCATATAGTGTGATTTTGCATGAATTCATTGTGTTTTAAGTGTCTTTTATAGCACAAATCTGTGAATTTATGCTTGTTAGATTGCATGATCATAGGGGGAGTTAAATTCATAATAGTCTAAATATTGCATGATTTTTAGATGAATTTACCTGTGTTTTTTCATGTAATTAGAGGCCTTAGAATTATCAAGGAATGTTTTAATTATGTCATATATTAAAATCCTTGAATTGATATTTATATTAATTTGGCAAAATTAATTGTTGAGTTTTTCAAAGAAAAATTGTCAAATTATTCTAAGTATCTTCAAAATTTCGAGTTAGTCTCTATCTCGAAACTCATGTAGAAATTCGACTTGAATTTCGACTTGAGCTTCCAGGGTGAAGTTTTGAAAATTCTAAGTCTGGGAAGAATTTCGAGTTAGTACCTATCTCGAAATTCATCTCGAAATTCGACTTAGAGTTCGAGTTCGAGTTACCAGTGTGCCTAGTTCTATCTTCAAAATATTCGAGATAAAGTCTATCTCGAATTTTATCTCTAAGGTTGAGATGAGGTTTCCATTAAGGGAATATTTTGAAAAGAACTGAGAATTAACTTCGAGTTAGTCTATCTCGAACTTTATCTCGAAGTTCGACTTGATGTTCGAGATAGAGTTCTTAGTCTATCTCGAAACTCAACTCGAATTTCAACTTGGTGTTCGAGATAGAGTTCTCAGTTAAGCTAAAGGGAATTTTTCGAGTTACACTCCTAACTCGAAACATATCTTGAATTACCCTGGACTTTTTGATTCAAGGAAGTATTTTGGAAAGAATTTGAGATTAACTTCGAGTTAACTTCTATCTCGAACTTTATCTCGAAGTTCGACTTGATGTTCGAGATAGAGTACTTAGTCTATCTCGAAACTCAACTCGAATTTCGACTTGATGTTCGAGATAGACTCTAACTCGAAAAGTATCTTGAATTTTCTGTTTTTCAAGTTTACTACAAATCAATAATGTTCAAGATAGTATTTCCCTATAGTTTCTGCTGTAATTTTGGTTAAAGTGCTTCTTTGTGCATAATTGTTCGAGTTAACTTCTATCTCGAACTTTATCTCGAAATTCGACTTGATGTTCGAGATAGAAAAGTTCGAGATAGAAAAGTTCGAGATAGAGTTCGACTTAGATGTCCCCTGTATGGACTTAGTACTTTTCATATTTTTTAACAGGGACATTTTTGTCATTTCTCATTCACCTATATATACATCTCTAACTCGATGCCTAATTCACTTTACCTTATTCTAATTTTCAGCAGCCGTTTCACAAGAACAGTGCGATTTTACTAATTACATACCTTTGATCCTTGTTTTTGTGATTAAACTCGTACTAATCACGAATTACTGCCGATTTGTTGACTACTATTATCTGTGTTAACCTTAATCTTTGTGTTACTGTGTTTTGTGAACATTCATACACGCGCATATACATACACACGAACACATATTGTTTGTGTACTGTTCATAAACACGATTCCATTTTCTCCATCTATAAACACACACGATTCCACTGGTATACACAAGAAATAGTAATTGGTTGTTGAATTGAATCCCGTAGTTTGATTTCTCAGATTCCATTTGGTGTTCTTGAAAAATTAAAAGGGTTACAATTCTCTTTTGTAATTCGGAAAATTAATTGTTTTTCAAAATTAAAATAAAAATTCACATCTTTTAAAAAGAAAAACATTTAATCAAAATGGCTCACCAATTTTCCCTTGCTAAAAACAATTTTTACAATATTTCTACGGAAATTGGTGATCAACTCCCGCGGTTTAAGTTTTGGATACGATTTCTCAATTTGTATTCCAAAGCTAGCCAAGCTTTTACTGCTAAACCTACACTAGTACATGATGCTTTACAGCAATTATGGACTAGTGCGGTTACTTTTGGGAGTAAATCAACCCCCTACGGTTTCAGGTTTACCTTGGCGGGTCAGGAATATGAGGTGACAGAACAAATTGTCAACAGAGTTCTAGGATTCCCCATTAAAGATGCCTATGATCCAGAACCTACTGCTGCAGAACGCCTCAGATTCTTTGAAGAAATTGGATGTTATCCTACAAAAGGCCCAATCACGGGAAATATCCAAAAGCAATTCTTCCATGCGGAATGGAATTACTTTTTCGAGGCCATCACAAGATGTTTTCGGGCACGCGAAAAAGACTTTCATCAAATTCCGATTCCCATGCAAACCTTTGCAGTAGCCCTAGCAAGAGAACTGGATATAAACTATGGACGTATAGTTCTCTCTGAGATAGTGGCCTCAATGGGATCCCTTGCAAGCAGAGACCTCTCTACCACTGATGTCGTCTGCTGGTTTCCTCGGTTTCTTCAAATGCTAATCAATGACTTAATACCGAAGGATGCTCTTGCTATTCGACAGGGATTTGCCAGAAGCCCCACATCTGAATCACTAGGGATGGGCACTAAGTCACTTGCAACTATTGCAAATCAGGATAAACATCAAGGTAAGCCAATGTCTACTCCTGAAAATATACAAATGTGGCTTAGATATGATGCAGGAGTTACCAATTTGGAGGCATCATCACAAGTCTCATCACATGCTCAAAATCCATCTGTTCATGCTGAGGCATTTGATGAGATTCCGGATGAGGAAAGCGATGATGCACAAGGTAAGCAATCAGGTAATCTCTCTATGCATACTATTCATTCCTCCTCCTACGTTTCTGATTCCGCGACCCATGAGACTGCTAATGAGATGGGCTCATCGTGTATATATATAAATCCACAAATAAAAATAAGCCATGTGTTATTCGGGACCATTTCGGGATACGTAGCATTGCTCTATTAACATTAATATGCAATATTTTGTTAATGCAAGGAGCATATGCTACAAATATTACTTTTTTTTAACCATTCTGGAACTAACATTTCCTCTTAATTATTGTTAATTTGCTCTTAATTATTGTTAATTTGGTGTGAACATCCAGAGTATATCTTTTAGGGAGGTTTCCATTTCCTTCTTTCGTTTATGATTGGGTTTCGTATGTTATATGTTACCTCTTATATTTTTTTATATATCTTTGAGAATGCTAGTGCCTTATTTGGAAACTTGTATCTTAGTTTCTTATACTTGAAACTGGTGGAATTTGCACACACTTTTGCAAACTTATTTTGGGAGATTCGTGCTGTAATCTTATGATGGACTAAGTGGGTGAAGCAATTTTGTTAACCTTCATGGCTCAAATAAATTGGCCTTCGTGGTTCGCATTATATTGATCTTCATGGATGGGATATCATTGGCCTTCATTGTTGGCGCTATTAGAGCATCTCCGCTAGAGATTGTCAGGAAATTGCCAAATTTTATATGGCACGGTATCTTTGGTTGTCAACCTATTCGAGTTGTATAGTTGTCAACAAGTTGCCAACCAAAATTGCTAAAAGTTGGAACTTCCTCATAGATATGAGTTAAAAATACATACAAATACTCAAAAATATATTTAAATATATCCACTTTTATATCTCTCATGTTATTATCATTTTTCTAAAATATATGTATAGAACCATATTAGCAACTTTTAGAGTTGCCAACTATTGGAATAAACTTTTAACAAATGTTGTCATTAATGAGATAGATGAGAGAAGAAATTAAAATATACTCCCTCCGTCCCATCCATTTGTAAACATTTCAAAATAGAATGTCTGGCACGCATTTTAAGGTGGATTTTAAGGATACTTGCATAATTTAGTTTTGAAATTTTCTTTTTTCTATAAAAATAGAACAATCCTATTTTTATACAGAAAAAAGAAAATTTTAAAAATAAACTATGAAACTATCCTTAAAATTCATCTAAAAATGCGTGCCAGAAAGCGACAAAAAAAGTGTTAACAGCTGGATGGGACGAAGGAAGTAATATATGTGATAATATGGTAAAGATTGGCACTTGACAACCTTTATTGGAGATGCTCTTATTGACCTTCATGGCTGGTATTATTATTGGCCACTACAAGAAAACTGTCAATAGACATCACCCCTTTAACATCGTTTGCATTGGTGACCGATGTTAAAGGATTGTTTTACATCAGTTTTACTAGAATCGATGTTAAACTAGGTTTTAGACATCAGTTGTAATTAAAACCGATGTCTCATCCCCTTTTTAAAAAAAAAAATAAAAGAACACGGGATCTTTTTTACCAACCCATTTCCCTCTAATTACTTACAAACATTTCCCCCTCAAACATTTTCCCCCCTTGAAAGGCAGCGTGTATAAACTTGTAACACTATAACTAATGTAACTCAAACTAAAGGAAAAGATACTTAACCAGAAGACAATCAAGAACAGGAAGTCACAAGAAATCAACACTAAATGAAGACAAGGTAATTGATACAATTAAACATGCTAACTATGATCAAGCCAAGAAGAAATCATTGAGAGAAGTTCAAGTCAAAGTTGTTCATGCCTCGATGATTTGATTAATCAAGAATCAAGATCATAACTATCGGTATCAACAAGACCAATTGATTTCAAGTGAAGAAGAAAGAAAGCAAATATTGGAAAGCCAAGTTATTCAGTGAATATGGTAATTTATTCAAGAAGCAGAAACACTATCAAGACTAGTCACTTATGAACCAGACCAGTGCATCAAGTGTCAGGACATTGATAGCAAGTTTATGTCAGTAATAAAGAACCATGTTCAAGAGCTTGTTGAAGAATAAAGAAGACATGAAGATATCACAAGTTCAAGATGTGCATTGAAGTTTCAAGTTGAAGACCAGAATATTTTCTAAGTACTAAATGTTCTGGATGGCTAAGTAGAAATTCTCAAGTAGAAGTTCTACTTAGGAATTTCGAGATAGCCAAGTAGAAGTTCCACTTAGGAATTTCGAGATAGCCAAGTAGAAATTCTCAAGTAGAAGTTCTACTTAGGTGCAGCTTCAACATGACACATGGCATCTTCTGATTGGCAGATTTCCAAGCTTTCAAGATAAGGCAAGAATTATGTGGACATCATTGGGCCACGTACATCTTAGTCTTTGAAGACTACAGGACATAGATTACATGTAGTATAAATAGAAGTACTTGTGTAATGTTTTAGTTAGTGAGCAATTCTAGAGAAAAACACAAGAGAAAAAGAGAGAGTGCATTCACAGAGCTTAGTATCATTCACTTCTCTCTCAACTTCTGTTATACTTTGTAATGAATGTTGTAGCAACCCTTTCAAGTTATATATAAAGAAATATATTCCTTGAATCTGTGTGTTCATTTATTGCATCGTTTTTATTGCCTCTCATTTTCGAAAAGTTGTATTCACCCCCCCTCTACAACACATTTGGACCTAACACCCCTTCAGACATTTTCCCCCTTCAACATTTCCCCCCTTCGAACAGGCGGCTCCTCAATTCACTCACCTTCACCTTCACCATTCACTCACTCAATCACAAACTCAATGAAGAACCCTAGATTACAACCCCCAAATTCAAACCATTGCTTACAAGCCCCCAAATTCAAACCCTTGATTTCAAAACCCTAGCTTTCGATTTTTGTTAATTGGTTATAGAGGAGGCTTTATCTATCTCGAATACGCTCAAATTAGTAAGAATTTTTTGTAGTCTTGTAATTAAATTATACTGTCATATGTGCGAAATCTTATATCACAGGTTGGAAGAATTTTTAGTTGGTTAATTATTTGGAAGCCGATTATGCTTTTAGTCAAGCCCATCTCATCTCTCCCTATAGTTTGGAAGGAATATTGAATATGCTTTTCATTCCATTTGGCTGCGATTGATTTCACTGACAGTGTTGTTAATACGCTCACGTCAATAATTGCAGATACAAGGGAAGTATTATCTTAGAATTGATTCCCTTGGAGAGGGAGCTAAGTGGCGTCGATCTTATGGGCAGGAGATATATTCCCCATTTCTATTAGCTTTCACTGAATAGGTGGGGGATAGATCTTCAATTTATCATGTTTTCCTTCTTGCAAATAGCTATGCACTTAATATGTGATTCTCATATATGCAGGATGGAGATGAATTGACTAACTTTCAAGTGCCATCCTTTTCGTTTATGGATTCTTCATACAGTCTCCCTGATAATGTTGCAATGCTAACCCTCCAGGTATACATGTAAAGAAGTAATAAGCAGCTGTGATTTGGTATATTTGTCACTGATTAGATTATTCTGAATTGTACATATAATCTGAAATTTTAGGAGCTTGAAGATGGTAGTGTACTTCTTCGGCTGGCACACTTATACGAGGTCGTGCTTCTTTTAGAACTTCACTTTTTCAGAGAGTCTTGTCACTTTTCTTTCCTACCTTCAGTGAATTTCTTGTTGCAAATTAATATCCACTGCACATGACTCTGCTATGGGTCTGTAATTTTGCAAAAAGTAGGTTTTCAGTTATTCTAATATCTAAATAACATAAGGGCCTAAAGTTGACGATTAACACCTAAGAGGCCAAGTATAGTATGTTATTTTTCCAGGACCAAGTTCGATCAACATGGAATTCTTCTCCCATACTGATATGGGCTAAAAATAAGCCCTAAAGACACATTTAGTGTTGCATTAATTAGACCCGGTATGGTCCGAACGTGGGGCCCACCAACAGGGTCCAAAGTCCTATCTTTAATATTATTTTCGTAATTAATATTAGGGGTAATAAACAGCTCAGCAATAAGTGTCAGATAAGGACATTATCTCTACAAGACTTAGCCTCCAAGGCATCCAATTCGATATGGCAACAGACTCCTACAAGGAAGGAGTCTAGAACTTTCCTCAAGGAGGTGACTTATCTATTAAGTCTCCAACTCCTACCTTAATTCTAAGGCTTCTCAGCCTATATAAAGGGCCTGACCCCTCATTCTCAGAACTACGTTGGCTTGATTCTCTAGCAATACAGAGATACGTAGGCATCTTGTGAGGACCGATTAGTCTCGAACACAAGAACAGCCATTAAAACTCGAAGCTCACCATCCCTTGTATTTAATACATACAAACCCTCGTTTTTATTCCACAACACACACCTACTTGTTTTTCAAAAAACAATTGCATGCCAGCAAAGCAAATTTATCATTAACTATACCATACATATGTAGTTCGGTCAACATTCTACATATGTAATGGGATTACATTGGTTGAAGATTCTTCTCATAGTCTAGCTTCAGCCACATGAGGAAGTTTTGTATAATAACATTTACATAATATTATTTGGAATAGATGACATGTTCTGTAGAGTTCAAGTGTTTGGTCATTTACCTTGAGCCATACATGAATTGGACAGATTACATTGCTGCAAATATATATGTTGTGCTCATGTTAGCTAGTTGTCATGCTGTGTAAAATTCATTTGCCTATAGGGTTTAAATTGACCAATTTTTAAGATAAATTGATGCAGAACACATTCATAGCCCTGTTCATTTCAGTCTGATCAAATATTGCACAGTTAAACATCCAAATTACTACTGGTTTATTACTTCCCATTCTAAACTCTTTTAACTTTTTTCTTTTCTTCTCTTGTAATTTTAGATTGGAGAAGACAAGCTTCTATCCAACCTGGCAAGCGTAGAACTGAAAAAAATATTCTCAAAAAGAAAGGTAGAACAAATTCTTTTCTTTGCTTAAATAGCACTTGTATTCAAGTAAAGATTACTTCTTTTTGGCTCTTATGTAGATTGTTGTTGTTTATTTTTCTTTTATCACGAAACTATAATATGGCCTTAAGATTTTATTTATTTTTATTCATTTAATTCTATAATTTTATAAAGTTAGATCTTTGATGCATTTAGATTTAAAGGGGTTATTTCTTGTTCATGTGGCAGTTTGGATTGTGATTAGAATGATCTGACTTCTAGGGTTTCAAGATTGAATCTCAAATGGACTTGTCACCATATAATCATTTGAGATTCTTGAGATTACATGTAAATTCAGTAGCATTTAAATGTCTGGTTTTGTTAGTTGCTAGATTTGTATTTACTACTGTGATGCTTCCTAACCTTTCAACAATTTAAAAGTTGTGGGTACATGCATAACTTAATTTGAATTTTTCTATGCACTACGCATTATTTACATGTTTGTATTATCTCCTTCCCTCCTCTCATTACATAGATATGAACATTGTAAATTCACAACACTTTTTGTTATTGTATCAATACTATTGAAGTGGCATTACTGTTTTGGTTATTCATTTTTTTAAACGCTTCACTAAATTTACTGGATATAAAGTAGTAGACAATTTATGGGCTATTGTATCTGTTGATCAACAGCTAAAAGAGACCGTACTGATGGGAAAATATCCTTTGGTTTTGGGATCCTTGTCGACAATGTTAGAGAAGCTAGGTATGTTGTTCTGTACTTAAATTCATTTCCTTAAAAACTTGATACCAGTGAAACTGCAAATTCACCTACTATTTGTTTGCTCTGCATGCTGTTACCATAGGGCTGATCCAAATTTTGTAATGCTGAAGCCAAACAAGGAGCATCTAGCAGAGGGCATCCAGTGGAAAATAGGGGAAAGACCAATGCTGTGTGAAGGTTATATAGTATTGTTAAAGTTTCAAATTATTAGTAGTGGAGGAGTTTGTTTGTTATTGTGAACTTAAGAATATATTTGTAGTTGAGGTAGTTGTGGATATGGAGTTTGGTGTAGTAGGAAATTGTTAATGAATTATATATGCTTTTGGGTGAATGTTTGTATTGCTAACTTTGATGGTATTTAAATGTATTTGAATGC
The DNA here is from genome assembly GCA_036435485.1 of Saposhnikovia divaricata. NCBI lineage: Eukaryota > Viridiplantae > Streptophyta > Magnoliopsida > Apiales > Apiaceae > Saposhnikovia > Saposhnikovia divaricata. The sequence continues at coordinate 134,702,082 of CM071594.1, read as the reverse complement.
AATGTTGATTTTGGTAAATTTTTGGGCACAGACATCACTTTTGAAAGCAAAACTGATGTTCTTGTAAAAAACAGACATCAATTTGAGCCTTTAACACATCACCTAAAAATTGATGTCTTATTTGGCAAATTTGTGGAGCTATTTGACACCGGTTAAGAACAGATGTGGTATACACTTTACAACATCAGTTTTTTATTTAAAACCGATGTAATATACCAATTACAACATCGGTTTTCTACCTAAAACCGATGTAGTACATGAGTTTAGACATCGGTTCTTGTCTATAAACTGATGTTGTTGACCACTATTTTACATCGGTTACGAATTGATGTAATACGTCATTTTTAACATCGGTCCAGAAACGATGTAAAACACATGGACTTTTAACAACACCCACCTAGACATCGGTTTTTGAAACTTTTTACATCAGCCCAGAACTGATGTCTATTGACTTATTTCCAGTAGTGGGCCTTCGTGGTTGGGGTATATGATTGGCCTTCGTGGCTGACATTATTATTGGACTTCGTGGTTGGGGTATTTTGTAGGCCTTCGTGACTGGAGTTTTATTGGTTTTTATGGTTGTTGAAGGTCGGGGACCTTTTACATTGGAGTTTTATTGGTCTTCATGGTTGTTGAAGGTCGGGGACCTTTTACATTGATGCAATGGGGGATCATTATCAGGATTATCACTTGTATTGAAATTGTTACGCTCAGTTGAATCATTTCTTGCAATCTTGAGTCAAGTATTTGGAGTACATATCTTTTCCATTGGTATTTAGTTTCACATTATTTTTTAGATACACTTTGGAGGTTTATGTACTTACATGCATTTGCACACAACTGTGATTGTAGTTGATTTATGACTTAAAAGAATCTAGCGGATATCGGAGTTTATGTTCATGTAGTTAGTATATCTCATATAGTTTAGATCAATACAAATTTTGAGAGATGTATTCAATTTTTTATGATTTCCCCATTTAATTAAAGGATAAATGAACCTTTGATCATTATTGCTATTTTTATTTTACGGGACTGTACCAATATTAGAAATTTATTTCGTTTCTTTGGCACTTAGTATTTGTCAAAAGTTGGGGATGTAAATGGATAAAGTTGTATTCATTGTTATACTGGTGAATGACCCGAGTCTCTGATCTGAGATTCGATTCCCGCCAACAATATATTAATTTATATTTAATATTAAATATTATTATATACAAAGATACAAGATTTAAATACTCCCAACAAATATTAAAATTAATATAATAATATTATATTACACTATAAGCAAATTATAAAAAATTAAAAGTAAAAGCATGGGCTATAAGCTAGTATAAATAAAATAAGAAACATTAGGTCTTAATATGCTACATTTCATCATATTAAAATAAGAGTCCATTTGATTTGTTATCATTTTAAAATAGGGTGTTTGGCGCACATTTTAAGGTGGATTTTAAGGATAGTTTCATATCTTATTTTTGAAATTTTCTTTTTTTGTATAAAAATAGAACAATCATATTTTTATACAAAAAAAAATTAAAAATAAGTTATGAAACTATCCTTAAATTCCACCTGAAAATGCGTGCCGGAAAGTGACAAAAAAATGATAACAAATCAAAAGGACGGAGGTATCAATGCTACACTTGTAAATTATATCTATACTATACTATAGTATACTATAATAAGCAAACTAGAGGATAATATATAGTTTGGTTGTTTGGTTCAACCAACTATTAAAAGAATAGTGACCGTTAGATATTTAATAAATAGATGATAACTGTTAGATCTAATAATAAGGAATATTCTATATTTAAATCCCTCTCCTAAAGATCTAAGGTTCGAATCCCGTTAACAACAAATTTACAATAAGATTTTATATTATTAGTTTTAAACAATACATGTCATTTATTAAATAACTATTATTATTATTATTACTAATAATTTTATTAATTAATATTACAAAGTTAAATTATATCCATAATAAATTATTTTATTTTATTTTGTTTAATCATATAATTTTAAAAATATTTAAAAGTAATCCGTGGTTTGCACGGGCTATAAGCTAGTTGGAACTAAAATTTAGACTTATTTGAGCAAGATTGGATAACCTAAGTGATTAAGGATATATCCTTTGTTGACCCAGGTCATGGGTTCGATCCTCGCTCATCCCCAAGAATTGTTAGAACAGATACTCATTTCTAAGCTTATATAATATTCTTTCTGAACCATTCAAAACAATTATTAATCAGTAATCACCAAGCTATAGTAATTGCATTACACACCTTTTCATTTATAATTTATAAATAATTTAAAATAATAATAACATACTATTTTTAAGCTAGTATCATCGAAGCACAATGCCTTACAGATTCAGTAAATTTATATAATCAGTATTTTCTATCATTTTAGCCAACACCATTGGAAATGCTAAGCCTACTTATTCAAAAGACAATTTATTTATATTATTAGATATTTTAACATAAATGTGATGGACCCCTTGTACATAAATATGAGTCCCGCGAATAAAATACGACACATATTATTCAAAAATATATTTGAGATTCAATTCCGAATATGTAACATTAGCGGGCTGGGATCCTTTGTCTCCTTCCTCCGTGTCCCCTTTGTGTCTCCTACTCTTTTTAATACAAAAAGAGTTCCCCTGCGGGGTCCATTTTAAATAAAAATTTTGTATTAAAAAGAGTTGGGGATACAAAGGAGACACGGAGGAATGGGACAGAAGATCCGGACCCAACATTAGCCCCACATTAATCCGTTCCAAGTCCTAGCCAAAATTGAAAAAAAATCGTGATTGGGGTTTGACTAATACATTTTCTTTTGGGCTTTGGCCATAAATACCCAAAAATGCACCCCATCGTTACAAGAATACCCCAAAATGATGATGGTGGCCATAAATACCCCGCCATTACGCATTTGAAATAGGGGTAATAGGTTTTATACTAATTACGCATTTTAAAAAGGTGTAATAGGTGAAACAGTACTTCCCTATTACGCATTTTGAAAAAGGGTAAATGCTATTCGCATTTTAAAAAGGGGTAATAGGAGAAAATTTTCTATTAATTATCCACATCAGAAATGCGTAACATGATTTTTTTGTATTACCCTTTTGTGAAATGCGTAACTTCGGGTTACTTTTGGCCACCAGTTCCAAAAAGTGTTATTTTCGTACGGATTATTTGATTTTGATGCATTATTGTCATTCTTTCTTTTATTAGTGCCTGTGATTCTGTGAAGGACCGTATATTCCTGAGTCCTGACTGTAATATTCACCTCCCGTGATTCGTGCAACTACAGCCATACATAAATCGTATGAAAGATTGCGCATGCAAGGAGTACGAATCTTTGTTGATAAATACTACGTATCTGAAAAATGGTCTCAGTACACTATTCCTATCACTGTTTCTGTCCTTGCATCGTACACAGCACAGTCCAGGCTGCACGCCTCAACATAAATCAAGTGTATTTTGTATTTTATTTCCTCCTTAAGAGCATCTTCAACCCTCCCAACCTGTTAGCTATAATTTTCAACCCTCCCAACCTGTTAGCTATAATGTTTAAGTGATTGTGAAATTGTGTCATTTATACGTATTCTCTAAAAAATGGATTATTTCAACGCAACCCAACTCTTAGCAATAATTTTACATACACTCAATTCATACGCTATATTTGTTGATTTTCACCCTCATCCTCTAAAACTATCAACATCATATCCCGCCAGAATCTTTAACTCTTCCGCTAAAATTCTTCACTCTACAGCTAATTCATTGTTCACCTAAAATATTTTACTTGAATACTATTAAGTTCACCTGTTCACCTAAAATAAGTAAATGAGTTCACCGTAAAATATCATTCAGTTCACCTAAATATATCAAATAACAACAGGTCTCATCGAATACTATTTTACAAATATAGATGTTAGAATATAAATGTTAAAATATAGCCGTTATTAGAATTTGAAAATAATAATAAAATACTACTCTTTTTGAATTATAGATAATACCATTGGAGCACAAAACCTTACAGGTTGAGCAAATTTTAGCTAACGGCTATTATATATTATTTTAGCTAACCATTATAGCTATTACCTTTGGAGATGCTCTAAGAACATCTCCAATGACAAATGATTGGCTAAATTACATAAAATATTGATTATGTAAAATTTGTCGAACCTATAAGACTTTATGCTCCGAGAGTATTAGTTATAATGATTGGCTATATTTTAAGAATGGTATGTTATTAATATTTCAAGTTGTTATTAATTGAATATATTATTTTAATATAGAAATAAATGATGTGGCAATTCACTATAGATTTCTAGAGGTTCGACAAATATAATCAACATCACGAAATTATCTATAATTATAGATAAAGGTTTTGTCCCATTGGAGTAGCTAATTTTTTACGTATTATATACTAGTTTTATACCCGTGCGATGCATAGGTAACTTTATTAATATTTTTTAGTATAATTTTGATTATAATTTTTTTCTTGTAAAATTAGCTTTATAGAATTTTTAATAGTTTGCTTTTACTTTATTGATAATAATATATATGTTATATCGTTTGTAGTATACATTTGTTTTTTTCCCTTGTAAATGGTTTTTCTATAATTTATATTTCAAAATTAATTAGGCAAACATATTTTTTAGTATTTCATAATTATTTTTGATTTTTTTATTTTATTAGATTACATATGATATACTTAAAACATATAGGTACTATATTCGTGTAACAAATTTTTTAACAAATTTTTTTTAATCTTTTTGATTATGTAATTTAATGATTATCTTAAAAAATTTAGATCTTTCGTTATAGTGTTTTTTTATAGTTTTTCAAGACATTTTTTAACTTTTTTTAAAATATGTGTGGTATCAAATTTTTTTAATTGTTTGAATATTGTTATTTTTTCATGTTAATTTTATATTTTTGCCATGTGTGGTGTTTATTATGTGTTTTTGTTTAGAGTAATCTTAGGGATTTTTATGTTGTATTATATTTAGATATTAATATATATTTATTTTGTGTGTGTTTGAATTGCTTTCTAATTTAAAATATGTTCATTTATTAATTTGAGTTCACTTTTTTAATTTAAATTTTTTCTTTGCAAAATAAGAATTTGTTTATATGTTGATTTGTGCTCACATTTTTTTAATTTAAATTTTAGAAACATATTTGTTGTCAAACCTAAAAATAGAATATTTAATGAGTTTTACTAAAATAATTTTTTCTTAAACCACTTTTATTTGGTAAAGGTTTTTTTTTTGTAAATTATATTTTAAGGTTTAGCTTGACATATATTTTAATATTTCATATTTTTAGGGTGTTTTCTTATATTTTATTAGAATATATACAATATACTTTAGACATGTATAAACGTATTGGTTTAACTAATTTATATATATATATATATATATGTGTGTGTGTGTGTGTGTGTGTGTGTGAAATTATATAATTGTGAACACACAAATTTGTACTATATTTTTATATTTTTGTGTAGATTTATATTTGTTTTAGGTGCATTATATTAAAGTTTATTATTGATTTAATTTTCTAAAGTTAGATATTTTTTGAATTGGTGTTTTTTTTTTGTAGATTACATTTTGTTGAATTTTGGTGTCATTTCTAATTATGACATGTTTTTATTACTTTTTTAATATCTTATTTTACCATATATTTTCTTAAAGATTTTTTTTATTTTGTAATTAAATGTAAATTCCTGTTTTTTAAAAAATTATTTTGAATTGAAATTCTGATAGTATGATTTGTTTACTTTTTTTTGTTATATATAAAGAATGAATTTGAGGCTTATTTTTAAATATGGTTTTTGCTATTTTGTCCTTGTTTCTTAATTTTAGAAACATATTTGTTGTCAAACCTAAAAATAGAATGTTGAATAATTTTTATTAAAATAATATTTTTCTTAAAACACTTTTATATGATAAACGATTTTTTTTCTAAATTATATTTTAAGATTTAGCCTAACATATATTTTAATGTCTCATATTTTTGGCGTCTTTTTTCTATTTATTAGAATATATGTAATATAATTTGGACATGTGGGAACTTATTATAATTTAACATATCATTTCCAATTATGACATGTTTTTTGATTACTTTTTTAATATCTTGTTTTACCAAATATTTTTTCAAAAAAAAAAAATTGTTTTGCAATTAAATGTAAATTCTTGTTTTGTAAAAAAAATTGAATTGAAATTCAGATGGTGTTTTTTGTTTACTTGTTTATTATATATAAAGAATGAATTTGTGATTTATAAATTTTGTGCTACTACAACTCTTTTTCCTAGAATTTACTTGTTTTATGACTTTTTTAATAATTAGGTTTTCTTGAAACTCATTTTTCTAGTAAGGTTTTTTATGAAATTTAATTAAATTATTAAATTATTATAGGATTTTTTGTGGTTATTATATTTAGAATCTCTATAAATTATTTTATTTTAGATTTTCGTATTGTTTTTTAATTTATTTACAACTTTAGTACCGAATCTAGAATCTTTTCAAAATAATAAAATGTTAATTTATTAATTTGTGTTGACTTAATAACCTTTTTTTATTAATTTGGTTTTTTACATGTGTTATTTTAGTGCATTATTTTTAATCTGTTTGTTTGGTCTTTTAAATCAATACTATGGCCCAACTCTTCTGGCTCATTCCTAATTTCTACTAAACTTACATTTTTAACCCTGACAACCACCTAAACCTCCTTACGCCAATTATATATAGGATATAATAAATTTTATTTTTGGAAAGTAACGTAAACTTTTAGCTAAGGATTTATTATGGTTGGAGATATTCTAACAACAATTTTAATACAATATTAGAAAATGTGTTATTTCTATAATATAACATCATTTAAATAACACATCTTTCCAATATAATGTTAAATTGGTGCTAAAATAGTCAAATATAAAAATGTTGTAATTAATTCTAAATGAAAATTGCTAGGGAACCAAATAAAAGTTCCAAAAAAATGTCCGAAAATGACACATGTTTTTTTGTCATTGGTTGATTAAATAATTAATATAATGGGCCCAGCGTGCATTCATATGAATCCCCCAATTAAAACTTTTCATTTTGCCAAGTCACACATGCCACATCATTTTGGAAATTTTTTTGGAGAGTTTTTTTTGTTCTCTAGCATTACTCATACTAAATATAGAACCAAGTAGTATAGAACTATAGATGTAGCTATAATATAATTATCATATAGATATACAAGTAGTAAGATAAAGGGAAATAAATAATTAAAGCAATTATGACCAATATTATTTTGAATTTAAAACTTAGATGATTGGAATATAGCTAAATTTAGATATAATTGATACTATTCTAAAACATATATTGGACTATGAGTTTTATTTTAAAATCAAAAATCATTTTTTGATTTCATATTAGCATAAATTGCAAAGTGATTATTAAACTTTACCAGTTTTAGCATTTTGCTGTCCGAAACTTCAAATTTGTAATATAGCGGTTTGACTTACTTTTATTTTTCGAAAAAGTGGCTAAGAACCACTTTTTCAAGAAAAAAATCATGATATTTTTTTTAGAAAACGCTTGACATTACTTTTTATGAAAAAGTGGTTCGTAACCACCTTTTCGAAATATAAAACCAATTTCCGATCATCATATTGCAAATTTAAAATTTCAACCACTAAATTGCTAAACAGAGTTAAGTTCGGCCACAAATTTGTACTTTACTCTTCATATTATAATAATAACAACATCTACTTTAGTTTTAATATTCGACTTGTTCTAAATGAGTTCTTGAGTTTTAAGATATACTTGGATTCAAGGTTAGTTATTCAATTTTAAGATGCTGGGTTAGTCATTCACTAAGGGCTAGAATGAAAAGTAATGTCGTTGATTGTTGATTTTGTAGTAAATTTTGAGAAATGTACAATGAGCTTTATAAACTAGCGATCAATTAATCTATGAAGAATTGTGATTTTCGTGTTTGGATTGAATTTACAGAGTTTCTATTGAATTAGGACGAAGTATTTCTTACTTAGACTCGTAAACTCTCTAGAATTGCTATGTATTATTTATATCTCGCGTACATTTAGTCGTACAAATTGTTTGCATTGACTTTATATAGACATTAAGTCCACTGTAATTCTTTTTTGGCAAAAAATTTGTTTATTCGTTAATATGCTAGATTCCTAATTTGTGTGAAACTACATCTCTTCATCTAAAAGGCCTAAATCGAATAGGACTCAAGTTCTAGTCCGATTAAAAATGTCTTTGCTAATTATGGTTCTATTAAAAGAATTTGAGGATCATTTGTGCCTAAAAAGTACTATTTCAACCAAAAATTAACGTTCATAACTTGTTTCTATATAAAAAATATGATACTTAATCATACTATAATTTTACCATCATAAAGTTATTTGCATACAGAAACCTGAACGTGCAGTGGGAACCTGAACCTTTTCAGTAGACCTGTACATGTTCTAATCCAATTAACATGTTATTCGGCTCCGGCTAATCATATGAAGTGTATTCTTAAGTCCAATGAACCTTCTAATCCAATTAACATGTTATTCGGCTCCTGCTAATCATATGAAGTGTATCCTTAAGTTCAATCCTTAAGTTCAATGAACCTAAATCTAACCCATGAAAATTTTGGATACAACAAATGCCAATTTTTTATTCACATTAAAAAAATGTTTTATATATTGAGCAAATCAATACTTTAATTTTTTTGATTTACTAAAATATTATCGATTAATTATTGAAATTTTAGCGATTTAATTTTTTAAAATCCAATTAATTGCTATATATTATTTTGAATGATATTTTTCATTATAAATAATGCTAACATATTAAATATTAATATAAAAATAAAATAAATATAATTATTACTTTGATTAATTTCTATAAATGAATTAATTTGTAATCGATACATCAAGCAAATAGTTCAAATTTTCAAGCTTCACAACCATTGGTCAAATAAATATTTATCTTTTTTTTTTTATGAAATATATTAGTTGGAGAGATTTTCTTATTTCCAGCTCGTTGTATTTGAGATTGATGTGATAAAAAAACAAGAAAAATGTTTGGGGTATAAATTTGGTTTCCAAAATACTTTGCTAAATGCCATGATCTAGATTTGACGTACTAAAGTTAAATGAAAGTAAATCTCCTCGTAATCACATTAACAAGACCAATCATAACATTTAATTCTGTAACATTATCCATGCCATATCATTTAAAAACAAATTTTAATATTATTCAACTAAAATAGATGGTTTTGCAGAAATATCAATCATTACAACATTCATTTCGGTTTTAAGATCATTACAACATTCATTTCATTAAAGAAAATCGAATAAATAAGCTACTATTCAAATTCGTAATTTAATTTAATGAATGAAAATACAACATTCATTTCATTGAAGCAAATCAAATAAACAAGCTATTCAAATTCCTAATTTGAAATTTAATGCCATCTCCTTGCATGGATAAGAGCATTCATAGACTATTTATCTTTAAATGGCATTTCACTCTTTTCAAAGGATATATACTCGAACTAATATTATATAATAAACTATAAAGATTACTATATTTTTATATATATTTCATTAATAGATTGTACTAACAAGATAGAAAGCTTTAATAAAAAAATTTTGAATAAAAAAGATAAATATTAACGATATTGTTAAAGACAAACATGTTTATCCATTTCTTAAATTATTAAAACAGGTAATTTTCAAATTATATTTAAGTATTGAGTTTGGAGGCTATTTGACCTTATTTTACCTATTTATAAGTAATCTCCTATTATTACCTATTTAATTATGAAAAAAGAATTATTTTCTCTTCTTTTCTCCATTTTTTTCCGTCGTTTTTTTTACTCTTTTATTTCCGGGTGATGGTCCAAAATATTCATCTGGGAAACTGACTGACCCTTTTTACTGACGGGACACGGTACATCGTGTATCGTGATATGAGGGGTGTTGCGGAACACGGTAACAGGGCATGATACGGAACTGCGTCTTCCGTGTTATGCATGATACGGAAGACCATGCTCCGTGACTGTGCTGCGCACCCACCTAACACGGAACACCGTCCACCGCATCATGCATAACACGGAGGACGCAGCTCCGTATCTACGTAATACGGAGGACGATTCTCCGCATCATGCTAACACGGAGGACGATTCTCCGTATCCCGTCAGTATTTCGGGCCATTTTTTTCAAAATCAGTATTTTGGGCAAAAACTTGTGAAAAATAGGCATTTTGGTAATTCTCTCTTTATTTCCCCTCTCTTGGATTCATTTTATCATAATAATAAGGAATAAGTATTGAAAATGTTGTAATTAATATGCAAAATTAAGTTCTTAAATAACTAGGACTCCTTATTACATAATATTTATAAATAGCATGCTAAAATATTGTTGAATTTGCTTAAATGATAACATTTTCCTCCTTTCATTATAGTTCACTCTAACATTTGACTACGTTGTCAGAAATAATAGCTTATTTTAAAATTTTCATTTTTCTGAAAATGAATATTAATTTTAAAAATTACATTTTATATGTATTTAGTATAAGCAAGTTATCGTGGTTTGATCATGGGGGATAAAAAAATCATTTAAAAAATGGTATTATTAAATGAAGGGATTATTAAATGTGAAAATGGAGGGAATGTAGATGAGGATGAAGTAGAAGCTTGATGTCAGTGCTTGATGTCTGAGGTGATCAATGTTTCAGCTATTTTGTGGGAGTCTTGTTTTGAATAATTGATTTGAACTTTGATTAAAGTGGTAAATATGGTGTTATTAGTCTGTGACAGTATATCTAAAGGCTGGTGGTTAATTGCATACGTATGCTGCCGCACATTCGTACTGCAGAAAGTTTCTGCGGTACGTAGAGAGATGGGTGTTGAAATCAGATCTTTTGCAGAGAAACAGTCCATTAACCATGGAGAAATCAAGCTAAACTTTATATTAAAGAAGAAGATGAAGAACGTATATAGAATGTATTTACATATTGTGATGTCTTTTACAAGAAGAAATGTAACTAACTAACTGATTCTACCTCTCTCTAAGCATCTAATACTACTGCTAAATGACAAAACGTGCCAGCTAATGTATTGTTGTTATTGGATGGTGAAGCAACTAATTGTTGCTTATGTGGCAACGCAAGTGTAACTGATCGTTGATTATGTGGCAATGCTGACATGGAAGTAGTAACTTCAACACCCCCCCCCCTCAAGTTAGGATTTCCAGAAGCATGAAAGCCTAACTTTGATAACAATTGCTGGAAATATGCAGGAGTTAAACTCTTAGTGAACAAATCAGCTAGTTGAGAAGATGTAGGCAAATAAGTGAGTTGAATAAGACCCTATAACACCTTATCACGAGAAAAATGGTAATCTATTTCAATGTGTTTGGTACGCTCATGAAAAACGGGGTTCTTAGCTATATGAATTGCAGATTGGTTATCACAATGTAGTGTAACAGGCTTCAAATTGTGTACACCCAATTCATCAAGAAGTCGAACTAGCCAGGTAATTTCAGAAGCAGCTGAGGCCATTGCACGATATTCAGCCTCAGATGATGATCGAGAGAAAGTACACTGTTTTTTTGATTTCCAAGTGACAGGAGAAGAGCCAAGAAGGAGTACATAACCTGTAACAGACTTTCGAGAATCAACGCAAGCTGCCCAGTCAGAATCACTGAAAGCTTGCAAAGTGATATGATCATCAGCTCGTAATAAAATGCCTTGCCCAATAGTATGATTAACATAACAAAGAGTATGTTGTAAAGCCAAGAAGTGAGACTGTCGAGGCTGCTGCATGAATTGACTGAGAGATTGGACATCATAAGCTAAGTCTGGTCTAGTGTTGGTTAAGAAATTTAATTTTCCAAAAAAAGAACGATATAGTTCAGGATTGGAAATTAAATCTCCACCTAAAGAAGACAACTTAACATTCAAAGGTAGAGGAGTAGTGGCCTTAGCATTCAAGTCAAAAGAACAGCCATCAAGTAATTCATGAGTGAATTTCTTTTGGCTAAGAAGAATACCATCTGGAAGATAACTCACTTCAATGCCTAGCAAATAGTTTAGGATACCAAGATCCTTGATTCCAAACTCAGAGTTAAGATGAGACTTAAGATGATTAATACCTGTGATATCGGTTCCTGTAAAAATGATATCATCAACGTACAAAGCTGCTATACATATAAAACCATATGTTCGTTTAATAAACAAGATGTAATCATTCTTAGATTGAATAAATCCTTGATCTTTCAAATTAAACACCAACTTGGCAAACCATTCTCGTGAGGCTTGTTTAAGCCCATAAATCGATTTTCTCAGTCTACAAACTTTATTCTCAGGATTTGGAACACCTTCAGGAACCTTCATAAACACTTCTTCAAACAAATCGCCATGTAAAAACGCGTTGTTTACATCCAGTTCGAACAAAGACCACCTCTTGCTAGTAGCTAAAGCTATAAAATAGCGAATAGTAGACATGTTAATAACAGGAGAAAACGTTTCCTCGTAGTCAATCCCATAACGTTGATTAAAACCCTTTGCAACTAATCAAGCCTTGCAACGTTCTAAAGACCCATCTGATTTTAGTTTAACTTTAAAAACCCACTTCGAACCAATAGCCTTTTTTCTTTCTGGGAGATAAACTAGATCCCAAGTATGATTAGCATTCAGTGCCTCAATTTCTTTCGACATAGCTTCAACCTACAACGGATTTGTTGACGCCTCAGCATAACAAGAAGGTTCTTTGATATCACAGACTTTAGATAGAAAACATTGTTGAGTTGAAGGCAAAGATGTAAACTTAACAAGATTGCACCAATGTGCATTTTGTGACATTGAAAAAGACTGAGTAGCAGAATTACAAACAAAGTCATTTAAAAATGTAGGTCTGTGACGTGTTATAGTGGACTGTCTCTGTACAACTGGAAGTGCAGGTTCACTAAGATTAACTAAACTAGAGGGATTAGAAGAAGCTGTATGTTAACTCGAATAACTTGTAGAAGGGGGGTTGAATACAAGTAATATAATTGTGCCTGATTTTTGCTTGATTAGATGAACAAGAACAAATGAATGAATCAAACTTTGTTTGTATTAAATAAATCAAATACAAACTCTACCAAAGGTGTATAATACCTTTAGCAGCTGCTGACAATACAAATCTTTCTCTCTCTGTTTGTTTCGAACTCTCGAATACAAACCTTATTCAGAGCTTCACACGATATGCACTCTAAAATTCACAATTCACTCTTTTACAATGATATAGAGAGAGAGTATTTATAATGCTACCTATAAACTAATAACAAAAAGTAATGATCTATACATGACAATGTTCTGCCGTCCAGTTGATAGTTTCCATCAATAGAAAATTCTTTCCTTCATGATATCTTCTTGCTTGTTCTTCAAAACAACGATCTTGTTTTATAGCACTTGCCAGTTTCTGTAGCATCCATAATGACATCATCAGTAACACGACTGATATCAGGATTCCACCTTGCATCAGGATTTGACATCCATCAATATTTGACTTGGCGTATCAGGATTTGATCTCAGTTCCTGACATGTAGTCCTTGATGCACTGCTGTTCCTGACTAAATTCTACAGATTACTGTCTAGCACATATATCCTATACAGAGTACTAAATCCTTTATAAAATCAGGATTTACAAGAAGTATAAGCAAAATTCTATTCTCAACATCACAACTTATGAATTATTCCTAACAATCTCCCCCTATTTATGCTTTAGAATCTGAGGCATAAATCTAAGTTGTAGATGTCAAAACATATAACAATACAACCAGAATAGAATTTATGAATTTAAGATCATGAAGTTAAGTACCTCCTTCTTCAGATGTAGACATGTATCTAGTACTTAAAAGAAGGAATTCAACTATTTGATGCTTCTTTTCCTTTACCACTTCCATGATGAAATTTACCACTTCTATCACCCTTAGTTCCTCTCCCAGTCTGTTTATTTCCCCCAGTCTGTTGTTGTTGTTGTTGTCTCTGAATTGTCTTTATCTCCCCCTTTTTGACATCAGCAACATTAATTCCAAGAGATTCAGTAACAGAACCAATGAGATTCAACAGAACTGCTTGATTGTCCATAGACTTGGTTATCTTCAAGAATCTGAAGTCTCGATTGAATATCACTTTGAGATTTCTGAATGTCCTATAGAATTTCAGAATTGACTTCAATGTTGGAAGTGCTTGTTGTATCTTCAGACTTAGATGCAGAAATAACCTTATCTTCAATCCTTGTAGAAGAAGTTGCCTGTATAGAATGATATTCAAGTAATAATACTTGAGTAGAAGTACAAAAATTTTCATCTTTCTGATCTAAAGCTAAAGTATGATCATCCTGTCCTTCACTAGTATTCTGTGTACTAACATCTACAAATCCTGACTCCTCCTTAGATTGATCAGATACTGTTGATGTCTCAATTCTAGCTGATATTGGAAGTACATACAAAGGAATACTAGGATCATTAGGAATATCTTCTGGTACTGGTTGAGTAGAAGTTTGTCTTAGCCTTTCACCTCTTCTATTGATGATTCCTGCAAGCCTTTCTTTCTGTTTCTGAGCTTTAACTTCTGGATTTGCATTGTGATATGCTAAGTCATTCTTCTCATACATCTTGATAAAATAATAAGTACCAGCATCCATACCAAGACTTTCAGACCAAGATTCAGGAAAAACCTGATCCCAGAAATCAAACGATGGTGCTTTCCTAATTTCCTCTCCCTCACTATGGAGTTGATCATCCATACCCTCATTCTCACTTTGACTATCTAAAGTCAACACTCTTTCTACCTCTCCTTTTGCCTGGTCAGGAGCCAGCCTCTCTATGTGTGGATCTATGTCCATCTTTTCAAGTGTATCACTCAAATTTGGATAAGTGCTCTCATGACCTACAGAAAAATAGGGGTTAGAAGAAGTTTTTATACCTGAACTCACATGGAGAGAGGGTTCCTCATATGGCATGGGGCTTGAGGTTTTCTCCAAGGAGTGAGCTACTATAGTCTCTGAACCCTTACAAAAATCTACTTTCTTTCCAGAAACTACAGGCTCTAGTATATCACTTTCAGGATCTACACTAGACTCTGATGTCTTCAGTAATACTTCATTAGACACCATAGCTAGTATGTCACCATCTTTAAGTGTTGGTTGCTGAGACACACCCTCAAGGTGGATAGACTCTGAAAGAACAATATTGGTTTGATCTTCAGGAAAATCAATCAAAGTCATTCCTCCCATATCATAGGGTTTCTCACTTGCAATTTCAGTCATCACAGAAGACCTTTCAGCATCATCAATCACAGTTCCTGAGTCATCCAACCTCTGACTAGATGGTTCTTGTGTTGCAGTGATTGTGATCTGATCTATCCTACTATTTACCACTGGTGCAATAGTATCTTCTGTTGACTGCTTCCTTCTATCAACTACCTCCTCTTGTTCACCTTGAGCTGAAGCATCTTCAACAATGACATCCTTGTCAAATAAATATGCATGAAGTGATTGAAGTGCAACATGCTTAGGAAGTCCAAATTTCTTGTGCAATTCCTTTCTGACTGATACATAGAAGTACATCTTCATTAAATCAAGTCTTTGATGTAACAGTCCATATTCTCCAGGAAATGAAAGTTTGGGAACTCTTTCAATCAGAAAATCTAGAACAGGCCTGGAAAGCTTCACTTTTAGAGAAATAAGTTCCATAGCCAGTCTGTATGTCAATGTTGTTTCCCATGAAGAATAAAGATCCAGATCTCTCTTGTCAGATACTGACGTGGATATAGCTTTATTTGTAGAGACCTGCATAATGTTAGTTGGACTAGACACTGTGTGTGTAGGTGACAAATGAATCTTTCTCCTTGTTCTCCTAGTATAGTGAGTAACAGATTTATCTTGAGAAGACTCAAGAGGTGTAGACACAGAAGTGATCTTGGGATGAGATCTTTTTTCAATAGACACAGTCTTTTGAGAGACAATATCCAGTAACTGTTTTCCCTTTTTAAGAACTACAGCCTGGAGCCTGGCTGTGACTAGGTGTTCCATCTCTTTGTCCTAGCTTAGAAAGTTGAATTGCAGCCTTCAATTCTGGTCTCTCAGCAAGAGATATATTATCATCATCTTCACTAGAACTACTACTAGAAACAACAAATATTCTCCTCTTTACAACTGATGTCTTTTGAAAAACACCAGAGGTTGGTTTCTTTGAAACAATAGGCTGTGGATCAAAATTTGGTTCTAGAATTGTTTCAGAGACTGTTATGTTTTTGGCTACTTGGGTAGACAAAGGGGGGTTCCTCCTTCAATTGAGATTCCTGAGTCATTTCACCACCAAAGAAAGAAGAATTATAGATAGTAGGAAGATGAGTTCTTAGAAGTACCTGAACATGATTTGGATAGTGTAATGCAGGTATTTCATCTAGATTCTTTTCACTGTCCTTCTTTGTAATGTCAGAGAAAATTCTCTTTTGCTGTACATAAGAAGAAACACAATATTCTCTACCAAATCTAGCTTCAACTTCAGGAATGAAATGGTTAATAAACAGTTGCATGAATCTGTGATAATAAACCATATTCCTGTCATGATCTCTTGACCCAAGTTTAATACACATCTGACTTAAGATAATGTGACCAAAATAAATTACTATGTTATAAAGCAAGCCATATGCAATATGTGATGTAACAGCAGTAATTTGTTGAAAAGAACTACATCTACCAGTAAAACATTTAGCAATTTGATCAAAAAAGAAAGTCCATTCTTTCCTAAGAAAGGATCTATTTAACTGGCTCATGTTATCTAGAGGTCCATTATACCCTAACTCAGATAACATAGTTCTAACATCATCATCAGATGGTACATTCTCAAAATTCGTATTAGCAGGTAATTGAAGTATTGAATTAACAACCGATTCAGTAATATCAAATGAGTCTTGTCCTAAGTGTAGAACAATCTTACCTGATTGACTCTGAGTAGAATCAATTACCTCAGCATTCTCCCAAGCTTGTGAAATAGCTACTTGATTAATTTTTAGAGATGCTGTCAAGGCATAACTTAATGGTCCTTTCGCCATAAAGTCCATAATTGGGTGAAAATCAGTTGACACCCCTTCCTTGTTGGTGATAGCTGCAACATGATTGTTCATCATAAAATCAAAGTCACCAAACTTGAAAGCTACTGATTTGGGTAGTCTTCTTTGGGTTGCCATTTTGATCTAAAAAGAACTTAAGAAATCTTTGAAATTGATTAGTGATTTTGAAAACTCAAGAGTGTTTTTGCTTTAGAAAATGAAATTAGAGAAAACAATTACACGATTAGAGTGTCAAAATAATTATATTTCAAAAATCCTTCAGACCCATTATCCCACGTTGACACGTAGGTTGACAGGTGTCAGTCCCTGAAAAATACAGTTACCCACGACTTTTGGAAAATAAAATCCAAAATTAATTTCAAGTAAATAAATCAAGGTAAAATCAAGATAAAAATCAATACTGATCAGCTTCCTTTTCCTGATGTGATCTTCTCATCAAGATAATCACACGATTCAATGTGATTTCTGAATAGAAAGAATTACTAATCCTGATGTGAACACACTTGTATTCCTGATCAATATCATCCTGATTCCAGAGACTAAATGGAGTTTCCACGTGGCATTTTCTTTTACCTGTAAAAGAAATAAATAAAATCTGAACAAAATCAATTGGTTAGATTCGTTCAATATTTCTTGAAAATACAAGAAATACAGTCATACATAATTATGACTGACTGCATTGATATCCCCAAACGATTGTTCAGCTTTCCACGTCTTTCTATAAGAGAAATTAATGTCTTATGCCATTATCCAAAACCTTTTCATTCTTTTCTCTTTTCATCATGGCTTTCAACCCAAATCTTCATATGAACCCTAGTTTTTGGTTCATTACCACTCAGAAGTTCTTTACTCTTGATGATCAGGAGCAAGTAAACTATCTCTTAGAAGAGATGACTTTTCTCATCGAGTCAGATATGGTTGGTCTTAACTCAAATGATTTTCACGAATCTCCTCTAAAACATCTACCAGTTGGATACAATTCTCCTCTAATCTCTTCACACCTTGAGGATGAAGAATTTGGCGAAGAGTCTGAGGTTGATCTTGATGGAGATCCTATTCGTTTCCTTCAATAAGCATGAAGATGAGTCAGCTGCTCTCATTCAAGTCGCCCAGACAAGGAATCTAATCTTGAGATGCTCCTTGTCCTGAAGTCGGTCATTGAAGATTGAAGCAGCAACAACTTTAGACAAGAATAGAATTATCAGTAGTAGTTAGACAAAAAGAAGAATTGTATTTCATTTCCATGTATGTAATGCTTTTGATTAATGAAAATACAAGTTTTCTTATTATCTACTTGTCTATCGTTGTTTATTGACTGATCTGAATAATGATATAAATTATCAGTATGCATGTGGTAAAACTTGCTAACATAGACTTTAACAAAACTCAGAACATGAACTTCAGAATTTGAAACAGTAAGACACACAAATTTCATAATCCTGATACTGACGATACAATCCTGATGTCAATACTGATGACGTCAGCATACTGATAGCAATCCTGATCCTAATGTTTATTAATAAGTCTATCATACTGAAATTTATCAAGATAAAATGTTACATCTTAAGCATTTAACAATCAAGTATAGATCCTGACGAAAATATCAAGTCTATAAACTGAAACAACATACCTTGCTACTTGTGCAAATGTTAAAGATCTAAAAATTTAACATTCCTAACTCACTAACCAATCTAATGAATGTAGCCTCATCAAGTGGTTTAGTTAGAATATCTGCAAGCTGTTTGTCAGTAAGAACAAAATGAAGTTCCACAGTACCATTTTCAATATGTTCTCTAATAAAATGATACCTGACATCATTATGCTTAGTCCTTGAATGTTGAACTGGATTTTCTGCAATTTTGATAGCACTAGTATTATCACAAAACATAGGAATATTACTAAGTGTCATACCATAATCCATCAACTGATTTCTTATCCAAAGGAGTTGAGCACAACAACTGCCTGCTGCAATGTATTCAGCTTCTGCAGTTGAGGTTGAAACTGATGGCTGCTTCTTGCTTGCCCAAGAAATCAATCTGTTTTCCAAGAATTGACATGTACCTGTAGTGCTTTTCCTGTCTATTTTACACCCTGCATAATCAGAGTCTGAATAGCCAATTAGGGAGAAATCAGATTCTCTTGGATACCACAAACCAAGATTTGGAGTTCCCTTGAGATATCTAAAAAATCTTTTCATAGCAATTAAATGAGATTCCTTAGGATCACTTTGGAATCTAGCACATAAACAGGTAGAAAACATTATATCTGGTCTACTTGCAGTTAGATATAACAGTGAACCTATCATGCCTCTATAGCTAGTGTTATCAACACTCTTTCCCTTAGGATCAGAGTCTAGCTTAGTGGTTGTTGCTATGGGTGTCTTTGCAACTGCACAATCTTGAAAGTCAAACATTTTTAAAAGATCTTTGATATACTTTGACTGATTAATGAAAATACCAGTCTCAGTCTGTTTGACCTGCAAGCCTAAAAAGTAATTTAGTTCACCCATCATGCTCATCTGATACTTATACTGCATAAGCTTGCTAAACTTAGCACATAACTTTTCAATAGTAGAACCAAATATAATATCATCAACATAAACTTGAACTAAAAGCAAATCACCTTTTATCTTTCTAAAGAATAGAGTTTTGTCAATTGTACCTCTTGTGAAGCCATTTTCAAGAAGAAATTTAGACAAAGTCTCATACCATGCTCGTGGTGCCTGCTTTAGTCCATAGAGTGCCTTGTCAAGTTTGTAGACATGATTTGGAAACTTTGGATCAACAAAACCAGGTGGTTGCTCCACATACACTTCCTCATTAAGCTTGCCATTAAGAAAAGCACTCTTTACATCCATCTGGTATACCTTAAATCTTGAATGAGCTGCAAATGCAAGAAACATTCTGATTGCTTCCAATCTTGCTACAGGTGCAAATGTTTCATCATAGTCAATTCCTTCTTCATGAGAATAACCCTTGGCCACCAGTCTTGCTTTGTTTCTTACAATCATACCAGATTCATCTAGCTTGTTTCTGAAAACCCATTTAGCACCAACAATAGATCTATCTTTAGGTCTTGGTACCAGTTTCCAAACTTTGTTCCTCTCAAACTCATTCAATTCTTCCTGCATTGCTATTACCCAATCAGGATCCTGTAAGGCTTCTTCAACCTTCTTAGGTTCATTCTTTGAGAGAAAACAACTATACAAGCATTCATTTTGAATTGATCTTCTAGTTCGAACACCACTATTTGGATCACCAATAATCAAATCTTCAGTATGATCCCTTGTCCATTTTCTAACAGGTGCTAGATTACTCCTGCTAGACTCTCCCCCTAAGTTAGTGGTATCTCTTGTAGAAGAACTTTCTCTGCCTTCAAAAGCTCCACCTTGATCAGTAGAATCAGTAGATTCCATACTGCTACTAGTTTCTGATCTTCCTTCATTAGACTCTGAAGGATCAATTCCTGATAAAGTAGACTCTGAAAGAATAGTCTGATCCTGACCAGTACTGTGTTCTCATTGATTGAATTGCTCCCCCTCAACAGTAGCATTCCTTTGAGAAGTAATAGAGATATCCTCTGGAGAACCTTCATCATCACTGGAGAGAATCTCAGAATACTTAAGATTTTCAAATTCTAGATTGTCATGGCTTTCATCAGTTTGCAAAATTCCAAACTTCTTATCATCAAATGCAACATGAATTGATTCCATAACAATGTGAGTTCTGAGATTGTATACTTTGAAGGCCTTTGATGTTGGATATCCTAGAAAGATTCCTTCATCCGATTTGGCTTCAAATTTTCCAAGTTGTTCTGGATGAACTTTCAGGACATAGCATTTGCATCCAAAGATGTGAAAGTATTTCACACTTGGCTTCTTTCCTTTGATCATCTCATAGGGAGTCTTTCCATGGCCATTTACCAAGGTACAATTTTGAGTGAAACATGCAGTGTTAATAGCTTCTGCCCAGAAATAGGTTGGAAGCTTTGCATCTACAAGCATGGTTCTTGCTGCCTCTATGAGAGTTCTGTTCTTTCTTTCTACTACACCATTCTACTGAGGTGTTCCAGGTGCAGAAAACTGTTGAGTAATTCCATTGTCTGCACAATACTCCTCCATTGTAGAATTCTTAAATTCTATACCATTGTCACTTCTGAGCACTTTGACCTTGTACTCAAAGCTATTTTGAATATTCTTGACAAGTTCAATGATTTGCTGAGGAGCTTCATCCTTTTTGTGTAGAAAGAATACCCATGTGAACCTTGTGTAATCATCCACTATAACTAGAGCATATCTTTTCTTGCTGATAGACATAATGTTTACTGGACCAAATAAATCAAGATGTAGCATTTGAAATGGTTCAGTAATTGAATTTTCTGTCTTGCTCTTGAAAGTGGTTCTTCTTTGTTTTCCAAGCTGACAAGCATCACAAAGTCCATCTTTCACATAATTTGCCTGAAGTAGGCCTTTCACCAGATGGTGCTTAACAAGTTTATTAAGCTTCTTGAAATTGAGATGTGAGAGCTTCTTGTGCTAGTTCCAGGTTTCATCATTTGATGTCTTGCTGTAAAGACATCTGACAGTTCCTTTAGATGTGTCACTCAAGCTAGCTTCATATATGTTACCATGTATCTGACCATTCAGAACAATGTCTCCATTCTTCATATTCAAGATTTTGCATCCTTCACTGTCAAAGATTGATTGGTAACCCTTATCACCCAGTTGACTTATGCTTAAAAGTGTGTGTTTCAAGCCTTCAACCAGTGCTACGTTTTCTATGATGACATTCCATAAAATAATTGAGCCGTATCCCTGAGTTTCTCCTTTGTTGCCATCTCCAAAGGATATAACTGGGCCAGCTTTCCTCTCAAACTTTGTAAGCAGGGACTTCTTTCCAGTGATATGTCCAGAGCATCCACTGTCCAAGATAATTGAATGATTCTTTCCAGTGCCCTTAACAGAAGATGAAGAAGTTTTCTTTGGAGATCCAGGCTTGTCTGAAGCACGTGCCATCAATGCAATGTTGCCATAATCCAATTCATCTTCAGAATCACTGGAGTCTGCCCAATCCTTCTGTGTGACCATGAGTGCATTACCCTTCCCTGAATTCCTAGGCTTCTTGCACTCACTAGCAAAGTGTCCAAGCTCACTGCAGTTAAAGCACTTGATCTTGGCCTTATCAAGCTTGATAATTGTACTCTTGCCTTTGTCACTCTTCTTCTCCTCTTTCTTCTGAAAAGATCCTTTGCTAAATCTTCTCCTGTTGAATCTTCCTTTCTTGAAAGCTTTAGCAAACATAGCAAAGAGTTCTTACATCTCTGATTCAGAATCATTATCTTCAGAGTCTATATCTGCAGTCTCTGACTCAGAACTTTCTTTGCTCTTCTTCTTCCTCAAGTCTCTTTCAGTAAATTCAGACTTTTCTTCTGGAAGCTTCTTTGATTCAGATTGAGCAGTGAGTGCAACAGTTTTCATCTTTCCTTCACTCCTACTCTTTTTCTGCTGCCTGTCAAGTTTATAAGCTCTCAATTTTCCATAAACTGCTTCTAATGATATTTCATCCAGATCATTAGCTTCCTCAATTACAGATATCTTCTCATTGTAGAAATCAGGAAGAGCTTTCATGAACTTTGTATTCATATCCTCCAAGTCATAATATTTACCATGCATGGCCATCTCATTGATGTGTTTAGTAAACCTATCAAAGGTGTCAGTAAGTGACTCACCAGACTTGGATTCAAAGTACTCATACTGTTGTATGAGAAGTGTCCTCATATTCTTCCTGACAGGTTTTGTTCCTTCACAGTGAACCTTTAGATTGTTCCATATCTCCTTAGCAGTTTTACAAGAGAGAACATAGTTAGTGAGAACAGAATCAAGACTGTTGAATAGTATGTTTCTCACTTTAGCATCCTTAAGAACGTTCTCCTTTTCCTTATCTATCCATTCAGATTTAGGCTTTTCTGCTGTATGTTCTGGAACAACTTCTCCTTCGACAGTTGCTTGAGGAACAAGCCTTGTTGGAACAAAAGGCCCATCTCTGATTCTGTCAAGATAATCAGGATCTGTTGCTTCCAGGTGATGCAACATCTTTACTTCCCATAGAGTATATTCGTTTCTCTTGAGCATAGGGATCTTAGTATTACCATCCTTGTAACCAGACATGATTGCAGATCTTTATGATTATTCGAAATCAACCTGCTCTGATACCAATTGTTAAATCGAATAACTTGTAGAAGGGGGGTTGAATACAAGTTATATAATCGTGCCTGATTTTTGCTTGATTAGATGAACAAGAACAAACGAATGAATCAAACTTTGTTTGTATTAAATAAATAAAATACAAACTCTACCAAAGGTGTACAATACCTTTAGCAGCTGCTGACAATACAAATCTCTCTCTCTGTTTGTTTCGAACTCTCGAATACAAACCTTATACAGAGCTTCACACGATATGCACTCTAAAATTCACAATTCACTCTTTTACAATGATATAGAGAGAGAGTATTTATAATGCTACCTATAAACTAATAACAAAAAGTAATGATCTATACATGACAATGTTTTGCCGTTCAGTTGATAGTTTCCATCAATAGAAAATTCTTTCCTTCATGATATCTTCTTGCTTGTTCTTCAAAACAACGATCCTGTTTTATAGCACTTGCCAGTTTCTGTAGCATCCATAATGACATCATCAGTAACACGACTGATATTAGGATTCCACCTTGCATCAGGATTCGACATCCATCAGTATTTGACTTGGCGTATCAGGATTTGATCACAGTTCCTGACATGTAGTCCTTGATGCACTGTTGTTCCTGACTAAACTCTACAGATTACTGTCTAGCACATATATCCTATACAAAGTACTAAATCCTCTATAAAATCAGGATTTATAAGAAGTATAAGCAAAATTCTATTCTCAACATCACAACTTATGAATTATTCCTAACACTATAGAATCAGAATCAGTACTAGTAATAAGACTGAAACCAGAACCAGAATGTGGCACATAATCAGAAGAAGATCGAAGATGTTTCAAAACTGTGAACAACTTCACCAGTAATAAAAATATCTTCAAATGAATCATGATTATAAGGTGTAATAACAGGAAGATATATTGCAGAGGGAAAAGAATCAGTAGTATCTATAGCTTTGAAATGATATGGCCGAAAAGTGTTTTTTAAAAAACACTACATCTCGAGAAGTGAAAATCTGTTTGGTGTTAATATCAAGAATCTTATAACCTTTAGTGTGAGGAGTATAACCAATAAAAACACCAGGATTAGTTCTTGGATCGAATTTAGTTTTATTAATATTGTGTGTAGAACAAAAGCACAAACAGCCAAATGTTTTGAGATGACTAATATCTGGAACTGTATTGTAAAGCTTAAAATATGGAGTATGATTTTCAATATTACTTCTCAGTGGCATACGATTAATAAGATAAGTAGCACAGAGAATGCACTCACCCCGGAAAGTTAAAGGAAGTTTAGACTGAAAAGACAGAGCTCGTGCCGTTTTTAGGAGATGTCTGTGTTTGCGTTCGATAACCCCATTATGTTGTGGGGTGTAAATGCAGCTTTTCTGGTGAAATGCCATTGTCACTGTAAAAACTTTGTAATGCCCCTTCACAAAATTCCTTAGCATTGTCTGAACGAAAAGCTTTGATTTTTGTCTTAAAAAGATTGGTAACATAAGCAGCAAAATTCTTTAAAATACAAACAATATCTGACTTATATTTGAGAAGATGTACCCATATAAATCTGCTGAAATCATCCACTATTGTCAGAAATTTATTACAACCAGATGGAGTTTTAGTTTGATAAGGACCATATATATAGGTACAACAATTCAAAGACAGCTACAGTTTTAATACTAAAATGAGAACAAGACAATTTTATTGTCTTGAGGTAGGACATATTTGACAAAAGACATATCAGAGCAAGTTTTGTTCGATCGGCGCTGAGTTTCTTTCTAAAGCTTCGTTTCAAGCGTAAATCAATAAAATCTCTATGCAATTGCAAATCTCTCTGAATATTCTCGATTTCTCTGAAATCACAGCTTCAGATCATGAAAATTGCAGGTGTCATCTCTTTCATTACCTCTGTATTGTACAAATCTATGTTGGTTTAGAGTATATTCCTCGTACTAGATGCGTAATTGTTTCTTCAAGAAATAGATATTCTTCATTTCTTTGTGTTTGATTTGTAATGGCAGAAAACAATCGAAACAGGAGTCCTAATCAGGATCCTTCTAGTGTCTATTTCATTCATCCTTCAGACTCGATTTCATCTCAGTTAGTGTCTGTGAGGTTTAATGGATCTGGATTTAATAATTGGAAACGCTCGATGATTTTGTCTCTGTCTGCAAAGAATAAACTAGTTTTTGTAAACATGATGTTACATCTAATAATTTTAAGGTCTGGGAGCGATGTAACGATCTTGTGTGTTCATGGCTAATATTCAACTTAGATGATACTATGGCCAAAAGTGTTTTGTTTCTGAAAACTACAAGAGACATCCGGAATGATCTCAATGAAAGGTTTGGTTATACTTCGATGACTCAACTCTATTCTTTAGAACAACAGCTGAATGATTTGACTCAGAAAAGTGACAAAATGTCTGAATTCTTTACGAAAATCAAAACACTATGGGATACCATAAGTGATGCAAATGCACTACCTGAATGGACTTGTAAGCAATGCACTTGTCATCTTGAACAAAGAGTGCATTACATGCAAGAAAATCAGAGAATGATTCAGTTCATGATGAATACTCTGCAGTAAGGGGGAATATTCTGATGCAGTATCCAATGCCTAACATTACTAGTGCTTACAGATTGTTTGCTCAGGAAGAAAGGCACAAAGAAATTTCTCAGTTGTCTACTCATACTGATTCTCTAGCTTTTTACTCAGACAACAAGCGGTTTACTGGTGCTAAACATTTTAGGCCATACAGTGCTCTTAATAATGGTGGTTCTAATAATCCTAAGTCTGCAGGACAATTCATTAAGAAGCCTGGTTCACAATATTTCCGTACTCACTGTAAAATTGATGGACATAGCAAAGAAAGGTGCTTCAAACTTCATGGATATCCATCAAACTTCAAAGGTTTCAAAGACAAGAGACAGATTGTTGCTGCTGTGTCAACTCAGAATGACAACAATGATCAGCATTCTCCTATAACTACCAGTCAATATAATCAATTGATGGAAATGTTGCAGAAGCAACATATTTCTGAAGGATCAAATGCCAATGATTCGCATGCTTTACTTGCAGGTATCTTCTGTTTATCATCTAGTTCATCTTTTAACTGGATTTTAGATAGTGGTGCCATAGATCATATATGTGCTAACCTTGACTTGTTCAGAAATTACAAGATGTTTTAAAATTTAGATAGACATATTACTGTTCCAGATGGCAGAAGGATTCAAATACGTCATACTGGAGATGTTGTTCTTACTGAAGACATTACTCTTCATAATGTTCATCATGTTCCAGATTTCAAATTTCACCTTATCTTTATCCAAACTTTGTGCAAAGATATGAATTGCAGCACTGTTTTTTATCACAACAATTGTTTTATTCAGGACCTTTCACAGAAAATGCATCTGAAGCTTCTTGGTAGGCAACAAAGTGGTCTCTACAATTTCAATTCTTCTGGTGCTCATACTTCAAGTGTTTGTTGTTCTTCTATTGAAGAAGCCAAATTATGGCATCTACGTTTAGGACACATACCATTTTCACAGCTTAAAATTGCAGCTCCACAGTGTGATGGTGTAAACTTCATCAAGATGTCATTTGTCAAATATGTCCTGCTTCAAGACAATCAAAATTGTCTTTTTCTCATTCTAGTATTAAAATTGTAGCTGTCTTTGAATTGTAGCACCTAGACATATGGAGTCCTTATCAAACCAAAACTCCATCCAGTTGTAATAAATTTCTGACAATAGTGGATGATTTCAGCAGATTTACATGGGTACATCTTCTAAAATATAAGTCAGATATTGTTTGTATTTTAAAGAATTTTGCTGCTCATGTTACCAATCATTTTAAGACAAAAAGCAAAGCTTTTCGTTCAGACAATGCTAAGGAATTTTGTGAAGGGGCATTACAAAGCTTTTGTAGTGACAATGGCATTATTCACCAGAAAAGTTGCATCTACACCCCACAACAGAATGGGGTTATCGAACGCAAACACAGACATCTCCTAGAAATGGCATGAGCTCTGCCTTTTCAGTGTAAACTTCCTTTAACTTTCTGGGGTGAGTGCATTCTATGTGCTACTTATCTTATTAATCGTATGCCACTGAGAAGTACTATTGAAAATCATACTCCATATTTTAAGCTTTACAATACAGTTCCAGATATTAGTCATCTCAAAACGTTTGGCTGTTTGTGCTTTCATTCTACACACAATGTTAATAGAACTAAATTCGATCCACGAACTAATCCTGGTGTTTTTATTGGTTATACTCCTCACACTAAAGGCTATAAGATTCTTGACATTAACACCAAACAGATTTTCACTTCTCAAGATGTAGTGTTTTTTGAAAAACACTTTCCTTATCATTTCAAAGCTACAGATAATACTGATTCTTTTCCCTCTGCAATATATCTTCCTGCTGTTACACCTTATAATCATAATCCATTTGAAGATATTTTTACTACTGGTGAAGTTGTTCACAGTTTTGAAACATCTTCTTCTTCTGATTATGTGCCACATTCTGGTTCTGATTTCAGTCCTATTACTAGTACTGATTCTTATTCTACAGCTTCTTCTAATCCCTCTAGTTTAGTTGATCTTAGTGAACCTGCACTTCAAGTTGTACAGACACAGTCCAATATAACACGTCACAGACCTATATTTTTAAATGACTTTGTTTGTAATTCTGCTACTCAGTCTTTTCAAAGTCACAAAATGAACATTGGTGAAATCTTGTTAAGTTTACATCTTTGCCTTCTACTCAACAATGCTTTCTATCTAAAATCTGTGATATCAAAGAACCTTCTTGTTATGCTGAGGCGTCAACAAATCCGTTGTGGGTTGAAGCTATGTCAAAAGAAATTGAGGCACTGAATGCTAATCATACTTGGGATCTAGTTGATCTCCAAGAAGGAAAAAAGGCTATTGGTTCGAAGTGGGTTTTTAAAGTTAAACTAAAATCAGATGGATCTTTAGAATGTTGCAAGGCTCGATTAGTTGCAAAGGGTTTTAATCAATGTTACGGGATTGACTACGAGGAAACGTTTTTTCCTGTTGTTAAAATGTCTACTATTCACTGTTTGATAGCTTTAGCTGCTAGCAAGAGGTGGTCTTTGTTTTAACTGGATAAATAACACGTTTTTGCATGGAAATTTATTTGAAGAAGTGTTTATGAAGGTTCCTGATGGTGTTCCAAATCTTGAGAGTAAAGTTTGTAGACTGAAAAAATCGATTTATGGGCTTAAACAAGCCTCACGAGAATGGTTTGCCAAGTTGATGTTTACTTTGAAAGATCAAGGATTTATTCAATCTAAGAATGATTACAACTTGTTTATTAAACGAACAGATGGTTTAATATGTATAGCAGCTGTGCACGTTGATGATATCATTTTGACAGGAACCGATATCGCAGGTATTAATCATCTTAAGTATCATCTTAACTTTGAGTTTGGCATCAAGGATCCTGGTATCCTAAACTATTTTCTAGGCATTGAAGTGAGTTATCTTCCTGATGGTGTTCTTCTTAGCCAAAAGAAATTCACTCATGAATTACTTGATGGCTGTTCTTTTGACTTGAATGCTAAGGTCACTACTCCTCTACCTTTGAATGTTAAGCCGTCTTCTTTAGATGGAGATTTAATTTCCAATCCTGAACTATATCGTTCTCTTGTTGGAAAATTAAACTTCTTAACCAACACTAGGCCAAACTTAGCTTATGCTGTCCAATCTCTTAGTCAATTCATGCAACAGCCTCGACAATCTCACTTCTTGGATTTACAACATACTCTTTGTTATGTTAATCTACTATTGGTCAAGGAATTTTATTATGACCTGATGATCATATCACTTTGCAAGCTTTCAGTGATTCTGACCGGGCAGCTTGCGTTGATTCTCGAAAGTCTGTTACAGGTTATGTACTCTTCTTGGCTCTTCTCATGTCACTTGGAAATCAAAAAAAAATAGAGTACAGTCTCTCGATCATCATTTGAGGCTGAATATCGTGCAATGGTCTCAGCTGCTTCTGAAATTACTTGGCTAGTTCGACTTCTTGATGAATTGGGTGTACACAATTTGAAGCCTGTTACACTACATTGTGATAACCAATCTGCAATTCATATAGCTAAGAACCCCGTTTTTCATGAGCGTACCAAATACATTGAAATAGATTACCATTTTACTCGTGATAAGGTGTTGGAGGGTCTTATTCAACTCAATTATTTGCCTACATCTTCTCAACTAGCTGATTTGTTCACTAAGAGTTTACCTCCTGCACATTTCCAGCAATTGTTATCCAAGTTATGCTTTCATGCTTCTGAAAATCCTAACTTGAGGGAGGGTGTTGAAGTTACTACTTCCATGTCAGCATTGCCACATAAGCAACGATCAGTTACACTAGCGTTGCCACATAAGCAACAATTAGTTGCTTCACCATCCAATAACAGCAATAAATTAGCTGGCAGGTTTTGTCATTTAGCAGTAGTATAAGATGCTTAGAGAGAGGTAGAATCAGTTAGTTAGTTACATTTCTTCCTGTAAAAGACATCACAATATGTAAATACATTCTATATACGTTCTTCATCTTCTTCTTTAATATAAAGTTTAACTTGATTTCTCCATGGTTAATGGACTGTTTCTCTGCAAAAGATCTGATTTCAACATGTATTGAATATATGAGTTACCGATTGGTGATCCACCACCACCATATTAGACCAATTGCTACTTGACACATAAGCACTCAACTAGCACAATTAGCACACCTACAACTACAACTCTCATATTTCCCTCTATAAACAGCTTTCATATCATTATGTAATAAAAAAAAAATTAAGTCAAAATGTAGTCTCTAAAGTTGTAACCGTTTTCTGTTATGTAAATACAAATACAGTTCATTTCTCTTTGTTCTATCTTCTTCCTTATGTTTGTTCTGTTAGTCTTCACTGCTTGTTTACCTCCATCAATTGAGGATCAACAAAGTTAACATGGTATCAAAATGGTGAGATCCACCATGTGTTGCGCGTTTATGTTCATTGTCGTCTTCATCAAGTTCTGAGTCCGTGATCGTCATCTCTCCGTTGAATCGACCGTCGATCATGTTCTCCGTTCCTAATTTTACAGTTTTGTGCACATCTGTAACATGTTTCTATCTCTAATCTCGTTCAGTTGGTTGTGATTGTAATTGTTCGTTGTGTTTCACTGATTTTGCATCAATGCTATCATGTTTGTTCATAAGTTTTCTAGAATTTTACTATATTCATCATCTATAAATCATTTCACATCTTAATCAAGTGTTATCATTCTGATTCTTCTCTCGTTGTTGTTGATCATTGATTTTCTCTCTGTTGTGATTAGTTTGTTCAATTATATTCGTATGTTGATTGTTCAGACTCTGTTTCATCATCAATTTTATCTTCGATTGCTTAAATACGTTTTCAATCTGCTATAATTTCATCGAATCTTATCATTCTGATTCTTCTCTCGTTGTTGTTGATCGTTGATTTTCTCTCTATTATGATTAGTTTGTTCAATTATATTCGTATGTTGATTGTTCAGACTCTGTTTCATCATCAATTTTATCTTCGATTGCTTAAATACGTTTTCAATCTGCTATAGTTTCATCGAATCAATTATTTCTTCTTGCATATAAACTGTTTGATAAAATGCGTAACTGAATTGTACTCAGTTTACGTGTCTTCTTTCCTATCTGTTTATTGATCATCGTGATGTTTGTTGATCATTGTGATTTGTGTTCGTCTTATTCACATACACATAAACACAAAATTCTAAACATTCGTCTCTAAAATTCCTAAACAAACTACGCCCCATTTTATCATTTTCTATGTCGTGGTTGTTCTCGGTGTAACTCGAATTATTACTAAGATACTGCAACAGATCAGGATTTTTTGTGTATCTTATGGAATTAAATGTGCTAAAGTCTGATGTTTCTCTGAAAATTGTTTCTCTGAACTTGATGATTGCTTTGTGATCATTTTCCTGATTTGGCCGTTCAATTCAAAATGTGACTCTGCGAGGTCTTCTAAATTCTGTTGCTGTCAATAAGAGGTTGGCAACAAATTGTGATCAGATTCTAGCAAGTTTGGTTTCCAAGTATTGTGAAGAATCCAGGTGCTGTCATGTAACTCATTGTACTGTCAAGCTCGAGCTGCTGTTTGGATTTTGGCAAACTCAAATTATGGTTGGCTGTTCTGGTTATTATTTGGCACTTTGGCAGCAACTAAGAGATTTTATCGAAAGATTGGTTCTCTGAAAATTGTTCTGATTGTTGACCATAATTTGGCAACAAATTTCTCTGAGATTACTGCATTGGCAGTCATCTAAAATCCTTGTGGATTTCTAAATTCTAAACCCTTGGTGTCTGCAATTTTAAGCTGAGAAAATGGTATGTGTCCTAAACGTAGATGCCATAATTTGGCTTCTTCAATAGAAGAACAGCAAACACTTGAAGTATGAGCACCAGAAGAATTGACATTGTAGAGACCACTTTGTTACCTACCAAGGAGCTTCAGAGGCAATTTCTGTGAAAGGTCCTGAATAAAACAATTATTGTGATAAAAAACAATGATGCAATTCAAATCTTTGCACAAAGTTTGGATGAAGATGAGTTATATTTGAAATCTGGAACATGAAGAACATTATGAAGAGTAATGTCTTCAGTAAGAACAACATCTCCAGTGTGACATATTTGAATCCTTCTGCCATCTGGAACAGTAATATGTCTATCTAAATTTTAACACATCTTGTAGTTTGTGAACAAGTCAAGGTTAGCACAGATATGATCTATGGCACCACTGTCTAAAATCCAGTTAACAGATGAACTAGATGATAAACAGAAGATACCTGCAAGTAAAGCATGAGAATCATTGGCATTTGATCCTTCACAAATCTGTTTCTTCTGCAACATTTCCATCAATTGATTATATTGACTAGTAGTTATAGGAGAATGCTGATCATTGTTGTCATTCTGAGTTGACACAGCAGCAACAATCTGTCTCTTGTCTTTGAAACCTTTGAAGTTTGATGGATATCCATGAAGTTTGAAGCACCTTTCATTGCTATGTCCATCAATTTTACAGTGAGTACAGAAATATTGTGAACCAGGCTTCTTAATGAATTGTCCTGCAGACTTAGGATTATTAGAACCACCATTATTAGGAACACTGTATGGCCTGAACTGTTTAGCACCAGTAAACCTTTTGTTGTCTGAGTAAAAAGCTGGAGAGTTAGTCTGAGTAGACAACTGAACAATTTCTTTGTGCCTTTCTTCCTGAGTAAACAATCTGTAAGCACTAGTAATTTTAGGCATTGGATACTGCATCAGAATATTTCATCTTACTGCAGAATATTTATCATTTAACTTCATCATGAACTGAATCATTCTCTGATTTTCTTGCATCTGATGCACTCTTTGTTCAAGATGACAAGTGCATTGTTTACAAGTACATTCAGGTAGTGGATTTACATCACTTATGGCATCCCATAGTGTTTTGATTTTCGTAAAGGATTCAGACATTTGTCACTTTTCTGTGTCAAATCATTCAGTTGTTGTTCTAGAGAATTGAGTTGAGTCATCGAAGTATAACCAAACCTTTCATTGAGATCATTCCAGATGTCTCTTAAAGTTTTTAGAAACAAAACACTTTTGGCTATAGGATCATCTAAGTTGAATATTAGCAATGAACACACAAGATCGTTACATCGCTCCCAGGCCTTAAAATCATTAGATGTAATATCATGTTTCTCAACAGTTCCATCAACAAAAACTAGTTTATCCTTTGCAGACAGAGACAACATCATCGAGCGTCCAATTATTAAATCCAGATCCATTAAACTTCGCAAACACTAACTGAGATGAATTCCAGTCTGACGGATGAATGAAATAGACACTAGAAGGATCCTGATTAGGACTCCTATTTCGATTGTTTTCCGCCATTACAGATAACACGCAAAGAAATGAAGAATATCTATTTCTTGAAGAAACAATTACGCATCTAGTACGAAGAATATACACTAAAACAACCAGGGACGGAGCTAGAAAGTCAAGCTTGCCGGGGCGAAATTTTTTTTCCCTCTTCATAACTTATATATTAAAATAATGTTATTAAATAGAATAAAAAATTATTATTAATTTATAAATTCACTTAAATTCAAGTATTAAAATTCAAAATTATGATAAACATCACAAATTTTTATACCATATTCATAAAATTTATACAAATTTGAGGGGGCGAAAACGAAATATTACAATATTTTAAGATTAAAAATATGAATATTTAAATTTTTTGCCAAAATTTTAATACTAATTTTATGATTACACGGGATTTTGGGGTGACGGCCGCCCCCGTATGCCACCCCTTACCTCCGTCCCTGAAAACAACACAGATTTGTACAGAACAGAGGTAATGAAAGTGATGACACCTGCAATTTTCATGATCTGAAGCTGCGATTTCAGAGATATCGAGAATATTCATAGAGATTTGCAATCGCATAGAGATTTTATTGATTTACGCTTGAAATGAAGCTTTAGAAAGAAACTCAGCGCCGATCAAACAAAACTTGCTCTGATGCCATGTTGAAATCAGATCTTTTGCAGAGAAACAGTCCATTAACCATGGAGAACTCAAGCTAAACCTTTATATTAAAGAAGAAGATGAAGAATGTATATAGAATGTATTTACATATTGTGATGTCTTTTACTAACTGATTCTACCTCTCTCTAAGCATCTTATACTACTGTTAAATGACAAAACCTACCAGCTAATGTATTGATGTTATTGGATGGTGAAGCAACTAATTGTTGCTTATGTGGCAACGCTAGTGTAACTGATCGTTGCTTATGTTAGGGGTGAGCAAAAAACCGAATTAAAACCGAAACCGAACCGAAACCGGCCAAAACCGAACCGAAAAAACTGAAACCGTAACCGAACCGGCAGTTGCGGTTTTTGATTTTTAAAAACCGAGACTTTCGGTTCCGGTTCCGGTTATAGGTTAAAACCGAACCGAACCGATTATTAAAATAAATATAAAATTTATATAAATTTATGTTATGTATTATTAAATTAATAAATATAATATATCTTGAATTATAATTAAGTTTCAATTTGTTAGGAATATATAAACTAGACTCACTGGCTTATACATCTGACTATGGATGTGAATTTATTGTCTGTGCGACATGTTCTACAGCCTGCACTGAAAGCTTGAGCATGGAATTCAATGTCCAGACTATTAACATCAGATTTCTGGCATATAAAAGTGAAATAGATCGTGGCAGGGTTGGCATATAAATTAGAAGTAGATTTGCATGGAACAACTGAGAACTTGCCAATCTTGTCACGGCTTATAGTGTTCTGGGAATCTACAACAAGATATAAGAAGTTAGTACAACAACAAATAGTACCAGAATACCAGCAGTAGTAGTTTTGCATCACATTTTTATTTTTGCCAAGTATGTTTGTTTAATTTACCTTTATCACTCAAAAATACTTCAACCTCTGACTGCAATAAGTTTGATATCTGAATAGTAAGAAGTATAAAGATTTCCTTCTGCTCTTGTAATGCAACATGTGAATTCCTGTTACTAGATGTGCATCCTGTGCTATCAGGTTGTATAACTGGAATATCCCTTCCAATGCTCTGAATTAGGAAGTCTATGTCACCAATATGTCCCTCTTCATATTTCAGAGAACAATGTGCAATCCTAAAGGAACATTTTACTGACTCGGCGGATAGTAGAGCACTTTGAATAGATATAAAAAGCTAGTAAACAGAAGTTGCCTTCAACCTATACACTGTGAGCACTGGTTTCACCAGTAACTAAAACATGTGGCGCATGTTTACATATTTTCATCCGGTTTTAAAACCGAAACCGAACCGTTACAAACCGAACCGGGGTTTTTGAAACCGAAACCGAAACCGAACCCGAACCCGAACCGGTGGTTGCGGTTTTTGATTTTAGAAACCAGAGATGTATGGTTCCGGTTCCGGTTTTACCCTAAAACCGGACCGAACCGGCCCATGCTCTACCCTAGCTTATGTGGCAATGCTGACATGGAAGTAGTAACTTCAACAATGGGCCCCCTTTTCACACCAAAAACCCTAATGTACACGTACTGCATAAACTTTTTGCGATACTGTATGCTGTAACATACGTTTGCTATAGACCAGACTCCATATCTAAATAGGTTGATGTCTAGACTTAGTGGTTGTATATATTGGATAGCAGTGATAGTGTGTCACAAAGGTACCTGGTACTTGGACCAGACTTTGTACCCTCTTCTATTTTAATACAATTCTCTTGGCGTTTCAAAAAAAAATGAAGGGATCAAAGTTCTTTCTCATCGAAAATAAACATTAACTTAATATCATCATTAAAAAAAGTTAATGTGATTTGGTCGTGAAAAGTCTATCTTCTACAATTTAAATTATTAAACAACTTAAATTTATTTAATTATTATACTTATAAATTGAAATTTAATTAGATTGAAATTTAAGGAAAAAAAGTTAAAAATTTTGAAAAGTAAATAAAATATAAAAATTATAGTTAAGTGAATAACGGAAAACATCCCGTGCATGCTCTGCATGGTATAAAACAAGCTTAGGAAATGAACTTATCTTTAAATTCATGAACAATTAGTTATTTTCTAAAAAAAATTACAATTACCCAATCTTTTCTAAAAAAAATTCCCAATATCGTTTATCAGTATTAGCTTACAATCCGTATGATGCATGAATTTTTCTTAATATTAATTAACTTTTTTTAAAATTTGAAATAAATTTTTTAAAACATGAATTTTATAAATTATTTGATAATAATTATTTATATGTTACCCATGATATTTCTTGAAAATGAGAGATTTCAGTTAAAAAATATTAAAAAATGAAATATTTTAGATGAAAAATTTACTCAGTTAATTATTGGTAATTAAATATAAAATATATTATTAATTAATTATTAACAAATTTTATATGTAATTAACAAAAATAATTAAATAAAGGGTTTTTTTATAAATACCCAAGTCTAGATTTTTTTTTTTGCAAAAAATACCAACTTATTTGCAATAATACGACATGCAACCTGCTGTGCAACATATATGCAACCGGATTATAATATCCCAACTTTTCGGACTATTAATTCTAAATCGAAAACTAAAACAAATTACAATATATTAAACCAAAAGTCAATTACAAAAGTACTTATTTCAAAAGCGCAGCTAACAATATCAAAAAGTCAATCTAACCCAATTAGAAGGTCCTCAAACTCTAACATTACCAAACTCGATAGTACACCGAACTTGAAATACACGAACCTGAAATATTAAAAGAATGAAATACGAAGCATAGCAAACAACTACCATCCGACACCTCAAAATAATATTTCTATATTTCTCAAAAACACGATTTTCACATGTAGCAGATAACATCTATCACATAATTTCACACAACATACTCGATAACAATTACGATAAAAATTCACATAATATATTCTATAACAAATATTAAATCGATGTACACCATAATTTCAATAACTCACATAATCTAAATTCAGAATCGAACAAATAAATCTTAACATCAAATTCTTATTTTAGTTCCCAAAGTTTTAAATTACGGTCACACTATACCAGTGACACGACTTCTGTAACGCCCCGACTACCCAATAATAAACATATACTTTTTATAATGAAAATACTCGAATACACTTGAATAAATATATATATACGACGCTGCCTCAAAACCTTTGTAGGAAATAATAAAACCACGATTTAACCATTTTTTTAAACAATCTGAGAAAAATTAAAATAAAACTCACTGCACACATAACTCTATCAATTAAACTCGCTTTCCTTTATTGAAATTGATTAGATAAATAAATAAACTTTAATACAGGGGAATTTTAGAAAATTTCGGCATGAAGTATTCGTAATACGGACTATCCACCTGTATTTTGACCCAACCAAATTTCCTTAAAAAAAAAACTACAATTCCAATCACTTAAGAAACATAAACACCTGTTCAACCTGTCCTAACCGATCAGGTGAACCATACTACT
This sequence comes from Saposhnikovia divaricata, assembly GCA_036435485.1. Lineage (NCBI taxonomy): Eukaryota > Viridiplantae > Streptophyta > Magnoliopsida > Apiales > Apiaceae > Saposhnikovia > Saposhnikovia divaricata. Next base: position 134,664,672 of record CM071594.1, on the reverse strand, counting down.
ATGCCTTCCCGATCATAAAACAAGATCGGGGCACCACAACCAAAATTAAATACATATAAGCTGATAACCAGACATTAAGTCATAATACAACACCCCACTACTAACCCGGATCTCTAACAGGTAGTGGTATGAAACAAGCAGCTACTAACTAAACTATTACAACATATCACTAAAACCTTAATTAAAAGCTACATACATTCCACAAATAAATACAACTAGCTGATACTATTATACAAGTCTTAACTGATTTTCAGATGTCCAACCTTCTAGCAGAGCAAATCTAGGCTGTCTATGGTCCACAACAAGTTCTTCTCCCAATATAGCTTCTAATTTGTATCCTTCTCTTCTTAAACTGAAAAAGAGTTAGAAACAATGACAAGGAGTGAGCCAAATGCTCAGCAAGTATAAAATATGTGTGCATAACTGAATTAAACTGCAGGTCTGATAACGATTAATAATCAACAATATAAAAGCTTGAGAGCTGCAGAGATACATCATTTTATTTAAATCAGGAAATGGGATAGAATTGGACTATTATGCATTTTATAAATAAAAACAATAATAAGGTTAGGCTGCTGATCAGTCACGCACTAACCCCGGACAAACGCACACAGCAATGTCCTTTAATGGATCCACGGCACACATTGGCCTTAACATTTGACCACGAATCTGGTCCTCCCCGAAGGGCCTCTATTTTTAAAAAAAAACAACAGTCCAATCCTATAATCTGAATGCCAGGTGTCGGAACAATCGATTACCTCGACCAGCCAAACATACTGGAATCTCACGTTCTAGGTGAACAACTCAAATCTCAAGAAGAAATGAGGTCTGGTAATTCTGACCTAGATATCAACAAGTTCGATATAGAAAAGGGGTATTGATTTAGGATATGTCACTAAAAGAATTAACGAGTTCAACACTACTGATTTGGGGTATAATGAACAGATATTCATATTTATTGAGAATTAAATGAATGGTTATATCAATGGTAAATCAAATTATAATAATGATCAAGTTGCGATAAACATGGCTCACTTGAAAGAGAGGTGGAATAGTATACTTGCCTTAACCAAGTACTTTCACGCTAGGCTCTTAGCTCAAAAACTCTTAGCTTTTGCCTTTCCTTTATTCCTTGGGTCTATGTCCTTCAAATCTACACGCATAAAAACACTATTTCAGAGTTCTATTCATTATTCGACATTCACCTACTAACATCTAACCTTAATCTACCCTTTCGATAGTTCCTAAATTATTCACTTTATCCATATACTATCAACTACATACCACTAACATAAACATATAACTACAACTAGTAAGCACTTAGCAGATAATCACATAATAAAATATAATTCAAATACCGCCCCAAATAGAAGTACATACACATATATATATATATATGAAAGATTAGGATTTTTTTTTTAGAAAATTTGACGGCATCCCCTTTGTACGAGTAGCCTACCAGTCGGAACATAACCGACATAAACAATAAAAAAAATCACAATTATAATTATCCGAACATCATACTGCTAACAACACATCCCAACATTACTAAACAGTAATACAATTAAAATTTACACTAACAAGTTGCGCTTAAACTTTTCCAAGCCAAACATTTCCTTCCTTATTTTAAACTAAAAATTATCAAAACCATTAAGTCACACTTTGTAATTCATAAAAATCGAATCTACACTACCTAATATTCGATAATCAATTGCTCACTCATGTAGACAACTACTAAATCATATTAATCAACTTCATATCAATTCTTTCACTGAATTATCCGAGAATTTCTCAACGATTAGCAATAGCTATCAATTCAACAAATTTTCTCATAACAATTATCGATTTCCATTTAATTAACGGCTAACAAATCCTATAATCCCTAATTATCAAGCCCAATCATAAATTAATCTATAACAATCAAAAATCAAAGATGCAGGTAAGTTAGCTAGTAATTACCATAAGTTAACAACACAAGCATCAAGGTATCAACCACAGCCACACACGCCGCTGACTCGCCGGATTTCACCGTCGACAGCGGTGTTACACGGCAGAACAGCCTCCTTAGGGGTCTGCTGCCTCCCCACGACCTCCCATCGCTATTTCTAGCCTCCACAGCAACACCACCGTACCAAAAACATGAAATACAACCCCATACCCTTTACAGATGAATACCCGAATCCCACCACGCGAATTCGTACGCATACACACGCTATATGTATATATATAAAGAGAGGGGAGAGAGAGATTGTCATCGGAAAGAGAGATTGAGAGAAATGAATTGTCGAGAGAGAGAATTATCGAGAGAGATGAAGAGAAGTGGAGAGAGTTCTGGACGGAAAACCACGACTGAAATGAATTGGGTTGATTAACTGTTAAATTAGGGATTTAAATGGTATTTCTGCAACTTCACTTTACTGAAAAAAAAAACAAATTGAACCACTACTAAAATCGAAATTAAATGGAAAAATGGATAAAAATTAAACTTAAAATTTTAAAATAAAGAGTATGAAATTACAAACACCCACATATTTTTAAAATATTTTTAGGATCAAAAATGAATTAAATATGAATTTTACAAGTTTTGATCCTTTAAATACAATAAAACTCTAAAAATCAATTTAAAATACTTAAACACCCAAAATAATTCTTCCTATAATTTTTAAAAACCAAATAATATTATAAAGATGATAACACAAAATATTTTGGAATTTATAAATACTCCGATGATTTTATAAAAATTCCCAGAAGATCAATAATGCATGTTTAAATAAATTTTAATCATAAAATTCAAATAAAAATTTACGCGGACTAGCACGGCACATTTAAATCATCATATAAACATACAAACACGATATCACATATAATTGACCTTCTCTACAATATTCACATAATATAATTCTCATTTAATACTAATTAAATAATTATCATTACCAAAATTTTTCTAAGGCGTTATATCCTTCCCCCCTTAAAAGGATTATGTCCTCAGAATCAATCCTAAGGACACAATTAACAATTCTGATCTTCTCGAACATCTTACTTCTGCTTTCCAGGTTGTATCTTTCAACTCTAGGATTTCCCCCATACCAAATCATACTTTAATAAAATCATTCTGCGAGCCCTCAAATTTCGAAATAACCTTAAGCTTCGGTTTCCGAGTCTTATTAACTCTAAACGTTTACCACAATTAGGTGAATATCCACTCTGAAATCAACATGACCTTTCCTTATAACGAACTATGGCCAGCGTCAAGACTTATATTACCACGCCAATCCTTCGCAATATTGCAATCGCGCAATTTGCCTTAATTTACGACGACCTACACTGGGTACAACTCCCACGCTTTACTCGTAACCACACGATTTCAAATAGAACTTCGAAAAGAAATCTCAAGAAATTCTCTGATCGTTTCTACTCCACTTTTCACGTACTATACCGCTCGAGAAGGGGATATTTAAGAAGTTTCTTTCTGTCTTAACACCTCGAAACTTAACATCAGATCGGCCATTCTCGGTCGTATTCTTGCAATCGCATACTACCACCAAACACATAAGCCATTAGATACACTTTGTTGTGCTAGAAATAAGGATTTAAATTTGAATCGCAAGCGCACAATTCGTTTCGTTGAAATATTTAATGATTCATTCCTCAGGGACTAATATTTTCGCATTCCCTAATTTCTAATTTAATCGAATTAGAACAATTTTGATTTTTCGAGAATTTTTTAATTTAACTAAATTAATTCCTACAATTTAAATTACTTTAAAAATCAAATTAAAATTATTAATCTATTTCTACACTAATTAATAAAAAAAACTAAATTTTACTAAAGATTATTGAAAGTGCAAAAAAAAAAATTTCGAATTAAAACAAGATTTTATTCTATGACTTTTTTTTTAGATCAAATTAAAATTGTATTTACAGAAAATTTAAAAAAAAATTAAAATTGACATGAATCGCTCTATAAAATTAACTAGCCACAAAAAAAATCACGAACCATAACACTAAACTTATAACAACTCGGCATATGGAACATTCAAAACACGAAATCGACTCATGAAAATAGTAAACTCGCGGTTAGACTCCACTGTAAACACAGAGAAAATACAGAAACTCGGAGGTACGATAGAAACTCTAAGCAAATAACAAATGGTAGTTGAAAACGGCAAACAGAAAATTCGAATGATAAAGCAAACAGACTTGGACTCGAAAATTGCATCAACAGGGCAATGAGATAAACACAGCCAAACAGTTAATTCAACAGGCAATCAGCAAAGTAATAATCTTAACTCAGAACTCAAAAACTGGGAAACAAACAGCTTAATATGCAAAACTCGATGAGACAAATAACAAACGAACTCGACAGACTCCGCCATGAAATCGAACAAGTAACTCGCGCAAAAACAGCATCTGGCAACAAACAGCGAAAACAAAAACTCGGTTAATTTTAACTCAGAATTCGAATCATTCTTCCCAGAAACTCATCAAACAACTGAATAGCAACAGTGAGTAACTCGCAAATAACAACTCGCAAAACTGCTCAGCATCTAAACACGAAACCATCAATGAATAACAACAGTAAATAACACGGAAATCAGCAAGAAAAACACAGCAAAAAAAAAACCAAAATTGGCTTGGAAATCAATTCGCAAATAATTTGGTCATAATCTGGTCACTCGGAAATCAAACAATACAGTTAATCAAAACACAGACTCAGCGACATAATCACAAAACCGAACATAATTACAGTCAAAATCGAACACAGCATAGGGAGATTGGGGTTCGATTATTCATAGAACTTGGCAGAGACTTGAATTACACAATCACAAAGAAAAGAAAACAGTAAAACTAAAAGTAAATTCAAAACTAAAAGAAAGAAAGGGTTGTGGCGTTTGTGCGTGTGGTTGATGGGGAGAAAGATAAAAGAGGGAGGGAGAAGTAGAGAGAGAGTAAGAGAGAGAGAGAGAGAGAGAGAGAGAGAGAGAGAGAGAAATTGGGTTTTTTTTTTCTGGGTTTGCTTTCGACGGAAAGAAAAGAAAGGAGATTGGTTCGAATTTTTTTTTTTTTGAAAATAGAACAGGTTTAATCTAGAAACTAATACTGGAAAATAAAAACTGACTACTTTTTTATGAAACGAAATTATTATTTTTTTTTTTGAAAATTAAATAAGAAAATTTAGGAATAAACTAAGACTTTAAAATTAAATTACCCTAAAAATGATGATTTAAAATTAAATGGCCCACAATAAAATGGATTTTTAAAGGGGCAAAATTACGAATTAAAGCTACGAACAAGAAAATAAAGTTTCGTTACTTTCAACCCCAAGTGGTTAACAACGGGATTTACGAAAATAACGAAACAAGGCAACAATAACGAAAGAGCAAGACAAGAAGTAAAGAAAATAAAAATTGCATTAATTATAATAGGGGTGTTTACAAAATTTGAAACTAAGAAAAGAAATACAAGAAATTAAAACTACCCTAAAATCTAAGTTACTAAATACAAGGGGGGTGAGGGGGTATTTATAGGATAGGAATTAGGGTTAAGGGGGGTGTTGGGTAAATCTCCACCATACATTTGGGTTGTGTGGTGGTGAAATCCTAGCCATCTATTTGTTTCCTTCCCCCTTAAGCTTTGAAGAGTTGATCTTGGCCATACACTTTTCTAATGTGTTGGGATGATCTCCACATTCCACTTGTCTTGAAATATTCCTTTTGCTCCAAGCTCCTAATTCTTTTCTTTATTTCATTTTTGGTCCTTTTTCTTCCTCTTTTTTCCCTTCCTTGCACTTTATTTATTTATTTTGTCATTTCTTTATTTATTTACAATTTACCTGAAATGCAACAAAATAAATTATTAAAACACGAGTTCAAGCAATAAATAGGTAAATAAAATATGCAAAAATATGCACTTATCAAATGCCCCCATACCTATCTTTTGCTCGCCCTCGAGGAAAATAAAAACAAAATGAAAATCTAGATGCAAAGTCCTATACTCCTTTTCGTAGGTGTGACAGTTGCATTTGGCATATGCAACAAGCCCTTTAAACCCCTAGGCAGCCCTAGTGGACGAGTGAGGTCTCGTGAGGGCCTATAGTGAATGTACCCACAAAATCCATCTAGCTTGTATAAAAGATCACATGGCAATGCACACCACACATACATGTCCTCTCATGATACATCAACTTAAGAATCAAAATGAAGTTGCAAAGTCTTGGTGTGGAAAGTGCAAGGATTCACATAGTCTACTCAAAGAACCATGCAAGAGTGATTATAAGTTCATGTCAAGTGCAAAAATGATTGGTAACCATGCTAAGTCTACAAGGGCACACCTCAGAGTCAAAACTTGAGATCTCTTATGCAAAAAAAACAAATAAGAAATACCTCACCTTTCACTCACAAAAGAATATTCACTCAAGAACAAGGGTAAGTGTATCACTCAATTCCAACAAAATCAAATGCATGCTTGACACTTGGTATCATCCCAACTTAAATCACAACATACATTAATGATGAAAATCAAAAGGTCTTTATTAGGGTTGTAATGGGGCTAGGGACAAGGTATGTCAAGAAAGGCCAAAATAAGGTGAAGTGTCAAAAGCTAGTAGTCACCATGAATATCATGCACAACACCAAACTTCCTCCCCACATAATTATTTTTATTTTCAACAAAAAGCCTTGAATAGTCGAATGAAGGAGGATAAAAACATAAGTATGCTCTCATATGTAAGTTTTTTTTTCATTTTCTCTTTCTTTTTTTTTCATTTTTTTTTTCATTTTTTTTTCATTTTTTTTTCATTTTTTTTTTCATTTTTTTTTCATAAAGGAAAATGATAAATGTAACAATAATCCTCCTTTAGATTTAATTTTGAAAATCGACTATCAAGGTAACAACAAAAAGTTATGAACAAAAGTAAACCCTATTTCACACACCTTATTGCTCCATTAAGTTCCTACTAGCCTTTGACAAAATGGGATCAAGAATACGTAAGGCTAAACAAGAAAAAGGTCTTAGGCGAGTAATGTGGTGTGTCACCGAAAGAAAATGATTAGGCTCAAAGGGTTAACTAATTGATCATATAAGAATGGTGTGGATAATTTGGAAATATAGGTTATTCCTAAGTGCCTTTATCATTTTATCATCAATTAATGTCATGTATTTCAAGAAAGAACTCAAACAAGTGCTAGCGATGCAAATGACAAGTGGACACTCAAGCAAAAGAATATAAATGCAAAAGATGTGCATATAGGCTCAAAACTCACTTGGTGTGGTAGAACATAATCAATCTCAAGTAATGGTATCCTCAATGCACCTACTTGTACTCAAAGCATGAAGACCAAATCATCTTACAACTAATCATGACCTTCTAATTTCATGCACAATTCAAATAAGTCTACTAGCTTCACCTTGCTAGTGTAAGTGTGTGAACAAGAACTTTAGCAAATCACTTCTCAAACAAAAGCTAATGGATCATCAGATTATCATAGCATGCAAGGGTGCATCAAGCAACTAGCAATCAATTAACAAGACTAGAATAAGAAAAAAAACTCTTTTTGTGATTTTTTTTATTTTTTAATTTTTTTGGATTTTTCAATTTTTACTATTTATACTAAAAACCCTCCCCCATACCTAAATCACGCATTGTCCTCAATGTATGCAAATGCAAGAGAAATGAGTAAATGAGAATGAGGAGATAATACCTGACAAGAGATGAAGGAGAGAATTTACCTACTGAAAGAAACTTACATGAATCACGGGTCGATGAGGTGGGTGACCTCATCCTCGGGATCAAATGGCAGCTCTAAAAATGGTTTGAGTCTTTGTCCATTAACTTTAAATACATCACCATTTTGAGGATTTTCAATTTCAACAGCACCGTGAGGAAAAACGGTCCTAACAATGTAAGGACCTTCCCACCTAGATCTCAATTTCCCGGGGAATAAATGAAGCCTAGAATTGTACAAAAGAACTTTTTGACCCGGAGAAAAAGATTTTCTCAAAATTGATTTATCATGAAAAAGTTTGGTTCTTTCTTTATAGATTTTAGCATTTTCATAGGCCTCATTTCTTAATTCCTCTAGTTCTGACAATTGCAATTTCCTATGATTACCGGCGGTTGGTAAGTCAAAGTTCAAATCTCTTATGGCCCACAAGGCCCTATGCTCTAGTTCAACGTGCAAGTGACAGGCTTTGCCAAACACAATTCTGTAAGGGGACATGCCCAAAACAGTCTTAAAAGCGGTTCGATAGGCCCATAAGGCATCTATCAGTTTGATTGACCAATCCTTCCTATTTGAGTTGACAGTCTTTTCTAAGATTTGTTTGATTTGCCTATTCGAGACTTCAACTTGACCACTAGTTTGAGGATGATAAGGGGTAGCCAACCTATGAGTAATTGAGTACTTTTTCAAAAGGGACTCAAATTGATGATTCTTAAAGTGCGTACCTTGGTCACTAATGATAGCCCTAGGTGTGCCAAATCGAGAAAAGATATTCTCTTTTAAGAATTTAAGAACGACCTTGTTATCATTAGACTTAGTCGGTATGGCTTCTACCCACTTAGACACATAATCAACCGCTAAGAGAATGTAGAGGTTGCCGAAAGAGCTAGGAAAGGGACCCATAAAATATATGCCCCACACATCAAAAATCTCAATGATTAAGATGGGACTCATTGGCATCATATTTCTTCTAGTGATCTTTCCTAAGTATTGACACCTACTACAAGCGGCACAGAATTCTGCAGCATCCTTAAACAAACTAGGCCAATAAAAACCGCTTTGGAGGATTTTAGCTGCTGTTTTCTTAGCACTAAAATGACCTCCACAAGCTTGATCATGACAAAAGGAAAGGATACTTCGAAACTCATGGTTTGGGACACACCTCCGAATGATTTGGTCGGGGCAATATTTAAAGAGATACGGGTCGTCCCAAAAGAAGTGTTTGACTTGAGAGAAAATTTTCGATTTATCTTGTGTAGGCCAATGAGAGGGAATGTCTCCGGTTGCAAGGTAATTAACAATGTCGGTGAACCAAGGAGGAGTAGAGATAGAAAAGAGATGTTCGTCGGGAAAAGATTCATTCAAAGGCAAGTCGGTGGTGGACTCCACTACTAAGCGAGAAAGGTGATCGGCAACGACATTTTCGGAACCCTTCTTATCCCTAATTTCTAGGTCAAACTCTTGGAGCAACAAGATCCACCTAATCAATCGGGCCTTAGAGTCTTTCTTAGAGAAGAGATATCGAAGGGCGGAATGATCGGTGTAAACAATGATTTTCGAACCAATAAGATACGACCTAAACTTTTCGAGGGCAAAGACTACGGCTAGAAGCTCCTTCTCGGTGGTTGAATAATTGAGTTGCGCATCGTTCAAGGTCTTACTAGCGTAGTATATGACATGAGGTATCTTATTGATTCGTTGTCCTAATACTGCTCCTAATGCGTAATCAGATGCATCACACATTAACTTGAAAGGTTGACTCCAATCGGGAGACTTGATAATCGGGGCCGAGGTCAACTCTTTCTTAAGGTGTTCAAAAGATTGTAAACAATCTTTAGTGAACTCGAATTTGACATCTTTACCAAGAAGGGTGGTCAAGGGTCTAGCCTTTTTGCTAAAATCTTTAATGAAACGCCTATAAAAACCCGCATGTCCTAAAAAGGAACGAATTCCTTTGATCGATGTTGGTGGGGGTAGATTGGAAATGAGGTCAACTTTGGATTTATCTACTTCGATCCCCTTTTCAGAAATTCTATGACCAAGAACGATTCCTTCTTTAACCATGAAATGACATTTTTCCCAATTAAGAACGAGGTTGGTTTCTTTACATCTCTTTAAGACTAACTCAAGATGGTTTAGGCATTGATGAAAAGACGAACCAAAGATGGAGAAGTCATCTATGAAAATCTCTAGGAATTCACCTACCATGTCAGAAAAGATGCTCATCATGCACCTTTGGAAGGTGGCCGGGGCAGTGGTTAGACCGAAAGCTAAGCGACGATAAGCAAAGGTTCCAAAGGGACATGTGAAAGTGGTTTTCTCTTGGTCTTCGGGAGCTATAGGAATTTGAAAATAACCGGAATAACCATATAGGAAACAGTAGTAGGCATGACCCGCTAACCTTTCTAACATTTGATCTACGAATGGCAAAGGAAAGTGGTCTTTTCTAGTGGCATCGTTGAGTTTCCTATAGTCTATGCACACCCTCCAACCGGATTGGACCCGAGTAGGAACTTGCTCATTATTCTCGTTAGTCACCACGGTAATACCCGACTTTTTAGGTACTACTTGAATCGGGCTAACCCAAGAGCTATCAGAAATGGGATAAATGATTCCATTATGGAGACACTTAAGAATTTCCTTCCTAACGACTTCCATCATGGTAGGGTTCAACCGCCTTTGTGGCTCACGAACTGGTTTGGCATCATCAACTAAGTGAATCCGATGTTGGATAATGGCCGGGCTAATTCCTTTAATATCCGAGATACTCCAACCTATGGTTTCCTTATGTTCTCTAAGCACATTTACAAGCTCATCCTCTTGTGACTTGGTCAAATTAGAGGCAATGATAACAGGAAGAGAGTTGTTAGGACCTAAAAAGGCGTACTTAAGAGTGTCGGGAAGAGGTTTGAGTTCTAAATCGGGCGGCTTTGACTCAACGGGTTCACTAGTTTCGAAAAGTGGCAAAGGAGGTGGTTCACATGCTTGGTTATTTGTAGGAATGGTGGAATCTAACATTGCATTGACCTCATTTGTATATTCAGAATCATCCCAATCTTGACCAAAGTGTTTTAAACAAAAATCAAGAGCATCATTAGGGTTTATGAATTCTTGATCAACTATATCATCAATTAAATTGACATCCATAGGTTGATCATAGAGATCATCGGGTTGTTTCCCTATGTGAAAAATATTGAGGTCAATGGTCATGTTCCCAAATGTTAGTTTCATTAATCCATTTCTACAATTAATCAAAGCATTGGAGGTGGCTAGAAATGGCCTTCCTAGAATGATAGGAATCTGGTTCTTAGGGTTCTTGACCGGTTCGGTTTCTAGGACGACAAAATCAACGGGAAAGAAAAAGTCACCTACTTTAATTAGCACGTCTTCAATAATCCCCTTAGGAACCTTGACAGAACGATCGGCTAATTGAAGTGTAACATTAGTTCTTTGAAGCTCTCCTAAACCTAGGGCTTGATAGACCGAAAATGGAAGCAAGTTCACACTAGCACCTAAGTCGAGTAATGCCTTGTCCACAAAGGTATTGCCTACGACACATGAAATTGTAGGACAACCGGGGTCCTTATATTTCACGGGAATTTGGTTCGAAAGAATTGAGCTTACTTGGGACGTCAAGAAGGCTTTCTTAGGGACGTGAGTAGTTCGCTTATGTGTGCACAAATCTTTTAGACATTTCGCATACGAAGGAATTTGTTGAATTGCGTCTAAAAGAGGAATGTTGATTTTGACTTGCTTAAAAACTTCTAAGATCTTGTCCATTTGGGCCGTTTGTTTAGGAGAAATGAGTCGTTGGGGGTAAGGAGCTTTTGGCTTAAAGACTCGTTCATTAGGTTCTTCGGGGACGGGTTTTGTCCCACTCGTTGATCCTTTGTAATAACCCTAACTTCAGTAATGCTACAGTGGTCACATGAATAGTAAATTTCGAGGATTTAGAGAAATGGTATATAGGTACCCTATAATGGAAACATAAAATGAATAAACAGAAACCATATTAGTGTTGTACAATGGAAATGAGTGACTCGAAATGACGTTAGATTTCAGAAATTCCTGAAGCATGGATTTTGAGGATTTTGATTTCGAATAAGCTTCTATTGGACCTTAAGGAGCGTGGAAATATTATAAGAATTATATATTGAGGGATTAGTAAATTCAGATTTGAGCCAGGGGATTATTAAGTTAAGAGAATACCAATGGAATTTGGATTGTTAAATGATTTCAAAAACCACTGAGATAATGAGGTTTACTCGAAACGAATTACAATTAGACGAGTATGGAAACCAAACAACCAAGATTAATAATATAACAAGGATACTTATTCCATTATCATATACTAAGATTCCTAGGATTTAACTTAGAAAAGAAAACCAAGAAAAAGGGATTATGAGGTCACCTACATTACATCACTTTCCACTAACTAAATTTAAGGGTAATTTAGTCTTTAACCAAGGAAATTATCCATTAAACTCTAGATTATTCAAGAGATGAAGAGAAGTTGAGATAAGATCAAGAAAAGCAACAAAAATCTCTCCCTTTCTCCTTCATTTCCATTCGGCAAAACCATAGAAAAAAAAAGAAAAAAATCAAAACCCTAGCTAGCTTCAACATTAAATCAAGAGATAATTCATGGAGCTTCTTGGAGGATAGAAAGAGAGATTTACAAAGTTTCATAGCCATCCATCATTATTTAGTAAGGTAAAGAAATTCTCAAAGTTGCTTGATGAATAGTGAAATCTTGGAATTAACTTTGTTTTAATGGTTCATCTAGTTGATTCAAGCTATATTAGGAGTGTTTAAGGAGTACCCAAAGCTTATTAAGTGTTCTTCAAGCTTCAAAGAGGTATAACAACCCTTGCCCTTTTATATTTATGGTAGATATTGAAGTGGTTGGTAGTTAAGTGGTGTTAATGTAATGTTTATGATGATTATGTGTTATAAATGGTTTGTTTTGATATGGAAATTGTATGTTGTGGACTTGTAACCATGGCTGGTGAAGAATACCACATGGTGTAGGTGATGATTATGGTGTTTGATAATTGATTTGGAGGAGTTGGATTTATGGAAAGTACGAAATTATAGCCGTTATAATGCCCGATTTTCGTTAGGATGTAAGTTGCCCTGTTTTGGACCCCCTGCATCCGTACGGTACCCTACTGTCCAGGTTCCTATTTAACTATGAAATGATAGAGCTTAGTTCATAGATCGTTTTGATATAAGGTGCGTTAAAATCTGATGAACGGTTTAGGAGAAAAATCAGTTTTAGTGAAAGCGGTTCAGAAACCGAGAAACCGTAAATGTATCAAACTTGAGGTTACAATTACCATACTTTAACATTGTTAAAAGTCACGAAATTTTGGGATAGTGTAGTAGGGTGGTCAGAGGACCCTTGACAGTTGACCTTACATTAAAATTCGAAATCCATATTTTCTAAGAATTTTTACAGTTAAGTGTGGTCGTTAAGGAAAATGGTGAAAACCTCTGAAACTTCGATTTAGGTTATAAATGGTTAAGTTCTTGAGCCTTTGGGATAATAATAATACGTTAAACATATATTAAAGTTTCAAAAGGTAATGTTATACAAGAGTGTAGTGAGTAAGAGATGTGGTTCTAACGACGGTCCTTTTGTGTTTATAGAAACTCCGGAAGAGGGACGAGCCATACCGTCAGGATATCGAAACCGAGGCAAGATTTCTTCTATCCCTATTTGTAGAACTACTTATCTTCACAAAGAAACTTGATTTTGTGAAATACATATGTGATGCTATTATTACTATATTGTGAAGAAATTGTCTTCCTTGAGTATTAATATTGAAAAGAAAGATATACGAAGATGTATATGAATATGGATATGAGTATAAGATGTATATGAATACGAATGAGAGTATGAGATGGATATGTGTAGAGATGATTATGCATGAATTGAACATGCCTTATGATTAAGAGAATAAGAGAGAATGGTATCAGTTGTTATCGAGGGTTATAAGGTTATAATATTATATTAAAAATGTTCTTATTGAGTATCAGTGGTTTAATAAACATTATTTGATTAACATGCATTACTCTTAAAATAGATGGAATATGTTATGAATATAAAAGTATATTTGATTTCTGAATTTGAAAGAGAGGTCTGAATCATAATCAAAGCCTTATGATATATATATATATATATTATAGAAGTAATGTGCGAGAATGGAAATGATATGAGAGAATGATATGTGAAAATGGAAGTGAGAAAATGGAAATGTGGAATGATATTTTAAAAAGAGAATAATGATGTGATAAAGAGAGGGATTGCAACAAATTTGCGTAAGTGGCTATGTCAGGGCTGTGTGCGACACAGTCCAGCATTTATTATTTTTATTACGGCACGAAGATGCCAAGGGAGGATGTTAGCAGGTGGCCTTCCTCCAGGGATGATTTTCATTCCTTCTACCGGTAGTAAAAAGAGAGCAGATACGATTAGGCGACTGATCATCGTCCTAACGTATCAGGCGACAGCAGATATCCCCAATGTTTTGAAAAGAAAGTGTAGACAATGGTTTTCAGATTGCTATACTGAAAACAGAGCAATGATATGAGATGATGGAATGATAGTTACAAATGAAGAAAAACTGATATTATATTATTGTAGATTTCAATACTGAAACCAGAATAATGATATGAGATGATGGTATAATGGTGGCAGATGAAGAAAAACTGATATTATAATAATATAGATTTCTTTCTTATAATAGTGAGTGGATGATGTATTATTAAATAAGAGCTTTACTCTTCCTTAAGGATTTTAATTGTTTCCTGCTATTACATATGCATATACATATATGTATACTTGTTCACATTTTAAATTTTAGTTACAGTATAATCTTGCTGAGCTATTATAGCTCACTCTTGCTACTTATGTATATAGCAGCTAGGTCCCATGCCGATACTACGTACCACACCCCGCAAGAGGGTAAGGGAAAGGCGACCTTTTGAGCGAGTGCTGGCGACCATCCCCGAGGTAGTGACAAGCGGAGGGGCTTAGTATACTTATGTAAATTAAGTGTGTAAATTGTAATAACTTTAGTTGTTGAAGTGCTTCCTGTAGAAGCTTTGTTCAACAATGTACTTAGTAAATTCTGGGCTTGTAATAACTGTTAACTTTAAAACTTTTAAATATTGTGGTTGTTGTTCTATGAGCTTATGACTGGTGTGTGTGTGTATTAGTGTGGGGTCAACTGCTTATTTATTTAATTATTTATTGAAAAAAAAAAAGATTACAGAGATATTGATATTGATCGGAAATTGGACCTTGACGGCCCGGATCCTTGACCCCGGATTTGGGCTGTCACAGATGGTATCAAAGCTAAGAGTCATAATGCTCAAGAACAAAAGTGATAATAATAAATGTATCAGTTATAATATAAATTGTGAACTTCCATCAAGTTCAGGGGTGGTATATCGCAGGTAGTATTTACTTTAAGCATATATTATAATTTATTAGACTGTTACTAATAGAATTTTATGTTTTATTATAGGGAGCGGAGATGGGTGAGCCGAGTCAGGACCCCAGTGGCTAGGGATGTCAGAGCAGGAGCTATTAGATTTTCAGCTGGCCGGGGTAGAGGTCCCCGAGTATGCAGTTGAGGACCTCAGGGAGAGACGCCGGGCGGCGGCTAGAGAGCGATTAGAGAGAGAGGAGGCAGAGGAGCAGAGACGGAGAGATGCTGTGGCCCTAGTGCCATATATGGGTAGACCTTCTACAGGATCTGACAAGGCAGGTCCTTCCAGAGTGAGATCGGAGATCCCTGAGGAGGAGAGGCCACTGCGTAAGAGGCCTAGGTTGTCAGTTATACCTGAGGAGCCGATTGAGTGGAGGGATATTCAGATGGTTCCCACTCCTGTCCGACCCATCCCAGTGCCGTCACCAGTTCCATCCCCTCTACCTAGTCCTGACCCTATAGATGATCCTTTTGAGCAGTTTACCCCTCCAGGGCATTTTGGTTTCTTTGAGGAGGAGGAGGATCCTTCAGAGGATACTGAGACAGAGTCGGTTCCTCCATCCCCACCCTTTGCACCTCCACCACCTCCACCTGTGGATGCACCTCCCCTAGCTGTACCCCCTCAGGAGGCACCCTTACCGGCGGGTGACTCACTTTCAGCTACCTTATTGACCGAGTACTTTGCCCTTCAGGGACAGTTGGAGGAGTCCCGCAGGACTATAGACACCCTTCTACAGAGGTTAGAGAGAGGGAGAGGAGGGGTTATCCCGGATGGGATATCTCTGGGGATGATCAGTATTGAGCTACGAGCATTAGGAGATATTAGGAGGTTGTTGGGTGATAGGGGAGACCCGGCATGGAGGGCCCAGATAGTTGATACGGTTACTACCATGGTAGTCCAGATACGGGATGTTGTCAGGGCAGGGGTGTGAGCCGGGATAGTAGTTCGTCACTAATCAGACTAGTCATCTTGTTGATGTCATTTTGGGGATTAGTTTAGTGGTCCACTGTTTTAATCCCAGTCTGATTAGGGGACAGTTAGTAATACTTTTGGTGATATCGGATTAGTATGTACGGCTATGTTTTGGGTTTCGAACCTTGTATTAGATGATGTATATTATTAGCAGTAAAAGATGTTGTACCCAAATTGTAAAATATTTATGTACAGTAATGAAGTTTGTGCATTTCTATCTAAATTTTTGCTGCATATTTTTTTTTATATAATATAATAAATGTTGAGACTCAGAAATATTGATGTATAAAAGGTGATTGACTTAATGAAAAGGCTATCGTGTTAAGGGCGATACAACTACTTACTAAAGTTATGGTATAACTAGATGTAAATCGCGTGATAAAGATATTGTGATGTGCAAATGAGCTAATTAATGATATAATTGTGTATATAGAAATGATGTATGTAGTAACCCAAATTCGGGTAATTAATAAGGACTATTGTTATGTACAGAACTATGCCGCCTAGACGTGACAGTAGAGCGAATGCAAGGGAAAATGAGAGAGACGAAAGAAGTCGAAATATCGAAGGTACTAGACTGAACGAAAATGCTCATAATGAAGAAAATCATGAAGAAGGAGAAGAGGAATCAACTGGCCAACAAAGGAATCCGGGAGGTGATCCCTTTGCCCAATTCATGGACTTATTAAGGCAGAATTTAACAAATCCACAGAATCCTCAACCACCACCTGTTCCCCCCAATCAGGCAGCTAGTTCCTTTCGTGCCTTTAAGTCATTAAAGCCCCCAGAATTCGAGGGAACCACTAACCCAGTAGTAGCCAGGGCATGGCTAAAAGAAATGGAGAAAGCTTTCGAAATACTAAGGATAGAGGAAGATAAGAAAACAGTTTTTGCAGCCTATCTCCTAAAGGGAGAGGCAAATTACTGGTGGGAAGCTAGGAAGAACCTAGAGGAAGCGGGAGTGATAACCTGGGAGCGTTTCACTAGGGTGTTCCTAGAAAAGTATTCTCCTAGGTATTTAGAAAACCAAATGGAATTAAAGTTTCTGGAGTTAAAACATGATAACCTAACAGTGGCAGAGTATGAAAATAAATTTTCAGAACTGTCGAGGTTTGTTCCCGAGTTTGTGCGTACTGAAGAACAACGTGCAAAAAGGTTTCAACAAGGGTTAAAACCCTGGTTACGAACGAGAGTGGCCCCATTTGAGTTAACTGATTATGCTGCAGTGGTTCAAAAGGCATCAATTATAGAGGCCGAGAGTGAGCAGGCTCAAATAGGTCGAGAGAATAAGAAAAGAAGATTTGAGGGCCCAAAAGGAGGTTTAAGTGAGGGAAGCTACTTTAACAAAGGAGGTAAAGGACAAAAATCTCAATTTGTGGGAAAGTCGGGGGGTAACAAGACTACTAGTGAGACGGTGAGTCAGGGTGGAAAATCTTCAGGAACATTTCAGTCAAATCAATCACGACCACCATTACCAGATTGTGAGACGTGTGGTAAGAAGCATATAGGAGTCTGTAGAGTGCTGGGAGTAACTTGTTTTAAGTGTGGACAAAAAGGACACTACCTTAACCAGTGCCCATCAACTGATGCAAACCCTAAAAGAGATGTTAAGTGTTACCAGTGTGGGAAACTAGGACACATTGCTAGAGATTGCCGTTCAGGTGGGTCATACGCGTCAGGACAGAGTGGGGCTGCTTCAAATAGGCCTACTGCTAGAGTGTACAACATGACCTTAGGGGAAGCGTTGACGAAACCAGATGCGGATACAGGTACTTGCTTTTTCGATTTAAATTTTGTGTGTAAGTCTTTGGTTAAGGATCGACTTAATCAATTAATGGAATAAATAAGTTAATAAAATAGATAAGGAAAATCAGTATCTGTTAAGGGCTAGGAAACGTTATGAAAAGAAAAGTAGGAGTGTTTTGGAAAAACACAAGCTCGTTGAGACGAACAGGAAATATATATTATAGGTAGTATTTTCTTACAATTGTTTTAAAGAATATTATTAGAGCTTATTTTCTGGAAAATTTTACAGAGAGGAGCTATAGGAATATTGAGGAATTAATATTTATGTCATGATAGAGATCAGAACATGGTCAAACCATAAGTGAGATACACTACCATTCAGAAAAGGTCAATGTAGTGGCGGATATCTTCGTCAAAAGAGGAAGGAGAGACGAGATAACCTGGAATGACTTGAAACAGGAGAAGATTTGTGAGGAAAAGACAGTAAAAGGACTGCTATTGATAAACTAAATGGCATGTTGATGAATGACAAGGAAGTTATGTTAGTATATTTCTGCGCAAACAAGATAGATATATTATAGAAGGAAAAAGGATAAAGGAAATAGTGTGGAAGTTAGAAGGTGTGAAGGAGAAAGATACTTATGGACATTTCCAACATGATTCCGGGACGGAATCCTTTTAAGGGGGGAAGGATGTAATAACCCTAACTTCAGTAATGCTACAGTGGTCACATGAATAGTAAATTTCGAGGATTTAGAGAAATGGTATATAGGTACCCTATAATGGAAACATAAAATGAATAAACAGAAACCATATTAGTGTTGTACAATGGAAATGAGTGACTCGAAATGACGTTAGATTTCAGAAATTCCTGAAGCATGGATTTTGAGGATTTTGATTTCGAATAAGCTTCTATTGGACCTTAAGGAGCATGGAAATATTATAAGAATTATATATTGAGGGATTAGTAAATTTAGATTTGAGCCAGGGGATTATTAAGTTAAGAGAATACCAATGGAATTTGGATTGTTAAATGATTTCAAAAACCACTGAGATAATGAGGTTTACTCGAAACGAATTACAATTAGACGAGTATGGAAACCAAACAACCAAGATTAATAATATAACAAGGATACTTATTCCATTATCATATACTAAGATTCCTAGGATTTAACTTAGAAAAGAAAACCAAGAAAAAGGGATTATGAGGTCACCTACATTACATCACTTTCCACTAACTAAATTTAAGGGTAATTTAGTCTTTAACCAAGGAAATTATCCATTAAACTCTAGATTATTCAAGAGATGAAGAGAAGTTGAGATAAGATCAAGAAAAGCAACAAAAATCTCTCCCTTTCTCCTTCATTTCCATTCGGCAAAACCATAGAAAAAAAAAAGAAAAAAATCAAAACCCTAGCTAGCTTCAACATTAAATCAAGAGATAATTCATGGAGCTTCTTGGAGGATAGAAAGAGAGATTTACAAAGTTTCATAGCCATCCATCATTATTTAGTAAGGTAAAGAAATTCTCAAAGTTGCTTGATGAATAGTGAAATCTTGGAATTAACTTTGTTTTAATGGTTCATCTAGTTGATTCAAGCTATATTAGGAGTGTTTAAGGAGTACCCAAAGCTTATTAAGTGTTCTTCAAGCTTCAAAGAGGTATAACAACCCTTGCCCTTTTATATTTATGGTAGATATTGAAGTGGTTGGTAGTTAAGTGGTGTTAATGTAATGTTTATGATGATTATGTGTTATAAATGGTTTGTTTTGATATGGAAATTGTATGTTGTGGACTTGTAACCATGGCTGGTGAAGAATACCACATGGTGTAGGTGATGATTATGGTGTTTGATAATTGATTTGGAGGAGTTGGATTTATGGAAAGTACGAAATTATAGCCGTTATAATGCCCGATTTTCGTTAGGATGTAAGTTGCCCTGTTTTGGACCCCCTGCATCCGTACGGTACCCTACTGTCCAGGTTCCTATTTAACTATGAAATGATAGAGCTTAGTTCATAGATCGTTTTGATATAAGGTGCGTTAAAATCTGATGAACGGTTTAGGAGAAAAGTCAGTTTTAGTGAAAGCGGTTCAGAAACCGAGAAACCGTAAATGTATCAAACTTGAGGTTACAATTACCATACTTTAACATTGTTAAAAGTCACGAAATTTTGGGATAGTGTAGTAGGGTGGTCAGAGGACCCTTGACAGTTGACCTTACATTAAAATTCGAAATCCATATTTTCTAAGAATTTTTACAGTTAAGTGTGGTCGTTAAGGAAAATGGTGAAAACCTCTGAAACTTCGATTTAGGTTATAAATGGTTAAGTTCTTGAGCCTTTGGGATAATAATAATATGTTAAACATATATTAAAGTTTCAAAAGGTAATGTTATACAAGAGTGTAGTGAGTAAGAGATGTGGTTCTAACGACGGTCCTTTTGTGTTTATAGAAACTCCGGAAGAGGGACGAGCCATACCGTCAGGATATCGAAACCGAGGCAAGATTTCTTCTATCCCTATTTGTAAAACTACTTATCTTCACAAAGAAACTTGATTTTGTGAAATACATATGTGATGCTATTATTACTATATTGTGAAGAAATTGTCTTCCTTGAGTATTAATATTGAAAAGAAAGATATACGAAGATGTATATGAATATGGATATGAGTATAAGATGTATATGAATACGAATGAGAGTATGAGATGGATATGTGTAGAGATGATTATGCATGAATTGAACATGCCTTATGATTAAGAGAATAAGAGAGAATGGTATCAGTTGTTATCGAGGGTTATAAGGTTATAATATTATATTAAAAATGTTCTTATTGAGTATCAGTGGTTTAATAAACATTATTTGATTAACATGCATTACTCTTAAAATAGATGGAATATGTTACGAATATAAAAGTATATTTGATTTCTGAATTTGAAAGAGAGGTCTGAATCATAATCAAAGCCTTATGATATATATATATTTTATAGAAGTAATGTGCGAGAATGGAAATGATATGAGAGAATGATATGTGAAAATGGAAGTGAGAAAATGGAAATGTGGAATGATATTTTAAAAAGAGAATAATGATGTGATAAAGAGGGGGATTGCAACAAATTTGCGTAAGTGGCTGTGTCAGGGCTGTGTGCGACACAGTCCAGCATTTATTATTTTTATTACGGCACAAAGATGCCAAGGGAGGATGTTAGCAGGTGGCCTTCCTCCAGGGATGATTTTCATTCCTTCTACCGGTAGTAAAAAGAGAGCAGATACGATTAGGCGACTGATCATCGTCCTAACGTATCAGGCGACAGCAGATATCCCCAATGTTTTGAAAATAAAGTTTAGACAATGGTTTTCAGATTGCTATACTGAAAACAGAGCAATGATATGAGATGATGGAATGATAGTTACAGATGAAGAAAAACTGATATTATATTATTGTAGATTTCAATACTGAAACCAGAATAATGATATGAGATGATGGTATAATGGTGGCAGATGAAGAAAAACTGATATTATAATAATATAGATTTCTTTCTTATAATAGTGAGTGGATGATGTATTATTAAATAAGAGCTTTACTCTTCCTTAAGGATTTTAATTGTTTCCTGCTATTACATATGCATATACATATATGTATACTTGTTCACATTTTAAATTTTAGTTACAGTATAATCTTGCTGAGCTATTATAGCTCACTCTTGCTACTTATGTATATAGCAGCTAGGTCCCATGCCGATACTTTGTACCACACCCCGCAAGAGGGTAAGGGAAAGGCGACCTTTTGAGCGAGTGCTGGCGACCATCCCCGAGGTAGTGACAAGCGGAGGGGCTTAGTATACTTATGTAAATTAAGTGTGTAAATTGTAATAACTTTAGTTGTTGAAGTGCTTCCTGTAGAAGCTTTGTTCAACAATGTACTTAGTAAATTCTGGGCTTGTAATAACTGTTAACTTTAAAACTTTTAAATATTGTGGTTGTTGTTCTATGAGCTTATGACTGATGTGTGTGTGTATTAGTGTGGGGTCAACTGCTTATTTATTTAATTATTTATTGAAAAAAAAAAGATTACAGAGATATTGATATTGATCGGAAATTGGACCTTGACGGCCCGGATCCTTGACCCCGGATTTGGGCTGTCACATCCTTGTTCCTTAGAACTCTCGGGTTCAAGATTAGCGTTTGGTTCAGAATTTGATTCGTCTTCTTCTGGAGACTTGTCACCGACATGATTTTCAACTTGCTTACCGGACCTTAAGGAAATGACAGCGTTCACATTGTGAGGAGGTCTTTGATTGATAGGAAATTTAGGGTTTACCTCGGTTTGACTTGGAAGTTTGTTCTTCTCTCGTTCACAAATGGCGTTGGCTAATTGACTCACTTGAACCTCTAACTTAGATATGGCTTGAGTACTAGCATTTAAAATTTGCCTATCTTGAGTCATGGTTTGCATGAAGGTCTGTTGAGATTGAGCCAAATTAGTCGTTGATTTTAGAAGCGCATCGAGAGTCTTTTCCAAGGAGTTAATTCTCTTATCCGATTCATGAAAGCCGGGTGGGTGGGCGGGTGCTTGATTTTGATAAGGAATGTGATTTTGAGTCATGTTTGAGAAAGGAACTTGGTTTGGATAGTTCGGCTTTTGAAAAGATGGTGGAGATTGGAAATTTTGGCCTTGGTTCCAAGAGAAATTATGGTGGTTCTTCCACCCGGGATTGTAAGTTGGTGCGAACGGGTCATTCCGAGGTCTCGGTTGGAACATTGCGTTCACTTGCTCAAAATCGGGACAAGGTTGAGACTCAAAGTTCGAAGAATTAAAATTTGGGTACATAGACATGGGTGGGGGACTACTATGAGTTTCTAGAGCTTCGAGTCTCCTAGTAAGGGTGGCTAGCTTGGCATCGGTTGCAATATTGTTTCCAATTGAATGTAGACCCCTAGAAGAACTAGATGACTCGTTGGACTTGTGAGGTTCCCTAGTAGACTCCCACAACATAGTCTTCTCAGCTAATTCCTCGAAAAACTCCCACCCTTCATCTTCATTTTTCTCCATGAATTTCCCTTGGCACATAGACTCTAACAACGCGGTTGTTGGACTATCTAAGGCCTCGTAAACAATCTTGCAAAGCCTCCATTTTTCTATTCCGTGGTGGGGGCATTGTGATAAGAGATTTTTAAAACGATCAAAATATTTCCAAAAAGACTCATTTTCCTTTTGATGAAATTTATTTATTTCGTTTGTAATCCTTGTAGTCTTATGGTTTGGAAAATATTTTTTAAGAAAAATTATCACAAATCCCTCCCACGTTGAAATAGAATTAACGGGTAGACTATACAACCATTTTTTGGCATTTTCTTTTAAGGCGAAGTTGATAAGTCTAAGCCTAATGGAGTCTTCGGTCAATTGTTGGATTTTTTGTAGAGCACAAACCTCCTCGAATTCATGAAGGAAAATATACGGATCCTCACCCTCACTCCCGGTAAACTTAGGTAACATGCTAATATGGTGAGCTTTGATCTCGAAATTATTACCATTTACGGGAGGAAGAGTGATGCACGAAGGTTGAGCAGAACGGGTGGGGTAGCAACGGTCCTTAAGAGACATGGCCATGTTTACTATCGGTTCGGAATTATCTAACGACTCGGAATCAGAAGAGGAAGAACTCTCAAACGATCTCACTAGTCTAGAAGAATTATCCCTAATCCAAATAGTTCGCATAAACCATGTAAGGAAACACGTAGCAAATAAGTGCGATAAAATAAACACACAAAAAGAAAGGGGTGTAAAATTAAAAGAAAAATTCTAAACCTAGGGTTCCCTAATAAAATAACTAGACCTTGCTCCTAACTGTAAGGGCTACCAAAAACTAGGTAAATCAATAATTATTCGAACCGGCTTGGCCAGGTAGGTGCAAGCATTGGCAAGAGGCTAAACACCAGCCTAGACACCAAACCTTAATTGGCCAGGTCAGCTTTCGCTTTCCTAGACACCAAAAAGTAAGAATAATTAAAGATTACTTCGTTTCTTAAGCACCTTCCTAATTGAGCGCGAGATTCCTAGGGGCAAACGTCTAATTAATTTTAGTAAAGGCAAGGTATGCAAAATGAGGGATTAAATTGTTTTTGGGCTAAGGAAAGAGTGATGAAATCCCTTCCCTTATCTTTTGAGAGGTTTTGCCCTTAAAGTTTATTTACAAAATGATGCAACAAACAAGGAGGTATAAAAAAAGCTATAAACATTTATGGATGCTTTAAACTACGTGTTCTAACTAAAGAAACGAAAGAATTTAACGTACCTTGGGGTCCTCCAGCGATCACCACAATTATAGGTACGAAAAATTAAAAACAAGAAAATAAAAAATCTAGATGATGTGTCCTAAGTGATTAAATGCATGATGCAACAATTATGTAATTACAACTAATTTTTTTGGATTTTTAATTTTTTTAATTTTTTTGTGATTTTTGTGATTTTTTATTTTTTTGTGATTTTCTAAATAATAAAAAAAATGAAAGAGGAGAGAGATACGGTTTACCCAAGCAAAGCTTCCAAAATTCCGAGAAAATTCTTCCGCTTTAATCCAAGTCACCCGAATTTTCCTCCAAATTCCTCGAAAAAAAATGCAAACAAGAAAAAGGGTGAGAAAAGAGCTAATCCGAAAAATTAAAAACTAAGGCGCGAAAAATAATTAATCCCCGGCAGCGGCGCCAAAAACTTGTTGTGCTAGAAATAAGGATTAAAATTTGAATCGCAAGCGCACAATTCGTTTCGTTGAAATATTTAATGATTCGTTCCTCGGGGACTAATATTTTCGCATTCCCTAATTTCTAATTTAATCGAATTAGAACAATTTTGATTTTTCGAGAATTTTTTAATTTAACTAAATTAATTCCTACAATTTAAATTACTTTAAAAAGCAAATTAAAATTATTAATCTATTTCTACACTAATTAATAAAAAAAAACTAAATTTTACTAAAGATTATTGAAAGTGCAAAAAAAAATTCGAATTAAAATAAGATTTTATTCTATGACTTTTTTTTTAGATCAAATTAAAATTGTATTTACAGAAAATTTTTAAAAAAAAAATTAAAATTGACATGAATCGCTCTATAAAATTAACTAGCCACAAAACAAATCACGAACCATAACACTAAACTTATAACAACTCGGCATATGGAACATTCAAAACACGAAATCGACTCATGAAAATAGTAAACTCGCGGTTAGACTCCACTGTAAACACAGAGAAAATACAGAAACTCGGAGGTACGATAGAAACTCTAAGCAAATAACAAATGGTAGTTGAAAACGGTAAACAGAAAATTCGAATGATAAAGCAAACAGACTTGGACTCGCAAATTGCATCAACAGGGCAATGAGATAAACACAGCCAAACAGTTAATTCAACAGCCAATCAGCAAAGTAATAATCTGAACTCAGAACTCAAAAACTGGGAAACAAACAGCTTAATATGCAAAACTCGATGAGACAAATAACAAACGAACTCGACAGACTCCGCCATGAAATCGAACAAGTAACTCGCGCAAAAACAGCATCTGGCAACAAACAGCGAAAACAAAAACTCGGTTAATTTTAACTCAGAATTCGAATCATTCTTCCCAGAAACTCATCAAACAACTGAATAGCAACAGTGAGTAACTCGCAAAACTGCTCAGCATCTAAACACGAAACCAGCAATGAATAACAACAGTAAATAACACGGGAATCAGCAAGAAAAACACAGCAAAAAAAAAACCAAAATTGGCTTGGAAATCAATTCGCAAATAATTTGGTCATAATCTGGTCACTCGGAAATCAAACAATACAGTTAATCAAAACACAGACTCAGCGACATAATCACAAAACCGAACATAATTACAGTAAAAATCGAACACAGCATAGGAAGATTGGGGTTCGATTATTCAGAGAACTTGGCAAAGACTTGAATTACACAATCACAAAGAAAAGAAAACAGTAAAACTAAAAGTAAATTCAAAACTAAAAGAAAGAAAGGGTTGTGGCGTTTGTGCGTGTGGTTGATGGGGAGAAAGAGAAAAGAGGGAGGGAGAAGTAGAGAGAGAGTGAGAGAGAGAGAGAGAGAGAGAGAGAGAAATTGGGTTTTTTTTTCTGGGTTTGCTTTCGACGGAAAGAAAAGAAAGGAGATTGGTTCGAATTTTTTTTTTTTTTTTTGAAAATAGAACAGGTTTAATCTAGAAACTAATACTGGAAAATAAAAACTGACTACTTTTTTATGAAACGAAATTATTATTATTTTTTTTTTTGAAAATTAAATAAGAAAATTTAGGAATAAACTAAGACTTTAAAATTAAATTACCCTAAAAATGATGATTTAAAATTAAATGGCCCACAATAAAATGGATTTTTAAAGGGGCAAAATTACGAATTAAAACTACGAACAAGAAAATAAAGTTTCGTTACTTTCAACCCCAAGTGGTTAGCAACGGGATTTACGAAAATAACGTAACAAGGCAACAATAATGAAAGAGCAAGACAAGAAGTAAATAAAATTAAAATTGCATTAATTATAATAGGGGTGTTTACAAAATTTGAAACTAAGAAAAGAAATACAAGAAATTAAAACTACCCTAAAATCTAAGTTACTAAATACAAGGGGGGTGAGGGGGTATTTATAGGATAGGAATTAGGGTTAAGGGGGGTGTTGGGTAAATCCCCACCATACATTTGGGTTGTGTGGTGGTGAAATCCTAGCCATCTATTTGTTTCCTTCCCCCTTAAGCTTTGAAGAGTTGATCTTGGCCATACACTTTTCTAATGTGTTGGGATGATCTCCACCTTCCACTTGTCTTGAAATATTCCTTTTGCTCCAAGCTCCTAATTCTTTTCCTTATTTCATTTTTGGTCCTTTTTCTTCCTCTTTTTTCCCTTCCTTGCACTTTATTTATTTATTTTGTCATTTCTTTATTTATTTACAATGTACCTGAAATGCAACAAAATAAATTATTAAAACACGAGTTCAAGCAATAAATAGGTAAATAAAATATGCAAAAATATGCACTTATCACACATCAAGCATAATTCAACTAACAACCCGATTCTCATTCTTATAACAATACTCCGGTTTACTAAATCTTTTGAAACATAGCCTCGATCATTTGCAGCTTTTTGAAAACTGACTTACCCGTCACCTTGACTGTGACTTCACTCGATACAAGAACGAGATTGAAATATCCCATTTGCAATATCAGTTCTCCCGAGGTCACAACTTCACCCGATACTAATCATAAAGCAATTCTTTAACAATTTCCAATAAGCTTCCGCTTTTATCAACATGAATATTCCATTTAATATGCACCATCACTTCTTTTCATATCCCAGAACAAAACATGCCTCAGATAAAATTTTGAGAAAAAGAATATCAAGAAATCCCCAATCATTCTTACTCCCCCTTTCACGTACAATGTTACTCATGAAGGAAATAATCGGAAAACTTCCATCCATCCTTTATCTCATTGTTTTACTGAGTATCCATTCCGAACTCATGACCATTTTCCTTAGATCATATATATATATATATATATATATATATATATATATATATATATCTTATTCGTAACACACTATTCCGCGTCTCTTGAAATCAACCTTCGAATCACAACTTTGAATACTTGACGAGTTTTTGAACTTAGCTCTACCCGCTACATCTTCATCATTTAACACCGCTCACGTTGGGATTCTCGTGCAAATATTTCTTTCCTTTTTCTTAAACCTTTTAAGGTCATTCTCGATTGAATTGCATACACTCACAAATCTTCGAACCTCTTGATATGTGATCTATGATCATTTTAAATTCTCCGTCCGAATGCGGTTTGAAATCTTATTCACTGAAATATGCTTTGATTTAATCGTCTTCTTCCTTTTACCTCCTCCATATACACAACTTCTTCACTCCCATGGTATAGCAATTCCTTGATCTGTTTGGTCGTTAAGACCTCAATGTCCGCTTCCAACCTCAAAAACACCGCCTTTATTTCTCTCAAACTCAAGATCTCATTTTCTTGTCCTCACAATTTGCTCGCATTTTGTTGGTAGGTAATAAATCTAATCTTGGATCGTATTTAACTCTTTTCATAGTCATCACAATTCACTTCCTGCTAACTTCCTTCATAATCGTATTAAGTTTCTAGATTCTTAATAATCATAAAAGCAGTCATGTCACTCTCTTCATAAATTCCACCAAAATCGATATGATATTATTTATGACAAAAATTCCCATCTTTTAAAGCTCATAACATTTAGCTTTAACTTTTGACACTGTTATTTGTTACCTCACTACCCTTCTAGTTATAGCCACAACTTTCCACATTTATCTTAATAAAATCTCTAGGGATTTTCTCCCAAAATCTTATTTTCTGATCATGAGTCTCATTAACCTCAACTAATTCTCATCTTATAGGCAATGATTGTGCCCTTACTCTTCTAACTTCAAATCCTCGGGATTCCTCATTTCTCCTTACAATTTACATATCTTCCGTTTAAACCGATTCTGGAAATCTTATTGTCATTATATTCCACCTTGATCAACTTTCCTCCACCCTTGATATTCATGACTTTCTACACTGGCTTACATAAGTTATTTATTCCACATAATCACCTTACCCTTCATTCAATCTTAGTTCTTCTCGATAATTTTACAAACCTTTCCATTCTTTTTCACTCTGCTTTACTCAAGTCAACCTTCCTCCAGCATTAAACATTTTATGCCAAACATCTCCATCACTATTCTCTTTTCGCCTTTTAACGATACTTGTAATCATGGGCTCTTATTTACTGCCCTTTTCCTTTATTTAATTCTCATTAGCATCAAATCTTGTTCGTGATTTCTGGAATCTGTAATTATTCCAATTCGTCATGTCATATTTGTCTTCATCACCAAATTCTTAAATTTGCGCAACTAATTCTTCGTCAGAGCATTTGCAGTTTCATACATTTAAGACGTCGTCACGCCTATTTTCACATCTCTTCATCATTAGAAAATTTTGAAAACCTCGAATCTCTGATAAAGGAGGTCAATCAAATGAATGGGCATCAAGTATGAATATAGACTGAATTTATTTGATAAAACTTTTATGAAGGAGCTCAACCGAGAGATCAATATGATCTTTGAACTATCTTCAGGTTGCATTTGTCACTTGGTCAACCACCACAGTACACAAAGATGGCCAGTCTTTAGTACTTCCATGACAAACACAATCAGTGGCGTCCCACTGGACTTCTATCACATAGATAGGACATCCCTGAATCCCCTATATACATAGGGTTGTTCATCCCGGTCTGAATAAAGAAGGTCAGTATTTAGGGAAAATAGAAAATATTCAAAAGTTTCAAAAGTTTATGAGTAAAACGTTGAATAAGGTAGCCCCTGGAAAATAGAGGTGTCAATGAATGAATAAAGATGTGTTTAAGGGAATCTGATAGACAATGTTCAACATCAATCAAAATACAGTTAATTATTGAACAAGACATGGTACCAACAAAACAAGGAAGGAAAGTTAAATCTTCTCGGACAAAAAATCAAGCGAAATCAACGGCTAGTAATTGAATGGCCACACCCTTACTCCAACACATGCCAGAAATTGCATTTCGCATCTTATTTATAGTCCTTCCGTACTCTCCATAACGTTCACTAAATAGCTAAATTCGTAGAAGAAACCCTAGAAGGTACGTGTGGATATCGAGATGGCGTCTTCCAAACTGGTAGCTTCGTTCGTCTAATTAGCTTAGGTGGCTCTAAATTAACTGCCTCATCCAAAACCGAATCTACTCGCGCGATATGTCAGAATACCAAATAACGTCGCAATAGTCGTCCTAATAACCTAAAACGAACTTATCCTAAATTGTTCTATCTAACATCCAACCTAAATGCGTACACCTAATCATCCTCAGTCCTTAATCTTACCTGCTTCTTTCTACACTCAATTTGTGAGTCATTATCAGCCAACCAATCCATTGCTGGGATTTCATCGAATTCTCCCATTTCAAAAGGTTTCAAATTGGCATAGAAAAAGTAACCACATATCTCTATATTACACTGAGGACACACTTGATTAACAGGGACTCACATTGATTTGTCACCTCTATTATTAAAGCTTGCTCTAAAAGTCGAATTTCACATTGCAATTACTAACAAACTTGTTGGAACGAAAGACTTAGTAGCCCCAGAATCAATTCAAACTTTAGCCTCTACTAAGTTCACATGAAACGTACCCGCGACAACATCAGCTTCTTGATCTGCATCTTGCATCATCATATTGAAGGTTCCGGCTCTAGGTGGAGAGATTTAGGTCTGGGCTGGAGGACCAGCTACCCTCAAAGCATTTGTTGTTTGAACTAGTTCCTTACAATCCTTAGTAAGATGGCCAACTTTCCCACATTCGAAACAAGTCACACCTATGGTCCTGGGCTTTGAATCTGGACACTCACTAGCATAATGTCCCTCCTTGTTCCATTTAAAACATGTACTATTTAACCTACGACAACTCCCGAGTGCTTCTTCCCACAAGTTGTACATTCAGGTGAGGCTGGTCTGATTGCAAGCTGCTAATTGGTATTCTGAAAACGTTTACTTTGACTACCATTCCCATTCTTCAGCTTCTGAAACCCTCTGTTCCTATCATATTGCCCCTCATCCCTTGGCTTGAACCTGTTATTATTATTATTACTTCCCTTAGTACTTTCTATCTTCCTTTTCTTTCCTGCTTTCTCCTTCAACAATCATAGCTTTCTACACCACCATTGCATAGTTCTCCAACTGAAACACTGCCACCTTACTACGTATCCATGGCTTTAAACCTTGTTGAAATCTTTTAGTTTTCTTCACCTCAGTATTGACATATCCAGAAACAAACCTTGCTAGCTCCGTGAATTTTGCCTCATATTCCACCACACTCACATTCTCCTACTTTAATCCTAGAAATTGGATCTCCAGCTAATCTTGCATATACCTTGGAAGGTATTTCTCGAGAAATAACTCTGTAAATCTCTGCCACATAATCACTCCTTCACCTTCCATTAGCTTCGTTGATTCCCACCAATAATTTGCCTCTACTTTCAGATAATAGCTCGCGTATTCAGTCTTCTGATCTTCTCCTACCTTTACCAATGCAAAGGCTTTTTCCATCTCGCCCAACCATCCCCTAGCTTTTATTGGGTTAATTGTACCTTTAAACTCTAGGGGGTGCACAGCTTGAAAAGTTTTGAATATCACTAGCTGAGCTAGTGTAGCAGTTTGTTGTTGAAGAAGTTGAAGGATTGGTGTCATAGTCGGATCAACTGGATTTTTGATTGCCAGTGTTTTAGTTTTCAGGATTTACAGTAGAGGTTCTTCTCTTTGAAGGCATGGTTCTGATGAGAAAACAATGAACTTACTAAACAACAAGCTGGCATATACAAGGAAGATAAGATTTTCGAAACCTGGATTTGAGTCATCCACGATCACAAGAATTATAACGGTATAAAGAAACAGGGAAACACAGGTATAACTTGAACTAGTAATTCCAACAGGAAATAATTTTAAACAACTCAGAAAAAAATAGAGCAAAAAGTGCACAAATATCAAGAAAAGAAAGGTTATAAAACCAACAAGGTTAATGATATACATGACAGTTTTAGAGTTCAAGGTACACTGTTAACATACTAACTATAAAAGGTAATTACCGATGATACCCATCAACCGCCACCTGTGATAACGATATAACGGAAGAAGAAGGTACTAAAGCGATAACATATCCTAAACGTATAGTCTATTGTCCTAATGATAACCTACACCTATTGCTCCTATCCTACACCTATCCTATACCTAATCCTGGCTTGTTTCAGTGACCAAAACCTATCCGCTCTGATACCAACTTGTAACGCCCCGACTACCCAATAATAAACATATACTTTTTATAATGAAAATACTCGAATACACTTGAATAAATATATATACGACACTGCCTTAAAACCTTTGTAGGAAATAATAAAACCACGATTTAACCTTTTTTTTTAAACAATCTTCATTGCACACATAACTCTATCAATTAAACTCGCTCTCCTTTATTGAAATTGATTAGATAAATAAATAAACTTTAATACAGGGGAATTTTAGAAAATTTCGGCATGAAGTATTCGTAATACGGACTATCCACCTGTATTTTGACCCAACCAAATTTCATAAAAAAAACTACAATTCCAATCACTTAAGAAACATAAACACCTGTTCAACCTGTCCTAACCGATCAGGTGAACCATACTACTATGCGTTCCCGATCATAAAACAAGATCGGGGCACCACAACCAAAATTAAATACATATAAGCTGATAACCAGACATTAAGTCATAATACAACACCCCACTACTAACCCGGATCTCTAACAGGTAGTGGAATGAAACAAGCAACTACTAACTAAACTATTACAACTTATCACTAAAACCTTAATTAAAAGCTACATACATTCCACAAATAAATACAACTAGCTGATACTATTATACAAGTCTTAACTGATCTTCAGATGTCCAACCTTCTAGCAGAGCAAATCTAGGCTGTCTATGGTCCACAACAAGTTCTTCTCCCAATATAGCTTCTGATTTGTATCCTTCTCTTCTTAAACTGAAAAAGGGTTAGAAACAATGACAAGGAGTGAGCCAAATGCTCAGCAAGTATAAAATATGTGTGCATAACTGAATTAAACTGCAGGTCTGATAACGATCAATAAACAACAATATAAAAGCTTAAGAGCTGCAGAGATACATCATTTTATTTAAATCAGGAAATGGGATAGAATTGGACTATTATGCATTTTATAAATAAAAACAATAATAAGGTTATGCTGCTGATCAGTCACGCAATAACCCCAGACAAACGCACACAGCAATGTCTTTTAATGGATCCACGGCACACATTGGCCTTAACATTTGACCACGAATCTGGTCCTCCCCGAAGGGCCTATATTTTTAAAAAAAACAACAGTCCAATCCTATAATCTGAATGCCAGGTGTCGGAACAATCGATCACCTCAACCAGCCAAACATACTGGAATCTCACGTTCCAGGTCAGCATCTCAAATCTCAAGAAGAAATGAGGTCTGGTAATTCTGACCTAGATATCAACAAGTTCGATATAGAAAAGGGGTATTGATTTAAGATACGTCACTAAAAGAATTAACGAGTTCAACACTACTGATTTGGGGTATAATGAACAGATATTCATATTTATGAGAATTAAATGAATGGTTATATCAATGGTAAATCAAATTATAATAATGATCAAGTTGCGATAAACATGGTTCACTTGAAAAGGAGGTGGAATAGTATACTTGCCTTAACCAAGTACTTTCACGCTAGGCTCTTAGCTCAAAAACTCTTAGCTTTTGCCTTTCCTTTATTCCTTGGGTCTATGTCCTTCAAATCTACACGCATAAAAACACTATTTCAGAGTTCTATTCATTATTCGACATTCACCTACTAACATCTAACCTTAATCTACCCTTTCGATAGTTCCTAAATTATTCACTTTATCCATATACTATCAACTACATACCACTAACATAAACATATAACTACAACTAGTAAGCACTTAGCAGACAATCACATAATAAAATATAATTCAAATACCGCCCCCAATAGAAGTACATACACATATATACACACACATATATATATATATATGAAAATGAAAGATTATGATTTTTTTAGAAAATTTGACGGCATCCCCTTTGTACGAGTAGCCTACCAGTCGGAACATAACCGACATAAACAATCAAAAAAAATCACAATTATAATTATCCGAACATCATACTGCTAACAACACATCCCAACATTACGAAACAGTAATACAATTAAAATTTACACTAACAAGTTGCTCTTAAACTTTTCCAACCCAAACATTTCCTTCCTTATTTTAAACTAAAAATTATCAACCACTAAGTCACACTTTGTAATTCATAAAAATCGAATCTATACTACCTAATATTCGATAATCAATTGCTCATTCATGTAGACAACTACTAAATCATATTAATCAACTTCATATCAATTTTTTCACTAAATTATCCGAGAATTTCTCAACGATTAGCAATAGCTATCAATTCAACAAATTTTCTCATAACAATTATCGATTGCCATTTAATTAACGGCTAACAAATCCTATAATCCCTAATTATCAAGCCCAATCATAAATTAATCTATAACAATCAAAAATCAAAGATGCAGGTAAGTTAGCTAGTAATTACCATAAGTTAACAACACAAGCATCAAGGTATCAACCACAGCCACACACGCCACTGACTCGCCGGATTTCACCGTCGACAGCGGTGTTACACGGCAGAACAGCCTCCTTTCGGGGTCTGCTGCCTCCCCACGACCTCCCATCGCTATTTCTAGCCTCCACAGCAACACCACTATACCAAAAACATGAAATACAACCCCATACCCTTTACAGATGAATTCCCGAATCCCACCACGTGAATTCGTACGCATACACACGCTATATGTATATATATATAAAGAGAGGGGAGAGAGAGAGATTGTCACCAGAGAGAGAGATTGAGAGAAATGAATTATCGAGAGAGAGAATTATCGAGAGAGATGAAGAGAAGTGGAGAGAGTTCTGGAAGGAAAACCACGAATGAAATGAATTGGGTTGATTAACTGTTAAATTAGGGATTTAAAAGGTATTTCTGCAACTTCACTTTACTGAAAAAAAACAAATTGAACCACTACTAAAATCGAAATTAAATGGAAAAATGGATAAAAATTAAACTTAAAATTTTAAAATAAAGAGTATGAAATTAAAAACACCCACATATTTTTGAAATATTTTTAGGATCAAAAATGAATTAAATATGAATTTTACAAGTTTTGATCCTTTAAATACAATAAAACTCTAAAAAATCAATTTAAAATACTTAAACACCCAAAATAATTCTTCCCATAATTTTTAAAAACCAAATAATATAATAAAGATGATAACACAAAATATTTTGGAATTTTTAAATACTCCGATGATTTTATAAAATTTCCCAGAAGATCAATATTGCATGTTTAAATAAATTTTAATCATAAAATTCAAATAAAAATTTACACGGACTAGCACGACACATTTAAATCATCATATAAACATACAGACACGATATCACATATAATTGACCTTCTCTACAATATTCACATAATATAATTCTCATTTAATACTAATTAAATAATTATCATTACCAAAATTTTTCTAAGGCATTATAACTTCTGTAATTCGATTGTTCGATGGGGGCCAGTTTACGTTCCTCATTTAGTCTCACTCAACAAAGTATCTACGTGTTCCGGAACGTGCGTACTATCCAGTGACCGGATTCCATGATTCGATACGCAACTAAAATTGAGAAATCAAAATAAAGTTCTTATCTTATCAATCAAATATCAATATCATATTTTCGATAACTAAAACAAATATCTAACAACATGCAATCTAATAACATAAAGCTCGCTTTAGATCGAATTATACAGAGAAATGGAAAGTTTTTTTTTTTTAAAAGTTACAACTATACGAAGCAACGGATAATTGCTTACACAAATATTCAAGAACATGTAATCAAATAAAATAACGTAGTTTTCAAATTAATCCAGAGTAACGAGTAGTTACTTACAACTATACGAAGCAACAAATAATTACTTACACAAATGTTCCATGTACTCAAATAAAATAACGTAGGTTTCAAATTAATACGGAGCAACAAATGGTTACTTACCTCAATTACGTAAATCAAGAATTCACATAATCACATAAGAACACATGTGCAATTTTTAGCAACCCATCAGAGAAGCAGAACATCTAAAAATCTTGAACGACTCAATGATTACAACTCTAACCAGAATTTTATTTTGACTTTTTAACCCTCTTAACGATGTTTTCTTGAAAAATTCAAAGAACAAAAGTTGTAGAGCACGAAGAGATATTTCCGACAAGTCCAGAATTGACAAATTCCGACTTACGATAAATTTTCTACGAATTTTGCAAGAATGTTGAATTGTGCGTAAAAAAATCATACGAATTTTGTTACAAAATATGAGGAATAAGAATAAGATGTATATATAGCATTACAAAGTCCTAGTCCAAACCTACTAATTATCTGTATTTAAATCTAATCCATATTTTAGAACCATTATTCTATTTCAATTTTAAATCCTATTTATTATTTAATTTTAATATTTTCTTTATTCTAATATTCTTTTTTTATTAATCAAAAAATTACGGGATATTACACAAATGCAACGGGTTGTATTTGGATTTGGTTGCGAACAGTATTTTTGCAAATAAGATCTATTTTTACAAAATATTTATTTAAAAATGTATGAGAAAATGATAAAATCGAAAAAAAAACTTAGAGAAAGCAATATTTTTAGTAAATATTCTTAAATAAAAACACTGAGTGAAGCAAACAGACTTCTATTTACCTGGTCAGGGCATCTCTCCAACAATATTATTAGTAAATATTCTTAAATAAAAACACTGAAAAGCAAACAGACTTCTATTTACCTGGTCACTAAGGGCATCTCTTCAATAAAAGATTGCTTAAGAGATTGTCAATATGAACAAATTATCACACGTATTCTTTATCAAAAAAAAAAAAAAATTTATCACACGTATTATTATTTTACTTTCTTCCTCATTCATGTTATTCTTGGCAACCTTTATACAAATTGCTAATGTGATTCCCTAATAATAATATAGAAATAAAAAAACTATTAAAGTGGGTAACATGATATATATTTAAGAATTTTTATATGTACTTTAACTAGTATGGGAAGTTATCAAATTTTGACAGTAATCAAAAAATAACTTCACTTCTTCAATAAATGGACAACTAAAAAAACCATTATATCGTATATATAATTGGCTTAAGGATGTTTAGATGGTCGTCGTCCGGTTGTTAGGTATTAAAATGTAATTTTATTAAAATTAGAAATGAGTCACAGAACAAGTTGGGCCAGAGTATTGGTTTAAAAGCTAATAAAAAAAGAATACACTAAAATTAATACATGATAAAACAGAAAAAATTAAAATTTAGAAAATTATTGTTAACTAAAATTATTGCAAAGAAATTTTATACTAAAGTTTAAAATATAATTTGTATATTGGTTTAAAAATTAACTAAAACAAGCTGATCAAAAAACAATGCACTAAAATAACACATGATAAAACAAAAAAAATTAAAGTTGAGAAAATTATTTTTAACTAAAATTAATACAAAGGTATTTTAGACTAAAGTTTAAAATATGATTGTATTTTTAATTTGACAAACAAGATGATCAAAAAAGAATGCACTAAAATAACACATGATAAAACTGAAAAAATGAAAGTTGGGAAAATTATTATTAACTAAAATTAATACAAAAATATTTTACATTAAAGTTTAAAATATAATTTAAAAAAAACTTACCACAAAAAAGAGTTTCAAGAAAACCTAATTTTTAAAAAGGTCATAAAAAAGTTTTATTTTTAGATTTTACAACAAACATGTTTTTAAAATCTATTATATATATAATAGGCCAACACAAGATAAAAATAGTGAGATTTTTTAATGTATTGTAATTACCAATTTATCCCTCTATTCTAAATTTTTTTAAAAAATTGTAGTTGTTGGGGATTGAACTTGGGTCTTCAAGTTATTTAGCAAATCCTTCTACCACTACACCACTAAATCACATATGTTGTAAAACATACATATTATAGATATATGTGTGTGTTGTGTGACTTTTTATGTAGTATGATTATTAATTTATCCCTCTATTCTCAATTTTTTTGAAAAGGTTGTGTTTGGTGGGAATTGAACTTGGGCCCCCGAGTTAATTAACAAATCTTTTTACCACTACACCACTCAATCACATGTGTTTTAAATCATACACATAAAAGATGTATGTGTGTTGTTTTAGTGAAATTTTTTTCTAATATTATAATATTGCGACATATGAATAATTTTTTGTCATGTTGCGTTTACATTTATTGATTTGAACTATAACAAATTAAATTAAAATATAATTATTGATACATAATATATGATTTGATAATATTATAAAATTCTAATAACAATAATAATCAACATAATAATAATAAAAAAAATTACTATATAATTATTCTCTTAAACAACCTAAGCACTCATCTATACGTGTTTTCAATAATACACATGATATCTCTATGTATACCGCTTAAGCGGGGCAAGATTTGGTTTTATATAAAGAAACAATATGAAATGCATAATGTATTTTTTATGAAAAATATTACATATATGATTAAGTCAATAACTAAAGTACTTTATTACTGATTTGAAAGCACCAATTTACTCCTAAGTTCATATTGTATAGAAGTACTATTTTTAGTGATAATCGAACGTGGATCACCGAGTTAAATTCTGCATCTTCATACCATTAGATCACATATTCACATGTATTTTAAATTATACACAAAATATGTATTATCGATAAAATAATTATGTAAAATACACAATTGGGTTATAAACCGTTATATCATAATTAATATGATGGATATTATCTAACAATATATTAGAGTAAAAAATATTGAGGTGTTAACGTAAAATGAAATTATTATATTACTAAATAAGATACAATAATTTATTAGTCAAACTATTTGGGTCATAAAAATATTTGGCTTCAAAAATACGAATTCTACAAATAACACATTACCTTTTATATACAAATTAGTTAATGTTCAATTTAAAATATGACATTTTACGGGAAAAAAGGACCATATATTATATATTATTTATGGAGGTAACTCAATGAAAGTCAGACGGAAATCGGAAGAAAAATAAAGGCAAAGAATTCTTAAAATGAAGAAATTAGAAGAAAACAAATAAAAGAATTAAAAATGTAGTTTTAAGAAGTAAAAGCGCAAGACCTGAGAAGTTTTAGAAAATTTACGAAGGTTTTTTTATTGTAATCAGGATTGAAACCTACATTCTCAGAATGCAGCATCTTGAAGACTATTAAGTTTTGTTGTGGAATAAAAACGAGGGTTTGTAAATTGCGGCTAGGGTTTGTATGTATTAAATACAAGGGATGGTGAGCTTCAAGCTTTAATGGCTGTTCTTGCGTTCGAGACTGATCGGTCCTCACAAGATGCCTACGTATCTCTGTATTGCTAGAGAATCAAGCCAACGTAGTTCTGAGAATGAGGGGTCAGGCCCTTTATATAGGCTGAGAAGCCTTAGAATTAAGGTAGGAGTTGGAGACTTAATAGATAAGTCACCTCCTTGAGGAAAGTTCTAGACTCCTTCCTTGTAGGAGTCTGTTGCCATATCGAATTGGATGCCTTGGAGGCTAAGTCTTGTAGAGATAATGTCCTTATCTGACACTTATTGCTGAGCTGTTTATTACCCCTAATATTAATTACGAAAATAATATTAAAGATAGGACTTTGGACCCTGTTGGTGGGCCCCACGTTCGGACCATACCGGGTCTAATTAATGCAACACTAAATGTGTCTTTAGGGCTTATTTTTAGCCCATATCATTTGCCCCCCAACTTCTAGGAAAACTGATCAGGTTTTCCTTGAAGTTTTAACGGTCCTTTCCAAGACTCGGGTCAGGGTTCATCTTTATGCACTAGTGTTTCACGAGTATTGTCTTTTTGTAAAGCGTGGAGCGACCGACGCGTTTACGACAATGTTAATTCGATGCTAATCGGCACTAATCAGCCTTAACGACATTTAAACAATGTTTAAACGACGTTGAACGGCATAAAACGGCACTAAACGGTACTAACTTGCCTTAAACGACACTTAAACAACGTTTAAGTGACGCCAACCGGCATTAAACGACACTGAACGGTGCTTATCGGTACTGACGGTGCTAATCGGCACTTAATCGGTGCTTATCGGCACTAACGGTGTTAATCGGCACTTAATCGGTGCTTATCGGCACTAACGGTGTTAATCGGCACTTAATCGGTTCTTATCGGCATTGACGGTGCTATCGGCACTTAATCGGTGCTTATCGGCACTAACGAGCCTTGAACGACACTTAAACAATGTTAAGCGACTCTAAACGGTGCTAAACGGCACTAGCGGGGGTCCGGGGGCAGCAGCCCCCGGGCGGGGTCCAAGGGGCGGCAGCCCCTGGCGGGGTCCAAGGGGCAGAGCCCCTGGCTGGGGTCGAATTTCCAAGGGCTAGTACTATTCAGAAATTATCATTTCGACTCAAATTTCTGAATTTTGATCAAAAATTTCGATCAGGAAACTTCACATTTTTCGACCAGGATTCTGGTCGAAATAAGGTCTCATTTTTCTCCTGGTCGAACGGATTTTCGACCAGGATTCCTGGTCGTTTCGACCAGGATTCTGGTCGAAATAAGGTCTCAATTTTCTCCTGGTCGAACGGATTTTCGACCAGGATTCCTGGTCGTTTCGACCAGGATTCTGGTCGAAATAAGGGTCCAAAATTTCTCCTGGTCGAACGAATTTTCGACCAGAATTCCTAGTCATTTCGACCAGGATTCTGGTCGAATTAAGGGTCCAAAATTTCTTCTGTTCGAACGAATTTTCGGTCAGAATTCCTAGTCATTTCGACTAGGATTCTGGTCGAATTAAGGGCCAAATTCGTGGCCTCGTCGAAGAGTTTTTCGACCAGGATTCTTGGTCATTTCGACCAGGATTCTGGTCGAATTAATGGCCTTTTTCGTGGCTCAGTCGAACAATTTTTCGACCAGGATTCTTGGTCATTTCGACCAGGATTCTGGTCGAATTAATGGCCTTTTAATGGCTTGGTCTGTCAAGACCTCGATTTTACGTGACTAAAAAGTAAGGTCTCAATTTTCTTGAGCCCATGACCGTGCCTAAAGCAAACTTCTCTATAGCGGAGTGATTCAGGTCAGCTTCATGAAGCACCTTGGTGACATAGTAAATGGGTTTCCAAACCTTCCACGAGAAAGCTTCAAAATCCTTTCAAAGGTTTCATGCTTGCCTAATCTTACATAGAATTACTTTGAACCTTTCATCCACCTTGTTGGAATGTTGATTCAGTTACTCATTCTTGAGTTGTTCACGAATCTCTTGATCCAAGGTTGGATCTGATAGCTTTGTTGGCCTTCTAAGGATTCAACTTAGTTCCTTAGCCCTTGATTTATAACACAAGGCCTGGATTCTAAGGTTGATGTTGGTGTTCTGGATCACCAACACGAGGTTTCAGGTCAATATGAGGTGTTTGTTATGCCTTAAATGGTTTCGTGAACCTTGACTTGTGACCTTCCGGGCCTTAACTTATTTGCTGAGACCTTGGTTTTAAGGTTATTATCAACCCTTGATTCCCTTGATTCTCATTCTAAGATGTAGGAATGATGAAGTCCCTTAGTTCTTGCCCCCCTTGCTTCATACGGAGGAGGTCTTACTTTTCAGTTGATCGTTCAGGGAGTTCACTTGCTCCTCAGCATTTGACTTCAAGTCCGGTGTGTCTTGGCTGGTTGTTAACCTTCTTTTCTTGATTCTAGGTTTCCAACCTTCTTCTTATGCTCACAGGACCTTGCTTTGGTTTATATTCGATTGAAGGCTCTTGATTCAAGTCCTTAAACTTCAAATGACAAATTTGATTGGAGGCAGACAGCCTTTTTGGCCATCAAGGCTAAAATTTTGTGTCGGGATTTGAGATTCAAGATTTTAAGTAAGGAATGACAAAGGACCTCTCATCTCAACACTCTCACTAACTGTTTCTGTGCCTTCAATGCATTATCAGGGAGCCAACTAGTCTCGAGATGAGCTCGAAGAGGGTCTATCCTTCAGCTTACATCAACTGGTGCTACCAATTTTGATTCGATGGTGGGGTCTTCAGGACCTGGAAGCAAAAGCTCTCTGCATAATTCTTTATCTCAGAAGAGCCATACTTAGACTGGGCTTCGGCCTTAATGTTCTTTTCTCTCTTGGGATATACTCAACATGGCATTTATCGAGCGGGGCTATCACGGCTTTCACAATCCTTAACTGTTTGGCCATATTCTTTTCTCTAGCTTCAAACTCTCCATTGACTTGTGAGACTGCCAGATTTGAGTCTCCACAAACTTTCAGGTTCTTCACCCTCAGGGCTCTCGTCAATCCAAGGCTGGCCATCAGAGCTTAATGTTCTTTTCTCTCTTGGGATATACTCAACATGGCATTTATCGAGCGGGGCTATCACGGCTTTCACAATCCTTAAGTGTTTGGCCATATTCTTTTCTCTAGCCTCAAACTCTCCATTGACTTGTGAGACTGCCAGATTTGAGTCTCCATAAACTTTCAGGTTCTTCACCCTCAGGGCTCTCCTCAATCCAAGGCTGGCCATCAGAGCTTAATGTTCTTTTCTCTCTTGGGATATACTCAACATGGCATTTATCGAGCGGGGCTATCACGGCTTTCACAATCCTTAAGTGTTTGGCCATATTCTTTTCTCTAGCCTCAAACTCTCCATTGACTTGTGAGACTGCCAGATTTGAGTCTCCACAAACTTTCAGGTTCTTCACCCTCAGGGCTCTCGTCAATCCAAGGCTGGCCATCAGAGCTTCATACTCCGCCTCGTTGCAGGTTGTTTGGAAGTCCAATCTTCAAGGCATACTCGAGTGTGAACCCATCGGGGCTTTGCAGAAATTAACCTGCACCACTGGTTTTTGTTTTAGATGCCCCATGAAAATAGAGCTTTTTGTTTTTGATGCCCCATCAAAATAGAGCATCCAATATTCCTTCTTCTCTTCCAGGGGTTTCTCACCTTGCTGACCTTCCTGGTCTATTACCTCCTGCCCCCCGACTTCTTGGTTGTCAATGGTATATTCAACCACGAAGTCAGCTAGAGCCTGAGCTTTGATGGCCGTACTAGGCTTAACATCGAATTCTTTTAGTTAGATTGCCCACTTGATGAGCCTTCCATTGGCTTTCATGCTATGCAATATGTTTCTTCAGCGGGTGTTCCATCAGGACTTCAACGTTTGTCTTTATCCAGGATCCTTCAAGGACTTAAACTCTTATCTGCTGTAACCTAACTCTACCATTCGAGGTATGCATTCGTTTGTTTTCATTCGTGTATTCTTTTATTTTCGGTACTTGGTCTTCTTTGACTCACACATCAGGTGCTTGGCACATAAATAAAATCACAATCAATGAATGGAAGACAATCTTGCATTAATAACTTGAAATGGGTTCAACCCTTACATAGAGTACTACTGTCCTACTCGGAGC
Organism: Saposhnikovia divaricata; assembly: GCA_036435485.1. NCBI lineage: Eukaryota > Viridiplantae > Streptophyta > Magnoliopsida > Apiales > Apiaceae > Saposhnikovia > Saposhnikovia divaricata. Next base: position 134,621,512 of record CM071594.1, on the reverse strand, counting down.
AACATGCTCTGCAATGGTTTTAATGAACCTTATTTCTACTTCTACTATATAAATATGAAGCTAAGTCCTACTAGAATAACTTAAGCCCAATCGGGGTTTTGCAAGACTAGGCCTGCACCACTTGATTTTGTTTTTGATGCTCCATCAAAATAGAGCACCCACCACTCCTTCTGGTCTCCTCATTCTTATTCTGAAGTTCACTTCCTGCTTGGGGTACTACCTCCTGCCCCCCGACTTCTTGGTTGCCAATGGTACACTCAACCACAAAGTCAGTTAACGCCTTAGCCTCAATTGCTGTCCGAGGCTTCTGTGTGATGTCCCCTGCTGACCTTTCTTTGTGTTCCTTACCACTGTGGACATCTATGTCTTCAATCGGAAGGACCTGCCCCCCGACTCCATCAGGCCTTAACGAGGCTACATAACAGCTTCGTGCCATCTTCTGATCACCTTTATGTTCTCCAACACCATTCCTGGTAGGGAACTTGATCTTCACATGATAGGTTGAGGCAACAGCCTTAAATGCATGAAGTCCAGTCCTTCCAATGATAGCGTTGTACGTTGAAGCTGCCTTGATTACCAGGAAGTTCAACATCTGAGTGGCCTCCTTGGGCTCTTGCCCAATAGTTACAGGTAGCTGAATAGTCCCTTCAACTTTGGATTTTACTCCATTAAATCCGTATATAGGCATGTTATTGGGGGTCAACTGAGAATCAGTGTATCCCATCTTCACAAACGCATCATGAAACAGAATGTCAACGGAAGCTCCATTGTCTATCAAGACTCGCTTCACCTCCGAGTTTCCAATCACAGGGGTTATGACCAACGGGTCGTCATGGGGGAACTTCACTCCTTCCAAGTCTGAGTCATCAAAGCTAATCGCTACCTCAGTTTTTGCACGCTTCGGGGCCTCTCCCACGATGTGCAACACCTCTCGGGCATAAGCCTTTCGAGAGTTCCTAGTTGTCTCGGCCGCAGTCGGGCCTCCTGAGATCATGTTGATTACTGGCCCTCGGGGCTGTGAGTTGCGATCTTGATCGTCATCCCTTCTATTATAGTCTCTTCTGTGATTACCACGGTCTTCACCCTTAGTGAAGTGCCTCAGCTTCCCTCTACGGATCAAAAACTCAATCTCATCTTTGAGTTGCTTACAATCGTCAGTGTCATGCCCCACGTCTCTATGGAATCTGCAATACCGATTCTGGTTTCTCTTTGCGGGATCACCCCTGAGTGGCTTCGGCCATCTGAAATCCTTATCATTCTCAATGTCCAACAAGATTCGACTCCTAGGAGTATTCAACCTTGCATACTCAGTGAACCTTGACCCTTGGTTCTTCTTAGGGGCAGAGTCGGAGTCCTCGCTAGTTCGGGGATACTTGTCCCTAGCATCATACTCTTGATCATCATAGTCCTGGTCTTGCTTTCGCTTCTTGGAGTCATTGTTATCTCCTCCTCCACCTACGGTGGTTTCTTTCTTCAAGCTATCCTCAGCTTTAATATACTTATCAGCCCTTCGTTGGAGCTCAGCCATGTTCTCAGGGGGATGCTTCGCCAATGATCTCTTAAAGAAGAGGTCAGTGGTTCCATGTTCCAGGGCTACCATTGCCACCTTATTTTCCAAATCAGTGATATTCAGGGTCTCCTTAGTGAATCGCTTGAGGTAATCCCTCAGATTTTCATTCTTTCCTTGCACTACATACATAAGAGATGCAGAGCTCTTCTCATGCACCCTTCCGCTAATGAATTGGCTAACGAAAGCGGCACTCAACTCCTTAAAAGAGCCAATAGAGTTCGCAGGCAATCGACTATACCATCTCTGAGCCATGCCCGACAGGGTTTGGGGGAACGCTCTGCACTTTAGGGCATCACTTGCAGGCTGCAACAGCAGTGCGTTCGAGAACGTCCTGACGTGATTTGCGGGATCACCCGTTCCATCATAAGCCTTAATTGTCGGCATCTTAAACTTCCTAGAAATATGAGCATTCATCACCTCCTCAGTAAACGGGGGTGTGGGATCATCAGGATCTCCAAGTGGCATGAGATCCTTGGGGTTTAATCCTGGGGGTTTCCACCCTTATAGCTTCTCTTGTTGGGACATCAGCCCTCTTCTGTCTTCTTGAGGACCTCACTAAATCTATAATGGGAATCCTTCCTGAGATTGGAGGGGGTCGAGTCAGACTTTGTCTTGCCTGTTCCCTTGCTATATCATCCTTTAGCCTTTGGATCTCAGCCTCATGAGCCTTAATCCTCTCCTCAGCCGTTTGTGGAGGTCCATCATGGATTCCTTGGGTCCTCGCCCGAGGTTCTCTGCTAACACGTCGCCTCCTTGGATGTTCATCACGATCATCATCCTCAGATGATGAATCATCAGAATAGGGGCCAGAGTAGTCGTCCTGATAAGGACCCAATCCTCTAATATAGGATGGATCCTGTACTTGCATGGTATGTCCGCTTGGCCCTGCTCCCCGAGCAGCTAGAGGGTGGTTAGGCAGACCATACCTCGGGTTAGTATTCAAGGGGAGATCCGTGGTGTGGGTCTGTACCCCTGGTGGTGGGTTGTCAGGATTAAAAAAAGGAGAGACCACCATCTGAAGAGGGTTGCCTCGTCCTGCTTGGTCGATCAGAGGCAGCGTACTCTCAACGTGGGGAATCGCCCCTTATTGTTGAGAAACTTGAGACTGGGTGATCACCCCTGATGCTGGGGGAGCCTGTTGGATGATCGCCCCTGATGCTGGGGGAGCCTGTTGGATGATCGCCCCTGATGCTGGGGGAGGCTGTTCGGTCAGGGGTGGAGCAGAGTTGAGTGGCACGGCCTCAGTTACAACTGGTGTTGTTCTTCGTGTTTGAACCATGGTTGATGTTGTCTTCCCACAGACGGCGCCAAATGTTGTGGAATAAAAACGAGGGTTTGTAAATTGCGGCTAGGGTTTGTATGTATTAAATACAAGGGATGGTGAGCTTCAAGCTTTAATGGCTGTTCTTGCGTTCGAGACTGATCGGTCCTCACAAGATGCCTACGTATCTCTGTATTGCTAGAGAATCAAGCCAACGTAGTTCTGAGAATGAGGGGTCAGGCCCTTTATATAGGCTGAGAAGCCTTAGAATTAAGGTAGGAGTTGGAGACTTAATAGATAAGTCACCTCCTTGAGGAAAGTTCTAGACTCCTTCCTTGTAGGAGTCTGTTGCCATATCGAATTGGATGCCTTGGAGGCTAAGTCTTGTAGAGATAATGTCCTTATCTGACACTTATTGCTGAGCTGTTTATTACCCCTAATATTAATTACGAAAATAATATTAAAGATAGGACTTTGGACCCTGTTGGTGGGCCCCACGTTCGGACCATACCGGGTCTAATTAATGCAACACTAAATGTGTCTTTAGGGCTTATTTTTAGCCCATATCAAGTTTCTACCTTGAATATTATTGGAAATCCAGCTAAATGGATGCATCATTTTCGAAGAAAATTTAGGAATGTGGGTGCTACAAAAAATCGTCTTAATTAATAATTAGACAACACCCATAAAATACTCAAATTATATTCTATGACCCACAACAAAATTAAAATCTGACATGATTGCTATCAATATTACTCATATTAGTTTTTAAAGTACAATTTTGAACATATTTAAGTATGTACACAATAACAACATGGTCCAGTAACAAGATGAAATCTTTGAAAATCAATCACATGTTTCAAACGATACTGATCACGAATAGTTTAAATAAAAATATACAATTTAAGCTAGCGACCGGTGCCTCGCACGGGTTTTTATGCTAGTTTATACTAACATGTCAACACAAATCAAATAAATTAACATTTTATTATTTTGAAAATACACAATTAATAAATAAGGATAAACCAGAAAAAAAAACATAATGAAAAATAAATAACAAATTTATTCTTTATATATAATAAGCAAGTATACAAATCATACCATCAGAATTTCAATTCAAAAAATATTTTTTTGAAAAACAAGAATTTACATTTAATTACAAAATATTTTTTTAGGAAAATATATGATAAAACAACATATCAAAAAAGTAATAAAAAAACATGTTATAATTGGAAATGACACCAAAATTCAACAAATTATAATTTAGAAAACAAACGCTAATTCAAAAAAAATATCTAAATTTAGAAAGTTAAAGTCAACAATAAATTTTAATATAGTGCACTTAAAATAAATATAAACCAATACAAAAATATAAAAGATAATATAAATTTTCTTTAAAAAAAGTACAAATGTATGTGTGTTCACGTATATTAAATTACAATAAGTTCCCACATGTCTAAAGTATATTATATATATTCTAATAAATAGAAGAAAATTGTCAAAAAAATTAAAGTATACGTTAGGCTAAACCTTAAAATATAATTTTCAAGAAAATCGTTCACCAAATAAAATTATTTTGAAAAAAAATTATTTTAATAAAAATTATTAAAAATTCTATTTTTAGGTTTGACAACAAATATGTTTCAAAAATTAACAAACGGGATAAAATAACAAAAAGTCATAAAAATAAGTCACAAATTCATTCTTTATATATAATAAACAAGTAAACAAAACATACTATCAGAATTTCAATTCAAAAAATAATATTTTAAAAACAATAATTTACATTTAATTACAAAACAAAAAGAAGTCTTTAAGAAAATATATGGTAAAATAAGATAATAAAAAATTAATCAAAAAACATGTCATAATTAGAAGTGACACCAAAATTCAACAAAATATAATCTACAAAATAAACTCCAATTCGAAAAAAAAATCTAAATTTAGAAACTAAAATCAACAATAAGCTTTAATATAATGCACTTAAAACAAATATAAACCAACAAAAAAACATAAAAAGTTAGTACAAACTTTCTTTAAAAATATAATTTGTTCACAATTACATAATCACACACACACACACACACACACAGATATATATATATATATATATATATATATATATATATATATATATATATATATATATATATATATATATATATATATATATATATAGGGATCCCTTCTACAGCCACAGTTGGATATAATCTAATATCCAACCAACCCATCTGTGACCATCCAGTAAACTAATGAACGGTTAGGATCGGAAAAGCTTACGCTATATAATATAGCGTAATACGCTATATAATATAGCGTAAGCTTATACCAAAATCCCTCCGTTTCTAATTTGATTTTTTCCGTCAACTGGTGAGATATTTTTCAAAAAAATATCATCATGAACAGTGACGTCATCATGAACAGTGATTTTTTTCAAAAAAAAAATTTTTTAATTTTTTTTTGCTGAATGGATAGAAGATAAAAAAAATAAGAACTTTTTGTATTGGGTGCCCCTGGCGGGGCCAATGGATCTATTGGAATAAATGATTTTATATTGTTCTTTATTGTTTGTTATATAAGAGTGTTCTGTATGGAGCAAAGGCCTATATATATATATATATATATATATATATATATATATATATATTGGCAAGTGCTCAAATACAAACCTACAAGCCAACACTAAATTAATTATATTTCATCAATTCTAAGGTTCCCGCCAAGGGTACCTTCACAAAAAATAATTAAAATAATTAGCTCTATCCAAAAAAAAAAAAAATCTTGCCGTGGAAATGCGATGCATTTAAGACAGTAAACGGATGAGTTAGGTAGTCATGAGGGCCGAAGGCTCTCGACACACCCGTCAATCGTCTATTGCCTTTACCATTGATTGCCATTCCTTACAACTTTAGAATGATAAAGGCGCGAAGCGCCGTACAAGAAGGTGCGAAGCACCGTTAACTAGTGAAATCCACTGCCACGTCATCACGTGAACAGTGATTTTTTTTTGTTGGATAGAGCCAAGTATTTTAAACGTTTTTTGTGTTGGGGTACCCCTAGTTTGGTCATTAGATTAGCTTGAAATATTATATTATGCTTGGTTTGTAGGTTTGTATTTTAAGGAGGTTTGTATTGGAGTAGCCCCTATATATATATATATATATATATATATATATATATATATATATATATATATATATATATATATATATAAAATAGTTAAACTTTCCACATGTCTAAACTATATTATATATATTCTAATAAAATTGAACAAAACACCCCAAAATATATGAAATATTAAAATAAATTTTAAGCTAAAGCTTAAAATATAATTACAAAAAAATCGTTTACCAGATAAAGGTGTTTTAAGAAAAAATTATTTAAATAAAAATAATTAAAAATTCTATTTTTATGTTTGACAACAAATATATTTCTAAAATTTTAATTAAAAAAATATGAGCACAAATCAACAAATTTTTACTTTTGCAAAAAAAAAAATTAAAACTAAAAAAAGTGAAACCAAATCAATAAATGAACATATTTAAATTAGAAAACAATCCAAACACCCACACAATAAAATTATATTAATATTTAAATATAATACAATATAAAGACCCTTTAAGATTACTCTAAACAAAAACACATAATAAACACCACACTTGGCAAAAATATAAAAGTAACTTGAAAAATAATCAATATTCAACAAATAAAAAAATTTAATATCACACATATTTCCAGAAATGTTAAAAAAATGCCTTTAAAAACTATAAAAACACAAAAGACCTAAAACTTTCAAGATAACCATTAAATTACATGATCAAAAAAATAAAAAAAAATAGTAATAAATTGTTACACAAATATAGTACCTATATGTTTCAAGTATATCATATGTAATCTAATAAACCAAAAAATTCAAAAATAATTATGAATACTAAAAAATATGTTAGCCTACACTTTGAAATATAAATTATAGAAAAACCATTTCCAACAAAAAAAACAAATGCATACTACAAACCATATGTTAAAAATAAGAGTATTTATACCATATGTCCCAAATTAGTAGTGGCTTTATCAATATGTCCTATTTTGAATCAATATTATAAATATGTCCTATAGTTAATATTTAACTCATATATAACTTATATACATATAATTATATATATATTTATAATTATTAAGACTATAATGTCCATATCTTCCCCTTCCCCCTCCTGGCCCCGCAGGGGCAGCACAATCAAGCATAGTACGATTTTCATATCAAATTTTTTTTTTGAAGAGCAAGGAAGACTTAAGATTAAAAACCAACCACACAGAACAATTGTCAAAAGCCACAGAGCCAATACTCGGCTTATAGCTTACAAAATTAGATAGGCCCACTTTCAAACACAACCACCAACACATGACTAAGAAACAAGAGATAATAAAACTAGATACTGAAACTAAAAAGCAAGTAAATAAAAGAACCTAAGACGGTTCAAATCCCATATCTGATTACTGACCCCAAACATTCCCAACTTCTCCGGCCTATGACTATTAAGCGTAAACTAATATACAAAAATTAAAAATAAATAAGTCGAGGATAAAATTGTCTTTTAATAATGTATAGTTAGTGAGTGAATCATGGTTAAAATTTAAAATAGGACATATTAATAAAAAGGGACATATTTATAATTATAATTAAGAATGGGACATATTTATAAATGGCTTATTCAAACGGGACATATTAGTAAAAAACCCTAAAAATAAAAACAAACTATTCAAAATGCTATATAACCAATTTTACAAAAATAAAATTATAATAAAAAATATACTACAAAATTTTAATAAAACTATCGTGTATGGCACGAATATAAAGCTAGTACCACATAAAATTGGCAACCCTTTTAGCATCCTCTAGCAAACCGAACTGATTGAATACCAACTTATAGTTGAAGAGATTCTCCCAACTCTCTCTCACTTGTCGATCAGAGCTGTCTTGGGCTTTGTTCCCTGACCACCTCTGGCCTCGGGGATGACAATATGACCTGAAGTCCGGTTTTACTGTTTTACACGTTCCACTGGTCTAGGAATCCTAGATTGTGAAGAAAAACTTTTATTAGAGCATCTCCAAGGACCTTTCCTATCCTTGTTTCCTAAAATAATGATTATTAAAAATATAGGGGTTCAAAAAACTGTTTTACTCCAATGATATTCCCTATATTGGTACCCTATTTTAAAAGTACCCAAAAAAAACAACAAGCTGGAGGGAGATTGTAGCAGCGGGAGATGACCTGGCAATATAGGGATGTGCACTCTCGTTCCTCATATGTAGGGTCGTACTTTTTCTCCCCTAAAATGTATTGGGAAGGGACCAAACCGTTGGAGTGTATTTTTTTAGAGGAAAACCCTAAATGTGTCCAGCTGTCTCAGATATAGGTAAGGGTTATGGGCCCTTGGAGATACTCTTAGCTTCCCGAAATTTGTTACTCCCTCTATTCCTAAAAATTTTTCCACTTTGCGCTGAACACGTTTGTCAAAGCACAATTTTCATTGTTAATATCATTAATTTTGCATTAGTTTTAAATTCTGTTTTAAAATGCGGCGATTAATCGGGATTAATGGCCTACTAATCGCTGTTCGGTGCCTTTCCGAATCGGGATTAATCGAGATTAATCGGTATTAATTGCCGATTAATCGTTGTTCGGTACTTTTATCGATTAAGTCTGATTTCCACTTTTTACAATAATGATTTTAAATATAAAAACTTCATACTCATAAATACGAATTAAACAAAATCACTCATTATAATATTTTATCTTATAAATTATACGTAAATTTATAGTCAACGGCTTATAATGAATAAAATAAAAAGTCAAAACAGAAAAAAAAACATTATGAGACGGGAGTAGTACTCATTTTTTCTAGACAAGTCAATCAATTTGTTACTCATTTTATCCGTAATTTTTATCTTAAATTAACTCAATGCAACTAGTATGATTAATGAACAGGACTTGCACAATAATCCAGATGAGAACAAAAAATAAATACAAATTTGAATTATTTTTATAAATAGGGGGGTAAATTTCATTATTACGAAAATGTCATTTATTATTTATACCAAAAATAAGCATTATTTCATATTTAATCTGAAATGAGTCCATGGAGTCCAGAACAAATTTTTTCTTATACATATACTATTTCCTTGATAAACTAGTTACAAATATACTTGAAAATAGTTATTATTTTCTATGCAGCTATAAAAAAAATTTGGAACATGTGTTCTACTTCGCCTTGTTCGTAAAATTATGTGGGCGTTTGAGTATCTTAAAATGAGTAGCTTATGACTTAAAAGCATAAATGTCATATATGTGATAAGTAGATCAGATCTTATAAGTCAGTAAGAATTTTTGGTAAATCAAAACTTATATATGAGTAGAATGTTTTGTAAATCAGAACTTATAAGTTAACTTTTTTTTCTTCAAAATAGTTATTTTTTAATATATATCAATGGATATCAATGGATAGATCTCGATAAGTAGATAAATTTGATATATACTTATCAATTTTCTAATGAACGGATCAAAAGATATATGGTTTTGAAGATTTGAAGGATATTATATATTACGTGTATCGAGAAATAAAAATAAGCTGAAAGTTGAATGTTAAGGATACTCAACATTTAACTCATCAACATATAATTATAAATTGAGTTAAAACTTAAATAGGCAAACACCCCTCATAAGCTCTTAGAGCAAGTCCAACAGTCTCCTTGTGTTTTCCTTATAAATATTATAAAATATTAAGTTATTAGTGATTTAGGATATCATAAGGTATGACAACTCCAACAAGCTTCCTTATAATAGATCCTTATAATTATTAAATATTACATAAAAGAAGGAAGCAAGAACAAAAAAAGAGGAAAAATTGAAAAGAGGAGGAAAAATAATATTTTATTGATAAAAATGAAATAAAGAAGCCCTTAAAGATAAGGAATGATATAATACTTTTAACTTTTTAAGGAAAAATTAAGAGATTGTTGCAGCACTATTTTTTAGACATAATTCCTTATAATTTAAGTTAGGATGATCCATTGAACTTGCACTTATGGACTTATAAATATGATAAACCAAACAGGCCCAATATCACTCTTAATATTTAATACTGTACATTACTCTCCATTTCAGAATATATAAAACTTTGAACACCTTGTACCTACTTTAAAATTCTTTGATCATGTACTTACGAGTATTTACTTTCAAAATTTTATTTTTGTAGATAAACTTTTATAATAAAAATTACAATCTACAAAAAGAAATTTTGAAAATAATAATTTTAACTACAAGATCAAAAGATTTTGAAGTGCCTGCAAAAATGGAAATGGTGAGGAAATTAAATCGACATTTTCTGGAACTAGGGGTAACCTATATGTGTTCTGACATGTGATTAATGGTAAAAAAAAGTTGACGGCTGATGGTGTCAAATCACAAGGGACATGGTGTAACTGCAAACCCAGTGGATACAAAACAAGATCTCCAAAATGTTTACAAATTATTTCAAAATTTGAAACTGACATACCCAATGAAAGGAAGCTCATAACATAGAGGGAGTGTTTGGGGAGCTTATTTTCAGAATAAATCAACTTATTTTAAGTCAATATTAGAGATTCCTAATATTCCAACTTATTTTCTAACTTATTTTTGCAACTTATGAAATCTCAAACATACATTAAATACAACCATAAAAACAAATTATCAAAATATGAAATTTTTACCCAAAAATAAGTTATAAGTCCGGGCTTATAAGCCCAGCCAAACACCACCAGAGTAAAACAGGACAATAACCAGTTCAAGCAAGTTGGTGTAAAATCTGATCAAGAAGTCAACAAAATGTCATTAGTTATTTCTACAGTTGATGAATCAGCTGTTCCACTTTCTTCTCATGCACCCATTGTATCTTCATACAATGAAAGAATCAGACCACTTTTGGATGCCATTGACAAGCTCAGAAACTTGAAGGTGATGCAAGAAGGCATTCAACTCCCCACCATTGTTGTTGTTGGTGATTAGTCATCTGGCAAGTCTAGTGTTCTTGAATCACTTGCAGGGATTAGCTTGCCCCGTGGACAGGGGATTTGTACAAGAGTTCCACTCATAATGAGGTTGCATCATCACTCGAAAGATGAGTCTGAGCTCCATCTGGAGTATTGTGGCAAAGTGGTGTCTACTCATGAGATGAATGTGGCTGAAGCTATAAATATAGCAACTGAAGAGATTGTTGGCAATGGGAAAGGGATATCTCACACACTATTGATACTTGTTGTCAAGAAGAATGGTGTTCCTGATCTCACCATGGTTGATCTCCCTGGTACATATTCCTTAACTGACTCCTATATACATAAAATATCATTCACCTGCATCAATTATTATGAACAAATTATAAGATACTTTATGATAATAAAATAATAAATTCCGATAGATCAATTTTGTTTAATTATGCAGATTGCAAAATTTTAGTGTTGAAACCTTTTATGTGATGGCTTGAAAGTAGAGATGAAGAAAGAAAATTGTTTCTTCTCAAACTCTCAAAACTCACTCTTTTATTAAAAACTCTCTGAATTTTTTGATATGTTTTACATGCAAACTCCCAACCTATTTATAGGGTACATCTCAAGCATTTTACATCATTGATTACATCAACATTTAGGCAACCTACTACAAATTATTTAACATTCAACACCTACCACATTTTATTCAAAACCTACCACATTTTATTCTAGAGAGTTGAAATTTAGCTTATTAATTTAACAGCCCCCCTTAAGCTAAATTTCCACACATGCCAAGCTTCTTTTTCAATTCTTTAAAGATATCCGGCCTCAAAGGTTTTGTAAAAATATTTGCAACTTGGTCTTCTGTCTTGCAATGCTTGATCTCTACTTCTCCCTTCTCAACCAAGTCTCTAATGAAATGATACTTGATTCTGATATGCTTGCTCTTCCCATGGAATACTGGATTCTCCGTGAGTGCTATAGCAGACTTACTGTAACGCCCCGACTTCCCAATACTATAGATATACTTTTATAATAAAATATTCAATTGTTGGAATTAATTAAATAAAATAAATTATGATACAGGAAAATTTTAGAAAATTTCGGCATGTAGTATTCGTAATACGGACTATCCACCTGTAATTTTAATCCAACCCAATTCATTCCAACACCAACAGCAAATTTAACTACTAAAGAAATAATACAAACACATGTTCAACCTGTCCTAACAAAATGCCCTCCCGATCAGAGCAAAGATCGGGGCATCACAATACCAACTTAAAACATAAACCTTGATAACAAAATAATAAGAAATAAATACAACCCCACTACTAACCCGGATCTCTAACAGGTAGTGGTATGAAACAAGCAACTACTAACTAAATTATTACATTACAATGCTCAAACCTTAATTAAAATCTATATACACTCTACAATATAATTACAACTAACTGGTACTATTGTACAATTCTTGACTGAAATCCAAAAGTCCAACCTTCTAGCAGAGCAAATCTAGGCTGTCTATGGTCCACAACAAGTTCTTCTCCCGATATAGCTTCTAATTTGTATCCTTTTCTTCTTAAACTGAAAAAGGGTTAGAAACAATAGCAAGGAGTGAGCCAAATGCTCAGTAAGTGATAAAAATAGAAGTAAAGAATCCACAATTGTATGCTGACTACAACAATATAAGGGTACCAAAGAATATTCCGGATGTTCAGATTTTAATTCACAATCTCACGATGGTTCTGTCTGGAAGTACAGTATTCTGTTTATGACATTTCAAAATCATCCTTTAAAATTTTCTAAACATTTTTTTCATTGAAGGCAGAAAAATCATCAATTCTCTTTTTAAATAAACATTCATTTTTAAAACATTTAAATTTGATTGGAGGTTTTTCCCCAACTCTGGACAATACGGGTGATCAGCCACATAAAGTCCCCATTCCTTTGAAATTGGGTTCCCAATTAGGCAACACATTGGCCTTTAATGCTGGACTAGGACCACCCTAACCTCTTACGCTAAATAAAAGTGTTGGACTAGGACCACCCTGGCCTCTTACGCTTTTCCAGTTTATAAACAAATTTATTATTAATAAATTAAAACATTTCACTTTGCAATCCTTAAACTTACTGATAACATATCAGCCCAGCTTAAGGAATCTTAAATCATTTTGAATAAATAAGCCATTTTAATTTGCATTTATAAAAGATTAAGGGTCATGGAAGCATTCAAATGTAGTTGCAACAGGTACACAAGGTAGGGATTCAAGTATGATTCAAAAGTATTTAAGAATAAGGTTTTGTCAAGCACATAATCATATAAAGAGGTGATGTGAAAGAAATGTTTAATTAACTCTGGTAGGTTTAAGAAAACGGGATTAAATAAAAAGGGATCATGAGCTAGTGAGGAATAAAGTAAATGTTAATTAACTCTGGTAGGTTGAACATGTGTTTGTATTATTTCTTTAGTAGTTAAATTTGCTGTTGGTGTTGGAATGAATTGGGTTGGATTAAAATTACAGGTGGATAGTCCGTATTACGAATACTACATGCCGAAATTTTCTAAAATTTTCCTGTATCATAATTAATTTTATTTAATTAATTCCAACAATTGAATATTTTATTATAAAAGTATATCTATAGTATTGGGAAGTCGGGGCGTTACACTTACTATCACAATATATTACTGGAATTCCTTTCACGACATGCTTGAGATCTTCTAACACCCATGTAATCCACAAAGCTTGACAACCAGCTAATGACAAAGAAATATATTCCGCCTCTGCTGTTGAGAGAGCCACGACTTGTTGTTTCTTCGACATCCATGTGATTGCACTCGAGCCAAGAAAGAAAACATTACCTGAAGTACTTTTAATATCATCAACACTTCCGGCCCAATCACTATCGCAATATCCGACTACCTTAGTGCCATTCACCTTTTGATAATAAATTCCATCTCCAAGTGTTCCACGAACATACCTTAAGATTCTTTTCCCGGCTTCCCAATGTGTCTTCTTTGGTTTCTCCATGAATCTACTGATCAAGCTGACACCATATGTAATGTCTGGACGAGTGGCGGTCAAGTACATCAAGCTCCCAACAAGACTCCTATAGTATGTTGGATCAACATATTTAGAATCGTCATCCTTGCTTACTTTCAATCCAACTTCAACAGGAGTACTACTTGCTTTTGCATCTTCCATTCGAAACTTCTTCATCAAATCTTTTGCACACTTTTCTTGAGAGATAAAAATGCCACTCTCATCTTGCTTTACTTCTATGCCAAGAAAATAATGTCGTAATCCCAAATCGGTCATTTCAAACTCATGCATCATACTCTTCTTAAATTCTTCAATATTATCATGACTATTTCCTGTAAAAATCAAATCATCCACATACAAGCCAATGATAAGAATTTTACCTTTGTTCTCTTTGATTTAAAGTGTATGCTCAAATGGACACCTCTTGAATCCCATCTTTAAAAAATAATCATTTATGCGACTATACCATGCACGAGGAGCTTGCTTTAATCCATACAAAGCCTTCTTTAATTGGTAGACCTTATTCTCTTCATTTTTCTTTACATAGCCCGAGGGTTGCTCAACATAGACCTCTTCTTGCAATTCTCCATTCAAGAAAGCCGATTTGACATCCATTTGATGAACTTGCCATTTATTTTTAACGGCTAAAGAGGATCAAGCGGATTGTTTCAAGTCGTGCTACCGGAGCAAATACTTCCTTAAAATCAACACCATATTTTTGCTTGTAACCTTTCACCACTAATCGGGCCTTGTATTTTTTAACTTCACCTTGGGCATTCAACTTTGTCTTATAAACCCATTTAACTCCAATAGGTTTCTTTGCTTTAGGAGCTTCAACTAATTCCCATGTTTTATTCCTTTCAATTGCATCAATTTCTTGATTCATGGCTTGCCTCCATTTAACTTCCTTAGCGGCATCTTCAAAATCAATCGGATCCGCATTTGCATATAAAGCAAAATCAACAAATTCATCTTCCAAAATTCTTCTTGTTGCTCCATAAAGATCCGCTATAGTTCTTGTCTTTTTAGGTGGTAATTTGGAACTTGAAGATGATGATGAGCTTAGAGGAGAATTGGATGGTGGAGTAGGTGGAGTGGCGCCTTCTTCTTCAATTGGATCAAATGCATCATCATCAAGAAAGATACTTGAACTTTCTTTCTCATTCTTCCATTCCCATGAAGCCTCCTAATTGAAAATTACATCACGACTAATTATGACCTACTAAAGCAAACAAACTACTAAACTCCGTAAGTAAATCCGTTAGAATCTCATGACAACGAATAATTCATAATCGAACCGTTCGTCATCATGGGATCTGATGAAACCATGGTAATAAACAAGTTTTGAATAAAATAATAGTGCTAGAGTAAAGAGTAAGAAAAAAATCCGAAATCCAGAGTATCCTAATAGAAGAAAACAAAAGATGAAGTAGATCTAGATCTCCGTTGCTTGTCACGAGCTTCGTAAAATCCTTCTCCAACTTGTCTCCCTTGTTTCTCTGATAAAAACATGATTTTATTGATGCCTAGATGTGTTTATATAGCCACGGAAGTCTTTTCCAGCAAGAAACTACCAAAACAGAATTAAAATAGAATTTTTGCAGTTCGGCACAAAATACGTTTCCTAAACTGATTCTGTTTTGAAGGAAAATTCATAACTGACTTTTCTTCAGTATTTCTGGGCCGTTCCAGTTGTATTTGGACATCTGGACCACTTTAGAATGAAAGAGAATTCCGTAATCTTCGTGTGGACTGTAAGATCGTCCAAAACGGACTTGTAGAACTCAAGATATGGCCCAAACAGTAAATCAGAAATTTTCCCAGCGACCGCGTGGGCCGTGGCGCCCCTGACCCGCGCCGTGGCGCCCCTAGAATCTGTTGAGCCGCGCCGTGGCGCCCTCTAGTGCGCCGTGGCGCCAGGATGAAACTGCCAGGTTCTGTTTCTTGCTGTTTTCTTCTTTTTAACTCCTTTTTCCTTCGTTTCTTTTGCAAGTTGTCATTCTTCACTTCTTGAACACAAATCCACCATAAAATATGCAATTTATATCTTCCGACCTTAAGTTAGCAACCCTGCACAATCTCACTAAAACGAATCAAAAACACGACATACTTGAGGTCAAGACACCAATTTAAGCCGAAATGAAGCATTCCAAGTGGATATAAAATCCACTTATCACACCCCAAACTTAAACCGATGCTTGTCCTCAAGCATAAAACAGACTCGATACTACCTAATGCAATGTAATGCATGAATGCAACTCACATGAAAATGCAACGATCCCCTTAGATTAACCAAAACCAATCAACAAGGGGATCGTTGCATTTTCATGTGACTAAGTCCCCGTATACTAACAATACATGAACGGAAACGTGGGTGTGTGCGATGCTCATCAGATATACTCCTAACACTAGATCAAAATCATACCTATTCTTCGCCAAGACAATCACAGGTTTATCAATAGAATGAACGCTAGACACTTCATAACCTAGAAACACCTCCATCATCACTTGAGTTAGATAGGAATTCATGCTTTATTACTAAACAAACTATGACACATAATATTATATACAATGCACATGCTTATTTAACCGTGCAATGGATGAGACCCCTAAAGGCTTATACAATAATACCCATGTAACGAGCGTTAAGTTAGTGAATCCCAGACTATAAAAGCCTTAGGTCACTAGGCACAAAGTCCCCATTGAAGGTAATACAAGGAATAATAGACATACCTAATCATCGGCAGGATCACCCTCTTCGGGTGGTAAATCTGGTGGTGGATAAACAGAATGAGCTCCAAAAACTGGCCAAAGAAAACTCGCACCTTGAATCCCCCAAACTTGAATTAGAGAGTCCTTGAAAGCTTGAATGGGGTGAAAGTTTTGAAGTAGAGATAGGGCAGCTCCACACTGTTCATCATTTTTTTTAACAACGAAAAACTACCGAAACACGTGGGTTGCCTCCCACGAAGCGCTGTCATTGACGTCATTTAGCCGGACGTTGCTTCCTCACTTCATGGCGATTTCAAGAGAATAATAGGATCGCCCTTACTAGAAAGACCATTCACGTAAATGCTGACATCTTATCTGCTTACTCCCAACACAACTTTTCTTTCACTCTTCATCTTGATTTTTTCACCCGTCGACTTCTTCGCCTTCTTTTTCTTCCTCACAGCTTTAAGGTGTTTATCCCTTCCAGCCGACTGAACAGAACACTCTTCTACCTCATCATCAACTATCCACCTTCTTAACAAATTATCATGCCCTTCTTCAAAAATTACTAACTCATCATTCAAAAGAACATACCTCAAATGTGGTGGAAGTTTTCCGAGCTTTACATTTGAGAGATCTTGTATGGAAGGTTTATCAACATCAATTTCCTCAAGCATCTTAACTGAATCATAGTTCTCCAAAAAATTTGGAACACTAGGCAATGCATCCAATTTCAAATTACCTTTTTCTTCTTGCTGTTTTCTTCGTTTTAACTCCTTTTTCCTTCATTTCTTTTGCAAGTTGTCATTCTTCACTTCTTGAACTCAAATCCACCATAAAATATGCAATTTATATCTTCCAACCTTAAGTTAGTAACCCTGCACAATCTCACTAAAACGAATCAAAAACACGACATACTTGAGGTTAAGACACCAATTTAAGCCGAAATGAAGCGTTCCAAGTGGATACAAAATCCACTATGTCAAATCAGTCACAAAGAACGCTTTATGTAATTTAAAAGCGTGCATAAGTTGTACTCATATCCCATATCCTGAATCTTCCTAGTCAACTTCTTATCAAACAAAAATTTACACAAAATGGATACTAGAAACACAAAACCAAGAGCTTTGAAGCAATCAGTCCTCAAATCCGATGAAGAAAACAGTAGCAGTAGTAGTAACATGGCATTAGTTGTTGATGAATCAGGTGTTCCTGTTTCTTCTCATGCACCAATTGTGTCTTCTTACAATGAAAAAATCCGACCACTTTTGGATGCTATTGATAAGATGAGAAATTTGAAGGTCATACAAGAAGGGATTCAACTCCCCACCATTATCGTTGTTGGTGATCAGTCATCTGGCAAGTCTAGTGTGCTTGAATCACTTGCTGGAATCAGCTTGCCTCGGGGTCAGGGGATTTGTACCAGGGTTCCACTCATAATGAGGCTGCATCATCACTCGAAACCTGAATCAGAGCTCCATCTGGAGTATTGTGGGAAAGTGGTGTCTACTGATGAGATGAATATAGCAGTAGCTATAGACATGGCCACCGAAGTGATTGCTGGTAACGGCAAAGGGATATCTCACACACCATTGACATTGGTTATAAAGAAGTATGGTGTTCCTGATCTTACAATGGTTGATCTGTTTGGTACGTATTCCTTAACTTGATCTCATATGAAAATGTATAAAATAATATTCACATGCACCAATTATAAATTG
The DNA here is from genome assembly GCA_036435485.1 of Saposhnikovia divaricata. Taxonomy (NCBI): domain Eukaryota; kingdom Viridiplantae; phylum Streptophyta; class Magnoliopsida; order Apiales; family Apiaceae; genus Saposhnikovia; species Saposhnikovia divaricata. Next base: position 134,603,184 of record CM071594.1, on the reverse strand, counting down.
TAGTTTTTATGTTTAAAATAAAATTTGTAGGATAACACACCATTAGAACAAATTTGTAAGATTAATACTGTTGTGACAACATCGATCTGCATGTTGCAAAATGTTTGTGTTGATCCATATTAGATTTTGCTGCTTCTTGTTTCGGACTAGGATACAAAGATTTTATTTGATCATTTAACACATTTCTAGAATACGGTAGAAATTTTGCGAAAGGCATCATTGGATATGGATTTAGCACACCTTTGGGAGAACATGCAACTTAACTCATCAGTACAGGGGTTTCGGGTGTAAGTATAAGAGGCGTGTATTACCTTTAAGTGTTACAGGGGGTTTCGAGTATAAGACATGGGTTTCAACTTAACATGCAACATGGTATTAAAGGTCAAGTACAAGATTGCAGGGGTTTTGAGTTAAAATCCATGTACATATATAATCCTCTGTTCTAAAAAGCGGCGATTAATCGGGATTAATCATCGATTAATCGTTGTTCGATGCCTCTTCGAATCGGGATTAATGGCGATTAATCGTTGTTCGGTGCCTCTACCGATTAATTCTGATTTTCGCTTTTTACAACACTGATATAATCCAATACACCTTAGCTAAGGGTTAACAAAAAGCAAGTGTTGATTAAATTTTTGTTTTAATCTTTCTTGTCCTTAGTTATACAATCTGTTACGTGCTTAATTATTTCATTACATTATGTTACTTGTAGTGATTTATAATTTTTGAAATAGGTATCACGAGAGTTCCAGTGCATGGTCAATCGGAGAATATATATGAGAAAATTGCAGGTATAATAATGGAGTACATAAAACCAGAAGAAAGCATTATACTGAGTGTTCTATCTACAACTGTTGATTTTCCTACCTGTGAGTCAATTCGAATGTCACAGTCTGTTGACAAAAATGGGGAACGGACACTAGCAGTAGTTACAAAGTCAGATAAAGCTCAGGAGGGCCTTCTAGAGAAAGTAATGTCTGACGATGTCAATATTGGGCTGGGATATGTTTGTGTCCGTAACCGGATAGGTGATGAGTCATATGAAGGAGCAAAAATTGCAGAACGTATTCTTTTTGAATCTCACCCACTGCTTTCAAATATCGACAAGTCTATGGTTGGTATACCCGTTATAGCTAGAAAGCTAGTCCAGATCCAAGCACAAAATATATCTAAATGTTTGCCAGAGATAGTCAGGAAGATCAATGGTAAGTTAAATGGCAACATTTCACAGCTAAATAAGTTGCCTCAGAAGCTCTCTAGTTTTGCAGAAGCAATGATTGTTTTTATGAGGATTTTGGGATTATGAAAAGAGTCTTTAAAAAAGCTTCTTGTGAGAGGTGAGTTTGATGAATATCCTGGAAATAAGGATATGCGTTGTACTGCTCATCTAGCTGAAATGCTAGAGAAGTTTTCTCAGGACTTGAAAAACAATTCTCAGAAGAATGGCAATGAGAAATTTTTACTTGATGAGATATCTGTGCTTCAAGAAACTAAGAGTGTAGCACTTCATAATTTCTTTCCTAGATCTGCGTTCCATTCACTCTTACAACTTGAGATGAAAAAAATTTCAAAGATCCCTATGAACTTCATTTCTGAAGTCTGGGACTACATCAAGACTGTGGTCGAAGAAATTATGATACATCATTGTGAAAATTTTCCTCAAGTGCAATCTTCCATTAAACGAGCTGTTGCAATTCAAATTATCAAACTGAAAGAGCAGTCAGCATTTCGTGTGATGGAAATGATAGGGATGGAGGAATCTGCTGACTACACGTGTGATCCAGAGTATTTGGCCATGTGGAGTAAGTTCATGACATCACGTGATGCATTCAAAGCTATTTTTAATGGTCATTCGACGAAAGCTAAAATTGAAGGTTTTGGGGAAATTGATGTTGCTCATTTAAGGGATTATCCTGGTGTTAGAGATGAAGCCTTTGACTTGAAGATGAGGCTTACTGCTTACTGGAACATTGTTTTGAAAAGAATGGTAGACTCTGTTGCTCTTCACTTGATTCTGGATTTGAAGAAGTTGGTTAACCAGGGCATGGAAGAAGAGACAGTAAACGAGGTTTTGGGTCAAGGCAATGGCCTTGAGCGTCTAATGGATGAAGTGCCTTCTGTTGCTCATGTGATGGAAATGATAGAGATGGAGGAATCTGCTGACTACACGTGTGATCCAGAGTATTTGGCCATGTGGAGTAAGTTCATGACATCACGTGATACATTCAAAGCTGTTTTTAATGGTCATTCGACGAAAGCTAAAATTGAAGGTTTTGGGGAAATTGATGTTGCTCATTTGAGGGATTATCCTGGTGTTAGAGATGAAGCCTTTGACTTGAAGATGAGGCTTACTGCTTACTGGAACATTGTTTTGAAAAGAATGGTAGACTCTGTTGCTCTTCACTTGCTTCTGGCTTTGAAGAAGTTGGTTAACCAGGGCATGGAAGAAGAGACAGTAAACGAGGTTTTGGGTCAAGGTAATGGCCTTGAGCATCTAATGGATGAAGCGCCTTCTGTTGCTCTAAAGTGAGCAAGATTGAATCAGAGCATTAGTTTGCTTAAGGAATCAATGGATGTGTTGGCTAAAATCATTTATAGAATTGCTATCACCAATGAGTAGAATCTTCTCCTAGTTATTCCTTTTAGCCAGGTTTTTTGTGGTCACAGTGAATGGTGCATCAAACTTTCTTTTTCCTTGCAAAACTGCATTGTTATCTTTCAATTAGTTATTAGTTCTGGTCACTTCTCAATTTTTCTCAAAAATCTTGTTATATGTGTCTTTTGGAACTGCAGTATCCTCTATTCTATCCCTGCTAGTTGTCAAACTTGCTACTTTGCTTTGTTAGTGGATGTTATGTACTTAAATTTATGGAAAATGCTATGTACCCCAAAATTTGTTTCAAAATTTTTCTCAAAAATTGATGTGTCACATGAATAAATGGTAACTTTCGTAATAATAATATGAGACTCCGCATGCATACATATGCACCCATAAATTAAAACTCGCCATTTGTCATGCCACGTCATTTGGTAAAATATTTGGGGAATTTTTTGGGAAACCTAGCACTACTCTAAATTTATTCATATGCAAAAGTTATCAGGAATTGTGTGTATTATGCCAAAAAATGAGCCTCGCCTTACCTAGAGGCGTCATCCTTTGATTGGCTGGAGGAGGACGACCCGGTCCACAATCCATGAACAAGGAAAAGGGATATATCTACTGGGCCTAACCTATATTCACATGAGATGTCGCCATCTTCCTTAGGTGGCGTCGCCCTCGGGTCGTCTCCCTTTTCCTTAAGCGGCATCTCCCTCTTCCTTAGGCGGAATCGCCCTCGGGTCGTCTCCTCTTCCTTAAGCGGCAACTCCTCTTCCTTAAGCGGTGTCTCCCTCTTCCTTAAGCGGCGTCTCCTTCTTCCTTAGGCGGCATCGCCCTAAGGTCGTTTCCCTCTTCCTTAAGCGGCGTCTCCCTCTTCCTTAGAAGGCCCTTGGGGGTAATTTTGCTTAGAAGACCTTCGAGAGTGATATTTTCTTTGAAGACCCTCAAAGGGTAACTCTGTTAGAAGACCCTCATTGGGAGATTCCATTTTGAAGGCCCTCGGTGGATGCTGCTATTTTGAAAGTTGTCCTGTGTGAAAATAAAATTGAAGGAGTATCAACGATCAATTTGAGTTTTTGAAGAATAACCGATATTGAAGATGATGTGCATACTACAATTTGATGGATTCAAAAGATGTGTTTATGCCTACTTATCAACCAACGTTCTCGCCCTCTTCTGGAGCGACCTCGCCCTTTTATGTCCTAGTTCAGAATGTGTGTTAGAACTGATATTTGAAGACTACTATGAGATATTAAAGATAATGGCTCATGCCTATTTGTCAACTACAGGCCTCTCCCACTTTTCAAACAGCGTGTCCAATTACAACAACATCGCCTACGTGTAACCAAGGTCAAGAAATCAACGTTGGAAGAATCATTGTTTGGGCAAGACTATATCTCCAATAGCCTTGCCCATTGGTGGCATCAGCATCGCCTTCTTGAGTCAGGACCGTGAAGACTATCAGCACATAAAGGAATCTTATTGTGTCAGGCTCACCTTATTACATGAATCACTCACTACCTAAGGACTCTTCTAAGCGGTATCTAACAAAATAATGCCAAGACAAAAGAATAATGTGGCAGTTTCTCATCCGTATCAGTGTCGCCCTCACAAAAGGCCTTGCCTATATCTACCTCAACATTGGGAAGTTCCTGAATCACTTTGAAGAAACTTGAGGAGAAAAACAAACAACGACTACTTGGAGTAACTCAAGAACATGTTCAAATAAACATGCCCCTCCGCTTACCATCTCTTTATCGACTCTATTTTAGACCTCGCCTACCTAAGAGGATGATGCCTCTTGCCAATGAACGGAGGGAGGTTATTGAACTTGATATTAGAAGCCACCGAAAAAAGTTTGAATATCAACTAGAACTCTAGACGAAATCTTTATTCAAGAGCAACACCAACACCAATTCATTATGGCGTATATGTTAGAAGGAATGGAACGCGAGCAAAAACTTGTTTGCAAAATATCACGCAAGCGCACGTGGTCACAAGTAATATAGAATAAAGTAGAGTTCGTTCCCACAGAGATTGTATAATTTAGTTCTTGTACCTAAGCATCAATGTATGATTATCATTCAATGCTAAGGCAATGGACAAATTTTTTTTGATTATATAAATTAACTAAGAAGAAGTAATTAACAACTAAATTAAATTAACTAAGTGAATTTGAATTACTTATGAGATGGAAAACATGGGATCCTAACTTCAATACAAACTTTCTTTAGAGATCATGCCCTTTTATCAATACATGTGGTGGTTACGATAACTAATCGGACAACACGAAATAAGTATACGTTACCTTTCAGTACACGCATACCAATCTACACAATATCCACATAAGATAGAAATCATGCAGGCACCAATTATGCTTAGACCCTATATGTCTATAGAATTTTGAAAACATAATGGTTGAAGATCAAGTGTCCATAAGATTACATAAGGTAGTATGAGACGGTTAGAAACACACCACAAACATGAATAACATTCATGGACTTATGCTAGCATGGCAAGTTCTAAATCTAAAGATCCACTGTCGCTTCACTAAAGATTAACAAGATAGATGTTAGCTACGCATCTATATGAATTAAATACAACCTTGCAAGGATATCGCAAATTCATCACACATATATCAAGTTAGGCAATCAACATCTAAATTCCATAAGTAAATCCATTAGGACCCCATGACGGCGATTAGTTCATAATCGAACCGTTCGTCATCATGGGGTTTGATGAAAGCATGACAAAGATGAAGAGAATAATGATGAGTAAATCAATGGTAACAAGGTTTAGAGAACAAATCCGAATAATGATCAAGCATCCAAAAGATACGCCTAGTAAGAATACAAGAAAACTATGTCTAGATCTTCTTGTTGTCACGATCCTCGCCTTGGCTTCTCAATCTCGTGCTCAAAAGTGTGTATGTGATGTGAAGTAATCTGATCTCTGGTGTATGGTGTTGTGGTGGTCTGACCTCCCAGCGTGTGTATTTATAGCTCAATATTGCCTCTTCTCCAAGCAATTGCCATTCTTGAATAGGAATTGAAATTGACAAGTTTCCATCTTTGAATATGATATAAATTGCAAATTCCCTTGTCAAATAATGATTATAGATCATTCCCACCATCCAAGATTATTTCCATGTCGAATAAGAGAAGAAAACGGCAACATTCCTTATTAAAATCTGAATCAGCAAAGTTCCTGTCGGTCAGGTTTACCACAGCGCGGTCGCGCTAGCTTCCTTTGTTATTTCCGCGCGGTCGCGCTCTACACAAACTGGCAATTCCTCTCATTCTTCTTATCGCGGTCGCGCTGGTCTGCAGTACAATATTGGCGCGGTCGCGCTCTTATAATGCTGTCTCTGCAGAATTTCCGTTGGAGATTAATTCTTCGCGCCCGTTTGAACCACAACTAACTTCTGTTCCAAAAGCCAAAAAAACACCATAACTACTTGCAAAACATAATTCCTGCACAAACTCCACAAAACACATTAAACCACACAAATACTTGAGACTTAAGCGATCAATTCAAGCCAAAATAGAACGATCCAAGTGGATAAAAATCCACTTATCAGCATCGTCTAAAGATTTAGCATTTAAGGGGATCACACGGCCAAAGAGGAAATACATCAGGAGCAGGATTTTTCTGAAGATCGGGACTTAGTTTCTTTTACAAACAATTGTTGCAAGAAACTAGGGGGTAGTTGTTATGCAAAAAAATGAACCTCGCCTTACCTAGAGGCGTCATCCTTTGATTGGCTGGAGGAGGACGACCCGGTCCACACGCCATGAACAAGGAGAAGGGATATATCTACTGGGCCTAACCCATATTCACATGAGATATCGCCATCTTCCTTAGGTGGCATCGCCCTCGGGTCGTCTTTCTCTTGTTTAAGCGGCGTCTCCCTCTTCCTTAGGCGACATTGCCCTCGGGTCGTCTCCTCTTCCTTAAGCGGCATCTCCTCTTCCTTAAGCGGCATCTCCCTCTTCCATAGGCGGCGTCGCCCTCAGGTCGTCTCCCTCTTCCTAAAGCGGCGTCTCCCTCTTCCTTAGGCGGCGTCGCCCTCGGGTCATCTCCCTCTTCCTTAGGTGGCGTCACCCTCGGGTCGTCTCCTTCTTCCTTAAGCGGTGTCTCCCTTTTCCTTAGGCGGCGTCGCCCTCAGGTCGTCTCCTCTTCCTTAAGCGGCGTCTCCCTCTTCCTTAGGCGGCATCGCCCTCGGGCCGTCTCCCTCTTCCTTAGGTGGCGTCGCCCTCGGGTCGTCTCCCTCTTCCTTAAGCAGCATCGCCCTTATGGGTCAGAGAAATATGACACAGTTTATATAAAGGAAGGAAGCTCAGAAGTATACTCTTAATAGGCCTATCCTACATTCATGAAAGACGTAACCCCTCTTTGAGGTGTCTCCCTCAACAAACTAGAAAGGAGGTAGCTACTATATTTCAGCAAGAAAGGAGATGGAATCGGCCTCGCCCACTCGTTAAAGGCATCATCCTCTAAGGGAATCATCATTCAGGACAGAAGATTTACCTTTCAGCTCTAGCAGGCCTCTCACTTTTTAGGAAGGCCTCGCCCTCCTAAGGGGCCTCACCCTCCAAAGGGGCCTCGCCCTCTCGGGCATCAGAATGAGGGAATCTGCCCTCTACATGGAGGACACTAAAGACTGTGGATCATAACCCAAGTCATCTACTATCTCGGCTATGGAGAAGGACTAGGGCTTATCCATGCTCTAACTTAGAAGGCTCGCCCACTTATATATTGGCCTCGCCCTCTTTTGACAAAAGGGGGATTTCCCCCCGAAAACTAAAAGGAAGATATTACAGAATATGGGTCTTGACCTATAATCTATGATGAAGATACCGATAAATGAAGATAAGGCTTTTGCCTAGGCTATTGGGAATTTCCCTATTGAGGAGTCGCCCCTTAGTGATCCCGAGGGCTAGCCCTATGACTAGCTATTCTTCCTTGGTGGCTCAAGGTGGGCGTTGACTCCGACAATCTTGGGTCAATGACTTAACCGCCACGTTCCGGGAAAATAGCTGGGCTAAAAGGCCCATGAGGATTCTGCTAAAGGCGGTGGCCCCGATCCAATGGGCTTCCCCGAATAAGGAAACCTAGCCCGTTTCGGTTACTTGCTCCCCAAGAACTACGTTTGGCTTGATCCCTATAAATAAGGGTACGTAGGCACATTGTATGGCACGATGCAAACCCTTGTAAAAAAGAGAGGATTTGATATTCGATCTAAATTGCAATAACATCTCAGCCACCCCCAAATCTCAAACCCAACCCTAAACATCCTACGCCGTTCACCGTCATCAAACACCACCACAATTCCAGCAACCATCCCCGAATTTTTTTCCCAAATTCCTCCGTTAACAATTGGCGCTAGAAGGAGGGCTTTTGGCATCTCTGGAGGAAGGATGTCGCATTCAAATCGAGAACATGTTGATGATCACCGTATGGAGGAAATTAGAGGGCCACGGGAGATCTACCCCCACCACCACCAAGGAACTCAACCCCGAGGAACTCCACTTTGAGAACCCCGATCGCACACTCCCGAGGGATTCAAATCTGAGATATGGTTGGGCTAGGATGGATGCTTTGGAAAGGGAAAGATACTTCCTTGTTGGGTCTCGCTTGAATTATGATGGACGTCGATCGCTACTTGGAGAGAGGAAAGATCTAAGGGAGAGTCATCATAATTGGGAGAGGAGTTATCAAACACTTGGAGGAAATCTGCTTGCCGAAAGAGAATCTACCATAAACCAAAGGAGTAATTCTCACAAGGAGGTAATGTGCTTTCTGCCTTTGTTATACTTTCCCTTAATTTATTTTCATGAAAGTCTAGGGGGGTAGTGCATATACGTACTCTTCCTTAGCCAAAATTTATATTTATGAATAAAGCATGCTTGTTTTTCCTCGAATATTGTTGTTGGATTTCTGTGATAGATGACCTCCTCTAAGGAGGATCTTCGCGGAATATGTGAAAAGATGATCTCCTCTAAGGAGAGTCTTAATAAAACTATAACGAGTTTCAGAAACATTATCTCCCGGGAGGAGAGTGTTTCTGGAATTTGGATATGATCTCCCGAGAGGAGGGTATCCCGATAATTTACTTGCAAGAAACGTACTTCCGGGAGGGATGTCCGTACTTCCGGCGCCTCATCAAGGTACGATTTTCAGAAGCATTATCTCCCGGGAGGAGAGTGTTTCTGGAATTTGGATATGACCTCCCGAGAGGAGGGTATCCCGATAATTTAAATCCTTGCAAAAACCGTACTTCCGGGGGGGGGATGTCCGTACTTCCGGCACCTCATCAAGGTACGATTTTCAAAAACATTATCTCCCAAGAGGAGAGTGTTTCTGGAATTTGGATATGACCTCCCGAGAGGAGGGTATCCCGATAATTTAAATCCTTGCAAAAACCGTACTTCCGGGGGGGGGGATGTCCCTACTTCCGGCGCCTCATCAAGGTACGACTTTGGGAATATGACCTCCCGAGAGGAGGGTATTTCTAGAATGAGGATACGACCTCCCGAGAGGAGGGTATCCTGAATTATCAAGGCGCAATCTTTAGGAATACGACCTCCCGAGAGGAGGGTGTTTCTAGAGAAATGAATTCGACCTCCCGGGAGGAGGGTGTTCCAAGGTACATACTTCATGTAAGAAGAATATTTTTGAAGATATTTTCCTTCATGGATAACTCTGAGTTATTGAAAGAGACGAGGCCTAAATTTAAAGGCGACGTCAATTGCTGAAGGCGATTCCTATTGATTCACTACAAAACTAGGGAGAAGATACTTCATGAAGAAGACCTCGCCCTACTTGGAAGGATGAAGACTTTTTTGTGCAGGGAGATAGATGACATTGTTTTATGGCAGGCGACGTCTTCTCAAAGGACTACACTTTTGAAGAATAAGGCTCCAGTATTAAATACCTCTTGCGTAATTTCATTTAGTAGGCCCTTGGGGGTAATTTTGCTTAGAAGACCTTCGAGAGTGATATTTTCTTTGAAGACCCTCAAGGGGTAATTCTGTTAGAAGACCCTCATGGGGAGATTCCATTTTGAAGGCCCTCGGTGGATGCTGCTATTTTGAAAGTTGTCCTGTCAAAAGAAAATCGAAGGAGTATCAACGATCAATTTGAGTTTTTGAAGAATAACCGATATTGAAGATGGTGTGCATACTACAATTTGAGGGATTCAAAAGATGTGTTTATGCCTACTTATCAACCAACGTTCTCGCCCTATTCTGGAGCGACCTCGCCCTTTTATGGCTTAGTTCAGAATGTGTGTTAGAACTGATATTTGAAGACTACTATGAGATATTAAAGAGAATGGCTCGTGCCTCTTTGTCAACTACAGGCCTCTCCCACTTTTCAAACAACGTGTCCCATTACAACAACGTCGCCTACGTGTAACCAAGGTCAAGAAATCAACGTTGGAAGAATCATTGTTTGGGCAAGACTATATCTCAAATAGCGTTGCCCATTGGTGGCATCGGCATCGCCTTCTTGAGTCAGGACCGTGAAGACTATCAGCACATAAAGGAATCTTATTGTGTCAGGCTCACCTTATTACATGAATCACTCATTACCTAAGGACTCTCCTAAGCGGTATCTAACAAAATGATGCCAACACAGAAGGATAATATGGCAGTTTCTCATTCGTATCAACGTCGCCCTCACAAAAGGCCTTGCCTATATCTACCTCAACATTGGGAAGTTCCTGAATCACTTTGAAGAAACTTGAGAAAAAGAAACAAACAACGACTACTTGGAGTAACTCAAGAACATGTTCAAATAGACATGCCCCTCCGCTTACCATCTCTTTATCGACTCTATTTGAGACCTCGCCTACCTGAGAGGATGATGCCTCTTGTCAATGAACGGAGGGAGGATATTGAACTTGACATTAGAAGCCACCGGAAAAAGTTTGAATATCAACTAGAACTCTAGACGAAATCTTTATTCAGGAGCAACACCAACACCAATTCATTATGGAGTATACGTTAGAAGGAATGGAACGCGAGGCATCGTCTAAAGATTTAGCATTTAAGGAGATCACACGGCCAAGGAGGAAATACATCAGTAGCAGGAAGCGCCCTCCTAGGTCAAGGCTCGCCTTGGGACTTTTTTGAAGATCGGGACTTAGTTTCTTTTACAAACAATTGTTGCAAGAAACTGGGAGGTAGTTGTTATGCCAAAAAATGAGCCTCGCCGGTCCACAAGCCATGAACAAGGAGAAGGGATATATCTACTGGGCCTAACCCATATTCACATGAGATGTCGCCATCTTCCTTAGGTGGCGTCGCCCTCGGGTCGTCTCCCTCTTCCTTAAGCGGCTTCTCCTTCTTCCTTAGGCGGCATCACCCTCGGGTCGTCTCCCTCTTCCTTAGGTGGCGTCGCCCTCGGGTCATCTCCCTCTTTCTTAAGCGGCATCGGCCTCATGGGTCATAGAAATATGACACAGTTTATATAAAGGAAGGAAGCTCAGAAGTATACTCTTAATAGGCCTAGCCTACATTCATGAAAGACGTAACCCCTCTTTGAGGTGTCTCCCTCAACAAACTAGCAAGGAGGTAGCTACTATATTTCAGCAAGAAAGGAGATGGAATCGGCCTCGCCCACTCGTTAAGGGCATCATCCTCTAAGGGAATCATCATTCAGGACAGAAGATTTACCTTTCAGCTCTGGCAGGCCTCTCACTTTTTAGGAAGGCCTCGCCCTCCAAAGGGGCCTCGCTCTCTCGGGCATCAGAATGGGGGAATCTCCCCAATACATCTACATGGAGGACACTAAAGACTGTGGATCATATCCCAAGTCATCTACTATCTCGGCTATGGAGAAGGACTAGGCCTCATCCATGCTCTAACTTAAAATGCTCGCCCACTTATATATGGGCCTTGCCCTCTTTTGACAAAAGGGGGATTTCCCCCCGAAAACTAAAAGGAAGATATTACAGAATATGGGTCTTGACCTATAATCTGTGATGAAGATAACGATAAATGAAGATAAGGCTTTTGCCTAGGCTATTGGGAATTCCCCTATTGAGGAGTCGCCCCTTAGTGATCCCGAGGGCTAGTCCTATGACTAGCTATTCTGCTTTAGTGGCTCAAGGTGGGCGTTGACTCCGAAAATCTCGGGTCAATGACTTAACCGCCACGTTCCGGGAAAATAGCTAGGCTATAAGGTCCATGAGGATTCTACTAAAGGCCGTGGCCCCGATCCAATGGGCTTCCCCGAATAAGGAAACCTAGCCCGTTTTGGTTACTTGCTCCCCAAGAACTACGTTTGGCTTGATCCCTATAAATAAGGGTACGTACGCACATTGTATGGCATGATGCAAACCCTTGCAAAAAAGAGAGAATTCGATATTCGATTTAAATTGCAATAACATCTCAGCATACAATCTCAACCATCCCCAAATCTCAAACCCAACCCTAAACATCCTACGCCGTTCACCGTCATCAAACATCATCACAATTCTAGCAACTCTCCCCGAATTTGTTTTCCCAAATTCCTCCGTTAACAGTGTGCTAAATAAGCCCGAAAATAGACTCGGAGAAGAAGGAATAAAAGAACGTGCAGTCTAATTTTTTTAAAACAAACTTTTGAATGAAATAGTAGCAAAGTGTTAATTGCATGGGAGAAACAATTTTGTACAACAATCGTTTCATATAATTTAATCTATTTTATTATCCTTACATATCAAGATTTCTAGAAAGACATATTGGGAAATCATTTTTAATTACTTTTTCCTTGTTATCATAATATAATTCTTTGTCTTATTTGATTTTTTTGTACATATTTTAATCATATTCTTCGAGCATTAAATAATTAAGTTGCAAAATTTCGATTGACTAGTTTTAATTTTGAAATATACAAATCAAATTTATTACTTCCGATATGATATATATCTCATTATTACCTTCAAATCTGATTATTAAAGTAATAAACTACTTAAAAAATGAAAAAAAATCCAAAAATTAAATAAACTGGGTAATAGTTAAACCCTTGGTATATCTGTAAATTAATCAAATACAAGGGACTGTTAATGTAATTTGACTAAACCTAATAAAATCATAGACAAGGTTAGAGATAGATAGAGAAACATATCTGAATCTACATGTATACATACATACACCCAATAACAAAAGCCATTGATTCATCCTTTTTCAATCTTGAAATGATTATGTAATTGATTCATACATATACATACACCCAAGTTTTTGTAAATTTGATTCAAAGTTTTGATCTTTACCTGAAGCATTAATTTTCTTGATCTTTCATTATTTGGAAACTGGATTTCAAGGTAATCAACTTTTATATTTTTGATTTTTTTGATTTTTATTTATGGTGAATATGCATAGATTGATTTATATTGTATGTTTGAATGGATCCATGTGTTTATTTGGATGCTGTGAAAGTTAAAAATTAGAGCTGTTTTGATGTTTATATGTGTATTGATACTATGTGAATTCATGTAAAAATGCTTATGTTGTGTAAGTTTGTTTAGACAGATGTGGATGCATGTATGTATGTGTGTTTGTACTATTAGTGGGGCCCATTTGAAGTTCATCTTATGTTGTAAGATGTTAGGCAAAGATAGTCAAAACCTAAGACCAAGGTGTGATTTTTATAAAATGGATTTTTTTGGAAAATTTTGTTCTTGATAAAATTGTCATTTTTGGGAAAGTTTAGTTGTATACTTGTATGAAATTATAATTTCTATTAGATTTAAAAACCCAGAAAAGGGTAATTATGGTCTTTGACATGATTATAACTTTCGGGGGGCAGTTCACTCATATGGTGATAAGATAATATCTGTGTATGGTGGATGTGTGTATTGATTGTAATGTTATATGAGAAGTTTAAGTATATTTGATCTACTAATTTGGATCATTATGTGTGGTTAGATAGTACTGTGCCTGACGTTAGGACTACAAAATAGTAAACTGTTACCTTGAAGTTCGCTGGTTTTTTTAAGCACTCACAGAATCTTTCTGTGTTTAATTTGAAAAGCCAAAGAAGGGAAATTCTGATCTTGACAAGATTATAAGATTTCCACTTGTATGATGATTAAAGTATAATTACATATCATGTATGTGTTTATTCAAGGTGTTGTCTTTTTGTAATATTATATGAGAACTTTCAATATCTATTGTTTAAGAATCTTGGATCAATATGTGGTTTAATAGTACTGTGCAGGACGTTACGTTAGGACTACAATTACGAACTGTTGACTTTAAGTTCACGTGTTTTTTCGATTTTTTAAAATCACAATTAGAATTTTTCTCTATTTAATTTGAAAAGCTAAATAAGGGAAATTCTGATCTTTAAAAGATTATGACTTTTCGGCACAGTTCACTTGTTTGACGATAAAAGTATATCTATGGATCATGTATGTGTGTGTTGAAGGGGTTTTTTTTGTTAAAGTTAAATGAGAAAGTTTAAATATCTATTGTCTATGAATTTTGGATCATTATATGTGGTTTGATGGTACTGTGGAGGACTACAATCGTAAACTATTGATTTCAAGTACGTGTTTTCTTATAAATTATCAATCATATCTTTTTGTTACATTTTCTAATCTGGATTTGTAAAAATCGGACGATGTATACTAGGTTAGCATCATTATCAGACCTAAAAGATTTTACTTAAGGATATGTTTTTGGTAATGGTGTATCAGAAGTAAACTGATAATTTGCTTTGTTTATCAGTTGCCTGTGGTCAATTGAGAAAAATATTACAGTCTGACGCTGTTGTACCCCTTCTATGGCTGATCGAAATGGTAATGCAAAACCTCCTATTAAGAAAGAATCCGGAGGAGGAGGGGGTGCTTATGCAATTAATATTGAAAGCTTTAGTAAGCGGCTAAAGATGTTATACTCACACTGGAGTGAACACCGTGATGAAATGTGGGGTGCTTGTGAGGTTCTTGCAATAGCAACTCCTCCGCCATCAGAAGATTTACGTTATTTAAAATCATCTGCCCTTAATGTATGGTTGGTTGGTTATGAATTCCCCGATACAGTTATGGTATTCATGAAAAAGCAGATTCATTTCTTGTGTAGCCAGAAAAAGGTCTCACTACTTGAAGTTCTAAAAAAACCAGGTAAAGAAACTGTGGGTGTTGAAGTTGTGATGCATGTAAAGACTAAAAATGATGATGGAACTACCCTCATGGAATCTATTTTTCGTGCAATACATAGTCAGTCTAAATCAGATGGTCATGATACTCCCATTGTTGGACACATAGCACGGGAGGCACCTGAGGGAAATCTCTTGGAGACGTGGGATGAGAAATTGAAGGGTGAAGACTTTCAGCTTGTAGATATAACCAATGGCTTTTCAGAGCTGTTTGCTGTGAAAGACAGTAACGAGATAACAAATGTAAAGAAGGCTGCTTACTTAACTTCATCTGTGATGAAACATTATGTAGTCCCGAAGCTGGAAAAGGTCATTGATGAGGAAAAGAAAATCTCACATTCTACCTTGATGGATGATACAGAGAAGGTCATACTCGACCCTGCGAAGGCCAAGGTGAAGCTGAAGGCAGAAAATGTTGATATTTGCTACCCTCCGATTTTTCAGAGTGGAGGGGAATTTGATCTCAGACCAAGTGCATCCAGCAATGATCAACACCTCTACTTCGATTCCACTAGTGTGATTATATGTGCAATTGGCTCTCGTTACAACAGCTATTGCTCGAATATTGCTCGAACATTTCTAATTGATGCTAATGCAGTGCAAAGCAAAGCGTACGAAGTCCTGCTTAGGGCTCATGAAGCTGCTATTGGTGCCCTGAAATCAGGTAATAAGGTGTCTGCTGCCTATCAAGCATCCCTTTCTGTTGTTGAGAAGGATGCACCAGAGCTGATTGCACATTTGACGAAATCAGCTGGAACTGGAATTGGTCTCGAGTTTCGTGAGTCAGGGCTGAGTCTTAATAGCAAAAATGACAGGGTCTTGAAAGCAGGAATGGTTTTTAATGTGTCACTTGGTTTCCAGAATTTGCAGACAGACACAATGAATCCAAAGACCCAAAAAATCTCTCTTTTGCTTGCTGATACGGTTATTGTTGGTATAAATGCTCCTGAAGTGGTAACATCTATTAGCTCTAAAGCTGTAAAGGATGTCGCATACTCATTTAATGAGGAAGAAGAAGACGAGGAAAAGCAGCCAAAAGTCAAACTTGAAGCTAATGGTGCTGATGCCAGCTCTTCAAAGGCAACACTAAGGTCAGTTAACCATGAGACGTCGAAAGAGGAATTACGAAGGCAGCATCAAGCAGAACTTGCACGGCAAAAGAATGAAGAAACTGCTAGGAGGCTTGCTGGCGGGGGCTCTGGAACAATGGATAACAGAGGTGCCATGAAAGGCTCGGGGGATTTGAATGCATATAAGAATATTAATGATCTACCTACGCCAAGAGATTTGATGATTCAAGTAGACCAGAAGCATGAAGCAATCCTTTTGCCTGTTCATGGAAGCATGGTCCCTTTTCATATTGCCACTGTGAAGAGTGTTACTAGCCAGCAGGATACTAATCGTACTTGCTATATTCGTATAATATTTAATGTGCCTGGTACTCCCTTTAATCCTTATGATTCAAACTCATTAAAGTACCAGGGATCTATTTATATTAAGGAAGCATCCTTCCGGTCCAGGGACCCAAGGCACAGTAGCGAAATTGTGCAACAAATTAAAACCCTTAGGAGGCAAGTTACATCCCGTGAATCAGAAAGAGCTGAGAGGGCAACTTTAGTTACTCAGGAAAGACTTCAAGTCGGTGGAGCAAAGTTTAAACCAATAAGGTTACTTGACCTATGGATTCGTCCAGTTTTTGGTGGTCGCGGAAGAAAGCTAACAGGAACCTTAGAAGCTCACACCAATGGATTTCGGTATTCAACTTCACGAAACGATGAGCGTGCAGATATTATGTATGGTAACATCAAGCATGCTTTCTTCCAGCCAGCAGAGAAGGAAATGATCACTCTCTTGCACTTCCATCTGCACAACCATATAATGGTGGGAAACAAGAAAACAAAAGATGTTCAGTTTTATTCTGAAGTTATGGATGTGGTCCAGACGATTGGAGGTGGAAAGAGATCTGCCTATGATCCTGACGAGATTGAGGAAGAACAAAGGGAGAGAGCTCGGAAAAACAAGATTAATATGGATTTCCAGAATTTCGTGAATCGAGTGAACGATCTATGGGGACAACCTCAATTTAAGGGGCATGATTTGGAATTTGATCAACCACTAAGAGAACTTGGTTTCCACGGGGTACCACACAAATCTTCAGCTTTTATTGTCCCAACTTCAAGCTGCTTAGTGGAGCTTATAGAAACACCTTTTGTAGTAATTACTTTAGTTGAGATTGAAATTGTAAATCTCGAAAGAGTAGGTCTTGGGCAAAAGAATTTTGACATGGCAGTTGTCTTCAAGGATTTTAAGAGAGATGTATTTCGGATTGATTCTATTCCTTCAACATCTTTGGATGGCATCAAGGAGTGGCTTGATACAACTGACCTCAAATATTATGAGAGCAGGCTAAATCTTAATTGGAGACCTATATTGAAGACAATAACTGATGACCCAGAAAAGTTCATCGAGGATGGTGGGTGGGAATTTTTAAACATGGAGGCCAGTGATTCAGAGTCTGATAATTCACAGGAGTCTGACCAAGGCTATGTGCCCTCTGATGCACAATCCGACTCTGCCTCAGAAGAAGAGGAGGATGATGACAGTGCATCCTTGGTGGACTCTGAGGAAGATGAGGAAGAAGATTCAGAGGAAGTTTCAGAAGAGGAAGAAGGCAAAACATGGGAAGAGTTGGAAAAGGAAGCAGTTAATGCAGATAAAGAGAACGGGGCTGAATCCGACAGTGAAGAGGAGAGAGCTAGAAGGAAAATAAAAGCATTTGGGAAGTCTCGGGTACCAGATAGGAGACACCCAAGTGGCAGCCTTCCTAAGAGACCAAGAATGAGGTGAACAGGTGCATTCCAACATTTGTCCTAGTTCTTTTCTTTTGCGTTTTTTTGAAGGAGCTGGTTGACGAGTTGCTTAAGCGGATATCAGCTAGCAGTTATGCTCAGAGGTATGTAATATAGGGCATACACGCTTTTTCTAGTATACTGTGTTCTTATAGACTATCATGATCATGTTGTGACATGAAGTCAAACTTACAGTAGAATTACTCTTTTATCTCTTGCCAGATTTCTGTTTTCATTTGTCTACTTCAGTTGACTTGTAACATTGATCTTGGAACTCCTTGATGCATGCTTTGAGCAGTTGGGTATAAGTTTGATCGATAAATTTGCAGTCATGGTATTCCTAGAATTTTTATTTTTTTTTGCAGATATATTGATGACCCTACACCTCTATTTAGTTGATCACTAGTAATTTTTTGCAGATATATTGATGACCCTACACCTCTATTTAGTTGATCACTAGTAAGCTATTGTGTAGAGCTGAAGAAAGGTCTGGATCCTTTTCTAAACACTAATTCTTGCATTGACAAGATATATTGCTATTTCACTGCAAAGTCTAGACTTGTTACCCTTCTACATCTGATTATTGTTCAGTTGTTCCAAGTTTTAAGTTACGATCGGTTGTTTCTAGTTAACACAATGTGGACCTCTCTACCTGCAGTTTGGTTCCCTTTATCTAGTCTCCAATATTTTTAATGTAACTAAGTGTAACCGATCTTTTCTTGTATAGTAATTTTATCTTCAATTGTATGCCGTAAAAATCTTTTAGACATCGATGAACTGATAGAATGGGAAAAAAAGAAAGGCTTGCAATGCTATCAATTATATGGCCTGTGAGGAATCACCAGACAGAACTATCTTCACGGGAAAATCAGTGTCACTGACATTAGAGAGCATAACTTTCTTTTTTTCATCAGAATAATTTTTGAGGCTTATAATAATCAACATTATATTTATGTTAAACCCACATGAAGGGTGCCGAATTAATAGTATCGCCACATAGCCAAATCACCAGATCTTCGCATACCAATACCAAACCAAACATGCCGGCTATATCCCTCTACCGTTAAGTAGTGTGTGGGAGCGTGAAATGCAAGTAAACCTTGCCCCCACTTGATAGAAGCACAGAGACTTCTGATCTTGCTCCATTCTATATTTCCTCTAGGAATTTGGATTCCCTATTATCAGAACTGGTCAATTGGCCATCGTTTTGTGTTTTATCAAGCTTCGTAGCTCGAAACTTATCAGAGGTAATGATTACGTAATACCTGCAAGAGCTAAGTGGGACAATTTTTCACAAAACTTGCAGCAATTTGATCTTCATGATGGACACTAACAACTGCAACAACCTTTTGCATGTCAAGTAACACAAGTCAAGCTGTCCACAAGTCAAACATATAACTTAATAATATATTGTGCATTTGAAATCAACAAGTATTACTGATAGTATTTGGTATCTGCAATCATCTTTCCTCGACACCCTTGGATTTTTCAACTGAAAGGAAGCTCTCTGTGTGGTTTAGAAATCTTATGGGAGTCCTTCGAGATGGAACTTTTAACTTTAATATATTTAGTCTCTTTCTTGCGGTAGTCATACAGCACTGTTTCTAACTTTTTTGTTGTTCCAACGAACTTCTCTGCACCACAATGCAGATTAACCCAATTTATCTCCTTCGAACCAGCGTCAAAAGTGAGCATTATCTTCCAAATTACCTCATCAGAAACTTCTTCCATAGTCCACAGACTGACCTCCTTTTCATCAAGTGATCCATCACGATTAGATTCAACCACCAGAGCGACAGAGCCTTCAAAATCCAAAACAAAGGACTTCCTATTGTGCATAAAGCTAGGACATTTAATCAATCCAAACGATTCGTTATGCAAGTCAAACGTAACAATGACATTTTCACCATCCAAATACAAAACCCCACCAAGAACAGGACCAGATTGTAAAACAGAACCAAAAGAATATTCAAAACTTGGTAACACATTACCCACCTCAATCACCCTCCACAAATCGTTGGAAGAATACAATTGCACTTCCATGACCTTGACAAATCCACCAGCTAATGCATAAGCAATCCTTAAAACCTTGAAGTCATGAGACAAATAATCAAACCCAAACACAACGTCGACAACATTGGGATATAGCCTGTAGTTGTCAATAGGACGGGGGAGTTGCTTAAACATCCTAGTTAAGGGATTAAGTAAGTGTGTACTCTTAACACTACAAACAAAATGACGATCATAAACACAAACAATACCATTACACGAGCTTACAAATTCCAAGGCAGAGCTAAAACGTGACATCAAGGGGGTAATGCATGAATCGTCTTCAGGAGATGTAAAACAACACCTAGAGAGGGGGTGAATAGGTGTTTATATCTAACAATGGTTATTTATGACCTGTTTAAATTTTTACTAGAAACAGCTTGCTGTTTGTGATAATGCAGTTTACAAATGGCAAGCTGATTGTAACTAAAATGCAGTGCAGTATGAAATATGCAGAAATTTAAATGTGACACACGATCTTTTAGCCAGGTTCGACCCCTAATCCCCTATAGTCTACGTCCTGGTCCCTTACCAAACTTGGTAAGAGAATATATTATTGATCAACTATAAAACCGATTACAAGATCTAACAATATATCTACCTTACACCCTGTTGCTTACAAATGGCTTGCCGTTTCTTGTGCTGAACTAACTCTCTAAGCAATACTTCCCAAGTATCCTTCTCTAGTCTAGTTCGACCCACCCAAAACCTTAAACCAACCTTGTACAGCAACAATTCAATGCAATTTGAACAATACAAAGATTTTAATAAATACAACTCAACCTATGAACCCTCTGAATATATGTATATGCGTGTATATATGGGTTTGAAGGGTTTTGAAAGATTTAGCAATGTGAGCTTTGAGGTTGTATATAGCTTCTTGTTTTTCTGCACTTGATTTTCGGTGATAAGAACTGAGCAAGTTTAGTCCTTAAATAGAAAAACAAGAACAATATAATTTTGAAGGCTCCAACGGATTAAAATATATCCATTTGTTCATTAAATAGAAATGGAGCTTTAGAATTTTGAAAAGAGCTTTGAACATCAGATGAGAGAATGAAGAAGGAGCGTGTATGTATCTGATATGATGAAGAATATTAGTTATCATGAGGAGACAAGGTTATGTGGGTAATGAGTGGTGAATAAAATAAGGTAAAGTGGCCTTATTTTAAGTAAAGGTTGTATTGGTTTGTCTCCCATTATATTTGAGTGCTGGCATGTATAAAACAATTCAGAGGGTCCTTACAAATATTCCTAACATTGTTTCCACTTGATGCTCTTTGAATTCCGAATTGTTCTTTTAATTCTGTCAGACACAACCAGCTTGCTGTTTGTGAAACTGGCACGCTGTTTGTCCATGCATTTGGCTTGCTGTTTGAGACAATCTGATTAAGCTATAATACTTGCAAAACCACGTTAGTACATATAGATATAGCATAGCAAGTTCATGTCAGCTTGCTGTTTGGTTCTGCCAAGTCCGTATCAGCTTGCTGTTTTGGTTCTGGTGAGCTGAACAGATAGATGGCTTTATACCTTTGCATTTCCATATCACCAACCAAGTATCCTGAGAGCATAAATATGTCGTTGATCTTTATCTACAGGAATTCTGAATAGTTGAAAATGGCTTGCTGTTTGCGTGCTGACTGTGTGCAAATGGCTGGCCAAACTGTCACTTTATCTTAACTTTGGCTTGCTGTTAGATAGACTGATTATACAATCAGTAAGCTAGAGTATCCTGCAAAACCAAGTTAGTACATATACAACAGTTGAAAATGGCTTGCTGTTTGCGTACTGACTGTGTTCAAATGGCTTGCCAAACTGTCATTATATCTTAACTTTGGCTTGCTGTTAGATAGACTGATTATACAATCAGTAAGCTAGAGTATCCTGCAAAACCAAGTTAGTACATATACAACTATCATGCTGTTTTATATCTATTAATAAGCAAAATGGCTTACTGTTTGTGATCATCAAAACTTAAGGAGTATCAATCTCCCCCTTTTTGATGATTACAACTAATTTAGGAGAATTAGAATAACTCCCCCTAAATCCCTGCATCTCAAAATTAGATATAAAACGATGATCTAATATGTAAGAAATATAACACCAAAGATCATATATTCAAACATTCATAAACCAATTAGCTCAAAACCAAATATTAGAAGCATTCTCCTAAAGTTCTCCCCCTTAATCCATCAAAAACTAAAAATCTTAAGATAAACAAATTATATGTCAGAATATAATGCAATCAGTATACCAATTGTAACATGCGAATAGAACAAATGGTAAGCTAACCTGACCAGCAATTACCATCCAGCTTGCTGATTTACAGAGAACACATGCCAAGTTCCATTCGAATGGTTGAAAATCTTTCTTCAGCTAGGGGTTTTGTGAATATATCAGCTAGTTGAAATTCTGTTGGAACAAAGACCAACTCTATCTTGCCTTTAGCAACATTATCTCTCAAGAAATGGTGTCGAACATTAATATGCTTCGTTCTTGAATGATTCACTGGATTTTTAGAAATATTAATGGTGCTAGTGTTGTCACAATTTATTGGAACCCTTCCACACTTGATATCAAAGTCCCTTAGTGTTTGAATCATCCATAGAAGTTGAGAACAACAACTCCCAGCTGCTAGATACTCTCCTTCGACCGTGATAAAGCAACAGAAGTTTGTTTCTTGCATTGCCATGAAACTAAGCTTTGTCCAAGAAATGTACAAACACCACTAGTACTTTTTCTATCAACTTGACAACCTGCATAATCTGCATCACTATACCCAACAAGATCAAAAGTATTTGTGATAGGATAAAACAAACCAAAGGTAATGGTACCACTTAAATATCAAAAAATTCTTTTAATAGCATTTAAGTGAGACTCTTTAGGATTGGATTGAAACCTTGCACAAACACACAAACTATACATGATGTCAGGTCTAGAAGCAGTTAAATATAATAATCTTCCAATCATACCTCGATACCTTTTGATATCAAGTCTGCAAACAGCTTGCTGTTTTGTATCATAGGAGTTGATTTTGGCTTAACATCTTCATAACCGAATCTCTTGAGTAGACTTTTTGTATACTCGGATTGGTGGACAAAAATTCCATCTTTAGATTGCTTGATTTGAAGACCCAAGAAATAATTGAGCTCACCCATCATGCTCATTTCGAACTCACTATGCATACACTTAGAAAACCACTTACACATAGATTCATTAGTAGCTCCAAAAATAATATCATCCACATATATTTTTACAATAAGAATATCTTTACCATTTTGCTTAATAAACAATGTGGGATCGATTTTACCTCGAATGAATCCATTTTGGATTAGATACTTAGTAAGCCTTTTGTACCAAGCTCTAGGGGCATGCTTTAAACCATAAAGAGCCTTCTTTAGCTTGAATGCATAGTTTGGATATTGATCATGTTCGAATCCAGGAGGCTGTTTGACATAAACTTCCTCTTTTAGCACACTATTTAGGAACGCACTCTTCACGTCCATTTGATATAGCTTGATTTTCTTGAAACATGCATAGGCTAGAAGCATTCTTATTGATTCCAAACGAGCAACAGGAGCATAGGTTTGATCAAAGTCAATGCCTTCTTGTTGGTTATAGCCTTGAGCTACAAGCCTTGCTTTATTTCGAGTAATGGTGCCAAATTCATCAACTTTGTTCTTGAACACCCATTTTGTTCCTATAATTGAAGCATCCTCTGGTGGCTTGACAAGTTCCCAAACATCACATCTTTCAAATTGATTTAATTCTTCTTGCATAGCCATGATCCAATGTTCATCTTCTAATGCTTCATTGATATTTTTAGGTTCTTCTTGAGCTAGGAAGGCAGCATGTGCACAATAATTTGCTTTTCCTTTCCTTGTAGTGATTCCATCTGTAATATCACCAATGACCAGCTCTGGGGGATGATTGTTGACCGTTCTTGTTGACCTTGTTAAGGAATGTTGAGCTATTTCTTCATGAGTTGTCTTTCTTATCTTTGCCGGTGGTAATTGATCTTCTCCATCATTGAGAGGTAGTTTCTCAGTAGCCCTTGAACCTTTAGGACCTTCCAAAGTCATTTTTACTATTTTAGAAATTGCATCTTCCACTTCAACTTGCTGACTTGAACTTCCAGCTTGCTGATTGTCAGAATCTGCATCCTTCTTGGCTTCCTGATTTCCATTTTCAGTCTCATCTTCAGCTTGCTGATTTGAACTTCCAGCTTGCTGATTTGAACTTCCAGCTTGCTAATTTGAACTTCCAGCTTGCTGATTGTCTGTAATTTGAGGTTGCATACTTTCTCTTTCATCTGCAAATTCTTCCTCATCTCTTGGTAGATCATTGTTAGGTTCTTGAAATGTAACATCAATAGATTCTTCAACAATATGTTTATTAACATTATAAACTCTATAAGCCCTACTTGTTAAAGAATAACCAAGAAAAATAGCTTCATAGGATTTAGCATCGAATTTACCATCATTACCAATTGTCTTGAGCACAAAACACTTGGAATCAAAAATCTTGAAGTAACTGATATTTGGCTTCTTGTTTCTCAACAATTGATATGGAGTTTTGTCCAAAATAGGTCTGATTATAATTCGATTCAACAAATAGCATGCTGTATTCACAGCTTCGGCCCAAAAACTTCTAGGTAGCTTGCTTTCTTGCAATAGAGTCCTTGCTGTTTCTTGAAGTGACCTATTCTTTCTTTCCACCACTCCATTTTGTTGTGGAGTCCTTGGAGCAGAAAATTCATGGGAGATTCCTCTTTCTTCACAATATGCAATAAAGTCCTTATTGATAAATTCACCTCCTCTATCACTTCTTATACCTACAAGTCTTGTATCAAGCTTGTTCTCATGTAATTTAATCAGCTTCTCAAACTCATTAAAAGCACAATCTTTAGTACGAAGAAACAATACCCAAGTAAATCTAGAATAATCATCTATAATTACAAAACCATATTGTTTACCTCCAATACTCTTATAAGATTCTGGACCAAAGAGATCCAAGTGCAGAAGCTCTAAAGGTTTAGAAGTAGATACCATTTTCTTTGCTTTGTGTGTACTTCGAATTTGTTTGCCCAATTGGCATGCTGAACACACTTCAGTCTTAGTATACTTCAGTTTGGGTAGTCCTCTGACCAATTTCTTGCTTGATAATTTATTAAGCAAGTCCATGTGTGCATGTCCCAACCTTCTATGCCAAATATGTGGATCATTATCCATTGCAGCAAACAGCACGCTGTTTCCTGCAAATCGAAGTCTATTGTATATATATTTCCTTCCCTTCTAGCAACTAGGGGGATTTTGTTAGTACCAATAGTAATAATTCAATTATCAATGCCAAACTGAACAATATGCCCATCATCAAATAATTAAGTGACACTAAGTAAATTGTAAGAAAGACCTTTGACATATTGCACTTTATCAATCGAAATATTACTATTACCAATAGAACCAATACCAAGGATTTGAAGAGTCTTACTATTACCAATTGTAACTCTTCCACCTTTCTTCATTTTGAGACTTTTGAACTGAGACTTGTCTCCACACATATGTCTAGTGCATCCGCTATCCAAAATCCATCGTTTTGACTTTACTTTGGCGGCAAGACATATCTACAAAACAAATAAATACCAACTCAATATTTTGGTACCCATATAGGTTTGGGTCCAAATTGGTTGGTAGAAATAGTATATAAAACATTAAATCAGCTTTCTTGATCCACATTTGGACTACTTTTGGTGACTGATGGTAAGCTGTTTTCCTTCTGACAGAAGCATTCTGGCATGCTGTTTGTTGCCTGACTGGTTCTTTCTGGTAAGCTGTTTGTCGACTAGCTGTTCCATTCTGGTAAGCTGTTTTCGCTTTGTGATTGACTTGAGCCACATAATGTTTTTCCAGATGGCCTTTTCTACCACATTTGTTGCATGTTTTCCAAGGCATAGCATAGTTGTATAGTATGCCATTTCTTCCATCGTATTTGAGTGCACCATGCTTCTTGTTGAGGTTCATGCCAACTCCTTCTCTTACCAATCGAACATTTGCCTTTTTCATGATTGTTTTTAGACTGTCTTCTCCTCGAACAAATGTTTCCAACCCTTTCTCAAGATCTTTGACCTCTTTTTCCAGAAGAGAAACCAGTTCAGCTTGCTGTTTGATAAGAATGGCATGCTGTTTGTCTGTACATTCAGCTTGCTGAAGTCTCTTCTCAGCAGATTTTGAAGATTCAGCTTGGCTAGATTCCTTAATCTTGTAAGATTCTATACACTCATCTCTAGCTTTAATCTTTGACCTCAAATCCCTGAGTTCTTTCATAAGAACCTCATTCCTTTGTATAATTACTTTATTAACTCCTTCGAATTGAATGAGTTTCTCCTTTAAATCAGCAATAAGATCATCATGGTTGATTTCAGGAGCCTTTTCAGCCATTAAATCAGAAATGATTTTCATCAAATGAGTATTCTTCTTTTCAAGCTCATTATTTTTACTTTTAATTCCATGAACTCAATGATAGATACATTACTTGGAACCTGCATGGTTAGTTCATTTAACATAAGAATACTAGAAGATAAATCAAGATTAAATGAGTGTACAAGGACTTCTTTGATATTTCTTCGTACGGTATCTTCATCATCAATACCAACAAAGGCTAGATTGTCCATCTCATCACTTGAGTCATCATTAGAAGCTGATTCCTCATCATCATTCCATGTTAGGAGTGGCGCCTTAGATTTATTTGTGTCACATGAAGCAGCTTGCTGTTTTGGATTGACACATACTTCTTTTATTGTAGCTTGATAATGTATTTCTAAGGTATCCCATATCTCTTTTGCTGTGATGCACGAACTGACCTTGGCAAAATATGAATCTGAAAGACCACAAATCAGTGTGTACTTGGCATTTCCATTATAGCTTGCTTTTATCAATTCTTCCCCGGTAAGATCATCAACATCTTTTGGCTTACCGTTTTCATCCAGAAAGGTAAATGGACCATCTTTAACAACCAACCATTCAAGTGGATTTCTGATCAGAATCATCTTCATCCTTAGTCTCCATAAATCATAATTTTCTGTACCAACGAGAAGTGGTGGCATGTTTGATGATTCTCCCTCTTCATAAATGTGTGCCATAGGATCTGTACTTCCCTGTTACAGAAATGTTAGTACACCAAAGCTCTGATACCAATTGTAAAACAACACCTAGAGGGGGGTGAATAGGTGTTTATGGCTAACAATGGTTATTTATGACCTGTTTGAAATTTTACCAGAAACAGCTTGCTGTTTGTGGTAACGCAGTTTACAAATGGCAAGCTGATTGTAACTAAAATGCAGTGTAGTATGAAATATGCAGAAATTTAAATGTGACACATGATCTTTTAGCCAGGTTCGACCCCTAATCCCCTATGGTCTACGTCCTGGTCCCTTACCAAACTTGGTAATATATTATTGATCAACTATAAAATCGATTACAAGATCCAACAATATATCTCCCTTACACCCTGTTGCTTATAAATGGCTTGCTATTTCCTGTGCTGAACTAACTCTCTAAGCAATACTTCCCAAGTATCCTTCTCTAGTCTAGTTCGACCCACCCAAAACCTTAAACAAACCTTGTACAGCAACAATTCAATGCAATTTGAACAATACAAAGATTTGAATAAATACAACTTAACCTATGAACCCTCTGAATATATGTATATGCGTGTATATATGGGTTTGAAGGGTTTTGAAAGATTTAGCAATGTGAGCTTTGAGGTTGTATATAGCTTCTTGTTTTTCTGCACTTGATTTTCGGTGATAAGAACTGAGCAAGTTTTGTCCTTAAATAGATAAACAAGAACAATATAATTTTGAAGGCTCCAACGGATTAAAATATATCCGTTTGTTCATTAAATAGAAATGGAGCTTTAGAATTTTGAAAAGAGATTTGAACATCAGATGAGAGAATGAAGAAAGAGCGTGTATGTATCTGATATGATGAAGAATATTAGTTATCATGAGGAGACAAGGTTATGTGGGTAATGAGTGGTGAATAAAATAAGGTAAAGTGGCCTTATTTTAAGTAAAGGTTGTATTGGTTTGTCTCCCATTATATTTGAGTTCTGGCATGTATAAAAAAATTCAGAGGGCCCTTACAAATATTCCTAACAATGTTTCCACTTGATGCTCTTTGAATTCCGAATTGTTCTTTTAATTCTGTCAGACACAACCAGCTTGCTGTTTGTGAAACTGGCACGCTGTTTGTCCATGCATTTGGCTTCCTGTTTGAGACAATCTGATTAAGCTGTAATACTTGCAAAACCACGTTAGTACATATAGATATAGCATAGCAAGTTCATGTCAGCTTGCTGTTTGGTTCTGACAAGTCCGTATCAGCTTGTTGTTTTGGTTCTGGTGAGCTGAACAGATAGATGGCTTTATACCTTTGCATTTCCATATCGCCAACCAAGTATCCCGAGAGCATAGATATGTCGTTGATCTTTATCTACAGGAATTCTGAACAGTTGAAAATGGCTTGCTGTTTGCGTACTGACTGTGTGCAAATGGCTTTCCAAACTGTCACTGTATCTTAACTTTGGCTTGCTGTTAGATAGACTGATTATACAATCAGTAAGCTAGAGTATCCTGCAAAACCAAGTTAGTACATATACAACAGTTGAAAATGGCTTGTTTTTTACGTACTAACTGTGTGAAAATGGCTTGCCAAACTGTCACTGTATCTTAACTTTTGCTTGCTGTTAGATAGACTGATTATACAATCAGTAAGCTAGAGTATCCTGCAAAACCAAGTTAGTACATATACAACTAGCATGCTGTTTTATATCTATTAATAAGCCAAATGGCTTACTGTTTGTGATCATCAAAACTTAAGGAGTATCAGGAGACATCAAGGAAATAATGCATGAATCGTTTTCAGGAGAATTGGAGTCGACAATAGTGGCAGCAAGGCTGGGTTGTTCATATCGTTGTGCTTTTACATAATTTTCATCTTATCTTATCGACATAATCATGAGAATAGATGGTAATTTACTAAGGGAATTGATGTGATGAGTTTTGATAAATTCGGGTTCTGAAATAATAGAAAGCCATGATTTACAAACTGATCTGCATGAAAACAATGATGTAACACATGTCCATGATAGTATTTTGTATATCAGTTCATATGATAAATAAATGCCAGACCTAGAGCTTTCCTTTGCCATGTCAACCTCGTTCCTGTTTAATTTATGTATATATTTTGTTATAGTATAGAGACTATAACATCATTTCTAGCTATTTCTAGCTGGAAAATACAAAAATAAAATAAAATTGAAGAATTTTTGTTTTGGCGGGAAAATCAGTTTAACTGATTTTTGAATATTTCTTCATTTTGTTTGTTCAAGAGACTTATAACAGAATTAGTATAAGTACTCACAGTTTGTAACAGAACGATTCATTCAGAAAATTAATAAAGAAACAATCTCTTTTCTCATCTCTTTCTCTCTAAGTTTCTCATCTCTTTCTTGTATCTCTTACAAATGAGTTTTACTAATTTGTTATTAGTGTAACTTTACATGTTTTGGTGATATAATCTTTAGTTAATAAGAGTTACGCTAACATTGGTATCAGAGCAATCGATTCTTGAGTGTCTGTTAGGGTTATGGAAGCTTAATTCGCCATTAAAGCTTCAAGAATCCAAGATTTATTAAGTGTAATCAAGGTGTTTGACGATTTGTCACAAATAAGTTCTGGCTCCTCAGTACAAAACAAGAAAACAAAGTGCGATGGATGAACATCTCAAGGCTGTGGATCAACGATTGGAACAATTTGCTCAGAGGCAAGAAGCACAGAATAAGGGTTTTGAAGATGTTCTTGGAAAATTGATGCAGGCCATTACAGAGATGCAAGGTGATGGTAGTAAAAGGAATAATGGCAACACTGAAGTTCCAAGAATCAATGCAGAATCTTTAAGATCTAATCATAAACAAGGTAACAGATCTCTGAATCTATCAACTAAGTTGGAATTTCCTAAATTTAATGGTAGTAATGCTAGAATGTGGATCAAGAAATGTGTTAAGTTTTTCGAGTTATACAAGATTCCTAATGATCAAAAAGTGGATTTGGCTTCTTTGTATATGATTGATAATGCTGAAAAATGGGTTGCAAGTTATCTATCTGTGTTTAGGATTGTAACTTGGGAGTATTTTGTGATTGACTTGAATGCTAGATTTAGGGATGAATCTGGGGCTAGTATAGTGGAGCAATTTAATAAATGCATCAGCAAGATAGTCTGGAAAAATACATAGATGATTTTGAGGATCTTAGGTCCAGTATGGTTCAAAATAGACATGTTTTGCCAGATCAGTATGTGCTTGATAGTTTTGTTGGAGGATTGAAATCAACTGTAAAACCTTTTGTCAAAGCTTTTAAGACCAAGAGTATTGCAGAAGCTGTGGAATATGCGAGGTTACAGGAAGAATCATTAGCTACAATACAGACAATAAGAAGCAAACCTTTCAACAATAGTGTAAGCAATGTTAAAAATGATTGGATATCAGTTGCTAACAAACAGAATGTGCCATTGTTAGCCAATAGCAAACCACCCTTATTGCCAAATCCCAAGGGAGTACAGGGACTGCCTAATAGTGGATTTAGGGGAAGGTACATACCTGCAGATGTCAGGGCTGAGAAAATTGTTAATGGATTGTGTTACTACTGTGATCAAAGGTATGAAAAGGGGCATAAATATAGATTTAAAGAACCACAATTGTTTACAGTGGAGGTGCCAGGAGAAGAGGATGAAAACATCGTTGGGGAGGATGATGATCAAGGAAATTTAAATGAGGTTGATCCAGTGATTTCTGTGAATGCTTTAGCAGGAAATCAAAATTATCAAACTATGAGGATTAGAGGGGTGATAAATGACAAACCATTACATATTTTGGTAGATTCTGGCAGTACTCACAACTTTATGGATGAGGGATTTGCAAAATCACTGAATTTGCCAACTGAGGAAATTAATCCATAGGCTATTACAGTGGCAGATGGTAACCATATTAATTGCAAGAAAATTTGCAAAAATATAACATGGGGAATGAGTGGGAAGGAGTTTGTAACTGAAGCTATGCTTATTCCTTTGGGAAGCTGTGATATGGTGTTGGGAATTCAATGGTTGAGTGCCATAAGTCCAATTTACTTGGATTTTAAGAAGTTAAGGATGGACTTTGTGCTAGGGGATGAACCAGTGTCTTTAAAAGGAGTACCTCCAAAGAAATTGAAGGTAGTAGAGAAAGAACCATCTCAGAAACTACTTAAAAATGCTGCACAGTTATGTTTCCTACAATTGGTGTCTACAAACATAGAAGGAGAGAATGAAACACCTGCACAAGATTCCAAATTACTGGAATTGAAAGAAAAATATAAAGAAGTTTTTGAAGATCCAGTAGAGTTACCTCCTAGCAGAGGTATAATGGATCACAAAATTCCATTACAACCAGGATCAAGTGCTGTCAATATTAGGCCTTACAGATATCCACTTAAACAAAAGGATGTTATAGAGCAATTAGTACATGAGATGCTAGAGAGAGGCATTATTCAGGACAGTGCTAGCCCTTTTGCTTCTCCTATGGTTTTAGTTGGAAAAAAAGATGGGACTTGGAGGCTATGCATTGACTATAGAGAGTTAAATAAAAGAACAGTCAAAGACAAGTTTCCAATTCCAATAATTGAAGAGTTAATGGATGAATTGGCTGGTTCAACTGTTTACAGCAAGTTGGATTTGAGGGCAGGATACCACCAAATGAGATTGCATCCAGATGATGTTTTTAAAACTGCATTCAAGACTCGCACAGGACATTATGAGTTCTTAGTTATGCCATTTGGATTAACCAATGCACCTGCATCTTTTCAAAGGTGGATGAATTCTTTATTCAAACCTTTGTTAAGAAAATCTGTACTAGTATTTTTTGATGATATAATAGTCTACAACAAGAACTTAGATGAGCATTGGAAGCATTTAGAACAAGTTTTTACATTGATGAAGTCTAATCAGCTGTTTGCTAAGGATTCAAAATGTTTCTTTGCTGTCAACAAAATTGAATATCTAGGGCACTTTATCTCTGCTGAGGGAATTTCTACAGATCCTAACAAGATTAAGGTTGTAGCACAATGGCCTTCACCTCAAAATCTCAAACAGCTCAGGAGTTTTTTAGGTTTAGCAGGATATTATAGAAAATTTGTCAGAAATTATGCTATTCTTTGCAGGCCTTTGACAAATTTACTTAAGAAAGGAGCATTTGGTTGGGATGCAACTGCTCAGACTGCATTTGAGACAGTAAAACAGGCATTGATATCAGTTCCAGTGTTAGCTTTGCCAGATTTCAACAAAATTTTTATTGTGGAAACTGATGCTTCACAATCAGGTATTGGAGCAGTTTTAATGCAAGAAAATCACCCTCTTGCATTTATAAGTAGAGCTCTGGGTCATAAATGGAAAACCTTATCAGTATATGAAAAAGAATTGTTAGCCATTGTTTTTGCAGTGCAAAAATGGGAGCAATTCTTGACTGGAAACCATTTTATTATCAAGACAGATCAAAAAGAGTTTGAAATGGTTAATGGAGCAGAAAATTTCAACACCATTCCAACAATTTTGGTTATCTAAATTGTTAGGTTATGATTATGAGATACAGTATAAAAAAGGAGTTGATAATGTGGTAGCTGATGCACTTTCAAGAGTTCAAGGATCAGAAATTTTGTGCTTAGCCATTACAGTCATTTCTTCTGATTTAGAGGATCTCATTAAGGAGAGTTACAATTTGGATCCAGCTTTGACTGCTTTGGTGACTAATTTGCAACAACAGGTACATGTACCACATTACATTCTTCAGAATGGTTTGCTTAAGAAGAATAACAAAGTGGTAGTAGGACCTGATTTGATCTTAAGGAATAAAATTCTACACTGGCATCATGCTACTGTTGAAGGTGGTCATTCAGGAAGGGATATAACTCTGAAAAGGGTAAAACATATCTTTACTTGGAAAGGATTATCTAAGGATGTGTATCAAATGGTTAGAAATTGTTCAATTTGTCAGAGTGTGAAGTATGATACTGCTGCCTATCCTGGATTACTATAGTCACTTCCTATTCCTACAGAAGTGTGGACTAATATAAGTATGGATTTCATAACTGGATTGCCTTTATCTCAAGGTAAATCAGTGATTTTGGTTGTGGTTGATCGACTAAGTAAATATGCACATTTCATTGCATTAAGCCATCCATTTACTGCAATGCAAGTAGCTCAAGTGTATTTAGATAACATTTTCAAATTATATGGTTGGCCTCATAGCATTGTCAGTGACAGAGACACTGTTTTCTTGAGTAACTTCTGGCAATCTCTGTTTTTATTATAAGGAACTGAGTTTAAAATGTCTTCAGCTTATCATCCTGCTACTGATTGATAGACAGAGGTGGTTAACAGATGCTTGGAA
Organism: Saposhnikovia divaricata; assembly: GCA_036435485.1. Taxonomy (NCBI): domain Eukaryota; kingdom Viridiplantae; phylum Streptophyta; class Magnoliopsida; order Apiales; family Apiaceae; genus Saposhnikovia; species Saposhnikovia divaricata. The sequence goes on along the minus strand of CM071594.1, from coordinate 134,570,058 downwards.
ACATATTTAAGGTGTATGTGTGGAGGTCAAGAGAAAGAGTGGAGTAAATGGTTACCTCTAGCTGAATGGTGGTACAATACACACTATCATACTGCTATTAAATGTACACCTTATGAAACTGTCTACAATCAGGAGACTCCACTGCATTTGCCTTACTTAGCTGGAGAATCTGCTAATGAAGTAGTTGACAGGAGCATGTTAAGAAGGGAACATATGTTATCTGAACTTAAGAAACATTTATCTGCAGCTCTGAATAGAATGAAGGTTCAAGCTGATAGACATAGGTCTGAGAGGCAGTTTCAGGTTGGTGATTGGGTTTGGCTTAAATTTCATCCTTATAGACAATCTACTTTACAAGTTAGGTTAAACCAGAAACTAGCACATAAATACTGTGGACCTTTCCTTATCTTGGAGAAAGTTGGTATGATTGCTTATAAACTCAAATTTCCTCCTGTTATTACCATCCATAATGTGGTTCATGTTTCTCAATTAAAAGCATTTCATGGTGTTCCTCCTGTTACTACAACTGTGCCTCAGTGGTTGACTTCTCAAGCAACAATTAAACTTCAACCTCATTCCATTCTGAATCATCGCATGGTTAAGCATCATAATGTGGCACAGGTGTAGTACTTGGTTCATTGGCAGGGACTTGATCAATATGAAGATTCATGGGAGGTTGCTGAATCCATTAGTAAGGAATTTCCAGAAATTGTTCGAGCTTATCTACAGTCTTGAGGACAAGACTGTTGTTTTAACTGATTTTTGAATATTTCTTCATTTTGTTTGTTCAAGAGACTTATAACAGAATTAGTATAAGTACTCACAGTTTGTAACAGAACGATTCATTCAGAAAATTAATAAAGAAACAATCTCTTTTCTCATCTCTTTCTCTTTAAGTTTCTCATCTCTTTCTTGTATCTCTTACAAATGAGTTTTACTCATTTGTTATTAGTGTAACTTTACATGTTTTGGTGATATAATCTTTAGTTAATAAGAGTTACGCTAACATATTTTCGCTGTCAATGAAAGCACGTAGTGTTTGCAATAGTTGAACTTAAGATACTCTACAAGAGTCAAAATTCTGATGCAATGGGAACTCCATGTACGATTAAAGTCCAAATTTTGTCAATCTTCAGTTGAGATTTTTAAGTATTTTGTTGGATTTTAGTTTTTTTTTTCGAATTTTATAAAATGGCAGGTTTTGATGGATCCAAAATATAATATATGAGTATCAATATAATTATTATTTTAAGAGAAAAAGGACCTCATACTTTAAGACATATCCTAGGCTCCCAATCTCCTATTTTAAATATACAACCATTCCGATATTTGAACCTAATGACTAATGTTTAACCCTAGCCCGGGGGGACATGCTAAGAGAATGTTAATATGCAGTTTATGCTTTGAAATTAAACGCGGGAATCTGCGGTAAAAGCCCAGTTTTATATAGTTTATCAGAAGGTCGAGATGGTAAGAACTAGGAGTCAGAGGATGGGTTTTGAAAAATCATTAACAACAGTCCGTAAACATGTTAGCAGACAAATCATCCAAGAGGAAGAGGATGGGAAAGGGGATCCTATTTGTCGAAAACTATTATAAGAAGAAGAAGAAGACAAACAATGTGGATAAATGGACACCTAAACATGTTGTTGGCAAGAGGGAATCATCAAAGAGGAAGATGAACTATGTTGGGAAGAAGATCCTATCTGTCAAAAAGTCGAATAAGAAAAAGAGGAACAATTTGCGGAAAGGGAATACCAAGGAGAATACTACTAGTATCATTCCAGTTGGTGATACACTTAATGTAACATTCCGTATTTTTTTCATAAAATTTTTTGATTATATAATTTTATATTCAAAATAAAAAAAATATTATTTAGTTATTATTTATGTTATTTTAGGTGTGAGGATACAATTATTTTATAATTAAGATATAGTTTTAGTGTGATATTAGTTAATTGAGAGAATAAAAGAGAAGAATAAAAATAGAAAATAAGTGAGGGTTTAGGAAAAAAAAGAACATACGTTACTTTTCTAATATGGGAGGAAGAGAGAAGAGAGAAAAGAGAAGAGGAGAAGAAGAAGAACTAGAGCAATCGTAAGGTTTAGAAGAAGATTTGTGAAGTTTAAGGTAAGATTAGACTCTTCGATATATACATATACGTTTATGAGATTAGGATTTATAATATTGATTCTTTTGTTATGAATTAGGATTTTTTTGGATTAGAGGGGCTGAGTTTCTTGAGGCATTCTTGAGTATCACTTATAATCTTTGGATTTTAAGGTACGGATTTTGTGTTATTGTTTTCGCCTTCGTATTATATCACTATATTCTTGTATTTGATCTTTCACGCATTCTGAAATAGTTTAAAATTCGTATCTCATTCATTATTCATCAGAATGTTATGATTTTGGTCTCCTTGGAAAGATAATTTGATTATCTTCGATTTTTGTTCTTTAAGTTTTCTGAAATTCTGCCTTCAAGTATGAGTTTTCTGCAATTTTTGTTACCTACCAGTTTGATTCCGAAATTGTGATATCCATCTTTGAAAAATCGTAGTAAATTGAATAATTATCCAAAAATTGTGAGTAATATCATTCTGGAAAGATCTTTTCGTGTTCTACGTTTTTTGTTCATGTTTCTCTTTCAAATTCGGTGATTTTGATATCATAAACATCAAATTATTATTGTGATCAGGGGCTAATTCTTTTTTGTCAGTCCGCATTTTCATTATTTATGAATTCGTTACTTCTCCGTTTTTAACGAGCCTTACCATTCTGGAAAGGTTTCGAAATCCTCTACGACTTTCGTGTTTTATACTTTTTCATTTGAGTTCATCTTTATAGAGTAAATTTCTATTCTTTGAGACTGGTCAGGTTCTAAAAACTTATATTCAATCGTCTACTTTGTACAATATTTTGGTGTGTGATATTTGAGTATGTGTTATCAGTTATTTGTGATATACGTATGATTTCAGAGATATTGTGTGATCATTTTTTTTCGAATAAGTTATTTATGATTTTATTATGATTTGGGAGATATTGTAAGACTCCGTCATGAGTGGAGAGAATCTCGTGCTTGACACCTCCTATGCGATGTATTTAAATAGTATGGGCATGTTGCCGATGTTATGGGGCACGTATAGTCATGACTATTGTGTATGTTTGGCCATTTGGGTAGGATTGTGCTTTTTGTCGTGCAAGCCCTATAAGATTTTGGGTAGCATTTGCTTTGTGCTATGCAAGCCCCTGTAAGTTTTGATGACTACATATTCTGGATGACCGAAAATGTAGGACTTCCTGTAAGATTATCCCATGTCAGTAAGTAAAGTTTTGTTTTTGATAATAATTTTGCTGATTATTATGTGTAAGTGGTAAGATTAATTGTTTTGAATAGTATTTGTAAGTGTATGTGTAATAGTCAGATTATATTTTATCGGTTATGTCTTTGGTTATGTTAATGTGTTAATTATGCGTAAGTGATATAATTATTTATTAAAGTAAGTTTATTTTGATTTGAGAGCGTTTATTTTTATATTGTGAGTTGAGTATCTACTTTCTATTATCTCATTCGCTATGCCTCATTGTTCTTTTATTCAGATATTCATTTTTATTCTTAACTTGTTCAGCTATTTAATTTGTTCAGCTTGTGATTCATTTTATATCCGTATATGAGCTTTTTGCTCACTACTGGTTCTTTGTTTTTCTTATTCCTTCTGGAAGGTGATCTTATTTAGGTGGACTATCTATTGGGAAGAGTGCGAGTTGCGATATTTGGAGAATTTAGGTGTATTTTTAATTTATGAATTGTAAAATTTTGGGTTTTGAGAAGGTGTATCGTTTTATTCAATTTTTAATGGATTTTAAAATTAAGTGTATTCGTTAGGGATAGGGATGGGTATTCATCCCGGCCCGCCCGATCCCGATCTGATCCCCGTACCGAACGGGACGGGGATTCGGGGATTTTTTCGGGTACGGGCCGGGGAACGGGGACAATTTTCAAAAAAAAGCGGGGAGTGGGTCGGGGCCGAGTTTTTATGTGTCCCCGGCCCGATCCCCGACCCCCGCCCCGATTTTCTCTACCCGACTCGATTTCACCACACTTTAATACATACGTATATATATATTAATATATTAATATATTAATAATCATATATTAATATAAACGAATTTCCAATACTTCACATTGGAAACAAAATGATGTTTTAATGTTATATGTTTGTCTTTCTTATTGTTAAATAATTTCATTTCCATGTTATTTATAATTGCTTCTTTAAGTAATATTTTGTTTTATCTAAATTTATTGCATTTGAGCTCACTAGTTAGTGTTAAAAATTGTTTAGTATTATTTTTTATTTTAAATAAAATTTCCCGATTCCCCGGGGATCCCCGTTACCCGTTTGGGCCGGGAACGGGGAATGAAAAATAATCCCTGACGGAGATTGGGCCGGGGACGGGGATCGGGTTTGAATGCGGGAACTATCTCATCATTCTCTTCACTGATTACAGGGACTATCTCATCATTTTTGACCAAAATAATAGTCGGGTATGCATCTTTATCTTCACTCTGCCTTGAACTTCTAGCTCAAATTTTTCATCAAATTGTATTATTTAATTTACACAAAAGTACAGAAAATTATATTTAAAAAAGTGTAGAATAATTGTTCATTTTTGTTTTATCTTAGAATCTGACCCACTATAGCACTAATTTTTTTTTAAAAAAAATATTGAATATAAATTTATAAAACAAACAACAGTGCATCACAGATAATGAAATCTCTAATACGAGTAGATTAGGTGTATGTGTATGTAACTTACTACTTACTACTTGCTCTTTCTCATCGATTAGCTGCTTGAATAATCCTGCCTTTTTTTTTTCTTGTAGGTCAAGGCCGAGGATCTGGCAAGAATGGTTAATATTTCACATTTTATGTCCCTGACATATTATTTTGACACTTGGAGGGCACCAGTAATAAATCTAAGGGATGTGTACACTACATTAGACCCCAAAGGTGATTTTGAGATCATTTTTGTTGCACTTAGGGATTATGATGAATTTGAAGACTCTCTCCCACTCATTAATTAGTTCTAATGCTTGTGAATGTTTTTGAGAAATATTTTCTATGATGCCGCCATGCCCTGCCATTCCAATGTCATATCGAATCCATAAAACGCCTCGAAAGAATCTTTGGTATTGGCAAAACTTTAGAATTACCTTTCGGCCCTAAATCATATATAATTGACCCGAGATGTGTGGTTTTGCAAACTTATGCCACCCCTTTGCTGCTTAGGTGTGGAGCCCAATGAAAGAATACAATATCTTGATTCTAAAGAAAAATTACTCCGAATGCAGCCCTTTTCCTTGAAGAAATACTTGGCCTCTCCATAACGCGATTATCTCATCAACAACACCATTTAATTGCTTTAATATTCCTTATCATTTCCAGTTTACTATACAAAACTAAGTATACATTTCAATATGTAGCACCATGTTAGAATCTAGACAGCACTGGATATCTTTCTCCATTTAATTGCTTTAATATTCCTTATCATTTCCAGTTTACTATATTTTCTATTGTTAATGTTAATGCTACTTCATATGGTAGGTACCTCTTCATAATCTTGATGACGAGGTATTAAGTTAATATTTTTGTCCATGTCTAGATGGACTAAATACCACAAGGGAGCTTGAGATGGTTTATAAAGAGTTGCCAAAAAATATGAAAGACTTTAAGATTGTTCTCATTTACACGCATGGCTGGTGTGAGCGTAAGGATACTCTGTGTTGTGGCGTTATTAATGAGGATTCTTTCTTGGAGAATACAATGCTTTGGCTGGTGCTCCCATTTACAGACACAGATTGTAATAAGAAGTTACGGAGGATCTTCCAAAACCCTTAAGACCTGGTACATCTGAAGCCAGCTGCAAGGCTGGTAATTATTGGACCACATGGTAATTTTATCGAACCGTTGGCCACTAAATTAGTGATGAAATATGGTGCTCTAGCAAACGCATTCAACTTAACCATTGGTCACTAAATTAGTGATAAAATATGGTGCTCTAGCATACCCATTCAACTTACTCAGAGTCAGTGCTGTCAATTTAGAGCTTGAAAGGGTAAAGAAAATTAGGCCAGAGACGTACTGGGATCTGGATGTCATCTTCATGTACACAAAATGAAATATGGTGCTCCAGCATACCCGTTCCCAGGTTTTATTTTCCCAATTAGTTGGCAAGAGAATAATAGTCTTACATTAGACTTTTGACTCAAAATTCGGTTCTGAAACATTTGGGAAGCTAAAAGCAAGGTATTTTCAGATGAAGGGTACAGTTGATGAGTTCAAAGTGATCCACATCTTCTGTGATATGTGGTATTTTAGTCAAATTGAAGCACCTGTGCCATGGTTGATGCATACTCTTTTGATCGGTACTCGTATGCATATGATATTATCCTTTTCTTGGCAAAACAGGTGGACTTCTTGCATTTGACGTGACGGATTGGTTATCAGAGTTACAACACGATTCTACTTCGAGACAATAAGGTTTTTCCGTTTTATCACAATGGGGATATGAAAAATGAGGTTTTGCTGGAAGTGAAACAAAAAATTTCATCTTGATTAGAATGTGTGCATCAGAACATGTCGGGGTATCTGTATTTCTGGTTTACTCTTTTGCACCTTCATGCTTTTCATTTTAAATTGATTCAAATATTCATCTGGAATATTGAGCAAGCCTGGCATTGACCCTCAATGACCACAAGTCCACCATAGATCATATGATTATTTTGTCTCAATTATCAGTTACCAACCTTAATTCTAGATTGACAAATATTCTCTATGTCTATGTACGTCCAATTCTTTGTGGTTAATATTTCCTGATTATACACATAATTGATTTTTAGTAATTTCCTCAGTTAAGATTCTGATAACTCTGAATCTTGATCGGGTCCTTCCTCACCAACTCCTGCCTCGGAAGGGATGTAGCTGTGATGGGGTGCCTACAAAACAACACCGGAGAGGGGTTCGGCCCCGAGGTGCCTCCGGCGTGAGAATAAGAGTTGGCTTTGGAAGACTATAATCAAGGAGAGTATCACAAAAGTAATAAATGTGTGTGGGTGTGTAATAGTGTCTAACCCCTAAACCCTCTTTACTAGGGGTATTTATAGCCCTAGGCCTAGGGTTTAGGGGTAGGTTACCTTCACCCCCGATCGTTGGATCTGGGGGACAAGCCGCTGAATATCCGGGATGTAGGACACGTGGCCTAGTCTGGGGTGACCGTTGGCTGGAGTGTGGCCATGTTGTTGTAGACATAGCTTGGCACGTGCCTCCCCTTGTCCTTTAGTGTTGGTCAGCGCCATATGTAGGAATGTCAGCTGAGGTGGGGTGCCACGTATGTTGAGTGTAACCAATCTGGGGTCCCCTAGTCTGGGGTGGGGACCATGCCACGTGGTAGTGGCCCCGGGCCCGGGGTCCACTACTCTGGGTTGGGCCGTTCTTATCCTCATGAGATGATTTGCTTATTGTTTTTGGGCTCCTTGTTGGGCCTTGGCTGTTTATGGCTTATCATTTGCCCCCACTCCCTAATGCGGATTTTCCGGATGGGGGAGTAGTAAGGAGTGTTTTTGCCTTGGAGAGTGGACTTTCTGGATTCTCTGGGGTGCTAGACATATGTCCTCGGGGCTGGACGCTTTGTGGTTCTGTGAGTCCGCGTCTTCTTTGGGGGGGGGGCTTTTGCCTTGGTTGCCCCCAGTTCCAGGGTGTGCACTGAAGTACGTACACCCGGGGCTAGTGGTTGGTATTTGAAGGCCTTGTTGCTTTGACTGTCCTTGGTTGCCCCCAGGCCCGGGGTCGGGACTGAAGTGTACATCCCGGGGCTTTGGCTTTGTATATATGCGAAAATGCACGTATATGAAGGAATATATATAATATTGTACGTATGCGTTTTTGGATTTCGTTTTTTGTTTCTTTTCTCTCTTTTCTTCTTTTTTTTTTTTTTGAAAAATAACAGCTGTCACCCACTATCCCCGGATTTTGGAGATAGTGGGCCGATCTTTTGGGCCGCCACGTGGTCATGGCGTTTAGAATTCAGGGTTTGCCTATAAATAGTAGCAACCTCCCCCCACTTCGTCTTTTACGAGCTTTTGATTTGCTGCCGTTATTCTGCTTCTCTGAAGATTTGTACTCCGGGCTAAAGGCGCAATTTTGTTTCAAGTGACCTTCGCAACCTTCTCTCCGGACTAACTGTAAGTTTCCTTGCCCCGGTCTTTCAATTCTTGCTTTTATTTCCTTACATCGCCTTGCATCTTGGGTAGATAAATTGACTTAGGTTTTCATTTTTTGTTGGGTAGCCCGGGGTTGTAGCCTTGTATGGTTAAGAGACGTGTTACCGCTAACCGTGTATTGATACCCCTCTCCGAACCCAGCACTTCTCCTAGTAGTGTCAGCTCTTCGGGTAGTAACTTAGAATTAATAGACCTAGATTGGGGCCTAATGGGTAAGAAGAAGAGCCGCCTTTCCGTGTTGACGAACATAGCGACCAAGGATATGGGTCCGGGATATAGCCTTAGTGAACCGGACGGTAGCTGGGGTCACACCCAATACTATTTTGTGAGGAGGGATCCGGGGATCCCTCAGGCCTATTTCTTCAGGGATCTTAGTGTGGAGTTTTCACAAAATTCGGACGTTGCGCACATGACCAAGTATGATAGGGCCTTCCTCGATTCTAAGTTCGGGCATAGGCCGGGTTCTGGGATGGATGTAGGCCCGTTTCGGGCGGAATATTTGGAGGCTCCGGTTGATTGGGATCCAATATTCCGGGCTACCTTCCACTTGGATGCCGATGTGGAGTGGAGATGGCCGGAGCCCGGGGAGAAGATATACCACAGACCCGAGGGTGGTTGGGTCGGAGTTTGGTTGGAGCACCTGAGGTCGGGGTATGGGCCTAGGTGTCACCAATTCGTAAAATCACTCTGCCTGTTTGAGTATGGGATTCCAATCACCCAGTTGACTCCGAACGCGGTGAAGTGGATTACTTATTTCCTGGGGTGTTGTGAGGCTGCCCAGGTACTGCCAACTTTCAAGCTTTTCCACCATCTCTTCAAGTTGGTGCATTCCAACAATGTGCCCCTGTTCGAGTTTAGGTTCCGGGGTAAGGCATGTGGGTACCCTTCCTCGGCGTCCAAGCCCCTTGGCATGCTGCCTTCCTTGAAGGGCTGGAATGGTGAGTTCGTATTCCTCCGGGGTGTGGATATGCGGTTCATGCCTACCTTCAAGGAGAAGCCCCTGGCTATGAACTTCGAAGTGTATGATCTCCAGGACGCGGCAGTGGACCGGGTATACAGCTTCTGCCGGGGGCTTGGGAGGCAGGTGACTAGGGAGGACCTCATGAGTCACCAGTACCTTTACGGGATAGGATGTAAGTTCGGGTTATATTCTACTTGCTTTAATCTTCGTGTGATTATTTGCTGCTTTCTCCGGGCTAATGTAACTCTCTTTTCAGGTCTTCCCGGTTATAATCCAGATTTCGAGAGATTCACAAAAATGAACAAGACTAATGAAGCTCTTCACGCTGCCTTACTGGCTTTGGGCCATGTCCTGGACAACACCAAAGTCCCCGGAGAGGCCAGTGGCGCTAAGTCTCAGGAGGGAGGTGGTGAGACTAGGGCTCCGGGGGTGGACTCTCTTGAGGCGGAGATAGATGGGGGATCCTTGGTTCCGAGGAAGAGGCCTCGCTTGGCGGTCCAGCAGGAGAAGTTCGGGACCATGCAATCCGACTGCGAGGTCGAGAATGAGCGCCCCCCGGGCACTTCCTCCGAGCCAGCTGAACTCTTTGGGCCCCACATCCCGGCTCCCCTCACTTCGGAGGAGAGGAACTTCATTGGCTTCCTTGCCGATCTTCCTAGCAAGAAGGAGTGGGAGGCGATGAGCAAAGATTCTCCTATCTCCCTCTTCGAGGACATGATGGGGGTTTATGGCCAGGTAAGCCTTTCGCTGGGCTTTCTTTTTGTTGTTTTACCTTTTTCCCTTGTCTTAGTTATTGTTTACTGAGTGTTAACTTCATTTTTTCAGCTGGGGGTTCGTATAGCCGGGGCTTGCGCCGCTGCTCGCCGGGAGATGGAAACTGTCAAGAATGCCCAGGAAATGCTACGTTCTGCTACCGAGGCCCGGGAGGAGCATGACCGGGCATTGGCCACTGCAAAGAAGGAGCTCGAGGACCTTAAGGAGTCAACTGAGGCCCGGGTAACTAAATTCAAAGACGCGGCCCGGACTATTGCTGATGAACGGGACTCGGTCCGGAACAAGTATAGGGATGCTAAGGAGGAAATCAAAAAACTTCGGGAGGAGCTGAAGGGAAAGAAGCCCGAGGAACAGGTGATCTCCGAGTTTCGGGGTTCGGACGTCTATGCCACTGAACTTGCAACTGCCGCCGCGGCGAAGATTCGTCGGTGCTGGTTAGTTGCGGAGAAGTTGTGTAAGACTACTCCGGAGTATGCAGATTGGGAGAGCTTCGTTGCCGCCTATATGGATGCCGAAGCTAAGCTAGCCAAGGGCGAGGGTGAGCCAACTCCCTATGCCGCTCCCCGCTCCTCCCCTCCTCCGGAAGTTTAAATGTTATCCTTGGCTGTATCCAACATCCGGGCTGTGCCCATGTAACTTTTATTTTGTACTCCTCGAACCTTATTGTGTAATTTCGAATTCTGCTGTTTGTGTAACTTTCAAGTGTCAGGTGTTTCGGGCTGTCGGTCAGCCCGGCCTGTCTGCTGTTTTTATATCTATTTTGTTTCGCAAGTTTTACCTTGTTCTTTTGTTGGTTGTTTGGCTTGTATTGCCCCCCACTTCTTAATTCGGGTATCCCGGATTGGGGAGTGGTGGTTTTTCCAAGTAGGAATTTGGATGCTAAGGCTTCCCGGGCCGAAGCATTGCTAAGGTCCCGGGCTTTGTCCTACTTGGAAAGGGTGAAAACTTTTCCAAGTAGGGATTTGGATGCCTATGGCTTCCCGGGCCGAAGCATTGCTAAGGTCCCGGGCTTTGTCCTACTTGGAAAGGATGAAAACTTTTCCAAGTAGGAATTTGGATGCCTATGGCTTCCCGGGCCGAAGCATTGTTAAGGTCCCGGGCTTTGGCCTACTTAGAAAGGATGAAAACTTTTCCAAGTAGGAATTTGGATGCCTATGGCTTCCCGGGCCAAAGCATTGCTAAGGTCCCGGGCTTTGGCCTACTTGGAAAGGATGAAAACTTTTCCAAGTAGGAATTTGGATGCCTATGGCTTCCCGGGCCGAAGCATTGCTAAGGTCCCGGGCTTTGGCCTACTTGGAAAGGATGAAAACTTTTCCAAGTAGGAATTTGGATGCCTATGGCTTCCCGGGCCGAAGCATTGCTAAGGTCCCGGGCTTTGGCCTACTTGGAAAGGATGAAAACTTTTCCAAGTAGGAATTTGGATAATAATTGTAAGATTGAAATGGCAAGTAGGAAATAGAGCTCTTTTTCATTGATAATAGAACGGTGACATGATTCCCAAGAACAATTGCCAAAAAAAAACGCCCGTATATGAGCTGAAACTATTTTCCCTTACTGGTAGTACTTTCTTAGTCTTAGGCCGTGCCAGGTGTTGGGGACTTCGGTGTTGTCCATGTGACTGAGCTTGTAGGTTCCGGGGCGGAGTACCTCTTTAACTCTGTAGGGACCTTCCCACTTAGGCATAAGCTTTCCTTTATTAGTGGGGTCTGAAGCCTCGGTATCCCGGAGTACTAGGTCCCCGATTTGGAAGTTTTTGACCCTTGACCTCTTTCCGAAGTATTCTCTTGTTTTTTCTTTATACTTCTCCATTCTCTATACTGCTTTATCCCGGACCTCATCAACTAGCTCTAGATTCACTCGTAGCCCTTCTTCATTTGCAATTTCATCAAAGTTGATTAACCTGTGGGAAGGAGAACCCACTTCAATTGGCAACATTGCTTCGGTCCATACGCTAGCTTGAACGGAGTTTCCCCTGTCCCGGACCGTGGGCTAGTTCTGTATGCCCATAACACATGTGGCAGCTCTTCGGGCCATTTGTTCTTGCTTTCCTTCAGCCTCTTCTCAATTCCTCTTAGCAGGATTCTGTTTGTCACTTCCACTTGCCCGTTGCCCTGGGGGTAGGCTACTGAAGATTTTTTGTGCTTGATTCCCCTTTCCTTTAAATAGTTTTCAAAATCTGAGCCGATGAATTGGGGACCATTATCTGAGACCAGGACCCTGGGTAGGCCGAACCGCATTAATATGTTGTCTATGAATTTGATGCAGTCTTGTTGATTTATGGTCCTCATTGCCTTTGCTTCGGCCCACTTAGTCATGTAGTCAATGTCTACAAGGAGGTACCTCAGATCGCCCTTGGCCCGGGGGAAGGGGCCTACTATGTCGATTCCCCATACAACAAAGGGGATAGGGGATAAGACTGAAGATGGCAGAACCGGGCTTTGTCTTGGTACATTGCTGAACAGTTGGCAGTTTCTACACTTCTTGACGAATTCTACTGCATCTGAGTGGATTGTTGGCCAGTAGTAACCTTGCCTTATGATTTTGTATGCAAGGGACTTTGCGGACATATGATCCCCACAAATCCCTTCATGTACCTCTTGTAAACAGTAGTTGGCTTCCTCCGGACCTACACACTTCAGTGTTGGAGATGAGAAGGTTCGGCGATAGAGTTGGTTTTCTTCTATGAAGTATTTCGAAGCCTTGTTTTTCAATCTTCTGGCTTCGTTCTTATCTTCGGGCAACTCTCCTTTCTCCAAGTAGAGGATGAAAGGGGTCATCCAGCTCGGGGTTTCCTCTATCTCGGTTACCTCTTTTTGGTCAATGGCCGGGGTTCCCAATTCTTCAAAGTAGACCGAGCTGTCTAGTTCGGCTGAGTTCTGAACCAGCTTGGATAATTCATCAGCTTCGGAGTTTTCTTCCCTGTTGATTTGGCTGATTTGATACTCCGGAATGGTGGCTAGGTAACTTTTGACAAGGGCTTGGTATTGGGCCAGTTTTTGATCTTTGGCTAGGTATTCCCCTTTGGTTTGCCGCACCACGATTTGGGAGTCACTATAGATGTTCACGTTGTTGATTCTCAAAGTTCGTGCTAACCTTATCCCGGCTAGAAGAGCTTCATATTCCGCTTGGTTGTTTGTTGCTGGGAATTTGAATGTTATGGCTTGTTTGATTTGGAAGTCTTCCGGGCTTTTCATGATTATTCCTGCCCCGGACCTGTCAGCTGTTGAGGATCCGTCCACGTGGTGAGTCCATGACCCCGGGGCTTGGTCCGGGTTTATCATATGTTCAGCTACTGTGGTAGCTTGCTGTGGTTCCGGGAAGGAGCATTCAACTATGAAATCTGCCAGAGCCTGTGCCTTGATGGTTGTCCGGGGCACAAACGTCAAGTGGAATTGGCTTAACTCAATCGCCCAATTTATTAATCTTCCGGATGCATCTGGCTTGTGGATTATTCGCCTTAACGGCTGGTCTGTTATCACCTTGATATCTCTGCCTTGGAAATAGTGCCTGAGTTTCCTTGAGGCTGTGACCAAGGCAAAGGCAAACTTCTCCAGATTGGGGTATCTGGTTTCTGCATCTTTTAGGACTTGGCTGATGTAGTACACCGGCCGTTGGTTTCCCTCGACTACCCGGACTAGGGCCGCGGCCACAGCCAGGGGCCCGGCGGAGAGGTATAGATGTAGGGGTTCCCCGGGCTCCGGCTTTGTTAAAAGGGGTTGTGATGAGAGATATTGCTTGATAGTTTCAAGAGCTTGCTGGCAGTCAGGGCTCCAGGTGATTTCTTTTTTGTTGCTTGCCCCCCTGAGCAAAGTGAAGAAGGGTAAGCACTTTTCTGCCAATTTGGGTATGAATCTTCTTAGGGCTGCCAATGATCCGGCTAACTTCTGAATGTCTTTCTGAGTCCGGGGTGATTGCATATCCAAGATGGCTTTTATCTTCTCCGGATTAGCCTCAATCCCTCTCTGGCTGATCATGAAGCCTAGAAATTTTCCTGCTGCCACCCCGAAGGTGCATTTCTCCGGATTCAACTTCATCTCATTTTTTCTAAGGTTTTCAAAACATTCCCGCAGGTCAGGGACATGCTCCTTGACTGTTCCAGACTTGGCAATGATATCATCGACATAGGATTCCAGATTCTGGCCGATTTGGTCCTTGAAGACTTCCACCATGGCTCTTTGGTATGTAGCCCCAGCATTCCGGAGTCCAAAGGGCATGAACTTATAAGCATATACAGCTCTGTGAGTGATGAATGCAGTTTTGGCTATATCTGCCGGGTTCATCTTGATTTGGTTGTATCCGGAGAAGGCGTCCATAAAGCTAAGCATCACATGTCCGGAAGTGGCATCGATGAGCTGGTCTATACTTGGTAGTGGATATGGATCTTTGGGGCAGGCTTCATTTAGGTCCGTGTAATCAACACAAATCCTCCATTTCCCACTAGGTTTTTTAACTAGAACTACATTGGCTGGCCACTCCGGGTACTTGACCTCGCAGATGATATCTGCCTTGAGTAGTTTGTCAACTTCCTCGTCTATGGCTTTTTGCCTCTCCGGGGCGAAGTTCCTTCTTTTCTGTTTCACAGGTTTTCTCCGGGGATCAACATCCAGGCTATGCATGGCAAGGGATTCCCGGAGCCCGGGCATATCAGATGGGCTCCAAGCAAAAACATCAGCATATTCCCGGAGTAGTTGGATCAATTCTTGTCTGAAGGCAATTTCTAGACCAGCTCCGATCTTGATTTTTCTTTCTGAGTTTCCCGGTATGAGTTCGATTGTTTCGGTTTCCACCGCAGGTTCTACCTTGGCTTGGTCTAGCAGTAGGGATGTTTTTTGCACTCGGGCCTGGGAATTGGGGGTCTGGTATTCCCGGGCCTCAGCCATACCTGATCCCTGGGACATGGCTCCGGAGATTTCAATGTTTTGTACCTCTTTCCCGGGGTTCTTGTAAGTTGAAACTCTGTGCTTCTTTCTGCTTAGATTCTTGTGGTGGGAGGAAGCTTTCCTCTTATTCTCCGGGTCGGCCTCCGCCATGACTAAGGCTTGGCCATAGCATCGGCTGGCTGTTTCTGTGTCGCCCCTTACCTCAGAGGGTGTGGGAAATTTGAACTTGAGATGTGGGGTTGAGGTTACGGCTCAGAGCTTGGTCAGGGCTGGGCGCCCCAGGATTACATTGTAGGAGGAAGGACTATTGATCACATAGAATTTGACCATATGAGCTATCTGTTTCGGGGCGGTGCCGAATTGGACAGACAAATAAAGGGTTCCTTGAATTGGGACCAAGTTGTGGCCGAAGCCTTATAGTGGGTCTTCCCGGCACTCATTCATTCTGATGCTTCCGAGTTGCATCCTGTCCATGGTATGTTTGAATAGTATGTTGACAGAGGAGCCGTTGTCAACAAGAATTCTCTTTACCTCATTTTCGGCGATGTCTAGGGTTACGACTAGGGCTTCATTGTGGTTAGGATCTACTCCCTCAAAATCGGCATTACTGAAAGATATGATTTGCTCTGGGGCCGAGCTTATCATCATTACCTCGTCTCCGGAGTTCGGGCTTCCCGGAGGGGAATTGGATCCTCCCAATACAACGTGCACCACATTCTTGGTCTTCTGGGCCCCGGGTCCCTCTCCTCTTTCCGTGGTTCTCCGAGCTAGATATTGGCCCATATTTCCTTTCTTAACTTGGTCTTCGATGAAGAACTTAAGGGAGACACAGCTTTCCGTCTCGTGGCCATGGGTTGCATGGTAATCGCAGTGTTTGTCACGGGGCCTATTCTCCGGGGCCGATACCAAGGGTTTGGGAGGATAAAAGAAGGGTTTGCTCCGGACTTCTTTTAGTATATCGGCGCGTGGCCGGTTCAAAGGTGTCCATTCTAGTTCCGGCCTTGGTTCGGCTCTCCCTGGTCTCGGGGGTCTGGCTTCGGACTTGGCCCTGGAGGAGTGGCCTTTGTCCGTGACCGTCAGTTGATGACTTGGGATATAGTTGTACTGTTTGTTGGGCTTAAAATTCTTATCCGAGTTGTGATCATTTCTAGAGTGATCATCTTTACTTCTTCCCGAGGAGGTGCCCTGCCGGGTCATCCTCATTGCTTGTAGGATATCAGTTTCTTTGATGAACTTGGCGGCCATAGAATAAGCTGCAGCCAGGCTTTGGGGTTCTTTGTTCACCAATTCAATAACATAGCGCTCGCTACGCTCCGGGTCTAGGTTCTTCCAGAATATGCTCAAGGCTTCTCTTTCGTCCAGGTTCGTGACTTGGTTTATGGCTTCTTGGAACCGTTTCATAAATGCCGCAAGTGTTTCGTTGTCATGTTGCCTGATTGTTTCAAGGTGGCACATGTGATACTCCGGGGGTTTGTTGGCTCGGAACCTCCGGAGAAAGGCTTCCCTGAACTCCTTCCAGCTGTGTACGCTCCGGGAAGGGATCCGGCTGAACCATCTCTGAGCTGCTCCCTTTAGTGTGGAAGCAAAGAACCTGCACTTGGTTAGGTCATTGTAGAAATATATCTGGGCTATTTGCTCAAAGTAGTTGAGGTGTTCTTCTGGGTCCTCTAACCCATTAAAGGAGTCAAAGTTGTAGTGCTTGAGGTTCTTTTGCCGGGGTATGGCTTCAAGGGAGTGGCTGAAGGGGGTGAGTGTATCTTGGATCTCAAATCTGGAGTCACTGTTGACTGTAGCTCATGGATCATTTGTACGAGGTTGTTTGGATGTTCTTCATCATCTGAGATAATCTCCGGGCTTACCTCTCTCCGGGTTCTTTTGGATTTGGATTTTCTTATCCTTTCTTCCTCCTCTTGGAGCCTCTTCTGGATTCTGAGCTCCAACTTAGCCTGTTCCTCCTGCCTTATTCTTTCCCGGAGCATTTCTTGTCTCTTGATTTTATCGGCTTCATCATTTTTGTCCCTACTCCGAACCTCCTGGTCCTTTCTGTTTCCCTTGCCCCGGTTTCCAAGGCGGTCAAACACTGAGGCCCGGGAATGATGGGAGTGGGCTGATTCCCCGGAATTTTCCGCTTGCTCAGGTTCAGGTTTCGGGAGGGGACGGTTCTTATAGTTTCGGATTGCCTTGGCTAGCTCCTCGGGTGTCAGGTTTTCCATTTGTGCGGAGTCCAGGGGCACATCTGTATACTTGTAACGGTTCACCTCAACAGTTACCCGAGCGTCGTTTGGCCCAATTCCGAGCCTCTCCTGGATTGGGATCTGGACAGGTGGGACTTGCTCCGGGATAGTTATTAGGGGTTCGTCTCTAGTTGCATTGAGTGCCTGGCGCTGGGCAGAGGTAGTTTTCCGGGGCATGGTTGTGGTTCTGAGCGGCTCGGACTTCTCTGTGCTGTCTGTTTAGTTCGGGGTTTTTTTGATTCGGAGGTTTGTGCCCTCTTTCTAGCGCCAATGATAACTCTGAATCTTGATCGGGTCCTTCCTCACCAACTCCTACCTCGGAAGGGGTGTAGCTGTGGTGGGGTGCCTACAAAACAACACCGGAGGGGGGGTTCGGCCCCGAGGTGCCTCCGGCGTGAGAATAAGAGTTGGCTTTGGAAGACTATAATCAAGGAGAGTATCATAAAAGTAATAAATGTGTGTGGGTGTGTAATAGTGTCTAACCCCTAAACCCTCTTTACTAGGGGTATTTATAGCCCTAGGCCTAGGGTTTAGGGGTAGGTTACCTTCACCCCCGACCGTTGGATCTGGGGGACAAGCCGCTGAATATCCGGGATGTAGGACACGTGGCCTAGTCTGGGGTGACCGTTGGCTGGAGTGTGGCCATGTTGTTGTAGACATAGCTTGGCACGTGCCTCCCCTTATCCTTTAGTGTTGGTCAGCGCCATATGTAGGAATGTCAGCTGAGGTGGGGTGCCACGTATGTTGAGTGTCACCAATCTGGGGTCCCCTAGTCTGGGGTGGGGACCATGCCACGTGGTAGTGGCCCCGGGCCCGGGGTCCACTACTCTGGGCTGGGCCGTTCTTATCCTCATGAGATGATTTGCTTATTGTTTTTGGGCTCCTTGTTTGGCCTTGGCTGTTTATGGCTTATCAGATTCAACTTTTGTGTTGTTTACTTTCTTTATTGAAATAACCGAAAGTATGGCATTTTTAATTGATTAAAGGTATTTGCTTGAAGATTGTCAACTAGAGCATGAGAGAGAGAGAGAGAGAGAGGAACCTTCACTCCACAGAAAGACTGAGACTACTAAACTAGCAACGGAATTGCAACAAGCTAAGATAAGCTAAGCCATCTTCGAGTCTTAAGTATATAAAATTAGGCATAAGGGGATCACTCCAAGATCGACTAATTAATTTCTGGCATGCTAGCAATCTTTCTTTAACCAGTTGTTTACTTAATTAATAACTTGGCCTAAAGGTCTTCGTGAGAATGAAATCTTCAATTACGTTCTTGCCAAACATGATAAAATGAGTCACTAAGCTAGCAACGGAATTGCAACAAGCTAAGATAAGCTAAGCCATCTTCGAGTCTTAAGTATATAAAATTAGGCATAAGGGGATCACTCCAAGATCTTCTGGCATGCTAGCAATCTTTCTTTAACCAGTTGTTTACTTAATTAATAACTTGGCCTAAAGGTCTTCGTGAGAATGAAATCTTCAATTACGTTCTTGCCGAACATGATAAAATGCAACACTAATGTATAGCTTAGTCACATGCTGGGTAATATAATTACTATGGTTGTCATTCAGACAATTTTTATCAATAGGAAAGCCGCTAGACTTGCAAAATCTCAAGATGAAAAGGGCATCCATGAAGGAGGTATTATACACCACAATGTAGATGTTTAGTGTAACACCCCAGATCCGGGGTCCGGGATCCGGTGGTTACGGTTTCCAATTCTGTCCACAACAATTGAACTTTCCTTAACATAAAATAAATTACGTCTCTATGACCCAACACCACAATATAAAACACACCCGTTATAGTCCCAGAGATGAAATCAGAGTAACAATCAAATTTTTAATAATCACATTATGAGTTCTTACAATCCAAAAGAATTTCAATATAAATACATACTCTTTGCCATCCATTTACATAAGTCATACTGGACCATATTCTTGGTACTGAAAGAATAAATATATCCTACCAATAGCTTCTTCTTCAGCTCTGGTAGTCTCATCGTCCTCGCCCGCGTCGAGTGCGCCTTGTGCGAGTCATCTGGTCTGGCTGTTGTTGTGATATAATAATAAAGCAAGGGTGAGCAATAGCCCACCAACAATAATATATAACTGAACGATAATATATAACAGTTCAAAAGTATCTTTTAAACCATATGCCATGCATTTACGGAAATGATGCCAGTATAATATGAACGATGAAGTTACAAGGTAACTTAAAGTATTTGTTTGTAGAGATATCTGCTACATCAAAAGTAAGCATGATATTCTCATTGTCATTAAAAAGAGGAACTTGCATGAAAAGATTGCAATTCCAGTTATGAACACTTTTCCAGCTCTGCCAACAGTAATCATGTTGCAGGAAATAAATAAGTTTGGATGATGAACCAATGATGGAGTATTCACCGCGCCCGCTGTTCCAATCTTGATGATCAGTCGAGATCGAACAGCTCAATTTAGATTTACTACCGGTAGAAGGAAGAACTGACGGCTTTACTTGTCTACCGCCTTACTAGCTCTCCCCGGCCAATGGTTGGGCCAAAGGGGATGGACCGGCGCTACTCGGCCTCTTACACGACTCCTAGTTCAAATATAATTCATGACTCTGAATGTAACGTTCGTCCCCCTTTCCCCAAGTATAATACTTGCTGATAAGACTCCACAAAGTAGTCGTATCTAGTTGGAAAGGAAAATTTCACCAATAACTTCCAAGCTATTGCTTGGTAACGAATATCAACTTGTTCCAACAATCTTACCCCTCAAAAGATGAGAAGGTACACAATGACTTAATAAGCCAATAGCACCCGAGTTGCGAGTGAAGAGAATACTTTATTGACCGGGAAGTCGACCAGATAAATAACATTTTCCAAGTAAGGTTCCCTTATTATTAGGGAGATAGACTCAAAGAAGAATGATGTCTGAGAACCTTTCTTGATATAAGATTAATAATAATATGACTCCGAAATATTTTTCCGTAATAATCGAAGAAGATAAACCTTATCGAGGTTATTCTAAGTATGGAATAAATATTCAGAGAATATTTATTGAATTAAAATATTTTACAGAATATTTAGGAATATGAAAGAATATCTTTAATCAGAGTATTTCCAAAATAATCCTTGAAGAAATATCGAGAGAATATTTATTGCATAATTAAATATTCAAATGAATATTCAAAATAATATTCATTAATTAATAAGACCTGAAAGGAATATTTAAAATATTTAAAATAATATTCGATGATTAAATAGAACCCTGGATATAATTAATTAGGAATTTAAATGAATATTGAAAAAAGTAATATTCATTTAATGAATAATATTATAAATGAATATCAAGTAATATTCATTTAGTAATCCAAGCTTTAAAGGAATATTCGAGATAAGACTCGATAATTAAATCAAGCTTCAGATGAACATTAAAATAATATTCGTCAGGTAATTACTATCTTAAATGAATATTCAAAAGTAATATTCATTTAATGAATAATATTCTAAATGAATATCCAAATAATATTCATTTAGTAGTCCAACCTTTAGAAGAATATTCGAAATAATAATCGATAAATAATTCGACTCTGAATGAATATTAAAAATATTATTCGTCGAATAGTTACGTTCAAATAATTGTTTGAAGTACGGATCGTTAAATAAATAATCTCGAACGAATATTCAAATAATATTCGTCGCCCGAATAATGGAAAATATTTACTTAAATATTTTCCTCCGAGGTAATCTCGATATGTCAAAAAATATTGACTCCCGGTCTATATTTGATGAATAAGATGTATACGCCCTTCTATGAGGGTCTTACAATAACCGGCTTATAATTGATACGTTATCTATCTAATTTATAAGCCAATAAACAATCAGGGAACAAGCATAACGATATAACTGGAAAGTAGGCATGCATGCTATGGCATATGTATAACGGAAAACATATATATATTCAATCACAACAACAGCCTAAAAGAAGGGAATTGAAACTTGCCTGGTAGTCGAGTACGATAAGGGGTAGTGGTAGCGGGTCCCGGGTCAGCTTGGTGATCTATAAATAGCCAAGGCATTCGGGATTAATCACTTAACATCTTAAAAGTTAAGTTATACTTAAATCGAAACACGTTCTCGAGTTATCTCGTTATACCCCTTTTAGTGGATTCCTGTTATCATCGATCCGACCCGACATTCGTTCGTTAATACGACATGTCATTGTACTTACACTTGGGACATACTTAAGTCATACAAGTTCTAAAGTCGATCGTTACGAATCAATATTATGCTCCGAGTGTTATCGCCCGTTTTCTAAGTGTTTTACCGAAGTTATAATCAAGCGGGTTTTTAGGGGTTCGATCGCGATTAACTTTGATTCGAACATTTTTATAAAATCGGAAAACGATCCGTTTCATATGAGGTTTTCTCTCACACCTTCCTTTTTACCTCTAGTATTTAATTACCAAGATTCGCCACTGACTTACGTATTTTACGAGGGTTCAATTTTAATAACGAACTCGTACTTACGGTTTCGAACGTCTTCTAGTGAATCGGCCATAATTCCTAAACCGTAAGTCCGTTTCACATGATCTTTATATAAAAACGAAGCTTATAACATGATCTATCTTACCATGGCAGAACATGATACTGGACAGTGATTTATGGCTACTGTCAAACATGGTTTCTTAAGGTTAACAAAAATCGGGCATTACGACGGCTATAAATCGGACGTTCCATAAATCGTAATCAACAACCCAAGCCACACCGGGCATACCAATCATCTTACATTCATAATACTAATCTCATAAGTCCAGGAACATCATATTATATCATCATATTCATCACATCTCTTAAATCAAACAAACTAACTACATAATCATGTAAACATGCTTATAACAACATTATCACCAAAACTTATCCAAAACTCCATTAAAACTCAAATCAAAGACTAGGGTTCTTGAAGTTTATACCTTCCTTGGAGTATGTTCTAGCCTCACTAAGCTTTGTATGATCCTTGAGTGGCCTTAAGCTAGCTAAATCAACCATAAAAATCAAAGAAAAACAAGATTAGTTCTTGAAGAACACTATTCACCCTCCTTGTAAATGATTTATTTGAAAATGGAAACAAAGGAGTTTCGACTTGAAATTTCTAGGAGATTAGTTTCTTGAAATATAGAACTCACCTTAAAAATTACAAGATCAAATGATGGTTGGAAGAGGGTTTTTGATTCTTGAATTTTAAGAAAAGCCGAATGGCTTCTTGGAAGAGAAAGAATTGCTTGGTTGATTTGTTTTGATAATAATGCAATAAAGTGACTTTGCTTAGATAATATCTCATCCTAAAGCCACTTTAATAAAGTGATGATGCAAGGGGTGATGTCTTTGGATGAGTATGTGTTGTTGTTTAAGTGGTGGAATGGTAAAGAGATGCTAAGTACTAGTTGATTTTTCTAATGGTGCTAGTTAGTAATGCAACTAGCTTGGTTCCATTGATCTTATCTAGCATAGAGTGATTATGTCACCTTCCACTATCTCATCACACCTCTTAGTCCTCTGCTTGTTTCTTTGTCCGTTTGTTGCTCAATTCATTGATCGTTCGGACGAATAACTAAGTAGTTTCACCTCTAGGGTTTACCGGGAAATTTCTCGATATTCATAATACCTTCCCCAATCCTTAATATAATCCTCGTGATGACCATGTAGGATATTTAATCTCGATACGAACTTAATCCGTAATCTAGGATTCGTTCGCTTTATTGATTAATCTCGTTATAACGTTTTAGCGGTTTCTAGAACGCTTGTTTCACTGCCTCAGTGGTTTCCTACCTTCATTCTTAAATCAAATATAATAACATCCCAAAATATCAAATCCTCAAAGTTAATATCTCAATTCTTGGATTATAATAATATTTAATCCACTGTCCGGTCAAATATTATACCGAAAAAGAATTTGGAATTTCTGAATTCCGATCGTCTATGCATTCACTTATTTCCTCCGCGTATTACTAATATGACTTCGAAACATCCATATCACGTCCCGTACATAGGGTGGCGTGAAAAGTTTTCCAACTTACAAAATCACTATTCATCCACCAAATTACTATGCACGTACAGGAAACACTATGCACGTACGGGAAATACTATGCATGTATGGGAAACACTATGCACGTACGGGAAACACTATACACGTATGGGAAACACTATGCACGTACTCATTTCCCTTCAAGGATCCATTAGCTCCTTCTTGGATGGTAGATTATTCTTATCTAGGTCCTCAACCATCGAATTACTCTATTCTGACAATATACCAATGCATCAGGATCATTGTCCAAAGCAATATCCATTCAATACAATCATTGTTCTTTGAAATCACCATTCATTAGAGCTGGTGACCTTGTTGTCGGAATCATTGTTCCTCATTTTATCATCACTTAATAAAAAGTTTTAAATATATCCAAAATTTGGGGTTCTTACATTTAGCCATAAACTACCTACTGAAAAATGGAAGATACACTCTAAAAAGAACAATTACCTACAGAAAGATGTATTAAGCTGCATATCTACTAAAATACATAGCCAAGTAAAGTGTCCACCTACTATGAGTTACAAGAAAAGTCTAGTGACCAGCGTGGCTACTTCTTCCTTGGCTTTTTTGGTGCTTAAAGAAGAACGGGAATCATTTGTAGTCTTACACTTATTGCTTGTCGGAATCGATTGGAGACTGTGCTCTAGCAATGCATCTGGCTCTCAAGAGCTCAAGGAGGAACAACGGTAAATTGTAAAGGTCCTTCTCGTCAATTCTAAGATTTACCGAATATAATGAGTAGGACCTTTACAATTTACCGAATATAAATTGCAATCCTTTCTCGACAAAATCAGAAATTTCTAAGAAAGGTTTTAACATCCGGTGTTTCCAAGCCTCATATTTCAAAACAGACAGGGTAGAGGTTCGATGTTTCATGGAAGACCGGTACGTATTGGCATCGTGAGTGAGGTGATTCTACATAATTTGAAATAAGAAAAATGATGAAGTTAAAAAAAATCAAAAAAATTTTGAACACGAAAAGTACGAATCAAAACAAACAAACCCTAGAATACTTAATTGGAAATAAGTTAATTAAAATCGACTTAAAAACTAAAATAATTAATTAAAATCAATCAAGAAACATACTCCAAAATTAGTAAGAGAATAAATTGATTTGACAAGAATAATACTTACATCGTTCCACTCATTTTATCACCAATCAGATTTTCACCTTTTATTCAATCATATTAAACAAACTGATAATTACCAACAAATTATATTACTTTTCAAATAAATTAACATAATTAACAATAAACTTACCTTAGTAATCGAACTTGGACAATAATTCTGGGACATATAGAATAGGAAATGTGGTCACACATTAAGTGACGTAGAGATGACAACGGGTTGGATCGGATATTTGATGTATCCAATTCCAAATCATTTTATCAAATCCAAATCCAAATCTAATTGGATTTTAAAATCGAAATTAAAATCCGATCCAGCGGATTTTGGATCGGGTTCGGGTTTATTCAATTCCAAATTGTGGAACTCCTAAAACAAAAAAATGCTTTGTACTATTGTTTTAGTCTGAACCTAAAATGTATATTATATATGCATTAATAATGTATATTACTATTAATGTATTAATGTATATACTATACATATATTAATGTATATCACTATTAATGTATGTATATATATATATATATATATGTGTGTGTGTGTGTGTGTGTGTGCAAGTGATCAAATAGAAACCAATATATATATATATATATATATATATATATATATATTGTTTTTTTTTCGGGTTTGGAGCGGGTTATGGATTTCGGGTCGGGTTCGGATCGGAATGCCTAAAATCCAAATCCAAATTCTTTCGGGTTTGAAAATTGAATCCAAATCCAAAAAATCGGGTTCGGTAAAATCCAATCGGGTCGGCATGGATCGGGTATCCTTCGGATCAGATTTTTGTGACAATCCTAGTGGGACGAAGGGAGTACAAAATAATAAAAAAGAGAGTCAGCTAATTATGCGATTGTTTTTCTATCGAGATATATTCACGACGTTGAATGCATGGATCCTAAGGGAAGTTATATAATTACACGGTAGAATATGTGGTTAAAAGGAGTGATTATTCGGTTAAACGCATATTTCGGTAGGGTTTCGAAGTATTTCAGGTCCTTTGATGAAGACGATGATGATTATTTCATTTAATTACTATATTTTTTACTTTATACTATTTGTTGTTTTCTTCTTTTCTTTTGAGTTTTTTTTCCATAATCATATTCTTATATATAATATACCTTCAAAGAAAATATTCTTATATATAATATCTGTTGTCTCCTTAATTTCATATCCTATTCGATTTTATGAAACAATGGAATGTTATTGCTTTTTTACTTCATTTCTTTCTTATTTTAACTTGATCATTATTTCAAAAAAAAAAAAACTTGATCATTTTTTTAATTTAAAATTTAGTGATTTTCTTTTTCTTCATTTCTTCTCAATTTTAACAATAATATAAAACAAAAACATATCAATTAAATAACATATTTTTGATAACATTTATATTTTATTTTTTATTAAGTACACGTAATGTATATTAATTCAACTATAATATTTAATATTCCATTCCTAATGTGAATTCATATTTTTAAGATTTTGATTAAAATTAGCTAGTTAAAAGATTTTAAAATTTCGATACATTTTACAAAAAGATGCAATCCGTAGGAACTCTTTTAGGTGTCTAATTTTAGACTTGAGTTCCGCCCTCTTTTAGGTATATAATTTCATATTTTAGTTCCGTACTTTATACCACATCGGTGTGTGGTGTAAAAGTTCGCACTAGGCATTGCCAAAACTTTAAAATGTTAAAAAACTTTACCTTCCAAAGCATTTCACACTTTAGATTTTTAGAACACAACACCGTTAATTCAAGATTTCACATCATGGAGTTATATTAGATCGTCTGAGATGATCTCCGGGCTTACCTCTCTCCGGGTTCTTTTGGATTTGGATTTCCTCATCCTTTCTTCCTCCTCTTGGAGCCTCTTCTAGATTCTGAGCTCCAACTTAGCCTGTTCCTCCTGCCTTATTCTTTCCCGGAGCATTTCTAGTCTCTTGACTTTATCGGCTTCATCAGTTTTGTCCCTACTCCGAACTTCCTGGTCCTTTCTGTTTCCTTTGCCCCGGTTTCCAAGGCGGTCAAAGACCGAGGCCCGGGAATGATGGGAGTGGGCTGACCCCCCGGAATTTTCCGCTTGCTCAGGTTCAGGTTCCGGGAGGGGACGGTTCCTATAGTTTCGGATTGCCTGGGCTAGCTCCTCGGGTGTCAGGTTTTCCATTTGTGCGGAGTCCAGAGGCACATCTGTATACTTGTAACGGTTCACCTCAACGGTTACCCGAGCGTCATTGGGCCCAATTCCGAGCCTCTCCTGGATTGGGATCTGGGTAGGTGGGATTTGCTCCGGGATGGTTATTAGGGGTTCGTCCCTTGTGGCACTGGGTGCCTGGCGCTGGGTAGAGGTAGTTTTCGGGGCATGGTTGTGGTTCTGAGTGGCTCGGGCTTCTCTATACTGTCTGTTTAGTTCGGGGTTTTCGGTTCGGAGGTGCAGCCCCTCCTTCTAGCGCCAATGATAACTCTGACTCTTGATCGGGTCCTTCCTCGCCAACTCCTGCCTCGGAAGGGGTGTAGCTGTGGTGGGGAGTCTGCAAAACAACACCGGAGGGGGGGTTTGGCCCCGAGGTGCCTCCGGCGTGAGAATAAGAGTTGGCTTTGGAAGATTATAATCAAGTAGAGTATCACAAGAGTAAAAAATGTGTGTGGTGTGTAATAGTGGCTAACCCCTAAACCCTCTTTACTAGGGGTATTTATAGCCCTAGGCCTAGGGTTTAGGGGTAGGTTACCTTTACCCCCGACCGTTGGATCTGGGGGACAAGCCGCTGAATATCCGGGATGTAGGACACGTGGCCTAGTCTGGGATGACCGTTGGCTGGAGTGTGGCCATGTTGTTGCAGACATGATTTGGCACGTGCCTCCCCTTGTCTTTTAGTGTTGGTCAGCGCCATATGTAGGAATGTCAGCTGAGGTGGGGTGCCACGTATGTTGAGTGTCACCAATCTGGGGTCCCCTAGTCTGGGGTGGGGACCATGCCACGTGGTAGTGGCCCCGGGCCCGGGGTCCACTACTCTGGGCTGGGCCGTTCTTATTCTCATGAGATGATTTGCTTATTGTTTTTGGGCTCCTTGTTGGGCCTTGGCTATTTATGGCCTATCATTTGCCCCCACTCCCTAATGCGGATTTTCCGGATGGGGGAGTAGTAAGGAGTGTTTTTGCCTTGGAGAGTGAACTTTCTGGATTCTCTGGGGTGGTAGACATATGTCCTCGGAGCTGGATGTTTTGTGGTTCTGTGAGTCCGCGTCTTCTTTGGGGGGGGCTTTTGCCTTGGTTGCCCCCAGTTCCGGGGTGTGCCCTGAAGTACGTACGCCCGGGGCTAGTGGTTGGAATTTGAAGGCCTTGTTGTTTTGACTGTCCTTGGTTGCCCCCAGGCCCGGGGTTGGGGCTGAAGTGTACATCCCGGGGCTTTGGCTTTGTATATGTGCGAAAATGCACGTATATGAATATATATAATATTGTACGTATGCATTTTTGGATTTCGTTTTTTGTTTCTTTTCTCTATTTTCTTTTCTTCTTCTTTTTTTTTTTTGAAAAATAACAGCTGTCATCCACTATCTCCGGATTTTGGAGATAGTGGGCCGATCTTTTGGGCCGCCACGTGTTCATGGCGTTTAGAATTCAGGGTTTGCCTATAAATAGTGGCAACCTCCCCCACTTCGTCTTTTACGAGCTTTTGATTTGCTGCCGTTATTCTGCTTCTCTGAAGATTTGTACTCCGGGCTAAAGGCGCAATCTTGTTCCAAGTGATCTTCGCAACCTTCTCTCCGGACTAACTGTAAGTTTCCTTACTCCGGTATTTTAATTCTTGCTTTTATTTCCTTACATTGCCTTGCATCTTGGGTAGATAAATTGACTTAGGTTTTCATTTTTTGTTGGGTAGCCCGGGGTTGTAGCCTTGTATGGTTAAGAGACGTGTTACCGCTAACCGTGTATTGATACCCCTCTCCGAACCCAGCACTTCTCCCAGTAGTGTCAGCTCTTCGGGTAGTAACTTAGACTTAATAGACCTAGATTGGGGCATAATGGGTAAGAAGAAGAGCCGCCCCTCCGTGTTGACGAACATAGCGACCAAGGATATGGGTCCGGGGTATAGTCTTAGTGAACCGGACGGTATCTGGGGTCACACCAAATACTATTTTGTGAGAAGGGATCCGGGGATCCCTCAGGCCTATTTCTTCAGGGATCTTAGTGTGGAGTTTTCACAAAATCCGGACGTGGCGCACATGACCAAGTATGATAAGGCCTTTCTCGATTCTAAGTTCGGGCATAGGCCGGGTTCTGGGATGGATGTAGGCTCGTTTCGGGCGGAATATTTGGAGGCTCCGGTTGATTGGGATCCAATATTCTGGGCTACCTTCCACTTGGATGCTGATGTGGAGTGGAGATGGCCGGAGCCCGGGTAGAAGATATACCACAGACCCGAGGGTGGTTGGGTCGGAGTTTGGTTGGAACACCTGAGGTCGGGGTATGGGCCCAGGTGTCACCAATTTGTAAAGTCGCTCTGCCTGTTTGAGTATGGGATTCCCATCACCCAGTTGACTCCGAACGCGGTGAAGTGGATTACTTATTTCCTGGGGTGTTGCGAGGCTGCCCAGGTACTGCCTACTTTCAAGCTTTTTCACCATCTCTTCAAGTTGGTGCATTCCAACAATGTGCCCCTGTTCGAGTTTAGGTTCCGGGGTAAGGCATGTGGGTACCCTTCTTCGGCGTCCAAACCCCTTGGCATGCTGCCTTCCTTGAAGGGCTGGAATGGTGAGTTCGTATTCCTCCGGGGTGTGGATATGCGGTTCATGCCTACCTTCAAGGAGAAGCCCCTGGCTATGCACTTCGAAGTGTACGATCTCCAGGACGCGGCAGTGGACCGGGTATACAGCTTCTGCCGGGGGCTTGGGAGGCAGGTGACTAGGGAGGACCTCATGAGTCACCAGTACCTTTACGGGATAGGATGTAAGTCCGGGTTATATTTTACTTGCTTTAATCTTCGTGTGATTATTTGCTGCTTTCTCCGGGCTAATGTAACTCTCTTTTCAAGTCTTCCCGGTTATAATCCGGATTTCGAAAGATTTACAAAAATGAACAAGACTAATGAAGCTCTTCACGCTGCTTTGCTGGGTTTGGGCCATGTCCGGGACAACACCAAAGTCCCCGGAGAGGGCAGTGGCGCTAAGTCTCAGGAGGGAGGTGGTGAGACTTAGGCTCCGGGGGTGGACTCTATTGAGGCGGAGGTAGATGGGGGATCCTTGGTTCCGAGGAAGAGGCCTCGCTCGGCGGTCCAGCAGGAGAAGTTCGGGACCATGCAATCCGACTGCGAGGTCGAGCATGAGCGCCCTCCGGGCACTTCCTCCGAGCCAGCTGAACTCTTTGGGCCCCACATCCCGGCTCCCCTCACTCCGGAGGAGAGGAACTTCATTGGCTTCCTTTCCGATCTTCCTAGCAAGAAGGAGTGGGAGGAGATGAGCAAAGACTCTACTACCTCCCTCTTCGAGGACATGATGGGGGTTTATGGCCAGGTGAGCCTTTCGCCGGGCTTTCTTTTGGTTTTACCTTTTTTCCCTTTTGTCTTAGCTATTGTTTACTGGGTGTTAACTTCATTTTTTTTTAGCTGGGGGTTCGTATGGCCGGGGCTTGCGCCGCTGCCCGCCGGGAAATGGAAACCATCAAGGATGCCAAGGGCGTGCTACGTTCTGCTGCCGAGGCCCGGGAGGAGCATGACCGGGCATTGGCCACTACGAAGAAGGAGCTCGAGGACCTTAAAGAGTCGACTGAGGCCCGGGTAACTAGATTCAAAGATGCGGCCCGGACTATTGCTGATGAGCGGGACTTGGTCCGGACCAAGTATAGGGATGCTAAGGAGGAAATCAAAAAACTTCGGGAGGAGCTGAAGGGAAAGAAGCCCGAGGAACAGGTGATCTCCGAGTTTCTGGATTCGGACGTCTATGCCACTGAACTTGCAACTGCCGCCGCGGCGAAGATTCGTCGATGCTGGTTAGTTGCGGAGAAGTTGTGTAAGACTACTTCGGAGTCTGCAGATTGGGAGAGCTTCGTTGCCGCCTATATGGATGCTGAAGCTAAGCTGGCCAAGGGCGAGGGTGAGCCAATTCCCTATGCCGCTCCCCGCTCCTCCCCTCCTCCGGAAGCTTGAATGTTAACCTTGGCTGTGTCCAAAATCCGGACTGTACCCATGTAACTTTTATTCTGTACTCCTCGAACCTTGTTGTGTAGTTTCGAATTCTGCTGTTGTGTAACTTTTAACTGTCAGGTGTTTCGGGCTGTCGGTTAGCCCGGCCTGTCTGCTGCTTTCTTTTTTATATCTATTTTTGCTTCGCACGTTTTGCCTTGTTCTTTTGTTGTTGGTTGTTTAGCTTGTATTGCCCCCCACTCCTTAATTCGGGTATCCCGGATTGGGGAGTGGTGGTTTTTCCAAGTAGGAATTTGGATGCCTAATGCTTCCCGGGCCGAAGCATTGCTAAGGTCCCGGGCTTTGACCTACTTGGAAAGGATGAAAACTTTTCCAAGTAGGAAGTTGGATGCCTATGGCTTCCCGGGCTGAAGCATTGCTAAGGTCCCGGGCTTTGACCTACTTGGAAAGGATGAAAACTTTTCCAAGTAGGAAGTTGGATGCCTATGGCTTCCCGGGCCGAAGCATTGCTAAGGTCCCGGGCTTTGACCTACTTGGAAAGGATGAAAACTTTTCCAAGTAGGAAGTTGGATGCCTATGGCTTCCCGGGCCGAAGCATTTCTAAGGTCTCGGGCTTTGACCTACTTGGAAAGGATGAAAACTTTTCCAAGTAGGAATTTGGATAATAATTGTAAGATTGAAATGGCAAGTAGGAAATAGAGCTCTTTTTCATTGATAACAGAACGGTTACATGATTTCCAAGTACAATTCCCAAAAAACGCCCGTATATGAGATGAAACTATTTTCCTTTACTGGTAATACTTTCTTAGTCTGAGGCCGTGCCAGGTGTTGGGGACTTCAGTGTTGTCCATGTGACTGAGCTTGTAGGTTCCGGGGCGGAGTACCTCTTTAACTCTGTAGGGACCTTCCCACTTAGGCATAAGCTTTCCTGTGTTAGTGGGGTCTGAAGCTTCGGTATCCCGGAGTACTAGGTCCCCGATTTGGAAGTTTTTGACCCTTGACTTCTTTCCGAAGTATTCTCTTGTTTTTCTTTATACTTCTCCATTCTTTGTACTGCTTTATCCCGGACCTCATCAACTAGCTCTAGATTAACTCGTAGCCCTTCTTCATTTGCAATTTCATCAAAGTTGATTACCCTGTGGGAAGGAGAACCCACTTCAATTGGCAACATTGCTTCGGTTCCATATGCTAGCTTGAACGGAGTTTCCCCTATCCCGGGCCATGGGCTAGTTCTGTATGCCCATAACACATGTGGCAGCTCTTCGGGCCATTTGTTCTTGCTTTCCTTCAGCCTCTTCTCAATTCCTCTTAGCAAAATTCTGTTTGTCACTTCCACTTGCCCGTTGCCCTGGGGATAGGCTACTGAAGATTTCTTGTGTTTGATTCCCCTTTCCTTCAAATAGTTTTCAAAATCTGAGCCGATGAATTGGGGACCATTATCTGAGACCAGGACCCTGGGTAGGCCGAAGCGCATTAATATGTTGTCCATGAACTTGATGCAGTCTTGTTGATTTATGGTCCTCATTGCCTTTGCTTCGGCCCACTTAGTCATGTAGTCAATGGCTACGAGGAGGTACCTCAGATCGCCCTTGGCCCGTGGGAAGGGCCCTACTATGTCGATGCCCCATACGGCAAAGGGGATAGGTGATAGGAATGAAGATGGCAAGACCGGACTTTGCCTTGGTATATTGCTGAACAGTTGGCAGTTTCTACACTTCTTGACGAATTCTACTGCATCTGAATGGATTGTTGGCCAGTAGTAACCTTGCCTTATGATTTTGTATGCAAGGGCCTTTGCGGACATATGGTCCCTACAAATCCCTTCATGTACCTCTTGTAAACAGTAGTTGGCTTCCTCCGGGCCTACACACTTCAGTGTTGGAGATGAGTAGGTTCGACGATAGAGTTGGTTGTCTTCTATGAAGTATTTCGAAGCCTTGTTTTTCAATCTTCTGGCTTCATTCTTATCTTCGGACAACTCTCCTTTCTCCAAGTAGAGGATGAAAGGGGTCATCCAGCTCGGGGTTCCCTCTATCTCCGTTACCTCTTTCTGTTCGATGGCCGGGGTTTTCAGTTCTTCGAAGTAGACCGAACTGTCTAGCTCGGCTGAGTTCTGAACCAGCTTGGATAACTCATCAGCTTCGGAGTTTTCTTCCCTGTTGATTTGGCTGATTTGATACGCCGGAATGGTGGCTAGGTAACTTTTGACAAGGGCTTGGTATCGGGCCAGCTTTTGATCTTTGGCTAGGTATTCCCCTTTGGTTTGCCGCACCACGATTTGGGAGTCGCTATAGATGTTCAGGCTGTCGATTCTCAGGGTTCGTGCTAACCTTAGCCCGGCTAGAAGAGCTTCATATTCGGCTTGGTTGTTTGTTGCTGGGAATTTGAATGTTATGGCTTGTTTGATTTGGAAGTCTTCCGGGCTTTTCATGATTATTCCTGCCCCGGACCTGTCAGCTGTTGAGGATCCATCCACGTGGAGAGTCCACGACCCCGGGTCTTGGTCCGGGGTTGCCATATGTTCGGCTATTGTGGTAGCTTGCTGTTGTTCCGGGAAGGAGCATTCTACTATGAAATCTGCCAGAGCCTGTGCCTTGATGGCTGTCCGGGGCATGAATGTCAAGTGAAATTGGCTTAACTCAATTGCCCAATTTATTAATCTTCCGGATGCATCTGGCTTATGGATTATTCGCCTTAACGGCTGGTCTGTTATCACCTTGATCTCTCTGCCTTGGAAATAGTGCCTGAGTTTCCTTGAGGCCGTGACTAAGGCAAAGGCAAACTTCTCCAGATTGGGGTATCTGGTTTCTGCATCTTTCAGGACTTGGCTGATGTAGTACACCGGCCGTTGGTTTCCCTCGACTTCCCGGACTAGGGCCGCGGCCACAGCCAGGGGCCCGACGTAGAGGTATAGATGTAGGGGTTCCCCGGGCTCCGGCTTTGTTAAAAGGGGTTGTGATGAGAGATATTGCTTGATAGTTTCAAGGGCTTGCTGGCACTCAGGGCTCCAGGCGATTTCATTCTTGTTGCTTGCCCCACTGAGCAAATTGAAGAAGGGTAAGCACTTTTCTGCCAACTTGGGTATGAATCTTCTTAGGGCTGCCAATGACCCGGCTAGCTTCTAAATGTCTTTGTGAGTCCGGGGTGATTGCATATCCAAGATGGCTTTTATCTTCTCCGGATTATCTTCGATCCCTCTCTGGCTGATCATGAAGCCTAAAAATTTTCCTGCTGCTACTCCAAAGGTGCACTTCTCCGGATTCAACTTCATCTCATTTTTTCTAAGGTTTTCAAAACATTCCCGCAGGTCAGGGACATGTCCCTTGACGGTTTCAGACTTGGCAATGATATCATCGACATAGGACTCCAGATTCCGGCCAATTTGGTCCTTGAAGACTTCCACCATGGCTCTTTGGTATGTAGCCCCAGCATTCCGAAGTCCAAAGGGCATGAACTTATAAGCATAGACAGCTCTGTGAGTGATAAATGCGGTTTTGGCTATATCTGCCGGGTTCATCTTGATTTGATTGTATCCGGAGAAGGCATCCATAAAGCAAAGCATCACATGTCCGGAAGTGGCATCAATGAGCTGGTCTATACTTGGTAGTGGATATGGATCTTTGGGGCAGGCTTCATTTAGGTCCGTGTAATCAACACACATCCTCCATTTCCCACTAGGTTTTTTGACTAGAACTACATTGGCTAGCCACTCCGGGTACTTGACCTCGCAGATGATATCTGCCTTGAGTAGTTTGTCCACTTCCTCGTCTATAGCTTTTTGCCTCTCCGGGGCGAAGTTCCTTCTTTTCTGTTTCACAGGTTTTCTCCTGGGATCAACATCCAGGCTATGCATGGCAATGGATTCCCGGAGCCCGGGCATATCAGATGGGCTCCAAGCAAAAACATCAGCATATTCCCGGAGTAGTTGGATTAATTCTTGTCTGAAGGCAGTTTCTAGACCGGCTCCGATCTTGATTTTTCTTTCTGAGTTTCCCGGCATGAGTTCGATTGTTTTGGTTTCCACCGCAGGTTCTACCTTGGCTTGGTCTTGCAGTAGGGATGTTTTTTGCACTCGGGCCTGGGAATTGGAGGTCAGGTGTTCCCGGGCCTCAGCCATACCTGATCCCTTGGTCAGGGCTCCGGAGATTTCAATGTTTTGTACCTCTTTCCCGGGGTTCTTGTAAGTTGAAACTCTATGCTTTTTTCTGCTTAGATTCTTGTGGTAGGAGGAAGCTTTCCTCTTATTCTCCGGGTCGGTCTCTGCCATGACTAAGGCTTGGCCATAGCATCGGCTGGCTGTTTCTGTGTCGCCCTTTACCTCTCCGACCCCGGAGGGTGTGGGAAATTTGAACTTGAGATGTGGGGTTGAGGTTACGGCTCGGAGCTTGGTCAGGGCTGGACGCCCCACGATCACATTGTAGGAGGAAGGACTATTGATCACATAGAATTTGACCATATAAGCTATCTGTTTCGGGGCGGTGCCGAATTGGACAGGCAAGTAAAGGGTTCCTTGAATTGGGACCAAGTTGTGGCCGAAGCCATATAGTGGGTCTTCCCGGCACTCATTCATTCTGATGCTTCCGAGTTGCATCCTGTCCATGGTATGTTTGAATAGTATGTTGACGGAGGAGCCGTTGTCAACAAGAATTCTCTTTACCTCATTTTCGGCGATGTCTAGGGTCACGACTAGGGCTTCATTGTGGTTAGGATCTACTCCCTCAAAATCGGCATTACTGAAAGATATGACTTGCTCTGGGGCCGAGCTTATCATCATTACCTCGTCTCCGAAGTCCGGGCTCGCCGGAGGGGAATTGGATCCTCCCAATACCACGTGCACCACATTCTTGGTCTTCTGGGCCCCGGGTCCCTCTCCCCTTTCCGTGGTTCTTTGAGCTAGATATTGGCCCATATTTCCTTTCTTGACTTGGTCTTCGATGAAGAACTTAAGGGAGACACAGCTTTCCGTCTCGTGGCCATGGGTTGCATGGTAATCGCAGTGTTTGTCCCCGGGCCTATTCTCCGGGGCTGATACCAAGGGTTTGGGGGGATAAAAGAAGGGTTTGTTCCGGACTTCTTTTAGTATTTCGGCGCGTGGCCGGTTCAAAGGTGTCCATTCTGGTTCCGGCCTTGGTTCGGCTCTCCCCGGTCTCGGGGGTCTGGCTTCGGACTTGGCCCTGGAGGAGTGGCCTTTGTCCGGGACCGTCAGTTGATGACTTGGGATATAGTTGTACTGTTTGTTGGGCTTAAACTTCTTGTCTGAGTTGTGATCATTTCTAGAACGATCATCTTTACTTCTTCCCGAGGAGGTGCCCTGGCGGGTCATCCTCATTGCTTGTAGGATATCGGTTTCTTTGATGAACTTGGCGGCCATAGAATAGGCTGCAGCCAGGCTTTGGGGTTCTTTGTTCACCAATTCAATAACATAGCATTCGCTACGCTCCGGGTCTAGGTTCTTCCGGAATATGCTCAAGGCTTCTCTTTCGTCCAAGTTCGTGACTTGGTTTATGGCTTCTTGGAACCGTTTCATAAACGCCGCAAGTGTTTCTGTAACACCCCCAGATCCGGGGTCCGGGATCCGGTGGTTACGGTTTCCAATTCTGTCCACAACAATTGAACTTTCCTTAATCATAAAATAAATTACGTCTCTATAACCCAACACAACAATATACAACACACCCGTTATAGTCCCAGAGATGAAATCAGAGTAACGATCAAATTTTTATTAATCACATTATGAGTTCTTACAATCCAAAAGAATTTCAATATAATACATACTCTTTGCCATCCATTTACATAAGTCATACTAGACCATATTCTTGGTACTGAAAGAATAAATAAACCCTACCAATAGCTTCTTCTTCCGCTCTGGTAGTCTCATCGTCCTCGCCCGCGTCGAGTGCGCCTTGTGCGAGTCATCTGGTCAAGCTGTTGTTGTGATATAATAATAAAGCAAGGGTGAGCAATAGCCCACCAACAATAATATATAACTGAACGATAATGTAACAGTTCAAAAGTATCTTTCAAACCATATGCCATGCATTTACGGAAATGATGCCAGTATAATATGAACGATGAAGTTACAAGGTAACTTAAAGTATTTGTTTGTAGAAATATCTGCTACATCAAAGTAAGCGAGATATTCTTATTGTTATTAAGAAGAGGAACTTGCAAGAAAAGGTTGCAATTCCAGTTATGACCCTTTTCCAACTCTGCCAACAGTAATCATGTTGCAGGAAATAAATAAATTTGGATGATGAACCAATGATGGAGTATTCACCGCGCCCGCTGTTCCAATCTTGATGATCAGTCGAGATCGTACAGCTCAATTTAGATTTACTACCGGTAGAAGGAAGAACTGACGGCTTTACTTGTATACCGCCTTACTAGCTCTCCCCGGCCAACGGTTGGGACAAAGGGGATGGACCGGCGCTACTCGGCCTCTTACACGACTCCTAGTTCAAATAGAATTCAT
Source organism: Saposhnikovia divaricata (assembly GCA_036435485.1). Classification (NCBI taxonomy): domain Eukaryota; kingdom Viridiplantae; phylum Streptophyta; class Magnoliopsida; order Apiales; family Apiaceae; genus Saposhnikovia; species Saposhnikovia divaricata. The sequence continues at coordinate 134,533,122 of CM071594.1, read as the reverse complement.
GATTTTGAATGTAACGTTCGTCCCCCTTTCCCCAAGTATAATACTTGTTGATAAGACTCCACAAAGTAGTCGTATCTAGTTGGAAAGGAAAATTTATCAATAACTCCCAAGCTATTACTTGGTACGGATATTAACTTGTTCCAGTAATCTTACCCCTCGAAAAGATGAGAAGGTAAACAACGACTTAATAAGTCAACAGCACCCGAGTTGCGAGTGAAGGGAATACTTTATGACCGGGAAGTCGACAAGATAAATAACATTTTCCAAGTAAGGTTCCCTTATTATTAGGGAGATAGACTCAAAAAATAATGATGTCTGAGAACCTTTCTTGATATAAGATTAATAATAATATGACTCCGAAATATTTTCTGTAATAATCGAAGAAGATAAACCTTATCGAGGTTATTCTAAGTATGGAATAAATATTCAGAGAATATTTATTGAATTAAAATATTTTACGGAATATTTAGGAATATGAAAGAATATCTTTAATCAGAGTATCTCTCAAATAATTCTTGAAGAAATATCGAGAGAATATTTATTGCATAATTAAATATTCAAATGAATATTCCAAATAATATTCATTAATTAATAAGACCTGAAAGGAATATTTAAATTATTTAAAATAATATTCGATGATTAAATAGAACCCTGGATGAATATTCAAAATAATATTTATAATTAATTAGGAATTTAAATGAATATTGATAAAGTAATATTCATTTAATGGATAATATTCTAAATGAATATCAAGTAATGTTCATTTAGTAATCCAAGCTTTAAAGGAATATTCGAGATAAGACTCGATAAATAAATCAAGTTTCAGATGAACATTAAAATAATATTCGACAGGTAATTACTATCTTAAATGAATACTCAAAAGTAATATTCATTTAATGAATAATATTCTAAATGAATATCCAAATAATATTCATTTAGTAGTCCAACCTTTAGAAGAATATTCGCAATAATAATCGATAAATAATTCGACTCTGAATGAATATTAAAAATATTATTCGTCGAATAGTTACGTTCAAATAATTATTTGAAGTAAAGATCGTTAAAATAAATAATCTCGAACGAATATTCAAATAATATTCGTCGCCCGAACAATGGAAAATATTTACTTAAATATTTTCCTCCGAGGTAATCTCGATATATCAAGAAATATTGACTCCCGGTCTATATTTGATGAATAAGATGTATACGCCCTTCTATGAGGGTCTTACAACAACCGGCTTATAACTGATATATAACTATCTAGCTTATAAGCCAACAATAACATTCAGGGAACAAGTATATCAATTCAACTTGAAGGTAGGCATGCATGCAATGGCATATGTATATCAGCAATCATATATATATATATTTATTCAATCACAACAACAGCCTAAAAGAAGGGAATTGAAACTTGCCTGGTAGTCGAGTACGGTAAGGGGTAGTGGTAGCGGGTCCCGGTTCAGCTTGGTGATCTATAAATAGCCAAGGCATTCTGGATTAATCACTTAACATATTAAAAGTTAAGTTATACTTAATTCGAAACACATTCTCGAGTTATCTCGTTATACCCCTTTTTGTGGATTACTTTTATCACTGATCCGACCCGACATTCGTTCGTTAATACGACATGTCATTGTACTTATACTTGGGACATACTTAAGTCATATGAGTTCTAAAGTCGATCGTTACGAACCAATACTATACTCCGAGTTTTATCGCCCGTTTTCTAAGTGTTTTACCGAAGTTATAAAAGAGTCGTCTTTTAGGGGTTCGTTCGCGTTTAACCTCGACTCGAACATTTTTAATAAATCGAAAAACGATCCTTTGACATACGGTTTTCTTTCACACCTTCCTTTTTACCTCTAGTATTTATTTACCAAGATTCGCCATGACGTTACATAGTTTACGAGGGTTCAATTACAGTTACGAACTTTCGTTTACGGATTCGAACTACTTTTAGTAATTTGGTCATAAATCCTAAACCGTAAGTCCGTTTCACGTGATCTTTATATCAAAACGAAGCTTAGAACATTACCTATCCTATCATGGCAGATAAGGTCTCTGGACAGTAGGGTTTCGACATGGAAAATGGCATACAAAACATGGTATTGTAAAATCGGGCATTATAACGGCTGTAAATCGAATATCTATCAATTTCGAATCTTCCCATAAACATAGTATCCAACCCAAACAACATATACATGACTTATATACATGAACTGAGGCCAAGCAATGCCTTTCCGTTCACCTAGCTATTTACATCATTAATCCAAAATCCATACATAATCATGCTTATAATCTTAACATAACCATAACTAAGTTATAACTATCATAAACATGCTTAAATCTCAAACAAGGGTTAGGGTTTCAAGAGCTTTATACCTTCCTTGGAGTGTGTTCTAGCCTCACTAAGCTTTGTATGATCCTTGGGTGGCATTAAGCTAGCTAAATCAACCATAAAAATCAAAGAAAACCAACATTAGTTCTTGAAGAACACTATTCACCCTCCTTGTAAATGATTTATTTGAAAATGGAAACAAAGGATTTTGGACTTGAAATTTCTAGGAGATTAGTTTCTTGAAATATAGAACTCACCTTAAAAATTACAAGATCAAACAAGGAGTGGAAGGTGGACTTTTGTTTTTGAATTTCCTTAAAGCCGAATGGAAGAAAAAAATGGGAGAATGGAGTTGTTTGGCTTGCTTCACTTTGCTCTCATCTATTTTGTGTGAATTATTGCTTGGTTTAAAAAAATATCTTGTATAAAGTGACTTTAATAAAGTGGTGATGTATTGGATGATGGAGATTGCATGCCAAGTGTTGATCCTTGGATGGTTATAAGCTAACTAGTTTGTTTGTTTTGCTAAGTACTTGTTCAATCTCTAATTGTCTAGTTACTTAGCCCACTTGGTTGCTAGATATTTATCTAGTAGCTTGCATAAGACTCTTGCTTCCTCTGCTTGTTTCTGTGTCCGGTTATTACCCGTTTCGATTGATCGTTCGTGGGAATATTTCACGGATTTCTAATTAGGGTTTACCGGGAATCCTCTTTAATATTAATACTTTCATTCTCCATCTTTCATTCTAACTTTCCAATTTATATTCCTTAAATCCATTCGTTAAATACTTAAGGCTATCAGTGTCCAGGGAACTCTCGGAGAAAATAAAAGTGCGGTTTTTCAGAATCCGACAGCTTTTACATACACTTATTTTCCCCCTGGATCACTAATATGAACTCGGAAATCCGTTCCGAATACTTCTATATAGTGTCGTCTCATATTATTATATACTCCCACCAAAACACTATTCATTCTGTATTCTTTACTTGTTCTCTTAGGGTTGTATAATTGTCCGTATTCTCTTTCGATCGTTCCTTAACCTTTTTACGGAACTACTGGATTAATCGCTATCGATCTGGATGACATGAGAGTATTCTCTTGCTTGAATTTGCCATATCTTATTCCCTTAGAAGATAGATTATTCTTACCTATGTTGTCACCCTTTAGCATTCTTCAAGACATAGAAATAATAAAGTCGAATTCCATTCATTCTTTCCAAATATCAATTATTACATTGTAGCCATAACCACTCCTCAGTGGTTTCCTACCTTCATTCTTAAATCAAATATAATAACATCCCAAAATATCAAATCCTCAAAGTTAATATCTCAATTCTTGGATTATAATAATATTTAATCCACTGTCCGGTCAAATATTATACCGAAAAGAATTTGGAATTTCTGAATTCCGATCGTCTCTGCATTCACTTATTTCCTCCGCGTATTACTAATATGACTTCGAAACATCCATATCACGTCCCGTACATAGGGTGGAGTGAAAAGTTTTCCAACTTACAAAATCACTATTCATCCACCAAATACTATGCACGTACAGGAAACACTATGCAAGTACGGGAAATACTATGCACGTACGGGAAACACTATGCACGTACTCATTTCCCTTCAAGGATCCGTTAGCTCCTTCCTGGATGGTAGATTATTCTTATCCAGGTCCTCAACCATCGAATTACTCTATTCTGACCATATACCAATGCATCAGGATCATTGTCCAAAGCAATATCCATTCATTACAATCATTGTTCTTTGAAACCACCATTCATTAGAGCTGGTGACCTTGTTGTCGGAATCATTGTTCCTCATTTAATCATTACTTAATAAAAAGTTTTAATTATATCCAAAATTTGGGGTTCTTACAGTCTCCCCTCCTTAAAAGGATTCCGTCCCGGAATCAGGTAGGAAGCAAAGAGTCGTTTGCCTGTCGTTCACTCTTTAGCTTCCCGGTCAATTCTTAGTCGTTCTACCCTTCCTCAGCACATCTTCTAGTGCTACAATTCATACTTTATCCTTTTTCCATCAACGTTGCTACTTTTCGTACAACTCACTATCCGGGTTATACTCTTACTCAGTCTTATCCTTATTGATACCTGCAGTAACCTTGGTATCACTATCGCCCTACGATTCGGAGGTAACCTCGCTCGTACTGTGCATTTCCTGATTGCTTTAATCTTCGCAATCTCGATCAATATAGAGAAGTGGAAAGATTTATTGAGAGATCACTATGATCAATTGAACATTTGTTATATTGCATAGTTAGTACAGAAGGGGGCCAGCCTTTAGTACTTGACAAGCAATTAAACAAGTCATGGCATTCCACTTAGACTTCTATCACATAGACAGATAGTCACGTAGCAGTACCTCCCCTCCTAAAAGGGTTGTTCTTCTCAATTCATAAAGAAGATGAATAAGAGAGAAGAAGAGAAAAGAGTTCTAAAGGATTATAGAAAGCTTTCATGATTGTAGAATATCATACTCAGAATTTACCTCTGAACTATAGAGGTTTATCAAAGAAGAAATTAATCATAATTATATCCAATACTATTTGATCGAAATCTCACGTGTCAACATATCTTGCTGCTTTGTCCATTATTCTATGGACAAATACTCTTGTTCAATCTTAGCGATACTCGCATTCGGGAAATCCTTCAACCTTTCAGGTTAAATCTTAGATTTCTCACTTGGCATCATTATTACTGACATCCCATATCATGTTACTAGCTTTTTCATAACTATAATATTGACACTATCAGGTTGTCATCCTGAGAATTCATTAGAAAACCCATTCATAACATTCCTTGCTTCTCATTCCATAGTTGCTTCCCCAGCCTTTTCTTTATCAATCACATCCTTCTTATTAGCTGATTCTTACTCATTTCTATTATTTACTTTCACCTTCACCTCTTTATTGAGACACCTTTTTGCACTTGGTACCTCCTTATCGGTATTCCGCCTCATTTATTCTATAATCATCACGTTATTTCAATTTAAACTTTCCGAAATGAATCTGGCCCGATTCCTTTAACTTAGATTCATATAATCTACTTCTGCCAACCTTGTTTCTCATTACTTGTTCTTTTCTATCCATGGTTTTCCACAGGTTGTCTTTCGTAAGTCAGACCAGGTCGTATATCTACATGCTCGTACTCCTATCATCTGTTGAACATCTGCATTTTACTGGCGTAGCCTGGCCACATGAAAACCCGTTATGACCGTGCTATAATTTTGGGGCTAAGGCTGGCTCGAATACCGCCGTCTGAACACTTTAAACTCTTAAGTGGCTCAATAAGTCTTGGGCTCAACCGCCCTTCCCTCCAAGTCTCATTAATTCTTTCTACGGGAATACGTTTAGCATCACGAATTATCAACCTCATATTCTTTATCTTGTTTGTGCAGAAGTACACTAACACAAACTTGCTTGTCATTCATCAACATGCCATTTAGCTTATCAATAGCAGCACTTTCTTTATCTTTACGTTGTCATCTCCTTTCTTAGAAGAATCACCATCGCTTGTTGTTTACGTAGTGCGTTAATAGTTAACCCTACGGGTTTCAAATCCCTTAGGGAGACAAAGTAATCATTATTCCTTATCCATAAGGAACACTTCCTGAACTTGATGTAGATATAACGTGAAGCAGATAGAATTGCAGAAGAGTTTCAAGCACCGCAGCTAGGTCCGGTTGATGAAACTATCACTTATGCATCTTCCATAAAAGACTGGAAACTTAACGGTTTACTTCATCAATTTTGTACCATGGTCCTGGTTTGCCTCAAAACGGGACCTTCTAAGGTACGTAATATGCTTAAGACTCCATCAGGAATCGAATCTTTACTTAAACCATTATTACTGTTAATTCTTGCACAGTCATCAGAAGGAATGTAAATTCCTCCATTCCGATATGACCTTCAAGGTCCTTCCAAATATCATCTTGTTTCTTCGGTATGAACATTTGTAATTATTCCTTTATACTTAGATCGTCGGCCACCTCATTGGCCTTTCTTGGTGATAATGATTTCTTGTAACCCATGTTTTCTGGGTACATTCCAGCTCAAGTTTTTTTTTTTTTTTTTTTCTACCTCATTCCCATCACTGTTGGGTTAAAACATTCTCCCTTAAGCTCTGCTGAAGGAGAAAAATATAACTATCAGTCATTTCCATAAGTCATTGCTTCCACCTACCCGTGGGAACTTTATCACGTTTTATTCCCAATCCTACTTAGGATACTACTTTTCTTAGTTCCTTCCTTATCTTAGGATAATCTCAACCTTTATAGGTTCAATCCATACTTCCTCAGGGTTTCATACATACCTCATCTGGCACTATTGTTACTATGTCATACATTCCTTACCAAACTTCCATTTTGAAGTTCGGAATATTACCTTTTTTCCTTGTAAGGTTTCGTAGGCCATCCTTATCATTCCTCCGGTATTTTCTGGGTACCGGGTATATCAAAATGTCATTGATCAATACTCTAATAATTCTATCTATGTTCTTTCCAGCACTCTTTTTAATAATCCTTACCGGTCATTGTTGCCTTAGCAAGTCCAGCTCATATCATCTGAAGTCATAATGTCGTTATTAGGGTTAATGCCACCCCTTGTGCATTCCCCAGGGTTTGTCTTAATTTATGGATATCCTATCCTTAATTCAACTGCCAAGGAATTCTTGCATCTTATAATTGGCAATCCGATCATGTATCCTTAATAAAGGTCTCTTTTCAATCATTCTCATTTGATAATCGATCGGTGGTTTAATGCCACCCTCTTCTTTCAGATAGTTGTCAGCCTATTTGGCCTTCCAAAAAGGCAACGTATGTCAATCTCTTCTCTTACCGAACTTGTTAATGGTAGCAAGGATGTTCTGGAAGATATTGGTCGAGTTCAACGTGAATCTCTTAGTGCTTATCGTTCTTCGCAAAGGTACTTGCCTCAGACAAAATTCCTACAGCATACTGTTCAATTTCTGACCTTTTCTATACCCTCTTCATATACCTTCATTGTTTACTTTCCTCCGTCATAATATATTCATGGTATTCATGATACCCTAACATCATACATCTCAAGTCACTATACTTCCATTTTACTCGAAATCTTGGACAACCATATACACATGAGTCACTTCAGTACGGGTGACCCCATCCCAAAAAGGTCTAGTGAATTCCCAATCAAAACATGGGTTGTTCGGCAGAAGATTCAAACGATCTCATTAATGTTTCCTTTATATCAGAAGCCCTTGCAGTCGGTGCTTTCTTAGAAGCAACCCTGCTTTGTCTTTTCATTGCTGGTCTAGTCGCTTTATAGTCCGTTGTGACTTGGCCTCAACTGGCCACACATAAAAATACATGATTTTAGGGGTTGGCTAATAGCATTACTTTTCTAGCAATTGCCGGCATAGTGCCTTCTTCTTTGATACCTTTCTACCTTTCCAAAACTTTACTCCATATAAGTCTTAATCGACTACTCGGCACCATCTCCGGTCACCTTTCCTCCACTTTTATCTTTTCAACTATTCTTATCAATCCTGCGTGCCACACAAGCTTACCATTCCTGGCATAACAGCCTTTTCATTTAAGTCAATCCTGGAATTTCTCAGTCCGGCTGGTTTCTTACTTACATTTCCTATTTTCGTCCAATCTCACTTCATCATTTTATCACTACCGTCGATTGTAATGTTCAGGGTCCGTTTACTAACCCATTTTATAGCATCCTTACCCAAATCACAGGGTTTGCTCCAATTTTTACTCTCTTCCGTGACATTCTCTGATAATCAGAAAGATAAGGTTTGCCAAAATTCACCGAATTCCTTTCCAGACTCAGGGAAATTTTGATCAATCTACCCACCTACTGGTAACATTAAGGAGACCAGTTTTGAAACCTGAAGAATAGTTCTATGAACCTCCAAGCAGGTGGAATCATAAGCAGTCATAGTTAACGAAATAATCATCATCGGATTGGAAGTTTACCCACTGGAGAGGAATCAATTATATCCATCCCTTAGAAGGGAATCAATAGTTTCAAACTGAAACCTGTCACAACGTCCAGATATTCAATACTACCAAATGTCGGTCTACCTAACCCTTTATGCGAAGCGTCATTGGAAGCATAAAGTCTCCTTTTTCCATTAAGCAATGCCAGCTCTTGGTCATTACCAATTTCACCTTTTAGCTCCAGGAAGATTTTCTCACATTTTTCTCTTTAACTGCTGATCGTATTACTTGATCTATTATAATTCCGTGTCGGAGTAAACTTAAGGTAACTACTATAATCCATTCAAAGAGAAGAAGGAATTTAATATTCCTCTGAATCACATGCATCTAACGTTTTCGGTTCATCATTTAACTGAGTTGAATTAACTCTATACTCAGTCTCTGGTAGTAGTCTCATTACGAGTTCATCTTGACTCACTGGTCTTATCTTCCGGTAGGTTCTGAGATCATTGTCTTGCTTACTACTTCCTTATATAATTTTACCCAATCATACTGTCACTTCCCAATGTCTTTACTTTCTACTGATTCATTCATGAACATTTCCCTGAATAAAACCACCTCATTAACCTCACTTTGGTTTCGTAATTTACAACCTATGACACCTGCCTTCTCATGGCGAATTATTACCGACCATATTCATACTAATTCATTTATCAGATGATATGGCACTTACTGCCTCCTTCTCCACTATTCCTGGGGACTCTGCTCCTCGCCCTAAATCGATGTCTTTGATAATCATACATCCCTCTAGCTCTTTCTTTGTTAAGATCAAAATCTCTAAGGATTCTCATCTATTTTCGTATAAGATCTCAAGTAATTCTTCCAATCCTTCTTTCTTGCTGGTACTACATCTGGTAGTCCGGCTATGAATTCAACATGCATCTTCAGATCTCTTAATAATATCTCGGTTCTTTATACTCACTTTCCTGAGCACCATTTCTTAATCATCACAGTCATTCTGGCTGCGACCCTCATTACCCATGGGTAAGCTCCTTATCCTAACAGGATTTTCCTTATCTGCTGGAACCTCTTCCGGGTCTCCAGTAGGGTACTCCATCGAATTACCCGCTGATCTTCTGCATATAAAGCATCATCGCGCTGTTGCTCTTATGCCTCAAGGTCAGTCGCCTTACTCGTCGATACAATATCGAGCTAAGTTACTATCATTATACTTACGAGTTCCCATAAGGGTTTTATATGTCATCACTACCTTAAGTAGTCCGACTATGAACTTGGCAAGAGTTCTTATTATCTTATTGAATTTATTGTTTTAACGTCACCTCATCTCTAGGGTTTATAACGTACGCTCTGATACCACTACTGTAACACCCCCAGATCCGGGGTCCGGGATCCGGTGGTTACGGTTTCCAATTCTGTCCACAACAATTGAACTTTCCTTAATCATAAAATAAATTACGTCTCTATAACCCAACACAACAATATACAACACACCCGTTATAGTCCCAGAGATGAAATCAGAGTAACGATCAAATTTTTATTAATCACATTATGAGTTCTTACAATCCAAAAGAATTTCAATATAATACATACCCTTTGCCATCCATTTACATAAGTCATACTAGACCATATTCTTGGTACTGAAAGAATAAATAAACCCTACCAATAGCTTCTTCTTCCGCTCTGGTAGTCTCATCGTCCTCGCCCGCGTCGAGTGCGCCTTGTGCGAGTCATCTGGTCTAGCTGTTGTTGTGATATAATAATAAAGCAAGGGTGAGCAATAGCCCACCAACAATAATATATAACTGAACGATAATGTAACAGTTCAAAAGTATCTTTCAAACCATATGCCATGCATTTACGGAAATGATGCCAGTATAATATGAACGATGAAGTTACAAGGTAACTTAAAGTATTTGTTTGTAGAAATATCTGCTACATCAAAGTAAGCGAGATATTCTTATTGTTATTAAGAAGAGGAACTTGCAAGAAAAGGTTGCAATTCCAGTTATGACCCTTTTCCAACTCTGCCAACAGTAATCATGTTGCAGGAAATAAATAAATTTGGATGATGAACCAATGATGGAGTATTCACCGCGCCCGCTGTTCCAATCTTGATGATCAGTCGAGATCGTACAGCTCAATTTAGATTTACTACCGGTAGAAGGAAGAACTGACGGCTTTACTTGTATACCGCCTTACTAGCTCTCCCCGGCCAACGGTTGGGCCAAAGGGGATGGACCGGCGCTACTCGGCCTCTTACACGACTCCTAGTTCAAATAGAATTCATGATTTTGAATGTAACGTTCGTCCCCCTTTCCCCAAGTATAATACTTGTTGATAAGACTCCACAAAGTAGTCGTATCTAGTTGGAAAGGAAAATTTATCAATAACTCCCAAGCTATTACTTGGTATGGATATTAACTTGTTCCAGTAATCTTACCCCTCGAAAAGATGAGAAGGTAAACAACGACTTAATAAGTCAACAGCACCCGAGTTGCGAGTGAAGGGAATACTTTATGACCGGGAAGTCGACAAGATAAATAACATTTTCCAAGTAAGGTTCCCTTATTATTAGGGAGATAGACTCAAAAAATAATGATGTCTGAGAACCTTTCTTGATATAAGATTAATAATAATATGACTCCGAAATATTTTCTGTAATAATCGAAGAAGATAAACCTTATCGAGGTTATTCTAAGTATGGAATAAATATTCAGAGAATATTTATTGAATTAAAATATTTTACGGAATATTTAGGAATATGAAAGAATATCTTTAATCAGAGTATCTCTCAAATAATTCTTGAAGAAATATCGAGAGAATATTTATTGCATAATTAAATATTCAAATGAATATTCCAAATAATATTCATTAATTAATAAGACCTGAAAGGAATATTTAAATTATTTAAAATAATATTCGATGATTAAATAGAACCCTGGATGAATATTCAAAATAATATTTATAATTAATTAGGAATTTAAATGAATATTGATAAAGTAATATTCATTTAATGGATAATATTCTAAATGAATATCAAGTAATGTTCATTTAGTAATCCAAGCTTTAAAGGAATATTCGAGATAAGACTCGATAAATAAATCAAGTTTCAGATGAACATTAAAATAATATTCGACAGGTAATTACTATCTTAAATGAATACTCAAAAGTAATATTCATTTAATGAATAATATTCTAAATGAATATCCAAATAATATTCATTTAGTAGTCCAACCTTTAGAAGAATATTCGCAATAATAATCGATAAATAATTCGACTCTGAATGAATATTAAAAATATTATTCGTCGAATAGTTACGTTCAAATAATTATTTGAAGTAAAGATCGTTAAAATAAATAATCTCGAACGAATATTCAAATAATATTCGTCGCCCGAACAATGGAAAATATTTACTTAAATATTTTCCTCCGAGGTAATCTCGATATATCAAGAAATATTGACTCCCGGTCTATATTTGATGAATAAGATGTATACGCCCTTCTATGAGGGTCTTACAACAACCGGCTTATAACTGATATATAACTATCTAGCTTATAAGCCAACAATAACATTCAGGGAACAAGTATATCAATTCAACTTGAAGGTAGGCATGCATGCAATGGCATATGTATATCAGCAATCATATATATATATTTATTCAATCACAACAACAGCCTAAAAGAAGGGAATTGAAACTTGCCTGGTAGTCGAGTACGGTAAGGGGTAGTGGTAGCGGGTCCCGGTTCAGCTTGGTGATCTATAAATAGCCAAGGCATTCGGGATTAATCACTTAACATATTAAAAGTTAAGTTATACTTAATTCGAAACACATTCTCGAGTTATCTCGTTATACCCCTTTTTGTGGATTACTTTTATCACTGATCCGACCCGACATTCGTTCGTTAATACGACATGTCATTGTACTTATACTTGGGACATACTTAAGTCATATGAGTTCTAAAGTCGATCGTTACGAACCAATACTATACTCCGAGTTTTATCGCCCGTTTTCTAAGTGTTTTACCGAAGTTATAAAAGAGTCGTCTTTTAGGGGTTCGTTCGCGTTTAACCTCGACTCGAACATTTTTAATAAATCGAAAAACGATCCTTTTGACATACGGTTTTCTTTCACACCTTCCTTTTTACCTCTAGTATTTATTTACCAAGATTCGCCATGACGTTACATAGTTTACGAGGGTTCAATTACAGTTACGAACTTTCGTTTACGGATTCGAACTACTTTTAGTAATTTGGTCATAAATCCTAAACCGTAAGTCCGTTTCACGTGATCTTTATATCAAAACGAAGCTTAGAACATTACCTATCCTATCATGGCAGATAAGGTCTCTGTACAGTAGGGTTTCGACATGGAAAATGGCATACAAAACATGGTATTGTAAAATCGGGCATTATAACGGCTGTAAGTGAGTGGCTTCAAGTGAGTGGCTGAAAGGGGTGAGTGTATCTTGGATCTCAAATCCGGAGTCACTGTTGACTTTCCTTTGTAGCTCATGGATCATTTGTACCAGGTTGTTTGGATCATCTATGTACGTCCAATTCTTTGTGGTTAATATTTCCTGATTATACACATAATTGATTTTTAGTAATTTCCTCAGTTAAGATTCAACTTTTGTGTTGTTTACTTTCTTTATTGAAATAACCGAAAGTATGGAATTTTTAATTGATCAAAGGTATTTGCTTGAAGATTGTCAACTAGAGCATGAGAGAGAGAGAGAGAGAGAGAGAGATGAACCTTCACTCCACAGAAAGACTGAGACTACTAAACTAGCAACAGAATTGCAACAAGCTAAGATAAGCTAAGCCATCTTCGAGTCTTAAGTATATAAAATTAGGCATAAGGGGATCACTCCAAGATCGACTAATTAATTTCTGGCATGCTAGCAATCTTTCTTTAACCAGTTGTTTACTTAATTAATAACTTGGCCTAAAGGTCTTCGTGAGAATGAAATCTTCAATTACGTTCTTGCCAAACATGATAAAATGAGTCAATAAACTAGCAACGGAATTGCAACAAGCTAAGATAAGCTAAGCCATCTTCGAGTCTTAAGTATATAAAATAAGGCATAAGGGAATCACTCCAAGATCTTCTGGCATGCTAGCAATCTTTCTTTAACCAGTTGTTTACTTAATTAATAACTTGGCCTAAAGGTCTTCGTGAGAATGAAATCTTCAATTACGTTCTTGCCAACCATGATAAAATGCAACACTAATGTATAGCTTAGTCACATGCTGGGTAATATAATTACTATGGTTGTCATTCAGACAATTTTTAGCAATAGGAAAGCAGCTAGACTTGCAAAATCTCAAGATGAAAAGGGCATCCATGAAGGAGGTATTATACACCACAATGTAGATGTTTAGCCATAAACTACCTACTGAAAAATGGAAGATACACTCTAAAAAGAACAATTACCTACAGAAAGATGTATTAAGCTGCATATCTACTAAAATACATAGCCAAGTAAAGTGTCCACCTACTATGAGTTACAAGAAAAGTCTAGTGACCAGCGTGGCTACTTCTTCCTTGGCTTTTTTGGTGCTTAAAGAAGAACGGGAATCATTTGTAGTCTTACACTTATTGCTTGTCGGAATCGATTGGAGACTGTGCTCTAGCAATGCATCTGGCTCTCAAGAGCTCAAGGAGGAACAACGGTAAATTGTAAAGGTCCTTCTCGTCAATTCTAAGATTTACCGAATATAATGAGAAGGACCTTTACAATTTACCGAATATAAATTGCAATCCTTTCTCGACAAAATCAGAAATGTCTAAGAAAGGTTTTAACATCCGGTGTTTCCAAGCCTCATATTTCAAAACAGACAGGGTAGAGGTTCGATGTTTCATGGAAGACCGGTACGTATTGGCATCGTGAGTGAGGTGATTCTACGTAATTTGAAATAAGAAAAATGATGAAGTTAAAAAAAATCAAAAAAATTTTGAACACGAAAAGTACGAATCAAAACAAACAAACCCTAGAATACTTAATTGGAAATAAGTTAATTAAAATCGACTTAAAAACTAAAATAATTAATTAAAATCAATCAAGAAACATACTCCAAAATTAGTAAGAGAATAAATTGATTTGACAAGAATAATACTTACATCGTTCCACTCATTTTATCACCAATCAGATTTTCACCTTTTATTCAATCATATTAAACAAACTAATAATTACCAACAAATTATATTACTTTTCAAATAAATTAACATAATTAACAATAAACTTACCTTAGTAATCGAACGTGGACAATAATTCTGGGACATATAGAATAGGAAATGTGGTCACACATTAAGTGACGTAGAGATGACAACGGGTCGGATCGGATATTTGATGTATCCAATTCCAAATCATTTTATCAAATCCAAATCCAAATCTAATTGGATTTTAAAATCGAAATTAAAATCCGATCCAGCGGATTTTGGATCGGGTTCGGGTTTATTCAATTCCAAATTGTGGAACTCCTAAAACAAAAAATGCTTTGTACTATTGTTTTAGTCTGAACCTAAAATGTATATTATATATGCATTAATAATGTATATTACTATTAATGTATTAATGTATATACTATACATATATTAATGTATATCACTATTAATGTATGTATATATATATATATATGTGTGTGTGTGTGTGTGTGTGCAAGTGATCAAATAGAAACCAATATATATATATATATATTGTTTTTTTTTCGGGTTTGGAGCGGGTTATGGATTTCGGGTCGGGTTCGGATCGGAATGCCTAAAATCCAAATCCAAATTCTTTCGGGTTTGAAAATTGAATCCAAATCCAAAAAATCGGGTTCGGTAAAATCCAATCGGGTCGGCATGGATCGGGTATCCTTCGGATCAGATTTTTGTGACAATCCTAGTGGGACGAAGGGAGTACAAAATAATAAAAAAGAGAGTCAGCTAATTATGCGATTCTTTTTCTATCGAGATATATTCACGACGTTGAATGCATGGATCCTAAGGGAAGTTATATAATTACACGATAGAATATGTGGTTAAAAGGAGTGATTATTCGGTTAAACGCATATTTCGGTAGGGTTTCGAAGTATTTCAGGTCCTTTGATGAAGACGATGATGATTATTTCATTTAATTACTTTATTTTTTACTTTATACTATTTGTTGTTTTCTTCTTTTCTTTTGAGTTTTTTTTCCATAATCATATTCTTATATATAATATACCTTGAAAGAAAATATTCTTATATATAATATCTGTTGTCTCCTTAATTTCTTATCCTATTCGATTTTATGAAATAATGGAATGTTATTGCTTTTTTACTTCATTTCTTTCTTATTTTAACTTGATCATTATTTCAAAAAAAAAAAACTTGATCATTTTTTTAATTTAAAATTTAGTGATTTTCTTTTTCTTCATTTCTTCTCAATTTTAACAATAATATAAAACAAAAACATATCAATTAAATAACATATTTTTGATAACATTTTTATTTTATTTTTTATTAAGTACACGTAATGTATATTAATTCAACTATAATATTTAATATTCCATTCCTAATGTGAATTCATATTTTTAAGATTTTGATTAAAATTAGCTAGTTAAAAGATTTTAAAATTTCGATACATTTTATAAAAAGATGCAATCCGTAGGAACTCTTTTAGGTGTCTACTTTTAGACTTGAGTTCCGCCCTCTTTTAGGTATATAATTGGGTTAAATGGCATTTTGGTCACTCAACTGACTGGAAACTTTCAATTGGGTCATTAAACTTAAAAAGTTTTCAATCACATCATTATACTCTTAAAAATTTTCATTCAGGTCACTGGCCGTTACACTCCGTTAAAAATTAGACGGAAAGCTGACTAAGTTTGGTGAGTTGGCTTGAACAAACCCACCGTGGCATGTACAGTCAGCTGATGCGGCATTTTGGTCACTCAACTGACTAAAAATTTGCAATCGGGTCATCAAACTCGAAGAAATTTTCATTCAGGTCACTAAACTAAAGATTAGTTTTTTTCACTCACAAAAGTTAATCGTTGTTAATCTCTTGTCATTATATATAATTACTCGTTCGTATTAGGTCCGGATTCGAATTAATATGTTTATAGTTTGCTCAAATTCGGCTTGAATTCGAATATGAATGTTTGTATTTGATTCGGTTCGACTCGATTGACTATCGAACTACTCGATTTTGTATATTCAAATTCGTTCAGAATAATCTTAAAAAATTAAGAATACATTATCGAATACTCTAAAATTATATAATTTTGATTAAGAATATATATAATACATACATAACTTACGACTTGCTAATCAAATACGTATAATAAACACATTACTGAGTACTCTAAAATTATTTGGCTTTTATTGAATATGTGGAACTTAATTATGTATTCCATTTTTTGTACCTTAATTTTAGTTCATTTTAAATAAAATATGAATTTAATTTTTTAAGTCAAAAGTTACTTTTAAATAAAAATTTATCAAACACTACAATTAACTTTAAATAAAATTATCCAAACACAGATATTCAACTTAAAGCAAAAAAATTTACTTTTAACTTAAAGTTAATATACTACACTTTAAGTTATAAGTAACTTTATATATATATATATATATATATATATATATATATATATATATATATATATATATATATATATATATATATATATATAATGACAAGAGATTAACAACGATTAACTTTTTGTGAGTGAAACCACTAATCTTTAGTTTAGTGACCTTAATGAAAATTTCTTCGAGTTTGATGACCCGATTGCAAATTTATAGTCAGTTGAGTGACCAAAATGCCGCTTCAGCTGACTGTACATGCCACGGTGGATTTGTTCAAGCCAACTCAGCAAACTTAGTCAGCTTTCCGTCAAATTTTTAACGGAGTGTAACGGCTAGTGACCTGAATGAAAATTTTTAAGAGTATAATGATGTGATTGAAAACTTTTTGAGTTTAATGACCCAATTGAAAGTTTCCAGTGTGTTGAGTGACCAAAAAGCCATTTAACCCGTATATAATTTCATATTTTAGTTCCGCACTTTATACCACATCGGTGTGTGGTGTAAGAGTTCGCACTAGGCATTGCCAAAACTTTAAAATGTTAAAAAACTTTACCTTCCAAAGCATTTCACACTTTAGATTTTTGGAACACAACACCGTTAATTCAAGATTTCACATCATGGAGTTATATTAGATTTCATATTATGTATTTTAAAGACTTCAAGATAGACTCTACATTACAAAAACAAAGTACTTCACTATATTCATTATATTAGACTTAAAAACCTAAACACCTGTTGGAATATGGATTCGATTATAATTTGAATTCATTGATTCGGTAAAATCAATTCCGTTTTTACTACAGATTTTTTATTACCGCCTTAACATAATTAATTAACACGGTTAATTAATTAAGGAAATTGCCACCGATTTAATTGATTAGCTCGGCTAATTAATTAAGGCAATTGTGTTAAGGAAATTGCCACCGATTTAATTGATTAGCGCGGCTAATTAATTAAGGCAATTGTGTTAAGGAAATCGCCACCGATTTAATTGATTAGCGCGGCTAATTAATTAAGGCAATTGTGTAGCGCACAAGTCTTCTCATCCTATAAATACTCATCTAGAGCATTAGGATTAAACACTCGAAAAACACACATCCTCCTCTTATATACAGCCACTTCTCTTCCTCTGGTGATAGTTCTTGCTCGTCTCAAGCTCGCTGAGAGTGACGCTTTTCTGTAGCCTTACTGCAATCCGTTTTATCCTGGGTGGCGATTCGCTCACATACAATGGGGGGCTAATACGCTTTAAGGAGATAGTCACGCACTGGACTTGGGTTTTTCGTTCCTTGTCTCCTCTTTTAATTATACACATAACTGTTGCTCACACACGCACAAATATTATACTGTTTGTATTTATCGCAGATTGTCCAACAATCTTAAAGCGTATTATATTATATCTGTGATCTGTACCTGCGTAATTATTTGTTTATTTGAGTGACAGATTCTCAAAGCAGTTCATTGTTTTATTTTTGGATCGAAGTAGATCGATCGAACTCGTGTTTTTTGTCAGATGTTAATTTGTGATATATCTACCGATGTTTGGATGAATAAAGTGGATTAACATTATTATAATCGATAATCAGTGGTTTTTTTTTATGTTGACATATGATTAGATTAAATTGATTAACATGATAGTGGTATATTGTTTTGTACCTGGATAGCTTGATATGCTTCATTAATGTATATGATTAGATGATGGGTTTTTTAATCAATTGATTGGTTTATTAATATTGTTCATCCAGCATGAGTGACTAACGAGGCTATTTTTGTTAGTGTAGGTGCCCTAGAGGCAATACATTTTAGTTTATTTAAACTTCATTGTTAGTGGATTTTATGTCCACTAAATACGTTCCATTTTGGCTTCAATTGACCGTTTGTACCCGAGTGTTTAGTGTCTTTTTATGTGTTTTCTTGTTTTTAGTGTGCAGAGTATCGTTTGAGGAATAAGGTGGTGGAATTTCATGTTTCGGATGGATTAGAGCTGGAAGTGTCGAGGGCTGAGATAGCATGTCGGCCAGGGGGCATATCGGAGCACTGTGCAACAGCCAACAAGAGGAACGAAGCGAAATTGAAGTTCTGGACAGGGGGGCCAGGCGCGCCCGCGCCTGTATAGAGCGCGCTCGCGCCCTGGTGGACTGAAAAATATTAATTTTCTGTTGTTGGGCTTGTTCGGAAGGGCCGGTTCAGACCAGATGTGCAGCCTTGTGTCTTGGAAGCCCAGTTTAGTATGTACTATTGGGGGAAAGCCCTAATTATCACCAAGTATCGTATTATTCTAAGCGTGGATTTTGAGAGAGAGAGAGAGAGAGAGAGAGAGAGAAGAACCATTGGGAGAGCATCAAGCTTTTTGGGATTTCCTAGTTTTCCTTTCATATTTGTAATCTCCTATTGCGTTGAATGCTCGGTTGTTTTCGTATACTCTTTTACTACTCTTGTTTGGTTTATCGTATTTCTTTTTCAATCATGTTTACACTTGAACCCATGATGGCGATTAGGTCGATTATGGGCTAAGTCGTTATCATGGGATTTTAATGGATTTTTCTATGGATTCTAGTAATTAAGTGTTTTTTATGCCTTGGTGTGTGATTGGTTGTATTGATTTCCTAGTATGATTACGATTATTCGTTATAGGTGAGTCGCGAACACATGTAATTGTTTGTTTAATCCTGGTGAATGCGAAAGTGGATCTAGGGTTTAGAACAATTCATGCTAGCATAGGTTTTTGCATGCGAAGAACATGTATTAATTTGTGGTGTAATTCTAACCGTCTTGCACTGACTATGTGGTTTTATGGATGCTTGATTTTTAACCGGTATGTGTTCAATTGCTATAGACATATAGGAACTACGCATATTTGGTGACTACTTGACTTCTATCAATTGTGGATGATCAGTAGGATGGTATATGCGCAACGAAAGTTGGTGTGTATCAGTTTAGTGCATCTAATCAGTAATCAAACCTGTCACATGCGAGGCTAAAGGGGCATAAGATTCTAGATGAAGTGGTTAATGAAATTGAAATCCCATGTTTGTTTATTATAAGTTAATCGTTAAGTTATTCTCTCGTAATTTTCATAGTTGATAATTAATCATTAGTTAATCAAAATCAAAATTTGTGATTGTCTTGGCAGTTAGTGTAAATCATAAGCTGGTGTATAAGTGAACTAAAACGAACAATTCAAGTCTCTGTGGGAACGAATCCTATTTACCCTGTATTACTTGTTGACCACGTTCTCTTGCGTGAATAAGTGCGAACAAGTTTTTGGCGCCGCTGCCGGGGACTCGGTTCATTGTTTGTTTAGTTTATGTTCTTGTCATTAATTTGGATTAAATTCACTGACTCGGACGTTTTTCTCACTTATTTACTTTTGTGTTTCTCAGGTACTATCTTGAGCGTGTATGCGTACTCGTTCTCAAGTTCGTGAAGAGAATCTGGAAGGAAAGGAGCGAGAAGAGGAATTAGTGGAAGAAGTTGAAGAAGAGTTGGAAGTTACTGAAGAAATGGCAGATAACAAGGCGCTGAAGGAATATTCTCAGCCCAAGATTAATGATATTCAGTCGAGTATTGTGCGGCCGGCTATTGCTGCAAATAATTTTGAGATCAAGCCGGGCACGATCCAAATGGTCCAGAACTCAGTCCAGTTTGGGGGTTCACCTGTTGAGGACCCTAACATGCACATCAGAGATTTCATCGAGATATGTGACACCTTCAAAACCAACGGGGTTTCTGAGGACGCTATCAAGCTAAGGTTGTTCCCATTCTCTTTGAGGGACAAGGCAAAAAGCTGGTTGCATTCACTTCCAGCAGGTTCCATCACTACATGGGAAGATCTGACACAAAAATTCTTGACTAAATTCTTTCCTATGGCAAAGACTACTGCCATGAGGAATGCTCTTACACAATTTAGTCGGCATTCTGGTGAATCACTGTGTGAAGCTTGGGAAAGGTACAAGGAGATGCTTCAGAAATGTCCTCATCATGGGATACCAGATTGGATGGTCATCAGTGGTTTTTACAATGGGTTAAGCCATTCTCGAGCAATGCTCGATGCAGCATCTGGAGGAGCTCTGTGGGCCAAAAGCTATGAAGAGGCCTATGACCTGATTGAAATGATGGCTGCGAACGAGTATCAGAATCCGACCCAGCGTATTCCACAAGGTAAGGTTGCAGGTGTTCTTGGAGTTGATGCCACAACAGCTATAGCCGCTCAGCTACAGGCTTTATCCATGAAAGTGGATTCATTAGCTAAGGTGGGGGTTCAACAAGTTGCCATGGTTTGTGAATTGTGTGCGGGGGATCATGAAACTAATCAATGTGCAATTTCTAGTGAGTCGGCACATTTTGTCAGTAATTATCAGAAGCCGTCACAACCTGCTCCGAACACATATCATCCCAACAATAGGAATCATCCTAACTTCAGTTGGAGCAACAATCAGAATACCATGCAACAACCATCTCAGGGTCAGCAGTATGGTTCGAAGCAGTTCAACAATTCGGGTTATCAATAACCCTATGCCCAAAGACCACCATACAATCCACCTGGATTTCATCAACAACATCAAGGAAGTCATGTGCAGTCGAATGAGAAGTCAGAGTTGGAAGAATTGCGAATGATGTATAAGAGTCAAGCAGTATCTTTGAAAACTCTTGAAAACCAAATTGGCCAACTGGCTAATGCTCTTTTGAACAGACCTCAAGGGCAATTACCTAGTGACACGGAAGCTAATCCGGGTAAAAAGGAGGTCAAGGAACAGATTCACGCTGTTACATTGCGTTCTGGAAAGGTTACAGACGATCTGGAGGTCAAAAATCAGCTTAACGAAGAGCTTGAGAATTCTGTGAACAGTGAAAAGAGGCGCGGGCACGCAGCCTTGGGCGCGGGCGCGCCTGAGGATTCTGGTCATTCTTCAAGTTTTGTTCTTCCGGTCGTTCAGAAGGCATCAAGTGAGGAAGAAAAGGTAAATTCAGCTGGGAAAACAAGTTCAGAGAGTAAGGAAGCTAGCAAGGAAGTCTATCCGCCTCCGCCATTCCCTAAAAGGATTCAGAAACAAAAGTTTGATAAGCAATTTGCAAAGTTCTTGGAAGTGTTCCAAAAGTTGCACATAAATCTGCCGTTTGCTGAAGCCCTGGAACAAATGCCAAGTTATGCCAAGTTCATGAAAGGCATACTTTCGAGGAAATTGAAACTCGAGGAATTAGAGACCATCGCTTTGACGGAGGAGTGCAGTGCTGTCTTGCAACAAAAGTTGCCACCTAAGTTGAAGGATCCGGGGAGTTTTACCATACCGTGCATCATTGGGAATGTTTCTTTTGACAAGTGTTTGTGTGATTTAGGGGCAAGCATCAACCTCATGCCCTATTCGGTTTTCTTGCAACTTGGTCTTCCGGAGCCTAAGCCTACAAACATGTCACTCCAGTTAGCTGAT
Source organism: Saposhnikovia divaricata (assembly GCA_036435485.1). Classification (NCBI taxonomy): domain Eukaryota; kingdom Viridiplantae; phylum Streptophyta; class Magnoliopsida; order Apiales; family Apiaceae; genus Saposhnikovia; species Saposhnikovia divaricata. The sequence continues at coordinate 134,510,834 of CM071594.1, read as the reverse complement.
CGCTCAATCACCTACCCTCGAGGAATTGTAGAAGATGTTCTGGTGAAAATGGACAAACTTATCTTTCCAGCGGATTTCGTCATACTTGATTTTGAAGAAGATAAGAAAATCCTTATCATTCTTGGGAGACCATTCTTGGCCACGGGTCAGACCTTGATTGACGTGCAGAAAGGAGAACTCACTATGAGGGTGCATGATCAGAATGTCACCTTCAATGTTTTTAAGGCTATGAAGTTTCCAACTGAAGAAGAGCAGTGTTTGAAGATAGACTTGGTTGAGTCAGCAGTGCAATCAAAAATTGAGCATCTGCTCATGAATGACACATTGGAGAAAGCACTAATTGGTGATTCTTTATTGGAAGAAGATGATACAGATGAGCAACTGCTATTTCTGGATGCTACTCCATGGCAAAGGAAATTTAAGAGACCAGTGGAATCTTTAGGTCTATCTGAATTGAAGGGGTCGCATCAGCGGTTGAAACCATCCATTGAAGAAGCTCCAACTCTAGAGCTCAAACCGCTACCTGATCACTTAAGGTATGCCTCTCTTGGTGAGTCATTTACTTTACCTGTGATTATTGCGGCTAACCTGTCAAATTCTGAGGAAGACAAGCTCTTGAGAGTTCTTAGAGAATTCAAATCAGCCATTGGATGGACTATTGCAGACATCAAGGGGATTAGTCCGGCTTACTGTCAACATAAAATTCCACTAGAAGAAGGGAGTAAACCAACAGTGGAACATCAGAGACGTCTAAATCCAATCATGAAAGAAGTTGTGAAGAAAGAAATTATCAAGTGGTTGGATGCAGGGATTATCTATCCCATTTCTGATAGTTCATGGGTAAGCCCAGTTCAATGTGTGCCAAAGAAAGGGGGCATGATGGTAATCACCAATGAGAAGAATGAACTTATCTCCACTTGCACAGTCACTGGTTGGAGAATCTGCATGGACTACCGGAAATTGAACAAGGCCACCAGGAAGGATCATTTTCCTTTGCCCTTTATTGATCAGATGGTAGACAGACTTGCAGGTCATGAGTACTATTGCCTTCTGGATGGATATTCTGGGTATAATCAAATCTGTATTGCTCCTGAGGATCAGGAGAAGACGACATTCACATGTCCATTTGGTACATTTGCTTTTCGGTGGGTCTCTTTTGGTTTGTGTGGTGTACCTGGCACTTTTCAAAGGTGTATGACGGCTATCTTTTCAGACATGATTGGTAAGACCGTAGAAGTTTTCATGGATGACTTTTCTGTAATTGGTCGTTCTTTCGATGAATGTTTGCAAAATCTGGGTGCGGTTCTGAAAAGATGTGTGGAGACTAATCTAGTGCTTAACTGGGAGAAATGCCATTTCATGGTGCAGGAGGGAACTATACTTGGTCACAAGGTGTCACGGAGAGGTCTAGAGGTGGACAGAGCAAAAATAGAAACAATTGAAAATCTTCCACCACCTACTTCAGTGAGAGGGATTCGCAGTTTCCTTGGTCATGCAGGTTTCTACAGGCGTTTCATCAAAGACTTCTCAAAAATCTCCAAACCGTTGTGTAAGCTCTTGGAAAAGGACGTTCCTTTTAAATTTGACGAAGAATGTTTGACCGCTTTCGAGACTCTGAAAAAGAAATTGGTTTCAACACCAGTGATCATTGCTCCTGATTGGAGTGAACCTTTCGCTATGATGTGTGACGCTAGCGATTATGCAGTGGGGGCCGTTCTTGGTCAAAAGAAAGAGAAAGTGTTTCGTGTGATCTATTATGCAAGCAAGACCCTTAATGAGGCTCAGTTGAACTACACTACTACTGAAAAGGAGCTGTTGGCCATAGTCTATGGTTTTGAAAAATTTCGTTCTTACTTGCTCGGTACAAAGGTAATGGTGTACACGGATCACGCGGCTATTAGATATCTGCTCTCTAAAAAGGACTCCAAACCTCGGTTGATTCGTTGGGTACTTCTGTTACAAGAATTTAATGTGGAGATTAAGGATAGAAAAGGGACAGAGAATCAAGTTGCTGATCATCTTTCTCGACTGGAGGACACTGGTAAATCCTCTCGAGACGGTACCATCATTAATGAATTCTTCCCGGATGAGCAATTGTTTAGGGTGCAAGAAGAAGAGCCATGGTATGCAGACATTGTGAACTTTCTGGTTAGTCAAGTGTAGACCTGGCAAATCGGATAATCGGATCGGTTTCGGATTGGATCCATTTCGGATCGGATCAATTTTCGGTTTTGATATATTTTGATACAATTCGGATCGGATCGGATCTAATTCGGTTCAGATCTAGTATCGGTTTTACAAAATTTTAATCGCCTTCGGTTCGGTTCGGATCTAGTTTCAGATCGGGTCGATTTTAGATTAAAATCGGATAAATTTCGGTTCGGATCTTTTCGGATTGAATTTTGTTGGATCGAAAAAATTTGGTTTCAATTATGTTGTATCAGTTTTGAATTAACATTAAAACTAAATAAATGTAATTAGTAAGTTTGTAATAGTATAGTTATACCGCGAAAATAAATATTCAATTGAGTAATATAAAACTTGATTGTTTTTTGAGTATTTAGTATTTAATATTATTTTTTCTAGTCTCTACTTGGATCAGTAATATAAAATAACATTTTTGGTAAATGTATAATATTATAATTTTAGCAAAATAATATTTACTATATTATACATTATCCATTTATTTTTAGAATATGAGTTATATTCACCTTTATTTTCACTTCTCACAAAATTAAAAGTAAATTTCGTTTTTAAAATTTTATCATTATTGAATACACATGCAATATTGCTCGATGTTTCCAGCAAAAGCCAAAAACTATATAATAATATTTATTTATTTTAAAATATTTTGATTTACATATCTTAATTCAACTTTCAAGCATATTCAATTATACGTGACAATTTTTTAATCTAATTTTTTTTTTTTGTGTTTTAAAGTTTTTTAAGTGGTTAGGATTTTTTTAGCTGGTTGAAAATGAACATATTATTATAATTAATAAGTCTTATTTAATCATTTATATTACTTAATGGATTTTATTTCTTAATCATTTAAAAAAAAAGATTTTCAATTAGTTGAGAAAGAGACTTGTAGAATAGTTTTTTAATTTTTTATTTAATAAAAAAATGATCCAAAATTATTTATTAGGTTTTTATTTTGTTTGACACACTAAAAGAAAACCGGCTAAAAATGATCAATCTTAAATTCGACCGGATTTGGTTGAATTTAAGGTCAACTTTAGCATTTATTTGGTTGAATTTAAGGTCGAATTCATAAATTCGATATCGGTTGAATTTGGGATCGGTCAAATTTAACCTATTTTGAGGGAAGTATGCGCCTATCTTTGGTCAAAATATTCAAATATATTTTGACCGACTTAAGTTGTTTTTGATAAATTTGATCGGTTTCGGTTGAATTTATATCTTTAGAAAATTTTAAAAATTAATAATTAATTACATAAAGATCTTTAGACATAATCAAAAAAATGTAAACATACAAGTATAACATCTATTACAAGTTAAAATTTAATTTATTTAAAATTATCAAGAAATGTCAAATATAATAAGAAAACATCAAATTTTCATTTATTTAATAGTTTCGGAAATATAAAATAAATGTCTAATAATTTTTAAAAAATATAAAAAAATATGTGTGTTTTAAGATGACATATTACATGTAATAAAAAAAATTTGGAAGAGTAATTATGATTAGAAAAAAATAATTCTTTTCAAATTGGTACATAAACGAGATAGTGAGGGATAATATGAGTGGTTTATTTAAAAAAAATTATAAAAGATTAATCTGAAATTTTATAAAAAAATGCACATTACTAAAATCATTAGATATTGTCATGTGTACGGTTAGATCTTCGATAAATATTTTTAAAAAAAGATAAACAACAATATGGGACAAAGTACTAGTTAGTAGTATTAGTCAAAATCAATAGCTGACTACTAATTTTACCATCCAAATTAATTTTTTATTTTTTAAAATTTTAGGAATATCATTAAATTAGATTTATATTGACATCCGTATAGTTGGATTATGGATAAATATTTTTAAAAAAATAAAAACAACAATCTGGGACAAAGTACTAGTCAAATTCATAGTTGACTACTAATTACGCTATCCAAATTAATTTTTTAATTTTTAAAATTTTGGGAATATCACTAAATTAGATATATATTGACATCTGTACAGTTGGATCGTCGATAAATATTTTTTTAAAAAATAGAAACAACAATCTGGGACAAAGTACTAGTTAGTAGTACTAGTCAAATCAATAGTTGACTACTAATTTCACTATCCAAATTAACTTTTTATTTTTTAAAATTTTGGGAGTATCACTAAATTAGATATATATTGGCATTCGTATGGTTGGATCGTCGATAAATATTTTTTAAAAAAATAAAAACAATAATTCAGGACAAACCACTTGTCATTATTACTAGTCAAATATATAGTTGACTACTAATTTCTCTATTCAGTCACCGAAAAAATATTATTGTGATAAGTTAATAAGATACGATATTATTATCAATATGATTAAATCATCGAAAAAATGAAAAATACGAATGAATTCTACAAAATTAGATATTATTTTATATATTTAAAGTCAATTAGAGATTATACAAAATTATTGTTCAGTAATAAATATTTAAGAAAATCATATTCTAGTAAAGAATATTTTTTCTGAATATTTGAGAATTTTCTGGAAATTTTTTATATTATTTTATATATTTTTTTAAGTATTTTAACTGTATTTTAAACATAATTCGTAAAATGTTTTTAAAATTATAATTGAAATTCTCAATCAGCGTCTGCGTGGTTGTCTGTCATTGATCCATTTAGTGTCACATGGATTGATGAGTCAATTAATCTGAGCCCTTAAAAGAAGCCATTCATTTAAAAAAACACATCTATACTCTTACTATATTATAGTAAGCGAAAAGGGTATAATTTGTAGTTTGGTTAACCCTTTTATGCAAAATTAAAAATCTAGCTACTTTTTTGAAACTCGGTGGCAAACTTAGCCACCAAAATGCAATGAAATTTAATTGGAATTGTATTTCATAACCATTCATCTACGTTCCTTTAATCTCAAAGTTTAATATTTTTTTATTTTATTTAGGGATATTCGCATTACGAAATGTATAATTTTCATCAATCCATATACGTATATGTGATTTGGACAAATTTTCAAATCGTACCCGCACAAATTTTTAAACAACACAAATCACATTATAAAAAAATCGTGCGATACACTATGAGTTAAGCAATTTACATATTTAAAAACTAAAAAAATTAAATAAGAAACTGTATCAAAATAATTGATAATGAGCCGATTTTTCCAGTATTAACTTCGATAATTAAATTTCAATAATAAGTATATAAATCAGACATACAGTATATTATCAGATACATGATATGAACACGTACCATTAAGAAAATAATAAAATGATAAGCTATTAAATTCAATATTTAGGAAATGATGAGCTATTAAAATTTAATATTTAGAATGTGCAACCTGAATTCAATATTTAGGAAATAATGATGAGCTATTAAATTCAATATTAAAATTTAATTTAAACACGTGAAGTAAATTTAATGTTAATGAATTACGATAAGTGAACATGTTATTAAATTAAATCTTACCCCCGCACTCACTCCCCCCACACGTTAAACCCCAACCCCCACGCTCCACACGTTCCAAAGCTCACCCCACCCAAGCAGCAATTCTCTCTCTCTCTCTCTCTCTCTCTCTCTCTCTCTCTCTGTCTCTCTCTCTCTCTCTCTCTCTCTCTCTCTCTCTCTCTCTCTCTCTCTCTCTCATATACTAATATAGTGATATAAATAAAAATTTAATCTTCAAATAGTTTTATCTCTTAATCTACTCATCCAAAATTAATGATTTACATATGTATGTGTTCTGAAAATCGAGCTCTATACATTGATATAAATATTTTCTGGGTAATATTTGTAGTTTAATTCAAATTTGAAGGTTTAATGGAGTTTTTGATGATTTTGAGCTTACAAGGTTGCATATCGATATTTGTTTATTCTTAGGTATTAATTTCATAATTTTTGGGTACTTTTTATTTCGTCAAAAAATTCTTGAGGTTCCCGGAATCGGTTATTATAATTTCTTTTTAATTTTCTATTTCGACTATTGTATATATCATCACATGCTCGTATATATATATATATATATATATATATATATATATACATATATATATATATATATATATATATATATATATACATATATATATATATATTAAATTGAGATTTTTTCAAATTTATTTTGACTCGTCGGAAAATGTTTGGTTGATCGGAATCTGGATTTTAGTAGTCGTATTTGATCGGTTTCGGATCATCATCGGATCAAGTATTTCGGATTAATATCGGTTAGATATTCGGTTCGGGTAATTTTCGGATCGGATGAGATCGGTTTTCGGACAATAATCGGATTTGACTATATCGGATCGGATTTCGGTTCAGATCGGATTGTTTCGGATTTGGTTAAATTTCGGTTAATCTATTTCGGATATAAAATCGGATATCGGTTCCATAAATTTCGGATCGGTTCTTCGGATACAGACCCAATTTGCCAGGTCCAGTCAAGTGATTCCACCCGAGCTTTCTTATGCAAAAAGGAAGAAGTTCTTGCATGAAGTCAAATGGTATCGTTGGGACGAACCATATCTGTTTAAACAGGGAGCTGATCAGGTTATTAGAAGATGTGTGCCGTACAGTGAAACAGAGACTATTCTGAGGGATTATCGCGCCACGACATATGGAGGCCACTATGGAGGTGAAAAGACTGCAACTCGAATTCTTCAATCGGGTTTCTATTGGCCTTCTCTTTTTAAGGATGCCCATCAGTATGTCTTAAGGTGTGACCGTTGTCAGCGTGTTGGTAACATATCGAGGAGGGATGAGATGCCCCTTAATGTAATGTTGGAAGTGGAAATTTTCGATGTTTGGGGAATCGACTTCATGGGACCCTTTATCTCCTCATGCAACAATCAATATATCTTGCTAGCCGTTGATTACGTCTCTAAATGGGTTGAGGTCAAAGCACTCCCGACCAATGATGCCAAAGTCGTGCTTAATTTCCTTCAGAAGAACATCTTCACCAGATTTAGCACTCCTCGAGTCATTATCAGTGATGAAGGCACTCATTTTTGCAATCGCAAGTTCACTAATCTTATGGGCAGATATAATATCAATCATCGGGTAGCTACAGCATACCATCCTCAGACAAATGGCCAAGCTGAAGTGTCTAATCGTGAAATCAAGCGTATTCTGGAAAAGGTGGTGAGTCCTTCAAGAAAGGATTGGTCTTTGAAACTCGATGAAGCCGCCTGGGCTTTTCGAACGGCATATAAAACACCTTTGGGTATGTCGCCATATCAGCTTGTCTATGGGAAAGCTTGTCATTTGCCGGCAGAATTGGAGCACAAGGCTTATTAGGCTTTGAAGAGGCTAAATTTTGATCTTAAAGCCGCGGGTGAGAAGAGAATGGTGCAACTCAATGAGATGGACGAGTTTCGCTTGCAAGCCTATGAGAACAATAAACTCTACAAAGAAAAAGTGAAGCGATGGCATGATTGTCGTCTAGTCAACAAGGTATTTGTTCCTGGCCAAACCGTGTTGTTATTTAATTCTCGCCTTCGTCTGTTTCCAGGAAAGCTTAAGTCGAGATGGTCAGGGCCTTTTGTTGTCAAAACCGTGTTTCCGCATGGCGCGGTTGAAATTTTTGAGAAATCACCTGATCAGTCCTTCAAAGTCAATGGTCAGAGATTGAAACCGTACTTTGGTGAGGTATCGAATCGTGGAGCTGAAACCGCGATTCTTGCAACTACTGAGTGAATCATGGAAGTCACGTCAAACTACTGACGTAAAAGAAGCGCTTCGTGGGAGGCAACCTACGTTTTGTTGTACAAAAAAAAAAACTGGGCAGAAAGTTTGGGCGCGGGCGCGCCACCAAGGGGCGCGGGCGTGCGTGAAATGCTGAGAAGAAGCGCGGGCGCGCTGCACAGGGCGCGCTGCAGTCTGCTGTTAAAAAAAACGAAAAAGAGAAACAAAAACAGAAAATTAAAGAGGGGAAATCAGTTTTTGGGGGTTTTTAACCTATATAAACACAAACCCACTCCACCACTTCTACAATTACAAACCTTAGCCACTACTTTCATCCAAATCTCTCTAAAAAAAATCCAACCTATACACACAAACTCTTCCCATCAATTCCATGGTTTCTAAGAGAACAAGAAGATCTGTGGCCTCTAGTGATTCTTCATCTAGTGGGGGGAATGCTCTTAGTTTCAATTCACCGGAGGCTCAAGAAGAATTTACGCGATTGTTGACCAAGCCAGTGGTCAAAGAGAGGGGTTTTACTCCGGGCATCTTGGATGGAGATCTGGTGGGCATGATTATGAGGCGGGGATGGGATACGGTGTGTGAGGTGGCTGAGGCGGTACCTTTGAGTATCGTTAGAGAGTTTTATGCTAATGCGAAGAAACTGAAGAATGGGTATTCTACAGTTCGTGGCCATGTGGTCGATTATACTCCTGCCGCCATCACTAGGGTTTTGGCTGTTCCAGCACCTACACCTGGTGAAGAGGATTATGGGGTGAAGGGCCGTGGGGATGTAGATCTTGAGGCCATTCTGATGCAGATGACAGTTCCGGGCACTGAATGGAAGCGCAGGGCGGGGTCGACTGAGCCGATTACTTTTCCGGCTTCTGCTTTGAACAGGTATGCTAAGGCCTGGAATTTGTTTATTTGTGCAAACATATTACCATCCTCGCATTCTCATGAGGTGACTGTGGAGAGAGCTATTCTTTTGTGGGCTATTGTGAATGAAAGGTACATCGATGTGGGTAGTGTTATCCATCGGAACATGATCAGGTTCATGCAAGGGGGTTCCACTGCAGCAATTCCTTATGGCTCAGTGGTTGTTCGATTGTGTTTAGATGTGGGTATTCGCTGGCCAGCAGATGAGCAGTTACAGTTGCCGGCTAGCTGCATAGATAAGGCGGCTATTGCTAGGTTGGCTGAGTGGGATGGTGGTGAGCCACATCGCGAGGTTTGGGTTACATTCTGGGTGGTGATGTGCCACCACGTCCGCAGCAGGAGGCTAGAGCTGGTCCTTTGAGAGCACGGAGGGGTGTGGTGAGTGAGAGTACTGGTTTGACCGAGTCTCACTTCAGAAGGCTTGCTAGGCGGATAGATGCTGTTGATGAGAGGCAGAGCCGTTTTGCTGATGATCTGGCATAGGCTTTGGGCACGGCATTTTTAGCTATAGGGGTTGAGGTTGTTTGGCCTCAGTATGGAGATGGAGTTGTTTATCCACCACCGGATTCACCCGAGGAGGGTGATCCTGCTGATGATTGAGGTATCTCTGTGCACTTTCTTTGTTTCTTGCCTTCAATGGGGACATTGAAGATTTTCAGTTTGGGGGTGGGAAATGAAGATTGTGATTAGTAGTTAGATGCATATAGGACATGTAGTGTAGTGATATCATGCATATCATGCATATTGTTTAAATTATTCATCATTATCATGCATATTGTTTAATTGTGAGTCATGTAGTGGCATTCCAGATTGCATAGCATAATTCATGCATTCATGCATTTTCCATGATCCCTTAGAACGAAATAATTCTGATTGGTAGGTAGGTGTCTGATTGAGTGCATTAATGATGAGTAGAGGGTTGCTTTATAGTTCTTATGAAACTGATTTGCTTGTTCAGAAACAAAATTTTTTACACAATCACAGTCTCATTGAGTGCTTTTGAATTGGACCCGGCCATGTCTGTTTGGTTTCTAAAATTTAACACCTAGTTTAAACCTAGAATGTTTGTTAGATTCTTGAAAGCGAAGGAACACTTAAGTATAAGTTTGGGGGAAACAAAGAAATTCATGATAATTATGAATAGTATTAATAAATAGGTGTCAAATGGCTAGTAGCCGGCTCATATTTATATGAGTGGTCTAGGGTTGGAGGTGAGAATTCTCACTCCAGATTGTTTCTAGTAAAAAAAAATGAAAAAAAAATGAAAAAAAAAAGAAAAAAAAATGGAAAAGAACAAAAAAGAGTCGTGTAAAGTGGTAATTGCAGTATTAACCAGGGTGAGCTCTTTAATACTCGAGCAATTAAGTACGAGGGGACTTTGTGCCTAGTGACCTAAGGCTTTTATAGTCTGGGATCCACTGACCTAACGCTCGTTACATGGGTATTATTGTATAAGCCTTTAGGGGTCTCATCCATTGCACGGTTAAATAAGCATGCGTTGTATATATAGTGTTATGTGTCATATGTGTTAGTAATTAAGCATGATTTCTTGTCAACTCAAGTGGACTATGGCGGTGTATCTGGAGGGATCTTGTGTCTAACGTTGATTCTGTTTTTAAACCTGGTGGTAGTTTGGCTAAGAATAGGTATGGTTTTGGTTTGATTTGGGGGTATCTCTGATGAGCACAACACGCGTGCACGTTTCTGTCCATGTACTGTTAGTATACGGGGATTTAGGCGAGCTCTATTTGGATTTAATTGCATTTCTTTGAGTATTTGCTTGCTTGTTGGTTTTGGTTGGTTTGAAGGGGATCACTTGCATTTTTCATGATTAGTTGCATTCATGCATTGCACTTCATTGGATTGTTTAGTGTCTGTTTATGCTTGGGGACAAGCATCAGTTTAAGTTTGGGGGTGTGTTAGTGGACTTTATGTCCACTAAATACGTTCCATTTTGGCTTAAATTGACCGCTTGTACCCGAGTGTTTAGTGTCTTTTTATGTGTTTTCTTATTTTTAGTGTGCAGAGTATCGTTTGAGGAATAAGGTGGTGGAATTGCGTGTTTCGGATGGATTAGAGCTGGAAGTGTCGAGGGCTGAGATATCATGTCGGCCAGGGGGCATATCGGAGCACAGTGCAGCAGCCAACAAGAGGAACGAATCGAAATTGAAGTTCTGCCCGCGCCCTGGTGGACTGAAAAATATTAATTTTCTGTTGTTGGGCTTGTTCGGAAGGGCCGGTTCGGACCAGATGTGCAACCTTGTGTCTTGGAAGCCCAGTTTAGTATGTACTATTGGGGGAAAGCCCTAATTATCACCAAGTATCGTATTATTCTAAGCGTGGATTTTGAGAGAGAGAGAGAGAGAGAAGAACCATTGGGAGAGCATCAAGCTTTTTGGGATTTCCTAGTTTTCCTTTCATATTTGTAATCTCCTATTGCGTTGAATGCTCGGTTGTTTTCGTATACTCTTTTACTACTCTTGTTTGGTTTATCGTATTTCTTTTTCAATCATGTTTACACTTGAACCCATGATGGCGATTAGGTCGATTATGGGCTAAGTCGTTATCATGGGATTTTAATGGATTTTTCTATGGATTCTAGTAATTAAGTGTTTTTTATGCCTTGGTGTGTGATTGGTTGTATTGATTTCCTAGTATGATTACGCTTATTCGTTATAGGTGAGTCGCGAACACCTGTAATTGTTTGTTTAATTCTGGTGAATGCGAAAGTGGATCTAGGGTTTAGAATAATTCATGCTAGCATAGGTTTTTGCATGCGAAGAACATGTATTAATTTGTGGTGTAATTCTAACCGTCTTGCACTGACTATGTGGTTTTATGGATGCTTGATTTTTAACCGGTATGTGTTCAATTGCTATAGACATATAGGAACTACGCATATTTGGTGACTACTTGACTTCTATCAATTGTGGATGATCAGTAGGATGGTATATGCGCAACGAAAGTTGGTGTGTATCAGTTTATTGAATCTAATCAGTAATCAAACCTGTCACATGCGAGGCTAAAGGGGCATAAGATTCTAGATGAAGTGGTTAATGAAATTGAAATCCCATGTTTGTTTATTATAAGTTAATCGTTAAGTTATTCTCTCGTAATTTTCATAGTTGATAATTAATCATTAGTTAATCAAAACCAAAATTTGTGATTGTCTTGGCAGTGAGTGTAAATCATAAGCTGGTGTATAAGTGAACTAAAACGAACAATTCAAGTCTCTGTGGGAACGAATCCTATTTACCCTGTATTACTTCTTGACCACGTTCTCTTGCGTGAATAAGTGCGAACATTCATCATTGACATTTATGTTCTATTTTGATTATATTGATGTTTTATTATGCTTAGTATTTACTGCGATATAATTGTTAGTATAATAAATGTCCCAAGATTATTGATACAAACTATATAATTATGAGATAATATACAGTATAATAATCTTGAATATCCCTATTAGAGTATTATTGTTATTGGGACAATAATAATACATCGAGACTAGTATGTTGATTGACTGATGATCACTTCTCATTGATCATAAGTATGATGATACTAAAGTCAATGCATAGGTACATGTTGAGTACGATGTACTGGATAGACCCACTATGAGATTCGACATGGAATGATTAAATGTGTCATTATGAATCTCAATGTGATAATGATGTAATGATCCTTAGACCTGAAGTCATTACATTTCTATATGAGAATTAATATACTTTGATTCTATCAAAAGTTATCTTTAATCGGGTAATGATAAAGATGGTCTTGGGTATATTATGAATCGTATGAGAAATGTGAATGATCTAGATGGAATTTAACCCTCCTTAATATATATAAATATATAGGAGTGATATTATTGGCCTCTTGTTTGAGTGAGACTATGAAATGCATGGCCGTGCTCAAATAGTGATTTGTTTGAATAGTCTACTCATTCATCAAGAAAATAAAGATTAAATTATGACGAGGATGACACATTCCATGCCTCTAGTTTAATCTATAATATCAAGGTCAAATAGATTATATTACATTGTACATTATTCACGAAAGGCGAAATCGATTCACCGATTTAATTATTATTATTTGGGTAACAATGATGTATTACTAGATGTCGCTCATTGTTTACGATTTTATTTATTAAATAAAATTGTTGCCAATATAATAATAACCTATAGGGTCACATAAAAGAATGAATGAAGGATTATTTAAATTAAATTTGGATTTAATTTAAATCAAATATAATTCGAAATTATTTAATTAAATTAAGTTTGACTTAATTAATTAAAATATTGAATTTCGAATTTATAAATAAATATAATTCGAAATCAAATTTATTAAAGACTTTAAGTTAGACTTAATAAGCTTTAAAATACGAATTTCGGATTAGATAAAACTCTAATTTAAATTAGATTAAAATCTGAAATTATTTTATTAAGACTTTAAGTTGGACTTAAAGTATTAAAAAGATAGAATTTCCGATTTGTCAAAATTCTGATTTATACTAGACTTAGGATTCGTTTTCACTCTCACTATATAATGAAATTATGATTTCATATTAGGGTTTACGTTTTTGATAAAAACCCTAAAAGAGAGAGAGAGCAAGAACGGATCAGTGGTGCTAGTACACATCTACCTTCGATAATTCATTCCTGTGGATACCGATAGTGACGTACATCGGTCGTGCGGGATACGTGGTGATCGAACATCCTTCCTACAATCTCAGACCTCAGAAAGCTTTTAAAAGGTACTGATTTCTGTGAACTACGAATTAAATATACAATTCTCGCATGGATCCTTGCGGTGGGTTTCAATTTTATTTTTATTTTTCGCGTTTTTCGCTACGTTTGATTGCTTGAAACCCAACAATTTTATGGCCTATTTTGGTATGTGTTTGTGTTGTACATATGGATATGCACATAATCTTGTGTACGTGGTTTATGGTGCCTAATGTAACTTGTAAAGGCTTAAAGGTTTTAATTCATTTTTAAATGTGTGCAGCTTAATATTTACAAATAATGTATTAAGCTTGTTATATGAAACGTGCATTCTGGCTTCCTGTTGTAGATTAAATAATCACATATTTAATTACTATATTATATATAGTTGATATGGTAGAGGAAATCATGTGGTCAATTGAATACATTCTTTATGCACAGGTTAATTAAATTATTATGTTCCTGTGTTAATGACCTTGTGATTTAATAATTAATTGGTTAATTATTTATGATAGTAAGGATCTGGATACTTGTTTAGTTTTTTGAAATTTCTATTAGATTTTTCGTATAGCTAAATAAGGTTGAATGGTCATGGCATTTTTAATGCATGACTTATTTTTATGATATTTTTAACTCGTGCCATATGATTATTTTAATGAATTACGAACTTTGGTAACTTGTTAGCTAATGATCATGCTATGTTCAAGATCTAATTGATAATTGGTTGTTAAAGCTTCAATGGTTTCAGACAACATGGGAGGCAACACGAGGCAATCTTGGGTCGTGAGTTTTTTGTTAATCATGTTCCTGCGATCAAAATAAATCTTTCATGGATAGTCATTACGTTTAAAAACCTAACGGGCCTTATTACTTATTGAGTATAGGTTAAGGGTCGGCATGAGATTTATATTTTCATTTGGACTTGTTCCTTTGGATATATAATATAATCTTGTGTTGGTGTCGGTCTGCTGCGGCAGTGACACACGAGCCTATTATGGTGATCCATGTGATACCTAATATGGCATTGCGGTCAGCTCTATATGCTGAAATTTGGAGAAATCTAGAATGCTGTTAACCCTAACGCATATGTTGATCAAGGATCACTGATTGTGGATTTATTGGAAGTTTATGTTCTTCCTCGGGTCTCTTCTGGTTGTACCAGTGATGAGCAAGAAAATTAGGTTCTTTATGAATCAAATTGAAATTCAGTGGTTGAATTTTTCAGTGAGAAGAACAAGAAAGTTCTTTGAACATGATATTAATACCTGAGAGGTTTTAATAAAAACAAGATAAAATCTGTAATGACTCGAGATTTTATAATTAAACAAAACGATTATGAGATTTCTGTGTTTATGAAACACGGAATTAAATACGAATTTTCAATGATTTCGATATGGAGAGATTTTGTCAACAACAGGCAATGCCTGTAAGGAAGTCGGGTATTAAGTGAGACCATTGTGTCTTCTCCGACAACCTGGAAATCAAACCATTCATGAATGTTGTTTTGAAGTATTTAATTCAAGGAAAATTGGGAATCTCTTTATGATGGGATCATGGTTGTTTGAAACCTGCTCTAGTGAGAGGTGGTAACAAGTTGTGTAATTACTTTATAGTAATACATTGATTATGTGTACTCATTAAAGAGTAAATATGGAGCTTTATAGAGAAGAATATACTCTATAAGCTCGAGACTGAAAACCAACTTACTACGGAAAATTAAGATGGTTAAGAATGATTTTGGTGGTGAATAATCACTGGGTGAATTTTGTTTCATAACGTGAATATTCATGAGGCCACAATACCTTACTCGCATAAGGTAGATGGAGTAGTTGCAGGCTCAAGTTATGCTCTAATTGGAGATGCATAATGATTGTGATCAGTTCGGTCTATCACCGAATCTGAGGATGTTAGTTATGAAGGGACTAATCATTCCTTAAACAAGATACCATGAAAGGAAATATTAAAAATTTCCTACTAAACCTGGAATGTATTTTGACATTCCTAGAAATAATTGAATTATGGGGGTATCTTGGAGATATCTTGATACTGATACCTATAAAGGTTAAAAGTGATCCAAAATAATCTAGGTATTTTGGATGGATATAGACAACGATCGTGTCTAATGATATCCTATACATGAATCTAAATAATGAGATTCTAATTTGTATGCAACTACGGAATCTGGGAATGCTTATATATTAATCTAAGTAGTTCCACATAGATCCGTAAGTGATCCAAATGAACTCCCAAGTTATTGGATTAATGTGAGAATGAACCTAAACAGAGCAAAAGACATATGATAAGAAATTTAATAGTCCCGAATATCTTAACGATTTGCTTAGTGGTGAACCTCAAAGCTTGAAAAAGATATGCGTTCCTCTAATAATTCTTTGATGAAAGAAAATATTAAGAGGGAAATTGGTCAAAGTTAAGAAGTCAATGAGTCAAGTTTTTCTAACATGTGTGCTAGAAAATGGACTATAGCGTTATATGAACTCTCTATATCCCTTGTGGGGGAAAAGGATGTTAAGGAATAGAGAGAGTGGTTCTATTAAGTAGAATCATGTTTGAAATTATATGGATCTTCTTGCGAGAAAGATACCATTAGGACCCAAACGGATTTTTTCAAATTGAAAAATAGATACATGGGTAAAGGAAAAGTATAAGGTCAGACTGATAATTAGAAATTACAGTCAAAGTGAAGACCTGATATATTTTGAGATAGTATTTCTTGATTTACGAGAATAATGTTCATTAAGATGATACTTATCGTATTGTGAAATTGAGAAGTATATCAATGAACATTGAGATAGTCTTTCTAAATGAAGATTTAAAAGAAATCTACGTGAGATAACCTGAGGGTTTGTTGCTAAGGCAAGTGTGGAAATACTATGACCAGGTGAAATATTTTGTGAATCCAAATAGACATCAAAATAGTGGCATATTAGATTTGATATTGCTATGATAAGCAATGGATTCAAAATTAATGACTCGGTTTTTCATTTTGAGGATGCTCAAATGTGAAAAACTGTATAATGCGTATTGCCAGTTTAGGGACGCTTAAACTTGGTAATAAGGTGAATTGAAATTGCTAATTTTTGGGACGCTTAAAATTGGTAATGTCTATTACGAATTGAAGCCTTAGCTAATGACTGGTAAAGTAATTACCAAAATGTGACATATGTCAATGTTGAGATGTCAAATTGATAGAAAATCAGTGAATTGACAAGTGTGTATATGTTATTTACACATGAGGTGATAAAATGATTGTAATTGCACGTGAGTGATCTGATTATTACGAGAAGTAATGACAAGAAGATCATCTCTAGCAATTTGGATGAGACTTAAAGTTTTGATTTTGGAGATTAAAATCTTAAAAACTTAAAAAAAAAAAGTCCAAAGGGATACGTGTCACACGTTGGTGATGTGAATCTTGAAGAGATCAACGTAACTAAATCTAGTATATCTAGAATGAATATATATGATGTATCTATCTAAGGATAGATGAACAAGGATCTCTCAAGAATGATTGAAAGTTTTTGTACATTTTAAAATTGTACAAAATTAGACATAGGCTACACAGTTGGTTATAAACTAAGTAGATGCACGAGTCAAATTGAAATTGGTCTCTTGAAAGTGATTGCAATGAGACTAAGATGTTTGAGATATACTCGTGAGTTTGGCTGCATTGTAAACGATATCTAATTGTACTATGTGGATATAGTATGGATGTTAGATGTTTGACTTTAAAAAAAAAAACATAAAAGTAAAAGTCATTAGTGAATATATAGTTCACATTAACGAAAGTAGCCATGTCATGGGAATCCTAAAACGACGATTATACGTAGCTCGATTCATGATGGAATACGAGTCTATGGCATAATGTATATGCATGTAAGAGGCTGAATTGGTAGTCACTTTGTAATGGATATTCCTAAATGACAAGAAAAATGTGTCTTCAATATGCATTTTTTATATGAATAATTTGCAAATTGGGAGATCACATTGTTGCGTACGTAATGGTATGTCTCGCTTCTATGACGAGAACATAATACCATTAAAACAATTACTCTCAACGAGAATGATCAGGATTGACTCTATAAAGTCAAATGATAATGTTGTGGATCCACTAACCAGATGGTTAAACTTAGATAATCTGGTTAAACCAAGAGAATCTGGTTATACTGAGAGTTAGTTGTAAAATCATCGAGAGGGATGGGCCTTAAGCCTATTGCTTAACGGCATCATGGTGGACACCAAACCATTGCTGACTGGAGGTCCCAAGAACTTGGTTCAATGGGCCAACTAAATCATGATGACCAAATCACTATGGGGGTAACCCCTGGCCTATTCCTATGATGAGAAACAGTGAGACCCGTAAGGTACGAGGGTAAGCTATTAAACTTTTAATGATCTTTCGGTGAATACATGGAGTTCAAGATTTGAACGCATGGAATTCAGTTGAGTAAACGCGGGTTACTCTGTAAGTATAAAGATTAGACTTAAAAACCTAAACACCTGTTGGAATATGGATTCGATTATAATTTGAATTCATTGATTCGGTAAAATCAATTCCGCTTTTACTACAGATTTTTTATTACCGCCTTAACATAATTAATTAACACGGTTAATTAATTAAGGAAATTGCCACCGATTTAATTGATTAGCTCGGCTAATTAATTAAGCCAATTGTGTTAAGGAAATTGCCACCGATTTAATTGATTAGCGCGGCTAATTAATTAAGGCAATTATGTTAAGGAAATTGCCACCGATTTAATTGATTAGCGCGGCTAATTAATTAAGGCAATTGTGTAGCGCACAAGTCTTCTCATCCTATAAATACTCATCTAGAGCATTAGGATTAAACACTCGAAAAACACACATCCTCCTCTTATATACAGCCTCTTCTCTTCCTCTGGTGATAGTTCTTGCTCATCTCAAGCTCGCTGAGAGTGACGCTTTTCTGTAGCCTTACTGCAATCCATTTTATCCTGGGAGGCGATTCGCTCACACATACGGTGGGGGGCTAATACGCTTTAAGGAGACAGTCACGCACTGGACTCGGGTTTTTCGTTCCTTATCTCCTCTTTTAATTATACACATAACTGTTACTCACACACGCACAAATATTATACTGTTTGTATTTATCGCAGATTGTCCAACAACACCATGAATTATCAAGACCTCACACCATGAAAGTAATAGACTTAACATCATATATTGCTAAGATTTTATAGAGTTATGAGACTTTACATTACAAAGTCAAATCACTTCATAGTGTTAGACTTGAAAATTAAACACGATTAGTTCAAGGCTTCAAATCTTGGAGGTATAAGACATAACATCATGCATTGATAAGATTTCAATAAGTATTGACATTTCACATTATCGAAAACTAAATATCACAAGTTCAGACTTCACACCATGCAAGCATAATACTTCACACCAAACAATGTTAAGATTTCAAGGAATAAAAAGACTTTACAAGATGAAGCTTGATTATTTCATACTAGTTGATTTAAATGCTAAATATCATGTGTTCAAGACTTCACACCATTCAGAATTAAAATTCACACCATATGTAAGAGATTAATGAGACCATTACATCACTTGAAGACTGAACACAATAAATTAACACTTCCTATAATGAATGTATGGGACTTCACACATGTACTACAAAGATTTTATTGTGTTATGAGACTTCACATTACGAAACCAAAAAAATTCAAAATGTTAGAATTTATAATTGAACACCATGAGTTCAAGATTTTACATTTTTAATGTGTAAGACTTCATATCACGTATTGTTAAAATCTCACAAAAATAAGATTTCATATTACTGAAAACTGAACATCTTGTTTTCAAGACTTCGCATCATGTATTGATAAGATATCACACAATTGATGTATAAGACTTCACACCATGTATATTATGCTTCTAATCATCCAATGTACTTTGAATTGTGACTTCTTCTTTATTCAGCACCACACAAACAGCTTAAAAAAAACTAAAATAATAGCATGTTGCACTTTTCATTTCAGGACCTTTCTTGGTAGTTTCCGAATAATTAGTAAGTTTCAAATTATGACTAGTTATGTATTTAATACCAAAATCAATTGCACCACTGATATATCTAACCACTTGTTTGACAACTTGGAATGCACTTTGGTTGCACGGTGTTTGAATCTTGATAACAAATTTATAAAAAAAAATATTAACCCTGATCTGGTGAATGTAAGGTACATCAAGCAGCCAATAAAACTTTTGTGTTGGTCCTTATTAATTTTCTCAGCTCTATCTTTGATGTAAAATTTCAACATATGATTCATCAATGTGCTAGTGCTTTTGTAAACTTCACTGAAAAACTTTTTTAAGTATCATTTTTTACGTACTTCTTTTGACTAATGAAAAACTCCATCTTCATTTTGCATCATTATAGATGAATCAAAGTCGGAGCTTGATCATGGCAGGACCTTCTATATTAATTATGCTTGCAAATCCATTGCATCGACCGTCGAGAATATGTGCTACTATTTTGGATAATGTGACCTTGTCTGAGGTCCAATTTCTTGTTGCTATTGCTTATATGGCCATCCCACTGAGAATTGCCACTACTAAAGTTTTCAAAAAATAAGAGTTTTCGAAATTTGACTATAATGTATTTCAAAGATGCTCTATTTCTTTATTTCCCCAGCAAGATTTGCCCCTTGATTTGGTGTTGGATTTTCATCATGATCTGCTAAAATTTTCGGAGCTCATTTTCGTAGGTTTCCCAAATAAATGCATAATATGCAAAAATCGCCTAGTGATCAAGAAGGAGGGGAAGAAGATGGCGAGGGAAAAGCCCCCTCTACAGATGATAGGATAGGGTCCTTCCTCCAAGACTGATAAAATGCATCAAGCCTCCTAGTTGGTTCAATTTATTTAATTTATTATTTGTTGTTTGCAATATGAATTTAGTCTCGGACTCTAACTTGATCCTTTGGAACTTGGACCGTATCATTGAATATGTATCGTTTATAAAATAGTTACCTAAAAAAAATGAAAAAACGCTTTTTATTTTAAAATTGGTAAATTGTGACCCATTCTTTTATTTATTTTTTCAATAAAATTACTTATGTAATTTATTTTTAAAGGGATAAAATTACTTGTGTAGATAAAAGGGCAAATTCATTCAATTGCAGCAAAGTTAAATGAATACTTCCTAGTCTCATTGAATTGTATACATTGGGACGGAGCCGTGACACACATTTTAAGATTCCTAAAAAGTATAGTTTCATAATTTATTTTTATTTTTTTTTCTGAGTAAAAATTTAATGTTTAAATTTGTATTTAAGAAAAAGTATTTTGAAATAAGTTATGAAATTATATTTTATAGAAGCCTTAAAATACGTGTCAAATAGTGAAGAAAACTGTACAGAAATAAATGGGATGTATAGAAATAAATGGGATGAAAGAAGTAGCATTTACTAAAAGAAAATGAACAGCATTTTAAAATCTCATACTACAGTGTATGGTTATAGTCCTATAGGTTTATACCTACCAAATATTCAATTTTTTTTATATAAAATTAAACACACTAATTTAACATGATTTGATTTCAATTTTCAAAATTTATATATGAATATCATTAAGTTGATTTAAATTGGGAAAAAATATTTGACTATTAACATATGTTTTATAAAATTTACATTAACTTTTTCATTTTAATTTGTTTTATCATATTTATTTAATTTATTTATTACAATTGCTTTGCTCACCCACCTGCACAAAATAATGTTTGGATAGACTTATAGGTTTATACCTACCAAATATTCGATTTTTTTGATATAAAATTAAACACACTAATTTAACATGATTTGATTTCAATTTTCAAAATTTATATATGAATATCATTAAATTGATTTAAATTGGGAAAAAAATATTTGACTATTAACATATATTTTATAAAATTTACATTAACTTTTTCATTTTAATTTGTTTTGTCATATTTATTTAATTTATTTATTACAATTGCTTTGCTCACCCACCTGCACAAAATAATGTTTGGATATACACACATACAGTGTACACACACTCTAGGTAGAGTCGCCCATCTACCACTTGAGTCATCAAATCTTCCTGTTTCTTAAAGTGGTTAGAGAGTTTTTGTTTGGTACCACCTTATTATCTTCACTTCAAAACCACTTAACTAACCTCATCTTCTTTATATATCAACAAAATCAGTTGTAATAATACATATATTGTACCTACAAAAAAATGGCAAGAAAGAAGATCAGAGAGTATGATTCAAAGAGACTTATTAAAGAACACTTGAAAATACTTGCTGGTATTGATCTTCAGATCTGCTCTGCTCAGGTACTACCCTTTCTCATAAACATCACTTTTTGATGAGTTTTGTACTGACCCTTTTGGTTTTTGTATTGAATTCTTGATTCTTGATTTATGATTTAGAAGCCTCAAGTTTGTGTTTTGTGATTTTGGGTTTGTTGAGATGCGAAAATTATTAGTTGGGTTGGTGTTTGTTAGATTGATGAGGGTTGTGTAAGTTCATGATTTATAATATCATTTATAGAATTTGAAGTGTTTGAGCTCAAATTTGATAAATTGAAAATCGAGGGTTGGATTGGATTGAATTGTGAATCTTGTCAATAGCAAGACTTCGTTATAAAATTGAGTGGAGTAATTCTTTTTGCATTGGATGTGAAAATAGTGTTATGTATAGTTTTGGGGATCAAGATTGATTTTTTATCAAATTTTAGCGTGAAGTAGTATAGTGGGAACCTATTGGATGCTGGAGGTATTGTAACTACGAGAAATGTCTATAATCAAATTTAGCAACATGGGGTATTCGGAAACTTGGAATCGCAGACATCAGATAGGATCCATTAAGTTGTTTATGTTGTCACGAAAAGTAAATTTTATTAGCAGTGGTTCAGTTTTCATATAAAAAATTGGGGATCGTCCACTATGATGCAGTAAAAATCTAAAATGCCTGTTTAACGTTATAGTTGTAATTGGTTCTTTTAACTTGGTAAATCAAGTGTGAAGCAGAAAAGTCTTTCTCTTGATATTCTCTACAGACAGATATAATGTTTTATGGCTCTAACTAGCGAGCTCGCCCGGCTCGAATTACAGCTCTAACTAAAATGCCGTTTAACGTTATAGTTGTAATTGGTTCTTTTAACTTAGTAAATCAAGTGTGAAGCAGAAAAGTCTTTCTCTTGATATTCTCTACAGACAGATATAATGTTTTATGGCTCTAACTTTATCCAAAGACTTTGATAATTGATGCACCAGGTTCTATCAGTTTATACGAACTGTACTATGAAATATTAGTTGTCTTTTTAATAATTGCAAACTTGGCTAGTTTCTTTCACAGATAATGGGTCAGTACTGTGGAATCACTTGATATAAAGATGCAAAGTAATATGCGATTGATTCAAATGTACAGATTATTTTCAAAAATGGATTGCTCAACGAACAAAGTTTCCTTGGTACAATCATGATGTTTACAAAGTTCAAGTCCTTTCTAGTAAATAAAGTACCACTACTCCAATTGTAATATTAAGAACGAAATATTGGAATCACCTTTTTGTTGAACCTCCTACTCTATTATTGTTGTTTTATTTTTTATACTCAGTAAGATTTCTTCTTAAAAGAATTAAAGAAGAGCAAAAAGGTGAAGAGGTTTAATGAAGCTTCTTTGAAATTCAAAATGCTTTTGGTATCTTGAGTATTGTTAGAACTTAGATATGCCAATATGCCATACTTAATTATATTTTCAAGTGGGAAACTAATATTTTTCATCTTGACAGGTCACTGAATCTACAGACTTCACTGAGTTAACAAACAAAGAGCCATGGCTTTCATCCTCAAAGTTGGTTGTGAAACCTGATATGTTGTTTGGGAAGCGTGGAAAGAGTGGCTTGGTAGCTCTTAATTTAGATTTAGCTGAAGTCGCTGAATTTGTGAAAGGCCGTCTCGGTGTAGAGGTAATTACCAATTTAACGTTTCCCAAGATCTTTACAGCTTTACTTCTATTCTTGTTTATCAGTCTCTTCATGTAA
Organism: Saposhnikovia divaricata; assembly: GCA_036435485.1. Classification (NCBI taxonomy): domain Eukaryota; kingdom Viridiplantae; phylum Streptophyta; class Magnoliopsida; order Apiales; family Apiaceae; genus Saposhnikovia; species Saposhnikovia divaricata. The sequence goes on along the minus strand of CM071594.1, from coordinate 134,487,240 downwards.
AACCTGAATTATCCATAGGTTGAGATGGGTGGTTGCAAGGCACCAATAACAACATTCATTGTCGAGCCATTTGTTCCGCATGACCAAGAATATTATCTTAACATTGTATCGGAACGGCTTGGTTGTACTATTAGCTTTTCAGAATGTGGTGGCATTGAAATCGAAGAGAACTGGGACAAGGTCAGGTTACCTAATTTTCTAAGTAAATCATTTAAATTCCTCCGTGTTTGATTATTTTATGTTTAAGAGTGAGGCTAGTATTCAGTTTTTTATCCTTACAGGTGAAGACAATATTCCTTCCAACCGAAAAACCCATGACTCTGGAGGCTTGTGCTCCATTGATTGCTACACTTCCTTTGGAGGTAGATCCGGATATTTTTTGAGGCATATTGTTTGGTATTTTTGGTCAGTCTTGAAATTCTGCATGCTGGATTGATACCCTTGTCCTGATTTCGATCAGAGTTGTACCTTAGTTAGCTTTCTGAAAATTATGCTGTCAATTGTTATGAATGAACTTAAGAAATTGTGCTTAAAATTATAAACCTGTTAAGTTCGAAGTTTTGGTGTTTCCATGTGTATGTGACTCCACATCGATCTCTCCCTTCACTAATGATCTTCTTTTACTACATTATTGCCTTTAATCTTATGTATTAAAAAACTAGTATTTCAACGCAGGTTCGATCAAAGATCGGTGATTTCATATTGGCCGTCTTTTCTGTATTTACAGGTATATGAAGTGGTTGTAAGTTTAAATCTGTTTTTGAAACATAGCAACCATACTTCTGTAACTTTCTAGCTGAAGGAATAATTGATTATTTTTTATCGATTTTCTAGAAGTATAAAGAAACTTCAGTACTGGCTCTATTAATCTGTTGTTTGACAAATGTATTTTTATTGCTAATTTGTTGTTTCTTGTTTGACTAATTTATAGATTTGCTGGTTGAATTATCTTTTATTTTTAAGTTAATATTAGTTCATGTGAATGTCCACAGATCTAGATTTCACCTTCCTTGAGATGAATCCATTTACACTCGTAAATGGGGAGCCATTCCCTTTGGATATGCGTGGAGAGTTGGATGATACAGCTACTTTTAAGAACTTTAAGAAGTATGCTTTCTCGTAATAAACTGCTAGAAGTGGTATCTGAACACTTCTAATCAAGCATGCTCAACTTATACTATATTATGTACGTTCAGGTGGGGTAAGATCGAATTTCCTCTGCCTTTCGGGAGAGTCCTGAGCCCAACCGAGAGCTTTATTCTATCATTAGATGAGAAAGTAAGTGGACTATTAATATTTTATTTTGTGGATGTGGCAACTGAAATTCCTGCTATAATTGTTGTCTTTTATCGCAGTTTTAAGGATCACTTTCCATGTATACATTGACTTGAAGTTCTGTTCTCAAGTACCGAATATTGTCATAATAAAGCAGGATTAAATTCAATTTAGATTTAGGTTAGATAGGATTTCATGGTCTAAGATTCGAGCCCACTCTCCAATGGCATTAAAGTAATAACTATGTCCCTCATCCCTGCAGTTTCAATTTATATTCAGGCTGTCGACTGTCCTCTGATTAAGAATCCCTTTATTTCTAATATAGTTCCATAGTTCATTAAACATATCTTGCTGCACAGAAGAAAACTTATCTGATTACAATTCTTTAATATTGCAGACTAGCGCATCTCTGAAATTTACTGTTTTAAATCCAAAAGGACGGATATGGACGATGGTGGCTGGTGGTGGTGCAAGTGTAATATATGCCGATACTGTAAGTTTTAAAACATGTTACATCTGATCATATTTATATGTAGTCTATGTCAAAGGAGAAACAAACAATATATGCTATTGATGATGTACATGTGCATAAATTGTAGTCGTTTAAAAATATTTTTTAAATTCGGTTTAGGTTGGAGATTTAGGTTATGCAACAGAACTTGGCAACTATGCTGAGTACAGTGGAGCTCCTAATGAGGAAGAGGTGTTGCAATATGCCAGAGTTGTAATTGATGTAAGAATATCAACTTTTCTCCATGTACCACAGGAATATTTATTTCTTCTGGTGTCTAATAGTCTACTCTTAATACTTGCAGTGTGCCACTGCGGATCCTGATGGTCGGAAAAGAGCTCTTCTTATTGGAGGAGGTATTGCTAATTTTACTGATGTTGCTGCCACATTCAATGGGATTATCCGAGCCCTGAGGGAAAAGGTGTGGTTTCATAACTAATATTTTATCACTCGGTGCAGTACTTTATTCACCTTTCTTCATTAACTCAACTCTGTATCTTCTTCGACAGGAATCTAAACTTAAAGCATCAAGGATGCATATCTATGTGAGAAGAGGTGGCCCCAATTACCAGACTGGTTTGGCAAAGATGCGTGCTCTCGGTGAGGAACTGGAGATTCCCCTTGAGGTATGACTTCATGAAATGGTATCATTCTGTTTGGAATAAGAAGCTACTTTATTTGGTGCATCTTTGGTATTCTGTTGAGAACCTAAGTAGCTGACAAGGAATCTAACTATCTGTGGTGATTGTTAGATTGGCTTTCATTTGTACTTAAAATCACTTCATATCTGATAGACAAAGGACTTTGATCAATGTGGGACGCACCATGTACATTGGCGAAACTGATATGAACTTGAATCACATTATACTTCTATAGTGCAAATATCAGTTTGCAGTATGTGTAGGCTTAAGTAGGTCTCTATAGACTTAGTACTGGATGTCAATCCAAAAGCCATAATGTGCATGTTTGCAGCCTTGGATGATATAATCGGCCTGAAAAATGCTTACCCTGCTTCTTCCCGAGAAGGGAAGCATCATCGATTCTGGCTAGTGGCTATTATCAAGCATTATATTAGCTCACAGCATTCTGAAATTCAACCATGCACAGTTCACCACCTCATTGATTAAGTTGTAGTACATGTTGGGGACATGCTCGTTTGCTACTTAAATTTTCATCTTCTCTATGTTGGTTTCTTAATGTAAAACGTGATTTCTTTCATTCTTATTTCTTCCTTTCCGAGTTCTCCATACCTATTCACATGCTCTTTAGTTCAATGTGTTGATGTAGAGAATGCTGTTTGTAGGTTTATGGCCCTGAAGCTACAATGACTGGAATTTGTAAGCAAGCAATTGAATGCGTCATGGCAACAGCCTAGTCATACATTTGATTCTGGCTTTGTTAAGAAAGAAAAATTGATTCTGGCCTTTCACATCAGTCATCAGCGCAAGCTAGCACATCATTTTCATAAAACAATGTATTTGCCCTTTTGCTTTGACCCTCTTGAATTCATGATAAAAGCTGTGTTTTGCTAATTTTGTGGAACCATTTTTCCGCCCAGTACTAGAATGTACCTTGTTCAAACGAATGACTATTATTCTCGAAATTATCAGATTTCATTTTATTTTTCTTTGCTATTTTTTCTAAATGTTTTAAGTAATTTTATCTTTGTTATTATTTTGGTGTTATAGCCACCTTTGGTATCGAAAATGTTGCGACAATAGAATAAGTTTGGACAACAGAGGGTCCACTCGATGTTAAAACTGTAGTGTTAAGAGAATTACAAGCAAAAGTATCTATTCAAGATATTGATGGCTTCTGCTGCCAGTGTCAATACTTCTTTCTATCATGTTGCTTACTACAAGATATCGATGGTTACTGCTGCTGTTGTATATTGACAATCTGTTCTTCCGTTGTTTCCGTTGCATGCTCCGTATAAACAAGGATAAGCGTCGTAAATTCTGTTTTGCATGTGTTGTAAAAAGGGCCATACAGAAGCAAGTTTGGTTGATGTTGGCATTTATAACTCGGCTGAGAATTAATGGATTCTGCCTTGAGTTTCTAATCAAATAAGCTGAATAAGGAAAAAATTACTCGTCCAGTTCAGTAGGAATCATTCACCCGTAAACAAATGGGCCCTAAGATGGAAATCCTAATTTCTGTTTCATTTTGACCAAGTAGGTTGTTTTTTTTTTTTTTTTCAGAAATGTGAATATTATATCATTGGGAATTCATATTTAGATTAGGAAATTGGTGTCAGACCGAAGTTCAAAGTTGGTTAGAGCAACCTCAACGTTGTTTTTTCTTGTTTGCTTGTGTGGCGAAGTTGTCTAGTATTGGAGGAGCTGACCATTGTTTAAAAGTTTCTCCATTTGTTCAAATTGTGAACCGTGGTAGTTTTGTATTATTTTATCAACATTTTATCAAAAAACTCTAGCTTCACATCTCACATTTTATTCTTGTTTATAACTAATCGACTGATTAAGCTAAAATTGGGTCAAAATCTTTTTTTACAAAAAGATGGGTCAAGATTCAGATTTTTTTTAAAAATTTGTCAAAAATTGGGATTATCGATCGGATTAATAAAAATCAGTAAAATATGAGAAAAATTAATTAAAATTTAAAAAAATAAAAAACATTATTCTCGTATACATAATTTCTATTTGGTCGATTAAATCATGATTTTCTCAATTTTTTTTTCTCAAAATTCAAAAGTTAGATATTTAAAATTTTATTTATTTTAATTATACTAAATTGAAACTATTATTTAATATAAATAGATAATGATTACTGATATGGGCTGAAAATAAGTCCTAAAGACACATTTAATATGGCATTAATTAGACCCAGCATGGTCCTGACGTGGGGCCCATTAATGAGGGCAGACTCCCTATTTTAATATTAATTTCGTAATTAATATTAAGGGTAATAAACAGCTCAACAATAGTAATCAGATAAGGATACTATTCCTACCAGACTTAGCCTCCAAGGTACCCAATTCAATATGGAAACAGACTCCTACAAGGAAGGAGTCTAGAACCTTCCTCAAGGCGGTGGCTTGCCCACCAAGTATCCGAATCCTACTACGATTCTAAGGCTCCTACAGCCTATATAAAGGGCCAGACCCCTCATCTCAGAACTACGTTTTTGGCTTGATTCTCAATAACGAGATACGTAGGCACTCTGTGAGGACCGATTAGTCTCGAACACGGAAACAACCATTAAAGCTTGAAGCTCCCCATCCCTTAGCATTAAATACACACAAACCCTAATCGCAATTCGATAACTCGATTTTTATTCCACAACATTTGGCGCCGTCTGTGGGAAGACAACATCAACCATGGTTCAAACACGAAGAACAACATCAACTGATGCCATATCCCTTAGCTCTGCTCCACCTGCCACCTCTAATCCGCTTATCACTACTGAAGAAGGACAATTACCCCCATCAACAGGGGCGATCATTCAACCTCTAGCCTCTCAACCCCCAGGGACGATTCCCCATGTTGAGGGAACTCTATCCGTGGTTGTCCATCAGAACCAAGAAGCTAACCCTCTCCAGATGGTGGTTTCTCCTCTTGATAACATTGATCGTACGCTACCCCCGGAAATACAGATCCACACCACGGATCTCCCCTTGAATACCAACCCGATGTATGGGCTACCTAATTATCCCCCTCGACAAAGGGAACCTGGACCAAGCGGTCACGCCCTACAGATCCGAGATCGAGAGTACGATGACTACTCCGGCCCCTATACTGATGATTCGACATCTGAGGATGACGATGATGATCGCGAAGAAGCCCCAAGGAGGCGACGTGCTAGTAGAGAACCTCGAAGGAGGTCCCAAAGAATCCATGATGGGCCTCCAGAAACGGCTGAGGAAAGGATTAAGGCTCATGAGGCTGAGATCTAAAGGATAAATGATGCTATTGCTAGGGAGCAAGCAAGGCAAAGTCTGATTCCACCTCCTCCAGTGACAGGGAGGATTCCCATTATAAATCTGGAGAGGCCTTCAAGGAGACAGCGAAGGGCCGATGCCCCAACTGAAAAATCGACAAGGGTGGAGACCCCCAGAAGTAACCCCAAGGATCTGATGCCACTTGGGGATCCTGATGATCCCACACCTCCGTTTACTGAAGAGGTGATGAATGCCCGCATATCAAGAAAGTTCAAGATGCCGACGATTAAGGCTTATAATGGAACGGGCGACCCCGCAAACCATGTTAGGACATTCTCAAATGCACTGCTGCAGCCTACGAGCGACCCCTCAAAGTGTAGGGCGTTCCCTCAAACCCTGTCGGGCATGGCTCAAAGGTGGTATAGCCGCCTACCTGCAAACTCGATTGGCTCTTTTAAGGAGCTGAGCGCTGCCTTTGTCAGCCAGTTCATTAGTGGGAGAGTTCATGAAAAAAGTTCTGCATCTCTCATGTATGTGGTGTAGGGGAAGAATGAGAATTTGAAGGATTACATCAAGCGATTCACCAAGGAGACTCTGAATATCACTAATCTGGAAAATAAGGTGGCCATGGTAGCCCTGGAACAAGGTACCACTGATCTCTTCTTTAAAAGGTCTTTGGCAAAACATCCTCCTGAAAACATGGCCGAGCTCCAACGAAGGGCCGACAAGTATATCAAGGCTGAGGACAGCATGAAGAAGGAATCCGCAGGAGGCAATGGAAAGGGTTCCAATGACTCAAAGAAATGAAAGCAAGAGAAAGAGTACGACGCTGGACAAGTATCCCCAGACTAGCAAGGATTCCGAGTCACCACCAAAGAAGGGTTTGGGACCGAGGTTTTCTGATTATGCAAGACTGAACGCTCCTAGGAGTCAAATCTTGTTAGATATTGAAAAGGATAAAGACTTTCGATGGCCGAAGCCACTTAGGGGTGATCCCGCAAAGAGAAACAAGGAGCAATACTGTAGGTACCACCGTGACGTGGGGCATGATACAGATGATTGTAGGAAGTTGAAAGATGAGATTGAGTTCTTGATCCGAAAGGGAAAGCTGAGCAAGTTCACGAAGGGTGATGATCGTGGGACCCAAAGAAGGGACTATGACAGAAGAGACAATGACAGAAGGGATAACGATCGTGATCGTGATCGTAATCCATAGCCCCGAGGGCTAGTTATTAATATGATTTGGGGAGGCCGGACAACGGCAAGTACGACTCGAAACTCTCGAAAGGCGTATGCCAGAGAAGTGATGCACATCGTGGGAGAAGCCCCAAAATGTGTTAGGACTGAAATAGCCATTGGATTTGATGATTCAGACCTCGAAGGGGTAAAGTTCCCCCATGACGACCCGTTAGTCATAACTCCTGTGATTGGAAACTCGGAGGTGAAACGAGTCTTGATAGATAATGGAGCTTTTGTTGATATCTTGTTTCATGATGCGTTTATAAAGATGGGGTACACCAATTCTCAATTGACCCCGACCAACATGCCGATCTACGGATTTAATGGAGTTGAGTCCAAGGTTGAAGGGACTATTCAGTTACCCATGACAATTGGACAAGAACCTAAAGAGGCTACTCAGATGCTGAATTTCCTTGTGATCAAGGAATCCTCGACTTATAACGCGATCCTGGGAAGGACTGGACTTCATGCATTCAAGGCTGTTGCCTCCACATAACACATGAAGATTAAGTTTCTAGCCAGGAATTATGTTGGAGAACAAAAGGGTGATCAGAAGATGGCAAGAAGTTGTTATGTGTCGCATTAAGAGCTGATGTAATCGGGGGGCAGGTACTTCCAATCGAAGACATGGATGTCCGTGGTGATGATGAACACCGAGGGAAGCCAGCAGAGGACTTAATCCCCATTCCTCTAGAGCTAGGCGACCCTGAGAAAGTAACTTATATAGGAGCCTCTTTGAAGGAACCCCTGAAGGGCAAGTTGATAGCATTCTTACAAGAAAATAGTGATGTGTTTGCTTGGATGGCAGCTGATATGCCAGGGATTGATCCCCACCATCCTAACCGGAAGATAATACAGCAGAAGAAGAGGAACTTTGCACCTAAAAGGCAAGAGGCCATAAAGCAAGAAGTTGATAAGCTCTTAGAGGCTGGGTTTGTTGAAGAAATTCAGTTTCCCGAATGGTTGGCTAACCCTGTGATGGTCAAGAAAGCAAATGGGAAGTGGAGGATTTGTATAGACTTCAATGATTTGAATAATGCATGTCCGAAGGATTGTTTTCCCCTGCCGAGGATAGACATGCTGATAGACGCCACAGCTGGACATGAGATGTTGAGCTTCATGGATGGGTTCAGCGGCTACAATCAGATTAAGATGCACAAGAATGACATCCCAAAGGTATCTTTCATAACTGACTTTGGTGTTTTCTGCTACCTTGTTATGGCTTTTGGTCTAAAGAATGTAGGAGATACCTACAACGACTGGTGAATAAAATATTCGCCCATCTGATTGGAAAAACCATGGAGGTCTATGTTGACGACATGCTAGTCAAGAGCCTGTTCAAGGCAGACCACATTAAGCACCTCAGAGAGGCATTCGAAGTGCTGAGGCACCACAAGATGATGTTGAATCCAGCCAAGTGTGCTTTTGGTGTTGGATCTGGAAAATTCTTAGGCTTGATGGTTTCAAAGAGAGGCATAGAGGCCAACCCTGACAAGATCAAGGCGATCTTAGATATGGAACCTCCACGCTCTATAAGAGATGTGTGGAAGTTGACAGGCCGGGTAGCGACTTTAGGAAGATTCATCTCCAAGTCTGGTCATAAATGCTTGCCTTTCTTTCAAGCGTTGAAGAAGGTGAACAATTTTGAGTGGATCCCTTAGAGCCAAGAGGCCTTTGAACAACTGAAGAAGTACATGGCTGAAGCCCCTTTGCTAGCCAAACCTAGTCCCAGGGAGACTCTTTATCTATACCTGGCGGTATCTGAGCAAGCGTTGAGCGCCGTTCTCATTCGAGAAGAGAAGAAGGTCCAGAAACCTATCTATTATGTGAGCAAGATGTTGCACGGGGCTGAGTTGAATTACTCTCCCATTGAGAAGTTTGCCTTGGCATTGATAACAGCCTCGAGGAAGCTATGCCCGTACTTCCAGGAACATAAGATTGAAGTCCTAACGGACCAACAATTGAGGAACATATTGCATAGCCCGACGGCTAGTGGAAGGCTAATCAAGTGGGCGATTGAACTTGGAGAATTTGACATCACGTATAAACCTCAAACAGCCATTAAGGCTCAGGCATTGGCTGACTTCGTGGTTGAATGCACTATTAGAAACCAAGAAGTCGGGGGGCAGGAGATGATAACTACCCCTGGGAAAGAAGATAAAGATGAAGAGCTTAGGCCTGATCTGAAGGAGTATTGGGTGCTCTATTTTGATGGAGCATCAAAAACAAAATCTGGTGGTGCAGGTGTGGTTTTACAAAGCCCCGATGGGTTCATGGTGGAGTATGCTTTGAAGTTGGACTTTCTAACAACCAACAACGAAGCTGAGTATGAAGCCTTGATAGCCGGTTTAGGCTTGGCCAAAATCATGAGGGTCAAAAATCTCAAAGTATGTGGGGATTCAAGACTAGTGGTATCACAAGTAAATGGTGAATTCGAGGCCAAGGATGAAACTATGGCGAAGTATTTGAGAGTTGTGAAGGTAGTAATGACTCAGTTTGATGAGTGTTATGTGGAACATATTCCGAGAGAGGAGAACGTTAAGGCTGATGCCCTGTCCAAGTTCGCTTCTTCTGAGATAGAAAATTACGCAGGAAGTGTTTACTTCTAGGTCTTGAAGGCCCCGACCATCAACTCAAAATTGGTGGCACCGATTGATGTAGGAAGCTATTGGATAGATCCTATCAAAGTTCACCTCGAAACTGGATGGCTCCCTGACAATGCCTTGGAGGCACGAAAGCTGTCAGTGAGAGCATTGAGATATGCCTTGATTGAAGGCGTCCTTTACAAAAGGTCTTTTGTCATCCCATACTTGAAGTGTCTGAGGCCCCAAGAGGCAAGGGAAGCTTTGGAAGAAGTTCATGAAGGTATCTGTGGGCAGCACTTGGGGGGCAGAGCTCTCGCTCACAATATAACTCGTTTGGGATTCTACTGGCCAGAGATGTTGGCCGATGCACAGAGCTATGTCAAGCGGTGCGATAGATGCCAGAAGCACGCTCCGATAGTAAGGCAGCCGCCTGAGATGTTAACGTCGATTAGCTCCCCTATTCCATTCGCAATGTGGGGAATGGATATACTTGGTCCTTTCCCCGTAGCTTCAGCACAAAGGAAGTTTCTGATAATTGCCATCGACTACTTCACTAAGTGGACTGAGGCTAGGTCTTTGGCCAAAATAACCACCAAGCAAGTTTCCCAGTTCTTTTGGGAGAGCATCATTTGCATATATGGGATCCCTCGAGTCCTTGTGACGGATAATGGGACACAGTTTAACAATGAAGAATTTAAAAAGTACTGCAAGGAAAATGCCATTGAGCTTCGTTTTACTTCAGTAGCACATCCGCAAGCAAATGGACAGGCAGAGGTCGCCAATCGAATCATCCTTGATGGACTGAAGAAGAGGGTCGAACGTTCTAGGAACAATTGGGTGGACGAGCTATTGTCTATACTATGGGCGTATCGTACCACCTGTAAAGTATCAATTGGAGCAACCCCGTTCTTGTTGGCTTACGGGGTCGAGGCAGTTTTGCCCCTCGAGATTATGCATGCATCACCTCGAGTTGAAGCATATGAACCAGAAGTTAATGAAGAGGGCATGAGACTCGCCCTTGACCTAATTGATGAGGTTAGGGATGAAGCAAATGCCAGGAATGCAGAGCATTAGAAGAGAGCATCTTTCTACTACAATTTAAGGGTTAAGGAGAGGTTCTTTCGACAAGGCGACTTGGTTCTAAGGAAAATAGAAGCTTCAGGAGTTGGACAGAAAGGAAAGCTAGCCCCTAACTGGGAAGGGTCGTATCGAGTGAAGAAGACACTAGGACGAGGATCCTACAAGTTGGAGACATTAGATGGGAACGAAGTGCCACGAACTTGGCATGCTTTGAACCTGAAGATTTATTATGTGTGAGCTATCCTTGTATGGATTCGACTTTCTACCTATTTATTAGGAGAAGTAGAAATAAGGTTGGATGAAACTATTCTAGGGCCTAGTGCCCCGAGTAGGACAGTAGTATTACATATGTAAGGGTTAAACCCACTTCGATTTATTAATGCAAGTTTGTCTTCCATTCTATGATTTTTATTATGTACCAAGCACCCGTTGAGTGTGAGTTTAGAAAAATCAAGTACCGGAAATAATTGAACATATGAATGAGGAAAGCAAATGCATAAATAAAGTGCCCCGAAGGGCTAAGTTTTAAATTACAAACCGCGAATAAAAGTTAAGTCCCGAAGGACCTTGATTTAAAACTAAAAAGACAAAGCCACATATGGTTGTGAAGGCCATGCAAGGCCCTTGATCAAAGACATCTACTCCTCGGAGGACTCCTCCACCACTTCTTGCCCTTCTCCCTCCTCCTCTTCGTCTCCCTCTTCTTCATCTCCCTCCTCTTCGGAGCCCTCATCGTCATCATCTTCGGCTTCTGTTTCCATAGGTTACGCCACTCCCCTCTTCACCACGTCCCCTTCTTCGTCTAAAGTCTCAGTCGAGGAGTTGGGTCTAATCCGAAGTTTTTTGCCAGGAAAAGATCGTCTCAAGGTCGCCTCCCTCTCCGACATGGCCTTTTTCCCAGCTGAACGGGAAGAGGTCGAACTGGAACTAACAACATTGGCCGCCTTCCTCAAACCAGAACCAGAAGGACGACGACTATCCCCGGAGCCCAATGCATGATCCCCGTGACTTCCGACAGCAGCAGCCCAGTTAGGGCAAGGGAAGTCTGCTGGATTCACCATCGAAGGATACTTGTGGCCAACAGCGCCAACAGCTTTGTTCCACCCAACTTACATGTTAAAGGGCCGCATCTCATCATCATGATCATCTATAAACTTTGTAAAAGCTTCCGACCTATGGTAGGCATCAATCACCTTGTCAGCATCGGAGGATTTCTTCTTGGCAAGTGAGTGAATTTTCTTTTGGTAAGACAGGCTACTTGCCTCAGCTCGAGCAACCTTGGAGTTTAGGTCTTGAACTTGTTCTTTGAACCGTGCTTGCTCATTCAGCAGTTTCACGTTGCTATCCCTATGGGCTCGTCCTTGACGGGTGGCGGATTGAAGATAAGCATTTGCCTGCAATAAGGAGATAGGTAAGGCACTTAACAAAAAGTTGGGCAAATAAGAACATCAAGTGCATAATTTGGTACCTGATAAAGAACCTGAGCTCTAAGGCGCTCAGATTCGTCGATCTTATCTCCCGCAGTAACTATCAGGAGATCAGGAGCAGTGATAGAGAGCCTGGACCAGGCCAAGGCTAAGGAAGAACTTCCCAAGATAGAGTCCTGCTCACAAATACCCCAATCCGGAGTGAATGGGACTCGAGTACCTTCAGCTACGTTCCGGGACCTCTTCCCCCCTTGGGAACATCCCTCCAAGAACGAAGGAACTTTTCGACCAGTAGGATTCAGTTGCTCTTTCGCTTTCTTTGCCATTCGTTTGGTAACATGTGGCTGATTCTCGGGGCGACTGTCCAACTCCTCAGCAGCTGAAACAAAAAAGAAAGAGATATCAAAATAAGAACAAAAATAGTTCATGATAAAGTAACAAAGGAAAATTACCCTCAAAAGAAAGAATGCTTAAGCCGGCTTCGATAAGCTTCTTCTCTGTCAGAATAGTTTTGTAATGGGTACGACCATCATCAGCAAGCAATCTGTCTCTGTTTAGCAATTCTTCATGGCTAAGATCACACATGAGTGCGAACTATCCTCCACATATCCAAACCTCTTAACGAAAAACTGACCCCAGTCACCGCCTTGCCATTCCAAAACAACAAACTCTCTATCCCAGAGATGATGGGAGCCAGGAAAGGAGAAAGAATTTACATATGAGGAAGATTACTTCGAAGTTGGAAGTTAATCCGCCCTGCCTTAGAATCAGAAGAGTTTTTCACTGAGAAGATGCTCCTAAACATTATTGTGCTCAGAGGGATCTCCAATTCCCGGCACCTCAACATGAAAATAATAAGGAACCTCCATGAATTTGGGTATAGCTGGCAAGGATGAACTTGGAGCTCTGCTAAGAACCTGATAATGAATGGATGGACGGGGAACCTCAACCCCGCTTCTAAGGCGCCTTTGTAAACGCAGATCCTTTCAGGATGCCAATTGCAAGTTCTATCCCCAGGGTTGGGAAGGCAAACTTTGATCACACTTGGAAAACCATACGTGCTTTCAATCTTGTCTACATCTTTTCTCTTTAACTTGCAAGGACTATGAAAGGCATCTAAATCTGAACTATTGGGGAATGACTCTCCCATAGTATTTAACAAATCTAATGTAGACTCGAATCGACCCTCAATATATTTAGGAGGCATGAGTTTTAGTTTACCTTTCATGGTTCTCGCCATGCTCCTCTTCCTGAAGGCTTCCTCCATGGAGATTTTGGGGGCAGATGCATGCTTGTCGGCCATAATGAACTTGAAGCTTGAACTTGGAAGCTTGAAAACTAGAGAACTTGAAGACTTGAGAAAAGTTTGAGAAATGAAGAAGTGAATAAAAATGAAGGATACTCCCCTCCTTTTATAAGAAAAGGATGACCTGCTACCTCAGGTTGAAATGCAGCCCGATTCGCGTTTACAGGTCAAGTATCGATAAAATGTGAAAAAGGAGCAAAAACTATCTGTTATAGATGGAAAGAGTCATTACAACTCATGAAATTCCGGAAAAGAAACGGAGAATTTAAATGAATATCCGAGAAGACATTTCACCAGAGCAGTCAGTTGAGCTTTGGAAGCTAAGCGTGCTTAAGAAAGGATAATCAAGAAATTACTCCTAAATACGAGATTAATAATGCTGATCGAGGTTTTAAGTAAAACCTTACATAAAAGCCATGAGTGGCCTAGTTGATTAGCTTTTGAAAGCCGATGTGCGAATGTTAATATTGATGATCGAGGTCGATATTGAAAATCAAAACTCGCAGACCATGAACCGGCCGAACAAAGCACCCACGAGGGCACCAGCCGATTGAAGCACGGCCGATCGAGGCCTCGGAGAAGCTTCAACCGACCGCACCCCAGCCGACCGAGGCACACAGGGCGCGACGGCCGACCGAGACGAGGTCGACTAAGGAAAAATTGAACCCTTCGACCGACCGACATCGACCTTCGAGTCGAGTTTTTTTGTCAGCCGATTGCCTCTCGGCCGACCGGCCTCCCGGGGACTCATCGGCCGACCGACATTGGTTGTTGGTATCAATATTTTGCTTCGATCGATAAAAAAAAAAATTGGTCAACCGAGGAGTGGCCGATCGGCTCACTGGTGAAGCCTCGGCCGACCGACATTAGTTGTCGGTATCAATATTTTGCTTCGACGCCAAAAAAAAAAAAATTCGGCCGACCGACGTCGACCGTCGGTATGAATTTTTGCTTCGGCCGACTGACTCCCGGCCGACCGGCCTCCCGGGGACGTCCTGGCCGACCGACGTTGATCCTCGAGATCGATATTTTGCTTCGACGCCAAAAAAAAAAAAATATTCGGCCGACCGACGTCGGCCGTCGGTATGAGTTTTTGCTTCGGCCGACTGGCTCCCGGCCTACCGGCACACCGGTGACCTCCCGGCCGACTGACATTGGTTGTCGGTATGCATTTTTCGACCCGGCCAACTGACAGTGGTGATCGAGTCGGGGTTTCACATTTTTTTGTTTTTCCGTCTTGATGTTCAAGATCACTATTGAGATTGTTTTGAAAATAATAATCAAGTGGAAGTTGAAATTAAGAATTAGCACCGATTAGTGCCGATTAGCCCTGTTTAGTGCCGATTAAGCACCGTTTAGTGCCAATTAGCACCGATTAGTGCCGATTAGCGCTGTTTAGTACCGATTATTTTAGTGCCGATTAGCATCGATTAGTGCCAATTAGCGCTGTTTAGTGCCGATTAAGCACCGTTTAGTGCCGATTAAGCACCGTTTAGTGCTGATTAGCGCCGTTAGTGCCATTTTATGCCGTTTAACATCGTTTAACACTGTTTGAACGTTGTTTGAGGCTGATTAGCGCTGTTTAGTACCGAGTAGCGGTGTTTAGTGCCGAGTAGTGTTGTTTAGTGCCGTTAGACACTGTTAGTGTCGTTCAATATCGTTGTAAATGCGTCGGTCGCTCCACGCCTTACATTTAGACGATATTGTTGAATACTCGCGTAAAAGCAATAAACACTGACCCAAGTCTCGAAAGGCCGTTAAAACTTCAAGGAAAACCTGATCAGTTTTCCTAGAAGTTGGGGGGAAAATGATATGGGCTGAAAACAAGTCCTAAAGACACATTTAATATGGCATTAATTAGACCCAGCATGGTCCTGACGTGGGGCCAAATAATGAGGTCAGACTCCCTATTTTAATATTAATTTCGTAATCAATATTAAGGGTAATAAACAGCTCAGCAATAGTAATCAGATAAGGATACTATTCCTACCAGACTTAGCCTCCAAGGTACCCAATTCAATATGGAAACAGACTCCTACAAGGAAGGAGTCTAGAACCTTCCTCAAGGCGGTGGCTTGCCCACCAAGTATCCGAATCCTACTACGATTCTAAGGCTCCTACAGCCTATATAAAGGGCCAGACCCCTCATCTCAGAACTACGTTTTTGGCTTGATTCTCAATAACGAGATACGTAGGCACTCTATGAGGACCGATTTGTCTCGAACACGGAAACGGCCATTAAAGCTTGAAGCTCCCCATCCCTTAGCATTAAATACACACAAACCCTAATCGCAATTCGATAACTCGATTTTTATTCCACAACAATTACATAGGTATAATTAAAATAATAAATAAATACATATAACAATAATAAATATATATAAAAAATAAATGTTAAATTAATTCGGACTAACTGTCCAATTTATCATTCCGTTCCGATTAATTCATGCTCCATTAAATCTAATTTTCGCATTTTACAATATAGTGGAGACAACTTTGTAGAATTTGTTTAGAATTGACGAGAATTTAAAGTTAAAGTGTTAGAAATGAGTTAGATGAATTAAAATGTAGAATACCTGTTTTTGGGTGATGTAGAAATGTAGAAGGTACTTTTCCCGGATCTTATATTTTAATAAAAACAATTAGCATTGAAGTTGCTCTTAGAGTTAGAAATCATTGACGCTCGAACAGTAGGTAAATAAGTTTGCACCGTTTAGACCACGTGGATTTTTGTGGAATTAAAGAGTTGTGATACACAGTGAAAATATTGGATCAAAGTGATAGGATTACAAGAGTGTAGAAGAAGAAAACTTCTCTATTACTGTATTACGTTAGATTTGTTCAAAGTTGTGTTATTTACTTTTAAATGATAATTATTGTCTAAGCCATCCTACTTAAATAGGTCTGCATCCCCTACGTGATTCAATTGCTGTTCCAAAGAGTGTTTTACTGATTTCTCTGTTTATTATATGTGTACTCTACAATGCAGTACACGGAGGGAGGGAGGGAGGTGCGAGGGATTGAATTGTATGATTAATCCGAAGTGGTGTTGGCATGATATATAAGTCCGATCACTGTATAGATATCGGTCCATTATAAATAGGCCCAATAACGAGAAGATTCTCACTACAACTAGGTGACTTGCTCCTAAAGATTAGGAGTATTGTTATAACTAGAACTCTACACGATTAAGGTAGTGGATCCTAATAGAACTACGTGGACTTAATTCTCTATAAATATAGAGATACGTAGGCAACTTGAGGGGGATCCCGAGACCCGAGATTCTAGAGATTATCGGTTAGAATAAACTCTCAAGCTCAGTCCAAAACTCACTATAAACCCCTGTGCTCAGGCTTCCTGATTTTAACCTACCATTCGTGGTCGAAACGGACGCTTCGGGATATGGATTGGGCGCAGTCTTATTGCAAAGTGAGCATCCAATTGCATATTTTAGCAAGGTTCTAGGATCAAGAGGCAGAGCCAAGTCAATTTACGAGAAAGAATTGATGGCCATTGTATTGGCAGTTCAGAAATTGTTTTTATTGAAACAGCGAGAGGTCGGCACGGACTGCTAACATTGGGTGAGTAAGCTCATGGGTTACCAATTTGCCATTGTGTATAAACCAGGTAAGACTAATCAAGCAGCCGATGCACTTTCGAGGGCTTTCTCAGGACCAGCAAGTATGATATCAGTTGGGGGGTGTCGTGGTCTGAAATTAGCACAGACTTGGACAGTGATACGTTCTTGCAGAAATTGAAGAGTGATTTGAGCGAAAATCGGGTTCTTCTCAAGGGATATGAACTAGTGCAGGGTATTGTCCGTTACAATGGGAGAGTGGTCATACCTCCAAAATCTGACCTGGTGATTAAGCTTTTGAAAGAATATCATGATTCGTCAATGGGCGGCCATTCGGGTGAAGTTAAGGCCTATAAAAGGTTGGCTATGGAGTGGTTCTGGCCGGGCATGCGCAAGTCAATTGCTAAATATATTAAGGAGTGTGAAACCTGCCAACAACAGAAGCATTCGTCTTTGAAACCAGCTGGGTTCCTTCAACCTTTGCCCATACCCACGCGCATTTGGGAGGACATATCTCTGGACTTTGTAAAGGGGTTGCCTAGGTCGGGTGGCATTGACACTTTCCTAGTAGTAGTCGACCGTCTTTCGAAGTATGCACACTTCATCGGGCTATCTCACCCTTTCACAGCACCGAGTGTGGCGACGACCTTTATCAGAGAGATTGTTCGCTTGCATGGATACCCAGCTACCATCGTATCAGATCGGGACCGTGTATTTTTGAGTCTGTTCTGGCAGGAATTATTCCGTAACCAAGGTACCACCCTCCTTAGTAGTACAGCCTACCACCCACAGACGGACGGCCAAACAAAGGTTGTCAACTAAACACTTGAGGGCAATCTGAGATGCTTTGTGCAGGGAAAACCACGAAGTTGGTCGAAATGGCTGCCTTGGGCCGAGTTCTGGTACAACATGAGTTTTCATGTTTCTACTCAATATACACCCTTTGAGATTGTATATGGCAGGCGTCCCCCACCGTTGATCCGTTTTACAGAACAAAACACTGTGGTTGCGTCCCTGGAAGAACAGTTAGTGGAAAGGGACGCGGTGCTGGATGAGTTAAAGGTGACTCTTGTGAAGACTCTACAAAGGATGCATGCCCAAGAGGACAGTCACCGTAGGGACCTGCAACTGCAACCGGGAGACTGGGCTTATGTCAAACTGCAGCCTTACCGTCAACAGAAATTGGCCCGCAGTCCGAATGATAAATTATCACCACGATTTTATGGACCCTTCACTGTAGTGGAGCGTGTGGGGCAGGTGGCCTACCGTTTATTACTTCCCCAATCATCTCGTATACACAATGTTTTTCACATATCTCAACTCAAAAAAGCAGAAGGGATAGACAAAGGCGTGACGCCAATTCCACCAAAAATTTCTGCAGATATGGTGATGGAATCCACACATGAGAGACTGTTGGATGTGAGGCGTCAGGATTCAAATGGAGAGGTTGTTACAGAGGTGATAATTAAGTGGACGGAGTTACCAATGTGGGAAGCTACGTGGGAAGAAATGCAAAGTACTGAGCTACGTTTCCCTGAATTCCACCTTGCGGACAAGGTAGCTGTTTGGGCCCCCGGTAATGCTATGACTCCACAACTGAAATATTCAAGAAGAAATAAGAGCAAGGGTAAAACAGGCAGAACAGAGAAAATAGAGGGGTAGATGAGTAAATTGACTGAAGGGGCAGAAGGGTAACTTCACTGAGAGCATATATATTGTGTATGTTTTGATTTGGGATATGAGAGTTTCGCCTCTCGAATGTGGCTATCAATTGTGTACTCAGTTTGTATGGTCGACGATTGAAACAGTATCTCTTATTATTATTGTAGTGAAACACCCTATTTATATTATTAGTCCAGCTAATTGAGTCATATATATTGTTGGTCTCTAGCAAAGACCCACATTGGCGGTGGTAGGAAGATAAAAAGTAGCTTCAAGAAATAAGCGTGAGGCTTATTTCTTGAAGCTACTTTATAATGAGAAGGCATACACAAATTTATAATGAGGCTTCTCCTAATGCACACATATGATCAGATCAAGCTAGAAAATGAAATTAGTCACAATACTGATGTGCTTGGGAGCCAACAAATGTTTCATGAAGACAAAACTATCTTTTGTTGACCAAATAACATGTGTGCTGGTACCTAAAGCATCGCAAAGGTCGACAAGGTAACACAAAAGCCGTGCTAGAATCCAGAATGTAGAAGCAAGAGCAACTTGCAAGGTGAAGAAATTTACCACATACAGAATTTAATCCTAGTCAACGACAAAAACCAAAAGCTTTAGGCTACCCCATATCTATGGGAATTGCAGGTCCTTTAAGGAAGACAACTCAAGGAAGATGCGCCAGTTGTGATGAAAAATTAAAGAAGGGGATTCTGGTGTCATAGCAGGAAGCAAGAGATGATTATCAGGAAAAAAACCCAGAACTTCATAAAGATGGAGAGAAATTAAAACTATTATGCTGATAAGATGGAAAATTTTAAGCAGAGATGGTAACTGCATTCGGTGGAACCAGCCAGAGGAGTCAATAAAATGTTAAATAATGGTACATTGGTGCAGTCCAATACGAGCATATGGATATGTTAAATATAACCAAGTCCACCAAGGTTGGCCACCAACCAAGTTTTACTTCCTATATAAGAGCTTATGCTCTCATGTAATAAAACAAGATCAATACAATGTAGTTCTAATATTACTACCGTGTTTTTCTCTCCTCTCTACTAGTTCCGTTTATTACTTCCGCATTGCTCATATTCTGATATGGTATCAAAGCGGGAGTAGAGAGGAGGAGATTTTCAGTTGAAGCTTTGTGGTTTTTCAAGGAAAACACAAGCTGCCCAGACTTATATTTTCCAGCAGAGGGGAGAAATTTTCTGCCCAGTTTTTATGCAGATTCTGTTTCCAGCAGAATTTTCTGCCTAGTTTGCCCCGGTTATAGATTTAATTGTGTAGTATTCAAGTGGTTGTTGATATTACGGTATCTCTCCAATTTTTTACGATGGTGCAAATTAAATAGTTCAGGGGGCGTTATTCTGACGAAGCAGCAGAAGTAGTGTATATAACAGATGTACACACAGTTCACTGCCACAAATCAAAGCAGCAGAAGTAGTTGTATTTTAGACAACACAGTTCACTGCTATATCTTGCATTCATCAGCACCTTATGTATTTTTTTGACATGGCCTAAAATATACCGTGTGGTCACAAGTTCGAGTCCCGGTATCCCAAAAGACTCAATAAACTCAAGATCGGTCGATCCTAAAATGGGTATAGTTGGACGCTCAGATTAAGCTCAAGGGCTACTAGTGTCCACTCTTCAATCGCTAGATAGGTCTTTCATCCGAAGATGGGATTTCGAGTGAGGGGGCGTGTTAAATATAACCAAGTCCACCAAGGTTGGCCACCAACCAAGTTTTACTTCCTATATAAGAGCTTATGCTCTCATGTAATAAAACAAGATCAATACAATGTAGTTCTAATATTACTACCGTGTTTTTCTCTCCTCTCTACTAGTTCCGTTTATTACTTCCGCATTGCTCATATTCTGACAGGATAAAAGAATCATTTCATGTGCATATTACCAGGAAAAAGGAAAGCAAGAAAAGCTCAAATTTGTCAAAAACTTATGTGTACAAGGGACATGTGGTGAGAATGATCTTATTTAAGAAGACTTGTTCTGTCGAGGTGATTAATGAATCAAGAAGGAAAAAATGAATTATTATTATAGGAAGCCTACATGCATATCAGTTTCCTTTGAAAAAAAATCGTGTATCATATGGAGTACTAAATATGCGAGATAATGCAAGGCAATTAGTTTATGAGCACAGGGTGCAGGTCAAGTTAAGGCATAATTAAATAGGGATGGGTTCTCAGAAGTTACCAAATAGCACTCTGACAAACAAAAATGTGCCATAACAAAGTCTGGCAGTATTATTATAAGTAGTAGTTAAAGAAGTTTAAGCAACTATAGTTGTGGCTGAACAAGCAACAAAAGAAACTAAGTATGAAAAATGCAAAGCAGATGTAACACGATCTTTTGCTGAATATCAAGTCTCGCTTTGAAGCATAGAAAAGGTCGATGAAATATGAACGAAGCTAGGTGCAAAATCTGCAAACATGAAGCTAGGTGCAAAATTAAGAAAATAAAGAAAAATTTCTTACCTGGAGCAGCTAGAGCAAACGAAGCGAAGCTCACGCGGAAGCTATGAGTTAAAACAAAAATTGAGGAAAATGGACTTTGGTATCTTCAAGTAGATGAAAGCAGAAGAGAATTAGAAAACACATATGGCTTCGGATGCAAGTCAAGGCAATCATTTGCAATGCAAACATGAACACAAATTTAAGGTACAAGAAACTCATTAAAGGAAAGCGACATTGTCCGGTGCAATAAATAACGAAAGAAGCCTTGCTGAGTTTAAAGCAAATTGGCTTAACCCGATCATCTTGGTGCAAACGAACCCACTCGATGAGTCTCTCATTGTGGTGGGGAAAAAGAAAAAAAACCATAACTAGAAAAGAAATTTTCTACGGAAAAAAAAGAAAGAAATTTGCAAGACCTACTTGGTGTCAGCTTCATGGCATTCTAGAAGAAAGAAAACTCTCTGTAGCAGACATCTTCTAAAAAATCCGTATAAGTTACTATGGTTATATGCCCGAAACTTAATGCACGTCGAAAGCATAATAAGCTCATACAAGCGATTGTGTATATGTACAAGGTTAAAATCAAAGAAGCTGCAGGAGTTTAGTGAAAAAGGAAAGAAAAATATCAATGCAGTATGCAAGATTGGTCGCATGCTGGTTTTCTTGCAGTGAGTGGCTCAGCGGAATAATGAGTTATCTGTAGACTCCACCTACCAAGATAGCATTAACAAAATGGAGTTGCTGATCACTGTTTGCAGGAAGGATGCTACTAAAGTTTGTCCGAAAAAGAGGAAAATGCAAACGGTGATAGCACATTGATGTTTGTCGCCTCAATAAAGAAAAAAATGGAGGAAATATGAGGGAAGAATTAGAAAAGTGGAACCTGCAAAAGCAAGAAAGATTGACATAAGCAGCAACTATGCCTCATACAAAAATGAAGAGCAGTAGAATAGTTTATAAAAATGAGGAGCAGCAGCAATGCCTTAAAAAAGAAACAGGAAAGCGTTAAAGATGCAGCTAAGTCAACAAGTCAGAACTAGAAAGGAAGACGTGAACCCCATCACCACCAGATCTGATTACATCAAATCTCTTGCTCAACAAATTCAGCCGGAAAAAAAAACAAAATATGCTCTAAGGTGGTGCATATAACTTGACGATGGAAATCTGAGGACAAATAGCGTGGAGATACTTAATAAAGCAATAACTTCAGAAGAAGAAAAAGAAGCTGGGATCCAGGGAGGAAAAATTCAAGCAAAACAAGGGACAAATTATTCCACCTCTGCACAATCTTTCTGATAGAGCCTTGTTGGCTTCAAAAACGGATCTTTAAGAAGAACCAAGATAATTAGCTCTTTTTAATGCTTAAATATTATGTGCCATGCGTAAAAGTTATGTATTAAATTATGCTGACATATCCTCTAAGAATATTTCATGTCTTCTGAGCTGAAATTTTTCAACTGGTAGCCAATATAAATAATACTTCTCGTGAAGCTATCATTTGAGAAAATGGAACAGCAACGACGATCACTCGGGGACAAAAAATTAAAATTAAAATTGATCAGTTGTAGCCGTAAGTACCTTAACTTCCTGATCAGTTGAGAAGATATTCGGGGGACCAATTTGTTCAAAATCGATCTGACCTAGGCCGGTGATATCTTCTTACGAACTGTATGAACGAATCACTGCGGGGCTAGGATAATGCCAATACATGAACCCAAAAATCGCCTTGGAGCTATGATGGTACATAAAATGTCGGGTACTGGCAACCGGAAGATGAGTGATTGGTAAGTAGAGTTTTTGGAAAAAAATTTGACTTACGGACGACCTCTCGTCCATGCGCGAGCAGAGTTAATATTTCACATTTATACTTAACATTTTGTGGCTTGGAAGCACAGGCTTGAAACTTACTCATGCCATAAGGCGGTATAAGTAGTAGAAAGCTCTTGTTAATAATGTTAGCCCAAACATGGTGCATGGGATTGACGAATCCAACTTCGTCCAGGTTAACCTTAAGTTGATACAAGTGACTCTTGTTATTAATGATTTATGAGGGAGAAACATGCTATGGATGGTAAAAAAATGTGACAAGATTAGGAATATTGTTTAATAAACATAAGCATGAATAGTCAAAATTTAAGAATTCTGAAATGCACTTGTTGAAGAAAAATACTTTAATTAAGTATTCATCGAAGTAAATCTCCAATAAATACTGGGGACATGTTGACACGAGATATAAGTCCGATCACCGTATGGGTATCGGTCCATGTTAAATAGGTCCAATAACGAGATGATTCTCACTACAACTAGGTGACTTGCTCCTAAAGATTAGGAGTATTGTTATAACTAGAACTCTACACTATTAAGGTAGTGGATTCTAATAGAACTACGTGGACTTGATTCTCTATAAATATAGAGATACGTAGGCAACTTGAGGGGGATCCCGAGACCCGAGATTCTAGAGACTCTCTGTTAGAATAACCTCTCAAACTCTGTCCAAAACTCACTATAAACCCTAACATCCTTCATATAAACTGCCATGGAAATCTAGCAAAACTTTATGCAAATACCCGTTATATGATGTATCGTCCATGACGAAAATTGGCATCAACAGCTGGAGATGAAAAATTCATAAATAACAATGTCATGCTATGTTTATAGTTCTGATAGTTTTTTATCATCCATTAAGTTTGGTAATATGATGAATTTCAAATAATCCTATTATTTCGTTTATCCAGCTATATTTTCTGTTATCTGTTATGTATAACAAGATTATACAAAATTGGGTAACTTCAGCAAATTCTTCACCATCTTCTTGTAAACTTTGTACGTGCTAGTTTACTTATTAGTAACTAGACCAAGTTGGCATGCTCTCTGATATGTGCTCAACTGGACTGATGTTTGTAAGCGAAACAACTACCTCAGACATTGTTGGCCTCGTAGAGGTTGGTGACTGAGTGCACATTAAAGCAAGCTGTATGATCTTCTTGACAATTTCTGTATTGTATTCACCATGATCTAAAGCCTCATCCACCAGCTTGAAATGCACGCCATCTACGTACAACTTCCACGCCTAGGACGTTACAATACTGGTTAAATTTAGAAAATAATCCAGTAAAAAAATTGCATACGAAGTAATTATCAATATGAACTTTCTTACATGTGCAAGTAAGGGATCAGTGACAGAGTCAGTCATCATATTCGTACTTTGTCGCCCGCTTATGATTTCAAGGACGACAACTCCATAGGCATAGGTATCAACTTTCTCTGACAAGTGTCCATGAATTGCATATTCTGGTGCTGTGTAACCCCTGTTTATTGTATTTTGAATTTTAATATGAATTCCACTAATTTGTACAATGGAAAAGTAAAGTAAGTAGTGTTAATTGATTGCTGGCATATTTACAAAGTCCCAGCGAATCCTGTGGTGAAATGACTTTGATCCTCAGCTATAAGTCTTGCTAATCCAAAATCAGCAATTTTGGGCTGATAGTCAACATCAAGTAGAATATTGCTGGATTTAATATCTCGATGTATGATACTTATATGAAACTCTTCATGAAGATAGGCAAGGCCCCTAGCTATGCCAAATATTATGTCAAAACGTTGTTTCCAGCTAAGAGTCCCTCGTTTTTCACCTGGGAATAGTGACATTTACATTGTCTTACCTCTTACAGATGTTGATGTCGAATAAACCAATAGATTGAGGGAAACTTACCATATAAAAACTTGTCAAGGCTTCCATTCTCCATGTATTCGAAGACAAGAAGTAGCTCTGGTCCTTTGCGACTACAGCCTAGTAGACGAATGATATTTCTGTGATTAACTTCACTTGTAAGCCTAATTTCACTCTCAAAATTTTCCTTCACTTTGCTTGTACTTGTAGCAAGTTTCTTCACTGCAACTACATGTCCGTTTTCCATTATGCCCTTTTTCATATTTAACATTTTATAGCATTAATAAAGAGAAAACTTGTAGTCGAATAAATCGGAATAAAGAAATGAGCGGATCTCACCTTGTATACATCTCCAAAACTTCCTTCCCCTACTTTGTACTTCTCACTGAAACTCTTTGTTGCTGACTTTAAATCTTTGTAGTTGTAGTTTGTTAGCCCTGTTATGACACCTTATATGCAGAAAAACATATAGATGAAATCAATAATGATTTCAATGGATTTACCGCATGAAATTAGTTGTAGCTAATGTGAAGTTACTGAGGGGACCAAATTTATGTGTATCAAGTTCCCTTATAACTTCAGTACCTCTTTTAGCTGTCTTTCTAAATAGCCGATGCCATAATATCAAGGCATTTATGAGGAGGAAAACGCATACACCACCAACTATGCACACAATGATGATTGACTTGTTGCTTGAACTTACTGGAATATATTTAAACACCGAGTCAGATGGTCGATATATTATAAATTAGCAATACCTGTAATTCTATGAGTTCCACATTTTCAACGATATCAACGTGATTCAATAAGAACAACTCAAAGTTTGGCTTTTACCTCGTAAAAAAGGTGTGATGTCCGTTGTAGCATTTTTAGGAAAAAAAGCTGTGTCAGAGTATCTGAGGAAACAGCCAGCATCAACAGAAATTCCTCCTGCTTGAGGAGGGCAGTTTTGTACGTTTCTGTTTGCAACACTTAAGCAAATTCCACAATCGGTTTGGCTGACTGTTCGAGCACATTGTGCTACAGCATATATTGTTTCATTAGTACCAGCACCAATTACTCGTTTTGTTGCTGCTGCGAAGAGACCATTTGTTTTGGGTGTTGCGACTTGAAGATCCATTAACAACCCTTTTACTACAGGATCAATAAGAGTTTCCTTGATCGAACTTTGATTAGGGCTGCATTTCCATGTATTGCCTGGAAGAGTGGCGACCCTGTAGAAGTCCTCTGCCTCGTACCTTAAACCCAAGAATGCAAGTATACGGTGGTTATTTTTATGCAGAAAAATTGTGCAAGTCTAGTACAGTGTAACAATAACTGTAAACATTTTAAGAACGTGTACCGCTTAAGCAAATAGTTTCTTCCTTTCCTACTGTATTTGTGTAACTAAATGCACCTAAAGCTTTGACAAATTTTACCTAGAAGATCTTCAGGATACCGAATACAAAAAAATGAATAAACATGGAAGTTGAATGTAAATTCAAATACATCACACACATATGACAATCCTTCTAATTTATTTTTTTGGGTGTTATTTCACTTTGTCTCTCCTAATTCGAAATTTCAGATCATTTAAGTTATCTAATAACCAAATTCTGAACGAATCACTCTGTTCAAGTATTATTCACTGAGATAAAGGAGCCAAAAAGTTCACTCAATATTTCCTTCCCTTCATAACAACTTCTTGTGAATACAGGGGACCTCAAGGAGCAATTATTATGCGTTTCCTTGCGCACATAAATTAAGCAGACTGAAAATGTTCTGCTTACCTTAGATAGCAGCCTTCAAATATAACCCGAGAAGGACCATCTGACAAGCAGTTGAGTGATATAGACACAGCAGCGTCAAAGCAAGCCAAACAATCAGCACCTGAAAGGTAGTCTCTGCACTGAACCAGAGCATAAACCCCATATTGCTGCGCGGTGGCAAACTTTGTGTTGTTCTTCAATAAATGCCTTCTGAGATCCTTAAATGTCTTGTTCCGATTACTCAAGTAACCGGACACGTCTGTAGAGATAGACGGACTGCAATCTTGGTCTAGTAAATTAGTTTGAGGGTCTGATACCACAGCTTTTATCAGCCATACAAAAACGATGAAAAATAGTGACCACAAGAAAACATCCTTCATGCTGGAGATTTTAGTTTGTTCGCAACTTATTCATAGGCACGCGTTTTCTGTATTTTTCGAAATATTGAATCAACCATTGAAGTGCTTATTTCCTATAATCTTCAACAAGACAATGATACTTGAGTTACATAAAGATTTAGCAGTGCACAATGGCTATGGTGTGGTTAAAACTGGAGGATGATGCAATGCAATTTTACAATTCAATAGTGCGAAGTTGAAATAGACAGCCATTAAAATATTTGTCTACTAGCTTGGAAAACAATGGATTTTAATAATTAAATTTTGACATTTTTTCTTGTTATGTGGGGTGCATGGAAATTGGAAAGCATATCAATACAAACTTGTACATGACTGGCTTAGTGGAAATTCTAACAAACCATTAAAAAAAATGTTTTGGACACTCGATTACCGTATATTTTTCATGCATTTTAATAAATTTTGATAACTATGATTTCAGTATATTTTTCATGAATTTTAATAAATTTTGATATGAGCAAAAATCAAAATTAACATTTTAGTGGAGATTATAAACTTGCCACACTTGGTTTTTTAATCAACTCCCGAAACAGACACATGAAACAACACATCAGGACAGAACACTTACATATGATGTCATCATCTTACGATTTGACTAATACTAATACCTGCCAACCTGGTCTCGATCAAAGTCAACGTCGTTCTTGTTTGGACTCACCTTGACAATGCTCGTTAGGTGGTTAAAATATGATGGCGGCATTGTGGAAATTTAACAATAAACGAATTTAACGACAATCATGCATGTTGGCCCGGTAGTATCCAGTCTTTACCATATAATTTCGATAAATTAATAATATCTCTAGTTCGAAATGTGAGTCGTTTGAGTGTTTATAAATATTTTAATTTATGTCAAAAATGTTTTGGAAATTTATACATTTTTTTACACAAATTAATACCAAATTTTACACTTACAAGACTATTGATTCAGAGAGATTAAAATGTATTTGCTACTCCACATCTTATGTTATGTGCTGGGGTACTAAGCCAAGCCAATGTATGTACTGCAAGTTAGCTAATAAAATAGATGGTAGATAAGGAGTCTACTTTGAGGGTCCGATGAGTCCTACGCCCAAGGCAATTCGTGGAGACTATGGTCACCTGATGGTCCATACAGATACCAAGCTAACTACATAGTCCAAACAGATGGAGCTTCACGTCACTCATGACTGAGAATGAATAAGATAGCCCGAATTTGGCATAATAGCTAAATTGATTTGATTTGTTAAATTAATGGTTAATACCTGACTATGGGTCTAGAAGATGACAATTGGACCACTAAAGTTCATCATTGGAATCAGCCCGGTACAACTATAGGGCCACCTCGCTTATTATCTGGTCTAAGGGACCGCCTCGCTAGCACATCCTCATTGGGATCGCTTCGCGATGCCAACACATCTGTTGGATCGCTATCTCTAATTCTTTACTAGAAGGCTCATGGTCAGACCCAGGGTCACATGAGTAGTCGGACATATGGGATCGCTTCGCATGGCCCGATCCCACGAGGTCGCATGCTAGGTCCTGATTGGTTCTCTATTTGCCAATTCTATCCGTTCGCGACTATGGGCTTCCACAGCTGGGTCATGGATCACGGATAGGGTTGATGATTCACTGCCATGTCAGCCCTAATCAAGTGGGCTTGGACTTTGGTTGATCTCCTAAAACCCTAGCCCGCCTAAGTAACTTGTTGCCCAAGAACTACGTCAGGCTTGATCCCTATAAATAGGGTACGTAGGCACCTTGATACGGATGAGAAACAGTTTACCTGAAAACACCTATCAAGCTCAGCCACATCTAAACACACAAACCCTAATCCCTTGTGCTTCTTTCATTAGCAAAATATCTGTATTTTGCTCCGATAATCCAGCAAACCTCCAAAATATTGTTATACAATATTCTCCCTATAACATTTGGCGCTAGAAGGAGGGGCAGAGTCATTGAATTGGGAGAAGCGATGACTAAATCACACAAAAAAAAAAGAACAATGGAGAAACCCCGGGATCGCATAAGGCTAACAAGGACGATCCCCTGACAAGGGACCCTTCAGAAGACGAGGTGTCCAAGGACAACTCTAAGACTGGGTACAAGGAGGAACACCCCCCAGTACAGAGGGTGGCGTTGACCAGCGAGGTTATGTCTTTTCTAAAAGGCCTCGGCGAGCAAGTGACCGCTGTACATGAGAGGGTCACAAAAGTGGAGAAGCGCTATAGTTCTAGAGGATCGAAGAGGAACGCAAGGACAGGCGGTAGAACACAAGGGGAAGGAAGCAAACTCCCCACTAAGAAACTCATTGATGACTTCGAGGATGTCCTAACAGATCAAACCAACCCTGACTGGAATGAGGAGGAGGATTCGCTCGAAAAGAAAGGGGGATCGCATGACAAGGTCGCCTCATCTGAGGGGAGATCGGTCAGTGTTTTTGACCGTCTCGGAAAAAAGCTAACTGAACATGACCTTCGTCTAAAATTGGAAAAGGTTAATGCGCCTCGACATGAAGAATCTAAGAATAGAAGCAAGGGCACACATCGACCAATGTCACCTCATCGAGATCGCGAGCGGTCATATCGTCGTGATGACAGACCCCCCTCTCCCTGTAGAGAGCGTGAGCGGTCCCATCGTCGCAATGACAGACCCCCGTCTCATCGAGACCAAGAACGATCTCAATACCTTGAAGAGGATCGTAAAAAGAAGGATCGCAGGAATGACCAGGAGGAGTCCAGTGTCCCAAAAAAGACTCAGTCACATCATGGAAGTACTGGAGGTAAAAAGGAGGGTGACAAGGAGGTCAAGGTAGGAGATTATAAGCTGGAGGAGTTGAAAAAGGCCTTGGACGCAATGAACAATGAGAAAGGGATCTTTAGCACTATGGGCTCTTCATCGCCCTTCACCCATGAAATTCGAATTGCTCCACTTCCTGTTGTGTTTCGATGCCATCAACATGATATGACCTATAATGGCGATACTGATCCAGCAGAGTTTGTGATTCGATTCAATAATGAGATGGATGTTTATCAGGTCTCGCAACTAGCGAGGTGTAGACTGTTTGCAGCCTCGCTGAGGGGAAGTGCTCAGCAGTGGTTTTCGAAGCTAGGGGCATTGATTGTCATCGATTCTTGGGAGCAATTCATGGACATCTTCATCAAACAGTTCCAGTCCTCAATGCTCTATGCACCCCCTGTGTCTACCTTGGCAAACATAAAACAGAAGGAAGGAGAAACCCTTCATGATTATTTCAAGAGGTTCAATGCTGAGGTGCCTCGCGTACGAGGTGCAAATGATGAAGCTGTAAAAAATTTCCTCATCGTTGGAGTGAGGGAAGGTACTGAATTTTGGAAGAAGTTACAAGAACAAACCCCTAGCACTCTTTCTAAATTGCATAAGGTCGCTGAGCCTTTTAAGCGTGTTGAGAAGTCACTCGCAGATTTGAAGAAGAATAATGAAAGGAGTAGCAGTTGGAGTAGGAACAGGGGAGTAAAAAGAAAGGACTCCAGAAGTCCAAGGCGAAGACGGGATCGAAGTCGAAGCCCCAGCCCAAAAAGGAGAGACCGCGATCCTTTGAGGCGATCCCCACCGAGAGCTCGCCCCGCGAGGGATGAAGACAAGTTTATTCCTCTGGTCGCCCCAATTGATCACATTTATGCAGTCAATGAAAACAAGGGGGTATTCAGGAAGCCTCCACCGATGGGTCCGAAGGGGACTGCAAACACTAGCAGGTATTGTGCCTTTCATGAACAAACAGGACATGATACAACAACTTGCCGAGAGCTTAAACAGCAAGTGGATCAGTTAATTCGTGAAGGAAAGTTAACTGAGTGGGCAGTTCGCGAGGTGAAGAAGCATAATCCCAAGTCTGGCCTTGGTTATAATCAAGCCCCCCACCTGAACAGAATCCAGCCATTAAGGAAAGGGAAACGCGAGGCGGAAGTATCCATGTGATAATTGGGGTACCCCACATCGGGGGGGATAGCAATAGGGCTAGAGAAAGATATGCCCGCGAAGCTAAGGAGCGACCCCTCACCAATATTCATCACCTGCAGGAGCGACCCCCAAAGCTCTTCAAGGGGGAAGATACAAATATCATGTTCACTGAAGAAGATGCGAAGTGGGTCCACCACCCTCATTCGGACGCCCTCGTTGTCCGAATTCGCATTGGATCGCAGAATGTTCACAGGGTCCTTGTGGATAATGGAAGTGCAGTGAATGTTCTAACCTAAGAGGTCTATCAGAAAATGGGGTTCGTGGATAAAGACCTTATCCCTACCGTAGGGCATCTTTATGGTTTTACTGGAGCTTCAGTCAATGTCAAGGGCCTCGTAAGGCTCCCTATCACTTTAGGGGACGAGCCTTGTATTACCACCCAAATTGCAGACTTTATGGTGGTTGATCAACCTTCAGCCTATAATGCTATCGTGGGGAGGCCAATACTCAAAGAAATGAGGGTGGTTACTTCTATTTACCATCTATCTATGAAGTTCCCTACCCCAAATGGAGTCGTGTGCATTAGGGGGGCACAACATGAGTCTCGTGAATGCTACAACAAGGCCCTCAAGTCAGCAGAAAAGGGGAGTAATTCTATGACAGACAAGATGGAGTGCGAGGAGGAAAGTAGGCCTCGCAAGACAAATTTTGTACCCCCAACAGACTGTAACATGATCTCGATTGAGGAGCTCCCAGCTGATTATTTTGATAATTTAGGAATCCAAGTAGAGCCAGTACCAGGGGCCTTGATGATGGGAACCTCGCAGCCAATTATGGTTCTCCAGGAAGGGATCGTGGAAGAGGCTACAGATAGTGACAGCGAGGAGAGCCCGGAGCAGGCCGCTGTGCGAGCCCGAAAGGGAAAATGGGTTCGCAAAGAAATGTCCACACTGACAGAACTGCCAAATGGAATTAAACAGACAACAACTGTTGTTAAGGAGTATGGGCACGCGGGTGCCAACCCCTGCGAGGCAGAATCAAGTCAGGCTCGTGAGTATAATCTGGATCTTGATCCTCGCATCCCAGAACATGTGGAGCGAGCTGGGGCAGCTGAAGACACAATTCCTGTTCTTTTTGATGTGCAGGACCCTTCAAAAGTGTTGAAAATAGGGTCGCAACTCAATCCTGATTTGAGAGAAAGGCTGGTTACTTTTCTAAAGGCAAACCTTGACGTGTTCGCCTGGTCACATGAAGATATGGTTGGGATCGATCCTAATGTAATGTGTCATAAGCTAAACTTGGATCCAAGCAAGAAGGGGGTCAGACAGAAGAGGCGACCCATAAGTGGAGAACGAGATGAGGCTCTAAAGGCAGAAGTGGACAGACTCCTCGAGGTAGGGCTCGTTAGGGAATCATTCTACCCTGACTGGCTCGCGAACCCAGTCCTTGTGAAGAAGCCAAATGGAAAGTGGAGGACATGTGTGGACTTTACCGACCTCAACAAACATTGTCCCAAAGATAATTTTCCGCTACCAAGGATCGACCAGTTAGTGGATGCAACAGCAGTGTAATAACCCTAACCTTAGAAAGGCTACAGTGCCCAAATGAATAGTGATCTTGAGGAATCCAGGGAAATGGTGTGTAGGTACTCTATATTAGGGATGGAAAATGAGTGAACAGAAACCATATTAGTATTGTACATTGAAAATAAGTGACTCGAAATGACGATGGATTTTAGAAATTCCTGAATTTTGATTTCGAGGATTTTGAACTCGAACGAACTTCTATATCTTGGATATCAAGGAGTATAGAAATACTAAAAGAATTATATATTGAGGAATTAGTGAATTTAGGTTAAACCAGGGGATTATTAAGTTAAGAGAATACCAAAGGAAATTGGATTTGTAAAGGATTTCGAAAACCACTGGATAGTGATATACATTCGAAACGAATCACAATTAGACGAGTATGGAGACTAAGTAACCAAGGTTAGTAAGTGATAAAGATATTTACCACATTAATATTTATAAGGTTATTAGTAAATACTTAAGATTAAAAGAACAAGTTTACAAAATACTCATCCATGACATCACACCTTACATCATCTTCCACTAACTCAAAATTTAGGACAAATTAGTCATTTAACCATGGATTTTCTACTAAACTCTAGAACTCTTGATGTATTAGGATGAGATGAGATAAGACTAGCAAGCAAACACAAAAAAAAAATCTCTCCACTTCTCCACCTTTCTTCCATTCGAATTTTTGTAGAAAAAAGAAAAAAAAAATTCAAAACCCTAGCTCTCTTCAATAACAATTCAAGGGAAAAATCATGGAGCTTCTTGGAGGTTAGGAAGGATCATTTACAAAGTTTCAAGGCCAACCATCATCATTTAGCAAGGTAATAAAATCATGGAAGTTGGTAGAAAAGATGATGAATAGTGTTTTCAAGTGTTAACTTTGTTTTAATGGTTTCTTTTAGTGATTCAAGCTAGTATAAGGTTGATTAAGGATATATCAAGGATTGTTAAGGGTTATCAAAGCTTCAAGAAGGTATAATCATGCTTGCACTTTTATATTTATGGTGGATATTGTTTGGTTTAGTGATTAAGTAGTGTAAATGTTAAGATTATGATGTTATATGTGTTTGTAAGTGGTTTGAGTTAAATATGGAAGTGTTTGGGATTGTAACCATGGCTGGTGAAGAAGACCACATGGTGTAGGTGATGATTATGGTGTTTGATAATTGATTTGGAGGAGTTGGATTTATGGAAAGTACGAAATTATAGCCGTTATAATGCCCGATTTTCGTTAGGATGTAAGTTGCCCTGTTTTGGACCCCCTGCATCCGTACGGTACCCTACTGTCCAGGTTCCTAATTAACTATGAAATGATAGAGATTAGTTCATAGATCGTTTTGATATAAGGTGCATTAAAATCTGATGAACGGTTTAGGAGAAAAGTCGGTTTTAGTGAAAGCGGTTCAGAAACCGAGAAACCGTAAATGTATCAAACTTGAGGTTACAATTACCATACTTTAACATTGTTAAAAGTCACGAAATTTTGGGATATGGTAGTAGTGTGGTCAAAGAACTATTTCCAGTTGACCTTACATTAAAATTCAAAATTTAAAAATTATAAGAAATTCTGCAGTCGAGTGTGGTCGTTAAGGGAAATGGTGAAAACCCCTGAAACTTCGATTTAGGTTATAAATGGTTAAGTTCTTGAACCTTTGGGGTAATAGGAATACGTTAAACATATATTAAAGTTTCAAAAGGTAATGTTATACAAGAGTGTAGTGAGTAAGAGATGTGGTTCTAACGACGGTCCTTTTGTGTTTATAGAAACTCCGGAAGAGGGACGAGCCATACCGTCAGGATATCGAAACCGAGGCAAGATCTCTTCTATTCCTATTTGTAAAAATACTTATCTTCACAAAGAAACTTGATTTCATGGAATATATATATGTGATGCTAATTATTACTATATTGTGAAGAAATTGTCTTCCTTGAGTATTGATATTGAAAAGAAGAGTATGTGAAGATGTATATGAATATGACTATGAGTACGAAAATGTATATGAATATGGATATGAGTATAAGATGTATATGAATATGGATATGAGTATGAGATGGATATGTATAGAGATGATTATGCATGAATTGAACATGCCTTATGATTAAGAGAATGGTATCAGTTGTTATCGAGAGTTATATGGTTATAATATTATATTAAAAATGTTCTTTTTGAGTATCAGTGGTTTAATAAACATTATTTGATTATCATGCATTACTCTTAAAATAGATGGAATATTTTACGAATATAAAAGTATATTTGATTTCTGAATTTGAAAGAGAGGTCTGAATCATAATCAAAGCATTATGATATATATATATATTTTATAGAAGTAATGTGCGAGAATGGAAATGATATGAGAGAATGATATGTGGAAATGAAAGTGAGAAAATGGAAATGTGAAATGATATTTTAAAAAAAGAATAATGATGTGATAAAGAGGGGGATTGCAACAGACTTGCGTAAGTGGCTGTGTCAGGGCTGTGTGTGACACAGTCCAGCATTTATTATTTTTATTACGGCACGAAGATGCCAAGGGAGGATGTTAGCAGGTGGCCTTCCTCCAGGGATGATCTTCATTCCTTCTACCGGTAGTAAAAAGAGAGCAGGTACGATTAGGCGACTGATCATCGTCCTAACGTATCAGGCGACAGCAGATATCCCCAATGTTTTTGAAAAGAAAGTGTAGACAATGGTTTTCAGATTTCTATACTGAAACCAGAATAATGATATGAGATGATGGAATGATAGTTACAGATGAAGAAAAACTGATATTATATTATTTCAGATTTCTATACTGAAAACAGAATAATGATATGAGATGATGGTATTATGGTTGCAGATGAAGAAAAATTGATATTATATTAATTTAGATTTCTTTCTTAAAATAGTGAGTGGATGATGTATTATTAAATAAGAGCTTTACTCTTCCTTAAGGATTTTAATTGTTTCCTGCTATTACATATGCATATACATATATGTATACTTGTTCACATTTTAAATTTTAGTTACAGTATGATCTTGCTGAGCTATTATAGCTCACTCTTGCTACTTATGTATATAGCAGCTAGGTCCCATGCAGATACTACGTACCACACCCCGCAAGAGGGTAAAGGAAAGGCGACCTTTTGAGCGAGTGCTGGCGACCATCCCCGAGGTAGTGACAAGCGAAGGGGCTTAGTATACTTATGTAAATTAAGTGTGTAAGTTGTAATAAACTTAGTTGTTGAAGTGCTTCCTGTAGAAGCTTTGTTCAACAATGTACTTAGTAAATTCTGGGCTTGTAATAACTGTTAACTTTAAAACTTTTAAATATTGTGGTTGTTGTTCTATGAGCATATGATTGGTGTGTGTGTGTATTAGTGTGGGGTCAACTGCTTACTTATTTATTTATTTATTAAAAAAAAGGGCTACAGAGATATTGATATTGATCGGAAATTGGACCTTGACGGCCCGGATCCTTGACCCCGGATTCCGGGGCGTCACAGATGGTATCAGAGCCAAGAGTCATAATGCTCAAGAACAAAAGTAATAATAATAAATGTATCAGTTATAATATAAATTGTGAACTTCCATCAAGTTCAGGGGTGGTATATCGCAGGTAGTATTTACTTTAAGCATATATTATAATTTTATAGATTGTTACTAATAGAATTTTATGTTTTATTATAGGGAGCGGAGATGGGTGAGCCGAGTCAGGACCCCCAGTGGCTAGGGATGTCAGAGCAGGAGCTATTAGATCTTCAGCTGGCCTGGGTAGAGGTCCCCGAGTATGCAGTTGAGGACCTCAGGGAGAGACGCCGGGCGGCGGCTAGAGAGCGATTAGAGAGAGAGGGGGCAGAGGAGCAGAGACGGAGAGATGCTGTGGCCCTAGTGCCATATATGGGTAGGCCTTCTACAGGATCTGACGAGGCAGGTCCTTCCAGAGTGAGATCGGAGATCCCTGAGGAGGAGAGGCCACTGCGTAAGAGGCCTAGGTTGTCAGTTATACCTGAGGAGCCGATTGAGTGGAGGGATATTCAGATGGTTCCCACTCCTGTCCGACCCGTCCCAGTGCCGTCACCAGTTCCATCCCCTCTACCTAGTCCTGACCCTATAGATGATCCTTTCGAGCAGTTTACCCCTCCAGGGCATTTTGGGTTTTTTGAGGAGGAGGAGGATCCTTCAGAGGATGCTGAGACAGAGTCGGTTCCTCCATCCCCACCCTTTGCACCTCCACCACCTCCACCTGTGGATGCACCTCCCCTAGCTGTACCCCCTCAGGAGGCACCCCTACCGGCGGGTGACCCACTTTCAGCTACCTTATTGACCGAGTACTTTGCCCTTCAGGGACAGTTGGAGAAGTCCCGCAGGACTATAGACACTCTTCTACAGAGGTTAGAGAGAGGGAGAGGAGGGGTTATCCCGGATGGGATGTCTCTGGGGATGATCAGTATTGAGCTACGAGCATTAGGGGATATTAGGAGGTTGTTGGGTGATAGGGGAGACCCGACATGGAGGGCCCAGATAGTTGATACGGTTACTACCATGGTAGTCCAGATCCGGGATGTTGTCAGGGCAGGGCTGTGAGCCGGGATAGTAGTTTCGTCACTAATCAGACTAGTCATCTTGTTGATGTCATTTTGGGGATTAGTTTAGTTGTTCACTGTTTTAATCCCAGTTTGATTAGAGGACAGCTAGTAGTACTTTTGGTGATATCGGATTACTATGTACGGCTATGTTTTGGGTTTCGAACCTTGTATTAGATGATGTATATTATTAGCAGTAAAAGATGTTGTACCCAAATTGTAAAATATTTATGTACATTAATGAAGTTTGTGCATTTCTATCTAAATTTTTGCTGCATTTTTTTTTATAATAAATGTTGAGACTCAGAAATATTGATGTATAAAAGGTGATTGACTTAATGAAACGGCTATCGTGTTAAGGGCGATACACTTACCTACTAAAGTTATGGTATAACTAGATGTAAATCGCGTGATAAAGATATTGTGATGTGCAAATGAGCTAATTAATGATATAATTGTGTATATAG
The DNA here is from genome assembly GCA_036435485.1 of Saposhnikovia divaricata. Lineage (NCBI taxonomy): Eukaryota > Viridiplantae > Streptophyta > Magnoliopsida > Apiales > Apiaceae > Saposhnikovia > Saposhnikovia divaricata. Next base: position 134,449,838 of record CM071594.1, on the reverse strand, counting down.
AAATGATGTATATAGTAACCCAAATTCGGGTAATTAATAAGGACTATTGTTATGTACAGAACTATGCCGCCTAGACGTGACAGTAGAGCGAATGCAAGGGAAAATGAGAGAGACGAAAGAAGTCAAAATATCGAAGGTACTAGACTGAACGAAAATGCTCATAATGAAGAAAATCATGAAGAAGGAGAAGAGGAATCAACTGGCCAACAAAGGAATCCGGGAGGTGATCCCTTTGCCCAATTCATGGACTTATTAAGGCAGAATTTAGCAAATCCACAGAATCCTCAACCACCACCTATTCTCCCCAATCAGGCAGCTAATTCCTTTCGTGCCTTTAAGTCATTAAAGCCCCCAGAATTCGAGGGAACCACTAACCCAGTAGTAGCTAGGGCATGGCTAAAAGAAATGGAGAAAGCTTTCGAAATACTGAGGATAGAGGAAGATCAGAAAACAGTTTTTGCAGCCTATCTCTTAAAGGGAGAGGCAAATTACTGGTGGGAAGCTAGGAAGAACCTAGAGGAAGCGGGAGTGATAACCTGGGAGCGTTTCACTAGGGTGTTCCTAGAAAAGTATTCTCCTAGGTATTTAGAAAACCAAATGGAATTAAAGTTTCTGGAGTTAAAACAGGATAACCTAACAGTGGCAGAGTATGAAAATAAATTTACAGAACTGTCGAGGTTTGTTCCCGAGTTTGTGCGTACTGAAGAACAACGTGCAAAAAGGTTTCAACAAGGGTTGAAACCCTGGTTACGAACGAGAGTGGCCCCATTTGAGTTGACTGATTATGCTGCAGTGGTTCAAAAGGCATCAATTATAGAGGCCGAGAGTGAGCAGGCTCAAATAGGTCGAGAGAATAAGAAAAGAAGATTTGAGGGCCCAAAAGGAGGTTCAAGTGAGGGAAGTTACTTTAACAAAGGAGGTAAAGGACAAAAATCTCAATTTGTGGGAAAGTCGGGGGGTAACAAGACTACTAGTGAGACGGTGAGTCAGGGTGGAAAATCTTCAGGAACATTTCAGTCCAATCAATCACGACCACCATTACCAGATTGTGAGACGTGTGGTAAGAAGCATATAGGAGTCTGTAGAGTGCTGGGAGTAACTTGTTTTAAGTGTGGACAAAAAGGACAATACCTTAACCAGTGCCCATCAACTGATGCAAACCCTAAAAGAGATGTTAAGTGTTACCAGTGTGGGAAACTAGGACACATTGCTAGAGATTGCCGTTCAGGTGGGTCATACGCGTCAGGACAGAGTGGGGCTGCTTCAAATAGGCCTACTGCTAGAGTGTACAACATGACTTTAGGGGAAGCGTTGACGAAACCAGATGCGGATACAGGTACTTGCTTTCCGATTTAAATTTCTGTGTAAGTCTTTGGCTAAGGATCGACTTAATCAATTAATGGAATAAATAAGTTAATAATATAGATAAGGAAAATCAGTATCTGCTAAGGGCTAGGAAACGTTATGAAAAGAAAAGTAGGAGTGTTTTGGGAAAACACAAGCTCGTTGAGACGAACAGGAAATATATATTATTGGTAGTATTTTCTTACAATTGTTTTAAAGAATATTATTAGAGCTTATTTTCTGGAAAATTTTACAGAGAGGAGCTATAGGAATATTGAGGAATTAATATTTATGTCATGATAGAGATCAGAAGATGGTAAACCATAAGTGAGATACACTACCATTCAGAAAAGGTCAATGTAGTGGCAGATATCTTCGTCAAAAGAGGAAGGAGAGACGAGATGACATGGAATGACTTGAAACAGGAGGAGATTTGTGAGGAAAAGACAATAAAAGGACTGCTATTGATAAACTAAATGGCATGTTGATGAATGACAAGGAAGTTATGTTAGTGTATTTCTGTGCAAACAAGATAGAGATATTACAACAGGAAAAGGATAAAGGAAATAGTGTGGACGTTAGAAGGTGTGGATGAAAAAGATACTTATAAACATTTTCAACATGATTCCGGGACGGAATCCTTTTAAGGGGGGAAGACTGTAATAACCCTAACCTTAGAAAGGCTACAGTGCCCAAATGAATAGTGATCTTGAGGAATCCAGGGAAATGGTGTGTAGGTACTCTATATTAGGGATGGAAAATGAGTGAACAGAAACCATATTAGTATTGTACATTGAAAATAAGTGACTCGAAATGACGATGGATTTTAGAAATTCCTGAATTTTGATTTCGAGGATTTTGAACTCGAACGAACTTCTATATCTTGGATATCAAGGAGTATAGAAATACTAAAAGAATTATATATTGAGGAATTAGTGAATTTAGGTTAAACCAGGGGATTATTAAGTTAAGAGAATACCAAAGGAAATTGGATTTGTAAAGGATTTCGAAAACCACTGGATAGTGATATACATTCGAAACGAATCACAATTAGACGAGTGTGGAGACTAAGTAACCAAGGTTAGTAAGTGATAAAGATATTTACCACATTAATATTTATAAGGTTATTAGTAAATACTTAAGATTAAAAGAACAAGTTTACAAAATACTCATCCATGACATCACACCTTACATCATCTTCCACTAACTCAAAATTTAGGACAAATTAGTCATTTAACCATGGATTTTCTACTAAACTCTAGAACTCTTGATGGATTAGGATGAGATGAGATAAGACTAGCAAGCAAACACAAAAAAAAAAATCTCTCCACTTCTCCACCTTTCTTCCATTCGAATTTTTGTAGAAAAAAGAAAAAAAAAATTCAAAACCCTAGCTCTCTTCAATAACAATTCAAGGGAAAAATCATGGAGCTTCTTGGAGGTTAGGAAGGATCATTTACAAAGTTTCAAGGCCAACCATCATCATTTAGCAAGGTAATAAAATCATGGAAGTTGGTAGAAAAGATGATGAATAGTGTTTTCAAGTGTTAACTTTGTTTTAATGGTTTCTTTTAGTGATTCAAGCTAGTATAAGGTTGATTAAGGATATATCAAGGATTGTTAAGGGTTATCAAAGCTTCAAGAAGGTATAATCATGCTTGCTCTTTTATATTTATGGTGGATATGGTTTGGTTTAGTGATTAAGTAGTGTAAATGTTAAGATTATGATGTTATATGTGTTTGTAAGTGGTTTGAGTTAAATATGGAAGTGTTTGGGATTGTAACCATGGCTGGTGAAGAAGACCACATGGTGTAGGTGATGATTATGGTGTTTGATAATTGATTTGGAGGAGTTGGATTTATGGAAAGTACGAAATTATAGCCGTTATAATGCCCGATTTTCGTTAGGATGTAAGTTGCCCTGTTTTGGACCCCCTGCATCCGTACGGTACCCTACTGTCCAGGTTCCTAATTAACTATGAAATGATAGAGATTAGTTCATAGATCGTTTTGATATAAGGTGCATTAAAATCTGATGAACGGTTTAGGAGAAAAGTCGGTTTTAGTGAAAGCGGTTCAGAAACCGAGAAACCGTAAATGTATCAAACTTGAGGTTACAATTACCATACTTTAACATTGTTAAAAGTCACGAAATTTTGGGATATGGTAGTAGTGTGGTCAAAGAACTATTTCCAGTTGACCTTACATTAAAATTCAAAATTTAAAAATTATAAGAAATTCTGCAGTCGAGTGTGGTCGTTAAGGGAAATGGTGAAAACCCCTGAAACTTCGATTTAGGTTATAAATGGTTAAGTTCTTGAACCTTTGGGGTAATAGGAATACGTTAAACATATATTAAAGTTTCAAAAGGTAATGTTATACAAGAGTGTAGTGAGTAAGAGATGTGGTTCTAACGACGGTCCTTTTGTGTTTATAGAAACTCCAGAAGAGGGACGAGCCATACCGTCAGGATATCGAAACCGAGGCAAGATCTCTTCTATTCCTATTTGTAAAACTACTTATCTTCACAAAGAAACTTGATTTCATGGAATATATATATGTGATGCTAATTATTACTATATTGTGAAGAAATTGTCTTCCTTGAGTATTGATATTGAAAAGAAGAGTATGTGAAGATGTATATGAATATGACTATGAGTACGAAAATGTATATGAATATGGATATGAGTATAAGATGTATATGAATATGGATATGAGTATGAGATGGATATGTATAGAGATGATTATGCATGAATTGAACATGCCTTATGATTAAGAGAATGGTATCAGTTGTTATCGAGAGTTATATGGTTATAATATTATATTAAAAATGTTCTTTTTGAGTATCAGTGGTTTAATAAACATTATTTGATTATCATGCATTACTCTTAAAATAGATGGAATATTTTACGAATATAAAAGTATATTTGATTTCTGAATTTGAAAGAGAGGTCTGAATCATAATCAAAGCATTATGATATATATATATATATTTTATAGAAGTAATGTGCGAGAATGGAAATGATATGAGAGAATGATATGTGGAAATGAAAGTGAGAAAATGGAAATGTGAAATGATATTTTAAAAAAAGAATAATGATGTGATAAAGAGGGGGATTGCAACAGACTTGCGTAAGTGGCTGTGTCAGGGCTGTGTGTGACACAGTCCAGCATTTATTATTTTTATTACGGCACGAAGATGCCAAGGGAGGATGTTAGCAGGTGGCCTTCCTCCAGGGATGATCTTCATTCCTTCTACCGGTAGTAAAAAGAGAGCAGGTACGATTAGGCGACTGATCATCGTCCTAACGTATCAGGCGACAGCAGATATCCCCAATGTTTTTGAAAAGAAAGTGTAGACAATGGTTTTCAGATTTCTATACTGAAACCAGAATAATGATATGAGATGATGGAATGATAGTTACAGATGAAGAAAAACTGATATTATATTATTTCAGATTTCTATACTGAAAACAGAATAATGATATGAGATGATGGTATTATGGTTGCAGATGAAGAAAAATTGATATTATATTAATTTAGATTTCTTTCTTAAAATAGTGAGTGGATGATGTATTATTAAATAAGAGCTTTACTCTTCCTTAAGGATTTTAATTGTTTCCTGCTATTACATATGCATATACATATATGTATACTTGTTCACATTTTAAATTTTAGTTACAGTATGATCTTGCTGAGCTATTATAGCTCACTCTTGCTACTTATGTATATAGCAGCTAGGTCCCATGCCGATACTACGTACCACACCCCGCAAGAGGGTAAGGGAAAGGCGACCTTTTGAGCGAGTGCTGGCGACCATCCCCGAGGTAGTGACAAGCGAAGGGGCTTAGTATACTTATGTAAATTAAGTGTGTAAGTTGTAATAAACTTAGTTGTTGAAGTGCTTCCTGTAGAAGCTTTGTTCAACAATGTACTTAGTAAATTCTGGGCTTGTAATAACTTTTAACTTTAAAACTTTTAAATATTGTGGTTGTTGTTCTATGAGCATATGATTGGTGTGTGTGTGTGTATTAGTGTGGGGTCAACTGCTTACTTATTTATTTATTTATTAAAAAAAAAAGGGCTACAGAGATATTGATATTGATCGGAAATTGGACCTTGACGGCCCGGATCCTTGACCCCGGATTCCGGGGCGTCACAAGCAGGGCATGCACTTCTCTCTTTCATGGATGCTTACTCTGGGTACAACCAGATACCCATGTATGGCCCTGATCAAGAGCACACCTCGTTCATCACAGATAGAGGTCTCTACTTCTACATAGGGATGCCCTTCGGTCTCCTTAATGCTGGGGCTACTTACCAGAGGCTTGTTAATATGATTTTCGAGAAACAAATTGGCAAGACAATGGAAGTCTATGTAGATGACATGTTGGTCAAGTCTAAGGAAGCTGTGGATCACATCTCTCACCTCGCAGAGATGTTTGATATACTAAGGAAGTACAGAATGAAGCTTAACCCCCAGAAGTGTGTCTTTGGAGTCGAATCTGGAAAGTTTTTGGGATTCATTGTCAACCACCGAGGAATTGAAGCGAACCCTGCAAAAATAAAGGCTTTAATGGACATGAGATCCCCAAGAAGTGTGAAAGAAGTACAGAGTCTGACAGGAAGGATCGCAGCTCTCAATCGGTTCGTCTCAAAATCATCAGATAAGTGCCATGAGTTCTTTAAGGCCATTAAAAAGGTGGGAAGAAACTTTGAATGGACATTGGAATGCGAGGAGGCCTTTCAGAAGACAAAGGAACACCTGGGCTCGCCACCACTTCTCTCAAAGCCCCTTAAAGGCGAGGTCCTCATTGTCTACCTCGTTGTGTCTGAACACGCGGTCAGTGCGGTATTGGTTTGCGAGGAGGGAAAAGTTCAATATCCAGTCTACTATGTCAGTAAAAGAATGTTAGATGCTGAGACTCGATATACAAACATGGAGAAGCTAGCCTATGCCCTGGTCTTGGCCTCGCGGAAGTTAAGGCCCTATTTTCAGGCTCACAGCATTGAGGTTCGCACTGCCTACCCACTGAGGCAGGTAATGCACAAGCCAGAGTCTTCAGGGAGATTGTTAAAATGGACTGTGGAGCTTAGTCAGTTTGACATCGAATTTAAGCCTCGCGGCCCTATAAAAGGACAGGCACTTGCTGATTTTATCTTGGAGTTTCCTCCCCAATCCAAGGAGGATGACTGGGCCATTATAGCAGCTCCAGAAAAAACAGTTAGCGAAGATAAAAAAGAAAATTCGGCCTCGTGGTGGGAACTATACGTAGATGGGGCATCTAACAAGGAAGGAGCTGGGGCCGGCATCGAATTGGTAACTCCAGAGGGTCGTAAGATACAAAGTGCAGTACACTTCGCTTTCGAAGCCACCAATAATGCAGCAGAGTACGAAGCCCTCATTATTGGTCTCAAACTGGCACTGGAAATGAAGGTAGAGAACCTCACAGCTTACAGCGATTCCATGATGGTAACATATCAACTCTGGTGTGGGTGGCAAGCTAGAGGTGAGCAGATTGAGCTATATCTGCGATGTGCACAGAGGTTGATGAAGAAATTTAACAATGTCAAGGTGGTTCATATTAGAAGAGAAAAGAATCAAGGAGCAGATGCACTGGCAAAACTGGGGTCGCGTCGCGAGGCCACATTACTTGGAATTATCCCATTGGAAATTCAGATGAAGCCTAGTGTACCTGAGGAGTTCATTATGGAAGTAGCGACCCCAGAATTGACTTGGATGACCCCAATATGGGAATATGTGAAAAATGGAATGTTGCCTCAAGACAAGAAAGAACAAGGAAGATTAAATACCGGGCGGCTCGCTATGTCATTTATGATGAAGTTTTGTACCGAAGAGGGTTTAACATCCCACTCCTGAGGTGTGTGGATGGGGAAGAGTGTAATTACATTCTCAGAGAAGTCCATGAAGGGATATGCGGCAATCACACGGGGGGTAGTTCGCTGGCCCAGAAAATTCTTCGCCAAGGGTATTATTGGCCTACGTTGAAAAGAGATGCATTTGAGTTTTCAAGAAAATGCGATGCCTGTCAAAGGATCGCTAACTTCAACAACGTCCCCGTCTCTCATCTTACCTCGCTAACGAGCCCATGGCCCTTCGCCATGTGGGGGATTGATTTAATTGGAGAACTCCCAAAAGGGAAGGGGGGACTTAAATATGCAGTGGTGGCTGTTGACTATTTCACCAAGTGGGCAGAGGCCGAGCCGCTTGCTACTATCACTGCCAAGAAGCTCAAGGACTTCGTTTACAGGGCAATTATGTGTCGCTACGGGATCCCATATCAACTCATCTCAGATAATGGAAAGCAATTCGATAGCAAGGAGATGAAAGAATTTTGTGAAAATTTGGGGACAAAAAAGAGTTTCTTAGCTGTGAGTCATCCTCAGACGAATGGCCAAACCGAGGCCATAAACAAGATTATAAAGCACACTTTGAAAGCCAAACTGGAAGAGAGCAAAGGAAGTTGGTCTGTGGAGTTACCTAGGATCTTGTGGTCATACAACACGACCCCACGAACCACTACTGGAGAGACTCCCTTTTCTTTGACCTATGGTTGCGAGGCCATGGTTCCGGTGGAAGTAGGCTCGGGGTCGTTTAGAAGGGAACACTACGATCCCGATGAAAACGAGGTCAATCACAGACTCTATCTAGACATGATAGAATAAACAAGAAGCGAGGCCCAGTTACGCCTCGCGGCCTATCAATAAAGGACAGCTAGGTACTATAATGGGAAAGTCAAAGCACGATCTTTACAAACAGGTGACCTAGTGCTTAGAAGGGTCATGCCTAACACTAAGGTTCCAGGTCATGGAGTTTTTGGTGCTAACTGGGAGGGACCTTACAAAATCTATGCTACTCTTTCAGAAGGAACCTATTATCTCACGGACATGAAAGATAAGGTTATCCCGCGAGCTTGGAATGCGGAGCATTTAATAAAATACTATCAGTGAGGGCCACGCCCCTGGTAGCCTCTCTCTACTACTACTTAGCATGAATAATTCATACAAAGTACTGAGGGGTAGTGATCATATAGACACCTCCCCTTTATGATGTAATGATTTTTTTGGCCACGCCCCCACTTGTCAAACTTTGGGCCTCGCCCCACAATTCATTTTAGGGCATCGCCCCTACTTTTTAAACTTTTGGGCCACGCCCCTATCAATAAAACTTTTGGGCACCTCCCCTACTTTTTCCATTATACGAGTACGTTCGCTTTATGGATTATGTTTTATTTTGCATTCAAAATAAATTTGCTTGTCTGTTAGCATCTACACTTTAAGGTCCAAGCCATCTCAACGATGCTGGGATCGCACTTGAAACTACTTCAAGGTGGCAGTTCATAACTGTTATTATCTACAACGAGTTTAAAGCAAAAGGAATACAAATCTAAAGCTACTCATGGCATTTCGCATCTGCGAACACAGATTACATCTCAACATTTTCAAGAATGGAGTAAATATGAAGCTAACATTATGCAGAAAGATACTGATAAGCAAAAAAAAGGGGATTTTGGACATTACTTCAAAAATATAAACGGATCGCATTGCGATCCCAGAATTCTTGTGACAAATGAAGTTAGGGAAAAATTAATATTACACTTGCGAGGCATTCAAGGGGTGCCCGCATCCCCAGTTCAGAGTTATGTAAAATCATGAATAAGTTTACGAAGCAGGGGGATCCTGATTGGCGTTGGTGTCCTCCTTGGTCTTCCTCGCCTCCTCCTCGAGCCTGGCCGCCTCGGCGTCCTCGTCAGCTATTTGTTGCTTTAAGGACTCTGCGAAGTCGGCATTTCCGGGCCCAAGCCGGTCCCAGTCAAAATCGGGGATCGTTCGAATGAACCCCTTCATGAAGGAGACCTGACCCTGGGCCACGAAAGTCTCCTCGGCAGTTGCCAACTCAGCCTTGGCACCATCCAGTTCGCGATTCAGCCTAGCGATCTCATCAGCATTCTTTTTAGCAGCTTCCTCGCTAGATTTCTTTAGCTCCATAAATGCTTTTTCAAAGTCATTCCTTTCTTTCTTGACATTCTTGAGGTCGGTGCGAAGCGAGGCGGTTTCAGTAGACAACTGCTTCTTGAACTCGGCCTGGAGGGATCGTTTGTCTTCCACTTTTTGGAACTCAAGAACCTTGTTCTTTTTGTCCAGCAGAAAGTAGTTCTTGGTATGTGTAGCCTATCGGATAAATGCTTCGGCTAAGCACTTAGTCAAAACGTTAGCATTTTCCTCAGGGGGCGCCTTCCACCAGCTGGACGCCTCAGCCTCCTCAGTATACTTGCTCCCCAGAGAGGCAAAGAGATGCTGGGTCGCAGTAGCATTCACGGTTCGTGAGGTTGGCTGAGACGATCCGTCAGGTCGCCCATCTTTCCTCGGCCGCTTCAAAGGGCTTTGCTCGGGAGAATTTTGAGTTTGATCCTCAGCAACATTTGACTGGGGTGGAGGATCGTTGACAGGTTTAGCCACTGGTGGCTTAATGGGAGGAGGAGGAGGAACCTTCGAGCCAGAGGTCACTTTAGAGGACGCCCCTCTCTTGCTACTTTGGAGAAATGGGGGAGCCTGACTTTTTCCGCCGCGAATAGACATATCTGTAGAGAAATAAAGGGCAAGTTCCAAACAGTTTAAATAATACGGCATAAAGTAAAACAGTTATGCATATGGAGTAAGAAGGAATGCGATGCATGTTTCGTTATTATCCTAGAAGTACCCTCTTCTGTTACAATCTCGACATGAGAAGACGAGGCCTCTTCTCGGTTCTTTCTTTTTCGTGAGGTCCTCCTCGCAGTTGAAGGCCCCGCTTCAGGGGAAGCATCTATCCCTTCTTTGAGGAATCCGCATTCTATTAGGTTCTCTATAGAAAGAAGAGTCCTAATGTTTCTTTCCTCCGCGGTGGATTTCGTTAAAACATCGTCGGCTCGCTATTTTTCAACACCTCTTAAGACGGTGCGAACTGGAGCGACTGCGATGCCAAAGGAGTTATCAGTTTGAGAACAAAAAGTAAAGAGTAAGATAAAGGGTTATTGCCTTGATAGCTTACCGGGGAGGTAGTTGAAGCTCGTTTTTACTCGAGGGACCTCGTGTACATAGAAGAAAGGCTCCTTCCACGAGCCCGCATTACTTATCCCGCCTGGGAGAAGGCTTTTCTTGTTAAATTCTGGCCACAATGAGAAGTAGACGTAGCCAAAATCCTTGGCTCCACATCGCTTCAGTTGAAGGAAGTAGCCCATTGTCTTCACATCTAGGGGGGATATCCAAGCTTGTGGTAAAGTATGTACAAGGCAATCATGGATCGATAGCCATTGGTGCTGATTTGGATGGGGGCTAGATAGTATGTCTCACAGACGTCCTTAATGAATGGGTGGAGAGGAGAAGAGACGCCTATCTTCATCAGAGGGACCGTTAGAACCATTCTGGGCACTCTGCCTCCATTCTCTTCGTGGTTAAAGCGATAGCATCGCATTTTCTTCTTAGGTAGAATGATCTTGCCTTCAAGACGGAACCTCTTGACACCCTCTGTGATAGTCTTCACGATCAACATTGAAGACATATCGCGACATTCAAGTACGCGAGGTTTGCCTGCCTTAACCTTTGAACCGGGCTCGATGTCTTTGGGGTTAGGCCCATCAACATAAATGACTCCCTCCAGCTCTGGTTGAGGGGTAGGGACATAAGGATCGGGTGAGGCTTCGGGAACATAGTCATAGTCTCTGAAGTTTATGATTCTGGCCACTTCGTCAAGGCCACCATCATCTGAGGAAGGCTCTTCGTAGTCATCATCATCAGAGTTGGCTTCGTTGTCAGCACCTCCCTCGATGTCATAATAGGCATCGCCTAATGAATCTATTGGAGAATCACTTATGTGAATGGGCGACATGGTTTGAGATGGAGGTATTCTAGGAGAATTTCTGTTGCCTTAGAGCTAAATTCATCTCCTTTCTTTGTCAATGTTTCGAGGTCATGTTCGATGTCGGTCATGTTGGTGTGAGGCTCGTTCTGAGCTGGAAGTACATCCAAAGATTGATCTCGTGAGCTTGAAGGGTGCTTTGTTCTCCATGAAGCTAGAGGCACTTCTCGGGTATATTCTTTGTTAGACCAAAGAGGGTCGAAGTATAACTTGAACGAACTTTCACTAGTGCTTGTAGCTCTCGCGATATTGGCTGCTGCAGCATCGCTAATATGTATATGAGGCATTGGAGAAGGTGTCCTTGAACTGTCGTCTTGTGACATCTGAAAAGGGTGAAATGATTAAGTGTGTGCTCTTACAGAAAGCAAATGAAGGAAGAGAAAAGAATAAATAAACAGAAAGGCTCTATGTGTTCTTATGGTATCGCATTTAGGTCTCTGGAAGGGATTGCATCTATGTTCCTATGGGAGAAATCGCATTTCTATCGCAGCGAAGACGGGATCGCATATTCGAATTAGCATTATGGGATCGCTGTCAAAAGGGATCGCATCGCATACAACTAAAGCTATCTAATCGTGAAATTATGATGAAGAACAACAATTTAAATGCAAAAGAAGAATGAAGACTTACTTTTTCTTGAAGAAAGTTGGAGAAATCTGAAGAAAGTTGGGGTCGCTGGTAATAAGGCCTGAGAATTCCTTGTGTTTGATCTGGGAGCAAACTGACAGCACTTCAACAATGTGTTAATGAGGTGAAAAAAGGAAATGATGGTGACAGGGGTATATATAGCCCATCAGGAGAGAGAAAGATATGGACACGTGTCAAGATCTCGGCCGTTGAATACGCATCTCGAGACACGACAGCTGTCAAACCTTTTCAAATTCTTGGGGTCGCGATCGTTCCAACGGTCATATTCATGTCAGTAGCGATCCATGGCCTCGCATTGCGGCATCAACTGATTAATATTTGAGTCCACATCGCATCTCTAATGACAACATGGACTCGGGGGTAGTTGTTATGCCCGAATCTAACATAATAGCTAAATTGATTTGATTTGCTAAATTAATGGTTAATACCTGACTATGGGCCTAGAAGATGACAATTGGGCCACTAAAGTTCACCATTGGAATCAGCCTGGTACAACTATAGGGCCACCTCGCTTATTATCTGGTCTAAGGGACCGCCTCGCTAGCACATCCTCATTGGGATCGCTTCGCGATGCCAACACATCTGTTGGATCGCTATCTCTAATTCTTTACTAGAAGGCTCATGGCCAGACCCAGGGTCGCATGAGTAGTCGGACATATGGGATCGCTTCGCATGGCCAGATCCCACGAGGTCGCATGCTAGGTCCTGATTGGTTCTCTATTTGCCAATTCTATCCGTTCGAGACTATGGGCTTCCACAGCTGGGCCATGGATCACGGATAGGGTTGATGATTCACTGCCATGTCAGCCCTAATCAAGTGGGCTTGGACTTTGGTTGATCTCCTAAAACCCTAGCCCGCCTAGGTAACTTGTTGCCCAAGAACTACGTCAGGCTTGATCCCTATAAATAGGGTACGTAGGCACCTTGATACGGATGAGAAACAGTTTACCTGAAAACACCTATCAAGCTCAGCCACATCTAAACACACAAACCCTAATCCCTTGTTCTTCTTTCATTAGCAAAATATCCGTATTTTGCTTCGATAATCCAGCAAACCTCCAAAATATTGTTATACAATATTCTCCCTATAACAGTCCATACAGATACCAAGCTAACTACATAGTCCAAACAGATGGAGCTTCACGTCACTCATGACTGAGAATGAATAAGATAGAGCTAAACATCTAAGAGCTGCCAGAATCTTCACCACCGGTGGTTTAAGCATTGATGGACCTCCAAAGAGATAAGTCGGATGAGTACAGGTTGGAATTATGGTTTTACACTCCCTAAGCCCCTCAGGTCTCAAGTATTTGAGGTAAAAAAAAATTAATCTCTTGCTAGACACAGTTGTCGGAGTCAGCAAGTGTAACAAACATTGTTGCATTGATAACACTTGGTTGCTTGTCTTCTTTGCAACAATAACATGTATTACTAATAAACTTGACCCAATAATGGATATCGGACCTTATTAACCAGGTTACAAGAGACTAAGATGGGTCATATCCATACTCCAAATAATTCGATAGATTAAAAATATAATACACACGAAAACTTACCATGTACAGGTGACTTGTTCCTAAAGAAGAGGAGTACCGGTCTAATTAAAATCATATACCGAGAAGAAATACGTGGGTTTAATTTAATTTTTATATAAGGATACAAATCATATACTGAAAAAAACAAAAAACTATGTGAGCTTAATTTCTATATAAGGATACGTAGGCATTGAGAAGTGATCCGAAATTCTTTTATCTCTTAGAATTCATTCCCTCAAGTTCAGCGACAAATTTCATAAACCCTAATTTTCTTCCCAACTAATAAATCCCTAATTTTTATAGATCTATACGAATACCCGAATATTCAGTTGTTGTGAACAAATAATAACAAGATAAGCAATATTCTCATATTGCAATAACTTATTTATTTATTTAACATCAGTATTGTAATTAATTCATCGTGTGTACATACATGCCTATTTTATATGGAATATGTACTTGCTTAAGTTTTTTTTTTTGACTATGTAGGCTTATATGCCTTACAATTTAGTATCTGTTCTAAGATAATTTTCGGGATGAGCGAGAGTCGAACCCATGACATGGGACAACAGAGGATACACCCTTTACCATTTGGGCTAGCCAATCACGCTCATGTACTTCCTTAAGTTTTTAAAAATCAAGGACCATGAATTGATGATATGTATTAATTGTAAATTGACTTAACATTTTGATGCATATAACGAAGTGGTCAAGCAATTATAGTTAAGTTCATGATTTGTACGCATGTCTATTTCTAGACTTTTGATATGCATGCTTGGTTCATGAATATTAATGTACATTGTCATATATCTATGTTAATGTTAAGATTTAACCCACGTTAGAGGTTAAGTCTAGCATGTACAATTTGGCCGATAACATTGTCTTACATACAAAGTGTCAGTATGTCACTTGATTCATTTTACAATTTTATTAGACAACTACATGTCCTGGCCCATGCCATGTTGGGCTGTTGTATAGCAGGAAAGTTAAGCATATGCACGTAGATGATATGGCTCTGCCATTATGTGGATATTAGTTTCTTTCTAATTCAAATGACACACACTTATATTAATCATTCTTTGCTGAAAGTCTCAGGATCACCACAACAATGGCCATATGGCAAGCAAATCAGTGGTGGTGCTGTTGTACTATTCGCACCAGGCCACCAGTGATGCGAAGTGACACTCTAGTCCAGGGAGAGTGCACCATTACTAGAAATAGGTCAATATACATCGGTTTTTAGCCGTTGTAAAAAAAATTCTGGGCGATGTCTATGCGTGTGTAGAGAAAGGTCAAACTTTAGACATCGATTTTTAGCCGTTGTCTATTATCGACTTAGACATTAGTTTCTTAAATATTTCTGATGTCTAAGCTACATTATGTGCAGTAGTTCTTTTTAAATTATGATATATTATTTGCATTTGATCAACATAAACATAGCACAGACAAGGTAAATAATGACATATACATCGGTTTCTTGGTAAAAACCGATGTTATATGTTATCTCAGACATCAGTTAGTATGTGAAACCGATGTTATATAGTGTTACATTGTCGAGACATCGATTCAGGATGACTGCATTTTGTGTTCACTTCCCTTTCGGGTTCCGACATAGCTTCCATTTTCTTACTACTTGCCTTGGTCTTTCGCTTCTTATTAGATCCTTCTGATTGAGGTCTCGACATAGCTTTCGAAGGCAACTGCTCCTCCACTTCATTTTTCTTACTACTTGCCTTGGTGTTTCGCTTCTTATTAGATCCTTTTGATTGAGGTACCGACATAGCTTTCGAAGGCAACTGCTCCTCCACTTCATTTTCCTTACTACTTGCCTTGGTGCTTTTCTTCTTAGATCCTTCTGATTGAGGCCCCGACATAACTTTCGAAGGCAACTGCTTCTCCTCCACTTCTTTTTTCTTACTGCCTGTCGTGGTGATTTGCTTCTTAGGTGCCATTCTGAGATCTGGTACTTCAATCGGTAAGACACATATTAGTCGGGGTATACAATTACAAAATGCAAACTAAACAAATAAATTCAACTAAAATTGCAGGTTTAACATTAAGGCGAATAAAAATCCTAAGACAATTTTAGACTAAAAATAAATGCAAATAAAATTACAAATTCAAATCAAATTGCAAACTAATCATAAAATTCAAATAAAATTACAAATTCAAATAAACATTTGGACTAAACACAAAGACAAATAAAACTGAATATTCAATTAAAATTATGCACCACAGACGGTACATGACATACAACTAGAAAATATGGATCATTTTTTAATCCAAATTCCCTCAACATTTTGTCTTTTATTGCTAACAGTACCCTCTGTTTCATCAGTTGTGTCACACGTTGGAATATTAGAGCAGAAATGGGGATTTTTTAAAGTTGTGTCTCCTAATTCATCGTCATAATACAACTCCTGGTAGTCTCGAGGTGTGGAGTTTAGTACATAAAATGTCATATCACACTCTACGTTATTTAAATCCTTAGCACTAGATATTTGGACTGTCTTGGCAACTAAAGAAATACCACTATTTTGGACAACCCTTGCATCATCTCTCTCTTTTGTGAAGTACCGGTTCCCCTTAACTAGATAACCTTCATAGGTAAAAATAGAAAAAGCTGGTTTTCCTTCCAGCCATCTTATTGTTTCTGAAACATTGTTGGCATTTTCCATCATTTCGAGACTAACCTGCACACATTGTTTTAAATCAATCATTAACTAAACAATTTAACTAAACAAAAAAATAACAAAAAAAGAAACCAACCCTTTTTTGAAACCAATCAGCAAATAAACGGTTGTGTTCTCCTATTAGCCACTGAGCACTCTTTTTTTTTCCCTGGTACTCTCTTTCTAGTAACTCCTTATGCATCCTGAGGAAATGCATATGTTAAGAAAACAACCACAAAATACTCGATATTTAAAAGATGAACTTACAATCAAAAAAATATAAACTTACATGATATAGGGATACACTTCAGAGTTGTTCTGAAGGACATGTAAATGTGCCTCATCTCGTTCTTTCTCCTCCATTGACTTTATTGTTACAACGGATAACGAACCTGAAAGCTTGCCCTTATCCTTCGGAAGACCGGCAGGTGTGCAACTCTGCTTAACAAACTCCGTGCAAAATTCAACAGATTCTTCTCCTAGATAACTTTCCACTATACAACCTTCTGGATAATAACGGTTTCGAACATAGCTCTTTAACACTTTATTGAACCGTTCAAATGGAAACATCCATCTATAAAACACCGGTCCACATAAACGCAATTCCCTAACCAAGTGTATTGTGAGATGAATCTTTATATCGAAAAACGAGGGAGGGAATATCTTTTCCAACTCATACAAGGTCAGTACCAAATCTGCTTGTAATTTATCGAGCTTGGATACATCTACAACTTTGTTACACAAAGTGTTGAAAAAGAAACACAATCTGATTATGCTGACCCTAACATTTTTTGGAAGAATAGAACGAATTGAAACCGGAAGTAGTTGTTGGAGAAGAGTGTGACAA
This sequence comes from Saposhnikovia divaricata, assembly GCA_036435485.1. Lineage (NCBI taxonomy): Eukaryota > Viridiplantae > Streptophyta > Magnoliopsida > Apiales > Apiaceae > Saposhnikovia > Saposhnikovia divaricata. The sequence goes on along the minus strand of CM071594.1, from coordinate 134,432,873 downwards.
TCATGGGACTTTAACCCATGTATCTTTAAATCAGACATTGATACACAATTTCTTATGTTTGATGAATGGCCATAGGGAAGTTTCATATTTGACAATGAGGACAACATTTTTTTCTTTTCTGCCCTTGACAAAGTATAAGGGGCAGGGGGCAAATAGGTTCTCTTTTCCTTTACTTCTGGAGCTAAATCGGGCCTGACACCCATTTCAATCATATCACGACGAGATTCCTCACTATTTTTAGTCTTGAATGGCAGATTTAATAATGTCCCAATTAGACTATCACACACATTTTTCTTAACGTGCATAACATCGAGACAGTGACGAACATGGTGAAACTTCCAATATTCCAAATAAAAAAAATTGATTTTTTCTTCCATGGACAGTCCACTTTTTTTGCCTTCTTCTCCTTCCCAAAAGTAAATTTTATCCGTTGCTGCTGCGCTAATACTTCTTCTCCAGATAGGATTTGACAGGGGTGTCTAAATTCTTGTTCTCCATTAGAACCTGCCTTATGCCTCCTATAAGGATGATACGGAGCCAAATACCGACGATGACCTTGGTAACATATTTTTCGGCTATGAGTCAAATGTTTAGCAACGGTATCATCACCACATATTGGACAAGCCATATAACCCTTATTGACACAACCCGACAAATTTCCGTACGTAGGAAAGTCATTTATCGTCCACATCAAAACTGCTTTTAGAGTGAAGTACGACTTTGTATACGCATCATATACATTTGGTTCACCTTCTTCCCAAAGCTTCTTCAAATCATCTATCATCGATTGTAAGTACACATTCTCCCGTAACCTTAACCTCTTCTTCTCTAACTGGCACTAACAACATATGATTCCGGTCTACTGAGATGGTTAACACATTCTCCCCATCTGTCAAACAATCATTTGCTATCGAAGATTGAAATAGCGAAGAAAAGTACTCCACAATTATCTCCTGTATATCCGCACTTTCTTTCTTCCACACCTCATTCATGTCCTTTAAACCCTTAATACAATTATTCCTTCTTATATTCGATGCATATTTATGAAAAAATCTCGAATTCTGATAACCTTCTACGAGCCAGAATTGCTTGGCCCTTTGTTTCCAGTATATTTCCTGCTTTTCTAAAAGATAGAAATATTCCCACCTAGCTACATTATATTGACTAACACCCTGAGCATCTTGCCTAGAACGGAAAAGTCTCATATGATTTCTCCACTAGGACAGATTATCGCGCATGCTCTTCACTAAACCTCCCCCCCACTCCTCAAGCTTTTTATGCAGCACCGAATCATTTTATCCATAATATTTCCTCCTCCTCCTCCATTCCAACCTTCATTGATCAACCCATAACAATCTTTTTCTCTAATACATAAGTTTTCAAACTTAAATTGCTTCCCTTTCTGCACATACACCCTCCTATTAAGACTCAGAAAAAGAGGAATGTGATCAGACATTGACACCTCCCCAACCTTAACCATAACCTTTGGAAACAATTCTTTCCACCCCTAATTAACCAAGCCTCTATCTAATCTCTCCTGAACCCAATCATTCGTTCCCCTAGACTTTTCCCACGTAAATTTCTCCCCTTCAAAACCAATAGCCGTCAAACCACACCCAATAATCGTTTCTGAAAAACCTTGTAACAACCCTCGCGGATGAGGTCGACCTCCCCTCTTTTCATTAGCAAACAACAAATCATTGAAATCCCCAATAAAATACCATGGAATTGATGATCTCCCAGCCAAATTTCTAACCATATCCCACGCCTCCCTTCTCCTTTATCTTTCTGGATAACCATAAATACCTGTGCATCTCCACTTGCCCACATGCTCATGGAACACTTCAAAATCAATATAGTTGCTACAGCTATCCATTACTTGAACACCTCCGTTTGTTTTCCATAACAACGCAAGACCACCTCCATGACCTTGCACGTCCACAGCATGATGGCCAGAAAAACAAATTAATTTACAAATATCAGCGATTTTATTATGGTTAACTAAAGTCTCGGAAAGAAAAACAATACTCGACCTATAGTGATTCACAGTTTCCTTAAGAAACTGAACTGCACGAGGGTTGGCCAGCCCACGGCACTTCTAAGATAGTAGACTTATAATGTCAGGCGGGCCTGGATTCTAGAACCCGCCATATCCAAATATTTTGGCCCATTTATATTTTGTGGCCCATTAATCTATATGTTATCAAGCCCGCTATTTGCATCTAGAGATTCTACTTCCCTCCGCTTCATTTTCGGGTCAATCACAATCTCCTCATTCAAATTTAAACTCCCTCCAGCTGTGTCTCCCCGCTTCTCTTGCCCTTGATACAACTTATTCAAATCCCCCTTATCCCGCGTAACAACCTTAACAGTCTCTTGATCCCTTGAAACAAGTACCCCAACAACATCCATGAATCTCTCATCCACCATCCTACCGCCGTGTGCAGTGGTTGATGACCCCGTACTAGTATTTAAATTACATGACCACTGTGTTTCTCCCTCGTTACCAGTACGTAACCACCTTGCACCAGGACCAGCTTTATTATTACGGTTTGGAGCCCTAAGCCAAGAACCATATGCCCTTTCAACAACCTTTTCCGGATTCGCATACACAACATTACATTCCCTTTCTGAATGACCTATAACTCCACATACAAAGTAGAACGAGCTCCTCCTCTCATATTTAAAATTAATCCATGTCCACGCATTTCCTTCCCGCTTCAACTTCATCCTCTTTTTAAGTGGTTTCTCAACATTCAAAGCAACTCTGATTCTAACATATTCATTCCACATTCCATTAAAATTACTAGGGTCCGATCTAATATATCGACCTACCGCGTCAGCACATTTTATGATATAAATCCCTTCGGAATATCATATACTTGAATCCACACATCTGCCTCCTGTAACTTAACATTATGGGGATCTTCAGTACCAACTAGTTGATTACAAACCAACATGCTCTGTTCAAATGACCAAGGACCGCCCTCCAAAACCCTCTGCATATCAAGAATATAATAAAAAAACAAAAGAATATCGGAATCCTCCCAAATCATGCAATTCCATTCCTTCTTTTGGTCTCCATAATGAGGCCATCATATCCTGCATCGCCTTAAAATTGATATTCTTTTCTGTTAGAACTTCCCTATCAATATATACGTCTGATCCTAAACTGTGACTTCTTCCTCCCCAACATCTATGCCTCCCTCCTCCTCGTCTTCCAAAGTCATCCTCGCGTACATATCTTCCAGTGATTGATTCCTCCGCTCCATGACTCGCAATAACACACCACAGATTAACAGAATGACAGACGAACTCCCGTCAATATGACATACGTTACAAGCTAGATATACGTAGAGATTTACGATCCAATAATGTCTTAAGTTGAAATGTTGGTAATCTAATAAAACTTGATACTCCCATTAAATTTTTTTATCTACCACCGTTATAAAACCTAAAGAAAATGGGGTCTTTTCCAAGTCTGGGCCCTTCACCGTTAGGTCTGGTTACTCTGTAATGAATTTAAGCAACCAATAAGCTCGTTAATATGATAATTTTATTTAGTTCTATTAATCATACTGAAATAAAAAAATCAGGATGTCAAAGAGTAATTGGCTAACTTTGCCAACTTCTTGTCAACTCAGTATGTCCTAGAAACTAGACCATGGTTGGCTTGCTTAATGATCTTTGCTCGATGGAACGGTCATTTGTAAGCAAAACCACTACTTCAGACATTGTTGGCCTCAAAGAAGTCGGTGACTGAGTGCACATCAAAGCAAGCTCAGTGATCTTTTTAACATGTTCCACATTATATTCAGTAGAATTCAAAGTCTCGTCTACCAATTCCGAATGCATGCCATCTTCGTACAACTTCCATGCCTGTGACATTACAATAATGGTTAAAGTTAGAAATAAATTGACAGGAGTTAGATATGACGTCATTAATAATACTAGTGCTTACATCTTCAAGTAAGGGACCAGTGACTGGGTCAGTGTTCGAATTTGTACTTCTTCGCCCGCTAATAATTTCAAGGACGACAACTCCAAAGCCGTAAGTATCAACCTTCTCAGACAAGTGTCCATGGAATGCATACTCTGGTGCCGTGTAACCCCTGTTATTTTACATATGTTTTAGTCCTTGATACAAATTTTACTAATGGTAAACTAAAGTAAGAAATGGCAAGTGGTTGTATGTTGGTTTACAAAGTCCCGGCAAATTTGGTGCTAAGATGACTTTGATCCCCAGCTATAATTCTTGCTAAACCAAAATCAGCAATTTTGGGCTGCAAATCAACATCAAGCAGAATATTGCTGGATTTAATGTCTCGATGAATGATACGTATATGAAATTGGTCATGAAGATAGGCAAGGCCCCTAGCTATGCCAAAGATTATGTCGAGGCGTTGTTTCCAGCTGAGAGTCCCCCGTTTTTCACCTGAAAATTGTGACATTTACTTTCTATTACCTCTACAGAGTTGCTGTTGATTTAGTGGATAGTTGAGGGCAACATACCATATAAAAATTTGTCAAGGCTTCCGTTTGCCATGTATTCGAATACAAGAAGCAACTCTGATCCTTTGCCACTACAGCCTAATAAACGAATGATATTTTTATGATGAATGTTACTTATAAGCCTAATTTCACTTTCAAAATCTGCCTTTGCTTTGCTTGTAGTCATAGCAAGTTTCTTCACTGCAATTACATCGCCATTTTTTATGATGCCCTTTTCAATTATACATATTATTAGATAAAATCAGTAAGACTAATGAAGATAGTTGTTGAAAAAATTGTACTATAGAATTGAGGGTATCACCTTGTATACATCTCCAAAACCTCCTTCTCCTACTTTGTATTCTTCACTAAAAGTCTTTGTAGCTAATTTCAGATCTTTGTAATTGTAGGTAATCGGGCCCTGCAGCTTGGTTAGCCCTAATATATCACCTGATGTGCAAAAAACATATACGTACGTGAAAGGAATCCTAAACTAGAATCATGGCATATGATTCTAATGAAGTCTACTATGAAAACAATTACTTGCAGCTAATATGAAAGGTAAATCACTATGACCAAGTTTATTTGAACTTAATTTCTCCCCATAACTGCATTACCTCTTTCAGCTTTCTTTCTATACAACCGATACCATAGGAGCAAGGCAAGTATGAGCAGGAAGAGGCATATAGCACCAACAACGCATACAATGATTGTTGACTTGCTGCTTGAACTTCCTGGATTATAAACACCAAATCAAATGGTCGATTAGATTACTAGTTATCAATGGCTGTAATCCTATTAGTACCACAGTCTTCATGAAGAACCCTAACTCAATAGATTAAAAAGAAGTCAAGGTTGAGTTTTACCACCTTGTATGTAAGGTGTGATATCGGTGATAGCATTACTAGGGAAAAAAGAAGTGTCAGAGTATCTGAGGAAACAACCAGCGTCAACTGAACTACCTCCTGCTTGAGGAGGGCAACTTCGTATGTTTCCAAATGCTACACTCAAGCAATTTCTACAAACACTTCGGCTCACTGTTTGAGCACATTGTGCATAGGCATAAATTGTTGAACCAGTAGCAGCACCAAATACTTGTTTTGTTGCCGCTGCGAAGAAACCATGCATCTTGGGTGTTGCAACTTCAAGATCTTTTAACAAACTTTCCACTGCAGGATTAATTAAATTTTCCTTGATTGTACTCCGTTTAGTGCTACATATCCCTGTATTGCCTTGCAGAGTAGCCACACTATAAAAATCGTGTGCCTCATACCTTAAATCGCGTGCAAGGATATTAGTACATACATTGGAAGTGATTATTTTTATGCACAGAAGATGAATGAATTCATTATTTATCATGCAAGTCTTGTATATATGAGATACTTTTCAAGTTCCTAGGACAACAGGCATGGGCTTCTAGCTCTTTAGCAGATGATTCCTTGCTTTTGCCTAGGAGCCTATAATAATCGACCAAGCAGAGGCACCTAATTTGCAACTAATAAGACCTAGACGAGGATCTTTAAGATAACGAATAAAGCAATGGAATCCATTACATATATATTAGCTGTCACCATCCTTTTCATCTACATTTTAATATTTGGAGTTTGGACTTTGTTCCACTTTGTGTTATTATTTGTAAAGCAAATATCGGAACAAGCTTGTGTCACTCTGTATGAGAATGGCTCGAAATCATAAGCAGCCAAAAATTTAACCGGATACCTTCCCCCTTTATCAATAAACAAGATGCGAATGAGCCTCCCGACCAGTACACAAGCTTAATAAAGCCAAATAAAGAGGCTTTCCTGTTCTATTGCTTTGTAGCTTCAACAGAAACTATTCTAGTGACTTTACGTATAATCACCCAGGTATGTTAATAGCATTAGTATAGATTATTATATTGCAAGCTGCTCAGGAAAATTCTTGCTATTTTCTTGTACTTAAAGGAGAGTTGATACTCGAGAATGACAGAGTAACTAGTAAAACCTTGTTTGAAACAAGTTGTCAAAAAAAACAAAAAAAAATTCCTAAGCCTTTTTAAATCCTCTATTTCCACTTGTTCTTGGTATAGCAAGTAATAATAAATTAAATTTCTCAAGTTTAGACATTGTGCAATCATTTTCTTGCAAGTGTTTGTAACTACAATATCAGGACTTCTCACTGAAACAAGTAAAAGAATCAAGTAATAATGCTGGCACAAAATACAGATTATGCAATCTGATAATGGATCTGCTGACCTGAGAAAGCAGCCTTCAAATATAACACGGGCACCACCATCTGAGGAGCAATTGAGTGTTAAAGATACAGCAGCATCAAAACAAGCTAAACAATCAACACCTGAGAGGTAGTTCCTGCACTGAGCCATAGCATAAATTCCTGACTGCTGTGCAGTGGCAAAGTGCGTGTTATTAGATAATTGTCTTCTAAGATCATTAAACGTCAGGTTTCGATTGCCTGAGAAAGCGGAAACATCTGTAGAGATGTACTGACTGCAACCTTGGTTTAGTAGTTTAGTTTGAGGTTCTGATTTAATGGATTTTGCTATCCATAAGAAAATGACAAAGTGTAGTAGCCATAGCCAAACATCCTTCATGCTGGATGTGCAGATGCAGACAGCTTTGAAGTGATTAATTCTTGAGGTGAGAATATTGTAAGCGAAAAATCTAAGACACTGATTAAAATGTAGTATACTAATTTCAACACATACATTGAACAATATATATGCAAAACAAGCTTTCATTGATATTGACCATCACTTTCAGGTTGATATCAGAATGAAGGATCTTAGTTTAAAATTCATAGAGGACCAGATAGTGCCTACTACTGGTCACCAGTATTTAAGAACCTTTGAATCCTTCTTCACTATTTTTCCATGGTCATAGTAATTACTGGAAAAAAGAAAAAGGTGACTTAAGAAATTAGGTGCTGGAGAGACTTTGACATAATTAAACTTATAATGTATTTAAAACTTAATTTTCTTTTCAATTTATGTATTCAGGGATTGGTTATTAGTTAAAAGGTTCTGTTCATTTGTCACATAAGATTAAAAAACAGAAACCGTAATGCCTTGGTAAAAAGAGCACCTTCAAATTTGTTGTTCGAAATGCACCTTCAACATGAGAACTCCCCATAATACGGGGGATAGCTTAATTTTTCAGATTTCGGGTCAATTTTAAGTTCACACAAAGGCAAAAATATGACAGATGAACTGAACCTGAGTTTCCAAGTTACTGGCGATAAAGATGAGTGCTCTTGGAGAGAACTGGGATTGTCTATTTTAGGACCTGTTAAGGTCACTTCATCTGATAGTAAATGTAAGGATGTAAATGGTGGATAATTATATGAACTCAAGTTACACTGAGCTTAGATGGTGCCTATAATGGATATTATTTTGCAGCTTGCAGTATCAACTGTTATATGTAGCAGTGAACTTTCCTGCAGCATTGCAAAAATCATCTGACGCACATATTGCATCAGCAGATCATTTTTTAAGTTGTCGTGAAACATAAGAAGTAGGAGGCTTGTTGCCTACACCATTTACTTCTTTCAGTAATGCTAGTTTCTTACTATCATAATTAACTTGTTGCTGCACTTACATGCTTTTTGGTTACATGTATCGTAATTGTGTACATTTGTTGCAGGTTTATGGCCCGAAAGCTATAACCATGACTTAAATTTGTAAGCAATTAACAAATGAAATGTGTTGTGCCGTGAAGTCCTAATGATTTAAAATACATCTTTGCAATTTGTTCCTTACTAAAAGAATAGTAATTATGCAGAAGATTCCTCTTGGCAGCTAGTTCTCTAGTACAAGACTCATTTTACAGATCGCGATGCCTTATGCTAGTCGATCCTTTTCATATCGAGTTTTCTAGCAGATCAGATGATTATATCACAGATCACGATAGCTCTTGCTACTACTCAAGTCGATAAAATGTTCTATTAAATTGGTAATAAAAAAAAAAAAACAATATAAAGCACAAGGTCCACAAAAGGGAAGCACAAGTTCTAATAATTGAGTAATTCTCTCCGTCTTTAATCCGACTCCTACGTACTGAAATGTACCTACTACCTATTTCACATTCTAACAAATTTAACACTCAGCTGGGAGGTGTAACATTTTGATCACTACATCATGTTCCGCGGAGTTTGAACTTGTTTAAACTAAAATATACATAGGTTTAGCTTTTCTGTAAACGAATATTCCAAATTGGCTTCACAAATAAGGTTTCCCAGTTAGGATCGTAAATAAAAAATGTTATTGTTTAGTGTGTAACTGAATAGCGTGTGTTTGAAAACAATAAAATGAATAAAATGGACATGAAGGAAAAACTAGCAGCCATTGAGGATTGACCCTCACCATCACTCGCAGATAGGTCCTTAACATTTTTATATTTTGCCGGACTTTTTTGTGACAGTGACGAGAGGAATATATATTAATATAAATACAGGAATGTGTGCATCTTCATTGTTGAAAAGTTCTAACATTCCATATTCAACCGTGAGTTATCTATGGTACGCCATAATTTCGGTCGCCTCTATTATCTTCCAAATTTCCAATATGAATCTAATAATAATTAACTCAATCCTTAAGTTAATTATTTTCTCTCTCTGAAACGAGGAATTATCTCCAATTTATGATAGAAAATATCTCTAAACGATATCATTCAAATCAAGAAGGTATCCCAACGCGAATATAATTCAAAGAGATAAAATCTACTAATTCCCAAAATACATCCCTTAACAATCATAGGGATTAAAAACCAATCCTTTTTTAACAGAACTGCGTTGGCTTGATCCTTATAAATATAAGGTACGCAGGCATTTTGAAAAATGGATCCGACACATCTAACAAGTCGAGACACCTCTCAAGTCCAGCCCCAAACATCCCAAATCCCCCTATTTTGATAGTTTTGTTATTCCAGCGATCTCCGAAATTTTTTATCACCAAATTCCTCCGTTAACAATTGGCGCTAGAAGGAGGGCATATATTTTTTGATTGTGGAGGACAATCAATTTATACGCGCGGGGGTTATTATGGATCTGGAGCTGCTTTAATGGAGGAGCTAAGCGGTGGAGGCGGTGGCTCTATTCCGAAATAAGATAAGTTTTCTTGTGATTTTGTCCATACAAGTTAGCTATCTTATAAAATTCGTGGTAAATTCATTACATGTTGGATTTTGATGATTTTTAATGATTCGTGTTTTGTGTTTTTCAAGAAAAAATCATTTAGATGGTCAAAAACGTCTAAAACAGATCTGGACAGAATTTGAATTGTGTAGATTTTCAAGATTTTTGGTATAATCTTCGTGGTACATAATTTTGGAAGACTCTTAATTGAAGATTTTATTATTTTAGAAGGTCCTCCTTTACAGGGGTAATATTTGGAAGGCTCTTGTTCGAAGAGTTAATTATTTTGGAAGGTCCTCCTTTGCAGGTGTTGTGGAATAAAAACTAGGCTACTAGTATTGCGGCTAGGGTTAATGTATTTAATGCAAAGGTGTGTGAGCTTCGTGCTTTAATGGCTGCTCTTGTGCTCGTGGCTGACTCTGCCTTCACAAAATGCCTACGTACTTTGATGAATATCAAAGATCAAGCCAAAAAACGTAGTTCTGAGAATGAGGGGTCAGGCCCTTTATATAGGCTGTAGGAGCCTTAGAATTATGGTAGGAGTCAAAGACTTGGTAGACAAGTCTTCCTTGAGGAAGGTTCCAGATCTATTCCTTGTAGGAATCAGTTTCCATATCGAATTGGATGCCTTGGTGGCTAAGTCTGATGGAGATAATATCCTTATCCAACTCTTATTGCTGAGCTGTTTATTTCCCTCAATATTAATTACGAAATTAATATCAAAATAGGGATTCTGACCTCATTAATGGGCCCCACGTTTGGACCATGCTGGGTCTAATTAATGCCATATTAAATGTGTCTTTAGGGCTTATTTTTAGCCCATATCAGCAGGGATAATATTTTGGAAGGCTCTTGTTCGAAGAGTTAATTATTTTGGAAGGCCCTCCTTTGTATGGGTAATATTTTGGAAGACTTTTATTCGAAGAGTTGATTTTTTAGAAGAGCCTTCAAGTGTCGTTGATATCTTTTTTGGAAGAATCTTAGAATATTGATATGACTTTGGGAAGATGACCTCCTCTAAGGAGGGTCTCCCTTATTTTTTTGGTGATAGACGACCTCCTCTAAGGAGGGTCTTCGTGATTTATTTAAAAGACGATCTCCTCTAAGGAGAGTCTTAGTGAAAATTAAGAGAACTTCGGAAAATCCACCTCCTGTGAGGTGGGTAATTCTGGAATGGGGAGCGACCTCCTTTGAGGAGGGTATCCCAAATTATCAAAATCCTTGCAAAAACCGTACTTCCGGGGGGATGTCCGTACTTCCGGCGCCTCATCAAGGTTCGAGCTTCGGAAAGTCCACCTCCTGTGAGGATGGTATTTCTGAACAAAAACTGATCTCCTTTGAGGAGAGTACCCTAAATTACTAAATCCTTGCAAAAACCGTACTTCCGGGGGGGATGTCCGTACTTCCGGCGCCTCATCAAGGTTCGAGCTTCGGAAAATCCACCTCCTGTGAGGAGGGATATCTCTGAAGCATTTATGGAAATTCTGGTGGATATGACCTTCTTTGAGGAGGATGTTTTCCGGAATACGTTATGGAAACTCTAGAATACGTCCTTCTTTGAGGAGGGTATTTCTCGGAGTGCTTAATAGAGGATATTTCTTTGAATATTTTCTTTTCAGGGTATTGCTCGGAAAGTTTTGCACGACTCTTCGAATAATGCTTGGATGGCTCTCCAGGATACGTTCTCTCACACCCACAAAACTAATTCTTTTTTACATCTCACATATTGTCTTGTTTACATCTACATGCATATTACGGGCACCTTGGTGCTTCATATAAACAAAACTAATCAGCCTTAACGACATTTAAACAATGTTTAAACGACGTTGAACGGCATAAAACGGCACTAAACGGTACTAACTAGCCTTAAACGACACTTAAACAACGTTTAAGTGGCGCCAACCGGCATTAAACGACACTGAACGGTGCTTATCGGCACTAACGGTGCTAATCGGCACTTAATCGGTGCTTATCGGCACTAACGGTGCTATCGGCACTAACGGTGCTAATCGGTACTTAATCGGTGCTTATTGGCACTGACGGTGCTATCGGCACTAACGGTGTTAATCGGCACTTAATCGGTGCTTATCGGCACTAACGGTGTTAATCGGCACTAAATCGGTGCTTATCGGCACTAACGGTGTTAATCGGCACTTAATCGGTGCTTATCGGCACTAACGGTGTTAATCGGCACTTAATCGGTGCTTATCGGCACTAACGAGCCTTGAACGACACTTAAACAATGTTAATCGATTCTAAACGGTGCTAAACGGTGCTAAACGGCACTAGCGGGGGTCCGGGGGCAGCAGCCCCCGGGCGGGGTCCAAGGGGCGGCAGCCCCAAGGGCTAGTACTATTCAGAAATTATCATTTCAACTCAAATTTCTGAATTTTAATCACAAATTTCGATCAGGAAACTTCACATTTTTCGACCAGGATTTCGACCAGGATTCTGGTCGAAATAAGGTCTGATTTTTCTCCTGGTCGAACGGATTTTCGACCAGGATTCCTGGTCGTTTCGACCAGGATTCTGGTCGAAATAAGGTCTGATTTTTCTCCTGGTCGAACGGATTTTCGACCAGGATTCCTGGTCGTTTCGACCAGGATTCTGGTCGAAATAAGGTCTGATTTTTCTCCTGGTCGAACGGATTTTCGACCAGGATTCCTGGTCGTTTCGACCAGGATTCTGGTCGAAATAAGGTCTGAAATTTCTCCTGGTCGAACGAATTTTCGATCAGAATTCCTAGTCATTTCGACCAGGATTCTGGTCGAATTAAGGGCCAAATTCGTGGCCTCGTCGAAGAGTTTTTCGACCAGGATTCTTGGTCATTTCGACCAGGATTCTGATCGAATTAGTGGCCTTTTTCGTGGCTCAGTCGAACAATTTTTCGATCAGGATTCTTGGTCATTTCGACCAGGATTCTGGTCGAATTAATGGCCTTTTAATGGCTTGGTCTGTCAAGACCTCGATTTTACGTGACTAAAAAGTAAGGTCTTAATTTTCTTGAGGCAATGACCGTGCCTAAAGCAAACTTCTCTATAGCGGAGTGATTCAGGTCAGCTTCATGAAGCACCTTGGTGACATAGTAAATGGGTTTCCAAAACTTCCACGAGAAAGCTTCAAAATCCTTTCAAAGGTTTCATGCTTGCCTAATCTTACATAGAATTACTTTGAACCTTTCATCCACCTTGTTGGAATGTTGATTCAGTTACTCATTCTTGAGTTGTTCACGAATCTCTTGATCCAAGGTTGGATCTGATAGCTTTGTTGGCCTTCTAAGGCTTCAACTTAGTTCCTTAGCCCTTGATTTATAACACAAGGCCTGGATTCTAAGGTTAATGTTGGTGTTCTGGATCACCAACACGAGGTTCCAGGTCAATAGGAGGTGTTTGTTATGCCTTAAATGGTTTCGTGAACCTTGACTTGTGACCTTCCGGGCCTTAACTTATTTGCTGAGACCTTGGTTTTAAGGTTATTATTAACCCTTGATTCTCATTCTAAGATGTAGGAATGATGAAGTCCCTTAGTTCTTGCCCCCCTTGCTTCATACGGAGGAGGTCTTACTTTTCAGTCGATCGTTCAGGAAGTTCACTTGCTCCTCAGCGTTTGACTTCAAGTCCGGTGTGTCTTGGCTGGTTGTTAACCTTCTTTTCTTGATTCTAGGTTTCCAACCTTCTTCTTATGCCCACAGGACCTTGCTTTGGTTTATATTCGATTGAAGGCTCTTGATTCAAGTCCTTAAACTTCAAATGACAAATTTGATTGGAGGCAGACAGCCTTTTTGGCCATCAAGGTTAAAATTTTGTGTCGGGATTTGAGATTCAAGATTTTAAGTAAGGAATGACAAAGGACCTCTCATCTCAACACTCTCACTAACTGTTTCTGTGCCTTCAAGGCATTATCAGGGAGCCAACTAGTCTCGAGATGAGCTCGAAGAGGGTCTATCCTTCAGCTTACATCAACTGGTGCTACCAATTTTGATTCGATGGTGGGGTCTTCAGGACCTGGAAGCAAAAGCTCTCTGCATAATTCTTTATCTCAGAAGAGCCATACTTAGACTGGGCTTCGGCCTTAATGTTCTTTTCTCTCTTGGGATATACTCAACATGGCATTTATCGAGCGGGGCTATCACGGCTTTCACAATCCTTAAGTGTTTGGCCATATTCTTTTCTCTAGCCTCAAACTCTCCATTGACTTGTGAGACTACCATATTTGAGTCTCCACAAACTTTCAGGTTCTTCACCCTCAGGGCTCTCGTCAATCCAAGGCTGGCCATCAGAGCTTCATACTCCGCCTTATTGTAGGTTGTTTGGAAGTCCAACTTTAAGGCATACTCAAGTGTGAACCCATCATGGCTTTGCAGAACTAAACCTGCACCACTGGTTTTTGTTTTAGATGCCCCATGAAAATAGAGCTTTTTGTTTTTGATGCCCCATCAAAATAGAGCATCCAATATTCCTTCTTCTCTTCCAGGGGTTTCTCACCTTGCTGACCTTCCTGGTCTATTACCTCCTGCCCCCCGACTTCTTGGTTGTCAATGGTATATTCAACCACGAAGTCAGCTAGAGCTTGGGCTTTGATGGTCGTCCTATGCTTGTACTTAACATCAATTTTTCCTAGTTTGATTGCCCACTTGATGAGCCTTCCATTTGCTTTCGGGCTATGCAATATGTTTCTTCAGCGGGTGTTCCATCAGGACTTCAACGTTTGTCTTTATCCAGGGTCCTTCAAGGACTTAAACTCTACCCTTCGGGGTATGCATTTGTTTGTTTTCATTCGTGTATTCTTTTATTTTCGGTACTTGGTCTTCTTTGACTCACACATCAGGTGCTTGGCACATAAATAAAATCACAATCAATGAATGGAAAACAAACTTGCATTAATAACTTGAAATGGGTTCAACCCTTACATAGAGTACTACTGTCCTACTTGGAGCAACATGCTCTGCAATGGTTTTAATGAACCTTATTTCTACTTCTACTATATAAATATGAAGCTAAGTCCTACTAGGATAACTAAGCCCAATCGAGCCCTTGCAAGACTAGGTCTGCACCACTTGATTTTGTTTTTGATGCTCCATCAAAATAGAGCACCCACCACTCCTTCTGGTCTCCTCATTCTTATTCTGAAGTTCACTTCCTGCTTGGGGTACTACCTCCTGCCCCCCGACTTCTTGGTTGCCAATGGTACACTCAACCACAAAGTCAGTTAACGCCTTAGCCTCAATTGCTGTCCGAGGCTTCTGTGTGATGTCCCCTGCTGACCTTTCTTTGTGTTCCTTACCACTGTGGACATCTATGTCTTCAATCGGAAGGACCTGCCCCCCGACTCCATCAGGCCTTAACGAGGCTACATAACAGCTTCGTGCCATCTTCTGATCACCTTTATGTTCTCCAACACCATTCCTGGTAAGGAACTTGATCTTCACATGATAAGTTGAGGCAACAGCCTTGAATGCATGAAGTCCAGTCCTTCCAAGGATAGCGTTGTATTTTGAAGCCGCCTTGATTACCAGGAAGTTCAACATCCGAGTGGCCTCCTTGGGCTCTTGCCCAATAGTTACAGGCAGCTGAATAGTCCCTTCAACTTTGGATTTTACTCCATTAAATCCGTATATAGGCATGTAATTGGGGGTCAACTGAGAATCAGTGTATCCCATCTTCACAAACGCATCATGAAACAGAATGTCAACGGAAGCTCCATTGTCTATCAAGACTCGCTTCACCTCCGAGTTTCCAATCACAGGAGTTATGACCAACGGGTCATCATGGGGGAACTTCACCCCTTCCAAGTCTGAGTCATCAAAGCTAATCGCTACCTCAGTTTTTGCACGCTTCGGGGCCTCTCCCACGATGTGCAACACCTCTCGGGCATAAGCCTTTCTAGAGTTCCTAGTTGTCCCGGCCGCAGTTGGGCCTCCTGAGATCAGGTTGATTACTGGCCCTCGGGGCTGTGGGTTGCGATCTTGATCGTCATCCATTCTATTATAGTCTCTTCTCTGATTAGCACGGTCTTCACCCTTAGTGAAGTGCCTCAGCTTCCCTCTACGGATCAAAAAGTCAATCTCATCTTTGAGTTGCTTACAATCGTCAGTGTCATGCCCCACGTCTCTATGGAATCTGCAATACTGATTCTGGTTTCTCTTTGCGGGATCACCCCTGAGTGCCTTCGGCCATCTGAAATCCTTATCATTCTCAATGTCCAACAAGATTCGACTCCTAGGAGTATTCAACCTTGCATACTCAGTGAACCTTGACCCTTGGTTCTTCTTAGGGGCAGAGTCGGAGTCCTCGCTAGTTCGGGGATACTTGTCCCTAGCATCATACTCTTGATCATCATAGTCCTGGTCTTGCTTTCGCTTCTTGGAGTCATTGTTACCTCCTCCTCCACCTACGGTGGTTTCTTTGTTCAAGCTATCCTCAGCTTTAACATACTTATCAGCCCTTCGTTGGAGCTCAGCCATGTTCTCAGGGGGATGCTTTGCCAATGATCTCTTGAAGAAGAGGTCAGTGGTTCCGTGTTCCAGGGCTACCATTGCCACCTTATTTTCCAAATCAGTGATATTCAGGGTCTCCTTAGTGAATTGCTTGAGGTAATCCCTCAGATTTTCATTCTTTCCTTGCACTACATACATAAGAGATGCAGAGCTCTTCTCATGCACCCTTCCGCTAATGAATTGGCTAACGAAAGCGGCACTCAACTCCTTAAAAGAGCCAATAGAGTTCGCAGGCAATCGGCTATACCATCTCTGAGCCATGCCCGACAGGGTTTGGGGGAACGCTCTGCACTTTAGGGCATCACTTGCAGGCTGCAGCAGCAGTGCGTTCGAGAACGTCCTGATGTGATTTGCGGGATCACCCGTTCCATCATAAGCCTTAATTGTCGGCATCTTAAACTTCCTAGAAATATGAGCATTCATCACCTCCTCGGTGAACGGGGGTGTGGGATCATCAGGATCTCCAAGTGGCATGAGATCCTTGGGGTTACTCCTGGGGGTTTCCACCCTTATAGCTTCTCTTGTTGGGACATCAGCCCTCTTCTGTCTTCTTGAGGACCTCTCCAAATCTATAACGGGAATCCTTCCTGAGATTGGAGGGGGTCGAGTCAGACTTTGTCTTGCCTGTTCCCTTGCTATATCATCCTTTAGCCTTTGGATCTCAGCCTCATGAGCCTTAATCCTCTCCTCAACCGTTTGTGGAGGTCCATCATGGATTCCTTGGGTCCTCGCCCGAGGTTCTCTGCTAACACGTCGCCTCCTTGGATGTTCATCACGATCATCATCCTCAGATGATGAATCATCAGAATAGGGGCCAGAGTAGTCGTCCTGATAAGGACCCAATCCTCTAATATAGGATGGATCCTGTACTTGCATGGTATGTCCGCTTGGCCCTGCTCCCCGAGCAGCTAGAGGGTGGTTAGGCAGACCATACCTCGGGTTAGTATTCAAGGGGAGATCCGTGGTGTGGATCTGTACCCCTGGTGGTGGGTTGTCAGGATTAAAAAAAGGAGAGACCACCATCTGAAGAGGGTTGCCTCGTCCTGCTTGGTCGATCAGAGGCAACGTACTCTCAACGTGGGGAATCGCCCCTGATTGTTGAGAAACTTGAGACTGGGTGATCACCCCTGATGCTGGGGGAGCCTGTTGGATGATCGCCCCTGATGCTGGGGGAGCCTGTTGGATGATCGCCCCTGATGCTGGGGGAGCCTGTTCGGTCAGGGGTGGAGCAGAGTTGAGTGGCACGGCCTCAGTTACAACTGGTGTTGTTCTTCGTGTTTGAACCATGGTTGATGTTGTCGTCCCACAGACGGCGCCAAATGTTGTGGAATAAAAACTAGGCTACTAGTATTGCGGCTAGGGTTAATGTATTTAATGCAAAGGTGTGTGAGCTTCGTGCTTTAATGGCTGCTCTTGTGCTCGTGGCTGACTCTGCCTTCACAAGATGCCTACGTACTTTGATGAATATCAAAGATCAAGCCAAAAAACGTAGTTCTGAGAATGAGGGGTCAGGCCCTTTATATAGGCTGTAGGAGCCTTAGAATTATGGTAGGAGTCAAAGACTTGGTAGACAAGTCTTCCTTGAGGAAGGTTCCAGATCTATTCCTTGTAGGAATCAGTTTCCATATCGAATTGGATGCCTTGGTGGCTAAGTCTGATGGAGATAATATCCTTATCCAACTCTTATTGCTGAGCTGTTTATTTCCCTCAATATTAATTACGAAATTAATATCAAAATAGGGATTCTGACCTCATTAATGGGCCCCACGTTTGGACCATGCTGGGTCTAATTAATGCCATATTAAATGTGTCTTTAGGGCTTATTTTTAGCCCATATCAGCAGGGATAATATTTTGGAAGGCTCTTGTTCGAAGAGTTAATTATTTTGGAAGGCCCTCCTTTGTATGGGTAATATTTTGGAAGACTTTTATTCGAAGAGTTGATTTTTTAGAAGAGCCTTCAAGTGTCGTTGATATCTTTTTTGGAAGAATCTTAGAATATTGATATGACTTTGGGAAGATGACCTCCTCTAAGGAGGGTCTCCCTTATTTTTTTGGTGATAGACGACCTCCTCTAAGGAGGGTCTTCGTGATTTATTTAAAAGACGATCTCCTCTAAGGAGAGTCTTAGTGAAAATTAAGAGAACTTCGGAAAATCCACCTCCTGTGAGGTGGGTAATTCTGGAATGGGGAGCGACCTCCTTTGAGGAGGGTATCCCAAATTATCAAAATCCTTGCAAAAACCGTACTTCCGGGGGGATGTCCGTACTTCCGGCGCCTCATCAAGGTTCGAGCTTCGGAAAGTCCACCTCCTATGAGGATGGTATTTCTGAACAAAAACTGATCTCCTTTGAGGAGAGTACCCTAAATTACTAAATCCTTGCAAAAACCGTACTTCCGGGGGGGATGTCCGTACTTCCGGCGCCTCATCAAGGTTCGAGCTTCGGAAAATCCACCTCCTGTGAGGAGGGATATCTCTGAAGCATTTATGGAAATTCTGGTGGATATGACCTTCTTTGAGGAGGATGTTTTCCGGAATACGTTATGGAAACTCTAGAATACGTCCTTCTTTGAGGAGGGTATTTCTCGGAGTGCTTAATAGAGGATATTTCTTTGAATATTTTCTTTTCAGGGTAATGCTCGGAAAGTTTTGCACGACTCTTCGAATAATGCTTGGATGGCTCTCCAGGATACGTTCTCTCACACCCACAAAACTAATTCTTTTTTACATCTCACATATTGTCTTGTTTACATCTACATGCATATTACGGGCACCTTGGTGCTTCATATTTTTTACTAATCTTCCTCTCCTAACTGTTTCAGTAACTCAGGAAATTTGGAAGATCGAAGCATGTTTAGTTCTCCACTGCATCAAGCTACACTGAAGAACTGGGGGGTAGTTGTTACGCCATAATTTCGGTCGCCTCTATTATCTCCCAAATTTCCAAATATGAATCTAATAATAATTAACTTAATCCCTAAGTTAATTATTTTCTCTCCCTGAAACGAGGAATTATCTCCAATTTATGATAGAAAATATCTCTAAACGATATCCTTCAAATCAGGAAGGTATCCCCACGCGAATATAATTCAAAGAGATAAAATCTACTAATTCCCAAAATACATCCCTTAACAATCATAGGGATTAAAAACCAATCCTTTTTTAACAGAACTGCTTTGGCTTGATCCTTATAAATATAAGGTACGCAGGCATCTTGAAAAAGGGATCCGACACATCTAACAAGTCGAGACACCTCTCAAGTCCAGCCCCAAACATCCCAAATCCCCTTATTTTGATAGTTTTGTTATTCCAGCGACCTCCGAAATTTGTTATCACCAAATTCCTCCGTTAACACTATACTAATCCATAATAAATATAAACATGGATATAATTTTTTAATTAGAAAAATATTCCTACATTTAGCTTTAGGAGAATTTGCTAAAGTCAACCTTTAAAATCATGCATTTGTTACCTTTTATTTTTAAGTGCATCGCAGGAGCATTAATAATTACCCTAAAACCCATGCGATGCACGGATTTTTTTTTATTATATGAATTTTTTTTCATTAATTTGAATAATTTTTTTAAAACATGTTTTGGAGGCTTAAATTTTTTAATGAGATGATTTGATAGTAATTATTTAAATGTTGTAACGCCCCCAAATCCCCTACAGGAATCCAGGTCATTACACCTCTTGCAAAAAAAAACTATCACCTGCTCAAAATATAATCTTAACAAGACCGTCTTTTATTCCACAGGTTATAGTCTTAGAACAAGCACTCAAAATATAAAAGTTATTACAATACAAACTCAACTCCCAGAATCTCTGAAGTATTATTACAACACACCAAACACACAATAATACAGCATTAACAATTCCGTTCCATCTTGCAACCTCCTTCGATACTATAAGGCTACTGGATTGAATTTAATAGCCCTTCCACTTCCTTTTGCCACAGTCAGCCATGCTAGAGCCGTCTTTAGATGCCGCTGATCAATAATATTTAAATAGCAAGAATGAGCCAAAGAATGCCCAACAAGTATATACAGATATCATATAATACAACCACAACTCACTCAAAATATATTTTTACTACTCTTTAAGGGTTATAAATATAATTACCTTTGAAAAGAGATCAACTCAGAAATTCTTATAAATCTCGAAATACTACTCCAATATATCTCAACAACTTCTCAAAATACTACTCGAAAATAAAACAGTAACTTCTCAATATACTACTCGAAAAATAAATCAATAACTTCTCAAAACTACTCCATTGATATTATAATATAACAACTGCTCAGATCAACACCCTAGTTAATAGAACCACAAAGGCATCTATTAACTGACAGGATGTCAATTGGATTTTTGCTCAGAACGCCTACTCAAGTAATGGATGATCAATCCATTATCACTACTCGTTTTCTATCGATAGAAGGATGTGCCGAAGTTTCGATCACACCCTAAATACTACTCAGTTGGGCCGGTGCGTTACTCCGGTCACTTTTGCCTTGATAAGCAATGAACAATAGACGCCAATAATATAGTTTCCCTCTCGAACGATTAGAGGAAATATTATGAAAAACTGTTCTGATTATGGAGTCGAAATGAGGTGACCCATATCAGTATACATAACTTACTTTATAAATATATCCCCACTCTCAAATATAACTCGAATGAAGTATCTCAATAAACGTACCAACAATATGGAACAACTCATGATATAATATGTCTGGATAACAGTTCAACAATAATATGTATGTAAATTGCATAAATAAAAATCTGGTATAAATCACTCGAAAGTATACTTGATTTTGATAATCGAAAACTTAATCAGCATAATTATGAATTTTTAAAAAATAGAAATACTCCGAACAATGGAGTACGAATTAGTAAACTTGCCTGTGCTCTGCGGTACGATAATTCACCTGGCTCCACGTCTTTGATTCTCTATAACCAAATAAAACTCACTTTATTAGCCCGACATTTCACCTTTTAAAATAAACCTGGTTCCGCTATTTCGTACTAATCCCGGTTTTTAATCTAAAAACCCAATCTGACTAATTAAAATAATCCAATAGTAAATATCATCCTCTAAAATAATACCGTATTTAATTCTACTTATTCTCAATAATTCTCTCCTTTTATTAACGAATAATTAAGTCTATAAATCATGAAAAGAAAATTACTAATTATCACTAAACGATTACTAACAAATAATTAACCAAATTGTACTTCTAATTATCTCTTCTAAATTCTCAGAAAATCCCTAATTTAATTAATATAAATCTTAAAACCAAAAATATTCAAGAATCTATTTTATTCAATTTAAATCCATAAATATTAATAATAATCCCACTAACTAATTTTCCCTTTAAATCTCGTAATAATAAAAAATAATAATCCGTTTTTAAATCTCTAAAATAAATCTGGTCTTATCTGATTAATAAAATAATTCGGAAATATATAATCTTGAAATTATACCCCTTTTTAATCCTATTTGTTCTAAATTAATCCTCTTTTTATTAATAGAACAATAAATCTCTAAATTATGGTAAATAATCACATAATATTTTTAAATCATAATCTAACTATAATATATTCTAAGTTAATAAATTAAACCCTCTTTTATACTCAAATTCATAAATTACTAATTTATGTCACAAAATAATTTTATTAAAATAATAAAATAATCACCAATTTAATTAATTAAACTATTTAATAAAACTATTTTATTCACTAACTATGTAATACACTCCAATTTAAATTATTAAAACCACATTTTTTTAAAAAAAAATATTCAACCTTTTATCTAAATCCAATTAAAACATAAATTTAGAAATTGTTTCGTTATTAATTAATAATATTAGTATAACAGTAATTTACCCGTGGGCCCCACCTCACCCCATTGTGGGCCCCACCCCCTACCCCTGCATCCTATCTCTCTCCATGTCTCTCTCTTCTCTCTCTCTCTCTCTCTCTCTCTCTCTCTCTCTCTCTCTCTCTCTCTCTCTCTCTCTCTCTCCCTCTCTCTCGCGACTCTCTCTATCTCTACCTCTCTCGTTTCTCTCTCTCTCTCTCTCTCTCTCGCATCGCTCTCTCTTTCCCTCTCTCTCTCCCTCCCTCCCTCTCTCTCTCTCTCTCTCTCTCTCTCTCTCTCTCTCTCTCGGTAACAGCCCACCACCACCACCGATCGGTGGTGGCTCTGTCTCCCCCAACCATCCCCCTCTCCCTCAATTTATCCCCCTCCTCTCCGCCTCCTTTCGTTCTTCTCTAATCACCACCGCCACCACCATAAATCGGTGGTGGTCATCTCACCAAACCTTCAATTGACAACCTCTCCCCCTTATATCTCCATAACAACACAATCGGAACAACACCGAACCGACAATACACGCACACCCAACGTCTCTACATTCCTCTACTCGAAATCTCCGGTCATCTCTCTATTTCTCCGTCAATCTCCCTCCACTCTCTCGTCTTCAATCTCTCTCACCGTCCCTCACTCTCTCCCCGCCTCTACAACACACGGCAACACAATCATCTCTCCAATCTCTCTCCTGCTCCTCCTCCCTCAACACCCCGACTACCCCTCTCTCCCTCTAACTCTCTCTCAATCTCGCCTCTCTTATCTCTCCCGAATTCAAACCACCCATTCATTACAAACCCGGACAACAAAACCAATCGAAAAGCATAATACAAAAACTTAATATTCCTAACACTAATTAAGCTTATAAAAACGAAATAAAAACTTATGTTTTGGTTTTGAAAAGAAAAGAACAAGAACATACCCTGCTAGTATGTATATATATGGTCGAGTTTTTACTGAAAAAAAAAAAAGAGTCCGAAGTTGGTTTCCAACAAGAAAAGGAAAGGAGAAGATTGTGTTTTAATTTGTGACCAAAAGCTCTGCTCTGTTTTCGTGTATATGGGTTCTGTGTTTTTTGTAAAAATAATGACCGATTTCTATTAATAATCAAGGAGTCAAAAGTTGGGGAACTAAAATAATACTACGTAAAATGGTGGAATCATTCCGGGAAAAGAGGCCTGTTTTCTGTTAGTGGGATTGAAAAAAAATATACAAACGTGGGGGACAAAAATTAATGGAATTTGTAGTGCTCCATGATTATAATTTAGTGGACAATTAAATAAAAACAAATGGGAGACAAAAATTAATGCAGAAAATTTAAAAAATAAAATAATGATTATGTTTATATTTAATGAAATAATTGATAAAAGATTTCGTTTTCTCCCGTTACTGAATAATTAAAAAGAGATTCTAAAATAAATACGACTAAAATAAAAATCCTAATTTCCTCAAATTATTAATAAACATTAATATTTAATAAATATAGTACGAATATATAAAAAAATTTATAAAACGTACTAAAAATATACTGGTGCATCTTTTCTAAAATATTTTTAAATAAAAAAAAATCGAGTAGATTCGAAAAATTTATTCGAAAAATTTACTGATATTACAAATGTTATCCGTGATAATTCTAGAAAATGATGAATTTAGTTATAAAATATAGAAAAAATGATTGGTTTTAGTTAAAAAGGTAATCGGTTAATTATTAGTAATTATAAATTTATTATTTTATTTTATTAAATAGAATGTCCGTGATATAATTGGAAAAAGGAGAGGTTTTAGTTTAAGAAAATAAAAAAATAACATGTTTTAGGTAAAAAAAAAAAGGTAATTGATGACTTTATAGTAATTATAATTTAACTATGTTATTTTACTAAATAAAACTGCTTGTAATGTCTTTAGAAAATGATAAATTAATGTTGTCCGTGATATTTATAGAAAAAAATGAATTTAGTTAGAAAATATAGAAAATATGATACGTTTTAACTAAAAAAAGTAATCGGTATTAGTATTATATTATTATTATTGTATTTCATTAAATAGAAACTTCTGTGATATAATTGGAAAAAAAGAGATTTTAATTAGAGAAAATAGAAAAGGTAACGTGAATTAGTTTATAGTAATTATAGTTTAGTTATGTTATTTTACTAAATAAAATTGCTCGTATTGTTTTTAGAAAATGAGAAATTAATATTTACCGTGATATTTCTAGGAAAAAAAAGGAATTTAATTAGACAAAATAGAGGAGATGATACGTTTTAGCTGAAAAGGTAATCGGTTAATTATTAGTACTATAATATTAATATTTTATTTTTATTAAATAGAACCGCCCGTAATATAATTGGAGAAAAAGAGATTTTAGTTAGAGAAAAGAAAAAACGTAACGTGTTTTGACTAAAAAAGTAATTGATTAGGTAATAGTAATTATAATATAAATATGTTATTTTATTAAACAAAATTTCTCGTAGTATTTTTAAAAAAGGAGAAATTTTAGTTAGATATAATATAGAGTATGTTACTTGAAGAATGAAATTATTTAGTTATTTTTAATTATGTTATTTTATTAAAAAGAATTGCTCGTAGTGTTTTTAGAAAATGAGAAATTGATGTTGCCCGTGATATTTACAGAAAAGGGGAATTTAATTAATAAATATAGAAAAGATGATACGTTTTAGTTGAAAAAGGTAATTTGTTAATAATTAGTATTATAATATTATTATTTTATACTTATTAAATGGAACCGCCCGTGATATAATTGGAAAAAGAGAGATTATAGTTAGAGCAAAAAGAATTTTTAACGTGTGTTGGCTGAAAAAGGTAATTGATTAGTTAATAGTAATTATAATAATTATAATTTAATTATGTCATTTTACTAATTGCTCATAGTTTTTAGAAATTGAGAAATTAATGTTGCCGATAATATTTCTAGAAAAAAAGAGAATTTAATTAGAAAAAGTAGAAAAGATGATACGTTTTAGCTGAAAATGTAATCGGTTAATTATTAGTAGTATAATATTATTATTTTACTTTTATTAGATAGAAGATAGAAACGTCTGTGATATAATTGGAAAAAGAGAGGTTTTAGTAAGAAAAAAGAAAAAAAGTAACGTGTTTTGACTGAAAATTGTAGCCGTCCATGATATAATTGGAAAAAAAAAAAGAGATGTTAGTTAGAGAACGAAGAAAAGGTAACATGTTTTGGGTGAAAGGGGTAATTGATTAGTTAATAGTAATTATAATATAATTATGTTATTTTATTAAACAAAACTATTCGTACTATTTTTTAAAAAAAGAGAAATTTTAGTTAAATAAAATATAAAGGATTTTCTATTTTACCTGAAAAAGAAAATTATTTAGTTATTTAAAAATAGAAAAGGTAATATGTTTAACCTGAAAAAGAAAATTGATTAATAAAGGAGAAATTTTAGTTAGATAAAATATAAAAGGATATTGTATTTTACCTGAAAAAGGAAATTATTTAGTTATTGAAAAATAGAAAATGTAAAGGATATTCTATTTTACCTGAAAAAGAAAATTATTTAGTAATTGAAAAATTAAAAAAGGTAATATGTTTAACCTGAAAAAGCAAATTGATTTAAAAGGAAAAATTTTAGTTAGATAAAATATAAAAGGATATTGTATTTTACCTGAAAAAGGAAATTATTTAGTTCTTGAAAAATAGAAAAGATAATATGTTTAACCTCAAGAAGGAAGTAGATCTGTAATTGACTAAAGGTAAATAAGTAAAATTAACAAGTAATTTTACCTGAAAAAAGAAATTATTTAGTTATTGAAAAATAGAAAAGGTAATATGTTTAACCTGAAAAAGGAAATTGATTAATAAAGGAAAAATTTTAGTTAGATAAAATATAAAATGATATTGTATTTTACCTGAAAAAAGGAAATTATTTAGTTCTTGAAAAATAAAATAGATAATATGTTTAACCTCAAGAAGGAAATTGATTAGTTAGTAGATCTGTAATTGAGGAAATTATTTAGTTCTTAAAAATAAAAAAGATAATATATTTAACCTCAAGAAGGAAATTGATTAGTTAGATAAAATATAAAATGATATTGTGTTTTACCTGAAAAAAGGAAATTATTTTGTTTTTAAAAATAAAAAAGATAATATGTTTAACCTCAAGAAGGAAATTGATTAGTTAGTAGATTTGTATTTGAGGAAATTATTTAGTTCTTAAAAATACAAAAGATAATATGTTTAACCTCAAGAAAGAAATTGATTCGTTAGTAGATCTGTAATTGAGCAAGGGTAAATAAGTAAAATCAATAGGTACCGTACCGACCAACCGACCGACCGACCGACTAACCAAACTTTTAATGTTTTGGATTTTATATAATAGTATAGATATGTCTTTTTATTTAGGAAACTATGTGATGTTTCTTGATTAACTTTATGAAATTCTTCTACAGTTAAATATAGGATGATTAAGCCCTTTTTTAATAGTTTGGTTTAAGTAAATAGATCATAACCATTAGATCTACTAATGTGTAATATTCTATCTTTAAATTTTTATCATAAAGATCCAAGGTTCGAATCCCGTCACATTTACATTAAGATTTTATATTATTAGTTATAAAATTATTACTAATAATTTTATTAATTAGTATTAAAAAGTTAAATTATATCCATAATAATTAATTATACTTCATTTTATTTAATCATATAATTTTAAAAATATTTAGAAATAACCTAATAAAAACAAAAATTATTCGTATAAACAGAAACAGAAAACGAAAATGCAAAAAAGTCGATTGTCGCATCTGCCGTCCCAACGTGTTCCGTTCATGTATACTAGCCTATAACCGTGCGATGCACGGCTTTCTTAAAATTAAATAATTTTTTATTTATATTTAAATAATTATTTATTTTATATATATTACTTAATATAATATTGGCATAATATATAATCGTTTAATGATATGATATATTATTCGAATTATGACTATATTTTGTCATAATAATATAAATATAAATGAAAGTATCGTATATATTTACATTCAAATTTTTGTTGATATTATCATATTCAAATTATGATTCCATAATAATGCATAATGTAATACTCAGTATTTGTCTAAAATAGAATTTAATATTAATTTGTAATTGTGTGAAATTTTTTTTGTTTATTATATAGTTTTAGTTTATTTTCACTTCGTTGATTTATAATTTGTTATAAATTTGTTAATAAATATGTGATATTAAAATTATTAAAAATAATTTTGAAAATATTTGGTTTCAAATATAACCAAAAGAGTATGTAACTGAATATTAATTGGAGTGTATTAAAAGAGTTTGTTATTAAGTTAAATACAGTATGTGGTTCATCTTTTGTAAAATTACATTTTACATTATATGTATTTTAATTTATTTTTTCATTTTTGGAAGGTGTTAGAAAATTTTTTGGGAAGGTGTTAACCGACCGACCGACCGACCAACCAATTATACCCTATTTCGCTTATAATAGTATAGTATAGATTTGTTAATAAATATGTGATATTAAAATTATTAAAAATAATTTTGAAAATATTTGGTTTCAAATATAACCAAAAGAGTATGTAACTGAATATTAATTGGAGTGTTTTAAAAGTGTTTGTTATTAAGTTAAATATGTGGTTCATCTTTTGTAAAATTACATTTTATATGTATTTTAATTTATTTTTTCATTTTTGGAAGGTGTTAGCAAAATTTTTGGGAAGGTATTAACCGACCGACCGACCAACCAATTATACCCTATTTCGCTTATAATAGTATAGTATAGATTATATATTAATAAATAATTTAATATAAATCTTGCTATAAATCTTGAGGTCTTGACCGCTATAAATGTTAAAACTTGTAACTTTTTTTTTATTCAAAAAAAAAAAAAAGATTTTAGATCTTTTTGAAATTTGATTGGATCGGGTTTTTTAAAATCAAAGTCTGCCGAATTGTTTCTGAAATAGACCGAGCTGAACCAGTATTTATAAATAAGAGTAATATTATTACTATTTTTAATGTTTTCTAATAACTTTTTTGATATTTTTTTTGTTGTACTCAAAAACTTAAATATTTATCCGAGATTTTATTAAAAAATTTCAATTTTAATAAAAATTTCGAATAAATATGTACCCTGTTTACATCACGGATCGATTGAACTGAATCGAATTTCTGAAGACTTAGTTTTTGCACCAATTTAGAGCACGTTTGGCAACGGGTTATAAGTGGGATTTAAAGCCATTTTCTATTTTAAGTTAAAAAAATGTCTTATATAATAAATTAAAAATTGACTTAAATTTATAGAAATAGTTTATAGTCTGGATGATTTATTTAGTTTTGAGGATTTTATTTAAATAAAGTTAACATAATCATTTAAATAGATAATTTTTCAAATTTATTTTTATATTTACATTTTTAATATTTCATAAATTACTAATAATATAAAATTATCCAAATAAATATTAATTTAAAATTTTTATTTTTCACTTATAATTTTAAGCAACTTTAAATAATAAATACTCCCTCCGTCCCTATTTATATGTACACTTTTAATTTTTTAATAGTCAAACTGATTCAAGTTTGACCGGAAATTTAGAATTATTTTTTTAATATTTTAAAAAACTAAAAAATGCATTTTAAAATAGATTGAATATACTTTACAATGATATAATGTTTTTACATTTTTTTAATTATATGATATATGTAAATTTCGGTCAAACTGGATCAGTTTGACTATTGAAAAATTAAAAGTGGACATATAAATAGGGACGGAGGGAGTAATAATTTTGAATTTAGCCAAACAATCTCTTACACGGAAAAAGGGAGTGAGCCGAGAGCGGATGCAATTTCGCGGAAAAGTTTGGCGAGTAGGAACTCACCTGTCAATTCATAAGGGATGTTTGGGGAAACTTATTTTTCAGAATAAGTCAACTTATTTTAAGTTGAAAATTAAGGGGATGTTTTGGGGAACTTTTTTCAGAATAAGTCAACTTATTTTAAGTTTGGCGAGTAGGAACTCACCTGTCAATTCATAGGGGATGTCTGGGGAAATTTATTTTTCATAATAACTTATTTTAAGTTGAAAATTAAGGAGGTGTTTTGGGAAACTTTTTCCTAGAATAAGTCAACTTATTTTAAGACAAAGTTAGAGATTCCTAACTTATTTCTGAAAAAAGTTAACTTGTTTTTGCAACTTATAGAATCTCAAACATATATTAAATACTTGTATAAAAAAATTATCAAAAATATGAAATTTTTACTCGAAAATAAGTCCATAAGGACTTAAAACCAAACAGGCTATAACATTCCTAACTTTCCAACTTATTTTCCAACTTATTGAATATCAAACATATATTAAATACTTGTATAAAAAAATTATGAAAATATAAATTTTCACCTAAAAATAAGTACATAAATCGTTAATATAAGGTACAAACAGGCCAATAGTGTGTTGTATACTTGTATAGTCTGATTTAGAAACTTGTTACTTGTTAGCAAACTGCTCTCTTTTTTCCACTTTAAGTAACTCTGTTAAATTTGTTTCAAAAATTAAAAAAAAAAAAGTAACTCTGTTAATTTTTTTTAATTTTTCGTATAATCCTGCTAATTGTTGTATGGTTTTACGAAAATTATTCTTTGATTATATGATTCACTAATAATATTATACTGCGGTGCTTGAAACGTTGTAAATTGAAAATTTACCAAATTGTAGTATATGCAGTTTAATTTGTGAATTAAAAAAAAAATCACATGATGATAAATACACGCTTCGTGCCTTCGTACGATCTGGGAGGCTGCCACGAAGTGCTTGGAGGGCAGTTTTAATTTGAACCTAGTCTGAGTCTGTCTTCTTGATTCTACACCAGGATACATAATGGAGTCAATTTTGTAATATTGTAATAAAAATAGTACAAAAAAATGATAACTTTGAAAAATCAAATAAAAATGGAAAATTTGGCATTGACCTTGACTACATGCTCAGGTCGTCACTAGAATGAAGTTTAGGGCACGGCAATTTGAAAGTGACATCCCACAATAATGTGGCTCAGAAAATAAAGTAGGAATTTTGGTAAGTATTCCCCAAAAGTTTTTTCTTCTCGATTTATTATGAGTTTATAATTGGATAAGTTTCAGCATTATCTACTCCCGTACTTCGAGTATTTACTTATTATTCTCTTATTATTCTTACTTAATTATTTTTTATTTACTTTTTTTTTATTTTGATACATATTTATTTTATAGTTACAAGCAATCCTATTTTATAAAATAAAATAACGGTATTATAGTTTTTAATAACTAACCACTTACCTAATTTAACTATTACTTTTTTAACTTTTTTAAATAAAATTTCTTCTTCCCAAAAATATCACACGTCGCTCTATTTGATGATATAAACTAATAATATTATAATTATTAATAACTAACTAATTACCTTTTTTAGCTAAAAGCTAGTATCTTTTCTATATTTTCTAGCTAAAATATCTCCTTTTCAAACATGTTTTTTTTTTTAAATTTAATTATCCTTAATTAAATATGTTATATTGGTAAAAACATGTTATTCTATATTATAAAATAAAATAACGATATTCTAGTTTCTAATAACTAACAAATAACCATTTTCTGCTAGAACACATTAACTTTTCTAACTAGAACATATCCAAAAATATCATGCATCATACTATTTAATAAATAAATTAATAATATTATAATTACTAATAAATAATTAATTAGTTTTTTCAGCAAAACGTAATCCCTTTTCTATATTTTTTTAACGAAAATATCTCATTTTCAAAATTTATTCTCTTAGTTAATTATCCTTACTTAAATATTTGTTATTGGTAAAAACATGTTATTTTTTCTATTTTTTAATAACTAACTAATTTCCTTTTTAAGTAAAACACGTTACCTTTTAAATTTTAAAAATACCAGGAGCAATTAATTTAATAAGTTAAAATAATCATATTATAATTACTTATAACTAGCCAATAACATTTTAACTAAAACATGTTACCCTTTATATTTTCCCTTACTAAAACCTCTTCTTTTCCAATAGTATCACGGACAATTGTATTCAATAAAATAATATCATAATAATTAATAATTTATTGATTGATTACCCTTTTCAGCTAAAACGTATCATCTTATCTATATCTTATAACTAAAAATTTTCTTTTTTAGAAATATTACGACCAATATATATATAATCATTATGAAAACAAATCATTTAAAAATTTAGACTACAAAATTCATATCTTAAAAAATTCATTCAAATTATTTAAAAATCATGTAATTTTATTGGAAATCCGTGCATCGCACGGGTTTTAGGTTAGTATTACATAATAAGAGTAAAAGGGATGATATAAGAGTACTAGCGTAGGTAAAAGGTTCTATACTCATTGACAACAACTATATTTTATATATAATATTCTCTACTAGGTTATACTCCCTCCATCCCATTTTATATGATCCTTTGTTAGGTCCAATTTAGTTTGTAGAAGGGGGGTTGAATACAAACTACATCGTTTAATCGAATTTGTTCTTTTCTTAAAATATTAAATCAAGAACAAATTGATGCAGAATAAAATGAATACCAATATTTCAAGTTAAATATAAAATTATATTAACTTGAAAGGGTGTGTCTAAATACACGGATACAAATTACAAGGTTTGATGACCAAACTAATTATTACAAATTCTATAGAAAATTCGACATGAACTTTTCTATATTTGTAATAAAAAGATCGAATGCTAAAAGTATTTCGAGAGATAAGTTCTAGGGATATTTGATTCGCTAGATAGTTCCAATAGTACAAGTAAACTATTTCTAGTGCTTAAGATTTAACGATACAAGCTAGAAATAAATTACAGAAATTTAATTAAGCTCAAGGAATTCTTTCTCTTGATATCTTCTTTCTCTCCTTTCTGTCTTGAAGAAATAAAGAAGTGGTGAAGTTGTGTGTCTGTCTATGTGTGTTTTTTGTAAGTCACTGGTCATTTGATATTTATACAAAACATGAGTTGAAAAGTCTTTGCTGAAAAGATTTTAAATGATGATATAGGAAATGATCATGGCAGTATATTAGTAAACTGATTTGCTAGCTGTTAGTATCCCTGTGATTATGTAACACACATAGCTGTTAGTATATCTTGTGATTATGTGTCAAACATCAATCAGTCATAATTTCAGCAAATAGCCGTTAGATGTATTCTTATATAAACCAGATGAACTCTACAATTGTAACATATCAGAAGAGAAATATAGTACTCCTTTCTTGTTCTCAAGTTCCAACTTTCTTCTTGGTATCAGAACAGGTTCAAAATGTCTGCTTCCATTGAAGAGCCCAAATTATCTATTCAATCATTTTATCAAAGCTCAAGCTTTATATCATTCAAGTTATCCACCACAAATTTTCTTCTTTGGAAATCTCAAATAACGCCTCTAATTCGAAGTCTGGGTATCGAACACCACATTAATGAACCAAAACCAGTAGATGAAATCACTGATTCTGCTGGGAAGAAAACAAAAAATTTAAATTTTGAAGCATGGATCAACAATGAGGCTCTTCTTATGTCCTGGCTTCTTGGAAACATGAAAGAAGAAGTGCTCAGTATGGTACTTGGTGGGGATACAACATACTCAATCTGGAAATCACTCCAAGAGCAGTTGTTGCCCAACACCGAAGAAAATGAAGCACAACTGAAGAACGGGTTATATGCTTTATCCAAAGGAACACTCTCACTTGATGAATACATACGAAAATTCAAGGAGATTTCTGATAAGTTTGTAGCAATAGGAAAACCTCTGAATGATGTAGACAAAGTTTTCCAAATATCTCAAGGGCTAGGATACAAATACAAAGAATTTCGAGTTGCTGTTTTATCAAAACCACCATATCCATCCTTTAATCAATTTATTCTATCATTACAAAATTTTGAACAGGTCTTTGTTTCAGATGAGAAGCAACAAATAAATCATAATCAGGCATTCTTTGGACAAAGAGGAAGAGCAAGAGGTCCTCGTGGAGGCAGAAACAACTTCAGAGGACGAGGTCGAAATTCCTTTATGCAAAATCGTGCTTTCAATAACAATCAACCTCCACATGTCCAGAATTACTCAAGGCCCGCCAAAAATTGGAAAGAACAACCAAGCAAGCAGAATACGAGTCAAGTGGCATGTCAAATATGTGGACGGACTAATCATACTACAATCTCTTGTTACTATAGGTATGACTATAGTACAGAAGGGAATAACGTTCAAGAAGCTCTTGCAGCCTTTAATCTGAACAATGAAGATGATCCCAATTTGTATGTTGACTCAGGCGCCACTAATCACATGACTAGTCACGGAGGTAACTTAAAACTTTTAAAACCTTATTTTGGTAATAATTCTATATATGTTGGTAATGGCCAATCATTACCAATTACGCATACGGGTAATGGCTCAGTAAATACCTCATACGGTAAGATTTTATTGAATGATGTTTTAGTTGTACCAGATATTAAGAAAAATCTATTATCGGTAAGTGAATTAGTTGATGATAATTCTTGCACTAAATATTGATGAGTTTTTGATTAAGGATTACAAGAACCAAATATTGGCAAAAGGACTTAGACAAGGGGGCTTGTATGCACTTGAAAATGGACACCGTGAAGAAGCATTTACAGCAGTGAGATCTAAAAGCTAGCTCTGAAATATGGCATGCTCACTTAGGACATCCCAATTCAAAAATTTTAAAAGTTTTAGAGAATAAAAGAGTTATTACAGTTTCACCTTGGTTGATGAAAAATAATGTGTGTAGTAGTTGCCAACTTGGTAAAAGTTGTAAACTATCTTTTAATAAATCACAATCAATTTCAACATTTCCTTTAGAAAAAATTCATAGTGATTTATGGGGTCCAGCTCCAATAGCTTCTTCTCAACAATTTAGATATTATGTGATTTTTATTGATGACTTTACACGCTATACTTGGTTATATCCACTAAAAAATAAATCAAATTTTTTTCAATGCTATCTCAAATTTCAAGCTCTTGTTGAGAATTTTTTTGACAGGAAAATAAAGATTTTTCAATGTGATGGCGGTGGAGAATTCACTTCTAATCAGTTCCAAAATCACTTGGCCTTGTGTGGGATAACTCATCAAATATCATGCCCATACACGCCAGAACAAAATGGTCTTTCCGAGCGGAAGCAAAGACACATTGTTGAAACGAGATTAACTTTACTATTTCATGCAAATGTTGCTTTAAAATTATGGGTAGATGCTTTCTTAACGGCTATTTATCTAATTAATAGATTACCTTTATCGTCTGATAGCAGTAAGAAAACTCCTTATTCTAAAGTATTTGGTAAAGATCCTGACTATTCCTGGTTGAGTATTTTTGGCTCTCAATGCTTTCCTTATTTAAAAGTTCCTGGTATGCATGAATTTTCTAAGAAAACATTGCCTTATGTGTTTATAGGTTATAGTCCACTGCATAAAGGATATAGGTGCCTTGACAAAAATACTAATCGTGTTTATATCTCTAGACATGTTGTGTTTAATGAATATTATTTCCCTTATTTAGGAGAAGATTGTTCAGCTTCTACATCTTCTCAAAATTTATCTTTTACAACCTTTCCAGACTTAGAAGAATGGTTTTTGGAAAAGAGAAAATCACTGCCAATAGAAGATTCAGCAAATCAAACATCAACCTTTGATTTTCAGCTATTAGAACCCTCTCCTGATATAACATTACTCACTCCAGATTTACCACCCAGCCCCTCCAATGTATTAACCCCCATGGACACAACTGAAAATTCACCTACATCAAATTCTTTTAACGTATCATCCTATATAGACACAAATGAAAATTCACCTACACCAACAGGTTCAGAACCCTTTGCTCCACCAGACAATGACAACCAGCACCCTTCTACTTCTGAATCAGGAGAGACTATAGAAGAAACTCATGTGTCTAGTAATTCAGTACCTTCATCCCCTCCTCTTCAACAATCATCCTCTACTACATCTAGCACATCATCATTGCCTCATCCACCATCGCGACCTTTAAGAGTGACTCATTCACCTTTTATTTAAAAGATTATATATGTTCATCTGTTCCAAAAAATGATGAAACAGCTCTTCTCGTATCTCTCGTTGAGCCAAAAACTTTAAAAACAGCTCTTAAGTTTAGCAACTGGAAAGATGCTATGCAAGAAGAATTTGATGCACTTCAGAATAATAAAACTTGGTCTCTTGTTCCTCGTCCACCACATGCTAATGTTGTTGGTTGTAAATGGGTTTATAGAACTAAATACAAAGAAGATGGCAGTGTTGATAGGTTTAAAGCTCGTCTAGTCGCTAAAGGTTATAGCCAAATTTCGGGTATTGATTTTGGTGAGACTTTTAGCCCCGTTGTGAAGGCTACTACAATTCGTATTATCTTATCGATAGCTGTTCACTTCAATTGGCCGTTAAGACAATTAGATGTTAAAAATGCATTTTTACATGGTCTACTTAAAGAGAAGGTTTATATGGAACAACCTCCTGGATTTGTGAATCAAAGGTATCTTGATTATGTTTGTTTATTGCTCAAGTCTATATATGGTCTCAGACAATCGCCACGTGTTTGGTTTGATAAATTATCGCATTTCTTAGTTCCTCTAGGATTTCGGTGTAGTAGAGCTGATTCATCTCTATTTATTTATAGTCATAATACTATCGTAATATTTGTACTTATCTACATAGATGATTTGATACTTACAGGTAATTCTCCCTCCTTTATATCTGAACTTATACATCGTCTAAACAAGGAATTTGTAGTCAAAGATTTAGGCACACTCAAATATTTTTTGGGAATCGAGGTTAATCACTTTTCTGGTGGCCTGACACTCTCTCAAAACAAATATGCTCGTGATCTACTCACTAAAGCTAATATGTTGGATGCCTCAAAAGTGAGTACACCTATTGCTACCAAGATCAACCCTCTTGCTGATGATAACAAGCCAATCGATCCTACTACCTATCGTCAATTATGTGGTTCTCTCCTGTATCTCACGTTGACCAGGCCTGATCTTACGTATGCTGTTAACCAAGCATGTCAGCATTTTCAGAACCCTACCATGAAAGATATTCAAGCTATCAAACGTATCTTGCGTTATGTTAAATGGACTTTAACACATGGCCTTCGTTATCTCTCTCAAATTGCTCTATCTTATAATGCATTCTGTGATGATGACTGGGCAGGCTGTCCGGAAACAAGAAGAAGCACCAACGGGTTTTGTTTATTTCTTGGATCAAATTGTGTATCGTGGGCGTCTAAAAAGCAGCCTACAATTTCCCGTTCTAGTGCAGAAGCTGAATATCGTGCTCTAGCTACGACCGCTGCAGAATTAACTTGGCTTCAATATCTCTTTCACGACCTTGGGATTTCTCTTCAAAGATCTCCAAAACTCCTTTGTGACAATAAGAGTGCTATTCACATGTCACATAATCCCGTATTTCATGCTCGTACGAAACATATTGAAATTGATTACCATTTCATCCGCGAAAAGGTTACAAGTGGAGCTATTGATCTTTGTTACATTCCCAGCGGCAAATAAATTGCTGACGTGTTTACTAAAGCACTACCTAAATCATCCCTTAGCTCTTTTTGTTACAAGCTTGGCGTATGCCTTCCCATACCACCGAGCTTGAAGGGGGGTGAAAAGATTCTAAATGATGATGAAGGAAATGATCATGGCAGTATATTAGTAAACTGATTTGCTAGCTGTTAGTATCCCTGTGATTATGTAACACACATAACTGTTAGTATATCTTGTGATTATGTGTCAAACATCAATCAATCATAATTTCAGCATATAGCCGTTAGATGTATTCTTATATAAACTAGATGTACTCTGCAATTGTAACATATCAGAAGAGAAATATAGTACTCCTTTCTTGTTCTCAAGTTCCAACTTTCTTCTTGGTATCAGAGCAGGTCAAAAATGTCTGCTTCCATTGAAGAGCCCAAATTATCTATTCAATCCTTTTATCAAAGCTCAAGCTTTATATCGTTCAAGTTATCCACCACAAATTTTCTTCTTTGGAAATCTCAAATAACGCCTCTAATTCGAAGTCTGGTTATCGAACACCACATCAATGAACCAAAACCAGCAGATGAAATCACTGATTCTGCTGGGAAGAAAACAAAAAATTTAAATCTTGAAGCATGGATCAACAATGATGCTCTTCTTATGTCCTGGCTTCTTGGAAACATGAAAGAAGAAGTGCTCAGTATGGTACTTGGTGGGGATACAACATACTCAATCTGGAAATCACTCCAAGAGCAGTTGTTGCCCAACACCGAAGAAAATGAAGCACAGCTGAATATGCTTTATACAAAGGAACACTCTCACTTGATGAATACATACGAAAATTCAAGGAGATTTGTGATAAGCTTGCAGCAATAGGAAAACCTCTGAATGATGTAGACAAAGGTTTCCAAATATCTCAAGGGCTAGGATACAAATACAAAGAATTTTGAGTTGCTGTTTTATCAAAACCACCATATCCATCCTTTAATCAATTTATTCTATCATTACAAAATTTTGAACAGGTCTTCGGATCGATTTTTTGGATATATTGAACCCGAATTTTTGGATTTGAATATGGATTTAAATTTTAAACCCAAAATTTTTTGGATTTGAATTTGGATTTTATGTTTACGGATCCGAACCCAAAAAAGACCCGAATGTATATATATAAATATAAATATAAATATATATATATATATATATATATATATGAGTTGCACTCCATGAAGAACACCTTATATAAAGAACAATAAAGAACACACTTTTTTTTATAAAAAAAAATAATAAATTCGGTGAACAGTACTTGCCACGTCAACACTGCCACGTGGCAGTGCTGACGTGACACTACTGATGTGGCAGTGCTGACGTGGCAGGTACAGTTCATCAGGATTTTTTTTTTTTTTTTGAAAATCTGGTGTGTGAGGGTGCATTTTAATTATGTGGGAGCCCTTGGCGGGACCATTAGATTATAATAGAATCAATGGTTTAGATTGATATAAGGGTGTTCTTTATTGTTCTTTATATAAGGGTGTTCTTTATGGAGCAATGCCATATATATATATATATATATATATATATATATATATATATATATATATATAGTTGCACTCCATAAAGAACACCTAATATAAAGAACAATAAATAACACCATTATAACACTCATATTTAATCTAATCTAAGAGTTCCGTCATGGGACCCAATACAAAAAGTTCTTATTTTTCTACCCTCTATCCATTCAGCAAAAAAATTAAAAAAAAAATCATTGTTCATGATGACGTCATTGCTGACGTCGTCAGTGAACAGTGATTTTTTTTGCTGAATGGAAAGAGGATAAAAAAAATAAGAATTTCTTGTATTGGGTGCCCCTGGCGGGGCCTTTGGATCGATTGGAATAAATGATTCCATAGTATTCTTTATTGTTCTTTATATAAGAGTGTTCTTTATGGAGTAATGCCCTATATACACACACACACACACACAAACTATTTATATATAATATATTATGCATTATAATAAAACATTATACATGTTATTCAAATTCAATTTTTATAAAACATTTTAATAATTATATATTATATGATAATTTGTAAATTGTATATATAATATTTTAGATACAAGACATATAAATTATTTATTTCATTAGAAATAGTCAATAATAAACTAATGACTAGTCTTCTCTTTCTTAACATCAAATTTTATTAATATATTTATGACGTAAATTTATTTATTTTAAGTAAAATTTTCATTTGTATTGGTATATTAAAAATTATTAATATAACATATTTCAGATTTTACTTAGTATGTCAATATGTATAACACGTTATATTTGACTACTTAAACAAATTTTATTTTAATTATTTTTTAAACATTATTAACGTTGTTTGCATCTAGCAGTGTTTTTAAACTTACTTACACTATTTTTAATTTTGAATACCCGAAAAAAACCCGATTCGATCCGAAACCCAACGGATTTGGATTTGGAAATTGAGTTTTGGATTTCGATATGGATTTACTTTTAAAACCCAAAAATATTTGGATTTGACTTTTATAAAGAACACCCTTATATAAAGAACAATGAAAGATTTGCTGACAAGGAGGCTGCTAAAGCGAGAAGAAACAAAGTTACGTACGGTTTGATGGTCGGCTTGCACCATGGATACAATCCTGTGTTCGGACTCGAGGTGGAAGAAGATGAAAGAAGATGGAAGAGGTCATCACATTTGTTTCAATGGCTTGATCAACCAGGTGAACCATTTGGATGATACTAGTGATTTTCTTCAGGAGACCAAAGGATTGTGAAAGCAAGGATTGGGTGACTCAGTATGTGGAAGAGCACTCGTGGTGGTTGATGCACGTGATTTTATAGATGGATACATCGTTATGGTAAAGAACGGTGGTTTCGAGGGTCACTATATGGGTTTTAGCGATACTCAATGATTGGAAGAGGAAGAAGAGGAGATTCTTGTTCGAGGGAAGGCATTGACGAATAGATGTCGATGTCGTTGATGGTTACCGTTCAATCCGATATGGGTATTGGGTTGAAGGAGAGGATTGTTGGGTTTCAACCCAATATGATGTTATGGGCTTGGGTGGTCCAAGATATATATGGGTAAGATAATAATTGTATGTGTAGACAATTATTATATATGATATGTCTTGATCACTAAGTTGGGTAATTAGGTGCCAAGAATTGGAAGACTTGTATAACAAGTATGGGAAGACTTGTACAACAAGTACGATAAGTCTTGGTGGTTAAGTTTTGGCTATATATACATAGTCATATTGTATTTGTTTGAGATGTGATTACTTAAGAGATGTAGTCTTAGGTATTGTTTGGGTGATGCTTGAGCATTGTTGGCTCTAGTATTGGGTTTAGGACACCTTTGAGGTGTTATTGTTTTGATGTATTATTGATAATTGTTTTGATTAATAATACAAGTTGGGGTGTGAGTGTTTCCACGTCATATGTTTTGTGTGTTCTTGTTTTGCTTTTACATTTTGTTGATAGAAGTAGAAGTGATACTCGAATTACGTGTGACCGCGCTTTGGTGGATCCAGTGTTCTAAAAATCGGCCTAGGCAGTTGAGTAATCGGCGCCTAGGCACTAGGCGACCATTAAACGCCTAAAATCTGCAAAAATTGCTCATTAGGCCTTTTTTTGATTAGGTGGCGCCTAAGCGAGATTAGGAGGTTTAATGAGTTAGGCGGGAATAATCGATTAGGCGGCGATTAATCGGACTTAATCGGGATTAGTTGGTCAAATTTTAAAATAACGATCAAATTAAGAATAAAACTTTAAAACTATAATTTTTTTAATAAACAATATAATTTACACATGAAAGGGTAAATTCACTCATCAAATTTAATAATAAAATGAAAATATTTATAATTTTACTTAAAATAAAATATATATTTAAATATTAAAATTAAATTATATAAAAAATAATATTTTAATACATCCGATTAATGTTCCGATTAATCATTTCGATTAATCACCGCCTAGTCGATTAATTGCTGGAAGGTAGCCTCACCGTCTAGACCCGCCTAACAATTTTTATAACATTGGGTGGATCTTATCAATTAATCAATTGGTTGTGTATGTGCTCACGATTGGTTGTTTGTGAATCTCGGATTGCGTAAATCCCCTAACCTAACACATATTTAGTACTCCCTCTGTCCCAAAAAACTCTTCCCACTTTAACTGGACACGTTTGCCAACACACACTTTTTATCGTTAATATCTTTAATTTCGTATTAGTATTAAATATAAAAACTTCACTGTATTAAAATACTCACAAATACGAATCAAACAAGATCACTCATGACTACATTTTAACTTATAGATTAGACGTAAATTAGTAATTTCTCTCTTGTTATGAACAATCCCGACATATGAAACGAGAAGTGTTTTATGAGACGGAGGGAGTATATATTAATGTCTAATATTCATTAATGTATAATTACTAATTATACATACATACATACATACATACATACATACATACATACATACATACATACGTACGTACGTACGTAACGTACGTACGTACATACATACATACATGCATGGATACATACATACGTGCAAGCATTCATGTATGGATACATACATACATGCATGCACACACACACACATACACACGTACATACATACATTTATTCTTGTTGTATAATCTATTAATTTTTCACTAATTTTAATCTATTACTTATTTTATAATTAATACGCATATTTATACATACATACATACATATATACAAATACGTATACATATATACATTTATATGGATATATAATAATATATTATAATATTCACTAACATGCACCATATCTCATTATACTATAATTTAGATCTACTATATATATTTATGAATTAAAAATTATAAAAAATGTCACATAAAAAAATCTATATAGTAATATCAAATATGCATGTGCATTGTAATCATCAATACTTTCAATACAGCAATGTATATATAACTTCTATCATGCTTTAAGTATTATGTTTACACGACACAAAAAATTCAAATCAATATAAAAAAAAACCTTCATTTGTATATAAGTATAATAAAACTTGTATTAACATTAACAATCGTAAAACTCATCAATTATATCTTTAATACGCAAATCCATAAAATAATATAATAAACATCGAATCTTAGTATATATATTAAAATTACACTTAAATTAGCAAGTACTTGATCATTGGTCTCACAACAGAAAATTAACGATCATATAACTCATTTATCGCATCTACAGATACATTATATATTTTAGGAAAAAATAACAATTTATTGGTATTTAGAACATTCCCATATTTAAATTAAAATTAAAAAAATTACTGAAACTAATAATTATATAAAAGTATAATTATAATATAAGATAAAATTTATTACATATTAAAATAAACGCGTGCATTGCACAAGTTATAAGTCAGTAAGATGTATACTCCCAGGACTCCATACTATTAGTCATTTCAATATTTGTTAGGGTTAGGGTGAATGAATGTAAATTTCACAAATGTTTTTAAAAAAATAATCTTGTTAAATGTTGTTTTATTTAATCGTAAATGCATAAGTTTTAATTCGTTTATAAATCTTAATTCATATATAATATAACAATCATTTATGTAGTCAATATATAATTGATAATTAAAATAATTAATATAAAAGAAAATTATCCATGATTTGCTAATAATAATAATTATGATAAATTTCGGTATTTTACTAATAATAATATGTTAGTAATTTTAATCTTTTAAAAATGAAAATTATTCTTCATATTTTTTTGAAGTAAGTACATGCAAAAAGTTAAAGTGATACTCACTCCGTTCCAGTTCTTTTGTCCATAATTTTCATTATCGTCTATCTCAAAAATGTTGTCCATTTTCAATAATTATGATAAATTAATAACTAAATAATCGCTAAAAGTTTAAACTAACAAAGGACAGTTTAAGAAAATTAGTAATACTTTAGAAATTTATCACTTCATTTAGTTTGACCGAATAAAAGATAGAATTTGATAGATGGATAGGAAAATTGGGACGGAGGGAGGGAGTATATTTGATGAACATTTGATAGCTTTAACTTCTGAGAAATTATCTAAAATATTTGTTTTAAAACTTTTTTTTGGCGATTATACTATCTTCTAAAAATATTTGCAAAAATGTGATTTGCATTCAAGTGCGACTTATTTTTACGTTTTTTCTGAATAATAACTAAAATATTTTTTGTTGTATTTGTGATTGATTTTGATTGCGTTTAAGGTTCCATTTGAATTAATCCATGTAACTTGTTAAGCAACCTCTTATCTTTTATCTTTTATGAAACCAAAGATTATTTCAATACTAAAATTTTAAAATTGTATTTATGATTGATTTTATTGAATGTTAGTTGTAAATATGGTTGTAAAATTGTCAAAAAATCGATATTTTTTTATAAAATATATTTAAAAAGACCTATATTTGTCAAAAAAATTTTGATCTTAGATATTTAAAAAAAATTATTTAACCTTTTTATTATTAACGGAGATAGTTTAACAAAATATGATCCTAAAGTGATTTGAAGCTGATTTTCTGATTAATTAAATTATTCGCAAATATGAATACTAACCAGCACCGTAATCTTGTTACTCCCACGGTTCCACTTATTTCTTTACATTTTTCAATACTTCTTG
The DNA here is from genome assembly GCA_036435485.1 of Saposhnikovia divaricata. Classification (NCBI taxonomy): domain Eukaryota; kingdom Viridiplantae; phylum Streptophyta; class Magnoliopsida; order Apiales; family Apiaceae; genus Saposhnikovia; species Saposhnikovia divaricata. Next base: position 134,389,664 of record CM071594.1, on the reverse strand, counting down.
GCACGTAGGTATATATATATAAAATATAGTTTCATAACTTATTTTTAATTTTTTTATTTTAAATAAAAATTTAAACATTAAATTTTATTCAAAAAAAGAAAATTTTAAAAACTTTATATAAAACCATATTTTATAAAAGTCTTAAAATACGTACCGAACTCCTATCCCAAACCTAAACAACTCGTTGATAGGAGTAAATTAACAATGTACTATCTAGAACCACCATGAGTTCAACTTCTATTAATATATTAGAGCATCTCCAAGATTCTTTATTCAAGTTCTTAAACCAAAATATAAAGAGCATGAGTTAAAATGAAGCTCCAAGAGACTTTTAGAGGCTCTTTAAAAAGTTAAGAGGCTCTTCTCTCTCCTCTATTTTTAGAGCAACTAGTAGCTCTTAACTTATATTTTATTAATAAAATATTGGTTCCCTACCATTTGAATTTGAATGTTTGTTCTAGTAGAGTTGAAATATGAATAAAATATAAAACAAAGAGTAATTATAGAGAGTATTGTTGAAGTTGACACACAAATCAATGTAATAACTTGCTAAGAGCTTAATTTTTTATAATATATTTAGGAGTGAACTAAGAGACTCTTGAATATGCTCAAAGTGAACACAACTATTCATGGGCTATAAATAATAGGTTTCAGAACATTTGTTTTGTAAAATATAATAGTTTAAGGATGTACAGTGTGTTTATTTATTAAAAATATTAAAGAGCAACTTCTATGGAGCTGACCATGAACTCAATGTAGCTCTGTTTACACTGAGGAGAGTCAGGAATATACATTTTATAATTCAGAAAATAAATGAAAATATTGCATTCTTGTTATCTAACTTTACAATTATAATAAATTTTTGCATTGTATTTATTTAATTCATCCAAAATTAAGTTCTCAAGTGCACTGAATCATTTTTTAGAAATTCATATAGCCACTTGGCCATGACTTGGTCATTTCCAAGTAATGAGCACGCAAGCCATAATTAAAATTTTAGTGACATATGGCTCGAGGACCTGGTCATTTGAAAGCGAAACTAGGAAAATTTAATAGTAGTGTCTCCAACTTGGGATTAGGCCAAATATTCATGGAATAGTGATTTGGAGAATAATATCTTGGTCTACAACTACGGCCTTCTTAGTCTTTGTTATAGCCTCTATATAAATCATACTTGCTCGTCCAAGTTTGCCACTAAGTTAGTACATTCATATTGGTAACTGTCTATCTTCAGTCAGGTACTAATATTGTTAAGTAACTAACTCGAAGTTTTAATAAACATACATCTAGGTAGTACATAAGTCGAGCCTCAGTTAATTGGCGTACTAACTAGCTGTATGTTTAAAGATGATCGAGTTACATCTGTATATGAATTCAAATGTATCCGTACGAGAAATAAGCAGGATAGATGTAACTCGATCATCTTGAGGCCCCATATGATTTCATTTTTTACTTTATTTTTTGCATATATTTTGGTTTTTAGGTGTACTGATTATATGCAATGTTTATGTGATGTTCAGAAACGATGAAGCGTTGGTGGAGAATGATTGTGGCAGTGGTGGCACTGGCGCTGGTGATTGAATCGGTTGTGTCTCAGCAACAAAATGATCCTCCGCTAAATTCAGGGTGCAGTCAATACAATGCAACCAACACACTCGAATTTTTCAGGAATCTGAATACGACCTTGGCTGACCTCAGACGAGAAATAACAGTAAATAAAACATACTTTGGCACCCAACAGCAGGCCAGGACTACCAATCCAGTATACACTATGTTTCAGTGCAGAAAGTATCTTTCCACTGCAGACTGCGTCTCTTGCTTTGATAAGGCGGCTCTTGACATTCGCAGTATCTGCAGATTGGCCAATGGTGCTCGTGTTATATACGATGGCTGCTTCCTGAGGTACACTAACCGTTTAATAAGTTCATTCAATTGATTTTGTTCTTGATGCCTAAGACCAATATTTGCTTAATTTCCTGGTTTTTAACTAAGAAAATGAAATAAAACAGGGACTTGTACAAGTTCTTTTGACTTTAGTTAAAAACTTAACATTGTCAGACTTTTAAACTATGTCCTCCACTCCATAACATGATTTTATTAGATAATCTAATAAATAAAATCACTATGTACAAATTCAATGTTTCTGTTATCGTTTTCATTCCCCTTTGATCAAGCACCTGTTACTTTGGGACATATTTCCTGTAACATCCCACATCTCCTCATGCCTATTCAAATATTTTGTTGATGAAGGTACGAGAGCAATGGATTTTACAGTACAGCTACCGCATTAGGCAATACAGGAAGATGCAACAATGATACTATAAGAAATAGCACGACACCAAATTTTAATGCAGCAGCCGGAGACGTACTAAGCAATCTATTGATTGCAACTCCTAAGATAAAAGGTTACTATGCTGCAACAACAGAGCAAGTTTTAGGTAGTAACACAACAGTGTATGCTGTGGCACAATGTGCTGAAACAGTGAGCCAGTTGGAATGCCAGAATTGCATGAATGTTGCTTATGAAAACATCAAGAGTTGTCCTCCTCGTTCTGGGGCAAGAGCTATTGATGCGGGTTGCTTCATGAGATATGCAAACACCCCTTTCTTTGCCAATAACCAGACAACAAACCTTAAAAAGTACTTGAAAGATGGTAAGGAACCTCTTAAAGTTCTTCTTACATTTTTCACTTAAAGATGCTTGTTGGTCATAACATCTATCAAATTTAAAGTGTACATATAATTATTGTCGCATTAGTGATGTCACTAATGATTTTGTAATACTCAGGAGGATCAAGCAATAAGAAGGCAATCATTGGGGGTGTTGCTGGTGGTGTAGGTCTTCTTTTGCTCCTACTTGCTTTGTTTCTATGGTACCATTTATCAAGAAAGAAAAAGGTAGCTCAAAGAGGTAATTATGGTTCACTCAAGTTAGCAGGAAAAGAATTACGGTTAATTAGCATGATTTTTGAAGTACAGAAGGTCACCAAATTTGTTATAAACACTTGCCTATTAATACTATTTGTAATTCCTTCCACACCAGGCCATATACTGGGGTCAACTGAGCTGCAGGGACCAGTTACTTACAACTACAAGGAACTAAAATCAGCAACTAAGAATTTTAGTGAAGAATATAAATTAGGAGAAGGAGGTTCGGGAGATGTTTACAAGGTAATATATAATAACTGTTTCGAGTTTTCGAGATTCTGTTTTGCCAAGCCAAAAAACCCAAGTGATTGTGAATAACATATCAAGTTCCCCCTGTTTTGTATCAAGTAAATAGTTTTTTTTTTTTTTTTTTTTATCTGAATAACTCATAAGGTTACATTCTCCTTGTTATAACATCAAACAGGGAATCGTAAAGAATGGAAATATAGTTGCAGTCAAGAGACTGGCTCTAAGTACTACAAAAGCAAAGGCATCATTTGAGAGCGAAGTCAGGCTTATTAGCAATGTCCATCATCGAAATCTCATTCGTCTGCTAGGATGTAGTAGCAAAGGACCAGATCTGCTTCTTGTCTACGAATACATGGAAAATGGTAGTCTTGATAGATTCTTATATGGTGAGTTAGCAAAAAATTGCTTCTGGTGGAACTTTATGAGACACTGCACCAGCTTCATTCCGCAGAAAGTATATCTGATTTGATCTAATTTATTTTTTAAAGGTGGCAAACGGGGCACTCTCAACTGGAAACAACGATTTGATATAATATTTGGAACAGCTAGGGGTCTTGCCTATCTACATGAACAGTTCCATGTTCGTATCATACATCGAGATATAAAGCCCGGAAACATTCTACTAGATGATGAACTACAACCAAAGATTGCTGATTTTGGGTTGGCAAGGCTTTTACCTGAGGATCAAAGTCATCTTAACACCAAATTTGCTGGAACTCTGTATGTCGAATCAATTCTAGTCATGAACTTCTAGTTATTACATGTTTTGTTGTTTCAAAATCTAACACATTGATGGTTCGGTCAAACTAAATTTTTGAATCTGATATATGTGGTGGATTTAATGCTAAGCTTTATGATACTGCAGAGGTTATACAGCACCAGAGTATGCACTTCAAGGGCAGTTATCTGAGAAAGTAGATACCTACAGTTTTGGTGTTGTGGTCCTTGAAATTGTTAGTGGTCGACGCTGCAGCGACACAAACATTGAGTCTGACACTGATTTCCTCCTCGAATATGTAAGTTCGTTTGCATATTGAATTTAGTTTAGAATAGCTAATTTATTAAGTTCTTAAATTTGATTATTTTTCGATTAGATAATGAACATACAGATAGCTCTCCTCACTGGGAATTCAATGATTCTAAAACTTGGCGGATTTCTTTTCAATACGAAATTTTTTAAAATTAGTAAAAGTTATGCATTGATCTTCAAAAGATTTTCCTGTTATTGAACAATACGAATTACATCGACAGGGAGTATTTTCTACTAAACTGAGAAGCCAAACTAATAACTACTGTTCGTTTTATACTTTTAAGCCGGGCTTCATAGAACTCTATATTATGCTTGCTCTGCTACCGTGTTTTATTAGGCCTGGAAGCTACATGAGAGTGACATGCATTTGAAGTTGGTTGATGATACACTGGACCCCAATGACTATACAACAGAAGATGCCAAGAAGATTATAGAGATTGCTTTAATGTGCACACAGTCACCAGCTTCTTTGAGGCCAACAATGTCTGAAGTTGTTGTTTTGCTATTAAGTGATGATCGATCACTCGAGCAAAGACCACTAAGCAAGCCTACCTTTGTCCATTCAGAAAACAGAATCCGCGATGACTCATCTACTCCTCCCCAATCGATATCGAATGCTACTGCTACTTTGTCCGATTTTGTAGGTCGTTAGCTATGTTCTTGGTGTGAAAACAGTTGGCTCTAAATCCCTGTCATGTTTTCTGTTTAAAAGTTTTATATGGTACTGTATTACTTCGATGGATCATCCATCCCAAAGGGAGATTCCATCCTTGAGTGAAGACAATAAGGTTCCAGCATATAAACGAAAGAGTCATGCTAGGCTCCCATATCTTTAAACTCTATGTATGAATTCCCGAGTTTTTCAGCACATGATGATGCAAAGCAACCCAGGAAGAAAGTAGTTTGGCAAAAGATCAGACAAAGAGTGTGTATTTCTTTTTCTTCACTATATTTATAGAAGTTTTATTTGCCTTATTAAGCTTATTATTTTTCCATCTCTGTTATCTTTTACATTTAAAAGTATCATGTTTTGTTATGAATTTAAATGATTTTTGGTGCTCAAATTTAATATGCACTTCAATGCTAGTTGCATTTGTAATTAACTACTCTTTCCGTCCCATGTAAAATTTTACAAGTTCCTTTTGTGAAAAACACTAAAGAAATGTTAGTTGTATAAAATTTTCGATGTAATACCCATAATTAATACATTGAAAAATAAGAATAGTTCAGTTTGAAAAAATTCAAATGTTAGACACAATAAATATAGGAATAGTTTTGGAAAATTACACTTAAATTTGTATTGAAAAAAAAAGAAAAGGAACATGTAATATAGGACAAATTTATTTTTCAAAAATGACATGTTTTTTAAGATAGAGGGAATAACTTTTTATCCAACTCATTCAAATTTAATTTAAAAACATCACTTACATTATATTTATGCTTATTTGATGATATGATTAAATGTATATATGCATTCGTAGATGCATATATGCAACTTCTTTCTAGTTAATATTTTTTAGTTTCGATGTCAAATTATATCAATGGCACCAAATTTTACAACATTTAACAAACCTCTAAGTGTTGGGCCACATATTCAATCCCACACTAGTAAAGATATTTGCCTACTTTTAAATTTGATTTTGTCTTCTCCTAAAGGCTTCCAATGTTAAGTAGTAGTAATGGGGCACCAACAATTTATTAAATAAATGCGTAACATATATATGTTGTCTAATAAAATGAAAAATAACAAGAAAATTATATTTTGAGATGAATAAAGCTTTGTTGTACAAGCTAGTTAACCAGAGTGAAGTTTTGTGTGCATAATGGTCACAGTCTGGAGCAGAGTGAGTGGTGGTGACAGGCCCGATCCTGACTTTTTTGGGGCCCTAGGCAAAAGAATAAATGGGGCCCTTCTCTAAAAAGAAAATATTGTCTCAATTCAAAACCACTACAATTTTATTAATAAAATTACAATATCCAAGCATATTACATAATAATTCATAGAAAATGAGTTTTACGAGCTTTCCATGATGCAAAATCATCGATAATAACATCAGAATCAATATTTTCCAAGAGTTCCGTCTTGATTGATAAAATTGCAAGACCATTTAGTCGTTCTTGTGACATTGATGACCTCAAGTAGATTTTTATCAGCTTTAACTTCGAAAAGCTTCTTTCCGCTGATGCCACGGTCACCGGAACAGTTAAGAAGATTCTATAAGTGATTGAAGTATTTGGATAACAATCTGCATATGTAACAAACTCAAGAATTTCAGTGGCTGACATCAGTTTATTTGGCAAAGTAGATTGCAATACTTTCAATTCAGAATAAAGATCATTTAAATCAACATCTGATGAATCATCGTAAGAAAAAGTAGAGTGAAAAGTAGCACAACATTCTCTTAATTCCTTCTCAGCTAGCGACTTTAACTTGTTTGAGTCAAACAAAAATCCAAAGACATTCTCAAATATTTTTAGTTGCTCAAATCTACTTTTCAAAGAAGTAATTGCCATATCAACAACCACCAAAAAATATTCAAGTCTAAATAACTCTTCAAGCGATTGACATTGTTCATCCTCGTGATTATTTTCATCAAAATGCTTTTTTTCTAATAACACGTCGTTTTGTAAGAAAGACAGGCTCTACTTCCATTTCAAGTGCAATAGTTTTAGCAGTATTTATACTAGAACCAAATCCCTCACCCCTAAACTTTTAGCAGTATGACACCATGCCTGTAACATGCTCTATGGTGGTGTCCAGACACATAGACTTAGATTGTAATTTCTTACTAATATTATTTATAACAAACAAAATTTCGTACCAAATAATCATACCAAGCAAAAACTCAAAACTCCCAATTGCATTATACAAACACTCTGCCTCACTTTTGACTTTGCATCATTACCACAAGAATCATATAAAACTGTCAAAGCCAATCTTAGTTGGGGAGCCTGAAATCAAATAGGTTTAACACTTTTAATTCGACTCTCCCAACGAGTATTAGATAAACTTTTCAAAGTAAGTCCAGGAACATTGTCAAGAAGAATTTTTCATCTTTTTGTAGAACCAGAAAACAATGTATATAGACGTTGAACAATTCCAAAAAATGAAACAGCTCTAGTGCAAGAATGTGCCATGTCGCTAAGAGCAAGATTCAAACTATGATTAGCACAAGGCATATATAATGCTCTCGGATTTATTTCAAGTAAACGCTTTTGTACACCTTGGTGCTTCCCTTTCATATTGGAGCCGTTACCATAAAACATCATCGATGTTAAGATCAAGAGACTTTAAAACATTTTGTAATTCAATAAAAAGTCCTAATCCCGATGTATCATCCACTTCCAAAAATTCTAAAAAGTACTCCTCAATTTTTACTTTTTTTGTTGACATGTTCACACATCGTATTATTAGAGTCACTTGTTCTTGATGAGCAATATCTGGGGTACAATCGAGAATTATAGAAAAATATTGATGTCCGACCCTTCTGGCTCTCGAAAGGTAGTAATCAAACAACCACCGTTGACGGTCGATAGAGCAATGCCAATAATAAGATTTCTGAGACAAGAACCCTTAAATTCTCAATTTCAGATTCTCCAAACAATTCCAATTCATCGATGCTAAAGCTTGTGAGTGATACACTATTCAACTACACTTTGTCTCTATTTAAATTGCATAAAAAATTACCCGTTGCCATGAGGAGGTCTAATTTTCAAGAAGATTTAATGATAGCAAAGGTTTAATTCTTGGGAAGTATTGAGATTTAATGATGGGTGGAGAAAATTTTAAGAAAAGTAGTTTGGCGATGAGAGAAAGGGGGAGAAGATGAGGTTGAGAAATTAATTTTGTACGACCAAAGCCTAAGTTATTGTCGTGGATTTAATTTTTTGGGCCTTTTCATTTTATTTATCATCTTTTCTCTATTGGCTTAAAAATAATATCTCTTAGCAAAAAATAAATCTACCATCATTACAAATCCTAAAAAAATTGGGTCCCCTTTTAAGTTTGGGTCCTAGGTCATTGCCCCTCTAAACTACCCTCAGAACCGGGCCTGGTGGTGACTATAAGTAGTAGCTCCTCCACGATCGACATACCAATACTTACTAAAGCTTTGTTTCGATATGATTCTTTTAAGAGTGTAAAATGTCAAATAAACATTTTCTTTTAACTTTTAAATAAATTAATCTTGCACCGGTATTATTTTATCATGAAGAATGTCTGAAATATTTGTTTTGACAATTGACATAGGATCAATAATGGAGAACTAGTAGTCGATAAATGTTGATAAATGTGAGTTTGAAAGGTTGACTTAGTTTTTGGGTTAAATATTAAATTGCTCACTGAAGTGAAAGCCATATATCAATTTGTTCACCAATTTTTCAAGATTATCATTTGAATTATTAAAGTCATAATTATAAATATAAAATGGATACCTTAAAATGTAATCAAAAAGTAAAATTAATTTTTCATTGAGTTCTACACATTTTTTTTGAATGATTCCACAACCAAACGAAAGGTGAATAATTCTAGTATTTCTGATAATATATTTAGATTTTTCAAAATTCATTTACTATTTATTTTTAATTTTATTGTCATTTTCCTTTTAATTAAAAATAAATAGTAAACAAACTTTTTAAATTCTAAATATATTATCAAAAATATTAGAATTCATAACCTTTCTTTTGATTACAGTAGCATTTAAGAAAAATGTGTAGAACTCGATAAAAAATTAATTTTACTTCCCGAGTACGTATAAAAAGGTATTTGTTTGATATTTATTATAACTTTAATGATTCAAATGATATTCCTGAAAGATCGGTGAACGAATTGATATATGGCTTACACTTCAGTGACCACTTTGATACTTAACACGTTAGTTTTTGGTGTTAATGCGAAAAATTCGTAGAAATTTTTCTAGTTGCGTTAGCTGTTTTGTTTTTCCGTTTCTCGGAATTCCAACGGTTAGATCGTCCTGAATTTTGGATAGTGTCTTCCTTACTCATGTATCTAAATTTTAAATGGTGGAGATCGGATTTAGAGATGCAGAAGGCCTGTTTATTGAGGTAGGGGTAGGGATTGTTGCACCACGGTGTGGATTAAGCTCCCCGTGGTGAGACGACTTGGAACAAGTAATTTTGGCCTAAAAGTATTTTTGGATTAATTCTTAAACTAGGCCCATAGTTAATATGATATGTAAACGATAGTGAATTAGCTTGGTTTTAATGAAGTCGAGACTATATACTTGCAAGATGGAGGATGGGTCATCTATCCGAGACTACATCAACAAGTTTGATAGGTGCATATCAGATTTGAAGGACATTGATGTGGAGGTAGGTGAGGAAGATCAAGCACTTTTATTACATTTTTTATTGCCGAAGTCATATGAGAACCTTCTACAAACATTGATGCTTGTAGGTGACACTCTTACGATGGATGAGACTAGAACTTCATGAAAGTGCACACCTAGAGGGGGGGTTGAATAGGTGTAAATGGCTAACTACATCCAATTTTAATAATTACCAGAAACAGCTTACTGATTTCAATTTATGCAGAGACAAATGGTAAGCTGAATGTTAATGGTAAAGCTGAAAGTAACTAAATGCAGTGCAGTAAGTAAAGTGCAGAAAGATAAAGAACACAATAAACTTTTAGCCAGGTTCGACCCCTAATCTTCTATGGTCGACGTCCTGGTCCCTTACCAACCCGGTAAGAAAATATATTATTGATCAACGAAATAAACCAATTACAAGATACAATAATATATCTTCCTTTTAACCCAGCTGCTGACAAATGGGGTGCTGAACACCTGTTTCAGAACTTGCTCTCTAAGCTATACTTTTCAAGTATACTTCTCTAGTAACGTTCACCAAACCCTAGATATAAGTCAAGCGCACGTAAGCGCACGTGGTCACAAGTAATATAGATATAATTCAAGTTCGTTCCCACAGAGATCTGGTTTAGGTTTCAATTCAGTTAAAGCACCTATGCAACAATGTATGATTATTCTTCACTGCTAAGACAAATAACAAGATTGGGTTCGATTAACTATAATTAACTAAGAAGCAAATTAACAAAACTAAAAATTACTTAACTAATGAGAATTAAAATCGAATTACTTATATGAGAATAAATATGGGTTCCTAACTTCATTAAATACTTAGCTTAGATCTGACGCCTTTAATCACTATATGCAATGGTTATGATATCTGATCGGATAACACGAAACAAGTACACGCTACCTGTCAGCATACGTATACCAAACTACCCATACATCCACAAAAGAGATAGAAGATGAATAGACACCAATTATGCTTAGACCCTATATGTCTATAGAATTTGAAAACATAAAGGTTGAGGAACAAGTTATCCATAAAGATCACACAGGGCAGTATAAGTATTTTCATCTTACACTACGAATCACGTTGATAAACAACCATGAACCTATGCTAGCATGGCAAGTTCTAAATCTCAAGATCCACTTTCACTTCACAAGAGATTAACAAATTAGATGTTATCTACGCATCTAACAATTAAGCACTACCATACGAGGATATCATTTATACATCACACATAGATCTTTAATGCATCAAGATACTAAAGCTCCATAAATAAATCCGTTAGAATCCCATGACAACGATTAGTTCATAATTGAACCGTTCGTCACCATGGGATTTGATGAAAACATGATATTAAACAAAGTATGGATGAAAGTAATAATATTAATAGAATAAAGAGTTTAGAAAACAAATCTATAATCCAAAGTATCGCCTAAGAAAAGAGTACAAAAGATGAAGTAGATCTAGATCCGTTGCTTGTCACGAGCGCTGAATCTTTCTCCCCTTTTCTCCCTTGCAAATCTATGCTATGATATCTAACTATATGTAATGATATGAATTACAATGATGGGATGTGTTTATATAGGCCCTAGAAGTCTTATCCAACAAGAAATACCCAAAACTACAACTTAGATTCGAAACAAAAAAGGTATTAGAGTTTTTAGGAGACAAAATCAGATTTTCAGCAATTCCACCAGGCCATGGCCTAGACTCTGCGCCATGTCCCGAAGTAAACAAGCCCTTTAAACCCCTAGGTAGCCCTAGGTACCCCCAAACTTAAACTGATGCTTGTCCTCAAGCATAAACAACTAACCACTAACTAATTAGTACCACTTCCGTAGGTGATCACGGTTGCATTTGGCATATGCAACAAGCCCTTTAAACCCCTAGGTAGCCCTAGTGGACGAGTGAGGTCTCATGAGGGCCTACAGTGAATGTACCCACAAAATCCATGAAATGCAATGCATGAATGCGACTAATATGAAAATGCAAATGATTTAAAACTGATACATCACTATACCTTCAAATCCTCTCATGCCATATCAACTAAAGAATCAAAGTAATAATGCAATATCTTGGTGTCGTAGGTGCAAGTATTCACATAGTCTACTCAATGAAGTTGCATAAGTTCTCAAAAGTCCATGTTAAGTGTAAGAATAAGTTAGTAACCATGCTAAGCCCACAAGAGTACATCTTTGAGAAAAAACTCGGGATCTCATATGCAAAAACAAGTAAACACTCACAATCCACTCACAAAAGAATATTCACTCAAGAACAAGGGTAAGTGTATCACTCAATTCCAACAAAATCATAAGCATGCTTGACATTTGGTAGAAATCTAACTTTTAACACAACATACATCAATGACGATAATCAAAAGGTCTTTATTTGGGTTGTAACGGGGCTAGGGACAAGGTATGACAAATAAGCCAAATCAGATGAATTGTCAAAAGCTAGTAGGCACCATAATAAATCATACACAACACCCTATTTCCCCCCACACATAATTTTACTATTTTACTTCCAACAAAAGCACTCAACTAGTCGACTAAAGTAGGATCACAACAAACACAAATATGCTCTCATAATATATTTTTTTTTCTTTTCCTTTTTTATATATATATATATATATTTTTTTGAGAGCTAAATATAACAAGAACAATAATGTACACAATAACAATGATCCGATGATTTTATTACACATACCGACTATAAAGTAAACAACCAAACCCAATTTTCAATATTTTCCCCCAAAATTATAACCAACAATAAACCCCTCCTTGCACACCTTATTACTCCCTTAAGCACTCTACTAGCCTTTGACAATGTGGGTTCAAATTAATGTAGGCCAATACAAGAAAAAGGTCTAGGCAAGTAATGTGGTATGTCACCGAAAAATAGGATTAAGCTCAACGGGTTCACTAATTGATTATGTAAATATGGTGTGGTAATATGGGAAAATATGCGGTTATTCCTAAATGCCTTTATCATTTTAATCGTCAAATAATGTCATGCATTTCAAGAATGTGACGCCCCCAGATACACCCTGACCGGAGACCCGGGTCGTCACATTGTCTCAATATCCTGTAGCACAAGTTACGCAATAATAAAGCAAAATATATAATACAACGGAGCATAAGTGCCCCACTCCACAAGTCCAAGATCAGTCTCACACATTATTATCATACGACATAATACATCTCGGGATAATATTTTACATATGTTTACAGAAGTAGGTAGATAAAGATTCCAGCTAGACATTCTAGTTCTCGTCAGCATAGCCTGGAGCTTTCTCCTTTCCCTTGGATCCCTGATTGGACGTCTCGCCTCTTTCCTTCTTGATAGCTGAATAAAAATGTGGTAAAGCAAGAATGAGCAACTACAGTGCTCAGCAAGTTCTCTTCTTACTTGGTATATAAATATAATAAGATTTCCCAAAATTAATTGAATATCACAAATCTGGATTTTGACTCAGTACTCATCTTGAAAGCAGAATACTCGAAAAACTCAATACTCATCTCGAAAATAGAATTCTCGAAAGACTCAATTGATATAACTCTGTTGACTCATGATTTAAGAATAAACTGGTCTTCCACCTCTCGGTATCTCGGTGGGGCGATCAACTATCCGACCGGGAATACCGTCCTCCAATGATATCGCACTTCGCCCGATCACGGCTACAATACGCTATCAACAATATAATATAAAAATATGAATGCTAGCATCATAGGGGTTATTAATTAAACCCTGGCATCATAGTGCCAATATATCTCGTGTCCGCATAACGGTACACAAGTCTCTCTTTCTCTAAAATGGGCCTCTTTCCCAAAATTTGACCAGTAGAATACAGAATACCCGAATATTTGATGGACAGATAACTCGAAATAATTCTTCCATGAAAACATTTACAAATCTGGCGGACTGCCAGACCGACTCAATTGTTCCACCAATCCGATCAATGGACGGAGGTAAATTCTCAATAATAATATTTTATTGGTTGACACGAACAAGATGCCAACCCTCGACAATGAAGTCAACCATCTCGAAATATTGAGGATAGTCTTAAAATGAAATAATTTGGAGTCGTACTGTACAAATAGTACTCCTCGAATATTTATAATACCCATAATTGATGAACGTTAAATAGATTATTTTTCACTTGATCAACGAGGAAAACTCTAACGATCCTAATTTTTATAACTCTTATTTATTGATTCGAGAGACGAACCAACTAAAAGATAATCAATAATTATTGTCGAATTTGTACAATAAATTCGACTGAAAGGAATAAATTTAACTATCTCGAATAAATGAGAATAGTTTCACTGAATCATAATAATAGTCGTCTCGAATTAATGAGATCGACCCGATAGCAACGAAATTAATTCCACGCTTATAAGAGATATAATTCACAAATAAACTAATTTTAACAGTAACAAAATATCGCAACGAGAAAATAATGCTCAAAAGGATAATTAAATATCATAATTGACAGCTCGAAATTAAATAAGGAATGAAATAATACGAACAGAAATTCATATCTCTAAGAGTTAGGGTAGGAATGAACTTGCCTCGATCTCGGAGTGCAAATAAGTGCAGATAAAAATTATACTCTACCCGTGAACTTGGCGTCGATCTACGTCTCGAGAATTATTTTCTAAAAATGGCAACCAGAAATACGTGAGCGATTCTTCAGAATAAAATACTCCCGATCCGATAATCTAATTAATAATAATATAATATCTCATAAAATCTCCGGAATAACTAACCGAAATTAATTCCGGAATAAATAAATATTTCTTCGAACACAGGAATTAAATCTGGAGAATATATCCTATTTTTAATCTCTAGAAATCTAAATTCTTACTCAAAATGAAAAATTCAAACATCCGTTTTTATTTAATTTAAATCCATATTTATTATTCTCATTTTTAAACTAATTATCAAAGAATTCTAATTTTTAAGAAATCTCACAAATTCTAATTTACTAAACTCATTAATAATATAAAACAAATTTTAAATCTCTAAATTAAATCTGACTCGATCCGGTTAATTAAAATAAACCGGAAAATATTAAAAACAGCTTTTCCAAAATAAAACATATTTTATTCTATTTATTTCACAAATATTCTTCTTTTTATCAACAAATTATTAAATCTCTAATTTTCGTCCAAAAATCACAAAATAACTATTTTTAACAAACTAATAATTAATCCATTTTATTAAACCCTTTTTATTGCAAATTAATAAATATCTAATTTGTTTTCAAAATCACATAACAACACTTATTTAATTAATAAATAATAAATTACATTTTAAAAACTCTAAATAATTCTCTTTAATGAATTAAACAATTAAACCATTTTTTACTAACTAATTCTAATCAATTAATTAAACTCTTTTATTACTCATAATCTTTAAATATCAAACCAATTAATTAAATCTCGATTTTAAAAAAAAAATTCAGTCGTTAATACACTAAACTGTATCGTTTTAACAGAGAAAAAAAACAATTTTGATGTGGGCCCCACCCCTGTTCCCTGCATCTCCCTTGCAACTCTCTCAAAATCTCTCTCCTTCTATCTCTCTCTCTCTCTCTCTCTCTCTCTCTCTCTCTCTCTCTCTCTCTCTCTCTCAACAATCTCTCTCTCCCTTTCTCTAAATCTCTCCTTTCCTCTCTCGGCTCATCTCTCTTTTCTCAACATCTCTCACTCTCCCCCTTATTTCACCACAATGAACTCAACACCCCAACCTCCATTGTCGCACTCTTCTCCTCCCTCCTCACTTTCTTCACGGCAACAACACCATAAACCTTCGATTACACCACACGGCACACCCACAATCATCAACACCTCCTATCACAATTTCACTCTCTTACCTCTCGACTCTCTCAATCCCTCCGCCTATTCCCTCTCTCGCACCCTTCTATCAACACCACAACTCCGAACAAACCCACCACCAATTCTCTCTCGACCTCCCTCCACTCTCTTCTCTCTTAACACCAATTCGGTTAACCCAATACAAAATGAAAACCACAACCAATTACAACACCCACACTTCTCTCTAATCTCTCCCGACTACACACGGTAGTACCGAACAATTCAACAATCGGACACAAGTAATACAAGAACTAGTAATCGACCCAAAAGCAATTAACAAGAAAGAAGAATTAAAAATAATCTACCTGCTAATTTGTGCTCGGTTTTGTATGTATAAGAGTCGAGTAATTTTGGTAAAAGAAAGAAAAGAGTGAAGTTTGGTGTGGTGTTCTGTTTCGTGTATAATAAGGCCGTGTGTTTGTGATTGATTTAAAGAGATGAAGTAATTGTCTAAGTTTTGGTCTTTAAAAAAATATAAGTGATATAGCTGTTATTATAGAAATGAGGCCGGTTAAGTCAACAAACATGGGCTAAACTTTCCACGTTTTTAACATTTAAAGAGACAAAAAGGTTTTTCCTTGTTTTTAACATTTAAAGAAACAAGAACGTGGTCCCGAAAACAAGGAGCATGTTTTCATCCGTGTTGTGTGAAAGTAAAATGTTGTCCCCTCAATAATTCTGTTTCTCCCCAGCTAGTTAAAACGAGACTTTAATAACGTTTTCAAAAAAATAAATTTGATCCAAAAATTAAAATCTTATTTTCTTAAATTTTTTTCTAATTTTAGTAAACACTAAATAATTGTAAATAATTAAATATAAAACGAATATATAATATTCCAAAAAAATTTAAAACGCGCTAATTAAAATATAATAATGCATCGCCCTTAAATAAAATTAAAATAACGATAGAAAAATTTATTCAAAATATTCGCGGTTATTACAGTCTTCCCCCCTTATAGGATTCCGTCCTCGGAATCAAAATTACGCACTAAACAAATCAGGATATTTATTCCGCATTTCGCTTTCTAATTCCCACCTGGCTTCCTCAACTTGGTGGTTTCTCCAAAGTACCTTCACTAAATTTACTTTCTTAGTTCTTAATTCTTGCACTTTCTAGTCTAGGATCTGTACTGGTGGTTCTCAGGACGAATTTCCACTGGTTCGTAGGTTATAACTTGTCTGAAATTAGGATGGTATCCTCTTATCATAGAAACATGAAACACATCATGAATATGCTGGAGGTCTGGAGGTAGGGCCAACTGATAAGCTAGGGGTCCTATCTTCTTGAGAATCTCAAAAGCTCCTATATATCTGGGACTCAACTTCTCTTTCTTCCCGAATCTCATAACTTCCTTCCAAGGTAAAATTTTCAGCATCGCTTTACCTTCCACTTCGAATGCCTCATATGGTGCCATACATATGCTGGAGTGATAACTATTATTGTAAGAAAACTCAATTAGGGGCAAATGATCATCCCAACTTTGTTTGAAATCAAGTGCACAAAATCTTAATATTACGAAGAGGAAAGAAATGAGGTTGCTCCCGTGCTTTTCCGAGGTTTAAATATTGTCCTTTCACTTTATTCGTCGATCTGTAGATGATATGCAGTGCTCAGATTTAACTTCGTGCCAAGACATTCTTGAAAACTTTTCCAAAATCGAGAAGTAAAACGGGCATCTCTATCAGATACAATTGAAATAGGCACTCTATGATGAACCACAATTTCCTTTAGGTATATCTCCACCAATCTTTGAATGGAGTACTTATCACTAATTGGTAGGAAATGCGTAAATTTAGTGAGTCGGTCGACAATAATCCAAATAGCATCGTAGCTGGCTTTAGTTCGGGGCAATCCTACGACAAAATCCATGGTAATATGTTCCCATTTCCACTCAGGTATCTCTAAGGGTTGTAAAAGTCCACTTGATCGTTGATGTTCGGCTTTCACTTTCTGACAGGTCAAGCACTTGCTTACCCATTCTGCAATCTCTCTCTTCATGTTAGGCCACCAATAGTTTTGCTTGATGTCTTGATACATTTTCGTGCTCCCTGGATGAATGGAATATCTCGAGTTATGCGCTTCACTCATAATTTCACCCTTTAACTCCGTAACATTAGGAATCCATATTCTCGATGCAAATCGCTTAATTCCCTTATCATCTTTTGAACTCAGAACTTCTTCTCCGGTCAACTCTGATCTTCTTTCTTCCATTACTTGTTCTTGACAACGTCGAATCTTCTCGAGTAACTCTGGTTGAAACTGAATGCTGTAAACTCTTTCATTGTTTTGGACTGGAACCCTGATCTCTAATTCCATTTTCTCAAATTCTCTGACTAATTCTTCTGAGGTTGTCAACAGGTTGAGTCTTTCCTTTCTACTTAAAGCATCAGCTACGATATTAGCCTTCCCTGGGTGGTAATTTATCGAACAATCATAGTCTTTGATCAGTTCTAACCATCTTCTCTGTCTCATGTTTAATTCCTTCTGCGTGAATATATACTTCAAGCTCTTGTGATCCGTATGAATCTCGCATTTCTCTCCATAAAGGCAATGTCTCCAAATCTTAAGGGCGAAAAAACAATTGCAGCAAGTTCCAAATCGTGAGTAGGGTAACGGGACTCATACTCCTTCAATTGTAGAGGCGTAAGCTATTACTTTTTCCGTGTTGCATCAAAACACATCCTAAACCCTTGTGAGAGGCGTCGCTGAAAATTACGAAATTGCCTTTCTCATCAGGTAAGGTCAACACTGGGGCAGTAGTCAATCTCTTCTTCAATTCCTGAAAGCTGTCTTCGCATTTGGGGGTCCATTCAAACTTTTCACTCTTCCTGGTAAGTCGAGTCAGTGGCGTAGCTATCTTTGAGAAATCCTTCACAAATCTACGATAGTATCCGGCCAATCCAAGAAAACTTCTAACCTCTGTTGGAGTCTTGGGTCTCTCCCAATTTGCTACGGCTTCTATCTTTGCGGGGTCTATATAAATCCCTTTGTCGCTCATAATGTGTCCTAAAAATTGAACTTCTTTCAGCCAGAATTCACACTTCGAAAATTTTGCTTATAATTTTTCCTTTCTCAACGCTTCCAAAACCAAACGGAGGTGTCCAGCATGTTCCTCAGGAGACTTCGAGTATATTAGGATGTCATCAATAAATACAATCACGAACTTGTCCAAGTACCTCTTGAACACACGATTCATCAAGTCCATAAAAGCAGCTGGCGCATTCGTCAATCCAAAAGACATGACTAGGAACTCGTAATGACCATATCGGGTCCTAAAGGTAGTCTTAGGAATATCCTCAAGCTTGATCTTTAGTTGATGATAGCCGGATCTCAAATCGATCTTTGAAAGATATATAGCTCCCTTAAGTTGGTCAAACAAATCGTCGATCCGAGGTAGAGGGTACCTATTCTTGATAGTCATCTTGTTCAGTTCACGGTGATCAATGCATAATCGCATAGTTCTGTCCTTCTTCTTAACGAACAATACTGGAGCTCCCCACGGGGATACACTTGGTCTAATTACACCTTTGTCAAGTAACTCTTGCAGCTGTGTTGCCAATTCCTTCATTTCTATTGGTTCCATTCTGTACGGCGCCTTTGAGATTGGTGCGGTTCCTGGTTCCAGATCAATCGTAAACTCTATCTCTCGATCTGGTGGAATTCCAGGTAACTCGTCGGGAAAAACGTCTCTAAACTTGGTAACTATAGGGACCTCCTCGATCATAGGGGTCTGTTTCTCGGTATCACATAAGCTAGATAGGCTTGACATCCTTGCCGAAGTAATCTTTTGGCTTGAATTATTGACAGGAAATCCTTAATCGGTTTCCGTCCGCGAAATGAAATACTTATACCGTTAGGTCCACTTAAGCTGACCTTCTTACGGCGACAATCTATTAGCGCATCATAACGTGATAACCAATCCATCCCTAGGATTACGTCAAATTCCCCTAAATTAAAAGGAATGAGGTCTGCATCAAAACGTTGCCCATGTATCTCTATGGAACAATTCGGACACAATCGGTTCACTGGTATAACCTTCTGATTAGCTACTTCTATATTCAGAATTCCCTCTAAGGGCACAAACTCAAGATTCAAGAAGTTCTCAGAAATAAAAGATTTGGTAACTCCAGAATCAACTAGAACACACGCATCCTCAGAATTTACTAGAAGCGTACCTGCGATCACATTGCCGTTATCAATGGCATCTCTTACTGTCATGTTGAAGGTTCTCGCGGTCGGCTTGTTGTTGGGAGGTGCTGTGAGTCGAGGCACCGGATTTTCCTTCGCAGGTTGTCGGCAGTCTCGGGACACGTGACCTTTCCTTCCACAGTTGAAGCAGGTGACAGATTTATCCTTGCAACTAGAAGCATAATGACCCTTCTGTCCACAGTTATAACAATTCACGGTCGTTAGATGACAGGGTCCGGGGTGTTTCTTCCCACATGTCTTGCATTCTGGCAAAGGTGGTCTTCCTTGCATCACATTAACTGTCTGTGGCTGTCTGATCCTCTGATTGCTTCCTCTGGTGTCAAAGTTCCCAAACCTTCTTGTATCAGCACTCTTATCTTCCCTTTTCACAAACGGTTTCTTATCACTCCGATTATCAAATCTCCTCGCAAAGTTACTTCCACTGCTCTGAAACTTCCTCTTATTTCCATCTTTCGGGTATAGTTCACTTCCACCTTCCACTATCGCCGCTTTCTGAACTAAAGTTGCATAATTTTTGATCTCAAACACTGCAACGTGATTTTGTATCCATGGTTTCAATCCTTGTTGAAAGCGTTTTGCTCTCTTCTCTTCAGTGTCTACATGATAGGGTACAAACCTCGAGAGTTCTGTAAACTTGGCCTCGTAGTCCGCAACAGTCATCGTTCCTTGCTTGAGCTCTAAAAACTTTATCTCCATCTGGTTCTCCAGATATTTGGGGAAATACCTCTCTAGAAACAACATTGTAAATCTAGCCCATGGTATAATCGTATCACCTTCCATGGCTCTCTTCGCTTCCCACCAATAATTTGATTCACCTTTTAACATATAAGCTGCAAATACCGTCTTCTTATCCTCTTCCACTCCCACTATCTCAAAGGTCTTCTCTATTTCACGTAACCAGATTCTAGCTTCCACTGGGTTAGTGGTACCTTTAAACTCAGGTGGACTCAAGGATTTGAATGATTTGAAACTCACAGTAGTTTGGGTCAGTTGAGCTGGAGGTGGATTCCCTCCTACATTTTGGTACGGCTGAGGCTGAGTGTTCTGGGTATGCTGAATAAGAAAGTTCATAAGTAGACTCATCGGGTTATTTTCTTGGTTGGGATCTCGAGCGAGTTGTGGTTCCGGGTTTGGGACTTGGTTCTGAGGTGGAACCTCATTCTCTGGATTCACCTCGGGTTGAGGACGAGGATTTTTTTTGCGGGTCTTCCTCTCTTTGGTGGCATCTTTTTCTATAAGAGCGAAAACAATAAGGTACTTTATATTTCGGATATGCAATTCTCAAACACCATTGCTGGCACAACTAAAATTGGTATTCATAAATATCTACTCGGTCAAAATTTATGGTTCCTCACAATACTCAAAATCACGACTCTCTCTTGTCTCTTTATAAACAGTTACTCTTATTTCTCGATATAAAATGATTTTAGATACTCGTGAAGATTTATCTCAATTTAAATGGCGGTTCTCAAAAATTCAATCATCATAAATCTCTGGTCCTCGAAAATTCTTTTTAAGCCGTAGTACCGGAAAAGAAATTGTTAACTAATTCAGGGGTAATATGGAAATTATTCTAACATGCTATTCTAATATAACACAGATCTATAATAAACAAAAATGAGACAACGGTACTATAGCAGATCACAATATAATACTGATAAGGTTCCATACTGGTAAAGTCCAGGTCATGGTACTGAATACAACTGGTCGCTGATAATAAGTACATCATAAAAGTGTCTAACCAACATACTAGTCTAGTAGAGATAATAAAGGTTACTACCCAACAGGCTGGGCATCAGGTCTATTTCTATTTAGAAATTGTCACTCCGACTTGAGTTTTTGAAATTTCCATTTCTAGAAGAGAAGTTTCATCACTTTTAAATTTTCGTATACCACTTTTAGAATTCTTAGGCCCCAATCAATATAGGATCCATAAGAACATTGAATAGAGATAACTCATAAGGAATAGATGTTAAACAACACATGTGCACACTCAATTTTTGATGGTGAGAATCTTTTATGAAAGGATTAGCTGAGAGATCATTATGATCATCGAACATTTGTTTTGTTGCATGTATCATTAGGACAACCGTCATAGTACACAAGGTGGCCAGCCTTTAGTACTCTAATTAACAAACAACTGTACAAATGGTGGCGTCCCACCAGACATCTATCACAGAGACAAACAGTCTTCCCCTGTATAAGTAGGGTTGTTCATCTCAGTATCACAAAGGGTGACAAATATAGGAAGGGATATGAAAGAGTTTTATATTTAGAGAAGTACATGACGCTCTGTAAATGAACCTTTGAACAATATAGGTCTTTTCAAACAAGATAGATATTGCCTGAGTAAATTCGAATGATAAAAATCACCGATAATCATTGTTAAGGAAGTTACTTAAGGAACGATTTCCTAGCACACAATAAGCTCTTAGGATCGACTATCGATTTTCGAATAAAAGTGACACTCGTAGACTCCGGTAAAGGTATTAACAACATTTACAAAATGTGGAAACTCTGTAAGGTATCATCCGATCTCATTTATAATGGGAAATTAGGCATCCTATCTTAAATTAATTGGGAACTAGGGGTCCATGTGAATAAGGTGTAGGAAGTCTATCTCGAGTAGAACGAAAGTCAGTTGGTCTGGAAGTAGACATCTACAAAAGTACGAAAAACCTCGGTCAGGTTTCAATCGACTAGATATGCCTATAAATATATATATAAAAAGGCGTAAGGCGCTTAGCGCCAAAATCTCAACATCGTATAATATATCTCTAAATTCTCACGTCGCGTTATAGTTCTAGGCTCGTATTACATCTCTAAATTCTCGCATCCGGTTATACTCTAAGGCTCGTACGATTCCTAAAAATATAACTAATGCTCTGATACCAACTTTGTGACGCCCCCAGATACACCCTGACCGGAGACCCGGGTCGTCACATTGTCTCAATATCCTGTAGCACAAGTTACGCAATAATAAAGCAAAATATATAATACAACGGAGCATAAGTGCCCCACTCCACAAGTCCAAGATCAGTCTCACACATTATTATCATACGACATAATACATCTCGGGATAATATTTTACATATGTTTACAGAAGTAGGTAGATAAAGATTCCATCTAGACATTCTAGTTCTCGTCAGCATAGCCTGGAGCTTTCTCCTTTCCCTTGGATCCCTGATTGGACGTCTCGCCTCTTTCCTTCTTGATAGCTGAATAAAAATGTGGTAAAGCAAGAATGAGCAACTACAGTGCTCAGCAAGTTCTCTTCTTACTTGGTATATAAATATAATAAGATTTCCCAAAATTAATTGAATATCACAAATCTGGATTTTGACTCAGTACTCATCTTGAAAGCAGAATACTCGAAAAACTCAATACTCATCTCGAAAATAGAATTCTCGAAAGACTCAATTGATATAACTCTGTTGACTGATGATTTAAGAATAAACTGGTCTTCCACCTCTCGGTATCTCGGTGGGGCGATCAACTATCCGACCGGGAATACCGTCCTCCAATGATATCGCACTTCGCCCGATCACGGCTACAATACGCTATCAACAATATAATATAAAAATATGAATGCTAGCATCATAGGGGTTATTAATTAAACCCTGGCATCATAGTGCCAATATATCTCGTGTCCGCATAACGGTACACAAGTCTCTCTTTCTCTAAAATGGGCCTCTTTCCCAAAATTTGACCAGTAGAATACAGAATTCCCGAATATTTGATGGACAGATAACTCGAAATAATTCTTCCATGAAAATATTTACAAATCTGGCGGACTGCTAGACCGACTCAATTGTTCCACCAATCCGATCAATGGACGGAGGTAAATTCTCAATAATAATATTTTATTGGTTGACACGAACAAGATGCCAACCCTCGACAACGAAGTCAACCATCTCGAAATATTGAGGATAGTCTTAAAATGAAATAATTTGGAGTCGTACTGTACAAATAGTACTCCTCGAATATTTATAATACCCATAATTGATGAACGTTAAATAGATTATTTTTCACTTGATCAACGAGGAAAACTCTAACGATCCTAATTTTTATAACTCTTATTTATTGATTCGAGAGACGAACCAACTAAAAGATAATCAATAATTATTGTCGAATTTGTACAATAAATTCGACTGAAAGGAATAAATTTAACTATCTCGAATAAATGAGAATAGTTTCACTGAATCATAATAATAGTCGTCTCAAATTAATGAGATTGACCCGATAGCAACGAAATTAATTCCACGCTTATAAGAGATATAATTCATAAATAAACTAATTTTAACAGTAACAAAATATCGCAACGAGAAAATAATGCTCAAAAGGATAATTAAATATCATAATTGACAGCTCGAAATTAAATAAGGAATGAAATAATACGAACAGAAATTCATATCTCTAAGAGTTAGGGTAGGAATGAACTTGCCTCGATCTCGGAGTGCAAATAAGTGTAGATAAAAATTATACTCTACCCGTGAACTTGGCGTCGATCTACGTCTCGAGAATTATTTTCTAAAAATGGCAACCAGAAATACGTGAGCGATTCTTCAGAATAAAATACTCCCGATCCGATAATCTAATTAATAATAATATAATATCTCATAAAATCTCCGGAATAACTAACCGAAATTAATTCCGGAATAAATAAATATTTCTTCGAACACAGGAATTAAATCTGGAGAATATATCCTATTTTTAATCTCTAGAAATCTAAATTCTTACTCAAAATGAAAAATTCAAACATCCGTTTTTATTTAATTTAAATCCATATTTATTATTCTCATATTTAAACTAATTATCAAAGAATTCTAATTTTTAAGAAATCTCACAAATTCTAATTTACTAAACTCATTAATAATATAAAACAAATTTTAAATCTCTAAATTAAATCTGACTCGATCCGGTTAATTAAAATAAACCGGAAAATATTAAAAACAGCTTTTCCAAAATAAAACATATTTTATTCTATTTATTTCACAAATATTCTTCTTTTTATCAACAAATTATTAAATCTCTAATTTTCGTCCAAAAATCACAAAATAACTATTTTTAACAAACTAATAATTAATCCATTTTATTAAACCCTTTTTATTGCAAATTAATAAATATCTAATTTGTTTTCAAAATCACATAACAACACTTATTTAATTAATAAATAATAAATTACATTTTAAAAACTCTAAATAATTCTCTTTAATGAATTAAACAATTAAACCATTTTTTACTAACTAATTCTAATCAATTAATTAAACTCTTTTATTACTCATAATCTTTAAATATCAAACCAATTAATTAAATCTCGATTTTTAAAAAAAAAATTCAGTCGTTAATACACTAAACTGTATCGTTTTAACAGAAAAAAAACAATTTTGATGTGGGCCCCACTTTTCCCGTGGGCCCCACCCCTGTTCCCTGCATCTCCCTTGCAACTCTCTCAAAATCTCTCTCGTTCTATCTCTCTCTCTCTCTCTCTCTCTCTCTCTCAACAATCTCTCTCTCCCTTTCTCTAAATCTCTCCTTTCCTCTCTCGGCTCATCTCTCTTCTCTCAACATCTCTCCCTCTCCCCCTTATTTCACCACAATGAACTCAACACCCCAACCTCCATTGTCGCACTCTCCTCCTCCCTCCTCACTTTCTTCACGGAAACAACACCATAAACCTTCGATTACACCACACGGCACACCCACAATCATCAACACCTCCTATCACAATTTCACTCTCTTACCTCTCGACTCTCTCAATCCCTCCGCCTATTCCCTCTCTCGCACCCTTCTATCAACACCACAACTCCGAACAAACCCACCACCAATTCTCTCTCGACCTCCCTCCACTCTCTTCTCTCTTAACACCAATTCGGTTAACCCAATACAAAATGAAAACCACAACCAATTACAACACCCACACTTCTCTCTAATCTCTCCCGACTACACACGGTAGTACCGAACAATACAACAATCGGACACAAGTAATACAAGAACTAGTAATCGACCCAAAAGCAATTAACAAGGAAGAAGAATTAAAAATAATCTACCTGCTAATTTGTGCTCGGTTTTGTATGTATAAGAGTCGAGTAATTTTGGTAAAAGAAAGAAAAGAGTGAAGTTTGGTGTGGTGTTCTGTTTCGTGTATAATAAGGCCGTGTGTTTGTGATTGATTTAAAGAGATGAAGTAATTGTCTAAGTTTTGGTCTTTAAAAAAATATAAGTGATATAGCTGTTATTATAGAAATGAGGCCGGTTAAGTCAACAAACATGGGCTAAACTTTCCACGTTTTTAACATTTAAAGAGAAAAAAAGGTTTTTCCTTGTTTTTAACATTTAAAGAAACAAGAACGTGGTCCCGAAAACAAGGAGCATGTTTTCATCCGTGTTGTGTGAAAGTAAAATGTTGTCCCCTCAATAATTCTGTTTCTCCCCAGCTAGTTAAAACGAGACTTTAATAACGTTTTCAAAAAAATAAATTTGATCCAAAAATTAAAATCTTATTTTCTTAAATTTTTTTCTAATTTTAGTAAACACTAAATAATTGTAAATAATTAAATATAAAACGAATATATAATATTCCAAAAAAATTTAAAACGCGCTAATTAAAATATAATAATGCATCGCCCTTAAATAAAATTAAAATAACGATAGAAAAATTTATTCAAAATATTCGCGGTTATTACAAAGAAAGACCTCAAACAATTGCTAGCAATGCAAACAATCCGAGGACACTCAAGCAAACGAATAAATTGCAACAAATATGCAATAAGGCTCAAGAGCTCACTTGGTGGATAAACATACTCAATCCCAAGCAAAAATCTCTCTAATGCACCTACTTGTATTCAAAGCATGCAAACTAAATCAACTTGCATATATTCATGTCCTTTTAATTACTTACAACATTCAATACGTCTACTAGCTTCAACTTACTAGTGTTTGTGTGTGCATAAGAACAAAGCATATCACTTCTCAATCAAAAGCGTCAACAACACAAAATTCCTGTCAAGAATGGGTGCAAATGCAAATCACTATGGACTCACATAATAATAATGACACGAACAACACATGCATGAATTACTACTAATATGCATAATATGATATCTATATGAACACACTAACACATAATCACAAATAACTACATATACACTACTTATCCCCAAAACCACCCCCAAACTTGAAATATTCAATGTCCGCATTGAATGGAAGGTAATACAAGGGAAAGTAGAACACATACCTAATCGTCAGGACCACATGGGTTGCCTCCTATGAAGCGCTTGTTTAGAGTCAATTAGCTTGACCACGTCCAAGCCTCCATTAAGGATGATAATAGTTGGCCTGGTCATCTCTTCGTGAGACTTCATCGTCATCACGGCAACACACTTTCTGCCCCTTCTCCTCGCTTGGCCTATTCGTATAACAACTATGTCTTATTCCAATGCCTTCATCGGCTGACCTAAATGTAAGTTGCTGAAGCCTTTGGTTCCTCAAAGAGAACTTCCTCCATTGGCTCAAATGCGCTACCTCCATCTTTATACTCTGAGACAAGTAGAAGACCTGCATCTTTCCCATGGTCATCAGCCTCTTGGTACACACATACCAATTCTTGAAATTTGTGTAGCCCACCAGTGTCTGTCCCAAATAGTGCCCTTTCCAAATCATCCACCATACTAGCATGATCAAATTCCTCAAATGGCTTATGAACGCTCACCTCTCCTTGGAATTTGTCTTCCTCAATTATGCTTGCAGTACCTTGCTCCAAGTCACCGTTATTTTCTGGAATTGCCTCTAGTATGAATTGCTGTTTCTCTTATTCCAAGGCACTCAAAACTTGAGCAACTAGTGTCTCCAAAGATTTGATAGACCCCTCATTACTCTTTGCAACCATCCTAATCTCCTCCATAACATCAACCTCATCTGACTGAAAAGTAGGAGTAGGTTGCTGATGTTGAAACTCTTCACTACCAAAGAAATATGACATATTTGGAACATCTTGCTGGTACTGTTGAGGATGGTATTGAAAATATGATTGTTCCTCATAAGTGACATATGGATCAACTCCTTCGTAGTAACAATATTGTGAGGTCTCATGAATGCCCAAACATTGCTCACATTGCTGAGGCATGGATGTCCTCGAATATGCCCACCATGGCAACTCCTTGCCTGCCATTTTCAAACACTCAAGTACATGAAACACACCAAACTAAACAAGATAGGTAAGTAACAATCCAAGTCAGTGAACTCTAACGACCACTGATGACAAGCACATAAACCAAAAATAAAACAAACACCGATGATTCCCGGTAGCGGCGCTAAAAACTTGTTAACACTAAATCACGCAAGCGCACGTGGTCACAAGTAATAGAGATATAAGTCAAGTTCGTTCCCACAGAGATCTGGTTTAGGTTTCAATTCAGTTAATGCACCTATGCAACAATGTATGATTATTCTTCACTGTTAAGACAAATAATAAGATTGGGTTCGATTAACTATAATTAACTAAGAAGCAAATTAACAAAACTAATAATTACTTAACAAATAAGAATTAAAATTGAATTACTTATATGAGAATAAACATGAGATCCTAACTTCATTAAATGCTTAGCTTAGATCTGATGCCTTTAATCACTATATACAATGGTTATGATATCTGAACGGATAACACGAAACAAGTACACGCTACCTGTCAGCATACATATACCAAACTACCCATATATCCACAAAAGAGATAGAAGATGAATAGATACGAATTATGCTTAGACCCTATATGTCTATAGAATTTGAAACATAAAGGTTGAGGAGCAAGTTATCCATAAAGATCACACAGGTCAGTAAAAGTATTTTCATCTTACACTACGAATCACGTTGATAAACAATCATGAACTATGCTAGCATGGAAAGTTCTAAATCTCAAGATCCACTTTCACTTCACAAGAGATTAACAAATTAGATGTTAGCTACGCATCTAACAATTAAGCACAACCATACGAGGATATCAATTATACATCACACACAGATCTTTAATGCATCAAGATACTAAAGCTCCATAAATAAATCTGTTAGAATCCCATGACAACGATTAGTTCATAATTGAACCGTTCGTCACCATGGGATTTGATGAAAACATGATATTAAACAAAGTATGGATGAAAGTAATAATATTAATAGAATAAAGAGTTTAGAAAACAAATCTATAATCCAAAGTATCGCCTTAGAAAAGAGTACAAAAGATGAAGTAGATCTAGATCCGTTGCTTGTCACGAGCGCTGAATCTTTCTCCCCTTTTCTCCCTTGCAAATATATGCTATGATATGTAACTATATGTAATGATATGAATTACAATGATGGGATGTGTTTATTTAGGCCCTAGAAGTCTTATCCAACAAGAAATACCCAAAACTACAACTTAGATTCGAAACAGGAAAGGTATTAGAGTTTAGGAGACAAAATCGGATTTTCAGCAATTCCGCCCGGCCATGGCCTAGACTCTACGCCATGTCCCGAAGTAAAATTTGCCCAGGCGCGCCATGGCCTAGACTCTGCGCCATGTCCCGGCTCTGCAACTGCCCGACATGATTTCATCACTAATTCTTCGTTTTTCCGCCACTTTCTCTTGCTCTTTCTTCGACTAATGTCATCCTCATTCCTAGAACTCCAAACCTCCCCAAGATTGGTACGAGAAACTTTATTTCTTCACTTCATACTCTTGAAATCCACTCCGCATCACGAAATCGCCAACTTTAACCAACGATTCATAACCCTGCACATCTCAACGAAACATATCAAAAATACAACATTCTTGAGGTCAAGACATCAATTTAAGTCGAATTAGAATGCTCCAAGTGGATATATAATCCAC
Source organism: Saposhnikovia divaricata (assembly GCA_036435485.1). NCBI lineage: Eukaryota > Viridiplantae > Streptophyta > Magnoliopsida > Apiales > Apiaceae > Saposhnikovia > Saposhnikovia divaricata. The sequence continues at coordinate 134,360,172 of CM071594.1, read as the reverse complement.
TTATCAACTGGGCAATTGTAAGTTTGGCAGTCACAGGAAGCTATAGTATCCGCTGATCTCTACACTAAGGAAATGATGAAGCCAACGCTGTGTCTTATCAATTCTACAGAAGCTTTGAAGCCAACTTTCAAACAAGCTCTGAAAAAGACAGCAACCTCACAAAAGGTGTTGGGAAAAGTTAAGTCGGAAAATCTAATCATAGATTTTGAAGACGACAGTGGAGAAACCATCTATGACAGTTTCAGCTACTTCTATGAACTTGGAAGAAGTGCTACGGAGCATGAATTCGTGAAACATAAGTTTTTCACCATGGATAAAACCAACATAAGCTATTTCAACTTTTATCCTAACTCAGATCCTGAGTTAATCTATAAAGCTTATGTCAATGGGTTAGTTAGTCTAATTTACCCATCCAACAATCTGTTAGAAATTGGTAGTTTTCCAAAGGCTTTCAGAGAAGCAGTCAAAAAATTTAGGATAAAGTGTGTTCAGAATCCAGCGAAAGAAATTTTCATCAAGGTTCAATCAACACTACCGTTCTGGGATAAAGACTATAATGACAGTCTGGCTAAACCATTTCATTATGTTCAGCTAGGAATTGTCAAAGAAATGAACTACACTCCAAGTGAATCAAGGCCAGTCACACTGGAAAAGAAGGACTTGAAGCAGATAGCCATCCACAAATATGCAGCTATTCTGGAAAAGATTCTCTGCATAAAGGAAAATGACAAGGTGAAGATTAATTATTCGTCTTCAAATTGCATCATGACTTCAATGACTCACACCACAATGAGCCAAGAAGATAAATCTACTTTGGAAGCATGCAAAAGATGCATGACTAAAAGACATCTAATATTCGGTTTCCACTACGCAGAATTTTGTAAAGCTAGTACACGAATAATTAAAAAGACAGATACCGACGAGAGTTATCTCTGTCAATACTGCCAAAATGACCCCACCACTAGCAAGGATAAAGGAAAAGCTGTGGAGGAGAATTAAAGCGGAAGGAATCTGCTTTATCAAAAGCAAAAGAGAAAAGCATTTATCCTGGGTAAAAGCATCTACTTTAGCTTTATCAAAAGGAGAAGCATCTACTTAACTTTATCAAAAGTCAAAAGAAGAAGGCATCTACTTTAATAAAGTAGGACAATAATGTACATCTTGCGCATGCAGTGACGTAGGAATATTTGTACAGATCCTCTTTCCTTGATCTATAAAAGGAAGAGTTCCATTTCAGTTAGAGACATCAAAAATTTTCATACACACTACTCTGTATGCAAAATCAAGAGTTCTCATAATCATGAGTGAGTAAAAACCCTACGGGGTTATGAGTGTAAACAGGCTCATAATGAGTCTATATCTTAACATATTATCTTAATCAATAAAAAGTCTTTTCTTTTTATAAATCTTGGTTATATTCTTGTTATTCTGGAGTCCGCTTGGAGCACAGGGAGTACCGCTAGGCAGGAGGCCGTTAGGGAAATGCCGCTCATAGGATTGAAGACAGAGAATAAAAAGCCAAAAGATTTAAGGAAGAAATGAAGTTTTAGAGATCAGATAATCACTGAACAGATGAAGATCATTGGAGAACCTGGTAAAACTCAAAACCCTGTTTCAAACAAATTTATATAAATCTTTTATATATTTAGCAATTTTGATTATGATTAGCAATAATCGTAGATCTGTATTGCTCCACTGGAGCTTAACCTTTAATGGCGAAACCATTAGACTTAGTGATGAAGACTTCTTCACTAGAATAAGAGATCTAGCATGTCTAGATATTAACAACAACAGACTAGATCGACTTAGATAATTCTATATCAGTCTAGAAATAATGTATGAACAACATGGTAGGTTCTACATTAGAAACCATCAAGAAATTGACGCTTTAAAAAACCATATTGGTAGATTTATTGGAGAAGCTAACGATGGGTGTCATGCCTTTTGTTTTTGTAAAGGTAAAAAGTAATTTATCCGCAAATTGGTATCAGAGCCTAGGTATTTATCTTTTAAAATGAACCTTTTAAAAGAAAAAGGCAAAGAGATTGATGATCCTCAGACTTCTGACGATAATCAAAATTTTGAAATCGAGTTTTCCGAAAACGAAAAAGGATTTCAAGGAAGTTTTTTGGTAAAACAAGAAACACTTTCAAAAATCAAGAATTTGAAACTTGATCTAAAGAAAGAAAAAATATTTAAAATCCTAAATTCATTTGGTTTAAATATTCTAAATAGAAAAAAAATATCTTTTATTTTGTCAGCACAAAAGAAATGCATGTAGACATAAAAGATACAAAAGGTTCTGTTTTCCTATGACTCATTAATGGAGAAGAAATTAGGAAAAACCTTTTAAAGATCCCTTCTAACATTAGATCAACAATCAGCACGGTTCATTTAGTAGCTGTTAAGATTTTGTTAAAATCTGAATTTCAGGAAGGAATTGATTCACCTATTAAAATGGCTTTAATAGATAACAGAATCAAGGATCGTAGAGATTGTATTTTAGGTGCTGCTATAGGAAACTTAGCATACCAAAAATTCATGTTCGAAACTTAGCATACCAAAAATTCATGTTCTCAGTCTACCCTAAGTTTGGACTTAGCCTAGACACAAAGAATTTTGATTCGGTTATATCATTCGTACATCAGTTTGAACGAGAAAACCTTATGGATGCCGGAGACAAAGTCTTTAGCATATCTTACGTTGTATCCTATGCCCTGACTAATAGTCATCACAGTATAGATTACAAAAAATTTGAATATATCGAACTAGAAGATATATTCTCTGACATAGGATCTGTTGAAGTGAAGCAATTCTCAGAAATCATTCCTTTAGAGAATTCTTGGGCAATTGATATTGCTAAGAATAAACCACATCTAGGAGAGAAACCTAGAATGAGTTTTAAGGGGAAGGTCCTAGTTATAGGAGAATCCTCAACAGACAATCTTTTAAGAAATGTCTCAACAAGAATTGATAATTTAAGTCAAAATCTTGAACGTATCAATTAAATGACTACTTCTTTACCTGTAAATCCTCACATTTACAAGAAAGGAAAAATCCTTAATCTCAAAAGATTAAGTGAAGAGGTAGAACAAGACCTGAAAAATTATACCTTCAGCAGTCACCCAGGTAGTGCAAGAATTAGTACTATAATTACATCTACTAATAATCTTAATAAGATTGCAGGAAGAATTTTACTTGGAGTATATAAGATGTTATCTTATTTCGGGCTTAGTAAAGATCCAAGCGAAAAATTCTCAAAAGAATTCTTCTGGAATAATCAACATGAATTCTTCTGGAAATAATCTAGAAGATGAAGAATTACAAGTTACATACGACAACTATGGTCAATTGGAACAGGCAATCAGGTTAATGGAAATAGAGGATGACTCTATCGCCAACCAAGAAATAGAGACAAGTAGTGAGTTAAAATCTTTATTTGGTTTTAATAATTATGAAACTCTAAATCTTATTGAAGCTTTCAGCGAAGAAGAAGGATTTGATCCTCAAGAATCGCTTGATTCGTTTCAATCTGGAAGTTCAGAAGAAGAAGTTTTCCCAGAAAATTTCAGAATGAACAACCAACCGATGTCTCCACCTAAAAATGAGATAGGAGAAACAGGAGAATCTTCCAGAACAAAAAAGGAAGAAAACTCTGAAACTACAGGAGGTAGAGAAAGAAAAGGTAATTTTTATCCTTCTTATTCTATTCCAGATTCTAAAAATGTTACTAAAAGCTTAGTAACAATAAGCATGACATACCTATATCTAGAAAAGAAGTATTACATTTTACCTCTAAGCTTATGGAAATTGAAGAATACCTTAAGAAGATTCTAGGATGAGTCTTAAGGAATTACAAGAAGATTTCAATAAGATCATTAAGCCACAATTAGAAGAAATTCTAGAGTTGCTTAAAAATCAGCAGAATGCTATCGAAGCGGCAGCATCAAAGACTATCAATGAGATAAAATTAGTTATTCCTGATTGTCCTTGCAGTAAAGAAATTCTTGATGTTCTTAAGACAGGTACATCAGACAAAGCAATCGTCTTGGCAGATGAAAAATTCAAGAATCCCTTGAAATATAGTTATCCTAACTTTAATGTTGGTAACGAAGAAATGGGTTCTGGAAAGAACTCAGGGAGTTTATCATGGCTGTTTGGTGTTGACAACAAGAAATCAACATGAAATACATGAAAACAGTAGAAGAATAATTCTGGAATAATCTAGAAGATGAAGAATTGCAAGTTACAGACGACAACTATGGTCAATTGGAACAGGCAATCAGGTTAATGGAAATAGAGGATGACTCTATCGCCAACCAAGAAATATAGACAAGTAGTGAGTTAAAATCTTTATTTGGTTTTAATAATTATGAAACTCTAAATCTTATTGAAGCTTTCAGCGAAGAAGAAGGATCAGATCCTCAAGAATCGCTTGATTTGTTTCAATCTGGAAGTTCAGAAGAAGAAGCTTTCCCAGAAAATTTCAGAATGAACAACCAACCGATGTCTCCACCTAAAAATGAGATAGGAGAAACAGGAGAATCTTCCAGAACAAAAATGGAAGAAAAAACTGAAACTACAGGAGGTAGAAAAAGAAAAAAGTAATTTTTATCCTTCTTATTCTATTCCAGATTCTAAAAATGTTACTAACATCTATGGTAGTAATATTTTGAATATCGATGGCAAAACTAATAGAAAAGAGCTCATAGATAAATGGTCTCAAGAAATTAGTCTGATAATACAGACTAATAGCGAAGCTTATGATGATCAAGAAACAGTTTTGTTATTGATGGAACATAAAACTACAGGTGTTGTTAATAGCATGATTAAAAACACCACATGGGTTCCAGTAATGAATCCCATAACCGCCTATGAAAATGTTATAAATGCAATTTATACATTGTTCCTAGGAATAGATCTTCAGACCAATAAAATTCAAGAATTGGCTAAGATAGTTAGTAATGCAAAATCCATGCTTACTAAAATGCAGTTTTGCGATATTTGTTTTGTTGAACTATTCTATAATGATTATGAGAAATACTTATATCAATTGGTCGAGCTAGCAGATTATAAGAAGTTTATCAGAGATTATCTTTTTAAAATACCTCTAGTAGGAGAAAAAGCTCTTGAGCGTTTTAATCTTGAAGCAATAGGAGCTGCTGAAAATAGTTTGGGCTATGCTCATAGAATAGTTAAAGAAGAAATCAGTAAGATTTGTGATTTGACTAAAAAACAAAAACAGCTAAAATTATTTAGTAAAAAATGCTGTGAAAATATAGTAGAACAGCCATTTGAATATGGATGTAGCAAAACATTTAGGAAATTCTACAAGAAAAAAACCGTATAAGAAATATACGAAAAAATACAGGTTTGTTAGGAAGAAGAAGCCTTTCAAATCAGGTAAATACGTTAGGAAAAAATCTTCTAAGAAATTTTCTAACGATAAACAAAAGCTTTGCCCAAAAGGCAAGAAAAATTGCAGGTGTTGGATTTGCAACGAAGAAGGACACTATGCAAATGAATGTCCTAACAAAAAGAAGCATGAAAGTAAAGCTCGAATGCTTGAACAGGTATCTTCCCTAGGATATATTCCTATCGAAGAACCTTACGAAGATATACAAGAAGTGTACATCTTAGAAGAAGAATTAGATCCCGGACCAGGAGAGTCAGAGACTAATGAATATACTTCATCAGATTCAGACTGAAGAAGTAAAGGAAACGGTGATAACAAATATCACCAACCCAAATTCTATTTATATCCCAGGTACTTTAAAATTTGAAGGATATAAAAGAATAGAATTACATTGCTATGTTGATACAGGTGGAAGCATGTGTCTAGCAAGCAAATATGTTATCCTAGAAGAGCATTGGGTTAACACAGAAAGACCTATAAGGACTCAGATAGCAGATGGAAGTTTCATCCCTATCAACAAGGTATGTAAAAACCTTGACATGAAGATTGCAGGTGAAGTATTTTATATTCCTACAATCTATCAGCTAGAGTCAGGTGTAGACCTTATTCTAGGTAATAATTTTTTAAATTTATATGGGCCTTTTACGCAACATATAGATTTGATTATACTAACCCTTGCAGATGAGAAGGTTTACGTCAAAAAATTACGCGTAGCCAAAATGTTTGGAGTTAAAGGTTTTCTTGAATCAATGAAAAAGAATTCTAAGATTCAGAAACCAGAAGCTATTAACATTAGCCCTAATAAAATTCAACTTTTAAAAAGGGGGAAGGATAGCTTAGAAAAATTTAAAGAATTGAATTTAATTTACAAAAATTTGATTCTAGATTCAGAAAAGAGATCGATAATCGAAAGGTTATTAGATTCAGTTTGTTCTGAAAATCCTTTAGATCCTGAAAAGACTAAGCGATGGATGAAAGGAAGTATTAAGCTCAGAGATCCAAAGATGGTAATCAAGGTAAGACCTATGAAGTACAGTCCACAAGATCGAGAAGAATTTGGAAAACAAATTCAAGAGCTACTGGATATGAATATCATTATACCCAGCAAATCACCTCACATGTCTCCAGCATTCCTAGTGGAAAATGAAGCAGAAAGGAGAAGAGGAAAAAAGAGAATGGTAGTCAACTACAAAGCGGTTAATGATACCACTATAGGAGACAACCATAACTTACCAAATAAGGATGAATTACTCACCCTTATCCGAGGTAAGAAAATATTTAGTTCACTAGACTGTAAATCTGGTTTTTGGCGTATTGCTAGACGAGAAATCACAGCTACTGATAGCATTTACATGTCCTCAAGGACATTATCAGTGGAGAGTGCTACCTTTTGGATTCAAGCAAGCACCCTTAATATTTCAAAGACATATGCAAAATGCATTCAGGTCCTTTGAAAAATTCTGTTGTGTATATGTAGATGATATTCTTATTTTAATGATAATGAACAGGATCATCTCAGACACTTAGCAGCATTATTAAAGAAATGCCAACAGCTTGGTATTATTTTGTTAAGGAAGAAAGCTCAGCTCTTCAAGACAAATATTAATTTCTTAGGATTAGAAATTGATCAAGGAAGTCATTGTCCTCAGACACACATCCTAGAACATATTCATAAGTTCCCGGATAAAATTGAAGACAAAAAACAGTTGCAAAGGTTTTTAGGTATATTAAGTTATGCTTCTGATTATATTCCCAAACTTGCAGCTATACGTGCTCCTTTGCAGGCAAAGCTCAAGAAAGATGTTCCTTGGGAATGGAAAGATTCAGACACCAGTTACATGGTCAAAGTCAAGAAGAATCTTAAGAGTTTTCCAAAACTCTATCATCCAGAGCCGGATGACAAGCTTATCATTGAGACAGACGCTTCAGGAGAATATTGGGGAGGAGTTCTCCAAGCTGTTAATTCTGATAAAGAATTAATATGCAGATACGCTTCAGGAAGCTTTAAAGACGTCGAAAAGAATTAACACTCAAACGAAAAAGAGTATTTGGCAGTCATTAGAGTAATTAATAAGTTTTCTATTTATCTAACCCCAGTTAAATTCTTGGTTAGAACTGATAATAGAAACTTCTCTTATTTTCTTCGTATTAAGTTACAGGGAGATAATAAGCAAGGAAGACTAGGCAGATGGCAATGTTGTGCTAAAAATTAAGACTTTCGAATCGCAAGCACACAATTCATTTAGTTGTAAAATTTGTGATTCGTTCCTCAGGGACTGAGGTATTCGCATTCCTTAACTTTTAATTAATCGAATTAGACAATTGGATTTTGGAAGATTGGTTTTATTAATTACAACTAAAGAAATGATTTAATCTAATATTTTTTTTTTGAAAAGTAAATTAACTAGCATCTAATAAAAGCTAAAATTCAATTAAAGGAGTATGTGAAAATCTATTTAAAAAGGAAAGTAAATTTATTCTAAATTAAATTAATTAAAAAATAAATTATTCTAAAAAACTCATAACTTTAAATTAAAACCCAATTTCATTCTTAAATCCTTTTTTTTATTTAACTTGAATTTAAAAATTACTTACAAAATTTTAAAATTAAATTTTAACATAAAACTGCATAAACTCAACAACTAATTTGACGAGACAACTCAGTAATTTAAAACAGGAATAAACCAACATCTCCAAAAACAAAGCAATTGCAAAAATAAACACATCTCAATTTGGCTTAAATGAACTCAGAAAACGCAGTAGCAATGACTCGAATTACAGTGTCGAACTAAACAAAATTTCGACTGCAATCAATAACCAACAGAGCACTTATTCACGTAGCAAACTCGACATAACAAACAAACATGAATCAACAAACTAATTATTTATCAACATCTTCAGAACTCAGACTTATAGCTCGGTAATTGTGAAAACAACGACCAAAAGCAAACAAACCGACTCGCTATGCCTAGTTGACTTAGTGGTTCACCACAACAAATAACTCCATAGAACAGTACCAAGTCCACTCAAAAACTTGCGAATGCATATCGAACAATACTGTCAATAATTACAGTGCAGCAAGGACTACAAAAACTCAGCAAACTCGGTATAATAGCGACTTAGTTCAACCAGGACAGCAAAAAACGTGGAGACATTCGACAACAAAACTCCCACAAAACAGAACTCGGAGAAATTAACACGACTCAGCAAACAAATATATGCAATTACCAAGCTTAATTCTAAAACTTTAGTCAACCGAAATTGAAGCAGGGGGAAGGAGTTTTGTTCGATTAAACAGCAAGAGAGATAGGGAGAGGGAAGGAGAGAATGGACTTAAAAAAACAACAACTGGGTTTGTTTGATGAGAAAGAAGTAGGGAGGAAAACTGCGATTAAAAACAAAAAAATGGGAGAGTGGTTCGAATAATAGGAAAAACAGGGGATGGTGTAAATTTGCTTCGAATAAAACTAAAATACGAACTGAAATTTTATAAAACTAAATTGTTTTTTTTTAATTAACATATAAAGTATAAAAATTAGTTCTACAAGTAACCATAATAAAACCCACAATAAAATTTAGATTTAAAGGGGCAAAACTACAAATTAAAACTAATATTAAAACTATGAACAAGAAATTAAATTTCGTTACTTTCAATCCATAGTGGTTAGCTTTTCGCTACTTTGTCCACTACTTAGATTTACGAAAATAACGAAACAAGGCAACAATAACGAAAGAGCAAGACAAGAAATTAAGGAAAATGAAATTGCATTAAAATTAAAAAGAGTGTTTACAAAATTTGAAACTAAAGAAAATACAAGAAATTAAATTTACCCTAAAATCTAAGTTACTAAATACAAGGGGGGTGAGGGGGTATTTATAGGATAGGAATTAGGGTTAAGGGGGTGTTGGGTAAATCCCCACCATACATTTGTGGTGTGTGGTGGTGAAATCCTAGCCATCTATTTGTTTCCTTCCCCCTTAAGCTTTGAAGAGTTGATCTTGGCCATACACTTCTCTAATGTGTTGGGATGATCTCCACCTTCCACTTGTCTTGAAATATTCCTTTTGCTCCAAGCTCCTAATTCTTTTCCTTCTTTCATTTTTGGTCCTTTTTCTTCCTCTTTTTTCCCTTCCTTGCTCTTTATTTATTTATTTTACCATTTCTTTATTTATTTACGATTTTCCTCAAATGCAACAAAATAATTTATTAAAATACGAGATCAAGCAATAAATAGGTAATAAAAATATGCAAAAATATGCACTTATCAGGCAACAATGGCTATCTCACTATAGCTTTGATGTTCAGCACATCGAAGGAGTCAAGAATTGTTTAGCAGACTTTCTGACAAGAGAATACCAGTCGACATAAAGCATTATTTCTGATAGATGCACCGTTAATTGCTTTCTGCTGGTATCCAAGGCGTCTCAGGCCTATGAATAGAAGAGGAATTCAATTTTTGGAAATCACACCAAACAAACACTTCTACTTCTAAATATACAAATGCTTTTCTGCCTAATTAAATCTCTTTCTTTGAGAAAAACTATGGACACTTCCATAGAACAACTAGAGCTAAAAGAAGCCATCCTCTTGAAGAAATTCAAACTTGTTCAAGAAGAAATACAACTAGTTCGTGCAGAGCTAGAATATGTAAGGAAGTATTCACTTCCCGAACAGCAAAATGTAATTTCAGAACCTTCTTCATCAATGAACAGATCTGAAACTAGTCCGGTGCAAACGGCTACCGGTAAAGGCACATCAAATCCGTTAATGCCTGTGGATTTGGCAAAAATCCAAACCGAGGATCAATCCTCGCAACAAAAGGTTATTGGTACACCTTCCTTAGCAATAAGTGAAGTACAGACTAATCCAGAACAAACGGCTCCAGGTAAAGATACAACAAATCTTTTGAAACCCGATGCTTTGGTAAAAAGCATAACTGAGGTTCAGACCTCCGAAACATTGGGAGAATCTTCAGATTTAAATCTGAGACCCAATGGGGGAATTCAACTCCCGCAGAAATCAAAAGAGCAATCTTTTGTAATACCGGTCAGTACTACCAGCAAAAATTACTATGTTGTTTACAATGGTCCAAATCCAGGAATCTACAACAACCGGGCAATTGCAAGTTTGGCAGTCACAGGAATCTCAGGAGTTTCTCACAAGAAGTTCAAAGATTTCCAAGAAGCTAGAGTATCCACTGATCTCTACACTAAGGAAATGATGAAGCCACCGCTGTGTCTTATCAATTATACAGAAGCTTTGAAGCCAACCTTCAAACAAGCTCTGAAAAAGTCAGCAACCTCACAAAAGGTGTTGGGAAAAGTTAATTCGGAGAATCTAATCATAGATTATGAAGACGACAGTGGAGAAACCATCTACGACAGTTTCAGCTACTTCTATGAACTTGGAAGAAGTGCTACAGAGCATGAATTCGTGAAACATAAGTTTTTCACCACGGATAAAACCAACATAAGCTATTTCAACTTTTATCCTAACTCAGATCCTGAGTTAATTTATGAAGCTTATGTCAATGGGTTAGTTAGTCTCATTTACCCATCCAACAATCTGTTAGAAATTGGCAGTTTTCCAAAGGCTTTCAGAGAAGCAGTCAAAAAATTCAGGACAAAAGTGTGTTCAGAATCCAGCGAAAGAAATTTTCATCAAGGTTCAATCAACACTACCGTTCTGGGATGAAGACTATAATGACAGTCTGGCTAAACCATTTCATTATGTTCAGCTAGGAATTGTTAAAGAAAGGAGCTACACTCCAAGTGAATCAAGGCCAGTCACACGGGAAAAGAAGGACTTGAAGCAGATAGCCATCCACAAATATGCAGCTATTTTGGAAAAGATTCTCTGCATAAAGGAAAATGACAAGGTGAAGATTAATTATTCGTCTTCAAATTGCATCATGACTTCAATGACTCACTCCACAATGAGCCAAGAAGATAAATCCACTTTGGAAGCATACAAAAGATGCATGACTAAAAGCCAGCTAATATTCGGTTGCCACTACGTGGAATTTTATAAAGCTAGTGCACGAATAATTAAAAAGACAGATACCGACTAGAGTTATCTCTGTCAATACTGCCAAAATGACCCCACCACCAGCAAGGATAAAGGAAAAGTTGTGGAGGATAATTAAAGCAGAAGGAATCTGCTTTATCAAAAGCAAAAGAGAAAAGCATTTACCCTAGGTAAAAGCATCTACTTTAGCTTTATCAAAAGGAGAAGCATCTACTTAACTTTATCAAAAGTCAAAAGAAGAAGGCATCTACTTTAAAAAGAATCTACTTTAATAAAGTGGGACAATAATGTACATCGTGCGCATGCAGTGACGTAGGAATATTTGTACAGATCATCTTTCCTTGATCTATAAAAGGAAGAGTTCCATTTCAGTTAGAGACATCAAAAATTTTCATACACACTGATCTATATGCAAAATCAAGAGTTCTCATAATCATGAGTGAGTAAAAACCCTACGGGGTTATGAGTGTAAACAGGCTCATAATGAGTCTATATCTGTAACATATTATCTTAATCAATAAAAAGTCTTTTCTTTTTATAAACTTGGTTATATTCTTGTTATTCTGGAGTCCGCTTAGAGCACAGGTAGTACCAATAGGTAAGAGGCCGTTAGGGAAACGCCGGTCATAGGATTGAAGACAGAGAATAAAAAGCCAGAAGATTTAAAGAAGAAATGAAGTTTTAGAGATCAGATAATCACTGAACAGATGAAGATCATTGGAGAACCTGGTAAAACTCAAAACCCTGTTTCTAACAAATTAATACAAATCTTTTATATATTTAGCAATTTTGATTATGATTAGCAATAATCGTAGATCTGTAATGCTCCCCTGGAGCATAACCATTAATGGTGAAACCATTAGACTTAGTGATGAAGACTTCTTCACTAGAATAATAGATCTAGCATGTCTAGATATTAACAATAATAGACTAGATCGACTTAGAGAATTCTATATCAGTCTATAAATAATGTATTAACAACATGGTAGGTTCTACATTAGAAACCGTCAAGAAATTGACGCTTAAAAAACCATATTGGTAGCTTTATTGGAAAAGCTAACTATGGGTGTCATGCCTTTTGTTTTTGTAAAGGTAAAAAGTAATTTATCCGCAAATTGGTATCAGAGCCTAGGTATTTATCTTTTAAAATGAACCTTTTAAAAGAAAAAGGCAAAGAGATTGATGATCCTCAGACTTCTGACGATAATCAAAATTTTGAAATCGAGTTTTCCGAAAATGAAAAAGGATTTCAAGGAAGTTTTTTGGTAAAACAAGAAACACTTTCAAAAATAAAGAATTTGAAACTTGACCTAAAGAAAGAAAAAATATTTAAAATCCCAAATTCATTTGGTTTAAATATTCTGAATAGAAAAAACAATATCTTTTATTTTGTCAACATAAAAGAAATGCATGTAGACATAAAAGATACAAAAGGTTCTGTTTTCCTATCACTCATTAATAGAGAAGAAATTAGGAAAAACCTTTTAAAGATCCCTTCTAAGATTAGATCAACTATCAGCACGGTTCATTTAGTAGCTGTTAATATTTTGTTAAAATCTGAATTTCAGGAAGGAATTGATTCACATATTAAAATTGCTTTAATAGATAACAGAATCAAGGATTGTAGAGATTGTATTTTAGGTGCTACTAGGGGAAACTTAGCATACCAAAAATTCATGTTCTCAGTCTACCCTAAGTTTGGACTTTGCCTAGACACAAAGAATTTAGATTCGGTTTTATCATTCGTACATCAGTTTGAATGAGAAAACCTTATGGATGCCGGAGATAAAGTCTTTAGCATATCTTACGTTGTAGCCTATGCTCTGACTAATAGTCATCACAGTATAGATTACAAAAAATCTGAATATATCGAACTAGAAGATATATTCTCTGACATAGGATCTGTTGAAGAGAAGCAATTCTCAGAAATCAGTCCTTTAGATAATTCTTGGGCAATTGATATTGCTAGGAATAAACCAGATCTAGGAGAAAAACCTAGAATGAGTTTTAAGGGGAAGGACCTAGTTATAGGAGAATCCTCAATAGACAATCTTTTAAGAAATGTCTCAACAAGAATTGATAATTTAATTCAAAAGCTTGAACGTATCACTTAAATGACTACTTCTTTACTTGTAAATCCTCACATTTACAAGAAAGGAAAAATACTTAAACTCAAAAGGTTAAGTGAAGAGGTAGAACAAGACCTGAAGAATTATACCTTCAGCAGTCACCCAGGTAGTGCAAGAATTACTATTATAATTGCATCTACTAATAATCTTAATCAGATTGCAGGAAGAATTTGACTTGGAGTATATAAGATGTTATCTTATTTCGGGCTTAGTAAAGATCCAAGCGAAAAATTCTCAAAATCTCCAAGCTTCTTTGGAAAATATGGAACCACTTATTTTCAAAGAGGGGGGAGTGGATCTAGCAGTAGCAGCAGGCTAGAAGAAATAAAAAATCTCGTAAATGAGATTAACAACAAAGCTATGAATCTTTTGGTTAAAAATAACGAAGAGGTTAAAAAACTTACAGAACAGGTAAAAAAGCTTAGTAACAATAAGCATGACATACCTATATCTAGAAAAGAAGTATTAGATTTTAACTCTAAGCTTATGGAAATTGAAGAATACCTTAAGAAGATTCTAGGATGAGTCTTAAGGAATTACAAGAAGATTTCACTAAGATCATTAAGCCACAATTAGAAGAAATTCTAGAGTTGCTTATATGATATGAGGAATATAGGATTTAGAATAAAATCCCAGAGTGGAGGAATAGAGAATGCTTGAGAAATCGAGAGAACATTTTCTGAGATGAAGAAAACATATAAAGGATATTGGATTTAATATCTGTTTGAGGATTAGAACCACCCCAACACCTTAGAGTAAAATTTAGGAGAGGGTAATATATATCCAAGAGATTTACAAAGGAGAAACCACTGAGACGATCACAGAAATCATTCGTTGAATCAAACGATGAGAGAACTTTGAACGAAGCCCAAACAAAAGGCCCAAATACATGGGCAAGCCCAAATTTCTGACAAATACTAATTAAGAGCTGATATTGGTGTGTAAAGGAAGGAAACCACTTGAGTTAATAAGAGGAAAAGGAAGGACATTGGTGAAAGAAGTGAAGATAAGGCAAGGACATGGAAGTAATGTTACTAAAATGGAGTAATGTGTTTTAAGGATGACATTTGGACCACTAGACCACCAACACTTGGCTCCAATAGATGATCAACATCAAAATTAAAAGAGATGAGGTTGAAATATAAGAGTATTAGATAGATATTATTCAAGAGAAGGCAAAGAAAACAAAAGAAACACAAAAATTCTACAAACTGCCCAGCAGAAACACATGCCAAAGAAAAATTCATATCTCCAATTCTATCCCTTCATAAATCTCCAAATTTGAACCATGGATTCCTCATTATATGTATAACATAAGTTTAAAATTTCATGGCCAAAAAAGGAGTGTAGCCTAGTCAAATCCATCCTCCAAGTTGAAGAACCGAAACTGTCCAAGACCTTGGCAGTTTCGACCTCTCACCTTAGAAAGCAAATAATTCGAGATTCAAGCATCCCCTAGTGATGAGCTAGGACTCAAAAGAAAGCCCTTGAAGGGTATAAGGCTTTGTTAAGGCTACCGAAGGCTATTCAAAGGTGTATCAAGCTTTGTTAGTGTTGTTAGAGATTCAAGGAAGATTGTCGGATTCCGCTACGAGCCCTGCTACATCAGGAGTACCAGTGGCAATCAGAGCTGGCACTAGTACGGCGAAATGTTAACTCGAATAACTTGTAGAAGGGGGGTTGAATACAAGTTATATAATTGTGTCCGATTTTTGCTTAATTAGATGAACAAGAACAAATGAATAAATCAAACTGTTTGTATTAATAAAATCAAATACAAACTCTACCAAACGTGTTCAATACCTTTAGCAGCTGCTCTCAATACAAATCTTTCTCTATTTTTTTCGAACTCTCGAATACAAACCTTATACTAAGCTCACACTCACGAACGCTTTTTACAATGATATTGAGAGAGTATTTATAATGCTACCTATCAACTAATAACAAAAAGTAATGATCTATACATGACAATGTTCTGCCGTCCAGTTGATAGTTTCCATCAATAGAAAATTCTTTCCTTCAAGATATCTTCTTGCTTGTTCTTCAAAACAACGATCCTATTTTATAGCACTTTCAGTTTCTGTAGCATCCGTAATGACATCATCAGTATTATGACTGATATCAGGATTTCACCTTGCATCTGGACTTGACATCCATCAGTATCTGTCTTGTCGTATCAGGATCTTCTATCAGTTCCTAAAATGTAGTCCTTGACACACTGTTCCTGACTTAACCCTACAGATTACTGTCTAACACATATATCTTATACAAAGTGCTAAATCCTTTATAATATCAGGATATACAAGAAGTATGTGCAAATTCTATTCTTAACATCACAACTCATGAATTTTTCTTAACACTCTCCCCTATTTATGCGTTAGATTCTGAAGCATAAATCTAAGTTGTAGATGTCAAAACATATAACAATACAGTCAGAATAGAATTTATTAATGTAGGTTTCATGAAATTAAGTACCTCCTTCTTCAGATGTAGACATAGTATCTAGTACTTAGAAGAAAGAATTCAACTATTTGATGCTTCTTTTCCTTTACCACTTCCCTGTTGAGATTCACCTCTATCACCATCAGTTCTTCCTTTATCTCTCCCAGTCTGTTGCCTCTGAATTGTTTTTATCTCCCCCTTTTTGACATCAGCAACATTAATTCCAAGAGATTCAGTAACAGAACAAATGAGATTCATCAAAACTGCTTGATTTTCCATAATTCTGACTTGGTTATCTTCAAGAATTTGAAGTCGTGATTGAATATCAATTTTAGATTTCTGAATATCCTATAGAACGTCCGAATTAACTTCAAAGTTGGAAGTGCTTGTTGTATCTTCAGAATCAGATGCAGAAATAACCTTATCTTCAAGCCTTGTAGAAGAAGTTGCCTGTGTAGCATGCTCTACTGAAGTAGACTGATATTCAAGTAATAACACTTGAGTAGAATTACAAGCATCTTCACCTTTCTGATCTGAAATGGAAATATGATCATCCTGTCCTTTACCAGTATTCTATGTACTAATATCTACAAAACCTGACTCCTCCTGAGAGTGATCAAATACTGTTGATGTCTCAATTCTAGCTGATATTGGAAGTACATACAAAGGAATACTAGGATCATTAGGAATATCTTCTGGTACATGTGGAGTAAGAGATTGTCTTAGTCTTTCACCTCTTCTGTTGATGATTCCTGCAAGCCTTTCTTTCTGTTTCTGTGCTTTAACTTCTGGCTTTGCATTGTGCTTTGCTAAGTCATTCTTCTCATACATTTTGATAAAAGAATAAGTACCAGCATCCATACCAAGATTATCAGACGAAGATTCAGGAAAAATCTGATCCCAGAAATCAAACGATGGTGGTTTCCTAATTTTCTCTCCCTCACTATGGAGTTGATCATCCATACTCTCATTCTCACTTTGACTTACTAAAGTCAACACTCTTTCTACCTCTCCTTTTGCCTGGTAAGGAGCAAGCCTCTCTGTTTGTGGATCTATGTCCATCTTTTCAAGTGTATCACTCAAATTTGGATAAGTGCTCTCATGACCTACAGAAAAATAGGAGTTAGGAGAAGTTGTTATACCTGAACTCACATGGAGAGAGGGTTCCTCATATGGCAAGGGGCTTGAGTTTTTCTCCAAGGAATGAGCTGCTATAGTCTCTGAACCCTCACAAACATCTACTGTCATTTTAGAAACTATAGGCTCCAGTATACCACTTTCAGGGTCTACACTAGACTCTGATGTCTTCAGTAAAACTTCATTAGACACCATAGTTAGTATGTCACCATCTTTAAGTGTTGTTTGCTGAGACTCACCCTCAAGGTGGATAGACTCTGACTGAACAATATTTGTTAGATCTTCAGGAAAATCAATCAAAGTCATTCCTCCCATATCATAGGGTATCTCACTTGCAGTTTCAGCCATCACAGAAGACCTTTCAGCATCAGCTATCACAGTTCCTGAGTCATCCAACCTCTGACTAGATGGTTCTTGTGTTGCAGTGATTGTGATCTGATCAATCCTACTATTCACCACTGGTGCAATAGTATCTCCTGTTGACTGCATTCCACTAACTACAACCTCCTTTTGTTCACCTTGAGCAAGAGCATCTTCAACAATGAAATCCTTGTGAAACAAGTATGTGTGAAGTGATTGAAGTGCAACATGCTTAGAAAGTCCAAATGACTTGCGTAACTGTTTTCTGATAGTTACATAGAAATATGTCTTCAATAAGTCAAGTCTTTGATGTAAAAGTCCATATTCTTCAGGAAATGAAAGTCTTGGAACTCTTTCAGTCAGAAATTGTAGAACAGGCCTGGAAAGCTTCACTTTGATAGAAATAACTTCCATAGCTAGTCTGTATGTCAATGTAGTTTCCCATGAAGAATCAAGATTGAAGTCTCTCTTGTCATTTGCTGACTTGGTTATAGCTTTATGTGTAGAGACCTGCATAATGTTAGTTGGACTAGACTCTGTATGTGTAGGTGACAAATGAATCTTTCTCCTTGTTCTCCTGGTATAGTGAGTAATAAATTTATCTTGAGAAGACTCAAGAGGTGTAGACACAGAAGTGATCTTGGGATGAGATCCTTTTTCAATAGACACAGTCTTTTGAGAGACAGTATCCAGTAACTGTTTTCATTTTTTAAGAACTACAACCTTTTGGGAGACTGCAGCCTGGCTATGACTAGGTTGTACATCTCTTTGTCCTAGCTTAGAAAGTTGAATTGCAACCTTCAATTCTGCTCTCTCAGCAAGAGATATATTATCATCATTTCACTAGAACTACTACTTGAAACAACAAATCTTCTCTTCTTTACAACTGATGTCTTTTGAGAAACACCAGAGGTTGGTTTGTTTGAAACAAAAAGCTGTGAATCGAAATTTGGTTCTTGAATTGTTTCAGAGACTATAATGTGTTGGGTTACTTGGGTAGACACAGGAAGGTTCTCCACCAATTGAGATTCCTGAGTCATTTCACCACCAAAGAAAGAAGAATTATAGATAGTAAGAAGATGAGTTCTTAGAAGTTCCTGAACATGTTGTGGATAGTGAATTTCAGGTATTTCTTCTAGATTCTTTTCACTGTCCTTCTTTGTAATGTCAGAGAAAATTCTCTTTTGCTGTACATAAGAAGAAACACAATGTTCTCTACCAAATCTAGCTTCAACATCAGGAATAAAATGGTTAATAAACAATTGCATGAATCTGTGATAATAAACCATTTTCCTATCATGATCTGTTGACCCAAGTTTGATACACATCTGACTTAAGATAATGTGACCAAAATTAATTACTCTGTTATAAAGCAAACCATATGCAATGTGAGATGTAACAACAGTAATTTGTTGAAAAGAACTACATTTACCAGTAAAACATTTAGCAAGTTGGTCAAAGAAGAAAGACCATTCTTTCCTAAGAAAGGATCTATTTAACTGTCTCATGTTATCAAGAGGTCCATTATAACCTAAATTAGATAACATAGTTCTTACATTATCATCAGATGGTACATTCTCAAAATTCATACTAACAGGTAAGTGAAGTACTGAATTAACAACAGATTCAGTAATATCAAATGAGTCTTGTACTAAGTGGAGAACAATCTTACCTGCTTGACCCTGAACAGAGTCAATTACCTTAGCACTCTCCCAAGCTTGTGAAACAACAACTTGATTAATGTGTGGAGATGCTGTCAAGGCATACTTTAATGGTCCTTTCGCCATAAAGTCCATAATCGGGTAAAAATCAGTTGACACCCCTTCCTTGTTGGTGATTGCTGCAACATGATTGTTCATCATAAAATCAAAGTCACCAAAATTGAAAGCTACTGATTTAGGTAGTATTCTTTAAGCTGCCATTTTGATCTGAAAAGAACTTGAGAAATCTTGAAATTAATTAGTGATTTTGAGAACTCGAGAGTGTTTTTGCTTTAGAAAATGTGAATTTAGAAAAAGCAATACACAATTAGAGTTTCAAAACAAGTGTATTTCAAAAATCCTTCAGACCCATTATCCCACGTTGATACGTAGGTTGACAGGTGTCAGTTCCTAAAAAATGCAGTTACCCATGATTTTTGGAAAATAAAATCCAAAATTGATTTCAATTAAATAAATCAGGGTATAATCAAGATAAAAATCAATACTGATCAGCTTCCTTTTCCTGATGTGATCTTCTCTTCAAGATAATCACAAATTGCAATGTGATTTATAAATAATGATATTCATAAATCCTGATGGTCACACTTGTAGATCCTGATCAATATCATCCTGATTCCAGAGACTAAATGGAGTTTCCACGTGGCTTTTTCTTTTAATCTGAAAAAGAAATAAACAATAATCTGAACAAAATCAATTGTTTAGATACATTTAACATTTCTTGAAAATACAAGAAATACAATCACGCGTAATAATAATGACTGACTGCATTGATAAACTCCAAATGACTGTTCAGCTTCTCACGATTTTCTATATAATAACCTGGTGTCATTTGCCATACTCCAAAACCTTTCAATCTTTTCTCTGTAAACCACACCTTTACTCATGGCTTTCAACCCAAATACTCATATGAACCCTAACTTTCGGTTCATTTCCTCTGAGATGTTCTTTGCTCTTGATGATCAGGAGCAAGTGAACTATCTCTTAGAAGAGATGAATTTTCTCATCGAGTTAGATATGGTTGGTATCAACCCAAATGATATCCAAAAGTCTCATCTAAAACATCTACCAGTTGAACAAAATCCTCCTCTAATCTCTTCACACCTTGAGGATGAAGAATTTGGTGAAGAGTCTAGGGTTGATCTTGATGGAGATGCTATTCATTTAACCATCAGTCCTCAATAAACATGGGGTTGTACCAGCTACTCTCATTCAAGTCATCCTGAGAAGAAATTCAAGAGCAGATGGGACCGTTCAAATTCCCAAATGGATTTTGAGATGCACCCTGTCATGTATCTTAGATGCATGAAAGAAGCAAGATCCAATATCCATAACATTAGACAAGAATAGGATTATCAGTAGAAGTTAGACAAAAAGAAGTTTGTATTTCATTTCCATGTATGTAATGCTTTTGATTAATGAAAATACAAGTTTTCCTATTATCTACTTGTCTATTGTTGTTTATTGAACTGATCTGAAAATAGTATAAATTATTAGTATGCATGTATTAAAACTTGCTAGTATAGACTTAACAAAACTCAGAATTGAACTACTGCATAAGATGAACTTCAGGATTTGAAACACTAAGTCACCGACCAAACAAATTTCAAAATCCTGATACTGACACATAAATCCTGATGACGTCAGCATCCTAATAGTAATCCTGATCCTGATGAATATTAACAAGTCTATCATATTGTAATTTATCAAAGTAAGATCTTACAGCTTAAGCATTTAACTATCAAATATAGATCCTGACAAAAATATCAAGTCTATAAGCTGAAACAACATACCTTGCTACTTATGCAGATGTTAAAGATCTAGAAATTTAACATTCCTAACTCACTAACCAATCTAATGAATGTAACCTCATCAAGTGGTTTAGTTAGAATATCTGCAAGCTGTTTGTCAATAGGAACAAAATGAAGTTCCACAGTACCATTCTCAATATATTTTCTAATAAAATTATACCTGACATTAGTCCTTGAATGTTGAACTGGATTCTCTGCAATTTTGATAGCACTAGTATTATCACAGAACATAGGAATATTACTAAGTGTCATACCATAATCCGTCAACTGATTTCTTATCCAAAGGAGTTGAGCACAACAACTGCCTGCTGCAATGTACTCAGCTTCTGCAGTTGAGGTTGAGACAGATTGTTGCTTCTTGCTTGCCCAAGAAATCAATCTGTTTCCCAAGAATTGACATGTACCTGTTGTGCTTTTCCTGTCTATTTTACACCCTGCATAATCAGAGTCTGAATAGCCAATTAGGGAGAAATCAGATTCTCTAGGATACCACAAACCAAGGTTTGGAGTTCCTTTGAGATACCTAAAAATTCTCTTCACAGCAATTAAATGAGATTCCTTAGGATCACTTTGGAATCTAGCAAATAAACAGGTAGAAAACATTATATCTGGTCTACTTGCAGTTAAGTATAATAATGAACCTATCATGCCTCTATAGCTAGTGTTATCAACACTCTTTCCCTTAGGATCAGAGTCTAGCTTAGTGGTTGTTGCCATAGGTGTTTTTGCAGTTGAACAATCTTGAAAGTCAAACCTTTTTAAAAGATCTTTGATATAATTTGACTGATTAATGAAAATACCAGTCTCAGTCTGTTTGACCTGCAAACCTAAAAAGTAATTTAGTTCACCCATCATGCTCATTTGATACTTAGACTGCATAAGCTTGCTAAACATAGCACATAACTTTTCATTAGTAGAACCAAATATGATGTCATCAACATAAACTTGAACTAAAAGCAATTCACCTTTAATCTTTCTAAAGATTAGAGTTTTGTCAATTGTACCTCTTGTGAAACCATTTTCAAGAAGAAATTTAGACAAAGTCTCATACCGTGCTCTTGGTGCTTGTTTTAATCCATAGAGTGCCTTATCAAGTTTATAGACATGATTTGGAAACTTTGGATCAATAAAACCAGGTGGTTGCTCCACATACACTTCCTCATCAAGCTTGCCATTTAGAAAAGCACTCTTTACATCCATCTGGTATACCTTGAACTTTGAATAAGCTGCAAATGCAAGAAACATTCTGATTGCTTCTAATCTTGCTACAGGGGCAAATGTTTCATCATAATCAATTCCTTTCTCCTGAGAGTATCCCTTGGCCACCAGTCTTGCTTTGTTTCTTACAATCATACCAGATTCATCTAGCTTGTTTCTGAAAACCCATTTTGCACCAACAATAGATCTGTCTTTAGGTCTTGGTACTAATTTCCAGACTTTGTTTCTCTCAAACTCATTTAGTTCTTCCTGCATTGCAATTACCCAATCAGGATCCTGTAAGGCTTCTTCAACCTTCTTATGTTCATTCTTTGAGAGAAAACAACTGTACAAGCATTCATTTCGAATTGATCTTCTAGTTTGAACACCACTATTTGGATCACCAATAATCAAATCTTCAGTATGATCCCTTGTCCATTTTCTAACAGGTGGTAGATTACTCCTGCAAGACTCTCCCCCTATGTTAGTGGTATCTCTCGTAGAAGAGTGTTCATTTCCTTCAAAAGCTCCCCCTTGATCAGTAGAATCAGTAGACTCCATACTGCTTCTAGTTTCTGATCTACCTTCATTAGTCTTTGAAGGATCAGTTCCTGATGGAGTAGACTCTGAATGACTAGTCTGCTCCTGACTAGTACTGTGTTCTCCTTGATTAAATTGCTCCCCCTCAACAGTATCAATCCTTTGAGAAGCAATAGAGATTTCTTCTGGAGAACCTTCATCATCAGTGGAGAGAATCTCGGAATCCTTAAGATTTTCAAATTCCAATTTGTCATGGCTTTCATCAATTTGCAAAATTCCAAACTTCTTGTCATCAAATGCAACATGAATTGATTCCATAACAATGTGAGTTCTGAGATTATAAACTTTGATGGCCTTTGATGCTGAATATCCTAGGAAGATTGCTTCATCCGATTTGGCTTCAAACTTTCCAAGTTGTTCTGGATGAACTTTCAGGACATAGCATTTGCATACAAAGATGTGAAAGTATTTCACACTTGGATTCTTTCCTTTGATCATCTCATAGGTAGAGCTGGAAAAAAAATTCAAAAATTCCGATATCCGTCCGAAATATCTGTATTCGTATCCGAAAAAAAGCGGATATTATCCGTATCCGGAGTCAACCGGATATTATCCGTATCTGAATCTGAGAGTTTAGGATACGAGTATGGATATAGGTACATCCGTATCCGAAAGTAATTATATATAATATATTTTTAATTTTTATCATTTACTCTTAAAATTTATATTAATTTAAACATGGTTTGTAATGATGGATGATGATATATTAATATCTCATGATTCATGAATATCACCCCCTGTCCCCCTCCTTTTTTCCCGTGCTTATTTGTCTTTTACCCTTTACCTTTTCTCTTTTTCTTTTACATTGACACAATCATATTTCAAACTAAAGAATGTGTATCTCTCTCTCTCAAACATCTCTTTCAATCTCTCATCTCTCCCATATCTCTCTCCATCCTTATCTCAATCTCAATCTCTCTTCTCTCCCTTATCTCTATCGTCTCTCTCTCTCTCGTCGTATCTCGGGGAACCGCCGGTTTGAGGGTTTTGATTTCAGAAATTAGGGTTCTTTAAACTCAAAATTGGGGGTTTTGAATTAAGGCTTCGGTTTTGGTGTTTTGGGTCGATTTGGGGATGATTAGTGGTTGGATGGTGTTGATTTAGAGTGTATGGGTGATAAAACAGGGGGAACTCGATCTGGGGTCTTGCCGTTGAAACGCCATCACCGGCAATGAAGTTTGGCCGGTGGCGTGGCCGCGTGGGTGGCAATTGCTTGTGGTTTGGATCCGGATATTATCCATATTCAGATAATATTTGCCGGATTCGGATACGGATAAAGTTTTTTCGGATATTCCCGGATTCGAATACCGATACGGATACGGTTTTAAAAAACGGATCCGGATTTGGATATAGCAGTATCCGTATCCGTATTATCTATTTTCCACCCCTACTCATAGGAAGCCTTTACATGACTATTTATCAAGGTGCAATTTTAAGTAAAACATGCAGTGTTGATAGCTTCTGCCCAGAAATAGGTTGGAAGCTTTGCTTCTACAAGCATGGTTCTTGCTACCTCTATGAGAGTTCTGTTCTTTCTTTTTACTACACTATTCTGCTGAGGTGTTCCAGGTGCAGAAAACTGTTGAGTGATTCCATTATCTGCACAATACTCCTCCATTGTAGAATTCTTGAATTCTGTACCATTTTCACTCCTAAGTACTTTAACTTTGTACTCGGAGCTATTCTGAATATTCTTGACAAGTTCAATGATTTGCTGAGGAGCTTCATCCTTTTTATGTAGAAAGAATACCCATGTGAACCTTGTGTAATCATCCACTATAACTATAGCAAATATTTTCTTGCTGATAGACATAATGTTTACTGGACCAAATAGTCAAGATGCAGCATGTGAAATGGTTCAGTAATTGAATTTTCAGTCTTGCTCTTGAAAGTGGTTCTTCTTTGTTTTCCAAGCTGACAAGCATCACAAAGTCCATCTTGCACATAATTTGCCTGAGGTAGGCCTCTCACTAGATTGTGCTTAACAAGTTGATTAAGCTTCTTGAAGTTAAGATGTGAGAGCTTCTTGTGCCAATTCCAGCTTTCATCATTTGATGCCTTGCTGTAAAGACATCTGACAATTCCTTTAGATGTGTCACTCAAGCTGGCTTCATAAATGTTACCATGTCTCTGACCAGTTAGAACAATGTCTCCATTCTTCATATTCAATATTTTACATCCTTCACTGTCAAAGATTGATTGGTAACCTTTATCACCCAGTTGACTTATGCTTAAAAGTGTGTGTTTCAAGCCTTCAACCAGTGCTATGTTTTCTATGATGACATTCCCCAAAACAATTGAGCCATATCCCAGAGTTTCTCCTTTGTTGCCATCACCAAAAGATATTACTGGGCCAGCTTTCCTCTCAAACTTTGTAAGCAGGGACTTCTTTCCAGTCATATGTCCAGAGCATCCACTATCCAAGATAATTGAATGCTTCCTTCCTGTGCCCTTAACAGAAGATGGAGAAGTTTTCTTTGGAGATCCAGGTCTGTCTGAAGTATTTGCCATCAATGCAATGTTGTCATCACCCAATTCATCTTTAGAATCACTGGAATCAGCCCAGTCCTTCTGTGTGACCATGAGTGCATTACCCTTTCCTGAATTCCTAGGCTTCTTACACTAACTAGCAAAGTGTCCAAGCTCGCTGCAGTTAAAGCACTTGATCTTTGCCTTATCAAGCTTGATAATTGTACTTTTGACCTTGTCATTCTTTTTCTCCTCTTTCTTTTGAAAAGGCCTTTTGCTAAATCTTCTCCTGTTGAATCTTCCTTTCTTGAAAGCTTTAGCAAACATAGCAAAGAGTTCCTGCATCTCTGATTCAGAATCACTGTTGTCAGAGTCTATATCTGTAGTCTCTGACTCAGAACTTTCTTTGCTTTTCTTCTTCCTTAAGTCCTTTATAGTAGTCTCAATATTCTGTTCTTCTGGAAGCTTCTTTGATTCAGATTGAGCAGTAAGTGCAATAGTTTTCATCTTTCTTTCACCTCTTCTCTTCTTCTGCTGCCTGTCCAGTTCATAAGCCCTCAGTTTTCCATAAACTGCCTCTAATGACATTTCATCCAGATCATTAGCTTCCTCAATTGCAGATATCTTCTCATTGAAGAAATCAGGCAAGGCTTTCATGAACTTAGTATTCATATCCTCCAAGTCATAATATTTGCCGTGCATCGCCATCTCATTGATGAGTTTAGTAAACCTATCAAAGGTATCAGTAAGTGACTCACCGGACTTGGATTCAAAGTACTCATACTGTTGTATGAGAAGTGTCCTCATATTCTTCTTGACAGGTTTTGTTCCTTCACAATGAACCTTCAGATTGTCCCATATCTCCTTAGCAGTTTTACAAGAAAGAACATAGTTAGTGAGAACAGAATCAAGACTGTTGAACAGTATGTTTCTCACTTTAGCATCTTAAGAACATTCTCCTTGTCCTTATCTGTCCATTCAGATTTAGGCTTCTCTGCTGTGTGCTCTGGAACAACTTTTCCTTCGACAGTTGCTTGAGGAACAACCCTTGTTGGAACGAAAGGCCCATCTCTAATTGTGTCATGATAATCAGGATCTGTTGCTTCCAGGTGATGCAACATCTTCACTTCCCAGAGAGTATACTCGTTTCTCTTGAGCATAGGGATCTTAGTATTACCATCCTTGTAACCAGACATGATTGCAGATCTTTATGATTATCCGAAATCAACCTGCTCTGATACCAATTGTTAGCTCGAATAACTTGTAGAAGGGGGGTTGAATACAAGTTATATAATCGTGTTTGATTTTTGCTTAATTAGATAAACAAGAACAAATGAATAAATCAAATTGTTTGTATTAATAAAATCAAATACAAACTCTACCAAAGGTGTACAATACCTTTAGCAGCTGCTCTCAATACAAATCTCTCTCTGTTCGTTTCGAACTCTCGAATAAAAACCTTATACTAAGCTCACGTTTTCGAACTTACGAACGCTTTTTACAATGATATAGAGAGATATGTATACATAAATATGCATATATATATATATATATATATAAACAATCTATATATAAACATAAACTAATAATAACAGAAAGAACAATCTATTCATGGTAATCTTCTGCCATAAATATGTATAAATGAGCATAGAGAGATATGTATACATAAATATGCATACATATATAACTGCAGGTATATATATGTATATATATGTATATGTACAGATATGTACTGTTTTGTTTTCATAAATAAATATTTCATGGGTATGCAGTTTTATTAGACTAAACCATATTGGGATAGGTTGAATCGAGTGAGGCTGTGACTTTTGGGGAAGTGTAGAAGAGATAGATAGAGTGGATTTTATAGATGGAAACAAAACAAGAAGAGTATGATGGTATTATGTATGGTTTTGGAGGAGGAAGGAGCTGGAAGATTTCAATAGCGATTGAAACAATAGATTGTATATAATGATGCAGTGTTTTAGATAAGGGACTATGTGATATGGGTATAAGAAGCAGCCATGGTAAAGGCTGAGAGTGAATTGATTCAGGAGGATAAAAGATGAGAAGAAAGAGGTATATTTGATGATTAGTAAGAGAAAAGGATATGAGGAGTTTTAAGGCATAATTGATATTTACTGTTAAGGGTAAGGTGTATTTTGAGGATAGAGTCAGGATAAGGATAAACGAAGGAAATGGGTATAATTAATGAAGGATTTCGAGGTGTAATAATTACTAGTCGGGGAAGGCCAATGTGGTGGCTAATACCCTAAGTAGGAAAGAGGGATTAAAATAGACATGTGGAAAGTAGCATACGAGAGTATGTGCAAAACGGAAGGTAGGTGTTATAACCGTGGTCTAGGGATTGTAAAGCGCCAGCAATGGGACCAACAGCATCACGACAAAGCAGTGGAGTTAATAGCAACCAATCGACCGCTAGGATTTTTAAAATGACAGTGGCTGATGGCATGATGGAGATGGACGAGATAGCAGGTACACGTTTACTTATTATCGTAAATGCGTATACAAATGATGAGTCGATATGAACATAGAGGTATGTTAAAGAATGGGAAAAGAGTATCAGAGACGGAATAGGCAGTAAAGCATGCGAGTTTATCATCGAGATATGAAAGCATAAAACTGGTAGAAGCAATGAGAAGACATTAGAGAGTAGAGTACGAGATAAGCAACCTTAGTTATTGCCAACATTGATTCCGAGGACGGAATCCTTTTAAGGAGGGGAGACTGTAATAACCCAAATTTCTGTACTTGAGAAAGATTTCATTTTTGGGATGAATACTGCTTTGCATGGATGAATAGTAAAATTTTGGATGAATAGTGATTTTGAGGACTAAGAAAATTTTTCATGTCACCATATGTACGGGATAGAAAATAGATATTTCGAAGTTATATTAATGATCCACGGAGTAAACAAGTGTATGTAAACGCGATCGGAATTCAGAAAATCCAAAGTTTATTTTTATGGAATATTTGACCAGGCAGTAAAGAGCATATCAATGCGATCAAGACAAGTGATATATTTAAATTGAGGATCCAAGGATTTTATATTTTATTATTTTATTTAATGAGATTTAAGGATTCAGAACGAAAACCCCTGAGTTAGTATAACGAGCAATCTAGAAATCGCCAGAACTTTACAACGAGATTAAGCGATTAAGCGAACGAATTATGGTTTATAAATTGAGGATCATGAGTAATAGAAATCCATGAAAGGATATATCATATGAGGAATATAGGATTTAGAATAAAATCCCAGAGTGGAGGAATAGAGAATGCTTGAGAAATCGAGAGAACGTTTTCTGAGATGAAGAGAACATATAACGGATATTGGATTTAATATCTGTTTGAGGATTAGAACCACCCCAACACCTTAGAGTAAAATGTAGGAGAGGGTAATATATATCCAAGAGATTTACAAAGGAGAAACCACTGAGACGATCACAGAAATCATTCGTTGAATCAAACGACGAGAGAACTTTGAACGAAGCCCAAACAAAAGGCCCAAATACATGGGGCAAGCCCAAATTTCGGACCAATACTAATTAAGAGCTGATATTGGTGTGTAAAGGAAGGAAATTACTTGAGTGAAAAAGAGGAAAAGGAAGGACATTGGTGGAAGAAGTGAAGATAAGGCAAGGACATGGAAGTAATGTTACTAAAATGGAGTGATGTGTTTTAAGGATGACATTTGGACCACTAGACCACCAACAATTGGCTCCAATAGATGATCAACAACACATTAAAAGAGATGAGGTTGAAATATAGGAGTATTAGATTGATATTATTCAAGAGAAGGCAAAGAAAACAAAAGAAACACAAAAATTCTATAAACTGCCCAGTAGAAACACATGCCAAAGAAAAATTCATATCTCCACTTCTATCCCTTCATAAATCACCAAATTTGAACCATAGCTTCCTCATTATATGTATAACATAATTTTAAAATTTTATGGCCAAAAAAGGAGTGTAGCCTAGTCAAATCCATCCTCCAAGTTGAAGAACCGAAACTGTCCAAGACCTTGGCAGTTTCGACCTCTCACCTTAGAAAGACAATAAGCCGAGCTTCAATCATCCCCTGGTGATGAGCTAGGACTCAAAATAAAGCCCTTGAAGAGTAGAAGGATTTGTTAAGGCTACCCAAGGCTATTCAAAGTTGTATCAAGCTTTGTTAGTGTTGTTAGAGCTTCATGGAAGATTGTCGGATTCCGCTACGAGCCCTGCTACATCAGGAGTACCAGTGGCAATCAGAGCTGGCACTAGTACGGCGAACTGTGATTAAGGAAAGGGGAAAGGCAACCGATTCAGCGCGTTAGCCTTATAGTATCTGAGGAGGGTGCAAGCTGGAAAGAAGTTGTTTAATGCCTTATTATCTAGTACTTTGAAGTGGTAATAGTATTTCAAAGATTCTGGAAAGTGAATTTGAGATGTAATAACTTTTGAATTATTGTGTTCTTGTTCTAAGGCTATAACGCATGGAGTAAAATAGGGAGTTGTTATGAATATTGTGATGGATTATATTGTGAGCAGGTGATTGAGTATTCCGCAAGAGATGTGACGACCTGGACTCCTGTAGGGAATTTTGGGGGCGTTACAAACTTTATATGTTGTGTTTTGCGTGGTTACTTACAAGAAAGGTTGTAAGTGTATATATATGAACGAATGCACACAAATGGCTAGTTAAAGATTTGATGTAACAAAAAGATTTAATTGCATAAAATACTCTCCAACAGCTAAATTAGTTAGAGGTTTTGAAATTAAAATGTTTGAAATAATTCAAATATATAAAAAATACGTTTTGATAAATATGCCATGGTATATTTATGATAAAATCAATTTCCAACAGCTATAAAAAATTATGAACGAATCTGGGTTGTTTTGAAAATGTTTGAATGAGTAAAAGATTGAGTAAAATCGGTTTTGAATGGATAAGGAAAGGTACATCAAAATCTCAACAAAGGAACATATTTTCAAATACGATTTGAGCTCTATTAATTATATAAACTATATATTATATAATAGAGTCCTTACAGATTTAATCCTAACCAATCTCTGATATCTTTAAGCAATCTTCAAGAAATCTCCGAGATTAAACTTGACTTAGAATTAGGTTCTGTTTAGTCTATGTCAGCTTGATATTTTGGTTCTGTCGAGTCCATGTCAGCTTGGTGTTTTGGTTCTGGCGAGTTCATGTCAACTTGCTGTTTTGATATCCTGGCAGGCTGAACAGATAGATGGCTTTAAACTTTTGCATTTCCATATCATCAACCAAGTTACCTGAGTGTATGCGTATACATAGCATACACATATATATATATGCATATGATATATTAAGTGATTCAATCATATAATGGTAAGCTGAATATAGTAAAATAAGTACAAAGATAAGTTATCAGCTTGTTGTATATAACATCAAAATACACTAGAGTAACAATCTTCCCCTTTTTGATGATTATATACCAATATGTGATTGAGCTAAAAGCTCCCCCTTAATTAATGATCAATACTTCCTGCAAAACAAGATTAGATAAATACATATGAAGTATTACGATGCAACATTTGTATTCATCATCAAAACATCACGCTAACATCAAGTAAACATAAAAGCACAGATATATTAGAATATGTGCATACGGATGTTTGGGGTCCAGCTTCAATCACTTCCAAGGGAGGGTCGAGGTATTTTGTCACTTTTGTTGATGATTATTCTAGGTATGTTTGGGTGTATTTCATGAAACATAAGAATGAGGTATTCAACATATTTAAGAATTTGAAAACAATGGTTGAGAATAGAACTGGTAAAAAGTTGAGGACACTGCGATCTGAAAATGGTACAGAGTTTACAGATGGTACTTTCAAAGAGTTTTTTTATCAGGAAGTCATTGTTAGACACTGGACAGTCAGGAAAACACCAAAGCAGAATGGGGTTGCGAAAAGGCTCAATCGCACATTACGGGAAAATTCATTGTGTATGCAATCCTATGCTGGTTTGGGTAAAGAATGGTGGGCGGAGTCAATTAATACAGCTCGCTATATTGTCAACCGATCACCTCATGCATCTCTAGATGGAGATGTACCTTATAACGTATGGTCTAGAAAACATGCAGATTATGGGAGAATTGGAATTTTTGGGTGCACGGCCTACTACCATGTTGACGAGGGAAAACTTGATGCGAAGGCCAAGAAGGCCATATTTTTGGGGTATGCAACAGGTATAAAAGGTTATCGTCTTTGGTTTATAGATGATTTTAAGTTCATAATCAGCAAGGATGTTACATTTGATGAGGACACTATGGTAACTTCTCCGAAAGCTAAGGTGATTAGTGGTGGTGACATTGAGACTTCTAAGTCTCAAGTGGTTGAGATAGAATCTGCAGGTCAACAAGGTTCTAGTCGTGTTCAACAGGAAGATCATTGTGACATGCATTCATGATGATGAGGATGATAAGTTTGAATATGAGACTATTGAACATGAAAATGTGCAGGCACGCGAACGACAACAGTTCGAGGAAAGTTTGGCTTCTGCTAGGCCAAAACAGCCATACAAACAAGTTCAAAAGCTAAAAGCTTGGGTCAGATAAGCCTTTGAAACACTACAGGTAGGATAATGCAGTAGAGTATGCACTCTTGGTGGAGGATGGTGAGCCTATTTCCTTTAGAGAAACTATTCAGAATTGTAATAGTGAAAGTTGGTTGGCAACGAAGGAAGAAGAGATGGAGTCTTTGAAAAAGAACCAAACTTGGTATTTAGTCTCATTGCCTGCACAGAGCAAGGTTCAACATTGCTTGGACTTGCTCAATATCATCCAATAATGATTGCCCTTCGGGGCAGTGTTGGGTTAAGGTGGAGATTTCATCCTATGGTGTGAACAACGGTGGCTTGATCCCGGTTAAAGGTACGTAAGCAGCTAAGGTAATATGGCACAGCCGGTTGGGGTTTACTTATCAAGGTTTTCATGGTATTCTCGGTGTTCGTCCATAATTTGAGGTCTATCAAACGATGTACGAGGTGAAGAATTGTGAGTTTGAAAGGTTGGGCTAGTTTTTGGTGCTAATGTGAAAAATTCCTAGAAATTTTTGTGGCTTCGTTAGTTGTTTTGTTTTTGCGTTTCCCGGAGTTCCAACAGTCGGATCGCCCTGAATTTTGGACATCATCTTCCTTACTCATGTATCTAAATTCTGAACGGTGTAGATCAGATTTGGAGCTGCAGAAGGCCTGTTTATTGAGGTAGGGACAGGGATTGTTGTACCACAGTGTGGATTAAGCTCCCCGTAGGAAGGCAACTTGGAACGGGTATTTTTATCCCAAAAGTATTTTGGGTTAATTCTTAAGCAAGGCCCATAGTTAATATGATATGTAAATGATAGTGAATTAGCTAGGTTTTAATTATTGTGATATTGTATACAGAAAACATCTATGTATAAATATATACAAGAAAAAGGTTCATTCACTTGGCCAACAAAATCCTTCTTCTCTGTGCTTTCGATTTACTATTTACTTTGATTATTATCTTGTGTTATAGCTTATAATTTGTGGTGGTAGAAATTGGTTTGAGTTCTACCTAAAAGTCTTATGTTTTGGGTGTTATTCCGTTGTGTCAAGGGTTGTCCTTGTTTGGGACCCAACAATAAAGTTTATAGCAAATTACAATTTTAAGTTTTTCTCCAAAATCTCACATCTTATATGTTAATACCTACATAATATTGTTTAAATAGATCTATGACAAATGAATAATAATTTCAAGTATAACAAGAGTTAACAAATATTAAAACATGCAATTGGGTTGCTTTCACAGTTTCAGCATTTGCATATATAAAAGATATATTCACAGTTTTTCTGTGATACTTCATATAAGAGCCTCATGCAAGATGAAATGATGAATATAAAGATATTGAAGGTTGAATCTATGTAATTAAGTGGACATGTGTGTCACTGTAAGTCTGAAATGATGAATGTGCTGTGAGTTTGTTTGATACGGTTTGTAGAAGATGTTAATATTATGTTAGTGAGACAACCCGATTCCAAGCTCCCACAAGGCTAAACATCCTAAGAAACATGACGAATCAAGATGAAGTGATGTTCTGCACGGTATTGCTTCCGACTTAACTATTTTCTCGGGGCTGATAGTAGACAGACACGAACCAAACCCATAGACTAATCATTAGGATTTTCTGTTTGTCTATCTCAATTCACAGTTTTCACATTAATCAAAATGTTTCATTGAGAAAAGTAGTCAAGACGAGTAGGAGTTGTATGGACTTGAGAAGGATTTTTCTGAAATGATGGAGTTCTCAGTCAGGGCTAAAAACCATTAGAAGTTTACATAACCTTCTAAATTGCAAGAATTCAACTACATTCCAAAAAATAAATAAATTCAACAGGTATTCATCGATATCTTGCAAAGGCATTGAAATTAGAGTTAGATGAACTTGTCATGTACAAGGCATGCCAAAAATTATCTAGTGTAACAAATAGCAGTTGAATCTTGAAGAATTCGGCAATGTAGGAACAGCCAAACTTCCAAAACCAAATTCATCATATAACAGAGTTTGTAGAAACATATGTGAGCTCAATTAAGATATGCCTTGCAACCAGATAATGCCTTAAAACTTTGTTACATTCTTTATATACTCCTTCAACAAAATTCGGGGGAAATTATACGAAAGTCACTAAACTGTTGTTTCCTTCTATTTAGCATATATACCTGTATACTCACATATCATAAGTTCATTTGCAACCCTGTACAAATTAAGTAGGCTTTGACTGAATGGTAATTGATGATATGGAACCATAATTGTAAAAGAAACTAGAATTTATTACATCGATTTGAATACTATAATCACCAGCCAAAGTTCGTCTTATAACAACTTCAAAATAACCATCAACATGGCATTTAAAACTGATATATTTATACAAGTTCCTTTATCATGAAACAACTTAAACTATTTCTACTTAAGGGTTCCATCTTCGTCACATTTAAATATAGCCGGACACAAACGGGAAGATTTGGTGTGTTATAGAGCGGTTGGATGATGAGCTGAAATAGAGCATATTCTTGCAATGCTTGTAGTATTAGTTGACTTGCGAGTATGATACCAACCAAGATCAAAAGACCGTTTTAACACATAGGACAGATCATTCTAATAAGGTTGAGTGTACATAACCTCTCACAACGGAAATTTAAGTAATTTTGATACCTTTAAATGAACAGTTCAATAGCTAACGTGTACCAAAATTTCTAGGTCGGTTGTACTAGCCCGTGGTGATCTGTTGAACTATCTGATACGCGTTGGGTTGTTAGTTTGTGTGACATCCCATTATCCGGGGTACCGATTTGGGGCCACTAACCACAATCAACCTAACCTTTAACTGGATATGAGCATAATATAATAAAACAAAACAAATTAACCAAGATCGCATACAGGTTATGGTATAAAACAAACTATTAAATTACATTATTACAATCCAATCTCCGAATAAAATTGTTATACAAATTGCTAACAAACTAAGTCCATATGTTGAACTATTTAACCAACCTCTGACGAAGCACAAGTCACTACCCGACCAAGTCAACAACCCGAACATCACCTCTCGCTGTAGGAACAAGACTACTCATCTGACCACCAGGTCCACTCATATCCTCTCTATAAACTGGAGGAATAAAACAACAATGCAAGAGTGAGCCAACAGTGCTCAGCAAGCATAAATGTGTATAAATATCAAGAACAATAATAAGATCTGATCAACAAGATAATCATCAAATATCTCAAGAGATTCAAGCTGCTCAACAATTTAAATTCAAGGGATTGATTAGAATTGGACTCTTTAAATTTTATTAAAAACATAAGGGTTAGGCTGATGATCAGTCAAGCACTAACCACGACCAATGCGTACAGTAAAGCCCTGAAATGGATCCATAACCTCTGACCATAAATCCGGTCTCCCTGAAGGGACTCTGTTGACCATTAATCTGGTCTCCCCGAAGGGACTCAGTTGATCATTAATATGGTCTCCCCGAAGGGAATCTGTTTTAAAAAAATTTCCAATTCTAAGTCAAACGCATTATAGGTGTCGGAACAATCGACAACCTTTTCCAACCAAACAACTGGAAAACTCACGTTCCAGAACAACAACTCATAATCCAAGAATTATTGAAGAATTCAAGATCCACAGGTGTCGACGAGTTCGACACGGTATTGGGTAATAATTAAGGAATAATAAATTCAAAGGGTATCGACGAATTCGATACAAGAAATGGGGTGTAAATGAATAAACAATAACAACAACAGATATCGACAAGTTCGATAGAAATAGTTGGGGTGATGTCATAATCAGAATAATTAAAACTAATTTCATTTGAACAAGAAGTGAAGGAAAGTACTTGCCTGTCAACCAACGCTAAACTCGTCTAACACTTGATCGTCTCACTCTACTTTAGTCTTCCCTTTATCCCTCTAACTCGACTCTAGATTTTACTTCGTCCCTCTTACTCGGCTCTATAATAATTACGGCACATTAATACATCTGACTATCATATTCTAATTTAAACACCTCTCATGATCACATCAAATACCAAACAGAGCAATTAAGACTCACTAGCATTTATTCCACATACAGTAGAACCTCGATAAATGAATACTCAATAAACGAATAACCTCATCAAATGAATAATTTTTTGGGTCCCGACATAATAGAGACAGTGTATTTTTGACCTCGATAAATGAATAATCTCGATTAATGAAAAAATTTTTTTAGTCCCAAACATTATTTATTTATTGAGGTTTAACTGTAGTTCACATAGCACACAAGCAGGTAAATTTCACAAAATGGCACAAATAACTCACTTTATCATCAACTGAACTCAATAAATATTTTTAAAACAATCTTCAATCTTGGGTTTTGAATAAAACCCACCTCAGAATATTTGAAAGTATTTTTAAAACATTTTCTGGATTTTTAAACAATTTTCTACTATTTTTAAAGCATTTAAAACAGAAAATAGATTAATTAAAATTAAATAACTCTAATTAAATTAATTAAAATCAAATAATAACTAATTAACTAAATTATTCAATAAATGATCACATTTATCAAATAATTATATCAATTAAATTATTAATTGAAATTAATTAAAGTAATTAAAAGTAATTAATTCTTAATCATTTTTGAATTCTAAATTTAAAACTCTATTTTTGAAACTAATTTCTGAATTTCTTAAAAGAAAAATTCAGATTTTAGATATAATCTTTGAGAGAAAAGTAATTTTAAGCAAAGGTAAATAAATAAGATTCACATGTAAAGTAAATCAGTAAAAAGTTAAAATCATGAAGTTTTACCACTGTTGTTGTCCAACAGATCAAACCAGCTTTAAAAAATAAAAACAAATTAAGAAAATAACAGAAAAATCCAAGAAAAGCTTCTTCCCCCACTGTAGATTCCGGCCGGCCGGTACAATTCTGGCGACCGCGACCACGCCCACATACACTCTAATTCCATCGTTTTCTTGCAATAAAAACGACGCCCAACTACTGAACACTACCTTACAGCAATATACGACCAGTTTATGATCAAAACGAACCATTTATAAGAAAATCCAGCGAGCATAAATGAAGATTCCGGCGAAACTTCGATTATGCTCAAAACTAAACGAAATCTTGCGTTCTTTATGTCAAAATGAAGCTCATAGCACGTACAACCTATCCACCATAACCTTACATACAAATGATTCCTCAACAACAAGAAACGAACGAAATTATAATTCGAAAAATGCTTGAACTCGTTTTATACCAATTCGAACACAAACACCTCGATTGAATACTTGAATCGATTACAAAAAATAATAGGAAGCTATATCTATCATCAAAACAACTGAAAAATCAATCAAATGAAAAGCCCTAATTTTCCCCCAAGAACCCTAATTTAAAAATTCTGCAGATTTAAATAAAAATTCGTAGAAAAAAAATGAAAAATTACCTCACACTGATTTTGATTGAAGATTTGGAAACTAGAAATCAAGGGCTTCGCTTTGAGTATTTGCACGCTGAAATCGAATTCCAGAATCGCCTCCAAATGGCGATCGATCCTCAAGAACGATTTTTGAAAATATAATTAATAGGATTTTGAAAAATATAAACCTTAGATTTTGATTGGTCTGCAGGAAGGATTCTGATTGGCTGAGGTGGATAAGCTTGAGATTGGTCAAAAAAAATATACTAAAATATTACTTAGTATTTTTTTGTTTCCAGAATGCTCGAAACTCTAATTAACTTTTAATCGGTCCGGAACGTACCAACTAAATCAATTATGGATCCGATTCGAACGAAAATATTTTCACGAAAAATAATGAATCGATTACTGAAAATTTATAAAACTTCTAAAATGAATAAAATACGACTTTCGAATACTCTGAGATTTATCTGACGAATATTGATACGAAAATGATTTTAAATCGAAGCCCAAGGAATTTTGAAAACAACTCTTAATGGATAAAAACAAACTATTAGCACGGATTACGAAAAGTTAAAGGTAATTATCCTGGAGTCTAATACAATCATTAAACGCATATGGGGTCCTAACTGATCATTCCCGATCTTTCATATTCGTATTTCACGATACCATCTCATACCCGCGATATAATTATCCGCCACACCTTCTAAATCATTTTAACACTTATCCTCAGGCATCGATCACCATTTATCACCTTGACTCGTCAAACTGAAATTAAAATAATTTAAAATATTTTCATTCCTATTTACGAAAAATAGTAATTATATGAATTTAATATTCGCGGTTCTTACAGTTTGGACTTGGGGTGTGTTCATCAGACTCCTTAAAGTTGGAAGTTAGATGTATCACTGTAATTGATTGCTTGTTGTGTACCTATCTCAGGGAAAAAAACACAGAACCACTGTTTGAGTTTTGCTTAAATATTTAACGGAAGCTAATTTGGTGGCAAGAATCAGTAAATAAATAAATTTCAATTATTTTATCATTTAATTTAATATTTCAGTTTTTATTTTGTAAGGTTATATAAAGAACTTGATCTTTAGGCAATAAGATGTATCACACCTATATCAAACATATATCAATCTTCATACTCATGTCTTCTCCTACTACGTCTTTTCGTTGCTCATCTGTAAACCTTGAAAAATGAACATGGTATCAGAGCTCTCTTTTTAAGGGACCTATACTTTTGATAAAATTACTATGACCCATGACCATATACATAAATAATGCCCCATAAACCATAACCATAAACCTTAACCATAAATATGAACCTTGTCTATATTCTAAGTCATGGAAGCTAGTTCCATTAAAAAATTTAGAGTTTGCTCCTGAAATATATGATGGAGACGATTATAATTTGTGGTCGGTATACATGAAAAAAATCTACAAGGAAATAAGGAAAAAAAAAAAAGGAAAAATGCAATGCACTACAGTATGAAGAAGGTATTTTTAATGTTGATGTGGACAAGGTAATAAAAAATATTGAAGTAAGGAGGAGTATTGGAGTTATACTTCAATATTTATTGGATGATGATTTGGTGGCAAGAATCAGTCAAGAAATAAATTTCAATTATATTGTCATTTAATTACGTATTTCAATTTTTATTTTGTAAGCTTATATAAAGGACTTGATCCTTAGGCAATAAGATGTATCAGACCTATATTTATCATGTCTTCTCCTCCTACTATGCCTCGTTATTTGTTTAATTTTTTTAATTTATATATAGTGTAGTATATATATATATATATATATATATATATATATATATATAACATTATAAATATTATTTTTAATATGTTGTTGGAAGAATTCGAACCTTACACCTTTGCATATAATAACTTTTAATATTAAATCCAAATTAATATGTTGTTAACGGGAATCGAAACTTCAATGCTTTTATATAATATCTTTTAATATTAATTTTAAATTAAAATATTAGGCATGATTCGAATCTTTAACCTCTATATATAACCTTAAAAAACCAACCACCACCACCTCTATTTCCACTGCAACTATTCTATATTTATATTGCAACTGTAACTCAAGTTTCAACATCTATTAGCTCATGACTCTAATTAATTCTATGCCTGGGAGATCAACGATCGAGGCCATTCATCTCGTTAGACGCCTTATGGAGAAGTTCAGGGAACGTCGCAAAGACCTCCATATGGTGTTCATTGATCTTGAGAAGGCATATGATAGCATCCCCCGTCAAGCTATTTGGAAGAGCCTTGAGGAGAGGGGAGTGTCACCGGCGCTCGTTAGGGTGATTCGAGATATGTACTCCCAAGCTAGTTCTTGCGTTCGGACCCCAGTGGGGGACTCCCGTTTCTTCCCTGTTGAGATAGGGCTGCATCAGGGGTCGGCCCTGAGTCCGTTTCTTTTCGCCCTTATCCTTGATGTCATGTCGCGGAGGATTCAAGATGCTATCCCTTGGTGCATGCTCTTCGCGGATGATATCGTGCTAGTGGCGGAATCGAGGAGGGAGGTGAACGACAAATTGGAGCTTTGGAGATCTACTTTGGAGACCCAAGGGTTACGCATGAGCCGTTCTAAAACCGAGTATCTCTGGTGTAACTTCAGTGGTGAGGCCAACGAAGAAGGGGTGGAGGTTAGGATTGAAGACCAGATCGTCCCGCAGACGGATAACTTCAAGTATTTGGGTTCGATCATCCAGAAGGAAGGTGAGATTGAAGCCGATGTCTCGCATCGCATCAAGGCTGGGTGGCTAAGGTGGAGGGCAGCGTCAGCGGTAATGTGCGATAAGAAAGTCCCGTTAAAGTTGAAAGGGAAATTTTATAGAGCGGCTATCCGTCCTGCGATGTTATATGGTTCCGAGTGTTGGGCGGAGAAGAAGGCTCTCGTTAGCAAGTTGGAAGGGGCTGAAATGAGGATGTTGCGGTGGTCTTGTGGGCGCTCGTTGTGGGACAGAATCCCGAACTCGGTGTTTAGGAGCGAGCTTGAAGTGGCGCCTTTCTCTGCGAAAGTTAGGGAAGGAAGGTTGAGATGGTTTGGCCACGTTCGTAGGAGGCTGGCTGAAGCCCCAGTTAGGAGGGTCGAGAGGCTTGCGGTTGTTGGGGCGAGGAGGAGAGGCAGGCCGAGGAGGTCGTGGGAAGAGCAGCTCAAGATGGATTTGAAGGCCTTAGACTTAAATGAGACCATGATCGCGGATAGGTGTTCTTGGAGGCGGCGTATCAGAGTGGTGGATTCCCTTTTAGGTTGTGGCTCTGTTATCGAGAGCCTCAGAGGTGCCTTGTCTCGGTTAGCGATTTTTTAGAAGTTCGGTTTTAGCGTCCTCACTTTTCGTTTTTTAGTGTCTTCTGTTTTCTGGTTCTGCAGTTACAGGGAGCTTGGCCCCATGTTATCTCTGTGCGGGACTTTCCGGGTGGTTGGAGCGCACCAAGCAAGGAGTTTCATAGACCCTCGCAGATAGGTAAGCCCCATGTGGAGAACGCCATGGGCCCAGGTATGTCATAGCCCATTTCCGTATCATTTCCGTTGTATTCTACGCACTCTATGTATGTTGAGCACTCAGCCGAGGGTCTTCACGGAAACAGCCTCCCCGCTCTAAAAGTGGGGGTATGGTCTGCGTACATCCTACCCTCCCCAGACCCTGCTCTGAGCGGGATATACTGGGTATGTTTGGTTTGGTTTGGTTTTTCTAATTAATTCTACATCTTTGCACAATTATTGAGCCATTTTCTGGGAAGACCCTAGCTCTACTTGCTTGCAAGTCTCAGCTTATTATGTTTAGAGAAAAAGGAATAATGTATTGCATGATAAGGGTGTCACGGATCCCAATTAAAATTTGTTTGCAGTTACCATCATCGACATTGGAAACAGGGTCTGTCTTATTACTGTTGCTGGGCAATCCTTTCAATAATAATGGTCCGCGGAGAGTCTTGTGGTGTTGGCCAACATTTAAGGTACTTCTTGTTTATTCTTCTATTAATATAAAAAATCAATTCGAAGCATATAAACTGAGATTAATCACATTGTTTTTGTCAAATCAACTACTCCGGCCGTCTTATAATATGTTTTCTGTTTTTAAAAACACGTTTGCCAACGCACACTTTTAATTGTTAATATCTTGAATTTCGTATTAGTACTAAATATAAAAACTTCACTGTATTATAGTACTCATAAATACGAATTCAACAAGATCACTCATGACTATATTTTATTTAATAAATTATGCGTTAATTAACAGTCAACCGCTAATAATGTACAGTGTCCAAAGTCAAAATAGGAAACACATAGTGAGACGGAGGGAGTATAATCTTAATTAAGCTGTAGTTGTAATCTCAACTTTGCATCCTCGGGTTGTCATGAAAACTATACCTCATAGGCTCATATCCTTTTTTTAATCATAAAATATATGTAGCAAGTATTCCTTATCATTCTGAGTTCCTAACTGGCTCATATTCTCATATTTATGCATGCAAGTCAGTTGTCTGGTTAAGTCAGAGAGTGTTCATTCTGTTACAAGTTCTGACCTACATCTTATGTACTTGGTACAATATTGTACAATGAACTCTATATTTTAATATTGCAAAACAGCCTTAAATGATACATTATCAAGGACAAGGGTTGAATATATACAATACCCTGAAATGTTAGCTGTTGCACCACTTTGCATGAAATGTGATGCTTAAGTTTAGCCCTTTTTCGGGGGGTGCTGGGGAGCAAGTCATATTGTTAGAACCGTTTCACCCAAAACCTTAAGGTGTTGGGGAAGGCCCTTTCAAGGATCTTATACTCATATATATTTAACACTCCCCCTCACTCGCAAGCCCACTACGGGGTAAGAGTGGTCACTAGGAGCCCACTTTTGGAGCAATTCCTTAGTGTCAAATTAAATTGAGAATATTGAGGGCGGTGAGGTTCGAACTCGAGACCTCCACAAACACCAGAGCTCTGATACCATGTTAGAACCGTTTCACCCAAAACCTTAAGGTGTTGGGGAAGGCCCTTTCAAGGATCTTATACTCATATATATTTAACACATATGATGATTCGGATATTGTACACTTAAGAAATTATCTTCACATGTATTGCAGCTCAATAATATAGATGCCACCTAAGTATAGTCTCCATGTTTCCAGATCTGGGTACTTGTTTTTGTATGACAAGGAGCAGAAAAACATAATTTCCTTTGGGTTTTTTTCGTTTTACTTCATTTGTAATTCTTGTTTATCGGTGTGTCAGCTCGTTAAACCTTAGTTTATTGAGGTTGACTATTTCGATTGTTGTCTTCTTCTGCACCTGTTTGGGTGAAATCAATTTTTAAAAAAGAAGAAGCCGCCGACTGCAAATTTAAGAATAATTATCATGCATAATGAATTTATTAATGTCGATAAAAATTACGGGTTTGATGTGTTAGGAATTCCCGTTTCCTGTCTTTGCGTAAATTAAATACGGAGATTATAACAGTCAATAATAAACACAAATGAACACCAAGATTTATACGTGGAAAACCCCCTTAAGTAGAGAGGTAAAAACCACGGGACCAGCTCCGAATGTTTCCACTATAATGATAACAATGGTTACAATATTCTCTCTCAAGTTTACGAAGTAACACTTGAGGCACAACTGAATAGAAATACAACGATTCCCTACTCCTTCGGTACTTGACCGGATAACCTGGACGAACTCTCTTTGTAGCAACTACAACAGCTGGACGAACTCCTAATGCTGCAGCGGGACAGATTCCGATGGCTGCAGCCTGACACTCACACAAACTCCCTCGAAACGAAAGAATAGAGTAGCACGAGGGCCCCCTATCCTGACCTGCTTGAAACTACCACAAGGTAAGTTTCCTACTAGACGGACTATCTAGCAGCTATATATACTGAGAAATATGAGAGGAAGAAGAGATTTTGGTGTGTGTTAGAATGAAGGGGGATGGAGGTATTTATAAGAGAAAAAATGTAGTAGGTGGGGGGAAGGGGGTTAGTGAAATTAGGCATGAGTTTGAAAAGAAACCTGCCTAACAATCTCCCCCTCTTTCCAAACTCACAGTTAATCACTTGCTGTCCATACCTGCGCCATGTTTGCACAGCTCCAACTTTTCCCGCGGAACCACCTTTGTCATCATATCAGACGGATTCTTATCCGTGTGTATCTTCTCTATCTGTATCACCCCATCTTCAACCTGTTCCCGTAGCCAATGGTAACGTACATTAATATGCTTAGTACGACTGTGGCAAGTAGCATTCTTGCTCAAGTCAATAGCACTCTGGCTATCACAATACAACTCAAAGTTGTCTTGCTTCTGACCCAATTCTTGGAGAAACCGCTTTAACCAAACCAGCTCCTTGCCTGCTTCACAAGCAGCAATATACTCTGATTCGGTTGTTGACAACGCAACACACTTTTGTAACTTGGACTGCCATGCTACAGCTCCCCCCGCAAAAGTGAAAAGCATCCCTGACGTGGACTTCATCCCATCTGGATGTCCTGCCATGTCAGCATCTGTAAAACCTTCCAAGACTGGTTCACCGTGTCCATACTTCAAGCATAACCCGGAAGTGCCCTTAAGATATCTGAGAATCCACTTAACAGCTTCCCAGTGCTTTCTTCCTGGATTTGACAGATATCTACTCACAACTCCAACAGCATGCGCAATATCTGGTCTTGTACAAACCAATGCATACATAAGACTTCCTACTGCTGACGAGTAGGGAACTTCTTCCATATCCTTCTTTTCTTTGTCTGTTGACGGACACATTTTCTTGTCCAGTTTAAAATGTCCCGCCAATGGTATGCTAACAGGTTTAGCATCATCCATATTGAACCTTTTCAATACCCGTTCAATATATCCCTGTTGTGAAAGCCACAACCTCCGAGTTGTTCTGTCACGAACAATCTTCATCCCTAAGATTTGTTTTGCTGGACCCAAGTCTTTCATATCAAAGAACTTGGACAAATCTTCTTTCAGCTTGCGGATCATGTTAGCATCTTGGCCGACCACTAACATATCATTAACATAAAGCAGCAAGATAATGAAGTTACCGTTAGGAAACCTTTGCACATAAGCACAGTGATCGGACGCAGTTCTCTTGAACTTATGATTCCTCATGAATGAATCAAACTTTTTGTACCACTGTCTTGGCGCTTGCTTAAGCCCGTATAAACTCTTCTTGAGTTTACAAACCATGTGCTCCTTCCCTTTCACTTCAAATCCTTCTGGCTGGTGCATGTAGATCTCTTCCTTCAAATCTCCATGAAGGAATGCAGTTTTCACATCTAACTGCTCAAGCTCAAGATCCATGATAGCCGTTAATCCGAGAACTGTTCAGATTGATGTCATCTTTACAACCGGAGAAA
This sequence comes from Saposhnikovia divaricata, assembly GCA_036435485.1. Classification (NCBI taxonomy): domain Eukaryota; kingdom Viridiplantae; phylum Streptophyta; class Magnoliopsida; order Apiales; family Apiaceae; genus Saposhnikovia; species Saposhnikovia divaricata. The sequence continues at coordinate 134,315,510 of CM071594.1, read as the reverse complement.
AGATTTCATCGAAATCAATGCCTTCCTTCTGTGCAAAGCCTTTAACCACCAAGCGTGCTTTATACTTTACAAGCTTTTCATCATCCCTTTTTACTTTGAAGACCCATTTGTTCCTCAAAGCCTTCCGTCCTTTCGGAAGTGTAGTCAACTCATAAGTTTCATTCTTGTTTAAAGAATCCATCTCCTCTTGCATTGCTTTCAACCAGCAACTGCTTTCTTTATGAGTCTTGACTTCCTCAAAGGTCTCGGGCTCCCCCTCATCAGCAATTAAGATATACTCGGATGAAAGATATCTTCCTGATGGTCTCCGTTCTCTCGTAGAACGTCGTGGCTGAGTTTCTTCAACTTCAGGCTGAGGCGGTAGCTCCCCCTGCTCAGCAGCCTCATCATCTGCTATATCATCTCCCTCATTTTCTACTGTATCTGGATTTCTAGCTTTCCTTGGTTGTTGAGTGCTCCCAAAATTCTCATAATTTTGAGACTCATGGAAAACCACATCTCTGCTCCTGAATATCTTCTTTGATTCAGGATTCCACAACCGATACCCGAACTCTGGATCCCCGTAGCCAACGAGAATACACGGAGTTGTTTTATCTTCAAGCTTTGTTCTATGCTCCTTTGGGATGTGTGCAAAAGCCTTGCATCCAAACACCCGCAAGTAGGAATAGGAAACATCCTTTCCTAACCAGATCTTCTCTGGAATCTCAAAATTCAGAGGTGCCGATGGAGATCGATTGATCAAGTAGCAAGCTGTTCTTACAACTTCTCCCCAAAATGACTTCGGCAATTTAGCCATTTTCAACATGCATCTGACTTGTTCAGCAATGGTGCGGTTCATTCTTTCCGCAACGCCATTCTGTTGTGGGGTGCCAGGAACTGTTCTTTCATGCCGGATACCATGCTTTGTAAGGTACTTTTGAAACTCTTTTGAAGTGTACTCCCCCCCGTTGTCACTACGAAGGCACTTCAGTTGTTTCCCTGTTGATCTTTCAACCATGGCATGAAACTTCTGGAAGTACTCAAACACTTGATCTTTGGATTTGAGTATCTCAACCCACACCTTTCGAGATGCTTCATCAATGAAGGTAACAAAGTACCTATTTCCGCCTAAGGACTCCACCTCAAACGGACCACATACATCAGAATAAACTCTTTCTAACAGCCCCAACTTTTTCTTCAGTGGACTGCTAAAAGATACTCTATGTTGTTTCCCGAATAAACAATATTCGCAGGGCTGCAATGCAGTATCTTTAGCAAACGGAATGAGGGATTTCTTCGCTAATATCTGTAGCCCTTTCTCGCTCATGTGACCAAGCCTCTTGTGCCACAAACTTGCTGAAGCTTCATCTTCAACTGTATTCAAAGCATTTGAACACATCTTCACTTGTGTCTTGTACAAAGAGCCACAAGTGGATCCTCTTGCAACCACCAATGAACCCGTAGTAAGCTTCCACCTTCCACCACCGAAGGTATTTACGTACCCCTGCTTGTCTAGCGCCATGCCGGAAATCAAGTTGAGCCGTAAGTCCGGAACATGCCTGACATCTTTCAAAGTCATTGAACAACCCGTGTTTGTCTCAATACAGATGTCACCAATGCCTGCGATCTTTGATTGATCTGAGTTACCCATTCTTACAGCACCAAAGTCCCCTGACTTGTACGTCGTAAAGAATTCCTGAGTGGGTGTTGCATGATACGTTGCTCCAGTATCTATCACCCATTCGACCTTCTGATCATCAACATGTAAGCATTCTTCTTCCCCAAAAGAAAGGATCACAACATCTTCTGTCATAGCAGCTGTTGTACTTTTCTCGGCATGTTTCCCTTGCTGACCATTATTCTGTTGCTTGAGCCAGGCCCTACAATCCTTTTTGTAATGACCCTTCTTCTTACAATAGTAGCATTCAACATTGGCATTTGATTTGCCACTGAAATTACCAAAATTCCTACTTTTACTACGTCCTCGGTTTGTCTCCCTATAGTTGCTTCTGCCCCTGTTCTCAGTAACAAGAGCCTGGGAATCGTGGTTGACTCCTTGTACCTTTCTTCTCATGGATTCACTAAGGATACTCTGCTTAATTGATCGCAACGTTAGTTGCTCAGTTGGTACAGCATTAGTTACTGTCACCACTAGCGTATCCCAACTGGATGGTAAAGTGTTGAGAAGAAATATTGCTTGGAATTTCTGCTCAAACTCCATCTTCATATTTGATAGTTGATTTAACAACCCTTGGAATTCACTCATATGCTCTGACATGTTGTTCCCATCCTGGTACCTCATGTTCACCAGCTGACGAACTAGAAAAGTTACATTTTGTGAACTTTTCTCTTGGAACGTAGACTCTAATGTCGTCCAAAGCGTATAAGCATCTTCTTCTTCAGAGACATGATGATACTCCGAATTATCAATCCATCGACGAATGAGACTGATAGTTTTCATGTTCATCTTCTTCCAGTCAGCATCAGACTTTGCTGCAGGTTTAACTCCTTTCAGCTCCACCGGATCAAACAAGTCCTTACTATAAAGCAAATCCTTTATTCTGCTTTTCCACATCGAATAATTTGAAGCTGTTAGGCTTACCATTACACTGGAAGAATCATCCATTTTAATTTACCAAAGACTATGGGAATCTCACTTAGAACCACACAAGTTGGCTAGGAAAGTGGATGTGTTTGGGGAGCCTTCCGTATTAGTACGGCGCGTTATCAAGTAACCACTGCGCACAAAGCACTTTCCTCGACACCAACAATGTGGGCCCCAGCTCTGATACCACTTGTTAGGAATTCCCGTTTCCTGTCTTTGCGTAAATTAAATACGGAGATTATAACAGTCAATAATAATCACAAATGAACACCAAGATTTATACGTGGAAAACCCCCTTAAGTAGAGAGGTAAAAACCACGGGACCAACTCCGAATGTTTCCACTATAATGATAACAATGGTTACAATATTCTCTCTCAAGTTTACGAAGTAACACTTGAGGCACAACTGAATAGAAATACAACGATTCCCTACTCCTTCGGTACTTGACCGGATAACCTGGACGAACTCCCTTTGTAGCAACTACAACAGCTGGACGAACTCCTAATGCTGCAGCGGGACAGATTCCGATGGCTGCAGCCTGACACTCACACAAACTCCCTCGAAACGAAAGAATAGAGTAGCACGAGGGCCCCCTATCCTGACCTGCTTGAAACTACCACAAGGTAAGTTTCCTACTAGACGGACTATCTAGCAGCTATATATACTGAGAAATATGAGAGGAAGAAGAGATTTTGGTGTGTGTTAGAATGAAGGGGGATGGAGGTATTTATAAGAGAAAAAATGTAGTAGGTGGGGGGAAGGGGGTTGGTGAAATTAGGCATGAGTTTGAAAAGAAACCTGCCTAACATGATGTGTATAAATAACTAAATAAGTGATACTTGCTCATAGGAATTCAAATTAAACTAAAAGCAGTACTTTTGCTTGAAGCCTTATCTTCCCCCGGGTATGATCAGTTCCTTCCTACTGTTATAAGAATGGGCTACACATATGCTTTCTTTGTTATGCAAAAATAAGTGCGACTTCCAAGTATGTTTGTTTCGCAATGTAGATATGCATAGATAGTTAACCTGCACTCGGGTGCACAGTGCGCAGCTCTTCTATTTTTTAGGTAGTTGTGCATCAAAGGCTGTATTGTCACTTGTCTCACACTGTATGTCCTAGGAGTTTTGGAATCTTGAGATATTTCGGGCACAGTAAGTTCTGAAAACAGTAACTACGTAGAGAATTTGTGCACTAGGCATCTCTTTTATTATAACTTTTCGTATCATTATATGTTGTACTTACTGTACCTGGAATATTGTATAAGTAACCAACTCACATAAAAGCTCAAGGTGTTAGAGGAAGATCATATCAGGATCTTATATTAATATTTCAACAAAGATTTATCACATTCATTCGGATCGAGTAAGGACCATGCATGACCAATCCTGGCCTATTAACACACTTGTCAAAATACTAGCTAGTAACTTTTATCCGAACAGGGGAAGCTGAACTGACCAAACTTATACCTCATAGTTGTGGAGACATGATAAGACATGCATCTAGTGTTGCCAAAATAATTTTACATTTTCGAACATATAAAGTAGGGGTTAAATGGCGTTTCGGTCACTCAACTGACTGGAAACTTTCAATTGGGTCATTAAACTCAAAAAATTTTCAATCACTTCATTATACTCTTAAAAATTTTCATTCAGGTCACTGGCCGTTAAACTCCGTTAAAAATTAGATGGAAAGCTGACTAAGTTTGGTGAGTTGGCTTAAACAAATCTACCGTGGCATGTACAGTCAGCTGAAGTGGCATTTTGGTCACTCAACTAACTAAAAACTTGCAATCGGGTCATCAAACTCGAAGAAATTTTCATTCAGGTCACTAAACTAAAGTTTAGTGGTTTCACTCACAAAAAGTTAATCGTTGTTAATCTCTTAATATTTTATATATATATATATATATATATATATATATATATATATATATATATATATATATATATATATATATATATATATCTTTAGGCCATTTAGAAAAAGCTCATTAAACTTTTTAATTAGGAATTTGGTGGGTTTTTCCACAATGACCAAAAGATTTATAAAACAAGTCGAATATGTGTGAATAGTTGTATGATTAGATTCGGCTCGAATTTATAATTACTCGTTCGTATTAGGTCAGGATTCGAATTAATATGTTTATATTTTGCTCAAATTCGGCTTGAATTTGAATATGAATGTTTGTATTTGATTCGGTTCGACTCGATTGACTATCGAACTACTCGATTTTGGATATTCAAATTCGTTCAGAATAATCTTAAAAAATTAAGAATACATTATCGAATACTCTAAAATTACATCCGTTAAAAATTGAAAAGAAATCCAATTTTAGAGTATTCGATAATGTATTCTTAAATTTTTAAGATTATTCTGAACGAAATTGAATATCCAAAATTAAGTAGTTCGATAGTCAATTGAGTCGAACCGAATCAAATAACTATCCTTAAAATGCACCTTAAAATCCGTACCAGAAACTGGTCTGCAAACGTAAAAAATTCAAAGGGACGGATGGAGTATATCTTTTGGTCATTGTGGAAAAACCCATCAAATTCCTAATTAAAAAAATTGATGAGCTTTTCCTAAATGGCCGAAAGATATATATATATATATATATATATATATATATATATATATATATATATATATATATATATATATATATATATATATATATATATATATATAATGATAAGAGATTAACAACGATTAACTTTTTGTGAGTGAAACCACTAATCTTAAGTTTAGTGACCTGAATGAAAATTTCTTCAAGTTTGATGACCCGATTGCAAGTTTTTATTCAGTTGAGTGACCAAAATGCTGCTTCAGCTAACTGTACATGCCACGGTGGATTTGTTCAATCCAACTCACCAAACTTAGTCAGCTTTCCGTCTAATTTTTAACGGAGTTTAACGGCTAGTGACCTGAATGAAAATTTTTAAGAGTATAATGATGTGATTGAAAACTTTTTGAATTTAATGACCCAATTGAAAGTTGCCAGTCAGTTGAGCGACCAAAACGCCATTTAACCCTATAAAGTAGCTAGATATGTACATATGGTACCACTTGAATTCTCGTTATGTACTCTCAACATCTGCTGCCTGTCTTTTGTTCATGTAACTATAGTCTATAACTTATATAACCATTAATGTTCAGCTTGGTTAGACAGCAGTAATGAAGTTGTTATGGAAGATGGCAGCGGCGGTGGTGCTAATACTAGTGATGACAGAATTTGTTATGTCACAACCGCAAGCTAATCTGATAAACCAGGGTTGCAGTCAAGTAAACGCCACTTTTGAATTTTTCAGCAATTTGAACACAACATTGGCTTATCTAAGGCGACAGTTGTCAGTCAATAGAACACACTTTGCCACTGCAGAGCTGGCTAGGACCAGCAGTCCTGTTTACGCCATTGTTCAATGCAGAAACTATCTTTCCACTGCGGATTGTGTCTCTTGCTTTGATATCGCGGCAGTTGATATTCGCAAGTACTGTAGATTGGTCAATGGTGCTCGTGTCATATATGATGGCTGCTTCCTCAGGTATAGAAACTAACTCCGTGCACCTTATACAAAAAGTACAGTAACAAACAACAGGAATCATACATCTTCTTCTACACTATTTTATTATATCTAACAATAAGATAATCCGTTGGTCGGTACTACGGGCTTCAAAGCAGTTATACTTCTAGGTTTCATATTAGAGTACTGGCGTATCTACCACATTACAACCAGCTTAGATGGAAGTCTACAATAATTAATTAAAATCAAACAACAGGGTCAAGTTTTAATTTTCAACACTTTGTTTTTGTCACTAACTGGTTGATTTCTTGCTAAACCAGCTTACCTTTATTGTTGGATCTTGTGTTCTCAAGGTATGAGACCAACAGGTTTTACGGCACAGGAAATGCTTTAGGTAATTCTGGGAGATGTGATAATGGCACAATTAGAAATGGCACTGCATCAGCATCTTCATGTAATGCAGTTGTTGATGCGTTATTGAGCGATCTAGTAATTGCTACGCCAAAGACAAAAAATTTCTATGCAGCTACCGTGACTGAAGTTGCCCCTGGGGGTAATACAAGCGTTTATGCTATGGCACAATGTGCTGAAACTGTTACTGAAATTGAATGTCAGAATTGCATGAATGTAGCTTATGAAAACATTAAAAGTTGTCCTCCTCGTACCGGGGCAAGAGCTTTTGATGCTGGTTGTTTCATGAGATACACAAATACTCCTTTCTTTGCGAGCAACCAGACAATTAATATTGCACGATACCTGAGATCAGGTAATGCAAGTAAAATGAACAGGTAGATGATTTAATGATCATAAATGGTTGTAGTTAAAAAAATTGTGCTTTTCAGGAGGTTCGAGTAACAAAAAAGCAATAATCGGGGGCGTTCTTGGTGGAGTTGGCTTTCTTCTGCTCGTACTAGCTTTACTTTTGCGACATCGTTTATCAAGAAAGAGAAAAATATCGCCAAGAGGTTTTTATCTGTTATTGGCATTGGTTTTTCATAGAACTCCATTCCTACCCTCTCCCTGGGGAAAGAATTACTAACATTTTACTCAAATTTAGCCATAAAGTTTGATACTGTGTGAATGACCCTGTTGTTCGTTATGTATTTTGTTGACTCATGTGCTGTGTTCTTAACTTTAACAGGCTAATACTATCTAGGAAGGTTAACAAGATAATTTAGCCGAAGTAATTTATATAGTAAATTAGCTTCCTTTGGTTTGTCACGGTAATAATTTCTAATATAATTTGTGTAAGTCCAGATGGACATTCCTTATGCAAGTTCTATATTAGAACTCAATTCTGCATAATTGTCTCCTTTTCTACCAGGTAATGTACTGGGGTCAACCGAGTTGCAGGGACCAGTAACTTACAATTACAAAGACTTGAAATCGGCAACAAAAAACTTTAGCAAAGAATACAAACTGGGAGAAGGAGGTTCTGGAGATGTATACAAGGTATTACTTTTCAAGTTTTCTTGTCTGCAAAGCATTGCACAGCCATACATATATATAATTCGTGTCGTCTTTGCAAATCTATTATTTTGTTTTTTTGAAACATTTGGGTAATGTTATTTGGTTATATGATTTAACAGGGCATTGTAAAGACCGGTAATATAGTAGCAGTGAAGAGACTAGCTCTTAGCACCAGCAAAGCAAAGGCAGATTTTGAGAGTGAAGTGAGGCTCATTAGTAATGTCCACCACCGGAATCTTGTCCGTCTTTTGGGATGTAGTAGCAAAGGACCAGACCTACTTCTTGTTTACGAATTCATGGAAAATGGAAGTCTTGACAGCTTCTTATATGGTGAAATACCCCTTTAATTCTAGTACACTGTCTCATTGTCAAACAAGCATACATTGGTGTAACTCATCAAACCATTGCAAGATCTCTATTTCTCTTTAAGTATAAATATTAGGAGAAACTACTACTGGATTTCAAGAAATTGACGACTATCTACTGATATTTTTCAGTTATTGAACTTTTTTCGATTTATATTTCATCATCCTACAGGAGGAAAACGAGGGACTCTTAACTGGCAACAAAGGTTTAATATTATCTTTGGGACAGCTAGGGGTCTTGCTTATCTTCATGAGCAGTTCCATGTTCGTATTATACATCGTGATATCAAGCCGGGTAACATTCTATTAGATGATGAACTGCAGCCTAAGATTGCGGATTTTGGTTTGGCAAGGCTTTTACCTGAGGATCAAACTCATCTTAACTTGTATATGTAGTCCTCGAAGCAGTTTTTTGCTATTATTATACACTCATTTCGCTGTTTTATAATCTGATACATTTGCTATTAATCTGAGCAAAAAAATTTGAAACTAGTGGAATTGAGTAACATTGATAATGTCAGTAATATTGATAATGCAACAGAGGTTACACGGCACCTGAGTATGCACTTCAAGGACAGTTATCCGAGAAGGTCGATACCTTGTGCTGCTTGAAATTATAAGTGGGCGACGGTGCAGTGACACGAATATTGAGAGCGAAGCTGATTTCCTCCTTGAATACGTACGTTAAAACATTACTAGTAAAGTTTGATTCATTTGCAAAATCCTTCATTTGTTTCTGTCTAATTAATTTCGTACAGTGAATACTGGGTACATTGCAGAAGTAAAAAGTCATGACAGATTTACTTGAAGATTTCAGATCTTAAGACGACTTCATAAAAATACTACAAATATATGCACTACACTACAGTGACCTGACACATTTTAATTATTAAACCAAAGGAATAAGACTCGAGATATCAGTGTCGTATATTAAAACTTGGAATGAACTCGCTATCAACATATCCGAAATACTTCTCAAATAGGACTAAGACTGATTTCCAATACTTACATTTTGTTATATTTTATTAGGCATGGAAGCTACATGAGAATGACATGCATCTGAAGCTGGTTGATGAGACATTAGACGCGGACGAATACAGACCAGAAGAGGTTAAGAAGGTGATATAGATTGCGCTAATGTGCACCCAATCGCCAGCTTCTTTGAGGCCTACAATGTCTGAAGTTGTTGTTTTGCTTATAAGTGATCGATCACTTGAACAAGTACCTCTAAGCAGGCCGACATTTCTCTACTCAGAAGACAGAATTCATGATAACTCAGCTATTGCTCCGTCATCAATGTCCAATGCTACTGCTACTTTTGTTAAACGAAGCTTTTATTCATCAAAATAACAATGAGGAAGAAGACATGTGTTTGTATTGAAATGAACATATTGTTTTGTTTACAGTAGTGAGAGTTTTAAAATAATGAATGAGTTTACACAGCTATATATTCGTCTAAACTATCAACAAACTCTAACTAACTATGCTGATGTGGCAACTTCCAGCTCATCAATTACAGCTCAGCTCTGCTCCTCATACATTTCACGTGAACTTAAAGCATGGTCACTTCGAGTAACTTCAATATCCCCCCTCAAGTTGGAGGTGGATACATTCCCAACTTGGACAACAAAGAATTAAAATGAGTAGAAGGAACCACCTTTGTTAAAACATCAGCCAACTGAGATCGAGTAGGAAGGTAAGTAGCAATAATCCCTCCAAAACCTTGTCACGAGTGGAATGGCAATCAAGTTCGATATGCTTCGTACGCTCATGGAAAACCGGGTTCTTTGCAATATGAATAGCAGACTGATTATCACAGTTTAATACCACTGGTTTGAGATGTGTAACACCAAGTTCTTCTAGTAATCGAACTACCCAAGTAACCTCTGCAGCTGCTGAAGCCATTGCATGATATTCAGATTCTGCAGAAGACTTTGAAACTGTGGTTTGCTTCTTCGATTTCCAAGAGACTGGAGAATTGCCAAAAAGAACAAGATAGCCAGTAATTGAACGACGAGAGTCAATACAAGATGCCCAGTCTGCATCTGAAAAGGCTTGTAGTGTTAACTGGTCTGTACCCTTGAGTAAAATACCTTGATGAATGGTACCAGCTTGATACCGTAATGTATGATGTAAAGCAGCCAAATGAGTAGTCTTGGGTGCATGCATGTAGTGACTTAAGGTTTGTACAGTATAAGAAAGATCAGGTCGAGTATTAGTAAGATAATTAAACGTACCAACCAATGACCTATAGACTTCAGGATCAGGTATTAAGTCTCCATCTCCATGTGAAAGTTTTAAATTGACTGGCAATGGAGTACAAGTGGGATGAGAAAGATCAATCTTAGCCTCAGATAACAATTCTTTAGCAAATTTCTGTTGACATAAAATAATTCCCTCATCACTTCGAGTAACTTCAATTCCCAGAAAAAAATGAAGATCACCAAGATCTTTAATGCCAAACTTAGTGTCCAGATGGGTCTTTAACTCAAGAATTCCAACAGTATCATCCCCTGTTAAAATCACATCATCAACATAAACAGCCACAATGCAAACAAGTCCATTTTGTCTCTTAATAAACAAACTATAATCGTTTTTCGACTGCTTGAAACCGTGAATCAACAGCTCTTCAACTAACTTTTCATGCCATTCACGAGATGCTTGTTTCAAACCATATATAGACTTTCTAAGTAAACAAACCAGATTATGTGGATTAGAAACCCCATCTGGCACAGCCATATAAATCTCCTCCTTTAAAATGCCATGTAGAAACGCATTATTAACATCAAGTTGATGTAATTTCCAATGCTTGGAAGCTGCCAAAGATAACAAAATACGGACTGTACTCATTTTTACAATAGGAGAAAATGTCTCCTGGTAGTCAATACCAAATTTCTGGTTATAGCCTTTAGCCACCAAACGAGCTTTGCAACGCTCCAAACTGCCATCAGCTCTGCGTTTTACTCGAAACACCCATTTAGAACCAATAGTCTTTTTACCAGGTGGAAGTGGTACTAAATCCCAGGTATTATTATCTTTTAAGGCCTGTAATTCAGTCTGCATAGCTTGAACCCAAATAGGAGTAGATGCAGCCTCTTGATATGAACGAGGTTCAATGATATCACACTGAGAAACAGACATGGACGCAGGAGTTTGTACAAGATTACACCAATGTTTAGGAATAGAAACTGTAGGACAATGATATGAAGACAAATAGGAAGGAGGCTGATGAATTCTAATAGATTTTCTCATGGGAACAAAATCTGATACAACCTCAAGAATAGGTTCAGAAATACTTAGATCAACTAAGGAAGAAGGACTAGAACCAGAACTAGAATCACAACTAGATGATGAAGAATTTTGAGAGGAATTATCAATGATAGGTGAAGAAATGAACTGATCAAGTTCAGAGGTAGGATTAATAGGTGAGACATCATCAGTATAACAAGATGGTGTGATTGATGGCAAATAAATTTCAGTAGGAAATTCAGTTACAGGAGAAGAAGATTTAGCATGAAAAGGAAAATGGTTCTCATGGAACACAACATCTCTTGAAACAAATATATGCTCATTATGTAAACTAAGCATTTTATATCCCTTCTGAGAAACTGAATATCCAAGAAAAACACAGGGAACTGACCTAGGTGAGAATTTACTTTGACCTTCAGCTATTGTTGAGGCAAAACACAAACTTCCAAACACCTTTAAATGATCGAGAGAAGGATAACTTCCAGTCAACTTATGATATGGTGTATCATTGTGAATACTCTGTAATGGTAGTCTGTTAATGAGATAAGTGGCACAGAGAACACTTTCATTCCAAAATTTCTGAGGAAGCTTTGACTGGAAAAATAAAGATCTTGCAGTCTCAAGCAAATGTCTATGTTTACGTTCCACAACTCCATTTTGTTGTGGAGTGTGACTACAACTAGTTTGGTTAACAATCCCCTTGGAAAGAAATAAACCCTTCATAAGACCTTGACATAATTCTGGTGCACTATCTGAACGAACTGTCAAGACTTTAGTTTTATATTGAGTTCCAACATAAGACAAGAAATCCATCATCACTTTGACAGAATCAGTTCTGTGCTTTAACATATGAACCCAAGTAAACCGACTAAAATCATCCACAATGGTTAAAAATTGATTACATCCATTATAAGATTTGACCTTATAAGGTCCCCATACATCAATATGTAACACCTCAAAAGGAAATGTAGTTTTGATACTACTATGAGAAAAAGGAAGTCTAGTTTGCTTTGCCAAAGAACAAATTTGACATATCAGGTTTGAAGAATTTTGTAGGTTTGACAATTCTGGTATAAAATGTATTCTGCTAAAAGGAACATGTCCAAGTCCCAAATGCCAAACACTAAAATCTTCTTTGATACTCAGCATAGTCTTCTTGTCAATTTGAGGAATCTGTGCTTTTGCTGTACTGTATAGACCACCATTAAAACTACCAAGAACAACTGGCTTCTTTTTCTGCAAAGGGTCCTGTATGACACATTCAGTTCCATTAAAAACAACTGAGCAATGCATATCAGTGCAGAGTCTTCTAACAGAAATAAGATTGTACTTGAACATTGGAATATGCAGAACATTATGAAGAACTATGTCAATGATTTTGACTGTTCCAATATGAGAAATGGGAACTTGTTTGCCATCAGGTATAATAATGAATTCAGAAGGACCAATTAGTGGTTTATAAGTAGAGAACATACTCAAATTAGAGCAAATGTGGTATGTGGCACCACTATCAATTATCCATTCAGAATGCAAAGCAGTATCAGCCAATAAACAAGTCTTACCAGCTAACAAAGCCTGGCTAGGTTGATCTTGTGAAATTGACTGCTTATTGAGTAGATCCATCAATTGCTGATATTGTGCAACTGTTATTGCAGAAGCACCCTCAGATTTGTTCTCAGAATCAGCAGGGTAACCATGGAGCTTGTAACATCTCTCAATACTATGTCCAGCCATCTTACAATGGTTGCAAAAGTAAGTGTTAACTCTCTTGAAACCACCAGTAGGTTTAGAACCTCCAGCCCTAAAACCTTGAGCATTACCAGCAGAAAAATTACCCTGTCTTTGAACATTAGAATTCCTTTTAGTATCAGCAATAAAAGCTAAAGATTCAGTTTGAGCACCTAATTGTGACAATTCTTGATGTCTTTCTTCCTGAGCAAACACTCTAAAAGCATTAGACAAACTAGGTAAAGGTTACTGCATTAGCACATTGCCTCTCACAGTAACAAATTTCTCAGAGAGTTTCATCATAAATTGTATCAACCTTTGATTTTGTTGCATCTGAAAAACCTTCTGAGTAACATTACAAGTACATTTGTTACAAATACAACAAGGCAAAGGATTGATATCACTCATTGCATCCCATAAACTTCTAATTTCAGTAAAAAATTCAGAAACACTCTTAGATCCTTGATGTAAATCAGACAATTGTTGTTCAAGAGCAAAAACCTGAGCCATTGATGCATAATCGAAACGTTCCTCTAAATCAAGCCAGATTTCACGTGCAGTTTTAAAGAACAATACACTTCAAGAAATAGACTAATCTAGATTGCATAGTAGCCAAGAACACACTAAATCATTACAACGTTCCCAAGCCTTAAAATCAACTGTTCCATCAGCTAGTTTAACAACCGTTCCATCAACAAATCCAAGTTTATTTTTAGCAGACAAACTAAGCATCATTGAACGTTTCCAGTTACTAAATGCAGTTCTGTTAAATTTCACTGAAACAAGTTGTGTAGTGTTTGCATCTGAAGGATGTATATAAAAGATATTTGATGTATCCTGATTATTAGCAGGAATAAAAGGACGATTCCAAGCATTCGTACTAGGTGAAGCCATTAGATCTTATCAAGAACAAGAAATATCTATGAATCAAGATAGAACACGAAAGCAGATAGAAGAAAATATATGAAAGATGTATCTGAATTGAATAACTCTGATTTTAACAAAGAAGATTGAAACAGATTGAAACAGATCTCAAGTTCATACAAACAGATCTGAGAAACGAACAAGAAATAAGAACAGAATACACCTGAATCAAAGATGAAGAAGACGCGGAAGACTAGTAACAGAATCGATCTCCATTACTGCTCTGATACCATGTTAAACGAAGCTTTTATTCATCAAAATAACAATGAGGAAGAAGACATGTGTTTGTATTGAAATGAACATATTGTTTTGTTTACAGTAGTGTGAGTTTTAAAATAATGAATGAGTTTACACAGCTATATATTCGTCTAAACTATCAACAAACTCTAACTAACTATGCTGATGTGGCAACTTCCAGCTCATCAATTACAGCTCAGCTCTGCTCCTCATACATTTCACGTGAACTTAAAGCATGGTCACTTCGAGTAACTTCAATAACTTTCTCAGAGTTTACTGGGCGCTAGAAGCTTGTTACTTGGTGTGGTATGTTCGGCTGGAGTTCTAAGTTTAGTTCTGTGGAGGAAAAACTAAGGCAGCGCTCATTTTCTTTGTGAGCTGTTGCTGCATCCTTTACAATTATCATGTCTTTTCCTTAAAATTTAAAATTAGCAACAAGCTTGTTGCATGTTGCTCTGCTAGTTGCTTGTTTATCTGATTTCCGTTTATCCTGTAATATAAACGTCTTAACATTCATGAAATACAGTAATGAAGTTGCAGAAATGAAGCTTGAAGAGTAATGAAGTTGCAGAAATGAAGCTTGAAGAAGACGATAAAACAGCATATTACTCATTCTGTCGTTTTTACATTACATTGTAAAAAAGATAATAAAAAGTAGTCTCAACATTTAGCTAATATAGAATAATAGCTAGCTATAACAGAATGCCAGTTGGCAATAGTTGTAACTAACTGTGAGAAAAGCTAAAATGACAGACAGTGTAGCACAGACATCAAGTTGCCAATATGTCACAGTAGTTCAATATTCCCACCCTTAGATAGAATGTGGATGCTTAACATTCAATATGGACAAAAGATGCCAATGAACATTCCTGGTTAAACCTTTGGTAAAGACATCAGCAAGTTGAGAAGAACTTGGAATGTAAAGAGGAAGAATCAATTGGGATTGGACTTGTTCTCTGACAAAATGACAGTCAATAGCAAAATGCTTTGTTTTGGGATGAAAGACTGGATCAACAGCAATGCCCAATGCTGCCTGATTGTCACAATGAACAGTAATAGGAAGTGTTTGTGGAACCTGTAGCTCAGACAATAGAAGGGTTATCCAAGATAATTCACAAGAAGTATCTGCAAGTGCCCGAAGTTCAGCCTCAGCAGTGGACTTAGAAACCACCTTTTGCTTTTTAGAAGACCAAGTAATCAAAGAAGAACCAAGCATTAAACATATACCAGTCACACTTCTAGAAGTCTTAAGACATGCACCCCAATCACTATCACAATAAGCTACTAGCTGAAGAGAAGAATCCGATGGAAAGAATAATCCTTGAAATGGTGTCCCTTTAAAATATCTGAGTACTCTTTGAACTACAGACAGATGAGGAACTCTTGGACTCTGCAAGAATTGACTCAAATGATTGACAATATATGAAATATTTGGCCTGGAAGTAGTGAGATAAAGCAATTTGCCAATTATCTTCCTATAAATAGATGGTTCATCAAGTAAATCCCCTTCATCAGCAGAAAGTTTAACAGTGTAATCCACTGGTAGGGAAAGATGTTTTGAATCTTGTAAACCAGTTTCTAATAACAAGTCATGCACAAAATTGTGCTGATGTAGATAGATGCCAGAGTCCGACCTGTGTACCTCAAGCCCCAAATAATACTTGACAAAACCAAGATCTTTAATAGTAAATGTAGAATGCAAAACTGACTTAATGTGATTGATTAGAAAAGCATCAGTTCCAGTAAGAAGAATATCATCTACATATACTAAAGCAATTATGAACATATCATCCTTATGCATGGTAAACAGAGAATAATCAACTACAGTTTGTTGAAAACCAAGTTGAACCAGGACAGTTCCCAACTTCTCAAACCATTGTCTAGAAGCCTGTTTCAAGCCATAAATCGACTTGTTTAATTTGCAAACCAAATTAGAACCATGAAGAGGATGACCTGGTGGGATTTTCATGTAGACTTCTTCAGGTAAATCACCATGAAAAAATGCATTGTTTATATCAAGCTGATAGATTGGCCATTTTCTGGCAGAAGCAATAGCCAATAATGTTCTTACAGTGGGCATCTTTGCAACAGGAGCAAAAGTGCTATGATAATCTTCTCCTTCCACCTGTGTGAAACCTTTAGCCACAAGTCTGGCTTTGAACTTGTCAAGACTCCCATCAGCTAGAAATTTGAGTTTATAAACCCATTTACATTTAATAACTTTCTTTCCATTTGGAGGAGGTACAAGAGACCATGTGTCATTAGACTCAAGAGCTGTTAACTCTTTCTGCATTGCTTCAGTCCATCTGGGATCTTGGCATGCTTGACTATAAGTGTGTGGTTCCTTCAAAGAGGAATCAGAATGAAGAGCACATGCATAGACAGTAGTTGAAGGAGAATAATGACTAAAATTGTACTTAGTACCATCAATGGAAAGTATGGACACTTGAAACATGGTAATCTTTCATCCAAGTTGGTTTGATTTTCGATCTGATGGAAACTCTAGGCTGAGACTATAAATCAAAAGAAGTATCTGAATTCTGTAAAGTCTGTGAAGTGGAGGTAGGTATGGAATGATCAGATTCATTTGCAGAATCTGCAAGGCTAGTGTGAATGCTGACAAAAGGATCTGAATCAGTAGGTTGTGAATCATTGGATGTGGAAGTAGAATGATCAGGTGACTTAGGTTGAACCTTAGTAAAGATGATGTTTAAAGGAGTATCAGTATCAGTAACATCAATAGGAGGTGTATAAGGAAGTGTATCAATGGAAACTTTGTTGTGAAAAGGAAAAATATCCTCATGAAAGATGACATGTCTAGAAGTATGAAATTTATCAGTAATAGGATCAAGTAATTTGAAACCTTTCTAAGTCATAGGACATCCAACAAAAACCATAGGAATAGCTCTAGGAGCCAATTTGTCTGAGGTATGTACAGTCATATAAGTAAGACAGCCAAAAGACCTTAAAGTATCATAACAAGGTGGTTGACCATATAACTTTTCATATGGACTGACAAATCCCAAAACTGATGTAGGAATCCTTTTAATAAGGTATGTAGAAGTCAGAAGACATTACCCCCAAAATTGAGAAGGTAAATGTGACTGAAAAAAAGGGCTCTAGTCATCTAAAGTAAATTCCTATGTTTGCATTCTACTCTCCCATTTTGTTGGGGAGTATGAGGACAAGAAGTTTGGTGTAGAACACCATTACAAGTAAAGAAACAAAGGAGATCAGAATTAACAAACTCCCCTCCATTGTCACTTCGAAAACATTTGATGGAAGATTTAAAATGAGTTTGAATATAAGCATAAAAATCTTTAATAGCTTGAATAACATGCTGCTTAGTAGGAATGAAAATAGTCTAAAGCTCTTGTATTATCATTAACAAGTGTTAAGAAGTATTTACAACCATGACAAGTAGGAATTTTATAAGGTCCCCAAACATCACAATGAACAAGATCACAAGGAGAACAAGCTTGAGAAATACTGGAATTAAATGGTACATGACATTGTTTTGCTTTAGGATAAATTGAACAATGTTCTAAACAACTTGTTGAAGAAATAGGTAGGCTAGATATCTTGGAGAGAACAGAAGATGGAACATGGCCTAGCCTTTTATGCCAAGTCGACAATGATGAATTGCTGGAAGCACTGAGAACTTTTGGTGAATCAGAAATATTATGAAGCTGATATAGACCATCAACAAATTTACCAAGAACCAACTCCTTCATCTGGACTTGGTCCTGCAGAATACACTCAGTAGAGGTAAAGAAAATTTTAGATTGAGTGATAGCAGATAAACTACCAATGGATAAGAGATTAAACTAAAAAGTTGGCACCAAAAGAACATTATCAATCTCCAAGGAAAGAGGATGTAAAAACACTGAACCAGAATGAGTTACCAAGGCTTTATTACCATCAGGAAAAGTCACTGGTAAAGGAACATCAAGAGCTCTAATATTATTCATATTATTTGCATTGCAACACATATGACTGGATTACCAACATCAGAACTTGTAAAGCTTGATTCACTGGAGTAGTTTTCACAGAAGAAGAACTCTGAGAAGAAGGCTGAAACCTATTAGTGCCAAAACGTTTCTTAGCTTTGTTGTGAGGGGTGATACGGATGATCTGCAGGGTAACCAACTAGTTTATAACATTTTTCCCTCACATGGCCTTTACTATGGCAGTAAGAACACTCAAGAACACTATTTCCAGCACTAGACTTATCAACAAACCGAGAAGGAACATTAGACTTAGGCAAATTAACCATCATAGCAATCTGAGAAGATGTTGGTGAATTGTGGATTTGCCTCTGTTTTTCTTGTTGCTTGAGTAACATAAAAGCTTGATTAACACTTGGAAAAGGATTCATCATCAACAAATGACCTATAGCAGCAGTAAAACTAGAGTGTAAGCCCATCAAGAACTGAATTAAACGAGTCTTCTCAATTTGAGCATCCCACTCCTTTGTAGCACCACAAGTGCACTTAATTGCAGGCTCTAAAGCTCTCAATTCATCCCAATGACCTTTCAATTTGTGGAAGTAAAATTCCACAAAATCATTACCTTGTTCAAGCTTAAATAGATCTCTCTGAATCTGTTAGGTCCAATATGTTTGTAGAAGGGGGGGTTGAATACAAACGGTACTGTTTAATCGAAATTTTTCCGGATAAATTTAATTTATATTTTGACAAATTTGAGCGGAACTAAATGAAACAAAATTCAAGTTGAATATAAAATTATATTAACTTGAGGGGTTTGTTACAAATACAGTACAAAATTTATATCTAGTTAATAAAAACAAATTAGAAAATTTGACATGAATTTTCCTAGATTTGTTAATAAAAATCGAGATATAGATTAGGAGTAAAAACTCGCTAATAGTACAAGTGACTGAAGTAAACAAGTTCTATCGGATCAGATATTAAAAATAAGATGAACTTGATTTTCTATGAATTTTTCCAGCTCCTGCAATTTATGTTCTTGATGAGAGAGAATGGTTGTTCTTGTTTTAAGATGATATATTCTGTGTGTTCTTTTTTTTGATCTGGCCGCCTGTCTTGATTTTATGTAGTCTTCTGCATCTTTTCTTTTTCATTTGTACTGCCAAGAAAATCGGCAAGACAATCTGCTCTTCCAAGACAATCAGTTTTGTACTGCCAAGACAATCGGTAAGACAATCCAAAACCACCAAGATAATCAACTTGTACTACCAAGACAATAGGCAATACAATAGGCAAGACAATAGGCAAGACAATCAAGGCTTACCAAGACAATCGATAAGACAATCAAAATTGTCTTTAACAAATAAAAAACTCAGCTGTAATAATTGATTGTAAACAAAAGTTGAACTGCTGTAAAAGAAGAACCACTCTCGGGACAGGAAGTGAGAGACATGCGCGGCTGAGTGTGCTGGTTTCATCGGGCGCGTGTTGTACACGCGCAATAAGGCGCGTGAGTTTTCTGTGTCGACAATGACCATGTGATTGCAGGAGAAGACTTGTCCATTTCTTTCTAAACAATTCATTTGAATTGTTTCAACAAATCAGTCGACATCAACTTTATGAACATCCTACAACTTCCTTTTTTTTTGTTTTCTTTTGTCGACAACAACATGTAAAAGCAAGCCTGACTTCCTTTTATTTATTTTTTATTATTCTTTTGTTTCTTTTGATTTTCCTTTGATTGTATTTAATTTAATTAACTAGATTAATCAATTAATCATTTAAATGAATAATGATTAATTAATTAATAAATAAATTTATTAAATCAATTGGACTAATATATTAATTCAAAATTAATTAACATGGTAATTAATTTAATAAATAAATTAATTCGGAATGAATTAATTTATTAAATTAAATCAATTACATAATTATATTAATTAAAAGAGAATTAATATAAATATTTTGACAGCTCAAATCTTTTTCTTGAACCACTGAAAGTAATAAAGAATTACCACCAAATTTTCGTTGTCGCTCGATGCACGGTCTGGTTCATGAGTGACTAACTCCAACGGCTTTTCTTTATTTTTGACTCTATGATTTGGTTCCTTTCCTTTCTTAACATACCAGTCTTGACAGCTTGAACCACTGAAGTTAATGATAAACAACCACTGTTTAATGTTGACACTCGATGTACTGTCTGGTTCATGAGTGACTAACCGCAATGACTGTTCTTCATATATTGAATTTAAAATCTGGTTCCTTTTCTTTTCTCATCTCTCTTCAATTCTTCTATACTTTCTCTGTCACTGTTGAAATCTCTGTCACTTTAAATGAATCCACTTCTTTAACGAATACTTCACTGAGGCTTGATCAGATGTCTGAACTTCTTTCAATGTAGTAATTCCTCAAGTCTGTAGATTGACCTTGATCTTTTTCTTCTGACAGATAATACAATCTGAGATTCCTTGTGACAGTCTATATACTAATTACTATTACAATCTTGTTTAAGATGAGTTGTATCCTCGAAATACAAATAGGCTATATCATATACCTTTCAATCTCCCCCTATTTGTTTGTTAGACAATAACAAGCAAATACCTAGAGGATAACTCAACTAACTCACTTAAACAAGAAAAAGATAAAACTTTTAAGAACTAAGTAAATAATACAAAAAAAATTTCTCTAGTTTAGATTTAACAATTCCAGAATCTTCAGTTGATGAAATGATAGATGATTGTTCCTCTAGCACTGAACTGATCTTCAATAGATAACTCATCTTCATTTCTGATTCTTCATATCTCTGCCTGATAATCCTTCACATCTTACATTGGTGATTATCAGCAGTTCTTGATTTACAATCACTTCCCATTTCTGACACAGCTTTTCTCACTAAAGAAAAATAGTTGTTCCTACTATATAGACAATGGTGAATCAATACCATTTCTATAACTTCTGGTGAATTTACTACTCTTCGACTTAGCCTTTATACATAGTACATTTGAAAGACTAATAGAATAGTATTGTGATGTAATTCTCCTTATATCTCCACTTTCATAACAAATGAAAGTTCTTTTGCTTCTTCATCTAAGGCTCCCCCTTAGAAACTAGACAACTAGACTTGCTTCTCATCCTAAGCACAGTCTTTACTGCTCCTCCTTTCTAACTCGCTCTTCTTTTACTTGTACCCCAATACTTCTCCCCCTTAGTTGAGTATATCCTACTAAGGTAAGCTTTAAGCTTGAATATATCTTTTTCAATATATCTCTCCCCCTTAGTTGAGGAATCCTCCATTCAACTAATTGACAAAGTAGTTGATACCAAATTTTTACCAATTTATACCAATCGTTAGAGTACATTGAAATCAATTGATAAAGCTTTGTTAGAAAGGAGGTTTCATTTTCTTCCTCACTGTGAGTGTGTGATAGTTTTTAGTGTACCTCACAAGTGTTTCACTCTTCTCTCCACTCATTTGTGTTGAGTGTCTCACTTCTCTCTGTGTTTACACTCTTGCTCACTAGAGTTTCACTCATATCACTCATAGCTCCAACATCTGTTAGTGTACCTGCAAGGAAAAATCACCATAGCCCCTTCTAGAGAGGTCACTGGTGGTGTAATGGGAGTTCGCAAATCCCAAATCCTCGTTGGACTCGTCAGATGAATCTGAGTCATAATCTACAAGTTGCTAATTTCCCTTTTTAGGGTTTTCAGATTTGAATTCTGAGAAGGTAAACAATGATCTATAAATTTAGCATTGAGATCAAGGTTCCCTTGTAATATCTGTGAAGACATCACCTTGTTAAACTCATCAGGTAAAATCTGAATCATAGTTCACAAGTTGCTGATCCGCACCTATGTCGGATCCGTTACCCGCAGGATCAAGAGATGTTCTCTCTGGGGAGTTAGATAATGATCTTGATGAATTTTGCATTTGAGATCAATACCTTCTCTTGAGGTCTGTGAAGACTCTTGATTCATTAAAGAACCTTTAACTTATAATCCTAACCGTAAAATGGTTGGATTACAGGTTTCCGTCAATTCATCCTTAGTGTGTGCAATCTCACTTGTGCATATGAAATATTTTGATTAGTGTATAAGGTAGTGACTCTCCAACTGAATATCCCACACATTCTTATTTGCTGCATCAAGTGCATTTACTCCCTGGTGACCTCTAGTCTGATAGGTTACTTCCATTTAGGGGGTAAAATAGAATGTGTTTAAGTTTGACTGTAGTCTGGGATAAAAGTTGTTGGGTTTACAACCTTATGACTAAACATGTGAGAATACAAAATTTCATGTAGATGAACCTGCATCACAGAATATGAGCAATATAGAGGTAGAATGCATTTTTAACATTGAAAAGTTTTCTAAGAAAATATTGCATTTTATCTTAAGAGAAATGATGTACAGTTGTGATTTCAAAAGGTTTAACATATCAACAATCACAACTATAGAAAGATATTTTGAGTTAGGAAGATAAAGATCCTGAGCCAGTTTTACAAAACAAGAACATAGGCAAAAATCCAATTAATAAATATTAATCGAATCAATGTATGTTAATGTTTAAACCAATACAAACAAAACTATTTTATCATGTTTTAGGTCCTGTAAGATAGATACCAACTATTAGAAATTTTTAGCACTTGATAGGTCTTGTCTTCCAATTGTTAGATCCTGAAAATCAAACATTAGTTCCTAACCAATTGTATAGACACATACCAATTTGATACCAATATTGGTCAATTGTTAAGTCCTTAACACGAAGATCTGTGAACAGCAATCACAAAACAAAGATTTATACTTAAACTGCAGGTTTTGTGTGTGTTAAGAAGAAAACAACAAAAGAACCAAATATAGTGACCTATTTGTTAGTTTTGAAAGTATAGTGACTAAACTGTAAAAACTATACAAACTATTTATATACACATGAAAAATAATATTCAAAAATAAGAAATAATATACATAATAATAATATTAAATAAAAACTAAAAAGAAAATAAAATTCAAATAAAACTAAACAAAGAAGAAAAATCTGAATTAACATAAAAATAATAAAACTATACATAAGTAATAATTTACATAGCTTAAACTATAAACGAACATACGACTAAAATAAAAAGACAAACACTACAAAACATGTTAAATAAGATTAACATTTAAAAATTACAATACATGTACAAAAACATTAAGTATATACAAGAGTATTTATAATAGGTTAGCAAATCCATATATTTTCTGGCAAAACAACTTTCTACTAGAAAATTATTTAGAGAGAAAATATGATTTAATAAACTATCATAAATATGGCAGCTATTTTAAAATAATAAAATTTTCAACAAAAATAGCTTCCTCAAAAATTCTAACTAGAGAATTAGAGAAAAATATTTTTAGAGAAAATTATTATTCTAAAATAAAGAAACATGGATTAAAACATTAGAATGATTATGACAATTCTTTTTAGAAAGATGACCAGATAGAATTCGAAAAGAATGTCATACTAGTTACTTAGCGCTCAAACCTTGGCACCAACTTCCACGTTTCTTGTTATTCCAGATTCACAATTGCTTTCTCAGATTCCTTAGATTCTATACCTTGATTCTGAGAGGCCCTTTTTGTTCTTACTCCAACATTTGGATCACCAATGATCAGTTCTATTCCAAATACACTGTCTGAGAAAGTTGGATCTTGATGAATCACCTTGTTCTTCATTGTGATGTTGTGTTTGACTAGTGAATCCTTTGTTTACTTCCCTCGAGTTATTGCGAGAATGACTTGATGATTATTTTCCAGTGACATTGGTATTGCCAATAACAAAATTGTTTCTACCACTATCACTTGGATAATTATCATCATTAACATTTTAAACTTATGACTTCAAGACAACTCCTCGATAACAACAATTGTTAACTCCTAACAACTGTTTGTTGGTAGACAATCTTGGTTCTAAAAATAAAACTTGATTACCAAGACTGTCTTGTCTGCAATCTTAGAAATAATTTTCTAAGTCCAATACACCTTGATCCATAGTATATAACATTTATTATCAAAGTGATTAGAATCTTGCAAATAAGCATAAATTCAAAATATTTGAACAATGGTAACTTTAGATATTACAATATCCATAGTTCTACTTAGATTATTTTTCATACCATGTATAATAATATGAGTGAATTGTAAAAGATATAAAAATCATTACTTAGAGGAGTTCTAAGTAATTTCACACATACCAATACATCTCACAATTAGTTATTAAATAGAATTCTAACTAAATATCATTAACTGATATAAGTCAAAATTTCAATACACCCAATTGTTAGAACTATGATATTAATTATAGTGAATTTCTGAAAATGGAGCATTGATAAAATTCACTAGAATTAACATCTCACAACTAATTTAAGACCAATACAGATTAGGTCCAAATTAGTTATGTTGTTTATTTATTTTAATAAATATAAGGTACAGAGCAAATACTAAATTGAATTGCTTCAAGTTCGTAACCCATATAAATCAAAATAAATAATTAAATAATTAAATACTAAATCTCTATGAGTTAGATTTTAGCATTTAAATATTTAAGTTATCCTTAAATAATCACCACTAAAATATATTGCAATTATACACATGGCAATCATTCAACAGATAATTCTCAGCGTGAGGTCTTGATGTAAATAAGTTCACAAGTCCGTTCAATACAGACAATTGAAAACTTGTGAGCTTACTTAAGAATTACTTAACAGATGGGATTTACAATCATATAGCATTAATAAAATCCCAAGTTCACAAACCAATCTTGAAAAATTAATTTCATCAAGTGATTCAGCAAACGTGTCTGCAAGTTGTTCTTAATTAAAGACATGCTCTCAAAAGAATTGATACCTTATGCAAGTTGCTTAGTCCTTGAGTGTTTCACAGAGTTGTTGGAGATGAAATTGATTCCTTGTGTTCTCCTGCTTTCGTACAACTCATTTGATCTGTCTCTATGTAGCAAAACATGTCAGAACTGATGTCTCTAGGGTACCATCTCCTTAGATTTGGGTCCAACTTAAGACATCTGAAAATCAAGTGTAATAACTACAAGAATAAATTCTCAAGAATCCACTTGGGACCATGCACATTTGCATAATTGAGAATAAAATATGTGTGTAAGTGATCTATTAGCAATTGAATAAGATAATGAGCTGATGATTCCTCTATAGCCTGATTAGGTCCTAATTAGCAGATCCTGAACTTGTTGGGTCAAATATCTCTAGAATACCATTTCCTCATATCCGGGTCCATCTTAAGATTTTTGATAACCAACTTGTTAGATCCAAACTAACAGGTCAAAAGCCAGCTATAGCGAGGTGTTGGCATGTAGTCTTGACAGGTCTAGAATCTTCTGAATAGAAATAAAAGATCCTTGACTTATTTTTATTGTCATCATTCTTTTGGCTTACTGAAGTAAATCAAAAGAATTGCAACTTTACCAACATCAAAACAGCAAATATCTTGATACCAATTTATAGCTAGTAGACCAACATATAATATAATCAAGATATCATTGCACATATATATTATTTATGTTTGTGCCTAAAGATGTAGAGAGTTCTATAAATATGACACCAATTGTTAAAAGATACCAACTGTTAAAGATTGATACCAAATATTAAATTATAGTTATGGTGTCATACCATGTCTTCCATGCTTGCTTGAGTGATGATATCAGTTTATACTAACCTGTAGAGATCTTCAATTGTCTCACCAACCAGGAGTGCACTTGTTCACATTCCTCTAGCATCCAGATTCAGTAGGTCTAGATGTCCATTATAATCTTGAATGTGCAGCAGGTGCCTGATATCCTCAAGTCTTGTCACTGGTGCTTCTTGTCAAATATACTGTTTGATCAAATTGTAACCTGGCATCCAGTTTGGCTTTGTCCCTCATAACAATGCCTTGACATCATCCAGGTAGACTTCTGGTTATCCTTGTACCAAATACAGCCTTGTTGTTTGGTCTAGATATCAGCTTCCCTTCAATCTGCCTTTTGTACTGATTGAGATCATCTTGCATTGCAATCACTCAACCTGGATCTTTCAGAGCTTTTTTAGCTTTCTTAGTTTCTTCTAACAGAAGACTAAAGAAATAATCATTAGTACTTGAAGCTCTGTTAGTCTTTTACTTCCACCATTAGAAACACTAAGAACTAGAACAAAGAGTTAATTGAGTCAACACTCTTTGTCTTGGCAGACATGTTCTCATAGTGTCCTTTGACTTTCAGTGTGGTGTTGAGTTGACTAGATGATCCTTCTTTTGCTCCCCCTAAGCTGTTGCTGGGTTTACATGAAGATTCTCAATGTTGACATTGCTTGGATCTGAATCATCATTACTATTGACAGCTGGGAGCTAGAAGTCGATGAACATCACTAAGACTTTCAATCACCTTCTGTTGATTAATAACAATCACCCTGTAGGCTGTTGACTCCACTGAGTAACCAAGGAAATTATCTTCTTGAGCATTAGCTGATTGCTAGGATGCTCACTTTCATTTATCATTGCAAAACAATTTTCTTCATAACTTGTGGGGTCTTCCTATATTTCTTACTGATCAGGGTTTAATCATGTCAGTAGCAAACTATCGACTGCTTCAGCATTAATACTCTGGAAGGTGCAGAAATCATCCAGAACACTAATTGATAGGTCCTGTAATCTGGTCTCCAAGTTGTCATAGTCAATTTTGCTTCCTGAAACTCTTCTAGATATGATCAATAACCATCAGTGGTGTCTTGTCTTCAGATTGTTTGAACAACAACTTGTTTGTGGAGAGAAGTCATCAGTCATCACCACTTAAGTATATTTATCTTTGATGTAGAACTTCTGTGTGATTCGTTTTGACTTCCCTTTATGACATGCCTCATAATTTTATTTTACTTTAATTCCAGATGAGGCAGTCTCCTTTACTGTTTCGATTTCCAGGAAAGAATCTCTTGATATGACATTCAGGTGAGAGAGCTCCTTATGTCATAGCTGAACTCCTGTCTGATGAAGCTTTAGATTTGACCTTGTTAACTTCACCTTTGACTGAGATTCCATGTCAGCTACAGATAAGTTCTCTTTCCTTAATCCTCGAACAGTAGGCTCTTCATCTTGTAAAAGATGCTTTATTACTGACAACATTCCTTAGCTATTGAATAGCCTTGACCCTAGGTCATACCCTTGCTGTTGTCTCCAAGGGATGAACCACTTGGCCAGATACCGTCACCAGTCTTGATAGCAGGGCTCTATCTTCGGTCATATGCCTTGAACATCCACTGTCTAGAATCCACATAACACGATGTACCTGTTACACACCCTGCAATGCCAAAATAGTTAAACTTTTTTTGGGACCCAAATTTGATTGGGTCCGGAATACTTGAAGTATTGGCCTTCGTTAGGCAAAACAACATTCTTAATCTTAACACCATTAGTCAGCAAACATTTTACCCTATAAACAGATTTAACAATCTTTGATTTCATCTTGGGTATCCATGTTTCTTTAGCAGCAATAACACTTGTTTCATTGACTGGACATTTGACCTTGTAAATAGCCTTAGTAAAACTTTGTTTAGGCTTTGGTACAAATGTCTCTCTCCTAACATAAGGAGGACTAGCAGTCTTTGATCTAACATTATTCCTGTTCATATGTTGTCGAGGAGCAGTCTTATTATCACATGCATGATTACCATTAAAGTAAGCAGACATTAAATTAAAAGCACAAGACATACAGTTGACAACACCACATGCTTTATGATTAGAATCAATGATAGGCATGTTACTCATGTTAGACATGTTATTGTACTGCTTCAACTTATTACCACCTAATTCAGTCTTAGAAGAACTAGTTGTTTCAACAAACTTGACTGGCACTTTAGGTACATCTTTCTTGGATGAAACAATTTTTGGATTAGTGTCCTCAACAGATTTAGCCTTAACAAAGACTGTGACATCTTTCTTGGATGAAACATTCTTTGGATTAGCGTCCTTAACAGTTTTAGCCTTAACACAGACTGTGCCATTTGCACTGTCCTCATTTCTCATTTCTTCCTGGATAACCATAGAAAGAATATCTGGTGGTCCAGCATCAGATTGTTTGAATAGAGGTTATTTAACATTCTTGAGCACATGTGGTATTCCCCTTTCTTTAGCACTAACAAGGTTAGGGGAATTTATGCCCAATGATCCAACAACTTCATTGTAGCCATGCCCTATACCTGTTGTTCGTTCTACAACTTGATTGTTAAAAAACTCTTTGGAAACTTTAACAGAATTATAACAAGCCCTGACCTGTGTTTCAAGTTCAGTAATTCTAGCCATTTGTTTGCCTACAACTTCTAGAATAGATTTCTCCTTTTTATGAAGCATTTTTATTTCATCTCTTTGTTGATCTTGATTAATATGCACCTTTTTCAATTCTAACACTTCATTTCCAAGTTTAGTGCTTAGCAGATCTAGTCTTCTATATCCAGTTTGTGCATTATCTAAGGAATTATAAAGACTACGAATCAACTCAGGGTCAGCAGGAATTACCGGTTTGTTATGATGATCAGATGCTCCATCATTTGCCACCAGCGCAAGATTTCCAACTTGTTCATCTTCACTATCTGTGTCATCCAAACTTTTGCCTTGTACCACATAGGCCGTGTCTGTGTTCTTCTTACCAGATGCATACTCTCTCCTTGCATCTTGTTGAGGTTGATGACACTCAGTTGCAAAGTGTCCAAGTTCATTACATTTAAAGCACCTAATCCTGCTTCTGTGTACCATTCCAGTTTGGTAGCCACCCCTTGTGCTACTTGAGGAAGAACCTCCTCGCTGGAATCTATTGTAGTTAGATTTGAACTTGAACTTGGGATTCCTCCTAAATCTGAAGTTACTGAATTGCCTCACCATCATAGCCATTGACTCATCTTCCAACTGATCCAGCTCTTCCAATGAGTAGAAATCTCCACCATCCTGACTGACAGGTGTATGACCAATCTCAACTTCAACCTGTTCCTTGTCAGCGCTGTAAGGTTGAACAACCTTAGCTTCCACTTCCTTTGGAGTCTCAACCTCTAGAGCTGTAGAAGAACTTGGAACCCTACGTTCACCATGAATTTCTTTCTGTTGAACTTGTTCCAACTCATAGGTTTTCAAAATGCCGAAGAGCCTTTCAAGAGTAATTTGCTTCATGTCTCTGGCTTCTCTAATGGCAGTTATCCTATGTTCTAGGTGAGTAGGCATGGTTAGTAGAAACTTAATGTTAATCTCCTTTTGTGTATATTGCTTGCCATGGATTTGCAAATTGTTGATTATTTTGTTATACCTTTCAAACACTTCCTGAATGCCTTCATTTGGGCCAGCTCTAAAGTGTTCATACTCAGAGATTAAAATTTGAAGTCTGTTTTCCCTGACTTCATCAGTTCCTTTATTAATAGTCTCAATAGTTTCCCACATGTGCTTTGCAGTTTTACAATTCATCACATGACTGTACATCACAGCATTTAGGGAATCTAATAGTATGAGTCTCAAATTCTTGTCTAGTCCTGCATCCTCTTTTTCATCAGGACTATAAGACGTGGGGTCTTTTTCATGGGTTCTAGCAGGTATTGTAACATCTCCATCAGTAACAACTTGTTGTTCAATGACCATAGGAATTTTAGGTCCATTTTTCAGAAATCCCAAATATTTAGAATTTGTAACATCAAGAAACAGCTCCATTTTATTTTTCCACATATCATAATTATCTTTATTAAAGATAGGAATCTTAACAATGACTTTTGAAGACATGATGAATTTTTAAGTGAGTTAAAAATTCGAAATGGATTTTTGACTGAATAAAAATAGGATCTTGATTTGTGTATCAATCTATAGGCTCTGATGCCAATTGTTAGGTCCAATATGTTTGTAGAAGGGGGGGTTGAATACAAATGGTACTGTTTAATCGAAATTTGTCCGGATAAATTTAATTTATATTTTGACAAATTTGAGCGGAACTAAATGAAACAAAATTCAAGTTGAATATAAAATTATATTAACTTGAGGGGTTTGTTACAAATACAGTACAGAATTTAAATCTAGTTAATAAAAACAAATTATAAAATTCGACATGAATTTTTCTAGATTTGTTAATAAAAATCGAGATATAGATTAGGAGTAAAAACTCGCTAATAGTACAAGAGACTGAAGTAAACAAGTTCTATCGGATCAGATATTAAAAATAAGATGAACTTGATTTTCTATGAATTTTTCCAGCTCCTGCAGTTTATGTTCTTGATGAGAGAGAATGGTTGTTCTTGTTTTAAGATGATATATTCTGTGTGTTCTTTTTTTTTTTGATCTGGCCGCCTGTCTTGATTTTATGTAGTCTTCTACATCTTTTCTTTTTCATTTGTACTGCCAAGACAATCGGCAAGACAATATGCTCTTCCAAGACAATCAGTTTTGTACTGCCAAGACAATCGGTAAGACAATCCAAAACCACCAAGATAATCAACTTGTACTGCCAAGACAATAGGCAATACAATAGGGAAGACAATCAAGGCTTACCAAGACAATCAAAATTGTCTTTAACAAATAAAAAACTCAGCTGTAATAATTGATTGTAAACAAAAGTTGAACTGCTGTAAAAGAAGAACCACTCTCGGGACAGGAAGTGAGAGACACGCGCGGCTGAGAGTGCTGGTTTCATCGGGCGCGTGTTGTACACGCGCACTAAGGCGCGTGAGTTTTCTGTGTCGACAATGACCATGTGATTGCAGGAGAAGACTTGTCCATTTCTTTCTAAACAATTCATTTGAATTGTTTCAACATGTTAGGCCGAATACACACTTATAATCAACTAAGTATGAGAGAATAACAATAAGTTCTTTAAAAGCTTTAAAAACTGTTTGAAATTAACTTCTCTCTCAGTGATGTAAATTATCACAGAGAGCTGCTTAGGTTATAATGAATGATATGATATTACACGATCGATACCCTTCTAGGGTTAACCTAACTGTATTTATAAAGTATACAGCTGCTATACAATCGATAATTGATACTCCTATAAATTAGCTATACAATTGATATCAATTACGATTGCTACTCGTCTCCTTAGTCAACTCAATCTCTTTGACAACTATCCAATCTTCAAAGATATTGCTTCTATAATAAATCTTCAATCACTGTTGACCAGTAGACGCTGCCTCCAGACAGAGTTTAACAAACTCTGTCGAGCTTCCAACAGTCAGCGTATAGCAAACTCTGTTCAGCCTCTAACTGTCAGAGTTTAACTAAACTCTGACTGCTTCCTGTTTGAACTCTGTTTTTCCCTGCAAAACTTAAACACTGATATTAACCATATCAATTATATTTAACAATCTCCCCCAACTTGTTCATTAGTAAAAATGTACAAGTTAACAATAATTGATGATGTCAAAACAATTTCATACAAATACAGTGTTTATTAAAATAAGCAGAGTTTAAACTTGACTTAACAAAAGTCTACAAATAACAAGAAAATTCTTACAGACTTTAATCTCTAATCTCTTCAAGATCTGGCATTGTTTTGAGATAATCTATGAGTAATCTTCTTTCTGCATTTTTAAGCTCAATCTCCATAGCTTCTTTAATCTCTCTTAGCTGAGGATCACTCTCATCCGTCTGATAGATAGCAGATCTAAGATCATAGATTTTGTTTCTCCTCATCTCATTTCCCAGTCTTATAAATTTGACTTCTTCTGACTGTGAATTGAAGTCAAGTACTGTGATTCCCAAATCAGTCTTTAATTTCGCAGTACCCTTCTTCATTTCAATAAGATTTCCATTCCAATCTCTGTACTTAGGAACATATCTGCTATTGCACTTCATCCCTCTGATTGCCAAATTCTGGAGCATTTTCTTTCTGAGCACATTTGCAACTGATTGAGTCCTTTGACTATTCACCTTGAAAAGATATAGAACATATTCTAATTCTTCCCAATATTTCAAGCCAATATCATTCTCACCAATTCTAAATACTGTCCCATCAGCCATGAAGTACAAGAGAAAGTCCTTCTTTAAACTCTTCTGATAAACTAACTGTACTGATTCCAGTCTGTCCAAACTCTCTTGAGTGACACCACGACCTGGAACAGCCAGTGAAGAAGGATCTCTAGGACCATTATATTGCTTTTTGTCCTTGTGTGAGCCTAAACCACCCTTATTGTTTCCAACCTTACCAGACAAGGCTCTTCCATCAGAAAAATCCATAGAGACTCCAGATAATAGATTTGGATCATGAAGTGTTCCTTTCCCAAAAATTGATTGCAACTGAGAAGATAAAGGTCTAGACACAACTTGTGTAGCAACAGAGGTTGTGTTTTCTTTCTTCTGTACAACTTTTGTAGAAACAGAGGTTGTATTTTCTTTCTTCTGTAAACTTTCACCTTCAATGCCTTTCAGCTTGAGTTTAGCTTCTGCTGCCGTTGATTTCTTTAATAACTGTGATTTTTTACTAACATCAGCACTTTCCTTGATCACAATGCCTTTAAGAACAGGCCTAGAAGCTTTTCCTTTCTTTAACTTACCAGACTTTAAAGCCTTGAGATGTTCTTCTTGTAAACTCTTTTCTTCAGCTTTAATGTCTTCAATTGTAACTCCTTCCTCATTTTCTTCAATA
Organism: Saposhnikovia divaricata; assembly: GCA_036435485.1. Taxonomy (NCBI): domain Eukaryota; kingdom Viridiplantae; phylum Streptophyta; class Magnoliopsida; order Apiales; family Apiaceae; genus Saposhnikovia; species Saposhnikovia divaricata. Next base: position 134,282,840 of record CM071594.1, on the reverse strand, counting down.
AACAACTTAGCAGCCAATTCTTCATCAGTCTGTGGATTAGAAGATAATAGCGAACTCTTGGTCTTTGAAGTACCTTGAGTAACAGTGTTTATCCCAACAAACTATGATTTAGAGGACTTGCTAGTTTTAAGAGTTTGAAGTTCTTCAGTTTTGCCCCTTCCTTTATTACTTGCTCCTCCATCTCCAGCATTATCCTTTCTGATCAGAGTTTGAGATTGCTTGCATTTGTCTTTAGCAACTCTCTCCCCCTTTTTGACATCATCAGGAATCAAAATAGAAGTGATCAGCTCCAAGGAGTTGGCAATGGAATCAATTTTCCCAGACAATACATTCTGATTTTGTTCAACTTGACCCAGCCTCTGAAACAGAGTTTCTTGAGCTTTAGAAATGGTCTTAAACTTTGTCTGATTATCCCTCTGCATAGTCATATCTCTAGCAACAACATCAGCTCTCAATTCATTAATAGCTTTTTGAGACTCATCAAATCTTCCATTCAGAGTTTTGACTTGAACAATGGTTGCTTGCAGACTTGAGATAATATCAGGATTTGAGATCTTCGTAGCAGATTGATGAACAAATTTAGCTGCTCTTTCAACAGGAAAAATACAGTCTGACTTATACCAATCCCTTGAATTCTTGGCAAAGTGCTCAGCTTCAACGTTATGTTGATCTGAAGGTTTAGAAAAAGGTGTTTGCTTAGCATCAGTTTGAACTGGTATACTCTGAGAAGAGTTTGACTCTGCACTTGCTTCATCTTCAACATTAACAGCTGTATTTTCAACTTGATCAGTATGCACTGCAACATTTTCTTCAACAATCTCTGCAGTTGGATCTCTAGCCTCAACAGACTTTGGAACTTCAACTTGTTCAACCTCTTCACCTTGTTCAAGAACCTGGTGAGCATCAGAGAATAACTCAGTGTGTGATGCCACTGTTTCATCAAGTACTACAGTTGGCTGATCAGCTGGACCAGTTTCTTCAGAATTTGCAAGGATAGGTGAAAGAGGAACATTAATGTGATCAGAGAATGGTATAAATGCTTCAACAAAATCATCCGTAGCAGTAAAACCTTCTCTGTTGTTCTCATCCATTTGTACATTGACAGGTGTTTTGGCAGCTTCTTCTGCAGTATATGTCTCAACAGTAGGTATATCTTTTTAACAAAAAAAAAACAGTAGGTATATCCTTGGAAATCACCTTTGGAGCTTCAAAATTAACATCTTCATCAGATTCATCAAGAATTAATCTCCTTCTCTTAGCTGGAGGATTCACTTCTGCTCTCTCTTCTGCTGAAACAGAATCATCAGGTATAGAAGGAGATTTAGGTTTGTTAGCTCGTTCCTTATACTTCTTTGGCTTAGAAGCTTCAGCCATCCTCTGTTTTCTTGATGGCCTTATAGCCTTGCTTTTCTTTGGCTTCTTAGGTTTGGATTGTGGTTGAGGTTGAGGGTGTGATGAAGATTGTGGTTGTGGAGATGTAGTTGTAGTGATTGGCTCAGTGTTTATGGTTTGAGGTGGGTCAGTGTTTGTGGGTTGAGGGGGTGACTGTGGAGGTTCAATGATTGGTTCATTTTGTGGTTCTTGTTGTTCCTGTGGTTGGTTGAGGAAGTTTCTGAGAGCAAGAGGATAGATAAACTCTGGTATTTGCTCTTTGTTAGCATCCTTATTTGTCAGATCAGAGAACATTCTCTTATGACATTGGAAAGGTTGTATAACATCCTCATCAGCAATTGTTAAATTTGGTAAACATGCAGAGAATAAACATTGACAGAAACGAGAGAAATAAACAGTTGTACTAGACTCTGCAAGTTTTTCACCTAAATTCATAAGTACAAGACGACCAAAATCAAAATTGCTCCCATTAAGAAGAGAATACCCGATTTGAAGACTTTCACCAGGAATTGCATCCCAGTTGGTGACCTTCTTGCCAAATGCACGAGTAATGCAATCAAAGAAGAAGCTCCACTCCTTCCTGAGCCCTGGCCTTTTGACATCCCCAATCTTATCCAAAGAACCAGAAAATCGTATTTGTTGTAACATTTCTTTCAATTGACCCACAACAGCCACAGAGTATGAAGTGTGTGTGTCAAAATCGAAAACCTCACGAACAGTTGCAGGAGTTATGACAAACTCTTGGTCTTCATAGGTAAACACAATTGATGGAGTCCCATTCTCTCCACCATCATCATAAACCGAGTTTTTCCAGAAGATTGAGATTTGTGTGGCGGAGAGTGTCTCTTGTTGAAAAAGAGCCTTACCAATCTCAGAGTCTCTTAAGAAGTTTTGAATCAGATGAAATGATGCTGGAGCTTTAGCAGTGTCTAGAATTGCAGCATAATTGTTGGTAACAAAAGTTAATCCCTGAGCAACAAAGTTCTTGGTTGCCATTAGAACAGTATAAGACAGAAGAGAGTATATGGAAAAGTGTTTGTGAAAATGCTTAAGTGAAAGTAACAGAGAAATTGTGTGTGATGTTGTGTGTTTGTGGTTGTAAAGATGAAAAAGTGAATAATGAAATGATTTTGATTAGATCTGTAATTGAAAAACAAAACCCAATCGTTTTAGACATTAAACACGCAACCAATTTCTTGTTAAGTGTGTGAGTGGGACACGTGTCACGTAAACAGTGGAACAGTTATTTACACGCGCAGTAATAATGCCTATTATTACTGGTGTTCTCTCTCCTATTTCCAATAAGCTTTAACTGTCTGACACAATTAAACTGGCAAATATTACATGCAAATGTCAAAAACTCTTTGTGTACTCCAAGTATATATTCTGTCTGAAATAAAATATTACCTTTACTCAACAAAATCCATCAGTGTTTATCAATTCTCCAACTTAATTACTGTTATCCTTTCAAACACTGCACAGTTGTGAATATACGTGTGTGTAGAGCAGAGTTTACTAGATCAGTATTTAGAGCATCTAGTATTTCATAAAATCCATAAAATAAATCAGTAAACACTGGATGCACAAACTCTCATAGTAAACACTGAATATATGATGAATGCTAAACTCTGTAGTAAATAGTTTATATACAGTAATAATTAACCTATAACCCCCAATTTTTTTTTTGGTTACTTTCTCCAGTAATTAGAGGTTGAAACTAGTCACCAAAAATCCTATAATTTTAGCCCTTATCAATTTGATAAGTTCGTGGGTCTTCCTAGCTTTCAACTAGTCACCAAAAATTAGAGAATTTTAGCCCTTACTATGTACCAGTAAGTTCCTGGATCGTCCTAGTTACAAATATGATCTCAAAGGAGTTCTAAAAATCTATATAGTCTAGCTTTGGGGTTATTCTAATAACAGAATCAAATTTAACATCAGAAACGAACAGAGTTTAGAGCTCATCAACATCAGAAATTATTTATGAGAGGCAATGCACACAGTATTTACAGACTCAGAGTTTAGGATAAATAAAGTAAGAGATGCTATAAATATAGAACATTATCATGCTGTGTTAACTTTCTGCACAGTTTAAGATTAGATCACAGATAACTTAGAAAGATTCATGACTAATTACTGAGAATAATATTTCATACATGTATCTTCATCGGTGTTTATGTTCAGAAAGAAACATTATCAGAGTTTCTCAGAGTTTATTCAATAGTTAACAGTGTATGACTTAAAAGCATGCTACCAGAGTTTAACATTCATTGAGCAGAGTTTGCATATCAGAGATTAACATATCACAGAAATATGAGCAACACAGTACATAAGTAGAGTTTTGAGTCTAACCAATATCTCTAGTCAAAACTAGAGACCATTCCTAGTTCATTTACCAGCCTTGTAAATACTGCTTCACTCAATGGCTTGGTGAAGATATCTGCAAGCTGTTGTTCTGTAGACACAAAATGAAGCTCAATGTTTCCTTCTTCTACATGTTCTCTGATAAAATGGTACCTTATGCTGATGTGCTTGGTCATTGAATGCTGTACTGGATTACCTGTCATAGCAATAGCACTTTGATTATCACAGTAAATAGGTATTTTACTGTACCTCAATCCATAATCCAGTAATTGATTCTTCATCCACAGAATCTGTGCACAACAGCTACCAGCAGCAATATACTCTGCTTCAGCTGTAGATGTAGAGACTGATTTCTGTTTCTTGCTGTACCAAGAAACAATTCTATCACAAAGAAATTGACAACTTCCACAAGTACTTTTTCTGTCTATCTTACATCCTGCAAAGTCTGCATCAGAGTAACCCAGAAGCTGGAAGTCTGATTCTTTTGGATACCACAAGCCTAAAGTTATGGTTCCCTTAAGATATTTGAAGATTCTCTTCACAGCTGTTAGATGTGGTTCTCTTGGATCTGCCTGAAATCTTGCACAAAGACATGTTGCATACATGATGTCAGGTCTGCTAGCTGTTAGATAAAGAAGTGACCCAATCATTCCTCTATAGTTTGTCATATCCACTGGTGAACTTGTGTCTCTGTCCAACTTTGTTGCTGTTGCCATAGGAGTTGTGGCAGGTGAGCAGTCAAGCATGCAAAATTTCTTTAGAAGATTTCTGGTATATTTTGCTTGATTGATAAAAATTCCATCATCTGTTTGCTTCACCTGTAGCCCTATAAAATAACTGAGCTCTCCCATCATGCTCATTTGATACCTAGACTGCATGAGCTTGGCAAACTTCTTACAGAGTTTATCATTAGTAGATCCAAAGATTATGTCATCTACATAAATTTGAACTAATAACATATCACTACCAAGATTGAAATAGAACAAGGTTTTATCAATTGTACCTCTGTGGAACCCACTTTCTAAAAGAAATTGAGCCAGAGTTTCATACCATGCTCTTGGTGCCTGTTTAAGTCCATAGAGTGCCTTGTCAAGCCTGTAGACATAATCTGGATACTTGGGATCTACAAATCCTGGTGGTTGTTCAACAAACACTTCTTCTTCAAGTTTTCCATTCAGAAAAGCACTCTTCACATCCATCTGAAAAACCTTGAATTTCTTGTGAGAAGCATATGCTAGAAAGATTCTTATTGCCTCCAATCTTTCAACTAGAGCAAAAGTTTCATCATAGTCTATTCCTTCTTGCTGTGAATAGCCTTTGGCCACAAGTCTGGCTTTGTTTCTTGTAACAACCCCATCACTGTCAGTTTTATTTCTAAAAACCCATCTAGTACCAACAACAGATCTATTCTTTGGTCTAGGTACAAGGTCCATACTTCATTTCTCTCAAATTCATTTAACTCCTCCTGCATTGCTGTTATCCAGTCAGCATCTTGAAGAGCTTCTTCCACTTTCTTTGGTTCAGATTTGGACAGAAATGCATGGAACAGACATTCATTTGTTGTAGCACTTCTTGTCCTAACTTTTGCATCTGGATCTCCAATGATTAAATCAGGTGTATGTGATTTTGTCCATTTCCTAGCTGTAGGTAAATGACTTCTATCAATAGTTGATCCTCCCCCTTGATCAATGTTCTCCTGATTATCTTGATGCTTTTCTTCATTCTCTAAGGCTCCCCCTGAATTTGATCTCTTAGAATTTGAACTGTTAGAATTTGGACTTTCAGAGTTTGAGTCATCAGAGTTTGAGTTTGATCCAGAATTTTCAGTTGACTCATTATCAGAATTTGAGTCATCACTATGATCATGCTCCCCCTCAACTGGTTCTCCTCTTTGTTCAGACTGTACTATTTCTTCTGTGTGTACCAGTAGAGGTTCAGAGTTTGCAGCAACAGAGTTTGTTGGACTAGTGTCATCAGAGTTTATTTCATCAGAGATTAGATCTTCATTTTCGAAATGCAATTGATCATGTTCATCAACATCTTCAAGTCCAGTGATTTTTCTGTCATCAAATGACACATGAATGGATTCCATAATCACCCTTGTTCTCAGATTGTAAACTCTGAATGCCTTGGTTGACACTGGATAGCCAACAAAAATTCCTTCATCTGCTTTCAACTCAAATTTGGTCAACTGTTCAGGATGAGTTTTCAGCACAAAGCATTTGCACCCAAAAATATGAAAATATTTCAGGTTTGGCTTCTTTTCCCTCACCATCTCATATGGTGTTTTTCCATGATTGTTGATCAGTGTTGCATTTTGAGTAAAACAAGCAGTTTGAACTTCTTCTGCCCAGAAATAGGTTGGCAATTTTGCTTCATCAAGCATAGTTCTTGCAGCTTCTATCAAGGTTCTGTTCTTCCTCTCAACTACACCATTTTGATGTGGTGTACCAGGTGCTGAAAATTCTTGCTTAACTCCTCTGTTCTTGCAGAATTCTTCCATTGTTGTATTTCTGAATTCTGTTCCATTATCACTTCTGATTATTTTGACTTTGTGTTTTGATCCTTTGTCCAGTAGCTTTACATGCTCCATCAGTGTTAATGCAGTTTCATCCTTCTTTGCTAGAAAATACACCCAAGTGTATCTGGTATATTCATCAACAATAACTAGAGCATATTTCTTTCTTCCAATTGACAAGACATTTACTGGTCCAAAAAGATCAACATGTAACAGATGATATGGATCAACAATTGAAGATTCAGATTTGCTCTTGAAAGAGGTCTTCCTCTGTTTGGCCTTTTGACATGAATCACACAGACCATCGACATTTAGTAAAGACTTTGGAAGTCCACTAACAAGATCCTTTCTTATCAGCTCATTGATGTTGTTCAGATTCAAATGAGAAAGTTTCTTATGCCAATTCCAACTTTCTTCATTTGACATTCTTGTTGACAGGCACATTGTTTTTCCATCAGAGTTTGTCAACAAGCTTGCTTCATAGATATTGTTGCGCCTTTGTCGAACTAAAACAACTTTCCCTGTGGTTTTGCTGATAACCTCACAGTATTCAGGTTGAAAATCTACATGAAAACCTCTGTCACAGATTTGACTCACAGATAGCAGATCATGCTTGAGTACTGGAACCAGAGCTACATTTGTGATGATGACACTTCCAAGATTAATATTGCCATATCCCAGAGTATGTCCTATGTTGCCATCTCCATAGGAAACTTTTGGGCCAGCCTTCTCCACATACTCTGATAGCAGGGCTTTATTTCCAATCATGTGTCCTGAACATCCACTGTCCACTACTAGGATGCTTTCCCTGATGCCCTGCAATCACAAACAATTACTGAGGATTAGATTTAAGGATCCAGACTTTCTTGGATCCTTTGGCTTTCTTAATTCTGTTAGCTTTAGTAGCGGAATTTTCATTATCAGAGTTTAAGCTAACTTTATCAGAGTTTACACTTGCAGAATTAACTCTAACCCATTTCAGATTAGGTTTCAGTTCATAGTAATTATGATAAATAGCATGATAATTTCTGCAAGTATAAATAGAATGCCAAGTGCTTCCACAGTGTTTGCATAAAGTCTGTGGTTTAGTTCTAACATTATCTTTCTTTACTTCAGACTTGGAAGGTAAAGAATTAATGTCTTTGTTCTTCCTGCAAAAACTAGCAAGATGGTTAGTACTACCACAGTTATGACATGTCTTTCTTGGAGCTAAAGTAGCAAGCATTGGATAGTTGCCTTGAGTAATGCCTATTTTACCATTTCTGTTCTTTCTAGACACTTTCTGTTTCTTAACAGATTTTAACTCCTTAAGCTTATGCTTAAGTTGTTTATCTGTCATTAAACCAATATTAACCTGTTTAACATTAGTTTTTACTGGTTCATTCTTAACAGCTTCTTTTCCACCTTCAAATCTAGGTTCATTTATTCCATTAACAAATGTTCCAAATTTCTTAGGTGGAAAAGGTGGTCTAATCTTAACTGTATTCTGAAATCTAAGTTCATCTTTCTCAGAATAACCTAAACCTACAGTGTCAGATTGAAAAACTTCATGAGTGTCTTTTCCTGAGTGAGTCCAAGTTTTAATAATGTGATTTGCCTTTTCCAACTCAGATTCTAGTTGTTTATACTGACTTAACAACTCTTGTTCAAGATGGACAGCATCATCTCTCTCCTTTTGAACTTGCTGCATCTTAACAAGTTTCTCTTCTACAACCTTATTTCTCTCTTTGAGTTCAGAATTCTCAGTTTTGATTCTCTCATTCTCTAAAGTCTGATCCCAATAACTGATATGCAAGGACTTAAGATAAATTCTTAATTCAGTTATATCATCAATGTTATAAGCATAGGTAGTTAAAGGTACCTTGTTTTCAGAATCTACAGCTTCATCAACAGTAGCAGCCATAAGAGCATAGTTTACATCCTCATCTGAGTCAGAGGTATCTGCCCAATCTCTGCCTTTAGTGAAGAGTGCCTTCTCAGTTTTACCCTTCTTGCACTCAGGAGCATAATGACCCATCTCCTTACACTTGTAGCATTGAATCTCAGACTTGTCTCTTTTCCCAGATTTGGTATCCTTTCTCTCAGATTTTCTGAAATTCTTCTTGTCAAACTTTGAATCATTCTTGGAGAATTTCTTTCCTTTCTTGAAGTTCTTGAAACCCATCTTCTTGAAAGTCTTTACCATCAAAGCAGCCATTTCCATCATTTCCTCATCATCTTCAGAATCAGATGATTCATCAGCATTTAAGTCAACATCAGAGTTTGATGACTCACTTTCAGAATGAATGACCAAGGCTTTTCCTTTTGCCTTCTTCCTGAATGCTTCCTTCTTTGAGGGTCTCTTTCTTCAACTCTTAGAGCAACAGATTTTGACTTTCTACCTGATCTTTTGCTTCTCTGTTCCATTTCTAGTTCATGAGTTTTGAGAAGCCCATAGATCTCATCAATATCAGTATCAGCCAGATCATAATTGTCTCTAATAGTGGTTGTTTTGACATCCCACTTTTCAGGTAGAGAAAGAAGAAACTTGAGATTTGAATCTTCTAGATCATATTCTTTATTAACCAGTGACAGATCATTAAGTAGCTTACAGAATCTGTCAAAGGTTTCTGTCATTGATTCTTCAGATTTAGCCTCAAAGTGTTCATACTCCTGTGTGAGTATGTTCCTTCTATTCTTCTTAATTGCAGCAGTTCCCTGACATCTAACCTCTAGAGCATCCCAAATCTCTTTTGCAGTTTTACAATTGATCACTTTGTTAGACATAACATTATCCAAAGAACTATGAAGGAGATGTCTAACCTTTGCATCCTTTCCAATGGATGAAATATCCTCAGGAGTCAAATCTTTCTTCTCCTTTGGAATAGATTTAGCTTCCTGTCCAGCAGCAACAACAGATAATTTTGTAGGCTTATGAGGGCCTTCATAAATTCTGTCAAGATATTCTAGATCTGTAGCTTCCAGAAACATAGCCATTTTCACCTTCTAGGTAGAGTATTCTGCTGGCTTAAGAATAGGAACCCTGATTGTTTCATATCGACTCACAGTTGCAGGTTGAGCCTTCTCAACACTAGAGCCTGATGTAGGAGGAGGAATTTCTGCCATTGATTATAGTTGTGTGTGTGTGTGGATCTTAAACTGTATTAAATTAACAGATAAAGCTCTGATACCAATTGTTAGGCCGAATACACACTTATAATCAACTAAGTATGAGAGAATAACAATAAGTTCTTTAAAAGCTTTAAAAACTGTTTGAAATTAACTTCTCTCTCAGTGATGTAAATTATCACAGAGAGCTGCTTAGGTTACAATGAATGATATGATATTACACGATTGATACCATTCTAGGGTTAACCTAACTGTATTTATAAAGTATACAGCTGCTATACAATCGATAATTGATACTCCTATAAATTAGCTATACAATTGATATCAATTACGATTGCTACTCGTCTCCTTAGTCAACTCAATCTCTTTGACAGCTATCCAATCTTCAAAGATATTGCTTCCATAATAAATCTTCAATCACTGTTGACCAGTAGACGCTGCCTCCAGACAGAGCTTAACAAACTCTATCGAGCTTCCAACAGTCAGCGTATAGCAAACTCTGTTCAGCCTCTAACTGTCAGAGTTTAACTAAACTCTGACTGCTTCCTGTTTGAACTCTGTTTTTCCCTGCAAAACTTAAACACTGATATTAACCATATCAATTATATTTAACACAACAAATCAGTCGACATCAACTTTATGAACATCCTTTTTTTTGTTTTCTTTTGTCGACAACAACATGTACAAGCAAACCTGACTTCCTTTTATTTTTTTTATTATTCTTTTGTTTCTTTTGATTTTCCTTTGATTGTATTTAATTTAATTAACTAGATTAATCAATTAATCATTTAAATGAATAATGATTAATTAATTAATTAAATCAATTGGACTAATATATTAATTCAAAATTAATTAACATGATAATTAATTTAATAAATGAATTAATTCGGAATGAATTAATTTATTAAATTAAATCAATTATATAATTATATTAATTAAAAGAGAATTAATATAAATCTTTTGACAGCCCAAATCTTTTTCTTGAACCACTGAAAGTAATAAAGAATTACCACCAAATTTTCGTTGACGCTCGATGCACGGTCTGGTTCATGAGCGACTAACTCCAACGACTTTTCTTTATTTTTGACTCTATGATTTGGTTCCTTTCCTTTCTTAACATACCAGTCTTGACAGCTTGAACCACTGAAGTTAATGATAAACAACCACTGTTTAATGTTGACACTCGATGTACTGTCTGGTTCATGAGTGACTAACCGCAATGACTGTTCTTCATATATTGACTTTAAAATGTGGTTCCTTTTTTTTCTCATCTCTATTCAATTCTTCTGTACTGTCTCTGTCACTGTTGAAATCTCTGTCACTTTAAATGAATCCACTTCTTTAACGAATACTTCACTGAGGCTTGATCAGATGTCTGAACTTCTTTCAATGTAGTAATTCCTCAAGTCTGTAGATTGACCTTGATCTTTTTCTTCTGACAGATAATACAATCTGAGATTCCTTGTGACAGTCTATATACTATTTACTATTACAATCTTGTTTAAGTTGAGTTGTATCCTCGAAATACAAATAGGCTATATCATATACCTTTCAGAATCTCATACACTTTATGACCACTAACTGCTTCAAATCGCTCATTTATTTCATTCCAAACACTTTGTGCACTATCCAGATAATTCATACTACTGCTAATATCATCCGAAACAGTGTTCAAGATCCATGTAATCACCATATCACTAACACGTTTCCAGTGCGGATATAAATGAGAAGAAACATCAACAGGTGCGAAATCACCAGTAACAATTATGAGTTTGTTTTTAGCAGATAGTGCAATTTGCATCGATCATTTCCATGACGCATAGTTCTCAGAACCGATAAGTTTCTTAGAAATAAGAATCATTCCTGGTTGATCATTATTATGAAGAAATAATGGATGTGCATTGGAATCAATTGATCAAGTAAAATTGGAAAACTTAAAGAAAACGTCATTTCCATTTAATACATGAAGTTAAAAAATGTAGTTTTGGGCGTTTTGTACATAGTAACTTTACATTTTTCGCCTTTTGTGATTGAATTTGTTGACGATGATGATAATGGAGTACAGGACATGCCGTACTTTAACTAGAGAAAAGTAGGTTTGCCAGCTGGTTTTTGTTCAATGGAACGATCATCTGTAAGCAGAACAACTACTTCCGACATTGTTGGTCTAACAAAAGTCGGTGACTGAGTGCACATCAAAGCAATCTCTATGATCTTTTTAACATTGTCAATAATATACCTTTTTGGATTTAAAGTCTCATCAATAAAATCAGAATGCATGTCATTTTCATACAAGTTCCAGGCCTGGGGCATCATGAGAAGCAAAGTTAGCTGGTAACTAGTTAAAGGTTTGTGTTGAAATATGAACACACCTTAGTGTTGAAATATGAACACACCTTAGCTGCCATTGTTGAACACAGCCATTGTTGAACAACTTAGCTGCCATTGTTGAACACATAGTAGTTGAGAAGCACATACACGGTTTATAGTACTCTAAGTCAAACTATGTTTCACTATATATTATTTCTTTTAGTATGTAAATAAACAAGTTGAATAACATATTTCTCAGTTATCTTCTTCATCTATCAGTGTCATCTATACTGTCTATATGTACACACAACACACAATCTTTATCATGGTATCAGAGCTTTAAGCTCCTTACCTATATTGCTTCCGCTAAACCTCATCTGCTGCTATCATCTTTTCTGGTGTATAGTCCTTTTAGACATATCGACAAACACTTTATGAGTCCACTTTGTGACTAACATAAACACTCTGTAACCAACTCCTAGCAGCCACCAGCCACATTTTTATACAAAAAAAAACACACACCAGCCACCAATCAGCCATACCCCTGAACTTTTCCGGCATATCCATCTTTTCCGGTGAATTAGCTCTCGGTGTCATTTACACGAACAATTTATGTGTAACTCAGCGAGTTGCACAGACCATAACATACATACTCTTATTCATCTGGCTACCCTCTATTTGTATAAACACACTTCGAGTCAACTCACTGACTCGCCCAACTCAGTCATGAGTTAACACAACTAGTTACTCAACTCAACGAGTTGAACCAGTTACGCAACTCGTGAATCTCCGGCGAACAATACAGTTCATCATTTTTAGGAAGGAAGGCAGAAGCTCGTTCTTACACAACCGTTGTATTTCTTATACTGGTTTATGCACATCTGCGGTATCTTCTTATCTTTATTAGCTAAAATACAGTTTATTGCCTTTACTTTACAGTTTGAGCCTTTAGCTTTTGGATACTTCCGAATTAGTCCCTTCATTATTTAATTCCTGCTGCTGAGTGACTATACCTTCAGTCCTTACATTTAATTCCCTGTACATTTTTGTATAATAGAAAAAGAAAATAGTTCACCGATTCAAACAATTTTGAATGGCTCGAACTATATAATTTGGTCTCAAGCTATGCGTAGTTATCTGAAAGGAAAAAGACTCTGGCGGTATGTAAACGGAGATTTTACTATTCCTACAAAAGAGAAAGATGAAACTGATTCCAAATTGAAGGATCGTATTGAAGAATGGGATGTCAAAAATCATCAGGCTATCACATTTTTTAGAAACTCCTCAATTTCTAAAATAAATTTACAATTCGGGAACTATGAAACTGCGAAAGAAATTTGGGATTTATTGGCATCACGATACACTACATCTGACCTTTCTCATCAATATCAGATTACGAGTTCATTAAGTAAGAAGAAGCAAGAGTCTGGTCAACCGGTAGCAGATTTTCTCTCACAAATACAATCACTTTGGGATCAGTTGACACTATCTGAACCAAAGTGGTCACATACAGAGGATGCAACACTCTATCAGGCATATCGTGACCAACAATGACTCATCCAATTTCTGATGGCTCTTACTCAAGATTTTGAACCAGTTAGAGCAGCTCTACTTCATCGTGTTCCTTTACCCTCTCTGGAGGGTGCTGTTGCCGAACTTATCTCTGAAGAAACTCGACTTGGCATTGGCAAACTCAATCATGTGACAGACACAGTACCTGCAGTACCTCCCTCTTTCAATACTGATAAACCATTTTGCAAGTTTTTTCAACAAATGGACATACGACCAAGGATTGTAGGACACTTCGTAATCACATTTGTCAACATTGCCATCAAAAGGGTCATTACTCCCCACAATTCTGCAAAAGAAAGCCACATTTCCATTCCAACAAATTCTCCCACACTTCTGCTGCTACAACCTCTGAATTTACATCAGAAACCACATCAATCTCATCTACAAGTGAGATTGAATCCTTACTCTGACAGGTTTTATCTAAAACCAGTTCTGCGTCCACTGCTTTCTCAATCACTTCAGGTACGTCTTGGTATTTTGATTCTGCATATTGCAATCATATGACAAATGATCCATCCATATTTACCATGAAAACACAGAACTCATTTCTTCCAAATATTCAAACTGCTGATGGCTCCACCATGAATGTGACACAAATTGGCACGATATCCACGGAAGGTCTTTCTCTTCCTAACACATACTTTGTGCCTAATCTTTCACTTAATCTATTTCTATTTCACTTAAAAATTGTCTTTACCTCTGCTGGTTGTCTTGTACAGGATCCTCAGATAGGACAGACTCTTAGGACAGGACGTAGAAGCGGAAGGTTGTTTGAGCTTACTTCCCTTCATCTTCAAACACCAACATCATCCACTCATCTAGTAGCATCTGTTTCATCTACATCTACAACATGGCATTCACGGTTAGGTCATCCATCATATTCTCGTTTACGTAGTCTAATTTCAAGTGGTCATTTTGGTAGTGTAAGTGAAAATACAGTTGAATGTGCTCCATGTAAACTGTCAAAACAACATGTACTACCTTTTTCTATCAAATATGATAAATCTTCTGCTCCATTTGACCTTGTTCACTTTGATATATAGGGTCCTTCTCCAACTGCTACTATGGGGGGATCTAAATATTATGTGATATTTGTTGACGATTTTTCTAGATTCAAATGGATATATATATATTTTGAAAAATCGATCTGAGTTAGGAGAAACTTACAAAAATTTTGCCATAATGATCCACACTCAATTCAAACAGAAAATCAAACTTTTTCGTGCTGATAATGCCAAAGAATATAAGGAATCTGAACTCACTAAATTTTTGACATCTTATGGTACTCTTGCACAAAGTTCTTGTCCTTACACATCACAACAAAATGGTCGTGCTGAACGTAAACACAGACATATTTTAGATACAATTCGAGCTCTGCTCATTTCTTCTTTTTGTCCAGAATTATTTTGGGGGGAAGCTGCTCTAACAGCTGTCCATACAGTAAATATGATTCCATCCCCTGTTATAGATAATGTGTCTCCTTATGAAAAATTATATGGTGAACCTCCTTCATATGATTCTCTTAAGGTTTTTGGTTCTGCATGTTTTGTTCTCCTTCCATCACATGAAAGAACAAAACTAGAGCCACGTGCCCGCCTTTGTTGCTTTATTTGATATGGAAGTGGTCAAAAAGGATATCGTTGTTGAGATCCTATTTCTCATCGACTACGAGTTTCACGAAATGTGACATTTTGGGAACACAAAATGTTCTCATCAATGTCTAAATTTGAAATTGACACTTCTAGCTGTATCTCTCACTTTACCGATCCTTTTGTTAATTTACATCCCACTGATGAAAATATAGAACATCCGGCATCTTCTTCTGACATATTTTCAGCAGATTCTCCACTTGAGCTCAATCGACCATCTCCAGCTACTAATATTCCTTCAATAGAAGTTCAGTCTGAGGATCCTATGAGCCTCCTATTTTACCAGATGAGCCTATTCATCGCTCTACTCGGGTAAGAAAACCTTTGGTTCGTCTTACAGATTATCATGTTTATTCTGCTATACAATCATTACATGAGCCTCAATCGTATAGAGAGGCAAGTGTTAACCCTCTTTGGTAGAAAGTAATGGAAGAAGAACTTCAGGCACTTGACAAAACTCACACTTGGGATCTGGTTACTTTGCCTCCTGGTAAAACAGCAGTAAGTTGTCGCTGGATCTACAAAATAAAAACAAAATCTGACGGATCCATTGATAGATATAAAGCTCGTCTAGTTGCTATAGGATTTTCTCAAGAATATGCTATTGACTACGAAGAAACATTTGTACCAGTTGCTCGTCTTACATCTGTTCGGAGTTTACTTGCTGTTGGAGCATCAAAACGTTAGGACATGTGGCAAATGGATGTCAAATATGCTTTTCTAAATGGAGATTTACATGAGGAAGTTTACCTCAAACCTCCTCCAGGTTTTTTCCATTCTCCAAATCAAGTGTTCAAACTTAACAAGGCTCTTTATGGTCTTAAACAAGCACCTCAAGCATGGTTTGAGAAATTCAGCGCAGTAGTTCAACAATTGGGTTTTCTTCTAGTTCATTTGATCATGCCCTTTTCATTCGACGATCCAAACAAGGAATTGTTTTACTTCTTCTATATGTGGATGATATTGTCATTACTGGAGATGACACGAAAGGAATTTCTGAACTCAAACAATTTCTCTGTCAGCAATTTGAGATGAAGGATTTTGGTTCACTGAGATACTTCTTGGGTCTTGAGGTTTCTTCTGTCCCTACTGGTTACACACTTTCACAAGTGAAGTATGTATCTGACCTTTTATTAAAATCTGGAATCAGTGACACCAAGATTTCCTCCACACCATTGGAATATGAGATTAAACTTAACGTAGAAGATGGTGAACTGCTGATGTGGTATATTTTTGTGTTCGTTCGCAGAGAGACAGGTTTTATCAATTTTAATTTAATTATCACATATTACTTCTATATTAAAAACAATTATTGAGAATTTTTATATAACTAAATGACGCAAATAAATGTGTTTAAAGTCGATTAACTAAAAGTCTAGGGCGACTAAGTTCACCATGTTTACACCGAAACAAATTATATGGATGTAGTAATTTAACGGATTTAAATAATGAGAGCATGTGTTAATCTCTCTCAAGCATTAACGCTCTCGGAAATCCAATTATGCTCTCGCACTAAAATTCAATTCCGCTAATCGTATGTATGCCTCTAGTGAATAAAATCTCCCGATCTATTATTCCTATTCGAAATTAATTAATTAATGATACCGGCCAATAACAGAAATGAAATTTCATAACATATCGATTAGAATTATTTTATATCCGTTAAACAACTAATAAGATTAAAGCACTATCGTGGTGTAAACATGGCTTCCCCTTATACCCTAGAAATAAACTACTCACTCATGCTATTAATAGTATTGACAAAAATAATTAAACAAGACATGTAAAACATATATTAACAAACAAGATAAAATTAAAGAGTACCTCAAATTTGCAATAAAATGGAGAATTAAGCCAAAGTGTACATAAAAGAGAAGAAAATCAAGCCCCTAATCCTAGCTTCCAAATAAACTTGCCGAATGAAAAGAGATGTTGTAGAATGAAAAGATATAAAGTGGTGTGCTTTTGTCTATGCAGTGTGTCGCTCCCCTTTAAACTAATGAAGGTTGTTATATATATAGGCAGTATTAACGCCCTTTGTAAACAAAGGCTGCTGGAATGCATTGACAATTTCAAAAGCTGTGTTCTTTTTTATCTTCAAAGTTTGCTGCTCTTCAAAGTTTGCTGCTCTTGCTTTATTTTCAAGATTCCTGGCTGCTGAAGTTTTTTTTCAAAGATATCTGCTCCGTAAATGAAGGTTTTTGGGGTGTGTTTGAAATATTCCAATTTGCTCGAAACTCCTAATTCTTTTTCCTTCTTCTTTTATTTCTTCTTTGCACTTTATTTCTTTATTTTGTTATTTCTTTATTTATCTGAATTTCTTCCAACTTTAGCTCCAAAATAGCTCTTTAAGCCCAAATTCTTTCAAACTTATAAATTCTTGCCTTCCTACAGTAAAACATCAAAATTTATTAAATAATATCCAAATCAATGCAAAATGCAATTAAGTATGGGAATAAAATTATCTAAAATATATATAAAAATATATCCTATCAAACATCCCCACACTAAGCATTTGCACGTCCTCGGGCAAATAAATGAAATAAAACTAAATCCTAACTAATATCACTTTCATAGATGACACGATTGCATTGAGCATACGCAATAATCCGTTAAACCTCTAGGCAGCCCTAGTAGGATGAGTGTTGTCTCGTGAGGGTTTATAGTGAATTTACGCACAAAATCCATTTTTTTCTGCCAAGTCTCAAGTATGCAACATATCATAGTACTCCACACTAGTAAACCTCAATTGCACAATACTGAAAGTCTGTTCACTTACACATCATATGTACAAGATTATCCAAGTAAACACACAGTCTAGATAGACAAAAAGATCATGAAATATATATCAATGCCGCATTCAATGAGTAACATGCTATGGATAGAAAATCTCACATAACTCTCAAATCACACAAGTGTTTAGGTGAAGTGTATTCGCTCAAGTGCAATCAATTAAGTCATGTGCTACCATATGCTTGGTTGTCCACCGAATTTCCACTACTTTGAATACATGCATGCACAAATCAAAAGGTCTTTGTTAACAGTTGTAACTTGGCTAAGGTGAAGGGTAAGGAATTAAGAAAAAGGTTAACAAGTGGCTAACTCGACAAACTAATAGAGCACAATGTTCATTTCTAATTAAAGCACTCAACATGAAATTTTGATCATGTAAAAGCTGATCAGACTCTCACAAGCATTAAACTCCAAGCACATATTACCATGTACTTTTTCACTTTCATATTGCACAAACAAATGAACACAACTCTACTTGATCCTATTTTTATTATTTTTTTATATTTGGACCATTATTTTTTTTTCTTTTTTTTTCTTTCTTTCCTTCTTTTTTTTTTACCAAATTTTCACAATTTAACAAAGAAATCCCCACACTATGCACTCACCAGCCTCCAAATGAATCAGAATGCTCTACTAGTAAATCAAGAGAAAAATAAACAAGTAGGCTCAAGAATTTAGATTGGTGATACAAAAATAATGGATAAAAAGCTCCAAGTTGTGCACTAAGGATATATGATTCAAGGGTACTGTTTGGATAAATACGGTTAATCCTAGTGCCTTTATCATTTTCATGCATACAGATATCATATAATCTCAAAATGGTTTGAAGCAAGTTCTAGAGCAACATGCCAAATGATGAACATCACACAACAATAAAATTTGATCGATATAAGATGTACCAATCACAAATTAGGCTCAAGATCTCACAAGGTGAAAGCATACTTAAGTACTCACTAAAATTGACAATGATGTATCTCAAAGTTTAAAATTTTCGCAAGCACGTACAAGGAATCATCAAGTAACAAATAACTTTCAGAGATATGACATGTCAAATAATCATGCAAAATAAGTTCCAAGATGTGTACCTAACCTTGTTAACACACTATGAGATGAGACATTTAATTCTAATTTTCTATTTTTTTTTTGTAATTTTTAATTTTATAATTTTTTTTTTAGATTTTTTTAATCATCGAGAACTCATCCCCACACTTAAGTGGTTCATTGTCCCCAATTAACAATTATATAAAAGAAAAGTAAGAAATACTCCCCTACTAGCTTGCCCAAAGCATTGGGTTGCCTCCCAATAAGCGCTCTTTTACCGTCATTAGCTTGACTTCTGTCCTCGAATCAAGGTTCCATGAAGAGATTGTCGAGACGAATCATCTCCATTTTTCCAACAAATGCATTATCCACATATAATTTAAGGCGCTGACCGTTTACATTAAATTTTGCTCTATCTTTCCCCATGATTTCAATAGCACCATGAAATTTAACTCCAGTTACAGTGAAAGGTCCAGACCATCTAGATTTTAGTTTCCCAGGAAAGAGTCGAAGCCTTGAGTTAAATAACAACACCTTGTCACCAACTTTAAAATATCTTTGCAGGATCATCTTATCATGCATTTTCTTCGTTCTCTCCTTCTAAATTCGAGAATTATCATAAGCGTCAAATCGAAGCTCATCTAATTCATTTAGTTGAAGAAGTCTTTCTTGCACCGCGGCCTTTAAATCCATGTTCAGTTCTTTTATAGCCCAAAAAGCACGATGTTCCAACTCAACTAGTAAGTGACATGCCTTGCCATATACTAACCGATATGAGGTTGTTCCAATAGGGGTCTTATATGCTTTCCGATAAGCCCACAAAACATCATCTATCTTCAAGTACCAATCTTTTCTAGATTTTGCAACCACCTTCTCTAGAATGCTTTTAATTTGACGATTTGAAACCTCCACTTGCCACTTGTTTGAGGATGATAAGCAAGACCAACCTTGTGAGTGACACCATACTTTTTCAACAAAGTTTCAAATTGTCGATGGTGAAAATGAGAACCACCATCACTTATCACCATTCTTGGAACTCCAAAGCGCGTGAAAATGATGTATTTGAAGAGTTTCATAACAACCTTTGAATCATTGGTTGATGATCCAATTGCTTTAACCCACTTGGAAACGTAGTCAACTGCAACTAAGATGTATTTCATCCCACAAGAAGTTGGGAACGGTCCCATAAAATCAGCACCCCATACATCGAATATCTCGACCTCAAGAATACCGGTTTGTGGCATCTCATGGCGTTTAGAAATATTACCCGTTCTCTGGCATGCATCACAAGCCAAACAGAAAGCACGAGCATCCTTAAATAGAGAAGGCCAAAAGAAACCGAATTGAAGTACCTTAGCAGCAGTTTTAGAAGGACCATGGTGCCCTCCACATGCAAGAGAATGACAATGCTTGAGAATGTCATTACCTTCAAACTCAGGGACACATTTACGAAATCCCATCAGCACATTTTCGATACAAGAAAGGGTCATCCCAAAAATATTGTTTAGCATCATGATAGAACCGCTTTCGTTGTTGAAAGGTCAAATCTGGAGGATGAGAGCCACTAACACAGAAATTTGCAAAATCTGCATACCAAGGAGTTTTTGTGTCAATGACAAACAGGTGGTCATCGGGAAAAGAATCATCGATTGGAGTGTCAGATACAGCATCTGATTTGAAACGCAATTGTGAAAGGTGGTCTGCAACCACATTCTCAGCACCTTTCTTGTCCTTGATTTCCAAGTCAAACTCTTGGAGGAGTAGAATCCATCGAATAAGTCTCGGTTTTGCCTCTTTCTTGGCCAATAGATATTAGAGCACCGAATGATCAGTATGAACTATGACTTTGGAACCAATGAGATAAGTTCGAAAATTATCTAAAGCATAGACCACAGCAAGAAGCTCCTTTTCAGTAGTAGCATAATTCACATGTGCTTCATCCAAGGTTTTACTTGCGTAATAGATTGCATGTAATACCTTTTATTTTCTTTGGCCGAGAACTGCTCCAACAGCATAATCACTTGCATCACACATAATTTCAAATGGAAGATTCCAATCCGAAGGTTGTATGATTGGAGCACTTACCAAAGCTTCCTTGATCCTGCAAAAAGATTCTAGACAAGCATCAGTGAACTCAAATGTGGCATCCTTAAGCAATAATTGAGTGAGGGGTTTTGCAATTTTTGAAAAATCTTTTATGAAGCGTCGGTAAAGTCCCGTATGACCTAAGAAACTCCTAACTCCCTTGACATTTATAGGAGGTGGAAGTTTCTCAATCACCTCAATTTTTGCTTTGTCAACTTGGATGCCACGTTCAGAAATAAGATGACCAAGTACCACTCCTTCATTGACCATGAAGTTGCACTTTTCCCAATTTAAAACCAAATTTACCTCTTCACATCGTTTAAGCACTTTAGAAAGATTATGCAAACATGCATCAAAATCAGAACCATAGACACTGAAATCATCCATAAATACTTCCATAATAGACTCAATGAAATCAGAAAATATGGCTGTCATGCAACGCTGAAAAGTAGCAGGGGCATTACACAATCCAAACGGCACTCTTCGATAGGCAAAAGTACCATATGGACATGTGAATGTAGTCTTTTCCTGGTCGTCTGGGTGTATAGGGATCTGAAAGAACCCTGAATACCCATCTAAATAGCAAAAGAATTCATGTTTAGCAAGTCTTCAAGCATCTGATCAATAAATGGGAGAGGGTAATGATCTTTTTTAGTGGCAGTATTTAACCTACGATAATCAATACACATCCGACAATCAGTGATAATTCTAGTGGGAATTAATTCATCTTTGTCATTTTTTATCACAGTTGCCCCTCCTTTCTTTGGAACTACCTGAACCGGGCTTACCCATTTTGAATCAAAAATTGGGTAGATGATGCCTGCATCAAGCAATTTTATGACTTCCTTTTTAACCACTTCTTGCATGTTAGGGTTTAAGCGATGTTGACCTTGTATGCAAGGTTTATGATCCTCATCAAGATTAATTCTATGCATGCAAAAGTCTGGGCTAATCCCCTTAAGATCATCAATGCTATACCCAATGGATTTTCTATGCATACGTAACACAACAAGAAGCTTGGCAATTTGATTATCCTCATGTTTAGAACTAACAATCACGGGACAAGACTCATCATCATCAAGAAACACATACTTAAGACTAGATGGCAAAGGCTTTAACTCTAGTTTCTTTACCTGAGGTTTATCACAAGAAGTAATAGTGTTTGTTACCTCATAATTCCCTGAACTAGCCATACCATCTAACTCAAGGATCAAAGAGTCAATGTTAGCATGTCCTTCTCCTTCTGAAGCTTCCAGCATAAGAACTGCCTCCAATGGATCGTCCAATAAAATTTGAGATAGCTCATCTTGGACAATTTCATTGATGACATCAATCCTGCAACATGTATTCTCAAGCAAAGGGGACTTAAGAGTAGAGGTTAGAGTAAAAGAAATTTTATCATCACCAACACTCAAAGATAAAGTCCCGTTTTTAACATCAATAACATCACCTATAGTAGATAGGAATGGCCTACCTAAAATAATAGGAATCTGCTATCCTCTTCCATATCCAAAACCACAAAGTCTACGGGGATATAAAATTTTCCAACCCTGACAGGCACATCTTCTAAAACATGCAATGGATATTATATAGAACGGTCTGCCATTTGTAATGTCATTTGTGTGCATTTCAATTCTCCCATGTTTAATTTTTGAAAAATTAAGAGAGGCATGACAGAAACGCTAGCACCTAAGTCACATAAAGCTTTGTTAATAAATAATGCACCCAAATGACATGGGATTGAAAAACTTCCAAGATCTTTAAGTTTGGGTGGAGACTTATTTTGTAAAACAGCACTACACTCTTCAGTAAAAGCAACTATCTCTACCTCACCAAAAGATCTTTTCTTTGTCAAAATATCCTTTAAAAACTTTGCCTATGATGGAACTTGAGAAATTAAGTCTGTGAAAGGAATTGTTACCTCAAGATTTTTGACAAGTGTCATGAACTTACCAAACTGTTGTTCTACCTTTGTTCTGTTCATCCTGCTAGGGAATGGTAACTTAGGTACAAATGATGGAGGAGCGGTGATAGTCTTCTCTGATTCGTCTTTCTTGCTTCCTTCAGTTCCATCTACATTTGTTTGATCAACGACTTATTCAACCTTGTCATCTTTGGTGCTTTCCTTTTCTTTGTCAATGTTCACATTATCAGTAGGCATTGGAGGACCATCATATGAGAGACCACTTCTGAGAGTAATGGCATTCACATTTTCCTTAAAGTGAGATGGTTGAGATGGCAAAGAGCCAGGTTGCCTTGCATTAGAAGAAGTACCCAGCTGTGTAATCTGAGTCTCCATCATCTTATTATGAGTCCTCAACTCTTTAATCTCTCTCATATTCTCCTCTTGAGTCTTTTGCATTTGTATCAGCATTTTCATCACATAGCTCGTTTGATCAGGCTGTGCAGTTCGACTGTCTTGAGAAGTGTGTTGATGAGGAGGTTTCTGAAATCCAGGAGGATTCATAGGCCCCTGAGAAGACCGGTATTGCTGTTGTGGAGGAGGTTGATAAGAATGTTAATACAGCTGCTGCTGATTAGGCAAAGATGGATTCTGAGCATTGTTGTTTCTGTATGAGAAATTTTGATGATCTCTCCACCCTGGATTATAAGTGTTCGAGTATGGATTGTACTGTTGCCTCTGTTGAAAAACATTTGCTTGCTCCATCTGAAAATTTTGTGAATGTTGAACATTGTACGAACATTAGTTACCAAAGTGGCCTTGGACGCCACATACTTCACAAAAAGAGGTTTGCATAGGAGCTGTAGATGATAATGCATTAATGCTCATTGGAGGAGTGGCTGACTGTGTAGCCTTCAATGTATGGATCTCCTGAGTTAATGCAGCGAGCTGAGATGATAAGAGAGAATATGCATCAACCTCGATTTTACCCCCCTTCTTGGGCGCTCTTGGGTTACTAAAGTGATTAGCAGCCAAGTTTGCAAGAAAGGCATATCCGTCGTCAACTCCTTTATCTAGAAATACACCACCTGCAGCATTATCAACCATACTCTTCATTTCTGGGTCAAGACCATTATAGAAACGTTTAAGAAGAAACCACTTCTCAAGACCATGATGGGGACATGAACGTTGTATATCCTTGAATCTTTCCCAAGTATCCCTAAGAGATTCTCCATAGTCTTTCTTGAATAAAGTTAGCTGATTTACTAATTCATCGGTTCTGTTCGGAGGAAAATACTCAACTAAGAAGGCTTGAGCAATTGCATCCCACTCGGTCTCTTTAATATCATTCAGGCATTTTTGAGCTTTGTCTCGAAGAGAAAAGCTAAACAACATGACTTTCAACTGATCTGTAGTGACTCCCTGATGTTTGACGGTAGAATAGAGCTGTTGAAACCTTTAAAGATGAAGTGTAGGGTCTTCGGAGGGAAGGCCAGCAAACTGATTATGTTGGATCATATTAAGTAACGCCGGTTTGATCTCAAAATTTGCTGCTTGAATAGCTGGCATAGCGAGACCAACAGGTACCCCACTCGGAGAGAATAGTTCTTTAAAGATTTAAAAGGAAGGTTGGCCATTTTAATCTCCGAGAAATGGATTTTTCGATGTGTTTTATTTCTCTGTATATCGATATATTGTTGGAGAGGTTCTCCGGAATCAATACCCCGAGTAGAATCAGGAGTTCTAATTGCGTCATCTATAGACCTGTGCATCAACAATAAAAACAAGAAAAGTAGTAAAATCGGTCTCAGTTGGAACTAAAGTTCCAATGAGATAATGAAAAAATATACGAACTAAAAAAAATTAACACAAAATTTAACGAAATATAAAATCTGTATTATTATTATTATTATTATTATTATTATTATTATTATTATTATTATTATTATTATTATTATTATTATTATTATTATTTTTATATTTTTTTGAAGTAGAGGTGCACACTCCCACCACTAAGTGGAGGTGCACACTCTTACCTTTTTTTTTTGAATTAAAGAGTTATTATTCTATTTCTAAACTAACTAATTAATTAAAAATGAAAAGGAAGGGAAAGAGGAAGGATTTTGTGCGTGAATTGAAGGAAAGAAAACGAAGAAGGGAGGTGTTGCTGGGTTTTGTTTAAATTGAATAATAATAATAATAATAAAAAAGGGGAAAGGTTTTGTTTTAGCTAGCCAAACAAAAGAAAATGAGGAGCAGTACACAAGAGAAAGAAATCTAGTGGTGGAGGTGCGGGACCCAAGGTAGTGGAGGTGTTGAAAAAAAACCACTGGCCTAAAAAATGGACCCCACTTAGGTGTACTACCATTTCGATTCAGACATGTCCAGCTCGGGTTTTGTTAACAGAGCAATTGAGATGGAGGCTTCGAATTAATACATAAAAACAAGTAAACCAATGCTGGAAATTAATACTATTTTTTTTTAACACATAAAACATAAAAATTAGATTTAAAAAAAATGCTTGCAATTAAACTAAAATTTATAAAAACAAATCGTCTCCCGGCAACGGCGCCAATTTGATGTGGTATATTTTTGTGTTCGTTCGCAGGGAGACAGGTTTCATCAATTTTAATTTAATTATCACAGATTATTTCTATATTAAAAACAATTATTGAGAATATTTATATAACTAAATGACGCAAATAAATGTGTTTAAAGTCGATTAACAAAAAGTATAGTGCGACCAGGTTCACCATATTTACACCGAAACAAATTATATGGATGTAGTAATTTAACGGATTTAAATAATTAGAGCATGTGTTAATCTCTCTCAAGCATTAACGCTCTCGGAAATCCAATTATGCTCTCGCACTAAAATTCAATTCCGCTAATCGTATGTATGCCTCTAGTGAATAAAATCTCTCGATCTATTATTCCTATTCGCAAATTATTAATTAATGATACCGGCCGATAACAGAAATTAAATTTCATAACATATCGATTATAATTATTTTATATCCGTTAAACAACTAATAAGATTAAAGCACTATCGTGATGTAAACATGGCTTCCCCTTATACCCTAGAAATAAACTACTCACTCATGCTATTAATAGTATTGACAAAAATAATTAAACAAGACATGTAAAACATATATTAACAAACAAGATAAAATTAAAGAGTGCCTCAAATTTGCAATAAAATGGAGAATTAAGCCAAAGTGTATATAAAAGAGAAGAAAATCAAGCCCCTAATCCTAACTTCCAAATAAACTTGCCGAATGAAAAGAGGTGTTGTAGAATGAAAAGATATAAAGTGGTGTGCTTTTGTCTATGCAGTGTGTCTCTCCCCTTTAAACTAATGAAGGTTGCTCTATATATAAGCAGTATTAACACCCTTTGTAAACAAAGGCTGCTGGCATGCATTGACAATTTCAAAAGCTGTGTTCTTTTTTATCTTCAAAGTTTGCTACTCTTCAAAGTTTGCTGCTCTTGCTTTATTTTCAAAATTCATGGCTGCTGTAGTTTTTTTTCAAAGATATCTGCTACGTAAATGAAGGTTTTTGGGGTGTGTTTGAAATATTCCAATTTGCTCCAAACTCCTAATTCCTTTTTCTTCTTCTTTTATTTCTTCTTTGCACTTTATTTCTTTATTTTGTTATTTCTTTATTTTTCCGAATTTCTTCCAACTTTAGCTCCAAAATAGCTCTTTAAGCCCAAATTCTTTCAAACTTAGAAATTCTTGCCTTCCTACAATAAAACATCAAAATTTATTAAATAATATCCAAATCAATGCAAAATGCAATTAAATATGGGAATAAAATTATCTAAAATATATATAAAAATATATACTATCAACTGCTTTCCAATCCTACATTGTATCGCCAATTGGTTGGAAGTTTAATTTATCTCACTGTCACTCGTCCAGATATTGCCCATGCCGTTCACATTGTAAGTCAGTTCATAGCAACTCCTCGCACTCCTCATTTCATAGCTGTTCTTCACATACTTCGTTATATCAAAGGCACTATATTTCATGGATTACATTATTCATTTGACTCCCCACTAGAGTTACATGCCTACTCAGATGTTGATTGGGGCGGTGATCCTACTGCCAGATGTTCTACTACTAGATTTTGTTTCTTTCTTGGTGACTCTCTTATCTCCTGGCACAGTAAGAAACAATCTCTTGCTACTCGATCGAGTGCCGAGTCAGAATATCGGGCTCTTGCCGACACTACACAGGAATTAATTTGGCTACGATGGTTACTTAAAGATATGAGTGTCACGCATTCTCCATCCACTTCTATCTATTGTGACAGTAAAAGTGCCATTGACATTGCTCATAATGATGTTTTTCATGAACGTACTAAACACATTGAGATCCATTGTCACTTCACCCGTCAACAAGTGGCAAAAGGAATAGTTTGTTTACAAGGTGTTGCTAGTGCTGATAATGTTGCAGATATATTCACAAAATCACATACACCTGGAAGTTTTCATAAATATGTTCACAAACTCAAGTTGGTTTCTCAACCATCTTCAGTTTGAGGGGGGTGTTGAAATATGAACACACCTTAGCTGCCATTGTTGAACAACTTAGCTGCCATTATTGAACACATAGTAGTTGAGAAGCACATACACGGTTTATAGTACTATAAGTCAAACTAGGTTTCAATGTATATAATTTCTTTTAGTATGTAAATAAACAAGTTGAATAACATATTTCTCAGTTATCTTCTTCATCTATCAGTGTCATATATACTGTCTATATACACACACAACACACAATCTTTATCAGTTTGATCTAACATAGACGAGAGATTGTTATTCTTTCTAGTTCAACAATTCCTTTCCAACTGAATCAAAAATGACTTTTATAATGTAGAGTTTGCTTACATGTTCAAGGAGAGAAACGGTAACAGGCTCTGTGATCAAACTGGTGCATCGTTTGCCACCTACAATTTCAAGGACCACAACACCAAAGCTGTAGGTATTGAAAATACACACCTAGAGGGGAGGGGTGAATAGGTGTTATGACTAACAATGATCAAATAAAAATTCTGCCTGAAAAGTTATTCTGGCAACTAGCTGGATGCAACAGATTAGTGAATAAGCATCTAGCTGAGTTAACTGGATGCGACAGATTAAAAAATAAGCAGCTAGCTGAGATATGCAAAGCAGAAAGATAAAAGGTGCAGAAAGTAAAGAACACCACGAATTTTAGCTAGGTTCGACCCCTAATCTTCTATGGTCTACATCCTAGTCCCTTACCAACATGGTAAGAGAATATATTATTGATCTCAAAAACCCAACCACACGATACAATAATATATCTCCCTTAAACTCCCAGTTACTGACTGCAGCTAGCTGGAACACCTGTTTCCTGAACACAGCTCTCTAAGTTCAATACTACACCAAGTACTAACTTCTCTAGCCTACTGTTCCTCAAACCCTTGTTCCACTAACTTGACAATCCAGTAGCTACCAACTTTACAAGTTGAACAATACAATGGATAAAAAGAATTACAACTCAAAAACTATGAACTCTAATATTTCGATATAGAATATAGTGCTAGAGCTTGTTTGTAGAATCTGGAAATGAAGTGCAGAGTTGTATCTTGTGTATTCTGAATATAGCTTGAAGGCTCTTAATCTCTGGTGTTACTTTCAATGAAGAACCACGCAGCCCTTTATAGTGAAGTGTAGGAGATGAAATCTTGAACAATCTTGCAACGGTCTTGAAGAAATCTTCTCACGTGTGGCTTTGTTCAAATTAAATGCACTACTAACGTTCACCTGCAGGTTTGATATATATTAATCTGAAGATACAAAATATATTCAGTGGAGAGAGATGAGAACAAAGCCTTTTGTTCTTGAATAAATCCGTTAGTGACAAATAAAGAAAACAATAGATAGATAATGAATGCATGTGTTTTCTTTGAAGACTTTTCTGCAAGACAACTGGTGGTGGAGATGTTGTAGCATGAATTATTTGACTTTAAGAGAGCATGCTTGAAAAGTACGCACATGGGTTGTCTTGGAGGAACATTAAACAATTCAAAAGATTCCTTTACTAAGGAAAAATGTTTTAGAAAAACTATTATAATTAAAAGTGTTTTACATATATATATATATATAAATATATATATATATATCATGAATTGTTGCTCAGACCACTCTTGTAATTTGAAGACTAAGTAACACACAAAATAGTCGAACTTCCCTTTTATATACTGGACAGGCTGCCAGCTTGCTGTGATGCCCTGTCAGCTAGCTGAGATGCCCTGCCAGCTAGCTGAGATGCCCTGTGTTTTGCTATGAATTGATATGAATAATAAATCTGCAAAACAATATTAGTCCAGAACAAATACCCAGCTTGCTTACTAAGTATGATCATCAAAATTATAGAGTTTCAATCTCCCCCTTTTTGATGATTATACACCAACTTGAGATTTAGCTAAAAACTCCGCCTCAATCAAAGCATCCTGCAAAATAAAGTTTGATAGCAGGCTAGTATATATTAAGTAACAAGCAATCAGCTTGCTACATTGTGTCATCATCAAAACCAATAGGGTTTCAATCTCCCCCTTTTTGATGATTACACACCAATATTCAGGAGTTAAATACTCCCCCTGAATTTATGCTTCTCCTGCAAAAATATTAGCAATCTATACAAGCAACTAAGCAAAATCGCATGGCATCGCATAAACGTTTAGAATTAAACCATATGATCCCAACAAAGTACGTGAAGTAAAGAGTTATCGCATAAACATTTAGCATTAAACCATATGATCCCAACAAAGTACGTGAAGTAAAGAGTTACAAGAATAAATAAATATCAACTCCCCCTAAATCACACATACTTTTAATCCTGAATTTTCTCCCCCTTATTCATCAAAAAGGATATCCACATGCAATCATTTAATATACAAATTCAAGTAAGCATGGATTATCAAGTTCACATATAATGAATTAAATTAACCACTTAAAAAAAATAAAACAACATTTAGCACGTAAAACAAGTAAGTGGACTAGATTTTACACAATAATCAAAATATATATGAGAAATAATAGCACAAGAGAGTGTACCAAACTTCTATAGAAGCTAGCTGGCTAGACATGAAAGCGTTCCAAACTTCCATAGCAGCTAGCTGGCTAGACATTACACATGCCTAATTCGCGACGCAGCACAGTGAAACGCTCCTCGGCTAATGGCTTTATGAAGATGTCAGCTAGCTGGTACTCTGTACTTACAAAGATTAGCTCAATTTTTCCTTTTGCAACATTGTCTCTCAAGAAATGATGTCGAACGTCGATATGCTTTGTTCTTGAGTGATTCACTGGATTCTTTGATATGTTGATAGTGCTTGTATTGTCACAATAAATGGGGACTTTGCCACATTTAATTCCAAAATCTAGAAGTGTTTGTCACATCCATAGCATTTGAGAGCAACAACTTCCAGCTGCTAAATACTCCCCTTCAGCTGTGGATAATGCAACAGAAGTTTGCTTCTTGCTTTGCCAAGATACTAAACTCTGTCCTAAAAATGCACAAACACCACTTGTACTCTTTCGATCAGTTTGACAACCTGTGAAACTCCTAAGTTTTGATGATAACAAACAGCAAGCCATCTGGCTTAGTCATCAGATATAAAAACAGCATGCTATCTGTATTTTGCTTAACTCAATTTCTACAGGACAAACAGCTTACTAATTACATAATCAGTATACCTCAAACAGTAAGCCAATTGTCACAAACAGCGTGCACAATGGACAATCAGCAAGCTGATTGTGTCTGGTGATAATAAAGTTTCATTCGGGAAATTAAAGAGCATCAAGAGGGAATGGTATATAGATTATATGTAAAGGTCCTCAGAATATTTGATGAACATTATTTCCACTCAAACACATGGAGACAAGCTATATTCCTTTTAGGTAAATAAAGTTACTTTACCTTATTTAAATACACCACCTTACCTCCACTCAAATACATCACATGGGACTCATCATAACATTGTTCCCTGCATACTCTTATCTCCATACACGCTCCATTGTTTCAGCTTTGCAGATTATCAAACATATCTTTTTGCTCAAAAGGAATTCTTCATCTCTAACGGCTTGTTTCATTACCGTTGTAAATTATTCAAGCCTTAAACTTCAAAATCTTGTTTACCTGTATAAGAACTAAAAAATCATCAGTTCTAATTATCGAATACAAAGAGCAGAAAACAAGATATACTCACACAACTACAGAGCTTTCATTGCTAAACCTTTCAAAACCTTCAAACCTCTTCATACACGCATATTCTTTATTCTGAGGATTTATAGGTTAAGTTGTATTCATTCAAAACATTTGTATCATTCAAATTGTATTGTTTTGTTGCTGTACAAGATTGGCTTCAGGTTTTAGGGTGAGTCGAACTTGACTAGAGAAGTATACTTGGGAAGTAGTACTTAGAGGGATAGTTCAGCACAGGTAAACAGCAAGCCATTTGTAAGCAGCAAGGGTTAAGGGAGATATATTGTTGTATCTTGTAATTGGATTATAGTTGATCAATAATATATTCTCTTACCAAGTTTGGTAAGGGACCAGGACGTTGACCATAGGGGATTAGGGGTCGAACCTGGCTAAAAGATTGTGTG
Source organism: Saposhnikovia divaricata (assembly GCA_036435485.1). Taxonomy (NCBI): domain Eukaryota; kingdom Viridiplantae; phylum Streptophyta; class Magnoliopsida; order Apiales; family Apiaceae; genus Saposhnikovia; species Saposhnikovia divaricata. The sequence continues at coordinate 134,251,462 of CM071594.1, read as the reverse complement.
TCTCTTTTACTTATTGTTTATATTCTTTCTGCATTGCATTTTAGATACAAACAGCGTGCTGTTTGTGAACTGTGTTATTATAAACAACAAGCTGTTTTCAGTTATTTTTAAAACAGTTCATAAATTCACATTAATAACCATAAACACCTATTCACCCCCCTCTAGGTGTTGTTTTCCATTTGGTATCAAAGCTAGGTTTACTTACAATTCTGTAACAGGAAAGTATCGATCATGGCAGAACATTATCTTGAAGCAAAAGCCGATTATAGGGCTCCACTCCTCACTGGATCAGAAAATTACAATTGGTGGAAATGTAGAATGGAAACATTCTTATCCAAGAGGCCACTGGTGTTAAGAGTTGTACAGAAAGAAGATTATCAATTCTTGGATGAAAAGAATCAACCGAAAGATGTTGATGATCTCACTATGGATGAAATTATCAAATGTGGTTTTAATGGAGAAGCTAGAAACTCCATAATGAATGCTCTAGATCAAGCTGAGTATGACAAAGTCTCCTCCCTAAAAATAGCAAAAGAAATGTGGGATGCTTTGGAAACCTATCATGAAGGATCAAAAACCTTGAGGAAGGTGAAGCTTAGCAAACTAATGAATGATTTTGGAAACTTCAAGCTCAAGGATGATGAAACTATCAAAGAAGGTCAAGCAAGGTTCCAAGTTACTATAAATTCATTAAAGAGACTTGGAAAAGATATTCCACAAGATGAAATTAACATGAAAGTGTTAAGTGCGGTACCATTTATTTATGAAGCCAAGGTCACGACTTTGGAATCATCCTCGATAATCGACACCATGGATCACCTAGCTGTGTTTGCAGAGCTAGAACAATTTTAAAGCAAGATAAGCAAAGGTCAGGTTGAAGGTGTTCGGGTTCCTCTAGCCAAAATGAGGAATTTGGCTCTTCATTCTACAAACAGCAAGCCAGAGTCTGCAAACAGCAAGCTGTTTGAATCTGATGAAGAATCTGACGAAGAAATGGCACTCATCTCACAAAAGATCAAGAGGCTGATTGAAAAGAAAAATAGAATGAAAAGGGAAAGAGGTGAATTCTCCAAAAGGAAAGCCAAGGAACAAACTTGTTTCGAATGTGGCAAGCCAGGCCATTTTAAGAAGGACTGTTTTAAGCTAAAGTCTAAACAGCAAGCTGCTTTCAAGGACAAGAGAAAAGCAAAGGCTCTAATGACTTGGAGTGATGATGATTCAGACTCCAGTGATGACTCAAGTGAAGACATGGTGAATTTGGCCCTTGTAGGTCTAATTGATGAAGAAAGTTCACTAGGATCCATAAAAGAAGATTGTGTGGATAGTGATTATTCGAATTCAGAAGATGATACAAGTGAGGTAAATTCAATCTATTCTGATTTAAATTCCTCTCATATTATGCTGGAAAAACTAACCATGCAGGTACCAAACCATGTATCCATGATTGAGTTTATGGAACTGAAAAATAAGAACAGCAAGCTGGAAAAGAAGAACAATCAGTTGAAGAAAATTATTTCTGATTTAATGGCTGAGAAGGATCCAGAAATAAATCATGATGATCTTGTTACTGATTTAAAAGAGAAATTGGCCCAATTCGAAGGAGTCAACAAAGTGATCCTACAAAGAAATGAAGTTCTCATGAAAGAACTTAGAAAATTGAAGTCAGAGATTGAAGAAAGGAATGAATGTATACAATCATTCAAGCACAAAGAATCAAGCCAAGCCGAATCCTCAAAATCTGCTGAGAAAAGAAAACAGCAAGCTGAACTTATCAAACAGCAAGCTGAATTGATTTCTCTTTTGGAAAAAGAGGTCAAGGATGTCCAGAAAGGGTTGGAAACCTTTGTTCAAGGAGAAGACACCTTAAAGACAATGATGAAGAAAGCAAAAGTGCCTGTAGTCAGAGAAGGAGTTGGCATGGACATATTCAAGAAGCTTGGTGTACTCAAATATGATGGTAAAAATGGCATACCTTATAACTATGCTATGCCTTGGAAAACATGCAACAAATGTGGTGGAAAAGGCCATCTGGAAATACATTGTGTGGTTCAAGTAAATGATAAAAGGAAAATAGCTTACCATAATGGACCAGTCAAAAGACAAACAGCTTACCAGAAGGGGCCAGTCAGGCGACAAACAGCATACCAGAATGCTCCTGACAGAAGATAAACAGCATACCAACAGTCACCCAAAGTGATCCAAAAGTGGATCAAGAAAGCTGATTTAAATGTGTTATATATTCTTGCTACTAACAAATCTGGACCCAAACCTATTTGGGTACCAAAACATTAAGTTAGTATTTGTTTATTTTGTAGATGTGTTTTGCCGCCAAAATAAAGTCAAAACAATGGATTGTGGATAGCGGGTGTACTAGACATATGTGTGGAGACAAGTCTCAGTTCATAAGTCTCGAAATGAAGAAAGGTGGAAGAGTGACAATTGGAAATAGTAAGACTCTTCGAATTCTTGGTATTGGCTCTATTGGTAATAGTAATATTTCGATTGATAAAGTTCAATATGTCAAAGGTCTTTCTTATAATTTACTTAGTGTTACTCAATTATTTGATGATGGACATTTTGTTCAGTTTGGCATTGATAAAACCACTATTACCATTGGTACTAACAAAATCACCCTAGTTGCTAGAAGGGAAGGAAATATATATGTATTAGACTTCGAAATGCAGGAAACAGCGTGCTGTTTGGCTGCAATAGACAATGATCCATATATATGGCATAGAAGGTTGGGACATGCACACATGGACTTGCTAAATAAACTATCAAGCAAGAATCTGGTCAGAGGATTACCAAAACTGAAATATTCTAAGGTTGAAGTATGTTCAGCATGCCAATTGGGTAAACAAATTAGAAGTACTCACAAAGCTAAGAAAATGGTATCTACTTCTAAACCTTTAGAGCTTCTGCACTTAGACTTATTTGGTCCTGAATCTTATAAAAGTATTGGAGGTAAACAATATGGTTTTGTAATTGTAGATGATTATTCTGGATTTACTTGGGTATTATTTCTTCGTACTAAAGATTGTGCTTTTAATGAGTTTGAGAAACTGATTAAACTATTTGAGAACAAGCATGATACAAGACTTGTAGGTATAAGAAGTGATAGAGGGGGTGAATTTGTTAATGAAAACTTCATTACATATTGTGAAGAAAGAGGAATCTCCCATGAATTTTCTGCTCCAAGGACTCCACAACAAAATGGAGTGGTGGAAAGAAAGAATAGGTCACTTCAAGAAACAGCAAGGACTCTACTGCAAGAAAGCAAGCTACCTAGAAGCTTTTGGGCCGAAGCTGTGAATACAGCATGCTATTTGTTGAATCGAATCATAATCAGGCCAATGTTGGACAAAACACCATATCAATTGTTGAGAAACAAGAAGCCAAATATCAGTTACTTCAAGATTTTTTGTTCTAAGTGTTTTGTTCTCAAAACAATTAGTAAAGATGGTAAATTCGATGCTAAATCCTATGAAGCCATATTTCTTGGTTATTCTTTAACAAGTACAGCTTATAGAATTTATAATGTTAATAAGCATATTGTTGAAGAATCTATTGATGTCACTTTTCAAGAACCTAACAATGATTTACCAAGAGATGAGGAAGGATTTGCAGGTGAAGAAAATAGCATGCAACCTCAAGTATCTGACAACCAGCAAGCTGGAAGTGAAAATCAGCAAGCTGGAAATGCAAATCAGCAAGCTAGAAGTCCAAATCAGCAAGCTGAAGATGAAAGTGACACTGAAAGTCAGCAAGCCAAAGAGGATGCAGACACTGACAATCAGCAAGCTGAAAGTTCAAAACAGCAAGCTGAAGTGAAAGATACAATCACAAAAATAGCAAAAATGACTTTGGAAGGTCCTAGAGGTTCTAGGGCTGCTGAGAAATTACCTATATATGATGGAGAAGAACAGCCACCACCATCAAAGACAAGAAAGAAAACTCATGAAGAAATAGCTCAACATTCTTTACCAAGGGCAACAAGAACGGTCAAGAATCATCCACCTGAGTTAGTCATTGGTGACATTACTGATGGAATTACTACAAGAAGGGGGAAGGCAAATTATTGTGCTCATGCAGCCTTCCTAGCTCAAGAAGAACCTAAAAATATAGATGATGCATTAAAAGATGATAATTGGATCATGGCCATGCAAGAAGAATTAAATCAATTTGAAAGGTGTGATGTTTGGGAACTTGTCAAGCCACCAGAAGATGCTTCACTTATAGGAACAAAATGGGTGTTCAAAAACAAAGTTGATGAATTTGGCACCATTACTCGAAATAAAGCAAGACTTGTAGCTCAAGGCTACAACCAACAAGAAGGCATTGACTTTGATCAAACTTATGCTCCTGTTGCTCGTTTGGAATCAATAAGAATGCTTCTGGCCTAGGCATGTTTCAAAAAGATCAAGTTATATCAAATGGATTTGAAGAGTGCATTCCTAAATGGCGTGCTGGAAGAGGAAGTCTATGTCAAACAGCCTCCTGGATTTAAAAATGAACAATATCCAAACTATGCATTCAAGTTAAAGAAGGCTCTTTATGGTTTAAAGCAAGCCCCTAGAGCTTGGTACAAAAGACTTAGTAAGTATCTCATCCAAAATGGATTCACTCGAGGTAAAATTGATCCCACATTATTTATTAAGCAAAATGGTAAAGATATTCTTATTGTACAAATATATGTGGATGATATTATTTTTGGAGCTACTAATGAATCTATGTGTAAGTGGTTTTCTAAGTGTATGCATAGTGAGTTCGAAATGAGCATGATGGGTGAGCTCAACTATTTCTTGGGTCTTCAAATCAAGCAATCCAAAGATGGAATTTTTGTACACCAATCCAAGTATACAAAAAGTCTATTGAAGAGATTCGGTTTTGAAGATGTAAAACCAAAATCAACTCCTATGGTGAAAAACAGCAAGCTGATTGCAGATGAAAATGGTAAGGCTGTTGATATTAAAAGATATCGAGGTATGATTGGTAGTCTACTCTATTTAACTGCTTCTAGACCTGACATAATGTATAGTGTATGTGTTTGTGCAAGGTTTCAATCAAACCCTAAAGAGTCTCACTTAAATGCCATCAAAAGAATATTTCGATATTTAAGTGGTACCATTTCTCTTGGATTGTTCTATCCTATCACAAATACTTTTGATCTTGTTGGGTATAGTGATGCAGATTATGCAGGTTGCCTAATTGATAGAAAAAGTACTAGTGGTGTTTGTACATTCCTTGGACAAAGCTTAGTTTCCTGGCAATGCAAGAAACAAACTTCGGTTGCTTTATCCACTGTAGAAGGGGAGTATCTAGCAGCTGGGAGCTGTTGTTCTCAACTTCTATGGATGATTCAAACTCTAAGGGACTTTGATATCAAGTGCAGAAAAGTTCCAATCAACTGTAGCATCTCTAAAAATCCGGTGAATCACTCAAGAACGAAGCATATTGATGTTTGACATCATTTCTTGAGAGATAATGTTGCTAAGGGCAAGATAGAGTTGGTCTTTGTTCCAACTGAATTCCAACTAGCTGATATTTTCACAAAGCCTCTTGCTGAGGAAAGATTTTCAGTCATTCGAATGCAACTTGGTATGTGCTCTATGTAAACAGCGTGCTGAATGACAGTTACTGAACAGGTCAGCTTACCATTTGTCCTAGCTCTAGTTACAAACAGCATGCTGTTTGTCACTTATGGTTTTCTACATGTATAAAATAAATAGCCTATGTTTATATTCAGATTATTGCTATAACGTGTTAACTGCTTATGTGTTAAGAAAATTGATAAATTCTAGATGAAAGTTTATTTAAATTAATAATTTAAATAATCATGTTTTAAAAATTAATATTTATGCAATTTACCTGTTTTAACCAGATTTATGTGCCTATCCATGTTTTATTTAATTTAATTAGAATTTAGTTTTAGTAATTAAATCTAAATTCTCCCCCAAAGTCAATCAAAACTAGAGAGACACGGTTTAGTCGGTTCATTCCAAATCTCAAACACACTCTCTCTCTAAGCGGCGATTAGGGTTTACAAGCGGCAATTAGGGTTTTCACTCATCTCAATACCATGGTTCGCAAGACTAGGGCAAAGAGGGAAGCTTCTCCATCTGTTTCAAAGAGAGATGATACTGTTGATGGAATGCTAGAAAGTGGTGATGAAATCACTCCAACTCCAGAATCGAAGAAGCTCAAGATGACCATGTCACCATCATTTGTATCTCCTGCTTGTGAAGACCGGTACAAGGATTTGGATTTGGAAAATCGGGGTATTATCAATGGCCAACCTCTTTCAAGTAAGATTACTCCTCTCTTCGCCCAGTGTGGTGTAATGAAGTTATTTCAAGATATTGGTCTAGAATCGTTCATTTCTGATATGCCTAATTACTATTATCCTGATTTAGTAAGGGAATACTATGCTAATTTGCAAACTGATAAATTTGGGAATGCGATATCTACGGTTAGGGGTACGAAGATTCAATTGAATCCTCCAATCCTAAGTTCACTTCTCAAGATTGAAATGGATAGTGCTACTGATGTTTATACTGCTCAAGGGTATGTGTCCCTTCCTGATTTTAGCGTTGATGATCAGCTAAAAGTTTTAATGGGTAATGTTAAGACTTTGGATTCAAACCCTCCTCCTACCACCATAGTGACCCCTTTAGCTCACCTGGTGTTTAAAATAGCTAGGTCACACATTTGTCCTCGAGTAGGAAACAAATCCAATTTCACTTGTCAAGACGTGGTGATTGTAGCTATGATCTTGACTAGAAGACCCTTTGATTTGGCTTCCTTTATTATGAAAAAGATGCAAGCTACAGTGGAGAAAACTGTAAGTGGACTACCTTATACTTCTTGGCTGTCCAAAGTGTTTAAGTTGTTTGATGTTAATGTCAAGGGTATGACTAAGATTGTTGTTAAGGAGTGCATGGAAAGAAGTTTTTGACATTAAACAATCTGCAAATTGAAGAAGGTGTGTTGTCTAGAATTATGGTTCCTCAAGATGATCCTCTACCCACTGATCCTAATACTTCTACTGAACCTCTATCTGCAACTCCAAACTTGGTTTCTCAGTCTCTACAAGCAGATATGACAATTATGTCTAGTGAGCTCATTTCCCTTCGAAATGATACTCAAACTATCAGAACTGATGTGCAATCTCTCACAGCAGAATTTCAAGCCGTTAAGGGTGCTATGAAGGATCTCATTTCTCAAGTCAAAACTGTGAAGGATATAATGCTCAAATCAGTGGGAAACACATCGACTGCTCACTCTGAAATTGAACATGATCAAGGGTTAGATGACTTAGCCAAAGCTGCTGAAAAGGATACTCCTGATGATGATGCGGATACATAGGCTACCAAGTCAAACGTTCAAGCAAGTGATCCTTAGTTTTTGATGAATTAAGGGGGAGAATTAGGAGAATTCATGCTAATTAATTTGCTTGCTCATGCTTTGTTTGAATACTTTATTATGCTTTATGTCTGTAGTACTTAAACTTGGTTTTATTATGCCTGTTGAACTTGTTTAATTTTGTGGCATATGATGCCTTGTGTTTTGCCTATCTACTGAGCTTTAATATTATCCTGGATATGCTAAAGTACTGCTCATATCTCTCAGATAAATATTGTTTTATATCTAATGTTGAGATGCAGGAATTTAGGGGGAGTTTCAAAATTCTCCTAAAAAGTTTTGTAATCATCAAAAAGGGGGAGATTGAAACTCCTAAGTTTTGATGATAACAAACAGCAAGCCATCTGGCTTAGTCATCAGATATAAAAACAGCATGCTATCTGTATTTTGCTTAACTCAATTTCTGCAGGACAAACAGCTTACTGATTACATAATCAGTATACCTCAAACAGCAAGCCAATTGTCACAAACAGCGTGCACAGTGGACAATCAGCAAGCTGATTGTGTCTGGTGATAATAAAGTTTCATTCGGGAAATTAAAGACCATCAAGAGGGAATGATATATAGATTATATGTAAAGGTCCTCAGAATATTTGATGAACATTATTTCCACTCAAACACATGGAGACAAGCTATATTCCTTTTAGGTAAATAAGGTTACTTTACCTTATTTAAATACACCACCTTACCTCCACTCAAATACATCACATGGGACTCATCATAACATTGTTCCCTGCACACTCTTATCTCCATACACGCTCCATTGTTTCAGCTTTGCAGATTATCAAACATATCTTTTTGCTCAAAAGGAATTCTTCATCTCTAACGGCTTGTTTCATTACCGTTGTAAATTATTCAAGCCTTAAACTTCAAAATCTTGTTTACCTATATAAGAACTGAAAAATCATTAGTTCTAATTATCGAATACAAAGAGCAGAAAACAAGATATACTCACACAACTACAGAGCTTTCATTGCTAAACCTTTCAAAACCGTCAAACCTCTTCATACACGCATATTCTTTATTCTGAGGATTTATAGGTTAAGTTGTATTCATTCAAAACATTTGTATCATTCAAATTGTATTGTTTTGTTGCTGTACAAGATTGGCTTCAGGTTTTAGGGTGAGTCAAACTTGACTAGAGAAGTATACTTGGGAAGTAGTACTTAGAGGGATAGTTCAGCACAGGTAAACAGCAAGCCATTTGTAAGCAGCAAGGGTTAAGGGATATATATTGTTGTATCTTGTAATTGGATTATAGTTGATCAATAATATATTCTCTTACCAAGTTTGGTAAGGGACCGGGACGTAGACCATAGGGGATTAGGGGTCGAACCTGGCTAAAAGATTGTGTGTCTCTTTTACTTACTGTTTATATTCTTTCTGCATTGCATTTTAGATACAAACAGCGTGCTGTTTGTGAACTGTGTTATTACAAACAACAAGTTATTTTCAGTTATTTTCAAAACAGTTCATAAATTCACATTAATAACCATAAACACCTATTCACCCCCCCTCTAGGTGTTGTTTTTCAACCTGCATAATCTGCATCACTATACCCAACAAGATCAAATGCATTTGTGATGGGATAAAATAATCCAAGAGTAGTAGTTCCACTTAAATATTTAAAAATTCTTTTAATAGCATTCAAGTGAGACTCTTTTGGTTGAGCTTGAAACCTAGCACAAACACATACACTATATATAATATCAGGTCTAGAGGCTGTAAGATATAATAAACTTCCAATCATACCTCTATACTTTCGAACATCTACATCTTTACCTCGTTCATCTGCAGCTAGCTTGCTGGCAGAACTCATAGGTGTAGATTTTGCCTTGATATTCTCATATCTAAACTTCTTTAGCAAGTTCTTGATGTATTTGGACTGATGTAAATATATTCCATCTTGAGTTTGCTTGATTTGGAGCCCCAAGAAGTAATTGAGCTCACCCATCATACTCATGTCAAACTCACTATGCATACACTTAGAAAACCACTTGCATATATTATTATTAGTTGATCCAAAGATAATATTATCCACATATATTTGAACAACTAGAATATCATTACCAGTAAGTTTAGTAAACAATGTAGGATCGATTTTACCTCGAATGAAGCCATTCTTTATCAAAAACTTACTTAACCTTTCATACCAAGATCTAGGAGCTTGCCTTAATCCATATAATGCTTTCTTCAACTTGAAAACATAATTAGGAAATTGATCACTTTCAAATCCAGGAGGTTGCTTGACATATACTTCTTCTTTCAAGTAGCCATTAAGAAATGCACTTTTTACGTCCATTTGATGTAGCTTGAATTTCTTGAAGCATGCAAATGAGTGTAACATCCTTATTGACTCTAGCCTTGCAACCGGGGCATAAGTTTCATCAAAATCGATTCCTTCTTGTTGATTATATCCTTGTGCAACAAGCCTCGCTTTGTTTCTAGTGACCGTTCCTTCTTCATCAACTTTGTTCTTGAAAATCCATTTAGTACCGATGATTGAAGCATCTTTAGGTGGCTCTACAAGTTCTCAAACATCACATCTTTCAAATTGATTAAGTTCCTCTTACATTGCCATGATCCAATTCTCATCTTTTAGTGCTTCATTGACATTCTTTGGTTCCTTTTGAGCTAGGAAGGCAGAAAATGCACAAAAGTTAGCTTGACTTCTCCTTGTCTTGATGCCTTCTGATATATCACCAATAATCAACTCTGGAGGATGGTTCTTTATTGTCCTTGTTGATTTTGGAAAATGGTGATGAGCCATGACTTTTTCATTGGCTCTAATTCTCTTAGATGGTGGAGGGATTTCATCTCCATTATAGATTGGCATCTTTTCTTGTGATCTCTGACTTCTAGAATCTTCCAAGGTGAGCCTTGACATTTTATCACATGTTTCATCTACTGGAGGAGAGATTTCAGCTTGATTATCATTAGCTGAACTTGATTCAGTTTCTACTGCAGCTCGCTGGGTTACAGCATTTTCTGAATCTGCCTCATTGGCAGCTCACTGAGTTTCTCTATCTTCTGAGCCTGCCTCTTTGTCAGCTCGCTGAGTTGCTGTATCTGACCTTGGCAGCTTGCTGGCATTATCAGAACCTGCAATTTCTTCCTCATCTCTTGACAGATCACCATTAGATTCTTGAAATGAAACATCAATTGACTCTTCCACACTACGTTTAGAGATATTATAAACTCTATATGCACGACTTGTTAAAGAATAACCCAAAATTATTGCTTCATACGATTTAGCATCAAATTTACCATTTCTATCAATAGATTTGAGTACAAAGCACTTGGATCCAAAGACCTTGAAGTAGCCTATGTTTGGCTTCTTGTTCTTTAGTAATTCATATGGAGTCTTGCTGAGAATAGGCCTGATTAGCACTCTGTTAAGAACGGAGCTAGCTGTGTTGACTGCTTCTGCCCAGAAACTCCTTGGCAGCTTGCTCTCTTGAAACAAAGTCCTAGCTGTTTCTTGCAAAGACCTGTTCTTTCTTTCCACAACTCCATTTTGCTGTGGGGTTCTTGGAGCAGAGAATTCATGAGAAATGCCTCTATCTTCAAAATATGAAATAAAGTCCTTTTGGAATTCACCACCTCGATCACTCCTTATACTTACAAGTTTTATCTTAAACTTGTTCTCAAGTAATTTAATTAGCTTCTCAAATTCACTGAAAGCACAATCTTTAGTACTAAGAAACAATACCCATGTATATCTAGAATAATCATCTACTATAACAAATGCATATTGTTTTCCTCCAATGCTTTTATATGCTTCCGGACCAAATAAATCTAAATGAAGAAGCTCTAAAGGTTTAGAAGTTGATACCATATTCTTAGATTTATGTGGAGTCCTGATTTGTTTGCCTAATTGGCAAGCCGAACAAGTTTCCATCTTGACATACTTCAATTTTGGCAATCCTCTAACTAGCTTCTTTGAAGACAGCTTGCTGAGTAAGTCCATATGAGCAAGTCCAAGCCATCTATGCCAAATTTCTGGATTTGTATAAACTGCAGCTAGACAACAAGATGAATCCTGCATTTCAAAGTCCAAAATATATATATTTCCTTCCCTTCTAGCAACTAGGGGGACTTTGTTAGTGCCAACATTAATAGTACACTTTTCTTTATCAAAAAGAACAGAATGTCCATCATCATACAACTGACTTACACTAAGCAAATTATATTTAAGACCTTGAACATATTGTACTTTATTAATAGAAATGAAACTATTACCAATCTTCCATTTCCCAAGAATTTGGAGTGTTTTGCTATCACCAATGGTGACACTTCCACCCTTTTTCTTATTGAGAGTAAGGAATTGAGATTTATCACCACTCATATGTCTTGTGCATCCACTATCCAAAATCCATTGTTTTGATCTCACTTTGACAACAAGACATACCTACAAAACAAATAAAGAGCCAACTCAACGTTTTGGTACCCATATTTGCTTGGGTCCAGAATGGTTAGTTGATAGAACATATAGAACATTTAAATCAGATTTCTTGATCCACATTTGGACCACTGTAGAAGCTTTGTTTCTTGTTCCAACTGTTCTGTCAGCTAGCTGCCTGTGAACTGTCTGTCTGTTCCAGCTAGCTGGATTAGCATTCTGAACTTTGCAATGATTTGCCAAATGACCTTTATTTCCACATTTATGGCAGATTCTCCATGGCATGGCATAGTCATAAGGGATTCCATGTTTACCATCATACTTTAGACGTGATGTTGAAGCCATTCCAACTTCTTTTCTTTCGATTGGAACTTTTGCATATCTCATCATTGTTTTGAGTGTATCTTCTCCTTGAACGAATTTTCCCATTCCTTTCTGGAGATTCTTGATTTCAGTTTCCAACTCTTTGATTCTTTCAGCTTGTTGAGATATTTCCATTGATCATGATTCCCTTGGACTAAATGCTTCTAAAACAGCATCTTGAGCATCTATCTCTGCTCTCAGCTTGCTGAGTTCCTTCATGAGAGTATCATTTCTTTTGATAAGTACTTTGTTTATCCCTTCAAGCTAGGATATCTCAGCCTTAAGATCAGTAAGATTTTGAGCATGATTTCTAGCAGGTGTCTTCTCATTCATTAACTCGGATATGATCTTCTTAAGTTGAGTATTCTTCTTTTTGAGTTTATCATTCTCATCTTTTAACTCTTCTAACAACTCATTAGATAAATTTCTATGATCCTGCATGGTTAGTGATTCCAAAATATTATTTTCAGAAGATGTATTAAATTGAAACGAGTTTACCAAACTAGATTCCACATCCTAGTCCGAATCTTCGCTTTCTACAAGAATGTCTTCTGTGTTTCCTCGAACCATATCATTTTCAATGCCAACCAATGCATAATTGATCATCTCTTCACTTGAGTATTCACTGGAATTAGATTCTTCATCACTCCATGTCATTTGAGCTTTACATTCCTTTTTATCCGTTGAGGCAGCTTGCTGCTTGTGACACTCAGCTTGCTGTTTTGGATTGACACCTACTTTTTCTAATTTTGTTGAAGCTTGATAATGCATTTTTAAGGTATCCCATATCTCCTTTGCTGTTACACACGAAGAGACCTTGCCAACATCAGAATCTGAAAGACCACAAATTAGTGTGTACTTGGCATTTCCATTATAGCTTGCTTTTATCAATTCTTCCTCGGTAAAATCAACATCTTTTGGCTTTCCGTTTTCATCCATAAAGGTAAATGGACCATCTTTAACAACCAACCATTCAAGTGGATTTTTGCTCAGAATCACCTTCATCCTTAGTCTCCATAAATCATAATTTTCTGTACCAACGAGAAGTGGTGGCATGTTCGATGATTCTCCCTCTACATAAATGTGTGCCATAGGATCTGTACTTTCCTATTACAGAAATGTTAGTACACCAAGCTTTGATACCAAATGAAAATACACACCTAGAGGGGAGGGGTGAATAGGTGTTATGACTAACAATGATCAAATAAAAATTCTGCCTGAAAAGTTATTCTGGCAGCTAGCTGGATGCAATAGATTAGTGAATAAGCATCTAGCTGAGTTAACTGGATGCGACAGATTAACAAATAAGCATCTAGCTGAGATATGCAAAGCAGAAAGATAAAAGGTGCAGAAAGTAAAGAACACCACGGATTTTAGCTAGGTTCGACCCCTAATCTTCTATGGTCTACATCCTAGTCCCTTACCAACATGGTAAGAGAATATATTATTGATCTCAAAAACCCAACCACACGATACAATAATATATCTCCCTTAAACTCCCAGTTACTGACTGCAACTAGCTGGAACACCTGTTTCCTGAACACAGCTCTCTAAGTTCAATACTACACCAAGTACTAACTTCTCTAGCCTACTGTTCCTCAAACCCTTGTTCCACTAACTTGACAATCCAGTAGCTACCAACTTTACAAGTTGAACAATACAATGGATAAAAAGAATTACAACTCAAAAACTCTAATATATCGATATAGAATATAGTGCTAGAGCTTGTTTGTAGAATCTGGAAATGAAGTGCAGAGTTGTATCTTGTGTATTCTGAATATAGCTTGAAGGCTCTTAATCTCTGGTGTTACTTTCAATGAAGAACCACACAGCCCTTTATAGTGAAGTGTAGGAGATGAAATCTTGAACAATCTTGCAACGGTCTTGAAGAAATCTTCTCACGTGTGGCTTTGTTCAAATTAAATGCACTACTAACGTTCACCTGCAGGTTTGATATATATTAATCTGAAGATACAAAATATATTCAGTGGAGAGAGATGAGAACAAAGCCTTTTGTTCTTGAATAAATCCGTTAGTGACAAATAAAGAAAACAATAGATAGATAATGAATGCATGTGTTTTCTTTGAAGACTTTTCTGCAAGACAACTGGTGGTGGAGATGTTGTAGCATGAATTATTTGACTTTAAGAGAGCATGCTTGAAAAGTAAGCACATGGGTTGTCTTGGAGGAACATTAAACAATTCAAAAGATTCCTTTACTAAGGAAAGTTGTTTTAGAAAAACTATTATAATTAAGAGTGTTTTACATATATATATATATATATATATATATATATCATGAATTGATGCTCAGACCACTCTTGTAATTTGAAGACTAAGTAACACACAAAATAGTCGAACTTCCCTTTTATATACTGGACAGGCTGCCAGCTTGCTGTGATGCCCTGTTAGCTAGCTGAGATGCCCTGTGTTTTGCTATGAATTGATATGAATAATAAACCTGCAAAACAATATTAGTCCAGAACAAATACCCGGCTTGCTTACTAAGTATGATCATCAAAATTATAGAGTTTCAGGTATCAACTTTCTCAGACAATTGTCCATGGACTGCATATTCCGGTGCTGTGTAGCCCCTAGTATATTGAAAAATTTATGAACTTTACGTATATTGTCCAACCACACAGTTTTAAATTTTAATTTTGAGAAAACTACTAAATTTAAGAAACAGTGAAGTGAGTGTAGGTTGACTTATAAAGTCCCAGCAAATTTAGTGCTTAGATGACTTTGATCATCACATATAAGTCTTGCCAACCCAAAGTCCGCAATTTTGGGTTGAAAATCATCATCGAGTAGAATGTTGCTAGATTTTATGTCTCTATGTATAATGCATGAATGAAATTGTTCGTGAAGATAGGCAAGGCCCCTAGCTATGCCAAGGATTATGTCAACTCGTTGTTTCCAGTTGAGAGAGCCTAGTTTTTCACCTGCCAATCATAACTTTTTAAGATGATATTCTATACAGGATGCATAATCTAATACATCGAAATTTGGTGTAGCTCATAAGTAGAGAGTCAAAGGAAACTCGCCATAAAGGAATTTGTCAAGGCTTCCGTTGGCCATGTATTAAAACACAAGAAGTAGCTTTGATCCTCTGCCACTACACCCTAGTAAACGGATGATATTCCGGTGATTAACATTACTTATAAGCTTTACTTCACTCTCAAAATCAGTCTTAGCTTTGCTAGTTGTTACAGAAAGTTTCTTGACTGCAACTATATCCCCGTTCTTCATTATTCCCTGTTAATTAATATGGAAAAAGATGTTATTACACTTAAGCATCAGTATCCCATCTGGTCAAAATGATTGTAAAATCTGGATCACCTTGTATACATCTCCAAAACCTCCTTCTCCTATTTTGGAGTCCTCGCTAAAGCTTCTGGTTGCAGATTTCAAATCCTTGAAATTGTAAATGACTGGACCCTGTAACTTGTCTATCCCTAATATGTTACCTAGCATAAAGAAAAGCATGTTACATCAAAAATAGACATATTCGTAAAGGTCAAACCCAATTTATACAATTAGCCTTGATAGATACCTCTTTCAGCTATATTTGGCTTTCTTACTAATTGATACCATAAAAACACAGCAAATATGAGCAAAAGAAGGTAAAAACTGCCAACTATGCCCCAAGTAATAGCTGTCTTCGAGCTTAAACTTCCTGAAACAGGTAGAAAAGCACCACTTACACAATCTTTCACATTTCAAAGTTGAAATTGTAAAAGGCTTGACATTTAATTTCGAGAAGAAATGAGGTAAATAGACTGATGCTTTTAGAAACATATCATAGGAATAATTACTAATTGAAATGGCTACATTTTTCTTATTTTTGCCTCCTTGAAGATAGGGTGTAATATTAACTACGTTTTTATCAGCAAAAAATGAGACATCTGAGTATTTTATAAAACAACCAGCATCAGCAGAACTAGCCTCCGAAGCAGGAGGATAGCTTTGTATATTATTATACCCGATTGTCAAGCAACTTTGGCAATCCTTTCTGCTTATAGTCTCAATACACTGTGCTACAGCATAAACTGTTACGGTTGCACCACCATTGAACACTGGCCTTGTAGTAGCTGCAAAGAAGCCATTTATCTTCGGTGTGGCAGCTACAAGATCAGTTATTAGCCCTTCCACTACTGGAGTGAAAGTCACTGCATCATATTTACTCTTACTCGCGCTGCATACCCCAGCAGAGGATTCAAATGTGACCAGTTTACTCTGTGTAAAGAAGTTGCGAGCTTTATACCTTATAGAAAGATAGATAAAATAGTCAGTACTAAAAACAAATAATTAGATTTATCTCATATCAAAACTATAATTCATCGAATGGGGTCTCATACTAGGATGAATAACACAAGATTAATAGTTACATATATATGTCAAGTCATTTAATTAGTGAATATCGTTCAAGTAACCATAATTAATCTTTCTATGTTCATATAAGATATTTCGGGCTCACGCTTCATTTTACCATATACTGATCTTCATAGCCCCTAAGAACTCTAAATTTCAATATTTTTTCTGCTTTAAGACGAACAAAAAATAGATTAAGATAAAAAAAAATTGAAATTTAATACTGAACCTGAGAAAGCAGCCTCCATATATTACATGACCACCATCACCAGAAGGACAATTACGTCTGATTTGAATCCAGGGGCTCGCTTGCATTTCTGGTATATTAACGTACGCTCTTTTCAATTTTGGTACATTTTGTTCAGAAATTATCTTGAAAGATAATTTCTGTATTGGACCATCCCATACACATTCATTTGAACTGCTGTCGCAAAGTGAATGCTACTGTTTGTGGACAACTGCTTCCTGATATCTCCAAACGTTTTATTAAAATTGGTCAAGAAATCCGACATATCAGTGCCAATTGTAAACTGACTGCAATCTTCCTTTAACAACTTAGTTTGAGGGTCCGATAAAACTCCTGCAATATTCATCAACAAAATCAAGAACACACTGCCTAGGAGAATCATCATTTTCATCGATATGTTCTATCTCATTTTTCTGCAACATAGATTTATGGTCTTGTAAGCTACATCTCTAATTTATCTTTTTGTCAGTAACATGAACTATACATAATACTGATTATGGCAATAAATATTAAGGCAGTCAATAAATTTACGGTTTTTGTTTGGTTGACTTCTAATATTACTCCTCATTCTCTCTGGTGGATTTTATGATTAATATCTGCAGAACACTTTATATTATAATCTCAAAGTAAAAGTCAAGTGGTTGCTTGTATAATAGTGTTTTACCATATTTACAACATGCATACTATGTACTCCGATTGATTAACATACATTCAACTGTGTATATGTTAAGATTGCAGATTCATAGCAAATGAAAAATTATAAGGCCGAAAACAAAATCCTGGATTGTTAGCTGTTCGACCTGTTATTACCTTGGTTTTTTAGGATGATACATGGAATTATATTTGCATTAATACTGGAGATTTGATATCTTGAATATAATCTGTTAATTGCTTCATTTCAGGGATATCATTTCAGGATATATATATCAAAGATATATCTCAGGATATATTTTAGGAATAAGTTGTGATTATCTTTTAAATCCCTAACTGACTTATTCTAATAGAATCAATTTGCATCTAATTGATTTATGCTTCAACAGCTATATTCTCAGGAATTCAAATTCCAACGGCTATGTCTTCAGAGTGACTATATATACGACTCAATTCTGCTTGAAAATATACTCGACTGTTCTCTGCAATACAACTTCTACACACTGACATACAAGTTCATATACATCTTATTTAGAAGCTTCATTCTTCGAGTTACAAATTTTGTTCATTCTAAATTACTTGTGCCGGGTTGTGGCAATTAGATAGGATTATAAATCATAAGCCAAGGTAGCCAGTAGGCTAGGTAGCAGGTTTGCTAGGTGACAGTAGTGTCAAAGGGAAGGGTTCTTCAAGAGGCTTTAAATTTGTAATCGTGGAAAACTGTAAGCTTTATATTATTGTTATAATAATATAATCTCTGTGCTAGTTGGCATAGGGACTTGGATGTAGGCCATAAACTAGGATAGGGGCCGAACCAAGTGAAAATTCCTGGTGTTCTTATTTTTATTCTGTCATTTAATTTCCGCTGTTTATTTATTCTGTTAGACAATTAGACAACACTTCACACAAAAGAGACAGTCTCCTCATCAATTGAGACAGTCTTATTTACTTGACAGTTAAACATATTGTGCTACTTGATTTACATTTGGTATCAGAGCAGTTGCATTTAACCCTTGTTTAAAGTGTTTATTTTGCTAGATCCATGGCACAATCAGTTTGGAACGAACGACGTTCAATCAATGTTCCACTACTCTTGCTTGGAACAGAAAATTATAACGACTGGAAGTTCATGATGAAAATATTTCTCCAGAATGATACATACGAGTGGGATGCTGTTGAAAATGGCATTACTATTCCCATGAAAGATGGCAAACCCAAAGTGGTCAAGGAACTTACTGCTGATGAAGTCAATGCTCTGAATTATAATGCTCGAGCTATGAATTCCTTATTTAATGGATTGTGTGCCACTGAACTTCGAAAAGTGTCAGCATGCACTTCAGCCAAACAAGTTTGGGACACTATTGTAGTAAGTCATGAAGGCACCTCAAAGGTTCGTGAGGTCAAGCTCGATCTTCTTCGAAGTGACTATGAAGGTTTCAGATTGGAAAAGGACGAAAGCATAAAAGAAGCGCAAGGACGGTTTCTTACACTTATGAATTCTATTTCTCTCCTGGAAAGGCATATTCCTCAGGCAGAAATTAACAGAAAAATTCTTCGATCACTGTCCAAAAGGTTTGCTCCTAAGGTAACAACTCTACAGGATTCACCCTTGATCTCAAAAATGGAGACTCTCACCCTCTTCAGTGAGTTAGAAGAGTTTGAGAACCAGCTTCGAAGGTATGATAAGGAAGAAAAAATGCCAAGGAAAAAGACTCTAGCTCTCAATATTAATGCAGACTCTAGTGAGGATTCAGGCGATGAGATTGCTCTTCTAACGAAGAGGTTTCAGAAGTTTCTAGCCAAGAAGAAAGCTGCTAGCCGACCTCCTCAAAAATTCAACGGACCCAAAAAGGAATTAAGAAACAACACAAATGTTGAAGTCTGTTTTGCACTACACCATATATTGCCTATAGCAACACCTTGAAATTGTTGCTAAAGGGCCTAATATCGTTGCCATTGATGCTATGGCAATGCTTTTGCAAAAATTGGGCGTTAACTTTGCTTGGGTTGCAATAGGTCCATATAGCAACGAATATAGTACCATATAGCAATGCTTCAATGTCATTGCAAATGCTTGTTATAGCAACGTTTTCCAGTCTATAGCAACAATTTAAATTCATTGCAATAGGCCATAGCAACCCTGTTTATTGCAACGTTTAAGGTGGCAATGGCAACAAATTTCTGTTTAATAGCAATGCTTTTAGTAAGGAATTAATAATAAATGGCAACACATTATGAGGCAATAGCAATGCTTTTAGTAAGGAATTAACAATAAATGGCAACACATTATGTGGCAATAGCAATGCTTTTCTTTAAAAAAAATGGACATTACCCATTTATTCATATAGAATTCCACCATTAACATGGTATTTCATACACACCAAATATCCAAAAGACTACCTTGGTACATCACTATCACCTGCCCAAAAGAAGTACCAAAATCATTCGGACTACATTGTCAACATAGCCATTCAACGTCTAACGACTAAATGTAATCAAACGACGACATAAACGTGGTACATGCAATTAAGGTTTACAATGTTCACCAAAAGCTTAGATATAAATTAAATGAAAATGCTCCAAGTCAAGCATCTGCATCTTCTTAATCTGCCTTATCTCCATCCTCGACAGATTCATCACACAATTCTTCAACATTGATTTTCAAAGTGGGATTCCCCTCGGCTATTTTCCCCAGAATTCTTTTCAGTTTCTGGTTCATTTTCTCCTCCATTTCAGCAAAAAGTTCTTCTCGTATCCTTCCCAGTTCTTCCTTGCTGTCACTTTTCTTGGTTGCCAAATATTTCTTTGTCCTCCTGGTAATGCCACTTCTGCCAACAAGCCAGTTTGGGCCATGTGCTGCGAAGTCAAGTTCTACAGCATGGTTTGTTTCATTCAGTTCACCAGTGGAGCCATCAACAGTTTCCTAAAATTAATTGATATATTATGAAATTATCCCAAATGCATATTATATATTTTAGAACTAGCGAACAAGTAGATACCTAAAAATACTATTATTTACCTGATTTTCGCAATCCTTGCGGGTTTTAGGATATAAATCATTCTTTGTGGGTGTGTCAGGCATTGCCTTTTTCTTTTTCTAGCATAAAATGAATAGAGTGAAACAAGAAAAGAAATTATGTTAGTAATTGATTAGTTTTCACAATAATATGCTATTTATTAAAATACATAGTTATTAAAGATTCCAAATTAGCATACCATGTCGTTACGGATCTGCGCAAAACTAGTACGACCTGCATTGTGTTTGTCTTTAATTTGTTTGCGATTATTAGCATTTGTTTCAGCATTTTTCTTCACATCTTCATCACCCCAATACTGCAGCAACATCTTGAATTGTTCTAATGGAACCCTTTGAGACCTGTTCCTTATCCGTTCCTCATCAGTTTCATATTTGGAATAATACTGCGCCTTGAATCGACTTTTGTACACTCTCCAATTTTCACAAATACCCTTCAACACCCAATCTTTAGCCTCCTCAGGAATGATATATTTTGTCTGAAAAATAAATAAATTAATTATAATTATAGTATAATTAAACAAGCCTCTTGTTCATACCACAAATTTAACAAGTTTTGGAATAAAAAAACACGACGAGATGATTTTTACCTTGATAAATTCCCACAACCCATTTTTTTGTTCTTCAGGAACTTGAATCCAACTATGAAAATCAAGTGGCACACATTCTCTTGCTACTGCCCCCAAAAACCTGCTAAATTCAGCTCTTATTTTGCGGCTTTCAGAAACCGGCTGCAATTCATGATTCAAGGTCAGAGTTGGTCTTTCATCTAGTCTCCTTGTAAAGACTGCATTCATTTTCGTAGGTCCTCTCTTCCGTTTGATCTTAGGTTCATCTATCAAAATACACAAATAAATAAATAATTATAGTCGTGATTGGTAATTCGTAATTCCTCTACATATATGTGCAAAGTCATACCTGTTACAGTAATTGTGTTACCGAGATTCTCATTAATTGCTTCATCATTCACCACATTCACCTCATTTATCTTTTCTTTTTCGGCCACTTCCAGATTCGTTTTGCGTTTTTGCATTTCCAGATATGACGCCATCGAACCAATTGCATTATTAGTATATACCTTTTGTATTTGTTTCAATTGTTCGATATTAGTTGGCAGTGGCGGGGGAGGTGGTAAAATATCTCCATCAGCAGGCTAGTAAAAGAATGCCAAAAAATAAACATATAAATACAGAAAATGGAAATAAAAGTACAGAAAATGAAAATAAAAACATATACCTCTGTACCCAGAAGAGCATATGCTATTTTTGAACGAGTTGTTGGCCCGTGCCCAGCCTTCCTCTTTTCAACTTTTTTCTTCCTCTAAATAAAGAAATTTGGTTTTAATGATTTTTACGATTCTTGGTACTTTTGTATTATCAGTTCAAATAAATAATGTCCCTATCAAATTAAGTATTCCTTACTAAACAAATAATAATGTACCTTAGGGGCAACTGGTTCTTGGTCATCCTCACTAGTTGGAAGGATATCATCTTCGCAAACGTACTCCCTATCAGTTTCTTGGTCAGACATTTCTTCCACAACTACTTTTTTTTTCTTTTCTGAAATCCCAGTTGTGAGACCATCTGACAGCTGCTTCAACCCAAGTTCATGAATGCGCTGCTTATTTTCTTCGATTATCTTCTTTCTCATTTCTTCATGTCCAACAATTTCTGTTGCTGACTTCCGTAGCTCCAACATTTTCGGTTGCTTCTGTTCTTGCTCATCCTCACTAACTGAAAGGCTATCATGTCCATAAACATACCCCCTATCATTATCAGCCCATTCCTCTTCAAGTGTTTTCTTTTTTTTAACATTAGAAATATTTCCGGTTTCGAGACTAGCAGGCTGATGCTTCAACTTTGGTTCTTCAATGCCCTTCTCATTTCCTCCCACTTTCTTCTTTTTGTTTCCTTTAAATTCATTATTTTTTGACACACGCTTATCATGTCCACCAATTTCTGCTCCACCTGCTCCTACAATCAGCTCCTGGTCATGCTGATTTGGTTTCTTCTTATCATTTAGTTCATGCTGAAGGGTTTGTATTGTAACATACTTTCGCTTCACTTGAAGATCTTCACCTACAATAATATCATGAAAAAAACCAGGACAACATCAAAAAAACTTGTCCTTAGCCTTGGCCTTACAATTAGAATAATATCTTCAAATTAAGGCTCTTAGTTAAGGTTTACCTTCAAAAAAACTTGTCCTTGGCCTTACAATTACATGTGGCTGCAACTGCTTCACTGGCTGTATCGCCTTGTCAACAACTGTGTCAATATAAAGGTCTAACATAGAACCATCTTTTAACCCATTACCAAGCTCACATGCTTCTGCATCATTACTCACTAGTTTCCAGCCACCTCCTGCTTTCTTCACATAAACCCCACCTATTTCAGCGTATCCAGCTGCTTCTTTGACATACTCCATAATAACAGAGTAGGAGAATCTGTCAGGCTCCATAACATCAGGAATTTTGATACATGTGCCAGAATGGTATTTGGTTTTTAGGAACTGTCCCTTATGATAAAACCTGAGAAAAAAATGTTTCTCTCCCATCCTGAAATTAAATGAAAGCCTAAAACTGGTTAGTCCACAACTCAAGCAAATACAATAGAATATCAATTAAACGTGATAAACATCTCAACAACTAAAACTAAAATTACTACCAAGTAAAAGGGAAAAAAAAATCACAAATTGACATTACATAGGAAAACTTAAAATCATTAATTATATTACAATCATCAGTGAATTTAATTCCAGATTAGAATTTAGAGAAGTTAACATTACAATGCAGTTGAAAATATTGAACTAAATAAACTGAGACAGTAGAATTATCAAGTCTATTCATTCGGAGTCTTGATCATATCCTTCCTCTTCAATTAACTGATCAACATGAACTTGTTGCCTCGGAAGATCTTCTCTACACCAACTAACACCATCACTTTGATTTTCCAGTTTAAAGTTTACTTCAACATCATGCATTGTAAGTCTAGAAACATCTTCAAGTGCATCATTTTCATCTTCTTGATCATTATGCTCCCTTGGCGATTTCTTAACAACATAATACAAATTATTTTCGGTACAATCCTGAATATAGAATACTTGTTCTACTTGTCTAGCTAGAACAAATGAATCATCTTTCTGACATAATTTACTAAACTTTACTCTTGTCAGCCCATGACAATCCTTATCCGTTTGGTACCAATTGCACTTGAACAAAACTAATGCCAAAGCTCCCCAGTAATCGACTTCAATGATCTCGTCAATCGCTCCATAGTAATTGACTTCACTGACTATTGGGTTTTGATCTTTAGAACTGGTAAAGCTAGTGGTCAGGGCTGTCAAAAAGACACCACTATTTTGTGTCGTACACCTTGCATCTCTTCTCTTTGTATGAAATCGAAACCCATTTATCACGTAACCAGTGTACTTTTTCGCTGCTCGTTGAGGCCCTTTCGCCATATACAACAATTCCAATGAACAACATTCCTTTTTCTTTTCAACCTCCTCCTTCAACCAGTTATGGAATTCTTTTGTGTGTTTTCTTTCTCTATCATACCTCTTTGACTTTCCATTAGCATACAAGGTACGTTGTTCTCTACAATTTAATAAACAAAAATATACATCATTCACTGCATAATACTACTATAGACTATTTGTAGTTGTAGAAGAAGTAGATAAAGAGGACTTACTCAATTAGCTTCTCGACTTCCACGTTACCACAGTTAAAGAGAATGTACCGATGAGCATCAGTCCATACTTTATCTGCCAAATCTACCGGTCTTCCACCCTTGTTTCTCCTTGAACCAATGGGATACGCCACATTTGACTTCTGCTCCCCTGTTTTTTTCTCGAAATTATCACTTAAAAATCTTGAACAAAAAGGTAAGCACTCTTCAACCAAGTACCCTTCAGCCATGCTCCCTTCTGGTTTGCTCCGGTTACGAACGTAGGATTTTAATCTACATAAATATCGTTCAATGCCGAACATCCATCTAAGGTCCCAATTCTAGTTCTTTACACAAGTGTAGTGGCAGATGAACCATAATATCGAAAAATGATGGTGGAAAGATCGTTTCAAGGTCGCATAGTATTTCAATGATTTCTTCTTGAAGTTTATGAACATCCTCCAAATTAATCACTTTGCCACATACGCCCCTGAAGAATGCACCCAGCTTTATTAAAGGTATTGCAACCTCTGGTTTTAAGGTCTTTATCACAGCAAATTGAAGCAAATATTGAAGAATGAAATGTGCATCATGGCTTTTATACCCAAACACTTTTCTTTCACCCACGTGCACACACCGACTGATATTAGAAGCACATCCATATGGAAGTCTAGCATTTTTCAACACTGAACAGAAGTTTTCCTTTTCTTTTTTTGTCATGTCAAAAGTAGCAGCACTATATTCATAATGATTCTTATCAGCAGGTTTTATAGGATGAAGAACCTTACGAATTCCCATTTCTTGTAAATCTAGACGAGCATTCAAATTATCTTTCGTCTTCCCCCCAATATTTAATAAAGTCCCTAATATTTTATCACAAACATTTTTCTCAATGTGCATGACATCGAGATTATGTCTAAGAAAATTACCACTCCAATATGGTAATTCAAAAAATATGGACTTCTTTTTCCAGGGACAGTCTACAGCTTTTTTCTTTTTCTTTCCCTTCCCAAAATCATTTTCATATCCACATAACAGCTCTTCAATGTCCATTCCAGATAATGGTGGTGGACAGAGATCTTTTTCTATTTCACCGTTGAATCTCCTCTTATTAGACCTAAGCTTGTGGTCAGGAGGAAGGAATTTCCTATGGTTCATATAAACAACTTTCTTACTATGCTTCAGATAGGTTGAAGAGGTGCAGTAGTGGCATCCAGGACAAGCTAGCTTACCCTTAGTGCTCCAACCTGATAACACTCCATACCCAGGAAAATCACTTATGGTCCATAGAAGACTCGCACGTAAAGTAAATGTCTTACCATATAAGACATCATAGGTTTCTACGCCTACATCCCACAATTCTTTCAACTCAGCAATTAGGGGCTGCATATACACATCTATCTCATTACCGGGGTATACAGGTCCGGGGATTATTATTGATAAAATCAAATTTTTTGGTTTCATAATCAAAGAAGGAGGTAGATTATAATTAACCAGAACAATGGGCCAAGTGCTGTGAGATGAGCTCATTGATCCATATGGATTAAACCCATCTGCTGCTAAACCTAACCTAACATTTCTAGTTTCTCGCGCAAAATTAGGATATCTATCATCCATTGACTTCCAACCTTCGGCATCAGCTGGATGCCTTAACTTGTCATCTCTCGTTCGTCCCACGGAATGCCATGTCATGTGTTTAGAATACTCTTTACACATGAACAATCGTTGCAGCCTTGGTTTCAGCGGGAAGTATCTCATTACTTTTGCGGGGATCTTGTACTCTCTTCCTTTGTCATTATCAACTAGATTCTTAGAAACAATATCTGACTCTTTCCATCTTGAAACTCCGCAAACTTTGCAATCATTTTCATTTTCATTTTCAGCCCAATATAACATGCAATCATTAGGACATGCATGTATCTTTTGGTAATCAAGTCCTAAGTCTCTAATCATTTTTTTGGCTACGTTAAAAGATGGAGGGAGATTCATATCGGGGATGGCTTCCTTTATCAACTCTAGAATACCACTAAAGGCATATTCGGTGAATCCATGTTTGCACTTCAATTCGTAAAGCCTGACTATAAAACCTAAACGGGTAAAGTTTTCAGACCCCGGATATAAAGGTTGTTTCCCCTCCTCCACACGCTCATAAAATAATTTGGTTTCATTATTCATTCCATTATGATCATAACCATATTTGTATGTATTATTGATCATCTCATCAAAATCATTTCCTAAACCAAACCCCCTACCACAATCCACCTTATTACATTTTTTTCGGTACTTGGGGGTTGAAATTTCATATATCCAATCAACAAGTGATGGACAAGGACCCTTAAATATGAGATGATCAAACACATCATCTTTGGAATGCCAAAAATGATTACCGCAGTCTTTGCAGGGGCATTTCAATTCATTTCCTAGGCCGAAATTATCAAATCCATTCAAAACAAAATCTTTCGTCCCATTAATATATTCTTCAGTGAATTTAGGAAGTAAAAGCCAGTTCATCTTTGCAATCCAATTCACCTTATGTTCTACACAAAATCACATATAGACAACTAAGAACATATAAATTAAACTCTGTACTCTGCATATATATTGTTCCTAAATTATAAACTCTGTACTTTAATTCCAAACTAAACACAAACCCAAGCATATAAATTCAATAAATAAAACATCATAAACACAAAAATTCTAATTACAATAATTAAAACATGATAAACATCAATAAAATCTCAATTCTGAAATCAATATTCTTAACAAAATCCCAAATTTAAAAAACCCCAAATTCACAAACCAACAAAACAGAAAAAATTGAACTAACATACATACTTTCATAAGCTCAATTAAAAGCTCAATTAAAAGCTTAAGTAAAGGCTCGATTAAACATGCATTGAACATACACACTCCATTTAACATATATACATACTCGATTGAACATGCATTGTTCAGATATATAAAGTGAAGTACGATTTAGGAAGAAGATTTACCTTCAGTGCTTCAGTGTTCGGTGTTCTCCGAGAGCTTCAGTGTTCAGTGTTCTCCGAGAGCTTCAGTGAGAGCTTCAGTTTCCAGATCTACTTTGGTGTTTCGTGTTTGTGTTTTTGTGTCTGTGTTTTGTGTCTCTATCTCTGTGATTTCTGTCTTATTTTTATTTTCTTTCGTTTTGTTATTTTCATAGCCCGGGAAGATATTTTTCAGAAGCCCGCTCACTTTTTTCAACACATTTTAACAAGCCCGCCAATTTTAAGGCCCAACAGTGATGTCTATTGCAACGCCGTATAGCAACGCCTTAAAAACCATTGCAATAGATAGAAACTTTTACAATATGTAACGGTTTTTCACTTCAATTGTAACGGTTTTGAAAAGCATTACAATATGTCTAATTTTGAAAAACTTGTCAAGAAATAGCAACGCTTTTTAACAAGTATGGTTGCCATAGCCAATCTATGGTGTAGTGTTGAATGCGGCAAGAAAGGTCATTTTAAAAAGAATTGTTTTCAACTCAAGGTGAAATTGAAAGCTTTTGGAACAAAGGATAAAGATAAGGAGAAGAAAAAGAGTAAAGCATTCCTCACATGGAGCGATGATGAATCTGATACAGAAATTGACTCAGATGATGAAATTGCTCAACTATGTTTTGCTAGAATTGAGGAAAACTCCAGTGAAGACGAAGAGTTATATTCTACTCCTTTAAAATCATTTGTATCTAAAGATCTACTATCTCTACAGGCACAAAATAGAAAATTGCGTGATAAAAATGCTTACTTAAAGCAAGCTCTAAACGAAGTGCTAAGTGAAATGGATGACTCTATGAAAAAGGAATCAATACTTTCTGAAAGAATAGCCAAGCTCTTTAAAGAAAATACATATCTGAAAAATGAGATTGAGATCAAAGATTCATACTTAGCCACACAAAGGCAGGAAACAACTGCTACAGAATAGAAATTCTCTGAGATGCAGAAAAAGATCGATCTTCTAAAGAAAGATCTGGTTAAGTTTGTTCATGGTGAAGGCACATTAGACATAATATTGGCAGGTCAAAAATCCTCTTTGGTTAAAGAAGGACTGGGCTTCAACTCGGTCAAAAAGAGTGTATTTCAAAAGACAAATAAGAGGACCACTATGAAGTACAGTATGTCCTATGAGAAATGCACAGATTGCGGAAAGAGGGGGCACATTTCGGCAGAATCCAAGTTCTGTGGCACTAAGAGCCAAACTTCTAAGGGCCAAACTTCTAAATCATATAATTCGTATATGCATGCCTCTGTTAATACTGCTCAAATTTCGATTAAAAAAACAGAAAGACACTTATATAAGATTATAGACACTAACAATGCAGGACCAAATTTAAGGTGGGTACCTAAGACATGAATATATATATATATATATATATATATATATATATATATATATATATATATATATATATATATATATATATATATATGCAAGTTTGCTTAAAAGTTCACATCCCAAAGAATAAGTGGATCATAGACAATGGTTGCTCTCGTCATATGACAGGAGACAAATCAAAGTTTTTATCTCTTGTGGCTACAGAAGGAGGATTAGTTACCCTGGGTGACTCCAATACCGTAAGAATTGTTGGTAAAGCCACCATAGGTAATGAAAAATTCTCCATTAATAATGTGAGATTAGTCGATGGTTTAAATTATAATCTGATTAGTGTTAGTCAACTCACAGATGCAGGTCATAGTGTTAATTTTGATAAAGATATGTGTTTTATTGGTACTAACTCTAACGAGGTTCCTTTAGTAGCCAAAAGAAAAGGAAATATTTTTGTATTAAAATTTGATGAACAACAGGAAGAAGTGTGTCTAGCTACGATCCAAGAACAGCAGTACCTATGGCACAGAAGACTGGGTCATGTTCATATGGATCTCTTAAAGAAAATCTCTTCACATGGTCTTGTCAGAGGTCTACCTAAGCTTAAATATAAGAAGACAGAACCTTGCTCTGCTTGCCAGTTAGGTAAGCAAGTTAGGACATCCTTCAAGGCCAAAAATCAGGTGTCTTCAGCCGATCCTTTGCAGTTGTTGCATCTCGAGCTATTTGGACCTGAAAGGTATGTCAGCCTCGGAGGTAAGAAATACGCATTTGTTATAATAGATGACTTCTCTCGATTCACTTGGGTACTGTTTTTACGTACTAAGGATGAAGCTTTTAGCGAGTTTCAAGATTTAATTACTAACCTTGAAACTAAGTATTCCAAGAAGCTGAGAACCATCAGAAGCGATCATGGTGGAGAATTCGAGAAAGACTTCGTCACTTATTGCAAGTCCAGGGGCATAACACATGAATTTTCTACCCCACGCACTCCTCAACAGAACGGAGTAGTGGAACGCAAGAATAGAACATTCAAGAAATTGCTCGCACCTTGCTTCATGAAAGTAAGTTGCCTCGAAAATTTTGAGCAGAAGCGGTAAATACTTCTTTTTATGTGCTTAATAAAGTTTTAATTCGCCCCATTTTACTGAAAACTCCTTGTGAATTGTTAAAGAATAAAACCCCTAGCATTAGTTATTTTCGAGTTTTTGGTTCTAAATGCTTCATTCTAGATACTCAGCCAAATCGTGGTAAATTTGATCCCCGTGTTACTTGTTAGGTCCGGAATAACGTAGAAGGGGGGTTGAATATGTTATTTAAAAATATTTTGATTTTTGATGTGGATATGAGATCAAAAATAATGAATCGAAATAACACAAATGTTTAGGAAATATCTTTGAATAGAAACAACCCGAAGGTTTGCTACACAATCTAATCCTATGGATTAGCTACAAAATCAAACACTCCTAAGGATAGTTTAGGCACGAGGACCTTCTACCCGACATTTCCTGAAAGCGGGTTAAGCCGACTTTCCTACTAGATGGACTGTCTAACAGATTACACAGAAAATATATGAGAGAGAAGAGAGAGTTGTGTGTTGAGGTGTATTTTGAAATGAAATACAACAGGCCTATTTATAGACTTTAGAAAGTTACTATGCTGCTTAATATAACGTAACTGATGACGTTATTTTATCAGTTCAGCCGCCTGATGACTTTTGGTTTTCAAAACATTTTGCATGAATCTTTCAAACCTTAAAATTCAAAAAAAAAAACTTTCTGAGAAAACTTTGAATTTTATATTTGTGTGGGCCCTACCTGATTGAATAGTACTTTTGGATACTATTCATGAATAGTAATTTCGGTAACTATTCATATGAATGGTACTATTTATGTGAATAGTGATTTCGGTTACTATTCAAGTGAATAGTGATTTCGGTTACTATTCATATGAATAGTGCTTTTGGATGCTATTCATTTTCCTCTTAATTTGACATCCTTAAATATGCAGCTTCCAAAATGGAGGATATCAATACTGCTCTAAACTCAATCATATCTCTTAACAGTTTTTCTGAGTTTGATACTTCGATTCCTTTGTGAAGTGTTGACGCCTAGTGCAACTGGTCTGGTTCACAGACGACTAACATTCACTCATGGTCTTCGTATCATGTCTTTAAGAACACTGCTAAGAATTGTGCAACCATAAAAACTTTATCTCTGGAATCTTTTGGCCCTTCAACTGAATCATCTGTACATCTTATTTTGTCACTGAGGCTTGATCACGTTAATGAACTTCTTTCAACAACTTGATCCTTGTTGATGCCTGTTCTTCAAATTTCACGATCCCTGTATAGAGTTAATATTATTTATCTTTTATCCTAGTTGAGTTATATATGTCCTCTATTACATATTACATTACATTATGCTTTACAATCTCCTCCTATTTGATTGTTAGGGTTTGACAAGCAAATTCCTAGAGGATAACTCAACTGATACAACAAAAAATGAACTACAAAGATAAATAATATTAAATCGCATTCTGGATCATATATACATTTTCCAGATTTCTAAAATTTGAACAAGTGCAAGATAAATTGTTCCTCTATATTGAACATATCTTCAATTTTGCCTTGCTATCTTTCCACTAATACTCATACTAGCTTTTCCTTTCCCAAAATAAAGTTAATTCCGTGTCAATAACCTTTTCATTGCCCTTACGCCTAGTTGATTTTTCTTGATCATCCAACTTCTCCCCCTTAGTTGGGTTATCCTCCAGAGTAGTAGGATGTGGAGTTGGTAAATTAGACGAAGATGGTTTTGCCAAGGAATTAATTCCATGACTAAACTGGGATGCCATGGAACTTAACTGAACCTGGAATGCATCATGTTGAATAAGTTGCAAATTTTTGATTTCTACAATGGACTTACAGATTTTTGACAACTCTTTCTCCATTGTTTGGACCCGTGTAAGGAGTCTGCTGTATTCCTTTCTGGTTACAGGTGCATGTGGTTGAGTAGGTTGCTCACTCATACGTTCTGCAGGTGTTTCACTCAACACTCTATATTCACTCGGTTTAGTGGTTTGGGTTACACTTACATGTTCTGTTCGTGTTTCTCTCCACTCTCCTCCAGAGCTTCCACCGATATGTGTACCTGCAAATGAAATCATCCTAGCCCCTTTTTCAGAGGTCACGGATGGTGCAATGAAAGTTCGTGAGCTTCCGTCCTCGCGTGAAGCGAGTTGCCGACCACTGGTAAAGAGTGGTAAATCTCGAAAGAGATCCAGAGATTTTCCCTCTGGGAGGTTAAACTTGAATCGATTAAATGGCACAAAACCCAAGTTTCCCTCGTACGTCTGTGAAGACACTTGGTTCATAAAAGAACCTCCTACCGATGGATCTTTCCGTAAAATGGAAGATTCACCAGCAGTTATTGAGGTAGGTAATTCCACCTAGGATGCCTGTGAAGGCATTTGATCTTTAGAAAGATCATCAACCACTCTTATGTTCCGTGAAATGGAAGTCAAGATAGTTGCTCCCGTCAATTCAGCCTTATTTACATTTTCACTCATTGGCTAAGAAAGAATTGTTTCACTAACAGTTGTCGTTACCTCAGATTCATTGGGTTTACTCCGTTTAGAATGAGGTAGAGCGGCTGATGTAACTAACTCCTTATGTGGTGCTGCTGAGGCACTATCTCCCTCAATAATGTGGATGACTGGTCGTTTAAGTGACAATTGAGGTATAGGAGTTTGTTCTGTTTGTGTTTGTATTTGTAGAATGGGCTCTTCGACCTGTGTTAGAGTCGGTGGGATTTCCTGCTCTTGGTCGGGTAAGATGGCCACTAGGGGCTGTAGGAACTGTATTTCTTGTGATACAATAGGGAATACAGAGGTTGAGATAGCAGGGATTGAAATATTACCTTGTCGTATACCTGCTCTCACTGGTCTTGGTAACAACGGAAGTGGGACAGTCTTTTGATATTCAGTTAGGACTGTAGGCACATCCGTATAGTTCTTTTTTGCTTATGTAATAAATTACATTCGTCTTCATGTAAGAACATTCCACCTTTCGACCATTTTCCGAGTGTACCATGTCTTCATCATTTAAAAAATCATTTAATATTAACTGTAGAAACCTTGGATATAGACATTTGACATTTTGAGTCTGAACATCTCTTGTTCCCATGTGTTTCATCTTTAAAATGATTTGACCAAGCACTATTTTTCCAAAATTAATCCTCAAATTATTGGCAACCGCATACCATATTTTTTGAATAAATTCAGGTATCCGATCTAGATTCGTTCTATCTGAGGAAAAAACATGGCCAAGAATGTGAAAGAAGAAATTCCAGTACCGGGTTAGAAATGTTCTAGAGATATTACCAGTATTGAAATTGCCATCTTGATACCTTATAAAACAAAATAACATTTCAATCTGTTCAGGTGTAGGATTAGAAACGAGATTTTCCATAGGAAAATGAAGAATTCGATTAACATCTCGTTCAGTGACCCTAATCGACCTACCAAATAGTCGATATGTAAATGCACACCCGTCCTGTCCAGAAGTGTTAACCGCACTGCAATATAGTTCACGTAATGCATCATGGTTAAGCTACACTGGTGTAACTAAAGCATAGCGAATTAATGAATGTTCATTCAGAAATTGTGCCCAAGCCCGAAATTGCTCATCATAGATGGTTTCGATTTGCTGAATGGAAGTAGGATTAACTTTAACAATAACAAAACTTCCCTGCAATGCCATTTTCAAAACTTTGAGGAAATTCAAAAACAAGGGTTAGTTTTTTATAAAGGATGATGTATAAAGCAAGAATATGAAATCTGATATAAAAACCACCAGCTAGATTGAGAGATCTTTCCGATCAAAGCTCGAAATATTCAGCAATTATGTGTATATGCTCTTCAACAGGTGGTTCATTCTGTACTTCAACTGATGATCCTTGTCTGTTTCTCACACCATTTGATCTCCATTCTTCATCATCATCTTCACTTTCTTCACCACTTCTCTCATTCTCAAATGAGAGAGACTCATGAAAACCTTCATCTACTAGACCAGATATTTTCTTGTCATCAAAGACAACTTGTATGGACTCCATTAAAATGTTTAGTCTTAGGTTGTAGACTCTGTAGGATTTTCCAGCTGAGTATCCAACAAAGATAGCTTCATCTGCCTTTGAATCAAATTTTCCAAGATGCTCACCATGATTTTTCAGTACAAAGCATTTGCATCCAAAGACATGCAGAAAGTTGATTGTTGGTTTCTTGCCTTTGAAAAGTTGATAAGTTGTCATGCCTTTTACTTGATTGACCAAAGAAATATTCTGAGTGTAGCATGCAGTGGTTATAGCTTCTGCCCAGAAGTATGTTGGTAGCTTAGACTCTTCAAGCATTGTCCTTGTAGCTTTAATGAGAGTCCTGTTTTTTCTCTCTACTACTCCATTTTGTTGTGGAGTTCCAGGTGCAGAGAATTCTTGCTTTATTCCATTTTCTTTACAAAACTCTTCCATGACTGCATTCTTGAACTCAGTGCCATTATCACTCCTTATGATTTTCACTGTATGCTTAGATCCTTTGTCCAGTTGTCTGACATGCTTTGTTAAGATTGATGCAGTTTCTTCTTTCTTGTGCATGAAATATACCCATGTATATCTGGTGTATTAATCAACAATAACCAAAGCATATCTTTTCTTTCCAATAGACATTATATTTACTGGACCAAATAAATCAACATGCAATAAGTGATATGACTCAAGAATTGAGGATCCAGTCTTACTTTTGAATGAAGTTTTCCTTTGTTTTGCCTTTTTACATGAGTCACATAGGCCATCTGGAGTAAAAACTGATTTGGGAAATCCTCTCACAAGATCTTTCTTCACTAGCTCATTAATGCTGTTGAAATTCAGATGAGAAAGTCTCTTGTGCCAATCCCAGCTTTCTTCAATTGATGCTCTACTTAGTAGACAGATTGCAGAGCCATCAGAGTTTGTTGAAACTTGGCTTCATAAATGTTACCATGCCTGTATCCCTTCAGAACAACTTTTCCTGTAGATTTGCTTACAACTTCACCGTGTTCTTCAAAGAAATCCACATGATAACCTCTGTCACAGATTTGACTCACACTTAGTAGATTATGTTTGAGTCCTGAGACTAGAGCTATAGTTTCAATGATGACATTTCCAAGATTGATATTGCCATATCCCAGAGTCCTTCCTATGTTACCATCTCCATAAAAAACACTTGGGCCAGCTTTCTCCACAAATTCTGATAGCAGGGCTTTATTTCCAGTCATGTGTCCTGAGCATCCACTGTCCAGAACAAGGATATTTTTCCTGTTACCCTGCAATCACAAAAACCACTAATGATTAGTTCTAAGGACCCAGACTTGCTTGGATCCTTTGGCCTTATTAAGTCTGTTAGCTTTTGCAGCAGAAGTCTTATCAGAGTTTGTGCTAACATTCTTTTTATCAGAATTTATACATGTAGAATCAATCTTGAATTTATTCAAAGAGGGTTTAAATTCATAATAATCATGATACAAATTATGATACTCTTTGCATGTATAAATAGAATGCCAAATACTGCCACAGTGAAAACAAGGATTCTGTGGCTTAAACCTAACTGAACCACTCTTAACTCCTGACTTAGTGACACGGCCGTCGCGTGCCTATCAAATAATAATTTCTAACAAATCCTTCTAACTATGTAGTAGGGTAAGTCAGAGTCGATCCCACAGAGACAAACGTATCAATCACTAGTTGTTTCTGATTTAATTCGGCAAAGCAAGTAACACAATAAGTATTGAGGATTTATTAAACTAAACTTATACTAATTCGAATTGTGTTTATATTAATCAAATATTAAAAACATCCAGAATTAAGTATCCCCACTAGCATGAATTGATGCAATCGTGAATTTCCTCCCCAAATCAATCGTATACATTACTCAAAAGGAAAGATGCGCCCTAAAAATACCAATAACCTCTCTCGAGTATTAATAGCTTCTCTTAAACTACAATCAATCCTATTCTCATGGTATCATGTAATTTAGAGACATTAATTACAGCACCCTAAATTCCTAACAATCCATTCTACCTATTCTCATGGAGAATTTCATGTTCTTACTGGATAAATCACAACCATCTAAATCCAACTCTCGTTGATAATTAGATATAGTTCAAACAATACACATAATCACGTCTGATTTGTAATTGTTAATTAAAACAACTCAATAAGCAAGAGCAATTAAACAATCAAATTGGGGGAAGTTGGAAATTCACACATCAATCATAACTAGGGTTCTACTTAACCCTAGATTAATTATCTACTCACTCATAATTGAATTAACAAAACAAGAATTATAAATTGAACAAATCATATTATAAAGAAAAGAGAAAGAGAAAAACCTTTAATCTTCAAAGAAAATAAAAGCTTTCCACAAATCTCCCCAAAAGATGTTTACAAAGTTCTAATGTGTGTATATGTTTTTTTTCGATCCCCAAATCAATCACCTAGATGAGTTTTTATAGTGTTACAAGACTTAAGTAATTGCCTTAAATAAATAGGCCCAGCTAAAAGTAATTAGAATTATATTACAAATAGGAAAAAGGATCAAAATTCTGCAGTAAAATTCCCGCACAGCCACGCACGGGCGCAGCTGCGCGAGGAAGGGCGCAGCTGCGCGCAATGAATTCTGCTCCCAGTGCTTGAAGGGCGCAGCTGCGCGGCTGAGAGGCACAGCTGCGTGAACTGCTGTCTGTCGAGTACTCCTTGACAAAATAAAGGCTGCACTTCCGCGTTTTGTTGCCTGGTTCGTGTTGCGCTTTAGCATCATTGCGAACAATTTATTAAGCCTCAAATCTTTATCAACGACCCACAATTCCATCACTTCTTCTCACAAATTCATAAAGTCATTGTTCGGAGCCAAAAACACCGTAAAATCGTTAAATCCCTTCAAACTTGGCAATACTTTATTTCCTGCGATAAACTCATCAAAAACTAATTAAATACTCACGATTATTCGCAAAAACACTATAAATGTGGGAACAAAATCCTCTAGAGTATATACAAAATACACTCTATCAAATATCCCCACACTTAGCATTTTGCGCGTCCTCGTGCAAACTAACATAATAAATATACTAACTAATTAATACCACTTCCGTAGGTGATCACGGTTGCATTTAACATATGCAACAAGTCCTTTAAACCCCTAGGTAGCCCTAGTGGACGAGTAAGGTCTCGTGAGGGTTTATAGTGAATATACCCACAAAATTTATCTAACTCATGCAAAAGACCACACTTCAACACAACATCACACACACCCGTCCTCTCATGCCACTTCCGCTAAAGAATCAAAATGAAAATGCAATGCCTTGGTGTATAGAGTGCAAGTATCCACATAGTCTACTCAAAGAAGATGCATAAGATCATAGAAATTCATGTCAAATGTAAGAATAGGTTGGTAAACATGCTAAGCACACAAGAGCACATCTTTGAGACAAAATCTGGGATCTCCTATGCCAAAATCAAAAACTCACCGTTCACTCACAAAAATATTCACTCAAAACAAAGGGTAAGTGTTTCACTCAACTCCAACAATATCATAAACATGCTTCGTCCTTGATATCAATCTAACTCTTAACACAACATACATCATTGATGACAATCAAATGGTCTTTTATAAGGTTGTAATGGGGCTAGGGACAAGGTATGTCAAGAAAGCCAAAGAAGGTTAAGTCAAAAGCTAGTACCCGACAATGGAATTCAAACAATTCCCATATTTATTAAAACCAAAAAAAAATATTTCCCCACACTTGAACTTTTATTTATAAACAACTTGACTAGTCGAGACAAAGTAGGATCACAAAAGATAAGAATGCTCTCATATTTATTTATTTATTTTTTCATTTTCTTTCTTCTTTTTTTTTTCATTATTTTTTTTTCCAAGAGAGCAAAATAATAGCAAGAACAATGATCCCATAAATATGATTTAAAACTTCGACTAACAAGCTATGAACCAAACCCCAAATATTCCCCCAAAATTATGATCATATATAAACCCCCCTTTATGCACACCTTATCACTCCCTTACAAACAATACTAGCCTTTGACAATTAGGTTCAAATTTAATGTAAGGCCAATAGAATAAAAAGGATAATGGCAAGTAATGTGGTGTGTCGCCGAAAGAATAAGATTAATCTCAAAGGGTTAACTATTTGATCATGTATAAATGGTTTGGAAATATGGGAAATATGAGGTTATACCTAATTGCCTTTATCATCTTATCATCAATTAATGTCATGCATCTCAAGAAAGACTTCAAGCAAGTGCTAGCAATGTAAACGACAAGTGGACACTCAAGCAAACGAATAGTCATGCAAAAGATATGCATATAAGCTCAAAACTCACTTGGTGTGACAAAAACATAATCAATCCCAAAGTAACAGTCTCTCTAACGCATCTACTTGTATTCAAAGCATATAAACCAAATTTCCTTGCATATATTCATGTCATTCTAATCACTTAGCACATTTAATAAGTCTACTAGTTTCTACTTGCTAGTGTAAGTGTGTGCACAAGAACATCACATATCACTTCTCAAACAAAAGCATCCATAAACACAAGATTTCTAAGCATGCATGGGTGTATTTACGCAAGTAATCTTCACATGGCTGGAAATATTTTTGGTATTTTTCAAATTTTCAAAAAAAAATTTAAAATTTTTTTTTTAGAACACAATATACAACACAAAACACAATATACAACACAAATATACAATAACTACTGCTTACCCCTAAAATTGCCCCCAAACTTGAAATCTTCAGTGTCCTCAGTGAAGACAATAAAAAGAATAACAGAAAACATACCTAATCATCCTCAGAGCCGCCCTCCTCAAGTGGTGTATCCGGAGGTGGATAAACAGTGTGAGCTCCATAAATAGGCCATGTAACCTGCACTCCCTGCTGTTGATACACCCCATCCAAGGCATGAGTTAAATCCGCAGCAAATCGACTATTGATGTCATGCGAGGTATCCAACCGCCTCATTAGACGCCTAAACTGAGCATCAATAAAAACCACGGCACCCTGACTGGGCTGTGACTGAGAAGGGCCCGATGTACCGCCCCGTCTAGAAACTCTCTCCTCAGGTGGTGGATTACCACCTCCAGCAGCATCAATCACATAACCAAGACCTCTAGGATGAGGAACGCCGCCCGGCCACTCCGTCATCCTGTTAATAGCATGGTGGTCAATATTAGCAGTAGGCCGCTGCAGAATCTCATCAATATGCCAGCGGACACCCACAGCATAACACAAATTAGTAACAATAACTGCATGCGGGATTCCTCCGGTAGTGCCACCATTCAAGAATTTCAGGATATTCTGGTGAATTAATGACCCAAGATCAATGTAATGTCCGTTTAGAATTGCCCACAAAATGATAGCTCGCTCGACGGAAACCTCGGTGACATGTGATGAAGGCATTATGCGAGCACTTAGAAAAAGGAACCAAGCCCTCGCATATCGAGTCAATGCAGCCGTAGGGAAGTGAAGCGGCTCAGTCGTGCCTGCCTTACATTTCCAAACCGTGCCCGGCACACACATCCCTGTAATAATAGCCTCCAAATCAACGTCCGCTCGGGTCTTGAGTGTCCAATTCTCAGCACCCCTAGGTCTAGCCGGCTGAAACACAACACGTCGAATAGCCGCTGGCCCATAATCCACAATTTTGCCCCTTACCATAGCTAACCCATTTTTCTCCATCTTAGCGTTAGCATAGAACTCCTTTACCACACTCAATGGAATCGACTCCGGCTTGGCACAAAAATCCGTCCACCCCCTTTCATCTACCATATCCGCCAACTCACCATCCTCACTCGAGGGTGCAAAACCCCGTTCCTTAATTACCAATCTCATCATTAAACTATCAAACTCATCTTGCGCTTGTCGAGAAACAAATATTTCATTATCAAACTCCTCCTCCGTAGAGGGGTTCGAACTACTACCACCCACAATCCTTTGTTTCTTAGGAGCCATAATCCAAACACTTAGCACAAATAATCAACAATTGCAACAACCCTAAAAATCTTACACACAATATCCCAATTCCAATAATTCAATTCAAACAAAACAAATTAGAAGGAAAGAATTGTACCCACTTGAATTGAAGATGATAACCTTGTAAGAACTCCCCCAAACTTGAATTAGAGAATCCCTTGAAGCTTTATTGGAGGGTGAATGAATTGGAATAGAGAGGGGATTTGTGTGTATAGGTATAGATATAGTGTAGATGGGTTTGGAGAAAAGATTGATTTGAAAAGGATTTGTGTTTGGAGAATTGTAATTTGATGGGAGGTAGTTTTTTTAGGGTTTGAGATTTGAGAGAAAATTGATTTTGTGGGGATATTAGAGAAATGGGGGAAAGATGGGTTAAGTAAAAAAAAAAAAAAAAAAAAATTTAGAGGGGTAGGCGCAGTTGCGCGTGGGAAGGCGCAGTTGCGCTTGTTGCTTTCTGTTCGGCAGTCTCTCAGCAGCGCTGTTACGCAGAAAATGGCGCAGTTGCGCGAGTATGCTCCTGTTTCGCTTTTTTTTTTGTTTAAAATAAAACACAAAAGCTTGGGTTGCCTCCCAAGTAGCGCATTTGTTTAATGTCGTTAGCCCGACATTGTCACGTCAATCATTCTGAAAGAGGAGAAGACAACCGAATATCCACCTCCTCGTTAATTGGTTCACCAGCTCGATAGTGTTTCACTCGTTGACCATTCACCTTAAACGACTCTCCCTTGGAATTCAACAATTCGACAGAACCATACGAAAAAACTTTGCGTACCTTGAACGGACC
Organism: Saposhnikovia divaricata; assembly: GCA_036435485.1. Classification (NCBI taxonomy): domain Eukaryota; kingdom Viridiplantae; phylum Streptophyta; class Magnoliopsida; order Apiales; family Apiaceae; genus Saposhnikovia; species Saposhnikovia divaricata. The sequence goes on along the minus strand of CM071594.1, from coordinate 134,211,093 downwards.
CGACCACCTAGAACGGAGTTTTCCGGGAAAAAGTCTTAACCTCGAATTGAATAGAAGAACTAACTCCCCTTCCTTGAATTCTCTTCGTAACAGCCCTTTGTCATGCCACTTCTTTGTTTTCTCCTTGTAAAGCTTAGAACTCTCATAAGCCTCAAAACGAAGCTCCTCAAGCTCATTAAGTTGTAGAAGTCTCTTCTCACCCATTGCTAACATATCAAAATTCAGACCTTTGATAGCCCAAAATGCACGGTGCTCCAACTCAACGGGAAGATGACATGCTTTTCCATAAACCAATCTATACGGAGTTGTCCCAATAGGTGTCTTAAACGCAGTTCTGTACGCCCAAAGTGCATCATCAAGTTTCATAGACCAATCTTTCCTTGATTTTGCTACTGTCTTTTCCAAGATAGTCTTTATTTCGCGGTTAGAGATCTCCACCTGACCACTGGTTTGGGGATGATAAGAAAGTCCCACCTTATGATAAACTCCATATTTCTTCAACATTGCTTCAAAACGATTCTCGAGAAAATGCTTTCCTCCATCACTAATCAAAATCCTTGGCACTCCAAATCTAGGAAAAATCGTCTTCTTAAAGAATTTGCTCACAACGCGAGCATCATTAGTGGGAGATGCAACGGCTTCAACCCATTTCGAGACGTAATCCACAGCTACCAAGATATATCTATTCGTAAAAGATGGAGGGAAAGGTCCCATAAAATCTACTCCCCACACATCGAAAAGCTCTATTTCAAGAATGCTATTGAGAGGCATCTCATTGCGTCTTGAAATATTCCCCGTTCTCTGGCAACGATCACAAGAATGAACATATTGGTGGACATCTTTAAAAAGAGTTGGCCAATCAAAACCGCACTGAAGAACCTTTGCTGCAGTTTTCGTAGTACTTGCATGACCACCACTTGGCGAATCGTGACAATGTGAGATTATAGAAGCAATCTCATTATACGGAACACATCGTCTAATAACTCCATCAGCACAAGATTTATAGAGAAATGGATCATCCCAAAAATGCTTCCTCACATCATAGAAAAATTTCTTCTTTTGCTGTGACGAATAACCATGAGGAACAGTTCCACTAGCTAAGAAGTTGGCTATGTCAGCATACCAAGGAACCTCTAGACTTGCAAGAGAAAGTAGATGATCGTCAGGAAAAGAATCATCAATCGGAGTAGATTCATCACCATCTATATTAAGAGTAAGGCGTGAAAGATGATCCGCAACCACGTTCTCAGCCCCTTTCTTATCCTTAATCTCTAAGTCAAATTCTTGAAGAAGCAAAATCCACCGAATCAGACGAGGTTTAGCATCCTTCTTACTCATCAAGTATCTCAAAGCTGCATGATCCGTGTGAACAATAACTTTTGAACCAACGAGATAGGATCGAAATTTTTCCATAGAGTAGACCACTGCTAGCAATTCTTTCTCCGTGGTTGCATAATTAATCTGAGCCCCATCCAAGGTCTTGCTTGTATAGTATACAGCATGTAGCTTTCCATCTTTCCTTTGGCCTAGGACTGCACCAATAGCTTGATCACTAGCATCACACATGATCTCAAATGGTAGACTCCAATCCGGTGGTTGTATAATTGGAGCAGAAACAAGTGCTTTCTTCAATGTTTCAAAAGCCTCAACACAAGCCTCGGTGAACACAAATGGTACCTCCTTACCCAAAAGCTCAGTAAGAGGTCGAGCAATCTTTGAAAAATCCTTGATGAAACGGCGATAGAATCCTGCATGACCAAGAAAACTCCTTATCCCCTTAACTGAAGTAGGGGGTGGTAAGCGCTCAACAACCTCGACCTTGGCTCTATCAACCTCAATGCCTCTTTTCGAAACAACATGACCCAGAACAACTCCCTCTTGTACCATAAAGTGACACTTTTCCCAATTGAGAATGAGATTAACTTCTTGACATCTATGAAGCACCTTCTCCAAGTTACGTAAGCATACGTCAAAAGAAGTTCCACCAACTGAGAAGTCATCCATAAAAACCTCCATAATGTCTTCAATGAAATCTGAGAAAATTGCCATCATACATCGCTGAAATGTGGGAGGAGCACAACACAGACCGAACGGCATTCTGCGGTATGCAAATGTACCATAGGGACATGTAAAAGTTATCTTTTCTTGATCATCTGGATGAATAGGAATCTGGAAGAAACCTGAATATCCATCTAAGAAGCAGAAGTAAGAATGTCTCGCCAATCTTTCAAGCATTTGATCAATAAAAGGGAGAGGAACATGATCTTTCCTTATGGCTTTATTCAGTTTCCGATAATCAATGCACATGCGCCACCCTGTAATAGTTCTAGAAGAAATCAACTCACCCTTATCATTCTTTACCACGGTCATTCCTCCTTTCTTTGGAACAACATGCACAGGACTTACCCACTTGCTATCAGAGATAGGATAGATTATACCTGCATCAAGAAGTTTTAAAACCTCCTTTTTGACCACCTCCATCATATTAGGATTGAGTCTCCGTTGATGCTCAATAGAAGAAGCTTGCTCATCTTCCAGAATAATCTTATGCATGCAGAATGATGGATTGATGCCCTTGATATCATCAATGGAATACCCAATAACATTTTTATACTTTCTCAAAACCGTGATAAATTGCTCAATTTGAATGTCATCAAGCTCAGAATTGACAATGATAGGATATGATTCATTAGGGCCCATAAACACATATTTCAAAGACGCAGGTAATGGTTTCAGATCTACCTTAGCAGGCGTGGAACTCTCCTTAACTTCCTCATGCTGTAGCACATTAGAATGTTCATGGTTATATGTAGATGCTGCATCCATAAGCTTCTCGTAACCCTGACACTCTCCATCTTCTTCATCAACGTTACCCTCGAGAACGGCTTGAAGTGGATCCTCAGATAAAAGAATTTTTGTTTTCATGTCGATCACTTCCTCTAGTGCATCCACCCTATTAACAAACTCATCCGTAGAAGGATGTCCTATTGTACTTTGCAGCTTGAATTCCATCTTCTCGTCGCCTACTTCGAAAGAAATTCTTCCATTTTTCATGTCAATGATAGCTCCAGCTGTTGCTAAGAAAGGCCTCCCAAGAATGATAGGAATATTGGCATCTTCTTTCATTTCCATGACAACAAAATCACATGGAATATAAAACCTTCCTACCTTAAGGGGCACATCTTCAAGAATTCCAAGTGGAAATTTCACACTTCTGTCGGCCAGTTGTAGAGAGATGCGTGTGGGTTTCAGTTCACCCATCTTAAGTTTTTCACAAATTGATAGTGGCATCAAACTGACACTTGCTCCAAGATCACATAAAGCCTTTTTTATTTCGACATCCCCAAGCTGAACAGGAATAGAGTAGCTACCTGGATCCACTAACTTCTTTGGAAGATCATTTTGCAAGATGGCACTGCACTCTGCTGTTAATGAGATGGTAGAGCTTTCTTCAATTTTTCTCTTCCTTGACAAAATATCTTTTAAGAATTTTGCATAAGATGGCATCTCAGTGATAGCATCCATGAATGGGATATTGATATGTAGCTTCTGCAAAATTTCAAGGAACTTACCATACTTCTTCTCTAGCTAGGCTTGTGCCAACCTTTGTGGAAAAGGAACAGGTGGCACATATGGCTTAGGAAGAACAGCTTCTGATTCTTTGGTTTCTTTCTCCCCGACCTCTGGTGCTACCAGTTTCTCAGTTGCAATCTCCTCTTCACTTCCCTTAGCATTCACAACATTTTTGCTCACGTTCAATTCCGGCTCCTTCAATTCTTTACCACTCCTTAACGTGACAGCATTGATATGACCCGTTGATGGTTGCTCAGTTTGACCAGGAAGTTGGCCTGAAGATTTATTTAGCTGGCTCAACTGTTGAGAAATCTGAGTGATAGTGTTCTCCATCATTTTGTTGTGAGCCTTTATCTCGTTAATGCTCGAATCAAAATGGTCATTCTTCTTTGATTGTGTAGCAATGAACCCTTTCATGAGATTCTCCAAGTTAGATTTCTGTGGCGGAGCTCGTTGAAAACCAGGAGGCTGAGAAAAATTGTTTTGTGAAGATTGAGCTTGACCCTGATTGTTCCCGTAGGAGAAATTTGGATGATCTCTCCACCCTGGATTGTACGTGTTGGAATAAGGATTATACTGCGGCCTTGGATTTTGATTGTAAAGAGCATTATCCTGTTCATCTGCCATTCCAGAAGGATTGTATTGACAAGCAAGTTTGGTGTGTCCAACAACTCCACATACCTCACATGAAGCAACAGTAGATGAAGTACTCCTAGCATCCAATTGCTCAATCTTCTTAACCATTGCCTGCATAGTAGTATTCAACATGGTTAGAGCATCAACATCATACTTACCACCCTTCTTAGGATGATTTCGATCATTGTATGGAAAATTGTCATTAGATGCCATCTCGTCTAACAAAACTTTCGCATCTTCAGTACTTTTCTTCATAATAGAACCACCAGAAGAAGCATCAACAAAGTTTCGGAACTCTTGTGTCAACCCATTGTAGAATGTTTGGATTAACAACCAGTCAGGAATTCCATGGTGAGGGCATTGTCTCTGAAGTCGCTTAAATTTTCTCCAAGCATCATGAAGTGACTCATCATCATCTTGACGAAAATTAGAGATCTCATTCCGTAGCTTAGAGGTCTTCTTCTGACTGAAGAATTTAAGTAGAAAAGCCTTCGCAAGACTATCCCAAGTAGTGAATGTATTTGGTCCTTCATCCTTCAACCAATCTGTTGCTGCATCCCGAAGAGAGAATGGAAATAATCGCAGCTTAACAGCTTCATCACTTACATTGGTCATCTTTATAGTATCACACTTCTCCAGAAAACTCTCAAGATGATCAACAGGATTTTCATTGGACAATCCTGCGAAAGAGTCATTAGAGATGAATTGGATGAACTGAGGCTTCAGTTCAAAGTGTGTAGCTGTGATTGCTGGTCTGACAATGCTTGAGAGTACGCCTGTAGCATCTGGCATACCATGCTCCCTAAGAGCCTTAGCTGTAGGTGCATCACCCATAACTACCTTGTCTTTGTTTTTCCTTCGCTTCCCTGCCTGCTTTCTTGCTGTAGCTTCAATTTCAGGATCAATAGTAATTAAATCTTTAGTACCTGAACTTCGAGTGTGCATGCAACAAGAGAACTAGAAACGATGATCAATTAACAAGGGAATAATAGCCGAAGCAACACAACTAAAATACTTAGCTAAATCAATTCAAAATTAACTAATCTAACACTGCTTTGTCCCCGGCAGCGGCGCCAAAAATTTGACACGGCCGTCGCGTGCCTATCAAATAATAATTTCTAACAAATCCTTCTAACTATGTAGTAGGGTAAGTCAGAGTCGATCCCACAGAGACAAACGTATCAATCACTAGTTTTTTCTGATTTAATTCGGCTAAGCAAGTAACACAATAAATATTGAGGATTTATTAAACTAAACTTATACTAATTCGAATTGTGTTTATATTAATCAAATATTAAAAACATCCAGAATTAAGTATCCCCACTAGCATGAATTGATGCAATCGTGAATTTCCTCCCTAAATCAATCGTATACATTACTCAAAAGGAAAGATGCGCCCTAAAAATACCAATAACCTCCCTCGAGTATTAATAGCTTCTCTTAAACTACAATCAATCCTATTCTCATGGTATCATGTAATTTAGAGACATTAATTACAGCACCCTAAATTCCTAACAATCCATTCTACCTATTCTCATGGAGAATTTCATGTTCTTACTGGATAAATCACAACCATCTAAATCCAACTCTCGTTGATAATTAGATATAGTTCAAACAATACACATAATCACGTCTGATTTGTAATTGTTAATTAAAACAACTCAATAAGCAAGAGCAATTAAACAATCAAATTGGGGGAGGTTGGAAATTCACACATCAATCATAACTAGGGTTCTACTTAACCCTAGATTAATTATCTACTCACTCATAATTGAATAAACAAAACAAGAATTATAAATTGAACAAATCATATTATAAAGAGAAGAGAAAGAGAAAAACCTTTAATCTTCAAAGAAAATAAAAGCTTTCCACAAATCTCCCCAAAAGATGTTTACAAAGTTCTAATGTGTGTATATGTTTTTTTTCGATCCCCAAATCAATCACCTAGATGAGTTTTTATAGTGTTACAAGACTTAAGTAATTGCCTTAAATAAATAGGCCCAGCTAAAAGTAATTAGAATTATATTACAAATAGGAAAAAGGATCAAAATTCTGCAGTAAAATTCCCGCACAGCCACGCACGGGCGCAGCTGCGCGAGGAAGGGCGCAGCTGCGCGCAATGAATTCTGCTCCCAGTGCTTGAAGGGCGCAGCTGCGCGGCTGAGAGGCGCAGCTGCGTGAACTGCTGTCTGTCGAGCACTCCTTGACAAAATAAAGGCTGCACTTCCGCATTTTGTTGCCTGGTTCGTGTTGCGCTTTAGCATCATTGCGAACAATTTATTAAGCCTCAAATCTTTATCAATGATCCACAATTCCATCACTTCTTCTCACAAATTCATAAAGTCATTGTTCGGAGCCAAAAACACCGTAAAATCGTTAAATCCCTTCAAACTTGGCAATACTTTATTTCCTGTGATAAACTCATCAAAAACTAATTAAATACTCACGATTATTCGCAAAAACACTATAAATGTGGGAACAAAATCCTCTAGAGTATATACAAAATACACTCTATCACTTAGGATGTGTAGAGTTTATATTTTTATTCTTCCTGCAAAAAGTAGCAAGATGGTTAGGATTTCCACAGTTGTGACATTTCTTCCTAGGAGCATTGGGAATAGGCATATAGTTATTGCTTTTATTGATGCCTACCTTTCCATTTATGTCTTTCCTAGGTACTTTTACATTGTTCACTCCTTTTAAATCCTTCAGCTTGTGTTTAAGCTGTTTCTGTGACATTAAACTAATATTTACTTATTTGACTTCATCCTGTTTTGGTTTGTCAGATTTTGGTACAAACCTCATGTGATTAAGTTTGGATTTTGCAGCCTTTTCAGTAAATACAGGTTTAGAGGTCTCAGCTTCTAAGTTAACAGTTTTCTTTTTATCAGTGTAACCTAGACCTTCTTTCCAACAATCATTCTCTATGATAATCTAAGTAGTTTTACCAGAGTTAGTCCAAGTTTTAATAATGTTTCTTTCTTTAACAAGTTCAGATTCAAGAGAAGCATGCTTTTTCAATAATTCAGTTTTAATAATAATAGCATCATCTCTCTCTTTCTGAATTGTTAACATTTGGATTAATTCTAATTCTAGATAATCATTTCTCTTTCTAAGGTCTAGACTTTCAGATTTTATTCTTTCATTTTCTAAAGTCTTATCTCTGTAGCTAACATGCAAGTTTTTAAGAAAGAGTCTTAACTCAGATATATCAGTAGTATCAAAAGCTAGAGTAGAGTGAGGTACCTTGGTCTCAGTAGCTTCAGTGATACTATCAACATTTGCCATCAAGGCATAGTTCACCTCATCTTCAGAGTCTGAAGTGTCAGCCCAGTCCTTCTTCTTTTTGATGTAAGCTTGACCTTTATCAGTTTTGGCTTTCTTGCACTCAGGTGCAAAATGTCCTTTCTCACCACAATTATAGCATCTGATCTTGGACTTGTCCACTTTCCCAGACCTGCCTTCCTTTTCCTTAGCTTTTCTGAAATTCTTCTTTTCAAAATTTGAATCTCTTCGTGTGAACTTCCTTCCTTTTCTGAAGTTCTTGTAAGCCATCTTCTTGAAGCTTTTTACCATCAGGGCTGCAAGTTGTATCATCTCAGCATCACTGCCATCATCATCAGGGTCTGTGAGATTGTCAGAGTTTGAGTCATCATCAGAGTTTGATGACTCAGTATCAGACATTGTAATAAGAGCCTTTCCTTTAGATTGACTCTTTTTCACAACAACTTCTTTAGAAGCTTTCTCCTCAGATTTAAGAGCAATTGATTTGGACTTATCTCCATGCCTCTTGCTTCTTTGTTCCATCTCAAGCTCATGAGTTTTGAGCATTCCATAGATTTCATCAAGAGACATGTCTTCCAGATCATAATTGTCTTTGATAGTAGTGGCCTTTAAATCCCACTTCTCAGGAAGAGCCAACAAGAATTTCAGATTGGAGTCTTCAAGATCATACCCCTTATCTACCAGTGACAAGTCATTCAGCAATTTCAGGAATCTGTCATATAGATCTGTTAATGACTCATCAAACTTTGAGTCAAAGTGCTCGTACTCCTGTGTGAGTATTGTTCTCCTGTTTTTCTTGATGGCTTTGGTTCCTTCACATCTGACTTCCAAAGCATCCCAAATCTCTTTAGCAGTTTTGCATCCAATGACTCTGTTAGACATAACATTGTCAAGAGTGCTATGTAATAAATGCCTTACCTTGGCATCTTTGCTAATAGAGGAGATATCTTCAGGAGTGTAGTCCTTCTTCTCCTTTGGAATCGTTTTCTGTTCCTCCCCAACAACTATAACAGAAAGTTTGGTAGGCTTATGTGGACCATCATGGATTCTGTCTAAGTACTCTGGATCTGTAGCCTCCAGAAACATTTCCATCTTCACCTTCCATATGGGATATTCTGATGCCCTGAGTATTGGAACTCTGATTGATTCATATCTGCTTGTTATTGGAGTTTGTGTTTTCTCTGTCATGATTGTATAGTTTTTTGGATCTTAACTGTTGTATAATAACAGAGTGGCTCTGATGCCAATTGTTAGGTCCGGAATAACGTAGAAGGGGGGTTGAATACGTTATTTAAAAATATTTCAATTTTTGATGTGGATATGAGATCAAAAATACTGAATCGAAATAACACAAATGTTTAGGAAATATCTTTGAATAGATAAAACCCGGAGGTTTGCTACACAATCTAATCCTATGGATTAGCTACAAAATCAAACACTCCTAAGGATAGTTTAGGCACGAGGACCTTCTACCCGACACTTCCTGAAAGTGGGCTAAGCCAACTTTCCTACTAGATGGACTGTCTAGCAGCTTACACAGAAAATATATGAGAGAGAAGAGAGAGTTGTGTATTGAGGTGTATTTTGAAATAAAATACAACAGGCCTATTTATAGACTTTAGAAAGTTACTATGCTGCTTAATATAACGTAACTGATGACGTTATTTTATCAGTTCAGCCGCCTGACGACTTTTGGTTTTCAAAACATTCTGCACGAATCTTTCAAACCTAAAAATTCAACAAAAAAATACTTTCTGACAAAGCTTTGAATTTTATATTTGTGTGGGCCCCACCTGATTGAATAGTACTTTTGGGTACTATTCATGAATAGTAATTTCGGTTATTATTCATGTGAATAGTACTATTCATGTGAATAGTGATTTCGGTTACTATTCATATGAATAGTGATTTTGGATACTATTCATTTTCCTCTTAATTTGACATCCTTAAATATGCAGCTTCCAAAATGGAGGATATCAATACTGCTCTAAACTCAATCATACCTCTTAACAGCTTTTCTGAATTAGATACTTCGATTCCTTTGTGAAGTGTTGACGCCTAGTGCAACTGGTCTGGTTCACAGACGACTAACATTCACTCGTGGTCTTCGTATCATGTCTTTAAGAACACTGCTAAGAATTGTGCAACCATAAAAACTTTATCTCTGGAATCTTTTGGCCCTTCAACTGAATCATCTGTACATCTTATTTTGTCACTGAGGCTTGATCATGTTAATGAACTTCTTTCAGCAACTTGATCCTTGTTGATGCATGTTCTTCAAATTTCACGATCCCTGTGTAGAGTTAATATTATTTATCTTTTATCCTAGTTGAGTTATATATGTCCTCTATTACATATTACATTACATTATGCTTTACACTACTAAAGGTATATTCTTGGGTTACTCCATTTCTAGTAAGGCTTATCGTGTTTATAATCTTGATAAGAATAAAGTAGAGGAGTCTATTAATATTTCTTTCAATGAGTCTAATCTTGATCTAGCCAGAGATGAGGAAGTTTTTGCAGATGACGTTTCCCAGACTCAAATGGAACAGTCTCAATCTGGAAAGGGATAGTCTCATTCGGAAAAGGGACTACCTCAATCTCCAACAGGACAGGAGACACCACAGCAGAATTCTACATTTCATCAATCAACTCCTGGATCCTCTATGACTTCCGATACTCCTTCTAGCATCTCTCCATCATCTGGAACAGCAAGGAATCCTACACCAGTTGATCCCTCTTCTTCCAAAGCTACTAATCCATTTCCTTATCAATCAGATAACTCAAATGAAGAAGAAATGAGTCCAATAAGTCTCCCAAAATCATCCAGAACTGTGAAGAATCATCCTCCGGATAATCTTCTCTCAGATTTTGATCAAGGCATTACTACTCGGAGCAGGGTTCGAAATTTCTGTGCATTCTATGCTTTTGTAGTTGAATTCGAGCCCAAAAATGCTCAAGATGCAGTGGAAAATGAACAATGGTCAGTAGCCATGCAAGAGGAACTAAACCAGTTCAAACGCTGTGATGTTTGGGAACTTTTCCCACCTCCTAAAGATGTCAAAGTCATTGGGACTCGCTGGGTTTTCAAGAATAAAAAGGATGAAGATGGAAACATCATCAGAAATAAAGCTCGCCTCGTGGCTCAAGGTTATAATCAACAAGAGGGCATCGACTACGACGAGACCTATGCTCCAGTAGGTCGTCTGGAAGCTATACGCATTCTGATGGCCTTTGCAGCAAACAAGAACTTCAAACTTTATCAGATGGACATCAAAAGCGCATTTTTAAATGGATATCTGCAGGAAGAAGTCTATGTAAAGCAGCCTCCTGGTTTCATACATGAGAAGTATCCACATTACGTCTAAAAACTCAAGAAATCTGTCTATGGTCTTAGACAGTCCCCCAGGTGTTGGTATGATCGGCTTAGTACATTCCTTGTTGACTCAGGTTTCATTCATGGTACACTCGATCCTACTCTCTTTATCTTTCATAAGCATAATGATTTCTTGTTGGTACAAGTATACGTTGATGATATTGTGTTTGGATCTCTAGATGAGACTTTATGCAAATGGTTTTCAGACTGTATGCATAAATAATTTGACATGAGTCTTATGGGTGAATTACAATATTTTCTTGGCCTGCAAATTAACCAGTCTGCTGCAGGTATCTTTATTCACCAAAGTAAATATATTAAGGACTTACTTAAAAGGTTTGATATAGAGCATGTCAATCCAAAATCAACTCCCATGAGCGTCACTACCAAACTCACTAAGGATGAAAATGGTAAGTCTGTCGATATTACCAAATATAGAGGTATGATTTGTTCCTTTTTATATCTTACTGCTTCACGCCCCGATATCATGTTTAGTGTATGTTTGTGTGCTCGTTTTCAAGCAATGCCAAAGGAATCCCATTTAAATGCTATAAAGCGAATATTTAAATATCTAAAGGGAACTGGTGACTTGGGACTATTCTATCCCAGTTTCCCATCTTTTGATTTAATTGGCTTTACAGATGTTGATTACGCAGGATCTCAAGTTGATCGAAAAAGCACTAGCGGAACTTGTGAATTTTTAGGTGATTGCCTAGTAGCTTGGCACAGTAAAAAAAACAAACTTCTGTTGCAATGTCAACTGCAGAAGGGGAATATATTGCCGCAGGAAGTTGCTGTGCACAAATTTTGTGGATGCAACAAACTTTGAAAGATTTTGGTATAAAATTTTCAAATATTCCAATTTATTGTGATAATACATCTGCCATTAATATTTCCAAAAATCCTGTCATGCATTCTCGCACTAAACATATTGATGTCCGTCATCATTTTATTCGAGATCATGTTGCAAAAGGTAATATTGAGCTTATATTTATTCCCACTGAGAATCAAAAGGCTGATATTTTTACAAAGCCTTTATCTGAAGACAGGTTTTGCATGCTTCGAAGGGAGCTTAGTATGTGTTCTCTTTAATTTTTTTTATGTTGATGAAAGGGGGAGAAGAATATTTTGAATATTTGATGGTTATCTTTTTTTTATCTGTTTTATCTGTCGAATATCTGTTTTATCTATCGAATATTGGTTACTCAGTTTTACTTGTTGGATGCTGATATTACTCATATAAGAGCATCTCCAATGGTGTTGGCTAAAAATGGTTGGCTAAAATAAAATTTGCTGAACCTGTAAGATATTTGCTGAATCTGTAGGATGTTGTACTCCAATGATGTTTGCTATAATTGTTGGCTATATTTTAAAAATAGTATTTTATTATTATTTTAAGTTGTTATAAATAGATTATATTATTTATATATGGTAAAAGATGATGTGGAATATTGCTACAGGTCCCTAGAGGTTGGCTATATATAGCCAACATGAAAGGGTTGGTTAAAATTTTTGCTAAGGGTTTCCCCCCATTGGAGTGAACTTTTTGTTTACATATTCTCTATATTTTTTATTTATGGCATTTCACATTTAATTTTAGCTAAGGGTTTGATTGGGTTGGAGATGCTCTAAGGTTTAAGTTGGTTTAAGAATCATATATCATATATGCCTCTGCTTAATATACAGATTATATGCTTAATGCCTCTACTAGTATTTTTTGACAGGGGGAGACAGATGCTTAAATGCTTAATGTCTTAAATGCTTAATGTCTCTACTAGCATTTTTGACAGGGGGAGACAGACAAGGAAAGATACTAATTCAAAGTTTTTCATCATCATAAAAAAAGGGGGAGATTGTTATTACCTTGGTTTTTTAGGATGATACTTTGAATTATATTTGCACTAATACTGGAGATTTGATATCTTGAATATAATCTGTTAATTGCTTCATTTCAGGGATATCATTTCAGGATATATATCAAAGATATATCTCAGGATATATTTTAGGAATAAGTTGTGATTATCTTTTAAATCCCTAACTGAATTATTCTAATTGAATCAAATTGCATCTAATTGATTTATGCTTCAACAGCTATATTCTCAGGAATTCAAATTCCAAGGGATATGTCTTCAAAGTGACTATATATACGACTCAATTCTGCTTGAAGATATACTCGACTGTTCTCTGCAATACAACTTCTACACACACACATACAAGTTCATATACATCTTGTTTAGAAGCTTCATTCTTCAAGTTACAAATTTTGTTCATTCTAAATTACTTGTGCCGGGTTGTGGTAATTAGATAGGATTACAAATCATAAGCCAAGGTAGCCAGTGGGCTAGGTAGCAGGTTTGCTAGGTGACAGTAGTGTCAAAGGGAAGGGTTCTTCAAGAGGCTTTAAATTTGTAATCGGGGAAAACTGTAAGCTTTATATTATTGTTATAATAATATAATCTCTGTTCTAGTTGGCATAGGGACTTGGATGTAGGCCATAGACTAGGATAGGGGCCGAAACAAGTGAAAATTCCTGGTGTTCTTGTTTTTATTCTGTCATTTAGTTTCCGCTGTTTATTTATTCTGTTAGACAATTAAGACAACACTTCACACAAAAGAGACGGTCTCCTCATCAATTGAGACAGTCTTCTTATTTACTTGACGTATTGTGCTACTTGATTTACACGACCACGTATGTTCGCATAAGTTTCAGATCTGGGGACTTATTTTACTTCATTCTTCTTTCTATAGGTAGATTTTTCAGATACTGAATTTTCAAGAATTACTATTTTAGCTAATGTCTTCATCACTACAAGAAAAAAGGACAACTGCAACGGGATTGTACCAATTAAAGGAATTGTTGCAATAGCCCCAACAAACGACACCCTTATTCCATCGTAGATGTCGTAGTCTTAAGTTTGTTATTCCATCGCCATTATACATGGATCCTTTTGTTGAATAAAATGGTAGAAAGCTTATTTTACTTTCCTAACAAAAGGTAAAATAATGATTAATTGCGACATAATTTAGTGTATATTTGTTGCATTTATTATTTTCCGGAACTTGCAATGAATTTGTTCAATGTCTATCGTAAGGCTTTTTAATTTGCCAACAAAGTTGTATCCATCAGTTATAAGAAATTAATCTCACTTAGAATAAATTAGTTATCAAAAATAGCTAAACCAACACTCTAGTTTGTATCATAAACAAAGACCTTTGTCGCGGAATATATATACATCAATCATAATGAACATTTCTATGCTGCGGAATATCTACGCATCAGTCATAATAAACATTTCTATGACACTTCATATAAAGTTTCGACATAATTTTCATTTTCAGTTTTATTGTTAAAACCTTGCCAAAAAATAACCTTTTACAGCTTCCAACTTTTTCCATATGGTCTGCCCTTACTGTATGCACCCATTTACAGTAGATCTACCTAACAGTATAAACATACCAAAACGTGATTCTGCCAATTCAAATGCCAACTTAACTGGAAATAAGTATTAGCAAACCAACGTCAAAATTCTGTTGTGATAATAAATAGCAGATGAAATTCCAACAGATTCAGTACTCAGTAGTCGTGTAATATATAGAGGCCACAGGGTAAAACCGAACTAAAAGAGTGCACGGAGATTAGCTTCAAGTTATCATGCAACGAGACTTGAGCTTCTGGACAAACTTTTTCAAGTCCATCAGTAGTCACTCAGAAAACACATTCGTATCATCCTCGACCAAACAGATCCATTTCTCACGTACATGGTTAGTGTTATAGCTGGAAACATTGCACATTTCAGACTCGGACTGGAGACTGATCCAGTGGAAAACCATGGTTTTACTGACCTCCCTATCAATGCATCCGGGAAGAGTGGAACAATAAATTGTTATGAAACTTTTTTGACATCAGCTGTCCAAATGCAACATTAGTACAAATTGGTTAATTGATATTCAAATCACTCTTTTTTCTATAAGTAAAATCACAAATCAATTTTTTATATTAAGAATCCTTTTACTATGCATAAATTACTATGTTTGGTTTGATTACTATGCCCACAAATTAACTTGTTATAAAACTCTAAACACGAACAAAAAAAAAAAAAAAGAACAAAAAACACAATTGCCTTTAGAAGTTACTCCCTTCGTTCCAAAATCTTATACTTCTATTAGAAAAATCATTGTATGAAGAAAGTTTTAGCTGTTTAAATTATTTGTATCTCCACTATTTTTTTTTTTTTTGAATTAATTCCATTTTGCATCCCTTTGGTTTCGGCCAACTACATTTTTTACCCATACTTTGCATAATTGCATTATGTATCCCTTTACTAGTTTTGGCGCGACAGTTTGTACCCCTTCCGTCTATTTTGACCGTTTCCATTAAAAAGGACAGGGGTACTTTCGGAAATATAAATGCAATATTACATATTGGTCTTTGAAGTATGACATATTTTACACATAAACCTCCATAAACGAAAAAATATGCATTTTTGCCCCTCAACTATAAATATTGTATAATTTAACCCTTTTCAATGTATCTTCAAATAAAAAACAACAAAATAAATGATTTTATAATTTTTTTGAAGTATATCCATATTTTTTTAGAAATAATATTAATAGTAGATTGAAAATAGATGAAAAAAATTAAAATTTGATTAAGATAATTAGATCTTAAAAAAATAATATGAGGAAATTCCATAAACTTTCGAATTGAATTTATAATATTACTAACTTTTTAAAATTTATTCGAAATTTTTTTTTTTGTAAAATTTCTTGAACGAAAAATTTTATTTGATAAGTTTGGGATGTTATGCTGAAATTTTTATAAAATAATCTATGTTTTTCGTTTTTTATTTGAACATATTCTAAACATTCGAAAATTCAAAAATAATATAGGAATAAATTTTGGTAAAAGGATTAAATTATTCAATTTTTATAGTTCATGAGCAAAAATGCTTGATTTTTTAGATTAAGGGTTCATATGTAAAATGTGTAATATTTCAAGGGTCAAAATGCAATTCAACATTTTTAATTCCAAAATTACCCCTGCCATTTTTAACGTTAATGGCCAAAATAGACCGAAGGGATGCAAATTGTCCCGCCAAAAATTAGTAAAGGGATGCATAGTGCAATTATGCAAAGTATGGGTAAAAAATGCAGTTGGCCGAAACCAAAGGGATGCGAAATGGAATTAACTCTTTTTTTTTTATGGTAAAGCAATTACTTTTTTAAAATTGTGGAGTGTTCTAGAAGTCCTAATAGTGACCACCAGGCACCATCCCTTGAATCTACTCTACTGCAGTCAGCAGTGTCCAGGAATTCGAATAATTTTGTGAGTGAGCACCTAAGACAAGAAAGGTGCTTCGATTAGTTTTCAGTGCTCATATCTGTTATTCTAAAATCTTTTTGAAGGACCAATCAATATGTAAAGAAACAAACTTGTAATCCATGAGAATATTTGGTTTACTATCAAATGTCAGTTATATCGGAAAATTCACATGGCTGCAGGGGGATGCATGAATGCGAATGATTCTATCAAGCATCCAATAATAACCTTAAAATAAGTAAAGTAAAACATTATTCTTCATAGATTATATTTGCTATATATTCAACAATATTTTGGGATGGACAAGATTCTAAAAGGGAAATATACTCTCTTCACTCCCTGTATTTAATTTTAAACGATTCTACTCGTGCTTCGATTAACATGATAAAGTTTGTTGACTTAATAAAAATACTTTTCTAGTGAGTGAATAATCGCTTACCATTTATCGTTCTGAATACAATTCTATTTTATTCTGAGAATTATTTAATAAATCAGTACTAGCTTGATAGTCACACTTCCAACAAATTATAAATCAGCACTAGCTTGATAGTCAAACTTCGAACAAATTGCATGAGCTGAACTTTACACTTAGTCTGTAGGCTCCTCTCTATATAAAGATATAGAGCCTCCTTTGTATGCACTGTGAGCCATTTGTCATGTGGATATTGGGATGCAAAGGGAACTCTGGGTTTTCTGCTCGTTCGACAGCTGAAGAAGTAACACAAGGCATTGATGGAGCTGGTTTAACTGCCATTGTTACTGGTCATTTTTCTTGTCACTGTGTTTGATTCTTTCCTTTTTATTATATGCATTCTTTATTGATTCTAACTCTAAGTCGTCTCCGATTTCCGAAACAGATTAAAAGAATGAACTCGTTGTAAAACTCAAATAATAGTAACGAAAGAACTCTAAATCAAACAATTAGAAAAAAAAAAAAATCCTTATATTGTTTAGGTATGATTTCAGGAGCATCAAATGGTATTGGAACAGAGACTACGCGTGTTCTAGCTTTACGCGGTGTGCACGTTGTTATGGCAGTGAGAAATGTTGCTTCTGGTACAAGAGTAAAAGAAGAAATACTTAGGGGGATCCCCAGAGCTAGACTCACAGTCATGGAAATTGATCTCAATTCACTGGCATCTGTAAGAAAATTCGCTACAGGATATATTGCTTCTGGTCTTCCCTTAAACATCCTAATGTAAGAACTATTACGAAATATATTCCTTATTTATCTCAGAATTTATACTTTAAAAGAAACATAAAACTCAACCGTTTAATCTGTCCATATTAATGAATAAGCTAACTTTCATTTCTGAAAAGAAACAATGCAGGAGTCATGGCACCTCCATTCACCCTTTCTAAAGATAATATTGAACAACAATTCGCAGTTAACCATTTGGGTAAAGCTACTCTATCTGTATCTTTCATCTACGCTAAACCACATATAAATCGACTATAATATTTGTTCAAGTGCTGGTAGATAAGAAAATTTAACATTGACATTACCCTGTTTTTAGGTCCATTTCTTTTGACCAATCTTCTACTGGAGACGATGAAAGTCACTGCACGTAAAACCCAAAAAGAAGGGAGAATAGTTAATGTATCATCAGCACTCCACCAAAACGGTTACAAGGAAGGAATTCGTTTTGATAAAATCAATGACAAAGCAAGGTTAGTATGTCATATGAATGTGTAGGTTCTACTGTTTGGGTTTATTGAACCAAGTAATGAGAGCCACTTAGGTTCAACAAAACAATCATGTTATACCTAAGTTATATTTATATATGTTTACGTATTCAATACCTTTATTGTGGAACCATTAAAAAAATTTGATATGTTCGGTTTAATGAACCTTAGTTATACAGGTGTTGAACCTAAGCAATTCCCGTTTTGATTTGATTCTCATTTACTCCAACCCCATTGTATGTGTGCATAAATTGGTAACATCAAATCAGCCAACTAAAAGCCTAAACCTACTATTTTAGCAGAATGTCATGTCCACCTATCTTTAAACTAATCTTTCGCTCTGATTCTAGCTACAATGGAAATGCTGCCTATGGACAATCGAAACTTTGCAACCTATTACACACTAATGAGCTTGCAAGGCGATTCAAGGTAACCATTTTCATTTTCATTATCTGTGTTTAAATAGTTTTCTTATTGACTTAAAAATTTCTTGAGAGTCTACTAACTGCAAATCTGCGATCTAAGAATTCGGTCCAATATCGAACATTATTCAACTCTATTTTTTGAGGTGCCTTCATTTGTCTGTAATCTTTGTAATTCCTAAGATATATAGTCCAAGTGATTTCTGCATAATGTTCGGTGTACGTACTAATCATGAGGGAAAAGTTAATAGAATTTGAAGAGCGTCACTAGTGTCTGAAACTGATTGTAGAAGTTGATTGATAGTCGGTAATAGATTTACCAGGTTTGTGGTTGTTTCCATGCAGACAGTCCTGCATGTTTTCATAACAGTTGGATATGCCCTGTTTTTCGGTATTGATTTCTCTTGACAGAGTCCTGCATCACCATCTATCACCACTGTTATTTAAAAATTGATGTATGTTTTAGGGGAAGGTACATCATATAGTGAGGAAAATGTTAGAAAATTATTAACTAATTTAAAAATATAAGACAACATTTTTGTTTTGTTTGTTTCTGTTTGATCAGAGGGAAGGAGTAAATATTACTGCAAATTCACTTCATCCTGGAATCATCGCGACCAACATAACAAGTAACCTTGGCCTTACGGGCTGTAAGTCTATACGCCTTTGGCCTTACTATCTACATTCTCTATTGGTATTAATACCACCTTTGTTTTTCTTAAAGTACTAACTGCTTTATATTAATACTGCAATCGTTGATCACAGGGGTGCTTAATACTTTCGGAAAGTATCTTTTGAAAAATGTTCCGCAGGTAATGTAATTTGGTGCTTAACTTTACGTGTAAATTAGAATTTGAGAACAAATTGTATGTTGTTGGGTTCCAGACGAGTAGTAGAAAATAAGCACATCAACCCTTCTTTTCCCTTCAAGCCTGTCTTCATTTACTGTATTTCCTAAAAAAAAAAAAAAAAATCCGCAGTTCTGATATATGTATTCACAAGAAACCGTTATTAAGAAATTTTGATATCAAATACAGGGAGCTGCAACTACCTGCTATGTGGCACTGCATCCTCAAGTGAAAGGCCTTAGTGGTGAATACTTTATGGACAGCAACAAAGCTGAACCCAATGCTACCAGTTCTCTGGCCAAGGATGCAGGATTAGCCAGCAGACTGTGGGATTTCAGCTTGACCTTGACAAATGGAAAGTAAATAAGTGTTAACTTTTCTTCAACTCTACTTTATGTAGTTTGTAAAACTTGCAACTTGCAAGCCATTGGTTAGAAAAGAGTGTAATTTACGTAAATGCTTTCATGCCAATGTTATCGATGTTATTCTATGAAATAATGGTTTGTAGTTTATCAATAATACATTTACTCTATCCTGCACCGAGTTCATTAATATTGAAGTTAATAATTTACACTTGATGCCAACATGACCTGATGCAAAAACTGGACATCATAACTGGTGCACATCATACATGCCAAAACCATGATGGAATCCGATTTCAGTCGATTTCAATTCATGTGGACGAAAATAACAAATTAATTATTAAATTGGTCAACAAAATGGACCTAAAATAATATGCAATCCATCACTAAACTGAAAACGATATGAAATAGGTCATTAAAGGTAGGTGAATAACGTTAGAATAGAGGACCCGATCATGACCAAAAATCATAACACTGTGCCTCATAAGTCATAACTCATGCAAAATCATAATCACCAAATTCACAATTACAAATCTTAGCAGAAAATAACATCTATGAAATGTAGAGAATTGAGAGAAAATTAAATATTTTCATTAATAAGAGCATCTTCAATCATATCAAGTCCTTAGCTAAAAGTCTACGTGCCTTTCTAAAAATAAAACTTATACACGTAAAAAAATATCCACAAAACTCTTGTCTATAATTATAGATATGTTGGCTATAGTGAATTGCCACATCACTTATTTTTATATTAAAATAATATATTTCATTAATAACTTGAAATATTAATAACATACCAATTTTAAAATATAGCCAATATCCTCAGGGCACAATGTCTTACAGGTTCAACAAATTTTACATAATCAATATTTTAAGTAATTTAGTCAATCATCTTTAGCCAATACCGTTGAAAATGCTCTAAATGATAATTTTAATAATTTAAATATTTAATTCTAAATACTCTTACTTAGTACCGGTGATATTCGTTGTCCTCAATTTCCTACTCTTATATACACTTGGTATTTATTTCTCTGTTCACTTTTTATTTTAAAAAAATATTCAACTTGTTAAGTAGGTCTTAACTTCTATGATATTGTCCGTTTTGATTCCAGTTTGTACGAATTTGTTTTTGGTTAACTACCAAAAAACCTTATCTTAATGGAATTAACTAGCTGTTTATAAATTAAGTATTTACCCTCTCACAAACGATATGAAACAACTCCCAATGAAAAACACATTTTTATTTCTGACAATAGATTCATTTGTTTAAAATAATAGTTATGTTCAAATAAAGATGCATATATACTCGAATCTGATAACCCGTGCCAAGCACGGACACAGATTGAACACGAACCGTGCGCGATCAAAATATTAATATTAATACACTATTTAATTATGTAGTTATAGAGAATCGAATCCGAGATAAAATTAAAAATTAATGTAAATAAATCTTTATAATTATGTAGTTGTAAGAAATCGAATCCAAGGTAAAGCTAAAAAATTAAAATAAATAAATCTTGTATAATTATGTAGTTGTAAGGAATTGAACTCCGAATTTAGTGATAACCAAATTTGGTATTTTAGTACTTTGGTACTATTGTGTACGATTTTCCACATTAATAAAGAGTATATATATATATATATATGTAAGATATTGAATTTTCCATCACAAAAATCTTGTTTAATATTTTGCATCAATGATTTTTATATTTTCTATTTTAACTAAATTGTTTGATCAGTATTTGAATTCGCCTAAATCCGATCCCAGAAACTACAGAAAGCCGGCCCCGGGAATCAACACCTTCCACTAATGGTGAATGGTAAGCCTTTAGTATCTGTAATAGAGAAATCTAGGGTATGCACGAACACATGCATGAAGTCCCGTAGTTGAAGCTATATCATGCAATTCAAAAGCAATCATGTACCACAAACCTCAATTAAAATGAAGTAGAAAAAGGATTAAAACCCACCCATGCATAGATAATTCAAAAATACCATTCAGAAAATTTTAAAAATTTACAAATATCGCAATTATTTCGAAAAGAATATTAGTGAATATGGGTAATAACAAGATGATTTCTGGGGTGTTGTTAGTGTTGTGTTTGTTTGCAACGGGATCGATGTTTGTTGATGTGGTGAACGCTTCTCCGGATCCAAAATGTAAGCCACGATGTGTTGATTCCTGCAAAAGCAAGAATCATTTTAAGGGTGATTGTAACCAGGAGTGTACAGATTATTGTAATACTTTTAATACTTTTTAGTCCCGCTAGCTTTTATTATAAAATTTCCCAGAATAAGCCGGCATGTGATGACGTCCGGATTTTGTCATTTTGTTTGGCTTGATTGTTGAGCTAATGAGGTACATTTGTAAAGAAGCGTTTATCCATTTTTGTATTGTAATAACTCCAAGTTTCTTATTTGCATCTAAAAATGTATTATATTCTATTATCTTATATAATTTAGTTTTTACGAATTAAAAATCTAAACTAAAATATAAATAAACAAAACATTTAAAATTATATATTGTGTATGGCACAGATTATAAAAGTAGTACTATTTATACATGCAAATATTTGCTAAGGAAAGTGGGTGTAATTTATACTTGTAAATGTAATGTAATGGGGGTCATCCTAGAAATTGCAAATCCCACCATTCATAATTGGTATCCAATGAATATATGTAATTTATTACTTTATAAAAATTATTTTATATTAATATTGTAAATTATGAGTATTTTATATATTTGTGTTTTAATATTTTTTTTGTGTCACCCGAATATTGTAAGTTTAACTTTTTACTCCTTCATGTTCCGAAAATTACAATTTTTTGAGATATCTTCGTTCCAAAGTACAGTATAAGTAGTTTGGCGTAAATCTAAATAAATTTGTATATTCAACTTCCATAGATGAAAAAAAAAATACTAACAGGTTAGAGGTTATTGATTCACAGAAATTTATCAGTAGTAGTCGTGAAAACACCCTTTGGCCTCTAGGTCCATCTCTGAAAAATTGGCTATCATCATCTATACTTTTTATACTAAAATATTCAATTTGATTATCAATAAAATTGGGTTCGTTGCAACTATACAATTATATAAAATTTATTTACTTTAACATTTTAAATTTTATCTCAATCTCGATGCTCTTTAACTATATAATTAAATAATTTTAATTTATTAAATACTTTTATCATTTAATAATAAATAAGTATACAATTAAATAATACTTATTAATTTTATTTATCCTCAATAATTCTTAATATTTATATTTTAATTTCTCGATCGCATGCTTCTCCCAGATAGTATATCTATACTATATTATAATAAGCGAAAGGGGTATAATTTGTAGTTTGGTTATCCCCATTTTTGGTTATCCCTCATTCACAACCGTTAGATTATCAACTCAAATAGATCATGACCGTTAGATATAGCAATACTAAAAGTTGTTATATACAAGGATCCAAGGTTCGATTCCCGCCAACAACATATTAATTGATATTTAATATTAAAAATTAGTATATACAAAGATATAGGGTTCAAATTCTTCCAATAACATATTAAAATTAATATTTATAATATTATATTACATTATAAATAAATTATAAAAAACTAAATGTAACCCGTGTTTTGCACGGGCTATAAGCTAGTATATTTAAATAATGTTGCACGACATCGTCACATATACATACATGATCCTACATACATGATCCTAATACAATATACAATATAGGGATGACAACGGGTTGGATCGGGTTGGATATCTGAGATATCCAAATCCAAACTCGAATGTTTTTACCAAACCCGATCCAAATTATACATTATTTGTATAATTATAATTATATGAATATTAATATATAATAAAATATATAATTATAGAATTATTATTCGGATCGAATTCTTAACGGATCGGATCATGTGAAATCCATATCCGTATTATATGGACCAGACATTTATCGGATCGGATTTTTATCGGATCAAATTTATTTTGTATAAATCCATATCCAGTTATAAGGCCTCGGATCGGATCGGATCGGAGCTCCGGTCCATTGACAAGCCTATGCGGCACAGAGGCGGACGACGTGGGCGGTGAGTAGGCTAGGGTTCGTGTAAGAGTTTGAGAATTGAGAGTGACTGTGTCTGTGAGACATGAGTACTGAGCGTGTCTATTGACAGGAGACAAGTATATTAATTAGTATACTCTTTTTTTTAAGTAAAGTAATTAGTATACTCTTAAATCAAAACTAAAAAACCTTATATATATATATATATATATATATTATCGGGTTTGTTCGGGTTTCGGGTTTGGATTAGGGTTTGGATTTCGGATCGGGTTTCGGTTCGAAATGCCTAATATCCAAATCCAAATCCAAACTCTTTCGGGTTTGAAAAATAAATCCAAATCCAAAAAATCGAGATCCATTCGGGTCGAAATGGATCGGATATTCATCGGATCGGTTTTTCGTGCCATCCCTAATACAATCCCTACCAAATGAATGAATGATCATTATACAAAAAGGGCCTATAGCGTCGGTCAAATAGGTCTATTACGTCGGTTTTTTGGCGTAGTATATGTAGGGACGCTATAGGTATGGTCTACAGCGTCGGTTAAATTGCCGATGAATAATGTTTGTTATAGGCGTCGGTCATTTAAACAACCGACGCTGAAAGTATGTTTAGGCGTCGGTCATTTAAACAACCGACGCTAAAAGTGTGTTTTAGGCGTCGGTCATTTAAACAACCGATGCTAAAAGTCCGCTATAGGCATCGGTCATTTGAACAACCGACGCTAAAAGTTCTGTTATAGGCGTCAGTCATACAAAGAACCGACGCTAAAAGTCATTTTTTTTAAAAAAAAATTGTAATTCTAATAAACATTCATCCAAAAGTAAAATATGACAAAACTTAGGTGCATCACATACACTTGAGAAACCGCAGAACGTTCAGAACTCACATACACTTGAGAAATCACCCAATGTTGATAAATCACATACACTTAAGAAATCACATACAGGTTCATTACACCTTAAATTTAGCTCTTCCTTATCAATCAGTTGTCCATCATAATAAGTAGTTAACTTTCTTTCATTTATCCTCCTATACATATCTGTTGCTGACAGCCCTATGGGATCATCTGAAGGTGCAAGTGGATTGTCACCAGCTATATAGGAATCCCCCTCAGCGAATGACTGATCATCATCCTCGTCTTTGTTTGAACATCTTTCTTGAGGGTCTGGAAAACTCCCGTCCTGCTCCCTTTTCATTATCACTCGGGTAGTCAATTCATGAGCCAGAAACCAGGTCTCATCCTCTATAAGTTGTAAGAACCCTAATTTTTGCAATATTTTCTTTTATATAATATCATGTGTCATTGTCAATTTGGAACCTTTCTAGTCATCCCTATTGTTTAATGGAATTGATTGTCTGAGAAACTATGTTGTTACATTCACTATGTAAGATAAAAGGGAAGGTTGTGAAAGCAAGAGTCTTATTGTTAGTGAGAATTATAAAACTTGGGATTTGAGAGTTATTGGAGTATTAAAAGATTTATTAGGAATTATGACAAGGAATTATGGATATTCGAGGAATTTACACAATTAAGTACTTAAGGAATTACTAGGGAAATCTCTACGCGACAAAATATTATTACGAGAGATTAATTAAGATACGATACGAATTAAAGATTAAGTGACAAGCATTGGTGGAAGAATAATGATACAAGGAATGTTATTGCATGCAAGTCCCATGCAACTAAGTAGTTAGGAAAAGCAAACTAGTAGTACCAAGTGGACAAGAGGAATAGTAACTAGTTGCACCACTTTCCAAGGAGACAAGAGAGTATGGTGGTCTAGGACTAGGCTTGTACCATATATTACATATACACACACACTAATACATGTATCACCCAACCACTTAACACAATTATTCAACCAACACAAAAGCAAAACACAAAAACACTCTCCCCCCCCCCCAAGAACAAGAAGCTCTCGGCCAAGGCTAAAACAAGGAAGAAAATTTTTTCTTTCTTCCACTTCTCCTCATTCATAATTCAAGGCTAAATTCCTAGGCACTCTACATCATCTAAGAAAGGTATACTAAGAATTCCAAGCCCTTTCATCCATTAATTTTCAAGATATTAATTGTTAAAGTTATTGTGAATAGTAACATTGTTAAGTTTTCTTTTAGATCTTGGATTATAAGGAGTGTAGGAGCTCATTCAAGGTGTTCTTGAGATTTGTAAGGCTTACCCAAGGCTGCTAGATACTCAAGAAGGTATAAAAACCCTAACCCCTCTTGGCCATGTAGTGTTTATGAAGTTTAATGATAGATCCATGTGTATTTGTGTTAATCTTGGATGTATAAGTGATGGATGATATAGATCTTGAGTTTAGGTGTTGTGGTTGTGATTTTGATGCTTGTGGTTAGTGTATGTATCTCCATGAATGTTATAAAGTATGAACTTGGTGACTTAGATGTTGGTTGTGTTGTGGATGTAAGAATCTTGGTTGATTTAGTGAAACAAGCTTGCTGAGTTTTTCCCAGGAACTTGACCTGTCTTGTAAGAGGGTTTTGAACCCCCAAATCTTGTCCCCTGAGGTCCTACCATATATTGTTGGAAAGGTATTGGAATGTAGTTTCCAAAAATATAAGTTTCATGACTAGGTGATGTATAGATTTTTAGTTATGACCGGAGAAGTGGATTGTGTTTCTGGATTCCGGACTGCACTAAATGGTCCCCTTGTGAACCTTGTTTAAACCCCTAAAAATTTATGTGGGATCATGGAAACATTAGAGAAGCTAGTAAATACAGTGGGGAAGGCTACCCAAAAAGAGTTGGATTAAAATATGAATATTTCAATTTTATAAAAATGCTAGAGTAAAATTCGCGCAAGGGAAAAAGTCGTAAGCGGAGTGTAGTTTTAGGGGTAATGAATATGGTTCGGATATGGTAACCAAATTAAGTCGAATAAGTGACGAGCGTAATCGAGTGATGACATGAACCTATAGTGGGGCTAGAGTGTCATAAGACGAAGTCATTAAGTTAATTTTGTACCCCCTAAAACCCCGCAATTAAAGAGATATTGTTAAGGTACTAACGAACGGTTATTGCTTATGTATAGATCGTTCCACTCCGCACGTTCGACCACCCCAACCACACCAAGGCAAGTTTACTTTTCAAAACTTACATATACAAGGACTTTCACTGTTGTGTTTGTAGTTTTCAATCATATCAAATGTTATGTTTATCGAAGTATTGATGAAATTGAGATGTATAAGTACATATATGTTTGTACCCCTTGAACTTAGATTGAAATGTTTTCCTCGGACAACGACTCTAGCAATAGAGGTCGTAGCGGTCCGTATATACTATTGACCGGGGAGCGGTATATTATTATATCGTAACTAGATTGCGAAAACCCGAAGGGTCATTCGGGGAGTATCGTATACTCAAGTATTTATTTTTATATCTTCGTAAATACTCAAAATACCTATCTTGGATTAAAAGCTTATTTAATTAAATAATTATTTTATTAATTAGTAATATTAAATCTTAAAATATCATTTATTAATTATTGTTCATTATTTTAAAGACAAAGCTAATCCAAGATACCTTTAGCACTTTCAAACTCGAACTCTTTCGAACTCAAAACATTTTCCAAAACCCCCGGTCAGGTTCTGCTTCTATTATGATTTCAAGAATCATCGGTCGACTGATGTCGGACCTCAATTACTCTGTTTTCAATCAAAATCAAGTTTTCAAAAGAAAAAGAAAAAGGGACTCTGGCAGGTGTGGGAACCGTTGACGAACGATTCCCGGGATGTGTAAGCGGCCGTGAGCCAGGCGGTCCATCAATTATTATTCCGGCCCAGGTGTTGCTGAAGGATGATTACGGATGTAGTTTTCATCGAGGGTGATTACGGATGTAGTTTTCACCCTGGGATAGTTACGGATGTAGTTTCTATCCTTCTACCGGTAGAGAAGACCCGCGGATTATTGGACTTGGATGTGGCGACTGATCATCGTCAATCCCTGTCAGGTTTTATGTTTTCTTTAAGTCCCATTCCTCCATTTTCGAAAATGCTCTGACACTGCTTCTTAGGCTTATGTGCCAAGTTGCTGATAGTGTTCTATTTTGATGAGAAAGATGTTGACTCTATGCAGTATCTAGAACTGCAAGTTTATTTTGAAAACAAGGGCACGTATTGTTGCACCTTCGGAATTTATCAACAATGACAAGTGATTTTATATCTGATTGATACAAATGAGTTTAATAACTGCTAATCATATGAAATGTTATGTTGCTTACCTTAGACATATATTTCTTGCTGAGCTATAGTTGCTCACTCTTGCTTGTTTTTAAATTTACAAACACAACAGCTAAGCGAAATGGCAAGACCCAGGCAGACTGCCCGAAAGCAGGTGACTAGACCCGAGACAGCAGTTGAGATTCCACCGTAGGCCCCATTATCCGGATTGGTTGGCAACTTTTGTTTGTTCGTTTTATTTATAAGTATGACCTGTGCAAAGCAGTGTACCGTAACAAACTTTCAAGCCGCCAACTTCGCTTCTTATCGAAGTGTTGCTGGTAGCATAAATGCTATTTAATTCGGTCTGTAATAACTCTGAAACTTTTATTTCCGCTTAATCAATTGTGTGACGTTTCTGAGACTCTAACCTATGTGTGTGTGTGTGCGGTGTGAGTTTATTGTGGGGTCGATGGCTGTTTTATATATTATGTGCAAGAACAGGTATGTTATTAATGGAAAAAGGACCGTGAGCGCCTAGATCTCCGACCCCGGATCTGGGGGCGTCACAGAAATGGTATCAGAGCGAGGTTACAGTTCTCAGAAACGATAGTAATCTAAGAAAGCAACCCTAATAATAATAACAATAATAATAACCCTAATAACAACCCTAATAATACTTAAAACTCTCATCGAGTTTGCAGTCGGGTTATCGGATATAGCCCTGACTTTAATGCCCGTGAGGGAACTACTCCTAAACCTTTCTTTATGGTTAGTGACCCACCTTATTTCCCTTGTGTAGATGGAGGAGATACCAGACCCTGAGGCTTTCGAGAGAGAGCATGATGAGGCGCTGAAGCGAGATACCGAGGATCCTGAGGAGGATATGGGTGCTGACTCTAAGCTTGGCCCCTGGATTACGCTGATAGGAGATACTGATGATGAGGATCCCGTTGAGGAGCCCTTTGAGCCTGAGCCTGAGCCTGAGCCAGAGCCTGTTACCCCATCTCCTGTAGCTACTGATGAGGAGAGTGTGAGATCCGGTGAGGGCTGTGTTGTGTCACCCCCACCTTCTCCGCAGTCATCGAGTCCTGTTTCATCGGACGGTGACTCCGAGGATGATACTTCTGGCGAGGAGGAGCTTGACCCTACCCCTGCTCCTACTACTACTCGTGTTACTACTACTGCACCTGCTCCTGTTCCTGTCATACCACCCCCGCCGATGGACCTACCCCCAGTGTCGGGTACTGAGCACGCCTACGTGGTGCAGTTCCTGACCCAAGACTTACTTTCTGCAGAGGCCAGACTTAACGAGGCGAGGCGGGCACTAGTGGAGGAGCGCGAGGCGCGCTTGAGGATCCAGGCTGAGATGAGGACTGCTGTTGCTAGGAGGACTAGGGCTCGACTCCATAGGATTGAGAGGAGGAGTCACGAGAGGATTCTTGATTTAGGGATCCGCGGGGGCGGAGTGATCCAGGCTAGGGATGCTATGCGTGTTGTGCGTCGTGCATTTTCCCGAGTGAGGACCTTGCTCCGTCGCGGTGCGGCCCCATGATGTGTTACGGATAGCTCAGTCCTCTAGGTTCAGATGACATTAGTGTGTCGATTTTGCGGGATAGTTGACTTGTGCAGTGGTATCCTTTCTGACCAGTGGATGAGTAGACTGACCTACAGATATGTAGATGTGACTTCGGATAGTATGTACGGATGTAGCCCTGACTATTCAGATGATGTACTTGTTATTGTTCCACTTTTGCTAGACTTTGACATCGGAACTATGTATTAGGCTCTAACATCCAAACTTTGTGATAACCCTTGTACCGTACTTATTTAGTTTCAGTTTCCTTGATATTGTCTCAACTGCCTTACTTTCCGATGCCATGCTTTACTGTTTTGATATACAACTGTGAATATATACAATTGCTACAAACCACAAATACAACCATGCTGTTTCAAATTTACGATATGCGATTTCAAATTGTTCTCTACAAATTCCCAAAAGGTTCCTACAATTTTTAAAATAAATTTTTTTTTCAAAAAAAAAAAAAATTTGAGGTTTTGAAATCTTGAAAACTCTTGCAAATGTTTTCGCACCCCATAGAGATTTTTCCCAAAAATGTTTTAACGTTTTATCTCCAGCATCGGGTTATTAAAACTTTTGCAACTTCCACCCTTATGAGGAGGAACGATACGTTCCTGACCCGTGTAAACGCTGTCAGGAAATTAGAAAACCCCAACCCATTTCTTGTTTCATTATCAGAATCATGCCACCCAGAAGAATGAACACTCGAGCTCACCCTGTTAGTTTTGAAGGCCAGGGTAGCCACCATGGGACCGGAGGTCACTAGAACCATGAAGGGGAGAATGTCAACCTGAGTGAGAATGAGGGCAACGATCATAACTTGTTTGATGACTCTGAGTATGACGAAGAAGAAGCTGGTGATGACACCCGAGAGGTGGAACATCCTAGGGGATGCCCTATGGAACAGTTCATGGAACTACTTAGGCAGAACTTGGACCGTCCCCCGGTTCAGCAACCACCCCACAATGCTAATGCAAATGCTTTCCGGAACTTCAAATCCCTGAAACCCCCAGAATTTAAAGGAACTGCCGATCCGGTCGAGGCAAGAGCCTGGCTGAAGGAAATGGAAAAGTCTTTCGAGATACTAGGAGTCGCTGAGGAGCAGAAGACTGTTTTCGCCATTTACCTCCTGAAGGGTGAGGCAAACTATTGGTGGGAAGCTAAGAGGAATTTGGAAGGAAGAGGTGTGGTGACCTGGGAGAGGTTTAGCGAGCTGTTCTTGGAAAAGTACTTTCCTAGGTTCATGGAGACACAGATGGAGCTGAAGTTTTTGGAACTAAAGCAAGGTAACATGACGGTGGCCGAGTATGAGGCCAAATTTACTGAGTTGTCGAGGTTTGTGCCGGAATATGTGAACTCTGAGGCAAAGAGGGCCCGAAGGTTTCAATTGGGGCTAAAGCAATGGATTCAGAATCGTGTGGCGGTTCTTGAGCTGACAGACTATGCCACCCTGGTACAGAAAGCATCAATTGTTGAGGCTGGGAGTGAACAGATGCAGAAGGAGAGGGAAGGAAAGAAGAGGAAGTTTGATAGTCGAAAGGGAAACTCTGCGGGAGGGAGCTTTCCGAGCAAATTTAAGCGAGGAACGATGTCCCAACCCAGCGGAAACTTTGGAACCAAGAGAGCTGAAAGTTGGAGTGTGGGCCAGAGCGGCCGACCACAGGGATCGTCTTACTCTTCCCCATCCCGAGCCATACCCCCAGAATGCAATAAATGTGGAAGGAAACATGCGGGCGTGTGTAACCTACAGGATGTGAAGTGCTTCAAGTGTGGGCTGACAGGACATTATGCTAACGCTTGTCGAGGAACTAGTAACAATACCAGTGCCAGAGGTAATTGCTTCAAGTGTGGGAAACCAGGGCACCGAATGAGGGAATGTATGTCCTCTGGGCCAGCTGCATCGAGAGTTAGTGTAACTGCTTCTAACAAGGCCCCTACTGCAAGAACTTTTAACATGACGGTGCAGGATGCCGTGAGAAACACGGATGTGATTGCAGGTACTCTACTACTCAACTCAGTTAAGGCAAATGTTTTATTTGATTCGGGAGCTACCAAGTCTTTCATATCTCTAGATTTTGTATGTCAGTTAGGCCTTAAGACTGAACCATTGAAAGACAGACTGCAAATAGAGATAGCTAATCATGAAATTATTCCTGTTAACCATGTATGTCCAGGTTGCGACCTAGAAATAGAAGGGCGACACTTTCGGGTAGATTTAATACCTTTTAAACTAGGGGAGTTTGACGTAATAGTAGGTATGGATTGGTTAACAAACCACGGAGCCCAGATTGATTGTGTAAAGAAGAAAGTAAGTTTGAGACTGCCAGGGGACGAAGAAGTAGTATTTAGTGGAAAACGGCAAAACCAAAAGTTCCTGACTATGATTCAAGCTAAGAAGTTGTTACGTAAAGGATGCGAAGCCTATTTAGCCTATGTGAAGGATACCAAGAAGGAGGCACCAAACCTATAGGAAATCCCTGTCGTTAATGAGTTCGCGGACGTATTTCCGGATGATCTTCCAGGACTACCACCTGATAGAGACATCGAGTTCGCTATAGACTTAGTTCCGGGTACGGCCCCAATTTCGAAAGCCCCATATCGGCTAGCCCCAGTGGAGATGAAAGAGTTGGCCACTCAGTTACAAGAGTTGTTGGATAAAGGGATGATAAGACCTAGTGTGTCACCGTGGGGAGCCCCGGTGTTATTCGTGAAAAAGAAGGATGGTAGTATGAGATTATGTATAGACTACAGAGAGTTGAACAAGGTGACTATAAAGAGTAAATATCCCTTGCCCAGGATAGATGACCTGTTTGATCAATTAAAGGACGCAGTTTATTTCTCTAAAATCGATTTGAGGACCGGGTACCACCAGTTAAGGATCAAGCCAGAAGATATACCAAAGACGGCCTTTCGCACCCGGTACGGACACTATGAGTTCCTAGTGATGTCATTTGGGTTAACGAATGCCCCTGCAGCTTTCATGGACTTAATGAATCGAGTCTTCAAGAAGTACTTGGACAAGTGTGTTATAGTCTTCATCGATGACATCTTGATTTATTCCAAGACGAAGGAGGAACATGCAGAGCACTTGAGGATTGTATTGGGAGCATTGAGAGAAGAAAAGTTGTACGCTAAGTTCTTGAAGTGTGAATTTTGGTTGAAGGAAGTTCAGTTTTTGGGGCATGTGATTAGCGAACAAGGCATTCTAGTGGACCCAGCCAAAATAGAGGCTGTATAAAATTGGGAGAGACCAACCACTTCGACAGAGGTGAGAAGTTTTATAGGATTGGCTGGCAACTATAGAGGTTTGTCCAAGACTTTGCCAAGATAGCAGCCCCTTTGACCCGACTAACTCGCAAGACCGAGAAGTTTGTGTGGACTGAAAAATGCGAAGAGAGCTTCCAAGAGTTGAAAAAGAGGTTGGTGACAGCACCAGTACTAGCCCTACCTGATGATAAGGGAGATTTTGTGATTTGTAGCGACGCATCCCATAAAGGTTTAGGGTGTGTGCTTATGCAGCACGGTAAAGTGATTGCGTATGCGTCCAGACAACTTAAGGAATATGAGATAAGATACCCCACCCATGATTTGGAATTAGCAGCGATAGTTTTCGCTTTGAAGATCTGGAGACATTATCTTTACGGAGAAAAGTATGAAATCTACACGGATCACAAGAGCTTAAAGTACATATTCACTCAGAAAGAGTTAAACATGAGGCAGAGGAGATGGCTAGAGCTAATCAAAGATTATGATTGTGAGATTCACTGTCACCCTGGGAAGGCCAACGTGGTGGCCGATGCACTTAGCCGAAAGGAGAAACTCAAGATGAGAACGTCAGTGGACGAGTTGATCAAGGACCTTGAGAAACTGGAGATTGAAGTGAGGTTACCAGGAATTGGACAAGAGAGTCTAATGGAAATAAGAGTGCAACCACCGCTATTGGAAAAGATTAAGTTATGCCAGGAAAAGAAGATAGAAGAAGAAAAGAATTCGATGGAGAAAATTTTGACTGGCGAGGAAATTAAGTGTGAGAAGGACGGGAATGGAATTATGAGGTACGCATCTAGGATATGGATCCCGAACGTTCAGGAATTAAAAGACGAGATTTTGAAAGAGGCTCATAGTTCAAGGTACTCAATTCACCCTGCAGGCACTAAGATGTATAGAGATCTGAGAGAATACTATTGGTGGCCAAATATGAAGAAGGACGTGGCAGAGTGGGTAAGTAAATGCTTGACATGTCAAAGAGTAAAGGCCGAACACCAGAGGCCCAGTGGATTGTTGCAACCCTTAGAGATACCCGAGTGGAAGTGGGAGCATGTTGCGATGGACTTTGTGGTCGGACTACCAAGGACCAAGACTAATCATGATGCCATCTGGGTAATTATCGATAGATTGACCAAGGCACATTTTCTTCCCATCAACGAGAGATACACTGTCGACAAGCTGGCAGATATTTACTTAAAGGAGATTGTGGTTAGGCATGGGGTTCCTGTGAGCATTGTATCAGATAGAGACCCAAGATTCAACTCCAGATTCTGGAGAAGTTTTCAGGATTGTGTGGGGACCAAGTTGAACATGAGTACTGCATACTACCCCCAATCAGACGGACAGAGTGAGAGAACCATCCAGACCATAGAGGACATGTTGAGAGTATGTGCCATCGATTTCAAGGGAAGTTGGGATGACCACTTGCCGTTGATCGAATTTTCCTACAACAACAGTTACCATGCGAGTATAGGGATGCCTCCATATGAAGCTTTATGCGGACGAAGATGTCGGTCTGCCTTGTGTTGGGAAGAGGTTGGAGAGCGGAAGATTTTAGGGCCTGAACTGGTCCAACAGACAAGAGAAACTATCGAACTCATAAGAGGACGGCTGGTAGCGGCCCAAGACAGACAGAAGAGGTATGCAGACCAGACCCGCAAGGACAAGGAATATGAGGTAGGAGAGTTTGTGATGTTAAAGGTATCACCGTGGAAGGGATTGATGAGATTTGGTAAGAAGGGGAAGCTAAGCCCAAGGTTTATTGGACCTTTTGAGATCTTGAGACGAGTTGGAAAGTTGGCCTATGAATTGGCTTTACCCCCAAGCTTGCAGCAGGTACATAATGTGTTCCATGTGTCCATGCTACGACCCTACCATAACGACTTCTGACACGTGATCGAATATGATCAAGTGGATCTGCAGCCAGACTTAACCTATGTGGAGTGTTAGCACAAAATTACGCAAGCGCACGTAGTCACAAGTAATATAATTAAAGTTCGTTCCGCAGAGATCTGGTTAAGTTTAAATCAGTAAATATGCCTATACAACAATGCTTGGTTTTAATCCACTGCTTAGACAAATAACAAGATTGAGGTTTTAATTATCTAAATTAACTAGGATGCAAATTATTAAACTAAGAATAATTAACTAATGAGAATTTAATATGAATTACTTATATGAGATAAAACATGGAATCCTAATTTCATTATCTACTTCACTTAGAGTCGCAGCCTTTAATCAGTACATGTGATGGTTTTGATATCTGATCGGATAACACGAAACAAGTAAAAGCTATCTCTCGATATACTAATACCAAACTACACATGCATCCACAAAAGAGATAGAAGATGGGTAGACACCAAATATGTTTAGACCCTATATCTCTATAGAATTTGAAAACATAAAGGTTTAAGCACAAGTTATCCACCTAGATCACAAATCATGATGTTAAAACATCAACCTATCCTATGCTAGCATGGCAAGTTCTAAATCTCAAGATCCACTCTCGTTTAGCAAGAGATTAACAAATTAGATGTTCGCGACGCATCTAAATACATGAAACACAACCATACGAGGATATCAAGAATTCACCACACATAAATCTTTAAAGCATATAAACTACTAAGCTACATAGATAAATCCATTAGGATCCCATGACAACGATTAGTTCATAATTGAACCGTTCGTCACCATGGGATTAGATGAAAACATGATAATAAACAAGATATAAAATAAAGAAGCAATAATATTAATAAAAACAAGAGTTGAGAAAACAAATCTATTATCCAAAGTATAAAAAAGATGAAGTACATCTAGATCTTGCTTGTCACCGAGCTTGAATCCTTCTCCACTCTTCTCTCTTGCAGTTCTATGTTACAATAATAAAAATCTGATACAAATTACATGGTAGGATGTGTTTATATAGGCACTCCAAGTCTTGCCCAGCAAGAAAATACAAAAACAGAATTATAATAGAATTTCTGCAAGATACGTTTCCTAAATTGATTCTGTTTTTTAAGGAAAATTCGTGGCTGACTTTTCTTCAGATTTTCTGGAACGTTCCAAACGTAATTGGACCTCTGGACCACCTTAGAATGATAGAGAATCTCGTTATCTTCGCGTGGACTGCTTACGGGCCTCAAACGGACTTCTAGAACTCAAGATATGGCCAAAACAGTGTAAACTGCGCAACCCTTCTCGAAAATCCGAATTTTAATCAATTAATTCCCCAAAAATTATAGAAGCATCCACCTTAGTCAACATTCTCGTAATTCTGCACAGCTACGCAAAACACATCAAAACTACAACAACTTGAGTCCAAGACAATCAATTTAAGCCGAAATTAAGTGATCCAAGTGGATATAAAATCCAATTATCATGGAGCAACCCATAGAAATCATGGATAGAAAAGAACAGGTGCTGAGGAACAAGGTTGTCAAACTAGGAACAAGGTGCTAAAAGTCATTTTTTTTAAAAAAATTATAATTCTAATAAACATTCATCCAAAAGTAAAATATGACAAAACTTAGGTGCATCACATACACTTGAGAAACCGCAGAACGTTCAGAAATCACATACACTTGAGAAATCACCCAATGTTGATAAATCACATACACTTAAGAAATCACATACAGGTTCATTACACCTTAAATTTAGCTCTTCCTTATCAATCAGTTGTCCATCATAATAAGTAGTTAACTTTCTTTCATTTATCCTCCTATACATATCTGTTGCTGACAGCCCTATGGGATCATCTGAAGGTGCAAGTGGATTGTCACCAGCTATATAGGAATCCCCTTCAGCGAATGACTGATCATCATCCTCGTCTTTGTTTGAACATCTTTCTTGAGGGTCTGGAAAACTCCCGTCCTGCTCCCTTTTCATTATCACTCGGGTAGTCAATTCATGAGCCAGAAACCAGGTCTCATCCTCTATAAGTTGTAAGAACCATAATTTTTGCAATATTTTCTTTTATATAATATCATGTGGCATTGTCAATTTGGAACCTTTCTAGTCATCCCTGTTGTTTAATGGAATTGATTGTCTGAGAAACTATGTTGTTACATTCACTATGTAAGACAAAAGGGAAGGTTGTGAAAGCAAGAGTCTTATTGTTAGTGAGAATTATAAAACTTGGGATTTGAGAGTTATTGGAGTATTAAAAGATTTATTAGGAATTATGACGAGGAATTACGGATATTCGAGGAATTTACACAATTAAGTACTTAAGGAATTACTAGGGAAATCTATACGCGACAAAATATTATTACGAGAGATTAATTAAGATACGATACGAATTAAAGATTAATTGACAAGCATTGGTGGAAGAATAATGATACAAGGAATGTTATTGCATGAAAGTCCCATGCAACTAAGTAGTTAGGAAAAGCAAACTAGTAGTACCAAGTGGACAAGAGGAATAGTAACTAGTTGCACCACTTTCCAAGGAGACAAGAGAGTATGGTGGTCTAGGACTAGGCTTGTACCATATATTACATATACACACACTAATACATGTATCACCCAACCAATTAACACAATTATTCAACCAACACAAAAGCAAAACACAAAAACACTCTCCCCCCCCCAAGAACAAGAAGCTCTCGGCCAAGGCTAAAACAAGGAAGAAAATTTTTTCTTTCTTCCACTTCTCCTCATTCATAATTCAAGGCTAAATTCCTAGGCACTCTACATCATCTAAGAGAGGTATACTAAGAATTCCAAGCCCTTCATCCATTAATTTTCAAGATATTAATTGTTAAAGTTATTGTGAATAGTAACATTGTTAAGTTTTCTTTTAGATCTTGGATTATAAGGAGTGTAGGAGCTCATTCAAGGTGTTCTTGAGATTTGTAAGGCTTACCCAAGGCTCCTAGATACTCAAGAAGGTATAAAAACCCTAACCCCTCTTGGCCATGTAGTGTTTATGAAGTTTAATGATAGATCCATGTGTATTTGTGTTAATCTTGGATGTATAAGTGATGGATGATATAGATCTTGAGTTTAGGTGTTGTGGTTGTGATTTTGATGCTTGTGGTTAGTGTATGTATCTCCATGAATGTTATAAAGTATGAACTTGGTGACTTAGATGTTGGTTGTGTTGTGGATGTAAGAATCTTGGTTGATTTAGTGAAACAAGCTTGCTGAGTTTTTCCCAGGAACTTGACCTGTCATGTAAGAGGGTTTTGAACCCCCAAATCTTGTCCCCTGAGGTCCTACCATATATTGTTGGAAAGGTATTTGAATGTAGTTTCCAAAAATATTAGGTTCATGACTAGGTGATGTATAGATTTTTAGTTATGGCCGGAGAAGTGGATTGTGTTTCTGGATTTCGGACTGCACTAAATGGTCCCCTTGTGAACCTTGTTTAAACCCCTAAAAATTTATGTGGGATCATGGAAAAATTAGAGAAGCTAGTAAATGCAGTGGGGAAGGCTACCCAAAAAGAGTTGGATTAAAATATGAATTTTTCAATTTTATAAAAATGCTAGAGTAAAATTCGCGCAAGGTAAAAAAAGTCGTAAGCGAAGTGTAGTTTTAGGGGTAATGAATATGGTTCGGATATGGTAACCAAATTAAGTCGAATAAGTGACGAGCGTAATCGAGTGATGACATGAACCTATAGTGGGGCTAGAGTGTCATAAGACGAAGTCATTAAGTTAATTTTGTACCCCCTAAAACCCCGCAATTAAAGAGATATTGTTAAGGTACTAACGAACGGTTATTGCTTATGTATAGATCGTTCCACTCCGCACGTTAGACCACCCCAACCACACCAAGGCAAGTTTACTTTTCAAAACTTACATATACAAGGACTTTCACTGTTGTGTTTGTAGTTTTCAATCATATCAAATGTTATGTTTATCGAAGTATTGATGAAATTGAGATGTATAAGTACATATATGTTTGTACCCCTTGAACTTTGATTGAAATGTTTTCCTCGGACAACGACTCTAGCAATAGAGGTCGTAGCGGTCCGTATATACTATTGACCGGGGAGCGGTATATTATTATATCGTAACTAGATTGCGAAAACCCGAAGGGTCATTCGGGGAGTATCGTATACTCAAGTATTTATTTTTATATCTTCGTAAATACTCAAAATACCTATCTTGGATTAAAAGCTTATTTAATTAAATAATTATTTTATTAATTAGTAATATTAAATCTTAAAATATCATTTATTAATTATTGTTCATTATTTTAAAGACAAAGCTAATCCAAGATACCTTTAGCACTTTCAAACTCGAACTCTTTCGAACTCAAAACATTTTCGAAAACCCCCGGTCAGGTTCTGCTTCTGGTATGATTTCAAGAATCATCGGTCGACTGATGTCGGACCTCAATTACTCTGTTTTCAATCAAAATCAAGTTTTCAAAAGAAAAAGGAAAAAGGACTCTGGCAGGTGTGGGAACCGTTGACGAACGATTCCCGGGATGTGTAAGCGGCCGTGAGCCAGGCGGTCCATCAATTATTATTCCGGCCCAGGTGTTGCCGAAGGATGATTATGGATGTAGTTTTCATCGAGGGTGATTACGGATGTATTTTTCACCCGGGGATAGTTACGGATGTAGTTTCTATCCTTCTACCGGTAGAGAAGACCCGCGGATTTTTGGACTTGGATGTGGCGACTGATCATCGTCAATCCCTGTCAGGTTTTATGTTTTCTTTAAGTTCCATTCCTCCATTTTGGAAAATGCTCTGACACTGCTTCTTAGGCTTATGTGCCAAGTTGCTGATAGTGTTCTATTTTGATGAGAAAGATGTTGACTCTATGCAGTATCTAGAACTGCAAGTTTATTTTGAAAACAAGGGCACGTATTGTTGCACCTTCGGAATTTATCAACAATGACAAGTGATTTTATATTTAATTGATACAAATGAGTTTAATAACTGCTAATCATATGAAATGTTATATTGCTTACCTTATACATATATTTCTTGCTGAGCTATAGTTGCTCACTTTTGCTTGTTTTCAAATTTACAAACACAACAGCTAAGCGAAATGGCAAGACCCAGGCAGACTGCCCGAAAGCAGGTGACTAGACCCGAGGCAGCAGTTGAGATTCCACTGGTAGGCCCCATTAGCCGGATTGGTTGGTAACTTTTGTTAGTTCGTTTTATTTATAAGTATGACCTGTGCAAAGCAGTGTACCGGAACAAACTTTCAAGCCGCCAACTTCGCTTCTTATCGAGTGTTGCTGGTAGCATAAATGCTATTTAATTCGGTCTGTAATAACTCTGAAACTTTTATTTCCGCTTAATAAATTGTGTGACATTTCTGAGACTCTAACCTGTGTGTGTGTGTGTGTGTGCGGTGTGAGTTTATTGTGGGGTCGATGGCTGTTTTATATATTATGTGCAAGAACAGGTATGTTATTAATGGAAAATGGACCGTGAGCGCCTAGATCTCCGACCCCGGATCTGGGGGCGTCACATAAGTTGTCTCATGTAACCAACATCATCATCGTCATCGTATTCGTTAGAATCCCAAAACTCATTATGATAGTTAATAGCTTCACTTAGTCCGTCACCTATAGTTGCAAAACCAGAAACAAAATCAGATGTGTCCTCACAAATCCCCTAGCTGGCCGATAACCAATTTCCTCCTCCAGGCCTGTTTACACCTGATACAGTAATTACAAGTATTATAATACCATTCGATATGCGAAATATGTAGATTATCATCAAATTTTGCACGTTAGACACATGTTTATATTTATAATCATTGCATAAAAAAATATGAAAATAAACAGTATAGCATACAAATGACAGGGATTGCTTTATCTAGAAGAATTCACCTTTAAAAGCAGGCCAAATACCAACAATTTTAAAAATTGATTGCCAGACAAAAGCGAGTAGGCTAAGTATCGTGCCTTTAAGTTTTGGAATTCCGATTTTAACAAAATTGCTTCATGTAATGATATCATACACCATAACTAAAGTTGACCAACAAGTTGATTTTGTAATATATAAATAGGTAATTATACATCCATTTATGTAATTATCTTTCTCTAACACATTAGATTGTGTTCAAATTAGATGGCACTTTCGACAATAGCAATGTTTAAAGTCAAATAAAAGTAAGAGAATATACAAATGTTACATCTAATTTCATTTATTTTAATAGCTAGCTGAAGGAAAATAAATAGGGCCAAAAATGTCATGCAATCTGATACATAAAACTGGTGCATGCAAACAAGATTAGAGGTTTATTTAATTAGAATGAAAAGTTGAAAATTATATGCAAGAAATATATAAGATCTGAATTTTTTAATCACATCGCACTTAATTGCGCGATTAATGGCGCTTCGCGCTTAGGCGCAAGGTATGCGACTCAAAATTTGGGCGATTTAGTGCGATTCTGAAATCGTCCAAAAAGCGCTCATGAAGCGCGATTAAGTGCTAATAAGCGAAAAAAGCGCTAAGAAGCGCAAAAAGCGCTCAGATTTGTAAAAGATAAAAATTACAATTAAAAAAGAAAGGTAAAGAAAAAAACCCCTCTTTAGTGTTTCACACAAATGCAACTTATGGAGCATCTTCTTCAAGTCTAATAAATAAAGACGATGAGGAGAAAGAGCAAGAATTTAAGGGGCCGAAGATTGAAGTAAAAGACTCTGAAACCCTGAATTATTGAATATTATTGTTTAATACTACATTATTGACATATTTATCATCTTATATATGTCCTATAATTTTTGAGTGTTTAGGATATGTCAAGTACTATTTTCTTGTTAAATTTGTGAATAATTTTTTCCGGTCAAAAAGCGCGCGATTAATGGCGCTTCACGAGTCGTGCGTCAAAATCAGGTCTTGCACTTTTTTAGAATTAGCGCCTTAAACAACACTGGTAATGGTCAAACACCAACTTGTCTCAAAACAAATTGTATTGTCTCAAATTGAAGCTACATTCAGATTTTTATTATCTCAAAACAAATTGTATAATTATAAGATAATATTGTCTCAAAACAAAGCTACATTCAGATTTTTATTTTTAGAAGTAATTTAGAAAAAACTCAAACTAACCCTTAGGTGCATCCGGATCCTCAGGCTCCCACACCATGGACTTTACAGGTGAAGAGCAATTTACATCCTTTTCTAAATCAATTTGCAACCCTTATATCTCTATGAAAAAAAATAAAAAGAAACTTTAGAACTACATTTCTAAATTTTAGAGTAACCAAAGAGACTTAGGAGCAATATAAGATCTATCAAACTCAAGCCAAAATATGACACACACTCAAACTATTACAGAACCTCCAAATCAAACTCCAAAACTCAAAATACACAAATACGAAATACAAGCACAACATAAAATCCTTACTCGAAGCACACAACATAAAACTATTACCTCAATTTTGAAGTTTCAATTCGAAACCCTAATTACCTGCAAAAGCTTAAAAAATTATAATTAAAACATTTAAGCACAAATCGAATCACAAAAACCAGAGATAAATGATAGATAAAGGAGAGATAAATTGAAGCTTCAATTTAACCCGATGTGCTCCGATTTTAGTTGATTTAACCAAATCGATGATGGTGAGAATGCTTACTTACGGTAGTGAACAGATTATGATTGCGGGCACGATTTGGAGACTTGAATTTGTGGGGGAAATGAGATTTGGAGCGGGTCGAGATGAGATTTGAGGTGCAGGTCGAGAAGAGTTTGGGAGGGGGAAATGAGATGAGGTTTGGGGGGGGGGAATGGAATTTTGACAACGTTCTTTTTCACCAAGTATCGAGTAAAAGGTTTCTTTTCTGTTTTTTATTATTACTTTATTAATATCAAATATTTTTATTGTTATTTTATTAATATTTTTGTTAAAATTTAAACTTGTTTTATTATAAAATTAATATTATAAAAATTTTCACATCAATAACATCGTTAGATATATAAGCATGTTACATCATGTTGTCGTATTATGTTGTCATAATTCAACTTTTCCCTTAAAATACAAATCACTCAACTTTTGTAAATTGAAAAATAAATATATATAGCTGAGGAAAAATCTCGATATTTATTTTTAAAACGTAGATATTTAAATTAGTTGTCTCCCCATATTTTTAAAATGATTTTTGGATAAAAAGCTAATTAAATATGAATTTTACAAGTTTTGATCTTTTAAATGCAATATAACTCATAAAATCATTTATAATCCATAAATAGAGAAAATAATTTCCCAATAATTTTAAAACTATTAAATATATAAAGGTAATATTATAAAAGATTTCATGATTTTTAATAACTCCAATGATTTTATAAAATTCTCAGAAGATGCATAATGCATGTTTTAAATAGATATAATCACATAAAATGCAATTAAAATACACGCACTCACTAACACATATAAATCATCATATAAACAATTAAATATGATATCCCACATATTTGTTTTTTTAATTGGGTCAAAATTTATTTTTTATAAATCGAGAATTTAAAAATTTACAAATATCCGTCAAAAATTGATAAAATCGGGTGAATTAGTCAAAAATCGGATAAGCTATACCAAAATGCCGACGCTATAAGCTATATCTATAGCGTCGGCATTTTAAGGGCGACGCTATAAGCTAAACCTATAGCGTCGGCATTTTAAAGGACGACGCTATAAGCTATACCTATAGCGTCGGTTCAAAGATGACCGACGCAAAAATTCTTTTCAGCATAGGCATTTTAAGGGGCGATGCTATAGGCTATACCTATAGCGTCGGTTAATGCAAACAACCGACGCCAAAGCTTCTGGCAGAAGTCAATAATCGTCGATTAATGCAAACAACCAACGTAATAGGTAATAGTGCGACGGTATAGGTCAATAATCGACGCTAAAAGTGCGACGCTATAGGTCATTTTTGTACTATTATGAATGAATGACATGAAATTCACGAAGATTTGGACGCCTACAACTTGACCAAAGACTCTAAAATTCATGACCCAAAGTTATTATACACCATTTCCCATGCAAAAATAACAACTACTCCCTCTTTCCCAAAAAACTCTTCCCATTTCGTTTGGATACGTTTGCCAACGCACATTTTTAATCGTTAATATCTTTAATTTCATATTAGTTTTAAATATAAAAACTTCACTGTATTAAAGTACTTATAAATACGAATCCAACAAGATCACTCATGATTATATTTGGTCTTATAGATTAGACATAAATTAGTAATTTGTCTTATGTTATGAATAATCCCGACATATGAAATGAGAAAAGCATTATAAGACGGAAGGAGTACCAACTAACCAAAATTACAACGACAAATCGCAACACAAAATAATAAAAACAATAAACCAAATTACTGATTTCCTGACACGTTAGCCGTGGTGATAAAAACGAAACTTACTCAGTTATAATACCACTCAAAGTGGTGTCTGAGGAGGGTAGATGTACGCAGACCATGCCCCTATACAAAA
This sequence comes from Saposhnikovia divaricata, assembly GCA_036435485.1. Lineage (NCBI taxonomy): Eukaryota > Viridiplantae > Streptophyta > Magnoliopsida > Apiales > Apiaceae > Saposhnikovia > Saposhnikovia divaricata. The sequence continues at coordinate 134,167,077 of CM071594.1, read as the reverse complement.
GGGAGGCTGTTTCCGAAGGATCCCCGGCCATTACAAATATAGAAATACAAATACAGAAAGGAAACCTAATACAAACTAAGAAACTCACACACACGCAGGAGTCGAACCCCTGACCTCCTTCAAAGGAGGCCAGTGGCTCAACCACTGCACCAACATGATATTATAGCAAAACATTAAAACTGAAACGTAATACAACCAAAATTGATTAAAAAAAGAGGAAAATCAAAACAAAATGAACTAAAATCGAATTGATCCGTTACTGTTCCACACGTTTGTCTCGCAATTGTTTGAGCTCAAAAATCAAGTTGGTTGCTTTCAAAAAAAAAAAAAAAAAATCAAGTTGGTTAAATTTTGATGCGAGGATCCGCCTACAGCTCTTTTGGCCTTCTCTCCTAACTCCTTAGTTTTCTTTCTGATTTCTTCGACGTGATCGCCACCGTCCATCAACTTGCTCACAGCTTTTTCAATCTTATCTCTTTTTATTATTTTTCTATCCAAGTCGCTAAAAAATCTCCAATCCTCTACGCCAACTTCCACCCCAATCCCAAGCACTTGCGTCACAAACATTTCGTTAGAAAATTGGTCCGCTATTAAAGGCCACGTCACCAGTGGGACCCCCTCCACAACAGCTTCCAAAACAGAGTTACTCCCACAGTGTGTCAGAAACCCTCCGGTCGATGGATGCTGTAATATCAACAACAGCGGGGCCCACCCTTTGAGAATCAAACCCTTGTTGTTCTTGTTGAAGTGCTTGGGTTGCCACGTGGAATCATCGTCGGCGTTGGTTTTACCTCGAATCACCCAGATGAAATCACAGTTGGAAGACTCAAGGGCACATGCTATCTCCATGAGCTGCTCGTCAGGTAATTCGCAAACGGAGCCAAAAGAGATGTAAAGAACCGAGTTCGGGTTTTTCGAGTCGAGCCAACTCAGTACTTGCTCCTTACTAACCACCGAGTTATGACTTCTATCCACTTTGGGATCAACATTTTCATGTATCAAAGATGCAGGACCAACGTGGAATACTTTGCAACCTAACTTATTAGCATAATACTCGGAGTATTCCGATTCCAATTCGGACATTGAGTTGATGACAACTCCATAACTTTTCAACTCAGCTTCTCTTTGAATTTTCAGCAACATGGCGTAGTTATTGGCAGGAAGTTTCGAACGGGTTAAGGTAATCGGGTGAGGCAACTCGGTAACAACAAACGGTTCATATTCGGATTTCACAGTGAGGTGAGGAGAATTAGGGTTAAGTAAAGCCTCTTGCAAGGCCTTACGAAACATGAAACAAGGATCGAAACAATCCTAGGGATGTTTAGAGTTTTCGCAAAGTCGGAAGTCCATGGAAAGAATTTGTCAGCAATGATGCAATCAGGGCGGCGCGTGTGCATGAAATCTTGCATGGCTGACTGCATTAGACCTAAGCCGTGGTAGTATTTCGTCGCACTTTGCATGTCTTTCGCTTGTTCAAGATTGAATCCTTCGGGAAGTCCTACTTCTTTGTATGGGAACGGGATGGCGTGGACTGAGATGGAGTTGCCTGATGATTTGCATTGTTTGATGGTGTTTTCCACAACTGGGGCTTTTTCTTTGGTGGTAATGATGGTCACTTGCTCCGACCTCGACGCAAAAAGGCAGGCTATTTCGGAGAGTGGAACTAAATGGCCTGGAGTAATATATGGGATCACGATTATCTCTAGAGGCTTTGATGATTCCTGTGACGCGAGTGCCATTTTTTACAAGCTTGGTAGATGAATGAATAGGTGTGATTTAGTAGGAGATTTATACTGTGTACTTAAAGTGTAGGTGATGTACAAAATATGATCAATATTTACTACAAATCATGGTAAGGATCTTAGTTATTGCTGTTGTGGGTATGAGTATTTATGACTACTATAAATTAAGGCAGCACATGTGTTGTTCCAACCATCGGGAACTGATCCAATCCAACTCTAATTCCAAGAAATGATCCGTCTTCGGCCGGTACACGGTACTACACCTTTGTATAGAAATATGATAAAGTATAGGATCAATACAAAATCGATTGAAATATGACAAAAGTAAAGGATCAACATGAATATTTTAATTTTTATTCATGACCGGTAACTTTCATAAATGCATCCACGTTTATAACTGATGAAGATTTAATAAATTTAAAACGATCACTACAAGAAAAACGATCTTTTCCTACCGTCAAATCGGTAGAAAAAGGTCCAAAATCGGTAGGAAATGCCGCATTTTCTACCGGCCCCGTGCGATAGAAAATGCTTAAGTGAGAAATGACTTTGGTGGGAAATGACTTTGACCGGGTCAACGTGGGTCCCACATGATGACGTGACATGCCACATGGCGGGGACCCACATGCCAACTTGGACGATGATGTGGCGACATGTCAGATGCCATGTCATATGACACGTGGGCGGGCCCCGCACACGTCATCAGCCACGTCAGCTGCTGGCGTGGAAATTGTAGCAAGTGCAGAGCCATTTCCTACCGACCACTTTTGCACACTTCGGTAGGAATTGTTCCAGGCACCTTGTAAAATGACATTTCCTACCGGCCATTTCTTACCGGCCATTTCCTACCGGCCATTTCCTACCGCTATTCATTATTTCCTACCGTTCTTATGAATGCGGTAGGAAATGTTTTGAAGACGGTAGGAAATGCTAGGTTTCGAATTGTAATAACGGTGAGAAATGGCTTGAAGGCGGTAGGAAATACTGGGCAAATTTTTTAAAAATAAATGTTCTTCATTGATTCAAAAGCATACACATTGCATAACAAAATCAATATCTAATTCACAAGCATACAATCAAAACCAAAAATCAAACATCTATCATAAATCGTAATCCGCCTTCATCACCATAAAATTAACAAATTAAAGTTACATCTACAAAATATTTGTACAAATGTACTAAAATACAACCATTACAACAAAGCAAAATAAAAATTTAAAAACCTAAACTAATCACTCTTGAAGTGGTCATCGTAATTGTCTTTGTCATTGCCTTTAACATCGCCTTCATCCGTTCTCTTTAGCCTTCTTCCGAAAAGTTCTTTTAATTTGTATCAAGTCCTAACAATTTACATAAAAAACGGAACAAAAAATTATACATATATACATACACAATTGAAAGTTAATGAGCTCAAATAGCAAACAAAATGAAAGTTTGAACAAATCAAATTGAAGAATACTATATGTAATTCAAACATACAAATATTATTCAAATTGAACTAACACAAACACACACATATTATATGTAAATCAAATGGATATATAAAAGAGGGTAAAGATTTGTACCTAAATAATGGTGATGAAGAAGAAAATCGAGATGAAAAAAATGAAAAGAGTTGATAAGAATAGTAAAAGATGGAGAGGTGGAGAAGAGAGTTGAAGTGAAGGGGAATGAAGAAAGTTATCGTTTTATAAATCTGAATTACACATTTCCTACCGCACTTCTATATTTCCTACCAATTTGCGGTAGGAAATGACTTTGGGCGCCATTTTGAATTTTGATTTGGGCGCTCATTTCGAATTTTTGGTTTAGGCGGTCATTTTAAATTTTTCGTGAATTCTCATTTCCTACCGACTTGCGGTAGGAAATGACTCTGGGCGCCATTTTGAATTTTGATTTAGGCGCTCATTTCGAATTTTTGGTTTTGGCGCTCATTTTGAATTTTGGAATAACATTTAAAAATATTGATATTGACTCCAGTATGGTTCGATCATCGAAATTCTATTTCAAAATATTCGAATCAAGAATCGGGAACGAAAACTAGTTTAAGGATTAAAGTCAAATTACTAGTTGACCGTTGAATTAGCTAATCAACTAAATTTATTATTTTTTAAAATTTTGGAATAACATTAAAAAAGATTGATCTTGACTCCCGTACGGTTCGATCATCGAAATTCTATTTCAAAATAATCAAATCAAGAATCGAGAACGAAAACTAGTTTAGGGGTTAAAGTCAAAGTACTAGTTGACCGTTAAATTACCTAATCAAATAAATTTATTATTTTTTTAAAATTTTGGAATAACATTTAAAAATATTGATCTTGACTCCCGTACGGTTCGATCGTTGAAATTTTATTTCAAAATAATCGAATCAAGAATCCGAAACGAAAGCTAGTTTAGGGGTTAAAGTAAAAAATAAAATAAAATTAGTGAATCTAGTGTGACGTGCATCACAAAAATAATGAGTATTAATATTTGCGTTTTATATATTTTAATTCGAATTTTATCGTTTTTTTATTTTTTATTTAAATTTTTAATGTAATTCACAAATTTTTATTTTTATTTAGTAGATAAGATTTTAATTTTTTGCACAGCTCATTTCCTACCGCTCATCGGTAGGAAATGTCCACCGACACGTCAACCAATCAGAAGCCGCCAGGTAGACATTTGCTGGTAAATAGGCGAGGCATTTCCTACCGCCTACACGCGGTAGGAAATGCTACACATAAAGCTGTACTGCCACATGGCACTTGGGGCACACAACACTTATTTCCTACCGATGTCGGTAGGAAATGTGTCACTCATTTCCAACCGTAGTGAGACGGTAGGAAATGGTATGAGTGAAACGATGTCGTTTCATTGCGGCCGGACATTGACGTGGCTTTGCGGGTCCCACTCAACTCATTTCCTACTAATTTCGGTAGGAAATGTGGAGGCATTTCCTACCGGCTATGGGTCTGGTAGGAAATAGTCGTTTGACTTGAAAAACGGTAGGAAATGGTTGGTAGGAAATGCGTCGGTAGGAAATAAACAGTAGGAAAAGGTCGTTTTTCTTGTAGTGAATGTCCAGCAATGCTGCTACTATTGAGTATCGACCAAATACTCCATTATATATCTGCAACTGTTTCTGCCCTCACTACAACAAATTTGACCAATTATGATGGCTAATTTGTGACGGAAGCAATTTTAGCGCCCAATTTATGACGAAATCTCAAATTTATCGTAAATTTCGTGCCAAACTTACGACGAAAATCAAATTCGTCGCAAGATAATTATTTTATAAATAAAATTTAGTTGACTAAGCCAGCCGGGGAAAACGGTGTCGTTTCAAAACTTACTTTACGACGGAATTTCCGTCGTAAATTGGTTCAGCACTGAACTTCCGACGAAATTTTCGTCGTAAATTTAGTTATTATAATTAAATTTAATTATAAAATGAATTATTTTTTCTAATGGAAAAATGACGTAGTTTAGCCGTGAACTTACGATGGATTAGCCGTCGTAAATTCATTTTAATTAAATTTAATTGCAAAATGAAATACTTTTTTTAATGGTGGAACGACGTAGTTTATTAGTGAAATACGACGGATTTTTCCGTCGTAAGTTTAGTAGAAGTAGAAGTGCGTACTTCTTCACTAATTTTCTAATTTTTTTATTTTCCCCCCATTTTTAAATAGTTTGTAAAATAAATTAAAAAATTAAATAATAATAGGTAAAAGGCTAAATTTTGAACTAAAATTCATACACAACCAAGTGGTCATACTCACTATTTATGTGATGAATGTTACCCTACTTTCACCAATTTTCCAATTTTTTGATTTTTTTTTCCTTTTTAACTAGTTTGACAAAATTTGAATTTAAAATTTGATGGTATGACTACGTGGTTGTGTATAAATTCTGAATCAAAATATAGCTTTTTTCCATTTTATTTAAATTTTTTACCTTTATTTCTATTTTTCTTTAATCTTTTAAAAAAAATTAATTACAAAATGAAGCTTTTTTTTCTAGGACAAAACGACGCCATTTTAAAATTACGTTTTCTGACGAAACGACGTCGTTTAGCAGTGAACTTACGATGAAATTTTTGTCGTAAATTTGTTTATTGTAATTAAATTTAATTGCAAAATAAATTACTTTTTCTGGGTAACTTACGACGATCTTCTTAATTCGTCGTAATTCTAGGTTACTTACGACAAATTAAGAAGATCGTCACAATTCTGGGTAACTTATGACGGATATTTCGTCATAAGTTACCCAGAATTACAAAGATTTTTTTAATCCGTCGTAAATATATTTAGATATGTCATCAAACTAAGAACTTCAACCAAATTAATTTTTTATTTTTCGAAACTTTGGGAATATCATTTAATTAGATAAGTCTTGACATACGTAAGGTTGGATTGGATCGTCGAGAAATATTTTTAAAAAAGTAGAAACAATAATCTGGGACTAAGCACTAGTTACTAGTAATAGTTGGAATAGTAGTGATCTACTAAGATATCCAACCAAATTAATTTGTTATTTTTTGAAAATTTGGGAATATCATTTAATTAGATATGTCTTGACATCCGTACGGTTGGATCGTCGAGAAATATTTTTAGAAAAATGGATACAATAATCTGGTATGAAGCACTAGTTACGAGTACTAATCGGAATAATAGTGATCTACTAAGACCTCCAACCAAATTAATTTTTTATTTTTGAAACTTTGAGAATATCATTTAATTACATATTTCTTGGCAATCGTACGGTTGGATCATCAAGAAATATTTTTAAAAAAATAGAAACAATAACCTGGGACGAAGCACTAGTTACGAGTACTAGTTGGAATAGTAGTGATCTACTAAAATCTCCAAACAAATTAATTTTTGATATTTTTAAATTTTGGGAATATAATCTAATTAGATATATCTTCACTAATTTTCACTAATTTTCCATTTTTTTTGATTTTTTCCTCCATTTTTAACTAGTTTGTAAAATAAATTAAGAAATTAAATAAAATAGGAAAAAGGCCAAATTTTAAACTAAAATTCATGCACAACCAAGTGGTAATACTCACTGTGATGAATGTTACCCTACTTTCACTAATTTTCCATTTTTTCGATTTTTCCCCCATTTTTAACAAGTTTGTAAAATAAATTAAAAAATTAAATAAAAATAGGTAAAAGGTCAATTAAATTAAATTTTTGTGAATATCACTAAATTAGATATATATTGACATCCATACGGTTGGATCGTCGATAAATATTTTTTAAAAAAATAGAAACAACAATCTGGGACAAAGTTCTAGTTGGTAGTAGTAGTCAAATCAATAGTTGATTACTAATTTTACCATCAAAATTAATTTTTTTTTTAAAAAATATTGGGAATATCAATAAATTAGATTATGCAAATTATTATGATCAATTAGTCCAAATATGGCTTATATTAAAATTTTTATAAATTTTTATAAGATTTTTTATTTACTTTTAATTTCTTGAAAAAAATTAAATTAATAAACTTATGACGGATTCACGCGGATTCGTCGTAAGTTTTGTGACAAAAAACAAACGGCTCCCATTGACTACTTACAATTCACGCGGATCATGCCCTTCCACCGTTTGATTAAAACCAAGAAGCAAATATCTAATGGTCCATATTAAATCTAACCCCCCCTTCTTGGTCCATATCAAATAACCCCCTTCCTCTTCCCTGCACGTAGACATAGAAAATCAACTTTCCCAAGCACCGACTCAAACATCAGATTCTCAAATCAAGAAGCCTTACCCCACCTCTCATCAATTTAAAATCTTTTTCGCCGAACCCCTCTCTCCTCCAGCCTCATTCCAGCATGTTCTAAAGGTCCCAAATCATAGTGGTGGCGTTAGTACTTCTAAGAATGGAGGTTTCGGTGATTGTGAGGAAAATCTGGTGTACATATCAAATCCAGTTTACGACAAACCAGACAAGTATCATTGATACACCATTCGGAACTCCAAATTCATCACCATCCCGATTAGAGATAAGTGGTTAATGTTTATTTGAGTTTTTCCCGATGACCGAATTTTGGTGGAACCAATTATTTTCGAGATTGTATATTGGCGAATGTTTAAGTTATGATGTGTAGATGATTATATGTTTTTTTCATATTTAATAAAAATTGTTTTTGGTTCACCGGATTCCGGATTGTTGGCCGGAATTAGTGGTCTAAATTTTTTTTTTGTAAATTCTGTGTTATTGTATATATACATAAGGTTGTTAAGTAATGCATATAATTAAATGAGATTTTTCTGGGCACATTTTTGAATCGCTGGAATCTTGAGAAGTCGCCGGATTCTTTCTAGAAATTTTTCTGGACAGAATTTATGACGGTTGTTCATCGTGAAATCAGTCGTAAATTATTCATATTCCGACTAACTTACGACGAAAAATCCGTCGTAAATTATTGATTTATTATTGAAAAATAATTTTATTTTCTTTTATTCTTAAATGAAATTTGGCCATGATTGAACTTACGACGGAAAATTTCGTCGTAAGTTTCGAACTTACGACGGAACTGGCGTCGCAAGTTTATATATTATTTTAATACCAATGTGGGCTCCACTGGTTAAACTTATGACGAAAATTTATACTTGCGACAAAATTTTTACTTGTGACGAAAATTCGAACTTAAGACTCGAGCAAAAATGACGAAATTTTTCCGTCGTAATTGGACCAATTGCGACGATTTCAGTGTAAAATTTCTGTCGTAAATGACCATTTTTCTTGTAGTGCCTACCCTAATAATTTTGCACTGCACATGGAGTACAATAGTATTTTTAAGGCTACGCACATAATTGTGTGGTCACAGAATTTTTTTACAGAATGACGTGGTCATGCTAGCTGTATCCTACATTAATGAGCTTGTCTGCCACTATAATTGTACACCTAACAAATCAATCACTTTACCAACTTTTTTTCCTATTCTATATTATTTATTTTTATGTTCTTGATATGGGTGAAAAATAATCCCTAAAGACATAATTAATATAGTATTTATTGGCTCATAAATAAGGCCTGAAACCCTAGTTGGGCATTAAATTCGTGGTTAGTTATTAAGCCCAAAAGAACAACCCAAATCGGGGACGCCTGGTATAAGCTTGTTTATAACATGGGCCTGATCCACAAACCGGGAACGTTTGAGAAACCAGGAACATTCTGGAATATCCCAGGGATATTGTGTAGCCTCCAAGGCACCTAATTCAACATGGAAACTAATTCCTATAAGGAAGGAGTCAGAACCTTCCTCAATAACGGTGACTTGTCCACCAAGTCTCCAAACACTATTACGATTCTAAGGCTCCTATAGCTTATATAAAGGGCCAGACCCCTCATCTCAAAACTACGTTTTTTGGCCTGATTCTCAACTTTGAGATACGTAGGCATCTTGTGAAGACCCGAATTAGGTCACGGTAACGCAAGAGCAGCCATTAAAGCACGAAGCTCACGAACCCTAGCCGCAATTCGATAACCATACTTTTTATTCCACAACATTTGGCGCCGTCTGTGGGAAGACAACGTCAACCATGGTTCAAACACGAAGGACACCAGTCTCAACCGAGGCTACCACCGTCACCTCTGTTCCACCAGTCGTTACTGAACAAGGGCATGTACCCCCATCAACGGAGACAACCACTCAGCCTCAAGTTTCTCAACGCGTAGGGACGGATCTCCATGTTGAGAGAACCTTACCAGTGGACGTCCACCCGGGACGGGAGACTAATCAGCTTCAGATGGTGATCTCACCATTAAATAGCCGTCCCCCAATCTCAGGAGTTCAGATCTCCACCGCCACACTCCCCGTGAATACTGATCCGTTATACGGATTGCCTAACTACCCTCCAAATCGAAGGGATCCTGGACCAAGTGGTCATGCTCTACAGATACCTGAGTCGTATTAGCCTCCCTATATTAGGGGTTTAGCCCCTCCTGAGTAAGGGTATTATGATTACTCCGGACCTTACACTGATGATGAGCAAGGGTATTACGATCGTGATGAAGCCCCGAGGAGGCGACGTGCAAGCAAGGAGGCTATGGGAAGGGCTCGAAGAATCCATGATGGACCTCCTCAAACAGCTGCTGAGAGGATCAAGGCTCATGAGGCTGAGATCCAAAGGCTGAAGGACGACATAGCCAGGGAGCAAGCAAGGCAGAATCAGAATATGCCCCTTCTAACTTCGAGGGAGATTCCCTACATTGATTTGGAAAGATCTTCAAGTAGACCAAGAAGGGCTGATGCCCCAACTGGAGGAGCTACAAGGGTGGAGACCCCCAAGGGTGATCCCAAAGACCTGATGCCATTCGGAGACCCTGACGATCCCACACCCCCGTTTACTGAGGAGGTGATGAACGCTCATGTTTCCCGAAAATTTATGATGCCCACGATAAAACCATACGATGGAACGGGTGATCCCTCGAATCATGTCAGGACGTTCTCAAATGCGCTGCTGTTACAACCCGCTAGTGACGCTCTTAAGTGTAGGACGTTCCCTCAAACCCTGGCAGGCATGGCTCAAAGATGGTATAGCCGATTGGCGCAAACTCAATTGGCTCCTTCAAGGAGATGAGCACTGCTTTCATCAATCAGTTTGTTAGAGGAAAGGTCCATGAAAAAAGCTCTGCATCTCTCATGCAAGTGAAACAAGGGAAGAATGGGAACCTGAGGGATTATCCCAAGCGCTTCACCAAGGAGACATTGAATGTCCCAGACCTGGAGAACAAGGTAGCTATGATAGACCTGGAGAATGGAACAACGAACACCTACTTTCAGATGTCATTGGCAAAACATCCCCCCGAGAGCATGACTGAGCTCCAAAGAAGGGCGAGTAAATACATAAAAGTAGAAGAGAGCATGAGGAAAGCAGAAGCTCCTACGATGAATGGAGGGAACGAAAATTCCCAGAAGCGGAAACAAGAGCAGGATTACGATGCTAGGGACAAATATCCCTGAACTAGCAAGGACTCCGACTCTGCCCCTAAGAAAAATTTGGGGCCAAGGTTCTCTGAATACGAAAGGTTGAATGCCCCTAGGAGTCAAATCCTGATGGATATTGAGAAAGACAAGGATTTCCGGTGGCCGAAGCCACTCAGGGGTGATCCCGCAAAGAGAAACAAGGATCAATACTGTAGGTCCCACAAGGATATAGGACATGACACCGATGATTGTAGGCAGCTCAAGGATGAGATCGAATTCTTGATCCGAAAAGGAAAGTTGAGCAGGTTCACGAAAGGCGAAGATCGTGGAAATCAAAGGAGAGACTATGATAGAAAGGATAATGATAGAAGGGATAACGATCGTGATCGTAACCCCCAGCCATGAGGGCCAGTTATTAACATGATTTGGGGAGGCCCAACAGCGGCTGGCACAATAAGGAACTCTCGAAAGGCATATGCCAGGGAGGTAATGCACATCGTGGGAGAGGCCCCAAAATGTGCAAAGAATGAAGTAGTGATTGGTTTTGATAATTCAGACTTGGAAGGGGTGAAGTTCCCCCATGACGACCCGTTGGTCATAACCCTAGTAATTGGAAATTCAGAGGTGAAGCGAGTCTTGATAGACAATGGTGCTTCTGTCGATATTTTGTTTCATGATGCATTTGTGAAGATGGGATACATTGATTCACAGTTGACTCCAAAAAATACGCCTATATATGGATTCAATGGAGTCGAATCCAATGTTAAAGGGACCATCCAGCTACCGGTTACTGTTGGACAGGAGCCCAAGGAAGCCACTCAGATGTTAAATTTCCTGGTAATCAAAGCAGCTTCCACGTATAATGCGATCCTCGGAAGGACTGGACTTCACGCGTTTAAGGCTGTTGCCTCCAGCTACCACATTAAAGTTAAGTTTCCAACTAGGAATGGTGTTGGAGAACAGAAGGGTGATCAGAAGATGGCCAGAAGTTGTTATGTGGCCGCATTAAGAGCTGATGGAATCGGGGGGCAGGTCCTCTCGATTGAAGACATGGATGTCCGAGGGGATGATGAACACCGTGGGAAGCCGGCAAAAGATTTGGTTCCTATACCTCTGGATTGCAGAGACCCTGAAAAAGTTACATATGTTGGAGCGTCTTTAAAGGAACCTTTGAAGGGCAAGTTGGTAGAATTCCTACAAGAAAAGAGAGATGTGTTTGTTTGGACGGCAGCTGATATGCCAGGGATAGACCCCCACCTCATAACTCACAGGTTGAATGCCGACCCCAAGCGGAAGGCAATAAAACAGAAGAAGAGGAATTTTGCTCCAGAAAGGCAAGAGACCATTAAGCAAGAGGTGGACAAACTCTTGGAAGCTGGTTTTATTGAGGAGATTCAGTTCCCTGAATGGTTGGCTAAACCTGTGATGGTCAAGAAAGCCGACGGTAAGTGGAGGATGTGTATAGACTTCACCGACTTGAATGACGCATGCCCTAAGGATTGCTTCCCTTTACCAAGGATTGACACACTAATAGATGCCACGGCTGGGCACGAAATGTTGAGTTTCATGGATGGTTTCAGCGGATACAACCAGATTAAGATGCACAAAGATGACATCCCGAAGGTATCTTTCATAACTGACTTTGGTGTTTTTTGTTACCTTGTCATGGCTTTTGGACTAAAGAATGCATGAGCTACTTATCAACGACTGGTAAATAAGATATTTGCCCATCTGATTGGGAAAACCATGGAGGTCTACGTTGATGATATGTTGGTCAAAAGCTTGTTTACAGCAGACCATGTTGAACACCTCAGAGAGGCTTTTGAAGTGCTGAGGGACCATAAGATGATGTTAAATCCGGCTAAGTGTGCTTTTAGAGTTGGATCAGGGAAGTTTTTGGGTTCGACGGTTTCAAAACGTGGCATTGAAGCCAACCAGGATAAGATTAAGGCGATTCTCGACATGGAACCACCCCGTTCTGTAAGGGAAGTGCAAAAGTTGACTGGTAGAATAGCTGCATTGGGAAGATTCATCTCAAGGTCTGGCGACAAATGTTTGCCATTCTTTCAGGCTTTGAAGAAAGTGAAGAATTTTGAATGGACTTCAGAAAGCCAAGAGGCTTTTGAACAGCTGAAAAATTACATGGCTGAGGCCCCGTTGTTGGCCAAACCTAGTCCTGGAGAGACCCTATATTTATACCTAGCGATATCCGAACAAGCATTGTGTGCCGTTTTCATTCGAGAGGAAAACAAGGTTCAGAAGCCTATATACTACGTGAGCAAGGTATTGCACGGAGCTGAGTTGAATTACTCACCCATCGAGAAGTTTACTTTGGCGCTAGTAACAGCTTCAAGGAAGCTACGACCTTACTTCTAGGCACACAAGATTGAAGTCCTGACGGATCAGCAGTTAAGAAGTATATTGCATAGCCCCAAGGCCAGTGGGAGGCTAGTTAAATGGGCGATTAAACTCGGGGAGTTTGATATCACATATAAGCCTCGGACAGCCATCAAGGCTCAGGCATTAGCTGACTTCGTGGTTGAATGTACCATCGATAACCAAGAAGTCGGGGGGCAGGAGATAGTGCCAAGCCAAGAAGGTGAAGGTAAAGTTGAGGAGCTTGTACCTGATCAGAAGGAATATTGGGTGCTCTATTTTGATGGGGCATCAAAAGCAAAGTCTAGTGGTGCAGGCCTGGTCTTGCAAAGCCCCGATGGGTTTTTAGTAGAATATGCTTTGAAGTTGGACTTTCCAACAACCAACAACGAAGCTGAATATGAAGCCTTGATAGGCGGATTAGGCTTGGCCAGAATATTGAGAGTCAAGAACCTTAAAGTTTGTGGAGATTCAAGACTCGTAATATCGCAGGTGAATGGTGAGTTCGAAGCCAAGGATGAAACTATGGCGAAATACCTAAGGGTTGTGAAAGCCGTTATGACTCAGTTTGATGAATGCTATATGGAACATATTCCGAGGGAGGAGAACGTCAAGGCCGATGCCCTATCAAAGTTCGCCTCTTCTGAGATAGAGAATTATGCAGGGAGTGTTTACTTCCAGGTCCTGAAGGCCCCTACCATTAATTCGAAATTGGTGGCACCCATTGATATAGGAAGTTGTTGGATAGATCCTATCAAGGCACATTTGGAAACGGGATGGCTTCCCGAAGACGCCTTGGAGGTGCGGAAATTGTCAGTGAGAGCATTGAGATATGTCTTGATTGAAGGCATCCTTTACAAGAGGTCTTTTTTTATCCCGTACTTGAAGTATTTGAGGCCCCAAGAGGCAGAAGAAGCATTAAAGGAAGTTCATGAAGGGATCTGTGGGCAACACTTGGGGGGGCAGAGCCTTAGCCCATAAGATCACCCGTCTGGGATTTTATTGGCCACAGATGTTGGCAGATGCGCAAAGTTATGTCAAGAAGTGTGACAGGTGTCAGAAACACGCTCTGATTGTTAGGCAGCCACCAGAGATGTTAACGTCGATTAACTCTCCTGTTCCGTTTGCCATGTGGGGGATGGATATTCTAGGTACTTTCCCTGTAGCTTCAGCACAAAGGAAGTTCTTGATAGTGGCTATCGACTATTTTACCAAGTGGATTGAAGCTAAGCCATTAGCTAAGATAACCACCCAACAAGTTGCCTAGTTTTTCTGGGAGAACGTAATTTGCAGATACGGTATCCCACGAATCCTTGTGACGGATAATGGGTGCCAGTTCAACAATGAGGAGTTTAAGAAGTATTGTGAGGATAATGCCATTGAACTTTGCTTCACTTCAGTAGCTCACCCTCAGGCTAATGGGCAAGCTGAGGTAGCGAATCGGATTATCCTTGATGGACTTAAGAAAAGGGTCGAACGTTCAAGAAACACGTGGGTGGATGAGCTGCTGCCTATACTGTGGGCATATCGTACCACTTGTAAAGTAACAACAGGAGCTACCCCGTTTCTGCTAGCCTATGGAGTAGAGGCAGTAGTGCCCGTGGAGATCTCTCATGTGTTTCCAAGGGTGGAAGCATATGAGCAAGAAACTAATGAGGAAGGCATGAGGCTTGCCCTTGATTTAATTGATGAAGTCAGGGACGAAGCGAACGCCCGCAATGTAGAGCACCAGAAGAGGGCATCCTTTTATTACAACCATAGGGTTAAAGAAAGGTTCTTTAAACAAGGTGACTTGGTTTTAAGGAAGATAGAAGCATCTAGAGTTGGACAGACAGGCAAGTTAGCCCCTAATTGGGAAGGGCCGTATAGAGTCAGCAAAACGTTAGGAAGAGGTTCTTACAAGTTGGAAACCTTGGATGGAAACGAGGTGCCTCGTACTTGGCACGCCTTGAATCTCAAGATTTATTATGTTTAAGCTCTCCTAGTAAGGACTTAGCTTTTTGCCGATCTAATATAAATAGAAATAAGGTTTATATAAAACCATTGCAGAGCATGTCGCTCATAGTAGGACTTATCATTTTATGTAAGGGCAGAGCCCATTTCACGTTACTAATACAAGTTTGTTTCCCATTCTACGTTTCTGTGATTTTAATGATGTACCAAACACATGATGTGTGTAAGTCTAGGATGACCAAGTGCCGTAAATAAAGGAACGTATGAATTAAAGGAAACAAGCATGTAGATAAAATTCCCCTAAGGGACAGAGTCATAAGTTACAAACGTACCAAATAAAAATACAAGTCCATGAAGGACCACGATCAAAGTCAGGATAAAATAAGAACTGGATAAGAGCCACATGAGGCAAACATAGGCCATGCAAGGCTCAAAAGATAATCACTTCTTAATAGAAGCAGTCTTCACCAACAGTTTCTTGGTTTTGGGAGGAGCAACCTGAACAGGGACTTCTTCTTCACTGGATGACCCCATCTCACCTTCTTCCTTGCTCTTGGAAGTTGAAGTCGAGGAACTGCTAACACTCACCGATCTGGGCTCGCAAATTCGGCCGGCTAAAGGGCGTTCTGAACTGCCACTTTGATCCTTCCCACGGGATTTTGAAGGGTGCCTCCCGGAACTAGATCCTGAGAGTTGGGGAGTGGCCTTAGTCCCAGAGCCTGAAGCACGCCTGTTTGCATTAGAGGAAGTTCCAGCACCCTCAACAAGGTCATCAACATCAGTCACCTTCCAAGGACTTGGATAAAAGGAAGGAAAAACGACCCCTTTGTGGTCATGGCAAATCTTATTCACAGCTTTTTCCCAACCTATAGTCATGCTGTCCGATTGGACCTCCCTGTCATGTTCGTCAATGAAGGCAAGGAATGTATCCGAACCCAAGTAGTTCTGGATGATGGAATCCTCGTTGTTCTGGGTTCTATTCTCCAAGGCTGCATATTTTCCCCTAAGGGATGAGAGTTGGTCTTCGGAGGTAAAGTACTTAGCCTCCCATTCTTGAGATTCTTTCTGATGCTTCTCCACAGCCTTGAGGGCAGTTCTTTCCTTATCCTTATATGATTTCCCAAGTTGGATAGCGTTCTGGAAATGAGCATTCAGCTACAAGAATAAAACACCATAAAAAAGTTATGTTAAACCATGATGGTCAATAT
The DNA here is from genome assembly GCA_036435485.1 of Saposhnikovia divaricata. Classification (NCBI taxonomy): domain Eukaryota; kingdom Viridiplantae; phylum Streptophyta; class Magnoliopsida; order Apiales; family Apiaceae; genus Saposhnikovia; species Saposhnikovia divaricata. Next base: position 134,150,866 of record CM071594.1, on the reverse strand, counting down.
TTAGCAAGAGTAAAAAAAAATAAGGGGAGATAAGATTACGTTATAGGCGTGAAATGCCCCCAAGTTTTCATTTTCCCCAAGGTCCATTGTTGTTGCAAAATGAACCTTATCAACCGGGGCTATGGCATTCCGAGACCATTCCTGAGCAAGAAGATGGCTATCTCGGATAACGTCCTGCTCACATATCCCCCACTCAGGCATAAACGCAGTTTTCATACTCCCGTCCGAACTCCTGATCCTTTTTCCAGCTTTTGAGCAATGCTGAAGGAATTCAGGAACTGGAACGTCGTCAAGGTTGGCCTCTTTCTCAGCCTTTTTAATCATCCTTTTAGTAATCTGAGGAGCACGACCCGGTAGGCAGTCAATCTCCTCAGCAACTGCAAGAAAAGACAAAGAAAACAATGTTGGAATAAGAACAAGTATGATGAGAATAAAGGAGTCAAAGTAAGAATTACCCTCGGGAGGGATACTACTAAGCCCGGTCTCTATCAAGTTATGTTCCATCACGACTTCGCGATAGTGAGCATTTTGAAAGGTTGACATAAGCCAATCCCGATGGGCTACTTCTTCACTTGAGAGCTGCAGCTCACTAACACCCTCATCGTTCACGTGATTGAATTTAGACCTGAAAAATTCACCCTAGTCTCCTCCTTTCCATCTAAGGATGAAAAATTCGTGCCTCCAATTGTGGTATGAATCAGGCACGGAGGCAGCATTGATAATCATTCGGGACTTTGTACGATGTTGGATGCTTACCCATCCTTTCCTAGTAACAGGGCTATTTTTGAAAGCAAACAAATGTCTAAATAAAGGAATGCTAAGGCAGATGCCTCCCTTGATGCATTCAACCATAAAAATGAAGATAAATTTCCAAGAGTTAGGATATAGTTGGCACGGGTTGATTTTAACTTCAGCTAGCAACCTAACAACCCAAGGATGAACTGGAAACCTAAGGCCAGCTGTGATAGCCCCTTTGTATACATATAAATTCTCAGGGTGCCAATTACAAGTTATATCCCCGGTGAGGGGATTCTGAGTCTCAAACTAGAAGGAAACTCATATTTTAGTAGGTCATTAATATCTCCTACGTCTAAAGTGCTAGGGAATATGAAAGAATCAAATTCCGCATTGTTTGGAAACACGTCCCTGAGCTCATCTAAGAGTTGGGGTAAAGTTAACTGATAACGAGGAGGAAACACCTTACCTTTCCTATTCTTGTCTTTGGTCCTCCTGTTGATTGCTTGGAGAAGGCTCTTAGAAGGAACTACGGTGCTCTGACCACCTTCACTTGCCATCAGGTTTGTCTGAAATTGAAAGAAGTGCTTGAATCTTGAGAGCTCTTCAGAGAGAAATTTTCTTTGAAGAGAAGAGGGAAATGTGAAGAATGAATTCCACCCCTACTCTTTTATAAGGAAATGGGTGACCCTTCATAGCAGGTCATCTTTCCGACGACCCGCGTTTACAGGTTAAATAGCCGAAAACAGCAGGAAAAAGGCTTTATGAATTCGAAATTGGGTCAAATAAATGATCTAATTCGTAGAAATAAACGAAAGAAACGAATGGAAATGCAGGCTAGAGCAGCAACATAGTTAAAAACCTAAGAGGTTGAACAAACTTATGCTTAATAAGCCTAAACAGAAGATTAAGCAAAAAATCCATGATTAAGGCACTAAACAGAAAGATTAGCTAAAAAGCTAATACTTTAAAGAAGTATGGAAGATATACTCTAAGAAATATGGTGGGAGTTTTGAAACCCTGCACAAAATATATGCCCAGATGGCCAACGAGGTTGTATGCCCTGAATTAAGCTGGTTGATTGAATCCAAGGCCTGAAAGTCAGGAACCGTTGAATAAAATCAAGCCAAGGCACGGTCTTACAAACAAGGTAGGAGTTTTAAAGTCCTTGAGTATGAAATCAAGGATAAAAACTGACTATAGTTCCCTAGACTTGAAGTCAGATGTTGGAAACAAGAAAAATCCCTATACAAACAAATAAAGAAACAAAGACCTCCATGGCAAGGGGGGCAAGGCCAAGGTTGTTTAAAACACCCTATTGTAAGTATGAAAGGGTGTCAACAAGCCAAGGGCCATAGTATAACCCAAAGTTATTTGAAACTAAGAGTTCAAGAACAAGTTAAAACCCAGAAGGTCCTGAAAACTAAGAAGAAGGTTGTTTGTGATCAAGGATCACAAAATCAGCCATGGTGTTGTAAACTCACTCTAGAAACAAGGAGGGGAGTTCAAAAAAAGATTTGGCTTTGGTCAAAGTCAAGGTTAAAAGTCAAGGTCAAAAGTCAAAGTCAACGGTCAAAGTCAACTAGTCAAAATTTGGCCAAAATTCAAAAAAAAAAATTCATGGGGCCCAGCCGACCAGGGGTGGCCGACCAGGTCCCCTTGGCCGAATGGCCGACCAGGGTAGGTCGACCAGGCTACCTTGGTCAGGTGTTTTGAACACCTGAACCCCCTAGGTGATTTCATGACCCTCCAGAACGCTCAAAAATACTCCGTTTGCGCCCAAATTTGAGATTTAGAAATCTTGCAAGGTTCTCTACAAGCCTAGGTAGGTCTCTCAGTGACTTCAAGAAGTTGAAAAAAAGAAGGTGTTTGAAACAAGGTGTGGTTTGAAAACCAGCTCGAAATGAGGTATTTCGCCTCTAAAACGTTCAAAAATGCATATTTTCGTGTGATTCTTGCTCATACCAGGAGATTATCAGAATCCCAATCATATAAGCTCAACTTCAAAATTTGAGTTTAGGAATGTCAGGGGTGTTCAAAACCAGGAGGGTGTTTGAAATCAGGAAGGTGTTTGAAACACCTTGCCCAGAAGGCCGTATTTCTTGCCTAGGCAACTCAAAAATGAGAATTTTTGCATGATTCTTTCTACAACCATGAGGTTATAAGAATCTCTATTAGATTGGCTTGACTCCAAAATTTGGGATTAGGGTTTCGCTAATCGCAATTAGGGGGTGATTAACCTCGATTATCGACGTTTAAGGACTCCAACTCTAAAATTAACCTATCTCAAGGTTAAGGGTGGATATCCTAGTAGTAATCCCGTTAAATACGAATTAGTTAGCCTCGATTAAGGCCTTTGTAGCCCCGTTTAGGGTTGTTTAGCCCCGATTAGGGCCGAATTAGTGTTTTTTGCTGAAAAATTAGCCCTTATTAAGGCTTACGAGCAATGACCGTCTGATATTAACCCTAACTTAGATAAGTTGAGGGAAATAAATCACTAATGAATCTATGATAAAGGATCCTATGCACGAATTGCACTTGGATTAGCGTCTATGAGCTCGAAACGGCACTAATCCTATTCCCGAAAGGTCCAGAAATCTTAAGAAAAAGGTTCGAGAGGCCAAGGAACGTTTAACTTTCTTAAGTATTAACTTGGGAGAGAATTTTAGTCGTTGTGAATGTGTAGGTCGGTCCACACTTCATTGTAAGACGATACCCTGGTAGGGCCGAAGTGACCTTAAACTTCTACGAAATCAAGTTATCCTAGAAGTTGGGGGGCAAATGATATGGGTGAAAAATAATCCCTAAAGACATAATTAATATAGTATTTATTGGCTCATAAATAAGGCCCGAAACCCTAGTTGGGCATTAAATTCGTGGTTAGTGATTAAGCCCAAAAGAACAGCCCAAACCGGGGACGCCCGGTATAAGCTTGTTTATAACATGGGCCTGATCCACAAACCGGGAACGTTCTAAAAACCAGGAACGTTCTAGAATATCCAAGGGATATTGTGTAGCCTCCAAGGCACCTAATTCAACATGGAAACTAATTGCTATAAGGAAGGAGTCAGAACCTTCCTCAATAACGGTGACTTGTCCACCAAGTCTCCAAACCCTATTACGATTCTAAGGCTCCTATAGCCTATATAAAGGGCCAGACCCCTCATCTCAGAACTACGTTTTTGGGCTTGATTCTCAACTTTGAGATACGTAGGCATCTTGTGAAGACCCGAATTAGGTTACGGTAACGCAAGCGCAGCCATTAAAGCACGAAGCTCACGAACCCTAGCCGCAATTCGATAACCCTACTTTTTATTCCACAACAGTTCAATCATCATTATAAAATTTTGTAATTTTTTTTCCTAATCCTATCTTATTTACTTTTTTATGTTCTATCATTATTATAAATTTTATTAAAATATAATATTATTAAAAGTTCAGCTAAGTGTCCTAAAAATTACAGCGTATTTTATTTCATTATATTTGTTCACTTAATTATGATTGATTCTCTTTCACATATTTTTTTGATATACTTATTTTATTTATTTTTTGTAGTTTGTTGGGAGGATTTATATTTATGTAAAAACTAATTACTACAAGTGATGAATGATCTCAAATCAAGGATATATTTAGAGTCATAAAATTAAATTTTAAATTTTTTATTTAAATCATACATAAAAATTGTCTAAAATAATGCAATTCATTATTTAAACTCTATTTTAAAATGAGATTAACATTATAACATAAAAAATGTGAAATATAATTTTCATCTTAAAATATCTCATGAATAAATTTATATTTGGTTTAATCAAAAAATATATCACAACTCATTTAATTTTATTGAAAGTAAAGTAAAAATATGTATAACAAAAAAAAAAAGGTAAAGTAAAAATCATAACAATGTGGTTATTATTACATCATAAGTGTTAAATGCAGTTCAAAATTACTGAATGCAGGTCATTGTAATTACTTTTGTATCCTTCTAGTTTTTAAATGTATATTAAATGAATGTTTGACTGCAACCAAACACTACTGTAGTCAGCGAAACATTATTCTGTGATGTCACCGGTCCTATTTTTCTACCCGTATATTTGTTTATATACTTCCTATTACCACAATACAATTTTTTTAAAAAAAATTATGAATCTTAAAAAAAATTCATCCATCTTAAATTAGTAGTCCTCTTTTAAAAAATTACACACATTAAGAAACTTGATGATCTAATTCCATATGTACCCATATTTATTGCAATGGTTATAAAAATAAATACATAAAGTCAATTTTGGCAATTAAAACTTAAGGATAATACAAAAAATTTAAGTAAACAATTACCTTGAAAGTATAAGTGAGACAATGTTTTGAAACAATTTTTTTTTTTTTTGAAAGAGGACTACTAATTTGAAACGTAGAGAATATTAATTAGATAATACATTTCCTCTTATACCCATTGTAAATGCATTGGCCTTTTAAGAACAGATACTACCAAAGGATATTGATTTTAACTTTTAGGTTATAAGTACCAATTAAAAAATATAATATATAGTCGAATCTCGATTAATTAATAATCGATAAAATAATAATCTTGTTAAACTAATACGATGAAGGTAGTATATTTTTAATTTCGATAAAATAATTTTTTTCTCAATCTCAAGATTATTACTTTAAAGAAATTTAAGTGTATTTAAAAAAAATTATAGTATCATTTAAAAAAAAAAGATCGAGTCTGTATTATATACCAAAAAGAAATTAGAAAGTTTGGAGCGGAAAAAAGCTTTAGTTTGAGTTTCAATCAAACTTTAATATATAACTAGCATGATAGCCCGTGCAAAGCACGGGGCATATAATAATTCAAAGAATTTTCTCGTATTAGTCTACTTTACTTATTTCGATCTATTAAGATGTTATAGTTTCAAAATATTATTAGATTCTGAACCGCGAAAGTTATATTTTTAGTTATGTTTGGTCAGTGTAAAAAGAATGACCGACTGAAATCTATAAGTAAGAATTAATTAAATGCCAAGTATTACCACAATAATCTTGTTGTATTGAAATACATGAGAAAACAGATGGCTTATTTATTTTGGGTGGATAAGAATTAAATATTATATTATTTCTAATTTAATATTGTAAGAAATAATGTAATGTGACGAAAAAATAAAAGTAATAGAGTCATATAGTTCTGCTAATAAAATCTCAGCGCATATTTCCAATTTTGGATTTCAGCGCACATTTCCAATTTTGAATCCTTTTCTCCGACCAATTTCGGAAAACAAGGAGAATAACAAATTTATTCTAATAGTTGTGCACGTTCAAAATAAATATGTGATGTGTGCTTTTCTAAGATCATGGTATTTGACCATCGCAGATGTATTCTTTCAATAGCAAATTGACCATAACAAAATATTTTCTTCAAATACATTGTACTATATATCTATTCTCAGAAGTGAACTTTCAAAACCCCAAGGTAATATCTCAAATTTCAAGACAATCCATATTTAGACATGTACAAATTCAACAAAATACACGAGTAACTAAAATTAAAGTATCATAACTCATAACGGGTTTTTAAAATGAGATGTGTTAATGTATGCACCGAATGAATTATGTTGTAAAAGTTCATATGTACAATAAAATTCAATCTATGAAAATAAGATAGACATAACTACGATAATGAAGCATCCCGAATATCATTTTAATTTGAGGTAACAGCAAAATGATAGCCAAAAAATAAAAAAAATACACATACCACATCCGTGATCATAAGACATTGTATATATCAGCAATTTTCGAGTTTATTAGTCTCACACCGGGTTGAAACTCGCATTGGAGTTTAAAATTCAAGTGAAATTGGTATATTACTATCTTATATATGGTTGTAAAACTTATTTTGTATGAAGTTAATAACTTAGCATATTACGAAAATGCTGTAAAAATAAAGTGCGAGGGACAATAGATATCAAAACCATATTGACATTTTTTTACCAAATCCAAATCCCATATGTAAATTATTTCTTATTTTTAATATTTTAATCTATTTTGTTAATCAATCTATAAATTACCCGATGATAATACGATTAACCGATATAGTGCAAATATACTTAAAATAAAATATTATACTGATATCGAGTATAAATATGTTTTACACCTTATTTATCATTTTTTGTTTTCTGGCTATTCCACTAATATAGACATAATTGTTAAAAGAGAGAAATATTATAATAAATTTTTATATATCTATTTTTACTTCCGCCCGTTTACCTACTTGAGATAACTTCTACTAATTTTCCGTCACCTACCGCCTCACTTCGATTTTTTTTTTTTACCAATTTTCGGCCACCTCAGTACCTTTCATACATAAAATAAAATATTATAATGATACCGAGTAAAAATATGTTATACACTTCATTCATCAATGTAACAATTTAATAATAAACATATTCTGGCCATTTGACTAATATATAGATATAATTGTTAAAAAAGAAAAATATTATAATAAAATTTTATAGATCTATTTTCACTTCCGCCCGTTTACCTACTTGACATAGACGTCTACTTATTTTTCGTCACCTACCTCCTAACTTTGATTTTTTTTTTGACCAATTTTCAGCCACTCAGTACATTTCTTAATTCTGACTTCGACGACAACATATTTGTCAATTTATATTTTCCCTCCCCGGCTACCATTTTTTACTATTATATGTGAAAATATTTTAATGATTTTATCCCTAATAAATCATTAAAATAAACGTGAGCATAAATTTATGAGTATATGAATGGAATAAATTATTAAAATTAGTAAAAATTACTATCTTATATATGGTTGCAAAACTCATTTTGTATAAAGTTAACAACATTAGCATATCACGAAAATGCTGCAAAAATAAATTGCGAGGGATAATAGATATCAAATCCATATTGACATTTTTTTACCAAATCTAAATCCCATATGTAAATTATTTCTTATTTTTAATATTTTAATCTATTTTTTTAATCAATCTATAAATTACCCGATGATAATAGGATTAACTGATATAGTGCAAATATACTTAAAATAAAATATTATAATGATATCGAGTATAAATATGTTTTACACCTTATTTATCATTTTTTGTATTATGGCCATTCGACTAATATAGACATAATTGTTAAAAGAGAGAAATATTATAATAAATATTTATATATCTATTTTCACTTCCGCCCGTTTACCTACTTGAGATAACTTCTACTAATTTTTCGTCACCTACCTCCTCACTTCGATTTTTTTTTACCAATTTTCGGCCACCTCAGTACCTTTCATACATAAAATAAAATATTATAATGATACCGAGTAAAAATATGTTATACACTTCATTCATCAATGTAACAATTTAATAATAAACATAATCTGGCCATTTGACTAATATATAGATATAATTGTTAAAAAAGAGAAATATTATAATAAAATTTAATAGATCTATTTTCACTTCCGCCCGTTTACCTACTTGACATAGACGTCTACTTATTTTCCGTCACCTACCTCCTCACTTTGGCTTTTTTTTTTTGACCAATTTTCAGCCACTCAGTACCTTTCTTAATTCTGACTTCGACGACATCATTTTTATCAATTTATATTTTCCCTCCCCGACAACCATTTTTTACTATTATATGTGCAAATATTTTAATGATTTTATCCCTAATAAATCATAAAAATAAATGTGAGCATAAATTTATAAGTATATGAATGACATAGTTTTAATTATAAAAATTCAAATTATTAAAATTAATAAAAATTATGTGGGCAATTTTATCTTGAATAAATTATAAAATAAATATTGCTAATAGGTGAGTTATTTGAGCATGTAGTGAATGAGTTTAAAAAGTTGCACAATGAAGTGATTTGGTTTAGTGGTTGAACATGTGAACACAAAGTTATAAGTGTTGGAAGGTCATGGGTTCAATTCCTTCCAACTTCAAAATTTTTAACATTCATTTAAATTTAAGGACAAATTAGTAATTTGCTAAATAGGCACAAAACACATGTTGGCCGTTTAAAAAGTTGCACAAAGAAGTGATTTGGTTTAGTGGTTGAACATGTGAACACAAAGTTATAAGTGTTGGAAGGTCATGGGTTCAATTCCTTCCAACTTCAAAATTTTTAACATTCATTTAAATTTAAGGACAAATTAGTTTAATGACCTGCATTTTGTAATTACAATGACAAATTTTAGAAAAGTGAAAACAGTGATTTGCACAGAAAATAAGTTAAGGATAAAATTGTAATTACAATGACCTGCATTTTGTAATCCCCTGTTACTTGTCTTTCTAGCTTCCACCTTCTAATGTCTTTCTAGCTTCCACCTTCTAATCTTCCAAAACCAACTTTCTCAGATAGCAAATCAAACCTTAGCTTTGTGTTAAACCTACACAGCTTGGGGATCAGAAAGTAAGCAGATCGGATCACAGGTATGATATCCGTACACATATTTATATATTTTTTGTTGAGTTCTATTAATTAATTATTCAAGAAATTTACTTGTCTTGTGTATTGTTAGGTTTTGTTGATACATTTCAAGTAGTAGTTGTAGTTAATTTTATAATTGTTTTGAAAAAAATATTATGTGATTTTGATAGTTAAACTAGTTTTATTTTAATATACAGAATGGAATGTGAAACATCAGAAAAATGTAATTCTACTGCAAAGTTACTAGAAGAACCCAAAGCTGGAATGATTTTTAGTTCTTATGAATAAGCTCTCCAATATTATGAAAGTTATGGTAAACAAGAAGGGTTTGCTGTGTTTTTACGAACATCAACTAAAGGTGAAGGAAATAAACTATACAAAACATTGTCATGTTGTAGAGAAGGTCAGAGAACGTCTAAATCTAAAAATGAATTTCGTATGAAACCATCTACTGGGACAAACTGTAAAGCAAGATTAAATATTGTTGTTGGATCTGATGGAAGTTGTATAGTGAGTTCTCTTAAATTGAAGCATAATCATGTGTTGAGTCTAGAAAAGTCTCGATTTTAACGTTGTAATAGAGCACTAAATCCACTTATCAAGAGAAAACTTGAACTTAATGATGTAGCTGGAATTAGACCTAACAAAAGTTACAGGTCTATAGTAGTGGAAGCTGGTGGGCCACAAAATGTACCTTTTGTAGAAAAAGATTGTAGAAATTTTCTTGATCAGGCAAGGCATTTAAGACTTGGAGAAGGTGATGCCAATGCCATTAATGGGTACTTTCTCAAGATGCAAGCTGATAATTCAAATATTTTTTACACCATGGATTTAGATGAAACTGGTCAGTTAAAAAATTTATTTTGGGCTGATGCAAGAAGTAGAGCTGCATATGAAGAGTTTGGTGATGTGATTACTTTTGATACAACATACTTGACAAATAAGTATGACATGCCGTTTGCGCCATTTGTGGGAGTAAATCATCATGGGCAATCAATTTTACTTTGTTGTGGGTTAATCTCAAAGGAGGATAGTACGACTTTTACTTGGTTATTTGAGTCATGGCTTACATGCATGTCAGGTCATACTCCAAAAGCCATCATCACGGACCAAGATAGAGCAATGCAAATTGCTATTGCAGTGGTATTTCCAAAAGCTAGACATAGATGATGCTTATGGCATATAATGAAAAAGTTGCCAGAAAAATTGAAGGGTTATGATGAGTATGATTCTATCAAGTTTTTTCTTAAAAATGCAGTGTACAATTCCTTAAGTACAGATGAATTTGAGGAAAGTTGGAATAATATGGTTGAAAGATTTGAGCTCCAAAATAATGAGTGGTTAGGTGGATTATACAATGAGAGGAGTCCTTGGGTACCATGGTATGTGAAAGATATTTTTTGGGCTGGTATGTCTACTACACAATGAAGTGAGAGTATGAACTCTTTTTTTGATGGTTATGTCAACTCAAAAACAACACTGAAGCAGTTTTTAGAACAATATGACAATGCACTTGCACCTAAAGTGGAAAAGGAGAATCAAGAAGATTTCAACTCCTACAACTCAATGTATCCATGCATTACAGATTATGAAATGGAGAAACAAATTCAGTCTCTTTATACAAACTCAAAGTTTAAAGAGTTTCAGCAAGAACTGAAGGGTAAACTTTACTGTGAAGTTTTTCCCATTCAAAGTGATGGCTCAAAATATGAAGTTATTGAAGATTGTATGTTTGGAGAAAAAAGAAGGCATGTGTCTTATAAAGTTGACTTCAAAGAAGTTGATGGAGAAGTGGCGTGCAAATGTAAGTTGTATGAATTTAGAGGAATATCGTGCAGGCATGCAATTTCGGTTCTTATACACAAAAGAGTTTATGACATTCCGTCAAAATAAAACATGGATAGATGGAGAAACGATATAAAAAGGGGTCATACTCGAGTGAATGTAAGTTATAATACTATGACGGTAAACATAGACTGGACAGGTAAGTTAAAGAATTTTCTTGACGGTCATACCAGTTCTTATGCTACTCAAACTAATGTAGATGATGGAATGAAAATTGGCACTGAAACATTAAAGAGTGAACATCAAAACATAATCGATCCAGTGATTATTCGAGGTAAAGGACGTCCACCAACCAATAGAAAAATCTCCAATGTTGAAAAAGTCACCACGAAGAAAGGAAGCAAAAAAAAAATATGAGAAAAGAAAGAAATCAGGACATGTATGAAATTTGTAATTATTTTATATGTATTATTATTTTTGAATTTGTATTTGATCATTTTGTACTTATGTATTTAAATTCATATCTAATTATATGCTTAAATCAAATGTAGGATTGTTCTGTGAAAACAAAACAAACCAATGAGGATAATATAAGTATTTGCAAAAGTACTTATGATCATGGACATCAACTACTTGGCAATGGCAGTGACAATCTTGTTTGTGCACCTATGCATAACCATTTATTTCCTTATTATACTGATCCTGAGGTATAAAGTTTAGTTACAATATTATTTTTTTAGTTATTTAGTTTGCTAATTTAATTATTTTGTGGTATAAAGTTTAGTCACAATAATATATTTTAGTTATTTTATTTGCTAATTCAATTCTCTATATAGATATTAGGAAATTGTTCCCCAATGGATTCATGCATATGATGCTGCAAACATGGATCCAAGACAATTGACATATAGTGCTGTAAACATGGATCCAAGAAAATTGGCAGGAACACATATGAGCCTTTTATCCTCATATTTTGTAAATCAAGGAGGAAAAGATAAAGTGGGTTGAAATGAATGGTGAATTTTAAGTAGAAAATTTTAAGTTGACATGTATTTTAAGTTGAAAATTAATGAGATGTTTTTATTTGAGCTAATTTGTAATAATTTTGTGTTTATGATTCTCAAGATAAGTATGCAATGATTTTATTCAAATGCATTGTTTATTTTATTTAATTATTTGTTTAATCATTATGTTATAGATTTGTATTTTATACTAATTGAGTGGTTGTTTTATTATCATGTTATAATACAATTTTCATTTTAAAAGTAGAGTTTAAATAATGAATTGCAATATTTTAGACAATTTTTATGTATTTTTATTTAATTAAAAATTAAAAAATTTAATTTTTATTGATGACTCTAAATATTTCCTTGATTTGAGATCATTCATCACTTGTAGTAAATGATTTTTAATAAAGTTAATTTTTCTAAAGAATACACTTAATAAGTGTTTTTTAAACAAAAAAATATTGTTATATTACAACGTAAATATAAATCCTCCCAACAAATTACAAAAAATAAATAAAATAAGTATATCAAAAAAATATGTGAAAGGGAATCAATTATGGTTAGGTGAACAAATATAATGAAATAAAATAAGTTGTAAAACTTTTAATAAAATTTATATTAATGATAGAACATAAAAAAGTAAATAATATAGGATTAGAAAAAAAATATTTTTATAAAATTTTATATTGATGATAGAACATGAAAATAAATAATATAGAATAGGAAAAAAAAGTTGATAAAACGATTGATTTGTTAGGTGTACAGTTATAGTGGCAGACAAGCTCATTTATGTAGGATACAGCTGGCACGACCACGTCATTCTGTAAAAGAATTCTGTGACCATTTCTGTGCATGTAGCATTTCTCAATTGTGAGTCCCAAAAAATTAACTGATCCAATTTGATCTCATTAATTCCCACCGACAAAATCTATGAGAAAAAAAAATAAATTAATTAGGTATCTCAACTTGTTAAACCCAGATTTCCTACTCGCTCTGTTTGAAATATAAATCGTTTGACTTTTTGGCACACATTTCCTCAATTTATTAAACTATTTCCAGAAAAGCAAAATAACCATAATCCAAACATTCAACCAATGTCATTCAAACAACCATGCATTAATCCAAACTTTCATTACACAATCCAACCAATCCTAACGGCCTAACGACCATAATCCAAATATTTCTCCCGACCATAATCCAAAATATGCATACAAATTCATACCAAATCCATAGCATTAGATTACCATACATTAAATTCCCAAAACCAACTGAAAGATTTACATGTAGCTACTACGATCGAGAGACACTTAAAAAGGTTAACAACATAATGCTCACTAGTAGCGAAATGTACATCCGACAAAAGTGCAAAGTCAAATATTTTCTTGGATGAACCGGAGAGCCTCAACACGCACCTCATCCAGCGCGCGCTTTGCGTCACTACAAGACTTTTAAGACTTTTTCAGCCACTACAAAGTGCAAAAAAAACCAATATATTCTCTGCTAGGTCCTCTACACCCAAAACGTTGCACAAAGTGCAAGTTATTTAATGGAATATAAAACAACCGGCCAAAATAATCACAAACTGCCCATATATATGAAACATATTAAGAGGATATCAAGCATAATTAGTAAGTATTTCTTACCAATCACCACCCAGAGGCTGGAAGTTAGCATTGTCTTTGGCCTCTCCACTGGCAATCTGCTGGGCATGCCATTCCTGCGACAATACAAGTTTCAGTAACCACTACTAACAATAATAAAACAGAATTGACTTCGTCTACAAACCTCTATTTCTCTTTGTCATTTTTTCTCAAGCATATCGTAAGCATTTTGGGGTTCGTCGTCCTCCTCATGCAATTCCTCTTTAGCAGCCTTCCACTACTGTAACAATAGGTATCAAGATTCTGACTAGCATAATACGTAATCAGGGTGAAACAATGATACACGTTAAATATATACAAGTTTTATATCAAATATAACCTCATTTCTACTTGTTTTGTAATGAAATTCTCCTTTATTAATAGTAGTAGTGGTTGATTATTTGAATGGTGCTTATCTATACTTTTCTTCGTGATTGTAGGGATTAGAAGGTAGGAATGATCGTTGGAAGAGAAGCAACGAAGGAGGAATGTTTTGGTTAGAGACAAGAAGATGTTTAGAAATTTTCAGTGAAAAACTCAAGGGCTTTACATCGAAACTCAAGGCCTTTACATGAACAGTAACGAAACTCAAGGGCTTTACCCTGAATCTCAAGGCCTTAAGCTCTGACGGAAATGGGAGTTTTAATGCTTTCCTAATTGGTTTTGTAACACTTTCCTACATCTTTTAAAACACTTAAAATAGCCCATTCATATAGATATAAGTTATTATTATGGTTTTTATTATATCGGATGACAAGAGAGACAGAAACACTTTTGAGAGAGGATTTGAGAGCAAGGATTGAAGGGATTCTATCCAAGGTTTAAGATATTCTTCAAGTTGTATTTTCTTCACTATATTCTCTTGTAACAATGATTTTGCCCATTAATATATGCTTGTATTCTTTATCTAGCATGGATAACTAATTCTCTAATTTGAGAATTAGGTAGTATTCATTGGTGATACATGTTTGTTTGATTGTGTGCGATTCTCTACTTTGCTAATCTATCATTGAGGGCTAAACCCAATTAAGGGAGTCGCGAACATTTGATTATATCTATAGGAATTGTGATGAATTGGGAGAGGATTCACATTTCTTGTTCATGATTTGGTAGGCATAGTTTGATTATTGAATCGGGAGATTAATAAGTGGATTATGAAACTTATAATTCTTTGGTCTTTATGGTTTATAATTGTATTTCAATTGATCATGGGAGTGACTTTTGAGGTATAGTTGTAGGCACTATCCTGTATCTTGGGAGAGAACATTATAAAATTTAGAAAAATTGTTTTTAGCAAAGTACGAGAAGTAGATATCGCATTACATCAACATTATTGAACCAATTGAAGAACCCTAGTTCTCGGGTTGCTTTTCCTCATCGGTAAAACTTAGTTTTACTTGCTTATAATTAGTTTACTTTAACAACAAACACACCAATTATTTCTCACACTTCTAGATATCAAGAGATTAAAACTTAAACTTGATTCAATAGTCCTTCCTGCTAAAGAACTTTTACAAAATATTACACCAACAAATTGGCGCCGCTGCCGGGGAAGGCAGCAATATTAAGTTTAGGTTAATTATTTCTTATTGTTTAGATTTTATTAAATTTGTTTCCAAGATCTATCTTATTGGTGTCCTCTTTTCAGGTGCTAATACTCATGCATGAGACGTTCTATAAGTGCTGGAAATCTAGAATTTGATCCACAAATCGAGCGCACTTTTCAAATTTTAAGTTGAGAGGCAAAGCGAAAGGAAAGAAAAATCTAAAATGGCTAATGCTGAGAATGTTGAAGTTGCTAATGTTGATGAAACTTCTATTTAGGATCATGAGACTCCCAATCCTGCAAACTGCATGTACAAGACTCCTAAGATTACTGCAACTCAATACAACATCAAGCCGAGCTTAATTCAGATGGTGAGCAACTCAGCTTTTGAAGGGGACATTGAGCGAGAGGACCCACACCGTCATCTTAATTCAACAAAAATAGAACTAGGGAATTCTCTAGTAAACACTCCCTTCATATTAATTTTTAGTTCACTACTAGAAGGTCTACTCAATTTCAACAAAAATGGAACTAGGGAATTCTCGAGTAAACACTCCCTTCATATTAATTTTTAGTTCACTACCAGAAGGTCTACTCAATCTGACTATTTTGTCAAGTATTTGTCAAGTGTTTATCAAGTGTGTCAGGGGTTTGTTAAATGTCAACTAATATAGACCATTACATTCCCTAAGATGCTTTGAATTTTCATTGTAATTCATATAGATTGACCATTACAATTTCTAGGCTTTGAATTATCATAGTAGCTCATAGAAATTGACCATTTACAATTCCTGGATGCTTTGAATTTAAACCACTACATTCAAACAATTACATAATAATTAACATAACTCTTTTAAATTCAAACAATACACACAAAATCATAATTACAGACCCATATATCATATATCTTGTTATCAAATTTAGTGTTAGGATATTACAAAAATAATAAACGAAACTAAACTCGTGACTGTATTAACAACACAAGTCAACCAAAAACAACAAAACTGACTATACTTAATCAAATCAAAAGAAAAGAGATGAGGAAGAAAACACAAAGCCCAAATTAACCAAAATCAATAGGTTGCATTAGATCGAAAATGTCACATCACCTGTGACTTGAAATAATAAACAATTATTGAGAATCTTTTGAACATTAACTTCTTAATAAATCAACATCAACAGAATTATAATTTATATTTTGTGTTGAGTAAATAACAGACAGCTCGTGTGCACTGCATCTTTATAAGAAAATAAAAAAAATTCAGATATAACCCTAATTTTCATCTATCTAATTGCAATCAGATGAGATATCATGATTTTCCGATCAAATATAATGCATTCATTTTCTTGAAGTTAAATTGACATTGCTAGAGTATGTATATATGTATTTGTATATATCTAAAAAATGAAAAAGATATGGAAGATGGAAGAAAGATATTAAAGTATATAGGCATAAATAAAGAAAAAACAATTAAAGATACAAAGAAGAAGAATATAGGATCGAAGAAGACAACTGTTGTGTGCGAGTGTCGTATTTATAGAAATAAAACTTCAAAACAATTTGAAAGAGGTAAGGACAGCCTGCGTTATAATTCGATCGATCAATTGAGGCGGGGAGTGTTATGATTCAATTTGTGTAAGGTATGATCCTCTTCGATTTATGTTTTTGTGTTGATTTTGGTGGTTTTATGTGATTTTGTTTGGATTTTACATCTGGGTTTGTGTTGTTTATTGGTTATATGTATTTGTATGTGGTTGATTGTAAGTAATAGTTGATCTGGTGTTTTATGTGGTTACCTTGTAAATGGTGGCTGCGATGTATTCTTTAAAACCCTACTTTTTAAATTTAAGTAGATTGCTTGTTTGTTGATTTGAAGTCCCTGGTCCTACAAAGCACTACTAGAAAAACCCCCTTACAACATCGGTTTTTGGCCGATGTTAAAAGTTTTTTACAATCGATGTCTTTGCAGGTGTAGACAAAGGGGTGGATATATAACATCGGTTCCTGGCCGATGTCAAAGATGACTATAGACATCAGTTCTCTTAAAGAAACCGATGTCTTTCCTGTTATTTAAAATCGGTTTTTATAAGAGAACTGATGTTTAATACATGTAACTTCAGTTTCTTAAAAAAATTGATGTCTTTGACTCATATTTAACATAATATTAAAGTAGGATAAAATTTCAACATACATTTTAACAACAAATAATATACCAGTTTAGACAACCTTTAATATCAGTTATTTAATTAAATGATGTTTAATACAACCTTTAACATCAGTTTAATACTAGTTTAGACATCAGTTATTTAATTAAATAATGTTTAATACTAGTTTAGACATCAGTTATTTAATTAAATGATGTTTAATACAACCTTTAACATCAGTTTTTGTAACATAAATGTTGTTTAATATTTCTTTTAACATATTTTCTTGTTACATAATTGTTGTTTAATATTACCCAATGCTCAATAAATAATATACCACAATCAAAAAACCGATATACCAAAACCAAATATGCATTCAATCGGTCAACTACATTATCCAATTCATCAAATATCGAAACAAATTAAATAATCCAAACCATCCAATATCGAAACTACATTGATATAATGTCTTAAATGAATAGCTATAAACACTCGGACGTCGGACATGTTCTCTTAAAAATGCTAGAATAAAAAGATGCACAACTCTTAGCGACTAGAAACTACTTCAGTCCCTGACCATTTTGCCTAGAATGTTCAGTTGAGCCTTCTATCTTTTCATTTGTGTTCAATTACGAACTGCTAATAAGATGGTAAAATGGAGCCCAATTAACAGCTAAAACTGGGTGATGACATTCAGCATATTTCGGTACAGCTGAGATAGTATTAGGAATATGAAGATGCTAAGAATTCCAGACCTGCTTCTTTTACGATTTGTACTGGCCTTCTCTCATGGTTAGGTCTGAAGCATGGAACTATTGGGGTATTAATCTTATTTATAACATGTACAGTATTACCTCTCAGATTCTTAGCTGAGCGTGAGCAAAACCGTGAATGCTCATGCTTATGGATATCTTACTAATTGAAAGCTGGTTCCATGCTCCATAAAGCTCCAAACTTGTGAAAAAATTAATAATCAAAAAATAAATTTGAAATTTACTTATTTAATTCACATTAATTGAACCAGACAAGTTGATTTGAGGTTACTTTAGCACGAGTTAAACCAAATTCAAGCTAGTTTTGTGCTTAATTAGAGTTTGTACTTTGAATTTGTGAGATGGTGAGTACTAATTTGTAAGAGATGGTTTAAATTAGGGTTTGAGATGGGTTGAAATAGTTACAAGAGAGGGAGATGGTGAGAGTGAAATGGAAGAGAGATGGAAGAGATAGGAGAGGGAGATAGTGAGAGAGAGAATCGAGAGAGACCTGAGAGAGCGAGAGCAGAGAGAGTTGACTGTGTGAGAAAAGGGGGAAAATGGTGGATCAATATTTGGTTAAGGGGAAAAATAAATTTTTGTTTAAGGGGGAAATTGTTTGTGTAATAAAGGGGGGAAGTAAGGCCACTACAGTTTTTAATTTTTAAAAAGGAGAATAGACAACAACTATTTTAATAAACGATGTCTGAAAAGTATTTTAACATAGGTAAAATAACAGGTGATGTCAAAACTACTTTTAACATCAGTGACATTTCTAACTGATATTAAAGGTATGATGTTATAGCTACCTTTTCTAGTTGTGAAGTATGACCAGAAAAGAAGTACACGCATTTTTCCTGAAAATTTCCGTTTCATCATGAGTTGGTCGGAGTCGGATTGAATTACCGGATTTTGTAAAAAGGTTTGATCGAGTTTTCTCGATGTTAATTGTATTGCGATACTTAAGGCATTGATTGTTTTCTATTTCGATTAAATGTAATCATGCTATGTCTAATTCATGATATTACATGCTTCATGCCTGGTTAGTGGTGTGATTTGTGGCCAGTGACCTGTTCTTGGTGTATGTAGATACTAAAATTAGTTGATTACCGTAGATTTAGGTTTTTTTTTATTTTACTTTGAATAGTTGTGTTATGGTCAATGTTTAATTTTCATTCATTATGGTTAAATGAAAATATTTACTTTTTTCTTTATTAGCTTTAAATAAAATATTTAATTATCAATTACATTGTTTCAAAATTACAACATTATAGTTGACTTTGTTTGTACTCGAAGTAATTGGTGGCCATGATTTTGGCTTATTTTGTGATTTTGATAATCAGCTTCGTACCTTTACTGAGGGTCATAAATGATGGCATATTTGTGCCTCGAAGAGGTAATTTATGTCATAAATGATGACGTACTTAAAATGAGTCATTGGTATTTATTATCTTTTAAAATTTCCAACTATTTTTTTTGGATTTTAGACCATTTATTGGTGGTTGTGATTTTGTCATCAGTTGATGAATCTGTTTTATCATTTTAGACGACTTTTTTAGTTTTATGAGTATTCGATGTTTTATATGCCTAACCAAAGGGGATAAAACTGTTCAATTTTAAAGTATACTGCATATAATAAATATTTAAATTACATTCCGATTAATGGTTTATTGACATAATTTTATTTAATTTTTCCTTGGGTGGGAAGAAGTGTAAAGAAGGATGGATGGAGCAACCAAGATGAAGAGGAAAAGAAAGCAAGTATGAGGCAATAACTGAGGGCAATGGGGACTCACAAAAGCAACAAGCAATTTTGTTTTTTAGTAGTAATTTGTAAAACAATGTACTTTATTTTTGAGGGCACTCTTTTTCCCCTTTGAGTTTTTTTCCATAGGGTTTTGCTCTTGGGCGTTTTAACGAGGCCTTTCTATTGTGGGATTCTTTTTTTTTTTCAGTCTTAAAGGTTTTATTGTATAAATATCCAGGGGTAACATGCATGCCTTTCGGGTTAGATGATAAATTTTCTTGAATGAAAAAATCCCTTTTGTACGGTTATTGTATTTCTATACAATTCGTTAATGAGAAATTCACCCTCGAATCACTACGCCATAAGTGAGCATACGCAACCCCCAAATAAAGTTGCAAAAGACCTGAAAAGCGTTGCGTAAGGCCTTACGCAACACCAGAGGGGCGTTGCCAATATTGACGTTGCGTAAGACCCCTAATGCAACGCTTTTCCAAGCAATTGCAACACCACGAAAGTATTGCATAAAAGGCCTTATGCAACACCAAATCACGTAAAGGCAACACCATATAGTGTTGCATAAGATTTTTAGCCATTTCAGTAGTGGGGCTCACATTGGTGCCACGTCAGTAGTGGGCCCCACATGCCATGTCAGCATTGGATACCACGTGGTGCCACATCAGCAAGATGCCATGTCAGCAGTGGGGGCCCACCAAGATGCCACGTCAGCA
Source organism: Saposhnikovia divaricata (assembly GCA_036435485.1). Taxonomy (NCBI): domain Eukaryota; kingdom Viridiplantae; phylum Streptophyta; class Magnoliopsida; order Apiales; family Apiaceae; genus Saposhnikovia; species Saposhnikovia divaricata. The sequence goes on along the minus strand of CM071594.1, from coordinate 134,130,341 downwards.
GTGGGACCCACAAGGTGACACGTCAGCAGTGGGGCGCACATGGTTCCACGTCAATAGTGGGGCCCACAAGGTTCCACGTCAACAGTGGGGCCCACATGCCGCATCAGCAGTGGGGCCCACATGCCACATCAACAGTGGGGCCCACATGCCATGTCAGCAGTGGGGACCACATGCCACGTCAGCAGTGGGGACCACTATCTGATGCAACGCTAGTTGAGTCTAATGCAACACTATTTTTTTTAAGCAACACCATTCTTTTTAAATGCAACACCATTTATTTTTATTGCAACACCATTTTTTTTATTGCAACATTAAAACTATGATACTGCAACATCAAATAGAGTCTAATGCAACGATTTTTTATAAAAAATTTGAAATGGCTGCTTTGTTCATACATAATACCAACCTGTCCAATCCAAGACAACTAAATGTCCAAAAACCAACCACAATGATGCAGCCAACAAAAGTACTTAACAGTCATTGCCAACAAAAGTACTTATCAGTTACATATTATTACTAACATTAACTAAACCAAGCTAGCGCATGCACTAATTCTAAGTTCAAAGTACGCCAATTCAAACTTCAAAAGTACGGAATAACTAAGTTATACCATAAGTGAGAAAGTACGGAATAACTAAGTTATACCATAAGTGAGCGCTACAGACTAAAATCCCTAAGTTGTACCAGCTTGAGTCATTGGAGTACCATTGTCGTCTTGATCACTGGAAATCGTGGCACAAAACTCTCCAACATCCAATTTCAGATCTGGATTAGCTTCACCCAATTTTTTTAGCATCCATGTCACGTTCTCTTGCACTTTTTTGTTCACCCTGGCTTCTAATTCACCTTCAAGATCATGGTTTATCTTTGTTAACTCCTGAACATAGTCTTCTGTAGGAGCAAGGGGAGTCGATGTGGTACTAGTCTTTTTCCCTGGCCTTCCCACCAGCCAGTTTCGTGCATGGGTCTTGCCATTAGAAGCGACTGCATTTGCTTCAGCCTCGTTTCCATCCTCAATTAACTGCTGGATTTTGGTCTACAAGAAATGGTTAATTCAATATTTAAAACAAAGCATTATTATAGACTACATATATACAACAAAATACACTTACAATTTTTTCCTTTATTTCTACAAAACCAAACCAAATAAATCTAGCAAATTTTTTAAAAAATTACCGCATCACTAAAATCGTTATATCTTGACACCCGTGCGATTGGAACGTCGAAAAAATAATTTAAAAAAAATAGATTCATCATTCGGGACAAGACTAGTTAAAAGGAAAGTCCACTTTGACCGGTTTGACCGTTATAAAACCAAACCAAATAAATCTAACAAATTTTTTAAAAAATTACTGCATCACTAAAATCTTTATATCTTGACACCCGTCCGATTGGAACGTTGAAAAAATAATTTAAAAAAATAGTTTCATCATTCGGGACAAGACTAGTTAGCATTTATTAAAAATAAAAAAAAACTAATGCAACACTTTAAGAACCAAATGCAACACTGTTTCTACCTAATGCAACGCTTCTGACACGTCAGCAAATGCCACGCCAGCACATGTGGGTCCCCCCTTCTGCCACGTCAGCAAATATGGGTCCCACCACTGCCACGTCAGCATTGATGGGCCTCCTACCGCGTCACCCTTGTGGTCCCCACATCTGCCACGTCAGCAGTGTGGGCCCCACACCTGCCACGTCAACATTTTATTAAAAATAAAAAAATTATCTAATGCAACACTTTAAGAACCAAATGCAACACTATTCCTATCTAATGCAACGCTTCTGACACGTCAGTAAATGCCACGTCAGCACATGTGGGTCCCACTTCTGCCACGTCAGCAAATGTGGGCCCACCACTGTCACGTCAGCATTGATGGGCCTCCTGCCACGTCACCCTTGTGGGCACCACACCTGCCACGTCACCCTTATGGGTCCCACACCTGCCACGTCAGCATTTATTAAAAATAAAAAAATTATCTAATGCAACGCTTTAAGAACCAAATGCAACACTGTTTCTATCTAATGCAACGCTTCTGCCATGTCAGCACATGTGGGTCCCACTTTTGCCACGTCAGTTATTATGGGCCCCCCCAACTGCCACGTCAGCAAATGCCACGTCAGCACATGTGGGCTCCACTTCTGCCACGTCATCATTTATTAAAATAATAAAATATCTAATGCAACACCAGCAGTTAGTGTTGCATGATGTGAAACACCGTGGGTAATATGCAATACTAAGTTATATCTAATACAACACCAGTTCAGCTCTGTTGCAAAAGATCCAAAATTTCTAGCTAACGAAACGCTTTTTGTGCAACACTTTGTAAAAAGCATTGCGTATGCTCACTTATGGAGTAGTGAATAAATATTGAAAATGTAGTAACTGAGACAATTTCTCTATAATTTTTGCTAAGGGGATTACTGTTTCAACAAATTTAGCTAATGTAACATGATTATCTCTAATTTTTACTAAGCATTTTGATGCATTGGAGTGCTAAATTTTTTACAAAATATCTATGACAAATGTTAGGTAGATATTATAGCTAAAGGATTTCTCTCGTTGGAGATGCTATAAGTTCTCCAAAAGTTTCAATCAATTTAAAAATACAATTCTATTTTGCATTTCACTTATTTACCGATATGCCGTAGACTCTCCTATATTTATCAAATTTACAATTATACCACCATTTTTTTTGTTAAAATAGAGAAAATGTTTTCCTTTTAATTACAAAAATGTGACCATACAATTTGAATATCCCCTAAATATATCTTAATGTATAATAGTTCTATCAACCACATACTCGTATGTTCTAGATCCTTCAAAAATTCATCTTTTATTATTTACTCCACATACACGTATGTTCTAGATCGTTCGAAAATCCATCTTTTAGCACATACTCGTATGTTCTAGATCTTTCGAAACTTCATCTCTTATTCCATACTTCATACCTACAAAAACGCAATCCAGTCTTCGTTTAATTCATCACTCATACTCTCTCTCTCTCTCTCTCTCTCATCCCTATACATCATAAAACATTACATTCACCTCTCTCTCTCTCTCTCTGATCCATATACATCATAAAACGTTACATTCACCAAATTGTACAACTCTCTAAACAACAATATTATCAGTAACAACACCACCGATAAATCTAGTACAATCTCAGATCTCTACTGCATTTACAATCGATCCGTTTAATTTTAGGTATTTTAATTTTTGCCTTATTTATCTGTCTATTTAATTTTCTAATTATCCGGTCTTGAATTTTTTTTTAATTGTACATGTAATATATTTAGCATAATCACCATTTTCAAGTTTGATCGATAAGCCTTTGTATATGTCAATTCTTCAAAATAGACACACATTTATGATGGTGATAATTCTAACCGAAGTGATGGATATTAGCTCTACCTTTAATATGATCAAATTGGATTGGATAGAAACCAAAATTCTGAATTCAATTTTGTAAGTTTAAAATGTTTCAGTTTAATTTTGTTTGAGGTGAATTGATGTCAAATGGAGCCCCAACCTCGTCCAAATCCTGATACGTTTTGTGTATGTATCGGTTTGGCCTCAAATTTGGAATTAATTGAATTTGGCCAATTTGAGAGTTTGATTGTTAAAATTTTGGGTAATTTTTGAAATTCAAATCGGATTTGACAACAGTTTTGGATCGATTTAAGTTTCATTTATCCTCGCATACATGAAAGGATGATTGACAACTGTATTATGACATACATCAAAGCTTCTTTGTAGAGTCAAATATTATATTCTTTCAATTTAACTAATATTTTGATAAGTGTTTATAGTAAATAATGAAGAAAATGCTTCAAAAAGGATGGAAGACCATGTAGCGGTGGCATGTATTTCAGCAGGTAATAGTTTTCTTAATAAAATATTTTGTTCTAATTGATTCATTGTATTTATGTAGTGGCTTAATACTGTTATGACCAATAAATTTTTCATTTATGCATATAAATACTTGATGAAATGGTAGACGCGTGTCCTTAAAATTTTGGCAGTTAGGCTTAAATTTCTTGGAGATAAAAATTACCTTTAACTAAGCTTCTTCTTTTATTTTTATCTCATTCTATCCCGGCACATTATAAATCTCCACCATAAACATCGATCTAATGGTTAAATTTATGAAATACAAACACGTCGATGATATGATTGTTGACACTGTGTTTCAAAATCTTGAATATATATACGTGATAAAGTGTCATACTACTACACCAACAATCTTATGAAATAACAATATTAAAGTCGCAAGTACCTTCGCAACTAAAATTAGTGCCAGATTAAGTATATAGTTGCTACCCACACTATTTGGTTGCCAGAAATTAAAGAGTAAACCTCTTTGGGTTAAGGTATAATTATATAGTACTTAACCGGAACATAATTTTTCATTTTACTCAAATCAACAATCACCTCAGAAAAGCTTTTCCTACAAAATCATACTCCCTCCGTCCCATGGAGTTGTTTACATTTGCTTTTTGCACGGAAACCAAGATAGTGGGTGTAATATTGTTATAATAAGTGAGTTAGTGGGTGTAATAGTGATTTTATTGTTAAAATAAGTGAGTTAGTGGGTGTAATAGTGTAAAGTGTTGAAAAAGTAGAGTGAAGTGGTGGATGTAATAAAGTATTTTATTGTTAAAAGTTACTATTTTAGGAAACGTAAAGAATTGGTTGAGACATCCCAAAAAGGAAAGTGTAATGGGACAGAGGGAGTACGTGATAATATCACAAGAATAATGAGACAAGGCATGAACGATAATGAATGTTTGTAAGGTCAACTGAAATATTATGTACGAGTTCCTTGTTTCTCTAATGGTTTTAAACATCAATCAAGAAATATAAGAACTCCAAAAGAATTTACTAGTGTAAGGTCAGTGGTTCTGTCATCATATATATAATGGTGGAGAATATGATCATGATCGTATCTAACTGAAAAATTAGAACCTAAAAGTGGTGTCACTTCATTCATTACAGGTCTGTAGAGACTAGAATCTCTTGGGGCACTCACACAGGATGGCAGACGGTAGGTTGGTTCATACTTAGTGGGATTCTATAATTGTGTATATACAGAGACAACAATATTTTTACTATCACAAACCACTAATATAATATTTATTTGCTTTTTGTGTTGTAGACCTCGACCATATAAGAATTGCACAGAAAATTTGCCTGGTGGAATTGTATGCTGCAAAGTTTTACTCGATCTCCCTCTGCCATGTCCTCGCAGATACCTAAAATCTCGGTGAACCCTGAGGGTGCCCATGAGGATCAGTACTCAAAGGCTACATGGGATTTAGAACTTCCTAAGCTCCCTTGATGGTCGTATCAGAAAGATTCTTTCTGAATGCAGGTGATTTAAATACACCATCGTCTCTTTGCTTATTTTAACTTTTATGCACAATTATTTATTACATTAATAAAATTGTAATGCAGGTATGAAGCATGCCTTAAACTATGGAAGTCATGTTTGCATGACTTTCATTTGGGGAGAATACAACAAATCATGAATATGATAATTGCCAAGGGATGGATTTTGCCTTTTCCGGACGGACGGAAATCCATTATGATCTTGGAAGAAGTTAACGCAATGGAAGCAAACTGTACCGATGCTGATTCTATTGGATTTAATATTTAAACTATTATCATGTAATACATTTTATTTCACAGTATCACTTTTATCAATGTAGTATTGGCTATAGTAGCAACAACAATGATAATTAGTAACAATGAAATAAAGATTTAAGTTACTTTGATTTTTTTTCCATGGTTCTTTCATGTAACCAAGTGTTAGAGCATCTCCAATGGGAAAAACCCTTAGCAATATTATCCTAGTTGGCATATTAGGTGGCATGAAATAGAGAATATGTAAAAAAAATACACTTCAATGCATAATTGTCCTTAGCAAAAATTATAGACAATCCTACTTGGTTGGCTATATTTGTTGAACCAACATAAACCCTTAGCAAAAATATACACAATTTCATTATAGCTATGTTCATTGGAGTTTTACTTGCCACCCTTATGTAAAAATTTTATTATTTCCTAATTTAAAATTTTTAGCCAACCATTATATATGTTGCCTTTGGAGATGCTCTTATATTCTTAGATTTTGTACAACTTTCTAGGTCTTAAAACAATTTTTCTTTATGTAATTTTTTGTACTACTTTCTACTTATTAAACAATTTCCGGTTGTATTGTACTACATTTTCACGACCTTTGTCCTCTCCATGTATACATGTGGGGTGTGAGGGGTGTTCTTAAGTTCTTTTTTTCCATTATTTTACGGACAACATACATGCATTTTATCTCTCTAATATTTTAGAATTTTTTATAGTGAATATGTCTTTTTGCCAAACTTTCTTAAGTTCAACGAAGCTGATTAAGGTTTTTTGCTTTTCTCCCTTTTCCACTATTTTACTAGCATGATAACCCATGTCATGCACGGGTCACATTGTAATTCTTTTAATTTTTTCAAATGTCGTGATAAAATCCGTCATTTCCTATCTACTTCACATGATTCAGTCTGAAATCAACAGTTGATCATCGTTCTAATTTCAAAATATTAGCATAATTTTAAGTACCATATTTATTGGTGCTTGTTTAATGGTGAACATTGGCCGATAAAAGCAATAATAGTATGCGATGTAATTTATTTTCCAACATGAATCCAAAAAGAATTACTACAATAATAGCATGTCATGTAGTTTGTTTCTCTTTGCAATGTCAAGATCTATACGAGAAATTAACTGACAACATAAATTGACAACAATGAATTACGTGGCAAAAATGAATTATGATGGTAAGAACATAAACTAACAACAATATTTGGTGTAACAATACCAAAAATTAACTGTTATGTTTCGCATTTATAATCTATTTACATGCTCTAGATGTCATTAATATTACTTTCTATTTTCAATTTTGATCGCACCCCTACAATATTGGCGAACATATTGGATCAACAAAATATTGTTGAACCATTGTATCCTTTCTTTTCGGTTGATTGTGAAAATTCAAACCGAATTTCGAGCCTTTTTCAAAAATTGGATCAATTCTTCCGAATATGAAATAAGCCGGCGTACATTTGCTCAGATGCAACAACTTAATTGGGTAATCTATCCCCAAAAGATAATGATTTGTTGATGCAGTGGTTAATAGTACTTTGCCTTATATACAGAATTAAACTCTCCACTCTCTTCGGTGTTACATATTTAGTCTGAACTAGCATAAAAATCCATGCGAGGCATGGGTCGCTAGCTTAAATTGTATTTTTTAATTAAACTATTCATGATCAAACATGTAATTGATTTTCATAGAGTTCATCTCGTTACTGGTCTATGTGGTTATTGTGTACTTACTTAAATATGTTCAAATTTGTACTTTGGAAACTATATGAGTAGTACTACTGATAGCAATCATGTTAGTTTTCAATATTTATTGTGGGTCATAGAATATAAATTGAGTATTTTATGGGTGTTGTCTAATTATTAATTAAGACGATTTTTCAAAGCACCAACATTCCTAAATTTTCTTAAAAAATGATGCATCCATTTGGATCTCCAATAATATTCAAGATGGAAATTTAATAGTCTTCAAGATGCTGCATTCTAAGAATGCAGGTTTCAGTCCGGATTCCAATCAAAAACCTTCATAAATCTTCTAAAACTTCTCAGATCTTACGCTTTTACTTCTTAAAACTACATTTTTAACTTTTTTATTTGTTTTCTTCTAATTTCTTCATTTTAAGAATTCTTTGCATTTATTTCTCTTTCGGTTTTCGTCTGACTTTCATTGAGTTACCTCCATAAACAATGTATAATATATAATTCTTTTTCCCCACAAAATGTCATATTTTAAATTGAACATTAATTACTTTATATATAAAAGGTAATGTGTTATTTGTAGAATTCGTCTTTTTAAAGCCAAATATTTTTATGACTCGAATAGTTTGACTAATAAATTATTTTATCTTATTTAGTAATATACAAATTTCATTTTACGTTAACACCTCAATATTTTTTACTCTAATATATTGTTAGAAAATATCCAACATATTAATTATATATAATATCGGTTTATAACCCAATTGTGTATTTTACGTAATTCTTTTATCGATAAATGATAACCAATAAAGAGTCCAAAACTCATTTAAATCCAGTAATATTTAATCAATAATATTTCATCGATATCATACACATACATATTGTGTTTATGATTTAAATACATTTGAATATGTAGTTTAGTGGTATGAAAATGCACAATTAAACTCGGTGATCTACGTTCGATTACCATTAAAAATAAGACTTTTATATATTAATAGGAACTTAGGAGTAAATTGGTGCTTTCAAATCAGTAATAAAGTACTTTAGTTATTGGCTTGATCTTATATGTAATATTTTTCATAAAAATATATTATGCATTTCATATTGTTTCTTTAGATAAAACCAAATATTGCCACGCTTAAGCGGTATACACAGAGATATCATGTGTATTATTGAAAACACATATAGATGAGTGCTTAGGTTGTTTAAGGAAATAGTTATATAGTATTTTTTATTATTATTATGTTTATTATTATTGTTATTACAATTTTATAATATTATCAAACCATATATTATGTATCAATAATTGATATTTTAATTTAATATGTTATAGTTCAAATCAATAAATGTAAACGCAACATGACAAAAAATTATTAATATGTCGCAATATTAGAAAATTAGAAAAAAAAATTCACTAAAACAACATACACATACATCTTTTATGTGTATGATTTAAAACACATGTGATTGAGTGGTGTAGTGGTAAAAAGATTTGTTAATTAACTCAGAGACCCAAGTTCAATTTCCACTAAACACAACTTTTTCAAAAAATTGAGAATAATGGATAATTAGTAATCATAGTACATTAAAAAGTCTCACAACACACACATACATCTATAATGTGTATGATTTAAAACATATGTGATTGAGTGGTGTAGTGGTTGAAAGGTTTGTTAAATAACTTGGAGACCCAAGTTCAATCCCCACCAACCACATTTTTGTCGAAAATTTGAGAATAGAAGGATAAATTAGTAATTACAATACATTAAAAAATTTCACTATTTTTATCTTGTGTTGGCCTATTATATATATAATAGATTTTCACGTTTAAGCAAGATTTACAATTTAACATTTTTTTTTCTGCCTAGTTAAGCGCACTAAATACAAAGAAAAATATAATAATAATATAATTTTGTAAAATATCATTATGCATGTATCAAAGTCCAAATTTTACACTAAATAAATTCATGTCATCTCATATATCAGTAAAGTAGTCTCGCCTTTTCGTGTAATTATGCATAATACAAATAAAATATTTTAATATTACAATTTCGTAGAAGCATCTTTATGATTTCATAAAAAATTAATTTTAAAATAACATTGTGTTTTTTAGGTATTAAACCACTTCTACCACAATAATTTAACTTTCGAAAGTTTAATATATCATCCTTAATATAATAATAATTTAATTATGTAAATACTATTAAAAAAATCAAAAAAAAATATTTTCTTTTGTATACCTTTAAGCAAGATAATACATATTTCATGTAACTTCATGTGCCAAAAATCTAAACCCGAATAATGTATTTCTTGTCATGCCAGTGTTGAGTACAAAATTGTCGAATTTAGACAAAATCATATATATAATATTACAAATTATAAAGAATGCATAGTGGTCATGACTTGATTTATGTACTTTTGTGTTTGGAAAATTTATATTCAAATACTTCTTAATTTTTCTTTTATGCATTAAAGTGCCAGCAAATTGTCAAAAATAATGTTAAATAAATTATAAAATTAAGAGCTATCTAAACATGTAATGGATGAGTTTCAAAATTGTAAAGTGGAATTCTAACATGATAGATTGATGGTTATATAATGTGCCCATAAAATATGTTTGTATTAAAAGATCATGGATTCAATTAATGCAAACAACAATTATTTAATATATTTATATAGTAAAAAGATATTTTATTAAACTAGATTATAGCCTGTGCTATGCACACGGAAATTTTAAAAATTAATTAATAATTTTAATAAATTGTATAATTTATATTTAAAAATTGAATAATTTAATTGTGAAAAAAATAAAATTAGTATAATAAGTGCATTTCTTTATATATTGTAATAAATTTATTTCAAAATTACTTTAATTATATATTTTATTATATTTATTATATATGTTATGAGATTATTTAAATAAATAATATTTTATTATATTTATTATATATGTTATGAGATCATTGGCATATATCAAGTTACCAAAATTTAAAGATTAATTCAAATCTATATTAATAAACTTACCATAGATAATATATATTGCATTAATGATATTTAAATTTGATATACATACTTTCCATAATGGAAATATGTCAAATAATCATAAGAATCTTCTACAAACCAAAAATGAATACCAAACCAAAAATATGTATAGTCCATGGATCTAAATAAAGTTAAAAAGTTTAATCCGTATATGAATATGGATACCGAACCTAAGGCATGGGTTATCCACTAATTTATAATATATAGATATAGATTACCAAATGATATGGAAAGCCATGTTTGCCTATAATATTATATATGATGGGTGGATATTTATGCCAACAACAATATTTATTTATTAATATTTATTTATAATATATTTATAAAGGTATTTTAGTAAAGAGAAAAACGAAAAGTTTCTTGAGATATTTTAAAAAACAAGCTTTAAAATTTACTGGGCTCGCAGGACTAATTAATAATACTTTAAATAAATCTTGATTTTACAAAAATGCCCCCCATATTTACATATAAAATTGTATATCTTAGGGAACTTACATAAGACATATCTTAGACTCCTTAATCTCTTTAGTAAATTATTAAATGACATAGAAAGCAATATATATGATGAAATGGATAATCAGTACTACACTGTTCCAGAAAATTGTCACTACTAACCAGCAAGAAAGAGTTCGAACTAATACTAAAAACTGCATAATTTGTAGAGGACTAAGGTTGTGTTCACTTGGGAAGAATGGAATGAGGTAGGAATGGAATGAAAATTGTAAACAAAATTTATGACAAAAGAAGGGATGTTAGGGGAAATAATGAACAAATATGAGGGTGAAGAAATTTCTTATGATGAAAATTGCAAGGAAAATGATGATGATTGGGAATGGAGCATTCCTTCCAAAACATGTTGGTTAGAACTTTAGTTTAAATTGTGTGGAAAGGAATGAAGTAGGGAATAAAAATTTAAACATTTTTCCCAATCTTCCCCAAATAAGAGTATAAATTTCATTCCATTCTTCCCCCATTCCATTCAAGTGAAGTGAACATAGCCTAAATGTTTTCGAAGTTTTCGCTTGTTTTCTGGCTAAAATTTTCTCAATAGAGGACAACTCTATACATAAATTCTAGCCTTCTCGCCTTATATACAACAACACTAATGATATTATATTATTTTTATAAACTTTATAAAAACTCTGGTAATCAGTTACAAGAAAACTTAACAAATAACCATTTTATATCAAATTTATTATTTCAATATAGTATGGTTTCCAAAAAGAATGAAATTGTTTGCCAAGAGATTCCACGTCGGATCACAAGCAAAGGACATGTGTCACTGATCAAAGTTCTTCCATTTCAGACTTTTCCCAGAATCAGTCCGTTCTTCTAATTCTGTACTTACTCATGTATCATCTCATATGCTTAATAGTAAAATTTGGTACATAACGAATCTGTATCGTTTGTACATTGCTATTGAATTGATAGCTCAAGATCAAGCAGAACACATGCCTCTCGTCCTGTCCTGCAATTTACTAAAATAAAGTAGGTTTTCCTGGTGGTGGTTTTTGCACGATGGAACTATCATTTGTAAGCGAAACAACTACTTCAGACATTGCCGGCCTCACAGAAGTTGGTGACTGAGTGCACATCAGAGCAATCTCTACAATCCTTTTAACATTATCGATGTTATATTCATTTGGATCTAAAGTCTCATCGATCAAATCCGAATGCATGTCACTTTCGTACAAATTCCATGTCTGTGATAGTATGGTAAGGAAAGTAAATAAATGGCCAGGTAAAATATGAGTATGACATATATTAGATGTTATTGTTGATAGTTTCATTTTCATGAATCCCTTCTTTAGTCTGAATCTATAGTTAATATCGTAAAACAAAAATTTGCTTACATGTTTGAGCAGGGAATCATCAGTGTCAGACTCAATGTTTAAGTTGGTACACCTTCGGCCACTAACAATTTCTAGGACCACAATACCAAAGCTGTAGGTATCAACTTTCTCAGACAAGTGTCCATGGATTGCATACTCTGGTGCTGTGTAACCCCTGGTATATTAAGATAGTCTTTACTGAGAAATTTGACATGTTTATGATTTCCACCGTACACTACTTTATATCAAATTTTAAAACAGATAAAAAAAAGTCAAGAATCGGAAAAGTGAATTTGGTTAACTTACAAAGTCCCAGCAAATCTAGTGGTAAGATGACTTTGATCATCACGTATAAGTCTTGCCAGCCCAAAATCTGCAATTTTTGGTTGATAATCATTATCAAGTAGAATGTTGCTTGATTTTATATCTCGATGTATGATACGTAAATGAAATTGCTCGTGGAGATAAGCAAGGCCCTTAGCAATGCCAATAATAATGTCAACACGTTGTTTCCAGCTGAGAGTACCCCTTTTTTCACCTGCAAACCATAAGCTCGTATCAGAATATTCAATACTTCTAATAAAGTTATTATTAGGAAGCAGATGTTCAGCTTATAAGTTTGAAGTCAACAGAACTCGCCATATAGAAATGTATCAAGGCTTCCGTTTTCCATGTACTCGAACACAAGGAGTAGTTCTGATCCTCTGCTACCACAGCCTAATAAACGAATAATATTTCGGTGATTAACATTACTTATAAGCCTAACTTCACTCTCAAAATCTGTCTTTGCTTTGCTTGTAGCAATAGAAAGTTTCTTCACTGCAATTACATCCCCGTTCTTTATTATGCCCTGTGTTTAGCATAACCAAAATATAATGAGACAGTAAGCATCAATAGTGCATCAGGTAGGAATGGCTGTAAAATTAAAATCACCTTGTACACATCTCCAAACGCTCCTTCTCCTATTTTGGAGTCTTCGCTAAAGCTCTTTGTCGCTGATTTTAAATCTTTGAAATTGTAAATAACTGGCCCCTGCAACTTGGTTACCCCAAATATGTCACCTGGTGTACAGAAAGAAACAACTTACATTCAAAAAGTCTGTTTCTCGTAAACTCTGTGCGGGGTAATCATAGAAGCCTTCGAAAGCTACCTCTTTGACCTATTTTCCGCTTTCTCATTAATTGGTACCACAGAAGCACAGAAAGTATGAGCAAGAGAAGGCATATACCACCAACTGCACCACCAATAATAGCCGTCTTTGAGCTTGAATTTCCTGTAATATACAAAGTTGCTTATTACATGGTCTTTCATCTTGTAAACCTAAACTAAATTATGAATATACACTTAAACACTTCGATAAGAAATTATGTAAATAATTGCATAGGCTTTCAAAATATGTAAATTACTAATACTGAAAACTTGAGCTTAAAAAACTTACCACCTCCTCCTGATAGGTAGGGTGCAATATTTATTATGCTGTTATCAGCAAAAAATGAGGAAACCGAATATCTTAGAAAACAACCCGCATCAGCAGAACTTCCATCTGAGGCAGGAGGGCAGCTTTGTATGTTATTAAACCCAGTTGTCAAGCAACTTTGGCAGTCCTTCTGGCTTATAGTTTCAATACATTGTGCAACAGCATAGACTGTCGTTGTCACACCACCATTAAAAACGGGCCTTGTAGTTGCGGCAAAGAAGCCATCAATCTTGGGTGTGGCAGAAACAAGATCCGTTATTAACCCTTTCACCACAGTAGTAAAAGCTGTTGCATCAGATTTTCTTTGTTTGGGGCTGCGTACCCCAGCAGTGGATTCAAAAGTTACCAGTAGACTCTGTGTAAAGAAGTTATGCGCCTCATACCTTGTACAAACAAAGAAAAAAAACATATTTATATCATCTTCATTTTTTATTTAACCCATATTTGTCATTTATACCTGGATCAATGACACGGGGCCAACTTTCAATTAGTTACCAGGGTTAAATATGTTAAAGCTGGGCACTTGCAATTATTCGAGTCCCCAGATCAAATTCAATTATTTACAGGATAGGAGTACATTTGTCTGAAGTTTGAACACTAGCTACCAATTGGTTACTTTATGAATATGATCCAAGTAATCGTAATTACATCAAGTCTTGATGTAAGATATTTCTAGCTAGACAGATTATGTGGCCTCTGCTTTTGAAAACTCTGATTCCCTTTGTTTGCTAAAATGATCAATATAACAATTAAGCCTGAAATTATGAGACTCTATTTACATTATCATTTCTAGTTCCTAGATGCAGAAACAAATGATAATAAAGGTAAAAATAGAGAATGAAGACCTGAGAAAGCAGCCTTCATATATAACATGACCACCATCAGCGGTAGAACAATTTCGTCTGATTTGAGTCCAGGCAACATCAAGGCAAGCAACACAATCTGCGCTAGAAAGATAATTCCTGCACTGGACCATCCCATAAACATCAGTTTCAACTGCGGTCGCAAAGTGAATGTTGCTGTTGTTGGACAACTGTTTCCTTATGTCTCCAAACGTTTTGTTAAATTTAGTCAAGAAAACCGACATTTCAACGTCAATCCTAAACTGACTGCAATCTTGCTTCAACAATTTAGCTTGAGGGTCCGATATAACTCCTCCGATAATCATCATTAAAATCAACAGAACTCCATGGAGCAAGATGGCCATTGTCATTGAGATAACCCTTCTTGTTTTTCCAGAACTTTATGAACTTGTTAGCTACATCACTTATTTGTCTATATGTCAAGCACATGGACACCATTTTGCAGTTGACTATTCTACAAAATCTAAGCATCATGGGGTTGATTTTAAATAAGACTCATGACTCATGAGTGGTGGCGGCCAAAATGTTAGCAGTCACTCTGGTATTCTACACAAGTGGCTTAGAGGGTATAATGACAGCAAATGGGACTCAACTATTTATGATTTTATGTATAAAATTAAACAAAAATATATATTCCAACGTTAACAAATTCAAAGTCAATTAAATAACATCAAAAAGAGCTTCTTAAGGCTTCTAAGATCAATTTATGGAGCAACATTTATTAACGTAGATATTTTCATATTTTATATTCTGAGATGTTGGGATATTATTTTTATTTATATTATTGATAATTTATCATGATATCAAGAGTCTAGGTTATTTCCGTAATAGTTTGCGGATGTGAGTGTGCGAAAAATTCCACAAGAATTTGTGGGTGAGAAAAATAATACTACGAGAGTTCGTGGTGTGAGGGTAAAAACTTGTGAGAGTTCGTGGATGAAAAATATTAAGTAATATGACATAAAAAAACACGATGATGATAGGTTTTGTAAGAAATTGTCCCAAACCAACGGTGACAAAAAGAAGAATTCTGAGGAAAATCGTGAGACGAAAGAGATGCATTATGAACAAAGATATGACGAAGATAAGTGTAAAGGGAATGAACATGATGAGGGAGATGATTCAAGTAGGTCTACTTGTTAGGATCTAGAGTGCGGAAGCGATATAATTCAACCAAAGATTTAAAGAGAAAAATATAAAGATTGTAAAATTAACACCGGGATTTTTAGGTGGAAAAACCCTCTTTGAATAGAGGTAAAAAACCACCGGCGAGAGAGCCAAAAATATATACTATAATAAAATGGGAGTACAAGAATATTTCCTTCTAAGGCTGATAGAGAATAGCCCAAGTTAACAACTCTCTACGGGTTAAATAATTATACTCGAAATATAGAAAGAGAGGATGAATAAGAGAGGAAATATAAGAGAGAAGGAGAAATGATGTTTTTGGTTTTTGGTGTGTTTTGGTATGTTACAACCGGAGTCTATTTATAGCACTTTGAAGAACAAAATACATCATCCCTTACATCATTTATTGGCATGATTTATTTGACTAGCATGATTTCTTTGATTTGTGGCTTCTAGTTTTTCAACACCAAACTTTGAATGTGAGTCACCGTCCAACAAATCTCCACCTTGACTCACCATTCAGCAAAACGCTCTTCTCGCCATGAACACCTTGATTAGGTGTGGATGATACCAGCTAAATTAAGACAATGATCAAACTTAGCTGATGGAAGTGGCTTGGTTAACATGTCTGCAGGATTATCGGCTGTATGAACCTTCTCGACAGTAAGATTTCCTGCAGCAACGGTATCTCGGATAAAGTGGTGCCTTATATCAATATGCTTGGTCTTGGAATGATATTTGCTGTTCTTGGTTAAATGGACAGCACTCTGACTATCACTGAATACCACCAGAATATCTTGTTGTATACCAAGTTCGCTTACCAAGCCTCGGAGCCATATAGCCTCTTTCATACCTTCAGTAGCAGCAATGTATTCTGCTTCAGTGGTTGACAACGCTGCTATAGCTTGTAATGAAGAATACCAACTGATTGCAGAACCACACAAGGTAAATATATAAGCAGAAAGAGATCTTCTCCGATCTAAATCACCACCATAGTCAGCATCAACATATCCAACTACGCCTCCGGGATCAGCTCCGTGTCTATCAAATACCAAACCAATATCAGATGAACCCTTTAAATAACGAAGAATCCATTTCACTGCTTCCCAATGTTGTTTTCCTGGATTGTGCATGAATCTGCTAACCATACTAACAGCATAGGCCAAATCAGGCCGGGTACACACCATGGCATACATTAAACTTCCAACGGCATTAGAATAAGGAACGTGTGACATGCGCCTTTTACCTTCTTCGGATTGTGGACACTGTTCTGATGATAACTTGAAATGAGCAGCAAGTGGAGTATTAACAGGTTTACAATCTTTCATGTTGAACCTGTCGATCATCTTCAAAACGTAATTCTTCTGTGACAACAGAAGCTTACCTGCCTGACGATCTCTACTAATCTCCATTCCAAGAATCTTCTTGGCGGGACCTAAGTCCTTCATATCAAATTCACTACTCAATTGGGCTTTTAGCTTGTTAACGAGAGATTTATCTCGAGCAGCAATTAACATGTCATCGACATAAAGCACAATTATCATAACTACTCCTAGAGTAGCCGTGTTCAATCATGAAGGAATCAAACCTTTTATACCATTGTCTAGGAGACTGCTTCAGACCATAAATAGACTTCTTCAACCGGCATACACAGTCTTCTTTTCCCGCAACTATAAACCCCTCAGGTTGATGAATATAAATTTCTTCTTCGAGATTTCCATGAAGAAATGCAGTTTTCACATCTAACTGTTCCAACTCCAAATCATGCAACGCAACCAGAGCAAGTAATGTACGAATAGAGGTATGTCGGACAACAGGAGAGAATACCTCATTGAAGTCAATGCCTTCATGTTGATCAAATCCTCTAACAACAAACCTTGCTTTGTGTCTTGCACTTTCAACGCCAGGAATGCCTTCTTTCTTCTTAAAGATCCACTTACAACTGATGGCTCTCTTACCCTCAGGTAACTTCACCAGATCCCAAGTATCATTTTTAGGAAGACTCTCAATCTCTTCTTGCATAGCTGTAACCCATCTTGATGAGTCAGTACTAGAGATAGCCTCAGAGTAACTTCTGGGCTCATTAGAATCATCAATCTCTTGCGCAACAGCTAAAGCAAAAGCAATGTTGGCACTTTGGTCAACGTATCTTTGAGTCGTCCTTTTTGGTCTCTGTTCAGGAAGATTTTGAGCCATAGACCATGGTTGTGGTAAACCTCGCCTTTGTGGTTGACGTTGTGGACTTCTGTGGTCAGCAACAATAGTTTGATTGTTGGAATTTTGTGGAGTAGAGGAAGTTGGGACATTTTCCTCTTCATCTGAAGTTTTGACTTCGAACTCCACCTTCTCTCCGGTACTGTCTATATCATTTGTACCTGTAGGAGAAGCAACAACATCTTTTCCAGAAGATAGCATAATATTTTCATTAAATGTAACATTTCGGCTATGAAAAACCTTTTTAGACTCGGGGTCATACAATCGATAACCTTTGACCCCTACACCATAACCCAAGAAAATGCATTTTTTCGCACGTGGTTCCAATTTTCCCTCGTTCACATGGAAATAAACAGGACAACCAAATATTCTAAGGTTAGAATAATCAACAGGTTTACCTGACCAAACTTCTTCTGGAATATTGCCGTCAATTGAACTGTTTGGGGAGCGGTTTATCAAATAACATGCCGTGGATGCCGCTTCTGCCCAAAACTCTTTCCCCAAGCCAGAATGAGAGAGTAAACAACGAACTTTCTCCAATATAGTTCTATTCATACGTTCTGCAACTCCATTTTGTTGCGGGGTCCCTGGAATGGTGTGGTGTCTAGCAATCCCTTCCTTTTTGCAGAAAACATTAAATTCAGTAGAACAGAATTCAAGACCATTGTCAGTTCTCAATCTTTTCACCTTCCTACTAGTCTGGTTTTCAATCAAGGTTTTCCAATCCTTGAAAGTTGAAAATGCATCATTTTTGTGTTTTAGAAAATAAACCCAGAGCTTTCTTGAGAAATCATCAATAATGGTTAGCATATAATGACATCTTCCTTTAGAAGGAACTCGTGAAGGACCCCAAAGATCCGAATGGATATAATCCAATGTACCTTTAGTTCTATGAACGCCTTTTGAAAAACTAACCTTTTTCTGCTTACCAAAAATACAGTTTTCGCAGAAATCAACCTTACCGGTACAATGGCTTCCGAGTTTTCCTTCCTTGTTGAGGACCTGCATTCCTTTTTCACTCATGTGGCCCAAACGCATATGCCACAAATTTGTATCATCAGTGGATGAGATAACATCTGCAGAACCTGAAATAGTTGAACCATGCAGCGTATACAAACTACCACCAGATCTATTTGCCTTTAGTAGTACAAGAGCACCTTTGGACACTTTTAGAACTCCACCTTCAGCTGAATACTTATACCCTAGTGATTCAAGGGTGCCTAAGGAGATGAGATTCCTTTTTAAACCGGGGACATGTCTGACACCGGTCAAAGTTCTAGTAATACCATCATGAGTTTTAATTTGGACTGTACCTAAACCGACAACTTTGCATTGAGCATCGTTGCCCATTAAAATAAGACCACCATCAATTTTCTCATATGTAGTAAACCAATCTCTATTAGGTGACATGTGAAATGTACAGCCAGAATCAAGTATCCACTCATTTCTAGACCTTTGTTCTACGTCAGCCGCTATTAATAACTCCCCATCAGAACCGGACTCCACGACACTAGCTTTAGCATATTGATCAGGTTGTTTAGCTTTACCCTTATCTTCTTTATCTTGCTTATTTTTTAATTTAAAGCATTCAGAGACTTCATGTCCTTTCTTCTTGCAATAACGACAAAACTTAGAGTTTCTACCTCTTGATTTTGATCTGGACCTATTCTTACTGTTACTACCAATTTCAGCATTTCTCCCTCTAATAACCAAGCCTTCGCCCGAATTTTCAGAATGAATTTCAGTATCAAAATTTTCTTTTGACAATAAATGTGACTTGACATCTTCAAAAGACAAGCTAACACGATTTCCATATAGCATAATTTCTTTGAAGTGTTTATATGAGGGTGGTAGTGAGACAATAAGTAAAACGGCTTTATCTTCATCATCAATAGTGACATCTAGGTTTTCTAAATCAACAGTAATTGAATTAAACTCATTTAAGTGAGTTTGAATAGGAGTACCTTCTGACATACGGAGTGTGAAGAGACGCTCCTTAAGCCGCAATTTGTTTGCAAGGCTCTTGGTCATGTAGAGAGATTCCAATTTAGTCCACATACTTTGGGCGGCCTTTTCTTTGATGACCTCACGCAATACTTCTCGTGATAAACAAAGTTGGATCACATATAACGCCTTCTCATCAATTTCAACCCATTGATCATCTGTCATAGTGGCCGGCTTCTTTGATTTACCATCCAGAGCTTTCTTTAAACCATTTTGGATTAAAACGGCTTGCATTTGGACGCACCATATAGCGAAACTAATTTTACCGTCAAATTTCTCAATATCGAATTTTGTCGACATAGTAAAAAATCTTAGTTGAAAAATATAATGGCTCTGATGCCAATTTGTTAGGATCTAGAGTGCGGAAGCGATATAATTCAACCAAAGATTTAAAGAGAAAAATATAAAGATTGTAAAATTAACACCGGGATTTTTAGGTGGAAAAACCATCTTTGAATAGAGGTAAAAAACCACCGGCGAGAGAGCAAAAAATATCCACTATAATAAAATGGGAGTACAAGAATATTTCCTTCTAAGGCTGATAGAGAATAGCCCAAGTTAATAACTCTCTACGGGTTAAATAATTATACCCGAAATATAGAAAGAGAGAATGAATAAGAGAGGAAATATAAGAGAGAAGGAGAAATGATGTTTTTGGTTTTTGGTGTGTTTTGGTATGTTACAACCGGAGTCTATTTATAGCACTTTGAAGAACAAAATACATCATCCCTTACATCATTTATTGGCATGATTTATTTGACTAGCATGATTTCTTTGATTTGTGGCTTCTAGTTTTTCAACACCAAACTTTGAATGTGAGTCACCGTCCAACACTACTCAATGAAGCAAATTCGTTTTTTTTTTTTTTGGCAAACTCTTGATTCTCATTATCATGAGTTTGAGGGGGAATGCTAACGTATATTATTATTATTGTTAAAAGATATTTATATATTACATATTATGGGATGTTAAAATGTTACTTTTATTTATATTATTGATGGTAGGGAATTTTCTTATGAATACTTGGAGTTAGTTTGTATATCTTGTGCTCTAAATCAATTTTTATGTATTTAAGTATTGATTTGATAAATGAATAAAACATAAACTTAAGAGCATATTTATCAACTGTCCTTCTTAATTAGTGAGCTTGTTAAATAATTCATGATGCATTTGTTTCTTTCAATATTCTATATTCCGTTTGGTTGAAAAGAATGAAATCGAGTGAAAATGAAATGAAATTGTACTGTTTTAATGTTTTAATGTATACTATTTATTTTACCTTTTGCTGATTAGCTATCTATAAAATTTATTCCTTTAGTCATTTTTTACTATCAAAAAAGTTATACATCTGGGGGTGGCACGTGTTGATAAAGAACAAAATTGGAAAGAAGTGCAAGCTGAAGAATTCTGTCATAACAAACTCCAGCTGGTTGACAACTTGGATGCAGAGAGATATAAAAACAAGATTAGGAGATTCTTTTTACTCACTTAGTCATTTTCTTTTTCAGCAATTTTTTAACTCTTTTCTGTAAGATAGTATGTTCTTAGCAAGTAGTAGAGTAGTGATGTTCAAGGACTTTTGCTTTGCTGTATCAATGGAGTTCGATTGAATAAAGATGAATCGATTACTATTTCACAGTTTACTTCTTATATTGTAAAAGCAGGTTTAAAAGAATACCAAAGAAGGAGCCAAAGTCTCTACAGCCATATGTTTCGAGTAAACCAGGTCAAAGTAATGCCCATTCGAAAAAGTTGCAGTTGGCTGAGGTTGGCATAGAGGGAGAGGAAAAAAACCAGTGGTAAGTTTGAGATAACACAAGAAACTTTATCATCTTAATAGGTTGGTGAAGTTGCAATTTAGAGAGCTTTCATTGGTTTTTGGCTATTGCATTCCGAGGTGGCGAGGTAAGTCTGCTAATATACCGTCGAATCAGCTGTGGCATGAATGACACAACTGCGTCATTGAAACTGAAAAAATTGTTTTTGGAAAAGTTTGGATATGCAAGTGTTGAATTTTGGTAAATTGGGCTTCAATCTTCATTATGAGTAGAGACAGAGTGCGCAAAAGTTTAACTTGAAGATCAAAATGTTGATATTAGTTCTGTAGTTTTAAAATTATGGTTGTCATTTGCACAAAAAAAAAAAAAAAGGTTATATCAAAGTTTCTCATACGTTATTGAAGCTGCTTTCTAAATCAGCAAAAAATATAAAAAAGTCGCTTTGTGCAAAAGTTATGAATTTATAACATTCCTCAGTTGATACATCCAGCTAAAAATATGGACGAGTAAACAAAAGTGAGGCCGCGATCTTTCAAACTCGCGTAAGTTTTACCACTCCCTCAGGATGTTCTTCCATGCTTCTTGAGTGTGTAGTGCTATTAGAATTTCGAAACACCACTTACAATATGTCCTAAACTAAATAGAGTAAAATCATCTTCACCCTAGCAAGTTTGTTGCAAAGCACAATTCATAGGCAAGATGTCAGTGGTTAGTTCCGTACCTCATTAAAGGCCCATATACCAGCTTCCCTATTGTTATCACACAATTCCAGAAGTTGCTATCACTACCAAGTCGAACTTAAACTCAAATGACTACAAACTATATCTCTGTTTGAAAACAATCCATTCTTTTAACATTGCAAGAGTAATAATTCGGTACATAGTAACTTCGTATATTTTTGTTCGTTGACATTAAATTTAATGTTGATGATGATTGACAAAGTAGCGTACATGCACTTCGCCCAGTTCTCTAATTAGAATAAAGTGGGTTTTTCTGGTGTGTGCTTGATGGAACTATCATTTGTAAGCAAAACAACTACTTCAGACATTGTCGGCCTCAAAGAAGTTGGTGACTGAGTGCACATCAAAGCGATTTCGACTGTCTTTTTAACATCATCAACGTTATATTCATTTGGATCTATATTCTTATCCACCAAATCCAAATGCATGTCCCTTGCATACAGATTCCATGTCTGTGACATTATAAAATAAAACAAAAGTTAGAAAAATAAACAGGTTTAAAGTTGAGTTTTACATCGATCAACTTTGTTATAATCGTTCAATTGAAAAATTCCTTTTACAGACAGATGTACAAGTTCATTATACAATATAGAATTCGCTTACATGTTCAAGGAGGGAACCATTGTCAGGCTTCATGTTTAAATTGGTACACCTTCGGCCACTTACAATTTCAAGGATCATGATGGACAAAATAACCCCAGCCCTACGGCTTAGGCCGAAGCCAAAAGAACGACACCCCAGGCCAGCTACAACCGTAGCGCCCCTACGGCGCTACGGTTTAAGGTCGACCATATGGGCGTAGATCCCAAGGGCGAGTCCTCAGACATGTGTCCTACCTTTATCCACCTGTCCCGACGCATAACCCCTTAGCTTCACCCCGTCATCTATTCTACCCCTACCAAACGAACAGCTGGCCTGACAGCTCCAGCTCATTGGCTATCCTACTACCATGAGATCAACGGCGGGAGCATAACGGACGAACGGAAGGGAGACACGTGGCCAATAAATGGGCTATATATAGAAAGGAAAGACCAACGGAAAAAAGGTGACAAAATAAGACACACACACACATATACACCACCATCTAAATCTTCTGATGATCGCTACGGATCAGAGCTAGAATATCTGTAGACCATCATTTGGCGCCGCTGCCGGGGATCAAAAGTGCTTACCCCATCAACCCACAACGACCCGAAACTAAGACTTAAAACACAGATTTGGATACGTGCTAGTATCTACCACAAGAAAGATGAGTCGAGAATCCAGTACTCAGAGAAGTTTTTCTCATTCAGCATCACACTCACCCCCTCGTTCACCCATACACAGCCAGTTCTCGCATCTGAGAGCACAGCAGAGATATATGCAAGAACAAATGGATCGATTGACAGCCCAGATGGCAGGGAATTATCATGAAGCACACCATCAGCCCTACTATCCAGATGAAAGGCAGGGTTCCTTCGCTACCCAGTTCCCTGAAGACTATCATTCAGAGCGTTCTTTCTCCTCATCACGCGACGAAGAACGTCGCCCAAGCTCTAGCTCCAGCCGCTCACTCCGACAGCGCCCGGAGCGTTCATCCTCAGGGTCCCGGGGATCCGTATTCTCCCGGTTGTCCGGACGAACAGAACCCCGTGCTAGGAGGTCTTATCGAGAGAGAAGCCCCGGTGCGGAAAGGCGCAGGAGGTCTAGATCAGGGGACCACCGCAGAAGAATCCCTCCCATAATAATCCAACAGAACTCTGCGGCCCCACGTCAGGAAAGACAGGAGGAATTAATGACAAGGTTAGCCCGGTTGGAAGACTTGGCAGCCGGACCCCTATTAAACATGAATGGGGGAAGGTCCCCGTTTTCGGAAATCTTAGAGGTGTCTCAGGTGGATCTAGGAGTCAAGATAACAGGGCTGGAGTCTTTCGATGGTACCACAGACCCCAATGACCATCTCAGCTATTATGAAAATTTAATGATCTGCCACAGATATAATGATATAACAAAGTGTCGTTTGTTTATATCTACTCTCAAAGCCTACGCGAGGACATGGTTTTCGAGTTTACCCCCCAGAAGTATTAACTCGTGGGAAGAATTTAAGGTCGTGTTCTTGGCCAAGTTCCGAGTAAATATTCCTCACGCAGTGCACACCATTTCTTTAGAAAATGTAAAGCAGAATCCTGGGGAATCATTGCGAGATTATATACAGAAGTTCAAGACGGCCGCGTCTAAAGTCAGAGAGCTTAAACCAGCCACCGCGGTGGATTCGTTTGTAAGAAATATGAATTACGAAGAATGCAAAGATTGTTGTAAGGAGCTATGCAACAAAGAACCGGAAGACCTCTACGAGGCCTACAGTATCGCCACGGCTTATATTGCTACGGACGAAAGACTAAGGGCATACTATCCCAGTTCTCGAAATAGGGCATCCGGTTCAGAACAAAGGAATATGCAAGTGGATGGGATAGATGATTTTCGAGGGACAGGGAAAAAGAACTTCCCTACGGATCTAAGAGCCCCGCCCCGTCAGGCCAAAGAGGCTCCAACCTTCACCCCTCTCAACAGGAGTCCTTCGGCAATCTTGGAGTGCATCCGAAATAGAGACTTTTTCCAGGAACCACCTCCGATGAGAACCCCAGCAGACAAGAGGGATAAAACCCGATTCTGCGCTTATCATGCGAGTGTGGGTCACCACACAGATGAATGCACTTCATTGAAGTATTTCTTAGAAAGACTCATCAAGAGAGACTTACTAAACGACTATGTACAGCCACGGCGACAGAACGCCCCCCCACCAGAACCTCGTGGTAGAGGACAACCGGCCAGGCATGTCGTAGACATGATCATGGGAGGAGAAAATCCACCTCCACATAAGAGGGAAATCCTACACTTGGATGCTCAGAAGGCGTTCCGATGGTCTGAATCGACAATCTCATTCACAGACAAGGACTATCCAGAAGGAGATGAATGTCAGAGTGGCCCTCTCACCGTCCAGTTGGACATAGCAGGTCAAGACGTAAAGAAAGTTCTAATAGACAATGGTTCTTCAGTAGATATCATCTTCCGGCACACTTTGAGAAGAATGATATTGGATGGACAGATTGAAAACCAGAGTGCTGAAGACACAAGGGGGCCCCTCTACGGCTTCAGGAATAATGCTGTTCCGATACAAGGTACGATCGACCTACCTACCACCTTTGGTACCTCCCCCCAAGAAGTAACTGCCCTTGTTAGATACTATATAATCGATATTGCTTCTTCATATAATGTCATAATTGGGAGACCAACCTTGTTCTACCTGGGAGCCATTATTTCCACTCCACACATGAAAGTAAAGTTTCCAACTCCCGAGGGCACGGGTGCTTTAAAGTCAGACGCTAAAGCGTCGTTACTATGCTATTCTGCCTCACTCAATCTGGCTCAAACCAATCCTCGTAAAAGGAAGATATTTGAATTTGAAAAAAGGGTCGACTCGGGAAGTGCCTCCAAGGCCCCCAAGTCCGAAAGAACGCAGGTTCTGTTCATCGAAAACTCTTATCAGCCCAATCCCAGAAACGAAGACCAACACCAAACCTCCCGTCTTCCGAAGGCAGTTCCGGGTGAGCCGACTGAACAAGTGGAATTGGTTGTTGGAGACCCTTTGAAATTACTGTCCGTGGGGCAAGGCCTCGAAGAACCCCTGAAAGGAAAGGTCATACAGTTGCTTCGAGAATATGCTGATGTGTTCGCATGGAAGCCGGAGGATATGCCGGGTCTAGATGAAACCATCTCTCTACACCGCTTGCATCTAGACCCGAATAAAAAATCCGTCAAACAAAAAAGACGGAATTTTGCTCCCGAAAGGCAACAAGCTGTGGACGAAGAAATCAACACGTTGTTAAAGGCAAACTTCATCTACGAAATCCAATTTCCCGAATGGATAGCCAATGTGGTCCTGGTGAAGAAACCCAACGGGAAGTGGAGGGTATGCATAGACTACACGGATCTAAACAGGGCTACACCGAAGGACTACTACCCCCTGCCCACCATAGACCATCTTATCGATGCTACGGCGGGATATGTCTTGTTCAGTTTTCTGGATGCATTCTCAGGCTATAATCAAATCAGCTTAGCTCCGGAAGACAGACCAAAAACTTCCTTCATTACCCATAGGGCTGTGTATGCTTATCGAGTGCTTCCGATGGGATTGATGAATGCAGGGGCAACCTACCAAAAAGCGATGAACGAGATTTTTTCAACCCAAATTGGGAAAAACCTAGAGGTGTATGTGGATGATGTTATTGTCAAGTCTCAAAGCAGAGAAGCTCACCTGGTCGACCTACGGGAAACTTTTGAAAACTTGAGAAGGTCTAACCTCAAGCTTAATCCTTCTAAGTGCACTTTTGGCGTAGCCAGTGGTAAGTTTCTGGGTCACGTAATTAGCGCCAAGGGAATTGAAGCTAACCCTGACAAGACAAAAGCCATTTTGGACATGCCACCCCCATCCACTCCTAAACATGTACAATCCCTCAATGGATGTCTGACTTCTCTGCGACGCTTTATATCCAAACTGTCAGAAAAAAGTTTACCATTCTTCGAAGTTCTGAAGGGGGTTAGCAAGTCTCGACAAATAGAATGGACAAAATCATGCCAGGAAGCCTTTGAATCTCTAAAAAGGTACCTCGCTTCTCCTCCAGTACTATCCCGTCCAGTCACGGGTGAACCATTATACCTATATCTTGCTGTGGCCAACGAAGCCGTAAGCTCATGTCTCATCCGAGAGGAAAATGGAAAGCAGTTACCCATCTACTATGTCAGCCATGTACTCAGGAATGCAGAGATTCGTTACCCAACCATAGAAAAAATGGTGTATTGTCTCTTACTGGCCAGTCGGAAGCTACGGCCTTATTTCCAAGGACATGATATCAATGTTTACACCAACCATCCATTGCGGAAAATACTCCACAAGCCAGACTTATCCGGGAGATTAGTCAACTGGGCGGTTGAACTAAGCCAGTTCAACATCACATATCTACCAAGAGTTTCAATAAAAGGCCAGGCCTTAGCTGATTTCTTAGTTGAATGCTCCGGATTGCCGGATGAAGAGATTGATCCCAACTTGAGTGCTCCCTCACAAAAATTACCCTCTCCTTGGAAGTTGTTCGTCGATGGTTCCACGACAACGGACAGTAGCGGGGCAGGCGTCCTTCTGATCAGCCCTGATGGGTTTGAGGTACAGCAATCAATCAGATTCGCTTTCCCAACTACAAATAATTGTTCCGAATATGAGGCACTCCTTGCGGGTCTCCGCCTCGCCAAAGCCTTACAGATTCGAAGCCTTCAAGCATACAGTGATTCACAGTTGGTAGTAAATCAGATTCAAGGTAGTTTTACAACCAAGTCACCAATGCTGGTACAATATCTGACAGAAACGAAAGAACGCTTGTCACAGTTCGAGGAAGTCACACTCACCGGAATTATGAGGGGGGAGAATCAGAGGGCAGACACTTTGGCAAGGTTGGCTACAGCCGAAGAGGCTGAAATGACCACCGCCATCTATCACTCTACCCTAACGGTTCCTTCAGTCAATATGCCTGCGGACGAACACCTACAAGTCATGATGATAACCCAGGGCCCTAATTGGATGACTCCGATCCTTCTATATATACAAGAAGGAATCCTTCCCGAAGATAAAAAGGCAGCCCAAAGGCTGAGGGCGAAAGCGGCACAATATTCTGTGGTTAACGAATGTCTCTACCGAAGATCCTTCTTGGCACCCCTTCTCAAATGTATAGACTGTCCCGAGTCTGACTATTGCATGTTAGAAGTTCATGAGGGGATTTGCGGAAGCCATTCGTCGGGAGAAGCATTAGCACACAAAATCCTCAGACAAGGGTATTATTGGCCCACGTTGAGGCAAGATTGCATAACCTATGTCAAACAGTGCACTAAGTGCCAGCTATTTGCTTCGATTCCCAGACAACCCCCGGTTCTACCTTCCTCTATATTATCTCCGATACCTTTTGACGTCTGGGGCATGGACATTGTCGGACCATTTCCTCCGGCCAAAGGAGCCCTGAAGTTTCTCATAGTGGCGGTCGACTACATGACTAAATGGGTAGAGGCCAAGGCAGTGGCTCATATCACAGCTACTGTGTGTCGAAAGTTCTTTCACGAGGCCGTGGTGACTCGATTCGGAATTCCCAGAGTGTTGATAACGGACAATGGAAGGCAATTCATTGATGCCGATTTTGAAGACTATCTCTCCGCCTACCTCATTCAGCATCGAAGATCTTCTGTGGCATACCCCCAGTCTAATGGCCAGGTTGAGGTAACCAACCGCAGTCTTCTAAGAAGCCTCCAGAAAAATCTTGAAGAACATAAATCATTGTGGGCCGAAGAGCTCCACAACATCCTGTGGGCTTACAGAACTGACAATAGGAAGCCCACAGGGGAAAGTCCTTTCAGACTCACATATGGAACCGAGGCCCTGATACCAGTGGAAATTGGAGAGACTTCTCACCGAGTGCAAAGTTATGATCAACAGCTTAATGAAATAGGGCTTCGAACAAACCTGGATTTGATAGAAGAAAGAAGAGAGAATGCGGTCATCCGCATGGCCACGTACAAACAGGCGACGGCCAAATATTTCAAAAAGATCCACCCTCGGCAATTTCAGGAAGGGGACAAAGTGCTACGGTCTACAGCTGTTTCAGACCCATCTCACACCAAAAAACTGGACCCTGTATGGGAAGGCCCTTATGTGATACGAAAGGCTCTTCGGCCAGGTACTTATGTTCTTGCTAGACTCAATGGGGAGATAATCCCCAACACCTGGCACGCGATCCATCTCAAGAGGTTCTTCCCTTAGGTACTGTTTCTACCCCATCTACCTTATGCTTTTGCTGTAAAAGAACCCACTAGCAGTAACTTAAAAGTTACTTATCTTGTTTTGATGTGTACGGAATTATTATATGTATAAATTATCACTGTGTGTACGTTTTTGGGTACTTGTTTAAATTATTATATCGTTTAAATTGGCTATGTTGTATCATATCTGTCAAATATTTCTCTGTCTCCCGAGACCAAAGCCTTATACCTATGAGGCCATGCCTATGTATTTGAGGATATCTATAGCCCCCTATTCAAATAGCCAATATGATTAGTTCGAACGGGACTAAAGGCATAGATGGGGCAATCTATTCATTAATGGGCCAACATATGTAGCCCTATTTAGGCTACGGCATGAATAGATTCTGGTACAACACCTTTTCATTCTTAAGCCAACATATGTAGTTCCAAAGAAACTACGGCATGAATTGGTTCCCTGGTCAGACAGGAAAAGGCTTATCGCTCAAACTAATACCTAAACGAATATTTGATTATATTGTCCAGATTCGACTTTGTTTATGTCATCTGAATCTTGTTCTAAAATTATTATACTATCTGGACTCCCTTTCTTCCTCCGGAAAAAAAAAAAACAGCGAAAAATGAATGAATGACTTACGATATCTACATTTTCCTGAAAGATTATACTCAGGCATAACTGGCGGTTCAACTATGATCCCTACAGGGCTACAGAATTTAAAGGCCTTCGGCTACGGCTCTAGCCATGCCTTCCTCATAAAAGGATGTGTTTTAGCCCTTTTATTCAAACGGGAAAAACCCTACCCATATCAATTAAAAAACTCGAAAGTAGAACTTTGATTATATTGTCCGGATTCTGCATTGTTTAAATTATCCAGATTTTGTATGTTCGATAAATGATTCACCCAAACTCTATGTGGTTTTCAGGAAAAACTAAAACGAGGATCAACACATGACTTAGCATGCCCATTTATAGGATTTAAAGGCCTTCGGCTACGGCCCTAGCCGTGTTTTAACCCTTTCATTCAAAAGCCTACAAATATGACCATTACGTATTGAATTTTGCATAATTTTAATTCTTTCTATATAATATCATTTCGCAAACATCTCTTCATCCGAAGGTATTCAAACAGCTACGGCCACATAGCTAAGGTGCAAATAGCCAGGATATTCGCTTCGATTATGACAACCTATGCTTGCATCCAATTACCTACAGCATCGATTACTAGTATAACCCACTCATTCATTTCCCTCATAATGAAGTTTCAGGCAAAATTATATTAGAACATAATCGAATTAACTGTGTGCTTAGGATAAATCATACAGTTAATACAATTGTTAAATGTGTTAACTGACCTTCTCCAGGCCAGGAACGATGCAAAATAAACCAACAAAAAGAAAGGCAAAAAGTAAAAAGAAATCGGACCATTATCCATTCATAATTAAGAAAACAAGATACAAATTTTTTCAAAATAAAAACATAAAAATTCCCCCTCCAACTCCAACCAGCTATGCAACCTGTGCAATAGAGCTGGAAGAGGAACCTGCATCTCCACCCCCGTTATCACCATCCTTTTTCTTCTTCTCCGCCATCTTCTGAGCTTCCTCCTGGGCTTCTTTTCGCTTCGCCAACGCCTCCTCGATCTTGCGGAAGATCTCTGGAAAGTCAGCTACAGATTCTGGCCCGTCGAAAACAAGCCCGTCCACGATCACTTTATTTTCCTCCCAGAGATAGATCAAATTTTTTGGATCCATGTAAAAGAAGAGAAAGGAAATTATGATTCAGGAGAAAAGGATGAAGATGCTAATAAACAAAGGGTGATATTTATAAGTGAAAAAGGAGTTATGAGACAGGTCAAAAGACCAAACGTTCCATACTCCTCATGACCCTTGGAAACCTGCAACAGCATTAAAACCAAAGTCAAAGTGCGGAGACCCAAGACTTGACCGTCAGAATTACAAAACCCAAAAAACAAGAAAGAGGCAAGGCTACGGCTAACAAGCACTATTCAAATAAACACTCTCTACACCCAGGGATTCATCAACATCTACGACCCATGTCACAAACAGGATCACCACGCAACCTAAAGGATGCATACTGTTTGGGGAAGGCAAAACCCCCAATCATCCATCATAAAATTAAGTGCAAAAAATGAGGAACCCACAGAAAAAGCAAGAATTAGCATAAAAAGGACTAATCCACAAAATAAAAATTTCAAGTTACGCCCTTTAGGCTTACAGTGAGATAATAAAGAAAAGTACTTTAAAACAAAACATCGCAAGCATAAGACCGCCACCTAGACGGCTGCAACATCATCCATCTTCTCGGGATCAACCCTAGGTTCTTCTACAGGTTGTCCATCCCCACCAGCTTCAACCGTATTCTTCTCAGCCCCCATGGCTACCGCTACGGTATCCCCGTCATTCCCCTCTCGAGTTTCTTGGACTTTGGCCCCGTCATCCCCTTCTCGAGTTTCTTGGACTTTGGCCAACTCCGCCTCCCGAAAACACTCGACAGAATGCACCTTGAGATCAATGGCATTCCCCACGCCAACAAAACCCAGACAATCATTAAAACCCATCTCGTGATAAATCCCCGCTTCGACTTCTACGTCTTCTCTGAAAGCGGCTGATTCCTTATACCTTTTCACGCAATCATCGTAGGTAATGCAAGCCTCTTGCTCCACCTTCTCTAAGGTTTTAGTCATCTCACTTAGAGCCGTTTCCTTATTCATGAGAGCTTTCTTCAGCAAATCCATTTCGGATCGCAGATTAGCACACGTCCCCCTCTCCGTCTTCAGATGACTTTGAGCTTCGGCCAACTGTTTAACCACCTCGCCATGAGCTTTTTTCTCACTTTTTAATTCCTGGCTCACACCATTCAACTGGGTCTTAACCTTTTCAGCCGTTTCCCAAGCCTCTGTCTTAGCCTTCCTCTCCAAGCTTGCCTTCTCAGACTCTAAGCTCGCTTGACGCTTATTGTAAAGCATCCTCTCCATCGCATCCGTGAAATAACTTCCAAACTGGAAAACAGATGAAGAAGTCATCATAACAATACCGACAAAACTAAATAAGAAGAAACGAAAAGGATCAAACGAAGAAGTTCAAAAAGAAACCTTACCTTCCCCAACATTTCCTTTGCGTTCCCCAACACCTCTTCATCGTCCATCCTTACCAACCGAGCTTTGTCTGGGGACAAAGAAAAGGCATCAAGGGCCCCCAAAGGACCCTTTCCTTGGACCTCTTCGCCAAGCCATCCTTCACCGGTCCGGAAGCGGATCATAGTGTACCCTTCGACCCCTCCGATGGAAGGGACACGTTTCACCCCTTCAAGTTGCCCTGATCCAGAAGCGCCTGCTACCAATTCTGTAGGAATCCCCCTAGATTCTCGGATATGCGTAGGGAGGACTTCCTCAACCTCACTGTCGCTGTTGGGTCCGTCTCTGGAATCAAGCCCAGCCCCACTGACCTTCTGTTTCTTTCTTAGGACCAGCTTGCCCGATTCTGAACCCCTCTTTCCAGACTTGGTCACTGGCACAGTAACCGTAGCCTCCGCTTGAACGTTCGAATCCACGGCAACACCAACGTTCCCTACGGACGCCTCAGCCACTTGAGTACTGTCCCCTTCACTCTGTTTACTTTCACTGTTCTTCGCTAGGGCCCGTTTTTGAGCCAAGAAAAGAATTCGACTCTTATTCATGCCTGGGCGAATGGGAAGGTCCTCCAGCAGAACTAAGAAGAAATAAGAAAGAAAAGTTTAATCAGATAAAGTCAGAAAATAATCGACAAAAGCAAAACACCAAAGAATAATTCAAAAGAAATTCATAAGTGAATCCCCAAATCATATTCAACAGATAACAAAAGGACAAAGCCAGTTAGATCCTCACGATTATGCTCAATCAAGAAAGAAACATTAAAGAAAGTCTTGTCTTTCCACAAACCCTCAGCCTTTCCCCCTGCAAATTTTATGGCTTCCCCCATTTCTTCAGGTTGCAAGTGTTCAACCCTTCGGACAGCCCCTGTGACCCCATCATTCCTACGATACTCCGGGAGATACCCCAAATCCCCCCCTCGGACAAAGATAAACTCCCCGTGCCAGCCCTTGTTGGTAGAAGGACCCTCCACCAACGATCCCCCTAAGGCTTTGCCCTCTTTCCAATGAAGCTCAAACAGGGGAACGTACGTCCGGGAAGCTTGCAACTTATGCAGAGACCAAAACAAGGAGAGGGTAGGTTCCCTCCCCAACTCCGTACATCTAGCAATGAAGGCACAAATTTTCCTAATAGAGTTAGGACCCAATTGACCCAGACCCAACCTCAAATCTTTCAGGAGAGTATGAAAGAATCTGTGCATCGGCAACCGCAGTCCTGCCCTGAAATGCTCTAAAGGAATCCCCACCCATAGATCACCTCCTCGATGGTATATAAATTCGCCCTCCTCCGGCATCTTTATCTCATACTCCTCGGGAATCTGAAAAGCATACCTCACCGCCCACAAATAGTCCCTATCAAAGGTGCACCGTTTGTTAATGTATTCCAACCTCCCCAGCTCACCCTTAAGAATGTCGTCAGGGATTTTCGCCTCCCCTGCTCTGTGATAACATCCTCTCCCATAGACCTTGAAATAGAGTTTCCTATCAAAGTCCGGAGGGGTGTTCACAAATTTATCTGTAGTGTCTAACCATCCCTTTTCCGAGCCGAGACAACTTCTGGTGGGAATCCTAAGCTCTTTAACTATCTTCTTCTTGCCCTTATCCTTAGCAATACCCACTAAAGACCCCTTTCCCACTTGTGGTGTCTCGACACCCTTGGATACCTTCTCCTTCCCCTTAGGCGACTTTCCCTTATTCAGAAATCCCTTTTTCATACCCCCTATCGCCATAACCTCCCTAGGTTTCTTCTGAACGACAACCGACTTCCCAACAGGGATCCTCCATGCCAGAGGTCTATCCGAACTGCCCTCCGTGGAAGACCCCTCACTTGGGTTGGAAGTTTCAGTCCAGCTCCCAAAACCCCCTATGTTCCCAGATCCAGATAACTGCTCATTGTCTGAATCTGTAGCGCTCTCATCCTCCTGGATACCCGTGTCTCTCTTTCTCTTGGTCATCTCCTCACTAAACAAGAAGAATCACAGAAATGGGAATCACTAAAAACCTTAATCTAACGATTACTCAGTCTAAAGAATCCCCAAAGAAAAAAAAATCGCAAACCCAAATCGAAAGTGACAACCGAATCCTTTCCCCCTCTATACTACTGAAACAAGGAGAAATGCGTATATATTGAAGAAAGAAAGAGAAAGAAATAAAGGGCGTACCTGTTTTCGCTCTTGCTAAGCACTCCTCGTGATATCTTTTCGGACAACTTGATCACTTAAGAAAAATGGGATGAAGAGAAGTTAGAAAGATGTGAAGAGATTTATATGTAAAAATTGGGTTAGACACGTGTATAGAAATAACCCACGGTGTGTATAACTACCCAATAAATCAAACGGACCCTGTTTTCTAGGAAAAGTTGAAACAAAAGTAGGGGTCCACCATTACTTCGATAACCGCATTCGGCCGTGGGTCCCCCACGTCACCATTACGTGGAAAAAATTTTCCCGCCTTTTCCGACTAAGAAACAGAGCTCAACGAGAGAAAACGGTTTCCTAAAGAAAACCCTATCTCTCGTGGGGCAAATGATGGACAAAATAACCCCAGCCCTACGGCTTAGGCCGAAGCCAAAAGAACGACACCCCAGGCCAGCTACAACCGTAGCGCCCCTACGGCGCTACGGTTTAAGGTCGACCATATGGGCGTAGATCCCAAGGGCGAGTCCTCAGACATGTGTCCTACCTTTATCCACCTGTCCCGACGCATAACCCCTTAGCTTCACCCCGTCATCTATTCTACCCCTACCAAACGAACAGCTGGCCTGACAGCTCCAGCTCATTGGCTATCCTACTACCATGAGATCAACGGCGGGAGCATAACGGACGAACGGAAGGGAGACACGTGGCCAATAAATGGGCTATATATAGAAAGGAAAGACCAACGGAAAAAAGGTGACAAAATAAGACACACACACACATATACACCACCATCTAAATCTTCTGATGATCGCTACGGATCAGAGCTAGAATATCTGTAGACCATCAGATCACTACACCAAAGCTGTAGGTATCAACTTTCTCAGACAAGTGTCCTTGGATTGCATACTCTGGTGCTGTGTAACCCCTGGTGTAATAAGATAGTTTTGAACTCTTGATTAGAAAACCTGATATATGTTTTGATTGACCAAACTGCACATTTTCAAAGTAAATCTTAAAACAGCAAATAAATTGTATAAACAGTCAAGGCATTGTTGGCTAACTTACAAAGTCCCGGCAAATCTAGTGCTGAGATGACTCTGATCGTCACGAATAAATCTTGCCAACCCGAAATCTGCAATTTTGGGTTGAAATTCATCATCTACTAGAATGTTGCTTGATTTTATATCTCGATGTATGATACATTTATGAAATTGTTCGTGAAGATACACAAGGCCCCTGGCTATGCCAAGAATAATGTCAACACGTTGTTTCCAGCTGAGAATCCCCCGTTTTACACCTGGAATTTATATCGTCTTGTATAGTTATTAATATCGAATATATTTTACTGCTCAATTATGAAATAAAAGGAAACTCACCATAAAGAAATGTATCAAGGCTTCCGTTTGCCATGTATTCGAACACAAGAAGTAGCTCTGATCCTCTGTTACTACAGCCTAATAAACGGATGATATTCCGATGATTAATATTAATTGTAAGCCTAACTTCACACTCAAAATCTTCCTTGGCTTTGCTTGTAGCAACAGAAAGTTTCTTTACAGCTACTACATCACCATTCTTTGTTATGCCCTGTTTAACGTAGCCAGAAGAAATTTAGACGGTAAAGTATCATTTTGCAACAGTGGGAAAGACTGTAAATTCAATATCACCTTGTATACATCTCCGTAGCCTCCTTCTCCTATTTTAGAGTCTTCGCTAAAGTTCCTTGTAGCTGATTTTAAATCTTTGAAACTGTAAATAACTGGCCCCTGCAACTTGGATAGCCCTAACATATCACCTAGTACACAGAAAAATCAGTTACATGCAAAAATGATTTTCATATAGGTCCGTGAGGATTACAAAATTTTAGATACCTCTCTGAGCTACATTAGCCTTTCTAACTGATCGATACCATAAAAGCACTGCAAGTATGAGCAAAAGGCATAGGACACCAGCTACACCCCCAATGATAGTTGTCTTTGAGTTTGAAGTTCCTGGAATATGCAAAGTCACCTATTATTCATACTGCAGAGCTAAACCGTAATGTTGCCAGACCCTTGCTTCTTTTCTTTTGTCCATTAATTATTTATGTATTTTTATAAGCTATTAGAAATATGCCAACATCAAAGGGAAAAGCGTGGAGATCGATTTTGATATACCTCCTCGTAGATAGGGTGTGATACTAATTCTGCTTTTCTCAGCAAAGAATGAGGCATCCAAGTATCTGAGAAAACAACCGGCATCAGCAGAACTACCCTCCGCACCAGGAGGACAACTTTGTAAATTATTATACCCAATTGTCAAGCAACTATGACAATCCTTCTCGCTGATAGTTTCCACACATTGTGCAGCAGCATAAACTTTTGATGTCACCCCACCACTAAACACTGGCCTTGTAGTCGCTGCAAAGTAGCCATGTATCTTTGGTGTTGCAGCTACAAGATCTGTTATTATCCCTTCCACCACTGGAGTGAAAGCTGTCGCCTCAATTTTACTTTGAGTAGTGCTGCATATCCCAGCAGAGGCTTCGAACGAAACCAGAATACTTTGTGTATAGAAGTTGTACGACTCGTATCTATTTCAAACAGAGAAAACAGATTTGAGTTAATCATTAGTAGCTTGACCAATAACATTTGTTCAACTTTTCAATCACTTCATTAAGCCTACATATAATAACTTTGGACACTTCAATCACCAGATGAAATTTACTAAAGCAACAGATGTGATTGATTACTAAAACATTAGCAATAAGCTATTGAGTTTGTAAATATAATTTAACCACAATTAGTGTTGGTCTTCATGTAAGATGTCACAGGCCCCAAGGGGTCATGGTAACCTTAGTATTTGGCCAAACTTAAATTTCTGTAGAGAGGGTCCAACATTCTTCGATTCGATATTGGTAGGGATGTCGTCACCAACCCGCCCACCTAATTGGATTCCGTCCTGGTCAGGCTCCAATACCATGTCTAACAACCATGGCCAATTTCGATCCCAGACTGAATTCTAGGTTTATCCGAATGTGAAGTAGTTTAAAATTTTAATAAACTGGGACAAATGCATACAACTTGGTGCCTAATATGGTTTGTTGCACGCTGGTATACACTCTTACTAGTTGGACTTCATGTGATTTTGGGAACAAAGTGTCTCACATATTTTAATGCAGGACATGGATGCTAGAATCAACTTTAGAAAACTTTAGTGACCCTTCGGGAGATATGATGATCTATAAACCATTTTGATCTGAAATTGTTATTTCCATTATTGTTCCTAGTATGTAGATGCACAAGTGATCAAGGTAAAGTTACGAATAGAGGACCTGAGGAAGCATCCTTTGTATATGACATGACCACCATCAGTGGTAGGGCAATTACGTCTGACTTCAGTCCGGGCAACATCAAGGCAAGCAAGACAGTCTTCACTTGAGAGATAATTCCTGCACTGAACCATCCCATACACATCGGTTTCAACTGTCGTTGCAAAGTGAATGTTGTGGTTATTAGACAACTGTCTCCTGATATCTCCAAATGTTTTGTTGAAATTGCTCATGAAAACCGACATTTCAACTCGAATTGGAGATTGCCGAGTGCAGTCTTCCCTCAACAACACAGTTTGAGGGTCTGATAAAATTCCTCCCATATTCATCAATAAAATCAAGAAAACTCTGCGGAGGTGGATGACCATTGTCACTGACATGCACCTTCCCATAATTCCAGTACATGGATTTTATGATCTTGTATACATTTATAATGACTTATATCTCTCTGTTTCAATCACATGGACTATATTTGCAGTTGACTGTTCACAGAAGATGCAAGTAATTTTAGTTTGAAGCATTCTCTTTGCTTGACTTCGTATATGACTTGTGAGTCATGAGTGGTGGACTCGGGGTGGCCATGAAAGTTAGGAGACTGATAACTCTGAATCTTGATCGGGTCCTTCCTCACCAACTCCTGCCTCGGAAGGGGTGTAGCTGTGGTGGGGAGCCTGCAAAACAACACCGGAGGGGGGTTTGGCCCCGAGGTGCCTTCGGCGTGAGAATAAGAGTTGGCTTTGGAAGACTATAATCAAGGAGAGTATCACAAAAGTAATAAATGTGTGTGGGTGTATAATAGTGGCTAACCCCTAAACCCTCTTTACTAGGGGTATTTATAGCCCTAGGCCTAGGGTTTAGGGGTAGGTTACCTTCACTATCACGTGAATCGCTCTGTTATGTTGTTTGCCTCCTAAATCGTTATTAGACCAAGTATTCTCCTTCTATGACCATGATATTTCCTAGAAATCAAAACCCTAGAACCCTAATTTTACTGACCTTCATTCGTAAGCCCAATAATATTGTATGTTTTTACAGAAAATCCATATATAATCCCCCCTTTCCAGAAACCCATTGTTTTTTGTTGTCATAATGCATGTACCAATCCTTGTTTTTAATTAAATTTGTATAAGTAATATATGCATTATATATGAATACCCAATTTAAGAAGAGTAGTCAAGATTCCTGATGGGCGTACCTGTGCCCAACTAGCTATTTAGGCGAACCCGGCCTTTCTTTCGCTCCTGACCGCTTTTAATGTGTTTATTTTTACCTGTCTGTTAAGACACTTTATTCGGGAGGACTCATTGGTCACCTACTCATCCTTCTTCACTTTGTACAGATGTCTGGTGGATCAGTTGCAGCTAGCTCCCAGCACTCTACCTCTGAGGAGATTGCCCACTCCCCAGAACTCCCAAGCACAAACCAGCTTCCCTTTACCACCCCAGCTTCTAAAATTTATCCATCTTCCTCTATAAGCACCAGGACCCGTTCAAAAATCAAAATAATTGAACCTGCACAAACCCATCTCTTAAGAACCAACCTTTTTACTCATAAAACCAGAGACACTCGACCAGCTATCCTTGTAACCTCATCAAATGAACACATGTCATTAGAATCGACAACACCAAACCTTCTTCAAGAACTTACTGCTGACGAAGCTTCCTCCGTAAAAGCTACCCCCTCACATACTACCTCGACAGCTCTTCCTAGAACAGACTCTTTAACAGGTGAATTAGAAAGCAATACCTTGGAAAAACCTCCTGCCACCCTGTCCTGTGAGAATTTAAGTACCTCCATGACTGCTCCCTTATTAAAGAAGTTGACACAATCACACCACATAGGTTGCTCTTTGGTCATTCCCTCCCCCGAAGAGAGATGTCACAAGTTTGACATGTTTGAACCTGGCCAGCTTCTACCTAAAGCTGTCTTGTCAGCCCAATTCTTTAGATTGGGGTTATCTCTACCTTTACACCCCTTTATCCAAGAGATTCTTGAATTTTTTGACATAGCTCCTATCCAACTCACCATCAATTCATATCACATGGCGATGTGTATATATATTCTTTATCATACTAGGTTCAATAAGACTCTTTCCGCTCGAGAGCTGGGATATTTTTACCAGCTAAAACCAACTGGTAGAAACTCAGGTTTCTTTTATTTGGCCGCCTGGAGCGTCCACGAAAGCCAGTGCTTTAGGAGTTGTAAGAGAGGGATGAGTGGCTGGCTCAAACAGTTCCTTTACTGTTATGATTGCCCTCAATTGAGAATCGATTTTAATCTTTCTATAAAAATACCTACAAAATCTTCTTTAAGAGGTCGAACCCTGGAACGTGCTGTAGAAGCACTGAATTTGTCAGCCAGGCTAGGGAACGGCCTTAGCTTGTTAACTCGAGATAACCTCATGAGTTGTGACTTCATCCCTGGGAGAGGTAGCCCTACTCCACCTAGCTAAAACCTGTTTACAATCCTTACACCATGCACAGTACTAATATAAGCATATACTTATGAAAATTGTTTTCTTTTTAAATCTGTAACTTGCTCACCAGTCTCCATGTTGTTTGTTCCTCACAGAAATGGCTTCAGGAATTCCTTCCTTTATCAAGAAAACAACCAAGTATGAAGAGATGTTTACTGATGACGATGATGATAAGGTCACCCCTATCGCAGCTACTCCTATTTCAAAGATCAAAGTTCCATCTCCCAACCTGGAGAAATCATCCACCTCTTCCAAAAGAAAGTTACCACCTCCTCTCCCTGAGCCACCTCGAGCTTCTGCCTCTGCTTCTCGCTCCACTAAAAAAGCTAAAATATCTCCTTCCTTAGACCCTGGAAGTTCTGGCCCCATATGCAATATTTCTTTGAGCTGACAGGAAGCTAGATTCCTGAAGAGGCTATAGCTGCTTGGGACAAAATGTCGCTAGCTGAGGGTGCAAGAGCTGCCCTTCATGCCAATGCCCAGAGTTTGTTCCATTACCTCAAGCATGGTGAGAAGATTGTGGAAACAGCTAGAGGTGACCAAAGACTTGCTGAAGAGGTAAAACAGCTTAAACAATCCATCAAAGCCAAGGATGATGAGAAGAAGAAGTACATGGATGCCAATAAGAAGCTCAAGTCTGCTGAAACCAAGTTGATAAAGGAACGTGACCAGCTGGCCAATTCAGTTGCTGGTCTAGATGCAGAGAAAGAGGAGTTGGTTTCTTCCTATGCCAAGCAAATCCATGAGCTAGAGCTAAAAGTGGAAGCTATGAACATCAAGCTTGCTGAAGAAAGGTCCGTTCAAAAGGAGAAAAGAAAGGAAGCCTATGGTATTGGCTATAATGCGGCCATCAACGACTATATTGAATCCACCTACCTCAGGTTCCCTGACTTAGACTGGTCCCAGCTTAGCGAAGATGCCGTGAAAGCTGTGGAGGACATTAAGAAGAAGGAAGCTGCTGCAGCTAAGGTGGATGCCGTTGATCCAGCTGATAGGGAGAAAGAGGTGGAGGTTCCCTCGAAAGATGCAGCTGAAGCTAAAGCAGATGCCTCCAACACAGCTATTCCTGTTCCTCCTGCTCCAAGGGCTGAGGTATCTCCTGACACCCCTACTCCTTAATTCCTTGAAATTAGAAAACTTTCCTACTCCTGCGTGGGTTTAAACTTTTAAATCATTTTGCATGGCCTTGGTGGCTACTAACTTTGAATTTTTATGAGGTCGTGGGCTCCTCGTATTGCCTCACAAGATGTAAATCATAACTTTGGTTTCCCTTAATTATGCATCTTGTTTTTCCATATATCATCATATTGTTCATATAAAGTTGCCATGCTGAACATAAGCATTCCAGTGATAAGGCTCATACCTAAGCCAGGATGCAAACTTTTCAATCGTAACCAAATGAGTTTCATAAGAATGTCAAACTCATTACAAATGTATGTTGATATAAATCCCTATCTTAACAGTTCCTGTTAAGTAATCATTTCCCGTTTAGAGTTAAAGAAAATAATCCAAGTGTATCGAATTGTTTAAAAACACATAAGATACTTCATATTTCCGAAACCAATAACCATCTTTTCGACATGTACATCATGAAGTTTCCCTTAAAATGATTTCATCCGTTTGTGGGTCATAGTAATTCAATATCCAACCAATCCTTTTTCCATGTATGAAGTATCCTGTTTAATATATAATAAGAACCTTATGAATGAATATCCAAATATACGTGTAAAATTTCAAAGTAAGGTAGAGCTTCCCATTTGCTCGCACTTAGCCCTTCCACGTAGAGAATGATCATATGGCCAATGCCTCGGTTCCCATATGACTTTATTTTATTTTATAAAAAGAATCCATAAAAACCTTTTTCCAGAAATATGTGAGCTTCACTTTTTTAACCAGCTGAAGCTTATTGCCTATTTTTATGTAAGTTATTCCATTTCATGTAGCCCGAATTCTAGCTCCTACATGATATATCCTTATTTTTTGGCTCTTCATGCGCCCAGATCCCCTGGGATCCACATGAACCTGATAGTATATTTCCAAAACAGCTTCCATATTGGAACCTCATCATAGGTGGATCAATTTCGCGAACCTCTTCTCATGAGGTTCTCCATGTACCATAATCCATTCCAAAATTCATTACCATAGTCCATTCCAAAATTCATATATAAATTTTTTTTTATTATACTCCAATTTTTGACTTCCTAAGTTCAGGAAAATGACAAAGGGGAGGTGATATAACCTACTACCCCCCAAGTTCTTTAATCATATTACCAATTAAGATGAAGAACTTAAAACCACATATTTATGCATACGGTTCCATACTCATTCCATAAAGCATATAAGGAGCAAAACATAATACAAGAACAGAACATGTTATAAAAAAGCAACAAATTTTTGGCCTTATGGAAGCAAAATTCATGACATTTTCTATCGGTGAGGTGTACATGCACTACCCCCCAGCATAGCAAGACAAAATCAAATCATCTACTTGTCCTAAAGATGGCAGCTATAACTAATAAACTACCTTTATTAATCCTATACCTGAAAGAGGTCTACTTAGAAGCGTTACCTGAAAAAAGAACCTACTGGTAATATTTCCTCAAATGTTCGGCATTCCATGCCCTAGGGATCAGCTTCCCATCCAAATTAGTCAAGTGATAAGTACCTTCCTAAAGAACCGTCTTTATAAGGTAAGGTCCTTCCCAATTGGCACCAAACACACCATGACCAGGTACCCTCATGTTGGGTAGCACCCTCCTTAAAACCAAATCACCCACCTTCAATGGGCGAGATCGTACCTTCTTATCAAAATATTTCCGCGTGCGCTGCTGATATGCAGCCAGCTTTAGCTGTGAATTCATGCGCACCTCTTCAACAAGATCCAGGTACAAGCGATGATTCACCTCATTATCTTCAGGATTATAATTTTCCCTCCTGAATGAACCAGCTCTTATCTCAACAGGCACCATTGCCTCACATCCATATGCCAAAGTGAATGGAGATTCACCTGTTGTAGTTCTTGGAGTGGTATTATAAGACTATAATACCATTAGAAGCTCCTCCGGCCAGCTTCCCTTTTGCTCCTCCAACTTGGCCTTCAAAGTATGTTTTATTATCTTGTTCACAGCTTCCGTTTGACCATTACTTTGAGGGTGACAGACAGCTGAAAACCCCTTTTGAATTCCAAGATCCTCACACAAGCCTCGCATCTCCTTGCTGTCAAATTGCTTCCTATTTTCTGAGATGAGCTTATAAGGTACTCCATACCTACAAATTATAGTTCGAAACACAAATTCCTTCAACTTTGCAGCAATTATTGTAGCCAAAGGTTCTGCCTCAGCCCACTTTGTAAAGTAATCCACTGCAACAACCGCATATTTTACTCCTCCTTTGCCTTTGGGAAGCTCCCCAATTAAATCTATTCCCCAAACCGCGAAAGGCCAAGGACTGGTGAGAGGTTTAAGAGGTACAGCTGGGTTGACACCCAACTTTTCGAACCTCTGACAGCGATCACATGCTCGAGTGTACTTGTGAGCATCTCCTTGCAAAGTTGGCCAATAATACCCTTGACGAAGTATTTTGTGTGCCAAAGAGGTTCTTCCAGAGTGGTTACCACAAATCCCTTCATGCACCTCCCGCATGATATATTCGCACTCATCTCCAGAAATATATCTCAGCAAAGGTTTATTAAAACCCCTCTTATACAGTACTCCTTCATAAATTACATACATTGACACCTTGTATTTCAACTTCCGAGCTTCATCCTTATCCGAAAGCAAAACTCCTTTAGTGATATACTCAACAATTGGAGTCACCCAATGATCTTTCACCTTAGCTTCCACATTTAACGCTTCAACTTTTGAAATACTCGGCTGAAACTGAACCTCTAGGGGAATGACTCCCAGCAAAGTAGCTTCCCTTTGAGAGCCCAGCTTAGCGAGTGCATCTGCATCACAATTCTGCGACCTAGGAATCTGTTCCAAATTTACCTCCTTAAACCCCCTCATCAATTCATGTGCATACCTCATGTATAAATTAGTACGAGGGCCTCGAGCCTGAAACCCTCCTTTAACATGCCAAACCACCAACATTGAATCACTGAAGACTGTCAAATTTTCCACCTTCATTTCCAAAGCCAACTTCAAGCCGGCAATTAGTGCCTCATACTCAGCATCATTATTAGTTGCATAGAATGAAAAGTGAATAGAACTCTGCAACTTATGTCCTTCAGGGCTTACCAAAACTATGCCAGCACCCGCTCCATTAGAATTAACTGCCCCATCCACATACAAAGTCCACCACGGAGCACAATTTTCCACAGGCACCTCTGCCACAGGTAGCTCACCAATAGGTACGCATTCATCTCCACCTACCTCAAACGATGGAGGAAATTCCAAAAAAAAATCAGCCAATGCTTGCCCTTTTATTGCGGACCTCGGC
This sequence comes from Saposhnikovia divaricata, assembly GCA_036435485.1. NCBI lineage: Eukaryota > Viridiplantae > Streptophyta > Magnoliopsida > Apiales > Apiaceae > Saposhnikovia > Saposhnikovia divaricata. The sequence goes on along the minus strand of CM071594.1, from coordinate 134,085,569 downwards.
TTATATTCAACATCAAACTGCCCTAACTCGATAGCCCACTTCATCAGCCTTCCAGAAGCTTCAGGTTTATGTAGCACATGCCTTAGCGGGAAAGAAGTCCGTACCTCGATCTTGTGAGACTGAAAGTAAGGCCGAAGCTTCCTTGAAGAAAGAATTAATGTATAGGCTAACTTCTCCATGTTAGTGTATCGGGTTTCTGCATCCAGCAATCTCTTGCTTATATAATACACCGAAAACTGCACCTTCCCCTCCTCTCGAACCAACACCGCACTAATAGAATACTCAGAAACTGCTAGGTAGAGTATCAGAGCCTCACCATCAACTGGTTTAGAAAGGAGCAGGGGACTACCCAGCTGTTCCTTTAGCTTCTCAAAAGCAACTTCACATTCAGCCGTCCACTCACAGTTCTTTCCTTTCTTAATTGCCGAAAAGAATTCCTTACACCTGTCTGAAGATTTTGAGACGAACCTGTTCAGAGCTGCAACCCTTCCTGTTAATGACTGAACCTCCTTCACGCTCCTAGGTGACCTCATTTCCAACAAAGCTTTAATCTTTGCATGATTAGCCTCAATACCCCGGTGATTAACCATGAACACGAGAAACTTCCCAGATTCTACCCCAAATACACATTTCTGAGGATTGAGCTTCATTCTATATTTCCTCAAGATGTCAAACATTTCTGCCAAGTGCGAAACATGATCAGCTGCCTTTTTTGACTTTACCAACATATCGTCAACATATACTTCCATTGTTTTCCCAATTTGATCCTTGAACATCATGTTTACCAGACGCTGATACGTAGCTCCCGCATTGATTAAACCAAAAGGCATCCCAATATAGCAATACAACCCCCTATCTGTTATAAAGGAAGTATGTTCTTGGTCTGGGCCATACATAGGAATCTGATTATATCCTGAATATGCGTCCATAAAGCTCAGCAGGGCATGCCCAACAGTTGCATCCACCAGCTGGTCAATACGAGGAAGCGGGAAGCTATCCTTTGGGCATGCCTTATTCAAGTCTGTAAAATCCACACAAGTACGCCATTTTCCATTGGGCTTTTTAACCAGCACCAGATTTGCCAACCACATGGGGTAAAAAGACTCCCTCACCAGACCAGCTGCCAATAATCTGTCCACCTCTTCTCTCAAAGCAGAAGCTCTTTCACCACCTATGGCCCTTCTTTTCTGCCTTACCGTTTTCACTTCTGGATCAATATTAAGACAATGACACATTATCTTTGGGTCTATCCCAATCATGTCTGAATGATCCCAAGCAAACACGTCCACATTCCTTCTAAGGAAGTTCACCAGAGCTTCCCTCATATTCAGATCCAGCTGTTTTCCAACTTTCAGCTCCTTACTAGAATCACTGTTATCTACCATAAAAGATACAGTGTCTCCTACAGCACCAGCTTTTTCTCTGGATTCGGGCATCCTAGGATCCAAATCAATTTCCACCAGGTTCCCTTTATCATCCACCTGGGCAGATTCAGGTACCTCTTTTTGCGATTGCTCTAAAATTTCCACCTCATCAAAGTCACTATCATTGACTTCTTCCACGATGCCTTCAACGAAATCATCATTGCCGTTTCCATTTTTCAGTTGAGGTGCCTCCAGCATGAGCACCTCCCTTCCAGTACCTACCCCCAAAAACGAAGCTACATCCACGTAAGGGTCTTCATCTGGATGTTGCACAATCATAATTGTATTGCATGATTCTTTCTCACATACCCCTCCTTTCTGTTGGGAAGACTCTTCAGCCGAAGTATTTGGGAGTCCAAGATAGCGATAACAGTTGTCAGTTGTTCCGCCATCTACCAATAGCAAGTGTTTTGAAGCCTGCTCAGCAGTACGCAAGGCCTTACCGTAACATTCCCGCGAATATGACTGACATCCTCGTAGGCATCCAATCCCATTAGGAGTTGGAAATTTCATTGAGAGATGGTAAATGGAAGTCACCACACGCATCTCCTTCAAGAAAGGCCAACCCATGATAGCATTATAAGATATGTCTTCATTTACTACCATAAACTCTGCAACCTGAGTTGCCAAATAAGGTTCATTCCCCATCCTGATTGGGAGTTTCACTCATCCCACAATCTGAACTGGACCTCCAGTAAATCCATATAAGTCGTTGTACGAGGGGAACATCTCCTTATCCAGGAGTCCCATTTTTTGATAGGTGTCATAAGCTATTATATTGCATGATCTTCCATTATCCACTAAGATCCGATGCACATTCATCCCTCCAATGGAGAACATGACCACCAGGGCATCATTATGTGGGTGATGTACATGTTTAGCATCCTCCTCAGTAAAGGTGATGTCTGCAGCTTCCCCCTTAAATAGCTTTGGGGGCCTTTCAGCCAGGTGGAAGACATTAGTGAGGGGAGCTCCTCTAGCCTCCCGTGCAAAGTTTTTCGTGGAGTTCTTGCTCGTACCTCCAATATATGGACCTCCTATTATGGTGCGGATACTATTCGCCCGTGCTGTACGATCAGGTATCATTTTTTCTGCCTCCTTTCTTTCTTTCTCATCTTTATATTTTTTAGCCTCTTATGCCACAAACTCCGTAAGGTATCCCTTCCTAATTAAATCCTCAAAATGATCCTTCAAGTGACGACAGTCAGCTGTCTCGTGTCTATTTGCATCATGAAATGCACAATATTTTCCTAGGTCCCTCCTCCCAGGTGGGCCAATGCGAGTCGGCTTCCTGAACATTCCAGCTTTCTCCCCAACCTCAAACACGTGCTCAAGAGGTGCTGCCAACGGGGTATACTCTGAATATTTATTATAGTTCTTCAAGGGTGGGGGCTTATATTCCACAGACCTCCTTGAACCAGTTGTATTCACAGTTAGAGGTGTTGTCCTATCCTTGCGACCAGCTTCCCTTTCGGTGGAAGCTGAAGCTCCATGATAGGAAGCACGCCTATCCACATTTCTTCTTCTAGGACTGTAGGACCTGCTTCTTTTTCTTCCATTCCAACCAGTTGGGTTGTTATCTTTCCTCAATTTAGCCATAGATTCCACAACTACTTTATGAGCTTCAGCTCGTGCATAGAAATCAGCCAGCCTGACAGGTTCCTCTTTTTGAAGCTCCTTCCAGAAATCACTTCTAGGCCATATCCCAGCTATCAGAAAATTTTTATAGGTTTCATCTGTAGCCTTCCTCACTTTGGGCACCTCTGCGTTAAAATGCTTAAAATACTCTCTGAGAGTTTCCTTCTCCTTTTGCTTGATATTTGCCAAAGTGTTAGCAGGAGGTGCAAATGCCACAGTAGCCCGAAATTGAGTCCCAAAGAGCTCGCTTATTTGCCTCCAGGAATGAATTGAATTAGATGGCAGCCTCTTGAACCACTGATGAGCATTATCCCTTGGCGTAGCTGCCAACAGCCGGCATTTTGTGCGATCCCTGACTTGGTACACCTCCATCTCAGTACTAAAACGGCTAGATCTATGGTGCCATCAAACTTCAAATCTCCTACCCCCCTGTACCTAGGTGGAAGGGGTGAATCTCGGACCTTTTTAGTGAAAGGTGAATCTACAGCTAGGCTTGATGTCGACCTCTTCTCAGCTTTAATTTTTTCCAGAGCTTTCCTTAAATCAGCCACCTTATAATTTGCATCCTCTCCATCCGAGAAGTATTCCCCACTCTCATCCGTGTCTTCATTCGAGTCTCCATTCTGTTTGTGAGCTGAACTGTCTCGGGAGCTGGAGCTGTCTTCACTCCCGACAGCTGATTGGAGCTTGGTGGACTTAGACCTCCTGTCATGAGTCCGCTCCTCATCTTTAGATTTTTCCTTCCTATAGTTCTTAGAACCCCTCGACTGAGACTTGTCAAGGTTGTCATTTCCATCCACCTTCTCCTTCGTTCCATCCAACGCATGCCGTAAATCTTTGTTATTGAGCTTCTTCCCGACTCGATCAAATACGCTCACACTCCTAGTTGGGGAATCCACAGGACCTTCCTTCCGATCCACATTCTCTCGATCCGTTTCAACATCAGAGAAATTATTTTTTCGAGCCTCTTCTTCAAGCTCTTCTTCACTCCCAAAATCCAAATTTCTTGGTGTCACTTCACGCCGTCTAAAGCGCCTTTCCGAGGACTTATGCTTTCTTTGTCCTTTCTTTTTCCGTGATGATTTCCTTTCCAGCTGGTCAATCCTACCATCCATAGCTTGAAGATGGTTGAGGATATCCTTAGGAGTTACTTCACCATCAGGATTGGCCTTATGCCTACCATCCTCGCCGCTTGGCGTCCGAACAGGTTCGGAATTTTCTGACATTGATTCACCAACTGATTTTTTAAGAGAGAAAGCCCCTCCTTCTAGCACCAAAAATGTTATGCAAAAAATTCACACAACACCCCGAGAAGGCCTCGCCGGAATAACAGGAATTATCCTTGGTTTTCAGATAATAAAACTGATGGAACAGCTGTAAAGAAACAGGATAGCTGAACCTAAAAATGATGTTTAGTGTTTAGAGGGCTGAATTAGAAAGTTCACCGGACAATAATGGCAAAAATCTGGCCAAGTACGTCCAGGAATGTATTACTTAGGGTACACGTGTCTTGTGTATTCAGAAAGTAAAAAACCGAACCCCTTGCTAATTGCCTACATATCCTATTTATAGGAATCAAGCCCTAATGTAGTTCTTTTAGGTTAGGAATCCTTTCCTTGTTGATTAAGCGACGAAAATGATAAAGTTTCATCCTTCCTCCAATGCTTATCTCGAAGTGTTTGTGTAGAAATATGCCTTATCCTTTAATCAGCTAGCCACTTAGTAGAGTCCTGTCCGAAGTAGGACTCCCAAAGCCCAATCCTACCATAACTCTATACACATATCACAAATATATAAGAATTATCATATTTAGAAACATGTCCCTCCATAAAATAGAATGTTAAAAGGACTCAATTTACGTCTCCTAAAACTTAGGAGGTAATCCTTATCCATTCGAATCTGCAGAGGTGGAGCCTGTGGGTATACCTGAACCTGCACAGCTTCCCTAAAAAGCGAACCTCCACCTCCAGAGCTTCCCTCTAGAGGTACACCTCCCTTTTTCCTGCAAACTCGTTCCTACCTTTTAAACACCCTACCAGGCCTCCAACATCCATGAGCCCAAAACTAAGCCCATTACAAATTTTGGGCACAACATTTTCCAAATCTGTTTAATTTCTCTTCTTTGTTTTATTTACTATAGGAAGTGAAGGTAAAGAGTTATAGGCGTCTGATACAAGTAGTTTGTATCTTATCTACTCCATTAATGAATCTGAAGCAAGTAATGTTGTAGATGACATGCCTTTCCTTTTCTCCTCAAATTACAAGAAAACTAGTTTATAACCCGTGCAATACATGGCTACTTTTTTGATATCTACAATTATATTAATTTTTTTATATTTATATGTTTTTAATTTACATATTAAATTATTGTTAAAAAAATTGATATATATATATATATATATATATATAGGATTTTGCACGTTGAATTTAATACTTATGCTCTATTTTGAATTCTTAAAATTTGATTTAAACGATTTTACAGCCCACATGAAATTAACAAAATAATCTTTAATTTAGTGATGGTTTAACAATTATTTTCCAATTAAAACTACGCAGAAACAAAATAGAGAAAAAATTGAAGATTTTTTACGTTGAAAATTCTATTCGATTTATGAATCAACTTATATTTCGTTTTGATTATAAAAATACCCTTTTATTATTTGAATAGTTCTGCTAACAACCAAATACAGTTTTAATAATAAGTGTAAGAGTGATTTTTGTCTAAAACTATGGTAGTCGATAATCTGATAATCAGTACGACAAAATAAATAAGAACCGTTAGATCATTTTATAAGCTTCGCGTGGGCTGTAAAATCATCCTAATCTGATTTCTAGATCTCGAGATAGAGCACAAATAGTAAATATGAACTTTTCATAATATTAATAAAAAATAAATAATATTCAACTGTATCCCTTTTTAATTATATCCTTTTCATATTATAATTTTGTTTTTAAATTCAATTCTAGTATAACCTTTTTAAGTATATCCTTTTTAGATTATAATTTTCTTTTTAATATGATATAATCTTGATCGCCTATTTTAAAAAATATTAGATTCGACTATTGAATTATTTTGGTAGTACAATGACCAAAATTATGGATTAGATCACTTTTACGCTTATTATATATAAGGATATAATATGGTTTCTATTAATTATTTGTGCTCTATCTTGAATTCTTAAAATTTGATTTGGATAATTTTACTGTCCAGGTAAAATTAATAAAATAATCTTTAATTTAGTGATGGTTTAACAATTATTTTCCAATTAAACCTACGCGAAAATTGACAATTTTTTACGTTGAAAATTCTATTTGATTTATGAATTCTACTTATAATTTGTTTTGATTATCAAAATACCCTTGTAATTATTTGAAGATAGTTCTGCTAACAACCAAATACAATTTTAATAATAAGTGCAAGAGAGATTTTGTCCAAAGATTTGATAATCGGTAGTCTAGTCCTCCGTACGACAAAGATCTTAAAATAAATAGATGAAAACCGTTGGATCTAACATAAAAAATGTTTTATATTTTAATATGTTATAAACTAAAAAGTATATTTATATTGAAACACGAAAATGTATATGTCAATGATTTAAATCATGCATAATTAGGTTTTCTACATCAATGTAGGACTTCTATATTGAATAGCATTAATGTAAAAATTCGTAATTATATTTTCTTTTGAGATTCTGAGTGTTTCCATTTGAATAATGATTATTAAAGCATCACTAAATTAAAGATAATTTTATGAGGTTCGCATGGATTGTAAAATCATCCAAATCTGATTTTTAGATCTCAAGATAGAGCCCAAATAATAAATATGAATTTTTTTAATACTAATAAATAAATAAATAAAATTCAATTCTAATACAACCTTTTTTAATTATATCCTTTTCAGATTATAATTTTTTTTAAAGTTAAATTATAATACAACCTTTTTTAATTATATCCTTTTTAGATTATAATTTTCTTTTTAAAATTCACTAATAAGGCAACCTATTTTTAATTATATCTTTTTAGATTATAATTTTCTTTTAATGTGATCTAATCCTGATCGTCTATTTTTAATCTAACGGATCATATGATTTTGGTAGTATAATGACCAGACCAAAAATTTGGATAAGATCACTCTTTTGCTTATTATATATAAGAATATAATGGGTTGGCCGTATGTTTTTTGTTTGATTGAACGATCATTTGTAAGCAAACCAACTACTTTAGACATTGTTGGCCTTGCAGAACTTGGTGACTGAGTGCACATCAAAGCAATCTCTATGATCTCTTTAACATTATCAATGTCATATTCGTTGGGATTTAAAGTTTTTTCGACTAAATCCAAGTGCACGTCACTTTTGAACAAATTCCATGTCTGCAATACTATGAAAAGCAAGTTACCATATACCCATGTAAAAGGTATTGGTGCTATGTAATTAAATAGCAATAGCACCAATTGCACTAAATAAAAAAACTCTAATGAGAGTCGACCTCCTATCTCTCCTATCTTTCTTCTCATCTCTCCAATCTTTCTTTTAATCCGTCGCCTCATCTCCCCCTCTACTCCAACCATAGCCATCGCAGGAGATCCATCTTCTGCTTTCTCTTGTTTTTTTTGTTTTTTCTTCAATAATTTTCAATAATCTTCATCTTTGAGTGAGATTTTTTATTCTTGCATCCATTTTTTTGGGTGTTTTATGTCTCTCCTTTTGAAGTGGTTTGTGTCTCTCCTTTTGAAGTGTTTTTGTTGCGTTTTGGTTTATTGTCGTGTTGTTTTGAGAATGATTTCTATGGTGTATTGTGAGATCTGGGATGCCCACTTCGAATCTGGAACGGTGGTGATTATCGCGAGAGCTTACCTTGCACAACAAAAGATTGTTCGATATTTGGGGGTATCTGTACACCCAACCTCAATTGTTATAATTGATGGGTATAAACAGCGGACTATCACCGGTTTTTTATGTGCGCAGGTCAATTGTGATGCTACTATTTTCAGGAATATTGGTGTCGACTGGATAGCTCGTGAAACCATTGTAATCATTTTTATTGTCAAGAATATTTATATTCTATGTGCTAAGCAATCTGAAAACAAAACGGCTATTTGTTTAGCTCGTTTTTTGTTTCACAATCAGGTTGTAGTTGATAGTTCAGGTGTTTATCCCGACTGGGTTCCAATGTTTTAGTATTAATAAAATCTTCTTGTTCGTAAAATAAAAATAGCAATAGCACCATGTCTACATGTCTGCAAATCGACTAATTTGCTTTTGTTTACCATGTCTGCAATAGCACCAATACCTAGTTTCACATAAATTAGGTATTGGTGCTATTGTAATTAAATTGGAAAACTCTAGCGACAAACAAAAGCAAATTTACCGTGTAATGAAAGAATTTTATTACATGTTCAAGGAGGGAACATGAAAAAGGCTCCTGCTTTAAATTAGTGCACCTTCGGCCTCCTACAATTTCAAGGGTTACAATACCAAAACTGTAGATATCAACTTTCTCAAACAAGTGTCCATGGATGGCATACTCCGGTGCTGTGTAACCCCTGTTTTTTTACATGTTTTCATATGAAACTGGTAATTTTTAAGTAGTTTGTTGGTAAAAATTTCACCAATTTAAATCAAGTTCTGAAACAGCAAACAGAGTCAAGAAACATGTAATGGACTGGCCCAACTACGTTGGACTCTTAAACTTTAAAATAAGAAGGCCCAAGATAAGCCCATGGGGAATTAAAGTGTGGAGGCTAAAAGAGGGGAGAGGAAAGGAAGGAGGGCTATCTAATTATTATGTATTGTTTTCATCTTGGTGTCTTGGGAGAGTGCAGCCTCTCGAACGTCCGTTTATCCTTAGTCCTTGTTTTACTGTGTGTTAGTAAGTGGATTCATTACAAATTGGTATCAAAGCATCGACAGTCCATGCCACCAACTGAAGGACAATCAGATCTGGAGAAGTCGGTGTTAGAGATGGTTTCGAAGGCATTTAGAACGCAATGGAGGCGGTGCGTAGGTCATTGATAGAATGGGCTATGGAGAGCCAGACCACAAAGGCGAAGAAAGTGATGGGGCTGCAATTATCTCATTTACCCAATGAGAATATGGGTAAAGAAATTGAAGTTGGTGGAGAAAGAACACAAGCAAAGGAGATGTCCTTAAATCTGAACCAATCGATTCTCGGTCCAGAACAACGAGGGATGAATAAGTGCCAGTTTATTCATACTGGTACAGAGTTGAAGATCGTAGAACCATATCAGTCAAATCACAAACATATAAAGATGGATGGGAATGGAGGCAGTGGGTCAGGTGAAGGACCCGGAAATTGGCGATATAAAAAAGAGGTATACCTGATTTTGTCGGCGTTGACCAGAAGGGGCAGAGATGTCACACAAAGGAGCTGAGTGAATTGCTTAGGGAAGGTGAGGATGAATATGGCAGTGATGATACAAATGAGCCTCCTTAATCTCCGGCAACGAACGCAATTTCGGAGCAGATTCTTCGCCCTGAGGTATCTTTAAACTCAGTAGTTGGGATAACTTTAAATTCAGTAGTTGGGTTGTCTAATGCTAAAATAATGAAAATGTTAGACTTAATTGAGGATAGGCAGGTTGAGGTTATGGTTATGGATGACCCGGGAGAAACCCATAATTTTGTCTCGTGGAGTACGGTAGATGTGTTATCTATGCCGGTGGAAGCGTCGAGAATGATTGGTGTGAAATATAGGGTGTTAGAGGAGGATCTTAGGTTTTTGCCTTTTGAGACTAGCGAGGGTTTCGATGGTGGAATTTGGATTCATGTACACTACTTGAATGAGAAACATAGTTTTACTCTTGTTCAGATACTGGCAATGTTGTTTGCGCATTTAAAGCAAATGCCAGAGAAAAGTCTTGAGACGCCTATATCAGACTGTGTTATTGGAATACCATCGTATTTCGTGGATTTGCAAAGGCGTGCATATTTGGATGCAGCAGAGATTGCCGGACTGCATTCATTAAGGTTGATGCATGATGATGAGTGGATATTTTATTCACTTAAAACGTTTCCATTTGGCTTAAAATGAATGCTTGTACTCGAGTTGTGGTATTTTTGATCTCTTTTAAGGGTATTGTGCAGGAATATCAATCACAGGTGTTAAAGGAATGAAGCGGAGCAATCGGAGTTATAACGAAGAAAAGGGAAAAATTCAATGTGCTGGACAGAAGGCACGGCGCGGCAACGCCGTGTTAGAGTTTGTGGATGGCGCGGCATCGCTGGGGGGAATCAGCATAGTTGTGGCGCGGCAGCGCCGTTTTCATACATAGAAGTGGCGCGGCAGCGCCGTTTGGTCTGACGAAAATTCCTGATTTGCTGATTTTTTGAGATGAAGTAAAAAATAAAATTCCTTACGAACTACTTGCACCTGGAGGCCTATATAAAGGAAGAAAAAACCCTAGAATAGGGAGAGAGACCACGTATTTATCTACGAAGTTTTTGAAGCACGAAGAAGGAGGAAGAGGATAGATTTTAATTTATTCTTGTATTTTTCTAGTTGTGGATGCTTGGTTCGGGTGTATTCTTTAGAACCCTTGATATTTATTTCAGTTATTATTCGTTTTCTTCTATCATATTTACATTGGAACCCATGGTGACGATTAGTTTGATTATGAACTAATTCGTTGTCTTGGGGTTTTAGCGGATTTATTCATGAAATCTATTTCTTAAATCTTCTCGATGCCTATAGTGTGATTGATGTGATATCCTATCATGGTTGATTTAATTCGTTATAGGAGAGTAGCTAACTCCTGTAATTGTGTGTTAATTTTTATTGAAGCGAAAGTGGATATAAGGGTTTAGAACTTGCCATGCTAGCATAGGTTTATGCGTGAGAATATCATTCATAATTAGTGTCGTAACTCTAACCGTTTTATGATGACTATGTGATCAATTGAATGCTTGTACTTCAACCATTATGTTTCAATCTTTATAGACATATAGGGATTAAGCATAGTTGGGAGACTAAGTGATTTCTATCTTTATTGTGGACATTATTTAGGATGGTATCTGTGCAACGAAGGTTGGCTTATATCAATTTTGTGTGTTCGATCAGGTATTAATAAATCACATGAAAAGGCTAGAGAATTGGAGACTATAGATGGATTGTATAATGAAGTTAAAATCCCATGTTTTATTTGCATAAGTAATCCGACATAATTCTCAGTTCAAGTAGTTGATAATTAGTTAAAAATCTTAGAATAATTGTAGTGAAAAACAAAAATCCAATTGCTAATCTGTCTTAGCATCGAATCATAATCATACATCGGTGAGTGAATTAACTAGACAATACAACGAGTCCCTGTAGGAACGAATCTTATTTGCTATCTGTATTACTTGAGATCACGTGCACTTGCGTGTTGAGTTTGGTCCTAACAAGTTTTTGGCGCCGCTGCCGGGGACGCGGTTTTGTTTGTTTAGTTTCAGTATTTGCCATCAGTGGTCATTAAAGTTCGGTGACTAGGACGCTTCTCACCAAATTTCTTGTTGGTGAATTTTAGGTACTTTTTGAGAGTGTATGCGTACACGAGCTCAAGCACGTAGAGAAGAACTAGCAAGGAGAAAACTTGACTTTGAGAACATCGGTTTAGAAGACGATCTTGAATCAATAGAAGAAGTGGCAGATCAAGCACAACCAACGAAGGCTTTGAGTGAATTCTCTCAACCAAAAGTGGAGGATATTCATACTAGTATTGTTCGCCCAACTATTGGGGCTAATAATTTCGAGCTTAAGCCAATCATCATTCAGATGATTCAGAATACAGTACAGTTTGGGGGTAGTCCTGCTGAAGATCCCAATGCTCATATTAGGGACTTCCTTGAGATCTGTGACACCTTCAAATTCAACGGAGTTACAGATGACGCAATCAGATTGAGACTATTTCCCTTCTCTCTTAGGGATAAAGCCAAGAGTTGGTTACATTCTATGCCATCAGGCTCTATTAAAACATGGGCAGACTGTGCTCAAAAGTTCTTGACGAAGTATTTCTCCATGGCGAAGACAGCAGCTTATCGGAATTCTATTTCTCAGTTTGCTCAGCAACCTCAGGAATCTTTGGGGGAAGCTTGGGAAAGGTACAAGGAGATATTGGCACGTTGTCCTCATCATGGGATGCCGGATTGGATGATAATCAGCAATTTCTATAACGGGTTGGGAGCTCAGTCCAGGCCTATGTTAGATGCAACTTCTGGAGGTGCGCTATGGGCAAAAAGCTATGAGGATGCCTATAATCTTATTGAAATGATGGCAGCCAATGAGTTTCAGAATCCTACTCAACGCTTGCCACCAGCTAAAGTGGCTGGAGTTCTTGACTTGGATGCAGCTACTGCTATTGCTGCTCAACTCAAAGCGTTGAAAATGAAGGTAGATTCCCTTTCTAATCAGGGGACTAACCAGGTTGCTATGGTGTGTGAATTGTGTACAGGGGCTCATGACATGAGTCTGTGTGCTATCTCATCTGAATCTGCACAATTTGTTAGTAATTTTCAAAGAGCTCAGCAACCAGTGCCTAATGTTTATCATCCCAACAATCGGAATCATCCTAATTTCAGTTGGAGCAACAATCAGGGTGGTGTTCAGCAACCACAAAATCAGTAGTTCAATGCGAGGTCATATAATCAGAACTTTCAACCACCACCTTATGCTCCAAGGCAACCATTCAATCCACCGGGATTTCAATCATCTCAAGGGAATTCATTGAATCAGTCTGAGAAATCTGAATTGGAAGAGCTTCGAATGATGTACAAGAGTCAGGCGGTGTCATTGAAAACTTTAGAGAATCAAATTGGCCAACTTGCCAATGCATTGTTGAACCGTCAACCAGGAACGCTTCCGAGTGACACAGAGATAAACCCAAGCAAGAAAGATCACAAGGAACAGGTCCAGGCAGTAACATTACGATCAGGAAGAATTCTACAAGGTCAGAACGAAGAAAAATCAACCGAGGAAAAAACGGTAAAATTGGAACAGTCTGCACGGCGCGGCAGTGCCACTTCCTAGTATAATACTGGCGCGGCAGCGCCGCAGCTTCTGGAGAAAAAATATGATTTTGATGCTGGGGTCGAATCTGGTCCTAAATTGCTACCTAATGCTACTCCCTCGACTCCTATAACTGGTAAGAATGATAATTCTCAGAAAGAAGTAGAAGATAAGGTGTTTCCACCTCCTCCATTCCCAAAACGAATTCAAAGGCAAAAGTTCGACAAGCAATTTGCTAAGTTCTTGGATGTCTTCAAGAAGCTTCAGATTAACATACCATTTGCGGAGGCTCTTGAGCAAATGCCGAGCTATGCAAAGTTTATGAAGGGCATACTCTCGAAGAAATTGAAACTTGAGGAGCTAGAGACCGTTGCCTTGATGGAGGAATGTAGTGCCATCTTGCAACAAAAGTTGCCGCCTAAGTTGAAGGACCCCGGGAGCTTTACCATTCCATGTACTATTGGAGATCTCTCATTCAGCAAATGCTTGTGTGATTTGGGTGCAAGTATTAATCTCATGCCCTTATCAGTTTTCATGCAACTTGGTCTTCCAGAACCAAAGCCAACTACCATGACTCTACAACTTGCGGACCGTTCAGTTACTTATCCTCGAGGGATAGTTGAGGATGTTTTGGTGAAGGTCGACAAGCTTATCTTTCCAGCCGACTTTGTTATTCTAGACTTCGAGGAAGACAAGAAGATTCCTATTATCTTGGGACGACCATTCTTGGCTACGGGTCGAACTCTTATTGATGTCCAAAAGGGAGAACTCACTATGAGGGTGCACGATCAAAACGTCACTTTTAATGTTTTCAACGCAATGAATCTTCCAACTGACGATGAAGAGTGTCTCAAAATTGATATGGTCGACAAGGTGGTTAACTCCGCGACTCAACACTTGATAAAAGCTGATGTGTTGGAAAGAGTTCTTGCTAATGACTTGGAGGTTGAGAACGAAGAGGATAAAGAACACTTGCAATGTCTTAATGCATCTCCATGGAAGAAGTTTGGGATTCCATTTGAATCATTGGGGTTGTCAGAATTGAAGAAGTCTCATGTTAGACTTAAACCATCCATCGAGGAAGCACCTACCTTGGAACTTAAGCCATTGCCTGAACATATAAGGTATGCCTATCTTGGTGATTCTTTTACCTTACCTGTTATTATATCATCTAAGCTTTCAGGCATAGAAGAGGAAAAACTATTGAGAATCTTAAAGGAATTCAAATCAGCCATTGGGTGGACTATAGCAGACATCAAGGGTATTAGTCCTTCTTATTGCATGCACAAAATTCCTTTGGAAGAGGGAGCTAAACCTACAGTCGATAATAAAAGGAGACTGAATCCTGTTATGAAAGAAGTTGTGAAGACTCTGAATAAATATGGGCGTACTTGGCACTTGTTCATTTGTGCCAACCTTATCCCTACTAGGCATTTGAATTAGGTGACAGATGAGAGGGTTATCCTGTTGTATGCTATATGCAGTAGAGAATTTGTGGATGTGGGCAATTTGATCCATCAGGGGATTATGCGTTTTATGCAAGGTAGTACCACTGCGGCGATGCCTTATGGTTCGGCCATTGCTAGGTTGGCTAGGGATTGTGGTGCTCGTTGGTCAGCAGAGGAGGTTGTGCAGCAGCCATAGGAAGTGCTGGATCATCAGAGTATACGGAGGCTGGCTGAGTGGGATGGAGGTGAGCCGGATTGGTGGGGTCTTGATTATGTAGTAGAGCAGCAACAGCAGAAGCAGGAGCAGTAGCAGGAGCAGCAGCAGGAGGAGCCTCAGGGAGGAGGTTCTTTTATTAGTCAGCGATAGTATAGGCGTTTGACGAGGCGTATCGATGCGGTGCACGATATGCAGGCAGGTTTTGCAGCAGATTTTAGTCAGTTTGCAAAGGCTTTGAGCACGGCTTTTCGTGCGAGTGGAGTGGATGTGACTTTTCCGTCCTTTGGAGCAGGAGCTGGCGCTGTCTATCCGCCACCGGACACTCCCGATGGGAGTGGCTCGGGCGACGAGTAGGTATGCCTTGCACACTTTTTATTCTTACCTTCAATGGGGGCATTGAAAATTTTAAGTTGGGGGTGGGGATACAAGGTGCACTTGTATAATAGGTGTGTGCATGTTAGGAGCATATTTGTATGTTAGTTATGAGAATGTTAGTTAGAGCATTTTGTTTTTTTTTTAAGATGTATGCCATATAGGACATTCTGTTATTGTGATATTTATGTTCATATAGTTGCATGAGCATGGCATGCATTTTCATGATCCCTTAGAACTTGCTAATTCTGACTGGTAGGTAGGTGTCTAGTTGAGTGTGGTGATGATGAGTAGAGGGTTGAATTATAGTGCCTATGAAATTGACTTGCGTGTTTTAGAAACAAAACTTTTACACAGACTCATTGGGTGCTTTTGGGCTAGGTTAGGGTCATGCTTGTTGGATGTTTAGAGATTTAATCGTTTGATTATATTTAGAATTTTCGTTATTCCCTTGATGGCGTAGGAGCACTAAAGTCTAAGTTTGGGGGAAACCAGGGATTTCATGCTAGTCGTAAATATTTGTTAATAATGGCTAGGTGTCAAATGTCTAGTAGCCGGCTCATATTTATATGAGTAGTCTAGGGTTGGAAATGAGAAAGGCTCATTCCAGATTGCATATAAAGAAAAGAAAAAAAAAGAGTCAAAAGTCTAATTGTTAAATGCAAAATTAACCAGAGTGAGCTCTTTAATACTCGAGTAATTAAGTTTGAGGGGACTTAGTCCTAGTGACCTAAGGCTTTTATAGTCTGGGATCCACTGACCCAACACTCGCTACATGGGTATTATTGTATAAGCCTTTTAGGGTCTCATTCATTGCACGGTTAAATAAGCATGCGTATTGTATATAATATTATGTGTCATAGTAATAAAGCATGAGTTTCTGTCTACCTTGGATAAGGGTGGAGGTGTTCCTAGGTTATGAAGTGTCTACAGTCTATTCTAGTTATAAACCTGTGATTGTCCTGACTGAAAGCATGTATGATTTTTGACCTAGTTTTGGGAGTATTTCTGATGAGCATCGCACACACGCACGTTTCTGTTCATGTATTGTTAGTATACGGGGACTTAGTCGAGCTCTTTTTGGATTTGTTGCATTCTTTGAGATATTTGCTTGTTAGTTGGTTTTGGTGAGTTTAAAGGGGATCCTTGCATTTTTCATGTAGTTGCATACATATAGTTAGTTGCATTGTTAGTTGCACTATAGATCGGATTTTGTGGGTACATTCGCTATAGGCCCTCACGAGACCTTACTCGTCCACTAGGGCTGCCTAGGGGTTTAAAGGGCTTGTTGCATATGCCAAATGCAACCGTGATCACCTACGGAAGTGGTAATAGTTAGTTGTAAATAATTTGTCTGTTTATGCTTGTGGACAAGCATCGGTTTAAGTTTGGGGGTGTGATGAGTGGATATTTTATTCACTTAAAACGTTTCCATTTGGCTTAAAACGAATGCTTGTACTCGAGTTGTGGTATTTTTGATCTCTTTTAAGGGTATTGTGCAGGAATATCAATCACAGGTGTTAAAGGAATGAAGCGGAGCAATCGGAGTTATAACGAAGAAAAGGGAAAAATTCAATGTGCTGGACAGAAGGCACGGCGCGGCAGCGCAGTGTTAGAGCTTGTGGATGGCGCGGCAGCGCTGGGGGGAATCAGCATAGTTGTGGCGCGGCAGCGCCGTTTTCATACACAGAAGTGGCGCGGCAGCGCCGTTTGGTCTGACGAAAATTCTTGATTTGCTGATTTTTCGAGATGAAGTAAGAAATAAAATTCCTTACGAACTACTTGCACCTGGAGGCCTATATAAAGGAAGAAAAAACCCTAGAATAGGGAGAGAGACCACGTATTTATCTACGAAGTTTTTGAAGCACGAAGAAGGAGGAAGAGGATAGATTTTAATTTATTCTTGTATTTTTCTAGTTGTGGATGCTTGGTTCGGGTGTATACTTTAGAACCCTTGATATTTATTTCAGTTATTATTCGTTTTCTTCTATCATGTTTACATTGGAACCCATGGTGACGACTAGTTTGATTATTAACTAATTCGTTGTCAAGGGGTTTTAGCGGATTTATTCAGGAAATCTATTTCTTAAATCTTCTCGATGCCTATAGTGTGATTGATGTGATATCCTATCATGGTTGATTTAATTCGTTATAGGAGAGTAGCTAACTCCTGTAATTGTGTGTTAATTTTTATTGAAGCGAAAGTGGATATAAGGGTTTAGAACTTGCCATGCTAGCATAGGTTTATGCGTGAGAATATCATTCATAATTAGTGTCGTAACTCTAACCGTTTTATGACGACTATGTGAACAATTGAATGCTTGTACTTCAACCATTATGTTTCAATCTTTATAGACATATAGGGATTAAGCATAGTTGGGAGACTAAGTGATTTCTATCTTTATTGTGGATATTATTTAGGATGGTATCTGTGCAACGAAGGTTGGCTTATATCAATTTTGTGTGTTCGATCAGGTATTAATAAATCACATGTAAAGGCTAGAGAATTGGAGACTATAGATGGATTGTATAATGAAGTTAAAATCCCATGTTTTATTTGCATAAGTAATCCGACATAATTCTCAGTTCAAGTAGTTGATAATTAGTTAAAAATCTTAGAATAATTGTAGTGAAAAACAAAAGTCCAATTGCTAATCTGTCTTAGCATCGAATCATAATCATACATCGGTGAGTGAATTAACTAGACAATACAACGAGTCCCTGTAGGAACGAATCTTATTTGCTATCTGTATTACTTGAGATCACGTGCACTTGCGTGTTGAGTTTGGTCCTAACACATGACTGTACTGCTATTGCCCTGGGTTATGGTATATACAGCAGTGAATTCCCCAGCAAAGGCCCAGGCAATGTTGTTTTTGTTGATATAGGTCATTCTGATACTCAGGTTACTGTTACAACTTTTAGACCAGGACATATGAAGATAGTGCCTCATTCTTTTGATAGAAATTTGGGAGGGAGAAATTTTGATGAGGTTTTGTTTAAACATTTTGCTACAGAGTTTAAAGATCACTATAATATAGATGTTTATTCAAATACTAGGGCTTCTGTAAGGCTGAGGGTGGCATGCGAGAATCTAAAGAAAGTCTTGAGTGCAATTCCAGAAGCTCTACTTAATATTGAATGCCTGATGGAAGAGAAAGACGTCAAGGGGTTCATAAAGAGAGAGGATTTTGAGAAGCTCTCGTCAGACTTGTTCGAAAGGATTAGGTATCCTTGTCACAAGGCTTTACTCGACTCTGGTCTATTTATGGATAAGATTTATTCTGTGGAGCTCATCGGTTCTGAATCTAGGATATTATACTCTACAAAGTTTATCCAGAAGTTGGAAACAAGTGGTGGTGAATTTCCATCCAGTGTGGAAAATGGTAGTGAAAGAGAAGAAGACTTATCCAGATCATCTATTTATCTATATAAAGGAAAACAATGGGATTCAAATGGCTTTCCAGTTTCTAATTAATGTTAACAGGTTGCGACTTGATTCTGGTGATTTTGAGGATGCTCCTGAAATGCACCATATCGAAGCAGCATTTGTAGATACAACGTTACCAAAGGCAAAAACTCCACCTCAAGATACATTACTAAAACTAGAGAAGGAGGGGACACTCAGTAAAGAGTCTCATGAGAGTTCCATGTGATTAAGCTCGGTTTGTCTAAGCTACAAAGCTGTGTTTTGATGAATGAACTTGTTCATGAGCCTAACGAAGAGGCTGTTATAAATGCCATGAACGATGCGCTTCCCAGAATACAGGAGCAAGTTTATTATGGGCATATAAATTCAAAAACTGATGTCCTGGACAAATTTCTATCGGAAAATGGGATTCAGCGGTACAATCCACAAATTGTAGAAGATGGCAAAGTAAAACCAGGATTTAAATTGCTCTCTCCATCAGTTTTTGGAACAGATTCTGTACTAAATGACATTGGTTACTTGCACTCTCCCGAAACTTTTGATGAATTGAAACCCGTGACTCATCTTCTTTCTGTTGATATCACTTCAATAAAAGGGATAAGACTGCTTCGTGAAGGAATACGCTATTTGATAGCAGGTTCTAAAAATGCCCGTTTGGGTGTGTTATTTATTGTTGGTCTGGATGCGGAGTCACCTGTTCTTCTATTTGTGAACATTTTTCAAATCACTGCTTCCTCACATAGTCATAAGAAAAGTGTCTTAAATTTCTTGGACCAACCTTTCTCAATATATGAGCATGGATACATGCTTGGATCCTCTTTTGATGCTGGAAGCAGTCAAGCATGTCATGAGAAGGTCTCTCAGCTAGCTGATGCAAATGGTTTGCCATCTAAGAGCTATGCATCTAGTCTATATGAATTCTCTTTTGACAAGTGGAGAAGCCATTTGAATAAGGTGGGTCAGTTCTTATTCGGACAACTTCAGATTGGTTATGGTGTTAATGCTGTCATCACCAATGCTGTCATCACCAATGGAAGGGTGATTCACGCAGTGGATGGAGATACATTATTAAGCCATGATGTGCATCTTCTAGAATCTGTGGAATTTAAGCAGAGAATAAAGCATATTGTGGAAATTATTGATCGAAGAAGTGACGTGGGAAAACGTGGATCCTGACATGCTGACAAGCAAATTTATTAGTGATGTTGTCATGGCTGTGTCATCTTCCATGGCTTCGAAATTTATTGGTGATGTTGTGATGTTTGATGTTTCAAAATCAGGTGATGCAACAGGAGCTACTGCAGGACATTTATGGGAAACCATAGCTGACAAAGATCAGTTCAAAACAGTTGTTACTAATCTCTGGTCAAGCCTTGCTGGTAGGAGCAGCCTGAAAAGCAACATTGTTCTTGTCAGCTAGGATTCTAGACTAATATCTCGTGTTGGCGATGATGAAGAAAGAAGTGAAATATGGGATAGTAAAGCTGAGATAGTAGATATTTGGTGTTCTTTTGAATCCTTAATAAAACTGAATGTCTTGGTGCTTGAAAGAGATTCTGATTATATAACTATTATTCTGGCTGCCTTCCTGGATGAACGTGGTATTACCTTCGACCTTGAGGAAAAGGTCGTTATTTGGGAGCAGGGTATTGTAATGGACTAGCCCAACTATTTTGGACTCTTAAACTTTAAAAGAAGCAGGCCCAAGATAAGCCCATGGGGAATTAAAGTGTGGAGGCTAAAAGAGGGGAAAGGAGAGGAAGGAGGGTTATCTGATTATTGTGTATTGTTTTCATCTTGGTGTCTTGGGAGAGTGCGGCCTCTTGAACGGCCGTTTATCCTTAGTCCTTGTTTTACTGTGTGTTAGTAAGTGGGTTCATTACAAAACACTGAAGTGATTTTTGATTGACTTACAAAGTCCCAGCAAATCTAGTGCTAAGATGACTTTGATCCTGGCGTAGAAGTCTTGCCAGCCCAAAATCTGCAATTTTGGTTTGAAAAACATTATCAAGTATAATGTTGCTAGATTTTATATCTCGATGTACTATACATAAACGAGATAGTTCGTGCAGGTGGGCAAGGCCCCTAACTATCCCAAGAATTAAAGCAACGCGTTGTTTCCAGTTGAGAGACCCCCGTTTTTCTCCTTCTGATATTAACAACCTCTTAATAAATACTTTATACTGCCTGAAAAGTTATTAATATCGAACACATACAATAGTCCACTAGTGACAAAGTCAGGGGAGACTTGCCATATAGGAATTTATCGAGTCTTCCCTAAGCCATGTATTCCCACATGAGAAGTAGCTGTGATCCTCTGACAGCGTAGCCTAACAGTCGGATGATATTGCGATGATTAACATTACTTATGAGCTTTACTTCATTCTCAAAATCTGCCTTCGCCGTGCTTGCGGTAACAAAAAGTTTCTTTACAACAACTACATCTCCATTCTTTGTTACGCCCAAATAGTTGGCATAAACAACAAGAAATTTAATACCTTGCAGTATCGAAATCGCATCAGGTAGGGCTGATTGTAAAATTAATAATACCTTGTACACATCTCCAAAACCACCTTCTCCTAGTTTAGAGTCTTTGCTAAAGTCCCGTGTGGCTGACTTCAAATCTTTGAAACGGTAAATAGTTGGCCCCTTCAACTTGGATATCCCTATTGTATCATCTAGTATACAGAAAAACAAGTTACATAGAAAAGGACAATGTTCATAAAATAAAAGTCCAAGTTATTAACACAAGTCACCAAGAATTTTATGATCACCCGGCCTATTTTTTTTTTATTTTTTTAACACATAACCTTGATCAGAAATCTCATTTTGAGCATTTTATTTAACATTCTTTTATTTATCTGCTTGACCTACTATAACAAAAAATGAAATTATAGTATGAGTTTTTCAATGATAAGTTCATGATCCACTACAACACAGAAAATTTACTTAATAACTCATGACACTTTGAGTCTTTGACATATAATATTTGCAATATGGTGATCCAACTTAACTCCGTTTAGCCCTTTGGTGATCGGAGTTTTAAAATTATAATATGATGGCCCATTAATATTTTGAAGAGGTGGCTAAGAATGACTTTCCTGAGAAAAATTATAACATTCTTTTATTTTACTGTTTGACCTACTACAACATAAAATGAAATTATAATCTGAGTTTTTCAATGACATGTTCACGACCTACTACAACAGAAAATTATCTTACTCATGTTGGGGCTTGCTAAGCAAGCCTTAACTCCACATTAGTATGATATTGTCCGCTTTGGGTCAGGCCCGCACGGATCCTGGGGTAGTCAATCTGCCTCTTCCTTGATCCATTCTGGGAGCCCATCTTGAGATCGTTATGGACCGTTATAACCTGATGCTCTGATACCACTTGTTCGGCTTGCTAAGCAGGCCTTAACTCCACATTAGTATGATATTGTCCGTTTTGGGCCGAGCCCGCACGGATTTGTTTTTGGGTCACTCCCAAAAGGCCTTATACTAATGGAGTTAACTGGCTACTCTATATACAAGAGAATTATCTCTTTTCTCCTCGATGTGGTACTTGGATTGACACCACCAAACAATCCTCCCCTCAAACTAAGAACCACATAACCCGTGGTCTTACACCTGCGATTAATCTGTTTACATCTTGCACTGTCGCCATACCCGCAGAACCCGCCGCCTGAACACCTTTCAGCAAGACTTTCGACATAAGGAACCTAACAGATCTCCAATCGCCATCGAGGGAACCTCCCATATTGCAACACTGCAGCCCGTTACCCCCAAGATCCAATTACCGAACCATGGGCTCTGATACCACTTGTTGAGGCTTGCTAAGCAAGCCTTAACTCTACATTAGTATGATATTGTCCGCTTTGGGTCAGGCCCGTACGGATTTGTTTTTGGGTAACTCCCAAAAGGCCTCATACTAATGGAGTTAATCGGCTACTTATAAACTAGCTATCTGCCCCTCCAACAATCGATGTGGGACAACTCCTAACAATAGCACAGTAACAAATTTTAATGTAGCAGCCGGAAGAGGCGGTGCTTCCATTAGGCCAAGGAAGCAATGGCTTTAGGCCTCCAAATACATGTACACACTTATATATGTATAGCTATTATTTAAAAAAAGTTGTTTTAAAGTGTTTTATTGATCGAAATCTGAAAAATTAAATTAAAAATGAATTACATTGAGTACATATATATTTCATTTTTTAAAACTGAAAAAGTAATTAAAAATAAAAAAATTAGTAAAAAACTCAATTAACTTTTCGGAAGACCTCAATTTTTCAAATTGCTTTAGGCCTCCGAAAGCTAAGAGCTGCCCCTGCAGCCGGAGACGTACTAAGCCATCTATTGATTGCAACTCCTAAGACAAAAGGTTACTATGCTGCAACTACAGAGCAAGTTTTAGTTAGTAACACAATAGTGTATGCTGTGGCACAATGTGCTGAAACAGTGAGCCCATCGGAATGCCAGAATTGCATAAATGTTGCTTATGAAAACATCAAGAGTTGTCCTCCTCGTTCTGGGGCAAGAGCTATTGATGCGGGTTGCTTCATGAGATATGCAAATACCCCTTTCTTTGCCAATAACCAGACAACAAACCTTAAAAAGTACTTGAAAGATGGTAAGGAAACCTCTTAAAGTTCTTCTTACATTTTTCACTTAAAGATGCTTGTTGGTCATAATATCTATCAAATTTAAAGTGTACATATAATTATTGTCGCATTAGTGATGTCACTAATGATTTTGTAATACTCAGGAGGATCAAGCAATAAGAAGGCAATCATTGGGTGTGTTGCTGGTGGTGTAGGTCTTCTTTTGCTCCTATTTGCTTTGTTTCTATGGTACCATTTATCAAGAAAGACAAAGGTAGCTCAAAGAGGTAATTACATTCACTTCAATTAACATCATTTTTTAAGTAGAAAAGGTCGCCAGATTTGTTTTGTAAAATCAGTCTTTTGCTGACTATTGGGAGTTGGATAAGGATGCTGTTGCGTTGTTGAAGCGGGTTCAAAACTTTTCTATTACTCAAGATATTGGGGCTCGTGTTGCTGCTCATATCTTTACAAGGATGGGTTTTGCTATAGCTAGAGGAGTGGGGGCCCAGACTGTATCTCGGCTTCCCACTAATTTTTTGTAAATTGATTGTAAATAATTCATTCCACAAGAAAAAAATAGCTAAAGAAAAAAATAATTCATGTACTTAAAATAAATATATATGCCAAGTGTTATGACCTCTGAGTTGTTGGGCTGCTAGCAAGCCATAACTCCACAATAGTATGATATTGTACGCTTTGGGCCGAACCCGCACAGATTTATTTTTGGGTCACTCCCAAAAGGCCTCGTACTAATGGAGTTAACTAGCTGCTTATTAACTATCAATCTGCCCCTCCCACAAACGATGTGGGACAACTCCCAACAATCTCCCCCTTCATACATCGGGATCGACAACTGTCGAATCTGCCTGGCTCCCCCTTGACCCATACTGGAAGTCTCTGGGTATCTGGCTCCCCCTAGGCCCATACTGGAAAGTCAACCTGCTCCCCCTTAAGCCCAACCTGGGATAGCCCATCTGCCTTTTCCTTGAATCTATTCTGGAGCCCATTGAGATCGTTACGGATCGTTACAACCATAGCTTTGATACCACTTGTTGGGCTTGCCAAGCAGGTCATAACTCCACATTAGTATGATATTGTCCGCTTTGGGCCGAGCCCGCAAGGATTTGTTTTTGGATAACTCCCAAAAGGCATCATACTAATGGAGTTAACTAGCTACTCTATATACAAGAGAATTATCTCTTTTCTCCTCGATGTGGTACTTGGGTTGACACGACCCTACAGTTATTTCTTATAGTATCTTTGTTACATCTTCCTGTACTGCCTTATGCGGTAGCTATACTGTAAAATCCACTGGGTTCGTACCTTTATCGACAAAATATTTGAATAGGCGTGAGGAAATATGTCCCAAAGTAACTGGTGCTTGATCAAAGGGGAAAGAAAACAATAACAGAAACATTGAATTTGTACATAGTGATTTTATTAATTAGATTGTCTAATAAAATCATGTTATGGAGTGGAGGACATAGTTTAAAAGTTTGACAATGTTAAGTTGTTAACTAAAGTAAAAAGAACTTGTACAAGTCCCTGTTTTATTTCATTTTCTTAGTTAAAAACCAGGAAATTAAGCAAATACTGGTCCTAGGCATCAAAAACATAATCAATTGAATGAACTTATTAAACGGTTAGTGTACCTCAGGAAGCAGTCATCATATATAACACGAGCACCGTTGGCCAATCTGCATATACTGCGAATGTCAAGTGCAGCCATATCAAAGCAAGAGACACAGTCTGCAGTGGAAAGATACTTTCTGCACTGAAACATAGTGTATACTGGATTGGTAGTCCTGGCCTGCTGTTGGGTGCCAAAGTATGTTTTATTTACAGTTATTTCTCGTCTGAGGTTAGCCAAGATCGTGTTCAGATTCCTGAAAAATTTAGGTGTGTTAGCTGCATTGTATTGACTGCACCCTGAATTTAGCGGAGGATCATTTCGTTGCTGAGACACAACCGGTTCAATCACCGACGCTAGTGCCACCACTACCACAATCATTCTCCACCAACGCTTCATCATTTCTGAACATTACATAAACATCACATCTATAACCTTTATTAATAAGCGAAACCTTCTGGTACCCAAAATTTGGTTCGCACTATATTTTGGTTTTAATCCTAAAATTTTGGTTCGCACTGTTCGCACTATATTTTGGTTTCGCACCTAAAATCCTATTTTTCCTATAATTCTATGTTATTTAAAAAAAATAGAAATCCTAATATAATTATTTTTTTTATTTGTAATTTTTTTAATAGAAACATATTTCACCTAAAATACTATGTTCCTAAAAAAGAATTAAAAATAGAATTCTTGTGTATAAGTATAATTCTTTTGTTTATAATTTTTTTTACTAGAAAAAGCAACGATAAAAATAACTAACAAACAAAGGGTAAAACACCAACGAATACAATATACAATCTAGGGTTAATTGATATAAATTTTTGTAAAATATCAACGAATACATAGCCTGATCGTATAACATTTTATAAAACACTAACGAATCTATAACCTTTATTAATAAATTCTTCTTTAATGGTACTTTCGTAACAAATTTGGTTCCACCCTTATTTTAGTTTCATCACAGATTCTACTCCCTTAAAATTCATATAATTTTCTAAAAAAATTATTTGAAATTTTGTTATAATTATAATTCTTTTTCTATAATATTATTGAATTGTATAAATAACGTATCTATTAGAACCAAAATCATGTGTGTTATGTTTTCTTAATTGTTTAAAATATAATCTTAAATAAAAAATAAATAAAATCTATATCTGTAACATTTATTAATAAGCAAAACCCCTTTTTAATGTACTACTTTGTACCAAATTTGGTTCACACCATATTTTGGTATCACCCCAAGACTTCTATTTCCCCTAGAATTCTATATTATTTTATAAAATAAATAAATAAATCCTTTCACAATTATAATTCTTTTATTACAATTTAATCAAAAAAAGAATAAGAATACATATATTGATCTAATGTGACATGCTTATCTATAACAAACGAAATACATTTTTAATGGTAGTTCGGTACCAAAATTTGGTTCCACCCCTAAGATTCCTATTTCTCCGAGGATTCTATATTATTGTTTAATAAAATAATAAAAATTTTAATACTATTATAATTGTAATTTTTTATTATAACTTTATTTAGTTCACAAATAACGTATTTATCATAATCATGTACATTTTGACATATATATCAGAATCATTTAATGTTTTTCTCGATTTTCTTAAATAAATATAAATAAATAATATATAAAATGACCTTTATTAATAAGCAAATTCTTTGTAAATAATGTAATTTTTTATAATAAATTAATGATCAATTTAATTATATTTTCTCGGGCCTTTATCATCTAATATCTTATTAATAAGTGAAATCTCATTTTAATTATACTTCCTAGAATTATTGGAATTCTGATGTAATTATAATTCTTTTATTATAAACTACTGAGTTGCATAAAAAACGTAGTTTTCTTTTATTCATTTTTTAAAGTATTTTTTAATAATAATAAAATAATTCTTATAAAAATTTAATTAAAAAATGATCAATTTTAATAAATTATCTCGATCTGTGCTTCGCATCGCACGGGTTATCATCTAGTACTAGCCAATAACCTGTGCAAAAACACGGGCTATAATATAGTATTATTGTGAATTAATATTTTAATTATTTATTTAATGTTAAATTTTAACTTATTTTAAATACATTATTTAATAATATTTTTAAATTTATTGTTAAATATCTTAAAAATTCAATAGATATTTTTAAAAATTAATTAGTATAACCTAAAATCGTAGAAAAAAGAATCGTAGGAAGCAGTGTATGTAGGCGATGATTCTAATTAGGATATAACTGCAAATGTTTATAATTTTATAAAACATGTGATTTTTTATTTTTAATAAATTATATATTATTTAACTGAGTTTGGAATTTTTAACACATTTTTTAATTTTTTAAAAAATTTATTTTTGTGCCTCACTGGTAAATAATATCATAAGAATTCAAAAGATATTTTTTAAAACTTATTTAGTATAACGTAAAATCGTAGAGAGAAGAATCGTAGTAAGAAATGTGTGCGGGCGATTATTCTAATCGGGATATAACTGAAAACCTTTATAATTCTGATAAGTGCATATTTTTGCATATTTTTATTACCTATTTATTGTTTGAATTCGTATTTTAATAAATTATTTTATTGTATTTCAGGAAATTCAAGAAAATTTGAAGAAATTGCAAAATAAAGAAATAAATGTCAAGAAAGAGAAAAAAGAAGAAGAAGAAGGACCAAAATAGAAGAAAAGAAAAATGAAGGGGGTGTGGTGCAAGGAAAAATGGAAGGCTAGGATTAAACCACATCAAACAAAAATGAATGGTGGGGATTAATCCACACCAACCAAAATCCTCATTTATTTCCTATAAATAGCCTTAATTTCTCTTGTAAAGAACCAACTTAGAATTAGGAAACAACCCTTAGAATTAGGATTAGCATACTCCTAAATTTATAGTTGTAAATTTTAATTGTAATTCTTGTAAACAATTTTTTTTTAAATATTTGTCCTGTTTTGTTTTGTTTAATTCGAATCAATTTGTTTCCCCTATTTTATTAGACAAACCCAGCACTCGTTACTGTTTCTTTCCTTCTCATTCGGCCAAACCCAGCTCAAATTTCTTTACTTTTTTTTATTTTTTTTTCTTTTCCATCAACCATATTCCCGTCTCTCTCTGTCATTCACGCCATTCCCCTGTCTTTCTTTCCTTAATTCCATAAACCCATTTCCGTTTTCTTTTATCTTCTTCACATAAATCACGCAAATCTCTCTCTATATCTCGTTGTCCTTCCTCTCTGTCTCTCTCATCTCTCTCAATTAAGCAATCTCTCCTCTCCGGTCTAATCTCTCTATATCTCTCTCCTTATCTCGCTGAAATCACTCTCTCTCTTTCACCAAAATCGCAACCCTCACCCCTGTTCTCTTTTACTACCGTTCAAACCCATCATCTCCTTCTTCGATTCCTCTCTTCTTCCCCCCTTCTTCTCTGTTTGCATC
Organism: Saposhnikovia divaricata; assembly: GCA_036435485.1. Taxonomy (NCBI): domain Eukaryota; kingdom Viridiplantae; phylum Streptophyta; class Magnoliopsida; order Apiales; family Apiaceae; genus Saposhnikovia; species Saposhnikovia divaricata. The sequence goes on along the minus strand of CM071594.1, from coordinate 134,057,362 downwards.
CTGCGAGTTTGTATTGTTTGTGTCCATTTATGTGCCGAGTTAACAGCCGAGTTTCCGAGTTTCTGAGTATTTTTTAGTCCTGTTGATTCCATGATTTTGTTTGTTTTGTGGCTGTGTAATCGAGTCCTTTGAATGAGTCCGTTGCTGCGTTTTTCTTTTTAGTTTATGTCGAGTTTTTAAGCTGTACTGTTGCTTTCTTCGAGATGACCTGTGATGTTTGTTTAGAAGTTTTTGTTATCGAATGTTGTTTTGGTTTCGTGTATGCCGAATTGTTATTGTTTTCTTTGGTGGCGAGTTGGTCTGTTTGTGCATCTAGTTTACTGTGACGTGAAGGTTGAATTTCTTGTTTTGTTGTCCGAGTTATTTTTGTCAAGCGTTCAGTTCGTGAATTTCAGTATGTAGTTTGTTAAGTACTGATGGTTGAGTGTAATTCGCGTCTTTGTCTTTCGAGTTTATTGCTGTTCTTCACCAAGTCCGGGCTGCTGTACTGTGTTAGAGTTTCTTATTCGAGTTATGGGTCTTGTTTTATCACTGTCAAGTTATTGTTTCTGAGTCACTAAGTTTAGTTTTGTTCTCCTGTTTTCTGGTTTTCTGTCTGTCGAGTTTTGACTCGCGAGTGTTAATGTTATTGATTTGAGTCCCAAGTGTTTAAGTTGTTGTGGTCACAATTGCTAGTCGTTAGTGTTATGCTGGGTTTGTTTGAGTCTACTGAATTTTGTTTGCTAATTTTCACTAAGTTCGTAGTTTGTTTAGTTGAGTTACGAGTGGCCGAAGCAGTTGAGTTGCCGAGCTGTTTTACCGAGTCGATGTTCGTTTATTGTCTGAGTATTGTACTAAGCTGTCCAGGTTGTCAATTGGTGAGGTCGTATGTTTGTAATGTCTGAGTTTTAATCCGTCTGTTTGCAGTGGTCAGTTTTTCTTAGTTTAATGGGTAATTTTGTTCGAAAGATTCTGAGTTTGTTTGGTTATTTTAAAATTGCAAAATTCAGTTTTTAGTAGAATAATTTAATTTTCATTAGAAAAAATAGTTTTAGGAATTAATAGTAAAAAACCAAAAAACCCAAATTGCCTTAGTTCGAATAAATTAGAAATTAAGAGTGGCTAATTTTTCTATTCTTTTGAATTTTATTAAAATTAGATTAAATTAAATTCTCTTTTTTTTTAAATTTTCCTTTAGGAATTAAATAGCATAAATTTACAAAAATTCCAAATTGTTGCAAAATTCAGTTTTTAGTTTAAAATAGATTAATTTAATTTTCTTTTAGAAGAAATAGTTTTAGGAATTAATAGAAAAAATACAGAAATCCAAAAATGTTCTAATTCGCCTAAATTAATAGCTAAGGATTGCGAAATAAATATTATTCCCTGTGGATCGAATCTTAAATACTAAAACGACTGATCGTGCGCTTGCGATTTTAATTACCTTATTTCCGGCACATCAAATTCCATAAAACATGTTATTTTTTATTTTTAATAAATTATATATAATTTAATTGAATTTATAATTTTTTAAAAAAGTAATTTTATGTCTTATTGGTAAATTTTGTTGTTTATAATAAATAAATTAGTATTTTTAATACAATTTTTTTAACTTGTTATTTTTAGAAAGGTGTTAACAATTTCTTTGGAAAGCGTTAACCAACCGACCAACCAACCAAATATACTTTGTTTTGCTTATAATATGTGATGCGAAATTATATATTATTTAACTGAGTTAGGAATTTTTAACACATTTTTTAATTTTATAAAAATATATTTTTGTGCCTCATTGGTAAATAATATCTTAAGAATTCAATAGATATTTTTTAAAAATTATTTAGTATAACCTAAAATCGTAGAGTGAAGAATCGTAGTAAGAAGTGTGTGTGCGGGCGATTATTCTAATAGGGATATAAATGAAAACCTTTATAATTCTATTAAAACATGTAATTTTTTTATTTTTAATAAATTTTATATAATTTAACTGAATTTGGAATTTTTATCACATTTTTAAATTTTTTTAAAAATATAATATTATGTCTTATTGGTAAAGTTTGTTGTTTATAATAAAGAAATTAGTATTTTTAATACAATTTTTTTTAACTTGCTATTATTAGAATGGTGTTAACAATTTTTTTGAAAGGCGTTAACCAACCAAATATACCTTTTTATGCTTATAATATGTGATGCAAAATTATATATTATTTAACTAAGTTTGGAATTTTTAACACATTTTTTAATTTTTTTAAAAAATATATTTTTGTGCCTCACTGGTAAATAATATCTTAAGAATTTAATAGATATTTTTTTAAAATTATTTAGTATAACATAAAATTGTAGAGGGAAGAATCGTAGTTAGAACTGTGTGCGGCGATTATTCTAATGGGAATATAATTGAAAACTTTTATAATCCTATAAAACATGTGATTTTTTTATTTTTAATACATTATATATAATTTAACTGAATTTGGAATTTTTATCACATTTTTTAATTTTTTAAAAATATAATTTTATGTCTTATTTGTAATTTTTGTTGTTTTTTGTTGTTTCTAATAAATAAATTAGTATTTTTAATACAAATTTTTTAACTTGTTATTTTTAGAAATGTGTTAACAATATTTTTGGATGGCTTTAACCAACCAACCAAATATATCTTGTTTTGCTTATAATATGTGATGCGATTTTCTTAAATTTAAATTATATTTTATTTATATTTTATTATTTAAATATCTCATATACATTACTTAATATAATATTGACATAATATATATTATTAAATAATAATCCTTAAATATATGATATATTATTCGAATTATGACTATATGTTGTCATAATATTATAAATATAATTAGAAGTATCGTATATACTTACATTCAAATTTTTGTTGATATTATCATATTCAAATTATGATCCCATAATAATCCCTAATGCAATATTTGTCTAAAATAGAATTTAATATTAATTTGTAATTGTGTGAAATTTTTATTGTTTATTATATAGTTTTAGTTTGTTTTCATTTTGTTGATTTATAATTTGTTGTAAATTTGTTAATAAATATGTGATATTGAAATTATTTAAGTTGATTTTGAAAATATTTGATTTTCAAGTAATTGAAAGTCTAAAAAAACGGGTGTAGGTGAAGAATTTTAATTTAAATATAACTAAAAGAGTTTATAATTGAATATTAATTGGAGTATAACAGATACTAAATTGTAAGCCATATAAGCCTATATAGTCAAAAAAGAATTTGTTATTAAGTAAAATAAAATTTTATATGCATTTTAATCTATTTTATCATTTTTGGAAGGTGTTAATAAACTTTTTGGGATTGTTTTAACCAACCAACCAATTATTGGTTGTTGCGCTTATAATAGTATAATATACATATTAATTGGAGTGTAATTAAATGGGTTTGTTATTAAGTTAAATATGTGGTTTATATTTTGTAAAATAAAATTTAATATGTATTTTAATTTATTTTTTCATTTTTGGAAGGTGCTAGCAAACTTTTTGGGAAGGTGTTGACCGACCGACCAACCAATTATACCATGTTTCGCTTATAATAGTATAGTATAGATGATATTTAAATTGATTTTGAAAACATTTAGTTTCTAAGTAATTGAAAGAGTCTAAAAAAGTTGGGTGTAGGTGAATAATTTGAACTCAAATATAATTAAAAGAGTATGTAATTGAATATTAATTGGAGTGTAATTAAATGAGTTCGTTATTAAGTTAAATATGTGGTTTATATTTTGTAAAATAAAATTTAATATGTATTTTAATTTATTTTTTCATTTTTGGAAGGTGTTAGCATACTTTTTGGGAAGGTGTTAACCGACTAACCGGCCAACCAATTATAACTGTTTCGCTTATAATAGTATAGTATAGATAAACCAGAGTAAAAAATGAAATCATATGAGACCTCAAGATGATCGAATTACATCCATATTGCTTATTTGTTATTTCTCGTACAAATACATTTGAATTCATATACAGATGTAACTCGATCATCATTAAACAAACAGCTAGTTAGTACGCCAATTTACCGAGACTCAACTTATGTACTAACTTGCTGCATGTTTATAAAAACTTCGAATTGGTTACTTGACCAATATTAGTACCTGGTTGAAGATAGACAGTTACCAATATTATTAATGAATTATAATTACTAGTTTTATTCCCGTGCATATAGTTTATTAATATTATTAATGAATTTTTATGGTAATTTTGTTTTTTCTAATTTTTTGGAGAGATTTATAAAATAATATTTACAAATTTCATGATAGTTATTTTATTAACAAAACTTTTAATATTTTATTTGTTACTGTACCTTTTTTTGCTTGACTTATTATTTTTCTAACTTTAAAATTATTAAATTTATAATTTTTTATATTGTGTTTACACAATAACTTTATCATACTGCATAGAATTAATATTTGATTTTCTTCTGAAAAGTTCCAAAATAATGTTTATAAACCTTGTTCACAATTTTTGAAATAAGATGTACAATTTAATAATACTTTTAATTTCTATCTAATAATATTTAAAATTTAAATACTAATAATATTTTTAAAATGATATATATGTCCTGACGACCAAGCCATGTAAACCTCTTTACGTCAATTATATATATTAGCTTATAACCCGTGCTCGCACGGGTTTATTTTGATAGATTATAAAATTTATTTAATATTATAATTATGTTTTTATATAATCCTTATTTTTAATAATTTTATAATTTTAATTTAATATAAATTTATATAATGATATGCATGGTTTAAAATTTATTTTGTAATATTCTAAATTAAAAATGTCATTGACGGGTTCGAACATTGAATTTTTAGTAAATTAATTTAATCATATAATATATCTTATTATTAGAGCTAACGATTCTTATTTATTACTAAAAATAATGATTTGAATATATGGTGAGATATTTTTGGGTGTATATTAGTGATCGCAAGATTAATTTAAAATTAAAAAGTAACGTGTTTTAATTACAAAAATTACTATTAAAAATAATTACGGAAAGATATGATCTGATATTTTGGATATATATTAATTATTGTAATATTAGTTTTAAATAAATGGTAAAGTGTTTTAATTAGAAGTAAAATCTTTAGAAAAAATGGGTAATTGAGTTGTTGGAGCAGAAAAAAGAATCCAAGTAGAAGTTCAATGTGGATGAAGGAATTTTAATCGGAATATAATTACGTTAACATTAATAATTTGTTTTTTGAGTTGTTTTTGTAATTTAATTATTTATTTTAATAATTAGAATAACCAAACCGAAAACCAAAACTTTCAAAACTTTAAATGTTTCGGCTTTAATATAATAGTATTAAATTAAAAAGTAACGTGTTTTAATTACAAAAATTACTATTAAAAATAATTACGGAAAGATATGGTGTGATATTTTGGATATATATTAATTATTGTAATATTAGTTTTAAATAAATGGTAAAGTGTTTTAATTAGAAGTAAAATCTTTAGAAAAAATGGGTAATTGAGTTGAGCAGAAAAAAGAGTCCAAGTAGAAGCTCAATGCGGATGAAGGAATTTTAATCGGAATATAATTACGTTAACATTAGTAATTTACTTTTTGAGTTGTTTTTGTAATTTAATTATTTATTTTAATAATTAGGATAACCAAACCGAAAACCAAAACTTTCAAAATTTTCAATGTTTCGGCTTTAATATAATAGTATAGATAGATAGATTTGTTATAAACGAAAGAAGAGAAAAGCTGAAGAAACTTGTGTATTGAATTGATGAAGATGGTGTAAATTAGGTTTAGAAGAATAGAGTTCTGTGCGCAGTGTTCGTGAAGGCAACGGAGGTTTTAAGTTTAGCTGTATTAGTAATAGTGTAAATATAAAATACTATTATGTCTTTAGGACTATAGCCAATAACGGATTAAAATTGATTTATTTTATATTTAAAATTAATTAAAAATTAAATTAACCAAACCGAAAACCAAAATAAATAGGATAACCAAACCGAAAATCAAAATTTTCAATGTTTCGGTTTTAATATAATAGTATAGATAATATAATGGCTTGCGTTCTCATTACTTGGAAATAACCAAGTCATGGCTAAGGGGCTATGTACCTTTGTAAAAAATGATTCAATGCACTTGAGAACTTAATTTTGGATAAATTAAATAAATACAATACAAAAATTTATGATCTTTGTAAAGTTAGATAATTATAATGCAATATTTTCATTTATTTTCTGAATTATAAAATGTATATTCCTGAGTGTTAGGAGTTGTCCCACATCGTTTGTGGGAGGGGCATATTGCTAGTTAATAAGCTGCCAATTAACTCTATTAGGATGAGGCCTTTTGGGAGGAGCCCAAAAAGACCACGGGTAATGTGGTTCTTGGTTTGAGGGGAGGATTGTTGGGTGGTGTCAACCCAAGTACCATATCGAGGAGATAAGAGATAGTTCTCTTGTATATAGAGCAACTAGTTAACTCCATTAGTATGAGGCCTTTTGGGAGTGACCCAAAGATAAATCCGTGCGGGCTTGGCCACGGCCCAGAACGGACAATATCATACTAATGTGGAGTTAAGGCCTGCTGAGCAAGCCCAACAAGTGCTATTAAAGCTCATGGTCCGGTAATTGGATCTTGGGGGTAATGGGCTATGATGTTGCGATGTGGGAGGTTCCCCTCGGTGGCGATTAGAGATCTGTTGGGTTCCTTGTGTCGAAAGTCTTCCTGAAAGGTGTTCAGGCGGCGGGTTCTGCGGGTATGGCGGCAGTGCAAGATGTAGACAGATTAATCGTAGGTGTACGACCACGGGTGATGTGGTTCTTGGTTTGAGGGGAGGATTGTTGGGTGGTGTCAACCTAAGTACCACATCGAGGAGATAAGAGATAGTTCTCTTGTATATAGAGCAACCAGTTAACTCCATTAGAGCAAGTCCAATAATGTCCTAAATATTGTCCTAAATCAATATTTAGGACATTTAGTCATTTTTTGTGCTCCAACAATGTCCTATTGGTTCCTTAAAACACTAGGACATTCATCTCATGCCCTACTTTTAAGGCACATTTATACTTGTCCTAAATCATATTTATCAATAAAAAAAATTAACTTCCCTCCTTTTCTACACTTTTCTCTCCTCTCTTTTTTCTCTTCCCTCCAATTCTAATTCAAATATATTATTATTTTAATTTATAAGGCACAAGTATAAGATATATTGTTGGAATTGATATACAAAAATCATGACTAAAAATCATTAGGACACTATATTTTATTATTATATTGCTAGCGGCCCAACAAGTGGTATCAGAGCTATGGTTGTAACGATCCATGACAATCTCGTATGGGCTCAAGAATGGATCCAAGGAAGAGGCAGATGGTTTATCCCAGGTTGGGCTTAAGGGAGAGCAGGTGGGCTTTGCAGTATGGGCTTAGGCGAGCCAGATAGCCAGGAACTTCCAGTATGGGTCAAGAGGAGCAGATCATACAGAAGGAGGCAGATTCGACAGGTGTCGAGCCCGATGTGTGAAGGGGCATATTGCTAGTTAATAAGCAGCCAGTTAACTCTATTAGGATGAGGCCTTTTGGGAGGAGCCCAAAAACAAATCCGTGTAGGCTCGGCCCAAAGCGGACAATATCATACTACTGTGGAGTTAAAGCATACTTAGCAAGCCCCAACACTGAGTTCTTGGTCAGGTCCATAAAGTTGTTCTTTAATATTTATAGTAAATAAACATACATTCTTAAACAATTACTATATTTTACAAAGTACACGCTTAGTTAGAGCATCTCCAATGGAATTGATCTCTTAGGCAAAATTTTAAATCAACTACCATAAAGAAGAATTATAAAAAATGTGTTAAATTTTTTGCACTCCAATAATACATTACTTTTAGTTAAAATTATAGATAAACTCATTATGTTGGCTATATTTGCTGAACCTCTAAAGACTTGTAGTGAAACTCCACATCATCTGTTGCCATATTAAAATAATATATTCTATTTTTAATTACTTGAAATAATAATAACATACCATTTTTAAAATATATAGTCAATCATTATAGCCAACTCCATTGAAGCACGAAACATTACAGGTTCAACAAGTTTTACATAATCAGTATTTTATATCGTTTTATCCAACCATTATAACCAAACATCGGTGGAGATGCTCTTACATATGTTCTAAAACCCATTATTTATAGCACATTAGTAGTGGTGCTCACCAATATTATATCCTTATATATAATAAGCTTAAAATAGATCTTATACATAATTTTGGTTTTGGTCACTACTGTCAAAATAATCTCAATAATCCACGGAGGCCCTCCTTTGAGGAGGTCATCTATCATATAAAATAAGGAAGCCTTCCGAGGAGGACATCAACAATAAAGAAATAAGGAAGACCCTCCTTCCGAGGAGGACATCAACCATAACGAAATAAGGAAGACCCTCCTTCCGAGGAGGTCATCTACCATAGAGAAATAAGGAAGACCCTCCTTCCGAGGAGGTCATCAACCATAAAGAAATAAGGAATACCCTCCTTCCGAGGAGGTCATCAACCTTAAAGAAATAAGGGAGACCCTCCTTAGAGGAGGTCGTCTGTCATAAAAAATATAGGAGACCCTCCTTAGAAGAGGTCATCTTCCAAAGCCATATCAATATCCCAAAATTCTTCCAAAAAATATATGCAATACCCGAAGGGTCTTCCGAAAAATATTACGTACGCTCCAAAGAAAACCTTCCAAAAAATTACCCTCACGAAAGAGGGTCTTCTTAAATAATACTCTTCTCAAAGAAGAGCCTTCCAGAATTTTACACCCAGAAAAGAGGACCTACCAAAATATTATCCTCATCAAAAGAAGGTCTTCCAAAATATTACCCCCATTAAAAAGAAGGTCTTCCAAAATAATAGACTCTTCAAATAAGAGCCTTCCAAAATATTGCCCACATAAAAGAGGGGCTTCCCAAAATATTACTCTCATCAAAAGATGATCTTCCAAAATAATACTCTTCTCAAAGAAGAGACTTCCAAAATATTACCCCCACAAAGTAGGGTCTTCCAAAATATTACAATCATCAAAAGAGAACCTTCCAAAAAATTATTCTCCTCAAAAGAGGATCTTCCAAAATATTACCCCCACAAAGGAGGGCCTTCCAAAATATATACCTCGAAGGTCTTATTTTTTAACAAATTTACCCGACGAGTCTTAATTTTATATCCTAGTCAGACTGATTTGAGTGTTGCGTTCCTGCTACCTTGCTCCGTTGCTTGTTGTAAATCATGTTGGTTTCCTTTGGTTTCTTGTTTTTGATCGCTTTTGGATTACAAATCTCCTTCCTTTTTGTTTCTTGTGGCCGCAATATTTGTTTTTTCCATGTGCGAGCTAGTGAAGTAACCAAATCTTGTACCACGAATATTGCATCTCAAATCTTGAACATCTTCACGATACAGATTTTGCCCAAATCTATTTTTAACCTTTTTAACCATTTAAACGATTTTTGCTTGGAAAACACAAAACACGAAAGTTGTAGATAATGAAAAGATCTTTCCGACAAGATATGGCTCATCAAAAACAGACTTATAATGAATCGGGAATTAAACAAAACGTCTTCTGATTGACTTTTAAATGTTGAAAAATGACATCTGATTGTTTTTGTGATTTCGAGAATAGATCGAGATATAATCTGAGAAAAAACGAAAGTTGTAGGAAATTGAAGAAGCTTTTTGAATCATAAAAAAGCATCAAATTCCGACATGTATTGAATTTACTATGAATTTTATAAGATAGCTGCTGATTTATATGGACAAAATCATAAAAAAGACTTATATTAATTCAGAAGAGAATCACCACCTCCACCGTTTAGCTCCTCCATTAAGCCGCTTCAGATCCGTAATAAACCCCCATGGGTATTGTATCTGTAAAGCTGAATTGATATTTGGGGCTGGACTTGAGAGGTATCTGTATGATTGTTAAGGGATATAATGGGAATTAGTAGATTTTATTTATTTAAATTGTATTCACGTTGGATACCTTCCTGATTTGAAGAATATTATTTGGAGATATTTTCTATCATTAGTTGGAGATTATTCCTCGTTTCAGAGAAAGAAAATAATTAACTTGGAAATTAATTAATTATTATTAGATGATTATTAGATAATTATCTTCCAAATTGTGACAACCAAAAATATGCCGTAACAAATACCAAATCCAATGACCACCTCCCCATTTTTCCATTACATGGATTTTATGATCGTTGTTACGTTTATAATTACTTGCTTATCTTTCTTTTAATCACATGCACTAATTTGCAGTTGACTGTTCCACCAGAACATACAACTATACAAGTAATTTCACTTCGAAGTGTTATCTTTGCTTGACTTTGTATATGACGCGTGAGTCATGAATGGTGGAATGGTGGACTGGGGGTGGCCATGAATGTTAAAACTTAGAACTTAGGTGACCTTCACTAACTTCCTGTCTCAATCATATCATATACACCGGCGAAGCTTCAGTACGGACTATTAGGGTCTTGGTTTCACCAAATCGAATGTACTACATTTTTTAGGTTGATGACTGTTGAATTTTGTACTTGTATTTAGAGAAAAGAAAAAGGATTTTATTGTGTAAAGAGGTTCCGGATTGTGACAAGTACAAGCTCATTTTTCTAGTGTTTTTTCTTATGATTTTTCACCACAATATATGGGCATACAAGCACACCCTACACCTCTTTACAATGTAACTACCCTATTAATATACAATCAATATAGCCATTAATTTTATCAATATCTTGACATGTAACTCCCATAATTATATTACTTTTATTTCCATTTTAAAACTAAAATGTAACTTACCAATACATTAAACTGTACTAAATACATTATTCATGTATTAATTTATATTAGACAAAATAAGTCAAATACAACATCTCCCACTTGACGCTTTTGTCAAATGCTTTTCATGACTCCCACTTTTCGTAGGATCTATAAATATTAAATCTATATCAATACGCACTCTTATTATTGATCATAGTTTACTTAAAATTGTCACAAATTACTTACTTAAATATCCAGTCAAACCAACATCTTCCGCTTGACGCCTTTATTAAATATTTCTAGTGATAATCAATTCAAAAGTGTTCCCACTATTCGTTTGAACAATCGCTAGGGGATTAACTTAATATCCCAAAATTCAAACAAAACAATAATTTGACAAATATTTTCATAAATATATGACAAGTGATGTACATCACATTGTCAATTTTATCATGTACAACATATTTAAATTTCTTTCTTTCCCAACTTCACCACCAAAATTAAATAGATATTTCCGAATTTAAATATTCCCAATATTATATTCGACACCCACACTATAACAAACAATAATTCCAGGCACGTCTGCCTGATTCATCACTTTATTGTACAGCGTATTTCACAAATACTTGATCATGATCTTCTTTTACAGCCTCTCACTAGCTAGGCTCAATCAAAATTCCTCCACTTACAAGACAAACTAAAAATGCCAAGTCGATCGATTACATAACATAAAATACATCGATTTTCTGACTACTTGTGCATATTGCATTAATTGTTTCCCCTTTACCAATGGGGTTGGCGCCGGACTGCAATTCTGCATCCTAAAACAATTAAGCACTTCACTCAAATACCATTCTAAGTTCAAACCGAACATTCTAGTATTCCCACCCCTTAATCCGGATTTTCTAAATATACAATAAATTTCACCCATATCTTCAATCTCAATTTTCAACTAAGTTCCAACTTAGTTTTGTTCAACAAATATTTATTATTTTTAATAGCAATATATCATCCACATGAACTAATATTGTCATAAACAAGCTCCCACTTTCTAAAATAGAAATGCGATTATTTAATTCTTTCTCCACAAATTATTCACAATTTTTCGTAAAACCTTTCGCAACTAGATGGGGTTTAAACTTATCATTAAACGCACCAACCTTATAATTTCAATTTATAATCCATTTACAACTTAATGGAATTTCTATGTTTAGCTATATCACACAGCTCCCACATTTGACTATATTTTATAAACCCAATATCATCTACCATGACATTCATCCCGAATCCAATTCTTGCGATCTCATCGCTAAAAAATATTTGTAGGATCAAAAAAAAACTTCAACATCCATATATATATATAAAACAAATAATTCACTATTATATAGATAATAGTAATTCTGCACTTTAGTGGAACTATTAATATCTTAGTTACAACCATATCAAATGATTTAATGTCAATATTCAGATCATGGTTATAATTTTAATTTTGATCTACTTCAATATGTAACTAAATATTAAAAAAAATACATTGTCATAATCACATAAATGACAACTAAAGGTCTTTGTATCCTCAAATACAGATTCTTACTACTCGGAATATTTCTAAAAATAACTTTTTTTCAACCATTTAACAATTTTTCAATCCTTTCCACTTCTAGGCGGGTATAATTGATATTTCCTTTTTCAAGGCACTTGCCCTCATTTTTCATATAATCAATACATTATTATTTTCTATGCTCAATTTTTGACAATCACTAGTAATTTTCTCTAGTACAGTACCGTGTTTTTCAACGATAATTCTCAATTCACACCCAATTATTATTTACAAACTTTATAATTCTCCTTTTAGAGTATCACTAGAAATTTCCTCTAGTACAGTTCTGTCTTTTCCAACGATTTCAAAATTATTCAAAAATAATTTGATTTCTCATTTTTCGGTTCCAAGCATTACAAATGGGTGTCATTCCCTCCCCCCTTTTTATTGTTAGCAACCAATAAAATCGTGGTCAATATATTTACCAATTCCGGTAAAATTTATATTATCGTCATTCCAAAAAAATCCATTCCATCACAGAAGATATACAAGAATAAAAAAATTAGTACACGCAGATGCAATAATTACCAAACAACCACAAATATTATTTCAAGTGATAATCTCGAAGACAAACACAAGCATTAATCCCAAATAAATAAATATGTCCACCAAAATAATAGCATAGCAAGAAACAGTAACATAAAACAAATTAAATAACTTGTATTCAAATTAAATACAATGCAGGAAATCAAGAACATAACATACGCATAAATAATAAAGAGATACTCAATTAAAACATTAAAAAACAACAAACATATAATCTATTACCAACAAAAGTCTTGTTCGACAGAAAATCATATAGGAATGCATCAAGAATATGACATCAAGTTTAGACGGAAAAAAAAAACATATTAAGATTAGACAAAAAGTAGTTACATGTAGGTTGTTCTCACTTAAAAATTTAAACACAGCGGAAAGATGAATCAACAAACTTTGTTTTAAGACAACTAACCACATCACGGACTTGGCAGAATATAAATCTGATCGAACAAATTATTTAGCACACATGCAAACAAAAAAATACTAAATTAAAACAAATAATGTGTAGCCTAAAAACAACTATATAGCCCAACATATATAATAAAATATGCAATCAAGACTGTAATATATATAAACACTAGCATTTATTCCTGCGGTGCTGGGCTTTCTTAAAATTAAAACTATCTCAAATTTTCTCGACATTAGTTTTTATCTTCATTTTCGAGACGAATGGTTAAAATCAAACTACTATCGAATGATTTCAATAAAATTGATAATGTTTACGATACACTTAAACGTGTAAAAATATGTTTATATACCTTGAAATTCATTAAATTGTAACTTTTTCAAAGTTTAAATTATAAATGCATAACATTTGAAATATTTTAAGTATTATATTGACTAACAACACTCCTCGGCACCGCCTTTGACGGCACCTCGAACCCTCTTCATTGTTAAAATAAATCAATTTTATAAAAATATATTCAAGTATTGAATACACATAATATATTTGTGCAACACACCATGACCATGACAGAAGTAACCCCTTTACAAAGTTCAATTATTAAGCTCAACATCAAAGAAATCAATCAGACAAACATTGAGAATATTGGAAAAAGATGTACAAACAAAAAGGGAGACAAATAATACTCTCTTTCAATACTTGGACAACATTTTACAATTATAAAGACACAGAGACACACTTCAACGAAATTAAGCTTACATAACCATGCAAATATAGATAGTAGGTTTAACAAAAAAGTACTGTAATCATTGATGATATGCAATAACTAAAATTATAAGTATATGAGATGAAAATGAAGAACATACAATAAGTTTGACTGCAGAGCAGGCACACTACATAGAAGTAATGTGAATATCGTAACTAATCCAAATGTAGTTGCTGCAAACCACTCTAGGATGTTGCATATGACAAATCAAAACCATTAAAATACAAAAAGCATATTCATCAAAGTCAAATCTGATTACAAAGGATTGGTCTTCTACAATGAACACATTATTAACATAGTGAGTTCTAAAATTTTACCAATTGATCGTCAAATCTATCATGCACGCGACATTCTCATTAAACATAAATTGACCTCTTTGATACCTTTTTCATAACTCTTAGTAGCCTCACCTTGCAAGTTCCCTTTAAATAATACTCCACCCTCTAAAATATATAAATAGACACTTGAATTTTCTTAGGATTATATGCATTCCTATCAAAAATAACATACAATATCGAATGGGTTATTGGGAAAAAAACATGCATGAGGATTACAGGATGTCTCCCAAATCAATCAGATGATAAATTTAGAAAATAATAAGGTGATTAGTTGCAAAATTCACTCTCCATGAAGCAAATGTATATTAAACCAAATACCAAAAATTCTGTTTTAAGAATGTGTATTATTTTACAAATAATACATGTGACAGAGCATCCTCGTTCTAGCAATGAAACTCATCTATAATTCCTAATTTAAATTAAAAAAATTACCAATGGAGCTCTTAATGTGATTAGAATTTGTTTCATAGAGGAACATTTTTACTATAATACTCAAAATCAAACAATATTTCAAAAAGATGACTAACCACTAACCCATAACTACTCTAATAGAAGAATTTCATAAAGTAGCTAATTTTGGAACTAACGTTAAAGAAATCTATCCTCTTTTACAAGGGATTCCACCATAAAGGCCAAGTATTCTAGAAACCTTTGTTATAGATGAAAGAATAATTTAACAAATATATAAAACTAATAAATGTAGTATGCAAATCAAATTAATAAAAGTAATAAGAAAAGACATACCTTTTGTTCAACTAAAAGAACATTATGAACTTTCTTGTTCACCTCAATCCTACTGCACAATCCTACTGCAAAGACATACACACACATAACTAAAATCAACAAAATAATAGGAATTGTCGAGCTTTCTTAATGATATGCCAGAAAATCGTGATTAGTAAAATTAGTAGATATATATAATTTGATAGAGATAAGAGAACTGGAGAAAAAAAGGAGAAATGTGTTTACAAATTGGTATTATTGATAGATATAGATGAGTATTCAAATTTGAATTCTTGATAACTGTGTGTGATACATATATTTATGGTATGGTTGTATCAGTAGGTGTACTTGCAGAGTTGCACAACCCGTCAAGCACGTGGGTTCTGTAGTAGAGATGACCCGATATGAATGGAAGATTATAACTGTGGTTTTTCTGTAATTACTAAGAAATACAGGGGCAAAGAGTTAATCAATTCACAACAACTTGATAACTAAAGGGTAAGAAATAGTTAATCATGTATATTTTTGGTACTACTAAACTTTAAATGAAAAATAAAGAAAAAGTACCATGCATTGTAATATATGCCAATTCTTGGCTCTTATGGACTTCATTGCTATAAACAATGTGTAAATAATTCCTAAAGGATTGAGGTGATCATTAATCAACTTGATGGGTACGGATTAACAGTTTAGGCTTGTAGAACTGCAAAACAATTATGAACCATTTTTAGGTAGGAGATTGTTAGGAGGAAAATATAAATGGAACAGAGGTACTCTGTTTAAAGAATGATTCCGGAAAATTTGGTGCTTGCAAAGGTGGTTATGCTGGGAAGACGAATACTATATGGCTTAGAAAAATGTTGGCACCATCTTATTAACTTCAAGATTGATGCGCTTTCTTTTACTTTTGGATTCAATTATGGTCACCATTTTTAATCCTTCTACTGTTCACTATTAATTCAGCTCCAAGTGAATCTGTTGTTTCAAAGGTATGATACTAAAATTCTATATTGAATGAAATTTCTTCTTTTATTACGTATCTCCAAACTATAGATGCATGTGTAATCTAAGTAGATATTCCTATTCTCCTTTCAATTAAATGTTAAAGGTTTCGAGTTTGGCTAAGCCTTGTGTATCCGAGAATCAATATTTATGCAACTAACCCATACTAAAAATCGATGTCACTATTTTTTTCTAAAAAGTTAAAGTGTGTAATAGTAATGCTAGTGTGATATAGTTTTATAAGCTACTTGAAAATCATCTAGAGTTTATAAACTTATAAACATCTGCACTTATAAAATCTAAACAAACATAGCAACAACTTTTTTCTGCATCTCGATTTTAATAAGCTATATGTAGCCTGAAGATAATACATACATTCATCCTTAAAAATGAAGCCAAATAAAATTTTTGAAAAATACCTAAAGAAGATAATCTGTTGAATCTTATCAATCCTTTCTCTTGCGCAAACCATCATACTTAGTCTTGTTCTCATGCTCAATTCATCGAACATTTCGTGGAGAGAGTTTGATCTGCAATAAAGAAGAACATATAAATGATCAAGTTATATAATCTCGAAAACAATGATAAATTACAAAGAGAAATTGAATTAGAAGTACACCTATTAATCTTTGTATCATGTTGAATCCATCACATGCTTGTGTGCACCTGCAATTAAAATATAAAATCATACATAAACAAAAATTTTAATCCTTGAAATACACTACATAAACAATCAGATACATGTACCAAGTTATATATATTTGAGGATTATACATGTATGGTGTAGCCATCCTTAACGATGAAATTAATAAAAAATAAAAATAAACAAAAGAAACAGTAGCTTATCATTTCTTTTCTTCTGCGCAAACTATCAAACAGTTTGCATGCAATCATAGCCAGAGCAAGGGGAAAGCACTGGTTCATAAGTAAAGACTACAATAAGAATAAGAAAGAGATGTGTGTAGTAATATCACATGACATGAGAGTAATGAAAAACAAAATAATTATAAAAACCTTAAAGTTGTAACCTGGTTAACTCATTTGATGCCTATATCAATCTTGAGTTCTCATAAGCAATCCATCAAACAGTTTGTGGGTAGCTTTTAACCTGCAATGAAGAACAAAAAAGTTACATAAACTCGAAAATGATGGCATCAAAATCAGCGAGAGGAGGAGAAAAAAGGTTACATAAACACGAATCTTAGATTGCCATCAAACAATTGATGTGCCCTGCAAGTAAATACTCCCTAAAAGAGAGATGTGAGAAGCGGAAATAAAAAAGAGAGATTATACACGACAAGAATTCTTCAATCAGACGACGGTTTTAATCCGTCGTCTGAATCGTTTTTTTCCGTTGCCTGTTGAGCAACCGTCTGATACGCGCATTAGACAACGGTTGCTTTTCTTGGTTTATATTTTATAAAGAGTTAGACAACGGTTAACCACTAAAGCACAGTTGTCTATATACCAGAAACAACAACACTACCATATCCAGTTACCATTGTGAAAGAGACATTTAGTTGAGCAATACGTTGTAAATTTGTGTAGTTGATATATTCTTCCCACAACAGTACATCAATTTCTTTCTCATTGTTAGATTGCGTATAAGACAACGGTGTTTATATTACAGGAAACACTTTAAGCTTATGCAAACAACACTTTAGAGTTATGTAATTGTTGTAAATATAATAATTAGACAATGGTTCGTCAAATAACATATGTTGTTGTTCGTGGGTGAAGACAATGGTTCGTCAAATATAAAGAGTTGTTTTATCAAGTTTTACACAACTATTTTGTTAATCAATATTATTGTTACATAGTTGAATCCACAAGTGTTTTTGAAACAAACGGAACACATTAAGGCCTTTCACACAATTGTTTCTTATTCCAAGAATTGTTGTTGTAGTTCTCTATAGACAACGGTTTTGTTTCTTTTAATGTGTTGTATTTGTTTTATTTACACAACTAGGACACGAGGAAATATTTTGTAATGTGTGTTGTGTTTCTTATATAAGACAATGGTTTATGTACACAAAAAAGCATTTTAAATAAATCCTCCAACCAATTAAATAATGAACCAATAAATTTATCAATACAAAAATTTCTAATTGATCATCAACCAACTAAAATTCAACCACCTAATGCCATTCAAATATCAAAACAAAAATCAATTACAGAACCCACCTAAACAGAGTGGTAACTAGCATTCTCTCCCAATGCTACAGAACTAAATAAAAGACTTGATACATAGCTCAAATTCCAGTTAAGGCCTTCTTGCCACCTCATGAAGACCCTGATGGGATTAATTTTAAGACATTGAATCTCACAGTCTTTGACAAGGGCCTGTTAGATGGGGAAATGTTACAAAGAGTTCACAAGAATACATTTTACAACTTCATAACAGAGGACAATCAACAATGATCCTAACCTGCACTGTCCAATGGTAACATGGTCCCCTTCTTTCACACAGAAGCAAGGAGATACATGAGTTGGAATATTTGAATGCCTTTTCTCATGCCTTTTCTCGTACCTATAAGAAAAATATAATTGTATGAATACAAAAACTAGTAGCACTAACGCAAGAACTGGATGACCAAAAGCCGTCGCTTCCCATTACAGGATTGGAATAATGGAAAATTGATAGTTAGCAATAAAAAAAAATTGATGACACGGATTATATGCAGGCACATAGCCAACTTATAGGCTAGTGCTGCAAATGCTGTTGCATTTATAGCAAATATGCCATTTGCAAGAAATCTTTTATAGATGCCACTCTCATATCTTCAGGATCCCTTTAATTAAACAAGTGCAGCATAAATATTTAAACCTTTGAAAAATTAATTAGAAGTACATGTAAACTAGTCTCAGATTAACAAGTATAAAAATTGAAATATATATGTGACATCATTTGCTATAGGAAAGGCTAATTCTATGCCACAAACACAAAAAGAAGATAGAGCCAATTTTGAACAGACAAACAACAATGTCTATGAAATTTGTAGTGCACTTTCACCGTTTCTTTAATAAAAAAAACATTGAAGGACTGCTATTTAATTCTGGAACTAACACCAGATTAGTATATATTTATCCGTAAATCATGTACTTGTTAACTTCCAAAACTTTGGAACTAAGATGAAGATATATTTATGTATATCCAGTAATTGATATTTGAACTTTTAAATTTGGGGTAAAAATTTGAATGAAAACCGATTATTTTAGATATTTTCATCTTTATCAACTTTATTCTCCACCACAAAAAATTCACATATAATATTTGACATGTACACATACATAGTCATTATGAATCCTAAGACCTACCTAGCTACATCCAAAGGAACTTTATATGAAGGCAATAAAGCAGAGTGTCGTAAGCCAAGGATAAGGTATTACTTTCTCAAAAAGAAATAGCACTCCCCTTTTTTAAAAAAATGAGAGAAGCTATTACAGTAATCACACACCATATCATGAGCTTGATCCACCACCTAAGCTATCACCGTCAACAACTCTTGGTTTACTGGATATAACCAGCCTTGCATATTCACTATCTTCCCTCACTTGACTTGCAGCATGCATAGTGGGTTCACAATGTTCGGCGAATGCCCCAGTGTTGTTTCCTGTCAGTTCTTATAATACAAAAGATGAAGGAGGCTTACTTCCATAAATTTTCAACCTCAGTTGCATCACATTGTGAGAGAATTGACTGATTCTAGAACCTGTGTAGCTTTGTTATGAGGTAAATCAACATCTTTTATTTCTACTGGAGATGGCGCCTTCTGAGAGGGTGGACTATTTTTTGACTTTTTAAGGAAGCGTTCCATGAGCGTTGCTTGCTTCTGAAAAGCAAGTTGCTTCTTGAGTTCAGCTTCTTCCTTCTCACGACGTCGTTGATCTCTCTCTGTTTCCTCTTGCTGCTTTTTTAGCTATTTCCTGCGATTTATGAAAATCTATATCAGAAAGTATGAAGAAAATGCTAACCAAATTTGTGGGATTCATGGGAAAGGAGGGGACTGAGTAAAGTAACAAGTTGGGAAATCATAGAGTTTACTAAATTTAAAACTAGAGCCATCTCCTGAAAGATAATACAGCATATAACATCATAATATCCTTGGAAAATGGCATACAGAAACCTAAACAACAAGTGGAAGATGTTTTATTCCCAAAAACAAATCCACATTTCAAACACCTGCTGCATGAAGAAAAACAAATTCAAAGTTGGAAAGGTAACATACACTTCGCAACTTTTCCTTCTGAAGTTCAAGCTCAAATCATTTCTTTTGCTTCTCAGCCTCGCACTTGTTCTTTTCCATTTGCTTGATTAACAAATTCTGCTCTCGTTTCCCACCTTTCTCGGCCCTACAACAATAATAAGATTTCATTTCACACATAATACAAGTAAATGAACATGTAAATGACAGGACTTCTAGAGATTGCATACATGTTAGCTCCAATTTTCTGCACCATGCTTCTAATCAACAAATGGATATCTGTTTCGCTTAAACCTTTTCCAAGCATGTACTCGAAGTTATCCTGCCAAGTTTACTTGAGCAGCTCCAAATTGTCCACAATGTTCTTTTGTAGTACTACAGCAGCAAACAGTGTCATTCAAAAAGTTTGCTATGAGCAATTGTAATGAATCCAACTAATAATTAAAACAAAGACTGTATAACCCCACCTCAAGGATGTCCTGTACATGGTTAATAATTAAAACAAAGATTGTATAACCCCCATGGTTAAAATTTTCTAACCTGAATCATCAGCAAAGTAGCTACACACTTGGGGATAAGTTCTGAAGGAACTATGGATTTATTATTTATTGTGGATTAGGCAGGGTCTGCAACGGACTTAATGTACCACACTTAATCTTCTCAAAGGTGTTTCCCCCACCCTTTATGTACAGTGAAGCACCTCATACAATCACGAAGAAAGCATTAATTTCCACAATGTATTAAAATCAAAAAGTTCTTAAAGAAAGGCAGAGAAGCAGAGACATACCTAAGCAAAATTTTAGCTCACCTCATTTTCTGCTCCTTCTTCATATCTATAACAAGTCTTAAGTAAGATTTCATGTACCGCCATAAAATCCATCCTAGCACATGCCTTTCCTAAAGGATTCGAATCAATTTAATTCAAATGATTGAGAATCCCCAATTTGAAGAATTCTCAAATCAGAGAATCCAATTGAAGGCTAACAAGATACATATTAGATTCTTATAAAACGGAGTATTAGATAAAGAAAGCTGAAAATGCATAGATGAACACAGCTATAAATCTAGGGCTACATATGCACATAAAAAAATTTGGGCTTTACCTGAAAAATTGAAGTAGGTAGAAGAAGATATAACACAAATTGGCGTTTGTTGAACAAATTGATTAGTGAGAGGCTTGTAAAATATATCGAAAATTCTGAAAATCGTTGAAGGGAGCCAGTGAAAGAGAGAGAGGGTTTTAGATGAGTAAAGTTTAGAATATGTGGACAGTGAGGAAAGTTTGGGGGAGATAAGGGGGGAAATGAAACACTGGAAATTTTGGGTTAGAGGGAAATTTGTGCGCCTTGAACATTTAACAGCTGTTCCATTTCATTTTTTAATTTTGTAAATATTTTGGTAAAAATTCAAATTTAATTTAACTTTATTAAGAATTTATTTGATTTCAATTTTAAAATTTTAAATTTTACATATATGCATGTACTTATATATTGTAATAACCGCGAATTTTCGAATAAATTATTCTACTCAATATTTAAATTATATTTAAGATCGATGCACTAGTATATTTTAATTAGTACATTTTTTATATATATAAGTAAATATTATATTATATTTATTTATTTATATGTATCTGGTATTTACTAAAAATATTTATATATATATATATATATATATATATATATATATATATATATGTATAGGAAAATAGGATTTTAGTTTTATTGGGTTGATATTAATTTAAACCTAAAATTTATTTTAGAAAGCAAAATTAGAGTCTCGTTTTAATTGGCCAGCAGGGGAGAAGAGAGGATGCTTACGTGTTAATAAGAGTAGCGTGTTTTGTTGTGTGGTGAGGAGATAACCACGTAGTAGTTAATTAAAGGTAAGTGGGTTATCTGGCTAATCTGATTGTTAAGAAAAGGGAGATACGTCATTTTCTTTCACCAAACAAAAACCCCCCATCTTTCCTTTTTCCTGTAAGTTCCATACTGTCTCCTTCAGAAAAAAAAAGATAAATGAAACCGGTCACATCTTTATATACAAACAAGGGTAGAACATCAGGTAGTTTATTTCTCTGTTAATTTTTCCCCCGATTTCGTTTTTTTTATCTGGTAGGCTCGAATTTGATTCATTGTTCGAATCAAAATAGATACATCCAGAATAGTGAATAGAAGAATATTATATCATCGGAATTTCTTCTAAAATACCTACTCTAACGTATTTGGAAGTTTTCTTTCTGAATCTAGTCGTTCTTATTATTTCAAGATGTCTCCACAGGATTTATTCTAATCAACGAACCTTTCTTGTTCAAGGTTGTTACTTTATTGTCTTGAATTGACATATTATTCATGTCAATATGATAAATTAGTTTCTTTCGAAAATATTGTGGTGGCCTATTGTTCAGGTCGGTCTCGTACAAAGTGTAGACTGGCCGTCGGCCAGAATCGAATAGAAATCCAAATCAATAAATTTTTTATTCGGAGGAATAATCTTATAATACACTGGTCAACATGGGAGATGGCCCATGGGTTTTCTTTCAGATCAACACGAGGAATAAACTCGTGGTATCGAAAGAGAAATATTAACATTTTGGCACAAAAGTTGCCAGGTTGACTTTTCAACCACCTTTTTGCTAGCAAAACGATATAGTGGTACCTGTGACATAGTAGTGATCGTGATATGGGGTATCACCGGTGTGCGGTACTTGCGACACAGCGGTTGATCGCGCTGTGGGGTATCGTAAAGGCGGAAGACCAGTATCTCAAGTTTTAAAATTCCAATTTCTTTTACTCAGAGATAAGTTATTTTGGTCTACCAGTAAGTATTACCATTGCCTTTATACGAGCATTTTTCATAAATAGAGTTGTTTTCTTTCCACCTTCATTGTTAGCGAGAGAGCGAGTCAGTGGACTTGCTGAGCACACAGTTGCTCATTCTTGTTGTTGATATTGTTTTTCACTGAAGACGGAAAAAGGCGAAACCTCTCGTTTCAAGGGAAAGGAGAAAATGCACCAGGGCACTGAGCTGGACTAGTGTGCCTACCTCAGAGGCGACGACCTTATCGAAGACTATTAGCATATGTTTCGACATGTTCAGTGATATAATGTGTACTAGTAATACGTTGTAATAATTCAGAGATATGTCGATGCTTGGACGTGTGGGATGGAACCACTGTTGTTACGATAAAACTTTTATGTTCATTATGTAATGTAATGTATTTTGTATAAGGCAGGTATTGATGGTGCGTGGTGTTAGTCACAGAGACATGCCTGTACTCATATAATAACAAGCCTGAGTATGTGTAATGCTATGCATTACCTACATGACTTCTTAACTGAGGGAGCCTCTAGTTGTAGAGTTTCTGGTTGTTTTGTACTTATAGGAGGCATCAAATTCTAGTTGTGTAACTGTACTTATAAAGTCAAGAATAATGCTTGAAAGAAGTTCCAAGGTTCATGACTCAAGCAAGAAGATAAAGATTGCCAAATAATCACAGTTGGGATTTGAAGAAAATGAAGAATTTTCCTAAGTACAAATTCGAGAAGTATGTTTGTTATATTCGCGAAGTCTACCCTTCGAGAAGTCAGGGATTCGATATCTCAAAAGACATTATTCGATATCTCTGAATGCACTGTTCGATATCTCATTCGATGTAACACCCCCAGATCCGGGGTCTGGGATCCGGTCGTTACGGTCTCCAATTCTGTCCACAATACTTGAACTTACCTCAACATAAAATAATTTACATCTTTATGACCCAACACAACAATATAAAACACACCCGTTATAGTCCCAGAGATGAAATCAGGGTAACAATCAACTTTTATTAAACACATTATGAGTTCTTACAACCAAAAAGAGTTACAATATGAATACATACTCTTTGCCGTCCATTTACATAAGTCATACTAGTACATATATTTGGTATTGAAAGAATAAATCTATCCTACCAATAGTTTTCTCTTCGACTCAGGTAGTCTCATCGTCCTCGCCAGCATCGAGTGCGCCTTATGCGAATCATCTGGTCTAACTGTTGTTGTGATATAATAATAAGCAAGGGTGAGCAATAGCCCACCAACAATAATATTTAACTAAACGATAATATATAACAGTTCAAAAGTATCTTTCAAACCATATGCCATGCATTTACGGAAATGATTCCAGAATAACATGAACGATGAAGTTACGAGGTAACTCAAAATGCATATATAGGTAGGAATATCTGCTATGCCAAAGATAAGTCAGATATTATCATTTATCATATAAAGAGGAACTTGCAAGGAAAATATTGCAATTCCAGTTATTAACATTTTTCGAAGTCCTACAACCTGAAAGAAGTCTCTTCGATACGTGTTGCGGAAGACACCGTCAACCTGAAAGAAGTCTCTTCGATACGTGTTGCAGGGAATTCCCAATTTGGGAGATGAACCAATACTGGAGTTATCACGCGCCAGCTGTCCCATTCCCTGATGATCAGTCGGGGATGGTACAGCCCAATATAGTTTACTACCGGTAAAAGGAAGAACTGACGGCTCCACTTGTCGATTGCCTTTAATAGTAACAGGATTTATGACCGGGAAGTCAACAAGATAAATAACATTGCTCAAGTAGGTTCCCCTATAATATGGAAGTTTGAGCGATCATTTAAATCCTTTTAAGATAGATTTAAATGAAAAATAAGTAGTTGGGAACCTTTCCTTGATAAAATAGTCGTAAAAAGACTCCGAAATATTTTACATAATATCTGGAGGTGAAAGATAATCTTCGAATAATATAAATCATTTTAAAAAGAATTTAAAAGAATTAAATAAATATTCTAAGAATATTTATTAACTCAATAATAATTACAGAATATTATTAAATCATAATATTGCTCGTAAGTAATCCTCGAATGAATATATAGAATTATTTACTAAATAAATCCCTCCTTAAATGAATATTCAAAATAATATTCATTAAATAATTAAACTCCAATAATATTTAAAATAATATTCAATAAATAAGTCAAACCTTAAATGAATATTTGAAAATAATATTCATTTAATAAATAATCTTGTAAATGAATATCCAAATAATATTCATTTAGTAATCAAAACTTTAAAGGAATATTCGAAATAATATCCCTTAAGTAAATAGAACTTCCAATGAATATTTTAAAATAATATTCATCAAGTACATAAACCTTAAATGAATATTCGAAAGTAATATTCATTTAATAAATAACATTCTAATGAATATCAAAATAATATTCATTAAATAATCAACTCTAAATGAATATTCGAAACTAACATTCATTTAATATCTCTCGACTAAGATAATACTCGAATAACATTCCTCGAAATATTTCCAAGTAATTGATACTTTATGGAAATATAAATAACGTTTAATAATAACATTCCTCAGATTAATAATAATCTGTCGTTGGAATCCCTCCGGGTTTCCACGACTATCTATATCTCAAAATACCGACTCCCGGTCTATCTTTAAGAATGAATATCATATGCCCTTCGCTAAGGGTCTTATCAAAACAATCCGGCTTATAACTGATAATTCGTATCTAGTCTATAAGCCAATGGCAATTCAGGGAACAGGTATCATAATATAATTTGACAATAGGCATGCATGCTATGGCATATGTAAAATGGCAATCACATATATATATATATATTATCACAACAACAGGTTCAAAGTATTGAACACTTGCCTGGTAATCGGGTGTGGGTGGAGATAGCGTGTCCTGGGTCTGCTCGATGATCTATAAACAATCAGAATATTCGAGATTAACCACTTAACACCTTTTAAAAGTCTAAGTACAAAATTCACTTAAGTCGAAACACGTTTTCGAATCATCTCGTTATACACCTTTTAGTGTAACTCTTTTTATTACTGATACGATCCGAAATTTGTTCGTTATTACGACATGTCATCGTACCCACACTCAGTATATACTTAAGTCGTATAAGTTCTAACATTGATCGATTACGAACCGAGATTATTCCTCGAGTTTTATCGTTCATTTTCTAAGTGTTTTACCAAAGTTATAACCAAGCGGGGTTTTAGGGGTTCGTTCGCGTTTAACTTCGATTCCAACATTTTTATAAAATCGGAAAACGATCCGTTTGATATGTGGTTTTCTTTCATACCTTCCTTATGACCCCTAGTATTTATTTACCAAGATTTTCCACTGAGTAACATGCTTTACGAGGGTTCAATTGAAGTTACGAACTTCTACTTACGGTTCCGAACCATTTTTAGTAATTTGACCATAACTCCTAAACCGTAAGTCCGTTTCACACGTTCTTTATATCAAAACGAAGCTTGGAACATTATCTATCTTATCATGGCAAAATACAACACTGGACAGTGAGTTCAAGCTACTGTGATGCACGGTTCTTTAAAGATTATCGAAAATTCAGCATTACGATGGCTATGTTTACAAGATTTCCAAAGTTTTCACATCACCGTGAATCAATCAAGCACTACACCCCATCCATTCTAACACATGATAAAATCATGAACAGTCTAACAACATCTCATCTCAACCATCTCATGGACCACAATCCAAACAACAACCATAATCAACTAATAACATAGATCTAAGCATAACATAGCATACTAACACGTACTAAATCATCCATAAAACTCATAAAATCTCAAAATGGTACCAAGGGTTTTTGGAGCTTGTTACCTTCCTTAGAGAGTGATATAGCCTTATCAAGCCCTGATCTATCCTTATGTGACCTTAAGCTAGCTATATCAATCAAAAGAAACATAAAAATCAAAGGTTAGTTCATAAGAAATACTATTCACCCTCACCTTTCTTGATTTTTTTGAAAATGGAAACCATGGAATTTGGACTTGAAATTTCTAGGAGATTAGTTTTATGAGATATAGGACTCACCATAAAAATTACAAGATCAAATGATGGTTGGAAGTGGGATTTCCCCCTTGGAATTAATGGAAAATTTGAATGGAAGAAAAAGAGAGAGAGAAGTGTTTTGCTTGGTTTGTTTTGTTCAATTATGCATCAAGTGGATGAGCCTTGGATAATATCTCATATCTTTTCACTTTAATAATGTGATGATGCACTAGATGATGTATTTTTGCAGGACATGTTTTGTGTTTTGGATGGTTATAAACTAACTAAATGGTTTGCTTTCTAAGTACTAGTTTCCTTGCTAAGTATGCTAGTTGCATGAGTCATCACTTGGTTTTCTAGATATTTTCCACCACTACATGCATGTATCTTGATTCCTTGCTTGTTTCTTTGTCCATTTATTGCTCAATTCATTGATTGTTCGGAGGAATAACTCATTCGTTTCTAGTTAGGGTTTTACCGGAATCCGTCTTAATATTTATACTATCATCCTCCATTCTCTTTAATAATTCTTGAACCTATGTTCCTTAAATCCCTTCAATAATTCCTTAAGTCTTTCAGTGTCCAGGGAAATCTCAGGGAAAATAAAAGTGCTATTTTTCAGAATCCGACAGCTTTTACATACACTCTTTTTCCCCCTGGATCAATAATATGAACTCAGAATTTCATTCCGGGTACTTCTATATAGCGTCGTCTAATAATATTCCTACATCCACCAAAATCACTATTCATCCTTTTTCTTTACTTATTCTCTTAGGGTTGTACAATTGTCCCTGATCTCTTTCGATCGTTCCTTATCCTTTTTACGGAACCACTGGACCAATAACAGATATCGATTTGGATGACATAAGAATAATCTTCTCTTTAGAATTATCAAATCTTAATTCCCTAGGAGATGGATAATTCTTATCTAAAGTGTCAACCAATAGTATTCTTCATGGCATATAAACATTTGAATCCAAATCTATTCCTTTCATTCATTATCTCAATCGTTATATCGTAATCGTAATCACTATTCACCATTGCCTCAGTACATAATAAAAAGTTTTAATTATATCCAAAATTTGGGGTTCTTACATTCGATATCTCAGAGATTCGACATGTCTACTACTCTATTCGAGAACTCAGGAAGTCAACAAGTCAAATCATCATTCGAGTTCTCTAAGAGTCAACAAGTCAAAGCTATATCCGATATCTCAAGGACTAAAGAAGCTATTCGATATCTGAGGGATTCGATAAGTAAAATGCTCTATTCGATATCTCAAGGATTCCTGAAGAAAAGACTTATTCGAGAAGTGATTCGATATGTCAGTTCAACAGTATTCGAGAACTCAGAGTTATCGATTAAGCCAATTCTAGTTCTCGAATCACCAATAGAGTTGCTTCTCGAATACAATCTTGGAGACAAAATACTGAAGAATTGTACAAGTCAGAGACCTGTAACAAGCCAAGATGCTTTATGGACCACATACTGTAAAGCACGTTGGAAATCCTACAAAGAAGCTTGGAGAGATAGTACAAGAGATAAAGAGCTAAAGAAGTGGATCTGAATAGAGTTCTAAGAAGTCAAATCCGTAACAGTTTTGATGTTTACTCAAATAGGATAGACACATTAAAAAGCAAATTTGTTTGCTACATTATTTGTTGTAAGCAAGTTGTTCACGTGATATAAGTGAACAACCCTACTTCTTTAGCAAGATCAAACAGAGTGATCAAGAGTTCTAACAAGTAATATCTTTCTGAGAAAGAAGCTGAGAATATAACATTTGAATTCACAGATTGTAACAGATCTTTATCTAATACAATATTAGATTAAAGTGATATTGTGTTCTTGTGTTTATATTCCGCACTTACACAATCTGTTAAACACAAACATACACTCTGTTACACAACCAGATTCAAACCAAGTTAAAACAACCTTCACCTAAAACACTTTTTAGAAAAATAAAAGTTTGAGAATCCATTCACCCCCCCTTTGTATTCTCGTGTGTGTTCAATACTCAAGAAGTGGTATCAGAGCAGGCTTTTTATTAAAAAACAGAAAACGATCATGAATACACCAAAGACTACAGGAACGGTGAAGGTCCCTAAGTTTGACAAGAGAACTACAACCTCTGGAAGATTAAGATGCAGTTGTTCATCAAAGCTGCTAATCCTCTATATCCTAAGATACTCAAGAATGGTCCCTTTGTTCCACAACATTAGATTCCTGAGAAGACGGTTGGAACTGTAACCATTCCAAGATCCTATGTGGCTAAAGAACCATCTAAATGGACAGAGACAGAAAAGGATATGGTTGCCCTTGATAGTCATCTCATGCTGCTGATCATAGATTCTATGGAGATGTCAATGTTTGCCAACATAGCCTCCTGCAAAACAGAAAAAGAGATGTGGGATCATATTGAGGTATTATGTGAAGGAACAGAGGAAGTTAGAGAAAACAAGAAACAGACA
This sequence comes from Saposhnikovia divaricata, assembly GCA_036435485.1. NCBI lineage: Eukaryota > Viridiplantae > Streptophyta > Magnoliopsida > Apiales > Apiaceae > Saposhnikovia > Saposhnikovia divaricata. Next base: position 134,027,670 of record CM071594.1, on the reverse strand, counting down.
CTGGTCACACAGTATGAAGCCTTCATGGCTCAGTCCAAAGAAAGTATTACTAATATGTTTGAAAGGTTTCACAAGCTAGTGACTGAGCTATAGATTAATGGTAAGGTTTACAGCAGCAAGGAGTTGAACATGAAGTTTCTATTGTCTTCACCAAACCACCTAGAGCAAAGGGTCATCTCTCTAAGAGAAAGAGATTTGAACAAAATCACATATGATGTGCTCTATGGGGTTTTAAAGACTCATGAGCTTGAGTTACTTCAGAAGAGGGCTATCCAAGCCAACCAAGGCAGAATGGTAAACACATCATGTGCCTTGATTGTCAGAAAATCTGTTCAATACCTAGAAGCATCTACAAGTCAGCTGAGGATAGAAGAGATAGTTGATGATGAAGAAAATGAAGGTGAAGTGACTAAACCTGTTGAGGAGAAGGAAGAAGAAGAGTTCTATACTCTTGAAGAGCTAGATGGCATGGAAAACACTTCATATGCTTTCATGGCCAGGAAGTTTCCAAACATCAGATTCAAGAGGAACCAACCCTTCAAACCTAGACCCCAAAATCATTCATTCAACAAGAGCAAGGCACCTGTGAAAGCAAACAAGAATAAATTCAAAACCAGCCATATGGATAGGTCATCTGTAAGGTGTTATAGATGCAATGACCTAGGGCATTTTGCCAGTGAATGCAAGAAGCCTAAAAAGAAGGATAAGGAGTTTCTAGAGCTTGAAGCCAAGTATGAGGCCCTTCTGAAAAAGCAAACACAAGGCAAGGCCTACATAACTGAAGGGAAGTGTTGGGATGACTCTAATAGTGATGGAGAGGAGCAAGAATTCTGCAACTATGCCTTGATGGCTGATTCCAAGGATGAACAATCTCTATCCGACTCTTGGGTACCATCTCTGACTACCATAGATATGTCTGTTTCTGAGTACAAATGCATGGTTGAACAACTATCTATTGAAATGTTTAATATTCATACTAGTATGACTGCTGCTAATGAAGAAATTTCTAAACTGTCTGCTAAGAATGAATTGTTAAACAAGAAGAATGAGGAACTTGAGCTAACTGCTATGCAAGTAGATAACCTTAAGAAAGAAGTTGAATATTTGCAGAATAAGGTTCTATGTGCTAGTCAGGTTGAGAAGGCTCTTAGGAATGAACTAACTGAGAATGAATTCAAACTGAAAGCCTTTAAGAACTCATCTAGTCTACTGCAGTCCTACCATGAGAAAAACCAAGCTAAACCCAAGGTTGCCATTGGACTTGACTATGGCACTCTTAAACAGAGGAAGGGCTATGCTGCCATTGAAGATGATATAGTTGTTCAGGATGAAGTGCTTCACATTTTAAAAAAAGATTCAGTCTCCAATTTTTAATGAACAAACATTTGAAATTGACGAGGATGCCTTACTCATGAAGCAAATATTGAATGATGAGGATGAGGCACAGTCTAGTGAACAACCAGCATCCTCTAAGAGTGAGAGTGTCAAGGCAAAAGCTAAGAAGCCAGTAGGAGTAGACCTAGACCTGAGAAGTTTGTGAAGTTTGTTTCAGTTGTAAAAATGAATCTGAGAAGAAAGTGGCTAATAGGAAACAAAACATAAATGGCAAGCTAGGGATAAACAAGAATAATAATTATGCTTATGTGCCAAATGCCCCTAGTAAAGTTTGTCAAAACTGCTTTAACACTAATCACTTAACTCATGCATGCAAGAAACCAACTGGTAGTGTAGCTAATCCTTTCTATGATTGTTCTGTGCCTTTAAGACATAGAGATTCACCTTTCTGTGATAAACTTGATTGTATGTCATGCAACATGAATGTTATGACTAGGTGTTTTGATTTGAGAAGACAATTCATGGATAGTTGCATCAGTCACAACATTCACACACACTACACAAGGCCAGAGTCTTCAAGTCCTCCTCAAGTTAGGAAGGTACCTCTGTCACCTAAGTCTAAGAATTTAGATTCTAAGACTTCTAACCGTGACAAGAAGACTAGTCCTAAGAAAGTTGATGATCATGCTGTTTTTGATAAATCTGTTTCTAAGCCAAGTGGATCCAAACTTCTTTGGGTACCAAAGAAGAAGTAATACCTTTGTGTTTGCAGGGCAAAGAAAGTGAAAAGAAGGTCATGTGGATTTTGGACAGTGGATGCTCAAATCACATGACTGGTGATATGGCCCTACTATCATAATATGAAGAGAAGGCTGGCCCAATGGTTGCTTTTGGAGATGACAGCATGGGTAACACATTGGGATATGGAAAGTTAAAGGTAATGTCATCATTAAAGATGTAGCACTAGTCAAGGGTCTCAAGCATAATCTGCTAAGTGTTGGTCAGTTTACTGATAGAGGATTCAAGGTAAATTTTGACAAAGATGAATGTTTGATCACCCATAAGAAGACTGGTGATTTTGCTCTATCTGGAGTAAGAAAAGGAAGCCTGTTTGTAGCCAATATGGACTATGCAAACAAGGACAAAGTTTGTTGCTTCTACTCAAAAGCATCAAATGAAGATTGTTGGCTATGGCACAAGAAGTTATCACACCTGAACTTCAAGGCCATTAATTCTCTAGTCAAAAGAGAGTTAGTGAGAAGCATGCCCACACTTGAATTCTGTCAAGAAGGAGTGTGTGAGGCTTGCCAAAAAGGAAAGATGAAAAGGTCAAGCCACAAGTCAAAGACAGTGACATCAATCACCAAGCCCCTGCAATTAATTCATATGGATTTGTTTGGGCTTGTCAATATTATGTCACTCTCAAGAAAGAAGTATGCCCTAGTGATGGTTTATGACTACACAAGGTATATATTGGTGGAATTTCTAGTATCAAAGGATGAGGCTCCTCAGGTAATCATTGAGCACATAAAGAAAGTTGATAAGGAAGCAAAAGCCAACAATGCAAGTGTGATTGCATTGAGAAGTGATAATGGAACAGAGTTCAGAAATGCCTTACTTGAAGCATTTTGCAAAGAGAATGGCACTTCTCAACAATTCTCAGCTCCAAGGGCTCCACAACAAAATGGAGTAGTTGAGAGAAAGAACAGAACTCTAACTGAGGCTGCTAGAACAATGTTGCTTGATGCAAAGATACCTATATGTTTTTAGGCTGAGGCTATGAGCACTGCATGCTACATCCAGAACAGAACCCTCATCAACAAAAACACTGGAAAGACACCTTACAATTTGATGACTGGAAAGAAGCCTACTTTAAAGTATGTTCATACTTTTGGAAGCAAATGCTTTGTGTTGAAAGACAATTCAGAATATGTTGGGAAGTTTGATGCAAAGGCATTTGAAGGAATTTTTCTTAGCTATTCTATGGAGAGAATTGCATACAAAGTTTATGTCATCAGTCAAAAGAAAGTTATGGAAAGCACAGATGTGACATTTGATGACAATAAACTACCTGGATTAGAAGAAGCCAATGATGAAGATAGAGATCCATTAAAGTTTGAAAATATAGATGATTCTGATGAAGAGATTGAAACTGAAGTTGAAACTCAGTTCAACAAACTCAAGTGAATGATGATGCAAGAGAAGAATTTGTTCCAATCAATAGTGAAGAGGCTAGCATCCAAGACACACCTGTGAATAGTAGCAACTTCACAGGGGGAGGAAATGAAGCTGATCATGACTTGGATGATGAAACAACATCAAGGTTAAGAAATCAAACTGAGCACTCAAGGAAATGGGATAGATCACTCACTGCAGATCAAATCATTGGAGATCCAAATGTAGGAGTGAGAACTAGGAGAGCAACTCAAAATGAGTGTCTCTATGGTTGCTTTCTATCTCAAATTAATCCTAAGAAACTTGATGATGCACTATTGGATCCAGATTGGATTATTGCTATGCAAGAGGAGCTGAATCAATTTGAAAGAAATAAAGTATGGGAACTTGTACCTGCACCACAGAACAGAACCATTGTTGGAACAAAATGGGTTCTGAAGAATAAGATGGATGAAAATGGTATGGTAGTAAGAAACAAAGCAAGGTTGGTTGCAAAAGGATAATCTCAACAGGAAGGCATCGATTATGATGAGACATTTTCCCATGTTGCTAGATTGGAAGCCATCAGAATATTCTTGGCATTTGCTGCTCATTCAAATTTTAAAGTCTATCAAATGGATGTCAAGAGTGCATTTCTGAATGGAGAGTTGGAAGAAGAAGTTTATGTGCAACAACCACCTGGCTTTGAGGATCCACATTTCCCAGAGTTTGTCTACAGATTTCTTAAGGCATTATATGGACTTAAGCAGGCTCCAAGGGCATGGTATGATACTTTATCACAATTTCTTCTGGAAAATCAATTCACTAGAGGCACATTGGACAAAACACTGTTTTACAAGAAGCCTGGTGATGATATTATCCTAGTCCAGATCTATGTGGATGATATCATATTTGGCTCTACAAATGAGAAGCTGTGTGAGAAATTCTCTAAGCTCATGCAGAGCAGATATGAGATGAGTATGATGGGAAAGTTGACATTCTTTCTTGGGTTGCAAGTTAGTTAGAGGAAGGATGGTATCTTTATCAGTCAAACCAAGTACATCAAGGATTTATTGAAGAAGTTTGACTTAGAAGACTGCTCACCTGCAAAGACACCCATGGCCACTGCCACCAAATTGGATGAAGATGTCAAAGGCAAGAGAGTAGATATCTCAGTCTACAGAGGCATGGTTGGTTCTATACTCTATCTCACTGCAAGTAGGCTAGACATCATGTTTGCAACATGTTTGTGTGCAAGGTTTCAATCAAATCCAAAAGAGTCACATTTGATTGCTATAAAGAGGATCTTTAGATATCTGAAGGGCACTCCAAACTTGGGTTTATGGTATCCTAAGGACACAGGGTTCAGTCTGGTTAGTTACTCTAATGTTGATTATGCTGGATGTAAATTGGATAGGAAAAGCGCCTCAGGTAGCTTCCAGTTTCTTTGACAAAGGTTAGTCTCTTGGTATAGCAAGAAACAACAATCTGTGTCAACTTCCACAGCTGAGGCTGAATACATAGCTACTGGGAGTTGATGTGCTCAAGTGCTTTGGATTAGAAATCAACTTAGAGACTATGGAATTGTGTTGGAAAGAATTCCAATCATGTGTGACAACACAAGTGCAATCTCTATAGTTGCCAATCCTATCAATCATTCTAGAACAAAGCACATTGACATCAGATATCATTTCATTAAGGAGCATGCAAATAATAGAACCATTGAGTTGCATTATGTTCCTACAGATAAACAGTTAGCTGATATATTCACTAAGCCATTGGATGAAGCCACCTTCACAAGGTTGGTTAGTGAGATTGGAATGCTGAATTCTTCAGAATCTGGCTAAGTGAAAATATCAACTAGATTGTTGTAGCAGTAAACACTTACTTTATTTAAATTCTCAATATTTTTGAAGTAAGTGTTGGCTGAAATATGATTTATAAATATTTCAAATCTGTTGCATATGTTGAAAATCATATTTGAATTAGCTTGAAATTTCTATGAAATTTTAAGACTATCACTATTTAATTTTTTAGAATATTCTTCATTTGAATAATTCTGGTAAATTTTGAAAAGATAGTGAAAATTAACTTTTATGAGTGGAAAGTGTAGCTCGATAAGTCAGACTTCTCGAATGACTTTCATGTCTATGGTCGACTTCTCTAACAAGTCTATTTGGAACACTCTTGAGTTCTCGAATAGTGCATTTTGGAGAAATCGAACAGAGACTTGCTTGACTTCTCGAATAGGACATTTGAGTTCTCTAATGACTGAGTTCTCGAATAGAACATTTGACTTGTCGAATCATTTGAAAAAGCTTAATTTTTGCTGAATCTTAACTATTTTTGGATTTTTATTCAGAATTTTAATCACTCATAAAAATATATTTTATTTAATTTGGAATTATTTCTAAGTTAGATAATAGCCAGCTGTGAGTTACAAACTGCTTGAGATATCGATTAAGCCTTTCTTGACTTATCGAATAGTTGATTTCTACTTCTTGAATGACTGACTTGTCGATACAAAACATATATCTAATCGACAATTCAAGTACTTTATACTTATACAGCTTTACATCTATTCGTTTCATTTCACTCGATTTCTCAAGCATATAAAGTTCCAAAACCTTTGAAAACCCTAACCTCAAAAGCTAAATTCCTTCTTCAACCTTCATTCTCTTCTCTCGTCTTTATGTGTAACAATGGCAAATACCCAACTCACAATTCCTACCACACCAACTTCATTGCTATTACTAGTGATGTGGAAGCACCCAATGCTAATTTCAAGTGCTTTGTTCGTTGGATGTCTGAGTCTTACATCAAGGATGCACTTTCAGCCAACCCAACACTGTATCTAGATTTGCTAGAACAATTCTGGAGGACTGCTACTATGGAGGTCATTGCTCTTGGGAATGCTATAACCTCATACGTAGTCTACTGCAAGATTCAGGACAAGGAGATCACCATCACTACTGCAGACATGAATCAAGCACTGGGGCTACAACAAGGAGTGTATGACCCACTAGCCACTAATGCTAAATTGGAGGACTTCTTTGATTTTATAAACTACTCAGATAAAATCAAACTTGGAAATTTGAATAGGAAGTTCTTGAGAAAAGAATGGAGCTATGTCTTTGCTACTCTTCTCCAAGTCTTCACAGCAAGGAAGTCTAGCTTTGACCAAATCAGTACACCTGTTCAACAAATAGGCTATGCCCTAGCGTATGGGAAAAGGATTGATGTTGGGCTAATCATAATACAGGAGCTGTATGGGAGACTTGGTAAGAACTCAACCAAGAGAGGTAATGAAATCTTTTTCCCTCATTTTATTCAATCTGCTCTTAATTTTGTAGATAATAAACTGATTAAATTGCCTGGGATGAATAGAAATAGAATAGGCTATCCGAAATCCATGACCAAACTCATTTTTGGTAACTTGGAGACTAGGAATGATGTGGATGTAAGACTTAAAATAACTCCACACATGGAGAGTCTATTTAGGACTTACCCCCACAACATGCCAATATTTTCCTCTAAATCTGAGTTAGATAGGCCCAAGCAAGTAGAACAAGATGCTAACCCAGGGTCTGCTAACCAACCCCATCAAACAAACACTCTACCAAACACAGAGCCACCTACATCATCCTCTCAATAGGGTGGTGTTAGTAAAAAGGAGAAGAAGAGAAAACGGGTTGCTTCTAAACCTCTAAAAATCTTAACTGAAGCAGCCTTGGCTATAGAACTAGGTTTAGAAAGTGAGGCACCTGAGTCACCTTTACACAGACCAAAAAAGAAGAAAGTTAAGCAAACCACCTCTTTAGTCACACAAATGGCTGAAGTTGTAAAATCAGGGGCACACAGTTCACTAGATGTATCCTCTCAACAGGATGCATCTATAGAATCAAGCATCCTCCCCAATGCACAATCCTGTAATGAGTCAGCACATGGGAGTGATAATGCTGGCACAACACAGAGTGGAGAGCACATCAATATTGAAACTCCCTCTATTTCTCAGGGGGAGTTGCCAAAATCCATTCCAAAAGACACTACTCTTCCAGAATCTCACACTCAAATTTCTTTGGAGCCTGCAACTCAAGCAGTTGAGGAGCAAGGCATTGATTACCAAGGATTTTCCTCTCTTGGTGAGCCAATGGACTCAAGTGACTTAGTGCATGACACTTTGCTCACTACCCAGGAACCACATTTAGATGGTGAGGGAATGCTAGCTGGGGCATATCCTAATGACACCATAAAAAACACAGAGGATTCATTAGTTTTCACTAGAGACTCGGTGCCTGTGTCAACCATTGGTGTAACTTATCCCACTTCTGTGGAGACACCAGTAGTAGAGTCATTCCATCCGGTTGCAAAAGTTGCATCTGTAACTGAGGAGTCTAGCTTGCCTAGCTCTAGCTCTGCCTTTATATCACAATGGCTGAAGCCTGTGCAACATGGCAGTGCTTCAGGATCAGGATCTGTTCCACCACAATTGACGGTTGAAGCACTTCAAAGCTTAGCTGTGGATCAGATTCCTGAGTTCACAAAGATTGCTCAACACCTTCTCACTGCAGACATGCCTGATCCAGAGTATGAAGCTATTCTCCTATGCCACAGAGATGATGTGGAGATGCAAAAGGCAAAGATGATAGATGATGCTGAGAGAGATGGCAATGTAGATGCCTGGTTGCAAGAAAAATATGATATTACTCTCAATGACGCTCTTCAATATCTAAGGGAGGAGTACATCACTTCAATGGGTTCTAATGCCAAATCTCTGACTCCTGGTGAAGTGTATGAGGCAATGAATGATTCTTACAAGGGATTCCTCAAGGCTGCACACTATCTTGGTAAGGGAGTTAAAACTGAGGTCAACCATGTATGTGATAAAACAGCCACTACAGTGGAAGAAATCAAGAGAGTTTTTGATGCAAAATTCCCTCAGTTGGACAGTGTTTTCAAGGATGTCAAATCCTACAACTCCACCTGCACCAAGATGGATAATGGTCTAGCTATACTAAAGGATGTTGTCACAAGTCTGGGGCATAAATTTCAAGCTCTATCAGATCAGACAACAGATGCCAATGCCATGCTGAGGACTCTGTTTAAAAATCAATATGGAGATAGGCTGGTGACTGAAGTCCCTGTGCATGAGATGACCAAGTTTGAAGTGGAGAGACTGAAAAATCAATCACTATCAGGTTTTAAAGCCACTAAGTTGTTCACAAAATTGGAAACTCTTGAACAGGAGGCGGTCTCTCTCAAACAGTCCAATGCTCATCTGACAGGCCAAGTTGCAACTCTCACTGAGCAGTTGCACACTCAAGCCACCACCACAACTGATGTTCTTCTGCATCAACAATTGATGATGTATGCCATGATGAAGCATATGGCTCTCTCTCTTCCAGATGAATCTGCCAATCTCACATCTTCCAACCCAAGGGCCCCTACTAAAACCTCAGTGCCTGACACCAAGCCTAAGGTTGAGAAGAGAAACCTAAGGGACTCAAAGCTTAAGGGGGAGTCAAAAGAAGAGAAGCCTAGAAAGGAGAAACCCAAGGAAAAAAGGCATTACAATAAATGAGGGTGGTCATCAAAGGAGTTCAAAATCTATGACCCATGTTCCAGGTAAAGGGAAAGGCAAAGTTGATGATCCTCCATCCTCACTGCCAGTTGTTACTCTACCAACTGTGCACATCACTACTCCTAGTGTCCAGAAGCAATCCAACACTACTACTGTAGTTGCAGGGAGTATGACATCTGACAAGCCTCAAATCTCCAAAACTGAAAGTGCCAAGCCTGTAGAAGTGAAGCTGATTACTGAGGCCAAGCTACAAGAAATTGTTAACTCAAATGTCTATCATGATGAAGCATTCTTGGAGTTCCTGAAAGCCCTAAAGGAACAGGCTGGTGACACTCTACTCTATCTGAGGAGTTTGAAGGATCAAATTGAGTATTTCACTGTGATACCCAAGAAGGTCAACAGCTCATGGCTCAAGGAAACACTGATGATTTCAAAATCTAAGATATGGCATCTAGACTACAAAACTCTACAAGCTCTAAAGTTCACAGAGGTAGATGCCCTAATCAAACTGATTGAGAAGAGAGATGTCAATGAGAATAACAGGAGTCTGTACAATGACTTAAAGAATGAGCAATAGGCTAGACTACCTGAAGTGTGCACTAATCCAAGAACCATTCTTTACCAGTCTGGTACCAAAATTCAAGATGTCAAGCAGCTGGTCATTCCTAATCATCTTACTCTTCAGAACCACAAACTCATCATTGATATCGTTGATCAACTGTAGAAGAATGGGAGAAGAACTGCTGAAGAGATAGAGGCACTGCATATTCTCAGAACATTCATTGCTACTGGTGCAATTCCAAGAATAGCCAAAAATAGGAGGGATAAGGATGATGAGAATGAAGACAAAGGTGATGGAAGAAGAAGTCATCACAGGAGTGATAAGGGTGATGAGGACAAAAAGAAGAAGAAGGATAGCAAGGATAAGAAAGGAGATGATGACCAAGACAAAGTCTATGAGAGGAAGAATGGAAAACAGCAAGCTATAGGCATTGCTAGCAGTAATCTCACCACAACACAAGACTCCAAGTCTAGGGTGAATACTGTTAGTAATGACCTATCTAAATCTACATCTATGGCTTCTGCAACTGTTTTTCCACCTCAAGAAGAGAAGAAGACTCAAATCAAGAAACCAGGGGTATGTTTCTAAAAGCAAACTGCTAATGGAGTACTACAATGGTCCACAAGCAAGGGTCATAAGTTTCAGCCAAGCAATCAAGTAAAAAGGATTAAATTCAAGCATGCTGCTAGGAGAGTGAAGCCATTTAAGTCAAGGGCCCTAACAATCATTCCAGGATTGAAACTCCAACCACTAGATGAAGATTTTGATGAAGACCAACTACAATTTCTAAGAGCTCAAAGAATCTACTATGCTGCAATTGTGAATGACTGCCTTGAGATCAAGTACACTGATGGGAGACAAAGGAAATTCAAACAAGGGGGTTGTCAAAATTGGGGCAAGTTATATGAGATAGAGAGAATCATTGCAATGTTGGACTCTGAGGACAAGGTGGAGAGAGTATGGAAGCTGGAGTTGATTGATTTTGTGAAGATGAAGAGAGATCATGCTGAAGAAATAAGAAAGGGATGCTTTGAGAAATGGCTAGAAAGGGAGAACGAAATTGATAGACTGGAAGTTGAAGCAGAAAAGTTAAGGGCAAAAGGATTGTGCAGAGTTCAATTCAATCCCTATGTGGTGAAGTATAGGAGAAGAAATGGAGATAATGTCAATATAAGAATGAACCTACTCAGTCACTATCCTAAAACCAACATTCTGAAACCAGTACTTAAAGATTTCAAGAACTCAATTTTGCTTGAAGAACTGGATGCAATGGTAGAAATCATAAGAGCGATGGATGAGAATGCAAGGAAGGAAAAAGAAAGAAAACAGAAGGAATGTGATGACCTACTAGCCAGACATATGTAGGAGGAATCAAATGAGAATGGCTAGTACTTTACCATATTGTGTAAGATTGTTCACCCTACAGTTTTATCCATGTTCTTAATCAAATCTACATACCTGTACTTTTCAAAGTTTTATCTTTATGTATGTTAGGCTTGTTATCATACATGAAATTGTGACTAAGGGTCTTACTCACAATTTGGGGGAGATTGTTAGTCACAGAGACATGCCTGTACTCATATAATAACAAGCCTAAGTATGTGTAATGCTATGCATTACCTACATGACCTCTTAACTGAGGGAACCTCTAGTTGTAGAGTTTCTGGTTGTTTTGTACTTATAAGAGGCATCAAATTCTAGTTGTGTAACTGTACTTATAAAGTCAAGAATAATGCTTGAAAGAAGTTCCAAGGTTCATGCCTCAAGCAAGAAGATAAAGACTGTCGAATAATCACAGTTGGGATTTGAAGAAAATGACGAATTTGCCTAAGTACCAATTCGAGAAGTATGTTTGTTATATTCAAGAAGTCTAGCCTTCGAGAAGTCAGGGATTCGATATCTCAAAAGACATTATTCGATATCTCTGAATGCACTGTTCGATATCTTATTCGATATCTCAAAGATTCGACATGTCTACTACTCTATTCGAGAACTCATGAAGTCAACAAGTCAAATCATCATTCGAGTTCTCTAAGAGTCAACAAGTCAAAGCTACATTCGATATCTCGAGGACTAAAGAAGTTATTCGATATCTCAGGGATTCGATAAGTAAAATGCTCTATTCGATATCTCAAGGATTCCTGAAGAAAAGACTTATTCGAGAAGTGATTCGATATGTCAGTTCAACAGTATTCGAGAACTCAGAGTTATCGATTAAGCCAATTCTAGTTCTCGAATCACCAACAGAGTTACTTCTCGAATACAATCTTGGAGACAAAATACTGAAGAATTGTACAAGTCAGAGACCTGCAACAAGCCAAGACGCTTTATGGACCACATACTGTAAAGCACGTTGGAAAGCCTACAAATAAGCTTGGAGAGATAGTACAAGAGACAAAGAGCTAAAGAAGTGGATCTGAACAGAGTTCTAAGAAGTCAAATCCGTAACAGTTTGGATGTTTACTCAAATAGGATAGACACATTAAAAAGCAAATTTGTTTGCTACCTTATTTGTTGTAAGCAAGTTGTTCACGTGATATAAGTGAACAACCCTACTTCTTTAGCAAGTATCAAATAGAGTGATCGAGAGTTCTAACAAGTAATATCTCTCTGAGAAAGAAGCTGAGAATACTAACATTTGTATTCACAGATTGTAGCAGATCTTTATCTAATACAATATTAGATTAAAGTGATATTGTGTTCTTTTGTTTATATTCCGCACTTACACAATCTGTTAAACACAAACACACACTCTGTTACACAACCAGATTCAAACCAAGTTAAAACAACCTTCACCTAAAACACTTATCAGAAAAAGAAAAGTTTGAGAATCCATTCACCCCCCTCTGTATTCTCGTGTGGTTAAATACTCAACACGTGGCGACCTAAGTCCACAAACAGTGAATTTGGGGGCGTCACATATATAATATTTATGATTAACTAATAAATTCATTTTGTAAAAATTTTAAAAAAATATTATGTACAATTAGGAAAAATATTTTAAATATTTAAATATTATGTAACTTTTTTGAATGATTTCTTTGACAATCGAACCATAAGGATGTTAAAAAGCACTCATTTTAGTGTTTGGAAAAAATAATCAAAAAATAAAAAGGTCGGGTTGTACAAGATTTTAACAAAAACATAGTAAAAGTGTTGTTTCCTATAACGGGGCATGATTCAGGTTCACTGAATAATTTTTTTGAATGATTTCTCGACAATCGAACCATAAAGATGTTAATAAGCACTCATTTTAGTGCTAGGGAAAAATAATCAAAAAATTAAAAGGTCGGGTTGTATGAGATTTTAACAAAAAGTAAAAGTGTTGCTTCCTGTAACGGGGCACGATCCAGTTTCACTGAATAATTTTTTTGAATGATTTCTTTGGTGATCGAACCGTACGAATGTTAATAAACACTCATTTTTAACTTGGGAAAAAATAATCAAAAAATCAAAAGGTTGGGTTGTACGAGATTTTAACAAAAACGTAGTAAAAGTGCTGCTTCATGTAACGGGGCACGATCCAGATTCACTGAATAATTTTTTTGAATGATTTGTTCGATGATCGAACCGTACGAATGTTAATAAACACTCATTTTAGTGTTGGGGAAAAATAATCTAAAAATAAAAAGGTCGGATTGTACGAGATTTTAACAAAAATGTAGTAAAAGTGTTGCTTCCTATAACGGGGCAAGATTCACTGAATACTTTTTTTGAATGATTTCTTCGATGATCAAACTGTACGAATGTTAATAAACACTCATTTTAGTGTTGAGAAAAAATAATCAAAAAATAAAAAGGTCGGGTTGTACGAGATTTTAACAAAAACTTAGTAAAAGCTAGTGTTGCTTCCTATAACGGGGCACGATCCAGATTCATTGAATAATTGTTTGAATGATTTCTTCAACAATCGAACCATAAAAATGTTAATAATCACTCATTTTAGTATTTGAAAAAAATAATTGAAAAATAAAAAGGTCGTGTTGTACGAGATTTTAACAAAAATGTAGTAATAAATAATCACGTGCTGTCACATTAGACAACAGTTTATTTGTAAAACGCTTGTATAAATAAGGTTTTGACAATAGTTTAAATTTAAAAATGCTTGTCTGAAAGTGATGATGACAACGATTTAATATACAAATCCGTTGTGTGAACATATATATTTTCCTAATCTAACGGCTAATATCTAATCTCATTTCAATCAAGGGCTATTATTTCGCCACCTCAGCAATCCAGGTGAAAGATTTTCCACCAATCACGTGTTGTCACATCAGACAACGGTTTATTAGTAAAATGCTTGTATAAATAAGGTTATGACAACAATTTAAATTTAAAAATGCTTGTCTGAAAGTGATGAAGAGAACAATTTAATATACAAACCCGTTGTGTGAATATATATATATATATATATATTCCTAATCTAACGGCAAATATCTAATCTCATTTCAATCAAGGGCTATTATTTCGCCACCTCAACAATCTAGGTGAAAGATTTTCCACCAATCACATGCTGGCACATCAAACAACGGTTTATTTGTAAAACGCTTGTATAAATAAGGTTATGACAACAGTTTAAATTTAAAAATGCTTGTCTGAAAGTGATGAAGACAACGATTTAATTTACAAACCCGTTGTGTGAACATATGTATATTTTCCTAATCTAACGGCTAATATCTAATCTCATTTCAATCAAGGGCTATTATTCGCCACCTCAGCAATCTAGGTGAAATCCTTCATTTTGTACTACGGTTTCCCAACCAAAAACCATTGTCTAAATAGGTATAATATTTTTAACAGTTGTAATCGTTATACAACGATTTTTGTAGAAAAATCGTTATATTAATATTATGCATACAACGGGTCGTAATACAAAAACCATTGTATGAGCTTTTAGTGTATGGCACTTTAGGACACATGTATTTTATTATACACATGTGTACATATACGATATAAATATATTTTTTTGAATTGTAGTGTTATAAATATATTTTATTATATACAACACATCAAACAACAGTTTTTAACAAAAACACAGATGTCTCAGAGTATCACATACAACACAAATAAAAACAACTAACTGTCGTCTGCAGTTAAGTAGGACAACTCATTTTGGAAAATGTTGTCTCAGTTGCACAACACTACAATAAAAACTCTTGTATGTTTAGATTCACTAGACAACGGTTTAGAAACTGTTGTATGTTTTCTCTTGGACAACTCTATCCATAAACCGTTGTCTAATTTGCACAACACCACAGAAAAAAAAGCCTTGTGTGTTTGGATTTACTAGACAATAGTTTATAAACTGTTGTGATATATGTATATTGACAACCGTTTAAAAGACCGTTTTCTGAATATGCCTAAAATACATGTCTAACAGACAACATTTTTAAAACTGTCATAAGAATATATGTTCAGACAACACCATTTTGTGGATGAGATTAAATTGTTGTCTCTTGAAATCAGACAACACTTTTTTCTCAGGATGTTATCTGAGGGGTGTCGTTTGATTGATGAATTCTTGTAGTGATATGCAAACTCGTATTACTGGTGGTTGTATATACAAACTTGTATTACTGGTGGATCATCTTCGTCGCCACGTACATATAAAAATAGCACAGTGTATGGGTTAGGTATAAGTTATGATCATCGGTTATATTCATCTCCGATTATAATATCAAGACTTTAATTAAAAAATAATTACCACCATCATCGACCTCAGCAGCAAGATTGGAAAAGTGGAACAGTGAGAGTTTTGAATTTAATTTTGAAAAAGAGCTTGTAGAGGGGTATGGGTTAGGGCCTCGATAAACCAACAAAGCGAATATGGAAAGCTTCGGTAGGAAGCTTTGTTTATTTTTCAAATTGTTCAGTTATTCAAGCAGCAACACGTGTCCAACAACATGTGTGGGAAGGAGGGGCATTTTTTCAAATAACTTGAAGATTCAGGATGAAGACTTAAAATTTTAAATTTACTGTAGCAAATAGGCAACAGAAACTATTATATACATAGATAACATAAAGACATATACTAGTCCCATCCAATGTAAGAATAGGCGCAGAAAGAATAACCTGGCAGAAAGCAAGGAATGGGCGAAAAACGTCGATCTTGGTCCTTTGCTCTGATACAAATGTTGAATTTTGTACCTGTACTTAGAGAAAAGAAAAAGGATTTTATTGTGTAAAGAGGTTCCGGGTTGTGACAAGAACAAGCTCATTTTTCCAATGCTTTTTCTTATGGTTTTTCACCACAATTAGGCCTGTGCATTCAGTTAACCGAAACTGAAAACGAATTTTATTTCGGTTAACCGAAACCGAATTGAAGGAAAAAATACTGCCAAAAATCGAACCGAAATTATTTTGGCTTTTAACCGAACCGAACTTATTTCGATTAACCGAACCGAATTTTTTCTGGTTTTTTTTTCCGGTTTTTCGGTTAACTGAACCGAATGCACGCCCCTAACCACAATATATGGGTATACAAGCACACCCTACACCTCTTTACAATGTAACTGTGTTAGGTCCGATAAGATTGTAGAAGGGGGGGTTGAATACAATCTATATCATTTCCTCAAAATTTGCTCTTTAAATAAAATTTATTTTAAACAAATTTGTGCGGAATAATATAACACAAATTTCAAGTTGAATATAACAATATATTAACTTGATGGGTGTTACAAAATCAGTCCAAATGATTATCAAGTAATTAATAACTAATTAGAAAATTCAACATGAACTTTGCTAATTTAGTTAATAAAAATCAAGATATCAATTTGTGAACTAGGAAACTTAATTCGTTAGTAGTACAAGAATCACAAGTAAACAAGTTCCAATGGATAGAATATTACAACTAAGATGAACTTGAATTTACAGAATTTAATTTGTAAGTGTTCTTGAGCTTGAGAGAGAGAGATATAGGCTGCTGTGTATTTTCTTATGTTGTGTTCGACTGATTTCAGTTCTTCTGCATTCTGTTGCCTTTTATAACACAACCATAGTCATATTGTTTTGTTTCAACTGATATAACAATCAGTTAACAATAATATGACATTCGGTATGACTATCCATTGAAAGTAATATGACTGTCTCTTTAAATATAACTTTCGGTATGACTATCCCCTTGAATGAGATATGACTGTCCAATCAATATAACATTCGGTATGACTGTCTAATCCAATATAACATTCGGTATGACTGTCTCCTTGAATGAAATATGACTATCCAGTTTGAATTGAATATGACTGTCACACTTGAACTGAATATGACTATCACACTTTGAACTGAATATGACTATCGGTATAACTATCATTTGATAGTTATATTATCATATTTTTCAGCTTATAATTAATCAAATGATTTATAAAAATCATTTAAATAACTATTTCTTTTTCATATTAATTCTGATTTAATTAATCTAATAATTACTTTAACAAATATATTAATTCTGATAGAATTTATTTATTTATTTAAATTAATTATTTGATTTAATCAATTAAAGTAGAATTAATATAAATCTCTGTTCTTCATCTTGACTTTAAAACTGTGGTCTTTTTCTATTCTTCACTCTCATCAATCATTCGGTACTGAAATTGTTTCTTATCACTTATAGAAATCTTTGTCCCTTAAATGAATCCATGTGTTTCAATGCTACCTTGGGGCTTGATCAGATAACTGAATCTTCTTCCAGTGTAAAACATCAAAACTATAGATTGACTTGTTGATTTTTCTTCTGACAGCTATCATCTTTTGAGATTCCTGTGACAGTTGATATTATTTACTTATTACAATCTAGTTTAATTGGATTAGGATCCTCGAACGACAAATAGGCTGAGTCATATGCCTTTCAATCTCCCCCTATTTGTTTGTTAGACAATAACAAGCAAATACCTAGAGGATTCTTCAGCTAATCCCAATTAAACAAGTAAAGGAAAAAACTTTAAATGCTAAGTAAATAATGGAAAAGTTCTGGTTCATATATAACATTATCCAGATTCAAACAGAAAAGATAAATACAAGATAGATGATCCTCTAGACTGATCATATAAGACAATTATCCTATCTTGTTCTATCAAAGCTCTAATGATATAACTTGCAGAGCTATTCTTCATTTACCACCTTCTTCCTCGTTGATTTCTCCTTCTTCTTGTTCATCCATATCAGGTAGATTCTTGATCAATTCAGAGTCAACAAGTAACTCTCTTCTGGATGATACATCTGTAGGATAAACTAGTGGTATTCCAAGTTTCTTTCTCAACTCACCTTGATACTGCTTATACTTCTTCATGTTGGTCTGAGCATAGGATCTTATATGATCTGCAGCTTCAATTTTTTCTTGAGATGCAAAACCATGATTTCGAAGAGCATATTCAACATACACCAAATGTCTGGCAAGATGTGTATATAATTCCTTTGTCTGAAGATTAACATTGTGAATAACTTCTCCCTTAAGAATTTTAACTTGTAGAGGGTTATCTATTACTTCAGGACCAGCTCTTTCAGCAAATTCTTGAAATTTTTCATGAAGTAGTATACCTAGCTCAGAAGATGTTCTGACTTTTAGTCTCAGCACCCAAAGCTCTGACAGAGATCTATCATAGAAGAACTGAAGAGATACTTTATGAGATCCAAGCTTATGACATTCAACAAAGATTAGAAGCTTACCATTCTTCGGATTAGATGCAGTAGTTATTCTCACAATTTCTGTCTTCAAAGCTTTTAAGTACATGTCATGTACAGGGTTCTTCTTTTTAAAGCTTTCAAAAATAGCAATCACCCGACGATCATCATAGTCAGAAGTTTGTGGTGAGTCTATTACCTTTTGAGCACGTTCCCATTTATCACCACTTTTGTACTTGATGTACATCTTCCTTGCTTCCAGCTTTTGAGCATGTTGCTTTTGAAGTGCTTCCTGTTCAGCCTTTTGAAGCCTTTCATTATGAGCTATCTGTTCTAGTGTCTTCTTGAGTCTTTCTTCTCTCATAGACAGATTAGCATCATTCTGTTGAAGTTCTTGATTGGCTTCAAAATTCATTCTTTGTGTTTCAACAGAATCAGGAATTACTGGCTCTTCATCATCCCAAAAACTGAGATCCGGTTCATCAAATTCTTCACCAACATCAGGAAACTGCAAGTCAGCAAAAAGATCAAGGTTATCAGGTTCACCTGTATAGTAATAACCTTCTACAGCAACACCATCTTGTTCTGCTGCTGCTTGAGTTATCTTTTTCTTCCCCTCACTCCTATCTTCAATTTTTTCTTTACTCACACTTCTTCCCCCTCTAGATTTCTCCCCCTTAGTTGAGGAATCCTCTATAGCTTTATGGCTTGTACCAGCTCCAGGGCCACTTTCATCACTACTTCCAAAGAATTTCTTCTCTTCTGCTATAAGTGAGTGAGTTCTGTTAATGATATTATATAAGTGTCTCAACCCCTTTGCTTGATGATCATTTTTCCTTTTAATTTGACTGAGACGATGTTCAGTGGATAAGTGATTCTCATTTATGTTATTTTGAAGATCTTCAATCTGATTTGATATAGAAGTTATAATGAGATCTTGAGCAACTGTGACATCTCCAGAGTCTACAATTGCTTGTTGTTGAGAGAGTTTGAGTGCATTGATCTTGTTGTTGAAGATAGTTCTCATGTTATCCATGTCAAACCTTAAGTTTTTATTATCTTCTTCAGCTTGAGCAAGACTTTCTTTCATTTGATCAAGTTGTGCCATGAGAGATAGAGTGTTTGTGTCATTGTGTGCTCTCACCTCAATCGCTCTATGAGTATCACTCACCTCACGTGCTAGTGTTTCACTCAGATTTGAGGTAATCCTTACATCACTCCTCTCATATTCCTGAGCTGCATCCATTGTACCTGCATTAGAAATCACCCTAGCCTCCTCTTGGAAGGTCAGTGGTGGTGCAATGGGAGTTCGCAAATCCCTATCAACCTGTGAGGGTTCTTCTGCCGTAATAATGGCAGGCACTGTAACTTGCTCTCCTTGCATGACAATGTTTTCAGCTTCATTTAAGAAAATGTCTTCCCCCATTGTGAGTAACATGGGTGTGCTTGAAGAAATGAAGGGGTTTATAGTTGCCTCAGATATAGTTTTACTTCTCTTTTGAAAAGGCAAATCTGTTGTTTCACTCAAGACATCATTACTAGGGTTAGATCTTTTGACTGACAATTTCTTTCTGAGATAGTGTTTGGAGAATTTATAATTGGTGTTTGGTGCATTGACCTGGGTTGAGGGTTGTGGTTCTACAGCCCCTTGGTCACTTCTCACAATTAATTGACTATCAGAAAGATATTGAGATTGCAAAGTAGTTGAGTCAAATACCTGATCATTAACATTTGCAGCATCTTCACTCTGAGTGGGTTGATCCACTGGAAGTTGAGGTTCAGGAGCAGTTAAGGGTTCAGGATCAGGTTGAGGTTCTGATTCTGGTTGATGTTCAGGAGCTTGTTCTGCTTCATGTTCTGGAGCTTGTTCAATTGCAAGTATCCCAGCAACTGGTTGAGGCATAACATTTGGCAAATTTATGAACGTCGACATATATGGTGTTATGACCACTGGAACATGCAAGTGTAGAACTTCTTGTTTGGTTTACCAGACCATTGAACTCGATCATTTGGAAAAGGAGCAGGCTGATCCTTAGGCATAAGATGATTAAATATTAATGTCAAAAATCGAGGGTAATGACACTTAACCATTTTACCTTTCCCAAAGTTCTTTCTAGCCTTCTTCACACGATTTAACAATATAGGCCATATCAAGCTGCCAAAGTTGATCCTTCTATTATCAGCAACTGAGAAACCAATTGACTGTAACATACCTGTGATGACGGTATTGTTACTCTTGGTGGAATTGGCAAAAACCTTTGCTATGATCTCGAAGAAAATGTTCCATTCTTGAACAAGGTTGCTTTTGAGTGGACGTTTAAGATCCAGTTGACCTTGATAGTTCAGATGTGTAAAGAATTGAGTCAACTCATCAGTTGATGGCGCTTCAGCAAATTGTTCAGTAGGAAATTTTAGAGCTGCATTGAAGACAGATTCATCCACTGTATATGTCTTATCATTAAAGTTGAAAGAAAACGATCTTCCATCTAAGACAGCTGTAGTACACATTAGTTTAAGTGGACCAAATTTCATGGGAATATTTGCAGTTATAGCATGGCTACAGATATTTTGTTCGTTCAGAAAATTTATCCAGGGCTTGAACCGATCCACCGAGCAATCCTCGGGATTAAAATATCCAATAAAATTGTGATTAACAATCTCAAAATTATTATAAGCACCAGCCATTCCAAATCAGGTATTAAAATTAAGGAATCTGCAAAATTCAACAATTAACCCAATTAATTCATAAAATTCGAAATAATAATTAATTAAAAATTCAAAAAACTGAATTCTTCACCAAAAATTCTGAAAATTTGAGGCAATGATCTTGATACCAGTACAAACACATGTATATTTTTAGTTTTTGAAAAATCACAACCATTCCTCTTGAATTTTAGATCGAAAATTCGAAAATTTTAAACCCAAAATTATCAAAACTCAACTAAATCTCACATTTAAACCGTAGTTTTGAAAAGAATAGACTGGGTAATCGATTGTTGTTCTTAGAATCGTGATTACAGTGGGATTAAAGCCGAAAATCGAGCAGCAGTTCGGTAGTTATACGTGTGTATTATGTATGTATCGACAACAACATTGGGTGACTTAACACGCCAATTTTTTTTAAAAACAGACTGATATAACTCATGAATATGACTATTTGCTTAAGTATAAATCAGCTGTAATATGACTATCTTTTGATAGTCATACCGATAGTTATATTACGTGTAAACGTAATATATCAATCTTAAACTAACAACTAAACAATAATATAACTATCGAAAAAACACAGAATATAACAATCAGTAGAACTGTTATATCGATAGTTATATTCCGAGTAAAAACACAAATATAACTATACAATAGCTAAAGTTATATTTAGAGAAAGTAGTAACATGACTATCTAAATAATTAGTTATATCTAGAGTTATATTAACAATAAAACTAATTAATAAAACAAAAAGAACTCGTATATAACAATCAGATGGATTGTTATACCGATTGTTATATCTAACAAAACAATTAATATAACTATTCTAACATTAGAATATTAACATGATATTAACAGAATATTTAAAATTCTAACAAATTCTAGTAATAAAGCAACTTAATTATTAAATAATAAATTATAAATAACACACTAATTTACACTAACATTAGCAGACATAATAAAAATTATTAAAATGATCACAGGTAGTCCTTTTTACGAAATCAAACATTAATAACAAAAGGACAAACACTACAAATAAAATAAAATAAAATAAAATAAAATAAAATACTAAATATTTACATAATTATTTATGGTGAATTAATAAATCTATAAATTTTCTAATAAAATAATTTCCATATAGAAAATTATTCAAAAAGAAAATATAATTTATTAAACATAAAAAATTATTAAACTGATTCTAAAATAATAACATTTTCAAGAAAAATAGATTTCTCATAAATTACAGCTTGTAAAATTCGAGAAAAATATTTTTAAGGAAAATGAATTACTCTAAAATTACAAGAAGTAATTAGAAATATATAGAGAAGATAATAACAATGATTTAAGAAGAAACAAGCAAAAGTATAAGTTGATAAAATAATTATACAAGTGATTTTAATAACAAATATTAACACATCAATCACTTGTAAATTATTAAAGATCAAACCTCAGATATTAACTAGTTTAATTACTAGCACTATTTAACATACCCAATTCACCAACAAGTCTGGTAAATGTGGATTCGTCAAGAGACTTAGTAAAAATATCTGCTGTTTGTTCTTCCGTAGGTACAAAAAGTAACTCCACGGTACCATTCATGACATGCTCTCGAATAAAATGATACCTGATGTCAATGTGCTTTGTTCTCGTATGCTGCACGGGATTGTTGGAGATTGCTATGGCACTTGTATTGTCACATAAAATAGGAATTTTATCAAGTACAAAGCCATAGTCTCTCAGCTGATTCCTGATCCACAAAATCTGTGCGCAACAGCTTCCAGCAGCTATATATTCAGCTTTAGCTGTAGAGTTGGAAACTGTTTGTTGTTTCTTGCTGTACCAGGAAACCAGTCTACCACCTAGGAATTGACAACTCCCAGAGGTGCTTTTTCTATCCACAACACTTCCTGCATAATATGAATTTGTATATCCAACAAGATTAAAACCAGAATCTTTAGGGTACCAGATGCCTAAATTAGGCGTACCCTTAAGATATCTCAGGATTCGTTTAACAGCAATGAGATGAACATCTCTAGGATCCGATTGGAACCTTGCACACAAGCACGTAGCATGCATAATATCATGTCTACTTGCAGTAAGGTAAAGTAATGAGCCTATCATATCTCTGTAGCTTGTGATATCTACCTTGACAGAATTTTCACATGCTCCAAATTTGACCGCTGTGGATGATGGTGTTCTTGCTGAAGATGAGTCCTCCATTTGATATTTCTTGAGAAGCTCTTTGACATACTTGGATTGACAGATAAATATTCCATCTGTCCTTTGACTTACTTGCAATCCAAGAAAGAACTTCAGCTCACCCATCATGCTCATTTCAAACTTACCCTGCATTAACTTAGCAAATTTCTTGCAAAGAAGATCATTAGTAGACCCGAATATTATATCGTCCACATAGATTTGGACTAATATTGTATCATTCTTATGTTTCTTTGTGAAGAGAGTTTTGTCTATGACACCTCTAGTAAATTCATTTTCAAGTAAAAATTCAGAGAGAGTGTCATACCATTTCCTTGGTGCTTGCTTAAGACCATAAATAGCCTTGAAGAGAAAGTAGACATAACCCAATAGATCTGGATCTTCAAAACCAGGTGGTTGTTCTACATATACCTCTTCATCCAGCTTACCATTCAGAAAGGCACTCTTGACATCCATTTGATAAACATGAAAGTTAGAAAAGGCTGCGAATGCCAAGAATATCCTAATGGCCTCAAGTCTAGCCACTGGAGCATAGGTCTCATCATAGTCAATGCCTTCAGATTGTGAATAACCTTTTGCTACCAATCTTGCTTTGTTTCTTGTTACTGTGCCATCTTCATCAAGTTTGTTTCTGAATACCCACCTAGTACCAATCACTGTTCTATTTGTAGGTCTGGGTACCAGCTTCCATACTTCTTGTTGTTTAAATTGATTGAGTTCATCTTGCATAGCAATCACCCAATCAGGATCTGAAAGAGCTTCTTCAGTTTTCTTAGGTTCCATTTCAGATAGAAACCCTGAATAATTACACTGATTTTGCAAAGCTCTTTTAGTCTTTACACCAACATCTGGATCACCAACGATTAGCTCAAGAGGATGAGCTCTATTCCAAACAGTCTGTGTGGGAAGATTTAGTCTTGATGATTCGCCTTGTTCTTCATTGTGATGTTGAGTATGACTAGTAGATCCTTCATTAACTCCCCCTGAGTTGTTGCCAGGATGATTAGATGAGTGTTCAGAAGTATGAGTGATGTTTTCAATATTATCATTATTTTCATCACCATTATTCTGATTAGACTCATCATTGTCATTGTTGTCATTAGCGTCAGCAAAAACATCAGGTGGACTATCACCATCTGAATCTAGATCTGTCATATCTTCAAAAGATAGCTTTTCAGATGAATCTTCAGTTTGGATACTAGGGAGTTTAGTGTCATCAAATGTTACATTGACACTTTCCATCATCTTCTGATGTTCAATCAAATACACCTTGTAAGCTCTTCTTTCATAACCAACAAAAATTGCTTCATGTGCTTTGGCTTCAAATTTTCCACCTTGATCGTCTCCTTCTTTAAGTACAAAGCATTTTGCTCCAAATACATGAAAGTATTTGAGTGTTGGTTTCTTTTCATACATGGCTTCATAGGGTGTTTTCATCAAGTCTTTGTTGATAAGAGTTCGATTCTGAGTATAGCAAGCAGTGTTGACAGCTTCAGCCCAAAAATACAATGGAAGCCTTGATTCACTTAACATAGTACGTGCAGCTTCAATCAAGGTTCTATTCTTTCTTTCAACTACCCCATTTTGCTGAGGAGTTCTTGGAGCTGAGTATTGTCTGGTTATACCCTTTTCAGTACAAAAGTCATTCGGAACAGCATTCTTGAATTCAGTTCCATTGTCTGACCTTATTGCCCTCACTGGATACTTGGAATCCAATTCAATTAACTTGATGTGATCAATCACCAGTTGTGGAGTCTCATCTTTAGAATTCAGGAAAAAGACGCATGTGTACTTTGAAAAATCATCAACAATCACAAGAGCATATCTTTTCTTTGACATAGACATCACATTCACTGGACCAAATAGATCCATGTGAAGTAACTGTAAAGGATGAAAATACACCTAGAGGGGGGGTGAATAGGTGTTATGACCAACAATGATCAAATAAAATTATTCTGCCTAAGAATATATATACTGGCAGTTAGCTGGGTACGATGGGCAGCTAACTGGGTTAACCAAATGAGACAGATTAATGAATAGGCAGCTAGCTGTGATATGCAATGCAGAAGGACAAAATTGCAGTAAGTAAAAAACACCAAGACTTTTAGCTAGGTTCGACCCCTAATCGTCTATGGTCTACGTCCTAGTCCCTTACCAACTTGGTAAGAGAATATATTATTGATCACAAGAAAATCCAATTACAAGACTCAATAATATATCTCCCTTATCACCCAGTTACTAACTGCAGCTAGCTGGAACCCCTTGTTTCCTGAACACAGCTCTCTAAGTTCTATACTTAAACCAAGTATAAACTTCTCTAGCTTAATGCTCCTTGAATCCTTGTTCCACAAGCTCAACAATTCAGCAACTACCAACTTTACAAGTTGAACAATACAATGGATAAAAAATAATTACAACTCAAGGATATGAACTCTATAAAACTCGATGTATATATTATAGTACAGGAGCTCTTTTGAAATGATGTGCAGAGTTGTTTCTTGTATTCTTGAATATAGCTTGAAGGTTCTTGTTATCTTCAGAGGAGAAATATGCAAGCCTTTATAGTGAAGTACAGGAGCTACAAAATATGAACAATCTTGCAACGGTCTTGAATATCACTTCTCACGTTTGGCTTTGTTCAAATTAATTGCACTACTAACGTTCACCTGCAGGTTTGATGTATATTAAACTGAAGATATAATGATTCTTATTTAGAGAAATAAAACCAGAGAAAAGAGAGAGAAATAAGAATGATTAAGCTTGAAGAAAACCGTTAGATAGAAATGAAGAGCATAAAGAATTTGATAATAAGTACATGTGTTTTCTTTTGATACTTTTCTACTAGACAACCTGTGGTGGAGTTGTAGAAGTAAGGAATGTTTGAATATTTAAAAAGTGCATGCTTGAAAAGTAAGCACATGGGTTGCTTTTAAAGGAACATTAAATAATTCAAAGATTCCTTTACTAAGGAAAGTTGTTTTAGAAAAGCTATTGAATGAAGAGTGTTTTAAAAAATAAATATATCATGAATGAATGTTCAGACCACTCTTGAATTTTTATGACTTAATTAAAAACCATATAGTCGAACTTCCCTTTTATTTACTGGACAGACAGCCATCTTGCTGAGATACTTTGTCAGCTAGCTTAGATACCTTGCCAGCTAGCTGAGATGCCCTGTGTTCTGCTGTGAATTGATGTGAGTAATTAACCTGCAAAACAATGTTTATCCAGAACATATTCCCAGCTTGCTACCTAGGTATGATCATCAAAATTAGAGGGTTTCAAAGGATCAGTTATTGAAGATATATCAGTGCTTCTGTGAGTTGCCCTTTTTAGTTTGCCTTTTTGACAGGCTTCACATAGTCCTTCTTGTATGAATTCCATAGGGGGTAAACCTCTCACCATTTCTCTCTTAACCAAATAATTCATTGTTTTGAAATTTAGATTAGAAAGTTTCTTGTGCCATAGCCAGCTTTCATCTGTGGATGCTTTAGAATAGAAGCAATTGATTTCTTCAGTGCTTCTAGTGTTCATGTTGGCTACATACAAGTTTCCTTTTCTGACTCCCGTCAGAGATGGTTGTTCACTTCTTTTGTGTGAAATCAGACAATTCTTTTTGTTAAAGTAGACTTCAAATCCCTTGTCACAGAATTGACTGATGCTGAGCAAATTATGCTCAAGTCCTTTTACAAAGGACACTTCTTCAATGATAACATTTCCAGCTTCAAGTCTGCCATATCCATCAGTTCTACCTTTGCTTTTATCTCCAAAGGTAACTACTGGGCCGGCCTTCTCCACCACATTTGTCAGCAGGGTTCTGTCTCCAGTCATATGCCTTGAACATCCACTGTCCAAGATCCAGGTTACTCGTTCAACCTGTTCAATACCCTGCAATGACAAATGGATTAAACCTTCTTCGGGACCCAAATTTGATTGGGTCCTGTGGATTTAAAGTATTGACCTTTATCAGGAAAAATAATATTTTTAATTTTAACCTCTTTAGTCAATAAACATTTAACCTTATAAACAGATTTGAAAATCTTTTGTTTTATCTTGGGTATCCATGTCTCTGTAGCAGCAATAACACTTGTGTCATTGACTGGACATTTGACCTGGTAAACATTCTTGGTAACCTTTTGTTTAGTCTTAGGTACAAATGTCTCTCTCCTAACTTGAGGAGGAAAAGCAGTCTTTGATCGAACATTATTGTTCCTGTTCATATGCTGTCGAGGAGCAGTCTGTTTATCACATGCATAACTACCATTAAAATAAGCACGCATACTGTTAAAAGCACAAGACATAAAATTGATAACACCACATGCTTTATGATTAGAATCAATGATAGGCATGGTACTCATGTTAGACATGTTATTTTTGTGCTTCAACTTATTACCACCTAATCCAGTCTTAGAAGAACTAGCTGTTTCAACAACCTTGACTGGCACTTTAGGTACATCTTTCTTGGATGAAACATTCTTTGGATTAGTGTCCTCAACAGATTTAGCCTTAACAAAGACTGTGACATCTTTCTTGGATGAAACATTTTTTGGATTAGCGTTCTTAACAGATTTATCCTTAACAAAGATTGTGCCATTTGCACTATCCTCATTTCTCATTTCTTCCTGGATAACCATAGAAAGAATATCTGGTGGTCCAGCATCAGATTGTTTAAATAGAGGTTCTTTAACATTTTTGAGCACATGTGGTATTCCCCTTTCTTTAGCACTAACAGGGTTAGGGGAATTTATGCCCAATGATCCAACAGCTTCATTGTAACCATACCCTATACCTGTTGTTCGTTCTACAACTTGATTGTTAAAAAACTCTTTGGAAACTTTAACAGAATTATAACAAGCCCTGACCTGTGTTTCAAGTTCAGTAATTCTAGCCATTTGTTTGCCTACAACTTCTAGAATAGCTTTCTCCTTTTTATGAAGCATTGTTATTTCATCTCTTTGTTGATCTTGATTAATATGCACCTTTTTCAATTCTGACACTTCATTTCCAAGTTTAGTGCTTAGCAAATCTAGTCTATTATATCCAGTTTGTGCATTATCTAAGGAATTATATAGACTACGAATCAATTCAGTGTTAGTAACAATTACCGGTTTGTTATGATGATCAGATGCTTCATCATTTGCCACCAACGCAAGATTTCCATATTCTTCATCTTCGCTGTCCGTGTCATCCCAACTCTTACCAGCCGCAACATAGGCTTTTCCAGGTTTCTTCTTCTCAGCAGCAAAATCTCTTCTTTGAGTTTGCTTGGGTTTCTGACATTCAGTGGCAAAGTGCCCCAATTCATTACAGTTGAAGCAACGAATCTTGCTTCTGTCAACAGATCCAGTTTTGTATCCTCCCCTGTTACTAGAGGAAGAAGAGCCTCCTCTCTGGAATCTGTTATTTGACTTGAACCTGTACTTTGGATTTCTTCTGAATCTAAAGTTGCCAAATTGCCTTACCATCAATGCCAGGGATTCATCTTCTAGTTGATCTAGCTCTTCTAATGAGTAAAAGTCTCCACCATCTTGAGTAGGTGGTGTCTGACCAAGTTCTACTTCAGTCTTTTCCTTGTCTGAGCTGTAAGGTAGAACAACCTTAGCTTCCACTTCCTTAGGTGCCTCAACTACAAGAGCTGTAGATGAACTTGGCACTCTTCCTTTACCAGAGACCTCCCTCTGCTGTACTTGTTCCAGTTCATAGGTTTTCAGAACACCAAACAATCTTTCAAGAGCAATCTTATTCAAATCTCTTGATTCTCTGATGGCCGTTATCCTATGTTCAATATGAGTGGGCATCGTCAACAAAAACTTCATATTAATCTCCTTCTGTGTATATTGCTTGCCATGAACTTGCAAGTTGTTGATTATTTTGTTATACCTTTCAAACACTTCCTGAATGCCTTCATTAGGGCCAGCTCTAAAGTGTTCATACTCAGAGGTTAAAATCTGAAGTCTGTTTTCCCTGACTTCATCAGTTCCTTCATTGATAGTCTCAATAGTTTCCCACATGTGTTTTGCAGTTTTACAATTCATCACATGACTGTACATCACAGCATCCAGGGAATCTATTAGAATAATCTCAAATTCTTATCTAGTCCTGCGTCCTCTTTTTCATCAAGAGTAAAAGAAGCAGCAGACTTTGGAAAAGATGATGCAGGTGTTACAACAATTCCTCCAACAATAGATTCAGATACATATTCTTTTGGAATTATAGGTCCGTTCTGTAGAACACCCAAATATTTAGAATTTGCGACATCAAGAAACTACTCCATTTTATTTTTCCACATTGCATAATTGTCCTTGTTAAACATGGGAATCTTAACAATGCTTTTGACGACATGATGAATTTTTAAGTGAGTTAAAAATTCGAGATAGATTTTTGACGGAATAAAATTAGGATCTTGATTTGTGTATCAATCAATAGGCTCTGATACCAATTGTTAGGTCCGATAAGACTGTAGAAGGGGGGGTTGAATACAATCTATATCATTTTCTCGAAATTTGTTCTTTAAATAAAATTTATTTTAAACAAATTTGTGTGGAATAATATAACACAAATTTCAAGTTGAATATAACAATATATTAACTTGACGGGTGTTACAAAATCAGTCCAAATGATTATCAAGTAATTAATAACTAATTAGAAAATTCAACATGAACTTTGCTAATTTAGTTAATAAAAATCAAGATATCAATTTGTGAACTAGGAAACTTAATTCGCTAGTAGTACAAGAATCACAAGTAAACAAGTTCCAATGGATAGAATATTACAACTGAGATGAACTTGAATTTACAGAATTTAATTTGTAAGTGTTCTTGAGCTTGAGAGAGAGATATATAGGCTGCTGTGTATTTTTCTTATGTTGTGTCCGACTGATTTCAGTTCTTCTGCATTCTGTTGCCTTTTATAACACAGCCGTAGTCATATTGTTTTGTTTCAACTGATATAACAATCAGTTAACAATAATATGACATTCGGTATGACTATCCGTTGAAAGTAATATGACTGTCTCTTTAAATATAATTTTCTGTATGACTATCCCCTTAAATGAGATATGACTGTCCAATCAATATAACATTCGGTATGACTGTCCAATCCAATATAACATTCCGTATGACTGTCTCCTTGAATGAAATATGACTATCCAGTTTGAACTGAATATGACTGTCACACTTGAACTGAATATGACTATCACACTTTGAACTGAATATGACTATCGGTATAACTATCATTTGATAGTTATATTATCATATTTTTCAGCTTATAATTAATCAAATGATTTATAAAAATCATTTAAATAGCTATTTCTTTTTCATATTAATTCTGATTTAATTAATCTAATAATTACTTTGACAAATATATTAATTCTGATAGAATTAATTTATTTATTTAAATTAATTATTTGATTTAATCAATTAAAGTAGAATTAATATAAATCCTTTAATAGTCAATACTTCACTGTGAACCACGTAATTATAATAAGGAACATACACTGGATCAATGTTGACGCTCGATGTACTGTCTGGTTCATGAACGACTAACTCCAATCTCTGTTCTTCATCTTGACTTTAAAACTGTGGTCTTTTTCTATTCTTCACTCTCATCAATCATTCGGTACTGAAATTGTTTCTTATCACTTATAGAAATCTCTGTCCCTTAAATGAATCCATGTGTTTCAATGCTACCTTGAGGCTTGATCAGATAACTGAATCTTCTTCCAGTGTAAAACATCAAAACTATAGATTGACTTGTTGATTTTTCTTCTGACAGCTATCATCTTTTGAGATTCCTGTGACAGTTGATATTATTTACTTATTCCAATCTAGTTTAATTGGATTAGGATCCTCGAACTACAAATAGGCTGAGTCATATGCCTTTCAAACTGCCCTATTAATATACAATCAATATAGCTATTAATTTAATCAATATCTTGACATGTAACTCCCATAATTATATTACTTTTATTTCCATTTTAAAACTAAAATGTAACTTACCAATACATTAAACTGTACTAAATACATTATTCATGTATTAATTTATATTTGACAAAATAAGTCAAATACAACAATGACGAACTACAAAATATTTCATACAAAATTCTGTAAATTTATTTTTAAAAAAATAGTCGTTGAATCTTAACTACTATAACAAATTCATAAAAAGTTATGCTACATTAGATAAGGAAATATACATTTCCTAAGATCCGAGTGCACTGTGCACACCTTACTCGCTTATATTAATATTCCGAATTCAGTACAATTTACTTTGTTCTAAAAGTCGACGATTAACCGGGATTAATCGCCGATTAATCACTGTTCGGTAGGTCACCGAACTGATTTTATAAAAATCGGTGAAAAAATCATTTTTTTCAAAAAATCGGGATTAATCGGTCAAAAATCGGATTAATAGGTCAAAAATCGGAATTATTGGTAAAAAATTGAAAAATTTGTAGAAAAATTTAAAAAATTCAAAAAGTATAAAAATGAATAAATTTTAAGAAAAATATTATTCTCATATGCAAATTAATATTTTAAACGGTTAAATCATGAATTTTATCAATTTTTTCTCTCATGTTGACCCCAATTTAAAAATTAGATCTTAAAATTTATATTTACTTTAATAATTCTATATATTTTAAATATATTTGTATAAATATATGATAATTATTCATGTATAATTAAATAATAAAATAATTACGTATATTAATAATAATTATATTTAAAAATAATATTAAATTAGTTCCGATTAATGATCCGATTAATTATTCCGATTAATCCCCGATTACCCGATTAATCCCTGGACGGTGCCTCCACCGATTAAGTCCGATTAACACTTTTTACAACACTGACAATTTATGAAAATCGCCTATAAATTGGAGCAAATTCAATGAAATTGAAATATTCGACTTTAGAATTTGAATTTAGAAGTGCTATATTAGTAGATGTAATCAATTAAATTTTTTCATTTACCAGACTAAAAAGCGCAGGTGAAAAAATATAATGAAAGCCAATATTTTTTGGGAAGGATTTCTATCCTTTAAGTTTGTTTTTTATTGTTTAGATCTAAATCATCGGAGCTTTCGGTTTTCTTTCTTCTTCGATTCAAGCGGAGTTTATTGGATTCGAGAGTGGACCGATTCTCTTTGTGGTTTCGCTTTCAGATCTATGGTTTTTATTTGAAATTTTAGTTTGCAATGTCAGTTTGTTTTTCTCTCCTTAGTGAGAGGGTGATTGTTCTCTCCTTTATTGTGAGGGTTGATTTTGATTTAGTGATGAAAGTTTGTATGAGATTGCATTTACGGTCGATAGCTCAAACGGTTTGTGACGAAGCAAGTACTACATGTAAATATATCATCATCAAATTGCTTAATTGTCTCTTCATGATGACAGGCGATCAATATTTTATGTTTATTCGATTCGAGGGTGGACCGATTCTCTTTGTGGTTTCGCTTTCAGATCTATGGTTTTTATTTGGAATTTTTGTTTGCAATGTCAGTTTGTTTTTCTCTCCTTAGTGAGAGGGTGTTTGTTCTTTCCTTTATTGTGAGGGTTGATTTTGATTTAGTGATGAAAGTTTGTATGAGATTGCATTTACGGTCGATAGCTCAAACGGTTTGTGACGAAGCAAGTACTACATGTAAATATATCATCTTCAAATTGTTTAATTGTCTCCTCATGATGACAGGCGATCAATATTTTATTTTTATTGGATTCGAGAGTGGACCGATTCTATTTGTGGTTTCGCTTTCAGATCTATGGTTTTTATTTGGAATTTTAGTTTGCAATGTCAGTTTGTTTTTCTGTCCTTAGTGAGAGGGTGTTTGTTCTCTC
The DNA here is from genome assembly GCA_036435485.1 of Saposhnikovia divaricata. Taxonomy (NCBI): domain Eukaryota; kingdom Viridiplantae; phylum Streptophyta; class Magnoliopsida; order Apiales; family Apiaceae; genus Saposhnikovia; species Saposhnikovia divaricata. Next base: position 133,994,665 of record CM071594.1, on the reverse strand, counting down.
CTTTATTGTGAGGGTTGATTTTGATTTAGTGATGAAAGTTTGTATGAGATTGCATTTACGGTCGATAGCTCAAACGGTTTGTGACGAAGCAAGTACTACATGTAAATATATCATCTTCAAATTGCTTAATTGTCTCTTCATGATGACAGGCGATCAATATTTTATGTTTATTCCATTCGATCAGTTTTGTAGATGCCGTATGATTTTTTATTATTGAATTATCTCCTTTTTTTTCTTAAAAAAAAATGAAAGCCAATAAAAAGGATAATTCTGGGGCCCATAAAATAAGAAAACATTTAAAAGTTGGTGAAATGTAGCAAAATGAAATTTGACAAAAGTTGGTGAAATTATACGCCACCAACCAACACCCACTCAAAATCATCTCAGCCGTTTAAACATCCTACCATTCCCATCTGACGGTCACAAAACTATAACATTTCTCACCTACTTAACTAGGCCCACTACATTTTTTATTTTAAATAAAAATATGACATGCAAAGCACCGTTACTTTGATCCATCTACAAATACATGATTCCCTCCAAAGCTAAGACTCGTCCAGCATCAACTTCTCCCTCTGTTTCTTACATATACATTCTCTGTTTTCTTCAGGAGTTTTACCTACTCATCACTTACCAGGTACACATACTACCCCTGACTTGATACACATAGTTATGTACATAAATTTATTTATAGACGACCGAAATTAAGAATGAGTCACGACTGAACTACGAAATTTAGTAATTAAAAAATTATTTAAAACTTCGCTTTTAGTTAAAAATCAGCCGAAAAAACGTATGTGAAGCGGATTTTAAGTCTTGCCTGCATTTATTAATTAGCGACATTTTTTAGTCTGGCTGTTTTGAAATCCGGTTAGTACATGTGTTTATTGCAAGTACGGGGCTTTTGATTATCGAGTGTTTGAAGTAGAAAGTCAAGAACTCTTGAGTCTTAAGGGGTTGTACTAGAATTTGATGAATTTGTTTGGATCAAGTTGAATGTGATATAAGGACTTAAAATTGATTTTATTTGAATATGTTTAATGAAGTTACAAGTCAGCAAACCAGTCAGCAAGGAAGTGGCATCCACATCAGTAGTGTAGTAGGCAATGCAGTTATGTTTAATTGTCTGTTAGCAATGAAGATGAAGTACATTCGTACTTCGCAGTAGTAGTAACCCTAAGGCATTAATTGCCATGTTTGTTCTCTTGTTAGAGGTGGTTAGAGTACTTTGGTTGTAGTTGTCAGTAGGACAGTGATAGTACTAGTCTTGCAGCCTATTTGTAAGCTTCAGTTGGTAATTCTAAGTAAGACGAATTAGAGCCATTCTCTGCTCCTTGTTGAACACATATTGCAGCCTTCATTTACTTATCTTTGTCATTTAATCTTTATGGTATCAGAGCTGTAAATGAACAGCTGAGTGTTTGAGATAAGAGAGTTGATGTGAGAGTTGCTAAACACACACTTTGCATATCTGATATCGTCTTCAACCAATGGCAACAACAACAAGTAGATTCACTTATACAGATATGCAAAACCCATTATTCATACATCCATCTGATGGACCTACCTCTCTTAGTGTTGTAAAGCTGGAAGGATCTGGAGACTACAGAACCTGGAGAAGATCTATTGAGATTCAGCTAGCATCAAAGAGGAAGCTAGGCTTTGTAAAGGGTACAGTGAAAAGAAGCATAACAGAAGACTCTGAAGCTGTGCAGTGGGATACATGCAACAACCTGGTAATATCTTGGCTACACAATAATGTTTCTGAATCTATCAAGAAATCTATTCTATTTGTCAACTCTGCTTGTGAAATATGGAAACAATTAGAAAAGAGATTTCTCTTAACTAATGGCTCAAGAAAGTACAAATTGAATAGAGATTTGTTTGGATTGAAACAAAATGGCTTGTGTATTTCTGAATATTACACATCCTTGAGTATGTTGTGGGAAGAAATAGATGCCATGAACATATTACCCACTGTAACCACTGAGGCAGAAGATGTGAGCTCTCTGTTAAAAGCAATAGAGACTATGAAGGAGGAGGCTAAACTCTTTCAATTCTTGAATGGACTTGATGATGTATACAGTCCACAAAGGAGCCAATTGTTGATGCAGGTACCTCTACCCACAGTGGAAATGGCATGTGCAGCTCTTCAACAAGAAGAGTCACAGAGAGATGTATTACACCACACAATGTTGCAGACTGCAGATATGGCAGCCATGTACAGCAAAGGCCAATCTGATAAAACACTTGTATGTTCAGCTTGTGGTGGCAAGGGACACAGTGGAGAAAAATGTTGGTCTGTAGTGGGATACCCGAAATGGCATCACAAATACAAGAAACCGGCTCAGAAAAATCTGTCAACAGCTGGAAATTGGAGTGGAAGCAGATTTGGAGGAACAAGGATGGCCAATACTGCAAAAGGGACATGTGAGAATCAAGAGGTTAAACTCACTGCTCAGCAGCTAGAACAGTTGCTAAAACTACTACCTGAAAACTCAAATAGAGATGTTGAAATTGAAGAGGAACTAGACAGCCCCTTTTCAGGCATGATAAACACTGTGAAGATGAAGACAGTGGAAAATGAGTGGATTGTGGACTCAGGGGCATCTGATCACATGACAGCCTCTCTAAAAAATCTGGTGAACATCAAAACTGCACCGACTAATTTTTCTATCAAACTTCCTACAGGAGCTTCAGCAAAAATCACACACATAGGTGATGTCTACTTGAAGAATGGTCTGAAAATGACCAATGTGTTATACATCCCACAGTTCAACCATAACTTACTGTCTATTCACAGACTTTCCAAAGATAATGCCTGCGATGTCATGTTCTGCCTAGAAGCCTGTGTAATATTGGATACTGCATCCAAAAGAATTAAGGGTGTGGGAAAAATGAAGGATGGACTCTACTATTTGGTGAATGAAGATTTGAGAACTGAAACTCCTATGTGTCTGACTGCTGATATTCAAGCAAGGAAACCTATAGAGGGTACTTATGCTCTGTGGCATCATAGATTGGGGCATGCTCCAGCCTCGAAACTAAAGCACATATCTTGTATTGCACCATGTGTGAAGCACCAAGAAGGTATCTGCATCACATGTCCCATGGCAAAGTTCACAGTGCAGCCATTCCCTCTAAGTTCTTCTCATGCAAAAGCTGCCTTTGATCTGATCCACACCGACATCTGGGGACCTTACAAGATCTGCACAAAAGGTAAATACAGATACTTCCTTACGTTGGTTGATGATTTCTCTAGAATGACCTGGATCTATCTGTTGCAAAACAAGTCTGAATTTCTAAGTACTATTGTTGGTTTCAACAACTATGCTTCAAACCATTTCAAAGCTACTCTGAAAACCATAAGGTCTGATAATGCTTTGGAGTTCAATGATATGTCTTGCAAAAATTACTTTGCAAAAAATGGCATTGTACACCAAACATCCTGTGTGTACAGACCTCAGCAGAATGCAAGAGCTGAAAGGAAGCATAGACATGTGCTTGAAGTGGCAAGAGCATTAAGATTTCAGGCAGGCTTGAATCCATCGTATTGGGGGGATTGTGTACTCACAGCAGCCCATCTGATCAATAGATTGCCTTCTTCAGTAATAGGCAATAAAATACCTTATGAGGTGTTGTTTGATGAGCCTGTTGACTACAGTTACTTGAAAGTGTTTGGATGCTTAGCATTTTCTTGTAACCCTAAACACAGTGCAGACAAACTAGAAATTAGAGGAGTGCCCTGTGTCCATATAGGATACCCTTCGCCTCAGAAAGGTTATAGGTTGCTTGACCTGATTTCAAATACAACCTTTGTATCCAGAGATGTGATATTCCATGAAACAGTGTTTCCCTTGAATCCTAACTCAAAAAACAAATACATGGAACCTATTCCAGCACCCATACCAAATTACATGTGTGATGATGAGTTTCAAGATAAAGAGGCAGAAACTACAAACCCTGAAACCACAACAGACACTCAACCTCACATTGAGGATTTGAGTAGCCCACCAGTCGATCTACCTGTTAGAAGATCAACCAGACTAACCAAAAAACCCACCTGGATGGGAGACTATGTTCTACCAGGATCCAACTTGTCTGGAAACATCGTGCAAGTTACTAACCAAGCTGTCAAACCAAAGTTTCACTGCTTCCTTGCAAACATAACCAAAACTACAGACCCTGTAACATACAGTCAAGCAGTACAAGATGAGCACTGGATCAGGGCAATGAATGATGAATTGAATGCTTTGGAGAACAATGGAACATGGGAAGTAACTGACTTGCCACCTGGCCACAAAGCTATCGGATGCAGATGGTTATTCAAGACAAAGTACAATCCTGATGGAACAATTGAACGATACAAATCAAGGCTGGTGGCTCTGGGATGCAAGCAAGTTTATGGGATAGACTACACTGAAACTTTTGCCCCTGTGGCAAAATTAACCACTGTAAGGACATTGCTTGCAGTAGCTGCAATTCAACAGTGGTTTACTGCTCAAATGGATGTTGCAAATGCCTTCTTGAATGGAGATCTAGAAGAAACTGTCTATATGAAACTCCCACAGGGATATTGTGGATTTGGAAGCAGAATCATATCGAATGCAGGTCAGTCTTTATCTCTTGACAGTGGGAAAGTGTGTAAGTTGAAAAAGACGATCTATGGTCTTAAACAAAGCCCTCGAAAGTGGTTCCAAAAACTATCTCAAACACTGCTAGGACTTGGTTATGCTCAGTCAAAGCAAGATCACAGTCTGTTTATCTATACAACTCCTAACACAATCACACTGGTGTTAGTCTATGTAGATGATATACTGATTTGTGGAAATCAAAACTCCTCCATCTGCCATTTGAAGACAATGCTGTCACAGTCATTTAACATGAAAGACCTTGGAAAAATCCAGTACTTTCTTGGTCTAGAAATCGACAGGTCTGAAGCTGGATTCTTTATATCCCAGAAAAAGTATGCTCTTGACCTGTTGAAAGAACTCAACATGTTGGCTGCTACTCCCTTGAAACTTCCTATGGATATTCACCTCAAGCTGTCACCAGACAAAGGAGACACCCTTGCAGATCCTCAGCCATACCAAAGAATTCTTGGCAAGCTCATTTACTTGACTGTCACAAGGCCAGACATAGCCTTTTCGGTACACATCCTAGCTCAGTACATGCAGCATCCAACAACTGTGCATATGCAGGCAGCCAGAAGAGTCCTCAGATACATACTTGCAAGTCCAGGGCAAGGTATCCTCTTGGCATCGAACTCAGAAGCCCAACTCACTGCATATTGTGATAGTGACTGGGCAGGTTGCCCTACTACTAGAAGATCGACATCAGGATTCTGTATACTGCTTGGTGCATCTCCTATCTCCTGGAAAGTCAAAAAACAATCTGTTGTTGCTCGTTCTACTGCTGAAGCAGAGTATAGGGCAATGGCCCTCACTGCCTGCGAGGTTACTTGGCTCTCCTCACTGCTCAAAGAAATTGGTCTAACAGAGTTGCCACCAACAATTCTCAAGTGTGATAACCAAGCAGCACTTGCAATTGCTGCTAACCCTGTGCTGCATGAACGAACAAAGCACGTGGAAATAGATTGCCACTACATTAGAGATCAAATCAATTCTGGAGCTATTTTCACTGAACATGTTCCAACTCACGCCCAAGTAGCAAACATACTCACTAAAGCATTGACAGTGAAGCAACATCACTACCTGATGCACAAACTAGGAGCTTCAGTCAAGCCTCCCTCCAAGTTTGAGGGGGAGTAATGAAGTTACAAGTCAGCAAACCAGTCAGCAAGGAAGTGGCATCCACATCAGTAGTGTAGTAGGCAATGCAGTTATGTTTAATTGTCTGTTAGCAATGAAGATGAAGTACATTCGTACTTCGCAGTAGTAGTAACCCTAAGGCATTAATTGCCATGTTTGTTCTCTTGTTAGAGGTGGTTAGAGTACTTTGGTTGTAGTTGTCAGTAGGACAGTGATAGTACTAGTCTTGCAGCATATTTGTAAGCTTCAGTTGGTAATTCTAAGTAAGACGAATTAGAGCCATTCTCTGCTCCTTGTTGAACACATATTGCAGCCTTCATTTACTTATCTTTGTCATTTAATCTTTAATGTTTCATAGTGATTTGAGTTGCATACATATGTACGTAGGTGTATTACTATAAATAAGCAAAAAGAAAAGAAAATAGCTTCAACATCTAGTCCACAATATGATCTAGATACATTAAGATAAATCACTGGATGTGTATCAGTGTAAAATCTTGATTTGTAACTGGAGTATATCTTTTTTTTTTCCCATGTTTTCATTTGGTCTGTATTGTAGTCCAACTTACCCAGTTCATTGTCAAGAATTGAAAGGTCTGTGTCGAGCCGTGATGTTGTGACAAAAGATAAGCATCACAAACTAGTGAACATGTTAAACAAGTCAGCCCAGCTGCTTAGGCATTATTTCAATAATCAAACACTTTAATTTTTTGGAAACTTGAGAGCTTTAGTCCTGCTGCAATTATGTTCATCTTAATTTTTAAATTTTGTTATGCTCTGTCAAGGCTTTTAGATTTTGGTGAGTTTTACTTGTACGCATTGAGTAATTTTTATGTGATTGTGGTTTGTAGCGTGGGAGAATGGACACCTTCCTTTTCACCTCAGAATCTGTGCACGAGGGTCACCCAGATAAGCTCTGTGATATGATATCCGATGCAGTGCTAGATGGCTGCCTTGAGCAGGATCCCGACAGTAAAGTTGCTTGTGAGACTTGCTCAAAGACCAACATGGTCATGGTTTTTGGTGAAATCACAACCAAAGCCAAGGTCAATTATGAGAAGATTGTACGTGACACATGTCGTACTATTGGATTTGTTTCTGATGATGTTGGCCTTGATGCTGATAAGTGCAAAGTCCTAGTCCAGATTGAGCAACAGAGCCCTGATATTGCCCAAGGTGTCCATGGCCATCTTACCAAGCGTCCTGAGGAAATTGGGGCTGGTGACCAGGGTCACATGTTTGGTTATGCCACTGATGAAACCCCCGAGCTAATGCCCCTAAGCCATGTTCTTGCTACTAAGCTTGGTGCCCGCCTTACTGAGGTGCGCCTTACAGTGATAAGGGCGCAATGGTTCCAATCCGAGTTCACACAGTCCTCATCTCCACTCAGCATGATGAAACTGTCACTAATGATGAGATTGCTGCTGACCTCCAGGAGCATGTGATCAAGCCTATTATCCCCGCAAAGTACCTCGATGCAAAGACCATCTTTCACCTGAACCCATCTGGACGTTTCGTCATTGGAGGCCCTCATGGTGATGCGGGTCTCACTGGTCGTAAAATCATCATTGACACTTATGGTGGTTGGGGAGCCCATGGTGGTGGTGCCTTCTCTGGAAAAGATCACACCAGGGGCGGACCGAGGATTTTTATTTCACAGGCGGACTGGAGTAATTTTTATTTTTCCGCATATTTAACAAAAATGACAAATGCATAAACTAGCTTAAAAATGTAAATGAATATTAGAAGTTCAACCATTATATTAACTACAAATCCAACATATTCTTAAAATAAGTAATAAAACTACTAGATTACAATTAAAAATAGGAAAAAATTTACTCCCATTACTCACATTATTATACCCAAAAATATCTCAATATATCTTCTAATTATTAACAAATATAATAGAAATCCGTAAACAATGAATAATGACCGTTAGAGTTTTAGTAAAAAATCAGAATAATTAGATATAATGAATAGATATATTATATGATTAAATTAATTTACTAAAATTTCAAGGTTCGAATTTCGTCAACGACATGTTTATTTTAAAATTTTATAAAATAAGTTTTAAACCATGCATACCAATAATTAAATTTATATTAAATTAGTTAAATTAAAATGAAAATAAATTATTGAAAATAATGATAGTATAAAATTATAATTGTAAAATTAAATTAAATTTATTAGATAATAAAAAAAATTGTGCATCTTTTGGTAATCCTAATTATTAAAATAAATGAAAACATAATATAGTTAGTGGTAATTAGTCGATTGCCTTTTTCATATTTACTTTTACCATATCTTCCAATTATCAATTTTCTTTTCTAATTAAATACATTACCTTTTAATTTAAAACATAATTTTGCAATCAGTAATGTATACCCAAAAATATTATGCTATATTACTGTTAGATTTTTATTAATTAATAAGAGCCGTTATAAGTAATTATAAGATATATTTTTTGATTAAATTACGTTACTAAAAATTCAAGGTTCGAATCCCATAAAAAACATATTAACTTAAAATTTTATAATATAAATTTTAAATCATGCATATCATTAATTAAATTTATATTTAATTAACATTAAAATATTTTTTTAAAATAATGATTGTATAAAAACAAAATTATAGTATAAAATAAAATTTATAACATACCAAAATAAATCCGTGCTTCGCGGGTTATAAGCTAGTATAAATTAAAAGATACATACTTACATTTTAGTGTAGATATGTAGTTACAAGACTACTGAAGGTTTCCAATAAGCTGAGTAGTGAGTTCGGGTGATCCAATAAGCTGGACAATTTGATTGGATACACTATTAAGTGAAATGGGCTGGACCACTAAGATCAGTCGGCTGAACCAATTAATTCATTGCTGTTGTCCTAGTATGTTCACCATATGGGCTGTCCTAGTATGTTCACCATATGGGCTGGGCTCAACATAATTAATAGTGTTATATTTTTTCTTACCCGGGCTGGCTTTATTTTTAAACTATATATCACATGGACTGATAAAATTTCACCTGGGCTACCACCAACCCTAGCCCAGCTGGTGGTCCGCCCCTGGATCCCACCAAGGTCGATAGGAGTGGAGCATACATCGTTAGACAAGCTGCTAAGAGCATTGTTGCAAGTGGGCTTGCACGTAGGTGCATTGTGCAAGTTTCTTATGCTATTGGTGTACCAGAGCCACTATCAGTTTTTGTTGACTCTTATGGTACAGGGAAGATTCCAGACAAGGAAATTCTTAAAATTGTGAAGGAAAGTTTTGATTTCAGGCCTGGAATGATTGCTATCAATTTGGACCTAAAAAGAAGAGGCAACGACAGGTTTCTGAAGACAGCTGCATATGGGCATTTTGGAAGAGACGATTCCGACTTCACTTGGGAAGTTGTGAAACCCCTCAAATGGAACAAACCATAGAACTGAATGTTACATTTCCATAAGTTTAGGTGATCAATAATGTACTTTGCTTGTCTAGGCACCTCTTTTACATGAGAGTATGCCCACGCCCCCCCCCCCCCCACGGTGTAATCTTTTTTTTTTTTAATGTTATTTTATCCTTTCGTTTCCTTATATTATTGGCTATGACCATACATGAGAGAAATTTACTGATCATGCTATATTACTCTGAGCATCAGAGAAACTAGCTGCCTCTTTATTTAGAATTACAACAGAGAGTGCAGAGCCAGGGGCAGGATGTAAACAGAGTTATAGAGCAATTGCATTCTACTGAAAAGGTGTTTGTTAGGATTGTCATGGCTACAACCTTTTTTATCTGGTAGTTATTTTCTATGTATCTTCATGCTCAGTGGCCTTTGTTCACTTTAGATATGGAGTTTTAGTGTGCTTGGTGATGGGGAAGTTTGCTCTGTACTTGCATTACTTTAACAGAGAAGCATCCTTATTTGTATACTTTAAGCATGTTATAACAGAAGCAAAAAAGATTATATGCAGAAGAGAAATAAGTTTATAGATCTGAGAGGATAAACAGATTACAGAGGTTTTTTCAGATGTTTCAGATATTTACATGCATCTCTATTTATAGACATAAACTCAGGGGTTAGGTGGGTTAGGTGTGGTAGGTGGTGCCGCAGGAGGAACAGTAGCCGCCGGAGGAACAGTAGTCAAGGGTAGGTGACCTAATTCAAGACATTCTAACAAATCTCCACCTTGACTTGAATTCTCTCACAAATAACAGATAACAGATGTACCAGATGCATCATAATAATGCCAGATGTACCAGATAAAACTAATCTCCACCTTGACTTGAATCCTCTCACAAATAACAGATAACAGATGTACCAGACACATCATAATAATGCCAGATGTACCAGATAAAACTAATCTCCACCTTGACTTGAATCCTCTCACAAATAACAGATAACAGATGTACCAGACGCATCATAATAATGCCAGATGTACCAGATAAAACTCTTCTGCCTCAGATTTTGCCCTCAAAAGGGCAGTCAACAACTCCGAACATTTACCAAGTTCAAACAATGTTGAAACTTGCAATGTGGAACCGGCTTGGTGAGCATATCAGCTGGGTTATCAGTAGTACCCACTTTGCTCACCTTAATTCTCTTGGGACGCACCCCATAATTAGCTCTCCTTGATCTATCAAGAGCTAAACTATGCTGATTCGCTACTGGTAATGATGAAACTGATGACTCTGATTCAGATTGTGGTTCACTCTCATCTTGAGTGACTTGCTGCTCCACCTGTTTCTCAACACTACCACTTTCTGTGTGTGGTCCACGATTTATCTGATAACATGTTGTACTAACTGCTTCTGCCCAGAATCTTTTAGTTAGTCCATCATTAGAAAGCATACACCTAGCTCTCTCCAGAAGTGTCTGATTCATACGCTCTGCTACACCATTCTGATGCGGTGTATCCCTGACTGTATGATGTCTAGAAATTCCTTCTCTCTCCAGAAGTGTCTGATTCATACGCTCTGCTACACCATTCTGATGCGGTGTATCCCTGACTGTATGATGCCTAGAAATCCCTTCTATCTCCCGAAGTGTCTGATTCATACGCTCTGCTACACCATTCTGCTGCGGTGTATCCCTGACTGTATGATGCCTAGAAATCCCTTCTCTCTCCCGAAGTGTCTGATTCATACGCTCTGCTACACCATTCTGCTGCGGTGTATCCCTGACTGTATGATGCCTAGAAATCCCTTCATTGTTACAGAACTCATCAAACTTAGATGAGCAAAATTCCAGACTATTATCAGTTCGCAGCCTCTTAATCTTTTCCGAGGACGCGACAGCAACAGAACCTGATAACGTAGAACCTTGAAGAAGATACAAGGTACCATGTTTAACACCTTCCAGAGCCACATTAGAACCCTTGCGGGCATGTAAAACTCCACATTCACCTTGAAAACTGAAACCCTTGCTGTCTAACATACTCAAAGATATCAGATTCTTTGTCATAAGTGGAACATGCCTAACATCATTCAATGTGCAGAATTTACCATCATGTGTCCGAATTTTAATCGAGCCTATTCCAACCGTCTCACAAGTAAAACTGTTAGCCATAGAAATCTTGCCGCCGTCTACTCGCTCGTAGGTTGTAAACCACTCCCTGCGCGGACATATATGATAAGACGCTCCAGAATCAAGAATCCACACATCAGAGTAATGTGTGTCCTTGACAGCAACTAGAGCAATATCTTCTTCAGAAGTAGCATCAGCTACAGCAGCAGTATCTGTCAAATTATCCTGTTGCTTCTTTTTCTTGGGACAGTCAGATTTCCAGTGTCCCTTCTCTTTACAGTAATTACAGACATCATTAGCTCTCGAACCCTTAGAAGCTGGTTTCTTGGATTTATACCTCCCCGACTTTCCATGTCCAGTACTCCCGCTAGCTACCAACCCAGCAGCATGATTATCTGCACCTGTACCAGCCGCCTTATGGCGCAGCTCTCTAGAATGAAGAGCAGATCTAACCTCCTCTAGAGAAATAGTATCTTTACCAACAATAAACGATTGCACAAAGTTCTCGTACGATAATGGTAAAGAAACTAACAGAATCAAAGCAGCATTCTCATCGTCAACTTTAACATCAATATTACGCAATTCTAATAAAATTGTGTTTAATTGATCTAAGTGATCTCGAAGAGGCATACCTTCATGCATTCGCAGACTGAACAGACGTTGCATCAGAAGCAACTTATTTGTTAAAGACTTTGTCACGTAGAGACTTTCAAGCTTTAACCATAATCCAGACGCGGTATCCTCCTCCGCAATTTCAGTAATAATATCATCTGCAAGGCACAACAGAATTGTTGAGTGTGCCTTTTCTTCAAGATTGGTCATCTCAGCGCTTCCAGAAGCAGCCGTTTTTGTGTTCAACGGCGCCCAGAGCCCCTGTTGCTTTAACAAGGCACGCATCTTGATTTGCCACAGACTGAAACTATTTCTCCCAGTAAATTTGTCGACCTTAACGTTAATACCACCAGACATCTTTCTCCAAGAAATGTATACGTGAAGAGTGCCGGTGAACAGTACCGTGAACAGTGCCCGTGAACAGTACCCGTGAACAGTGCCTGATGAACAGTACTGTATGAACAGTACCTGATGAACAGTACCTGATGAACAGTGCCTGATGAACAGTGTCGTATGAATAGTACCATATGAACAGTACCGTGTGAACAGTATCGTCTTCTCCGGCGATGAACAGTGTCGTCTTCTCCGGCGATGAACAGTAACTCCGCCTCTTCTTCGACGAGCTTGAAAAAATTCCGGCAAAAATTTTCGCAAAAAACACAGCAGCTTCAACCAAAAGCTCTGATACCAATTTGTTATAACAGAAGCAAGAAAGATTATATGCAGAAGAGAAATAAGTTTATAGATCTGAGAGGATAAACATATTAAAGAGGTTTTTTCAGATGTTTCAGATATTTACATGCATCTCTATTTATAGACATAAACTCAGGGGTTAGGTGGGTTAGGTGTGGTAGGTGGTGCCGTAGGAGGAACAGTAGCCGCCGGAGGAGCAGTAGTCAAGAGTAGATGACCTAATTCAAGACATTCTAACAAAGCAATATCTTAGTAAAAGTGATACCTCTTTATTCGTGGTCAATTACAAAAGTTTAAATTTACGCACATCTCTTTATCGACTGTGGATCACCTCCTAGCAATGAAGGAAAAAACACATAGAAATGGCATTAGAACTTCTACTATTTGGATAAGTGTAAAATAACATTTATTATTTTCCAGTGTTTTGTTCTGCAAAAGTTATTGCTGAAACCTTTTATCAGGGTATTTGTTTTCTTCTGGTTAGTGATTTTCTTAAAAAACTATTAAACTACCTTCTGCATAAAATTACCATTATTACTTATATTTTTTTTTCTTTCTGCATAAAATTTACTCGTATAAACCATAATTTTTCTCCAAATTGGTATTTATTCATATAATACTTTCTGTAATACTTTACATAATAAAACACATTAGGGCATTTTTATTTGGTCTCTTCGCGGATAATAGCACGTGTCATAAGCTGCATACACAATCAACAAACTATGAAAAACAATAATTCTGGAAACAAATGAAATTTCTTCAAAATTCCTCATACCAATGAAACTCCGAGAAAGAAATAACAGAAAAATCAGAGGAGAAAGCGACTTACATGGGTCCGTATAAGTAACAACACCAACAGGATCACACACATTAAACACAGCGTAATGGGAATCCAGAACAAACGATGCGTGGGCTCTTACTGTGTTTGGTTCATAACAAACTGCCCCGGGCTGTAGATATCAACAAGCTTCTATTTTTCCGCATGCAAAATCTATGAATGCCTGAAGCTGATCGTCGGTTGCTGATTCTGAAGCAATACACCACGTCTGTGGCTGTATCATGAAATTGAATTTTTTTTTTAATATTCAAATTAGTTGTACCCGGAAAATATTACATGTATATATCATATTTGACATTGAGATGACATCAAAAATAATTAATTAGATTCGTCATCGACTTTTTAGCGACAGTTCGAATTAGACCACTTCTTGCTAAAAACAGGAGTTTTACTTTCTTAGCAAAAGAAAAAAAGAACAGGAGATTACTTTGTAGCGCAGTTCTTGTGCTCGAAACAGTTTCAGTAGTTTTCAGTAGTATTTATGTAGTAATAAAAAAGGGCTAAAAATAAAATGGCACTGTTGTTAGACTTACAATTTCCAACTTCTGTCGAGCCAATGTAGATTGCTCACAATTACAGACAGCACAGAGGGAGAGAAAGATGGTAATACAGTGATTTTTCTTTGGCATGTAAATTGTTCAATTGTTTTGTCTGTCTAGTATCAGTTAGATTATTCATTATTAATTACATATATAAGATTTATACTTCTTTTTCCCTAGAGTTTATGCTGATGTATGCGCATAAATGTTCTCATTTGATCAGATTGAATACTTATGAGTTATATCGAATCAAGATTTTGAAGATTTTTTTTTTTTTTTAGAATTTTCAAAATCCAGGTATATTCAATTTGGATTTTAAACATTTCATTAAAATTTGAACGTATTTGATTTTTTAAAAGCTTGGGATATTTAACAGGATTTTAAATAGTATTTAAAATTTGGTGATATTCAATTAAGATCTAAAACAATCTTTCAAAATATGATAGTATTCAAAACTTCATTAATTTTTTGTTTTGAATTTTGTAGAATAATAATAAATTTTGATGAATTTCCTAGTATTTTTTATATCTTTTGAATTAATCCAACCAAATTCCAGATTTTGAAGTATTTTACTCAAATGATTATGTATAAATTTTACGGATTTTACAATCTAATCCAATAAATTATGTGTAGAATCAAATTGAACAACAACCTTTAAAAATCTATCAATTATTATCAATTCGTTAAAATCTTTTAAAGTTTGAATGCATGAGAGGATATGGATTGAACGATGGTGCAATCTCTATTCAGCTTCTTTGGGTGGTGTTTTCAAAATCTGGACGAATCAAATTTCTCTAGACGACAGCCTTATTGCCATAATGTTCTTCCGTTTTAAATTAGTAAATCGACTTTTAAAAAATTATGATTATTAAGAAATTCAAACAATGATTTCTAGTTCCATATATACGCATATTTAGTGATTGATTGGCATATATTGAAAAAATGATTTATAGTTTATATGAATAACAGAATAAGGATCATATAAGTGATAGATAGAAAAATTCTTATAGTATTTGGATAAATTTACTTATAAGTTAGTAAAATATTTGCTAAATTAAATTAAATACATATATATTTTAATACAATAATCTCAATACTTATTTAGCAAAAAAAAAATTATCTCAATACTTGCATTCAATTAAAAATATATTTAAAAACACAAATGTAAAAATATAATTATAAAACAGGTAAAGAAACCAAGCAATAAGAAATAAGTTGGAAAAAAAGTATGGTGTTACTAAAATTCAACTTTAAGTTGAGCTAATAAGTTAAGTTGGCAAACATCCTTTATAAGCACTTAGGTGCAATGGTTAGAAAATTAAGTACATAAAGTCAATTTTAAAAATTAAAATTCAAGGATAATACGAAAAACTTAAGTAAAAAATTGCCTTTAATGACAATACTCGGCAGCGGTTTGGGTTAACTTAAAAAATATTAGTTATAGCTTAAAGCACAACTTACTCGCTTTAAGTAAAAAGTGAAAATTTTAATTTTAAGTTAGGTGTATCTGTTTGGCTAATTTATTTAAAGTAATTTTTAAAAAAAATAATTTACTAACAAGTAGAAATTTATATTTTTTAAACATAATATAAAAGTATAAAATATAAATATATGTAAATGGTACAATACGAGTTAAAAATTAACTTAAATAAATAAAAATTGATATGAAAAAAAAAATTAAAAAAAATAAGTCAACGGCGCTTACTTCAAATTTTTGAACTAAAACTCATTTTAAATTGAAAAATTTAAGTATACACAAACATGTAACTAAAAACTTTTTAGGGTGCTGTATTGCCATTCAGCTTGTTTGGGTGGTGTTTTCTAAGTCACATTTCTGTATGTGTGTCATTTGAGGGACCGTTTGTAAATAGTCTCATGGAACAAATCAGATCAGGTCGCTAAAATTATAAATGAACAAGTTAACCATTTAAATTCTCAAAAACAAAAAGGCAATTATTTATGTGTTCTTTCTATAGGGCTATAAGACATTTCTTCCTCTTTCAAAGTTAATATAACAAATTAAAATCTTGATCTTTCAATCACAACTCCCAGGTGCTGAAATCAAATGTAAAGGCAGTCTCCATAAGCTGCACAAACAATAGTCAATAAATTAATACAAACACAGTTACAAGAAGAAAAGAATTTAAAGGAAGAAACAAATAATATTTAGAAAAGGATAGAGCTAGTGACTTACAAGGGTCCTGGTAAACAATAGTACCAATCTGATTGCAGTCTTTGTATATTCTGTAATAGGCATCAAGACACCAAGATCCATGGCCCCTTGGTGTATTTGGCTCATAACATTCTTCCCCGGGCTGTATGGAACGACAATCTACCTTTCCTCCGCAGGCATAATCTATAAATCCCTGAAGCTGCTCATCCGTCGCTGCAGCCGAAGCTACACACCAAGTCGGAGGCGGAATCTGTATCGTAAAATAATTTAAAATATTTTAATTCAAATGCGTACTCATATTTTCGGGTGCATTTTAAATAATTCATATTTTAACAGCAAGAAGAAGGTTATTCATTACGACCTTGTGCTGGTGCAACTTTTGTGGCAGCGTTTTCAATTTTAATTTATGTAACAAATAATGTGCAAAAACTAAATGGGAAAATGTGTTAACTTACAACACCATCTATTTGTTTAGTCAGTGTAGATTGCTCACAAGTCGACACGGCAATGAGACCGAGTAGAATGGCAATACAGCACAAGTATGAATTTGATCTTGCCATTGAACTTCCTTTTCTTCTACTTTTCTGGTGATTTGATATTAAAATTGTGTGCTTATCTGGGTTCTATATACTTGTTGACATACTGGAGATAAGAAAATCTCATTTATGATTAGATATGTAGAAAATCCGTAAAGACTTACTAGATATCATATTTGTAAGTTTTTATTAACAAACAATGTCATACAAATCATTACAAATTCAACATGTGTTTGTATATTATTCCCTCGGTCCCACAAATTTGGCCATTTACCTTTAGACACGCATTTTTAACTATAAATAAAACATAATTCCAAATTTTCTAAATTTTTATTTTTAAAAAAAAATTGGAATTACATTTTATTTGCACTTAAAAATACGTGCTGAAAAGTAGGTGGCCAATATTAATAAAACGGAAGGAATATAATTTATCAATACTAGACAGGAAAAAATTAGGTCCATATCTCAAAAATTTAATTGAAACATAAATCCGAGTTAAATAATTCGATAATGAACTAAAAATTGATTTGATCATCGGATTTTATAACTTATTCATTGTAAGCCATATGCAATAACTCACTTTTATTCATTAAAATTAACTATTCATATGCAAAGTTCGTACTTAATATATTTTCATGTCAAGATTAACATAATTATATAATCAATTTTTTAGAACTATATTATATTCAATAATGATATTTTTTTTAAAATCCAACAAATTAAAAAAAAAAGTGTGTAATGATCTGAACCGAATTAATCCAAAATTCATCCGATTATAATTTGACATAAATCCGGACCGAATCAAAATCGATCTGATCCAAACTATATCTTAAATATGCTATAACTGAAAATTGATCTGATTAACCGATATCGATCCGTTTACCCGAATTATCACATCTAATCGATACTATAACTTTTAGTGCAAACTATATCGTAAATATGCTATAACTGAAAATATGATATTATATCCGAAACATTACAAATTTTAGTGAATGGGTTAGTAGGTGTTGGGCCCAACCTAAGTTTAATAACTTTTATAATAAAAAAATTGTTAAATGTAAAACGTATTTACCTATTCGAATTAAAAACATCTAGAACCTATTTTTTTAAAAATATTAATTTAACCATTTTAATGATTAAGTATCTATAGATCTGATTACATTAAAAGTGTATTATAATCACGATAAAATAATTATTTTAATTTAAACATATATCATATTTATATAAGACATTTATTTGTAGGCGCTGAGTAAATTTTATAAATGATATGAACCACTGCATTTTTTAAAGAAAGAAAAGGCATTCATTTATGTGGTTTTTACATGGCTACAAGTCATTTCTTCCTTTTCCAAACATAATATTAAGAATTAAAGTCTTGCTAATCACATCTCGCAGGTGCCGAAATTAAATGTATAGGCAGTTTCCATAAGCTGCAGGAACAATAGACAACAGATTAATATACAAAGTAAGTACTGTTACAAATAAAATGCAATTCAAAGAAAGAAACAAATAATATATCGAAAAGGAGAGAGCTAGTGACTTACAAGGGTCCTTGTAAACAATAGTACCAATGGGATTACAGTCTTTGTATGTTCTGTAATAGGCGTCAAGACAGTAAGATCCATGGCCTCTTGGTGTGTTTGGCTCATAACAGTCTCCCCCGGGCTGTATGAAACGACAATCTATCTTTCCTGCACATGCAAAGTCTATAAATCCTTGAAGCTGTGCATCTGTTGCTGAAGCCGAAGCTATGCACCAAGTCGGTGGCGGAATCTGTTCCGGAATCTGGTTCAAAATATAATTTATATTTAGTAGCTAGCAAGAAGGGTATACAGGACAACCTTGTTATAGTGCAATTTACGCATCAACAATGTTCTAACTAATAATTTATGTAACCAACAATGAGCGAAAGTTAGAAGAGAAAATTGTAATTAACTTACAACACCATCTTTTTGTTTAGTCAATTTCGATTGCTCAGAAGTGGAGACGACAATGACACTGAGGAAAATGGCAATACAGCATAAGTATGAACTTCGTTGTGCCATTGATTTTCTTTTCCTTAATTATGCTTTTGTGGTGATTTGATTGTGAATTTGTGTGTTTTTCATGGCTTTAAATAGTTGTTGACATGAGTGCTTAAATGAAGAAAATCTTCTTTGTTTATCATATTAGATATGTGGAGGATATATGTAACAGATTATCGAAAAATCTCATTTATTTACCATATTAGATATTTGGAGGATATATGTAGGAAGTTACTGAAATCTCATGTTGTGTTTGTATGTATTTATGGTAGATAACTTTTATTCCTTTTACAATAAGATATTTGATAATAACGAGGATCAGAAAATAATCTCTTTTGAATTTAGACAAGATTAGCCAAAGATATAAAAATGATTAAATCGAGGCAAAATCTCTTGCAATGAGAAAATATTTGGAACTGAAGTCCGCACATCTCAAATTGTCAATGTGGCACACTATAAGAAATATTATCTCTTAAAATTAGAGAAATAATTTTTATAGTGTGCCACATTGACAAATCAGGTGTGCGGACTTCAGGTCCAAATATTTTCTCGTTGCAAGAGATTTTGCCTCGATTAATCATTTTTTTTAACACTTGAGGATAACAATGAGGATCGAGACGAGACAATGATAACTAATATATCACCCGCTATTTAGTTTCTCCCCCGATTCTCTTTCACAAGGAGAGAGTATAATACAATAATATTAGATTTTTTTTCATTCAATACCATGATAATAATATACATGCTCTTCTGGAGCATTTAATATAGAAAATGTAACGAGACATCCAATATATTAAAGGCCATGCGCAACATACCGTCTCATGAGAGTTATCAAAGATCGACCCAAATCTCGTAGTTGCGGTCACACAACCACTCTCACATAGGATCAAATATTATATTTTTGTATCATGTATCAACTGCAACTCTTGTGACGTCCATTCTTTATCAACAAATTTCTGTTTCAAACTTATACACACCAAAACTAAACTGAAGGTTGGCGACAAAATGTTATAACTAACTTTCAATAATACAATGTAACATCCCAGGTTTTTAGATTAATTTCAGTAAATAATTTGATAATTTAGTATTAATAATTTAGGATTTAAAATTATAACATTTTTCAATTTTAGAGGAGTTATTGCAGAAAATAATTAAAAATAGAAGATTAATAGGTTGTAACTCATAACTGATTTTCAAGTTTTGAATTTAGGCTAAAAATTAGTAATTTTTTTTTTCAGTTATAAGAAGATACATCATTAAAGTGTAATTATTAAGGATAATAATTAGATATAGGATAATGTATGTATATTTTATAGAAAATAGAGAAAGATTAAGATGTCAGTTACGAAACATTAGAAAACCCTAGCAAGAGAATACAATCGGGCAAAGGATGAAAAAGAACGCCGAGGGAGAGGAAAAATAAATGTAGAGAGAGAGAGAGACAGAGGAACACGAGAGGAGGAGAGAGATAGAAGAGGAAGACTCATAACAAGATTGAAAAGAAGGGGTAACGATTCCTTACTAGCATTTATGCCCGCGATGCTGGGCTTTGTTAAATTTATGAATTCTAAAACTTGGTTTTGAAATCTAATTTCATTGTAGATTGATTTCTAGATGTTTCTAACATTTAAAAATAAATTACAATGTGTGAAATTAATATTTATATTAGTCTAAGAAAATGACCATAACAAATTATGTCTGCTTGAACATTTGATGGCTCATTCTTTTATTTGTTGCTAGCTTGACAGTTAGTTTAGGTTTGATATCGAAAGTATAACGTAGTACATACATAATACATTTATATACATTTGGTGCATTGATAAATTAAATTTATGTACAACACAAATTCTCAAATTGCTAAATACAAAATAAACATACTTACAAATAACCTTGCTTCCAGGACTCTTAAATGTAGGATTTGTACCAAACTCGGACAAAAGTCACTACTTTTCATCCAAAAATAAACAAAACATGCTTCTTAATGTGAACGGGTAAAATGGCTTAATCATAACTGAACTCAGCCCCAATTTGCAACTGGGTAACTGAACTTAAAAACCTTGCAATTACATAACTCAATAAATTAAAACTTGCAACTTGGGCACTAAACAAAAGTAAACTTGCAGCTTGGCAACTGAATAAAAATAAACTTGCAACGGGGGCACTGAACAAAATTGAGACTGAGAATAAGCAAAATAAACTGATTGAGAGAGGAGAGAGACTGAGATTCAGTTCATTTTTTTATTTTAAGAAAATATTTGTTTTATAGTTTTTATATATAGAAAATTAAAAATTTAAAATAAAAAACTAAATATGTAATTTATAAAAAAATTCAATTTTTTTATAAATTAAACAAAGATTAAGATTTAAAATTAAGATTTTAAAATAAAAACTGAATATGAATTTTATAAGAAAATTCAATTTTTTTATAAATTAAACAAAGATTAAATAAAAAAATTAATATTTTAAAATAGAAAACTGAATATGAATTTTATAAGAAAATTCGAATTTTTTATTATATCCTTATATACAATAAGCGTAAGAAGGATCTTATCCATAATAAGAAGGAAATTTTGATAATCAAAACGAAATATAAGTAGATTTTAAAAATTGAATAGATTTTCAACGTAAAAAAATGGTCAATTTCTTCTCTCTTTTGTTTTTGCATAGTTTTAATTGGAAAATAATTGTTAAGTCATCACTAATTAATGAATATTTTGCTAATTTCATGTGGCCTGTAAAATTGTCCAAATCAAATTTTAAGAATTCAAGATAGAGCACAAATATTAAATTGAATGTGTAAAGTCTTATATATATTAATTTTTTACCAACAATTTGATATGTAAATTAATAACATATAAAAATTAAAAAATATATATAATTAGAGATATTAGAAAAAGAGTCGTGCATTGCACGGGTTATAAGCTAGTAAATTAAAAAATGATTAAGATTTAAAATATTTGTTTTATAGCTTTTATGTATAAATAAAAAATTAAAATTTTAAAATAAAAAACTGAATTTTTTTTGTTCAGAGCCCAATTGTAAGTTTATTTTTGTTCAATACCCCAGTTGCAAGTTTTTATTAATCTAGTAATGTAAATGCAAGTTACGGATAAGTTCAGTTATGTAAGTTGCAAGTTCAGTTTTTATTCTGTTAGTTAGGTTAACGGCAGTTACCTAAATGCAAGTTTTAATTTATTGAGTTATGTAATTGTAAGGTTTTTGAGTTCAGTTACCCAATTACAAGTTGGGGCTGAGTTCAGTTATGATTAAGCCATTTTACCCTAATGTGAACCAGCTAGACGAAAGAAAATAAGCTTACTTCTAGACCATAAAAACTAAATGCCATGTGAGCCTCTACGACATTCAGGAAACATGCATCTCCAACAGCTTCATTCCCTCCCCACTTATCAAAAAGTGTAATCCGATGAAGGAGTTTGGTACAAATCAGGTATTCTTCCAAACTCTGTTGTTTGACTCCATTCAAATTAAAGAGCCTGCTTCACAGAATTAAAAGAGAGATAGATCAGTAAAATCACCAGAAATTGCTGAAATGATATGTTACAATGCAAAAAAAGACAACTTTAATTTTGATTTCTGCTTTACCCTTGTGATGCATACGCAAATAACAATAAAATAATTATGATATTATCACGTTCATAGTACTTGTAAAAATGTAGTAGCCAACCATAGCTTAATAAGATGATTTGCTTAGTTTGTAAAAATGTACCATAATCAAAACAGCATATACAAAATCTACTAAGATGATTTGCTTAGTTTGTAAAAATGTCCCATTATCAAAACAGCAGATAGAAAATCCACTATCGCTATGACCATCCTCACACTTTCCAAATCAAAAAAAATTTCCCTGTTCTCGACCCCAAGTTCCAAAGAGACCAACACAATTGGATTCACTTAGATTACACTCTTCTTATGTTAAAACGTATTTAAAGACTAATGTCAATGTGTTTCTTTTGTTAAGAAGTGTGAAAATTAAAAAGTTGGTTGTTTTGTAGTTAACTTTAGTTGGTGTTGTGTTGTTGATTGTTATTTGCATAATGCTACGTATATTTTGAGGATTAATATTAAGTAATAATCTAATTACACAATATTATGAGTAATTTTGAGAATTAATATTTTCAAAACATACTCCTCGGCCCCGCCTCCGGCGACGCCTCCGGCGACGCCTCCGGCGACGCCTCGATCCCTTTATCATTTTAAAAATATATTCGTGTATATGGGTTTAAAATAAAATGTATCAATAAAACTTCAAACTTACATATTCATGAGTAGTAATTTACTTATAATTTTTTTTAGTGACTTATGAAACTTAAAATTATTATTGATATATACTCGCATGTACAAATTATATATAGATGGTCATTTAAATTAAGATCTCTTTCTCTATGACACTAACACAATTTGGCACTATTACAACAGGTTAGGAACATATAAATTAGAATAGATGCATCAACAGTTTCATCTTTAATCTCAGCTTCAACATGATGAGTGGATTCAGGAATTGGAATAGATGCATCAACAGTTTCAACAGTCTCAACAACATCCTCTGCAACAGTTTCAGCAGTAGGTTCAACAATAGGCTGTATAACAGGCTGTACAATATCCACTGCAGATTGCACAATAGGCTCAGAGTTTATCTCCTTAGGTGGTTGATCAATTTCCTCACCCTGTTCAACAGATTGATGAGCATCAGAGATTAACTCAGTATGAGAAGCCACTGTTTCTTCATGTACCAAAGTGGTTTGATTGACTGCATCAGTGGCCTCAGAGAATACAGCAGGTGAAGAGATTGGAATGTCCATGTTCTCAGAGAATGGGAACAATGGTTCAAGAATTTCATCCATTTGAGCATCAGCATTTCCATCTCTTTCTATCTCAACAGCAGGTATTTCCTTAGAAATATCCTCTGGAGCTTCAATATTCACATCTTCATCAGATTCTTCAATAATTAATCTCATTCTCTTAGCTGGAGGATTCACTTCTGCTCTCTCTTCTTCTGAGACAGAATCATCAAGTATAGAAGGAGACTTAGGTTTGTTATCCCTTTCCTTTCTAACCTTCTTTGGCTTAGAAGCTTCAGCCATCCTCTGTTTTCTTGATGGCCTTATAGCCTTGCTTTTCTTTGGCTTCTTAGGTTTTGATTGTGGTTGAGGTTGAGGGTGTGATGAAGATTGTGGTTGTGAAGTAGTAGTAATTGTGGGTGGAGATATAGGTTTAGTGATTGGTTCAGTGTTTATGGTTTGAGGTGGGTCAGTGTTTGTGGGTTGAGGTGGTGACTGTGAAAGTTCAATGATTAGTTCGTGTTGTGGTTCTTGTTGTTCTTGTGGTTGGTTGAGAAAGTTTCTGAGGGCAAGAGGATAGATAAACTCTGGTACTTGCTCTTTGTTAGCATCCTTATTTGTCAAATCAGAAAACATTCTCTTATGACATTGGAAAGGTTGTATAACATCCTCATCAGCAATTGTCAAATTAGGTAAACAAGCAGAGAATAAACATTGACAGAAACGTGAGAAATAAACAGTTGTACTAGACTCTGCAAGTTTTTCACCTAAATTCATAAGTACAAGACGACCAAAATCAAAGTTACTCCCATTAAGAAGAGAATACCCGATTTGAAGACTTTCACCAGGAATTGCATCCCAGTTGGTGATCTTCTTGCCAAATGCGCGAGTAATGCAATCAAAGAAGAAGCTCCACTCCTTTCTGAGCCATGGCCTTTTGACATCCCCAGTCTTATCCAAAGAAGCAGAAAACCTTATTTGTTGTAACATTTCTTTTAATTGACCCACACCAGCCACAGAGTATGAAGTGTGAGTGTCAAAATCCAAAACCTCACGAACAGTTGCAGGAGTTATGACAAACTCTTGATCTTCATAGGTAAACACAATTGATGGAGTCCCATTCTCTCCACCATCATCATAAACCGAGTTTCTCCAGAAGGTTGAGATTTGTGTGGTCGAGAGTTTCTCTGGTTGGACAAGAGCCTTACCAATTTCAGAGTCTCTTAAGAAGTTTTGAATCAGATGAAATGATTCTGGGGCTTTAGCAGTGTCTAGGATTGCAGCATAGTTGTTTGTAACAAAAGTTAATCCCTGAGCCACAAAGTTCTTGGTTGCCATTAGAACAGTATAATAGAGAAGAGAGTGTATGGAAAAGTGTTTGTGAAAATGCTTAAGTGAAAGTAACAGAGAAATTGTGTGTGATGTTGTGTGTTCGTGGTTGTAAAGATGAAAAAGTGAATAATGAAATGATTTTGATTAGATCTGTAATTGAAAATCAAAACCCAATCGTTTTAGACATTAAACACGCAACCAATTTCTTGTTAAGTGTGTGAGTGGGACACGTGTCACATAAACAGTGGAACAGTTATTTACACGCGCAGTAATAATGCCTATTATTACTGCTGTTCTTTCTCCTATTTCCAATAAGCTTTAATTGTCTAACACAATTAAACAACTGGCACATATTACATGCAAATGTCAAAAACTCTTTGTGTACTCCAAGTATATGTTCTGTCTGAAATAAAATATTACCTTAGGGTACTCAACAAAATCCAACAGTGTTTATCAATTCTCCAACTTAATTACTGTTATCCTTTCAAACACTGCACAGTTGTGAATATACGTGTGTGTAGAGCAGAGTTTACTAGATCAGTATTTAGAGCATCTAGTATTTCATAAAATCCATAAAATAAATCAGTAAGCACTGGATGCACAAACTCTCATAGTAAACACTGAATATATGATGAATGCTAAACTCTGTAGTAAACAGTTTATATGCAGTAATAATTAACCTATAACCCCCAATTTTTTTTATTTTTTATTTGGTTTTCTCCAGTAATCAGAGGTCGAAACTAGTCACCAAAAATCCTATAATTTTAGCCCTTATCAATTTGATAAGTTCTTGGATCTTCCTAGCTTTCGACTAGTCACCAAAAATTAGAGAATTTTAGCCCTTACTATGTACTAGTAAGTTCCTGGATCGTCCTAGTTACAAACATGATCTCAAAGGAGTTCTAACGATCTATATATTTTAGCTTTAGGGTTATTCTAATAACAGAATCTAATTTAACAATGTATAACTAACAGAGTTTAGAGCTCATCAACATCAGAAATTATTTATGAGAGGCAATGCACACAGTATTTACAGACTCAGAGTTTAGGATAAATAAAGTAAGAGATGTTATAAATATAGAACAGTATCATGCTGTGTTAAATTTCTGCACAGTTTAAGATTAGATCACAGATAACTTAGAAAGATTCATGACTAATTACTGAGAATAATGTTTCATACATGTATCTTCATCGGTGTTTATGTTCAGAAAGAAACATTATCAGAGTTTCTCAGAGTTTATTCAACAGTTAACAGTGTATGACTTAAAAGCATGCTACCAGAGTTTAACAGTCATTGAGCAGAGTTTGCATATCAGAGATTAACATACCACAAAAATATGAGCAACACAGTACATAAGTAGAGTTTTGAGTCTAACCAATATCTCTAGTCAAAACTAGAGACCATTCCTAGTTCATTTACCAGCCTTGTAAATACAGCTTCACTCAATGGCTTGGTGAAGATATCTGCAAGATGTTGTTCTGTAGACACAAAATGAAGCTCAATATTCCCGTCTTCTACATGTTCTGTGATAAAATGGTACCTTATGCTGATGTGCTTGGTCATTGAATGCTGTACTGGATTACCTGTCATAGCAATAGCACTTTGATTATCACAGCAAATATGTATTTTACTGTACCTCAATCCATAATCCAGTAATTGATTCTTCATTCACAGAATCTGTGCACAACAGCTACCAGCAGCAATATACTCTGCTTCAGTTGTAGATGTAGAGATTGATTTTTGTTTCTTGCTGTACCAAGAAACAATTCTATCACCAAGAAATTGACAACTTCCACTAGTACTTTTTCTGTCTATCTTACAGCCTGTAAAGTCTGCATCAGAGTAACCAAGAAGCTTGAAGTCTGATTCTCTTGGATACCACAAACCTAAAGTTATGGTTCCCTTAAGATATTTGAAGATTCTCTTCACAGCTGTTAGATGTGGTTCTCTTGGATCTGCCTGAAATCTTGCACACAGACATGTTGCATACATGATGTCAGGTCTACTAGCTATTAGATAAAGAAGTGACCCAATCATTCCTCTATAGTTTGTCATATCCATTGGTGAACCTGTATCTCTATCCAACTTTGTTGCTATGGCCATGGGAGTTGTTGCAGATGAGCAGTCAAGCATGCCAAATTTCTTGAGAAGATTTCCGGTATATTTTGCTTGATTGATAAAAATTCCATCATCTGTTTGCTTCACCTGTAGCCCTAGAAAATAACTGAGCTCTCCCATCATGCTCATTTGATACTTAGACTGCATGAGCTTGGCAAACTTCTTACAGAGTTTATCATTAGTAGATCCAAAGATTATGTCATCTACATATATTTGAACTAATAACAGATCACTACCAAGATTGAAATAGAACAAGGTTTTATCAATTGTACCTCTGTGGAACCCACTTTCTAAAAGAAATTGAGCCAGAGTTTCATACCATGCTCTTGGTGCCTGTTTCAGTCCATAGAGTGCCTTGTCAAGCCTGTAGACATAATCTGGATACTTGGGATCTACAAATCCTGGTGGTTGTTCAACAAACACTTCTTCTTCAAGTTTTCCATTCAGAAAAGCACTTTTCACATCTGATATGGGTAAAAAATAACCCTTAAAGACATAATTAATGTGACATTTATTGGCCCGTAAATATGGCCCGAAACCCTAGTTGGGCACTAAATTCGTAATTAATGATCAGGCCCAAACTGGGGACGCCCGGTAAAAGCCTATCTCTAACATGGGTCTGATCCACAAACCAGGAACGTTCTAGAAACCAAAAACGTCCTAGAATATCCCCAGGATATTGTGTAGCCTCCAAGGCACCAAATTCGACATGGAAACTAATTCCTAAAAGGAAGGAGTCAGAACCTTCCTCAATTACGGTGACTTATCCACCAAGTCTCCAAAACCTACTATAATTCTAAGGCTTCCACAGCCTATATAAAGGGCCAGGCCCCTCATCCTAGAACTACATTTTTGGCTTGATTCTCTAATACAGAGATACGTAGGCATCTTGTGAGGACCCGAATTAGGTCACGATAACACAAGCGCAGCCATTAAAGCAAGAAGCTCACGAACCCTAGCCGTCATTCGATAACCCTACTTTTTATTCCACAACATTTGGCGCCGTCTGTGGGAAGAGGATATCAACCATGGTTAACACACGAAGAACATCAACCGAGAACGTTCCTGTTACATCTGACCCACCAATCGTCTCCTCTACACCGCCCGTTGTTACGGAGCAAGGGCTTGTGCCCCCATCGACTGAGACTATTACACAACCTCAAGTTTCTCAGACCACAGGGACGAATCCCCATGCTGAGAGAACCTTACCGGTGATTGATCACCCGGGACAAGAGACTAATCAACTTCAGATGGTGGTTGCTCCATTGACTAGCCGTCCCCCGCTCTCAGGAGTTCAGATCTCCACCACTACACTCCCCGTGAATACCGATCCGTTATACGGGTTGCCAAACTATCCCCCAAATCGAAGGGATCCTGGACCAAGTGGACACGCTTTACGGATACCCGAGTCGTATCAGCCACCCTATATTAGGGGTCTAGCCCCCCCTGAGCAAGGATATTACGATTACTCTGGACCTTACTCCGATGATTCATCATCCGAGGATGATGAACGTGATATAGCCCCGAGGAGGCGACGTACAAGCAAAGAACCCATGAGGAGGACTCAAAGGATCAATGATAGACCCGTTCAAACAGCTGCTGAGAGAATCAAGGCTTTTGAAGCTGAGATCCAAAAGCTGAAGGATGATATAACCAGAGAACAAGCAAGGCAAAATCTGAATAGGCCTCCTCAAATCCCAAGGGAGATCCCCTTCATTGATTTGGAAGGGTCCTCAAGAAGACTGAGAAGGGCTGATGCCCCAACTGAAGGAATTACAAGGGTAGAAACCCCTAGGAGTGATCCCAAAGACCTGATGCCGCTTGGGGACCCTGACGACCCCACACCTCCATTCACGGACGAAGTGATGAACGCTCATGTTTCCCGAAAATTCAAGATGCCCACGATAAAAGCATATGATGGGACGGGCGATCCTTCGAATCACGTTAGGACATTCTCGAACGCTCTGCTGTTACAACCCGCTAGTGACGCTCTTAAGTGTAGGGCGTTTCCTCAAACCTTGGCATGCATGGCTCAAAGATGGTACAGCCGATTGCCCGCAAACTCGATTGGTTCTTTTAAGGAGTTGAGTACTGCCTTTATCAATCAATTTGTTAGTGGAAAGGTCCACAAAAAAAGCTCTGCTTCTCTCATGGAAGTAAAACAAGGAAAGAATGAGAACCTGAGGGATTACCTCAAGCGTTTCACTAAGGAGACGTTGAATGTCCCGGATCTGGAGAACAAAGTAGCTATGATAGCCTTGGAGAATGGAACGACGAACCCCTACTTTCAGATGTCATTAGCAAAACATCCCCCTGAGAGCATGACTGAGCTCCAAAGGAGGGCAAGTAAATACATAAAAGCAGAAGAAAGCATGAAGAAGACGGAAGCTCCCACCACTAATGGAGGAAACGGAAACTCCCGGAAGCGAAGGCAAGAGCAGGAGTATGACACAAGGGACAAATACCCCCGGACAAGCAAGGACTCCGATTCTGCTTCCAAGAAGAATTTGGGGCCAAGGTTCTCTGAATATGCAAGGTTGAATGCTCCTAGAAGTCAAATCCTGATGGATATTGAAAAAGATGCGGATTTCCGATGGCCGAAGCCACTTAGGGGTGATCCCGCAAGGAGAAACAAAGATCAATACTGCAGGTTCCATAAGGACGTTGGACATGACACTGATGACTGTAGACAGCTCAAGGACGAGATTGAATTCTTGATCCGAAAAGGAAAGCTGAGCAAATTCACAAAGGGTGAAGGTCGTGGAAACCAAAGAAGAGATTATAATGATAGAAGGGATAACGATCTTGATCGTAACCCCCAGCCACGAGGGCCTGTCATCAACATGATTTGGGGAGGTCCTACTGCGGCCGGAACAACAAGGAATTCTCGAAAGGCATATGCCAGGGAGGTGATGCATATCGTGGGAGAAGCCCCGAAGAGGGCAAAGACTGAAGTAGTGATCGGATTTGATGACTTGGACTTAGAGGGGGTAAAGTTCCCCCATGACGACCCGTTGGTCATAACTCCTGTAATTGGAAATTCGGAGGTGAAGCGAGTCTTGATAGACAATGGTGCTTCTGTTGACATCCTGTTTCATGATGCGTTTGTAAAGATGGGATACAATGATTCCCAGCTGACCCCAAATAACATGCCCATATATGGGTTCAATGGAGTCGAATCTAGCGTTAAAGGGACTATTCAACTGCCGGTTACTATTGGAGAGGAGCCCAAGGAGGCCACACAGATGTTGAACTTCTTGGTAATTAAGGCGGCCTCCACATATAACGCGATCCTTGGAAGGACCGGACTCCACGCGTTTAAGGCTGTTGCCTCTAGTTATCACATGAAAGTCAAGTTTCCAACCAGGAATGGTGTTGGAGAACAGAAGGGTGATCAAAGGATGGCCCGAAGTTGTTATGTGGCCGCGTTAAGAGCTGATGGAGTCGGGGGGCAGGTCCTCCCGATTGAGGACATGGATATTCGGGATGATGAATACCGGGGGAAACCAGCAGAGGATTTGGTTCCTGTACCCCTGGACAGTAGGGACCCTGAAAAGGTCACGTACATAGGAGCGTCACTGAAAGAGCCCATGAAGGGAAGGTTAATTTAATTCCTACAAGAAAATAAGGATGTGTTCGCTTGGACAGCAGCTGATATGCCAGGGATTGATCCCCAACTCATAACTCACAGGTTGAATGTCGACCCTAAGCGGAAGACCATTAAGCAGAAGAAGAGGAATTTTGCTCCAGAAAGGCAAGAGGCCATTAAACAAGAGGTGGACAAACTCTTGGAGGCTGGTTTTGTTGAGGAGATTCAGTTTCCTGAATGGTTGGCTAACCCTGTGATGGTCAAGAAAGCCAACGGTAAGTGGAGGATGTGCATAGACTTCACTGATTTAAATGATGCATGCCCTAAGGACTGCTTCCCTCTACCAAGGATCGACACGCTAATAGACGCTACGGCAGGACATGAGATGCTAAGCTTCATGGATGGTTTCAGTGGCTACAACCAGATTAAGATGCACAAGGATGACATCCCAAAGATATTTGCCCACCTGATTGGGAAAACCATGGAGGTATATGTTGATGATATGTTGGTCAAGAGCTTGCTTGCAGCTGACCATATTGAACACCTAAGGGAGGCGTTTGAAGTGCTGAGGCACCATAAGATGATGCTGAACCCAGCCAAATGTGCTTTCGGCATTGGGTCAGGGAAGTTCTTGGGCCTGATGGTCTCAAAACGAGGCATTGAAGCCAACCCAAATAAAATCAAAGCAATTCTCGACATGGAACCACCACGTTCCGTGAAAGACGTGCAGAAATTAATTGGTAGAATAGCTGCCTTGGGAAGATTCATCTCAAAGTCTGGCGATAAATGTTTACCTTTCTTTCAGGCCTTGAAGAAAGTAAAAAATTTTGAGTGGACATCAGAAAGCCAAGAGGCCTTTGAACAATTGAAGAAATACATGACCAAGGCCCCGTTGTTGGCCAAACCTAGTTCCGGAGAGACCCTATACCTGTATCTAGCGGTATCTGAACAAGCACTGAGTGCCGTCCTCATTCGAGAGGAGAACAAGGTTCAGAAACCCATCTACTACGTGAGCAAGGTGCTGCATGGAGCTGAGTTGAATTACTCGACCATTGAAAAATTTGCTCTCGCACTAGTGACAGCCTCAAGGAAACTACGACCTTATTTCCAGGCACACAAGATTGAAGTCCTGACGGACCAACAGTTACGAAGTATATTGCATAGCCCGAAGGCCAGTGGAAGGCTAATCAAGTGGGCGATCGAACTCGGGGAGTTTGATATCACGTATAAGCCTAGGACAGCCATTAAGGCTCAGGTTTTAGCTGACTTCGTGGTTGAATGTACCATCAACCAAGAAGTCGGGGGGCAAGAGGTAGTATTAAACAAGGAAGATGAAGATAAAGCTAAGGAGCTTGAACTTGATCAGAAGGAATATTGGGTGCTCTATTTTGATGGAGCATCAAAAACAAAGTCTAGTGGTGCCGGCTTAGTCTTGCAAAGCCCTGATGGGTTCTTAGTAGAATATGCTCTGAAGTTGGATTTTCCGACGACCAACAATGAAGCTGAATATGAAGCCTTGATAGCCGGATTAGGCTTGGCCAGAATACTGAGAGTCAAGACTCGTAGTATCACAAGTGAATGGTGAATTTGAAGCCAAGGATGAAACTATGGCAAAATACCTAAGGGTTGTGAAAGCTGTTATGACTCAGTTTGATGAATGCTGTATAGAGCATATCCCAAGGGAGGAGAACGTCAAGGCCGATGCCTTATCAAAGTTCGCCTCTTCTGAAATAGAGAATTATGCAGGGAACGTCTATTACCAGGTCCTGAAGGCCCCTACCATCAACTCAAAATTGGTGGCACCTATTGAAGTAGGAAGCTGTTGGATTGACCCTATCAAGGCTCATCTGGAAACTGGTTGGCTCCCCGAAGATGCCTCGGAGGCACGAAAACTATCGGTGAGGGCATTGAGATATGCTTTGATTGAAGGCATCCTTTATAAGAGGTCTTTTGTTATCCCATACTTGAAATGCTTGAGGCCTCAAGAGGCAGAAGAGGCATTAAGGGAAGTTCGTGAAGGGATCTGTGGGCAGCACTTGGGGGGCAGGGCCCTAGCTCATAAGATCACCCGCCTGGGATTTTATTGGCCAGGAATGTTGGCTGACGCCAAAAGCTATGTTAAAAAGTGTGACAGATGCCAGAAACACGCTCCAATTGTTTGGCAGCCACCAGAGATGTTAACGTCAATTAACTCTCCCATTCCGTTTGCCATGTGGGGGATGGACATACTTGGTCCTTTTCCCGTGGCCTCAGCACAAAGGAAGTTCCTAATAGTGGCTATCGATTATTTTACCAAGTGGATTGAAGCCAAGCCGCTAGCAAAAATAACCACCCAACAAGTTGCCCAGTTCTTCTGGGAGAACATAATTTGTAGATATGGGATCCCACGAATCCTAGTGACGGACAACGGACGCCAATTTAACAATGAGGAGTTTAAGAAATACCGTGAGGAGAACGCCATTGAACTTCGTTTTAACTCAGTAGCTCACCCCCAGGCTAATGGCCAAGATGAGGTAGCAAATCGAATTATCCTTGATGGACTTAAGAAGAGGGTCGAACGATCTCGAAACACGTGGGTTGATGAATTACTGCCTATACTGTGGGCGTATCGTACTACCTGCAAGGTAACAACAGAAGCTACTCCATTTTTGCTAGCCTATGGGGCAGAAGCAGTTGTCCCTTTGGAAATTTCGCACGTGTCTCCAAGGGTGGAAGCATATGAGCAAGAAACCAATGAGGAAGGCATGAGACTTGCTCTTGATTTAATCGATGAGGTCAGAGATGAAGCAAATGCCCGTAATATTGAGCACCAAAAAAGAGCAGCCTTTCACTACAACCATAGGGTTAAAGGAAGATTCTTCAAACAAGGCGACTTGGTTTTGAGAAAAATTGAAGCCTCTGGAGTTGGACAGACAGGAAAGTTGGCCCCTAATTGGGAAGGACCATATAGAGTGAGAAAGACGTTGGGAAGAGGCTCTTATAAGCTGGAAACCGTGGATGGAAATGAGGTACCCCGCTCCTGGCACGCCTCGAATCTCAAGATTTACTATGTTTAAAGCTCTCCTATTAAGGACTTAGCTTTTAGCCTATCTAATAGAAGTAGAAATAAGGTTCATATGAAACCATTGCAGAGCATGTTGCTCCTAGTAGGACATAATATTCTATGTAAGGGCTGAGCCCATTTTGCGTTATCAATACAAGCTTGTTTTCTGTTCTATGATTCTGTAAATCCTTGTGATGTACCGAGCACCAGATGTGTGTAAGTCTAAGATGACCAAGTACCGAAAATAAAAGAACATATGAAACATAGAAAACAAGCACGTAGATAAAATACCCAGGAGGGCACAATCAAGGTTTAAGTTACACACATACGAATAAAAGTACAAGTTCATGAAGGACCATAATCAAAGACGGGATATTAAAAGAACTAAAGCCACACGAGGCTAACACAGGCCATGCAAGGCTCAATCACTTCTTGATAGAAGCAGTCTTCACCAACCGCTTCTTGGTTTTCGGAGGAGCAGTCTGAGCAGGGACTTCTTCTTCACCTTCTTCTTCGCTCCTGGAAGTTGAGGTTGAGGAGCTACTGATACTAACCGACTTGGGTTCACGGATTCGTCCCGCTAAGGGGCATTCTGAACTCCCGCTCTGATGGGATCTTGAGGGACGTTTCCCAGAACTAGGCCCTGATTGTTGAGGAATGCCCTTTGTCCCAGAACCAGAAGCACGTTTGCTCACAGGGGAAGTCCCAACACCTTCAACAAGGTCATCGTCTTCTGTCACCTTCCAGGGACTCGGATAAAAGGAAGGAAAGACAACTCCATTATGATCTTGGCTAATCCTGTTCACAGCCTTCTCCCAACCTATGGTCATGCTGTCCGGCTGGACCTCCCTGTCATGCTCATCAATGAAGGCAAGAACAGTGTCTGAACCTAAGTAGTTCTGAATGATGGAATTCTCATTATTCTGGGTCCTGTTTTCCAGAGCCGTATACTTTCCCCTAAGGGATGAGAGTTGGTCCTCCGAGGTGAAATACTTAGCCTCCCATTCTTCAGACTCCTTCTGAAGCTTCTCTACAGCCTTGAGGGCAGTTCTCTCCTTGTCCTTGTAGGACCTCCCGAGTTGGATAGCATTCTGGAAGTGAGCATTTAGCTACCAAAACAAAAACGCCATAAGAAAATGTGTTAAGCCACGACGGCCAATATACAACCATAACAATGAAAAGGAAGAGGAGATCGACTTACGTTATAGGCATGATATGCCCCCATGCTTTCATTTTCCTCTAAATCTGTTGCTGTTACAAAATGGACCTTGTCGGCCGGGGCTATGGCATTCCGAGACCACTCTCGAGCAAGGAGGTGGCTGTCCTTGATAGCATCCTGCTCACATATCCCCCAATCAGGCATGAATGCTGTTTTCATGCTCCCATCCGAACTCATAATTCTCTTCCCCGCCTTCGAACAATGCTGAAGGAACTCAGGGGCCGGTACGTCTTCAGGATTAGCTTCTTTCTCAGCTTTCTTAATCATCCTTCTGGTGATATGGGGAAGTCGGCTCGGATGGTTGTCAATTTCCTCAGCAACTGCAAACAAAGCAACGGAAACGATGTTGGAATAAGAACAAGTACGATGAAAGAAAAGAAGTTAAAGTAAGAATTACCCTCGAGAGGGATATAACTAAGCCTGGCCTCCAACAAGGCACGTTCAGTCACAACTTCACGATAGTGGGTTTTCTGAAAGACTGAAATAAGCCAATCCCGTTGGGATATTTCTTCAGTTGTGAGTTGAAGCTCACTAACACCCTCATCAGTCACGTGATTGAATTTAGACCTGAAAAAGTTACCCCAGTCTCCTCCTTTCCATCTAAGGATGAAAAATTCGTGCCTCCAGTTGTGGCAAGAATCAGGCACAGAAGAAGCATCAATAATCATCCTAGATTTTATGCGGTGTTGGATGCTCACCCATCCTTTCCTAGTGATAGGGCTATTCTTAAAAGTAAATAGATGCCTAAACAACGGGATGCTAAGGCGGATGCCTCCTCTGATGCACTCAACCATGAAAATGAAGATGAATTTCCAGGAGTTGGGATATAGTTGACAAGGGTTGATTTTAACCTCAGCTAATAACCTAACAAGCCAAGGGTGAACTGGAAACCTAAGGCCAGCATCAATGGCACCTTTGTACACAAACAAGTTCTCAGGATGCCAGTTACAAGTTCTGTCCCCTGGTGTGGGAATTCTAAGCTTCATCTCAGCAGGGAATTCATATTTGAGTAAGTTTCTGATATCTTCCGTATCCAAAGTACTAGGGAACATAAAAGAGTCGAATTCCGCGTTGTTCGGAAACACATCCCCGGGCTCATCTAAGAGCTCAGATAAAGATAATTGATAACGAGGAGGAAAGACCTTACCTTTTCTGTTCTTGTCTTTGGTTCTCCTGTTAATCGCCTGAAGAAGGCCCTTGGAAGGGACTAAGGCGTTCTGACCACCCTCACTTGCCATTACAGCCTTGTCTGAAACTGAAAGAAGTGCTTGAAACTTGGGAGCTCCTCAGAGAGAAATTTTCTTTGAAAGAAGAAGGAAATGTGAAGAATGACTTCAATCCACACTCTTTTATAAGAAAAATGATGACCCTCAATAGCAGGTCATCTTTCCAACGACCCGTGTTTACAGGTTAAATAGCCGAAGATAGCAGGAAAAGGGCTCTGTGAACTCGGAATTGGGTCGGATAAACGATCTAATTCGTAAAAATATGTGAAAGAAACGAATGGAAATACAGGCAAGAGCAACAATATAATTAACAACCTCCCAGGTTGATTAATATATGCTTATCAAGCCTAAACAGGGGATTAAGCTAAAAACCACGATTAAAGCCACTAAGCAGGATGATTAGCTAAAAGGCTAACATCTTTAAGGATATGAGAAGACCTACTCTAGAATATGAAGTGTGGGTTTTGAATCCCAGCACAAGATATAAGCCTAGATGGCCAACGAAGTTGATTGTCCTGAATCAAGCTGATTGCTTAAGCCTAAGGCCTGAGGCTAGCCTAAGGATGATTAGCTTAAGATAGGACAAGATCCTACAAACAAGGAAGGAGATGTGAAGACCTTAAGCTTAAAACCTAGGATGAGAAACTAACTACGATATCCTAGACTCGAAGTCAGGTGTTGAAAACAAGGGAAGTCCCCACATCTTTAAATAAAGAAGTAAAGACCCTCAACACAAGGGGGGCAAGGCTAAGGTTGTTTAAACACTCTATTATAGGTACATGAGAATGCCTGGAAGCCAAGGGAAATAGTTTAACCAAAGGTTATTTGATATCAAGAGTTCAAGAAAGGTTTAGATCCGGAAGGTCCTGAAAACCAAGAAGTAGGTTGTTTGAGGCCAAGGGTCATCAAACCAACCAAGGTATCACTAAATCCTTTCTAGGAACAAGGAAGGGAGTTTAAGACAAGTTTTGATTTTGGTCAAAGTCAAAGTCAAAAGTCAAAGTCAACTAGCCAAAAAATGGCCAAAATTCAAAAAAAAAAAAAAAAAATTTGGGGGGGACCCAGCCGACCAGCCCTAGCCGACCAGGCACCCTAGGCCGAATGGCCGACCAGGGTGAGCCGACCAGGCCACCTTGGTAGGGTGTTTGGAGGGCTTTCGAAAGACCTGTTTTTTAGGGTGTTTTCATGACCCTCCAGAACGCTCAAAAATGCTCCGTTTGAGCTCAAATTTGAGATTCAAGAACCTTGTGAGGTCCTCTACAAGCCTATGCAGGTGTCCAAGTGTTTCCATGAAATTGGAAAGGTGTTATGATCATGTGCGAGATCTGGTCTGAAAATCAGCTGAAAATGGGGTATTTCGCCTCCAGAACGTTCAAAAATGCATGTTTTCATGTGATTCTTCTTCATACCAGGAGATTATAAAAATCCCCATCATATAAGCTCAACTTCAAAGTTTGGGTTTGGAGATGCCAGGGGTGTTCAGAAAACCAAGGATATTGAAAGACCCTGAAACACCTTCTAGGGGATAGTATTTCTGCCCTAGACAACTCAAAAATGAGAATTTTCACATGATTCTTTTTGCAACCAGGAGGATATAAGAAGCTCTACTTGACTAACTTGACTCCAAAATTTGGGGTTAAGACTTCGCTAATCGCAATTAGGGGGTGATTAGCCTCAATTATCAACGTTTAAGGACTTCCACTCAAGAATTAACCTATCCAAAGGTTAAAGGTGGATATCCTAATAGTGACTACATCAAGTGTGAACTTGTTGGCCTAAATCAAGACCTTTATAACCCCGTTTAGGGTTGTTTAGCCCCGATTAGGGCCAAAATAGCGTCTTCTGCTAAAAAATTAGCCCTTATCAAGGCTTATGAGCAGCGACCACCCGGCATTAACCCCAACTTAGATACGTTGAGGGGAATGAATCATTAATGAATTGATGATAAAGGATCCTATGCACGAATTGCACTCGGATTAGTGTCTATGAGCTCAAAACGGCACTAATCCTATTCCCGAAAGGCTCGGAAATCTTGAGAGAAAGATTCGAGAGGCCAAGGAACGTTTAACTTTCTTAAGTATTAACTTGGGAAAGGATCTTAGTCGTGGTAAATGTGTAGGTCGCTCCACACTTTACTATAAGACGATACCCTTGCAGGGCTGATATGACCTTAAACTTCTACGAAATCAAGTTTTCCTAGAAGTTGGGGGGCAAATGATATGGGTAAAAAATAACCCTTAAAGACATAATTAATGTGACATTTATTGGCCCGTAAATATGGCCCGAAACCCTAGTTGGGCACTAAATTCGTAATTAATGATCAGGCCCAAAAGAACGGCCCAAACTGGGGACGCCCGGTAAAAGCCTATCTCTAACATGGGTCTGATCCACAAACCAGGAACGTTCTAGAAACCAAAAACGTCCTAGAATATCCCCAGGATATTGTGTAGCCTCCAAGGCACCAAATTTGACATGGAAACTAATTCCTAAAAGGAAGGAGTCAGAACCTTCCTCAATTACGGTGACTTATCCACCAAGTCTCCAAAACCTACTATAATTCTAAGGCTTCCACAGCCTATATAAAGGGCCAGGCCCCTCATCCTAGAACTACGTTTTTGGCTTGATTCTCTAATACAGAGATACGTAGGCATCTTGTGAGGACCCGAATTAGGTCACGATAACACAAGCGCAGCCATTAAAGCAAGAAGCTCACGAACCCTAGCCGTCATTCGATAACCCTACTTTTTATTCCACAACAACATCCATCTGAAAAACCTTGAATTTCTTGTGAGAAGCATATGCTAGAAAGATTCTTATTGCCTCCAATCTTGCAACTGGAGCAAAAGTTTCATCATAGTCTATTCCTTCTTGCTGTGAATAGCCTTTGGCCACAAGTCTGGCCTTGTTTCTTGTAACAACCCCATCACTGTCAGTTTTGTTTCTGAAAACCCATCTAGTACCAACAACAGATCTATTCTTTGGTCTAGGTATAAGGGTCCATACTTCATTTCTCTCAAATTCATTTAACTCCTCCTGCATTGCTGTTATCCAGTCAGCATCTTGAAGAGCTTCTTCCACTTTCTTTGGTTCAGATTTGGATAGAAATGCATGGAACAGACATTCATTTGTTGTAGCACTTCTTGTCCTAACTTTTGAATCTGGATCTCCAATGATTAAATCAGGTGTATGTGATTTTGTCCATTTCCTAGTTGTAGGTAAATGACTTCTGTCAATAGTTGATCCTCCCGCTTGATCAATGTTCTCCTGATTATCTTGATGCCTTTCTTCATTCTCTGAGGCTCCCCCTGAATTTGATCTCTCAGAGTTTGAACTTTCAGAATTTGGATTTTCAGAGTTTGAGTTAGCAGAGTTTGAATTTGATCCAGAATTTTCAGTTGACTCACTATCAAAATTTGAGTCATCACTATGATCATGCTCCCCCTCAACTGGTTCTCTTCTTTGTTCAGACTGTACTATTTCTTCTGTGTGTACCAGTAGAGGTTCAGAGTTTGCATCAACAGAGTTTATTGGACTAGTGTCATCAGAGTTTATTTCATCAGAGATTATATCTTCATTTTCGAAATGCAACTAATCATGTTCATCAACATCTTCAAGTCCAGTGATTTTCCTGTCATCAAATGACACATGAATAGATTCCATAATCACCCTTGTTCTCAGATTATAAACTCTGAATGCCTTGGTTGACACTGGATAGCCAACAAAAATTCCTTCATCTGCTTTCAACTCAAATTTGGTCAACTGTTCAGGATGAGTTTTCAACACAAAGCATTTGCACCCAAAAATATGAAAATATTTCAGGTTTGGCTTCTTTTCCCTCACCATCTCATATGGTGTTTTTCCATGCTTGTTGATCAGTGTTGCATTTTGAGTAAAACAAGAAGTTTGAACTGCTTCTGCCCAGAAATAGGTTGGCAATTTTGCTTCATCAAGCATAGTTCTCGCAGCTTCTATCAAGGTTCTGTTCTTCCTCTCAACTACACCATTTTGCTGTGGTGTACCAGGTGCAGAAAATTCTTGCTTCACACCTCTATTCTTGCAGAATTCTTCCATTGTTGTATTTTTGAATTCAGTTCCATTATCACTTCTGATTATTTTGACTTTGTGTTTTTATCCTTTGTCCAGTAGCTTTACATGCTCCATCAGAGTTAATGCAGTTTCATCCTTCTTTGCTAGAAAATACACCCAAGTGTATCTGGTATATTCATCAACAATAACTAGAGCATATTTCTTTCTTCCAATTGACAAGACATTTACTGGTCCAAAAAGATCAACATGTAACAGATGATATGGATCAACAATTGAAGATTCAGACTTGCTCTTGAAAGAGGTCTTCCTCTGTTTGGCCTTTTGACATGAATCACACAGACCATCAACATTTAGTAAAGACTTTGGAAGTCCTCTAACAAGATCCTTTCTTATCAGCTCATTGATGTTGTTCAGATTCAAATGAGAGAGTTTCTTATGCCACTTCCAACTCTCTTCATTTGACATTCTTGTTGACAAGCACATTGTTTTTCCATCAGAGTTTGTCAACAAGCTTGCTTCATAGATATTGTTATGTCTTTGTCCAACTAAAACAACTTTCCCTGTGGTTTTGCTGATAACCTCACAGTATTCAGGTTGAAAATCTACATGAAAACCTCTGTCACAGATTTGAATCACAGATAGCAGATCATGCTTGAGTCCTGGAACCAGAGCTACATTTGTGATGATGACACTTCCAAGTTTAATATTGCCATATCCCAGAGTATGTCCTATGTTGCCATCTCCATAGGAAACTTTTGGGCCAGCCTTCTCCACATACTCTGATAGCAGGGCTTTATTTCCAGTAATGTGTCCTGAACATCCACTGTCCACTACTAGGATGCTTTCCCTGATGCCCTGCAATCACAAACAATTACTGAGGATTAGATTTAAGGATCCAGACTTGCTTGGATCCTTTGGCTTTCTTAATTCTGTTAGCTTTAGCAGCGGAATTTTCATTATCAGAGTTTAATCTAACTTTATCAGAGTTTACACTTGCAGAATTAACTCTAACCCATTTCAGATTAGGTTTCAGTTCATAGTAATTATGATAAATAGCATGATAATTTATGCAAGTATAAATAGAATGCCATGTGCTTCCACAGTGTTTGCATAAAGTCTGTGGTTTAGTTCTAACATTATCTTTCTTTACTTCAGACTTGGAAGGTAAAGAATTAATGTCTTTGTTCTTCCTGCAAAAACTAGCAAGATGGTTAGTACTACCACAGTTATGACATGTCTTTCTTGGAGCTAAAGTAGCAAGCATTGGATAGTTGCCTTGAGTAATGCCTACTTTACCATTTCTGTTCTTTCTAGACACTTTCTGTTTCTTATCAGATTTTAACTCCTTAAGCTTATGCTTAAGTTGTTTATCTGTCATTAAACCAATATTAACCTGTTTAACACTAGTTTTTATTGGTTCTTTCTTAACAGCTTTTTTTCCACCTTCAAATCTAGGTTCATTTATTCCATTAACAAATGTTCCAAATTTCTTAGGTGGAAGAGGTGGTCTAATCTTGACTGTATACTGAAATCTAAGTTCATCTTTCTCAGAATAACCTAGACCTACAGTGTCAGATTGAAAAACTTCTTGAGTGTCTTTTCCTGAGTGAGTCCAAGTTTTAATAATGTGATTTGCCTTTTCCAACTCAGATTCTAGTTGTTTATACTGACTTAACAACTCTTGTTCAAGATAGAAAGCATCATCTCTCTCCTTTTGAACTTGCTGCATCTTAACAAGTTTCTCTTCTACAACCTTATTTCTCTTTTTGAGTTCAGAATTCTCAGTTTTGATTCTCTCATTCTCTAAAGTCTGATCCCTATAACTGATATGCAAAGACTTAAGATATATTCTTAATTCAGTTATATCATCAATGTTATAAGCATAGGTAGTTAAAGGTACCTTGTTTTCAGAATCTACAGCTTCATCAACAGTAGTAGCCATGAGAGCATAGTTTATATCCTCATCTGAGTCAGAGGTGTCTGCCCAATCTCTACCTTTAGTGAAGAGTGCCTTCTCAGTTTTACCCTTCTTGCACTCAGGAGCATAATGACCCATCTCCTTACACTTGTAGCATTGAATCTCAGACTTGTCTCTTCTCCCAGATTTGGTATCCTTTCTCTCAGATTTTCTGAAATTCTTCCTGTCAAACTTTGAATCATTCTTGGAGAATCTCTTTCATTTCTTGAAGTTCTTGAAACACATCTTCTTGAACGTCTTTACCATCAAAGCAGCCATTTCCATCATTTCCTCATCATCTTCAGAATCAGATGATTCATCTGCATTTGAGTCAACATCAGAGTTTGATGACTCACTTTCAGAATGAATGACCAAGGCTTTTCCTTTTGCCTTCTTCCTTGATGCTTCCTTCTTTGAGGGTCTTTCTTCAACTCTTAGAGCAACAGATTTTGACTTTCTACCTGATCTTCTGCTTCTCTGTTCCATTTCTAGTTCATGAGTTTTGAGCAGCCCGTAGATCTCATCAATATCAGTATCAGCCAGATCATAGTTGTCTCTAATAGTGGTTGTTTTGACATCCCACTTTTCAGGTAGAGAAAGAAGAAACTTGAGATTTGAATCTTCTAGATCATATTCTTTATTAACCAGTGACAGATCATTAAGTAGCATACAGAATCTGTCAATGGTTTCTGTCATTGATTCTTCAGATTTAGCCTCAAAGTGTTCATACTCCTGTGTGAGTATGTTCCTTCTATTCTTCTTAATTGCAGCAGTTCCCTGACATCTAACCTCTAGAGCATCCCAAATCTCTTTTGCAGTTTTACAATTGATCACTTTGTTAGACATAACATTATCCAAAGAACTATGAAGGAGATGTCTAACCTTTGCATCCTTTCCAATGGATGAAATATCCTCAGTAGTCAAATCTTTCTTCTCCTTTGGAATAGATTTAGCTTCCTGTCCAGCAGCAACAACAGATAATTTTGTAGGCTTATGAGGGCCTTCATAAATTCTATCAAGATATTCTGGATCTGTAGCTTCCAGAAACATAGCCATTTTCACCTTCCAGGTTGAGTATTCTGCTGGCTTAAGAATAGGAACCCTGACTGTTTCATATCGACTAACAGTTGCAGGTTGAGCCTTCTCAGCACTAGAGCCTGATGTAGGAGGAGGAATTTCTGCCATTGATTATAGTTGTGTGTGTGTGTGGATCTTAAACTGTATTAAATTAACAGATCAAGCTCTGATACCAATTGTTAGGCCGAATACACACTTATAATCAACTAAGTATGAGAGAATAACAATAAGTTCTTTAAAAACTTTAAAAACTGTTTGAATTAACTTCTCTCTCAGTGATGTAAATTATCACAGAGAGCTGCTTAGGTTACAATGAAAGATATTGTATTACACGATCGATACCCTTCTAGGATTAACCTAACTGTATTTATAAAATATACAGCTGCTATACAATCGATAATTGATACTCCTATAAATTAGCTATACAATTGATATCAATTACGATTGCTACTCGTCTCCTTAGTCAACTCAATCTCTTTGACAGCTATCCAATCTTCAAAGATATTGCTTCCATAATTATCTTCAATAATTCTTCAAACACCGTTGACAAGTAGACGCTTCCTCCAGACAGAGTTTAACAAACTCTGTCGAGCTTCCAACCGTCAGCGCTGTTCAGCTTCTAACTGTCAGAGTTTAACTAAATTCTGACTGCTTCTTATTTAAACTTTGTTTTTCCCTGCAAAACTTAAACACTGATATTAACCACATCAATTATATTTAACATTTTAAATTATTTTTTCGACGTTCCAATCGTACGGATGACAAGATATCGATTTTAGTGAAGTGTTAAATTTTTAAAAAATTTGCTAGATGTATTTGGTTTGGTTTTATAACGTTCAAACCGGTCAAACTAGACTTTCCTTTTAACTAGTCTTGTCCCGAATGATGAATCTATTTTTTTTAAATTATTTTTTCAACGTTCCAATCATACGGATGGCAAGATATAACGACTTTAGTGAAGTGGTAAATTTTTAAAAAAAATTCTAGATATATTTGGTTTGGTTTTATAACGGTCAAACCGGTCAAAGTAGACTTTCCTTTTAACTAGTCTTGTCCCGTATGATGAATCTATTTTTTAAATTATATTTTCGACGTTCCAAACGTACGGATGTAAAGATCTAACGATTTTAGTGAAGTGGTAAATTTTTAAAAATTTTGCTAAAAAGTATTTGGTTTGGTTTTATAATGGTCAAACCAGTCAAAGTAGACTTTCCTTTTTACTTAGTATTGTCCCGAATGATGAATCTATTTTTAAAAATTAATTTTTCGACGTTCCAATCGTACGGATGTCAAGATCTAACGATTTTAGTGAAGTGGTAAATTTTTAAAAAATTTGCTAGGAGTATTTGGTTTGGTTTTATAACGGTCAAACCGTTCAAAGTAGACTTTCCTTTTAACTAGTATTGTCCCGAATGATGAATCTATTTTTAAAAATTATTTTTCGATGCTCCAAATATACGGATGTCAATATCTAACGATTTTAGTGATGTGGTAAATTTTTTAAAAATTTGGTAGAAGTATTTGGTTTGGTTTTATAACTATCAAACCGGTCATAGTAGACGTTTCTTTTAACTAGTATTGTCCCGAATGACGATTCAATCATCTTATTTGCAAAAACATGATTTGCAACCAAATCAGCCAAATGCTACATCTTATTTTTATATTTGTTTTCGATTATATATTATATGAAAATTTTAATCAAAATTTGGTCAATTTGATCGAAAAAATCAAGTGATAAATTGAGATGGAGAAAGTAACTATTATTTTACTTTAAAATTAACTTTACAAATATATTATAAATTATAAACTGTAAACCCCAAATTTTGATGGATCTTGGTTTTAAATTTTTTAAA
Source organism: Saposhnikovia divaricata (assembly GCA_036435485.1). Lineage (NCBI taxonomy): Eukaryota > Viridiplantae > Streptophyta > Magnoliopsida > Apiales > Apiaceae > Saposhnikovia > Saposhnikovia divaricata. Next base: position 133,949,705 of record CM071594.1, on the reverse strand, counting down.
GTTTTATAAATTTCAAATTAAAATAAAATAAAATTGTATAATACTCTCGTAGAAAAGAGAGAAAAGGCCATCTTTATCACATAAATATCATAAACTGAAAATATGGCCCTTATTATTACAGGAAAACGCAATGGGGTGTGGCGTTTCTATTTTTCAGGATGTAACGCAACTTCAAGTTGCGTTTTCTAATTTTTTTTTTAATTTTTTTTTGAGTCACGCATCTTGAAGATGCGTTTTCCTATTTTATTTATTTATTTTTATTAGGTAACGCATCTTGAGGATGCGTGACTCAATTTTTTTTTTTTTATAAAAATAATTACGTTTTGAAAAATAAAAAGGACAAACACGCCACACGACAATGCGTTTTTAAGAAACCCAACATTAAGTTGCGTTTTTCTGTGATATAAACCAAACCAAACCAAACATACCCAGTATATCCCGCTCAGAGCAGGGTCTGGGGAGGGTAGGATGTACGCAGACCATACCCCCACTATTTGAGCGGGGAGGCTATTTCCGTGAAGACCCTCGGCTGAGTGCACAACATACATAGAGTGTGGTAAATACAACGGAAATGATACGGAAATGGACAATGACAAACCTGCGGCCCATGGCGAATTCCTCATGGGACCTACCTATCTGAGAGGATTAATGATACTCCTAGCTTGGTGCGCTCCAACCACACGGAAAGTCCCGCACAGAAATAGGACCCGGCCAAGCTCCCTGCAGCTACACAACCAGAAAAACAAAAGACACTCAAAACGAACAGCGAGAATGCTAAAGCCGAACTTCTAAAAAATCGCTAACCGAGACAAGGCAACTCTGAGGCTCTCGACAACAGAGCCACAACCTAAAAGGGAATCCACCACTCTGATACGCCGCCTCCAAGAACACCTATCCGCGAGCAAGGTCTCATTTAAGTCTAAGGCCTTCAAATCCATCCGGAGCTGCTCTTCCCACGACCTCCTCGGCCTGCCTCTCCTCCTCGCCCCAACAACCGCCAGACTCTCGACCCTCCTAACTAGGGCTTCAGCCAGCCTCCTACGAACGTGGCCGAACCATCTCAACCTTCCTTCCCTAACTTTCGTAGAAAAAGGCGCCACTTCAAGCTCGCTCCTGAACACCGAGTTCGGGATCCTGTCCAACATCGTGCGCCCACAAGACCACCGCAACATCCTCATTTCTGCCCCTTCCAACTTGGTAACGAGAGCCTTCTTCTCCGCCCAACACTCCGAACCATACAACATCGCAGGACGGATAGCCGCTCTATAGAATTTCCCTTTCAACTTTAAAGGGACTTTCTTATCGCACATTACCCCTGACGCTGCCCTCCACCTTAGCCACCCAGCCTTGATACGATGCGTGACATCTGCTTCTATCTCACCTTCCTTCTGGATGATCGAACCCAAATACTTAAATTTATCCGTCTGCGGGACGATCTGGTCTTCAATCCTAACCTCCACCCCTTCTTCGTTGGCCTCACCACTGAAGTTACACCAGAGATACTCGGTTTTAGAACGACTCATACGTAACCCTCGGGACTCCAAAGTAGATCTCCAAAGCTCCAATTTGTCGTTCACCTCCCTCCTCGATTCCGCCACTAGCACGATATCATCCGCGAAGAGCATGCACCAAGGGACAGCATCTTGAATCCCCCGCGACAAGACATCAAGGATAAGGGCGAAAAGAAAAGGGCTCAGGGCCGACCCCTGATGAAGCCCCATCTCAACCGGGAAGAAACGGGAGTCCCCCACTGGTGTCCGAACGTAAGAACTAGCTTGGGAGTACATGTCTTGAATCACCCTAACGAGCGCCGACGACACTCCCCTCTCCTCAAGGCTCTTCCAAATAGCTTCACGGGGGATGCTATCATAGGCCTTTTCGAGATCAATGAACACCAAATGGAGGTCTTTGCGACGTTCCCTGAACTTCTCCATAAGGCGTCTAACAAGATGAATGGCCTCGATCGTTGATCTCCCAGGCATAAATCCAAATTGATTCTCTGAGATTTCCACGTCTCTTCTAAGCCGACTATCAACCACTCTCTCCCAAAGCTTCATAGTATGATTGAGTAATTTAATACCCCGGTAGTTACTACAACTTTGAGCATCCCCTTTAATCTTGAAAAATGGGACCACAACACTACGCCTCCATTCAGCTGGCATCTTGTCACCCAAGAGAAGAACATTGAACAGATCCGCTAGCCATTGAACGCCCACCTCACCAAGACAAAGCCAAACCTCGATTGGGATAAGATCCGGACCAACCGCCTTCCCTCTAGCCATCTTTTGCAAGGCACCCTTGACCTCATCCTTGCTGATGCGCTCATTGGGATCGAAGGAAATCACAGGCGAAAGAGAGACCTCTTGTTCCACACCAGCACCACTCCCCCTAGCCTCGTTGAAAAGATTATGGAAATACGAACTCCACCTGTCCTTAATAGCATCTTCCTTCAACAACACTTGGCCTGACTCATCTTTAACAAACTAAACAGACCCCAGGTCGCGCCTCCCTCTCTCCCTAGCTTTAGCTAGCTTAAAGATGGCATTCGCTCCTTCCTTGGTATCTAGGCGCTTGTACAACCCTTCATACGCCTCCTCTTTAGCTTTCGCCACTGCCTTTTTTGCCTCTCGTCTCGCCACCTTGTAAGCTTCCAACTTCCGAATCCTCTCCGGCCCTGCGCAGAATGATAAAAGCTCTTTAAAGAGCGCAAGTTTAGCCTTAACCTTCTTTTGGACCTCCTCGTTCCACCACCACGACTCCTTATGACCACTGAACCTACCTGAGGAAACCCCCACCACCTTCTCGCCCACACTCCTAATGGCCTTTGCCATGTTGGACCACCTGAAGTTAGCTTCTCCACCACTCGCAAAACAACCTTCGTTGAGCATAGCCTCCCTGAATACCGCCGCCTTCTCGCCCTTCAAGTCTTTCCAAAGGATTCTAGGTCTAAACTCTCTCTTTCTACGCACAACTCGACCCCCCATGGAGAGATCCATAGCCAACAGTCGGTGCTGGGAAGCGCACGCCTCACTCCTGAACACCTTGCAGTCCACGCATGCTCTAACGTCCCGGCTGCGCACAAGTAAGTAATCGATTTGAGTGCTGCGACCCCCACTACTAAAGGTGATGAGGTGCTCAGCCCTCTTCTGAAAAACAGAATTCACAATTACCAACTCCTGGGCCGTGGCAAACTCCAACAGGGCGGACCCACCGACATTCCTGGACCCGAAGCCAAAACCCCCATGCGCCATGGGAAAACCATCTGACCTCTCGCCGATGTGACCGTTGAAATTGCCACCCAGCACTAAAAATTGATCTGCGGGAAAACTACCTACCAGCCCGTCTAAACAAACCCAAAAAGCCTCCTTCTCGGACTCACCAAGACCGCATTGCGGGGCGTACGCACACACCACATTCACCACAATCTCCCCCACCACCACCTTGACGGCCATGGTCCTGTCATTGCATCTAATCACTTCCACGACGTTGTCTTTAAGGTCTTCCGCCAAAAGAATACCCACTCCGTTCCTCGAGCTGGCAAGACCTGAATACCACAATTTATACCCGTTCGCTACTCTTGACCGCGCCCCCTTCCACCTCGTCTCTTGGATACACGCCACATCCACTCTACGCTTCTTCAACACGTCCACTAGCTCCAGAAATTTGCCCGTTAAGGTACCTAAATTCAAACTACCAACACGCAAATTACGCAACATCGACAAACCTAATTAACCAGCGCAAACAAAGAACCGGAAATAACAAAACGAGAAGTAATAAAAATAAAACGAACGAATTACGAAAAAAAAACAAACGAATAAAAATATAAACAACAGAAACACACCAAAACAAAGGAGAATAAAAATAACAACACACGAATACACACCAAACAACAGAACCGAAACCAAAACAAATAAAAATAAAAACAAGGCAAAGAAGGGAATAGGACGGGCTAATAAAAATGGACTACAAAAACAAAAAAGAGCAAACGAATTAACAGAGGAGGCAGGGAGAAGAGTGGGAAAGATAAGCGAGCGACGCCGGAGATGAAGGAAAGGAAGGAACGAAGTTGAGGGACGGGGGCGGATAAACGGAGAGAGATTGATGATTGTAAGATTGTAAGCTTGGTGAATGAATAGTGGCGAGGGAGTGGTAGTGTTAACGAGGCCGGGTGAAACGGAGTAAGGGTGGCCACAAGGTTTAAGTGGTGTCGAAAAGAAGAGCAGGGTGAAGGGGAAAATAGAATAGGGGAGTAGATTAAGGAAGGACCTAATGAAGAAGAAAACGGAGAAGGGGGATGGTGGTGGGTGTGACGGAGAAGGAAACGGAGAAGGGGAAAATAGAAGGGAAGAGAAGGTCGATATTGGAGGTACAGGGGAGGCGATGAACGGAATCTGCTGGAGGAGAGGGGAGATGAAAAAGGAGCGGTGGGAGAGAATAGGTGGTGATTGACGTTGGTTGGGAGTCGATTAGTAGGGGAAACAGCGCACAAGATGTAAACGAGGGAGAAGAGGAAAGAGAGCTGAGACGACGAGATGTAAACGAGAGAGAGAGGGACGAAGTAAGGATGGTGTTGAAAAGTAAGAAAGACCGGAAAAAGGACGACATTGATGAGGAAACCAAAAACGGAAAAAACAGAAACAAAACACTTCGTTAAAACAGGAAGAGAAGGAAGAAAGTCCAGAAAGAAAGAAAGAAATGAATAAGCTTTGATGTTAGAATAAATTCCGGCGATACGCCGGTCAGTGGGAACCAATCTGTGTAGAATGAGCCGGTAACAGCTAGTTAATTAGTAGAGAGCGTTTTTGGGTGAAATAAAGGACCATTTTTGTGAGTTATGAAATTTAGGATCTTTTAATTCCAAATTGTGATACTAAAAAAAGATACACACAGCGTTACCAGGTAAAAAATTTGGGCGGATGATTCCCCCCTCACAAATTTGGGCGCACACAACTTTCCCCTACAAAATTCTAACTTCCCCCAAAAAAAACATTGCTCCCACTCTACTCATTCTCTCTCTGTCTCTGTATCTCGCTCTCTATCTCTTTCTCGACAATCACTCTATCTCTCTCTCGACATCACTCTACTCTTCACTCTACTCTATTTAAATTTGGGGCTTTCATTTAGCTATTCAATCTCTAACTAATATAGGTTTGAATTTAGGATTTTGTATTTGATTGATTGGATATTCAAATTAGGGTTTACTTGGTTTTTGTTGAATTTGGTTATTAGAGATTGATTTTTTTTTTGTTTTAACTGATATTTGCTTATATGTGCTCGAGATCTGATTGGATTGTGTTAGAGTGGGCAACAGAGACACAGAGAGAATGCAGCTTTCTAAATTGCTTTCGGGTTTTCACTCCATCTATCTTACCTTACTACACCTCAATGTCACCGCTTTGGACACTCTGGTAATCTACTCAATCAGTGCTAAGGTATGAATATCTCCGTGCACTTTATACACCTCTCTCTCACTGTGTGTGTGAGGCTTAATTATAATATGTTGTAATAAATGGGGTTTTCTTCTTTTTTCGTTTTAATTGATAGTGCAGGTCTGATTGCTGAAAAGTAAAAAGTAGCAAGTAGTTACATTATATGTAAGGATCCCAACTAGTAAGACTTTTAAGAGTATATATAGCTCTTTGCTTCAGTTGGAAACTTTAAGGAGAATGCAATTTATTATCTGTGTAAGACTATGTCTGACCAGGCTCTTTTTCGTGTTGTTTGTAAGATTGGCTTGTTGCTCGTCCCATTAGTCCTCCTACAAACTCATTACAATTGTAAGTATTTGAAATTTGATGCCTTGTGGATATGTATCTGTAAATTACTTGTGGATGTTTATAGATTTTCATCTATTTTGGTTCTCTTTGTTGTTATTATGGATTTGTTCCTGGACTGAGAATTGAGAATATGTGATTAATATTTATCATTATCATTGTTTGTTACCTTGTTTATACGAAATTATGTCGTAGCTATTGAGGATTTTATATAAGAATAAAAGGTCAGCCACTTGGTAATCCCATGAGTGAAATTATATTTGTGAGCACGGACAGTTTTGCATGTTTTGCATCTTGGTGTGCATTACAATAGTTGGTAAGTTCTCAATTCTGAGTGCTTCAACTAGGAAGGTACAAGGCTATATTTGTTTGTGTTGTAGTCAAGTAATGCATGTTTATGTTAACACTGGGTTCACGATTGTAAATATAAACAAGTAAAGGTAATCACTCATGTTTGGCCTGATTGCAGTTTCTGTATAGACAACAACATAGGTTTGGTAGGCTAAATTTTGATATAAACTTGGGAGGTTGTAATTTTTAATGGATAAACTAAAAAATTAACGGGATTGGTTTTAAAAACCGGAACCAATGATTTTCAGTTCGGTTTTGCTTTGTACTTATAAAAAAATTATTGATGAAATGAAAAAAAGTTTCATTGTGTAATAAACAGTTAATTGATGATATTAAATAATAACTGTTAATTGTTCTATAAATATTATAATTAAGTTTTTAAAAATAAAGTATTTGCTTCCCCTTTTTCCATTGTTTGGTTTTGGATTTTGTTTCAGTGATGCTAATTATTTTTCTTTTTTCTGTGCATCTGGTTCTATAATATCATCACATGAAGATCACATAACCAAGAAGTGAGTAATATCGGCTAGCTTTATACACTTCATATATGTAAGTTTTCCTTTTACTACAGTCACTAATTATTCTTTGTTGTAATGATTTTGTAGTATCTGAACAGGCTTATATCTAAGCTCAAGGAAGAAGCTCAAGATCAGAACCGTCAAGCCAGGTCCGAAACCTTATATATCTAAGCCATAAACTCATCATTTTCTTATTCTGGTGACAAGTTTCATTCCTTCTAGTTTTAGGTTTAAATAATATATAGATGCTCAATTTTCACCTTTGATTAAACTCAGGTTTCTTTTGACATGAATCTGTGTATAATATGCTTTCGTTTATTCTTTCTGTTGTTCCCTCTAGGATCCACGCTACAGTCCAGTGAGTGCCGACTCCTAACTTGAGGTAACACATGGAAGGAACAATAACAATTTTCTCTCCATAATTCTCCACTTAACTGTATTTTCAATTCTGTCATTCTATTTTTAGTTCTTATATATGTTGACGTAAGAAGTAGATTAAGATAACTTATTGTTCTGTTTTACCAGACATCGAAAAAAGAAACTATCTTTCAAAAGTTTATAACTATGTTGTACCTTTATATTGCAGGTTTATGTCTTCTTTATTTCATATTTTAGTAATAATGGATTTGTATTTCAGTTTGTCTTTAGTTTTAAGTTCCGAGATATTTGTCGTACATATAATAGTTCTAACTGATAATTCTCTTTCCGACAGAAAAGGATTATGCATTTGACCTTCTTTACTGTATAACCTTCAAGCTGATTGATCCAGCAGCACATATATTGGCAAATTGAGGCGAGTTGTTAATTACAATAGGAAGGTCTTTGGAAGGTAATCAGTGCCTTGTTAATGTTCTTGCAATTGTGATGCTGGTTTGACTAATATTTGACCTTTATGTAATTTATAAATTTCAGATTGTTCCGATGAAATACAACCCTAGAGATGAAGATTCAATCAGTGGGTAAACTTTCACTGGAGGCCGAAGGATCTCATGAAATTGTTTCAGATCTGCCATTAATTGTTCTATAATTATGACACAAAGTTAAAGAATTTACAAGTGGTAGTTTTTGACATGTGGATCCAACTCTCTAATTTGATGTTTGGTTTTCGCGTATTCTTTTGGAATTCTAATATTCTTGTTGTTTCTATAGGAAAGAAGCGAAAAGAACAACATGATGCTAATCAAGCTGCAATCGACAGCAGCCTGCTCTCTCCTCATCCGTTATATCCAGTGACAGCATGCACATTGGGATTCTGGCTGCAGCTGCTCATGCTGCTGCTAATAATAGCCCATTCACTATATTTTACAATCGAAGGTACTGCAGATGTTGATACTTTCTATTATGACATTAAAATTTTCGAAATCAAATACTTACTGTAGTAAATTTACACAGGGCTAGCCCAGCTGAGTTTGTGATTCCTTTAGCCAAGTATAACAAAGCAATGTATGCTCAAGTTTCACTTGGAATGAGGTTTAGAATGATGTTTGAGACAGAAGAGTGTCAGGAGTGCGCAGATACATGGGTACCATCACAGGCATCAGTGATCCTGGATGCCACTCGTTGGAAAAGTTCGCAATGGCGCAATTACTTTGGGCGGTTTTTTATGTATGGATCAGGATGTCTTGTCCTTGCAGTGGGCATGGCTGGAGAGTACTGGCAAACATATTAATGCCTCTGTGCACATTAATTTAGACTTAATCGTATGTGCTTGTTGGTTTAGAATTATGTTGGATTCCTTTTGGATGTATTAGTAATGGTTTTATTAGGTATTAGTATGATGTTGGTGTGGATGATTGTAACTATTTGGTGGCTGGTTGAATGTTTTGGATGGCTTTGATTGCCATTGAATGTATTTTGATGGGTTTCTTTATGTAAGAAATAGAATATTGCACAAATTTTAATTAAAGCGTTGCATTTGATATTTCCAGTGTTGCATTAGATATTTTAATGTTGCCTTTGATAAGATACTAGTGTTTTAAAAAGCAAATAAAAGTGTTGCATTACATATCTATGGGCCCCAGTGCTGACGTGGCACATGGGACCCTGTACTGACGTGGCACGTGAACCCATTGCTGACGTGGTATGTGGGACCCATAGATGACGTGGCATGGCAGGCCCCACAATTGACATGGCAACTGGGGCCCATCGCTGACATGGCACGTGGCCCCACATGCTGACGTGGAATGCCAACTGTACTGTTGCTGACGTGGAATGCCAGCTGGACTATTGCTGACGTGGCATGCCAGCTGGACCCATTGCTGGCGTGGCATGCTAGTGGGACCCACTTTCGTGACATGGAATTGGAACTATGTCTAATGTCAAATGCAACGCCTTTTTGGTGTTGCATTTGCTTGCTGTGGTGTTGGATTACATGTCAGATGCAACGATTATTGCTGTTGCTTTAGATGCCAAAAAACGTTGCATTATTGGGTCAAACGCAACGGTCGCGGATGCAACGTCCCCTGGTGTTGCATTTGGTCTAATGCAAAGCTTTTTTGGCCTAAAACAACAGTAAATATGGCGTTGCATATGAGCGTTTTTGGCGTAGTGATATATATTCCTTTACTGTTGTGCTAAAATAATTACAATTTTAAATCGCAAGCGCAAGATTCAATCGTTGAAATATTTTAGGTATCGATCCACGGAGACTAATATTTTCGCAATCCTTAACTTTTAATTTAATCGAATTAGAACAAGTGGGTTTTGGGAAATTTGGATGTTTACTAATTAATTCCTAAAACGAAAAATTAAACTAATTCTTAAAAATTAAACTATCATTATATTTCTAAACTAATTAACAAAAACTAAATTATTCTAAAAATTCAAATCACATATAGATTTTTCTAAATTTTTTTTAAGTCGAAATAAAAAAATTATTTATAAAATTTTTTTAGAAAAATTTGGCATGTAGAGTTTATAAATTCAACCATCCAAGATTAATAACACAAAAACTAATTAAGCAAATTTCATCAAATAAAGTGAATCTAAAGAACAGCAACAGAAACTCATTAGGACACACAAATGCAACAAAAACCAAACATTTTAGAATAAGATCGAAAACCATCACAAAAACAAACAAACAAAACTTAGTAAAGAAAAGAAAACAAGACTCAGCTACGACTTCGACAATGAACCACGACTCATGACTCGAAACAAAAACGCAATAGCCATACAAATTCAACTCACCAGCTCAACTGAAAAGAAAATGAGTTAACTCGGCAGCCACAAAACCAACAAACAAACTATCGACTACACAGCTAAACCAGCAAAACTAACTTTCGACCAACAAAACGAAAAGAAACTTGACTCAAGCTAACAGACACCGCAAAATAGCATTCGGAAAATGAACGAACAGTGAACTGGAATCTTAATTCGAGAACTCGATCAACACAACAAAAAGAACAAAAAAAAAAGATTCGACTAAAACAGAATTAGCAAAGCCAGAACTCGGCAAAAGACAGCACAAGGAAAGAAAATTTCAGACTCGATAACTCGGACAAACAAATCTCAGATAAAAAAACAGCGAAAGAATCTATTGCAAGAATTCACAGCACGATTTACAGCACCAACGAAACAGAAACAACCACAAACCAACAGCAAGAGAAGAACACATAACAATTCAGCACATTCACGAAACCAAAAACCCAGACTTAAACAAAAACAAATAACCATAATACACGAACTCATCAAAACAAATACACGAGACAACTAGCTAAAGGAATGAACTCGCCAGATAGACTCGGGAAACACACAGCTATAAGAACTAGGACGAAAAACAACAGACAAATTAAAAACAAAAAGAAAAGAAAAGGGGTTTGTGGGTGTGTGTATGAATCGAAGAAAGAAAGGAAAATGACAGGGGATTTACGTGATCAAGAAACAACAGGGCGAATTTAGATAAAGAGGAGAGGAAGTTTTAAGGTTGGAGAAGAAAGAAAGAAAAAGCTGGGTTTGGTGTCGTGTGTGTGTATTACGAAAACAGAGCATAAAGACTACTGGGCTTTCGAATAAAAAGCAGAGGGGAGGTGTTTAACTAATGCTTCGAATTAACAAAATAAACGAGACATAAAATACGATCTAAACAAAATTTAAACTAATATTTTTGTTTTTTTATTACACTACACATAAAACATAAAAAGTATATCAATAACTAACAATTATAAAACCCACAATAAAATTGAGATTTAAAGGGGCAAAATTACGAATTAAAACTAAAATTAAAATTACGAGCAAGAAAATAAAAATAGTTATTTTCAACCCATAGTGGTTAGCATTTCGCTGCTTTGTCCACTAAATGGATTTACGAAAATGACGAAAGCTATGCAACAAAAATGAAAGAACAAGACGAGAAAATAAAAGAACCTTGAAATTGGATTGAAAATAAAGAGAGTGTTTACAAGAATTGAAACTACAAAACAAGAAATAAAATCTACCCTAAAATCTAAGTTGATAAATACAAGGGGGGTGAGGGGGTATTTATAGGATAAGAATTAGGGTTTAGTGGTGTGTTGGGTTAATCTTGGCCCTACACCTTCTAAATGTGGTGGACAAATCCTAGCCATCTATTTGTTTCCTTCCCCCTTAAGCTTTGATGAGTGGATCTTGGGCATACACTTATTTAGTGTGTTGGGATGATCTCCACCTTCCATATGTCTTCAAAGATTCCTTTTCCACCAAGCTCCTAATTCTTTTTCCTTTTTTCATTTAAGTCCTTTTTCTTCCTCTTTTTCCCTTCCTTGCTCTTTGTTTCTTTATTTTTCCATTTCTTTATTTTTTCACGAATTTCCTGAAATGCAATAAAATAAATTATTAAAATACGAGTTCAAGCAATAAATAGGTAATAAAAATATGCAAAAATATACACTTATCATTTACCATATTTGACAACAAGAAATGATCCACTACAACATGATAATACAATTTTAATAAAAAATAAAATAAGATAGATGTCTGATGCACAACAATCAAGGCTAATACAAACAGTATTTGCTAACATTAAAAACCCACAAGCCTTTAAACATTATTACTTTTGATTTGTAATAATGTGGAAAGAAGCATATAAATAAGTCAAATATTTTACAAGCAAAAAGAAGATGACCCTCTACTAGCACTACTAGAAATCAGTTCATAGACATCGGCTAAAAACCGATGTCTATGCAGAAATCTAGTGATGTCTTCGTGGGTGTAGAGAAAGGGGGGGGTCTTAGACATCGGTTTTTAGCCGATGTCTATGAGCAGTTTGACATTGGTCGTTTATGTAAGCGATGTGTATTTCTGTTTTAGACATCGGGTTTTAGCCGATGTTTATGCAGAAAATCTAGTGATGTCTTTGTGGGTGTAGAGAAAGGGGGGGTCTTAGACATCGGTTTTTAGCCGATGTCTATGAGCAGTTTGACATCGGTCGTTTATGTAAGCGATGTGTATTTCTGTTTTAGACATCGGGTTTTAGCCGATGTTTATGCAGAAAATCTAGTGATGTCTTTGTGGGTGTAGAGAAAGGGGGGGTCTTAGACAACGGTTTTTAGCCGATGTCTATAAATGTTTGGGACATCAGTTTTCTGGGGAAAGCGATGTCTTCCTATATAATTAGAAATCATTTCCTTGTAGAAACCGATGTCTTTCTGTCATTTTAACATCGCTTTTTTACAACAATGTGATATTAGTTTAGGTGTTTTACATCAGTTTCTTCTACAAAGTGATGTCTTCCTATATAATTAGAAATCATTCCCTTGTAGAAACCGATGTCTTTCTGTCATTTTAACATCGCTTTTTTACAACAATGTGATATTAGTTTAGGTGTTTTACATCAGTTTCCTGTACAAAGTGATGTCTGTGAACAGATTTCTAGTAGTGTTTTTCCTAGCTTCCAAAATTGCTCAAATTGCTAAAATAGAGAAACCATGCATTCAAAACCAAAATAACCATTAATTCCAACAAATTCTGCAATACTATCCAATCCATACAACCATTATATCTAATCCAACTACATTATCCCATCAACTACAATATTCAAACCATATCAATCCATACATTAGCTAGTAATCTGCCTTATACACGCAAATAACTAATATAAATCCAAGACAGACAAAATTAAAATAGAAGTTGCAGCTAGCTGGATCAATATCGAAGAAGAGTGCATGGCCTTTTACATGTAAGCTTCGATATGGCTTAGAGTCTCAAACCGCACTTCATCAAGGTCATGCCTAGTGTAAGACTTGCGAGTCTTCGGTGCCCACTGCAGAAACGTCAAACACACACACAAGGTAATTAGTGTAGGCATATATTACTGTAGTTTTATGTACCAATTACACATCGCAAACACAGTCATGTATTATACCTTTTTCAGAAAAGACATTTCTGAGTCCTCAATGATCTCTTTCATGTAGCGCATGACTACATAGCCACATTCGAAGCCCCCTGGTTGTTTTGGACATCCCTGTCCCAGGAAGAAAATCACAAATGCAGGAAATAATCAACACATTTCTATGCAGGTTACTTCAAAAGTAATTTGTTTATTTTGAACATATTTTGACAGGCAGGGAATGGCAAAGAGTTATGCTTTTGGATGTTCTTGGCAAAGACCCAAACAATTGTAAAGCAATTTCAACTCAGCAAGAACAGTCAAAAGTGAAGGCACAGTAAAAAGTGTAGACGTCAAATTGCTTCGACTCTTAGATGGAAGAATTTCCCTTTTACTTGTAAAATATGTAATCTGCTGTACTATTTCTGCTTAGATATCAATGATGTCGTCTCTCTGTCTGTTATTATAAAATGGTTGGCTGCTGTTGTTTGAGATTGTTATTTACACACACCATTGCTCTGTAAATCATGTGATAACATCTAATCCCTACCCTTCTTACATAATGGTATAAACAAATCGCAAACAACTATTGATTTTAAACATTATATGTCAATGCAGGAAAGTACTTGACAAAAAATCTAAAATGCAATACTATTAAACTAAAAGGAAAAACTTACTGCAATGTATTTGACTTTAGGAATTTTGTTTCCCCTTCCTGTCTCTGCATTGAAAGTCTTGACCGCGCTGCATGACACATAACACAAAGGTGAATAATCCAAATAATCAAATATATATATATATATATATATATATATATATTTGAACATCTTACAGTAAAATACCTTGCTACTTTTTTTTCCAAATCGAGATAACCAGTTGTATGAGGCAGAGGATTGAGAATATAAATTTCACCAACCCATATTATGATCAATATCCAATGATAACTGTTAAATATTTATAATATACCAGAGTCAGAGTCTTAAATTTCATGATAAATAGTCTATTTAATTAATTACAAACACTTACAATACTTACTTGCTATTATGCGGCATTAAGAAAAGACGATCGGGATTACCCTCTTTCAAACGAGTAACAATGTACGCTTCGAAATCGCTGCCCAGGGTAACCATGGCTCCGGGATCACAAAAAGCAAATGTGTCCAACTTGTCATCAGCACTAAGCAAATGTATCCCGTCAACGAGATAACCTTCGTATGTCATAACGGAAAATGATGGTTTTCCAGCTAGCCATCTTATTGTCTCCGAAACAGCATTGCCATTCTCCTTCATTTCAGTACTGACCTACACACATTGTCACAAACAAAAATACAACTACATTTTAAATTCTAATATTACCGAGCTGGTAAAGTCCACACAAAGAGACAATAATAAAACTTACTTTTTTTTCGAACCAATCAGCAAAAAGCCGATTGTGCTCTCCCATGATCCACTGAACACTTTTTTTTTTCCCCTGGTGGACTCCTTCAAGATACTCCTTATGCATTCTGAGAAAATGCATATATTCAATAAACAGGCAGAAATATACTTATAGAGAAAAATACAAAAGGAAGAATTTACAGAGGAAATATATTAACTTACATAATATATGGATACACTTCAGGGTTGTTTAGAAGGACATGTAGATGTGCCTCATCTCGCTCTTTTTCTTCTACTACCTTCATTGTAACAATAGATAATGGACCGGACAACTTGCCTTGATTTTTCCGAAGACCGGCAGTTGTGCATTTCTCCTTGACAAACTCTTGGCAGAATTCTATCGATTCTTCTCCAAGATAACTTTCTGCTATACAACCTTCAGGATAGTAACGGTTTCGTACATAACTCTTCAACACTTTATTAAACCGTTCAAATGCATACATCCATCTATAAAACACCGGCCCGCATAACCGTAATTCCCGAACCAAGTGGACTACGACATGTACCATTACATCAAAAAATGATGCATGAAAAATTTTTTCTAGCTCACACAATGTTACTATCACATCTGCCTGCATTTTATCCAGTTTTGATACATCTACAACTTTGTTACACAAAGAGTTAAAAAAGAAACACAATCTTATTATTGTGACCCTTACATTTTTCGGGAGAACATGACGAATTGCAACCGGAAGTAATTGTTGGAGGAGGATATGACAGTCATGGGACTTCAGCCCATACATCTTTAAATCACCCATGGATACACAATTTTTTATGTTAGATGCATGTCCATAAGGAAGTTTCATATTCATGAATGTTGACAACACTTTCTTTTTTTCTGCCTTTGACAAAGTAAAAGCCGAAGGAGGCAAGTAGGTTTTTTTTTCTCCTGTTTGTGGAGCTAAAGCTAACCTAACCCCCATTTCATTCATATCAAGACGAGATGCCGCACTATCTTTTGACTTATATTTCATATTTAGTAGTGTCCCAATCAAATTATCACACACGTTTTTCTCAATGTGCATAACATCAAGACAGTGACGAACATGGTGAAACTTCCAATATTCCAACTCGAAAAAAACTGATTTTTTCTTCCATGGACAGTCCACCTTTTTTGACTGCCTTACTTCCTTCCCAAATTCAAATTTAATACGGTTCTGCCGCGCTAACACTTCTTCTCCTGAAAGGGGTTGACGTGCATTCCCAAACTCTTGTTCTCCATTAAAAGCGGCCTTCTGCCTCCTATAAGGATGATGACTTGGCAAATATCGTCGATGGCCTTGGTAACACATTTTCCTACTATGGCTTAAATACTTACCTACGGTGTCATCACCACATATTGGACAAGCCATATAACCCTTATTGACACAGCCGGACAAATTTCCGTATGCAGGGAAGTCGTTTACCATCCACAACAAAATTGCTTTTAAAGTGAAATATGACTTACTATAGGCATCATATACATTTGGTTCACCTTCTTCCCAAAGCTTCTTTAAATCATCAATCATCGGCTGTAAATAAACATCAAGGTTATTACCAGGCTCATGTGGACCAGAAACTAATATTGTTAACATCATAAACTTCCTCTTCATGCATAACCAGGGAGGAAGATTATATGTTACCAATACTACCGGCCAGCAGCTGTATCGATTAGTTAAGCCATTATTATGTGGGTTTATACCATCCGCGGCCAAAGCTAAACGTATATTTCTTGATTCACTACCAAAGGCAGGCCATCTGTAATTGATATTTCTCCAGGAAGGAGAGTCGGCTGGATGCCGCATCTTTCCATCTTGTATTCGCTGCTTCGCATGCCAAGTCATTAGTTCGGCAGTAGAAGGAGATTTAAACATCCGTTTAAATCTCGGAATAATTGGAAAATACCACATGGTTTTGGCAGCAACATTAACCCGTATTTTACCATCTTTTCCTACCTTCCAACGAGATATATGGCACTTCGGACACTCGGAAGCATCAACATATGCACCCCTATATAGTACACAATTATTTGGGCATGAGTGGTATTTTATGTACTCAAGGCCTAAATTTGATAGGGTTTTCTTTGCTTCATATGCATTAGGTGGCAAAACGTTGTCTTTAGGCAGGAGAGAGCCAACAGAAGAGAGCAGCTCTGTAAAAGAGCTATCACTTATACCAAACCTAGCCTTCCAATTATGCAATTTTAGCATTGCCTCCAACTTAGTACATTCGCTACCCTCATATAAACGTTGTTCAGCATCAGCCACAAACCTACTAAACTCATATGAATCATTATCGTACTCACCCTCGCCCTCGCCCTCGCCCTCGCCCTCGCCCCAATTAGATGCTGCATCACAAACATTAACGGTGTCTGATGTCGAAGCAACTGATGACCTAGGCTTACACTTTTCTCCGTGCCAAATCCAATCAACATACCCTAAACTAAAACCATTATCATATAAATGGCCTCTGATTGTTTTTACAGAGAATTTTTTGAAGTTAGCGCATCGTGAACAAGGGCAGGGAATTTCCTTAGGATCAGGAGAATTTTCTTCGGCATATATCAAGAATTGTTCGACCCCAATTTCATATTCAAAAGAATCCCTGTCTTTCCGAATCCATGACTTATCCATATAAATACAAAATTTTACCTACCTGATTACCATTTTAAACAAAATTCTCATTTCATTATAACTGCATAAATTCAAACAGAGACAAACACCAATTTATTCCCCATATACCCAAATAATATACACATGCATACATACAAACCCAACAATATATATATGCATACAAACAATTTAAATAAATACAGACAACATACATAAATACATAAATACATACAAACCTCAATTGAAAAACATATATACATACATACCCAATAATACCCAGTAATTGAAAACACTAATTTAAATGGGTTTAAGGTAATTTACCTCAATTGAAGTTCCTACAAGCTGGATTTCGTTAATTTAAGCACCTCCAAGCTCCAATTTAAATGGGTTTCGAAAGCGAGAGTGTGGAGACTGAGAAGAGAGAGCGGTACCTGAGGGAGAGTGAGAAGAGAGATTCGGAGAGATGAGTTAGAGAGAGAGATGGGTGAGAGAGAGAGAGAGACAGCGTTGAGAGAGAGACAGCAGAGAGAGACGGCCGAGAGAGACAGTGTTGAGAGAGAGAGTGCAGAGTCGGGGAGAGAGGGGAGAGTGAAATAATTGTGAGAGAGAGAGTTGTGTCTGAAAGGGGATCTGAGTAATTGTGTCTGAGCGGGGAAATAAAAATGCTAAAGGGGGGAAACCAAATTGTTATAAGTAAAAAGCAATTGCAGCTATCGGCATTTTTAATTTATAAAAAATAGGATTAGACACCGCTTGTTTAACAAGCGATGTCTGGACTTGGCTTTAGACAACACTACATTATCTAGTGATGTCTATATTTTATTTTCACATCGCTTCTTAAAACAAATGATGTCTGGTCTTAGTTTAGACATCGCTTCTTTAATAAACTGATGTCTTTACTTTTTCATTTTAAAAAAAAAGAGAACTAGACATCGGCTATTTTTAAATATCGATGTCTAAATAATATTTGACATCGGAAAATGGAAAAGCGATGTCTAAAATGACTCTAACATCGGTGAGATCTCTGACCGATGTCTAAAGTGTGATGTCTATGAACAGATTTCTAGTAGTGTAGTCTAATTGGCACAACTTTACAAAACATGTCAAGATGCAAATTATTAACATAATATATTCATAAAATCAGGAATACCGAATACAGATCTACCGGTCCACGAGACAAATTCTATTGATTTTATTATAATATAAACCTTAAAAAAATATAGAATACAAAATTCTAATAAAACCAACAAAAGTGATCTCATACCACTACAGAGGCAAAAAATTTCAAGTATAGCTAGGCAACATATAAGCGTACAAGCTAGACACATTAGTATAAACATATGATAAGTGCATATTTTTGCATATTTTTATTGCCTATTTATTGCTTGAATTCATATTTTAATAAATTATTTTGTTTTATTTCAGGAAATTCAAGAAAAAATGAAGAAATTGCAAAATAAAGAAAATAAAGGTCAAGGAAGAGAAAAAGAAGAAGAAGAAGGACCAAAACAAGAAGAAAAGGAAAAGCAAGGGGGGGTGGTGCATATTTTCACCAAACAAAATGGATGGCCAAGATTTAGCCAACACTAAACTAAATCAAGGGCCAAGATTCACCCACACCTACCAAAAACCCTAATTTTTCCCTATAAATAGGCCTCATCTTCTCTTGTAAAAAGGCACCAATTATCTTACATACTAAAATTAGGTTGTATTAGTCCATCTCTGAAAGGCATATGACTCAGTCTATTTGTAGTTCGAGGATCCTAATCCAATTAAACTAGATTGTAATAAGTAAATAATATCAACTGTCACAGGAATCTCAAAAGATGATAACCGTCAGAAGAAAAATCAACAAGTCAATCTATAGTTTTGATGTTTTACACTGGAAGAAGATTCAGATATCTGATCAGGCCTCAAGGTAGCATTGAAACAAGTGGATTCATTTAAGAAGACAGAGATTTCTACTAGTGACAAGAAACAATTTCAGTACCGAATGATTGATGAGAATGAAGAGTATAAAAATACCATAGTGTTAAAAGTCACGATGAAGAACAGAGATTGGAGTTAGTCGTTCATGAACCAGACAGTACATCGAACGTCAACATCATTCCAGTGTATGTTCCTTATCATAATTACGTGGTTTTTCAGCGGAGTACTGACTATTAAAAAATTTATATTAATTCTATTTTAATTGATTAAGTCAAATAATTAAGTTAATAAATAAATTAATTCTATCAGAATTAATATATTTGTTAAAGTGATTATTAGATTAATTAAATAAGAATTAATATGAAAAAGGATTAATTAGTTAAATGATATTTAATAAGTCATTTAATTAATTATAAACTGAAAAATATGATGATATAACTATCAAACTGATAGTCATATTGAGTTTATAAAGGAGATAGTCATATTCAGTTCAAAGGAGATAGTCATATACAGTTCAAAGGAGATAGTCATATTTCATTCAAATGGAAAGTTATACCGAATGTTATATTGACATGGTAAGTTATACCGAATGTCATATTGAGCTGGATTGTTATACCGAAAGTCATATTTAAACTGGACAGTCATATTACATTCAATTGATAGTCATACCGATTGTCATATTAATGTAAAATGATTGTCATATCAGTTTAAATCAAGTAATATGACTATGACTGTGTATTTAAGGAAACAGAATGCAGAAGATCAGAATCAGTCGAGCTTATAACAGAAAATACACACAGCAGCCATTCTCTCTCTCTCTCAAGCTCAAGAACACCTCCAAATTTAATTCTGTAAATTCAAGTTCATCTCAGTTGTAATATCCTATCCATTGGAACTTGTTTACTTGTGATTCTTGTACTACTAGCGAATTAAGTTTCCTAGTTCACAAATTGATATCTTGATTTTATTAACTAAATTAGCAAAGTTCATGTTGAATTTTCTAATTAGTTATTAATTACTTGATAATCATTTGGACTGATTTTGTAACACCCATCAAGTTAATATATTGTTATATTCAACTTGAAATTTGTGTTATATTATTCCGCACAAAATATTCGTTTAAGTGAAAATTATTTAATGAATAAATTTTGAGAAAATGGTATAGATTATATTCAACCCCCCTTCTACAATCTTATCGGACCTAACAATTGGTATCAGAGCCTATTGATTGATACACAAATCAAGATCCTAATTTTACTCAATCAAAAATCAAGCTCGAATTTTTAACTCTCTTAAAAATTCATCATGTCAGCCAAAGGCAATGTTAAAATTCCTATCTTTAATAAAGATAACTATGATATGTGGAAAAACAAAATGGAGTTATTTCTTGATGTAGCAAACCCAAGATTTTTGTGGGTTTTGGAAAATGGACCAGTAACTCCCATGCAACATGATACTGAAACAGTTGTAAATGGAACTGTAACAGTCCCTGCCAAATCCTATCCAAAGGACCCTAAGAACTATACCTCTGAAGATAAGGAGGAAGCTGGATTGGATAAAAATTTGAGACTCATTCTATTGGATTCCCTAGATGCTGTAATGTATAGCCATGTGAGGAATTGTAAAACTGCTAAGCACATCTGGGAAACTATTGAGGTCATTAATGAAGGGACTGATGAAGTCAAGGAAAATAGACTACAAATTCTAACTTCTGAATATGAACACTTTAGAGCTGGCCCTAATGAAGGCATTCAGGAAGTGTTCGAAAGGTATAACAAGATAATCAACAACTTGCAAGTTCATGGCAAGCAATATACTCAGAAGGAGATCAACATGAAGTTTTTACTAACTATGCCTACTCACTTGGAGCATAGAATCACTGCCATCAGAGAATCTAGAGATCTAACTCAGGTTGCTCTTGAAAGGCTGTTTGGTGTTCTGAAAACATATGAATTTGAACAAGTACAGCAAAAGGAATTCTATGGCAAAGGCAGAATGGAAAATTCTTCTACAGCTCTAGTGGTTGAGGTTCCTAAGGAAGTGGAAACTAAAGTTGTTAAACCTAACAGTTTCAACAAGGAACAAACTGAAGTAGAACTTGGCCAAACACCAGCTACTCAGGATGGTGGAGAATTTTATTCACTTGAAGAGCTGGATCAATTGGAAGATGAATCTATGGCAATGATGGTGAGACAATTTAGTAACTTTAGATTCAGAAGAAATCCAAAGTTCAGGTTTAAGTCAAATAACAGATTTCAGAGAGGAGGTTCTTCATCCTCTAGTAACAGGGGAGGTTATAAAACTGGAACTGTTGACAGAAGCAAAATTCATTGTTTCAATTGTAATGAGTTGGGACATTTTGCTACTGAGTGTTAGAAACCCAAGCAAGCACAGAAGAAAGATTATGCTTCTGAAAAGAAGAAAAGTGGAAGAGCTTATGTAGCTGCTGGTAAAAGCTGGGATGACACAGATAGCGAAGATGAAGAATATGGAAACTTTGCGTTGGTAGCAAATGCTGAATCTTCAACTTATTATACCACACCGGTAATTCTTACTGATGCTCAGTTAATTGATAGTTTACGTAGTTCCTTGAATAATGCACAAAGAGGGTACGAGAGAATAAGTCTTGTTAACACTAACCTTGAAAATCAAATGTTAGATTTAAAAAAGGTGCAGGTTAATCAAGATAAGAATATAGAAGAAATAGCTCGACTTAACTACAGAGAAAAGGGTCTAGGAGAATACATGGTAAAACAAGTTGATAGGATTGCTGAACAAGAAACCAAGATTAGAGAACTTGAAACACAGGTTAGAGCTTGTTATAATACTGTTAAGGTTTCTAAAGATTTCTTCAACAAACAAGCAGTAGAACAAACTGTGGGAATAGGATTTGATTACAGTCAAGCTATTGGTTCTTTGAGTAATCATTCTCCTAATTCTATCCCAGCTAAAGAAAGAGGTATACCATATATTCTCAAGAATGTTGAAAAACCAATGTTTACAAAATCTGATGCTGGCCCACCAGATATTCTTTCTATGGTAATACAAGAAGAAATGAGAAATGAGGATAGTGCAAATGGCACAGTTCTTGTTAAGGATAAAAGTGTTAAGGATAAAACTGTTAAGAATTCTAATACAAAGAATGTGTCATCCAAGAAAAATGTCACAGTCTTTGTTAAGGCTAAATCAGTTGAGGACGTTAACACAACAAATGTTTTATCCAAGAAAGATGTACCTAAAGTACCAGTCAAAGTTGTTGAATCAGCTAGTTCCTCTAAGACTGGATTAGGTAGTAATAAGTTAAAACAGAAAAATACCATGTCTACTATTGATTCTAATCATAAAGCATGTGGTATTATCAATTGTATGTCTTGTGCTTTTAACAGTATGCGTGCTTATTTTAATGGTAATTATGCATGTGTTAAACAGAATGCTTCTCGACAGCACATGAACAGGAACAATAATGTTCGATCTAAGACTGCTTTTCCTCCTCAAGTTAGGAGAGAGACATTTGCACCTAAGACTAGACAAAAGATTACCAAGAATGTCTACCAGGTCAAATGTCCAGTCAATGACAAAAGTGTTACTGTTGCGAGAGAAACATGGATACCCAAGATTAAACAAAAGATTTTCAAATCTGTTTATAAGGTTAAATGTTTATTGACTAAAGAGGTTAAAATTAAAAATGTTGTTTTGCCTGATAAAGGTCAATACTTTAAATACGCAGGACCCAATCAAATTTGGGTCCCGAAGAAGGTTTAACTCCTTTGTTATTGCAGGGTATTGAACAGGTTGATCGAGTAACCTGGATCTTGGACAGTGGATGTTCAAGGCATATGACTGGAGATAGAACCCTGCTGACAAATGTGGTGGAGAAGGCCGGCCCAGTAGTTACCTTTGGAGATAACAACAAAGGTAGAACTGATGGATATGGCAGACTTGAAGCTAGAAATGTTATCATTGATGAAGTTTCTTTTGTGAAAGGACTTGAGCACAATTTGCTCAGTGTCAGTCAATTCTGTGATAAAGGTTATGAAGTTCATTTCAACAAGAAGAATTGTCTAATTTCACACAAGAGACATGAAAAGCCACAACTGACAGGAGTTAGAAAAGGCAATCTGTACGTAGCCAATATGAACTCAGGAAGCACTGAAGAAGTCACTTGCTTCTACACTAAAGCATCTAATGATGAGAGTTGGCTATGGCACAAGAAACTTTCTCATCTTAATTTTAAGACAATGAATTTTCTGGTCAAAAGAGAATTGGTGAGAGGTTTGCCTTCAATGGAATTCACTCAAGAAGGACTGTGTGATGCATGTCAAAAAGGCAAGATAAAAAGGGCAAGTCACAGGAGCACTGATACATCTTCAATAACTGAACCATTACAATTACTCCATATGGATTTGTTTGGTCCAGTTAATGTGATGTCTATGTCAAGGAAGAGATATGCTCTAGTGATTGTTGATGATTTTTCAAAATACACATGGGTTCTGTTTTTGAATTCTAAAGATGAGACTCCACAACTGGTGATTGATCACATTAAATTAATTGAGCGAGATTCTACGTATCCAGTGAGAGCTATAAGATCAGACAATGGAACTGAATTCAAGAATGCAGTTCTAAATGACTTTTGCACTGAGAAGGGTATAACCAGACAATATTCAGCTCCAAGAACTCCTCAGCAAAATGGGGTAGTGGAAAGAAAGAATAGAACCTTGATTGAAGCTGCACGTACTATGCTAAGTGAATCAAGGCTTCCATTGTACTTTTGGGCTGAAGCCATCAATACTGCGTGCTATACCCAGAATCGAACTCTAATCAATAAAGATCAAATGAAGACACCCTATGAAATTATGGCTGATAAGAAACCTTCACTCAAATACTTTCATGTATTTGGTGCAAAATGCTTTGTGCTTAAAGAAGGTGATGATCAAGGTGGTAAATTCGATACCAAAGCATTTGAAGCAATTTTCATTGGTTATTCAATGAGAGCATACAGGGTGTATGTGATTGATGAACCGAAGATGATGGAAAGTGTCAATGTAACATTCGATGACACTAAACTCCCTAGTATCCAAACTGAGAATCCATCTGAGAAGCTATCTTTCGATGACATGACAGATACAGATTCAGATGATGACAATGCACCTGAGATTTTTGCTGATGCTAATGACAACAATGATGATCTGGGTAATGGTGATGAAATCAATGATAGTAGTCAAAATTCCCCTGACTCTAATAATCAATCATCATCTAGTCAACCTGGCAACAACTCAGGGGGAGAAAATGAAGGGTCAACTGGTCACACACAACATCCCAATGAAGGTCAAGGCGAATCATCAAGATCTAATCTTCCCAGACAGACTGTTTGGAATAGAGCTCATCCTTTTGAGCTAATTATTGGTGATCCAGTTGTTGGTGTAAAGACTAGAAGAGATTTTCAGAATCAATGCAATTATTCAGGGTTTCTATCTGAAATGGAACCTAAGAAAACTGAAGAAGCTCTTTCTGATCCTGATTGGGTGATTGCTATGCAAGATGAACTCAATCAATTTAAACAACAAGAAGTTTGGAAGCTGGTACCCAGACCTACAGACAGACCAGTAGTTGGCACAAGGTGGGTATTCAGAAACAAACTTGATGAAGATGGCACAGTGACGAGAAATAAAGCAAGACTGGTAGCAAAGGGTTACTCCCAATCTGAAGGCATTGACTATGATGAGACCTATGCTCCAGTGGCTAGACTTGAGGCCATAAGAATATTCTTGGCATTCGCAGCATTTTCAAACTTTAAAGTTTATCAAATGGATGTCAAGAGTGCTTTTTTGAATGGCAAGCTAGATGAAGAGGTTTATGTAGAACAGCCCCCTGGCTTTGAAGATCCAGATTTAATTGACTATGTCTACTTCCTTTTCAAGGCTGTCTATGGTCTTAAGAAAGCACCAAGGAAATGGTATGACACTCTCTCTGAATTTTTACTTGAAAATGATTTTGTTAGAGGTGTCATAGACAAAACTCACTTCACAAAGAAACATAAGAATGATACAATTATAGTCCAAGTCTATGTGGACGATATAATATTCGGGTCTACTAATGATCTTTTGTGCAAGAAATTTGCGAAGTTAATGCAGGGTAGATTTGAAATGAGCATGATGGGTGAGCTGAAGTTCTTTCTTGGATTGCAAATAAGTCAAAGGACAGATGGAATATTTATCTGTCAATCCAAGTATGTCAAAGAGCTTCTCAAGAAGTATCAAATGGAGGACTCTTCTTCAGCAAAGACACCATCATCCACAGCTGTCAAATTTGGAGCATGTGAAAATTCTGCTAAGGTAGATATCACAAGCTACAGAGGTATGATAGGCTCATTACTTTATCTTACTGCGAGTAGACCTGATATTATGCATGCTACGTGTTTGTGTGCAAGGTTCCAATCGGATCCTAGAGATGTTCATCTCATTG
Source organism: Saposhnikovia divaricata (assembly GCA_036435485.1). Taxonomy (NCBI): domain Eukaryota; kingdom Viridiplantae; phylum Streptophyta; class Magnoliopsida; order Apiales; family Apiaceae; genus Saposhnikovia; species Saposhnikovia divaricata. Next base: position 133,924,343 of record CM071594.1, on the reverse strand, counting down.
CTGTTAAACGAATTCTGAGATATCTTAAGGGTACGCCTAATGTAGGCATCTGGTACCCTAAAGATTCTGGTTTTAATCTTGTTGGATATACAGATTCTGACTATGCAGGAAGTGTTGTGGATAGAAAAAGCACATCTGGGAGTTGTCAATTCCTAGGTGGTAGACTAGTTTCCTGGTACAGCAAGAAACAACAAACAGTTTCCAACTCAACGGCTGAAGCTGAATATATAGCTGCTGGAAGCTGTTGCGCACAGATTTTGTGGATCAGGAATCAGCTGAGAGACTATGGCTTTGTGCTTGATAAAATTCCAATTTTATGTGATAATACAAGTGCCATAGCAATCTCTAACAATCATGTGCAGCACACAAGAACAAAGCATATTGACATCAGGTATCATTTTATTCGAGAGCATGTCATGAATGGTACCGTGGAGTTATTTTTTGTACCCACGGAAGAACAAACAGCAGATATTTTTACTAAGTCTCTTGACGAATCCACATTTACCGGAATTGTTGGTGAATTGGGTATGTTAAACAGTCCTAGTAATTAAACTGGTTAATATCTGAGGTTTGATCTTTAATAATTTACAAGTCATTGATGTGTTAATATTTCTTATTAAATCACTTGTATAATTATTTTATCAACTTATATTCTTGCTTGTTTCATCTTAAATCATTGTTATTATGTTCTGTACATATTTTTAATTACTTATTGTATTTTTAGATTAATTCATTTTCTTTAAAAATATTTTTCTCAAATTTTACAAGCTGTAATTTATGAGAAATCTATTTTTCTTGAAAATGTTGTTGTTTTTAATTCAGTTTAATTATTTTTTGTTTTTTGTTGTTTAAATAAATCATAGTTTCTTTTTGAATAATTTTCCATATGGAAATTGTTTTATTAGAAAATTTATAGATTTATTAACTCATCAGAAATAATTATGTAAATATGTAGTATGATTATTTGATTTTATTTGATTTTATTTGATTTGTAATGTTTGTCCTTTTGTTATTAATGTTTGATTTCGTAAAAGGGACTACATATGATCGTTTTTATAATTTTTATTAGGTTTTATAATTTTAGTGTAAGTTAATTTGATATTTTTTTTGGATTATGTAAATAATTAATGTGATTTTTCTGTTAAAATTTTGTTAATTTTGGTTAGTTATATTAACTGTTTTGTAAGAATATAACTTTCGGTATAACAATCTATTTGATTGTTATATTCGAAGTTGTATTAGTTATATTAGTTAAAAAATGGTGTAATATAACTTAGTAATAAAATAGATATAATTTTGTTTTTGTTTAAATATAACTGTTAATTAGTTCATAGTCATATTGTGTGTTTTTCTAGTAATATAACTATCGGTATAACTGTTGATTTTATTGTCATATTATGTGTTTTTCGGTAGTTATATTAGAGATTTAAGTGTTATATAACTTACTGCCAAGAATAGTCATATTACGTTTACACGTAATATAACTATCGGTATGACTATCACCCGATAGTCATATCATAGTCATTTGATATTTAAGAAGTAAGTTATATTCATCAGTTATATCTTTATTATTGTTATATTGGCGTGTTAAGTCACCCAAAACAGTCGAACGATACATACACAATATATACACAGATTTCGGTCGAATTGCTGTCGAATTTCTGTCTCAAATCATACTCAAAACACGTTTCTAAGGACAATTCTTGATTACCCAGTCAATAATCATCATAATCAAGGTTAAAATGTAAGATTTGGTCGAGGTTTTGGATTTTGAGTTTGAAAAGTTCGAATTTATGATCTAAAATTCTGAACAAATGGTGATGATTTTGTAAAATCTAAAAATATATGTGTGTTTGTACTGCAATCAAGATCTTTGCCTAAATTTTTCAGAATTTTTAATAAAGATTTTGATTTTTCGAATTTTTATTTATTTATTAATTCGAATTTTGTAATTTAATTGGGTTAAATTGTTGAATTTTGCAGATTTATTAATTTTAATCCCTGATTTGGAATGGCTGGTGCTTATAATAATTTTGAGCTTGTGAATCACAATTATATTGGATATTTTAATCCCGAGGATTGCCCAGTGGATCGGTTCAAGCCCTGGATAAAATTTCTAAACGAACAAAATATTTGTAGCCATTCTATAACTGCATATGTTCCAATGAAATATGGTCCACTCAAACTAATGTGTACTACAGCTGTCTCAGATGAAAGATCATTTTCATTCGACTTTAATGACAAGACATATACAGTCACTACACCAAACTGGCAAATTACTAACAGATAAAAAAAGCCATTAGTAACGGATATATCCGTTACTAATTAGTAACGGATATATCCGTTACTAATTAGTAACGGATATATCCGTTACTGATGGCATTAGTAATAGATATATCCGTTACTAATTAGTAACGGATATATCCTTTACTAATTCTATGTATCCGTTACTAATATTAAATATCTGTTACTAATTAGTAACGGATACATAGAATTAGTAACGGATATATCCGTTACTAATGCACATATATCCGTTACTAATTAGTAACGGATATATCCGTTACTAATTCTATGTATCCGTTACTAATTAGTAACAAATATATCCGTTACTAATATTATATATTCGTTACTAATTAGTAATGGATATATAATATTAGTAACAGATATATCTGTTACTAATTAGTAACGAATACATAGAATTAGTAGCAGATATATCCGTTACTAATTAGTAATGGATATATAATATTAGTAACGGATATATCTGTAACTAATTAGTAACGAATACATAGAATTAGTAGCAGATATATCCGTTACTAATATTAGTAACGGATATATCCGTTACTAAGGAATAATATATCTGTTACTAATTTAATACTTTTAAAAGATTTATATTATAAAATCACATCAAATAAACTTGTTATTTTTAATTTTTTTGTATATCACTAAAATCATTAGATATTAACAGCTGTACGGTTGGATCGTCGCAAAAAATATTTTAAAAATATTGTTTTGTGAAATCGGGACGATACTAGTTATCGCGAGTATTGTTTTTTGGAAATTTATATTACAAAATCACATCAAATAAGCTTGTAATTTTTTAATTTTTTGTGTATATCACTAAAATCCTTAGATATTAACAGCCGTACGGTTGGATCATCGAAAAAATATTTTAAAAATATTGTTTTGTGCAATCGGGACGATACTAGTTATCGCGAGTACTGTTTTTTGGAGATTTATATTATAAAATCACATCAAATAAGCTTGTAATTTTTTAATTTTTTGTGCATATCACTAAAATCCTTAGATATTAACAGCCGTACGGTTGGATCGTCGAAAAAATATTTTAAAAATATTGTTTTTTGCAATCGGGACGATACTAGTTATCGCGAGTATTGTTTTTTGGAGATTTATATTATAAAATCACATCAAATAAGCTTGTAATTTTTTAATTTTTTGTGTATATCACTGAAATCCTTAGATATTAACAGCCGTACGGTTGGATCGTCGAAAAAAGATTTTAAAAATATTGTTTTGTGCAATCGGGACGATACTAGTTATCGCGAGTATTGTTTTTTGGAGATTTATATTATAAAATCACATCAAATAAGCTTGTAATTTTTTAATTTTTTGTGTATATCACTGAAATCATTAGATATTAACAACCGTACGGTTGGATCGTCGAAAAAAGATTTTAAAAATATTGTTTTGTGCAATCGGGACGATACTAGTTATCGCGAGTATTGTTTTTTGGAGATTTATATTATAAAATCACATCAAATAAGCTTGTAATTTTTTAATTTTTTGTGTATATCCCTAAAATCCTTAGATATTAACAGCCGTACGGTTGGATTGTCGAAAAAATATTTTAAAAATATTGTTTTTTTGCAATCGGGACGATATTAGTTATCGCGAGTATTGTTTTTTGGAGATTTATATTATAAAATCACATCAAATAAGCTTGTAATTTTTTAATTTTTTGTGTATATCACTAAAATCCTTAGATATTAATAGCCGTACGGTTGGATCGTCGAAAAAAGATTTTAAAAATATTGTTTTGTGCAATCGGGACGATACTAATTATCGCGAGTATTGTTTTTTGGAGATTTATATTATAAAATCACATCAAATAAGCTTGTAATTTTTTAATTTTTTGTGTATATCACTAAAATCATTAGATATTAAAAACCGTACGGTTGGATCGTTGAAAAAAGATTTTAAAAATATTGTTTTGTGCAATCGGGACGATACTAGTTATCGCGAGTATTGTTTTTTGGAGATTTATATTAGAAAATCACATCAAATAAGCTTGTAATTTTTTAATTTTTTGTGTATATCACTAAAATCCTTAGATATTAACAGCCGTACGGTTGGATCGTCGAAAAAAGATTTTAAAATATTGTTTTGTGCAATCGGGACGATACTAGTTATCGCGAGTATTGTTTTTTGGAGATTTATATTATAAAATCACATCAAATAAGCTTGTAATTTTTTAATTTTTTGTGTATATCACTAAAATCATTAGATATTAACAACCGTACGGTTGGATCGTCGAAAAAAGATTTTAAAAATATTGTCGTTTTTTTAAAAAAATAATTATTTTCGATTTTTTAAAAAAATAATTATTTTCGTTTTTTTAAAAAAATAATTATTTTCGATTATTTTTTAAAAAAAATTATTTTCGATTATTTTAAAAAAAATTATTTTCGATTTTTTAAAAAAATATTATTTTCGATTTTTTTTAAAAAAATTAATAATTTTCGGTTTTTAAAAAAAATTATTTTCATTTTTTTAAAAATAATTATTTTCGATTTTTTTTAAAAATAATTATTTTCAATTTTTTTTAAAAAATAATTATTTTCGATTTTTTTAAAAAAATAATTATTTTCGATTTTTTAAAAAAATTTAATTATTTTCGATTTTTTAAAAAAATTAATTATTTTCGTTTTTTAAAAAAAATAATTATTTTCGATTTTTTAAAAAATAATAATTATTTTCGATTTTTTTTAAAAAAAAATTATTTTCGATTTTTTTAAAAAATAATTATTTTCTATTTTTTTAAAATAAATAATTATAACAAATTTTTAAAAAATTAAATTTTAAAAAATATGTAAAATTAAATTAAAACGAATTTTTTAAAAAATTATAATTTTAAACGAATTTATAAAACAAAAACATGTAAAAGTTCATAGCATAAGGATTGTATTTCCATATATATCATAAATACTCGCGTGTCACAGTTGGTTGAGTGGGTGTACTACCTCATAGGAGGTCAGGGGTTCGAAACCTTACTTCAACAAATCTGGAAAAATTGAGGTTGGGTGAGAGGTGGGGGCGGCTGTGGTGGCAGCCTCTGATTGGCTGAGAGTACAAGTGGAGCGATTTGATTGGCTGAGAGGTGGGGGCGGCTGTGGTGGCAGCCTCTGATTGGCTGAGAGCTTATTAATTTTTTTTAATATTAGTAACGGATATATCCGTTACTAATTCTAAACATCCGTTACTAATTAGTAACGGATATATCCGTTACTAATTCTAAACATCCGTTACTAATTAGTAACGGATATATCCGTTACTAATCGTCCGTCACAATTGTTTTTTTTATTTTGTAACAGATATATCCGTTACTAATTAGTAACGGATATATCCGTTATTAATTTCAGATATCCGTTACTAATTTGTAACGGATATATCCGTTACTAATCTATTTCTAACGGATATATCCGTTACTAATTAGTAACGGATATATCCGTTACTAATTCCAGATATCCGTTACTAATTAGTATTAGTAACGGATATATCCGTTACAAATTAGTAACGGATATATCCGTTACAAATTAGTAACGGATATATCCGTTACTAATTCCAGATATCCGTTACTAATTAGTAACGGATATATCCGTTACTAATTAGTAACGGATATATCTGTTACAAAATAAAAAAAAAAAGCAATTGTGACGGACGATTAGTAACGGATATATCCGTTACTAATGTCATTAGTAACGGATATATCCGTTACTAATGGCCAGTTTTGGTGTAGTGAGTGGATGAATCTGTCTTCAATGCTGCTCTGAGGCTTCCTACTGAACGATTTGCTGAAGTGCCTTCAAATGATGAGTTGACTCAATTTTTCACAAATATCAACTATCATGGTCAACTGAATCTTAAACGACCACTCAAAAGCAATCTTGTTCAAGAATGGAATATCTTCTTCGAGATCATAGCAGAGGTGTTTGCTAATTCTACAAAGAGTAACAATACTGTCATCACAGGTATGTTACAGTCAATTGGTTTCTCAATTGCTCACAATAGGAGAATCAATTTTGGCAGCTTGATATGGCCTATTCTGCTAAATCGATTGAAGAAGGCTACAAAGAATTTTGGAAAAGGTAAACTGGTTAAGTGTCATTATCCTCGATTTTTGACACTAATTTTTAATCATCTTATGCCTAAGGATCAACCTGCTCCATTTCCAAATGATCGAATTCAATGGTCTGGTAAACCAAACAAGAAGTTCTACACCAGGCTGGATACTTCTAAGGTCTTGTTGCATGTTCCTGTAGTCATAACACCATATATGTCTACATACATACATTTGCCAAATGTCATGCCACAGCCAGATGCTGAGATACCTTTAATTCAACAAGCTCCACAGCCTGAAGCAGAACAAGTTCCAGCACCTCAACCTGATTCTGAACCCTTGAATACTCTTGAACATCAACTTCCAGTGGATCAACCCACTCAGAATGAAGATGATGTACATGATAATGATCAGGTATTTGACTCAACTCATTTACAATCTCAATATCTTTCTGATAGTCAAATGATTGTGAGAAGTGAACAAGGGATTCTAGATCCACAACCTTTATCCCAGGTCAATGCACCAAACACTGATCCTAAATTCTCCAAACACTATCGTAGAAAGAAATTGTCATTCAAAAGAGCTATCCCCAGTAGTGATATCTTGAGTGAAACAGATTTGCCATCACAAAAGAAAAGTAAAACCATGTCAAAGGCAATCTTAAACCCATTCATTCCTTCAAGTTCACCCCTGTTACTCACAATGGGGGAAGATATTTTCTCACATGAAGCTGAAAACTTTGTGATGCAAGAGGAGCAAGTTACAGTGCCTGCCATTGTTACGGCAGAAGAACCTTCACAGGTTGATCGGGATTTGCGAACTCCCATTGCACCACCACTGACCTTCCAAGAGGAGGCTAGGGTGATCTCTAGTGCAGGTACAATGGATGCAGCTCAGAATTATGAGAGGAGTGATGTGAGAATTACTTCAAATCTGAGTGAAACACTAGCACGTGAGGTGAGTGATACTCAGAGAGCAATTGAGGTGAGAGCACACAATGACACATACACTTTATCTCTCATCGCACAACTCAATCAAATGAAAGAAAGTCTTGCTCAAGCTGAAGAAGACAACAAAAACTTGAGGTTTGATATGGATAACATGAGAACTATCTTCAACAACAAAATCAATGCACTTAAACTCTCTCAACAACAAGCAGTTGAAGACTCTGGAGATGTCACAGTGGCTCAAGATCTTATTATATCATCTATGTCTAATCAGATTGAAGATCTTCAGAATAACATAAATGAGAATCACTTGACCACTGAACATCGTCTCAGTCAGATTGAAGAGCAAAGTGATCATCAAGCAAAGGGGTTGAGACACTTATATAATATCATTAGCAGAACTCACTCACTTACAGCAGAAGAGAAGAAATTCTTTGAAGGTAGTGATGGAAGTGACCCTGGAGCTGGTACAAGTCACAAGACTGTAGAGGATTCCTCAACTAAGGGGGAGAAATCTAGAGGGGGAGGAAGTGCAAGTAAAGAGAAAATGGAAGATAGGAGTGAAGGGAAGAAGAAGACAACTCATCAAGCAGCAGAACAGGAAGATGATGATGTAGAAGGTTTTTACTATACAGGTGAACCTGATATTGATCTGTTTTCTGACTTACAGTTTCCTGATGTTGGTGAAGAATTTGATGAACCAGATCTCAGTTTTTGGGATGATGAAGAGCAAATAATTCCTGATTCTGTTGAAACACAACAAATGAATTTTGAAGCAAATAAAGAACTTGAACAGAATGAAGCTAATCTGGCTATGAGAGAAGAAAGACTCAAGAAGACACTCGAACAGTTAGCTCATAATGAAAGACTTCAAAAGGCAGAACAGGAAGCACTTCAAAAGCAACATGCTCAAAAGTTGGAAGCTAGGAAGATGTACATCAAGTACAAAAATGGTGATAAGTGGGAACGTGCTCAAAAGGTAATTGACTCACCACAAACTTCTGACTATGATGATCGTCGGATGATTGCTATTTTTGAAAGCTTTAAAAAGAAGAACCCTATACATGATATGTATTTGAAAGATTTAAAGATAGAAATTGTGAGAATAACCACTGCATCTGATCCTAAGAATGGTGAGCTACTTATCTTTGTTGAATGTCATAAGCTCGGATCTCACAAAGTATCGCTTCAGTTCTTCTATGATAGATCTCTGTCAGAGCTTTGGGTGTTAAGACCAAAAGTAAGAATATCTTCTGAACTAGGCATACTGCTTCTTGAAAAATTTCAAGAGTTTGCTGAAAGAGCTGGTCCTGAAGTTATAAATGACCCTCCACAAGTTAAAATTCTTAAGGGAGAAGTTATTCATACTGTTAATCTTCAGACAGACGAATTGTATACACACCTTGCCAGACATTTGGTATATGTTGAATATGCTCTTCGAAATCATGGTTTTGCATCACAAGAAAAGATTGAAGCTGCAAATCATATTCGATCCTATGCTCAGACCAACATGAAGAAGTACAAGCAGTATCAAGGTGAGTTGAGAAAGAAACTTGGAATACCACTGGTTTATCCTACAGATGTGTCATCCAGAAGGGAATTACTTGTTGACTCCGGGTTGATCAAGAATCTACCTGATATGGATGAACAAGAAAAAGGAGAAATCAACGAGGAAGAAGGTGGTAAATGAAGATTAGCTCTACAAGTTATATCATTAGAGCTTTGATAGAACAAGATAGGATAATTGTCTTATATGATTAGTCTAGAGGATCATCTATCTTGTATTTATCTTTTCTGTTTGAATCTGGATAATGTTAATATAAACCAGAACTTTTACATTATTTACTTAGCATTTAAAGTGTTTTCTTTTACTTGTTTAATTGGGATTAGTTGAAGAATCCTCTAGGTATTTGCTTGTTATTGTATAACAAACAAATAGGGGGAGATTGAAAGGCATATGACTCAGCCTATTTGTAGTTCGAGGATCCTAATCCAATTAAACTAGATTGTAATAAGTAAATAATATCAACTGTCACAGGAATCTCAAAAGATGATAACCGTCAGAAGAAAAATCAACAAGTCAATCTATAGTTTTGATGTTTTACACTGGAAGAAGATTCAGATATCTGATCAGGCCTCAAGGTAGCATTGAAACAAGTGGATTCATTTAAGAAGACAGAGATTTCTACTAGTGACAAGAAACAATTTCAGTACCGAATGATTGATGAGAGTGAAGAGTATAAAAAGACCACAGTGTTAAAAGTCACGATGAAGAACAGAGATTGGAGTTAGTCGTTCATGAACCAGACAGTACATCGAACGTCAACATCATTCCAGTGTATGTTCCTTATCATAATTACGTGGTTTTTCAACGGAGTATTGACTATTAACGAATTTATATTAATTCTATTTTAATTGATTAAGTCAAATAATTAAGTTAATAAATAAATTAATTCTATCAGAATTAATATATTTGTTAAAGTGATTATTAGATTAATTAAATAAGAATTAATATGAAAAAGGATTAATTAGTTAAATGATATTTAATAAGTCATTTAATTAATTATAAACTGAAAAATATGATGATATAACTATCAAACTGATAGTCATATTCAGTTTATAAAGGAGATAGTCATATTCAGTTCAAAGGAGATAGTCATATACAGTTCAAAGGAGATAGTCATATTTCATTCAAATGGAAAGTTATACCGAATGTTATATTGACATGGTAAGTTATACCGAATGTCATATTGAGCTGGATTGTTATACCGAAAGTCATATTTAAACTGGACAGTCATATTACATTCAATTGATAGTCATACCGATTGTCATATTAATGTAAAATGATTGTCATATCAGTTTAAATCAAGTAATATGACTATGGCTGTGTATTTAAGGAAACAGAATGCAGAAGATCAGAATCAGTCGAGCTTATAACAGAAAATACACACAGCAGCCATTCTCTCTCTCTCTCAAGCTCAAGAACACCTCCAAATTTAATTCTGTAAATTCAAGTTCATCTCAGTTGTAATATCTTATCCATTGGAACTTGTTTACTTGTGATTCTTGTACTACTAGCGAATTAAGTTTCCTAGTTCACAAATTGATATCTTGATTTTATTAACTAAATTAGCAAAGTTCATGTTGAATTTTCTAATTAGTTATTAATTACTTGATAATCATTTGGACTGATTTTGTAACACCCATCAAGTTAATATATTGTTATATTCAACTTGAAATTTGTGTTATATTATTCCGCACAAAATATTCGTTTAAGTGAAAATTAATTAACGAATAAATTTTGAGAAAATGGTATAGATTGTATTCAACCCCCCCTTCTACAATCTTATCGGACCTAACAATCTCCAAAAATTATAGTTGTAATATTCTATATTTCTTGTAAACAATCTTTATTTTTATACAAATTTTAAGTTTCATTTAATTGCTTGCACTTCTCTTTCATTTCTCTCCTTGTTCTTTATTTCGTTATTTTCGTAAATTCTCGGGTGGACAAAGTAGCAACGCTAACCACACGGGATTGAAAGTATCGATTTGAAGAATTTGTTTTCGTAATTTTAATTTTTGTTTTAATATTAGTTACGCCCCTTTAAATCTCCATTTTATTGTGGGCATTTTCATTCTAAATCATCATTTTAGTGTATTATAATTTCAATTTGCATAGTTAATTTTCGTATTTTCGTATTTAATAGTATAAAACAAAAAAAACAAAAATATTAGTTTTATAATTTTCAGCATTTTTTTTTTCTGTCTTTATTTGTGTTAATTTGAAGCTAGGCTGCTTGTTTCCCCTGTTTTGTTTTACAGTTCACGAACCAAACATACTCTCCCCCATACCTTCTTATTTCTCTTTTAACATACATAAAACCCAGTTCCCTTTCTTCATTTCCTGCGAACAAACCATCTCCCCTTTTCATTTCTTTTTCTTTGATTTGAACATACCCTACTCCCCTTCTTCACTTTCTCAATTCAATCACAACACCCATAAACACATAAACAGCCCCCGCCTCCTTTCTTCTCTCCACAAAATAACGAAACTCTCCCCTGTTCTGTTTTTTTTTATCCCAACTCTCCCCTTTTCTTCTTCCCATTTCCTGCGAGCTCACCACAACCCCCTTTCCCCAATTCATGTATCGTTATTTCAGTTTTTTTTATCGGAGTTTGTTTCTTTAATTCATGTATCGTTATTTTTCACCCTTTATTTCGTGTGCTTAATTTTTCGCAAATTATTTGCTAAGTGTTTTCTTCCTGTTCATGCGCACTACTTGGGTTAGAGATAATTCTGCTAGGTTAGTGAGGCCAATTGAGTGTTCATCCTCTTCAGAATCCGACCCCGTAGAAATTCTTGACCCCGTAGTAACCATGGCAGTTTCGTTAAAAGATCGTTGTTACCCCACCAGATCAGCCCAACCCTCTTGCATCACCCTACCTCCCGTAAGTGCTAACAATTTCGAAATCAAAGGTCATCAAATTAGCATGTTACCTAATTTTTGCGGGAGTGACGGTGAGGATCCTTATCTTTTTCTACATGAATTCGAGGAAGTCTGCGCTTTACAAAAACTCCAACAACTTTCCGAGGACTCCATACGGCTTAGACTAATCAACTTCGCTATAAAAGATAATGCAAAAAAATGGTTGTATAGTCTACCTGTCAATTCGATTTCCACGTGGGAGGGTTTCGTAGTCATTTTTCTAAAAAAATTCTTTCCAAGCCATAAGACTACGAAACTCACTAATGAGATTAATCAATTTCGTCAAAAACTCAACGAACCATTTTGGACGTGTTTTGACCGTTTTAAAAATCTTTTATCCCAATGTCCCCACCACGGAATCGAAAAATGGAGGCTCTGTAAGATTGTGTACGAGGCCTTAGATGGTTCAACAACCGCATTGTTGGAATCTATGTGCCAAGGGAAATTCATGGAGAAAGACGAGGACGAGGGATGGGAGTTTTTCGAAGAGTTCGCGGAAAAGACTATGCTATGGGAATCAACTAGGGAGCCTACTCGAGAGCCCGAGAAATCAAACGAATCAATAGCTACCATGCATCAAAGAGGGCTACATCAAGTTGGTAACTCTATCGCGACCGAGGCTAAATTAGCCACTCTTACTCGACGTTTAGAGGCCTTAGAAACCAACGGGTCCCCCTCCCAAGTATCCATGTGCTCAAATTTTAACTCAACCAATCAAGGGATACAAAATCCTCAAGATTTTCAACAAGTCAATGCGATGTTCCAATCGGGTCCTCGAAATGATCCTTATGCTCCTACTTATAACCCCGGTTGGAAAAATCACCCGAACTTTTCTTGGAATCAAGGTCAAGGTCAACAATCTCACCCCGCACAATTCCAAAATCAACCTCCTTCATTCCAAAACTTCCAATCTCAACCACCTGTTTTTCATAAACCTCACGCGAATTCTTTCTCCCCTCAAAATCATGCTCCTTATCCGACTCAAGCTCCTTCCCACCCTCCCGGTTTTTCTGAGTCGGATAAGCGACTTACATCGTTGGAGAAAAGTCTCGATGCGCTTCTAAAAACCACCACTAATTTGGCTCAATCGCAACAAACTTTCATGCAAACCATGACTCAAGATAGGCAGATCTTAAATGCTAGCACCCAATCCATATCTAAGTTAGAGGTTCAAGTAAACCAATTAGCTAACGCCATCCATGAGCGTGAGAAGAATAAGTTTCCAAGTCAGGCTGAGGTCAACCCTAAGTTTCCTATTAATCAAAGACCTCCTGACAATGTGCATGCTGTCATTTCCTTGAGATCCGGAAAGCATGTTGATAATCGAGTAGGAGTCGAGTCCCCCGAAGAGGAAGAAAAAGAATCAAACATTGCACCGACACCTATTCTCGATTCTTCTGATCAAACTCCGATTCCCGTCTCTTCTAGTCAGCCATCTTCTTCGAGTGGAACAACCTCGGAGCCCGTTCCCGAAGAACAAGTCTATAAACCAAAGGCTCCTTACCCACAATGCCTCGTCTCTAATAAGCAAACTGCTCAATTAGACAAGATCTTAGAGGTTTTTAAGCAAGTTAAAGTCAACATTCCCCTTTTAGACGCGATTCAACAAATCCCCTCTTATGCGAAATGTCTAAAAGATTTGTGCACTCATAAACGAACCACCCAAGTCCCTAAGAAAGCCTTCTTGACCTCTCAAGTGAGCTCAATTCTTTCTAACCAGATTCCCGTGAAATATAAGGACCCCGGTTGTCCCACAATTTCATGTGTCATAGGTAATTCTTTTGTGGACAAGGCGTTACTCGATTTAGGCGCCAGTGTGAACTTGCTCCCATTTTCTGTCTACCAAACCCTAGGGTTAGGAGAACTTCAAAAGACGAATGTCACCCTTCAATTAGCAGATAGATCAATCAAAATTCCTAAGGGGATCATCGAGGACGTGCTAATTAAAGTTGGTGATTTCGTCTTTCCTGTTGACTTTGTGGTACTAGAAATCGAACCGGTTAGGAATCCGACATACCAAATTCCCGTCATTCTAGGACGTCCGTTTCTAGCCACTTCGAATGCTTTGATTAATTGTAGAAATGGATTAATGAAACTAACGTTCGGGAACATGACCATTGACCTCAATATCTTTCATGTTGGGAAACAAGCCGATGATTTTCATGATCAACCTATGGATGTCAATTTAATTGATGAAATAGTTGATCAAAATTTCATGACCCCTAATGATGCTCTTGATTTTTGTTTAAACCACTTTGGTCAAAACTGGGATGTTTCCGAATATACAAGTGAGGTCAATGCTATGTTAGATTCCACCATTCCTACAAATAATCGAGATGATGAACCATCTCCCTTGTCTCTTCTCGAAACTAGTGAACCCGTTGAGTCAACGCCTCCCGATTTAGAACTCAAACCTCTTCCCGACACTCTCAAGTACGCCTTTTTAGGTCCTAACGAGTCTCTTCCCGTTATTATCGCCTCTGATTTGACCGAGTCACAAGAGGATGAGCTTGTTAGGGTACTTAGAGAACATAAGGAGGCCATAGGTTGGAGTATCTCTGATATTAAAGGAATTAGTCCGGCCATTGTCCAACATCGAATTCACTTAGTTGATGATGCGAAACCAGTTCGAGATCCTCAACGGCGTTTGAACCCCACCATGATGGAAGTCGTTCGAAAAGAAATTCTTAAGTGTCTCGATAATGGGATCATTTATCCCATTTCTGATAGCTCTTGGGTCAGCCCCATTCAAGTAGTTCCTAAGAAGTCTGGCATTACCGTTGTCACCAACGAGAATGATGAGCAAGTGCCCACCCGTGTTCAGAATGGGTGGAGGGTGTGCATAGACTATAGGAAACTCAATTCTGCCACTAGAAAAGACCACTTTCCTTTGCCTTTTATCGATCAAATGTTAGAAAGGTTAGCCGGTCATTCGTTCTATTGTTTTCTAGATGGTTATTCTGGCTATTTTCAAATTCCCATTGCTCCCGAAGACCAAGAAAAGACCACTTTCACATGTCCCTTTGGAACCTTTGCCTATCGACGTTTGGCCTTTGGTCTAACCACTGCTCCAGCCACTTTCCAAAGGTGCATGATGAGCATCTTTTCTGACAAGGTAGGGGATTTTCTCGAGATCTTTATCGATGACTTTTCCATCTTTGGTTCGTCTTTCCACCAATGCCTAAACCATCTTGAGTTAGTTTTAAAAAGGTGTAAAGAAACCAACCTCGTTCTCAACTGGGAGAAATGTCATTTCATGGTCAAGGAAGGAATCGTTCTTGGTCATAAAATTTCTGAAAAGGGGATAGAAGTCGATAAAGCCAAAGTGGACCTCATTGCAAATCTTCCCCCACCCAAGTCGGTCAAAGCCATTCGTTGTTTCCTAGGCTATGCAGGTTTTTATAGGCGTTTCATTAAGGATTTTAGCAAGAAGGCTAGACCCTTAACCAATCTTCTCGGGAGGGATGTCAAATTCGATTTCAATAGCGATTGTTTACAATCTTTTGAGCACCTTAAGAAAGAATTGACTTCTGCCCCAATCATTCGATCTCCCGATTGGAATCTCCCCTTCGAGTTGATGTGTGACGCTTCTGATTATGCGGTAGGAGCCGTTTTGGGGCAATGAATCGATAAGATGCCCCATGTCATTTACTACGCTAGCAAGACTTTGAATGATTCCCAACTTAACTATTCTACCACCGAAAAAGAACTTCTAGCCGTAGTCTTTGCTCTCGACAAGTTTTGGTCCTATCTTATCGGTTCGAAAATCATTGTCTACACCGATCATGCCGCCCTTCGTTATCTATTCTCTAAGAAAGACTCTAAAGCTCGATTGATTAGGTGGATTCTCTTGCTTCAAGAGTTTGACCTAGAAATTAGGGATAAGAAGGGTTCTGAGAATGTTGTCGCCGATCATCTTTCTCACTTGATAGTAGAGTCCACCATCGACTCTCCTGTAAACGAATCTTTTCCGGACGAACAACTTCTGTCCATCTCTACTCCCCCTTGGTTCGCCGATATTGTCAACTATCTTGCAACCGGCGACATTCCCTCTCATTGGTCCTCTCAAGATAGATCGAAATTTTTCTCCCAGGTCAAACACTTCTTTTGGGATGACCCGTATCTCTTTAAATACTGTTCCGACCAAATCATTCGGAGGTGCATCCCAAATCATGAATTCAAGAATATCCTTTCTTTCTGCCATGACCAAGCCTGTGGAGGGCATTTTAGTGCTAAGAAAACAGCCGCTAAAATCCTCCAAAGCGGTTTTTATTGGCCCACTTTGTTCAAAGATGATGCTGAATACTGTGCCACGTGTAATAGGTATCAACACTTAGGAAAGATCACTAGGAGAAACATGATGCCAATGAACCCCATCTTAATCATTGAGATTTTCGATGTATGGGGTATCGATTTTGTGGGCCCCTTTCCTAGTTCCTTTGGCAACCTCTACATTCTGTTAGCGGTCGATTACGTGTCTAAGTGGGTGGAAGCCATTCCTACTAAGTCCAATGATAACAAGGTCGTTCTTAAATTCCTCAAAGAGAATATCTTTTCTCGTTCGGTACACCTAGGGCTATCATTAGTGACCAAGGCAAGCACTTCAAGAATCGTCAATTTGAGTCTCTTTTGAAAAAGTACTCAATAACTCATTGGCTAGCCACCCCTTACCATCCTCAAACTAGTGGGCTAGTTGAAGTCTCGAATCGTCAAATTAAGCAAATTTTAGAAAAGACTGTCAACTCAAATAGGAAGGATTGGTCAACTAAGTTGATAGATGCCTTGTGGGCATATCGGACCGCTTTTAAAACCATTTTAGGCATGTCCCCTTATCGGATTGTCTTTGGCAAGGCCTGTCACTTGCCCGTTGAGCTCGAACATAGGGCCATGTGGGCCATTCGAGAGTTGAATTTTGACCTACCGACCGCCGGTAGTCATAGGAAGTTGCAATTGTCTGAACTCGAGGAGTTGAGAAATGAAGCCTACGAGAACGCTAAAATCTATAAACAAAGAACTAAGCTTTTTCATGATAAATCTATTTTGAGAAAATCTTTTTCTCCTGGTCAAAAAGTTCTTTTGTACAATTCTAGGCTTCATTTGTTTCCCGGGAAATTGAGATCCCGGTGGGAAGGTCCTTATGTTGTTAGGGTCGTTTTTCCTCACGGTGCTGTTGAAATTGAAAATCCTAAAAATGGTGATATATTTAAAGTTAATGGACAAAGACTCAAACCATTTTTAGAGCTGCCAATTGATCCCGAGGAAGAGGTTATCTACCTCATCGATCCATGATTCAAGTAAGTTTCTTCAGTAGGTAATTGTAAACTCTCTTTCATCCTTATCAGGTATTTTCTCACCATTCTCCCTTGTCATTTATCTTGCATTTTGCATACATTGAGGAGAATGCATGATTTAGGTATGGGGGAGGGTTTTAGTGTAAATACATAAAAATGAAAAATCCAAAAAAAATTGAAAAATTTTAAAAATCCAAAAATAGAGATATTTTAGCTTAGTTGTCCTTCCCACTCTTTAAATTCTAGAACTAGTTGGTGTTGACTATTTTTCGAAAATTATATGTATAATGCCTTTAGATAATTTGAACGTAGTCAATTAAGGTTTTCCTCATGAAACATGTGTCGAACAAATTTTTGCTTAAAAGTCCAAGACGGCACATTTGCACAAGACCTCTGATGGAAGAATTGTATAGGAATGTTATTCGATACCTGAGAGAGAACCCACATGTTAGAACAATGTCGAATCAAACCTTTGCGAGATTTTGCTCCTATAGTGTCAAAAAAAAAAATCAATAAATATTTGTAGTTGCAAAGTGCTAGTGTGATTTTGTAATAATAAATTCTTAGTAGGGAAATCGGCTAGGTTGGGCTCATTGATAACCCGAGTAAGTAAGTCCGAGGGGACTTTGTGCCTAGCAACCTAAGGTCCTTTGTGATCTGGGATTGTTGACCTAAAACTCGCTAAATGGGTATTGATGCAAAAGTCTTTTGGGACCTCAACCATTGCACGGTCGGTCTAACTACTAAGAACGTGAAGTTTGGCTAGATACTTGTTTTTATAGAGATTGGGTCAGTTCAATATTGGTTGAAAAAGAGAAAATATTCGTATGCAGTTAATCCATCAAAGGCCTTAAATTCACTACACACCTTGGGATTTTGTGCATTTTTTTAGTCTAATCATGTGGATTGTGGGAACCTATAATTTGGCTATTATTAGAATAATCTTTAAGGCATGTATTTTCCTACGAAATTGTTTTGTTGACAATAATGAAAGCTAGAGTAAAAGAGGAAAGTTGGAAACTTGCTGATTTATCTCAAAGATTTTATGGGTATATCTTCTGTAAACCCTTAGGAGACAACACTCCTCCTGTAGAGATCGTCTATAGGTTTAACGGGTTGGTAAACCTAAAATTACCCGTGATTCCTACGACAGTGAGTATAGGTTTTTCATTCTGCATTTTTCTTTGTGTTTTACTCGAGGACGAGCAAAAGATAGGTATGGGGGCATTTGATAAGTGCATATTTTTGCATATTTTTATTGCCTATTTATTGCTTGAATTCATATTTTAATAAATTATTTTGTTTTATTTCAGGAAATTCAAGAAAAAATGAAGAAATTGCAAAATAAAGAAAATAAAGGTCAAGGAAGAGAAAAAGAAGAAGAAGAAGGACCAAAACAAGAAGAAAAGGAAAAGCAAGGGGGGGGGGTGGTGCATATTTTCACCAAACAAAATGGATGGCCAAGATTTAGCCAAAACTAAACTAAATCAAGGGCCAAGATTCACCCACACCTACCAAAAACCCTAATTTTTCCCTATAAATAGGCCTCATCTTCTCTTGTAAAAAGACACCAATTATCTTACATACTAAAATTAGATTGTATTAGTTCATCTCCAAAAATTATAGTTGTAATATTCTATATTTCTTGTAAACACTCTTTATTTTTATACAAATTTCAAGTTTCATTTAATTGCTTGCACTTCTCTTTCATTTCTCTCCTTGTTCTTTATTTCGTTATTTTCGTAAATTCCCGGGTGGACAAAGTAGCAACGCTAACCACACGGGATTGAAAGTATCGATTTGAAGAATTTGTTTTCGTAATTTTAATTTTTGTTTTAATATTAGTTACGCCCCTTTAAATCTCCATTTTATTGTGGGCATTTTCATTCTAAATCATCATTTTAGTGTATTATAATTTTAATTTGCATAGTTAATTTTCTTATTTTCGTATTTAATAGTATAAAACAAAAAAAAACAACAAAAATATTAGTTTTATAATTTTTCAGCATTTTTTTTTTCTGTCTTTATTTGTGTTAATTCGAAGCTAGGCTGCTTGTTTCCCCTGTTTTTTTTACAGTTCACGAACCAAACATACTCTCCCCCATACCTTCTTATTTCTCTTTTAACATACATAAAACCCAGTTCCCTTTCTTCATTTCCTGCGAACAAACCATCTCCCCTTTTCATTTCTTTTTCTTTGATTTGAACATACCTTACTCCCCTTCTTCACTTTCTCAATTCAATCACAACACCCATAAACACATAAACAGCCCCCGCCTCCTTTCTTCTCTCCACAAAATAACGAAACTCTCCCCTGTTCTATTTTTTTTTTACCCCAGCTCTCCCCTTTTCTTCTTCCCATTTCCTGCGAGCTCACCACAACCCCCTTCCCCAATTCATGTATCGTTATTTCAGTTTTTTTTATCGGAGTTTGTTTCTTTAATTCATGTATCCTATTGTTGCTGCGAGTTTTATGCGGGTGTTTTTGTTTTGAAATTGTTCGGATTGTTATGTACCGAGTCACCATTGTTTTTCGCTGAGTTAACTGGAATCGTTAATTTTCGTTTCTACCAGTTCTGTTATGTAATTCAGAGTCGAATTATTGCAAAAGCTGGGTCGAGTTTTGATTTCTAAGTTGTTGCTGAAATCGGTTTTCCGAGTTATTAATTTTGAGTTCGACTGAGTCTGTCTCTTTGTTCTGTAATTGTCGAGTTTGGTGTTGAATTGAGTTCGCGAATTGCAAGTGTTAGTTTGCTGAGTTCGTTTAGGAGCTTGCTGTTTACATTTTATAATTAAATCTACTCGTCTGAGTTGCTATTTGTTCGAGTTTGATGTTGTCGAATGTTCGTTGGTTCGAGTTTATGGCGGGAGCTCATATTATCAGCTACTGAATATTCCTTTGACAACAAACTTGGCGGCAAGGGTTACTGTCTCACTGAATTATTTGATTTGGGGATTTTATCTCAGTCAAACCCCCGTGACAGTTTAGATGTTCGAGAAATAGATTTGTTGCAATTCGTCAAAGATTGTAGTAGACCTGCAAGACTACGACAGAAGTTTGAGAGATCACAAGACAAGGCTCGACAATTCAAAGAGTATGACAAGTCTGCATCTACTAGAATTGTTATAGCTAAGTTTGGAAAGAACCCAAAATGCCTTATGCTTAAAAATAACTCTGTTTGTATAGCATTTTAGGAAAGGTCACATGTATGGGCAAATTGTGAGGAGCTGTCACTTGAAAACGACAACAGCTCCGCCATCCATATGACTGATATGCAAAAGGTAGATTAGTCTATATAGAGACACATCTCTCATTCTTTCTGTAACGATTCTCACAAGAAGTCGAAGCTTGAGAAAACCATTTTTCTCGAGGTTGTAGCAACACATTACAAAATAAATAAAACATTTATTTTGTGAGAACATCTTGAATTACTACTTGTGTTTGCAATTCTTATCTAGATAGTTTACAATCTTTATCATTGTTGTTGAGCTAAAGATTTGAAATTATCTATATTGCATTTAACCCCCCTTCTGCAATATACTCCGGGACCAACAACTGGTATCAGAGCATCCAGATCGATATACAAATCTGAAGATCATGACGAGTATTCAGAAGTCAAGTGGTATCAAGATTCCAGTCTTTGATAAAGAGAACTACAATTTTTGGAAAAGAAAGATCTTGTTATTTATCAAAGCTGACCATCCACTATAGATGGGAATCCTTGAGAACGGCCCCTTCATTCCTCAAAAGGAAGTAGCTGCTGCTACTGTAAATGACGAAGTCATTCCAGTCCATTGGGTTGCCAGGAGGCCTTCAGAATACACAGAGACCGAAAAGGAGAAAGTAGCCATGGATGACTACTTACAACTTATCTTACTCGACTCTCTCACTTTAGACAAAGCCATGTATGGTAATGTCATGGGTGTTCATCTGCAAAAGAGATGTGGAGCAAGATAGAGCTGCTGTGTGAAGGAAGTGAAGAGGTCCGAGAAAATCAAAGGCAAATCCTTGTATCACAATATGAAGCCTTCATGGCCAAGCCAAGCGAAAAACTCACACACATGTTTGAAAGGTTCAGTAAGCTAATAGCTGAGTTACAAATTCATGGGAAGTTCTATGATTAAAAGGAGATCAACATCAAATTTCTGCTCACTCTCCCTGAGCATCTTGAGCACAAAGTCACAGCCATAAGAGAGGGAAGAAACTTGAGCGATGTCTCTCTAAAAACTCTTTATGGCGTGCTCAAATTATACGAACTCGAACTCTTTCAAAAGAGAGCTATTCAAACTGGAACCAAAGGAAAGTTGGCAAACATGTGAGGAGCCCTTGTAGCTCATGAACCACAAGTAGCATGTCCAAGTGAATCCTCACAAAGTTCACAACCAACACAAGTACCATCATTGAAGATTGAAGAGGTGTTGGATGACGAGGAGAAGGTGGTTCTGCAGCTCAAAGACGCTGAAGATAAAGACTTCTACACAATAGAAGAGATTGAAAGCATGGATAATCCAACCATGGCTTATATGGCTAAGAGATTCAAGAACATCAAGTTCAGAAGGGACAAGTCATACAAGCCACAGGGTCAAACATCTAAGTTCAACAAGGGGAGTTTTTCAAAAGCTGCTGATGGTGCCACGAGAGGTGGATACAAGACAGGGATAGTGGATAGGTCAAAGTTCAGGTGCTACAAATGCAATGAGCTAGGTCATTTTTCTACTGAATACAGAAGACCAAACAGAATCAAGGAAAAGGATCTGGAAATCATTTTAAGAGGAATCAAGGTAAAGCCTATGTGGCTGAAGGGAAATGCTGGGATGATTCTGAAGATGAGGAAGAAGAAGAGTTTGTAAACTTGGCCCTCATGGCTAAATCTGATGATGAAGCTTCTAGTTCCTCAACTCAGGTACCATCTCTAGTCTTACTTGATATGTCTAAAACTGAATACAAGCATACCATTGAAGATTTAAGTGCTGAGATGTTTAACATTCATGTTAGTTTATCTGCTGCTCACGAAGAAATTGCTAAGTTAACTAAACAGAATGAAACTCTCAAATCTCAAAATGAAATGTTATTGCTTAGAACCAGTCCTCTAGATTCGTTAGCTCAAGAGAATGCTAGATTGAAAAATGATATTGTCTGTGCTAAGGAAATAGAAGAATTTCTCAGGAATCAAATTGTAGAAAATGAGTTTAAACTCAAAGCACTTAGAAACTCTTCTAAGTTAGTCCAGGAATATCATGATAATCACACTGAGAATCAAAAGGTAGGTATAGGCTTCGAGTATGGTAGGAGGCATGGAAAAGCAATTGTTCTTGATGATAGTGATGCTGTCAAACCTCATATTCTCAAAAGAGTTTACAAACCGATTTTTAAAAATCTTCAAGCTGATTTTGATGAAACCTCCCTGTTCATCAAACAAGAGCTTCTTGATGAAGATGAGTGCATTGACAGTATACTAGATGAAGGGAAAGATACTGTCATGTCTCCTGTGATAGAAACTTTGCCAAGAAATCAGACGGAATGTTCTAAAGTAGCTTTCAACAAGGATATGACAGAAACTTCAAAAGATACTGTCAAGAGAGAACCCAAGACAGCAACTTTCAAGCCTGATCTCAAGACATAGGGAAAGAAAGGTACTGTCAAAGGTAGCTCTACAGCAACTTCAGAACATACTGTCAAGACAAATGCCTACAAGACTAAGAATAGGAATGGCAAGTTAGGAATTGACAAGAAGAATGGCTATGCTCATGTTAAAGACGATCCTAGGTTGCTTTGCAATAATTGTGGCTCATCTCAACATTTAACATTTGTTTGTAAGAAACCTAACATGAACAAGGTTAATGCGATCAATGTTAGTGGTAACTTACATAGAACCCCCATCATGCAAAGAGAAGTGGACGTCTGTAATAATATTGACTGTATGCCATGCAAGATTGTTGTTATGAGTACTTGTTTCAATTTGCCTATTCTGTCTACTGAAAGATGTTCCAATATGCAAACTGCTGAGACTTCTAAGCCTGCCTATGTTGGTTAAAAGGCAACATCCACCAAGAGAAAGACCACGTCTAACTCTAAGCCTAAGTGGAATGTGAAAGAAGTCAAACAGGAGGATTCTTGTGTTGATTCAAATGTGAAACAGAATGATATGAATAAAAATGCTGTAACTGCAGGACCCAACAGAGTTTGGGTACCAGATGCAAATTAAAATCATATGTTTTGCAGGGCAAAAAGCAGAAGCAAGTCATGTGGATCATCGATAGTGGATGTTCTAGGCACATTATAGGTGATATAGCCCTGCTATCACATTTTGTGGAGAAATCCGGCCCAATCATAACTTTTGGAGACAACAGCAAAGGTTATACTGTGGGATACGGCTGTTTAGAAATTGGGAATGTTGTCATTGAAGACATTGCTCTTGTTGATGGATTGAAGCATAACCTACTTAGTGTTAGCCAGTTCAGTGACAGGGCTTCAAGCTTGAATTTTATATGATGGTTTGCAATATTTATCACAAGAAGGATGGAAGCCTCTCCTTGAAAGGAGTCAGGAAAGGAAGCTTGTTTGTTGCAGACTTAAATTCTGTGAAGAAAGACAAGGCTTACTATTTTTACAGTAAAGCATCAGTTGGTGAAAGCATGCTTTGGTACAAGAAGCTCTCCCATCTCAATTTCAAGAATATAAATATTTTGATGAAGAAGGATTTAGTGAGAGGGCTACCTCAACAGGAATTCTGTCAAGAAGGATTGTGTGAGGATTGTCAAATGGGTAAATTGAAAAGATCAGTGCACAAGTCAAAGCAAGTGCATACCAACACTGAGCCACTAAAATTAATTCATATGGATTTGTTTGGTCCAGTAAATGTTCAATCTATTGCAAGAAAGAGATATGCCCTGGTAATGGTGGATGATTACTTGAGGTACACTTGGGTAAACTTCTTAGAGACAAAGGACGAAGCTGCTCAAGAAATCATTGATCACATAAGAGTTCTTGATAGAACCTCGAATGCAAAAGTTCAATATGTGAGAAGTGACAATGGTACTGAGTTCAGAAATGCCACATTGGAAAACTTCTGCTAGGAAGAAGGCATTGTTCAACAATTCTTCACTGCCAGGACACCACAACAAGTAGAAAGGAAGAATAGAACTCTCATTGAAGCTGCGAGAACTATGTTGAATGATTCTAAATTACCAACATATTTCTGGGGAGAAGCTATTAACACAGCTTGCTAAACACAGAACAGAACCTTGATCAACAAGACTCATGGAAACACTCCTTACTATCTGTTAATAGGAAAGAAACCAACTGTCAAATATTTTCATGTATTTGGGAGCAAGTGTTTCATGATGATTGACAACCATGAAAGGAAAGGAAAGTTCGATGCTAAAGCTTATGAAGGCATTTTTATGGGATATGGATTGGAAAGGACTGCGTACAGAGTCTATGTCATTGATCACAAAGTCATTGAAGAAAGTGTGAATGTCACATTTGATGAAACCAAGTTCCCTGGATTACAAGAGGATGGTCAAATGGAGCCTCTTAGATTTGAAAATCAAGGTTACTTAGAGGAAGAAGAAGTTGTTGCTGATGAACCTACTTGCACTCAGTCCATTGAGTTTGGAAGAGATGCTGTCAACACTAATGATGTTACTCAAACTCCAGCTCAGTCTCAAACAATAACTCCCAATCATCAGAATGAGAATGAGTCTGGAGATGTTGAAGAACATGAAGGAGAAACTATCAGTGGTGGATAATCAACTCCTCAAAGAGGAACTGATCAAGCAGATCAAGAAAGAAGCTTGTCTAGAACCAATAAGTGGAACAGAGATCACACCAGCAATCTAATCATTGGTGATCCCACTACTGGTATAAGGACAAGGAGAAATGTTTCTGCTGATAGCATGTTCTCTTGCTTTCTATCTCAAATTAAGCCAAAGTCAATTGATGAAGCATTGTTGGATTCAGATTGGGTGATAGCCATGCAAGAAGAGCTCAACCAATTTGAGAGAAATAATGTATGGAAGCTGGTCCCTAGACCTAAAGGGAAATCAGTTGTTGACACAAAGTGGGTCTTCAGAAACAAACTGGATGAAGGTGGAAATGTGACAAGGAACAAAGCAAGACTAGTGGCCAAAGGATACTATCAGTAGGAAGGAATAGACTATGAAGAAACATTTGCACTTGTTTCCAGACTTGAAGCCATAAGAATTTTCCTAGCCTATGCTGCACACTGTAACTTCAAATTGTTCCAAATGGATGTCAAAAGTGCTTTTCTCAATGGAGAGCTAGAGGAGGAAGTGTACGTTGAACAGCCACCTGGATTTGAAGATGCTGAATTTTATGACTTTGTCTACAAACTGTTCAAGGCACTTTATAGATTGAAGCAAGCCCCTAGATCTTGGTATGATACTCTCTCTACCTTTCTGCTGGAGAATAAATATGTAAGAGGTGTTGTGGATAAGACACTGTTCTACAAGCACCATGGCAAAGACATCATTTTGGTGCAGATCTATGTTTATGACATAATCTTTGGTTCTACAAATGAGAAGCTGTGTGAAAAGTTTTCATCTCTAATGAGGAACAAATATGAGATGAGTATGATGGGAAAACTGTCATTTTTCCTAGGTTTACAAATTCATCAAAAGGATGATGGCATCTTCATTTTCCAAGAAAAATATGTCAAGGAACTTCTCAAAAAGTTCAACTTGGAAGATGCATCACCTGCCAAGACACCTATCTCTACTGCAACCAAACTGGATTTGGATCCTAAAGGAAAGAAAGTGGACTCTAATACCTACAGGGGCATGGTGGGATCATTGCTGTATTTAACTGCTAGCAGACCAGATATTATGTTTGCTACATGTCTCTGTGCAAGGTTTCAAGCTGATCCAAAAGAGTCACACTTGGTAGCAATCAAGAGAATCTTTAGATATCTCAAAGGTACTCCAAATTTAGGCCTTTGGTATCCTAAAGATTCTGGATTTGATCTGATAGGATATTCGGATTCAGACTATACTGGATGCAAGATTGACAGAAAAAGTACAACAGGAAGCTGTCAATTTCTTGGTGGAAGATTAGTGTCATGGTTTAGCAAGAAGCAGCATTCTGTGTCTACCTCAACTGCAGAAGCTGAATACATTACAGCTTGAAGTTGCTGTGCTCAAATTCTTTGGATGAAAAATCAGCTAATGGATTATGGTTTAGAGTTGTCCAATACTCCCATTTATTGTGATAACACCAGTGCCATAGCCATCTCAGATAATCCAGTTCATCAGAGAGCATGTTGAAAAGGGAACTGTGAAGCTGGTTTATGTTCCAACAGAAAAGCAACTTGCAGACAAATTCACGAAGCCACTAGATGAAGCAACCTTCAACAGGTTGGTAAGTGAATTGGGAATGCTAAAACTGGTATGTTAGCTTAGTAGTTTTTACATTTTCAAAGTAGTTGAATCGCAGCTTGTGACCGTAGCTTTCAATGTTACTATCATGAGAAGTTACTATCTTATCTGCTACTTGTTTGTTGACAGCATGTTTGCTATGACAATGCTAAATTTAAATTACATGCCTGTTTTAACTTATGTAATGAGTGGTCATGTGACATTAAATTAATTCACACGCGTGTAAGTGATAAGTAGTCGTGTCATTTGAAATGTACCCGGGTATTTGACAGACTTTTAGTTTAAAGTTTAATACTTTATTAGAAGGAAGCGTGTAAGAAGCTCAAGAGTCACCTAATGTGTTATAAATAAGACCGAGGCCAAACCCTTATTTCTCACTTAACACACTCAAAGAACTCTAGAGAAGAGTATGAGTAAGAGGAAGGCGTCTGAGATGTCTACATCCAAAGCTCCAGCCACCGAAGGAGTTAAGCCGGGAAAGCCAAGTCTGAAGGAGCAGATGGAGATCGAAGCCTCTGATGATTCATTTAATCTCTGGGTCAATAAGCTTTATGCTTATCTAGATGATCAGGGAATCTCCGATGAAAAGGAGATTGAGAAGATAGTGGAAGGGCTGCTGTTGGAAGCCTTTCCCAACTTAAAATAATTTTCAGTTCTTAAGAACTATTTGTATTATTTTAAGTTTTTTTTAAGGAAAAGACCGTTCCATCTTCTTAATGTTCTTGCATGTCTTTCATTATCATCTTCTCATCTTGGTTATTTGTTCTTGAATGCATGTATGCTTGTGTGTATGGATGTATGTGGATGTGTGCATGCTTAACAAATATGCGCTTACATCGATTAAAATGCTAATTGGTAATTCTACTTTTAAGCAATGGGCAAAGTCAATTAAAATTCATGACACAAATTATTTCCACACAAGTTGCTGTCAATAAGTGAAGATGCTGTCACGTTGTGCCTTGACAGCAAGTTCCTTATCAGCAACGGAAAAAGTTTCTGTCATGAAATTTAAAGGAAATTGTATAAATTGCTTAATGGTGATAGCATGTTCTTGCGCCGATGTTACTGTCAAGCAAAACTTGCTGTCATCCTCCTAAATTACTAATGAATTTGTTACAGTGCACAGGTTACTGTCAAGATTAGTGGACCGATTTAATTGGGACTTTACCTCCATTATTTACAGCCACTAAAAGTAACTACCCACAACACCACGTGACTGATTAATGGGCTAAGACATTACTACTTTCCCTTCTTCAGTAAAACATTTGCTATTTTCATGTAAGCAACTGTCAAACACACAACACTCAACATAACCTCTCTCTCTCAAAAGAAAAAATCTCTCTCCCCCAAAACTCAAAGCAAAAATGGCACCCAAACAATCCTCTTCTCAAACAAACTTTGCTGGTATTCTCTCTTCTGGAGATGCTGGTGAAGGTTTCAAAGGACTCGTGTCCTTCATCAACAAGTCCTATCTAGGTCATGCTATAACATCTACACCCTCATTGGACCTAGAAAGACTTGAAGAATTCTGGAAATCTGCCATTGTTCCAGGAGGTGCAGGTAAAGATACCATAAACTGCAAAATCAAAGGGTTACCCGCATCCTTACAATAAAAGGTATTAACGAAGCTTTGGGAACTGGATTGCAAGCTAAAGAATCATACAAGGAACTTGCAAGTGATGAAACCTTGAAGAAGTTTTTCTTGAAAATTGGGTATTCTTGTCCTATCCTCGAAGAGGGTACAACAAATTGGTACTCAACTGGTGAAATGGACAAAAAGTTTTTGAGAAAAGAATGGAGAATGATTTTTGATGTCATGGTGAAGGTTTTCTCAACCAAAACCACTGGCTGGAATGGAATTCCCTCCTACATCAAGAAGCTCACTCACTCTCTAGTCCATTGTTACAAAGTGGATGTTGGAGAGCTGCTTATGAGTCAACTCAAATCAGCTCTGAGCAGGAAGGTACATGTCTATCCTCGCTTTCTTACAATGTGTTTAAATTCATTATGTGGTATTGATGATAATGCATCTCTAATCATGGAATGCAATGTTTTGAAAAGAAATACACACACATCACTCAATTCATAAAATTTGAATGCACATATTCCACTCTGTTTCACCAAACACATGGCTGATCAAGAGCCTAATCTTGATTTTAAACTACCTTCTGGGTATGTTCATTTCTCCCTTGAGAATGAAGCTGAATTAGACCCAAATTCAGCTAACCCACATTCTACACCATTCGTTCCAATAAGACCTTCCAGACAAACAAAAGCCACAAAAATAGCCTTGCAAGAATCCAAGAAAAGACCCTTGGAAACTGCACCTGGTGCAGCAAATAAGGATGTTAGTAAAAGTGAACCCACAGTGGTTCCTCTTGAGTCTAAGAAGAAGAGAGCTAAGAGGGACAAAGCCACTGTCAGCCACCCCTCAGTCTCACAAAAGGCTGTGGAGGATAAAAGGGAATCAAACACATCCCTAGGCGCTTCTTTTAAAAAAGAAGTATGTATTGAAACTGGCCTGTCTCCCAAGGCATCCTGTAAAGAGTCAGCACAACCTCATGTACTCACTCATGAGGAGCCTACACTTGCAGAAATGCACATGGAGTTAGGGCGCAGTGAGGGTCACGAAACTTCTACTCTTGATGTTCCACAAGTTATCTCTATGGAACAGCCAGAAATCTCTTCTATACCATCACCTTCTTTATTCTCTAATCCATCAATTGTTTCTTCTCAACAACCTAGAGAAGGGGACAGTCCCAACCCTTCAGGTTTTGATCATACATCTCAAGTCATGGATGAGCCCCCATCAAGTGGTCCACAAGAACCCATTTTTCAAAGTGAAATGGATACCAGTCCCTCAAACACTGAGCTAGATCAAGATGGCAATCTGCCAGAAAATGAAACAGCCAACATCTTGGTCGACCTCCAAAAAGCAACTGACCTTCAGGAAGTTACTATCACAGCCTCAGCTGCTGTTAAAGACACCACAAAAGTTGTTGTCAACCCACCTGTGGACAGTAACATTTTGGGCAAAGATGCTGTCACCTCTGCACAGCTTGATCAAGATTCAGTAATTGTTGAAGATGCTTCTGATAATGATCATGTGCCAATCTCTGCTTACAAAAAGGTAAAATCTAAACCTTCTCTTTCAATGCATGTAAGTACTGCTCATACCTATGTATCTTGGATGAGTGAGGGAGTGCAAAAGAAAAGAGAGATAAAAGAAAAGAGAGGTGAGCAAAAAATGAGAGGCATCCAAAGGAGCTGGCAAAAGGAGAGGGACTTGAGCATGTCCAGAGTGAATTTGAGGGAACCCCACACAAAAAGGCACTAGGCCTTGAGAGTCATTCTGTGAGGAGTGATGAGATCACTTAGAAAAACAATGAGAGTGTGAGACATCCCATAGCCTCCTTGCCTCAGTCTTTTCCTTTCTCATCAAAAAGGTTAAGGTCTGATGGTCCTTCTAAACAAGCTAAATCAAGGTTGAAATCCCTTGAGGGCAGATGTGTATCCATGGAAGCTAAACTTGATGCTCTGTCCACCATGGTAGTTACTGGCTTTGCTGAGATTCAACAAACTCTGTTATCGTTTTCTGCTGTCCTTAGTGCTGTCAACTTAACTAAGGGGGAGAAAGTGGTAGATCAGAATAAAATGCAGAATCAGAATACTGTAAGTCCAGTAGAGAAGGAGACACAAGGTGGAGCAACAAGCAAGGGGGAGTCTAGAAGAGAGGGGGAGCAAATGGAAGAAGATGGAGATGGAAGTAAGGGGGAGCAAAATGCAAATGAAGAAAGAATCTTTGGTGAAGAGTTGAGAGCTAGTGGAATTGGTGAATCTGTTGAAGTGGATGGTGAGCCAATGTTGGTGACTAAAGAAATATTGGAGCAATTACAAAGGGCTCAAACATCAACATTGCCTCCTCTGAAAATCAATGAACCAGCTCCTGAAGTCATGGAAACTCCACTGCAGAAACATTGGAGAGAAATAGAAGAAGCCAACAGACTCGGAAAAGGCAAAGGCAAAATGCCTGAAATGGTAAATCCTACAACATGATACATTTGGTCTGATGGAAGTGAATATAGTCCTGAAGAGGCAGAAATGATGATGGTTAGCTACATGGAGAGTACTTTGCAGAACAAAGATGAAGAATTCAGTGCATTGGTGAATAGTGCCATAAAAAGAGGCAAGAGGCGTATATACAAAACTGTCACCAATGCTGAAGGACAAAATAACTAGTATCTCTGTGAAGGTGAATATGGAGAAAAGATGGGCAGTTGATGTTTATCTGAAAACTGGCATCTCTATATTCATTACAATGCAGCTACTGCAGAGTCTGCAAGCTAGAGTGCTGAATGCCATGGGAACGAAAGTGAAAGCAAATTCTACAATCTTCAATAACGATCTGCTAGCACAAATTAAAGGTCTTGTTGAAGAAAAGCTACCAGAAGTGATTGAAGAACCCTATGGTATTTGCTACAGAACAACCACAAGCACAGGAGCTAAAAGGATTGGGTTTCTTATCCTAAGTGAAGAACCCAGATTGCACACTAAAACAATCATGGGAGTGCTGAAACAGATCCTCAAATCTAAGATAAACAGAGAAAAAGTCAAAGCTATTCACAAACTACTGGCAAAGAGAGATGAAAGTCTTAGCTCTCAAGTGAAGAAATTGATTTCTGAAGCTAATTCCAGAAGAAGTGAGAGTGGTGGAAGCTACACATATGATGACACCCTTGATGATGATGATCTTGATGGAACTGGAGGATCTGGTACAACTGGAAGTGGTAAAGAAACTGCTGAGATTACTGCAAGTCAGACTCAGGAGGAAGCAAAGGAAGAAGCTCCAAAGGATAATAAGAAAGATGCTGACGCTAAAGATGAGGGAGAGACAGACATTCTTGACACACTGGAAGGAAGTATCTTAAGATTGGTTATTAACTGTTTTGATGCTGAAAAAGATACTGTCGACAAGGAAGCTGTCAAGAATGGTGAAGTTACTGTCGAAGAAGCTGCTGTCAAAGAAGACACTATCATGAAAGACACTGTCAAGAGCTTGAATGAAGAAGCTGTCACAGGCAAAACTGTCAAGACGTCCAAGTCTAGGAGGATAAAACAAAGAGCAAAAGCCTGGCGTACAGTTCCAAGAAAGGGCAAGACAAAGGCTGCAGCAAGGAAAAAGAAGCTTGGAGTGATGTTTCTTAAGAAGCCTATTCGAAGAAGAGAAACAAACAACTTTGAAATCCAGAAGGAAGCTGCGACACGAGATATTACTTCAGTCGAATTGGAGCTGGATAATTCTAAGGAATATGCATCCAGATACATTCTTTGGAAAGATATAGCAAAAGTCATGTTTGTTGAGAAGGACTTCACTATGGTGAATATGTCGACAATAATAGATAGATACACTCTCAAACAAACATCACAAGAAGTAAGGCATAGAGTCAATTACTTCATGCTTGAAAGAATGGTGGAGCTTATGGGGATGTATAAAAATGTTCCTAAGAAAGCCATGGAATACATCCAAAAGTACCATGCTGAAAGATATGCTGAATTTTATGAGAGATATGGTGACTGGAGAAACATCGATGATGCGAATGAGGATGTGAGTATAGATGAGGAAGAACATGTGTCTATGGATAGAAAGCATGCCCTCCTATACACCTGAAGCTATGGCTGCCTATGAAGCCGAATTAGCTGCTGAAGCTGCTAAGAGAAAAGCTAATTTTGGTAAACAGATTGCTGAGGTAGTGGACGCTGAGCTGAAAGAAAAATGCAAGAAAGTCAACAAGATGAACAGTGAAGCTCCAAACTATCAGCCATGTGTACTGGAAAACCCTCTCAGGATCATAGATGGCAAAGAAGAAATCTATGCAGATAGTTTTCACAAGCTGAGGACCAGTGTACTGAAAAGTCTATACTAGAAAGTTGTTGGATCATCTCACAAACTGGAAATGCTGTGTGCATGGGAATTGGAAGTTATTTTTGATAGTAGGAGAGATGAAGATCCAAAACTTGACTGAAACAGAAGAGTGACCTTGAATTATTTTCCTGGCAGAAGATTCAAGATTGTGAACAACATCCTGAAATTCAGAACTTACACCTATGATTTTGAAACATGGTTTGATCTGAAAGATGTTCAACATGTCTCTTCTAAACA
Organism: Saposhnikovia divaricata; assembly: GCA_036435485.1. Taxonomy (NCBI): domain Eukaryota; kingdom Viridiplantae; phylum Streptophyta; class Magnoliopsida; order Apiales; family Apiaceae; genus Saposhnikovia; species Saposhnikovia divaricata. The sequence goes on along the minus strand of CM071594.1, from coordinate 133,891,704 downwards.
AATCCAACAGTACATTGATAAGATTGAAGATGATGCTGTATCTGTTGATGAAAAGAAGCTAGTACAAGATCTCAGAAAGTACTTGGAAGAAGCTCTCCACAGAAAGAGAGAAAACAGACAGAACAGGAAAGCTTAATAACAAGATAAGTAAATCTCATATCTACTCAACCTAGAGGAGTACTTCTTTTGCTTTAGATCATTGTCCTATGTAATGCTAAATGCTTGGAAATGTTCTAGAATCCTATTCTGATCTATGTTAGTTAAGTTGTCAGCATGCTTGTATTGAGAATTTGTTGTTATTGTCCATAAAAACAAATTAGGGGAGATTGTTAGGATTTATGGGTGATAGCGTAGAGACAACTTAACTAGTACTTAGTTTATTTGTATAGGCTAAGTAGAACATACTGTCACAGCCAGAGTGTGTTCTTGTAATCGAATAATTGCTGTAATGTAATAAGTATGTATCTTGGAAGAAGTTCATTGATATGTTCAAGCCTCAAGAGAATACATCAGTTCAACAGCAATAATAAAGTTACTGTCAATACATTGATGGTAACGTTATAAGAAGACTGCATGTTGCAAGGTCACGATAGCAAGTTTCATTTGACCGCATGGCCGAAGCAGGGGACAGCAACATTCTCACACTTGACAGCAAGTTTGGAGTTCCAACATCAACATTGGCGGGAGCTCATACTGTCAACTATTGAATATTCCTTTCACAGCAAACTTGGCGGCAAGGGTTACTGTCTCACTGAATTATTTGATTTGGGGATTTTATCTCAGTCAAACCCCCGTGACAGTTTAGAAGTTCGAGAAACAGATTTCTTGCAATTCATCAAAGATTGTAGCAGACCTGCAAGAGTACGATAGAAGCTTGAGAGATCACAAGACAAGGCTCGACAATTCAAAGAGTATGACAAGTCTGCATCTACTAGAATTGTTATAGCTAAGTTTAGAAAGAACCCAGAATGCCTTATGCTTAAAGATAACTCTGTTTTTATAGCATTTTAGGAAAGGTCACATGTGTGGGCAAATTGAGAGGAGCTGTCACTTGAAAACGACAACAGCTCCGCCACCCATGTGACTGAGATGCAAAAGGTAGATTAGTCTATATAGAGACACATATCTCATTCTTTCTGTAAGCAATTCTCACAAGAAGTCGAAGCTTGAGAAAACCATTTTTCTCGAGGTTGTTGCAACACATTACAAAATAAATAAAACATTTATTTTGTGAGAACATCTTGAATTACTACTTGTGTTTGCAATTCTTATCTACATAGTTTACAATGTTTATCATTGTTGTTGAGCTAAAGATTTTAAATTATCTATATTGCATTCAACCCCCCCTTCTGCAATATACTCCGGGACCAACATTCTTCAACCTTAAAATAAAATCATGACATATATTACACTAATTACTAATTCCCAATCAACCATAAAAAGTGAACTGAACAAATGTTGTTAACAATTTAGCACAAGACTGGATCATATATAATTGACACATCATTACTTTACCTGAGCCCATGGTTCAATTCACATGGGACTCAACACGTTCCATCGTAATTGCTGGACATGGGGATGCAGAAACCTTTTATGAAAACTATACCTTCTCTACCTTGTAGCAAAATTCGTTTTTCTAAATTCCACATAATCTGATATAGATAAAAATTGCAGTCCACGGTACCAACTACCAATCGTGCTGATACGTGTTATAAAATATGTTATATAATATAAAGTAGATAGTTCAAGGGAGAGAGAAAATGACACAAGATAACAAGAGATAACTCATATTGATATCCTCTTCTCAAGTACACACAAAGCCTTATATAGGTTATAAGTTTGAGAGTTACAAGTATAATAAAAGTCCAAGATCTTAAGAGTTACAAGTAATTGAAAAGCCAAGAGTCTAAATATGGAAAAGTTAAAAGGACATCCACTCATATGCAAGATATTTATAACAATATTATTAAAATTACCACTTATTTATTCTAATTTTTTCCACTTTCACTATAGAAACTTTATCTTTAACTTTATAACTTTTACAAGCACACGTATAACCCAGCATAGCACGAAGTTTTAAAAAAAAATCTAAATGATGAATTATTGCTATATGATCAATATTGATGGGTAGAGGTGGCCAAACGAGCGGGTAAGCTCAGACCGCTCAGGACCGGCCCGGTTTTTTATTCGTATAGCCTGCTATAGTAACGTGCCGGTTAAAACCCGCACGGACCACTACAGTAAAGCATGCCAGCCACGGGTTAGATTTTTGAAGCACTGAACTGTAACCGGACTGGCCCGGTTGAATTCCATTGAGAACCGGCTCGGAAAGCCCGTAGAACCCGGTGTAGAGTCGAACTGTTATATGCATGTTGCAGTTACTAAATAGATTAGTAATGTCTAATTTTGGAGAATGCAACCCACATGAAATCAGGGAAAATGATAGCATTTGTGATAAAAAAACTAATAATGCAATACAAAAATAAAATAAAAAGATAATGCATTATAAGTATCATTCACAGAAAGTAGCAAATATATTAAAAAAAATTTATGATGTATGTTTAAAGTAATATAGATATGTCTATGATGTATATAATAATAATTTAAGGTAATGTTTAAATCCTTAAGTAAAGATGAGCATTGACAGACACACAAAAACATTTCATGATATATTTATATTATAACTATAGATAAGTAAATTCAAACAAAAAAATTATAAAACCCGCCTAGCCCGCCTGCCAACCCTGAGGGCCGGTCCCGGATTCTACTTTTCCGATTCAAGCCCAGACCTGACCCTACCCGACTCGACCCACTCCCCATCGATCCCAGGTTTCATTTATCCAGTCCAAACCATGTCTAGGCCCGACCCAAACTGCCCGAATGGTCACCTTAATGATGGGACATGGAGATTAAAAAATGTAAGGAAAAGGGAATAAAAAGGGGTTAAGTTAGTGAACCTATTGAAATTTGTGAAATGAAATATGTTATTTTAGGAAATGTTAACAATTGATGAGACATCTCAAAAAGGTTGATTTTAACAATCTTTTGGTACAGAGGGAAATATAATATTTAAAATATTAATAACATTCTAATATAAAAAGTACATATATAATGATATAATAATACTAAGTGTAACAACCCGAATATTCGGACTATTAATTCTAAATTCGAAACTAAAATAAAATTGTTTTCTTCGATCAATAAATCCAAATTTTTCAAAATTCAAACTGAAAGTCAGTATAAGCTCCACAATTTCACAAATCAATATCGTACACTTAACAAACAATTAATTCTAATAGCACAACAATAAATTGTATCAAATCAAATGACAAGAAATTCCACAAAGTTCACGTCCCTACTCCTTAGTCTCAATGAGTTTCCGAAAATCGAAACCTGAAATATATTAAAACAGTGAGCTACAAAGCCCAACAAATAACTATCTCCCGACGACTCAAAATAATATTTAAAAAAACAAAAGTTCTAAAGTTATAAATCGATAAAAGAATCTTAACAGTAAAATCACATTTTATTCCCACAGTTCTAAATTACGGTCACACTATGCTAGTGACACGACTTCTATAGTTCGATAAGGACTAGTTTACGTCCCTCGTTAAGTCAAACTCAACAAGGTATCTATGTGTTCCAGAACGTGCGTAAACTGGTTCTATGCGTCACACTATCCAGTGACCGGATTCTATAATTCGATACGCACCTAAAACTTGGGATTCTTATAAAAATCTTTTCTATTTTCTATTTTCGATATCACAATTTTCAAAAATCAAATACTACAAATACAATAAAATTAACAGAATAAAAACAGAGTTCATAATATTAGTGAGCAACGAAAAGTCACTTATCTCGATGTTGATTTCGTACCCTGAAAATAAGATCACAATAAATCTTAAATATTAATTCATTATCTATTAACAGTCAAATAAAGCAAACAAGCACACACCATAATAGAACTCATGCAATGCTTACATATAGCTTACTCAAAGAAAATTCCAAAAATCACACACCAAAATATTTTACAAAATAGACCATTGTTAACAAAATCAGCCCTGACCAGTTTTAGAAATTTGAAAATTACTCTATGAAAATGATTTTATCTGAAAAGGTACAAAACACGAAAAATGTAGACAATTCTGAGACCTTTCCAAAATGGTAAGGCTCAATAAAAACAAACAAGTAACGAATTCAGAAAGTAGATATTTACGGACTGCAGAACAGAATCAGACCCTGACTTCCCTAATATTTTGTTATTTACGACTTCAAAATCACAGAATTTGATAGAGAAATGCAAACAACGATCGTAGAGTTCGAAACGATTTTTCCAGAATGATATCACTCGTAATATTTTGATACAAACTCAATTTACTATGAATTTTGGAAGTTAGACATCTCAGCTTCAAAAACATACTGATTGATCAATAAATCACAGAAAAACTCATATTACAGACCGAATTTCGAAAAACACAAAGAATACAAGTCGTAGATAATTCAAATACCTTTTCAAAAAGTTAATTTCATGGAATTCTGATGAATAACGAATCAGATACAAATTTTACAAGAATTCAGAATTCAAATATGGTATACATATATACAAAATCGGAGTAATCATACAAAGACAATGAATATAACAAAGAACTCATGTATATATAGAAAACTTTACCACATATGAAAAACTCAAGAGAACAACAAAGATCCTTAAAAATAATCAAAATCAATCAAACATCATACACATGAATTAACACGAATATCGAGAGAAATAAGGAATCGTTACCCCTTCTTTTTAATCTTGTTATGAGTCTTCCTCTTCTCTTGCTCTTCTCCACTCGTGTTCTACTCTCTCCCTCTCTCTCCCTCTCTCTCTCCCTCTCTCTCTCTCTCTCTCTCTCTCTCTCTCTCTCTCTCTCTCTCTCTCTCTCTCTCTCTCTCTCTCTCTCTCTCTCTCTCTCTCTCTCTCTCTCTCTGCGTTTATTTTTCCTCTCTATCGGCGTTTCTTTTTCATCCTTTGCCCGATTGTATTCTCTTGCTAGGGTTTTCTAATGTTTCGTAACTGACATCTTAATCTTTCTCTATTTTCTATATAATATACATACCTATATCTAATTATTATCCTTAATAATTACACTTTAATGATGTATCTCATTATAACTGAAAAAAATTACTAATTTTTAGCCTAAATTCAAAACTTGAAAATCAATTATGAGTTACAACCTATTAATCTTCTATTTTTAATGATTTTCTGCAATAACTCCTCTAAAATTGAAAAATTCTATAATTTTAAATCCTAAATTATTAATACTAAATTATCAAATTATTTACTGAAATTAATCTAAAAACCTGGGATGTTACACTAAGTCTTAATGATATTAATCTAATATACATAATATATTATCATTCCAATAGGATTTCATTAAATATGAAAGTTTGTTTCTTATTGAATATTAAAAAGTTCATGCTATTAATATAAGTCTTATACAATATTAGATAAGTAAAATCCTTTATATCTATTATAGCTCAACATGGGTTTTGTCCCATTTAGTAAATTACAAATTTGTCCTTAGATTATATTAATTTTAAAAAAAATTGAAGTTGAGAGGAATCGAACCTATGTCCATCCAGCACATATAACTTAAAGTTGACATGTATAACCACTAAGACAAATCACTTTTTTGTGAAAATCTTTAAACTCATTTACTACATGCTCAAATAATCCACTTATTAGAAATATTTATTTTATAATTTATTCAGGATAAAAGTGTTTACATAATTATACTAATTTAATAATTTGAATTTTGATAAGAATTAAACAGACGACATTCATATACTCATAAATTTATATCCACATTTATTTTTATGATTTATTAGGGATAAAATCATTAAAATATTTTTCTCATATAATAGTAAAAAATGGTAGTCAGGATGTGAAAATATAAATTGACAGATATAATATCGTCAAAGTCAGAATTAAGAAAGGTATCGAGGTGGCCGAAAATTAGTCAAAAAAAATCAAAGTGAGATGGTAGGTGACGGACAATAAAAGTAGAAGTTTATCTCAAGTAGGTAAACGGATGGAAGTGAAAATAGTTTTAAAAAAATTTATTACAATATATCTCTCTTTTAAAATTATGTATACTAGCTTATAACCCGTGCAAAGCACGGCTTATTTTTAATTTTTTATAATTTATTTATATGGTAGTATAATATTATAATTATTAATTTTAATATGTTATTGGAAGAATTCGAACCTTGTATATAATAATTTTTTGTATTAAATATAAATTCGAACATTAGACTTCTGTATATAAAAACTTTTAGTATTGTTGTATCTTACGGTCATGATTTATTTTAGTTGAAGATCTAACGGTTGTGAATGAGGGATAACCAAAAAAAGAGGTAAACAAAACTACAAATTATACCCTTTTTCACTTATTATAGTATAGTATAGATATATATATTAGTCAAATCGCCGGAATATGTTTATTACTCCCTCTGTCCCACTAGGTTCTTTACATTTGGGACAAAGGGTTTGACACGCATTTTAAAACTCATATAAAGTTTAATTTCATAAATTATTTTAAATTTTTTTCTTATGAATAAGAATTTAATGTTTTATTCAAAAAAGAAAATTTTAAAAATAAGCTATAGAACTATACTTTACATACACCTTAAAATGCGTGCCCATCAGTGAAAAAAATTGTACAAAATGAGAGGGACGAGGGGAGTATTAAATTAATACAAAAAATGATAAATAAAGTGTATGATATATTTCTACTCGGTATCAGTATAATATTCTATTTAAGTATTAAAGATACCGAGGTTGCCGAAAATTTGTTAAAAAAAATCGAAGTGAGGAGGTAGGTGATGGACGTAGAAGTCTATCTCAAGTATGTAAATGGGGGAAGTGAAAACAGATATATAAAAATTTATTACAAAATTTCACTCTTTTAACAATTATGTCTATATATTAGTCGAATGGCTATAATATGTTTATTATTAAATTAATACAAAAAATGATAAATAAAGTGTATAACATATTTTTACTCGATATCAGTATAATATTCTATTTTATTTTAAGTATATTTACATTATATCGGTTAATCCTATTAGCATCGGGTAATTTATTGATTGACTAATAAAAAATATTAAAATATTGAAAATAAGAAATAATTTACATATGATATTTGGATCTGGTAAAGAAAATGTGAACATAGTTTTGATATTTTTAGTCTCTCGCACTATATCTTTGTAGCAGTTTCGTAATATGTTAATGTTATTAATTTCAAACAAAATAAGTTTTACAACTATATACTTAAATAGTAATTTATTAATTTCACTTGAGTTTTAAACTCCAATGAGAGTTTCATCCCGTTGTGAGACTAATAAACTCAAAAAATCGATGATATATATAATGTCTTATTATCACGGATGTGGTATGTGTATTTTTTTATTTCAAAAGTATCATTTTGGTGTTACCTCAAATTAAAATGATATTTCTTAGATGCTTCGTTATCGTAATTATGTATATCTTCTTTCCATAGATTTAATTTCATTATGCACGTGAACTTTTACAACATAATTTATTCGGTGCATACATTTACCCATCTCATTATAAAAACCCGTTATGAGATATGACACTTTTATTTTAGTTACTCATGTATTTGGTTGAATTTGGACACGTCTAAATATGTTTTGTCTTGAAATTTGAGATATTACTTTGGTTTTTTGAAACTTCACTTATGACAATGGATGGTAGAATATATTTAAAAAAAAGATTTTGTTATGGTCAATTTATTATTGAAAAGATACATCTGAAATGGTCAAATACCATGATCCTAAAAAAGCACATATCATATATTTATTTTGGATGTGCACAACTATTAGGATAAATGTTGTTCTTCTTGTTCTCTGAAATTGGTCGAAGAAAAAGATCCAAAATTGGAAAAGTGCGTTGGCTTTTCCAAGTAGAACATATGACTCTATTATTTGTATTTTTCCGTCACATTACATTATTTCTTACAAAATTAGAAGTAATATAAAATTTAATTCTTCCTCCGTACCAAAATAAATAAGCCAGCTATTTTTTCACGAATTTCAATACATCAAGATTATTTTGGTAATACTTGACAGTTATAATTAACTCTTACCTATTGCTTTCAGTCAGCCATTTTTCTCACAATGACCAAACACAACTAAAAATATAACTCTTACTGTTCAGAATCTGATAAAATTTTGAAACTATAACATTTTAAATAAATCGAAATACGTGAAGTAGATTAACACGAGAAAATTATATGAATTATCATATGGCCCGTGCTTTGCACGGGCTATCATGCTAGTTATATTATAAAAAGCGAAATATTATACATTTTACGTTCGATCAAAAAATGTTGAATTTATGGGCTTGTTCTCATAAACAGTTATCCTAACACAGACATTTAAGGACGTTTTGATCGTGATCAGAAGAAAAGTGAAGGGAGGAAAAATAAGAGTAAATTTGAATGTGGATGAAATAGAATCTCAAGGGTACGAGGGAGAATGGAATCAAGTTTCCATTTTACACAAGGGGGTGTTTGGGGAACCATTTTTTAGAATAAATCAACTTATTTTAAGATAAAATTAAATATTCCTAACTTTCCAACTTATTTTTGCAATTTATTGAATCTCAAACATATATTAAATAATTGTATAATTTTTTTTATCAAAATATAAAATTTTTATCCAAAAAAAAGTTCATAAATCCTAAAAAAAAGTTTTGTCAAACGGGCACTAAGTTACCAATACGAACAGTGCCATATCTTGGGATTAATTTTCCAATTTTCGTTTAGCAAACTCATTAACTATGAAATAAACACCTTCTTAATTATTAAAATTCAAACACTTTTATAGAGTTTGCTTATTTTAATAACTTATGTTAACTGATCTAATTACTAAAATCCTATTTTAGGGGGGTAATTGTCTTAATTTTAAAACATATTTATATCAAAATGAATAAATTTATATAATAAATTAAGCAAATATTAGGAGACCTACTTATTTGAAAAAACTATTCTAACTTAATCTAGTTATTTATAAACTTACTCCAATGAAAGTTTCTAACTATTATAATGTAAACATATTCAGAAAAAAAATAATACGTTAATAAAAAATTAGAAATTCAAATATGAACAATAACATAAGAAATATATATTAAATAAATTAGATGAGTTATTGTTTATAGATTAAAATAAATGAAACATGGGTTTATTCAATTTAGAGTTATCGAAGCGAACTTTGTTATAAATCAGTGCTTTTTGGTCACAAATCAGTATTCGTCATTTTTATCACAATTTGATATAAAATTGTTCAAAATATCACCATTTAAAAAAATGATCGATTACATCAGATTTAAACGTAAATTTTTACTTCTTGACAAAAAAAACGTATTTTTACTTGTATTTTTCAAAAAATGCTTTTTAAATTGGGAAAATCAATTGATACGTCCCTGAACTATTTCGGTTTTTTAGTTCAGGTCCCTGAACAAAAGATTCCTCATTTCGGGTCTTTAACTTTTCAAATATTTAGTTTAAGTCCTTCCGTTAATGAGAATATTAACGTTCGTCAGAATCTCCGGCAACTAAAAAATTTCGGCCACATTCTGATTTCTGGCCAACACAATTTTAACATAAAACTTTGATTTTCTTATATCAAATCGATGCTTAAACTTTCAGGAACTCATTGAAATCAACCAAATCACTAACTAATTCCTTGACTGGCCGGAAAAATCAAAAAATGGCGACGATGCTCCGATTTCTGGCCAACACAAATCGTACATGAAAAATCATAAAAAAATACCTACATACTCTACACTAGCAGATCTATCATCCTAGGCTATCATTAACATCAAAAGATCAACATATATAAATCATAGAAAATTCGAATATAAATTAAAAAAACCAACTTTCAGAATAATTACCCTTTGATAAAAGTGATATGAGAGGATGAATCTATAGGTTGTGGGATTCAATTTGACTACTCAAGCTTCAAATTTGCACTCCAATAACACCTCCAAATCGTGGTTAATCCTCAAGAACACTAGAAACACTATTTAAAGATTCTGACGGACGTTTAACGGAAGGAGTTGAACTAAATAACGGAAAAGTTAAAGGACCCGGAATGAGGAATCTTTTGTTCAGGGACTTGAACTAAAAAACCGGAATAGTTCAAGGACGTATCAATTGATTTTCCCTTTTAAATTTGTGTTCTTTCCAATTTTTGAATCTCAAATAAAAATTTAAAATAAAAGAATTTTTTGATGCTGAAAATGAATGGTTCTATTGCGCTTTATACTAGTATTGATGTTCAACATGGGTTTTATACTAGCTCAGCTAACGCATCTTTGCATGCGGTTGGACTAAATGTAGGCACTACGTCAAATTTAGGCTTTCGCCACTCTTTTGTACAGTAAGGGTTGTGACACTTTGGAAAAAACGAGTGACTAAAGGTCATCGTCCCAAGTTTTAGCCACAAAATTATTTTTTGAGTGACCGAAAACACATTTTTTGGAAGATTTAGTCACAACTTAAAAAATGTGTGACAATTTTTAGCCACGTTCCAAATTTGTGACCAAATATGATAAAATAGCATGGTTTTTTGTTGACTTTTACCAATTCCAAAACTTATAGTCATGCTTGAGAGATAGAAGTGTGACAATAACTAGCGACGCTTCTTTGCTGTGTCTAAATGTTACGAAAGGGCCACAGTGGTTTTCGGTGATGTGGCTAAATGGGAAATAACCTATGGTCACTACATTTTATATGTGACTAAAATGTAGAGTTTTCTGCATATATGTCAGAGCTTTGTTTGCAACATCACCAAAACTCTCTCCTGTTCTTGAAGATAAAACACGATTTTGAATACGTTTTTGATATCCGATTTTGGCGTGCGAGTACTCGAATCGAAGCCCTCGATATCTAGTTTCACAATCCTCAATCAATTTTCTCTTTGGGTAAGATTTCGATTTTATACGAATTGTTTTTATGATCTGCATTTTATGTGTTCTATGGTTCATATTCGAAAATTAGGGCTTTTCGTTGTGTGAATTGTTCGGTCATAGTGAAGTGATTTATGTGTGTAATTGAAGGCTTTATGTTCGAATTAGACTGAGTCGAGTTCTTTTTTTTACCGATTTTAATTCATTCGTTTGGATTGATGTGATATAGTTCAGTTAATTTGATGTTGTGAGCAGTTTGAGGACAACTAAAGCTTCATTTTAACACTAAGAACGCTGAATTTGGTTCGCGTTTGTAATTAGAAATTTCTCAACTTTCAAATTCAATCATAATACAATATACTATTATCAATTTTTAAAAAATGAAAATTTTACCGATGTATGGGATACAACATAAATAGCAGATTAAAAAATTGAGACAACTATTCCTACTATAGGTAGCATTACTGCCAGTATACCTGGACTGAGCTTTCTTCAGTCCTGCATCTCATGTCAGAACCAGTGGTCCTCTCTGCCCCTGGTCGGAAACTGGGAGGAACATATGCTCCTTTAGTAGCACCTGGTGCAGCTGCAGGACTGAGCTTTCTTCAGTCCTGCATCTCATGTCATTTTTTTCAATTTTTAAAAAATGAAAATTTTACCGATGTATGGGATACAACATAAATAGCAGATTACAAAATTGAGACAACTATTCCTACTATAGGTAGCATTACTGCCAGTATACCTGGACTGAGCTTTCTTCAGTCCTGCATCTCATGTCAGAACCAGTGGTCCTCTCTGCCCCTGGTCGGAAACTGGGAGGAACATATGCTCCTTTAGTAGCACCTGGTGCAGCTGCTGCATCTGATATAGGTGTCTGCTCACTGAATGTTTCACTTGGTTGAGCGAGATCTTTGTAAGGACACCTTGAAGTCCAATGATCTCCTTTTTTCCGTAGGTTCTGCAAACCATAAGAACAGCACCTGCTTTCCCAATTTGAGACAAAGCATCTCCACTAGCCTTTGCTTCTTCACCTTTGCTACCTGTCAGGAGTAAGTCATATGATGAATCAGAATGTTACTATATCAAAAGAAACATGCCCAGACCATCAGGTTACTATTCATTAAGGCATTTATATAATAGAACAATAGAAAAGGGTAAAGAGCAAGTATAGTTCCAAGATGAAAGCAGAGCAACACTCCGATCATTATCGCAAAGATCAAGATGAAAATGAAAATCAGCTTTATCAAGGATCCATAATAACCTGCTTAAGAAGATCTATAAGCGACGAAAATAGAATCACGAAATGAGGTAGAATCAATGTTATTTTACTCACCAGAAGTGTTCCACAAATAGTTGATAACCTCTGCTTCTCAAAATTACTATATGCAGAGCAGCAGCATAAAACTTCATGGCAGACTTCTGATTTTGGGGATAGTTGCTTTACAGCAATTAAGGTTCCGTCTGATAGAAGTCCCTTCAATCAAAAGAGTATACACGAGTTATAAAAAATCAAAGTCAATTGTGATCGATAATCTTAACCATGAACAAACTAGTCATCCTTTAGGATACCTTGTAAACAGGACCAAAGCCACCTTCACCAATCTTATGGTTACTAATCTGCATTGACTTCACTATTTGTCGAGTCAGTTGATGTGTTACTTTAGACCATGCAAGAAGAGAGATAAAGAAGTCATAGGACCGGAAAAATTATGCCGTTGATGTATAAATTTAAGTTAAAAAACCAAAACCTGCTTACAACTAACATGTTTCAGAATTTTACCTATGTTCATTCTGTCTTAACTTCGTTGACAGCCTTTCCACCAAAGTATTCCAAAAACAAAGACAAAACCAGATATTGCGGCAACCACAATCCCTACAATAATGCCCACTATCTTTTCACCTCACTCGGGATGCTGTCAACATTGATATAACATTGACAAACGGGCTTGGAGTTTCTAAAGGCCACTATAGAAAACTTTTCTATTAGTGCGGCCCATAATCATATTTAATGAATGTTTTTCAACGATCCGACCGTACGAATGTGAAGATTATGTCAAAATGTTGTTGTATAATAATTTTTATACAAATTTAAGTTGTAGAGTATTGGTTTTAGAAAGATATTAGTTTCTTATGTAATGTTAACGGTAAAGATTGATCAATTATTTTTTGTTTAAAAATGATTGATCAAAATGACTTAATCATTTGAAAATTTGCGTATTTATTTATTTTTACTAGATATTTACATTCGTACGGTTGGATTTTTAATTAAATGTCCAAATATTGTGAATTTAAGGCGCACTAGTAGAAAACTTTTCTAGAGTGACCTTTAGATTCTCTTTTCCCTTAACAAATAGTTCAAGAGGTATAGAACTGGTTCAAAACCTCAATATGTGAGTAAACATAAATCAATAAACATTCCTCCAGTACACATCTTTTACGGGTCTACAACTGCATACTTACAAGCTAATGATCAATAAACAATGAAACTCTAAGCACGTCATACACCATGTTTCTTTCTTTAAATCAAATGCATCTAAGCTACCAATAATGCAGATTTACCTAGCACTATAAATAAAAAGAACAAAAAGAACACTATAAATAAAAATTGTTATGACAAAAATCAAAATACTTCCACACTGTTACGATAACAATTGTCTCCTTACGTCATAACACTTGCATAACATTGCAAAAAAAAATTATAAAGAATTAATAACAAAATTCTAAGAACTAGCCTCCCTCCTCCTCTTGTAAATCCTGGACATGGTGACAGCCAGTCCTCTCACGCAACTCCAGGGCCCGGAGACGCTCCGCCTCCCTCCTCTCATTCTCTATCTCGAACTCCATCAACAGAAACATCCACTGGAGTTGCTGATCATAGGAGAACTCATACCTGATGTTCTTTGGAACATCGTCCACTGGAAAGCTTGCACCTTCCACTACGATCGTGAAGTTTTCGTAGTTGAACAATACATTTGATAGACGTATGGTGAGAGCGTTGAAGGCCATTTGATATATTTGATTATGAAAAGATAATTAACAATCAAGAATGTTTGAGAGGATGAGAAAGGGGATGAACTGGGGATGGTTTAAATAGAAGAGTGTAAGGCATATGAAACAATGCTCATATTAACTGAGATCAATGTCATAATTGCATGCAGTTTTAGTCTCTTAGATTCCCAATAGACGCAATACACTCTCTTAGTTTTAGTCATAATCTTTCAATAGACATATTCTTAAACTCAGAGATAAATTAAAACTAAAACAAAAGTCTCTTAGATTTCGAATAAATGCAAGACTAATGAGAAACATCTTAATAGGTACGCATCTTTTCAAAAAATGCAAGACTTAATAGATTTAGAGAGAGAGGAAGAGAGAGAGGAGACATACATGTACTAATTGCCGGACATCATCTTCGCTAGAAAGGGGGTGAAAACCTAGGTTTAAAACAGGTGTTGTGTCATGCCAATTGATCTGAACAGTGCCTCCGCTCATCTTAATATTTCAATCAAATCTAGAGATCGAGAGAGATGTGATTCAGTCGAGAGATCGAGAGAGAGAGATGGGAAAAAAGGATTAAATTGTGTGTGTGTGTGAGATTTAGTCGAGAGATCGAGAGAGATGTGATTTAGGGTATAATTGTTAAGGGGGGAAATATTTGGTGTAAAGGGGGGAAATTTTGATTAAGGGGGGAAATATTTTGGGGGAAAATACTTGTTTGAAAATCAACTTTAAATCATTTATTAATTCGATATTTAAATAAAATAATATTCTAAAATCGAAATTTTGATTTTAAAATCAAGATATCAAAATTAGCTTCATCCCCATATTTTTAAGATAATTTTGGGATCAAAAATGAATTTATTATGATTTTTACAAGAATTATTCAGTGAATGTGGATCTCGTACCACCCGGCCTTTTTATTTTTTGATTATTTTTTCCCGACACTAAAATGAGTGCTTATTAACATCCGTACGGTCCGATCGTCAAAAAAACATTCAAAAAAATTATTCAGTGAATCTGGATCGTGTCCTGTTATAGGAAGCAACACTTTTACTACGTTTTTGTTAAGATCACGTACAACCCGGCCTTTTTATTTTTTATTACTTTTTCCCGACACTAAAATGAGTGCTTATTAACTTCCGTACGGTCTGATCATCGAAAAAACATTTAAAAAAGTTATTCAGTGAATCTGGATCGTAACCTGTTACAGGAAGAAGCACTTTTACTACGTTTTTGTTAAAATCTCGTACAACCCGACCTTTTTATTTTTTGATTATTTTTTTACGATACTAAAATGAGTGCTTATTAACATCCGTTCGGTCCGATCTTCGAAAAAAACAATCAAAAAAATTATTCAGTGAATCTGGATCGTGTCTTGTTACAGGAAGCAGCACTTTTACTACGTTTTTGTTAAGATCTCGTACAACCCGGCCTTTTTATTTTTTGATTATTTTTTCCCGACACTAAAATGAGTGCTTATTAACATCCGTACGGATCGATCGTCGAAAAAAACAATCAAAAAAATTATTTAGTGAATCTGGATCGTGTCTTGTTAAAGGAAGCAGCACTTTTACTACGTTTTTGTTAAGATCTCGTACAACCCGGCCTTTTTATTTTTTGATTATTTTTTCCCAACACTAAAATGAGTGCTTATTAACATCCGTACGGTCCGATCGTCGAAAAAAACATTCAAAAAAATTATCCAGTGAATTTGGATCGTGTCTTGTTATTGGAAGCAACACTTTTACTATGTTTTCGTTAAGATCTCGTACAACCCGGCCTTTTTATTTTTTGATTATTTTTTTCCGACACTAAAATGAGTGCTTATTAACATCCGTACGGTCCGATCGTCGAAAAAAACATTCAAAAAAAATTATTCAGTGAATCTGGATCGTGTCTTGTTGTTACAGGAAGCAGCACTTTTACTACGTTTTTGTTAAGATCTCGTACAACCCAGCCTATTAACTACGTTTTTAGGATCGTGTCTATTAACTACGTTTATTAACTACGTTCTTGTTAAGATCTCGTACAACCCGGCCTATTAACTCGGCCTAGTGAATCTGGATCGTGTCTATTAACTACGCTTATTAACTACGTTTTTGTTAAAATTCATTTCCCTCCCTACCCGATATTTCATTTCCCCTTCTTCTTTTCCCCCCTTCTTCTTTTCCCCCTCCCTGTATGTAAGAACCCGAATTTTCGGTAGAATTAAAACTGTTTTTATATATTGATGAAAGAATGAACAGTGACTCCGACTACAAGGTATTAACAATGAATGTGAATGGGTATAGATTTAAAAGATTATATGTCATGAAGAATGCAATGGGTTGACAACCTAGATTAGAATAATCTATCTCCTAAGAAATAAGTTATGACACTCCAAAGAGGAAGGAGATATTCTTGTGTCATCCAAATCAATATCTGTTGTTAGTCCAGTGGTTCCGTAAAAGGGTTAAGGAATGCCCGAAAGAGAACAAGGACATTTATATATATATAAGGAATAAAAGAGAATAAGTATTGAATAGTGTTTTTGGTGGAAATGAGAATATGATTAAGACGACGCTATATAGAAGTATTCAGAACGGGTTTCGGAGTTCGTATTCATGATACAGGGGCGAGATAAGTGTATGTAAACGGTATCGGATTCAGAAAATTAGCACTTTTATTTTCTCCGAGATTTCCCTGGACACTGAAGGATTTAAGGATTTATTTAAAAGATTTGAGAAATTTAAATACAAGATTTATAAAGGAGAATAAATATATTAGCAAGAATATTAATAAGGTTTCCGGTAAAACCTTAGCGATAAATATTTGAAATATTCCTCCGAACGATTATTGAAATGGAGTAATAACCGGACAAAAAAAAAACAAGCAGAGAGCAAAGATACAAGAAGAATCAATTGGTGGGAAAAGAAAATATCCAAGTGACCTACTTGAAAGTCAACAAACAAGTGAGTGATGTAGTTGCATTTTGCCAAAAATGGAGTTGCATAATGTAGTGCCAACACTTGGACAAATGAGGGATCAACAAGTGGCACCAATAGATTGTTGACAAAGCATAAAAACAAGATGAATCCAAGATATAAGCCATACATGCATACATTATATCATTATAGCAAGCAAACTCCATTCTCTCCATTTTCTTAAAAAACTGCCCAGCAAGAGCACTCTATAGAAGAAAAATCATATCTCCATTTCTATCCATGATAAAATCACCAAACTTTAACCCAAGCCTCTCCACTCCATGGGCAATATTCGCTCAAAGTTTCGTGGCAATCCAAGTAGTATAGCCTAGACAAATCACCTCCCCAAGTTGAAGAAGCAAACTGTCCTGATGCTTGACAGTTTCTGGACAGATTTTCTAATGGCCATATCTCCTTCATTACTCAATGAAATTTGGTGTTCCTTAGCTTTTTCGAAAGCTGGTTAGATGCTCTACAATTCTTCTTTAGGACCCTCATCCAGAAAAGCAAGGTAAGGACCTCGTTTTTGCATTTCTTTGGACTGATGAATAGTAACTCCGAAGTGATTAACCAGTTTTCTTGTTTTGTCCTTAAGGATTAAGCTATATAAAGACTATCTAAGGCTTGTTAAGTGTTTATAAACACTTGATAGTGTCCTAGAGCTTCCAAGAAGGTAAACCCTTAACCCGCCGTTGAGTTTTATATGAGATTTGATGGTGTTTATGGCTTGTATGCATGATTTAGAGCGTGTATGTTATGTGGGTGTTATAAAAATGTTAAAATATACTTTGTGACTCCAAGACCTGTTGAGACAGTGAGGAAGATGATAAATAGTGTCCATGAGTGTTGGTTGTTGGTTGAATGATTATTTGGGTTGTTTGAAAATTGGATTATTCGTTTTTAAGCCGTCGTAATGTCGAAATTTACATAGGTGTTAAAAACAGAGCATGTCCGAAACTGTAAATTTCTTACAAGGTTGAGGACCTGACATGAGCTTGTAGATCTCGAGTCATAAATCGTTTTGGTGCAAGAATCGAAACAAACAGATTTACGGTTTAGGAATTATGATTAAATTCGTAAAAGTGGTTCGAAACCGTAATCGAAAGTTCGTAACTGAAATTGGATTCCTTTAATACTATGAAATCAGTGGCGAATCTGTATAATTAAATAATAGAGGTAAAAAGGAAGGTGTGGGAGAAGACCACATGTCGAATGGATCATTTTCCGATTTTATAAAATGTTCGAATCAAGGTTAAACGCGAACGAACCCCTAGAAGCATACTTGGTTATGACTTTGGTAAATGACTTAGAAAACGGGCGATAAATCTCGAGGTATAATCTTGATTCGTAAACGACCAACCTTAGAATTTATACGACTTAAGTATATACAAAGTGTAAGTATGACGACGTGTCTTAGTAGCGAACGAATGACGGGTCATAGTGAGAATAAAGAGAATTTCACTAAAGGGTGCTTAGCGAGATAACTCGAAAACGTGTTTCGACTTAAATAATTTATACTTAGCCTTTTAAAAAGTGTTAAGTGATTGACCTCGGTTATTGTGACTATTTATAGATCACCGGATTGACACGAGGCACCCTACCCCTTCAGGATTGCCAGGCAAGTTTCCAATACCTTGGAACTGTTGTTGTGATAATATATATGATTGTTGTTATACATATGCCATAGCATGCATGTTGTTTTCAAAGTATATATATATTGGAATACTTGTTCCCTGAATTGATATTGGCTTATAGACTAAATATGGATTATCAGTTATAAGCAGGATTGTTTTGCTAGGGCCCTTAGTGAAGGGCGTATGATATTTATTCTTTAAATATGAGACCGGGAGTCGGTATTTTGTGTTATATAGATAGTCGTGGAAACCCGGAGGGATTCCAGCGACAGAGTAGTATTCATTTTGAGGAATGTTATTATTAAAAATTATTTATATTTCCATAAAAGTATCAAATACTTGGAAATCTTTCGAGAAATGTTATTTGAGTATTTTTTCAGTCGAGAAATATTAATGAATATTATTTTTGAATATTCATTAGAGTTTTATTATTAATGAATAATTACTTTGATATTCATTGGAATTTTATTCATTAAATGAATATCACTTTCGTATATTCATTTAAGTTTTATGTAATTGATAAATAGTATTTCAAAAGTATTCTATGGAAGTTCTAATTACTCAATGAAAATTATTTCGAATATTAAGGTTTTGATTACTAAATGAATATCATTTGGATATTTATTTAGAATATTATTTGGATATTCATTTGGAATATTATTTGTTTAATGAATATCAATTGAATATTCATTTGGAATTGATTTATTAAATGAATATTATTTTGAATATTCATTTAGGATTTTATGTACTTGATGAATATTATTTTAAAATATCCATTGGAAGTTCTATTTACTTAAGGAATATTGCTTCGAATATTCCTTTAAAGCTTTGATTACGAAAAGAATATTATTTGGCTATTCATTTAGAATATTATTTTTAAATTAATATTATTTTCAAATATTCATTTAAGGTTTGATTTATTTAGTGAATATTATTTTAAATATTTATTTGAGTTTATTTAATTAATGAATATTATATTGAATATTCATTTAAAGAAGAGAGTTATTTAGTAAATGATTCTATATATTTATTCGAGGATTACTTACGAGCAACATTATGATTTAATAATATTCCTTAATTATTATTGATTTAATAAATATTCTTAGAATATTTATTTAAATTCTTTTATAATGATTTATATTATTCAAAGATTATCTTTCACCTTCGAATATTATGTAAAATATATCGGAGTCTTTTATGACTATTTTATCAAGGGGAGGTTCCCAAAACTCTATCTTCATTTAAATCTGTCATATAAGAAGATTTAAATACTCGCTCAAACTTCAAAATACATATATAAGGGGACCTCACTTGAGAGATGTTATTTATTGGACTGCCCGGTCCTATACTTGCTAAACTATCTTGTCACTCACATCTTGATTCTTTCAAACATCGATATGAATCTGTTTGGTTACCTCCTCAACGCTCGAGGGGTAATAATTGATGGAACAAGTTTTTATCCATTAACAAGCATCAGCTTGGGAAATATTGGTGAATTTTCCTTTCCAACTAGATACGACTACTTTGTGGAGTCCTATCAACAAGTATTATACTTGGGGAAAGGGGGAGGAACTTTACGTTTCAAAGTTATGGATGTGAAATGAACTAGGAGATGCGTAAGTGACCCAGTGGCGCCGGTCCAGCAAATGGCCCAACCGTTGGCCGAGGGGGTTCCAGAGGGCGGTAGACAAGTAAATCCGTCGGTGCTTCCTTCTACATGCAGAGAACAAGAGGTGGGGAGCATAACATCCGACTGATCATCGTGTAAATGCTATGTCTCCTGGCGCGTCAAACTCCAGTATTAGTTCATCTTTCAATGTTGGAAAATTTCCTGCAACATTATCATTGTTGGCAGGTTTGAATAGTGTTTGAACTGGAATTGCAATATTCTTCCGCAAGTTCCTCTATTATGAAAATTTGATAATATCTTTCTTATCTTTGACATAGTAGATATTTCTTCAGAACAAATATATTTTGAGTTACCTTGTAACTTCATCTCATACCATATATTAGTACTACGTCCGTTAATGCATGGCATATAGTTTCTAAGATATTTTGGACTGTTATATATTATCACTGTTCAATTACATTTTTGGTGGGCTATTGCTCACCCTTGCTTTATTTATTTATATCACAACAACAGCTAGATCAGATGGCCGCGCAAGGCGTACTTAGCATAGACAGGTGTCAGCCGTCAGAGGATTAACCGCTGAGGTCATAGCTACCATTGCCGAAGATGCAGCTTCCGGTAGGCTAGCTGTTAGCATTTGAACATCAATTGTATTTATTATATGGCATATACCAATGGATGGCAAAGAGTATGTAATGGTAAAATTTTAATTCTTTGGGTTGTAAGAACTCAAACTTATGATTAATAATATTGAGGGTTACTCTGATTTCATCTCTGGGACTATAACGGGTGTGTTTTATGTTGTTGTTTTGGGTCACAAGGTTGTAATTTAAATTATGTTGGTTTTATGGATGGATATTGAGACCGTAATGACCAGATCCCTGACCCTGGATCTGGGGGTGTTACACTGTACCCAAAAATTCATTTCCCTCCCTACCTTTCCCCCTTCTTTTTCAGCCGCAACTCTTATTTCATTTCACGGCTCAAATTCAAATCAAACACACACATAAAAAACTCAAGGAAAACCTTATTTTCCGACAGAAATTGAGAAATTGATATACATACAAATATCTGTATATCACCAAGGGAAAATAGGGACACGATCTCAAGATCAATTGATTTTGCTAGATGTAGGTGTTCCTGATTTTATCACAAACATAAAGGTGATTTCATTATTTTGATTGTCAAATTGTGTTTATGACAAAATCAGGAAACACCTACATCGAGCAAATCTCAAGCTCTCTCAATCTCGTTTACCGGTAAATTTTGCGTGTGTTTGTTGGTAAATTTTGTGTGTGTTTTGAATCTTGTGTGTTTGTTGGCAGTCCCTGTTTGTGCAAATACAAATAAATGATCCCGAGAAATTCTTGAAGCGTATGTTCCTCTTGTTTAATTTATGCAGGAAGCTAGTACTATAGTAAGTCCCCTTCTTGATAAAGAACCTGTGACCCTAGAATTTGCTTCATTTTCTGATGGAAAGGAAGCAATTGCCCAAGCAGCTAACTACATATATACAAATTATTACATGACCGGATATCAGAAGGATCTACCCTGTACAGAATCTCACATTGACGAGGCATTAAAAGCAATTGGTTTGTTATTCATCATGTTTTCAGTTTAATAATATATTATTATGTAAAGTGCCGATTATGTGCCAATATATCATGCTACCCTACTTTAAAACTAAAGAGACTCTGCTAAATAATGACTTTGGAAGAGTACATTTTGATTTTGACATCATTTATCATTGATACTATGGAAACTGGGAAACAGTAAACTGAGCTGATGTCATGTCGCAAATATGTTTGAAATTATGCATCTCTGAGTGTCAAAAATATGTTTGATATTATGCATCCCTGAGTAACTAAAGTAACATTCTAGAGAATTCCAATTGCTATATGCAGATACATCCAGGCCATAACATTAACTATTTGGCTGTGATTTCATATGTTATCTAGGATATGGACAACCCTATCCTGACCTTATGTTGATCTACGGGACTACAAGATGCAACCTTGATTTTCCAGCATGACGAATTTGCTATACTGAGATGGTGTAAGTCTACTAATGTATAAAATTAATGTAGGAGCTTTGTAAATATGTCAAAGTTGTTGTTTCAAATAATCAAGCATGTTTTATTAAGATAACTACTAGATAATAGATAGTAATTGAAAATGAAATCATTTGCCATAATTTTAAAACAATTTTGGTATTTGTTATCGGACTAGGTAGTCTCCAAATTATATTGTACTGATCCATTCAAGTTAGAAGGCTCTGTCATATAACAGCATGTTCCAAGTAGAAGGCTCAGTCATTTTCAAAACTTCATGTTCTAAGTAGAAGGCTCAGTCATTTTCAAAACTTCAATCTTGTATTAAAATTTATTGCTGAAACTCGTATGATAATGCTTACTGATAAAAGTATCTCATACTTTATATGTTTCTTAAGCAGGAAACATTTGATCACTATGCTATAGGATTAAAGATATTGAATCAGTTTGTTTGTGAGATGAATCAGGTCTGTTGTAAACTCATTCCCATTTTTGGCTTCACTGGAGGATCATGTGTTGCTTGAATCAGCTTGTTTGCCACTACATCAAGTGATTAAGATGCCAATGGTACTACTACGACAAGGCGGCACCAAATTTTAGCAATATTATTATGTATTTATGGAAAAAATCACTTATATATGGCGTAGTGTGTGGATATGTTTTTATGGATTATGGATTCAATATGGTTGTATGGATTATGGATTCCATGTTGGAATTTGGTTAAGTATGGATTGTGTGCATTTAGTTTCCGTGTTTGCATTTTCGAATGTGTTTGAATTTTGGTATTGTATTTGGATTTTGGCCTTTTGGTATCGTGGATCATTTAAATGGTACCCTGTTAATTAGTTAAGTGTGTGTGGCTATTACTATCCTTTAGCCACACTATAGTTTCTAAAAATTTATGTGACTAAAATCAATTTTCTTATAGGGACAAAAATATAATAGAAGCGACCACACAAAATTATTTTCATGTAGCCATACCAAACTTTTTTTCCACAATTTCTAAGAAATAGTGCCACCAAAATTAAGCATTTGATGTATTTATGACGTTATTAGTACTCTTTAGTCACTAGGCGTTTTGTGACTGAATGTTGGTATTTAGTCACACTTTTGAGCTTAAAGGGGGGCTTTCAGAGAAAAATGATGGTATACCTTAGTCACTCGTTTTTTAGTTACAGCCACGAATCAAACGAGTGTCTGTATGGTACCTACGATGCTCTCTCCTTTGGTGACACTTGGGCCGAAAAAAAAGCATGACGTAAGGTAAATAGCCACACATATTTTATGTGGCGAAAGCCAAAATTTGACGTAGTGAGGATTAAATCCAAGGACATGTTGTTTATTAGGAGTGTACAGTGATAAATGGATTTCATATCCATTTAGAGCATTCCAAATCGGCTTAAATTGATTGCTTTGGCCTTAAGTTTGTCGTAGTTTTGATGTGTTTTGCTTAATTGTGCAGGGTTGAAGAAATGTCGATTAAGGGTGTAGTTTCCGTCGTTTTGGAGTTGATTTATGATAAGGAATGAAGAATGGAGGCTAATGTCAGCTACCAAGATGTATACAAGTCAAGAAGGATTAAAGACGGAAGCTCATGCAAAAGGAACGAGAAGAAAAGGCTGAAAGACGAAGAAATAATGCAGAAAAAATCCATCAGATTGCAGCCAGGCAGTCTGCACAAGATTTCATATCTTGTCTTCTATCATGGTTTCATTAGATCCCATGATGACGAGCGGTTCGATTATGAACTAATCGTTGTCATGGGATTCTAACGGATTTATTTATGGAACTTAGTATCTTGATTGCTTAAAGATCTGTGTGTGATGTATATTTGATATCCTCGTATGGTTATGCTTAATTGATAGATGCGTCATGAACATCTAATTTGTTAATCTCTTGTGAAGTGAAAGTGGATCTTGAGATTAGAACTTGCCATGCTAGCATAGGTTCATGATTGTTTATCAACATGATTCGTAGTATGAGATGAGAATACTTATATTGCCCTGTGTGATCTTTATGGATAACTTGCTCTTCAACCGTTATGTTTTCAAATTCTATAGACATATAGGGTCTAAGCATAATTGGTGTCTATTCGTCTTCTATCTCTTTTGTGGATGTATGGGTAGTTTGGTATTCGTATATTGAGAAGTAGCGTATACTTGTTTCGTGTTATCCGATCAGATATCATAACCATTGCATATAGTGATTAAAGGCGTCAGATCTAAGCGAAGTATTTAATAAATTTAAGATCCCATGGTTTATCTTGCATAAGTAATTAAATTTTAATTCTCATTAGTTAAGTAATTTTTAGTTTAATAATTTGCATCTTAGTTTAATTTAGATAATCAAAACCCAAAATTGTTATTTGTCTTAGCAGTGAATAATAATCATACATTGTTGCATAGGTACATCTACTGAATTAAAACCATAACCAGATCTCTGTGGGAACGAACTTGACTTCTATCTGTGTTACTTGTGACCACGTACACTTGCGTGATTTAGTGCAAACAAGTTTTTGGCGCCGCTGTCGGGGATCATCGGTGTTTTGTTTTTAATTTATGTGCTTGTCATCAGTGGTCGTTAGCGTTCACTGACTTGGATTGGTTACTTACACAACTTGTTTGTTGGTGTGATTTTCAGGTACTTGAGCGTGTATGCGAACACGTTCGCAAACTCGTAGGGATAATTTGGAAGACATTGATCTAGTTGCAGATAATAAAGGAGAGGAAGAACTTGAAACAACAGTTAAGATGGGGGATCGAATAGCAGCCGCAGAGGAGACTAAGGCTTTAAAGGATTATTCTCAGTCGAAGATAATGGGCATCCAATCTAGCATTGTCAGGCCAGCTATCACAGCTAATAATTTCGAAATCAAGCCTGGTACTATTCAGATGATTCAGAATTCAGTCTAGTTTGGGGGTGCCCCTACGGAGGATCCTAATATGCACATTCGGGATTTTATCGAGATTTGTGACACCTTCAAGTTTAATGGTGTGTCTGAAGATGCCGTAAAGCTGAGGCTTTTCCCATTCTCTCTCAGGGACAAAGCTAAGGGCTGGTTGCATTCTCTACCAGCAGGTTCTATCACTACTTGGGATGATCTTGCTCAGAAGTTTATTGTCAAATTCTTTCCAATGGCTAAAACTGTAGCAATCAGGAATGCTCTTACTCAGTTTACACAGCAGTCTAGTAAAACTTTGTGTGAATCTTGGGAACGATATAAGGAGATGCTCCGAAAGTGCCCTCATCATGGTATGCCTGATTAGATGGTGATTAATTCTTTCTACAATGGGTTGGGAGCACAGACTAGACCCATGCTTGATGCTCTGGCGGAGCTCTATGGGCGAAGAGTTATAATGAAGCTCATGAACTAATCGAGACAATGGCTGCTAATGAGTATCAAAATCCAACCCAGAGACTATCTCAAGGCAAGGTAGTAGGTATTTTTGAAGTGGATACAGCTTCAGCTATTGCAGCTCAGTTGAAGGCTTTGACTATGAAGGTGGATTCTTTGGCAAATTATGGAGTTCAGCAGGTTGCTAGTATTTGTGAGCTATGTGCGGGGGCACATGAGACGAATCAGTGTGCTATCTCGTCTGAATCAGCACAGTTTGTAAGTAATTTTCAGAGACCTGCTGCACCAGTTCCAGCCACCTATCATCCAAACAACAGGAATCATCCTAACTTCAGCTGGAGCAACAACCAAGGTGCTCAACAACCTCAGCAGCCCTATCAGCAGTTTCAGGGTCAGCAAGCAAGGCCATTCAATCAAGGTTATCAACAGCCATATGCTCCAACGCCGCCATATCAACCTCCGGGATTTCAGCAACAGCCCCAGGATAATGCGGGGCAATGTTCTAATGAAAAATCAGAAATGGATGAGTTGAGGATAATGATTAAAAGCCTAACAGTTTCTCAAAAGACCTTGGAAAACCAGATGGGACAGCTTGCAAGTGCCTTGCTTAGTAGGCCACAAGGAACTCTTCCTAGCGACACGGAAGCAAATCCAGGTAGGAGAGACAACAAGGAATAGGTGAAGGCTGTGACTTTGAGATCGGGGAAGGTTATGAAGGACCCTAATTCAGCAGCTGAAGAAGATGAAGATGTTCAGAATCAGCAGGTTGAAAAATATGCAGTGCCCGAAATTGCTAAATCTGATTTGTTGGCTGATCAGCAAGATGGTGAAGTGGAAAAGAGCAAGGAACCTGTTGAAAAAGCTTCTCCGGAGCAGTCTATGAAGAATACTCAGATCTATCCTCCACCTCCATATCCTAGAAGACTTCAGAAGCAACAGTTGGATAAGAAATTTGCTAAGTTCTTAGAGGTATTCAAGAAGCTGCAGATTAACATTCCTTTTGCGGAAGCTCTTGAACAGATGGCAAGCTTTGCCAAGTTCATGAAAGGTATTCTCTCTCGGAAGTTGAAGCTCGAGGAATTAGAGACCGTTGCTCTAACGGAAGAATGCAGTGCTGTTCTGCAACAGAAATTGCCTCCGTAGCTAAAGGATTCGGGTAGCTTTACTATTCCATGCACTATTGGTAATCTATCTTTTGAGAAGTGCTTGTGTGACTTGGGAGCTAGCATCAATCTCATGCCCTTGTCAGTGTTCATGCAACTTGGTCTACCGGATCCAAAGCTAACCAACATCTCTTTGCAGTTGGCCGATCGTTCAATTGCTTATCCTAGAGGCATAGTAGAGGATGTTCTGGTGAAAGTTGATAAGTTCATATTCCCTGCTGATTTTGTTATCTTGGATTTTGAGGAAGATAAGAAGATTCCCATAATCTTGGGAAGATCATTCTTGGCTACGGGTAGAACCTTGATCGATGTGCAGAAGGGGGAGCTCACCATGAGGGTCCAAGACCAGAATGTCACTTTTAATGTCTTTAATGCAATGAAATTTCCCTCAGATGAAGAAGAATGCTTGAAGGTGGATTTGGTTGATTCTGCAGTTACTATGGAAATTGAGCAGTTGCTTAAATCAGATTCTTTGGAAAAAGTTTTAGTTGGTGACTCTGATTTTGAAGATGAGGAAATAGCCGAGCAACTTCAGCAGCTAAATTCAGCTCCTTGGAAGAGGAAATTTGACTTACCATTCGAATCTCTTGGGTTGGGAGAGCTGAAAAATTCTGAAGGGCGTCTTAAACCATCCATTGAGGAAGCTCCTGCTCTTGAACTCAAACCATTGCCCGAACACTTGAGGTATGCGTTTCTTGGTGATGCATCTACATTACCAGTTATCATTTCTTCTAACTTGACAGGTAGTGAGGAAGAAAAACTCTTACGAATTCTGAGAGAGTTCAAATCAGCCATTGGTTGGACTATAGCAGATATCAAGGGAATCAGCCCTTCTTATTGCATGCACAAAATTCTGTTAGAGGAGGGAGCTAAGCCTACTGTTGAGCATCAGCGGAGACTTAATCCGATTATGAAAGAGGTGGTGAAGAAGGAAATTCTAAAGTGGCTTCATGCGGGTATTATCTATCCTATCTCATACAGTTCTTGGGTGAGCCTGGTTCAATGTGTGCCAACGAAAGGAGGCATGACAGTTGTTGCTAATGATAAGAATGAGCTTATCTCTACTCGAACAGTCACGGGGTGGAGAGTTTGCATGGACTATAGGAAGCTCAACAAAGCCACGAGAAAAGATCACTTTCCTCTTCCATTCATTGATCAGATGTTAGACAGATTGGATGGCCACGAGTACTATTGCCTTCTTGATGGGTATTCAGGCTACAATCAGATTTGCATTGCTCCTAAAGATCAAGAGAAGACCACATTCACATGTCCTTTTGGCACCTTTGCTTTCCGACGTGTTTCATTCAGACTTTGTGGTGCTCCCGCCACTTTTCAAAGGTGCATGATGGCAATTTTTTCAGACATGATTGGCTCGAATGTGGAGGTTTTTATGGATGACTTCTCAGTTTTTGGTACTTCGTATGAATAGTGCTTGCATAATCTTGGCTTGGTTTTGAAGAGTTGTGTGGAGACCAATTTGGTACTTAATTGGGAGAAGTGTCACTTTATGGTGCAAGAGGGGATCATTCTTGGGCACAAGGTATCGGGTAAGAGGCTTGAAGTGGATAAAGCGAAGGTGGAGATTATTGAAAATCTTCCTCCTCCTATCTCTGTTAAAGGAATTTGCAGTTTTCTTGGACATGCGGGGTTCTATCGGCGATTCATTCAAGACTTTTCGAAAATCTCTAAACCTTTGTGTAACTTGTTGGAGAAGGATGTTCCATTCAAGTTTGATGATGAGTGCTTAGCTGCTTTTGAGCTTTTGAAGAAGAAGTTGACTACTACACCAGTCATCACCGCACCTAATTGGGAGGAACCTTTCGAGTTAATGTGTGATGTTAGTGACTATGCTGTTGGAGCTGTGCTTGAACAAAGGAAGGATAAAATTTTTCATGTGGTTTACTATGCTAGTAAGACGCTCAATGATGCACAGTTGAACTACACTACTACGGAGAAGGAATTGCTAGCGGTTGTCTACGATTTTGAGAAATTCAGATCATACTTGCTTGGGACGAAGGTGATTGTGTATATGGATCATGCTGCTATTCGATATTTGAGAGGTAATTCGATAGCTAGTATTCCTTATGCATCTATCATCACGGGGTTGTGTGATGCTGCGCAAGTGAAATGGTACCTGGGTGAGCCGGTGCAGACAACTATGGCTCCTATTGATGATGCTTCTATTAGTCGAATGGTGGAATGGTCAGGCGGAGTTCCTCATCCTAGGGGTCTAGGCTATGTTGTTGGTGGTGCTGGTGGTCAGGGAGTGGGCGCTCCGCCACATGTTTCTAGGGCACCGAGAGTTGATATGGGAGGACCACCTCAGGGTATGGTTGATATGGCGGTTTTGGATACCTATTTCAGTGGGTTGACTAGGAGGTTGGATGACATGCATGTTAGTAACTGCAGATTGACTAGGAGGATGGATGTTATGCATGCTAGTAGTCGCCAGTATTCGGAGGACATGGCCGTGGCTTTGGATGCAGCTTTTCAGTCACCAGGTACTGCTGTTCAGTGGCCTCTGTTTGGAGCTCAAACTCCGTATCCTCCCCCTGATTCACCTGAAGAGGGTGACGATGGTGACGAGTAGGTATGTTTTCTGTTATCCCTCGTATTTACTTCCATTCAATGGGGACATTGAATATTTTAAGTTTGGGGGTGGGTTGAGGGATTAGTAGTTGTTGTATTATTTGTTCATGTAGGATTTCATGCTTTGCATATTAGTAGTAGTTCATACATGTATGTTTGTATTATCTACGTTTGTTTCATGTAGTGCATTCTATTTTTATTTTTCGTATACCATGTGAGTCCATTATAGTTGCATATTCATGGCATTTTTTTTTTCATGATCCCTTAGAACGAACTGATTCTGATTGGTAGGATACTTGTCTAATTGAGTGTGGCAATGATGAATAGAGGGTTGATTTATAGTTCTTATGAAATTGACTTGCATGTTACGGGAACAAAACTTTTACACAGTCTCATTAGGTTGCTTTTGGGCTAGATTGAGGCCATGCTTGTTTGGATGCTTTGAGATTTAATCATTTGTTTATATTTAGAATTTTCGTTATTCCCTTGATGGCGTAGGATCACTAAAGTCTAAGTTTGGGGGAAAACAGGGATTTCATGTTTAATTGTAAATAATTGTCAATATGGCTAGGCGTCAAATGGCTAGTAGCCGGCTCATATTTATATGAGTAGTCTAGGGTTGGAATTGAGAATTCTTATTCCAGATTGCATGAAAAAAAAAGAAGAAAAAAAAAGAAAAAAAAATAAAAAAAAAAGAAAAAAAAAAGAGTCAATAGTTAAATTGTTTATATGCAGAATTAACCAGGGTGAGCTCTTTAATACTCGAGCAATTAAGTTCGAGGGGACTTTGTGCCTAGTGACCTAAGGCTTTTGTAGTCTGGGATCCACTAACCTAACGCTCGCTACATGGGTATTATTGTATAAGCCTTTCGGGGTCTCATCCATTGCACGGTTAAATAAGCATGCGTTGTTGTGTATATTATTATGTGTCATAGTAATAAATTATGAATTCTTGTCTAACTTGAATGATGATGGAGGTGTTTCTAGGTTATGGAGTGTTTACCGTCTATTCTAGTTATAAACTTGTGATTGTCTTGGCAAAGAATATGTATGATTTTTTATCTAGTTTGGGAGTATTTCTGATGAGCATCGCACACACGCACGTTTCTTTACATGTATTGTTAGTATACGAGGACTTAGTCGAGCTATATTTGGATTTAGTTGCATTCTTTGAGATATTTGCTTGCTTGTTGGTTTTAGTTAGTTTGAAGGGGATCTTTGCATTTTCATAATTAGTTGCATTCATGCATTGCATTGCATTGGATTTTGTGGGTACATTCACTATAGGCCCTCACGAGACCTTACTCGTCCACTAGGGCTGCCTAGGGGTTTAAAGGGCTTGTTACATATGCCAAATGCAACCGTGATCACCTACGGAAGTGGTACTAGTTAGTTACATAGTTTGTAATTGTTTATGCTTGAGGACAAGCATCGGTTTAAGTTTGGGGGTGTGATAAATGGATTTCATATCCATTTAGAGCATTCCAAATCGGTTTAAATTGATTGCTTTGGCCTCAAGTTTGTCGTAGTTTTGATGTGTTTTGCTTAATTGTGCAGGGTTGAAGAAATGTCGATTAAGGGTGTAGTTTCCGTCGTTTTGGAGTTAATTTATGATAAGGAATGAAGAATGGAGTCTAATGTCAGCTACCAAAATGTATACAAGTCAAGAAGGAATAAAGACGGAAGCTCATGCAAAAGGAACGAGAAGAAAACGCTGAAAAACGAAGAAATAATGCAGAAAAAATCCATCAGATTGCAGCCAGGCAGTCTGCACAAGATTTCGAGCAGACTGAGCCAGAAATGAGGTTTTTATACAGATTGCGCCCGTGCAAACTGCCCCAAATTCGCGCAGGGTGCGCCAGAAGTTGCTGAAAAATTAAAGTTTTGCCCTTTTTTACGATTTTGGCCATATCTTGAGTTCTACAAGTCCGTTTTGGACGATCTTACAGTCCACGCAAAGCTAACGAGATTCTCTATCATTCTAAAGTGCTCCAGATGTCAAAACACGAATGGAACGGCCCAGAAATACTGAAGAAAAGGCAGCTACGAATTTTCCTTCAAAACAGAATCAGTTTAGGAAACGTAATTCTATTATAATTCTATTTTGGTATTTCTTGTTGGACAAAACTTCTAGAGCCTATATAAACACATCCTACCCATGTAAATAAATATATCTTAGAATTGCAAGGGAAAAAAGGGGAGCAAGATTCAACGCTCGTGACAAGCAACGGATCTAGATCTACTTCATCTTTTGTATCATAGATTTGTTTTCTCAACTCTTTGTTTTATTAATATTATTACTTTCTTTCATATCTTGTCTTCTATCATGGTTTCATTAGATCCCATGATGACGAGCGGTTCGATTATGAACTAATCGTTGTCATGGGATTCTAACGGATTTATTTATGGAACTTAGTATCTTGATTGCTTAAAGATCTGTGTGTGATGTATATTTGATATCCTCGTATGGTTATGCTTAATTGATAGATGCGTCATGAACATCTAATTTGTTAATCTCTTGTCAAGTGAAAGTGGATCTTGAGATTAGAACTTGCCATGCTAGCATAGGTTCATGATTGTTTATCAACATGATTCGTAGTATGAGATGAGAATACTTATATTGCCCTGTGTGATCTTTGTGGATAACTTGCTCTTCAACCGTTATGTTTTCAAATTCTATAGACATATAGGGTCTAAGCATAATTGGTGTCTATTCATCTTCTATCTCTTTTGTGGATGTATGGGTAGTTTGGTATTCGTATACTGAGAAGTAGCGTATACTTGTTTCGTGTTATCCGATCAGATATCATAACCATTGCATATAGTGATTAAAGGCGTCAGATCTAAGCGAAGTATTTAATGAAGTTAGGATCCCATGGTTTATCTTGCATAAGTAATTAGATTTTAATTCTCATTAGTTAAGTAATTTTTAGTTTAATAATTTGCATCTTAGTTTTATTTAGATAATCAAAACCCAAAATTGTTATTTATCTTAGCAGTGAATAATAATCATACATTGTTGCATAGGTACA
Source organism: Saposhnikovia divaricata (assembly GCA_036435485.1). NCBI lineage: Eukaryota > Viridiplantae > Streptophyta > Magnoliopsida > Apiales > Apiaceae > Saposhnikovia > Saposhnikovia divaricata. Next base: position 133,859,310 of record CM071594.1, on the reverse strand, counting down.
TCTACTGAATTAAAACCATAACCAGATCTCTGTGGGAACGAACTTGACTTCTATCTGTGTTACTTATGACCACGTACGCTTGCGTGATTTAGTACAAACATACAGACATGTTTATTAGGAGTGTACAGACGATCCATTCAATCACATTAATCACTTATAATTAGGGCTGCACAAAGGTCCAAAACCGGACCGGACCGGACCGACCCGGACCGGACCGAAGACCGGATTTTTTTGAATTCATGGACCGGGGACCGGACCGGCCATAACCGGTCTTTGGGACCGGACCGGACCGGAAAAACCCGGACCGGACCGGAACCGGACCGGTTTGGACCGGTTAGTTAATATTTTATAAAAAAATTTAATTTTTATAATTTAATTTTCATTCTTTGTTGATTTATAAATTACTTGGTAAGTTAATTTAAATTTAAAAATAAGTAAATGTCATATTATTTGTAAAGTAACATTAATTCGTAAACGTAATTATAAATTATATATAGTATGAAATATGAAATTTAATCATTTATATTATAGTGTTTATATATATTATTTCATAAATTTATTATTTACCAATTTGGATCACTAAAATATGTTATGTGTGAATATTTAATCAATAAACAATATAATTTAAAAGACAAAATAGTGTAAAATTAACTATACACATAAAATCTGGTCCGATCTGGTCCGGACCGGGTGTTTTCAGGGTTTGGACCGGACCGGACCGAAGACCGGATTTTTTTGATTTTACGGACCGGGGACCGGACCGGTTATATACGGTCTGGTCCGGTCCTTGGACCGGTAGACCCGGTCCGGTCTAATTTACCGGTCCAGACCGAAAAGTTGTGCAGCCCTACTTATAATGGAACTGCGAAATGTGGGTTGTTGCGGATGAAATTTTAATAATCTCTTATTTTTGATTTGGTTGCGGTTTCTTATATTCATAAATTGCAAACCGTAATATAACATAAATTATTTTTTTGTATAATATAAAATAATAAATTCAACATATATATATATATATATATATATAGTAGAGATCTAAAGAAAACTATTTTAGATAGAAAACTTAGAGACTACATCTTAGACCGTCCATTAATAATATTAATCATAAAATTAAAATAATAATATTTAGTGGCATTCTTGTTATTCTTTTAACTTTGAGGGATACTAATACTACACCAATCACTGATTATTTTGGATAGATTCTGTTAAACATGGCAGGTACGATGAATAGAGTCTGATCGATACAATCACAAATCTTTGTCTATATGGCAACAAATGAAGGATTACATTTGCAAAATATAACACGCATATTATTAAACAACTCCTTATCATTGATACATCCATTTAGGCTTTTATGAAACCATTCCGTGTCGATGCAGACATACGGAACTGATATTAGTAGTGGGGATCCAAATGAAGATGACGACTTTATGGAAACAAATCAATTTAATAGAACACTTAAGAGAGCAAAAAAAATCACTTTAATAGAACACTTCAAAAGTGCACGTTATTATTATATTAATAGAACACTTCAAACTACACGTTATTAGTATTTTAATAATATTATGTGTTATTTTTTTTTTTCAAAAAATTATATAGTTCTGAAACTAAAAAAACTTAAAAAACATTATTATTTTTTAAATGAAAGAACACACTATAAATTTCTTTATTATAATTAAAAAAATTATAATATTCTTTTAAGCTGTCTTTAGCTTCTGGTCATCTGAAGCGATTTATTAAATAAAGTGATTTCGTGTTTTTTAAGTGTTACATGTAATATTTTAATATACACATATTAAAAATGCAAAATATTCAAAAAATACATTTATTTGCTTCTCATTTTTAATAAGTATTCATAAAATAACACTTTATAGAACACTTAGGAGAACACTTAAAAAAATAATTTAATTTAATTAATATTTTAATTAAATTTGAAATATTTTTCAATCTTTAATAGAACACTTCAAAGTACACATTAGTATTTTAATAATAATATGCATTCTTTAAAAATAAACGACATTTCCAAAGAACAAGTTATAAGTAATGTAAAAATATTGTGTATTCTTTTATTTTTTGAAAATTATATTATTTTTTTAAGTGTTTTTTTAATTGTTTTGTTAAGGATTCATACAAAAAGAATCATACAAGAACACTTACAAGAATACTTTAACGAATACTTTTGAAAATTCAAATCATTTTTTTTATATTATTTTTGAAAGACCACTTAATAGAACACTTTTATTTAAGTGTTCTTTTAAATAATTTTTTAATAAGTGTTTTTAAAAAGGTCATTAACTAATGAGACAAATAAAGTGTTTCTTTAATTATAATAAACAAAATTATAACTTGTTTTTTCATAAATCACTTGAAATAACCAGAAATTAAAGAACACTTAAAAGAACATTATTAATTTTTAATCTAAAGAACAGGCTATAAATTTCTTTATTCTAATTTAAAAAATCTTAATGTTCTTTTAAGTGTCCTTTAGTACTCACAAAGATAATAATTACTATTTATAATTTCTTTATAAGTTATTAGTAATTTAAAAATATTGTGTGTTCTTTTATTTTCTGAAAATTCTATCGTTCTTTTAAGTGTTCTTTTAATTGTTATGTTAAGAGTTCAGACAAAAGAACCATACAAGAACACTTACAAAAATTCTTTAACAAATACTTTTAAAAATTCAAGTTATTTTCTTTTATAATATTTTCGAAAGACTAATTAATAGAACAATTAAATATTTAAAGAATGCTAATTTAAGTGTTCTTTTAAATAATTTTTTAATAAGTGTTCTTTAAAAAGGTCATAAACTAATTAGACAAATAAAACATTTCTGGAATTATAATAAACAAATTTATAGCGTGTTTTTTAATAAATCACTTGAAATGGCCTGAAATTAAAGAACGTTATAATTTTTTTTATTGAAAAACATGCTATAAATTTATTTATTACAATTTAAAAAATTATATTGTTCTTTTAAGTGTTCTTTCATTTGTGGTCATTTCAAGTGATTTATGAAATTAGGCGAGTTCGTGTTTTTTAAGTGTTTCACGAAATATTTTAATATACACTTATTAAAAATTCAAAATATTCAAAAAACACATCTATTTATCTCAAGTCATTTTTAATAAGTATTCACAAAGATCACTTAATAGAACAATTAAGAGAACACTTAGAAAAATACTTTAATTTAATTAGTGTTTTAATTAAATTTGAAATATTTTCCAACCATTAATAAAACACTTCAAAGTACACGTTAGTAGTATTTTAATATTATTGTGTGTTCTTTAAAAATAAACAACACTTCAAAGAACAAGTTGTTAATAGTTTAAAAATATTGTGTGTTCTTTTATTTTCTGAAAATTCTATTGTTCTTTTAAGTGTTCTTTAATTGTTATGTTAAAGGTTCATAAAAAAGAACCATACAAGAACAATTACAAGAATTCTCTAACGAATACATTTGAAAATTGAAGTCATTTTCTTTTTATAATATTTTTCAAAGACCACTTAATAGAACACTTAAATATTTAAAAAACACTTTTTTTTAAGTATTCTGATAAATAATTTTTTAATAAATGTTCTTTAAAAACGTCATAAACTAATAAAGTGTTTCTGGAATTATAATAAACAAATTTATAACGTGTTTTAATTTAAAAAATTGTAATGTTCTTCTAAGTGTTCTTTAGTTTCTAGTATTTCAAGTGATTTTTGAAATAAGGTGAGTTCATGTGTTTTTTAAGTGTTCTATGAAATATTTTAATATTCACTTATTTAAAATACAAAATATTCAAAAAACACATCTATTTATCTCAGGTGATTTTTAAGGTCATATTGAATATGGAAAGAAAGTGTAAAGTGAATATGGCAAGTGAATATGACATTGTATAGAAATACATGTGACAGATATAAAATAGATTTTCTCAAATTAGAGATCATTTCCCCTGTTGGCATTTCCCTCACTCTTTTTTTAACAGATAAGCAAACCCACTAGATATGGTAATTGCATGAGATCAAATTGTAAGCATACCGTGGATAAATGGGCCTCTCAGTTCTCTTAAGTACAGGGATTTCCTTTTGATCTCTCTCCTATGTATATATATATATATAAAATTCGTATTGTATAATTTTACAAGATTAACATTACGCCTCATTTGTAAGAACTTATAGCAATTCTAATGTATAAATTATATCAGTTTTTCTACTTCCTCTACCTCGTTTTCGTTTTCATGTTTTAGCATTTGCATTTCTTCTCAACTAATTCTGGACAAGTAGAAATGGACAAAATTCTACTATAACATGTTGTTGTCATGTTTTGCATTTTGAGTATCATTTGCTCATAACTCATGAATCATTACTTTTTATCTTAAATTTTTTACTTTTAATTTATTGTTAGATTTGTAGTAGGTGATTGAATGACAAATTGAACCGCATCAATCGCAATTCGCGGTTGAAATTGACATGATCAATCGTAAATGTGAATGTGATTGAAATTTTTAAAAAAATACTATATCCGATTTGGTTCGACTTTAAGTCTATAATTACACTGATAGGGAATCACGTACACCCCTATTGTTTACCATCCTGCTACAAAAGTACTACAAAGTTTCACTAGAAAAAAATTTGAATCAGATAACACTTATCAGACAAAGCTAGAACGAAAAATTGTTGGCCGGAATTTTTAGACAACGGTTTCGAATTCAGCCTAAATATTGTATCGTCTAACACACAAACCTTACAATAGTTTAAAATACCATTGTCTATTAGTTAGAGTTAGACAAGGCTTTCTGAATGTTGTGTTGTCTAACATAGATGATTTGCACAACTTAGACAAGTGTTTTTCCTTTCAATCGTTTCAATAAAATTCACACAACGATAGTTAAATACTATTGTCTGAGTTTAACAATGGTTTTATAAAACATTGTCTGAAACACCTTAAAAGCCTCTTTTTAAAAAGTGCTTTGGACAACGGTATTATAGAACTATTGTTGTTGTTTCTTGATATTGTACAACACTTCCTTAAGCTTTAACCGCTGTCTTCACAACTGTCACACAATGGTACGGACCGTTGTGTGATGCGCGTAACAGACGACATCTCAATAGACAACGTTTTTTCGAACTTCAAATAACGGGCAAAAACCGTTGTATAATGCTATTTTCCTTATAGTGTTTGTGTTGTAAAGATAAACACACTATATATATTAGTTTTGAGTAATGCCACATACCCAAATTTGTTCCCAAATTATCGTCCCAAATGATGTGGCAAAGATGACATGATATGATAGAAAATTTTGATTGAAGTGCTGGTGTAAATGTAGGGAATTCATATTATTATAATCAGTTGAATTGATACACTTAGCATTTAGGAATTTTTTGGTAATCAATTCGAGGTACCTAGGATTTTCCTAACTAGTTTTTGTGTAATATTAAGGGTTTTGTTATGAGTCATATGAGCAATGTTAGGTTCCTCAAATTTTTTCCCAAAATTTTTACTGAATTACGTGGCATGACACATGACATATTTTAATTTGTGGCGCATATGTATACACGCGGGGTCTCATTTTATTGTTAGAAAAGTTATCAATCATAGAAAAGACACACAAGCATTTGAGAAAATTTTTAATTTTTTTTTTTTTGGGATATCTAGCATTTTCCGAATTATATTTTAGATCATTTAGCTCAAAATTAATGTAATATTAAAAATCTTTTCTCTCACCAATCCCACATTAAAAATTTAGCTATAAATTGTTTTACAGAAAAAGTGTTGAGTTTGTTGGAAGATACAAGTAATAAACCTTTTGCATCTTTTTAAATCTCAGTTAGTATAGATCTTATTCCCCATCGGTGACAACTTATTCTTCGACTATGCTCGATGAACACGTGTACACATGCGCTTTTCATAATTTGTATACTGATCAAAATTTTTGTAAAATTATATCAATCCAATAGCCAAATAAATAGTTATTCTATAATAAAAGGTGCAGAATGTTTTAATTTTTAAATTGTTGGAGAAGCACAGAAAAAAAAAGTTTTATAAGCACTTTTTAAAAAATTCATGACAATTATTATTACTTTTCCACTAAAAAATATTGACATTTTACCAACTAAAAAAAACTCTAATTTATGTTTCAGTCCCATTATTTTATATACTTAAAATTTTTTATATGTTTAAATTAATATCCGATATGATATTTATTAGTGTAAAGAGGATATTAGGATGCATAGAAGATAGAGGGAAACGAGGGAGACACCATGATTATTCTTCCTGTGAGAGTGCATTGAAAGATAGTTTTTTCTATATAATTTTATTTTATTTGTTGTTTTATATGTTTAGAAAGACATGTTTTTTCAAAGAAACATGTTTAAAAACATATAAAACATGTTTGTATATAATTCTTCCTCTAGTTTTTTAAGGATCTGGGTCTAAGCATCCATTTGCATACCAATATATCACTAAGCCACTCAATCTTAAGTGGTAATAATCATACACATATTATTGTATGTGTGTGTCAGCAATATGATTTTTTTGTTTTTGATATTTTGATAATTGAGACATATTGATACTATTTAATCATCCTTTTCTTTTAACTCTAATTTATTTATATTATCTTATTTTATAGTATAAATTAGTGATGTATGATATGTAGTCAACTCATACATTTTTAAATCATTATTAATTATTAGTATGTGAAACATATCAATAATTGTAATATATTTATTATAAACTTATAAATTTTCAATATACTTAAATTCATTTATTTTGTAAAATGGCTAGTGGATATCTAATTAAGGTATAAATTTGTATGGAAAAAATAAACGAAGTGCATAATATTCTTAATTAATATGATATATCTGTTAAGTACCCATGATATAATTTTTTTTTTTAACTATATTGAAGTGGAATGAAATATATCTACAATAGAATCTCGATAAATTAATAACAATTAATTTACCTAAATTAATAATATATTTTTCAAATTAAGAACACAATTAATATATTAGTTCAATTATAAATGTCTAACATTCAAATTCCGAATCAAGAATAATGAAATAATTTAATAATACATTCTTAATTAATATGATATATCTGTTAAGTACCCAGGATATAAATTATTTTTAACTATATTGAAATGGAATGAAATATATCCAAAATAGAATCTCAATAAATTAATAATATTTGATAAAATTAATATTTTCAATAAAAAACTTTATTCCAACATTTTAGTGACAAAATAAATTTACCTAAATTAATTATATTATTTTCAAATTAAGAACACAATTAATATATTTGTACACCAAACATTTAGAGATGTTAGTTCAATTATAAATGTCTAACATTCAAATCCCGAATCAAGAATAATGAGATAATTTAATTAGTTTATAAGTATTAACACCAACCATTCGCGTAAAGGATTGCAAAAATTTTAGCGCAAAAAATGCAACGGACTCTTGGGGTTACATGACTTTCATTGAACTTTCATAAACATTCTACCAAACATTTCTATATTTTGTTTGGTTCACACAAGTTAAGAAAGGGTTTATATTTTGTTAGACTTAAACTTTATTTTAGTTTTGCATGATGGCATGACATTGTCATCCCGTGAAAGTGAATTTACAACAATTATTTTTGAATAAGATGTAAATTCTGATTGTGTAAGGCAGAGTACCAAACTACATCATTCTTGCATTAATATCTCTCATTTATAAACTACAATATCTCTAATTATAGACTAAGATTTAAACCTTTAATATCTCTCATCAGCTCCTTGACAACGTATTGGGTTAGGGTACAGTCATATCAGCACACATGAGTAATCTTTTAGTCAGTTATGAATTTGTGGGTTTCTTTGGTTCGGGACGAAGAACGGGGGAATTTATAAAAGTTACAGGGATCGTGGTGGGGACGGGGACGAGGGTTACTGTCTTCTGTTGAGTATTGAATATCCCGAAGAGAATACAGAGGGGGGGGGGTGAATGGATTCTCAAACTTTTCTTCTGATAAGTGTTATTTAGGTGAAGGTTGTTTGAAGGGTTTGAATCTGGTTGTGTAACAAAGTGTGTGTTTGTGTTTAACAGATTATGTAAGTGCGGAATATAAATACAAGAACACGATCACTCACTTTAATATAATAATGTATTAGATAAAGATTTGCTACAAACTGTGAATACAAATGTTATTATTCTCAGCTTCACTTTTTTCAGAGAAAATGTATATATCTAAATGTTCTTGAAAAGCTTAACTACTAGAGAAGTGAGGTTGTACTCTTATAGAACCTGAGTACAGCTACTTACTACAAACAGGGTGACATACAAAATTACTTTCTAATATGTCTATCCCTTTTTGAGTAATATCCAAACAGCTTGAGGTTTGACTTTCTTTAACTCTGTTCAGATCCACTTCTTTAGCAGCTTGTCTCCTGAGACATCTCTCTAAGCTTCTTGTGGTCTTTCCAAAATTACTTTACAGTACTGTGGTTCTGAAAGTGTTTTGGCTTGCTGCAGGTTTCTGACTTGTACAATTCTCCAGTATTTTGTCTCCAAGACTGCATTCGAGAAGTAACTATGTGGTTGATTCGAGAACTAGAATTGACTTGATAGATAACTCTATGTTCTCAAATACTGTATAATTGACATATTGAATCACTTCTCGAATTAGTCTTTTCTTCAGGAATCCTTGACTTGTCGAATAGAGCTTTTAGTTTATGGAGTCCTTGAGATGTGGAATAGCTTCTTTAGTCCTTGAGATGTCGAATGTAGCTTTGACTTGTTGACTCTTAGAGAACTCGAATGATGCTTTGACTTGTTGACTTCTTGAGTTCTCGAATAGAGTATTAGACATGTCGAATCTCTGAGTTGTCGAATGAGGCTTTGACTAGTTGACTTCCAGAGATATCGAACAGTGTCCTTGTAGATATCGAATCCTTGACTTGTCGAATGCTAGACTTCTCAAATAGATGAAAACACTTCTCGAATTGGTACTTAGGCAAATCTTCATTCTCCAAATTCCAATTGTGTTTATTTTGACAGTCTTGGTCTTCAAGCTTGAGGCAAGATCCTTGGAACTTCTTTCAAGCATTATTCACTGACTTTAATTACAGTTACGCATGTAGAATTTGATGCCTGTTATAAGTACTACAGCAAGTAGAAACTTTACAACTCGAGGTTCCCTTAGTTAAGAGATCATGTAGGTAATGCAAAGCATTACAGGCAATTAGGCTTGTTATTAGATGTATACAGGCATGCCTCTATGACTAACAATCTCCACCAAATTGTGAGTAAGACCCTTAGTCACAATTTCATGTCTGATAACAAGCCTAACATACATAAAGATAAAACTTGAAAAGTACAGGTATGTAATTTGATTGAAAATACAAAGAGGCATCCTTACAAGTTATGAAGAATTACTAGCTATATCCTTTTGGATTCATCTCTTGAGCTTTGGCTTGCAGATTCTCATTTTTCTTCTTTTCTTCAGCTTCTTTAGCTTTCTTCTTTGCATTTTCTTCCATAGCAAGAACAATGTCTTCTATAGCATTGAGTTCCTCAATTAGAGGAGAGCCTGATAGATCTTTAAGAACTTCATTCAGTTGTTTCTCAGAGTAGGAACAGATGTAGTCCATTCTAATCTTCACAGTTCTTCCATATTTCTTGTATTCAATAAAGTAAGGATTATACTTGACTCTACACAGACCCATAGCTCTTAACTCATCAGCCTTAGCTTCCATAGCAACAAACTCCTCCTCTCTTTTCTTTAACAGCTCCTCAGTTTTCTTTTTCTGTTCTGCCTGGTGATCTCTCTTCATCTTGACAAAGTCAATCAACTCCAGCTTCCATACGCTTTCCACTCTATCTTTAGAGTCCAACATAGCAATAATCCTTTCTATATCATCTAGCTTGCCCCAATGCTGACATGTCCCTTGACTGAATTTCTTCTGTCTTCCATCAGTATATTTAATTTCAAGGCAGTCATCAACAATGGCAACATGATAGATTCTTTGAGCCCATAGAAATGTAGTTGGTCTTCATCAAAGTCTTCATCTAGTGGTTGGAGTTTTAATCCTGGAATGATAGTTAGGGCCCTTGATTTAGATGGCTTTACTCTTCTTGCAGCTTGTTTGAATTTGATCTTTTTCACTTGGTTTCTTGGCAGAAACTTGTGACCTTTGCTGGTAGACCATTATAGTACACCATTAGCAGTTTGCTTTTGGAAACATACAGATGGTTTCTTGAGTTGAATATCCTTCTCTTCTTGAGGTGGTAAAACAGTTGCAGAAGCCATAGATATAGATTTTGATAGGTCACTACTATCTGTATTCACCCTAGACTTAGAGTCTTGTGTTATGGTGGGGTTACAGTTAGCAATGCCTAAGGCTTGCTGTTTTCCACTTTTCCTCTCATAGAATTTGCCTTGGTCAACATCTCCTTTCTTATCATTATTGTCTTTCTTCTTCCTGTCCTCATCACCCTTATCACTCCTGTGATGTCTTCTTCTCCTATCACTTTTGTCTTCATCTTCATCAACCTTATTTCTCCTTCCTTTGGCTATTTCTAGAATCTCACCTGTGGCAATGAAGGTTCTGAGAATGTGCAATGCCTCTACTTCTTCACCAGTTCTTATCCTATTCTTCTTTTATAATTGATCAATAATTGCAATGATAAATCTGTGATTCTGGAGAGTGAGATCCTTGGGAATGACAAGCTATTTGATATCCTTAATCTTTATACCAGACTGATAGATAATTGTTCTTGGATAAGTGCAAACTTCAGGCAACCTAGCTTGTTGACCATTCCTCAAATCAGCATATAGCTAGACTCTTGTTGTTCTCTCCCTTCTTTTCTATCAACCCCAGGATAGCATCAATCTCTGTGAATTTTAGAGCCTTCAAGGTGTCATAAGATAGATGCCATATTTTACCAATGGTCACCATCATAATCTCCTTGAGATAGATTTGATTCAGCTTCCTTGGAATCATTGTCAGAAATTTGATTTGTTCTCTCAGACTCCTTCAGTACTCCAATGTATCCCCTCCAACCTTTGCTTGTGAGATTTGCAGAAACTTCAAGAAGGCAGCATCATGATAAGTTTCTGAATTTGATACTTCTATCAGCTTGGCCTCAGTAACTACATCCACTTCAACTGGTTGATCTTTTTCATTTCTGGAGGTTTTAGCTTGCTCAGTTGGCATAGATCCTGCAACCACTGTAGAGGTGATGGTTTATTTTTGGCCACCTGGAGTATTGACATGCACAGTTGGTAGGGTAATCACTGGAAGAGAGGATGGAGGTTCATCAACCTTGGCTTTCCCTTTGCCTGGAATATGAAGTTCAGATTTGGAGGTTCTTCTTGATTGACCACCCTCATTTATGGTTATGCCCTTCTCCTTAGGCTTCTCTCCCTTAGTCTGCTGCTCCCCCTTAGGATTTGGTGTCCTTAAGTTCCTCTTCTCCCCCTTAGGTTTGTTGTCAGGCACAGAGGTTTTGGTGGAGACCTGTGGGTTGGAAGAGGTGGGATTAACAGATTCATCAGGTAGAGGGAGCCCCATATGCTTCATCACAACAGACAGCATCAGTTGTTGATGCAGAAGAACACCAGCTGTTGTGGTGGCCTGAGTGTTCAACTGTTCAGTTAGTGTTGCAACTGTGTCTGTAAGATGAGCATGGGATTTCTTGAGTGAGGTCACTTCTTTTTCAAGAGCATCCACCTTGTTAAATAACTCGGTAGATTTAAAGCCAGATAGGGATTGTTCCTTGAGCCTTAGTACCTCAAATTTGGTCATTTCATGAACAGGGACTTCAGTCACCAGCTTATCTCCATATTGATTTGCTAAAAGAGTCCTTAGCATGGCATTTTCATCTGTTGTCTGATTAGTCAGTTTCTCCATTTGAATGGCCATATTCTTGATAGCACTTTGAGCTAAGACCTATCAATTGTCCATCTTGGAGCAGGTAGCCATGCATTCTTGAATGGTCTTGATAACAGAGTTGAGTGAAGGGAACTTGGAGCAAAATCTCTCTTAATTTCATTTACTTCCTTGACTGTGGCTGCACATACCTCATTAATTTCAATTTTAAGGCCCTTGCCTAGATAGTGAGCAGCCTTCAGAGTTCCCTTGTAGGTATCATTCACAGCTTCATACACTTCACTAGGGGTTAAAGATTTGGCATTTGACCCTAATGAAGTGATGTACTCTTCTCTGAGAAATTGAAGACCTTCTGAGAGAGCAATGTCATAAGAACCTTGCAGCCAAGCATCCACATTACCATCTCTTTCAGCCTCATATGCTATTTTTTGCTTTTGACTCTCCACATCTTCTTTATGACAGAGCAAGATGGCTTCATACTGTGGATTGGGCAAGTTGGAAGTGACAAGGTGTTGAGCAATTTTTACAAACTTAGGAATCTGATCCACAACTAAGCTTTGAAGTGCTTCAACTGTCAATTGTGGTGGAGCAGATCCTGATCCTGAAGCACTGTCATGTTGCACAGGCTTCAGCCATTGATTTATGAAGTCAGAGCTAGAGCTAGACAAGCTAGACTCCTCAGTTACAGATGCAACTTCTACAACCGGATGGATTGACTCTACTACTATTATCTCCACAGGTGTGGGATGAGTTACAATAGTAGTTGACACAGGCACAGAGTCTCTAGTGAAAACTAGTGAATCCTCTGTGTTTGTGATGGTGTCATTAGGATATGCCCCAGCTTGCATTCCCTCACCATCTAAGTGTGGTTTCTGGGTGGTGAATAAAGTGTCATGCACTAAGTCACTTGAGTTCATTGGCTCACCAAGATAAGAGAATTCTTGGTGATCAATGCCTTGCTCCTCAATTACTTGAGTTGCAAGCTCCAAAGAAATATCATTGCAAGATTATGAAAGAAGAGTGTCTTGTAGATTGGATTTTGGCAACTCCCCCTGAGAAATAGAAGGAGTTTCAAGTGTGATGTGCTCTCCACTCAGTGTTGTGCCAGCCTAATCACTCCCAGGTGCTGACTCATTACAATATAGTGCATTGGGGAGGATGCTTGATTCTATAGATACACCTTGTTGAGAGGGTACATCTAGTGAGCTGTTTGCCCCTGTTTTTATAACTTCAGCCATTTATGTGACTGAAGAGGTGGTTTTAGATTTCTTCTTCTTCTTCTTTGGCCTTATTAAGGGTGACTCAGGTTACTCACTTTCTAAACCTAATTCTATAGCCAATGCTGCTTCAGTTAAGATATTCAATGGTTCAGAAACAATATGTTTTCTCTTCTTCTCCTCCTTTTTACTAACACCACCCTGTTGAGAGGATGATGCAGGTGGCTCTGTGTTTGGTACAGTGTTTGATTGAGGGGGTTGGTTAGCAGGCCCTGGGTTAGCATTTTGTTCTACTTGCTTGGGCTGTGCTAACTCAGACTTAGAGGCAAATGTTGGCATGTTATGGGGGTAAAACTCAAATAACCTCTGCATATGAGGGGTTATTACAAGCTTAACATCCACATCATTCCTACTCTCCATGTTACCAAAAATGAGTTTGGTCATGGATTTTGGATAGCCTATTCTATTTCTATCTATCCCAGGCAATTTAATCAGTTTGTTATCTACAAAATTAAGAGCAGATTGAATAAAATGAGGGAAGAAAATTTCAGTACCTCTCTTGGTTGAGTTCTTACCAAGTCTCCCATATAGCTCCTGCATAATGAGATTACCCACATTGATTTTCCTATCATATGCCAGGGAGTATGCAATTTGCTGTGCATGTGCACTGATTTGATCAAAACTCGACTTTCTAGCAGTGAACACCTGTAGCAGTGTGGCGAACACAAAACTCCATTCCTTTCTGAGACACTTCCGGTTCATTTTTCCAATCTTTGTTGTATCAGTATATCTGATAAAGTCGAAGAATGTAATCAAATCATCATCAGATACCAGAGGGTGATACAGGTCCCGATGAAGTCCTACTGCTTGATTCATATCCTCTGTAGTAATAGTAACCTCTTTCTCTTGTATTTTGCAGTAGATGATGTAAGAGGTCACTGCATTTTCGAGAGAAATAACTTCCACAGTGGCTGTCCTCCAAAACTGTTCTAGGAGATCTAGGTACAGAGTTGGGTTGGATGAGGGTGCATCCTTGATGTATGTCTTAGACATCCATCGAACGAAGCACTTGAAATTAGCATTGGGTGCTTCCACATCACTAGTAATAGCAATGAAGTTGGTGTGGGTAGGAATTGTGAGTTGGGTATTTGCCATTGTTACACAGAGAGACGAGAGAAGAGAATGAAGGTTGAAGAAGAAATTTAGCTTTTGAAGTTAGGGTTTTCAGAGGTTTTAGAACTTTAGATGCTTGAAAAATCGAATGAAATGAAACAAATAGATGTAAAATTGTATAAGTATGAAGTACTTGAATTGTCGATTAGATATATGTTTTGTATCGACAAGTCAGTCATTCGAGAAGTAGAAATCAACTATTCGATAAGTCAAGAAAGGCTTAATCGATATCTCAAGCAGTTTGTAACTCACAGCTGGCTATTATCTAACTTAGAAATAATTCCAAATTAAATAAAATATGTTTTTATGAGTGATTTAAAATTCTGAATACAAATCCAAAAACGGTTAAGATTCAGCGGAAATTCAGCCTTTTTAAATGATTCGACAACTCAAATGTTCTATTCGAGAACTCAGTCATTAGCGAACTCAAATGTCCTATTCGAGAAGTCAAGCAAGTCTCTATTCGATTTCTCCAAAATGCACTATTCGAGAACTCAATAGTGTTCCAAATAGACTTGTTAGAGAAGTCGACCATAGACATGAAAGTCATTAGAGAAGTCTGACTTATCGAGCTACACTTTCCACTCATAAAATTTAATTTTCACTATATTTTCAAAATTCACCAGAATTATTCATTGAAGAATATTCTAACAAATTAAATAGTGATAATCCTAAAATTTCATAGAAATTTCAAGCTAATTCGAATATGATTTTCAACATATGCAACAGATTTGAAATATTTATAAATCATATTACAGCCATCACTTACTTCAAAAATATTGAAAATTTAGATAAAGTAAGTGTTTACTGCTGCAACAATCTAGTTGATATTTTCACTTAGCCAGATTCTGAAGAATTCAGCATTCCAATCTCACTAACCAACCTTGTGAAGGTGGCTTCATCCAATGGCTTAGTGAATATATCAGCTAACTGTTTATATGAAGGGACATAATGCAACTCAATGGTTCCATTAGTTGCATGCTCCCTAATGAAATGATATCTGATGTCAATGTGCTTTGTCCTAGAATGATTGATAGGATTGGCAATTATAGAGATTGCACTTGTGTTGTCACACATGATTGGAATTCTTTCCAACACAAGTCCATAATCTCTAAGCTGATTTCTATTCCAAAGCACTTGAGCACAGCAACTTCCAACAGCTATGTATTCAGCCTCAGTTGTGGAAGTTGACACAGATTGTTGTTTCTTGCTGTACCAAGAGACTAACCTTTGTCCAAGAAACTGGAAGCTACCTGAGGTGCTTTTCCTATCCACTATGCATCCAGAATAATCAGCATCAGAGTAACCAACCAGATTGAACCCTGTGTCCTTAGGATACCATAAACCCAAGTTTGGAGTGCCCTTCAGATATCTAAAGATCCTTTTTATAGCAATCAAATGTGACTCTTTTGGATTTGATTGAAACCTTGCACACAGACATGTAGCAAACATGATGTCTGGCCTACTTGCAGTGAGATAGAGTAGAGAACCAAGCATGCCTCTGTAGACTGAGATATCTACTCTCGCCTTTGACATCTTCATCCAATTTGGGGGCAGTGGCCATGGGTGTCTTTGCAGGTGAGCAATCTTCTAAGTCAAACTTCTTTAATAAATCCTCGATGTACTTTGTTTGACTGATGAAGATACCATCCTTCCTCTGACTAACTTGCAATCCAAGAAAGAATGTTAACTCTCCCATCATACTCATCTCATATCTGCTATGCATGAGCTTAGAGAATTTCTCACACAGCTTCTCATTTGTAGAGCCAAATATAATATCATCCACATAGATCTGAACTAGGATAATATCATTACCATGTTTCTTGTAAAACAGTGTCTTGTCCAATGTGCCTCTAGTGAATTGATTTTCAAGAAGAAATTGTGATAAAGTGTCATACCAGGCCCTTGGAGCCTGTTTAAGTCCATACAATGCCTTAAGCAATTTGTAGACAAATTCTTGGAAATGTGGATCCTCAAAGCCAGGTGGTTGTTGCACATAAACTTCTTCTTCCAACTCCCCATTCAGAAATGCACTCTTGACATCCATTTGATAGACTTTAAAGTTTGAATGAGCAGCAACTGCCAAGAAGATTCGGATGGCTTCCAATCTAGCAACAGGAGCAAATGTCTCATCATAGTCAATGCCTTCTTGTTGAGAGTATCCTTTTGCAACCAATCTTGCTTTGTTTCTTACTATTACACCATCTTCATCCATCTTATTCTTCAGAAATTTTGTTCCAACAATGGTTCTGTTCTTTGGTGCAGGAACAAGGTCCCATACTTTGTTTCTTTCAAATTGATTCAGCTCCTCTTGCATAGCAATAATCCAATCTGGATCCAACAGTGCATTATCAAGTTTATTAGGCTCAATCTGAGATCAAAAGCAACCATAGAGGCACTCATTTTGAGTTGCTCTCCTAGTTCTCACTCCTGCATTTGGATCTCCAATAATTTGCTCTATAGTGTGTGACCTATCCCATTTCCTTGAGTGCTCAGTTTGATTTCTCAACCTTGATGTTGCTTCATCATCCAAGTCATGATCATTTTCATTTCCTCCCCCTGTGAAGTTGCTACTATTCATAGGTGTGTCTTGGATGCTAGTCTTTTCACTATTTATTGGATTAGATTCTTGTCTTGCTTCATCATTCAGTTGAGTTTATTGAACTAGAGTTTCAACTTCAGTTTCAATCTCTTCATCAGAATCATCTAGATTTGTCTAGGATGCTAGTCTCTTCACTATTGATTGGATTAGATTCTTCTCTTGCTTCATCATTCACTTGAGTTTGTTGAACTAGAGTTTCAACTTCAATTTCAATCTCTTCATTTGAATCATCTAGCTTTTCAAACTTTAATGGATCTCTATCTTCATCATTGGCTTCTTCTAATCCAGGTAGTTTGCTGTCATCAAATGTCACATCTGTGCTTTCCATAACTTTCTTTTGACTGATGACATAAAATTTGTATGCAATTCTCTCCATAGAATAGCCAAGAAAAATTCCTTCAAATGCCTTTGCATCAAACTTCCCAACATATTCTGAATTGTCTTTCAACACAAAGCATTTGCTTCCAAAAGTATGAACATACTTTAGAGTAGGCTTCTTTCCAATCATCAAATTGTAAGGTGTCTTTCCAGCGTTTTTGTTGATGAGGGTTCTGTTCTGGATATAGCATGCAGTGCTCACAGCCTCAGCCCAAAAACATGTATGCATCTTTGCATCAAGCAACATTGTTCTAGCAGCCTCAATTAGAGTTCTATTCTTTCTCTCAACTACTCCATTTTGTTGTGGAGTCCTTGGAGCTGAGAATTGTTGAGAAATGCCATTCTCTTTGCAAAATGCTTCAAGTAAGGCATTTCTGAACTCTGTTCCATTGTCACTTCTCAATGTAATCACACTTGCATTGTTGACTTTTGCTTCCTTATCAACTTTCTTTATGTGCTCAATGATTACTTGTGGAGCCTCATCCTTTGATGCCAGGAATTCCACCCATGTATACCTTGTGTAGTCATCAACCATCACTAGGGCATACTTTTTTCTTGAGAGTGACATAATATTGACAGGCCCAAACAAATCCATATGAATTAATTGCAGGGGCTTGGTGATTGATGTCACTGTCTTTGACTTGTGGCTTGACCTTTTCATCTTTCCTTTTTGGCAAGCCTCACACACTCCTTCTTGACAGAATTCAAGTGTGGGCATGCCTCTCACTAACTCTCTTTTGACTAGAGAATTAATGGCCTTGAAGTTCAGGTGTGATAACTTTTTGTGCAATAGCCAACAATCTTCATTTGATGCTTTTGAGTAGAAGCAACAAATTTTGTCCTTGTTTGCAGAGTCCATATTGGCTACAAACAGGCTCCCTTTTCTTAATCCAGATAGAGCAAAATCACCAGTCTTCTTGTGGGTGATCAAACATTCATCTTTGTCAAAATTTACCTTGAATCCTCTTTCAGTAAACTGACCAACACTTAGCAGATTATGCTTGAGACCCTTGACTAGTGCTACATCTTCAATGATGACATTACCAACTTTTAACTTGCCATATCCCAATGTGTTACCCATGCTGTCATCTCCAAAAGCAACCATTGGGCCAGCCTTCTCCACATATTGTGATAGAAGAGCCATATCACCAGTCATGTGATTTGAGCATCCATTGTCCAAAATCCACATGACCTTCTTTTCACTTTCTTTGCCCTGCAATCACAAAGGTATTACTTTTTCTTTGGCACCCAAACAAGTTTGGGTCCACTTGGCTTAGAAACAGATTTATCAAAAACAACATGCTTATCAACTTTCTTAGGACTAGTCTTCTTGTCAATGTTAGAAGTCTTAGAATCTGAATTCTTAGACTTAGGTGATAGAGGTACCTTCCTAACTCTAGGAGGACTTGAAGACTCTCGCCTTGTGTAGCGTGTGTGAATGTTGTGATTGATGCAACCATCCATGAATTGTCTTCTCAAATTAAAATAGCTAGCCATAACATTCATGTTGCATGGCATACAGTCAAGTTTATCACAGAAAGGTGAATCTCTATGTCTTAAAGGCACAGAGCAATCATAGAAAGGCTTAGCTACACTACCAGTTGGTTTCTTGCATGCATGAGTTAAGTGATTAGTGCTAAAACAATTTTGAGAAACTTTCCTAGGGGCATTTGGCACATAAGCATAATTGTTATTCTTGTTTATCCCTAGCTTGCCATTCCTGTTTTGTTTCTTATTACCCACTTTCTTCTCAGATTCATTTTTCCCAGCTGAAACAAACTTCACAAACTTCTCAGGTCTAGGTCTACCTCCTACTGGCTTCTTGGCTTTTGCCTTGACACTCTCACTCTTAGAGGATGCTGGTTGTTCACTAGACTGTGCCTCATCCTCATCATTCAACATTTGCTTAATGAGTAAGGCATACTCATCAATTTCAAATGTTGGTTCTTTAAAAATTGGAGACTCAATCTTTTTCAAAATGTGAGGCACTTCATCCTGAACAACTATGTCATCTTTAATGACAGCATAGCCTTTCCCCTGTTTAAGAGTGCCATAGTCAAGTCCAATGGCAACCTTGGGTTTAGCTTGGTTTTTCTCATGGTAGGACTGCAATAGACTAGAGGAGTTCTTAAAGGTTTTCAGTTTGAATTCATTTTCAGCTAGTTCATCCCTAAGAGCCATCTCAACCTGACTAGCACATAGAACCTTATTCTGCAAGTATTCAACTTCTTTCTTAAGGTTATCTACTTGCATAGCAGTTAGCTCAAGTTCCTCATTCTTCTTGTTTAACAATTCATTCTTAGCAGACAGTTTGGCAATCTCTTCATTAGCAGCAGTCATACTAGTATGAATATTAAATATTTCAATAGATAGTTGTTCAACCATGCATTTATACTCGGAAATAGACATATCTATGGTAGTGAGAGATGGTACCTGAGAGTCAGATAGAGATTGTTCATCTTTGGAATCAGCCATCAAGGCATAGTTGCAGAATTCTTGCTCCTCTTCATCACTATCAGAGTCATCCCAACACTTCCCTTCAGCTATGCAGGCCTTGCCTTGTGTTTGCTTTTTCAGAAAGGCCTCATACTTAGCTTCAAGCTCTCGAAACACCTTATCCTTTTTTTAGGCTTCTTGCATTCACTTACAAAATGCCCTAGGTCATTGCATCTATAACACCTTACAGATGACCTATCCACATGGTTGGTTTTGAATTTATTCTTGTTTGCTTTCACAGGTGCCTTGCTCTTATTAAATGAATGGTTTTGGGGTATAGGTTTGAAGGGTTGGTTCCTCTTGAATCTGATGTTTGGAAACTTTCTGGCCATGAAAGCGTATGAATTGTTTTTTATGCCATCTAGTTCTTCAAGAGTATAGAACTCTTCTTCTTCCTTCTCCTCAACAGGTTCATTCACTTCACCTTCATTTTCTACATCATCTACTATCTCTTCTATCCTCAGCTGACTTGTAGATGCTTCTAGGTCTTGAACAGATTTGCTGACAATCAAGGCATATGATGTGTTTATCATTCTGCCTTGGTTGGCTTGGATAGCCCTCTTCTGAAGCAACTCAAGCTTATGAGTCTTTAAAACCCCATAGAGCACATCATATGTGACTTTGTTCAAATCTCTTTTTCTTAGAGAAATGACCCTTTGCTCTAGATGGTTTGGTGAAGACAATAGAAACTTCATGTTCAACTCCTTGGTGCTGTAAACCTTCCCATTCATCTGTAGCTCATTCACCAGCTTGTGAAACCTTTCAAACATGTCAGTAATGCTTTCCTTGGTCCGAGCCATGAAAGCTTCATACTGTGTGACCAGTATCTTTTCTTGTTTTCTCTAACCTGCTATGTTCCTTCACATAACACCTCAATATGATCCCACATCTCCTTTGCTATTTTACAAGAGGCTATGTTAGCAAACATTGACAGTTCCATAGAATCTATGATTAATAACATGAGATGACTGTCGAGAGCAACCATCTTCTTTTCTGTCTCTATCCATTTGGATGGTTCTTTAGCCACATAGGATCTTGGAATGGTTACAGTTCCAACAGTCTTTTCAGGAATCTCCTGTTGTGGAACAAAAGGACCATTCTTGAGTATCTCAGAATATAGAGGGTTGGCAGCTTTGATGAACAACAGCATTTTAATCTTCTAGAGGTTGTAATTCTCTTTGTCGAACTTAGGGACCTTCACTATTCCTGTAGTCTTTGGTGTATTCATGATCTTTTTCTGTTTTTAAATAAACAGCCTGCTCTGATACCACTTGTTGAGTATTGAATATACCGAAGAGAATACAGAGTGGGGGTGAATGGATTCTCAAACTTTTCTTCTGATAAGTGTTTTAGGTGAAGGTTGTTTGAAGGGTTTGAATCTGGTTGTGTAACAAAGTGTGTGTTTTTGTTTAACAGATTATGTAAGTGCGGAATATAAACACAAGAACACGATCACTCACTTTAATCTAATAATGTATTAGATAAAGATTTGCTACAAACTGTGAATACAAATGTTAGTATTCTCAGCTTCACTTTTCTCAGAAAAAATGTATATATCTAAATGTTCTTGAAAAGCTTAACTACTAGAGAAGTGAGGTTGTACTCTTATAGAACCTGAGTACAGCTACTTACTACAAACAGGGTGACATACAAAATTACTTTCTAATATGTCTATCCCTTTTTGAGTAATATCCAAACAGCTTGAGGTTTGACTTTCTTTAACTCTGTTCAGATCCACTTCTTTAGCAGCTTGTCTCCTGAGACATCTCTCTAAGCTTCTTGTGGTCTTTCCAAAATTACTTTACAGTATTGTGGTTCTGAAAGTGTTTTGGCTTGCTGCAGGTTTCTGACTTGTACAATTCTCCAGTATTTTGTCTCCAAGACTGCATTCGAGAAGTAACTATGTGGTTGATTCGAGAACTAGAATTGACTTGATAGATAACTCTATGTTCTCAAATACTGTATAATTGACATATTGAATCATTTCTCGAATTAGTCTTTTCTTCAGGAATCCTTGACTTGTCGAATAGAGCTTTTAGTTTATGGAGTCCTTGAGATGTGGAATAGCTTCTTTAGTCCTTGAGATATCGAATGTAGCTTTGACTTGTTGACTCTTAGAGAACTCGAATGATGCTTTGACTTGTTGAATTCTTGAGTTCACGAATAGAGTATTAGACATGTCGAATCTCTGAGTTGTCGAATGAGGCTTTGACTAGTTGACTTCCAGAGATATCGAATAGTGTCCTTGTAGATTTCGAATCCTTGACTTCTCGAATGCTAGACTTCTCGAATAGATCAAAACACTTCTCGAATTGGTACTTAGGCAAATCTTCATTCTCCAAATTCCAACTATGTTTATTTTGACAGTCTTGGTCTTCAAGCTTGAGGCATGATCCTTGGAACTTCTTTCAAGCATTATTCTCTGACTTTAATTACAGTTACACAGGTAGAATTTGATGCCTGTTATAAGTACTACAACAAGTAGAAACTCTACAACTAGAGGTTCCCTTAGTTAAGAGGTCATGTAGGTAATGCAAAGCATTACAGACAATTAGGTTTGTTATTAGATGTATACAGGCATGCCTCTGTGACTAACATCTTCCCGTCCCGAAATTCCCCATTCCTCATTCCCCGCCCCGCTCCCTATTAGCTGGTCCACGAATGTAATAAAAAAATTATTTTTTACATATTAATATATTTAATAAAACAAATAATAAAAAATAGCAAAAATTTACATTTTTTAAAAGTTTCAAATATTTTAACCATTTTATTAATTAAAATTTTTTATTTTAGAATACGTGTATTATTAGTTTTATCTTTTATTTAAATTACAAATACATTTATATTAAAAATAATGTTTAAAGTATGATATCAAACTAAAAAACTAAATATTATACAATATGATTTATTAACTTCTTATTTAGAAAATATTTGACAAAATATTTATTTATTTCTTTAAAAGGAAAGAATTCCCCAATTCCTGCAGGGATCCACTTTTCCCGTTCAGGGCGGAAATTTGGGAATTAAAAAAAATCTCTGCTCGGGGATAGGGACTTGTTCGGGAACGGGGATCGAGAACAGGGATAGTACTTCCAAGACCCGAAATGACTCGATGCCCATCCCTTATTTCATCCCCCTACTGATAGGTCCATATTTCATCATATTTTTAATACCTATTTTATGTTCGTTTTCGTAATTTTATTAATTAATAAATTGTTTTATTTTGTTTTGTAGGAAAATAAATAAAAACAGATTTCTAGAAGGAAAAGGTGCAAAAAGGGAAAGGAGGTGGAAAATTCTTGAAGTCAAAGAAATTGGAGGAAAAATCGAATACTTATCCGAGAAGAAAAGGAAATTGAAGAAATTATATTCAAGATCGGATAGTAATCAAAGGGGCCAAACCTATTATTTTTCTCTATATATATGACCTTCTCTCTTGTAATTTAGATACCAATCTAAATTCAATAATTAGGAATAGTGATAGATTTATTATCGTGTTTCAATTCAAACAATATTGTTTTGTGCGATTTTATGTACAAGCAACTTTATTCATCCAGTTTCGTTTATTTTACATTCGGCTAAAGCTTTTGTCCAGGGAGTACTTTATGTTCATTCTTGTTTTACTTGTTCGCATGTTCTTTTAAGTTAGTTTAATAATAATTCAAATCCATGCCTTTTATAATAACTTGTTTAGTTTATATTAACATCATGTGTAGCTAATTTTCTTGTTTTAGGATGAAGATGAAGTTAATTTAATTATTCTTGATTTCTTCTCGTTCCTATTAATTGATTCTCATAATTTTTCTTGGTGCTTAATTGTTCAATTGACAAAGTGATTTTGATATATTATTGTTACCGGATTTATTTTTCATAGCCTATGCTTGCTCCTTGAAGTTTTGATAGGTTATTGTTAGATAACAAGTTTCATAGTATATGCTTGTCTCGTTAATTGTTATATCTTATTTGTGAAGAAAAGAGAATTAATTGTAGGGCGAGTTGATATTAATTGTGATTGATTAATGGATTCAGATTCCTAGGTTTTCCATATTATCTGATAATCTTTGCTGATTAGGTTAATTAGGTTAATTAAATCTCATCTCAAATCTTATTGTCTAGTTCGCCTAATTTAATTATTAGGGTTTTGAAAATTCATAGTCTCTGAGGATCGATCTGTGATTGCTACAACTAAACACTGTGCGCTTGCAATTATTTTACACATCAAGTTTTTGGCACCGCTGCCAGGGACTATTGGTAATTTTCTTTCCTTGATATTAATTCTTCGGATTAGTTTCTTGTTTTTTTAGGGAATATTGAAGCGGAGAAAAGCTTGGACAAGAAGATCGTTGGAAGGCCTCGTTGTCTCTTTTGAAATTTTTGGAAGCGATTTTCGGTATTCCGTATCACCTCTCTATTTTTCTTTTCTTCATTATTATTGAAAAAAAACCCAAAAAAAATAATTAAATATTCAAAAAAACCCCAAAAAATTAGTTAGTAATTGTTTGTTAAAAACCAATTTGCCGCATTATTCACTCTCTCACATAGGATCACATCATCTAGATTTCTTTATTGTATTTATTGCTTTCCCTCTTATATAACTGTGGTGATTGATGGAGGAAAGAGGTACGTACAATTTAGAATAGAACACGTAGTGTAGTGCATCCATAAGTGTTTACTTTCTTGTTCTTTGTGTGTTGAATCATTCAATAAATCTTAAGGGTGCCACCCAATTACAAGATAAGGTGAGGGATTTCATCACCCTTTCCTTGGCCCACAAATCAATAATTCCTTCATCTTGCATTCCCATTTCCTTAATAAAATTAAGTAGACGTTGGCCCCTAGGATTTCGCGCTCAACTAGGAAGAGAATCTAGGAGGAACGATTCACTAAGTATTCTTTCGTTTGGTGTCTAGGCAAGCGTGACGCTTACCTGGCTAATTTGGATTGGTGTCTAGAAAGGTGTTTAGCCTCTTGGCAATGCTTGCACCTGCCTGGCCAGTCAGGACGAATGCTTTTTGAGTTGTGACTTTTAGTAGTATCTTATTGTTGGGAGAAAGGTCTAGATTTTGTTTAGGATAATATAGATTTTTCTTTTTAATTTTCCATTTTTTTAGGTGTTTACTTATAGATATTGTCTGCTACGTGCTTAATTGTTTACTTCTCTTGTATGCAAAGTGCTTGGGTTCGAGACACTACATCTAGATTAGTAAGACAAACCAATCTTTCATCTCCTAAAGTAGTAAGGCAACTTGAGTTTTCTTCACCCACTAGAATTGAGTCAAAAGAATTAGAAGTTCAACCCATAGCCATGGCTGTTTCACTTAAAGACCGTTGTTACCCCGCTCGTACCGCTCAACCCTTATGCATAGTCTTACCCGCAGTAACCGCGAATAACTTTGAAATCAAACATCACAACATTAGCATGTTACCTAGGTTTGCTGGGGTAGAGGGAGAGGATCCATATCTTTTCATTCGAGAGTTTGAGGAAGTGTGTTCATTACAAAAACTTCAACAATTGAGTGAGGATTCCATTAGGCTCTGGCTTATTAACTTTGCTTTGAAGGAAGATGCTAAACAGTGGTTGTATAGTCTACCCGTTAATTCTATTTTCACATGGGAGGGATTTGTTGCTATCTTTCTTAAAAAAATATTTTCCAAACCATAAGGCAAACAGACTTAGGAATGAAATCAACCAATTTCAACAAAATCGGAATGAGTCTTTTTGGAAATATTTTGATAGATTTAAAAAGTTGTTGTCTAAATATCCTCAACATGGTATAGAAAAATAGAGACTTTGCAAAATTCTTTATGAAGCCTTAGATAGCCAAACCACTGCTTTGTTAGAGTCTATGTGTAATGGTAAGTTTATGGACAAAGATGAGGATAAAGCTTGGCAATTTTTTGAGGAGTTAGCTGAAAGAACA
Source organism: Saposhnikovia divaricata (assembly GCA_036435485.1). NCBI lineage: Eukaryota > Viridiplantae > Streptophyta > Magnoliopsida > Apiales > Apiaceae > Saposhnikovia > Saposhnikovia divaricata. The sequence goes on along the minus strand of CM071594.1, from coordinate 133,833,665 downwards.
ATGTTATGGGAGTCAACTATGGAACCTAATTAGGAAGATGAAAAATCTAACTCATCTAAGGGCTTACACGCAGTTGGTAATTCTATTGCAACCAAAGCTAAGTTAGCTACACTCAATAGATGTCTAGAAGCCTTAGAAACCAACAATGCGTCCTCTCAAATGTCTCTCTGTGCAAACTGTAGTTCTCCTAATCATGTGGTAGAGAATTGCCCTGAATTGAAAAAGTCAATGCCATGTTTCAACCTAGAGTTAGGAATGATCCTTATGCACCCACATATAATCCTGGTTGGAAGAGTCACCCAAATTTCTCATGGAACCAAGGTCAACACAATCAGTATAATCAGAATCCTCAACTTTCTTTTCAAAAGCCCAATCCTGGTCCATACCCAACTCAGAATCCTAATTCATACCCACCTCAAAATCTTGGTCATTATCCAAACTCAATCCCCTTGAATCCTCCTGGTTTTAGCGAATCTGATAAGAAATTGAGTTCTAGTGAAAAGAGTATGGAGGCATTACTTAAATCTCAACAATCTTTCATGCAAGTTATGACCTAAGATAGACAGTTAATAAATTCCAACACTCAAGCCATATCTAAGCTAGAGGTCCAAGTCAGTCAATTGGAAAACACAATCAGTGAGAGAGAGAGAGAGAGAGAGAGAGAGAGAGAGAGAGAGAGAGAGAGAGAGAGAGAGAGAGAGAGAGAGAGAGAGAGAGAAATCAATTTCCTAGTCAACCCGAGACTAATCCTAAATTTCATCCAAATCAAAAGTCTCATGAAAACGTGAATTCTGTTATCTCTCTAAGGTCTGGTAATCAATTCAACAATCATGCTGGTGTCAATACTCAAGAAGAAGATAACTAACATCTGAACCAAATCCTTTGCTCTTGAATCCTAGTCTTAGACAATCTTCAAATCCCGAGAGTTCTGAAGTAGATAAAGCTGATGAGTCATCACCATCCGATGAACTACCTTCAAAACCCCACTCTGATATGTCTAATGAAAAAGTCTTTAAACCGAAAGCCGCGTTTCCTCAAAGACTCACTTCAAACAAACAATCTGCTCAGTTAGATAAGATTTTGGAAGTCTTTAAGCAAGTCAAGATTAACATTCCCCTTTTAGATGCGATTCAACAAGTTCCCTCTTATGCTAAGTGTCTAAAAGATTTATGTACTCGTAAAAGAACCACTCATGTTCCTAAGAAAGCTTTCCTAACATCTCATGTTAGTTCTATTTTGTCAAATCAAATCTCTGTGAAGTATAAGGATCCCGGTTGTCCTACCATCTCTTGTGTCATAGGTGATACTTTCATTGATAAAGCTTTACTCGATCTAGGAGCTAGTGTGAACCTTCTTCCATTATCTGTCTATAAAGCCATGGGTTTAAGTGAACTTAAGAAGACTAGTGTCACTCTTCAGTTAGCTGGTAGTTCTGTTAAAACTCCTACAGGTATAGTGGAAGATGTGTTGATTAAGGTTGGTGATTTTTTCTTCCCCGTTGATTTTGTTGTTCTAGAAACCGAACCAGTCAAAAATCTCAAAAATCAAATTCCCATCATTCTAGGAAGGCCTTTTCTTGCCACATCTAATGCCTTAATTAACTGTAGGAATGGTTTAATGAAGCTAACTTTTGGAAACATGACAATTGATCTCAACATTTTCAATGTAGGAAAACAACCCAATGACTATTTTGACCAACCCATAGAAATTAACATGATTGATGAGTTAGTTGATAATGAAGTCATGAATGTTGATGATGTGCTTAGCTTTTGTCAAAACTACTTTGGTCAAGAATGGGATGATACTTGTCATAAAAATGAGGTCAATGAAATGTTAGAGTCCACCATTCCTAGTTTCAACCAAGAGTTAGAACCTTCTCTTTGCCACTTTATGAAGCTAATGAATCAGTTGGGACAAGTCCACCAGTATTAGAACTCAAACCTCTTCCCGAAACTTTTAAGTATATGTTTCTAGGCCCTTCTGAGTCTTTCCCAGTCATAGTTGCATCTGATATGACACCTTCTCAAGAGGAAGAACTCTTACTTGTACTTAGAGAGAATAAGGAAGCCATAGGGTGGAGCATATCCGATATCAAGGGAATTAGCCCTGCCATTTTCCAACATAGGATTCACTTAGTTGATGATGCTAAACCAGTTAGGGAGCCACAAAGGAGGTTAAACCCGACTATTAAGGAAGTTGTTAGGAAGGAAATCCTTAAATGTCTAGATAATGGAATCATCTATCCTATATCTGATAGTTCTTGGGTCAGTCCTGTTCAAGTAGTGCCTAAAAAGTTAGGGATCACTGTAGTTGTCAATGAGGACGATGAACTAGTTCCCACTCGTGTCCAATCTGGTTGGAGAATGTGTATTGACTATAGGAAACTAAATGCTGCCACTAGAAAAGATCATTTTCCTCTACCCTTCACTGATCAAATCTTAGAAAGGTTAGCAGGTCACTCATACTATTGTTTTCTAGATGGTTTCTCTGGCTATTTCCAAATTCCCATTGTTCTTGAGGATCAAGAAAAGACCACCTTCACTTGTCCATTTGGAACCTTTGCCTATCGTCGTTTAGCTTTTGGTCTAACCACTGCCCCTGCCACCTTTCAAAGATGTATGATGAGCATTTTCTCTGACATGGTAGAAGAATTCCTAGAAATATTTATAGATGACTTTTCCATCTTTGGTTCTTCTTTTCATCATTTTCTTCATCATCTTGACTTAGTTTTAAAACGATGTAAAGAAACAAACCTTGTTCTTAATTGGGAAAAGTGTCATTTCATGGTTAAAGAAGGAATTGTTCTTGGTCATAAAATTTTGTCAAAAGGAATTGAAGTTGATAAAGCTAAAATTTATCTCATTGCTAATCTGCCTCCACCAAAATCTATCAAAGAAAATCGTTCCTTTTTAGGGCATGCTGGTTTTTATAGGCGTTTCATTAAAGATTTTAGTAAAAAGGCTAGACCATTGACCAATCTTCTTTCTAAGGACATAAAATTTGAATTTTCTAATGAATGTCTTCAATCATTTGATCATCTTAAGAAAGAGTTGACCTCAGCCCCTATCATTCAGTCCCCTGATTGGAATCAACCTTTTGAGCTTATGTGTGACGCGTCTGATTATGCCGTAGAAGCAGTTTTGGGACAAAGAATTAATAAGATACCTCATGTCATATACTATGCTAGTAAGACTCTAAATGATGCTCGACTCAACTACTCCACCACTGAAAAAGAACTTCTAGCTGTTGTTTTTGCTCTTGAAAAGTTCAGGTCGTATCTTATAGGTTCCAAAATCATTGTTTACACAGACCACTCTGCTCTTAGATATCTCTTCTCTAAGAAAGACTCAAAAGCCCGATTGATTAGGTGGGTATTGTTGCTCCAAGAGTTTGACCTATAAATTAGGGATAAGAAGGGTTCTGAAAATGTTGTTGCTGATCATCTTTCCCGTCTAGTAGTGGAGTCCACCATTGATATGCCTTTGAATGAGTCTTTTCCTGATGAGCACCTTCTTTCCATGTCTACCACTCCTTGGTTTGCTGATATTGTTAACTACCTTGTCACTGGTGATATTCCTTCTCATTGGTCTAAGCAAGATAAATCCAAATTTCTCTCACAAGTCAAATACTTCTTTTGGGATGATCCCTATCTTTTTAAGTATTGTCCGGATCAAATAATTAGGAGGTGTGTTCCAAACCAGGAGTTTAGAAGTATACTTTCCTTTTGTCATGATCAGGCTTGTGGAGGTCACTTTAGTGCTAAAAAGACAGCTGCTAAAATACTTCAATCTGGTTTCTACTCGCCCAATCTGTTTAAAGATTCTGTTGAATTTTGTGCCGCTTATAATAGGTGTCAAAATTTAGGAAAGATCACTAGAAGAAACATGATGCCAATGAATCCAATCTTAGTTATTGAGATCTTTGATGTTTGGGGAATAGATTTTATTGGTCCCTTTCCTAACTCTTTTGGTAACCTCTACATTCTCTTAGCGGTTGATTATGTCTCTAAATGGGTCGAAGCCATACCAACTAAGTCTAATGATAACAAGGTAGTTCTTAAGTTCTTAAAGGAGAATATATTTTCTAGATTTGGTACGCCTAGAGCTATAATTAGTGACCAAGGTAAGCATTTCAAAAACCATCAGTTTCAGTCTCTTTTGAGGAAGTATTCCATCACTCATAAGCTAGCCACACCTTACCATCCTCAAACTAATGGTCAAGTTGAGGTCTCTAATAGGCAAATTAAACAAATTCTAGAGAAAATTGTCAATTCAAATAGGAAAGATTGGTCAATTAAGTTGATAGATGCACTTTGGGCTTATCACACTGCTTTTAAGACTATTTTGGGTATGTCCCCTTATAGGATTGTGTTTGGTAAAGCATGTCATCTTCCCGTTGAACTTGAACATAGAGCTTTTTGGGCCATTAAAGAGTTGAATTTTGATTTACCCACTGCTGGTAGTCATAGGAAGTTACAACTGTCTGAGTTAGAAGAAATAAGGAATGATGCCTATGAAAATGCTAAGATTTGTAAGGAAAGAACAAAAATTTTTCATGATAAATCTATTCTGAGAAAATATTTTTCTCCTGGTCAAAAAGTTCTTTTATACAACTCTAGGCTGCATTTATTTACTGGAAAATTGAGATCTAGATGGGAGGGCCCATATGTTGTTAAAGTTGTTTTTCCTCATGGTGCTATTGAAATTGAAAATCCTAAAACTGGTGAAACATTTAAAGTTAATGGCCAACGCCTTAAACCATTTTTAGAACTGCCAGTTGATTATGAGGAGGGGGTGATCCACCTCCTTGATGCGTGACTCAAGTAAGTTACCTTGTTGTATATAGTAGTTAGTAATATTCCTCCATCTTGCCTTTATCAGGTATTTTCGTCCTTTTACTTTGTCATTTTTCTCTCATTTGCATACATTGAGGACAATGCATGATTTAGGTATGGGGGAGGGATTTAGTAGTATTATTTTTATTAAAAAAAACCAAAAAAAATTGAAAAATGAAAAAAAATACAAAAATAATTCTAGCCTTATTAAATGATTACTTGTTATAAGTTGGCTTGATCCACCCTTACATGCTATAGTACTCTTGTGTTTCTGATGCTTTTTATTAAGAAGTGATTTGCTAAGTTCTTGTGCACACACATACACTAGCGAGTTGAAACTAGTAGACTTATTGAATGTTGTAAGTAATTAAAAGGACATGAATATGTGCAAGAAGATTTAGTTTCCATGCTTTGAGTACAAGTAGGTGCATTAAAGAGACTTTTGCTTGGGATTAATTATGTTTTACCACCAAGTGAGATTTTGAGCCTATATGCATATCTTTTGCATTTTATATTCGTTTACTTGAGTGTCCACATGTTGTTGGCATTGCTAGCACTTGTTTGAGACCTTTCTTGAAATGCATGACATTATTTGATGGTAAGATGATAAAGGTATTTAGGAATAACCTATTATTATCCAAATTACCACACCCTTTATATATGATCAATTAGTTACCCCTTTGAGCTTAATCCTATTTTTTCAGTGACACACCACATTACTTGCCTAGACCTTTTTCTTGTGCAGCCTTACATATACTTGTTCCCAATTATCAAAGGCTAGTCGGAAGTTGAGGGAGTAATAAGGTGTGTGAGATGGGTTTACTTTTGATCATTATTTTTGGGGAAATATTGGGTTTTGTTGCTTACTTGTTAGTCGTTGTTCAAGAAATTTTTGAAGAAGGATTGTGGTTACTTATATATTTATATTATCTATGTTAGCTCTCCAAAAAAAGTTATATGTGAGCATACTTATGTTTCTGTGTGATCCTTCTTCATTCGAATATTCAAGAATTTTGTTGAAAATTTTTAAAAATCCATGTATGGGGAGGATGTATGGTGTTGTGTATGATTTATAATGGTTCCTACTAGCTTTTGACACTTCACCTATTTGGCCTCACTTGACATACCTTGTCCCTAGCCCCGTTACAACCCAAATAAAGACCTTTTGATTATCATCATTAATGTATGTTGTGTTGAAGTTAGATTGATACCAAATGTCAAGCATGCTTATGATTTTGTTGTAATGGAGTGATACACTTACCCTTGTTCTTGAGTGAATATTCTTTTGTGAGTGAAAGGTGAGTTATTGCTTGTTTTGTACATATGAGATCCCAAGTTTTGACTCTAAGATGTACTCTTGTGGGTTTAGCATGGTTACCAACTTATTTTTACACTTGACATGGACTTTTAATGACCTCTGCATATTTCTTTGAATAGACTATGTGAATACTTGCACCTTACACACCAAGACATTGCAAATTCACTTTGATTTCTTAAGTTGATGTAGCATGAGATGACTTCTATATGTGGTGTTGCATTGAGCAATCTTTTACATGAGCCAGATGGATTTTGTGGGTACATTCACTATAGGCCCTCACGAGACCTCACTCGTCCACTAGGGCTGCCTAGGGGTTTAAAGGGCTTGTTGCATATGCCAAATGCAACCGTGATCACCTACGGAAGTGGTATTATCTATTATATAGTAGTTTATATTATATTAGTTTGCACGAGGACGAGCAAAAGATAGGTATGGGGGCATTTGATAGGTCCATATTTTATCATATTTTTAATACCTATTTTATGTCCGTTTTCGTAATTTTATTAATTAATAAATTGTTTTATTTTGTTTTGTAGGAAAATAAATAAAAACAGATTTCTAGCAGGAAAAGGTGCAAAAAGGGAAAGAAGGTGGAAAATTCTTGAAGTCAAAGAAATTGGAGGAAAAATCGTATACTTATCTGAGAAGAAAAGGAAATTGAAGAAATTATATTCAAGATCAGATAGTAATCAAAGGGGCCAAACCTATTATTTTTCCCTATATATATGGCCTTCTCTCTTGTAATTTAGATATCAATCTAAATTCAATAATTAGGAGTAGAGATAGATTTATTATCGTGTTTCAATTCAAACAATATTGTTTTGTGCGATTTTATGTACAAGCAACTTTATTCATCCAGTTTCGTTTATTTTACATTCGGCTAAAGCTTTTGTCCAGGGAGTAGTTTATGTTCATTCTTGTTTTACTTGCTCGCATGTTCTGTTAAGTTAGTTTAATAATAATTTAAATCCATGCCTTTTTATAATAACTTGTTTAGTTTATATTAATATCGTGTGTAGCTAATTTTCTTGTCCAAGGATGAAGATGAAGTTAATTTAATTATTCTTGACTTCTTCTCGTTCCTATTAATTGATTCTCATAATTTTTCTTGGTGCTTAATTGTTCAATTGACAAAGTGATTTTGATATATTATTGTTACCGGATTTATTTTTCATAGCCTATGCTTGCTCCTTGAAGTTTTGATAGGTTATTGTTAGATAATAAGTTTCATAGTATATACTTGTCTCGTTAATTTTTATATCTTATTTGTGAAGAAAAGAGAATTAATTGTAGGGCGAGTTGATATTAATTGTGATTGATTAATGAATTCAGATTCCTAGGTTTTCCATATTATCTGATAATGTTTGCTAATTAGGTTAATTAGGTTAATTAAATCTCATCTCAAATCTTATTGTCTAGTTCGCCTGATTTAATTAATAGGGTTTTGAAAATTCATAGTCTCTGAGGATCGATCTGTGATTGCTACAACTAAATACTGTGCGCTTGCAGTTATTTTATACATCACCTACCGACCTCGGTGGGCTCTTTTTATCCCCGCGTTCACTTACTTACAGAATAGGCTGAAACAAATACCAGGCAGCTTATATTAAAAATGAGAAACATTCTTACGTATCATGTTCATAAAATATTACGTACAACCCAATTTGTAGAACTAATCGCCCAACCGAGTGAAGTTGCACAGTTACCCTGCATCTCATTGTTCAAACTCATTGCAAGACATCGGTATCATCAAATTTCATTTCTCCATCCCCGAGCCTTTACTACCAGCAAAAAAGAATAAAATTTTTAAATACACAATCAGGTCACTTTCTTAATATTATATAAATTACTTTAAGATATCAGATGAGAATCTAAAAGAACATACAAACGCTCAATAATTATTGTTAATCACACGCACTCGGTGCTCCGAAGAGTAGTATTACTGTCATGTACAACCATCATCTACTAGGTCACAGTTCATTGTGAAGCACATCGTACAAGCATCAATATAGGTACATAAAAAGAAAATCATATGAACACAACCAATTATAGTATGATCCAACAATTCACTATTATGTACACCGCAACATGTTCCAATGCACATTTTATAGTGGAACAACTATGTAAGGATGAAATTATATTAGCTGAAAAATAAAAATGCTGCTATTTAGAATTTAAATAGGAAATGTTTAGCCTTGGATTAACTCATTCATGTTGTCATAGGATTTAACTCTTTTATCTAATTACTTGTAAATGAAAATTTACAAACAGTGACTGAAAATCATGGGAAAGTCGATTTTCACTTTTTATGAACATTGTACACAATCTCATACACTGACGTGTAACAACTTAAACACAAAAATGTTTTAGTATTTATCTTGCACACGCCAAACATATTTAGTATCAAAGTTACTCATTTCACAACTAAAGACCTCAGTCTTGAATGGTTTCTAACAGTAACCATCTAACTACATAACTCAAGTGCAATTTCTGTACCCACGCTAAGTCGCTTGTTATACGATCCATTTACCATCATGTACCATCAGAAACAAGACAAAATTTCGGAGTTTTAAAGTTTATGCTAGAAAATGACCCGTGCCTCGCACAGGTTTTCATGCTAGAAAAAAATAGTGAGATTTTTTAATGTACATGAAAAGACCAATTTGCCCCCATATTTAATATTTATTAAAAAAAGTGTTGTTTATGAGAATCGAACTTGAGTCTATCAAGTAACTTATGTATGCTCTTACCATTACGCCACATGTGTTTTCAAACCATACACATTATAAGTGAATGTCGTTTAAGAGTAATACATTTGTAAATAACTATGGAGCTAAATTAAACTTAGGTAAAGCACCAACACATTTTTAATATAAAAAGTGTTGTTCATGGGAATCAAACTTGAGTCTATCAAGTAACTTATGCATGCTCTTACCATTACGCCACAATGTCACATGTGTTTATAAATCATACACGTAATATGTAGATGTCTTAACAGTAATACATTTGTAAATAATTTTGGAGCTAAATTAAACTTTAAATAACTATGGAGCTAAATTGAACTTTAAACTTTGGTAATACACTAACACAAGATAAAATTCGTGAGACTTTTTAATGTATTGGAAGAAATAATAATAAAATAAATGATATTTAAAAGAAACTATTACAATATTGGAATTATCCAATAATAATATTATCATTATATATGTTAACACATGGAAGACGATGATTATATAAAATTAATATGTACAAAGGTTCGTGTAACCAAATATGAAACTTTAAGTTATGATAGTCAATAATATTTTATGAAAATTAATATTATCACCGGTCAGTAAAATACATGTTATTTAAAAATAATTAATTCTATTTCATAATTTTAGTAGCATAAACAATAATTTTTATATTATTTATGAATTTTTTTTAAATATGTGTACAAAATTAACATTGACGATAAAATGAAATATTTAAAACAAAAGCATATATAGTACATACTAAAATTATTAAATTATAATATATAATGTAATTGATGATTTAAAATTGAACTATTAATAATTAAAGAAGACCTTCACAACAAAGCATGCATATACAAAACTCACAAGGAGAAAGAACAAATTAATTGAACACATAGGTCTATTTGTTCGCTACAATTTGTAGAGATACTTCTCTGGAAGAAGCTGTACTTGAAAAAAGAAAGGATGAATTCATTATCAAAGCACGGACAAAAGTCATATGATCAATTTCAACTTATGACAATAAAAGTATAAAAATATTTATCCAACCATAAATGATAAATTCTCAAGTTTGGAGAACAAAAATGTTATAAGCCCGTTACAAAAGGTAGATTCACTCAGTTGAGGACTGAATTATCTGATATTTTGAAAGTCAGACAAAAATAGGAAGAGAAACAAGGCAAAAAATGCTTAAAATCAAGAGCTTAGAAGAAAAGAAATGAAATAGTTAGAAAGATAGTTTTAAGAAGTGAAAACGTAAGGTCTGAATAGCATATTAGAAGATTTAAGAAGGTTTTTTTTATTATTATTAAAATTATGACTAAAACCCACACCCACACTCTTAGAATGCAACATCTTGAAGGCATCATTTTTGAAGAATTGGAAAAAAAATTTAGTATCGTAAATGTTTTGAAAAATCATCTTAATTAGACAACACCTACTGAACACTCAGATTCTATTCAATGACCCACAATAAAATTAAAAACTGACTTGATTTCTATTAGTACTCCTTATATTAGTTTCCAAATTACAAACTTGAACATATTTAAATAAGTACACAATAGCCACATATACCATTAACAAGCAAACTCTATGAAAATCAATTTTATACTTCAAATGATATTAATTATACACAATTTAATTTAAAAACACAATTTAACATAGCGACCCGTGTCTCGTATAGATTTTTATGCTAGTTATAGCTAGAAAGACATGTTTGCATTAAGTATGTTGGTAGTTTCTGGTAAAGTAATTAATACATGTATTCAGGTTATGTCATGAAATAATTTTCTGCAAATCGAAGTAATTATCATAATTAATTCTAAACGTGAGAGTATCATTAATTAAGTTTTTGAGATCGAGTATAAATGTTCAGAAGAGATTAATTGTTGCTTTAGGTACTTAGCAAATTGAATTACTAAAAATTATTAATTGCGTAATTATGTTTCGAGAATGTTATTTCTTGAGAAACATTATCATATTTTAATTATATGATCACGTTAATTATTTTAGCTTAAAGCCAATAATTGTTTGAATATGATGGACTTGATTGTTAGGTTTTAAATACATATTTAAAGTGTCTAAATTAATGTTAATTGAATCAATATAAGTTATCAAGTTATCATTTTGCTCTTCAGAATATTTATGGTGCAATTGTGGTTATATGTAAATAGCACAAAAATTTTCCTTTTGATGATTTTTCCCTAATGAATCCTAATTTACATCGCACAATTGTTGGTTGTCCTACGCATTTCATTTCATTGGTTGTCCTATGAATAGGTTTGTCAATTTTTATTATATATATGATATATTGGATTGCATTTCTTCGTATTCTCAAATTTCTTTTAGAAAACCAATTTTAGAGTTTTTTTTCCTTTCAAGCTCATCTTTACATCACAAGTCCATTCCTAGTTTTTGTATATTGCTTGTTGATTCTTTTTCTTTCATGGAAGGATAAGAAATAGGATGTAGTTTCATATTCGTTTTCAAAACTTAAATATCTTGTTAAGCCTTAACTACATGTATTACTTACAATTTTGGGTGTTAGTTGTTTTCTTCTTATTTCATTATATTGCAATAATAAAAGTATGATACACATTAAATCTTTCCATGAGGACATTAAATATATTGAAATATGTTACTTGTCATTATCTACAAAAGGCACCATCGTAATATTTTGTATTCCTCCTTCTCTTCATATTATTGATTTTTTCACAAATGCTCTCTCAAAAACAATTTTTAGATACTAATTGATGCACTAATATATATATTGAAAATAGTAGAGTAATGGGTATTTTAATATTTTAACATCTTATATTTTATTAATGTAATTAAAGGATTTGTAGGCAACTAAAAAGGATACACACTGTTTTGATCAAAACAAAGAAAAAGGTACCCCATCAATTTCTTTTTAATATCACTATTCACTGTATTATTTGAAAACGGTGTTGCAAACTTAAAGCATGCATGAAGAGAGCCAAATAAAAACTATTGAACAATATGTATAAATGTGTATCACTACCATTTCTCCATCCAACAAGACAATTTCTATAATTTATGCGATCTTTCTTTATAAAGTACCAAATTAATGTCTTCCTTTCTCGAACACGACTGCTAGTCTGCTACATATTGATATTAAATGTAAAGGCAGTCTCCATAAGCTGCACAAACAATAAAAAATCGTTATTCACAAAAAACAAATGCAATTTAAAGAGAGTATACAAATATACAATGATAATATTATATATGCAGAAGGAGAGAGCCAGTGACTTACAAGGGTCCTTGTAAACAATAGTACCAATGGGATTACAGTCTTTGTATGTTCTGTAATAGGCATCAAGACAGTAAGATCCATGGCCTCTTGGTGTGTTTGGCTCATAACATTCTTTCCCGGGCTGTATGGAACCACAATCTATCTTTCCTCCACATGCAAAGTCTATGAATCCCTGAAGCTGCGCATCCGTTGCTGAAGCCGAAGCTACGCACCAAGTCGGTGGAGGAATCTGATCCGGAATCTGGTTCATTATACAGTTAATTAATCTTTGAAGCAATTGTGCACGCATGACATTTCAATTTATCTGATTTATTTTATTAGCAAGAAGACGGGCATTCGTTGGGGCTTCAATTCGTTGCCGTGCAACTTTTGCTAGCAAAAGAGTGTCTTAAATATTGCAATACAACAAACATCGAACAAAAAATAAAATGGAGAATTGTTAGACTTACAACACCATCCTCTTCTTTAGCCAATGCAGATTGCTGGTCACAAGTAGAAGCAGCAATGAGACTGAGGAAAATGGTAATGCAGCACAACTGTGAAACTGTTTTTGCCATTGAGTTACTTGTTTTTCTTTTGTCTTTCTCTTTGTAAGACTTCTTGGCTTTAAATAATTGTGGGACGGCTGAAACATAAGAAATTTTCATTAATTACAAGCTATTTTGAGACGGTACAGAACCATATAAGCATTTACCTTTTGACAACAGACGAAGTCCCTTTTAATATTTTTATTCATAGTTAAATATGTTACACTTATGTTCATTAATGTTATGTAAAAGATAAGAGAAACACCACTTTATCTATATTTTTGAGATATGTTACAATAAATACTATTCAAACCACTATTGATTAGGAGTTCTTAGAGATTGTATCTGTTAAAGCTTGTTGAATGATCTCGAAGATTTTCAAAATAATAGCTCTTACGTATTTTTGAAACTTATCCAATTATATTTATAAATTTGTTTTATTGTGGAAGGAAAATTTCTCAATAGAGCTAAATTCAACCTATCTTGGCCAAATTCAGTTTTTATAATTTGGACTGTTCTAAGAAGTGATTCCCTTCTCATAGTAATGGTAAAATAATTCAATTCCCGTAGAACTTAATGAACCATAGTTTCTTTTTTCAATAATAAAATAAGAACAATAACAATTTTGTGCAACTTCCTACCGCACTGTACAACATTCTATTGCATTCTAGGTTGGATTGTATTTTAATATTTTGAAAGAAGAAGCATATATTATATGTAGTTGTACTAGTTAAAAATGATGTTGGAAGAGAGAAAGATTATCTTATGCAAAGCCTGTGCTTAGAGACGCAGAAACAAGATACTCGAACAATGAAGTTACACTCAAACTCGTAGCAGCAGCAAAAAAGAAAGACATTAAAGTAAGTCCAACAATGTCCTAAATATTAATCACTTTTTGTGCTCCAACAATGTTCTAGTGGTGCCTTAAAATACTAGGACATCCTTCTCAGAGCAAGTTCAACAATGTCCTAGTTGGTGCCCTATAAATATATTAAAATATAGTGTCCTAGTGATTTAAGTAGTGATTTTTGTGTATCAATTCCAACAATATGCCTTATACTTGTGCCTTATAAATTAAAATAGTAATATATTTGAATTAGAATTGGAGGGAAGGGAAAAAAGAGAGGAGAGAGAAGTGTAGAAAAGGAGGGAAGTTAATTTTTTATTGTTAAAAATGATTTAGGACAAGTATAGATGTGCCTTAAAAGTAGGGCATGAGATGGAAGTACTAGTATTTTAAGGCACCACTAGGACATTGTCGGAGCACAAAAAATGACTAAATGTCCTAAATATTGATTTAGGACAATATTTAGGACATTGTTGGACTTGCTCTCATGCCCTACTTTTAAGGCACATCTATACATGTTCTAAATCATTTTTAACATTAAAAAAATTAACTTCTCTCCTTTTCTACACTTCTCTCTCCTCTCTTTTCCCCTTCCCTCCAATTCTAATTCAAATATATTATTATTTTAATTTATAAGGCATAAGTATAAGACATATTGTTGGAATTGATACACAAAAATCATGACTTAAATCACTAAGACATTATATTTTATTATATTTATAGGGCACTAACTAGGACATTGGTGAAATTGCTCTTAATAGTTTTTACTAAGTAGTAAAATAAGATAGAGAGGGATCAGAGAATAAGGTATAATATGTTTGCCACAAAAACAACAGTTAGGGGGCAAGAACTTGTCAACTTTGTAATGTTTCATTCAACACTCTTAATTAATGGGAGCCATCTCAGACAAGGTCTTTGCCAGATCCAAAAAATGGTCAAAATTTAAGTTGTGGTTAATTTGATCGGTCCGGCAATCCATTTACAAAAGAACACTATTTATTGTGAAAATTAGGGACACAAGCTGTGTCTATAGTGTAAAAAGAGTCTGCAAGCGATCAAAATGCTTCATAGCTGCCCCTTGAACTGCAGATTGTAGTCTATGAAGCTACATATGGGTTGGTTGTGTAAGGATCTGAAAGGAATATGGTAATGCTTAATCGTTACTAAGAGTGTCGATGGCGCAAATGGGGCAAAAGTATATATCCACCGTGCCCAACAGTAATAATAAAAAATAAAGATGCACCTATCTCATCGGTATTTAGGACTATCTTTCCTGAAAATCGGTATTTTGAGCCATTAAGGGCCTATGTTGAATTGCCCTGGCATTTTCATCTATTACTGAGCATGCTCTTGGATAATACATGTAAAAATAAGACATTTTTTTAGGGGTAAAGTCTGATGCAATGATTCTGGCTGTCAGTTTTGTAGAACTGATTCTGTATTACAGAGTTTATGCTAAAAGAGTCTTCCCTTCTCAAAGAGAGGCTGATTTTAGTCCCTTGAAATTCATACTGTGCTCATGTTCTTGATGGCATGCTGACTAGTCTAGCAGTTGTGATTTGAGATGAGCATGGGTAACACAACAACTTGCCGCAGAGAGTGCAATGGGAAGTAGAGGTAGCAGAAGTGGCAGCAGCACAACCAATCAAATTCCTAAAACAAACCATGAATACGAATCTACACTTTTACAGAATAAAGGACTCTCCACACTCTAGTTCAATAGGAGGATCAGAAAATCGCTGATTCTATGAGAGGCGAAGATAGTTATGCAACTAAAACACTAGAAATATAACAAGTTCTGCAGCGTTATTGCCAACTGAGAAAAAAAAAAGAAAGCCACTGATTGTCACAATCTGATCTACCTTCAGGTTTCTGATAACTAAATTTCAATGACTACAATCACTGTTTCTTATCAAACACTTCGTTAACACAACAAAAATAGACTGAGCATACAAAAATATAAACTGATCTCACAGCAAGATTCATGAAGGGCTAAAATTAAATGATAACTGGGTATAACATTAAAATTACACCAACCACTGGCAAGAGATCATGGTGAAGTCCAAAGTAATCCTTTACAAACGCTGCGACTGTTTTTTTTTTTCTCCGAATACCATAATCTACTTCTCTACATCTCCATATTGAGAGGAGAGCATGGCATTCAATGTCCATGATGATGGCATAAGGTAATAACACCATAACCACCACCCTGGTATTTGCTGCAAAAGAAAAAGAGTCGAAAGATAGTTCATCACATTCTCATTCGACAAAAGTTATAACTGATGACTATATTTGTGACAAAAAAAATTGGGAAAGAACTTACTGGTTGAGGAATGATAAATCCCGAAAACAGGGTAAACATAGTGTAGAAAGAAGACTGTAGAATTGCAGCTACCGGATACGTCGGCGTAGTTGACACCATCATCATTCCCATGTAAGTGTAATACAACAATGTGCACAACATGGAGTAAACTGTAAAAGTACCAGAACACCTTGTAAGCAGTCCAAGAATATCCAATCATTGGATATGTAACTATCACAAATGCAAGTGATTGTATGAATACATAAGGTACCTCAATAATCACCTACAAGTGAAGCACATATGCAACAAGTGATGCAACAAGTGAAGCACATATGCAATAAGTGAAATGTAAAGGTTTGTCAATTGTACAAATTCTAGTACAACCCTTCTGATGTCATACATGTGCAAGTGCATAAACCCAGGGAGCATACATCCCCACAAATCTTTCCCGATACAAAACATCATTTCGTTCTGTTGAAATGTAAAGGAGAATTGTGGAGGCATTATTTATGCCAAAAAATGTACTAGCTGCAAACATCATACCAAATATACTGAACACATTCTGTTCTGTTGGTTATCTCTGTAAAAAAAATATATGATATTGTTAACATATTATTTATTGAGGTAATACCGGAAGTTACCGTAATTATCATTATTAACGAATAGGTATTGGTTATATTATTTATTAACATATTATTTATTTCCTTATTATATTATTTACTTATTATTTATTTTCTTATTATATTATTTACTTTTATTATCGATTAGGTATTGGTTATATAAGCGATCATTATATTGTAAATGAGTCAAGGTTTATGCCTTCACTATCAATTCAGACGAGTACTTGTGAATATTTTATCATGGTATTAGAGCCTAGTTCATTAATAAAGATAACGAGACGAAACGACAACAACAATGATGATGGATTTGTGGGAGAGACTATACC
This sequence comes from Saposhnikovia divaricata, assembly GCA_036435485.1. Lineage (NCBI taxonomy): Eukaryota > Viridiplantae > Streptophyta > Magnoliopsida > Apiales > Apiaceae > Saposhnikovia > Saposhnikovia divaricata. Next base: position 133,816,888 of record CM071594.1, on the reverse strand, counting down.
AATCCAACGACGATGCGATGACTTACAACAAAATCAGACGATCGTTTTTCAATTGAAAACGTTGACAATTTACAACAAGAACGATGACAACCCAATGATTGTTTCTCGATGGGAGAAACAACGACGATGACCCAATGATCATCTCAGAAACAACAACAAATGACGATCGATGACGACCGACGACTATCGTTTCTCGATAGAAAATGAGGACGACTATTTTCAAGATTTTTTTAATCTTCTTATTATTTTGAAAACTCTCGATACTTATTGATTTGAGTATCTTGAGTTTGAGTGGGATGTTAACATATTTATATTAATGTAATACGGGAAGTTACTGTAATTATCATTATTAGCGACGAATATAGATAGTTTCCTTATTACATTAGTTACCTTTATTATCGATTAGGTATTGGATATATAAGCGATCATTATATTGTAAACGAATCAAGGATTATGCCTTCACGATCCTATAATAAGACGAGTACTTGCGAATTTTTTATCAGATGGTCATTTGAAGTAATTTATTATTAATAAAAACTATCGAAAAGGATAGAAACTGGAGTTTGATTATTTTTATGGTTTACTACTTTGGGATCAACATGACTTCGTTAAAATTTGATGTACTTACAGTTTCTACCCTGCATCCCAAAAGAGAATCCTGAAGAGAAATGATGGGAAGATGATATATATCAAATGGTTGAAATTGTATGTAGGACTTCTCCAATAAGACAAATGGTGTTTCCATAGGCATGATTTAAACTGTGCCATGCCATTTTGTGGAAAGCGTGTGCGAAAATTGAAATCATTCGAACCTGGAGCTTGAGTAATCATGCTCATGACTAGCTCTTTATTTTTCCTAAAATTACAACAAAAACGAACAGTCAGACACAAGTGAGCAGCTGATATGCTCCAAAAAACTATAGACCATGTCATTAATCTATGTAGTTTCACTTGAATCACACATAAAAGCGAGAAATCAATGTTCATTATGAATTTCATCATCCATGCAAAGACCCCTGTGTATACTTCTAATAGTAGAATTCAAACATTCTCCAATGCCAACTTGTGTTAGTGTCTGTGAGGGTGGGTTTAAGTCTTCATAAAACTCAATCATGATGTGTTGATACACAGTGTGAGCTTATGATGTGTCTTACTACCAACCCACCCAAAACACCAAGGTACTAATATGAGTGTCATTACCATGGTGCACCTGTTAAACAAGTTACTGTCCTCACTATTTGCAGACAGACCAAGCAAACTTGTAGCAAAATTTAATAAGTCACAAGTAATTATCTAATAAAAATGGTAGGATCCAAACACACTCATTCAAGGTAGAACTCTCATAAACCTGTGCAAAATCTAGACCAAACGCAGCTTCTGTAGATGTAGAAGTGACCTCTAACACCCATGTTACTGGATTATAGTTATTTTTTATTTTTTGCACTCCTGAGATCCGCTGGTATGGAAAAACAAAGAATAATAATCTCTATGGCAGAGAGTTTATCACGTATATGGAAGTTGTGGTGAGAACAACACTCAAAATAATATTATTACTTTGTGGAAAACTAACCTCAAAGTAATCAGTGATTCTACTTGAATGCAGTCCCATTTGTCCAGAGTAGATAACACTGAATTCAAGAAACACTAAATTCTGAACTTGACATATATTAAGAAAAATTAACTTACCGTTTAAGAAACTTAAGGCTAAGATAGATCCAACATTAAAAAACAATACAAACGCAAATAAGGCACCAACAGATACCCAAAGAAAGTACCAACTGAAGTCCAGTCCACGATCCACGAGAGTTTGATGCCCAATTGTTCTGTTTGTGGACAACATCTACATAATAATTGAAAATTAGGAAAATTACTGAGTTGAACATCGTTGAAATTTAATGTCTACCAGGAGATATACACATAGTTTATGTTCAATAAATTTTAAAAATCCTTCCATTACTCTTTTTCTGATTTGAATGATCGGCATGGTAATAAATGAAACTCCTAAGTTTTGATGATCACAAACAGTAAGCCGTTTGGCTTAGTAACAGATATAAACAGCATGCCATTTGTAGACACACTAACTTGGTTTTGCAGGGCAATACAGCTTACTGATTGTGCAATCAGTATGACACAAACAGCAAGCTATCTTTGTAGTACAGTGACAATTGGTAAGCCAAATGTAGACTTAGTCAGTTTACATCAGTCTCAAACAGCAAGCCGATTGCATGGTCAATCAGCGTACCAGTTGTACAAACAGCATGCCATTTGTACAAACAGCACGCTGACTGCGTCTGTCAGAAAATCAGGAGGCTACGACGTTTCAAGAAGCATCGAGCATAGATGGTGTTAGAATATTGTAAGGACCCCTCTGAATATATCTGAAGTTGCACATACTCATATCCAATAGATATTGGGAGACAAACTTTTTCCTTGTCATAAAAATAAGAAAAGTAAGATTCATTTTTCATTATTTTAATGCCTCACACTACCTCCACTCAAAAACAAACACATGGGGATGTCTTCCTAAATCATATCAAATATTCCTCATCATGTCAAACACGCTCCTATCTATATTATCATCTGACATACACATTCTCTATGTTCTTCATCTTGAATATTCTACAAAAATATTACTAACGGTTACAATTCATACCGTTGGTGTTTGATTTCAATGATATTCTTGTTCATCTATTTAAGAACGTGAAATGCTCAGTTCTTAATAAGCCCTTACAGTGCAGAAACAAGATATTAATATACAACCACAAGCTTACTTTGCTAAATTCTCCAAACCTTCAAAACCCAATATACACTTACACATATACATATTCAGAAGGGTTCATAGGTTGAGTTGTAATTCTTTCAAAACATTTGTATTGTTCAAATTGTATTGTTTTGTTGCTGTACAAGATTGGCTTCAGGTTTTAGGGTGAGTCGAACTAGACTAGAGAAGTATACTTGGGAAGTAGTACTTAGAGGGTTGGTTCAGCACAGGTAAACAGCAAGCCATTTGTAAGCAGCAAGGGTTAAGGGAGATATATTGTTGTATCTTGTAATTGGATTATAGTTGATCAATAATATATTCTCTTACCAAGTTTGGTAAGGGACCAGGACGTAGACCATAGGGGATTAGGGGTCGAACCTGGCTAAAAGATTGTGTGTCTCTTTTACTTACTGTTTATATTCTTTCTGCATTGCATTTTAGATACAAACAGCGTGCTGTTTGTGAACTGTGTTATTACAAACATCAAGCTGTTTTCGTTTATTTTCAAAACAGTTCATAAATTCACATTATTAACCATAAACACCTATTCACCCCCCCCCCCTCTAGGTGTTGTTTTTCAATTGGTATCAGAGCGTGGTATAATAACAATTCTGTAACAGGAAAGTATCGATCATGACAGAACATTATCTTGAAGCAAAAGCCGATTATAGGGCTCCTCTCCTCACTGGATCAGAAAATTACAATTGATGGAAATGTAGAATGGAAACATTCCTATCCAAGAGGCCACTGGTGTTAAGAGTTGTACAGAAAGGAGATTATCAATTCTTGGATGAAAAGAATCAACCGAAAGATGTTGATGATCTCACTATGGATGAAATTATCAAATGTGGTTTTAATGGAGAAGCTAGAAACTCCATAATGAATGCTCTAGATCAAGCTGAGTATGACAAAGTCTCCTCCCTAAAAACAGCAAAAGAAATGTGGGATGCTTTGGAAACCTATCATGAAGGATCAAAAACCTTGAGGAAGGTGAAGCTTAGCAAACTAATGAATGATTTTGGAAACTTCAAGCTCAAGGATGATGAAACTATCAAAGAAGGTCAAGCAAGGTTCCAAGTTACTATAAACTCATTAAAGAGACTTGGAAAAGATATTCCACAAGATGAAATTAACATGAAAGTGTTAAGTGCGGTACCATTTATTTATGAAGCCAAGGTCACGGCTTTGGAATCATCCTCAACAATCGACACCATGGATCACCTAGCTGTGTTTGCAGAGCTAGAACAATTTGAAAGCAAGATAAGCAAAGGTCAGGCTGAAGATGTTCGGGTTCCCCTAGCCAAAATGAGGAATTTAGCTCTTCACTCTACAAACAGCAAGCCAGAGTCTGCAAACAACAAGCTGTTTGAATCTGATGAAGAATCTGACGAAGAAATGGCACTCATCTCACAAAAGATCAAGAGGCTGATTGAAAAGAAAAATAGAATGAAAAGGGAAAGAGGTGAATTCTCCAAAAGGAAAGCCAAGGAACAAACTTGTTTCGAATGTGGCAAGCCAGGCCATTTTAAGAAGGACTGTTTTAAGCTAAAGTCTAAACAGCAAGCTGCTTTCAAGGACAAGAGAAAAGCAAAGGCTCTACTGACTTGGAGTGATGATGATTCAGACTCCAGTGATGACTCAAGTGAAGACATGGTGAATTTGGCCCTTGTAGGTCTAAATGATGAAGAAAGTTCACTAGGATCCATAAAAGAAGATTGTGTGGATAGTGATTATTCGAATTCAGAAGATGATGCAAGTGAGGTAAATTCAATCTATTCTGATTTAAATTCCTCTCATAATATGCTAGAAGAACTAACCGTGCAGGTACCAAATCATGTATCCATAATTGAGTTTATGGAACTAAAACATAAGAATAGAAAGCTGGAAAAGAACAACAATCAGTTGAAGAAAATGATTGCTGATTTAATGGCTCAGAAGAATCCAGAAACAAATCACAATGATCTTATTACTGATTTAAAGGAGAAATTAGTTCAATTCGAAGGAGTCAACAAAGTGATTCTACAAAGAAATGAGGCTCTTATGAAAGAACTTAGAAGATTAAAGTCAGAGATTGAAGGAAGGAATGAATGCATACAATCATTCAAGAACAAAGAGTCTAGCCAAGCCGAATCCTCAAAATCTGTGGAAAAGAGAAAACAGCAAGCTGAACTTATCAATCAGCAAGCTGATTTGATCTCTCTTCTGGAAAAAGAGGTCAAGGACCTCCAGATAGGGATGGAAACCTTTGTGCAAGGAGAAGACAGCTTAAAGACAATGATGAAGAAGGCAAATGTTCTATTGGTAAGAGAAGGAGTTGGCATGAACCTCAACAAGAAGCATGGTGCACTCAAATACGATGGAAGAAATGGCATACCATACAACTATGCTATGCCTTGGAAAACATGCAACAAATGTGGTGGAAAAGGCCATCTGGAAAGTCAGTGTGTGGTTCAAATCAATCATAAAAGGAAAACAGCATACCAGAATGGACCAGTCAGACTATAAACAGCTTACCAGAATGCTCCTGACAGGCAACAAACAGCATGCCAGAATGCTTCTGTTAGAAGGAAAACAGCTTACCATTCACCGAAAGTGGTCCAAATGTGGATCAAGAAAACTGATTTAAATGTTTTATATACTATTTCTACTAACCAATTTGGACCCAAACTTATATGGGTGCCAAAACATTGAGTTGGTGTTTGTTTGTTTTGTAGATATGTCTTACGGCTAAAGGAGGGTCAAAGCAATGGATTTTGGATAGCGGATGCACTAGACATATGTGTGGAGACAAATCTCAGTTCATAAGTCTCAAAATGAAGAAGGGTGGAAGAGTTACAATTGGTAATAGTAAGACTCTTCGAATCCTTGGTATTGGTTCTATTGGTAATAGTAATATTTCGATTGATAAAGTTCAATATGTCAAAGGTCTTTCATATAATTTACTTAGTGTCACTCAATTATTTGATCATGGACATTTTGTTCAGTTTGGAATTGATAAACCACTATTACTATTGATACTAACAAAATCCCACTAGTTGCTAGAAGGGAAGGAAATATATATGTATTAGACTTCGAATTGCAGGAAACAGCATGCTGTTTGGCTGCAATAGACAATGATCCATATATATGGCATAGAAGATTGGGACATGCACACATGGACTTGCTTAATAAACTTTCAAGCAAGAATCTGGTCAGAGGACTACCCAAACTGAAGTATACCAAGACTGAAGTTTGTTTAGCATGCCAATTGGGGAAACAAATTCGAAGTACTCACAAAGCAAAGAAAATGGTATCTACTTCTAAACCTTTAGAGCTTCTGCACTTGGACTTATTTGGTCCAGAATCTTATAAGAGTATTGGAGGTAAACAATATGGTTTTGTAATTGTAGATGATTATTCTAGATTTACTTGGGTATTGTTTCTTAGTACTAAAAATTGTGCTTTTGATGAATTTGAGAAACTGATTAAACTACTTGAGAACAAGCATGATACAAGACTTGTAGGTATAAGAAGTGATAGAGGAGGTGAATTTGTCAATGACAAATTTATCACATATTGTGAACAAAAAGGAATCTCTCATGAATTTTCTGCTCCAAGGACTCCACAACAAAATGGAGTGGTGGAAAGAAAGAATAGGTCACTTCAAGAAACAGCAAGGACTCTAAAGCAAGAAAGCAATCTACCTAGAAGTTTTTGGGCCGAAGCTGTGAATACGGCATGCTATTTGTTGAATCGAATCATAATCAGGCCAATGTTGGACAAAACTCCTTATCAATTGTTGAGAAATAAGAAGCCAAATATCAGTTACTTCAAGATTTTTGGTTCAAAGTGTTTTGTCCTCAAAACAATTGGTAAAGATGGTAAATTTGATGCTAAATCCTATGAAGCCATATTTCTTGGTTATTCTTTAACAAGTAGAGCTTATAGAATTTATAATATTAATAAGCATATTGTTGAAGAATCTATTGATGTTACTTTTCAAGAACCTAACAATGATCTACCAAGAGTTGAGAAAGGATTTGCAGGTGAAGAAGAAAATGTGCAACCACAAGTCACTGACAATCAGCAAGCTGGAAGTACAAATCAGCAAGCTAGAAGTACAAATCAGCAAGTTGGAAGTACAAATCAGCAAAATGGCAGTTCAAATCAGCAAGCTGAAGATGAAAGTGACACTGAAAGTCAGCAAGCCAAAGAGGATGCAGACACTGACAATCAGCAAGCTGAAAGTTCAAAACAGCAAGCTGAAGTGGAAGATTCAATTTCAAAAATAGCAAAAATGACTTTGGAAGGTCCTAGAGGATCTAGGGCTACTACAAAATTACCTCTATATGATGGAGAAGAACAGTCACCACCATCAAAGATGAGAAAGACAACTCATGAGGAAATAGCTCAACACTCTTTACCAAGGGCAACAAGAACGGTTAAAAATCATCCACCTGAGTTAGTCATTGGTGATATTACTGATGGAATTACTACAAGAAGAGGGAAGGCAAATTATTGTGCTCATACAGCCTTCCTAGCTCAAGAAGAACCTAAAAATATAGATGATGCATTAAAAGATGAAAATTGGATCATGGCCATGCAAGAAGAATTAAATCAATTTGAAAGGTGTGATGTTTGGGAACTTGTCAAGCAACCAGAAGATGCTTCACTTATAGGAACTAAATGGGTGTTCAAAAACAAAGTTGATGAATTTGGCACCATTACTCGAAATAAAGCAAGACTTATAGCTCAAGGCTACAACCAACAAGAAGGCATTGACTTTGATCAAACCTATGCTCCTATTACTCGTTTGGAATCAATAAGGATGCTTCTGGCTTATGCATGTTACAAGAAGATCAAGCTATATCAAATGGATGTGAAGAGTGCACTCCTAAATGGTGTGCTAGAAGAGGAAGTCTATGTTAAACAACCTCCCGGATTCGAAAATGAACAATATCCAAACTATGCATTCATGCTAAAGAAGGCTCTTTGTGGTTTAAAGCAAGCCCCTAGAGCTTGGTACAAAAGGCTTAGTAAGTATCTAATCCAAAATGGATTCACTCGAGGTAAAATTGATCCCACATTATTTATTATGCAAAATGGTAAAGATATTTTGATTGTACAAATATATGTGGATGATATTATTTTTGGTGCTACTAATGAATCTATGTGTAAGTGGCTTTCCAAGTGTATGCATAGTGAGTTCGAAATGAGCATGATGGGCGAACTCAATTACTTCTTGGGTCTTCAAATCAAGCAATCTAAAGATGGAATTTTTGTGCACCAATCCAAATATACAAAAAGTCTATTGAAGAGATTCGGTTTTGAAGATGTAAAACCAAAATCAACTCCCATGGTGCAAAACAGCAAGCTGATTGCAGATGAAAATGGTAAGGCTGTTGATATTAAAAGATATCGAGGTTTGATTGGAAGTCTACTGTATTTAACTGCTTCTAGACCTGACATAATGTATAGTGTATGTGTTTGTGCAAGGTTTCAATCAAACCCCAAAGAGTCTCACTTAAATGCCATTAAAAGAATATTTCGATATTTAAGTGGTACCATTTCTCTTGGTCTGTTTTATCCTATCACAAATACTTTTGATCTTGTTGGGTATAGTGATGCAGATTATGCAGGTTTCTTAATTGATAGAAAAAGTACTAGTGGTGTTTGTACATTCCTTGGACAAAGCCTAGTTTCTTGGCAATGCAAGAAACAAACTTCGGTTGCTTTATCCACTGCAGAAGGGGAGTATCTAGCAGCTGGGAGCTGTTGTTCTCAACTTCTATAGATGATTCAAACTGTAAGGGACTTTGATATCAAGTGTAAAAAGGTTCCAATCAACTGTGACAACACTAGCACCATTAGCATTTCTAAGAATCCGGTGAAACACTCAAGAACGAAGCATATTGATGTTCGACACCATTTCTTGAGAGACAATGTTGCTAAGGGCAAGATAGAGTTAGTCTTTGTCCCAACTGAATTTCAACTAGCTGATATATTCACCAAGCCCCTTGCAGAGGAAAGATTTTCAATCATACGAATGCAACTTGGTATGTGCTCGATTTAAATTCAGCATGCTGTTTGGAAATTACAGGACAGGTTAGCTTACCATTTGTTCGAATCACTATGACATATGGCATACTGATTGTCACCACCTCTAGCTTACTAGTGGTATTATATAGTTACATTATTTTTATGTTTACATTAGTTTTATTTAAGCAATTTATATTGTGTTGTTTAAATATAGAGAATATGTGCTTATATGTGATTTGAACTAATGTGTTTCATACTTGTGATAATATGTAAATAATTACCTCAGTATTAAAATATGCATGTTTTTAGATAAATGTTTAAGTGGGTTTTATTTTATCAAAATTTCTCCCCTAATATTTATCAAAACAAGGAACTTGGGACAGTTCATTTCTTAAAAACACTAATACTCCTGGCAAGAGAGGCGATTAGGGTTCATCAAAAGGCGATTAGGGTTTTCAATCGGAAACAATCAGTTCTTCAATCCCATCAATCACCATGGTTCGCAAGACAAGGGCACGGAGAGCACCCACTCCATCTGCATCAATGAAGGAAGATATTGGTCTGGAACTAAAAGAAAGCGAGGATGAAGTTTCACAAACCCCCGAATCGAAGAAGCTCAAGATGTCTATATCTCCATCATTTGTGTCTCCCGACTGTGAATCTCGTTTTAAAGAGATGGAATTAGGATCGCGCGCCATCATTCCTGGTCAACCAATATCAAGTAAGCTCGTTCCTTCACTTACTCAATGTGGAGCTTTTAAATTGTTTCAAGATGTTGGATTAGAATCCTTCTTTATGGATATGCCTAAAGTATACTTCCCTGATTTAGTTCGAGAATATTTTGCCAACATGCAAACTGATAAATTTGGGAGTATCGTATCTATGGTTAGGGGTAAGAAAATCCAGTTGAATCCCCCTATTTTGAGTTCGATTTTAAAAATCGAAAAGGATAGTGATGTTGATGTGTATACTGCCCAGGGCTCTGTATCAATGCCTGATTTAAGTAATCTTGAGCAAATGAAATTGATAATGGGTGATGTCAAGATTAAGGATACAAACCCCCCTCCTACAACTATGGTTACACCCATGGCTCACCTTCTGTTCAAACTAGCTAGGTCTCACATTTGCCCAAGGATTGGTAATAAATCGAATTTTACTTGTCAAGATGTAGTAGTTGTTGCCATGTTAATGTCTGGAAAACCTTTTGATGTATCATCTCTGATACTTCAGAAAATGTTAGCTACACTTGATAAAACAGTGAGTGGAATACCATATGGGCTTTGGTTGACAAAGGTGTTTGAATGGTTCAAAGTGGATTTAAAAGATGTTATTAAGATTGCTGTTAAGGAAATTGATGTTAAGTTCCTAGCTATGAATAATTTGCAAATTGAAGATGGTGTTTTATCTAGGATTGTACTATCTCCTCCAGAAGAACCTTCGTTAGCTGCTCCTACAACTTCTGCAGAGCCTGTCTCTATGGCACATAACCTGTTTTCTCAGTCACTTCATGCAGATGTCACCATTATGTCCAGTGAGCTTATCTCCCTTCGTAGTGATACTCAATCCATCAGAAATGATGTGCAATCTGTCAAGATGGACTTACAAGATGTGAAAGTGAATCTTCAATCTGTGAAGGCTGAGTATGAGACAATTAAGAGCATAATGAAAGAATTTCTATCTGAAATTAAGTCTGTCAAGGAATTGATGCTCAAATCTTCTGGAATAACATCCACAACTCACTCTGCCATGGAAGAAGAAGCTGGATTGGATGAATTGGCAAAAGCTGCTCAGAAGCAAGTTGAAGAAGTTGACACTGATGCCACCACATCAGATGCTCCACCTACCATTGTTCAAGATCCCAAAGCTTCTTAATTTTTGATGAATTAAGGGGGAGAAAATTTGGAGTCTTTTAAAAACTTTTGGCCTATCTGGATATTTGCTGTGGTTTAAATGTTTAAGTTGTTTCTGGATAATTGCTGTGGTTTAAATGCTTAAGTTGGTTTATCTAGATATTTGCTGTTTTAAGTTAATCTTTAGATGATTGCTTATAATATTGGTTTATATCTAAAGTTGTTATGCAGGGATTTAGGGGGAGTTTTTAAAATTTCTCCTAAATTAGTTGTAATCATCAAAAAGGGAGAGATTGAAACTCCTAAGTTTTGATGATCACAAACAGTAAGCCATTTGGCTTAGTAACAGATATAAACAGCATGCCATTTGTAGACACACTAACTTGGTTTTGCAGGGCAATACAGCTTACTGATTGTGCAATAAGTATGACACAAACAGCAAGCTATCTTTGTAGTACAGTGACAATTGGTAAGCCAAGTGTATACTTAGTCAGTTTACATCAGTCTCAAACAGCAATCCGATTGCATGGTCAATCAGTGTACCAGTTGTACAAACAGCATGCCATTTTTACAAACAACACGCTGACTGCGTCTGTCAGAAAATCAGGAGGCTACGACGTTTCAAGAAGCATCGAGCATAGATGGTGTTAGAATATTGTAAGGACCCCTTTGAATATATCTGAAGTTGCACCTACTCATATCCAATAGATATTGGGAGACAAACTTTTTCCTTGTCATAAAAATAAGAAAAGTAAGATTCACTTTTCATTATTTTAATGCCTCACACTACCTCCACTCAAAAACAAACACATGGGGATGTCTTCCTAAATCATATCAAATATTCCTCATCATGTCAAACACGCTCCTATCTATATTATCATCTGACATACACATTCTCTATGTTCTTCATCTTGAATATTCTACAAAAATAATACTAACGGTTACAATTCATACCGTTGGTGTTTGATTTCAATGATATTCTTGTTCATCTATTTAAGAACGTGAAATGCTCAGTTCTTAATAAGCCCTTACAGTGCAGAAACAAGATATTCATATACAACCACAAGCTTAATTTGCTAAATTCTCCAAACCTTCAAAACCCAATATACACTTACACATATACATATTCAGAAGGGTTCATAGGTTGAGTTGTAATTCTTTCAAAACATTTGTATTGTTCAAATTGTATTGTTTTGTTACTGTACAAGATTGGCTTCAGGTTTTAGGGTGAGTCGAACTAGACTAGAGAAGTATACTTGGGAAGTAGTACTTAGAGGGTTGGTTCAGCACAGGTAAACAGCAAGCCATTTGTAAGCAGCAAGGGTTAAGGGAGATATATTGTTGTATCTTGTAATTGGATTATAGTTGATCAATAATATATTCTATTACCAAGTTTGGTAAGGGACCAGAACGTAGACCATAGGGGATTAGGGGTCGAACCTGGCTAAAAGATTGTGTGTCTCTTTTACTTACTGTTTATATTCTTTCTGCATTGCATTTTAGATACAAACAGCGTGCTGTTTGTGAACTGTGTTATTACAAACAGCAAGCTGTTTTCGGTTATTTTCAAAACAGTTCATAAATTCACATTATTAACCATAAACACCTATTCACCCCCCCTCTAGGTGTTGTTTTTCAATAAATTTTTGGCTTGCTGCAATATTTTAAAAATGTTTTTGCAACCCATTTATGACATAGTGTTAAAGAGGGTACATATGCTGTTAATTTAAGAACATACCGATATCCTGCCATACAGAAGAATGTCATCGAAGCCATGGTACATGAATTGCTAGAACAAGGGGTGATCAGACCCAGCAATAGTACGTTTGCTGCACTAGTTGTATTGGTTAAAAAGAAGGATGGAGGATGGCGAATGTGTGTGGATTATAGAAGTCTCAACAAGGCGACCATAAAGGATAAATTTCCAATTCCCATAATTGAGGAGCTGCTGGATGAGTTGCAAGGTACATAATTCTTTTCCAAGATAGACTTGAAATCTGGTTATCACCAAGTAAGAATGCATGCTTCACATGTTTACAAAACGGCATTCAAAATGCATTTTGGCCATTTTGAATATTTAGTGATGCCATTCGGGTTAACAAATGCCCCATCTACCTTTCAAGCACTTATGAATGATGTCTTTAAACCCTTATTGAGGAAGAGTGTATTAGTCTTTTTTGACGATATACTAGTTTATAGAAAATCATGGGCTGAACACTTGGTACTTGTGCAAGAAGTTTTAGAGTTGATGCAGAAAAAATCATTTCGTGCTAACCTCAAGAAGTGCTCGTTTGGAGTCACTGAAATACAGTACATGGGCCACATAATCTCTGACCAAGGGGTGAGTACAGAACCTGCAAAGATGCAAGCTATAAGTGATTGGCCCTCCCCCACAAATTTGAAACAGCTAAGGGGTTTCTTGGGACTTACGGGCTACTATAGAAGATTTATACAAGGATATGGTCAGATTTGTAGACCCCTCACCAACTTGCTAAAGAAAGAAGCATTTAAATGGGATGATGCAGTTGAGAGAACATTTCAAGAATTAAAACAGATGATGGTTAAATCACCAGTATTGGCTCTACCAAACTTCTCCAAACCCTTCTTGATAGAGACTGATGCATCAGGTTTGGGCATGAGTGCAGTACTGATGCAGGAGGGGCATCCAATTGCTTTTATAAGTAAAGCATTCTCCACCAAAAATGCCTTGTTATCAGCCTATGAACGAGAATTACTAGCAGTGGTCTTTGCTGTGGAAAAATGGCAACATTACTTAATGATGCAGCCTTTTACTTAATGGCAACAAAGTATTAACTACATCTTAGATCACAAGTTGGGGACACCATTTCAACAAAAATGGCTATCAAAATTGGCTGGTTTCGACTTTACAGTCGAATATAAAAAGGGTTCTGAGAAAAATGTTGCAGATGCTCTGTCCAAAATTCCTTGTGCTCAATTACTTGCCTTGACTGTCTCATCTGTGAAATCTGATTTGATGGACAAGATGAAACATCAGTGGAAGGAAGAACAAAAATGGCAGAGAATCATTCAAGATATTCAGAAGGATCCCACAACACATCCACACTATAAATGGCAACAAGACATACTTACTAGGAAAGGGAAGCTGGTGGTAGGTTCTAATCAAGAACTGAGGCAATTTATATTGACATGGATGCATGCATCTCCCCAAGGTGGTCATTCTGGGATTGAAGTTACCACTAGAAACATACAAACCTTGTTCTACTGGCCCAAGCTCAAGAACTCTGTAATCACTTTTGTCAAGCAATGCATCACTTGTCAAAAATGTAAAGCAGATTTGAGTGCTTACCCAGGCTTGCTCCAACTCTTACCTATTCCAAGCAACATTTGGGAGGAAATTACAACGGATTTCATAGAGGGCCTGCCAAAGTCACGAGGGAAGGAAGTAATCATGGTGGTCATAGATAGGCTGAGCAAATACACTCACTTTATGGCCCTCTCACACCCTTTCTCTGCCATCAAGGTAGCTCAAATTTACTTGGATCAGGTGTATAAGCTTCATGGATCTCTTAAATCCATAGTATCAGACATGGATAAAATCTTTATAAGCAACTTCTGGTCTGAGATAATGAGGCTACAAGGGGTCAAGCAGAAAATGTCATCACCCTATCATCCACAGACAGATGGTCAATCTGAAGTTTTGAACAGACGTGTGGAGGGATATTTGAGGTGTATGTGTCATGAAAAACCTCTTGAATGGTCACAGTGGTTGCCTTTAGCGGACTTTTGGTACAACTCCAACTTTCATACTGCCATTCAGAAGACTCCTTTTGAAGTAGTATATGGAATCCCTCCTCAAAATCCATAGACCTTACATTCAAGGATCAACTGCAGTAGAGACGGTGGACAGAAGCCTACAACAGAGAGAACAGACAATTACTATACTCAAGCACAACTTATGTAGAGCTCAGAACAGGATGCAGCAACTGGCTAACAGGAGGAGGTCAGAAAGAAGTTTTGAAGAGGATGAATGGGTGTATCTCAAGTTGCAGCCATACAAGCAGTCCTCAGTTGACAATAGATCATATCCCAAGCTTGCCACCAAATATTTTGGTCCATATCAGATAGTGAAAAAGGTGGGAGAAGTGGTTTATTCTTTGAAGCTACCTTCACATTCAAAAATTCACCCTACCTTCCATGTTTCACTCCTTAAGAAGCATCAAGGACCAGTACCTGCGGTCTTAGATGATTCTATTCCTCAAACATATGATTCTGATAGTCTGTTGTTGAAAAACCTCATAAAGTGTTGGAGATTCGAAGCATTAAAAGGAACAACGCTGCTGTCGTGCAATGGTTAGTTCAGTGGGAGAATTGTTTGATAGAAGAATCTACATGGGAAGATGCATCTGTGATAATGCATAATTTTTCTCAATTTGATCCTTGGGGTCAAGGATCATCATACGGGGGAGGCATTGAAACAAGGTATGTTATGGTGGATGGCAAGTTGATACATAATCAGAAGTGGGACCAAGGGAATGTTGACAAAGACGATGACCTGGATAATGACATGTAGAAAAGTGGCTAAAGGGACCTATTGGGAACCGTTAGTGAGGATTGAGCTGTGGTTGGTTAATAAAGGGGACCACTCTCTCATTTGGAATTATTTTCAATAAAAAATAATTACTCCCATTAATCCCCAATCATCCGATTAATTCCTATTATTTTCTGAAGTGTGGTTGGTTAATAATCTGAAGTTTTGAATAGCCTATCATCAGCCTATCATCCAGAGGCACTCTTAATAAAAAAAAGAGCAAAGGACGCAAAAAGGGGCATAGAAAATGGGACAAAGGATCCGAACTCAATTAATTACTCCCATTAATCCCCGATCATCCGATTAATTCCTATTCCGTGTCTTCGTTACTTTGTTTCAAATTTCGCATTCTATAAGTGGATGATACAAACAAGTTAAACATCTAAACGTAAGAGAAACATGCGGTTTTACAAAATTTTTATAACAAGAGTAATTTTAAAGGTCCCAAAAACTTTTTCCAAAATGTTTCCCAAAAAAAAGTTGTCATTGTTTTATTGGTTACTTCCTCATTAATGTGATGAATTCCGCGTGTGTTAATAGAGAACTATTTTGGGGTGTTTTTTGGGACCTCTAGCATTACTCTTATAACAAATGTTTTTTTGTGTAAGAAATACTCTCTCCGTTCCATTTTAATACGGATCCCTTTTGACTTTTTAATGATCAAATTGATCAATCTTTAATCTTTAACTTAATATTAAAAATCATTTAATTATTATTTTTAAAAATTGAAAGTTACATTACATTGTACATAAATTATGTGTAATTTTTAATGATATAATTTTTTTTTAATTTTTTCAATTATATAATACATGTAAATTTTAGTCAAATTTGATCATTTAAATAATTAAAAATTAAAATATACATGTATTTTAGGTTTGTGGGTGTATATTTTTAACATAAACGTTAGACTACCGATGCATTTAATACTAGGGCTGCACAACTTTCCGGTATGGATCGGTAAATTAGACCGGACCGGGTCTACTGGTCCAAGGACCGGACCGGACCGAATATAACCGGTCCGGTCCCCAGTCCATAAAATCAAAAAAATCCAGTCTTCGGTCCGGTCCGGTCCGATCCAAACCCTGAAAACACCCGGTCCAGACTGGATCGTACCGAATTTTATGTATATAGTTAATTTTACATTATTTTGTCTTTTAAATTATATAGATTAATGATTAAATATTAACACATAACATATTTTAGTGATCCAAATTGGTAAATAATAAATTTGTGAAATAGTATATATAAACACTATAATATAAATGATTAAATTTCATATTTCATACTATATATAATTTATAATTACGTTTACAATTTAATGTTACTTTATAAATAATATGACATTTACTTATTTTTAAACTTAAATTAACTTACCAAGTAATTTAAATATCCACAAATAATGAAAATTAAATTATAAATTTTTTTTTTTTAAAATATTAACTAACCGATTCATACCGGTCCGATCCCCGGTCCATGAATTCAATAAAATTCGATCTTCTATCCGATCCGGATCAGTCTGATCCGGTTCGGTTTTGAACCTTTGTGCAGCCCTACTTAATAGTACAATGCAAGACATTTATGCGTTCTTGTTGAGTGGGTTATGGTGAATTTTAGGAAAATAAATGTTTAGATGTACGGATTAGGGTAATGCAATGAGTTTATTCGGCTTAATTTAAAATATGTTACTTATAATTTAAAGTAAAAAATGATGATTTTTTAAATTTAAATTAGGTGTATTTATTTAGATTATTTTATTTAAAGTAAATTTATTTTAAAAAAATTGACTAAAAAATAGATATTTATAGTTTTTAAACAAAATATTTAAGTAAAAAATACAAATGTATACAAAAAAAATATAATATGAGTTAAAAGCTGATTCAAATACATAAAACTTGATACAAGAAAAAAATATTGAAAAAAAGTATTTTAAAAGCTGTTACTTATAATTTAAAGTAAAAAAATGATGATTTTTTAAATTTAAATTAGGTGTATTTATTTAGCTTATTTTATTTAAAGTAAATTTATTTTAAAAAAAATTGACTAAAAAATAGATATTTATAGTTTTTAAACAAAATATTTAAGTAAAAAATACAAATGTATACAAAAAAATATAATATGAGTTAAAAGCTGATTCAAATACATAAAACTTGATACAAGAAAAAAATAAGTTGAAAAAATGTATCTTGAAGGTACTTAAATTTTTTGAACTAAAATCAACTGTAAATTACATTTTAAAAAAAATCAATTATAAATTGAAAAATTCAAGTGTACACAAACACATCAACTAACAACTTAAAGTGGATCCATCAAAAACAACTTAAAATGGATTGGGATAACTTTATGTTACTCAATACTTTATTTGATTGATTTTTCTGCACATAACTTTAGGTACCTTGACTACGTATTTAAAATTATTATTTTCCAATTTTCTTCTTTGAATAAAAAATATTTTTAGAAAAGAAATTTTTTAAATTATAATTTTAAATAAAAAACAAATACCTAAAATTACTTGTAAAAAAAGAACGATTTATGTAATGGACAAGAAAAGTACTCCTCGTGTTCCAATTTATATGACCTTTATTCGTTTTTGGATATCCCACTGATAGAATATATTTTTATATATATTTTAGATGATTTTATTCTCATAATTATTGTGTTTTGCATTGATTTGGATTTTTTTTAATAGATTTGATTGTTTTATTGTAGGAAATAAAGAATTCATAACTTGGAAGGATTTGGAGCAAAAAGAGCAAATTTGGAGATAAAATAGATGAAATTTCGGAATTATTGGACTAGTTGCGCAGTCTACACTGTTTTGGCCATATCTGGAGTTCTACAAGTCCGTTTGAGGCCTGGAAGATTTTCTACAACTTAGGACAGTGATCGCGCGCGCAGGCTGCATGTGGTGGGCTCAGATTGCGCGACAAGCAGACTGATGGGAGCAGAGAATTTACTGTTTTGCCCTTTTCAAGTTCTAATTGTATTTTGGGCAGTTTTTGGTACCTAAATTGAATTCTAATTGTATTAGAAGGTAATTTATTGTTGGGCAAGAGATCTAGAGCCTATATAAACACATATTGGGACACATTATTAAGTATGTAATATTAGATCAGATAATATAGTTTAGAGTAGATTAGTATTATTATTAGTTGGAGATGTAGAGATACACCATGACTCTTCTTTTAGGTGACAACATTGAAGTTTGAAGGTTTTGTTCTCTTAATCTTTTCTTTGTTCTTATTAGTTTAATTATGTTTTCTTGTTTTACTAGTTGTTTTACTTATTTAATTATTAGCGAATAGTTATTTCTAGGGCTTAAAGGGAAGCCATGTTTGCACTAATATTGGCATGATTTTCATAGTGGTTTGATTGGTTATGGTTAATTCTGATTGATATGTTTTAATCATTAATTTGTGTAATCGGCCGATATCATGGATTAATTATATGCAAATAGGGGTATGGATCGAGAGATTTACTTACTAGAGGCACACATACGATTAGCAGAATTGAATTTGAGTGCGGAAGCATCATTGGATTTCTGAGAGCGTTAATGCTTGGAAGAGATTAACTTGACTCTAATTACCTGATTGATTGAATTACTAAAAGTGGTTAATTGTGTTGAATGTTTCGAGGGTGTTAATGCTTGAAAGAGATTAACATACTCTAGTTATAGGATCACATTGATTGCTTTAGCTTAAGAGCCAATTGTGTAAGCATGGTGGACCTGATTGCCCTAGGTTTTAAATAATTTGTTTATCATCTGTTTAATTAGTGTTAATCTTGTTTAATTAGTTAATTAATATTCTCCAATATTCGTCTGACCCTTGAAACAATTAACGATAACTGAAAAGGAATTAGTAGAACCTGTCTCCTTGTGGATTCGACCCGCTTGCCATCTGTACTAGCAATAGACACCGTGCGCTTGCGGTTAGACATAATTTTACACATCAAGTTTTTGGCGCCACTGTCGGGGAGACAGCTAGTTTCTGTTGATTTTAATTTGGTTGTTTAGATTGTTTCCATTGTCTCGTTGGAACCTTTGTTCCAATTGAGGCAGATTTTACTGTGTTTTCTTGGCTTTGTTGAGTGTATACAGGTTTGCAATGGGTGAAGTTGATACTTTTGCACTCTTATCTTCCCTAGTAGAGGCACATACTCGAGAGATTGCCATGTCGAAGACTACAGAGCCCACTATGCGTCCAATGAGTATCAATGAGATGTCACAAGTGGCCCCTAAAACTTACAACTTTTGTCAAATTTGCGGTGTGCAGGGTCACTTTGGTTTTGAATGCTCTTACAATGTCTATAATTCTCAGAGTGCTCAGTTGGGACAAATGAATTCTTTTGAAGAAGGATATGGGTACAATCAGTATTCAAACACTTTTGATCAAGAATGGGTGAATCAACCAGATTTCTACTACCAGGACAATGGTGCTCAAAATTTTTTATATCATAATCAGCAACAGTTTGAGCAACAATATTATCAGTCATATGAGCAGCCGCCACAGCAAGAATATCAATATCCTCCTCTACAAGAAGATCTACATGTTTCTCAACCCAGCGTAGATGTGCAAGCTGATCAGACAAATGAGATGTGGGATATCTTGAGTAAACTGCTAAAGCGTTCTGAAGAATTAGAAACTCAAAGTTTGGCGATTGAATCTCAAATTGTACAATTGGCTAACTCTTCTACTACAGGGCAGCTCGACTATTTACCATCATCATATATCCGATCCGAAGAGGACCTGATTGCTATCAATCTCACAAGAGATCAGGAATATGATAGTTTCTCCATGTATGTTGATGATGAGGCCATTGATAAAGAGAAGGAGCATGCCACCGATGACGAGATCAATGAAGTTGCTGCTACCGAGAACAATGTGACTGATGATAAGGCTACAAAGGAAAGCAATACAGAGATGGTTGTTGTTTCTCTTCCACAATCTGTGCCTAAGCTACCATGTATTGATAAATTTGCTCTCGATCTAGCCTCTACTTACAAGGCTTCTTTGCTCAAGAACACTTATTTCAAGGTTGATGTGATAACAAATATTGTCCAAGATGATATTTCTCAAATTCTGGTTGAGAATCCATACAAAGTGGCTCCTACGTTTCAAGCTCGAGAAGAGGGAGAAGATGAAAGTGTCTTATTAGCCAATGATGTGATAAGCCAAGATGTCCGAATGGCTCCAGTGAAAGTGAGGAGTGAAGAAAATCGACCACCAGAACCTCCACCTTATGTCAAGGGAGTTCAATATTTTCGTGGTGTCGAATTTTATCGCTGTTTTATCACAAAGTTTTCCAAAACTGCACAAGCACTCTCTCTATTGCTTATTAATGACATATTTTATTTTACTGATGCTTGTTTGGAGACTTTCTGCAGGATAAAGACAACCACTAACACTCTTGATACTTTTTGTGGTGACGAGTTTATGATCGAGAAATTGGATATTCCGTTTCCATCGGAGTATTTTTGAGGAGGTCAAGCTAATGACTCTAAAAAAGCGCTTCTTGGGAGGCAACCCATGGATCATGCTTCTGCAAAGGGGAGTTTTTCTTTCCTTCTGTTTTATATATTGTAGATTTCTTTGTTTAGTTAATGAGTCATTGAGGACATTGACTCGCTTAAGTGTGGGGATGAGTTCTCAATGATAAAAAATCCAATTACCTGAAGCATACATACGATTTCTTTGTTTTGTAGGCACACATACGATTAGCAGAATTGAATTTGAGTGCGGAAGCATCATTGGATTTCTGAGAGCGTTAATGCTTGGAAGAGATTAACTTGACTCTAATTACCTGATTGATTGAATTACTAAAAGTGGTTAATTGTGTTGAATGTTTCGAGAGTGTTAATGCTTGAAAGAGATTAACATACTCTAGTTATAGGATCACATTGATTGCTTTAGCTTAAGAGCCAATTGTGTAAGCATGGTGGACCTGATTGCCCTAGGTTTTAAATAATTTGTTTATCATCTGTTTAATTAGTTAATTAATATTCTCCAATATTCGTCTGACCCTTGAAACAATTAACGATGACTGAAAAGGAATTAGTAGAACCTGTCTCCTTGTGGATTCGACCCGCTTGCCATCTGTACTAGTAATAGACACCGTGCGATTGCGGTTAGACATAATTTTACACATCACCCACAAAGAATGAACCTACTATACTTACTATTTTGAACATTAATTTTCACTATTACACCCACTACTTCTCCATTTTTATACTTTTTTTATATTAAAAAACACTATTACATCTATTACTTTCATCCACTATCTCTAATCTATTATTAAATATTGATCCACCACTTACCCACTTTTTTTACCTAACTTTATTATTTTTCTAACATTTTTTTTAATTTTCGTTAAAGTCAAAGAAGCTCGTACAATAGTGTTAGTGTATCAAGGCAAAGTTTAAATGCATTCCCCGTGTACTATTTGCAAGGACCGAACGATGAGAGAATAACAATGTTATTTCAAAAGTCTTTTAGTGACTTTTAAAAATGTTAAGAACCTCTTTTCTCCTCTCTTTTTTAAGAACCATTAATAACTCTTAACTTATATTTTATTAGTAAAATGTTCTTGCACAACTTTTTGTAAAATATATGAGATTTAATGAAGATTTTTGTAAAAATATGGGACTAAATGAAATTTTTTGTAAAAAATATGAATTAAATGAAGATTTTTGAAAAAAATAAGAAGATTAAATGAATTTTTTTGTAAAAGTAGAAGAATTAAATGAAAATTTTTGAATTAAATATATACTTTAGAATTTTTGGGGGACGGCCGCCGCCCGTGCCCCCTCCCTCCGTCTCTGACTATAGAGAGACTATAGAGAGTAATAAACTCATATCATATCTGAATTTGTATACCCAAGAGAAATTACCTAGCAATAAAAAAGAAAATTTAATAAAAAAATCACCAACTAACTTCATTGGAGTTCAAATCAAAATAAAAACTTATTTCAACAGTTGATTGTGCAATGGGAGCAGAAATAAACCATCATTCAAATTTAATTTCTTTACAACAGCTACAAGTTGTTTTTTCTGTTTCGCTCGCAGCTCTATCAACGATCCCTCATAGAAAATAGCAGTTGTCATGAGCTGCAATAAAATAGAAAAAGAACGCATCACCATTGTTACACAGAAATGTTAAAGAAACGAGTATAGATGATATTAAAAATTGCATTCAAGAAATTTGTAAAACTCAAAGGAATACAAACAACTTACAAGGGTTAATGGGAGTGAGACAACCGATATCGGGGCTGCAGATATTATTTATCCTGTAATACAAATGAAGAGCATAAGATGCATGGTCTCGAACAGAATCAGGAGCGAAACAAGTGCCTCCTGGATTAATTTCCGCACAACTCAATCTGGAGCAGCAAAAATCCAAGAACCCCTGAAGTTGTGCATCACTGGCAGCATCATTAGCCACACACCATAGCTTTTGCTGCAACAAAATTATATATCATTAGCTAAACAAATCAATTGAATAAATTGGGTTTTGTGTTTGTGCGCAGGTATAGTGGAGGGGAAGCAGCGCAGGCTGCAGGATCATAACCTCAAAAAATTATTAACTTTTTTTTTTAATAGCCATAGTGTTATAAATGCATATTTCATTGCTGAACTCCACTGTTTTAGAATCATCATTCCATCAATGTGCGTGTACACATGTGTATATTTGTTACTTACTTGACTTGTTGCTTTGTTTGTGAAAGCAAGCATACAGAGTAAGAAACCAAAAAAATACAAAGAAGAACTTCGCTTGGCCATGGAGGTCCCTTTGATATTTCTGAAAAATGATCTTATAGTTATCAAAAAAATAGTAATATAGTTGAGTAACTCTATAATATGAGTAAACTAGTTGAGAATAACAGTGTCATCCTTGATCATCTTGTAAATATACTTGCAGGTACTGGTAAGTGAAAACAGCTAAGCAATAGATGTTAATGTAAAATGTAGAAGTATTTGTCACAAAAATCCAGAATATACATTTATACATCTAAATCTACTTTTATGGGGTCCTACATTGAAAAGTGTTAGTAATAGAATTCCATTAGGGAGTTGTGACCCCGTCCCGTGGTGCATGCTCTTCGCTGACGATATCGTGCTAGTGGCGGAGTCAAGGGGGGAGGTCAACAAGAAGTTGGAACTATGGAGATCTACTTTGGAGTCACAAGGCTTGCGGGTGAGTAGAACTAAAACCGAGTATCTCTGGTGCAACTTCAGTGGCGAGGCCATCGACGAAGCGGTGGAGGTTAAGATCGAAGATCAGATCGTCCCGCGTACGGATAAGTTCAAGTATCTGGGGTCGATCATCCAGAAGGAAGGTGAGGTTGAAGACAATGTCAAGCATCGTATCAATGCTGGGTGCTAAGGTGGAGGGCAGCATCAGGGGTGATGTGCGACAAGAAGGTGCCTTTAAAGTTGAAAGGGAGATTCTACAGAGCGGCAATCCGGCCTGCGTTGCTATATGGTTCTGAGTGCTGGGCAGCGAAGAAGACCCACGAAAGCAAGTTGGAAGCAGCTGAAATGAGGATGTTGCGGTGGTCGTGTGGCCGCACGATGCTAGATAGAATCCCTAATAGGGTGTTTAGGACCGAGCTCGAAGTGGCGTCACTTTCTGCGAAAGTTAGGGAAGGGAGGTTGAGATGGTTCGGCCACGTTCGTAGGAGGCGGCCGGAAGCCCCAGTGAGAAGGGTCGAGAGTCTTTCGGTTGTTGGGGTAAAGAGGAGAGGCAGACCGAGGAGGTCATGGGAAGAGCAACTTAGGTTGGATTTGAAGGCTATGAACCTAAGTGAGACCATGACCGCTGATAGGTGTTCGTGGAGGCGGCAGATCAGAGTGGTGGACTCTCTTCTAGGGGACGGCTCTGTAGTGGAGAACCTCAGAGTTGGGTTGTCTCGGGTGGCCTTATCTTAGGAGTTCGTCTTTTTCCAATATCTTTTCCCTTTTTCATTTTGTATTTTGATTATCATATGTTTCCCGATTGTGCAGGTGCAGGGAGCTTCGCTTGGTGGTATCTAGAGGCATGGTAGGTAAGTCCCGTGTGGAGAAAGCCATGGGCTCAGGTATTGCCGTGATTTTTGTCGCGTATCTTTTAGATTTCTTTGTTTATATCACGCACCGTATATGTCGTGCACATAGCCGAGGGTCTTCACGGAAACAGCCTCCCCACCCTAAAAAGTGGGGGCATGGTCTGCGTACAACCTACCCTCCCCAGACCCTGCTATGAGCGGGACATACTGGGTATGTTTGGTTTGGTTTGGTTTTTTGTTTTGTACTTAAATCTTACACGACCATATATATATCAAATACAGATTTTTCTTAGATAAATATTTACAAATTTTTTTGTTGAATACTTTTATAACTTCGGTTCAACATCATTTATTAAATAATAATTAAAATTTTACTAAATACACATAATTTAATTTTTTAAAATCTTTCTGGGATTCACCAATACCAAAATAGTGTATAGAAATATGAAATTTTATTTGTTTTGTATGGGATGTGTTGAATTGTAGTTAAAAATTTGTTGAATAAATATTACATAATTCTCAATTATCCTTCTGGTTCACCAGTACCAAATTAGGTATAGAAATTTAAATTAATATAATATAGTTTTCTTAATTATATCAATGTAAAATCATTTTAAATATTTGGATTCAACACAAATATAACTATTTTTTGATTCAATACAAATATAACTATTATTCAACAGATGTTGAACTCAAGTTATATATCTGTTTAACACTCGTCATAAAAGAATTTCAATTTTTTGTAAAAAATGTTGCAAATATGGTTTTAATAAGTTTAAAATTTTTAAATATGTTTTCGTTTCCATTTATGTGTATTCATTAAAATCTTAGTTATTATTTAAAAAAGTTTGTAAGTTTGTATTTGAACATTCTTACTAGAACTCACCCCTATATCTATATCTATATATATATATATATATATATATATATATATATATATATATATATATATATATATATATATATATATATATATATATAGTAGGGATCTAGAGAGAACCCCTTAAAAGGAGAACTAAGAAAACTAAATTAAAATATACCACATATGGTATGCAAACTGATCGTTGGGAGATAGAGGAAAATGTGGTGAAATTAGATTTTAAAAAAATATCACCGATTGACCGGAAAAATCAAATTAAAAACGGAGGGAATTAGGTGGTATTGTGTGTGTGAGGGTGTATTTGATTAGTGTGTGGGTGCCCCTGGCGGGGCCATTGATTATAATACATCCAATGGTTAGGATTGGTTCTCTAAGTTCTCTTTTTAAGGGGGTTCTATTTTGAGCATGAGCATATATATATATATATATATATATATATATATATATATATATATATATATATATATATATATATATATATATATATATATATATATATATTAATTTATTAGAAAACAAATTTTATTTTTTTCCACATTTATGTATACACTTCCGGTCACCCTTTTTTAGAGACAAATAATTTTTTTTTCTCAAAAGAAATTTGTAGCTGAATGGAATTTGTTCTCTATTTAAATTCATTGTACTGTAATTTTCAAATTTATTGAACTGCAACTATCACTAATATTATATAAATAAGAAATACACTATTTAACACTAATTGTAAATTTATTATACAACAATTTTTGAATTTATTATATTGCAATTTTAAAAAAATTACTCTCTCTGCCCCTCCCAATACTTTACATTTCGTAAATAGGGGTTGACACGTATTTTAAGATTCATGTAAAAAATAGTTTCATATTTTTTTAAAATTTTTCTTTTTTATGAATAGAAATTTACTGTTTTAATTTTTATTCAGAAAAATAAAATTTTAAAAATAAATTATAAAATTATACTTTATATACACCTTAAAATGCGAGTCAAATCTTATGTTCCAAATATATAAAATTGGAAGGAACATAAGAAGTATTATATTAATCAAAATTACATTGCTCTACAATATTTGTTTTACAATGTTCTTTTTTTTTTTTAAATACATTTGTATTACAATGTTCTAACAATGAATTATACTGAACAATTGTCATACAAAATACATTTAATGGACCTATTCAACAAATTATTTAGAGCAAGAATTTTGTTAATTGAACCTTTTCACTAAGACCAATGCATGGAACGAGTCCGGATCTTCTGTCCCCTTTTTCGTGCTTCCTTTTGTGTTCCCTGCTCTTTTTATATTAAAAAAGTGTCTCTGGCATAAGTTATTTAACTTGTATATCACTAATAAGGCACGTATAAATAGTTTTGATTTTATTTCTACAATCTTGAAATATCATAGAATTTCACATGTTTACCTGGAACTAATGATGTAATGTTTTTTTTTTATAGGAATCTGAGTTTGAGGGCACTCCTATCGACTGGTTGGAGGTGTATGTGTCCACTCGTGATGATATCCCCGAAGCGCAGAAAATAGTGGTATAACTTTGACATTTTTTTTATTAAGTTCAACATTATTCTCTAGGATTTTACTGAATTATACTTTAAGCAACAATAACTTTTGCAAGAATACATAGTTTCGAAAAATAACTTTTTGATCCATGTGACTTTACTTTTAACTATTTAATTATTCTGATAGGATGATTATCGACGTTTACTTGATGAGCGCTATCCTGAGGGCACCGAGCGTCCACACATTGACCAGGAGTTGTGGGAGAGAGCTTCTGTTGTGAAGAAGAATTATGTAAAATCTCAGGGGCAACGATGGCGACCATCGTTCAGTGGATCATTTAGTGGCTCCGGCAACTCTCAGTCGTCACAGTCGTCGAGTCAACCACCTAGTCATAGTCTGGCTGACTATGTAAGAGCTATATGTCAAGATCGTGAGCTTCTTCGTACACTTGCTGGGCATCTTGTGGCTTTGGGTCCTGACGAGTTAGCTCGTGCAGTGGTAGAGGCAGCAACATCTTCGCAGCGAGGTGATGGCAGCTAGGTAGATTGTTTAGCTACTTGAGATCCATTGTCAATATAAGAGATCGTGTTACCAGTTGTTCATGTGTTTAGTACCTGTCAGACTAGTATATTAATCATAAGGCACAATCCACAAGCTTATTGGGTTATAATTTTAAGATTATATGTATATTCTGTCTTTTCAAATTGTGGTGTTTAGTGTTTACTAAGTAAGAGCAACTATAGTGCATTTTAAGTTAAGATGCAGCATTCTTTTCTTGAATTTGCTTATTTAGTTTGTTGTTAATGTATACCATGTATAGGTAACATGTTTTATTGTCTTGTTAATTATAGGGATCACATCATGACGGGGATGGCGAGTCTGGAGGACCTTAGTTTATTTTGGTAGCACTTGTGTTTTTATTGTAATGTCGTACTTGAACGATACTCGAACATATGGTTGTTAAGGATAAAATGTTGGATATTTTGGATGATGTGAACTTTTTAATTTATTCGATTTGAGTACTTGGATTTTATTGGTTAGCCAAATATTTATATTTATTATGTTTGTGTTGGGACAATTG
The DNA here is from genome assembly GCA_036435485.1 of Saposhnikovia divaricata. Taxonomy (NCBI): domain Eukaryota; kingdom Viridiplantae; phylum Streptophyta; class Magnoliopsida; order Apiales; family Apiaceae; genus Saposhnikovia; species Saposhnikovia divaricata. The sequence goes on along the minus strand of CM071594.1, from coordinate 133,789,181 downwards.
TTGTGAGTGAGACCTAATAGATGTGTTTGTGTTGTGAATGTGCTATGACAAATTAGGTGTAATTTTTTTGGAAATTAACAAAAACAGGTAAAAAATTGTATACTATAAATAATGTATCTGCGACCGCAAGCGGTAGCTGATGTTCTGCAAATGTTGGCTACGGAAGGCCGTAGCTGTATTTGGTGGCTGAAACTAGCGACAAAGTTCGGTAGCTGATGTTGGTCGCTAACAATAGCAATAGACTTCTGTAGCTGAAAGTGGTCGCTAACAATAGCGACAAAGGTTTGTAGCAGCAAGTGGTTGCAATGCAAGTGGTTGCTATGCAAGTGGTTGCTAACAATAGCAACAACAAACGGTAGCTAAAGCTGGTCGCTAATAATAGCGACCGAATACCGTAGCAGACTTCGTCGCTGCCACGTGTAATGGTGGCAGATCAAAGCTGACTAGGATTAGCGACCGATCGTCGCTAATTGCGGTCGCTAAAACTGCGGTCGCTATTATGCGTCGCAAAATTGACTATCAGCTACCTGTTTTTGTGCGACTATCCTTAGCTACCGCATTCGGTCGCTGATGTTCATTAGCTACGGCATTCGGTCACTGAAATGCGGTCGCCGATAGGCGCTTTTCTTGTAATGGGAACCAATTTAATAAAAATAAATTTTTTTATTTTTATTTTCCTTAAAATGGACCCTGCTAGAGGTACTCTTTTAATACAAAAGGAGCAGGGGACACAGAAGGGAGCATGGAGAAGGGGACAAAGGATCCGGGCTCGCAGGGAACCGGAAATATTCCCGAATATTAAATATTATCATTTAATTAGTGAAGCACATATGAATACATGGAGGATCCTTTATTTTTAAAATATATATTCAATCTTCATCAAATATATATATATATATATATATATATATATATATATATATATATATATATCAATATATATATATAAAGGAGGATACGCGGGAGTTTAGGTGGCGCTCTAAGATCGTTTCAATCTATTTTTCTAATTTTTAAGAATTTTAGAATTTTAAACACAAATAAATATAAAAATATCATTTAATATATTAAAAGTAGAATAAGTGTTCGAATTTATAGAGAAGAAGAGTTTGAATTTATAAGGAAGACATATGATTAGAAGTTCTATTAGAAGTAGAATAAGTATTTATAAGGCATATGATTAAAAGTTCTATTAGAAGTAGAATAAGAGTTCGAATTTATAGAGACTAAGAATTCGAATTTATAGAAAAAAACATATAAATAAAAGTTCTATTAGAAGTAGAATAAGTGTTTGAAGTAGAATAGGAGTTCGAATTTATAGAGAATAAGAATTCGAATTTATAGAAAAAATATATAAATAAAAGTTCTATTAGAAGTAGAATAGGTGTTTAATATATAGAGCATGCATATAATTAAATATTTTATAGAAAGTACGATCTTCTTAAATTATATTTTTTTATATATGTTAATTAGACTTCTATTAGGAAAATCAATATATATATATAAATAAAGGAGGATACGCGAGCGTTTAGGTGGCGCTTTAAGATCGTCTCAATCTATTTTCCTAATTTTTAGAATTTTTTGATTTTAAACACTAATAAATATAAAAATATTTTTTAACATATTAGAAGTAGAATATGTGTTCGAATTTATAGATGATAAGAGTTCGAATTTATAGGGAAGACATATAATTAGAAGTTCTATTGGAAGTAAAAAAGATATTTAATTATAAGGCATATGATTAAAAGTTCTATTAATAGAATAGGAGTTCAGATAAATACTAATAAATATAAATATATATTTTACCATATTAGAAGTAAAATAGGTGTTTGAATTTGTAGATGAAAAGAGTTCGACATTATAGGGAAGACATGTAATTAGAAGTTCTATTGGAAGTACAATAAGTATTTATAAGGCATATGATTACAAGTTCTATTCGAAATAGAATAGGAATTCTAATTTATAAAGAATAAAAGTTCGAATTTATAGAAAAACAAATAATTATAAGTTTTATTAGAAGTAGAATATGTGTTTGAATATATAAAGGAGACATATAATTAACAATTTTATTGGAAGTAGAATACAAGGACGGTAGTGACATTTTTTACAATATTCTAAAATTATATATATTTTTTATACAAGTTATTTATATTTCTATTAGGAAATTTTTTCATAAATTCAATACTAATCTCATAAAAAAGAGTCTTTGTATTTAAAAAGAAAAGAACTGATGTGTTAACATAATAAAAGAAAATTCTCATGCGGGGACCCTAAATAAATACATGAGTATCTATAATATAAAGAGAAAAGATGTTTTTATTTTTATTTTTTAGAACTCCATAAATTTAACACTAATAATTATAAAATATCTTTTAACATATTAAACTAGAATAGGTGTTCGAATTTATAGATGAGAAGAGTTCGAATTAATAGGGAAGACATAAAATTAAAAGCTCCATTGGAAGTAGAATAGGTATTTAATTATAAGGCATATGATTAAAAGTTCTATTAGAAGTAGAATAGGAGTTCGAATAAATACTAATAAATATTAAAAAAAAAATTAATATATTAAAAGTAGAATAGGTGTTCGAATTTATAGAAAAGAAGAGTTCAAATTTATAGGAAAGACATATAATTAGAAGTTTACTGGAAGTAGAATATGTATTTATAAGGCATATGATTAAAAGTTCTATTGGAAATAGAATCGGAGTTCGAATTTATACAGAACAAGAGTTCGAATTTATAGAAAAAACATATAATTATAAGTTCTATTGGAAGTAGAATGGGTGTTTGAATATATAGAGGAGACATATAATTTAAAAAATTATTAGAAGTAGAATACAAGGACGGTGGTGACATCTTTTACGATATTCTAAAATTATATTTTTTTTATACAAGTTATTTATACTTCTATTAGGAAAAAATTTCATATATCCAGTACAAATCTCATAAAAATGGTCTTCGTATTTAAAAAGAAAAGAATTGTTGTGTTAACAAAATAAAAGAACATTCTCATGCGGGAACCCTAAATAAATACAGAAGTATCTATAATATAAAAAGAAAATAAGATGTTTTTCTATTTTTAAAACTTCATAAATTTTAGAAAGCTTGGAGAAAATAAAAATTGGAATTCACACTATTTTTAGGTTTTGATTTTAAGGAAAAAAGTTGTATAATAATATGTAATGAAGTTAAAATTTCAATCTCAAACGAGAGCGATTCGAAACGTATTTAACGGGAAGACGGCTCACTAGAAAAGATTGTATCAGCTATTAGAATTTAAAATTGATGATAAAAATTTTATCTCAATTTTAGTAATCGATTTTATGGATAAACATTATTATACAAGTAATATATGTAAAAGTTAGGGTTTTGTTCTTAACGAGAGAACGATTCAAAAGGAATAACCATGTTTGTCGAGAAAGCGGTTCATTAAAGAAAACTGTGTTGAATATAAAAAATTAATATTGATGATATAATCGAAAAAAATATATTTATATTTTTAGAATTTTAGGATTTTAAATATTAATAACTAAAAAACTATCTTTTATCATATTAGAAACATAATAGGTGTTCAAATTTATTGAAAATAAGAGTCTGAATTTATACTGAAGACATATAATTAAAAGTTTTATTGGAAGTAGAATAAGTGTTCGTAATACATATAATTAAGAGTTTTATTGTAAGTAAAATATGAGTTATAATTTATAAATATCAAGAGTTTGAATTTATAGAAAATACATATAATTAAAAATTTTAATTGGAGGTAGAAAATATGTTTTTATATATAAAGAATATATATAATAAAATATTTTATTGGAAGTAGGATACGAGGACGATGGAAATGTACGTCTTATACGATTTTTTAAACTTTATATCTTTTTTTTCCTAAAATTCTTTTATTTTAATTTTTTATACAAGTTAATTATACTTGAATTAGAAAAATATGTTCATAAATTCAATATTATTCCCGTAATGAAATTCTTCGCATTTAAAAAAATTGATGTGTTAACATAATAGAAAAATAATTCCATGCGAAAGCTATAAATTAATACAGGAATATCTATAATATACAGAAAATATAAGATGTATTTACATCTTTAAAACTCCATAAATATTCGAAAGTTTAAAGAATGTTAAAATTAGAATTTTCTCTCTTTTAAGGTTTTAATTTTTAAGAAAAAAAATGTTATTTCATAAGATAAGTGCTAATGAAGTTAGAATTTCGGTTCCAAATAAGAACGACTCGAAACATGTTTTAACGAGAAGACGGCTCACTAGAAAAAAGATTGTATTAGCTATTAGAATTGGATACTGATGTCATAATTTTTATTTTTATTTCTAGGATTCGATTTTTATGGATAAAAATTATTATATAAGTCTTTAGAAAATATGTTAAATGTAACGAAAATCTATATTGATTTTTAAAAAAAAAATTATAATGCCGCTGCGAAGCGCGGCTTTATCAACTAGTATATATATATATTCAATCAGATCTTATCAACTAAATTTTTGAAAAAAATTTTGATTTTTTTTTTAGCATTTCTCTTTCACTAACTAAATAATATGAGTGTCCTCGTTTTGTAACCTATTGATGTGATTAACGAAAAAATCACTCTACTTTCAGTGGCTGCCACATATTCATCACTAATTTACTCTTTTTCTGTGAGATGCTTACCATATTTCCTAAGTTTTCTTAAGAGCACTCTCATTCGAAGTCCCATCCCTATCCCCAAAAACTTACTAGAAATAGTAAAATCTCCAAATAAAAATAGTAAATTTCTAAATTTATCAAAAAATTTCTGCATCCCATTCCCCATTTTCCATTCCCATATTCTTTTTTATATTACTTATTTCTCTTTGTTTCACTTACAATTTTAAAAGCCTACGGGTAATGGCCAAAAATGCCATTTTTTCAAGATTTTATTACACAAATACCAATTTTAAATTTTTTGGCCAAAAATACCAACCTATTACGCATTTTCAAAATGGGTAATACTATTATGCATTTGAGGAATGGGCATCATGTAAGAATTTTTCAAAAAAAAAATTAAAAATAAATAAATTATTGTGATACACATTCTGGGAATGCGTAACACACCAATTATGAAGGTGTTACGCATTCCAGAAATGTGTAACACAATTAAAAAAAAAAAATTCAATTTTTTTTTTACTTTATATATATTACCCATTTGACAAATGCGTAATACTATTACCCATTTTTGAAATGCGTAATACACTGACATTTTGGCCAAAAAAAATAAGAAGTGATATTCTCGTCAAAAAGTTTTAAAAAAATGGTAAAAATGTCATTATTTCAAAACGCACTCATTACTACAAATACAATTTAATATTATTATATGAAGAGAGAGGGATTCAAAGATGGTGATCTGGCAGCAACAAAAGCCCCTAAATATGGGGACTGAAATTCTTGCCCTAAATATGAGTCCCCAAATATGGGGTTCAACTGTTTAAGCCCCCAAATCTTTCTCTTTCCTCTTTTAATATATTTAATTGTAGTTATAGTTAAAATTGTAAGTGAAAGAGAGAGAAAGAAGTAATATAAAAAAGAATATAGGGATATGAGGATGGAAAATGGGGAATGAGATGTAGAAACTTTTTGATAATTTTAGGGATTTACTATTTAGGAATTTACTATTTTTAATAAGTTTTTGAGGTTGGGGATGGAGGATGGGATGAGCATTCACATCCCATCCCCCATCCCCAACTCCAACCTTATAATTTGAGGATTTGTCCAACTTTTCTTCTAAAACACTCTTCCATCCCATTCCCCATTTTGGGGTTTGATTTAGGGACCAAAGTTTGAGTCCCCATATTTAGGGACCAATGTTGATGCCTCATCTCATCCTCATACACTCTCTCTCCTCATATAATAATATTAAATTGTATTTATAATAGTGGGTGAGTTTTGGTAGTTAAAATTGTAAGTGAAAGAGAGAGAAAGAAGTAATATAAAAAAGAATATAGGGATAGGGGAATGGAAAATGGGGAATGGGATGTAGAGACTTTTTGATAATTTTGGGGATTTACTATTTTTATTTGAGGATTTACTATTTTTAGTAAGTTTTTGGGGTTGGGGATGGGGAATGGGATGTGAATGCTCTTAGAGCACTCACATTCGGCACCCCTTCTCTATAATTTGGGGATGGGGATTTGCATTTTATCACAGACTATGCTTCCATCCGAGACCCCAAAATGGGGCATAGTTTTGGCGATCAAATCTAAATCCCCATTTTTGAAGTTCTACTGTACATCCCCCATCCATTCCCTATCTTATTAAAGTATTATTTGTAGATAGTGTGTGAGTTTTGATAGTTAAAATTGTAAGTGAAAGAGAGAAAGAAGTAATATAAAAAAGAAAATAGGGATATGAGAATGGAAAATGGGATGTAAAAAATTTTTAATAATTTGGGAATATACTATTTTTATTTAGGAATTTACTACTTTTAGTAAGTTTTAGGGGATGGGGATGGGGATGGGGGATCGGCTAGGAATGCTCTAACATATATCACATGCATTTCTAATATGAAAAAGTCCAATTTTCTAAGACCTCTGAAGAATCACTCTGTTGTTTAAGCCTTCCGGTAAATAGACCTCCAAGAGATCATTCAGTCGTCCTCAAGGTCAATACAAGGAGGCACCAAGAGATCATTCGGTCATCCTCAAGGTTCATGAATTTTTTTTTTCTTCTATAGTTCACATAAATCAAGGTGCATTTGTGATTTATCTTTTGTTTGTCCTTACTAGAACGAGGAATCTTAATCAGGAGAGCAATTTATCAGGGAAAAAAACAAGAGCTTTCATGATGTTCTACATGGAACATTGGATTCGGATTATAAAATAAAAGACGTATTCTTTTGGCAGAAAATACCAAAAATTAGAGATCAGAAAATTCTCGTTGCTCTTGAGAGGCGACCGGAATTATTCATAACAAGGCTGCCGCATTTTTGCTAAGTCTGAGAGAGAAGAAAGCCACACTGATTGTCAAAATCATACTTACCTTCAGGTTTCTAACTAAATTTGAAAGACCACAATCACTGTTACTCTGTTACTAAAGAAACACTTAATCAACACAACAAAAATTAAAAAAAAAAAAAAGTACATAAATTTACAGCGTTCTCACAGCAAGATGTTGTGAGGGCTAAAATTACTAAGCTTGATTTCCCCTGTAAACGTAATTAAGTAACTAAACAACATTTACCTTCTTTGAAAATTTAACTTCCCAATGCAATATGCAAATACAGAAGCAAAGATGATTGGGTATAACATCAAAATTACACCAACCATTGGCAAGCGATCATGGTGAAATCCAAAATAATCCTTTACAAATGCTGCGACTGTTTTTTTCTCTCCGAATACCATAATCTCCTTCTCTACATCTCCATATTGAGAGGAGAGCATGGCATTCAATGTCCATGATGATGGCATAAGGTAATAAAACCATAACCACCACTTTGGAATTCGCTGCAGGAAAAGAAAAAATGTTAAAATGTAGTACATCACATTCTCATTCGACAAAAGTCATAACTGAATACTGATGATTATATTTGTGACTATAATTTACGAAAAAGCTTACTGGTTGAGGAATCATAAATCCCGAGAACAAGCTAAACATAGTGTAGAAAGAAGACTGTAGAATTGCAGCTACGGGATACGTCGGCGTAATTGACACCATCATCATTCCCATATAAGTGTAAAACAACAATGTGCAGAACATTGAGTAGAAGTACCAGAACACCTTGTAAGCAGTCCAAGAATATCCAATCATTGGATATGTAATTATCACATATGCAAGTGATTGTGTGAATAGATAAGGTACCTCAATGATCACCTACAAGTGAAGCACATATGCAACAAGTGAAGATTATCCATTTATCTTTGAAAAGGTTTTTGTATTATACAAATTCTAATATAATTTTTCTGATTGTCATACCTGTGCAAGTGCATAAGCCCAGGGACCATACATCCCAGCAAATCTTTCCCGATACAGAACATTTCGTTCTGTTGAAATGTATGGGAGAACTGAGGAGGCATTATTTATGCCAAAAAATATACTAGCTGTAAACATCAGACCAAATATACTGAACACATTCTGTTGGTTATCTCTGCAATACAAATATGATATCAATGTTGGTCATTTGAAGTAATAAAATAATTAATAATAACTATCAAAAAGGATAGAAGCTAGATTTTGATTATTTGCGAAGTTTACTACTTTGATATTAACATGATTTTATTTGAATTTGATGTACTTACAGTTTCTGCCCTTCATCCCAAAAGAGAATCCCGAAGAGTAAAGATGCACAGATCATATACATCAAACGATTGAAATTGTATGAAGGACTTCTCCAATAAGACAAATGTTGTTTCCATAGGCATGCTTTAAACTGAGGAAAATTATTTTGTGAAAAGCGCGTGGGAAAATACAACTCCTTCGAACCTGGAGCCGGAGTAATCAAGCTCATGACTAGCTTTTTGTTGCTCCTAAGATTAAAACAAAAACTATCAGCAAGACATAAGTGAGCTGCAGATATGCTTAAAAAAAGCTATAAACCATGTCGTAATTCTATGTTGTTTCACTTTTATCATAAGAAAAGCAAGAAATATTTATATATTAAGATGTCATCATTCAAACAAGAGTCACCATGTTTACTTATGATAGCAGAATTTTAACATTCCTTCATGCCAACTTGTGTCGGTGGGGTTTCAAGTCTTTATGGAGCTCCATGAATTCATATTAATACAGTGTGAGATTATGATCTGTTGTCTTACAGACTCGCTGAAAACATTAGGGTATACTTATATGAGTGTCATTAAATAGCGCACTTCTAAATTAAGTTACAGTCCAGACTCCCTGAACAACTGTAAACCATGTTATATTTCTATGTTGTTTTACTTTCATCACAATATAAAAGCGAGAAATATTTATAAGATGTCATCATCCAAACAAGAGTCACCATTTTTACTTATAAAGCAGAGAATATAAACATTCTCTCATGCCAACTTGTGTGTGTGCTTGTGTGGGTGGGTTTCAAGTCTTTATGGAACTCCCTGAATTCATATTAATACACATTGTGAGATTATGATGTGTTGTCTTACCGACTCCCTCAAAACATTAGGGTACTAATATAAGTGTCATTACCATAGTGCACCTTTAAAATAAGTTACAGTACAGACTCTTTGAAATTAGACAGACCAAGGAAGCTTGCAGTAAAATTTTGAAAGTGATAAGTATATAATCTAAAAAAATAGTAGGATCTATACTCACTCATGCAAGGTAGAACTCTCATAAACCTGTGCAAAATCTAGACCAAGCTCAGCTTCTGCAGATGTAGAAGTGACCTCTAACATCCATGTTGCTGGATTGTAGTTATTTCTGATCTTTGGCACTCCAGAGATACGCTGGTATATCAAAACAAAGAAAAATAATCTCGAGAGTGGAAAGATGTATGGATGTTAGAACAATAGTCAAAATGATATTATTACTGTGAGGAAACTGACCTCAAAGTAATCTGTGATTCCACTTGAATGCAGTCCCAATGGTCCAGAGTAGATAACACGTCCACCAGATTTCAACAAAATTAACTGCATCCGTAGCATGTAATGCCAACATTAATTCTATCAAAGTTTCTTGTGTTCAAGAAGTTTGTCACTACGTTGCTTAAAACTGTTATATAGTATTAAACCGGCTCAGTGCATGGAGTTTAATAACGATAGTATAAATGCTTGGATTTCTTGCCATCTGCTCTTCGGGTTGATATAATGTTTAAGTCACTAGTTATTCTATAGTTCGACCTCATCACAACCCTTGGACAACATATTATGTTTGTTAGAAAATAAACCTGACAACACAAGTTTAGTATTCTTATGTTCAATTGTTCAAATGTTCTAGAATTTCATGGTTAAGTTTTGTAAGACTGCAGTACACATGTACTATATATTAGATCAGTGCTAACGATGAACTGACATTATGTTCAATTAAACTAATTATGGTATACGATTCTACCTAACAACCCCACCACGAGTCAAACATATTATGGTTGTTTGCATTTACACGTGACAGATCTAGCATTATTAAAACAATGTTTCTTAATTTTAATGTCCAGAAATTTCTCACTAAGTGGCTTGCGTCCTATGTATTCTTCGGTTCAGGCAACATCAGTCAGATGCTAAAAGATGGAGCAATTTCATTCAGACAGCACTACCTATTCTTGGATACCTAGACAGCACTACCTATAGCTAGATACCTCATCAAATGCTTCAAATATGTCAATACTAGGTTGATGTATGGTGCAAACAATGGTTCTTCCAGTATCAGCCACATTTTTCACAGCTCGCATGACAATAGCTGCTGCTCGTGGATCCAGTCCAGTTGTAGGTTCATCCATGAATATGATTGAGGGGTTGGAAACAAGCTCCACAGCTATGGTAAGCCGCTTACGTTGCTCGGTTGATAGACCACTAACACCTGGCGTGCCAACTATGGAATCCTTTAGTCCATCGAGTTCAATGGTCTCAAGGACATCCTTCACAAAATCCTAAAATACAGTAAAACTAAAATCTCAGTTACAAGTAAAACGGTATAACAAAACTTGCTTTTCTACAAAACAAAACGTACATATTTAGTTTTCGTATCAAGCTGTGGGTGAAGACGTAGCCAAGCAGAGAAAATCACAGATTCTTCTACAGTAACTTGTGGAGAATGTATGTCAGATTGTTCACAGTAGCCTGAAATCCTAGCAAATGTCTCTTGAACCTTAGGGTATCCTCCGATCTTAATTTCTCCTTTTATGGTGCCGCTGGTTTTCCTTCCAGCAAGAACATCAAGAAGTGTTGTTTTCCCAGCTCCACTGACTCCCATTAATGCAGTAAGAACACCAGGTCTGAATACACCAGTGATATCACATAGAAGTTGAAGCTTTTTCTGACTGGATCCCCGTTCAATCATCTCCTGAAAACAGTTAAAGAACACAAGTACACAACTGACCATACATATTCACCAGAATGAACCCATTTACAGCACAGTCATGCAAAGAAACGATAGAGGAATGTTTCAACAATTACCAAAGGGGTTTCCACATAGTACTGGACATCTTGGAAGACAAGACTAACAGGTTCAAAAGGTAGAACCATTCTTCCTGTAAAATCATAGACAAACACTTGGTCTTTGTATGGAGATATATAATAGAGCGTAGTCAGAAAAAAGTTATTTAATAGAGATTTCGTGAGAAGATCTGTTGATACAATACTAACGTAAATTTCATACCTCTATCTTTGGACCTATTGTTAAAAGATTCAGTATTCATGATTTTCTCACTTCCTTGTATTTCTGACAGCTTTTCACTTGATATAATAGCACGAGAGCCAGGTGCTGATAAATTGAAGATGTACAAGATAATAAAAAGCACTGAATTTCCAACTTGACATTACACTGATGGAGATGAACTTACCATTTAAGAAACTTAAGGCCAATATAAATCCAACGTTGAAAATCAATGTAAACCCGAATAAGGAACAAAGAGATATCCAGAAAAAGTACTCGTTAAAGTCTAGTCCACGATCCATGAGAGTTTGACGCCCTATAGTTGTGTTCGTGGATAGCATCTAACATAATAAAACTGAAAATCAGAGAATCATCAAGAGTTCTTGAACAACTGGACTTATAAATTTGTGGGGTTCAGGTGCAGTGGTGTAATGTTTAGGCTCCAGGTTCGCCGGTAAAATGTTTAATTGCGCACATCTCAACACTCTGGACTAGAAACAGAACATTAGCATCGCTAAGTAAATATAGGATTATATTATGGTGGATAAATGAACAACCACTGTAACAAGGAATTTGTCTCCTCAGATAAGATAATTGGACAGAGAAGGCCATTGTTGTGAACTAGTAACAAAAATCATATTATTCATTATAGTAGATGACATGATAGCATCCCATTTGTAAATTATCAAAAAGAAACTCACCTTTTGCCATCTTGTAGCGTGAAACTCATTAACAGCGAGGCCTATCTGACCGTATGTTACTGGGGAAACCCAAAATCCCCACTTCAGCAAAGATGGCATTGAGGCTGCAAACCAGAACAATCTTCAGTTTCTTTTTGTATTCTTTTTATAGAAAAATGGAACTCTCAAAACCTCACTCAACACAAAATAATTACAACAATAATAATAGTAACAATAATAAAACTATCAAATTCCTACGTCTTGGGATGATGAAGCCACCAAATAACAATCCCAATGGTATGGCCATGCTACCAGCTAATGTGGCAGCAGCTGTAGTCCTACAGATAGATGCCAAGAACCGGAACATGGATATTGATGTACAGTGCACAGCAAAGAATAGAATTAATTGTCGGAAAAACCTATTGGAAAAATGAGAGACAATCAATTTTTAGATACCACTTCAGTTAGTTGGAAGAGGCAGTCATATAATGTTAAGGAAGATAATGACACTTATCTCTAATAGAAACTTTTGATTATCAGATACATAACTAGGAGCCTTTTTAGGTGACACTCACCTCCCCGGCTCTGGGCTGTACCCAATGACATAGTACGTAAGAGATACCCAAACTAAAGACTCCAGGATAGAAAGAGGAATTTTCAGAATTGCAGCTGGAATTGCATATGCCCAAGCCGGGTAAAAACACAATTCTCTCTGCTTATAGAAAACTGAAAGTCGTGCTACAGTCATGCTTAATTCCGGAAATCCGTCAACTAAAAGAATAATGAGAGAATAGAAGAGGGAACCCAAATATTCATCTGCATGAGTGGCATCAACTTCCATCCGAGTTCGTAAAAAAGCAGTCATTGTGATAGATGCAATTATGAAAAGCTGCACAAATGATATTTTGGTTCTTTAATTTCACAACTTTTCTCTTCTTCAATTATCCTAATCGCTATTAGCAAGAGTTTTTATCATAAACTCTCTATAAGAAGAACTTATGGAAGATAACCTGAATTGTTTTGAATTTGTAAACGAATGAATTCCTTCTCATCAGAATAATTTCTCTTGACATGCAAGTCTTGAACAAAGTCCATTTTGACAGAGAGTATACACTGTATGAAATAGATTTGTCACGGTTCTCCGACTTCTGAAAATCCTTAGAGATTTCCTCCTCCAGCTTCTTGCCAAAAGTAGATTCTTTAAACATTTGAGAGAATCTATCGACAGAAACATAATGGTGGGTTTGTTCAGTTTTGTTCCAGTACTGTGCTTGATCTTTCTTAGAAATAACCTTGTGAACAGTCAAAAAGTTCAGTTACTTCACCACAGATATAATACAACACCGAGAACTAAATGAGTTTAAAATTTACCTCCTGAAGAAAATCAGCTACTCCTTTCCTTAAAGGGCACCTAAAGCCACATCCCTCGAGGAATTCTAGAATATGAACACGTGGTCCATGATACACAATTTTTCCTTCTGCCATTAATATAATGTCATCAAACATATCGAAGGCTTCTGGTGCTGGCTGAAGAAGTGATACAATTAGAGTTGCTTCTGTAATGTGAGCAAGATGCTGAAGACATGAAACAATCTGATATGTAGTGGAGCTGTCTAAGCCATTTGATATTTCGTCCATAAAGAGAGCTTTTGTGGGGCCAACCATCATTTCCCCTACAGATTATCACTTATATTATTTCTCATTGGGAAATCAAGAATTGTGATATATAGACTTGATTCATGAAGTTGAAAGGCATTGTATACAGTAATGTGGTGAAAACAGGCAGTCAAACAACCTGTAGTTAATCTTTTCTTTTGACCGCCAGATATGCCTCTTCTCATGGAATCTCCAACAAGTATGTCCGCACATATATCAAGGCCAAGAATCTACAAATCCATATGAATACAAGGTATATCATTAATGGCAGTGGTAAGTGAGACTTGCACATAAAGACAGGATCAACTGAGGATTACTTTCAGAATGTAGTCAGTCTGAAGGGATGCGCTTCGTCCTTCGACAGATAAAGCCTGAAAAGTTAGCAGAGTAGAAGTATATGTTGAAGAGAAATTTCAACCTGAAAATAACAATGAAAATAATACTCTAAAAAGAGCGCCCTTAAAATATAGAAAGTAATATCAATTTTACACTCAAATCAAATTGACTGCTATTTCCCCTCAGTTATTGTGCCTGTGAAGCATGTTGGGTTTGGTCTCCTAACATGCTAAAATGTGGATTGGTTTTTTGCACTGTCAGCTACTTAAACAAGAAATCAAACTTCAGAATGCTGTAAACCAGATTATTTATTATTTGGCAGCAAAACAAAAATTCTTTAACTGCGAAATATGTGCTAGAGCGTAGAAGTCTCACTCCAAGCGGCTTATAAAAAGATTATCATCAAAACCTACACCATCTGATCAGAAAACCTATAATCTATAATTTTGGTGATGAATGAATAGCTATGTTTGAAAGTAAGATATCAGCAGCAGAATTTTAAGAAAGACAGCTCTCTCCTGGAGCACATTAACTCCATGTCGAGAACAAGACTGCATAGAAACTCCTGAAAAGTCTATAAAAAATCAGCCATCATACTACCTTCATAAAGGTATCTACATCTGGATCTGGAAGCACTCCTGCCTCTTTCTCCCTCCTGCTGACCTCAATCATTAACTCTGGGCCAGACAGAAAATGAAGTACTGAAAATATGATATATTGGTAAGCAGTCGCTAATTTACTGTGCAATTACAGCAAAAATACCTGCTCGACTTCCAATACCCTGACAGCGGGCTGAAAAATCAAGTGTTTCCCTTACAGTCATCTCAGGGATATGCAGATCATATTGGTTTACATAAGCAGAAGTTTTCTGAGGCACAAACTCTTCAAGTTCATGGCCATTATAAGATATCTCCCCACTACACTATTAACAGAAAGGTAGATAGGTGTATTAAGCAAAATTGGATTTTAATAGAAAAGATGTGCATACAGTGAGAAGAATTGCCCCATGATCGTACATCATTTTGTATTTTGTCGGAATTTCAATTGTATACAAATTAAAATACATTTTTTAGATTCAATATATTCTTTTCTAATGATATCAATGAAATGACAAGCATGTACACTGTACAGGTAATAGCAATTCGTTATAGCACTAGATCCCTTTGAGAAAGTTAAGGAAACAACTGACTATAATGAGGGCAGTAGAATATTATCACTTTTCAAATTCAAAGAATGTATAATAACCTCATACTAGAGGAACGTCATCCCAGGGACAGATTCCAGAATAAGTTACGTGAAAGCTACCCACAAGCTAACTAAATCAGCTGAAAAAAGTATCCATCAAGGAGCTACAAAGTTTTTTAAGTGAATCACATGCAAGCACCAAATTACTATAATGTTACCAAAATCATAAGAACTAGTAAAATTACTGCAGAGGCCCGCATATGAATTATTCTTAAATCTGAATCAAATTTACAACACATCACCTAAAACAGCTATTTGATTCACTTTAGCTTTTTCTCTGTAGGTAGATTTTCCGAGGTACAAAGTGAATAAAATAAAGTAAATTGAGCAACCTTTAGGGATTTATCTAGGTTTCCAGAAAGTGCCTTTAAGAACGATGTCTTTCCACATCCTGGAGGGCCAAGCAGTAGAGTCATTCTGCAAATGAAGTTCAGTATGTACATCTTTAAAATTACACTAGCCAAAGTTTACAAAAATATACAAATGACGGTTACTCTCTGAAAAAGATGGAACAAGATTAAGATAATCCCGGAGGACCGTATTTCAGAGTTAACTCGAAAAAATTTAAAGTCTAAACCGTAATGGTCAAGAGGCTCATCCTGCTAATCTGAAATCGTGGAAGTCCAAACCAAAAAATGAATGTTTTGACAATTTACATATCAGTGAGATGACGATGTTGAAGTTGGAAATTTTGAGTGAAGAATGAATGATTTTCTAATTAAGGTGGAAAAAACATGTAAAGGCTACATCTATGAGTTACATAAAGAGTAAAATCTAGTAAGACCATATATTTCCATAGTCCTTTTGCACTTCTTCGATATTATGTATCTGCATTTTAGATCAGGATTGGTGAAAGGAACTTAATGAGGTAGTAGATAGAAATATATGTGTACACCTACAAATAATTAGAGCCTGCATAACTGCCACACATTTCTGTCAGCAATTTCTGAAATAAAATACAAAAAGACACTATAGGAGGAACACTTAAATAACTTAAGAAATATTGTTCTCTAGAAATTCAATAGTAACTATTAATTGGATAAAGATTCTTTGCAAATATTTGAGCAACATTTGATAAAGTTCTGGTGCTACCTTCCAGGCTTGATAATACCACTGACTTCGTTAATAATGCATATTTTGGCCTCTGACGTCCTCAATCCAACAAGCTTAGCAATATCCTAGACAAAGGAAATATTTCATTTTTCCGTTTTTAAATTTACAGAAAATGAAGCAAGACAACGATTGGTGTACACTTTCCTGGAAGAAGTATTTTAATTGATGAATTACAATATTTGTAGATGTAAAAGGCAGTTGCATCCTCGGTCTGAATAGGTTATTCGTATATACTTTTCGAAAAAAAAAAAAAGATTCCCTGTACTGATTTTTGTTTTAGTGGCTCAATCCGATAATTAACAGTAATTGACCTTCATTCTACCAATATGAATTTACCATTTAATCAGATACCAATTAACCAGTGGCCCTGTAATCTACAGATACATCAAACACATGATGACAGCAAATACAAAAGCAATTTTCTTCTAATCTAATCTACAGATACAAAAGCATGATGACGGTAAAAATTTCTTTTGGTAACCAATCTCAACAAAATTTTGACATCAAACATTTAATCCTTACAAGATGAAATACGGAAATATTGATATTGATTTCAAGGAGAAGTGGATACTTACAAAAATCATGCTTTTCAGAGAATTCCATAGAGTCGGTAGGGGCTTGCCATGAACTACGTCACACTCTGCTTCCACGCACAGATTATTGTATCTCACTTCAACAGTGGGAAACTTCAAACCAACTCTACAAGAATTACATGAAACTCATAGCCCAAATAGCCATTTATTTATGCTAGTTAAGTTATAAAGTGTTAGGAAACTACATATTAAAAATATATAATATGAACAATGAGCATATGTGTGGTTAAAAATTCAGCAGAGAAACCAAGACCATTGGGATCTATTCGTTCACCTATAACTTTAATTGAATATTTAGTATGACATGTACATACAGCCATAGAAAAGACTGTATCTGTAGGCATTATTTTCCAAAATATTTTACCATCAATAGTCATGCATAACTGTGTTCCTTGGATGTCCGTGTACCAGTTGTTGAGCATAGCACACTGGTAGCTTTTCATTTTGTACTTCTAATTTTGTTTCGTGGTACTCATTCATAAGTAGATAAGTGCATATATAAATCAGGAGAAAGGGAGTATTACTTGTTTATTCTTTTTCGAAGTTTGTGCAATAAACGTAGATTGTCATTCTCAATATGCTTGATGAGCTTTTCAATGAACATGTGCCTTTCTAATGCACCGATAGTAGAAACATCTATTATCCTCTTCCCTGTAGCCAATTCTTCTCCGTCATTATAATCATCGAGTAGTGATGACCTTAAGCGTTCAAAAGTAGGCAGTCTATTGATCTCAGCCCATTGTTTCAGATGCTCATCATCAGTATACTCCTCCAAAGAATTTGAATCCGAACGAAAACTGGATGTATGATGCCGGAAAGATGATCTCAAACTTCTTCCTGGCTCGGATAGCTCAGTTCCCACTGAAGTAATATCACCTCCACCAACTAACTGAGCCATTGCGTACAATTTTCCAGAGCATCAAACTGGCAATAACAGCGAGAGTTAAAGGTGGAAGTCAGTCGATGGCTCTGTGTACACATGAATGTATCTCTCTACTACAAAATCAGTGAGGCAAGGGAATGCTTCAATTAATATAAGCATTTCCCGGTGGTTGTGAGGAAAGGGATGGATAGATGATCATAGCTAAACTGCTGAAGGAACTAAGATAGCATGGCTGACTTTCACGTGAGCTTGATTCTCAAACAGACCACAATCAAACTAGTAATACTATACACAGCTAGCCATAAAGTTGGTATTTAATTCAATATAGCAACATTGCATCTGCTATTAAATTTGTGATTATGCCTAATGGGCTAATGTTGTATATAGTCGGTTAGCTAATGTTAAGCCGCATGATTTTAATAAGCAAAACAGAAAGGTACAGATGCTTTTGTTAATCACTTGGGAAAATTATTTCAGAATTCCGTACAAAATAAAGGATATGGGGTCAAATACACACAGAACAGTAGAGGAAATACCAAACTATCTTCTGCATTAAGCTATAAATCTACAACTTCACTAAGATATTTGGGATATTTTTGGCGTACTTAACCTCAACCTGCATATATACATGACAAGAATGCAGTTAACATGTAATTACTAAATTGGCAACTTACATACAAGACAAGATCGCAGGTGAGGAGTAATTACTAAAGTAATGTTTCTTGATGCTAACACAGTTTAATAATCTTTAGTTTTCTTAGGATCTAGTGTTACTTAAGTGGCACAAGGAAAGCACTGAAAGCAGAACGTCAGAGCCTATAGTATTTCATTAAATCATTTGGTCTGGTACCTAAGGAACTGCATTACGTAATTCAGATGTTCAATCTGCATATAGTTAAATACAACTTGAGTTCTAACTAGTGGTGAGCGTCCGGTTAACCGAAAACCGAACCCAATAACCGAAATAATTTGGTTTCGGTTAACCGAAATTAATATTTTGATTCGGTTTTCGGTTCCCCTTTTTCAGAATTTTCGTTTTTTCGGTTTTTCAGTTTTTAACCACGGTTAACCAAATAACCGGAATAAATAACCGAATTTTTTTATATAATAATGAAATATTATTAATAATTAACAGATGCATATATTATGTTAATTTGTTACTCAGTACTCAGACTCACTTACTCTTACAAAACAAAGCACGCCGCTGAAACGACCTAATACAAAACTATAAATATCTATATACGGAATCTTTACCTCTTTGAGACTTGAGTTAGAACTTAGAAGTCTGAATCTGAATCTTTGACCGTTTAATTTCTTGCTGCTATTTTGCTATTGATGATCCATAGTTCCATACAGATGCATTCTGTTTTGGGTCTGAGAAGATAGACAAGTGTTTTATTGTATAACTTTAGGACTTGTAGGAACAATTAAGAGTGCAATTTTAGAAAGTAATCAAGAACTTGACTGGACAATATTACTTTTTGTCATAGCACTGGAATTACTTGTGGTTTCTAATGCAGCATGAGATATGAATATATTGTGATTGTTTTCTTCTTGTAGTGGTCCAGTGGATGCCGTTTAGTGGCTTGAATTTTTGATTACTTGTGGTTTCTAATGCAACATGAGATATGAATATGCCACTCAACCTTTTGTTGAAAAACATGAGCTATAAAGTATCTTGTTAATATTTGTTTAGCAAAAAAGAAAGAGGAAAAGTATAATGCTCCTGTTCCCACGACTTCAACTTTTTCACTGGAAAAAAATTTCTTGTACTTGAATGGGACTATGGGAGAGACTTGAGCAACCCCGAAATTAAATGTTTGTAATTTCACTTGTAATGTACTTTCTTTCACTACTTTAAATTTCAATTTGTACTCCTTTAAATCTTTAAATTGGACGCTGGATATGTAATTTTAATTTGTAAGATTGTTTTAAAATTTCGGTTTTATATTTTGGTTTTCGATAATAACCGAAATAAATATTTCGGTTCGGTTAAAAATCAAATTTAACTCGGTTCGATTTTTAATTTTGATTTTTCTGGAATTTCGGTTTGGATTAACCGAATTAAAATTCGATTCGATTCGGTTAAAACCGAATACTCACCCTAGGTCTAACAACCATTTAGCAGATTCCTTTATTTTATTGCCATTCATTATGCTTTTTTTTTTTTTTTGACACATTGTAAAAACAAAACGAAGTCAAGTCCTTTCACATAACAAATTGCAAATTCTTTTTTTGAAAGAAACAAACTGCAAATTCTTATTATGGAACTGTATCGGTAGCAGTGGTGCATCAGGCCTCATATCAGAAAAATGGTATTCTTGTCCTCATGCAGCAAACTTTCGGAAACAAAATTCTCACTCACTCACAATTTGGTGTACAAGGAAATTCTAAACCCTCCACCATTAGCTATTAAAATGAGAGTATCTACTAAGCTAGGATCAGTTGTCATTATAGTGTTGTAAAATACTAGTTATAACAAGGATCACTATAATTTAAAGAGAGATAAATAGCATAAAATAACTATTATTAGAACCAAGCTAATTATATCACAAGGTTATGGGTTACTAATTTAACAGAGATGAAAGAGAGAGATAGAGAGCAATGGACTCAAGTCTTTAACATTGCTAAGGTGTCTTTTTTGATTCAAGATATCATGTCCTATTTATAGGACAAATTCATCAACTATTACAATTAAAATAAATACAAATAATCCAATACAAATTCAACCACCACACTACAAAATATAAAAACATTCCAACCACCCCATTACAAACATCACTCACATTTATAATTATTATTATTACAACACTCCCCCTTAATTGTCAATGTGAGTTATTACAAAGATTGACCGCCTCGTTAAAACCTTGCAAGGAAAAACCCGGTGGGATAAAAACCTTGACGAAGGAAAAAGAGTAGAGTCTCCCCCTGTTCGCTATTTTCTCTACGCAAGTATACGCAGTCCAAAAGCAATATAGGGAAATAAGGATCGTTCCCACGAAGACTTGATGTATTTAAGTAAATATGTCTATTCAACAATGTTGGTTAATTATATAAGCATAAACGAGTGAAAATGGTTGGTTTGTTTGAAATAAACACTTAGTTAATGAAATAATGACTAACGTGCTTCAAATAATATGATAAAGGTATGGGATTATAATTTCATTATTTATTTCATTTAGAATTGATGCCTTAATTTCAAAGTAATTTTGATAATTTACGAAAACTAGTCGAGAACACGAAAATAACATAAGCGCCTTTCAGTCTTAACTTATATCAAACCACACAAACATCCACTTAAAAAGATAGAAGTCGCGAGGACACCTTTTATGTTTAGACCCTATATGTCTATAAGATTTGAAAACATAATTGGTTTACGAATAAATTCCTTTATTATGACTACATAGGGTGATGTGATTAAAAATCCTACCACTTATCGTAAATGTACATGACAATTACGAACCTATGCTAACATGGCAAATTCTAAATTCCTAAATCCACTTTCGCATTCATTAGGAATTAATAATTTAGACGTTAGCTACACATCTAATAAATTAAGCGCAACCATATTAGGCAATCTGAATTTTTATCATAATACAAATTATTAAGGCATCGAATTACTAAATTACGTAAATAAATCCATTAGAATCCCATGACGGCGATTAGTTCATAATCGAACGAATCGTCATCATGGGATTAATCAAAAACATAATAATAATAATAATAATAATAATAATAATAATAATAATAATAATAATAATAATAATAATAATAATAATAATAATAATAATAATAACAACAACAATAATTAAAATTTGCGATAAATAAAATATGAAAATTACGAGAGTTTAGAAAATAAAACCGCAATAGCTTCCAATGTAAGAAAAAAGAACTCCAAACAATTTCCGTAAATTTCTTCAACCGAAATAACACTTAAACTAAATTTAAAGTGTATAAAAACAAAACTTAAAATTATAAAAACTAGAGAGAATACAAGAGAGAATTTGTTGTTCTCCAAATTGATGTGTTTTACAAGCTTGAGAACTAGGCTATTTATAGCAAAAATTGGAACACCAAAATAATAAAATAAAAATGAAAAAAATAAAAAGAATTCAAAACAAATAAACACAGTACAACTTATAAAAAAAAAACTAGCCGAAAGCATAGCCACTACCATTACTGCACTCGGCCGACAGCGCTTGAACACTCTCAGTCCAGGCGCGTGGCATGCACGTGCGGATTTTTCTTCTATCATGCAGGCGCATGACTTGCACGCGACACAAGGCGCGTGGGATTTCCAGAATTTGAGCAGCCGACAACCTACTGCCACTTGACTGCCTGCTCTTCTTTTCTAATTAAAATTGCCGACAGCCCAATAAGGAATTGCTCTGCTGGATTGGTTCGAAAAAATTGTTTTTATCCCTCATAATTAATTATTTTTAATTAATAAATAATTAATTTAATCCAGATATTATAAAAATAAATATCTAATATTATTAGATATTTAAAAATATAATTTCCTATTTAAATAAAATATTTATTAATATAAATAAATTCTTAATTCCTAAGCTGCGGTCTCTGGAGGATCTGAAACCGGACTCCTTTCGCTTAACGAAAAATATAACAATTCCAACCGGGGTTTCAGCATTAAGAATATATCACTCAAAATTTCTTTATGATAATTCTTTTTCCTCGTAGCCAGTCCACTTGATAAAATTGAGATAGAAATCCACCGTTTTTAGCCTTTTATCGCCACAATACCTAAAGTTGCGAGTTCTGCAAAACAAAAACTTAATTAACAAAAAATGAATTAAAAGACACAACATACTTAAGGATAAACCACCAATTTAGGTCCAATTAGCGGAAAATAAGTGGATATAAAATCCACTTATCACCCCCTGAATAAAACGTCTCACAATTTGACATCTTGATGAATCAAGTTCCTCAATCTTCGCATACCAATATTATTTCGCAGCTTTTCAAATGTTGAAGTAGGAAGAGACTTTGTGAGTAAATCTGCCAGAGTATCATATGATCAAACTTGTCGTACATCAATGTCACCATTTTCTTGTAGTTCATGAGTGTAGAAGAATTTTGGTAAAATATGTTTTGTTCGATCCCCTTTGATGTAGCCTTCCTTGAGTTGTTTAATATAAGCTGAGTTATCTTCAAACATAACTGTAGGACTGTCTGAGATACCTGATAAACCACATGATTCTCGAATATGTTGAATGACAGATAGTAACCAAATACATTCTCTGCTTGCTTCATGGATTGCAAGTAACTCTGCGTGATTATATGAAGTTGCCGCCATAGTCTGTTTTGTAGACTTCCAAGAAATAGCGGTGCCACAATATGTGAATAGATAACCTGTTTGAGATCGTCCAAAATGTGGATCTGACATGTACCCAGCATCCGCATATCCAACCAGCTGCGATTTTGAATTGTTTTGAAAGAATAACCCAAGATCAATCGTCCCACGAAGATATCTGAATATATGTTTGATTCCATCCCAATGTCTTTTAGTTGGATCAGAACTGAATCTCGCCAACAGGTTCACAGCAAATGCAATATCAGGTCGTGTGTTATTTGCAAGATACATAAGAGCTCCAATTGCACTAAGATATGGAACTTCAGGCCCAAGTGCATCTTCATCTTTTTTTCTAGGACGGAATGGATCCTTCTCAACTTCTAGTGATCGAACAATCATCGGTGTAGTTAGTGGATGAGCTTTGTCCATGTAGAATCGATCAAGAACTTTTTCTGTGTAGGTTGATTGATGAATAAATATACCTGAAGATAAGTGCTCCACCTTTATACCTAAACAAAATCTTGTCTTTCCAAGATCTTTCATTTAAAACTCATTTTTCAAATAGTTAGCAGCATTAGTAATATCCTCAGAAGTACCTACAATATTCAAATCATCCACATATACTGCAATAATAACAAAACCAGATTGTGACATTTTGATAAACACACATGGACACACTTGATTATTTATATACCCATCATTCAATAGGTATTCACTAAGCCTGTTTGTTAGTCACAGAGGCATGCCTGAATACATCTAATAACAAGCCTAAGTATGTGTAATGCTATGCATTACCTACATGACCTCTTAACTGAGGGAACCTCTAGTTGTAGAGTTTCTATTTGTTCTGTACTTGTAATAGGCATCAAATTCTAGTTGTGTTACTGTAATTATAAAGTCAAGAATAATGCTTGAAAGAAGTTCCAAGGTTCATGCCTCAAGCAAGGAGATAAAGACTGCCAAATAATCACAGTTGGGATTTGAAGAAATGAAGAATTTGCCTAAGTACCAATTCGAGAAGTACATTTGTCTATTCGAGAAGTCTAGCATTCGAGAAGTCAGAGATTCGATATCTCAGAAGACACTATTCGATATCTCTGAATACACTGTTCGATATCTCAGGGATTCGATATGTCAAAATGCTCTATTCGATATCTCAGGGATTCGATATGTCAAAATGCTCTATTCGATATCTCAGGGATTCGATATGTCAAAATGCTCTATTCGATATCTCAAGGAGTCCCAGAGAAAAGAGCTATTCGAGAAGTGATTCGATATGTCAAGATAACACTATTCGAGAACTCAGAGTTATCGATCAAGTCAACTCCAGTTCTCGAATCACTCACTTAGTCACTTCTCGAATACATTCTTGAGGACAAAATACTGAAGAATTGTACAAGTCAGAAACCTGCAACAAGCCAGGATACTTTATTTGACTCTGTCCTATAAAGCATGCTGGAAAGCCTACAAAGAAGCTTGGAGAGATAAGACAAGGGACAAGAAGCTGAAGAAGTGGATCTAAACAGGCTTTTCAAAGTCAAATCTGTAGCCGTTTGGACTCTTACTAAAATGAGATAGACAGACTGGAAAGTGCTTTTGTTTTACCTACCTCATTTGTAGTAAGTGGGTGTATCCATGTCTATAAGGATACAGCCTCACTTCCTTAGCTGTTAAGGTGTTGAAGTTTCTCAAATACCCAGAAAATATCTCTCTGAGAAAAACGAAGCTGAGAATACTATCATTTGTATTCACAGATTGTAGCAAAATCTTAATCTAATAAGATATTAGATTAAAGTGATATTGTGTTGTGTTTGTCTTTAATTATCCGCATCTTCATATCTCACACACTCATCACTTATCTTGCTGCAAAGATTCAAGAACGAAGAAAAGTTCAAGAATCCATTCACCCCCCCCCCCCTCTGTATTCTTTTACTGTATTCAATACTCAACAAGTGGTATCAGAGCAGGCTGTTTAATCTAAACAGAAAACGATCATGAGTTCGAATACACCAAAGACTACAGGTACGGTAAAGGTCCCTAAGTTCGACAAAGAGAATTACAACCTCTGGAAAATAAAAATGCTGTTGTTCATCAAAGCTGCCAATCCTCTCTACCCTGACATTCTCAAGAATGGTCCATTCATACCACAACAAGAAGTTGCTGAATCCACAGTGGGCGCAGTAGTCATTCCTAGATCATACGTTCCAAAAGAGCCATCCAAATGGACGGACTCAGAGAAGGAAAAGATTGCCCTAGACAGCCACCTCATGTTGTTAATCATAGACTCCTTGGATATGTCGATGTTTGCCAACGTAGCATCATGCAGATCAGCCAAGGACATGTGGAATCACATCGAGGTGTTATGTGAAGGGACAGAGGAGGTAAGAGAAAATAAGAAACAGATACTGGTCACACAGTATGAGGCGTTCATGGCACAGCCCAAGGAAAGTATCACTGATATGTTTGAAAGATTTCACAAGCTGGTGACTGAGCTCCAAATGAATGGGAAGGTTTACAGCACTAAGGAATTAAATATGAAGTTTCTACTATCGTCACCAAACCATCTAGAGCAAAGGGTCATATCCCTAAGAGAAAGAGATTTGAACAAAGTCACGTATGATGTGCTCTATGGGGTTTTAAAGACACACGAGCTTGAGTTGCTTCAAAAGAGGGCTATCCAAGCTAACCAAGGCAGAATGATAAACACATCCTGTGCCTTGATTGTCAACAAATCTATTCAAGACCTGGAAGCATCTGCAAGTCAGCTGAGAATAGAAGAGATAGTAGATGATGAAGAAACTGAGGAAGTAGTGACTGAACCTGCTGATGACAAGGAAGAAGATGAGTTCTACACTCTTGAAGAGCTGGATGGCATGGAAAATACATCATATGCTTTTATGGCTAGAAAATTCCCAAACATCAGATTCAAGAGGAATCAGCCCTTCAAGCCTAGACCTCAAAATCATTCATTCAACAAGAGCAAGGCACCTATGAAAACAAACAAGAACAGATTCAAAACCAGCTATGTGGATAGGTCATCTGTAAGATGTTACAGATGCAATGACCTAGGGCATTTTGCCAGTGAATGCAAGAAGCCTAAAAAGAAGGATAAGGAGTTTCTTGAGCTTGAAGCTAAGTATGAGGCCCTTCTAAAGAAGCAGACACCAGGTAAGGCTTACATAGCTGAAGGGAAGTGTTGGGATGATTCTGACAGTGATGGGGAAGAACAAGAATTCTGCAACTATGCCTTGATGGCCAATTCCAAGGAAGAACCATCTGCATCAGACTCACAGGTACCATCTCTCACTACCATAGACATGTCTGTTTCTGAATATAAATCTTTGGTTGAACAACTATCCGTTGAGATGTTTAACATTCATACTAGTATGACTGCTGCTAATGAAGAGATTGCTAAACTGTCTACTAGGAATGAACTGTTAAATAAGAGAAATGAGGAACTAGAGCTAACTACTGTGCAAATAGAAAATCTTAAACAAGAGATTGAGTATCTAAAGAACAAAGTTCTATGTGCTAGTCAAGTTGAGAAAGCTCTTAGGGATGAATTAGCTGAAAATGAATTTAAGTTGAAAACATTTAAGAATTCCTCTAGTCTATTGCAGTCTTATCATGAGAAAAATCTAGCTAGACCTAAGGCTGCCATTGGACTTGATTATGACACTCTTAAACAGAGGAAAGGCTATGCAGTCATTGAAGATGACATTGTTGTTCAAGAGGAGGTGCCTCAGGTTTTGAAAAAGACTGAGAATCCAATATTTAAAACACCAACACTTGAGATTGATGAGGATGCCTTACTCATCAAGCAAATGTTGGAGGATGAAGATGAGGCACAATCAAATGAACAACAAGCATCCTCTGAGAGTAAGAATGTCAAAACCAAAGCCAAGGAGCCAGTAGGAGGTAGACCTAGACTTGAGAAATCTGTAAATTTTGTTTCAGCTGGAAATTATGAGACTAAGAAGAAAGTGACTAATAAGAGACCAAACAGGAATGGCAAATTAGGGATTAACAAAGATAACAACTATGCTTATGTGCCAAATGCCCCTAGGAAAGTTTGTCAAAACTGTTTTAGCTCTAATCATTTGACTCATGCTTGCAAGAAACCATCTGGTAGTGTTGCTAAACCATTCTATGATTGCTCTGTGCCTTTAAGACATAGAGACTCTCCTTTCTGTGATAAACTTGATTGTATGCCATGTAACATGAATGTGATGACTAGTTGTTTTAATTTGAGAAGACAATTCATGGAGGGCTGTATCAATCATAATGTTCACACACACTACACAAGGACAAAGTCTTCAAGTCCTCCTAAAGTTAGGAAGGTACCTCTGTCACCTAAGTCTAAGAACCCTGATTCTAAGACTCCCAACAGTGACAAGAAGACCAACATCAAGAAAACTGATAAGCATGCTGATTTTGATAAAACTGTCACTAAGTCACATGGACCCAAACTCGTTTGGGTACCAAAGGAGAAGTAATACTTTTGTGTTTGCAGGGCAAAGAAAGTAAAAAGAAGGTCATGTGGATTTTGGAAAGTGGATGCTCAAATCATATGACTGGTGATATGGCCCTGCTATCACAGTATGAGGAAAAGGCTGGCCCAATGGTTGCTTTTGGAGATGACAGCATTGGCAACACACTGGGATATGGCAAGTTGGAAATTGGAAATGTCATCATTGAGAATGTAGCACTGGTCAAGGGGCTCAAGCATAATCTACTGAGTGTTGGTCAATTCACTGACAGAGGCTTCAAAGTGAACTTTGACAAAGATGAATGTTTGATCACCCACAAGAAGACTGGTGATTTTGCTCTGTCTGGAGTAAGGAAGGGAAGCCTGTTTGTAGCCAATATGGACTCTGCAAGCAAGGTCACAATTTGTTGCTTCTACTCAAAAGCATCAAATGAAGACAGTTGGCTGTGGCACAAGAAGCTATCACACCTGAACTTCAAAGCCATTAATTCCCTAGTCAAAAGGGAGTTAGTGAGAGGCATGCCCACACTTGAATTCTGTCAAGAAGGAGTGTGTGAGGCGTGTCAAAAGGGAAAAATGAAAAGATCAAGCCACAAGTCAAAAACAGTGACATCTATAACCAAGCCCCTGCAACTGATTCATATGGATTTGTTTGGGCCTGTCAATATTATGTCACTAGGAAGGAAGAAGTATGCTCTAGTGATGGTTGATGATTTTACAAGGTATACATGGGTAGAATTTCTGGCATCAAAGGATGAGGCTCCACAAGTAATCATTGAGCACATAAAGAAAGTTGACAAAGAAGCAAAGGCCATAAATGCAAGTGTGATTGCATTAAGAAGTGATAATGGGACAGAATTCAGAAATGCCATGCTTGGAGCATTCTGCAAAGAAAATGGTATTTCTCAACAATTCTCAGCTCCAAGGACTCCACAACAAAATGGAGTTGTTGAGAGAAAGAATAGGACTCTGATAGAGGCTGCTAGAACAATGCTACTTGATGCAAGAATGCCTACATGTTTTTGGGCTGAGGCTGTGAGCACTGCATGCTACATCCAAAACAGAACCCTCATCAACAAAAACACTGGAAAGACACCTTACAACTTGATGACTGGAAAGAAGCCTACTCTAAAGTATGTTCATACTTTTGGAAGCAAGTGCTTTGTGCTAAAAGATAATTCAGAATATGTTGGAAAGTTTGATGCAAAGGCATTTGAAGGAATCTTTCTTGGCTATTCTATGGAAAGAATTGCATACAAAGTTTATGTCATTTGTCAAAAGAAAGTAATGGAGAGCACAGATGTAACATTTGATGACAGCAAACTACCTGGATTAGAAGAAGCCAATGATGAAGATAAAGATCCCTTGAAGTTTGACAATCTAGATGATTCTGATGAGGAGATTGAAAGTGAATCTGAACTCATAATCCAACAAACTCAAGTGAATGAAGAACCTGTGTCAACCAACAATGAAGAAACAAGCATCCAAGATACACCTGTGAGGAGTGACAACTTCACAGGGGGAGGAAATGTAGATGATCATGATCTAAATGATGAAGCAACATCAAGGATGAGAAATCAATCTGAA
Source organism: Saposhnikovia divaricata (assembly GCA_036435485.1). Classification (NCBI taxonomy): domain Eukaryota; kingdom Viridiplantae; phylum Streptophyta; class Magnoliopsida; order Apiales; family Apiaceae; genus Saposhnikovia; species Saposhnikovia divaricata. The sequence continues at coordinate 133,760,007 of CM071594.1, read as the reverse complement.
CATACAAGGAAATGGGATAGATCACACACTGCAGATCAGATAATTGGAAATCCAAATGCAGGAGTAAGGACAAGGAGAGCAACTATAAATGAATGTCTCTATGGCTGCTTTCTATCCCAAGTTGAGCCTAAGAAACTTGATGATGCATTGTTGGATCCTGACTGGATAATTGCTATGCAAGAGGAGCTAAATCAATTTGAAAGGAGCAAAGTATGGGAACTAGTGCCTGCACCAAAGGATAGAACCGTTGTTGGAACTAAATGGGTTCTAAGGAATAAGATGGATGAAAATGGTGTAGTCATAAGGAACAAAGCAAGGTTGGTTGCAAAAGGATACTCTCAACAGGAAGGTATTGACTATGATGAGACCTTTGCCCCTGTTGCTAGACTAGAATCCATCAGAATTTTCTTGGCATTTGCTGCACATTCTAATTTCAAGGTCTATCAAATGGATGTCAAGAGTGCATTCCTGAATGGGGAGTTGGAAGAAGAAGTATATGTGCAACAACCACCTGGCTTTGAGGATCCACAGTTTCCCCACTTTGTCTACAGATTACTTAAAGCATTGTATGGACTCAAGCAAGCTCCCAGGGCATGGTATGACACACTATCACAATTTCTACTGGAGAATCAATTCACTAGAGGCACACTGGACAAGACACTGTTCTACAAGAAACATGGTGATGATATTATCCTAGTTCAAATCTATGTGGATGATATCATATTTGGCTCTACAAATGAGAAGCTGTGTGAAAAATTCTCTAAGCTCATGCAAAGCAGATATGAGATGAGTATGATGGGAGAATTAACATTCTTTCTTGGACTGCAAGTTAGTCAAAGGAAGGATGGCATTTTTATAAGTCAAACCAAATACATTAAAGATTTACTGAAGAAATTTGATTTGGAAGAATGTTCACCTGCAAAGACACCCATGGCCACTGCCACCAAGTTAGATGATGACGCTAAGGGCAAAAAGGTAGATATCTCAATCTACAGAGGCATGGTTGGTTCTCTACTCTACCTCACTGCTAGTAGGCCAGATATCATGTTTGCTACTTGCTTATGTGCAAGGTTTCAATCAAACCCAAAGGAATCACACATGATAGCAATAAAAAGGATCTTCAAATATCTGAAAGGCACACCAAACTTGGGGTTATGGTATCCTAAGGACACAGGGTTCAATCTGGTTGGTTATTCTGATGCTGATTATGCTGGATGCAGAGTGGATAGGAAAAGCACATCAGGTAGCTGCCAGTTTCTTGGACAAAGGTTAGTCTCTTGGTACAGCAAGAAACAACAATCTGTGTCAACTTCCACAGCTGAAGCTGAATACATAGCTGCTGGAAGTTGCTGTGCTCAAGTGCTTTGGATTAGAAACCAACTTAGAGATTATGGACTTGTGTTGGAAAGAATTCCTATCATGTGTGACAACACAAGTGCAATCTCTATAGTTGCCAATCCTGTCAATCATTCTAGGACAAAGCACATTGACATCAGATATCATTTCATTAGAGAACATGCAACTAATGGAACCATTGAGTTGCATTATGTTCCCACAGAGAAACAACTAGCTGACATATTCACTAAGCCATTAGATGAAGCCACCTTCACTAGGCTGGTCAGTGAGATTGGAATGCTGAATTCTTCGAATTCTGGCTAAGTGAATATATCAACTAGATTGTTGCAGCAGTAAATACTTACTTTATCAAATGCCCAATATTTCTGAAGTAAGTATTGGCTGGAGTATGATGTATAAATATTCCAATGCTGCACATGTTAAAAATCATACATATGTAGCTTGAAATTTCTGTAAAAATTTTGAGTAAACCACTATTTAATTTGGTAGAATATTCGTCAATGAATATTTCTAGTAAATTTTAAAGGATAGTGGAAATTGAATTTTATGAGTGAAAAGTACAGTTCGATAAGTCAGACTTCTCGAATGGTTCATTGTTATGTCTTGGCTCGAGTTCTCGAATAGGCCTATCTAGAACCCTCTTGAGTTCTCGAATAGTGTCTTTTAGAGAAATCGAATAGCACACTTTGAGTTCTCGAATAGAGTATTTTAGTTCTCTAATGATAGAGTTCTCGAATACTGCATTTGAGTTATCGAATCATTTGAAAAGGCTGATTTTTCGCTGACACTTAATCGCTTTTTGGATTTTTATTCAAACCTTCATTTCACTCATAAAAATATATTCTTAACTTTGAATTATTTTCTGAGTTAAATCACTGCCAGCTGTGAGTTAAAAACTGCCTGAGATATCGAATAAGCCTTTCTTGACTTCTCGAATAGTTGTTTCATACTTCTCGAATGACTTGTCGCTACAGAACAGTTATCTATCGACAACTCAAGACATTCATATATACATACAACTTCACAACTATTCAATTCATTTCGTTCGATTTCTCAAGCACCTCAACTCCTGAAACCTCTGAAAAACCCTAACTGCGAATTTCTTCTTCAATCCTAATTCTCTTTTCTTCTCTACCCAAATGGCAAACACTCAACTCACCATACCATCCCAAACTAATTTCATCGCAATCTCCAGTGATGTGGAAGCACCGAATGCCAATTTCAAGTGCTTTGTTCGGTGGTTGTTTGAATCATACATCAAGAGTGCGCTCTCAGCCAACCCAACTCTGTACATAGATCTATTGGAACAATTCTGGAGGACTGCTACTGTGGAGGTCATCGCTCTTGAGAATGCTATCACCTCTTATATTGTTCACTGCAAGATTCAAGGAGAGGATATCACTATCACCACTGCAGACATGAATCAAGCCTTGGATATGCAGCAAGAGACGTATGATGCTCTGGCCTCCAATGATGAGTTGGAAGAATTCTTTGACTTCATCAACTACTCTGATACTATCAAGCTGGGAAAGTTGAATAGGAAGTTCTTGAGGAAAGAATGGAGCTTTGTATTTGCTACACTCCTTCAAGTATTCACTGCACGGAAATCAAGCTTTGATCAGATTAGTACACCCGTGCAGCAGCTTGCCTATGCCTTGGCTCATGGGAGAAAGATAGATGTTGGAATTCTCATCCTACAGGAACTCTATGGGAGACTTGGTCAGACCACAGCCAAGAGAGGTAATGAAATTTTCTTTCCTCGCTTTATTCAATCAGTGCTTAACTTTAAAAATGCTTCTTTGATTGAATTGCCTGGAGTAGATAAGAGTAAAATAGGCTATCCTAGGTCCATGACCAAACTCATTTTTGGTAATTTGGAGACTAGGAATGATGTGGATGTAAGACTTAACATAACTCCCCACATGGAGGGTTTGTTTAGGTCTTACCCCCACAACATGCCAATATTTGATTCAAAATCACAGTTAGCACAGCCTAAGCAAGGAGAACAAAGTGCTAACCCAAGGCCTGCTAACCAACCCCCTCAGCCAAACACTCTATCCAGCAAAGAGCCAACTGCATCATCCTCTCAAAAGGGTGATGTTAGTAAAAAGAAGAGAAAACAGGCTGCTTCTGAACCTTTAGAAATCTTAACTGAAGCAGCCTTGGCTGTAGAACTAGGGTTAGAAAGTGAGAAACCTGAGTTACCTATCATAAGCCTAAAGAAGAAGAAGAAGTCTAAAACCACCTCTTCAGTCACTCAAATGGCTGAAGTTGTAAAATCAGGGGCACACAGCTCACTAGATGTATCCTCTCAACAGGATGCATCTATAGAATCAAGCATCCTCCCCAATGCACCTATCTGTAAAGAGTCAGCACAAGGGAGTGATAAGGCTGGCACAACACTGAGTGGAGAGCACATCATAACTGAAACTCCCTCTATTTCTCAGGGGGAGTTGCCAAAATCTTGTCTACAACACACTTCTCTTTCAGAATCTACCACTCATATTTCTTTGCAGCCTGCAACTCAAGCAATTGAGGAGCAAGGCATTGATCATCAAGAATTCTTTTCCTTTGATGAGCCAATGAATTCAAGTGACTTGGTGCATGACACCTTGCTCACCACCCAGGTACCACATTTGGATGGTCAGGGAATGCATGCTGGGGCATATCCTAATGACACCATCACAAACACAGAGGATTCACTAGTTCTTACTAGAGACTCTGTGCCTGTGTCAACTACTGTTGTAACTCATCCCACTTCTGTGGAGACAGCAGTAGTAGAGTCTGTTCATCCGGTTGCAGAAGTTGCATCTGTAACTGAGGAGCCTAGCAAGCCTAGCTCTAGCTCTAACTTTTTGTCTCAATGGCTGAAGCCTGTGCAACATGACAGTGCTTCAGGATCAGGGTCTGTTCCACCACAATTGACGGTTGAAGCACTTCAAAGCTTAGTTGTGGATCAGATCCCTGAGTTCACAAAAATTGCTCAGCACCTTCTCACTGCAAACATGCCCAATCCAGACTATGAAGCTATTCTCCTATGTCACAAAGAGGATGTAGAGCTACAGAAGGAGAAGATCATAGATGAAACTGAGAGAGATGGGAATATCGATGCTTGGCTGCAAGGAACCAATTCAATCCCTCTCTCAGAAGGTCTCCAGTACCTCAGAGAAGAGTACATCACTTCACTAGGGTCCAATGCCAAATCTCTCAACCCTACTGATGTGTTTGAAGCAGTGAATGATAGCTATAAAGGCATTCTCAAGGCTGCACACTATCTTGGTAAAGGCTTAAAGATAGAAATTAATGAAGTGTGTTCAGCTACAACCAAGGAGGTGCATGAGATCAAGAGGACTTTTGATGCTAAATTCCCTCAATTGGAGACTGTTCTCAAGGACATTCGAACCTGCAATGCTACTTGCACCAGGATGGACAATGGTTTGGCTATTCTCAAGGATGCTGTCACAGGTCTGGGGCACAAATTTCAATCCTTATCAGATCAGACAACTGATGCCAATGCCATGCTCAGGACCCTCTTTGCAAATCAATATGGAGACAAGCTGGTCACTGAGGTTCCTGTGCATGAGATGTCAAGGTTCGAAGTGCAGAGACTGAAGGATCAATCCCTATCTGGTTTTAAGGCCAATGAACTCTTCACTAAAGTGGATACTCTTGAAAAGGAGGTAGTCTCTCTCCACAAGTCCAATGCTCATCTTACAGACACTGTGACAACTCTGACTGAGCAGTTGAACACTCAAGCCACCACCACAGCTGATGTTCTTCTGCATCAACAATCAATGTTGTCTGCAATGATGAAGCACATGGGTCTCCCTCTACCTGATGAATCTTCAACTCCAAAGGTGTCTCCTACAGTCCCTGTGTCTGTCAACAAGCCTAAGGGGGAGAAGAGGATATCAAAGAACTCAAATCCAAAGGGGGAGAGACCACTAGAAAAGGGCATCAAAATCACTGAGGGTGGCCATCAGAGAACTTTGAAATCTACTACTCATGTGCCTGGAAAAGGAAAGGACAAAGTTGATGAGCCTCCCACTTCTCTGCCAGTTGTCACTCTACCAACTGTGCACATCACTACTCCTGATGGTCAAAGGCAGTCTATCACAACCACAGTGGTTGCTGGGAGTATGCCATCTGACAAGCCTCGAATCTCAATATCTAAGAGTGCCAAGCCAGTAGAAGTGAAGGTGGTCACTGAGGCCAAGCTACAAGAAATTGCAAACTCAAATGTCTATCATGATGATGCATTCTTGGAGTTTCTGAAAGTCTCTAGAGAACAGGCTGGTGATGCTCTGCTATATCATGAGAGTTTGAAGAGTCAGATTGACTGTCTCACTGTAGTACCAAGGAGGCTTAATGATCTATGGCTCAAGGAGATATTGATGGTAGGAAAGAACAAGATATGGCACTTAACCATCAATACTCTACAGAGTCTAAAGCACTCAGAAGTGAATGTGCTCCTTGGACTAATTGAGAAGGGAAATGAGAACAACAAGAGTCTTCATGATGACTTGAGGAATGGTCAACCTTCAAGGCTACCTGAAGTTTTCACAGATCCTAGAACTATTATCTACCAGGCTGGAACAAGAATTGAAGATATCAAGCAGCTGGTCATTCCTAAGCATCTAACTCCTCAAAATAAAAATCTCATCATATCCATCATTGAGAAACTGATCAAGAAGAAGGGATCAAGAACAGCAGAAGAATTAGAAGCTATATCTTATCTCAGGTCATATATTGCAACTGGCATTGTATCTGAGACTGCTAAGTTCAACCCAAGCAAAGATCAAGACAAGGATGAAGATAAAAGTGATGGAAGGAGAAGACATCACAGGAGTAATAAGGGTGATGAAGACAAGAAGAAGAAGAAGGATGATGAGAAGAGGAAGAATGATGATGATCAAGGTAAAGGCTCTGAGAGGAAAAGTGGAAGACAGCAAGCCTCAGGTATTGCTGACAGTAACCTCACCACAACACAAGACTCTAAGTCTAGGGTGAATGCTGCCAGTAGTGACCTTTCAAAATTTGCATCTATGGCTTCTGCAACTGTCTTGCCACCTCAAGAAGAGAAGAAGATTCAAGTCAAGAAACCATCTGTATGTTTCAAAAAGCAAACTGCTAATGGAATACTACAATGGTCTACAAACAAAGGTCACATACTGCTGCCAAGTAATCATGTAAAAAGAATCAAGTTCAAGCAAGCTGCAAGGAAATCAAAGCCAACCACATCAAAAACCCTGACAATCTATCCAGGCCTAAAACTCCAACCACTAGATGAAGATTATGATGTAGACCAACTGCAATTTTTGCAAGCTCAAAGAATCTATCATGTTGCCATTGTTGATAATTGCCTTGAGATTAAATATTCTGATGGAAGGGAGGAGAAATTCAAACAAGGAGGATGTCAACACTGGGGCAAGCTATATGAAATAGAGAGAATCATTGCACTGTTGAGCTCAGAAGATAAAGTGGAGAGAGTATGGAAACTGGAGCTAATTGATTTTGTGAAAATGAAGAGAGATCATGAAGAAAAAGTCAGAAAAGAGTGTTTTGAGAAATGGCTGGCAAGGGAGAAAGAAATTGAGAGACTGGAAAGTGAAGCAGAAAAGCTGAGGAAAAAGGGTTTGTGTAGAGTTCAGTTCAACCCCTACATGGTAAAGTATAGGAGGAGGAATGGAAATCAAGTCAACATCAGAATGAATCTACTCAACCACTATCCTGCAAATATTCTGGAACCAGTACTTGAAGATTTCAAAGACTCAATTTTGCTTGAAGAATTGGATGCTATGGCAGAAATAATAAAAGCTATGGATGAGAATACAAGGAAGGAGAAAGAAAGAAGAGAGAAAGAATATGATGAATTTCAAGCCAAAGCTATGGAAAGGGAATCAAAAGACAATGGCTAGTTCTTCATCATAGGCTGTAAGATTACTCACTCTGTAGTTCTATCCAAATTGCTAATGGAAATTCATACCTGTACTGTCAAGTTTTATCTTTATGTATGATAGGCTTGTTATCAGACATGAAATTGTGACTAAGGGTCTTACTCACAATTTGGGGGAGATTGTTAGTCACAGAGGCATGCCTGAATACATCTAATAACAAGCCTAAGTATGTGTAATGCTATGCATTACCTACATGACCTCTTAACCTCTAGTTGTAGAGTTTCTATTTGTTCTGTACTTGTAATAGGCATCAAATTCTAGTTGTGTTACTGTAATTATAAAGTCAAGAATAATGCTTGAAAGAAGTTCCAAGGTTCATGCCTCAAGCAAGGAGATAAAGACTGCCAAATAATCACAGTTGGGATTTGAAGAAATGAAGAATTTGCCTAAGTACCAATTCGAGAAGTACATTTGTCTATTCGAGAAGTCTAGCATTCGAGAAGTCAGAGATTCGATATCTCAGAAGACACTATTCGATATCTCTGAATACACTGTTCGATATCTCAGGGATTCGATATGTCAAAATGCTCTATTCGATATCTCAGGGATTCGATATGTCAAAATGCTCTATTCGATATTTCAGGGATTCGATATGTCAAAATGCTCTATTCGATATCTCAAGGAGTCCCAGAGAAAAGAGCTATTCGAGAAGTGATTCGATATGTCAAGATAACACTATTCGAGAACTCAGAGTTATCGATCAAGTCAACTCCAGTTCTCGAATCACTCACTTAGTCACTTCTCGAATACATTCTTGAGGACAAAATACTGAAGAATTGTACAAGTCAGAAACCTGCAACAAGCCAGGATACTTTATTTGACTCTGTCCTATAAAGCATGCTGGAAAGCCTACAAAGAAGCTTGGAGAGATAAGACAAGGGACAAGGAGCTGAAGAAGTGGATCTAAACAGGCTTTTCAAAGTCAAATCTGTAGCCGTTTGGACTCTTACTAAAATGAGATAGACAGACTGGAAAGTGCTTTTGTTTTACCTACCTCATTTGTAGTAAGTGGGTGTATCCATGTCTATAAGGATACAGCCTCACTTCCTTAGCTGTTAAGGTGTTGAAGTTTCTCAAATACCCAGAAAATATCTCTCTGAGAAAAACGAAGCTGAGAATACTATCATTTGTATTCACAGATTGTAGCAAAATCTTAATCTAATAAGATATTAGATTAAAGTGATATTGTGTTGTGTTTGTCTTTAATTATCCGCATCTTCATATCTCACACACTCATCACTTATCTTGCTGCAAAGATTCAAGAACGAAGAAAAGTTCAAGAATCCATTCACCCCCCCCTCTGTATTCTTTTACTGTATTCAATACTCAACACTGTTGTACCACATACGACCAGATTGTTTCAAACCATATAATGATCGTTGTAGTTTAACTGATTATAAATGTTGAGGCTTAGTTTCTTCTAACTTTAATCCTTCAGGGATTTTCATATAAATATCACTATGAAGTGATCCATAAAGGTAGGCTGTCACAACGTCCATCAGACGTGTTTCCAATTTTTCCATACAAGCCATACCCATAAGAAAACGAAAAGTAACTCCATCCATCACAGGAGAGTAAGTTTCCTGGTAATCAAATCCAGGCCTTTGAGAGAATCCCTGGGCTACCAACCGGGCCTTATATCTCAAAATTTCATTTCTCTCATTTCGTTTTCGTACAAACACCCACCTATTTCCAATGGGAACCACACCAGCTGGTGTTCGGACTGCAGGTCCAAATACATTTCTCTTGCGCAAGGATTGCAATTCTTCCTAGATTGCAATTTTCCATTTTGGCCAATCATCTCTTTGTCGACATTCTTCCACACTTCACTACACCATAAAACGGCTATTGCAACAACAGGAAAACATTGCCTTAAGGCCTATATTCGTTGCAGTAGAGTCTATGGCAACAAATTTACAAAATTTGGGCATTGCATCCGGTTGCCTTGCAATAGGTCGATTTAGCAACGTTTTTGATACCATACAGCAACATAATTAAATCATTGCAATAACTTTCAGTAGCAACATTTTAGACTCTATAGCAACAATTAAAAACTATTGCAGTAGCATAAGAAGGTAATTTATTGACACTTAAAGGCAACATTTTTCAGACCAATTGCAATGATTTTTTATAGATTAATGCAACGTATTTTGACCCTATTGTAACATTTTTTTCAAAAAAAAAATTGGTAGGAACATGCTGAAAATGCAGTAAACCAGGCCATTTATAGCCACAATCTAAGCATCATTTGCATTTCATAAACCAGGGCAACTTAATGCCAAATATCCAAATGTACCAATACAGGGCTATGACCAACAATTCAAAAACAGCCCATAACGACATCACAAGCAAAATTAAAACGACTAAGGCGCATACATAGCTACGAAACAGTCATGCTCAAATTTAAACATAAGTACATGGAGTCTACCAACTGTTAACACATAATTTAAACATAGTGACAGAAACGACTCATTCGTCGTCGTCGTCATGTTCATCTTCATCATCTGCATCATCTCCATTCCCCACATCTGATCCATCCTCCTCATCTGATCCATTGCCCTCGTCTGATTCATTGCCCTCGTCTGATCCATCGCCCTCATCTGATCCATCGATATCCGCATCTCCAACTTCCTCTACATCAACCTCATCAACAGAACTTGCAGCACACAAATCTTCCACATTGATGTTCAAAGTGGGATTCATTTCACCCAATTTTTCAAAGATCTTGCTCAGTTTCTTATTCATCTTTTCCTCCATTTCAGCGGCTAATTCTTCTCTCATCTTGGCTAATTCTGAAGAATCTTGCTCAATTTTTCGCAAAGTATTCTTCGTTTTCTTGTTCTGCCACTTCTACCAACAAGCCAATTTGGTCCATGAGCTGCAAGATCAAGCTCAACAATCTGTTCATACTCATCTGATTGTTCCTGATTTTCACCATTTTGTTTTGCCTACAAAATGTTCACAAATTGATTAGTCTGTAAATACTAATGACATAATTCCAAAAAGGTAAAAATTCTATTTGTCACCTTATTCTTGCGGGTTTTTGGGTAAACCCGAGACTTTGTTTCTTTTGCATCAGCCGACTTAACATTTTTCTAACATGAAATAAAATAATTAAAGTGAGCATTCGTTAAGAAATGAAATAGAGTACGCGTAATAAAATCAATTTATAAAATAAAAGATCATACCATTTTACTACGAATCTGAGCAAAACTGGTACGACCAGCATTATGAGTATCAGTCACCTTTGCCCGATTTGCTAGATTTGTTGAAGCTTTCTTCTGGATTGCCTCATCACTCCAGTACTTCATCAACACCTTGAACTGTTCCAATGGAATGGTTGCAGGCTTGTTTCTTATCCTTTCCTCATCATTCTTGTATTTATTATAGTGTTTGCTCTTGACGCGACTTTTGTATACCCGCCAATTATCATCAAGCGTCCTCAATACCCAATCTTTACCTTCCTCAGGAATAATATACTTTCTCTGAACAAGTAAATTAGAATATTCATTAAACTAAGTAATTTCACAGTGAGACAGTTATCAAACAATCAACTAAATCAAAAAAAAATGTAGTGCTTTTTACCTTAACATATTCCCACCACCCCATTTTCTCTTCTAGTGGAACTCTAGACCAGTTAACGTAATCAAGCGGGATGTATAGCCTAGCTATCGTCCCTAAGAAACTGCTCAATTCAGTAACTATGGCACTATTCTTCGAAACAGGCTGGAACTCATTATTTAAGGCAACCGAACAAAAGTTTTCTTTTTCCTTTTTCGTCATGTCAAAATTTGCTGCCCTGATTTTGTACTGATTGGTATCGCCAATTTTAACGGGGTGAAGAACCTTCCTAATACCCATTTCTTGCAAATCTTTTCGAGCGTTGAGATTATCTTTCGTCTTCCCACCAATATTCAACAGAGTCCCTAATATTTTATCACAAATGTTTTTCTCTATATGCATGACATCGAGATTGTGCCTAACTAAATTATCCCTCCAATATGGTAATTGAAAAAAAATGGACTTCTTCTTAAACGGACAATCTGTCTCCCATTTCCTTTTCTTCGCATTTCGCTTCCCAAAACAATTCTCATATCCGTGCAATAGTTCTTCAACATCCATTCCAGATAATGGAGTTGGAGGAACATCTGTTTCAACCTTACCATCAAATCTTCTAGTATCGAACCTAAGCTTGTGGTCCTGGGGAAGGAATTTTCTGTGATTCATATAGCAAATTTTTCGACTATGCTTTAAGTATGATGAAGAAGTACAGTAGTGGCAGTTGGGACAAGCTAATTTACCCTTGGTGCTCCAACCCGATAAGACTGCATACCCTGGAAAATCACTGATGGTCCAGAGGAGACTCGCATGTAACATAAATGTTTTGGCAGAAAAGGCATCGTAGGTTTCTAAACCTACTTCCCATAATTCTTTTAACTCAGCAATAAGTGGCTGCATATACACATCTATGTCGTTACCAGGGTATGCAGGTCCAGGGATTAGGGTTGAAAGAATTAAATTTTCAGGTTTCATAATCAACCAAGGAGGAAGATTATAATTGACTAGAACAACGGGCCAAGTGCTGTGACTTATATTCATTGCTCTATAAGGATTAAAGCCATCTGCCGCTAAGCCTAACCTAACATTTCGGGTTTCTTCTGCAAAAAATGGATGACTAGCATCCATTGACTTCCAAGCTTCTGCATCGGCCGGGTGTCTTAACTTCCCATCTTTTATCCGTCCAACTGCATGCCAGATCATGAGTTCAGAATACTCTTTACACATGAACAAACGTTGCAGCCTCGGTTTCAATGGGAAGTATCTTAAAACTTTCGCAGGAATTTTAGATTTTTCTTGGAAGTTATTAGAAGTAGATGCATTAGTATCTTTTTTGTGAACTTTCCATCTTGAAACTCCACAAAATTTGCACTCGATTTCATTTTTATTTTCAGCCCAATATAACATGCAGTTGTTCGGACAAGCATGTATTTTCTGATAATCAAGGCCTAAATCTCTAATCATGTTTTTGGCAACATTAAAAGAAGAAGGCAGATTTATATTGGGAAATACCTCCTTTAACAACTCTAGAATATCGCTAAAGGCAGACTCGGAAAAACCATGAGTGCACTTCAGTAGGTAAAGTTTGATGGTAAAACCTAAACGAGTACATTTTTCAGACCCGGGATACAGAGGCTGTTTCCCTTCTTCAATAACCTTGTGCAAATCTTTTGCATCATTACTCATTCCATTTCTAACTCTACCTTCATTGTTAATCATTTGATCAAAATCATCACCTAGACCCATACCCCCCTCGCAGTCCCTGTCATCATTAGGCTTTCTAAACTTTGGGGTCGACACTTCATATATCCAATTACTAAATGATGGACACGGACCATTAGCTATCAAATGATCATACACATATTCTTCAGAGAACCAGAAACGATTACTACAATCTTTGCAGGGGCATTTAAGTTCTTCTCCTACGGCAAAATTATCAAATCCGTTTCGAACAAAATCCATCACCCCATCACTATAAGCCTCACTATACTTTGAAAGTGAAACCCACGTCATATTTGTAAGTCACTAACCTATTTTCTACACAAACAAGCAAAAACAGAACACGGATTATCGAAACAGAACAGATCGAGCATAAATATAACATCAGGGCAAAACAAAATAGAGAAAAATTCAAGCATATTTGTAAGTCACTAACCTATTTTCTACACAGAGAAGCAAAAACAGAATAAAAATAAAGGATATAAGATTTGCATTAAGAGGGCATGTACAAAATTTAATTAATAGAAGAATGAACACTATAAACATAACTATTTTACTGAGAAGTAAAATGGACAAGTCCCAATTACAAATTTCTTTACAAAAAAAAGAAAAATTAGCAAAGAACATACATAAGAACACAATAAACACTTTAAGAACAAAGATATACCCAATTACAAGATAAAACCTCTAAACAAAGATAAATACCCAATTACATAATTCGAATCAACATAAGATACATTAAAACCCTAATTAAGAACACAAAAATAGATTAATTAAAGAAGAATAACGAAGATGTGAGTCTTAATCTTCGATTTATAACTAAACAAAGAACAAGGAGGAACATTCGAGCTTTAATCTTTAGAGCATGCATGCTCGATTTGTAATATTTGAGGGAAGAGGATCGATGGTTTACCTTTCCAGAGCCTTAATCTTCTTCGAGCTTGAGTATTCGAGCTTGAGATTCTCTCTTCAAGCTTGAGTATTCGAGTTTGAGATCTGGGTTTGGTTGTGTCTGTGTTAGTGTCTATGTTGAGTGAGTCTGTGTAGTGTATGTGTGTTATGTTTCCCCCCTTTTTTTTGTTAAGTTTGGAAGCCCGGTAAAAAAATTAAGGAAATCCCGCTCACAATGTTTGGACACAGCCCGCCAATTTTTTGGGCCAAAAGTCAAATGTATTGCAACAATTTAAGAAATCCATTGCAATAGACACAATGTTTTTAACTCTCTTGAATTTTTTCAATGCTATTGCAATGTTTTTCAACGCCGTTGCAATTTGTGTTATTTGGTTTCTCAATAGCAACGTTTTTCGACAAACCTTCAAAAATATGGTTGCAATAGCCATTTTATGGTGTAGTGCTTTGTGGTTCAGGATCGGAATTCATAATAATATCACATGCCACGGAAAAAGCATACACATCATCAACCTCACTACTCCCACGATCCAATAATTTTCCGTTATGTACATAACTCATTGAGATCTCATAATTTTCAGGTACCTTTGGTTCTATGGAAGCATGTGCCACTTCAGGGGCAATATCCTCTTCTGGAGGTAATACCACTTCGGGTGGTTTTGTCACAGCCACTTCATGGGCTTGAACCTCTTTAGGAGGTGATATCACTTCTGGGGTTTTTGATGTAGTTACTTCAGGAACATTTGCCACTTCAGGGGCAGGTCCATTCAATTTCCGTTTTCGTGGTACAACATCTTTCGCACCAATAGGTCTACCACGCTTCTGGCATGGCTTTGAATCTCCAATAAATTCTTCAGGAATTGATTTATGAGCAGGGATTTCAATCCTGGCTGGAGCATTAACAGCGGGTATATGCAATTTTATTATAAGTCTTGAATCATTAAAAGCATTCGGCATTTGATTAGCAATATTTTGCATATGAATGATTCTTAAAACCTCAGATTCACATTGTTTAGTTCGTGGATCAATAGCATTTAATCCTGATGTATTCCATGATAGTTCAGAATTTAATTTATGCAAAATTTTATCTCCCCCTAACGGAGGGAACACAGACTCCTCAAAATGACAGTCAGCATAACAAGCAGTAAACACATCACCAGTTAATGGTTCAAGACATCTTATGATAGATGGTGAGTCAAAACCAACATATATGCCTACTCTTCTTTGTGGACCCATTTTGGATCTCTGTGGGGGTGCAATGGGAGCATATACGGCACAACTAAAAATCTTAAAGTGAGAAATATCAGGAACTTGGCCAAGAACTAACTCATGGGGAGATTGTTTGTGGTAAGCACATGGTCTTATATTAATTATGTTTGATGCATGAAGTATTGCATGACCCCAAACGGATGTAGGTAATTTGGCTCTTAAAAGTAAGGGTCGTGCAATGAGTTGAAGTCTTTTAATCAGAGATTCTGCTAAGCCATTTTGTGTATGCACGTGAGCTACCGGGTGTTCGACTGAGATTCCTACTGACATACAATAATCATTGAAAGTTGCAGATGTAAATTCAGCAGCATTGTCTAGTCGAATTGATTTAATGGGATGGTCAGGAAATTGGGCTCGCAATTTGATTATTTGAGCAAGTAGTTTGGCAAAGGCTGTATTTCGTGTAGAGAGTAGACAGACATGAGACCATCTAGTTGATGCATCGATTAGAACCATGAAATACCTGAATGGGCCAGATGATGGATGAATAGGACCACAAATGTCACCTTGAATTCTTTCTAAGAAACTTGGAGACTTAGTTTGAAATTTAACTGGAGATGGTCGGACAATTAGTTTTCCTAATGAACATGTTGAGCAGGGAAGTTCATTTTTAGGTATGACCTTTTGATTTTTAAGAGGATGTCCTATAGAATTTTCAATTATACGACGCATCATAGATACTCCTGGATGACCAAGTCTTTCATGCCAAAGGGTTAGTGGCTGTGGGTCTATGATTTTTGGAATGACGATATTGTGAGACTCAATGACTCTAATATCTGTGGCATATAATCCCGAAGAGATTGATTGTAATCTTTCTGAGATCTTCTTATGGCCTGAGGTAATTGAAGTGATAAGGAGATATTCTTTTTCATTCTCACTAATAGTTTCTACATGGAAACCATTAAGACGAATGTCTTTAAAGCTCAAAAGATTTCTAGTGGATTTACTAGAATATAGAGCATTATGGACTTGAATTTGTGTCTCATTTGGTAGGATAAAACTAGCTTTCCCAAAACCCTCTATTATATCTGATGTACCCGAAATCGTCCAAACATGTGAGTTGGTTTTAGTCAACTGCGAGAAATATTTCTGATTTTGTAGAATTGTGTGAGTGGTGCCGCAATCAACAATGCATAGATCTCCCATATTTTTTATGTTGTGCACATATATAAATGGACAACAATTTTATTAAAGCAAACCAGGTACTTAAAACAAGTATATGAAAACATGAAATTGAAGCAGATACATAAAAAAAACATGAATTTAAAAAGATACATATGAAAACTAATCATCTAAGCCGTAGTAAAGATTAGCACCATCATTTAGTCCATTTGAAGTCTTGTTGATTGGTTCACCATTAAAACTAGCCAAATTTGTTTCCACCCTTTCCCCGTTCTACATTTTAGATGACTCGTAAAGATCTATAAGATGTCTAGGTGTGTGACAAGTATGAGTCCAATGCCCATGAGCCCCACATCTAAAACATATATCTCTAGTATCTCCTTCTTGTGGTGCCTTCCTTTTATTTGACACCTCATTTTGCCACTTATGTTGACTAGAGTTGTTGTAGCCATCACGTTGCCACTTCAAGTGGCTAGAGTTATATTAATTTCGAAATCGGCCACGAAAATTTCCACGACCACGATTTCGTCCATAACCTCGTCCTCCTCTATGCCCTTTCCCACGATCATTCTTCCGGAATGACGTGTTATGTACTTCAGGTAACTGGGCAAAGCCTGTGGGACGTATTTGATGATTTTTCAGCAACAACTCATTATTTTTCTCAGCTACAAGAAGGAGAGATATCAGCTCACTATATTTCTGGAAATTACGTTCCCTGTATTATTGTGCCAAGATCATAGTGTTGGGGTGAAAGGTTGAAAGGGTCTTTTTAATCATCTCAGCATCAGTAACTTTTTCACCACACAGGATTAGCTTTGAGCTTATTTTGAACAAGGCAGAATTATATTCAGCAACAGATTTAAAATCTTGTAACCTTAAATTGATCCAGTCATAACGAGCATGGGGCAGATGGACAAGTTTTTGGTGGTCAAATCTATCTTTGAGATTGGTCCAAAGAGTGAGTGTATTTTTGACTGTGAGGTATTCAGATTTTAAGTTTTCGTGAATGTGGTGCCTAAGGAAAATAATTGCTTTGGCATTTTGTTCAGCAGTTGGGGTTTTTCCTGTTTCTATGGTATCCTTTAGCCCATTGGCACTAAGGTGTAATTCCGCATCGAGCACCCAGGACAGATAATTATCCCCAGATACATCCAAAGCAACAAAGTCTAATTTTGCAAGAATTTCCACTCTTATCGATCAAACAAAATTTGGACAGGATCTCAACTAAAATGGATTAAATTTGGATTGTACCTCCTTCGTCGGATAAAACTCGGGCAGAGACTCGTGCTGATAACGTGTTGTAAAATACTAGTTATAACAAGGATCACTATAATTTAAAGAGAGATAAATAACATAGAATAACTATTATTAGAACCAAGCTAATTATATCACAAGGCTATGTGTTACTAATTTAACAGAGATGAAAGAGAGAGATAGAGAGCAATGGACTCAAGTCTTTAACATTGCTAAGGTGTCTTTTTTGATTCAAGATATCATGTCATATTTATAGGACAAATTCATCAACTATTACAATTAAAATAAATACAAATAATCCACTACAAATTTAACCACCACACTACAAAATATAAAAACATTCCAACCACCCCATTACAAACATCACTCACATTTATAATTATTATTATTACAACAGATAGAATAGTTTTCTCCTGATTTGCGCAGTTGAAGACTTGAAGTAAAGTAACTGCCATAACTTTTAGGCTTAAATCTTTTGGATAAATTTAATTGAAAAAAATATTAGGTATCTCATATTGGTTCCAAAAAAAAAAAAATTCAAATGTCAAGTGTATTAATTTAATTGGTTTGAGGGATTTTAGAGCATCTACAATGGTAGAAAGCCCATAGCTAAAATATGTACGTGGCATCTATGTGGCACCTAGGTGACAAAATTATAGAGAATATGTAAAATTTAGCACTCCAACGATAGTAGAAAGCCCTTAGCTAAAATATGTAGGTGGCATCTACGTGGCACCTAGGTGGCAAATTTATAGAGAATATGTAAAATTTAGCACTCCAACGATAGTTACCCTTAGCAAAAAATTTAGTCAACCACATTTCATTGCCTATTTTTGTCAAACCAATATTCCCCTCAGGCATAATTTTACATAAACATGATTATAGCTAGTCTCATTGGAGTTCATACCATAAGAGCATCTCCAAGGGTGTAAAACCCTTAGCTAAATTATCTACATGGCATCTAGTTGGCATCTAGTGGCACTATTTAGATGATATGTAAAAATTTGAGCACTCCAACCATTAATCCCTTAGCAAAAAAATATAGATAATGTTATTTGGTGAGCTATAATTGTTGAATCAATAAAGCTATGTATAATTTTACATGACCAAATTATAGATAATTCCCTTGGAGTACACATGTTCACCCTTAGCAAAAAATTTACATTATCACTATAGCTAACCATTTTACATAACACCCTTGGAGATACTCTAACCCTTAGATAAAATTATAGATATTCATTTTAGCCAACCATTTAATCAATCATTTTAGCTATTAACCCTTGGAGATGCTTATGTTATTTTTGGTCAAAAGCACGTGTAAATCACAAGAAAAATTTCTGTAAATTTATTTTACTTCTAAAAGTTCAAAGTGTCCTTTTTTTAGTTAACCATTTAACTTACATAAATAAACATGCTAGCCAGCTTGGAATACTCTATTCCAACATAACGCAAGAGTCAATACAGCACAAACTAAAGAGAATTCAAGCTTCTCAAGAAAAAAAAAACTGAAGAGAATTCAAGATCCACCCCAGGAGATGTGCCAACATTTTCAGTCTTTTGTTCACTTCCCAGACTACCAGAAAGCACGACATCCCATCAAGTAATCATAATTTTTAGGGTCTGTAGTGTGTACTAGAAATATCAGTGTGTCCAATGACACACATTAGTTACTTATTGGTGGAATTCTTTGTGCATGAAGGAGAAGTCCATTATCATTAACTAACATTCTATAATAAATTATATTACTTAATTAATAAAAGTATATTATTTTAATTATTATTTAGAAAAAAATATAATTTATTGGAATGTTAATTAACTTAAGTATAAAAATTATTTATAGTGAATTCATACCAATTGAATTAATATTAATATTATGAATCAATCGTCAAAACAAATACAACCCCTATTGAAAAGTTCAAAACCCTTCTTTATTGTTTTTTTTTAAATTTAGCTTTCATTGTATTTCTCTCTTTGTTACAGAATATTTTTATGTATCATGTTAACAAATTTTTCACCCATATTCTGAGAATTCAGTATATTTATTCAATATCGGATCCTTAAATATTTATTATATTAATACATTGAAAATATTAGTATGGTCATGATTAATTTTTCGATTACATATTAAAAATATATAGACACTAAATCCTCACAACTCCAATAAATCATTAGACTATCTATCAAAAAAGGTTGCAGCGATATGAGAAAGAATATTTAATGTGCATGATAAATGAAACAAATGTAGTTATAACAATAGAAACTTTCATCTAATCGAGTTTGCTATGTGATCGTTCAATATTTTTTTTTACAAATTATATGTCCTTTTATTAATGAATTGATTTATTATTGAAAAACAAATATTATCAACTAACCAAATAAATTCAATGTATCGTGCTCTTGGAGTAATGTATCATTGTCAGAGTTTATGGTGATTGCCTTTAGCTTATTTGTAAAGACAACTTAAAATGTGCATTTTCAGTTTGGAAGTTTGTATGATGGATTTTTTATTTTTTTCTAGTAAAACATGGTATAATAAATTTTTTTTTTTTTGCCACAGGTATAATAAATTTTAGTTTAATTTACTCTTTAAATAAGACATATGAAAATGTGTATCACCTATCTTTTTTCTATTTGACTAACTTGTGAAAATAAGTTACTGTCCATAAAATTGAAATCAACTGTGTAATATATATACACATAATCACATGGTTATATATGTGTCCTTGTAATTTAGATATTAGGTTAAATAACATGAAATTCATTTTCCTTTAAGAGTGAGTATATTTTTCCGTTATATATAGAAGAAATAGCTTATGTAGACCTGAAAAATCATTTTGCACATTCATGTTGTGTACTTTAGGGTAACGAAAATGACATGATATTGAATCGTGTACCCGAAATTGGAACACAAAAATAGCTTATATCGACCTAACAAATCGTTTTGTACATTCATGTCCTGTACTTTAAGGTAAATGAAAATGACATGATATTGAATCGTGTAATGAAATTATAACACAAAATGACACTAAACTACATGAATTTTTTCGTGTACACGAATGAAATGAAATACGGGAATAGAAAAATATGACAATTACATGAAATATCATTATGTATCCAAGTTATGTAAATATATAATTATGTGTCTTAGAACAATATTGAGATGTTACAAAACTAAACTAAGAGTAGTATGCACGATGTAAAGTCTCCAGTACAAAATGAAATTCTCTTTTTTATATTTTCTTAATATTGTTTTGTGTTAACAAATATCGTTGTTTGTGTAGAATCTTTCTACCAAGTTATTGAGTTTTCTTACCCATATTTTATGCTTTGTTGACATTAAAAAAATAAATCTATTATATATATAATAGGCCAACACAAGCTAAAAATATTGAGATTTTTTAATGTATTGTAATTACCAATTTATCCCTCTATTCTCAAATTTTTTAAAAAATTGTGGTTGTTGGGGATTGAACTTGGGTCTTCAAGTTATTTAGCAAATCCTTCTACCACTACACCACTCAATCACATATGTTTTAAAACATACACATTATAGATATATGTGTGTGTTGTGCGACTTTTTATGTAGTATGATTATTAATTTATCCCTCCATTCTCAATTTTTTTGAAAAAGTTGTGGTTGGTGGGAATTGAACTTGGGCCCCCTGTTGGGCTAGCTAAGCGAGCCTTAACTCCACATTAGTATGATATTGTCCGCTTTGGGCCGAGCCAGCACGGATTTGTTTTTGGGCATATCCCAAAAGGCCTCATACTAATAGAGTTAACTGGCTGCTTATAAACTAGCTATCTGCCCCTCCCACAACCGATGTGGGACAACTCCTAACAATCTCCCCCTTCACACATCGGGCTCGACACCTATCGAATCTGCCTCTTTTTGTGTGATCTGGCTCCCCCTTGATCCATACTGGAAATCCACCTGGCTATCTGGCTCCTCCCTAGGCCCATACTGGAAGGCCCGCCTGCTCCTCCTTAAGCCCAACCTGGGATAGCCCATCTGCCTCTTCCTTGGATCCATTCTGGAGCCCATTGAGATCGTTACGGATCGTTATAACCATAGCTCTGATACCACTTGTTGGGCTTGCCAAGCAGGCCTTAACTCCACATTAGTATGATATTGTCCGCTTTGGGCCGAGCCCGCACGGATTTGTTTTTGGGCATATCCCAAAAGGCCTCATACTAATAGAGTTAACTGGCTGCTTATAAACTAGCTATCTGCCCCTCCCACAACCGATGTGGGACAACTCCTAACACCCCCAAGTTCAATTAATAAATCTTTTTACCACTACACCACTCAATCACATGTGTTTTAAATCATACACATAAAAGATGTATGTGTGTTGTTTTAGTGAAATTGTTTTCTAATATTATAATATTGCGAAATATTAATAATTTTTTGTCATGTGGCGTTTACATTTATTGATTTGAACTATAACATATTAAATTAAAATATAAATTATTGATACATAATATATGGTTTGATAATATTATAAAATTGTAATAACAATAATAATCAACATAATAATAAAAAAATTACTATATAATTATTCTCTTAAATAACCTAAGCACTCATCTATAAGTGTTTTCAATAATACACATAATATCTCTATGTATATCGCTTAAGCGGGGCAAGATTTGGTTTTATATAAAGAAACAATATGAAATGCATAATGTATTTTTTATGAAAAATATTACATATATGATTAAGTCAATAACTAAAATACTTTATTACTGATTTGAAAGCACCAATTTACTCCTAAGTTCATATTGTATATAAGTACTATTTTTAGTGATAATCGAACGTGGATCACTGAGTTAAATTCTGTATCTTCATACCATTAGATCACATATTCACATGTATTTTAAATTATACACACAATATGTATTATCGATAAAATAATTACGTAAAATACAAAATTCTGTTATAAATCGGTATTATAATTAATATGATGGATATTATCTAAAAATATATTAGAGTAAAAAATATTGAGGTGTTAACGTAAAATGAAATTATTATATTACTAAATAAGATACAATAATTTATTAGTCAAACTATTTGGGTCATAAAAATATTTGGCTTCAAAAAGACGAATTCTACAAATAACACATTACCTTTTATATACAAATTAGTTAATGTTCAATTTAAAATATGACATTTTACGGGGAAAAAGGACCATATATTATATATTATTTATGGCGGTAACACAATGAAAGTCAGACGGAAATCGGAAGAGAAATAAAGGCAAAGAATTCTTAAAATGAAGAAATTAGAAGAAAAAAAATAAAATAATTAAAAATGTAGTTTTAAGAAGTAAAAGCGCAAGACCTGAGAAGTTTTAGAAAATTTACGAAGGTTTTTGATTGGAATCAGGACTGAAACCTACATTCTCAGAATGCAGCATCTTGAAGACTATTAAGTTCTTACCTTGAATATTATTGGAGATCCAGCTAAATGGATGCATCATTTTTGAAGAAAATTTAGGAATGTAGGTGTATGAAAAATCGTCTTAATTAATAATTAGAAAACCCATAAAACACTCAAATTATATTCTATGACCCACAACAAAATTAAAATCTAACATGATTGCTATCAATATTACTCATATTAGTTTTCAAAGTACAATTTTGAACATATTTAAGTATATACACAATAACCACATAGTCCAGTAACAAGATGAAATCTTTGAAAATCAATCACATGTTTCAAACGATACTGATCACGAATAGTTTAATTAAAAAATACAATTTAAGCTAGCGACCCGTGCCTCGCACGGATTTTTATGCTAGTTATAATCAATCAACCAAGTAAAAAAATACAATTTAATACATAATAAATTCAAGTGGCACACAAATACTCATTTGTAAGACATATAAGGCTAAATAGTAAAAAAAAAAAAAACTTATTTTATCAAAACTTTCAATTTTTTCAGTTCAAGGTCTCAAAATCATTAGATAAACTCAACTATTTTGTAGTAAGTTAACTTAAAATAAAGTGGATCATGTGGGTAAAATCAACAAGAACATAACCAAAAATATATATTTAACATATATGTATACATGCAGCATGACAAGTTGGCAAGGATTGAAGCAAAATGAAGACAAAAAGAAATGAAACTAAAATTTGAAGTATACCTCAGATATAATAGGATGATCTGCTACACCATCTTCACTAACCATAGATGAAAACTTTAGAATGAAAAAGTAGAGTGTTGTACAGAGTAATGAGTATATATATGATAAAGATGTACAAGAGGAAAGAATGATATGGTTGGCAACAACCAAGAAAAGCTTAGAACAACACAAAATAACAAAAAAATCTTCTAACAAAACAGAGTGTTATATAATGACACTTATTTCATCACAAGGATTGTGATCTGTCAAAAGATTACAAGTGGGGTTGGTTCCTTTAATCTTACCACTATCAACTACTCCCTCTGTTCTATTTAATTCTTAACACTTTTTTTGTCGTTTTTTGGCACAAATTTTAAGGTAAATTTTAAGGATAGTTTCATAACTTATTTTTAAAATTTTCTTCTTTTATATAAAAATAAGATTGATCTATTTTTATACGAAAAAAGAAAATTTTAAAAATAAGTTATAGAACTATCCTTAAAATCCACCTTAAAATGCGTGCCAAATACCCTATTTTAAAATATTAACAAACCAGCGGGACGGAGGGAGCACTAAATATTGTATTAATTACATTACAATAAGTTTTATGTATTAAGTCGTAAAATCTCGTTGCCATATGTCATGCATTTACGAACGTAGTGCTAGTATAATGTAAAAGATGAAGTTACAAGGTAATTTAATAAATAACTTCCGTAAGAATATCTGTTATGCCAAAAAGATAAGCAAGTATCAACTTGTATCTCAAAAGAGGAAGTTGCAAGGTAATTTATTGCAACTTTAGTTTTGAACATTTTTCAACCCTGCCAACACTTATCGGTCACCCAACCGTAGCTTTCTGATCGGGGTGCTCTCGATAATGTTGTAGAAAATATCCAATCTGGATGATGAACTAATACCGGAGTATTCACCGCGCCAGCTGTCCCAACCTTACGATGATCGGTCGCAGATTGTACAACACAGAAATGGTTTTACAACCGATAGAAGGAAGAACTGACGGATTTACTTGTCTACCACCCTCTAGATCTCCCTGGCCAACGGTTGGGCCTTGGGATGGATCGGCGCTACTCGGCCTCTTACACGACTCCTAGTTCGAATAGAATCCATGACTCTAAAACGTAAAGTTCGTTCTCTTTTCCCCAAGTATACACTTGTTGATAGTTTTCGTGAAACTATTCCTCAAGCAAGGCAGCCACGGCAGCAGTGTGGTTCCAGGTGCCCATCGCTACGACTTCACAAAGTAGTCGTATCTATTTGGAAAGGAAAATTCACTAATATTTCCCAAGCTGTTGCTTGTTAATGGATATCAACTTGTTCCATCAATCTTAATCCTCGAGTGTTGAGGAAGTAACAAAGACTCATTTTGATTTGTAGCAACCAAAGTTTCGAATGAAAATAATAATACTTTCAAAAGTCAATGACCGGGCAGTCAACCATAATAAATAACAGTTTCTCAAGTAAGGTTCCCTATATATTGGAAGTTTGAGCGAGCATTTAAATCTTTGTTAGGTCCAATAAGATTGTAGAAGGGGGGTTGAATACAATCTATACCATTTTCTCAAAATTTGTCCTTTGAATAAATTTTGACTTAGACAAATTTAGTGCGGAATAAATTGAAACAATTTTCAAGTTGAATATAACAATATATTAACTTGATGGGTGTTACAATTTTAGTACAAATGATTATCAAGTAATTAATAACTAATTAGAAAATTCGACATGAGCTTTTTTAATTTAGTTAATAAAAATCAAGATATCAAGTTATGAACTAGGAAACTTAATTCGCTAGTAGTACACGAGTCACAAATAATTAAGTTCCAATGGATACAATTTTTGATACAAAGAACTCAAGAATTTATGGCAATTTAATTACTTGAAGATGAAAGAGATGAGATGCTTTGTTCTTCTTTTTTCTTTCTGTAAGTGTTGTCCGTGTATGTCTCTCTGTGTTCACTGCCTTCTGTCTGATTATATAGCCACTCGACCACTTGATTTACTCATAGTCATATTGCTGTTAAATATGACAATCCATTGAGCTAATATGACAATCAGTTTAGCTTGATATAAAAATCTGTTGGCCTGATATAACAATCGGTATGACTATCCACTGCAAGTAATATGACAGTCTATTTGAACTAGATATGACAATCCATTCAATATAACTTTCGGTATAACTATCTCTTTGAATGAGATATGACTATCCAGTTTGAACTGAATATGACTGTCACACTTGAACTGAATAGTACTGTCAAACTTGAACTGAATTTGACTGTCAAACTTGAACTGAATATGACTGTCAAACTTGAACTGAATATGACTGTCCAACATGAACTGAATATGACTTTCCAACATGAACTGAATATGACTGTCCTTTGATAGTTATATAATCATATATTTTCAGCTTATAATTAATCAAATGATTTGAAACAATCATTTAAATAACTATTTCTTTTACATATTAATTCTGATTTAATTAATCTAATAATAACTTTAACAAATATATTAATTCAGATAGAAATAATTTATTTAGTTAAATTAATTATTTGATTTAATTAATTAAAGGAGAATTAATACATATCCTTTAGTAGACAACACTTCACTGAGTACCACGTAATTTAATAAAGAACATACACTGGATCGTTGTTGATGCTCGATGTACTGTCTGGTTCATGAACGACTAACTCCAATCTCTTTTCTTCATTTTGACTTTAAACTGTGGTCTTTTTCTTTTCTTCACTCACTTCAATCATTCTGTACTGATACTGTTTCTTATCACTTATAGAAATCTCTGTCCCTTAAATGAATCCATGTGTTTCAATGCTACCTTGAGGTTTGATCAGATAACTGAATCTTCTTTCAGTGTAAAACATCAAAACTATAGATTGACTTCTGATTTTTCTTCTGACAGTTATCATCTTCTGAGATTCCTGTGACAGTTGATATTATTTACTTATTACAATCAAGTTTAATTAGATTAGGATCCTCTAACTACAAATAGGCTGAGGCATATGCCTTTCAATCTTCTTAAAAGATAAAATGGAAAACAGAGTTTGGGAACCTTTCCTTGATAAAATAATCATAATAAGGCTTAGAAATATTCTTCCTAAATATTGAAGGTCAAAGACAAATTTTAAATAAGATAAACCATTTTTAAAACTAGTTTAAAAGTATTTAATAAATATTCAAATAGTATTTAATAAATCATAAATGTTTAAAGAATAATTTTAGTCAAAGTAATTGCTCTTAATCAACCCTCAAATGAATATATTGATGGGTTCCGAGGCAAAAAACGCAGCAGAATAACGTAAATAAAACAAAATTTCGGAACCCAAACGCAGGATCCATGTATAATAACGAACTGATTATGGAGATAATGAATCGTACCTATTATAAATCTTGTTTCACGAACTCAACGGAGATCCTTGCTTGCAATCACCACACACAGTCCTTGCGTCAATATCCGTGTCTCTAAAGTAATCCACACGAATGTCCGACCGTCCAACGATCAGAAGGAGCCAGGTACTAGCCTTCGAAGAACAACCTCTCTCTCTCTCTCTCTCTCTCTCTCTCTCTCTCTCTAGGATAGAGCTGCTAGGGTTTTACAAAATCGAAAATCTGATTTTCTTAACCCTAAATTAATACATCTTTCATCGTGTATTTATATTAGAGAGATAATGGGCTAAAATCAAAAAAACGAATTGGGCTTCCTTAAACCCAACTCTATTTTATTCTGATTTTATTATTGGATTTCCTTAAATCCAATTTTGTTCTTCCTTTATTAAAATTCGAATTTACTAATATAATTAATTAGAACCAGTCCAATTAATTAAATAGCTAATTCTCAATTTAACAATGATTTAATTTAAATTCTTAATTTAAATTAAAACTCCTTTTAAGACGTTCTAAGTGTGTGACCCTATAGGTTATTATTACGTTGGCAATAATTTTAATACCTAATAATAAAATTATAAACAATGAGTGGTATCTAGTAATACATTATCGCTACCCAAGTATTAATAATAATCGGTGATCAAATTTAAACCTTTCGTGATTAATGTTTCCGAATGTAATATAATCCCTTTAACCAAATATTATAGATTAAACTCGAGGCATGTATTTAGTCATCCTCTTCAACATTTAATCCGGGTTTACTTGATCCATGAGTAGACTATTAAACAAATCATTATTTGAGCACGGCCATGCATTTTATAGTCTCACTCAATCAAAAGGCCAATAATATCTCTCCTAATTATAGGAGGGTTAAATCCTTTATCTATCATTCATATTTCTCATACGACTCATGATATACCCAATGTCCACTTTTATCATCACCCGGTCAAAGGTAACTTTTAATGTTATCAAAGTATATTAATCCTCGTATAGAAATATAATGATCTCAAGTCAAAGGATCATTACACCATTATCACTGTGAGTCTTTCTTATGACTTTATTAAACATGAAGAATCTCACCGTGGGTCTGTCCAGTACCATGTACTCCTACATGTACCTATGTATTGACTTTAGTATCTCCATACTTATAACCAGTGAGATGTGGTTATCTGTCAAACAACATACTAGTCTATTTATGTATTATTATTGTCCTATATAATAATACTTGACTAGGGACCTTTAAGAATATGATATATATTATATAATCTCAAGTTCAAGTCATATACTTAAACTATACAATGTGTATCATGATTCTAAGGACATTTATTATGCTAACAAAATATCGCAGTTATTAAAGTCATAATAAATACATTTATTTAATAATCAAATGACATAAAGGTTTATTCAAGAAACAATGTATTGCCTCTAGGGCACCTACACTAACAATCTCCCACTTGCGCTAGAGCCAATCACCCATGTATCTAATACCTATGGAACTAGTGTGACCATCATGCTTTTGCTGCGACAAGCCTTTGGTCAGTGGATCTGCAATGTTATCATTTGTGTGCACTTTACATATGTGTATGTCACCCCTTTCATTAATCTCTCGAATGAGGTGATATCTCCTGAGTATATGTTTGGATCGGGAGTGCGATCTAGGCTCCTTAGCCTGTGCAATGGCCCCATTGTTATCGCAGTATAGATCAATGGGATCTGCAATCGATGGAACCACTCCCAAATCTATAATGAATTTTCGAAGACAAACAGCCTCTTTAGCCGCTTCACAAGCTGCAATGTACTCAACCTTCATTATAGAATCGGCTACTATTTCTTGCTTTGAACTCTTCCAGCTTACAGCACCTCCGTTTAGACAAAACACAAAACCAGACTGTGATACAGTATCATCCCTGTCTGTTTGGAAACTCGCATCGGTGTAACCTTTACAACCAATTTCTCCTCTCCTCCATACACCAAGAATGAATCTTTAGTCCTTTTCAGGTACTTTAAAATATTCTTGACTGCCGTCCAGTGACCTTCACCTGGATTAGACTGGTATCTGCTCGTCATGCTTAAAGCATACGAAATATCTGGGCGAGTACATACCATTGCATACATGATAGATCCAATTGCTAAGGCATATGGAACCTTACTGTAAGATACCAGATTATTTTAGGATTTATTATTATTATTTTATTATCATTTAGTTATGTTAATTAGTATTTAAAGGATGGATTGGATTTGAGAATATCGTTGTGGAATTCAACGATATTTAGTATTGAGTTTATATGAGTATATATTGAGTTATGTGTGCCAATGTCTGCCCCAGTATTTTATTGGTATTTTTAGTGATTTAAAAATATTTAAATCAGGTATTGTTGATCTTCAAAAATCTTTATTTAATTATCGGAGGGCTTAAAAATCATGAAATCTTTTGTAAAATTATCTTTATATATTTATCGAGTTTTTAAAATTGTTGGGTGGATTAAGTTGGATGTTTTGGTATTTTAAAATGATTTTAAGAGTTTTATTGTATTTAAAAGATCAAAACTTTGAAAATTCATATTTAATTCATTTTTGATCCGAAAAATATTTTAAAAATATGTGCGTGTTCTTAATTTTATATTCTTTATTTTAAAAATGAGAAGTTTATTTTTTTTTTAATATTTTATTTATTGGTGATTTATTAAATCGATTATTAGTATTAAAGCGAGTAAGTAGTGTTGTAATTGGGCCTAATATAAGAGTAGTAATAAGAGGATTATTGGACCAAGCCCATTTTGAAGGAGAACAGCCGAGAGAATTCGAGAAGGGTCGGGAGAAAGAAAGAAATTGGGAGAAAAAGATGGAAGAGAAAGAAGAGAGATTGAGAGTATTTGGTGTGTGTATATATATATATGTGTGTGTGTGTGTGTGTATGTGTGTGTGCGTGTATATCTCTGTGTGTGTTAGAGTGTGTGCTCATGGGTGTCTTGAAGAAGCAAGTTGCGTGGGGGGAGGGGGACGACGCGCAGCATAGTTGCAGGGGAAACGAGTGCCGCGTGGGGCGAGAAGAGGCCGGCCGACCGGCGGTGGTGGCTGCTGTGCAGTGGTGGTGCCGAGTGGTGGCAGCAGAGAGAGAGAGATGGTCATGGTGGAGTAGTTTTCTGATGAGTTTTGTGTGAGTTGAATCGAACCAAAACGAAAATGGTATATTTTCGTACTTTAATTATTTAATCTTTGTTATTTAATTAGTTGTAAATTGTGAGATGTATGTGTTAATTTTGATAATTAGAGTATATTGGATTTTGAGAATATTGTTGTGAATTAATTGTTAATTCTCACAAGTAGATTAATATCTTAAATTGTGGATATTGTTTTAATTTCCATAAGTTAATTCGGAGGAGTATAATTGCTATTTATAATTATTTGGTTTAATTGTGAGCCGGTAATATGCTCGGGTCTTGTAAGTGATATTTATTAATTGTTATTGTCATGTAATAATTAAAAGTTAAAATTTGGGAGACTTTGTCGAATGTCGGAGTTTAAATATTTTATGTTAACTGTTAAGTACAACTAGTTAGTGCCATATAATGTGTAGCTATATGAGTTGGCTAAATTGTAAGTGTATATGTGTTAAATGCTGTAAGTCGAGTTAGAGTATTTGCTGAACTTCATAATTTTCAATTACTTGGTATTTGTTTACAATTGGTCAATTGATTTCGATTAAGTAATTATATAATTGCTTTAGTAGTATATTTCGATTTAAATGTTAATTATCAAAGATTAACTGTGAGATTTATTTTTATTATGAGTTTATCTGCGAGGAGTTGTAATGAGGTCACAAGTCTTAAATGTCAGTATTTAAGGACTTGTGTAATTCTCTTCAACTAGTTCCTCGGGCTTACGAATATCCATGATTAACTATCACTAGTATAATTAATATACTTGAGTGAAGTGATCATCGATATAGCGTAAGTAATAGTTAGTGCTAGGGGTTGTTCCCTAGGGCTTACGAACATCAATGATTGATTGTCACGCGTATCATTAAAATGCATGAGAAATACGATCATTGGTGTAGCGTAAGTAGTAGTGCTAATATAAATTATTATGTGTTTGCTACAAGTTGAGGCAGCTTTATTTTTGTAAAAACAGGGTTGAATTGTTTATGATTGATATTGAGGGGTTGTGCCCATAGTCCGATAAACGAATACTTCATGCCGAAATTTTCAAAAAAATCCCCTGTATTTAAAGTTATTTAAATTATTTGATTTAAAGATTTAAAGACATGTATGTGTGTGAGTGTTTAAGTACATATGTGATGATTAATGAGGTGTGGGTATATATATTTATGTATGTATTGCTTTGCGAGTTGTAAGTAATTAGTTATCAATTGGGTTGTTTATGTACTAAATAGTACTTTACTATTATTTCGAGTATAATTAGGGATTCGATATGGACCCAGTGAGCCTGTTGACGAGACGATTGAAGGAAAATGAATGCGTGATCGAGTAAAGACCGAAGTATAATAAGTAGCGAATGACGCATTGGAATTGAGGCAAGTGTACTAACCCTCGCTTATCGTTCAAGCGAGATAAAAAAATGTTTCTATTCAATATAAGTATTCCTTTCAAATTCTTAATGCTAGTATCCTTTTCTTCAAATTATTGATAAGGATATATTTTATTCATATATCATGTGGAAAGTAGAATTTCAGTTTTATTGCCAGTATTATTCTTTCTTAAGTATTGTCAGGAATATTCTGTTAAAGTTTTGGCGAGTATTGCATTCGTATTCCTTGTTTTAGTATAATGTTCTTAAAGTATATGGTTTCCCTGAGATTTATTTGATAGTAAAGTAGTTTAATGGAATTGGAAGAATTTTTATAAAATGTGGACCAGCTTCATGGTCAGAGTAGTAAAGGCCAATGTCAATAAGTGCCTAGTGAGGGGATCCCAGAGTATTGTTTTTGGCTGGACTTTACGTGGCTGATCACCCGTAATGTCCAGAGTATGATGAAAAACTCCAATTCTATTGAACGTTGTTTTATGCAAGTATATTCTCATGTTAGAATGTTTAAGTTAAAGTACATTTTCATTTCCAAGTATGTTGGATATCAAGTTACGATTTGAGTTAATAAGTACTGTTAATATAGAAATGGAAAGTTATTAATATTAGTGTTTTGAACGATGAAAACTAATTCACGGTTCTTACGGTCACTGTGGCATGTGTTGCGCAGTGATAGTGAGAACCGAGAATGATTTGAGATCTTCTTATTTATTCAAACTCATGATTGTCAGGCCGGTTAGGCAGCTAGGTATGCAAACGCTTAGCGACATGAATGAAATTTGAGTAACTAAGAATTTCTTGGAGATTTTGTTAAAGCGATAGTTAAAGTATTTTGCAAGTATTAAAAATATTGAATCTAGTATTACAAACCTTCTCAGTTGTTAAATTTTGATTTCGAGTTATAAATGTTTTAAATGTTATTAATCTTCTGTTAAAGTTAAGTATCCAGATTTCAATTATAGTATTGATTATAAATTGGTGAGCATTCATTCGCTCATATCTTTTTGTTCCTATTTCTTGAATTGCAATTATTGCATTCTTATTTCATCCAGTTCAGTTCTATATATAACTTGCTGAGCGTTCTTTGGCTCACGCTTGTTGCTTTTAAAATCTATCTTTTCAGTAAACGAGTTGGCGAGGCTTAGCCTGCGCAGTTCAGAAAGTGGAAAGAAGAAGCA
This sequence comes from Saposhnikovia divaricata, assembly GCA_036435485.1. Taxonomy (NCBI): domain Eukaryota; kingdom Viridiplantae; phylum Streptophyta; class Magnoliopsida; order Apiales; family Apiaceae; genus Saposhnikovia; species Saposhnikovia divaricata. The sequence continues at coordinate 133,727,606 of CM071594.1, read as the reverse complement.
GGATGCTGTTATGAAGCTGACGTGGATCAGAGTATTTAGATTTAAAGTTTGAATTGTTGAATGTAAATATAGTTTTAGTAAGTTATAGTATGTATTTGATTAGTTGGCCTGGTATATTTCTATTCGAAGGTATACCAGTGATTTAAGTCTGTATAAAGTTCTGTATATAGAGTTGTATTTAAGTTGGTTTTGGGTTTTCTTGTTTCTAGAACTGTAACCTAAGATCCTTAGTTGGGAGTTGGGGTCAAAGAGCTTTTGATTGAGTTTTTTTATTTCAGTTTTATTTTGATTTCAGATTTTAGTTTAGTATTCAGCAGGTTTATGTTGTATTTACAAATACATTATGGCCAGTTTTTGTTAGTATTATTGAGTTTGTTAGCGTGACGCCCAAATCTACTGACCCCGGATTTGGGGGCGTTACAAGTTGGTATCAGAGCGTAGGTTATAGTAAACGAGAGACGAGAGTGTGTAGGAGTGTGTATAGTTAAGTAAGGAACGTCAGAGTTCATATTGGACTCGTGTTGGACTATTGGATATAGTACCAGTTAGTGAGTTAAGATGTGAGTGGTGACAGATAGTTGAGCGGAGTTGGGTAGAAACCCTTGAGGCTGTAGGTAGTAGAACCTTCAGAGTCTAGTGCGAGTGACGACGACGTATAGAATAGATAACTTTAGGACGTGTAGCAGAAGAGTCTAGATCGAATGACGAGTCAGCATAGGAGTTGTTGTGCCCGAAATCCGCCCTGGGCTTGATTTAAGGCCCATTAAGAGGACAGACTCGAATTAGTTGAATGTGAAAGGATAAGCTGGGTAAGGTTGAATGTGATGGCTTGGTATGTATCGAGGAAGGGTTGAGGGATGAGGATCTTGTGTTAAATGTGAAGTATGTTCATATAGGGCTGCGAGCATGTGAACCCCAGATAAGGGTAAAGCTGTGTGGAGGCCAGGAGGGGGTTCAACTGGGTAGCAGGCTGTCAGGTTAGGGGTACGTGCATGAACCCCAAAGGTTTCCAGAAAATATACCAACAGTCTCGGAACTCCTTAAATCGCGGGGAAACAGATAGGAAACATGGTAACAGACTTCGGGATATCTCCTAAACAATAGGGACGGCTTATCAGTAGTGGTTATCACGGATGTATATATGGAATATATACATGTACATGTGTATGTATATATATACGTATATATCGAGGATATATTATGAGTAAATGGATAAACCATGGGAAAAACGGCTGGATAAATATGGAAGGCTGGATAAACGAAGATGGCAGGTCTGTTACGAGGGATATAGCAGAAGAAGGTGGAGGATAATTATGAAGAACTACATGAGGACTTGATCTCTTATATATATATAAGGGTATGTAGGCAATTTGCAAGGTTAGACACATAACCACCTCTAACACTTGCTCCTAGATGTTGGCATTCGATTGGGTAGGTTATATTCAATCACTATAGCTTGGAGTACTTGCAAACTCAGTCCGTACAATCACTCTTCTCCCTCTCAAGTTAGGGTTTATGAAACTAGGGTTTTTGGCTTGTAGTTCGATTTATTTAATCATTGTTGTTGGATTTTCTTGGTTTATTATTGTAATTCTCTCATTGAAGTGTTGTACCAATTTTCCCTCACAACATTTGTGGCGCTAGAAGGAGGGGGTAGCTTCTCTTGAGGGAAGAGATGTCACGGGATTCGGGTGATATTCATACACCGGAGGATGAACGCAGTGAGGATAATGGAAGACGTGATGATGAAGTCACAAACCAGGAGCTCAAAGAAAAAATTAAAAAGATGGAAAAGAAGATCTTTTCTTTGGAAAAGAAATCTGAAAAGTTGAAGAAATGGAAGGTGAAGCACGGTTCCACGAACCGAAAGGTGAAAAAGAAGGTGGTTACACCGGTTCGATTGGACTTTGACATTAATGAGGATGGGGAGGAGTCGGAAAAGGAGGCACCACAGAAGGGATTTTCTGATGTGGAGACTAATCAGAAAAATCCGGACTGGAAGGATGGGGACGAAGAAATTCAGCAGTCTTAGGATTCACCCATTATCAGCCTGAGTGTCTTCGATAGGCTGGGGAACAAGGTGACTAGCAGGGATTTGCATCATAAACTCGATGGAAAAAGGGAAAAACAGACTAGGAGAACTCAGGATATGAGGTCTCAATCGAGGGGATCGCAAAGTCACAGGAAGGACAAATCTATTTCTCGGTCCGGAAGGCTCTCTAAAGGGGGTGATGATGAGCGAAGCTACAGCTCTCAACATAACCCTGAGCACTGTGATGATGGTCAGGATTCAACTGGGGATTCCAGTGACGATGGAAGTCAATTCACAGATGGTGAGAATGAACGTTACAAGGTGAAGGACTTGCGTGAAGCACTAAAAAAGTTAAAGTTGGAGAAACAGTCGTTGGATGGGTTAACAGTAGCTCCAACCTTCACCAAAAAAGTGAGGGATTCGCCACTCCCGCCAAAATATCGGGGGGTAGGGGACCTGAAATTCAGTGGAACCACCGATCCGGTGGAGTATCTTAGTCGGTTTGACACGGAAATGGAGGTGTACCAGGTGAAAGATTTGACGAAATGTCGTTTGTTAGCAGCCACATTAAGGGAAAGTGCTCACCAATGGTTTTAAAGGCTACGCCCAAATTTTATTCGATCCTGGAGACAAATGAGTGAGCTATTTGTTACACAGTTTCGGGCTTCAGTTGCATACGCACCCCCAGCCAATACTCTGGCGAACATCAAACAAGACAAGAATGAAACTCTTACTTAATATTTCAAACGATTCAATGCGGAGGTCCCTAAGGTGAGGAAGACCACTGATGAAACTTACAAGAATTTTTTGATTGCAGGCGTACGCCCAGGAACTGATTTCTGGAAGGAGCTACAAGGGGCGGAACCCAAGACTTTAGCAGATTTTTATGCAAGAGCTGAAACTCACAAGATAATTGAGGAGTCGATGGCTAAACTTGATAAAAGTTGAAGCTCAAGGGAGTGGAGCAGGAGCAAGAGGCGTAGGTCATACAGCCCAAAGGATAGGGGGTACCACAAACGAACCTCCTATGGTGGATGATCTTCTAGCAGGTCCACCCACCGTGATGAAAAGACAACACCTATCACTGTGAACACGAATAATACAGGGAGGACAGTAAGCTATAAGTATCCTTCGAGGAAAGATTTTCAGGGTTCAGGCAAGTATACCGAGTACACCCCGCTCACCGCTTCTGTTGAGCAGGTGTACGAGGTAGGGAACAAGGCGGGAATGTTCAGAAAGCCAACAAGAAATGGACCTCCGGGAAACAAAAATGAAGGGCGATACTGTGCCTTCCATGATGTTAACGGGCATGAAACGGCGGATTGCCGTCATTTGAAAGAACATATCGAAGATCTGATCAGGAGGGGTTACCTCACTGAATTCGTGGCCTAGGAAGCTAAAGGGTACAAAAATGATAGGACCGGTAAGGAAACCGAGAAGGAGAACCCCGAACGTCGTACAAGGGCCAACAGTATACATGTTATCATTGGTGGACCTTATATTGGGGGTGCAAGCAGGAATGCCCACAAGAATTACACCCGAGAGGCGAGGGGTGCACCCCTCACAAATGTGTACAATTTGTCAGAAAGGCCACCGAAACTTTTCAGAGGCGAGGCGGCTGATATAACATTCACAGAGGAGGATGCCAGACATGTACACCATCCGCATAATGATGCTCTAGTAATCAAGGTTACGATTGGGGGTATGAACGTACACCGAGTATTGGTGGATAACAGAAGCTCAGTTAACATTCTGGCCTACAGCACCTACCAGAAGATGGGGTTACTAGATAAAGAGATGGCTCCCTCTTATAACGAGTTATATGGCTTTACTGGAAACCCCGTACAAATTGTGGGGCGGGTAAAGCTCCCTGTTACTTTAGGAGATGAACCCCGAACTGCAACGCAAGTAGTAGAATTCATGGTAGTTAATGAAGACATCTCTTATAATGGGATACTTGGAAGGCCGTTACTCAAGGAGATGCGAGTGGTAACCTCTATCTACCACATGTCCATGAAATTCCCAACCCCGGGAGGAATCGGATGCGTTCAAGGATGTCAATCTGATTCAAGGGAATGTTATAGTAAAGCCTTGCATACTGCTGAGCAGGCTTGCAAACATCTTTTGCTGGTGGATGGGGGTTCATCTAAGAAATGTTATCACTACTTGGAACCCGGTGTAGGGCAGGAGGAGGAACCCCTACGTCGGAAGGAAGCAAAGCCGGCAAGAGACATGTGCAATGTTATCATGATTGTGCAACATCCAGGCGAGGAGCCTTACATAGATGTTACAAGTTTTCGGGGGGTGGATACCCCCAATGGGGTGCTAATGTTGGAAGCCCCAAAAATTCAAAATTCAGAGATAGAAGATACATTGATCGAAAGTGATAGTTGAAGAAGTAATGGACAGTGATTTTGAGAGTTTGAAGGATGAAAATGAGCGGCAAGGTGCAAGGGGATCCAACGGTCAGTTGGTGAAACCTCATCAGGGGGTGAACAAGGCGAACCCAGTGGAAATTGATCTTGACCCGCGTAAGCCGGAAGCAAAGGAAAAGGCTGGTGCGGCTGAAGACACTGTGTCTATCCTGGTAGATGCAGTTGTTCCTACTAAGGAGTTGAAGGTTGGCAAACAGCTGAACCCTGTAATCAGGGAAACATTAGTCTCATTCTTGAAAAACAACCTGGATATATTTGCATGGAGCCATGAGGACATGGTGGGGATAGATCCAAAAGTGATGTGCCATCGCCTAAACATTGATCCAGAGAAGAAGACCGTAAGGCAGAAAAGGAGAGCTATAAGTGGAGAAAGAGCTATTGCTCTAGAGGAGGAGGTAGATAGGTTGTTGAAGGCTAAACTGGTAAGGGAGTCATTCTACCCCATGTGGTTGGCAAATCCAGTTCTGGTAAAGAACCCCAATGGAAAGTGGCGTACGTGTGTGGATTTTACTCATTTGAACAAGGCATGCCCCAAGGACAGCTTTCCGCTCCCGCGCATTGACCAACTAGTTGATGCTACGGCCGGCCATGCCTTGCTGAGCTTCATGGATGCATACTTGGGTTACAACCAAATCCCGATGTATGAACCCGATCAGGATCACACTTCCTTCATAACGGACAGAGGCCTCTATTGTTACATTTGGATGCCATTTGGATTGTTGAACGCTGGGGCAACTTACCAAAGATTGGTGAACAAAATGTTTAAGGAGCAGATCGGAAGGACCATGGAAGTGTATGTGGATGACATGCTGGTCAAATCCAAGGAAGCAAACGACCACGTCGCCCACCTCAAAAAATGTTTGGCATCCTAAGGAGGTATAGAATGAAGTTGAACCCCCAAAAATGTGTATTTGGGGTTGAATCTAGAAAGTTCTTGGGCTTCATCGTGAATCACCGAGGAATCGAAGCCAATCCTACCAAAATCAAGGCATTGGTTGAAATGAGGTCCCCTCGAAGGGTAAAGGAAGTCCAAAGCCTTACGGGACGAGTGGCAGCTTTGAACAGGTTCATCTCTAAATCCTCTGACAGATGTCGAGAATTCTTCTCAGCTATCAAGAAAAGGAGAGGCTTCGAGTGGACACCCGAATGTGAGACTGCCTTCACTAAGTTAAAGGAGCAACTTGGAAGCCCCCCATTGCTAGCAAAGCCAGTGGAAGGTGAAACCCTGATTTTATACTTGGCGGTTTCTGAATATTCAATTAGTTCAGTTCTGGTTCGTGAAGAGAATCAAACCCAGTATCCTGTATATTATGTGAGCAAGAGGCTTCTCGATGCGGAAGCTCGATACACCAATATGGAGAAATTGGCTTACGCCCTGATTCTGTCATCAAGAAAGTTGAGGCCATACTTCCAGGCGCACACCATAGAGGTGCGAACCTCATTCCCACTAAGGCAAGTCCTGCACAAATCGGAAGCCTCGGGAAGGTTAATGAAATGGGCTGTGGAATTGGGCCAATTTGATGTTGAATACAAGCCAAGGACAACTATCAAAGGTCAAGCACTTGCTGATTTTTTACTAGAGTTCCCACCATCCTCAGAGGTTGAAGTCAAGGAGAAGGTCATGGAACCCCAAGAAAAGGAGGCTGCAACGGAAAATTGTGCACCTTGGTGGACCCTTTATGTAGATGGAGCTATGAATGGAAATGGTGCAGGTGCTGGAATAGTCCTGATAAGCCCCGAAGGCCACAAGTTACAAAGTTCGATTCATTTTACATTCAAGGCTACAAACAACGATGCTGAATATGAAGCTTTGATTGCGGGTTTGAAGCTAGCTCTTGAGATGAAGGTGGTAAACATGACTGTCTGTAGTGATTCCATGCTGGTAGTAGGACATATCAAAAGCAACTTTCAAGCTAGGGGTCCACGTACAGACCTATACATGAGATACGCTCAGGAGCTAATGAGAAAGTTTGGGGAGATAAACCTTGTACAGATTCCAAGGGCAGAAAACTCAAGTGCAGACGCCCTAGCTAAAATGGGGTCAACTAGGGAAGCAACCATGCTAGAGGTGATACCCTTGGAAATACAGCAACAACCTAGCATCCCAAGGTTTGACTGTATGGATGTTGAGGTTCAGATGAATGATACCTGGATTACTCCCATCTTGGAGTACATAACAAAGGGGGTTCTACCAGCTGACAAGGATGAGGCCCGAAGGATGAAGTATAAGGCTACGCGTTATGTTTTGTATGATGGAAAGCTATACAAGAGGGGTTTCAACAAGCCGCTTCTGTGATGTATAGCAGGCAGTGAATGTGAGTATATAATGGGTGAGGTACACGAAGGCATATGTGGGAACCACTCTGGGGGAACCTCGTTGGCTCAAAAAATACTTCGACAGGGGTACTTTTGGCCAACGCTACAGTAGGATGCCCACAAATTCGCAAAGCCATGTGACCGGTGCCAAAGGTATGCTAACTCGAATAGGAACCCTGCTGTACCCTTAAAGCCACTCTCAAGTCCATGGCCTTTCGCAGTCTGGGGGATTGATTTAATCGGAGAACTTCCTAAGGGGAAGGGAGGAGTAAAGTACGCAGTGGTAGCCGTGGATTATTTCACCAAATGGGTAGAGGCTGAACCCCTGGCTATGATCACCGCAGCCAAGTTAAAGGAGTTTGTATTCCGAGCAATTGTATGCCGGTACGGGGTTCCTTACAAGTTAATATCGGATAATGGCAAACAATTCGATAGTAAGGAAATGAGGGGTTTATGTGAAGACCTCGGGATTGTAAAGGGCTTCTATGCAGTTTGCCATCCACAAAGCAACGGCCAAACAGAGGCCATCAACAAGATCATTAAGCATACTTTGAAGGCGAAGTTGGAAGATAAGAAGGGTTGTTGGCCGGAGGAGCTACCCATGGTATTATGGTCTTACAATACAACACCCAGGACTACAACTGATGAATCCCCGTTTACTTTGGCGTACGGGTGTGAAGCAATGGTACCTGTGGAGATTGGTGTTGGTTCATTTAGGAGGGATAACTTTGATCCCATGGAAAATGAAGTTAATCATCGTTTGTACTTGGATTTGGTGGAGGAGGTTCGTGCAACCTCTCAGCTAAAACTTGCAGCCTATCAACAAAGGACTCGCAAGTACTTTGATGGCAAAGTTCGGGCACGGCCCTTGAAAGTTGGAGATCTGGTTTTAAGGAAGATGATGCCTAACATGAGGACCCCAGGATATGGGGCCTTTGAGGCAAATTGGGAAGGCCCATACGTGATCAAATCGATCCTATGGGAAGGAACTTATCATTTGGAGGACTTGGACGGGAAGCTAATCCCGAGCGCGTGGAACGCCGAACATCTTAAGAAATATTACCAGTAGTTGAGTCCAGGTAATATTTCTCGTAGACCTTTTTCAGGTGTAGGAAAATAAAAGTGGCTTACTAGTTGTAGCTACCTTAATGTTAGGATTAGTCGGGTAGGAATTTCGCTTTTCTTGTTAATAAAGTGCTCGGGGGGTTGTGAATGTACGCCTACCTGTTGAACACCAATTATGATCTGATTTAATGAAACTGGAATCAACTTGCTTTTCTTTTATCTTTGTTTTATGCATGAAAATGTATGGGTATATGTGGATGTATGCATGCTATGTGTAGCCTGCTTTATTTATGTTTGATAGAGGATACGACTGTTGAACCTAGTTCTTCATTATGAGCTTAATTATACTAAAGAACTCGGGGGGTAGTAGGTGTACACTAATTAATGGAAATATAACTTGGCTTAAAAAATGGGCAAATTGGAGAGCAAAATTTATGTAAGGGAAATGGGAACATACGGATTATATGCTTAGGGATGGAAAACATATGGAATATATGTTAATGGATTACACGGATCATATGGAATATATGTTAATGGATTACACGGATCATATGGAATATATGTTAATGGATTACACGGATTATATGGAATATATGTTAATGGATTACACGGGTCATATGGAATATGTATGGATTATATGGATACTTGGATGAAAACGTACGTGGATTACGTGCGCATGGATTGGAATATGTATGGCTTATACATGAAAAGGGATGGAACCCCAAGACATGAAGGTTCTAGGGTAACTAGGATTACGAGGTTCTCTCGTAGGGAGGTTCAACCGTTTGAACCCCTAATTGTCGTGTAATCAATGTGGTGGATAACCAGGATCATTATAGGATTTGGGCACGGCTGTGGAAGATAAGTGCAAGGTGGAAAAATAACCTCGCTACGACCCCAGGGAAGCTGGGTGAGTGAGGCTTAATCTTTTGGGAAAATAGAATGGCTAAGGAAAATGGTCTTGTGAGGAAATCACATGGAAAAGGGAATCGATAATGATGGAAGCTTGGTGTGTTCCTGAAATAACGCCCTCAGGGATACGACCGATGGAACACCGATCATCCATTAACAAGGGATATATGGTTAAGGGAGGATTGGTTGCAGGTTAAAGACTTGGGATGGAAATGGAATCGTGGAGGATTTCATTTGGCTTAACAGATTTGAAAATTCATAAGGTTAAGACAGGATTTGTTAAAACATGTCAGAAATATAGCAGGTGGAATACCTATTGTTCCTAAGGAAGGGATACGAGTTCATTAACGTCCAGGGGTACAACAGGTGAACCCCTACGACAGCGGATGCCTAATTACCTTAAGTACATAGCATAGATATTCTACCAGGCATGGCATGCTAAGTAAGGAACACTATGTACTGAGTAAAAAGAAGGGTGTGTGCACGTGTAAACATGTAATCAAACTGCATGGCAAGCATATACTGATCAAAAGGAGATAAAGTGCATAAACCTTAACAGGAATCCGAGGAAAACGAAGTTAAAGATTACATCTTGCGAGACCTTCAGAGGAGTCTGCACCCTCAAAATATCAAGTTTTAGGGAATTAATGCCAAAAGGGTTCGTAAAAGTTTGCTTAAAGGATCGGTAATCAAGTTACTGGCCTGATTTGAGTGGAGAGGCAGAAGGATTCTCGTCAGGTGGAGAGGTCTTTGGGACTTCATGATCGGATGAGGTGGCCTTCACCTGGGATTCCATGGCTGGACCCTCATCTTTAGCCTCCCCTGACTGAGTCTCTATGGCTTCAACTGCTGCTTCTGCGACAACATCTGCAAGAACCTCTTCAGCCTTCTCCTGGGGGGCTTCCTTCATATGCACCTCGGGGGGGTTTGCAGCTTTCTCTGCTTTGATCAGTTCGATGGCGTCCACAGCATCTTGACCTAAGAGGTTCCAATCCAAGTTCGGGAAAACCTCATACGTGGAAGTCATGTAGTCTCTAATCCCAGCTTTGTAGCCATTGTCGAATTCCTTGTTCTCCTGTTGAGCAATGATGACTTTGTACTTGGCGATTGCACCCTGAAGTGTTCTCACTTTGAGCTCGAGTTTCTCTTTCTCTTTCTTATTGGCTTTGGCAGCATCCTCTCTCTCCTTATCCATGGTTTCCTTCTCCTTCAGCAGCTTGTCCCTCTCCTGGATCAACGTACCCTCACTCTCATAAAGCTTCTTGTTGGAAGCCAACAGCTTCTTCCTATCATTCTGGGAGGTCTTCAACTCCAAACGTACCCTGTCAAGCTCTTCAACAGCTTTGGAAGCCTCAAGAATCTGGTTGTTATATTTCAGGGATAGGAAGAGGCTTTCGGCACTCACCAAGGATATCCTGTTTGTGGCTTCCTCAAAACTTAGGCTGTCCCACTCTGAGATAGATCGTGCATGGATTGACTCTTTGATTGCATCAATAAAAGCAGCGAGGGCAGCTGGAGAGATGGAGCCAGAGGGACTTAGTTCGACCTCATACTTGGAACGTTTGCCTCCCGGAGAGCCAGATGCCCCGGACACTTCAGGAGTATGTTGTGTAGGCCTCTTTCTCGAGGAAACATTCTTCTCTGTGAAAGCTGGGTTGATTTTTGAAGAGGGAACAGGGGTTCGCTCAGCAGGAGATGGGGGTACTGGCGATCTGGAAACATTCTTGTGTGCTGAACGCTTGGTGATGAAGGAAGGCACTGAGAAAGACATATCTGCATTAGCACATGAATCGTTAGCCAAGTCTTATCAACAATAAAGACATTCTTCGGTAAAATATCAAGTAAATTGCATGAATAAAAAAATGTGTGTGTGTGAAGTATAAGGGGTACGCCTACAAGCAAGGATGTAAGCATGAACCTATCTCTTTGGAGGGTACGTCGATAGGATTCTCCTCAATAGGGGTACTGGCGTCCCCTGGAGGCTTGGAGCTGAGTTTTTTGTTAAAACCTAAGCAAAGTAATTTTCTCTTGGTAAGTAGGCTAGCACCATCTCCTAGCCCTGCACTCATTCTTAAAGCTTTACAAGCTCTTTTTAGCTCGTCTCCTTCTAGTATGGTCTGAGCAGGCATGTCTGGATAAGGGTTAAACTCTTTTCTGTATTCTGGACAGTCGTAGCAGTATAAGAACTGCTTATGCCATCCCGACATTCCTTTTTTATTTCCTTTTATACATTTCCCCTGATGGACGTTCCAGGTGGTAAGATAAAAGAAACCAGTAGTCTTCCCAGTCTCTTTGAGTTGGTAGAAGAAACCCAACTCCCGAGCAGTCAGTTTGATTTGGAACATGGAATCATACAAAATATACATACAGATGGCCATGCGATACGAATTTGGGGTCAATTGTAGTGGGGCAAGTTGGTAGGTGTTAAGAATATCCACAATGAAGGGATGAAGCGGTAATGATAATCCCAGTCTAAAGAACTGAGCAGAGAACACAGCACAGGGGATCACTTGATCTGGTTCGAAGTTGGAAAAGTCATGGCATCTTTCATCTGGTTGGGGTACGACCAGAGTACACCCCGGGTTGCAAACTCCTAGTAGATTTTCTAGCTTTTAGGCTGTCATTGAGGTACAGGTGTCGACACATGAAAGTTGATAGACAGAGGCAGTGGGGGTTTTAGCAGGAATAGCCTCATCTTGGTTTTCATTAGCTTCAGGCTGGTCATTGAAGGGTTCAACCGTTGGGGATAAGTTCTCCAATGAGTCGATTTCTTCCTCAGATCCAAGAGAATCAGAACTAACAGTGGCAGGTATGATAGAAGAAAGATCAAGGGAGTAGGATCTGAGTGAGATTTGGGCAGCAGTAGGGTCAAGGACTTTGACCTTGGATCGAGTGCGGCCACTCACGGTGGAAGTCATGGGAGGAAGTCTGGATATGGGATTGGGTGAGGAAAATGAGTCACCATCAGAGGCTCCTGCAATCTGAGAAATCTCTTTGGCAATAGAACTCTGGGACTTATCAGATGTGGATTGACTCGACATCTGCACACAGAAAAGCAGAGTGAGTTCCGAATCCTTGGGACAAATCTTGAGGAGTGGCAGTTGTCATATTAAGAAAAATACAGGGAAGGTGTACTGATAATAGGGGTTCAAGAATGGGAACCCCCAATTTGTCTGGGATCATTTCTCGAATTGCAACGAAGGGAAGTGGTTGGAGGTATTCCAATTCACCTTGGGTTTCACATAAGAAAAAACCCTCAAGACAAAAAAAAAGGGAAAAAAGATAATAAAAAGGAAAGGATAGGTGAGGCATTATCTCAAACAGGGCTTGCGCATGCGCATACCCCAGGCCAAATGAAGGAGGTTACGCATGTTAAACCCCTGGGCTGACAAAGCTAGGGCTGAGCTTAGTAAACTACAGCCCATGTACAAGGAAGAAGGCGTAGAGGGATATGTATATATAAGTGTATGGGGATATGAACGGGTGAGACACGTGTTCGTTGAAGCACAGACCCGCGTGCAAGATTAATAAAGATAATTACGAATAGATGTTTTGGGAATATAAGGGCTTTGAACATGGACGGGAGGAAGGCTCAATACATGGGATTTTATGGAGGAAGTGGAATGGTTATATGAAAATTAAATTTTGAATTTTGGAAAATTAGAGTTTTTGTAGGATTTGAAGTTTATAGAGTTAAAGTTTAACTGGGACTTTATTTATTTGGAGGGTTATCGCTTGGAAAGAGTTTTTGTCTAAGATACTTCTCTGATAATTATCCGGGACATTGGGCGTAAATTGGGAGGTTCGTTAATGGCACCCCAGTGTGGTGATGGTGGAACCCTGAGCTTCAAACTCGAAGGTTATGAAAGTATAGTCTTTAGCACCGGAGTTTCGTGGTGGAATCCCTTGTTTCCTATAACGGGTACGCCCATGTAGGCTTAGGGGTTCGCATGGGATGAAGGTGTGATTAGAGGCACGAGTAATGTTGGGTTCCTTTTGCATTCAAATGGCTACAAGGAACCGGGGGGTAGTTGTTGTGCCAGAAATCCGCCCTGGGCTTGATTTAAGGCCCATTTAGAGGACAGACTCGAATTAGTTGAATGTGAAAGGATAAGCTGGGTCTAAGGTTGAATGTGATGGCTTGGTATGTATCGAGGAAGGGTTGAGGGATGAGGATCTGGTGTTAAATGTGAAGTATGTTCATATAGGGCTGCGAGCATGTGAACCCTAGCTGTGTGGAGGAAGGGTAAAGCAGTGTGGAGGCCAGGAGGGGGTTCAACTGGGTAGCAGGCTGTCAGGTTAGGGGTACGTGGATGAACCCCAAAGGTTTCCAGAAAATATACCAGCAGTCTCGGAACTCCTTAAATCGCGGGGAATCAGATAGGAAACATGGTAACAGACTTCGGGATATCTCCTAAACAATAGGGACGGCTTATCAGTAGTGGTTATCACGGATTAACATCATGTATATATGGAATATATACATGTGCATGTGTATGTATATATATACGTATATATCGAGGATATATTATGAGTAAATGGATAAACCATGGGAAAAACGACCGGATAAATATGGAAGGCTGGATAAACGAAGATGGCAGGTCTGTTACGAGGGATATAGCAGAAGAAGGTGGAGGATAATTATGAAAAACTACATGAGGACTTGATCTCTTATATATATATAAGGGTATGTAGGCAATTTGCAAGGTTAGACACATAACCACCTCTAACACTTGCTCCTAGCTGTTGGCATTCGATTGGGTAGGTTATATTCAATCACTATAGCTTGGAGTACTTGCAAACTCAGTCCGTACAATCACTCTTCTCCCTCTCAAGTTAGGGTTTATGAAACTATGGTTTTTGGCTTGTAGTTCGATTTATTTAATCATTGTTGTCGGATTTTCTTGGTTTATTATTGTAATTCTCTCATTGAAGTGTTATACCAATTTTCCCTCACAACAGGAGTCGACAAAGAAGATGTACATGGAGACCCTGGCAATACCTTCCTTTTTTTTAATCAATATTCCTTTGATGAGTTTATTTTGACAATTGTCTTTTCCTGAAGTTGGATTTCCAGTTATGATGGAAGCTATAATGCCTATTTCTTTTATTTCTAAACCCTGTCAAGTTTGATATATGAGTTTCAAAATTTCTTCATCAGTGAATAATCCTATTGTTGATAGATCATCATTTCTTAGTATTGTGCCAGTCATATCTTTCCTGATTATCCTTTTCTTCTAAATTAGTACCCATGTAATCCGTTTAGTTGTAATCCAGGGGTATGTCTGAGAATTTCTTATCAATTGATTGTTAATTCGATGTTCGAATCTTTTTTATGTTTCTTTACTCCAACTGAGGTGAACAACCTTATTTATAGGGGACACAAGGACTGTTTGTCTGTGTGATAGCATTCTGATGGGACGCCATCACTTGTGTGTTGTGAAGTACAAGAAGGTTAATTACCTTTAGTCATGTCTTGAATCAGGCACGCAACAAGGTTCATTTGATCATGTTGATCACTCAGTAATTTTTCATTTCAAAGAATATTTGTTTGAAAACTCATAAATTAATTCTACAATTGTGGAACCTTTGCTACGATGTGAAATCATTCTCTTCAAATATCATGAATCATAATATCTCGAGTAGTCTTGAACGTATGCCAATCGAGTTTAGAATACTAGTAACGCGTGACGTATAGTACTACGATTAGAGTTGTTCTATATAGAGAGATCAGTAGAGATCCCAGTATAGTAAATGAGTATCCATAGTGCAAATTAGTAGACTTGCGGATGCAACCCGAGTTGGTAGAGTAAACCCCAGTAACCTTTCTTTACCTGATTCCGAGGACGGAATCCTTTTAAGGTGGGTAGAATGTAAGATACCAGATTATTTTAGGATTTATTATTATTATTTTATTATTATTTAGTTATGTTAATTAGTATTTAAAGGATGGATTGGATTTGAGAATATCATTGTGGAATTCAACGATATTTAGTATTGAGTTTATATGAGTATATATTGAGTTATGTGTGCCAATGTGTGCCCCAGTATTTTATTGGTATTTTTAGTGATTTAAAAATATTTAAATCAGGTATTGTTGATCTTCAAAACTCTTTATTTAATTATCGGAGGGCTTAAAAATCATGAAATCTTTTGTAAAATTATCTTTATATATTTATTGAGTTTTTAAAATTGTTGGGTGGATTAAGTTGGATGTTTTGGTATTTTAAAATGATTTTAAGAGTTTTACTGTATTTAAAAGATCAAAACTTTGAAAATTCATATTTAATTCATTTTTGATCCGAAAAATATTTTAAAAATATGTGCGTGTTCGTAATTTTATATTCTTTATTTTAAAAATGAGAAGTTTCATTTTTTTTTAATATTTTATTTATTGGTGATTTATTAAATCGATTATTATTATTAAAGCGAGTAAGTAGTGTTGTAATTGGGTCGGATATAAGAGTAGTAATAAGAGGAGTATTGGGCCAAGCCCATTTTGAAGGAGAACAGCCGAGAGAATTCGAGAAGGGTCGGGAGAAAGAAAGAAATTGGGAGAAAAAGATAGAAGAGAAAGAAGAGAGATTGAGAGTATTTGGTGTGTATATATGTGTGTGTGTGTGTGTGTGTGTGTGTGTGTGTATGCGTGTGTGCGTGGATATCTCTGTGTGTGTTAGAGTGTGTGCTCGTGGGTGTCTTGAAGAAGCAAGCTGCGTGGGGGGAGGGGAACGACGCGCAGCATAGTAGCAGGGGAAACGAGGGTCGCGCGGGGCGAGAAGAGGCCGGCCGACCGGCGGTGGTGGCTGCTGTGCAGTGGTGGTGCCGAGTGGTGGCAGCAGAGAGAGAGAGATGGTCATGGTGGAGTAGTTTTCCGATGAGTTTTGTGCGAGTTGAATCGAACCAAAACGTAAATGGTATATTTTCGTACTTTAATTATTTAATTAGTTGTAAATTGTGAGATGTATGTGTTAATTTTGATAATTAGAGTATATTGGATTTTGAGAATATTGTTGTGAATTAATTGTTAATTCTCACAAGTAGATTAATATCTTAAATTATGGATATTGTTTTAATTTCCATAAGTTAATTCGGAGGAGTATAATTGCTATTTATAATTATTTGGTTTAATTGTGAGCCGGTAATATGCTCGGGTCTTGTAAGTGATATTTATTAATTGTTATTGTCATGTAATAATTAAAAGTTAAAATTTGGGAGACTTTGTCGAATGTCGGAGTTTGAATATTTTATGTTAACTGTTAAGTACAACAAGTTAGTGCCATATAATGTGTAGCTATATGAGTTGGCTAAATTGTAAGTGTATATGTGTTAAATGCTGTAAGTCGAGTTAGAGTATTTGCTGAACTTCATAATTTTCAATTACTTGGTATTTGTTTACAATTGGTCAATTGATTTCGATTAAGTACTTATATAATTGCTTTAGTAGTATATTTCGATGTAAATGTAAATTATCAAAGATTAACTGTGAGATTTATTTTTATTATGTGTTTATCTGCGAGGAGTTGTAATGAGGTCACAAGTCTTAAATGTCAATATTTAAGGACTTGTGTAATTCTCTTCAACTAATTCCTCGGGCTTACGAATATCCATGATTAACTATCACGAGTATAATTAATATACTTGAGTGAAGTGATCATCGATATAGCGTAAGTAATAGTTAGTGCTAGGGGTTGTTCCCTAGGGCTTACAAACATCAATGATTGATTGTCACGCGTATCATTAAAATGCGTGAGAAATACGATCATTGGTGTAGCGTAAGTAGTAGTGCTAATATAAATTATTATGTGTTTGCTGCAAGTTGAGGCAACTTTATTTTTGTAAAAACAGGGTTGAATTGTTTATGATTGATATTGAGGGGCTGTGCCCATAGTCCGATAAACGAATACTTCATGCCGAAATTTTCAAAAAATCCCCTGTATTTAAAGTTATTTAAATTATTTGATTTAAAGATTTAAAGACATGTATGTGTATGAGTGTTTAAGTACATATGTGATGATTAATGAGGTGTGGGTATATATATTTATGTATGTATTGCTTTGCGAGTTGTAAGTAATTAGTTATCAATTGGGTTGTTTATGTACTAAATAGTACTTTACTATTATTTCGAGTATAATTAGGGATTCGATATAGACCCAGTGAGCGTGTTGACGAGACGATTGAAGGAAAATGAATGCGTGATCGAGTAAAGACCGAAGTATAATAAGTAGCGAATCGACGCATTGGAATCGAGGCAAGTGTACTAACCCTCGCTTATCGTTCAAGCGAGATAAAAAAATGTTTCTATTCAATACAAGTATTCCTTTCAAATTCTTATTGCTAGTATCCTTTTCTTCAAATTATTGATAAGGATATATTTTATTCATATATCATGTGGAAAGTTGAATTTCAGTTTTATTGCCAGTATTATTCTTTCTTTAGTATTGTCAGTAATATTCTGTTAAAGTTTTGGTGAGTATTGCATTCGTATTCCTTGTTTTAGTATAATGTTCTTAAAGTATATGGTTTCCCTGAGATTTATTTGATAGTAAAGTAGTTTAATGGAATTGGAAGAATTTTTATAAAATGTGGACCAGCTTCATGGTCAAAGTAGTAAAGGCCAATGTCAATAAGTGCCTAGTGAGGGGATCCCAGAGTATTGTTTTTGGCTGGACTTTACGTGGCTGATCACCCAGTGCCTAGTGAGGGGATCCCAGAGTATTGTTTTTGGCTGGACTTTACGTGGCTGATCACCCGTAATGTCCAGAGTATGATGAAAAACTCCAATTCTATTGAACGGTGTTTTATGCAAGTATATTCTCATGATAGAATGTTTAAGTTAAAGTACATTTTCATTTCCAAGTATGTTGGATATCAAGTTACGATTTGAGTTAATAAGTACTGTTAATATAGAAATGGAAAGTTATTAATATTAGTGTTTTGAACGGTGAAAACTAATTCACGGTTCTTACGGTCACTGTGGCATGTGTTGCGCAGTGATAGTGAGAACCGAGAATGATTTGAGATCTTCTTATTTATTCAAACTCATGATTGTCAGGCCGGTTAGGCAGCTAGGTATGCAAACGCTTAGCGACATGAATTTTAACTAAGAATTTCTTGGAGATTTTGTTAAAGCGATAGTTAAAGTATTTTGCAAGTATTAAAAATATTGAATCTAGTATTACAAACCTTCTCAGTTGTTAAATTCTGATTTCGAGTTATAAATGTTTTAAATGTTATTAATCTTCTGTTAAAGTTAAGAATCCAGATTTCAATTATAGTATTGATTATAAATTGGTGAGCATTCCTTCGCTCATATTTTTTTGTTCATATTTCTTAAATTGCAATTATTGCATTCTTATTTCATCCAGTTCAGTTCTATATAAAACTTGCTGAGCGTCCTTTGGCTCACGCTTGTTGTTTTTAAAATCTAACTTTTCAGTAAACGAGTTGGCGAGGCTTAGCCTGCGCAGTTCAGAAAGTGGAAAGAAGAAGCAAGATGCTGTTATGAAGCTGACGTGGATCAGGGTATTTAGATTTAAAGTTTGAATTGTTGTATGTAAATATATTTTTAGTAAGTTATAGTATGTATTTGATTAGTTGGCCTGGTATATTTCTACTCGAAGTTATACCAGTGATTTAAGTCTGTATAAAGTTTTGTATATAGAGTTGTATTTAAGTTGGTTTTGGGTTTTCTTGTTTCTAGAACTGTAACCTAAGATCCTTAGTTGGGAGTTGGGGTCAAAGAGCTTTTGATTGAGTTTTTTTTTATTTCAGTTTTATTTTGATTTCAGATTTTAGTTTAGTATTCAGCAGGTTTATGTTGTACTTACAATACATCATGGCCAGTTTTTGTTAGTATTATTGAGTTTGTTAGCGTGACGCCCAAATCTACTAACCCCGGATTTGGGGGCGTTACACTTACTCATGTGGTCCTTTTCATCCAATGATTTCGGACACTGGTCTTTAGAGATCGTTATCCCTTGAGACACGGGGACATTGATAAATGGATTTTAAATCCATTTGGAACATTCTATATCGGCTTAAATTGATTGCTTTGGCCTCAAGTTTGTGGTAGTTTTGATGTGTTTTGTTTAATTGTGCAGGGTTGAAGAAATATCGATTAATGGTGTAGTTTCCATCGTTTTTGGAGTTGATTAATGATATGGAATGAAGAATGGTGGCTAAGGTCAACTACCAAGAAGTGTACAAGTCAAGAGGAAGTGAAGACGGAAGCTCATGCAAAAGGAACGGGAAGAAAAGCTAAAAAAATGAAGAAATAAAATTTTCCGCAGATCGCAGCCGGGCAACTTGCTCCGTGGGGCAAAGTGCACCAATTCCAGCAGAATGGCTCCGGGCAATCTGCGCGGTCAAGCACTTTGCTCGGGGCTGTACTGCGTGAATTTCCAGAATTGCCCTTTTTTCGAGCTGAAATTGAATTCTACGTGGTTTCTGACTCCTAAATCGAATTCTAGATGTATTTTAAGGTATTTTCTTGCTGGGCAAGATGTCTAGAGCCTATATAAACACATCCAACCCTTGTAAACAGATCATTACATAGAATTACATACAATTAGATATCTTGTACATAATATAGCTTAGAATTGCAAGGGAGAAAAGGAGAGAAGGATTCAACGCTCGTGACAAGCAACAGATCTAGATCTACTTCATCTTTTGTATCATAGATTTGTTTTCTCAACTCTTTGTCTTATTAATATTATTACTTTCTTCATATCTTGTCTTCTATCATGGTTTCACTTGATCCCATGATGACGAGAAGTTCAATCATGAACTAATCATTGTCATGGGATTCTAACGGATTTATTTATGGAGCTTTAGTATCTTGATTGCTTTAAAGATCTGTGTGTGATGTATATTTGATATCCTCATATGGTTATGCTTACTTGATAGATGCGTCATGAACATCTAATTTGTTAATCTCTTGTGAAGCGAGAGTGGATCTTGAGATTTAGAACTTGCCATGCTAGCATAGGATAGGTTGATGTTTTAACATCATGATTTGTGGCGTAAATAGAGATATTATGATGCCCTATGTGATCAATATGGATAACTTGTTCTTCAACCGTTATGTTTTCAAATTCTATAGAGATATAGGGTCTAAGCATAATTGGTGTCTATTCATCTTCTATCTCTTTTGTGGATGTATGTTTAGTTTGGTATTCGTATACTGAGAAGTAGCGTATACTTGTTTCGTGTTGTCCGATCAGATATCATAACCATTGCATATAGTGATTAAAGGCGTCAGATCTAAGCAAAGTATTTAATGAAGTTAGGATCCCATGTTGTTAATTCTTAGTTCTATAATTTGCATCTTAGTTTAATTTAGTTAATTAAAAACCACAAATTGTTATTTGTCTTGGCAGTGGATTAAAACCATACATTGTTGCATAGGCATATTTACTAAATAAAACCATAACCAGATCTCTGTGGAACGAACTTGATTCTATCTATATTACTTGTGACCACGTGCACTTGCGTGATTTAGTGTAAACAAGTTTTTAGCGCCGCTGCCGGGGATCAACGGTGTTTTATTTTTGGTTTATGTGTTTGTCAACAGTGGTCGTTAGAGTTCACTGACTCGGATTAGTTACTCATCTATCTTGTTTAGTTTGGTGTGTTCAGGTACTTGAGTGTTTGAAGATGGCAGGCCAGGAGTTACCATGGTAGGCATATTCGAGTACATCCATGCCTTATCAATGTGAGCGGGGTTTAGGCGTTCATGATCCCTCACAATATTGTTACTACGAAGGAGTTGATCCATATGTCACTTATGAGGAACAACCATATTTTCCATACCATCCTCAACAGTACCAGCAAGATGTTCCAGATATGTCATATTTCTTTGTAAGTGAAGAGTTTCAACATCAGCAACCTACTCCTACTTTTCAGTCATATGAGGTTCCTACTATGGAGGAGCTTATGATGCTTGTAAAGAGTATTGAGGAGTCTACCAAATCTATGGGGACAATACTTGCTCAAGCTTTGAGTGCCTTGGAATAAGAGTAACAACAATGCATACAAGAGGCAATTCCAGAAAATAATGATGACTTGGAGCAGGGTACTGCATGCATAATTGAGGAAGACAAATTCCAAGAGGAGGTGAGTGTTCACAAGCCATGTGAGGAATTTTATCAAGCTAGTGAGGTGGATGATTTGGAAAGGGCACAATTTGAGACAGACATTGATGAGCTGCACAAATTTCAAGAATTGGTATGTGCGTACCAAGTGAACACTAATGAGCTGCGCAAATTTCAAGAATTGGTATGTGCGAACCAAGAGGATGAAGAACATGGGAAAGATGCAGGTCTTCTACTTGTCTCAAAGTCTGAAGATGGAGGTAGCGCATTAGAGCCAATGGAGGAAGTTCTCTTTGAGGAACCAAAGGCTTCAGAAACTTACATTTACCCTCCTCCATTATATTCAAGCGAAGCCCGCGAAGGTGTGTTGTTCTACAAATTGACAGATTTTGGGTCAACAGATGAAGGCATTGGAATGGGATATAGCTGTTACTTGAATAGGCCAAGCGAGGAGAAGAGGCAGAAACTATGCCGCCGTGATGATGATGAAGTCTCACGAAGAGAGGACCAGGCAAACTATTATCATCCTTAATGGAGGCTTGGAAGTAACGTCAAGCTATTGACGTTAAAGAAGCGCTTCTTGGGAGGCAACCCAAGGTATGTTTCTACTTTCCCTTGTATTTACTTCCATTCAATGAGGACATTGAATTTTTCAAGTTTGGGGGTGGTTTGAGGGATAAGTAGTGTATATATATGTGATTGTTAGTCATTGTGTTCATGTAGGATTTCATGCTTTGCATATTAGTAGTAGTAATTATGCATTTATGTTTGTGTTATTTATGTTGGTTTCATATAGGACATTCTGTTTTTATGTTCGTATATCATATGAGTTCATAGTAGTTTGCATTTGCACCCATGCTTGATAGGAATTTTGTGTTGTTGACGTTATTGATTGAGAAGTGATATGCTTTGTTCTTGTGCACACACATACACTAGTAAGTTGAAGCCAGTAGACTTATTGAATGTTGTAAGTAATTAGAAGGACATGAATATGTGCAAGATGATTTAGTTTGCATTCTTTGAATACAAGTAGGGACATTAGAGAGATTTTTGCTTGGGATTGAGTATGTTTTTCCACCAAGTGAGCTTTTGAGCCATATTGCATATTTGTTGCAATTTGTCGTTTGCTTGAGTGTCCACGGATTGTTTTCATTGCTAGCACTTGTTTGAGGTCTTTCTTGAAACGCATGACATTATTTGACGATTAAAATGATAAAGGCATTAGGAATAACCGCATATTTCCCATATTACCACACCATGTTTACATGATCAATTAGTTAACCCGTTGAGCTTAATCCTATATTTTTTCGGTGACATATCACATTACTTGCCTAGACCTTTTTCTTATATTGGCCTTACATTAATTTGAACCCACATTGTCAAATGCTAGTAGGGTGCTTAAGGAAGTAATAAGGTGTGTAAGGAGGGGTTTATTGTTGGTCATAATTTTGGGGGAAATATTGAAATTTGGGTTTGATTGTTTGCTTGATAGTTGGCATGTGTAATAAAATCGTGGGATCATTGTTATTATCTATATTATTGTTGCTTTAGCTCTTGAAAAAAAAAGGAAAAAGAACAGAAAAAGAAAGAAGAAAGAAAAAAAGAAGAGAAAAAATATATATTATGAGAACATATTTGTGTTTATTGTGATCCTACTTTAGTCGACTATTCGAGTGTTTTTGTATAGTAAAATTATGAGGGGGGAAATAGGTGGTTGTGTATGATTATTATAGTTCCTACTAGCTTTTGACACTTCACCTGTTTTGGCTTATTTGACATACCTTGTCCCTAGCCCCGTTACAACCCAAATAAAGACCTTTTGATTATCGTCATTGATGTATGTTGTGTTAAAAGTTAGATTGATACCAAATGTCAAGCATGCTTATGATTTTGTTGGAATTGAGTGATACACTAACCCTTGTTCTTGAGTGAATATTCTTTTGTGAGTGGATTGTGAGTGTTTGCTTGTTTTTGCGTATGAGATCCCGAGTTTTATCTCAAAGATGTACTCTTGTAGGCTTAGCATGGTTACTAACTTATTCTTACACTTGACATGGACTTTTGAGAACTTATGCATGTTCATTGAGTAGACTATGTGAATACTTGCACTTTCGACACCAAGACATTGCGTATTCACTTTGATTCTTAAGTTGATATGGCATGAGAGGATTTGAACGTATGGTAGGATATTAGTACTAGAGTAATTGCATTTTCATTTAGTTGCATTCATGCATTGCATTAGGTTACATGGATTTTGTGGGTACATTCGCTATAGGCCCTCACGAGACCTTACTCGTCCACTAGGGCTGTCTAGGGGTTTAAAGGGCTTGTTGCATATGCCAAATGCAACCGTGATCACCTACGGAAGTGGTACTAGTTAGTTAGATAGTTTGTAATTGTTTATGCTTGAGGACAAGCATCGGTTTAAGTTTGGGGATGTGATAAATGGATTTTAAATCCATTTGGAACATTCTATATCGGCTTAAATTGATTGCTTTGGCCTCAAGTTTGTGGTAGTTTTGATGTTTTTGTTTAATTGTGCAGGGTTGAAGAAATATCGATTAATGGTGTAGTTTCCGTCGTTTTTGGAGTTGATTAATGATATGGAATGAAGAATGGTGGCTAAGGTCAACTACCAAGAAGTGTACAAGTCAAGAGGAAGTGAAGACGGAAGCTCATGCAAAAGGAACGGGAAGAAAAGCTGAAAAAAATGAAGAAATAAAATTTTCCGCAGATCGCAGCCGGGTAACTTGCTCCGTGGGGCAAAGTGCGCCAATTCCAGCAGAATTGCTCCGGGCAATCTGCGCGGTCGAGCACTTTGATCGGGGTTGTGCTGCGTGAATTTCCAGAATTGCCCTTTTTTCGAGCTGAAATTGAATTCTACGTGGTTTCTGACTCCTAAATCGAATTCTAGATGTATTTTAGGTATTTTCTTGCTGGGCAAGATGTCTAGAGCCTATATAAACACATCCAACCCTTGTAAACAGATCATTACATAGAATTACATACAATTAGATATCTTGTACATAATATAGCTTAGAATTGCAAGGGAGAAAAGGAGAGAAGGATTCTCAACTTTTGTATCATAGATTTGTTTTCTCAACTTTTTGTCTTATTAATATTATTACTTTCTTCATATCTTGTCTTCTATCATGGTTTCACTTGATCCCATGATGACGAGAAGTTCAATGATGAACTAATCGTTGTCATGGTATTCTAACGGATTTATTTATGGAGGTTTAGTATCTTGATTGCTTTAAAGATCTGTGTGTGATGTATATTTGATATCCTCGTATGGTTATGCTTACTTGATAGATGCGTCATGAACATCTAATTTGTTAATCTCTTGTGAAGCGAGAGTGGATCTTGAGATTTTGAACTTGCCATGCTAGCATAGGATAGGTTGATGTTTTAACATCATGATTTGTGGCGTAAATAGAGATATTATGATGCCCTATGTGATCAATATGGATAACTTGTTCTTCAACCGTTATGTTTTCAAATTCTATAGAGATATAGGGTCTAAGCATAATTGGTGTCTATTCATCTTCTATCTCTTTTGTGGATGTATGTTTAGTTTGGTATTCGTATACTGAGAAGTAGCGTATACTTGTTTCGTGTTGTCCGATCAGATATCATAACCATTGCATATAGTGATTAAAGGCGTCAGATCTAAGCAAAGTATTTAATGAAGTTAGGATCCCATCATGTTAATTCTTAGTTCTATAATTTGCATCTTAGTTTAATTTAGTTAATTAAAAACCACAAATTGTTATTTGTCTTGGCAGTGGATTAAAACCATACATTGTTGCATAGGCATATTTACTAAATAAAACCATAACCAGATCTCTGTGGAACGAACTTGATTTTATCTATATTACTTGTGACCACGTGCACTTGCGTGATTTAGTGTAAACAGACATATCCCCTTTTTGCATTTTGCATACCAAAACGATGCAAAACCTTGTCAATGTATGTACTCTGACTTAGACCGATCATCCTTTTAGATCTATCTCTATAGATCCTCATTCCTAGAATGTAGGTTGCCTCTCCTAAGTCTTTCATAGAGAAGTTGCTCCCTAACCAAGTCTTAACAGCCTTTAGAGAAGGTATGTCATTCCCCATTAGTAGTATATCATTAACATATAGTACTATGAAAGCCACATGGCTCCCACTAACCTTCTTGTAAACACAAGGTTCATCTTCGTTTTGAACAAAGCCATACTCTTTGACTGTTTCATCAAAACGAATATTCCACCTCCTAGAGGCTTGCTTCAATCCATAAATGGATCGCCGTAATTTACATACCTTGCCAACATTCCTTGGATCGACAAAACCTTCAGGTTTTGTCATGTACACATCCTCTTCAAGGCTTCCATTAAGGAAGGCTGTTTTGACATCCATTTGCCAGATTTCATAATCATGGAATGCTGCAATTGCAAGCAAAATCCTTATGGACTTGACCATAGCCACTGGTGAGAAAGTTTCATCATAGTCAATACCATGAATTTGTTTGAAACCTTTCGCAACCAGCCTTGCTTTATAGGTCTGAACATTTTGATCCATGTCAGTTTTCTTCTTGAAAACCCATTTGCACCCTACGAGTTTTACCCCTTCAGGTGGAACAACCAAATTCCATACTTGGTTTTCGTACATGGAATTCATCTCGGATTTCATGGCTTCAAGCCATCTCTTATAGTCTGGACTGTTCATAGCATCTTGGTATGTGAGAGGCTCATCTTCATCTATGAGCATCAAATCACCACATTGAGTCAAGAGAAATCCATATCTCTCTGGCTCATGGCGAATCCTACCAGATCTACGAACAACCTGTGTTTCTTGAGCATTATCATTATCCTGCTCTTGTTCCACTTCAGGTTCAATGCTATTTTGTGGTTCTCGATCTTCATCGAGATCTATAGTTCTCCCACTGTTTCTTTTGGAAACAAAATCTCTTTCCATGAAAACAGCATCTCGAGCAATAAACAATTTTTGCTCAGAAGTACTATAAAAATAATACGCCTTTGTTTCATTAGGGTATCCCACAAAATTGCACTCTTCGGATTTAGGTCCAAGCTTGTCAGATACTTGACGTTTCACAAACGCCTTGCATCCCCAAACTTTCATAAATTTCATGCCTAACCGTTTCTCCTTCCATATCTCATATGGAGTCTTTTGAACCTTCTTAGTAGGAACACGGTTAAGTGTAAAAGCCGTTGTTTCTAGAGCGTAACCCCAGAAACTATTTGCTTCTCTACTTCAGCCTTGTATTCTTTGAACTTTTCAAAAGAATCGGATTTATTCTTCATAAGATATACATATCCATATCTACTAAAATCATCAATAAATGTTATGAAGAAGTAGTAGCCTCCTCTAGCCATCACACGCATTGGGCCACATTCATCACTATGTATTAGCTCCAGACGTTCAGTGGCCCTTTGACCCTTACCATTGAAAGGGGTTTTAGTCATCTTACCAAGTAAACAAGATTCGCATTCATCGTATGATTCAAAATCAAACTTATCCAAGTATCCATCCTTATGTAATTTGGATATGCGTTTCTCATTTATATGGCCTAGACGACAATGTCAGAGGTATGTTTGATTTGAGTCATTAACTTTAAGTCGTTTGTTTTCTATGTTACAGACAGGATTATCTAAATCAAGAACATATAAACCATTAAATAAACGCGCAACACCATAGGTTAAATCCTTCAAAGCAAAAGAGCAACTATTGTTCTTTATTGTAAACGAAAAACCTTTCTTGTCCAAACAAGAAACAGAAGTAATGTTTCTGCGAATCGCAGGCACGTAAAAACATTCTTCAAGTTCTAAAACAAGCCCAGAGGGCAAAGATAAATAATAAGTCCCTACAGCTAAAGCAGCAACTCTTGCTCCATTGCCTACTCGTAGGTCCACTTCTCCCTTAGCCAAAGTCCTACTTTTCTGCAGTTCCTGCACATTTATACAAAAGTGAGAAGCACATCCAGTATCCAATACCCAAGATGTAGAAATAGACAGATTGACTTCTATAACATAAATACCTGATCCAGAAATATGAACTCCCTTCATTTTCTTCAGATCCTCCAAGTAAACAGGACAGTTTCACTTCCAGTGACGAGGCTTGTGGCAATAGTGACACTCACCTTTGTCAGCCTTTGCGACATCTCCCTTCGACTTTTTAGCCTTCTTGAAAGAGGGCTTAGAAGGACCAAGATCTTTTTATGCTACCTTTTTCTTGCCCTTCCATTTCCCTTTTCCCTTAGCACCTTTTTTGCTCACCATCATTATGGGAGCTTTCTCAGGTGCCTTGACCATATTTGCTTCAGTGGTCCTCAGCATGGCCAACAATTCCATAGGAGTCTTATCTTGCTCAGTCATATTAAAAGTCATAATGAACTGAGTATAGTTGATGTTCAAAGATTGCAAGATTATATCGACTTGAGCCTCTCGCTGAAGCGGGAAACCCAAACGAGAAAGGTAATCACAATACCCAATCATCTTTAGAACATGTGGTCCGACTGGTCCGTTGCCCTGCTTGCACGAGAAGAGTGCTTTGCTCGTGTTGAAATTTTCCACACGAGCCTGTGATTGAAACATCGTCGAAAGATGTTCAAACATAGTATAAGCATTCATATCAAAATGCTGCTTCTGAAGCTCAGCATCCATAGTGGCAAGCATAAGACAAGCCACATGAGTTGCATCATCAATATGCTTCTAATAAGCATTTCGTTGATCAAGAGTGGCATTGGCAGCAGGGGCTGCCGGTGGAGGAATATCAATCACATAAGATTTCTTTTCCTGCATGAGAACAATTCATAAATTCCTAGACCAGTCAAGGAAATTTGATCCTGTCAGCTTGTCCTTCTCAAGGACCGATCGTACAGAGAAACTGTTTGTGTTTTGTGCCATTTGTTTTCTACACTACGCCATAAATGGCCTATTGCAACCCCCAAACTGTGTTACCATAGACCCCTATTTGAAGTTGCCATAGGCCAAAATCGGGCTATGGTAACACCTCAGCTGTATTACGTTCTCAGTAACTACAGCTATCTAAGGTAACATCAAAAAACAGCCTAAGCTAACATAACGAACGTGGTTACTAAAGACCTCTATAGCAACATCTTAAACACTCTACAGCAACATAGTTTGTGTGTTACAATAGATGATATAATTTTGCACATGGACTATGTGGGGCCCACATGTGAGGCCCACATCTGGGGGCCACATGTGGGACCCACTTTTTGGACCTACTGTGGGGCCCACCTGCAAGGCCTATAGTAACACCTGAGATTACCTACTGCAACACACATTTTACCTATTGTAACACCATAAATGTAACAAAATAAAAATGCACCAGCAGAATATTGAATTCCCATAAAACAAACCAACAACAATTCAAATCCTAATTTAATTCGCCAACAACATTTATCTGACAAATGGAAAAGAACATCTATCTGACAAATGTAT
Organism: Saposhnikovia divaricata; assembly: GCA_036435485.1. Lineage (NCBI taxonomy): Eukaryota > Viridiplantae > Streptophyta > Magnoliopsida > Apiales > Apiaceae > Saposhnikovia > Saposhnikovia divaricata. The sequence goes on along the minus strand of CM071594.1, from coordinate 133,699,285 downwards.
ACTAACTTTACAATTCCACCGATATTAGAAACACAAAAAAATAAAAATCAGCTTCCATGTATGTATGTGAAGTCTTTGATCCATCTTTTAGTTGCATCGTCTCCGAGACGCTATAGGTATAGGCGTATAGGACGTTGAGGCATGACCTTGTCTTTGGCCTTATTGAAATCTGCATGTGTTGCCTCAAACGAATGGCAAAGCTCACCTGTATAAATTAGCCAAAAGAGTTTATTACTAGCTTGTATGGTGGGATATGAGAAAATTTTCACATACAATGAAGAGAATTGAAAGCTTTTTCATGTCACAATCATCAACAAAATTTACCTGGATTAGTGAAGGAAGAATCAATCCAAAATTTTGGAGAAGCATGCACTACACCATAAAATGATAAATCACAACAAACTAACTTCCGTATATACCTTTTAACTAACTTGCGTCTGTTACCAAACTTAAAATGATAAATCACAGCAGACCTATTATAAAAAGAATAAAATATATTTTTTTTACAAAAATGTTATTCTTTGTCAGACACTAATGTAATTAATCAATCCATTTACCTTCAAGAAAGTTACAGTATTTTGAGTGACGAGAAGAAAACATATATATATCACCAAGATGGAATAATTCGTTCCAGTTTATTTTGAAGAGATCAATGCATGGGTACAGTAATTACTGAATATTTGGCTTTGCGGATTGTGGGATTTATATACATGTGTATCAGGAAAAGTACAGTCACTAGGAAAGTATATAGATTGAAGTTTATAATATAAGGATAAATTAGGATTTACCTATAGTCTATGCATGCCACTACGACATCTCTTTCTGACAATTGTTGTCCTAACAGAGAACCCCAAGCCTTGTAACTGCATTGCCACAGGGAACAAGAAATTATTAAGCAAGTGAATATTAGACATTATCATACTAACTTGACTGTACAAAGAAACCTCAAAACTCCGAATATGTAGTAACACTTTTGTTTTGCCTGTTTCTTTATTTCACAATAATTTCTAAAACAAATATATTATTAAAAGTTCTACACACGATTTTCGAAACCAAAGTTTCAGAAAACTCCAACTTATCTGGCAAGCAATGACTTAATAGCATGAACATGACTACTTGACTTCAACAATACCTCATCTTTTAAAGAAACTCCTCCTCGACTTGGGGAAAAAAAAAAGACCAGTACATTATTGAGCAGAACTATGTCTACAGAAAAGATATACACTACCCCACTACTCACCCAATAATCCATGCACCACCAGTTACAAATGCAACAACTGGCTTTAGTCCCTTGGTATCTTTTGACAGGTACAAATCAAGCCTGTAAATTTCAACCATTAATAAATTTAATTAAAAAGGTAACATGGTATGCTCTTTGTTTAGCAAAAGAAAGGTTATGTCATCGTATGACATTTCAACATACAAGAAAATAGATAGAACAAGTGGTACCTATTTCTTGGTTCATTACCATAAACTACACCTCTGCGAATGTGATGTGAGAAAAAATAATAGTACCCAACTGCAATAGACACGAACCAAAACCAGGAAAAAGTAGGAAGGCATAACAGCCAAGAGCAAGAAATTTAACCACCCATCTGTAGCCTACCCTGAACAAAATAAATAGTCAATGTGAATATCAATGTGAATACATAATACCATCTCAACGTATCATGGTGAAGTGGTGAACTACGCTACAGAAGGGTACAGATTAAGGTGTACCTGCTCCTCTGTTCCACTTGTTGCAGTTAAAATACCATCAGAACCAGTGAATAAATCTTTGACACTGATAATAATATTGGTGAATATTTTGGATCCTAAATCCGACCTTTTTGCACATATTGTGAGTAAGAGAACCGATGCCTGCATATCTCAACAGTTACAAACACAAAACAGTTGTGTAAATGCTTGACATAGATCAGAATTAGTAATTACCATCCTAGCAGATGTGGTTAAAGAGGCTTGTCGACCTCCAGAGTTATGAGAGGAAGTTACAGTTGCAACTTGTTCAATGAGTTCAGCGCATAGTATCTCAACCAGAATATGAGAAGATGATTCAAATGCTTTCACAATCTCAGCCAAGCAGATATAAGCAACGTTTACAACCTAAAATCAGACAAACAGGACAACATAATTACCTTCTAGCAAAGAGTTGGGGACTTCTCAGATATCATTTTTAATGCTTTCATATGTCTTTGCTGTTACCATGTGACAAGCAGCAAAATCGCATATGTGAAACAGTAGAGAATTATACATAGAAACAAAGGAAAATGGCAACAATAAGGAGTTTATAGCTAGGGGAAAGTAAAGAACATAGAGTTAACTAGCATACTAGAATATCGACTTCAACAACGACGATAGGTTCATTTAACTTGGATACTAAATTCCATTTAGATGCAATATATCAACAATGATGTTAAATTGAATACAATGATTAACTTTACCAAATGAAATACCTTAAAATATGTTGATAAGAGCTCTTCTGCCGCTGCCTGGGCCGCTGCATAAATCTTAGATACATGTAGTTAATATGCAGTGACATGGAATATTACATGTACATACTCACAATTCCTGGCTCGAAAATCTTTCCACTAGCTATTGCCCCAACCATAGCACCTACATTCGACAAAGAACCAAACAAAGAAAACTGACCAGATACATGTATTTAGTAATTATTTCCAAAACAAATTAAGGATAAGTTTACAAAGCATAAAAAAATATGAATTTGAACCTCAGACAAAGTAAGTTTGAGGTCCCTGGAGATCGAGTGCATCTTGAGTAGGAGAAGAATAGCCACACTGCAATTACAAAGGGAGAGTGAGAGAGAGGGGGCGAGAGCGAGAGCGAGAGAGGGGGGAGAGGGAGGGAGGGTGAGAGAGAGAGAGAGAGAGAGAGAGAGAGAGAGAGAGAGAGAGAGAGAGAGAGAGAGAGAGAGAGAGAGAGAGAGAGAGAGAGAGGGGTACATACAGCGCCCATAAATCGTAGGGGTCAAACCCAATTCGTACCCTAATTGAATCGTGGAACCAAACTTTGATTGAACCTGCTTGAACCCTAATTGAACCCTAAATTGCTTCTGAGAGTGGCGAGAGAAGTGTTTGAGAGAAATGAACGTGAAGTGAATTGAAAGTGTTTGAGAGAAAATGATAGTGAAGTGTATTACTCTAATTTTTCCCCAATTCTAATTTTTGTTTGCCGCTCTCTGTTTTCACCCCAATTCTAATTTTTGTTTGCCACTCTCTGTTTTCAGTTTGCCCGCTCACTGTTTTCAGTTTGCCGCTCAGAACTGTACTCTCCTTTTTTATTTTCTAAATATTATAAATTTATTTTTTTGATAAATAATTTATTTTAATTTCCTGAAATTAAAATATAATTGTTAAATATATTATTTTCATGATTTTGTAATAATTCACAATTTATACAAAATTTAGTTTTCTTTATTAAATTTTTTAATGAATTTAGTTAATATTTAATAATTTTTGGATATTACTTTATTTTAAAGCCTTTTTATGTGAAATTTATAAACAAAATTTAATATTTATGAAAAATCAATAACTTAATTATTTGATGGAATATTACGTTTTAAACTGATTATTTCAATGATTATGTTAAAATTAATTATTTTTAAAGTCAAATAATTATTAAATCATTAATTTTAAATTAAATAAAAAATTTGTTAATGAATACTCTATGGTAACACAGCTCATGGTGTTGCCCAGTGTAACCTTCTATAACTATAGTAACATACTTTTGTGCCTTTAGTAACACCCACAATTACAGGGTTGCGATAGCTCAAAAACTCCATAGTTATGGTAACACCCATAGTGGTAACACCCATGCCAAAACGTTGCAATAGGCCATTTATGGCGTAGTGCTACAATGATAAAATCACAAAATAAACATTAGATTGTCTGAGTTAAAATTATTATGTTCAAATGATTATGACATATTCATAATATATCTCCCACTATTTTTATCAAATTAATAGCCCTTACTATTAAATCGGAAAGAATATCCCATTTTTCTTTCTAGTGAGCCAAGATCCATATTTCGTCATATCCTAAGTCAACCACTGGTAGTCCTTAAAACATGATTATTTAGGTAGACAACAGTTGTCAATTATATCATATATAATTCTTGGATAGTTTGGTGAACAACAATTGTTCTTATCTATCTAATAGATTTTGAACCAAACTCTATGCTTCTAAGTTCATAAAAGTTGAATATAACCGTTTATTTTCACCTTAATATGACGACTCAATTAAGTTGGACCCAATGATGCAACGGCCGAATATAACCGTTTATATTCGTCGCATCTCACCATGATAGACATGAGTCCCCTGCCACTGGCAGTCATTCCCCTTATCGATCTAGGATTTGATGAGTGTTCATTCATTGGAAAGCATCCGATTAAAACTTAATATTTTGTTAAGGGTTTTAGAAAAATTATAACGATCTTGATCACATCATAAATAGATCCTCAATTTTTCCTTGAATCAAATATTTCAAATTGACATCTCAAACTGTTCATTTCCCAGGTAGATGGAGGATCCCAATGGTCACACTTAATACCCACTAACCTTACGAATACGTATATCCGTTTTTGTCAGAAAATCCCAATTTTCGATATCAAAAATCCATATTTAATTCTGTGTTTTAAAAATCCATATTTCATAAACACAAGAATCTCATGATCGTTTGTTCATTTTAAAATCTTGAATCGTTACAGATTTTATCTTGTTTAGCATGGCATGGATGACGTATCTAATACATGCATACATCATAAATTTTAATTTACGCATGCATCTTCTACTCTACACATACATTCCATACATCATAGGTAAAGTGCGTAAAGTAAATGTGCTTGGTTAAGGCCTTTATCCTATATGATCCTTTTCAAGCTAATGAAAGGATCAAGGTCAATCTATGGTGGATTAATATAAATACAATTACAAGTCTTCATTCTTCTCTTTCTCCTTGGTTGCTCCTCCTCCTTGATTGTCCTTCAATCTTCAAGTACATTACATTGGATAATTGAATACAACCTATACTAATGTACTTACATAATAAAACTCGAGTTACATTCGAGGTTAAACAATTACAAAAATGAGGAAAACGACATGTAAGTCGTATTTATAAAACCAAAACCATAAACCATTAAACTAAAGGTCTTAAGGCCATAACTAGCACCATGCTCAAGTAAACACATAAAGCATATGTCATAAGCACAAATAAAAACGAAGCCCTAAACACGCGGAAAATTTTGCAAAATCACGTATCAAAATACAAGCAAATCCTTACCGGAATACAATTCCAGAAGCATATATCAGTATACATGCGACCTTAATTCCAGTTACCATAAAACATGTATCAGCATACACGTAACCCTAATCCCTGTATACGGATAATATCCAATAGCATCCATCCAACAGTTTATATCATCATACAAACCAAGCAGCATACATATCATTAACAGATCGCATACATATGAGTCATGGCAGATTCTAAATATAATAATATCATCATATCAGATTACATATGTATCATGGCAGATTGTAAACATACTAATATCATCATATCATATAAATGGAAAACAGAGTTTGGGAACCTTTCCTTGATAAAATAATCATAATAAGGCTCAGAAATATTCTTCCTAAATATTGAAGGTCAAGGACAAATTTTAAATAAGATAAACCATTTTTAAAACTAGTTTAAAAGTATTTAATAAATATTCAAATAGTATTTAATAAATCATAAATGTTTAAAGAATAATTTTAGTCTAAGTAATTGCTCTTAATCAACCCTCAAATGAATATATTGATGGGTTCCGAGGCGAAAAACGCAGCTAAATAACGTAAATAAAACAAAATTTCGGAACCCAAACGCAGGATCCATGTATAATAACGAACTGATTATGGAGATAATGAATCGTACCTTTTATAAATCTTGTTTCACGAACTCAACGGAGATCCTTGCTTGCAATCACCACACACAGTCCTTGCGTCAAGATCCGTGTCTCTAAGGTAATCCACACGAATGTCCAACCGTCGAACGATCCAAAGGAGCCAGGTACTAGCCTTCGAAGAACAGCCTCTCTCTCTCTCTCTCTCTCTCTAGGTTAGAGCTGCTAGGGTTTTATAAAATCGAAAATCTGATTTTCTTAACCCTAAATTAATACATCATCATGTATTTATATTAGAGAGATAATGGACTAAAATAAAATAAAAAAACGAATTGGGCTTCCTTAAACCCAACTCTATTTTATTCTGATTTTATTAGTGGATTTCCTTAAATCCAATTTTGTTCTTCCTTTATTAAAATTCGAATTTACTAATATAATTAATTAGAACCAGTCCAATTAATTAAATAGATAATTCTCAATTTAATAATGATTTAATTTAAATTCTTAATTTAAATTAAAACTCCTTTTAAGACGTTCTAAGTGTGTGACCCTATAGGTTATTATTACGTTGGCAATAATTTTAATATCTAATAATAAAATTATAAACAATGAGCGGTATCTAATAATACATCATCGCTACCCAAGTAATAATAATAATCGGTGATCCAATTTAAACCTTTCGTGATTAATGTTTCCGAATGTAATATAATCCCTTTAACCAAATATTATAGATTAAACTCGAGGCATGTATTTAGTCATCCTCTTCAACATTTATTCCGGGTTTACTTGATCCATGAGTAGACTATTAAACAAATCATTATTTGAGCACGGCCATGCATTTTATAGTCTCACTCAATCAAGAGGCCAATAATATCTCTCCTAATTATAGGAGGGTTAAATAATTTATCTATCATTCATATTTCTCATACGACTCATGATATACCCGATGTCCACTTTTATCATCACCCGGTCAAAGGTAACTTTTAATGTTATCAAAGTATATTAATCCTCGTATAGAAATATAATGATCTCAAGTCAAAGGATCATTACACCATTATCACTGTGAGTCTTTCTTATGACTTTATTAAACATGAAGAATCTCACTGTGGGTCTGTCCAGTACCATGTACTCCTACATGTACCTATGTATTGACTTTAGTATCTCCATACTTATAACCAGTGAGATGTGGTTATCTGTCAAACAACATACTAGTCTATTTATGTATTATTATTGTCCTATATAATAATACTTGACTAGGGACCTTTAAGAATATGATATATATATATATATATATATATATATATATATATATATATATTATATAATCTCAAGTTAAAGTCATATACTTAAACTATACAATGTGTATCATGATTCTAAGGACATTTATTATGCTAACAAAATACCGCAGTGATTAAAGTCATAATAAATACGTTTATTTAATAATCAAATGACATAAAGGTTTATTCAAGAAACAATGTATTGCCTCTAGGGCACCTACACTAACATATATAAAATAATATTCACTTAATAAATAAATAGGTCCTTAAATGAATATTCAAAATAATATTCAACAAATAAATAAACTCCTAAATGAATATTCAAAATAATATTCATTAAATAATTAATGGAAAAATATTTATCTAATATTTTTCTCCGAAAATAATCTCAAGATATACGGAAATACCGACTCCCGGTCTATATTAATGAATGTAAATCATACACCCTACATTAAGGGCCTTTGCAAAACCCGGCTTATAACTAATATCTCATATCTAGCTAATAAGTCAATTACCAAATCGTAAATCAAGTATCACAATATACTTTCGAAAACAGGTATGCATGTTATGGCATATATTGCAGAAATCATATTTAATCACAACAACAGTTTTAAATAAAAGGTTTTGGGAAACTTGCCTGGAAACTCTGTAGGGGTAGTGTGTCTCAGGTCGGTCCGGTGATCTATAAATAGTCAAAAGATCCGAGATTAATCACTTAATGCTTTGAAAAGCTAAGTATATACTTTACTTATGCTAAACCACATTTTCAAGTTAACTCGTTAGGCACCTCCTAACATAACTCCTATTAACACCGTTATGATCCGACACTTGCTTGTTATCAAGGCATGTCATTATACCTTACATTTGATAGGTACTTAAGTCGTATAAGTTTTAGGGTCGATCGTTTACTTGAGAAGATCATACTTCGAGATCTTATGTCCGTTTTCTAAATGGTTTTCAAAGTTATAACTAAGCGCTTTTCTAAGGGGTTCCTTCGTACTTAACCATGATTCGAACATTTTTATAAAATCGGAAATGATCCGTTTGACATGAGGTCTTTTCTCATGCCTTCCTTATGATCCCTAATATTTAATTATTAAATTTTGTAACTGAGTTACTCATGTTAAGGGGATTTAATTGAAGTTGCGAACTCGCACTTACGTTTTCGAACCACTTTTACTAAATCGACCATATCTCCTAAATCGTAAGTCTAAATGCTTCGATTCTCGCACCAAAACGATCTATGACTCGAGATCTATAAGAACAGGTCATATAATCATCAAGGCCAGAAAAATAACCCTACTGTTATGCACAGTTTTTAAGGTTAACGAAATTTCGGCATTACGATGGCTATAAACCGGATATTCCCAAAATTAAAACCTTCTAATAATCATAGTTTCCACTCTAAACCACACATGCATGTGATTTAACTTTGAACTAAGGCCAAGCAATGCCTTTCCGTTCATATAATCCATTTAATCATATATCAAAACCCAATCATATCTCTAAGGTCTTATACATGCATATCATCATCAAGACTTCATAAAAACTCAAGATCATATCCATAAAAGGGTTTCAAGTGGCATACCTTCCTTGGAGTGTATATGAACCTAATAAGCCTTGTATAGCCCTTATATAACCTTAGTATAGCTCGGATCATCCAAAGAAATCAAGAAATAAAAGTTAGTTTCTTGGAGTTACTATTCACCCTTAATTTTGATGATTTTATTAACTATGAAAGACTTGAAATCTAAGGCTCAAATTCATAGGATATCTTATTTATGAATTATAGAACTCACCTAAATAATCTTGGAATTGTTGGATGGTTGGAAGTTGGACTTTGATCCTTGAATTTATGCCATGGACGAATGGTCTTCAAAGGGGAGAGAATGGAGTTGCTTGCTTGGTCTCTTGCTCTCATCCTTGTATAATATGTATTATTATGATAATATCTCATAAAACGACTTTAATAAAGTGATTACCTCATCTCTAATACATCATCATGTAGCCAAGTGTTTAATCCTTGTGGTGTAGTGATGTCATTCATGCTAACTATCCGAGTTAGTTTCTAATGTTGCTAGTTTCTTTATAACCAACTTAGTTACTTGAGGTGTCAACCATATATTAGTGCCACTTGTTGCTTCTTGATTCATCCAAGTATTGGCCTAGAAATATGCAAGTCCATTTTGGTTAAAGGCTAAAACACCACTTGATTGTTTTGTATAATATGTATTATTGTGATAATGTCTCATAAAGCCACTTTAATAAAGTGATTACCTCATCTCTAATACATCATCATGTAGCCAAGTGTTTAATCCTTGTGGTGTTGTGATGTCATGCATGCTAACTATCCTAGTTAGTTTCTAATGTTGCTAGTTTCTTTATAACCAACTTAGTTACTTGAGGTTTCAACCATCTATTAGTGCCACTTTTTGCTTCTTGATTCATCCAAGTGTTGGCCTAGAAATATGCAAGTCCATTTTGGTTAAAGGCTAAAACACCACTTGATTGTTTTGTATAATATGTATTATTGTGATAATGTCTCATAAAGCCACTTTAATAAAGTGATTACCTCATCTCTAATACATCATCATGTAGCCAAGTGTTTAATCCTTGTGGTGTTGTGATGTCATGCATGCTAACTATCCTAGTTAGTTTCTAATGTTGCTAGTTTCTTTATAACCAACTTAGTTACTTGAGGTTTCAACCATCTATTAGTGCCACTTTTTGCTTCTTGATTCATCCAAGTGTTGGCCTAGAAATATGCAAGTCCATTTTGGTTAAAGGCTAAAACACCACTTGATTGTTTGTTGATTTTCATGCTAGTCCCCTTGGTTATTTCCTTTTCCACCAACTTGATTTTTTTTTGTCTCGTTAATAAAATCAAATACGTTACAACTTATATGGTTGAAATTTAATACTCCACTGTGGCACAATCCCTTAAACCAATATTAATTCCACTATTCCTTATTTATTCTCTCTTTAATTCTTGTACTTAGAAAATGTTCTCGTGCTTTCTCGAGCGTTCTCAATCTCTTTTACGGAATTACTTGACTTATACCAGATTTCGATTTGGATGACATGAGCTACCAGATGTCGATTTGGATGACATGAGAATACTTCCTTTCTTGGGATACCATAGCTTACTTTCTCGATGATAGATTATTCTTATCTAAACTGTCAACCAATTGCACTATTCATGACATATAAACACTGGAACCCATATCCATTTAAAATAATCTTTCATTAAAACCATTGATACATTGTGGTCACCACCAATATTCATTCATACACCATTACATAATAAAGTTTTAATTCCTCCAAAAATATGGGTTCTTACAATGGATATAGTTTGAGTACAATGCTCTCAATATGTACATGTGCATATATATAATAAATTTGTAGGAATAAAAATGTCTGATGCAGAGATTACAATTGGATATTGTAAAATTTTAATATTATTCAAACTTAATATTGTATATCTCTATGATTGAATGTCTAATGCAGAGAGTACAAATGGATATTATTAAATATTGTTATGATCCAAGTTAGGCCTGTCAACGGGTCGGGTTCGGATCGGATCGATCTAAATCCATATCCATTTATTTTTATCGGATTGGATCGGATCACACCTCGGATATTTCTGAGATCGATCCATATCCAATCCATTTAGTTTAATGGATAAACGGATCGGATGTCGGATATCCATTGCTCCATTTATTTTTTAAAATATAAAAAAATTAATTAGAATTAATATATGTGAAAAAATTAGTAAAATTTGAGAAGTTACAATCTAGAATTCAGTGTGTAAATTTAAGTATTAAAAATTTAAACTACTTTAGTAATTTTATTGTTCAAACACAATGTTTAAATTACTAGTTCATGATTACCATCCCCCAACAAATGATTTTTTTACAGTGCTTGCAAAAAGCTTTATCAATGAAATAAAACAAAAAATAAAGCCAAAAAACATATTAGATCAAAATCACTTGGATCATTACGCACAGTATTATGACTTCTGCTAGTCTAAAAGGTAAAATAAAAAAACACATATTAAATCAAAATCAGATTATAATCTTCATCATTAAGAAAATATTAAAAAAATCACTGAATTAATGTACCATGATTAAGATTTAAGAATGAAGACTCAATATCTTGCTAATCAAAGAAAAATATAATCACGTTAAATTTTGGAGGCTAGAGGCTGGAGTCGTGCATGAAAGAGTAAGGAAATATTATATTAGATATAAAACTCATGGTTTTCAATAACGTAACTTATTACAATATAAAATATTTTGAAAATAATATTATATATATTATATAATATATTATTATTGTTGTGGATCTAAAACTCGGTTACGATTTGTAATTATTGCTAGGGTGGTTGAGTTCGCGCTTTAATGGCTGTTTCTGCGTTCGAGACTGTAATCGGTCCTCACAGAGTGCCTACGTATCTCGTATTGAGAATCAAGCCAAGACGTAGTTCTAGGTGATGGTGCCCTCGAGGCTATGGCGGCGAGAGCTCACCTAGGACGCAGTGGCTTCTATGTCCTTATTCGAGGATTAAGCCAAAACGTGGTAGGTAACGTATGGAGTTGTGTCCAAAACGTCAGTGACGTATTGAGCTCTGCCCAAAAACGTAGTTCTGAGGGTGAAGGAGCAGGTCCTTATATAGGCTGAGAAGCCTTAGAATTATGGTAGGAATAGGAGACTTGGTAGACAAGTCTTTGGGGAAGGTTCTAGATCTATTCCTTGTAGGAATCAGTTTCCATATTGAATTGGATGCCTTGGTGGCTAAGTCTGGTGGGATAAATATCCTTATCCAACTTTTATTGCTGAGCTGTTTATTACCCCCAATATTAATTATGAAATTAATATTATAATTGGGGTTTTGGGCCCACCTGGTGGGCCCCACGTTTGGACCATTCTTGGCCTAATTAATGCCACATTAAATGTGTCTTTAGGGCTTACTTTTTGCCCATATCATTTGCCCCCCAACTTCTAGGAAAACTGATCAGGTTTTCCTTGAAGTTTTAACGGTCCTTTCCAAGACTCGGGTCAGGGTTCATCTTTATACACTAGTGTTTCACGAGTATTATCTTTATGTAAAGCGTGGAGCGACCGACGCGTTTACGACAACGTTAATTCGATGCTAATCGGCACTAATCAGCCTTAACGACATTTAAACAATGTTTAAACGACGTTGAACGGCATAAAACGGCACTAAACGGTACTAACTAGCCTCAAACGACACTTAAACAACGTTTAAGTGACGCCAACCGGCATTAAACGACACTGAACGGTGCTAGAAGACACTGTCGGTGCTAACGATATTACAGGTGCTATCAGCACTAACGGTGCTTATCGGTACTTATTCGGTGCTTATCGGCACTAACGGTGCTATCGGCACTAACGGTGCTTATCGGTACTAACGGTGCTATCGGCACTAACGGTGCTAATCGATACTTAATCGGTACTTATCGGCACTAACGGTGCTATCGGCACTAACGGTGCTAATCGTCACTTAATCGGTACTTATCGGCACTAACGGTGCTATCGGCAATAACGGTGCTAATCGATACTTAATCGGTACTTATCGGCAGTAACGGTGCTAACGGTGCTAATCGGCACTAACGGTGCTTATCGGCACTTAATCGACGTTTAACGGCGGAGATTCGGGACAATTGTAACCTCTTCCGGGCAGCGAGTCATCGACAAGGGTCCTAGCCAGCTGTCAGGTGCTCCTGGTCGGCTGCCAGGAGATCCTGGTCGGCTGCCAGAAGATCCTGGTCGGCTGCCAAAAGATCCTGGTCGGCCAGGGGGTGTTCCTTGTCGGATGGAACCTTCCAAGGTTGTAGAAAACTCAGTGACCTTCGCGTGGGCTATAAGATCGCCCAAATCTGATAACCGGAGCTCAAGATATGGCCCAAACACCGTGAGGTCGGCTGACAAGAGAGATCCTGGTCGGCCAGACCCTCTCTGTGGCACCTGGTCGGCTGCCAGGAGATCCTAGTCGGCTAGGGACCTTCCAAGGTTGTAGAAAACTCCAAGACCTTCGCGTGGACTGTAAGATCGCCCAAATCTGATACCCGGAGCTCAAGATATGGCCCAAACACCGTGAGGTCGGCTGACAAGAGAGATCCTGGTCGGCCAGACCCTCTCTGTGGCACCTGGTCGGCTGCCAGGAGATCCTAGTCGGCTAGGGACCTTCCAAGGTTGTAGAAAACTCCAAGACCTTCGCGTGGACTGTAAGATCGTCCAAATCTGATACCCGGAGCTCAAGATATGGCCCAAACAGTGTGAGGTCGGCTGCTTCGTGGTTGGCGAAGAAACCCGGACCTGAAAACCTATTCATGGAAATTAAGGATCAAGAACTTCGATCTCGATCCTAGGGATCCAGAAGCTCGATCTTGATCTCTAATTTAGTATCTTGGTCACCCATGACTTTCAAGGATCCAGAACCTCGATCTCGATCCTAGGGATCCAGAAGCTCGATCTTGATCTCTAATTTAGTATCTTGGTCACCCGTGACTTTCAAGGATCCAGAACCTCGATCTCGATCCTAGGGATCCAGAAGCTCGATCTTGATCTCAGGTCGTCAGTTTGGTCATTCGTGACTTCTATCGGTGTTATCGGCACTAAACGGCGCTAAACGGCACTAAACGACACTAAACGGAGGAGATTCGGGACAATTTTAACCTCTTCCGGGCAGCGAGTCAGCCGTCAAGGGTCCCGGCCAGCTGCCAGGTGCTCCTGGTCGGCTGCCAGGAGATCCTGGTCGGCTGCCAGGAGATCCTGGTCGGCTGCCAGGAGATCCTGGTCGGCTGACCCTCCTTGATGCACCTGGTCGGCTGCCAGGAGATCCTGGTTGCCTGCCGGGTGCTTCTCGATCGTCTGACACGTGCTTCTCGATCGTCTGACATGTGCTTCTCGACCGTCTGACATGTGCTTCTTGATCGTCTGACATGTGCTTCTCGATCGTCTGACATGTGCTTCTCGATCGTCTGACATGTGCTTCTCGATCGTCTGACATGTGCTTCTCGATCGTCTAACATGTTGACGGGAGATCCAGGTTGACATTAATGATGTCACACGATGCTTAAACGACGTTTCAATGTCTGAGTAAACGACGTTAAATGGCATAAAATGGCACTAAACGGTGCTAGTTCAAAGGTCGATGTTTGTCACGGAAAGTGAGAAATCTTCAGCAAAACCATCAAACGATTCAATCAAACGATAGGGGGTGCCAAAATGAGTATCGGGAAGTCAGATTGAGCCTCTTTGTGGCTCCCGGTCAGCTGCCAGATGCTCCTGGTCGGCTGCCAGGAGATCCTGGTCGGCTGCCAGGAGATCCTGGTCGGCTGACCCTTCCCTGATGCACCTGGTCGGCTGCCAGGAGATCCTGGTTGCCTGCCGGGAGATCCTGGTCGGCTGCCAGGAGATCCTGGTCGGCTGACCCTTCCTTGATGCACCTGGTCGGCTGCCAGGAGATCTTGGTTTCCTGCCGGGTGCTTCTGGTTGCCTGCCGGGTGCTTCTTGATCGCTCGACAGGTGCCTCAAGTTGTTTGGAAGTGTTTTGGTCACCTATGACTTTCAAGGATCCAAAATCTCGATCTCGATCTCGATCTTAATCTTCGATTTAATATATTGGTCACCCGTGACTTTCAAGGATTCAGAACCTTAATCTCGATCTTAGGGATCCAGAACCTCAATCTCGATCTCGATCTTGATCTCTAATTTAGTATATTGGTCACCCGTGACTTTCAAGGATTCAGAACCTCAATCTCGATCTTAGGGATCCAGAACCTCAATCTCGATCTTGATCTCTAATTTAGTATATTGGTCACCCGTGACTTTCAAGGATTCAGAACCTCAATCTCGATCTTAGGGATCCAGAACCTCAATCTCGATCTCGATCTTGATCTCTAATTTAGTATATTGGTCACCCGTGACTTTCAAGGATTCAGAACCTCAATCTCGATCTTAGGGATCCAGAACCTCAATCTCGATCTCGATCCTGATCCTAGGGATTCATGAGGTCGGCTGCCGGGAGATCCAAGTCGGCCAGACCCTTCCTTGATGCACCTGGTCGGCTGCCAGGAGAGCCAGGTCGGCCAGACCGTTCCTTGATGCACCTGGTCGGCTGCCAGGAGAGCCAGGTCGGCCAGACCCTTCCTTGATGCACCTGGTCGGCTGCCAGGAGAGCCAGGTCGGCCAGACCCTTCCTTGATGCACCTGGTCGGCTGCCAGGAGAGCCAGGTCGGCCAGACCTTTCCTTGATGCACCTGGTCGGCTGCCAGGAGAGCCAAGTTGCCTGCCGGGTGCTTCTTGATCGCCAGACAGGTGCTCCATTGTTGCTGTGTCGTGCCTCTCGGAGCTTTTCGCAATGCCTGGAGTCTCGTTCTAGAATCACGTCGTTGATCATGAATGTTGTATACCTCCTTTCAAGGCATAATTAATCTCTCTTTCTTGTTCTAAGATGTGGAGCTTGTGATGAAGCTTTTTAGTTCTTGCCCCCCTTGTTTAATATGGTGGAGGTCTTGCTTCCCGTTTGATCGTTCAATAAGTTTCTTTTCCACTGAGCACTCGACTTCAAGTCTGGTTTGCATCGTTATCTAGTTGTCAACCCTTTATCTTGATTCTAGGTTTCCAACCTTCCTTTGGTTTGAATTCGATTGATGGCTCTTGATTCAAGTCCTTAAACTCAAACGACGAACTCGATTGGAGGCAGACAACCTTTTTGGCCATCTCGATTGGAGACAGACAGCCTTTTTGGCCATCAAGGCTAAACATTTGTATCGGAATTTGAGATTCCAGATTAAGTAAGGAATGACAAAGGACCTCTTATCTCAACATTCTCATTAACAGTTTCTGTGCCTTCAAGGCATTATCAGGGAGCCAACCAGTCTCAGGGTGAGCTTTTATGAGGGTCTATCCCTCAGCTTACATCAATTGGTGCTATCAATTTAAAATAATAGACGGGGCCTTCAAGACCTGAAAGTAAACTCTTCCGACGTAGTTCTCTATCTCAGAAGAAGTAAACTTAGATTGGGCATCAGCCTTAACGTTCTGTTCTCTCGAAATGTGCTTCTCATACCATTCACTCAAACTCAGTCATCATGGCCTTCACGACTTTCAAGTACTTTGCCGTAGTTTGAGATTCTTGACTCTCACTATTCTAGCCAAGCCTAAACCGGCTATCAAGGCTTCATACTCAGCTTCGTTGTTAGTTGTCGGAAAGTCCAATTTTAAATCATACTCGACTGTAAACCAATCGGGGCTTTGTAAGACTAAACCTGCATCACTAGATTTTGTTTTTGATGCTCCATCAAAATAGAGCACCCAATGTTCATTCTGATCAGGTACAGGCTCTTCATCTTTTTCTTCATTTCCAGGGGTGGTTACTATATCCTGCCCCCCGACATCTTGGTTGCCAATGGTACATTCAACCACGAAGTCAGCCAATGCCTGGGCCTTAATGGCTATTCGAGGCTCATACGTGGTGTCAAATTCTCCAAGTTCAATCGACCACTTGATTAGCCTTCCACTAGCCTTCGGGCTATGCAATATGTTTCTCAACTGTTGGTCCGTCAGGACTTCAATCTTATGTGCCTGGAAGTACGGGCGTAACTTCCTCGAGGCTGTTATCAATGCCAAGGTGAACTTCTCAATGGGAGAGTAATTCAACTCGGCTCAGTGGAGCACCTTGCTTACGTAGTAGATAGGCCTCTGAACCTTGTTCTCTTTCTTAACGAGGACGGCACTCAATGCTTGTTCAGACATTGCTAGATACAGATAAAGAGTCTCTCCGGGACTAGGTTTGGCCAGCAACGGGGCTTCGACCATGTACTTCTTCAACTGTTCAATGGCCTCTTGGCTTTTATTAAGTCCATTCAAAATTTTTCACCTTCTTCAATGCTTGAAAGAAAGGCAAGCACTTATCACCAGACTTGGAGATGAATCTTCCTAAAGCCGCTACCCGGCCTGTCAACTTCTGCACATCTATTATAGAGCGTGGTGGCTCCATGTCTAAGATCGCCTTGATCTTGTCAGGGTTGGCCTCTATGCCTCTTTTCGAAACCATCAAACCCAAGAACATTCCAGACCCAACGCCAAAGGCACACTTGGCTGGATTCAACATCATTTTGTGGTGCCTCAGCACTTTGAATGCCTCTATGCCTCTCTGAGGTGCTTAATGTGATATGCCTTGAGTAGGCTCTTGACTAACACGTTATCAACATAGACCTCCATGGTTTTTCCAATCAGATGGGCGAATATCTTATTCACCAATCGTTGGTAAGTAGCTCCTACATTCTTTAGACCAAAAGCCATAACAATATAGCAGAAAACACCAAAGTCAGTTATGAAAGATACCTTAGGGACGTCATCCTTGTGCATCTTAATCTGATTGTAGCCGCTGAAACCATCCATGAAGATCAGCATCTCATGTCCTGCTGTGGCATCTATTAACATGTCTATCCTTGGTAAAGGGAAGCAATCCTTAGGGCATGCGTCATTCAAGTCGGTGAAGTCTATACACATCCTCCACTTACCGTTGGCTTTCTTGACCATCACAGGGTTAGCCAACCATTCTGGAAACTGAATCTCTTCAATAAACCCAGCTTCTAAAAGCTTTTCAACTTCTTGT
This sequence comes from Saposhnikovia divaricata, assembly GCA_036435485.1. NCBI lineage: Eukaryota > Viridiplantae > Streptophyta > Magnoliopsida > Apiales > Apiaceae > Saposhnikovia > Saposhnikovia divaricata. Next base: position 133,681,464 of record CM071594.1, on the reverse strand, counting down.
TTAATGGGCCTCCTGCCTTTCAGGAGCAAAATTTCTCTTTTCTGTTCTATTATCTTCCGCCCCGGATCAACATTCAACTTGTGAGTTATGAGTTGGGGATCAATCCCTGGCATATCAGCTACAGTCCAAGCAAACACATCGCTATTTTCTTGCAAGAATGCTATCAACTTGTCCTTCAGGGGTTCTTTCAAAGATGCTCCCATATAAGTAACTTCTCAGTTCACTTGGCCGTCATGGCTTCAATGTCTGTCTTGGTCTTGGGTGTCGAACGTCGATGTTCAAAGGTTGAACCCCAAAGTTTGAAATCAAGGGTTTTCAATCTCAATGGTGTTTTAAATCACCGAAATATCTATCAGAGCTGCTGGTCCAAGGCCAAGGGGTTTCTAATTAGCCCCACGAGGTCTTGAACCTTCTCTAGGAGGTTTTCAAGTCAATCATGAAGTTTCAACCTTGGATCTTAATTGGAGGTTCATGACCCCCCTCAAGTTTGGCCTTCATAACTAACCTTGGCCTTCATGGCTAACAGCTTCTGTTCTTCAACCTAGGATTCGGGGTTAATTCCTCGATATAGATTTCGATAAATACAATCCCGTTGGCTTCTTGCCTTTTAAACTTCTGAGACGAGAGCTTGCTTGAACTTCTTAATCCTTGCTTAAGGTTATCTATTGGCCTTCATCATTGGATCCTTAATCCAGGTCCTTAATAAGTACTGAAGAGTAGCTAGTCCTTAACATCCTCCGCCTTTCATGGCTTTGACCCTTCGGGATCTTCACCTATGCATTTGTTTGTTTTCCATTCGTTATTCTTTTATTTTCGGTACTCGTTCATCCTTGACTTGCACTCATCGGGTGATAGAGTACTATTGTCCTACTCGGAGCAACATGCTCTGCAATGGTTTCCATGAACCTTATTTCTGCTTCTACTAGATGAAGCTAAGTCCTACTAGGATAACTTGAGCCCATCGGGGCATTGCAAGACTAGGCCTACATCACTTGATTTTGTTTTTGATGCTCCATCAAAATAGAGCGTCCACCATTCCTTCTGGTATCCTCATTCTTATTCTGAAGTTCACTTACTGCTTGGGGTACTACCTCCTGCCCCCCGACTTCTTGGTTGCCAATGTTACATTCAACCACGAAGTCAGTTAACGCCTTAGCCTCAATGGCTGTCCAAGGCTTCTGTGTGATGTCCTCTGCTGGCCATTCTTGGTGTTCCTTACCTCTGCGCACATCCACGTCTTCAATTGGAGATACTTGCCCCCCGACTCCATCAGGCCTTAACGAGGCTACATAACAGCTTCGTGCCATCTTTTGATCACCTTTATGTTCTCCAATTCCGTTCCGGGTTGGAAACTTAATCTTCATGTGATAAGTAGACGCAACATCCTTGAACGCATGAAGTCCAGTCCTTCCCAGGATTGCGTTATAAGTCGAGGATGCTTTGATCACCAGAAAATTCAGCATCTGAGTAGCCTCTTTAGGTTCTTGCCCAATTGTCATGGGTAACTGAATAGTCCCTTCAACTTTTGACTCAATTCCATTAAATCCGTAAATTGGCATGTTATTGGGGGTCAACTGAGAACCAGTGTATCCCATCTTCACAAACGCATCATGAAACAGAATGTCAACGGAAGCTCCATTGTCTATCAAGACTCGCTTCACCTCCGAGTTTCCAATCACAGGAGTTATGACCAACGGGTCGTCGTGGGGGGACTTCACCCCTTCAAGATCAGAATCGTCAAAACCAATTGCGATTTCAGTCCTAGCCTGCTTCGGGGCCTCTCCCACGATGTGTATCGCTTCTCTGGCATAAGCCTTCCGAGAATTCCTTGTTGTGCCGGCCGCAGTCGGGCCTCCTGAGATCATGTTGATTACTTGCCCTCGGGGTTATGGGTTGCGATCGTGAACGTCATCCCTCCTATTATAATCTCTAATTTGATTAACACGATCTTCACCCTTAGTGAAGTGGCTCAATTTCCCTCTACGGATTAAAAACTCGATCTCATCTTTGAGTTGCTTGCAATCATCAGTGTCATGCCCCACATCTCTGTGGAATCTGCAATACTGATTCTTGTTTCTCTTCGAGGGATCACCCCTGAGTGGCTTCGGCCATCGGAAATCCTTATCCTTTTCAATGTCAAACAAGATTCGACTTCTAGAAGTATTCAACCTTGCATACTCAGTGAACCTCCGTCCTTGGTTCTTCTTAGGGGCATAGCCGGAGTCCTCGCTAGTTCGGGGATACTTGTCCCTAGCATCATTCTCGTGGTCATCATACTCATGGTCTTGCTTTCGCTTCTTTGTATCATTGTTACCCTTGCCATTGTTTATCACGACATCCTTTTTGGTACTATCCTCGGCCTTGATATACTTATCAGCCCTCCGTTGGAGTTCAGCCATATTTTCAGGTGGATGCTTTGCCAACGACCTTTTAAAGTACAGGTCAGTAGTGCCATGTTCCAGGGCTACCATGGCCACCTTGTTCTCTAAGTCGGTGATGTTCAACGTCTCCTTGGTGAACCTCTTGAGATAATCTCTCAGATTCTCATTCTTCCCCTGTACCACATACATGAGGGATGTAGAACTTTTCTCATGAACTCTTCCGCTGATGAATTGACTCACAAAGGCAGGCTTAACTCCTTGAAAGAGCCAATCGAGATTGCAGGTAAGCGGCCGTACCATCTTTGAGCCATACTCGACAGGGTTTGAGGGAACGCCCTACACTTCAAGGCGTCACTTGCAGGTTGCAACAGCAGTGCGTTTGAAAACGTCCTAACGTGATTTGCGGGATCACCCGTTCCGTCATAAGCCTTAATCGTCGGCATCTTGAACTTCCTTGAGATGCGAGCATTCATTACCTCTTCAGTGAACGGAGGTGTAGGATCATCAGGATCCCCAAAGGGCATTAGATCCCTAGGGTTACTTTTGGGGTTCTCCACCCTTGTCGATTTTTCAGTTGGGGCTTCGGCCCTTCTTCATCTCCTAGACGACCTCTCCAGATCTATGACGGGAACCCTTCCTGAGATTGGAGGAGGTCGATGCAGACTTTGATTCTGCCTTGCTTGCTCTCTGGCGGCGTCATCTTTTAGCCTGTGGATCTCAGCCTCATGAGCCTTGATAATTTCCTCAGTCGTTTGTGGAGGTCCATCATGGATTCTTCGGGACCTCCTTCGAGGTTCTCTACTAGCACGTCGCCTCCTCGGGGCTTCATCACGATCATCGTTGTCATCCTCAGACGTTGAATCATCAGTATAGGGACCAGAGTAATTATCGTACTCTCGATCTCGAATCTGTAAGGCATGACCGCTCGGTCCAGGTTCCCTGTGTTGAGGGGGATAGTTAGGCAGCCCATACATCGGGTTGGTATTCAAAGGGAGATCCGTGGTGTGGATCTGTACCCCCGGAGGCAGCGTACGACCAGCGCTATCAAGAGGAGAAACCACCATCTGAAGAGGGTTAGTTTCTTGTTCTGGATGGACAACCATAGGCAGCGTACTCCCAGCAGGGGGATTCGTCCCTGGAGGCTGAGAAACTTAAGTTTGGGGGATCGTCCCTTGTTCAAACGTGGTTGTCCCAGAGGTAAGAGGCGGAGCGGAGCTGATTGATAAAGCTTCGGTAGAGCCTGGTGCAGTTCTTCGTGTTTGAACCATGGTTGATGTTGTCTTCCCACAGACGGCGCCAAATGTTGTGGATCTAAAACTCGGTTACGATTTGTAATTATTGCTAGGGTGGTTGAGCTTCGCGCTTTAATGGCTGTTTCTGCGTTCGAGACTGTAATCGGTCCTCACAGAGTGCCTACGTATCTCGTATTGAGAATCAAGCCAAGACGTAGTTCTAGGTGATGGTGCCCTCGAGGCTATGGCGGCGAGAGCTCACCTAGGACGCAGTGGCTTCTATGTCCTTATTCGAGGATTAAGCCAAAACGTGGTGGGTAACGTATGGAGTTGTGTCCAAAACGTCAGTGACGTATTGAGCTCTGCCCAAAAACGTAGTTCTGAGGGTGAAGGAGCAGGTCCTTATATAGGCTGAGAAGCCTTAGAATTATGGTAGGAATAGGAGACTTGGTAGACAAGTCTTTGGGGAAGGTTCTAGATCTATTCCTTGTAGGAATCAGTTTCCATATTGAATTGGATGCCTTGGTGGCTAAGTCTGGTGGGATAAATATCCTTATCCAACTTTTATTGCTGAGCTGTTTATTACCCCCAATATTAATTACGAAATTAATATTATAATTGGGGTTTTGGGCCCACCTGGTGGGCCCCACGTTTGGACCATTCTTGGCCTAATTAATGCCACATTAAATGTGTCTTTAGGGCTTACTTTTTGCCCATATCAATTATATAATTAAACGGATCGGGTCGTGGATAACGGATCGGATCAACCTAAATCCATATCCAATCCATTTATTATTCGAATCGTTCTTATCGGATCGGGTTCCGGATAGTATATTTTTTTGATCAATCCATATCCATTTAAATCAGTGGATCGGTCGGATCGGATAGTGACAGGCCTAATCCAAGTTTAGATATTGTATATCTCTATGAAGAATATTTTTAGTAATAGGCAATGTAAAGATTACGAAATAATATTAAAAAAATTGGTTACAATCTGTAATGTATTTGCTAGGTTGTTGTAAATTAAAATAAAGTGCAGAACAAGTAAGAAGATAAACTTGAAAAGGAAAGAGAAGATCAGAAATATTTCATTGCTTGCTTTACAAGTGTTGGGGTGCACGTTTAAATACACCCTCTCCCTCATGATAAACACGTTTCTCTCTTTTACAATTTAAGAAAAAGAAAATAAATTAATTAATGACTCGGCATACTACGTCATTTAAACATAATTCTAGATCCTTCTCTTATATCCTTGACGACGCCGTTTAGCTCAATTAATAAGTCCCCTATTACTCAAATGTGACAATTTCCCCTTTCTTGAAACAGCGGCGACCTCGCCGATAAAGTCTGGGAATTTGCTCTGTATCTCATCATAATCTTCCCAGGTGGCATCTTCAGGGAGTTTGCCTTTCCATTTAATAAGCAAAGCAACCCCAGCCATGTTGTTTTTCTTGAGGAGGCGGCGATCCAAGATTTGCTCCGGCACCAGTGTAGTGGAAGGAACCGATATCAAAGGTAGGGAGGGAGAAATCGTATCACTGTGGCCAATTTTCTTCTTAAGCAAGGAGACGTGGAAGGTGTTATGGATTTTGGCATCTGGTGGAAGGTCCAAACGATACGCAACTTGGCTGATTCTCTTCAAGATCGTATAGGGACCATAATAGCGAGCAGAAAACTTGTGGTCTTTGGTGTTCTTGAGGGAGTTTTGGCGAAAGGCTTGGACTTTAAGAAATACTTTGTCACCTTCGAGGAATTGCCTTTCAGATCGATGCTTATTAGCATAAAGGGCCATTCTTTCTTGTGATTTTTGAAGGTTAGCTTTGAGCAGTGGTTGTAACTCAGCTCGTTGGCGTAGGAACTGATCAACAGAAGCATTTTTGGTGTTCTGAGCCTGATGGTAGTTGACACTAGGCGGATCTTTGCCGTATAGAGCTTTGTAAGGCGTCATGTTAATGGCAGAGTGGTGGTTAGTGTTATACCACCATTCGGCCATCGAAAGCCAGTGGAACCAATCCTTGGGTTTTTTATGGGTGAGGCATCGAAGGTACATTTCGACACATTGATTCAGTCTTTCACTTTGGCCATCCGATTGGGGATGGTAGGCAGTAGTAAGGTGGGAAGTTGAGCCCAATGCTGTGAACAATTCAGACCAGAAATGGCTTGTAAAGATTTTATCGCGATCTGAGATAAGGACCTTAGGTGGGCCATACAGCTTAACAATTTGATCTAGGAACTGCTGGGCAAATTTAGTAGCGGTGAAAGGGTGTTAAAGTGGAATCAAGCGGCAGTACTTGGTATATTTGTCGATCACAACCATGATGGTGTCGTAGCCATTTGATTTTGGCAAACTTTCAATAAAATCCATAGTCACCGTTTCCCACGAATTCCCAGGGATAGGAATGGGTTGTAGAAGACCCGGAGTGCAAACATGTTCGCCTTTAAAGCGTTGGCAGACGTCACAAGCCTGAACAAAAGCTGTAACCTCTTTGAGGATAGTTGGCCACCAGAACAAATTGTTGATGCGTTTAGCAGTGGCATTGATCCCTGAGTGGCCACCTTCTTTTCTGCAGTGCATATTGTGAATGATAGAAGCTCGTACATCTCCAATAGCACCTACATAAAGTTTGCCTTTGTGTCTCAAATCATCACCTTGGAGAGTATAATCAGGAACTGAGTGAGGGTCGATGGCCAGTTGGGTGAGAATTGGTTGTATAGAAGGATCTTGTTCCCATGAGGTTTGAAGTTCTGCCTTCCACTTGGGAATGACCATGGAGATAGCATTGAGGTCGTTCTGTGAATCGTGATGTGAACCTTCGTAAAGGTGAGATAATGGGTCAGCCACCAGGTTATCACGGCCTTGTTTGTACTCAATAGTATAGTCGAAGCCCAATAATTTTGTCAACCATTTTTGTTGAAGAAGGGTGGTAATTTTCTGGCATAACAGATGTTTCAAGGCCTACTGATCAGTGCGTATGACGAATGGTTTGCCTAGCAAATATCCTCTCCATTTTTGGACAGCAAGAACAACTGCAAGAAGTTCTTTTTCGTAGGTAGAAAGACCTAAGTCTCGTTGAGAAATTGCTTTGCTGAAAAAAGCCAAGGGATGGCCTTCCTGCATTAAGACAGCGCCGACTCCAGATTTACACGCATCTGTCTCGACTACAAAAGGTTTCGAGAAATCGGGAAGGCCAAGTACAGGGGTGTGGCACATTGCGTGTTTGAGCTGTTGGAAAGCTAACTCAGCTTGGGGTGACCATTGAAAAGCCCCTTTCTTAAGTAAATCCGTGAGAGGGCGACTGAGAGAGCCGTAGTGTCTTATAAATCGCCGATAATAGCCGGTGAGGCCAAGAAAGCCACGCAGGGACTTCAAAGTTTTGGGGGTGGGCCAATCTTTCATTGCACTGATCTTAGCGTTGTCTGCTGCTATACCATCTTTGCTAAGAATATGCCCGAGATATTCGATGCTTTCTTGTGCGAAGGCACATTTACTTCTTTTTACATGTAAGTGGTTCTGTTTAAGCCTTTCGAGCACTAGCTGCAAGTACTCCCGATGCTGACTCAAATCTTTGCTGTAGATGAGTATGTTGTCGAAGAAGCAAGGACGAAGCTGCCAATATAATCACGAAATATTTCGTTCATTACTCCCTGGAACGTGGCAGGAGCGTTAGTGAGCCCGAAGGGCATAACAACAAACTCGTAGTGCCCTAGCTGCGTTTTAAAAGCAGTTTTGTGTATATCCTGTTCATTAACCCGAATTTGGTGGTAGCCACTACGAAGATCCAACTTGCTAAATACAGTACTACCGTGTAATTCATCCATCATTTCCTCGATTAGTGGAATAGGAAATCGGTTTTTTATAGTGATGGCATTGAGGGCCCTATAATCCACACAAAAACGCCATGTATTGTCACGTTTCTTAACAAGGAGGACAAGGGAAGCATATGGGGATTGGCTATGTCGAATGATACCACTGTCCAGCATCTCACGAACCATTTTTTCAATTTCCATTCGTTGGAGATAAGGGCATTTATACGAATTTAAATGAACTGGGTTGCAGCCTTCCATTATGGGAATCAGATGGTCTTTTTTTCGGGCAGGTGGGAGAGAGGTTGGGGGTTGGAATACATCATCATAAGCAGTGATGACTTGTTGAATCGAAGCAGGGAGGGGCGGTGGTGGAGTAGGAGAGCTCTCGATAGCAGTTAGTTGAACAAGGAAGCATGCTTGTTCTTGTTGTGGCTTGAGGGATTTTTTATCCAGAACTACTTGAAAGTTCGAGGCAGGGGCTTGTGCTTGTTGTAATAAGAGCTTGGTTCCTTGCCAATGAATGGAGAGCTCGTGCTTGCTAAAATCGAAGCCAGCTGGACTTACTTGTGTTAACCATTGGACACCTAAGATTGCTTCATATCCGCCCAAAGGAATCGCATAAAAATCAGAATGAAAGAATGTGTCTCCCATACACCATTGTAAGTTCTCCAACTTTATACCACAGTTGGTAGTGGAGCCATTAGCTAACTGTATATGCATTGGGGGGCATGGGGAAGTAGGGAGACCCAACTGTTTGACAAGGGCCTGAGAGAGAAAATTATGAGTGGAACCGGTATCTACAAGCAATTGGATACGTGTTCCTTTTATGCTGCTTTCGACTTTCAACGTATGGAGACCTTGTGTGCCATTTAAAGCGTGAATAGATACTTCACGGGCAGTTGGTTATTCATTGTGAAGAATTTGTTGGTCCATCACAGCCTCGTGATCAAGTGGAGAGTTTTCTTCACTGTCATCTATCATAAGAAATAGTTGTGGACGAGCACATTTGTGGCCTGGTATATACAGGTCATCACAATTGTAGCAAAGGCCCTTCTCGCGCCGTTTATCCATTTCAGTTGGAGTTATGCGACGAATCAAGGGGCTTTGTAATGAAGCCGTGGGGTTAACCCCTGAAGGCCGGATAGGCTCCTTGTGAGTAGAACTCCTCAATGGGGCTGGGTGAACTGAGGTTGTTGTTCCCCCAATTCGTTGCATCGAGATATCTGTACCAGCTCTATTATGAGGAACAGAGTAGGGGTACTTCGTAGGACCTTTCATTCTTTTTTCAATCATCTCAATAAATAGTTCTTGTTCCTTTGCCTTATCAATGGCATCTTGTAGAGAAGAGGGCTTATAGATGTATAGGGCTTGCTGGATATCCTGTCGTAACCCACTGAGAAAGCTGGATAGATAAAAATTTTCAGGATACAAGGCATAAGAGCTCATCAGGTAACCACGAAGTTCTTCAAACTCAGCAACATAAGCATCCACAGTGGACGTCTGGGTTAACTTATTGAATTTGCCAATAAGGTTGCCTTGATTGCCAGTAGAGAATCTGCGTAGTAAGAATGTGGTAAATGCCTCCCACCCTAGGCCTGGGTATTCAGCTTGGATGGTTTGGTACCAGTAATCAGCTTCATTATCGAGGTACAGAGCCGCATAGATGACTTTCGTAGGTGAGTCCATAATTGGGTTGAGCAAAAAAAATTTCTCAGCCTTACTAATCCAACCACGAACATTTTTCCCATCAAAACGAGGGAAATCCATCTTCGGAAATTTGTATTGAGGTTGCAGGTAAGGGCAAAAAGTTTGGGGTTCTGTTGTGGTACTCTGGTTTTGTGTGGGATACACTAAACCAACGTTTGGGGTGGTGGTGTACAGAGGTTGAAACGGAAGAATTGGTCGTGAATTGGGTGGGTTGGGGCTAATGAAGGGAGGTGTGGTAGGTTGAGTAGACGGTGATCTAGTCATGGTGGGAACAAGATGTGTGGGTGGGGTTTTGTGAGGTGGGTTTGGATCTGGGGTGGTGGGTGGAGGGGTAACTTGGCCAAACTTAAGAGCAGAGTTAGCACTAACAGTGGAAATAGGAGAATGAACAGTGTGAGAAGAAGATGGTTTACCTGTACTGGGATTCTGATTCTACAATATAGGTTGAAGCATGGCAGCCTGGGTTTTACACTGCTCAGTTAGTCCTTGAATCTGTTTACCCATAACATCACGCTCCATTTGCATTTGAGTTGCGATTCCTTGAAACTGGATGCCCATGTCTGCAATTCGATTGGCCAGATTTGCAATTTGCAGAAGGGTTTCATCGTGTTTTACAGTATTTGCGGTTTGTACCTCTTCTAGGCGAGTTTCAAGAGATTTGAGGGTTTGTTCATGTTTGACAAGCGATGGCCCAGCCATCGGCTCTGATACCAGTTTGTAATGTATTTGCTAGGTTGTTGTAAATTAAAATAAAGTGCAGAACAAGTAAGAAAATAAACTTGAAAAGGAAAGAGAAGATCAGAAATATTTCATTGCTTGCTTTACAAGTGATGGGGTGCACGCTTAAATACACCCTCTCCCTCATGACAAACACGTTTCTCTCTTTTACAATTTAAGAAAAAGAAAATAAATTAATTAATGACTCGGCATACTACGTCGTTTAAACATAATTTTAGATCCTTCTCTTATATCCTTGACGACGCCGTTTAGCTCAATTAATAAGTCCCCTATTACTCAAATGTGACACAATCCTCTAGATATTGTAAATAACAATCCAAGATTGGATACATTATATTATACATTATATTTGTAGGATTACAACATTGTATGCAAAAATAACAAAATTAATAATATAATTCAACGACGAATATTTTATTTTCAAAAAGAAATTCTTGATATTCAAGACAAACAATAGAATGGATACTGTATCTTTAAAAACAAAACTCGTAATATTTAATGCAAAAATTAGAAAATGATATCATAAAATGTATCTATAATCCAATCAACTGTGCGCTATTTCACTGGAACATTGAAGAATTATTTTTATTTATCCATTTTATTAGTATCTATGCATTGGTTGGCACCTTTAGATATTTAATTTTAACTTACAAATATTTATTATTTTATTAGTCAATAATTGTTTAACATATTGAATAGCTATTGATACATTTACGCGTGTTGGAATAAAAGGATGAAGGAGAATTTCAACTAAAGCTTTTGCGATCATTTTGCAAAGTAAAAATGTGAAAAAATTATTGAATATATGTATGTTAAAGATAAATAGAATCCTAACAAATGAGGGAAATAATTAAATTCTAATAGCATTTTTTCTTTATAATTGCGTTAAAATTTATCATATATATATATGGTCTTGTTCTAATAGAAACTAACTTAGGATAAAAACTAGAAACTAAATCTAAATTAACTATTTCAAGCTAATCTAATGACCAAACTAGGGGTACCCCAATACAAAAAAAGTATAAAATTCTTGACTCTATTCAACAAAAGAAAAATATTGTTCACGTGCTGACGTGGCAATGACGTCAACATGTGAACAATAATTTTTTTGTTGAATAGAGCCAAGAATTTTATACGTATTTTGTGAAGGTGCCCCTAGCGGAGCCCTTAAAATAAATAAAATATAATTTATTTAGTGCGGGTTTCTAATTTCTATTCTAATGTTTGTTTCTATTTGAACGCTAGCCTATATATATATATAGAGAGAGAGAGAGTTGCACTCCATAACAAACACCTTATATAACAAACAATAAAGAACACCTCAAATTTAATCTAATCCAAGAGTTCCGTCATGGCACCCAATACAAAAAGTTGTTATTTTTTTACCCTCTATCCATCCAGCAAAAAAAAACATAAAAAATAAAAAAATCTAAAAAATTTACTGTTCATGATGACATCGTGATGATGTCATCAGTGACGTCATAATGAACAGTAAAATTTTATTTGTTTTGTTTTTTTTATTTTTTTTGCTGGATGGATAGAGGATAAAAAAATAACAACTTTTTGTATTGGGTGCCCCTGACGGGGCCATTGGAACTATTAGATCTAAGGTGTTCTTCATTGTTTGTTATATAAGAGTGTTCTGTATGGAGCAATGGCCTATTTATATAAACATAACCATTTCTTTTTTTTTATTATTTGTAATCTAATCTACCGATTTCAAACGAGCAACATAAAATTGGATAACATTTTCAAGAATAAAAAAAGCGGAATGAGGCAAACTAGAACCTAAAGTATACAACTTTATTTAAATATTTGGATATTATTAAGTTATATGCTGCCTAGCTGTGGCAGTTTGCTTCACACTCATCTTTTGTATGGAAACATTTTCCTCCATTTTCCTGCCCTGGCTGCTCTGCGAAGTATTGGCAACACCAACATGGTTTAAAGAATCCGAAACATGACAGAGCTGGTAGACAAACCCATGTCTTGCCTGTTTCCCACAAAAAAAATGTTAATGTATTATTCACACATAGCTAAAATGCTACGACCTATATTGATTTAAAATTTACTTTCAAAAATTATCATTTCTTCCACACATAGTTTGACAATGAAAAAAATTACTACTTCTATAGATAAAAAAAATATGTCAGTTGTAAACTGGAACCAGATTCTTATGTATAACAAGCAAAAAAAATAATAAGTGAAAGAAATTTACTTACACTCATGAGTAGCAAATTGTGAAAAGAAGACGAGGACGAGAAACAAAGGCAAAAATTTGCAAGTGGCCATGAATCTTCAATTGTCTTAATTTTTAGGTTGTATTGTAGAGCTTAGTATAAGAATGCCAATATCCTTTATATATATATATATATATATATATATATATATATATATATATATATATATATATATATATATATTATATGCCAACAAGGTTTTTCAAGGCTGTTTAGTAAATTACGTGTTTACCCCTTATTTACTAAATTACGTGTTTACCCCTGACAATTTTAATATATTAAAAAATGATGTTACCATGGTTTGAACCCATGTTCTTTGGATTTGAAACGAATTATGTTCCCATCTCCAACCACTACACCAAAGAAGTATTTATGTTACCTTTTTAAAAATCATTTACTACATGCACGTGCACAAATACGTGTTTACCCCTTATTTAGTAAATTACGTGTTTACCCCTGACAATTTTAATATATTAAAAAATGTTGTTACCAAGGCTTGAACCCATGTTCTTTGAATTTGAAAGGAATTATGTTCCCATCTCCAACCACTACATCAAAGAAGAATTTATGTTACCTTTTTAAAAATCATTTACTACATGCACAAATAACTCCCATGTTCTATTTTATTTAATATTAATACCTTTCTGGGAATTAAAAATTTTAATCAAATTAATTTTGTTATCTATCTATTATGTTTAGTATAAGCATCAAATGAATTATGTTGTTTGTGTATTATGTTTAGTATAGGTCAAAATGATTTTTGACGAGTTATAAAAAATTCAATATACCCGTTATAATAATTTAAAACATAATTTTGTGATCAGTTAAATAATTTACATATGAGATACAAACACTGTATTGATTTTTAATTAAATTAAAAAGTGTAGTTGGACTTGGGTAAAAAATTTAATCAAATGAATTATGTTATCTATCTATTATGTTTAGTATGAGCATTAAATGAATTATGTTGTTTGTGTATTATGTTTAGTATAGGTCAAAATGGTTTTTGACGAGTTATAAAAAAATTCAATATACCCGTTATAATAATTTAAAACATAATTTTGTGATCAGTTAAATAATTTACATATGAGATACAAACACTGTATTGATTTTTAATTAAATTAAAAAGCGTAGTTGGACTTGGGTTAGGACACGACATTATAAATTAGATTAAAGATGCAATACAATTAATTATGAGATTAAGATGTATAGTTATGTTAATGAAAGATTGGTATTTAAAAAAATACTAACTTGTATATATAATACATAAAGTATAATGATCGGTTAGTTGAATTTAAAAATTAAATTCAAAAAATAACCAATTAATTATATAGTATTTAAAAGAATTTTAAAATTTTAGATTAAAAAAGGTGAATTTTTAATATAAGACTACGCGTATACACATTTATATAATTATTATTGGTTACTTATGGAGTTTCAAGGAAGAATTAACTATAAAATTATAAATAATACGTAACTAAATCATAGATCATATATTTCATAAGAAAAAAATATATATATAAGTCATGTGTTTTCTATGAATACATGTATCATTATCAATATCAACACTAACAACACATAGCTAACACCACTATCACCATCACGGCTATACCACCACCACATCGCCACCACCGCACACAATCGCTAGAATCACGAGTGAAATCACTAAATTTTACTACAATCAAATCAATATGAGGTTCTACACCACTAAAAATAAAAATGATGATAGAATGACCGAACATTAAACTTAATTCACTAAAATTTGAATCCAAATCACTAAAATTTTGAACGCAATTACCAAAATTTCCAAAATCTGAAAATCTAATAGTGTTCGAAGGTGCTGGTATGACATTGGTAGAGTGGGTGAATGGGCTTTATAAACTCGGATCTAATGTGAGAGGATGAAAAGTGAGATGAATGAGCGATCGAAGGTGTAGGGTGGTTGGAATTCGTGACAAACGTGTTTGCAAGTTATTTTTAGAGTGTTGGTCGATTTGGTGACATTAAAGAATTGTCGAGTGATAATAGTTTATAGATGTATACACACAATGTATCATACTTCAAATATTTTATTAAATGTATCACACTTTTTATCTATTATATTTCAAAAATTACGAATCATCTATCTTAATTATCATAACATTTAAATTAGACGAATATAAATGGTGCCCGTGCTTTGCACAGGCTATCATGCTAGTACAGGGTTTATACACCAAATAGGCAAAGTTGAAAAGTGTAGAAAATAACAAATTAGCATCTCTAACATTGAATATTTTAGGTTGGATATTGTCATTATTAGAAGATCGGTAGAAAAATGCAAAAAAATCAAGGCAAGAGATTATATTCTTTTTTTTCTTTTTTGAAAATTCATTGCATTTTTTTACATTCTAATGGCCTTGATAAAATATTTTATGCCAAGAAAATTGAATCAAAATAAAGTACAAAGATTTATTGCTTTTTTTCCCTTTTTTTGTTTTTTTACATCCTCTTTATTTTTTTTCATTCTTTTTTTATTCTTTTGCAAAGAAATGCATTACATATATACACTAAAAAAAAACTTTGAACCACGTCTAGACATAAATCTCAAACTAGCTCTCACTTACAATAATTAGCATTCTTCCTCTTCACATTATCTCCAAATTCTCATGCTCATCAATCAATTCTTTGCAAGACTCAACTAACTCAACTAGGTCGAGAGTGAAGTATTTGGCTATGACTCATTATAAAAAAGGGAAAGTAACGAACAAAAATATGGATATAAGTTTCAAAGGGGTAACTATGGGTTATTTTCATGGTTCACAAGCTAAAAAGGTCCGAAATGGTTATCCTAAATAGAATTCCTTTATAATGGTGCATCCACAAATTAAGGTTTAATGTAAGCCCTAGAGCAACAAACACACATTAAGAGGGAGAAACACACAAGTACAAAGAATTTGTCGTTCAAAGCCTCACAATGTTTAAGTTGTAATAAGATCTTCTCGATTTGATTTCCATGCATGATAAGGGATAACCGTCATGTTCACAATTTAATTACATCAATCTAAATTTTTCATGCCATTTCAAGTGTGTGTGCGAAAGAGGTGTGTCAAACTTATAGATTCACATCAAATCGGTAATGCTAGGCACAAAATAGGAGAAAACAAGGTTACAAGCTCACAGTGACTTAAATTTTACAGACAAGTAAACAAGCTCATGACTAAACTCATTTCTCAAAGTAAACGAGACGGACATCAAATGAAACACAAGAGAATACTAATACTAGCTACATACTATACTACAAGGATAAACATAAACAATCCTTTCCCCACTTAAAGCATGGCGTGTCCTCATGCATGACAAATAAAAATGAGGTAGAAACCAAAGTAAAAGAAAGCTCCCCTGAAAATAAACAACAAGAACCGGGAGCACCACTCATAATTATCAAAATCCAACTCCGAAATTTGCATGCGAAGAATCGAACCAATGCCACAAACCACAATCAACCCAACAAGCCAAATCCACGCCCTTCAATGTCACTTCAATACACTAATTAAGGATATAGAAATAAATAATGTTTTTGTTTTTGTTTTTTTTCTAAAAGAGAAAATAAATAAAATAAACAACCAATTATGAATAAAATCAAAAATCCAATTTAAAATAAATATATATTGATTCTTGACTTTATAAAAATCGATTAGTTTTAGAAAATTAAAACTTAAAATCAAAATTAAAATTAAAGAAAAAAATTAAAAGATATAAAATACCCAATTTTTCCTTAAAATTTTTCTTCACCGGTCATGCCTCAAATTTATAAACACACCAACAACTTTATTTTCTTTTTCAATTCAAAATTCATTTACAACCAATAAATTTTCTATATCATGGTAGATCTTACAACTCCGACTTTTATTTAAATTCCATGAACTAAAATTATTTGGATTTCATTTCGAAAATTCTTATTTTGTACTCACCATTCTGAGTGTCACATAAAAAAACATTTTTTTTCACTCTCTGTTCTAAGAGTCAATATAATTTTTACTATAACAGTGTTGTTGTTTTCAACAATGATTCCAAATTACCTTAATACCACGTATAACAATGGGTTCCAACCAAACAAATTATTTTAAACAAGAACACACATTTTCAAGTTCACTAGATGTATGAACTTAACCATACCTTGCTGACGTCATTTTTCAAAATATCCTTTAGAGTTCTTTAACTCCTTAGTCCAACAAGACCAACAAATTCTTGTTTATTAAATTCTAGGCACTTGCCCCAATTTTCTTGTAAAAAATAAAGAACTTATTTCACAATTTTCTCTTTTCATTTCTATATACTCTCTATTCCGAGTATCATAAAAATATTTCTTTCAAAATATTATCTTTTAAACTGATAAATTTTCTGATTGTCTCTAAACAATCTATATTCCTTTTTTTTTAACTCCGTTAACAAAAAAATACAAAATACGATTATTTTGACACATTTTCTTTTCCTTTCCACTCTCCATTCTAAGAGTCACACAATTTCACACAATCAAAAAACATAAAAGTTATTCACATGGAATAGCCAAATAGAAAAGATCTGCCAAGCAATTTACACGTAATTGGGCTAAACCCATGACAAAACAAAACAAAAAAAATCATGAAATATTTAAGTGGAAAATAACCACCTGATTAAAGACAAGACTATGTGAAAAACAATTAGGACAACAAATACAAAAAGAAATTATTCGTGATTTATGAGTTAATATACAATACCAGGTTTATGCATAAGCAAACCGATATAAAATTGTAAAAGTAAACAAGAAGTTATAAAAGATACACAACATGCCAAGTTCACATACATACGTACACTATAAAAAACACACTGAGCAAAAACAATTCCAAAATATGACTTGAGGCAGAACCACAAGGCAGAAAACAAAAAGAAAATTATAGGAGAAAAAAATGTACAAAATTGAAAATGATATAAAAAAGCCTATGACAATCCTTATACATACTGATAAATAATCTCACAAATTCTCTTTCTCATTCACAATTGGAGGCACTCGCCTCAAATTTATTACAATACATCACAATTGTTTATATAACAAATACCTAATTCTCAATAATAGAAATTAACATAATAACGGAACTCTTCATTTTTAACTAACCATAATATTAAAGGTAAGTCTCTATATTTTCCCATAATAATATCTTAACATATATCTCAGCATCCCCCCTCAAATTCACGATACTCAATCGAGAGTTTGCCAAAATAAAAAATTTGAATAATCCGCTCCAATCATCATAATCATCCACTTGAATCAGCTTCTCGTTGAGTTCAACTTTTCATTCTCGTCTTCATCATCTTTGTCATTGCTGCCACCATTATTGTTTCAGCCACAATTCTTCTCAAAATCTCTCTTTTGGTTGGCGTTCGTTTAATATAGTCTCTTCCACAATCCCATCATCATCGTCGTTGTGCTTTCACCTTATCGTTAACTTTGCTCTCATGATTATTCTTTCTTCCATATCCAAGAACTCTTGCAGATTTTTTTTCTCACTCACGCTTTTTTTTTCTCTCGTCCCCATGACGACCTTCCGTAGAATTATTGCAGATTTTTTTCTTCCTCACGATCGCTTCCTTTTTTTTTCTCGCCCCCCAAAACTCTTACTTGTTTTTTTTTCTCACCCCCACAAACTCTTGTAGGAGTTTTCTTTTCTCAGATCCACGAATTCTCGTAGATTTTTTCTCCTCCCACCCACGAACTCTCGTAGGTTTTTTTTTCCCACTCGCTCTTGATACCATGATAAAATATTCTCATAATTCTCTTTTCATTCACAATTGGAGGCACTCGCCTCAAATTTATTACTACAATACATCACAATTGTTTATATAACAAATACCTAATTCTCAATAATAGAAATTAACATAATAACGGAATTCTCCGTTTTTAACTAACAATAATATTAAAGGTAAGTCTCTATATTTTCCCATAATAATATCTTAACATATATCTCAACACATACTCTCATCACTAGCAAGCATATAACAAATTTAGATCTTTTACCAACAAAAACAACTAATTTTAATGTATAGTAATCACAATGGAACATGTAATTAGAAAGTGGGTCATGAAAATTTAGATAAAAAAATTAGGCATGTGTCAAAAGAAAACAAGATAAAGATAATGTGTCAGGAGCATTCAGGCAAATGAAACTAGGCAGGTGATATCAAACACAAAATTTAAAAATACTTTACGAGATCAACATATATATACGCCTTACTACTTTGTGAGTTAGGAGTCGTCACAAACCGGAGAAACGGAAAGAACTAAGGCTATGTTTGGTTCAAGATAGGGGAATGTAGGGGAGGGATTTTAATGGAGGGGAAGGGAGGGGATAGAAAGGGGAGGATTTTGATAATATTTATGTTTGGTTAATATGAAGGGAAGGGAGGGGCGGGGATTCATTTTTTGTTTTGTACAAGAGGGGAAGGGAGGGTTTTATGAGTAAATTACATTTATAACCTTCATATATACAAAAAGAATATAAATTAGAATTACACATATAAGGGTATTTTGTCAAATAAATGTTACCCCTCCCCTCCCTTCCAAAAAACCACAAATTGGAGGGTGATAAAATTAAACAAAAACTCCAATCCCCTCCCCAATTTTGAACCAAACATGATTTTACATTTCATACCCGTTCCCTCACCTCCCTTCTCCTCCAACCAAATAGGGGCTAAGAGATCGAGTATGCACTATCCCAAAATATTGAAATTTTCCAAAGCTCTTATACCAATGAAGTATTGTACCTGCAAATATATATAGGATGTGATATAGTTAAAATGGAGAAAAAATTGTGAAAATATATTTGGGATTCCAAGAGTGTATTGAACATGCTCCAAACTCTATATTTTGAGTGCCTCATTCATATGGAAAAATCCACTATATAGGCCATTCTTACACTATTTTCACCCCAAATTGTAACTGCCTTATATCCCATTAATTACATATTAATGATAATTAAAATTATTATGACATTTAACATGTCAGTTACCAAAACAGAAATTCAATATAATATTCATATATTTAAACAATATTTATTTAACAAAATAAATCAAATATAACATTATCCCAAGGAGTTTACGTGAGATACATCTAATATTATTATTATTATTATTATTATTATTATTATTATTATTATTATTATTATTATTATTGTTATTATTATTATTATTATTATTATTATTATTATTTTGAATATTTTGACTTATAGCCTTTTACAATGAGTATCTGTTCATTGACAAATCTCGTGTCCAATTATTTTTTGGGTCGATGAATATATATTATTTAAAAATTGGCATATTATCGATTTATCATACATGTTCGATGGGGTGAGGTGGCCTTATTTGTGGTGGGTAAGTGTCATGATCTTGCTTACTAAAATACAGAAATACTAAGATGTTATTGATATTATTGTTACTGTTAAGAAATAGAATGTGGAAAAGATACAGAGAAAGGGAAGAAGACCCAGAACATGACACATCATTCTAATTGCTAATGAAAACAAAGCCCCTAGTCCCTTCTTATAGTGACTAACTAATCTATTAATGGTCACTATTGTGACAAATGCCCCTCCTTAACAACAAGCTTGTCCTCAAGCTTGGAATTGAACCAACTGGCTTTTAACAAAGCTGCAATTTTTAAGTAACTCTGGCACCTACAGTCACAG
Organism: Saposhnikovia divaricata; assembly: GCA_036435485.1. Taxonomy (NCBI): domain Eukaryota; kingdom Viridiplantae; phylum Streptophyta; class Magnoliopsida; order Apiales; family Apiaceae; genus Saposhnikovia; species Saposhnikovia divaricata. Next base: position 133,661,662 of record CM071594.1, on the reverse strand, counting down.
TCTTAACTCCCTTGTTCTTCTTTAAGATGCTATACATCAACACAACATTAATCGTTGTCAAAACCTCTACCAACTTCAGTCGGACCAATGCAACAGGTACTGAATTCGAACAAACTTATAGACCATTCCTGATTCTTGTCTGCAAAATTGGCAAGCTGTACATCCGCAGAATTCTTCAGGCATCCTACTGAAGACATTGACCGGACCTAGATAAGTTTTCAATAATGACCATGAAAGACCATTGTGGACAAGAAGAACATTAGTGCTAAATCTGCTAATGGCATGCCTTCCCCCATTTGACCACAACCATCGACCAGATACAGCCCTTCTACTAGATTCCCTGATTCCAAGACTATAATAGCTGCTTTGAAATACTGCTACTACATCTTGAACTGTCCCCTTGACCTGAATACTGTAATTATCCGAAGAAACACACCAAAATCTACTTTCCTTCACTGTTTTCCTGTTGCAAATCCGAACAGTCACTTTCTCCTCCCTCTTAATTCCAAAACATTCTGACCACGAAACAACTGGTACATCCCACACAACTTCCTTTTTGTCCCTCCAAGGAGGAGGTTTTTCCTTCCTACCATTTTTACCATTTGCAGAGACAACTGCCAAGTTATCCTTCCACACAAACGCCTTAGGCATTATCTCCCTAGCAGTAGTAAATGCAACATCCAAGATACTATTCAACATAGGAAATTTAAGTACCTGATAAAATTGACACGATCTAACTTCATTGTCAACGACTAACAACTGAAAGACCGTACCCTCTGTACCCTTTTGATGGACCTCCCTGTGAATACCCTCTTGATGGACCTCCTCGTGAACATGTTCACCCGATTTAGCATCCACCACAAATGGCATTTTCTTGTCACCAGATTCCGACAACCAATCAAGCTTTACACAATCCTTCATAGGTACAACCTCATAAGTGACAAATCCATCACTCATATCTTGCCAAGGAAAAGGTTTCCTTCTCACTCCATATTCGGATTGATTATGCTTTTCTGATAGTGAAAAATCCCTAACAAGCATACCCTCAAACACCTGCCATGCATTACCCAAATTTTCATGTATCAGGTGACTTTGACAAAGTTGTTCTTCATTACCATTTAGACACATACTCAATGATTCTATATACTTCTCTGATAGCACCTCAACTTCATCCAAATTTCCCTTAATCACATCATGTTGATCAACTTTCTTGGTAATTGGTTCTATATATTTCTCCGAAAGAACTTCTACTGCCTCCTCATAACAACAGCTTTCGAGAGAATCAACTTCTACTGCATCTTTATTAAATTCTTCATGTTCATCCACTCCACCTTTTCTACCAAAACGTTTAACCAAATCATCACAAAAAACTTCCCAAGGAACAACACCTTTAACAAACTTATAACTCTGAAACCATGTATCAGCCTTACCATCAAGATACATTTCAATCATTTCAACCTTGAAAGAATCACTAACCTGGTGTAAACGAAAGAACTTATTACATTTCCTTAACCACGATCTTGGATCTTCTCCAGGAAAACAGGGCAATTCCAATCTTGGTTGATGAACAAACAAGGGCTTAACAGGACGATCTTTACTTGTATCTTCATCACTCCTGTTCTTGAACTTCCCAGAATTGGGCGTTTGTAACATAGGCGACCTATCTACCCACATTTCACCATCTCTCTCAACCACTTTCTCGAGATTGCAATTCTTGATTACTCCTAAAACCCTAGCTTCGATTCTTTCTTCCATCAATGTGTTGTACGCCTCAATTTTGGCATCGCAACTAGAAAGCAATGACATCAACTGATCCATCTTGTCGATTAACCTATTCTCCATCGCAGAATAACCCTCAACAATCTTCCCATGACAATCATTGCTGACTTCTTGAATTCGAGATTCAAAATCCTTCCACGTCTCCTCCGAATTAGGCGATCTTGTATTGCTTTCAGAAATCTTCTTATTGCAAGAATTACCAACTTCTTGAATACGAAGTTCCAGATCTCTCCACTGATCGTCAATTGAACGAGAACGTGTACTGCTCACCATTTCTTCCGAGGATTCGGAAGCTCTGATACCAATTGTCATGATCTTGCTTACTAAAATACAGAAATACTAAGATGTTATTGATATTATTGTTACTGTTAAGAAATAGAATGTGGAAAAGATACAGAGAAAGGGAAGAAGACCCAGAACATGACACATCATTCTAATCGCTAATGAAAACAAAGCCTCTAGTCCCTTCTTATAGTGACTAACTAATCTATTAATGGTCACTATTGTGACAGTAAGGCCCACTAAAAAGCCTACTCAGCAGCCTCATAGCCCAAGTTTGTGGAAGTGTGGGTTCTTATTTTCTTGCAGCCGTAGTACACTAATCTTGAATTTTATAATCATCACTATCACACTCACAAGTCACAACTCACAAGCACACGCTTAACTCATACAAAATAAAACAACTCACCATTCTACACATTAGGGCTAAATCTAATAAGGGGCTGGGTCTATACAGTACCGCTGTGTATAGTAGGATTTTTGGTGTGAAAACAGGGGTTATCTCTCTACGTACCGCAGAAACTTTCTGCGGTACGGGTGTACGACACGATGTGCTGCAACATACGTATGCAGCAAATCAGCCTCTCTAATCTATACACACAATGCTTTCCATGAATCTTCTCCCTCCATCACCAGTCAATTTTTTCAAGAAAAACCCACTTCATGCTTCACTCATGGACTCAAAAATTGGGTCAAGAACTCATTTTCTTAGGGTCCAAGATAACCCTTTTGGATCTTTAGCAAAACCCATATCTCAGATCTCAAAAACAAGCTCAAATTTTGGGTTAATTAGTGAAAACCCATTTGGGTTTTCTTGCAAATCGGAGCCCCGATTTGTAAAAGCTGCTTCAGATGCTTCATCAGAGTCAAGCCCAGATGGGGATGTGATTAAAGTGTCAAAACCAAATCAAAAACTCAAGCTTGCCCTTGTTTTTGGATTTTGGTATTTCCAAAACATTGTTTTTAATATTTATAATAAGAAGGTTTTGAATGTTTTTCCATTTCCTTGGCTTCTTGCTTCATTTCAGTTGTTTTGTGGGTCAGTTTTTATGTTGATTTTGTGGGGTACTAAGATGCAATCTTGCCCGAAAGTATCGAAATCTTTTATTGTTGCACTTCTTGGACCTGCTTTGTTTCATACCATTGGTCACATTTCTGCTTGTGTTTCATTCTCGAAAGTGGCTGTTTCGTTTACTCATGTCATAAAATCTGCTGAACCTGTTTTTACTGTATTGTTTTCGGCTATTCTTGGTGATACGTACCCTTTGCCCGTTTGGCTTTCGATTCTTCCTATTGTGTTTGGTTGTTCTTTAGCTGCGGTAACTGAGGTGTCGTTTAATTTAGGAGGTTTGTGGGGTGCTATGATTAGTAATGTTGGATTTGTTCTTAGAAACATTTACTCGAAAAGGAGTTTGCAGGACTTTAAGGAAGTTGACGGGTTGAATTTGTATGGATGGATTACTATACTCTCTATGTGTTATCTTTTTCCGGTTGCGATTTTTGTTGAAGGTTCTCAATGGGTTGGTGGGTATCACAAGGCTATTGAAGCTGTGGGAAAGCGATCCACATTGTATTTATGGGTAATGTTGTCTGGGTTGTTTTATCATCTGTATAACCAGTCATCTTATCAAGCACTGGATGACATTAGTCCGCTGACATTCTCGGTTGGGAACACAATGAAGAGAGTGGTGGTTATTATTGCCACTGTTTTGGTTTTCAGGAATCCAGTTAGGCCTCTGAATGCGCTTGGATCTGCTATTGCTATATTCGGGACTTTCTTGTACTCGCAGGCAACTTCAAAGAAGAAGACACCTATAGTTGAAGAAAAGAGTGAATAGTCTCCTTTGTAAGACCTTGTGTCGATTCGACTATTTGAAGTCGTGTTCTACTTTACCTTTAGCGCACCCGAAGGGTAGCGGCTGCGGGTTCCCATGTTAAAAAAAAAAAAAAAAAAAAAGATTAATGCAAAGTAGAACTTGATACATTTGTTACTTTATGTCTCAAATTTCAGTTTTAGAGTTTTTGAAAACCTTTTGGTCAGTGAAGTAATTTTGCAAGACTTACATGCTTGCTGGTTCTTGTAGTTTATCGTCAAAATTAGCAAGTACAGTCTGCTGTATACTTCTTTCCGAACTCATCAGATGCTTATTCATCTTCTATGCATTAGTTACCTTTTCCTATGTGCGCGATAATGTGCTTAAATTTGCATCTTATTATGTTATGTTCACTTTAAGTGCAATCATTCTGTATATTCTGGTACACCCTTCTTACTGTACTCGGTACATGTTGATTTCCAATTAAGTTTTCATGTGTTGAAATTTGCATATCATTATGTTAAGCTCTCTTCTCTTCATTCCAAAATTGTTGTCTGATGTTATGTTTAAAAATTTTCCTTTGCCTAGACATTAGTGTATCGCTCATCACTGTATAGTTTTAGTATATGCCAAAGTATTATTGAGGAAAGTAATTGTTGATAATTCTTTGTTTCTGCATCCTGTCTGTTTGCTAATCTAGAGAGTTGAGACTCGTATATAAGGGACCTTGGAAAATGCCTTCATGACAACTCCTTAAGGCTTAAGCATTACCTCCACTTAAATTTTATGTTTTTTTGGCTGATTGACATGTTGTTCAATGTATTTAACTTTCAATTATATGGGGGAGGGGGAGATGAGAATCAAACCCTAGACCTCTTCTATAACTTGGAGCAGTTTTTCCACTCAAGATTCTCTATTGTTTTGTTTCTTAATTATACAAGCAACACTTTGATTTTTAATGGGAGGAAGAGAAACCTCAAGGTTCATGATTATTTCCCCCTCCTGACTTCCGCCATGTTATTTCAAAATTCAAATTGTAGTACATTACTCTCTATGGTAGAACATATGATATTATGCATTGTTAAGTCCACTTGATCTTGTATTATAAAAGTCTTATACAGGGTCTTTTTAAGTTTTTCCGGACTCCGGTTCATTGTTAAGTCTGTGTAACATAAGGAATATGTTACGACCATATCTGATTGGCGAGTAGAGTACAAGTCTTGTACATGTGCGAGGCATGACATTTTTAGTTCATTGTTGAGTCTGTGTGACATAAATGAATTGTTACGGTGATTGCGAAATGTCTCTGCCGTGATACTTACAAACAGCAGCCGTTTAGTTTTCGTTGCAGCTTTTCCTGTTGTACGTTACTTATAAACAGCAGCCGTTTAGTTTTCATTGCAGCTTTCCCTGTTGTAAATCGCCATTTGCCTTATGCTCGTAGAGACCTTCATGCAAAAACATGTCAATGGTACCAAGTTCTTTATCTACACCACCAACCCATTAATGCTGGGTGAGCTAATTTTCCAGGTGCAATTGAAAAAAAATGCTACCCGTGTAAGTGATTGAATATTTGTATGGCCTACAGCCCAAATATCTGCAGCTAGTCAAGATCGTTTAAGTAGGGACATTCTAATGCCCAAATGTCTTGATGGAAAAATTCACGGAGTCGAAGTATGGTCTGAAACATCTTACCTTGAATTCGACCCTACTTTTTGGGTCTTCCCAACACTATCACCGCAGTTGGGATAGGGTTTACATTATATGATCCACAGCTTCCGAGTTGGATATTCCGGCTATATATGTTTAGTTGTCACACCCTGTGATTTGGATTTTCAAGATCTGAATCTCAGTGGTGTCTTATACACATTTCACAAGAATGCGTAGACACAAGATATAGAGCCGTTGTTATTGGGCCCTTTTTGTCCAACCTAGTAATGTCAACATGCTCTCACAATCAGGCAGTCTCGTACCACACGACCAGAATGTTAGCTTGAGCTTTCCTTGAAACACCTCTGTTACTCTTTAGGAGGCATCTACCCCCATATAAACTACCCACAAACCATTCTTATCACACATGATATAAATTATTTGGCTCATCCCTCTTTTGTCCTACGCTTGTGCTTTGAGCTATCGTCTAGGTAAGTCGTAAGTATGTAGGTTGTGAAAGCATATTTGGACCTAGTTAGTGATCAAATTTTTGGAGATGCTATATGTAGGTCAAATTTTGTTGGATCTTAGTTACCACATTTTAGTTGATGTTGCTTTACATTACATTTTTTTTTGATTAAATGCAGGAGATTATATTAATAAATCAAACAAATTCAACATAAAACAGTGGGACAAACCCCCGACTGTCGATACGACGAGGTTGAAAAACAAATAAATTGTTTTCTCATTGTTTAACAAACTGAACTTAAAAGTTCTTGAATCTAAAAATGAATTCGAAGATATCCGAAGCGATTCAAACTATGCCAACATCCCTGAAAGCAACAGTGTTAGTGTTATGCCCAAATCTGGCATAAAAGCTGAATTGATTTAATTAGCTAAATTGATGGTTCATAATCTATGATGGGCCTAGAAGATGAAGATTGGGTCACTAAAGCCCACTATTGGAATCAGCCCAACATGCCTTGGCAATAATATCTCTATTACAGGAGCACCTCGCTCGCTACATGATTGCGCATCGCTTTGTTGCGCCTCGCTTTGTGGCGCCTCGCTTTTGCATCACATCTGTCACTTACAGCGAGATCATCATCTCTCCTCTGGAAGGCTCATGGCCAGACCCAAGGTCGCATGAGTAGCTAGGCACAGGGATCGCTTCGCGTGGCCAGGCCTCTCAAGGTCGCATGCAAGGGTCCTGATGGATCTTTCATTCCAAACCTATCCGTTCAAGGCCATGGGCTTCTACAGCTAGATTATGGATCATGGATGGGGTTGATGACTCACTGCCATGTCAGCCCTAGCTACATGGGCTTGGACTTTGGCTTATCTCTTAAAAACCCTAGCCCGCCTAGGTAACTTGTAGCCCAAGAATTACGTCAGGCTTGATCCCTATAAATAGGGTACGTAGGCACCTTGATACGGGAGAGAAACAGTTTACCTGCAAACACCTATCAAGCTCAGCCACATCTAAACACACAAACCCTAATCCTCTGTTCTTCTTTTATTAGCAAAATATCCGTATTTTGCTCCGTTAATCCAGCAAACCTCCAAAATATTGTTATACAATATTCTCCCTATAACATTTGGCGCTAGAAGGAGGGGCCTAGTCATTGAATTGGGAGAAGCGATGACTAAATCACACAAAAAGAGGAACGATGGGGAGACCCCGGGATCGCATAAGGCTAACAAGGACGATCCCTTGGCAAGAGACCCCTCAGAGGACGAGGCGTCCAAGGACAACTCTAAGACTGGGTATAAGGAGGAGCACACACCCCCAGTACAGAGGGTGGCGTTGACCAGCGAGGTCATGTCTTTTTTAAAAGGCCTCGGCGAGCTAGTGACCGCTGTGCATGAAAGGGTCGCAAAAGTGGAGAAGCGCTATAGTTCTAGAGGATCGAAGAGGAATGCAAGGACAGGCGGTAGAGCACCAGGGGAAGGAAGCAAACTCCCCACTAAGAAACTCATTGATGACTTCGAGGATGTCCTAACAGATCAAACCAACCCTGACTGGAATGAGGGGGAGGACTCGCTCGAAAAGAAAGGGGGATCGCATGACAAGGTCGCCTCATCTGAGGGGAGATCGGTCAGTGTTTTTGACCGTCTCGGAAAGAAGCTGACTGAGCATGACCTTCGTCTAAAATTGGAAAAGGTTAATGCACCTCGTCATTAGGAATCTAAGAACAGAAGCAAGGGCACACATCGACAGTTGTCTCCTCGAGATCACGAGCGGTCATATCGTCATGATGACAGACCCCCCCTCTCCCCGTAGAGAGCGTGAGCGGTCCCATCGTCGCGATGACAGACCCCCGTCTCATCGAGACCAAGAACGATCTCAATATCTTGAAGAGGATCGTAGAAAGAAGGATCGCAGGAATGACCAGGAGGAGTCCAGTGTCCTAAAAAAGACCCAGTCACATCATGGAAGTACTGGAGGTAAAAAGGAGGCTGAAAAGGAGGTCAAGGTAGGAGACTATAAGCTGGAGGAATTGAAGAAGGCCTTGGACGCGATGAACAATGAGAAAGGGATCTTTAGCACTATGGGCTCTTCATCGCCCTTTACTCAAGAAATTCGAACCGCTCCACTTCCTGCAGTGTTTCGAGGCCATCAACATGATATGACCTATAATGGCGATACTGATCCAGCAGAGTTTGTGATTCGATTCAACAATGAGATGGATGTTTATCAGGTCTCATTACTAGCGAGGTGTAGACTATTTGCGGCCTCGCTGAGGGGAAGTGCTCAGCAGTGGTTTTCGAAGCTAGGGGCATTGATTGTCATCGATTCTTGGGAACAATTCGTGGACATCTTCATCAAACAGTTCCAGTCCTCGATGCTCTACGCACCCCCTGTGTCCACGTTGGCAAACATAAAACAGAAGGAAGGTGAAACCCTTCATGATTACTTCAAGAGGTTCAATGCTGAGGTGCCTCGCGTGCGAGGTGCAAATGACGAAGCTGTAAAAAATTTCCTCATCGCTGGAGTAAGGGAAGGTACGAAATTTTGGAAGAAGCTACAAGAACAGACCCCTAGCACTCTTTCTGAATTGCACAAGGTCGCTGAGCCTTTCAAGCGTGTTGAGAAGTCACTCGCAGATTTAAAGAAGAATAATGAAAGGAGTAGCAGTTGGAGTAGGAACAGGGGGTACAAGACGAAGACGGGATCGAAGTCGAAGCCCCAGCCCAAAAAGGAGAGACCGCGATCCTCTGAGGCGATCCCCACCGAGAGCTCGCCCCGCAAGGGATGAAGACAAGTATATTCCTCTGGTCGCCCCTATCGATCACATTTATGCGGTCAATGAAAACAAGGGGATATTCAGGAAGCCTACACCGATGGGTCCGAAGGGGACCGCAAACACTAGCAGGTATTGTGCCTTTCATGAACAAACAGGACATGATACAACAACCTGCCGAGAGCTGAAACAGCAAGTGGATCAGTTAATTCGTGAGGGAAAGTTAACTGAGTGGGCAGTTCGCGAGGTGAAGAAGCATAACCCCAAGTCTGGCCTTGGGTATAATCAGGCCCCCCCACCTGAACAGAATCCAGTCATTAAGGAAAGGGAAGCGCGAGGCGGAAGTATCCACGTAATAATTGGGGGACCCCACATCGGGGGGGATAGCAATAAGGCTAGAGAAAGATATGCCCGCGAAGCTAAGGAGCGACCCCTCACCAATATCCATCACTTGCAGGAGCGACCCCCAAAGCTCTTTAAGGGGGAGGATACAAATATCATGTTCACTGAGGAAGATGCGAAGTGGGTCCACCATCCTCATTCGGACGCCCTCGTTGTCCGAGTTCGCATTGGATCGCAGAATGTTCACAGGGTCCTTGTGGATAATGGAAGCGCAGTAAATGTCCTAACCTACGAGGTGTATCAGAAAATGGGGTTCGTAGATAAAGACCTTATCCCTACCGTTGGGCATCTTTACGGTTTTACTGGAGCTTCAGTCAATGTCAAGGGCCTCGTAAGGCTCCCTGTCACTTTGGGGGACGAGCCCTATATTACCACCCAAATTGCAGATTTTATGGTGGTTGATCAACCTTCAGCCTATAATGCTATCGTGGGGAGGCCGATACTCAAAGAAATGAGGGTGGTTACTTCTATTTACCACCTCTCTATGAAGTTCCTTACCCCAAATGGAGTCGGATGCATCAGGGGGGCACAGCATGAGTCTTGTGAATGTTACAACAGAGCCCTCAAGACAGCAGAAAAGGGGAGTAATTCTATGACAGACAAGATGGAGTGCGAGGAGAAAGGTAGGCCTCGCAAGATGAATTTTGTACCCCAAACAGACTGTAACATGATCTCGATTGAGGAGCTCCCAGCCGTTTATTTTGATAACTTGGGAATTCAAGTAGAGCCAGTACCAGGGGCTTTGATGATGGGAACCTCGCAGCCAGTTATGGCTTTCCAGGAAGGGATCGTGGAAGAGGCTACAGATAGCGACAGCGAGGAGAGCCCGGAGCAGGCCGCTGTGCGAGCCCGAAAGGGAAAATGGGTTCGCAAAGAAACATCCACACTGACAGAACTGCCAAATGGAATAACACAGACTACAACTGTTGTTAAGGAGTATGGGCACGCGGGTGCCAACCCCTGCGAGGCAGAACCAAGTCAGGGTCGCGAGTATAATCTAGATCGTGATCCTCGCATCCCTGAACATGTGGAGCGCGCCGGGGCAGCTGAAGACACAATTCCTGTTCTTGTTGATGTGCAGGACCCTTCAAAAGTGTTGAAAATAGGGTCGCAACTCAATCCTGATTTGAGAGAAAGGCTGGCTACTTTTCTGAAGGCAAACCTTGACGTGTTCGCCTGGTCACATGAAGATATGGTTGGGATCGATCCTAATGTAATTTGCCATAAGTTAAACTTGGATCCAAGCAAAAAGGGGGTCAGACAGAAGAGGCGACCCATAAGTGGAGAACGAGCTGAGGCTCTGAAGGCAGAAGTGGACAGACTCCTCGAGGTAGGGCTCGTTAGGGAATCATTCTACCCTGACTGGCTCGCGAACCCTGTCCTCGTGAAGAAGCCAAATGGAAAGTGGAGGACATGTGTGGACTTTACCGACCTCAACAAACATTGTCCCAAAGATAGTTTTCCGCTACCAAGGATCGACCAGTTAGTGGATGCAACAGCAGGGCATGCACTTCTTTCTTTCATGGATGCTTACTCTGGGTATAATCAGATACCCATGTATGGCCCTGATCAAGAGCACACCTCATTTATCACAGATAGAGGTCTCTATTGCTACATAGGGATACCCTTCGGTCTCCTTAATGCTGGGGCTACCTACCAGAGGCTCGTTAATATGATGTTCGAGAAACAAATTGGCAAGACAATGGAAGTCTACGTAGATGACATGTTGGTCAAGTCTAAGGAAGCTGTGGATCACATCTCTCACCTCGCAGAGATGTTTGATATACTAAGGAAGTACAGAATGAAGCTTAACCCCCAGAAGTGTGTCTTTGGGGTCGAATCTGGAAAGTTTTTGGGATTCATTGTCAACCACAGAGGAATTGAAGCGAACCCAGATAAAATAAAGGCTCTAATGGACATGCGATCCTTAAGAAGTGTGAAAGAAGTGCAGAGCCTAACAGGAAGGATCGCAGCTCTCAATCGGTTCGTTTCCAAATCATCAGATAAGTGCCATGAGTTCTTCAAGGCCATTAAAAAGGTGGGAAAAAACTTTGAATAGACATTGGAATGCGAGGAGGCCTTTCAGAAGATAAAGGAACATTTGGGTTCGCCACCACTTCTCTCGAAGCCCCTTAAAGGCGAGGTCCTCATCGTCTACCTCGCTATTTCTGAACACGCGGTCAGTGCAATATTGGTTCGCGAGGAGGGAAAAGTTCAATATCCAGTCTACTATGTCAGTAAAAGAATGTTAGATGCTGAGACTCGATATACAAACATGGAGAAGCTAGCCTATGCACTGGTCTTGGCCTCGCGGAAGTTAAGACCCTATTTTCAGGCTCACAGCATTGAGGTTCGCACCGCCTACCCACTGAGGCAAGTGATGCACAAGCCAGAGTCCTCAGGAAGATTGCTAAAATGGACAGTAGAACTTAGTCAGTTTGACATCGAATTTAAGCCTCGCGGCCCTATAAAAGGACAGGCACTTGCGGATTTTATCTTGGAGTTTCCTCCCCAATCTGAGGGAGATGATTGGGCCATCATAGCAGCTCCAGAAAAAATAGTTAGCGAGGATAAAAAAGAAAATTTAGCCTTGTGGTGGGAACTATACGTAGATGGGGCATCCAACAAGGAAGGATCTGGGGCCGGCATCGAGTTAGTGACTCCAGAGGGTCGCAAGATACAAAGTGCAGTACACTTCGCTTTCGAGGCCACCAATAATGCAGCAGAATACGAGGCCCTCATTATTGGTCTCAAACTGGCACTGGAAATGAAGGTAGAGAACCTCACAGCTTACAGCGATTCCATGCTAGTAACATATCAACTCTGGAGTGGGTGGCAAGCTAGAGGTGAGCAGATTGAGCTATATCTGCGATGTGCACAGAGGTTGATGAAAAAGCTCAACAATATCAAAGTGGTTCATATTAGAAGAGAGAAGAATCAGGGAGCAGATGCACTGGCAAAGCTGGGGTCGCGTCGCGAGGCCACCCTACTTGGAATTATCCCACTGGAAATCCAGATAAAGTCCAGTGTACCGGAGGAGTTTGTTATGGAGATAGCAACCTCAGGGTCGACCTGGATGACCCCCATATGGGAGTATGTGAAAAACGGAGTCCTGCCTCAAGATAAAAAAGAAGCAAGAAAAATCAAATATCAGGCTGCTCGCTATGTCATCTATGACGAGGTCCTGTATCGAAGAGGGTTCAACACCCCGCTCCTAAGGTGTGTAGACGGGGAAGAATGCAATTACATTCTCAGAGAGGTTCATGAGGGGATATGTGGCAATCACTCGGGGGTAGTTCTCTGGCCCAAAAGATTCTTCGCCAAGGGTACTACTGGCCTACTTTGAAAAGAGATGCTTTTGAGTTCGCAAGGAAGTGTGATAACTGCCAAAGGATCGCTAACTACAGCAACGCTCCTGTCTCTCACCTCACCTCGCTAACAAGCCCATGGCCCTTTGCTATGTGGGGCATTGATTTAATTGGGGAGCTACCTAAAGCCAAAGGAGGTGTCAAGTACGCAGTTGTGGCTGTTGATTATTTCACCAAGTGGGCCGAGGCTGAGCCACTTGCCACTATTACTGCAAAGAAACTCAAGGACTTCGTGTACAGGGCAATTGTGTGTCGCTATGGGATTCCTTATCAGCTCATATCAGATAACGGAAAGCAGTTTGACAGCAAGGACATGAAGGAATTCTGCGAAAACTTGGGGATTAAAAAGAGTTTTTCGGCTGTGAGTCACCCCCAGACAAATGGCCAAACTGAGGCCATCAACAAAATCATCAAACATACTTTGAAGGCCAAGTTAGAGGAGAGCAAAGGCAATTGGCCTGAAGAATTACCAAGGGTCTTGTGGTCATACAACACGACCCCAAGGACCACAACTGGAGAGACTCCTTTTTCCCTAACATATGGCTGCGAGGCCATGGTCCCAGTTGAAGTGGGCTCCGGGTCGTTTAGAAGGGAACATTACGATCCCAAAGCGAACGAGGTCAATCACAGATTGTACTTAGACATGATAGAAGAAACAAGAAGCGAGGGTCAGCTTCGCCTCGCGGCTTACCAACAAAGGACAGCGAGGTACTATAATGGGAAGGTCAAAGTAAGTTCTTTAAAGACAGGCGACCTCGTGCTTAGGAGAGTCATGCCTAACACTAAGGTCCCGGGTCATGGAGTCTTTCGTGCTAATTGGGAAGGGCCTTACAAAATCTATGCTACTCTCTCAGAGGGAACTTACTACCTCACAGACATGAAGGATAAAGTTATTCCGCGAGCTTGGAATGTGGAACACTTACGCAAATACTATCAGTGAAGGCATCGCTCCTGGTAGTTTCTATCTATTTCGCATGAATAAACTCATACAAAATATTGGGGGGTAGTGATCATATAGACACCCTCCCTTTATGGTGTAATGACATTGGGCCTCGCCCCACTTACCACTTTTTGGGTCTCACCCCACGTATCAACTATTGGGCCTCGCCCCATTTATAATTTATTGGGCCTCGCCCCGCTTGTCAACTTGTTTCGGCTTCTCCCCGTTTATCAATATAAAAGTTCAATTTCTTTATGAATTACTTTTTATTGTGCATTCAAATTTTACTTGCTTGTTTGTTAACATTAACATACTAAGGTCCAAGCCATCTCAACGATGCAAGGATCGCATTTGAAGTTACTGCTACAACGATCTAAGGAATCTAAGCAAAGGCATGCAAATCTAGCACTATTCAAGACAATTCAACATGCAAAGATGAAATAAAGATATAATCTCGAAGTCAAAGTACTAAGGAAGCGAACCTAAATTACTTAGGCAAACATGTTATGAGCAAAAATAACAACAGACAACACAGGATGGAAAAGTAAAAGTGATGTCAATCCATAATTAGAGGGTCGCTATGCGATCCCAATGCAGCTGTCAGAGTTAAATTGTTATCAGAGTTAAACAAAATAATATTACATGTTGCGAGACATTCAAGGGGTGTCCGCATCCCTAGTTCGGTACTTAGAAACAAAAGAATAATTCAAGGCTTTGCGGCTTCAGCTGCGTTGGTTTGTGTGGCTTCGCTAGCGAGCCTGGCTGCCTCCTTCGCATCCTCTTCTTCGATCTCTTTGCGAAGAGAGTCTGCGAACTCAGCATTTCCAGGCCCGAGCCTTTCCCAGTCAAAGTCAGGAACTTTTCTGATAAAGCCCTTCATAAACTCAACCTGGGCAGCCTCCACTACAACGTCGTGATCAAGCTTGGCAGCCTCGAGCTCCTTCTTCAGTTTGCCCAGCTCTTCCCCATGCTCTCTCCTAAGAGTCTCCTCGAGCTCCTCTGCCTCCTTCAGGGATTTGCTGAGAGTATTCCTCTCATCAGTGATTTTCTTGAGCTCGGATCGCAGGGTAGCAGTTTCTGTTTCAAGGGCGAGTCTGTGAGTCTTCATCAGCGACCTCCTGTCCTCTTCCTTCTGGAACTTAAGGACTGCGACCTCCTTCTCCAGTTTGGCTTTGACGGATGCAAGGGTCTTCAACTCCTTGAGATGAGAGGTTTGACGGATGAACGCTTCAGACAAGCATTTGGACAGAGATTCAGCATTGTCAATCAGCTCGGCTCCCACCCAGCTCGTACACTCCTCTTCAGTAGCATGATTATACCCATGCTTCGCAAAGAGGTGATGAACAGGAGTAGCAGTTGCTGGGTGCTTAGGAACAGGAAGCACAGGTTCGTCCCTTCTAGTCTTCTTGGAGACATGATCTTCAGGGGTACCCTGGGTCCGCTGAGCAATCTCGATGTTCTGCGACAATGGTGGAGGAGGTGGCAGTTCAGCAGTCTTTGGCTTGGGAGGGATTGTAGCAGTCTTCGCGACGGGGATGGCCCCGCTTTTTTGGAGGAAAGGAGGTCTGCGACCGCTCTTACCCGACATACCTGAAAAGTGGAAGTGAAATACAATTAGAAGCATAATAATACAAGTTATACAAATGCAAGAACAGTAAAGATGAATGCAGTGTTAAAGTTAACGAGGACGGAGTAATGGTCGTGTTATGACGAGGAGAATACCCTCGCTAGTGGTAACAACAACTCGAGAGGATGAGGCCTCCTCGCGAGCTTTCCTTTTTAAAGAAGTCTTCTTCGTTGCTGAGGGCCTCGTTTGCGAAGGGAGACCAACCCCTTCTTTCAAAAAACCGCACTCGATTAGGTTCTCGAGAGAAAGAAGGGTTCTAATGTTGCGGGCCTCTCGCGGGGTCTTCAGTACGTCATCAACACGCTTCTTCTCTTCGCCCTTCAGGACGGTTCGCACTTGACCAACTGCGATCTCAGGAAGGACGAATTAGCGTATGGATCGAATGAAAGGAGGATGAAGTTAAAAGGATAGTTCCATACCTGGGAGATAATTAAAAGAAGTCTTGACTCTGGGCACGTCGTGGACATAGAAATAAGGACCTTTCCACGAGCCGGCGTTACTTGGGGCACTGTGATAAAGTTCTTTTTTATTAAACTCTGGCCACATGGAGAAATAGACGTAGCCAAAGTCTGATGCCCCGCATCGCTTCAGTTGCAGAAAATAGCCCATGGTCCTCGCATCCAACTCAGGATAGCCGAGCTTATGGTAAAGAACGTAAAGGGCAATCATAGCTCTGTAGCCATTGGGATTTATTTGAATCGGGCCTAGATGGTACGTTTCACAAGCATCCCTAATAAAAGGGTGAAGGGGAGAGGAGACGCCTATCTTCATCATTGCCGAGGTCAGAACCATTCGAGGCACTCTGCCACCATTCTCTCGATGATCGAAGCGGTAACATCGCATCGAAGACTTGGGGAGAATAATTTTGCCTTCTGGCCTGAAAATGTCAACCGCCTTAGCTAAAGACTCTGTATCTAGGGTCGTTGACAGATCCCTGCAGGCTAAGACGCGAGGTTGGCTGGGTTTCACTTTCGAACCTGGTTCGATGTCTTCAGGACGAGGACCGCCAACATATATGGTCCCTTCTAGCTCAGGTTGGGGAGTTGGTTCGTGAGGCTGGGGAGAAGCTTCTGGTATGTAATTGTAATCAGTGAAATTGATGACCTTGGCTACTTCATCGAGGCCGCCATCATCAGAGGATGGCTCTTCATAGTTAGAGTCATCAGAATTGGCCTCGTTGTCATCTCCACCCTCATGCTCATAGTAGGCGGTACCTAGTGAGTTTGTGGAGGAGTCGCTAGCAATCTCTATGGGGATCGGAGGAAGAAAGCTCTTATTAATAGGAGAAAGGAGTTTGGGGATACTGGAGAAAAGCTGATTTCCCTTCTCTAGGAGTTCATTCACTTCGTCTTGAATAGATGAAGGAATTTGGGGAGACGGTTGATTCTGCGAACTGGAAGGGACTCCGACAGATGTATTCTGCGAGGCAGACGGGTGTTTGGTTTTCCAGGAGCATAAATCGGTTTCCCGAGTATATTCTTCATTGGACCAATGGTGATCCAAGTACAACTTGAACGAGCTGTCACTCGTACTGGTAGCTTTGGCAATGTTAGCGGCTGCTTGCTCGCTTATTGTGATGTGGGGAAGGGGTGAAGGAGTCCTTGATCTATCGTCAGTAGACATCTGTAAAAGTGAATTATTAGTGTGTGCACTTACAGAATATTAAGGGGATTCAGAAATATAGAAGGATCTAAGTGTTCTCACATCGCACGCGGTGGAAGAGTTGACTTGTATTCTTAAAAGGAAAGGACTGTTTTGCATCTAAATAAGGGATCGCATTTTCTATCCTAGCGGGGCTAGGCTCGCAGGGTTAAATTATAAAGAAGGGGTCGCATACATTCGGGCTCGCGTCGCATACATGAATAAGTGATAAGAGAAGGAATTATGTACTATGCATGCATTTAAATGAATTAAAAATGAAGAACAAGGGAAGAAATCTTATTGTTGATTGAAGAAAAGTGTGAAGATCTGAGAAAAGTTGGAGCTCGTTCTTGTACGAAGGCGATCTGGTTCTCTGTTTAATCCGGGAGCAAACTGGAAGCAATTTGTTGTGTTGTTTATAAGGAAAGTGACAAATGATTGAGAAATCTGAGTTTATATAGTAGGCAGGAGAGAGAAAGGTATGCTACACGTGTCATCATCCTAGCAATCCAGAGCGGATCTCGAGACGAAACAGTTGTCAAAACCTTTCAAATTCTTGGGGTCGCAACTACTCCAATGGTTATATCTATTCTTGGGCTCGCTTCGCGGTGACAACCCGTAATTTTTGAGTCCACATCGCATCTTCAATGGCAATATGGACTCGAGGGGTAGTTGTTATGCCCAAATCTGGCATAAAAGCTGAATTGATTTAATTAGCTAAATTGATGGTTCATAATCTATGATGGGCCTAGAAGATGAAGATTGGGTCACTAAAGCCCACTATTGGAATCAGCCCAACATGCCTTGGCAATAATATCTCTATTACAGGAGCACCTCGCTCGCTACATGATTGCGCCTCGCTTTGTTGCGCCTCGCTTTGTGGCGCCTCGCTTTTGCATCACATCTGTCACTTACAGCGAGATCATCATCTCTCCTCTGGAAGGCTCATGGCCAGACCCAAGGTCGCATGAGTAGCTAGGCACAGGGATCGCTTCGCGTGGCCAGGCCTCTCAAGGTCGCATGCAAGGGTCCTGATGGATCTTTCATTCCAAACCTATCCGTTCGAGGCCATGGGCTTCTATAGCTAGATCATGGATCATGGATGGGGTTGATGACTCACTGCCATGTCAGCCCTAGCTACATGGGCTTGGACTTTGGCTTATCTCTTAAAAACCCTAGCCCGCCTAGGTAACTTGTGGCCCAAGAACTACGTCAGGCTTGATCCATATAAATAGGGTACGTAGGCACCTTGATACGGGAGAGAAACAGTTTACCTGCAAACACCTATCAAGCTCAGCCACATCTAAACACACAAACCCTAATCCTTTGTTCTTCTTTTATTAGCAAAATATCCGTATTTTGCTCCGTTAATCCAGCAAACCTCCAAAATATTGTTATACAATATTCTCCCTATAACAGTTACAATTGACCACGTCACGTAAGATCCGTTGATACCCCACTGTTTAGAAGCCTCAGTTGAAATTCCACTCCAGCTATCTACATGCCGGATACCAGCTATAGACATGCCGAAAATAGGAACCCCCAAGGATGAGCAATACCCCAACTATTTACATGTCGGATAACAGCTATAGACATGCCAAAAGTAAAAACCCCCAACAGATGATGAACAATCTTTGGTTGTGAGTGGTGAGCTTTTGCAATAATCGTCAGCTTCCCAGCTTCGATGCGGACATTCCAGATCCTCCAAAACATCAGCAAAATCATTATTAGCAGATCTGATCTGTTGTAGATCATATCACAAACCAAGCAAATCAAAACAAACTCTCACAAGGAGAGAAAATCAAACTCTCACAAGGGGAGAGAAATAACCAAATAATGGGTAAGCAAACCAAATACTTAGGGCTGTCAAAAAAATCCGAAAAATCCAATATTCGACCGAAAAATCCGATACCGAATCCGAAAAAAACGGATAATATCTGTATTCGAAAGAAAACGGATATTATTCGTATTCGAATCCGTATCCGAAAATAGCGGATATATATATATATATATATATATATATATATATATATTTACTTTTTAGAATATATAATTTATAATATAATATCTATAATATATTATTTATGTATTAAAATTTAATTATTTATTATTTAATTCATTAATAAGTAAAGATATTTGCATTAATAAGTAAAAAATTATATTTTTTAATTTTTTAAATGATTCGGATATACAGATATTCGGATTTTCGGAGATATTCGGATTTTTTAAACAAACTCAAATTTCGGATATTCGGATTCGGATATGATCCTCTCAAAAGGGGGATGATTATTGAAAGAAAACAAAAAACTGATAAGAAAAGGGGCCTCCGGTCGATGGATAAACCACCGCCGAAGGAGAATAAGCCGATGAAAACGACGGAGGAAGAGGATAGGCGATATAGAACTTTTCCTTTTCAGTGGAAAAAGGTGGCAATAATTTAGTTCTACTACTCCCTCCGTCCCAATTTACAAGTCCCTTTTCTAAAAAACACACATATTAAGAAAAAAGTTAGTTAGATAAAATTTTCCAACTAATATCCTTAATTAATACATTGAAAAAAGAGAATAGTGTTAAGTTTGAAAAAAGTCAAATTTAGATACAATAAATGTAGGGATAGTTTTGGAAAATTACCCTTAAATTTGCATTGAAAGTAGAAAAGAAACATGTAAAATGGGACAAAATCATTTTTAAAAAGGGACATGTATTTTGGGACGGAGGGAGTAGTATCTTTACATTACATATTTTAGTTGATGTTGCTTTCATTGAAATCACAACTTTCACGAGTTTCTAAATTAAGTAAGGTGGACGGCCACTAGCAAACAAAGAGATGGAATCTCCTGTTTTCGTCCCAAAAACCTTATACACGTATCGTATAAACTTTTTGTTATTCGTGTGCTTGTAACTTTTTAATTATATTTTATTGTTCAAATTTTAAGTTGTATATATATTTTTATCATTAAAATTATTTTTTTAATTTTATAAATCTCATATATATATATATATATATATATATATATATATATATATCATCGTAATTATTTATTTTGTGAATTGTTACTTTAAAATACGTACATATATATATATATATATATATTACATTAAAATAGTTTTTTTTTAACTTTTATTTAGTAAAAAAATGTATAATTTATCTAATCTTGTATACCTTTTTTCATTTTTTATACAAATTTTTCTATATTGTAAGTGTTTTCCAGCTTTTATGTAATTTTTAACGCTTATAACTCGTGTGATCCACGAATATTTTTTTATTCAAATATTTTTTGTCTTATTAGCCATATTTCCATATATATTTTTTAATTAGTAGGAAAATAATTTATAGAAGATAATAAAATGTTATAATACATGTTTGATAGTATTTTAATTAATAATATGTGATTGACGAGCATTGAATCTTAAACTAGTGAAAGTATATTATAAAATAATATATATGTTTAATAAAGATATGTTGGTGATGAGATTCGAATCTTGAACCTATTTAAAGTATTTTAAATTTTAGAAAAAGAATATTTTTTTTAATATTATATTCAACAGTTCTTATATATCAGTCTTTAAACTGTTGGTGTGCTAAATTTAGTGTATTAAACTACCAACCAAATAGATGTTATTTTAATAGTATAGTATAGATAAATATGTGACACAAGAAAATTAAAATATAAGCATATTAATCATTTTCCAAAAAAAAAAAAGCATGTTAATCCTTTTCATAAATAATTGTATGAATTGTGAATTAGAGCATTGCATTGTATTTTGTTTCAAAAAAAAAAAAAGCATTGCATTGTATTAATTAAATTATTTATTCACAAATAATTTAAAGTTCTAATAGCTCAATATAATAAGGAAGAAAAACGGTGACTTGGGTTGAAACATAGAAAATCGACCATCATACAAAATTTGACTTAAAAATAACCTACTTGGGTTGAAACATAGAACATCGACCATCATACAAAATTTGACTTATAAATAACCTTAATTTATGAATAGAACTACACGTATATAAATAACCTTCATTTTATTTTAACAGTTCTTTTCTTTTTGGACTAAATAAATAATACAAGCACAAATTTAGATAGCCCACCTTTACAAGCGAATTATCTATCAATGCCAATAAGTAACTACATATTTGATATTTCAGATTTTTTTTTCTCTATTAGCCTATTTTAAATTAGAATAAGGGTAACAAACACACTATTAAACTAGGGAGCAGCATAAAGAACTGAAAATGCAAACCTTGATACAAATTTCAGGCTTAAAGAGCAGGACTAATATTACTAATTCCCAGAATTATCATGTGAAATAACTAAGATGCTGTACACGTCAAATGTTACAACAGTCAAGAAAGGAAAGGAGTCTGTTATTCTTTAAATCGAGCGAATTTTTTACCAGGAGTTGCGGTTACTTCTCCGGATCCTCCTACGAAATGGTCGACACGCCTCAATGCTGAGGTCAACAGCAGCAGCAAGAGCCATAAAAATCGCAGCATCCTCGACGCATGTAACATGTCGCATGGCTAATTGCACTAGTGGCTTGCTGCTCTTGCCTTCCCCTTGTACTCTGCAGCTCATGACAAAGCCTCCTATAGCAGGACTTAGTGCTGCAAAGTCACCACTACTTTGCGGGCTTGGTAAGGGAGTTGATGCAGCTCGAACCTGTCTGTCTGTATCAATGTAAAATTCCCCACCCTTTTCAGCATTGATGAGGATTTCTGACATAAGAATCTCTCCACCTTCTTGGCCTTCGGAGAGCAGGTGGAAACGGCAGCAAATGGAGTCCCGGATACCACAGTCACGCCATGCCTCGAGCTTACCCCATGGGAGCCAGCTATCAGGTCTGCAAGCATCAGGTCGAACAATCAACCAAGCTCCTGGGTTGGATCTGGCAACCCAATCACAACCTGTTGATGGCACAAAGGGAGTTGTTATAAAGGCTGCTGCAACAGCAGAGCCAGAGAGATCATGTATCTTCACCTTCCATCCCTTTCTTTCTCTTCTTTCGGCTTCTTGGTTGGAACCATCGAGAGAACTTGATCCATAGGCACTTAATGGATCTACCTGAGATTGCCTGAAAATATATACAGCCATACAAAGCACACTCTAAACAATCAGTCTACTGTTCTGATCATAAAAAATGCTATATTTTAAAGACACAGCTATTGTTATTACTCTTCATTAGAAAATGCTCATAGAAGATCCACACTACTACACTAGCATTTTGCATTGCTAGCTCACATGCAAATTAATATAAAAAGAAAACTAAGCATGCTACAACATCAAAACTATGCACACTATGCATGCTCATAAATGACTTCCTTTTTCGGGACGACGTTTCTAGTTGTAAGAGCAACTTTTCTAGAAGGAAATTTCAGGTTGTTAAAATTAAATGTAGTTTATTCAGATCCTAAGCATTTATTACAATAAACACAGCAGCTTATTTCCTCAAATATATTTTAGCATAAACCATAAAGTACATATCTGGAAATTACCTGTCTCGAGTAAACTTGCAACTGAAAATAGGCTGTCTGATGTTGCCTTGAAGCTGAACAATTTGGGGACTTAATTTTGTCTCTTCTTCGAATTGGAAGACATATCTTGGATCTGGATCCAATTTAACTCTCAAATGAAGCTCTGCTCCAGGTTTTCCACTCTCCTGCTTGCTTTTGCCAATTCCCTTCCAGCCACTGTAAAGAATTGCAGGCTTTCCTTCTCCCCATTCTGGACTGACCTCTAACTTAAAGGTTCCTATCTGCTGCCTTTTGGCACCTACACCACAATGGGACTCTTTTCGACCGGTAAAAACGATAATTTCCAGACATGCATGAGGAGCATAGAAACATCCAGGTGTCA
This sequence comes from Saposhnikovia divaricata, assembly GCA_036435485.1. Classification (NCBI taxonomy): domain Eukaryota; kingdom Viridiplantae; phylum Streptophyta; class Magnoliopsida; order Apiales; family Apiaceae; genus Saposhnikovia; species Saposhnikovia divaricata. The sequence continues at coordinate 133,639,059 of CM071594.1, read as the reverse complement.
ACAATGCTTTCAAATCCGCTTTTTCAAGATAAAAGCTCGAGGCGATGGTAGGAGAATCTGGTGCAGCTTCAGGAGATGATACGAAGGGGATTGGTACCGTTTGCACAGGAAAACCTCTTAGACGAATCTCACATGAATACGAAGAAGTTCCTGATTTTCCATTATTTACAGTTGTCATGGGAAATCTTAACCCCAGTGAACCAATTGACAACCTTATAAAAGCCTGAGGATCCATTCTAGTCACAAGTTCTTCGACATTTATTCAAATATTTTATCTTGATGGAGCTCCAGAATCCCTGTCATCCCGGTCAGAAATTAAAACATAAGAGGTCGACACCTTTTAGTATGGATGCAAATAGTGGAAAATTAACCTCTTCCACAAAAAGAGTCACAATTCTACTATCTATACTAGCTTTATATTCTACAAAGACAAGTTAAATCCTACCTAGTAAAAAAATATTGTATCCAGTGAACAAAGGAAGGTCCTTGTGTATGCAACCTTACCCTTCTTTTTTTATGAAAAGACCATCTCATCATCTAACGGATAGCAAGTAGACACACTTGACCATCAGCAGGGTTTATTCTCAGCAAATAATGATACAAAATGACATAATATCCTCAAGCGAGATATCTTAATTGTATTGCGCAAATATATATTACCGAACACTTGTATTAATGAAGTCAATATGGAAACAAATGATTTTTTAATTTGTAAAGATATAACAAATGGCGTGGGGAAGTGACTCGCTGCAGTTTTACTAGTAAGGATTTAACAACTACTTGAATCCATAATTACTATGTGGAAGAGTACCATTCTTTCCATCGGGTTCCATAGGTGTTAGTAAAAACCACCGATTTAAATGCATTTAAGTATGTACATATGATAGAATAAGTGAATTGAGGGGTGAAATTACCAGATATATCAGCAAAACAAAAGCTAAATAATATTACATCAAGATGGCTTAATATGGCTACACCTCAGCTACAGTCTGCTATTTTTGACTTTGGCATCATGATAATGAATTTTAAAGAAATCTATAATTTGGACTTGGTCCACAGAAACAAAAGCATTTATTGTATATTTAACTTATACGGAGAAGCCCTAATTTCATGCCCAATTAAAAAGATATAAGCAAGTCACACCCTTCCTGTCAAATGCAGTCTTCAACAGCTCGTGTTAAAGTTTATTAGAAATTTTTTGTAGTTTTTCCTAAAAAGAGCATGAAGGACAGTTGTTGGTAAAAATAGTAATACATATATAGCTCAAATATATATTTGCATATAAATAAATAGGTATAATGCCATGTGTAGCTTGTGCATGAGACGGTAAAAAGTTAATCAACGCCACTGCTAACTCCTACTTCACATTATATGGTCTTGGACAAATGAAGATATACAAATATAGCTGTCAAATATATACAATCATTTCCATTTTGGAAAATGTCAATTGCACCCTCGACCATGTCAGCCAATCAAGAATGGTATCAAGCCCTGTGCCAAATTTCCAGGACTAGATTTTAACAGTCAATGTTTCTTTTATACATCTCTCCCTCCACTCCTCCCCCTCATTTCCCCTAAAGCAATACCTCTTAAACAAAAACCAACTAAACTTGCCAAGAATTACATCTTTTACTCTACTTTAGCTAAATTTCTTTCTCAAAACATCAGACTGTTTTGTAAACCAATACTATAAATGAAAAATTAAAATCAAAATGGTATTTGTAACCATTATCTTTGCTTAAGGTTTAACTACACATTACTATTGTAAGAACTCAAATTTTATGTTACTCTTGGTCATTTTCCTTGTTTGTTTTATCCTCAAGTCAAATGTAGTTTGATACAATTAGAGTGCATGAACTTGAAGATGATTGATGATGTATTTTGCTAGCCCTCATCATCAACAATCATTTGACATCTTTGTTATGACCACATGTAACCATCATACTCCATGTATTCTTCCACCATATAAAGGACTCTAAATTTTTTGTGTTGCTTCAATAAAGAGTAGTAACATTAGACCTAGATAGCTGTAATTCTAACATTGTACGTCCCAAGTTGAATATTCTCCTTTCAATTTTCGTGTTGCTCCCTTACTGATTCTGATGAATAATTTAGGATAACATAATTTATTGTTTCCAAAAGATGAAAGAGAGAAGGTTCAGAAAGCCGACGAATTATGAAAGCATAAAAGATTTTTAGCACTCTAATTATAATTTTGTGAGAAAACCAGCTTTTAGGTATAATAATAGGATACAACAATTGTACGGATGTGTTACTACAGAACAGTGATCTAACATAAAAGTTTTTAATCAATAAATTGTATAACGGCTAATGCTAAGCGCCTAAGCCCACTCATCATAAACACACTTGCACACTTCAGCTCCTCCATCCCAAAGAAGAAACGTAGCAGTTAAGTTTGATGAACACACACCTATATACATGTGCATGTAGGTTACGGGGCCCTTTACTACAAGAGTTGTGCCATCTCAATCTACTATTGCCTTAAAAAGGCTAGAAAAGGCAATAAAATAAGAAGAAAATTGTGCACCAAACCAAAATTTTGTAGTGTTAGTACAACTAAGGTACGCCATCATAGAAACCATGTAATCTACAATATAATACGTAAGAGCTACATATTGAATTCTAGTAAATTTTATAAAAAATTAAGATGAAATAGTGCATTTTGATTGATAAACTAATGATTTAGGATCATTTCAATAGACAGCGCATCTCACTTTCGGTCTTTCCTACGATTCCTTCTGTTTTGGGACAATTTAAAGGGCCATGTCTTTCTACTTTATAGTTTCCGTAAAACTCAAGTTATTTTTGGTGATCATTTTGGAAGGAAAACCTCGTGCGCAAATAGATGTTTCTAAAAATGTATCAGCTATAAATTTAAAGAAACCAACTCTCAGCACACCATTTTACTGCAATCCACTATGCATGTAACCCAGTCCAGAAACCCTAATGCCCTAAAGCGTCAAATTCCCAAATATATAAAATGAAGTTGTTTGTGTTACTACCTTCCAACCAACTAAACCATCCATATCCCCTAGTCCCTGATACTAGAGCATGTGGCTCCAATTGATACACCGCAAGTTTGTAAATGATATCCAAATAAGAAACAAGTTAACTGGGCTTCTGTTTCTACGGGAAACCTCCAAATGCAGGGCCATAATGACTCACCACATGAAAACTGGTAGGAAAAGAAACTACATTGTTTTTTAACAATATTTCATACATAATTGGGATTCCTAATAGCAACAAGGAGACGGGACAAAAAATACAGAAGAATAAATAAAGAAGGTACAAGTCACAAATAAATCATATGTTGCAAGATTAAGGGGCTCAATAAGGTAATTCTCAACCGGACAACAGTAATATTCATCATTCATCAGTCTTTTTGCATATTTGAGAGAAATAAGACCACAAAATTACAATAATGATAGTACTAGTCTTTCATGTGAACTAAACTTCCTCAATCAATAGTTCAATACTATTTATACTACTGGCAGAAGACTTGAGAAACTATATTATTAATGGGCATATCTTGCTTTCTGGTCTTTAATTTATCAGCCACATTGCAAGTTACCCCATAAAATCATCTTCTACCATATCCAAACAGAAAAGCGTAATACTATTTATACTACTGGCAGAAGACTTGAGAAACTATATTATTAATGGGCATATCTTGCTTTCTGGTCTTTAATTTATCAGCCACATTGCAAGTTACCCCATAAAATCATCTTCTACCATATCCAAACAGAAAAGCGACTAAACCTAAGAAAACGCCTCTTCCAGTTTTCCTTTTTTTTCTTATGGAACACTCTTTGATAGACATTATAGGAAAGAAATCTAGTATAGATATTGTGTATGCTTCCCTTTCTTTGATTCACCTTGAGACTCGAAGGACTGAATATACTTTCTAGATGGTATCAACAATAATTACAGAATGTAGTTAGCAAAAAAAATTGCAGAATGCCTAATTTCAAGTTACACATTATCAACTTCCAAATTTTTATAGCTTCTGAGATGTAAAAACTCTCACATATCAACTAATTTGGTGATCCTAATGCAAACTAATCAAATAACATAATTTCCATAAACTCTCACCTAAATTTTGCACACAAAAATACACATCAAGAAAGTACCAAGTCTTCTCTTTCACTAAATTCCACTTTTTCCAAACCTCAAGTCTCCCAACTTAAGCAAGTAGTGCACTTACACACACACACACACACACACACACACACACAAAATACCCTTCAAAAATGCAAACCAAGTACAAGTCCCAACCAAAAAGCAAGAACTTAAACAACCAGCTAAAATAGTCATATAACAACAAAAAAATCAAAAAATTACCAAAAAACAAGCAAAGTCAAAATAACATTGTACCTTTACTAAGCACCTTTATCTTCCTTAAAAGCACAACCAAAGCCACTTTTAAACCAGTAATCACTCCAATTTACACACAAACCAGAAAAAAGCTTCATACTTTCTTCATTAAATCGCTAAAAATCAATGACCTGGATGAGCTAAACAACGACATTCAACATAATAACCACTTTCTTGTCATCAAAACACCTCAAAGATTCAAACCCACTAATTTTTTAATATAAAAAAGAGAAAAAAAAAAAAAAACCAAATCAAGAAAATGAAGAAAAATAAAGTCTTGTACTCAAGGTAAGATGAATAATTGAAGTAAAAGTACCAAAACCCTCCAATAATATCATGCACAGATCACGAGAAACACCATACATACACACAAACACATGTACATACATATATGTGTGTGTGTCTATATGTAAAGGAGGATAAACGTAGAGAGAATTGAATAATAATAAAAACACACTGAAGCTGAGGAAGGTAGAGAGAAATAAAATATATATAAAAAATTATAATAATATAGTAATATAGTAGGGGTAGTGCATTATTATTATTTAGGAAAAAACAGGCGGAGAAAGCGAAGGGAAAATATTAAATTTTAGTGTAAAGTTGTATAAGCAAACCAGAAACCACCAAAATATTTAATGTATTTTGAGGTGTCACTGTTACAGAATACGGTAAAGAGAATCTACCTGACACGGTAGAAAAATTTTCTATCTATGTGGCTTTAAATAATGTATTTATCGATTTTTTCGTAAATCTAACCGTACCGATGAAAATTTTATGCAAAAATAAGTAGGTATGAATTTTTTTATAAATTTTATCCTTTGAACAATATATTTAATTTAATGGGTTTTTTATAAATGGTTTACAATATGAATGCAACGGCTCAGATTTTATATCATTTTTTGATTAAAAATTGCATCATATACGAAATCAATTTCTATGTAATTTTGTGTATACACTAATTTTTGCGTAATTTTTTAATCTGTACGGTTGGATTTTCGTAAAAACTATTGATAATATGAATTTGAAGTCGCATAGGTAGAGATTTTTTCTATCGTGTCAGGTAGATTCTCTTTACCCTACAAAATATTAGTAGTATAAAATTAGAGATATTTAATGAATTTTTGGAAATATTAACGTTAATATGATATTATTATGCCGATGTAAGTTTAAGTCAGATGGAAATGCGTTAATAAAAATTGTTTGTATATATTAATCATTTAAATTTATGACGTTATTATAAATGTATCTTAAAAGATAATAATAATTCATTTTTTTATATAATCTTGTTTGTATAAATATTTTACGAACGAATCTATATTATATTATAATAGTCGAAATATTAAAATTGATACCTTATTTTTGATATTTCATATTTTTACTTAATTATCTTTACTTACATATTAGTATATTTTTACCTGAATATCTTTACTTGTATTTATCTATATTTTCATATTAAAGTAAAATATTGAAAGATATGATGAAAATATAATATAAACAATTAATTAATTTCTTTTTTATGTAGAGCATGTTACCTTTTATATATTTCTTCAACAACTAATTAATTTTCTTTTTAGGTGAAACTTACATGTTCTATCTAATAAAATATTATAATTACTAATAAATATATTATCTTTCCTATATTTTTAATTAAAATCACACTTTGTTTGAAAATATAATGGACACCATGTATATAATTATTATAATTAAATTATAGAATTTAAAAATTTTGAACCTACAAAATTTGTATTTTAAAATTATCAATATAAATTAATAAAAATTAATGTATCATTAAAAAAATTCATGCTTTACAAGCACGAATTTTAAGTTACTCCCACCGTCCCTAATTAGTAGTCCATTTTGAAAAAAACACACATCTTAAGAAATATTTAATGTCATATTTTGTTTCCATAGTTGCCCCTACTTATTGCATTAAATAATAACTTTTGAATGTATAATTAATTATAAAGTCAAACGTTGGAAATAGAAGTGTAGGGGTAATTTTGGAAAAACTTGAAAAAATGCATTGAAGTATGAAAAGAGACAACTATTTAGGGACAATTTTTTTCTCAAAATGAACTACTAAATAGGGACGGAGGGAGTAATATAGTTAAATGCAAAATTGCATTTTTAACATGAAAGGGTTAATATTTATAACATAGGGAAAGTACTACTCTATTGTTGTAAATTAGAAGAATAAAACCGACATTGATTTGTTATAAGTTAATCCTAATAGAAAAAGAATATAGTATGAAAATGACGAGCAAAGAAGATAAATAATAAAGAAAAAAGGAAACAGCTGTAAACAACAAGTATATATGACTATGACTCTTTGACTATGACAAAATCGTCCTCAAAGATCATCAGTGGGCATGTCATGGCCCGACCCGGTTTCTTATTTACAAAATTTATTTTATATGTTATTTTTATAAATTATTTATATTAGACATGTATACTATATTCTATACTATACTATTATAAGCGAAATATGGTATATTTGGTTGGTAGTTTGGTACTCTTTTTTTGGTACACTTTTTTTGGTACATTCAATAGCAACAGTTGGATTTTGAGACAGATTAATGAGAACCATTGGATGTAATGCTAAAAGAATATTCTTTCTATAATATATAAAATATTCCTATAGGTTCAAGGTTCGAATCTCATCAACATATTATTATTATACTATTATAAGCGAAATGGGGTATATTTGGTTGGTAGTTTGGTACTCTTTTTTTGGTACACTTTTTTTGGTACATTCAATAGCAACCGTTGGATTTTGAGACAGATTAATGAGAACCATTGGATGTAATGCTAAAAAAATATTCTTTCTATAATATATAAAATACTCCTATAGGTTCAAGGTTCGAATCTCATCAACAACATATTATTATTAAACATTTATATCATCTTAAAGTAATATTTATATACGTACAAATATGATAATATTTATATACATGGGATTTCTAAAGTTTAAAAATTATTTTAATAATAAAAAATATATACAACTTAAAACTTGAATAATAAGGTTGGTAGTTTGGTACTCTTTTTTTGGTACATTCAATAGCAACCGTTGGATTTTGAGACAGATTAATAAGAACCATTGGATGTAATGCTAAAAGAATATTCTTTCTATAATATATAAAATACTCCTATAGGTTCAAGGTTCGAATCCCATAAACAACATATTATTATTAAACATTTATATCATCTTAAAGTAATATTTATATACGTACAAATTTGATAATATTTATATACATGAGATTTCTAAAGTTTAAAAATTATTTTAATAATAAAAAAATATATACAACTTAAAACTTTAATAATAAAATATAATTGAAAAATTTACAAGCAACCGTGCATCGCACAGGTTATAGGCTAGTATACTATTATAAGCGAAATAGAGCATATTTGGTTGTCGGTTTGATACTCTTTTTTGGTCACTTTTTTTGGTCACTCAATAACAATCGTTAGATTTTAAAATAAATAAATGAGAACCGTCGGATCTAATGCTAAAAGAATATTCCTTTTTTAATATTTAAAATACTACTATAGGTTCCAAGTTCGAATCCCACCAACAAGTATCTATATTGAACATATATATTATTTTATAAACTACTCTGACGAATTTAAGACCCGTCAACAACATATTATTAATTAAAACGCTATCGTTAAAAATATTGTCAAACATGTATTATAATATTTATCAATAAAAGGACATACGGCATCTACAAAAATAATCAAAAAAAATTAATTTTCTTATAAATTGCTATAAGAACCGATATAACAAAATTCAAATCAATTCGAACAACCGACCATAACTATGATTCTATACTATTCAAATCAATGAACCAATATAATAAAATCCTGTAGATTTAAGATTTCAGATGCCAAAATAAGCGAACCTACCCTCACAGAAAAAAAGAACAAAACCCAATATATGGGTAGACAAAAACCACTAACGGTGTACTAGACTCTCAATTAATAAAGAGATATATTTATTGAAAAATAAAGTAAACTTAAGAAAAAAAAGAGTTATCATTCACAATGACAAAGTACAAAATCCAATATATCAGTATATAAAAACTACCAACGGGTTACTAGAATCTCAATAAAGAGAGATTTTTATTGGAGAAAAACAAAGAAAAATCAAGAAAAAACAATAAACGGGGGGCTTATCATCAACCAAAATTGATGGCATCCCCTAAACTTTAGTTTAGTATTTTTTGGGAGAGGAACGACTATAGCCATCGTTATAAAAATCACTATTATTGTTAACTAGATTGGACAGTACAAAAAATTATATATTTTTCTTATAAAAGGTTCCCTTTTTAATTTTGTATTCTTGAATTAAATTAATAGTATTCAACTTCCATATCATAATCTAAGAATAGATATATCAAATTCGTTTTTTGGTTGATAAAATTTATTTTAATATCAACAGAACTTTATATATAGGTAAAAAAAAAAACTTAACAACTTGGTAGATAGATTTTAAACAAATAAAAATATTTATTAGTTTTCTTTTGTCTAAACAAAACAAATGTATAAATTATTATTTTCTTTAAAATGGACCCCACCGGGGCACTCTTTTAATAAAAAAAAATTGGAAATACAAAGTACATAGAATTGGGGACAGAGGATTGGAACTCAATTTCTGCGTGTATATTAGAAGTCGTAGGCCAGTTTTCATATTATATAAATGATACCTTGCAATAATGAGAAGTTGCTAGCAAATCATTTGTTTTTTCAATGAAAGGAAGTAGAAATCAGATCCCGAAACAGTCAGGATTACGAATTATGGTAAAACCAATCCTCATAAACAACTAGAAGGGGAGTAGACCTAACACATACTACTACGAATAAAAGGAGGCAAATTGGAAATGACTAAATTCCCACGACATACTCTAAAGCCTCAAACAAACTATTACCTACTAGCTAGCAAGCTTCTTTTTTTTATTGATTTTTAATGTTTAAATTTATTAATTTAATATTTGCTTTTTTCACTTCATTTTTAAATTTTTGATTTGTTGTTATTTTAGTTATATTCCTTTATTTAATACACAACTATTATAATGTTTTTTTTGTAAAAACTAATATATATCTATCTATTATATAAAGAAAAACCCTCGGGAGTTCTAGAATCGCTCGAATCCTATTTATCTATAGAGCTCCTCTATTTTAAATATTATAATTGAAACTTCTTTTTTAGATCTTATTTTTTAGAGAAAAAAAAATCGAAACCTTATTAAACCGAAATATCAAAACTTTCTTCTTTATGTCCTATTTTTATATAAAAGTTGAAACTTCCTTTATTTACGTTCGATTTTATAGATAAGTCAATAATTATATAAAACAAAATCTTATTTCTTTCATGAAAAATGTGATTTACTTATTTACATTCAAATATATAGAATTATAATTATAAACCCAATTAGTTTCTATGATTTTAATGGATTTCCATAATTCTATATAAAACATTATTACCCCCATAAAATATAATCTATCGTTTTGTAAGTACAAAAAGTGATAGTTTCATTTTTCTGTCAAAATATTTTTCTAATTTTTTTAAACTTCTCAGTTGTAAATATTAATAATTAAATTATTTTTATTTATCTTCGACTTAAAATCGAATTAAAATTATAAATGCCATAAATCTTTATTATGTTAAATAAAGAAAATTTTCCGGGCATTTGATGGAGCTTTGTAATCACTCGAAAGTTATTTATCTAATTTTCTAAATTAGATAAACTTTCAAATATAAAATATGCAATCAAGGAAATAATTGTTGTTATTAAAGGCAAGTCTCACCTGTAAAATTTTCTTTTACAACAAAATATCTCAATTTTAATTAAATCATGAGAAAATTTTACTGGTGTGCAAACTAAAATAAAAGTCAAAGAGGATTTTATATTAGTATTTAAATTTTTATTAATGTATACGTTTGGTACTTTTATAATATATACAACGGGTGTCGATCAAAAAATAGTTAGACAAAATCGGTATAGAAAAATATATGAATAATTTATCTTATTATCATTTATAAATTTAGGGTAAAGAGAATCTACCAGACACGGTACAAAAATTCTCTACGCTTAAAATCATGTATTTATCAATTTTTTTGTAAATCGTACTGTTGATAATTTTATGCAAAAATAAGTAGGTGTGCAAATATTTGTAAAAATTATCCTTTAAGAATACATTTAATTTAACAAGGTATTTTATATATGGTTTACAATATTAATGTAATGGCTAAGATTTTATATTACTTTTTGATTAAAAATTGCATCATATATAAAATCAATTTCTATGTAATTTTGTGTACCCACTAATTTTTGCGTAATCTTTTAATCTATACAGTTGGATTTTAATAAAAATTATTGAAAATATGAATTTGAAGCCGCATATGTAGAGAATTTTTCTACCGTGTCGGGTAGATTCTCTTTACCCTTATATTTAATTTTAAAATATTGTGTTCACCAATATATTTATATTATAGATATATTTTTATAGATTTTTTAAAAACTCGAAAGCTATTTATCTAATTATCTCAGTTTTATTTAAATTAATTAATTATTAAAAAAACCTAACAACCAGTTAAAATATTAAAATGAATTATAAACTAATTATCTCTAACATTTTAATTATCGATTTTTTTAGCTATGCAATAATTAATGGGACAAACAAATTGACCTGATAATATATTTGAATTTCCAAAATATTAAATATACTCTCGAATAGTATTAGACATTATTTGGTGTATAAATTATCACATTACAAAGTAAATGAAAATATTGTTATTGAATATTTTTATAGCAAATTGTCAACTCAGCGCAACAATTCTTATAAAACACTATTTATATATATATATAATTAATTTATCAATAAAAGGACATACGGCATCTACAAAAATAATCAAAAAATTTTAATTTTCTTATAAATTGCTATAAGAACCGATATAACAAAATTCAAATCAATTCGAACAACCGACCATAGCTATAATTATATACTATTCAAATCAATGAACCAATATAATAAAATCCTGTAGATTTAAGATTTCAGATGCCAAAATAAACGAACCTACCCTCACAGAAAGAAAGAACAAAACCCAATATATGGGTAGACAAAAACCACTAACGGTACACTAGACTCTCAATTAATAAAGAGATATATTTATTGAAAAATAAAGTAAACTTAAGAAAAAAAAAAGTTATCATTCACAATGACAAAGTACAAAATCCAATATATCAGTATATAAAAACTACCAACGAGTTACTAGAATCTCAATAAAGAGAGATTTTTATTGGAGAAAAACAAAGAAAAATCAAGAAAAAACAATAAACGGGGGGCTTATCATCAACCAAAATTGATGGCATCCCCTAAACTTTAGTTTAGTATTTTTTGGGAGAGGAACGACTATAGCCATCGTTATAAAAATCACTATTATTGTTAACTAGATTGGTCAATACAAAAAATTATATATTTTTCTTATAAAAGGTTCCCTTTTTAATTTTTTATTCTTGAATTAATTAATAGTATTCAACTTCCATATCATAATCTAAGAATAGATATATCAAATTCGTTTGTTTGGTTGATAAAATTTATTTTTAATATCAACAGAACTTTAAATATAGGTAAAAAAAAAAAAACTTAACAACTTGGTACATAGATTTTAAACAAATAAAAATATTTATTAGTTTTGTTTTGTCTAAACAAAACAAATGTATAAATTATTATTTTCTTTAAAATGGACCCCTCCGGGGCACTCTTTTAATAAAAAAAAATTGGAAATACAAAGTACATAGAATTGGGGACAGAGGATTGGAACTCAATTTCTGCGTGTATATTAGAAGTCGTAGGCCAGTTTTCATATTATATAAATGATACCTTGCAATAATGAGAAGTTGCTAGCAAATCATTTGTTTTTTCAATGAAAGGAAGTAGAAATCAGATCCCGAAACAGTCAGGATTACACAGCCACTATAGCAAATGAAGATCTTGTTTTCTTTATAAAAACACATGGACAAATAGGGTCATTCTTGTATTGTTCCCTTGCCAAGTATTCACTTAATCTTTTATACCACATTCGACCAGATTGTTTTAATCCATATATGGATCTTTGCAATTTAATCGAATAACGATGATAAGAATGTGATTTAGATGCTTTAGGCATTTAAAATCTTTCAGGGATCCTTATATATATATATATATATATATATATATATATATATATATATATATATATATCTTGCTCAAAGGAACCATACAAATATGCTGTTACGATATCCATCAATCGCATTTCTAACTTTTCAATGACTGACATGCTAATAAGATAACGAAAAGTTGTAGCATCCATCAGAGGGGAATAAGTTTCCTCATAATCAATTTTCGGGTCTTTATGAAAAATCTTGAGCAACCAAACGTGCTTTGTATCTTACAACTTCATTTTTATCATTTTTTTTCTTACAAATACCCATTTATAACCGACTGGTTTAGTCCCTTCAAGGGTTTGGACTATAGGTCCAAAATCATTATGCTTATTAAGTGAGCTCAATTCTTTTTCAATTGCTTCTTTCCATTGTGGCCAATCTTTTCTACGTCGACATTCATCGATGGATTTTGGTTCAAGATCTTCGGGATCCATCATTATATCAAGCGCTACATTATATGCGAAATATTCGTCAACGGTAGTATCGTTTCGGTTTCATCTTTTTCCCGTGACAACATAATTTACTGAGATCTCTTCAATGTCAACATTTTCAGGCACATGTTCCTCTTCAGGAGTATCGTCTATCATATCACGGGTCTCTTCTGATGTCTCTGCTGGAGATTTTATTTCCTTTACTTGGGCATCTTGAGTGTTTGCTCCTTTTCTTTTTCCAGGATTTTTATCTTTGGAACCAATTGGTCTACCCCTCTTTAAGTGAGGTTTTGACTCCTTTGCCTTGACAATTTGTACTTCAGGGACTTGTATTTTTGCAGGAGCATTTACAGCTGGAATATATGACTATGTTACTCTATTGATGTCGATGAATGCATCAGGAAGCTGATTTGCTATACCTTGTAGATGAATTATTTTTTGTACTTCTAAGTCACATTGATTTGTGCAAGGATCAAAATTATTCGATGAAGATGCATTCCATAAAATTTCTTTTCTCCCTCTGATTTTGAGAATATTTTATTCTCTCCCCCTAATTTTGGGAAATATTTTCATCAAAATGACAGTCTGCAAACCTTGCAGTGAATAGATCGCCTATCATTGGTGCTAGATATTTAATTATTGAGGGGGATTAAAAATTAACGTATATTCCCCATTTCCTTTGGGGACCTATCTTTGTACGTTATGGCGGAGCAGTTGGGACATATACCACACACCCAAAGGTTCTAAAATGATAAATATCAGGTTCTCTTCCAGAGACCAACTATAAGGGAGAAAAATTGTGATAAATTGTAGGTCTGATGCGTACAAGTGCTGCTGCATGTAAAATAGCATGCCCCCAAATTGTAAGAGGGAGATTTGTTTTCATAATAAATTGTTTGGCAATTAGTTGGAGCCGTTTAATAAATGATTCTGCTAGACCATTTTGTGTATGAACATGAGCGACATGATGTTCAACACGTATACCAATTGATGCACAGAACTCATTAAAAGCTTTTGATGTGAATTCTCCAACGTTATCTAACCGGATTGTTCCAATATTATAATCCGAAAATTGTGCCCTTAATCGTATTATCTGCCAAATTTCTAGATGATAATTGCAAGGCATCAAGAAAATATGCAAGAGGCTTCCTAGAAGTGTATAGCCGAGAGTGCCAAGTAGAGCAAGAAAAAGAGCCAAAATACCACTAAAAAAAGGTCAAAAGATCACCAAATGAATAATATTCAAAATGCGATAAATGGTGACTCAAACGTACATGATAGAACACTTGGGGACTGCCTAAAAACATGCTAAAAAACTGTCCCAAAATAGCTTGGCCGAGTGGTGTTTAAATTGTAAGAAATGGATAAAAAAACAAAGCTTTAAAAGATGTTTAAAAATGAAAAAATAAAGCTATGTTATCCGAAACTTTTTGAAGGCTCTTGGCACTTGAATGTGTTGAGTTTCTAGAGAGAAATGCACAACAATTCTTTGGGTCGAGAAGGCTTGAGAGAAAATGAATGGGGCGGGGTATATATAGGCTAGTTTAGCGTTCTAATGACCAATAGGCATCAGACAAGTGTCATGCTTGTAATAAAATAATAAAATATATAAATCAACTTCTTGGTACCTTCCTAGATTCTCTCCAGCAAATCAACATGCGTGAAATGTAAGAATAAAATATTTAGGAAGTTTCTATTTGTTCGTTTTAGCCAAAAAGCGCGAAACTATGCCACAAACCCACTCTTAAGAAATAAATCGAAAATTCTCTAAAAAATTATGAAACTATGGGAACTAGAAGTGTTCCCAAAGGATTATGGTCAAAATTTCACCTTAAAATGAGTTGACCATCTATGACTTTTAAGTGAACGAAAAATCAATTACGTATCGATTTTAAGGGTCCCCAAAAAAAGTCATCCAAAAATCATGAAACTATTTCTAAAATTCTTTTTAATTATCCTAGTGACATATCCAAAGTTTCAAGTCAAAATAAGATGTGGAGGTATAATTTGATTAAATATCCTTACGCGACTTGACAAAAAAAAAAAATATCCTTACGCGACTGAATAAAATACATTATCCCGTTTGTTGTAACTTGTCGACGTTTTGGCTAAAGTTTTGACTTGAAATATATTCGGATATAATATTCCTCAAATAGTAATGACTAAGAAGTCCTCAAAATATTTATTTTGAATATTTTAGAGCTTCATCCAATTTAAATGAAAACTGTTAGGGGTTCAGAGATAAAATCTATTTTTATTCTTTCGGCAAGTCTATGAATAAGGCATTTTCAAAATAAGTCTTTGAAAAATATATCGAATATAATTTAGAATAAAACATTTGAAATGAACACTATTTTGAATTGAATATTTATTTTTGGTCCGGAAAATCAACGTTCGAAATATTTCGATATTTGGGCTTTCTAGACTTTGCCTTTAAATATATCACAAATAACTTAGACTAGGATATGTCATTTTATTGACATTCCTTATCCAAATTAGTATTTGGTACGAGAAAACGACGTTCTGTCAGATTGACTCGTTATTTGTTTATGTCATATCGAATAAATCTAAGGGAGGATTTACTATTTATCTAGTAACTTCCTATATCTAATTTATTTTTCACTTTCATATATGACAAATCACCAAAATCTACAAATGAAAGGCTGTCACACATTATTGTTGTTATTATTATTATTATTATTATTATTATTATTATTATTATTATTATTATTATTATTACAATTATTATTATTATTATTATTATTATTACTACTATTGTTATTATTATTATTATTATTATTATTATTATTATTATTATTATTATTATTATTATTATTATACACTTCGCTAGAAACTGAAAGTATGAGGTGAAATCTGTCATAACTTAAACTTGAATGTTTTCAATTTTATCCCCGCACAACGGAACTTGGTCAAAGGGGTGCAAGTCAAAGCGAGTTTGAAACTTAGGAGTCCAATATGCCAAAAAAGATAGTTTGAGACCAAATCTAAAGAAGACCTAAAGATAAGGAGTGAAAAGTGTTATTTACTCTATAATAATTCTATTTTTGAGTTTGTTCTTTGCTTACGGTAAGGATTTTATATTTAGGTGTTTTTAGTTAAAGCAAATTTTTTTATTAGTTAATTGTCAAAATAAAAATTACTCCCTCCTTCCAACTTATTTTGTCCTAATTTGATTTTGGTGGTCAAACTAACCAAAGTTTGACCTCAAATAATAATTTTTCTTTTTTCTTTTTTTTAATCTGAAAATTAAATCATATTACACGTTAAGTGTATTTTGTGCTAGTAAAATTATCATATAATGTAAATAGTTTTCATTATTAAATTGGTTAATTTGACCAAAATTTGGTTAAAACGACAAAATAAGTGGGATGAAGGGAGTAATAGTTTTTAGTTTGAGTTAATTAATATAAAAAAATTGTTATTAATTTTAAATTGAGTTGAGTATCTTGATTATAATGTAAAATCTAAAGTAAATAAAGAAACCCTGTTAGATTTAATTTGATTGTTCTAAAATGTAGTATTGGACTCTGATTAGTGCTAAAATATATCATAATTTTTTTGATTGGTAAATTGATATGTGGTATGCTCATGTATCATAATAAAGGATATTTAAAAATTATTTATAATTAAAAGATATTTAAACATATGTAATCTATTAGTGTTTACATTTATAGAAAATTGTTGTGGAATAAAAACTAGGTTACTAGTATTGCGGCTAGGGTTGATGTATTTAATGCAAAGGTGTGTGAGCTTCGTGCTTTAATGGCTGCTCTTGTGTTCATGGTTGACTCTGCCTTCACAAGATGCCTACGTACTTTGATGAATATCAAAGATCAAGCCAAAAAACGTAGTTCTGAGAATGAGGGGTCAGGCCCTTTATATAGGCTGAGAAGCCTTATAATTATGGTAGGATTCAGAGACTTGGTGGGCAAGTCTTTGAGGAAGGTTCTAGATCTATTCCTTATAGGAATCAGTTTCCATATTGAATTGGATGCCTTAGTGGATAAGTCTGAAGGGGATATTATCCTTATCCAACTCTTATTTGCTGAGTTGTTTATTACCCTTAATATTAATTACGAAATTAATATTATAAATAGGGTTTGGGCCCATCTGGTGGGCCCCAAGTTTGGACTATTTCGGGTCTAATTAATACCACATTAAAGGTGTCTTTAAGGCTTAGTTTTAGCCCATATCATTTGCCCCCCAACTTCTAGGAAAACTGATCAGGTTTTCCTTGAAGTTTTAAATGCCTTTCTTGAGACTTGGGTCAGGGCTTTGTACACTAGTGTTTCACAAATGTCGTCTTGATGCAAAGTGTGGAGCGACCGACACGTTTACGACGATATGCCTTATTCGAGGCTAAGCAATTTATCTTCCATAACTTCAGTTACAAAATATTTTTCTTCAAGGAATTATCTATGAAATTCCTCGTATTTCCATATTTATCTTATTATGGTACCCACAGGTATCAAAATTCCATGTCCGTGAAGATTTGCTGTCAAAGAATCAATTTTTATATCAAATTTCGACCAGGATTCAGTATTTTCGACCAGGAATTCGACCAGGAATTCGACCAGGAATTCGACCAGAATTCTGGTCGAAATAAGGCCTTCTTTAGTTTCCTGATCGAAGAGATTTTCGACCAGGATTCTTGGTCGTTTCGACCAGAATCTTGGTCGAAATAAGGGTCCAATTTTGTTTTGGTCGAAGGGATTTTCGACCAGGATTCCTGGTCGTTTCGACCAGGATCTTGGTCGAAATAAGGGCCTCAGAATGGCTTTGGTCGAAGGGTTTTTCGACCAGGATTCTTGGTCGTTTCGACCAGGATTCTGGTCGAAATAAGGGCGTTTCCAACGCTTTGGTCGAAGGGTTTTTCGACCAGGATTCTTGGTCGTTTCGACCAGGATTCTGGTCGAAATAAGGGCGTTTCCAATGCTTTGGTCGAAGGGTTTTTCGACCAGGATTCTTGGTCGTTTCGACCAGGATTCTGGTCGAAATTAGGGCGTTTCCAACGCTTTGGTCGAAGGGTTTTTCGACCAGGATTCTTGGTCGTTTCGACCAGGATTCTGGTCGAAATAAGGGCCACTTTGGCTTTGGGCCTATTCTTATTGGGCCTCATAGGTTTATTGCGTATTTTATAGAAATACCTTTTTTTCTTTTCAGAATGGGCTTGACCTCATGGCTGTTATTGGGCCTGTCCGGGCTATTCAAATCCAAATTTAGGATCTCTTGTCTATGATATTTTTCAAAAATATCTATGATTTTTTTTTCAAAATATCTATGATATTTTTCCAAGATATTTTTCTGAGAATGTCCTAGAATTGGGCCTTAATTTGGGCCGGTTTCATGGGCTTTTACTAGGTCAACTTCGGAATTTTGACCTGTCACTGTAGGTTTTCTGACCGTTTGGAGGAATTTTAACCGGCTAAAAAGTTGTATATAAGAGTGAGAGTGGAGAGTTCACTTTCTCATTCTCACTTCTACTCAAACACTTCACTAGAAATTCTCTCTATAGTTCTCTTTATTTCAAGGCGATTTCCGGCGAGAGTTTTTATCAAAGCTCCTCCCCCTCACGGTGGT
This sequence comes from Saposhnikovia divaricata, assembly GCA_036435485.1. NCBI lineage: Eukaryota > Viridiplantae > Streptophyta > Magnoliopsida > Apiales > Apiaceae > Saposhnikovia > Saposhnikovia divaricata. The sequence continues at coordinate 133,620,428 of CM071594.1, read as the reverse complement.
TTCTGGGTTTTTCCTTGAAGATTTCTTCAAACCTTCATACTTTCTGGGTTTTCTTTGAAGATTTCTTCAAATCTTCATAGTTTCTGGGTTTACTTTGAAGATTTCTTCAAACCTTCATATTTTCTGGGTTTTAGCGGAGCTTCAAACCTTTTTCCAGGAGCATCAATGGAGGACAAAGCTAAGTCCCGTCTTGCAAAAATGAATTCTGCCTCCTCCAAAGGTACGATCACCATTCGCTCTTCTTACACATCTCTAGTAGACATGTTAAATCAACGTGGAGATGATTACCCTTCTTTGTCAGAATTAGATGCGTATGACTGCTGTAGCTCGTATCATGATGTTGAGGAAATCACTAGATATAACAAACTTTTTAAAATCAAGTCACCTTATAAACTTGTCCCAGCTGAGCCAGGTGACAGGCCTTGTCACTGGAAACCCAATTCTTTGTGTGTTTATAGGGAGAGTTTAGTAGCTGGTCTTCGCTTTCCGTTTCATGAATTCATTCCTAGACTTTTAGCTGATGTTCAAATTAGTCCATGTCAACTCCCGCCAAATGCGTGGAGAATCATACTATGTGTCATGGTTTTGTGTCTCAGACAACAACTCCCTTTATCTGTTGCGCTTTTTCGCAAAATTTTTCAATTTTACAATAGTCATGCCACGAACCCTGGCTGGGTATATGTTAAGCTCCGCCCTAGAGTTCCCCCACTTTTTAATGGAAAGTCAATCCCTGATAATAATACAGGTTGGAAAAATGAGTTTGCATACTTAGAATGGGACGGAGGTGATTGGGGCACTCTCTTTAGGCAGACATTTTTGAGAGTTTCAGACGGAAGCGCTAAGGGAATCGTCCTTAGTACCGAGGAACGGGCCGCTTATAATACTCTGACCCAGGCAGATGGTAGTTCTATTACGTGCCTAAGCCTTTTAAATGAGGAATCTCTAAGGGGAGTAGGCCTTTCCAGAGTTTCTGAACGGGGTAATTTTCTTACTAATCTTTGCCATTTACTTTTTTACTGAATTTATTCCAACTCGTTTTTGGTTATTCTTGCAGTTGCGAAGTTGATTGTGGAGGCTGCGCCCTCTCCTGATGAAGAGACTTCCAGGATGGCTCGAGCTAAGAGGGCTGCTGACCCTCGAGGGAAAAACACAGAGCCTCCTTTTCTACGCCCTCACAAGGTCCAGAAAGGAGACTTGAGGTATGGTGACATAGCTGGATTGGAGGGGAGCTCCCAGGTCAACGTCCAGTCGACAGTTTTTAGGCCTCCCTGGGGCTTCAGAAAGCAGGATTCTGTGGTGGGTTCTACCAAGCACTCCATGGATTGGTCTTTGAACTCAATCACCACTCCTGACTATAAGGATATGGTCCTTAATGGAGGTATTGGAGAGTCAGAGGCGCTTGGTGCTCAGGCTATTGCTGTGGTGAGTCTCGAACTTTGTCTTTTCAATACCTTAACGGCTTAGACTCATTATTTGATTTTAATGCTAACCTTTCATGCAGGCTAACGTCCATTTCCAAAGCTTGGTTCATAAAGCCAAAGCTTGGAAGGAGAAGGCCAAAGGTTTTGAGTCTGAGTCTTAGAAGAAGACTCTCCATATTAACCGACTGGAAGAGCAACTAAAGAAGAAAGATGAAGAGATGGTTGGGATGCATGCGGAGCTAGTTGCTCTGAAGGATGACAAGGAGAAGCATATTGATGACTATCTGGATTCGAATGAGTACAAGACTCTCATGGAACAGCATGATGAGATGCTCTTTCCTAGCCAGTTTACTGATGGGTGGACCAAAGCCCTTGAAGCAGTTCTGAGGCAGCATCCAGGGTTATTCTTGCCTTCTGCTTTTCCTAGCCCTCACCTTCCCAGTGCCTTGACACATGAGCCTGGTTCCAGTGAAGAGCTATTCGGGGAGGATGATGCTTTGGTCAAGGAGCATGCTACCGCCACCACTTCAGCTTTGGATCCCGAGCCTCCTCTAGCTCAGCCTGGTGCTGCTAACTCTGCCGATGATGGGTCTACTACTGAGACTAGATCTGAGGATGCTTCTCCCGCTAAGGAGGCCCCTAAGGCCCCTTAAGCTTTATTTATTTATCTTTTGTTTTTCTGAACTCTGGGTCTCCACCATTTGACTTGATAGCCTTCGGGCCTTTGTGTGTGTAACTTTTAACTTAACTATTTATGCAGTTAGTTTCTGTTCATTTTTCTTGGTTTTGCTCATAGTTCGTTAAACTTTAGAATTTTCGAGTACTTGGCCTCCTGGCTGGTACTAAACTCATAAGTTGGTTCAACATTCGTCTTTCGTTTGTTTTAACAAGGAAGAATAACTAATAGAGAAAACAGAATAAATTCCATTATGCTGTCAAAGGACATCAATAAAATGGGTTCAACCCTTACATAGATACTCTATCTCCTACTGGGAGCAACATGCTCTATAATGGTTTCATTCGAACCTTATTTCTAATAAATAGATAAAAGTCTAAGCCTTTGTCAAAAGAACTTAAACATAATAAACTTTGAGGTTCACAGCATGCCAAGTTCGGGGCACCTCAACCCCATCCAAGGTTTCTAACTTGTAGGATCCTCGTCCTAACACCTTTCTGACTAGATACGGTCCTTCCCAGTTTGGCGCTAACTTTCCTTTTTGGCCAACTCCTGAGGCTTCAATCTTCCTCAGAACCATGTCGCCTTGTCGAAAGAATCTTTCCTTAACTCTCTGGTTGCAATGAAAAGAGGCTCTCTTCTGATATTCAGCATTCCTAGCATTAGCTTCATCTCTAACCTCGTCAATTAAGTCAAGGGCAAGTCTCATCCCTTCTTCATTAGTTTCTGGCTCATATGCCTCGACTCGAGGTGATGCTTGCATGATCTCCAAAGGCACAACTGCCTCGGCTCCATAAGCCAGCAAAAATGGGGTTGCTCCAGTTGTTACCTTACAAGTGGTACGATATGCCCAAAGTATGGGCAGCAATTCATCTACCCAAGTGTTCCTAGAGCGTTCGACCCTCTTCTTCAGTCCATCAAGGATAATTCGATTAGCTACCTCAGCTTGCCCATTGGCTTGTGGATGTGCCACTGAGGTAAAACGGAGCTCAATCGCATTCTCTTCACAATACTTCTTAAACTCTTCATTATTGAACTGTGTCCCATTGTCTGTCACAAGGATTCGTGGGATTCCGTATCTGCAAATGATGTTCTCCCAAAAGAACTGGGAAACTTGCTTGGTGGTTATCTTGGTCAGGGGTTTAGCCTCAATCCACTTAGTGAAGTAATCAATGGCCACTATCAGGAATTTCCTTTATGCTGAAGCCATGGGAAAGGGTCCAAGTATATCCATCCCCCACATCGCAAATGGAATGGGAGAGTTAATCGAGGTCAACATCTCAGGCGGTTGCCTCACAATTGGGGCATGCTTCTGGCATCTCTCACATCTCTTGACATAGTTTTGTGCATCAGCCAACATCTCCGGCCAATAGAACCCTAAACGAATTATCTTGTGAGCTAGGGCTCTGCCCCCCAAGTGTTGCCCACAGATCCCTTCATGAACTTCCTCCAATGCTTTCCTTGCCTCTTGAGGCCTTAGACACTTCAAGTACGGGATGACAAACGACCTTTTGTACAGAATACCCTCAATCAAAGTATATCTCAACGCTCTTACTGAAAGTTTTCGTGCCTCCATGGCATTGTCTGGGAGCCACCCGGTCTCTAGGTGTGCCTTGATAGGATCTATCCAAGAGCCTCCTATATCAATTGGTGCCACTAGCTTTACGTTAACGGTCGGGGCCTTCAAGACCTGAAAGTAGACACTCCCAGCATAATTTTCTATCTCAGAAGAAGCAAACTTAGACAGGGCATCGGCCTTAATGTTTTCTTCTCTCGGGATGTGTTCAACATAACACTCCTCAAACTGAGACATAACAGCCTTCACCACTCTCAGGTATTTCGCCATAGTCTCATCCTTAGCCTCGAATTCACCATTTACTTGGGATACCACAAGCCGTGAATCTCCACAAACTTTGAGATTTTTGACCCTCATGATTCTAGCTAAACCCAAACCAGCTATTAATGCCTCATACTCCGCCTCATTGTTGGTAGTAGGAAAATCCAGTTTTAAAGAGTACTCAACTGTGAACCCGTCGGGGATTTGCAAAACCAAACCTGCACCACTAGATTTTGTTTTTGATGCTCCATCAAAATAGAGCACCCAATATTCCTTCAGATCAGGTGTAAGTTCCTCTTCTTTTTTCTCTTGCCCAGGGGTAGTCATTATCTCTTGCCCCCCGACTTCTTGGTTGTTAATAGCGCATTCAACCACGAAGTCAGCCAATGCCTGAGCCTTGATGGTTGTTCGAGGCTTGTATGTGATATCGAATTCTCCTAACTCAATTGCCCATTTGATTAGCCTTCCACTGGCCTTAGGGCTATGCAATATGTTCCTCAACTGCTGGTTCGTCAGAACTTGAATCTTATGTGCCTGGAAGTAAGGCCGCAATTTCCTTGAGGCAGTTACTAATGCCAAAGCAAACTTTTCTATGGGTGAGTAATTCAACTCAGCCCCATGCAACACTTTGCTCACATAGTAGATAGGTTTCTGGATTTTCTCCTCTTCCCGAATAAGGACAGCACTCAGGGCTTGTTCAGATACCGCCAGGTATAGACAAAGAGTCTCCCCAGGACTTGGTTTGGTCAACAACGGGGCTTCAACCATGTACTTCTTCAGTTGTTCAAAGGCCTCTTGGCTCTCAGGGGTCCACTCAAAATTTTTCACCTTCTTCAATGCTTGAAAGAAAGGCAAGCATTTGTCACCAGACTTGGAGATGAATCTTCCTAAAGCTGTTACCCGGCCTGTCAACTTCTGCACATCTCTTATAGAGCGTGGGGGTTCCATGTCTAAGATCGCCTTGATCTTGTCGGGGTTGGCCTCTATGCCTCTTTTAGAAACCATCAGACCCAAAAATTTGCCTGATCCAACGCCGAAGGCACACTTGGCTGGATTCAACATCATTTTGTGGTGCCTCAGCACTTCAAATGCCTCTCTGAGGTGTTTAATATGGTCCGCTTTAACCAAGCTTTTAACCAGCATATCATCGACATAGACCTCCATGGTTTTTCCAATTAGATGGGCGAATATCTTATTCACCAATCGTTGGTAGGTAGCTCCCGCATTCTTTAGACCAAACTCCATAACAAGATAGCAGAAAACACCAAAGTCAGTTATGAAAGATACCTTTGGGATGTCATCCTTGTGCATCTTAATCTGATTATAGCCGCTGAATCCATCCATGAAGCTCAACATCTCATGTCCAGCTGTGGCATCTATCAACATATCTATTCTTGGCAGGGGGAAACAATCCTTTGGGCATGCATCATTCAGGTCAGTGAAGTCTATACACATCCTCCACTTTCCATTCGCTTTCTTGACCATCACAGGGTTTGCTAACCATTCGGGAAACTGAATTTCTTCAATAAAACCAGCCTCCAAAAGCTTATCCACTTCTTGCTTAATGGCCTCTTGCCTTTCCGGAGCAAAATTTCTCTTCTTCTGCTGTATTATCTTCTGATTAGGGTCGACATTCAATCTATGAGTTATAAGTTAGGGATCAATCCCTGGCATATCAGCTGCTGTCCAAGCGAAAACGTCGCTATTCTTTTGTAAGAACTCTATCAACTTGCCCTTCAGGGGTTCTTTTAAAGAGGCTCCTATATAAGTCACCTTCTCAGGGTCGCCTAGCTCCAGAGGGATAGGTATTAAGTCCTCTGCTGGCTTTCCTCGGTGTTCATCATCACCACGGACATCCATGTCTTCAATCGAGAGTACCTGCCCCCCGGTTCCATCAGCTCTCAAAGCAGCCACATAGCAACTCCTGGCCATTTTCTGATCTCCTTTCTGTTCCCCAACACCATTTCTGGTTGGAAATTTGACCTTCATGTGATAGGTAGAGGCAACAGCCTTGAATGCATGAAGTTCGGTCCTCCCTAAGATTGCATTGTACGTTGAGGCAGCCTTAATTACTAGAAAGTTCAACATCTGGGTGGCTTCCTTAGGTTCTTGCCCTATTGTCATGGGCAGCTGAATGGTCCCTTCAACCTTGGACTCAACTCCATTAAATCCGTAGATCGGCATGTTAGTCGGGGTTAGTTGAGAGTCAGTATACCCCATCTTCACAAAAGCGTCATGAAACAAGATATCGACAGAAGCTCCATTGTCTATCAGGACCCGCTTCACTTCCGAATTTCCAATTACAGGAGTTATGACCAACGGGTCGTCATGGGGGAATTTCACCCCTTCAAGGTCTGAATCATCAACACCAATCACTGTCTCAGTCTTAGCACGCTTCGGGGCTTCTCCTGTGATGTGCATCACTTCTCTGGCATAAGCCTTTCGAGAGTTTCGGGTAGTGCCGGCCGCTGTTGGTCCTCCCCAAATCATATTGATTACTGGCCCTCGAGGCTGTGGGTTACGATCACGATCGTTATCCCTCCTATCATTGTCTCTTCTATCATAATCCCTTTTCTGGGCTCCACGATCTTCACCCTTGGTGAACTTGTTTAACTTTCCCTTCCGGATTAAAAATTCAATTTTATCCTTTAACTGTCTGCAGTCATCTGTGTCATGCCCCACATCCTTATGGAATCTACAATACAGATCTTTGTTTCTCTTTTCGGGGTCACCCCTGAGTGGTTTAGGCCAGCGAAAGTCCTTATCCTTCTCAATATCCAACAAAATTTGGCTCCTAGGAGCGTTCAACCTTGCGTAATCAGAAAACCTCGGCCCAAAACCCTTCTTGGGTGATGACTCGGAGTCCTTGCCAGCCCGGGGATACTTGTCCCTAGCGTCGTACTCTTGCTCTGACTTTCTTTTCTTTGAATCATTAGAGCCCTTGCCATTACCTCATGTGGTTTCCTTCTTCATGCTGTCCTCAGCCTTGATATATTTATCGGCTCTTCTCTGGAGCTCGGCCATGTTCTCAGGAGGGTGTTTTGCCAAAGACCTTTTGAAGAAGAGGTCAGTGGTTCCGTGTTCCAGGGCTACCATGGCCACCTTATTTTCCAGATCGGTGATATTCAACGTCTCTTTGGTGAATCGCTTGAGATAATCCCTTAAGTTCTCATTCTTTCCCTGCATCACATACATAAGGGATGCAGAACTTTTCTCATGAATTCTCCCACTGATGAATTGGCTGATAAAGGCAGCGCTCAACTCCTTAAAAGAGCCAATCGAGTTTGCAGGTAGATGGCTATACCATCTTTGAGCCATGCCTGACAGAGTTTGGGGGAACGCCCTACACTTTAAGGCATCACTAGCAGGCTGCAGCAGCAGTGCGTTTGAGAATGTTCTGACATGATTTGCGGGATCGCCCGTTCCATCATAGGCCTTAATAGTTGGCATCTTAAATTTCCTTGAGATGTGGGCATTCATCACCTCCTCAGTAAACGGAGGTGTGGGATCGTCAGGGTCCCCAAGTGGCATCAGATCTTTGGGGTTGCTTCTGGGGGTCTCCACCCTTGTCGATTTTTCGGTTCGGGTATCAGCCCTCCTTCGCCTTCTTGAAGGCCTCTCCAAATTTATAATGGGGATCCTCTCTGCAGTTGGAGGAGGCTGAGTTTGATTCAACCTATCTTGTTCTCTTGCAATATCGTCCTTCAATTTTAAGATTTCTGCCTCATAAGCCTTGATTTTCTCAGCAGTTGTCAAGGGGAGTCCATCATGGATTCTTCGTGTTCTTCTTAGAGGTTCCTTATTAGCACGTCGCCTCCTCGGGCCTTCATCTCGATCATCATCCTCAGATGATGATGAATCATCAGTATAGGGACCAGAGTAATCATCATATTCTCGATCCCGGATCTATAAGGCGTGTCCGCTTGGTCCAGGTTCCCTTCGTCGAGGAGGGTAGTTAGGCAGCCCATACATAGGGTTGGTGTTTAAAGGGAGATCCGTAGTATGGATCTGTACCCCCGTGCGATCAACGTTACCAAGAGGAGAAACCACCATCTGGAGAGGGTTAGTTTCTTGGCTTTGATGAACAATCACTAAGTGGGTCCCCTCTACATGGGGAGTCGTCCCTGCGGGCTGAATGGGCAGAGTTTGAATGACCGCCCCTGTTGATGGGAGTATTTGTCCTTCCTCAGTGATGATGAGCGGATCAGAAGTGGCTGGTGAAGCAGAGTTAAGGGGCACGGCCTCGGTTGATGTTGTTCTTCGTGTTTGAACCATGGTTGATGTTGTCTTCCCACAGACGGCGCCAAATGTTGTGGAATAAAAACTAGGTTACTAGTATTGCGGCTAGGGTTGATGTATTTAATGCAAAGGTGTGTGAGCTTCGTGCTTTAATGGCTGCTCTTGTGTTCGTGGCTGACTCTGCCTTCACAAGATGCCTACGTACTTTGATGGATATCAAAGATCAAGCCAAAAAATGTAGTTCTGAGAATGAGGGGTCAGGCCCTTTATATAGGCTGAGAAGCCTTATAATTATGGTAGGATTCAGAGACTTGGTGGGCAAGTCTTTGAGGAAGGTTCTAGATCTATTCCTTATAGGAATCAGTTTCCATATTGAATTGGATGCCTTAGTGGATAAGTCTGAAGGGGACATTATCCTTATCCAACTCTTATTTGCTGAGCTGTTTATTACCCTTAATATTAATTACGAAATTAATATTATAAATAGGGTTTGGGCCCATATGGTGGGCCCCACGTTTGGACTATTTCGGGTCTAATTAATACCACATTAAAGGTGTCTTTAAGGCTTACTTTTAGCCCATATCAAAAATATTATTTACGATTTATTAGTAATTGTTTTTTAAATTAAAAATCATGTAATACATGAGCTTATTATATTAAGATATTAATAACATTTAAATTTAATATAATTACGATTAGTTTATTAAATAATTATGGTAAATAATAAAAACTTTGTATATGATTGATTCATTTAGAATTTAGAAGTGAATTATGATTGATTTATAATAATTTTTATTTTTTGATCTGTAATTTATTGACCAAACATTGGCAATACTCTTTTAGCGTATATTTTGTATTTTAAATAATTAAAATATATGTATTGTTAGCGAAATAATGACAAATGTACCACATTTTCCGTTTATTATTACATCAATAAAGGTTTTTGCTTCTAAGGCTATAAACACCAACCTAATAATGCCATTCAACATGCGTAATAAGTTTTTAATAGAAACCCAATCCCCGATGAACTCTGATGAAGAAGATGGAGTAGAGATAAGGAGATAAGGTAAGGGGGTGAGAGAGGCCTTGGGAGGTGTGGTGGTGGGTTGCAACCATCGATGTCGTCGAAACCATGCCGACCACGGTGGAGGTTGATGTGCTAAAAATAAATATTTTAATATCGCAAGCGCACGATCTCGTTTTAGTATTTTAAGACTCGATCCACATAGACTAACATTTTCGCAATCCTTAAAATTTAATTTAATCAAACTAGACAATTTGGATTTTTGAGAATTTTGGTTTTAACTAATTAATTCCTAAAAGATAATTCTAAATTATTAAAACTAAATTATTCTAAAAATTCTGAATTCGAATAAAAACTAAAAGAAATTTTTTAAAAAAATTGAACATGACTCGTTTGTAAACTTAACTAGCCAAAAACAAACCGATTACACAATCTTATAATTCGATTAATTCTCAGGATTCGTACCACAAAGAAACAGGAACACAAAACTCGGACTCTAAACGCAAAACAGAACACAGAGACGTGACTCACAGAGGACAGACTCGGAAATTAACAAACAGTAAACTGGACTCTCAATTCAAGAACTCGAACACAACAAAAAGAAAGGAAAAGAACTCGACGCAAACAGCGAACAAACCATTCAACTCAGCAACAACTCAGAATCGATTCAAAAACAGACTAAGCAAACTCGGTGATAATGCAGCAAACTAAATACAGAACAATGCTTCACAAACTCGGAAGTACACTACAGCACCTCAACACACAAACTCAGCAACAATAATCGATTTACAAAATTAAAACAAAACTCAGACAACATTTCGAAAACTCAGTAAACTCAACAACAAACAACGAACAATAACTCAAACGATAACTCTAAACAAACTCGGAAAACATTAGTCGACAGCAAACGCAGAACAAAACTAAAACTCGACACGCAGCCATGACTCAGAACTCAGCAAAACAAACACGCAGCAACGAACTAGAATCAAAACTCGATGAAATGGTGACTCAGTAACTGAACTACACAGCAACTAACATTCAACATTACAGCAAACTCAAATAAAAACTCAGCAAACTCGCTTGACTCAGCGTAAACAACTATAACAACGCAACTAATTAAAACAACTCAGACATTTACAACAGCACGGGAACTCAGAATCAGTAAACGAAACCGAAAAACGAAAACTCAAACATCGCAGCAAATCGAACCAAAGCGAAAAGGAACAAAACGAAGAAAAGACAACAGAACAAGAACAGAACGGAAAGGGGTGTTTGGTTTAGACAGAAAAAAAGAAAGGGAGAATAAAGGAAGGAGGAAGCTGGGAAAATCGAAGGGAAGAACAGAGGAGTGGTGGATTCTAATCGAACAAGAACGGGAGAAAAAGAAAGAAGATGGGTCTTGTTATCTGCTAAACGAGATGAACAAAATATAAACAGGGGAAATAAAACAAAACAAAAAACAGGTAAACTAATTGCTGAAAATTAATGAAACAAATATTTTTTTTGTTTTTTTTATATTTATTATACCAACATATAAAATATAAATATTAGATCTACAATTAAAAATAAACAAACCCACAATAAAATTGAGATTTAAAGGGGCACAACTACAATTATTAATTAAGAACAAGAAAACAAAATGGGTTACTTTCTACCCCAAGTGGTTAGCATTTCGCTACTTTGTCCACTAAACGGATTTACGAAAATAACGAGAGCGGGGCAACAAAAACGAAAGAGCAAGACAAGAAATTAAAGAAATGGAAATTTGCATTAATATAAAAAGTGTTTACAAGATTAAAGAACTACAAAACAAGAAATGAAAACTACCCTAAAAACTACCCTAAAATCTAGGTTATCTAATACAAGGGAGGTGAGGGGGTATATATAGGACAAGAATCAGGGTTAAGGGGTGTGTTGGGTGAATCTTGGCCCTACACCTTCTAAATGTGGTGGACAAATCCTAGCCATCTATTTGTTTCTTTCCCCCTTAAGCTTTGATGAGTGGATCTTGGCCATACACTTAATTAGTGTGTTGGGATGATCTCCACCTTCCACATGTCTTCAAAGATTCTTTTTCCACCAAGCTCCTAATTCTTTTTCATCTTTTCATTTAAGTCCTTTTTCTTCCTCTTTTTCCCTTCCTTGCACTTTATTTCTTTATTTTGCCATTTCTTTATTTATTTACGAATTTCCTGAAATGCAACAAAAATATATATTAAAATACAAGTTCAAGCAATAAATAGGTAATAAAAATATGCAAAAATATGCACTTATCAGAGGTGGATGATGATTGTAATATAGATATGTCCTATGCACATATATTGTTGGGTATAATTAACTACAGCAACAATGAGGCAGTGATATGTATTAAACAAGAACAGGTAATTAACAAAATAACGAAACAAAACACGAAGGCATAAACAAGAGTATAATCAGAGACTGTAATTTAACGAGAAAAGCAAGAAAACTTATCTCCCACAGCAGCTTTAGCAACAACTGATTAGAGAGAAAGAACAGCTGACTCGCCAAACCCTTCGAGAGGACTTGACCGTTCTTAAAGAGATTATTGCCCCACTTACGCTGTGTTGGGATGCAGCAATATTGCTTCCAGGATAAAACAGCACAGACCAGTCCGTTCACATATACGGCAATGATCAACAATGACCAGCACCTCAGTTTGCCTGAGAATTATGTATTATATCTGAATGTGCTGAAAGAGAGCAGAGAAAGAAGAAGACATATAGGGTTTTCAATCCTTAGGACGTATGTTATGTCTCAACGTTCTATTCTGTATATAATACCAAAATAAAACGTAATTGATACTCCATAAAACGAAAGTAAATATTCTGATTTAATTTCATTAACTGCATCAGTATTTCAGTTACAGCAGCATCAGGAGTTAACCATCGTCAGGATTTGATGTCCATCAGGATTAGTCAACATCAGTATCTGATCCATCAGGATTTTGGTCCATCAGAATCTGATGCCCATCAGGATCTGTCCATCAGGATTTGATGTCTGATCAGGCCCAATAATCCAAGTACTGATACTGATCCAACATCAGTAAAAAATAAAGTCTGATTTTCTTTTAAAATAAATCAATATTCTAGGTAATACAATTCCTCGTCCACGTCGACTCGCGTACGTGAGACTCCGAGAAATTCTCCCAAATCGCCCTTCGACCCGACCCGATTCCTGTCGTGGCGTGGCGAGGAGGGCGGCGGCGGCGCGTGTGTGTGTTTGTGCGCGAGGCTCACACTACAACCATGCACACCCACATGCCTTAGTAGTTATGAACTACACTTGCAAATGGAGCAATATAAAGCCATCAACCTCTCATTACCAATTCTATGTGGGACTCAAGTTATTTCAACTAAACAACCCACATAACCCATTTTAAACATCCTCTTTTCAACTCAATTTATTTATGGATTTCACTAAGAAAATGTCTTAGATCCAAACATGAAAGTTTAAGTCCTCATTACCAGGAACAACCTCTACTTGTTAGATTTCGGAAATTACATCAAGAACATATTATAAATATGCCTCATACTTTCCATTTTCTAACAATCCCCCACAAATCCATACGAAAATGCATATCGGTTCTCATCATAATTTGTTTTTCAGAGTAGGTACCCTTTCGGGTTTGAACCCTCCTAAGTCCTCTACTTCGATGGCTACCGGATTCAGATGGAATGTTTCACCTTGAATCTTTATCCGTTTGGTGTAACCACACTCCATAGACGACGATAAGTCAAAGGCTATGGTGCTAATCTACGGCTTTGAGACATTAATGGTCTTGTCTCGATCCTATTCGTCGAATGCTTCAAGGAATAACCCTTTCCTGTAATTGCGACCACACAATTACATTCGCTTAGCTGGGCATCTCCAGAGATGTACTGCTAGCATCTTGTCATATGACTTGCCCCATTCAGAGTTCAAATAACTCTTGCTATTCTGGCAGTTACAGTACCTTATAGGTTTACAGGGGATAGACTCCAGATACGTGAGTATCAATCTATGTAGTTAAAGGTACAACCAATTCACCCTTACAACTTGTTATTACCACATTGAATACACTTTCGAGGGATCTCCTCTCATGTGTATTGGGTTCCCGCTGTAGATGAATCATTATGGGCTATCAGTCCCATCCCCAACCTAGACTTAAGGACAACTGCATGCTCAAGTCCCTTAGTCAAAGGATCAGCTAGGTTATCTTGAGTTCCAACAAACTCAACAGCAATAATCCTTTCAGACATTAGACCCCTTTTAGACTTCAGTCTAACTTGGATATGTCTCTTTGTTTTCACATTATACTTCTTGATGTTAATCTTGTCGATAGTTGTATGGCTATCACATTGAACATCAAAAGCAGGAAGTGGATGACTTACTACAGGTAACATCAACATCAGTCCATGTAACCATTCAGCCTCAGTCCCCGTGACATCTAATGCACACAACTCAGCCTCAAAAGTAGACTGAGTTATAATAGTCTGTCTAGAAGACTTCCAAGACACTGCTCCACCCGCTAGGGTAAACAGGTATCCAGTTACTCCATTGGAACCAGACTTCTTAGCTATCCAACTTGCATCAGTATATCTCTCTAGCACTCCAGAAAACCTCCTGTAATGTAAACCAAGATATATGGTGCCTTTCAAATATCTAAGTACTCTATCAAAAGCATCCCAATGAGTCTTGTTTGGACAGCTTGTATATCTTGCTAACTTAGACACTGAATACGAAAAATCTGGCCTAGTACCATTAGCAAGATACTGCAAACTCCTAATAATCTGAGAATACCTTAACTGGGACACAGGAACTCCTGAACTTTTCTTGACAAGGGCAACTTTAGGATCATACGGAGTACTTGCGATTCTACAATTTGAATAACCATACTTCTCAAGTATAGATTTCTCTATATAATGAGATTAGGACAAGGTTATTCCATCAGTTGACTGAGTCAACTTGATACCAAGAATCAAATTAGCCTCTCCCAAATCCTTCATATCAATGTGCCTTTTCAAGAACCTTTTAGTCTCGTTAATAATCTACATATTGGTTCCAAACAATAAAATATCATCTACATATAGGCACACAATAATACATTCATTTCCTTTAACCATGTAATAGACACACTTGTCACTTTCATAAACTACAAATTCTGATTCTAAAACAGTTTCATCAAACTTTTTATGCCAGTCTCTAGGAGCTTGTTTTAAGTCATGTATAGACTTGATTAACTTACATACTTTCCTTTCATTACCAGAGGCAACAACAAATCTCTTAGGCTGATCCATATAAATATCTGCTTCAAGTTCACCATGAAGAAAAACTATCTTTACATCCATTTGATGGATGATAAGACCATGTACAGAAGCCAATGATATAAGCATTCAGATTGTTGTCATTCTATCAACTGGAAAGTATGTGTCAAAGTAATCAATGCCTTCCTTTTGCTTAAAGCCCTTAGTTACCACTCTAGCCTTATACTTATCTATTGAGCCATCCGGGTTCATCTTCCTTTTGAAGACCAAATTACATCCTATAATAGAACACCCAGGAGGTAGATCAACCAACTCCCATGTTCCGTTAGAAACAATAGAGTCAATTTCACTTTTTACAACACCTTTCCAGTACCTTGATTCAGAAGAATCCATGGCCTGTCGAAAAGTTAAAGGTCCATCCTCGATATTGTAAGTGATAAAATCACTTCCAAAATCCTTGACTACCTTTACACGCTTACTCCTTCTAGGTTCCTCTACTTCATCAAGAATAGAGCTACCATCAGGATCTGCCCCCACATTTGTCATCCTTTCCACATGATCAGGAATGGACCTCGATGTGTGAGTGGGATCATCATCAGGAATATCTTGAGGTATACCAGTCTTCATAGGGAACACATCCTCAAAGAATGTTGCATCACGAAATTCAACTATAGTGTTGGCCACTATTCCGTCTATGTCAGATTTTAACACTAAAAATATCATAGCTGTAGTGGTTTCAATATAACCCAGAGAGATGCAATCAACAGTTTTCGGCCCTAGTTTCTTTCTTTTGTGTTCAGGGACAAGCACCTTTGCAAGGCACCCCCACACACAAAGATATTTAAGACTAGTCCTTTTCGTTGTCCATAATTTATAAGGTGTCTTGTCCATATGTTTCAGAGGAACTCTATTCAGAATATAGCAAGCCGTATTCAGAGCCTCCCCCCACATGTACTTAGGCAACCCTGAATTAATCAACATACTATTGATCATATCTTTAAAGGTTCTGTTCTTTCGTTCTGCCACCCCCATTAGACTTTGGTGTGTATGGTGGAGTTACCTCATGAACTATACCATTGCTTTTGCAAAATTCATTAAATGAGGTACTCGTGTACTCACCACCTCTATCTGATCTCAAACGTTTAAGTACTTTACCAGTTTGTGTTTCAGCTTCAGTTTTGAACATAATGAATTTTCTAGTGCTTCATATTTATGTTTAAGCAAATAAGCATAACAATATCAACTATAATCATCTATAAAGGTTATGAAATATCTATTATGATCATTGGTCAAAACACCACCAAATTCACATATGTCTGTGTGCACTAAATCTAACACATTTGAATCCCTAACCACATTATGAAAGGGTTTCCTAGTTTGTTTAGCCGTCACACATACTTGACATTTAGATTTCTTATCAATGGCATGTTTTGAATCAACCCTAAGTTCATCATGTTCTTTAGAGCACCAAAATTCAAGTGACCAAGACGCAAATGCCACAAATCAGATGATTCAACACAATAAACAGAAGGAGCAATACTATCATTAATAAAATTGCCCAAAACAGGCTTAACATTTATTAAAAATAATCCATCAGACAAGTAACCTTTGCCAAAAAATACATCAGTATGTGTAATAACTACTTTATTACATTTCAAAGAAAGTTCAAAACCATTCTTTACTAAACAACTTCCACTTATTATATTTCTACGAATATCAGGAACATGATGCACTCTAGTGAGGGATAGAACACGCCCAGAATCGAACTTCGGGTCCAAGTTTCCTATTCCAAGTACTTGAGCTGCACTTGCATTCCCCATCGTCACAGTCATTCCATGAGTCTGTTGATAAGATACAAACAGAGTAATATCAGTACAAATATGTACATTAGCTCCAGTATCAATCAACCATTCGTGAGACGAATAAGTGGATAGAAGTACATGGTTGTAGGTCACATACCTGTTGTTAGTTTCAGAAGCAATAGCCTCAACAACAACCATGTTAACTGTAGGCCCACCAGTGGTTCCAAGCACAGAGTTAGCTTGTGCTCCCACAACAGATTTCTTAGCTTTCTTTACAGGACAGTCCTTGCTCCAATGACCAACCTGTCCACAAGACCAACATGGTTTGTTTGCCTTTAGTTTCTTAGCCTTGTTCTTGTCCTTATCAGACTTAGTGTTTTCATTCTTAGTGACAGTCTTTCTTTTCTGTCCTACAGTCACTACATTCACCTTCGAACTCCCAGCATGTTCAGGCATCACATGTCCTTGCTTGGACTTGTGTTGCTCTTGCACAGAGATGTCCAACATCAGGTTTGTCCAGGTGATCTCTCCTTTCTGTCTCTTCAGGGAGAGTGCAAACTCTTCCCAAGACTTAGGGAGCTTTTCAATCATAGACATAACCTGAAACTTCTCAAGAAGGTCCATACTAGACTCCTTCAAAGCATGAACCAACATCTCAAACTCATGCACCTGCTCAATCATGGATTTAGAATCCACCAGTTTGAAATCAAGGAACCTTGCCACATAATACTTTTCCAACCCTTGCGAGTCAGTATTATGTGTCTAGTCAAGCTTCTCCCATAAGAGCTTAGCAGTATAGGAGTCAGATGAATAAACATCGAATAGAGTGTTCGCTAAAGCTGCCAGAATTGCAGCCCTAGCCACCCCATCCTTTTCTTCCCACATAGCATAAGCCTTAAAAGTTTCAGCTTTCTCCTTAACCACAACTGGTTTTTCATACTGCACTACCGACCATATACCCTTTACCGTTAAACACAGTTTCATTTTTTTCTGCCAACGAGAAAAACCAACACCCCCACCGCATTTATCAGGCATTCTTGACAAATCGATAGGCTGTGGGAAACGGTACGTGGTCCAATCAATGGTGGGTACAATAACACCAGACCCAGAGATAGTCTCACCAATAGGTGAATCAGTTTCGTTAACCATCTTGTTAATTAACAATATATAACACAAATATTCTCTTCAAGATTGTTGGGTATAATTAACTACAACAACAATGAGGCAGTGATATATATTAAACAAGAACAAGCAACTAACCAAATAACGAAACAAAACACGAATGCATAAACAAGAGTATAATCAGAGACTGTAATTTAACGAGAAAAGCAAAAAAACTTATCTCCCACAGCAGCTTTAGCAACAACTGATTAGAGAGAAAGAACAGCTGAGTCGCCAAACCCTTCGAGAGGACTTGACTGTTCTTGAAGAGAATATTGCCCCACTTACGTTGTGTTGGGAAGCAGCAATATTGCTTCTAGGATAAAACAGCACAGACCAGTCCGTTCACAGATACGACAATGATCAACAGCGACCAGCACCTCAGTTCGCCTGAGAATTATGTATTATATCTGTAGGTGTTGAAGAAGAGAAGAGAAAGAAGAAGACATATAGGGTTTTCAATCCTTAGGACGTATATTATGTCTCAACGTTCTATTCTGTATATAATACCAAAATAAAACGTAAATGATACTCCATAAAAGGAAAGAAAATATTCTGATTTAATTTCATTAACTGCATCAATATTTCGGTTACAGCAGCATCAGGAGTTAACCATCGTCAGAATCTGATGTCCATCAGGATTGGTCAACATCAGTATCTGATCCATCAGGATTTTGGTCTGTCGAGATCTGATGCCCATCAGTATTTGGTTATGTTCAGGATATGTCCATCAGGATTTGATGTCTGATCAGGCCTAATAATCCAAGTATTGATACTGATCCAACATCAGTAAAAAATAAAGTCTGATTTTCTGTTAAAATAAATCAATATTCCAGGTAATAAAATTCCTCGCCTAGGTCGCCTCGCGTACGCGTAGACACCAAGACATTCTCCCAAATCTCCCTTCGACCCGACCTGATTCATGTCGTGGCGTGGCGAGGAGGGCGGTGGCGGCACGTGTGTGTGTGTACGCGTGAGGCTCACACTATAACCATGCACACCCACATGCCTTAGTAGTTGTGAACTACACTTGCACATGGAGCTATATAAAGCCACCAACCTCTCATTACCAATTCTATGTAGGACTCAAGTTATTTCAACTAAACAACCCACATAACCCATTTCAAACATCCTCTTTTCAACTCAATTTATTTATGGATTTCACTAAGAAAATGTCTTAGATCCAAACATGAAAGTGTAAGTCCTCATTACAAGGAACAACCTCCACTTGTTAGATTTCAGAAATTACATCAAGAACATATTATAAATATGCCTCAAACTTTCCATTTTCTAACAGTCCCCCACAAATCCATACAGAAATGCATATCAGTTCTCATCATGATTTGTTTTTCAGAGTAGGTACCCTTCCGGGTTTGAAGCCTCCTAAGTCCTGTACTTCGATGGCTACCGGATTCAGATGGAGTGTTTCACCTTGAATCTTTATCCGTTTGGTGTAACCACACTCCATAGACGACGATAAGTCAAAGGCTATGGTGCTAATCTACGGCTTAGAGACATTAATGGTCTTGTCTCGATCCTGTTCGTCGAATGCTTCAAGGAATAGCCCTTTCCTGTAATTGCGACCACACAATTACATTCGCTTAGCTGGGCATATCCAGAGATGTACTCCTAGCATCTCGTCATATGACTTGACCCAATTCAGAGTTCAAATAACTCTTGCTATTCTGGAAGTTACAGTACCTTATAGGTTTACAGGGGATAGACTCCAGATACGTGAGTATCAATCTATGTAGTTAAAGGTACAATCGATTCACCCTTACAACTTGTTATTACCACATTGAATACACTTTCGAGGGATCTCCTCTAATGTGTATTGGGTTCCCGCTATAGATGAACCATTATGGACTATCAGTCCCATCCTCAACCTAGACTTAAGGACAACTGCATGCTCAAGTCCCTTAGTCAAAGGATCAACTAGGTTATCTTGAGTTCCAACAAACTCAACAACAATAATCCTTTCAGACATTAGACCCCTTATAGACTTTAGTCTAACTTGGATATGTCTCTTTGTTTTCACATTATACTTCTTGCTATTAATCTTGTCGATAGTTGTACGACTATCACATTGAACAGCTCACGCTCTCTATGGTGAGAGGGGGGGTCTGTCATCATGGTGGTTTGACCGCTCACGATCTCGATGAGATGGGGGTTACTGCGAATCATGTACCTTTTCATGGGGTCGCTTATCCTTCTTACTTCCTGCGATCTTCTCAATTTAAGGCGGAGATCCTTTTCGGATAATTTCTTCCCAACATGGTCAAACACAAACATCGACCTCCCTTTAGATAATGCCGCCTCGGGTTACGACATCGATTTCTTCTTAGAAACCTCATCTCCTTCTTCCTCTTGCCAGTCAGGGTTAGTCTGATCGATGGCAACGTCATCAAACTCTCCCGTTAACTGCTTTTTTGGCCCTTTGTCGTCTTCCCCTTGATGAATATAAGGGCCCTTCCTCGCATTCCTCTTCGCACCCCTCGATCTGTATCTTTTTTCCAACTTGGCGACCCTTTCGCGAACTTCTATCATTTGATCTCCCAAGCCTTTGAGATACGCCATGACTTCCTCATGGTCAGTTCCCTGTTTGGGAGGGGTCAAAATGCTCTTCGGGGGACTAGTCTTAGGCGGACCATCCTTGGGTGGATCGTCCTTGGGTGGATTGTCCTTGGGTAGATCGCTCCTAGGGGTCTCCTCGTCACGGCCATTAACATGTTTTCACTATTATTTGTATTATGTTAGGTTTAACTACATGTATAATATTTTTGTGTACATGGACTCTACAGATCGAGGAGAAGACATTTTGACAAGTGCAAAATATGGGGATTGTGAAAAATTTCAAGGCCTTGAATCACATGTTAAAGATCTTGAATTCCAGTTTCAAAAATTGAACAAAGTCTTAATGGTCTGTTGGGGCAAGAATTTAGAGGAGTTCTTCTTCTTCTCCTTCATATTAGTCCACTATATAACTAATTGTTTATGTAGTTTCTTATGGATTATGAATGTTGTTCCTTGAGGACAAGGAACATGCTAAGTTGGGGTGTGTGTTCATTTTAGATAGAACTTTATGTGGTTATGTGTTGTAGTAGTAGTAGTAAAAGAAATACAAAAAAAAATCAAAAATCAAAAATCAAATAAATAATTCTAGCCTTGTGAAGATCACTTGTTGTAATTTGCCTTGATGCACCCATGCATGCTATAGAAATTTTGTGTTCTTGATGCTTTTGATTGAGAAGTGATATGCTTTGTTCTTATGCACACACATACACTAGTAAGTTGAAGCCGGTAGATTTATAGAGTGTTGTAAGTAATTAGAAAGACATGAATATGTGCAAGCTGATTTGGTTTGCATGCTTTGAGTACAAGTAGGTGCGTTAGAGAGAATTTTCTTTGGATTGATTATGTTTTACCACCGAGTGAGTTTTTGAGCCTATATGCATATCTTTTGCATTTTATATTCGTTTTCTTGAGTGTCCACATGTTGTTTGCATTGCTAGCACTTGTTTGAGATCTTTCTTGAAACGCATGACATTATTTGATGATAATATGATAAAGGCATTTAGGGATAACCTCATATTACCTATATTACCACACCATTTAAATATGATCAATTAGTTACCCCGTTGAGCTTAATCTTCTTTTTTCGGTGACACACCATATTCCTTTCCTAGAACTTTTTCTTTTATTGGCCTTATTTTAACTTGAACCCAAATTGTCAAAGCCTAGTAGAGTGTTTGAGGGAGTAAAAAGGTGTGCAAAGGGGGGGGTTTATTGATGGTCATTACTTTGGGAAATATGGGGTATGGTTCTTTACTTTTTAGTCGAATTTGTAATAATATCATGGGATCATTGTACTTGTTTGTATTTAGCCCTCGAAAAAAAATAGAAAGAAAAATAATAAAAAAAGGAAAAAAAATATTATTTATATGAGAGCATACTTATGTTTGTGTGATCCTTCTTTGTTCGACTAATCAAGTCATTTGTTGGAAGAATAAAAATTTCAAGTGTGGGGTTGATAGATAGGGAGTTAAATGATTTACTTTGTTGGGTACTAGCCTTTTGCACTTCACCTTCTTTGGCTTTATTTGACTAACCTTGTCCCTAGCCCCATTACAACCCGAATAATTAAAGACCTTTTGATTATCATCATTGATGTATGTTGCGTTAAAGTTAGATTGATACCAAATGTAAAGCATGCTTACGATTTTGTTGGAATGGAGTGATACACTTACCATTGTTCTTGATTGAATATTCTTTTGTGAGTGAAAGGTGAGTTATTATTTTCTTTTGCATATGAGATCCCAGGTTTTGACTCAAAGATGTACTCTTGTGGGTTTAGCATGGTCACCAACTTATTCTTACACTTGACATGGATTTTTGATGACTTGTGCATATTATTTGAGTAGACTATGTGAATACTTGCATCTTCGACACCAAGGCATTGCATATTCATTTTGATTCTTAAGTTGATGAGCATGAAAGGACTTGTGTGTGTGGCGTTGTATTGGCATTCGATCTTTTGCATGAACTAGATGGATTTTGTGGGTACATTCACTATAGGTCCTCACGAGACCTCACTCGTTCACTAGGGCTACCTAGGGGTTTAAAGGGATTGTTGCATATGCCAAATGCAACCGTGATCACCTACGGAAGTGGTATTAGTAAGTAGTTAATAGTTATTTTATATTAGTTTACTCGAGGACGAGCAAAGGTCAAGTTGGGGGGTATTTGATACATGCTAAGTTTGTGTATATTTTATAGCATGTTACCACTCATTTATCCTTGGTTTATAACTATTTTGTCCTTGATTAGCATTATTAGTAGCATTTTAACTTGGATTCGATGCTAAGATGATTTTTGATGTTTGTAGGATAATTTTGGAAGAAAAAGGAGCGAAAGAAGAGCAAGAGTGAAAGACATGAGCAGAATTTTTCAAGGGCTTGAAGCTGATATTCAAGGCCCTGTATTTTGGCGTTCAAGGGCTTGAAGCTGATATTCAAGGCCTTGTAGTGGGACGGAAATTCTAATAATATGTCTTTTATATTTAGTTAAAATTATCCTTTTTACGTATTGTAAAGCTTTTAAAAAGCCCATCCAAGTATATATACAATTTATTAGGGTTTTTATTGTATTGTACGTGAGGAGAGAGGGAAACACCTTTGAGAGGGGATTAAAGAGCAAGGATTGAAGGGATTCCATTTAAGCTATAAGTGATTCTTCAAGTTGTATTTTCTTAACTCTATCCTATTGTAACAATGATTTTGCCCATTAATATATGCATGTTTTCTTTATCTAGCACGGGTAACTAATTCCCTAATCCGAGGATTAGATAGTATTCGTTGGTGATATATGTTTGTTTGATTGTGATGCGAATTCTCTACTTTTGCTAATCTATCATTGAGGGCTTAACCTAATTAAGGGAGTAGCTAACCTTTAATTGTATTCATGGGGATTATGATGAATTGGGAGAGGAGTCATAATTCTTGTTCATGATTTGGTAGACATAGTTTGATTATTGAATCGGGAGATTAATAAGAGGACTATGAAACTTATAATCCCTGGGTCTTAATAGTTTATAATTGTATGTCAATTGATCATGGGAGTGACTTTTGAGGTATAGTTGTAGGCATTATATTGTATCTTGGGAGAGAACATTATAAAATTTAGAAGGATTGTTTTTAGCAAAGTACGAGAAGTAGATATCGCATTACATCAACATCATTGAACCAATTGAAGAACCCTAGTTCCCGGGTTGTTTTTCTTCATCGATAAATCTTAGTTTTACTTGCGTATAATTAGTCTATTTTAGTTAGTAAAAAACACACCCAATTATTCTTCTCACTTCTAGATTTTAAGAAGTTACAACTTGAACTTAAATACATATAATTAGTCCTTCCTTGCGAACGAACTTCACAAAAACTACATTAACAAAAAGCTGAAAAACAGTTGTTTCAAAAGCAGGGGAGGACAAAGTAGTTTCAGACAAGCACATTTAAAAAAAGTTATTTTTAAAGTTTACCAAATAGTTCTTTATCTATTTTTAAGAAATAAGTTCTTGTTTTGTCTGCAAATGTTGCAATACCAAACTGGACTTAACTAAACACTACTCCCTCCTTTCTTCTCATTTGTTTAAAAATGAGTTGGATACGGAGATTAAGAAAAAGTTTAAATTAGTGGAAAAAAGTAAGAAAAATGAGTAAAGTGATGGGACTAATCAATAGTGAGTTTAGTGGAGAAAAGTAGTGGAAGTAGTTATTATTTATATTATAAAATTTTACTATTTTGGATAAAGTTTGGAATGTAAAAAATTGAGAGAAACATACAAAATGTAAAGAAATGAGAGGGACATAATGGTAGGACACAATTTCTATATTCCGTGCAGAAGATTCTTAGGATATCGCGGTCCTAACCCTTATTTTTCCACACAATCCTTTATTATAAAACCTGAGTCTACCAATGTATAGTTAGCCAATCAGAAATTAGGAATTATTTTAGAACCAATCAGAGCTTATTCCTAAATTTTAGACCAATCATATTATATTAAAAGTTTTCCTTATTTACAATATAACCTACCTCTTTAACCATGGTTAACTAACACTTTATAATTTAAATACAATAATGATTTTATTAATCATATCCATAAATACATATTTTGAAAATCAAAAAATGTTTACTAGAAAATCACAATTTTAATTTGAAATCAATCACGATATACTATTATATGTTTCAAATTAAATTTTGTAATTAATCATTCATCAACTCAACCATTCTTTTAGTATAAAGTCAATTACAATCATATTATCATACATTATAAATTGATTTTCATACTATATATCGTACAATTGTAATCGATTTTTATAGATTATAATCTAACTCAACTAGAAATCTAAAAAAAATCGGATTTGAAATCAGATTTTAAATAACTTGGATAAAATCCATACCTTCACAATTTTGATTTTTTTTAAAAGTTCAAAAAAAATTTAATTAATAATTTATTAATAAAATAAATCAGTAAATGCATATAAGCCAACACTACAAGATCGAATTAATTAGAACGACCATATTTTTGGGAAAAAAATATTTTAGTTAAAAAAATTAGAAAAAGGTAATAGCTAAAAAATGTAATTGGTTAGTTATTATTTAGAAGAAAGTGAGATATTTTAGTTAGCGACCATATTTTTGGAAAAAGATATTTTAGTTAAAAAGTTTGAAAAGGTAATAGCTGAAAAAGGTAATTGGTTAGTTATTATTTAGGAGAAAATTAGATATTTTAGTTAGAAAATATATATATTTTAGCTGGAAAAGGTAATCAGTAAGTTATTTATGATTATAATATTATTAATTTCATTTATTAGAACGACCATACTGAAAAAATCGGATTTGAAATCAGATTTTAAATAACTTGGATAAAATCCATACCTGCAAAAATTTAATTTTTTTAAAAGTTCAAAAATATATTTATTTATAATTTATTAATAAAATTAATTAATAAATGCATATAGGTCAACACTACAAAATCGGATTTGAATCAAATTTTAAATAGCTTGGATAAAATCTATATATTCAAAGACTCGATTTTTTGAAAGACTCAAAAATATATTTATTCACCTTTTTTTAATAAAAAAATTAGTAAAACAGTTGCTTAAACTCAACGCAAGTTACACTCAGTAACATTTGATTTTTATTATTTCATATCAATTAACTAAACATAATAACTACTAATTTTTATTTTAATGATTAATTAATGAACAATTTATATAAGATAAAATACTTACAAACTAAAAAAATATAATTATCATATCAATTTAAACATAATGGGTAATTTAAGCCGCTTATTCTCTATTCCCATCAGACCTAGTCAACTTTGATAAATTAAGTGTATGCATCAATTCTCCTCGTGCCTAAATCATATCAATTTCGGTTAAGGTACTACTTTATATCTTTTTATTATATGACATATTATACTTGGATAGATTATCTTTTTATTTCAATTATATATATGTATCGTATGTTTCGTATTTTAATTGTCCAATAAAATCAACAAAAAAAGTTCTAACAAAAGAAATAGAAAGCGATTTAGGTTATCATCATCCTCGGTCCAGATTCTTCCAGAGTTACTTTCCATTAGAATATTCAGTGGTGAACTCCAATAATTCTGCGACTTATTGAATTCTAGGCATCAATCCTTACCACATTACACTGATTTGTTTACATTATTAGGCGTGCCTATAGATAGATGTTTTTTACAGTGTTGGGTTGTCGATTTTATTCAGTGATTCCTTAACAATTTTATTCTAAATACGATAATTATTTAATTTAAAAATGATACATTAATACACGAGTCTATATATCTATAATAGATATTTTGATATCTTAAGCTCTCAATTCAAAATCACAAGGTACATTCAAAATCATGAATTAAAAATTGTTAACAATATAAAAATATTTAGAACATTCACTACACCATATATTGGCTAAGGAAACCATACTTGTTAAAAAGCGTTGCTATTTCTTGACAAGTTTTTACAAAATTAGACATACAATATTGTAATGCTTTTCAAAATCGTTATAATTAAAGTGAAAAACCGTTACATATTGTAAAATTTGCTATCTTTTGCAATGGTTTTTTAAGGCGTTGCTGTAAGCCGTTGCTATAGACATCATCATTGGGCCAAAAAATTGGCGGCCTTTTGAAAATTTGCTAAAAAAATGGGCGGCCTTCTAAATTTTTTTGCCGGGCTTATAAATATGAAAAATAATAAAACAAAATAAAACAAAAATAGACACGAACACACAGACAGAAAACACAGGGGCAAAGGCCAAGAATACCATTTTTGCACAAATTTTTGACGAGAAAATACCACTTTTTGAAAAAGTGGCCAAAAATACCACTATATTACGCATTTGGGATGGGATTAATAGGTTTTATATTAGTTACGCATTTTAAAAAGGGGTAATAGGTGAAACAGTACTTCCTATTACGCATTTGGAGAATGGGTAATAGCTATTACGCATTCTCCAAAGGGGTAACAGGAAAATTTTTTATACGTATTACTCAGTTGCCAAATGCGTAATAGGATTTTTTTTTGTTAAGCTCTTGTCAAATGCGTAACTGGCTGGTACTTTTGGCCGTCAATTTAAAAAAATGTTATTTTGGTAAGTGGAGATGACTGTACATGATATTTATGTCATTTTTTCAAAACACAGACACAAAAATAAATCAAAGAAAGAAGAACATCGGCTCTCAGACACGAATACACACATACACACAAACATACACTCTCAAACACAAACATACTCTCTGAGTAAGAATATTACAATCGAAGATGGAAGCTCGAAGACCAAAAGCTTGAAGTTTAAATTTGGGAGATTAAAGCTCTAAAATACCCGTATGTTCATATCGATTTTTGGTTTTTTTTTGTTCAAATCAATTTTTTGATTTTGGGTTTTATTAATGTTCAAAATTCAATTTTTTGTTTACCTGTGATCTAATACCGATTTTGTATGTTCATGTTTTGTGTTTTGTATGTTTATGTTTGGGTTTATGTTAATTGTAAATTCAATTAGTGTTTATGTTAATTGTAAATTCAATTAGGGTTTTCTTTTTGTTTTTCAATTAGGGGTTTTGTGTTCGAACAATTAGGGATTTTGTGAGCTAAAACCGATATTGTAGGTTTATGTTTAGATTTTGTGAGCTAATACTGATTTGTATGTTTATGTTCATGGTTGTCACGTCGGTAAGTCGAGTCGAGTCGACCGGGGTGCCCGGCAAGTGGAGTCGTGACTAGTCTCGTCGACACTAGTCGACATAATATAAAATTAATATATATATATATATATATATATATATATATATATATTATACTTAGTGTATATAATTTTTAATATATACTGATATACATACAGAAAAAAATTCAAAAAAAAAAAATCCAAGATACTTAAATTTTCAGAATGTTATTTATAAATTAATAAATTTGGGTATTATAGCTACAGCTAAAAAAGCTTTACTTTGCATTGTGGTCCATTACAAATCCATCCCCACCCATTGTAGTGCATTATAGCTACAACTGCACCAACTTTACTTTACTTTACTTTTACATTTATCAATCAGAAACAGTTGCCTTGCTGAAGTCCAGTCACAACAATATAAGGTGTACAGCATGCACGGCATTTGTCTCAGTTGTTCGGGCGCGTGCACTCACGCGCATGACAGGAGAGTGATGCTCAGCTGCCGACAACACCCACGTGACCTGCCTAACTTCTATTTGATTTCAATTCTTTGTTCAAAACAGACTTTGACAAATTCATTTGTTAAATAACAAAACGAGTTTGTTCATTTCTATACATACACGCTTACATACAGACATAACCCATCACTTAAATAGAATCTGGGTCGGGTTTTTTGCACCAGTCGGGCTATTGGGTCGCCTAGTCGACCCAGTCGACAAGTCGATCACCAGTCGCCCGAAAGAGCAACAAAAACCAAGTCGAGCTCACCAGTCGACCATTACAAAACGACTTCTCGACTAGTCTAGTCGAGCGACGTGACAACAATGTTTATGTTTATGTTAATTATTTAATTGTAGAATAGGAATTGTGTAGTTAATGTACTAATGTTTGAAGTCTACAATTACCAGTAAAAAGTACCGGCGGTTCAAGATTATTTGTGATCCTGACCGACCGTGAAACACATTTGTTTGAATTTGCCTACACCAGCCTTAGGAGGGCAGGTGCCTGTTATAAATGTTAGATATCTACACCAGCCTGGAATTTCAGATACTTGTTTCACCCTGATTATGTCGAAAGCAAACTTGTTGGGTTTGATACTTTGTACAGTTTTACTCTGAATTTTGAGCACCTCCACATTAGAATAAGACCATCATCATAAACTAATCCAGAAGATGCATAAAATATTAGAAAGCATTTTGTACTTAGTTTGATATGTGGACATAAGTTACATGTATGAGTACAGGGGACGGAGGATATAGAATTACAGCAAATATATGTTGCAAAGGAGCAGGGCTTATGGAAGGAAATCGTAGGTCTTCTGTTGCATTTTCTTACAGCGAAACATTCCTTCATCTCAAATAGAGGCCAGCTACTCTGGTTCTTGTCCAAGGAGTTCCATGCTTTGCCAGCCCCTTTACTTTCTTCGATATTAGCAAAAAGATGGTAACAAGAAGTTGGGTTAAAGTCTTAGTAGATGCATGTGTGTGTAAGTATTCAAATTTTTGTTATTTGTCTTTACTTAATGTATGAATAACATTCCTTACATAGCTAGCTTTGAACCAACGTATCCTTTTGAATTATCTATATTAATGTAATCCCTTCACTGATAACCGAAACTCCTCTGCTGTTAAACGAGCCCGAACTGATGGTATGTCTTTTTTTAAAATTTACAATTTTAATTGTTCATATACATCTCTGAATTTATCATACTTGTGTTTATATTTATTTTCAAGATTTTGTAAGTATACCATTGGTATGATGTCATCTCCCTCGCTCTCTTCACGAGGTCTAGGGTTCGAACCTTGTTTAAGACGGAGGGGCGGGGGTGGCGTTTAATTATTGAAACAGAAAGATTATATAAGAAAATTGTAGTCATGTTTTAATCGATTGACTGTGGATAGGTGGACGTAGAGAAGATGACTGGACTTGTCCTACATGTGGCAATGTCAATTTTTCTTTTAGGACAACTTGCAATATGCGTAATTGTACTCAGCCTAGGCCAGCTGATCATAGTTTGGTATGTATTTGCAACATGAGGAAATGCGATACACCAAAGCCTGGATCACAGGTTGAATCTTCTTTCTGCTTCAATGCCATCTAAAATGTTGCTCATCACATCATCTACCTTCCTTGTTTTAAGATGCATCATTAAGTATGTTACAAATGATAACTTTGCTGAGTTTCACCATTTGGTTTTTTACGCAGGTTGCAAAGTCTGGAAAGAATCCTAGTAAGTATTTTTGACTGTATGGAAATTTATTTTTAAATTTGAGTGTACTAGTAAGAATCCTAGTAAGTACTTCTCCTTTTAAGAAGTGCCTTCTTTTGCAATGACATGACACATTTGTTTGTAATTACTGATTTTGCGGTTGTTTTTGTCAATTATGTGTCTTCCTTGCCAACTGGAATGTAGATTGCTCTTCTTTGTAAGAAGACAATCTTAGAGAAACTTCAATAGGATGCTAGAATATCAAAATGCTATTAGTCTTCTATGCTGAATTGTTGACATTTACAAGGTTCTAATCCCTTTTTTATATAGAGGTATATGCATGATCACTAAGATGCACTCCCTTGTCTAACGTAAATATCCTAGTCTGAATTTTAATTTATAGTTGAAATAACAATTTTACAGACCAGATATCAAGCAGATCCATTTTAAAATTTGAAATAACAATTTTCTTAGCTGTGTTTATTAGCTTGTGTTTATTAGCTGATCTATTTTAAAATAACAATTTTCTTAGCTGTGTTTCTTTTTTGATTGTATCTAGGTTCCATATTGTGGTTCTTTTAGCTTAGTAGAACCAAGGTACTGCAGTGAAGTTTCAGGAGTGTCAAGGTTAGCTTAGAGTTCGACCAACTGCACAAGGAAGACCTGATTCTTTAAGTGCACAGAAATTTTGCAAGAAGGTGGAGTTTGATACCTTATGTTTTCCCCTTTACAGAACAAGAAGAAGGAGATCTCCAAAGTAGAAGTTTTGAAACGAGTTTGGGTATACATCACAGAAAACAAATTGGAGGTTGAAGAATTTTGTGATAATTCTGTGGAGGATGGTGTCGAGGATGGAGATAAGTCAGATGGAGAAGATGCAGATGCTTGTACTTGGCGCATATACATTTAATTTATAGCTAATCTTTTGGTGAATGTAAACTTGAATTGTACCACGTCTATGTCGTCGTTTTTGCATTTAGTCGTTAGGCGTTGAATTACTGTTTTTGGGCAGGTGATAATGATGTACAAAGTACTCTTTTGTTTGGTGTGGATGAAAAAATACCATGTTAATGGTGGATTTCTATATGAATAAATGGGTCATGTCCATTTTTTTTAAAAAGAAAAGCATTGCTATTGCCTCGTAATGTGTTGCCATTTATTGTTAATTCCTTACTAAAAGCATTGCTATTAAACAGAAATGTGTTGCCATTGCCACCTTAAACGTTGCCATATTTAATGTATTGCAATACTAAACAAAAATAAATATCCAAAACAGGGTTGATATAGCCTATTGCAATGAATTTAAATTGTTGCTATAGACTGGAAAACGTTGCTATAACAAGCTTTTGCAATGACATTAAAGCATTGCTATATGGTACTATATTCGTTGCTATAGAGACCTATTGCAACCCAAGCAAAGTTCACGCCCAATTTTTGCAAAAGCATTGCCATAGCATCAATGACAACGATATTAGGTCCTTTAGTAACAATTTTAGGGTGTTGCTATAGGCAATATATGGTGTAGTGATATTATTCTAAATACATATTCAAAATTTAAGTTATGTAAAGTATTAAATAATTTGGTCCAAAAAAAAGAAGCTAGCATCAACCAATTGAAACATTAGAATGAATTTTAAAGTAAATGAGACTGTCTCAATTAAGAATGAGACCGTCTCTTTTGCAAATGAGACTGTCTCTTTTGTGAATGAGACTGTCTCTTTTGTCTAATAGAATATTAACTACATAAATTAAATAACAGAATAAACAATAACAACACCAGGAATTTTCACTTGATTCGGCCCCTATCCTAGTCTATGGCCTACTCGAATAGTTGTAAGCAACAAGATTTGGTGGGTCAAATCCTTGAAGTAGGGGAACTTATGGGCCTCATTGCTCCAAATGAAAGAGACAAGGCCACAGAAATCATTCGTAGTAGTCTATCTGACTAATTCCATCTTACATTCATTAGGAGCAGTTAAGTATTATTCTATGGATACATTCTCAATTTTCAACTGGAATATTAGGGGCATCTGTAACTTTGGAGCTAGAAAGAATCTCTCGGAATTAGTTCTCAAGCATAATCCCAGCATTGTTATCATTCAGGAAACTAAATGCTCTAAATGGACTGATTCCATGAGAGATATGATCTGGTCAGTTAATGGTCATGGATGACTAGTATCATTATCTCAAGGTCTATCTGGAGGAATTCTTTTGTCATGGGATTTAGCATTGATAGTTAAGCTAGAGGAGCTGGTGACAAGACACTGGAGTCACCTTAGGGGACAGTTAGCCTCAGACTCATCCATCATCAATATTGTGAGTGTCTATGCTTCACAGGAATTTTCAGAAAAATGTCAACTATGGAAGGAGCTACAAGAGCTAGTGTTTCGTTTTTAGCAGGAGCCCTTTTGCTTCATTGGAGACTTTAATTGCATACGAAGTCCCAAGGAAAAGGAGGCATGTGACTATAGAAAGAAAGACTCACTTCTTCTCAATAAATTCATCAAGGATAATATGTTATGGGATGTACCATTGCTTGACTTCAAGTTCACGTGGTATGGACCACTGGATAAGAAAAGCAAACTAGATCGAGCAATGATAAATGTATTCTGGCCGGGAGGAAATTCATGGCATCTACAGGGTGAGTGCAGAAAATCATCAGACCACATTCCGATAATATTGAGAAGGACTCTGAATTGGGGTCCTATCCCATTTAGGGCATTCAATCATTGGTTAAGTGACCCTGAATTCAAAGAATGGTTGGGTACGAAATTGAGCAACGCCCTCAAACATTCTTCTAAAGCCCCATCAGACTTCTATTCATGGAGAACAATAAAACTCTTGATCAAAAGATGGTGCAATGATCAAAAATCAGACACCACGTTTAGAATATCCCTCCTTGAAGATAGGCTAGCTCAATCTGACAAGTCAGGGAGGCCTCTCAATGAGAAATTGGAGATCACAAATGCACTGAATAGAGCATACAAAGTTAGGGACTCAATCATTTTGCAAAAGGCCAGACTCAACTGGGATCTGAAGGGAGACACTAACTCAAAGTTCTTTCATCAATATGTCCAATTCAGGAATAGAAAAAACACAATTCATGGAGTTATTAGTAAAAATGAATGGATTTCAGATCCAGCAGCTATAAAGAATCATTTTTTGGAGTACCTCAGCAAGGTCTTCACTCCAAATAGAAGCACTTTGCGTCTCAATCTAGAAGCTCTCTCTCCTCGCAAGCTACTAGACCAGGAAGCTAGGAATCTAACCTCTCCTTTCTTACAAGCTGAAATTGAGTTGGCACTCAATAGTTTAGACTCATCAAAAGCTCCTGGCCCAGATGGACTGAATGGAGCTTTCATTAAAGAAGCGTGGCCTTTCCTCAAAAGTGAATTCTTAGAATGGTTAAAAGAATTTCATGATAAAGGTGTACTTCCATAAGGTATCAATTCATCTTTCATAACTGTTAACATATAATATAAGATCCGTATAAGGCCTCCCTCTAACACCTTAAGCTTTTAGATGAGTTGGTTACTTAACATGGTATCAGAGTTCAGGCACGCAGAGGTCCCAGGTTCGACTCTCTGCGACCCCCAATATTCTCAATATTTAATATGGACACGAAGGCAAGTTATGCTCCAAAGATGAGCGCCCGTGATCCACTCTTCGACCCAAAAATGGGCTTTCGAGTGAGGGGGAGTGTTAACATATAATATAAGATCCGTATAAGGCCTCCCTCTAACACCTTAAGGTTTTAGATGAGTTGGTTACTTAACAATAACCTTGATTCCTAAAGTCATATCACCCAAGGAAGCAGGCGATTTCCGTCCTATTAGTCTGATCAATTTCACCATGAAAATTCTATTGAAGACCTTGGCAACCAGGCTAAGCAAACACCTAAAAGTTTTGGTCTCGGAGCATCAAACAGCCTTTATAGGAGTGAAACTGGCAACAGGGATGCAAATCTCACATTTGCAATTTGCGAACGATACAATCCTTTTCATGAATAATGATCTTCATTCAGTCAAGGGGATCAAGATTCTGCTTAAGCTATTTCAAATCATGTCCGGGCTTAAAATAAACTTTAATAAAAGTTTTATTTATGGTTCGAAGGATGAGGAATTTGGTCTACATCAATGGGCATCATTGTTAGGCTGTAGAGTTGGATCATGGCCTATTGACTATCTGGGAGCCAAACTAGGAAAATCGCCAAAGAACTTAAGCTTCTGGGATCCTCTCTTAGAGAAAATTCGCAAAATATTGAAGAAATGGAGGAATGTGGGGACCTCTATAGCAGGAAGGTTGATAGTCCTAAAGGCAGTGATCGATAGCATCCCCATCTACTGGCTCAATCTATACAAAATCCCAGCCTCTATAGTTGCAAGAATTGACAAAATTCCCAGAGATTTTTTATGGAATGGATTAGACGTTTCGTCAAATAAAATGCATCTGTTGAAGTGGGACTCCATCTGCAAGCACAAAAATCAGGGAGGTCTAGGTGTCTCGTCTCTTAAAGCAAGAAACATCTCTCTTTTAGCTAAATGGTGGTGGAGGTATAGGACGGAAGCTGATAGTCTCTCGCATAAGATTATTTCTAACAAATATGGAGACTGGGAGGTGTTATCTTCCAGTAACAATTCACTATCCCCAATCATGAAAAGCATATTTTCAATTACAAATGATCAGTGTCTCAGATTATGCAAGAGAACAGATTTTTTATGGCATGCAGGAAATGGTCGTAAAATTCTGTTCTGGATAGATCATTGGTGTGGTGATAATAGACTAAAGCACAGATTTCCTAGGCTTTTTGAACTATGTAATTTCAAGGAAATTTCTTTAAGTTCCATGGTAGAGAAATGGAAGCATCAACTCAGGGATGGCACAACTATATGGAGAAGAGCCCTACGAAACTGGGAACTAGAGGAAGTCAGCACTCTGCACTCGATCATTATTAACTTTGTTCCAATTGATTCTCCAGATTCAGTGACATGGAAGCAAAACAAGGGCAATTACTCAGTTAAGGAAGGCTACAATAAACTAACATATAGACATGACAGTTCTCATAGCTTGTCATGGTTGTGGAAATGTAAAATCCCTCCAGCAATCAAAGTCTTCCTGTGGAAAATCAGTCTCAAGATTCTACCTACTAGATCTTTTTTGTCATCCAGAGGCCTGGACATGGATATCTCTTGCGTATGGTGTGGCTTTCCACAAGAGGATATCAACCACATTTTCTAGAATTGTTCACTAGCTACTACAGTTTGGTCTAGTCTTCTCTCATGGATCAACATAGATGCTATTCATCGATACATTTGATTTATTTTCGCTATTTCATGTCAGACAGGGGAAGGAACTCTCCAAGTTTTGGAATATCTTTGCTGCAGCTACATTATGGGTCATTTGGAAGATCAGAAATGAAGTCATTTTTCGGAATATAAGACCTTCTATCCAAAATATAGAATACTCTCTCAAATCTATTTCTCATAAATGGATTACAACCAGAGAGGGGTATTCTAATTCTTACAATGGGCTGGAAAATATCTGGATTCGAAATCCGGTGGGTTATATTAAGATAATCAGACTTGGGCTACAGGATAACCTCATGGGCCTCTTGATGTCCAAGTACGATGTTGTGGGCTTCAGTGATGGTTCTTGGAGGCTAGATAGTCAAGGTCATATTAGTGCAGGCATTGGAGGAATTCTTTTTAAAAAAACAAGGAACCTTTATTCTTTTTTTCAGGCCCAGTAACACCAGGCTTTTTTTTCTTAATAGATCAACTCAAGAATTCAAATTTTTCTAAAGCCAACATAGCCATCTGTACAGACGCACACTGGTTG
Source organism: Saposhnikovia divaricata (assembly GCA_036435485.1). Taxonomy (NCBI): domain Eukaryota; kingdom Viridiplantae; phylum Streptophyta; class Magnoliopsida; order Apiales; family Apiaceae; genus Saposhnikovia; species Saposhnikovia divaricata. The sequence continues at coordinate 133,585,213 of CM071594.1, read as the reverse complement.
CAAAAAGATTTTTTAAAATTCAAATTACAGGACCCTTCTCTTAGCAACTTCCATGTTGTTCATTGTGACAGAGAGCTTAATTATGAAGCTGATTTTTTGGCAAAAAATGGGAGTAATCTCCGAGCTATGCGTTCTGAGTGGATCAGCTCTTTTTAGTAGAAGGCCCTTTGGTTATTCCAGCTTATGAGGCAGTTTCAGAAGACTTCATATATGGTCGAGGTTTCTCAATCTAAATTCTACGGAATTGATGGTTGCAAGGAAGAGCTAGTATCCAGTTTATCTTCTTAGTTTATTTAGCATTGCGTCCATCCGTCTAGAATTAAGTTCACGTTTAGTTTCTAATGTTGTACTGGGGATAGTAGTTTCTATTCTTTGTTTAGTTATCTGTTTTCCACTAGTCAACTGCTAGGTTGAAGCTTGTTATCCCCAAGTCAGTCCGTTTGTACTGTTTGTTTATCAATGAATGGCTTTTCCAAAAAAAAAAAAAAAACCAATCATCTTTCACATTTTAATTACGAATTTTTTTAACTATGCAATAAATAATGGAAAAATAATTTGACCTTCCAAAATATTTGAATTATTCAAAATATTAAGGGTTTGATGGACCTAAAGTTACCTTTAGACAATTATCTAAAGTTAAGTCATATTTCAATACAAAAGTATGGTTATCTTTGTAAATTTTTATAGAGTCAATGAAAATATTGTTAGTGAATATTTTCATAATAAATTGGTCAATTTAGCACAAATTTGCTTAAAAACAACTATTTATTTATAGATAATGAATTCATCTATAAAAGGACATATGTTATCCACAAAAATAATCAAACTTGCAAAATCATCAATAAAAGCGCATACAGCATCTTAAAAAAACAATTAAAATTGAACAAATACATAGTAAAATAGATCACTAATTTTCTTTATCCAATCATTGAACATGTTTTCAATTATGGTACATCCATCATCTATATCTCTAAATTATGCAGCCTTTTCGGCGAGATAATATAACAATTTGTTATAAACGTGAGGAATATGTATATCGGATTTGTCAGAACGTATTCAAACTGTAACGCCCCCAAATCCGGGGTAAGGAGATTTGGTCATTACGCGAAAATCCTCAAATAAATAATCATCCAGAATTGAAATATAACATATGTGACCCCAACAATCCAAGATCTTTTAGGTTATAGTGCTAGAAACAAGAATCCAAATTCCATAAAAAAAAAACTTTCTTCTTTACAACATTCTCTTTGAGCAAATCTTAAACCACTGGTATAACTTCGATAAGAAGTATACCAGGGCAACTAATATAATACATAATAATAATTATTAAAGTCCAACTATATAAAATAGATCTTACACTAGATCCAGACATCTTGAGTCGGGTCATCTTCAAAATAGCGTCTTGCTTCTTCTCTTCCGAACTGTGCGAATAAGTCTCACCAAACTACCTTACTGAAAAGTTAGAATTTCGAAACAAGCAAGTATGAGCGGAAGAAATGCTCAGCAAGTGAATAGTAAAACATGAATATTAATAAAAAAATCATTACTAATAAAATAGATAAATCTAAAATCTTTCAACACAGTATGGATTAAAAATAAATTGTGAAAGGAGTATTCACACCTGATAGGTTCAGTGTTCTACTAGTAGGATCCCGACTAGCTAAACGATTGATTTAATTTTAATTCCAACAAGGGAATATCATTGATTCACAATATCATTGTAGAAATCGTCAATTTTCATTAGTAAGTCATCAACAAATAATCGATATTTAAAGGAATATTTTAAACGAGTTTTCAATAATAAGGCGGGTACGATATATACTTACTCATCAGTATCGGTAACACAATTAAAGAAATAACTCACTTGAACGATAAGTGAGGGATAGAAACACTTGCCTCTAGTCCTTAGCTATTACGTAACGCCAAAGTAATACTACTTTCTTCTTCTATCTTACGACATCCCAATCTTCTATTTCGATCATCCTTTGGTTTAACGCTCTTGCAGTTGCCATAAGTCTGATCCGCCGATATCGAGCCCGCGCGTCAACTTCAATTGTCGAACATAATTTGGCAATTCAATCTTCAGATGACAATTATGATATTCTATAAAAGCTAATAACTCAAATCGAACGTATTGACCATGCTTACCAATTTCACTGTTGGAAGAAAATAATCGAAAATGTCCTCTCTGAGCATAGAAGTTTTCCCCCGGTGTTAAAACGCCTCACAGTGAATTGAACAACCGCAACCAATACTCCATCCATCTTCATCCTTCTTCATTTAACGTCTACTTATCTTCAGCGATAAACCTACGTCAATATTCACCACTCAATCCCCATAAAAATAAAAGTGATATGACAATCCTAGATAGTAACTCAAAGAAAACACCGTCTCCTCTAACGACATCTTATACTATAAACCATACAAACAAATATGCACATATATATATATATATATATATATATATATATATATATATATAGGGTTCTCTTCTACAGCCACAGTTGGATATTTTTGAATATTGATCCAACACATCTATAACCATCCACTAAAGATATGGACGGCTGGGATTTAAAATTTTACATTATATTATACAGTGTATTACGCTGTATAATATAGCGTAAGCCTTTTTACAATTTTATCCCGCAATTTGCCACGTGCTGCCACGTGCCGGTTTAAACTTACGCTATATAATATAGCGTAAGACGTTATATTATACAGCGCAAACGGTTTCTTTTACAAAACTGGGTTTATTTTACACAAAACATAATAGAGCGTATTGTGGTTGCCATATACATCATTTTACAAAATATTTAGTAAATCATCCACAAACCACCGCAAATCCACCGGAATCGGAAGTAAATCATCATCAATTTCATCATTTCTTCATATAAAGTGAGTAATTTCGTGTCTATTTCTTGTATCTATATGTCATCTAATTGTTAAGATGTGTGTTAGATTTGTGTACATGTATGTATGTATGTATGTATGTATGTATGTATGTATGTATCTTCAAAATCATCTAATTGTAGATTTATGTACATGTATGTATGTATGTATCTTCGAATTTTTGGAAATTTTCGAATTATGGTTCGAATTTTTGGATTGATTTGGAATTAAGGTTCGAATTTTTGGATTAATTTGGAATTAGGATTCGAATTATTGTCGAATTATTGTCGAATTAGGGTTTAAATTTTTAGATTTGTGGATAAAGTTTACATTATTGGATTAAAGTTTGAATTTTTAGTTTGTGTAGTTTGGATTTTTTTGAATGCATTAAAGTTTTATTGGATTAAAGTTTGAATTTTTTTTTGGATTAAAGTTTTTTGTATGTATTGGATTTTAGATGAAAGATTTTTGCGGTCCGGTTGATCGTTCTCTCCTTACCGACCAAGATAACCATATTAGTAGTAGAATATGGGTTGGGGATCATCGAGATAGACTTACAATCCGTCAAAGTACCTCGTTGCTTGGTGAATGGGAATTAGAGCCATATCAAAAACGTCTTTTAGAACATTGGGGCTTCAGAATGTTTGATAATCCGAGAGCCGTTATTCAAAATGATGTGACTTTAATTACGTCATTAGTGGAGCGTTGGAGGTCGGAAACCAACACATTCCACTTTACTTTCGGGGAGATGACGGTGACACTTGAAGATGTGTACATGTTGACGGGGCTTCCGGTTATTGGAGAGGCGGTAACTTTGAGTGAAACAATTGACGTAAAAAATCTTTGGTTACGTCATTGGCCGGATCCGACGCTCTCACTTGAGGAAAGGGAAAGTGATGAAGCTTGGACTAGAGGTGGCGTGAAATTAAGTTTTTTGAGGGAGAGATATTGCAAGTGCCCGAACAAGAATGATCCGGCGCTTCTAGAAATATATACACGGGGCTATGTGTTTTATTTGTGCGGGGCGATATTGTTCCCCACAAAATAAAACAATGTGGCTCATCCAAGATTAATTCCCTTGTTGATTGATACTTCGAGAATTTATGGGTATGCTTGGGGTGCAGCGTCACTTGCTTATCTATATAGGAATTTATGGGAGGCAAGTCGTAAGGATTGCAAGTCCATTACGGGATGCATCACAATATTGATGCTTTGGGCACGTGAGAGGTTGCGCCCGGGACAACCTATGCTAGCATCTCAAACCCGGTATATATGGCCTAGGGCTTTGGCATGGGCGGTTGATCCCGTTGGCCCCGAAAAATCTAAGTACTTTAATGTCCATCACAATATTGATGCATATCGCGGGATGTTTGATAATTTTGATGCGAAATGGGTTAATTGGAGGCCATATCTTCGCTTCTATCGGCAATATAATCCCCAATTTCAAAGGGCCTTTTTAGCCGGTGTAGCTCATGTGCCGGTTGTGTTTTTTGAAGATGTTGAACATCAACTTCCGGAAAGGGTGGGAAGACAATTTGGTTTTCCATTAAGCATTCCGCCACCGCCGCCGGATGATATGGCAATGTTGAGGGTGAGATCCGAACATTCTTTTGTGAATCAACATTATCTAAATTTTGCTCGATATGTAGTTCTTTGGAATGAATTTGTGCAAAATGGTGTTGGTATTTTGGGGCCACCTTTGGATGCCATATCTCTAGAGGAGTATATGGATTGGTACTATAATGTTACCAAATTAAAGATTTTGCCGCCTTCAAAACCAACCAAGGATCCGAAAATATTCTAACAACCGAAAGACAAGTTCGACAATCCCAAGGCAATGGACTTGGTACGTATTTTTTATACATGGAGTATGTTATTTGAGATAGTTTCGTTGATTTTTTTTGTATTTATATTTATACTTTGTCCTTGCTTCATATGTATTGTAGATCACATGCACCGCTCGAGACATGAGTAGGCTTTGCTCTTATGATATGCCTGGGATTTTTCACGAGGAAATATTGCCAAACTTCGTGAATAAATTTGATGAATTAATGCTCGAGACGTATGGCCCGACATATGAAAGGCCCGATTTCAAGAGTTGTTTGCCTAAAAGAAAGGCAAGAAAGGCAAACAAGACTCAAGAAACTAGTCCCGAGAAGGAAAATTATTTTGAGGGGTAAGAACGCTATGACCAACCTTTTGATACTCAAGAAACTTTTATGGTTGGTTATAGTGCTCCAATTCTTAATCCAACCCAATTCGACGATGATCCTAGTGCACACTTCGAATTGGAAGAGGCTCCGGTTGAGGTATAATTTCTTGTTTGTAATTTCACAATGTCACTTTGTCAATTAGTAAGTTATTAATAATTCATTTGTTTGTAATTTTAGGGTTTATCAACAAATCCAAGGACATAGTTGGTCCTAGTACTCAATTTGATAAAGGATCCCTTGTAAAACCTATCAAGATGCATAAAGTGGATTGGTTGAATGAAAATTGGTGGGAATGTGGTAAGCCTAAAAAAATTCCAATTAATTGTACTCCAAAAGCGATTCTTACTTTGAAATCGGGCTTTGAAGTGGAGGATACTATAATCGATTGCTATACGGTATTGCTTGAAAGAAGAGAAAGAACTCTCTTTGGTCATCAAGTTGGTGCGGTCAAATATTTCTTCTTGTCTCCGTGGTTCTTCCAAGTAATGGAGGCTCATCATTTCAAAAATATGAAGAAGAATCCCGCAAAAAGGAAAGCTAGTGAATGGGCGGCCATTGATGCGGATTTTCAAGCATATGGCATAAAGGAAGGGGGAAAAGGTGACCGATTTCGACTATATTATCATGCCACTTGAAACGGGCGATCATTGGATCCTATTCTTGTGTTCATTGACCAATTTTAGAGTAACTTTGTTTGATCCACTAAGGAACGATACTGTTCACATGAAATTAAAAGAATTATACAAGGCACAGTTCTTCATTGTGGTATATATTTCTTCCTTTTTTTTTAATTTCTAGTAGTACATATTTACATTAGTCCATATTTACATTGTGTTACATTGTGACAATTCATGTTTGTTTGATAGGAAAAATTGGTCCCTCTCATGTTGCATCGGTTGGATCCTATCAAATTCGAACATGTCGTATTCCCGGATGTTGAAAACGTCATTGAGCGACCTATTCAAGAAACGGCTTGGGATTGTGGATTTTTTGTTATGAAATATATAGATTGTATATTGACTTGCAATACCCAATCTTGGTGTGGTGTCAAATGGGATGAAAATGTGATCACATTATTCCGAAGGCGTATTGGTTGGGAGCTCCATAAAAATGTAGCTCGGCATATGTCTTCGTCGTCCCATGATTGTAGACTAGCGGGATTGTAGGTTATTAGTTTGATTTTGGAATTTTTAGAGATTGTAAGTTACTAGTTTGTTTGATTTGCAAAATGTTGAAATTGTAAGTTAAAGATTGTGTTGAAATTGTAAATTACTAGTTGGTTTGATTTTCAAAATGTTTGATTTTGTTATGTTGATGTTTTTAGAGATTGTGTATGTTGATTTTATGTTGTTGTTTGATTATGTTTTGGTTGATGTTTTCTAGATTGTGTTGAGTTTAGAGATTGGTGTTCAAAAAACACAAAAAAACAGGGTCCCTGTACTTACGCTCTATTATAGAGCGTAAGCACTGGAATTTTTTAAGGAATTTTGATTTTTCTTTATTTTTAATCAAATAATACATTTTTTTAAAAAAATTTCAATTATTATAACATTTTAAGATTTTAGAAGGTGTAAAAAATTTTTTTACATAATTTTGGCACAAGCTTCCAAAAATTAGTAAAAACAGCCAGTTTATGCAGTGAAAATGCTCTGTTTTCTGGCACTTACGCTCTATAATATAGTGTCGTACGCTATATTATAGAGCGTACCACTGGAATTTTTTAAGGAATTTTGATTTTTCTTTAGTTTTATTCAAATAATACATTTTTTTAAAAAAATTCAATTATTATAACATTTTAAGATTTTAGAAGGTGTAAATTTTTTTTTTTACATAATTTTGGCACAAGCTTCCAAAAATTAGTAAAAACAGCCATTTTATGTAGTGAGAATGCTCTGTTTTCTGGCACTTACGCTCTATAATATAGCGTACCACTGGAATTTTTTAAGGAATTTTGATTTTTCTTTAGCTTTAATCAAATAATACATTTTTTTTAAAATTTCAATTATTATAACATTTTAAGATTTTAGAAGGTGTAAAAATTTTTTTTTACATAATTTTGGCACAAGCTTCCAAAAATTAGTAAAAACAGCCAGTTTATGCAGTGAGAATCCTCTATTTTGCTCTGTTTTCTGGCACTTACGCTCTATAATATAGCGTAAGACGCTATATTATATAGCGTAAGTAAAACCAGTTTTTTTTTTTTGCTCTGTTTTTTTTCTTTTTTCCCTGCACCAACTTCAAGCATCAAATTGCACCAAATGAACTCAAAATGAACTTCAAGCATCAAGCACCAAATTCACTCAACTAACCAATATGAAAATTGATAACCAAATCCAACAAAATAAAATCATTTCTTTGGTGCCTTTTTTTTTATTTTTTTCCTTTTTTTCTTGAATCATCAAATTTTTTTGGACAATTTCGTGAATCATGTTTAGCATCAAGTTCTTTGCAAAGATTACATTTTCTTGACTTTTTTGGGGTGGACATTTCTATGCCACTTTTCATTCTTTCCCTCTTGCGACCTTTAGTGGTGGAAATTACAGGGTCTTTCAAATCTTTAAATTCATCAAAATCTTCACCTCCACGCTCATCTTCACATGATGGTGTTTTTTTCGTAGAAGGCATCTCCATAGGAAAATTTTCCACATATTCCAACTCTTCTTCAATCAATCCCATTACGTAATTAAATCTTGGAATCGAACAACTTCCACGAGCCGCTAAACCTTGAAAGGATTTGCACAAAGTTGTATATCGGGCGGGTTGTGATTCAAGAATATCACCAATGATAGGAGGTTTATCCGATATAGACCCGTCAATTTTTTTTGCTCCAATTGTCCATCTCAAGTTAATTAAATTTGAAGGGATCTCCGTCCATTGCATCATATTCAAGTATCGAATAATATGACGACAAATCATTCCCGAACTTTCAAATTTCCGACAAATACAATTTATCATATCATTGGCCACAGTTATTTGATAAACTTTTCTATTTTCCTCCGCCACTGTGGTCTTATGTGCTTCGTACACCTTAAATAGCATAGTACTCATGGAAGCTCTCTCATTCACAACATAGGCTCCACTTAGTTTAAGTTCGTGTTGAAAACGTCTAAACATTTCCTTTGTATAAATAGATGCCGCATGATTCTCCAATGAGGATGATGTTATTCTTGACCTTTCCTTATACTTTGTTTCATAGTCCGCTTCTTTCTCACGAATATATTGTTTCTCCAATGCTTTTTGTGAATTCTCTATAAACTCTTTCAAACCGGTGCTAGCTTTTACATACTTGTCAAAAATTGCATTCATTGACTCACTTCTCGAGGTAGTTGTTATCCCGGTAGTGAAATGAAGTTTAGTGTACACACGAACCCACTTATGTCGAACGGAATACATTCTTGCAACCAACCATGATCAACCAAGTTATATTTTTCAATCAAATCTTCCCACCTATTTTCAAATTGTTCAACCGTCATTGACTTGTACAAACAAAAGTTGAAATCTTCTTTGAAATGTGGTTCATATCTGTACAAACTGGATAATTTCTCCCCGAATTTAGTACTTAAATGCCAAGTACAATAAAGATGGTTCGTGGTTGGTAAAACTTCGGCAATTGCATTTCCAAGTGCAATGTCTTGATCGGTGATGATTGAGATTGGAGGCTTGTTTCCTATAGCTTCCAACCAATTCTTCAAAACCCATATATAAGAACTTTCTTTCTCATCCCTTATTAGTGCAAAACCAAACAATATGGATTGGGAGTGGTGGTTCACCCCCGTAATAGGTACAAATGGCATACTATACCTATTGGTGCGGTATGTGGAGTCAAATACTACCACGTCTCCAAAAATTTTATAAGCATTTAATGATCTTGGACCAACCCACAACATGGAACGCACACGATTATCCTCATCAACATCTACTCGATAGAAAAATTCCCCAAAACTATTACATTTCAATTCTTGGAGTAATGTCAAACCTTCTTTGGCATCACTCGAATCAAATACATGATGTCTAATATCACGCAAAACATTCCGAATTTCTTGACTAGTAAATCCAATATTCTCTAAGCTTCCCGTAAGCTCACCCATTACATTCAAAGATTGTTGAGGCCCAATACCCGACTTACTCAAAATTATAATCAATTCTCGCATGATGGGTGTTATGTTTCTTGGTCTTTGCATGAAATGTACCTTACTAGGTGAAACCATCTCATGATTGTGTACCAAATTAACCAATGTTACCTCCCACTTCTTTGACGTCTCTCTATGAACAACATACATTCGCGCCTTACACTTTGTTCTACCAAGAGAATCTCTATTTCTCTTTTTTTTCGGAACTTCACCTTCATCATCCAATGATTTTGACGCTAATCTCCCACCCTTTCGACATATATACAAACGCGAACAAATCTTTTTGTTTTTTAAACGTCTATGTATAGTTCTAATTATTACTTCAAAACCAATACGCCTACCATAATCTCTATAAAACCTCTCCGCTTCATCTAAACTATCGAATAATTGACCAACACATGGGTAAACATCATTCAAATCATCATTGCCTTCACCATTACCTTCACCATCATCATTGCCTTCACCATCATCATTGTCATCACCATCATCAACATCATACACAACATCACCATCATCATCATCACCATCACCATCATCATCATCATCATCATTCTTAACATCTTCATTATTATCATCATCAAGATCTATTATTTTAGGGGTGTGTGGATTTTCGTTAACATCTTCATTTTCTATCTCAATCTCAATCTTACTAGGTGTCTTATTAGGAGATTTTAACTTTGAAAAAATGAAAGAAGCCATAGATTAAATAGAGAGCTAACCTTGAATTCCAAGCTCAATCTTCAAAATCTTAATTTGGGATTGGTACTCCAAGCTCAATCTTCAAAATCTTCAAATTTGAACGAATTTGGATAAATAAACCTTGAATTCCAAGCTCAATCTTCAAAATCTTAATTTGGGATTGGTACTCCAAGCTCAATCTTCAAATCTTCAAATTTGAACGAATTTGGATAAATAAATTAAGATTAGTAGGTATAGATTGGTGTAGATTAAGTTTGTGATGTTATAGATTGGTGTAGATTAAGTTTGTGATGGTGTAAATTTGTCTCCAAATGATTTAAGATGGGGTATAAACTCAAAAACACTCTTGAAATGATATTTCAAAACATGAAGGGCTGTTTGAGCTGTAATAGGTGTAGTTCTCGGTTAAGATATATAATAGAGCGTAACAGATTAAGGGTAAAATGGGGATTTTAAAAAATTATACTTACGCTATATCATATAGCGTATTTCGCTCTATTATAGAGCGTAAGTATAATTTTTTAAAACTGTTGATTAACCATTTTAATGGTATAAGATGGGTTGGTTGGATATTAAAAAATATCCAACTGTGGCTGGTGACCAGTTTCCATATATATATATACATATATATGAGTAGAGATCTAGAGAGAACCCCTTAAAAGGAGAACTTAGAAAATTAAATTAAAATATAGCATATATGGTATGCAAACTCATCGTTGGGAGATGGAAAAAAATGTGGTGAAATTAGATTTTAAAAAAATATCACCGATTGACGGGAAAAACAAATTAAAAACGGAGGGGATTAGGTGAGATTGCGTATGTGAGGGTGTATTTGATTATTGTCTGGTTGCCCCTGGCGGGGCCGTTGATTATAATACATCCAATGGTTAGGATTAGTACCTTATATCGGTTACAACTCGATTTAGAACATAACCCTCGATACTTAATATCTTTAATTGAATAATTAATAAAACTTTTATTTGAAACAACCATGCTAAAAAGAATAGCACTTACACAGATACCTATTCAATAATTCAACACAATTCGAACCATATCATTTAAACCATTCCAACATTCATCAAATAATAAAATTTAAACTCCGAAAAAGATAACTAATAATTTTCAAGTCTCCAATTAAACTCCAAAAATTTTCATCCTAACATTTGACAAGTCTCCAGATTTAATCCCAACGATTATCATTCTAAATATTCATCAAGTCCCAAATTACTCTTCATAATTAACAACTACAATATTTAACGAGTTCCTGATATTTAATCACCAAAAATATAAAAATTCTTCGTAATGCATCATCGAAATTGAAACCATATTAAAATACACTTCCGCGCACTTACGACATATATATGCACACACCGCTAAACATCACTAATTTACATGTCATTCTCCACGACGTGTCGCCACTGAGCACCAATAGAATCTGCTATACACATAGACACGAACCAGCAACCAACATCAAGGCTTAGCACCCACAACCATAACCATATTCATACATACATCCTCACGAATAGACATAGAACACGTACATACTCATCCCCTGCCCAGCCTCTCGATCATACTCTCATGCTCGTCCTGAATCACCACTGTCCCAAGCACACATATTCTCGGACACCCCACTTCTCTATCTGCCTTAACACTCTCAACAAATGCACAAACCACACAGCTTTTTCCTTATCCCTCACTCTTTTCCTCACCTCTCCTTTTTTTTTTCCCACCTACGACCACCCAATAACAACACCACCACTGCCCAGTACATCCTATCCATCTCCTAATTCGTACCAATCTATTTATTAATAATTAACATCACAATTAACTGCATCAGCCGTGAAACCACGAATATATAATAATCGAAAATTTGCAAAACCAGCCACCGACTTAAGAATCACCGCAAGTAGGAGTGTGGCTCCGGTGGAGCTCCCAAACGGATGCTTCCACACCTGAACCCACACAAAACTGCACAACAGTAATACTCAGACCACATAATCGAAAAAACCCCAAAATGTACAACCCGAAAGTTCGTACTCACTTACACAACTTACTCTGCACACGCCTGCAAACATAGCAACCCACACACACAGCCAGACTATACACACACAGTGAATCGCGCCTGCACCCAACCTTACACAGTGATTCACGCACACAGTTTACCTGCTCACACACACCCAGCCGCGCGCACACAAACACGCACACACTCACAATTGTATACCAACAAGAACAGAGTCCCCCAAGGTAAACACGAAGCTGATTAAAGCTTTATTCGTACAACACTGGCGGAAAAGAACTCCGACCAAGAGATAAGACAGGCGAGAGGGATGGGCGGCCGAGGAGAGAAATCAGAGAGGGTGAGAGAACAGGGAGACAGATAGAAGAGGGAAAAGAAGATTAATAGAGATAACCTTTAGAGAGATTAATCGAAAGAAAGGGAGATTCGAGAGATATTATGTGATAGAGAGAGAGATTGGTCGAGAGAACTCTCGAAAGTGAGAGACCAATCAAGAAGATTCTGGAGAAGAAAAGAGTTGCTGAGATGTTAATATAGGCCAAGCAAATTTCGAAATTTCACATTTCTGAACCCAAACAATTAAACAATTTAATCGCTTCTAAAATCGAAATTAAACAGAAAATCGCTGAAAGTTTAAATTTAAAAATTCTAAAATAAAGTTTTTGAAATGACAAACACTCACATATTTTTAAAATATTTTTAGGATCAAAATAAATTAAATATAAATTTCGAAAGTTTTGATCCTTTAAATGCAACATAACTCTTAAAATCATTTTAAAATACTTAAACACCCAAAATTCTTCCAATAAATTTAAAAACTAAATAAATTCATGAAGATGATAAAACAAAATGTTTAGTGATTTTTAGTAACTCCAATGATTTTATAAAATCTCCAGAAGATAAATGAAGCCTGCTTTTAATAAATATAATCACAGAAAAATGAAATTAAAATATACAGGCCCATACTAGCACTCTTAAATCATCATGGAAATATATAACTCACTATACATATACTAGACGAAAGATCAAATTGTAACAAAATATCCACGATCTTATTCTCCCTATGAAAAATCAATAAAGTATTTAAATAGTAAAAATTCGTAAAATTTTGGGTTGTTACACAACCAACCAACCAAAACTGTGATTCTACACTATCCAAATCAATGAACTAATATAACAAAATCATATATAGGTATACAAAATCCACGAATATGATATTAGGCTCTTAACAAAGAGAGATATCTATTGAAAGTCAAAGTAAAATAAAGGAAAAGAAAATGAGGCTTATCATTCACAAGAAGATACTGTAGTACAAAATCTGATATTTTGATAGATAAAATCCACCAACGGGCAACGAGGTACTAGACTCTCAATAAAGAGATTTATTTATTGAAAAATAAAGAAAAATAAATTAAAAATATAAAAAATATAAAAACCAAAAAGCTGAAATTAGCTCCTAAATTTTACTTTAGCACATTTTGGGAGAGGTGGAAAGAGAGAGTGAGAGAGAGAGAGTGAGAGAGAGAGAGCGAGAAGAGAGCGATCAACTACAGTCTTTGTTATAAAAAGTATTAATATTGATAACTAAAAAGGTTGATACACTTAAATTATTTATTATTTTTAATAAAAGGGAGCCTTTTTGAATTTTGTATTCTGGAATTAAAGTAATCATATCAATTCTCATATCTTAACCTAAGAGCATATATTGAATTTGCTTGGTTGGTTGATTATAATTTGTTTTTTAATATCAACAAAGTATAAAATATGGGTAAGAAAACTCAATAACTTGGTAGAAAGATTCTACACAAAGAAACAATATTAAGAAAAAATAAAAATGAGAGTTTCATTTTGTTTTGGAGACTTTACATCGTGCATACTACTCTTAGTTTAGTTTTGTAACATCTCACTGTTGTTCTAAGACACAATTATATATTTACATAACTTGGATATAGAGTGATATTTCATATAATTTTCATATTTTTTCTATTCGCATATTTCATTTCATTTCGTGCACACGAAAAAATTCATGTAGTTTAGTGTCATTTTGTGTTATAATTTCAATACACGATTCAATGCCATGTCATTTTTGTTCAAGACCCTAAAGTACACGACCTGAATGTATAAAACGATTTGTTAGGTCTACATAAGCTATTTTTGTGTTCTAATTTCGGGTACACGATTCAATATCATGTCATTTTCGTTCAAGACCCTAAAGTACACAACATGAATGTGCAAAATGATTTTTTCAGGTCTACATAAGGTGTTTCTTCTTATATATGTCGGAAAAATATACCCACTCTTAAAGGAAAATGAATTTCATGTTATTTAACCTAATATCTAAATTACAAAGGCACATATATAACAATATGATTATGTATTTATAAATTACATAGTTGATTTCAATTTTATGGACAGTAGCTTATTTTCACAAGTAAGTCTAATAGAAAAAAGATAGGTGATACTCATTTTCATATGTCTTATTTTAATAGTAAATTAAACTAAATTTATTATACCATGTTTTACTAGAAAAGAATAAAAAGTCCAACATGCAAACTTCCAAACTGAGAATGCACATTTTAAGTTTTCTTTACAAATAAGCTAAGGTCAATCACCATAAACTCTAACAATCATACATTATTCAAATAGCGCGATAATTGTTTGGTTAATTGATAATATTTATTTTTCAATAGTAAATCAATTCATTAATAAAATGACATATATTTGTAAAAAAGATATTGAACGATCACATAACGAACTAGATTAGATGAAAGTTTCTATTGTTATAACTACGTTCGTTTCATGTATCTTGCACAATAGATATCCTTTCTCATATCGCTGCAACCTTTTTTGATGGATATTCTAATGATTTATTGAAGTCGTGAGGATTGAGTGTCTATACATTTTTATTATGTAATCGAAAAATTAATCAAGACCATACAAATATTTTCAATGTATTAACATAACAAATATTTTTAAGATCCGATATTGAATAAATATACCGAATTCTCAGAATATGGGTGAATTTTTTTTTTGACCTCAAGACAGTAATCCTTAAGCGTCACTGCCCGACCATCTGAGACACCCCGTGGGGGTGTGAAACATTTGTTAACATGGTACTTAGAAATATTCTCTAACAAAGAGAAAAATAAAATGAATGCTAAATTAAAAAAAAAACAGTAATGAAGGGTTTTAAACTTTTCAACGGGGTTGTATTTGTTTTGATGATTAGTTCATAATATTAATATTAATTCAATCGGTATGAATTCATCGATAAGTAAATTTTATACTTAAGTTAATTAACATTCTAATAAAATTATATTTTTTCTAAATAATAATTAAATAATATATTTATATTAATTAATTAATATAATTTATCAGGTCGGTACATAGCACGGGTAGAACGCTAGTATGTTGCTAGTATGTTGATCAAGTACAGAGACCCGATAGAAATATACAAATATTATGATCCGAATCCCAAAATATTATTTTCGCACCACTATTCCTTTTTTAGCGAACTTAAATGCCCAATTGGTAATCAAAAGAGTGAATCCCCGTATTCGTAAATACAGGGACGCCCAATTTGTGCGTAAAAAAATAAAGGTACGATGACAAATTGTTCGACTACGAAATCTATTTTGTCACATTCAATCGGAATTCAACAACTTGTCAATTTAAGGTATCCAATCCAATGGAATTCAAAGTGAGTTTTGTCTTCTGTTTGTTTATTATGTTCTTTTCAGAACAATCAAGCTTGGGTAACCTAACTGTCGCTCACCCACAACTGTATAGGTTTTATAGTTTTGCATTTCGCTAAAAAATATCAAAGTGAAAATATGGTATCTCTACATTATTTTTATTGTAGAAAATGTGATACTCAAAGTTTGAACAAGACAAGAATTTATGAAATTCTCCAGTCCTAGTTACGAATTGATGATTCCAACCATCAAATTATAGGATCCGGTCATTGACACAAATGTGACATATACAAGTAGTTTACGCATATTGACTTACCATGTTGGGTGGGGGTTTGCTTTGTCTCAACGAGGGATGTAAACTAGCCCCCATTCATCAAGTTTTAATAGGTGTATCCGAGTATATTGTAACCAAGTATTGTGTCACTAATGTGTCCATGATTCAGGATTGTAGGAGTTAATTTATTGATATGTGGATGCATATTGGCTATTTACTAATTAATATATTTTGCCGTTGCAAGTATTATTTTATTCTGGATATTTTAATTTTTGTAAAAGTGTTGTGTATTAAAAATATTTTAGACATCTCTGGACTGAATTTTAGGCATGATGTATTGGTATTGTGTCACACAAATTTGGAAAATGCAATTTTTTTTTTTGAGATTTTTTTGTTTTTTTTGGTAATCTGAAATTTTTGTGGGCTTTTTCTGAAAACTATTTTAAATAACTATAGATATATATATGGGCATCTTATAGAAAAGTGTTTTTTTAGGTTAATATAATACTTTTATATATGTTGGTAAGTTGTCATAAATTATCATTAATATATTGTAAATTATTAGGTTCGCATGTCATACTTTTTTCAGTGAATATTAATACTTTTGAGAATGTAGGGACCAGCCCCCCCCCCCAAAAAAAGGGTAGTTTATAACAACACAAGCTCGCATGGAAACTACGGAGGCAATTAGTTAGGAAGACAACCTAACTTTTATTAGCAACCAATATCTTGAGATTTCTTTTTAAATTATCACGAGTGATGCAGGACAAAATATTAAAAAGATGATAAGCAATGAATTATAGGAATCCCAAGAATAATCGGTCAAAAATTATTCCCAAAAAAGATGTATAATCAAAGCTAAGTAATATGTGGGGGATTACATCACTTATATAGAAAATTTAAACCCTAATATTAAACCTAATGGACTAAGGCCCGTAAACAATTGGGCTTTATTATAAATAAACTACCTAAATAATATATTCCTAACCCCACATATAAAAACATATAAACAAATAATTTTAATTCTCTTTAAACTAAATACAAATAAACCTATTAATAACATATATAAAAAGTCTTCAATCCTGTTCCTCATCATTCTCCCCTTGTTGGAGAAAACTCGACCACGAGTTTTGTTGAAGTCAAGAACCAGGCGAGCTAGAACGAAGAAAAAGTGTTTCCATTCGAAGAAGCATGGACTAGATGCAAAGAACTTCGAAAACTGACTAGCAAGCGAAGGAGGTTTAGGCAAGTACTCTGGAATGATGAAGTCAATATGCTCAACCTCAAGAATGTCATCAACTACTTTACGATCCTCGACATTTTGAAAGCAATCAAGTCGTCGCATGGTTTCTTCACTAGAAACCTTTCTATCCTCAACTTGTTTAACCTCCTCAGCTGGTTCTTCCGTAACTTTTTTAACCTCCTCGACTGGATCTTCTGTAGCAGCTTCTTGAACATGATGCACAATTTCCATTACAATTTCATTCCCTTTGACCTTTTTCTCATTTTCCAAATGTACAAGACGTTCAACCTGAGATGTGAGAGTCTTAAGAGCCCTATGTAGTTCATCCTTTCCACGTTTGTAACTTTCATTTGTACGTTTATACCTTTCTTTACTCAACTCAATTTTGTACTTCCTTTCCAACCTTTCAAGTTCATCATATTGATTATCTAACTCCTTCAACGTAAGCTCATATTCATATAATAGCTCATATAATAGCTCTTGACAATAGCAAACATAAATTTGGTAGTGTAACTCATCACGTTCACGCTTAAGGAAATAAATATTATCTTCCACACCAACAATTTGACGTTTAATGTACACAGACATGTCTTAAAACATGGAACAAATGCAAATTCTCTGAAGTTTAGGGGCTGAACATCAAATTCAGAAGTTTAAAAAGTCTGACATGCCAACATTCTGAAGTCGAAAGGCAGTTTTGCGAATTTCAAGGACTGTTATGCAATTATCTAGAAACTTTCAAGACTGGACTGTAATTTATGGAAACCGCAGGGGCTGATTTGTGATATGTGTAAACTTCAGTGACTGATTTATGTTATCCAGCAAAGTCTGAGGCACATAACTGTAGTTGACACAGCAAGCAATAGACTAGACTGCCACCGATAAAGAAGTTCAGAGAAGAGGCAGCACCGAACACGAACTATGGCAGCGATAGCAGTACTTCGATGCAGCAGCGATGAACAAAAGCTCTGGCAACGACTTGCGGTAGCAACGGCGGCGTCCAGGTCTGTTCTTATGGTCTTTCCGATCTGCTGCTTCTTCTCTTCTCCTGATTGGATCGTTTATTGCTGATTAGTACAAAATAGATGAATAGCAGCGGGTTGGATTCTATTGTCGGGTCGATTTGGGTTATTAGGGTCCGATTAAATTGATTTGGGAATTAGGGATTGTATTCGGGTCGGGTCAGGTATCTAATTAGGGTTCATAATTTGGGGATTTAGGGTTCTGATTGGTTTTATGGAGTTAGGGCAGTGTTCTGGTGGGTGAATGGTGGTGTATCTCAGTGGTGGCTAGTGAGAAGGATGGCGGCTGTTGTGTTTCCGATGGATGAACAGTAATCGGAGATGTCAACAGTGAAAACGGTGATGAATAGTAAAAACGTCGATTGATGAACGGTAACAAAATTTCAGGAATTCGGCTCTGATGCCAGTAGATGCAGGACAGAATATTAAAAAGATGATAAGCAATGAATTATACGAATCCCAAGAATAATCAGTCAAAGATTATTCCCAAGAAAGATGTATAATCAAAGCTAAGTAATATGTGGGGGATTACATCACTTATAGAAAATTTAAACCCTAATATTAAACCTAATGGACTAAGGCCCGTAAACAATTGGGCTTTATTATAAATAAACTACTTAAATAATATATTCCTAACCCCACATATAAAAACATATAAACAAATAATTTTAATTCTCTCTAAACTAAATACAAATAAACCTATTAATAACATATATAAAAAGTCTTCAATCTCGTTCCTCATCACAGAGCTTGATAGCAACACAATCTCTGGTAGTGCCTATGGCTCTTATTATGATTTTTTTTAAATTTTATAGTGGCACCAGGTATTGCCTCAAATTTCAATTTCATCATTTCAATTGTCGACAACTTGATTCAATCTCTCAACATATTATATTGCTGAATCAATCCGAAGTTTAATTTTCTTTAGAACATGTACTTAATTTATTCGATGATGGTACTGGTTATTGCTTTCCTTCCGCATCTGTTGTAATTGTGTGCAAGCTATGTGTCATTTGGGACATCCATGCTTTTAACTATTATATTTACAGTCACAGATTAATCCTTTTACTGCCATTCTAATGTTGTTGGTGTGTTGTATATTATTTGTATTATTCTAGCCCCCAAGGTAATCTTGATAATGTTGTTTCTCTTCTATTTGCCACAATGCAGGCGTGGTTCTTGGATCAATTTGGAGTGCTTTATGATGGGAAACAAGCTTATCCTGGTGTAGTTTCAACATGTATGTTTTTACTTGTTTGTTATCTTCATAAGCTTGTTTAAGTGTTCCTTTTGCCTTGGTTATTGGTTGAGTTTACAAATAGTGCTATATGTTCTAATGTTTGTTATATTAGTAAGAAAATTGGCTGGCTCTGGTGCAAAGATGGTGATTATTAGCAATTCTTCTAGACGTGCATCAACAACGATGGAAAAAATAGGGAACCTGGGTTTTGACCCATCTCTGTTTGTTGGAGCAATCACGAGTGGAGAATTAACCTATCAATACCTTCAAAGGTTGAGTACTGAACCTTGAAAATGGTGGATATTTGTTGCTAACTTGGATACAGTTATTTCATTTAACTGTGATTTCTATCACTTGGTAATCCACATATCACAATCAAAGAACTCGTTGGAATTCTGTACAAGTTAAATAAAAAAGATGTTTATAGTTTTTCTACTTCAAAAATGTTTAATCAAGTTTAATATGATGTGATACTGAATGTCTGCGATAGTGGTAACATTTTATTAACAAGTTATCACAACTTCACTAAACACCTTTTAAGTTTAGGTAATTATGTTGAGCAAAAGTATTGTATGATTTTACGAAATTTGCTGATGGGGCACTTTTTGTGAGGAGAGGGTATATTAAAATATTATTTTCCCCGGAGTATGTCCCTTTATTGTTCTATGATCTAGAACAATAAAGATGCTTTGGCGACTCCTAAGTCCTAAGATTCCATCCAACTCACAAAGATGTAGCAATTTCATTTTTTTATTTGAAAAATGTTCCCAAGAGGAAATTTGTTCTAAAAGTTAATCCTCAATTATCCAGATTGCCCTTCCAACATAAGTTTTAATACGGGATAATTAATTTATTCGTCCCTCAATTATATGTCATTTTTGATCCCTGTACTAAAAAAAATACTTTCACTATTTTAACGTTCAAAATTTCTGATTCGTGTCCTTCCGTCTAATTTTGACTAACGTCCGTTAGTCTTTTGTTGACTTGGAAACTTAAAAAAAATGTAATGATACATGGCATCTTATGCGGCTATTATGTGTGAAATTACATACTCACACATACACATATTCTATTCACACCTACTCTTCTTCTTCTTCATCTAATCCCGGACCTCGAACAAACAGGGGTTGCCGAAATTTGGTGACGTCATCGGCTACACCCTCCCCTTTATCATCCGATCACAAACTTGCCAAAATTTTCCAATTCTCTTCCTAAATTAAACACAAATTCAAATTTTTAGAAAATAAAAACAATAAAACAAACAGAAATAATTGTATATACACACACAACCACTGCAATTGTTCATCATCGGATCGGTAATTAGTGTTATTATCAATCTCTTTTCTCTCTATATCTCCCACTATCACTATCCGAATTAAAGTTATTTTATTTAGTAAAATTAGGGTTAATATGTTTATTTTGAGGGAATAAATTTGAGGGTTTTGGGGATTGTTAGTTTTATGTGTTTGTAATTAAGTCTCGTATGTATAAGTGTGTTTGGATTCCGGTGATCTAGATTTCTAGTAAATTCCGATGAGTTTTGAATTCCGGTGAGCTCAAATAAGAGAGTGATGTGTTTATGTATTGGTATGTATTTATACGTATATGAGAGAGGGAGAAGAGGGAGTTTGAGGTGCCACATATATTGCCACATAGTTATACATTTCATTTCTTCTTGTTTTTTTTTTAACTTTCCACGTCAACAAAGACTAACTGACGTTAGTCAAAATTAGACGAAAGGACGTGAATCAGAAATTTTGAAAGTTAAAGTATTGAAATTATTTCTTTTTTAGTACAAGGACCTGGACCAAAAACAACATATAGTTGAAGGACGAATGAATTAATTATCCCTTTTTAATACTTGTGGTCCAACACTTAAACTCTTTTTGGACCAACTTCATTTCAACTTGTGCATCCTAATTGTCCTTTGAAAATAAGTTTTTAATAATTTTGGTCCAACACTTAAACTCTTTTCGAACCAACTACTATGTGATAATTCATTTTAACTTGTGTATCCTACTCTTTTTGTAACAAACAATATGTGGAATCATTTCTTTACTAATTGCATTTCATCTTCTCTTTTCATATTCAAGCTTATATACTTTCTTTCCCACAGAACCACAAAACATCTTGTAGGATTCAATTTCGTTGTATCAAAAGGAACCTGATTTTTTTTTTTTTGCCATCTGCAAATTTTCTTACCAGAACCACTCTCAGGGGTTATTATTATTATTTGGCTCAATCACAGGTCCATTCTTTAAGAACTATGGTGAGAAAATGCTAGCTGTAGTCGCCACCTTATAAATCAAATATGCTATGAATATATAGAAGCTCATACGGTATCTTTTAAAATATACGCTAGAAGTAATTTAGTGTGGTGCCGTAAAGCATAAGATTGACATTAACTTCGCATCAAACAGAAAATAAATCTGTATCTTGCAATGTCGGTCGCACTCTTGCATCCTAAAGACTATACCTGAGTTAAAAGTTTAGAAACACTCTCTATCTGCCTAATTATTTGAAAAATCCTCAATAATTTCCATCCTACAATCCAGGCATTGTTATATGGATGGAGGAAGCAATGAAACTACTCTTATTTTTTGGTACTAAACTACTCTGTAATGCGTGAAAAACAGATTATATAGACAAACATCTCATGTTGTCATTAATCTCTGTCACTGCTCTAAAAGGAATTGCTTGGACCCTTACAGTTGTTGCTATGATTAAAACAACTCTTCAGATATTGCTTTAATAGTAGTCTTTTTTCCACATCTTTATTTTCAAAGTTTTTATTCATTCCTAGGTATGTTTTACAAAAAAATTTTCTTTCTTATCCGCAGTAATTCACGAAAAAAATTTTGTTCGGTATGTATAGCTGAAACTTTTGTACAACTTTGTAATTTTTGTACTCATATTAACAATTCTTAGATTTACATGCTTCAATGTTATATACCAGCTTACCGTTTCAGTTGTGCGACTTGTCTTTACAAGATTGATCCGATACAACTAACCTCATTTCACATTTTGCCTAGGGCAAAACTTCATTCTTACTCTGCTATGATATATATCTTTTTTACATTGACTAGCATATACTATATATGAATTTGGAAATCAAGAACTGTGTTATGGAACTTATACTTACAGGAGAGATGATGTTTGGTTTGCGGCACTAGGACGGTCCTGTATTCACATGACATGGAATGACCGCGGTGCTATATCCCTTGAGGTATCAATTTTTTTTTACCTCTATGGTCTACCTGTTCCTTTTTAATATATATACTCCCCTGTTTCTTTATGATTGTATGTTTTTCGTACCTTTTGTTTTCTTGATCTACAAAATGGCTTTACATTCACTACGTTGTTATACTTATGTATGTAATTATTTGAGAAGCTGTGGTTGAAATTTTCTCTAGAACAGTGAATTTATGGACATTGCTATTTGGGCTATAATGTAAACAGCAAAAAAATTGTCTTAAAACATTTCACTAACGAAAAGCCACTTAGTTTTGTCTTCAAGTGCATTTGATAGTTTAGAGTCCAATTAAGAAGTAGTGCATTTTCAGAAATCTTGGAATTCTTTTGGTTGTCCTTTTTTTTTTACGAGTTTGATCACACACTGGTTTTAAATGGATTCGTTATGCCATCTGTTTAGTGTAAGTTTCAAGAATAGCCTATCTATGAACTATTCTCTTGTTTGTTCCTCCGGTAATCTCTAATATTTCTATTAATTAAGTTGATAATACATGTTGGAATTGTATCCATAGGGCTTAGGGTTAGAGGTTGTGGAGAAAGTTAAAGATGCTGATTTTATATTGGCACATGGAACTGTCAAAATATGAGCAATGCGAAACCACTTCATTTAACTTCAAAGACCAATCCTTCCTTGATGGATTCACCACTTTCTCGAGAATTCTCTTGATCTCACGATTCGAAACCTCCACTTGACCATTAGTTTGGGGATGATAAGTAGTGGCAACACGATGCGTCACATTATATCTTGCCATCATAGCAGTAAATTGACGATTACAGAAGTGTGTCCCTTCATCACTAATTATAGCTCGTGGAGTTCCAAAATTCAGCACCACCTTAGCATCATTGGTCGGTAAAGCCTTCACCTCGACCCATTTAGACATGTAATCCACTGCTAAGAGAATGTACTGATTGTTGCAAGACGAAACAAACGGACCCATAAAGTTAATTCCCCACACATCAAATATCTCAACTTCAAGAATCGTATTAAGAGGCATCTCGTTCCTCCTAGAGATATTACCAACCCTTTGGCATCGATCACAACTCATCACAAACCTATGAGCATCTTTAAACAGAGTTGGCCAATAGAATCCCGCTTGAAGTATTTTCTGAGCTGTATTATCACCACCATAGTGGCCTCCATATGCGGTAGAATGACAATCATGCAAAATACCTTCCGTTTCACTATAAGGAATGCATCTTCTCAAGATCTGGTCCACACCAAGTTTGAACAAGAATGGCTCGTCCCAACGATACCACTTCACATCATGTAGAAACTCGTCCTTTGAACATAAGAATAATTCGGAGGGATGACATTACTAACAAGATAGTTCATAATATCTGCAAACTATGGTTCTTCACCTTGCACCCCAAAAAGCTGTTCATCGGGAAAAGATTCAATAATAAGAGTTTTGTCATGTGAATTCTTACCGTGGTCCTCCAACCGAGATAAATGATCCGCCTCCTGGTTTTCCGTGCCTTTCCGATCCTTGATCTCCAAATCAAAATCTTGAAGCAAAAGAACCCAACGAATCAACCTAGGCTTTGAATCCTTTTTCGAAATCAGATATCGGATAGCTGCATGATTCGTATACACAATCACCTTCGTCCCAAGCAAATAATATCTGAATTTCTCGAAAGCATAGACAACTGCTACCAGCTCCTTCTCCGTAGTGGTGTAATTAAGCTGTGCATCATTAAGGGTTTTACTAGCATAGTAAACCACATGAAATATGTTGCTCTTTCTTTGACCAAGCACAGCTCCAACTGCAAAGTCACTGGCATCACACATCAGCTCAAAAGGTTCGTCCCAATTAGGTGCAGTTATAATAGGTGCGGTGGTCAACTTATTCTTCAAAACCTTAGAAGCAGCTAAGCACTCTTCATTAAACTTAAAAGGAACATCCTTCTCCAACAAATTGCACAAAGGTTTAGAAATTTTCGAGAAGTCTTGAATGAATCGCCTATAGAATCCCGCATGACCAAGAAAACTGCGAATTCCTTTAACAGAGATAGGTGGAGGAAGATTCTCAATAGTCTCCACCTTAGCCTTATCCACTTCAAGCCCCTTGCTAGATACCTTGTGCCCAAGAATGATTCCTTCTTGCTCCATGAAGTGACATTTTTCCAAATTAAGCACCAAATTCATCTCAACACACCGCTTAAGCACCATGCTCAGATTATGCAAGCACTCATCGTAGGAAGTACCAAAAACTGAGAAGTCATCCATAAAAACCTCCACATTCGAGCCAATCATGTCTGAGAAAATCGCCATCATGCACCTTTGAAAAGTGGCGGGGGCACCACAAAACCCGAAAGAGACTTGTCGGAAAGCAAAAGTGCCAAAAGGACATGTGAATGTGGTCTTCTCTTGATCTTCCGGAGCAATGCAAATTTGATTGTAGCCCGAATAACCATCAAGAAGGCAATAGTACTCATGGCCAACCAATCTACCTAACATCTGATCAATGAATGGAAGAGGAAAATGATCTTTTCTCGTGGCTTTATTGAGCTTCCTATTGTCCATGCAAACTCTCCACCCCGTGACTGTTCTGGTAGGGATGAACTCATTCTTATCATTAGCAACAACTGTCATGCCTCTTTTCTTTGGCACATTGAACCGCGATCACCCAAGAACTGTCTGAGATAGGATAGATAATACCCACATCCAGCCACTTTAGAATTTCCTTCTTCACCATCTCTTTCATAATCGGATTAAGTCTCCGCTGATGTTCAACAGTAGGCTTAGCTCCTTCCTCTAGCAGAATTTTGTGCATGCAATAAGAAGGGCTGATTCCCTTGATATCTGCTATAGTCCAACCAATGGCTGATTTGAACTCTCTCAGAATTTGCAAGAGCTTTTCTTCCTCACTACCTGACAAATTAGAAGTAATAATAACCGGTAATGTAGATGCATCACCAAGAAGCGCATACCTCAAGTGTTCGGGCAATGGTTTGAGTTCAAGTGTAGGAGCTTCCTCAATAGATGGTTTAAGACGCCCCTCAGAATTTTTAAGTTCTGCTAACCCAAGAGATTCAAAAGGCATGTCAACTCTCCTTTTCCAATGAGCTGAATTTATCTGTTGAAGTTGCTCGACTACTTCCTCATCTTCAAAATCAGAGTCACCAACTAAAACTCTCTCCAAGGAATCTGACTTAAGCAATTGCTCAATCTCGGTAGTGACCGCAGAATCGACCAAATCCACCTTATAGCATTCCTCATCGTCTGTGGGAAATTTCATTGCATTGAACACATTAAAAGTGACATTCTGGTCTTGCACCCTCATGGTGAGTTCCCCTTTCTGCACATCGATCAAGGTCCTACCCGTATCCAAGAATGGTCTTCCCAAGATTATGGGAATCTTCTTATCTTCCTCAAAGTCCATGATAACAAAATTAGCAGGGAATATGAGCTTATCAACTTTCACCAAGACATCCTCCACTATGCCTCTAGGATAAGTAATTGAACGATCAGCCAACTGCAAAGAGATGTTGGTTGGCTTTGGATTCGGTAGACCAAGTTGCATGAACACTGACAAGGGCATGAGATTGATGCTAGATCCCAAGTCACACAAGCATTTCTCAAAAGATAGATTACCGATGGTGCATGGAATAGTAAAGCTACCCGGATCCTTTAGCTTCGGAGGCAATTTCTGTTGCAGAACAGCACTACACTCTTCCGTTAGAGCAACGGTCTCTAAATCCCTCAGCTTCAACTTACGAGAGAGAATAACCTTCATGAACTTGGCATAGCTCGGCATCTGTTCAAGAGCTTCCGCAAAAGGAATGTTAATCTGCAACTTCTTGAACACCTCCAAAAATTTAGCGAACTGCTTATCCAAATTCTACTTCTGGAGTCTTCAAGGATATGGAGGAGGAGGGTAGATCTGATTATTCTTTGTAGACTGTTCCGGAGAAGCTTTTTCAACAGGTTCCTTGCTTTTCTCTAACTCACCATCTAGCTGATCAGCTACCAAGTCAGATTTTTAAATTTCGGGCTCTGCAGATTTTCAACTTGCTGATTTTGCACTTCTTCATCTTCCTTGGCGGCTGATTTATGATCTGATGTCACCTTTCCCGATCTCAAAGTTACTTGTTTGACCTGTTCTTTGCTTTCCCTCCTTCCTGGATTAGCCTCTGTATCACTCGGAAGAGGTCCTTGCTGCCAATTCAATAAAGCACTTGCTAATTGGCCCATTTGATTCTCCAAGGTTTTGAGAGATACCGCCTGGCTCCCAACCATCAACCTCAACTCATCTATTTCAGATTTTTTATTCGAAGATTGACCAGCATTCCTATGAGATTGTTGCTGCTGAAATCCCGGAGGTTGGAGTTGTTGCCTTGGAGCATACTACTGCTGATAGCCTTGATTGAATGGCCTCGCTTGCTGACCCTGAAACTGCTGATAGGGCTGCTGAGGTTGTTAAGAACCTTGGTTGTTGCTCCAGCTAAAGTTAGGATGATTCCTGTTATTCGGATGATAGGTGGCTGGAACTGGTGCAGCAGGTCTCTGGAAATTACTCACGAACTGTGCTGATTCAGGGGAGATAGCACACTGATTCGTCTCATGTGCGCCCACACATAGCTCACAAATACTAGCAACCTGATGAACTCCATAGTTAGTAAGAGAATCCACCTTCATTGTCAGAGCCTTTAACTGAGCTGCAATAGCCGAAGCTGTATCCACTTCAGAAATTCCTGCTACATTGCCTTGAGATAGTCTCTGGGTTGGATTCTGATATTCATTAGCAGACACCATCTCAATCAGATCATAAGCTTCCTCGTAGCTCTTAGCCCATAGAGCTCCACCTGATGCTTCATCTAGCAAAGGCCTAGACTGTGCTCCCAACCCATTGTAGAAACCATTAATAACCATCCAGTCAGGCATACCATGATGCGGACACTTTCGAAACATTTCCTTGTAGCGTTCCCAAGCCTCACACAAAGATTCTCCAGACTGCTATGCAAACTGAGTAAGAGAATTCCTAATTGCTGCAGTTTTAGCAATGGAGAAGAATTTCGTAAGAAATTTCTGAGCAAGATCCTCCCACGTAGTAATGGGACCGGATGGTAGAGAGTGTAACCAGCCCTTAGGCTTATCCCTAAGAGAAAATGGGAAAAGCCTCAGTTTGATAGAATCTTCTGACACACCATTAAATTTGAAAGTGTCACAGATCTCGATAAAGTCCCGGATGTGCATATTAGGATCTTCTGTCGATGCACCCCCAAACTGAACCGAATTTTGCACCATCTGAATTGTGCTCAGCTTGATCTCAAAGTTGTTCGCTGCAATAGCTGGCCTGACAATACTAGATTGTATGTCATTAATCTTTGGCTGAGAATAGTCCTTCAAAGCCTTAACTGATGCTGTTGCGTCACCCATCTCTACTGTAGTCTCAAGTTCCTCTCCGATTTTCTCTTCTACTAGCTCTTCTGGTAGTTCAAGATCTTCTTTGCCTTGATCGGTGACTTTTTCTACTCCCTCCAGTTTTTCCTTACGAGCCTGCAAACGTGTTCGCATACACGCTCAAGTACCTGAAAAAACCATGAAACAAACAAAGTAAGAAATCCGAGTCAGTGAATTCTAACGACTACTGATGACAAGCACATAAACTTGTTAACACAAAATCACGCAAGTGTACGTGGTCACAAGTAATACAGATATAATCAAGTTCGTTCCACAGAGATCTGGTTTAGGTTTCAATTCAGTAGATGTACCTATGCAACAATGTATGGTTTTAACTCACTACTAAGACAAATAATAAATTGGGTGTTTTAATTATCTAAATTTAACTAAGATGCAAATTAAAAACTAAGAATTATTTAACTAAAGTGGTTTAAATCAAATTACTTATATGAGAATAAACATGGGATCCTAACTTCATTAAATACTTCGCTTAGATCTGACGCCTTTAATCAATACATGTGATGATTTTGATATCTGATCAGACAACACCAAACAAGTAAACGCTACTTCTCAGTATACGAATACCAAACTAAACATACATCCACAAAAGAGATAGAAGATGATTAGACACCAATTATGCTTAGACCCTATATCTCTATAAGATTTGAAAACATAACGGTTGAAGATCAGGTTGTCTATTAAGATCACATAGGGCAGCATAATATCCTATGCTAGTTCTAAACGCTACAAATCATGATGTTAAAACATCAATCAATCCTATGCTAGCATGGCAAGTTCTAAATCTCAAGATCCATTCTCGTTTCGCAAGAGATTAACAAATTAGATGTTCGCGACGCATCTACACACATGAAACACAACCATACAAGGATATCAAGAATTCATCACACGTAAATCTTTAAAGCATCCAAACTACTAAGCTACATAGATAAATCCGTTAGAATCCCTTGAAAACGATTAGTTCATAATTGAACCGTTCATCGTCATGGGATTTGATGAAAACATGATAAGAAACAAGATATGAATATAAGTAGTAATATTAATAAAACAAGAGTTGAGAAAACAAATCCAAGATCCGGAATATCGCCTAAGAAAGAGTACAAAAGATGAAGTAGATCTAGATCTGTTACTTGTCACGAGCGTTAAATCCTTCTCTCCTTTTCTCCTTGCAATTCTAAGTTATAATATGTAATGATATGTAATTCTAAGTAATGGTAAGTAATGATCCAAATTAAAATGGTAGGATGTGTTTTTAGAGCCCCTAGATATCTTGCCCAACAAGACGATACCAAAATTACAAATGGAATTCGAAACAGGAAAGAATTTAGAGTTTTAGGCCAAAAAATCGGACTTTCCATCAACAACCACGCGCCGCAGCGCGCCCTGGGTTCTGTCCACTGCGTCGCAGTGCGCCCTCCTGCACCGCAGCGCGCCCTGTTGGCTGTCGGCTTCCATTTCACTTGCTGTTTCTTCATTTTTCATACTTTTTCTCCCGATCCTTTTGCATATAATTCCATCCTTCATTCCTTGAGCTAGAACCATTCCAAAGCTTTGTAGAGAAAGACTTCATTCTTCATTTCAAACTCGAAATCCACATCAAGATCGCGAACTTATAAAAGCTTTAACCAATGATTTACAAACCTGCAAAGCTAAACAAAACACATCAAAAATACAACAAACTTGAGGCCAAGTCAATCAATTTAAGACGATACGGAACGTTCCAAGTGGATATAAAATCCACTTATCAGGAATACATTCATTGGATGCAGAGTTTGTTTAAATTTCAACGTGGCATGTGTGAATATCTCAAGGATAGAATGCTATTTTGTGTGTGTGTGAGGACGATCAGTTAGAAATAAAAGCTGGTATTCTTGTGTGTGGAGTTAGTGTTCACGTAAGGGCCAACTGTTTATGATCACAGGGGAAAAATGCAATCTTATGGATTTAGGATTAGTTTTACCGCTGGCCATGGAAGGTGTTTTTAGCACAACCTATGCAGTGAAATTTTTTATTCAAATCTTGGAGGGCGCACGAGCACAATTTGGACAACGTGTAAAAAGTAACACATAACATGAGCCATGCCTAGTTCGTGAAATGCCATTAGAATATAATTAAATGTTAAAATACAATCCATGCATGATAAAAGTTATAGTGGTTTCCTAATCCTTTGCGAAAGTAAGCAAGAATTTGGTTCTAATGATGTGTAACGGTGAAGTAAAATTTAGCATGTTAGTAATAATGTTATTAAGTGATCGAGTTTAAACGGAAATTGTGCGTGTACCATATAAAAATAAAAAAAAATATTAGTAAGAAAATAAGTAGATAAACAAAGCCATTTATATATTAGAAATATTTATAATTTCGTAAATTGTAAATAAAATAAGTAGTTTAATGTCATTTTTGACAAATTAATTACCTCAGTACGTAAGTAAAAAATATAATTAACATTGAAATAAAAAAAATTATAGTATACAAATTTTTTATAGTTTTTTTTAGAATCAAGAAAACTCACATCAGAAAACCATTTGTATGTCTCCAAAAGCAAACTGCTAATGGTGTACTACAATGGACTAAAGACAAGGGATACAAGCTACTTCCAAGTGATGAGATACTAAAATTGAAAATCAAGATTGCAGCCAAAAGGCCAAACAAGAAGAAAGCACAAATAACTCAGGCTTTCACAACTGCAATTAGACGAGACTTGCTACCTCTATATGAGGATTATGACAAAGATACTTTGACATTTCTACAAGCTTAAAGAATCAACCATGTTGTTATAGTTGATATATTCCTAGAGGTTAAGTATTCTGGTGGAAGAGAGAAGGAGTTCATGCAAGGTGTCTGGTAGCACTATTCTTTACACTATGACTTGGAGAGAATCATGGCATTGCTGAATTATGAAGAGAGAGTGGAGAGAAGCTGGAAGATAGAAATTGCTCAATTCTTGAAAATGCACAGAGACTACAAGGATAAATTGAGAAAGCGGCATGAGGAAATAATAATGAAGAAAGAGCAGGAGTTGGCTACAATTGAAGCAAAGGCAAATGAACTGAGAGCAAAGGGGTTGTGCATATTCAAATTCAATCCCTGTATTGTGGAGTAGAGGAAGAGAAATGGAGTAAATGTGAACATTGGAATGGAATTTGTCAACTCTTACCTTGAAGCCAAGCTGAGAGAAGTAATTGAAGATCTGAAAGACTCCCATCTAATTGAAGAACTCACTGTCGTGCAAGATATTATGCTAGCAATGGATGACAATGCATGAAGAACAAAGGAGAAAGAATATAAAAGATATGATGATTGTCTAGCAAGAGCTCAAAGGATGGATGCAAAGGACACTGGATGATTGTCAGTCTTAAATCAATTGTAAGATTGTTTCTTTTTTACTTGTATTCAAATTTTGATCAAGTTCATACATGTACTCCTATAATTGTATCTTTTACGCATGTCAGGCTTGTTCTCAGACATGAAATTGTGATTAAGGGTCTTACTCACAATTTAAGGGAGATTGTTAGTCACAAAGGCATGTTTGTAACCATATAATAACAAGCATACTTGATCATAGTAATACTTTGTATTACTTGCATGACCCCTTAGTTGGGAAACCCCCTAGTTAGATTTTTGTCTTGTAAAATGTACTTAGTATAGGTATCAAACTTTATTTATGTGTTGTACAAAAGTTACATAATAATGCTTGAAAGAAGATCAATTAATCATGCCTCAATAATGAAGAACAAGGCTGAAGAAATAAAAACATTTGGAGTTTGAAGAATTAAAATTTGCTTAAGTACACATTCGAGAAGTAATTTGTTCTGTTCGAGAAGTCAATGATTTGATAACTCAAGGATTCGATATGTCAAATACATTGTTCGATATCTCAAGAAGTCAAAAATTCAAAACTCTATTTTCCTTCTCAAGATTTCGACATGCCAAACAACTCTATTCGAGAACTCAAGAAGTCAATGTTCCATTTGAGTTCTCAAGGAGTTAATCAAGCCAAAATCATAACCGATATCTCAAGAATTTAGTAATATCTCCCTGAGAAAAATGTCTCACTTCCTTAGTTGTTAAGCTTTTCAATTGTAAACACATTAGT
Organism: Saposhnikovia divaricata; assembly: GCA_036435485.1. Classification (NCBI taxonomy): domain Eukaryota; kingdom Viridiplantae; phylum Streptophyta; class Magnoliopsida; order Apiales; family Apiaceae; genus Saposhnikovia; species Saposhnikovia divaricata. The sequence continues at coordinate 133,553,021 of CM071594.1, read as the reverse complement.
AATATCTCTCTGAGAAAAATGAAGCTCAGAATTCTCTCTTCTATTCACAATGTGTAGCATACTTGAATCTACTAGAATTTTAGATTAAAGCCAGTCCGTGTGTTCATATTTCCGCATTTCGCATTTGTCTAACATACACACTCAGCTACAATCACATAAACAGATTCAAACAAAGTTCTTAATCGAAAGAAAATTAGAAAAGTTTGAAAATACATTCACCCCCCAGTATTTTCTTATTGTGTATTTCATACTCAACAGTCGTACCGAGGACCAGACTACCGACTACCAAAATTTTGGATAAAATTCTTCTTACACTTATTAGTAAAATTGTATTTGGTTGTTTGTACAACTATCTTCAAATAATAAGAATATTATTTTGATAATCAAAACGAAATATAAGTAGATTTCCTAAATCGAATAGAATTTTCAGTGTAAAAATTCATCAATTTCATTTCTCTTTTGTTTCTTGGTCGTTTCAGTTGGAGAAAATTTGTTAACTCGTCACTAAATTTTCATGTGGGCTGTAAAATCATCCAAATCAAGTTTTAAAAATTCAAGATAAAACATATAATAAATTTAACGAACACATAATAACGATAATATCTAAAATTTCTTTGTTAAAACTACAATTGTCTAGTAGATCTTGCAATGTGGAGCATTTCTCGTTCTTATCGTTGAGATATACAGCCTTCTTGGAGAGATAATCTAGCAATTTGGCGTTTGCGTGAAGAATATGTATACTTGATTTGTCATAACACATCTAAAAAGTCGACCATAACTACGATACTAAGTGGACTCTCATCAACGAATCACTATTATAACAACTCCACATATCTACGATCCCGGACATAAAACATCACCAAACACTCACAAGGAGAGACAAACAAACTGAATTCTCACATGGAGAGATAAACGAACACCGAATATGGGTAGAAAAACCCAATCATTGTGTAAAACTACTCTCATAATGAAAGATATCTGTTAAATAAATATAAAAATTGAGAAAAATAAAAAAATAAAATGGGCTTATCACCAATCAATGAGGTTGATGATAGCCCCGAAATCGATATACAAGATTTAGGGTTTTATAAAACCCCGTTAATTTTTATTTTATTTTGTTATTTGTTATTAGATTTTAAGTTATTTTTATAATTATGTTAATTAGCAATTTCTGAATTCTTTTTGTGTAAAATATTTTGAATAAGGATGATATTTGTATTTTATATACAAAAGTTACCTAAAGTCATTTGCATTTTATATACAAAAGTTAGATGACATTCTTATAATAATAGAATTCACCTCTCTGTATTTACAAAAATACCCTTACTTTTGTATTGAAATATAACTTAATTTTAGGATATTACCTGTAGTTAACTATAGAATCATTAAATTTTACAATACAATAAAAATTAAGAAAATTTGTAAAACTTACAAGATTTAAAGTTTGATTCTCATTAATAACATATTTAACATGCTAAGTCTAATGCTCATTAATGACATGTTCAATATGATATCCACACTTCAAATTTGAACCATCCTACAAAAATTTAGGATCGATTTATATAGATAGAAATCTATTAGAATTTGAAATCAGAAGTTTGTGCCGAACTCAATATGCACAGGATAGTATATTCTGGCCTGTCAATGAAAGAGCGCTAACATTATCAATATTTTAAGCAATTAAGCTCATTAGTGTAGGTTGTACAACTGAATCTTGGGATGCCGGAAATACGCATTCTGGGATGTGTGTTTGTCCGAAATACATATTTTTAGAAATAACCGTCCAAAGTGCACATGTCCTTATCCAGTGGAATATCAATTGTGATACTCGCTTACCCAATGGAGTACCACGTGCGTGTGATGCTCCTTACCCAGTGAGAAGTATTAAGGGTGATACTCCTTAACCAGTGGAATATCATGGATGATACTTCTTATTCTACTGGTGATACTTCTTATCTGGTGGAGTAGTGGAGTATCATATACTCCACTTGACGTATCATCCTGATACTCCTCTGATATCCTGATTTTCGGGCATTGTTTATTAGTATGGGTATTTTGGTCAAATGTTATTGAAAAATGGTTATTTTGGGCACTCACCCGATTCACAGTATTGGTAGTAAAATTTTCAAAATTAAAGTGTACCTTAATATTTCACATAATAAGTAGATAGATTTTTTAATGATAGTTTTTCAATACAAAAAATCGTAATTTTATTTTATATTCAATTTCTAGATAGTTTATATTGGATAATAATTGTTAAATTATTACTTCATGAAATATTATTTTTTAGATTTTTGTGGATGTTAAAATTAATTAAATATGGCTTTTATAACTCAAAATATAATCAAATAATAAAGTGAACGTTGGTTTAATAAATGTTAGCTTTTTTATTTAGTTCAAATATGATTACTTTTCTCCATTTTTTCAAATTTTAAAATTTGATAATCACGGGTCAAAAAATAAGGACCGCTAGATTTAAAATATATCTATGAGGATTGTTAAATGTAATATAAGAAAGTGTATTTGATTGTTAACAAAATTATATTTATATACTAAAAATTGTAATTTAATAATTTAAACTAAACACAATCAATTTTTTTAACTGAATATAATTTTAAATGTAAAAGTTCATATGTTTCTTTGGTACAGTTGGATAGTAATCGTTAAACCATCATTAATTTAAAAAAAAATCATTTTAGGAATACTTTAATTCTTAAGAAAAACAAAAATTTATGTAATAAAGTTTGATTCAATACAACTTATAATTAATATAACTACTCTTGATAGAAAGAAAAAAACTATTAAAAACAAAATTAGGGAAAAAATTACAAAATATGTTAAGAGCATTTCCAATGGTATTATGAATAATAGTTACATAAAATAGTGATTATATAAAATTTGTTGAACCTGTAATGTACTCTAATGAAATTATGTAAAATGATCTAATGATAGTATGTAAAATGATTGGCTATATATAAAATGCTAGATCAGAATCAATTTAAATGCTAGATATTGAATATATAAAATCTTGGCATCAAACATCAGTTTTTGGAGTTCCCAAAGAATCTTGAAAGCGGCAATGGACCATCAGCCTCTTCATCCCTGCACGAATGCTTGGATCTTGACCTGTGCCTTTTCTCTCTCTTCCTTCACTTAGACCTTGATTTTGATCTTCTTGATTCTCTCTCATCATCATCATCACTACTAGAATATTCTGACGATGAACTTGAAGATTCTGACTCGGAAGATTTTCTTGAATGCTGGGGAAGAAAATTATCATGAATGACTCGGTTATAATTTCAAAAAAAAAGTAATTTCCTTACTTTAGCAGTGATACTTATAACACATCAAGAGGTTCTTCGATTGTGAGATTGATACTTAAAGAAAAACCACATTGCATATTAGCATGCCACCGAGACAACACTTGTAGATCCTAACAAGACAACTCCTTTTTCTGCCAACTCCGGGTAACTTTTAAGATCTCCACTGTACCCATGACAGGGTATACTTCTTACGCTAAGATTGGCCAAACACATAATTAAATTCCACTGCAAACTAATTGGGTTGGAGTAAAAGACTTTGCACATCCTTTCTTGATTACACAGTACATATCAAGTTTCAAGTCACCATGTACAGATACAGCAAACTGCAAAGTCCCGAACAAGTATTGATCCCTGATGTATATTAACAAACTTACACATGATAAACTATAAATTTCACAATTTGTCATTGTCAAGAGAGTTTCAATGATTGGCGTGCACACTTAGTGGTTTTCAGCATAATCACCTTGTGAAATTTTTAATCTTGGGGATAAGAAAAAATTTGGATGACTATCACACTAATTAAAACTCGAGCACATCAAGCATAAAATCAAAAAACATAGTCATATACATCATACCTTTTTCTTCTTACTACTGCGTTTCTTCAAATCCGTGTCCTTATCTGCACGGACAACATATTTATATATTCTTTAACAAGACGAAACAACAGCCTTCTAATAACACCCTAACCCCCATTATACCCATGGTATCAGTACATACCTTTTTTGTGACTAGATTTACTTTGGGAGTGATTTCTTCCATGCGCAAGCTTACTGGCCCTTTCAGCATCTAACTGGGCCCTGTACTCTCTCATCATTTTATCTTTATCAGCTTCTAACTCCCCCTTCCTAATTTCTTCTTCCTAGCAAATTAAGCCGTTAAACCATCTGGTAACTGTCCACTCTTAGATTTTAGCATTGTCACCATAGCAGATATTAATTTCAAGATAACAAAGAAAACATTGACTAAAAATGTAAAAAAAAAAAAAAAAAAAATCATAATATACATTTGCAGCAAATAAAGGCCAAAGGTACCCAGATTATATGAACTATTAGCCAAGTAATATTATTGACTGGACAGAACACTAAATCACAGCAAACACTGACTTAACCAGACATTTACAGCATTCAGCTAATTACGTCATAACTCAAATTAAGTAATAGATGATAGAGTAAATTTCAATTTGATGGTCTGTAATATAAATATTTTGCACGGTAATGGCCATGTTTTATAAGTGAACATACAAGCTTTTAACCCGTGCGATGCACAGGTATCACTTAACTTGTTATTAATTTATTTAGATTGTAATATTTCATTTTTCTGATTTACATTTCTTTTTATTCTTGAAACGACGTTTTTAACTTTATTTAATATTCTGTGTTAAAAAAATTATTATTATAATCAATTGTACAGCATTAATATTTTGCTTTTATTTTTAATTTAAACTACATTTATATGTAAACAAATGTAATATTTTTAATTAATAAGGGTAGTGTACATATATTATGTTTCTTCCCTGATCTCCCTCCGGACTCTTTCCTTTGCTCTCCTCAAGTTCACTCTCACCTCACCTCTCTTCCCACTCAACTCTTGATTTCATCTTTGCCTTCTGATTTCCTTCACTGGCATACATCATTTTTTCAAAGGGTCTACTATATCTCAGTTTCTTTAAATAACTATATCTCAGTTTCTTTAAATAATCTCCTATCCTTACTCAATTTTGTACAATCTAGTGTTGATAGATCCAATAATAACACACCCAATTGATAAAACATACATCAGATGATAACATCTTGTCTCGAAAATATGCACGCGAGCACTTCACTGGAAGAAAACCAAACTGAAACTTATTCAAGCAATCACAAGTATATCAACAACTAATAGTAACTCTGATATTAATACTGAAACTAACCCAATCAATATACTAATAAAAGCATATATACGTATCTTCCTCTATGTCGTGTGTGTGTTTGGATATTTGTTGATTTGGTGTGTGTATACAAATGCATGTATGACAAGAGGCTAGCACCCTGGTTTTTAGCATAATTAGATAATTACTAACAATGCAAGCTGAAATTAACAGAATATGACGAAAGTTATTTAAGCGTTTAAGATATTTTTAGGCACTAAAATGTTCACTTCTAAAACATGGCCATCAAGGTGCAAAACGATAATATTGTATGCAATTTGTATTCTATTCTAAGAGATATAATATACTTGAAGTAACCAAAAATTATGAATTTCTCTGCAAATTAAAACTACGCCTGCAATATAATCTGTTCATGTTTGCAAGTAAGCATCCAACAAATTACCTTTTGCTTCTTTTTGTACTCTTCCCATGTGACAGTATGAGAAGTTTTCAGGCTGGCCAAACGGGCGGCATGCCACTCTGGTGAATGAAATGAACCATCCACCTGCGACTGCTTTCATCAGAAACGATACATACAAAAGCGGGGAAAATAGGGAAACAAATAGTGGCTGTACTAGGTGACTATATTACACAAGTAATATATACTAGAAATCTAGTGGCAATACCGCAATAGCTATCACTTGTACAGATAAAAAAATGCTATTAAAAATAAAATAGGACAACTGGTAACATATCAGCATAAAACAACCAGAACCAAACATTGAATATAGCTCGTGACAAAAGCAGTAGGGAGATATAACTCCGAAAGATTATTAATAAAATAGAGGTAGAGGTTTATCACACGCTAGGAAGCACCGACACGGCAATTTGGGTGACGTACGCGTGTCGGACACGGCCGACACGGCCCAGACACGGCGACACGCCCGAGTATGTGTCGGACATGCCAGGTGGCGTGTCGTGAAGCAAACGCGGTCGACACGCGTCCGACACGCGTCCGACACGCGGGGGACACGGCCCACTGACAAGGCCCATAAAAAAAAGCCCATAGTCCATAAAAAGAGAGCCCAGAAACATGTGTTAACCCTAATAAAAAGAAAGAGCCTACAGACCTGTCTTTGTTTATCACGTCTCTCTAATATATATACATACACGCCTATATATACATACATCTGTGATTAAAAAAAGCCCAACCCATTTTTTTTTAAAAGAAGCCCACTTAATTAAGTCAGTTGATCATTTCAATGAAAATGCAGAATAAATGTCGGATTAGTTTACCACTTGTTTTGTAAGAAACTTAATTATTATTATGAATGAAGAATTGAAGATGTTCAGTTTATGACATATACAAAATATATATATTTTATTAGTATTTTTTTTTGCCGTGTCCCGTATCCAGGACACTTTGGTAATTGGCGTATCCCCGTGTCCCGTGGACACTTTGGTAATTGGCGTATCCTCGTGTCCCGTGTCCCGTGTCGCCGCACCCGAGTCGGTGCTTCCTAGAATTCATACGCACACCTTCTTTTTCATAATCTTTAAAAAAGATATATGCAACATCATCATATTGTGCTAATGGTTCCTATCATAATATGACAGCTATTAAAGAAAATTAAAAGCCACAATAGGTTGTGCACACAAGTTAACTGTATTTTGCTGCTTGAGAACAACCTTACAAGCATGAACCCTGTTGTCCTGCTTTGCTTGAGGATGTAGTCAGTTCGGGTGCTCTGACCCCACTCCTAAAGCCTAAAGGTGATTGGATGCTCCAGTTTTCCTTAAAAAAAAAAAATCAACCACCAGCTCATGTGCGATTGCAAAATCAAAGAGCAGACAACCAACTTTATTCCTTAATAGTCCCATCAGAGCCAAAACTCCAATGAGTGCCTTATGGCAGAAAAATGAATGAAAATGCTTATTTTTCAATGAATTTGTTATACAAACAAGCTCCTGTATTTATAGGTAGAACAGAGCTAATTAAACCTGTAAACTAGCTGTCAAAATTGACTAAATCTGCTGCCAAAACTGACTAAATTTGCTGCCTAAATCTGCCTAATTATGCTGTCAAAACTGACTACCTAAATCTGCCTAATTATGCTGTCAAAACTGACTAAATCTATATTGACATCCCCCTCAAATTGATGCTGGTAAATCTACAAGCATCAATTTACCACAAAGAAAGTTGTGTCGTTGGCGCGTCAAAGCTTTTGTGAGGACATCAGCTGTTTGAAGAGTAGTATTAACACCACGAGTAAATGCGTCTCTAATATAATGGCAATCAACTTCGATGTGTTTTGTGCGTTCATGAAATACTGGTTTGGCACTAATCTGAATGGCACTTTTGTTATCAGCATGAAGTGGAGTAGGATTATGTTGAGAAACTCCAAGCTCATAAAGAAGACCACGTAACCAAACAATTTCAGAACAAGCTGCAGACATGGCTCTATATTCAGCCTCCGTGGAAGATTTAGATACATGATCCTGCTTTTTACACTTCCAAGAGATCAAGGCATCTCCAAGGAAAACACACCATCCAGTTGTAGATCGTCTAGTATCCGGGCATCCAGCCCAATCGGCATCACTGTATGCTGTCAAATGAAGATCAGAGTTTGTAGGAAAAAATAGACCGCGCGTAGGTGACCCAATTAAATATCGAATAATACGCTTTACTGCAACAAGATGAAAATGCCTAGGGGATTGCATGAATCTGCTAACTATATGAACAGCGTAGGAGATATCGGGTCTTGTAAGAGTTAGGTAGATAAGGCTACCAACCAACTGTCTGTATAAATAAGGATTAGGCAAAAGCTCCCCTTCATCTTTTCGATATTTAACATTCACCTCCATTGGTGTATCAACAGCAGTAGCTTCCTTTAAACCAGCCAACTCAATAAGATCTTTGACATATTTATGTTGATTTAAGAATACCCCTCGAGTTCGAGAATGAACTTCTAGACCCAAAAAATATTGAAGATTCCCAAGATCTTTCATTTGAAATGTACTATGCAACATCTTTTTAAGCTGCCATTGAATACAACCAAGTTTTCTGTTTAAACGCTCTCTAAAAACTAACTAGCCGTTACCGGCACTTTCTCCTCAGTTTGGTTCCCACTGACCGGCGCATCGCCGGAATTTTTTCAAACCTCAAAGCTTATTCATTTCTTTGCTCCTTACTGTACTGTCTTCCTTCTTGTGTTTCCGTTTTTTTTGTCTGTTTTTGTTTTCCCCTTCACTGGTTTCCTTTTTCCCACCCCTTCTCCGTCCTCCGCTCCGCTTCATTCCTCGTCTCCCTGTTCAATCCGCGCTACCCCAGCCTCCCCCTCCATTCACTTACGCCACCTTCACTACAAACACTTCGACCTCAACCTTTCCTTCTATTCTATTCAAACCCAACATCTTCTACTTCACCACCATTCAACAACTTCTACAGCCTCCTCCCGCTGCAACTAGTAGACACCACCCCTCTTAACTCCGCCCTCGCCATTCTCCGCCACCATCACCTCTTCTTCAACATTCCGCATAGTCACCACATCCACCGCTCCTCATTACCACTGCAATTCGCCTCCTTTCTCTCTCTCTCTCTCTCTCTCTCTCTCTCTCTCTCTATCTCTCTCTCTCTCTCTCTCTCTCCCTCTCTCTCTCTCCCTCTCATCCTCTCCCCGTCTTTCCTCGCTCATCCTAATTCCTTCATCCTCTTAGACCCCCTATCGATCTCCCCCCGCCGTTTCTCCCCCATCCCCATCCCCCCCTGCCCCAAACCCCTGCCGTAACCACCCCCTCAACCCACCTCACTCTGTTTCTCCTTTTATATGTTTTATTTTGTTATTAGCCTTATTCTTTATCCAAGCCTACAATCTTCAATCTTTCCCCCCTGTTATTTCACTTGCTCTTTTTTTGTTTTTTTTTTCGTAGACCATTTTTATTAATAAATCTTTTTCCCTTTTTTGTCTTGTTTTTATGTTTATTATATTTATTATATTTGTTTTGGTTTCTTATTTGGTGGTAGGGTTTTGTAGATCGGATTGCGCTTTATTCGCCATTATTGTTTCTTGCTGTCTTTGGGTTGTTAATTAAATCCTTGCCAGGCCCCTTTTCCTTTATTCGTTGTTTTATCCGTGTTTCGTGTTTACTTAAATTCTTTTGTGTTTCTTGTTTCTTTGTTCTGGGACTTATTTTTATTTTTATTATCATCCTTTCCAGACCGGTGTTTCTTTGTTGGTAATGTTATCAGTTTGTTTTTTTATTATTACCTCGTTAATTTGGTTTGTCAATGTTGCGTAATTTTCGTGTTGGGAGTTTGAATTTAGGTACTTTGACGGGCAAATTTCTGGAACTAGTGGACGTGTTGAAAAAGCGTAGAGTGGATGTGGCGTGTATCCAAGAGACGAGGTGGAAGGGGGCGCGGTCAAGAGAAGCGAACGGGTATAAATTGTGGTATTCAGGTCTTGCCAACTCGAGGAATGGAGTGGGTATTCTTTTGACGGAAGACCTAAAAGACAACGTCGTGGAAGTGATTAGATGCAATGACAGGGTCATGGCAGTCAAGGTGGTGGTGGGGGAGATTGTGGTGAATGTGGTGTGTGCGTACGCCCCGCAAAGCGGTTTGGGTGACTCTGAGAAGGAGGCTTTTTGGGTTTGTTTAGATGGGCTGGTAGGTAGTTTTCCTGCAGACCAATTTCTAATGTTGGGTGGCGATTTCAACGGGCACATTGGCGAGAGGTCAGATGGTTTCCCCTTGGCGCATGGGGGTTTTGGCTTCGGGTCCAGGAATGGCGGTGGGTCCGCGCTGTTGGAGTTTGCTACGGCCCAGGAATTGATTATTGTGAATTCTGTATTTCAGAAGAGGGCTGAGCACCTCATCACCTTTAGTAGTGGGGGACACAGCACTCAAATCGATTACTTGCTTGTGCGCAGCAGGGACTTTAGAGCATGTGTGGACTGCAAGGTGTTCAGGAGTGAGGCGTGCGCATCCCAGCACCGGCTGTTGGCCATGGATTTATCCATGGGGGGTCGAGTTGTTCGCAGGAAGAGAGAGTTTAGACCTAGAATCCTCTGGAAAGACTTGAAGGGCGAGAAGGCGGCGGCATTCAGGGAGGCTTTGCTCAACGAAGGTTGTTTTGCGAGGGGTGGAGATGCCAACTTCAGGTGGACCAACATGGCTAAGGCCATTCGGAGTGTGGGCGAGAAGGTGGTGGGGGTTTCCTCAGGTAGGTTCAGTGGTCTTAAGGAGTCGTGGTGGTGGAACGAGGAGGTTCAAAAGAAGGTTAAGGCTAAACTTGCGCTCTTTAAAGAGCTTTTATCGATCTGTGCAGGGCCGGAGAGGAGTCGGAAGTTGGAAGCTTACAAGGTGGTGAGACGAGAAGCAAAAAAGGCAGTGGCGAAAGCTAAAGAGGACGCGTATGTTAGGCTGTACGAGCGCTTAGAAACCAAGGAAGGAGCGAATGCCATCTTTAAACTAGCTAAAGCTAGGGAGAGAGGGAGGCGCGACCTGGGTTCTGTTAAGTTTGTTAAAGATGATTCAGGCCAAGTGTTATTGAATGAAGATGCTATTAAGGACAGGTGGAGTTCGTATTTCCATAATCTTGTCAACGAGGCTAGGAGGAGTGGTGCCGGTGTGGATCAAGAGGTCTCTCTTTTGCCTGTGACTTCCTCCGTTCCCGAGGAGCGCATCAGCAAGGAGGAAGTCAAGGTTGCCTTGCAAAAGATGGCTAGAGGGAAAGCGGCTGGTCCGGATCTTATCCCAATTGAGGTATGGCTTTGTCTTGGTGAGGTTGGCGTCCAATGGCTAGCTGATCTGTTCAATGTTCTTCTCTTAGGTGCTAAGATGCCAGATGAATGGAGGCGTAGTGTTGTGGTCCCTTTTTTCAAGAATAAAGGCGATGCTCAAAGTTGTAGTAATTACCGGGGTATTAAATTACTCAGTCATACTATGAAACTTTGGGAGAGAGTGGTTGATAGTCGGATTAGGAGAGTAGTTGATATCTTAGAGAATCAATTTGGATTTATGCCTGGGAGATCAACGATCGAGGCCATTCATCTCGTTAGACGCCTTATGGAGAAGTTCAGGGATCGTCGCAAAGACCTCCATATGGTGTTCATTGATCTGGAGAAGGCGTACGATAGCATCCCCCGTGAAGCTATTTGGAAGAGCCTTGAGGAGAGGGGAGTGTCGTCGGCGTTCGTTAGGGTGATTCAAGACATGTTCTCTCAAGCTAGTTCTTGCGTTCGGACCCCAGTGGGGGACTCCCGTTTCTTCCCTGTTGAGATGGGACTTCATCAGGGGTCGGCCCTGAGCCCTTTTCTATTCGCCCTTATCCTTGATGTCATGACGCGGGGGATTCAAGATGCTGTCCCTTGGTGCATGCTCTTCGCGGATGATATCGTGCTAGTGGCGGAATCGAGGAGGGAGGTGAACGACAAGTTGGAGCTTTGGAGATCTACTTTGGAGTCCCAAGGGTTGCGTTTGAGCCGTTCTAAAACCGAGTACCTCTGGTGTAACTTCAGTGGTGAGTCCAACGAAGAAGGGGTGGAGGTTAGGATTGAAGACCAGAGCGTCCCGCAGACGGATAAATTCAAGTATTTGGGTTCGATCATCCAGAAGGAATGTGAGATTGAAGCCGATGTTACGCACCGTATCAAGGCTGGGTGGCTTAGGTGGAGGGCAGCGTCAGGGATTATGTGCGATAAGAAAGTCCCTTTAAGGTTGAAAGGGAAATTCTACAGAGCGGCTATCCGTCCTGCGATGCTTTATGGTTCTGAGTGTTTGGCGGAGAAAAAGGCTCTCGTAAACAAGTTGGAAGGGGCTGAAATGAGGATGTTGCGGTGGTCGTGTGGGCGCACGTTGTTGGACAGAATCCCGAACTCGATGTTTAGGAGCGAACTCGAAGTGGCGCCTTTTTCTGCGAAAGTTAGGGAAGGAAGGTTGAGATGGTTCGGCCACGTTCGAAGGAAGTTGGCTGTAGCCCCAGTTAGGAGGGTCGAGAGTCTGGCGGTTGTTGGGGCGAGGAGGAGAGGCAGACCGAGGAGGTCGTGGGAAGAGCAGATCAGGATGGATTTGAAGGCCTTAGACTTAAATGAAACCATGCTTGCGGATAGGTGTTCTTGGAGGCGGCGTATCAGAGTGGTGGATTCCCTGTTAGGTTGTGGCTCTATTGTCGAGAGCCTCAGAGTTGGTTTGTCTCGGTTAGCGATTTTTTAGTAGTTCGGCTTTAGCATTCTCACTTCTAGTTTTTAGTGTCTTCTGTTTTCTTTATGCAGTTGCAGGGAGCTTGGCGCGGTGTTATCTCTGTGCGGGACTTGCCGTGTAGTTGGAGCGCATCAAGCTAGGAGTCTCATCATCCCCCGCAGGTAGGTAAGCCCCTTGTGGAGAACGCCATGGGCCGCAGGTATATCTTTGCCCATTTCCGTTTCATTTCAGTTGTTTTTACCACACTCTTTATTTGTTGTGCACTCAGCCGAGGGTCTTCACGGAAACAGCCTCCCCGCTTTAAAAGTGGGGGTATGGTCTGCGTACAATCTACCCTCCCCAGACCCTGCTCTGAGCGGGATATACTGGGTATGTTTGGTTTGGTTTGGTTTATATAAGCACAGTGTCGTTGCCAGTTATGATAATATCATCAACATAGACCAGGAGAAAAACCATACCCGTTGTTGTCTTATGAAAGAAGAGAGATGAATCATATTGGCTTTGTGTAAAAGAGAAGTTGATAAGAGTACTGCGAAACTTATCAAACCATTCTCTAGGAGACTGCCTCAACCCATACAAAGTGTGCCTTAACCTGCAAACTTTATCTGGATCTATCCACGCCATACCATGTGGAAGTTTCATGTAAATTTCTTCTTTTAGATCCCCATTTAAGAAAGCATTTTTTACATCCATCTGATGTAAAGGCCAAGATTTAGAGGAAGCAACAGCAAGAATGGTTCTTACTATGATCATTTTTGCAACTGGTGCAAATGTCTCTTCATAGTTGATGCCATATTCTTGTTTATTGCCAAGTGCAACAAGTCGAGCTTTGTATCGATCTAGTGAGCCATCAGATTTGAGTTTCACACTATAAACCCACTTACTTCCAATTGGCTTGACATTTGGAGGTAAGGAAACAATGTCCCAAGTATGATTTTCCGCAAGAGCTTGAAGTTTTGTTTCCATTGCTTGTTGCCAACACACATCTTCCATAGCCTGTTTATAACAAGTAGGAATCGAAATAGGAGACAAAGTAGTGGTCAAGACTACCGGATTTGAAAAACCATACCTGTCAGGATGTTTTGAAATTCTTGAGCTTCTCCGAATTGGATCATTGGAAATTTATACAATAGGAGCCGTAATGGGAGAAGTGCGTCTATTATAAACATGGTCTGGTTTAAATCTTTGTCTTGGTGTTGATGACTCGGGAAAGTGAGGTAATATAGCAATAGATGGGGGATGTGAAGTCATTGGTGTGGTAAAAAATGGCTGATTTTCAAAGAAAATAACATTTCTAGACACACGAATTCGACGGGCATTAGGATCATAGCAAAGAAAACCTTTTTGGGTGCCACCATAGCCTAAGAAAGCACACTTGACAGATTGAGCAGTAAGTTTATTTCTTTCATGTGGTTGAAGATGAACAAAACAAACACATCCGAAAATATGAAGATTAGAATAATCTGGTGCATATTCATACAAACGAAGGTAGGGAGATTCATTGTTTATGGTGGGGGGTGGTAATCTAATAATCAAATAAACAGCAGTAGACAAGGCTTCACACCAAAAATGAGATGGAACACCAGACTCAATGAGAAGAGTTCGAACGACGTCAAGAAGATGACGATTCTTCCTCTCAGCCACGCCGTTTTGTTGTGGAGTTGATGGACAAGAACGTTGTGATATGATTCCATGACTTTGAAGGAAAAATTGAAATTCGTTCGATATATATTCACCACCTGAATCAGATTGCAAAATTTTGATTCTAGCAGAAAATTTTGTTTCGATTAATGCATGGAAGGTTTTGAACGCATTGAAGACTTCACTTTTAGATCGAATAAAATATACCCAAGTAAAACGAGTGAAATCGTCTATGAAAGTAACAAAATATTTGTTGTGATGATGAGAAATTACTGGTGAAATACCCCATACATCAGTATGCACAAGTTCAAAAGCTTTGGTGGTGTGGGATTTATGCAACGGAAAAGGAAGTGTTTTGCTTTTACCAAGTTTGCAAGATGCACAATCAACAATTTCTGAAGACTTCGAAAGTTTATTTCCAAGCAAACCAGATTTTGTTAAAACACTAAGAACGTGTGAATTTGGATGCCCTAACCGTTTATGCCACACTTGATTATTACATTCAACGGAATTACAAGAAACGTAATTTGACACTAAAGAGGGTGATGGAAGTAAAGGAAATAGACGTCCCACATTAGGCCCCTTCGCGATCATCTTCCCGGACACTTGATCCTGCACAAAGCAACCAGAATTTGAAAATTGAACAATATAATTGTTATCAACTAATTGCCCAACAGATATAAGATTAGCGGACAACTTTGGGGAGACAAAAACAGTATTCAGAGATGTTGAAATATCACCAACAGCAGTTATAGGTAAGGAGTTACCATCAGCGGTTTGAATATGAAGATCTCCTTTATATTTTTGGACATTATTAAGGGGTAATGTTGTGCTAGTCATATGATTTGAAACATCAGAATCAAAATAACAAGGCTTATGAGCAAAATTTTTGTTACCTGAAATTCCTAAAGTTGAAAATGCATTAACTATAATCTGTTGGATCATTTCAGGAGTAACAGAAGACTGACCAAAATTAGGAGCATTTGAAGATCCAACTGAGACGTAGGCAGTTTCAGATTTCTTTGGAGGACGGATTGGACAATCTTTGATGATGTGCCCTGCTTTCTTGCAATAATTGTAGAATTTTTTAGAGCAACTAGTAGCAACACGTCCAAATCCTTTGCAACTATAGCATTGGATAGTACTCATATCTCTTCCACCTCTATGTTTTCCTTGGGCAGCATATGCAACAGGAATTGGAGAAGAATTCTACACTTTTTGATCGTGAAAGTCTGTGTCACAAGCCGTTGTTCTTCCCAAAAAATCTCTCCGAGGCAAGCATCAATTGAAGGCACTGGATTCCTATTCATGAGGTTGGATCTGATTGGTTCAAAATCACCTCGTAATTTCATCAAAAACTGGTCACGTTTGCTCGTCTCATGTACACTTTGGACAGCGGCTAGTCCTTCAGAAGGCACACTCTCGTACACAATATCAGTGTAATCACCCCATAAATTCTCGAAAGAAGAATAAAACTCTTGAATTGTCATGCTCCCTTAACTGAGTTGTCCCAACTCAAGCTCTAATTGAAAACGTCGGGCTGCGTTGCTTTGGTTGTAAACTTTATTCAAATATCCCCACATATCTTTAGAAGTCTTGTAAGGCCTGAGATTGAGAATCATGGAGGGCTCCATACTCCCAAGAATCCAAGACATAATTTGAGCATCCTTCACCATCCATTTAGCAAAGTTTTCCTTTTCTTTTTCTTTGGTGGCTGGTGTAGAAACGGTGCCATCAACATGACCCCATAATTCTTTTCCTTTGACAAGAATTTCAAATTGGAAAGACCAAGCAGAATAGTTCTTCCCATTAAATCGAACAAGGAAGTTATCAGATCGCTCTAATGACATGATTAAAGAAGAAACAAGAACCATGAGATGAATTCCAAAAAAAATGTGACAGGAAAACTATGATTTGAAGACAAGAAATACAAGAGCAGATTATTAAGAGATCAGCTCTGATACCATGACTGAAAAATGAATGAAAATGCTTATTTTTCAATGAATTTGTTATACAAACAAGCTCCTGTATTTATAGGTACAGCAGAGCTAATTAAGGCTGTAAACTAGCTGCCAAAACTGACTGAATCTGCTGCCAAAACTGCCTAAATCTGCTTAATTATGCTGTCAGAACTAAATCTGCCTAATTATGCTGTCAAAACTGACTACCTAAATCTGCCTAATTATGCCGTCAAAACTGTCAGGATCTGTAAGTTCCTGAACAGTGATGTTGCTATTTTGGTAGTTTTCTGATAATAAAAGTAGTATAACAGATAGAAGTAGATAAGAGCAGAGAGATTAGATAGAGATAAGAGGTAGAATCGGAGGAATTAGATCAGAAATGAGGGAGAGAGAACAGACTTGCAGAAGAAGAAAGAGTTTTAGAGAGAGAAACTTTATTGGAAGAGAGAGAAAAAAGTGAGAGAGGGGGTTGGTGGAAAAGATTCCATTTTCATATATTATTCATAATATAGAAAAGTACATAGGACCACTGCTTATATAAGCTTACACATAACTGTCTCAGTAATTACTAGAACACCCTCACATACTAATAATACTAGCACCCACACATGTGCCATTACTTAACAACAGTACTACTACTTTACTACTGCAATATTACTACTAATAATAATAAGAGTACTGAATCTGACATCACTTTCCCCTTTAAGCCAAACCATGTCCTCATGGTTTCAGAAAATCAGGAAAAGAACACTTCAACAGTTCTTCATCTTCCCATGTTGCTTCATCCACACTGCATCCATGCCACTGCACTAATATTTGATAGACCACTTTATGGTTTCTGAGAATGTTTCTAGTGCCCAGCTGCCTCAATGGCTTCAACTCAAAAGCTCCTTGCTCATTCACTTGAGGCAGTTGCTTTTGTACCTTGTGCTGACCAATTGCCTTCTTCAACTGAGACACATGGAACACAGGGTGCACTCTAGAAGTATTTGGCAGAGCAAGTTTATAGGCCACTGGTCCAATTTTCTCAAGTATTTCATAAGGACCAAAATATTTTGCTGACAGTTTCAAATTCTTTCTTATAGCTAAAGTGACTTGCCTGTATGGCTGCAGTTTCAAATACACCCACTCCCCATCTTGAAACACTCTTTCAGTCCTCTTAGCATCAACATAAACTTTCAATTTAGCTTGAGCCTTCTCCAGTAATTCCTTGAGTCTAGCCCACTGCTGTTGTTTCTCTTCAATCCAACTCTCCAGGCTATGTAAGTTGGTGTGAGGTCTATCTTGCCAAGCTAAGTGTCTTGGTTTGCTGCCATACACTACTTGATAGGGTGTAGTGTTCAGAGCAGTGTGGAAGGTGGTATTATACCACCATTCTGCAGCTGCTAACCATGAAGCCCAGTTCCTTGGTACATCACTAGTCATACTCCTTAAGTACCGCTCCAAGCACTGGTTAACCCTCTCAGTACTACCATCAGATTGTGGATGGTATGCTGTACTTAGATTCAATCTGGTTCCAGAGAGTTTGAAGAGAGTTTGCCAGAATTCACTGAGGAACAGGTTGTCCCTATCACTCACAACGGTTTCTGGCAGCCCATGGAGCTTATAAATTTGCTCAAAGAACTCAATTGCAAGGCTTTTAGCAGTGATAGGGTGGGGCAGGGCTATAAAATGACTATATCTACTAAATTTATCCACCACTACCCATATAACTTCATTCCCTTTTGACTTGGGCAACCCAGTGATAAAATCCATGGCAATATCCCTCCAAGGTTCATGTGGAACTCTGAGTGGTTGCAACAGCCCTGGGCTCTTAACATGTTCTCCTTTTACTTGCTGACAAACCTCACATTCCCTTACCCATAATCCAATCTCCTGCCTTATCCTAGGCCAGAAAAAATACTCCAAGATTCTCTTAATAGTTTCTCTTCCCCCTGAGTGCCCTCCAATGCCATTACAGTGTAGTTCTTCAAAAATCTGCCTTCTTAAACCCCCATTGCCACCAACAACCCACTTGCCATTATACCTCAATAATCCCTCACTCTAGTATTCCTTAGGACCAGTGATATCCACTGCAGCTTCTACTATTAACTGCTGCAATTCCAAATCCCCATCATAACTTTCCATAATATGTTCCTTCCATAGAGGCACAACCTCAGTAAGTTGTGAGCAGCATCCCACCAACTCAGCTACTGATTTAGAGGAAATGATAGTATCTTTGCCTTGCCAACTGAATTGCAGTGTCCGAATCTGATAGTTACATCTGACATCTCTTAGTTGTGAAAGCCAATCCACCCCTAAGATGATTGCCCACTCCTTCATCTATACCACATGAGCTAGGAGATTGAACTCAATTCCATCCCACTTCCAACCAAAATCTCTGCAGATTGCTTTACTAATCAGCTTATCACCATTGGGTAGATTAATAGTGATTGGATCACTAGTCTGCACTGGTAGATTCAGGTCCTGGCAGACAGTTGAGGATATCAAATTTAAATTGCTCCCTCCATCAATCAAAACCTTCCAGACTTTCTCACCTTGGCAAACTTGAAACTGTAGAGGACCTTGCACAGATCCTTCAGTTTCCACCGGATTAATTCCTAAGGCAGCCAACAAGAGCTCTTGATCCTTCTAGTCATCCTTGTTTTCCCCAGGTTCTTCATCAAACACAGGGTGATCCTCAACATCCTCATTTTCCTCTACTTCTGCCACCATTAAGAAAATCTGAGGTGCCTTACACTCATGTCCCTTAGTGAATTTCTCATCACAGTAATAACAAAGCCCTTTCTGCCTTCTTTCTTCTCTCTGGCTGTAAGTGAGAGGCCTTGGTTTTGCTGTTACAGAATCTCCCTGTTTGGCACCTGAATTAGTGAGATATGAGGTCTTGCTGTTAATAGCTTTAGAAACAGGTTCTGTACTGAACTTACTCCCACTGTTAAATTGACTTCCCATCTTATTACCACCACTAGCATTCCAAGATTTCTTTGATTGATTGGGCAGTGACTGCTCATAGAATCTAGCCAATTTCAAAGCCTGCTCCAGTGTAGAAGGTTCTAAGAGCCTGATCATGCTTCTAATTTCAGTGCTTAACCCTCCAATGAAGTTTTCTAAGAAATATTCTTCAGTTAGGCCTGGAATCTTTGTCAACAGTTGGCCTCTACATTTTTCAAACTCATCAAAATAGCATTCCACAGTTGTCACTTGCTGCAATTTCTTAAACTTGTCAAAGACTAGCTCTGTCTCCACCTCACCAAATCTGGCCAGAAAAACTTGAGTAAATTGTTGCCAGGTCACTCCTTCCCTTCCAACCATGAGGACTTGTACCAAGACCTTGGCACTCCAGTCATATGCATTGCAGCAATAGCTGCCCTCCTTGATTGATTCACATCAAAGATGGAGAAATATTCCTCACAGTCTCTTAGCCATTCCACAGCATCTCCTCCATTTAGAGAATGAAAAGTCAGTTTGAGATGTTTCAAACTGCTAACATCAGATGTTGCTTCTGTTATCTCAGATTTGGCTGTTTTCACTTTTTCAGTCCTACTACCTGTAGGTACACTAGACTTCTGCCTCAATTTCTCAGCATGTTCTGGATCTCTGAACATTCCTTGCTGCTTGGACTGAGCTACTGCCTCTTCTATCAACTCACTCTCACTTTCAACATCATACTCTTCCTTATCTGATTCTTGTGACTTCATCAGTGTACTCATACCAGTAAGCAACCTCTCAATCTGATTCTGCAATTTACCAAACTTCTCATCTGATTCTGCAATTTACCAAACTTCTCATCTGATCCTTCCACATATCCATGGAAATCTTGTTGCATCATTCTCACTGTACCTTGATGTGATGTCTCAGCAGGTTTGTTGTTTTTCTTACTATAAGTCATCTTCTCCAATTCAAATTCACTTCACAGATTCACAACTACTGAGTATTCAACTGAGTCAACACCAACACAGATCTACAACTACTATTTTTGTGATTTTCAAATAAGGAAAAACACAGGAAAATAGCTAACATAAGTCAAACGAATTAAGATAAGCTGAGAATCTACTGTAACTAACAGATTTAACCACTAGAATCACAGATCTGTAACAACTAGTAAGAACAGAACACCTGAGATAAAGTTTTACCACAACTATAGTTTGAAAACTGCGATTACTTCCAAATCACAACCGCTCGACTCGTTTCAACCAGTACAACACAGTAGAAACAGTGGATGATCCAATTTCAAGGCTCTGATACCAAATCTGTCAGGATCTGTAAGTTCCTGAACAGTGATGTTGCTATTTTTGTAGTTTTCTGATAATAAAAGTAGTATAACAGATAGAAGTAGATTAGAGCAGAGAGATTAGATAGAGATAAGAGGTAGAATCAGAGGAATTAGATCAAAAATGAGGGAGAGAGAACAGACTTGCAGAAGAAGAAAGAGTTTTAGAGAGAGAAACTCTATTGGGAGGGAGAGAGAGGGGGTTGGTGGAAAATATTCCATTTTCATATATCATTCATAATAGAAAAGTACACAGGACCACTGCTTATATAAGCTTACACATAACTGTCTCAGTAATTACTAGAATACCCTCACATACTAATAATACTAGCACCCACACATGTGCCATTACTTAACAACAGTACTACTATTTTACTACTGCAATATTACTACTAATAATAATAAGAGTACTGAATCTGACAAAAACTCACTAAATCTATATTGACACCTTAATACCCATGTCTCTCCCCCCCTCCCCTTCCAACGTGACGACTGAAGTCATCCCTATATAAATATGTTGATTCGCTGGTACTTCAACCAAATCATGCACACAATCGTAACGTGTCTTTTCATTAAGCTCCCACAATCCAACTTGTGGTACATACTTACAAAAAATATTGACCACCCTCCATCCTATCTGTAGTTTAAGAGTTATCATATGCCTTTTCACTTCCACTATACTAAAGTAATATATGATTCTAACTTCTAAGTCATCCTCCACCATGACGTTTTAACAGAGCTGGTAACTTGTTGCTAGAGTAATATAATCATTTATTATCTTAAATATTGTTTAGATTCGTGAGGATGGGAAGCTCAAAAACTGGAACAGTGAATATTTAAATTGATCCACGAAATGAGGTAATTGGTCTTAGAAATGAGGTAATAGGACCAAACAAAGGACTCTTCAGTAATTTATACTTGGCCATGAGAAACTAAAGCATTTTAGAAGCTTAGTTGTTTCTTCCTATGAAAGCAGTGTAACATTATGAGTAGAGTATTGACTTGGTTTCTGCTATCTCGATCCAATTATTAAATGCAACCAAACCAAAGAATATATAATTTATTAGAAAGCATCTAGCAGTGCCACAACTGCTTATTTGCCATTTCATTTTTTTTCATTCTTTCATCCCTTCTTAAGGATGTGCATTCCATTCCAAACTCATTTATTCCTACCAGCAGAATGGAGCATTCCTTTCCTTCCTCTAAATCACACGGAGCATAGTTTTGGTTCAATATGGTCTACATGGTTAAAAAAAAATTAACTACTGCCTAACAGTATACGAAAAGCTCGTTAGAGAATCATAGGAAAGCAAAAACCCAGCAATTATTAAACAGGTGATAGGCAGCATATACACTAAGTGTACAAAGATATAGGTAGTGTTCTTACATGTCACTTGGAAATATAGTTTTCAATCTCTACACCCCTCTACTGACTACAGTATATCCAAATCTATATGTAATATAATCATCATCAAAATCATCATGAGGGGTTAAACATTAATTGGGGTAATCTAATTGGGATCTATACAATACACAGCAAACATCACTACTTCAGTTACATTAGGGGAGCGGTGACACAGACAGAGAGAGAGAGAGGTACAAACCATGCCACCTCAACTTCATCAGGGGCGGAACTGGAACCCAGCCTTGATCTCTGCATAGCCTTGTACGTAGGGTTAATTATCATATAGGGCACTTATTACACACGCTAAGGTATTAAGCGGATCATCGGGTTTTTTTTGTCTCATTTAAACCACTTAATACAAAAAATGTTACACTCCGTTAACTTTCGAAAAATAAAAGTAATTTTTTGTTGATTCTGCACATTTTTCTTGAATGCTACCGTAACCAAATGAATCTATATATATTATAATGCCAGGAGATCGGAAATACACCAGAAGCGTTTAAAATATTTTTCTTAAATTTTCACTTTTCTGGGTTTTTTTTATTTAATTTTTTCTTGCATTAAATAACATCTTAAGGACATCTTAATGGCATCTTAATAATCATTAATTACGCTTATGAATATATATATATATATATATATATATATATATATATATATATATATATTAAAATTTACTTCATATTATTATTTATATAAAAGATTAACAAAATTTATTTGAGCATTATAACTCTTATTCAAATTTAAAATATTAAGTAAATGTATAAAACTAAGATTATTTTCATGTAAATTAATGACTTAAAATTGTTCCTATTGCATCATTTTTTATTACATGTTGAAGATTTTTGCAAGCTTTTTTCGGACAAGTGTAGGACAAACGATCTTAACTTCTCAAACAATTTTTTATCATTAATTGTGGAAATCATAATAAGTTATGGAAGTATAATCTTTTGGTCAAAATCTAGAATTTGTATAAAATAATGTTGACAGTTTTTTTATTTTTTACATAATAAACTCAACCATTTTATTGATCGATTAAGTCGATAAAAATGTTATACACATGTTGTTTTATTATATTGTGTGCAAATAAATTAATATTATTATTGCATGAATTTTTATGCTATTATTGAGTATGTATGTTATGAGAGGGGTGTCGGCTTTCAAAACGTTATTTAGTAATATTTAATATTGTAATTGTTATTTTTCATATTTATGATATTTTTAAGATTATTAAAATTTTTGATATATAATGAGAGTATTATTCCAACTAATAATTCATACAAACTATTTTAAATCATTTTTTTAGGAAATTTTTAAAATGCCAGTTAATTTTTATAAACAATAAAAATTAATTTATCTATTTTTAGGGGTGATTGCCCAAAATATTCATATGGGAGCCGTGCTGACCCTTTTTACTGACTGAAAACGCTACACCGTCTACCGTGATATGAGGGGTGTTGTGGAACACCGTGTTCCGTATCATGGGGTGTTGCGGAACACCATGTTCCGTATCATGCACGGATACGGAACACCGTGTTCCGTATCATGCTAACACGGAAGATGGTGTTCCGTATCATGCATAATACGGAACACGGTGTTCCGTATTATGCTAACATGGAGGACGATTCTCCGTATCCCGTCGGTATTATTTTAGATGATATATTTAGATTTTTAAAAAATCATTTATTATTTATTTTTAATTTTATAGTTATTTTCCTTATTTTAATTAAAAATAAATAGTAAATAAACTTTTTAAATTTTAAATATATTATCTAAAATACTAGAATTTAAGAATTGTTCATTTGGTTGTGGTAGAATTCAAGAAAAATGTATAGATTCAACAAAAGATTACTTTTATTTTTCGAAAGTTAACGGAATATAACATTTTTTGTATTGAGTGGTTTAAATGAGACAAAAAAAAACCCAGTGATCCGCTTGATATATTGGCGTGTAATAAATAATTAATCCCTTGTACGCTTGATTCTTTCCCATCTTCGCTGCTACCCCGATTGATTTATTTTTTTCAAATTTATTATTCAACTTATGATATGATTTATTAACAAGGAGGAGGCGTTTAATCTTTATTTATTTATTATGTTTCCTCGATGCATACACACACGGATAGAAAGAATTGGTAATACTGATTTTTCTGAAGCTTAAATTATATTTATTGTATTTCAATCTAAATTTTCTTGCTATCTATCGATCCGTACCATCTATATATCTATACTACTGTCAGTGTCGTACGTAACAATCAAAATAGACTTAATCGGTAGAGGCACTAAAGAGCAATTAATTGGCGATTAATTCAGATTAATCCCGATTAAACAGTGACTACTGTATATAACTCTATAAGCCAAACTACCCTATTTAATTAATTATCAATTCCGTACATTAAATAATATCCATTAAATTTTAAATAAATAAATATTTTATATAATATTAAAATAATATATTTTTTCCATAGATTCGAATCTCATCAATAATATACTATTATTATTATACATTTATTTTATCTTATAAATTAGTTCCAAAAAATTAAGATTCATTTCCAATCAATAACATACTATAATTAAAATTTTATATAATCACTTTTCAACACTTAATTATTAAACATTTATATTATTTTATAAGATACTCCCATAAATGTTAGGTAGGAATGCACACAATAACGAGATTCAAACAAACCAATGCAAAGCACGTACAACAAAATATATAACGCGAAAAAACCACGTCCCAACTTGTATCAATAATACAATCAATCCCACCACGCAGGGTGTTTCACGAAAAAAGGCCCTCAATATCACAATATTAGACTAATTGGTCCAAAATATCACAATTCAAAATATTGGTCCCAAATATCACTCTATAACGATACATCGTCTAGCGTTAAGTTTTTTATGTTAAGCACTACTGTATTAAGCGTTTAAACCTTTTCCCCTTTTCTACTCCTTTGCCAACAACAGACATCATACCCAATTAACATACACAGAAATAGGGTTCGGGAGAGATAGATACAACGAGCAAGAGAGGAGAGTGGAGAGAGTTCGAGCGATAGAGATAGAGAGAGACTGTTGGAGAGATAGAAGTGTGTACTTCCTCCGAAACAACTCTTTAGAAACAAATCTTAAACAAGTTCAAAACTACACCGGTTAGTCAAGCGTTTTCGAAGCAGAACCAAACATAAAATAGCGTTTTCAGATGTTATGACTTTCGCAATTCAACTAAAACACCAATTCATATAGCGTTTTGATAAGCTTAAAACACAAATTCGCCTAGCGTTTTCATCTAATCTGCTTGGCCTACGTAGTAGACGCTACACGATGTGGCGTTTGTTCAAAAAAAATCAAAACGCTGAACGAAGCTTTGTTTTGAAGTGATATTTAGGGGCAACAAGGATGTGATATTTGGGACCAATTGGATTAAATTTGTGATATATGGGACCAACACCCGTGTTTCACTCACATGATACTTAAGATTACATCTTAAGCATTTGCTCTCCGAGCGATACCTAAGTACATCTTTTGGATTCTAATTCCTATGTGACCAAAACATATCAAATATAGTAATTATCTAATATGTAATTATTACCCAATCCATGTACGTTTTGGATCACCCAAGCCGATACTACCATATTGGGTTTAAACCCAACAATCCTTCCCTTAAACCCAATATTGTTTCATCACCTAGTTTAACGGTTACCATCAAGCCATCGACGTCCATCGGCCAATGCCTCCCCTCGAACAAAAAATCTCTCGATCATGTTCTTCCAACTTTTGAGTATCGCTAAACTCCAGTTAGTGAACTCCAAACCACCGTTCTTCATCATAACGGTATATCCTTCCACAAAATCACGTGCATCAACCACGAACGATCTCCCTTCCATTGAGTCACCCGATCCTTGCTTTCACAATCAATCAACCTCCAGAAGAAAAAATCCATAGACTCATCCAAGTTATTCAATCGGTTAATCAAACCATTGGAGCAATTGCGATAATCTCTTCCATCTTAAATTAAGAATTAAGTTGAGATTATGTGGGGTTAGAAAGTTGATTTTTATTATATAGCATAAGACTTAAAAATAGCAACCCACATTAATTAAACGCACATTAATCAAACGATGAGAATAACAATTGTAGTCCAGCGCCCCAATCTGTGCTACTCATTTATCCAATGCGTCCACGCTCTCGCCGAAGGCAACGCTAACGCTAGTGTCATTGCCCAGCCCAGCCCAACAAAAAGATTTAATCTCCACAATCTTATTCATATTTAATAGTATAAAATAAAAGTGGAATACTACATTACCAAATACATATTTCAAATAGCCAACTATAAAATGAACGAATATTCTAATGATCATAATGGCCATCTTTTTAAAAAGGGTCCTGTTAACAACAATCCTTAGGGTTATGTTTAAGGATTAATTTTTGCCATGTGGTGGATTTTTATTGGATGATTTATGTGAATGCATGGGGGCACATATTTTTTTGCAAATGGGGCACAACCTTGAGCCAATTAAAAACTACCACATAACACCTTAACCATAGCCCTAAGGGTTGTGGTTAACATTTTCCTTTTAAAAAATAGTTTCATGTTGCGGACATTCTCAAAAATTGAGTGAATATTCAATGCTTCTTTAACTGGCTTTGTATTTGGGCATTTGGTCAAGCATGTATGCTATTGGCGTGTCTTATTAAGGGTCCGAAATCTTATTTTTCAGAATTAAGTTACTTATTTTGGAAAAAAGTTAGGAAATATGTACTTTTTTCTGAAATAAGTAACTTATTTTCGCAAGATAACGAATATTAAACTTCCCATACACATTTTTCTCTAAAAAAGTATGTAAATACGAAATTTTTTCCGAAATAAGTAACTTATAAGTTGATGTTGAGATTTGCCAACGGCGCCTAAATATGAATATTTACAATTACCTCTTCACATAATTACAGTTTTAAAGGAAAATTGCATACATAAAAAAGTGTGCTGATTCGGTGACTTTGTTCAGTAGAGACCAGCAATGTATTTCTCAACTCTACGAGATATTGGGGGTGTTTGGAAATTAGAGGTTTGGGGTGAAATTAGAGGTTTGGGGTAGATTAGAGGTTTGACCAAGTGAAACCTCTGATGTGGATGTTTGGTTGTTAGAGGTTTGGGATCAAAAAACTAATTTTGAAAAAGCACAATTTAAGAGATTTTTCAATTAGAGGTTTGTATGTATCACAAAAAGTTACTCAAAAATCTATTTACCAAACACTTTTAATCAAAACAGCTAATTTAAATCCGCTAGTCAAAACAGCTAAATCAATCCGCTAGTCAAAACAACTAATACAATCCGGTACAACTAACCGCTATCAGCTAATTGCCAAACAGGGTCATTGAGTCTACAACTTAGCCAATAATAAGGATGAAAACCACAAGTGTTTTTAACTACATCACAACATTTAATTAAATGTTCATCTTTTTGGCAAACTGATGTGCAGGGCAACCCCAACCAGATATTTACTTAAAAGGTTTTTCAGATTGTAACGCATCAACTGCCAAATAAACTTACATCAATCCGCATAGTACAACTAAGTGGATTGCACACGCAATTTGTTAATGATAAATTTAGACTTCAACTGACAACTGAAGCATTGAAATCCTTTTGGAAGAATTTGTTAGTTGCAGGACAAACTGTAAACACCTAATACCTGATTTTCCAAATCAATGAAGAATGTGAATCATCAATTGCATACTTCATTGCAGACGATACATAATCTGGCCAATTAGATGTCTGCAATTGATTCTTCAACAAAGATAACAACTCTTTATGCCGCATTTCCTTCCGCTTAAGAACTTTGATAAATGCAGTCAATCCAAGCCATTTAACTTCACTGCTCTTTAGTTCTAGAACTGGATGCAAGTTGCAATCAAGATGCACGGTATTCATTCTTTTTCGAATAAGATCATTCATATACCTATCAATTATTAAATAAATAGGCATCAGATGAGCAATCTACATAGAAATAGAATAAATAGATTAACTAAAAGCTAACAGGTAATAGATATGCAATCGCAGAAAAATAGGATATGGCACTTCAGTTCTGTTGTTGAGAGAGAGGAAGACAAGTAAACTTTGATTATAATGTTCTTTGAAACATAACTATGGACCTAAATAGTATATAACAGCAGACACATGAAAGTTAAATGGCAACTACTAAAACAATAAAATAGTAAAATAAGTTAACAAGTGGAGAAACAACCTAATGCATACCTTAGAGCACTGCATATGGTCTTTATGCATGATCTTGGTTCCAACTTACAGATGACAGATATGTCGGCGACATAGCAGTGGAACTTCATTGCACAAATTACAAAAGCTTGATATATGTTTAATCTGACAATTGCTGCTGAATTGATATTGGAGTCATAAAATATAGGATGACATTTTGGCCGCAGATAATCAAACAACTTTGCTTTCAAACTATGACCTGGCCTGCCCTCCCAGCGCACAGTAAGAGTTGAACTCAAATGGGAGTTTAGATACCTAATCACTGATAGCATGAGTAACGTGTAGGGAGATGTAAACAAATAGAGACAATTAGGTACAGTATAATAGTATATAGAATTTCTAGCAGTAGCAAAATGTTGATATTTCATAAAAAAGAACATACTTTTTCCAATCAGCTACATAATTGCTTAACCTAGAATCAGGAAAAGAGATTATGCTCAGGGAAAAAATATTACCATTTTCTTTTTGTGTAAAAGTTAAGTTTTTGTTGTTTATTGGCCCAAAGACCAATTTACTGTTGAACATAATGAGTCTGATGATATCTGTAAAATTAGTGGCCAACGAGAAGGAATGAACGAGAAGGATAAACACTATGCCAAGTGCCTGACTTGTAAGTTACCAAATTAACGCAGGAGTGTCATAGGAAGAATTTAGTACTATGCAGCTTATATTTCACATTGCCTGTCCATGAGCATTACGAATAAAGCCGTGATCCAAGTTCACTTTCCAGATATAACATACGAATGGTTTTATATTGGAGATCATTGGAACATACGTAGTGACTAAGAAAACTTGGATCCTAAGCTGTTCAAGATCAAAATCTATAGTCTCACCTTTAGTTGGGAAATTTATACAACTAATCATATTACTATCTATGACTACCAACAGTTAAACTTATCAAACTCGCATAAATGCTAAATGTGGTAATAGTTCACCACGAAAGCAACAGCATGGCAAATAAAAGTAACACAGCATCCCTCCAATCTCGATCTGCATCAGCCAATGACAAACCTTACTCTTTCAAGCCTCTAATCAAGTTCCCTGTTAGTATGAGGTCAAACTAATTTTGTGTGATGTTATGTGCTCACATTGTAGAAAGATACTTGAAAATGGAATAAGTACTATGGAAGAAACACGCCCATTGTATACCAATATCCAAGCCAAAAATATAATAATAACAGAGAAGAACATACAATCCATATATTAAATGTCATTATAAAAATAAATGCAAATTTACCTTGTATAGTCTGCTTGAACTTCTAAAGTACAGCAATTGATCAACAAACCACTCCAACAAACATATGAAGCACCATCTTCATGTACATATAACCTGCTTTGAGCTTTTAACATATGTCCAACATCAAAGTTCAATCCAAATTTTTCCTCGTTCATGGTACAATTATATTCAACAAATCCTCTGTTTATCCTCGAAAAAAATCCTAAAGCCAACGTTTGGGAAGTTGATACAAAGAAGAAGTCATCAACATATCTAAGTATCATATATCTAGGGAATCCTGATGAGGCATCCCCCCAGCTGACAGCATTAGAAGCTTCACACTCCGCTGACAAAAAAACTTTTTTAGATTCACAAATCTTCCTAATATGTGGATGGAGGATATTGTTTTCCATGTGCCCATAATATATTGAGCAGAGGAGAGGGGACAATATACTTCCTTGAGGAATGCCAACAGATTGCAAGTAGAACCTTTTATCTATCTGCAATACATTCTTCTTTACATGCTCGTCTAGAGTTGACAAAAGCTCCTCCTTTTTAGTATATTTTCTCCACTCCTGAAATATAAAATGAAACAATTATGAACACTTCAGAATTCTACACTAGATTTACAGATATTAATTCCCTAGCTTAAGAAACCTATATAGTATTCACAGCATATTGCATATTATCAAGGATCATATAAGATAAAAAAGACATATAAAATTAACAGTGTAGCTTAAGAAAACAATAGAGTTTTTCATAGCATGTTGTATTTTATCAAGGATGAATTGTAAGACGGATAAAATTAACAATGCAGGGGGCAACCATAAATTTGAAATGTGAAAAAATTTAAGGAATAAGACTGTTTTTTTAATTGCATGCACTTTATATAAGTGCTCATCCTAGTGATAACTTATTAGCAT
The DNA here is from genome assembly GCA_036435485.1 of Saposhnikovia divaricata. Classification (NCBI taxonomy): domain Eukaryota; kingdom Viridiplantae; phylum Streptophyta; class Magnoliopsida; order Apiales; family Apiaceae; genus Saposhnikovia; species Saposhnikovia divaricata. The sequence goes on along the minus strand of CM071594.1, from coordinate 133,522,961 downwards.
CTGGTTCAGCCAAATACCGGAACATACAATGATGACATTCATACTAAGGAGATGAAAAGCATTGTACACAATATTTGTATTTATCTATAAGTTTTATATTTGTCGCTAAGAGTTAATTAATTAAGTAGTTTAATTATAATACAACCAATTTCTTTATTGGCCTTAGTCCATTAGATATTATTATTAGGGTTTCTATTCCCTATGTAGGGGATGTACTCCCCACATATTACTTATACTTGATTTTGAGATATTATTGAAATATTCAATTGTGTCTCTTCATGGGTTGCGATCCATAATCTTTTTCCCTTCTGCGGTTGGGAAACTCTTTCCGCGATTGAATCACCCATGTTTATTTTTCATTGTTTTGTTATCATAATGCACAGAATCAAACGGACCAGCCAGTATTATTCACTTATTCAAGGAAGAAAAGACAAGAAGTAGATGGAGGGGTAAAATAGAGAAATCACGCATGAGGGCATTTTTATAATTGAACAGCAAGGGTGGGGGCAATTTAGTAAATGTGTCTGTAACGGGATATAAGGGAATGAGATAAGGGTTTCTAGGGTTATGCAGAAAATTGTTAGATCGTATTATTCTTGTGGGAGGCCGCCACCCCTCGAAGTGTGGTGATTCTGTAATCAAACTACTGTTACTTTCTTATTTAGTTGGAGATTGGAGTTTATCTTTCATTACTGTGGTGTGAGTGTGAATCATATCTCGATTACGATTAATTGATTCGTCTGATTTACACCAAATTGGTACCAAAACGGCTTTTCGGACACACGAGGGTCATTACGAGTTCTTAGTACTCCCTTTCGGATTGACCAACGGGCCTGCCACATTCCAGGCTATTATGAATGATGTTTTCAGGCCGTACTTGCGAAAGTTTGTACTCGTGTTCTTCGACGATATTCTGGTATACAGTCGTACCAAGGAGGAGCACCAGGAGCATCTCAGTCTAGTGCTAAACAAACTGCAGGAACATTAGTTGTATGTTAACCGAAAAAAATGTGAGATGGGGAAGTCACAAGTTTCGTATTTGGGTCACATTATTTCAAAATCTGGAGTGGCTGTAGATATGTCAAAGGTACGTGCAATGCAAGAATGGCCAATTCCACAGTCTCTCAAAGGTTTACGTGGTTTTTTGGGTTTGATCGGTTATTAGCAGAAGTTTATACAAGGTTATGCAAATGTGGCAGGGCCCTTAACAGAACAGCTGAAAAGGGACAAGTTCAATTGGACAGAAGAGGCTACTCAGGCATTTGAGGCACTCAAGACAGCTATGACAAGGGCCCCAATACTAGCCATGCCAGATTTTAACAAACAGTTCATTGTGGAGACGGACGCGTCCGGGTTTGGACTAGGAGCGGTATTGTTGCAAGACAACCACCCGATCGCTTATTTTAGCAAAGTTCTGGGCCAATGAGCTCGTTTGAAGTCTATCTACGAAAAGGAGTTACTGGCAATCGTATTAGCAGTCCAAAAATGGCGTCATTACTTGCTTGGTACGAAATTCATCGTGCGAACTGATCAGCAGAGCCTAAATCTTCTCTTGGAACAGCGGGAAGTTGGTTCAGATTATCAGAGATGGGTGAGTAAGCTGCTAGGATTCCCCTTTGAAATACATTATAAACCTGGGCCTACCAACAAAGTAGATTGTCACGGAAATTTGCAGAGACAGTAGAGTTGTCGAACATAGCTTCGATTGGAGGAGTGCAATGGCCTGAAATCAGTTCTCAAGTGGACTCGGACCCCTTCATACAAGCATTAATCTCAGCAATATCGAAGGGGGAGTCACATCCTAAAGGGTATACAGTGGAGAATGGGATTCTGCGTTACAAGAGTCGAATAGTGGTGCCAGCTAATTCCTCGCTGAGTGCGAAGCTCTTACATGAGTATCATGATAGTCCACTTGGGGGACATTCTGGGGATTTTCGAACATACCAACGATTGGCCCAAGCCCAAGAGTGGTATTGGCGGAGGTCGGTGCAAAAATATGTTCGTGAGTGCACCACTTGTCAACAGCAAAAGGTAGATTCTCTTCACCCGGCGGGATTGCTTCAGCCACTGCCCATTCCATCTCGTGTGCGGGAGGATATATCGATGGACTTCGTCGAAGGTTTACCTCGTTCAAAGAATGTGGACAGTGTGCTTGTGGTGGTGGATCGACTGTCTAAATACAGCCACTTTATTGGCCTTTTGCACCCATTCACAGCTCAAACAGTGGCTCAACTGTTTATTCAAGAGGTGGTTCATCACCACGGGTTTCGTTCAACCATTGTGTCGGATAGGGATAAGGTATTTGTGAGCTTGTTCTGGACTGAACTGTTTAAACTACGGGGTACTAGCTTGAGGAGAAGCACTGCCTACCATCCACAATCGGATGGCCAGACAGAAGTAATTAACAAAACGATGGAGAGTTATATGCGGTGCTTCGTTAATGGTCATCCCAAGACTTGGGCCAAGTGGTTGCTATGGTTAGAATTTTGGTACAACACAACGTTTCAGACTTCAATTAACTGTACTCCATTTAAAGTTGTGTATGGACGTGATCCACCAGCTCTGATTCGCTTCGAGCAAGGAAGTACAGCAGTGGCTTCTTTAGAAGATCAACTATTAGAACGTGATGCAATGTTGGATGACATAAAAGCCAATTTGTTCAAAATTCAGCAACGTATGAAGAAACTGGCTGATGGTTCGCGTCGGGAGGTCGAATTTGCAGTGGGTGAAATGGTGTACTAAAAACTACAACCCTACCGCCAACACTCTTTGGCCCGTCGTCACTGTGCCAAATTGGCTGCAAGGTATTATGGCCCCTACCTGGTGTTGCAATGAATAGGGAAGGTGGCTTATAAACTACAACTGCCAGACACAGCGAAGATCCACCTCGTGTTCCACGTTTCTCAATTGAAAAGAGCAGTAGGGACCAACAGAGTGTCTCCTTCCATCCCCCCAAAATTGACGTCTGAGTTAGTATTGGACTCAGTTCCTGAAGCAGTGCTGGGAGTCAAATTTCACAAGTCAGGGGGCCAACCAACTGAAGTCTTGATTAAGTGAAAGGGGTTGCAGGAGTGGGAATCGACTTGGGAAAATTGGCAGCAGGTGAACCTCTTATTTCCACAGTTTCAACTTGAGGACAAGGTGAATGTCTGGGCCGCGGGTAATGCACAGAATCAAACGGACCAACCAGTATTATTCACTTATTCAAGGAAGAAAAGACAAGAAGTAGATGGACGGGTAAAACAGAGAAATCACACATGAGGGCATTTTATAATTGAACAGAAAGGGTGGGGGGCAATTTAGTAAATGTGTCTGTAAGGGGATATAAGGGAATGAGATAAGGGTTTCTAGGGTTATGCAGAAAACTGTTAGATCGTATTTCTTTTATTCTGGGAGGCCGCCACCCCTCGAAGTGTGGTGATTCTGTAATCAAACTACTGTTACTTTCTTATTTAGTTGGAGATTGGAGTTTATCTTTCATTACTGTGGTGTGAGTGTGAATCATATCTCGATTACGATTAATTGATTTGTCTGATTTACACCACATGACTTATTCTTTCTCAAAGTTGTCCCGCAACAATTATCATAGTGATTAAATACAGTATTGTGTACAGTAGTAGACAAGTTATAATCACATAATTTATGTGATGGTCAATGGTATCATAAAGATCTTAAAGTCAAGTATGTACTCCCTATGTCTTTCACTAGAGCATATATGTATATTCAAGTATTCAACTGATCAGTAACTGGCAAGCAAACTCTTTAATGTTGCATTCATGCTTGACTAACAAGAAAACAAAGCAATTATTTGAGATGAAACAAAAGATCCATGTTTTTACTTGAATGCAAAACATCGAGGGAACAACCATCTTGTATGTTACATATGCATAACAAAACAACCAACCAAAATAACTGCACAAGTTGTTGCAAGTGAGATTGAGTGCCAAATCTATAAATCCCCTTTTAAATTGTACCGAACCAAATTTGGTTTCACCCTTGTTCCAATTCTCTACTACATAATAACAATAATCAAATGATATTTAATTACATACAATTCATCATTGATAATCAGAATATTAGATGTTCAATTGTTCACGATAACTTACAAAAAGATGTTCATTTCTTAATATTTTAATTTATTATTGTTGATTAAAATATAATTTTTTCACAAAAACTCTTACAAGATATACACAACCCTAATAGATGAAAATGAAAAAGTTATTTCACTGTTATCACATTGTACTTACATATTTTGTCCCACCCTTCTTAATTGTTTTTTATTTTTAAATATCTTTTAGTTAATTATCTCTACAAACTTATTTTTATACTTTTTAATTTTTATTTATTTATTTTATCATTTAAGTATAATCATATTAATTACAGGAATGTTAAAACAGAAGTACATTATTTTTAACTATTTATCTTCTTTTTTTTAAAATCTACAAATTATAAGGGTGCCTTTTCAATTTATTTTTTTATTTTTAAAATATCTTTTTATCACAGCACCCACTTTTTTGGTTGATCACAGGAGTACGTCTATAATTCAGATATTAATGAGATATTATTATTCACCGTGTAATTCCAGAAAGGACTTCTAATTAAAGTAGAAAGAGTATATAGTTACGTCTAATATTAAGATAGATTAAAATTATTGAAATTTTAATAAACTGTATTCTAACTAATTTTATTGATAATTTAATAATATTGTATCACAATCTTGTTGCAAGGGCTGCACACTAGTAATTCTATTAACGGAAGAAAGTAAATGGCAACAACATTACTACAAAATGAACTTACAATTTTGAAAAAATTAAAAAAGTTCGAGGAATTCAAAAAATGTTTAACTTCTAGAAGGTAACTTAAAATATCTCAACATGTGTACCTTATCAACAATGACACAGTTTGAAGGACCAGCAACATCAGACATGCATGTTGTAAGTCTAGTGCTCATATCTTGATGTCCTGAAATAATGTGCTCACTAACCTTCAAAGATTTTTTTGTACATACTACTCGATGAAACTTTTCCAGAAGATATTTATCACTTGAGAAGAAATCTTTCATCACACTAAGCAGCTTATCTTGATTTACCGATTCATAAGCTTTAGATACATCAGCAACAACAACAAATAACGCAGGCATGATGCCTGAGCCACGCTTCAGAACTGATAAGAAAGAGCATAGTTTTCTGTAGACATCATTATAATCAAATACCGAGTATCCCAACCTTTCTGGCCTCTTCATATGTATAGCTTTCAAGACAGCATGCAAATCATGAAGAACACCATTTACAGAAGTAAAAGTCTTACACACTGGTTTCTTCAGAGGTAAAGACATACAAATTCTCGATGACTCCTTTAGATTTGCCAATGGCCTTACACCAGTAGATTTCGGAAGAAATCTGACTTTTGAAAATCCAAATGATCTATTCCAAATAATTTTGAGAACTAAAGCTTTGTTTAATAGTTTATATCTCTGATCTTTCAGACATGCTATGTTCCTTTTCACTATCTTTTTCCAGACTGAATGCTGATAGTAAAATATATCTTGTTTCCCATGCTGGCTTTCAGTAACATAGAAGTTGGCACGCACTAATGGTAATACAAAACTAGAAAAGAACCAGACGACCCAGCTCTGTAAAATTTTCTGCTTTACAATATAAGTAGCATCATCAGCGGTATTGAATCCCTCAGTCTTTACCATCTGCCCTTCCATTTGTCTACTGAAGTAGCACAAAGCATGTGGATTTGACAGGATTGGAAAATTTGATGCTTTTAATTTCTGCATACCTTGTTTATGAGAAAATTTCTCGAATCTTCGCAGCTTGATAAGCTTGGAAATGTTCCTACATAAAGTTCTCTGGGCCTTGCAAGTTCCAAGCAAATTTATAGGAACAATGCTTCGGCAAACAGCCCATATAAATGATATCACTTGCTCCTTCGTGCAATACGACTTGCTTGGAACAAAATGAACATAAGTTCCTCGAGAATCTTTCTTGGCTGAATTAGCATCAACACAAATGGATTTTTCAGCCGACCAACCCTCTACCAACTTCACACCAGCTTTTACTTTAGCAAGTTCATTTGTCATGGATGGATGACCCTGATAACCATAGGTGGTATATATTAGACCTTGACCTTAGAGCTAGAAGTAGGTGACTAAAGAATAATTAAACACTGCCGGTTCTCCAGAAGTTATCTTATAGTTTGTAAAAGATTCCAGGAAAAAGTGAAAACTAATACTATATTAAAGAGAAAACGATACTGATCTGATCAAGCTGTTTCCTAGACATGAAGAAATGCAAATTAATATTTGGGAAATTCTCAATGGTACAATCCTATAATTGGCTGTTCTCGATGTTACTCAAAATGTTTTTGGCTTTCACGTGGTACCTTTAAACTATTGACTGCTTCCAATTTTTACCTATAGAAGTCAATGTGCAGTACTATCTATAGCCGCTGGCTGAGGATGGAAGGATAGTGTCTAAGACTTGACTTAGTTTTTTGTTTTTGTGTAAAAATCTTAATCACACTTCTCATGATCTTACTTTCAGGTATCTTGCAGATTATGTTACTTTATGAATAAGAAGTAATGATACATCTTTTATGTAATTTAGGTCATCTATATGATGTGATGTGATATTGCATGATATAATTTTGAAGTAACTAAAGAAAATAGATAAATTGCTCACGATAAATGTAGTAGCACAAAGTAAAGACAAAAAAAATTAGTATATGCGAAGCACAAGAAAGCAAGGAAAAGCATTACTCCCTCCGTCCCACCCAATAGTTAACATTGGGGGACGGGGATTCGGCACGCATTTTAAGGTAGATTTTAATGATAGTTCCATAACTTATTTTTGAAATTTTCTTTTTTTTTGTATAAAAATAGAACAATCCTATTTTTATACAAAAAAAAGAAAATTTTAAAAATAAGTTATGGAACCATACTTTATAAGAGCCTTAAAATGCGTGTCACGCAAGTGAAAAATTTATGTTAAGAAATGGATGGGACGGAGGGAGTACAACTTAATGAGACACTAATCTACTAGTGGACAGAGAACCTAGGACAGTGACATGACCGTCTTAAATGTTACAACTACATAGATCTGTTATGCCTAAAAATATTATGTTAAAGTTAATATTTTAAAGAATACTAACCACAACTTTGGAACTGTTGTCTTCGCAAGAATATTGATCAAAAGATGGTACAGAGCAATGCTTTTCCAGTAACCTTCCATGTTGGCACAAGTGTGCCTTGCGTATAAGACCTTTAAGATGCTTAAGAAGTGAGTGATACCTGGTGGGCCAAATAATCGATTAAACAAAGTATCGATAATAGAAAGATAGATAGATATGGAACAAGCTGAAAACCAATACCATGGACATATATAGCAACAGATCCACCTCATCCTCCATATAACTCATTCCTTCTTAAAGCATTTTACATCATAAAAGATAAGTAAAATTGACCTTTTAGATGGTAGTAAGGTGCTAAAGTATTAATATATAGCAATTGAGGAATTGTTCCAGCATTTTTCTGACATTTACGCAAATTTATGTAACTCGAATGTTAATATAGTTGGTTACTGCATATTAACATAGATGGAACGTGTGCGCACAATCACACTTGCATGTTATCATAGAATAATTTGTAGTGTTTCTTTGTTTCAACCAATTCAAATATTGTCCCTAATTTTCAGATGAAACACTTACAAAAATAAAGAGAATATCCAAATGTTTTGCAAATCATTTCAATAAAGAGAATAACACATTGAGACGAGAAGAATAGTCAAATCCCTTGATTCTAGTTCTATAGTAGCAAGTAAATTAAATTATTTACTCCAAGACCTCTTAAAGGGAGATATGCATCAGTATTCAGGGAACCAATATGTACAACAATTATGGAAACTGTAGAAAGTCGACAAGGGATCTCAACATCAATTTAATGATCTAAAGCCCCTGAGTTGTAGTGGTCTGTATAATAAGAGGCAACTGGTACAATAAGAGGCAATTGGTGAACATACAACTTTAAATGGAGAGAGTTTAAAATAGATAAAAATTGTCAGTTTAAATCATCATGAGCCTTGCAATAGCAAACATAATGAAAATTATTGTAATTGTAACTAACGCCTCAAACTCTCAAAGAGATTGTAGAGGACCTACATCATTTGAAAAGAAACATTTGGTATTGTAAACTCTCTTCATATTTTGGTAGTTAAGACAAGAATGCTCTAAAGCTCATAGCGGTATGCAAAAGTATGTCAATCCAAAATATATTCATTCATCATATAGTTTTTTTTTTAAAGGTTACCGGAATTATAGTTTTTGACTTGAACAAGTACAGGAATTTATAGTGAAGTGTGTGCAACAGTGCTAGTGAGTTGCTGTACTTACAAACATTTGGATCCAGTGATACAACTACGATTGCTGTGGAAGCATAAATTTGACTGAGAACTGATATTCGCATCAGATACTCCAAAAATATCCTTGAACAGAATATTTGCATCATATATAGTGGGTTTCAGAGAAGTCAATATGTCTACAGATAGTTAAGGGTAGATATAGTTATTCCTCAAGAAGAAAGAAGCCCATAAAAGATTAATAATGCCATTTGAAGTTAGCAACTTTTGGGGGCAAAACAACTGTCTTGAATGAAGGTCTACTATAGCGTACATGCAAATCTGCAAGGTAGGTTGACACATTTGCATTGTACTTTATTGATGTCACGTCAGGATTTTGTATCATTTTGCGAAGTTATATTATCATAAAGTAATACTATGTATCCAATCAAATTTTAAGTTTACTATACAACTATTAAAAGCTACATCTGATGTGAACTAACGAAAGGAAAAGGTCAATAAAGGAGGATACATTTTCCTGGAAAACCTGATGCACTTCCCAACTTATAGAACATTGATTGCCTGTCAATCTGAGATATACTGACCTTCTGCATGCTCTGGAAGACTGAACAACAAGAGCACAGAACCTGCATGGGTGGAGATAGAAACCATGTGAATATATGCAACTGTGTTCTCAACTGCTATCTCTCTCTATATATATACATGAGAAATTGCCAAACTGGGACGAAGTATCCATAACCAACCCTGATGATATCACTCTAACAATGTGGCTTTCTTTATCCTAAACTTTTAACATAATCTTGGAGGTTGAGTATACTCATTTTGCAGTTATGAATACTGTAAATTCCAAATTTAATTTCATTTGCTTTTGACTTGCATCCTATCACACGATTTGATTTCCAAAAGATCGCCTAACTTTAACAACTTTAGCTCAATCTATAGCCAATGCAATGGGATCCTCATATTGTCTTCTCCTACACACACAGGAGACACATCAAGAGACAGAACTATCCAATGACTTTGTAGCCATAAACACATCTGCAAAACTACACAAGAATCATGTCTAACATAATAATAAACCCAATACACTACAATTTAACAAATCGTTGAAGTCATCATACCGTTAATTTTCTGCATATGAAAACATAAAGAGTAATAATTGAGCACAAGATTAATCAATAAAATTTTACAGTGAATATTAGGAAATGATGGGTATAGAATTGTACAATTACTAGAAACACACACACATAATCAGTCCATTAAAACTCAATCCGAACAATATCCGGACATTGATTTACAATTTCTATAATTTCCCCGTTCTCCAATTGTAGCAATGTGCAATGGTAAGTTCCTTGCGGAACAGATAGTTCAAGGAGTCCTAAAGTATCTAAGAACCGAGAAAACAGTATATGTGAAAATACTGTGTATCTAGCAGATATTATAAGCTTCTACATGCACAAGATAGGCAATGTCAATTGTCAAGTATACTGACTGTGTGTGAGAGATAAAGAGGGAGGGAGGGGGCTGTGTGTGAGAGATAAAGAGGGTGGGGAGAGAGAGAGGGAGGGAGGGAGGGAGATGTTGACAACAATAGTGAGGATTGCTCGATTTACCTTTACTGAAATATCAAATCTTTTAACTTTGTTTCTTCTATCACACTAGTCTCGCTACTATGTCTTCGATTATCACAGACGGAAAATGAGGAGAGTCATGGTGGACAGCACAATGACGTGTATTCATAAATGGGTGCTGGTACATTTTCCATTTGGAAAAGGCCAGACTAGTCTAGTCACCAAGGCTACACTTGCGCTCGCAAAATCCATATACTGGGTCACTGGCACATTTTGATCCCAGAGGGTACAAAACACTCTAGGTTTCCCATGTAATTAGCATTGGACTTTAAGAAACTAAAAAGTGTCTCTTTTATTGTTCTATAGCCCTAGTCAGGCTCAACTCAGTAGGGTGTGAATTTACCATCACATGCTAAAAAAAAATATAAAGGTTTATATACATATTAGCAGCAGCAGGGGAGAATGCCAGAGTGTAGAGAGAAAGGAATTCAAAAGCAAATCTCAAGTATCACAAAGAAAGGGGAAAAAGTCAGGGCAAAGTAAAACAAACTTCTTAAACGCTCTTCACAGGATGGATAAGTTTCCAGATCTAACTATGGAGCAGTGTGTTGTTTTCTTCTCTGCTTCAAACTTAGAGTAACCAGACCTAGCCCAATAAGAACACCTTAAAAACTGTCAAGATGTTCCAAGAAGACAATCAAAAATAGAAAAAGGTATCGAAGTTTATTGGACTTGTAAGAGTAAGAAGTGGATATTTTCCTTTGTCTACTTTATTAGTTTATTGAGGCTGGCAGTGTTTCAGCAAAAAAAGGGAAGAAATGAAATAATTCTAGTTTTCCAGGTTTCGAGATCCTTTATAAGATTTTTGGAAATCAGAATAATTTACATTACCATAAACTATGCACAGAAGGATCATCACTTTGCATGGAAGTTTAAGAAAAACTCAAGTAAAGTTAATTAGCGAAAAAAAACAGAGTAAACTAATACAAATATGAGCCTAAACAGTGCTAGTTCAACCAATTTTGGCTCAGTGATCAAACAACTCAGTAATGCCTTCTCCATAACTTTATTATGTCTCTATTTACATTGAAGGCTCTTCTTCTCAGTAAATAACAGAAAAGATATCCCAACTACTCTTATGTTGACACATGCTTCGACAACACTGTTTCTAAATACCCCTGGACTCTGTTCAATGTCTACAGAAAAAACGTACATTCAAACCAACGCATACATACCTGGGGTAAAGGCCTTAAGTATTACAATTTGGGAAAGTTTTGCCTAAAATACCACACAAATTGTGCATGTGGGACTTACACAGTATCAGCATGGTCCAATGCAACATCAAAGACATGCACTTTAAAATTTTGGTTGCCCCTCTTATGTGCGAGGTTCTGTCACGCATTGCTAAAATGCATATCAGTATATCACATGCTGCGCATCAGGGGCAAGCATGGTTTGTTCATTTGCGCAAAAACTGTTCGCATCCAAAATATTGTGGTATTTGAACATTTTTTCTCTGTTATCTGTGTACTACAATTTACGATTCAGAGCTTTATATAAGCAATGGATTTATGTGTAATAATTTCGGCTTTACATAGTAAAATATTTGTAATCAGTCTGACACCTAAACATGAAGATGAAATAAATGCATCACATCCTTGTAGATTCTTAAATAGATATACCTTGCTATGATCTGTGAGCAAATCATCGTTCGTGTTCAGTTTGGCACATCGAGACATTTTACATGCCTCTTGAGAGGACATCAATCTATGTTCTTTATGGCGCTGCCACCTGTATTGCCTTGAACGCTTCCCGTGATTATCTTTGTTGCTTAAAGAGTTGACTTCTGGGCATACACTATAAGTTACTTCCGAAGACAAGAGCCTACATTTTTTTTTACGCTGCCACCTAGATGCCTTTGAATGCTTCCTCTTACTTGGCATACTGATGGATGCTCTTTCTGGACATTCACCATTGGACAACCCTCCATCATTTGCATAAGTTACAGTAGCTTCGGTTTCACCTCCATGTAAACTTGTCTTCATGGGATATTCCGTGTGAGGCCAGCTGGATGGAGTAGAATAATTTTGGCCGGCACATCCAAAACATATAAAAGAGCTTGAGAAAGCATCAGCATCCAAAGATTCAATATTGGGTCTCGTCAATATTGGATCAACATCAATCCTTTTCCTCTTTTTTGAGGAACCTGATGAAAAGCTCTTAGTGAGTTATTTCATTAAATTATCAATTGAAGGATTACAGACATGAATAGAACAGAAAAAAAAAATCTTAGTGATATTCTGGAGTAGATTATAAAAATAAGATTAATTCACACCACATAGGGTTGTAAGTACATAGATTTTAAGAGTAGCAATAGAATGAATAAAGTACATGCATGTATGTATTCTGAATACACCAGGAAAAGGGAAACATGATGAAATTTAATATGTTAAGGCTGACATAGGCTTTCCCGACCAACTTGAAAGGTTAAAATTGTGATGAGCAAGAGAAAGATATGAGGTACATTTACGTGACATAAAATTGGGTAGATGTAACCTAGGGAAACAAAGTTGAGCGTACGAAAAGGGAAGATACCTTGTGGTTCTTGCTTACGTTTGGGGTACGAAAAGACTAATTGACTCATAGGAAAACCTGAAACTTGATGGTATCTGTTACGAGGAAGTGGCAAAAAGATAGAAGTCCAAGTGAGTAAATATGACATGACAGCATCTCCGACCTGTGTAAAATAAAAGACATTCAGTTAGATTAAGATAATAATGGAAAAGGACAAGGAAATGCAGTAGTTAGTGAAATATAGTAACTAACTCTTTGGGAGAGAAGAGTCCAAGTGGGAGATGTTAATAAGGTAATGGTTGGACTTGAATGGTTATGCTGTGGAAGACAAGTATGTAATGTGAGGAAATCAGGAAAGGATAGATACATATTCCAAAGGCAAAGAACAAACAACAAGGGGGATTAATTAATAATAAGAATAACAATAATAGGTAGTGTTAATAGGAGTTGCCTTGTCATAGCCATAGCATAATACATTTGGATGAGTATTAGGTCTACGCTGATTAGATAAAAGGAATTCAATAGTCCTCCACACAATCTGAAACCCAAGTAAGATAGATAATTAAATATACAAGTTTGTAAAAACAGGATTGGGTGAGAGAGAGAGAGAGAGAGAGAGAGAGAGAGAGAGAGAGAGAGAGAGAGAGAGAGGGGGGGGGGGAGGAGGAGGGTGCCTGAGATTGAGGCCAGCGAGAATGGTGAGGGGGAGGAGGAGGAGAAGGAGCATTGACGGAAACGACGACGAAGCAGTGATTCAAAAGGTAGCGATAGTCAGGGGGATCATCAGGCTTCACCAAATGGGGATTATTGTTATTCAAGAGAAGAGTTGAGATAGCATGAGAAAGAGTAGAAGCTTTGTTGCCATATCTCCTCCACATCACCGGAGGTACCCTCTTTTTTCTACTCATCCCCCCCTGCTGACTGCTGCCTCCTGCTTATATCAGAAAAGGACCCAAATATCACAATTGCACGTTAACTTGTCCAAAATGTCACAATTCAATAAGTTTTCATAAAAACATAAGAAAATACAATTTTAGGGTTTATTGTCCAAAATAGCACCCCCTGCAGAATGAGCCCTCTGCTAGCATTTTCCTAACTAAAATATACACACGCGTGTTTTCTTTTTCTTTTTTTCTTTTCTTTTTCTTTTTTTATCATTTTAATACTTTAACTAATAAAATATTAATTTTAAATTATTAAAATTTTTATTTTTATTTTTATTTTTATTTTTTAATTATTTTTTTAAATTTTATTTATATTGCCTTAGGGGTTCAACAGTTAACCTTTGGGGTTCAATAATTCCATTTTGGGTTTAGAAATATTCCGAACGACGAATAAACCGTAAACAAACTTATGGTTTAGGGTTGTTTACAACCCTAAACCCTAGACCCTAAACCCTAACTTATCCTGATTTTTAAACGCATTAGAGTTTGAAAATCAGGCCGCCGGATTCAATTTTTTAATTAAAAATTTTAAACTTTATCTGTATTGCTTTGGAGTTTCAACAGTTAACCTTTAGGGTTCAATAATTCCATTTTGGGTTTTAGAATTATTCTGAACGACTAATAAACCGTATAGGAACTTCGGGTTTAGGGTTTGGAACTAGACCCTAAACCCTAACTTATCCTAATTTTTAAAGCGTTAGCGTTTAAAAATCAGGCCGCCGGACTCAATTTTTTTAATTAAAATTTTTAACTTGGGGTTTGAACTATAAATTTTTTAATAGTGTTTCCAAATACATATTTTTTTTAAAAAAAGTGTCACCATTTAAAGTTGGCTTTTGTGTAAAAAAAAGCGATTAATTCTGCTGAAACGCACATGAAACCTGCGTTGTACCACAAAACGCAGTCTCAACTTGCGTTATATAACCTAAACGCAATCTGTTCTTGTGTTTTAACCCGAAAACGCATGATCCAAATGCGTTTTCAACCTTTAACGCATGCTGCAGTTGTGTTTTTCCAGAACGCGCACTATAGTTGCGTGCAGAATGTATTAGTGTAGGGTAGTGTTTTCAAAAAGTGCTATTTTGGGCATTTTAATCAGAAATTGTGCCATTTTAGCACTTCACCCTAAAAACACTAAAAACCTCTTCACTTTCCTCATTTCTAAGAGCCACTAGTAGCTTTTAACTTGTATTTTAATAATAAAATATACATGTCCACCAATATTTGCACAACTTTTGGTTATAGTGGGGTTAATTTATGAATAAATTATAAATAAATAGTTAATATAAATAGGATTGTTGGGGTTTGACACATAAACCAATGTAAAAACTTGCTAAGAGCATCTCCAATGGTATTGGTTAAAATGGGTGGCTAAAATCTATACTATTATATAAAAGCCGAAACATTAAAAGTTTGGTTAGTCGGTCGGTCGGTCGGTTGGTTGGTCGGTACTGTTGATTTTACTTATTTACCCTTACTTAATTACAGATAAGCTAACTAATCAATTTCCTTATTGAGTTTAAACATATTATCTTTTTTATTTTTCAAGAACTAACTAATTTCCTAAATATAATATCCTTTTATATTTTATCTAACTAAAATTTCTACTTTATTAATCAATTACCTTTTTCAGGTTAGACATATTACATTTTCTACTAACTAATAAATTTCTAACTAATCAATTAAGGTTAAACATATTATCTTTTCTCTTTTTCAAAAACTAAATAATTTTCTTTTTATGATAAAATATAATATCCCTTTATATTTTATCTAACTAACTAATTTCCTAAAATACAATATCCTTTTATATTTTATCTAACTAAAATTTCTCCTTTATTAATCAATTTCCTTTTTGAGGTTAGACATATTACCTTTTCTACTAACTAATAAATTCCCTTACTTAATTACATATAATTTAACTAATCAATTTCCTTCTTTAGTTTAACCATATTATCTTTTCTATTTTTCAAGAACTAACTAATTTTCTAAAATATAATATTCTTTTATATTTTATCTAACTAAAATTTCTACTTTATTAATCAATTTCTTTTTTCAGGTTAGACATATTACCTTCTCTACTAACTAATCAATTTCCTTCTTAAGGTTAAACATATTATCTTTTCTCTTTTTTAAAAACTAAATAATTTCCTTTTTATGATAACATATAATATCCCTTTATATTTTATCTAACTAACTAATTTCATAAAATACAATATCCTTTTATATTTTATCTAACTAAAATTTCTCCTTTATTAATCAATTTCCTTTTTCAGGTTAGACATATTACCTTTTCTACTAACTAATAAATTTCCTTCTTGAGGTTAAACATATTATCTTTTCTCTTTTTCAAAAACTAAATAATTTCCTTTTTCTGATAAAATATAATATCCCTTTATATTTTATCTAACTAAAATTTCTCATTTATTAATCAATTTCCTTTTTCAAGTTAAACATATTACCTTTTCTATTTTTCAATAACTAAACAATTTTCTTTTTCAAGTAAAATAGAATATCTTTCACAATTTATTTAACTAAAATATCTCTTTTTCTAAAAATAGTACGAGCAGTTTTGTTTAATAAAATAAAGTAATTATATTATAATTACAATTAACTAATCAATTATCTTTTTCACCCAAAACACGTTACCTTTTCTTTTCTCTAATTAACATCTTTCTTTTTCCAATTATATCATGAACGGTTACCTTTTCCAACCAAAACACGGTACCTTTTTTCTTTTCTCTTATTAAAATCTCTCTTTTTTCCAATTATATCACAGACGTTTCTATTTAATAAATCTATACTATTATATAAAAGCCGAAACATTAAAAGTTTGGTTAGTCGGTCGGTTGGTTGGTCGGTACTGTTGATTTTACTTATTTACCCTTACTTAATTACAGATAAGCTAACAAATCAATTTCCTTATTGAGTTTAAACATATTATTTTTTTTATTTTTCAAGAACTAACTAATTTCCTAAATATAATATCCTTTTATATTTTATCTAACTAAAATTTTTACTTTATTAATCAATTACCTTTTTCAGGTTAGACATATTACATTTTCTACTAACTAATCAATTTCTAACTAATCAATTAAGGTTAAACATTATCTTTTCTCTTTTTCAAAAACTAAATATTTTTCTTTTTATGATAAAATATAATATCCCTTTATATTTTATCTAACTAACTAATTTCCTAAAATACAATATCCTTTTATATTTTATCTAACTAAAATTTTTCTTTATTAATCAATTTCCTTTTTGAGGTTAGACATATTACCTTTTCTACTAACTAATAAATTCCTTTACTTAATTACATATAATTTAACTAATCAATTTCCTTCTTTAGTTTAAACATATTATCTTTTCTATTTTTCAAGAACTAACTAATTTTCTAAAATATAATATTCTTTTATATTTTATCTAACTAAAATTTCTACTTTATTAATCAATTTCCTTTTTCTGGTTAGACATATTACCTTTTCTACTAACTAATCAATTTCCTTCTTAAGGTTAAACATATTATCTTTTCTCTTTTTTAAAAACTAAATAATTTCCTTTTTATGATAAAATATAATATCTCTTTATATTTTATCTAACTAACTAATTTCATAAAATACAATATCCTTTTATATTTTATCTAACTAAAATTTTTACTTTATTAATCAATTTCCTTTTTCAGGTTAGACATATTAACTTTTTCTACTAACTAATAAATTTCCTTCTTGAGGTTAAACATATTATCTTTTCTCTTTTTCAAAAACTAAATAATTTCCTTTTTCTGATAAAATATAATATCCCTTTATATTTTATCTAACTAAAAATTCTCCTTTATTAATCAATTTCCTTTTTCAAGTTAAACATATTACCTTTTCTATTTTTCAATAACTAAACAATTTTCTTTTTCAAGTAAAATAGAATATCTTTCACAATTTATTTAACTAAAATATCTCTTTTTTTAAAAGTAGTACGAGCAGTTTTGTTTAATAAAATAAAGTAATTATATTATAATTACTATTAACTAATCAATTATCTTTTTCACCCAAAACACGATACCTTTTCTTTTTTCTCTAATTAACATCTTTCTTTTTCCAATTATATCATGAACGGTTACCTTTTCCAACCAAAACACGGTACCTTTTTTCTTTTCTCTTATTAAAATCTCTATTTTTTCCAATTATATCACAGATGTTTCTATTTAATTAAATAAAATAATAATATTATAATACTAATAATTAACCGATTACCTTTTCAGCTAAAATGTATCATCTTTTCTATTTTTTCTAATTAAACTCCCTTTTTTTCTAGAAATATCACGAACAACATTAATTTCTCATTTTCTAAAAACTATGAGCAATTTTATTTAGTAAAATGACATAATTAAATTATAATTATATAAGCTAATCGATTAACTTTTTCACATAAATCATGTCATTTTTGTTTTAATTTTCACGTTACCTTTCTATTTTTACTAACTAAAATCTCTCTTTTTCCAATTATATCAAGGGAGGTTTTATTTAATAAAATAAACTAATAATATTTTAATATTAATAATTAACCGATTACCTTTTTCAACTAAAATGTATCATCTTTCCTATATTTTTTTTTGACTAAAATCCTTCTTTTAATAGATATATATATCATGGACAATATTAATTTCACCTTTTCTAAAAATATTTCGTACAATTGTATTTAGTAAATAAGGTAATTAAATTATAATTGCTATAAACTAATCAATTATATTTTTCACCTATAACATGTTTCCTTTTTAATTTTCTCTAACTAAATCCTATCTTTTTCTAATCATATCACATGCATTCTACTTAATAAAAATAATAATTTTATGATTACCAATAATTAATCCATTATATTTTTCAACTAAAACCTATCATCTTTTCTATATTTTCTAACTAAAATCCTTCCATTTCTAGAAATATCACGGATAACATCTGTATAATTATTATCAAATCATCTGATATAATAATGTAAGCCTCCAAAATTCATCTTTTAAAAAATTAATTTAAATAAATGAAAATTTTTATATAATATTAAAATAAAAAAAATCTGTGCATCGCACGGGATTTAAGCTAGTAATATAAAATAGTGATTATGTAAAATTTATTGAATGTGTAGGTGTTGTACTCCAATGGAGTTGGCTATAATGATTAGTCATATTTTAAAAATAACAAGTTATTATTATTTCAAATTGTTAAAAATAGAATGTATTATTTTAATATGGTAATATTGATGATGTGGAGTTTTACTACAGATCTCTAGAGGTTCGACAAATATAGCCAATATGATAGGATTTTAGAGGATTATCTAAAATTTTAGATAATAGTAATGTCCCGTTGGAGATGATTTTTTTTTTTACACAATATCTATATTTTTATTTAGACCTTTTTGACACACTTTTAGCTAAGGGGTTTGCATGGTTGTAGATGCTCTAAGAGCCATTTATTTATATTATTTTGAAGAGTAAATGTAAGAGTCTCTTGGAGATGCTCTAACTATATATCGTTTAGCGTTATGATTTTTGATAAGTGGATTTATATCCACTTGGAGCGTTCCATATCGGCTTAAATTGATTCGATTGGTCTCAAGTTTGTTGTATTTTTTATGTGTTTTGCGTTATATAACCTAAACGCAATCTCTTCTTGCGTTTTAACCCGAAAACGCATGATCCAAATGCGTTTTCAACCTTTAACGCATGTTGCAGTTGCGTTTTTCCAGAACGCGCACTATAGTTGCGTGCAGAATGTGCTAGTGTAGGGTAGTGTTTTCAAAAACTGTTATTTTGGGCATTTTAATCAGAAATTGTGCCATTTTAGCACTTCACCCTAAAAACACTAAAAACCTCTTCACTTTCCTCATTTCTAAGAGCCGCTACAAGCTTTTAACTTGTATTTTAATAATAAAATATACATGTCCACCAATATTTGCACAACTTTTGGTTATAGTGGGGTTAATTTATGAATAAATGATAAATAAATTGTTAATATAAAGAGGATTGTTGGCGTTTGACACATAAACCAATGTAATAACTTGCTAAGAGCATCTCCAATGGTATTGGTTAAAATGGGTGGCTAAAATAATATAAAATAGTGATTATGTAAAATTTATTGAATGTGTAAGGTGTTGTGCTCCAATGGAGTTGGCTATAATGATTAGTCATATTTTTAAAATAACAAGTTATTATTATTTCAAATTGTTAAAAATAGAATGTATTATTTTAATATGGTAATATTGATGATGTGGAGTTTTACTACAAGTCTCTAGAGGTTCGACAAATATAGCCAATATGATAGGATTTTAGAGGATTATCTAAAATTTTAGATAACAGTAATGTCCCGTTGGATATGATTTTTTTTTTAAACAATATCTATATTTTTATTTAAGGCATTTTTGACACACTTTTAGTTAAGGGGTTTCCATGGTTGGAGATGCTCTAAGAGCCATTTATTTATATTATTTTGAAGAGTGAATGTAAGAGTCTCTTGGAGATGCTCTAACTATATATCGTTTAGCGTTATGATTTTTGATAAGTGGATTTTATATCCACTTGGAGCGTTCCATATCGACTTAGATTGATTCGCTTGGTCTCAAGTTTGTTGTATTTTTTATGTGTTTTGCGTTATATAACCTAAACGCAATCTGTTCTTGCGTTTTAACCCGAAAACGCATGATCCAAATGCGTTTTCAACCTTTAATATAACGCCTTAGAAAATCGCGTATTTATAAGTGTTTATTTAATATCAAATGTGTATTGTATGATGTCATTATTTGTGAGAAGGTCAATATATGTGACGTTGGGTTCATGTGTGTATATGATGATTTGGGTGTGCTGTGTAAGTCTGTATATTTTTATTTATATTTTTGAGGATTTAAATGTATTTAAATCATGCATTATTGATCTTCTTTGATTTTTTATAAAATTACTGGAGTTGTTAAAAATCACGAAATCTCTCGTGATTTTATTTTTATGATATTATTGAGATTTTAAAATTAGTGGGAGAATTATTTTGGGTGTTTAAGTATTTTAAAATGATTTAAAGAGTTTTATTGCATTTAAATGGGCAAAGCTTGTAAATTCCATATTTAATTCGTTGTTGATCCTAAAATGATTTTAAAAATATGTGTGTGTTCGTAATTTTGTATTCTTTATTTTAAAAATGCAAAGTTTTATTCTTTGTTATTTTGCTGATTAAATTCGAATTATTAAAGGCTGTGTATTAGTCTTTTTTTAAAAAATAAATAAATATTGTTTTCAACATATGTAAATATAGTTTTGTTTCTATTTGTTTTTAACCACAAACCCGTCCATTCTTATCCAGATTGTTCTGGATTGCCGTACTCTTATCTCTCTCCCTCGATGAATCCCTCTCAAACTCACCCAATCTCTCTCGATTGTTCGGGAATAATCTGTCCCTCTTTCAACATCTCCATCGCTGAAATCTCTCACCCACACTCTTCTTACTTCCGAGCTCCCTTCCTCTCTTTCTTTTCATCCCAAAACGAGTGTATCAGTTCTATATACGCTGCTGGGTGTATGTATATGCGAGTTTGGGTATGTGTTGCTTCGGTATGTGCAGTGGCTATGTCGAAGTTATGGTGTGGGTCGAGTAAGATGGCTGTTTATGTGAGCTCCTTGCTGTTGTGATATGTGTGGGTGTGGGTATTACAGTCGGGTGTGTGAGTTTTGGTCGTGTCTGTGCACAATGGTCAGTGATGTGTATGTTCTTGCGTGAGTACTTTCCTGCAGATTCCCTCTTTCTCTCGATTTTACTGTGCTGGTGGCTGAGTTTGTGATAGTGCGTGTATATGTATAACAGGTACTGCTGTGTGTGGTTTGGGGTGTCTGAATTCGAGGGTGGCTGTGTGTGGATGTGCGTATGTAACTGCGTGTGTATGTAGGAATCGTTGGTGTTGAGGTTTTGGGGTTTCAATTAGGGGTTTAGCTGGGGACTGATTTGGATAGGAAATTCATGTGGGTTGTGATTGTTGTGGGGATTAACGAAGTTTGGGGGGGGGGGACTGCGTAGCCGCAAGAACTCGAGTTTGAGACTTGCAGGTGATCTTGGTTTAGAGGATTTAAGTTGTGGAAACATTGGTTAATTACTTTTGGATAATGGTATGTTGTAAATTAGATGCTAATCGAATTTTTGTGCAAAATGTTGGTTCGGTCGAATACGAATAATTTGAATGTGGATTTTTGAAAGATCATCTTTGTGCTTTGTTGTTAATAATACAATATCTATGTTAATACAAGTCCAACACTTACTTTATACAAATGTTGTTGTGAGAAATGAGTATGGCCGAAGTTTGGGTTCAGGGCCGCCGAAATCTATTTAATGGTCGGATTTTGTTGTAGTCTTGATCGGGAAATTGGCAGAGTCGTGTAGTTGATGATGCTATTAGTATGGGTGTGTGTGTGTTTGTATAAGGTTCGTAGATAAACAAATTACCGGGTTCATAGTTTTGGTTTGTTAGTAAGTTGGTTAATAAGTTGATGGGTTGTAAGTTTATGGATATAAATGATGCATGTGTGGTTAAATTGTATTGTCGGCGTGATTATTAGTGGTTGTAGTCTTTTGTTGATTGGGTTTTGTACTGTTCAGAAGAGATGGAAGGTAGGGAGAAATGGAAGGTGAAGTAAAGATATAAAAGAATAATTGGTTTGGTTCGAAATTAGAATATAAATCATTGATATTCAGAAGAAACAGATAGAATGCGGTGAATGAAAGATTAATTGATGGGTTGTTTAGTAATGACAGAACTTGAGATTGGAATGTATATATTTAAGGATGGCTCGTCATTAGTACTAAATGGAAATGGAATGGATAGTTAAAATGGAATTCTATTTGAGTGTGTGCCTGAATAATGTGCAAGATGGTAGTCGTTAGTGGGTTATAAGGTACGAGTAGGAGGCTCGGCTAAGAGCCAGTACGGAAGGATGGAATTTTGGAGGAAGGAGATAATTATCAAAGTTGACGAGTGTGATCGTGTAGAAGCTGACAAGTGATAGAAGACAGACGGATGTATGATCGGGGAGAGGTCAACGTGTAAAGAAGTCGAGATCGTTGTAAAGTGAGTGACGGATCGAGATGTTGAAATTGGAACTTCGTGTATTAAGGCAAGTGTTATCGCTCCTCACTTATTGTTCAAGTGATGCAATGCTGTGCTATTTATATATCAAACGTGTCGATCAAATTATGTTTACAAAGTGACGTCCTTCTTCAAATGACGTGCAATTGTTTATATTGTCCACCTATAGGTCAAGTGCAAATTTTCAAATGATCATACAAATATCCTTTTTCTTAAAAGATATTTTAAATTGTGGTAATTAATGGACTCCTCAGTAGAGTGCCATTTCTTTTATTTTCTTCGAAAGTATTTAAGAAATTTTCTAAACAGAGGAAACCCAAGATTTTAAATTCTTATAAAAGTCTTTTTGCCTAATTTCTGAGTTTTAACATATTTTTACCCGATGAACCCTCTTTAGAGGATGTTTTCTTCAAACTGATTGACCATTTATTATCCTGAAATTATTTTACAACTATTCAGTTTGAACCACTTAACTCACCTACTTTAGTCCAAACTCTGCAAGGTGTTAGAGAATTTTATTAAATGCTTAGAACTTGACTATATCTTTGCTTTATCTTATAATCACAGCTGTTGCTAATCATATTGCAAGTATTTTTCCTTCACTTCTTATTCAAGTGAAATTTACTTTAATTATTTCTGTTATATTGTCACCCCATTTATTGTCGATCTCGTTGATATTTATTGTTACTGTTGTTTATTCAATTATCACCCCAATTATTGTCGAACTCGTCGACATTTACTCTATTGTTGGTTATTCAGTTATCACCCCATTTACTATATCGAACTTGTCGGTATTCAGGATAGACTGTTGATTCCTTTTATTCTACCAGTTGAGTTGTTGTTCTGGAACGTGAGTTTTCCAAATTGTTTGATTGATAGAGGTTATCGATTGTTCTGACACCGACATTTACTCCATTGTTGGTTATTCAGTTATCACCCCATTTACTATATCGAACTTGTCGATATTCATGATAAACTGTTGATTCCTTTTATTCTACCAGTTGAGCTGTTGTTCTGGAACGTGAGTTTTCCAGATTGTTTGATTGATAGAGGTTGTCGATTGTTCCGACACCTAGTACGTTGGATGTAGAATTGGAAGTTTTTTTTTATGTCCCTTCGGGGAGACCAGTATAATGGTCAATGGATGTCCCTTTGGGGAGACCAGTTTAATGGTCAACGGATGTCCCTTCGGGGAGACCAGATTCGTGGTCAGATGTTAAGGCCAATGTGTGCCGTGGATCCATTAAAGGACATTGCTGTGTGCGTTTGTCCGGGATTAGTGTGTGACTGATCAGTAGCCTAACCTTATTGTTTTTAAAATATATAAAAATCCAATTCTAATCCATACATTGAGGTTGAGTTGCTTCAAGGCCTGATTCCCTTGAATCCTATTATGATTATCTTTAATTATCAGAACTTTTATCAGTTCTCATTGTTGATGCATTTTATTTTAGCGGAGTCCTGTTGGCTCATCTGGGAGTTTGATAAGTGGATTTTATATCCACTTGGAATGCCTCAGTTCGGCTTAAATTGATTGTTTTGGACTCAAGATGTTGTAGTTTTGATGTGTTTTGCTTAGTTGTCCAGATTTACGAGAATGTTGATTAAAGTTGATGCTTCTATTGTTTTTGGAGATTTATTTGATTAAAATTCGGATTTTCCGGGAAGGCTGCGCAGCTTATACTGTTTTGGCCATATCTGGAGTTCTAGAAGACCGTTTTCAGCGATCTTACTGCCCACGCGAAGCTTTGGAGATTTTCTACAACCTGGGATAGAAAGAACGTGCAAGGAATGTGATGATTAAAGTTGCGCACGTTTTCTTATAAAAGAAGGCCATGAATTTAGTGTTTTGCCCTTTTTCTAATTCTAATTGTATTCTGGGTAGTTTTGGGTACCTTCTTTAAATTCTAATTGTAATAGAAGGTAATTGCTTGTTGGGCAAGATTATGAGTATCTATATAAACACATCTAGGGATGGGAAAAAGGGGGTTCATTGTTAGAGAGATACAATTTGTACGCAGCTTTTAGGATTTTTTTCTGGAGAACCATTATTTGCTTTGAAGATTGAAGTTAAAAGGTTTCTTTTCTATATTCTTCTAATTATTATTTCTTTTATTAATTCTTGTTTTGTTAATTTAATCATGTGTAACTAATTCTCTAATCTGAGAATTGGGTAGTATTCCTTGGTATTCATGCCTGTTTAATTATCTGTGATTTTCTTGCTTTGCTGATCTGTTATTGAGGGCTTAACACAATTAGAGGAGTCATGAACCTTTGATTGGATTTTAGGGATTGTAATAACTTAGAAGAGGAGTTGCAATTTTAGTACAGGATTTAACAGACATAACTCGAATATTTGATTGGAAGATTAATAGGAGAGTTGTGAGACTTATAATTCTTGGTGCGTAATAGTTTATGATTGTACTTTGATTGTATCACGGAAGTGACAATTAAGGTGTAGTTGTAGACACTATATTGTATCTTGGAAGAGAACATTATAACCTTAGAAGAATTGTTTTCAGCAGAGTAAGAACGTAGATGTCACATAGATATTGAATGTGTATTGAAACCAAGTGAAGAACCCCAGTTCTTGGATTGTTTTCCTCATATATATTTTATTCTCGATTGATAATTAGTTTAATTTAGTTTATAAACAAACCAAACATTCTTTTACACTTCTAAATTGTGAGAGATAGGATACTTGAACTTGATATTACCCCAGAATTTTTTTTCCCCCCGAAAATCAGTGGTCTGCGCGTGTAACAGTCTTGTGACATGTTTTTTTTCAGCTGTTGTGTTATATATATATAAAAAAAAGGTTTTTCCCCTCTTATTCTATTTATACCCCTATTTTATCTAATTCTTTTCCTATTTCAATTCCAAAACCCTCCATATTTCCTTCAAAATTCTAAACCTATATCTATTCTAATTCATATTTATTATTATTATTATTATTATTATTATTATTATTATTATTATTATTATTATTATTATTATTATTATTATTATTATTTCTATTTCTATCATACATCAAATTTCATACCTACTCAAATTTCTCCTTTACACATTCAAATTTTTATTTTCATCCTTTCACTCCATTATATTTATACCACCTATACATACAAATCCAATTCCTCTTATATTTCTTTAAATCTCTAAAAATTCAATTCTAAAGAGGAATTAGTTGCAAGTTCACCTCTTTGATTCGTATTGGGATTTTCTCTAATCTTTTTTTTGTTACGAATTTGTGTTCTTGTCAATTGGGGTTTTTGTAGTATTCAGGTTCGATGGCCCGTTTATGGAGCTCGTACACCTTATCCACTGCCAGATACTGATTCATCCGAGGATGAGGACGAGTAGGTATGCTTTCTACTATCCCTCGTATTTACTTCCATTCAATGCGGATATTGAATATTTTACGTTTGGGGGTGGTTTGAGGGATTAGTAGTTGTTGTTGTTTATATGTGTTCATGTAGGATTTCATGCTTTGCATATTAGTGATAGTTCATGCATATATGTTCGTGTTATCTACGTTTGTTTCATGTAGGACATTCTGTTTTTATTTATGTATACCATGTGAGTCCATTTTAGTTGCATTTTCATGGCATGCATTTTTCATGATCCCTTAGGACGAGCTGATTCTGATTGATAGGTAGATGTTTAATTGAGTGTGGTGATGATGAGTAGAGGGCTGATTTATAGTTTTTAGGAAATTGACTTGCATGTTACGGGAACAAAATTTTTACACAAACTCATTGGGTGCTTTTGGGCTAGGTTAAGGTCATGCTTGTTTGGATGCTTTGAGATTTAATCACCTGATTATATTTAGAATTTTCGTTATTCCCTTGATGGCCTAAAACACTTAAGTCTAAGTTTGGGGGAAACCAGGGATTTCATGCTAGTTGTATTAATTGTTAAATAATGGCTAGGTGTCAAATGACTAGTAGCCGGCTCATATTTATATGAGTAGTCTAGGGTTGGAAATGAGAAAGGCTCATTCCAGATTCGCAGAAAAAAAAAGAAAAGAAAAAAAAAGAAAAAAAAAGAAAAAAAAAGAGTCAATAAATTGTTTATATGCAAAATTAACCAGAGTGAGCTCTTTAATACTCGAGTAATTAAGTCTGAGGGGACTTAGTCCTAGTGACCTAAGGCTTTTATAGTCTGGGATCCACTGACCTAACACTCGCTACATGGGTATTATTGTATAAGCCTTTTGGGGTCTCATTCATTGCACGGTTAAATAAGCATGCGTATTATATATAGTGTCGTAGTAATAAAGCATGAATACCTGGCTAACTTGAATGAGGATTGGGGTGTTCCGAGGTTATGAAGTGTCTACAGTCTATTCTATTTATAAACCTGTGATTCTCTTGGCGAAGGATATGTATGATTTTTGACCTAGTTTTGGGAGTATTTCTGATGACCATTGCACACACGCACGTTTCTGTTCATGTAATGTTAGTATACGGGAACTTGGTCGAGCTCTATTTGGATTTAGTTGCATTCTTTGAGATATTTGCTTGTTAGTTGGTTTTGGTTAGTTTGAAGGGGATCGTTGCATTGTTCATACTAGTTGCATTCATGCATTGCATTGCATTAGGTTAAATGGATTTTGTGGGTACATTCGCTATAGGCCCTCACGAGACCTTACTCGTCTACTGGGGCTGCCTAGGGGTTTAAAGGGCTTGTTGCATATGCCAAATGCAACCGTGATCACCTACGGAAGTGGTATTAGTTAGTCAGTTGTAATTGTTTATGCTTGAGGACAAGTATCAGTTTAAGTTTGGGGGTTTGATAAGTGGATTTTATATCCACTTGGAATGCCTCAGTTCGGCTTAAATTGATTGTTTTGGACTCAAGATGTTGTAGTTTTGATGTGTTTTGCTTAGTTGTCCAGATTTACGAGAATGTTGATTAAAGTTGATGCTTCTATTGTTTTTGGAGATTTATTTGATTAAAATTCGGATTTTCCGGGAAGGCTGCGCAGCTTATACTGTTTTGGCCATATCTGGAGTTCTAGAAGTCCGTTTTCAGCGATCTTACTGCCCACGCGAAGCTTGAGAGATTTTCTACAACCTGGGATAGAAAGAACGTGCAAGGAATGTGATGATTAAAGTCGCGCACGTTTTCTTATAAAAGAAGGCCATGAATTTAGTGTTTTGCCCTTTTTCTAATTCTAATTGTATTCTGGGCAGTTTTGGGTACCTTCTTTAAATTCTAATTGTAATAGAAGGTAATTGCTTGTTGGGAAAGATTAGGAGTATCTATATAAACACATCTAGGGATGGGAAAAAGGGGGTTCATTGTTAGAGAGATACAATTTGTACGCAGCTTTTAGGATTTTTTCTGGAGAACCATTATTTGCTTTGAAGATTGAAGTTAAAAGGTTTCTTTTCTATATTCTTCTAATTATTATTTCTTTTATTAATTCTTGTTTTGTTAATTTAATCATGTGTAACTAATTCTCTAATCTGAGAATTGGGTAGTATTCCTTGGTATTCATGCCTGTTTAATTATCTGCGATTTTCTTGCTTTGCTGATCTGTTATTGAGGGCTTAACACAATTAGGGGAGTCATGAACCTTTGATTGGATTTTAGGGATTGTAATAACTTAGAAGAGGAGTTACAATTTTAGTACAGGATTTAACAGACATAACTCGAATATTTGATTGGAAGATTAATAGGAGAGTTGTGAGACTTATAATTCTTGGTGCGTAATAGTTTATGATTGTACTTTGATTGTATCACGGAAGTGACAATTAAGGTGTAGTTGTAGACACTATATTGTATCTTGGAAGAGAACATTATAACCTTAGAAGAATTGTTTTCAGCAGAGTAAGAACGTAGATGTCACATAGATATTGAATGTGTATTGAAACCAAGTGAAGAACCCCAGTTCTTGGATTGTTTTCCTCATATATATTTTATTCTCGATTGATAATTAGTTTAATTTAGTTTATAAACAAACCAAACATTCTTTTACACTTCTAAATTGTGAGAGATAGGATACTTGAACTTGATATTACCCCAGAATTTTTTTTCCCCCCGAAAATCAGTGGTCTGCGCGTGTAACAGTATTGTGAGATGTTTTTTTTCCAGCTGTTGTGTTATATATATATATATAAAAAAGGTTTTTCCCCTCTTATTCTATTTATACCCCTATTTTATCTAATTCTTTTCCTATTTCAATTCCAAAACCCTCCATATTTCCTTCAAAATTCTAAACCTATATCTATTCTAATTCATATTTATTATTATTATTATTATTATTATTATTATTATTATTATTATTATTATTACTATTATTATTATTTTTTTTTCTATTTCTATCATACATCAAATTTCATACCTACTCAAATTTCTCCTTTACACATTCAAATTTTTATTTTCATCCTTTCACTCCATTATATTTATACCACCTATACGTACAAATCCAATTCCTCTTATATTTCTTTAAATCTCTAAAAATTCAATTCTAAAGAGGAATTAGTTGCAAGTTCACCTCTTTGATTCGTATTGGGTTTTTCTCTAATCTTTTTTTTTTATTACGAATTTGTGTTCTTGTCAATTGGGGTTTTTGTAGTATTCAGGTTCGATGGCCCGTTTATGGAGCTCGTACACCTTATCCACCGCCAGATACTGATTCATCCGAGGATGAGGACGAGTAGGTATGTTTTCTACTATCCCTCGTATTTACTTCCATTCAATGCGGATATTGAATATTTTACGTTTGGGGGTGGTTTGAGGGATTAGTAGTTGTTGTTGTTTATATGTGTTCATGTAGGATTTCATGCTTTGCATATTAGTGATAGTTCATGCATATATGTTCGTGTTATCTACGTTTGTTTCGTGTAGGACATTCTGTTTTTATTTATGTATACCATGTGAGTCCATTTTAGTTGCATTTTCATGGCATGCATTTTTCATGATCCCTTAGGACGAGCTGATTCTGATTGATAGGTAGATGTTTAATTGAGTGTGGTGATGATGAGTAGAGGGCTGATTTATAGTTTTTAGGAAATTGACTTGCATGTTACGGGAACAAAATTTTTACACAAACTCATTGGGTGCTTTTGGGCTAGGTTAAGGTCATGCTTGTTTGGATGCTTTGAGATTTAATCACCTGATTATATTTAGAATTTTCGTTATTCGCTTGATGGCCTAAAACACTTAAGTCTAAGTTTGGGGGAAACCAGGGATTTCATGCTAGTTGTATTAATTGTTAAATAATGGCTAGGTGTCAAATGGCTAGTAGCCGGCTCATATTTATATGAGTAGTCTAGGGTTGGAAATGAGAAAGGCTCATTCCAGATTCGCAGAAAAAAAAAAGAAAAAAAAAAGAAAAAAAAAAGAGTCAATAAATTGTTTATATGCAAAATTAACCAGAGTGAGCTCTTTAATACTCGAGTAATTAAGTCTGAGGGGACTTAGTCCTAGTGACCTAAGGCTTTTATAGTCTGGGATCCACTGACCTAACACTCGCTACATGGGTATTATTGTATAAACCTTTTGGGGTCTCATTCATTGCACGGTTAAATAAGCATGCGTATTATATATAGTGTCGTAGTAATAAAGCATGAATACCTGGCTAACTTGAATGAGGATTGGGGTGTTCCGAGGTTATGAAGTGTCTACAGTCTATTCTATTTAAAAACCTGTGATTGTCTTGGCGAAGGATATGTATGATTTTTGACCTAGTTTTGGGAGTATTTCTGATGACCATTGCACACACGCACGTTTCTGTTCATGTAATGTTAGTATACGGGAACTTGGTCGAGCTCTATTTGGATTTAGTTGCATTCTTTGAGATATTTGCTTGTTAGTTGGTTTTGGTTAGTTTGAAGGGGATCGTTGCATTGTTCATACTAGTTGCATTCATGCATTGCATTGCATTAGGTTAAATGGATTTTGTGGGTACATTCGCTATAGGCCCTCACGAGACCTTACTCGTCTACTGGGGCTGCCTAGGGGTTTAAAGGGCTTGTTGCATATGCCAAATGCAACCGTGATCACCTACGGAAGTGGTATTAGTTAGTTAGTTGTAATTGTTTATGCTTGAGGACAAGTATCAGTTTAAGTTTGGGGGTTTGATAAGTGGATTTTATATCCACTTGGAATGCCTCAGTTCGGCTTAAATTGATTATTTTGGACTCAAGATGTTGTAGTTTTGATGTGTTTTGCTTAGTTATCCAGATTTACGAGAATGTTGATTAAAGTTGATGCTTCTATTGTTTTTGGAGATTTATTTGATTAAAATTCGGATTTTCCGGGAAGGCTGCGCAGCTTATACTGTTTTGGCCATATCTGGAGTTCTAGAAGTCCGTTTTCAGCGATCTTACTGCCCACGTGAAGCTTGAGAGATTTTCTATAACCTGGGATAGAAAGCACGTGCAAGGAATGTGATGATTAAAGTCGCGCACGTTTTCTTATAAAAGAAGGCCATGAATTTACTGTTTTGCCCTTTTTCTAATTCTAATTGTATTCTGGGCAGTTTTGGGTACCTTCTTTAAATTCTAATTATAATAGAAGGTAATTGCTTGTTGGGCAAGATTAGGAGTATCTATATAAACACATCTAGGGATGGGAAAAAGGGGGTTCATTGTTAGAGAGATACAATTTGTACGCAGTTTTTAGGATTTTTTCTGGAGAACCATTATTTGCTTTGAAGATTGAAGTTAAAAGGTTTCTTTTCTATATTCTTCTAATTATGATTTCTTTTATTAATTCTTGTTTTGTTAATTTAATCATGTGTAACTAATTCTCTAATATGAGAATTGGGTAGTATTCCTTGGTATTCATGCCTGTTTAATTATCTGTGATTTTCTTGCTTTGCTGATCTGTTATTGAGGGCTTAACACAATTAGGGGAGTCATGAACCTTTGATTGGATTTTAGGGATTGTAATAACTTGGAAGAGGAGTTGCAATTTTAGTACAGGATTTAACAGACATAACTCGAATATTTGATTGGAAGATTAATAGGAGAGTTGTGAGACTTATAATTCTTGGTGCGTAATAGTTTATGATTGTACTTTGATTGTATCACATAAGTGACAATTAAGGTGTAGTTGTAGACACTATATTGTATCTTGGAAGAGAACATTATAACCTTAGAAGAATTGTTTTCAGCAGAGTAAGAACGTAGATGTCACATAGATATTGAATGTGTATTGAAACCAAGTGAAGAACCCCAGTTCTTGGATTGTTTTCCTCATATATATTTTATTCTCGATTGATAATTAGTTTAATTTAGTTTATAAACAAACCAAACATTCTTTTACACTTCTAAATTGTGAGAGATAGGATACTTGAACTTGATATTACATTCAGTCCTTCCCTGCGAACGAACAACAAAAATACTATTAACAGAGTTAAAATATTTAATTTCTTTAATTGATTTCTTTCGTACCGTATGACGATTCTTCTTGTTGATTAGAACTTATATTGTTCTTGATATTGCTATCACTGTTTACACTTGCGGGGCATTGTTGGCTCACTCTTGCTTGTTATTTTTCTTCAGTTAATAGAGGAGATTAGTGGACCTTGTGTTGAGAAGTTTTCCTGTTCCAGCAGCGAGAGGTGACGTTCGAGTTGTTGGTTTCGTCGGGTAGTGGTTTTGGAATTTGTCAAGGTTGGTAAACTAGTTTGACAGTGGACTTAGTTTGTTAAAAGATTGTATAATAATTTTATTCTCAGGTTGGATTGTAATAATGAAATTTTATAGTTGTTTCATACCATAACCTGTATGCGGTCTTGGATCAGGGGTGTTGTATTATTTATATTGGTTTATGTCCAGGTTTATGTTGAGTTGGTTGAGGTCCGTGGTCCCAAATCTGTACCCCGGATTATGGGATGCCACATTTAACACATGCTGCAATTGCGTTTTTCCAGAACGCGCACTATAGTTGCGTGCAGAATGTGCTAGTGTAGGGTAGTGTTTTCAAAAAGTGCTATTTTGGGCATTTTAATCAGAAATTGTGCCATTTTAGCACTTCACCCTAAAAACACTAAAAACCTCTTCACTTTCCTCATTTCTAAGAGCCACTAGTAGCTTTTAACTTGTATTTTAATAATAAAATATACATATCCACAAATATTTACACAACTTTTGGTTATAGTGGGGTTAATTTATGAATAAATTATAAATAAATAGTTAATATAAAGAGGATTGTTGGAGTTTGACACATAAACCAATGTAAAAACTTGCTTAAGAGCATCTCCAATGGTATTGGTTAAAATGGGTGGCTAAAATAATATAAAATAGTGATTATGTAAAATTTATTGAATGTGTAAGGTATTGTACTCCAATGGAGTTGGCTATAATGATTAGTCATATTTTAAAAATAACAAGTTATTATTATTTCAAATTGTTAAAAATAGAATGTATTATTTTAATATGGTAATATTGATGATGTGGAGTTTTACTACAGGTCTCTAGAGGTTCGACAAATATAGCCAATATGATAGGATTTTAGAGGATTATCTAAAATTTTAGATAACAGTAATGTCCCGTTGGAGATGATTTTTTTTTTACACAATATCTATATTTTTATTTAAGGCATTTTTGACACACTTTTAGCTAAGGGGTTTCCATGGTTGGAGATGCTCTAAGAGCCATTTATTTAAATTATTTTTAAGAGTGAATGTAAGAGTCTCTTGGAGATGCTCTAACCTATATATCGTTTAGCGTTATGATTTTTAATAAGTGGATTTTATATCCACTTGGAGCGTTCCATATCGGCTTAAATTTATTCGCTTGGTCTCAAGTTTGTTGTATTTTTTATGTGTTTTGTGTAGCTGTGCAGGATTGCAATTATCGGCTAGGATTGGTGTTTTTTATTAATCTTGGAGTAGAAATTGATCATTGGAATAAAGGATGACGTATTTTTCTAGGCTACCATGAAGGTCATGAGGGAAAAGGATTGAGAACGGGAGATAACGCAAAAGGAATGGAAGTAATCAGAGGCAAAACGAAGAAACGAGAGCAATTTTAGCAAACCGGCAGAATTTACGGTATGCCGCGGCCTAGCAGGACCACGTTACGGCTTAGCAGAGCCTGGTACGCTGCGGCCTATATAGCTAGGGTACTTGCGGCGTAGCAAGCTTTCTGTCCAAATCCGAAATTTTGTCCTGAAAAATTTGATTCGATGTTTTGACCATATCTTGAGTTCTACAAGTCCGTTTTGGACGATCTTACAGTCCACGCGAAGATAACGGAATTCTCTTTCATTCTAAAGTGGTTCAGATGTCCAAATGCAACTGGAATGGCCCAGAAATACTGAAGAAAAGTCAGTTAGGAATTTTTCTTCAAGACAGAATCAGTTTAGGAAACGTATGTTGCAGAAATTCTATTATAATTCTGTTTTGGTAGTTTCTTGCTGGACAAGACTCCCGTGACCTGTATAAACACATCCTATCATCATAATTTGTACACCTACTTAGAACAAACAAAAAGAGAGCCGAAGACGGAGATTCAGAGTTGGAGAAGGATTTTTACGCTCGTGACAAGCAACGAAGATCTAGATCTACTTTTCGTTTTCTTCTATTAGGCGAACTCTTGGATGTTTTTGGGATTTGTTTTGTTAAACTCTTTACTCTAGTTTATTTGTAATCGTTAATACTTTGTTTACTATCATGGTTTTTCATCAGATCCCATGATGACGAACGGTTCGATTATGAACTAATCGTTGTCATGGGATTCTAACGGATTTATCTATGTAGTTTAGTAGTTTGTTTGCTTTAAATATTTGTGTGTGGTGAATTATTGATATCCTTGTATGGTTGTGCTTATTTTTCTTGGATGCGTAGCTAACATCTAAGTTGTTTGTTAATCTCTTGTGAAGCGAGAGTGGATCTTGAGATTTAGAACTTGCCATGCTAGCATAGGATAAGTTGATGTATGAGTGACATCATGATTTGTAGCGTAAATTGAGAAATATTATGCTGCCCTATGTGATCTTAATGGACAACTTGTTCTTCAACCGTTATGTTTTCAAATCTCATAGAGATATAGGGTCTAAACATAATTGGTGTCTACCCATCTTCTATCTCTTTTGTGGATGTATGAGTAGTTTGGTATTCGTTTACTGAGAAGTGGCTTATACTTGTTTCGTGTTGTCTGATCACATATCATAACCGTCACATGCATTGATTAAAGGCATCAGCTCTAAGCGAAGTATTTAATGTAGTTAGAATCCCATGTTTATTCTCATATAAGTAATTCGATTCTAATTCTCGTTAGTTAATTAATTCTTAGATTGCTAATTTGCTTTTTAGTTAATTTTATTTAATCAAAACTCAATCTTGTTATTTGTCTTGGCGGTGAATAAAACCCATACATTGTTGCATAAGTGCATTAACTGAATTAAAACCAAAACTAGATCTCTGTGGGAACGAACTCAACTTTATTCTATATTACTTGTGACTGCGTATGTTTGCGTGATTTAGTGTAAACAAGTTTTTTGGCACCGCTGCCGGGGATTATCGGTGTTTTATTTTTAGTTTACATGCTTGTCATCAATGGTCGTTAGAGTTCACTGACTCGGATTGTGTCTTACATAGTTGTTTAGTTCTATGTGTTTCAGGTAGCAATGGGAGAACCAGCAACAGCGAAAGCATTGATGTATTACTCTCAACCAAAGATCAATGACATCCAATCTAGCATTGTCAGGCTAGCCATTGCAGCTAATACTTTCGAAATCAAGCCTAACACAATCCAAATGGTGCAGAATTCGGTTCAGTTTTGGGGTGCTTCAATAGAAGATCCTAATATGCACATCCGGGACTTTATTGAGATCTGCAACACTTTCAAGTTCAACGGTGTGTCGAAAGATGCTGTCAAATTGAGACTTTTCCCATTCTCTTTGAGGGATAAAGCTAAGGCTGGTTACACTCTCTACCAGCCGGTTCCATTACTACGTGGGAGGATCTTGCTCAGAAGTTTCTTACTAAATTCTTCCCCATGGCTAAAACTACAGCAATAAGGAACGCTCTAACTCAATTTTCACAGTAATCTGGAGAATCTTTGTGTGAGGTTTGGGAACGCTACAAGGAGATGCTTCAAAAGTGTCCTCATCATGGTATGCCTGATTGGATGGTGATTAATGGGTTCTATAATGGTCTGGGAGCACAATCTAGGCCTTTGCTAGATGCAGCATCAGGTGGAGCTTTGTGGGCAAAG
The DNA here is from genome assembly GCA_036435485.1 of Saposhnikovia divaricata. Lineage (NCBI taxonomy): Eukaryota > Viridiplantae > Streptophyta > Magnoliopsida > Apiales > Apiaceae > Saposhnikovia > Saposhnikovia divaricata. The sequence continues at coordinate 133,487,232 of CM071594.1, read as the reverse complement.
AGCTATGAGGAAGCTTATGACCTAATTGAGATGATGGCTGCTAATGAATATCAGAATCCAAATCAGAGACTATCTCAAGGCAAAGTAGCAGGAATTCTTGATGTTAATGCAGCCACAGCTTTAGCAGCTCAGCTATAGGCATTGAATATGAAAATAGACTCTTTGTCAAATCATGGGATTCGTCAGGTAGTTAGTGTTTGTGAGCTATGTGCAGGCGCACATGAGATGAATGAATGTGCCATCTCTACTGAATCAATGCAGTTTTTGAGCAACTTTCAGAATCAGCAACAGCCAACCCCAAATACTTATCATCCGAGCAACAGAAATCATCTGAATTTCAGTTGGAGCAATAATTAGGGTGGCATGCTACAACCACAATAGCCTAATCAGCAATTTCAAGGTCAACATTATGGTGATCAGCCTTACAATCCTCATATTTTTCAGCAGCAGCAAGGCCAGAATTTTCAGCAGCAGTATGCTCCAAGGCAACAATTCCAACCTCCGGGTTTTCAGCAACAACCTCATGCTAGTGCGGGGCAATCGTTTTCTGAAAAATCTGAATTGGAAGAGTTGAGATTGATGTGAAAGAGTCAAGCAATATCTATCAAGACCTTGGAGAATCAGATTGGTCAGATTGCTAACGCCTTGCTGAATAGGCCACAAGGAACTCTTCCTAGTGACACAGAGGTTAATCCAGGAAAGAGGGAAGTCCATGAGCAGGTGAAGGCAGTGACTTTGAGATTGGGAAAGGTTACAACCGAGTAGAAATCAGCAGCTAAAGAAGATGAAGACGCTCAGAATCAGCAGGTTGAAAAATCTGTAGTGCCAGAAAGTGAAAAATCTGACTTGGTAGCTGATCAGCTAGTTGGTGAAGTGGAAAAGAGCAAGAATCCTGTTGAAAAAGCTTCTCCGGAGCAGTCAACAAACAACAATCAGATCTATCCGCCTCCTCCATATCCTCGACGCTTGCAGAAAAGTCAAGAAAGGAAATTGCAGAAATTTTTGGACGTCTTCAAGAAGTTGCAGATCAACATACCTTTCGCGGAAGCTCTTGAAGCCAAGCTATGCAAAGTTCATGAAAGGTATTCTCTCACGGAAGTTGAAGCTCGAGGAATTAGAGACCGTTGCTTTAACGGAAGAGTGTAGTGCCGTGCTGCAGCAAAAGTTTCCTCCGAAGCTTAAAGATCCGGGAAGTTTCACCATTTCGTGCACTATTGGCAAGCTTTCTTTCGACAAGTGTTTGTGTGATTTGGGAGCTAGCATCAATCTCATGCCTCTGTCTATTTTCATGCAACTTGGTCTGCCAGATCCGAAGCCTACCAACATCTCTTTGCAGTTGGCCGATCGATCAATCACTCATCCTAGAGGCATAGTGGAGGATGTCTTGGTGAAGGTTGATAAGCACATCTTCCTTGCTGATTTTGTTATCTTATACTTCGAGGAAGATAAGAAGATTCCCATGATCTTGGGAAGACCATTCTTGGCTACGGGTAGGACCTTGATCGATGTTCAAAAAGGGGAACCACCATGAGGGTGCATGACCAGAATGTCACTTTCAACGTGTTCAATACAATGAAGTTGCCATCAGATGAAGAGGAATGCTTTAAGGTGGATTTGGTCGATTCTGCAGTTACTACAGGAATTTGAGCTCTTGCTTAAGCTAGATTCTTTGGAGAGAGTTTTAGTTGGGATTCTGATTTGGAAGGTGAGGTATTAGGCGTGGCTGATCTTTGGGATTCTAAGGTGATGATTGATGAGGTTGTTCCATGGTCGAATCTTGAGGATAGTGCAATTGAGTCTTTTCTTGAGAAGGATGTTTTGTTCGAGTATAAAGGTAATAAAGATCTTCATGAGTTATACAAGAATTTTACTTCTGATGAGATGTTAGAAGAATTGAAGGTCATTTGTTCTAAGCATGAAATTCATATTGAGGAGAGTTCTTTTGGTTCTAAGTCGGTTATTAAGACTTCTGTTGGTGAACCACCCACTTCCGTTTTTAATCCGTCTATTTCCACTCTTGATCAGTCTTTGGTAGTTAATAATGAAACTCATCATGTTGAAGAAGCTTCCAAACTCGAGCTTAGACCACCTGATCACCTGAGGTATGCATATTTGGGTCAATCACCTGCTTTTCTTATTATTATTGTTGCTAACTTGTCAGGTAGTGAAGAGAGCAATGTTTCTGACACTTTTGAGGAGCGAAGAAGGCTGAAACTTGTCATCAAGGATGTAGCCCCGGAAAAGATAGTTAAATGCCCATATTAAGCTACGGTGTAGAAATTTTCAAGAGAAATACTCCATTTCCATGTCTAGCTAAAGACTTTAAACAAAGGTGCTTCGTGGGAGGCAACCCACGTGTTTCGATAGTTTTAGGTATGTTTCCTACTATCCTTTGTATTACTTTCAATTCAATGGGGACATTGAATATTTTAAGTTTGGGGGTGGTTTGGGGATAAGTAGTGTGTAGTATTTATTTGTGTGTCATTGTGTTCATATAGATATCATATTTTGCATGTTTAGTGTAATTCATGCATGTTTCGTTCGTGTTATTGCATGTTTGTTTCATATAGGACTTTCTGTTATTTTGTTTTCGTTTACCATGTGAGTCCATGATAGTTGCATTTGCATAGCATGCATATTTCATGATCTCTTAGGATGAGCTGATTCTGATTGGTAGGTTGATGTCTAATTGAGTGTGGTATTGATGAATAGAGGGTTGATTTATAGTTCCTATGAATTGACTTGCATGTTTCGGAAACAAAACTTTTACAGAGTCTCATCGTTTGCTTTTGGGCTAGGTTGAGGTCATGCTTGTTTGGTAGATTTGAGATTTAATAACTTGTTTATATTTAGAATTTTCGTTATTCCCTTGATGGCGTAGGAGCACTTAAGTCTACGTTTGGGGGAACCGGGAATTTCATGCTAGTTGTATATATTTGTCAATAATGGCTAGTAGCCAGCTCATGTTTATGAGTAGTCTAGGGTTTGAATTGAGAATTCTCATTCCAGATTGCAATAAAAAAATTCGAAAACAAAAAGAAAGCAAAAAAAAAAAGAGTCAAAAGTTTAAATTGTAAATGCAAAATTAACCAGGGTTAGCTCTTTAATACTCGAGAAATTAAGTTCGCGGGGACTTTGTGCCGAGTGACCTAAGGGTTTTATAGTCTGGGATCCACTATCCCAACGCTCGCTACATGGGTATTATTGTATAAGCCTTTAGGGGTCTCATCCATTGCACGGTTAAATACATGCTTGTTTATTATGTGTCATAGTTGTTGTTTAGTAATAAAGCATGAATTTCTGGCTAACTCAGATGAGGATTGAGGTGTCTTTATGTTATGAAGTGTTTACCGTCTATTCTATTTATAAACTTGTGATTGTCTTGGCGAAGAATAGGTATGATTTCGATCTAGTGTTAGGAGTATATCTGATGAGCATCGCACACACGCACGTTTCTGTTCATGTATTGTTAGTATACGGGAACTTAGTCGAGCTCTATTTGGAGTTAGTTGCGTTCTTTGAGATATTTGCTTGCTAGTTGTTTTTGGTTAGTTCGAGGGGATCGTTGCATTTTCATATTAGTTGCATTCATGCATTGCATTGATTTTGCACTGTGTAGTTAAAACAATTTTGTGGGTACATTCGCTATAAGCCCTCACGAGACCTTACTCGTCCACTAGGACTGCCTAGGGGTTTAAAGGGCTTGTTGCATATGCCAAATGCAACCGTGATCACCTACGGAAGTGGTACTAGTTGGTGTATATAGTTATATTTGTTTATGCTTGAGGACAAGCATCGGTTTAAGTTTGGGGCTGTGATAAGTGGATTTTATATCCACTTGGAGCGTTCCATATCGGCTTAAATTGATTCGCTTGGTCACAAGTTTGTTGTATTTTTGATGTGTTTTGTGTAGTTGTGCAGGATTGCAATTATCGGCTAGGATTGGTGTTTTTCATAATCTTGGAGTTGAAATTGAGCATTGGAATAAAGGATGGCATATTTTCCTAGGCTACCATGAAGGTCGTGAGGCAAAAGGATTGAGAACGGGAGCTAACGCAAAAGGAATGGAAGTAATCGGAGGCAAAACGAAGAAACGAGAGCAATTTTAGAAACCCGGCAGAATTTGTGGTATGTCGCGGCCTAGCAGGACCACGCTGCGGCTTAGCAGAGTCTGGTATGCTGCGGCCTATATAGCAAGGGTACGCTGAGGCGTAGCAACCTTTCTGTCCAAATTCGAAATTTTGTCCTGAAAATTTTGATTCGCTGTTTTGGCCATATCTTGAGTTTTACAAGTCCGTTTTGGACGATCTTACAGTCCACGCGAAGATAACGGAATTCTATTTCATTCTAAAGTGGTTCAGATGTCCAAATGCAACTAGAATGGCCCAAAAATATTGAAGAAAATTCAGTTACGAATTTTTCTTCAAAACAGAATCAGTTTAGAAAACGTATGTTGCAGAAATTCTATTATAATTCTGTTTTGGTAGTTTCTTGCTGGACAAGACTCCCATGGCCTATATAAACACATCCTATCATCATAATTTGTACAGCTACTTAGAACAAACAAAAAGAGAGCTAAAGACGGAGATTCAGAGTTGGAGACGGATTCCTACGCTCGTGACAAGCAACGGAGATCTAGATCTACTTTTCGTTTTCTTCTATTAGGCGAATTCTTGGATGTTTTTGGGATTTGTTTCCTTAAACTCTTTACTCTAGTTTATTTGTAGTCGTTAATACTTTGTTTACTATCATGGTTTCATCAGATCCCATGATGACGAACGGTTCGATTATGAACTAATCGTTGTCATGGGATTCTAACGGATTTATCTATGTAGTTTAGTAGTTTGTTTGCTTTAAAGATTTGTGTGTGGTGAATTATTGATATCCTTGTATGGTTGTACTTATTCTTCTTGGATGCGTAGCTAACATCTAAGTTGTTTGTTAATCTTTTGTGAAGCGAGAGTGGATCTTAAGATTTAGAACTTGCTATGCTAGCATAGGATAAGTTGATGTGTGGGTGACATCATGATTTGTAGCGTAAATTGAGAAATATTATGATGCCCTATGTGATCTTAATGGACAACTTGTTCTTCAAGCGTTATGTTTTCAAATCTTATATAGATATAGGGTCTAGACATAATTGGTGTCTACCCATCTTCTATCTCTTTTGTGGATGTATGAGTAGTTTGGTATTCGTATACTGAGAAGTAGCTTATAATTGTTTCGTGTTGTCTGATCACATATCATAACCATCACATGCATTGATTAAAGGCAATAGCTCTAAGCGAAGTATTTAATGATGTTAGGATCCCATGTTTATTCTCATATAAGTAATTCGATTCTAATTCTCGTTAGTTAATTAATTCTTAAATTTTTAATTTGATTTTTAGTTAATTTTAGTTAATCAAAACTCAATCTTGTTATTTGTCTTGGCAGTGAATAAAAACCAAACATTGTTGCATAAGTGCATTAACTGAATTAAAACCAAAACCAGATGTCTGTGGGAACGAACTCAACTTTTCTATATTACTTGTGACCGCGTACGCTTGCGTGATTTAGTGCAAACATTTTTTTAACTAAAACGCTATATTATATTATTATTCAACGTTGCACTTTTTTCTTTTTTATTTATTCTATCACTTTCCAACGACAGATGGACCATAACTGACCCCAATGATTTCATTCAAAATGTAAATGAGGTGGTGGACCCCATTGATGTCAGTGTGCACTGTCCATGTTCATTTTCCTTTCCCCGGTAAGATACAAGGCACTCAACCCACGTGTATGTGTATGGAACCAAGTATATGGATTAGAATTTACAGAAAACGTCGATGCATGTAACGTTTTCCAAAAACGTTAAATTAGATGACGTTTGAAGTTGACCAAAACACTATATGATACTGCGTTTTCGACTTTTTCTCATAGCAACGTAACACGCTCTAGCGTTTTCCAGAAACATAGGTTTAAATAGCGTTTTAAAGTGATATTTAGGGCCATTTTTTCAGATTGTGTCATTTGGGACCATTATTTTAGTAATTGTGATATATGAGGTCAATACCCTGTTTTTCTCTCCCTCACTCCCTATAACTCCAAATCTCGAAAAGGTGCTTCCTAGTCTTCCCATACTGTAAGAACCCCAAATTTTGGATTTAATTAAAACTTTTTATTAAGTAATGATAAAATGAGGAACAATGATTCCGACAACAAGGTCACCAGCTCTAATGAATGGTGGTTTCAAAGAACAATGATTGTAATGAATGGATATTGCTTTGGACAATGATCCTGATGCATTGGTATATTGTCAGAATAGAGTAATTCGATGGTTGAGGACCTAGATAAGAATAATCTACCATCCAGGAAGGAGCTAATGGATCCTTGAAGGGAAATGAGTACGTGCATAGTGTTTCCCATATGTGCATAGTATTTCCCGTACGTGCATAGTGTTTCCTGTACGTGCATAGTAATTTGGTGGATGAATAGTGATTTTGTAAGTTGGAAAACTTTTCACTCCACCCTATGTACGGGACGTGATATGGATGTTTCGAAGTCATATTAGTAATACGCGGAGGAAATAAGTGAATGCAGAGACGATCGGAATTCAGAAATTCCAAATTCTTTTCGGTATAATATTTGACCGGACAGTGGATTAAATATTATTATAATCCAAGAATTGAGATATTAACTTTGAGGATTTGATATTTTGGGATGTTATTATATTTGATTTAAGAATGAAGGTAGGAAACCACTGAGGAGTGGTTATGGCTACAATGTAATTATTGATATTTGGAAAGAATGAATGGAATTCGACCTTATTATGTTTATGTCTTGAAGAATGCTAAAGGGTGACAACATAGGTAAGAATAATCTATCTTCTAAGGGAATAAGATATGGCAACTTCAAGCAAGAGAATACCCTCATGTCATCCAGATCGATAACGATTAATCCAGTAGTTCCGTAAAAAGGTTAAGGAACGATCGAAAGAGAATACGGACAATTGTACCACCCTAAGAGAACAAGTAAAGAATACAGAATGAATAGTGTTTGGTGGGAGTATATAATAATATGAGACGACACCATACAGAAGCATTCGGAACGGATTTCCGAGTTCGTATTAGTGATCCAGGGGGAAAATAAGTGTATGTAAAAGCTGTCGGATTCTGAAAAACCGCACTTTTATTTTCTCCGAGAGTTCCCTGGACGCTGATAGCCTTAAATATTTAACGAATGGATTTAAGGAATATAAATTGGAAAGTTAGAATAAAAGATGGAGAATGAAAGTATTAATATTAAAAAGGATTCCCGGTAAACCCTAATTAGAAATCCGTGAAATATTCCTACGAACGATCAATCGAAACGGGCAATAACCGGACACAGAAACAAGCAGAGGAAGCAAGAGTCTTGTGCAAGCTACTAGTATAAAATATCTAGTAACCAAACTAGAATCAAGGAACTAGCACCCTAGAGAATGCAACTAAGTACTTAGCAAGGCAACCATGTAGTTAGGCTAAAACCACCACATTTTCAACACTTGTCTTGCCATTTCATCATCCAACACCTCATCACTTTAATAAAGTGACTTTGTACAAGATATTATCTTGATAATAGATGAGAGTGGATGAGATTAAAACAAAATAAACCAAGCAACTCTCCCCCCCCTTGAAAATTTCCATTCGGCCAACACCTTAATTCCAAAATCAAAACCCCTCTTCCCACCATCTCTTGATCTTGTAAAAATTATGGTGAGTCTTAAATTTCCTAAAAGTGATCCCCTAAAAATTTCAAAGCCAAACTCTCTTGTTTCCATTTTCAAAGAAATCATCAAAGACTAGGGTGAATAGTGATTTTCAAGAACAACTCTTGATTTTCTTGATTTCTAGGATGATCTAAGCTTGGTTATGGGTATACAAGGACTATGCAAAGCTTAGCAAGGTCTTTACACACTCCAAGGAAGGTATAAATCTCTTGAAACCCTAGGCCTTACTTTGATATCATGCTTGTTCTTGATGATTTTAGAGTAATATGTTCTTAATGATGTTATAAGCATGATTAGTTAAATGGTTTAGTGAATCAAGAAGCATGATGATTTTCAATACCAAGATCAGTAGCTTCTGGACTCTTAGAGATGCTTATTAAATGTATAAATTGTTTAGATGCCCGGTGTGGCTTGGTTGATGCGATATGATTTTTAGAATGCTCGATTCATAGCCGTCGTAATGCCCGATTTTCATTAACATTAAGAAATCGATTTGGTCACTGGTCATAACTCTCTGTTCTTGACAAAGCAATGAACCCTACTGATAGGTTTTTAAACATAGATCACTTTGGCGAAAGAATCGAAGCATTTCGATTTACGGTTTAGGAATTATGACCAAATTACTAAAAGTAGTTCGAATCCGTAAACGAAAGTTCGTAACTGTAATTGAACCCTCGTAAACTATGTAACGTCATGGCGAATCTTGGTAAATAAATACTAGAGGTAAAAAGGAAGGTGTGAAAGAAAACCGTATGTCAAAAGGATCATTTTTCGATTTATTAATGTTCGAGTCGAGGTTAAACGCGAACGAACCCCTAAAAGACGACTCTTTTATAACTTCGGTAAAACACTTAGAAAACGGGCGATAAAACTCGGAGTATAGTATTGGTTCGTAACGATCGACCTTAGAACTCATATGACTTAAGTATGTCCCAAGTATAAGTACAATGACATGTCGTATTAACGAACGAATGTCGGGTCGGATCAGTGATAAAAGTAATCCACTAAAAGGGGTATAACGAGATAACTCGAGAACGTGTTTCGAATTAAGTATAACTTAACTTTTAATATGTTAAGTGATTAATCCCGAATGCCTTGGCTATTTATAGATCACCAAGCTGAACCGGGACCCGCTACCACTACCCCTTACCGTACTCGACTACCAGGCAAGTTTCAATTCCCTTCTTTTAGGCTGTTGTTGTGATTGAATAAATATATATATATATATATATATATATATATATATATATATATATATATATGTGTTTTCTGTTATACATATGCCATAGCATGCATGCCTACTTTCAAGTTATATCATTATGCTTGTTCCCTGATTGTTATTGGCTTATAAATTAGATAGCTATCGTAGCAATTATAAGCCGGTTATTGTAAGACCCTCGTAGAAGGGCGTATACATCTTATTCATCAAATATAGACCGGGAGTCAATATTTCTTGATATATCGAGATTACCTCAGAGGAAAATATTTAAGTAAATATTTTCCATTATTCGGGCGACGAATATTATTTGAATATTCGTTCGAGATTATTTATTTTAACGATCTTTACTTCAAATAATTATTTGAACGTAACTATTCGACGAATAATATTTTTAATATTCATTCAGAGTCGAATTATTTATCGATTATTATTGCGAATATTCTTCTAAAGGTTGGACTACTAAATGAATATTATTTGGATATTCATTTAGAATATTATTCATTAAATGAATATTACTTTTGAGTATTCATTTAAGATAGTAATTACCTGTCGAATATTATTTTAATGTTCATCTGAAACTTGATTTATTTATCGAGTCTTATCTCGAATATTCCTTTAAAGCTTGAATTAATAAATGAACATTACTTGATATTCATTTAGAATATTATCCATTAAATGAATATTACTTTATCAATATTCATTTAAATTCCTAATTAATTATGAATATTATTTTGAATATTCATCCAGGGTTCTATTTAATTATCGAATATTATTTTAAATATTTTAAATATTCCTTTCAGGTCTTATTAATTAATGAATATTATTTGGAATATTCATTTGAATATTTAATTATGCAATAAATATTCTCTCGATATTTCTTCAAGAATTATTTGAGAGATACTCTGATTAAAGATATTCTTTTATATTCCTAAATATTCCGTAAAATATTTTAATTCAATAAATATTCTCTGAATATTTATTCCATACTTAGAATAACCTCGATAAGGTTTATCTTCTTCGATTATTACAGAAAATATTTCGGAGTCATATTATTATTACTCTTATATCAAGAAAGGTTCTCAGACATCATTCTTCTTTGATTCTACCTCCCTAATAATAAGGGAACCTTACTTGGAAAATGTTATTTATCTTGTCGACTTCCCGGTCATAAAATATTCTCTTCACTCGCAATGCGGGTGCTATTGACTTATTAAGTCGTTGTGTACCTTCTCATCTTTCGAGGGGTAAGATTGTTGGAACAAGTTGATATTCGTTACCAAGCAATAGCTTGGAAGTTATTGGTGAATTTTCCTTTCCAACTAGATATGACTACTTTTTAGAGTCTTATCAACAAGTATTATACTTGGGGAAAGGGGGACGAACGTTACATTCAGAATCATGAATTCTATTTGAACTAGGAGTCGTGTAAGAGGCCGAGTAGCGCCGGTCCATCCCCTTTGGCCCAACCGTTGGCCGGGGAGAGCTAGTAAGGCGGTAGACAAGTAAAGCCGTCAGTTCTTCCTTCTACCGGTAGTAAATCTAAATTGAGCTGTACGATCTCGACTGATCATCAAGATTGGAACAGCGGGCGCGGTGAATACTCCATCATTGGTTCATTATCCAAACTTATTTATTTCCTGCAACATGATTACTGTTGGCAGAGCTGGAAAAGTGTTCATAACTGGAATTGCAACCTTTTCATGCAAGTTCCTCTTCTTAATAACAATGAGAATATCTCGCTTACTTTTGATGTAGCAGATATTTCTACAAACAAATACTTTAAGTTACCTTGTAACTTCATCGTTCATATTATACTGGCATCATTTCCGTAAATGCGTGGCATATGGTTTGAAAGATACTTTTGAACTGTTCTATATTATCGTTCAGTTATATATTATTGTTGGTGGGCTATTGCTCACCCTTGCTTTATTATTATATCACAACAACAGCTAGACCAGATGACTCGCACAAGGCGCACTCGACGCGGGCGAGGACGATGAGACTACCAGAGCTGAAGAAGAAGCTATTGGTAGGGTATATTTATTCTTTCAGTACCAAGAATATGGTCTAGTATGACTTATGTAAATGGATGGCAAAGAGTATGTATTTATATTGAAATTCTTTTGGATTGTAAGAACTCATAATGTGATTAATAAAAATTTGATTGTTACTCTGATTTCATCTCTGGGACTATAACGGGTGTGTTTTATATTGTTGTGTTGGGTTATAGAGACGTAATTTATTTTATGTCAAGGAAAGTTCAATTGTTGTGGACAGAATTGGAAACCGTAACCACCGGATCCCGGACCCCGGATCTGGGGGTGTTACAGAATTGGTATCAGAGCGTACGTTATAAACCCCAGAGATGAGGTGACGTTAAAACAATAAATTCAATAAGATAATAAGAACTCTTGCCAAGTTCATAGTCGGACTACTTAATGTAGTGATGACATATAAAACCCTTATGGGAACTCGTAAGTATAATGATAGTAACTTAGCTCGATATCGTATCGACGAGTAAGGCGACTGACCTTGAGGCATACGAGCAACAGCGCGATGATGCTTTATATGCTGAAGATCAGCGGGTAATTCGATGGAGTACCCTACTGGAGACCCGGAAGAGGTTCCAGCAGATAAGGAAAATCCTGTTAGGATAAGGAGCTTACCCTTGGGTAATGAGGGTCGCAGCCAGAATGACTGTGATGATTAAGATATGGTGCTCAGAAAAGTGAGTATAAATAACCGAGATATTATTAAGAGATCTGAAGATGCATGTTGAATTCATAGCCGGACTACCAGATGTAGTACCAGCAAGAAAGAAGGATTGGAAGAATTACTTGAGATCTTATACGGAAATAGATGAGAATCCTTAGAGATTTTAATCTTAACAAAGAAAGAGCTAGAGGGATGTATGATTATCAAAGACCGCGATATAGGACGAGGAGCAGAGTCCCTAGGAATAGTTGAGAATGAGGCAGTAAGTGCCATATCATTTGATAAATGAATCAGTATGAATATTGTCAGTAATAATTTGCCACGAGAAGGCAGATGTCATAGGTTATAATTTACGAAACCAAAGTGAGGTTAATGAGGTGGTTTTATTCAGGGAAATGTTCATGAATGAATCAGTAGAAAGTAAAGACATTGGGAAGTGACAGCATGATTGGGTAAAATTATATAAGGAAGTAGTAAGCAAGACAATGATCTCAGAACCTACCGGAAGATAAGACCAGTGAGTCAAGATGAACTCGTAATGAGACTACTGCCAGAGACTGAGTATAGAGTTAATTCAACTCAATTAAATGATGAACCAGAAACGTTAGATGCATGTGATTTAGAGGAATATTAAATTCCTTCTTCTCTTTGAATGGATTATAGTAGTACCTTAAGTTTATTCCGATGCGGAATTATAATAGATCAAGTAATACGATCAGTAGTTAAAGAGAAAAATGTGAGAAAATCTTCCTGGAGCTAAAAGGTGAAATTGGTAATGACCAAGAGCTGGCATTGCTTAATGGAAAAAGGAGACTTTGTGCTTCCAACGACGCTTCGCATAAAGGGTTAGGTAGACCGACATTTGGTAGTATTGAATATCAGGACGTATAGGTATCAGGATATTGTGACAGGTTTCAGTTTGAAACGGTTGATTCCCTTCTAAGGGATGAATATAATTGATTCCTCTCCAGTGGGTAAACTTCCAATCTGATGATGATTATTTCGTTAACTATGACTGCTTATGATTCCACCTGCTTGGAGGTTCATAGAACTATTCTTCAGGTTTCGAAACTGGTCTCCTTAATGTTACCCGTAGGTGGGTAGATTGATCAAAATTTCCCTGAGTCTGGAAAGGAATTCGGTGAATTCTGGCAAACCTTGTCTTTCTGATTATCAGAGAATGTCATGGAAGAGAGTAGAAACTGGAGCAAACCCTGTGATTTGGGTAAGGATGCTGTAAAATGGGTTAGTAAACGGACCCTGAGCATTACAATCGACGGTAGTGATAAAATGATGAAGTGAGATTGGACGAAAACAGGAAATGTAAGTAAGAAACTAGCCGGACGGAGAAACTCCGGGATTGACTTAAGTGAAAAGGCTGTTATGCCAGGAATGGTAAGCTTGCATGGCACGCGGGATTGATAAGAATAGTTGAAAAGATAAAAGTGGAGGAAAGGTGACCGGAGACGGTGCCGAGTAGTCGATTAAGACTTATATGGAGTAAAGTTTTGGAAAGGTAGAAAGGTATCAAAGAAGAAGGCACTATGCCGGCAATTGCTAGAAAAGTAATGCTATTAGCCAACCCCTAAAATCATATATTTTTTTTTATTTTAGTGTGGCCAGTTGAGGCCAAGTCACAAAGGATTATCGAGTGACTAGACCAGCAATGAAAGGACAAAGCAGGGTTGCTTCTAAGAAAGCACCGACTGCAAGGGCTTCTGATATAAAGGAAACATTAATGAGATCGTTTGAATCTTATGCCGAACAACCCATGTTTTGATTGGGAATTCACTAGACCTTTTTGGGATGGGGTCACCCGTACTGAAGTGACTCATGTGTATATGGTTGTCCAAGATTTCGAGTAAAATGGAAGTATAGTGACTTGAGATGTATGATGTTAGGGTATCATGAATACCATGAATATATTATGACGGAGGAAAGTAAACAATGAAGGTATATGAAGAGGGTATAGAAAAGGTCAGAAATTGAACAGTATGTTGTAGGAATTTTGTCTGAGGCAAGTACCTTTGCGAAGAACGATAAGCACTAAGAGATTCACGTTGAACTCGACCAATATCTTCCAGAACATCCTTGCTACCATTAACAAGTTCGGTAAGAGAAGAGATAGGCATACGTTGCCTTTTTGGAAGGCCAAATAGGCTGATAACTATCTGAAAGAAGAGGGTGGCATTAAACCACCGATCGATTATCAAATGAGAATGATTGAAAAGAGACCTTTATTAAGGATACATGATCTGATTGCCAATTATAAGATGCAAGAATTCCTTGGCAGTTGAATTAAGGATAGGATATCCATAAATTAAGACAAACCCTGGGGAATGCACAAGGGGTGGCATTAACCCTAATAACGACATTATGACTTCAGATGATATGAGCTGGACTTGCTAAGGCAACAATGACCGGTAAGGATTATTAAAAAGAGTTCTGGAAAGAACATAGATAGAATTATTAGAGTATTGATCAATGACATTTTGATATACCCGGTACCCAGAAAATACCGGAGGAATGATAAGGATGGCCTATGAAACCTTACAAGGAAAAAGGTAATATTCCGAACTTCAAAAATGGAAGTTTGGTAAGGAATGTATGACATCGTAACAATAATGCCAGATGAGGCATGTATGAAACCCTGAGGAAGTATGGGTTGAACCTATAAAGGTTGAGATTATCCTAAGATAAAGAAAGAACTAAGAAAAGAAGTATCCTAAGTAGGATTGGGAATAAACGTGATAAAGTTCCCATGGGTAGGTGGAAGCAATGACTTATGGAAATGACTGATAGTTATATTTTCTCCTTCAACAGAGCTTAAGGGAGAATGCTTTAACCCAACAGTGATGGGAATGAGGTAGAAAAACTTGAGTTGGAATGTACCCAGAAAACATGGGTTACAAGAAATCATTATCATCAAGAAAGGCCAATGAGGTGGCCGACAATCTAAGTATAAAGGAATAATTACAAATGTTCATACCGAAGAAACAGGATGATATTTGGAAGGACCTTGAAGGTCATATCGGAATGGAGGAATTTACATTCCTTCTGATGACTGTGCAAGAATTGACAGTAATAATAGTTTAAGTAAAGATTCGATTCCTGATGGAGTCTTAAGCATATTACGTACCTTAGAAGGTCCCGTTTTGAGGCAAACCAGGACCATGGTACAAAATTGATGAAGTAAACCGTTAAGTTTCCAGTCTTTTATGGAAGATGCATAATTGATAGTTTCATCAACCGGACCTAGCTGCGATGCTTGAAACTCTTCTGCAATTCTATCTGCTTCATGTTATATCTACATCAAGTTCAGGAAGTGTTCCTTATGGATAAGGAATAATGATTACTTTGTCTCCCTAAGGGATTTGAAACCCGTAGGGTTAGCTATTAACGCACTACGTAAACAACAAGCGATGGTGATTCTTCTAAGAAAGGAGATGACAATGTAAAGATAAAGAAAGTGCTGCTATTGATAAGCTAAATGGCATGTTGATGAATGACAAGCAAGTTTGTGTTAGTGTACTTCTGCACAAACAAGATAGAGAATATGAGGTTGATAATTCGTGATGCTAAACGTATTCCCGTAGAAAGAATTAATGAGACTTGGAGGGAAGGGCGGTTGAGCCCGAGACTTATTGGGCCACCTGAGAGTTTAAAAGTGTTCGGACGGCGGTATTCGAGCCAGCCTTACCCCCAAAACTTATAGCACGGTCATAACGGGTTTTCATGTGGCCAGGCTACGTCAGTAAACTGCAGATGCTCGATAGATGATAAGAGCATGAGTCGGTAGATATACGACCTGGTCTGACTTACGAAAGACAACCTGTGGAAAATCACGGATAGAAAAGAACAAGTGATGAGAAACAAGGTTGGCAGAAGTAGATTATAGGAATCTAAGTTAAAGGGATCGGGCCAGATTCATTTCGGAAAGTTTAAATTGGAATAACGTGATGATTATAGAATAAATATGACGGAATACCGATAAAGAGGTACCAAGTGCAAAAAGGTGTCTCAATAAAGAGGTGAAGGTGAAAGTAAATAATAGAAATGAGTAAGAATCAGCTAATAAGAAGGATGTGATTGGTAAAGAAAAGGCTGGGGAAGCAACTATGGAATGAGAAGCAAGGAATGTTATGAATGGGTTTTCTAATAAATTCTCAGGATGACAACCTGATAGTGTCAATATTATAGTTATGAAAAAGCTAGTAACATGATATGGGATGTCAGTAATAATGATGTCAAGTGAGAAATCTAAGATTTAACCTGAAAGGTTGAAGGATTTCCCGAATGTGAGTATCGCTAAGATTGAACAAGAGTATTTGTCCATAGAATAATGGACAAAGCAGCAAGATATGTTGACACGTGAGATTGCGATCAAATAGTATTGGATATAATTATGATTAATTTCTTCTTTGATAAACCTCTATAGTTCAGAGGTAAATTCTGAGTATGATATTCTACAATCATGAAAGCTTTCTATAATCCTTTAGAACTCTTTTCTCTTCTTCTCTCTTATTCATCTTCTTTATGAATTGAGAAGAACAACCCTTTTAGGAGGGGAGGTACTGCTACGTGACTATCTGTCTATGTGATAGAAGTCTAAGTGGAATGCCATGACTTGTTTAATTGCTTGTCAAGTACTAAAGGTTGGCCCCCTTCTGTACTAACTATGCAATATAACAAATGTTCAATTGATCATAGTGATCTCTCAATAAATCTTTCCACTTCTCTATATTGATCGAGATTGCGAAGATTAAAGCGATCAGGAAATGCACAGTACGAGCGAGGTTACCTCCGAATTCGTAGGGTGATAGTGATACCAATGTTACTGCAGGTATCAATAAGGATAAGACTGAGTAAGAGTATAACCCGGATAGTGAGTTGTACGAAAAGTAGCAACGTTGATGGAAAAAGGATACAGTATGAATTGTAGCACTAGAAGATGTGCTGAGGAAGGGTAGAACGACTAAGAATTGACCGGGAAGCTAAAGAGTGAACGACAGGCAAACGACTCTTTGCTTCCTACCTGATTCCGGGACGGAATCCTTTTAAGGAGGGGAGACTGTAAGAACCCCAAATTTTGGATTTAATTAAAACTTTTTATTAAGTAATGATAAAATGAGGAACAATGATTCCGACAACAAGGTCACCAGCTCTAATGAATGGTGGTTTCAAAGAACAATGATTGTAATGAATGGATATTGCTTTGGACAATGATCCTGATGCATTGGTATATTGTCAGAATAGAGTAATTCGATGGTTGAGGACCTAGATAAGAATAATCTACCATCCAGGAAGGAGCTAATGGATCCTTGAAGGGAAATGAGTACGTGCATAGTGTTTCCCATATGTGCATAGTATTTCCCGTACGTGCATAGTGTTTCCTGTACGTGCATAGTAATTTGGTGGATGAATAGTGATTTTGTAAGTTGGAAAACTTTTCACTCCACCCTATGTACGGGACGTGATATGGATGTTTCGAAGTCATATTAGTAATACGCGGAGGAAATAAGTGAATGCAGAGACGATCGGAATTCAGAAATTCCAAATTCTTTTCGGTATAATATTTGACCGGACAGTGGATTAAATATTATTATAATCCAAGAATTGAGATATTAACTTTGAGGATTTGATATTTTGGGATGTTATTATATTTGATTTAAGAATGAAGGTAGGAAACCACTGAGGAGTGGTTATGGCTACAATGTAATTATTGATATTTGGAAAGAATGAATGGAATTCGACCTTATTATGTTTATGTCTTGAAGAATGCTAAAGGGTGACAACATAGGTAAGAATAATCTATCTTCTAACGGAATAAGATATGGCAACTTCAAGCAAGAGAATACCCTCATGTCATCCAGATCGATAACGATTAATCCAGTAGTTCTGTAAAAAGGTTAAGGAACGATCGAAAGAGAATACGAACAATTGTACCACCCTAAGAGAACAAGTAAAGAATACAGAATGAATAGTATTTGGTGGGAGTATATAATAATATGAGACGACACCATACAGAAGCATTCGGAACGGATTTCCGAGTTCGTATTAGTGATCAAGGGGGAAAATAAGTGTATGTAAAAGCTGCCGGATTCTGAAAAACCGCACTTTTATTTTCTCCGAGAGTTCCCTGGACGCTGATAGCCTTAAATATTTAACGAATGGATTTAAGGAATATAAATTGGAAAGTTAGAATAAAAGATGGAGAATGAAAGTATTAATATTAAAAAGGATTCCCGGTAAACCCTAATTAGAAATCCGTGAAATATTCCTACGAACGATCAATCGAAACGGGCAATAACCGGACACAGAAACAAGCAGAGGAAGCAAGAGTCTTGTGCAAGCTACTAGTATAAAATATCTAGTAACCAAACTAGAATCAAGGAACTAGCACCCTAGAGAATGCAACTAAGTACTTAGCAAGGCAACCATGTAGTTAGGCTAAAACCACCACATTTTCAACACTTGTCTTGCCATTTCATCATCCAACACCTCATCACTTTAATAAAGTGACTTTGTACAAGATATTATCTTGATAATAGATGAGAGTGGATGAGATTAAAACAAAATAAACCAAGCAACTCTCCCCCCCCTTGAAAATTTCCATTCGGCCAACACCTTAATTCCAAAATCAAAACCCCTCTTCCCACCATCTCTTGATCTTGTAAAAATTATGGTGAGTCTTAAATTTCCTAAAAGTGATCCCCTAAAAATTTCAAAGCCAAACTCTCTTGTTTCCATTTTCAAAGAAATCATCAAAGACTAGGGTGAATAGTGATTTTCAAGAACAACTCTTGATTTTCTTAATTTCTAGGATGATCTAAGCTTGGTTATGGGTATACAAGGACTATGCAAAGCTTAGCAAGGTCTTTACACACTCCAAGGAAGGTATAAATCTCTTGAAACCCTAGGCCTTACTTTGATATCATGCTTGTTCTTGATGATTTTAGAGTAATATGTTCTTAATGATGTTATAAGCATGATTAGTTAAGTGGTTTAGTGAATCAAGAAGCATGATGATTTTCAATACCAAGATCAGTAGCTTCTGGACTCTTAGAGATGCTTATTAAATGTATAAATTGTTTAGATGCCCGGTGTGGCTTGGTTGATGCGATATGATTTTTAGAATGCTCGATTCATAGCCGTCGTAATGCCCGATTTTCATTAACATTAAGAAATCGATTTGGTCACTGGTCATAACTCTCTGTTCTTGACAAAGCAATGAACCCTACTGATAGGTTTTTAAACATAGATCACTTTGGCGAAAGAATCGAAGCATTTCGATTTACGGTTTAGGAATTATGACCAAATTACTAAAAGTAGTTCGAATCCGTAAACGAAAGTTCGTAACTGTAATTGAACCCTCGTAAACTATGTAACGTCATGGCGAATCTTGGTAAATAAATACTAGAGGTAAAAAGGAAGGTGTGAAAGAAAACCGTATGTCAAAAGGATCATTTTTCGATTTATTAATGTTCGAGTCGAGGTTAAACGCGAACGAACCCCTAAAAGACGACTCTTTTATAACTTCGGTAAAACACTTAGAAAACGGGCGATAAAACTCGGAGTATAGTATTGGTTCGTAACGATCGACCTTAGAACTCATATGACTTAAGTATGTCCCAAGTATAAGTACAATGACATGTCGTATTAACGAACGAATGTCGGGTCGGATCAGTGATAAAAGTAATCCACTAAAAGGGGTATAACGAGATAACTCGAGAACGTGTTTCGAATTAAGTATAACTTAACTTTTAATATGTTAAGTGATTAATCCCGAATGCCTTGGCTATTTATAGATCACCAAGCTGAACCGGGACCCGCTACCACTACCCCTTACCGTACTCGACTACCAGGCAAGTTTCAATTCCCTTCTTTTAGGCTGTTGTTGTGATTGAATAAATATATATATATATATATATATATATATATATATATATATATATATATATATATATGTTTTCTGTTATACATATGCCATAGCATGCATGCCTACTTTCAAGTTATATCATTATGCTTGTTCCCTGATTGTTATTGGCTTATAAATTAGATAGCTATCGTAGCAACTATAAGCCGGTTATTGTAAGACCCTCGTAGAAGGGCGTATACATCTTATTCATCAAATATAGACCGGGAGTCAATATTTCTTGATATATCGAGATTACCTCGGAGGAAAATATTTAAGTAAATATTTTCCATTATTCGGGCGACGAATATTATTTGAATATTCGTTCGAGATTATTTATTTTAACGATCTTTACTTCAAATAATTATTTGAACGTAACTATTCGACGAATAATATTTTTAATATTCATTCAGAGTCGAATTATTTATCGATTATTATTGCGAATATTCTTCTAAAGGTTGGACTACTAAATGAATATTATTTGGATATTCATTTAGAATATTATTCATTAAATGAATATTACTTTTGAGTATTCATTTAAGATAGTAATTACCTGTCGAATATTATTTTAATGTTCATCTGAAACTTGATTTATTTATCGAGTCTTATCTCGAATATTCCTTTAAAGCTTGAATTAATAAATGAACATTACTTGATATTCATTTAGAATATTATCCATTAAATGAATATTACTTTATCAATATTCATTTAAATTCCTAATTAATTATGAATATTATTTTGAATATTCATCCAGGGTTCTATTTAATTATCGAATATTATTTTAAATATTTTAAATATTCCTTTCAGGTCTTATTAATTAATGAATATTATTTGGAATATTCATTTGAATATTTAATTATGCAATAAATATTCTCTCGATATTTCTTCAAGAATTATTTGAGAGATACTCTGATTAAAGATATTCTTTCATATTCCTAAATATTCCGTAAAATATTTTAATTCAATAAATATTCTCTGAATATTTATTCCATACTTAGAATAACCTCGATAAGGTTTATCTTCTTCGATTATTACAGAAAATATTTCGGAGTCATATTATTATTACTCTTATATCAAGAAAGGTTCTCAGACATCATTCTTCTTTGATTCTACCTCCCTAATAATAAGGGAACCTTACTTGGAAAATGTTATTTATCTTGTCGACTTCCCGGTCATAAAATATTCTCTTCACTCGCAATGCGGGTGCTATTGACTTATTAAGTCGTTGTGTACCTTCTCATCTTTCGAGGGGTAAGATTGTTGGAACAAGTTGATATTCGTTACCAAGCAATAGCTTGGAAGTTATTGGTGAATTTTCCTTTCCAACTAGATACGACTACTTTTTAGAGTCTTATCAACAAGTATTATACTTGGGGAAAGGGGGACGAACGTTACATTCAGAATCATGAATTCTATTTGAACTAGGAGTCGTGTAAGAGGCCGAGTAGCGCCGGTCCATCCCCTTTGGCCCAACCGTTGGCCGGGGAGAGCTAGTAAGGCGGTAGACAAGTAAAGCCGTCAGTTCTTCCTTCTACCGGTAGTAAATCTAAATTGAGCTGTACGATCTCGACTGATCATCAAGATTGGAATAGCGGGCGCGGTGAATACTCCATCATTGGTTCATCATCCAAACTTATTTATTTCCTGCAACATGATTACTGTTGGCAGAGCTGGAAAAGTGTTCATAACTGGAATTGCAACCTTTTCATGCAAGTTCCTCTTCTTAATAACAATGAGAATATCTCGCTTACTTTTGATGTAGCAGATATTTCTACAAACAAATACTTTAAGTTACCTTGTAACTTCATCGTTCATATTATACTGGCATCATTTCCGTAAATGCATGGCATATGGTTTGAAAGATACTTTTGAACTGTTCTATATTATCGTTCAGTTATATATTATTGTTGGTGGGCTATTGCTCACCCTTGCTTTATTATTATATCACAACAACAGCTAGACCAGATGACTCGCACAAGGCGCACTCGACGCGGGCGAGGACGATGAGACTACCAGAGCTGAAGAAGAAGCTATTGGTAGGGTATATTTATTCTTTCAGTACCAAGAATATGGTCTAGTATGACTTATGTAAATGGATGGCAAAGAGTATGTATTTATATTGAAATTCTTTTGGATTGTAAGAACTCATAATGTGATTAATAAAAATTTGATTGTTACTCTGATTTCATCTCTGGGACTATAACGGGTGTGTTTTATATTGTTGTGTTGGGTTATAGAGACGTAATTTATTTTATGTCAAGGAAAGTTCAATTGTTGTGGACAGAATTGGAAACCGTAACCACCGGATCCCGGACCCCGGATCTGGGGGTGTTACATATACCATATAAGAGGCTATGCTGGGAAAAAATAACAAAGATACCCGTTTTTTAAAACAACGGTAACGAAACTACCCGGTTCTGAAAAAGCTGACAAAAATACCCGTTTAAATACGCATTTGCCAAATGGGTATCTGGGACGCATTTGGCAAATGTGTATCCTTCACATTTTCTAAGTAATACGCAATAGAAGAATGGGTAATAAAAGGATATGCATTCATGTAATGCGTAAAAAAATGGGACCACAGGAGACATGCAGAACTGTTGCATGTTCGCTTGGCAAGTCGTGCAAGCCAGGCGCCTGATAGAAACGGAAGAAAACAAATAACATGTATTTTTGTCTTTCACCCTGCTGTTGGTGGTTGGGCCTCTATAAAACAACATCGAAGGGTAGTTTGAGCCCTGCGTGAGAATAAGAGTAGGCTTTGGTAGTAATTCTAGGACTAGAGTCTCGAAATGTGGAGAGTATGTGTATATGAGTGTGTAAAATAATGTAACCCCTAAACCTTTCTCACCTGGTCTATTTATAGGCCAGGGATTAGGGTTTAGGGGTTGGTACCTGCAATCATGAGTGTTGGATTCTAGGTATGCGGGACACCTGTATGTTGCAGATGGTCCCCACCTGTGCCGGAGATAATTGTGGTGGCGTGTGCCAAGGTCATGTCAGCACGTGTGATTGTGCTAATCATAGGATTCCCCTATTTATCGTTGTCATGTGGGGCCAACATCATGTGCCATGTGTGCCACATCAAGTAGTGTGGCGTAGTGTTGTCTCGCGCATCTTGAGCCTGGGCTGCGGGTGTTCTAGATTAGGCCTAACCGGGACTACTACTAGATAGGTCTGGTGTCAACCTGGGATAGGCCCAGCCGGGGCTGGCTATAGCCTATCATTTGCCCCCACTCCCTTATGCAGATTTTTCGGATGGGGGAGTAGAATTCTAAGGGTAATAAAGAAAAAATTTGGTTGAGTTTGTCCCCCTAATTCGGATTGTTGAAAAGGGAAAGCAATCCGGATTGAGTTAATGTTCAATTTTCCTTAAGCTCAAAGCTAGGAGAGCCTTGTGTCACGCCCCGCCAAGATTCAACCTCTCCAAGTGCGGAATATTCTAGAGAAGGCCGGAACGGTTCGGATGACTCTAGAATAGAATATAGTGGAACATTGTGGAGTTCTCTAGAAGGTGGTTGAGAATTCAAGAAGAGTCTAGAAGAGGGCGGAACGTGGTGGAGCCTCGTGGAATCTTCCGGAACCTTCAAGAGTTGGGAGCTTTCTAGAGACTTCCTATGTATGTTTGTATATTCTAGATATGGTAGGATCTAGAAATATCTTGTACAGATTGATAGTGGAATAATCTAGAATCATGTAGGATGTACATGTTCTAGAATTCTCTCCAAGTGGTGGAGGAGCCTATAAAAGGGTGAGACCCCTTATTTGGAGAGGCATAGAAGGTGATATAGAAAGTGATAGAGGAATATAGAGGTTTTCTTGTAACTAGCAAGGGGCTAGTGTGGATCAAGGGGATCCAACTCTTGTAATACTGGGATTACTAATAAAGATCTACTCTTATATTTCTCTTACATCCGCTGCACAAGTGTAGGTGATACTTGGGGTTGAGGCTGGTCTAGTAGGGCGCATTGTGGGCGACAAGGGCTAGACGCCATCACGGTTGGCTTAGAAAGGGGATCATATTCTAAGGCCGTGACAACTTGGTATCAGAGACAAAGGTTACGAAGGGCGTAATCTTGACACGAATCATGGCGAAGAAGGTTGATGAAGTTCTCGTGGCGCTCGGCGTGGGCTTGGAAAAATTGGAGGCACGCATGGAGCAAATCGAGAGCAATTTCAAGACTTTAGAAGACCATGTATTTGAGGAGCTTGGACGTGTAAAAGAGGAGGTCCAAGACTTACAAATGAAGGAGGTGGCACGAGAGGAGCGGATCACCAACTTGGAGAAGATGGTCACCGAAGCATGCACCGCCGTCAGGGCACAACTGGCTAGGATCGGGGCTGGTATGCTTGGTGGAGGTTTTGTGGCGCTCGAGGCGTAAAGAATCGAGACACCGAAACCCAAGAAGTTCAATGGCGTAAGGGACGCCAAGGTTGTGGAGACCTTCCTTTGGGAAGTGGAGAATTACTTTGAAGCCGTCGGCATTGTTGATGAGGCGATAAAGGTACGTACGGCTACCCGATATCTTAGTGATAATGCGACTCTGTGGTGGCGTAGGAAGCATGCCGACATGGAGAAGGGGCTTTGCCATATAGATTCTTGGGGTGACTTCAAACGCGAGCTTAAGAAGCAGTTCTACCCCGAGAATGTGGTGTACATGGCTTGGAAGAAAATGAGGGAGCTCAAGCAACGGGGCAACATAGGGGACTACGTGAGCGAGTTCACTACCTTAATGTTGCAGATTCCTAGCATGACAGAGGAGGATTTCTTGTTTTACTTTGTGGATGGACTTCAAAATTGGGCCAAGCAAGAGCTACAATGAAGGAACGTCAAGGATGTGGACGAAGCTCTAGCCGTGGCGGAGTCCTTGATGGAGTTCCAACAGGAGTCGCCCAAGCTAAGGGAGCATTATGAGGAGAGTGATGATGATGATAGCGAGGGTGACGAGGGCAGTGTTGGCTCGAAGAGTGGAAGCCCATGAAGGAAGAGGGATTCGGGGGCATCAACAAGCCATGGCTCGAGTGAGGAAAAACCAAAGGGCTATGTGCCGAAGAAGGGGTGCTACGTGTGCAAGGGGCAACACGTGATGGCTAAGTGCCCAAAATTGGGGTCGTTGAGTGCCATGTTCCAAAAAGGGGAAGACGAACCAAGGAGGTTGTCGATTTTGGAGAGGGTGGAGGCACCAACAGAGGAACCCATGGTGACTTATCTTGGGGGTATGAGGATAGTTGAGGAGGAACAACCCTCAACGAAGGAAAAGCAGGGTCGTGAAGCCAAGGGTGAGGGCAAGACGACCCTAAGGGGGCTAAAGGTGGCGCAACTAAAGGAAGTCCAAAGTCTCCTAAGGGAAACGGAGCCAAGGACGAGGGTCGTGTGTCGCCAAGCAAAAAGGGGCAACGTGGGGGCGTTGCAAGGCAAGAGTCGCAACGGGTATCTCCGACAAGGGCCGAGAGGCGGCACAAGGAGGTCAAGGAAGTACTTGGGGAGCGGCTCGTGAAATTGAAGGGTTTGGCACCGAGTAGGCAATACTTGGTGAGGTGGAAGGGTGTGGCACCGAGTAAGGCAACGTGGGAGTTGTAGCCAAACCTGGAGCAACACCAACAGGCGTTTGAGCGCTATTGGGAGGCAACGACGTCGACGAGGGCGTCGACAGATTCGGTGAGGGAGAGTGTCACGCCCCGCCAAGATTCAACCTCTCCAAGTGCGGAATATTCTAGAGAAGGCTGGAACGGTCCGGATGACTCTAGAATAGAATATAGTGGAACATTGTGGAGTTCTCTAGAAGGTGCTTGAGAATTCAAGAAGAGTCTAGAAGGGGGCGGAACGTGGTGGAGCCTTGTGGAATCTTCCGGAACCTTCAAGAGTTGGGATCTTTCTAGAGACTTCCTATGTATGTTTGTATATTCTAGATATGGTAGGATCTAGAAATATCTTGTACAGATTGATAGTGGAATAATCTAGAACCATGTAGGATGTACATGTTCTAGAATTCTCTCCAAGTGGTGGAGAAGCCTATAAAAGGGTGAGACCCCTCATTTGGAGAGGCATAGAAGGTGATATAGAAAGTGATAGAGGAATATAGAGGTTGTCTTGTAACTAGCAAGGGGCTAGTATGGATCAAGGGGATCCAACTCTTGTAATACTGGGATTACTAATAAAGAAAGGGTCTTTGTTAGTAAGTGTGGTTGTCTTCTACTCTTATATTTCTCTTACATCCGCTGCATAAGTGTAGGTGACACTTGGGGTTGAGGCTGGTCTAGTAGGGCGCATTGTGGGCAACAAGGGCTAGATGCCGGCACAGTTGGCTTAGAAAGGGGATCATATTCTAAGGCCGTGACGCTTGGGTGACTTAGAAAAATTTTGGTTGAGTTTTGCCCCTAATCCGGATTGTTGACAAGAGAAACAACCCGAATTGAGGTAGTATTGAATTTTCCACAAGTCCAAAGCTAGAAGGGCTTTGGGTAACTTAGAAAAAAATTTGTTGAATTTTGCCCCCTAATCCGGATTGTTGACAAGGAAACCAATCTAGATTGAGGTAATGTTAAATTTCCTAAAGTCCAAATCTAGAATGGCTTTGGGTAACTTTAGAAAAAATTTAGCTGGATTTTGCCCCCTAATCCGGATTGCCTTTAAATCCAGATTGAGGTAATGTTGAATATTGTTTATCTTTGGCCACAGGATTCTTTACTTGGTTCTGAGAGATGTATTCCGGAATGATGTGCTCCTAAGGATCTAGGCTTTAGTGGGACCTGGCTGAGGCGGAATACTAAACGATTTTATAGATTTTCCCTCTCTTGATTTCGAATTTGTGTTACTTCATTTCCTTTAAAAAGACGTGAAACAGCTATCATGTATTAATGAGGGTTGTCTTCATTCCTTCGTTCTTGTAAAATGATTTTTGTTTAATCATTTTTCACCCAATCGTTTTATGCCATGTGGCCTGTGAGCTGTTTCCTCCCAAGGTCTATAAATAGGTTCTCTTTCACTTTCCTTTTTACTTTACCAAAGTAAAAACTTCTCAAATTCCTTTCTTCCTTCTTTACCATATTTCGAGCTCTTCACCGCCGGAATTCCTCTTCACCGGGTGATAAAAAGCAGGCTGTGGATCTCCCTTTGTCTTCCGTTGGAAAGCTTGTCTTTGTAAGTCCCTTTCTCTCTTCCCTTTACTCAATTCTTCTTGCATGCCACTCCGTAACTCTCTTGAAAAAATTTCTGTGACTTTTTATCTTCTAGTTTTTGTTTTGTGGTCATGACTGTTGTTTTTGTGCTTTCTGAAATATGGTTGCGATTTGGTTTTGTGTAATTGTTCAAGTTTTGTGTTTTGGTGTTTCGAAATTGGGGGTTTTTGTTATTTGTCGAATCTGGGTTTGGGTTTTGTGTTCTTCGTGTCCTTGAAATTCTAGGTTTGTATAAGTGTATATATGTGTTTTGATCTTGTTTAGGGAGTATAGATCTTACGGATTATGTTTCTGAGTTTCTGCTTGAACTCAGTCCGGGTTGGGCGTCCCACCATTGTCCAGGTGTGGTCCCGAATCCGGACTTATGGCTAATAAACGTGTTTAGGCTTTAGAAAAGATCATCATGCTAACCGGACTAACTAGTAATAGTACTTTGCTCGGTTTAGGTTAAACAGGATCTTAGTCCGGATTAGGGGTAGAATGCCTGTAATCGGGACTACTCGACTGAAAAACTTGTAAATAAATGAATGTGGATTCAGAGTAAAAGAGGGAAACTTAACTTTGGCTATTTCCTCAGGTTTTATGGTTTGTATTAAAAGCCGGGCAAAAAGACCAAAGCTTCCTTCTAACACTTTGATTATTAGTTCAGACAGTAGTCTTGGTAGCTCTAACTCCGTTAACCAACCCTCTCCGGTAGTAGACTTAGAGTGGTGCCTCATGGCCAAGAAGAAGAAGGATGATAGACAAGTTGTGACCCGGATTTGTACCAAAGACCGAGGTCCTGGTCAAAGCTTTGTAAGCCCAGAAGGTTACTGGAAGGATAGCAAGTACCTGTTTGTCATGAAGTATAAGGTTGAGAAGACTTTTTTCCACCGAGACCTCAGCAATGAGTATCAGCATAGGCAAATGGACCGAATCCCTGGTCCTTATGATCGGGCTGCGCTAGATGCTGCTTTTGCTGGAACCGTGCTGAGTGAGGTTCCCTATCCACTTTCATCCAAGTGGGCACAAACCCCGGAAGCTATGAGTATAATTGATTAAATAAGATTTAATTGATTATAAATTATTAAGAAGAGTTCTTAATATTATTAATTAAGGATTTAATTTAAGAAATTAAATCAAGTGAGAGAATTATTTTCTAAAGAGTTTAGAAAAAGAATTAATGATTAAAAGAGTTTTAATTATTAATTAATTGATTAATGAGATTAATTAATTCATAGGGTTAACCGGTTAATAATTATAGGAAAAATTCAGCTAAAATTTTTGCCTATAAATATACTGTTATAAGCTCTATTAGCCTCATTGGTTTTTAACGTAAGTTTTAGAGAAGGAGGCAACCCTAATTCTCTCTCACTCTTCTTCCTCCCGCCATTGAATCAAGCTCTTGGTGGATACTTGTGGAGTGCTTCACACACTGAGAAGTAGCTGCTAATAGTCCTTTGTCATCATTATCGATCAATTTTAAAGGTTAGAACTTGCTCGTATACTTATATCCATGAATCGTATACGTTATATATGCGATATATAGTTATATATTATGTTTTGCGCTTCCTGTATGCGATAAATTCCTTCATGTAGCTGGTGGCAGTTTTGAAATATAAGTGAACAATAGTGGTGAAGAGCTAAAATTCCAAATTTACTGTACAAAACACTCAACAGACACTATTATGGCGGTGTTTGGGGAACTTTTTTCCAGAATAATTCAACTTTTAAGACAAAGTTTGAGATTCCCAACTTTTTTCTGAAAAAAATTAACTTTATTTTGCAACTTATAGAATCTCAAATACTTGTATAATTTTTTTTTATCAAAATATAAAATTTTTACCAGAAAATAAGTCCATAACGACTTACGAATAGTTGAGCCAAACAGGCTCTATATCATAGATAGATAGATGCGGCATTTTGAGATGAAAAAGAACGAGTAAAATAAGTGGTTAAATATCAAAGTGGTAAGTGGACTGATTTCAACGGGATATCATTTTACTCACCGATTTCAACGGGATATCATTTGAATCACTAAAGTCATAAAAAATATCAAACAGGAAACTCCAAATATGTATTTGAAAAATAAAAGTATTTTTTTGTTGATTCTGAACATTTTTTTAATGCTACTACAACCAAATGAAAATTTGTTAAATTCTAGTATTTCAGATAATATGTTTAGAATTTAAAAAGTTTATTTACTATTTATTTTTAATTAAAACAAGGAAGATAACTATAAAATTAAAAATAAATAGTAAATGCATTTTTAAAAATATAAATATATTATTTGAAATACTAGAATTTAACAATTTTCATTTGATCACGATAACATTCAAGAAAAATGTGCAGAATCAACAAAAAATTATTTTTAATTTTCGAACACATATTTAAAGTTATATTTATTATTGTAAGTTTGTAACGCCCCCAGATCCGCTCTGATCGGGGACCCGGGTCATCACATAGTCTCAATATCCTGCAGCACACGTCAGCGCAATAATAAAGCAAAATATTTATTACAACGGAGCATAAATGTCCCTCTCCGCAGATCCAAGGTCGGTCTCACACAATATTACAATATGACTCAGTACGTCTTAGATAATATCATACATAAGTTCACACAAATAGAAAATAAAGGTTCCAGCTAGATATTCTAATTCTTGTCAGCATAGTTTGGCGCTTTTCCTTTTCCTCCGGATCCTTGGTTGGCCGTTTCGCCTCTTTACATCTTCAGAGCTGAACAAAATGTTGTAAAGCAATAATGAGCAACTATAGTGCTCAGCAAGTTCTCTCATTGCTCGGTGTATAAATATAATAAGATTTACCGAAAGAAATACTCGAAGTTTAAAATGAATCGGATATCACAATCTGACTCTGTCTCAATACTCATCTCGAAATCAGAATACTCGAAAGACCCATTTGATATAACTCTGATGACTCGTGATTTAAGAGTAACTGGTCTTCCACCTCTCGGTATCTCGGTGGGGCGATCAACTAACCGACCGAGAATACCGTCCTCCAATGACACTGCACTACGCCCGATCACGGCTACAATACGATATCAACAATATAATATATATGTATGAATGCTAGCATCATAGTGGGTTATTAATTCAACCTTGGCAACAAAGTGCCTAAAAATTCTCGTGTCCGTATTACGGTACACGAGTCCCTCTTTCTCTATAATGGGCCTCTTTCCCAAAATTGACCAGTAGAATACAGAATTCCCGAATATTTGATGAACAGATAACTTGAGATAACTCTTCCAGGAAAATATTTACAAATCTGGCGGACTGCCAATCTAACTCAATTGCGCCACCAATCCGAACAATGGACTAATGTAACTCTCAATAATAATATTTTATTGGTTGACACAAACAAAATGCCAAACCCTGACAATAAAAGCAACTACTTCGAAATAATGAGAATAGTCTTAAAATGATATATTTTGAGTTGTACTGAACAAATAATACTACTCGAATATTTATAATACTCATTACCGATGAACGTTAAATAAAATATTTTTTCATTTGATCAACGAGTAAAAGTACTCTAACGATTCTAATTTTATAATTCTTATATGTTGATTCGGAAGATGAATCAACTAAAAGATAATCAATAAATATTGTCGAATTTGTACAATAAATTCGACCGAAAAGAACGAATTTAACTAGCTCAAACAAATGAGACTAGTTCCACTGAAACAAAATAATCGTCGTCTCGATTTAATGAGATCGACCCGATAGCAACGAATTTATTTCTACGCTTATAGGGAGTATAATTCGCAAGTAGACTAAATTAATAGTATCGTAATATTTAACGAGAAATAATGCTCAAAAGAAATTATTGCATCATAAGGAGCAACAAATATATCTCACAATTGATATCTCAAAATAAATACGGAATGAAACAACAGAAATACAAAGTTTCCAAGAGTTAGGGTAGGAATGAACTTGCCTCCATCTCGAAGTGCGAATAAATGCAGATAAAATTTATACTCTACCCGTGAACTTGGATTCGATCTACGGTAAGAGAAATATTCTCTAAAAATGGCAACCAGAAATACGTGAGCGATTCGTCAAAATAAAATATTCCCGATCCGATAATAATATTTAAATATAAAGAATATTAATAATAATATAATATCTCTTGAAAATCTCTACCATAAATAACGGAAAATAATCCCCGGATAAATAAATCCTTCTTCGAACTCAGAAATCAAATCTAGAAAATATATACTATTTCTTATATCCGTAAATCCTGCTTAAAACGAAGAATAGGGTTACCGAATATAACAGCAATTATCCCATTTTAAATCTCGAAATTAATTTAATATTATTCCGATTTTAATCTATAAAATAATCCGATCTTACCCGGTTAATCAAAATAGTCCGAAAATATTTAATATCATCCTTCCAAAAATAAAACCTCATTTAACTCTATTTATTCACAATTAATCTCTCTTTTTATCAACCAATCAATATACAACCAAATTATGTCCAAATAATCACTAATTATTTCTAAATGATTGCTAACAATTAATTATATAAATTGCACTTCTAAGTTAAATTAGCTCTTATAAATTCTCTAAAATCCTTACTTTAATTAATATTAATCTCACAACAAAATTACTCAAGAATCCATTTTTATTCACATTAAATTCATAATTATTACTAAATAACTCAATTAATCAATTATACCATTATTAGTAATTTATTATTACCAACCAAATTAATAATATTCCAATTTTTAACGAAACCAATTATAACAGTCAGAAAAAAACAATTCGTGATATTCTACCCTCAACGGCGCGTGGGCCCACGCGCCACCCCCTCCCCTGCAAATCTCTCTCTCTCTCTCTCTCTCTCTCTCTCTCTCTCTCTCTCTCTCTCTCTCTCTCTCTCTCTCTCTCTCTCTCTCTCTTTCCCTCCCCTGCATCTCTCTACAATCTATCATCCTCTCTCAATCTCTCTATCTTTCTCTTAATCTCTCTACCCCTCTCCGACTTTCAATCTCTCCCTCCACCCTCGTATCTCTCTCTCCCTCCTACACATCTCTCTCTCGCCTCCTCTATCTCTCAATCTCTCTGTTCTCTCCTACAACCCCCGAACACAGTAATCACCACCACCACCAATCGGTGGTGACTTCTTCCAAACCCAAACACCGTCCCCCTTACCCCGATTCAAACACCACCCATCACACACACAACAACCCACACGCAGACATACCTCACCTCTCCCCTTTTATCACTTCTCTCCGATAACAACAACCACACCCTCCTCATTTACTCCGATTCAACACGCCCATCACCATAACAATACACAACAGCATCAACAACCAACACATGCACTAATCGAACATACCGATTTTACAAAACGAAATCAACATAAACAGAAAACGGAAATTAAATGGAGATAACTACCTGTTTACTCTGTTTTGTATATATATGGGTCGAGCTTTTTGGTTTTCAATAAAAGGGACAGTAGTGTTTATTTGTAGGTTTTGTTTTGAGAGAATGAATGTAAATCTCTCATGCCACTAAAAATATATGAGACTGTTTTCTGTTTATTTGATTAAAAAAAAATACTAGTGCTCCATAAAACATAATCATGTTAAGTGATGTATCTGTTTAGTGGATTTAAAAGGAACAAACGTGGAGGACAAAATGAATGAAGCGTGCTTAGTGAAAGTTAAGCCCATGATTAATGATGTCTCCTCAATAATCTCGTTTCTCCCCTGCTGTGACGCCCCTAGATCCGGGGTCGGAGACCTAGGCGCTCACGGTCCATTTTCCATTAATAACATACCTGTTCTTGCACGTAATATATAAAACAGCCATCGACCCCACAATAAAACTCACACAATAAAACTCACACCGCACACACACACGCAGGTTAGAGTCTCAGAAACGTCATACACTTGATTAAGCAAAAGTAAAAGTTTCAGAGTTATTACAGACCGAATTAAATAGCATTTATGCTACCAGCAACACTTCGATATGAAGCGGAGTTGGCGGATTGAATGTTTGTTACGGTACACTGCCTTGCACATGTCATACTTATAAATAAAACGTACTAACAAAAGTTGCCAACCAATCCGGCTAATGGGGCCTACCGGTGGAATCTCAACTGCTGCCTCGGGTCTAGTCACCTGCTTTCGGGCAGTCTGTCTGGGTCTTGCCATTTCTCTTAGCTGTTGTGTTTGTAAATTTGAAAACAAGCAAGAGTGAGCAACTATAGCTCAGCAAGAAATATATGTATAAGGTAAGCAATATAACATTACATGTGTTTAGCAGTTATTAACCTCGTTTATATCAATCAGTTATAAAATCACTTGTCATCGTTGATAAATTTCAAAGGTGCACCAATACGTGCCCTTGTTTTCAAAATAAACTTGCAGTTCTAGATACTGCATAGAGTCAACATATTTCTCATCAAAATAGAACACTATCAGCAACTTGGCACATAAGCCTAAGAAGCAGTGTCAGAGCATTTTTCCAAAATGGAGGAATGGGACTTAAAGAAAACATAAAACCTGACAGGGATTGATGATGATCAGTCGCCACATCCAAGTCCAATAATCCGCGGGTCTTCTCTACCGGTAGAAGGATAGAAACTACATCCGTAACTATCCTCGGGTGAAAACTACATCCGTAATCACCCTCGATGAAAACTACAACCGTAATCATCCTTCGGCAACACCTGGGCCGGAATAATAATTGATGGACCGCATGGCTCACGGCCGCTTACACATCCTGGGAATCGTTCGTCAACGGTTCCCACACTTGCCAGAGTCCCTTTTTCTTTTTCTTTTAAAACTTGATTTGAATGAAAACTGAGTAGTTGAGGTCCGACATCAGTCGACCGATGATTCTTGAAATCGTACAAGAAGCAAAACCTGACCTGGGGTTTTCGAAAATGTTTTGAATTCGAAAGAGTTCGAGTTTGAAAGTGCTAAAGGTATCTTGGATTAGCTTTGTCTTTAAATAATGAACAATAATTAATAAAGGGTATTTTAAGATTTAATATTGATAATAAAATAATAATTAAATTAAATTAGCTTTTAATCCAAGATAGGTATTTTTGAGTATTTATGATGATATAAAAATAATTACTTAAGTATACGATACTTCCCGAATGACCCTTCGGGTTTTTCGCAATTTAATTACGATATAATAATATACTGCTCCCTGGTCAATAGTATATATGGACCGCTACGACCTCTATTGCTAGAGTCATTGTCCGAAGAAAACATTTCATTCTAAGTTCAAGGGGTGCAACATATATGTGCTTATACATCTCAATTTCATCAACACTTCAATAAGCATAAACATTTGATACGATTGAAAACTACAAACACAACAGTGAAAGTCCTTATATATGTAAGTTTTGAAAAGTAAACTTGCCTTGGTGAGGTTGGGGTGGTCGAGCTTGCGGAGTGGAATGATCTATACATAATCAATAGCCGTTCGTTAGTACCTTAACAATATCTCTTTTAATTGCGAGGTTTTAGGGGGTACAAAATTAACTTAATGACTTCGTCTTATGACACTCTAGCCCCACTATAGGTTCATGTCATCACTCGATTACGCTCGTCACTTATTCGACTTAATTTGGTTACCATATCCGAATCATATTCATTCCCCCTTAAATCACACTCCACTTACGACTTTTTCACTTGCGCGAATTTTACTCTAACATTTTTATAAAATTGAAAAATACATATTTTAATCCAATTCTTTTTGGGTAGCCTTCACCACTGCATTTACTAGCTCCCCTAAGTTTTCCATGATCCTACATAAATTTTTAGGGGTTTAAACAAGGTTCACAAGGGGACCATTTAGTGCAGTTCGGATTCCAGAAACACATTTCACTTCTCAGGCCATAACTCAAAATCTATACATCACCTAGTCATGAACCTTATATTTCTGGAAACTACATTCAAATACCTTTCGAAAAATATATATTAGGACTTCAGGGGACAAGATTTAGGGGTTCAAAACCCTCCTACATGACAGTACAAGTTCCTGGAAAAATTACTCAGCATGCTTTTACTACTTAAGCATTCAAGAATCTTATATAAACATCACAACCATCATCTAAACCACCAAGATCATACTCTATGGCATACATGGAGTTACATACACTAACCACAAGCTTAAAAATCACAACCAAAACAATTAAACTCAAGATCTACATCATCCATAACTTATATGTCCAAGATTCACACTAATATCCATGGATCTAACATTAAACACTACAAATAATTCATGGCCAAGAGGGGTTAGGGTTTTATACCTTCTTGAGTATCTAGGAGCCTTGGGTATGCCTTAAAAGTCTCAAGAACACCTTGGATGAGCTCCTACAATCCTCACAACTCAAGATCTAAATGAAAACTCAACATTGTTACTATTCATCAAAACTTCAACAATTTATAACTTGAAAACTAGTGGATGAAAGGGGTTGGAATTCATAGCATACCTTTCTTATAAGGTGTAGAGTACTTAGGATTTTTGTCTTGAATTAAGAGTGATGAGAAGTGGAAGAAAAGAATCTTTCTTCCCCTTTCTTTGTGCTTGGCCGAGAGCTTCAAGAGCTAGGGGGAAGAGAGAGTTTTTGTTTTGTTTTTTTTGGTGTTGGTTGAATAAAGTAAGGTGTGTTGGGTGATATGTATTAGGTGTATGTATAATGCATCACATGTTGCAAGTCTAGTGCCTAGGCCATACCTCCTTGTCTCCTTGGACAATGCACCAAACTAGTTACTATTCCTCTAGTTGTCTTTGCATTACTAGTTTGCTTTTCTAACTACCTAGTTGCATGGGTCTTGCATGAAATATCTTTCCTTGTATCATTATTCTTCCACCAATGCTTGTCACTTAATCTTTAATTCGTATCGTATCTTAATTAATTTCTCGTAATAATACTTTGTCGCGTAGAGATTTCCCTTGTAATTCCGTAAGTACTTAATTGTATAAATTCCTCGAATATCCATAATTCCTCGTCATAATTCCTAATAAATCTTTTAATACTCCAATAACTCTCAAGACCCAAGTTTTATAATTCTTACTACAATAAGACTCTTGCCTTTAACAACCTTCCCTTTATCTTACATGGTGAATGTGACAGCATAGTTTCTCAGATAATTCAATTCCATTAAACAACATGGATGACTCAGAAGGTTCCAAATTCACAATGTCATATGATATTATATAAAAGAAAATATTACAAAAATTAGGGTTCTTACAGCCTCCCCTCCTTAAAAGGATTCCGTCCCGGAATCAGGTTGAAAACAGTTGGGGGTGCTTTTCGCGCATCGCGATCTCTAGTTCCCATGTTGATTCTTCGACATTCTGGTTCCTCCACAAAACTCTCACTAGTTTGACAACCTTGTTCCTCAGCACCTATTCTTTTCTATCCATGATTTCTACGGGTTGCTCCACATAGGTTAAGTCTGGTTGTTGATCCACTTGGTCATATTCTATCACGTGCCGAAAGTCGGTATGGTAGGGTCGTAGCATGGACACATGGAACACATTATGTACTTGCTGCAAGCTTGGGGGTAAAGCCAATTCATAGGCTAACTTTCCAACTCGTCTCAAAATCTCAAAAGGTCCAATAAATCTCGGGCTTAGCTTCCCCTTCTTACCAAATCTCATCAATCCCTTCCACAGTGATACCTTTAACATCACAAATTCTCCTACCTCATATTCTTTGTCCTTGCGGGTCTGGTCCGCATACTTCTTCTGTCTGTCTTGGGCCGCTACCAGCCGTCCTCTTATGAGTTCGATAGTTTCTCTTGTCTGTTGGACCAGTTCAGGCCCTAAAATCTTCCGCTCTCCAACTTCTTCCCAACACAAGGGAGATCGACATCTTCGTCCGTATAAAGCTTCATATGGGGGCATCCCTATACTCGCATGGTAACTGTTGTTGTAGGAAAATTCGATCAACGGCAAGTGGTCATCCCAACTTCCCTTAAAATCGATGGAACATACTCTCAACATGTTCTCTATGGTCTGGATGGTTCTCTCGCTCTGTCCGTCTGATTGGGGGTGTTATGCAGTACTCATGTTTAACTTGGTCCCCACACAATCCTGAAAACTCCTCCAGAACCTGGAGTTGAACCTTGGGTCTCTATCAGATACAATGCTCACAGGAACCCCATGCCTAACCACAGTCTCCTTTAAGTAAACATCCACCAGCTTGTCGACAGTGTATCTCTCATTGATTGGAAGAAAATGTGCTGACTTGGTCAATCTATCGATAATTACCCAAATGGCATCATGATTAGTCTTGGTCCTTGGTAGTCCGACCACAAAGTCCATCGCAATATGCTCCTACTTCCACTCGGGTATCTCTAAGGGTTGCAACAATCCACTGGGCCTCTGGTGTTCGGCCTTTACTCTTTGACATGTCAAGCATTTACTTACCCACTCTGCCACGTCCTTCTTCATATTTGGCCACCAATAGTATTCTCTCAAATCTCTATACATCTTAGTGCCTCCAGGGTGAATTGAGTACCTTGAACTATGAGCCTCTTGCAAAATCTCGTCTTTTAATTCCTGAACGTTCGGGATCCATATCCTAGATGCGTACCTCATAACTCCATTCCCGTCCTTTTCACACTTAATTTCCTCACCAGTCAAAATTTTCTCCATCGAATTCTTTTCTTCTTCAATCTTCTTTTCCTGGCATAACTTAATCTTTTCCAATAGCGGTGGTTGGACTCTTATTTCCATTAGACTTTCTTGTCTAATTCCTGGTAACCTCACTTCAATCTCCAGTTTCTCAAGGTCCTTGATCAACTCCTCCACTGACGTTATCATTCTGAGTTTCTCCTTTCGGCTAAGTGCATCAGCCACCACGTTGGCCTTCCCTGGGTGATAATGAATCTCACAATCATAATCCTTGATTAGCTCTAGCCATCTCCTCTGCCTCATGTTTAACTCTTTCTGAGTGAATATGTACTTTAAGCTCTTGTGATCAGTGTAGATTTCACACTTTTCTCCGTAAAGATAATCTCTCCATATCTTCAACGCGAAAACTATCGCCGCTAATTCCAAATCATGGGTGGGGTATCTTATCTCGTACTCCTTAAGTTGTCTGGACGCATAAGCAATCACTTTACCGTGCTGCATAAGCACACACCCTAAACCTTTATGGGATGCGTCGCTATAAATCACAAAATCTCCCTTATCATCAGGTAGGGCTAGTACTGGTGCTGTCACCAACCTCTTTTTCAACTCTTGGAAGCTCTCTTCGCATTTTTCAGTCCACACAAACTTCTCGGTCTTGCGAGTTAGTCGGGTCAAAGGGGCTGCTATCTTGGCAAAGTCTTGGACAAACCTTCTATAGTAGCCAGCCAATCCTATAAAACTTCTCACCTCTGTCGGAGTGGTTGGTCTTTCCCAATTTGATACAGCCTCTATTTTGGCTGGGTCCACTAGAATGCCTTGATCGCTAATCACATGCCCTAAAAACTAAACTTCCTTTAACCAAATTCACACTTCGAGAACTTAGCGTACAACTTTTCTTCTCTCAATGCTCCCAATACAATCCTCAAGTGCTCTGCATGTTCCTCCTTCGTCTTGGAATAAATCAAGATGTCATCGACTATAACACACTTGTCCAAGTACTTCTTGAAGACTCGATTCATTAAGTCCATGAAAGCTGCAGGGGCATTCGTTAACCTAAATGACATCACTAGGAACTCATAGTGTCCGTACCGGGTGCGAAAGGCCGTCTTTGGTATATCTTCTAACTTAATCCTCAACTGGTGGTATCCGGTTCTCAAATCAATTTTAGAAAAATAAACTGCGTCCTTTAGTTGATCAAACAGGTCATCTATCCTGGGCAAGGGATATTTATTCTTTATAGTCACCTTATTCAACTCTCTGTAGTCTATACATAATCTCATACTACCATCCTTCTTTTTCACGAATAACACCGGGGCTCCCCACGGTGACACACTAGGTCTTATCATCCCTTTATCCTACAACTCTTGTAACTGAGTGGCCAGCTCTTTCATCTCCACTGGGGCTAGCCTATATGGGGCTTTCGAAATTGGGGCCGTACCAGGAACTAAGTCTATAGCAAACTCAATGTCTCTATCAGGTGGTAGTCCTGGAAGATCATCCGGAAATACGTCTGCGAACTAGTTAATGACAGGGATTTCCTGTAGGTTTGGTGCCTCCTTCTTGGTATCCTTCACATAGGCTAAATAGGCTTCACATCCTTTACGTAACAACTTCTTAGCTTGAATCATAGTCAGGAACTTTTGGTTCTGCCGTTTTCCACTAAACAATACTTCTACGTCCCCTGGAAGTCTTAAACTTACTTTCTTCTTTACACAATCAATCTGGGCTCCGTGGGTTGTTAACCAATCCATACCTACTTTTACGTCAAACTCTCCTAGTTTAAAAGGTATTAAATCTACCCGAAAGTGTTGCCCTCCTATTTCTAGGTCACAACCTGGACATACTTGGCTAACAGGGATAATTTCATGATTAGCTATCTCTACTTGCAGTCTGTCTTTCAATTGTTCAGCCTTAAGGCCTAACTGACATATAAAATCTAGAGATATGAAAGACTTGGTAGCTCCCGAATCAAATAAAACATTTGCCTTAACTGAGTTGAGTAGTAGGGTACCTGCAATCACATCCTTGTTCCTCACGGCATCTTGCACAGTCATGTTAAAAGTTCTTGCAGTAGGGGCCTTGTTAGAAGCAGTTCCACTCACTCTTTACGCAGCTGGCCCAGAGGACATACATTCCCTCATTCGGTGCCCTGGTTTCCCACACTTGAAGCAATTACCTCCGGCACTGGTGTTGTTACTAGTTCCTCGACAGGCGTTAGCATAATGTCCTGTCAGCCCACACCTGAAGCACTTCACATCCTGTAGGTTACACACGCCCGCATGTTTCCTTCCACACTTATTGCAATCCGGGGGTAGGGATCGGGATGGGGTAGAGTAAGACGATCCCTATGGTCGGCCGCTCTGGCCCACACTCCAACTCTCAGCTCTCTTGGTTCCAAAGTTTCCGCTAGGTTGGGACATCGCCCCTCGCTTAAATTTGCTCGGAAAGCTCCCACCCGCAGAATTTCCCTTTCGACTATCAAACTTCCTCTTCTTTCCTTCCCTCTCCTTCTGCATCTGTTCACTCCCAGCCTCAACAATTGATGCTTTCTGTACCAGGGTGGCATAGTCTGTCAGCTCAAGAACCGCCACACGATTCTGAATCCCTTTCTTTAGCCCCAATTGAAACCTTCGGGCCCTCTTTGCCTCAGAGTTCACATATTCCGGCACAAACCTCGATAGCTCAGTAAATTTGGCCTCATACTCGGCCACCGTCATGTTATCTTGCTTTAGTTCCAAAAACTTCAACTCCATTTGTGTCTCCATGAACCTAGGGAAGTACTTTTCCAAGAACAGCTCGCTAAACCTCTCCCAGGTCACCACACCTCTTCCTTCCAAATTCCTCTCAGCTTCCCACCAATAGTTTACCTCACCCTTCAGGAGGTAGGTGGCGAAAACAGTCTTCTGCTCCTCAGCGACACCTACTATCTCGAAAGATTTTTCCATTTCCTTCAGCCAGGCTCTGGCCTCAACCGGATCTGCAGTTCCTTTAAATTATGGGGGTTTCAGGGATTTGAAATTCCGGAAGGCATTTGCATTCGCATTACTGGGTGGTTGCTGAACTGGGGGACGGTCCAGGTTCTGCCTAAGTAGTTCCATGAATTGTTCCATAGGGCCTCCCCTTGGATGTTCTACCTCTCGGGTGTCATCACCAGCTTCTTCTTCGTCATACTCAGAGTCATCAAACAAGTTATGATCGTTGCCCTCATCCTCACTCAGGTTCACATTCTCCCCTTCATGGTTCTGGTGGCCTCCGGTCCCATGGTGGCTACCCTGGCCTTCAGAACTGACCGGGTGAGCTCGAGTGTTCATTCTTCTAGGTGGTATGATTCTGATAATGAAACAAGAAATGGGTTAGGGTTTTCTAATTACCTGACAGTGTTTACACGGGTGAGGAACGTATCGTTCCTCCTCATAAGGGTGGAAGTTGCAAAAGTTTTAATAACCCGATGCTGGAGATAAAACGTCAAAACATTTTTTTTTTTGGGAAAAATCTCTGTGGGGTGCGAAAACATTTGCAGGAGTTTTCAAGATTTCAAAACCTCAAATTTTTTTTTTTTGAAAAAAATTTATTTTAAAATTTGTAGGAACATTTTGGAAATTTGTAGAGAACAATTTAAAATTGCATATCGTAAATTTGAAACAGCATGGTTGCATTTGCGGCTTGTAGCAATTGTATATATTCACAGTTGTATATCAAAACAGTAAAGCATGGCATCGGAAAGTAAGGCAATTGAGACAATATCAAGGAAACTGAACTAGAAAGTAGGGTACAAGAGTTATCACAAAGTTTGGATGTTAGAGCCTAATACATAGTTCCGATGTCAAAGTCTAGCAAAAGTGGAACAATAACAAGTACATCATCTGAATAGTCAGGGCTACACAAAAGTAGGGCTACATCCGTACATACTATCCGAAGTCACATCTACATAACTGTAGGTCAGTCTACTCATCCACTGGTCAGAAAGGATACCACTGAACAAGTCAACTATCCCGCAAAATCGACACACTAATGTCATCTGAACGTAGAGGACTGAGCTATCCGTAACACATCATGGGGCCGCACCGCGACGGAGCAAGGCCCTCACTCGGGAAAATGCACGATGCACAACACGCCTAGCACCCCTAGCCTGGACCACTCCGCCCCCGCGGATCCCTAAACCAAGAATCCTCGCGCGACTCCTCCTCTCAATCCTATGGAGTCGAGCCCTAGTCCTCCTAGCAACAGCAGTCCTCATCTCATCCTGAATCCTAAATCGCGCCTCGCGCTCCTCTACTAGTGCCCGCCTCACCTCATTAAGTCTGGCCTCTGCAGAAAGTAAGTCTCGGGTCAGGAACTGCACCACGTAGGCGTGCTTAGTGCCCGACACTGGGGGTAGGTCCATCGGCGGGGGTAGTATGACAGGAACAGGAGCAGGTGCAGGAGCAGTAGCAGGAGCAGGAGCAGGGGTAGGGTCAAGCTCCTCCTCGCCAGAAGTATCATCCTCAGAGTCACCGTCCGATGAAACAGGGCTCGATGACTGCGGAGAGGGTGGGGGTGACACAACACGGCCCTCACCAGATCTCACACTCTCCTCGTCAGTAGCTATAGGAGAGGGGGTAATAGGCTCAGGCTCAGGCTCAAAGGGTTCCTCCTCGGGATCCTCATCATCAGTATCCCCTATCAGCGTAATCCTGGGGCCAAGCTCAGGGTCAGTACCCATATCCTCCTCAGGATCCTCGGTATCTCGCATCAGTGCCTCATCATGCTCTCTCTCAAAGGCCTCAGTGTCTGGTATCTCCTCCATCTACACAAGGGAAATAAGGTGGGTCACTAACCATAAGGAAAGGTTTAAGGAGTAGTTCCCTCACGGGCCTTAAAGTCAGGGCTATATCCGATAACCCGACTGCAAACTCGATGAGAGTTCTAGGTATTATTAGGGTTGTTATTAGGGTTATTATTATTGTTATTGTTATTAGGGTTGCTTTCTTAAATTACTATCGTTTCTGAGAACTGTAACCTCGCTCTGATACCATTTCTGTGACGCCCCTAGATCCGGGGTCGGAGACCTAGGCGCT
This sequence comes from Saposhnikovia divaricata, assembly GCA_036435485.1. Lineage (NCBI taxonomy): Eukaryota > Viridiplantae > Streptophyta > Magnoliopsida > Apiales > Apiaceae > Saposhnikovia > Saposhnikovia divaricata. The sequence goes on along the minus strand of CM071594.1, from coordinate 133,444,782 downwards.
CACGGTCCATTTTCCATTAATAACATACCTGTTCTTGCACGTAATATATAAAACAGCCATCGACCCCACAATAAAACTCACACCGCACACACACACGCAGGTTAGAGTCTCAGAAACGTCATACACTTGATTAAGCAAAAGTAAAAGTTTCAGAGTTATTACAGACCGAATTAAATAGCATTTATGCTACCAGCAACACTTCAATATGAAGCGGAGTTGGCGGCTTGAATGTTTGTTACGGTACACTGCCTTGCACAGGTCATACTTATAAATAAAACGTACTAACAAAAGTTGCCAACCAATCCGGCTAATTGGGCCTACCGGTGGAATCTCAACTACTGCCTCGGGTCTAGTCACCTGCTTTCGGGCAGTCTGTCTGGGTCTTGCCATTTCTCTTAGCTGTTGTGTTTGTAAATTTGAAAACAAGCAAGAGTGAGCAACTATAGCTCAGCAAGAAATATATGTATAAGGTAAGCAATATAACATTACATGTGTTTAGCAGTTATTAACCTCGTTTATATCAATCAGTTATAAAATCACTTGTCATCGTTGATAAATTTCAAAGGTGCACCAATACGTGCCATTGTTTTCAAAATAAACTTGCAGTTCTAGATACTGCATAGAGTCAACATCTTTCTCATCAAAATAGAACACTATCAGCAACTTGGCACATAAGCCTAAGAAGCAGTGTCAGAGCATTTTTCCAAAATGGAGGAATGGGACTTAAAGAAAACATAAAACTTGACAGGGATTGACGATGATCAATCGCCACATCCAAGTCCAATAATCCGCAGGTCTTCTCTACCGGTAGAAGGATAGAAACTACATCCGTAACTATCCTCGGGTGAAAACTACATCCGTAATCACCCTCGATGAAAACTACATCCGTAATCATCCTTCGGCAACACCTGGGCCAGAATAATAATTGATGGACCGCCTGGCTCACGGCCGCTTACACATCCCGGGAATCGTTCGTCAACGGTTCCCACACCTGCCAGAGTCCCTTTTTCTTTTTCTTTTAAAACTTGATTTGAATGAAAACTGAGTAGTTGAGGTCCGACATCAGTTGACCGATGATTCTTGAAATCGTACAAGAAGCAAAACCTGACCGGGGGTTTTCGAAAATGTTTTGAATTCGAAAGAGTTCGAGTTTGAAAGTGCTAAAGGTATCTTGGATTAGCTTTGTCTTTAAATAATGAACAATAATTAATAAAGGGTATTTTAAGATTTAATATTGATAATAAAATAATAATTAAATTAAATTAGCTTTTAATCCAAGATAGGTATTTTTGAGTATTTATGATGATATAAAAATAATTACTTAAGTATACGATACTTCCCGAATGACCCTTCGGGTTTTTCGCAATTTAATTACGATATAACAATATACCGCTCCCCGGTCAATAGTATATATGGACCGCTACGACCTCTATTGCTAGAGTCGTTGTCCGAAGAAAACATTTCATTCTAAGTTCAAGGGGTGCAACATATATGTGCTTATACATCTCAATTTCATCAATACTTCAATAAGCATAAACATTTGATACGATTGAAAACTACAAACACAACAGTGAAAGTCCTTATATATGTAAGTTTTGAAAAGTAAACTTGCCTTGGTGAGGTTGGGGTGGTCGAGCTTGCGGAGTGGAATGATCTATACATAATCAATAGCCGTTCGTTAGTACCTTAACAATATCTCTTTTAATTGCAAGGTTTTAGGGGGTACAAAATTAACTTAATGACTTCGTCTTATGACTCTCTAGCCCCACTATAGGTTCATGTCATCACTCGATTACGCTCGTCACTTATTCGACTTAATTTGGTTACCATATCCGAATCATATTCATTCCCCCTTAAATCACACTCCACTTACGACTTTTTCACTTGCGCGAATTTTACTCTAACATTTTTATAAAATTGAAAAATACATATTTTAATCCAATTCTTTTTGGGTAGCCTTCACCACTGCATTTACTAGCTCCCCTAATTTTTCCATGATCCTACATAAATTTTTAGGGGTTTAAACAAGGTTCACAAGGGGACCATTTAGTGCAGTTCGGATTCCAGAAACACATTTCACTTCTCAGGCCATAACTCAAAATCTATACATCATCTAGTCATGAACCTTATATTTCTGGAAACTACATTCAAATACCTTTCCAACAATATATATTAGGACTTAAGGGGACAAGATTTAGGGGTTCAAAACCCTCCTACATGACAGTACAAGTTCCTGGAAAAATTACTCAGCATGCTTTTACTACTTAACCATTCAAGAATCTTATATAAACATCACAACCATCATCTAAACCACCAAGATCATACTCTATGGCATACATGGAGTTACATACACTAACCACAAGCTTAAAAATCACAACCACAACATTTAAACTCAAGATCTACATCATCCATAACTTATATGTCCAAGATTCACACTAATATCCATGGATCTAACATTAAACACCACAAATAATTCATGGCCAAGAGGGGTTAGGGTTTTATACCTTCTTGAGTATCTAGGAGCCTTGGGTATGCATTAAAAGTCTCAAGAACACCTTGGATGAGCTCCTACAATCCTCACAACTCAAGATCTAAATGAAAACTCAACATTGTTACTATTCATCAAAACTTCAACAATTTATAACTTGAAAACTAGTGGATGAAAGGGGTTGGAATTCATAGCATACCTTTCTTATATGGTGTAGAGTACCTAGGATTTTTGTCTTGAATTAAGAGTGATGAGAAGTGGAAGAAAAGAATCTTTCTTCCCCTTTCTTTGTGCTTGGCCGAGAGCTTCAAGAGCTAGGGGGGAAGAGAGAGTTTTTGTTTTGTTTTTTTTTTTGGTGTTGGTTGAATAAAGTAAGGTGTGTTGGGTGATATGTATTAGGTGTATGTATAATGCATCACATGTTGCAAGTCTAGTGCCTAGGCCATACCTCCTTGTCTCCTTGGACAATGCACCAAACTAGTTACTATTCCTCTAGTTGTCTTTGCATTACTAGTTTGCTTTTCTAACTACCTAGTTGCATGGGACTTGCATGCAATATCTTTCCTTGTATCATTATTCTTCCATCAATGCTTGTCACTTAATCTTTAATTCGTATCGTATCTTAATTAATTTCTCGTAATAATACTTTGTCGCGTAGAGATTTCCCTTGTAATTCCGTAAGTACTTAATTGTATAAATTCCTCGAATATCCATAATTCCTCGTCATAATTCCTAATAAATCTTTTAATACTCCAATAACTCTCAAGACCCAAGTTTTATAATTCTTACTACAATAAGACTCTTGCTTTTAACAACCTTCCCTTTATCTTACATGGTGAATGTGACAGCATAGTTTCTCAGATAATTCAATTCCATTAAACAACATGGATGACTCAGAAGGTTCCAAATTCACAATGTCATATGATATTATATAAAAGAAAATATTACAAAAATTAGGGTTCTTACACCTGCTGGCTAATTAAAATGAGACTCTAATTTCGTTTCCTAAAATAAATTCGATCCAAAACTAAAATTCTATTCTTTCTACTTTTAATAAATACCATATAAATATAATTAAATAGATATAATATAATATTTACTTACATATGAATATATAAAATTTCAAAATTTTACAAAAACGCGTTAATTAATATATACTAGTGCATTACTCTCAAATAAAATTTAAATATCGAGTAGGAAAAATTAATTCAAAAATTCGCGGTTATTACAGTCTCCCCCCTTATAGGATTCCGTCCTCGGAATCAAAATTACGCACTAAACAATTCAGGATATTTATTCCTCATTTCGCTTTCTAATTCCCACGTGGCTTCCTCAACTTGGTGGTTTCTCCAAAGTACCTTCACTAAATTTACTTTCTTAGTTCTTAACTCTTGCACTTTGTGATCTAGGATCTGGACTGGCTGTTCTTCGTATGTCAAATCAGGACGTATTTCCACTGGTTCGTAGGTTATAACATGTATGAAATCAGAATGGTATTCTTGTAACTCAGAAACATGAAACACATAATGGATATGTTGATGATCTGGAGGTAGGGCCAAATGATACGCTAGTGGTCCTATCTTCTTGAGAATCTCAAAAGGTCCTATATATCTGGGGCTCAACTTGCCTTTCTTTCCGAATCTCATTACTCCCTTCCAAGGTGAAACCTTCAGCATCACTTTATCTCCCACTTTAAATGCTTTGTCTTTTCTCTTTTGATTTGCATACTTCCTCTATCGATCTTGAGCTGCAACTAACCTTTTTCGAATAACTTCGGTTGCTTGCTTAGTTTGTTGAAGTAGTTATGGTCCTAGTATTTTCCTTTCTCCTACTTCATCCTAGTATAGAGGTGATCTACACTTCCTTCCGTACAATGCTTCATATGGCGCCATACTTATGCTGGAGTGGTAGCTATTGTTGTAAGCAAACTCAACTAAGCTCAAATGATCATCCCAACTTCCTTTGAAATCAAGTGCACAGGCTCTTAACATATCCTCAACCGTTTGAATTGTCCTTTCACTTTGTCCGTCGGTCTGTGGATAATATGCAGTGCTCAGATTTAACTTCGTGCCAAGACATTCCTGAAAACTTTTCCAAAATCGAGAAGTAAAACGGGCATCTCTATCAGATACGATTGAAACAGGCACTCCATGACGAACTACAATTTCCTTTAGGTATATGTTTACTAATCTCTCAACGGAGTACTTATCACTAATTGGTAGGAAATGCACAGATTTATTGAGTCGGTCAACAATAACCCAAATTGCATCATGGCTAGCTCTAGTTCGGGGTAATCCTATGACAAAATCCATGGTTATATGCTCCCATTTCCACTCGGGTATCTCTAAGCGTTGTAAAAGTCCACTTGGTCGTTGATGTTCTGCCTTCACTTTCTAACATGTCAAACACTTGCTTACCCATTCTGCAATCTCTCTCTCTTCATGTTAGGCCACCAATAATTCAGCTTGATGTCCTGATACATTTTTGTGCTCCCTGGGTGAATGGAATATCTCGAGTTATGCGTTTCACTCATAATTTCCTCCTTCAACTCTGTAACATTAGGAATCCATATTCTCGATAAAAATCCCTTAATTCCCTTATCATCTTTTGAACTCAGAAACTCTTCTCCGGTCAACTCTGATCTTCTTTCTTCCATTACTTGTTCCTGACAACGGCGAATCTTCTCGAGTAACTCTGGTTGAAACTGAATGCTATAAACTCTTTCATTGTTTTGGACTGGGACCTTGACCTCTAATTCCATTCTCTCAAATTCTCTGACCAATTCTTTGAGGTTGTCAACAGGTTGAGTCTTTCCTTTCTACTTAAAGCATCAGCTACAACATTATCCTTCCCTGGGTGGTAGTTTATCGAACAATCATAGTATTTGATCAATTCCAACCATCTTCTCTATCTCATGTTTAATTCCTTCCGCGTGAATATATACTTTAATCTCTTGTGATCCGTGTAAATCTCGCATTTTTCTCCATAAAGGTAATGTCTCCAAATCTTGAGGGCAAAAACAATAGCAGCAAGTTCTAAATCATGAGTAGGGTAACGGGACTCATATTCCTTCAGTTGTCTAGAGGCGTAAGCTATTACTTTCCCACGTTGCATCAGAACACATCCTAAACCCTTGTGAGAAGCATCGCTGAAAATCACGAAATTGCCCTTCTCATCGGGTAAGGTCAACACTGGGGCAGTAGTCAATCTCTTCTTCAATTCCTGAAAGGTGTCTTCGCATTTGGGGGTCCATTCAAACTTTTCACTCTTTCTGGTAAGTCGAGTCAATGGCGTAGCTATCTTTGAGAAATCCTTCAAAAATCTACGATAGTATTCGGCCAATCCGAGGAAACTTCTAACCTCGGTTGGAGTCTTGGGTCTCTCCCAATCTACTACGGCTTCTATCTTTGCAGGGTCTACAGAAATCCCTTTTCCACTCACAATGTGTCCTAAAAAGTGAACTTCTTTCAGCCAGAATTCACACTTCAAAAATTTCGCATATAACTTTTCTTTTCTCAGCGCTTCCAGAACCAAATGGAGGTGTTCAGCATGTTCCTCAAGAGACTTCGAGTATATCAAGATGTCATCAATAAATACAATCACGAACTTATCCAAGTATCTCTTGAATACACGATTCATTAAATCCATAAAAGCATCTGGCGCATTCGTCAATCCAAAAGACATCACTAAAAATTCGTAATGTCCATATCGGGTCATAACGGCAGTCTTAGGAATATCCTCAGTCTTGATCTTTAGTTGATGATAGCAGGATCTCAAATCAATCTTCGAAAAATGTATAGCTCCCTTAAGTTGGTCAAATAGATCGTCGATTCGAGGCAGAGGGTACCTGTTCTTGATGGTCATCTTGTTCAGTTCACGATAATCAATACATAGTCGCATAGATCCGTCCTTCTTCTTCACAAACAATACCGGAGCTCCCCACGGGGATAAACTTGGTCTGATTACACCATTTTCAAGTAAATCTTGTAGTTGTGTTGCCAATTCCTTCATTTCCACTGGTGCCATTCTGTACGGCACCTTTGAGATTCGTGCGGTTACTGGTGCTAGGTCGATTGTGAATTCTATCTCTCGATCCGGTGGAATTCCAGGCAACTCGTCAGGAAAAACATCTTTAAATTGATTAACTACGGGGATCTCTTCGATCGTAGGGGTCTGTTTCTCGGTATCTATCACATGAGCCAGATAGGCTTGACATCCTTGCCGAAGTAATCTTTTAGCTTGAATTATTGACAGAAAATCCTTAGTCGGTTTCCGTCCGCAAAACAGAATTCTTATACCATTAGGTCCACTTAAGCTGACCCTCTTACGACGTACAATTTATTTGAGCATCGTAACGTGCTAACCAATCCATCCCTAGGATGACGTCAAATTCCCCTAACTTAAAAGGAATGAGGTCTGCGTCAAAACGTTGCCCATGTATCTCTATAGAACAATTCGGACACAATCGGTTTACTGGTATGACTTCCTGATTAGCTACTTCTATGTTCAGAATTCCCTCTAAGGGCACAGATTCAAGATTCAACTTACTCATGAAGTTTTCAGAAATAAAAGATTTGGTAGCTCCAGAATCAACTAGAACACAAGCATCCTCAGAGTTTACTAGAAGCGTACCTGCTATCACATCGCTGTCATCTATGGCATCTCATACAGTCATGTTGAAGGTTCTTGCTATCGGCTTGTTACTTGGAGGTGTTGTGAGTCGAGGCACTGGAGTTTCCTTCACAGGCTGTCGGTAGTCTCGGGACACGTGACCTTTCCTTCCACAGTTGAAGCAGGTGACAGATTTATCCTTACAACTAGAAGCTTAATGACCCTTCTGTCCATAGTTATAACAATTCACACTTGCTTGATGACAGGGTCCAGGGTGTTTCTTCCCACATGTCTTGCATTCTGGCAAAGGTGGCCTTCCCTACATCACACTAACTGTTTGTGGCTGTTTGAACCTCTAGTTGCTTTCTCTGATGTCATGATTACCAAACCTTTTTGTGTCAGTACTTCTATCCTCCCTCTTCACAAATGGTTTCTTGTCGCTCCGATTATCAAATCTTCTCACAAAGTTACTTCCGCTGTTTTGAAACTTCCTCTTCTTTTCATCCTTCGGGTACAGTTCACTTCCACTTTCCACTATAGCCGCTTTCTGAACTAAGGTTGCATAATTGGTGATCTCAAACACCGCGACTCGATTCTAGATCCAGGGCTTCAATCCATGCTGAAAGCGCTTTGCTCTCTTCTCCTCAGTATCTACATGATAGGGTACAAACCTCGAGAGTTCTGTAAACTTGGCCTCGTAGTCTGCAACAGTCATCGTCCCTTTCTTGAGTTCTAAAAACTTAATTACCATCTGATTTTCCAAATACTTGGGAAAAATACCTCTCTAGAAACAACTCTGAAATCTGATCCACGGTATGACCGCGTTACCCTCCATAGCTCTCTTCGCTTCCTACCAGTAATTAGCTTCACCTTTCAACATATACTTAGTAACGATGATAGTCCTAGCTCATTCAACACTATATAAAGGAACTATTCTTCACCTCTCTCCACCATGCTCTCATTTCTTTAGAATTAATAAACCTTTTGGTCTCACAATGTCTTACTACATATAAGTCTTAATAGTGATGGTATGGTTTGAGTTTCTCAATCATAAGATGCATTTCTTCTCAAAGGGTCTTTCCGTTTTTAAAGAAAATCAAGGAATAACTTCCAAATATACCCTTAATTTGGTTTTAGTCTAGGTCATGGGTTTTGAATCTACTTTATAATCCAAAATATTCTACTTTGATTCTCAATTGCGGTGTGTTTCATTTAAAGAAATGTTGTAGGTATAAAGGGGTAAAACACTTGTCATACTTGAGGCAAGAAAATTTTAGAAAATATGGTAAGACATGCCTCAAGAGTTTGAAGTATCACAATCATGTTAATTGTCTCAAACATTAATCTTAAAACTTCGAAGGGTTAAATCGCCGTTTAGCTACTATACTCAGAAAGAAGGTAGTGGAAACACGCATTAATGTTCTCTTTCTTTTCCTATATGAAAAACGATCCCTCTTTCATCAACAAGTAATATATCATCAATGTATACTCAGTATCGAGTCGCTTCTCACTTTTAAAGGATTGAGTTCAATAATTTCTCCGTATTCAAACCAAATTCTTAAGCACCAATCATTTTAGGATCCATAAGAACATTTGAATAGAGATAACTCATAAAGGAACTAATGTTAAAGAACAACATGAGTATGTTCTTTTTTTTATAGTGAGAATCTTTTACGAGAGGATTAACTGAGAGATCATGATGATCATTGAACATCTGTTTTGTTGCATGTGTCATTAGGACAACCGTCATAGTACACAAGGTGGCCAACCTTTAGTACTCTAATGACAAACAACAGTACAAATGGTGGCGTCCCACCAGACTTCAATCACAGAGACTAATAGCCTTCCCCTATATATAGGGTTGTTCATCTCAATATTTTGAGAAAATGCCCAAAATGGCACAAATTTATGTACATAATGCCCAAAATAGCACAGTTTAATATGTTAGTCCTCCTCTGGCACACAGCTAACGCCTTATTTACCTTCGTTAGGTTTTCCGCCCATGTCTCTCTCCTTTTATCGGGTATAACTACATACTAATGATTTTGTTGCCCACATCTACATCTAGCATCGTGAAATAATTCACCTCTTTCTTCTGTAAGGACCTATACATACATACACACATACACATCGCTAATTACCTGGATTCTGAAGCAAAAGCATGTGACGAAACTATTTATTCTACCCCAACACAACGCATGTAGAGCTTGCATTTATATGGAAACGGATAAGTCAAATGCCTTTATAATGAAACGCAATCAGTACTTGCGTTGAAAGAGGAAGTGAAACGCATATAAACGATGCGTTAAGAGGGAAACGCTGTTTCTACCAGCGTTAGGTGAGGTTTCTAACAGTTCTAAAAGCAAAACGCAAGACAAGCATGCGTGTTAGCCATAACGCAAGTAGTAGAGGCGTCACCTTTGTGCTAGTGTAGGGTCATCTTTCTTATATGTGATATTTTAGGAATTTTGTTCAAAATTTGTGCTATTAAAGACCATAACCCCAATATTTTAAAGGGTATCAAATATAGGAATGGATATGAAAGGGATTTGTATTTATGAAAGTACATGATGATGGGTAACTTAACCTCTAAACAACATAGGTCATTTTCAAATAGGATATAAATTGCCTGAGTAAATTCAAATGATAAGATTTATCGATAATCGTTGCGAACGAAGTTATTTAAAGAACGATTTTCCAGCACAATATAAGCTCTTAGGAACAACTATCGATTCTCGAAATAAAGCGACACTTGCAAACTTCAGTAGCTCGTCAGGGAAGAAAATCTCTAAGAGGGGATGCACAAAAACACAATATCATAGAGAACTATTTCAACCTCTAAAGTATATCTTTAAAAAAACTAATGTCAGTCCCGAAATCGTTGAAAAGTTTAGCCTCGAACTTGGGACACATAGTTTCATCTCTCTTTAAGTCCATCTCTGGTGCACGTACCTCGTGCTGGTCCAACTCTGACTCTGGTAAGGGTATTGATAACATCTACAAAGTGTGAAAACTCTGTAGGGTATCATCTGATCTTAATAATAATGGAAACTTAGACATCCTATCTTTAAATCAGTTGGGAACTAGGGGTCCATGCGAATAAAGTATAGAACAACTATCTCGAGCAGAACGAAAGTCAACATATCCGGAAATAGACATCTACAAAGGTACAAAAAGTTTCGGACACAACCAGGTTCCAATCGACTAGATATACGTATAGATATGTATAAGGGTGTAAGGCACTTAGTGCTAAAATCTCAATATCGTATTATATCTCTAAACTCTCACATCGTGTTATATTCCTAGGCTCTCACGTTTTCCTAAGAATATAATTAATGCTCTGATACCAAAACTGTAACGCCCCCAAATCCGCTTTGACCAGGGACCCGGGTCGTCACATTGTCTCAATATCCTGCAGCACACGTCAGCGCAATAATAAAGCAAAATATTTATTACAACGGAGCATAAATGTCCCTCTCCGCAGATCCAAGATCGGTCTCACACAATATTACAATATGTCTCAGTATGTCTTAGATAATATCTTACATAAGTTCACACAAAGAGAAAATAAAGGTTCCAGCTGGATATTCTAATTCTTGTCAGCATAGCCTGGCGCTTTTCCTTTTCCTCTAGATCCATGGCTGGACGTTTCGCCTATTTCCATCTTCACAGCTGAACAAAATGTTGTAAAGCAAGAATGAGCAACTATAGTGCTCAACAAGTTCTCTCACTGCTCGGTGTATAAATATAATAAGATTTACCGAAAGAAATACTCGAAGTTCAAAATAAATCGGATATCACAATCTGACTCTGTCTCAATACTCATCTCGAAATCAGAATACTCGAAAGACTCATTTGATATAACTCTGATGACTCGTGATTTAAGAGTAACTGGTCTTCCACCTCTCGGTATCTCGATGGGGCGATCAACTAACCGACCGAGAATACCGTCCTCCAATGACACCACACTTCGCCCGATCACGGCTACAATACGATATCAACAATATAATATATATGTATGAATGCTAGCATCATAGTGGGTTATTAATTCAATCCTGGCAACAAAGTGCCTAAATATTCTCGTGTCCGTATTACGGTACACGAGTCTCTCTTTCTCTATAATGGGCCTCTTTCCCAAAATTGACCAGTAGAATACAAAATTCCCGAATATTTGATGAACAGATACTTGAGATAACTCTTCCAGGAAAATATTTACAAATCTGGCGGACTGCCAATCTAACTCAATTGCGCCACCAATCCGGACAATGGACTAATTTAACTCTCAATAATAATATTTTATTGGTTGACACAAACAAAATGCCAAACCCTGACAATAAAAGCAACAACCTCGAAATAATGAGAATAGTCTTAAAATGATATATTTTGAGTTGTACTGAACAAATAATACTACTCGAATATTTATAATACTCATTACCGATGAACGTTAAATAGAATATTTTTTCATTTGATCAACGAGTAAAACTCTAACGATTCTAATTTTATAATTCTTATTTGTTGATTCGGAAGATGAATCAACTAAAAGATAATCAATAAATATTGTCGAATTTGTAAATAAATTCGATCGAAAAGAACGAATTTAACTAGCTCAAACAAATGAGACTAGTTCCACTGAAATAAAATAATCGTTGTCTCGATTTAATGAGATCGACCCAATAGCAACGAATTTATTTCTACGATTATAGGGAGTATAATTCGCAAGTAGACTAAATTAATAGTATCGTAATATTTAACGAGAAATAATGCTCAAAAGAAATTATTGCATCATAAGGAGCAACAAATATATCTCACAATTGATATCTCAAAATAAATACGGAATGAAACAACAGAAATACAAAGTTTCCAAGAGTTAGGGTAGGAATGAACTTGCCTCGATCTCGAAGTGCGAATAAATGCAGATAAAATTTATACTCTACCCGTGAACTTGGCGTCGATCTACGGCTCGAGAAATAATCTCTAAAAATGGCAACCAGAAATACGTGAGCGATTCGTCAAAATAAAATATTCCCGATCCGATAATAATATTTAAATATAAAGAATATTAATAATAATATAATATCTCTTGAAAATCTCTACCATAAATAAGGGAAAATAATCCCCGGATAAATAAATCCTTCTTCGAATTCAGAAATCAAATCTAGAAAATATATACTATTTCTTATATCCGTAAATCCCGCTTAAAACGAAGAATAGGGTTACCGAATATAACAGCAATTATCCCATTTTAAATCTCGAAATTAATTTAATATTATTCCGATTTTAATCTCTAAAATAATCCCATCTGACCTGGTTAATCAAAATAGTCCGAAAATATTTAATATCATCCTTCCAAAAATAAAACCTCATTTAACTCTATTTATTCACAATTAATCTCTCTTTTTATCAACCAATCAATATACTACCAAATTATGTCAAAATAATCACTAATTATTTCTAAATGATTGCTAACAATTAATCATACCAATTGCACTTCTAATTTAAATTAGCTCTTATAAATTCTCTAAAATTCCTTACTTTAATTAATATTAATCTCACAACAAAATTACTCAAGTGATATGGGCTAAAAGTAAGCCCTAAAGACACATTTAATGTGGCATTAATTAGACCCGGAATGGTCCAAATGTGGGGCCCACCGGACAGGCCCAATCCCTATTTATAATATTAATTTCGTAATTAATATTAAGGGTAATAACCAGCTCAGCAATAAGAGTCAAACAAGGATACTACTCATGCCTGACTTAACCTACAAGATACATACTTTAACATGGAAACTTATTCCTATAAGGAAGAGATCTAGAACTTTCCTCAAGGAAGACTTGTCCACCAAGTCTCTGACTCCTACCATAATTCAAGGGCTTCTCAGCCTATATAAAGGGTCTAACCCCTCATCTCAGAACTACGTTTTTGGCTTGATCTTTGATATACATCAAAGTACGTAGGCATCTTGTGAAGGTAGATTCAGCCACGAGCACGAGAGCAGCCATTAAAGCACGAAGCTCACGAACCCTAACAATAAATACACACAAATCCTAGCCGCAATTCGATAACCTAGTTTTTATTCCACAACATTTGGCGCCGTCTGTGGGAAGAAGACATCAACCATGGTTAGCACACGAAGAACTGCACCTAACGCTACTGAAGCTTTACCAATCAGCTCTGCTCCACCTCTTACCTCTGGGACAACCACGTTTGAACAAGGGACGATTCGCCAAAATCAAGTTTCTTTACCTCCAGGGACGAATCCCCCTGCTGGGAGTACGCTGCCTATGGTTGTCCATCCAGATCAGGGAACCAACTCTCTTCAAATGGTGGTCTCTCCCCTGGTCGATCCTAACCGCCCTCCATCTGGGGTACAGATCCATACTACGGATCTCCCCGTGAATACTAACCCCATGTATGGGCTGCCCAACTACCCCCGTGTTCGAGAACCTGGACCGAGTGGTCATGCTTTGCAGATCCGAGATCGCGAGTATCTAGATTACTCCGGTCCCTATACTACTGATTCGACATCTGAGGATGACGATGATGACCGTGATGAAGCCCCAAGGAGGCGACGTGCTAGTAGAGAGCCCCGAAGGATCCATGATGGACCTCCACAAACAACTGAGGAAAGGATCAAGGCTCATGAGGCTGAGATCCAGAGGCTGAAGGATGACGCCGCCAGGGAGCAAGCAAGGCAGAATCAAAGTCTGCATCGACCTCCTCCAATCCCAGGAAGTGTTCCTGTTATAGATCTGGAGAGGTCTTCTAGGAGACGAAGAAGGGCCGATGCCTCAACTCAAGGAGCGACAAGGGCGGAAGTCCCCAGAAACAACCCCAAGGATTTGATGCCTCTAGATCTTGATGATCCAACACCTCCATTCACTGAGGAGGTGATGAATGCCCGCATCTCAAAGAAATTCAAGATGCCGACGATCAAGGCCTATGATGGAACAGGCGATCCTGAAACTCATGTCAGGACATTCACAGCTGCACTACTGCTACAACCTGCTAGTGACGCCTTAAAGTGTAGGGCGTTCCCTCAAACCCTGTCGGGTATGGCTCAAAGGTGGTATAGCAGGCTACCTGCGAACTCGATTGGCTCTTTCAAGGAGTTGAAGAATGCCTTTGTTAGCCAATTCATTAGCGGAAGAGTTCATGAAAAGAGTTCTGCATCCCTCATGTATGTTGTGCAGGGGAAGAACGAGAATCTAAGGGAATATCTCAAGCGATTCACCAAGGAGACATTGAATATTACAGATCATGAGAACAAAGTGGCCATGGTAGGTTTGGAACACGGAACCACTGATCCTTTCTTCAAGAGGTCTTTGGCAAAGCATCCTCCTGAGAACATGGCTGAGCTCCAACGAAGGGCCGACAAGTATATCAAGGCAGAGGATAGCATGAAAAAAGAAGCTGTTGTAGGCAATGGCAAGGGCTCCAATGATTCTAAGAAACGGAAGCAAGAACAAGAGTATGATGCTAGGGACAAGTATCCTCGGACTAGCAAGGATTCTGAATCACCACCGAAGAAGAGTTTCGGACCAAGATTCAATGACTATGCAAGCCTGAATACTCCTAGGAGTCAGATCTTGTTGGATATTGAGAAACATAAAGATTTTCGATGGCCGAAGCCACTTAGGGGTGATCCCGCAAAGAGAAACAAGGATCAGTACTGTAGGTTCCACCGCGATGTGGGGCATGATATAGATGATTGTAGGCAATTGAAGGATGAGATTGAATTCTTGATCCGAAAAGGAAAGCTGAACAAATTCACTAAGGGTGATGATCGTGGAACTCAAAGGAGGGATTATGATAGAAGAGACAATGATAGAAGGGATGATGATCGAGGTCGAGATCGTAACCCTCAGCCCCGAGGGCCAGTTATTAACATGATTTGGGGAGGCCCGACAGCGGCTGGTACAACCTGAAATTCTCGAAAGGCGTATGCCAGAGAAGTGATGCACATCGTGGGAGAAGCCCCGAAGCGTGCCAGGACTGAGATAGCAATTGGTTTCAATGACTCAGACCTCGAAGGGGTGAAGTTCCCTCATGATGACCCGTTGGTCATAACCCCTGTGATTGGGAACTCGAAAGTGAAACGAGTCTTGATAGACAATGGAGCTTCTGTTGATATTTTGTTTCATGATGCATTTATAAAGATGGGGTATACTGATTCTCAGTTGACCCCGACCAACATGCCGATTTACGGATTTAATGGAGTTGAATCCAAGGTTGAAGGAACAATTCAGTTACCTATGACTATTGGGCAAGAACCTAAGGAGGCTACTCAGATGCTGAATTTTCTGGTGATTAAGGCATCCTCGACCTTTAATGCAATCCTGGGAAGGAGTGGACTTCATGCGTTCAAGGCTGTTGCCTCTACCTATCACATGAAGATTAAGTTTCCAACCCGAAATGGAGTTGGAGAACAGAAAGGTGACCAGAAAATGGCAAGGAGCTGCTATGTGTCCGCACTGAGATCTGATGGAGTCGAGGGGCAGGTACTCCCGATTGAAGACATGGATGTCCGTGGTGATGATGAACACCGAGGGAAACCCACTGAGGATTTAGTTCCTATCCCTCTCGAGCCGGGCAACCCTGAGAAAGTAACCTATGTGGGAGCATCTTTGAAAGAACCCCTAAAGGGCAAGTTGATAACATTCTTGAAAGAAAATAGTGATGTGTTTGCTTGGACTGCGGCTGACATGCCAGGGATTGATCCTCAACTCATAACTCACAAGTTGAATGTCGATCCCGAACGGAAGACAATAAAGCAGAAGAAGAGAAATTTTGCTCCTGAAAGGCAGGAGGCCATAAAACAAGAAGTTGATAAGCTCTTAGAGGCTGAGTTTATTGAAGAGATTCAGTTTCCCAAATGGTTAGCAAACCCTGTGATGGTCAAGAAAGCAAATGGGAAGTGGATGATGTGTATAGATTTCACTGATTTGAATGATGCATGTCCGAAGGATTGCTTTCCCCTGCCAAGGATTGATATGTTAATCGATGCCACGGCTGGACATGAGATGTTGAGCTTCATGGATGGGTTCAGCGGCTAAAATCAGGTTAAGATGCACAAGGATGACATCCATAAGGTATCTTTCATAACTGACTTTGATGTTTTCTGTTATCTTGTTATGGCTTTTGGTCTAAAGAATGCAGGAGCTACTTACCAACAACTGGTGAATAAGATATTCGCCCATCTGATTGGAAAAACCATGGAGGTCTATGTTGATGACATGTTAGTCAAGAGCCTACTCATGGCAGATCACATTAAGCACCTTAGAGAGGCATTCGAAGTGCTGAGGCACCACAAGATGATGTTGAATCCAGCCAAGTATACTTTTGGCGTTGGATCTGGAAAGTTTTTGGGTTTGATGGTTTCGAAAAGAGGCATAGAGGCCAACACCGACAAGATCAAAGCAATCTTAGACATGGAACCACTATAACACACCCAGATCCGGGGTCAGGGATCTGGTCGTTACGGTCTCAATTTCCATCCACAAAACCAACATAAATAAAATTACAACCATGTGACCCAAAACAACAACATAAAACACACCCGATATAGTCCCAGAGATGAAATCAGAGTAATTACCAAATATTATTAATCACAAGATTGAGTTCTTACAACCCAAAAGGTTTACAATTTACCAATACATACTCATTGCCATCCATTTGTATGTGTCATATAAAAAATACATTTGACACTCAGATTGTAAGAACCCAGATTTTGGGTGGAATTAAAACTTTTATGTATTTAATGATGTAAGAACGAATAGCGGTTATGGCTACAATGTAATAATTGATATTTGGAAAGAATGAATGGAATTCGACTTTATTATGTTTATGTCTTGAAGAATGCTAAAGGGTGACAACATAGGTAAGAATAATCTATCTTCTAAGGGAATAAGATATGGCAACTTCAAGCAAGAGAATACTCTCATGTCATCCAGATCGATAACGATTAATCCAGTAGTTCCGTAAAAAGGTTAAGGAACGATCGAAAGAGAATACGGACAATTATACAACCCTAAGAGAACAAGTAAAGAATACAGAATGAATAGTGTTTTGGTGGGAGTATAGAAAAATATGAGACGACACTATATAGAAGCATTCGGAACGGATTTCCGAGTTCGTATTAGTGATCCAGGGGGAAAATAAGTGTATGTAAAAGCTGTCGGATTCTGAAAAACCGCACTTTTATTTTCTCCGAGAGTTCCCTGGACACTGATAGCCTTAAATATTTATCGAATGGATTTAAAGAATATAAATTGGAAAGTTAGAATGAAAGATGGAGAATGAAAGTATTAATATTAAAAAGGATTCCCGGTAAACCCTAATTAGAAATCCGTGAAATATTCCTACGAACGATCAATCGAAACGGGCAATAACCGGACACAGAAACAAGCAGAGGAAGAAAGAGTCTTGTGCAAGCTACTAGTATAAAATATCTAGTAACCAAACTAGAATCAAGGAACTAGCACCCTAGAGAATGCAACTAAGTACTTAGCAAGGCAACCATGTAGTTAGGCTAAAACCACCACATTTTCAACACTTGTCATGGTATTTCCTCATCCAACACCTCACTACTTTAATAAAGTAGCTTTATACAAGATATTATGTTGTAAGTGGATGAGAGTGGATGAGATTAAATCTTAAAAATCAAAAGAAACCAAGCAACTCTCCCCCCCTTGCATATTCCATTCGGCCCTTCACTAATTCCAAAATCAAAACCCCTCTTCCCACCATCTTTTGATCTTGTAAAAATTATGGTGAGTCTTAAATTTCCTAAAAGTGATCCCATAAAAATTTCAAATCCAAACTCTCTTGTTTCCATTTTCAAAAAATTCATCAAAGAGGAGGATGAATAGTGGTTTTATGAACTAATCTTGTTTTTTCTTGTTTTTCATGGTGGATTTAGCTAGCTTAGGATCATCCAAGGATAGATCAAGGCTTAGGAAGGTTATACTACTCTCTAAGGAAGGTATAAATCATTTCAAACCCTAAGCTTTACTTTGAGTTTATGCATGATTCATGGTGATTTTGGATTAAGTGATATTAGCAGTATTCTACCCCCATGTTAGCATGATTTTGTGGTTAGATTAGCTTTATGATGATATATTGATGAAGCATGATATTCTTGAGCTTTTAAGAGATGATTATTAACTGTAGTAATTGATTAGATGCCCGGTGTGGCTTGGTTGTTGCGTAATGAATTTTAGAACGCTCGATTCGTAGCCGTCGTAATGCCCGATTTTCATTAACACTAAGAAACCGAACTGGTCAGTAGCCATAACTCTCTGTTCTTGGCAAGTTAATGAACCCTACTGATATATTTTTGAACATAGATCACTTTGGCGAAAGAATCGAAGCATTTCGATTTACGGTTTAGGAATTATGACCAAATTACTAAAAGTAGTTCGAATCCGTAAACGAAAGTTCGTAACTGAAATTGAACCCTCGTAAACTATGTAACGTCATGGTGAATCTTGGTAAATAAATACTAGAGGTAAAAAGGAAGGTGTGAAAGAAAACCGTATGTCAAAAGGATCATTTTTCGATTTATTAAAAATGTTCGAGTCGAGGTTAAACGCGAACGAACCCCTAAAAGACGACTCTTTTATAACTTCGGTAAAACACTTAGAAAACGGGCGATAAAACTCGGAGTATAATATTGGTTCGTAACGATCGACCTTAGAACTCATATGACTTAAGTATGTCCCAAGTATAAGTACAGTGACATGTCGTATTAACGAACGAGTGTCGGGTCGGATCAGTGATAAAAAGGAATCCACAAAAAGGGGTATAACGAGATAACTCGAGAACGTGTTCGAATTAAGTTTAACTTAACTTTTAATATGTTAAGTGATTAATCCCGAATTCCTTGGCTATTTATAGATCACCAAGCTGAACCGGGACCCGCTACCACTACCCCTTACCGTACTCGACTACCAGGCAAGTTTCAATTCCCTTATTTTAGGCTGTTGTTGTGATTGAATATATATGTATGTTTTCTGTTATAATATGCCATAGCATGCATGCCTACCTTCAAGTTATATCATTATGCTTGTTCCCTGATTGTTATTGGCTTATAAATTAGATAGCTATCGTATCAATTATAAGCCGGTTATTGTAAGACCCTCATAGAAGGGCGTATACATCTTATTCATCAAATATAGACCGAGAGTCAATATTTCCTGATATATCGAGATTACCTCGGAGGAAAATATTTAAGTAAATATTTTCCATTATTCGGGCGACGAATATTATTTGAATATTCGTTCGAGATTATTTATTTAACGATCCTTACTTCAAATAATTATTTGAACGTAACTATTCGACGAATAATATTTATTTTAATATTCATTCAGAGTCGAATTATTTATCGATTATTATTTCGAATATTCTTCTAAAGATGAGACTACTAAATGAATATTATTTGGATATTCATTTAGAATATTATTTTATTAAATAAATATTACTTTGGAATATTCATTTAGGATATTAATTACTTGATGAATATTATTTTAATATTCATCTGAAGCTTGATTTATTTATCGAATATTATCTCGAATATTCCTTTAAAGCTTGGATTACTAAATGAATATTACTTGATATTCATTAAAATATTATTCATTAAATGAATTTTACTTTTTGAATATTCATTTAAATTCCTAATTAATTATGAATATTGTCTTAAATATTCCTTTCAGGTCCTACTAATTAAGGAATATTATTTTGAATATTCATTTAAATAGTTATTTATTCAATAAATATTCTCCTGATATTTCTTCAGGGATTATTTTGGAAAATACTCTGATTAAAGATATTCTTTCATATTCCTAAATAATCTTTAAATATTTTTAACTCAATAAATATTCTCTGAATATTTATTCCATACTTAGAATAATCTCAATAAGGTTCATCTTCTTCGATTATTACGAAAAATATTTCGGAGTCATATTATTATTAATCTTATATCAAGAAAGGTTCTCAGACATCATTCTTCTTTGAGTCTATCTCCCTAATAATAAGGGAACCTTACTTGGAAAATGTTATTTATCTTGTCGACTTCCCGGTCATAAAGTATTCTCTTCACTCGCAACTCGGGTGCTGTTGACTTATTAAGTCGTTGTTTACCTTCTCATTGTAACACCCCCAGATCCGGGGTCCGGGATCCGGTGGTTACGGTTTCCAATTCTGTCCACAACACTTGAACTTTCCTTAACATAAAATAAATTACGTCTCTATAACCCAACACAATAATATAAAACACACCCGTTATAGTCCCAGAGATGAAATCAGAGTAACACTCAAATTTTTATTAATCACATTATGAGTTCTTACAATCCAAAAGAATTTCAATATAAATACATACTCTTTGCCATCCATTTACATAAGGCATACTAGACCATATTCTTGGTACTGAAAGAATAAATATACCCTACCAATAGCTTCTTCTTCAGCTCTGGTAGTCTCATCGTCCTCGCCCGCGTCGAGTGCGCCTTGTGCGAGTCATCTGGTCTAGCTGTTGTTGTGATATAATAATAAAGCAAGGGTGAGCAATAGCCCACCAACAATAATATATGACTGAACGATAATGTATAACAGTTCAAAAGTATCTTTCAAACCATATGCCATGCCTTTACGGAAATGATGCCAGTATAATATGAACGATGAAGTTACAAGGTAACTTAAAGTATTTGTTCGTAGAAATATCTGCTACATCAAAGTAAGCGAGATATTCTTATTGTTATTAAGAAGAGGAACTTGCAAGAAAAGGTTGCAATTCCAGTTATGACCCTTTTCAAACTCTGCCAACAGTAATCATGTTGCAGGAAATAAATAAATTTGGATGATGAACCAATGATGGAGTATTCACCGCGCCCGCTGTTCCAATCTTGATGATCAGTCGAGATCGTACAGCTCAATTTAGATTTACTACCGGTAGAAGGAAGAACTGACGGCTTTACTTGTGTACCGCCTTACTAGCTCTCCCCGGCCAACGGTTGGGCCAAAGGGGATGGACCGGCGCTACTCGGCCTCTTACACGACTCCTAGTTCAAATAGAATTCATGATTCTGAATGTAACGTTCGTCCCCCTTTCCCCAAGTATAATACTTGTTGATAAGACTCCACAAAGTAGTCGTATCTAGTTGGAAAGGAAAATTTACCAATAACTCCCAAGCTATTGCTTGGTAACGGATATCAACTTGTTCCAGTGATCTTACCCCTCGAAAGATGAGAAGGTAAGCAACGACTTAATAAGTCAACAGCACCCGAGTTGCGAGTGAAGGGAATACTTTATAACCGGGAAGTCGACAAGATAAATAACATTTTCCAAGTAAGGTTCCCTTATTATTAAGGAGGTAGACTCAAAGAAGAATGATGTCTGAGAACCTTCCTTGATATAGGATTAATAATAATATGACTCCGAAATATTTTTCGTAATAATCGAAGAAGATAAACCTTATTGAGGTTATTCTAAGTATGGAATAAATATTCAGAGAATATTTATTGAATTAAAAATATTTAAAGAATATTCAGGAATATGAAAGAATATCTTTAATCAGAGTATTTTTCAAATAATTCTTGAAGAAATATCGAGAGAATATTTATTGCATAATTAAATATTCAAATGAATATTCCAAATAATATTCATTAATCAATAAGACCTGAAAGGAATATTTAAAATATTTAAAATAATATTCGATGATTAAATAGAACCCTGGATGAATATTCAAAATAATATTCATAATTAATTAGGAATTTAAATGAATATCAATAAAGTAATATTCATTTAATAAATAATATCCTAAATGAATATCAAGTAATATTCATTTAGTAATCCAAGCTTTAAAGGAATATTCGATATAATATTCGATAAGTAAATCAAGCTTCAGATGAATATTGAAGATAATATTCATCAAGTACTTAATACCTTAAATGAATTTTCAAAAGTAATATTTATTTAATGAAATAATATTCTAAATGAATGTCCACATAATATTCATTTAGTAGTCTCATCTTTAGAAGAGTATTCGAAATAATAATCGATAATCAATTCGACTCCGAATGAATATGGACGAATATTATTCGTCGAATGATTACGTTCAAATAATTATTTGAAGTAAGGATCGTTAAAATAATTAGTCTCGAACGAATATTCAAATAATATTCGTCGCCCAAATAATAGAAAATATTTACTTAAATATTTTCCTCCGAGGTAATCTCGATATATCAAGGAATATTGACTCCCGGTCTATTTTTGATTAATAAGATGTATACGCCCTTCTATGAGGGTCTTACAATAATCGGCTTATAACTGATATATAACTATCTAGCTTATAAGCCAACAATAACATTCAGGGAACAAGTATATCACTTCAACTTGAAAGTAGGCATGCATGCAATGGCATATGTATATCAGCATATATATATATATATATATTTATTCAATCACAACAACAGCCTAAAAGAAGGGAATTGGAACTTGCCTGGTAGTCGAGTACGGTAAGGGGTAGTGGTAGCGGGTCCCGGTTCAGCTTGGTGATCTATAAATAGCCAAGGCATTCGGGATTAATCACTTAACATATTAAAAGTTAAGTTATACTTAATTCGAAACACGTTCTCGAGTTATCTCGTTATACCCCTTTTTGTGGATTACTTTTATCACTGATCCGACCCGACATTCGTTCGTTAATACGACATGTCATTGCATTTATACTTGGGACATACTTAAGTCATATGAGTTCTAAGGTTGATCGTTACGAACCAATATTATACTCCGAGTTTTATCGCCCGTTTTCTAAGTGTTTTACCGAAGTTATAAAAGAGTCGTCTTTTAGGGGTTCGTTCGCGTTTAACCTCGACTCGAACATTTTTACTAAATCGAAAAATGATCTTTTTGACATACGGTTTTCTTTCACGCCTTCCTTTTTACCTCTAGTATTTATTTACCAAGATTCGCCATGACGTTACATAGTTTACGAGGGTTCAATTACAGTTACGAACTTTCGTTTACGGATTCGAACTACTTTTAGTAATTTGGTCATAAATCCTAAACCGTAAGTCCGTTTCATGCGATCTTTATATCAAAACGAATCTTGAAACATAATCTATCCTATCATGGCAGAAAATGAAGCTGTACAGTGAGTTATAGCTACTGTGATGCTCGGTGTTTAATAGTCTAACGAAAATTCGGCATTACGACGGCTATAAATCGAACGTTCTAAAATTCATAACAATCAATCCAAGCCACACCGGGCATACTATACATGGTTTTCATCTTAACCAGTCCAAGAAGGTTTCAATTAACCATCATAATCATCAAAACTCTTAAATCATCACTACTAACTACATAATCATGCTTTTATGCATATAACAACACCATAATCTAACTAATCTAAAACCATCAAGAACATATATAAAACTCAAAGTAAGATCTTGGGTTCTTAAGAATTATACCTTCCTTGGAGAGTGTACAAGCTATAATAACCCTTATATAGTCCTTGTATGGCTTTAACAAAGCTTAAATCATCCAAAGAAACCAAGAAATCAAAGTTAGTTTCTTGAAAACACTATTCACCCTCATCTTTGAGGATTTATTTGAAAATGGAAAACATGGAGTTTGAAGCTAAGATTTCTAGGAGATCATTTTTATGAAATATAGGACTCACCATAAAAATTTGGAGATCAAACAATGGTTGGAAGGTGGATTTTGAAATCTTAAAACTCCAAAATTCGAAGTGCCTTGGTTTTGGGGGAAAAACAGTGAACTTCTCGAATTTATTTACCCATCCAAACGATCTTCAAAAATTATGAAATTAAATCCCCAACTTCACCTTGATGTGTAGAAGCTCCATGAATTTTTTCATGATTTTTAGATGAGTAGATCTAGGTGAAAAAAAATGGCAAAGACCCCTGCCCTGGAAAATGCAACTGCTGGAAAAATGGGGGAGAGGTGGTGTTTGCTTGGCTAGTTGTCAAATGATATTTGTGATATGTATAAGTGGGTATAGCTGCTAATACTCCTCTTAATACAAGTGTCAAAGGTTTATGGTGTGTTAGAAAAATTGATGATGTGAAGCCTTGTTGTTTTCTTCTTGTCCATCCACCTCATTACTTCCTTTCTCATTTCTTTTCTTCATTTCATTTCCACCAAATATTCTTATATATAACCCCAGCTGATCAAGTAGGGTTTTTTTTATCTCGTTACGTATTTAATCTGTAATTTCTTTCGCGTTTGCTTGATCGCTTAATCTTGTTATAAAGTTCTAGCGATTTCTAGAACACTTGTTATTCTAACTCAAAGGTTTTCATTCTAAATCCTCAAATCATACTTAATAAATAAAATCCTTGAATCCTTAACATTATAATACTCTTGTCTTGATCGTATTGATAGGCTCTTTACGGTTCGGTCAAATATTGTACCGAAAAAGAATTTGGAATTTCTGAATTCCGATCGTCTCTGCATTCACTTATTTCCTCCGCGTATTACTAATATGACTTCGAAACATCCATAACACGTCCCGTACATAGGGTGGCGTGAAAAGTTTTCCAACTTACAAAGTCACTATTCATCCACCAAATTACTATGCACGTACAGGAAACACTATGCACGTACGGGAAATACTATGCACGTACGGGAAATATGGGAAATACTATGCACGTATTCATTTCTCTTCAAGGATCCATTAGCTCCTTCCTGGATGGTAGATTATTCTTATCTAGGTCCTCAACCATCGAATTACTCTATTCTGACAATATACCAATGCATCAGGATCATTGTCCAAAGCAATATCCATTCATTACAATCATTGTTCTTTGAAACCACCATTCATTAGAGCTGGTGACCTTGTTGTTGGAATCATTGTTCCTCATTTTATCATTACTTAATAAAAGTTTTAATTATATCCAAAATTTGGGGTTCTTACAGTCTCCCCTCCTTAAAAGGATTCCGTCCCGGAATCAGGTAGGAAGCAAAGAGTCGTTTGCCTGTCGTTCACTCTTTAGCTTCCCGGTCAATTCTTATTCGTTCTACCCTTCCTCAGCACATCTTCTAGTGCTACAATTCATACTTTATCCTTTTTCCATCAACGTTGCTACTTTTCGTACAACTCACTATCCGGGTTATACTTTTACTCAGTCTTATCCTTATTGATACCTGCAGTAACATTGGTATCACTATCACCCTACGATTCGGAGGTAACCTCGCTCGTACTGTGCATTTCCTGATCGCTTTAATCTTCGCAATCTAGATCAATATAGAGAAGTGGAAAGATTTGTTGAGAGATCACTATGATCAATTGAACATTTGTTATATTGCATAGTTAGTACAGAAGGGGGCCAGCCTTTAGTACTTGACAAGCAATTAAACAAGTCATAGCATTCCACTTAGACTTCTATCACATAGACAGATAGTCACGTAGCAGTACCTCCCCTCCAAAAAGGGTTGTTCTTCTCAATTCATAAAGAAGATGAATAAGAGAGAAGAAGAGAAAAGAGTTCTAAAGGATTATAGAAAGCTTCCATGATTGTAGAATATCATACTCAGAATTTACCTCTGAACTATAGAGGTTTATCAAAGAAGAAATTAATCATAATTATATCCAATACTATTTGATCGCAATCTCACGTGTCAACATATCTTGCTGCTTTGTCCATTATTCTATGGACAAATACTCTTGTTCAATCTTAGCGATACTCACATTCGGGAAATCCTTCAACCTTTCAGGTTAAATCTTAGGTTTCTCACTTGGCATCATTATTACTGACATCCCATATCATGTTACTAGCTTTTTCATAACTATAGTATTGACACTATCAGGTTGTCATCCTGAGAATTCATTAGAAAACCCATTCATAACACTCCTTGCTTCTCATTCCATAGTTGCTTCCCCAGCCTTTTCTTTATCAATCACATCCTTCTTATTATCTGATTCTTATTTACTTCTGTTATTTACTTTCACCTTCACCTCTTTATTGAGACACCTTTTTGCACTTGGTACCTCCTTATCGGTATTCCGTCTCATTTACTCTATAATCATCACGTTATTTCAATTTAAACTTTCCGAAATGAATCTGGCCCGATTCCTTTAACTTAGATTCATATAATCTACTTCTGCCAACCTTGTTTCTCATTACTTGTTCTTTTCTATCCATGGTTTTCCACAGGTTGTCTTTCGTAAGTCGGACCAGGTCGTATATCTACATTCTTGTACTCCTATCATCTGTTGAACATTTGCATTTTACTGGCGTAGCCTGGCCACATGAAAACCCGTTATGACCGTGCTATAATTTTGGGGGTAAGGCTGGCTCGAATACCACCGTCCGAACATTTTAAACTCTCAGGTGGCCCAATAAGTCTCGGGCTCAACCGCCCTTCCCTCCAAATCTCATTAATTCTTTCCATGGGAATATCTTTAACATCATGAATCATCAACCTCATATTCTCTATCTTGTTTGCGCAGAAGTACACTAACATAAACTTGTTTGTCATTCATCAACATGCCATTTAGTTAATCAATGGCAGCACTGTCTTTATCTTTACATTGTCATCTACTTTCTTAGAAGAATCACCATCGCTTGTTGTTTACGTAGTGCATTAATAGCTAACCCTACGGGTTTCAAATCCCTTAGGGAGACAAAGTGATCACTATTCCTTATCCATACGAAACACTTCCTGAACTTGATGTAGATATAACATGAAGTAGATAGAATTGCAGAAGAGTTTCAAGTATCGCAGCTAGGTCCGGTTGATGAAACTATCACTTATGCATCTTCCATAAAAGACTGGAAACTTAACGGTTTACTTCATCAATTTTGTACCATGGTCCTGGTTTGCCTCAAAACGGGACCTTCTAAGGTACGTAATATGCTTAAGACTCCATCAGGAATCGAATCTTTACTTAAACTATTATTACCTTCGATTCTTGCACAATCATCAAAAGGAATGTAACTTCCTCCACTCCAATATGACCTTCAAGGTCTTTCCAAATATCATTTTGTTTCTTCGGTATGAACATTTATAATTATTCCTTTATACTTAAACTGTCGGCCACCTCATTGGCCTTTCCTGATAATAATAATTTCTGGTAATCCTTGTTCCTTGGATATATTCCAATTCAAACATTTCTACCTCATTCCCATCATTTTTGGGTGAAAGCATTCTCCCTTAAGCTCTGCTGATGAAGAAAAATATATTTAACAGTCTTTCTCCATAAGTCATTGCTTCCACCTACTCGTGGGAACTTTATCACGTTTATTCCCCATCCTACTTAGGATACTTCTCTTCTTAGTTCTTTCCTTATCTTAGGATAATCTCAACCTTTATAGGTTCAATCCATACTTCCTCATGGTCTCATACATGCCTCATCTGGCATTACTGTTACTATGTCATACATTCCTTACCAAACTTCCATTTTGAAGTTCGGAATATTACCTTTTTCCTTGTAAGGTTTCATAGGTCATCCTCATCCTTCCTCCTGTATTTTCTGGGTACAGGGTATATCAAAATGTCATTGATCAATACTCTAATAATTCTATCTATGTTCTTTCCAGAACTCTTTTTTTTTTCTAATAATCCTTACCGGTCATTGTTGCCTTAGCAAGTCCAGCTCATATCATCTGAAGTCATAATGTCGTTATTAGGGTTAATGCCACCCCTTGTGCATTCCCCAGGGTTTGTCTTAATTCATTGATATCCTATCCTTAATTCAACTATCAATGAATTCTTGCATCTTATAATTGGCAATCAGATCATGTATCCTTAATAAAGGTCTCTTTTCAATCATTCTCATTTGATAATCGATCGGTGGCTTAATGCCACCCTCTTCTTTCAGATAGTTGTCAGCCTATTTGGCCTTCCAAAAAGGCAACGTATGCCTATCTCCTCTCTTACAGAACTTGGTAATGGCAGCAAGGATGTTTTGGAAAATATTGGTCGAGTTCAACGTGAATCTATTTGTACTTATCGTTCTTCTCAAATGTACTTGCCTTAGACAAAATTTCTACAGCATACTGATCCATCTCTGACCATTTCTATACTCTCTTCATAAACCTTCGTTGTTTACTTCCCTTAGTCATAATATGTTCATGGTATTCATGATACCCTAACATCATGCATCTCAAGTCACTATACTCCCATTTTACTCAAAATCTTGGACAACCATATACACATGAGTCACTTTAGTACGGGTTACCCCATCCCAAAAAGGTCTAGTAAATTCCCCATCAAAACATGGGTTGCAAAGGGTTTAGTAGAAGACTCCTACAATCTCATTAATATTTCCTTTATATCAGAAGCCCTTGCAGTCGGTGCTTACTTAGAAGCAACCCTGCTTTGTCTTTTCATTGCTGGTCTAGTCACTTTATAGTCCGTTGTGACTTGGCCTCAACTGGCCACACTAAAATAAAAATATATGATTTTAGGGGTTGGCTAATAGCATTACTTTTCTAGCAATTGCCGGCATAGTGCCTTCTTCTTTGATACCTTTCTACCTTTCCAAAACTTTACTCCATATAAGTCTTAATCGACTACTCGGCACCGTCTCCGGTCACCTTTCCTCCACTTTTATCTTTTCAACTATTCTTATCAATCCCGCGTGCCACGCAAGCTTACCATTCCTGGCATAACAGCCTTTTCACTTAAGTCAATCCCGGAGTTTCTCCGTCCGGCTAGTTTCTTACTTACATTTCCTGTTTTCGTCCAATCTCACTTCATCATATTATCACTACCGTCGATTGTAATGCTCAGGGTCCGTTTACTAACCCATTTTATAGCAACCTTACCCAAATCACAGGGTTTGCTCCAGTTTCTACTCTCTTCCATGACATTCTCTGATTATCAGAAAGACAAGGTTTGCCAAAATTCACCGAATTCCTTTCCAGACTCAGGGAAATTTTGATCAATCTACCCACCTACTGGTAACATCAAGGAGACCAGTTTCGAAACCTGAAGAATAGTTCTATGAACCTCCAAGCAGGTGGAATCATAAGCAGTCATAGTTAACGAAATAATCATCATCGGATTGGAAGTTTACCCACTGGAGAGGAATCAATTATATCCATCCCTTAGAAGGGAATCAATAATTTCAAACTGAAACCTGTCACAACGTCCTGATATTCAATACTACCAAATGTCGGTCTACCTAACCCTTTATGCGAAGCGTCATTGGAAGCACAAAGTCTCCTTTTTCCATTAAGCAATGCCAGCTCTTGGTCATTACCAATTTCACCTTTTAGCTCCAGGAAGATTTTCTCACATTTTTCTCTTTAACTGCTGATCGTATTACTTGATCTATTATAATTCCGTGTCGGAGTAAACTTAAGGTAACTACTATAATCCATTCAAAGAGAAGAAGGAATTTAATATTCCTCTGAATCACATGCATCTAACGTTTCTGGTTCATCATTTAACTGAGTTGAATTAACTCTATACTCAGTCTCTGGCAGTAGTCTCATTACGAGTTCATCTTGACTCACTGGTCTTATCTTCCGGTAGGTTCTGAGATCATTGTCTTGCTTACTACTTCCTTATATAACTTTTACCCAATCATTCTATTACTTCCCAATGTCTTTACTTTCTAAATGATTCATTCATAAAATGAACATTTTCCTTAATAAAACCACCTTATTAACCTCAATTTGGTTCCATAATTTACAACCTACGACACCTGCCTTCTCATGGCGAATTATTACTGACCATATTCATACTAATTCATTTATCAAATGATATGGCACTTACTGCCTCCTTCTCAACTATTCCTAGGGACTCTACTCCTCGCCCTATATCACTGTCTTTGATAATCATACATCCCTCTAGCTCTTTCTTTGTTAAGATGAAAATCTCTAAGGATTCTCATCTATTTCCGTATAAGATCTCAAGTAATTCTTCCAATCCTTCTTTCTTGCTGGTACTACGTCTGGTAGTCCGGCTATGAATTCAACATGCATCTTCAGATCTCTTAATAATATATCAGTTCTTTATACTCACTTTTCTGAGCACCATATCTTAATCATCACAGTCATTCTGGCTGCGACCCTCATTACCCATGGGTAAGCTCCTCATCCTAACAGGATTTTCCTTATCTGTTGGAACCTCTTCCGGGTCTCCAGTAGGGTACTCCATCGAATTACCCGCTGATCTTCAGCATATAAAGCATCATCGCGCTGTTGCTCGTATGCCTCAAGGTCAGTCACCTTACTCGTCGATACGATATCGAGCTAAGTTACTATCATTATACTTACGAGTTCCCATAAGGGTTTTATATGTCATCACTACATTAAGTAGTCCGACTATGAACTTGGCAAGAGTTCTTATTATCTTATTGAATTTATTGTTTTAACGTCACCTCATCTCTGGGGTTTATAACGTACGCTCTGATACCACTTCTGTAACACCCCCAGATCCGGGGTCCGGGATCCGGTGGTTACGGTTTCCAATTCTGTCCACAACACTTGAACTTTCCTTAACATAAAATAAATTACGTCTCTATAACCCAACACAATAATATAAAACACACCCGTTATAGTCCCAGAGATGAAATCAGAGTAACACTCAAATTTTTATTAATCACATTATGAGTTCTTACAATCCAAAAGAATTTCAATATAAATACATACTCTTTGCCATCCATTTACATAAGGCATACTAGACCATATTATTGGTACTGAAAGAATAAATATACCCTACCAATAGCTTCTTCTTCAGCTCTGGTAGTCTCATCGTCCTCGCCCGCGTCGAGTGCGCCTTGTGCGAGTCATCTGGTCTAGCTGTTGTTGTGATATAATAATAAAGCAAGGGTGAGCAATAGCCCACCAACAATAATATATGACTGAACGATAATGTATAACAGTTCAAAAGTATCTTTCAAACCATATGCCATGCCTTTACGGAAATGATGCCAGTATAATATGAACGATGAAGTTACAAGGTAACTTAAAGTATTTGTTTGTAGAAATATCTGCTACATCAAAGTAAGCGAGATATTCTTATTGTTATTAAGAAGAGGAACTTGCAAGAAAAGGTTGCAATTCCAGTTATGACCCTTTTCCAACTCTGCCAACAGTAATCATGTTGCAGGAAATAAATAAATTTGGATGATGAACCAATGATGGAGTATTCACCGCGCCCGCTGTTCCAATCTTGATGATCAGTCGAGATCGTACAGCTCAATTTAGATTTACTACCGGTAGAAGGAAGAACTGACGGCTTTACTTGTGTACCGCCTTACTAGCTCTCCCCGGCCAACGGTTGGGCCAAAGGGGATGGACCGGCGCTACTCGGCCTCTTACACGACTCCTAGTTCAAATAGAATTCATGATTCTGAATGTAACGTTCGTCCCCCTTTCCCCAAGTATAATACTTGTTGATAAGACTCCACAAAGTAGTCGTATCTAGTTGGAAAGGAAAATTTACCAATAACTCCCAAGCTATTACTTGGTAACGGATATCAACTTGTTCCAGTGATCTTACCCCTCGAAAGATGAGAAGGTAAGCAACGACTTAATAAGTCAACAGCACCCGAGTTGCGAGTGAAGGGAATACTTTATGACCGGGAAGTCGACAAGATAAATAACATTTTCCAAGTAAGGTTCCCTTATTATTAAGGAGGTAGAC
This sequence comes from Saposhnikovia divaricata, assembly GCA_036435485.1. Taxonomy (NCBI): domain Eukaryota; kingdom Viridiplantae; phylum Streptophyta; class Magnoliopsida; order Apiales; family Apiaceae; genus Saposhnikovia; species Saposhnikovia divaricata. The sequence goes on along the minus strand of CM071594.1, from coordinate 133,413,061 downwards.
TCAAAGAAGAATGATGTCTGAGAACCTTCCTTGATATAGGATTAATAATAATATGACTCCGAAATATTTTTCGTAATAATCGAAGAAGATAAACCTTATTGAGGTTATTCTAAGTATGGAATAAATATTCAGAGAATATTTATTGAATTAAAAATATTTAAAGAATATTCAGGAATATGAAAGAATATCTTTAATCAGAGTATTTTTCAAATAATTCTTGAAGAAATATCGAGAGAATATTAATTGCATAATTAAATATTCAAATGAATATTCCAAATAATATTCATTAATCAATAAGACCTGAAAGGAATATTTAAAATATTTAAAATAATATTCGATGATTAAATAGAACCCTGGATGAATATTCAAAATAATATTCATAATTAATTAGGAATTTAAATGAATATCAATAAAGTAATATTCATTTAATAAATAATATCCTAAATGAATATCAAGTAATATTCATTTAGTAATCCAAGCTTTAAAGGAATATTCGATATAATATTCGATAAGTAAATCAAGCTTCAGATGAATATTGAAGATAATATTCATCAAGTACTTAATACCTTAAATGAATTTTCAAAAGTAATATTTATTTAATGAAATAATATTCTAAATGAATGTCCACATAATATTCATTTAGTAGTCTCATCTTTAGAAGAGTATTCGAAATAATAATCGATAATCAATTCGACTCCGAATGAATATTGACGAATATTATTCGTCGAATGATTACGTTCAAATAATTATTTGAAGTAAGGATCGTTAAAATAATTAGTCTCGAACGAATATTCAAATAATATTCGTCGCCCAAATAATAGAAAATATTTACTTAAATATTTTCCTCCGAGGTAATCTCGATATATCAAGGAATATTGACTCCCGGTCTATTTTTGATTAATAAGATGTATACGCCCTTCTATGAGGGTCTTACAATAATCGGCTTATAACTGATATATAACTATCTAGCTTATAAGCCAACAATAACATTCAGGGAACAAGTATATCACTTCAACTTGAAAGTAGGCATGCATGCAATGGCATATGTATATCAGCATATATATATATATTTATTCAATCACAACAACAGCCTAAAAGAAGGGAATTGGAACTTGCCTGGTAGTCGAGTACGGTAAGGGGTAGTGGTAGCGGGTCCCGGTTCAGCTTGGTGATCTATAAATAGCCAAGGCATTCGGGATTAATCACTTAACATATTAAAAGTTAAGTTATACTTAATTCGAAACACGTTCTCGAGTTATCTCGTTATACCCCTTTTTGTGGATTACTTTTATCACTGATCCGACCCGACATTCGTTCGTTAATACGACATGTCATTGCATTTATACTTGGGACATACTTAAGTCATATGAGTTCTAAGGTTGATCGTTACGAACCAATATTATACTCCGAGTTTTATCGCCCGTTTTCTAAGTGTTTTACCGAAGTTATAAAAGAGTCGTCTTTTAGGGGTTCGTTCGCGTTTAACCTCGACTCGAACATTTTTAATAAATCGAAAAATGATCTTTTTGACATACGGTTTTCTTTCACGCCTTCCTTTTTACCTCTAGTATTTATTTACCAAGATTCGCCATGACGTTACATAGTTTACGAGGGTTCAATTACAGTTACGAACTTTCGTTTACGGATTCAAACTACTTTTAGTAATTTGGTCATAAATCCTAAACCGTAAGTCCGTTTCATGCGATCTTTATATCAAAACGAAGCTTGAAACATAATCTATCCTATCATGGCAGAAAATGAAGCTGTACAGTGAGTTATAGCTACTGTGATGCTCGGTGTTTAATAGTCTAACGAAAATTCGGCATTACGACGGCTATAAATCGAACGTTCTAAAATTCATAACAATCAATCCAAGCCACACCGGGCATACTATACATGGTTTTCATCTTAACCAGTCCAAGAAGGTTTCAATTAACCATCATAATCATCAAAACTCTTAAATCATCACTACTAACTACATAATCATGCTTTTATGCATATAACAACACCATAATCTTAACTAATCTAAAACCATCAAGAACATATATAAAACTCAAAGTAAGATCTTGGGTTCTTAAGAATTATACCTTCCTTGGAGAGTGTACAAGCTATAATAACCCTTATATAGTCCTTGTATGGCTTTAACAAAGCTTAAATCATCCAAAGAAACCAAGAAATCAAAGTTAGTTTCTTGAAAACACTATTCACCCTCATCTTTGAGGATTTATTTGAAAATGGAAAACATGGAGTTTGAAGCTAATATTTCTAGGAGATCATTTTTATGAAATATAGGACTCACCATAAAAATTTGGAGATCAAACAATGGTTGGAAGGTGGATTTTGAAATCTTAAAACTCCAAAATTCGAAGTGCCTTGGTTTTGGGGGAAAAACAGTGAACTTCTCGAATTTATTTACCCATCCAAACGATCTTCAAAAATTATGAAATTAAATCCCCAACTTCACCTTGATGTGTAGAAGCTCCATGAATTTTTTCATGATTTTTAGATGAGTAGATCTAGGTGAAAAAAAATGGCAAAGACCCCTGCCCTGGAAAATGCAACTGCTGGAAAAATGGGGGAGAGGTGGTGTTTGCTTGGCTAGTTGTCAAATGATATTTGTGATATGTATAAGTGGGTATAGCTGCTAATACTCCTCTTAATACAAGTGTCAAAGGTTTATGGTGTGTTAGAAAAATTGATGATGTGAAGCCTTGTTGTTTTCTTCTTGTCCATCCACCTCATTACTTCCTTTCTCATTTCTTTTCTTCATTTCATTTCCACCAAATATTCTTATATATAACCCCAGCTGATCAAGTAGGGTTTTTTTTTTATCTCGTTACGTATTTAATCCGTAATTTCTTTCGCGTTTGCTTGATCGCTTAATCTTGTTATAAAGTTCTAGCGATTTCTAGAACACTTGTTATTCTAACTCAAAGGTTTTCATTCTAAATCCTCAAATCATACTTAATAAATAAAATCCTTGAATCCTTAACATTATAATACTCTTGTCTTGATCGTATTGATAGGCTCTTTACGGTTCGGTCAAATATTGTACCGAAAAAGAATTTGGAATTTCTGAATTCCGATCGTCTCTGCATTCACTTATTTCCTCCGCGTATTACTAATATGACTTCGAAACATCCATAACACGTCCCGTACATAGGGTGGCGTGAAAAGTTTTCCAACTTACAAAGTCACTATTCATCCACCAAATTACTATGCACGTACAGGAAACACTATGCACGTACGGGAAATACTATGCACGTACGGGAAATACTATGCACGTATGGGAAATACTATGCACGTATGGGAAATACTATGCACGTATGGGAAATACTATGCACGTATTCATTTCTCTTCAAGGATCCATTAGCTCCTTCCTGGATGGTAGATTATTCTTATCTAGGTCCTCAACCATCGAATTACTCTATTCTGACAATATACCAATGCATCAGGATCATTGTCCAAAGCAATATCCATTCATTACAATCATTGTTCTTTGAAACCACCATTCATTAGAGCTGGTGACCTTGTTGTTGGAATCATTGTTCCTCATTTTATCATTACTTAATAAAAGTTTTAATTATATCCAAAATTTGGGGTTCTTACACTCATCTTTCGAGGGGTAAGATTACTGGAACAAGTTGATATTCGATACCAAGCCACAGCTTGGAAGTTATTGGTGAATTTTCCTTTCCAACTAGATACGACTACCTTGTAGAGTCTTATCAACAAGTATTATACTTGGGGAAAGGGGGACGAACATTACATTCAGAATCATGAATTCTATTTGAACTAGGAGTCGTGTAAGAGGCCGAGTAGCGCCGGTCCATCCCCTTTGGCCCAACCGTTGGCCGGGGAGAGCTAGTAAGGAGGTAGACAAGTAAAGCCGTCAGTTCTTCCTTCTACCGGTAGTAAATCTAAATTGAGCTATACGATCTCGACTGATCATCAAGATTGGAACATCGGGCGCGGTGAATACTCCATCCTTGGTTCATCATCCAAACTTATTTAATTCCTGCAACACGATTACTGTTGGCAGAGCTGGAAAAGTGTTCATAACTGGAATTGCAACCTTTTCATGCAAGTTCCTCTTCTTAATAACAATGAGAATATCTCGCTTACTTTTGATGTAGCAGATATTTCTATAAACGAATACTTTAAGTTACCTTGTAACTTCATCGTTCATATTATACTGGCATCATTTCCGTAAATGCATGGCATATGGTTTGAAAGATAATTTTGAACTATTTTATATTATCGTTCAGTTATATATATTATTGTTAGTGGGCTTTCGCTCACCCTTGCCTTGTTCACATTATGTCACAACAACAGCTAGGACAGATGGCTCGCGTCAGGCGCACTCGGCGCAAGCAGGTTACCCGACCCACCGGACTACCCGCTGAGATGCTAGTCGCCATTGCTGAGGTAGCATAGTTAGATAGCTTTTGTTTCCTGTTTAACTATATGTATAATTAATGTAATTAACGGCAAAACTTTTAAACCTATGATGTTATTCTGTTGGGATTGTAATAACTTTTATTCGTAACCCTTTAATGTAAGACTTATTTCAGTTTCATCTCTGGGACTATAACTGTTGTGTGTGTGAGTGGTAATTATTGTGGGGTCACAGCATGTGATTTATTTATTGTGGACTCAAGTCAAGTATTATGAATGGATGTAAGACCGTAACCACCAGATCCCTGACCCCGGATCTGGGGGTGTTACAGAGATGGTATCAGAGCGAGAGTTATATATCCCAAGAGATGATACGACGTTATATAATAATAAATTCAATAATATAATAAGAACCCTTGCCAGGTTCACCTAAAACCCTTAAGGGAACTTTTTAAGTATCATGATAGTAACATAGTTCGTCTTGTGTAGGCGAGCGACATGTCGGCCCAGGAGGCAACTGCGAGACAGCATGATGAGGACATGTTCCGGACTAGGGACCCGTACTATGAGCACTTGCCTGAGAAGGATACTGAGCCTGAGGAGGAGGGCGTTGAGGAGGTCCAGGTTGATGCTGATACTGATGTGATCGAGTCTGAGGAGGAGGACCCTGAGGAGGTCCAGGTTGATGCTGACACAGATGTTGTTGAGACTGAGGGGGAGGAGGACCCGGAGGGGATCCAGACAGGACAGGATGCTGAGTTAGTTGTTGAGGATGATGATTATTGGGTTGTGTCTGAGATCAGGACTTTGGGAGATGACACTGACATGACCACGGATCAGGTGGTGCCGATAGATGAGGGTGTTGAGGGAGATATAGATGAGCCAGTAGTTGGTGCTGTAGGGAGTTCTGGACTTTTTGTGCCACTCCTCTCTGATGAGAGAGCCCCTACCCCACCACCACTACCTGTGAGGCCATACCCTGATGAGTTTGAGGAGCTTACCCCAGAGCCCCAGCAGACAGAGACTGCCGCTCCAGCTGAGCCATCCACCCCACCTCATGCCCCGATAGGAGGAGTCCCAGCATGTGTTCACAACTTGATTGTGAACGGGCTTTATAGAGAGTTGCCTATGGCAGATGCCAGGTTGGCAGAGTCTAGGAGGGAGTTAGCAGCAGAGAGAGCCGCCCGGATGAGGTTGCAGGGCAGGAGGACTATCAGTGATAGGGTTGGGTATAGGGCTGTGACCCGCATCGAGCTGAGGGCTCGGGTGAGGGTGCGACAGTTGCCTACTAATGGGCATGGTAGGGTAGACAGAGCAGAGGCTGAGGAGGTTTTTCGCATCGCCATGGGGAGGGTTCGGAGGATGTTTCGTCGTGGCGGCTGATTTCAGATGTAGTGATGCAGTGGTCTAGTTGTCTAGTCATGTACGGACATAGTAGTGCCGGCTTTTGTAGGGAGGGTTTTCTTGTACTTGTTTTCCCTTTTTGCAGACTAGACAGAAAGACGGCGTATTTCACTTTTGACTTGTTGTTGTTGTTAGGATGGCTGTACTTCAAACTATTGTTGTAACTCAGAAGTTGTACCTTTTCGGTACCAGGTATATATTTGTTTCCCTTTCAGTCATTACAATTTGGTTGGGATGTGATCACGAGTTTATTAGCATATGTATTACTTTTCGATTAAGTTGCCATGAGATATAAAACTGTGAGATTTTAAACCCAATCATGTAAAGAATTATGCAAGGAAAAATCCTTTAAAACAGGTAAATGGACCTAATGTATAATTTTCCAAATTTTCAATAAAATGCCTCCAAGACGAATGGGCACTAGGGCTAACCCCCGAGAATCTACTGACCAAGAGAGTCACAACCAACACGAGGAAAACCATGAAAGTAGTGAAGAACAAGATCAGGATTATAATGAGCAAGAAGATTCCCAGTATGGAGCAGAGGATGAACCCCTGTACTCTGAGGAATTTGAGGGGGAAATCGAGGGTGGAGAAACTGAAGTAGAACAAGAAGGGGAGAACCAGGGCGGAAACCCCATGGGCCAGTTTATGGATCTACTTAGGCAGAATTTGAACCAATACCCCCAGCCACCACCAGGCAACAACACTTCAGTGGCAAATTCCTTTAGGGCCTTTAAGTCCCTTAAGCCCCCAGAGTTCCACGGATCGGCTGATCCCGTTGAGGCGAGGGCCTGGATCAAGGAAATGGAAAAATCTTTTGAGATTCTGAGTATTAATGAGGCTCAGAAGACTGTTTTTGCTACTTACCTACTAAAGGGAGAGGCCAATTATTGGTGGGAAGCCAAGAAGAACATGGAGACTGATGCTGTCATAGCCTGGGAAAGGTTCAAACAATTGTTCCTGGAGAAGTACTTCCCGAAGTTCATGAAAACCCAGATGGAACTTAAGTTTTTGGAACTGAAACAGAACAATATGTTAGTGGCGGACTATGAGGCCAAATTTACTGAGCTATCAAGATTTGTGCCAGAGTTTGTAGACACAGAAGAGAAGAAAGCTAACAGGTTTCAACAAGGGCTGAAACAGTGGATCCAGAACAGGGTGGCGGTTTTAGAGATTACAGATTATGCCACCTTGGTGCAGAAGGCAACCATTGTGGAGGCTGGTAGTGATCAGATGCAGAGAGAGAGAGAGAGAGAAAGGGGGGATAAAGAGAAAGCATGTTAGTATGGGTGGAAGATCCGCTGGAGGAAAACCCCCAACCAAGTTTAATCGAGGAGCGGTTTCCCTACCAGGGAGGAATGTAGGGTTTAAACCATCTGCGAGTGTAAGTGTGAGCCAGGGCGGCCATCAATCAGGAATGTCCCGTTCCAACCCTTCTCGACCTCCATTGCCATTGTGTGCTAATTGTGGGAAGAGGCACTCCGGGGTGTGCAACCTGAAGCAGATAAACTGTTATAAGTGTGGGCGAGCTGGGCATTATGCTACCTCTTGCACCACGGTCATCCCTAACAGCACAACCGGTTTCCAGTGTGGACAGCGAGGGCACATGAGGAAGGATTGCCCAAGGAGCAAACCAGCAGCATCAGGAGCAAGCAAGGTTGCCTCAAATAGGTCACCAACTGCTAGGACTTTTAATATGTCAGTACAAGATGCCGTGAGGGACACAGATGTGATAGCAGGTACATTTTCTCTCAATTCAGTCAGTGCAAATGTCTTATTTGATTCAGGAGCAACTAAGTCTTTTATATCTAGAGATTTTGCGCATAAGTTGAAACTTAAAACCCAGCAACTAAGAGATTCCTTACTAGTAGAAATAGCTAATCAGGAAATCGTACCGGTTAATCAAATTCACCCCGATTGTAAGCTAGAAATAAGAGGACGATCCTTCTATGTCGATTTAATTCCTTTTAAGCTAGGGGAATTCGATGTCATTTTGGGTATGGATTGGTTGTCTCGCAATGATGTGCGGATAGATTGTAAAGGGAAAAAGGTTAAGTTGAAAACCCCAGGGAAGAAAGAAATAGTGTTTAAGGGGATGCGACAGACCCAGAAAATTCTGACCATGGCGCAAACCAAGAGATTGTTACGAAAAGGGAACGAGGCTTATTTAGCTTACGTTATAGACACTCAGAAGGAAGTGCCAAGATTGCAAGACATTCTGGTAGTTAATGAGTTCGAGGACGTGTTCCCACAAGATCTTCCCGGACTACCACCTGATAGGGTAATTGAGTTTGCCAATGAGTTAACCCCGGGGACGGCGCCGGTTTCGAAGGCCCCTTACCGACTAGCCCCAGTAGAAATGAAGGAGCTAGCTAAATAATTACAGGAATTGTTGGATAAGGGCATGATAAGGCCCAGTGTGTCGCCTTGGGGCGCACCAGTGTTGTTTGTTAAGAAAAAGGATGGAAGTATGAGGTTATGCATCGACTACAGAGAATTGAACAAGCTAACCACAAAGAATAAGTATCCATTGCCCAGGATAGACGATTTGTTTGACCAGCTAAGAGGCGCTGAATACTTCTCTAAGATTGATTTGAGAACGGGATATCACCAACTGAAGATCAAACCTGAAGATATCCCGAAGACTGCATTCCGTACCAGATATGGATATTATGAGTTCTTAGTTATGTCATTTGGATTGACCAATGCCCCAGCAGCCTTCATGGACCTAATGAATAGAGTGTTCAACGAATATTTGGACAAATTCGTGATAGTTTTCATTGATGATATTCTCATCTACTCGAAGACAGAGGCAGAACACGCTGAACATTTAAGGATAACCTTAGAAATACTCAGGAAGGAGCAGTTATATGCCAAGTTCTCCAAGTGTGAGTTTTGGAAAAACGAGGTACAATTTTTAGGGCACGTGATCAATAGAGAAGGAGTGTTGGTTGACCCCTCCAAGATAGAAGCAGTTTCAAACTGGGAACGACCAACTACTCCAACAGAGGTGAGGAGTTTCATTGGACTGGCCGGATATTACAGGAGATTTGTCCAAGACTTTGCGAAAATCACAGCTCCATTAACTCGACTTACCCGTAAAACCGAGAAATTTGAATGGACTGAGAAATGCGAGAAGAGTTTCCAAGAGTTAAAGAAGAGGCTGGTGACAGCCCCATTGCTGGCATTACCTGATGGAAAAGGAGATTTCGTAATTTACAGTGATGCTTCGCATAAAGGACTGGGATGCGTGCTTATGCAGCACGGCAAGGTAATAGCGTATGCGTCTAGGCAATTGAAGGATTATGAGGTCAGATATCCCACGCATGATCTAGAACTAGCAGCCATAGTCTTCACTTTAAAGATTTAGAGACACTACCTGTATGGGGAAAAATGCGAGATTTACACTGACCATAAGAGCCTCAAGTACATTTTCACTCAGAAAGAGCTTAACATGCGCCAGAGGAGATGGTTAGAGTTAATCAAGGATTACGACTGTGAAATTCGCTATCACCCGGGCAAAGCCAATGTGGTGGTTGACGCCCTTAGTAGGAAAGAAAAGCTCAAAATGATAACTTCAGAGGAAGAACTAGTGAAAGATTTTGAGAAGTTGGAAATCGAGGTTAAGTTACCTGGAGAGGGCCAAGAAAAGTTGATGGAAATTAGAATCCAACCTCCATTGCTAGAAAAGATTAGACTGTGCCAGGAACGGATGATGGAGGAAGAAAAGAACTCCACAGAAGAGCTAATGACCGGGGAGGAAATTAAGTGCGAAAGAGACAAGGAAGGGATCATGAGGTACACATACAGGATATGGATCCCAAATGTTCAGGAACTCAAGAATGAGATTTTAAATGAGGCACACAACTCAAGATACTCAGTGCACCCCGGTAGCACCAAAATGTATAGGGATTTGAAGGAGTATTACTGGTGGCCCAACATGAAAAAGGACGTAGCAGAATGGGTAAGCAGATGCTTGACCTGCCAACGAGTGAAAGCAGAGCAACAGAAGCCCAGCAGACTTCTACATCCCTTAGAGATTCCAGAATGGAAATGGGAACACATAGCCATGGATTTCGTAGTAGGTTTACCAAGGACCAAGGCTAATCATGACGCCATATGGGTAATTGTAGATCGACTGACGAAATCAGCTCACTTTCTCCCGATCAACGAAAGGTACACGGTCGACAGACTAGTGGACATCTACTTAAAAGAGATAGTGGCGCGACATGGAGTCCCAGTCGCAATAGTATCCGATCGAGATCCTAGATTTAACTCCAGGTTTTGGAGAAGTTTTCAAGAATGTGTAGGGACCCGGCTGAACATGAGCACAACCTACCACCCCCAAACAGATGGGAAAAGTGAAAGGACCATCCAAACGCTAGAGGATATGTTGAGAGTCTGCGCGATAGACTTCAAGGGAAATTGGGATGATCACTTGCCATTGATTGAGTTCTCCTACAATAACAGTTATCATTCAAGCATTGGGATGCCACCTTATGAGGCCCTTTATGGAAGAAAATGTCGATCTCCCTTGTATTGGGATGAAGTTGGAGAGCGAAAGATGCTCGGGCCCGAAGTGGTCCAACGAACTAAAGATGCAGTATATCTAATCAGAGGACGGTTGGTAGAAGCCCAGGATCGACAAAAGAAATATGCCGACTTAGCTCGAAAAGGCAAGGAATACGAAGTAGGGGACCTAGTGTTCTTGAAAGTGTCACCTTGGAAAGGTTTAATGAGATTTGGGAAGAAAGGAAAGCTGAGTCCCAGATACATTGGACGATTTGAGATCTTGAGACGGATTGGGGAACTAGCTTATGAGCTCGCATTGCCCCCGAATCTACAGCAGGTGCACAATATGTTCCATGTTTCGATGCTGAGGAAGTATAATCCGGATGCTAAGCATATTGTAGAGTATGAGCAAGTGGACATGCAACCAGACTTGACCTATGTGGAGCAACCTGTGGAAATCATAGACCGGAAAGAACAAGTGCTCCGAAACAAGGTCATTCAGCTAGTCAGAGTTTTGTGGCAGAACCACAATGTAGAAGAATCCACCTGGGAACTTGAAAGCGCAATGCAAGAGAAGTACCCCAACTTGTTTTCAAACTGATTCCGGGACGGAATCCTTTTAAGGAGGGGAGACTGTAAGAACCCAGATTTTGGGTGGAATTAAAACTTTTATGTATTTAATGATGTAAGAACGAATAGTGGTTATGGCTACAATGTAATAATTGATATTTGGAAAGAATGAATGGAATTCGACTTTATTATGTTTACGTCTTGAAGAATGCTAAAGGGTGACAACATAGGTAAGAATAATCTATCTTCTAAGGGAATAAGATATGGCAACTTCAAGCAAGAGAATACTCTCATGTCATCCAGATCGATAACGATTAATCCAGTAGTTCGTAAAAAGGTTAAGGAACGATCGAAAGAGAATACGGACAATTATACAACCCTAAGAGAACAAGTAAAGAATACAGAATGAATAGTGTTTTGGTGGGAGTATAGAATAATATGAGACGACACTATATAGAAGCATTCGGAACGGATTTCCGAGTTCGTATTAGTGATCCAAGGGGAAAATAAGTGTATGTAAAAGCTGTCGGATTCTGAAAAACCGCACTTTTATTTTCTCCGAGAGTTCCCTGGACACTGATAGCCTTAAATATTTAACGAATGGATTTAAAGAATATAAATTGGAAAGTTAGAATGAAAGATGGAGAATGAAAGTATTAATATTAAAAAGGATTCCCGGTAAACCCTAATTAGAAATCCGTGAAATATTCCTACGAACGATCAATCGAAACGGGCAATAACCGGACACAGAAACAAGCAGAGGAAGCAAGAGTCTTGTGCAAGCTACTAGTATAAAATATCTAGTAACCAAACTAGAATCAAGGAACTAGCACCCTAGAGAATGCAACTAAGTACTTAGCAAGGCAACCATGTAGTTAGGCTAAAACCACCACATTTTCAACATTTGTCATTGTATTTCCTCATCCAACACCTCACTACTTTAATAAAGTAGCTTTATACAAGATATTATGTTGTAAGTGGATGAGAGTGGATGAGATTAAATCATAAAAATCAAAAGAAACCAAGCAACTCTCCCCCCCCTTGCATATTCCATTCGGCCCTTCACTAATTCCAAAATCAAAACCCCTCTTCCCACCATCTTTTGATCTTGTAAAAATTATGGTGAGTCTTACATTTCCTAAAAGTGAACCCATAAAAATTTCAAAGCCAAACTCTCTTGTTTCCATTTTCAAATAATTCATCAAAGAGGAGGATGAATAGTGGTTTTATGAACTAATCTTGTTTTTTCTTGTTTTTCATGGTGGATTTAGCTAGCTTAGGATCATCCAAGGATAGATCAAGGCTTAGGAAGGTTATACTACTCTCTAAGGAAGGTATAAATCATTTCAAACCCTAAGCTTTACTTTGAGTTTATGCATGATTCATGGTTATTTTGGATTAAGTGATATTAGTAGTATTCTACCACAATGTTAGCATGATTTTGTGGTTAGATTAGCTTTATGATGATATATTGATGAAGCATGATATTCTTGAGCTTTTAAGAGATGATTATTAACTGTAGTAATTGATTAGATTCCCGGTGTGGCTTGGTTGTTGCGTAATAAATTTTAGAACGCTCGATTCGTAGCCGTCGTAATGCCCGATTTTCATTAACACTAAGAAACCGAACTGGTCAGTAGCCATAACTCTCTGTTCTTGGCAAGTTAATGAACCCTACTGATAGATTTTTGAACATAGATCACTTTGGCGAAAGAATCGAAGCATTTCGATTTACGGTATAGGAATTATGACCAAATTACTAAAAGTAGTTCGAATCCGTAAACGAAGGTTCGTAACTGAAATTGAACCCTCGTAAACAATGTAACGTCATGGCGAATCTTGGTAAATAAATACTAGAGGTAAAAAGGAAGGTGTGAAAGAAAACCGTATGTCAAAAGGATCATTTTTCGATTTATTAAAAATGTTCGAGTCGAGGTTAAACGCGAACGAACCCCTAAAGTATGACTTCGGTAAAACACTTAGAAAACGGGCGATAAAACTCGGAGTATAATATTGGTTCGTAACGATCGACCTTAGAACTCATATGACTTAAGTATGTCCCAAGTATAAGTACAGTGACATGTCGTATTAACGAACGAATGTCGGGTCGGATCAGTGATAAAAAGGAATCCACAAAAAGGGGTATAACGAGATAACTCGAGAACGTGTTCGAATTAAGTTTAACTTAACTTTTAATATGTTAAGTGATTAATCCCGAATGCCTTGGCTATTTATAGATCACCAAGCTGAACCGGGACCCGCTACCACTACCCCTTACCGTACTCGACTACCAGGCAAGTTTCAATTCCCTTCTTTTAGGCTGTTGTTGTGATTGAATATATATGTATGTTTTCTGTTATAATATGCCATAGCATGCATGCTTACCTTCAAGTTATATCATTATGCTTGTTCCCTGATTGTTATTGGCTTATAAATTAGATAGCTATCGTATCAATTATAAGCCGGTTATTGTAAGACCCTCATAGAAGGGCGTATACATCTTATTCATCAAATATAGACCGGGAGTCAATATTTCCTGATATATCGAGATTACCTCGGAGGAAAATATTTAAGTAAATATTTTCCATTATTCGGGCGACGAATATTATTTGAATATTCGTTCGAGATTATTTATTTAACGATCCTTACTTCAAATAATTATTTGAACGTAACTATTCGACGAATAATATTTATTTTAATATTCATTCAGAGTCGAATTATTTATCGATTATTATTTCGAATATTCTTCTAAAGATGAGACTACTAAATGAATATTATTTGGATATTCATTTAGAATATTATTTTATTAAATAAATATTACTTTGGAATATTCATTTAGGATATTAACTACTTGATGAATATTATTTTAATATTCATCTGAAGCTTGATTTATTTATCGAATATTATCTCGAATATTCCTTTAAAGCTTGGATTACTAAATGAATATTACTTGATATTCATTTAGAATATTATTCATTAAATGAATATTACTTTTTGAATATTCATTTAAATTCCTAATTAATTATGAATATTGTCTTAAATATTCCTTTCAGGTCCTATTAATTAAGGAATATTATTTTGAATATTCATTTAAATAGTTATTTATTCAATAAATATTCTCCTGATATTTCTTCAGGGATTATTTTGGAAAATACCCTGATTAAAGATATTCTTTCATATTCCTAAATAATCTTTAAATATTTTTAACTCAATAAATATTCTCTGAATATTTATTCCATACTTAGAATAATCTCAATAAGGTTCATCTTCTTCGATTATTACGAAAAATATTTCGGAGTCATATTATTATTAATCTTATATCAAGAAAGGTTCTCAGACATCATTCTTCTTTGAGTCTATCTCCCTAATAATAAGGGAACCTTACTTGGAAAATGTTATTTATCTTGTCGACTTCCCGGTCATAAAGTATTCTCTTCACTCGCAACTCGGGTGCTGTTGACTTATTAAGTCGTTGTTTACCTTCTCATCTTTCGAGGGGTAAGATTACTGGAACAAGTTGATATTCGATACCAAGCCACAGCTTAGAAGTTATTGGTGAATTTTCCTTTCCAACTAGATACGACTACCTTGTAGAGTCTTATCAACAAGTATTATACTTGGGGAAAGGGGGACGAACGTTACATTCAGAATCATGAATTCTATTTGAACTAGGAGTCGTGTAAGAGGCCGAGTAGCGCCGGTCCATCCCCTTTGGCCCAACGGTTGGCCGGGGAGAGCTAGTAAGGCGGTAGACAAGTAAAGCCGTCAGTTCTTCCTTCTACCGGTAGTAAATCTAAATTGAGCTGTACGATCTCGACTGATCATCAAGATTGGAACAGCGGGCGCGGTGAATACTCCATCCTTGGTTCATCATCCAAACTTATTTAATTCCTGCAACACGATTACTGTTGGCAGAGCTGGAAAAGTGTTCATAACTGGAATTGCAACCTTTTCATGCAAGTTCCTCTTCTTAATAACAATGAGAATATCTCGCTTACTTTTGATGTAGCAGATATTTCTATAAACGAATACTTTAAGTTACCTTGTAACTTCATCGTTCATATTATACTGGCATCATTTCCGTAAATTCATGGCATATGGTTTGAAAGATAATTTTGAACTGTTTTATATTATCGTTCAGTTATATATATTATTGTTGGTGGGCTTTCGCTCCCCCTTGCCTTGTTCACATTATGTCACAACAACATCTAGGACAGATGGCTCGCGTCAGGCGCACTCGGCGCAAGCAGGTTACCCGACCCACTGGACTACCCGCTGAGATGCTAGCCGCCATTGCTGAGGTAGCATAGTTAGACAGCTTTTGTTTCCTGTTTAACTATATGTATAATTAATGTAATTAACGGCAAAACTTTTAAACCTATGATGTTATCCTGTTGGGATTGTAATAACTTTTATTCGTAACCCTTTAATGTAAGACTTATTTCAATTTCATCTCTGGGACTATAACTGTTGTGTGTGTGAGTGGTAATTACTGTGGGGTCACAGCATGTGATTTATTTATTGTGGACTCAAGTCAATTATTATGAATGGATGTAAGACCGTAACCACCAGATCCCTGACCCCGGATCTGGGGGTGTTACACAGATGCTAACAACTAGCCTACCAATAGCTTCTTCTCAGCAATGGTAGTTATAACCTCGGCGATACACCTCAGACAGCCAACACCTGCTTGCGCCAAGTGCACCTTGCACGGGCCGTCTGATCTAGCTGTTGTAGTGACATAATAAATAAAGCAAGGGTGAGCAATAGCCCCCCAAAAATAATGTATAACTGAACAATAATATATAACAATTCAAAAGTATCCTTGAAACAATATGCCATGCATTGACGGAAATGATGTCAGTATAATGTAAACGATGAAGTTACAAGGTAACTCAAATTATATCATCTGTGGGAATATCTGCTATGCCAAAGATAAGCAAAATAGCATCATTTTCATAAAAGAGGAACTTGCAAGAAAGATATTGCAATTCCAGTTTCAAACACTTTTCAATCCTGCCAACAATGATAATGTTGCAGAAAATTCCAACTTTGGATGATGAACTAATACTGGAGTATTCACCGCGCTAGATGCCCTAACGTTTACGATGATCAGTCGTATGTCATGCATCTCATCAGTCGTTCTCTAAATGTAGAAGGTAGCTCCGACGGATTTACTTGTCTACCGCCCTCTGGAACTCCTCAGCCAACGGTTGGGCTAATGGGATGGACCGGCCAACGGTTGGGCTAATGGGATGGACCGGCGCTACTCGTCCTCTTACACGACTCCTAGTTCCATTTACATCCATAACCTTGAAACATAAAGTTCGTCCCCCTTTTCCCCAAGTATAATACTTGTTGATAAGACTCCACGAAGTAGTCGTATCTAGTTGGAAAGGGAGATTCACCAATATTTCCCAAGCTGTTGCTTGTTAATGGATACCAACTTGTTCCAACACTCTTACCCCTCGAATGATGAATGGGTACACAAGATTCACTGAATATTAGCAACCAAGTTGTGAGTGAAAAAAATAGTTTCAAAGAATTTATGACCGGGAAGTCAACAAGATAAGTAACATTTCTCAAGTAAGGTTCCCTTATAATCTAGGAGATAGAATTGAATGAGGACTGGAGTTTCTGAGAACCTTTCTTGATAAGATAATATTAATGATAGGACTCAGAGATAATTTATTTAATATTCGAGGGTCGAAGATGATATTCGAGTGAAGTAAATCATTTTTAAACGAGTCAGAAGAATTAAATAAATATCCCAAAGAATATTTATTAAGTCAAAATATTGTAGGAATAATCCTAATATAAAATATTACTCGGAATAATTCTCGAATAAATATTCACAAATAATATTCATTAAATAATTAATGAATATTTAAATAGTACTTACCAAATAAATAACCCTCGAATGAATATGCGAAATAATATTCACTGAATAAATAATGAATATCCAAATTAATAACAATTAACAAATAAATGAAATTCGAACGAATATTCACTGAACAAATAGTGAATATTCAAATTAATAATAATATTTATTGAAGAAGTAAATATCAAATGATTGTTCGAGGTGATATTCATTGTTCAAGTAATGAATATTCAGTTAATAATGCTTATTGAAGAAATAATTATCAAATGAATATTCGAAATAATATTCATTGAATAAATAATGAATATTCGAATTAATAATACTGATTGAAGGAACAATTACCAAATGAATATTCGAAACAATCTCAAATAATTGAATCGACTTTCAACGGATATTAAAGATAATATTCATTGACCAAAGCAAGCTCAAGTGAATATTTAAAATAATATCTATTGAATAATTTAAGTTCGAATGAATATTCAAAATAATATTCATAAATAATCCCAACGGAATATACAAATAATATTCATCAAATAAATAATGGAAAATATTTACTTAAATATTTTCTCTTGAAAATAATCTGAATATATCAAGAAATACCGACTCCCGGTCTATACTCGAAGAATGAGATTCAGATGCCCTTCATTTAAGGGTCTTAGCAATATTCAGCTTATAACAGATACGTTATCAATCCAGCTCAAAAGCCAACAATAATTCGAGGAACAAGTATCACAATATATGTCTTGAAGATAGGCATGCATGCTATGGCATATGTATCAGAAAACAACAGATATATATATATTGTCACAACAACAGTTCTGTTGTGGAATAAAAACTAGGTTGCAATTTGTAATTAATGCTAGGGTGGTTGAGCTTCGAGCTTTAATGGCTGTTTCCGTGTTACGAGACTGATCGGTCCTCACAGAGTGCCTACGTATCTCGTTATTGAGAATCAAGCCAAGACGTAGTTCTAGGTGATGGTGCCCTCGAGGCTATGGCGGCGAGAGCTCACCTAGGACGCAGTGGCTTGTATGTCCTTATTCGAGGATTAAGCCAAAACGTGGTGGGTAACGTATGGAGCTGTGTCCAAAACGTAAGTGACGTATTGAGCTCTACCCAAAAACGTAGTTATGAGATGAGGGATTAGACCCTTTATATAGGCTGAGAAGCCCTAGAATTATGGTAGGAGTCAGAGACTTGGTGGACAAGTCTTCCTTGAGGAAGGTTCTAGATCACTTCCTTATAGGAATCAGTTTCCATGTTGAAATATGTATCTTGGAGGCTAAGTCAGGCAAGAGTAATATCCTTGTTTGACTCTTATTTGCTGAGCTGTTTATTACCCTTAATATTAATTACGAAATTAATATTATAAATAGGGTTTGGGCCCATCTGGTGGGCCCCACATTTGGACCATTCCGGGTCTAATTAATGCCACATTAAATGTATCTTTAGGGCTTACTTTTAGCCCATATCATTTGCCCCCCAACTTCTAGGAAAACTGATCAGGTTTTCCTTGAAGTTTTAACGGTCCTTTCCAAGACTCGGGTCAGGGTTCATCTTTATACACTAGTGTTTCACGAGTATTGTCTTTATGTAAAGCGTGGAGCGACCGACGCGTTTACGACAATGTTAATTCGATGCTAATCGGCACTAATCAGCCTTAACGACATTTAAACAATGTTTAAACGACGTTGAACGGCATAAAACGGCACTAAACGGTACTAACTAGCCTTAAACGACACTTAAACAACGTTTAAGTGACGCCAACCGGCATTAAACGACACTGAACGGTGCTAGAAGACACTGTCGGTGCTAACGACATTACTGGTGCTATCGGTACTAAAGGTGCTTATCGGTACTTATTTGGTGCTTATCGGCACTAACGGTGCTATCGGCACTAACGGTGCTTATCAGTACTTATTCGGTGCTTATCGGCACTAACGGTGCTAATCGGCAATTATTCGGTGCTTATCGGCACTAACGGTGCTATCGACACTAACGGTGCTTATCGGTACTTATTCGGTGCTTATCGGCACTAACGGTGCTAATCGGCACTTAATCGGTGCTTATCGGCACTAACGGTGCTATCGGCACTAACGGTGCTAATCGGCACTTAATCGGTGCTTATCAGCACTGACCGTGCTATCGGCACTAACGGTGCTAATTGGCACTTAATCGGTGCTTATCGGCACTAACGGTGCTATCGACACTAACGGTGCTAATCGGCACTTAATCGGTGCTTATCGGCACTAACGGTGCTATCGGCACTAACGGCGATAAACGGCCTTAAACAATGCTTAAACAGTGTTTAAACAATGTTGAAAGGACAAACTGACACTCACGGTGCTTAAACGACACTAATCGGTGCTAATCGGCACTAAACGGTGCTTAAACAACACTAATCGGTGCTAATCAGCTTTAAACGACGTTTAAACAATGTTAAACGATGCTAAACGGCGATAAATAGTGCTAAACGGAGGAGATTCGGGACAATTGTAACCTCTTCCGGGTAGCGAGTCAGCCGACAAGGGTCCTGGTCAGCTGCCAGGTGCTCCTGGTCGGCTGCCAGGAGATCCTGGTCGGCTGCCAGGCGATCCTGGTCGGCTGACCCTCCTTGAGGCACCTGGTCGGCTGCCAGGAGATCCTGTTGCCTGCCGGGTGCTTCTTGATCGCCTGACGTGTGCTTCTCGATCGCCAGACATGTGCTTCTCGATCGTCAGACATGTGCTTCTCGATCGTCTGACATGTGCTTCTCGATCGCCAGACATGTGCTTCTCGATCGTCTGACATGTGCTTCTCGATCGTCTGACATGTGCTTCTCGATCGCCAGACATGTGCTTCTCGATCGTCTGACATGTTGACGGGAGATCCAGGTTGACATTAATGATGTCACACGATGCTTAAACGACGTTTCAATGTTCGTGTAAATGACGTTAAATGGCATAAAACGGCACTGAATGGTGCTAATTCGAAGGTCGATGTTTGTCACGGAAAGTGAGAAACCTTCAACAAAACCATCAAACGATTCAATCAAACGATGGGGGGTGCCAAGGTGAGTATCGGGAAGTCAGCAGGTGTAACACCCCCAGATCCGGGGTCAGGGGTCTGGTGGTTACGGTCTTACATCCATTCATAATACTTGACTTGAGTCCACAATAAATAAATCACATGTTGTGACCCCACAATAATATCCACTCACACGCACAACAGTTATAGTCCCAGAGATGAAATTGAAATAAGTCTTACATTAAAGGGTTATGAATAAACGTTATTACAATCCCAAAAGGATAACATCATAAGTTTAACAGTTTTGCCGTTGATTACACTAATTATACATATAGTTAAACAGGAAACAAAAGCTGTCTAACTAAGCTACCTCAGCAATGGCGGCTAGCATCTCAGCGGGGAGTCCGGTGGGTCGGGTAACCCGCTTGCGCCGAGTGCGCCTGATGCGAGCCATCTGTCCTAGCTGTTGTTGTGACATAATATGAACAAAGCAAGGGTGAGCGAAATCCCACCAACAATAATATAACTGAACAGTGATACATATATACAGCAATTCAAAATATCCTTTGAAAATCATATGCCATGCATTAATGAGGTTATTGCCAGTATAATATAAAGGATGAAGTTACCAGGTAACTCAAAGTATTTGTTTGTAGAAATATCTGCTACATCAAAAGTAAGCGAGATATTCTCATTGTCATTAAAAAGAGGAACTTGCATGAAAAGATTGCAATTCCAGTTATGAACACTTTTCCAGCTCTGCCAACAATAATCATGTTGCAGGAAATAAATAAGTTTGGATGATGAACCAATGATGGAGTATTCACCGCGCCCGCTGTTCCAATCTTGATGATCAGTCGAGATCGTACAGCTCAAATTAGATTTACTACCGGTAGAAGGAAGAACTGACGGCTTTACTTGTCTACCGCCTTGCTAGCTCTCCCCGGCCAACGGTTGGGCCAAAGGGGATGGACCGGCGCTACTCGGCCTCTTACACGACTGCTAGTTCAAATAGAATTCATGATTCTGAATGTAACGTTCGTCCCCCTTTCCCCAAGTATAATACTTGTTGATAAGACTCCACAAAGTAGTCGTATCTAGTTGGAAAGGAAAATTCACCAATAACTTCCAAGCTACTGCTTGGTATCGAATCTCAACTTGTTCCAACAATCTTACCCCTCGAAAGATGAGAAGGTAAACAACGACTTAATAAGTCAATAGCACCCGAGTTGAGAGTGAAGAGAATACTTTATGACCGGGAAGTCGACAAGATAATTAACATTTTCCAAGTAAGGTTCCCTTATTATTAGGGAGATAGACTCAAAGAAGAATGATGTCTGAGAACCTTTCTTGATATATGATTAATAATAATATGACTCCGAAATATTTTCTGTAATAATC
Organism: Saposhnikovia divaricata; assembly: GCA_036435485.1. NCBI lineage: Eukaryota > Viridiplantae > Streptophyta > Magnoliopsida > Apiales > Apiaceae > Saposhnikovia > Saposhnikovia divaricata. Next base: position 133,391,887 of record CM071594.1, on the reverse strand, counting down.
GAAGAAGATAAACCTTATCGAGGTTATTCTAAGTATGGAATAAATATTCAGAGAATATTTATTGAATTAAAATATTTTACAGAATATTTAGGAATATGAAAGAATAACTTTAATCAGAGTATTTCTCAAATAATCCTTGAAGAAATATCGAGAGAATATTTATTGCATAATTAAATATTCAAATGAATATTCAAAATAATATTCATTAATTAATAAGACCTCAAAGGAATATTTAAAATATTTAAAATAATATTCGATGATTAAATAAAACCCTAGATGAATATTCAAAATAATATTCATAATTAATTAGGAATTTAAATGTTTATTGAAAAAGTAATATTCTTCTAATGAATAATATTCTAAATGAATATCAAGTAATATTCATTTAGTAATCCAAGCTTTAAAGGAATATTCGAGATAAGACTCGATAAATAAATCAAGCTTCAGATGAACATTAAAATAATATTCATCAGGTAATTACTATCTTAAATGAATATTCAAAAGTAATATTCATTTAATGAATAATATTCTAAATGAATATCCAAATAATATGCATTTAGTAGTCCAACCTTTAGAAGAATATTCGAAATAATAATCGATAAATAATTCGACTCTGAATGAATATTAAAAAAATATTATTCGTCGAATAGTTACGTTCAAATAATTATTTGAAGTAGGGATCGTTCAATAAATAATCTCGAATGAATATTCAAATAATATTCGTCGCCCGAATAATGGAAAATATTTACTTAGATATTTTCTTTTGAGGTAATCTCGATATGTCAAGAAATATTGACTTCCGGTCTATATTTGATGAATAAGATGGATACGCCCTTCTATGAGGGTCTTACAATAACCGGCTTATAATTGATACGTTACCTATCTAATTTATAAGCCAATAAACAATCAGGGAACAGGCATAACGATATAACTTGAAAGTAGGCATGCATGCTATGGCATATGTATAACAGAAAACATATATATATATATATATATATATATATATATATATATATATATATATATATATATATATATATATATATATATATATATATATATATATATATATATATATATATATATATATATATTCAATCACAACAACAGCCTGAAAGAAGGGAATTGAAACTTGCCTGGTAGTCGAGTACGGTAAGGGGTAGTGGTAGCGGGTCCCGGGTCAGCTTGGTGATCTATAAATAGCCAAGTCATTCGGGATTAATCACTTAACATTTTAAAAGTTAAGTTATACTTAAATCGAAACATGTTCTCGAGTTATCTCGTTATACCCCTTTTTGTGGATTCCCTTTATCATTGATCCGACCCGACATTCGTTCGTTAATACGACATGTCACTGTACTTAAACTTGGGACATACTTAAGTCATACAAGTTCTAAGGTCGATCGTTACGAACCAATATTATACTCCGAGTTTTATCGCCCGTTTTCTAAGTGTTTTACCAAAGTTATAATAGAGTCGTCTTTTAGGGGTTCGTTCGCGTTTAACCTCGACTCGAATATTTTTAATAAATCGAAAAACGATCCTTTTGACATACGGTTTTCTTTCACACCTTCCTTTTTACCTCTAGTATTTATTTACCAAGATTCGTCATGACTTTACATATTTTACGAGGGTCCAATTTCAGTTACGAACTTTCATTTACGGATTCGAACTACTTTTAGTAAATCGGTCATAAATCCTAAACCGTAAGTCTGTTTGATTCGATTCTTTTTCCAAAATGATCTACGACTCAAGATCTACAAGGGTATGTTATATAATTAACCATATCAGTGAATTATAGCTACTGCTATGCACGAGTTTCAAGGTGTAACGAAATTCCGGCATTATAACGGCTATAAATCGAGCGTTCCAAAAATTATAATATCAAAACCAAGCCACACCGGGCATAATACACATCTTATATACATGATTCTCATCCAAATATGTCCAAGATCATATCACTTCATCCTTATAATCATCATATGTTTCAACCACTACACGATCATGCTAATCAAGCTTATAACCATGCTAATATCATAACTATACTAAAACTCATCAAGATCATGCATATACTTAAAGTAAAACTTAGGGTTTCAAGAGAGTTATACCTTCCTTGGTGTGTCTAGGAGTCTAACAAGCCTTGATCTAGTCCTTGGATCACCTTAATATAGCTTAGAGCAACAAAGAAAACCAAGAAAACAAAGTTAGTTTCTAAGGGTTACTATTCATCATCACTTTTGTAAAAATCATAGAAAATAGAAAAATAAGGGTTTGTCTCTCAAATTTTTACCACATCTTGGCCTCTTCATAAGCTTTGTTTTGAGTCCTAGATCATCAGATTTGAAGCTTCCTAGCTAGGGTTTTGAGCCCCTTTCTCCTCTGGACAGAAACTGTCAAGCACAGATCAGTTTGGCTTCTTCAACTTTGAGCATGGATTTGACTAGGCTATACTACTTTGTTGGACATTAAATTTTGAGAGAATATTACCCATGGAGTGGAGAGGCTATGGTTAAAATTTGGTGATTTTATCATGGATAGAAATGGAGATAGGAATTTGTCTTTGGAGAGTGTTTCTGCTGGACAGTTTGAGAGAATGAGAGGAATGGAGTTTGTTTTGCTTGCTTTGATCTCATCCTTGTCCAAAATACATTATTGATGATAATATCTAGCATAAAGCTACTTTATTAAAGTGCTTTGCTCATATATGATGCAATCCAAGGGACAAGTGTTGTGATTTTGTGGTGGAAAGGTGTCATGCAAGCTAACTAAGTGATTTGGTTTCTAAAGATGCTAGTTACTTTGTAACTACTTAGTTACTTGATCTTATCTATTTGCACATGCATGTATCTTGGCTCTCTGCTTGTCTCTTTGTCCGGTTATTACTTAATTTGATTGATCGTTCGGAGGAATAACTCATTCGTTTCTAATTAGGGTTTTACCAGAAACCGTCTTAATATTTATACTATCATCCTCCATTCTCTTTAATAATTCTTGAACCTATTTTCCTTAAATCCCTTCAATAATTCCTTAAGTCTTTCAGTGTCCAGGGAAATCTAGGGGAAAATAAAAGTGCTATTTTCAGAATCCGACAGCTTTTACATACACTCTTTTTCCCCCTGGATCACTAATACGAACTCAGAATTTCGTTCCGGGTACTTCTATATAGCGTCGTCTAATAATATTCCTACGTCCACCAAAGTCACTATTCATCACTTATTCTTTACTTATTCTTTTAGGGTTATATAAATGTCCCGGTTCTCTTTCAATCGTTCCTTAACCCTTTTACGGAACCACTGGACTGATAACAGATCTCGATTTGGATGACATAAGAATAACCTTCCCCCTTGGAATGATCAAATCTTAATTTCCTAGGAGATAGATAATTCTTATCTAGATTGTCAACCAATAGCATTCTTCATGACATATAAGCATTTGAATCCAAATCTACTCCTTTCATTCATTATCTCAATCGTTACATCGTAATCGTAATCACTATTCACCATTACCTTAGTACATAATAAAAAGTTTTTAATTATATCCAAAATTTGGGGTTCTTACAGTCTCCCCTCCTTAAAAGGATTCCATCCCGGAATCAGGTAGGAAGCAAAGAGTCGTTTGTCTGTCATTTACTTTCTTAGAAGAATCACCATCGCTTATTGCTTACGTAGTGCCTTAATAGCTAACCGTACGGGTTTCAATCCTTTAGGGAGACAAAGTAATCACTATTCCTTATCCATAAACAACACTTCCTGAACTTGATGTAGATATTACATGAAATAGATAAAATTGCAGAAGAGTTTCAAGCATCGCAGCTAAGTCAGGTTGATGAAACTATCACTCATGCATCTTCCATAAAAGACTGGAAACTTAATGGTTTACTTCGTCAATTTTTGTATCATGGTCCTGGTTTGCCTCAAAACGGGACCTTCTAAGGTATGTAATATGCTTAAGACCCATCAGGAATCGAATCTTTACTTAAACTACTATTACCGTCGATTCTTGCACAATCATCAGAAGGAATGTAAATTTCTCCATTCCGATATGACCTTCAAGGTCCTTCCAAATATCATTCTGTTTCTTCGGTATGAACATTTGTAATTATTCCTTTATACTTAGACTGTCGTCCACCTCATTGGCCTTTCCTAATAATAATAATTTCTGGTAATCCTTGTTCTCTGGATACATTTCAATTCAATTTTTTTTTTACCTCATTCTCATCACTGTTTGGTGAAAGCATTCTCCCTTAAGCTCTGCTGAAGGAGAAAAATATATTTATCCGTCTTTTTCCATAAGTCATTGCTTCCACCTACCCGTGGGAAATTTATCACATTTATTCCCAATCCTACTTAGGATACTTCTTTTCTTAGTTCTTTCCTTATCTTAGGATAATCTCAACCTTTATAGGTTCAATCCATACTCCCTCAGGGTTTCATACATGCATCATCTGGTATATTGTTATTGTGTCTTACATTCTCTTCCAAACTTCCAGTTGGAAACTCAGAATATTAGCTTTTCCTTGTAAGGTTTCTTAGGTCGTTCTCATCATTCCTCCTGTATTTTCTATGTACAGGGTATATCAAAATGTCTTTGATCAATACTCTAATAATTCTATCTCTGTTCTTTCCAGAACTCTTTTTAATAATCTGTATAGGTCATTGTTGCCTTAGCAAATCCTACTCATATCATCTGAATTCACAATGTCTTTATTAGGGTTAGTGCCATCCCTTGTCCATTCCCCAGGGTTTGCCTTACTTTATGGATATCTTATCCTTAATTCAACTGCCAAGAATTCCTGCATCCTATAATTGGCAATCAAATCATGTATCCTTAATAAGGGTCTCTTTTCAATCATTCTTATTTGATAATCGATCGGTAGCTTACTGCTAATTTCTTCTTTCAGATAGTGGTCAACCTATTTGACCTTCCAAAAGACAACGTATGTCTAACTGCTCTCTTACAGAACTTGTTAATGGTAGCAAGGATGTTCTGAAAGATATTGGTCGAGTTCAACGTGAATTTCCTAGTGCTTATCGTTCTTCGCAAAGGTACTTGCCTCAGAGAAAATTCCTACAGCATACTGTTCAATTTCTGACCATTTCTATACTCTCTTCATATACCTTCATTGTTTACTTTCCTCCGTCATAATATATTCATGGTATTCACGATACCCTAACATCATACATCTCAAGTCACTATACTTCCATTTTACTCGTAATCTTGGACAACCATATACACATGAGTCACTTTAGTACGGGTGACCCCATCCCAAAAAGGTCTAGTGAATTCCCAATCAAAACATGGGCTGTTCAGCAGAAGATTCCTACGATCTCATTAATGTTTCCTTTATATCAGAAGGCCTTGCAGTCGGTGCTTTCTTAGAAGCAACCCTGCTTTGTCCTTTCATTGCTGGTCTAGTCACTTGATAATCCTTTGTGACTTGGCCTCAACTGGCCACAAAAAAAAATATATATATGATTTTAGGGGTTGGCTAATAGCATTACTTTTCTAGCAATTGCCGGCATAGTGCCTTCTTTGATACCTTTCTACCTTTCTAAAACTTTACTTCATATAAGTCTTAATCGACTATTCGGCACCGTCTCTGGTCACCTTTCTTCTATTTTTATCTTTTCAACTATTCTTATCACTACCACGTGCCACGCAAGCTTACCATTCCTGGCATAACAGCCTTTTCACTTAAGTCAATCTCGGAGTTTCTCAGTCCGGCTGGTTTCTTACTTACATTTCCTGTTTTCGTCCAATCTCACTTCATCATTGTAGTTCTACAATCAATCGCGATAACCGGGGTCTGTCCACCAACCCATGTAGCGGCTACCTTACCCAATTCACAGGGTTTGCCCCAGTTTCTACTCTCTTCCATGATGTTCTCTGATAATCAAAAAGACAAGGTTTGCCAAAATTCGTTGAAGTTCTTTCCAGAATTAGGGAAATTTTGGTCAATCTATCCATCGACTTGTAACACTAAGGAGACCAGTTTCGAAACCTGAAGAATAGTTCTATGAACCTCCTAGTATGTAGAACCGTATGCAGTCATAATTAACGAAATAATCGTCATCGGGTTGGAAATTTAACCCCTGGAGAGGAACCAATTATATACATCCCTTAGAAGGGAATTAACAGTTTTAAACTGAAACTTGTCACAACGTCCTGATACCTATACGTCCTGATATTCAATATCACCAAATGTCAGTCTACCTGACTACCAATCTCAGAAGGAACATTACGGTCGGAGTTGGTTGTTCCACAAAAATTGGCACTACTAAGGCCATCCGAACCTGGTGAACCATGCTGTCCGAATGCATCCGCAAGTACTTTGTCGTGCTGCGCAAGCACACATCCTAATCTTTTATGCGAAGCGTCGTTGGAAGCAAAAAGTCTCCCTTTTTCCATTAAACAATGCCAACTCTTGGTCATTACCAATTTCATCTTTTAGCTCCAGGAAGATTTATCACATTTTTCTCTTTAACTGCTGATCGTATTACTTGATCCGTTATACTTCCGCGTCGGAGTAAACTTAAGGTAACTACTATAATCCATTCAAAGAAAAGAAAGAATTTAATTTTCCTCTGAGTCACATGCATCTAACGTTTCTGGTTCATCATTTCACTGAGTTAAATTAACCCTATACTTAGTCTCTGGCAATAGTCTCATTACGAGTTCATCTTGACTCACTAGTCTTATCTTCCGGTAGGTTCTGAGATCATTGTCTTGCTTACTACTTCCTTATATAACTTTATCCAATCATGCTGTCACTTCCCAATATTTTCACTTTCTAACTGATTCATTCATAAAATGGACATTTTCCTGAATAAAACAACTTCATCAACCTCAATTTGGTTCCATAAATTACAACCTATGACATCTGCCTTCTCATGGCGAATTATTACTGACAATATTCATACTTATTCATTTATCAAATGATATGGCACTTACTGCCTCTTCTCAACTATTTCTAGGGACTCTGCTCCTCGCCTTATATCGATGCCTTTGATAATCATACATCCTTCTAGCACTCTTTTCGTTAATATGAAAGTCTCTAAAGATTCTCATCTATTCCCGTATAAGATCTCAAGTAATTCTTCCAATCCGTCTTACTTGCTGGTACTACCTCCAGTAGTCCAGCCACGAATCCAACATGAATCTTCAGTTCTCTTGCTAATAGCTTAGTTCTTTATGCCCACTTTTCTGAGCTCTATACCTTAATCATCTCAGTCTTTCTGGCTACAGCCCTCATTCCTCGAGGGTAAGCCCCTTATCCTAACAAGATTTTCCTTATCTGCTGGAACCTCTTCTGGGTCTCCAATAAGGTACTCTATTGAATTTACCCGCTGATCTTCAGCATATAATAAAGCATCATCGCGCTGCTGCTCGTATGCCTCAAGGTCTGTTGCCTTACTTGTCGATGCGATATCGAGCTAAGTTACTATCATGATACTTAATAGTTCCCATAAGAGTTTTATAGGTCATCACTACATTAAGTAGTCCGACTATGAACTTGGCAAGAGTTCTTATTATCTTAGTGAATTTATTGTTTTAACGTCACCTCATCTCTGGGGTTTATAACGTACGCTCTGATACCACTTCTGTAACACCCCCAAATCCGGGGTCAGGGGTCTGGTGGTTACGGTCTTACATCCATTCATAATACTTGACTTGAGTCCACAATAAATAAATCACATGCTGTGACCCCACAATAATATCCACTCACACGCACAACAGTTATAGTCCCAGAGATGAAATTGAAATAAGTCTTACATTAAAGGGTTACGAATAAACGTTATTACAATCCCAAAAGGATAACATCATAAGTTTAACAGTTTTGCCGTTGATTACATTAATTATACATATAGTTAAACAGGAAACAAAAGCTGCCTAACTAAGCTACCTCAGCAATGGCGGCTAGCATCTCAGCGGGGAGTCCGGTGGGTCGGGTAACCCGCTTGCGCCGAGTGCGCCTGATGCGAGCCAACTGTCCTAGCTGTTGTTGTGACATAATATGAACAAAGCAAGGGTGAGCGAAATCCCACCAACAATAATATAACTGAACAGTGATACATATATACAGCAATTCAAAATATCCTTTGAAAATCATATGCCATGCATTAATGAGGTTATTGCCAGTATAATATAAAGGATGAAGTTACCAGGTAACTCAAACTATTTGTTTGTAGAAATATCTGCTACATCAAAAGTAAGCGAGATATTCTCATTGTCATTAAAAAGAGGAACTTGCATGAAAAGATTGCAATTCCAGTTATGAACACTTTTCCAGCTCTGCCAACAATAATCATGTTGCAGGAAATAAATAAGTTTGGATGATGAACCAATGATGGAGTATTCACCGCGCCCGCTGTTCCAATCTTGATGATCAGTCGAGATCGTACAGCTCAAATTAGATTTACTACCGGTAGAAGGAAGAACTGACGGCTTTACTTGTCTACCGCCTTGCTAGCTCTCCCCGGCCAACGGTTGGGCCAAAGGGGATGGACCGGCGCTACTCGGCCTCTTACACGACTCCTAGTTCAAATAGAATTCATGATTCTGAATGTAACGTTCATCCCCCTTTCCCCAAGTATAATACTTGTTGATAAGACTCCACAAAGTAGTCGTATCTAGTTGGAAAGGAAAATTCACCAATAACTTCCAAGCTACTGCTTGGTATCGAATCTCAACTTGTTCCAACAATCTTACCCCTCGAAAGATGAGAAGGTAAACAACGACTTAATAAGTCAATAGCACCCGAGTTGAGAGTGAAGAGAATACTTTATGACCGGGAAGTCGACAAGATAATTAACATTTTCCAAGTAAGGTTCCCTTATTATTAGGGAGATAGACTCAAAGAAGAATGATGTCTGAGAAGCTTTCTTGATATATGATTAATAATAATATGACTCCGAAATATTTTCTGTAATAATCGAAGAAGATAAACCTTATCGAGGTTATTCTAAGTATGGAATAAATATTCAGAGAATATTTATTGAATTAAAATATTTTACAGAATATTTAGGAATATGAAAGAATAACTTTAATCAGAGTATTTCTCAAATAATCCTTGAAGAAATATCGAGAGAATATTTATTGCATAATTAAATATTCAAATGAATATTCAAAATAATATTCATTAATTAATAAGACCTCAAAGGAATATTTAAAATATTTAAAATAATATTCGATGATTAAATAAAACCCTAGATGAATATTCAAAATAATATTCATAATTAATTAGGAATTTAAATGTTTATTGAAAAAGTAATATTCTTCTAATGAATAATATTCTAAATGAATATCAAGTAATATTCATTTAGTAATCCAAGCTTTAAAGGAATATTCGAGATAAGACTCGATAAATAAATCAAGCTTCAGATGAACATTAAAATAATATTCATCAGGTAATTACTATCTTAAATGAATATTCAAAAGTAATATTCATTTAATGAATAATATTCTAAATGAATATCCAAATAATATGCATTTAGTAGTCCAACCTTTAGAAGAATATTCGAAATAATAATCGATAAATAATTCGACTCTGAATGAATATTAAAAAAATATTATTCGTCGAATAGTTACGTTCAAATAATTATTTGAAGTAGGGATCGTTCAATAAATAATCTCGAATGAATATTCAAATAATATTCGTCGCCCGAATAATGGAAAATATTTACTTAGATATTTTCTTTCGAGGTAATCTCGATATGTCAAGAAATATTGACTTCCGGTCTATATTTGATGAATAAGATGGATACGCCCTTCTATGAGGGTCTTACAATAACCGGCTTATAATTGATACGTTAGCTATCTAATTTATAAGCCAATAAACAATCAGGGAACAAGCATAACGATATAACTTGAAAGTAGGCATGCATGCTATGGCATATGTATAACAGAAAACATATATATATATATATATATATATATATATATATATATATATATATATATATATATATATATATTCAATCACAACAACAGCCTGAAAGAAGGGAATTGAAACTTGCCTGGTAGTCGAGTACGGTAAGGGGTAGTGGTAGCGGGTCCCGGGTCAGCTTGGTGATCTATAAATAGCCAAGTCATTCGGGATTAATCACTTAACATTTTAAAAGTTAAGTTATACTTAAATCGAAACATGTTCTCGAGTTATCTCGTTATACCCCTTTTTGTGGATTCCCTTTATCATTGATCCGACCCGACATTCGTTCGTTAATACGACATGTCACTGTACTTACACTTGGGACATACTTAAGTCATACAAGTTCTAAGGTCGATCGTTACGAACCAATATTATACTCCGAGTTTTATCGCCCATTTTCTAAGTGTTTTACCAAAGTTATAATAGAGTCGTCTTTTAGGGGTTCGTTCGCGTTTAACCTCGACTCGAATATTTTTAATAAATCGAAAAACGATCCTTTTGACATACGGTTTTCTTTCACACCTTCCTTTTTACCTCTAGTATTTATTTACCAAGATTCGTCATGACTTTACATATTTTACGAGGGTCCAATTTCAGTTACGAACTTTCATTTACGGATTCGAACTACTTTTAGTAAATCGGTCATAAATCCTAAACCGTAAGTCTGTTTGATTCGATTATTTTTCCAAAATGATCTACGACTCAAGATCTACAAGGGTATGTTATATAATTAACCATATCAGTGAATTATAGCTACTGCTATGCACGAGTTTCAAGGTGTAACGAAATTCCGGCATTATAACGGCTATAAATCGAGCGTTCCAAAAATTATAACATCAAAACCAAGCCACACCGGGCATAATACACATCTTATATACATGATTCTCATCCAAATCTGTCCAAGGTCATATCACTTCATCCTTATAATCATCATATGTTTCAACCACTACACGATCATGCTAATCAAGCTTATAACCATGCTAATATCATAACTATACTAAAACTCATCAAGATCATGCATATACTTGAAGTAAAACTTAGGGTTTCAAGAGAGTTATACCTTCCTTGGTGTATCTAGGAGTCTAACAAGCCTTGATCTAGTCCTTGGATCACCGTAATATAGCTTAGAGCAACAAAGAAAACCAAGAAAACAAAATTAGTTTCTAAGGGTTACTATTCATCATCACTTTTGTAAAAATCATAGAAAATAGAAAAATAAGGGTTTGTCTCTCAAATTTTTACCACATCTTGGCCTCTTCATAAGATTTGTTTTGAGTCCTAGATCGTCAGATTTGAAGCTTCCTAGCTAGGGTTTTGAGCCCCCTTTCTCCTCTGGACAGAAACTGTCAAGCACAGATCAGTTTGGCTTCTTCAACTTTGAGCATGGATTTGACTAGGCTATACTACTTTGTTGGACATGAAATTTTGAGAGAATATTACCCATGGAGTGGAGAGGCTATGGTTAAAATTTGGTGATTTTATCATGGATAGAAATGGAGATAGGAATTTGTCTTTGGAGAGTGTTTCTGCTGGACAGTTTGAGAGAATGAGAGGAATGGAGTTTGTTTTGCTTGCTTTGATCTCATCCTTGTCCAAAATACATTATTGATGATAATATCTAGCATAAAGCTACTTTATTAAAGTGCTTTGCTCATATATGATGCAATCCAAGGGACAAGTGTTGTGATTTTGTGGTGGAAAGGTGTCATGCAAGCTAACTAAGTGATTTGGTTTCTAAAGATGCTAGTTACTTTGTAACTACTTAGTTACTTGATCTTATCTATTTGCACATGCATGTATCTTGGCTCTCTGCTTGTCTCTTTGTCCGGTTATTACTTAATTTGATTGATCGTTCGGAGGAATAACTCATTCGTTTCTAATTAGGGTTTTACCAGAAACCGTCTTAATATTTATACTATCATCCTCCATTCTCTTTAATAATTCTTGAACCTATTTTCCTTAAATCCCTTCAATAATTCCTTAAGTCTTTCAGTGTCCAGGGAAATCTAGGGGAAAATAAAAGTGCTATTTTCAGAATCCGACAGCTTTTACATACACTCTTTTTCCCCCTGGATCACTAATACGAACTCAGAATTTCGTTCCGGGTACTTCTATATAGCGTCGTCTAATAATATTCCTACGTCCACCAAAATCACTATTCATCACTTATTCTTTACTTATTCTTTTAGGGTTATATAAATGTCCCGGTTCTCTTTCAATCGTTCCTTAACCCTTTTACGGAACCACTGGACTGATAACAGATCTCGATTTGGATGACATAAGAATAACCTTCCCCCTTGGAATGATCAAATCTTAATTTCCTAGGAGATAGATAATTCTTATCTAGATTGTCAACCAATAGCATTCTTCATGACATATAAGCATTTGAATCCAAATCTACTCCTTTCATTCATTATCTCAATCGTTACATCGTAATCGTAATCACTATTCACCATTACCTCAGTACATAATAAAAAGTTTTTAATTATATCCAAAATTTGGGGTTCTTACAGCAGGAGCCTCTCCGTGGCTCCTGGTCGGCTGCCAGGTGCTCCTGGTCGGCTGCCATGAGATCTTGGTCGGCTGCCAGGAGATCCTGGTCGGTTGCCAAGAGATCCTGGTCGGCCAGACCCTCTCTGTGGCACCTGGTCGGCTGCCAGGAGATCCTGGTTGCGTGCCAGGTGCTCCTTGTTCGCTTGCCAGGTGCTCCAAGTTGCCTGGAAGTGTTTAAACGACGTTTCAATCTATGTTGAACGACGTTGAATGTCATTTGACGGCACTACACGGTGCTAATCGATGCTTGAACGATGTCTAGTTGGAGGTCGATGTTCGTTTCAGAAAGTAAGAAACCTTCGACAGAACCATCAAACGATCCGACCAACTGACGGGAGGTGCCAAGAGGTCGGCTGTCATGAAATCCTGGTCGGCCAGGGGGTGCTCCTTGTCGGCTGGAACCTTCCAAGGTTGTAGAAAACTCTGTGACCTTCGCGTGGACTGTAAGATCGTCCAAATCTGATACCCGGAGCTCAAGATATGGCCCAAACAGCATGAGGTCGGCTGACAAGAGAGCTTCTGGTCGGCCAGACCCCTTCCTGGGCAGCTGGTCGGCTGCCAGGAGATCCTGGTCGGCTCGGGACCTTCCAAGGTTGTAGAAAACTCCATGACCTTCGCGTGGACTGTAAGATCGCCCAAATCTGATACCCGGAGCTCAAGATATGGCCCAAACAGCGTGAGGTTGGCTGACAAGAGAGCTTCTGGTCGGCCAGACCCCTTCCTTGGCAGCTGGTCGGCTGCCAGGAGATCCTGGTCGGCTGGGGACCTTCCAAGGTTGTAGAAAACTCCATGACCTTCGCGTGGACTGTAAGATCGCCCAAATCTGATACCCGGAGCTCAAGATATGGCCCAAACGGCGCGAGGACCTCTCTTCGTGGCACCAGGTCGGCTGGAGGATGCTCCACGTCGCCTAGGGATGCTTCTGGTCGGCCAGACCTCCTCCGTGGCACCTGGTCGGCTGCCAGGAGATCCTGGTTGCCTGCCAGGAGATCTTGGTCGGCTGCCAGGAGATCCTGGTCGGCCAGACCCTCTCTGTGGCACCTGGTCGGCTGCCAGGAGATCCTGGTTGCCTGCCAGGTGCTCCTTGTTCGCATGCCAGGTGCTCCAAGTTTTTTGGGAGTACTTAAACGACCTTTCAATCTATGTTAAACGACGTTGAATGGCATAAGATGGCACTACACGGTGCTAATCGATGCTTGAACGACGTTTCAATCTACGTTAAACGACGTTGAATGGCATAAGACGGCACAACACGGTGCTAATCGATGCTTGAACGACGTTTAGTTGGAGGTCGATGTTCGTTCCAGAAAGTGAGAAACCTACAACAGAACCATCAAACGATCCAACCAACTGACGGGAGGTGCTAGGAGGTCGGCTGAAGCCCCTCCGTGGCACCTGGTCGGCTACCAGGAGATCCTGGTCGGCCAGACCTTCTCCATGGCACCTGGTCGGCTGCCAGGAGATCCAGGTCAGCCAGACCTTCTTCATGGCACCTGGTCGGCTGCCAGGAGGTCCTGGTTGCCTGCCAGGTGCTCCAGGTTTGCTGACAGGTGCTCCATGGTCGCTTTGTCGTGCCTCTCGGAGCTTTTCGCAATGCCTGGAGTCTCGTTCTTGAATCACATCCTTGACATTTGTATATTGTATACATCCTTTCAAGGCATAATTAATCTCTCTTTCTTGTTCTAAGATGTGGAGCTTGTGATGAAGCTTTTTAGTTCTTGCCCCCCTTGTTTCATATGGTGGAGGTCTTGCTTCTCGTTTGATCGTTCAAGAAGTTTCTTTTCCACTGAGCACTTGAATTCAAGTCTGGTTTGCATTGTTATCTGGTTGTCATCCCTTTATCTTGATTCTAGGTTTCCAACCTTCCTTTGGTTTGAATTCGATTGACGACTCTTGATTCAAGTCCTTAAACTCAAATGACGAACTCGATTGGAGGCAGACAACCTTTTTTGCCATCTCTATTGGAGACAGACAGCCTTTTTGGCCATCAAGGCTAAACATTTGTATCGAAATTTGAGATTCCAGATTAAGTAAGGAATGACAAAGGACCTCTTATCTCAACATTCTCACTAACAGTTTCTGTGCCTTCAAGGCATTATCAGGGATCCAACCAGTCTCAGGGTGAGCTTTTATGAGGGTCTATCCTTCAGCTTACATCAATTGGTGCTATCAATTTGAAATAATAGACGGGACCTTCAAGACCTGAAAGTAAACTCTTCCGGCGTAGTTCTCTATCTCAGAAGAAGTAAACTTAGATTGGGCATCAGCCTTAACGTTCTGTTCTCTCGAAATGTACTTCTCATACCATTCACTCAAACTCAGTCATCACGGCCTTCACGACTCTCAAGTACTTTGCCGTAGTTTGAGATTCTTGACTCTCATTATTCTAGCCAAGCCTAAACCGGCTATCAAGGCTGCATACTCAGCTTCATTGTTGGTAGTAGGAAAATCTAACTTCAAAGCATACTCAACTGTGAACCCATCGGGGCTTTGCAACACTAAGCCCGCGCCACTAGATTTTGTTTTTGATGCTCCATCAAAATAGAGCACCCAATATTCCTTTTGATCAGATACAAGTTCTTCATCTTTATCTCCACTTTCAGGGGTGGTTACCGTCTCCTGCCCCCCGACTTCTTGGTTGGTAATGGTATATTCAACCACGAAGTCAGCCAATGCCTGAGCCTTGATGGCCGTTTGAGGCTTATACGTGATGTCAAACTCTCCAAGTTCGATTGCCCACTTAATCAATCTTAGGCTTGCTTTCGGGCTGTGCAATATGTTCCTCAATTGCTGGTCCGTCAGGACTTCGATTTTATGTGACTGAAAGTACGGTCGTAGTTTCCTTGAAGCTGTTATCAATGCCAAAGAAATTTCTCGATGGATGAGTAATTTAACTCGGCTACGTGGAGCACCTTGCTTACATAGTAGATGGGCCTCTGAACCTTGTTCTCTTCTTTAATGAGGACGATACTCAATGCTTGTTCAGACACTACTAGATACAGATAAAGAGTCTCTCCGGGACTTGGCTTGGCCAATAACGGGGCTTCGATCATGAACTTCTTCAACTGTTCAAAGGCCACTTGGCTTTTATTAGTCCATTCAAAATTTTTCACCTTCTTCAATGCTTGAAAGAAAGGCAAGCACTTATGACCAGACTTGGAGATGAATCTCCCTAGAGCGGCCACTGTGCCGGTTAACTTCTGTACGTCCCTCACAAAACGGGGTGGTTCCATGTCTAAGATTGCTTTGATCTTGTCGGGATTGGCCTCTATGCCTCTTTTTGAAACCATCAATCCCAAAAATTTTCCAGATCCAACGCCAAAAGCGCACTTGGCTGGATTCAACATCATCTTGTGGTGCCTCAGCACTTCGAATGCCTCTCTGAGGTGCTTAATGTGATCTGCCTTGAGTAGGCTCTTGACTAACATGTCATCAACATAGACCTCCATGGTTTTTCCAATCAGATGGGCGAATATCTTATTCACCAGTCGTTGGTAAGTAGCTCCTGCATTCTTTAGACCAAAAACCATAACAAGATAGCAGAAAACACCAAAGTCAGTTATGAAAGATACCTTAGGGATGTCATCCTTGTGCATCTTTATCTGATTGTAGCCGCTGAACCCATCCATAAAGCTCAACATCTCATGTCCAGCTGTGGCATTTTCAACATATCAATCCTTGGAAGGGGAAAACAATCCTTCGGACATGCATCATTCAAATCAGTGAAGTCTATACACATCCTCCACTTCCCATTCGCTTTCTTGACCATCACAGGGTTTGATAACCATTCGGGAAATTGAATTTTTTCAATAAACCCAGCCTCTAAGAGCTTGTCAACTTCTTGTTTAATGGCCTCCTACCTTTCAGGAGCAAAATTTCTCTTTTCTGTTTTATTATATTCCGCCCCGGATCAACATTCAAGTTGTGAGTTATGAGTTGGGGATCAATCCCTGGCATATCAGCTACAGTCCAAGCAAACACATCGCTATTTTCTTGCAAGAATGCTATCAACTTGCCCTTCAGGGGTTCTTTCAAAGATGCTCCCATATATGTAACTTCTCAGCTCGCTTGGTCGTCATGGCTTCAATGTTTGTCTTGGTCGCCAAAGTTTGAAATCAAGGGTTTTCAATCTCAATTGTGTTTTAAATCACAGAAATATCTATCAGAGCTGCTGGTCCAAGGCCTGGGGGTTTCTGGTTAGCCCCACGAGGTCTTGAATCTTCTCTCGGAGGTTTTCAAAATTACATATTGGTTTTCAAGTCAACATGAAGTTTCAACCTTTGGATCTTAATTGGAGGTTCATGACCCCCCCTCAAGTTTGGCCTTCATAACTAACCTTGGCATTCATGGCTAACAGCTTCTGTTCTTCAACCTAGGATTCGGGGTTGATTCCTCGATATAGATTTCGATAAATGCAATCCCGTTGGCTTCTTGCCTTTTAAACTTCTGAGACGAGAGCTTGCCTGAACTTCTTAATCCTTGCTTAAGGTTATCTATTGGCCTTCATTCTTGGATCCTTAATCCAGGTCCTTAATAAGTATTGAAGAGCTAGTCCTTAACATCCTCGGCCTTTCATGGCTTTGACCCTTCGGGATCTTCACCTATGCATTTGTTTGTTTTCCATTCGTTATTCTTTTATTTTCGGTACTCGTTCATCCTTGACTTGCACTCATCGGGTGATAGAGTACTATTGTCCTACTCGGAGCAACATGCTTTGCAATGGTTTCAATGAACCTTATTTCTGCTTCTACTAGATGAAGCTAAGTCCTACTAGGATAACTTGAGCCCATCGGGGCATTGCAAGACTAGGCCTGCATCACTTGAGTTTGTTTTTGATGCTCCATCAAAATAGAGCATCCACCATTCCTTCTGGTATCATCATTCTTATTCTGAAGTTCACTTCCTGCTTGGGGTACTACCTCCTGCCCCCCGACTTCTTGGTTGCCAATGGTACATTTAACCACGAAGTCAGTTAACGCCTTAGCCTCAGTGGCTGTCCAAGGCTTCTGTGTGATGTCCTCTGCTGGCCTTTTTGGTGTTCCTTTCTTCTGCGGACATCCATGTCTTTAATTGGAAGGACTTGCCCCCCGACTCTATTAGGCCTTAACGAGGCTACATAACAGCTTTGTGCCATCTTTTGATCACCTTTATGTTCTCTAACGCCATTCCTGGTTGGGATCTTGATCTTCATATGATACGTTGAGGTAACAGCCTTGAATGCATGAAGTTCAGTCCTTCCGAGAATAGCGTTGTACGTTGAAACCACCTTGATTACCAAGAAGTTCAACATCTGAATGGCCTCCTTGGGCTCCTGTCCAATAGTTATAGGCAACAGAATAGTCCCTTCAACTTTGGATTCTACTCCATTAAATTCATATATAGGCATGTTATTGGGGGTCAATTGAAAATCATTGTACCCCATCTTCACAAATGTATCATGAAACAGAATGTCAACGGAAGCTCCATTGTCCATCAAGACTCGCTTCACTTCCGAGTTCCCAATCACAGGGGTTATGACCAACGGGTCGTCATGGGGAAACTTCACCCCTTCGAGGTCTGAGTCATCGAAACTAATAGCTATCTCAATCCTGGAACGCTTCGGGGCTTCTCCCACGATGTGCATCACTTCTCTGGCATACGCCTTCCGAGAGTTTCGGGTTGTACCGGCCGCTGTCGGGCCTCCCAAAATCACGTTAATAACTGGCCCTCGGGGCTGTGGGTTACGATCTCGAACGTCATCCCTTCTATTATAACCTCTAATTTGATTAACACGATCTTCACCCTTAGTGAAGTGGCTCAATTTCCCTCTACGGATTAAAAACTCGATCTCATCTTTGAGTTGCTTGCAATCATCTGTATCATGACCCACATCACGGTGGTACCTACAGTATTGATCCTTGTTTCTTTTCGTGGGATCACCCCTAAGTGGCTTCGGCCATCGGAAATCCTTATCCTTTTCAATGTCAAACAAGATTCGACTTCTAGAAGTATTCAACCTTGCATACTCAGTGAACCTCCGTCCTTCGTTCTCCTTAGGGGCATAGTCGGAGTCCTCGCTTGTTCGGGGATACTTGTCCCTAGCATCATTCTCGTGGTCATCATACTCGTGGTCTTGCTTTCGCTTCTTTGTATCATTGTTACCCTTGCCATTGTTTATCACGACATCCTTTTTGGTACTATCCTCGGCCTTGATATACTTATCAGCCCTCCGTTGGAGTTCAGCCATATTCTCAGGTGGATGCTTTGCCAACGACCTTTTAAAGTACAGGTCAGTAGTGCCATGTTCCAGGGCTACCATGGCCACCTTGTTCTCTAAGTCGGTGATGTTCAACGTCTCCTTGGTGAACCTCTTGAGATAATCTCTCAGATTCTCATTCTTCCCCTGTACCACATACATGAGGGATGCAGAACTTTTCTCATGAACTCTTCCGCTGATGAATTGACTCACAAAGGCAGCGCTTAACTCCTTGTAAGAGCCAATCGAGTTTGCAGGTAAGCGGCTGTACCATCTTTGAGCCATACCCGACAGGGTTTGAGGGAACGCCCTACACTTTAAGGCGTCGCCCGCAGGCTGCAACAGCAGTGCATTTGAGAATGTCCTAACATGGTTTGCGGGATCGCCCGTTCCATCATAGGCCTTAATTGTCGGCATCTTGAACTTCCTCGAGATACGAGCATTCATTACCTCTTCCGTGAACGGAGGTGTAGGATCATCAGGATCCCCAGGGGGCATCAGATCCCTAGGGTTACTTTTGGGGGTCTCCACCCTTGTCGATTTTTCAGTTGGGGCTTCGGCCCTTCGTTGTCTCCTTGAGGGCCTCTCCAGATTTATAATGGGAATCCTCCCTGTAACTAGAGGAGGTTGAATCAGACTTCGCCTTGCTTGCTCTCTCGCAATATCATCCTTCAGCCTTTGGATCTCAGCCTCATGAGCCTTAATCCTTTCCTCAGCCGTTTGTGGGGGTCCATCATGGATTCTTTGGGACCTCCTTCGAGGTTCTCTACTAGCACGTCGCCTCCTCGGGGCTTCATCACGATCATCATCGTCATCCGCAAATGTTGAATCATCAATATAGGGACCAGAGTAATCATCGTACTCTCGATCTCGGATCTGTAAGGCATGACCGCTCGGTCCAGGTTCTCTGTGTTGAGGGGGATAATTAGGCAGCCCATACATCGGGTTGGTATTCAAAGGGAGATCCGTGGTATGGATCTGTACCCCCGGAGGTAGCGTACGACCAGCGCTATCAAGAGGAGAAACCACCATCTGAAGAGGGTTAGTTTCTTGGCTTTGAGGGATAGTCACAGGTAAAGTTCCCTCAACATGGGGAATCGTCCCTGAGGGTTGAGAGGTTAGAGGTTGAATGACCGTCCCTGTTAGTGGGGGTAATTGTCCTTCTTCAGCGGATCAGAGCGGATCAGAGATGGCAGGTGGAGCAGAGCTAAGGGGTATGGCCTCAGTCGATGTTATTCTTCGTGTTTGAACCATGGTTGATGTTGTCTTCCCACAGACGGCGCCAAATGTTATGGAATAAAAACTAGGTTGCAATTTGTAATTAATGCTAGGGTGGTTGAGCTTCGAGCTTTAATGGCTGTTTCCGTGTTACGAGACTGATCGGTCCTCACAGAGTGCCTACGTATCTCGTTATTGAGAATCAAGCCAAGACGTAGTTCTAGGTGATGGTGCCCTCGAGGCTATGGCGGCGAGAGCTCACCTAGGACGTTGTGGCTTGTATGTCCTTATTCGAGGATTAAGCCAAAACGTGGTGGGTAACGTATGGAGCTGTGTCCAAAACGTAAGTGACGTATTGAGCTCTGCCCAAAAATGTAGTTCTGAGATGAGGGGTTAGACCCTTTATATAGGCTGAGAAGCCCTAGATTTATGGTAGGAGTCAGAGACTTGGTGGACAAGTCTTCCTTGAGGAAGGTTCTAGATCACTTCCTTATAGGAATCAGTTTCCATGTTGAAATATGTATCTTGGAGGCTAAGTCAGGCAAGAGTAATATCCTTGTTTGACTCTTATTTGCTGAGCTGTTTATTACCCTTAATATTAATTACGAAATTAATATTATAAATAGGGTTTGGGCCCATCTGGTGGGCCCCACGTTTGGACCATTCTGGGTCTAATTAATGCCACATTAAATGTGTCTTTATGGCTTACTTTTAGCCCATATGAAGTTCCAAAGTATTGGAAACTTGCCTGGTACTCCAGCTTATGCTAGTGACATGACTCGGGGTGGTCCGGTGATCTATACATAATCAAAATATTCGAGGTTAATCACTTAACGCTTTTAAGAAGCTAAGTGTAACTCTTATTAATACCGTTTTAACCAGACACTTGTTCGCTATTAAGGCATGTCCTTTATACTTACACTTGGTACGCACTTAAGTCATATAAGTTCCAAGGTCGATCGTTTACGAACCAGGATTATACCTCGAGTTTTATCGCCCGCTTTCTAAGTTATAACCAAAGTTATACTTAAGTGATCCTCTAAGTGGTTCATTCATAATTAACGTTGATTCGAACATTTTTATAAAATTGAAAACGATCCTTTTGACATGAGGTTTCCTCTCACACCTTCCTTTCTACCTCTAGTATTTAATTACCATGATTCGTCACTGCATAACTCATTTTACAATGGTACAATTTCAGTTACGAACTTGCTTTTAAGGTTTCGAACCACTTTTACGAATTTAACCATAACTCCTAAACCGTAAGTCCAAATGCTTCGATTTTTGCACCAAAACGATCTATGACTCGATATCTACAAGGGTATGTCATATACTTATCAAGTCCAGAAACTTATACCAACTGTTAAGAACGAATCATTAAGGTCTAATGAAAATCGGGCATTACGACGGCTATAAATCAAACATTCCAAAAATCGTAACATCAAAACCAAGCCACACCGGGCATACCATACATCTCCTAATCATATAATCCATCTTACAAGACCAATAACCACTGATTTTAACATCATAATCATCATCATACTTAGATCAACTTAAACCACTAGCTAATCATGCTTATAACATCACTGTGGACATAATAATCTAAGATCATCCAATAATCATCAAAACTTAAACTAGGAGCTAGGGTTTATTGAGATTATTACCTTCCTTGGAGAGTGTACAAGCTCTAATAATCCTTATATAGTCCTTGTATAACCTTAAGATAGCTTGAATTATCCAAATCAAGCCAGAAAACAAAGTTAGTTTCTAAGGGTTCCTATTCATCATTACTTTTGTAAAAATCATAGAAAATCGAAAAGTAAGAGTCTGGCTCTCAAATTTCTACCACATCTTGGACTCTTCATAAGCTTTGTTTTGAGTCCTAGATCATCAGATTTGAAGCTTCCTAGCTAAGGTTTTGAGCCCTCTTTTGCCGCTGGACAGAAACTGTCAAGAACCTGGACAATTTGGTTTCTTCACTTGGGGAGGAGATTTGGCAAGGCTATACTCATTATATGGCCATGAAATTTTGTGCGAATGTTGTACATGGAGTGGAAAAGCTATGGTATAGAAGTGGAGATATGAATTTTTCTTTGAGTTGTGTTCTTGCTTGGCAGTTTTGAAGAAATGGAGAGAATGGAGTTGTTTTGCTTTGTTCTCTTGCTTTGGTCTAATCCAAATGAATTATTGTGATGAGAGCAAGATAATATCTTGGCCAGAAGCTACTTTAATAAAGTGCTTTGCTCATCCCATGCATCATTCTTGCCAAGTGTTGGTGTTTTGTGGAATGGTGTATGTTGTAAGCCTAGTTGCTTGGTTAGTTTCTAAGTATTCTAGTTACCTTTGTAACTACCTAGTTACTTGCTCTTATCCACTAGCACATGCATCTATCTTGGCTTTCTGCTTGTTTCTTTGTCCGTTTATTGCTCAATTTATTGATCGTTCGAATAATATCTCAAGGATTTCTAGTTAGGGTTTTACCGGAAACCTTCTTAATAATAATACCACCATTCTCAATCCTCCTTTATAATCCTTCAATTTAAATTCCTCAAATCTCATTATTAAATCCTTAAATCCTTCAGTGTCCAGGGAAATCTCGGAGAAAATAAAAGTGCTAATTTTCTGAATCCGATTTCGTTTACATACACTTATCTCGCCCCTGGATCATGAATACGAACTCCGAAATCCGTTCTGAATACTTCTATATAGCGTCGTCTTAATCATATTCTCATTTCCACCAAAAACACTATTCACTGCTTATTCTCTTTTATTCCTTATATTTAATAAAATGTCCTTGTCCTCTTTCGAGCGTTCCTTAACCCTTTTACGGAACCACTGGACTATTAAGAGATATCGATTTGGATGACATGAGAATAACTTCCCTATTTGGAAATACCATATCTTATTTTCCTAGGAGATAGATTATTCTTATCTATGATGTCAACCACTAGCATTCTTCATGGCATATAAATATTTGAATCTAAATCCATTCCATTCATTCAGAAGAACACTGTTACATCGTAGTTGTAACCATTATTCATCCTTACATCATTATATAATAAAAAGTTTAATTCTACCCAAAAATCCGGGTTCTTACAGTCTCCCCTCCTTAAAAGGATTCCATCCCGGAATCAGTCTGAGGACAAATGGGGGTACTTCTCTAGCATCTCGCTTTCCAATTCCCAAGTTGGTTCTTCCACATTGTAGTTCTGCCACAGAACTTTGACTAGCTTGATGTCCTTGATTCGGAGCGTTTGTTCTTTTCGACCTATGGTTTTGGCAGGCTGCTCCACATAGGTTAGGTTTAGTTGCATGTCTACGTGCTCGTATTCTACTATATACTTGGCGTCCGGATTGTAATTTCTCAACATCGAAACATAAACCTCATTGTGTACTAGTTGCAGATTTGGGGTAATGCTAGTTCGTAAGCTAGTTCCCCGATCCATCCGTAATCATTCCAATCCTTTTACAGCACATCTCATCAGTGCTACAATACTCCATTTGTCCTTTTTCATCAACTTTGCTACTTTTCGTACAACACATTGTTCGGGTTATGCTCTTACCCAGTCATACACTATTACTCTTATTGGTATTTGCAGTGATTTCGGTATCACTTTCGTGCTGCAAATTCGGAGATAACCTCACTCGTAATTACGCATTTCCTGATTGCTTTAATCTTCGCAATCTCGATCAATGTATAAAAATAGAAGAATTTATTGAGAGATCAGTATGATCAATGAACATTTGTCATATTGCATAGTCAGTACAGAAGGGGGCCAGCCTTTAGTACTTGACAAGCAATTAAACAAGTTACGGTATTTCACCTAGGCTTCTATTACACAGACAGATAGTCACGTAGAAGTACCTCCCCTCCTTAAAGGGTTGTTCTTCTCAATTCAAAAAGAAGATGAATAAGAGAGAAGAAAAGAAAAGAATTTCAAAGAATTATAGAAAGTTCCCAAGATTGCAAAATATCATACTTAGGATTTACCTCTGAACTATAGAAGTTCATTAAAGAAGAAAAAATTAATTATATTCGTATCAAATACTACTTTATCGTAATCTCACGTGTCACATGTCCTTGCTGCTTTGTCCATTATTCTATGGACCAATAATCTTGTTCGATCTTAGCATCACTCACTTTTTGAAAATCCTCCGTCCTTTCGGGTTAGATCTTGGATTCCTCGCTTGACATCATCGTTACTGGCATTCCACGCCATACTACTAGCTCTTTCATATTCACAATACTAACACTATCAGATTGTCACTTCGAGAGCTCGTTAGAAAACCCATTCATAACATTCCTTGCCTCACATTCCATGATTACTTTCCCAATCTTTTCTTTATCAATCACATCCTTCTCGTTTTCTGATTCTTATTCATTTCTGTAAGACATCATTTGCACTTGACACCTTCTTATTGGTATCCCGTCACCTTTTATTCGACAAGCATCACATCTTTGGGGTCACACTTTCCTTTGTTCATCCATCTAAATTCTCAATTTCTCGATCCATATATCTCCCTACTAATCAATCAGTCTATCCCAAAATTCCTCGAGTTCTCTCTACTTAAAGAGAGTTGACCCGTATGTCATTTATGCTTTCAATTTCAACTTTTCTAGCTTCATTGTTGGGGTTCTTAGGAGTCCGCATATCCAACTCCCTTATTTATCCTCAATTCTTTTTCTATTTCTATCAGCCACTTGGCTCACATTTCTACTATTATCACTTTATGAATCATCATAGCATTATCATTTATTTCGAGCATCACGTCATTCCTAAACTAAGCCATCCGAATAAACCTTGACGATTTCTCTAACTTAGATCCAATATAATCTATTCCTGCCAAACTTGCCTCTTAGCATTATGAATCTCCAACCTCATATTCTCTATCCTGTTTGCGCAGAAATACACCAACATAAACTTGCTTGTCATTCATCAACATGATATTTAGCTTATCAATAGCAGCAATATCTTTATCTTTGTGTTGTCATCGCTTTTCTTAGAAGAATCGCCACTACATTAATGTAACCCTTTGTTGAATCACTATCGTTTGCTGTTTACGTAGTGCTTTAATAGCTAATCATACGGGTTCCCTAATTGTCGGATCAAAATCCTCTAGGAAGACAAAATAATCTCCATTCCCTATCCATGAGGAATACTTCCTGAACTTGATGTAGATATTATATGAAGCAGATAAAATTGCAAAAGGGCTTCAAGCATCGCAGCTATGATAGGTTGATGAAATTACTAATCATATATCTTCAGTAGAAGACTGAAAGCTTAATGGTTCAATTAATCAATTTCGCATCATGGTCCTCGTTTACCTCAAAATAGGACCTCCTAATGCGGGTAATATGCTTAGGACGACATCAGGAATCGAATGTTTATTTAAACTATCCTTATGGTTGCTTCTTGCACAATATCAGAAGGAATATAAATCCTCCACCACATTATGACCTTCAAGGTCCTCAATATCATTCTGTTTCTTTGGTATGAGCATCTATAATTACTCCTATATACATAAAGTGTCGGTCACCTCATTGGCCTTTCCTGATAATAATAGTTTCTTGCAATCAATGTTGTCTGGAACTATTCCAACTTAATTTATTTATTTTTTATCTCATTCTCATCACTGTTGGGTGAAAGCATTCTCTCTTAAACTCTGTTGAAGGAGAGAAAATAAAGATCGGTCCTTTTTTCCATAAGTCATTGCTTCCACCTTCCCGTGTGAACTTTATCACGGTTACTCCCGATCACACCTAGGATATTCTCAACCTTATTGGTTTAATCCATAACCCTTCATGGTTTCACACATGCCTTATCTGGCATTTTCATTATGATGTCATACATTTCCTACCAAACTTCCAGTTTGAAGCTCAGAATATATATATATATATATATATATATATATATATATATATATATATATATATATTTTTACGAGGAACTACCCCACATTATTGCGGGATTTCAAACCTCGGGTTATGGACTGCCCCTACCCATAACCGGGTAAATCCGGACTCAACTAGTTCGGGCAAGCGTGCCAAGCGTCTCCCGAGGGAGTCAAACCTTGGACCGCCTTGATAGCTTCCACTTGCTCTTACCAGCTGAGCTAACCCGTGGAGCTCAGAATATTACCTTTTTCCTTGTAAGGTTTCTTAGGTCATCCTCATCATTCATCTTGTATTTTCAGGGTACAGTGTATATCAAACATCATTCATCAATCTTATAACAATTCTGTCTATGTGCTTTTTGAAATTCCTATAAATAAATCCTTAAAGGTTATTGTTGCCTTAGTCAATCCAACTTATACCATCCAAATTCATAATGCCTTTATTAGGGTAATGCCATCCTTTGTGCATCCCCAGGGTTCATCCTAATTTATGGATATTCTAGCCTCAATTCTATTTCCAAGAGATGCTTACATTCTTTACTTCACAATCAAATCATATATCCTTAATAAGGGTCTCTTTTCAATCATTCTCATCTTGATAACCTATAGGTAGCTTAATGCTAACTCCTCAAATGGTTGTCAGTCAACATGACATTCCACAAGTCAACATATGTCTATCAATCTTACCAAATTTGGTAATGGTAGCAAGGATGATCTGAGTCATGATGCACCCATGTTGTTTCTAAAATCCTGTCATCATGTATCTCAATTCACTTCTCTTCTATTTCTAGTTCACAAATTGGTTAATCATATACACATTCATCACTTTACTTTAAATCCAAAAGCTCTCGCGGTCGGTGCTTGGATAAAAGCAACCCCCGCTTTGTCCTGATATTGCTTGGTTTAGTCACCTAATAATCCTTTGTGACATGGCTCCTGCTGGCCGTACTAAAAATATGCAAATTTAGAGGTTAAATAATAGCATTACTTTCCTAGGAGTTGCTGGTATAGTGCCTCCTTCGTCCATAACGAAGATAATTCATCCAGGATAAGTTACGTTTATCAGTATGCCTCTTCCATGTACTCTTAAACTCCTTCAGATCTTTTCAACCTCTCTTATCAATTCCACGTGCCACGTGAGCCTAACACTTCTGGCATACAGCCTTTTCATTTAAGTCAATCCCGGAATTTCTCAGCCTGGCTTATTTCTTAATCACATTCCCCTTCTTCCGTTCAATCTCAGCTACTTCATAATTTTGTCTCTATAATCAATGGTAAATAATCAGGGTCTGTCTACCAGCCGTAAAGCGGCTACCTTGCCCAATCTATAGGGCTCGCTCCAGTTTCCACTCTCTTTAGTGACGTATTTCGATAATCAAAAAGACAAGGTTTGTCAATTTTTTGTTGAATTTCTTTCCAGTATCAGGGAAATTTTTGTCAATTTATTTGCCCACTGGCAACGCCAACAAGATTAATTTCGGAACCTGAAGAATAGTTCTAAGCACATCCAAGTAGGTAGAATCGTAAGTCGTTATAATAATGGAATGATTGACATAACGTTGGAATTCTAATCGCTGGAGAAGAACCAATATATAAATCCATAAAAGGAAATCAAAAGTTCCAAACTGAAACAGGCCACATCTTCCTGATATCTATTTGCCATAATAGTCGATACATCCAAATATCAGTCTACCTAATGACTAGTCTCAAAAGGAATACTATCGTCGGAGTTAGTCGTTCCAAAAAAATTGGCACCAGAAAGGCCATCAGAATCTGGTGAACCGTGCTGTCTGAATGCATCTGCCGTTACTCAGTCGTGCTACACAAGCATAATACTTAAACCAGTATGAGATGCATCATAATATATCACAAAGTTTTCCTTCTTCCATTAGGCAACGCCAACGCGGGGTCGTCACCAATTTCATCTTTAGCTCCAGGGAGATTTTCTCACATTTCTCTTGCCCATTCAAACTCTTTAATCTTACAGATAAGTCGGGTTACGGTACTGCAATCTTTGGTAGTACCTTATGAATCTTATGAAATTTCTCACTTTTGTTGGTGTGGTTGGCCTTTCTCCATTTGAAACTATCTTTAACTCGTAGGGCCCACCAACACTACTCACTATTGATCAAATGTCCTAATAACTGAACTTCATTTTGCCAGACTCATACTTCGAGAACTTGGCATACACTTGTTCTTTCAGGTTTCATCTTAAAACATTCTCTGTTACCTCTTAACCACTGATCGTATTACTTGATCCATTTATGACTCAGCGTCGGAGTAGACTTAAGGTAACTACTATAATCCATTCAAGGAAAAGAAAGAATTTAATATTCCTCTAAATCATATGCTACTAATGTTTCTGGTTCATCATTTCATTGAGTTGAAATAAACCTATAATTAGTCTCTGACAGTAGTCATATTACGGGTTTATCATAGACTTATTGGTCTTTTCCTTCTGTAGGTCCTGAGATCATCGTCTCGCTTAATACTTCCTTATATAACTTTATCCAATATCTTTATTTTCTAAGTGGATCCATTCATGAAAATGAACATTTCCCTGAATCAAGCCGCCTTATCCATCTCAATTGACTTCATAATTTATAATCTATGAAATCTGCCTTCCCATGGCGAATTACTATTGACAATATTCAAACTTAACCCATTTATCAAATGATATGACACTTCTGCCTCTATCTCGACTGCTTCTGGAGACTCTGCTCCACGTCCTATTTCCAAGTCTTTGATCATCATGCATCATTCTATTCTTTTCTTATCAATCAAAAGGTTTCTAAGGATTCTTTACCTATCCCATATAGGATCTCAAGTAATTCTTCCAATCCGTCTTACTTGCTGGGTCCTACATCCGGCAGTCCGGCTACGAATCCAATATGCATATTTAATTCTCTTAATAATATCTCAGTTCCTTATTCTCACTTTTCTGAGCATTTAACATTTAACCCTCACAGTCTCTCTGGTTGCAGCCCTTATTTCCTCAAGGGTAAACTCCTTATCCTTAACAGGATTCTCCTCTTTTGCTGGAATCTTCTCTGGGTCCTCATTAGGGTACTCTCTCGAATCCACGATCCGATCGTTAGCATATAATCAAAGCATCCCTGTGCTGCTCGAAAGCCTCAAGGTCTGTCGTCATTACCAGTCAACACGAGAACGCGCTAAGTTACTATCATGATACTTAAGAGTTCCCATAAGGGTTTTATATGTCAGTACTACATTAAGTAGTCCGACTATGAACTTGGCAAGAGTTCTTATTATCATAGTGAATTTATTGTTTTAACGTTGCACCATCTCGGGGATTTATAACGTAACGCTCTGATACAATTTCTGTAACACCCCCAGATCCGGGGTCAGGGATCTGGTCGTTACGGTCTCAATTTCCAACCACAAAACCAACATAAATAAAATTATAACCATGTGACCCAAAACAACAACATAAAACACACCCGTTATAGTCCCAGGGATGAAATCAGAGTAATTACCAAATATTATTAATCGCAAGATTGAGTTCTTACAACCCAAAAGGTTTACAATTTACCAATACATACTCTTTGCCATCCATTTGTATGTGTCATATAAAAAATACATTTGACACTCAAATGCTAACAACTAGCCTACCAATAGCTTCTTCTCAGCAATGGTAGTTATAACCTCAGCGATACACCTCAGACAGCCAACACCTGCTTGCGCCAAGTGCACCTTGCATGGGCCGTCTGATCTAGCTGTTGTAGTGACATAATAAATAAAGCAAGGGTGAGTAATAGCCCACCAAAAATAATGTATAACTGAACAATAATATATAACAGTTCAAAAGTATCCTTGAAACAATATGCCATGCATTGACAGAAATGATGCCAGTATAATGTAAACGATGAAGTTACAAGGTAACTCAAATTATATCATCTGTGGGAATATCTGCTATGCCAAAGATAAGCAAAATAGCATCATTTGAGGAACTTGCAAGAAAGATATTGCAATTCCAGTTTCAAACACTTTTCAATCCTGCCAAAAATGATAATGTTGCAGAAAATTCCAACTTTAGATGATGAACTAATACTGGAGTATTCACCGCGCCAGATGCCCTAACGTTTACGATGATCAGTCGTATGTCATGCATCTCATCAATCGTTCTCTACATGTAGAAGGTAGCTCCGACGGATTTACTTGTCTACCGCCCTCTGGAACTCCTCAGCCAACGGTTGGGCTAGGACCGGCGCTACTCGTCCTCTTACACGACTCCTAGTTCCATTTACATCCATAACCTTGAAACATAAAGTTCGTCCCCCTTTTCCCCAAGTATAATACTTGTTGATAAGACTCCACGAAGTAGTCGTATCTAGTTGGAAAGGGAGATTCACCAATATTTCCCAAGCTGTTGCTTGTTAATGGATACCAACTTGTTCCAACACTCTTACCCCTCGAATGATGAATGGGTACACAAGATTCACTAAATATTAGCAACCAAGTTGCGAGTGAAAAAAATAGTTTCAAAGAATTTATGACCGGGAAGTCAACAAGATAAATAACATTTCTCAAGTAAGGTTCCCTTATAATCTAGGAGATAGAATTGAATGAGGAATGGAGTTTCTGAGAACCTTTCTTGATAAGATAATATTAATGATAGGACTTAGAGATAATTTATTTAATATTCGAGGGTCAAAGATGATATTCGAGTGAAGTAAATCATTTTTAAACGAGTCAGAAGAATTAAATAAATATCCCAAAGAATATTTATTAAGTCAAAATATTGTAGGAATAATCCTAATATAAAATATTACTCGGAATAATTCTCGAATAAATATTCACAAATAATATTCATTAAATAATTAATGAATATTTAAATAGTACTTACCAAATAAATAACACTCGAATGAATATGCGAAATAATATTCACTGAATAAATAATGAATATCCAAATTAATAACAATTAACAAATAAATGAAATTCGAACGATTATTCGAACTAATATTCACTGAACAAATAGTGAATATTCAAATTAATAATAATATTTATTGAAGAAGTAATTATCAAATGATTTTTCGAGGTGATATTCATTGTTCAAGTAATGAATATTCAGTTAATAATGATTATTGAAGAAATAATTATCAAATGAATATTCGAAATAATATTCATTGAATAAATAATGAATATTCGAATTAATAATACTGATTGAAGGAACAATTACCAAATTAATATTCGAAACAATCTCCAATAATTGAATCGACTTTCAAAGGATATTAAAGATAATATTCATTGACCAAAGCAAGCTCAAGTGAATATTTAAAATAATATCTATTGAATAATTTAAGTTCGAATGAATATTCAAAATAATATTCATAAATAATCCCAAAGGAATATACAAATAATATTCATCAGATAAATAATGAAAAATATTAACTTAAATATTTTCTCCTGAAAATAATCTCAATATATCAAGAAATACCGACTCTCGGTCTATACTCGAAGAATGAGATTCAGATGCCCTTCACTTAAGGGTCTTAGCAATATTCGGCTTATAACAGATACGTTATCAATCCAGCTCAAAAGCCAACAATAATTCGAGGAACAAGTATCACAATATATGTCTTGAAGATAGGCATGCATGCTATGGCATATGTATCAGAAAACAACAGATATATATATTGTCACAACAACAGTTCCAAAGTATTGGAAACTTGCCTGGTACTCCAGCTTATGCTAGTGGCATGACTCGGGGTGGTCTGGTGATCTATACATAATCAAAATATTCGAGGTTAATCACTTAACGCTTTTAAGAAGCTAAGTGTAACTCTTATTAATACCGCTTTAACCAGACACTTGTTCGCTATTAAGGCATGTCCTTTATACTTACACTTGGTATGCACTTAAGTCATATAAGTTCCAAGGTTGATCGTTTAAGAACCAGGATTATACCTCGAGTTTTATCGCCCGCTTTCTAAGTTATAACCAAAGTTATACTTAAGTGATCCTCTAAGTGGTTCATTCGTAATTAACCTTGATTCGAACATTTTTATAAAATTGAAAAACGATCCTTTTGACATGAGGTTTCCTCTCACACCTTCCTTTCTACATCTAGTATTTAATTACCATGATTCGTCACTGCATAACTCATTTTACAAAGGTACAATTTCAGTTACGAACTTGCTTTTACGGTTTCGAACCACTTTTACGAATTTAACCATAACTCCTAAACCGTAAGTCCAAATGCTTCGATTTTTGCGCCAAAACGATCTATGACTCGATATCTACAAGGGTATGTCATATACTTATCAAGTCCAGAAAATTATACCAACAGTTAAGAACGAATCATTAAGGTCTAATGAAAATCGGGCATTACGACGGCTATAAATCGAACATTCCAAAAATCGTAACATCAAAACCAAGCCACACCGGGCATACCATACATCTCCTAATCATATAATCCATCCTACAAGACCAATAACCACTGATTTTAACATCATAATCATCATCATACTTAGATCAACTTAAACCACTAGCTAATCATGCTTATAACATCACTCTGGACATAATAATCTAAGATCATCCAATAATCATCAAAACTTAAACTAGGAGCTAGGGTTTATTGAGATTATTACCTTCCTTGGAGAGTGTACAAGCTCTAATAATCCTTATATAGTCCTTGTATAACCTTAAGATAGCTTGAATCATCCAAATCATGCCAGAAAACAAAGTTAGTTTCTAAGGGTTACTATTCATCATCACTTTTGTAAATATCATAGAAAATCGAAAAACAAGAGTTTGGCTCTCAAATTTTTACCACATCTTGGGCTCTTCATAAGCTTTGTTTTGAGTCCTAGATCATCAGATTTGAAGCTTCCTAGCTAGGGTTTTGAGCCCTCTTTTGCCGCTGGACAGAAACTGTCAAGAACCTGGACAGTTTGGTTTCTTCACTTGGGGAGGAGATTTGACAAGGCTACACTCATTATATGGCCATGAAATTTTGTGCGAATGTTGTAAATGGAGTGGAAAAGCTATGGTTAAAATTTGGTGATTTTATCATAGATAGAAGTGGAGATATGAATTTTTCTTTGAGTTGTGTTCTTGCTTGGCAGTTTTGAAGAAATGGAGAGAATGAAGTTGTTTTGCTTTGTTCTCTTGCTTTGGTCTAATCCAAATGAATTATTGTGATGAGAGCAAGATAATATGTTGGCCAGAAGCTACTTTAATAAAGTGCTTTGCTCATCCCATGCATCATCCTTGCCAAGTGTTGGTGTTTTGTGGAATGGTGTATGTTGTAAGCTTAGTTGCTTGGTTAGTTTCTAAGTAGTCTAGTTACCTTTGTAACTACCTAGTTACTTGCTCTTATCCACTAGCACATGCATGTATCTTGGCTTTCTGCTTGTTTCTTTGTCCGTTTATTGCTCAATTTATTGATCGTTCGAATAATATCTCAAGGAAATCTAGTTAGGGTTTGACCGGAAACCTTCTTAATAATAATACCACCATTCTCAATCCTCCTTTATAATCCTTGAATTTAAATTCCTCAAATCTCATTATTGAATCCTTAAATCCTTCAGTGTCCAGGGAAATCTCGGAGAAAATAAAAGTGCTAATTTTCTGAATCCGATTTCGTTTACATACACTTATCTCGCCCCTGGATCATGAATACGAACCCCGAAATCCGTTCTGAATACTTCTATATAGCGTCGTCTTAATCATATTCTCATTTCCACCAAAAACAATATTCACTGCTTATTCTCTTTTATTCCTAATATTTAATAAAATGTCCTTGTCCTCTTTCGAGCGTTCCTTAACCCTTTTACGGAACCACTGGACTATTAAGAGATATCGATTTGGATGACATGAGAATAACTTCCCTATTTGGAAATACCATATCTTATTTTCCTAGAAGATAGATTATTCTTATCTATGCTGTCAGCCACTAGCATTCTTCATGGCATATAAATATTTGAATCTAAATCCATTCCATTCATTCAGAAGAACACTGTTACATCGTAGTTGTAACCATTATTTATCCTTACATCATTATATAATAAAAAGTTTAATTCTACCCAAAAATCCGGGTTCTTACAACCACCCCGTTCTGTGAGGGACGTACAGAAGTTAACCGGTAGAATGGCAGCTCTAGGGAGATTCATCTCCAAGTCTGGTGACAAATGCTTGCCTTTCTTTCAAGCATTGAAGAAGGTGAAAAATTTCGAATGGACTGATAAAAGCCAAGAGGCCTTTGAACAATTGAAGAAGTACATGGCCGAAGCCCCGTTATTGGCCAAGCCAAGTCCCGGAGAGACTCTTTATCTTTATCTAGCAGTGTCTGAACAAGCATTAAGTGCCGTCCTCATTAAAGAAGAGAACAAGGTTCAGAGACCTATCTACTATGTGAGCAAGATGCTCCACGGAGCCAAGTTAAATTACTCATCCATCGAGAAATTTGCTTTGGCATTGGTAACAGCTTCAAGAAAACTACGACCATACTTCCAGTCACACAAGATCAAAGTCTTGACGGACCAGCAATTGAGAAATATCTTGCATAGCCCAAAGTCCAGTGGAAGGCTGATCAAGTGGGCAATTGAACTTGGAGAGTTTGACATCACGTATAAGCCTCGAACGGCCATCAAGGCTCAGGCATTGGCTGACTTCGTGGTTGGATGTACCATTAGCAACCAACAAGTCGGGGGGCATGAAATAGTGACTACCCCTGAAAGTGAAGATAAGGATGAAGAACTCGTATCTGATCAGAAGGAATATTGGGTGCTCTATTTTGATGGAGCATCAAAAACAAAATCTAGTGGCGCAGGCTTAGTGTTGCAAAGCCCCGATGGGTTCATAGTTGAATATGCTTTGAAGTTGGACTTCCCTACCACCAACAATGAAGCTGAATATGAGGCATTGATAGCTGGCTTGGGCTTGGCAAGAATCATGAGGGTCAAGAACCTCAAGGTCTGTGGAGACTCAAGGCTTGTAGTATCACAAGTGAATGGCGAATTCGAGGCCAAGGATGAAACCATGGCAAAGTATCTAAGGATCGTGAAGGGTATTATGACCCAATTTGAGGAATGTTATGTGGAGCACATCCCAAGAGAGGAAAATGTTAAGGCTGATGCCCTGTCCAAGTTTGCTTCCTCCGAGATAGAGAATTACGCAGGAAGTATTTACTTCCAGGTCTTGAAGGCCCCATTCATCAACTCTAAGTTGATAGCACCGATTAATCTAGGAAGCTGTTGTATGGATCCCATCAAAGCTCACCTTGAAACTGGATGGCTTCCTGATGATGCCTTTGAGGCATGAAAGTTGTCAGTGAGAGCATTGAGATACGCATTGATTGAAGGCATTCTCTACAAGAGATCGTTTGTCATCCCACACCTGAAGTGTTTAAGGCCCCATGAGGCAAGAGAAGCGTTGGAAGAAGTTCATGGAGGGATCTGTGGACAACACTTGGGGGGCAGAGCCCTAGCTCACAAGATCACTCGTCTAGGATTCTATTAGCCAGAGATGTTGGCTGATGCAAAAGATTATGTTAAGAGGTGTGAGAGGTGCCAAAAGCACGCTCCGATTGTAAGGCAGCCACCTGAGATGTTGACCCCGATCAGCTCTCCTATTCCATTTGCAATGTGGGGAATGGATATACTTGGTCCTTTTCCCGTAGCATCTGCACAAAGAAAGTTATTGATAGTAGCTATCGACTACTTCACTAAGTGGATTGAGGCCAAACCCCTAGCCAAGATAACCACCAATCAAGTTACCCAGTTCTTTTGGGAGAACGTGATCTGCAGATATGGAATCCCACGAATCCTTGTGACGGATAATGGGACGCAATTCAACAATGAAGAATTCAAGAAGTACTGTGAGGAAAATGCCATTGATCTTCGTTTTACTTCAGTAGCACACCCGCAAGCTAATGGACAAGCTGAGGTAGCCAATCGGATAATCCTTGATGGACTGAAGAAAAGGGTCGAACGCTCAAGAAACACTTGGGTGGATGAGTTACTGCCTATACTTTGGGCATATCGTACCACTTGCAAAGTGACAACTGGAGCAACCCCGTTTTTGTTGGCTTATGGAGCCGAGGCAGTTGTGCCCCTGGAGATCATGCATGCATCACCTCGAGTTGAGGCATATGAGCAAGAGACTAATGAAGAAGGCATGAGGCTTGCCCTAGACCTAATTGATGAGCTTAGGGATGAAGCAAATGCCCGGAATGCAGAGCATCAAAAAAGAGCATCCTTCCACTACAACCGAAGGGTTAAGGAGAGATTCTTTCGACAAGGCGACCTGGTTCTAAGGAAGATAGAAGCCTCTGGAGTTGGTCAGAAAGGAAAGCTAGCCCGTAATTGGGAAGGGCCATATCAAGTCAAGAAGACGCTGGGATGAGGATCCTACAAGTTGGAGACCTTGGACAGGGTTGAGGTGCCCCGAACTTGGCATGCTGTGAACCTCAAGATTTATTATGTTTAAGCTGTTCTTGCAAGGACGTAGCTTTTTATCTATCTATTAGGAGAAGTAGAAATAAGGTTCGATGAAACCATTCCAGGGCTTAACGCCCCGAGTAGGACAATAACAAGTTATGTAAGGGTTGCCCCCATTTCGAATTATTAATACAAGATTGTTTTCCTTCACTGATTCTGAGATTTTGTTCATGTACCAAGCACCTGTTGAGTGTAAGTCTAGTAAGACCAAGTACCGAAAATAAATGAACATACGAATGAAAGAAACAAGCGCATAAATAAAGACCCCGAAGGGCCGACAGTTAAGTTAAATCACTTGGGCAAATAAAAGTTTGATCCCGAAGGACCTTGATTGAAAGCTAGAAATATAAAGCCACATGCGGCTAAACAAGGCCATGCAAGGCCACAAAAACTACTCAGACTCCTCCACAGCTTCAGCTTCTTCTCCACCATCACCAGAACCGTCCTCACCAGAGCCATCTTCCTCCTCTTCATCATCTTCAGCTTCTGCTTCCATGGGTTGTGCATCGCCCTTCTTCACTACATCCCCTTCTTCTTATAAAGTCTCGGTCGAAGAGTTGGCTCTGATACGAAGTTGTTTTCCAGGGAAAGATTGCCTCATAGCCGCCTCCCTCTTTGACATGGCCTTTTTCCCAGCAGAACGGGAAGAGGACGTTCCTGAGGTAACAAAAGTGGCCACCTTTTTCAAGCCAGAATTGGAAGGGCGGCGATTACCCCCAGAACTCGATGCATGATCTGCTTGACTTCCTCCACCAACAACCCAAGAAGGGCTAGGGAAGTTTGATGGGTTAACCACTTCAGGATACCTGTGGCTAACAGCACCCACGACTTTGTCCCATCCAACGGACATATTGAAGGGCCGCATTTCATCATCATGCTTGTCCATGAACTTGAGAAATCTTTCTGACCTATGGTAGGCATCAATCACTTTGTCAGCTTTGGAAGACATCTTCCTGGCCATAGAATGAAGATTCTTCTGAAGAGAATGACAGTTGGCCTCAGCTCGGACAGCTCTGGAGTCCAAGTCCTGTATATGCTCTTGGAGCTTCACCCTCTCGTTCTTCAGTATGGCATTGTCATCCCTATGAGCATGACCTTGGCGAGTCACGGATTGAAGATAGGCATTGGCCTACAAAAAGGGAGTCAGGAGACATCGATCTCCGATATAGGGCCTGAGCTCCGAGACGCTCGGATTCATCGATCTTATCCCCCACGGTGACAGTCAGGAGATCAGGAGGGGTGATAGTGAGCCTTGACCAAGCCAAAGACAAGGCTGAGCTTCCCATAACAGAGTCTTGTTCACATATGCCCCAGTCGGGAGTGAAGGGAATTCTAACGCCTTCACCAGCATTTCTGGACCTCTTTCCCCCTTGGCTACATCCTACCAGGAATTGGGGAACTTGCCTTTCAGGTGGATTCAGCTGAGCCTCCACCCTCTTTATCATTCGCCTGGTGATAGTTGGTTGATTCTCAGGGAGACTGTCGATCTCCTCAGCAGCTGAAATGCAAAAAGAAAGATATCGGAATAAGGACAAACATAGTTCATAACGAAGTCATGAAGGAAAAATTACCCTCAACAGAAAGAAAGCTTAAACCAGCTTCAATAAGCTTCTTCTCATTAAGAATAGTTTTATAATGAGAACGTCCTTCATCAGTAAGAAGTTTATCCCTGTCGAGCAATTGTTGGTCGGTAAGTTCACACACGAAGTGTGAACTATCCTCCACAAGCCCGAATCTCTTAACAAAAAATTGGCCCCAGTCGCCACCTTCCCATTCCAAAATGGCAAAATCCATATCCCAAGTGTGATTAGAGTCGGGAAAGGAGAAGGAGTTTAAAATATGTGGAAGCCTGTTTCGGATTTGAAAACTAACATATCCTGGTGAGGAATCAGGAGAGTTCTTGATCATGAAGATGCTTCTGAACAAAGTTATGTCCCAAGTGATTTCCAACTCCTTACACCTTAGCATGAAGATAATTAAGAACCTCTAGGAGTTAGGATACAGTTGACACGGGTGGATTTGAAGCTCCGCCAGGAACCTGATAATAAAGGGATGAACCGGGAACCTCAATCCCGCCTCCAAAGCACCTTTAAAGACACATAATCTTTCTGGATGCCAATTGCAAGTTCGATCTCCCGGATTTGGAAGGCGAACCTTAACCACGTCGGGAAAACTGTACTTACTCCTAATCTTCACAATGTCCTTCTTTTTCAACTTAGAATGACAATGGAAGGCAGCCAAATTTGAACTGTTGGGAAAAGCTTCCCCCATGGTGCTCAATAAGTCTAATAAAGAAACAAATCGACGATCAACATAATGAGGAGGCTTGAGTTTTAACATACCTTTAACCGTTCTTGCCCTGTTCCTCTTCTTCATAGCTTTATTCATGGAGATTTCAGGGGCCGGGCGTTGGTCAGCCATATCGAGCTTGAACTTGAAAAGCTAAAGAACTAGAGAATTTTAGAGTTTGATAAATTTGAGAAATGAAGAAGTGAGGAAGAATGAAGGATGCTTCCCTTCTTTTATAGAACAGGTGTGACCTGATACCACAGGTTGGGATACAGGCCAGATCGTGTTTACAGGTCGTCTATCGGATAAATGCGAAAAAGAGACGAAAACTATTCGTTAATAAATGGAGAGATTCGTCAAAACTCAGAATAGGGAACTGAGAATGTTAGCTGGTATCTGATGAAGGAAGCTTTAGAAGCCTAATCAAGTGGTTAATATAAAGTACGGGATTAGCAGCGCTAATTGAGAAATCAAGGGAAGTCTTAAGCAAAAGTTATGAATGACCATATTGTTGATTCTCCATACTCTTGGTCATCAAGACCACGAAGACTCATGGTCATCAAGACCACGAAGACTCATGGTCATCAAGACCACGAAACACTCATGGTCATCAAGACCACGAACATACATGTTCATGAAGGGCGCGAATATACATGTTCATCAAGAACACGAGTATACGTGTTTATGAAAGCATCATGTTCAAGAGGGAGATCGGAGTATTGAAGCCAAGAATGCAAAAAAAAAAAAAATTGAAAACGTCCGACCGGAAGCCGGCCGACCGGGGCAAACCGGAAGGCTTCAGCCGACCGGGGCGAACCGAACGGTTCCAGCCGACCGGTGGCTGGCCGACCGGCACACCCGGGCGGCTTCGGCCGACCGGAGTTTATCAACACCACGGGTATTTTTCGTCAAGATCACGGGTATTTTTTGTCATGTTCATCAAGACCACGGGTATTTCCTGTCCAACTGGGAGCGATCAGGGGTATGAATATTTTCAGTCAACCCGTGTTCGTCAAGAACATGAAGATTTCTGATTGGCCGGATTTCGTGAAAAACATGAAAATGGGCTTGAACTAAAGTACGATTAGCACCGTTTAGTGCCGTTTAAGCACTGTTTAGTGCCTGTTAGCACATATTAGTGCCGATTAGCACCGTTTAGTGTCGTTTAAGCAGTGTTTGGTGCCTGTTAGCACAGATTAGTGCCAATTAACACCGTTTAGTGCCGTTTAATCACTGTTTAGTGCCTGTTAGCACAGATTAGTACCGATTAGCACCGTTTAGTGCCGTTAGTACCGTTTTATGCCATTTAACATCGTTTAACACTGTTTAAACGTTGTTTAAGGCTGATTAGCGCTGTGTAGTGCCGTTTAACACCGTTTAGTGTCATTCAACATCATCGTAAATGTGTTGGTCGCTCCACGCTTTACATTAAGATGATATTGTTGAAAATACTCACGTAAGAGCAATGAATTTTGACCCAATTCTCGAATAAGGCCGTTATAACTTCAAGGAAAACCTGATCAGTTTTCCTAGAAGTTGGGGGGCAAATGATATGGGCTAAAAGTAAGTCCTAAAGACACATTTAATTTGGCATTAATTAGATCCGGAATGGTCCAAACGTGGGGCCCACCGGACAGGCCCAATCCCTATTTATAATATTAATTTCGTAATTAATATTAAGGGTAATAACCAGCTCAGCAATAAGAGTCGAACAAGGATATTACTCTTGCCTGACTTAGCCTACAAGATACATACTTCAACATGGAAACTTATTCCTATAAGGAAGAGATCTAGAACCTTCATCAAGGAAGACTTGTCCACCAAGTCTCTGACTCCTACCATAATTCTAGGGCTTCTCAGCCTATATAAAGGGTCTAACCCCTCATCTCAGAACTACGTTTTTGGCTTGATCTTTGATATACATTAAAGTACGTAGGCATCTTGTGAAGGTAGATTCAGCCACGAGCACGAGAGCAGCCATTAAAGCACGAAGCTCATGAACCCTAACAATAAATACACACAAACCCTAGCCGCAATTCGATAACCTAGTTTTTATTCCACAACATCAAGAATCCATTTTTATTCACATTAAATCCATAATTATTACTAAATAACTCAATTAATCAATTATAGCATTATTAGTAATTTATTATTACTAACCAAATTAATAATATTCCAATTTTTAACGAAACCAATTATAAAAGTCAAACAAAAACAATTAGTGATATTCTACACTCAACGGCGCGTGGGCCCACGCGCCACCCCCTCCCCTGCAAATCTCTCTATCGCCTACTTCCTCTCTCAATCTCTCCATTCTCTCTCTCTCTCTCTCAATCTCTCTGCCATCTCCCTCTCTCTCTCTCTCACTTTTCCCTCCCCTGCATCTCTCTACAATCTATCAATCTCTCTATCTTTCTCTTAATCTCTCTACCCCTCTCCGACTTTCAATCTCTCCCTCCACCCTCGTATCTCTCTCTCTCCCTCCTACACATCTCTCTCTCGCCTCCTCTATCTCTCAATCTCTTTGTTCTCTCATGCAACCCCCGAACACAGTAATCACCACCACCACCACCAATCGGTGGTGACTTCGTCCAAACCCAAACACCGTCCCCCCTTACCCCGATTCAAACACCACCCATCACACACACAACAACCCACACGCAGACATACCTCACCTCTCCCCTTTTCTCACTTCTCTCCGATAACAACAACCACACCCTCCTCCTTTACTCCGATTCAACACGCCCATCATCATAACAATACACAACAGCATCAACAACCAGTACAAGCACTAATCGAACATATCGATTTTACAAAACGAAATCAACACAAACAGAAAACGGAAATTAAATGGAGATAACTATCTGTTTACTTTGTTTTGTATATATATATATATGGGTCGAGCTTTTTGGTTTTCAATAGAAGGGACAATAGTGTTTATTTGTAGGTTTTGTTTAGAGAGAATGAATGTAAATCTCTCATGTCACTAAATAAATATGAGATTGTTTTCTGTTTATTTGATTAAAAAAAATACTAGTGCTCCATAAAACATAATCATGTTAAGTGATGTATCTGTTTAGTGGATTTAAAAGGAACCAACGTTGATATGGGCTAAAAATAAGCCCTAAAGACACATTTAATGTTGCACTAATTAGACCCAGCATGGTCCAAACGTGGGGCCCATTAATGAGGTCAGAATCCCTATTTTAATATTAATTTCGTAATTAATATTAAGGGAAATAAACAGCTCAGCAATAAGAGTTGGATAAGGATATTATCTCCATTAGACTTAGCTACCAAGGCGTCCAATTCGATATGGAAACTGATTCCTACAAGGAATTGATCTGGAACCTTCCTCAGGGAGGTGACTTGCCCACCAAGTCTCCGAATCCTACCATAATTCTAAGGCTTCTCAGCCTATATAAAGGGCCTGACCCCTCATTCTCAGAACTACGTTTTCTTGGCTTGATTCTCTAATACAGAGATACGTAGGCATTCTGTGAGGATCGCTTAGTCTCGAACGCAGAAGCAGCCATTAAAGCTCGAAGCTCACCATCCCTTGTATTTAATACATACAAACCCTCGTTTTTATTCCACAACATTTGGCGCCGTCTGTGGGAAGACAACATCAACCATGGTTCAAACACGAAGAACAACACCAGTTGCAACTGAGGTCATACCTCTCAGATCTGCTCCACCCATCACCGAACAGGTTCCCCCAGCATCAGGGGCGATTGCCCAACAAGCTCCGCCAGCATCAGGGGCGATCACCCAATCTCAAGTTTCTCAACAATCAGGGGCGATCCCCCACGTTGAGAGTACATTACCTCCGATTACCCGTACAAGACGAGAAACCAATCCTCTTCAGATGGTGGTCTCTCCTCTGATTGATCCGAACAACCCATTGCATGGGGTCCAGATCCACACTACAGATCTCCCCGTGAGTACTAACCCGACATACGGGCTGCCTAATTATCCTCCTATCCAAGGGACAGGCCCAAGTGGTCACGCTTTGCAGATCCGAGATCGAGAGTATCACGATTATTCGGATCCTTATACTGATGAAACCTCCTCCGACGATGAGGATGATGACCGTGATGAAGCCCCGAGGAGGCGACGTGCTAGTAGAGAACCTCGAAGGAGGACTCAAGACATCCGTGATGGACAATCTTTGACAACTGCTGAAAGGATCAAGGCTTATGAGGCCGAGATCTTAAAATTGAAGGAAGACATGGCAAGGGAACAGGCAAGACTGAGTCTAATTCGACCCCCTCCAATCTCAGGAAGGATTCCCGTTATAGATTTGGAGAGGTCCTCAAGAAGACAGAAGAGGGCTGATGTCCCATCAAGAGAAGCTATGAGGGTGGAAACCCCCAGGAGTAACCCCAAGGATCTGATGCCACTTGGGGACCCTGACGATCCCACACCTCCGTTTACTGAGGAAGTGATGAATGCTCACATCTCTAGGAAGTTTAAGATGCCTACAATAAAGGCTTATGATGGAACGGGTGATCCCGCAAACCATGTGAGGACGTTCTCGAACGCACTGCTGCTGCAGCCTGCAAGTGATGCCCTAAAGTGCAGAGCGTTCCCCCAAACCCTGTCGGGCATGGCTCAGAGATGGTATAGCCGATTGCCTGCGAACTCTATTGGCTCTTTTAAGGAGTTGAGTGCCGCCTTCGTTAGCCAATTCATTAGCGGAAGGGTGCATGAGAAGAGCTCCGCATCTCTTATGTATGTGGTGCAAGGAAAAAATGAAAATCTGAGGGATTACCTCAAGCGATTCACTAAGGAGACCCTGAATATCACTGATTTGGAAAATAAGGTGGCAATGG
Source organism: Saposhnikovia divaricata (assembly GCA_036435485.1). Taxonomy (NCBI): domain Eukaryota; kingdom Viridiplantae; phylum Streptophyta; class Magnoliopsida; order Apiales; family Apiaceae; genus Saposhnikovia; species Saposhnikovia divaricata. Next base: position 133,348,471 of record CM071594.1, on the reverse strand, counting down.
TAGCCCTGGAACACGGAACCACTGACCTCTTCTTCAAGAGATCATTGGCGAAGCATCCCCCTGAGAACATGGCTGAGCTCCAACGAAGGGCTGATAAGTATATTAAAGCTGAGGATAGCTTGAAGAAAGAAACCACCGTAGGTGGAGGAGGAGGTAACAATGACTCCAAGAAGCGAAAGCAAGACCAGGACTATGCTGATCAAGAGTATGATGCTAGGGACAAGTATCCCCGAACTAGCGAAGACTCCGACTCTGCCCCTAAGAAGAACCAAGGGTCAAGGTTCACTGAGTATGCAAGGTTGAATACTCCTAGGAGTCGAATCTTGTTGGACATTGAGAATGATAAGGATTTCAAATGGCCGAAGCCACTCAGGGGTGATCCCGCAAAGAGAAACCAGAATCAGTATTGCAGATTCCATAGAGACGTGGGGCATGACACTGACGATTGCAAGCAACTCAAAGATGAGATCGAGTTTTTGATCCGTAGAGGGAAGCTGAGGCACTTCACTAAGGGTGAAGACCGTGGTAATCAGAGAAGAGACTATAATAGAAGGGATGACGATCAAGATCGCAACCCACAGCCCCGAGGGCCAGTAATCAACATGATCTCAGGAGGCCCGACTGCGGCCGGGACAACTAGGAACTCTCGAAAGGCTTATGCCCGAAAGGTGTTGCACATCGTGGGAGAGGCCCCGAAGCGTGCAAAAACTGAGGTAGCGATTAGCTTTGATGACTCAGACTTGGAAGGGGTGAAGTTCCCCCATGACGACCCGTTGGTCATAACTCCTGTGATTGGAAACTCGGAGGTGAAGCGAGTCTTGATAGACAATGGAGCTTCCGTTGACATTCTGTTTCATGATGCGTTTGTGAAGATGGGATACACTGATTCTCAGTTGACCCCCAATAACATGCCTATATACGGATTTAATGGAGTAAAATCCAAAGTTGAAGGGACTATTCAGCTGCCTGTAACTATCGGGCAAGAGCCCAAGGAGGCCACTCAGATGTTGAACTTCCTGGTAATCAAGGCGGATTCAACGTACAACGCTATCCTTGGAAGGACTGGACTTCATGCATTCAAGGCTGTTGCCTCAACCTATCATGTGAAGATCAAGTTCCCTACCAGGAATGGTGTTGGAGAACATAAAGGTGATCAGAAGATGGCACGAAGTTGTTATGTAGCCTCGTTAAGGCCTGATGGAGTCGGGGGGCAGGTCCTTCCTATTGAAGACATGGATGTCTACAGTGGTAAGCAACACAAAGAAAGGTCAGCAGAGGACATCACACAGAAGCCTCGGACAGCCATTGAGGCTAAGGCGTTAACTGACTTTGTGGTTGAGTGTACCATTGGCAACCAAGAAGTCGGGGGGCAGGAGGTAGTACCCCGAGCAGGAAGTGAATTGCTGAATAAGAATGAGGAGACCAGAAGGAGTGGTGGGTGCTCTATTTTGATGGAGCATCAAAAACAAAATCAAGTGGTGCAAACCTAGTCTTGAAAAGGCTCGATTGGGCTTAAGTTATCCTAGTAGGACTTAGCTTCATATTTATATAGTAGAAGTAGAAATAAGGTTTATTAAAACCATTGCAGAGCATGTTGCTCCGAGTAGGACAGTAGTACTCTATGTAAGGGTTGAACCCATCTCAAGTTATTAATGCAAGTTTGTTTTCCATTCATTGATTGTGATTTTATTTATGTGCCAAGCACCTGATGTGTGAGTCAAAGAAGACCGAGTACCGAAAATAAAAGAATACATGAATGAAAACAAACAAATGCATACCCCGAAGGGTAGAGTTAGGTTACAGCAGATAAGAGTTTAAGTCCTTGAAGGACCCTGGATAAAGACAAACGTTGAAGTCCTGATGGAACACCCGCTGAAGAAACATATTGCATAGCCCGAAAGCCAATGGAAGGCTCATCAAATGGGCAATCAAACTAGGAGAATTCGATGTTAAGTACAAGCCTAGGACGGCCATCAAAGCCTAGGCTCTAGCTGACTTCGTGGTTGAATATACCATTGACAACCAAGAAGTCGGGGGGCAGGAGGTAATAGACCAGGAAGGTCAGCAAGGTGAGAAACCCCTGGAAGAGAAGAAGGAATATTGGATGCTCTATTTTGATGGGGCATCAAAAACAAAAAGCTCTATTTTCATGGGGCATCAAAAACAAAAACCAGTGGTGCAGGTTAAGTTCTGCAAAGCCCCGATGGGTTCACACTCGAGTATGCCTTGAAGTTGGACTTCCAAACAACCTACAATGAGGCGGAGTATGAAGCTCTAATAGCCGACCTTAGACTGACAAGAGCCCTGAGGGTCAAGAACCTGAAAGTCTGTGGAGACTCAAAGTTGGTAGTCTCATAAGTCAATGGAGACTTTGAGGTTAGAGAAAAGAATATGGCCAAGTGCTTGAGGATTGTGAAAGCTGCGATAGCCCAGTTAGATGAGTGCCAGGTATATCCCAAGGAAGGAGAATACAAAGGTCAATGCCTTATCTCAATTCAAGGGTCGAGACCCATTCTGGGAGCGTCTACTTCCAAGTCCTGAAGACCCCCACCATCGATTCGAAGTTGGTGGCACCGTTTGATGTAGGAAGCTGTCAGATAGACCCTATCAAAGCTCATCTTAAGACTGGTTGGCTCCTTGATATTTCCTGAAAGCACGGAAACTGTTAATGAGAGTGTTGAGATAAGAAGTCCTTTACAATTCCACACTTGAGGTCTTGAACTTCAAATCTCAAAATTCAAGCCTTGATGGCCAACAAGGTTATCTGCCTCCAAACGAACCTGACAAGAGGCATCAGGCTACTTAAAACCTAGCCAAGGTTCTACAAGTATAAGAAGAAGGTTGGAAACCTAGAAGTAAGATAGAGGGTTGACAACCAGCCAAGGCACACCAGACTTGAAGTCAAGTGCTCAGTGGCAAGTGAACTTCTTGAACGATCAACCGAGAAGCAAGACCCCCACTATATGAAGCAAGAGGGCAAAAACTAAGGGACTCCATCATTTCAACATCTTAGAATGAGAGTTAAAGGTTGAATGGTTGATGATAACCAACAACCACGAATGAATTCTCGTTTTCGAATCAAGGACTCAACAAACGAATTAAGGCCCTGAAGGTCACGAAAGCTAAGAAACGGGTCGTTTCAAGGTTCTGCAGGAATCTCAAAAATTCGAAAATAATAAGGCTGAGAGCCCGACAAAAACCAAAGAAACGGTCCACAAATAAAAATTGGCCCAAAGGATAGGAGCCTAGAATACCAACGCCCAAGAAGCTAAATCTCCTAGGCGTTGGATCAAATAAAGCCTCCTTGGCGGGGATACCCACGCCAAGGCTGGAGTAACAAATGAAGGGTATTAAAGTACCCACGCCAAGAAGACTTAAAATCATAAGACAAGGTATCACAAAGTGCCTCCTTGGCGGGGGTACCCACGCCAAGGTTGTACGAATTGAGGGTGAAAAAATACCCACGGTCAGGAAGCCATATCTCCTAAACGTGGTTGGCAAAAACATCTCCTAGGCGGGGATACCCACGCCTAGAGTGGTTGTACAAATGAAGGCATGAAATACCCACGCCCAGGAGACCAACTTCCTTGGCGTGCCTAAGGAGAAGGTCTCCTTGGCGGGGGTACCCACGCCCAGAATAAATTTTGAAAAAAGAAGGCTGTACCCACGCCCAGGAGACCAAACCTCCTAGGCGTGCCTAGGGAAGGTGTCTCCTTGGCGGGGGTACCCACGCCTAACTTGACTTTTCTTAGAGAAGGGCATACCCACGCCCAGGAGACCAAACTTCCTAGGCGTGCCTAAGGAAATTGTCTCCTTGGCGGGGGTACCCACGCCCAGAAAGCATTTCAAGGAACGAAGGCATGAAATACCCACGCCAAGGAGACCAACTTCCTTGGCGTGCCTAAGGAGAAAGTCTCCTTGGCGGGGGTACCCACGCCCAGGGCTCCTCTTCAAATGACAAGCCATTTTTCAGAAATTAAAAAAGGAATAAAATCCTTAAAAATTCTGAAAATAGGCTAGAAGTGATGATAAAATGGGTAAAAATACCTATTAAATCAAAAAAATGTTTGAATAATTTATAAAATTATTTCAAAGGCATGAGGCCCAACATTTTATTTTTGGTAAAAATTATCGAAAATAAAATGTATAAAACCTGATGGTTAAAAAAAAAAAAAAAAAAAAAAAAGACAAAAAAACAAAAACAAGAAAAACACCCACGCCACCCAAGCAACATTCCTGGGCGTGGGAAGCAAAATGGGTCTCCTACGCGGGTGCACCCCCGCCCAGCTTCTATTTCATGGTTGAATGGCTAAAGTGCAATTAGGTACCTGAAGTTTTGGCCATTTGCAAAATGGTCCCTGATCCTAAAAAAAAAAAAAAAATCCTAAATTATTAGATATAATTTAGAAAAATACCTTTTGGTACATAAAAATTCCTAAATTATTAGGAATAATTACGAAAAATACCTGTTGGTACATAAAAATTCCTAAATTATTAGGAATAATTACGAAAAATACCTGTTGGTACATAAAAATTCCTAAATTATTAGGAATAATTAAGGAAAATACCTGTTGGTACATAAAAATTCCTAAATTATTAGGAATAATTAAGGAAAATACCTGTGGGTACAATAAAAATTCCTAAATTATTAGGAATAATTACGGAAAATACCTGTGGGTACATAAAAATTCATAAATTATTAGGAATAATTACGAAAAATACCTGTGGGTACATAAAAATTCCTAAATTATTAGGAATAATTACGGAAAATACCCGTGGGTACATAAAAATTCCTAAATTATTAGGAATAGTTACGGAAAATACCCGTGGGTACATAAAAATTCCTAAATTTTTAGGAAAAATTAAGAAAAATACCCGTGGGTACATTAAAAATTCCTAAATTATTAGGAAAAGTACAGAAAAATACGAGGAAGATTATAGAAATACCTTCTTAACAAATTGAGCAATAATTTATGCTAATAATGCATAAAAGCTCTATGAAAGTGCCGAAATTGCAAAAAGCAAGCACAAATTAAAGCCTCGAATAAGGCAAATCGTCGTAAATGTGTAGGTCGCTCCACACTTTACAATCAAGACGATACTCGTGAAACACTAGTGTAAACCAAAATTCCCATATAAGGGTAGAAAAATTAAGAAGTCCCAGGTAAGGGATAAAAACGACCCCGAGTCTCGATTAAGGCAAATATAACTTCTACGAAAACCTGATCAGTTTTCCTAGAAGTTGGGGGGCAAATGATATGGGCTAAAAATAAGCCCTAAAGACACATTTAATGTTGCACTAATTAGACCCAGCATGGTCCAAACGTGGGGCCCATTAATGAGGTCAGAATCCCTATTTTAATATTAATTTCGTAATTAATATTAAGGGAAATAAACAGCTCAGCAATAAGAGTTGGATAAGGATATTATCTCCATTAGACTTAGCTACCAAGGCGTCCAATTCGATATGGAAACTGATTCCTACAAGGAATTGATCTGGAACCTTCCTCAGGGAGGTGACTTGCCCACCAAGTCTCCGAATCCTACCATAATTCTAAGGCTTCTCAGCCTATATAAAGGGCCTGACCCCTCATTCTCAGAACTACGTTTTCTTGGCTTGATTCTCTAATACAGAGATACATAGGCATTCTGTGAGGACCGCTTAGTCTCGAACGCAGAAGCAGCCATTAAAGCTCGAAGCTCACCATCCCTTGTATTTAATACATACAAACCCTCGTTTTTATTCCACAACAAACGTGGAGGACAAAATGAATGAAGCGTGCTTAGTGAAAGTTAAGCCCATGATTAGTGCTGTCTCCTCAATAATCTCGTTTCTCCCCTGCTGGCTAATTAAAATGAGACTCTAATTTCGTTTCCTAAAATAAATTCGATACAAAACTAAAATTCTATTCTTTCTAATTTTAATAAATACCAAATAAATATAATTAAATAAATATAATATAATATTTACTTACATATGAATATATAAAATTTCGAAATTTTACAAAAACGCGTTACTTAAAATATATTAGTGCGTTACTCTCAAATAAAATTTAAATACCGAGTAGGAAAAATTAATTCGAAAATTCGTGGTTATTACAATTATAACTTTAATGATTCAAATATTAAGATCGGTAAGTGAAATGATACTGTAATTGAAATGATATATAGAAATCACCTCCCGTAAAATAAGAAAAGCAAAAGGCGAGGAATAATAATAGGATGTAAGCAAAAGGGTAAGGAGGGTTCCAATGATGAAATCAAAGAAAGCATTATTTCTCAACATTGTATTTGGTGCATACAAATCATCAAAACCCAGATTGATATCATCATCAATCTGCAACATTTGGTCACTGAATTCCTTTAGATCATCAGTAGGCATCTTTTCCCAGTTGTATTCTTCATCTTCATCTAGCAACCCCCCAGGGGAAGGGGCAGATGATTGGGATGAGGCCATTGATGCGGGTTGTTCCATACGAAAGCCCATCAGTTTATGGCCTGGAATGTACCATTCTCCTGTTACTAATGCTTTGTGGGAAGCTAGATCAAATCTATATGAACCCATGCCCAAATCTACTAACAATAATACAACCACCAGACAACTGATTGCTAAACCCCCCTCCAAAAGCAGGACCCGTGTTGTTTATAAATTCTCCACTGATTATGTTCTTCGAGAACAATATCGGAATCCTTGGAATAGGATGAGGATGGGCAAGTTGGTTGAAGACCTCGATGCCCTCGCTGGAACTATTTCTTTTAAGGCAACTACTCCTCATTTATCTATTATCTAATACTCCCTCCGTCCCAACAGATTCTATACAGTTTTTTGCCACGCCCCCGTCCCCCCATGTATACAATCTGGTGGGACGGAGGAGTAGTATCTAATATAGTATGCCAACACCTCTTCTCTTCCTTTTCAATACTTGTTTGATATCTTATACTAGTATACTACTTATATGTTTTCTTTTCTTATGATGAAGCAGCACTGTTCCAGTGATGACACCTTAACAAGTCCCCTAATATTAGTCACGGCATCTGTGGACAGGATTGTTCTTAAGGAACCAATTCTGGTTGAAAGAGATGTTACAATTGTTGGTTCTGTCACTTGGGTTGGACGATCCTCTATGGAGATTCAGTTACTAGTTACACAGCTCACAAAAGGTCCTAGTGTTACTATCATCTCATGCTTTCTTTTATTTCTTCAACTCATTCATCTCAATTGTTATAACTCTCACATGTTTATCCATCCTATTTCTCACTTCCTTCGATTCTCATCTGGATGTGCATCATGATTGTACCAGATCACAATATATATTATATTGTGTTTGGGAACCTCAACATCATTTCAAATGTTGAATTTCAGTTCCAGAATTTAACTTCTTGGAATTCAATTCTAAATTCCATGTTTCGGAAACACAAAAATTTTATTTCTAAACTCCAAATCCTAGTATACTGTTTGGAAAAGTATGGATTTCAAATTCTAACACTGTTAGGATGGTAAATTGAATTTCAATTGTAAAATTCAGTTTATATATATATATACATGTCAAACATATCTAAATACAAATACACAACTACTCCCTCTGTCCCATTTATATTGCCATCATTTCCTATTTTGTTTGTTCCAAAATTATTGTCCAAATTCAGTTACTATGGTATTAAGAGTAATACATTTGATTGCAATTATCAGTTTTTTTTATGTGATTGAATATTTGAATAAATGTGGAATTCTTTTTGTGGACAAAATAATTGGGGCGAGGTAGTACCAGTTTTGTAGTAGATTATAACTAAGTTAAAATCTCTTTTTTTAGGTGTCCTTTGCCTCTCATCTTATAGGCTGTTTTCTGGATGAACAAGTTCTGGAGTAATTTTCTTGACCAGCACCTAACATCAATTCATACTCCTCATCTTTGCCATCAAATTTCTTTCGTGGCAAACTCAGACTTGTTCTCACAACATGCACAAGGGAGTTGTCCAGACTCCAGAATATCAATTCACGAGCCAACACCTATTTAATTCACATGTGACATTTATAGTTTGCATGTCAAACTATCATTGACTTCTTAATTATTCAACCCAATGGAAAACATGATATGGACTTTCAGTCGTTGCCCTAGACTAACTTCTAAATATTTTTGGAATATGAATCCACCTGAAAATCTTAAGATAGTGATTGTGGATTAATTTTTGCCTAGACTGTATCAGTACTGATTGTACTATAATCTATAACTAGTTTTTCTTCTTTAGTCCAGCAAGTTTTATGGCATCTACAACTTCATCTCCTACAGCCAGTGCAATTGGTTCTCTAAGTTAATTTTGCCACTCCAGATGCATTGCCAAGAGAAGTAGTGCTCATGTCAGTGTCAAATTTGAGTCTGAAAAACAGTGTTTTGCCCTCTTCCACCAGCTCGCTTGTTGTCAATGAATTTATTAAGTCCCTATCCACGAAATAATCTGCCAGTATTAGCCCGAACACTCACACCCCCTTTTTCTGCGTCATCCTAACCCCATTATCTAGCCATAATGTTTTCACTTCTATTATAATTTTGAACATTTTCTTTTTCATTCAGTCATTTCATGAAACAGCTGTCCTACCTCGCCGTTACTTAAATAAAAAAAATTCACTTTGAGCTCGAAATCGTATCTGTAATCGAGGTTAAAAGGTTGTATTGACAATTGCCGTCGTTGTGCCACCTGTGGTCCGAGGGAACTGTGGTATATGCATTTTTGTCATTCTTAAATAGAGAGGGCTTGTATATGTGTGTGTGCGAGAAAGCACCTTTCAATCCGCTTTAGGTTGGAACTTAGCGAGAATAAAGACTGGTGGTTGCTTGAGATATAAGGGGAGTGAGGCTCTGAGCAAGAAATTCATAGTCGTGAAATAGGAAAACATGTGACATGCATCAATCTAACATTTCAAATTCTTAAATTGAGGCTTGTATTGAAATGACTGGAAAATGGACCAAATCCATTTCCAAATTCTTTAGTCCCAAACGTGTTATTTGAGTCAATACCAGCATTTTAAATGAACTGCTAGAATCCAAACAGGCCATTAATTTAATTTTCTTTAATACTACTCATTCTTTTGCAGAGAGATCAGATGACTCAGACTCGGTAGTTCTTACTGCAAATTTTACTTTTGTTGCTCGTGATTCCGTTACTGGAAAGTCAGCCCAAATTAATCAGGTGAAGCCCGAAACTGAAAATGAAAAATTGCTCTGGGAAGAAGCAGAAGAAAGGAACAAAAGGAGGAAGGAGAAGAGAAGAGAACAAGGTAAGATAGATGCTGGAGAGGTAGACAGGCTTAATAATTTGTTGTCTGAAGGTCGTATATTCAGTGACATGCCAGCTTTGGCAGATAGAAACAGCATTCTCATTTCGGATACTTGTCATCATAATTCTTTGATTTGCCAACCACAACAAAGAAACATCCATGGTCGAATTTTTGGAGGGTTTTTGATGCGCAGGGCTTTTGAACTGGGTTTTGCAACTGCTTATTCATTTGCGGGCAGTGCACCATGCTTTGTGGAAGTTGACCATGTTGATTTCTTGAAACCTGTGAGTAGCCGCAGTATTATCATTTTTTAATCAGTTGATGTTTGTCAATGCTTTACCGCACTAATGTTCTCTTGTTAAAATTATCTCGATGAAATTAGTGGTAATAGAGTATAATCACAGTACATCCTATATTCCTATGTTCACATTGGTGTCTAGCAGAACTCTAAGCTGTTAACTGTAGCATTTCGAAATATGCATTCTTGTTCAGTTTTGATTTATGTTCTATTATTGCAGGTGGATGTTGGAAATTTTCTTCGATTCAAGTCTTGTGTTCTGTATACGGAACTTGAAAACCCTCAAAAACCTCTTATCAATGTTGAAGTTGTGGCCCATGTAACACGGCCTGAAAAGAGGGTCAGTGAGGTGAGCATGTTTGTTTCCCTATTAAGCATGTCTTGTCATATATTACAGAAATCATCTGCTTGTTTAACCATCTACCGGCCGGTTGCACTCATAAAAATATAAAATGCAGCCAAGTTACTGCTAGTCCTAGATGCAATAGTCTAAACTTTGTTATCACTCCATTTAATCTTTGCTAAGTGTAACTGAATTATGCACAATGATCTATATGATTTGAGAAGTAAATAAAATAATCTGGCCTGCCATTTTCAAAGTTCAAATACTTGCAAAAGGCATGAAATCTTAGAACGTAATTACCATTTGGTTTCCCTACTGCGGCTGAACCACAAATATTATAGTAGTAGGTCTATATCACAGCTCAACCGAACACTTCTGTATAAAGGTGAAAATTGAAATAACCAATTGTTGCAGTTTGTATTGGTTAAAAGTCTATTATGATATGGGATGCAGAATTTTTTTTGATAAAAGTGCGAATCTGTTTGTGCTTTCTGTGTCAACAGGTATCCAACAAGTTCTACTTCACATTCACCGTAAGTGCAGAGTCTCTTGGCCAGCAGATACGCAACGTGGTACCAGCAACCGAGGAGGAGGCACGTAGGGTGATTGAGCGCATGGATGCTGAGACTGAAAGATAACTTGAGGAGTCTATTTTCCTTTTTTCTTAAACGGAACAATATTTCAATTGTTTTCATTCACTTATATATACACGCAAACACATATATTCCTCTTCACGTCTTACAATGAGTGCACTGGTACACAATATGCACCTGAAGCAAATTGAAGAAAGACAATTGATTCATAACATGTTCATGAAATAAAATGAAAGATTTTCAGGTAACAACTGATGTCAGAAATTTTAACAATCAAGCTAAATCAGCTAGATTTGGTGACAGGAGGCAAATTTAGGTACTACTAATAATTAAGGGGTTAAGTATCTAGTTGCCTAGTTGGTCACTATATCAGCTTAATGTATCAAGATGGTCATTAAACTGAAATCAGATTCAAGCAGGTCACTATTAAATCGGTTGTACAGTTCGTTAAATCTTCTCATTTTTTTAAGAAGGAAATTAAGTGATCTGGTATTTAGTCAACAATTGTCATCTAAAAAAAAGATACAACTCCTGTTTTGAGAAGTGGTATACATATATATATCATTTGCTAGAAGAGCAAGACATTTTAAAATAGTCTTATAGAACCCTGTGTTGATACTTTCCGTCTAGCAAATGATATTAAAAGTGATCATATGTTATCAGATAGTAATAATTCATATAAAGTGGTATTATGAGTCTTATAGAACCCTGTGTTGACACTCGCTCTTCGAAATTTAGCTGTCTCTCAGAAATATTCTCTGTAGTCTGATAGTGGAAACCCAACTTTAACCACTGAGGACCAACAAGAACCAATTTTCGTAACTATTCAGCACCTTATTTAAGAGATTCTGCAATTTTTGTTATGCATACCATTTGGTTTTCAAGGTTATCACAATTTTATAATTCTCATTCGAAGCAAAATATGATTTTACAACACATCACTATTTAAAATTATTCAAATTAACTGTCACAATTACATTAGACTGCTTAAAGGTGTTATTACATAGAAAAATGCTAGAGGTACCAAACCAAAAATTGTTACCAAATGACATGGGATTGTTTTGATTGGTTATAATTATAATGGGTCCGCCAGGCCATCCAATTAAAACATTCCAAAGTGACATGTAATTGGTGCCATGTCATTTGGTACCAACCAAATTTGGTGCCTCTAGCATTACTCTATTACATACTAGTTTTATACCCGATTGCACGGGTTGCTTTATTAATATATTATAATATTATTTTTATTGTGATTTTTTTTTTCAAAAGTAGTTTTATAACATTTTAAATTGTTTTTTTAATAATAATAAATTAATAATATGAATGTATTTTGTATTTATATATATACTAAAATTATTACGGAAAATATGTTAACTTACAATAATAATTAATTAAATTGATGATGATTTTATTAGTTTTCTTCTTTATTAATTTACTTTGAATTTTATTGCGGATGAAATTTAATATTTTTGTAACTTTTAAATTATTCAATTATAATAGGATTTGTTGTGGTTATTATATTTAGATTTTCTATAAATTGTTTTATTTTGAATTGTTTTTTTAATTTATTTACAATTCTAGAATGTTTGCAAAATAATTAAATGTTAATTTATTGATTTGTGTTGACTTTTCTTAGTATAAATTTTAAAAATATGTTCGTTGTAAAATCTAAAATTTAAATTTTTTTTATGATTCTTTAAAAATTAGATTTTTTTGAAACTCTTTTATGTGATAAGGTTTTTTAAAATTATATTTTAAACTTTAATTAAATTTTTTTAATTAAATTTTAGTTAACAATAATTTTCTCAACTTTAATTTTTTCTGTTTTATAATGTGTTTGTTTTATGTGTTAGTTAAATTAAAAATAGCATTAATTAATTACTTGATAGTATAATTTTAGCTAATCTTTTAAACCAATACACTCTCTATTTCTAACTTTTAATGAAGTTACTTTTTTAGCTTTTCAATCCAAAAATTATTGCTAACAGGTTGAAGGATTGTATTGATGATCTGGTTGATGGGACTCGGAATGCTTTTATTCCGGGTCGTCGTATTAGTAATAATATTCTGTTAACGCAGGAGCTTTTTAGAAATTATCACAGGAACATAGGCAGACCTAGGGGTGCATTCAAGGTTGATATTAAAAAAGCCTATGACAGCGTCAGTTGGAATTTTCTGCTTGATGCTCTCAATATGTATGGGTTCCCGGATATGTTTATTGGGTGGATTCGGGAGTGTGTGACTACCACAACCTATTCGTTATGCTTAAATGGAGAACTGCATGGGTATTTTCCAGGGAGAAAAGGGCTGAGGCAAGGAGATCCAATTTCCCCTTATCTGTTTACTCTTGTTATGCAGATCTTATCGGCGATTCTTAAGAAACGGATTCAGGAAGAGAGAGGCTTCAAATTTCATCCCAAATGCGAAGACCTGGGGATTACTCACTTGAGCTTTGCAGATGATTTATTTTTGTTTTCTCAAGGAGATCCAAGATCTGTCCAGGTTTTGAAGGACTCTTTAGACCAAGAATTTGGAAATGTTTCGGGTTTATGGCCAAATCATAGCAAAAGTAGTGTGTTTTTCTGTAAAGTCTCTGCAGAAAAAAAAAAAAAAAAAAAAGAGTGATTAATGAGATTATGGGCTTCCAGGTGGGATCTTTGCCTGTTAAATACTTGGGAGTTCCCCTTATTTCTACTTTCTTGCGACATGCTGACTGTCAGTCTTTAATGGATAAAGTTAAGAACCGAATCATAGCTTGGCAGAATAACTGGTTGTCTTTTGCTGGTAGACTTCAGCTTGCTATCTCAGTTCTTTCCTCATTGCAAGTTTATTGGGCTTCGGTGTTCATTCTCCCAATCTTGGTGTCAAAAGCTATTGAAAAATTGATTCGAAATTTTCTTTGGAGTGGTACTGATATGGCTGCTGGTAAAGCTAAGGTGGCGTGGAAGAATATTTGTGTTCCAAAATCAGAAAGGGGATTAGGGATTAAACCTCTTTTTTTGTGGAATAAGGCTCTAATGGCGTTTCACTTGTGGAGTGTGGTGACCAATCGGGACTCTATGTGGGTGAAGTGGATTAATACGTATAGATTAAAAGGGCGGTCTTTTTGGGATATTAATGTGGCATGGGATGCTTCGTGGAGTTGGAAGAAAATTTTGTGGATGCGTAAAGAGTTTCAGAAATTTATTATTTATCGCCCAGGGGATGGTAAGGATATATTTTTCTGCTGGTATGACACTTGGTTTGAAGGTGGGCCTTTATCTCAAGTAGTAACTCCTAGGGAAATTGCAGCTATGAACTCTAATACGAAGAGTAAAATTGCTGATTGTGTCACGAGGGGCCAATGGCATGTCGAATTTACGTGATATTAATGTCAGCCTTCAGAGTCATATAAACGATGCAGTGTTTTGGAAATCTGGTAATGGCAGGTGTTATGCCCAAATCTGGCATAATGGATAAATTGATTTGATTACCTAAATTGATGGTTCATAATCTATGATGGGCCTAGAAGATGAAGATTGGGTCACTAAAGCCCATAATTGGAATCAGCCCAGCATACCTTGGACATAATATCTCCATTACAGGGGCACCTCGCTCGCTACATGATTCCACCTCGCGTCGTAGCGCCTCGCCATAAGGCCACCTCGCTACAGGAGCACCTTGTCTATCCTCTCACGCTAGGCCTATGCGCCTCTCATGCCGCTCAGCCTCGGGGTCGCATCTACCGGGGTCGCTACCTGGGGATCGCTTCATTTGGCTCCCGTCAAGGGATCGCTTCGCGTGGCCAGGCCTCTCTAGGTCGCATGCAAGGGCCCTGATGGATCTTTCATTCCAAACCTATCCGTTCGAAGTCGTAGGCTTCTACAGCTGGATCATGGATAGGATTGATGACTCATTCTCACGTCAGCCCTAGCTACATGGGCTTGGACTTTGGCTTATCTCCTAAAACCCTAGCCCGCCTAGGTTGTGGCCCAAGAACTACGTCAGGCTTGATCCCTATAAATAGGGTACGTAGGCACCTTGATACGGATGAGAAACAGTTTACCTGCAAACACCTATCAAGCTCAGCCACATCTAAATACATAAACCCTAATCTTTGTTCTTCTTTTGCTAAGCAAAATATCCGTATTTTGCTCCGATAATCCAGCAAACCTCCAAAATATTGTTATACAATATTCTCCCTATAACAATTGGCGCTAGAAGGAGGGGCAGTCATTGAATTGGGAGAACGATGACTAAATCACACAAGAAGAGGAACGATGGTGAGACCCCGGGGTCGCATAAGGTGAACAAGGACGATCCGCTGACAAGAGGCCCCCCAGAGGACGAAGCGTCCAAGGACAACTCTCAGACTGGGAACAGGGAGGAGCACACTCCCCCGGCACAGAGGGTGACATTGAACAGCGAGGTCATGTCTTTCCTAAAAGGCCTCGGTGAGCAGGTGACCGTTGTGCATGAAAGGGTCGCAAAGGTAGAAAGGCGCTATAGTTCTAGAGGATCGAAGAGGAATGCAAGGACAGGCGGTAGAGCACCCGGGGAAGGAAGCAAACTCCCCCCTAAGAAACTTGTTGATGACTTCGATGATGTCCTAACAGATCAAACCAACCCTGACTGGAATGAGGGGGAGGACTCGCTCGGACAGAAAGGGGGATCGCATGACAAGGTCGCCTCATCTGAAGGGAGATCGGTCAGTGTTTTTGATCGTCTCGGAAAGAAGCTAACTGAGCACGACCTTCGTCTAAAGTTGGAAAAGGCTAATGCGCCTCGTCATGAAGGATCTAAGAACAGGAGTAAGGGCACACATCGACAATTGTCTCCTCGAGATCGCGAGCGGTCATATCGTCGCGATGACAGACCCCCTCTCTCCGTAGAGAGCGTGAGCGGTCCCATCGTCGCGATGACAGACCCCCATCTCATCGAGACCAGGCACGATCTCAATATCTTGAAAAAGATCGTAAAAAGAAGGATCGCGGGAATGACCAGGAGGAGTCCAGTGTCCTAAAAAAGACCCAGTCTCATCATGGAAGCACGGGGGGTAAAAAGGAGGCTGAAAAGGAGGTCAAGGTAGGAGACTATAAGCTGGAGGAGTTGAAGAAGGCCCTGGACGCGATGAATAGTGAGAAAGGGATCTTTAGCACTATGGGCTCGTCATCGCCCTTTACTCACGAAATTCGAACCGCTCCGCTTCCTGCAGTGTTTCGAGGCCATCAGCATGATATGACCTATAATGGCGACACTGATCCAGCGGAGTTCGTGATTCGATTTAATAACGAGATGGATGTTTATCAGGTTTCATTACTAGCGAGGTGTAGACTATTTGCGGCCTCGCTCAGGGGAAGTGCTCAGCAGTGGTTTTCAAAGCTAGGGGCATTGCTTGTCATCGATTCTTGGGAGCAACTCGTGGACATCTTTATCAAACAGTTCCAGTCCTCGATGCTCTACGCACCCCCTGTGTCCACCTTAGCAAACATAAAACAGAAGGAAGGCGAAACCCTTCATGATTACTTCAAAAGGTTCAATGCTGAGGTGCCTCGCGTGCGAGGTGCAAATGACGAAGCTGTGAAAAATTTCCTCATCGCTGGAGTAAGGGAAGGTACAGAATTTTGGAAGAAGCTACAAGAATAGACCCCTAACACTCTCTCTGAATTGCACAAGATCGCTGAGCCTTTCAAGCGTGTTGAGAAGTCACTCGCAGATTTGAAGAAGAACAATGAAAGGAGTGGCAGTTGGAATAGGAATCGGGGGGTAAAAAGAAAGGACTCCAGGAGTCCGAGGCGAGGACGGGATCGAAGTCGTAGCCCCAGCCCAAAAAGGAGAGATCGCGATCCTTTGAGGCGATCCCCACCGAGATCTCGCCCCGCGAGGGATGGAGACAAGTATATCCCTCTGGTCGCCCCAATTGATCACATTTATGCAGTCAATGAAAACAAGGGGATATTCAGGAAACCTACACTGATGGGTCTGAAAGGGACCGCAAACACTAGCAGGTATTGTGCCTTTCATGAACAAACAGGGCATCATCAACCTGCCGAGAGCTGAAGCAACAAGTGGACCAGTTAATTCGTGAAGGAAAGTTAACTGAGTGGGCTGTTCGCGAAGTGAAGAAACATAATCCCAAGTCTGGCCTTGGGTATAATCAAGCCCCCCCACCTGAACAGAACCCAGTCATCAAAGAAAGGGAAGCGCGAGGCGGAAGTATTCATGTGATAATTGGAGGACCCCACATCGGGGGAGACAGCAATAAAGCTAGAGAGAGGTATGCTCGCGAGGCCAGGGAGCGACCCCTCACTAATGTACATCACTTGCAAGAACGACCCCCAAAGCTCTTCAAGGGGGAAGATACAAACATCATGTTCACTGAGGAGGATGCGAAGTGGGTTCATCACCCTCATTCTGATGCCCTCGTTGTTCGAATTCGCATTGGATCGCAGAATGTCTACAGAGTTCTGGTTGATAATGGGAGTGCTGTGAATCTCCTGACATACGAAGTCTATCAAAAGATGGGCTACGTGGATAAAGATCTCATCCCAACTGTGGGACACTTGTATGGTTTTACTGGAGCCTCAGTGAGTGTCAAGGGTCTCATACGGCTTCCTGTGACTTTAGGAGACGAGCCCTGCATCACTACCTAGATCGCAGACTTCATGGTGGTGGATCAACCTTCAGCATACAATGCTATTGTAGGGAGGCCTATAATTAAGGAAATGAGGGTAGTCACTTCTATCTATCATCTTTCCATGAAGTTTCCTACCCCAAATGGAGTGGGATGTGTCAAGGGGCGCAGCATGAATCACGAGAATGTTACAACAAGGCCCTTAAGTCCGCTGAAAAGGGTAGCATATCTATGGTAGACAGGATGGAGAGCGAGGAGGAAGATAGGGCTCGCAAATCGGCCTCGCGACCCTCAAATGAATGCAACATCATATCAATCGAGGAACTCCCAGTTGGTTATTTTGATAATTTGGGAATTCAGGTAGAACCAGTACCAGGTGCTTTAATGATGGAAACCTCGCAGCCAGTAATGGTTCTCCAGGAAGGGATTGTTGAAGAGGCTACAGATAGCGATAGCGAGGAGAGCCCAGAGCAGGCTGCTGTGCGAGCCAGAAAGGGAAAATGGGTTCGCAAAGAAACATCTACACTGACAGAACTGCCAAATGGTATCACACAGACAACAACTGTTGTTAAGGAGTTTGGGCACGCAGGTGTAAACCCCTGCGAGGCGGAATTTAGTCAGGCTCGTGAATATGATCTAGACTTGGATCCTCGCATCCCAGAGCATGTGGAGCGAGCGGGGGCAGCTGAAGACACGATCCCTATTCTTGTTGATGTGTAGGATCCTTCAAAGGTGTTGAAAATAGGGTCGCAACTCAACCTTGATCTGAGAGAGAGATTGGTCACTTTTCTGAAGGCCAACCTTGACGTGTTCGCCTGGTCGCATGAAGACATGATTGGGAGATCCTAATGTGATGTGCCATAGGCTCAACTTGGATCCAAGCAAAAAAGGTGTTAGACAGAAAAGGCGACCAATAAGTGGAGAGCGAGCCGAGGCTCTCAAAGAAGAGGTGGATAGACTACTCAAGGTCGGGCTCGTTAGGGAATCATTCTACCCTGACTGGCTCGCGAACCCTGTCCTCGTGAAGAAGCCAAACGGAAAATGGAGAACCTGTGTGGATTTCACTGATCTCAATAAGCATTGCCCAAAGGATAGTTTCCCATTGCCAAGGATTGATCAGCTAGTGGATGCAACAGCAGGGCATGCACTCCTCTCTTTCATGGATGCTTATTCTGGGTACAATCAGATACCCATGTACGGTCCTGATCAAGAGCACACCTCGTTTATCACGGATAGAGGTCTCTATTGCTATATAGGGATGCCCTTCGGTCTCCTTAATGCTGGGGCTACCTATCAAAGGCTCGTTAATATGATGTTTGAGAAGCAGATTGGGAAGACAATGGAAGTCTATGTAGATGACATGCTGGTAAAATCCAAAGAGGCTAGGGATCACATCGCCCACCTCGCTGAAATGTTTGATATACTGAGGAAGTACAGAATGAAGCTCAATCCACAGAAGTGTGTCTTTGGAGTTGAGTCTGGAAAGTTCTTGGGGTTCATTGTCAATCATAGGGGAATTGAAGCGAACCCTGCAAAAATAAAGGCCTTGATGGAAATGCGATCCCCAAGAAGTGTGAAGGAAGTTCAGAGTTTAACGGGACGGATCGCAGCCCTTAACCGATTCGTCTCTAAATCATCAGATAAATGCCACGAGTTCTTCAAGACAATTAAAAAGGTTGGAAAAAACTTTGAGTAGACCCCTCAATGCGAGGAGGCTTTCCAGAACATCAAGGAGCAACTTGGCTCGCCACCAGTATTATCTAAGCCCAAGGACGGGGAGACGCTCATTATCTACCTCGCAGTGTCAGAACATGCGGTCAGTGCAGTGCTAGTTCGCGAGGAGGGGAAAGTTCAGTATCCTGTGTACTATGTTAGCAAAAGGATGTTAGATGCTGAGACTCGCTACACCAACATGGAGAAGCTAGCCTATGCCCTGGTACTGGGCTCGCGGAAATTGAGGCCCTACTTTCAGGCCCATAGCATTGAGGTTCGCACAGCCTATCCATTGAGGCAGGTAATGCATAAACCAGAATCCTCAGGGAGATTGTTGAAGTGGACAGTGGAACTCAGCCAATTTGATATTGAGTTCAAGCCTCGTGGTCCCATTAAAGGTCAGGCACTTGCAGACTTCATTCTGGAATTCCCTCCTCAATCTGAGGAAGATAAAATGGCTATCATACAGATCCCAGAGACCGCATCTAGCGAGGCTAAGAAAGAAAATTCCGCCTCGTGGTGGGAACTATATGTTGATGGAGCATCAAATAAGGAAGGAGCTGGGGCTGGCATCGAGTTAGTAACTCCAGAAGGTCGCAAGATACAAAGTGCAGTGCACTTCGCCTTCGAGGCCACCAACAATGCAGCAGAATACGAGGCCCTCATTATTGGCCTCAGACTGGCACTTGAAATGAAGGTAGAAAATCTCACAGCTTACAGCGATTCCATGCTAGTAACATACCAACTCTGGAGTGGGTGGCAAGCTAGAGGTGAGCAGATTGAACTATATCTGCGATGTGCATAGAAGTTGATGAAAAAGTTCAACAATATCAAAGTGGTTCATATTAGAAGAGAAAAGAATCAAGGGGCTGATGCATTAGCAAAGTTGGGGTCGCGTCGCGAGGCTACCTTACTTGGGATTATTCCACTGGAAATTCAAACAAAGCCCAGCGTGCCAGAGGAATTTGTTATGGAGATAGCGACCCCAGGGTCGACCTGGATGACCCCTATATGGGAGTATGTGAAAAGTGGAGCCCTGCCTCAAGACAAAAAAGAGGCAAGAAAAATCAAATATCAGGCAGCTCGCTATGTCATCTATGACGAGGTCCTATATAGAAGAGGGTTCAACACCCCGCTCCTAAGATGTGTGGATGGAGAAGAATGCAACTACATCCTCAGAGAAGTTCATGAAGGAATATGTGGCAATCACTCGGGGGGTAGTTCTCTAGCCCAAAAGATTCTTCGCCAGGGGTACTACTGGCCTACTTTGAAAAGAGATGCTTTTGAGTTCGCTAGGAGGTGTGACAACTGCCAAAGGATCGCTAATTATAGCAACGCTCCTGTCTCGCACCTCACCTCGCTAACGAGCCCATGGCCCTTCGCTATGTGGGGCATTGATTTAATTGGGGAGCTACCTAAGGCCAAGGGAGGTGTCAAGTATGCAGTGGTGGCCGTTGATTATTTCACCAAATGGGCCGAGGCCGAGCCACTTGCCACTATTACTGCAAAGAAACTCAAGGACTTCGTGTACAGGGCAATTGTGTGTCGCTATGGGATTCCTTATCAGCTCATATCAGATAACGGAAAGCAATTTGATAGCAAAGACATGAAAGAGTTCTGCGAGAACCTGGGGATCAAGAAGAGTTTTTCAGCTGTGAGCCACCCCCAGACAAATGGTCAAACTGAGGCCATCAACAAAATCATCAAACATACTTTGAAGGCCAAGTTAGAGGAGAGCAAAGGCAATTGGCCTGAAGAACTACCAAGGGTCTTGTGGTCATACAACACGACCCCAAGGACCACAACTGGAGAGACTCCCTTTTCCTTAACATATGGCTGCGAGGCTATGGTCCCTGTTGAAGTAGGCTCCGGGTCGTTTAGAAGGGAACACTACGATCCCGATGCAAACGAGGTGAATCATAGATTATACCTAGACATGATAGAAGAAACAAGAAGCGAGGCTCAGCTTCGCCTCGCAGCTTACCAACAGAGGACAGCGAGGTACTATAATGGAAAGGTCAAAGCAAGTTCTTTAAAGACAGGTGACCTCGTGCTTAGGAGAGTCATGCCTAACACTAAGGTCCCAGGCCACGGTGTCTTTGGTGCTAATTGGGAAGGGCCTTACAAAATCTATGCTACTCTCTCAGAGGGAACTTATTACCTCACAGACATGAAGGATAAGGTCATTCCGCGAGCTTGGAATGCGGAACATTTGCGCAAATACTATCAGTGAAGGCATCGCTTCTGGTAGTTTCTATCTATTTCGCATGAATAAATCCATACAAAATATTGGGGGGTAGTGGTCGTATAGACACCTTCCCTTTATGATGTAATGGCATTGGGCTTCGCCCCACTTACCACTTGTTTGGGCCTCGCCCCACTTATCATTTATTGGGCCTCGCCCCACTTATCAATTATTGGGCCTCGCCCCGCTTGTCAACTTGTTTGGGCTTCGCCCCGTTTATCAATATAAAAGTTCAATTTCTTTACGAATTACTTTTTATTGTGCATTTACTTGCTTGATCGTTAACATTAACATATTAAGGTCCAAGCCATCTCAACGATGCAAGGATCGCATTTGAGGTTACTGCTACAACAATCTAAGGAATCTAAGCAAAGGCATGCAAATCTAGCACTATTCAAGACAATTCAACAAAGATGAAATAAAGACATAATCTCGAAGTCAAAGTACTAAAGAAGCGAAGCTAAATTACTTGTGCAAATATGTTATGTGCAAAAATAACGAGGCAATATTGGATGGAAAAGTTAAAATGCAATATTCATAAAGAAAGGGTCGCCATGCGATCCCAGTTCAGTTAAAGGATGATCAGAGTTAAATGAAACAATATTACATAATCGCGAGACATTCAAGGGGTGTCCGCATCCCCAGTTCAATAATCAGAAACAAAGGAATAATTTAAGTCTTGGAGGCTTCAGCTGCTTTGGCTTGGGTGGCCTCGCTAGCGAGCCTGGCAGCCTCCTTCGCATCCTCTTCTTCTATTTCCTTACGAAGAGACTCTGCGAACTCGGCATTTCCAGGCCCGAGCTTCTCCCAGTCGAAGTCAGGAACCCTTCGGATGAAGGTCTTCATGAATTCAACCTGGGCGGCTTCCACAACAGCATCATGGTCGAGCTTGGCAGCCTCGAGCTCCTTCTTCAACTTGCAGACCTCCTCCCCATGCTCTCTTCTCAGAGTTTCTTCGAGCTCCTCTGCCTCCTTCAAGGACTTGCTGAACATATTCCTCTCATCGGTGATTTTCTTGAGCTCAGATCGCAGAGACGCGGTTTCTGTCTCGAGGGCAAGCCTATGAGTCTTCATTAGCGATCTCTTGTCCTATTCCTTCTGAAATTTAAGAACCTGCACCTCCTTCTCAAGCTTGGCTTTGGCGGTTGCAAGGGTCTTCAACTCCTTGAGATGGGAAGTTTGGCGGATGAACGCTTCAGACAAACACTTGGAGAGGGAGTCGGCGTTATCGATCAGCTCGGCCCCCACCCAGCTCGTACACTCCTCTTCGGTAGCATGGTTATACCCATGCTTCGCGAAAAGGTAATGAACGGGGGTAGCGGTGGCTGGATGCTTAGGAGCAGGGAGCAGAGATTCATCCTTTCTGGCTTTCTTGGAGATGTGGTCCTCAGGGGTACCCTGGGCTCGCTGAACGATCTCAGTATTCAGAGATAGGGGTGGAGGAGGTGGCAGTTCAACAGATTTTGGTTTTGGAGGGATTGGAGCAGTCTTCGCAACGGGGATGGCCCCGCTCTTCTGGAGAAAAGGAGGTCTGCGACCACTCTTACCCGACATGCCTGAAAAATAGAAGTAAAATGATATTAGAAGCATGATAATAATACAAGTTATGCAAATGCGAGAACAGCAAAGATGAATGCAGTGTTAAAGTTAGCAAGGATAGAATAATGGTCATGTTATAACGAGGAGAATACCCTCGTCAGTGGTAACAACAACTCGAGAGGACGAGGCCTCCTCGCGAGCCTTTCTTTTTAAGGAGGTCTTCCCCGCTCCTGAGGGCCTCGTTTTAGAAGGAAGACCGACCCCTTCTTTCAGAAAACCGCACTCGATTAGGTTCTCGAGGGAAAGAAGAGTCCTAATGTTGCGAGCCTCCCGGGGGGTCTTCAGCACGTCGTCAGCACGTTGCTTCTCTTCGCCCTTTAGGACGGTTCGCACTTGACCAACTGCGATCTCAGGAAGGACGAGTTAGCGCATGGATTGAATGAAAGGGGGATGAAATTGAAAGGTTAAGTTCCATACCTGGAAGATAGTTAAAAGAAGTCTTGACTCTGGGCACGTCGTGGACATAGAAGTAAGGACCTTTCCACGACCCGGCATTACTTGGGGCACTGTGGTATAGTTCCTTCTTGTTGAACTCTGGCCACATAGAGAAATAAACGTAGCCAAAGTCTGATGCCCTGCATCGCTTCAATTGTAAGAAATAGCCCATGGTCCTCGCATCCAACTCAGGGTATCCGAGCTTGTGGTAAAGGATATAAAGAGCAATCATGGCTCTGTAGCCATTGGGATTTATTTGGATTGGGGCAAGATGGTACGTTTCACAAACATCCCTAATAAAAGGGTGAAGGGGAGAGGATACGCCTATCTTCATCATAGCCGAGGTCAGAACCATACGAGGCACTCTGCCACCATTCTCTCGATGATCGAAGCGGTAGCATCGCATCGCAGATTTAGGAAGAATAATTTTGCCTTCTGGCCTGAAAATGTCGACCGCCTTAGATAAAGATTCTGTATCTAGGGTCGTTGACAAATCTCTGCAGCCTAAGACACGAGGTTGGCCGGGTTTCACTTTCGAACCTGGCTCGATGTCTTCAGGACGAGGACCGCCAACATAAATGGTTCCTTCTAACTCAGGTTGAGGAGTTGGTTCGTAAGGCTCAGGAGAAGCTTCTGGAATGTAATTGTAATCAGTAAAATTAACGACCTTGGCTACTTCATCGAGGCCGCCATCATCAGAGGAAGGCTCTTCGTAGTCAGAGTCATCAGAGTTGGCTTCGTTATCAGCGCCTCCCTCGATGTCGTAATAGGCATCGCCTAATGAGTCGGTTGGAGAATCACTTATGTGAATGGGCGACACGGTTTGTGATGGAGGCATGGTTCGTGATGGAGGCGCTTTGGAGAGAATTTCCGCTGCCCTAGCGCTGAATTCATCTCCTTTCTTTGTCAAAGTTGCGATGTCATGTTCGATGTCAGTCATAGTGTGAGGCTCGTCCTCAGCTGGGAATACATCCAGAGATTGATCCCGCGAGCTGGAAGGGTGCTTTGTTCTCCACGAAATCAGAGGCACTTCGCGGGTATATTCCTCGTTAGACCATAAAGGGTCGAAGTATAGTTTGAACGAGCTCTCGCTGGTGCTCGTAGCTTTTGCGATGTTGGCTGCTACAGCATCGCTGATTTGTATATCAGGCATGGGAGAAGGTGTCCTTGAACTATCGTCTTGAGACATCTGAAAAGGGTGAAATGATTAAGTGTGTGTCCTTACAGAAAACAAATGAAGGAGGAAAGAAACAAGCGGACAGAAAGGCTCTATGTGTTCTCGCGTCGTTCACAGAGAATATGGGGGGTCGCAATCCTAAGGGAAAGGCTAACGTTCTTAACCTATGTTTCTATCTAAGTAATCACGGATCGCACTCCTACAATAGCGAAGACGGGTCGCATCATAAAATTGACATTTTGGGATCGCAGTTATTTGGGTTCGCATCGCATGCAATTTAAGCTATCTAATCATGCAATTATAATGAAGAACAGTAATTTAAATGCAAGAAGAGAAAAGACTTACTTTTTGAAGAAGAGGGTTGAAGAAATTGAAAGAAACTTGGGGTCGCTGGTGAAAGGGCCTGAGAATTCTTTGGGTTTGATCCGGGAGCAAACTGACAGCACTTCAATAATGTGTTCGTGAGAATAAAAAAAGGAAATGATAGTGACATGAGTATATATAGTCATCAGGAGAGAGAAAGACATGGGACACGTGTTGAAATCTCGTCCGTTGGACACACATCTCGAGACACAACAGCTGTCAAAACCTTTCAAATTCTTGGGGTCGCGACTACTCCAACGGTTATGTCTGTTCTTCGGGTCGCTTCGCGGTGACGACTTGTATTCTTTGAGTCCACATCGCATCTCCAATGGCAATATGGACTCGGGGGTAGTTGTTATGCCCAAATCTGGCATAATGGATAAATTGATTTGATTACCTAAATTGATGGTTCATAATCTATGATGGGCCTAGAAGATGAAGATTGGGTCACTAAAGCCCATAATTGGAATCAGCCCAGCATACCTTGGACATAATATCTCCATTACAGGGGCACCTCGCTCGCTACATGATTCCACCTCGCGTCGTAGCGCCTCGCCATAAGGCCACCTCGCTACAGGAGCACCTTGTCTATCCTCTCACGCTAGGCCTATGCGCCTCTCATGCCGCTCAGCCTCGGGGTCGCATCTACCGGGGTCGCTACCTGGGGATCGCTTCGTTTGGCTCCCGTCAAGGGATCGCTTCGCGTGGCCAGGCCTCTCTAGGCCTCTCTAGGTCGCTTCGCGTGAACAGAGATTTAAAACAAGTATTGTTTGGCAGGATATTCGAGTGGTGTACAATCGAGTTCCGTGGTCTCAATTGGTTTGGTATTCACATTGTATTCCAAAGCATGCTTTTATTTTATGGCTTGCAGTTAGGAAAAAATTATTGACTCAAGACAGACTTCAGGTTTGGCAAACGGAGGGTGACCTGCTGTGTGCTTTCTGCAAGAATCAGGCTGACTCTGTTTTCCATCTGTTTTTTGAATGTCGATTTTGTATGTTGGTTCTCAATCATTTCCGAGGCAGGGGCGCGTTCTTAGTGCAATTTAACTCATGGGACGACTTAGTGTTTAATGCTGCCGTAGATTGGAGGGGGAAGTCGATTGATGTGATTATCAATTAGCAGATGTGATTATCAATAAGCTTCTGCTAGGGTCTTTGGTGTATTTTATATGGCAGGAAAGGAATATGCGTTTGTTTAAAAAATTCAATAGAAGTGTAAAGCAGGTTATAGATGGTATAGAGGAGACTATCCGTCTAAAATTATTGGGTTTGAGAGTGAAGCATAATAGTAGAGTTAAAGATGCTATGGCAGAGTGGGGGATTAATATGAGGTCTCTTCAATTCTATTGATAGACATTAGCTGGGTTCTGTGTCTTGGGTGTGGTGGTTTATCTAACAAGATGAGGAGCCTGGAGATGCCTTTTCTTGGTAATGAGTGCTGTTGTGGCTGCTGTTCCTCGGCAAATAGGCTCTGTTGGGTTTTAATTGATGGTTCTTTTAGGGGGATTCGAGGGAGTTGTCATTATCCAGTGATGTTTTTGGGTTGTTTGGCTTGTGTTCTTGTTTTCTTTTCAGGACATAGGCTGTTGTGTTTTTGCAATTTATTTTGGTTTTTCGAGTGTGAGGGTGTTGTCCTCTTGCACTTTCTCTCTGTATTTTTTAAGTTAATTTAATCTATTCTTCCGAGGCCTCGTCCTCATTTACCTAAAAAATAAAAAAAAAAAACTTCTTACGCTAATTATATATAGGATATAATTTGTGACAAGTGCATAACTTTTATAAGGGAGTTATACATATATTTGGGAAATGTTAAATTCAAACCAATCCCTTGTTTTTGTGAATGCAGGGGCTTGACTTGGTTTAAAATAAGGGCAGTTTTGTCTTTTCACAAAAATTTGCTCTGGAAATAAAAATTTTGCTCTGGATTTAACATTTCCAGTTGGTTAAATTACATTTCATCAAGTTAAACATGATATGTAGCTATGAACTACAAGTATAGTACTAATATCAGATGATTATCCTATTTGTTTGATTGTTGACACCGAACAATAGCGTCAAACTGGAAACTGTCACCGGGTTCAAATATGGCTTCAAGATCTTCGAAACTCTGTTCAACACTCACATTCTTACCGACTGTCAATTTTTCCTGCACCATATAAATGTAAAATAACAGAGTGATCAGAGAAATGTGGCTTTGAGATCTTCAAAAGTTTCAAACCAGACAGCTGTATTATCTAAATACTAGAAGCCATTATTAATAATAAATGCATCAGATAATATGGATAAATGCCTGGCAGTAATTTCAAACTTGTGCCATTAAGTTGACTACACTTTTGTGGAATGTGGTCCTGTTGTCGAAATGATATGGACAAAGTAGAGAAAAAGCTGTAAATACAAAAGATGAATTGAATCTACACCAACCTTTTTAACATATTCAGATATTGCAGAGTCGATTACTTTCTTAATTACTTCCTTGTACACCTTGGAAGGTCCAAGAACTTCTAAGAGGATGTCCCTTGGTATCTGCCAGAAAATCAATGATAAAATAGCTAAACCACTGCTTACATGTATTAAAAAAAAAAAAGGCCGATTCAGTAAGTATGCAAATGTTTACATGCATGTAAGTGTGTAAATCAAGATATATCAGGATAGCTAAATCATACATGTTCTTGTATCTTGATGACAAGGTAAAACATTGATCCCTCACACTCACAGTAATTTTTTCCTTTTTTTTTGTTCAAGATTAAGCAGAGCAGTTCAATGCTAGGCAGGCATTGTATATGTAATGCCAATTAAGCTTAACGATTGTCAAATACCACTCAAAAGGAAATGAACTAAGTAGACTTGGATAGTATATAACCACAGTAAACTACAAACAAAGAAAGTACCCATGTTCCTGGTGCCAAAATGCTAGTTCTGCTACTATGAACCAAACTAAGCAGAAGGCATTATTGTAACACCCCAGCCCCACATCGAGGAGATTTGGGAATTCTGTTCAGTTTATAAGACAAAGTACTACTACTAATTGCACCAACAAATCATGATCTTTTGGGGGCCTGTGGTGGGCTTGTGGATTACCCAAGTTGGCTGCAATTGAGTCAGTTTGCTTTGGGTTATTTCGGATTCGGAATCAGGACTCGACACGATTTTCGAAAAAGACTCGGGATTTGACCCGGGTCATCACATATGGTATCAGAGCCGACTCTCGAAAACTTGATTCGTCAAGTTGCCGGAGGTGGGGACACGAAGGCTGGTGGTATTATCCCACAATGGACAGAGGCCCGGAGGTGGGGACACGAAGCCAGGATATCCGTTCAGGCCTGACGAGGACGTCAGGAGTTTAAGTGGGGAAGTTTGTAACACCCCAGCCCCACATCGAGGAGATTTGGGAATTCTGTTCAGTTTATAAGGCAAAGTACTACTACTAATTGCACCAACAAATCATGATCTTTTGGGGGCCTATGGTGGGCTTGTGAATTACCCAAGTTGGCTGCAATTGGGCCAGTTTGCTTTGGTTTATTTCGGATTCGGAATCGGGACTCGACCCGATTTTCGAAAAAGACTCGGGATTTGACCAGGGTTATCACAATTATGCACAATGTCAATACTTAAATTTCGTTGCAAAAAAAAATAAAAATGGAAGAGCTGCTTTGGACAATATAATGATGATAGTTAAACAATGGGAATAAGAAACTTACATCGGGTGTTTTGCCTGAAAGTTCCGAGTCGTTTGAGAAGAAACAGAACATACATAGAAAAAGTAGAATATGTTAAAATCTATTAGAGTAACATTATCAAATTAATGAAGCACAACAATTTCCAATCCTGATAAACAACTGCCAAAAAGGATTTTGCATCAAATATGTAACATAATGTGACTGACTCTAGACTCTAGTAGAAATTATAACTTCAAGAAAGATAGATAAAAAGCCTGTCATGGGATAAATTACCTCCCTTAACTCTTCTAAATCCTGGAATTGGCTGAGCAGCGGCAACCATTTTAGAGAACACGTCATCAAATATTTCTTGGGTTCTGGCACCAAATACCTCTACACTGATCTGTTCAAAAACTAGCAAATAAATTCCATTTCACGACCATCAAAGGCAATCATAATAACCAGATAAATCACAAAATTCCGGAGCATTTATTTATTATTATTCTATATACGCATAAGTCAGATTTAATGATTAAAGTTATTACCTTTAGTTTGTTATCCTCGATTTCACTTCTAACTGAGAACTCCTCGTGCTCAGAAGAAGGAGCCTCAACATCTAAGTTAACAGATAATACAGCACTTGTCAAATAACAGGAGTTAAAAGTGTTAAAGCAGAAAATCAGAAATACGACATATGAGTTTTGTACCTGATGACACAGCTTGGACAGGGATAATTTTTTTAGCACTCACCCTGCATACGAAAGACAAATCCCAAGTCCAAAACTATATTTATACCAATAATACAACATATAATTCAAATCCTAAACTTAAAATAAACAGTAATCTTATCATCATTACAAGAATACATTAATATAAATATAAGAAAAGAAGAAAAGGTAACTAGCTACTGGGTGAAAGGCAGCAGTACTCATTGGGAGCAAAGTACAATGAGTACTGTTATCGTAATGTAGGTAGAAGATAAAATGTTTGTGTATGTTTCAAGGTTTAGATGCAGAGCTCACCAAAATGCCTACTTGATAACTTAGTAGTAGTACCTTTGCTGAAATGGTGAGGATGTATCAACCATCTTAAGAGGAAAGCATGATCGCCTACAATACACACGAGGGACAACAATATTTGTACATTGCTGAAGGGTACAAATCTGTAAGAAAATCAAATAAGTTTTACACACATGATCAGGAAAGAGATAAATAAAAGAAATAGAAAAGTATAGCACCATAATGTGTACTTATTTTATAGCAGGAGAAAAAAAGCATATTGTAGATTAAAGTGTACTGGCAGAAGTAGCTATCAACCTCAAACAACAAAAATAAAACAGACCCCTTTAAATCTATGGGAGAAGATTGAGCATACAAGACTGGTACAGTTGGAGCAGAGAGTTTATTTGAAGAAATATCCATGTATATTCCATTAGGGATAAAAATATCCATGATAGATCCCAATGGGTATTCCTTTAATTGCAATTAGCTTTCACATCATTCTCATCCACCCAACCTCAAAACAATAACATATACAGCAGGAAAAATGACCTGAACTTAAAAACAATAACTTGGTTGAAAATTTCACATAAATTAAACAACTTGACATCCGATGCATATAAACAAAAAGAATTGAAATGGGTAAATAATAATACCTTAGAATGAATATAATAAGCAAGAAAACTAAATAATGGAGAGAGAGAGAGAGAGGGAGGGAGGGAGGGAGGGAGAGGGAGGTGCTAGTAGTGTACCTTGTTGTTTTTAGGGATGAAAGGAGGCGAAAAAAAGGGTGAAGTAGCAACTGCACTTGTCGCTGTTCCCATTATCCTCCTTCTTACACTGGCCCCTTGGGAGCAATGAGTAGGAGGGGGAGGCTTTAGGATTTAACAAAACTAGCGTTCCCGTGTTACGGTAAAATTAATAAATTAATTAATATAAATATATTATTTGAATCATGATTTATAAAAGAGAATAATTAAAATAGAATTTAATTAATTTAAGTATAAAATTACATATTCGTCAATTCATATCAATTACATTAATATTAATATTATCGAACAATTATCATAACATTCACATCCCCTACTCAAACGTTCTAAACTCCTCTTAATTACTCTTTCTTAATTTTGTTTTTCATTTGATTTTTTTCATTTTTGAGAATCTTTCTATGAAGTTCAGAAGCTTTTTTACCCGTATTTTAAGTTTTATTCGTTTGGAAATTCGGTATATTTAAATATGCAGTATTGTGGGTTTCTATAATTTTTATTATATTAATTCATTCCAAAAATTGTTCAAAAAATTGTAGGAGTCTGATTAATTTTTCGAATATATATTAACAATTCATAAACATTTATTTTCATGACCTTTATAAATCATTAGATTATCTCTCAAGAAAAGATTGCATGTTTATTATCTTTCATAAGTTTTAGCGATATGAGAAAAGATCTTTACTGTGTAAGATCCATTAAATGAACGTTGATATGATAAAGAAAACTTTCTTCAAATTTAGTTTACCATGTGTTAGTTCAATACCATTTTTATAAATTGTATGTTCTTTTATTATTGAATTGATTTACTATATTTAGAAAATAAACATAATCAATCAACCAAACATATCCAATATATCTTATTCTTAGAGTTAGATATGATTGTTAGAGTTTATGCTGATTGCCCTCAGCCAGTTTTTAATGACAACTTAAAATATGTATATTCATTTTGGGAGTTTGTATGTTAATTTTTTTATTTTTTTTCTATTAGAATATGGTTTATTTAAATATTAATTTTATTGTACACATAAATAGGAATGGCAAATTAATACGATCTGATGGTACCCAATATGAAACCCTAAATTTTGGATATATCGAACCCGAATTTTTGGATTATTTAAATTTTAAACCCGTAATAGTTTTGATTTGGATTTCAATTGTACCGAATCGATATCCAATCTGAAACCCGGTCCAATACTGAAAACCGACACATAAATAATAAAAAAAATCATAATTTGAAAATTATTAAATGTAATATTTTAGATATAAAACATATAATTTATTTATTTTTATTTGAATATTTCATTAGAAACAGTCAATACTAATATAGTAATTCGAACTTCTATATCTCTATCTCAAGTTTTATTGCAATATTTAATTATTATTTTTTTAATTTACATAAAATTTTCATTTGTGTTGTATACGAAGAATTATTTTTGGCAAATTTCAAATTTTAGTTAGTATGTTAGTTCAATTCGTACAATATGTTACATTTAACTGCTTACTTAAATTAATCATTTTAAATTTTAAGTATTTTATACATATAATAAATATTGTTTGTGTGTAACAATTTTTTAAATTTGACCACATTATTACTAATTTTGGATACACAAAAAAATCAGATCTAATCCGAAACCCGACGATTTTGGTTTTTGATATTGAGTTTTGGATTCGATTTGAATTAATTTTTAAAACGCGAAAATATTTGGATATGGATTTGGATTTTACAAAACTCGAACTGAACCTAACCCGTTGCCATCCCTACACGTAAAATAAGATATTTGAAGATGAGTATCGCATATCTTTTTTCCAATTTACTATCATGTCAAAATAGAAAACTGTACATGAAATAAAATCAAATATGTTATATATAAAATATAATCACATTATTTTATATGTGTCCTTGTAATATAATTATCGGGTTAGAAAACATGAAATTCATTTTTCTTTAACAATGAGTATATAAGTTAGAAGAAAGCCTTACGTGTAACTTGACAAATCGTTTGTGTTATGTACATTAATTCATGACGTGTGTCTTTGGGATTTTGTATGAAAATGACATAATTTATTTTTTTCACCCAAAAATTGAACTCAAAACGCTACTAAACTACACAAATTTTGCATTGTACACGAAACGAAAATAGTACGTGAAAGAAATAATGTGAATCACATATAAAGTTACTTTAAACCCAAGTTATCCAAGTTATTTATGTATGTTACTATATAACTAAAAATAACATTGAGATGCTACAAAACAATAATAAGAGTAGAGTATATAAAATGAAGGCCTTTTTTTAATTATGTTTGTTGTTAATAAATATTTATGTTTGTTTAGAATCTATCTGCCAAGTTATTAATTTTTCTTTTACCTATATTTAAGGTTTTATTGATATTAAAAAAAAAATTTCAACCAACCAAACAAATTCGATATGTCTGCTCTTAGATTAGGACCTCTTTGGGCTTCTATTGAATCGAGAAATATGTGAATTGATTACTATTACTTTTATTCATGAATACAAAATTAGAAAACGACACCTTTTATTCGAAACAATATATAATTTTATATGTATCAACCTAGTTATCAATAATAGTGATTTTTATAACGAAGGTCGTAGTGGTTTCTCTCTCTCCTCCTCTATCATAAATACTAAACTAAAGTATAAGGGCAATCAGCGTTTTGGTTGATATTAAACCTTGTTTTTTATTGTTTTCCTTTATTTTGCTTTGTTTTACAATAAATATCTCTTTTTATTGAGAGTCTATTACCCCGTTAGTGAGTTTTATCTACTGATATATTGAATTTTGTCTTTCTCCTTGTGATTGATAACTCCAGTTTCTCAACCTTGATTTTACTTTGCTTTTCAATAAAAATATATCTTTATTGAAAATTTAGTACCCCGTTAATGAATTTTGTCTACCCATATTGGGTTACGTTCTTTCTGTTTGTGAGAGTAGGTTCTTCTACTATGGCATCCGGGATCTTAGATATACAGGATTTTATTATAAGATAATATAGAATCACAGTTATGGTTGATTGTTCGAATACGTTCTGACAAATCAGATATATATTTTCCTCACGATTACAATAAATTGTTGGATTATCTCACCAAAACGACTATATATTTTAGTGATATAAGCGAGGGATGTACCACTTAAAAACATTTATGTATCGACCTAGTTATCAATAATAGTGATTTTTATAACGAAGGTCGTAGTGGTTTCTCTCTCATAAATACTAAACTAAAGTTTAAGGGCTAATATCAGCGTTTTGGTTGATGTTAAACCTTGTTTTTATTGTTTTCCTTTATTTTGCTTTGTTTTACAATAAATATCTCTTTTTATTGAGAGTTGTTGGGATTTATGGGTGATAGCATAGAGACAACTTGACTATATTTCCCTGTACTTAGTTTTTGCTAAGTTGAACATACTATCACAAGCCAGAGTATGTCTTTGTAATCGAATAATTGCTGTCACATAATAATTGTATGCTTTGGAAGAAGTTCATGCATTTGTTCAAGCCTCAAGGAATACATCCAGAAGACAGCAGGAATAAAGTTACTGTCACACTTATTGACAGTAAGGTTACATGAAGATAAGAGTTGCAAAGTCAAGTCGAAGCCGTATCTAACAGCAACATTGGCTGAAGTATGGGACAGTAACATTCTCACTCTTGACAGCAAGTCTGGAGTTCCGACAGCAACTTTGGCGGAACCTCGTACTGTCGACTACTGAATATTCCTTCGACAGCAGACTCTGCGGTTAAGGTTACTGTCACCTTGAATTATTTGAATTGGATGCTTTTCCAAGTCAATGTCCGTGACAGGTTAATTGTTCAAGAAACAGATTTGCTGCAACACTCCATCGTTTGTAGCAGACCTGCAAGACTACGACAGAAGTTGGAGAGATACAATACCAAGGCTGGTCAATTCAAGGAGTATGATATATCCACATCTACTAGAATCGTATTAGATAGAAATAGAAAGAATCTAGGTTGCTTTACTTTTATTGTTAATGATGTGTGTATAGCAATTTAGGAAAGTCACATGGGTGTGCAATTTGTAATGAGCTGTCACTTGAAAATGACAGCAGCTCAACACCCCATGCGATTGAGACAACAGAGTATCCTAGTCTACTTAGATACTCGTCTCTAATTTCTTTTTAACAAGAAAATGTACGAAGCAACTTCTATCTCTCGAGATAACGAAGCTTGAGAAATATTTTTCTCTAGGTTGTTGCAACACTTCACACAAGATAAATAAAATATTTATTTTGTGAGAAATCTTGATTCACTCATTTGCTTGCATACATCTACTGATAACATTCAATCTTTATTATTGTTGTTGTTTTAAAGATTTGATTTTATCAGTATTGCATTCAACCCCCCATTCTGCAATACTCCGGGACCTGACAACTGGTATCAGAGCAACAGATTGATATACAAATCTGAAGATCATGATGAGTGTCAGAAGTCGAGTGGTATCAAGATTCTAGTCTTTGATAAAGAAAACTACAATTTCTGGAAAAGAAAGATTTTGTTGTTTATCAAAGCCACTCATCCACTATACATCGGAATCCTTGAGAACGGCCCCTTCATACCTCAAAAAGAAGTAGCTGCTGCTACTGTGAATGATGAACTCATTCCAGCCCACTGGGTTGCAAAGAGGCCTTCAGAATACACAGAGACCGAAAAGGAGAAAGTAGCCTTGGATGACTACTTACAACTTATTTTGCTCGACTAACTCACTCTAGACAAAACCATGTGTGGTAATGTCATGGGATGTTCATCTGCAAAAGAGATGTGGAGCAAGATAGAGCTGCTGTGTGAAGGAATTGAAGAGGTTCGTGAAAATTAAAGGCAAATACTTGTATCACAGTATGAAGCTTTTGTGGCCAAGTCAAGTGAAGATCTAACCAACATGTTTGAGTGGTTCAGTAGGCTGATAGCTGAGTTACATATCCATGGGAAGTTCTACGAGAAGAAGGAGATTAACATCAAATTCCTGCTCACACTCCCTGAGCATCTTGAGCACAAGGTCACAGCCATACGAGAAGGAAGAAACTTGAATGAGGTTTCATTGGAAACTCTATATGGTGTGCTCAAGTCGTATGAACTCGAACTCTTTCAAAAGAGAGCTATTTAGACAGGTACCAAAGGGAAAGTATCAAACATGTCAAGAGCCCTTGTAGCTCAAGAACCACAAGTAGCTTGTCCAAGTGAACCATCTCAAAGTTCACTTGCCTTCTTTGAAAATCGAAGAAGTGTTGGATGATGAGGAGAAGGCGATCTTGCAGCTGAAAGACGTTGAAGATGAAGACTTCTACACGGTAGAAGAGATTGAAAGCATGGATAATCCAACCATGGCTTATATGGCTAAGAGATTCAAGAATATCAAGTTCAGAAGGGACAAGTCATACAAGCCACATGGTCAATCTTCAAAGTTCAACAAGGGTGGTTTTTCTAAGAACACTGGTGGAGCCACAAGAGGAGGATACAAGACCGGATTGGTGGATAGGTCGAAGTTCAGGAGTTACAACTGCAATGAGCTAGGTCATTTTGCTACTGAGTGCATAAGACCAAGACAGAATCAAGGAAAAGGATCTGGTAATCAGTTCAAGAGGAATCAAGGCAAAGCCTACGTGGCTGAAGGAAAATGCTGGGATGAGTCGGAAGATGAGGAAGAAGAAGAGTTTGTAAACTTGGCCCTCATGGCTAAATTTGATGATCAAGCTTCTAGTTCCTCAACTCATGTACCCTTTCTAGTCTTACTTGATATGTCTAAAACTGAGTACAAGCATACCATTGAAGATTTAAGTGCTGAGATGTTTAACATTCATGTTAGTTTATCTGCTGCTCATGAAGAAATTGCTAAGTTAACTAAACAGAATGAAACTCTCAAATTTGAAAATGAAATGTTACTGCTTAAAACCAGTCCCCTAGATTCATTAGCTCAAGAGAATACTAGATTGAAGAATGATATTAACTATGCTAAGGAAATAGAAGAATTTCTCAGGAACCAAATTGCAGAAAATGAATTTAAACTCAAAGCATTTAGGAACTTTTCTAAATTAGTCCAGGAATATCATGATAATCACACTAAGAATCAAAAGGTAGGAATAGGCTACGAGTATGGTAGAAGGCATGGAAAGACAATTGTTGATGATGAGAGTGATGCTGTCAAACCTCAAATTCTCAAAAGAGTTATCAAACCGATTTTAAAAAATCTTCAAGCTGATTTTGATGAAACCTCCTTGATCATCAAACAAGAGCTACTTGATGAAGATGAGTGTATTGACAGCACACTAGAAGCTAGGAAAGATACTGTCAACTCTCCCATGACAGAAACCTTGCCAAGTCATCAGACAGAATGTTCTAAAGAAGCTGATAACAAGGATGAGACAGAAACTTCAAAAGATACTGTCAAGAGAGAACCCAAGACTGCAACTTTCAAACCCGCTATCAAGACAGAGGCTAAGAAAGGTACTGTCAAAGGTTGTAACACCCACCACTAAAATATACCTTTTTGAAATGAAATATTCAGTATTGGAATTTATGTAGATAAACTAGACTTTAATACAGGGAAATTTTAAAAAAAATTGACATGATGTATTCATAAATCGGATTATCCACCTGTTATTCAACCCAAACCAAATTCCCATTTAACAAATATAATAAAATCTTATTACACCCTTGATTCCTCATCGAGGATCGATACCAGGTTATGGTATGAAACAAGAATCTAAACTATACAAATTATTACAATTTCCTCTACTATTCTGATTTCAATAACTATACCGTCTGATCTGTAGCTTAACTCCAAACTGTGCTTACCGCTCTAGCTTCGAGAACTATCCTGTAAAGGCTGCCTCATTGCTCTCATATGACTCGTACGATGTGGACATCCACCCTTATTTCTAACTGAAAGATTAGGAAAATAAAGCAAGAGTGAGCCCAAAGAATGCTCAGCAAGTGAACAGTATAGTGAAACAATAATACTACAATGATTCATTGACGAACATGTCACTGACCAACTTATCTCAAAGGAATAATTCACAATTACAGAAGCTAAAGAACTTTAAAGATTTAACATTTTGTTTAACTCAGGAAATGGAATAGAATTGGACTATTTTGCATTTTATTAATGAAAACAATAAGGTTAGGCTGTTGATCAGTCACGCACCAACCCCGGACAAACGCACACAGCAATGTCCTTTAATGGATCCACGACACACATTGGCCTTAATTACTTCTGACCACGAATCTGGTCCGACCCTTTATGGTCCACATTTAAAAAAAACAACAGTCCAATCCTATAATCTGAACGTCAGGTGTCAGAACAATCGACCACCTCGACCAGCCAAGCACCCTGGCAACTCATGTTCCAGGTTAACAACTCAAATCTCAAGAAGAAATGAGGTCTAGTAAAATTCTGACCTAGACATCGACAATTTCGATATAGAGAAGGGTATTATTTCATAATATATCAATGGAACAGGGGCAACAAATTCAGCACTATTGATTGGGATATGATAAACAGCTTTTCATATTTATTTAAAATTAAAGAGCAATAATATCAACGACAAATCGAATTAATATAATGATCAAGTGACGAAAAGCATGGTTCACTTGAAAGATAAGTAAAATGATTTATTTGCAACATGAGTAACAACAACTGTAATTGTAAGATAAAGCAAGGATATAGTCAAGTGCTAAGCATTTAATAAAATTTACCAACACATTGTCAAGTTGAATTAACATAAGTGAATTAAGTAGTTTAAAAAAAATGATTATCTGTAAAATAACTCCAGGACAATTAAGTTGTAGGACAGTTTGAAGAAAGCCTCTCCTAAAGGGGTCCATTGGTGAAAATCCATTACTAAGTTTGAACTATCATGAGAGATTCAAATATCTTAAAACGAAGATTTAAGAAATTCTCAATTATTTAAGGTCTCACTCTTATCATCTAAGCACTCATAGGCTTCAGCTGCCAGAACCGGCATGACAATAATGAGTTTAAATAATTAAGAAGATCTCAATTCATTCTTGGCTTTAACCGTCACTGAGCAACACATGCCTCAGCAACAGTATAAACCTCGAATTAGTTTACATAAATTTGAAAGAAAATATACTTTGAAGCATATCAGCATAGACGAGTAATATTGAAATAATTTAATTTTTAAAATAAATGAACACCTGAACGATATGTGGGGAAAATAAACAATGACAGAATAATTTGAGAATAAATGTTTGAAATTTGATAGAAGAAAATGTCACTGGGAATAAAAATGAAAAGTATAGGCACAAGCAAAATGATTTGAAAGGATAATCGTATAATTAACAGGACAGTTTCACGTTATTTAGAGTAAAAATGAAGAATATAATCGCTTGCAGGAAGGGATTTCGAAAGAACAATAAAAAATACAAAAGGTTTCACATCACTTGAACAATAAGTGAGGGATAGTAAACTTGCCTCAATACATGAAGTTTCCAATTCCAACATCTCGATTCTTCACTCTTTGTATATCAGTCTCTATTCCTTATTGGTTGGCTTTTGTACTCGGTCATCCATTCCTTTTTCCTTATCACTAGTCAGCTTCTACATGCTCACACTCGTCTACTTCGCTGAATAACTCGTTCCTCAGAATTTCCACCTTTACATACACTGGCTCTAAATTGGCCTTTTACTGGTACCTATATCAAAGTAAAGTACTACTTCAGTACGCTTATAATTGTAATCGTCTAATTCTGCTATACCCAAACGTGTCCTATACGCTTTACAATTAACACATATAGCATACACTAATCATATTCTTAAAATAGTAATATATAACCAAAAAATCATATAAGCACTTAGCACGTAATATCTACTTACACTTATATGTCGTAGCATACATATAACTTTTACACACCAGAAATCTTTATCAAAATTTATAGAATAATTCTAATAAAAATCGGACAGCACTTCCCTCAAAATATGACCCAACCTGTGACCCAAAGAAGAAATTAAGCCATCCTTTGCTTCACAATTACTCAGTGCAATCTCATATCCATCACAATCATACTACGTACACTTTGTACAACTTCTGACAACCCGCTTCACATATCCATATATACTTATACAACCTCACAATCCAACTACATTGCATTTATGGCTCCCTTTATTCTTACAAATAATTTTTTTAATATCCTTAATAGAGAATTAACAACTATAATTATTATTAAAAATACCACATGCAATTTACTACATCATTAAACAATCTAAGATCAATTTACTATTCAAATACAATCACATACAACTTAGTACTTCACTACTTTCAAATTAATAATCCCTAAAACATAAACTTTTACCCTTAACAATTTTAGGATCTCCATTTAACAGAGTTTTCATAGCTTAACCACTTAGCAGTTCATGTAACTTGAGTGCCACTTCAACTAGTAATATATATATATTAGTCGAGGGATAAGCAATTAATATTTTTGAAAGCTTATAATAACATAGCCACATATTTTATAAATTCACTAATTCCATACCAGAATTCATGTACAAATACGTAAATTAACTACTCCTCTCAACATAGGTTACACTTAGCATAACAATTCTTACGAACAATCAACATGTAAGCATATTAGTGAAATTCTTACTCAAACAAAGCATAATTTCACAAAGACATCTTGTAAATATTTCTTGAAATTCCTATTCTATAACAACATAAGATCACCTAAAATGTTAACAATCTGTCCAGAAAATTCATAAAACCGGCGATCGAACTAAAACTCAACCAACACCGAAACAAGCTCAGAAATTCCCTTACAAATACTCATGGAATGCGGTTTAACACTACTAATATCATCATAACCTCAACAACCGAAATCAATTAACGAGACTAAATAGAACAAGAACAAGAACTCAATTAAATCTTTACTTGAAACAACTCAAGGCTCCCCTAAACTACACACCAGTTCAGTTTGTGCAATGATGTACCATTACAAACATGAAATCAGTCACAGGATACACACCCAGTTGTATAACACGCACACTTGCATCACTTACACTTTTCGTACATACACACACCACACACGCAGCAGCTTACTCGCACACACAGTACAGTCACACTCACTTCCAGTCTCTCATTCATCTAACATCACAAGTTCAGGCCACTACTCGGCACCCCCAACCAACCGAACTTATATATATACCACACAGCAAACTCACACTAACACACGCCAACACCCTCAGCCACCAGGCGACAACATGAACACAGCAACACCGCCACTGAAATCACAGTCCCAGCGATCCCCAATACACACACGCAGCTACGAACTGTAAAGAGAGGGATGAATTTGATTTCTTACAAGAATCAAGAAAATAGCTAGTATCAAGGCTTCCAAAACCGTGCGAGTATTAAAGTCCCAGAGAGATAATCGCTCGAGAGAGAGATTTAAAGAGGGAGAGATGGAGAGTTCGAGAGAACTCGAGAAGAAAGAAAAAGAAAACAGAGCCGATGAAAATGATTTGGGAAAGCTGGGCTTAGATTTAGGGATTCAGGGGTATTTTAATCAAATCTTTTTGCCATGCTGAAAAATAAACAAAACAAAATAAAGTACTTCAAAAATCAAAATTTAATGGAAAATATTTGAAAATTTTAAATTTTAAATTTTTAAAATCAAAAGAATTAAATTACAAACACCCACATATTTTTAAAATATTTTTAGGATCGAAACTGAATTAAATATGAATTTTACAAGATTAGATCATTTAAATGGAATAAAACTCTCAAAATCATTTTAAAATACTTAAACACTCAAAATAATTCACCTGATAATTTTTAAAACTAAATAATATTATAAAGGTAATAACATAAAAGATTTCATGATTTTTAATAACTCCATTGATTTTAAAAAAAATTCGAAGATCAATAACGTATAATTTAAATAGATTTTAATCATAAAAATTTAAATAAAAATACACGGACTCACATTTCACATACACATCATCATATAAGCATGTAAACATGGAGTCACATATATTCAATTCTTAAAAAAAAATTAAAAAATCACCTCGTATAATCTACATTTAATATTAAATAATAATAATTATAAGTACGATATTTATAGGGCGTTATAAAGGTGGCTCGACTTCAACTTGAGAACATACTGTCAAGGAAAATGTCTACAAGCCTAAGAATAGGAATGACAAGTTAGGGATTGACAAGAAGAATGGATATAGTTATGTTCAAGACGCCCCTAGGAAGCTTTGCAATAATTGTGGATCATCTCAACATTTAACATTTGTTTGTAAGAAACCCAAACAGGACAAGGTTAACGTGACCAATGTTAGTGGTAACTTACATAGAACCCCCATTATGCAAAGAAATATGGATGTTTGTAATAACATTGACTGTATGCCATGCAAAATTGTTGTTATGAGTACTTGCTTTAATCTGCCTATTTTATCAACTAAAAGATGTTCCTATATTGAAACTGCCGAGACTTCTACGCCTGCCTATGTTGGTGATAAGGCAGCTTCCCCTAAGAGAAAGACTAAGTCTAACTCTAGAAAGAAGTGGGCAGCAAAAGAAGTCAAACAGGAGGATTCTAGTGGTGATTCAAATGTGAAACGGAATGATATGGATAACAATGTTGTAACTGCAGGACCCAACAGAGTTTGGGTACCAGATGCAAATTAAAATCATCTATTTTGCAGGGCAAGAAACAGAAGCAAGTCATGTGGATCACTGATACTGGATGTTCCAGGCACATGACAGGTGATATAGCCCTGCTATCACAATTTATGGAAAAAGCCGGCCCAATCATAACTTTTGGAGACAACAGCAAAGGTTACACTGTGGGATATGGCTATTTGAAAATTGGAAATGTTGTCATTGAAGACATTGCTCTTGTTGATGGATTAAAGCACAACTTACTCAGTGTCAACCAATTCAGTGATAGAGGATTTAAGGTTGATTTTGATATGATGGTTTGCAATATCTATCACAAGAGGGATGAAAGCCTCTCTTTAAAAGGAGTCAGGAAAGGAAGCTTGTTTGTTGCAGACTTAAACTCTGTGAAGAAAGACAAGGTTTACTGTTTTTACAGTAAAACATCTGTTGGTGAAAGCATGCTTTGGCACAAGAAGCTCTCCCATCTCAATTTCAAGAGCATGAACATTCCGATGAAGAAAGAATTGGTGAGAGGACTACCTCAACAAGAATTCTGCCAAGAAGGATTGTGCGAGGACTGTCAAATGGGCAAATTGAGAAGATCTGTGCACAAGTCAAAGCAAGTGAATACCAACACTGTGCCACTCAAATTAATTCATATGGATTTGTTTGGCCCAGTAAATGTGTAATCTCTTGCAAGGAAGATATACGCCATGGTAATGGTGGATGATTACTCGAGGTACACTTGGGTAAAGTTTCTAGAGACGAAGGATGAAGCTGCTCAAGAAATCATTGATCACATAAGAGTTCTTGATAGAACCCCGGATGCAAAAGTTCAATATCTGAGAAGTGACAATGGTACTGAGTTCAGAAATGCCACATTGGGAAAATTCTGCAAGGAAGAAGGCATTGTCCAACAATTCTCCACTGCCAGGACACCAAAACAAAATGGAGTTGTAGAAAGGAAAAATAGAACTCTCATCGAAGCTGCGAGAACTATGTTGAATGACTCTAAGTTACCAACATATTTCTAGGCAGAAGCTATTAACATAGCTTGCTATACACAGAACAGAACCTTAATCAACAGACTCATGCAAACACACCTTACTACCTGTTAACAGGAAAGAAACCTACTGTCAAATATTTTCACGTATTTGGGAGTAAATGTTTCTTGATGATTGACAACCATGAAAGGAAAGGAAAGTTCGATGCTAAAGCTTATGAAGGCATATTCATGGGATACGGGCTAGAAAGGACTGCATACAGTGTCTATGTCATTGATCACAAAATCATTGAAGAAAGTGTGAATGTCACATTTGATGAAACCAAGTTTCCAGGATTACAAGAGGATGGTCAATGGAGCCTCTTAGATTTGAAAATCAGGGTTACTTAGAGGAAAAAGTTGTTACTGAAGAGCCTACTTGCACTCAGACCATTGAGTTTGAAAGAGATGCTGTCAACACCGATGATGTTCCTCAAACTCCAGCTCAATCTCAGACCATAACAGCTGATCATCAGAATGAGAATGATTCTGGAGATGTTGAAGAACATGAAGGAGAAAACATCAATGGTGAAGAATCAACTCCTCAGA
The DNA here is from genome assembly GCA_036435485.1 of Saposhnikovia divaricata. NCBI lineage: Eukaryota > Viridiplantae > Streptophyta > Magnoliopsida > Apiales > Apiaceae > Saposhnikovia > Saposhnikovia divaricata. Next base: position 133,305,146 of record CM071594.1, on the reverse strand, counting down.
GAGGAAATGATCAAGTAGATCAAGAAAGAAGCTTGCCTTGAACCACTAAGTGTAACAGAGATCACACCAGCAATTTAATCATTGGTGATCCCACTACTGGTATAAGGACAAAGAGAAATGTTTCTGCTGACAGCATGTTTTCTTGGTTTCTATCTCAAATTGAGCCAAAGTCAATTGATGAAGCATTGTTGGATTCAGATTGGGTGATAGCTATGCAAGAAGAGCTCAACCAATTTGAGAGAAACAATGTATGGAAGCTGGTTCCTAGACCTAAAGGGAAGTCAGTAGTTGACACAAAGTGGGTATTCAGAAACAAGCTGGATGAAAGTGGGAATGTGACAAGAAACAAGGCAAGGCTAGTAGCTAAAGGTTACTATCAACAGGAAGGGATTGATTATGATGAAACATTTGCACCTGTTGCCAGACTTGAAGCTATTCGAATTTTCTTACCCTATGCAGCACACTGTAACTTCAAGGTGTTCCAAATGGATGTCAAAAGTGCCTTTCTTAATGGAGAACTAGAGGAGGAAGTGTATGTTGAACAGCCACCCAGATTCGAGGATGCTGAGTTGTATGACTTTGTCTACAAGCTGTTCAAAGCACTGTATGGATTGAAGCAAGCCCCTAGAGCTTGGTATGAAACTCTCTCTACTTTTCTCATTGAGATTCAGTTTACAAGAGGTATAGTAGACAAGACATTGTTTTACAAACATCATGGCAAGGACATCATTCTGGTTCAGATTTATGTTGATGACATAATCTTTGGTTCTACAAATGAGAAGCTATGTGAAAAGTTTTCATCTCTTATGAAGAGCAAATATGAGATGAGCATGATGGGTGAACTATCATTTTTCCTAGGTCTACAAATTCATCAAAAGGCTGATGGCATCTTCATAAGCCAATCGAAATATGTCAAGGAACTTCTCAAAAAGTTCAACTTGGAAGATGCATCACCTGCCAAGACACCTATTTGCCACTGCAACCAAACTGGATTTGGATCCTAAAGGAAAGAAAGTGGACTCTAGTACCTATAGAGGCATGGTGGGATCATTGCTGTATCTAACTGCTAGCAGACCAGACATTATGTTTGCTACATGTCTCTGTGCGAGGTTTCAAGTTGATCCAAAAGAGTCACACTTAGTAGCAATTAAGAGGATCTTTAGATATCTCAAAGGCACTCCAAACTTAGGGCTTTGGTATCCCAAAGATGCTGGATTTGACTTGATTGGTTATTCGGATTCAGACTATGCTGGATGCAAGATTGATAGGAAGAGTACAACAGAAAGCTGTCAATTCCTTGGTGGAAGGTTAGTGTCATGGTTTAGCAAGAAGCACCATTCTGTGTCTACATCAACTGCATAAGTTAAATATATTACAGCTGGAAGTTGCTGTGCTCAAATCCTTTGGATGAAGAATCAGCTCATGGATTATGGTTTGGAGTTGTCCAATATTCCTATTTATTGTGATAACACTAGTGCCATAGCCATCTCAGATAATCCAGTTCAACACTCAAGGACGAAGCATATTGATGTCAGACATCATTTCATCATAGAGCATGTTGAAAAGGGTGCTGTGAAGCTGGTCTATGTTCCAACTGAAAGGCAACTTGCAGATATCTTTACGAAGCCACTAGATGAAGCAACCTTCAACAGGTTGGTAAGTGAATTGGGAATGCTAAATATGGTATGTTAACTTACCAGTCTTTACATTTTCAAGGTGGTTAAATCGCATCTTGTGACCGTAGCTTTCAATGTAACTGTCATGAGAAGTTACTGACTTATGTGCTACTTGTTTAATTGACAGCATGTTTGCTATGACTATGCTAAATTCAATTGCATGCCTGTTTAATTTCTGTAATGAGTAGTCACGTGACATTAACTTGTAACTTAAGCCTGCTAGTGACGAGTAGTCGAGTCACTTGAAATGACCGCGCGTATTTGTCAATCTTTTTAATTTAGAGTTTAATTACTTTATTAAAAAGAGGCAGTTGGGAAGCTCTAGAGTCACTTAATGTGCTATTAATAAGATCAAGGCCAAACCCTTTTTCTTCATTATACACACTAAAGAAAACCCTTAGAGATAAACATGAGCAAGAGGAAGGCTGAAGAAGTGTCAACATCCAAGACGCCAAAAGCAGAGGAGGGAGCGAAGCCAGAGCCACCCAGTCTCAAAGCGGAAATGGAGATAGCTGCTACCAACGAGTGGCTTGATCTTTGGGCAGATAAGTGTTAGCACAAAATCACGCAAGTGCACGTGGTCACAAGTAATATAATTAAAGTTCGTTCCGCAGAGATCTGGTTAAGTTTTAATCAGTAAATATGTCTATGCAACAATGTTTGGTTTTAATCCACTGCTAAGACAAATAACAAGAATGGGGTTTTAATTATATAAATTAACTTGAATGCAAATTATTAAGCTAAGAATAATTAACTATTGAGAATTAAATCTGGATTACTGATATGAGATAAAACATGGGATCCTAACTTCATTATCTACTTCACTTAGAGTTGATGCCTTTAATCAATACATGTGATGGTTTTGATATCTGATCAGACAACACGAAACAAGCAAACGCTACTTCTCAGTATACGAATACCAAACTAAACATGCATCCACAAAAGAGATAGAAGATGAATAGACACCAATTATACTTAGACCCTATATCTCTATAAGATTTGAAAGCATAACAGTTAAAGAACAAGTTGTCTATCAAGATCACATAGGGTAGCATAATATCTCTATTTACGCCACAAATCATGATGTTAACACATCAACCTATCCTATGCTAGCATGGCAAGTTCTAAATCTCAAGATCCACTCTCGTTTCGCAAGAGATTAACAAGTTAGATGTTCGCGACGCATCTAAATACATGAAACACAACCATACAAGGATATCAAGAATTCATCACACATAAATCTTTAAAGCAATCAAACTACTAAGCTACATAGATAAATCCATTAGAATCCCATGACAACGATTAGCCCATAATTGAACCGTTCATCGTCATGGGATTTGATGATAACATGATATAAAACAAGATATGAAAGAAAGCAATAAAGATATTATTAAAACTAAGAGTTGAGAAAACAAATCTATAATTCAACGTATACAAAAGATGAAGTTGATCTAGATCCGTGCTTGTCACCGAGCATTGAATCCTTCTCTCCTTTTCTCCTTTGCAAAACTAAGCTATGATATGTAATTGTATGTAATGATGTGTTTACAAGGGTTGGATGTGTTTATATAGGCTCTAGACATCTTGCCCAGCAAGAAAATACCTTATAATACAACTTGAATTCGTTTTGGGTGTCAAAAACTAAGTAGAATACAATTTAAGATCGAAAAAGGGCAAAACTGGAAATTTCCAGCGCACAGTCCCGAGCAAGGTGCTCGAACCGCGCAAGTTTCCTGGAGCAAATCTGCTGGAATTTGGCGCAACTTGCCCAAACGGCGCAAGTTGCCCGGCTGCGATCTGCGGAAAATTTTATTTCTTCATTTTTTCAGCTTTTCTTCCCGTTCCTTTTGCATGAGCTTCCGTCTTCACTTCCTCTTCACTTGTACACTTCTTGGTAGTTGACCTTAGCCTCCATTCTTCATTCCATATCATTAATCAACTCCAAAAATGACGGAAACTACACCCTTAATCGATATTTCTTCAACCCTGCACAATTAAATAAAACACATCAAAAATACAACAAACTTGAGGCCAAAGCAATCAATTTAAGCCGATTTGGAATGTTTCAAGTGGATATAAAATCCACTTATGACACCCCCAAACTTAAACCGATGCTTGTCCTCAAGCATAAACAATTACAGCTAACTAACTAACTAGTACCACTTCCGTAGGTGATCACGCTTGCATTTGGCATATGCAACAAGCCCTTTAAACCCCTAGGCAGCCCTAGTGGACGAGTAAGGTCTCGTGAAGGCCTATAGCGAATGTACCCACAAAATCCAATGCAATGCAATGCATGAATGCAACTAATATGAAAATGCAATTAATATCCTACCATACCTTCAAATCCTCTCATGAATCAAAGTAAATACGCAATGTCTTGGTGTCAAAAGTGCAAGTTTTCACATAGTCTACTCAATGAACATGCATAAGTTCTCACAAGTCCATGTCAAATGTAAGAATAAGTTAGTAAACATGCTAAGCCTACAAGAGTACATCTTTGAGACAAAACTCGGGATCTCATACGCCAAAACAAGCAAACACTCACATTCCACTCATAAAAGAATATTCACTTAAGAACAAGGGTAAGTGTATCACTCAATTCCAACGAAATCATAAGCATGCTTGACAATTGGTATCAATCTAACTCTTAACACAACATACATCAATGACGATAATCAAAAGGTCTTTATTCGGGTTGTAACGGGGCTAGGGACAAGGTATGTCAAATAAGCCAAAACAGGTGAAGTGTCAAAAGCTAATAGGAACTTAATAATCATACACAACCACCTAGTTCCCCCCCATAATTTTATGCAACAAAAACACTCGAATAGTCGACTCAAGTAGGATCACAATAAACACAAACATGCTCTCATAACATAATATATATATATATATATATATATATATATATATATATATATACATTTTCTTCTTTTTTTTTTTCCTTTTTTTTTCGAGAGCTAAAGCAACAATAATATAAACACTAACAATGATCCCACAATTTTATTACACATGCCGACTATCAAGCAATCAACCGAACCCAAATTTCAATATTTCCCCCAAAACTATGACCAACAATAAACCCTTCCATGTACACCTTATTACTCCCTTAAGCCTTCTACTAGCCTTTGACAATGTAGGTTCAAATTAATGTAAGTCCAATACAAGAAAAAGGTCTAGGCAAGTAATGTGGTATGTCACCGAAAAAAAATTGGATTAAGCTCAACGGGTTAACTAATTGATCATGTAAACATGGTGTGGTAATATGGGAAATATGCGGTTAATCCTAATGCCTTTATCATTTTAATCGTCAAATAATGTCATGTGTTTCAAGAAAAATCTCAAACAACTGCTAGCAATGCACACAATCCGTGGACACTCAAGCAAACGAATAATTTGCAACAAATATGCAATAAGGCTCAAAAGCTCACTTGGTAGGAAAACATACTCAATCCCAAGCAAAATTCTCTCTAATGCCCCTACTTGTATTCGAAGCATGCAAACTAAATCATCTTGCACATATTCATGTCCTTCTAATTACTCACAACATTCAATAAGTCTACTAGCTTCAACTTACTAGTGTATGTGTGTGCACAAGAGCAAAGCATATCACTTCTCAAGCAAAAGAGTCAACAACACAAAATTCCTATCAAGCATGGGTGCAAATGCAAACTATTATGAACTCACATGATATACGAACATAAAAACAAAATATCCTATATGAAACAAACGTAGATATCACGAACATAAATGCATAATTTACTACTACTAATATGCAAGCATGAAATCCTACATGAACAAATAATGCAACAACAACTACTAATCCCTCAAACCACCCCCAAACTTGAAAGATTCAATGTCCGCATTGAATGGAAGTAAATACAAGGGATAGCAGAAACATACCTACTCGTCCTCGCTTTCGTCACCCTCGTCATCCTCGTCATCTTCGTCAGATGAATCAGGCGGGGGATACGGAGTCCGAGCTCCAAATATAGGCCACTGAACAGCAGTACCTGGTGACTGAAACTTTGCATCCAAAGCTACGCCCATGTCCTCAGAATACTGGCGACTGCTCACATGCATAATATCCATCCGTCTAGTCATTCGACGAAAATAGGTATCAAAAACTGATATATCCACCATACGCCGCTGAGGACTTGCCATAGCAACTCCCGGTGCCCTAGGAACATGTGGCGGAGCGCCCACTCCCTGACCACCAGCACCACCAACTACATAGCCTAGACCCCTAGGATGAGGAATGCCGCCCGACCACTCCCCCATCCGGTCAATAGTAGCATCATTAATAGAAGACATATGTTTATGCACCGGCTCACCTTCGTACCATTTTACTATCGACGCATCACACAAGTACGCGATGATAGAAGCATAAGGAATACTAGCCATCGAATTATTACCAAATACCGAAGAATAGTTTGATTAATAAGGTAACCAAGGTCAACATACTCACCTTTGAGAATGCCCCATAGCAGAATAGCTCTCTCAACAGTAACATCGGTCATATGGGATGATGGAAGGATATTAGAACTTATGAAAAAGAACCACGCCCGTGCGAACTTAGTCAATGATGCAGCCGCAAAAGTCCTCTTCTCGGTGGTACCCGACCTACACTTCCACTCCGTACCCGGAACACATAGCTCACCAATGATAGCATCAAGATCAACGTCATCCCTAGTCTTTTTCCCCCAATCCGTAGCACCCCTAGGTTTAGGTGGCTGCCTAATCAAAGTACGAATTGCACGTGGTGAATAATCCACCTTCTGGCCTCTTACAACGGTGGAGTTATTCCTTGTTATCGAAGCATTAGCATAAAACTCCCTAACCACATTCAATGGGGCAGTATTAGCAAACTCAAAAAATAAAGTCCAACCCCGCTCACTAATCATAGCCACCATCTCCTCATTATTACATGGCACAAGCCTCCTTTCCTGAATAACCCCCTTGGAAACTAACCGACCATACTCCGCTACGGCATCCTCATTCACAAACTTTTCCAATCCATCTCCCACTATAGCATTCTCATCCGAAGATGGACGAGTACTACTACCACTACCCACTAATCGTTGTCTCTTAGGAGCCATAACAACAATTATCAAGCAAAGAACCACAATCTCCAAACAATTCACCAAACAAAAGAACCCCCAAATTACACACTCCAAGAACCCTAGCTTGCAAATTTCACAAATTCAAATAAAAGATGAGATAGAATATTACCCAATTGAATCAAAGAGGTGAGATTGCTAGATTAATCCCCAAAACTTCGAATTTGATTCTCCTTTGCACTTTGAATGGATGAAAGTTGAGAAATTTTGGGTTATATAGATGGGTTTGTGTATGTATAGGTGTATGTATATGTAGGAGATGAATATTGAAGATGAAAGTAGAAGTAGTATAGGATTGGGGTTTGTTTAGGATTTGAAATTAAGTTAGAATAGGAGTGGGGGATGATAGGGTTTTAGATTTGGAGTTGAATTAGAAGATAGGAAAAGAGAGTGGCTAAAAGATGTGGAATATTGATGTTTTAAGTAAAAAAAATGAATTGCAGGGGGGGCGCAAAGTGCGCTGTGGCGCAAGATGCGCGGACTCGATCTACGTTACCCGCAGCGCAATTTGCTCAGTTGGCGCTAGTTGCGCAGCGTCGTCCTGCGTGACACGGCGCAAGGTGTGCAAATGGCGAAGTTTGCGCGGCTTCGTTCTGAAATTTTTTTGTGATTTTTTTTTTGAATTCCCATACCAAATCAATATACAACATTGCTTGGTTTGCCTCCCAAGAAGGGCTCTTTTAATGTCAATAGCTTGACATTCTTCCGAAAAATCACGAACAAGATAAAACCGCGGCAACCTTCTCGCGGTTCACCATTCCTCCATAATACGGCTTAAGTCTCTGTCCATTCACTTTAAAAGCATCATCAATAGAACCCCTATATATCTCCACCGCACCATGCGGAAATACCGACTTGACTGTAAATGGACCCGACCACTTTGACTTGAGCTTACCCGGAAAAAGTTTAAGGCGAGAATTGTAAAGCAAAACATGTTAGCCCGGCACAAACGATTTATGAACCAACTTCTTGTCATGCCACCTCTTGACCTTCTCCTTGTACATTTTAGCATTCTCGTAAGCTTGCTCACGAAATTCCTCAAGTTCATTCAACTGAAGTAGACGCTTCTCACCCGCAGCCGTGATATCCAAATTTAACTTCTTCAACGCCCAATAGGCCTTGTGCTCTAGCTCGGCCGGCAAATGACATGCCTTACCAAATACCAACTGATAAGGAGACATACCTACGGGAGTCTTGTAAGCAGTTCTATACGCCCAAACTGCTTCGTCTAACTTCAAAGACCAATCCTTTCTTGATGGATTCACCACTTTCTCGAGAATTTTCTTGATTTCACGATTAGAAACCTCCGCTTGACCATTAGTTTGGGGATGATAAGCCGTGGCAACAAGATGCGTCACATTATACCTAGCCATCATAGCAGTAAACTGACGATTACAAAAGTGTGTCCCCTCATCACTGATTATAGCCCGTGGAGTTCCAAAACGCGTGAAAATCTGCTTGTGAAGGAAATTCAGCACAACCTTAGCATCATTGGTCGGTAAAGCCTTCACCTCGACCCATTTAGAAACGTAATCCACTGCCAAGAGAATGTACTGATTTTTGCAAGAAGAAACAAACGGACCCATGAAATCAATTCCCCACACATCAAAGATCTCAACTTTGTTAAATATAATTGATGTGTTTTAATCAGTGTTTTAGTGTTACAGTGAATTATCAGAGTTTAGCTGGAAGCGGTCAGAGTTTAGTGTAAACTCTGACAGATGGAAGCTCGACAGAGTTTGTCAAACTCTGTCTGGAGGCAATGTCTACTGGTCAACGGTGATTGAAGATTTATTATGGAAGCGATATCTTTGAAGATTGGATAGCTATTAAAGAGATCGAGTTGACTTAGGAGACGTGTGACAATCTGTAATTGGTATCATTGTATAGCTGATTATTAGGAATATCAATTAGAGATTGTATCGAAGCTGTATATTTTATAAATACAGTTAGGTTAACCCTAGAAGGGAATCGTGCAACGAATTATCTTTATTGTAACCTAGCAGCTCTTTGTGATAGTTTACATCACGAAGAGGGTTCTTAATACCAGAAGTTTTTAAGTGCATAAACGTCTTACTTGTTAAACTCTCATACGAATTTGATTATTAATTGTGTATTCGGCCTAACAAGTGGTATCAGAGCCAATCTGTTACTTTATTACAGGTTAAGATCCAAACACAACAATAATCATGTCAGCAATTCCTCCACCAACACCTACTGTTTCTGAAAAGGCTCCTACTACTGTGAGTCGTTATGAACCAATCAGGGTTCCTATTCTCAGGCCATTAGAGTATGCTATGTGGAAGGTCAAGATGACTATGTTTCTGGAGGCTACTGATCCAGAATATCTTGACAGGATTTATGAAGGCCCTCATAATCCTACAAAGCTATCTGTTGCAACTGCTGATGAAGAAGAAATGAGGAAAATGGTTGTGTTGATGGTGAAGACCTTCAAGAAAATGGGCTTCAAGAATTTCAAGAAAGGGAAAAGGTTTTCTAGAGATTCAAATGAAGACAGGAAAAGCTTCAGGAAGTTTGATAAGAGAGATTCTAGGGGGAAGAAGGATAAGTCTGAAATTCAATGCTACAAGTGTAAGGAGATGGGTCACTATGCTCCTGAGTGCAAGAAGGGTAAAACTGGAAAGGTACTTTACACTAAAGGCAGAGATTGGGCAGACACTTCAGATTCTGATGAAGAAGTGAACTATGCTCTCATGGCTACTACTGAATCAGAAACTTCTGAAAATCAGGTACCTCTAACTACCTATGCTTATAATATTGATGACATTGCTCAATTAAGAATTTATCTTAAGTCATTGCATATAAGTTATAGGGATCAGACTTTAGAGAATGAGAGGATAAAATCTGAAAATTCTGAACTTAAGGTTAGAAATAAACTTGTTGAAGAAAAACTTGAAAACATGCAACAAGTTCAGAAAGAGAGAGATGATGCTGTTTCTATAGAACAGGATTTGCTTAATAAATATAAACAACTAGAATCTGAGTTGGAGGAAGCAAATAAGAAAATTAGGACTTGGACTAATTCTGGAAAGGACACTCAACTGATTTTTCAAACAGACACTGTTGGTCTAGGTTATAATGAGGGAGATGAACTTAGATTTCAAAATCAAGTTAAAATCAGACCTCATTTTGTACATGGAACCAGTAAATTTTTGTCCGAAAATGAAAAAGAAGCTGTTAAAAGTAAACCAGTAAAAACTAGTGTTAAACAGGTTAATATTGGTTCAATGACAAATAAACAACTCAAACATAAACTGAAGGAGTTAAAATCTGTTAAGAAACAGAGAGTGTCAAATAAGAACAGAAATGGAAAAGTAGGCATCACTTCAGGAAATAAACCAATGCTTGCTAGTTATGCTCCAAGAAAGACATGTCATAACTGTGGTAGTACTAAGCATCTTGCAAATTTCTGCAAGAAAAACAAAAATATAAATTCTTTACCTTCCAAGTCTGAGGTAAAGAAGGATTTTGCTAGAACTAAGCCACAGACTTTATGCACACATTGTGGAAGCACTTGGCATTCCATTTATACCTGCAGAGAATATCATGATATCTATCATAATTACTATGAACTGAAACCCAATCTGAAATGGGTTAAAGTTGATACTGCAAGTGTAAACATTGATAATGTTAGCTCAAACTCTGATAATGTTAATTCCGCTGCAAAAGCTAACAAAGTTAAGAATGTCAAAGGATCCAAGCAAGTCTGGATCCTTAAATCTAACTCTCATTAATTGCTTGTGATTGCAGGGCAACAGGGAGGCAACCCTAGTCGTGGACAGTGGATGTTCAGGACACATGACTGGAAATAAAGCCCTGCTATCAGACTATGAGGAGAAGGCTGGCCTAAAAGTTTCCTATGGTGATGGCAATGTAGGAAAAACATTGGGATATGGCAATATTAATCTTGGAAATGTCATCATCAACAATGTAGCTCATGTCCCAGGACTCAAGCATGACTTGCTGTCTGTGAGTCAAATCTGTGACAAGGGATATCATGTAGATTTTCAACTTGAATATTGTGAAGTTATCAGCAAATCTACAGGAAAGGTTGTTCTAGTTGGTCATAAGCAAAACAACATTTATGAAATCAAGCTCTTAATAGACTCTGTTGGAAAAGCTGTTTGCCTGTCTACAAGAATGTCTAGTGAAGAGAGTTGGAATTGGCACACGAAACTCTCTCATTTGAACTTGAACAACATCAATGAATTGATCAGAAAGGATCTTGTAAGAGGACTCCCAAAGGCTCTGTTAAATGTTGATGGCCTATGTGATTCATGTCAGAAGTCTAAACAAAGGAAGTCATCTTTCAAGAGCAAGACAGAATTTTCAATCACTGATCCCTATCATCTTCTGCATGTTGATCTCTTTGGTCCAGTAAATGTTATGTCTATAGCAAGAAAGAAATATGCTTTAGTCATTGTTGATGAATACACTAGATTCACTTGGGTGTATTTTCTAGCAAAGAAGGATGAAACTACATTAACTCTGATAGAGCATGTGAAGCTTCTGGACAAAGGATCAAGTAACAAAGTCAGAATCATCAGAAGTGATAATGGAACTGAGTTCAGAAATTCAACAATGGAAGAATTTTGCAAGGACAATGGAGTGAAGCAAGAATTTTCAGCACCTGGTACACCACAACAAAATGGTGTAGTTGAAAGGAAAAATAGAACCTTGATTGGAGCTGCCAGAACTATGCTTGATGAAGCAAAATTGCCAACTTATTTCTGGGCAGAAGTTGTTCAAACTGCTTGTTTTACTCAAAATGCTACACTGATCAATAAGCATGGAAAGACACCATATGAGATGGTGAAGAAAAAGAAGTCAAACCTGAAATACTTTCATATTTTCGAGTGCAAATGTTTTGTTTTGAAGACTCATCCTGAACAGTTGACCAAGTTTGAGCTAAAGGCAGATGAAGGAATTTTTGTTGGCTATCCACTGTCAACAAAGGCATTCAGAGTTTACAATCTGAGAACTAAAGTGATCATGGAATCTATACATGTGTCGTTTGATGACAAGAAGATAACTGGACTTAAAGACAAAGATGAATATGATCAACTGAACTTTGAAAATGAAGATTTAAACTCTGATGAAACAACTCTGACAGACTCTGTTGAAACAACATCTGAACCTCTACTGGTAAACACTGGAGAAACTTCTCAGCCACAACAAAGGGAAGAACCAGTTGAGGGGGAGCATGATCAAGATGAAGACTCAAACACTGATACTGAGTCAACTGAAAAATCTGGATCAAACTCTGATGATTCAAATTCTGACTCTGGGCAGTCAAGTTCAGGGGGAGTCTCAGAAAATGAAGAAAGATCACAACAAAATCAGGAGAGCATGGATCAAGGGGAAGGATCACATGCTGACAGAAGTCATTTGCCTTCTGCTAGGAAATGGACTAAATCACATACACCTGATTTGATAATTGGTGATCCAGATGCAAAAGTGAAAACAAGAAGTGCTACTGCAAGTGAATGTCTGTTTCATGCATTCTTGTCTAAAAATGAACCAAAGAAAGTGGAAGAAGCTCTTCAAGATGCTGACTGGATAACAGCAATGCAGGAAGAGTTGAATGAATTTGAAAGGAATGAAGTTTGGACCCTTATACCAAGGCCAAAGAACAGATCTATTGTTGGTACTAAATGGGTTTTCAGAAACAAGACTGACAGTGAAGGTGTTATCACAAGGAACAAGGCTAGACTGGTAGCAAAAGGCTATTCACAGCAGGAAGGAATAGACTATGATGAAACATTTGCTCCAGTTGCAAGATTGGAGGCAATCAGAATTTTTCTAGCATATGCCTCTCACAAGAAATTCAAAGTGTTCCAGATGGATGTGAAAAGTGCTTTTCTGAATGGGAAGCTTGAAGAAGAAGTGTTTGTTGAACAACCACCAGGATTTGTGGACCCCAAATATCCAGATTATGTCTACAAGCTAGATAAGGCACTATATGGACTTAAGCAGGCACCGAGAGCATGGTATGAAACACTTGCTCAATTTCTTCTAAAAAGTGGATTCAACAGAGGAACAATTGACAAAACTCTGTTTTATTTCAATCAAGGAAGTGACCTCCTTTTAGTTCAGATATATGTTGATGACATTATCTTTGGGTCTACTAATGATAAACTCTGTAAGAAGTTTGCCAAGCTCATGCAGTCCAGGTATCAAATGAGCATGATGGGAGAGCTTAGTTACTTTCTAGGCCTACAGGTGAGACAAACAGATGATGGTATTTTCATTAATCAAGAAAAATATACCAGAAATCTTCTCAAGAAATTTGGTATGCTTGACTGTTCATCTGCATCAACTCCCATGGCAACAGCAACTAAATTGGACAAAGACACAGGAGTTTCAGTGGATATGACAAACTACAGGGGCATGATAGGATCTCTTCTTTACTTGACAGCTAGTAGGCCTGACATCATGTATGCAACCTGTCTTTGTGCAAGGTTTCAGGCAGATCCTAGAGAGCCACATCTGACAGCTGTGAAAAGAATCTTCAAGTATCTCAAGGGCACCATATCATTAGGTCTGTGGTACCCCAGAGAATCAGATTTCAAGCTACTTGGGTATTCTGATGCAGACTTTGCAGGCTGCAAGATAGACAGAAAGAGCACTAGTGGAAGTTGTCAATTTCTTGGTGACAGACTTGTCTCTTGGTACAGCAAGAAATAGAAATCAATTTCCACATCTAAAGCTGAAGCAGAGTATATTGCAGCTGGTAGCTGTTGTGCACAGATCTTGTGGATGAAGAATCAATTGCTGGATTATGGATTGAGGTACAGTAAAATTCTTATTTACTGTGATAATCAAAGTGCTATTGCTATGACAGGTAATCCAGTACAGCATTCAATGACCAAGCACATCAGCATAAGGTACCACTTCATCAGAGAACATGTGGAAGAAGGGAATATCGAACTACATTTTGTGTCTACAGAACAACAGGTTGCAGATATCTTCACTAAACCATTGAGTGAAGCTACATTTACAAGACTGGTCAATAAACTAGGAATGGTCTCTGGTTCTGACTAAGAATGTTGGTTAGATTCAAATTTTACTTATGTAATGTATTACTCATATTTCCTTGATTTGTTAAGTGCTAAGTGAACTCTGTTGATTAAACTCTGTTATGCATACTCTGTTAACATGCTTTTTCTGTCAAACTCTGTTAAACTCTGTCAGCATGCCTGTATGTCATACACTGGTAATAAGTTGATAAACTCTGTGAACTCTGAGTTGATTTTTGTCTAAATGAAAACACCAATGAAGAAATATGTATGCAGCATGATTCTCAGCAATTAATCATGAATCTTTCTGAGTTATTGTGATCTAATCTTAGATTGTACAGAAAATTAACACAGCATGATACTGGTTCATATTTAAAGCATCTCTTAGTTTATCTTGTCCTAAACTCTGAGTCTATAAATACTGTGTGCATTGCCTTTCATGAATAACTACTGATGTTGATGAACTCTAAACTCTGATTAGTTATACACTGGTAGATTAAAAATGCTTACTGCAATACCCCAAACAAAATGTATATAGGTTGCTATACTTCTTTGAGATTATGTTGGATACTAGGATGACCCATGAACCTATTGGTATATAATATGTGCTAAAATTCTCTGATTTTTGGTGACTAGTCAAATACTAGGATGACCCAGGAACTTATCAAAATGATAAGGGCTAAGATTTTTGAATTTTTGGTGACTGGTTCCAACCTCTAATTACTGGAATGAATAGAATTAAAAAAAAAATTTAGAGGGGGTATAAAATAAATTAAATATTACTGTATATAGATTGATTACTACAGAGTTTAGCTTTCATCATACAGTCAGTGTTTACTATGAAAGTTTGTGCATCCAGTGTTTATTGATTTACTTTATTGATTTTATGAAAAATTAGATGCTCTAAAAATTGATTCAGTAAACTCTGCTTCACACACACATATTTTCACAACTGTGCAATTTATGAAAGGGTTTCGGTGATAAAGTTGGAGAATTGACAAACGCTGCTAATTCGTGGTTCGTACTCTAAGGTAAATTTTCATTTGGATAATTTGAAAATTTTGGAGTAAATAGGGCTTTTCACAACTGTTAATAAGTGTATTGTTGATTTGTGGTTCGTAATGTATTCGAGAAGTGGCTAAGTGATTGATTCGATAACTCGAATTGACTTAATCGATAACTCTGAGTTCTCGAATAGTGTTATATTGACATATCGAATCACTTCTCGAATAGCTCTTTTCTCTGGGACTCCATGAGTTCTCTAATAGAGTAATAGACATGTCGAATCTCTGAGTTATCGAATGACACTTTGACTTGTTGACTCTCAGAGATGTCGAATAGTGTTTTCACAAATATATCCTCGACTTGTCGAATGCTAGACTTCTCGAATAGAACAAAACACTTCTCGATTTGGTACTCTGTTCTGTTCCTGATTTAATTGTGATTATTGTTGATGAATTTGTTCCTTATATGATTACTTTAACTAGTTTTCATATTCTTCTCTTTGATTTAATTCCTTTAAGAACAGTTCATAAACATAAAAAAAAATTGCAGAACACACTGAATAAGATTAGAGAAACAGAATTTTTCATTGATAATAAGAAAGAGATTACATGTAAAAATTACATCTTTTTGTTCTCTCTATCTACTAATCTATTCAACAGGAAATAAAAAGTGAAATCCAAACCACTCCATTGTTAGCAAACATCCCAGATCCCATCTTTGCCACTTTATTTGGGTGGAAGTTGAAGGGATAAGGTTATTTTTGCTGACATATTCATTAACAATGGTTGGTGGTGTTGGATGAGGATGCCTTCGAGGAAAGCCATGCTAATGTTGCTTGGAGAGCAGCATCGATGTCGATCACTCTTGCAGGCTTTTCTCTCTCGATCTCTTCCAGATCGGCATCCATCTGCAGCCACAGAGTTTCAAGCTGCCTTTCCCAGTCAAACGCATCAAACTCTTCACGCGTATAACTGAAGATATCTCTATTCTCTACGAGATGGAGATTCTTTTCTTTGATGGTAAGGTTTGACATTGTTTTTAAGAGTGTGTTGTTTGAAGGGTTTTTGATTTTTCAGGAGAGGATGAAAGGTTAAAGAGATAGTGAACAAGTCTGAACAAGTCTCTAGGCCTTCAATAGAGATGGGTAAGCAACGAAGTACTAAAATGCTTCGTATTCTGGTTATTAATGGTTACAGGTGAACGCTTCAAATTCTGGTTTTAATTGGGTCCAGGTATTTTAAGAAAGTGTTATTTGATTTTTTTTAAATTAAATATTTTATTGTTATATTTGCAAAATACACTTCTTAAAATTACGAGCACGTGACCCACTCACCCATTACTGTGTCCCACTCACCCACTATCATGTCCCACTCACACATTAATCTCTGATTCTGTTGATGACAATGTTGAAGCTCCAAAGGTAGTTTCACAGCAACCACCTACTGTTGAGGCTGAAAAAGATTCAATGCCTGAAGAAGTTCAAATGCCTGCAGAGGACAAAATGCCTGCAGAAGAGGATACTAGAGATGGCTTTTCTCCAATGAATGATATTCTTGATTCATTCATGCCATTCTCTGATCCTATCTCTGATACTGGTGCAGCTGATCAACCTACAGTTATTCTTTCTGAAACTGTAGCATCATATACTGAATTACTCTCAGATGCTCACCAGATTGCTGAAGGAGGAGATGAGATTGATCAACAATCTAAGGAGATAAACTCTGAGACTATTGTGCAATCTGCAGAGGATGTTGTACAGCCTATTGTTGACTCTACTACTAAACCTGTTGCAGAGGATGTTATTGGCACCGTTGATGCATCTATTCCTATTCCTCCATCCTCTCATTATGATGAAGCTGAGGTTGGAGATGAAACTGAAGGGAATACTGAGTCAAGCCCTTCTCAGAGTTTACCAGTCCAGACTGATGCTAAGGTTAAGGATTTTGCTGGTCCTTCAAAACAAGCAGATGCTGAAGAAGAACACCTTGAACAATTTTCCAATGACTGGTACAAGGACACTTGTATCTTTCCTCCTGCAAGAGCAGCTGAATTTGTCAAGAGAACCTCCAGAACAATTACAAATCCAGAGATTCTATCTTGTCTTAAGGCTACAGTTGTACAAGTGAAGACTCTCAACTCGAGGTTTGATCTGTGTCAAAAGGCAATCTCTGATGTTCGAGGTGATGTTGTTAAGGGAACCGAAATGATTAAACTTGATAACAAGAATAAATTTCAACATCTTACTCAGAATCAAGACACTTTGTCTCACAGGCTGAACAAAGTTGAACAAAATCAGAATGATATGTCCCTAAAGATTGATTCTATTGCTACTTCATTGGAGTTAATCACATCTATTCTTATGCCTGATGATGTCAAAAAGGGGGAGAGAGTTGCTAAAGACAAATGCAAGCAATCTCAAACTCTGATCAGAAAGGATAAAGCTGGACATGGAGGAGCAAGTAGTAAAGGAAAGAGCAAAACTGAAGAATTTCAAACTCTGAAAACTAGCAAGTCTTCTAAATCACAGTTTGTTGGGATAAACACTGATACTCAAGGTACTTCAAAGACCAAGAGTTTGCTATTACCTTCTAATCCACAGACTGATGAAGAATTGGCTGCTAAGTTGTTTATTGAAGAGAATGAGGAAGGAGTTACAATTGAGGACATTGAAGCTGAAGAAAAGAGTTTACAAGAAGAACATCTCAAGGCTTTAAAGTCTGGTAAGTTAAAAAGAGGAAAAGCTCCTAGGCCAGTTGTTAAAGGTGTTGTGATCAAGGAAAGGGCTGATGTTAGTCAAAGATCTCAGTTTTCAAAGGAAACAATGGCAGCAGAAGCTCAACTCAAGCTGAAAGGCATTGAAGGAGAAAGTTCACAGAAGAAAGTTATAACTTCTGTTGCATCACAAGTTGTGACCACACCTTTACAATCTTCTCAGTTGAAATCAGTTTTTGGGAAAGGAATAATTCATGATCCAAATATATTATCTGGAGTTTCTATGAATATTTCTGATGGAAGAGCCTTGTATGGTAAAGTTGGAAACAATAAGGGTGGACTAGGTTCACACAAGGACAAAAGGCAATATACTGGTCCTAGAGATCCTTCTTCACTGGCTGTTCCAGGTCGTGGTGTCACTCAATAGAGTTTGGACAGACTGGAATCAGTACAGTTAGTTCATCAGAAGAGTTTAAAGAAGGATTTTCTCTTGTACTTCATGGCTGATGGGACAGTATTTAGAATTGGTGAGAATGATATTGGCTTGAAATATTGGGAAGAACTAGAATATGTTCTATATCTTTTCAAGGTGAATAGTCAAAGGACTCAATCAGTTGCTAATGTGCTCAGACAGAGGATGCTTCAGAATTTGGCAATCAGAGGAGAGAAGTATAATAGCAGATATGTTCCTAAGTGCAGGGATTACAAGGGAAATCTTATTGAAATGAAGAAAGGTACTGCAAAATTAAAAACTGATTTGGGAATCACAGTACTTGACTTCAATTCACAGTCAGAAGAAGTCAAATTTATCAGACTGGGAAATGAGATGAGAAGAAACAAAATCTATGATCTTAGAGGTGCTATCTATCAGATAGATGAGAGTGATCCTCAGCTCAGAGAGATTAAAGAAGCTATGGAGATTGAGCTTGAAAATGCAGAAAGAAGATTGCTCATAGAATATCTCAGAGCTACACCAGATCTTGAAGAGATTAGAGATTAAAGTCTGTAAGGATTTTCTTATTCTCTATAGATTTTGTTAAGTAGAAGCTTAAACTCTGAATTTGTATAAACACTGTATTTGTCTATTTGTTTTGACATCATCAATTACTGTTATTAACTTGTGCATTTTTGCTAATGAACAAGTTGGGGGAGATTGTTAAATATAATTGATGTGTTTTAATCAGTGTTTTAGTGTTACAGTGAATTATCAGAGTTTAGCTGGAAGCGGTCAGAGTTTAGTGTAAACTCTGACAGATGGAAGCTCGACAGAGTTTGTCAAACTCTGTCTGGAGGCAATGTCTACTGGTCAACGGTAATTGAAGATTTATTATGGAAGCGATATCTTTGAAGATTGGATAGCTATTAAAGAGATCGAGTTGACTTAGGAGACGTGTGACAATCTGTAATTGATATCATTGTATAGCTGATTATTAGGAATATCAATTAGAGATTGTATCGAAGCTGTATATTTTATAAATACAGTTAGGTTAACCCTAGAAGGGAATCGTGCAACGAATTATCTTTATTGTAACCTAGCAGCTCTTTGTGATAGTTTACATCACGAAGAGGGTTCTTAATACCAGAAGTTTTTAAGTGCATAAACGTCTTACTTGTTAAACTCTCATACGAATTTGATTATTAATTGTGTATTCGGCCTAACAGACTTCAAGAATAGTATTAAGAGGCATCTCGTTCCTCCTAGAGATATTTCCAACCCTTTGGCATCGATCACAACTCATCACGAACCTATGAGCATCTTTAAACAGAGTCGGCCAATAAAATCCCGCTTGAAGTACTTTCTGAGCTGTTTTATCACCACCATAGTGGCCTCCATATGTGGTAGAATGACAATCATGCAAAATGGCTTCCGTTTCACTGTAAGGAATGCATCTCCTTAAGATCTGATCCACACCAAGCTTAAATAAGAATGGCTCGTCCCATCGGTACCACTTCACATCATGTAGAAACTTCTTCTTTTGAGCATAAGAGAATTCCGAAGGGATGACATTGCTCATAAGATAGTTCACAAAATCTGCAAACCATGGCTCTTCACCTTGCACCCCAAAAAGTTGCTCATCTGGAAAAGAGTCGTTAATAAGAGAATTACCATGTGAATCCTTACCGTGGTCCTCCAGACGTGATAGATGATCAGCTACTTGATTTTCCGTGCCCTTCATATCCTTGATTTCCACATCAAACTCTTGCAATAAAAGAACCCAACGAATCAATCTAGGCTTTGAATCCTTCTTCGACATGAGATATCGAATAGCAGCATGATCCGTGTAAACAATCACCTTCGTACCAAGCAAATAAGATCTGAATTTCTCGAAAGCATAGACAACTGCTAGTAATTCCTTCTCCGTAGTGGTGTAGTTAAGCTGTACATCATTAAGGGTTTTACTAGCATAGTAAACCACATGAACAATTTTATCCTTCCTTTGCCCAAGCACAGCTCCAACAGCATAGTCACTAGCATCACACATTAGCTCGAACGGTTCCTCCCAATTCGGTGCAGTAATGATAGGTGTAGTAGTCAACTTCTTCTTCAGGAGCTCAAAAGCAGCTAAGCAATCATCATCAAACTTGAAAGGAACATCTTTCTCCAACAAATTGCATAGAGGTTCAGAGATTTTCGAGAAGTCTTGAATGAATCGCCTATAGAATCCCGCATGACCAAGAAAACTGCGAATTCCTTTAACAGAGATAGGTGGAGGAAGATTTTCGATAGTCTCCACCTCAGCCTTATCCACTTCAAGCCCCTTACCAGATACCTTGTGCCCAAGAATGATTCCTTCTTGCACCATGAAGTGACATTTTTCCCAATTAAGCATCAAATTCGTCTCCACACACAGCTTCAATACCAAGCCAAGATTTTGCAAGCACTCATCGTAAGTACCAAAAACTGAGAAGTCATCCATAAAAACCTCCACATTCGAGCCAATCATGTCTGAGAAAATAGCCATCATGCACCTTTGAAAAGTGGCTGGAGTACCACAAAGTCCGAAAGAAACACGTCGGAAAGCAAAGGTACCAAAAGGACATGTGAATGTGGTCTTCTCCTGATCTTCCGGAGCAATGCAAATCTGATTGTAGCCTGAATAACCATCAAGAAGGCAATAGTATTCGTGTCCCACCAACCTGTCTAACATCTGATCAATGAATGGCAGAGGAAAGTGGTCTTTTCTCGTGGCTTTGTTGAGCTTCCTATAGTCCATGCAAACTCTCCACCCCGTGACTGTTCGAGTAGGAATGAGCTCATTATTATCATTAGCAACAACTGTCACTCCTCCTTTCTTTGGCACACATTGAACCGGACTCACCCAAGAACTGTCTGAGATAGGATATATAATACCCGCATCAAGCCACTTTAGAATTTCCTTCTTCACCACCTCTTTCATAATCGGATTAAGTCTCCGCTGATGCTCAACAGTAGGCTTAGCTCCCTCCTCTAGCAGAATTTTGTGCATGCAATAAGAAGGGATGATTCCCTTGATATCTGCTATAGTCCAACCAATGGCTGATTTGAACTCTCTCAGAATTCGCAAGAGTTTTTCTTCCTCACTACCTGACAAGTTAGAAGCAATAATAACCGGTAATGTAGATGCATCACCAAGAAACGCATACCTCAAGTGTTCGGGCAATGGTTTGAGTTCAAGTGTAGGAGCTTCCTCAATAGATGGTTTAAGATGACCCTCAGAATTTCTCAGCTTTCCTAACCCCAAAGATTTGAATGGTAAGTCAAATTTCCTCTTCCACGGAGCTGAATTTAATTGTTGCAATTGCTCGGCCACTTCCTCATCTTCAAAATCAGAATCACCAACTAACACTCTCTCCAAAGAATCTGACTTAAGCAATTGCTCCATCTCTGTAGTAACCGCAGAATCAACCAAATCTACCATCAAGCATTCTTCTTCATCCGTGGGAAATTTCATTGCATTGAACACATTAAAAGTAACATTCTGGTCTTGCACCCTCATGGTGAGCTCTCCTTTCTGCACTTCGATCAAGGTACTACCCGTAGCTAAGAACGGCCTTCCCAAGATTATGGGAATCTTCTATCTTCCTCGAAATCCAAGATAACAAAATCAGCAGGGAAGATGAGCTTATCAACTTTCACCAAGACATCCTCTACTATGCCTCTAGGATAAGTAATTGAACGATCGGCCAACTGCAAAGAGATGTTGGTTGGCTTTGGATCCGATAGACCAAGTTGCAAGAACACTGACAAAGGCATGAGATTGATGCTAGCTCCCAAGTCACACAAGCACTTCTCAAAA
Organism: Saposhnikovia divaricata; assembly: GCA_036435485.1. Taxonomy (NCBI): domain Eukaryota; kingdom Viridiplantae; phylum Streptophyta; class Magnoliopsida; order Apiales; family Apiaceae; genus Saposhnikovia; species Saposhnikovia divaricata. Next base: position 133,283,313 of record CM071594.1, on the reverse strand, counting down.
AATAGATTACCAATAGTGCATGGAATAGTAAAACTACCCGGATCCTTTAGCTTCGGAGGAAACTTCTGTTGTAGAGCGGCACTACACTCTTCCGTTAAGGCAACGGTCTCTAATGCATCAAGCTTCAACTTACGAGACAGAATACCTTTCATGAACTTGGCATAGCTCGGCATCTGTTCAAGAGCTTCCGCAAAAGGAATGTTAATCTGCAACTTCTTGAACACCTCTAAGAACTTAGCAAACTTCGTATCCAAATTCTGCTTCTGGAGTCTTCTAGGATATGGAGGAGGAGGATAGATCTGAGTGTTCTTTGTAGACTTCTCCACAGAATTTTTAACAAGTTCCTTGCTCTTCTCTAATTCACCATCCAGCTCCTCAGCTACTAAGTCAGATTTCTCAATATCAGGCACTGCAGATTTTTCAACTTGCTGATTCTGCACTTCTTCATCTTCTTTAGCGGCTGATTTAGGATCTGATGTCACTTTTCTCGATCTCAAAGTCACAGCCTTCACCTGCTCCTTGTTGTCCCTCCTACCTGGATTTGCTTCCGTATCACTAGGAAGAGTTCCTTGTTGCCTACTAAGTAAGGCACTTGCAATCTGTCCCACCTGGTTTTCCAAGACCTTTTGAGAAGCTTGCAGGTTCTTCACCATCATCCACAAATCATCCCTTTCTGATTTTTCATTAGATGATTGCCCCGCATGAGCCTGGGGCTGTTGCTGCTGAAATCCAGGAGGTTGATATGGTGCACTTGGAGCATAAGGCTGTTGATAGCCTTGATTGAATGGCTTCGCTTGCTGATAAGATTGTTGAGAATTTTGATTGTTGCTCCAGCTGAAATTGGGATGATTCCGATTATTAGGATGATAAGTGGCTGGAACTGTTGCAGCAGGTCTCTGGAAATTACTCACGAACTGTGCTGATTCAGAAGAGATAGCACACTGATTTGTCTCACGTGCGCCCGCACATAATTCACAAACACTAGCCACCTGCTGAACTCCATAATTAGCAAGAGAATCCACTTTCATAGTAAGAGCCTTCAACTGAGCCGTAATCACTGAAGCCGTATCTACTTCCAAAACTCCTGCTACCTTGCCTTGAGATAGCCTCTGGGTTGGATTTTGATATTCATTAGCAGACATCATCTCAATAAGATCATAAGCTTCCTCATAGCTCTTCGCCCACAGAGCCCCACCTGATGCTGCATCTAGCAAAGGCCTAGACTGTGCTCCCAACCCATTGTAGAAACCATTAATAACCATCCAATCAGGCATGCCATGATGAGGACACTTTCGTAGCATCTCCTTATAACGTTCCCAAACCTCACACAAAGACTTGCCAGATTGCTGTTGGAATTGAGTCAGCTGGTTCCTTATAGCTGCAGTTTTCGCCATAGGGAAGAATTTAGTAAGGAACTTCTGAGCAAGATTGTGACACCCCTAGATCCGGGGTCAAGGATCCAGGTCATCACGGTCCAATTTCTGATCAATATCAATATCTCTTGAGTCTTTTTTTTTATATAACTTAATATTTATGCAATTGACCCCACATTAATACCCACACACACCAGTCATATGCTCATAGAACAACATCCACAATATTACAAGTTTAAAGTTAACAGTTATTACAACCCAGAATTCTACTAAGTACATTGTTGAATAATACTTCTACAGGAAGCATTTCAACAACCAAAAGTTTATTACAAACTTACACACTTAATTTACATAAGTCTACTAAGCCCCTTTCGCTTGTCACTACCTCGGGGATGGTCGCCAGCACTCGCTCAAAAGGTCGCCTTTCCCTTACCCTCTTGCGGGGTGTAGTGCGTAGTATCGGCATGGGACCTAGCTGCTATATACATAAGTAGCAAGAGTGAGCTATAATAGCTCATCAAGATAATATTGTAACTAGAATTTAGAATGTGAACAGGTATACATATGTATGCATATATAAGCAGAAACCAATTATAATCTTTAAGGAAGAATAAAGTTCTTATTTAATAATACATCATCCACTTACTATTATAAGAAAGAAATCTAAAATAATATAATATTAGTTTTTCTTCATCTGTAACCATATTTCCATCATCTTATATCATTATTCTGCTTTCAGTATAGAAATCTGAAAATCATTTTCAACTCTTTCTTTCAAGTTTTGGGGATTTTCACTGTTGCCGAATACGTAAGGACGATGATCAGTCGCCCTCCGTACCCGTCCTTTTTACTACCGGTAGAAGGAGGAAGGTACACCAATACATCCCCCTGGAGGAAGGTACACCACTACATCCTCCTTCGGCAACTCTTGGGCCGAAATAAAATATTGATGCTGGACTGTGCCGCACACAGCCTCCTACGCTTTTTGTTGCTATCCCCCTTTTTATCAAATCATTATTCCATTTATAAAATATCATTCCACATTTCCATTTTCTCGCTTTCATTTCCACATATCATTTACTCATATCATTTCCATTCTCGCACATTACTTCTATAATATCACTACACCATATATGCTCTTTAGCAACACCTGAAAAAAGTGTAAAAAAACCTGAAAAGTGTTGCCATAAGCCCAGAATTGGTCTAAGGCTACACTTTTTCCAATTTCAGTGGTGTTGGATCCGCTCGTGTGGCCTTAGGTGGGTAAGCCAACACTTTTGCCACCCTACGGCCACATCGCAAAAGATGTTGCATTAGTCATCTATGCCAACACTTTCGGGTGTATGACAACACTAAAGGGGATGTTGTAATAGACCTATTGCAACATCGATTTTTTCCTATTGCAACATTGGTTCATCTAACACTTTGTTTTTTAGCAACACTTTGTTCAGTATTTAGCAACATCATTATTTCTTTGGCAACATATATTTATTAAACGCTTTTCATATTTTAGCAACACCATTTTTTTTTTGTTAGATGAATACAATACAATAAAATTGACAATGCCAATCCAAATTCTAATAAAAACTAGAAACTAAAATTACTTCGTTAAAATTGAAATAAATTCCAAATATCAATAACTTACAAAAAAACATGAAGTAGCAAGATCACTACTTATAAGTCAAATCTTCCTCGTTTATTCATACAATACAATATAAATCTAATGTATACCTAGCAACTAGAACATTAGCAACTGCACAACGGATACAATCTTTGTCCCATTTTACTTGTAAAATAAATAACCATTGATAGAAGTTTAGCACTTTAGCCAGATATTCTGAACCCATTTTACTGGCCAACTGTCCGTAGTCAGGACTTGTAGCAAAGTACTCTCGTTCTCTCCTTGTAGATGTCATGTCAGTATTTTTATTTATATCCTTTATTGCTCATCACAATTTGCAATGCCAGGTCCCTGTATATATGCTTGATTTAGTATATGTTTGGGTATAACAATTTTTACAAGGGATTTTCACTGGTATTGACAATTACCTCCATGCTATATGTCTTCCCTGCTCCTGTCTGTTACAGATACATAAAAGTGTCGAATTAACATATTGAGACTACATATGATAGATTCAACTACAAAAATTAAGTAAATAAATCAAGTGCTAATATGTGCTCTTTACTAGACACTTGGTATAATCACTCTCTTAATAGTTAAGACACAGCCAAGCTCAGAAAAATATTATGAGAAGAAATATATTATACACCCTCGTGTTCAATATTGAAACGAAACATACAAGGCTTGAAGGCTCATACAACTCATGAGCATCCAGTTTTGCCTGGTCTTAGATCTCACCTGATAACGAAAAAATTACGAAAACTCGAACGAGCCTGAAGCTGTAGAACTGTGTTAAAACCTTCCTATGCCAAACTAAACATGACTGGAGAACAGGCGTATACTCAAAGCTTTGATCACTACAAGGATTTTTTTTTTCTTTTTTTTTTAATCTCAGTAAAAGGATACTGAACAAGTTGACATATTAATAAAAGTTTCATAACCTATTACCTTTCAGTTATGGCCATATTTAAATAAGTAATTTCTATTTATAATTTATTAGATGTAAGAAAGAAGAGAGAGTGAACTTTGAATTCATTCATCGGTTACGAGTTATGACCATATTTATATCAGCAACATTGGTATAGTTCATACTGCGACTTACAACTATAAAAAAGTACAAAATTATACAGTGTGTGCAAAACAGTCATTACATATTGCGACTGCAAGGATCCGAAGATGTTTTCATCTTATTCCTTGTTTTTGTGGCTATAGGCCGGCACAAACAACTAAACATTGAGGAAGTTCAAGAAATACAGAAATACAGAATCGAATCAGCATATTCACTTACTGAAGACGGAATAACTATTATTTGCCATGGAGGGGATTTTAATATCTGAAAAGGCGATGCCAGAGCGTTAAGAACATTGCTTCCTTTAGCTTCAGACACCAACTTGTAAAGAAAATCTGTGTAATAGTTAGAAACGAAATCAAAACCAGGATCAAGCTAGATATGAAACTTTTGTACATTACCAATCTTATATGATTAATACAATAACTTGCCTTGCTAGTTATCACAGAGATTCAGTCGTCCTCCAAATCCAAAACCAATCACTGTTTAACACAGTAACGTTCCCACATAGCCCTTGATGATGTAGCAAAGGATGAGATACCTTCAGAGGCTAAGAAAGAACTAAATCTTTACCCTACAAAAGGAACAAATTGATCTCTTTCATCAACTTATAAAGTTTGTTATCATCCCGGGATGGAGGTATAAAAATACTTCTCTGCACAGAAGTCCTAATTAACACTTAACCATAAAACTATGATTTTATGATTAAATTAAGATGACCTCACATGCGAAACCTGAATTCATAATTAAGGTATAAATCATGAAGTTGGCAACTATAACTATACAAAAGGATTTGACTCTGGAATAGAGAATCTGAATTTACTTATACAAATTAGTTAACATAAAGATGATGGTTCTAGGTATCTTCCTCTTAAAGCGAACATGAGAATGAATACGGTTTGCAACGAAATACAAACACTGGTAAGGGGTATCATTAACAAACGGCAGAAGGAAATGCTTCTGGGAGAAGTCCAAAATGATGACTTGTTGGGCCTTCTGCTGAAATCTAATTCTATAGAAATTAAAGAAAATGGTATTGGGATGGAAATTGAAGACGTGATGAAAGAGTGCAAGCTATTTTACTTTGCTGGTTCAGAGACAACCTCGAATTTAATAGTTTGGACCTTAATTCTATAGACTGCTAGTGATCCGCTTGTTGCCAATTATTTACTGCTTCAAAGTGCAGGTAACAATGGTTCTACAAGAAGTCTTAAGGTTGTATCCAGAGATATATATTAAACAATTACATCAAATACACATACAGAGAATTTAATATACTTAAAAATCTGTAGAATTCAAGGAGACCTGCATAATATAGCAATTGCCTTGATATACACATATATTATTAAGATATACACTAACAGTCAATTAATCCAACTGTTATCAACTTATAATAGTGCAAATAACAAAAGTAACCATTAATCACAAAAATAACAGTCCAAACATAATACTAAAAATACTAAGCCAATCATCTCAAAGTGACCATTAATCACATTCTACCCAAATCCAATTCATAGCATTCAAAGACTTAAACATAGCAGATTCCATAAAACCAATCACATAGAGCAATAAACAATTAGAACAAGCTTACGAGATGAAGAATTTCTGGTCGAGTCACTGGACTCAATGAGTCAGGAGCGAGTCATCATCGAGTCAAGCACAAAACCACCAGATATGATCTCCTTGAGTCACCAAATACCTGAATTCATAAATAATTTCATCAGTTTGTTCATTAAAACTCATGAATTAAAAGGAAATTGAGAATTAGGGTTTCAAAAATTTGTAACCAATCCAAGGGGCTTTTCATATATGATGTATAAAACATCATTACGAGAACAAATCGAACAGGTATTGAGTTGAAATGTGTCGAATTGAGTTTAATTGACAAAAGGTACCAATTGAATTAGAGATATAGATACTTGTAAACAAGATGAGAGAGAAGGAGAACGAGATTATAGATGTTAACGAGGGAGAGTGAGAGAGAACGAGAGAGAGAGAGTGAGAGAGAGTTTTACCTAGTTTGAGAGAGAGAGAAAGAGAGCGAGAGTGCATGAGAGAGATAAGAGATTGTATGAGAGAGCGAGAGTGTATCAAAGAGATTAGAGAGTTTTTCCCCAAATTATTTCCCCGACCAATTTCCCCCAAAATTTTCGTTTCCCCCCAAAATTTTCGTTTCCCCCCAAAATATTTCATTTTTTCCCTGGTTTATTTTTAACACTTTTGTTAGTGTTTATGGTAACACCTTTATAAGTGTTGGCTTTGTTAATTAAAAACATTTAAGGCAACACACATTGACATGTATTGCAACATCAAAATACAATGTCGGCTTAAATCAAAATTAAGTCATCTAAGGCTACATTTTACATGCCAACACTGATTTTAGGTGTTGGTAAAGACCATATATGGTGTAGTGTATATATATATATATATATATATATATATATATATATATATATAACATAATGCTTCGATTATGATCCAGACATCTCTTTCATATTCAAGAAATCAAACATACTTTTATATTCATAAAATATTCCGTCTATTTTAAGAGTAGTAAATAATAATCAAATAATATTTATTAAACCACTGATACTCAAAAAGAATATTTTTAATATAGTATTATAAACCATATAACCCTAGATAACAACTTATACTATTCCCTTTCATATCTCTTTTACCATAGAGCATATTCGCTCCATTCGTAATCATCTCTATATCCATATTTCATAAATCATATCCATCTCTCTTTAATTTCCCAAAAATCAAGGAAATATATTCTTTGCAACATAGCAACAATAGCATCACATATATATATATATATATATTCCATGATATCATTTTTTTATTCCGAAGATAAATAATTTTCAAAGTAGGGATAGAAGGATCTTGCCTCGATCTCTGTAAGTCGGAAGTATAGCTCGTGGCTCTCCTGAAGTCTCTATAAACACGAAAAGGATCATTATCAGAATATATTCCACTTAACCACTTACGCTCATATAATAACACTCTTACCATATCCCATTACTATCTCAAAAGGTCTTGAGGACTTAACCATTCTTATTCCTGATTAAAGTTCTTAACGATTTACATTCTTTCCTTAACAACCACTCTCGACTGTAAAAATTCTAAGAAAATATAGATTCTGAACTTTAATGCAAGACTAACTGTCAAGGGTCCTCTGACCACCCTACTACACTATCCCAAAATTTTATAACTTTTAAAAATGTTTAAGTATGGTAATTATAGCCTCAAAGTTGGTACAACTATGTTTTCTCGGTTCTCGAACGTCTTTCACTAAAACTGACTTTTCTCCTAAACCGTACGTCAGATTTTAACGTACTTTATATCAAAACGATCTATGAACTAAGCTCAAGCATTTCATGGTCAATTGGTAACCTAGACAGTAGGGTACCGTACGGATAAAGGGGTCCAAAACAGGGCAAATTACATCCTAACGAAAATCGGGCATTATAACGGCTATATTTTCATACTTTCCAAAATTCAACTCCTCCAAATCCATCATCCACCTTATACACCATCACCTACACCATGTGGTCATCTTACCAACCATGGTTACAAGCACATACTCCTTTCATATACCATAAAAACATTTTTAAACACATATATAATCATGATTTCATCACTTATAACCTCTTAACCACTAATACCATTAATATTCATCATAAAACTCAAGAGGGGTGAAGAGATTATACCTTCTTTGAAGCTTTAACACTCTTAATATATGCTTGTAGTCCTTAATACACCTCGATACAACCTTATACTAGCTTGAATCAAGTAAAGAAACCATGAAAAACCAAGTTAGTTTCTTAAAGTTACTATTCACTACTATTCACCATCAACTCCCATGATTTTATTACCTTATAAAATGATGCTTGATGGCTATGAAACTTTGTGTATGTCTTTATCTATCCTCAAGTGGCCTCCATGATTTTTCCCTTGAGTTTTAGTTGATTGGAACTAGGGTTTGGAATTTGGTTTTTCTCCTTTTTTTCCTTGAAAATTCGAATGGAAGATGATGGGTGGGGAGATATATTTTCTTTCTTGATTTTTGATCTTATCTCATCTTAATCTTGTTTAATCTAGTGTCTTGTGGAAGCTTGTGAAATTTTACAAGGTTAAAGGACTAATCTACCCCTTAAAACAAGTTAGTGGATGATGATGTCACTAATGATGTCATTGGATGCATCCTTTAATTCTTTCTTGATTTTTCCTAAGAAATTTGCTAGCACTCTTGGTAATAATAATGTGGTATATATCCTTGTTATGTATAATCTTGGTTGTTTGGTTTCCATACTCGTCTAATTGTGGTTCGTTTCGAATATATCTCGTCATCCAGTGGTTTTGAAATCGTTTAAAAATCCAAATTCCCTTAGCATTTCCTTAACTTAAAAATTCCCCTGGTTTAACTTAAATTCACTAATTCCTCAATATATAATTCCTTTAATATTTCTATGCTCGTTAATATCCAATAAATAGAAACTCGTTCGAACTCAAAATCCTCAAAAATCCGTATTCAGGAATTTCTGAAATCTATCGTCATTTCGAGTCACTTATTTTCCTAGTACAATACTAATATGGTTTCTGTTTACTCGTTTTCCATTTCAAGTATAGAGTACTAACATACCATTTCCCTAAATCCTCAAAATTTACTATTCATGTGACCATTGTAGCATTACTAAAGTTAGGGTTATTACAGTCTTCCCCCCTTAAAAGGATTCCGTCCCGGAATCACGTTGGAAATGTCGATAGGTATCTTTTTCATTCTCACCTGCTAACTTCCACCCTATTTCCTCTATCATTTTCCTTCCATAATATCTCTATCTTGTTTGCGCAAAGATATACCAATATAAACTTTCTTGTCATTCATCAACATGCCATTTAGTTTATCAATAGCAGTACTTTTACTGTCTTTTCCTTACAAATCTCCTCCTGTTTTCAGTCATTCTATATTATCTCATTCCTCCTTTCTCTTTTTAACTAAAGTATCGGCCACCACATTGGCCTTTCCTGAATGGTAGTGTATCTCACTTATGGTTTGGCCATATTCTGATCTCTATCATGACATAAAATATTATACTTTATCTTAACACATCTCGTCTCTGTAAAATCCTCCAGAAACTAGTCTTATAATGCTATTCCTTGAAACAATTGTAAGAAAATATTATTCATAATATATATTTCCTGTTCGTGTCCTACAAGGTTGTGTTTTTCCCACAAAATATCCTTATTCTTCCTCACTGAATCAGCATATTTTACTTTCTAACAGATAGATTATTCTTACCTATTTTATTAACTTATTTACCCTATTAATGAATTATATCGATCCCTAACCAAACACTTACACTAAAATTTTAAATCGAAAATAAGTACCTGTGTCTGCATCTGGTTTCTTCAACGCTTCTCCTAAGGTCATGTTGTACACTCTAGCAGTAGGCCTATTTGAAGCAATCATACTTTGCCATGGTGCGGACGACCCATCAGAACGACAATCTCTAGCAAGGTGTCCTAGTTTTCCACACTGGTAACACTTGATGGCACTCCTATCGACCGATGGACACCTCTCCTGAAAATGTCCTTTCTGTCCACACTTGAAGCAAGTTACCCCTAACATTCTACACACCCCCGAATGCTTCCTACCACACACGTTACAATCTGGGAATGGTGATTGTGATTGATTGGACTGAAAAGTTCCTGAAGATTTACCACCCTGATTTACCGTCTCACTAGTAGTTTTGTTACCCCCCGACTTTCCCACAAATTGAGATTTTTGTCCTCTACCTCCTTTGTTAAAGTAGCTTCCCTCACAACCTCCCTTCGGGCCCTCAAATCTTCTTTTCTTATTCTCTCGACCTATTTGGGTTTGTTCACTCTCGGCTTCTATAATAGATGCCTTCTGGACCACTGCAGCATAATCAGTCAACTCAAATGGTGCCACTCGCGTCCGTAGCCATGGTTTCAATCCTTGTTGGAACCTTTTCGCTCGTTGTTCTTCAGTACGCACAAACTCGGGAACAAACCTCGACAGTTCTGTAAATTTATTTTCATACTCTGCTACTGTTAGGTTATCCTGTTTTAACTCCAGAAACTTTATTTCCATTTGGTTCTCTAGATACCTAGGGGAATATTTATCTAGAAATACCCTAGAAAAACGCTCCCAGGTTATCACTCCCGCTCCTTCTAGATTCTTTTTAGCTTCCCACCAGTAATTTTCCTCTCCCTTTAAAAGATAGGCTGCAAAGACTGTTTTCTGATCTTCCTCTATCCTCAGTATCTCGAAAGCTTTCTCCATTTCTTTTAGCCACGCCCTGGCTACTACTGGGTTAGTGGTTCCCTCAAATTCTGGGGGTTTTAATGACTTAAAGGCACGAAAGGAATTAGCTGCCTGATTGGGGAGAACAGGTGGTTGTTGGGGATTCTGTGGATTAGCCAAATTCTGCCTTAATAGTTCCATGAATTGGTTAAAGGGATTGCCTCCCGGATTTCCTTGTTGACCAGTTGATTTCTCTTCTTCTTCTTCATGATTTTCTTCATTATGAGCATTTTCATTCAGTCTATTACCTTCTATATTTTGACTTCTTTCGTCTCTCTCATTTCCCCTTGCATTCGCTCTATTATCACGTTTAGGCGGCATAGTTCTGTACATAACAATAGTCTTTATTAATTACCCGAATTTGGGGTACAATATACATCATTTCTATATACACAATTATATTGTTAATTAACTCATTTGCACATCACAATATTCTTATCACACGGTTTGCATCTAGTTATATTATAACTTTAGTAAGTAAGTGTATCGCCCTTAACACGATAACCTTTTCATTAAGTCAATCACCTTTTATACATCAATATTTTTGAATCTCAACATTTATTATTAAAATGCAGTAAAAATTTAGATAGAATGCACAAACTTCATTAATTTACATAAATATTTTACAACTTGGGTACAACATCTTTTACTACTAATAAACATCATAGGGTACATGGTTCGAAACCTACAAACATAACCGTACATACTAATCTGCTACAACAAAAGTGGTACTAGCTGTCTTCCAATCAGACTGGGATTAAAACAGCAACCAACTAAACTAATCCCCCAAAAAGACATCAGTAAGATGACTAGTCTGATTAGTGACGTAGACTACTACCCCGACTCACAGTCCTGCCCTAATAATGTCTCGGATCTGGACTACCATAGACGCGACTGTATCCACTATCGCAGCCCTCCACTTTGGGTCTCCTCTATCAGCTAACAGCTTCCTAATGTCACCCAAGGCCCGCAGCTCAACACTCACTAATCCCAGGGATATACCATCAGGAATGATACCTCCCCTCCCTCTCTCTGACCTCTGCATCAGTGTTTCTATCACCCGGCGAGGCTCCTCCAACTGACCCTGTAGGGCAAAGTACTCCGTCAACAGAATGGCTGGTAGTGAGTCACCTGTCGGTAAGGGTGCCTCCTGAGGGGACATATCAGTTGGGACAGGTGCCTGTACAGGTGGAGGTGGTGGAGGTGCAAATGGTGGGGATGGAGGAATAGACTCGGTATCTGCATCCTCAGACGGATCCTCCTCTATCTCATCCTCTGGAAAGATAAAATGTCCGGGCGGAGTGAATGGCTCAGCTGGATCCTCTAGAGGGCCAGGACTCGGTGAGGGAGTTGGGACTGGTGATGGTACTGGAATAGGCAAGGCAGGGGTTGGTATCATATGGATATCGGTCCACTCAGTCTCCTCCTCCTCCTCCTCAGTTATGACTGACAACCTAGGCCTCTTACGTAACGGCCTCTCCTCCTCAGGAATCTCCCATCTCACTCTAGAAGGACCTGCCTCATCAGATCCTGAAGAAGGTCTACCAATGTATGGCACTATGGCTACAACATCTCTCTGTCTACGCTTCTCTGCCTCCTCTCTCAGTCTCTACTCACATCTCTCTCTGGCTGCCGCTCGACGTCTCTCCCTGAGGTCATCGACCGCATAATCGGGAACCTCTACCCCGGCTAGCTGTAGATCTACAAGCTCCTACTCTGACAATCCTAACCACTGAGGGTCTCGACTCGGCTCTCCCATCTCTGATCCCTATAATAAAACATAAAATTCTATTAGTAATAATCTATAAAATTTTAATCAATGCTTAAAATAAAACTATCTGCGATATACCACCCTTGAACTCGATGGAAGTTCACAATTTATATTATTACTGATACAATTATTATTATTACTCTTGTTCTTGAGCATTATGACTCTTAGCTCTGATACCATCTGTGACACCCCTAGATCCGGGGTCAAGGATCCAGGTCATCACGGTCCAATTTTCGATCAATATCAATATTACTTGAGTCTTTTTTTTTATAACTTAATATTTATGCAATTGACCCCACATTAATACCCCCACACACCAGTCATATGCTCATAGAACAACATCCACAATATTACAAGTTTAAAGTTAACAGTTATTATAACCCAGAATTCTACTAAGTACATTGTTGAATAATACTTCTACAGGAAGCATTTCAACAACCAAAAGTTTATTACAAACTTACACACTTAATTTACATAAGTCTACCAAGCCCCTTTCGCTTGTCACTACCTCGGGGATGGTCGCCAGCACTCGCTCAAAAGGTCGCCTTTCCCTTACCCTCTTGCGGGGTGTATTGCGTAGTATCGGCATGGGACCTAGCTGCTATATACATAAGTAGCAAGAGTGAGCTATAATAGCTCAGCAAGATAATATTGTAACTAGAATTTAGAATGTGAACAGGTATACATATATATGCATATATAAGCAGAAACCAATTATAATCTTTAAGGAAGAATAAAGTTCTTATTTAATAATACATCATCCACTTACTATTATAAGAAAGAAATCTAAAATAATATAATATCAGTTTTTCTTCATCTGTAACCATATTTCCATCATCTTATATCATTATTCTGCTTTCAGTATAGAAATCTGAAAATCATTTTCAACTCTTTCTTTCAAGTTTTGGGGATTTTCACTGTTGCCGAATACGTAAGGACGATGATCAGTCGCCCTCCGTACCCGTCCTTTTTACTACCGGTAGAAGGAGGAAGGTACACCACTACATCCCCCTGGAGGAAGGTACACCACTACATCCTCCTTCGGCAACTCTTGGGCCAAAATAAAATATTGATGCTGGACTGTGCCGCACACAGCCTCCTACGCTTTTTGTTGCTATCCCCCTTTTTTGTCAAATCATTATTCCATTTATAAAATATCATTCAACATTTCCATTTTCTCGCTTTCATTTCCACATATCATTTACTCATATCATTTCCATTCTCGCACATTACTTCTATAAAATATATATATAACATAATGCTTCGATTATGATCTAGACATCTCTTTCATATTCAAGAAATCAAACATACTTTTGTATTCATAAAATATTCCGTCTATTTTAAGAGTAGTAAATAATAATCAAATAATATTTATTAAACCACTGATACTCAAAAAGAATATTTTTAATATAGTATTATAAACCATATAACCCTAGATAACAACTGATACTATTCCCTTTCATATCTCTTTTACCATAGAGCATATTCGCTCCATTCGTAATCATCTCTATTTCCATATTTCATAAATCATATCCATCTCTCTTTAATTTCCCAAAAATCAAGGAAATATATTCTTTGCAACATAGCAACAATAGCATCACATATATATATATTCCATGATATCATTTTTTTATTCCGAAGATAAATAATTTTCAAAGTAGGGATAGAAGGATCTTGCCTCGATCTCTGTAAGTTGGAAGTATAGCTCGTGGCTCTCGTGAAGTCTCTATAAACACGAAAAGGATCATTATCAGAATATATTCCACTTAACCACTTACGCTCATATAATAACACTCTTACCATATCCCATTACTATCTCAAAAGGTCTTGAGGACTTAACCATTCTTATTCCCGATTAAAGTTCTTAACGATTTACATTCTTTCCTTAACAACCACTCTCGACTGTAAAAATTCTCAGAAAATATAGATTCCGAATTTTAATGCAAGGCTAACTGTCAAGGGTCCTCTGACCACCCTACTACACTATCCCAAAATTTTATAACTTTTAAAAATGTTTAAGTATGGTAATTATAGCCTCAAAGTTGGTACAACTACGTTTTCTCGGTTCTCGAACGTCTTTCACTAAAACTGACTTTTGTCCTAAACCGTACGTCAGATTTTAACGTACTTTATATCAAAACGATCTATGAACTAAGCTCTAGCATTTCATGGACAATTGGTAACCTAGACAGTAGGGTACCTGTAACACCCCCAAATCCGGGGTCCGGGATCGGGTTGCCACGGTCTTATTTTCCATGATTAATACTTTACTTGAGTCCATAATAAATAAATCACATGCTGTGACCCCGCAATAATAACCACTCACACACACACACAGTTATAGTCCCAGAGATGAAATTGAAATAAGTCTCACATTACGGGTTTACGAATAAAAGTTATTACAAGCCAAAAGGATAACATTATAAGTTTAAAGTTCTTGCCGTTGATTAACATTATTGATACATATAATTAAACTGGAAGCGAAAGCTGACTATCTGTGCTACCTCAGCAATGGCAGCAAGAATATCAGCGGGGAGTCCTGTGGGACGGGTAACCTGCTTGCGCCGAGTGCGCCTTACGCGGGCCATGAGACCTAGCTGTTGTTGTGACATAATAAATAAGCAAGGGTGAGCAATAGCCCACCAACAATATATAACTGTGCAGTAATATATAAGACAGTTCAAAGATATGTTTCGAAATCATATGCCATGCATTTGCGAAAATTGTGCCAGTTTAATATAAAGGATGAAGTTACAATGTAACTCAACAGATATATATTTCGTAGAAGCATATGCTATGCCCAAAATAAGCAGGATAGCATCATTTTTATAAAAGATAGGAACTTGCAAGAAAGATATTGCTATTCCAGTTTGAAATACTTTTCAACTCTGCCAACCATGATGATGTTGCAGAAAATTTCCAACATTGAGTGATGAACTAATACTGGAGTTTGACGCGCCAGGAGACATAGCATTTACACGATGATCAGTCGCATGTTATGCTCCCCACCTCTTGTTTACTACATGTAGAAGGAAGCACCGACGGATTTACTTGTCTACCGCCCTCTGGAACCCCCTCGGCCAACGGTTGGGCAATTTGCTGGACCGACGCCACTGGGTCACTTACGCATCTCCTAGTCATTTCACATCCATAACTTGAAACATAAAGTTCGTCTCCCTTTCCCCATGTATAATACTTGTTGATAAGACTCCACAAAGTAATCGTATATAATTGGAGAGGAAAATTCACCAATATTTCCCAAGCCGCTGCTTGTTAATGGATACCAACTTGTTCCAACATTCTTACCCCTCGAATAATGAGTGGGTATACACAATTCCATGAATAATAGCAACCAAGTTACGAACGAAATGAATAATTTATGACCGGGCAGTCACAAGATAAATAACATTCTTCAAGTCAGGTTCCCTTATATTCGAATCGAAGGAAGAATGGAATTACTGAGAACCTTCCTTGATAATATTATAATAATAATAAGACTTTGGAATAATTCATATAATATTCGAAGGTCGATGATACTATGCGAATGAAGTAAATCATTTTTAAAACGAGTTAGAAGAATTAAATAAATATTCCAAGAATATTTATTAGTCGCAGACATTGAAAAAGGGTTGCTTGGAATAATCTTTGAGTAAATACTCTGAATAATATTCATTGAACAAATAATGAATATTCAAATTAATAATAATATTTGTTGATGAAATAATCCTCAAACGGATAATTGAAATAATATTCATTGAATCAATAATGAATATTATATTTAAGAATGATACTTATTGATGAAATAATGATCAACTGAATAATTGAGACAATATTCATTGAACAACTAATGAATATTCACTTAATAATATTTATAGAAGAATTGATTATCGAATGAATATTTGAAATAATATTTATCGAATGTCTGGAGTTCGAATCAACGTTCAACTAATATTTATAAAATAAATAGGGATTGAATGAATATTCAGAATAATATTCATTTAAATAAATAAGGCCCGACTGAATATTAAAATAATATTCATTAAATAAAAAAACTCGAATGAATATTCAAAATAATATTTATCGAAGAAATAAGAATGAACATTCCCTAAGTAATTAACTTAGCTGAGAGTTCGAAATAATATTCGAATATTAAATCGACCTTAGATGATTATTAAAGATAATGTTCATCGAGTAAATAAATAACTGATGATTAATCCGAATAATACTTACAAAATAATCTCAAAGGACATTCCCATATTATTCGCCAAATAATAACTGGAAAATATTTACTTAAATATTTTTCTCCGAGAATAATATTAATATATCAAGAAATAACGACTCCCGGTGTATAACCAAAGAATGAGATTCAACTACTCTTCGCTTAAGGGTTTTAGAAATTTCCGGCTTATAACTGATATAATAGCTATCTAGCTCATAAGCCAACAACAATTCAGGGAACAAGTATAACAATATGACTTTAAAAGTAGGCATGCATGCTATGGCATATGTAATGTAACAAAAAAAAACATATTTATATTCAAAACAACAGCCTTAAAGAAGGATTTGAAACTTGCCTGGAAAGCGAGTGCGGGTAAGGGTGGTGGTAGCGTGTCCCGGGTCAGCCTGACGATCTATAAATATCCAAGGCATTCGGGATTAATCACTTAACACTTTACAAGATTAAATATAGTCTTCACTTAAGTCGAAACACGTTTTCGAATTATCTCGTTATACACCTCTTAGTGTAACTCTTTTTATCACCGATGCGGTTCGACATACGTTCGCTATTATGACCCGTCATTGTACCCACACTTAATACGTACTTAAGTCATGTAAGTTTTAATATCGATCATTTACGAATCAAGATTGTACTACGAGTTTTATCGTCCGTTTTCTAAGTTATTAACCAAGGTCATAATCAAGCATGCTCCTAGGGGTTCGTTCGCGTTTAACCTTGATTCGAACATTTTTATAAAATCGTAAAACGATCCTTTTAACGCAAGATTTTCTCTCACACCTTCCTTATCATCTCTAGTATTTAATTACGATGGTTCGCTACCGCATTACCGAATTTATACAGGTTCAATTCTGATTACGAATTGGTGCTCTCGTTTACGAACCACTTATCTTAATTCGACCATAACTCCTAAACCGTATATCCATTTCACTCGATCTTTATATCAAAACGAAGCTCGTAACATGAACTAACTAAACATAGCAAAATCCGGGACTGGACAGTAAGGTAATGCTACTGCTATTCACGGTTTCTTAAGGTTAACGACAATCGGGCATTACGACGGCTATGTTTACATGATTTCCAAATTTCAAACCATTCAATGATCATGGTTTACACTCCAAACAACACATACATGCTATTTATCCATGAACTAAGACCAAGCAATGTCTTTCCGTTCATCTAAACTAATTTAACATTTAACAAAGCCCAATCATAATCTTAAGGTCCTAAACATGCATTAAATCCATATAACTCATCTAAAATACCAAAACATAAACTAAGAGTTAGGTTTGCAAGAGTGGTATACCTTCCTTGGTGTATGTATGAACTTATCAAGCCTTGTTTAGCCCTTATCTAGCCTTAGTATAGCTTGGATGATCAAAAGAAATCAAGAAATAAAAGTTAGTTTCATGAAAGCACTATTCATCATCACTTTGATGATTTATTTGAAAATGTAAAAAGATGAATTTGGAGCTGAAATTTTTAGGGGATCTAAACTATGATATGAAGTACTCACCATAAAAATTTTAAGATCAAATGATGGTGGGAACCCCCCCTTTTTAGCTTAAATCGTGAGCAGCAGAATGGAGAGGAAATGAGAGAGAGTTTTATGTTTTTTTTGATGTGTAAAATGGCTTAATGCATGTATCTTTATGTATATACTTGGATGCATCTCTTCTTTTTGTGTTGTCAACCATCTATTGGTCCACTTGTTGCCTTCTTATTGAACCAAGTGTTGGCACTACAACAAACAACTCCATTTTTGCAAGAATGCAATTACACCACTCATCTTGTAGTTGACTTATAAGGATGATACTTTGGTTTCTCCTTTTCCCACCAATTGCACTTGTTGGTCTCTTGGTTATTTATTCGTTCCTTTGTCCGGGTATTACTCAATTTCCTTGTTCATTCAGAGGAATATCTCAAGGATTTCTAGTTATGGATTTACTGGAAACTTTCTTGATAACTTTACTAATATTCTCAATACTCATTTGTAACCTTTGTATTTAAATCCCTTAAATCTCAATAGTAAATTCTTAAATCCTTTAAGGTCTCGGGAAATCTCAGAGAAAATAAAAGTGCTATTTTTCTGATTCCGATATCATTTACATACACTTATTTCATCCACTGATTATTAATACGAACTCGGAAATCCATTCAGACTGCTTCTATATAGCGTCGTCTAATAATATTCCAATTTCCACCAAAACACTATTCATAACTCATTTTTTACTTAATTCCTATAATTAGGAAAATGAACCTGGTTTACTCTCGGGTGTTCCTTAACCTTTTTACGGAACTACTGGATTAATCGATATCGATCTGGATGACATGGGAATATTCTCCTGCTTGAAATTGCCATATCTTATTCCCTTAGAAGATAAATTATTCTTACCTATGTTGTCACCCTTTAGCATTCTTCAAGACATAGAAATAATAAAGTCGAATTCCATTCATTCTTTCCAAATATCAATTATTACATTGTAGCCGTAACCGCTATTCATTCTTACATCATTAAATACATAAAAGTTTTAATTCCACCCAAAATCGGGGTTCTTACAGTCTCCCCTCCTTAAAAGGATTCCGTCCCGGAATCAGTTTGAAAACAAGTGGGGGTACTTCTCTTGCATTGCGCTTTCAAGTTCCCAGGTTGATTCTTCTACATTGTGGTTCTGCCACAAAACTCTGACTAGCTGAATGACCTTGTTTCGGAGCACTTGTTCTTTCCGGTCTATGATTTCCACAGGTTGCTCTACATAGGTCAAGTCTGGTTGCATGTCCACCTGCTCATACTCTACAATATGCTTGGCATCCGGATTATACTTCCTCAGCATCGAAACATGGAACACATTGTGCACCTGCTGTAGATTCGGGGGCAATGCGAGCTCATAAGCTAGTTCTCCAATCTGTCTCAAGATCTCAAATGGTCCAATGTATCGGGGACTCAGCTTTCCTTTCTTCCCAAATCTCATTAAACCTTTCCAAGGTGACACTTTCAAGAACACTAGGTCCCCTACTTCGTATTCCTTGCCTTTCCGAGCTAAGTCGGCATATTTCTTTTGTCGATCCTGGGCTGCTACAAACCGTCCTCTGATTAGATCTACTGCATCTTTAGTTCGTTGGACCACTTCGGGCCCGAGCATCTTTCGCTCTCCAACTTCATCCCAATACAAGGGAGATCGACATTTTCTTCCATAAAGGGCCTCATAAGGTGGCATCCCAATGCTTGAATGATAACTGTTATTGTAGGAGAACTCAATCAATGGCAAGTGATCATCCCAATTTCCTTTGAAGTCTATCGCGCAGACTCTCAACATATCCTCTAGCGTTTGGATGGTCCTCTCACTTTGCCCATCTGTCTGGGGGTGGTAGGCTGTGCTCATGTTCAGCCGGGTCCCTACACATTCTTGAAAACTTCTCCAAAACCTGGAGTTAAATCTAGGATCTCGATCGGATACTATTGCGACTGGGACTCCATGTCGCGCCACTATCTCTTTTAAGTAGATGTCCACTAGTCTGTCGACCGTGTACCTTTCGTTGATCGGGAGAAAGTGAGCTAATTTCGTCAGTCGATCTACAATTACCCATATGGCGTCATGATTAGCCTTGGTCCTTGGTAAACCTACTACGAAATCCATGGCTATGTGTTCCCATTTCCATTCTGGAATCTCTAAGGGATGTAGAAGTCCGCTGGGCTTCTAGTGCTCTGCTTTCACTCGTTGGCAGGTCAAGCATCTGCTTACCCATTCTGCTACGTCCTTTTTCATGTTGGGCCACCAGTAATACTCCTTCAAATCCCTATACATTTTGGTGCTACCGGGGTGCACTGAGTATCTTGAGTTGTGTGCCTCATCTAAAATCTCATCCTTGAGTTCCTGAACGTTTGGGATCCATATCCTGTATGTGTACCTCATGATCCCTTCCTTGTCTCTTTCACACTTAATTTCTGTAAGAACCCAAATTTTGGGTAGAATTAAAACTTTTATTTATTTAATGATGTAAGAATGAATAGTGGCTAAGGCTACAATGTAATAGTTGATATTTTAAAAGAATGAATGAAATTTGACTTTATTATTTCTATGTCTTGAAGAATGCTAAAGGGTAACAACATAGGTAAGAATAATCTATCTCCTAAGGGAATAAGATATGGCAATTCCAAGCAGAAGAATATTATCATGTCATCCAGATCGATAGCGATTAATCCAATGGTTCCGTAAAAAGGTTAAGGAACGATCGAAAGAGAATACGGACAATTGTACAACCCTAGATGAATAAGTAAAGAATAAGGATGAATAGTGATTTTGGTGTAATTGAGAATATTATTAGACGACACTATATAGAAGTATTCGAAACGAATTTCCGAGTTCGTATTAGTGATCTAGGGGGAAAATAAGTGTATGTAAACGACATCGGATTCAGAAAAATAGCACTTTTATTTTCTCCGAGATTTCCCTGGACACTGCAAGACTTGAGGATTTATTTAAGGGATTTAAGGAATTTAAATTCGAGAAGTATTAAGAAAGATGGAGAATGGTATTATAATTGTTAAGAAGGTTTTCGGTAAAACCCTAACTAGCAACCTTTGAGATATTCCTACGAACGATCAAATGAAATTGAGCAATAACCGGACAAAAAGACAAGCAGAGAACCAAGGGGTGTGATGAGCTAGTGGAAGGTGACATAGTCACTTTAAGCAAGATAAGATCAAAGTAACCAAGCTAGTTACAATACCAACTAGCAAGATTAGAAAGCTAACTAGTACTTAGCAACACTTTATCATCTTACCACCAAATCATCAACACTTGTCTCTCCAAACACCTCATCCATTGCATCACCACTTTAATAAAGGCAATTTATACAAGATATTATCACAATAATTCATTTGGATGAGAGCAAACCAAGGCAACCAAGCAAATACTCTTTCTCCCCCATTTCCATCAGTTTGGTTTTCCAGGACAGGGGGATCTTTACGATTTTTTTTCGCCCAGTTCTACTCATTTAAAAATCATGAAAAAATTCACGAAGCTTCTACAAATCAAGATGAAGTTGGGGATTTAATTTCATAATTTTTGAAGATCATTTGAGTGGTCAAAAAAATTCGACAAAATCGCTCTGTTTTTCCCCTTGAAAAACCCACTTCGAATTTTTGAAGTTTTGAGATTTCAAAATCCAACTTCCAACCATTGTTTGATCTCCAAATTTTCATGGTGAGTATTACATTTCATAAAAATGATCTCCTAAAAATATTAGCTTCAAACTCCCTTGTTTCCATTTTCAAATAAATCATCCAAGATGAGGGTGAATAGTGTTCTTCATGAACTAATCTTGTTTTCTTTGATTTCTTTGGTTGATCTAGCAAGCTTAAACACTCCTAAGGACTATACCAAGCTTTTTAAGGCTATTTCATACTCCCAAGAAGGTATAACAACTTGAAACCCTAGATCTTGTTTTGAGTTTAAGCATGTTCTTGATGGATCATGAGTTTTAAGTGAGTTTTAGTGATATTATGCATGTATGTTACCTTAGAGACATGATTGGTCTTTGTTAAATGTTAAAATGTTTTAGATGAACCGAAAGGCATTGTTTGGCCTTATTTCATGGTTGAATAACATGTATATGTTGTTTGGGGTGGAAACTATGATTATTGGAAAGTTTGGAATTTGGAAATATCCGATTTATAACCGTCGTGATGCCCGATTTTCGTTAAACCTTGAAAACCGTGCATCACAGTAGCTTTATCTCACGGCCTAGCTTTATATTCTGCCATGTTAAGGTAGATGATGTTATAAGCTTCGATTTGATATAAAGATCATGTGAAATGGACTTACGGTTTAGGAATTATAGCCGATTTACTAAAAGTGGTTCGAAACCGTAATTGCAAGTTCGTAACTGAAATTGGATTCCTTTAATACTACGAAATCAGTGGCGAATCTTGATAATTAAATATTAGAGGTAAAAAGGAAGGTGTGAGAGAAAACCACATATCGAAGGGATCGTTTTCCGATTTTATAAAAATGTTCGAATCAAGGTTAAACGCGAGCGAACCCCTAAAAGCATACTTGGTTATAAACTTGGTTAAGTACTTAGAAAACGGGCGATAAATCTCGAGGTATACTCTTGGTTCGTAAATGATCGACCTTAAAACTTACATGACTTCAGTATATACCAAGTGTAAGTACAGTGACATGTCGTATTAACGAACGAATGTCGGGTCGGATCGATGATAAAAGAAATCCAATAAAAGGGGTATAACGAGATAACTCGAGAACGTGTTTCGATTTAAGTATAACTTAACCTTTAAAGTTTTAAGTGATTAATCCCGAATGTCTTGGCTATTTATAGATCACCAAGCTGACCCGAGACCCGCTACCACTACCCCTTATCGTACTCGACTACCAGGCAAGTTTCAATTCCCTTCTTTTAGGCTGATATATATATATATATATATATATATATATATATATATATATATATATATATATATATATATATATATATATATGTGTGTGTGTGTGTGTGTGTGTTTTCTGTTATACATATGCCATAGCATGCATGCCTACTTTCAAGTTATATCGTTATGATTGTTCCCTGATTGTTTATTGGCTTATAAATTAGATAACTAACGTATCAATTATAAGCCGGTTATTGTAAGACCCTCATAGAAGGGCGTATACATCTTATTCGTCAAATATAGACCGGGTGTCAATATTTCTTGATATATCGAGATCACCTCGGAGGAAAATATTTAAGTAAATATTTTCCATTATTTGGGCGACGAATATTATTTGAATATTCGTTCGAGATTATTTATTTAACGATCCTTACTTCAAATAATTATTTGAACGTAACCATTCGACGAATAATATTTTTCAATATTCATTCAAAGTCGAATAGATTATCGATTATTATTCCGAATATTCTTCTAAAGATTGGACTACTAAATGAATATTATTTGAATATCCATTTAGAATATTATTTTATTAATTAATTACTTGATGAATATTATTCTAATATTCATCTGAAGCTTGATTTATTTATCGAATATTATCTCGAATATTCCTTTAAAGCTTGGATTACTAAATGAAGATTACTTGATATTCATTTAGAATATTATTCATTAAATGAATATTACTTTTTGAATATTCATTTAAATTCCTTATTAATTAATGAATATTATTTTGAATATTCATTTAAATATTTATTTATTCAATAAATATTCTCTTGATGTTTCTTCAAGGATTATTTGGAGAAATACTCTGATTAATGATATTCTTTCATATTCCTAAATATTCTTTAAATATTTTAATTCAATAAATATTCTCTGAATATTTATTCCATACTTAGGATAACCTCAATAAGGTTTATCTTCTTCGATTATTACGGAAAATATCTCGGAGTCATATTATTATTAATCTTATATCAAGAAAGGTTCTCAGACATCATTCTTCTTTGATTCTACCTCCCTAATAATAAGGGAACCTCACTTGGAAAATGTTATTTATCTTGTCGACTTCCCGGTCATAAATTATTCTCTTCACTCGCAATGCGGGTGCTATTGACTTATTAAGTCGTTGTGTACCTTCTCATCTTTCGAGGGGTAAGATTGTTGGAACAAGTTGATATTCGTTACCAAGCAATAGCTTGGAAGTTATTGGTGAATTTTCCTTTCCAACTAGATACGACTACCTTGTAGAGTCTTATCAACAAGTATTATACTTGGGGAAAGGGGGACGAACGTTACATTCAGAATCATGAATTCTAATTGAACTAGGAGTCGTGTAAGAGGCCGAGTAGCGCCGGTCCATCCCCTTTGGCCCAACCGTTGGCTGGGGAGATCTAGTAAGGCGATAGACAAGTAAAGCCGTCAGTTCTTCCTTCTACCGGTAGTAAATCTAATTTGAGCTGTACGATCTCGACTGATCATCAAGATTGGAACAGCGGGCGCGGTGAATACTCCATCATTGGTTCATCATCCAAACTTATTTATTTCCTGCAACATGATTACTGTTGGCAGAGCTGGAAAAGTGTTCATAACTGGAATTGCAATCTTTTCATGCAAGTTCCTCTTTTTAATGACAATGAGAATATCTCGCTTACTTTTGATGTAGCAGATATTTCTACAAACAAATACTTTAAGTTACCTTGTAACTTCATCGTTCATATTATACCGGCATCATTTCCGTAAATGCATGGCATATGGTTTGAAAGATACTTTTGAACTGTTATATATTATCGTTCAGTTATATATTATTGTTGGTGGGCTATTGCTCACCCTTGCTTTATTATTATATCACAACAACAGCTAGACCAGATGACTCGCACAAGGCGCACTCGACGCAGGCGAGGACGATGAGACTACCAGAGCTAAAGAAGAAGCTATTGGTATGATAGATTTATTCTTTCAGTTCCAAGTATATGGTCTAGTATGACTTATGTAAATGGATGGCAAAGAGTATGTATTTATATTGAAATTCTTTCGGATTGTAAGAACTCATAATGTGATTAATAAAAAAATTTGATTGTTACTCTGATTTCATCTCTGGGACTATAATGGGTGTGTTTTATATTGTTGTGTTGGGTCATAGAGATGTAATTTATTTTATGTTAAGGAAAGTTCAATTGTTGTGGACAGAATTGGAAACCGTAACCACCGGATCCCGGACCCCGGATCTGGGGGTGTTACAATTTCCTCCCCGGTCATTAGCTCTTCTGTGGAGTTCTCTTCTTCCTCCATCATCCGTTCCTGGCACAGTCTAATCTTTTCTAACAATGGAGGTTGGATTCTAATTTCCATCAACTTTTCTTGGCCCTCTCCAGGTAACTCAACCTCAATTTCCAACTTCTCAAAATCTTTCACTAGTTCTTCCTCTGAAGTTATCATTTTGAGCTTTTCTTTCCTACTAAGGGCGTCAGCCACCACATTGGCTTTGCCCGGGTGATAACGAATTTCACAGTCGTAATCCTTGATTAACTCTAACCATCTCCTCTGGCGCATGTTAAGCTCTTTCTGAGTGAAAATGTACTTGAGGCTCTTATGGTCAGTGTAAATCTCGCACTTTTCCCCATACAGGTAGTGTCTCCAAATCTTTAAAGCGAAGACTATGGCTGCTAGTTCTAGATCATGCGTGGGATATCTGACCTCATACTCCTTCAATTGCCTAGACGCATACGCTATTACCTTGCCGTGCTGCATAAGCACGCATCCCAGTCCTTTATGCGAAGCGTCACTGTAAATCACGAAATCTCCTTTTCCATCAGGTAATGCCAGCACTGGGGCTGTCACCAGCCTCTTCTTTAACTCTTGGAAACTCTTCTCGCATTTCTCAGTCCATTCAAATTTCTCGGTTTTACGGGTAAGTCGAGTTAATGGAGCTGCGATTTTCGCAAAGTCTTGGACAAATCTCCTGTAATATCCGGCCAGTCCAATGAAACTCCTCACCTCGGTTGGAGTAGTTGGCCATTCCCAGTTTGAAACTGCTTCTATCTTGGAGGGGTCAACCAACACTCCTTCTCTATTGATCACGTGCCCTAAGAATTGTACCTCATTTTTCCAAAACTCACACTTGGAGAACTTGGCATATAACTGCTCCTTCCTGAGTATTTCTAAGGTTATCCTTAAATGTTCAGCGTGTTCTGCCTCTGTCTTTGAGTAGATGAGAATATCATCAATGAAGACTATCACGAATTTGTCCAAATATTCCTTGAACACTTTATTCATTAGGTCCATGAAGGCTGCTGGGGCGTTGGTCAATCCAAATGACATAACTAAGAACTCATAATGTCCATATCTGGTACGGAATGCAGTCTTCGGGATATCTTCAGGTTTGATCTTCAGTTGGTGATATCCCGTTCTCAGATCAATCTTTGAGAAGTATTCGACGCCTCTTTGTTGGTCAAACAAATCGTCTATCCTGGGCAATGGATACTTATTCTTTATGGTTAGCTTGTTAAATTCTCTGTAGTCGATGCATAACCTCATACTCCCATCCTTTTTCTTAACAAACAACACTGGTGCGCCCCAAGGCGACACACTGGGCCTTATCATGCCCTTATCCAACAATTCCTGTAATTGTTTAGCTAGCTCCTTCATTTCTACTGGGGCTAGTCGGTACGGGGCCTTCGAAACCGGCGCCGTCCCCGGGGCTAACTCGATGGCAAACTCAATTACCCTATCAGGTGGTAGTCCGGGAAGATCTTGTGGAAACATGTCTTCAAATTCGTTAACTACCGGAATATCTTGTATCTTGGGCGCCTCTTTCTGGGTGTCTATAACGTAAGCTAAATAAGCTTCATTCCCTTTTCGTAGCAGTCTCTTGGTTTGCGCCATGGTTAGAATGGTCTGGGTCTGTCGTAGCCCTTTAAACACTATTTCCTTCTTTCCTGGGGTTTTCAACTTAACCTTTTTCCCTTTACAATCTATTTGCGCATTATTACGAGACAACCAGTCCATACCCAAAATAACATCGAATTCCCCTAGCTTAAAAGGGATCAAATCAACACAGAAGGATCGTCCTCCTATTTCTATTTTGCAATCGGGGTGAATCTGATTAACTGGAACGACATCCTGATTAGCTATCTCTACTTGCAAAGACTCCCTTAGCGGTTGAGTTTTAAGTTTCAATTTATGCGCAAAATCTCTAGATATAAAAGACTTAGTTGCTCCAGAATCAAACAAAACATTTGTACTGACTGAATTGAGGGAAAATGTACCTGCTATCACATCCGTGTCTCTCACGGCATCTTGCACTGTCATGTAAAAAGTCCTAGCAGTTGGTGGTCGGTTAGAGGCAGCCTTGCTTGCCCCTGAAACCGCTGGTTTGTTCATTGGGCAGTCCTTCCTCATATGCCCTGGACGTCCACACTAGAAACAGGTATTGCTCTTACTAGAAGTAGGATTAACCGCGGTACACCTGTTGGAGTAGTGACCCACTCGTCCACACTTATAACAGACGGATTGCTTCTGATTGCATACTCCAGGGTGCCTTTTCCCACAAGTTGTGCATGCTGGTAGTGGAGGTCTAGAAAGGTGAGAACGGGACATTCCTAACTGCTAGCCGCCCTGGCTCACAGTTGCACTCACAGATGGTTTAAACCCACCACTCCTCCCAGGTAGGGATACTGCTCCTTGATTGAACCTATTCGGGGGTCTTTCTCCTGCGGAACCTCCGCCCATACTGGCATGCTTTCTCTTTAATCCCCCTTTTTCTCTTTCTCTCTGTGCCTGATCACTACCTGCTTCCACAATGGTCGCCTTTTGCACCAAGGTGGCATAATCATTAATCTCTAAAACCGCCACTCGATTCTGAATCCATTGTTTCAACCCCTGCTGAAACCTGTTAGCCTTCTTCTCCTCAGTATCCACAAATTCCGGCACAAACCTTGATAACTCAGTAAACTTGGCTTCATAATCGGCCACCGACAAGTTATTCTGCTTTAACTCTAGAAACTTAAGCTCCATCTGGGTTTTCATAAACTTTGGGAAATACTTCTCTAGAAACAACTGTTTAAACCTATCCCAGGTTACAATAGCATCGGTCTCCATATTCTTCTTAGCTTCCCACCAATAATTGGCCTCTCCTTTTAGCAAGTAGGTCGCAAATACAGTCTTTTGGGCCTCCTCAATACTCAGAATCTCGAAAGATTTCTCCATTTCCTTGACCCAGGCTCTTGCCTCAACGGGATCAGCCGATCCGTGATACTCTGGGGGTTTGAGGGACTTGAAGGCCCTAAAGGAATTGGCCACAGTGGTATTGTTTCCTTGGGGTGGTTGGGGATATTGGTTCAAATTTTGCCTTAGCAGATCCATAAATTGTCCCATGGGGTTTCCGCCCTGGTTCTCCCCTTCCTGTTCTACTGCAGTTTCTCCACCCTCGATTTCCCCCTCAAATTCTTCAGAGTACAGGGGTTCATCCTCTGCTCCATACTGGGAATCTTCTTGCTCATTATAATCCTGATCTTGTTCTTCACTACTTTCATGGTTTTCCTCGTGTTGGTTGTGACTCTCTTGGTCAGTAGATTCTCGGGGGTTAGCCCTAGTGCCCATTCGTCTTGGAGGCATTTTACTGAAAATTTGGAAAATTATACATTAGGTTCACTTACCTGTATAATTTGGAAAATTATACATTAGGCATTTTTTCCTTGCATAATTCTTTACATGATTGGGTTTAAGATCCCACAGTTTTATATCTCATGGCAACTTAATCAAAAAAAAAGTACATATGCTAATAAACTCGTGATCACATCCCAACAAAATTGTAATGACTGAAAGGGAAACAAATATATACCAGGTACCGAAAAGGTACAACATCCGAGTTACAACAATAGTTTAAAGTACAGCCATCCTAACAACAACAACAAGTCAAAAGTGAAATACGCTGTCTATCTGTCTAGTCTGCAAAAAGGGAAAACAAGTACAAAAAACCATCCCTACAAAAGCCGGCACTACTACGTCCGTACATGACTAGACAACTAGACCACTGCATCACTACATCTGAAATCAGCCGCCACGACGAAACATCCTCCGAACCCTCCCCATGGCGATGCGGAAAATCTCCTCAGCCTCTGCTCTGTCTACCCTACCATGCCCATCAGTAGGCAACTATCGCACCCTCACCCGAGCCCTCAGCTCGATGCGGGTCACAGTCCTATACCCAACCCTGTCACTGATAGTCCTCCTGCCCTGCAACCTCATCCGGGCGGCTCTCTCTGCTGCTAACTCCCTCCTAGACTCTGCCAACCTGGCATCTGCCACAAAAAACTCTCTATAAAGCCCGTTCACAATCAAGTTGTGAACACATACTGGGACTCCTCCTATCGGGGCATGAGGTGGGGTGGATGGCTCAGCTGGAGCAGCAGTCTCTGTCTGTTGGGGCTCTGGGGTAAACTCCTCAAACTCATCGGGGTATGGGCTCACAGGTAGTGGTGGTGGGGTAGGGGCTCTCTCAACAGGGAGGGGTGGCACTCGTAGTCCGGAACTCCCTACTGCATCCTCCACTGGCTCAACCTCATCCACAGCCTGTCCAACAACAGCAGCCATGACCTGCTCAGTGGTCATATCAGTATCCTCCTCCATGGTCCTAATCTCATATACAACCCAATAATCCTCATCCTCAGCAACTAACTCAGCATCCTGTCCTGTCTGGATCCCCTCCGGGTCCTCCTCCCCCTCAGTCTCAACAACATATGTGTCAACATCAACCTGGACCTCCTCAGGGTCTCCCTCCTCAGACTCGATCACATCAGTATCAGCATCAACCTGGACCTCCTCAGCGTCCTCCTCCTCAGGCTCAGTATCCTCCTCAGGCAAGTGCTCATAGTATGGGTCCCTAGTCCGGAACATGTCCTCATCATGCTATCTCGCAGCTGCCTCCTGGGCCGACATGTCGCTCGCCTACACAAGACGAACTATGTTACTATCATGATACTTAAAAAGTTCCCGTAATGGTTTTAGGTGAACCTGGCAAGGGTTCTTATTATATTATTGAATTTATTATTATATAACGTCATATCATCTCTTGGGATATATAACTCTCGCTCTGATACCATCTCTGTAACACCCCCAAATCCGGGGTCCGGGATCGGGTTGCCATGGTCTTATTTTTCATGATTAATACTTTACTTGAGTCCATAATAAATAAATCACATGCTGTGACCCCGCAATAATAACCACTCACACACACACAGTTATAGTCCCAGAGATGAAATTGAAATAAGTCTCACATTACGGGTTTACGAATAAAAGTTATTACAAGCCAAAAGGATAACATCATAAGTTTAAAGTTCTTGCCGTTGATTAACATTATTGATACATATAATTAAACTGGAAGCAAAAGCTGACTATCTGTGCTACCTCAGCAATGGCAGCAATAATATCAGCGGGGAGTCCTGTGGGACGGGTAACCTGCTTGCGCCGAGTGCGCCTTACGCGGGCCATGATACCTAGCTGTTGTTGTGACATAATAAATAAGCAAGGGTGAGCAATAGCCCACCAACAATATATAACTGTGCAGTAATATATAAGACAGTTCAAAGATATGTTTCGAAATCATATGCCATGCATTTGCGAAAATAGTGCCAGTTTAATATAGAGGATGAAGTTAACTCAACAGATATATATTTCGTAGAAGCATATGCTATGCCCAAAATAAGCAGGATAGCATCATTTTTATAAAAGATAGGAACTTGCAAGAAAGATATTGCTATTCCAGTTTGAAATACTTTTTAACTCTGCCAACCATGATGATGTTGCAGAAAATTTCCAACATTGAGTGATGAACTAATACTGGAGTTTGACGCGCCAGGAGAAATAGCATTTACACGATGATCAGTCGCATGTTATGCTCCCCACCTCTTGTTTACTACATGTAGAAGGAAGCACCGACGGATTTACTTGTCTACCGCCCTCTGGAACCCCCTCGGCCAACGGTTGGGCAATTTGCTGGACCGACGCCACTGGGTCACTTACGCATCTCCTAGTTCATTTCACATCCATAACTTGAAACGTAAAGTTCGTCTCCCTTTCCCCAAGTATAATAGTTGTTGATAAGACTCCACAAAGTAATCGTATCTAATTGGAAAGGAAAATTCACCAATATTTCCCAAGCCGCTGCTTGTTAATGGATACCAACTTGTTCCAACATTCTTACCCCTCGAATAATGAGTGGGTATACACAATTCCATGAATAATAGCAACCAAGTTGCGAACGAAATGAATAATTTATGACCGAGCAGTCATAAGATAAATAACATTCTTCAAGTCAGGTTCCCTTATATTCGAATCGAAGGAAGAATGGAATTACTGAGAACCTTCCTTGATAATATTATAATAATAATAAGACTTTGGAATAATTCATATAATATTCGAAGGTCGATGATACTATGCGAATGAAGTAAATCATTTTTAAAACGAGTTAGAAGAATTAAATAAATATTCCAAGAATATTTATTAGTCGCAGACATTGAAAAAGGGTTGCTTGGAATAATCTTTGAGTAAATACTCTGAATAATATTCATTGAACAAATAATGAATATTCAAATTAATAATAATATTTGTTGATGAAATAATCCTCAAACGGATAATTGAAATAATATTCATTGAATCAATAATGAATATTATATTTAAGAATGATACTTATTGATGAAATAATGATCAACTGAATAATTGAGACAATATTCATTGAACAACTAATGAATATTCACTTAATAATATTTATAGAAGAATTGATTATCGAATGAATATTTGAAATAATATTTATCGAATGTCTGGAGTTCGAATCAACGTTCAACTAATATTTATAAAATAAATAGGGATTGAATGAATATTCGGAATAATATTCATTTAAATAAATAAGGCCCGACTGAATATTAAAATAATATTCATTAAATAAAAAAACTCGAATGAATATTCAAAATAATATTTATCGAAGAAATAAGAATGAACATTCCCTAAGTAATTAACTTAGCTGAGAGTTCGAAATAATATTCGAATATTAAATCGACCTTAGATGATTATTAAAGATAATGTTCATCGAGTAAATAAATAACTGATGATTAATCCGAATAATACTTACAAAATAATCTCAAAGGACATTCCCATATTATTCGCCAAATAATAACTGGAAAATATTTACTTAAATATTTTTCTCCGAGAATAATATTAATATATCAAGAAATAACGACTCCCGGTCTATAACCAAAGAATGAGATTCAACTACCCTTCGCTTAAGGGTTTTAGAAATTTCCGGCTTATAACTGATATAATAGCTATCTAGCTCATAAGCCAACAACAATTCAGGGAACAAGTATAACAATATGACTTTAAAAGTAGGCACGCATGCTATGGCATATGTAATGTAACAAAAAAAAACATATTTATATTCACAACAACAGCCTTAAAGAAGGATTTGAAACTTGCCTGGAAAGCGAGTGCGGGTAAGGGTGGTGGTAGCGTGTCCCGGGTCAGCCTGACGATCTATAAATAGCCAAGGCATTCGGGATTAATCACTTAACACTTTACAAGATTAAATATAGTCTTCACTTAAGTCGAAACACGTTTTCAAATTATCTCGTTATACACCTCTTAGTGTAACTCTTTTTATCACCGATGCGGTTCGACATACGTTCGCTATTATGACCCGTCATTGTACCCACACTTAATACGTACTTAAGCCATGTAAGTTTTAATATCGATCATTTACGAATCAAGATTGTACTACGAGTTTTATCGTCCGTTTTCTAAGTTATTAACCAAGGTCATAATCAAACATGCTCCTAGGGGTTCGTTCGCGTTTAACCTTGATTCGAACATTTTTATAAAATCGTAAAACGATCCTTTTAACGCAAGGTTTTCTCTCACACCTTCCTTATCATCTCTAGTATTTAATTACGATGGTTCGCTACTGCATTACCAAATTTATACAGGTTCAATTCTGATTACGAACTGGTGCTCTCGTTTACGAACCACTTATCTTAATTCGACCATAACTCCTAAACCGTATATCCATTTCACTCGATCTTTATATCAAAACGAATCTCGTAACATGAACTAACTAAACATAGCAAAATCCGGGACTGGACAGTAAGGTAATGCTACTGCTATTCACGGTTTCTTAAGGTTAACGACAATCGGGCATTACGACGGCTATGTTTACATGATTTCCAAATTTCAAACCATTCAATGATCATGGTTTACACTCCAAACAATACATACATGCTATTTATCCATGAACTAAGACCAAGCAATGTCTTTCCGTTCATCTAAACTAATTTAAAATTTAACAAAGCCCAATCATAATCTTAAGGTCCTAAACATGCATTAAATCCATATAACTCATCTAAAATACCAAAACTTAAACTAAGAGCTAGGTTTTCAAGAGTGGTATACCTTCCTTGGTGTATGTATGAACTTATCAAGCCTTGTTTAGCCCTTATCTAGCCTTAGTATAGCTTGGATGATCAAAAGAAATCAAGAAATAAAAGTTAGTTTCATGAAAGCACTATTCATCATCACTTTGATGATTTATTTGAAAATGGAAAAAGATGAATTTGGAGCTGAAATTTTTAGGGGATCTAAACTATGATATGAAGTACTCACCATAAAAATTTCAAGATCAAATGATGGTGGGAACCCCCCTTTTTAGCTTAAACCGTGAGCAGCAGAATGGAGAGGAAATGAGAGAGAGTTTTGTGTTTTTTTTGATGTGTAAAATTTCTTAATGCATGTATCTTTATGTATATACTTGGATGCATCTCTTCTTTTTGTGTTGTCAACCATCTATTGGTCCACTTGTTGCCTTCTTATTGAACCAAGTGTTGGCACTACAACAAACAACTCCATTTTTGCAAGAATGCAATTACACCACTCATCTTGTAGTTGACTTATAAGGATGATACTTTGGTTTCTCCTTTTCCCACCAATTGCACTTGTTGGTCTCTTGGTTATTTATTCGTTCCTTTGTTCGGGTATTACTCAATTTCCTTGTTCATTCAGAGGAATATCTCAAGGATTTCTAGTTATGGATTTACTGGAAACTTTCTTGATAACTTTACTAATATTCTCAATACTCATTTGTAACCTTTGTATTTAAATCCCTTAAATCTCAATTGTAAATTCTTAAATCCTTTAAGGTCTCGGGAAATCTCAGAGAAAATAAAAGTGCTATTTTTCTGATTCCGATATCATTTACATACACTTATTTCATCCACTGATTATTAATACGAACTCGGAAATCCATTCAGACTGCTTCTATATAGCGTCGTCTAATAATATTCCAATTTCCACCAAAACACTATTCATAACTCATTTTTTACTTAATTCCTATAATTAGGAAAATGAACCTGGTTTATTCTCGGGTGTTCCTTAACCTTTTTACGGAACTACTGGATTAATCGATATCGATCTGGATGACATGAGAATATTCTCCTGCTTGAAATTGCCATATTTTATTACCTTAGAAGATAAATTATTCTTACCAATGTTGTCACCCTTTAGCATTCTTCAAGACATAGAAATAATAAAGTCGAATTCCATTCATTCTTTCCAAATATCATTTATTACATTGTAGCCGTAACCGCTATTCATTCTTACATCATTAAATACATAAAAGTTTTAATTCCACCCAAAATCGGGGTTCTTACAGTACCGTACGGATACAGGGGTCCAAAACGGGGAAAATTACATCCTAACGAAAATCGGGCATTATAACGGCTATATTTTCATACTTTCCAAAATTCAACTCCTCCAAATCCATCATCCACCTTATACACCATCACCTACACCATGTGGTCATCTTACCAACCATGGTTACAAGCACATACTCCTTTCATATACCATAAAAACACTTTTAAACACATATATAATCATGATTTCATCACTTATAACCTCTTAACCACTAATACCATTAATATTCATCATAAAACTCAAGAGGGGTGAAGAGATTATACCTTCTTTGAAGCTTTAACACTCTTAATATATGCTTGTAGTCCTTAATACACCTTGATACAACCTTATACTAGCTTGAATCAACTAAAGAAACCATGAAAAACCAAGTTAGTTTCTTAAAGTTACTATTCACTACTATTCACCATCAACTCCCATGATTTTATTACCTTATAAAATGATGCTTGATGGCTATGAAACTTTGTGTATGTCTTTATCTATCCTCAAGTGGCCTCCATGATTTTTCCCTTGAGTTTTAGTTGATTGGAACTAGGGTTTGGAATTTGGTTTTTCTCCTTTTTTTCCTTGAAAATTCGAATGGAAGATGATGGGTGGGGAGAGATATTTTCTTTCTTGATTTTTGATATTATCTCATCTTAATCTTGTTTAATCTAGTGTCTTGTGGAAACTTGTGAAATTTTACAAGGTTAAAGGACTAATCTACCCCTTAAAACAAGTTAGTGGATGATGATGTCACTAATGATGTCATTGGATGCATCCTTTAATTCTTTCTTGATTTTTCCTAAGAAATTTGCTAGCACTCTTGGTAATAATAATGTGGTATATATCCTTGTTATGTTATAATCTTGGTTGTTTGGTTTCCATACTCGTCTAGTTGTGGTTCGTTTCGAATATATCTCGTCATCCAGTGGTTTTGAAATCGTTTAAAAATCCAAATTCCCTTAGCATTTCCTTAACTTAAAAATTCCCCTGGTTTAACTTAAATTCACTAATTCCTCAATATGTAATTCCTTTAATATTTCTATGCTCCTTAATATCCAATAAATAGAAACTCGTTTGAACTCAAAATCCTCAAAAATCCGTATTCAAGAATTTCTGAAATCTATCGTCATTTCGAGTCACTTATTTTCCTAGTACAATACTAATATGGTTTCTGTTTACTCGTTTTCCATTTCAAGTATAGAGTACTAACATACCATTTTCCTAAATCCTCAAAATTTACTATTCATGTGACCACTGTAGCATTACTAAAGTTAGGGTTATTACAAAGATCTTCCCATGTAGTAATGGAACCAGGTGGTAACAAGTGTAGCCAGCTTTTAGCCTTATCCCTCAGAGAGAATGGGAAAAGCCTCAACCTGATAGCATCATCCGACACACCATTGAACCTGAAAGTGTCGCAGATCTCGATAAAGTCCCGAATATGCATGTTAGGATCCTCTGTAGAAGCACCCCCAAACTAACTGAATTCTGCACCATCTGAATTGTGCCCGGCTTGATCTCAAAGTTGTTAGCCGTAATAGCTGGCCTAACAATGCTAGACTAGATGTCATTGATTTTCGGCTGAGAATAGTCCTTCAAAGCCTTGACTGCTGCTGCTGCTGCGTCACCCATCTCTACTGTAGTCTCAAGTTCTTCTGCCTTATTCTCTTCTTCTTGAACCTCTAGAATTACAGGCTCTTCCTTGCTTTGATCTTCACCTAACTCCAGGTCTCGAGTCTGAGAACGCGTTTGCATACACGCTCAAGTGCCTGAAACACCAAGAAACAAACAACTAATTAAGAAGTCCGAGTCAGTGAACGCTAACGACCACTATTGACAAGCACATAAACTAAAATAAAACACTGATGATCCCCGGCAGCGGCGCCAAAAACTTGTTAGCACAAAATCACGCAAGTGCACGTGGTCACAAGTAATATAATTAAAGTTCGTTCCGTAGAGATCTGGTTAAGTTTTAATCAGTAAATATGCCTATGCAACAATGTTTGGTTTTAACCCACTATTAAGACAAATAACAAGAATGGGGTTTTAATTATCTAAAATAACTAGAATGCAAATTATTTAACTAAGAATAATTAACTATTGAGAATTAAATCTGAATTACTGATATGAGATAAAACATGGGATCCAAACTTCATTATCTACTTCACTTAGAGTTGATGCCTTTAATCAATACATGTGATGGTTTTGATATCTGATCAGACAACACGAAACAAGCAAACGCTACTTCTCAGTGTACGAATACCAAACTAAACATGCATCCACAAAAGAGATAGAAGATGAATAGACACCAATTATACTTAGACCCTATATCTCTAAAAGATTTGAAAGCATAACGGTTGAAGAACAAGTTGTCTATCAAGATCACATAGGGTAACATAATATCTCTATTTACGCCACAAATCATGATGTTAACACATCAACCTATCCTATGCTAGCTTGGCAAGTTCTAAATCTCAAGATCCACTCTCGTTTCGAAAGAGATTAACAAGTTAGATGTTCGCGACGCATCTAAATACATGAAACACAACCATACAAGGATATCAAGAATTCACCACACATAAATCTTTAAAGCAATCAAACTACTAAGCTACATAGATAAATCCATTAGAATCCCATGACAACGATTAGCCCATAATTGAACCGTTCATCGTCATGGGATTTGATGATAACATGATATAAAACAAGATATGAAAGAAAGCAATAAAGATATTATTAAAACTAAGAGTTGAGAAAACAAATCTATAATTCAACGTATACAAAAGATGAAGTTGATCTAGATCTGTGCTTGTCACCGAGCGTTGAATCCTTCTCTCCTTTTCTCCTTTGCAAAACTAAGCTATGATATGTAATTGTATGTAATGATGTGTTTACAAGGGTTGGATGTGTTTATATAGGCTCTAGACATCTTGCCCAACAAGAAAATACCTTATAATACAACTAGAATTCGTTTTGGGTGTCAAAAACTAAGTAGAATACAATTTAAGATCGAAAAAGGGCAAAACTGGAAATTTCCAGCGCACAGTCCCGAGCAAGGTGCTCGAACCGCGCAAGTTTCCTGGAGCCAATTTGCTGGAATTTGGCGCAACTTGCCCAAACGGCGCAAGTTGCCCGGCTGCGATCTGCGGAAAATTTAATTTCTTCATTTTTTCAGCTTTTCTTCCCGTTCCTTTTGCATGAGCTTCCGTCTTCACTTCCTCTTGACTTGTACACTTCTTGGTAGTTGACCTTAGCCTCCATTCTTCATTCCATATCATTAATCAACTCCAAAAACGACGGAAACTACACCCTTAATCGATATTTCTTCAACCCTGCACAATTAAATAAAACACATAAAAAATACAACAAACTTGAGGCCAAAGCAATCAATTTAAGCCGATTTGGAATATTTCAAGTGGATATAAAATCCACTTATCACACCCCCAAACTTAAACCGATGCTTGTCCTCAAGCATAAACAATTACAACTAACTAACTAACTAGTACCACTTCCGTAGGTGATCACGGTTGCATTTGGCATATGCAACAAGCCATTTAAACCCCTAGGCAGCCCTAGTGGACGAGTAAGGTCTCGTGAGGGCCTATAGCGAATGTACCCACAAAATCCAATGCAATGCAATGCATGAATGCAACTAATATGAAAATGCAATTAATATCCTACCATACCTTCAAATCCTCTCATGCCATATCAACTTAAGAATCAAAGTAAATACGCAATGTCTTGGTGTCGAAAGTGCAAGTATTCACATAGTCTACTCAATGAACATGCATAAGTTCTCACAAGTCCATGTCAAATGTAAGAATAAGTTAGTAAACATGCTAAGCCTATAAGAGTACATCTTTGAGACAAAACTCGGGATCTCATACGCCAAAACAAGCAAACACTCACATTCCACTCATAAAAGAATATTCACTCAAGAACAAGGGTAAGTGTATCACTCAATTCCAACGAAATCATAAGCATGCTTGACAATTCGTATCAATCTAACTCTTAACACAACATACATCAATGACGATAATCAAAAGGTCTTTATTCGGGTTGTAACGGGGCTAGGGACAAGGTATGTCAAATAAGCCAAAACAGGTGAAGTGTCAAAAGCTAATAGGAACTTAATAATCATACATAACCACCTAGTTTCCCCCCCCCATAATTTTATGCAACAAAAACACTCGAATAGTCGACTAAAGTAGGATCACAATAAACATAAACATGCTCTCATAACATAATATATATATTTTTTTTCTTCATTTTTCAGCTTTTTTTCCCGTTCCTTTTGCATGAGCTTCCGTCTTCACTTACTCTTGACTTGTACACTTCTTGGTAGTTGACCTTAGCCTCCATTCTTCATTCCATATCATTAATCAACTCCAAAAACGATGGAAACTATACCCTTAATCGATATTTCTTCAACCCTGCACAAATAAATAAAACACATCAAAAATACAACAAACTTGAGGCCAAAACAATCAATTTAAGCCGATTTGGAATGTTTCAAGTGGATATAAAATCCAATTATCAATAAGCTTCACGCTTATCTTGAAGAAGAGGGGATCTCCGACGAAAAGGAGATAGAGAAGATTCTGGAAAGGCTACTATTGGAGACCTTTCCCAACTTGAAATAATTCTCAATTCTTAAGAACTACTTGTATTATTTTAAGTTTTTTTAATGAAAAGACCGTTTCAACTTTTTAATGTTCTTGCATGTCTTTCGTTATTATATTCTTGATTGTTTGCAATGCTTGTGAATGTTTGTGTGAATGGATGTCTGTGGATATGTGCGAGCATAACAAATATGTGCTTAATTGATTAAAAATGCTAATTAGTAATTTAACTTGAGCAATAGGCAAAGTCGATTAAAATTCATGGCACAAATTATTTCCGCTTAAGTTGTTGTCAATAAGTGAAGATGCTGTCACGAAGTGCCATGACAGCAAGTTTCTTAGACGACACAATGGAAAAAGTCTCTGTCATGAAATTTAAAGGAAATTGTATAAATTGCTTAATGATGACAGTTTGTTTTTACGACGATGTTACTGTCAAGCAAGGCTGTTGTCATCCTCTCAAATTACTAACGAATTTGTTACGGTGCACAGGTTACTGTTGAGAATAGTGGACCGATTTAATTGGGATTTTATCTCCATGATTTACAACCACTAAAAAGTAACTACCCACGACACCACGTGACTGATGAATGGGCTAAGACAGTGCTACTTTCCCCTTCTCAGTAAAAACATTTGCTATATTCATGTAAGCAACTATCAAACACACAAACACACAAACACTCAACATAGCCTCTCTCTCTCTCAAAAGCAAAAATCTCTCTCCCAAAA
The DNA here is from genome assembly GCA_036435485.1 of Saposhnikovia divaricata. Lineage (NCBI taxonomy): Eukaryota > Viridiplantae > Streptophyta > Magnoliopsida > Apiales > Apiaceae > Saposhnikovia > Saposhnikovia divaricata. The sequence continues at coordinate 133,243,403 of CM071594.1, read as the reverse complement.
CTCAAAGCAAAAATGGCACCTAAACAATCCTCTTCTCCAACAAACTTTGCTGGCATTCTTACTGCTGAAGATGCTGGTGAAGGATTTAAAGGACTCGTATCCTTTATCAACAAGTCCTATCTGGGTCATGCTATAACGTCTACGCCATCTTTAGACCTCGAAAGACTTAAACAATTCTGGAAAACTGCCAATGGTCCAGGAGGTGGAGATAATGACACCATAATTTGCACAGTCAAAGGTGTTACTTGCACTCTCACAATTAAAGGCATCAACGAAGCTTTAGGAACTGGATTGCAAGCTAAAGAATCATACAAGGAACTTGCAAGTGATGAAACCTTAAAGAAGTTTTTCTTGAAAATTGGGTATTCTGGTCCTGTTCTTGAAGAGGGTACTTCAAAATGGTACTCGACTGGTGAAATGGACAGAAAGCATCTGAGGAAGGAGTGGACCATGATTTTCGATGTCATGGTAAAGGTGTTCTCAACCAAAACCATTGGCTGGAATGGAATTCCCTCCTACATTAAGAAGCTCACTCACTCTCTTGTCCATGGATACAAAGTGGATGTAGGAGAGCTACTTATGAGTCAACTCAAGTCAACTCTGATCAGGAAGGTACATGTCTATCCTCGCTTTATTACAATGTGTTTGAATATGTTATATGGTGTTGATGATAATGCATCTATTTCAATGGATTGCAATGTTTTGAAAAGAAATACACACACAACACTCAATACACATAATTCAAATTCACAAATTCCACCCTGTTTCACCAAGCACATGGCTGATCAAGAGCGTAATCTTGATGTTAAACTACCCTCAGGGTATGTTATCTTCTCCCTTGAGAATGAAGTTGAATTAGACCCAAATCCAGTTAACCCACATTCTACTGCATTCATTCCAATCAGATCCTCTAGACAAACAAAAGCCACTAAATTAGCCCTGCAAGAATCCAAGAAAAGACCCTTGGAAATTGGTGTTTGTGGTAGTCCTGAGAATGTTGAGGGAGAAACTGCACTTGATGCAGCAAATAAGGATGTTAGTAAAAGTGAACCCATAGTGGTTCCTCTTGAGTCTAAGAAGAAGAGAGCTAAGAGGGACAAAACCACTGTCAGCCACCCTGCAGTCTCACAAAAGGCTGTAGAGGATACAAGGGAATCAAACACATCCCTAGGTGCTTCTTCTCAACAAGAAGTATCTTTTGAAACTGGCCTGTCTCCCAAGGCATCCTGTAAAGAGTCAGCACAACCTCATGTACTCACTCATGAGGAGCCTACACTTGCAAAAATGTACACGGAGTTAGGGCACAGCGAGGGTCATGAAACTTCTACTCCTGATGTTCCACAAGTTACCCCTATGGAACAGCCAAAAATCTCTTCTATACCATCACCTTCTTTATTCTCTAATCCATCAATTGTTTCTTCTCAACAACCTAGAGAGGAGGATAGTCCCAACCCTTCTGGTTTTGATCATCCATCTCAAGTTATGGATGAGCCCCCATTAAATGGTCCACAAGAACCCATTTCTCAAAGTGAAATGGACACCAGTCCCTCAAACACTGAGCAAGATCAAGATGGTACTTTGCCAGAAAATGAAACAGCCAACATCTTGGTCGAACTCCAAAAAGCAACTGACCTGCCGGAAGTTGCTGTCACAGCCTCAGCTGTTGTCAAAGACACCACAAAAGTTGCTGTCAACCCTCCAGTAGACAGTAACATCTTGGGTAAAGATGTTGTCACCTCTACTCAACTTGATCATGATACGATAATCGTTGAAGATGCTTCAGATGATGGTCAAGAAACTCTCTTTGCTATGAAGGTAAAATCTAAACTTTCTACTTCTTCAACTAAAATGCATGTAAGTACTGCTAATACCCATGCATCTAGGATGAGTGAGGGAGTGAAAAGAAAAAGAGAGATAAAAGAAAAGAGAGGTAAGCATAAAAATGAGAGGCAGCCAAACGAGCTGGCAAAAGGTGAGAGACTTGAACATGTCCAGAGTGCAATTGAGGGAACCCCACACAAAAAGGCATTGGGCCTTGAGAGTCATTCTGTGAGGAGTGATGCAATCACTTAGAAAAACAATGAGCGTGTGAGAAACCCTATAGCCTCATTGCCTCAGTCTTTTCCTTTGTCCCTAAAAAGGTTAAGGTCTGATGGTCCTTCTAAATAAGCTGAATCAAGGTTGAAATCCCTTGAGGGCAGATGTGCATCTATGGAAGCCAAGATTGATGCACTATCCACTATGGTAGCTACTGGTTTTTCTGAGATTCAACAGACTCTGTTATCATTCTTTGTCACCCTTGGTGCTGCCAACTCAACTAAGGGGGAGAAAGTGGTAGATCAGAATCAAGAGAAAGTGGTAGATCAGAATAAAGCAAATCTGGTAGTGAAGGAGAAACAAGGTGGAGCTACAGGTGAGGGGAGCCAAGAAGTGAGGGGGAGCAAGTTGTGGAAGAAGATGGAGATGGAAGTGAGGGGGAGCAAGAGAAAGAAGAAAGAAACTTTGGTGAAGAACTAAAGGCAGCAGGAAGTGGTGATTTGTTTGAAGAAGTTTTGAATGGTGAGCCAGTACTTCTAAATCAGGAGATATTGAAGCAATTAAAGAAAAATCAGAAGCCTGAGAGAACAATATTGCCACCAATGAAAATCAATGAGCCAAATCCTGAAGAAACTGAAGCTCCATTCCAGAAGTTGCAGAGGGAATGGAGAGAAAAAGAAAAACAAAATGCTCTGGGTAAAGGCGAAGGCAAAATGCCTAAGTATGTAGACTCAACTACTAGAACTACTTGGTGAGATGGAAGTGAATATGCCCTTGAAGATGCAGAAGCCATGATGGTTGAACACATGGAGAGTACTTTGAGCAATCAAGATAAAGAATTCAGTAAGTTGGTGGATGATTCTATTAGTGAAGCAAGAGGAGTCTTTACAAAATTGGCACCAATACTGAAGAGAAAAATAATAAGTATCTCTGTGAAAATCAACTTGGAAAGAAGATGGGCTGTTCAAATTTATCTGAGTAGCCGTTTGACCATATCCATCACAATGCAACTTTTACAAAGTTTGCAGGCAAGAGTACTCCAAATTCTTAGAACCTTGGTACTGAGAAATTCAACAACCTTCAATGATAGTCTGTTAGCACAAATCGAAAGGATGGTTGAAGACAAACTCCCTGAAGTGATTCAAAATCCTTATGGTGTGTGTTTCAGAAGGATCACAGATGCAGGAGCAAGAAGGGTGGATTTCTTACCATTGGACAAAGGTTCAAGAATGAGCATTGAGACATGTATGACTGTGCTAAGAAAAATTCTCAAATCCAGTATCACCAGTGACAAGGTTAAAGCTGTCAAAGATATTCACAAGCTATTGGCAAGAAGAGATGAGGAAATTAGATCAATCATAAAGAAGCTGATCTCTAAAGCCAATGCCAAGAAAGGAGGAAGCTGTACCTATGATGATACACTGGATGATGACGAGGATGACTTTGGAGGAAGTGGTGGACCTACAGAAAATAGGAGTTCTAGAAGAGAAGCCTCTGAGAATGTTGAAACTGAAACTCAGAAGGATAACACCCAAGAAGAGCAAGAAACTCCCAGTACTGAAAAGAAAGATGTTGTCAATGTTGAAGGGGAGTTAGAAATTCTTGAAGCCTTGGAGGCTAGTATCCTGAGACTAGTTGTCGAATGCTTTAATGTTGAAAAGGATATTGTCGAAAAGGAAACTGTCAAAAAGGCCAAAGACACTGAAATGAAAGATGTTGTCAAAATGGACATTGTCAAAAGCCCAGACAGAGAAGCTGTCAAAGATGTTGTCATGAAAGATGCTGTCAAGTGTCAACTTGAAGAAACTGTCAAAGCACGAAGACTTGTCAAAAACTTCACTTCTAACAGAAGAAAGACAAGAGCACAAGCCTGACGTTCAATCAAAAGAAAGGGAAAGACAGTTGCAGTAGCAAAGAAAAAGAAGCATGAAGCAGCTTTGACAGAGAAGCCCATTGATAAGAGAAAAGTAAATTGTAAGAACCCTAATTTTTGGTAATATTTTCTTTTATATAATATCATGTGACATTGTCAATTTGGAACCTTTCTAGTCATCCCTGTTGTTTAATGGAATTGATTGTCTGAGAAACTATGTTGTTACATTCACTATGTAAGATAAAGGGAAGATTGTTGAAGGCAAGAATCTTATTGTTAGTAAGAATTATAAAACTTGGGATTTGAGAGTGATTAGAGTATTAAAAGATTTATTAGGAGTTATGACGAGGAATTATGGATATTCGAGGAATTTACACAATTAAGTACTTAAGGAATTACAAGGGAAATCTCTACGCGACAAAATATTATTACGAGAAATTAATTAAGATACGATACGAATTAAAGATTAAGTGACAAGCATTGGTGGAAGGATAATGATACAAGGAATGATATTACATGCAAGTCCCATGCAACTAAGTAGTTAGGAAAGCAAACTAGTAATACCAAGTGGACAAGAGGAATAGTAACTAGTTGGTACCTTTTTCCAAGGAGACAAGAGGGTATGGTGGGCTAGGCCTAGGCTTGCAACATGTGATACATATCCATACACCAATACATATCACCCAATCCCTTTTCACTTTATCCAACTAACACAAAAATCAAAACAAAGAAACTCTTTCCCCCCCAAGCTTATTGCTCTCGGCCAACAAGAAAAAAGGAGGAAGAAGAAATTCTTTCTTCCACTTCTCCTCATTCTTAATTCAAGAAAAAATTTCTAGGAACTCTACATCATATAAGGATGGTATACTAAGAATTCCAACCCTTTTCATCCATTAGTTTTCAAGTTATAAATTGTTAATGTTTTGATGAATAGTAACAATGTTGAGTTTTCTTTTAGATCTTGGATTATAAGGAGTGTAGGAGCTCATCCAAGGTGTTCTTGAGACTTGTAAGGCATACCCAAGGCTCCTAGATACTCAAAAAGGTATAAAAACCCTAACCCCTCTTGGCCATGTAGTATTTGTGATGTTTGATGTTAGATCCATGGTTATTAGTGTAAATCTTGGACATATAAGTGATGGATGATGTAGATCTTGAGTTTAAGTGTTGTGGTTGTGATTTTTATGCTTGTGGTTAGTATATGTAACTCCATGTATGTTTTAAAGTATGATCTTGGTGGTTTAGATGATGGATTTGATGTGTATGTAAGGTTCTTGAATGGATAAGTGATATAAGCATGCTGAGATTTTTCCAGGAACTTGAACTGTCTTGTAAGAGGGTTTTGAACCCACAAATCTTGTCCCCTGAAGTCCTAATATATATTGTTTGAAAGGTGTTTGAATGTAGTTTCCAGAAATGTAAGGTTCATGACTAGGTGATGTATAGAATTTGAGTTATGGCCTGAGAAGTGAAATGTGTTTCTGGAATCCGGACTGCACTTAATGGTCCCCTTGTGAACCTTGTTTAAACCCCTAAAAATTTATGTAGGATCATGGAAAAATTAGAGAAGCTAGTAAATGCAGCGGTGAAGGCTACCCAAAAAGAATTAGATTAAAATATGTATTTTTCAATTTTATAAAAATGCTAGAGTAAAATTCGCGCAAGGGAAAAAATCGTAAGTGGAGTGTAATTTTAGGGGTAATGGATATGACTCGGATATGGTAACCAAATTAAGTCAAATAAGTGACGAGCGTAATCGAGTGGTGACATGAACCTATAGTGGGGCTAGAGTGTCATAAGACGAAGTCATTAAGTTAATTTTGTACCCCCTAAAACCCCGCAATTAAAGAGATATTGTTAAGGTACTAACGAACGGCTATTGCTTATGTAAAGATCATTCCACTCCGCACGCTCGACCACCCCAACCTCACCAAGGCAAGTTTACTTTTCAAAATTACATATACAAGGACTTTCACTGTTGTGTTTGTAGTTTTCAATCATATCAAATGTTTATGTTTATCGAAGTATCAATGAAATTGAGATGTATAAGTACATATATGTTTGCACCCCTTGAACTTAGAATGAAATGTTTTCTTCGGACAACGACTCTAGCAATAGAGGTCGTAGCGGTCCGTATATACTATTGACCGGGGAGCGGTATATTATTATATCGTAATTAAATTGCGAAAACCCGAAGGGTCATTCGGGAAGTATCGTATACTTAAGTAATTATTTTTATATCATCATAAATACTCAAAAATACCTATCTTGGATTAAAAGCTAATTTAATTTAATTATTATTTTATTAATTATTAATATTAAATCTTAAAATATCATTTATTAATTATTGTTCATTATTTTAAAGACAAAGCTAATCCAAGATACTTTTAGCACTTTCGAACTCGAACTCTTTCGAACTCAAAATATTTTCGAAAACCCCCGGTCAGGTTCTGCTTCTTGTATGATTTCAAGAATCATCGGTCGATTGATGTCGGACCTCAATTACTCAGTTTTCAATCAAAATCAAGTTTTTAAAAGAAAAAGAAAAAGGGACTCTGGCAGGTGTGGGAACCGTTGACGAACGATTCCCGGGATGTGTAAGCGGCCGTGAGCCAGGCGGTCCATCAATTATTATTCCGGCCCAGGTGTTGCCGAAGGATGATTACGGATGTAGTTTTCATCGAGGGTGATTACGGATGTAGTTTTCACCCGGGGATAGTTACGGATGTAGTTTCTATCCTTCTACCAGTAGAGAAGACCCGCGGATTATTGGACTCGGATGTGGCGACTGATCATCGTCAATCCCTGTCAGGTTTTATGTTTTCTTTAAGTCCCATTCCTCCACTTTGGAAAAATGCTCTGACACTGCTTCTTAGGCTTTTGAGCCAAGTTGCTGATAGTGTTCTATTTTGATGAGAAAGATGTTGACTCTGTGCAGTATCTAGAACTGCAAGTTATTTTGAAAACAAGGGCACGTATTGGTGCGCCTTCGAAATTTATCAACAATGACAAGTGATTTTATAACTGATTGATATAAACGAGTTTAATAACTGGTAGACATATGTAATGTTATATTGCTTACCTTATACATATATTTCTTGCTGAGCTATAGTTTGTAAGAACCCTAATTTTTGGTAATATTTCCTTTTATTTAATATCTTGTGACATTATCATTATGGAACCTTTCTAGTCATCCCTGTTGATTAATAGAATTGATTGTCTGAGAAACTGCGTTGTTGCATTTATTATGTAAGATATACAGAGAGATTGTGAAGACAAGAGTCTTACTGTTAGTAATATTTATTAAACTTGAGATTTGAGAATGGTTAGAATATTAAAGGATTTATTAAGAGTTATGACGAGGAATTATGAACATTCGAGGAATTTACACAATTAGTACTTAAGGAATTATAGGGGAAATCTCTACGCGACGTAATATTATTACGAGAGAATAATTAAGATACGATACGAATTAAAGATTTAATTATAAGCATTGGTGGAAGGATAATAATACAAGGAGTAGTTTTGCATGCAAGCCCATGCAACCAAGTAGTTAGAAATCAAACAAGTTAGTTGGCCATTGGAAGATGAATAGTGTTTAGTTGGTTACTTTTTCAAAAAAAGGGGACACATAGTACAAGAGCCCATGCTTGCTAGTACTACCACCTATGCTTACATGTGATATGTATCACCCAACCTACATGACCTAACACTAATTATTCACCCAAGACAAACATAAAAACAAAACACAAAAACTTTCTCTCCCCCCCTTGAAGCTTGCTCTCGGCCAAGCAAAAGAAGAAGAAGAAAATTTCTTCTTCTCCCCTCTCCCATCACTCATAAATCTTGCCATAATTCCTAGGTCATCTACATCACATATACAAGGTATGCTAGCAATTTCACTCCATTTTATCCAACCATTTTCAAGTTACAAATTATTCAAGTTTTGGTAAATGGTAACCAAGTTTGTTTTCACTTAGATCTTGCATTGTAAGTATTGTAGGAGGCCATCTAAGGTGTTTTTGAGTTGTGTAAAGATTGTTCAAGGCCTCTAGGAGCTCAAGAAGGTATAAAATCTCAAACCCCCCTTGGTTATGTGTTGTTCATATAGTATGGTAGTAGATCCATGTGTTTTAGGACTTATCTTGGATATATATGTATTGGATAGCATGGATCTTGGGTTTTGATGTTGAGATTGTGATTTTTATGACTATGGTTAATATATATATCTCCATGAGTGTTATGAGTCATGATCTAAGTGTATTAAGTGGTGATTATGTTATGGAAGTATGAAAAATGGTTGATCTAAGTGGTTTGAGCTTGCTGAGTTTGTCCAGGAACTTTGATCTGTGTTGTAGCACGATTTTGAACCCCCAAATGATGTCCCCTGAAGTCCTACCTTATATTGTTGGAAAGATAATTGAATGTAGTTTCTGAAAATGTAAGGTTCATAGCTAGGTGATGTGTGGATTTTTAGTTATGGCCGGAGGAGTGAATTTTTTTTCTGGACTATGGACTGCATTAAGTGACCCCCTTGTGAACCTTGTTTAAACACCTTAAAATATATTTGGGATCATGGAAAAATTTGAGAATGTAGGTAATGCAGTGGTGAAGACCATCCAAAAGGAATTGGATTAAAATATGAATTTTTGGATTTTATAAAAATGCTAGAGTAAAATTCGCGCAATGGAAAAAGTCGATTAGTGGAACATTATTCTAGGGTTAGTGGTTATGATTCGAACGTGGTAACTAAATTAAGTCGAGTAAGTGACGAGCGTAAACGAGTGATGACATGGACCTATAGTGGGGCTAGGGAGTCATAAGGCGAAGTCGTTAAGTTAATTTCGCACCCCATTAAAACCCCGTAATTAAAGAGAAATTGTTAAGGTACTAACGAACGATTATTGTTTATGTATAGATCGTTCGAATCCGCACGCTCGACCACCCCAACCAAACCAAGGCAAGTTTACTTTTCAAAACTTATCCCTATACAAGGATTTTCACTGTTGTGTTTGTAGTTTTCAAATTATAGCAAATGCTATGTTTGTCGAAGTATTGATGCAATTGAGATTGAACAAGTACATGTATGCTTTTACCCCTTGAACCTAGATTGAAATGTTTTCTTCGGACAACGACTCTAGCAATAGAGGTCGTAGCGGTCCGTATATACTATTGACCGGGGAGCGGTATATCATTATATCGTATCTATATTGCGAAAACCCGAAGGGTCATTCGGGTGGTATCGTATATTCAAATAACTATTGCTATATCTTCGTAAATACTCGAAACCCTATCTTGGATTAAAAGTTTATTTTATCGAATAATTATTTTATTAATTATTAATATTAAATCTTAAAATATTACTTATTAATTACTGTTCATTATTTACAGACAAGTTAATCCAAGATACTTTTTAATTCTTTCAAACTCGAACTCTTTCGAACTCAAAACATTTTCGAAAACCCCCGGTCAGATTCTGCTTCTTGTATGATTTCAAGAATCATCGGTCGACTGATGTCGGACCTCAACTACTCTGTTTTCAATCAAAATCAAGTTTTAAAAGAAAAGAAAAAGGGACTCTGGCAGGTGTGGGAACCGTTGACGAACGATTTCCGGGATGTGTAAGCGGCCGTGAGCCAGGCGGTCCATCACTTATTATTCCGGCCCAGGTGTTGCCGAAGGATGATTACGGATGTAGTTTTCATCGAGGGTGATTACGGATGTAGTTTTCACCCGAGGGATAGTTACGGATGTAGTTTCTATCCTTCTACCGGTAGAGAAGACCCGCGGATTATTGGACTTGGATGTGGCGACTGATCATCGTCAATCCTCGTCAGGTTTTTTTTTTATGTTTTCTTTAAGTCCCATTCCTCCATTTTGGAAAAATGCTTTGACACTGCTTCTTAGGCTTTTGTGCCAAGTTGCTGATAGTGTTCTATTTTGATGAGAAAGATGTTGATTCAATGCAGTATCTAGAACTGCAAGTTTATTTTGAAAACGAGGGCACATATTGTTGCACCTTCGAGATTTATCAATTATGACAAGTGATTTTATAACTGATTGATACAAACAAATATATCAACTACCACTCATACGAGATGTTATATTGCCTATCTTACATATATTTCTTGCTGAGCTATAGTTGCTCACTCTTGCTTGTTTTCAAATTTTACAAACACAACAGCTAAGCGAAATGGCAAGACCCAGGCAGACTGTTCGAAAGCAGGTGACTAGGCCCGAGCCACCACTTGAGATTCCACCGGTAGGCCCCATTAGCCGGATTGGTTGGCAGCTTTTGTTAGTACGTTTTATTTATCAGCATGACCTGTGCAAGGCAGTGTATCGTAACAAACTTTCAAGCCGCCAACTTCGCTTCATATCGAAGTGTTGCTGGTAGCATAAATACTATTTAATTCGGTCTGTAATAACTCTGATAACTTTATTACTGTTTAATCAATGTGTGACGTTTCTGAGGCTCTAGCCTGTGTGTGTGAGTGTGGTGCGAGTTTATTGTGGGGTCGATGGCTGTGTTATTTATATTGTGTGCAAGAACAGGTATGTTATTAATGGAAAATGGACCGTGAGCGCCTAGATCTCCGACCCCGGATCTGGGGGCGTCACATAGTTGCTCACTCTTGCTTGTTTTCAAATTTACAAACACAACAGCTAAGAGAAATGGCAAGACCCAGACAGACTGCCCGAAAGCAGGTAACTAGACCCAAGGCAGCAGTTGAGATTCCACCGGTAGGCCCCATTAGCCGGATTGGTTGGCAACTTTTGTTAGTACGTTTTATTTATAAGTATGACCTGTGCAAAGCAGTGTACCGTAACAAACTTTCAAGCCGCCAACTTCGCTTCTTATCGAAGTGTTGCTGGTAGCATAAATGCTATTTAATTCGGTCTGTAATAACTCTGAAGTGTTGCTGTAAGCCGCCAACCTGTGTGTGTGTGTGCGGTGTGAGTTTATTGTGGGGTCGATGGCTGTTTTACATATTATATGCAAGAACAGGTATGTTATTAATGGAAAATGGACCGTGAGCACCTAGATCTCCGACCCCGGATCTGGGGGTGTCACAGGAATGGTATCAGAGCGAGGTTACAGTTCTCAGAAACGATAGTAATTTAAGAAAGCAACCCTAATAATAATAACAATAATGATAACCCTAATAACAACCCTAATAATACTTAGAACTCTCATCGAGTTGCAGTCGGGTTATCGGATATAGCCCTGACTTTAAGGCCCGTGAGGGAACCACTCCTTAAACCTTTCTTTATGGTTAGTGACCCATCTTATTTCCCTTGTGTAGATGGAGGAGATACCAGAACCTGAGGCCTTTGAGAGAGAGCATGATGAGGCACTGATGCGAGATACCGAGGATCCTGATGAGGATATGGGTGCTGACTCTGAGCTTGGCCCCTGGATTACGCTGATAGGAGATACTGATGATGAGGATCCCGTTGAGGAGCCCTTTGAGCCTGAGCCTGAGCCTGTTACCCTATCTCCTGTAGCTACTGACGAGGAGAGTGTGAGATCCGGTAAGGGCCGTGTTGTGTCACCCCCACCTTCTTCGCAGTCATCGAGCCCTGTTTCATCGGACGGTGACTCCGAGGATGATACTTCTGGCGAGGAGGAGCTTGACCCTATCCCTGCTCCTGCTCCTGCTCCTGCTACTGCACCTGCTCCTGTTCCTGTCATACCACCCCCGCCGATGGACCTACCCCCAGTGTCGGGTACTGAGCACGCCTACGTGGTGCAGTTCCTGACCCGAGACTTACTTTCTGCAGAGGCTAGACTTAACGAGGCGAGGCGGGCAATAGTAGAGGAGCGCGAGGCACGATTGAGGATTCAGGCTGAGATGAGGACTGCTGTTGCTAGGAGGACTAGGGCTCGACTCCATAGGATTAAGAGGAGGAGTCGCGAGAGGATTCTTGGTTTAGGGATCCGCGGGGGCGGAGTGATCCAGGCTAGGGATGCTAGGCGTGTTGTGCGTCGTGCATTTTCCCGAGTGAGGACCTTGCTCCGTCGCGGTGCGGCCCCATGATGTGTTACGGATAGCTCAGTCCTCTAGGTTCAGATGACATTAGTGTGTCGATTTTGCGGGATAGTTGACTTGTGCAGTGGTATCGTTTCTGACCAGTGGATGAGTAGACTGACCTACAGATATGTAGATGTGACTTCGGATAGTATGTACGGATGTAGCCCTACTTTTATGTAGCCCTGACTATTCAGATGATGTACTTGTTATTGTTCCACTTTTGCTAGACTTTGCCATCGGAACTATGTATTAGGCTCTAACATCCAAACTTTGTGATAACCCTTGTACCGTACTTATCTAGTTTCAGTTTCCTTGATATTGTCTCAACTGCCTTACTTTCCGATGCCATGCTTTACTGCTTTGATATACAACTGTGAATATATACAATTGCTACAAGCCGCAAATAAAACCATGCTGTTTCAAATTTACGATATGTGATTTCAAATTGTTCTCTACAAATTCCCAAAATGTTCCTACAAAATTTTAAAAAAAAAAATTTTTAAAAAATTAAAAAAAATTGAGGTTTTGAAATCTTGAAAACTCCTGCAAATGTTTTCGCACCCCATAGAGATTTTTCCCAAAAATGTTTTGACGTTTTATCTCCAGCATCGGGTTATTAAAACTTTTGCAACTTCCACCCTTATGAGGAGGAACGACACATTCCTGAATCGTGTAAACGCTGTCAGGTAATTAGAAAACCCTAACCCATTTCTTGTTTCATTATCAGAATCATGCCACCTAGAAGAATGAACACTCGAGCTCACCCGGTCAGTTCTGAAGGCCAGGGTAGCCACCATGGGACCGGAGGCCACCAGAACCATGAAGGGGAGAATGTGAACCTGAGTGAGGATGAGGGCAACGATCATAACTTGTTTGATGACTCTGAGTATGACGAAGAAGAAGCTGGTGATGACACCCGAGAGGTGGAACATCCAAGGGGAGGCCCTATCGAACAATTCATGGAACTACTTAGGCAGAACTTGGACCGTCCCTCGGTTCAGCAACCACCCCACAATGCTAATTCAAATGCTTTCCGGAACTTCAAATCCCTGAAATCCCCAGAATTTAAAGGAACTGCAGATCCGGTTGAGGCAAGAGCCTGGCTGAAGGAAATGGAAAAATCTTTCGAGATACTAGGTGTCGCGGAGGAGCAGAAGACTTTTTTCGCCACCTACCTCCTGAAGGGTGAGGCAAACTATTGGTGGGAAGCTAAGAGGAATTTGGAAGGAAGGGGTGTGGTGACCTGGGAGAGGTTTAGCGAGCTGTTCTTGAAAAATTACTTTCCTAGGTTCATGGAGACACAAATGGAGCTGAAGTTTTTGGAACTAAAGCAAGGTAACATGACGGTGGCCGAGTATGAGGCCAAATTTACTGAGTTGTCGAGGTTTGTGCCGGAATATGTGAACTCTGAGGCAAAGAGGGCCCGAAGGTTTCAATTGGGGCTAAAGCAATGGATTCAGAATCGTGTGGCGGTTCTTGAGCTAACAGACTATGCCACCCTGGTACAGAAAGCATCAATTGTTGAGGCTGGGAGTGAACAGATGCAGAAGGAGAGGGAAGGAAAGAAGAGGAAGTTTGATAGTCGAAAGGGAAACTCTGCGGGTGGGAGCTTTCCGAGCAAATTTAAGCGAGGGACGATGTCCCAACCCAGCGGAAACTTTGGAACCAAGAGAGCTGAAAGTTGGAGTGTGGGCCAAAACGGCCGACCACAGGGATCGTCTTACTCTACCCCATCCCGAGCCCTACCCCCGGATTGCAATAAGTGTGGAAGGAAACTTGCGGGCGTGTGTAACCTACAGGATGTGAAGTGCTTCAAGTGTGGGCTGACAGGACATTATGCTAACGCCTATCGAGGAACTAGTAACAACACCAGTGCCGGAGGTAATTGCTTCAAGTGTGGGAAACCAGGGCACCGAATGAGGGAATGTATGTCCTCTGGGCCAGCTGCATCGAGAGTGAGTGGAACTGCTTCTAACAAGGCCCCTACTGCAAGAACTTTTAACATGACGGTGCAAGATGCCGTGAGGAACACGGATGTGATTGCAGGTACTCTACTACTCAACTCAATTAAGGCAAATGTTTTATTTGATTTGGGAGCTACCAAGTCTTTCATATCTCTAGATTTTGTATGTCAGTTAGGCCTTAAGACTGAACCATTGAAAGACAGACTGCAAGTAGAGATAGCTAATCATGAAATTATCCCTGTTAGCCAAGTATGTCCAGGTTGTGACCTAGAAATAGAAGGGCGACACTTTCAGGTAGATTTAATACCTTTTAAACTAGGGGAGTTTGACGTAATAGTAGGTATGGATTGGTTAACAACCCACGGAGCCCAGATTGATTGTGTAAAGAAGATAGTAAGTTTGAAACTGCCAGGGGACGAGGAAGTAGTGTTTAGTGGAAAACGGCAAAACCAAAAGTTCCAGACTATGATTCAAGCTAAGAAGCTGTTACGTAAAGGATGCGAAGACTATTTAGCCTATGTGAAGGATACCAAGAAGGAGGCACCAAACCTACAGGAAATCCCTGTCGTTAATGAGTTCGCGGACGTATTTCCGGATGATCTTCAAGTACTACCACCTGATAGAGACATCGAGTTCGCTATAGACTTAGTTCCGGGTACGGCCCCAATTTCGAAAGCCCCATATCGGCTAGCCCCAGTGGTGATGAAAGAGTTGGCCACTCAGTTACAAGAGTTATTGGATAAAGGGATGATAAGACCTAGTGTGTCACCGTGGGGAGCCCCGGTGTTATTCGTGAAAAAGAAGGATGGTAGTATGAGATTATGTATAGACTACAGGGAGTTAAACAAGGTGACTATAAAGAATAAATATCCCTTGCCCAGGATAGATGACCTGTTTGATCAATTAAAGGACGCAGTTTATTTTTCTAAAATTGATTTGAGGACCGGGTACCACAAGTTAAGGATTAAGCCAGAAGATATACCAAAGACGGCCTTTCGCACCCGGTACGGACACTATGAGTTCCTAGTGATGTCATTTGGGTTAACGAATGCCCCTGCAGCTTTCATGGATTTAATGAATCGAGTCTTCAAGAAGTACTTGGACAAGTGTGTTATAGTCTTCATCGATGACATCTTGATTTATTCCAAGACGAAGGAGGAACATGCAGAGCACTTGAGGATTGTATTGGGAGCATTGAGAGAAGAAAAGTTGTACGCTAAGTTCTCGAAGTGTGAATTTTGGTTGAAGGAAGTTCAGTTTTTAGGGCTTGTGATTAGCGAACAAGGCATTCTAGTGGACCCAGCCAAAATAGAGGCTGTGTCAAATTGGGAGAAACCAACCACTCCGATAGAGGTGAGAAGTTTTATAGGGTTGGCTGGCTACTATAGGAGATTTGTCCAAGACTTTGCCAAGATAGCAGCCCCTTTGACCCGACTAACTCGCAAGACCGAGAAGATTGTGTGGACTGAAAAATGCGAAGAGAGCTTCCAAGAGTTGAAAAAGAGGCTGGTGACAGCACCAGTACTAGCCCTACCTGATGATAAGGGAGATTTTGTGATTTATAGCGACGCATCCCATAAAGGTTTAGGGTGTGTGCTTATGCAGCACGGTAAAGTGATTGCGTATGCGTCCAGACAACTTAAGGAGTACGAGATAAGATACCCCACCCATGATTTGGAATTAGCAGCGATAGTTTTCGCTTTGAAGATCTGGAGACATCATCTTTATGGAGAAAAGTGTGAAATCTACACGGATCACAAGAGCTTAAAGTACATATTCACTCAGAAAGAGTTAAACATGAGACAGAGGAGATGGTTAGAGCTAATCAAAGATTATGATTGTGAGATTCATTATCACCCAGGGAAGGCCAACGTGGTGGCCGATGCACTTAGACGAAAGGAGAAACTCAAGATGATAACGTCAGTGGACGAGTTGATCAAGGACCTTGAGAAACTGGAGATTGAAGTGAGGTTACCAGGAATTGGACAAGAGAGTCTAATGGAAATAAGAGTCCAACCACCGCTATTGGAAAAGATTAAGTTATGCCAGGAAAAGAAGATAGAAGAAGAAAAGAATTCGATGGAGAAAATTTTGACTGGCGAGGAAATTAAGTGTGAGAAGGACGGGAATGGAATTATGAGGTACGCATCTAGGATATGGATCCCGAACGTTCAGGAATTAAAAGACGAGATTTTGCAAGAGGCTCATAGTTCAAGGTACTCAATTCACCCTGGAGGCACTAAGATGTATAGAGATCTGAGGGAATACTATTGGTGGCCAAATATGAAGAAGGACGTGGCAGAGTGGGTAAGTAAATGCTTGACATGTCAAAGAGTAAAGGCTGAACACCAGAGGCCCAGTGGATTGTTGCAACCCTTAGAGATACCCGAGTGGAAGTGGGAGCATATCGCGATGGACTTTGTGGTCGGACTACCAAGGACCAAGACTAATCATGACGCCATTTGGGTAATTATCGATAGATTGACCAAGTCAGTACATTTCCTTCCAATCAACGAGAGATACACTGTCGACAAGCTGGTGGATATTTACTTAAAGGAGATCGTGGTAAGGCATGGGGTTCCTGTGAGCATTGTATCAGATAGAGACCCAAGATTCAACTCCAGGTTCTGGAGGAGTTTTCAGGATTGTGTGGGGACCAAGTTGAACATGAGTACTGCATACCACCCCCAATCAGACGGAAAGAGTGAGAGAACCATCCAGACCATAGAGGACATGTTGAGAGTATGTGCCATCGATTTTAAGGGAAGTTGGGATGACCACTTGCCGTTGATCGAACTTTCCTACAACAACAGTTACCATGCGAGTATAGGGATGCCCCCATATGAAGCTTTATACGGACGAAGATGTCGGTCTCCCTTGTGTTGGGAAGAAGTTGGAGAGCGGAAGATTTTAGAGCCTGAACTGGTCCAACAAACGAGAGAAACTATCGAGCTCATAAGAGGACGGCTGGTAGCGGCCCAAGACAGACAGAAGAAGTATGCGGACCAGACCCGCAAGGACAAAGAATATGAGGTAGGAGAATTTGTGATGTTAAAGGTATCACCGTGGAAGGGATTGATGAGATTTGGTAAGAAGGGGAAGCTGAGCCCAAGATTTATTGGACCTTTTGAGATCTTGAGACGAGTTGGAAAGTTAGCCTATGAATTGGCTTTACCCCCAAGCTTGCAGCAAGTACATAATGTGTTCCATGTGTCCATACTACGACCCTACCATACCGACTTCCGACACGTGATCGAATATGATCAAGTGGATCTGCAACCAGACTTAACATATGTGGAGCAACCCGTAGAAATCATGGATAGAAAAGAACAGGTGCTGAGGAACAAGGTTGTCAAACTAGTGAGAGTTCTGTGGAGGAACCAGAATGTCGAAGAATCAACATGGGAACTAGAGAGCACGATGCGTGAAAAGCACCCCCAACTGTTTTCTACCTGATTCCGGGACAGAATCCTTTTAAGGAGGGGAGGCTGTAAGAACCCTAATTTTTGGTAATATTTTCTTTTATATAATATCATGTGACATTGTCAATTTGGAACCTTTCTAGTCATCCCTGTTGTTTAATGCAATTGATTGTCTGAGAAACTATGTTGTTACATTCACTATGTAAGATAAAGGGAAGATTGTTGAAGGCAAGAATCTTATTGTTAGTAAAGAATTATAAAACTTGGGATTTGAGAGTGATTAGAGTATTAAAAGATTTATTAGGAGTTATTGTAATAATCCGGATTTTTCAAGAATGATTTTATTATTATTTTGATAATAATAATGTTTTTCCTAAAATGAGGAGGATTTTTTTTATTTTTTTTTTTTTATTTTATTTGATTTTATTATTTAATTATTTTCGGTTAAGTGGAACCGGGACCCTTTTTAAAATTTTATGGACCGAGTAGATATCTCGAGTCAATAAATTATTTGGATAAAGATTTAATTTTGGAGTGTGGAATCATTCAGTAGATATTTTATTTTAAAATATTGAATAAGTTGGATATTTTAAAATCCTTAGAAAATGATTATTTTAATTATTTGAGGAATTTTAGAAATTGCTCGATTAATTTATAAAATCGAGAATTTGAGATTTTACTAAAACAATAATATTTGTAGTATTTTTAGAAAGCCCTGTAAATTGTGATTTATGAATCATAATTATTATTTTTATGATTTGTTTTTATAAATTATTATTGACTTGTAAAATGTATATCAATTTAGAAAATTTAGATTTAATTCTACTTCCTTCTCCGAAAATCTTTAAAAATATTCTAGTATGTAATTATGCTAGAAACTTTATTTTTACCAATTAGATTTATTTACTCCAAATATTATTTATATAGTGTGTAGTAATTAATTGGGTGTTTTAATTTGTTATTGGGCCTAAGCCCATTAGGGTAGAACACAGCACACGGCATGGTATATACACAGAGACACATACACGCAGCCGCGGGAGGAATAAACGGGGAAAGAGAGATTAAGGAGAAGAAAAGGGGGAAAAAGAAAAGAGATTTTGGGGGCTTTAATTTGAATCAATAGAATCCATATATACATACATATAACGCGTGTATGTATATGTGTTAGTAGTGTGTGCAGCGAAGTGAAAAAAAGGGGGGGGAGGTCGAGTTTGGTAGTAGCGGGGAAGGTCACGGCGGCTGGCGGCTCTCCGGCGAGCTCCTGGCGGCGGACTGGTGGCGCGAGGAAGGCAGGTAACAGCAGAGAGAGAGAGAGAGAGAGAGAGAGAGAGAGAGAGAGAGAGAGAGAGAGAGAGAGAGAGAGAGAGAGATTAATTTTGGGGAAATTGGAAATCGAAAAGAGGTATATTGTTATTGTTTTATTTAATTTATTTACTTTAGTTATTTTTCGAAGTAATTGTTTAAATTTCATTTTAGATGAATTGTGTTGATTATTGTAATTTAATTAGTTAAGATTATGCTAATTTAAATTATATGAATTGCTAAGTGTAATTAGCTTGTTTAAGTGCTTATTGGTAGTGATTAGTATGGTACCGATTTTTGCATATGTGTTTACACGATTTAGTTGATTAAAGTATATGGAAGACGATGAATAGTGGAGATTCTATAGTGGTTAATTATAATTATTGGAATTTTATAATGGCCTTGTTAATTAGTATGTTATAATTTTGGAAGTGCCTACGTGGAATTAGATATTTTAAGACATGCTAGTTGAATGCATATTTGATTAAATGTTTCTAATATGTGGCTATTATTGCAGAGTTTATAATTTCAGAAGATGGAATTTGGAATTTTGATTCGTTTTAAATGAATAAAATGATTAAGTGGTTATATGGAATTGCTATGCTTAATTGATTAAATGATAATCGAGTTAGTTAACAATCGAGTTTGGCCATAGTATTTGATAAATGTCTTATATGCGAGAATTAGATTTAATCGAGTCGATAATTAAGGTTTATGTGACTTGTAATATATGGTCATCAATAAATGTTTACGTGCTAAGTGATATAAGTCGAGTCGTGGTATTTGATGGCTTTACTAGTTATGAATGCTATATGTTAAATGTTAGAATTTTATAATAATTAGAACTGTGCTATGGGTTATGAGAAGATCATAAGTTTTTAAACGTCAATATTTAAAGGACTTGTGTAGTTCTTTTCGACTAATCCCTAGGGCTTACGAATATCCATGATTAGCTATCACGGGTATAATTAATATACTTGAGTGGTGTGATCATCAATATAGCGTAAGTAATAGTTAGTGCTAGGGGTTGTTCCCTAGGGCTTACGAACATTAATGATTGATTGTCACGTGTATCATTAAAATACGTGAGAAATACGATCATTGGTGTAGCGTAAGTAGTAGTGTAATATAAATCATTATGTGCTATGTGCCGCATGTCAGGGCGGATACTTTCTTATGTGTTTATTTTATGTTGCTGCAAGTTGAGGCAGCTTATTTTTGCTAAAACAGGGTTGTATTATATTTGAAGTGGATGTTAACTGATTATGTGTATATGTGTTAAGTGGTTGATTTGAGGATTAATTGTTGTCTCGAGGGTTATGTGCTAAGTTAAGTATTAAAAATGGTATTGAGGATCAATGATGCTTTGAGGATTAATTATATATTAAATTGGTTTAAGTCTATTAAATGGATATAAATGTGTTATGTGCATTAAGTGGTATTAGAATAGTTAACTATGGGGAAGACGCCTATAGTTTTTCTTTAAGTGACTTAGTAGTAACTTTGAGTCGGGACTACTCGAGATACGAGGGAGGACTGACACGTACTCGTAACCATTTCAGTAATATTAGGGCGTAATCAAATTGGAGCGACGTGCATCCAAAGAGGAAGATCGAGACGTCAGGTAAGGTCCATGGAATTGCTTGGACGAGGTGCGAAGGATTTGTCCGTGGTTTCTATTTTCTGCTAAGGACCAGAGGCAAGTTTACTATGCATACTCTATTGTTCAGGGTATATTTATGTTAAATATATGAAATGTGTTAGATAAGTTTTCAATCCGTAATCGCGAGTTTTCCAACCTTGTACTTCTTCTTTCAAATCATTGTATTCCTGGTTTTGCTAACAATAGTAAATTTTGCCCGTGTAATAACCAAAACCCCATGGCTTATAATACTGATGACGGGCAGTGATATTTTTATGGCTCTATATCTTGATTTATACGGCATATATATATATATGGCTCTGTATCTTGATTTATACGGCATATATATATAAAAGCTTATATATATATATATATATATATATATATATATATATATATAAGCTTTTCGTACTATGGTAGTGGACTATATGTTATGAGGTATGTATTTATGTATCGGAATAAGAGAGGCTCAGAGGGTAGAGCATGTATTGAGTTTTAGAACTTAGCCGCGTGTCGGGGCTATTTTGTATTGTATGTTTTCGAAAACCCGGGCAAAGCTTTTAAAAAGAATTCGCAATAATTAACCTAAAGGCAACATCACCAATAAACTAGTGTTTATTTAATTAATAGATGCTTCTAAAAGCATTCACTAATTAAATAAACCTCATTCGCCTAATTAAATTTATTTAATTAGATGAATATCGTTTTCAAAACGCTTTCTTAAAATCACTTTGTCCCGGAGAAATAATAAAATAATTTAATGGAGTGATTCTATCTAGTATATTATTTATCGGAGATAGTTTATTTTCAATACGGATTAAAGATATTCCAATGGTTATAAATTGGTTATTTTCAGCTTAAAACAGCTAGATTGATATCGATATATGTTATTTGAATGATTATTTAAGTTGATGAATATTAATTATATTATTCATTAACAAAAAGGGAGAAAGAGAAAAAGGATTTTTAGGCTTATTAATTATTTCTTACTGACCGAGAGTCAGTAGTAGTTATTTGATAAAGTGGCTAAAGTTTGGAGACTGCCGGAGAGATTGTGTCTTGATTTTAGTAGAAACATTCCAAGAGTTGTATTTGGGTGTTTTAAGGTTATTAAATATTTCGGTCTTAATAGTAAATATTATTTGAGTATTATTTAATGAATGAATATTATTTTGAGCATTCTTTTAAAAAGGGATTATTGAATATTTATTAATTGCTACATATTAGTCAAATATTTATTAAATACTTTGAGTGTTGAAGATTATAAAACACTATTCAAAGGGTGTCTAAGGACTTTCATAGTCATTTAAAATATCATATTTTGATTCTATCTCGGTAAGTTACTTTTCAAGAACTCTTATATATGGAATTACCTTGTTGTGTTACAAGCTTTATGCGTACCATTTTCCATATGTGAACACAAAACCCGGTGTCGGGATTGATATAAGTATAAGTGTATACCTATTCTCGAACTCTTTCGAACTCAAAACATTTTCGAAAACCCCCGGTCAGGTTCTGCTTCTTGTATGATTTCAAGAATCATCGGTCGACTGATGTCGGACCTCAATTACTCTGTTTTCAATCAAAATCAAGTTTTCAAAAGAAAAAGAAAAAAGGACTCTGGCAGGTGTGGGAACCGTTGACGAACGATTCCCGGGATGTGTAAGCGGCCGTGAGCCAGGCGGTCCATCAATTATTATTCCGGCCCAGGTGTTGCCGAAGGATGATTACGGATGTAGTTTTCATCGAGGGTGATTACGGATGTAGTTTTCACCCGGGGGATAGTTACGGATGTAGTTTCTATCCTTCTACCGGTAGAGAAGACCCGCGGATTATTGGACTTGGATGTGGCGACTGATCATCGTCAATCCTTGTCAGGTTTTTATGTTTTCTTTAAGTCCCATCCTCCACTTTGGAAAAATACTCAAACACTGCTTCTTGGGCCTAAGTGCCAAGTTGCCGATAGTGTTGTTTTCAATTATGAAAGATGATGATGAATTCATGCAGTATCTTGAACTGCGAGAATATTCTAACAATAATGGCACGTGTTTGTGCACTTTTACAATTATTCAAAAGATGAAAGATGGTTCATCGGTTATTGATGTCAAGTCTCAAATGTTTTGCTTCAAGAGCTTTGACTCGCTTTTTATCAGCTGTTTCTGAGTTTAGATTTAGCAAGTGGTTAAAGAACTTATACCCGGTACATGATGTTGATCTGTAAGGTGTTTGATGGAAATGACATACTTATATGTATATACTTTCAGACATGAGAAATACTAAAAATGAAACCTTCTAATGGTTTAGTTTGTATACAATGATAAACAACTGTCTTAGCAGCATATTGAACTGCTTATTTCGAAAAGCTTTCTAAAAGATTAGCAATACTGTAGTGTATACTATTTCGCTAAGATATGAGGATTACCATGGTTATTATAAACTTATCTGTTCATTGGATGTTGCATTAAACGTCATATTTTCCTTATTGAAGTTCCATAGTTATAAATGTTTCGGAAATGATGTTAAGTATTGTTGGATTTTTAAAACCCCTGTGTATATTGGATTATATATTGTTAAACTCTTTTAATACTTGCTGGGCAATTCTTTCGCTCATACTTGTTTGTTTTAAATATTAACCTTTTAGAGAAAAGTAGGCGGATGATGCTTATATGCATAGCTCGGAAGAAGCAGGTAGTATGCCCTGATGAAGACGATATGATCCAGAAAATCTATAGCTGGAGTAAGTTATATGTAATCATATTGATGTGTAATAATTATATTACTTTGTACAGGATAGCACTAGTTGCTGGTGTACTTCTCATCGAAGCTACACTAGTAGTATAGGATTTGTAATACATGATGTGATGTAATTGAATGGCTGTAATGAATCGAGTAATGTAAGGATTTTAGTTCTTGTTTCTAGCCCTATAACCCAAAAGATGCTTGGTAGTTGGGGTCTCTATTGTTGTGTTTCTGTTAGTAAGTGACTATAACTGGTTTAATATGGATAAACAGGTGATTTGCTATTGAGGATTTCCGCGTGACGACCAAATCCTTGACCCCGGATTTGGGGTGTTACAGTTATGACGAGGAATTATGGATATTCGAGGAATTTACACAATTAAGTACTTAAGGAATTACAGGGGAAATCTCTACGCGGCAAAATATTATTACGAGAAATTAATTAAGATACGATACGAATTAAAGATTAAGTGACAAGCATTAGTGGAAGGATAATGATACAAGGAATGATATTACATGCAAGTCCCATGCAACTAAGTAGTTAGGAAAGCAAACTAGTAATACCAAGTGGACAAGAGGAATAGTAACTAGTTGGTACCTTTTTCCAAGGAGACAAGAGGGTATGGTGGTCTAGGCCTAGGCTTGCAACATGTGATACATATCCATACACCAATACATATCACCCAACCCCTTTTCACTTTATCCAACTAACACAAAAATCAAAACAAAGAACTCTTTCCCCCCCCCCATGCTTATTGCTCTCGGCCAACAAGAAAAAAGGAGGAAGAAGAAATTCTTTCTTCGACTTCTCCTCATTCTTAATTCAAGACAAAATTCCTAGGCACTCTACATCATATAAGGAAGGTATACTAAGAATTCCAACCCTTTTCATCCATTAGTTTTCAAGTTATAAATTGTTAAAGTTTTGATGAATAGTAACAATGTTGAGTTTTCTTTTAGATCTTGGATTATAAGGAGTGTAGGAGCTCATCCAAGGTGTTCTTGAGACTTGTAAGGCATACCCAAGGCTCCTAGATACTCAAGAAGGTATAAAAACCCTAACCCCTCTTGGCCATGTAGTATTTGTGATGTTTGATGTTAGATCCATGGTTATTAGTGTAAATCTTGGACATATAAGTGATGGATGATGTAGATCTTGAGTTTAAGTGTTGTGGTTGTGATTTTTATGCTTGTGGTTAGTATATGTAACTCCATGTATGTTTTAAAGTATGATCTTGGTGGTTTAGATGATGGATTTGATGTGTATGTAAGGTTCTTGAATGGATAAGTGATATAAGCATGCTGAGATTTTTCCAGGAACTTGAACTGTCTTGTAAGAGGGTTTTGAACCCACAAATCCTGTCCCCTGAAGTCCTAATATATATTGTTTGAAAGGTATTTGAATGTAGTTTCCAGAAATGTAAGGTTAATGACTAGGTGATGTATAGATTTTGAGTTATGGCCTGAGAAGTGAAATGTGTTTCTGGAATCAGGACTGCACTTAATGGTCCCCTTGTGAACCTTGTTTAAACCCCTAAAACTTTATGTAGGATCATGGAAAAATTAGAGAAGCTAGTAAATACAGTATTGAAGGCTACCCAAAAAGAATTAGATTAAAATATGTATTTTTCAATTTTATAAAAATTCTAGAGTAAAATTCGCGCAAGGGAAAAAGTCGTAAGTGGAGTGTAATTTTAGGGGTAATGGATATGACTCGGATATGGTAACCAAATTAAGTCAAATAAGTGACGAGCGTAATCGAGTGGTGACATGAACCTATAGTGGGGCTAGAGTGTCAGAAGACGAAGTCATTAAGTTAATTTTGTACCCCCTAAAACCCAGCAATTAAAGAGATATTGTTAAGGTACTAACGAACGGCTATTGCTTATGTATAGATCATTCCACTCCGCACGCTCGACCACCCCAACCTCACCAAGGCAAGTTTACTTTTCAAAACTTACATATACAAGGACTTTCACTGTTGTGTTTGTAGTTTTCAATCATATCAAATGTTTATGTTTATCGAAGTATCAATGAAATTGAGATGTATAAGTACATATATGTTTGCACCCCTTGAACTTAGAATGAAATGTTTTCTTCGGACAACGACTCTAGCAATAGAGGTCGTAGTGGTCCGTATATACTATTGACCGGGGAGCGGTATATTATTATATCGTAATTAAATTGCAAAAACCCGAAGGGTCATTCGGGAAGTATCGTATACTTAAGTAATTATTTTTATATCATCATAAATACTCAAAAATACCTATCTTGGATTAAAAGCTAATTTAATTTAATTATTATTTTATTAATTATTAATATTAAATATTAAAATATCATTTATTAATTATTGTTCATTATTTTAAAGACAAAGCTAATCCAAGATACTTTTAGCACTTTCGAACTCGAACTCTTTCGAACTCAAAACATTTTCGAAAACCCCCGGTCAGGTTCTGCTTCTTGTATGATTTCAAGAATCATCGGTCGATTGATGTCGGACCTCAATTACTCAGTTTTCAATCAAAATCAAGTTTTTAAAAGAAAAAGAAAAAGGGACTCTGGCAGGTGTGGGAACCGTTGACGAACGATTCCCGGGATGTGTAAGCGGCCGTGAGCCAGGCGGTCCATCAATTATTATTCCGGCCCAGGTGTTGCCGAAGGATGATTACGGATGTAGTTTTCATCAAGGGTGATTACGGATGTAGTTTTCACCCGGGGATAGTTACGGATGTAGTTTCTATCCTTCTACCGGTAGAGAAGACCCGCGGATTATTGGACTCGGATGTGGCGACTGATCATCGTCAATCCCTGTCAGGTTTTATGTTTTCTTTAAGTCCCATTCCTCCACTTTGGAAAAATTCTCTGACACTGCTTCTTAGGTTTTGTGCCAAGTTTCTGATAGTGTTCTATTTTGATGAGAAAGATGTTGAATCTATGCAGTATCTAGAACTGCTAGTTATTTTGAAAACAAGGGCACGTATTGGTGCGCCTTCGAAATTTATCAACAATGACAAGTGATTTTATAACTGATTGATACAAACGAGTTTAATAATTGCTAGACATATGTAATTTTATATTGCTTACCTTATACATATATTTCTTGTTGAGCTATAGTTGCTCACTCTTGCTTGTTTTCAAATTTACAAACACAACAGCTAAGAGAAATGGCAAGACCCAGACAGACTGCCCGAAAGCAAGTGACTAGACCCGAGGCAGCAGTTGAGATTCCACCGGTAGGCCCCATTAGCCGGATTGGTTGGAAACTTTTGTTAGTACGTTTTATTTATAAGTATGACCTGTGCAAAGCAGTGTACCGTAACAAACTTTCAAGCCGCCAACTTCGCTTCTTATCGAAGTGTTGCTGGTAGCATAAATGCTATTTAATTCGGTCTGTAATAACTCTGAAACTTTTACTTTTGCTGAATCAATTATGTGACGTTTTTGAGACTCTAACCTGTGTGTGTGTGTGTGTGGTGTGAGTTTATTGTGGGGTCGATGGCTGTTTTACATATTATGTGCAAGAACAGGTATGTTATTAATGGAAAATGGACCGTGAGCTCCTAGATCTCCGACCCCGGATCTGGGGGCGTCACATAAATAGTTTTGAACTATTGAAAAAGTCAATTGATGGGAGCATATCATATATCTCAGTGGAACTGGACCCAGTCAGCAAGAGGGTACTCAAGTATAATGTCAAAGATTGTGGAACTATAATCATAACTGTAGAACCAGATTTCACTTTGGAGATATTAACTTCACATGTGGTAGGCAGATCTGATCTTTTATACAGAACTGAAAGGGTAAGGAGAAGAATTGATTTCTTCATTCTGGAAAGGATGATCACTCTCATGGAAACAGACCAAGGTGTTTCCAGCACTATCTCAGAGCATGTCAAAGAATACTATGCTAAAAGATATGCTGAATTTTATGAGAAGTATGGTGATTGGAGAGAACATGATGATGCAGACTTGGAAGTAAGCTCAGATGATCAACCAATTCCTGATGTGAAACTTACAGAAGCACATCGTCCTTCTACAAGGACTGGCAAGGCTGAATATGAAGCAGAGCAAACTTCTCAAGGTGCTAGAGCTAAATCATCCAAACCTGCCAAACCTGCCACACAAAGTGCTGAAGACCTAGAAGCTCAACTGAAGCAAAGCTATAAAAAGCTTAACAAACTAAGCAGTGAGAGAGCAGGTTATCAGCCCTGTGTACTGGATGATCCTCTGAGAATCAAGGATCAAAAGCAAGAAATCTATGTTGATAGTTTTCACAAGCTGAGGACCAGTATACTGAAGGATCTCTACTGGAAAGTTGTTGGATCAGTTCATAAGCTCGAAATGCTAGTTGCTTGGGAACTAGAGGTCATTTTTGATCAAAGGAGAGAAGAAGATCCAAAACTAGACAGAAAGAGAAGAGCATCTCTGAATTCTTTTCCTGGAAGGAGATTCAAGATCATCCAAGGAATTCTGAAGTTCAGAACATACACGTATGATTTTGAAACTTGGTTTTATCTGAAAGATGCTGAAGTGTTTTCTTTTAAATTGATTCAAGGGTACATTGAAGATATTGAAGATGATGCCAAATCACCAGAAGAAAGGGCTTTAGTTGAAGACCTCAAGAAGGCAAAACTCGAAGCTCTCAGAAAAGAGGGAAAAATCTGAACTACTGAAGACTGCTAAATCAAGTTAAGTTAAACTCTGATTCGCTCATTCAATAGGATCAATTGATTTGCAGTAAACTTTTTAGCTTCATGTTGTAGATTTTTCTTAACATTTATCAGATATGGTATTTCTGCTATTCTGACCTATGTTAGTTAAGTTGTCAGCACGTTTTGATTGAAAATTTGGTGTTATTGTCCATAAAAACAAATTGGGGGAGATTGTTGGGATTTATGGGGGATAGCATAGAGACAACTTAACTATATTTCCATGTACTTAGTTTTTGCTAAGTTGAACATACTATCACAAGCCAGAGTATGTCTTTGTAATCGAATAATTGCTGTCACATAATAATTGTATGCTTTGGAAGAAGTTCATGCATTTGTTCAAGCCTCAAGGAATAGATCCAGAAGATAGCAAGAATAAAGTTACTGTCACACTTATTGACAGTAAGGTTACATGAAGATAAGAGTTGCAAAGTCAAGTCGAAGCCGTATCTGACAGCAACATTGGCTAAAGCATGGGACAGTAACATTCTCACTCTTGACAGCAAGTCTGGAGTTCTGACAGCAACTTTGGCAGAACCTCGTACTGTCGACTACTGAATATTCCTTCGACAGCAGACTCTGCGGTTAAGGTTACTGTCACCTTGAATTATTTGAATTGGATGCTTTTCCAAGTCAAAGTCCGTGACAGGTTAATTGTTCAAGAAACAGATTTGCTGCAACACTCCATCGTTTGTAGCAGACCTGCAAGACTACGATAGAAGCTGGAGAGATACAATACCAAGGCTGGTCAATTCAAGGAGTATGATATATCCACATCTACTAGAATTGTATTAGCTAGAAATAGAAAGAATCTAGGTTGCTTTACTTTTATTGTTAATGATGTCTGTATAGCAATTTAGGAAAGTCACGTGGGTGTGCAATTTGTAATGAGCTGCCACTTGAAAATGACAGCAGCTCAACACCCCATGCGATTGAGACAACAGAGTATCCTAGTCTACTTAGATACTCGTCTCTAATTTCTTTCTAACAAGAAAGTGTACGACGCAACTTGTATCTCTCGAGATAACGAAGATGGAGAAATATTTTTCTCTAGGTTGTAGCAACACTTCACACAAGATAAATAAAATATTTATTTTGTGGGAAATCTTGATTCACTCATTTGCTTGCATACATCTACTGATAACACTCAATCTTCATTATTGTTGTTGTTTTAAAGATTTGATTTTATCAGTATTGCATTCAACCCCCCCTTCTGCAATACTCTGGGACCTAACAACAGTCTATTACCCCGTTAGTGAGTTTTATCTACTGATATATTGAATTTTGTCTTTCTCCTTGTGATTGATAACTCCAGTTTCTCAACCTTGATTTTACTTTGCTTTTCAATAAAAATATCTCTTTATTGAAAATTTAGTACCCCGTTAATGAATTCTGTCCACCCATATTGGGTTACGTTCTTTCTGTTTGTGAGAGTAGGTTCTTCTATTATGGCATCCGGGATATATATATTTTCCTCACGATTACAATAAATTGTTGGATTATCTCACCAAAACAGCTATATATTTTAGTGATATAAGCGAGGGATGTACCACTTAAAATCTTATTAACGATCGTAGTTTGGATGAACAAAAAACCTTGAAATGATCTATTTTAATATGTGTTTGTCCGATCTGGATTATTTTTGTAGATGTTGTATGACCTTTTATTGATGAAATAATTACCTATAAAAAAATTGTGATTTATAAGAAAATTTAAAATTTTGATTATTTTTGTGAGTGTCATATGTCCTTTTATTGATTAATTAATTATTTATCAAAAAATACTGAATTAGTCCATATACCTACTACCCCTAGTCCTTTAGCATACGACTAGCTATGTTGAAGAACTAAGCCTAAACATTTAAGTATACAAAGTCCGCAGGTATTCAATACCAAAAAAGTATGCTAAAGAAAGAAAAGGATAAACTAGATAGATCCATACCTGGACCCGCACATGGCAATCGTAGCTAACAAGCTGCTTCATTCACTTCCGAACCTGGATGATGTTTATTCACAAACCAGTATCCATCATTCCCAAGGTAAGACTACTAGAAGGACCAAGATGTTTCACATCTAGATGATATTTGACTCTCGTGTTGAGGTGCCACCAGTCTCAGCTGCGGAATTTGATGGACCTCTCCAGCCAGCTTCGGGTACAACCACTGACTCCTCTTACTAGCTTTATGGTCACTTTCTCTCAGTACGGATGAAACCCTTACCATATCGTGATGCCCAATCATCATCCTATTACTAACATTCCAAGAATGCATTCCCTCTAACTCTCTAATCATTCCTCCATGGTACTTGTGTTCCATCTTACTACGCCTTTGCACTCTGAAAAATAGCCTCTCCGTATCAGGACCTCTATATAACAATGTTCTAAAAATCGCTAGGCGGGTCTAGGCGGTGAGTCTACTGTTAGAAATTGATGAGAACAGTGTTTAGGAGCTACAGTGGCAAATCAGAGTTTAGCTGGAAGCAGTCAGAGTTTGATTAAACGCTGACTTGGAAGCTCGACAGAGTTTAGTTAAACTCTGTCTGGAGGAAGCGTATCTACCAGTCAACAGTGATTGAAGATTAATTGAAGATAAATTTGGAAGCAATATCTTTACAGATTGGTTAGCTGTTAAAGAGATTGAGTTGACTTAGGAGATGTGTAGCAATCGTAATTGATATCAATTGTATAGCTGATTTATAGAAGTATCAATTAGCGATTGTAACGTAGCTGTATATCATATAAATACAGTTAGGTTAACCCTAGAAGGGTATCGAACATTGATCTATCTTTCTTTGTAACCTAGCAGCTCTCTGTGATATTTTACATCACTGAGAGAGGAGTTATTAATTCCAAACAGTTTTAAATTGTTCATTCGAGTGTTACTTGTTAATCTCTCATACTATATTGATTATTATTGTGTATTCGGCCTAACAAGTGGTATCAGAGACAATCTGTTACTTTATTACAGTTTAAGATCCAAACACAACCAATAATCATGTCAGAGATTCCTCCACCAACAGCTTCAAGTACTGAGAAGGCTCCCACTACTGTGAGTCGTTATGAAACAATTATGGTTCCTATTCTCAGGCCATCAGAGTATGCAATCTGGAAGGTAAAGATGACTATGTTTCTAGAAGCTACAGATCCAGAATATCTTGACAGAATTTATGAAGGCCCACATATGCCTACAAAGCTATCTGTTTCTGCTGCTGGTCAAGAGTCTAAGATAGTTCCAAAGGAGAAGAAAGACATGACTCCTGAAGATTTGTCATCTATTGCTAAGGATACAAAGGTTAGGCATCTACTTCATAGTGCCTTAGACAATGTTATGTCTAACAAAGTGATTAATTGCACCACGGCAAAAGAGATCTGGGATGCTCTTGAGGTTAGGTGTCAAGGAACTGCTGCTATCAAGAAGAATAGAAAGAACATACTTACACAAGAGTATGAGCACTTTGAGGCTAAGTCTGAAGAAACCATGACAGAAACATTTTACAGATTCTGTAAACTGCTCAATGATTTGTCATTGGTTAACAAAGAGTATGATCTAGAAGACTCAAATCTCAAGTTTCTTCTTTCTCTACCTGAAAAGTGGGATGTGAAAACAACCACTATAAGAGATAACTATGATCTTGTTGAAACTGAGATTGATGAAATCTATAGGATGCTCAAAACTCAAGAATTGGAAATGGAGCAGAGACACAAGAGAATCAGCAAGAAGCTAAAGTCTGTTGCTCTCAAGGTTGAAGAGAGGCCTATGAAGAAGGAAGCATCAAGGAAGAAAACTAAAGGAAAAGCTTTAGTTATTCAGTCTGAAAATGAATCATCAAACTCTGATGGTGATTCATACACTTCTGACTCATCTGACTCTGAGGATGATGAAGAAGAAATGAGAAAAATGGCTGTTTTGATGGTCAAGACCTTCAAGAAGATGGGTTTCAAGAACTTCAAGAAGGGAAAGAGGTTTTCTAGAGATGCAAATGAAGACAGAAAGAGTTTCAGGAGGTCTGAGAGAAAGGAGACCAAATCTGGGAAGAAGAATGAGTCTGAGATTCAATGCTACAAGTGCAAGGAGATGGGTCACTATGCTCCTGAGTGCAAGAAGGGTAAAACTGAGAAGACACTTGTCACAAAAGGCAGAGATTGGGCAGACACTTCAGATTCAGATGAGGAAACCAACTATGCTCTCATGGCTTCTATTGAGACAGATTCTGAAAGCTTTGAAAACAAGGTACCTCCTACTACCTATGCCTATAATACTGATAATATAACTGAACTGAGAACTTATCTTAAGTCATTGCATATCAGTTATAGGGATCAGACTTTACAGAATGAAAAAATTAAGTCTGAGAATTCTGAACTTAAGATTAGAAACAAAATTGTTGAGGAAAAACTTGAAAATATGTAACAAGTTCAGAAAGAAAGAGATGATGCTGTTTATCTAGAACAGGAATTGCAAGGTAGGTATAAGCAATTAGAATCTGAGTTGGAGAAAGCAAATCACACTATTAAGACTTGGACACATTCTGGAAAAGACACTCATGAGGTTTTTCAATCTGACACAGTAGGTCTAGGTTATTCTGAGGAAGATGAACTTAGGTTTCAGAATAAAGTTAAGGTTAGACCACGTTTTACACCTAAGAAATTTGGAACATTTGTTAATGGAATAAGTGAACCTAGGTTTGAAGGTGGAAAACAAGTTGTTAAGAAAGAACCAGTAAAAACTATTGTTAAACAGGTTAATATTGGTTTAATGACAGATAAACAACTTAAGCATAAGCTTAAAGAGTTAAAATCTGTCAAGAAACAGACAGTGTCTAAGAAGAACAGAAATGGAAAAGTAGGCATCACTCAAGGTAATCATCCTATGCTTGCTACTTTAGCTCCAAGAAAAACATGTCATAACTGTGGTAGTACTAACCATCTTGCTAGTTTCTGCAGGAAGAACAAAAACATTAACTCTTTACCTTCTAAGTCTGAAGTAAAGAAAGAACATGTTAGAACTAGACCACAAACTTTATGCAAACACTGTGGAAGTACTTGGCATTCTATTTATACATGCAGGGATTATCATGCTATTTATCATAATCACTATGAACTGAAACCTAATTTGAAATGGGTTAAAGTTAATTCTGCATATGTAAACTCTGAAAAAGTTAGCTTAAACTCTGTTAATGAAAATTCTGCTGCTAAAGCTAACAAAATTAAGAAAGCCAAAGCATCCAAGCTAGTCTGGATCCTTAAATCTGACCTTCATTGATTGTGTGTGATTGCAGGGCATTAGGGAAAGAACCCTAGTCGTGGACAGTGGATGTTCAGGACACATGACTGGAAATAAAGCCCTGCTGTCAGAGTATGTGGAGAAGGCTGGCCCAAAAGTTTCCTATGGAGATGGCAACATAAGACAAACTCTGGGATATGGCAATATCAATCTTGGAAATGTCATCATCACAAATGTAGCTCTGGTTCCAGGACTCAAGCATGATCTGCTATCTGTGACTCAAATCTGTGACAGAGGATATCATGTAGATTTTCAGCCAGAATACTGTGAAGTTATCAGCAAATCTACAGGGAAAGTTGTTCTAGTTGGACACAGGCACAATAACATCTATGAAGCAAGTTTGTTCACAAACTCTGATGGAAAAGCTGTGTGCCTGTCAACAAGAATGTCTAGTGAAGAGAGTTGGAAGTGGCACAAGAAACTCTCTCATCTTAATCTGAACAACATAAATGAGCTAATTAGAAAGGATCTTGTTAGGGGACTTCCAAAATCCTTGTTGAATGTTGATGGCCTGTGTGATTCTTGTCAAAAGCCAAACAAAGGAAGTCATCTTTCAAGAGCAAGTCTGAATCTTCAATTGTTGATCCTTATCACTTACTACATGTTGATCTATTTGGACCAGTGAATATCTTGTCAATTGGGAGAAAGAAATATGCTCTAGTCATTGTTGATGAACACACCAGATATACATGGGTGTATTTTCTAGCAAAGAAGGATGAAACTGCATCAACATTGATGGAACATGTAAAGCTGCTGGACAATGGGTCAGACCATAAAGTAAAAATAATCAGAAGTGATAATGGAACATAGTTCAGAAATGCAACAATGGAAGATTTCTACAAGAACAGAGGAGTAAAGCAAGAGTTTTCTGCACCTGGTACACCACAGCAGAATGGTGTAGTTGAAAGGAAGAACGGAACCTTGATAGAAGCTGCCAGAACCATGCTAGATGAAGCAAAGTTGCCAACTTATTCCTGGGCAGAAGCAGTTCAAACTGCTTGTTTTACTCAAAATGCCACACTGATCAACAAGCATGGAAAAACACCATATGAGATGGTGAAAGAAAAGAAGCCAAACCTAAAATATTTTCATATTTTTGGGTGCAAATGCTTTGTATTGAAAACTCATCCTGAACAGTTGACCAAGTTTGAGTTAAAGGCAGATGAAGGAATTTTTGTTGGCTATCCACTGTCAACAAAGGCATTCAAAGTTTATAATCTAAGAACTAAAGTGATCATGGAATCTATACATGTGTCATTTGATGACAAGAAAATAACTGGACTTAAAGATGTAGATGAACATGATCAACTGCACTTTAAAAATGAAGATTTAATCTCTGTTGAAGTAAACTCTGATTAAACTAATCTGACAGACTCTGTTGAAACAGACTCTGAACCTCTACTGGTACATACAGGAGAAACTTCTCAGACACAACAAAGGGAAGAACCAGTTGAGGGGGAGCATGATCAAGACAGTGACTCAAACTCTGATAGTGAGTCAACTGAAAAATCTGGATCAAACTCTGATGACTCAAACTCTGAAAATTCAAATTCTGACTCTGCGAAGTCAAATTCAGGGGGAGCCTCAGAGAATGAAGAAATTCAACATCAAAATCAGGAGAGCATGGATCAAGGGGGAGGATCACATGATGACAGAAGCCATTTACCTTCTGCTAGGAAATGGACAAAATCTCATACACCTGATTTGATAATTGGTGATCCAGATGCAAAAGTGAGGACAAGAAGTGCTACTGCAAGTGAATGTCTGTTTCATGCATTCTTGTCTAAAAATGAACCAAAGAAGGTTGAAGAAGCTCTTCAAGATGCTGACTGGATAACAGCAATGCAGGAAGAGTTGAATGAATTTGAAAGGAATGAAGTTTGGACCCTTGTACCAAGGCCCAAGAACAGATCTATTGTTGGTACTAAATGGGTTTTTAGGAACAAAACTGACAGTGAGGGTGTTATCACAAGGAACAAGGCCAGACTGGTAGCAAAGGGCTATTCACAGCAGGAAGGAATAGACTATAATGAAACATTTGCTCCAGTTGCAAGATTAGAGGCAATAAGAATTTTTCTAGCATATGCCTCTCACAAGAAATTTAAGGTGTTCCAGATGGATGTGAAAAGTGCTTTTCTGAATGGGAAGCTTGAAGAAGAAGTGTTTGTTGAACAACCACCTGGATTTGTAGATCCAAAATATCCAGACTATGTCTACAGGCTGGATAAGGCACTCTATGGACTTAAGCAGGCACCAAGAGCATGGTATGAAACTCTGGCTCAATTTCTCCTAGAA
This sequence comes from Saposhnikovia divaricata, assembly GCA_036435485.1. Lineage (NCBI taxonomy): Eukaryota > Viridiplantae > Streptophyta > Magnoliopsida > Apiales > Apiaceae > Saposhnikovia > Saposhnikovia divaricata. The sequence continues at coordinate 133,208,107 of CM071594.1, read as the reverse complement.
AGTGGGTTGAACAGAGGTACAATTGATAAAACTCTGTTTTATTTCAAATCTGGGAGTGACTTGCTTTTAGTTCAGATATATGTTGATGACATTATCTTTGGATCTACTAATGATAAACTCTGTAAGAAGTTTGCCAAGCTCATGCAGTCCAGGTATCAAATGAGCATGATGGGAGAGCTTAGTTATTTTCTAGGCCAATATGTGAAACAAACAGATGATGGGATTTTTATAAATCAGGAAAAATATACCAGAAATCTTCTCAAGAAATTTGGTATGCTTGACTGTTCATCTACATCAACTCCCATGGCAACAGCAACTAAATTGGACAAAGACACAGGAGTTTCAGTGGATATGACAAACTACAGAGGCATGATAGGGTCTCTTCTTTACTTGACAGCTAGTAGGCCTGACATCATGTATGCAACTTGTCTATGTGCAAGGTTTCAGGCAGACCCTAGGGAACCACATCTCACAGCTGTAAAAAGAATTTTCAAGTATCTCAAGGGCACCATTTCCTTAGGTCTGTGGTACCCTAGAGAATCAAATTTCAAACTACTTGGGTATTCTGATGCAGACTTTGCAGGCTGCAAGATAGATAGAAAGAGCACCAGTGGAAGTTGTCAATTTCTTGGTGACAGACTTGTTTCTTGGTACAGCAAGAAACAGAAATCAATTTCAACATCTACAGCTGAAGCAGAGTATATTGCAGCTGGTAGCTGTTGTGCACAGATTTTATGGATGAAGAATCAATTGCTGGATTATGGATTAAGGTACAGTAAGATTCCTATTTACTGTGATAATCAAAATGCTATTACTATGACAGGTAATCCAGTACAGCATTCAATGACCAAGCACATCAGCATAAGGTACCATTTTATTAGAGAACATGTGGAAGAAGGACATATTGAGCTTCATTTTTTGTCTACAGAACAACAGCTTGCAGATATCTTCACCAAGCCATTGAGTGAAGCTACATTTACAAGACTGGTCAATGAACTAGGAATGGTCTCTGGTTTTGACTAGATATGTTGGTCAGATTCAAAATTTTACTTATGTAATGTGTTGCTCATATTTCTGTGATTTGTTAAGTGCTATGTGAACTTTGTTGATTAAACTCTGTTATGCATACTCTATTAACATGTTTTCTATTAAACTCTGTTAAACTCTGTCAGCATGTCTGTATGTCATACACTGTTAACATGTTTGATAAACTCTGTGAATTCTGAATTGATTATTGTCTGGATGAAAACACCAATGAAGATATATGTATGAAGCATGATTCTCAGTAATTAAATCATGAATCTTTCCGAGTCACTGTGATCTAATCAGAACCTGTGCAGTAAGTTAACACAGCATGACACTGTTTCATATTTATAGCATCTCTTAGTTTATTTTGTCCTAAACTCCGAGTCTATAAATACTGTGTGCATTGCCTCTCATGAATAACTTCTGATGTTGATGAACTCTAAACTTTATTAGTTATACTCTGTTAAATTAAATGCTTACTGCTATACCCCCAAGAAAATGTATATAGGTTGCTATACTCCTTTGAGATTATGTTGGTGTCCAGGATCAGGAACCTATTGGTATATAATATGGGCTAAAATTCTCTAATTTTTGGTGACTAGTCAAAGACTAGGATGACTCAGGAACTTATCAAAATGATAAGGGCTAAAATTTTGGAATTTTTGGTGACTGGCTCTAACCTCTAATTACTAGAATGAATAGAAGAAAAAAAACAAAAAAAATAATAATATTAATAAAAACAAAAAAATTCTATTAGTTATAGAGGGGGTATACATAAATTAAATGTTACTGTATATAAGTTGTTTACAACAGAGTTTAGCTTTCATCATACATTCAGTGTTTACTATGAGAGTTTGTGCATCCAGTGTTTATTGATTTACTTTATGGATTTTATGAAATATTAGATGCTCTAAAAATTGATTTCGTAAACTCTGCTACACACACACATATATTCACAACTGTGCAATTTTTAAAAGGAATTCAGTGATAAAGTTGGAGAATTGACAAACGCTGTTGGGTTTTGCCTAATACTCTAAGGTAAATTTTCATTTAGATAATTTGAAAATTTGGAGTAAAGAGAGTGTTTGACAACTGCTAATGAGTGTAAATGTGTTAAAGTGTCTTGGTAATAGGAAAGAGAAAACAGCGGTAATTATTGCTCTTTTACTGCGCGTGCTTAGTTGGGTCTTTGCATGTATGCCACGTGTCCCACTCACACATTAATCTAGGCACTGTTGCGTGTTTAATGGTAAAACGATTGGGTTTTAATCTTTTCACTCCATATCTTATCCTTTTACTTACACGATTCATATTCACTTTTACACTTTCACCCACTCACTTTTACATCTCACAGTTATCTTGTTTTTTTCACTCAAGCATTTTTACAAACACCTCTCATACACATCACTATCACTATTGTTTTCTTGCTCTTTCTTGTTCTAATGCCTACTAAAACATTCAATGCTGTTGGTCTACGATTTGTCCCTAACAACTATGCAGCCCCACTCGATAATGAGCGAGCACCAGAAGTTTTTGATCTTATGCAGAACTTTCTATGCAACTCAGAGATTGGGCAAGCTCTGATTGAACCTTCTATACTTTCTGTATCATAAATTGCTTCTTTCTGGCAGAACTCAGCGTATATTGATGGAGGAGAGAATGGGACTCCAACCATCATTTTCACCCATGATGAACAAAAGTTTATGATTACTCCACAAACTGTCAGAGATATCATGGGATTTGAAACTCACACTTCATACGCCTATGTTGGTGAAGCTCAATTGAGAAAGATGCTGCAGGAGATAGGCTACATGGAGTCTCTTGACAAGCTTGGTAGTGTGAAGAGGCCAAATCTCAGAAAGGAATGGAACTTCTTCTTTGATTGCATAACCAGAACTTTTCAGAAGAAAGTCACCAATTGGGATGCAATTCCCATGGACAGTCTCCAAATAGGGTATTCTCTACTCTATGGTAGTAACTTTGATTTTGGTAGATATGTCTTGATGAATTTAGGTGATAAATTGTCAGAGTCTACTACAGTTTATTTTTCTAGATTCTGTCAATTGCTATTCACAGCCTGTGTTCCTGGTCTTGACATTGTTGAGGATGATACAATCCAGCCATTTAAAGTCAATAAGAGAATATTCTCTGATATGACTAATAAGGAAGCTGGCAAAGAAAATCTACCTGATTTTGTCATGCCTCTTGCCTTACAGAATTTTCTACACCAACCACAAGACCCACAACAACCACAAGACCCACAACAACCACAAGACCCACAACAATCAGAACCACAACAAACAGATCACCATCAGCCTAAACCATTAAACACTGACTATACTCAAACCATACACACTAAACCTATCCCATCACCTGAAACTAGACAGCCACCTCTATACTCTGAATCACAATCTCAACCACAACCTAAAGCAAAATGAGGTAGAGTAAAGCAAACAACAGCAACTACAGAAAGACACTCTGGAGTTAAAAAGACTACAGAGAAACACATCAGAGCAAAACAGACATCTCCTGGAGCTGTTTATGCTAGAAGAAAAATTCAAAGAGCAAAAAGGTCTTTATCACCCTCTACGATGGCAGAATCTAGTGAAGAGGATATTTATGTGAAAGTGCCCCAAGTAAAAAGAAGAAAACTGGTAATCTCTGATTCAGATGAGGAAGATCTTGAAGCTCCAGAGGTGATTTCTCAGCGAACACCTACTGTTGAGGTACATATTGCAGAGGATGCTATGCCTGCAGAGGATGCTATGCCTGCAGAGGATGCTATACCTGCAGAGGATGCTATGCCTGACTAAGTCAAAATGCAAGCAGTCTCAAGCTCTGATAAAAAAGGATTATGCTGGAGATGGAGGAGCAAGAGATAAAGGCAAGGGTTTAGCTGAAGAAAATCAAACTCTGAAAACTAACAAGTCTTTTAAATCACAGTCTGCTGGAATTAACACTGACACTCAAGGTTCTACAAAGACCAAGAGTTTGGTATTAACCTCTGATCCTCAGACTGATGAGGAATTGGCTGCTAAGTTATTTCTTGAAGAAAATGAAGAGGGAGTTACAATTGCAGATGTTCAAGCTCAAGAGAAGATGTTTCTAGCAGAACATCAGAAAGCTGTGAAATCTGGCAAATCTAAGAAGAATGTAAAAGCTGCAAAGCCTGTTCTTAAAGGCATTGAAATTAAAGAGAATGTTGGTACTGATCAGAGGATGCAGGTATCCAGAAAACCAACAGATGCAGAATCTAAGCAAAAGCTGAAAGGAATTGCAGAAGAAGAAAGAACTTCGAAGATAGCAAGTACAACCTCTGTTTCTACACAAGTTGTATAGAAGAAAGAAAACACAACCTTTGTTGCTACACAAGTTGTGCCTATACCTCTATCTTCTCAGATGAAATCAGTCTTTGGGAAAGGAACAATTCATGATCCAAATCAAGTATCTATAGCTCCTATGGATTTTACTGATAGAAGAGCCTTATCTGGTAAAATTGGAAACAATAAAGCTGGCTTAGGATCATACAGAGATACAAGGCAACATGTTGGTCCTAGAGATCCTTCTTCACTGACTATTCCAGGACGAGGTGTCACTCAAGAGAGTTTAGATACACTGGAATCAGTACAGGTAGTTTATCAAAAGAGTTTAAAGAAGGATTTTCTATTATACTTCATGGATGATGGAGCAGTATTTAAAATTGGTGAGGATGATCTTGGTTTAAAGTATTGGGAAGAACTAGAACATGTTCTGTATCTTTTCAAGGTTAGAAATCAAAGGACTCAATCAGTTGCAAATGTACTCAGACAGAAAATGCTCCAAAATCTAGCAACTAGAAAAATGAAGTATGTGACGACCCCAAATCCCTTAACTCGAATAAGCTAGATAATGGTAAAGCATGCATATAATTAATTAAACATTACCAACACCCACGCCTAGACCGCCAACAGGTAAGAGTTTGAAGCAATATAAAACTACAAATTTTAACAGAATTATTATTACAAACCAACGTTAAATTCTAAGTTCAAAAGTCAATACAGGCCAAAGCCTAAAGTCCCACTAGTTCAAAAGTCACAAGGTCACCACTCCCTTCTACCTGAGCAAAGCGCCTTCTATAGGCTACACCTGATCCGCCACAATTCTTACGGGTTGTCTCAAGAGTCCTTACCATCTTCTTGTTTAACTGAAAGGTTAGGGAAAAACAAAATAATTGATCCAAATGCCCAGCAAGTTCATAATTCAACAATATAAAACCGGCAGTGTAAATCAACTGTAAAGCAAGATATATAAATCTGCAAATGAATGATATCAACTGAATCACAATAAAGAGTAGAGAATAGGAATTGGAATATCTGATAAGACGCTACGAGCAAAGCTGGGTGATCAGCCCACGTCAGAGCTCCGAACCCGTATATCCAATACGGTGTTCATCAAATGTAAGGGGATCCCAGGCACACATTGGCCTATAATAATAATATAATAATTGGACCGGCGCCTCGGTCAATATTAAATTCCATCCAATTCCATTAAGGTTAAACAACAATCTGTCAAGCTCAATATATCTCAAGGAAACAAGAATATCAATGTTATATCAAGTTTCTGATCAACAAGGGTAAAACTTTAAGATTTTCAAATAGCCGTCAAAGTGAAGTGAAGAAGGTGAATCATTTCAGATTCTCGAGAGTTGGGATTCTGTTTAGTATAGCTTGGTTAAATCTAGAAAGGTTAATCAAGAAAAGGTAATCATGAAAGGTTAATCAAGAAAAGTTAAGCAAGGATCAATAATTATTTTTAAATAGAAAAGAGTTCAAGTACAAGAAGGTATTTAAGTAGTTGGTTCAAGAATTCAAGAAAAGTAAAATGGCTCTAAGTAATGTGGTCATTATAATTGAAATAAAAGGATGTAGTTGCAAGTCTAGTTAAGTAAATAAGTTGCAAAGTTTTGGTATCGGTTAACAAGTCAATTTAGGTTCAAGGGATTGCATAATCAATCACAAGGTACGCAAGGAAATAGGGTAAAGAGAATATGGTACTAGTTCAAGACAATTCCACGATTCAATATCTCAAGGCATTCATCATAAGGTAACAACAACAAGGGTAGGGTAGTACACTTGCCTTAAAACACAAGATTGCACTTAGAAAGCTTCTTCTTCAATCGGCTCCTTTCCGGGTCTCCTACTCGGACCTATAACAATACAAATAATATCTTATTTTCCCCTCATTGTTTACGTACCACAAATAATATAATAATGCTAACGCCCCATCGATAATTTTATAATTATATACACATAGCCACGTAAGTCACATAGCACGTAAAGTCATACAACATATAATGTAGTATAGCATATATATATATATATATACTAAAAATGATATCACGATTTACATTGGAGACGCGCCATAAGGTTTTGAAAATCATACTTATAAATTTTTAAAAATTTCGGCGGCATCTCCTTTGTATAATCGTCATACCATACCGGAATACAATCGGCCCAAATCATCATGCTATAAATGCGACATAAGCAATTCAATCAATAATCACTTGCAACTCATGATAAGGCAATTTCATATAACTTCATTGTTAATCAACTTATAAACCATAACTAAGCAATTCATAACCAAAGTACTATCCTCAAAATGACTTACTCATAAACTATACTATACTCTTAGTTCAATTCACATAACACTTAAATCGTGTAAACAATTAAATCAAGTAGCACGTAAATGATTCAAGTAATTAACCCTTAACAATTCACTCCCTTCACCAATCTCTCTTCTCCTCCTTCCTCCTTCCTCTCGGTCTCTCTCTCTCTCTCTCTCGGCTCTTCTCCCTCTCTCCCTCTTCTCTTCTCCCTCTCGGCTTCTCCCTCTCCCTCTCTATCAATCTCTCCCTCGGCCTCCCTCAACATCAACACCAAACACACACAAAACCCTCACCAATACATACACCAATACTTACACATTTTTGTTTAACAATTCACTAATTCCACAACCCATCATCACTAACTTATAAATTCACACTAAAATCAAATTATAAACTTAACCCATCAATTTTATAGCATGTAATCATCATAATTTCAAACCCTTTTTAATTTACACCTACTAACAAACATCAATTTACAATACACACAAACCCACATCTTGTAAACTAAAAAAAACTCAAACCCATCATCAATCTCAACTTAATAACTTATAAAAACTCACATGCATACATATACCACTTAGTAATTATACAAAATCATCAAATAAACACATGCATGTGACCCTTGGTTCTCTTTTTGTTCATGGCCGAAGGTTAGGGTTCTCCGGAGAGCCCAAAATTCGTGGGTCTCTACAAAGGAGTAACACACAATCATAAACATCCACAAAACTTTTGATGCTTGATTTTCGAAAACCTTAATCTGAAAAGTGAAGAAAATTGAAATCTAAAAACATGGGGTTGTAGAGGATGAAGAGGGGAGTATTTTTATAACTAATATGTTGGGGTTTAAATGGAGAAATTACCTTGAGAATGGAACTTGAGCTTCAATGGAGATGAAGGGTTTTGAGAGAGAAGACATGAGCAAGGGGGGGGGGGTCTCGGTTAAATGAAAAAAAGAAGGGGGAAGGTGGGTTTTGTCCAAGCTACACACACATTTTAAATCATATTTTAATTATACATCTTTTAATTAAATAAAAGGCTTATAAAAATCCTAATTACAAAATATTTTGGATTCAAAAAAATAATTTATTGACACATAAAATTAAAATATGTACTTCTCTTCCTCAATATATTTTTAAAACATTTTTAAAATCATTTTATAAAAAGATTTGGATTTTGCAAGTTTTAATATTTTAAAAAGAATAATAAATAGTAAAATCATTGTAAAATATTTTAATTCGAAAATAAATTAAACTTTTATTTTAAAAAGTCTCTAAATGCATAAAGACAATAAACAAGAAATTTCATGATTTTTACTAACTCCAATAATTTTACAAAAATGTTTAAGCGAATTTAAAAAAAATCATATTTTCACATTTTAAAGATATGCGAAATTAAATATAAACTCGTGTCAACACATTAAGCAATTATAAGCATAACACACGTCCACAATTATTAAATCACATAATGACTCACCAATTAAAGCACATAATAATATTTTTAATACCAGATAATATAATTTACAGAGTACGAAATTCCCAGATATTACAAAGTACAACAGCAGGTATGTTCCTAAGTACAGAGACTGGAATGGAGATCTGATTGAAATGAAGAAGGGTACTACAAAGCTGAAGACTGATCTGGGGATTACAGTGCTTGATTTTAATGTGAAGTCAGAAGAGGTAAAATATATCAGACTGGGAAATGATTTGAGGAGGAACAAAATCTACGATCTAAGATCTGCTATTTATCAAACTGATGAGAATGATCCTCAGTTAAGAGAAATCAAGGAAGCTATGCAGATTGAACTTGAAAATGCAGAAAGAAGATTGCTTATAGACTATCTCAGAGCTACACCAGATCTTGAGGAGATTAGAGATTAAAGTCTGTAAGAATTTTCTTGTTATGTAGATTTTTGTTAAGTAGAAGCTTAAACTCTGTTTGTATAAATTAAACACTGTATTTGAGTATTTGTTTTGACATCATTAATTACTGTAAACTTGTACATTTTTGCTAATGAACAAGTTGGGGGAGATTGTTAGAAATTGATGAGAACAGTGTTTAGGAGCTACAGCGGCAAATCAGAGTTTAGCTGGAAGCAGTTAGAGTTTGATTAAACGCTGACTTGGAAGCTCGACAGAGTTTAGTTAAACTCTGTCTGGAGGAAGCGCATCTACCAGTCAACAGTGAGTGAAGATTAATTGAAGATAATTTTGGAAGCAATATCTTTACAGATTGGATAGCTGTTAAAGAGATTGAGTTGACTTAGGAGATGTGTAGCAATCGTAATTGATATCAATTGTATAACTGATTTATAGGAGTATCAATTAACGATTTAACGTAGCTGTATATCATATAAATATAGTTAGGTTAACCCTAGAAGGGTATCGAACATTGATCTATCTTTCTTTGTAACCTAGCAGCTCTTTGTGATATTTTACATCACTGAGAGAGGAGTTATTAATTCCAAACAGTTTTAAATTGTTCATTCGAGTGTTACTTGTTAATCTCTCATACTATATTGATTATTATTGTGTATTCGGCCTAACATCTACCTTCTAGCGATTAATCGGCTAGACGGCGATTAATTGGAATATTAATCGGATGTATTAAAATATTATTTTTTATATAATTTAATTTTAGTATTTTAAAAAAATATTTTTTTATAAGTAAAAATATAAATATTTACATTTTATTATTAAATATGATGAGTGAATTTACTCTTTTATGTGTAAATTATATTTTTTATTAAAAAAATATATTTTTAAAGTTTTATTCTTAATTTGACCGTTTTTTTAAGATTTGACCAATTAATCCCAATTAAATCCGATTAATCGCCACCTAATCGATTATTCCCGCCTAACTCATTAAACCGCCTAATCCCGCCTAGGCGCCGCCTAATAAAAAATCGCCTACTGACCGATTTTTACAGATTTTAGGCGTTTAATGGCCGCCTAGCACCTAGGCGCCGATTAATCGGCCGCCTAGCCCGATTATTAGAACACTGCTATATAATCCTTTAGGTGTTGACAATCTACTACAGCTGCAACAGCTTCAAGATGTCATCCTGGGCAGTATATCATCCACTACCCCCCGGTTCCTTGTAGCCATTTTGTGCAAGAGGAACCTTATATAACCCGCAGCCAGGTTCGACCACCCTTCACCAAGAATCTCTAAGCTTACACGAGCGTACTCATTGTAAGAAACAAGAGGTATCATAGAATAATCAGCCACGACTTGTAATACCCTTTCCATGAAAGACCATGTTCCTATTCCTTAATGATGATTCTATAATTCCAGTTGTAGAACCTTCTCGCAGCTCCTGCCTGATGCACGTATACCTACACATATTTTCCATATAAACACACCTCTGTATCCTGATAACTATACTCACGCCGTCATTAAGTGAATCTTTAAATCAAGGCGCGTATGTTGTTCGATCATTCACATTTCATTAAGATTACTAACATCTACCAATTTTGAGATGGTGTCTTCAGTCGTACCTGATTTCCTTCCACTACCCTAGCGTACAAAGATGTAGCTCTATTATTTCTCGAGCTTCCATGGCCTCTGGTGATTTTTCCCTTGAGGGGTTCTTGCTTACATGCCTTTAAAATAAATTTCCATTCTGCATCCGTTAGTAGCTCCATATGTGAACCTCGCACTACTTCCTTTAATAACCGAGAAGTCATTCGTACCTACTTCTTTGTCCAGTAGCATCTTTTCTAGATCCCGACTGAGATTATTATCATTAGCTCCATCTTTTCCAAATTTTTTGAGGGAGAACTTCATTATTAAATCTTCAGCCTAGTTTATCAAACATGTCAGTGCCTTTGGTAGGTGAAGCTTCTAGATGTTGAGACATGTCTTCTGGAATCTGCCATCATGAAACCTTCATTCTAGTTCTTCTACATTACTCTAAAAATCCGCATCTTCATGATTTTCCATGTTAACCTGTTTCTCCTTATAAGAATTCGGTCCCAACATTGAGATCCTTGCATAACTCCACCACTGTTAGGTGAAGGTAGAGCCACAGGTATACATGCACCTTCACAGCTACACTTTTCCCACATCCAGATACAAATACATCCAAATATCAAGTAGATTGAATAAACATCTTCAACTCCGTACCTGGTTCATTTGTACCTCCTTGGTCAAGAAGTTCGCATTTAGCTTCACATGTACCTCCTCAGTTGGGAGGTTAGTCCTTCTTTCCCACGTACGTTCACTTGCTTACTCCATTTACGACCTTTAGTATGGTATGAACCAGATCTCTACTCCATAATTTTCATTGTGGGAGCTTTAATTGTCCTTCACCTCAAATCGATTAAACATCTGAATTGAGATTCTCCGTTTTCTGATCATAAGAATCTCCTTAACATATGCCAAGATGAAGTATTTGTGGGTACCTTATGGAAACCTTCTGCCGTAGGTGTAACCTCGAGATTGAAGTCTCTCATGTCTTTGCCATTAGAAACTTTCGACTGAACCTCTCTAGATGGTCGTACCTCAATTAGAAGATGGTTGTCTAGCTTCACCTCTCTTATCGAACATATTAGCACTCTTGACGTGAGAAGCTGCCGGGTCATATATAGCAGCTCTCATCGCGGAACCTCGATTCTGGGTATTTCTAATGGAAGTTAACATTTGAAAACCTCATTTTTCGGCCATCCTTTCCATGCCACTTTCATCAACCAAAAGTATGTGCATCCCGGTGCCATATATCGTCCTTTATGCCTTTCTATACCGCAAAATTATTAGAATAAAAATGGCCGAGAGTTACCTCTTTAGGTAGTCCCTTAGAGGTTTTGCTAGGAAGCTCTCCTGGTCGCACCTCCTAACAGATTCTTTTTCAAGTTTTTCCTTCTTTTAATGATAAATCATTACTACTCAGCGTCCTTTTTAGCCTATCAGATACGCCGATGTTGTGGCCATCGGACATTCCAGATTCAGGCAACTGTTCATTTACGCACCTATCTTAAAAACATACTTTTGATTTGTCCAATCCGAGTGCTTTTAGGAGCCTCTTTGTCCAAGTCACCGTTTTGACGAACCTTTCCGCCGGAATCAAAGTCCAATTACGTAGAGACCATTTTCTTTCCAGATATAACAATTTTCCTGTCCATCCATTTGATATGATCCATGATATCTTGATTAGTGACCTTCTTTTTAGACTAATTTCACGATCACCTTCGCCGTTCTTCAAGGTACGATCATCGCCGAAACTTTTAGACATCGTTCCTCTCAAAATATCGGAGAAGCCTCTCCTTCTAGCGCCAAAAATGTTGTGAGAAAAATCTGCACCAACACCCCAACTAATCCTTGCTGGAATAACAGAATCTGCCCTTGGATCTCGGACAGGTGAGCAGGCTCGCGAACCTTAGCTGCAACTCCAACTGCAGGAGCGGGAGAAGATTTGTGGTGTTTTTGGTAGGGCTTTCAAATGGATATTTCGGATCCGGATACGACCATATCCGTATCCGTATCCGAAATTATCGAATTCGGATACGGATAATATCCTATTTATTTCGGATACGAATAATATCCTATTTATTTCGGATACGAATACAGATATTCGGGACGGATATCGGATTTTTCAAATTTTTTTGATATCCAAATTGATAGTATTTTTAAAAAAATACTTATATTGTGATATATTTTTAAGAGTAAAGTGCACTTTGTGTACCTGAACTTTGGCCAGGACACCACTTGAAATACCATGGTTTAAAATCTACCACGGGCAATACTGAACAAACTATTTACTTACATTTCGTGTACTACCATCTATTTCTCACTAACGGAGTTAAATGGTCAAGGGTAAAATAGTCTTTTCCAGCCACATCTTCATCTTCATCTTCCCTGCAGCTTCGTTTTATTTTTCTTTACTCAGATCCTAACTAGCTAGCCATCTCAATTAGCACAATTGAAGTGGAACACAGATCGATATAAACATAAATCGCTATCATATAATATTCAAACAAAATTCAATCAGTAGACACAACCATTTCCTCCGTTTTCCCGAGCTGCTCAACCCATTTCCCCAGAGCCACTTCCCTGGTTTTACAGAACTCTGAAAGATAAGGTCAACTGCAAGTGCTCCACTTATGTTGTACCAGGTGATACCAGATGCAAACAAGGAAGTTATCTCACTTGCAACCATTCGACAAAACTTCCACCAAAAAACACGTGCACCAGATACAAGGTTTCTCTCAATCCTAACGAATTCACATCTTTCAGAAACATTTTCATCAAACACTTCTCGTGCTTCTGTTATATCTGTGTTCTTTACGGATCCAAAGGTTAAACACTTCAGTAAAACAAACTTTCTCACAAGGTTCAGTTTTATTCAGCCTCCTATAAGTCAACAGCATGTCCAACAACCCGAACGTGATAAAGCAGTCCTATTTGATGAAAAGGAGTACATGATCGAAGACAACCTTGGGAACGTGTTTAACATACAGGATGTGGGCGATATCCAGGGACTTGATTATGAAATAACTAAAGACATTGAAGAGGGAATTGATGAAATCCAAGACACCGTCACTAAACAGAGAACGAAGAAGGTAAAGAAACATCGCCACATTCTCTCCCTCCGCGACCTCGCACGACCAGGCCCATACCTGCCACATTACCACCAACTTCCTCATTCAATGCTTACGAGTATTTCTGGCGAATCAAACCTGCGGTTTCAGGAGTTAAGAACCCAATCACCCAATGTTCAACCCCAAGAAACAACACTAGCAAAAGCCAATTGAGCTCTGTAAACATCACCAAATCCACCTGAACCTACAAGTGTGTCGTTGCCATTGGTGGCTTCTAGAAGATCTGCAAAAGCCAATGTTTCTCATAGGAATTCAGTCCAACACGTTATGTGATCACATGAAACACACAAATTCTCCACAAAATTCACAAATATATCATCTGTGACAACCACATCTTCACCAAAAATCTAAAAAAGAGAAATGTGTAGATGGGATCAAACATACAAGCCCCAACAAATCTAAAACAAATGATTCATCAAATCAAGGGTTAATTGAAATCTGTTGAGGCTGTGTTTCCCTCCCTGGGTTGTTCGCCGGTTGTGGCCGTGTGTGTGGGGGTGCTAATTATCCCTTTCCCCCTCCCCTGTTCTTGGTGTTGTAAGGTGTTCGGGTGGGTATGGCTGTAGGTGTGTGTCAGTATCAGGGTGTGTCTCCTTTTGTGATTTCAGTGTGTTAAAGTGTGTTAATTGATACGTCGCAGTGTATGTATACAGTGAAGAAGATGAAGATGTAGCTGGAAAAGACTGTTTTACCCCTGGCCATTTAACTCCGTTAGTTACAAATAGACGGTAGTACACGAAATGTAAGTAAATAGTTTGTTCAGTATTGCCCGTGGTAGATTTTAAACCATGATATTTCAAGTGGTGTCCTGGCCAAAGTTCAGGTACACAAAGTGCACTTTACTCTATTTTTAATATAATATATCATATATATATATATATTAACAAAAGATGATGAATTGTAGTGTTCTTGAGTTTTGGTTGATTAAAGAGGTTATGGGTGGAGATAAGTGGATGTTAAATAAGGAAGGATGAAGACGGATGGAGTATTGATCACGGTTGTTGGATTCATTGTGAGGCATTTTAACATTGAGGGAAACGTCTATGTTCAGGAGGGACATTTCCGATTGTTTTCTTCCAACAGCGAAATTGTTGATGCGCGGGCTCGATATCAGCGGATCAGACTTGTGGCAACCGCGCGCAAGAGCGTTAAACCAAAGAATGATCGAATTAGAAGATTGTGATGTCATAAGATCGAAGAAGAAGGTAGTATCACTGCAACGTTGCGTAATAGCTAAGGACCAGAGGCAAGTGACTATGTTCCTTCACTTATTGTTCAAGTGAAATGTTTTGTGCAACTATTACCTTGATGATTTGATTATTCCCCAAATTTTTGTTGCAAGTAAAACTATCCCTCATTTATCGTTCAAGTGAGTTATTTCTTTAGTTACATTCATGCTTGCATATTATAAACGTACAAACTTTTTTGATATTTTTACAATGATTAAAATATAAAGTGTAATATTTTGGGGTGAAAGTCCTAAATGCCTTTCTTTGGAGAAGCACTTACCAAAATACCTGCACGTGGATTGCAACCGTATATGCCCAAAAAATACGCAAGTTAAATATGCGTATACTGTGTACGCATGCTCAACATGCGTGATCTATCAAATTTATTTATTCTATATCATGTGCGTATTACAAGAATTCATGTACCTATTAGAATATGCAAGTAGCACATGCATATATTCTGAATGATGCAAGTGATAGATGTGTGTACATTGTAAATAGCACATGCATATATTTCGAATGACGTAAGTGATAGATGCGTGCATGTATATGACAAGCTCAACTACTTGCTATAGTATCTACAATTTCCAAAGCACTCATTTACAACTTTATTTATTTAAAAAATTAAATGTCTACATGATCCACAAACATGTACTATTGGAAGGTGCTGCCACATAACGCTATTTCACTAGGTTTTATTTAAATTAAATAAGATTCTCTCCAACCTTAACATGAATGAGTTTAATTAAAAAAATATTACCTTTTTTAAGTTTTTTGAAAAAAATTGAAAAAAGGAGAAAATTCTATGGTAGAATCAATGATTCTCTCCGGTTCTCTATATAAGATGGTTCTCTCTGGGATGGTTCTCTTTGGAACAATGGCCAATATATGTATATGAGTCATGTGTCGACCGTGGTATATATAGCACACTCCGAACAAGATATTTCTGGCATTGTATATTAAATTTTTAGATAATTTGATCATTATTTCATATATCTAGGTATATACTAATGATTGGAAAATAATAATATACTAATATCATTTAAAATAAAAGGTAGCGTATTTAAACAAAAAAGATATATAAATGATTTGAATATATAATAAAATTGATGTTTTAATGTGTTTATAAATGATAATACATTTTAATTAAAAGGTAATATATTCTAAATAAAAAAGACAATCGATAAATTAGAATTGGGTGATAGTCCAAAATGCCCCATCTCCAATTTGCATGGCCCAAAATGCCTCATTTCCAAAAACGGCCCTAAATACCCTGCAAATACGGAGTTCCGTATCCCGGAACAGCAGATGCGCAGTTTCGTGTACCCCAACAAGCCTGAAAGGCATATGACTCAGCCTATTTGTAGTTAGAGGATCCTAATCCAATTAAACTAGATTGTAATAAGTAAATAATATCAACTGTCACAGGAATCTCAGAAGATGATAACTGTCAATAGAAGAATCAGAAGTCAATCTATAGTTTTGATGATGGATTCATTTAAGGGATAGAGATTTCTATAAGTGATAAGAAACAGTATCAATACAGAATGATTGAAGTGAGTGAAGAAAAGAAAAAGGCCACAGTTTAAAGTCAAAATGAAGAACAGTGATTGGAGTTAGTCGTTCATGAACCAGACAGAACATCGAGCGTCAACAACGATCCATTGTATGTTCTTTATTAAATTACGTGGTACTCAGTGAAGTGTTGTCTACTAAAGGATATGTATTAATTCTCCTTTAATTAATTAAATCAAATAATTAATTTAATTAAATAAATTAATTCTATCCGAATTAATATATTTGTTAAAGTAATTATTAGATTAATTAAATCAGAATTAATATGTAAAAGAAATAGTTATTTAAATGATTGTGCAAATCATTTGATTAATTATAAGATGAAAATATATGATTATATAACTATCAATGGACAGTCATATTCAGTTCATGTTGGACAGTCATATTTAGTTCATGTTGGACAGTCATATTCAGTTCATGTTGGACAGTCATATTCAGTTCAAGTTTGACAGTCATATTCAGTTCAAGTTTGAGAGTCATATTCAGTTCAAGTTTGACAGTCATATTCAGTTCAAGTGTGACAGTCATATTCAGTTCAAACTGGATAGTCATATCTCATTCAAAGAGATAGTTATACCGAAAGTTATATTGAATGGATTGTCATATCTAGTTCAAACAGACTGTCATAATACTTGCAGTGGATAGTCATACCGATTGTTATATCAAGCCAACAGATTGTTATATCAAGCTCAACTGATTGTCATATTAGCTCAATGGATTGTCATATTTAACAGCAATATGACTATGAGTAAATCAAGTGGTCGAGTGGCTATATAATCAGAGAGAAGGCAGTGAACACTGAGAGAGATACACGGACAACACTTACAGAAAGAAAAAGAAGAAAAAGCATCTCATCTCTTTCATCTTCAAGCAATTAAATTGCCATAAATTCTTGAGTTCTTTGTATCGAAAATTGTATCCATTGGAACTTAATTATTTGTGACTCGTGTACTACTAGCGAATTAAGTTTCCTAGTTCATAACTTGATATCTTGATTTTTATTAACTAAATTAGAAAAGTTCATGTCGAATTTTCTAATTAATTATTAATTACTTGATAATCATTTGTACTGAAATTGTAACACTCATCAAGTTAATATATTGTTATATTCAACTTGAAAATTGTTTCAATTTATTCCGCACTAAATTTGTCTAAGTCAAAATTTATTCAAAGGACAAATTTCGAGAAAATGGTATAGATTGTATTCAACCCCCCTTCTACAATCTTATCGGACCTAACAATTGGTATCAGAGCCGATTGATTGATACAGAAATCAAGATCCTATTTTTACTCAATCAAAAATCAAGCTCGAATTTTTAACTCCCTTAAAAATTCATCATGTCTTTAAAAGCCATTGTCATATTTAATAAGGATAATTATGATATGTGGAAAAATAAAATGGAGTTGTTTCTTGATGTTACAAATCCAAGATATTTGTGGGTTTTGAAAAATGGACCAGTAATTCCTATGCAACATGATGCTGAATCGGTTACAAATGGAGTTGTTACAATACCTGCTAAATCCTATCCAAAGGAACCTAAGAACTATTCTCCTGAGGAAAAAGAGGAAGCTGGATTGGACAAAAATTTGAGACTCATTCTAATAGATTCCCTGGATGCTGTAATGTTTAGCCATGTGATGAATTGTAAAACTGCTAAGCACATCTGGGAAACTATTTAGACTATTAATGAAGGAACTAATGAAGTCAGGGAAAACAGACTTCAAATTTTGACCTCTGAATATGAACACTTTAGAGCTGGCCCTAATGAAGGCATTCAGGAAGTGTTCGAAAGGTATAACAAATTAATCAACAACTTACAAGTTCATGGCAAGCAATATACCCAGAAGGAGATCAACATGAAGTTTTTACTGATGATGCCTACTCACTTAGAGCATAGAATAACTGCCATCAGAGAATCTAGAGATTTAAATAAGATTGCTCTTGAAAAGCTGTTTGGTGTTCTGAAAACGTATGAATTAGAACAAGTACAGTAGAAGGAGTTCTCTGGCAAAGGCAGAGTGGCAAGTTCTTCTACAGCTCTAGTAGTTGAGGTTCCTAAGGAAGTGGAAGCTAAAGTTGTTGAACCTAACAACTTCAACAAGGAACAAACAAGAGTGGAACATGGCCAGACACCAGCTACTCAGGATGGTGGAGAATTTTATTCACTAGAAGAGCTGGATCAATTAGAAGATGAATCTATGGCGATGATGGTAAGACAATTCAGTAACTTCAGATTCAGAAGAAATCCCAAGTTCAGGTTTAAGTCAAATAACATATTCCAGAGAGGAGGTTCTTCATCCTCTAGTAACAGGGGAGGATACAAAACTGGAATAGTTGATAGAAGCAAGATCCATTGCTTCAACTGTAATGAATTGGGACACTTTGCTACTGAGTGTCAGAAACCCAAGCAAGCACAGAAAAAAGATTATGCTTCTGAAAAGAAGAAGACTGGAATAGCTTATGTAGCTGCTAGTAAAAGCTGGGATGACACAGATAGCGAAGATGAAGAATATGGAAACTTTGCGCTGGTGGCAAATGCTGATACATCAACTTATTACACCACACCGGTAATTCTCACTGACGCTGAGTTAATTCATAGCTTACGTAATTGACTAATGCACAAAATGGATACGAAAGAATAACTCTATTAAACACTAAACTTGAAAATGAAGTGTTAGAATTAAAAAAGGTACATGCTAATCAAGATCAGTATATAGAAGAAATAACACAACTTAACTTCAAAGAAAAGTCGCTTGGAGAATACATGTTAAAACAAGTTGCTAGGATTGCTGAACAAGAAACCAGGATTACAGAACTTGAAACACAAATTAGAGCGTGTTATAATTATGTTAAAGTTTCTAAAGAGTTTTTCAACAAACAAGCTGTAGAACGAACTGTAGGAATAGGGTTTGGTTACAAAGAAGCTGTTGGTTCTTTGGGCAACCATTCTGCTAATCTCATTCCTGCTAAAGAAAGAGGTATCCCACACGTACTCAAGAATGTTGAAAAACCCATGTTTAAAAAGTCTGTTGCTGAACCACC
The DNA here is from genome assembly GCA_036435485.1 of Saposhnikovia divaricata. Taxonomy (NCBI): domain Eukaryota; kingdom Viridiplantae; phylum Streptophyta; class Magnoliopsida; order Apiales; family Apiaceae; genus Saposhnikovia; species Saposhnikovia divaricata. The sequence goes on along the minus strand of CM071594.1, from coordinate 133,188,991 downwards.
AAATATGCTTTCTATTGTCATTCAGGAAGAGATGAAAAATGAGGACAGTGCTAATGACATAATCCTTGATAATGTCAAATCTGTTAAGGAACAAGTTAAGGTTGTTAAGAAATTGGGTTAAGTGATAACAAATCTGACATGCATACCACGCCTATTATTGATTCTTCTCATAAAGCATTTGGTGTTGTCAATTGTATGTCTTGTGCTTTTAATGTCATGTCTGCTACTTTAATGGTATTCATGCATGTGCTGATAAGACTGCCCCACGACAACATATGAACAAAAACAAAAATTTCAGATCAATGACTGCTAGTCCTCCTCATGTTAGGAAAGAGACATTTGTACCTAAGCCTAAACAAAGTTCTACTAAGACTGTTTACAAGGTCAAATGTCCAGTCAATGAAACAAGTGTTATTGCTGCTAAAGAAACGTGGATACCCAGAATAAAACAAAAGATTGTCAAATCTGTTTATAAAGTAAAATATTTATTGAATAAGGGTAAAATTGGTGTTAAGGTGAAAAATGTTGCTTTGCCTGGCAAAGGCCAATTTTTTAAGTATTCTGGACCCAATCAAATTTGGGTTCCGAAGAAGGTTTAATCTGTTTGTTATTGCAGGGTGTTGAACAGGTTGAACGAGTAACCTGGATCTTGGACAGTGGATGTTCAAGGCATATTACTGGTGACAGAACCCTGCTGACAAATGTGGTGGAGAAGGCCGGCCCAGTGGTTACCTTTGGAGATAACAACAAAGGTAGAACTGATGGATATGGCAAACTTGAAGCTGGAAATGTTATCATTGATGAAGTCTCTTTTGTGAAAGGACTTGAGCACAATTTGCTTAGTGTCAGTCAATTCTGTGACAAAGGATATGAAGTTCATTTCAACAAGAAGAATTGTCTAATTTCACACAAGAGACATGAAAAGCCACAACTGATAGGAGTTAGAAAAGGCAATCTATATGTAGCCAATATGAACTCAGGAAGCACTGAAGAAATCACTTGCTTCTACACTAAAGCATCTAATGACGAGAGTTGGCTATGGCACAAGAAACTTTCTCATCTTAATTTCAAGACAATGAATTCTCTAGTTAAAAGAGAATTGGTGAGAGGTTTGCCTTCAATGGAATTCACTCAAGAAGGACTTTGTGATGCATGTCAAAAAGGCAAGCTAAAAAGGGCAACTCACAGGAGCACTGACACATCTTCAATAACTGAACCATTACAATTACTTCATATGGATTTGTTTGGTCAAGTTAATGTGATGTCCATGTCAAGGAAGAGATATGCTCTAGTGATCGTTGATGATTTTTCAAAATACACATGGGTCCCGTTTTTGAATTCTAAAGATGAGACTCCACAACTGGTGATTGATCACATCAAGTTAATTGAGCTGGACTCTACGTAACCAGTGAGAGCCATAAGGCCAGACAATGGAACTGAATTCAAGAATGCAGTTCTAAATGATTTCTGCACTGAGAAGGGTATAAATAGACAATACTCAGCTCCAAGAACTCCTCAGCAAAATGGGGTAGTGGAAAGAAAGAATAGAACCTTGATTGAAGCTGCACGTACTATGTTAAGTGAATCAAGGCTTCCATTGTACTTTTGGGCTGAAGCTGTCAACACTGCTTGCTATACCCAGAATCGAACTTTAATCAATAAAGACCTAATGAAGACACCCTATGAAGTTATGGCTGATAAGAAACCATCACTCAAATATTTTCATTAATTTGGGGAAAAATGTTTTGTGCTTAAAGAAGGTGATGATCAAGGTGGAAAATTCGACGCCAAAGCATATGAAGCAATTTTTATTGGTTATACAATGAGAGCATACATCTTGGTGTATGTGATTGATGAACAGAAGATGATGGAAAGTGTCAATGTAACATTTGATGACACTAAACTCCCTAGTATCCAAACTGAGGATCCATCTGAAAAGCTATCTTTCGATGACATGACAGATACAGATTCAGATGATGACAAACCACCTGATGTTTTTGCTGATGCTAATGACAATGATGACAATCAGGGTGATGATGATGAAAACAACGATGATAATGAAGATACACCTGACACTCCTGAACAATCATCTAGTCAACCTTGCAACAACTCAGGGGGAGACAATGAAGGGTCAACTGGTCACACACAACATCACAATGAAGAACAAGGCGAATCATCAAGATCTAATCTTCCGAGAGAGACTGTTTGTAATAGATCTCATCCTTTTGAGCTAATCATTGGTGATCCAGTTGTTGGTGTGAAGACTAGAAGAGTTTTTCAGAATCAGTGTAATTATTCAGGGTTTTTGTCTGAAATGGAACCTAAGAAAACTGAAGAAGCTCTTTCTGATCCTGATTGGGTGATTGCTATGCAAGATGAACTCAATCAATTTAAACAACAAGAAGTTTGGAAGCTGGTACCCAGACCTACAAACAGACCAGTGGTTGGCACTAGGTGGATATTCAGAAACAAACTTGATGAAGATGGCACGGTGACAAGAAATAAAGTAAGACTGGTAGCAAAGGTTTACTCCCAATCTGAAGGCATTGATTATGATGAGACCTATGCTCCAGTGGCTAGACTTGAGGCCATTAGAATATTCTTGGCATTCGCAGCATTTTCAAACTTTAAAGTTTATCAAATGGATGTCAAGAGTGCTTTCTTGAATGGAAAGCTAGATGAAGAGGTTTATGTAGAACAACCCCCTGGCTTTGAAGATCCAGATCTAGTGGACTATGTCTACTTTCTCTTCAAGCCTGTCTATGGTCTTAAGCAAGCACCAAGGAAATGGTATGACACTCTCTCTGAATTTTTACTTGAAAATGGTTTTGTTAGAGGTGTCATAGACAAAACTCTCTTCACTAAGAAACATAAGAATGATACTATATTAGTCCAAGTCTATGTGGATGATATAATATTTTGGTCTACTAATGATCTGTTGTGCAAGAAATTTGCTAAGTTAATGCAGGGTAAATTTGAAATGAGCATGATGGGTGAGCAGAAGTTCTTTCTTGGATTGCAAGTAAGTTAAAGGACAGATGGAATTTTATCTGTCAATCCAAGTATGTCAGGGAGCTCCTCAAGAAATATCAAATGGAGGACTCATCTTCAGCAAGAACACCATCATCTACAGCTGTCAAATTTGGAGCATGTGAAAATTCTGCCAAGGTAGATGTCACAAGCTACAGAGGTATGATAGGCTCATTACTTTACCTCACTGCAAATAGACCAGATATTATGTATGCTACATGCTTGTGTGCAAGGTTCCAAGCGGATCCTAGAGATATACATCTCATTGCTGTGAAACGAATCTTGAGATATCTTAAGGGTACACCTAATTTAGGTATCTGATACCCAAAAGATTCTGGTTTTAACCTTGTTGGATATACAGATTCAGATTATGCAGGAAGTGTTGTAGATAGAAAAAGCACATCTGGGAGTTGTCAATTCCTAGGTGGAAGACTGGTCTCCTGGTACAGTAAGAAACAACAGACAATTTCCAATTCAACAGCCGAAGCTGAATACATCGCTGCTGGAAGCTGCTGTGCTCAGATCTTATGGATAATAAACCAACTGAGAGACTATGGCTTTGTATTAAACAATATTCCTATTTTGTGTGATAATACAAGTGTCATAGCAATCTCCAACAATCCTGTGCAGCATACGAGGACCAAGCATATCGACATCAGGTATCATTTTATTAGAGAGCATGTCATGAATGGTACTGTGGAGTTACTTTTTGTACCCACAGAAGAACAAACATCAGATATTTTTACTAAGTCTATTGATGAATCCACATTCACCAGACTTGTTGGTGAATTGGGTATGTTAAATAGTCCTAGTAATTAAACTGGTTAATATTTGAGGTTTGCTCTTTAATAATTTACAAGTGATTAATTTGTTAATATTTGTTATTAGAATCACTTGTATAATTATTTTATCATTTTATCTGCTTGCTTGTTTTATTCTTAAATAAGTGTCATTATGTAAATATTTAGTATTTTATTTTATTTTATTTTATTTGTAGTGTTTGTCCTTTTGTTATTAATGTTTGATTTCGTAAAAAGGACTACCTATGATCGTTTTGATAATTTTTATTAGGTTTGCTAATTTTAGTGTAAATTATTTTGCTATTTGTAGCTTGTTTATTAATAATTAAATTGTTTTGTTGTTAGAATTTGTTATCTGTAAATATCCTGTTTATATTAGAATTTTAGGATAGTTATTAATTAATTTGTTAATATAACAATCGGTATAACAATTCTTCTGATTGTTATATTCGATTTTTGATTGTTATTTTAGTTAGTCTTTTATAAACAGTTAGTATTATTGTTAATATAACTCTAGATATAACTAATTAATTAGATAGTCATATTACTGCTTTCTCTCAATATAACTGTAGTTATTATTAGTTATATTAGTGTTGTTAGTCTAAATATAACTATCATTATAACAATCCCACCGATTGTCATATTCTGAGTTATTTGATAGTTATATTATCAGTTTGTTTACAATATGACTACTCAATTAGTTCAGTTATATTACGTTTACACGTAATATAACTATCGGTATGACTATCAACCGATAGTCATATTAGAACTGATTTTGTATATAAGCCGATAGTTATATCTCTAAGTCATATCAGTTTTTTTGTTCTCCAACTCGCGTGTTAAGTCACCGAGTACTACTGTCGATACATACATATATATACGTATATTCTGTCGAATTGCTGCCCAATTTCTGACTCAAATCACACTGCAATCTCGTTTCTAAGAACAACAATCGATTACCCAGTCGATTCTCTTCATAGCCACGGATTAAATGTGAGATTTAGTCGAGTTTTGTGAATGTTGAGTTTAAAACTTTCGAATTTTTCGATCTAAATTTAAGATGATTGGTTGTGATTTTTCAAAAACTAAAAATATACGTGTGTTTGTACTGGTATCAAGATCATTGCCTCAAATTTTCAGAATTTTTGGTGAAGAATTCATTTTTTTGAATTTTTAATTAGTTATTAATTCGAATTTTGTGAATTAATTGGGTTAATTGTTGATTTTTGCAGATTCCATAAATTTAATACCTGATTTGGAATGGCTGGTGCTTATAAAAATTTTGAGCTTGTTAATCACAATTTTATTGGATATTTTAATCTCGAGGATTGCTCGGTTGATCGGTTCAAGCCATGGATAACATTTCTGAACGAACAAAATATCTGTAGCCATGCTATAACTGCAAATATTCCCATGAAATTTGGCCCTCTTAAACTAATGTGTATTACAGTTGTGGTGGCCTCAGATGGAAGCTCGTTTTCTTTTGATCTTAATGATAAGACATATACAGTGGATGAATTTGTCTTCAATGCAGCTCTGGAACTTCCAACTGAACAGTTTGCTGAACCGCCGTCAAGTGATGAGTTGACCCAATTCTTTACACATCTGAACTATCAAGGTCAACTGGATCTTAAACGTCCACTCAAAAGCAACCTCGTTCAAGAGTGGAACATTTTCTTCGAGATCATAGCAAAGGTGTTTGCCAACTCTACCAAGAGTAACAATACCGTCATCACAGGTATGCTACAGTCTATTGGTTTCTCAATTGCTCATAACAAAAGGATCAACATTGGCAGTTTGCTCTGGTCTATATTGTTGAAACGTGTGAAAAAGGCTAGAAAGGAATTTGGGAAAGGTAAAAAGGTCAAGTGTCATTATCCTCGATTTTTGACATTAATTTTTAATCATCTTATGCCTAAGGACCAACCTGCTCCTTTTCCAAATGATCGAGTTCAATGGTTTGGTAAACCAAACAAGAAGTTCTACACTAGGTTAGATTCTTCTCAGGCTTTGATGGATGTTCCAGTGGTTATAACACCATATATGGCTACTTTCATGAATTTGCCAAATGTTATGCCACAACCAGTTGCTGAGCTACCTCCAATTGAACAAGCTCCACAACCTGAAGCAGAACAAGCTCCAGAACATCAACCTGATCCTGAACCCTTGATTGCTCCAGAACCTCAACCTGATCCTGAACCTTTAATTGCTCCTGAACCTCAACTTCCAGTGGATCAACCCACTCAGAGTGAAAATGTTGCAACTGTTAATGATCAGGTACTTAACTCAACTTCTTCGCAATCTCAATATCTTTCTGATAGTCAATTAATTGTGAGAAGTGACCAAGGGGCTGTAGAACCACAACCTTCAACCCAGGTCAATGCACCAAACACCAATCCTAAATTCTCCAAACACTATCACCGAAATAAATTGCCAGTCAAAAGATCTAACCCTAGTAGTGATATCTTGAGTGAAACAACAGATTTGCATTTACAAAAGAGAAGTAAAACTATATCTGAGGCAACTGCAAAACCTTTCGTTTCTTCAAGCTCACCTCTATTACTTACAATGGGGGAAGACTTTTTCTTAAATGAAGCTGAAAACTTTGTCATACAAGAAGAGCAAGGTACAGTGCCTGCCATTGTTACGGCAGAAGAACCCTCACAGGTTGATAGGGATTTTCGAACTCCCATTGCACCACCACTGACCTTCCAAGAGGAGGCTAGGGTGATTTCAAATGCAGGTACAATGGATGCAGCTAAGGGATATGAGAGGAGTGATGTAAGGATTACCTCAAATCTGAGTGAAACACTAGCACGTGAGGTGAGTGATACTCAGAGAGCTATTGAGGTGAGCGCACACAATGACACACACACTCTATCTCTTATGGCACAACTTGATCAAATGAAACAAAGACTTGCTCAATCTGAAGATGAGAACAAAATTCTAAGGCATGACATGGACAACATGAGGACTATCTTCAACAACAAGATTAATGCACTCCAACTCTCTCAACATCAAGCAGTAGTAGACTCTGGAGATGTCACAGTGGCTCAAGATCTCATTTTTTCTTCAATGTCAAATCAAATTGAAGATCTTCAGAAAGACATAAATGAGAATCACTTATCCACTGAACATCGTCTTAGTCAAATTGAAAGGCAAAGTGCTCATCAAGCAAAGGGGTTGAGACACTTGTATAACATCATTAGCAGAAGTCACTCACCTACAGCAGAAGAAATAAAATTCTTTGAGGATACTGGTGAAGATGGTACAAGTCATAGAACTGTAGAGGATTCCTCAACTAAGGGAGAGAAATCTAGAGGGGGAGCAAGTGCAAGTAAAGAAAAATCTGATAAACAAGTTGGAGATAGGAGTGATAAAGGTGGCAAGGGGAAGAAAGCTCAAGCAGCACAGAAGGATGACACTGTAATTACTATAAAGGTGAACCTGATAACGTTGATATTTTTGCTGACTTGCAGTTTTCTGATGATGGTGAAGAATTTGGTGAACCGGATCTCAGTTTTTGGGATGATGAAGAGACTGTAGTTCTTGATCCTGTTGAAATACAAAGATTGAATTTTGAAGCCAATAAAGAACTTGAACAGAATGAAGCTAATCTGTCTATGAGAGAAGAAAGACTCAAGAAGACACTAGAACAGATAGCTCATAATGAAAGGTTTCAAAAGGCTGAAAAGGAAGCTCTACAAAGGCAACATGCTCAAAAGCTTGAAGCAAGGAGGATGTACATCAGGTACAAGAGTGGTGATAAATGGGAACATGCTCAAAGAATAATAGATTCACCACAAACTTCTGACTATGATGATCGTCGGCTGGGTGATATGTTTGTGAGATTTAAAGAGAAGAATCCTGTACATGATGATTACCTAAAAGCTTTGAAGACAGAGATTGTGAGCATAAATTGTGCAAGTGATTCGAAGGACGAGCTACTAATCTTTGTTCATTGTCATAAGCTTGGATCACAGAAAGTATCTCTTCAGTTCTTCTATGATAGATCTCTTTCAGAGCTTTGGATGCTGAGACCAAAAGTCAGAACATCCTTCGAACTAGGTATACTACTTCATGAAAAATTTCTAGATTTTGCTGCAAGAGCTGGTCCTGAAGTAATAGATAACCCTCCTCAAGTTAAAGTTCTTATAGGAGAAATCATTCACACTGTTAATCTTCAGACAGATGAAATATATGAACATCATGCCAGACACTTGGTGTATGTTGAATATGCTCTTCGAAATTGGTTTTTCATCTCAGAAGAAAATTGAAACTGCAAATCATCTTCAATCTTATGCTCAAGACAACATGAAGAAGTATAAGTTTTATCAAAGTGAATTGAGAAAGAAACTGGGAATACCACTTGGAATACCACTAGTTGGAGCACCACTAGTTCATCTTGTGTCATCATCCAGCAGAGAATTAGTTGTTGATGCAGAATTGCACAAGATGCTTCCAGAACTGGATGAACCAGAAGAAGGAGAAATCAACGAGGAAGAAAGTGATGAATGAAGAACAGCTCTACATGTTATATCTTTAGAGCTTAGATAGAGCAAGATAGGTTAATGTGAAATATGATCAGTCTAGAGGATCATCTATCTTGTATTTATCTTTTCTGTTTGAATCTGGATAATGTTATATATGAACCAGAACCTTTTCATTATTTACTTAGCATTTAAAGTTTTATCCTTTACTAGTTTAATTGGGATTAGTTGAAGAATCCTCTAGGTATTTGCTATTGTCTAACAAACAAATAGGGGGAGATTGAAAGACATATGACTCAGCCTATTTGTAGTTAGAGGATCCTAATCCAATTAAACTAGATTGTAATAAGTAAATAATATCAACTGTCACAGGAATCTCAGAAGATGATAACTATCAGAAGAAGAATCAGAAGTCAATCTATAGTTTTGATGTTTTACACCGGAAGAAGATTCAGTTATCTGATCAAGCCTCAGGGTAGCATTGAAACACATGGATTCATTTAAGGGACAGAGATTTCTATAAGTGATAAGAAACAGTATCAGTACAGAATGATTAAAGTGAGTGAAGAAAAGAAAAAGACCATAGTTTAAAGTCAAAATGAAGAACAGAGATTGGAGTTAGTCGTTCATTAACCAGACAGTACATCGAGCGTCAACAACGATCCAGTGTATGTTATTTATTAAATTACGTGGTACTCAGTGAAGTGTTGTCTACTAAAGGATATGTATTAATTCTCCTTTAAATAATTAAATCAAATAATTAATTTAACTAAATAAATTAATTCTATCTGAATTAATATATTTGTTAAAGTAATTATTAGATTAATTAAATCAGAATTAATATGTAAAAGAAATAGTTATTTAAATGATTGTTGCAAATCATTTGATTAATTATAAGCTGAAAATATATGATTATATAACTATCAATGGACAGTCATATTCAGTTCATGTTGGACAGTCATATCCAGTTCATGTTGGACAGTCATATTCAGTTCATGTTGGACAGTCATATTCAGTTCATATTGGACAGTCATATTCAGTTCAAGTTTGACAATCATATTCAGTTCAAGTTTGACAGTCATATTCAGTTCAAGTTTGACAGTCATATTCAGTTCAAGTGTGACAGTTATATTGAGTTCAAACTGGATAGTCATATCTCATTCAAAGAGATAGTTATACCGAAAGTTATATTGAATGGATTGTCATATCTAGTTCAAGCAGACTGTCATATTACTTGCAATGGATAGTCATACCGATTGTTATATCAATCCAACAGATTGTTATATCAAGCTCAACTGATTGTCATATTAGCTCAATGGATTGTCATATTTAACAGCAATATGACTATGAGTAAATCAAGTGGTCGAGTGGCTATATAATCAGACAGAAGGCAGTGAACACTGAGAGAGATACACGGACAACACTTACAGAAAGAAAAAGAAGAAAAAAGCATCTCATCTCTTTCATCTTCAAGCAATTAAATTGCCATAAATTCTTGAGTTCTTTGTATCAAAAATTGTATCCATTGGAACTTAATTATTTGTGACTCGTGTACTACCAGCGAATTAAGTTTCCTAGTTTATAACTTGATATCTTGATTTTTATTAACTAAATTAGAAAAGTTCATGTCGAATTTTCTAATTAGTTATTAATTACTTGATAATCATTTGTACTGAAATTGTAACACCCATCAAGTTAATATATTGTTATATTCAACTTGAAAATTGTTTCAATTTATTCCGCACTAAATTTGTCTAACTCAAAATTTATTCAAAGGACAAATTTCGATAAAATGATATAGATTGTATTCAACCCCCCTTCTACAATCTTATCAGACCTAACACAGCCACTAATACGTTTTTTAGTTTGCCGTAACATGGGTAATACGGGATATGAAGTTGAGTAATACCACCTGATGTGTTGTACGAAGTTGCGTAACATGCCAAAATTTTGAAAAACATGTTGCGGCTCACGCATTGCCGTATCTTTGGGGTAGGGGACGACCATCAGTCTTGGAAACGGTCCATTTTGGTAATTCTTTATGCACGAGTTGCGTTTATAATTTTTTTTGTTAGATTTTATTTTGAATGTCATTGCAAATATTTTATTTAATATTTTAAGTTTTTTTTCCACATATTTTAATAATAAAGCTTTGTGTTATAATATGTTATTAATTTTCTAAAGAATATATGTGATTTTTTAATAATTATAATTAAATTTGTTGATGAGTATTTTGTTAATAATATTATTATTTTTTATATTTTTGTTTTTAAAAGGTGATTTCTTTAAAAACAAAAGGGTGGTATTACGTGATTTTGCGGTGTTTTGATTGTTAGTTATTTTTGTTTAATATTATTTTTGTTTTGTATAAATTATATTTAGATTGTATATTAAATTATTATTTTGGGTTTATAGTTTTGTTTATTAATTTTTTGATGTTTAATAATAATATATTTTGATTTTCATAGAACACTTTATATAAAGAACAAAGAAGAACGCCATCAAAACATTGTTTTTTTAAAAAAATGGATAGTTAAAATTAGAATCACTAAATTTAAAATAGGTGCCCCTGGCGGGGCCTATTGCATATAAATAATCTCATCTAAAATTTGAAAATCAAATATCATGGAATATATGATAGAATCCCACATATATTTTTATAACAATGAAATTAGTTGTTTTTAATCTCAAATTGTTGCTAAATTAATATTTGATTATATTATTATTATTCATAATCAAAGCTTAATTGTTATTAAAATTAATTTTATATGAGTTTTTATAATGAATTTTATAGTGTTCTTTATTGTTCATTATATAAGGGTGTTTTTTTTAGCACTGACATATATATATATATATATATATATATATATATATATATATATATATATATATATATTTAAATATATGCAAACTTATCTTTTTAAAAAAAATTATGTGAACTTTTAATAATAATTATTGAAGTTGTATTTAAAACATTTCCGTTTTCTATTGTTTTTTTTATTTTAGTACATTATATATGATGTTAGTATTATATTCGTGTAATTATTCTTTTATCTTTTTTATTTTTACACGCGTGGTATTAAATTTTTTATTTGTTTGAATATTGTTTTTTGGTTTATGTTTATTTTATATTTTTTTCATGGTGGTGTTTATTATGTGTTTTTATTTTGACTAAGTTTAGGATTTTTTTTTTGTTTTATATTTAGATACTATATAATTTTATTTTTTGGATTGTTTTTAAAATTTGAGAAACATGTTTGTTGTAAATGATTTTCTTGTAAATTACATATATTTGAATATTTAGCCTAGCATGTATTTTGATATTTCATTTTTTTTTGGTTTTTTTTCTATTTCATATTTTTTGTTTGTTTACTTTGTTTATTAATTTTGTTAGTTTGTTTATTTTGTTTATTTTTGAAAATGATATGTTATTTGTTAATATTGTTGTAGGATTTGTGGTAGGGTTTGGCTTTTGCAACTATCTCTCCCTTACATTTTTTTAAGTGTCTTGAATTTAATATACAACCAAACCATACCATCAAAACCTCCCAACGTTAATTATATATAGCATATAATTTAATTAATTTTCGTATTTATATATTAAAAAAAGATCGAAAATTGAAAGTCAAAAACAAAAACTTTCGTAGTTAAAAAAATGTTTGATGGTGTGTAGCCAGGGTTGTAAAAATCGGTAACTCGGGCCGAGTACTCGGCCGAGTACTCGTTTTGGACCCCTAAACCGATCCGAGTAGTGACTAATCGGACCAAAAACCGGTTTTTGCTATAACTCGGTCAAGACTCGGGTTGACTCCGAGTAATCGGGGTCAAACTCGGGTTTGACTAAATATTTTTTTTTTTTGCTAAGTATTAAAATATAATTTTTATTGCTCAACTTATAGACTATAGTTATAATCTAGATTCGGTCCAATTAAAAGTCCTCTCTCCCAAAGATTCTATACATACACTTATATCACATTTAAATATTATTAGTAATATTAATATTATTACTTGGACACATGTACACTAAAATTAGAATAAATATTATTAGTAATATTAATATTATTACTTGTTAGCAGGGTTGTAATAATATTATTAGTAATATTAATCTTATTGTTAAGTTTTAATTTTAACACATGTATATTAAAATTAGAATAAATACATATAAATTATGAAAAAAAAAGTTAAAAAATAATATCCGATTAGTAGTCCGAGTACTCATTCCGAGTACTCGCCGAGTTTCCGATTACTCATTTTTCTGGACCAAAACCGAGTTGGTCCGATTTCCGATTTTTACAACCTTTGGTGTAGCTTAAACAGGTCAGCCTCCTCGTTTGACTGTCGCTCGCTCCTCCCTCTCCCTCTCTGTGCGTATATAAAATAGGACATACATAATGATCATCATAATATAATAAGGGGATAATGGTGGTATAGTCTTCTTCTTGTTCCGTAGATCAGGAGGGAAGTAAGTTTAAAGTCAACACACAGCAGGCAAGGCAAGGCAAGACAAGGGGATACGATGATGATGATGATGATCTCAAGTGCGGTTAAATATTTGATGCCGTCTTTATGGGAAGTTCAAGTAACAGTTGCCGCCGCTGCTTTTGTGCTCGCCGTTTACTCTTTCTTTACTTTCACTTCTTTCCATAATTCCCTCCCCCTCCCCCTTGATAACCACAAGGTATTTACCCTTTTACTCTCTTCTCTCTCTCTCTCTCCGGTCTCCTTCTTTTTATATATATTTTTCATTTTTCTGATTTACATTTATTTAATAATGAAAGAAATGAGCACGCAACCCATATACTCCCACCCATTTCTTTACATGTTTTCAGCATTGCTTCCGTAACTTATTTTTAAATTTATCTTTTTCTGAATAAAAATTTAAACATTAAAGGAAAATGCTAACCATAAGCATTAAATATTCTCATATTGTCAACATTGACCTTAGTTATTTAATTGATTTTTGGTTTTTCAATGCTCTTTTACAACATCAATTTAATTTCCCAAGTAATAATAGTGGACCCCCTGCATTCACATTAATTTTCACTAATAAAAACATCCCAAATTGCTAAATAATTATATTGAAATTCGTGCAAACTTGATGTATTAAGTGTAAAATTGACATTTTAAGTGCATTTATCCACTTACATTAATGCTTAACCATAGCCCTTAGGGCTATGTTTAGCATTACCCTTAAATTTTTATTCAGAAGGAAAAAAAATTAAAAATAAAATATGTAACTAATACTTTATAGGAGCTTTAAAATGCGTGCGTAAAGCATTCGCTGGGACAAAGGGAGTATTACATTATTGTTGATGCTGATTTTCGTCACGGGCATCATAAAAATGAAAGTTGCTTTTAATAGATTTCCATGACGATTAATGGAAGAGATTGGAGTTTTTGAGAGTCGCTTGAGAGTTTATTCTAAGAGAGAATCCCTAGGAATCCTCCTCAAGTTGCCCACATGTCTTTATATTTACAAAGAATCAAGTCAACGAAGTTCAATTAGGATCCACTACTTTTATCATATATAGTTAGGATCCACTACTTTTTTTGTATATAGTTCTAGTTAGAACAATACTCATAATCTTTATGAGCAAGTCACCTAGTTATCGTTATTGGGCCTATTTAATATGGACCGATACCCCATAAGGAATTGGACTTATATCTCGTATCAACATGTTCTCAGTGGAGGTTTCCTTCGATGAATACTTAATTAAAGTATTTTTTTTCAAGAAGTGCATTTTCGGAATTCTCGATCTATGAAATTGAGGTTGTCGAACAATATGTCAATTTGTACATGCATTCTAGTTTTTGATGTACTCCAAATTTTGACTATTCATGCATATGTTTATTAGATAATAATTCTAATATTGTCACATTTTTTACCATCCATAGCATGTTTCTCCCATGTAAATCATTGATAACAAGAGTCACTTGTATCGACTTAAGGTTAACCTGGATGAAGTTGGATACATCAATCCCATGCACCAAATTTGGGCTAACATTATTAGCGAGAGCTCTCCACTAGTCATACCGCCTTATGGCATGAGTAAGTTTCAAGCATGTGCTTCCGAGCCACAAAATGTTAAATATTAACTCTGCTCGCGTACGGATGAGAGGTCGTCCGTAAACCAAAATATTGTCCAAAGACTCTGCTTACCAATCACCCATCTTCTAGTTGCTCAAAGGCAGTTTTTCGGTTCATATATTGGCATTACCCTGACACCGCGTTGATTTGTTCATACGTTTCGTAAGAATATATCACTGGTCTAGGTCGGATGGATTTTGATCAAATTGGTCCCGTATACCTTAGCAACTGATCAGGAAGTTTAGGTAAATAGGATTACCACTGGTCAGTTTTTTCTTTTGTCCCCAAGTGATCGTTAACAGATCACAAGTCCGGAACTTGTTTAAGTTTCTCGAGTCACTGTTTTGTTTTCTCATACGGTAGCTTTTCGATAAATATGATAACACATGGCTACTGATTTAAGAATTTCAGCTCACAGGATGTAAAAATATATTATTCACCATATGTCAGCAATCAGCATAAATTGTTGGATGAAAACAGTAAATAATTTCATGCATGACATAAATTAGAACGTGCGGAGACATACACTTATCTTGATTTTGCCTTGTTTGCTTGAATTTTTACAACTTGGATCCCAGCTTCTTTGCTTTTTTATGCATGCTTCTGGAACTGCACTGGACTCCCAGGATACTCACAATATTCTTTTTACAACATAGGAGACCTCAGATCCATTTGACATCTAATTGAAAATCGGGATATTTCATTCCTTGTAGTTTCTGGACAAGGATGTAGCAGGCCAAAATCTTAGTGTATTTCACAAAACTAAACTATGTTTAAAATTTAGTCTTGTTTTGGCCAGAAGTAATGACCCAATTTCTGAGCAGCATGTTGTAGACTTGTAGCTTGCTAATCCAGCTTAATGCACTCTTCAATTGTTGAAAAAATCAGCCTCTCTTCTACTGCGTTTATTTTTATTGAACAACCAGCTGCCACATTCTTGCCATGGGTTCAACTTCCTTCTTCATTTTCAGTTATGCTGTAGTTTTTCCTTGAGCATGCATTTAACTCCTGCAGCTTTTCTATTTTAACTTGTACATATACACAATCGCTTATGTGAGCTTTCTTATGCTTTCGATGTGCATTAAGTTCCTGGAAATATATAAACACAACAAGTTGCACAGGTTTTTCAGAAGTTGTCTCCTGCAGAGAGTTTTTTCCTGTTCCGTATTGCTTCTGCCTTTAGACTCTGCGCTATCTTTAATCGAGCTTGGTATCTTTAAAAAGTGCGGTAAACACCTGTCAATAATGAATCAGCCTGCTAAATTTGTTTGTTATTAGTGAGCAATCCTTCTTAGATTATTCAGTCAATTGAATGAAGCTCTCTTTGCCAGATATTGGCCTTGGTATCCTGCTGATTTTTGTTTTTTATGAATGCCATGAATAAGAGTGTTCAGGCAAGGTATTTCTGTTTAATGTCGTATACTCCAGGATTCTAGCATTGAAATTTTTTATTCAGTTATCGTTTCTCCTTCATACGGGACTTGCAATTCCCATAGGTATGGGCTGTCACATATTTTGAGGTTTTGTGAATTCCCTTTTCTTCCGAAATTTGCTTTTCATGCTCGCCTGGTTTTTTTCCGTTGTGTTCTTCATATTGGGCATCTTCTGCTGATCTTTTCCCATTTTTCATAGACCTGAAGCCATGATTTCTTGTCATTAATGTTGAGTTGTAGACGACTTATTGTTGGTTCCTGAAAGACAATTGGATCCAGCAAATAAGCTTTCATGAAGCTGCTAACGTTACACAGTTTACCAAGTCAGAACTTCCCTTTCAGGTTCTGCTCTTTTTTTCCTTTTTTCTTTTGTGTTCCCAGCAGCAACATCCAAATAACCTTTTCTCTAGTGCCGCTTTCAAGTTTCTTTTTCTTGCTCATGATGGTAATAGGAAGTAACATTACTGCACTATTTTTTCCTTTTGCACTGGGCTTTTGAAGGCACTACTTTATTCGGTATTCTCCATGCTATTTGTCCTCATATTTCCATCGTCAAGTTATATGCAACCTCGTCCATATACACCACCATATACCCTCGGTTTTTCTCCAGCTGAATTTTTAAACCAGAGGCTTGACGTAATCAGATCTAGTGGTGAATGGGGTCTGTGTCTTCCCTAATTCTGACTTGTTGGCCTGGCTGCTTTTTTTACGCTTTCTTCTCTTTTCTTTAGGCGACGCTGCATTACTGCAACTCATTTCTCTAGCTATGTATTGTTTTTTCGTTCACCACTTTGCATGCATGTAGGTAATGGTCTGGGTTCTGGCAGCTCTAAGCCATCATTTGATTTGTTTCCTTTATTCAGTTTTGGTACATCCACATGTTTGGCTGTGCTGTTTGTATAAGCTCTTTCCTATTGCATCTGTCAATGCTCAATACAGTTACTTTTAGTTATGGTTCTCAGCACAAATCTGAATTTTGGCCATGTTCTTCTCATTACACAAGTTTCTGGTTGATTCCAGTCATTCTCCTGCAACTAAGTTAGATGTAAGATGCATGATGTTTGGTTTTGAAATTCATATATATATATAGGGTCACGCTCCAGTGAGAACACATGTTAGTATGAGGACAATGAGAACAATGTGTTCACCACATTTCAAGCTATTTTAAAGGATCCCGCTAGGGGCACCTTCACAAAAAAGTCTTATAATTCTACCCTCTATCCATTGAAAAAAAAATTAAAAAAAATTAACGAAAAAAAAACTGTTGCCACATCATCATTTAAAAAAAAATTATATCTTTTTTTTTGATGAATGATAGAGGGTAGAATTATAAGACTTTTTCGTATTGGGTGCCCCTGGTGGGGCCCTTTCGAATAGCTTGAAATGTGGTGTTCTCATTGTTCTCCAACATATACATGTTCTCACCTGAATCAGTCCCTATATATATATTTCTATGCTTTGTACACCACATGATATGGATAAAATAAGATACATTTGCAGCAACACAGCAAAGCATAATTTTAATCAAGTTGTAGTGGCCAACTGATTTCAGTTTCTACAAGTAATTCACACTGAACCCCGATTGAACATACAAATCGTGTATGCCTTATCATTATCGAATTTATTCTGAATTAATTACATAATTTGGACAGAGCATGACCTCTAACACTAGTTACATAGTGCATAGCAAAGATTGCAAAGATATGTTAAAGAATTTCCAATCTAGCTTGAAGTAACAAAAATTTGCACACATTCAAATTATCAGATTGTATAAGCTATAGTCAAGATAAACCTAACTAATTGTATACCAACTGCTTATCCACCATCTTTTATGAGTTCAAATATTATTATGCGGAGAGCATTGTATTAATTATGAAGGGAGAATAGAATGATGGTTAAGCTGCGTTTTCATAGTTGATCTCATTTTCCAGTGGTAGTGGGGTAGTGGAGTATCACTCCTGACACTCCATTGGGTAATGAGTATCACCTCTGATACTCCATTACAAATGGAGTATCTGTCCAAAATGGGTATTTTGGTTGGTGTTTATGAAAATGGGTATTTTGGGCAAATAAATACCAAAAATGAGGTATTTTGGTCATTTTCTCTTATATCTATCGATTCTTATTTATTTACTAAAAATTTAACAATTATTATTCGTTGTATGTTTGAACCGTTTAACCAAAATACAAACAATTATACTCATATTTTTTTATTATAGACGTATATGGGCTTTAAATATATTTTATTAATGATTGAAAGATATAGTGTGATATTTTTGGGTATATATTAATAATTGCAAGATTATGTTTTAAATTAAAACGTAACGTGTTTTTATTAGAAAGTAAATATTAATGATTGGAAGATATGATATAATTGATAATTTTAGGTGTTTATAAAAGGTGATATCTTCAAATAAAATTTAAACATGTTTTAATTAGAAAAGGCAATCGGTTAATTACATTAATTATATTATTAAAATATTTATTAATTATAAAAGACCGAAAATGACCGTAAACCAAAACTTTCAATGTTTCGGAATTAATATAATAGTATAGATTAAAGATTTCAATGTTTCGAATTTAGTAATATATTTAATACGAGTTAAAATGGAGAATTCAGCATTCATCATTAAGCACCCAATGGCAACGTCAAAAGTTTAGGCTGAGTTAATAGACTGCAGCTGATGGAGTTAAAAATCCATCTTTGCCGCTCCAGAAACAAAATTTCAATATTTTGATAGGATTGATAAGTAGTAAACTAGTAATATGCAATGTAATTACGGGTCTTGTTCAAATGAGAACCAAACCTTAAATGAGAACCGGAGAACTAGTCAAGTTCAGTTGCAGAACTTTCAAAGTTCATGTGGAGAACTTTTAAAACCCTATATCTCTTCTCTCTCATCTCCATGGATTCCATCACCTCCAACCCTCATCACTCATCTCTCTCCCACTGCCCACCCTCTCTGATGTTCGGCAACATAACTTTAATGTTCTGTAGTAAATCCCGATCTTTTGTAATATCGTATACACCATTCTACTACTTATACTATGAAAGCCTACTACTACTTTATTGGATGATATTATGTAGAATCCTGGTTAATCAACTAAAAAGTCTTGGTGCCCTTGCGGGGCCTTCTACTGCAGAACATCAAAATGACAATCTCATATAGCATCATAATCACTCGCACAATTATAGAACACATGCAGAAATATATGTATGAATTCGATGTGCCTGCCGATGTTCTGCAACGGAATTTTGATTTTCTACAGTAGAAAGCCCCGCAGGGGCACCCAAGACTTTATAGTTGATTAACCAAAGTTCTACAGGCTATCATCCAATGAAGTATTAGTAGGCTATTATAGTATAAGTAGTATTAATTCTCAAGTTCTGCAGTAGAACTTTGAGTTCTTCAGTTGAACACACTATTCCACATTGTTTTTGCATGTGTTCTACAATTGTGTGAGTGATTATGATGCTATATGAGATTGTCGTTTTGATGTCCTGCATAGGGGCACCCAAGACTTTTCAGTTGATTAACCAGGGTTCTGCATGATATCATCCAATAAAGTAGTAGTAGGCTATCATAGTATAAGTAGTATAATGGTGTATAAGATATTACAAAAGATCAGAACATTGAAGTTTTGTTGTCGAACATCAGAGAGGGTGGGCAGTGGGAGAGAGATGAGTGATGAGAGTGAGAGGTGATGCCCCTGTAGGGCCGGTCACTGGAATCCATTGAGATGAGGGAGAAGAGAGGGAGAGAGGTGAGAAAGAGAAAGAAACATAGAACGAGAGAGAGAGAGACATAAATGATTAATGTTCTCTTGAGTTCTACACCAAAATACTTTATAAAATACATAAGTGTGTGTATTTATATATGTATGAATTCAATGTGCCTACCGATGTTCTACAACGGAATTTTGATTTTCTGCAGTAGGAGGTCTCGTAGGGGCACCCAAGACTTTATAGTTGATTAACCAAAGTTTTGTAGGCTATCATCCAATGAAGTAGTAGTAGGCTAATATAGTATAAGTAGTAGTAATTCTTAAGTTCTACAGTAGAACTTTGAGTTCTACAGTTGAACATGCTATTCCACATTGTTTCTGCATGTGTTCTACAATTGTGCGAGTGATTATGATGCTATATGAGATTGTCGTTTTGATGTTCTACAGTAGAAGGCCTCGTAGGGGCACCCAAGACTTTCTAGTTGATTAACCAGGGTTCTGCATGATATCATCCAATAAAGTAGTAGTAGGCTATCATAGTATGAGTAGTAGAATGGTGTATAAGATATTACAAAAGATCGAGTTCTACTGCAGAACATTGAAGTTCTCTTGCCGAACATCAGAGAGGGTGGGCAGTGGGAGAGAGATGAGTGATGAGGATAGGAGGTGCTGCCCCTGCAGGGCCGGTCACTAGAATCCATGGAGATGAGGGAGTAGAAATATAGGGTCTTGAAAGTTATCCACATGAACTTTGAAAGTTCTGACACTGAACTTGATTGGTTCTCCGGTTCTCATTTTAGAGTGGTTCTCCATAGAGCGTGACCCATGTAATTACATGTTTGTTTTGTAAAATCTGAACTTCAGCTCGTCTCTGTATGAAATAAATTTTAATCTTATATCTTTTTTTCTATTAATGCGTCACTATTATAGAATCACAATACCGTGGCAGCTTTATAATATTCTGTTCATGCAGTTGTTTTCCAGATTCTTAACATGCAGTTGTTAACTTATTTTGTAGATAATTCAGCTGAAAGGAGAGTCCCACACCAATTCTGCATATATAGTGAAGGTAATATTTTTACTTTCGAAAGAAAAAGAAATAAAAATTCAACATGCGTTAAGTTTGGAATTACATGCTATACTTGCTGTACTTGTTTTGGACTTACTTTAGTGAGTAGTAGCACGATGATGTGTCATATTTCGTACATCTTTTTTGGTAATTATATGCTACCAGGCTTGCCTAACATGAGTAGCATATGAAACTGTATTCATGTTACATAAAATCAGCTATTGCCTGAAATTTCTTTTTGTTGAGATATCCATTTTTAATTTTTCTACAGGTAGAATTGCTGGCAGCTAAGAATCTTATCGGTGCCAACTTAAATGGTACATCAGATCCTTATGCAATCATCACATGTGGTACAGAAAAGCGATTTAGGTGATTGGACATGTAATATTATTGGGAATGGATTAGTCATTTGTCATTATTCTAACATTCAGATTTTAGATATTGATTTTCATGCTGGGGGAGGGTTCTTATTTGAAATTATATGTGGTCGACTAATCCACGAGCAGGACCATAGTAATGTAATGTCATATTAACATAGTTATTAAATCGTCGAATCGACGAGATATCGTCATCTCGATATCGACGAAATATCTATATCTCGGTCCACGACCGAAATGGAGCGATATGACGAGTTAATAACTTGCATATTAACAGCAAAATTGTCATTAAAAAGTATGTACTAAAGAATTTTTTCCTGAAAAAGCTTGATTGAAGTAGACTCGCAGAACGAGTGGCCATGAATGTATGTGGTTGCAATAGGCTAATGGAATACCTTTTTTTTTACTTACTATACTTATTCTAATACGAAGATTTCTCTAGTGTCATTTTCAGAAGACACATGCAATACCATACTGGATGGGGCTTCACAAAATGATACTGATGCTTTGTTAGCTATTCTGCCTGAATAATAAATTATCACCACATTATTGCTGTTAGTAAATTGCAGCACTTATCTAATTAGTTCATGGCCATATGTAGCTCCAACATGTAGGTTCTATACCAAAGTGTGGAGAACATCCATACAGTTGTTGCACAGTATTGTACTTGCACTTGTCTTAAATAAAATTAGTTTGACTTCTTTAAGGGATAGCTGGACGTTTTTTCCAAGTGTATGTGCTTAGTTTGCATGGCGCTTTTAGAACAAAGAATGAACAAACACTCCAATAATGAAGGTCAACTTTACCTTCCTGATTTGCTAACCAGTTTTATGTGTTTGTTATATTTCTTGTCTAATCCCTTCTTGTAAATCAAATTTAGGTGCCCTTGTAGAGTTACCGTAGGTAACAATAATTAATATCTAATATTGAATGAAGGGTTTTTGTTTGGGAGGGGACTGATTTTGGTTGGCAGTTCGGCCACCTTCATATAGTTTTCCATCTTTTAAATAAATGTTACTTATCTCTGTTTGTTAGTCTGTAGGGAGAACCTTATGTTTTAGGTGGAAGTTTGGATGGAATCTTTAGGGTAAAGATTTAGAGGATAGTAGAGATTAGTTTGGATATTACAAGTTAGTCTGAAAAGAGAAGCTTTATTTGGTTTAGTCCTTTTGTGTGTGCACTATACATGACATTTCTCAAATGCCTTACATGAACAATGTGACAAACCTACTTTGAGATGGATTAATATGCTTAGAAGCAATAATCTGTCATTGCCCTTGTTGCAACTTAGAAAGAAGCCTATAGATGCTGCATTAAGGATAAATTGAAATCTTATCTTGAACTTTTGAAACAGAACTACCTGACTACATATTGTGCTTCAACTTCTTCTACTCTTCGATATTGTTCAGTTGTCTTGTTGTCCTTTATAATACCTTCATTCACAAACTTTGTAGTTTATTAATTACAAACTGTCACAGTGGTGATATGAAGTTGTCCTGTATGTAGATATGGTACATTGAATCCTTTCTTTGTCCTAACTCCTAATGGTTATCCCTTGATAAAGGTAGACAGTTGAGTCTTTGAGTGTTGACCTATTCCTGTAGCGAACCGTAAAAACACTTACAAATCCGCAGATTTAATTTCAAACATTCTTCAATCCTGTGATTTAAACCTGCCACATAATGAAGATTAGAACTTTCAAAATGCAGTCCCTAAATCTTAGAGAATAAGTAAAACCCTGGAGAAAAGGTAACTAATCCTAATTATCAACTACTACCACACATTTATACCATATTTAACAAAGGAAGAATAATCTAGTTCTAATAGCCTTGCAAACTGAACTTGTTAGAAGTAATTTATCTATTGTTTTTCATTATACAAATAATTTATCTTTATGTATAAAATGAAATAACCTGTAATAAACTTAATTCCGTGCTCCTCATCACCCCCTTTCCTTTTGTTTACCTGATTGACGGTTTAACCTCCCTAGATGCAAAGTGTTTTTCCAATTAGCTAAAAAAGTTACAGTGAGACGTGTTTCAAAATTCCCCCCTTACTAGTCATTGATATAGTAAATTATTGTAATCGCTTCATTGTCTGCTTGATAACTTGTTTTTTCTTTTGCACATGTATTTTGTTTCCCCTTCCCTTCATTTATCTATAGCAAGTCTTAAGATTAGGTTACATTCAGCTATGAATTATGATTGTGCTTTCTGACTAACAAATATATTTTCACTCATTTTAATGTAGTTCAATGGTTCCTGGCTCACGAAACCCTATGTGGGGAGAGGAGTTTAATTTTCCAGTTGATGAACTTCCCGTTGAGGTATGAACTTTAATTCAAACGCATTACTTGATATTTGGAGTTGTCCTCCAAAGGATTTACATAACCTTTCCATTTGAGCTTTACTGTTTCCAACTTTTTGTACTCAAGTTCAGTATGATTTCACATCACATGAATAATATATCATTTTTAATGTTCTATTTCATTTTTTCAATACAAAATGGTGTGGAAATCGCGAAATAATTAGGAAATGGGTGTTTATAAACCGCTAGTCGTCTACAGTGTATTATGTTCCAGTAATCGTACAGCATAAATCTTATGTCATGTGTGGCTTACATGTAAGTGAAATTTGGTCTTGTCTTCTATATTTGTGTAACGATAAGTCTATAATTGTGATAATCGGCAGATTAGTGTTACGATATATGACTGGGATATTATATGGAGAAGTGCAGTTCTTGGCTCAGTTACTGTTCCTGTTACTAGTGAAGGTCAAAGTGGAGCAGTATGGCATACTCTGGATAGCACTTCAGGGCAGGTAATTGAAATATTAATGTTTATTGTCCAGCTCTCGTTAATTACCTTATTTTCTTGGTGTCCTTAGATATTTTATGTTAGTTCCATTTGATTTTTGCTGCTAGGTTTGCCTCCATATAAGAACAATAAATCTCCCCATGAGCTCTCCCAGGTGATGTGGCTTCTCATTTTTTTGGTTTATCCTGTTTTATATATTATCGTTTGTCTATACTCTATAGTTCCAACTTCAGTTTGCTGGTTACTAATAATTACTGTATCTTGTATTTCATATGTAATTATTTTCTTAATTCAATAATTTAGTGTCGCCTGCTCAACCTTTTGACTATGTTTATAACATTTAATGTGGTCGTGTAGTTAGTGTGTGAAACAGGTTAGTATTAAATATGATAATTGAGGCATAATGGACATAGTTATATTAGTCTAAACATGAATTATTGTGTTCCACATTTTTGATTTCTGAATTAGTAAACAAAAAATATATTAGGGGATTGAATGGTTATGCTGGAACTAAGGCTCGAAGAAAACAAGGACCCACAGTAGTTCATCAGAAACCTGGGCCACTGCAGACAATATTTGATCTTCTTCCTGACGAGGCAAGTTTTATATGCATCATCCCTCGTTGCTCATATTTTTATGTTATGCGTGTCTGTTGACATCCTACTGAGGTGACATGCATACTTGCATTGCTAAGGTAACAATGATGTGCATTTAATTTCTAGGTTGTTGAGCATAGCTATTCTTGTGCACTTGAGAGGTCGTTTTTGTACCATGGCCGCATGTATGTCTCGTCCTGGCACATCTGCTTCCACTCTAATGTATTTTCAAAGCAGATGAAGGTTAGACTGTCATTTCTTTTTGCAATTTTGATCTCATATGTCTATTATAAATTGTGCTCTATCTCTCATGAATCATTGGTGGTTCATTTCATAATATTGTGCAACTTTGTTCATTTTCTAACAATTAACTGTTGAACTTGATGATTACAACTGAACAATTGTTACAAATATTCCTAAAATAATATTGATTCCTTCTTTGCTCAGGTATATTGTTGGTTCTTGGTCTTATATCACATTTAAACTAAAGATTTCATCCCCAAACACATACACTTTCTTAGGAGTGTTGATAAGCATAATTCCCTTGAATATCTTTCTACTATGGATGTCAAGTAATTATCCATTTTCTTGAGGAATGTGGGTTTTTATACCTTTGTTGTCCTTAGTTGCAAATTATACTTTGAAAACATGAATTTTAATGATGTAGGGAGTTGCTAGGGCATTTCAGTTTGTTTATGTTAGGCAGATCTGTAACATCCCACACCGATTAGATTGAGAGTATCCAGGTCCTTTATAGATACAAGTCAACAACTAATGTTTACCAATTTTCTAGCACTTTTGGACTGACTTGTGGTGGGTTGTTGGGTCCGGTATGCATTCAGTTGTGGGCTTGGATGTTATAAGATCTTTCATGTAGGTTTAACCCTTAATTTGTCTTTGTTGAAACTTGATTTAGGGCATTTGTAGGAAAATTGTTTTCCTTGTTCCTTTTTGTTGTCATACTTGGAATGCTTGAGTTGCTTAATTGACTTTCTAGATTGGAAGAACTTTTTTAGATTGCTCCCTTTTTTGCCTTCTTTTTATACATTTATTTTAAAAAAATTTGCCTTCATTTTTTTACCTAGTAATTCTAGTTTTAAGATAATTCCAAATGGATTTCTCTGAGTATATATCTATGAGATAGTTCACTACTTGTAACAATTTGAGCATCAGTATGGACACTTGTCAAATTTTCTGATTTTGGAGCTCTAATTTTTTAATCGTTATGATGATGTCCATATAGCATCCTATGGAAATATATGTCTTGCTTTGTTGTAAAGAGAGAAACAATTACCATTGCTTTCTGTGTATCTTGAGGGTATTTCTCTTACTAGTATTTGTAGAGATTGAGGAGCTCTTTTGTATTGAGTTCGGTCTCTTCATTTTAGGTGTTAGACATGTTGATATACAAAGTAATATTATAAAATCTTGTGGTGCCTTCTTAGAGATATGGTTTAGCTCCTTCTGAGGATGACCACCTGCTTTTAATTTCATTCTGACAGGTAATCATACCAATCGGAGATATAGACGAGGTATTTTGATGCGATTCTTCACTTTATAGTGCTACTTGGCTTGATAACATTTTTAATTAGTTATACAGTGAAGTCTGTCATTATGTTTACAATCCAGATAAAAAGGAGCCAGCATGCATTAATCAATCCTGCTATCACAATTGTTCTTCGCATGGGTGCTGGTGGGAATGGTGTGCCTCCTTTAGGAAGTCCTGATGGTTAGTTATATACAGTTACTTTATAAAGTTTTTTCTTTATTGAATCTACTACACACAAAAACATGTGGACATTGACGTTTTACAGATGGAAGTATTGGAATCTTAATTTTCACTATTTTAAGTATCAAGTTTGTAAATTAGTTTGTTTCATTCTTATTAATATGATGTGGAATTGTTTAGTTCAATGTCTGATTGACACCCAACAGATTGATAATAATACTCTCCAGTCTGTGTTAATTTTAGGGATATTTATGAATGTAGATTAAGTTATATATATGGTTGATAGGGTTTTCCCTACATCCTTAGATAGCAACATTAGTTTTCTAAATATTCATGTAACCTGTTGAATTTGTACTCTGTTCAATATTCTACATTGATTCATAATATTTGTCACACCTTTTTAAATCTGCGTGATCGGGTTGATTAGGGAAAGGGTAGCCACTTTATTTTAATAACGTGTATATTTTAATAAATAAAAGAAGTGTAATAGATTAGGTGTAGCTTCTCTATATTTTTAAAACTATCTGGAGATATAAAAATGTGATCGAAGATCGCAGGAAAAAAGGCTCTCATCTAAACTTCTTTCCCGTGTATATTAAAAAACACACACACACACACACACACACATATGGCAGTAAGAAATGAGTACTATGAATGCTACTTTTTTTTTTGTATATTGTTTCTTCTTAAGTGCAAAACTGAGTAAGATCTTTGTCTTCTCTAGTAAGCCTCTTAAGCTTATAAAAGAGAGCAACTTTTACATGCTTTTTCTCTGTTAACTTCCTGCACACAGTGATCAGCACTCACTACCGCCTTTGTTGGAGTACCCGTAACCAGTCTCCTAGTGGTTGTCAGTATATCTTGTTCTTATCCGCTGGTTTGAGGGAGGACGCCTTTGCTTGTTGACACACTGCACACCGCTGCACATATTGTGCTATTTCTTTCCTCATGCCAGACCAGAACCAATTAGATGCTATGCGCTGATATGTCTTTAGTTCACCGGAGTGTCCCCCCAAAGGTGTGTCATGACAGAGATGTAGGAGTTGCTGTATAAAAGTGCACTTGGAGGACAACACCACACGCCCTTTGTACTTCAACACCCCTTGATCCATGTAATAATCCTTGGGTACTGCCCTTCCCGCTGATAAGTCTTCCTTAATGTGCTGGATAAATGGATCATTCTGTATCTCAGTTTGAATGTCTTCCCAATTAGTACCCCCAGCTGTGGTTAATGTGCATAGTTCCATGGTGGGACTGGGTTGACGCGAGAGGGCATCGGCTACCTTATTCGAAGCACCAGGCCTGTATTGTATTTCGAAATCGAAGCCCATTAACTTGCTCATCCAATTCTGATATTCAGGCCTTACCTCTCGCTGCTCCAATAGATATTTCAGACTTTGTTGATCCGTTCTTACCACAAAACGACGCCCTAGTAGATAATGCTTCCACTTTAGTATGGCCAATACAATCGCCATGAGCTCTTTTTCGTAAATAGACTTGAGTCTTGCCCTCTGCCCCAAAACCTTGCTGTAAAAAACGATTGGATGGTTTTCTTGGAGCAGAACGGCCCCCACTCCATATCCTGACGCGTCGGTCTCTACAGTAAACCCTTTTCCTTGAGATTCTGTGGCTGTGGCCATTGCAACATGGCTTGCACTTTGCTGTCATCTACCTCAACCCCCTGGGCAGAGACCACATGCCCCAGATACGCCAGTTGTGACCGCCCAAATTCACACTTGTTTCGATTGGCATATAACTCATTATTTTGTAAAGTCTGCAGCAGCGTAGCAAGATCTTTTTGGTGTTGCTCTGGATCATGGCTGTACACTAATATGTCGTCGAAGAAAACCAAAACGAAACGACGAAGGTATGGCTTAAAAACAGTGTTCATGAGTCCTTGGAACGTGGCTGGAGCGTTCATGAGACCGAAGGGCATTACTAGGAACTCGTAGTGCCCTTCGTGAGTCCGAAAAGCCGTTTTAGACACATCCTCGGCTCGAACTCGAATTTGGTGGTACCCTGATTTCAGGTCCAGTTTTGAGAATACGGAAAACCCATGTAATTCGTCTAACAGCTCGTCTATGACGGGTATGGGAAATTTATCAGCCACCGTGACCTTATTTAATGCGCGGTAATCAACACAAAACCGCCATGATCCGTCCTTTTTGACCAAGATTACTGGGCTTGAGAACGGACTATGGGATGGTTGTATTATCCCAGCCCTTAACATGTCTCGAATAAGTGTCTCGATTTCATCTTTTTGAGCTTGAGAGTACCTATATGGTCGAACGCTCACCGGGTCCGTTCCCTCTTTTAAAATAATACTATGCTCGAATCCCCGAGAAGGAGGTAGCCCTTCTGGCATCTGGAAAACCCCTTCATATTGCTCCAGTATAGGTTGTAAGAATTGAGGAACAGTGGGTCCCTTTCGGTTCTGTGAATCAACTGGACTTGTAGTGGCTAGGGCATTGCACTCAATTAAGTACCCACTTCCCCCTTTCTTCATAGTTCGTATCATCGCCTTCAGTGAAATCTTCGAACGTCCCAAACAGGGTTCTCCCTTGATAGTCACATTCTGTCCTCCCACTGTGAATTTTAGAGTCTGAGTCTTCCAATTAGTGGCTACTGTGCCCAGCTTCTCAAGCCATTGCACTCCGAGAATTACATCGGAGTTTCCCAGAGTTAGAGGGAGGAAGTCTTCGACTATGGTCAGTGTAGGTAATTGCAATACCACTGCCCTACATTCACCCATTCCTCCTACTGTCTCCCCATTTCCCAAGGACACATCGAAGCCCTCTGTTTTCACCACTGGTATCCTCAATTTTTGCACTGCCTTGGACGAGATGAAGTTGTGCGTGGCACCCGGATCAACTATAACCACGACTTGTGAGCCTTGGATTTCCCCAACTAATTTCAAGGTCTTCGGATTCGAAATGCCCATTACGGAATTAAGGGATATTTCCGATTGCGTTGCCTCCTTTGCCCCCTCCCCACACTCTTCACACCCCAATTCCTCATCCACCGTTCCTTCGGCTTCACCCCCTTCTTCTTCCCCTTGCATTAAAATGACACTAAGTTCCCGTTTCTTACAACGATGGCCTATCGCCCATTTTTCATCACACCTGAAACATTCCCCTTTCTCCCTTTTAGATTGCAACTCCCTTTCACTCAACCTTTTGAACTCACCTACAGGCTTAGCCACGGGGACACTCACAGTACTTTTGACTGATGGACTCGATGGAGTCGACAAGGATTGGGAATAAACCGACACAGAACGCCCACTGGACCCCATAGAACTCCATTGAGATTTAGGAGAGGACGGAGAGTAACTACCCGAGTAGAAAGATGAATAGCTTGCCCCGCTGGCCTTGCGTCCAGACCCGTTCTTCAGCTTCTCCTCGACCTTCACTGCCAATTCCATGGCGTGGTCTAAATTAAGAGCTCCTAAAACCCGTACCTCAGCCTTCACATCTTCCTTGAGACCATTAATGAATTGAGCTAGACCAATGTCCTCCGGTACTCCTTTTAAAGGAGCAATTAACTCAATAAACCTCCTCCTATACTCCACTACCCCTGCTGTCTGTTAATGGTGGAGCCACTGCTCCTGTAAACTTCCGGTGGCCGTTGGTCGAAACTGGCGAAGTAACATGCCTTTCAATTCGGACCAGTTCCTAATGGGTCGCCTCCCATGCTCAAATTGATACCATAGTAACGCGTCCCCATCAAGGGATACCACTGCAGCCTCCAATGACTCCTCTTCTCCCAACCGATAAAAGTGAAAGTACCTTTCTGCTCTTAAAATCCAGCCGTCGGGGTTAGACCCATCAAAAATAGGCAAGTCCAATTTCTTTACCTTCCAATTTCCCCCAAATTGATTCCCGACCCGACACGGAACCACTCCAACCCGATTCGGCCCGAATCCATTGCCCGATCCATGACCCGTTCCGTGACCCGAACCAAGACCCGGTCCATTACCTGACCCAAGACCCGATCCATCCCCCAAATTATGACCCGTCGTTGAACTCGCCCCGATCTGTGGAGTCAACTCAGTCGTCTTCAACGTCGAGAGGGTAGAACGAATCTCTCGTTGAAACTGATCTTGTTCCTCTTTGGACTTGGCGATTCTTGCTTCTAACCTTGATAAGTGATCGATTATTGAGTTCTGCATATTTTGAGATACACTATTCACCGCACCGGCAACTTGCTCCGCCATAGATGCCCTCAAATCAACCAAACTTTTCTCAAGAATCTCGATACGGTGTTGGTTCGATGGCGGCGCCCCCATTTCGCTCAGATCTGACCGCTCTGATACCAAATTGCTACAGAATAACTCGCACCCACACAATACTTGTAATAAAACTGAGAGATTTGAACTGAATTGAATAAATAACTGCAAAGTACTGATAAATTGAATTACAAATGATAGACTGCCACTATTCGAGAGGTGGTCTCTCCTTGAAAATAAAACACGACTCAAGACAATATTCGCATAACCCTACTCACTCTTTCCCCAAAACCTTTTAACCCTACTTCCTTTGAAAAGACAAACCTACCCTTCACCTAACCAATTAGACTTGGGCTTCATTTTCTGTCACTTGGGCTGATCTTGTTTGGGCCTCCTCCTAGCATACGTAAACTTTATTGCTGGCCCGGCTGACTTCATAGCAGATATGTTGTATATTTTGTGTTGTACTATAGATCAGGGTAGTATTCTTATGCCTTTCATTATTGTTTAACTTTATGTCCTAGGGTTCTTATTGCAGCTCGAGATTGGATTAGGGATTTTCAGAAGAATAAAATTTAGAAGGTCACAAGTTTTAGAATATAATAGTATTAAATCAATTTCATTTTATTGACCTTAAAACCCCTCTGTGATTTTTTCCCTATCGTATTTCTTCTTACCAGCTGTTTTTTACTTGTCAAAAGGAGATGAGAATTCTTCTTATGCATGCCCATCTAATTAAATGTTTGCAATTACATTATTGAAGAAGTTCCTATAACTGCTTAATAATCCAGTTTTCGTGGCATGTTTTTTTGCACATGTCCAGGCAGGGTGAGATATATGTTTGCATCATTCTGGAACCGAAATCATGCATTAAGAGGTTTGCAACGTGCGATAAATAACTACCATGCAACGATAGAAGCGGAGAAGAAGGTACAGTACCTCATGTGTATTTTTTTAACCAATTTTTTGAAATGCATACCATCCTACTTATACTTCCCACTTTAGTTCAGAGCACTTTTGACATTTTAAGGTTTGTAATCTATTTTTAAGCTTAGTAAAAAGATACGTACAGGACCTAAAATTAGAAACGGTTAATCTATAATGAGAAAACTGGCCCTGAGGATGACCTCAGAGGAGTTGTCTGAGGTTATATCATTTTAAATACAAAACCTGAATGGCATATTTGTGAATTTAAAGTTCACCCTCCTATTTTTACATAACTACCCCTGCATTTGTATTGGATTTCTTTTAACCTCAGGGTAGTAGTCTGAGGACGACCTCAGGCTCAGCAAGCTCAATTATAATGCACATGCTGTTAAGTACTTTAAATCTTTAAAAATCCATCTTTTCTAGTCCAATATTTGTTTGTACTGAGTTGGGGAATTATGATCTCCCTTCCGTATTTTAAGTAGGCTCCTTGGGAATTCTGTTGGTGAGGTTGAGGCGCTCGATATAGGTAGCACACATGACTGGGAATATCCTAAACTAGCAAACAGCTTATAATGCCCTAGGTTTTTCCAAGTTTAGTGAATTCGATTTTTTGATTGACATAAGCAAGCATATCTGAGGTTTCATTTCCGTTGAGGTGTTACAACTTACAATAGTATAAAACTGAAAAAGAAATTGAAATAAGGATTATTATTGCATAATGTTACTGAAGGAACATTGCAGTTCAGAAGCATCTGTCTGATTTTTATAATTGATTTGAAATATTTGTCAATATATGGTCATCCAATTCTATATTCTGACACATTGCATGTTACATAGTACCCTTCACTTTGGTCATACTCGTAAAATATATGCATTTATTTTTTTATGCACAGGCAGCCAACAGTCTTGAAACTGTTTAAATCTGGATTGTTGATAGGTTAATGCTATTGATTTCTAAGGGAATAAATAAATTTTAGACATATATATTCTTTTAATCTTTATAAGGTCAAGTTACAAATGTTCAAGGTAAATGGACAACAGGTTGCGCCACAGGTTAAATTGCAAAGCCCATCCTCCGAATCTGAATAATAACCGTTTTCTTGTATATATTGATTGACCAAACAGAACAAATAAATTTTGATTACCTCTCCATCTATCTTTTTCTACTTTATTAACTAAGATTGTGTCTGTGAAAAGGCAGATCAAAGTGACATGAATTAATTTGTCGTTTGAAATTTCCAAACTTATGCTTGTATTTGAATGTCATGAAATTGAACCAAATCCAAATTCTTTTGAAAATCCAAACATATTCTTCGTACCAAATCCATTATTTCAAATGAATTTGAGTTTCCCCAACAGACCATAAATTAGAGCAAAATTCCATAAACAAGTTAAAACTCCCAAGACAATAAGTTAACAAATAAACTTCGTATCTTAAAGAGAGAGAAGATACCAATTGAGAGATTACCAAAACATAAAATTAAATGTTAGTTGTTTTTCACTTTTGCTGAATTTGCATTTGGTATAATTTACAAAAGACATATATATTTATAGGGACTTGTGATTCACAATATTAGTAAATTATTAGTTGTAATTTTACTTTCCTTGATGAAGCCTTGGACTCAGAAATGATACATTAGGAGAAGTCTTTTAGGTCCCCCGTTTTGCGGGATAGTGGCAGCAGGGATAGGGTATATCAAGACAAACTTTAAAGAGGGATTTCTCTAGCTTAGAAGTGCTCTATTTTCAGAATCACAAAATTAGTTTTTCAGTGTGGTGCATACATATTTACCGTATAAAAGTATTCAGAAAGTTATTGATTATGCGTTATCTGTAGGCCTACAATTATGGAACACTTTAAGCTCCTGATAGCATGTCTCTGTAGACCCTAAAAAAAAAGAATGTTATATGTACATGCCAAAGTCAAGCAGTAGAATAGTTCTGACAGGTTTTATTATTGTATGAACTGTTGACATGATTTTGTATTGCTGCACAGGAAAAAGAACAATCTGCACTTCGTGCTCATAGTAGTTCGATCAGATGCACTGAAGGGCAGATTAAGATTCTAGAAGAAAGTGTACCCAAATCTGGAAATTTACAGCCTTTCATTAAAGAAGAAGTTCTTGTCGATATATACAATGTATGTATCTTATATCCGGTCTACAAGAAAGATGCAAAATTGAACTCGTAGAATAATTGGCTAAATTAAAATGCTACCTTCTTCTAGGGTGTTTTTCCTGCAACTGCTGATCAGTGCTTTAAGCTGCTGTTTAGTGACCATTCCAGTTATACAAAGGAATATCGTTCAACAAGGAAAGATACTAATCTGACTGTAAGTATCACAAATTGTCAATTTCATGTTAGTTTATCTAGGATAGGGAAGGTTCATGGATTTGTGAAAGTTTTTTAGAATTGTAAAAAGGCTGAGAATTGTACTATGTTAAAGGGGATAAAGCAGAGAGAAAGAGAGGAAATTCAAAAGCATCTCCTCTGCAAGAGAAGTAGCGTTTCATATTGCGTGTAACGGATCTTTATCAATCAGAGGCTGTGATATTTCTTTAGGGCACTAGAACACCTTTTTATATGCACTATCTTAAATGTGCAATGTTTGGTCTGTTAGTGCCTGGTAATAATTTATAATGCTGAAAACATGCAGCTTAAAACCACAGGTGTATTATTGACTATTCTTGGATAGTTGATCTTGCTTTCTTTCTTCTTATATATTTGTGGACTTGGTTTTGGTCTGGAACATTACAAATTGTGTTGATGATTGCTAGAAAGATGTGAAAGTTATATCCTTGTGATTTGATTCTTCTCATTGTTTTCTTATGCAGTCTTCTGTGGCCTCTAATTGTTTTACTTCTCACATTAAGCATGTCAATAGCAGATGCATATAAATATATTATTGTGACGATACAATCGTTTAGTTTGCCTACAAGTGGATGCAGTGTGATCTGAAGTTTTTTATATTTGGTTATTTTATCATTAGATGGGTCAATGGCATGCGGCTGATGAATATGACGGTCAGGTCAGAGAAATAACTTTCAGATCCCTGTGTAACAGTCCTATGTGTCCGCCTGACACTGCAATGACCGAGTGGCAGCATGCTGTTCTCTCACCAAATAAAAAAACTCTGGCAAGATTATTTAGCTTAATTACTTACGCTTTGATAATTGAAATTTTTGTCAGTCAGTTTGGATTAGTAAATCAGCACTATGATGGCCTCTATTATCCTGAATCAGGTGTTTGAGACTGTATCACAGGCACATGATGTTCCATTTGGATCTTTATTTGAGGTATGTATCACAGTACTATGTAATGCAATTCCATTGCTTTGCCAGGCCTTAACCTAAATTAGTAGAAATTAGTATATTTATATGGATAAGCCCAATAGAGCATCTCATTCTGTCTTTTGAAAATGCTTTATAAATACTGGTCAGGCATCCTACTAAAGTTTACCAAAATAAAAATATATGTATGTTTTAAAATATTTCCGGTGTCAAAATAGAGGTGTCACCAACATATTTTAAATTTCCTTTCTACTTGTTTCTCTACTGCACGTAATGGCGTCATAATGCACGTAATGGCGTCATGTGTCGCCCCACTACTTTTTTTTATAAAAAGGAAAATTGTTGCACATTCTGTTAATCCAGTAATAGTGAAATAGGTGAAACTCTCTTCCAGTTGTGTTACTAGGGGATATTTTGGTCCATAATTTTATCAGATTTCTATTTCGGGCATAAATTGCCATCGTCTACTGTATATGGTGCTCTTATATTTGTATTTATGACCTTTTTTCCGCAATCCAACCGGAAGGACTTTATGTAAACAAGCTCTGTACTTTTGTGGATGTACAACTTGTATATTTTGTTTGGTTATTTTGGGCATAACTTACGTAGAATATGCTATTTTGGGTCCTGTGTTTGTCATTGAAAACAGGGGATGACTTTTCTCCACCGACTGGTAAACACACAATCACATAGATAAATTGTCAGATTTTAATTATAAGAATCGAAGGGTTTGTAGTACATAACGCAGGGACATATTTGTAAAAAAGGATTTAAATTAAATTCTATATTGACAAGTTTGCCACTAAATCATTATACTTCAAAGCCTAATGACTTGTTGACTTGTCGTTGACTAGCCAATAAGTTAATAATAATGAATTAGATAATATGTATTATAAATATCTTATACAGTAAGACATCTATACAATAATATCTTTGGGATCCGAAAAAAATCATTATTATACAAATTTTGTTCCTAAATAGAGGTAAGTTTTAAATTGATCATATAGTGTCAGGACTATAATTTTTTATTATCATAAAGAGGTTATTCTTGTATAAGTATATGTGGTTTCACAAAACAAAGGTACAACATTCCTTTAATTATGATTGATTATGATTTTAGAAATTACGTTTTTAATCATTTTTGGACCAGATGTCTACACTAGTCGTCCCATTTAGGAGTGAGCAAAACCGGATATCCGGTCCGATTTTAAAATTGGAATCGGATATCCGGTTTTTCAGATTATGAAAAATCTATTCGGGTTCCGGTTTAACCGGATATCCGGAATTCGGATATCCGTTTAAACCGGATCGGAAATCGGATAATCCGGATCCGAATTAATTAAATAAAATTTATTTTAATTTGCATAAATAAATGGATTTTATTACATTTTCAATAAATTATCATTAACTTTACAAATGGTAAAATAATTATTAAAATTTAAAACTATCATTCATTTCTTTGATGAGTTCTTATAAATATTTTTTAAGAGATATTGATAACACACTAACTTTTGAATTCATAATTTTAATTGAAAAATATTATTAAATGAAAAAATTCTTCCATTTGTTTTGTTTTAATTTTTTTTGATATTGTAGCTTCTTAATCAATCAATTTGGATAAAATGATTAATTTAGAAAAAATATTTATCGAGGTTGATTTAAGAAAACTTACATGAGATTACGAAGTTTTCACATAAAAATATATGGAGTTGTATTTATAAATTCACACTTAAGTACATCCCTACGTAAGTTTTTACACCTAAAATTCTTATAAGCTTAGGTGATACACAACAAACTCATTAATTTATTAGTGATAATTAATTACTTAATTCAATATGTTGAATGTTGAATTATTTGTCTATATAAGTTTATTATTTATTAAATATATATATATATATATATATATATATATATATATATATTATTTTTTAATAAATATTAAAAATCCGATCGGATCCGGATATCCAAAGTTGTACACAGTTGTGATCCGGATCTGAATTTATAGCAAAAATCCGGATCGGATATCCAGTCCAGTTTCTTCGGATCGGATATGCTAATTTCCAGATTTTAATAATCGGATACCCTCAAGAAACCCTGAGGTCAACCTCCTTGCCTTTTTCTTTTAAATGTATCACTAAATTATAATATAAAATAGACTAAATTGCAATGTAGTGGCCATAATATTATTAATTTTGCACGGAAATGGCTAAATTTTATTTCATGCCAACGTAATGGCTAAATTTTAATTTTTAAAGCAGAAAACAGCCCGTTTGAATGCTTGCCGGAATTCTACCAGAAATCTGGATTTTCTAGAAACCAGTAACTATTCCGACCGCCGTTCATCATTTCTGGTCAAACAACCCATTTATAATTTAGGCCATACAGCCCGTTTACTTTTACTTTCCTCATTTTCAATCTTGTTCCCATTTCCACCCTTTTCATCCAATAACCATCTTGTCTGATCATCCTTCTCTGGTGACAACTTGGCAGCCTCGGTTTAAAAATATCTATTCCATATCCCCATTCATATTTTCATGGTTCCAGAATTCCGGTACATGGCACAAACATATTTACCATAGCTTCTGCAGCACGCTCAAAGACAGAATTCGATGGCCCAAGGGATTCTTTTATCGCTGCAGCCAACTCAATAATGCACTCTTCAGCTGTAATTGCTGCTTCCGAGAACCTCACTGACTGAAAGAGAGGGACACTTTCCTCCATGAGCTTTACACCTTCCTACTCTTTTTTCAGACTTGCAATGGCATCTCCTCTTTCATTCCTCCACACGTAAGGAAGACCAGTTTTCACACCCATCCCCATGTGGTCACTTACTACCTTTACACACATTCCACACCATAAATCTTCTACTGTTTCCCACCTCACTTTTCCTTCCTGTTCCAACTTTAAAGCCGGCAACAGAGCAGGTCCCATTACCTCATGATTAAATGCTATATTAATTCCACTTACAGGCATCATGGCCCTCACAGGTACAGTAAGAACAGCGTCAACATATCGTGAATTCCTCTGATCTGGCTTAAGGGCTTGTGTAGGTGCATCATAGTCAGCTAAGTTAAGCCACAGACCACATGAGAGAACACGTCACCCCAGCACGCAAGCTAAATGGGTACCCACGAACAAAGTCTGCTCCTTTACGGTAAGGGTCATGGAGTGTATTAAAAAAGAAAGGAGTGGCTGGAGATTCCAGGTTCTAGACATGCTGGGAAACAGCATCTATTAAGTTGCCCATGTCATCGTTTGCAGGAACACAATCATCATCAATTGAAACTACATATTTTCTTTTAGAAACTAGATAGCCAAAATAACGACAAGAGTAACCAGAAAAGAGAAGAGATGTGGAAGAGGAACCGGAAATTTTGTCTATATCTGTTTTTGTATAGACTTGCACATCAAAGCCTTCAGGTATCTTAAGTTCCTCTTTCAGATCAGGATCTTTGACAATAATCAGTTGGAAGCCGGAGAAGACAGGTCTCCAGTCCTCCATAAAAGATGTAAGGTCCGCATTCAGCACACCAATCACAATATCAACCTCATTCTCGTTGATGCTTACTTGGGACATGTTGCGAGATATTTTAATAAATGTAAACAGCCGGGTACTAACTACAGCAACAATCTGGATTGCTGAGTGTACATGGGTATGGGTTTGTTGTTGTTGTTATCGGAAAAGGTGAGGAAGCGTAGCGTAATTCTCCGGCGAAGTCTTAACACAATTCAAGCCCTAACATCATCAAATTCAGCCTAATTACTAAAACCCCAATTTCTCCATATTTTCGAAATCTGCAGAATCTAAAATCAAAAATATGGTTTTGTAGAGCTTCAAAAGACGGACATTTTGATTATTAAAACTCATGATTTCATCAACAAAATCATGATGAAATATGGGTTTTAATTTTCGAAAATAGAGAGAAGAAAGTACGGGAGTGACAGAGAAGAAAAAGAGAGATAGAGAGAAAATGAAAAAAAAAATCTATAAAACTTTAAAAAGAAAAATCTAGATAACGTCGTTAATGTTGATTTAACGGAAGGGATGCGGAGCACCTTCTCTGCTTTAAAAATTAAAATTTAGTCATTACATTGGCATTAAACAAAATTTAGCCATTTTCGTGCAAAATTAATAATATTTTGGCCATTACAGTGCAATTTAGTCAAAATAGACAAAAGTAAATTTATTAATTACTTTGTCCACATCATTCTCTTCTACATTGAAAAATACACCAACACGAGTGTTATCATGAGAAAGGTCCTTTCTCCTTGAACTTGGATTCACGTGAGAGAGAGACATGAATGTCTTTAATCCATTGAGAAATATTAGTCATATGTTTGACTTCATTAATGTATTCAGGATTCATAAAGTCGGCGTGGACCATTGGGCAAGACACTTCATGAAGGAGTGATTTTGAATAATTGGTGTCTTCCACGATCTCAAAAATCAAAATTGTAAAATTGTCATCCGAATGATCTCAAAAATTGTTCTAATTATAATATTAGATGGAGTTGTCGCCTTCGATTTCTCCACAATCTATATAATTTTTGTCAACTTGATGTATAAACCATCAAATGACTCCACTTAATTCATTTTACATTTTCATACTCCTCTTATAAATGTTCAAGTTGTATCTTCAATTCTTTGCATCAGTCTGGTTACCAAATAGACATAACCATCAACTATTTAAGGATACCTTTAAGATCATGAAGTAGTGCATCAAGTTGAAATAGTTGGACCTGAGTACTATGGGATTTTAATGAGAAGACATGTATTATAAATGTAAAAGTAGATGTTGTATAGGAAAGTATTATGTTCTACAGTAGAATATATAAAATAGTTCTAAGTTTCCAACATTAAGTTAAGATGATTCTAAGTGGAACCTGACTCTAAACATCTAATCATTTGATATTCACAAATTAATTCATTAATTACTTTATCTGAGTCAATAGAACGCTATTTAAATATTTTGTTTTAATTTATGAAGAGAATTAATGAGGTGTACTTTATAATTGTTTAGGTATTACGAAATATGGAAGTATATAGTTAGGCATTGATAGTACTTGATGTAGAGCTGGGGCTAGCAAAGGGTAGAACATAGAGGATCTTATATGCAAATATATTAAGAGAAAGATTAAGTGTTTTTTCATAGCGATGTCCACAAATTTGATCAACCTCTCTTCTCTCGTTGTGAGCAGATGAAGACATGGTTCCCTTGGATTTGGATCCTATTGAAACTAATCACAAAATAGGGAAATCACAAAATCAGATCAAACAAAAATGTCTAATTGTCAACTAATATTACGAGTTCGACCAAGATTAGTAGTAGCTTGCTTACCTTCTTATCTAGTAAGGAAGCAAAGGGCTCCAAGGTATGGAACCCTGGATGGATACCTACCAGTGGAGGAAATCAAGTACCACGGTTTAGACGATTCCTAAGATAGTGAAAAAATTATACCCTGCCCAATAATTAAGTTTGCTTGGGCTTGCGGATTAGCATTTGTTATCTAGATGTAGTACTTGCGGTATCCTTTATATGGTAGCTTTCGACTTTCCCTCTGCTCTCGTGGTCTTTCCAATATTGAAGGCAGAGGCCATCCCTATTCTTACATGGACCAATACATTCCAAAAGTAATATAACCCCTTGACTACTACGAAAAACAACGAGACCTCCCCCCAAATAGATTTCTGACGCCACCTTAACTAGGGTGAAAACTATGGTTGTATTATAATGAAGTTGTAATTATATTAAATATCTCGATGTTTATGTTGTAGAAATAATCAGACACAAAAGGACTAAGATATCCTTGATATAATTATAATTCATATGTGCTAAGACTTTTCTCTTTTAATTTGAGTTAAAGCTTCTCTTCAATTCTTCTTCTTTTCAGCACCACAACACATGATGATGCGATGATGTTGAAAACCCCGTAATCAAATTGTCCCTTAATACTTTTATAAACTTATATTTGATCCTTTGTCAAGTGTCAGACAATAATATATAAAAATTAAGTATGGGAATATGATCAGTACATTTAGATGTAAGATTAAATATGTATATTTTTTTGTGGGGTTCTTCGAAATTAGTGGTCGCAAGTGTCCCATTGCTACCATCCTAGGTATGTCCTTGACTTTAGAAACCATTTACGTAATAAGGTGACACAATTTTATATTAAATTCAATGTAGTAAATGTTCATGTACTTTTTATAGTAATAAAAAAGCTTCATGTACTTTTACGTACATTAATAAAACAATTCTAAATAAAATGCAACAATATAATCTAATAAAGATATATGGTGACATTCTTCACATAAGTGTTTCTCTGCAACTCTAAATACGAGGGCAAACACTTGAGTATATTACTCTTTTTTTAGATCTTTTTCAAGTTTGTATTTATTAATATCAATCTTTGTTGTTGCAGATACATTGTAGATGGTCTGTTGAGACAAACTCCGAATCCTCATGCACAATTAATATTAAAGTGGGTAAGTATCTGTCAGGATCTGGTCAGTTCCTGATGGTTTTTAAGCATATTTTTGGTATTTTATGTTTGGTAAATGTAAGATAACAACTAATCTAAGTAAAATAACAGAGAATAGAGTGGAAATAGATGAGAATTCAGAAGAAATTAGGTGAGAAACAGATCAGAATCAGAGTTAGATAAGAAGAGAAGAAGAAACCCTCGGAGAGAGATAGAGAAAGTTTGTTATAGAGAGAGAAGAATTTTGGAGGCAAAGCCAATTTCATATCATAACTGGAAAATGAGAACATACATCAGTATTTAGTAACACACACAGAATTAACCAATACAAGATTGAAATGACTGAAGTACCCTTACTAATAGAACACAACACAGCACACACTGTTATATTATACTACTTAACCCTCCTGACATTACTACTCTATTCCTGACAGTATCCATAGTAATCAAAATTATTCCGGCACATCTGTTGCTCTTTTTTTTAGACTCAGCAAATTGCAACTTGTCTTTCTAGTGATATTTTCTCATTTTCTCATTTTTGTATGGTCTGTACACTTGCCATCCTACTTCCTGCTACTTTGCATGTATTCTCTAAGTAACATTTTCGTGCTGGCCCACTATATTTTCCACGTCATGTTACAAATGCCATCTTGAGTGATATCGTTCCACATTGTCACATTTATTATAGAATTAATGTTTCTTACTAACTAGATCACGACACAGTTTACCAACACTAAAAAGAAATAAAGAATAAATAGTAAGATCCTGTTTAATACTGCTGAACTGATAGTTACATGCAGATTAGGATGTATGAAGTACAATTTTAGATGCTAATTATATTAGAATGTTACAT
The DNA here is from genome assembly GCA_036435485.1 of Saposhnikovia divaricata. Taxonomy (NCBI): domain Eukaryota; kingdom Viridiplantae; phylum Streptophyta; class Magnoliopsida; order Apiales; family Apiaceae; genus Saposhnikovia; species Saposhnikovia divaricata. Next base: position 133,147,057 of record CM071594.1, on the reverse strand, counting down.
TGGAGTAGTGTTAAATATTATGATAGCATATCTGATAGTGCTTGTAAAGTGAATCCATCCAACAAAGTGAAGTTAAATTATTATTCTTTTAGGTTAAATGTTCTTTCGAAAACTACTACATTGAGTTCAAAATACTATCTATTCTCGGAAATGGTCAACTGCAGAAGTTTAGTTACTATATGTACTTTCTGTGATCTTGCCATGTCCTTCACCTGTTTCACTTTGTTGAATGGTCTTTCTTGACCTTCGGTGAAGAAGGAAGTTTGTTTAGTGAGGTACTTTACATAATTTTTTAAGTATGAGGGGATGGGGAGTGAGAGTTCTTCTAACCCTTGACCTTGCCATGGAGAATGGGGTGGGAGTGAGACTTTGCCCCTATGCTCTCTTTGGATCCTCAAACATTGATGTAACAATATGTATATGTGTATGTGTATATATAGGTATATCGTATATATCTATGTATAATCTCCTACAAGTCCATACTGAGTAGGAGTTTTTTATTTTGACAGGTGCACATTTAAAGAAATGGTTAATTATGCAGTCTAAAATCAAATCTGGCGCTGTGAATGAGGTATGTCTGCAAATACACAGTTTTTTTTGGATATTTTCTGCAAGTCTATTGGTAAATTAAATTTATCAAGTTCCTCTACGCTTCAAAACACAGTTTTTACATTTTGCTAATGCAGTATAAGAAAGAGGTAGGGGTGATGTTGAATGTGGCACAATCGTATGTCAAGTCGGAGACTTCTACGAGTGTTGTCGATAATGTTGATGCTCCTGGTTCAAATGATCAAGAGACAATATTAACATATGCCGATACCATCTAAAGTTGGACTGCATATCAGTTGTAATCTTGTAATTTAAGCCACTTAGTTCTGTATAAATGTGCAGGACAATAATCATGTACAAGAAGTGAAATTTGTTTATATCACCATCCCTGTGTAGAAGATCAGCAGTGTCTTTTTGTAATCTTTGTTGTGCAGTAGAAAAATTATGATGTCCATATACAATTTTTCCTTCCTCTGTTCAATTATTTTGTTTTGTTTCTTTCATGGAGCCTTTGAAACTCCGGAACAAACGTGTTTCCTCGTTTTCCAATTGGAAAGAATTGTATGTTTTATCAAACCGCAAAAGGTTTGCAATATATTCCAGGTGTTGGATAATTCATAATTTGCAAAGTTGGATAGTTGGCCGTATGGTTTATGCTAACTAGTATTGTACTAATTAAATTGTTATCAACCTGAAGTGATCTGGTCTTGCAAACTGTACTAAGAAAAAACTGGATTCATTTCTAACTATGCATTGTACACAGTGATACATCCACATTTAAAATCGTGTAGTCCACTGTTATATTATAGTCAAATTAATTATGCTGCAGTATTTGTAGTCATAAAGGAATCCAATCATTTTCCGTGTTATTTGGATGATAAATCATCATGCCAACAAGTAAAGAAACAGGAAAAAAATGAGCTGTAAAGATTCACTTTTGTTTTTTTTCTTTTTTTTTTTTTGTTTTTACATAAAACCTTTGGCAATCAATAGAGGAAAGGAAACAAGTATTTGCCATTAAAGTGAACCTTCCGCAGTTTTATTGCTGAATTTCCCAAACCTAGAACTCCAGAATCCATGCATAAACGACACACCTTAATAATATTTGAATAAGAATGAACACATCGAAAGATGCATTTTAATAATTTTTTTTCAAAAGATGCCCAATCTTTAAACAATGTACTTGTTTCAGTCGTACATCACTAGTAAGACCACTCTCCTCATCCACAAGTTAACAAGAAAGCCAGTTTATACCGTCGCATAAATCGAATTTCAATTGCCACATTTCAACTGTTCTAGACACAGCTTGATACTTGTACTACCATGCCCAACATGAAAAGGAGGTCTCATCTGACAATTTCAAAATTCATAAAACAGGATTCAAGATGAATCATATTCTTCATTTTCAGAAGAAAGTGACGCAAGGTACACCTTCACCATGCGTCTGTACTTTGTTGGGCTATCCCACCATGTAGGGGTATTCAGAATTGCTTTCTCCAAGGCAAATGGATCTTCCTGGTACTGATTTTGATGTTGTCTCCCAAATTGGTAAAACATGTTGCTCAGACGATTATTACGCTGTCTTGTAAGAAATTTAAGTATGTCTTTGAAAAAAGCAATCACATCATCGCCAGCAATGATATAAACATACTGTAATAAATCCAAGAAATAGGAGAAGCCGAGTCATAATCAGATCACCATTACATGCTTGTGCATTAGATAATGACAGCAAAAGCCAAAAATCATAACACCATTCATGTTGAATTTCAAAAGAGAACCACTTGCATACAAGACAAAATATGAATACACTTCTCTAATCAATATTGTACTTGATTTTTAAAATATTGCTACAAAATTTCATTGCAGTTAATTTACCAACCCCCTGAACTCCTGTTCCTTTAGGTTATCAATGCAGCTTCACCAAATTGTTCCATAATAAGTGCAGACTCGCATCATTATAATAATAGTCACAGATATCTTACTAAGATTTGTTTAAACCTTTTCATTTATGGAGTGCAAAACAACCGTTATTCTTTGCTCCATAGCAGAGCTGCACATTATATAATTATTTCATTGATGTATGGGGTGTTGTTCATATAGCTGGGGTAATTGGTAAGCTAGCCCACTATACTTCAGTCTTAACAGCAGAATATCAGCATACATTATTGAAGACACACCATTTATTTGTTAAAAGGCTAGATTATCTTGATTGGTTTTGTTAATGGTATATATTAATTAAATCTGTAGTCCATTTTTGGACTTGTTATTCTATATAGTATTGAAGTTAATACATTAATCGATTTAACTTCTAGTCGGGAATTTTCATATATTTCAACAATATAGAAATTACAGACATTTTAACAGTCTAGCAATTATAAAGACAGCAAAAACAATATATATGTGTATGTGTGTGTGTGTGTGTGTGCGCGCATTCATGTACAGAGTTAAAGCTGTATATAGATTTGAGTGAATTACCAGAAGTATGAATCCCAGTGTTGCCATGAATACTTGAAATACCTCATCCAATATAACAGAAAAGCCTTCATCCTCTAACTCACCAAAACCATCGCCCCCACCACCTCCACCTCCACCTGGACGTTTTCCACCACTACCTCCATCATCATAGTACTCTTGGTTTTCCATCTGCTGCCGTAATACATCCTCTAGTGACTTTTCCTTCTTCAAACCACTCATCGCTTTCTCAAGTGATTTCCATGGGGAAGCCTGGTAAATATTGAGTCCAATTGTTTAAACCATTAATATAAGAGCCTGTAACTTGATCTACCACTTAAAGAAACATGCTATTCAATCCTGAGATTTATAACTTATCTGCAAGTAACTGCACACTTTTGATGCATAATTAATTGTGTCAAGTTCTTAATAATTAAATTATATTCATGTTCACATCAAGTTACTGTTAGATGTTTGTTATAGAAATTAGATTTTGGTAGTAGCTAAGAAACTTGTGTTTTCTGCTCAAGTATACATAGTATGTCATGATCTACTATGAGATTTATTTTTCCAACAAGTAGTCTGTTTTGATGGCACCAAATATTTGAATGTAAATGCCCTTCCTCTCCTTGTCCTTCTGTAAAATTGTCTCTCCCTAGCTTCTCTTTCACTCCCTCATATCTCTAAACTCACGAGGTTCTCATCATACACAAGTCAGATTTTTTTTTTAGAACCAGTCTAAATTAAATGAAAATAATATATCGTATAAGTTACGCTTATATAATAGAATTCAACAAAGAATCATAATCATAGCTGTTAATTCATAAAGTTGCAGAAGATGAATAATGGCTGAGAAATGAAAATCATATTGCTAACTGAATTGTTTGTTACAAAGCTCAACTTCTCTGTACATCTATTGGTCTATTTATACAAATATACATTTGGCGGGAAAATTGTAACTAACTATCTAGTTGACTATTTGTTGACTATTCTATTTCTATTAACATCTAAACTAGCAAACTAATAGAAATAATTAAGTAACTCCAACACCCCCCCTCAAGTTGGAGGGTAAATTACTTACACCCAACTTGGACAAAATAAGATTGTGTTGAAGGCCTGTCAAGGGTTTGGTAAAAGCATCGGCAAGCTGTGTGGAAGTAGGAGTGTAGCTGAGTGAGATTAAACCAGATAGTAGTTTTTCCCGAACAAAATGACAGTCAATGTCAATGTGTTTGGTTCGTTCGTGATAAACAGGATTCTTGGCTATATAGATGGCTGCCTGATTGTCACATTTGACAGGAATAGGAATAACATTTGGCACTTCTAATTCAGTGAACAACCGAGACAACCAAGCAAGTTCTGCTGTAATTCTACGAAGAGATCGGTATTCAGCTTCTGCAGATGACAATGAAACTGTGTGCTGTTTCTTTGATTTCCAAGATACAATACTGTCACCTAGAAGAACAACAAATCCACTAACAGATTTCCTTGTATGGGGACAAGCTGCCCAGTCTGCATCACAATATCCTTGTATGGAGAAGGATGGTGAATTGCTAAAGAATAATCCTTGAGAAGGATTATTTTTAAGATAACGAAGTACATGAAGAGCAGCATCCCAGTGTGGTTGTTTGGGGTCAGACATAAACTGGCTAAGATGCTGAACACAGAAAGAAAGATCTGGTCTAGTATGAGTAAGAAAATTGAGTTTTCCAACCAACTTTCTATATTGAGAAGCATCAGTCAATGGTTCACCCTGATCATGTAATAGTTTAACATTCAAATCCAAGGGGCTTACCACTGGTGTAGATTGTGGAGTGTCAAATTCTTTAAGCAAGTCTAAAGCAAACTTTCTCTGTGAAAGAATAATCCCAGTAGGAATATGATCAAACTCAATGCCAAGAAAGTAATGAAGTTTCCCTAAGTCTTTGATCTTGAATGTTGAGATCTGTGATTTCATCCATATCATTACCAACCACCATTATATCATCAACATAAACTGCTAAAAATACCACAGAAGATCCATTTTCTTATAAAATTGAGAATAATCATTCTTTGAAGTTTTGTAACCTCTGGAAAGTAGGGCTGAGTGTAATTTGGAATGCCATTGTCTAGATGCTTGTTTAAGACCATAAAGAGATTTCAAAAGCTTGCAAACCAAATTCAAACTCAAATCTGAAACAACAAGGCCTGGTGGGAGTTTCATGTAAACATCCTCATCTAAATCCCCATGAAGGAATGCATTATTTACATATAATTGTGACATATGCCATCCTTTCTTTACTGCTACAGCAACAAGGGTTCTAATGGTTGTCATTTTAACCACAGGGGAAAAGGTTTCATTGTAATCAATCCCATGTTTCTGAGTAAAACCTTTTACTACCAATCGAGCCTTGTATCTTTCTATAGATCCATCAGCATGATATTTGACCCTAAATACCCATTTACAAGAAATTGGTTTCTTGCCAATTGGTAAAGGAACAAGTTCCCAGGTATTATTAGCTTCAAGAGCAGAAAATTCTGCAGCAATAGCTTGTCTCCATTCAGGGTATTGAATGGCTTCTTCATAAGAACTTGGTTCAGTAGGTGGTGAACTCAGAGAGACAACATTATAACATGAAGAAGTAGGAATAATGTGTAAGTTATCAGTCATACAAAGACTTGAAAGTGTACAAGCACAAGTAGCTGTAGCACAATGAGATGACTGATAAGTATGAATATAATCATTGAGATATGATGGAACTTTGGTTTGTCTAGTAGATTTTCTAGGCAAAACATCAGGAACAGAATGAGAAGTAGAATCTGATTGAAAGTTAGAATCTGAATGATGAGATGTAGGAGTGAAAGAATGTGGTGAATATGATGTTATGGTTGTATTTGTATCAGAAATATTTTGTGAAATAGTTGTATTGTGTGTAGTGTCTAATGATGTAGAATAATCAGGAGTAGATAAAGGAATACAATGTGGTGATGTGGTAAGAAAGTAAGGAAAAATTTGCTCATGAAATATTGCATTTCTAGATATATGAATGGTTTTAGTTTCTAAATTCAAAAACTTGTAAGCTTTCTTACCATATGGGTAACCTAGAAAAATGCAAGGAGATGCTCTAGCAGAGAATTTATTTCTGTGTGCAGATTGAGTAGAAATGTAACTCAAACAACCAAAAGCTCTAAGATGATGATATATGGGTTTATGGCCAAAAAGAATTTCATAAGGTGACATACCATGAAGCAATTTAGTGGGAAATCTGTTAATCAGATAAGTAGAAGTTAAGATGCAATCTCCCCAGTATTGAATGGGAAGATTAGACTGAAAAAGTAAAGCTCTGGCAGTTTCTAATAGATGTTTATGTTTTCTCTCCACAACACCATTCTGTTGTGGAGTGTAAGCACAGGAAGTTTGATGAATTATTCCTTTAGAGAGGAAGAATGCAGTAGCCGTAGTACTTGAACCTAGTTCTAGAGCATTATCAGTTCTGATAGATTTAATAACAGTAGAAAATTGAGTTTCTACCATTGCAATGAAATACTTAATGAAGTCAAAAGCATTTCCTTTACAACTGAGAAGATGAGTCCATGTGGTTCTGGAGAAATCATCCACAATAGTTAAGAAGTACTTATACTTGTTATAGGTTTGAACTTGATAGGGCCCCCATATGTCAACATGAATAAGATCAAAACATTTACTAGAATGAATGGAACTTTGAGGAAAAGGCAGTTTATGTTGCCTTGCTTTGGCACAAATTTCACAAGATAGTAATGAAGTATCATCATATTTATTACAAAGATTAAGGTCTTTTAACTTGTAAAGAGGTAAATGACCTAATCTTGAATGCCAAGTAGAAACAGAAACATTACAAGCAGTTTGAATACTATTACAAATAGCATTTGAATTAACAGATGAAAAATCAGCAGTAGATGAGTTGGCTGGAAAGGATGGAATTGAAGCAGCATGAGAAAAGATGTAAAGACCTCTGTGAAGTCTACCAAGAACCAGTGGCATCTTCAGAGAAGAGGCCTGCAGATAACAGTTTTCATGTGAAAACCATATTTGACATTGTAATTGTGTATTAAGTTTGTGAACAGAAAGCAAGTTGAATTTAAAAAGAGGAACATATAAAACATGGTGCAAAACAATGTTTCTGATAGAGGAATTGTACCATTGTGAGAAATTGTAACAATATCTCCATTAGGTAAAGAAATTGTAATAGGAGTAGATAATGGTTGTAATGAAGTAAATAGGGATTTATGAGCACACATATGATCACTAGCCCCACTATCAATTATCCAAGTAATGCAAGTAGGTGTGGTAAAACAAGCAGTATGAATAGAATTACCAGCAAAATTAGCAGAAGATGGAGTAGAATTGTATGAAACTTGTACTGCTTTTAGTAGATTAACCAGCTGAGAGCATAATTCTGGAGACAATCCATTTAGCATAGTAGCATTAGACATTGTGTTACTCTGATTAGGAGAGACTCCAGAAACACCAGATTGAGTAAAAGTGTCAGAAGTATTGTCTTCCAATGAAGCATTTTGAGCAGAAGAAACAGAGTTTGCAAATCTTTTATTCTTGGTGAACTTGAAATCAGCAGGGAAACCATGAAGTTTGTAACATTTCTCAACAGTGTGTCCTGGTTTCTTGCAATAGTTGCAGTGAAGATTGGACTTCTTAGAATCAGAACCAAATCTATTTGCTTGAGTTGAATTCTGGAATCTTGATTGAGCAGCCAAGGATGCTGAGTCTGGCAAAAAATGCACCCCTGAATGTATTTCCCTTTGAGACTCTTCTTGAAGAAGAAGATTATATACTTGACTTATGGTAGGCAATGGTGATCTCATCAAAATAGAACCTCTCATTACAGCATAACTATCATTAAGACCCATGAGTAATTGAATCACTTTCTGATCTTGTTGAAATTTAACCAGTTTCTGTGAAGCACCACATTTGCAACCACAGGTGCATAAAGGAACAAGGCACAAAGCATCAACATCATCCCAAAGTACCTTGAACTTAGTAAAGTAGTCAGCAATGTTACTATTCCCTTGAGACATTTCATTCAATTCTTTGTGCAGTCCAAACATTTGTGTTCCACTTGAAACACCATATCTTTCTTCTAATTCTATCCAGATTTGATGTGCAGTTGTGGCATAGATTACACTACGTCCAATGGATTTAGAAAGAGCACCAAGAAGCCATGAAATGACCATATCATTACAACGTGACCAACTCTTAAAAGAAGCAGAATTAGCATCAGGTTTAGGAAGAGATCCATCGACAAAACCTAGTTTATTTCTGGCTGAAAGGGCAATTGACACAGATCGTTTCCAATTTGCAAAACCAGTGCCATCAAAAGACTCGCTAACTAACTTCATACCAGGACTATCAGAATTTTGGAGATAAAGTGGATTATCTTGTTGTTGTGAATTCAGATTTGTGTAAAGAAGATTTCTCTCAGTGTGTGTTTCATCATTTTCATGATTATCATCATGAATGTGAGCATGAGAGCTTGACGCAGCCATTACCGCTTGATTGACAGATATATGAAGGTGTTTGATAAAAATTCACAAAGAACAATATGAAGAGAAAGAAAAACAAATAGAATCAATCAAGAATAGTTGAGAAAACAGTTATGATTAAGGATTAGATTTCCTTATTAAACTGCAATATGTAAAGTCGACGAAGAGAAAACAATAATCGAGTCAAGATTGAACAGAAAAAGGCTTTAAACAAGATCAATCGGCAAATTGTTTAAGCAAATTGTTGAAAAAGAACAAGAACTAGCAGAAATTGATGTAAAATTGTTAATGTGAGATTAAGCAAGACAAACCTAGAAAGAACAACGAAAAAAATCGTTGATCAAAGATGAAAATCGTTGATCGAAAATGAAGAACGTTGATCGGAGATGAAGAACGTCGATCGGAGATGAAGAACGTTGATCGGAGATGAAGAATCTTGCTTTGATACCATGTTAATTCATAAAGTTGCAGAAGATGAATAATGGCTGAGAAATGAAAATCATATTGCTAACTGAATTGTTTGTTACAAAGCTCAACTTCTCTGTACATCTATTGGTCTATTTATACAAATATACATTTGGCGGGAAAATTGTAACTAACTATCTAGTTGACTATTTGTTGACTATTCTATTTCTATTAACATCTAAACTAGCAAACTAATAGAAATAATTAAGTAACTCCAACAATAGCTGCACACAAAATTTCTTTGTGAGATCAAGCCTCAGACAGTACAGTAGTGCTGATTTTTTTCTTTAACAAGATCCATGTTATAGAAGCTCATGATCAATATCAGCTACTTCATGATGCTGAGATGCTACTTGTTCATCTATTTATATAAGTAGGATAGATTATAAAAGAAAGGAAATATGCATGAATAATTTCCTCACGTCATTATCATTCGTTGAATTTCCCTTGCCACCAAATACACATACTGGAGCACACCTCTGAATTTTGGATGTACAAGATTTTAGGCTGGATAAAACCTCTTTGTGATCCCTAGAAAATAGAACAACAGCAGCACGTAACTGTGACCGCCCACCAGGTATGCTCAAGACATTGAAGGTAGGCTTGCAGGCAGTGACTTGAAAGCTGCGCATCTCTTAAAATAGTTGAAGTATACAAATCAACGGCCCTGGAAGATGTTCATAATACACGGGATTTATGAGTTGGAGCAAACAACACCAAGTATATGTTATGTATTCATCAAAATTCTAAGGGGGGACTTTAATCAAACATTTGGCAGACACCAGAGAGAGAGAGAGAGAGAGAGAGAGCTACTACTATATGATTTGTACAAACGGTGTTAACAAATAATACTAGTGGTAATAACAATTGGAGGAATCCATGTATGTGAATGAACAAGCAACAACAATAACAAAACAAGAAATGAGTTTAAAGATGATGATTACCCGACCTTTGTAACCGTCGTTGCCTGCCCTCAATCAAATATCAATCCTCACCAAATATTTATACAAAAATAAATTTATCATCATCCCTGTATTATCCCTGCCCAAATTATTATTATTATTATTATTATTATTATTATTATTATTATTATTATTATTATTATTATTATTATTTTTGGGTTAACCTCACCCAAACTAGACAGAAGAACCAAAATGCCTATTTTTTACAAGTTTTTACCCAAAATACTGATTTTGAAAAAAATGGTCCGAAATACCGACGGGATAAGGAGCATCGTCCTCCGTGTTAACATGATACGGAACACCGTCCTCTGTATTACGTAGATTCGGAGCTGAGTTTTCCGTGTTATGCATGATACGGGAGACCGTGTCCCGTGTTAGGTGGGTGCGCAGCACAGTCACGGAGCATGGTCTTCCATATCATGCATAACACGGAAGAATCAGCTCTGTATCATGCCCTAATACGGAGGACGGTGTCCCGTATCACCTCTCTCATATCACGGTACACGATGTACCGTGTTCTGTCGGTTCTCATATGAATATTTGGGCCATCACCCCCAAACTATTATATTTCTTTTCTTTTCTTTTTCTGTGAGGCACCCAAACTGTTAAACTCAGTTGATTAAACCATTTTATACTGCTCCATGTAAAATTTATGAAATGACTTTATAATAATTTTTTAAACTTCTTCAAATTATATGAATTAATATTATAATATAAAATAAATAAACTAATAAATTATTATAATAGTATATAAATTATCTATCTATAATATATTATTAAAACCAAAATATTCATGATAGTTGTCTTATTTAATTCTCTTTACTTAATTATTATTATATAACAACCCTTATTTATTTATTTATTTCATTTATAGATATGCATAACATATCCAATACTAAATTTAAGTATTAAAACCGGGTTTTATAACTTTCTTACATTACTTAGCCCAAAATAAAATATAAATACATGTTTATATCCTATTTATTTTAGTAATCTTTTATAAAATCTTATTATTTAAAATTCATCACACAGATCCAACTATTTTACATATTATTAGGGGTGTGCATTCGGTTAACCGAAACCGAATTTTATTTCGGTTAACCGAAACTGAATTGCATGGAAAAATTCTACCGAAAGCCGAACCGAAATTTGTTCGGTTTTCAACCGAACCGAACTTATTTTTTCGGTTTTAACCGAAAACCGAAACCCATTAACCGAATTTTATTGAAAGTTGGTGAAAATTGCAGAAAATTAGAAAAAAAGTTGGTAAAAGTAGGTTAATACATGTAAACTAGGATTCTCCTGCTACCTGCTGCAATCCTACTTAGTACTGAGTCCATGATAAAAGCAAACTGGGGAGAATACATGTTGTTTGTTACTAATCAAATTATAGCTAGATTAATAAGCTTCTGTAAAGTGCAATCCAAGGTTTTATGGAATGTTTATATAATTTGTTTATTTTTATTCAGAAATTATCTCCGAGAATGTACTATGTAGCTTTAAATTTCCGAGTACATGCAGCATACTAATATGTTTTGTGCCCATTTACGGACACTATTTCAGCAAGCAGCCAAGGGCCATTTTCGTCAATGAAAATGGAATCATTATTTTTTTTTTGAAACCGAAAATGGAATCATTATTAAAATTAATATATGCGATCCCATTTTGGCTCTGCTTCTTTTACAAAAACCAAAGTATGCACAGGAATCATGCAAAAGGGATGTTTGGATAACTCACAAGAAAGAGCAGAAGAGAAATCACAAGAGCAAAAGGACATGCCTATAAAATGTTTATATAATTCGGTTTTTCTTCGGTTTTTTCGGTTAACCGAGGTAAAAAACCGAAATACCGAAAACCGAATTTCTAAAATTTTGGCTACCGAAAACCGAACCGAATTTTGTACTTTGGTTAACCGAAACGAATTTTTTTCGGTTTTTCGGTTCGATTTTCGGTTAACCGAACCAAATGCACACCCCTACATATTATTCTAATCACAATACGTATAATTGAGAAAGACCCTTTACTATTAGAATAGAAAGTAAGGCCAGCTTTCGAACTGTAACTTTACAACGCTACGATAGGACTTAGATAAGGGCCCTTCATTATTATTAGTAAGATAGGTTGCTTGAGAGCATTATCACCTTTTCTATTTTTAAGGAAAAGGTATCGATCAAGGCTTTCCTTGAGTTTCAATAAAGGGCTACAAGCAACGGATTGAGCTGAAAGCCGTTGCTCTTGATAGGCTATAAACAGCACTAACCCGGATCCTCTACTTCGACTAGGCCGGATCGCTCTGCCCATATCAAAGCTATGAATAATAGACGGCATGAGCCTAGGCTAGTAAAAATCCAAGATTGGCGATTGCTATGACAAGTGGAACTTTAGTCCTGATTCGGAGTCCCACTTCATAATGACAACTATTAATAACTAATGATTAACATGTGCCAACCACACTCCAGAATGGTCTCAACACACTCCACCACATTCTCCACCCAGACACATGTCCTACATCTACAAGGTATGCACACTAGAGAGGGGGGAGGCCCATGACAAAGGTTACATTCTCTTTACACATTTATCTCCTACATACACCCTCCACTCTCAGATACTCCATATTTTTGATATTATCTTCTCTAGCCTACTCTTATTCTCACGTCGGAGGTGTCGTTGGTTCAAACCAACCTCCCGACATTGTTTTGCATACACCCACCAGCAGCTACACCACATCCGAGCATGGAAGTGGCAAGGAAGAACCGGATCGAGATTTGGAGTTATCATTGGCGCTAGAAGGAGGGCCGAACCTCCGACTTCGTGGTTAACAACCAGAACAGTGTACATCCGTTTTGGTGACATCCACAAAATTGTTCATCTAGAAAGATTCATATTCGTTGAAAATCAAGTTCTGCTACAACTCATTGCAAGGAAATTTAGTTCATTCCAAACGAGTTGGTTCGATATCGGGGCATTGTTGTTAGATCTATTCAATTTATTGTTAAAATCGAGCTAATTAGAGCACATTCAGTCCCAGTATAGAAGCTTAATGGGAGCATTACTAACCTTAATTCGTGACCCCAGCAACTTGGTTGAGACTCAGCATTTCAACTCAACCTAACGAGTTGACTCAGTGAGTCATCCAATAAATCAACTGGGCAACTCAATCGTTGGGTGAATCTTTTATATCTCAATGATTCCTGGTAAGGAATGTGTGAATAAACACCACATCCGAGGTATGATGCTAAAACCATCGATAATAGAATGATCAAGTAATTGTTCTGGTGTAGCTGACCTTAACATGAAAATGTCTAGCTATAGCTTCTTGTTGATACCCATTCTTACGCCTTTAGCATTTTTACAAAATTAGCTTGGTTGCTCTTGAATCTAAGATTATTATTGTTCAACAGTACATCTTATAAGCATTGTACAGTACCTTTGTGAATATGTTGCTCATTGATGTATGTGAACTTAAATTCTGCTTTCATGACTAAAAACGAGTAACACATTGTATGATTCTGTAGCTTTGGTACTAGCAATTTCGTTGGACTGAATCTATCAATTGTGATTCGTTTTATTGCTTCAGATTTACTTGGAATCTTATATACATGAATATCCCCAGCTTGCTGATTAGCCTTTAACTAGTGGGTGTTGTGTTGCTGTAAAATTTTAAACCACATATCACAATAGCTCTATTATTGCTCTATTAAATTACAACTGCCAAAAAGTAGATCACTCTACACTTGCGAATTTGGTGATTTTATTAAACAAAAAAGTAGAGAAAAACACAAAACAAACTAGCGTAGGAATCCTTATTTTTCACTATCCTGCTCTTTCCCTTATTTTGATATGATTGGTGAAGGTTTCTACATTAATGAATATCCGCTTTTATAAGCACACAGATTTAACAATTTGCAGAATTTATGTGCTATACTAATGAAATGAATATGTTCCGTATATCAGTTTCCATGTTCTCGTTTCTACTTTCAAATGTAAAGCTTGTCTTCCTCAGAGTCTGAAAGGTTAGCAGATATAATCACAGGTAAGGTAGATGATTCACCAAGAGAAGCATACTTTAAGTGATTAGGAAGTGGTTTGAGCTCTAGAGTTGGAGCTTCCTCGATAGATGGTTTCATTAGCTGATGCGGCCCCTTTAGTTCTGGTAGATCCAATGATTCAACTGGTCTTTCAAATTTTCTTTGCCACGGCAAAGCATCCAGATATTGCAATTGTTCATCTATGTCATCTTCATCTAATGAATACCTTCCACTGAGGGCTTTTTCCAAAGTGTCATTCATGAACATGTGATCCAACTTTTCTTGTACCGTAGACTCAATCAAGTCTACCTTCAGACACTGCTCTTCTTCTGTTGGAAACTTCATGGCTTTGAAAACATTGAAGGTGACATTTTGATCATGCACTTTCATTGTAAGTTCCCCCTTTTGGACATCGATCAAAGTCTGCCCCGTTGCTAAGAATGGTCTACCAAGAATGATAGGAATCTTCTTGTCCTCTTCAAAATCCAATATGACAAAATCAGCTGGAAAGATAAGTTTGTCTACTTTTACTAGGACATCTTCAACAATTCCCCGAGGATAAGTGATAGAGCGATCAGCCAACTGAAGTGACATGTTCGTCGGGTTTGGCTCAAGAAGGCCAAGTTGTAAGAAAACTGAGTATGGCATGAGGTTGATGCTTGCTCCTAAATCACATAAACATTTGTCAAAAGACAAATTCCCAATGGTGCATGGCATGGTGAAACTTCCAGGATCTTTTAGCTTAGGCGGTAACTTTTGTTGCAATACAGCACTACACTCCTCTGTCAAAGAAACAGTTTCTAAGTCCTCAAGTTTTATCTTTCTCGATAGAATGCCCTTCATGAACTTGGCATAACTCGGCATTTGTTCCAGGGCTTCAGCAAATGGAATGTTGATATGTAATTTCTTAAAGACTTCAAGAAATTTGCCAAACTGCTTGTCCAGTTTCTGTTTTTGCAAACGTCGAGGAAATGGCGGAGGTGGATAGACATGCTCTTCTGCTTCTTTCTGTGCAAGGATTGATTGTTTAGGAGGTGGTACACTTTCTTCTACCTCCGTGCTTGAAATTGGAGCCTTACCCTTGTCCTCGGTGTCTCCCAAGTTCACTGTTTCTTCATCGGGCAGAATTCTTTTTGCTATTTCCAATTCAGTACCTTCTGTGACTTTCCCCGATCTTAAAGTGATGGGTTTAATGTGCTCTTGGTTGTTCTTTCTCCCCGGATTAGCTTCAGTATCACTTGGGAGTGTTCCTTGTGGTCGGCTCATCATGAAACTAGCGAGTTGTCCCAATTGAGTTTCCAGATTTTTAATAGAAGCCGCTTGGCTTTTGGATGCCAACCTCAACTCCTCCAATTCTGCCTTTTCACTAGAAGATGATTGCCCAGAATTCCCATAGGATTGTTGTTGAAATCCTGGGGGTTGAAATTGTCGTGGGGCATATTGTTGCTGATATTGGTGCCCTTGCTATTGCTGGAATCCAGATGGATTATATGGCCTGGCTCCAAACTGCTGATTTTGAAATTGTTGGTAGGGCTGATTTGATTGTTGTGCTCCTCCTTGATTATTGCTCCAACTGAAATTTGGATGATTTTGGTTGTTCGGATGGTAGGAATTTGGAGTTGGCTGTTGCTGTCTTTGGAAATTGCTTACGAATTGAACCGAATCGTTTGAGATGGCACATTGGTTTGATTCATGTGCGCCCGCACACAACTCACAAACACTAGCAACTTTATGAAATCCTTGTGCTATCAAAGAGTCTATTTTCAAGTTCAAAGCCTCTATCTGAGCTGCTAAGGAAGTGGCCTTGTCGACATTAAGAATTCCTGCTACCTTCTGTTGTGGCATCCTCTGAGTTGGATTTTGATATTCATTAGCTGCCATCATCTCGATAAGATCGTAGGCCTCCTCATAACTTTTAGCCCATAATGCTCCCCCTGAAGCTGCATCTACCATTGGCCTTGATTGTATTCCTAGTCCATTATAGAAGCAATTTATGACCATCCAATTTGGCATGCCATGATGAGGGCATTGTCGAAGCATTTCCTTGTATCTTTCCCACGCTTCACATAAAGATTCACCAGACTGTTGAGAAAATTGCGTGATAGCATTCCTTATAGCTGCAGTCTTTGCCATGGGGAAGAATTTGCTAAGGAACTTTTGAGCTAGATCAGCCCAAGTGGTGATAGATCCCGGTGGCAGAGAGTGTAACCAACTTTTGGCCTTGTCTCTTAAGGAAAACGGGAAGATTCTCAACTTCACCACATCATCTGACACATTGTTGAATCTAAATGTGTCGCATATTTCTATGAAGTTCCTGATGTGTAAGTTAGGATCTTCCGTTGCAGTTCCTCCGTACTGTACTTGATTCTGCACCATCTGAATAGTGCTGGATTTAATTTCAAATGTAGGAGCCGCAATTGCTGGACGAATGATACTTGACTGAATGTCATCAATCTTCGGTTGTGAGTAGTCCATTAAAGCCCTTGCTGCTACAGGTGCAACTACTTCGGCTTCTCCGTCCATCTTGTGAGTATTTGCTAGTTTAAGTACTTGCTTGGCTTTTAATGCTTTAGCACGTGTTAGCATAAAAATCCAAGTATCTGAACACAAATAATCACTTCAAAATATAAGATAAAATGTTCAAGTCAAACAAATTAACTTCTATTGTAGTAAAACACATAAACAAAATAACACCGAGTCCCCGGCAGCGGCGCCAAAAACTTGTTCGCTATTTTCTCTACGCAAGTATACGCAGTCCAAAAGCAATATAGGGAAATAAGGATCGTTCCCACGAAGACTTGGTGTATTTAAGTAAATATGTTTATTCAACAACGTTCGGTTAATTATAGAAGCCTGAACAACGAAATGGTTGGTTTGTTCAAATCACAATTAATTAATGAAATAATGACTAAAAATTAATATGATAAAGATTTTATATATGAGATAAACATGGGATTCTAATTTCATTATTTATTTCATTTAGAATTGATGCCTTAATTTAAAGTGATTCTGATAATTATGAAAGCTAGCCGGGAACACGAAACTAATATAAGCGCCTTTCAGCCTCAACTTATATCAAACCATACAAACATCCACTTAAAAAGATAGAAGTTGTGTGGACACCATTTATGTCTAGACCCTATATGTCTATAAGATTTGAAAACATAACTGGTTTACGAATAAATTCCTTATTTTTGGCTACACAGGGCGATGTGATCCAAAACCCTACCACTAATCGTAATTATATATGAAAATTACGAACCTGTGCTAACATGGCAAATTCTAAATTCTCAAATCCACTTTCGCATTCATTAAGAATTGATAATTTAGATGATAGCTACGCATCTAATAAATTAAGCACAACCACGTTAGGCAATCGGAAATTTTTATCATAACACAATTTATTAAGGCATCGAATTACTAAATTACGTAAATAAATCTTTTAGAATCCCATGACGGCGATTAGTTCATAATTAAACGAATCGTCATCATGGGATTAATTGAAATCATAATAATAATAATAATAACAATAATAATAATAATAACAACAATAATAAAACTAAATTAAAAATTACGATAATTTAAATATGAAAATTATAAGAGTTTAGAAACTAAAACCGAAATAATTTCCACTTGCAAGAAACGAGCACTCCGATAATTCCCTGTAAAATAAGAAATTAAAAAATAAAACCGAAAGAGAAGAGCACTCCAAATAATTCCCGTAATTTCTTCAACCAAAATAACACTTATACTAAATTTGCTAAAAATTAAAGTGTTTAAAAACAAAGCTTAAAATTTACAAGAACAAGAGAGAATACAAGAGAGAAAAATTGCTCTCCAAAATGTTGTGTGGAAATAAGACCAAGAACTAGGCCTATTTATAGGAAAACTTAGCACACCGCAAAAATAAAAAAAATATGAAAAGAAGTAAAAAGAAATCAAAAGAAATTAAAACAAATAAAAAGAATTACCACAAATTATAAAAACAGCACAAATGCCGAAAGCTAAAACCACTCAGCAATTACTCCACACTGCACTCAGCCGACCAGAAAAAAAAACCACACGCAGGATGCATCCGTGCGCGTCACGCGCGAGTTTCACAGCCCTTACACTGGCGCGTGGACTTGCAGAAATCTTCTTCCTATTAATTGTTTATGCCGACAGCCACTTTTGATTTGTGAACATGGCCTTTCACCACCTGCTACCAATAACTGCACATAATTCGTTTTCTTTTCTTTTTTTTTTTTTGTTTTGTTTTGTTTTTTTTTTTGTTTTTGCTTTTAACTTATAATTTTTAATTAACAAATATTTAATTCAGAAATTATAAAAATAAATATCTAATATTATGAGATATTTATAATTATAATTTTCTAATTAAATAAAATATATATTAATATAAATGAATCATTAGGTTCTGAGCTGCGGTTAATTGAGGATCTGAAACCGGACTCCTTTCGCTTAACGAAAAATTAAAACAATTCCAACCGGGGTTCCAGATTTAAGAATATATCACTTAGAATTTCTTTATGATAATTCTTTTTTTCTCGTAGCCAGTCCTCTTGATAAAATTGAGATAGAAATCCACCGTTTTTAACCTTTTATCGCCACAATACCTAAAGTTACGAGATCTGCACAACAAAAACTTAATTAACAAAAATTGAATTAAAAGACACAACATACTTAAGGATAAACAATCAATCTAGGTCAAAATAGCGCAAAATAAGTGGATATAAAATCCACTTATCAGCGGTCCATATATACCATTGACCGGGGAGCGGTATATTATCATATCGTAATTAAATTGTGAAAACCTGAAGGGTCCTTCGGGAAGTATCGTGTACTTAAGTAATTATTTTTATATCATCATAAATACTCAAAAATATCTATCTTGGATTAAAAGCATATCTAATTAAATAATTATTTTATTAATTATTTATATTAAATCTTAAAATATCATTTATTAATTATTGTTCATTATTTTAAAGACAAAGCTAATCCAAGATACCTTTAGTACTTTCAAACTCGAACCCTTTCGAACTCAAAACATTTTCGAAAACCCCCGGTCAGTTTTTACTTCTTGTACATTTCTCAAGAATTATCGGTCGATTGAGGTCGAACTTCAACTACTCGAATTTTCTATCAAAATGATTTTTTTGAAAAGAAAAGAAAAAGGGGACTCTGGTAGGTGTGGGAATCGTTGACGAACGATTCCCGGGATGTGTAAGCGGCCGTGAGCCAGGCGGTCCATCAATTATTATTCCGGCCCAGGTGTTGCCGAAGGATGATTACGGATGTAGTTTTCATCGAGGGTGATTACGGATGTAGTTTTCACCCGAGGATAGTTACGGATGTAGTTTCTATCCTGCTACCGGTAGAGAAGACCCGCGGATTATTGGACTTGGATGTGGCGACTGATCATCGTCAATCTCTATCAGGTTTTATGTTTTCTTCAAGTCCCATCCTCTACTTTGGAAAAATACTCAGACACTGCTTCTTGGGCCTAAGTGCCAAGTTGCCGATAGTGTGGTTTTTGATAAGAAAAATATTGACATCGTGCTGTATCTAGAACTGCAAGATTTTCTATAAAGATTGGCACGTGTTAGTGCACTCTTGCAATTATTTCAAAGAATGAAATGTTTTTGAATGAGAAACCTTCTAAGCTAATGGAAGGAAAGAGGTTTGCAATGATGTATTCCCTGCACAGTATGTTAACCGTAGAGTGTTTTACCGAAAATGATATACTCATATGTATATATTTTCAAACTTGAGATATATTGATATGGGAACCTTATAAAGGGTTCATATGTTATTCTTAAAGCTCCTTAGTGAGTATAGATGCTTTATTCAAACTCGGACATATATATTATCCAATTATGTTTTGAAATCTGAGATATATACCCATATAGTTGGGGATGTTTTCGAAATAAACCACATTATTATTTTTCAGAATGGTGAACTTGCTGAGCATTATGTAGCTCATTCTTGCTTTATAAAATCTTTTCAGAAAGAGAAGAATTTGGCCAATTAACTCCGCACCAGCAGAAAAGGAGTAGAAGATTTACCCCGGAGATGATTTAGTTCCTGATAGATACTATAGAGTAAGTCTGATAGGTTTTCAACTGTAATAGTAAGACTTGTCTTCAAGTGTAGTTGTATAAATGGAAGTGCGCAAGATTCTAGATTGTATAGATGAATTGTAATATTTAGTGTTACTTTTGATTATCGTTTCTGAGGCTCTAACTTGTTTGTGCTTAAGATTGAGGTCTGGATGGATGTATTGTTGAGTTGTAAAGTTAATACAGGTATGATAAGGTTGGATGGTGATGTGACGACCTGAATCTTTGACCTCAGATTTAACCTGTAAAGTTAATACAGGTATGATATGGTCTGGCATAAATTTTGTGGCCCATAGTCCTCCACAGTTTAGGAGGCAGCATTTTAAGAATCAAGAAGTTTAGACTTCCCTATATAATTAAGGGTACTTAGTACTTGGAATAATGAAAGTCTTTTACTTTGGCTATAAGATCCGATTTTCGATAAGTAACGGGTTTACCTCAAAGTTGGTCACTATGCCATTGTGGATTTCATTACCCTTGATGGCGAATTTTACATGTGTTACACGAGCATGTTATCATAAGACGAGCGTGCTAGATAATTCCACGCATGATTCGGACACTAGAGCATGGTAGTTCAACTTAGAGAACAAACAAGTATAATTAACAAAGGGACTCAAGAGAAGTTGAATATGGTTGCAACGAGCGATACAGTGATCTCAGAGTCTACCAAAAGAAAAGACCAGTGGGTAGAGTGGGATCCTTTGATAGAGACGTTATCATGGACTACGTATATAGGTATGGTAGACCTCAATATTTTTGGTATATGTTCACACACACACACCCGCTACTGAACCTATGGACTGCACTGAGATCCATGAAAGATCTCTTTGATCTGTTCCCAGGGGGAACTGGCCACTTGTGATTCATGTCGGAAGGCATGAAGTAGGACCCTATGGACTTAGCAGGTGTCCCCGGAATGATGCGAAGCTTGGTCTTCAAGATAAAGCACGGAAATGACAGATATATTTGTGAAACCCCAACTCGATAAATGACTTTAAGATGACGATTGAGAGACGCACTAGTTGGTGTCTTGTATTACGAAGACGAAGAGATGGAGTTACCCTCATAATGGTGATAACGAGATGCACGAATGATCATTAACTTATTTTGGTAATTACCGGCAGGTGCACTACTTCATTTTAAACTGTTCACTAACCCTGTTACCTCGATTAGTTTATATCAGGTAACCCTCCTAGCTTTCTACTTCAAACTTGTGGAATAACAACCAGTGATATACTTTCTCTAAACCGGGACTCATCCAAAGTATCTTATTTGATCCCCGATCATTCTATTTGAAGTTTATAATTATTTTGTTCTGCTCAGGACTATTTACACTTTCTTTCAATTATCCAAGGAATGTTCAACGAATATTTCCTTAATTAATCGACGAATACTACTTAACGAATATTGATATTTGATTGCTTCTTTCATACTTGCACTCTTCAGTTGAGCTCATAAATATTTAACAAATTACTGAGGACATGGATGATCTAATGTCCAGACATCCTTCATGAATTCTTTTCTTCTATTCAAGATGAGATTGTACATCGTACATTGAAATCATAGTAAGGATATCATTTTGATATTGGTATTCTGAATTTAATTCTATTGTAGGATCTGATAAAGCATGTGTACGGAGTCACCCTTGGGTGGACCGTTTCACTGGTAAGTAATATTTGATGAGAGGTTATCAATTGTTCCGATACCTAGAACATTCTCTTCAGATTTTATAGTTTTCTTTTTCAAACTTAATAACTTCTTATTTCCATTCGTTGTCCGAGTAGCCTAAAGTTTCTTCAATGGCTACGATGTTGAAATTCCGTTCTAGCCAATTGAAACTGGCTAGTCGATATGTCAATATGAATGACTAGTTGATTGTTCTAACTAGTCAAAATTGTAATGTTGTGAAGAACACCTAGCTAATTGTCCTAGCTAGTGGTGATGTCTCAAACAGGTGAACTAGCAAATTTTGTCTAGCTAGTTGCTAGTGTTTCTTGAAAAGGACTAGTTATTGTTCCACTGGTCCAACTCCCAATTTAATTCATTCCGCAATGCATTTTGCATGTGGTAAAGTATGATGATGAAAGTTTTGACGAATAACTTGATTGAGACCTAGTGAGGTCGCCCACTCGACTTGAACTCTTACCCATCTTCGTATCAGACTTTATATCACTTGAATATTTTATTCTTTCATTCATACAATGAGAATTCATTTGAAACCATTGATTACTTGAATGACAAACTACTTCATTCTTTAATTGTCATGGAGTAGAATTGCTTTCTATTGGCTGACCTTCATCAATGCGACTTTAGATTTCCTCTTATTATTCAGGAGGAAAAGTGTCCACCCGATGTAAGAACTGTATAAAGACCGTCTTTATGACTTTTGTAACCAACAATCATTGCCCTCGTGCAACATTCTCTATGATATCATATTACAGAATTATCAGGACCTGAAGGAATAAACCTTGTTGTACTCTTTCTGTCTATCCTTACATCTCCGAAAATCGAGACTCCTAGTATTTGGAACCATCAACATTCTTGGAACATCCAATGTGGAATTCTTATTGAAATTATCTATTGGACCTTGTTATTTTGAAACCATTCCTTTTAAAGTGATTACTCTAAGGTGAATGGGAGGTACAATTATGAACCGTTACACCAATATGAGATCAAAGACCAAATGTTGTAATTGTGCAGCCAGAGCGTTATGCCGAGTAATTATTAAAGTAGAAATAACATGTCGGGGCATACCACAAGAACCTTTAATATTAGTGTGAGGATGGTTATAAGAAATGATGAGGTGGTTAGGAGTACGCTCCTACCAACCGTTGTCAGAAAGTTTACAGCTCTTCACAAAATTCATCATGGTGTGATAAGCTTCTGGGGCATTCACTGTATCGACATAGGCCGCAAAATTGTTCTTCTCATAGGTGAACCCAGTGGAAGACATCATCTTAACCATAGGCGCCATTGAAGAGTTTGAACTTTTGTTGCAGAGAGTTTTTGTGAAGAAGAAGATGCAGTTTACTTAAGAGAATCTTGAAAGTCGATAAAAGTGAGATGTGAGAGCACAAGACAGCCTTTTATACTTTTCAAGAATTGAAAATGAAATAATTAAAAGTAATTACCCATTGGTCAAAAGTAACTGTCAAATAATAAAAGAAAATAAATATAACCAGTCCTATATAGATACACGTACTCCTAACCACCTCATCATTTCTTATAACCATCCTCACACTAATATTAAAGAAATTCAAGAAATTCAAATCGATTGCGATGTAAGACATATCCTTAGAGGAAACTAACATGGAAGTGAGATGGACAAGAAAGGAAGAAATATCGTGGCAAGAATGTGAAGCTTTACTTAGCTTAAAGGGATTGATGCACATAGAGAGACATAAAGTTTAAAAGGCCCCTAATAGCAAATGGATGCATGGATATATCCCAATGATCCTTCGAGATCACCACCTAATCAAGTTTATTGGGAATCGCAGCAGCATGCAGGCCTCAGACTGATTGGCGCCAGTTGTGAAAGAGGACGAGCGTATGACATCTTACATATACCATCGAGAATCGATACCCCTAACCGGAGATGTAGGAATTGTTGACCAGTTAAAACGCGTAGTTGTTTTTCAAGGATAAGGTTGAAAGGCGGGTTTCACCAAATCAAGATCGACCTCTGTACTGTGCCAAAGTTGGCATGTCACACTAATATAAACATTATAAAATTATGGTAGTATCATTTGAGTGGACTAACGAGTTAGAAGCCTTTATGGATTAATGAACAAAGTTTTGGAATGAAATGAGATATTAGCAACAACCTCGTTGTTAGCTATACTTAATGATAAAAAGAGGACTTTGAGAGTCACGATGATGCATCTTTCAAGAGTTTAAGTGGTGTGCTGATGCAGTAGAAAGGGGATGATAGCCTATACTTCTAGAAAACATAAAGGTTACGGGATAGGATATACTAACCGTGAGTCGGGGATTTGTCATGATAGCGTTCACACATAAAACGGAGACGTTAACCTTATGAGAAAAGTGTGAAAGTTTTCCACAAGTGCCATAAGTATATCTTCATATTAGAACTATACATAAGAAAGAGAAGGTGACGAAAGGGAGCAGGGAGTATAATGGAGAAATTTGTTATTTCCCAGGAAAGGCCAGTGTGGTGGCCGATACCTATAGAAGGGATTATTCGAAATTGGAATTCAGTCAGTATTGACCAAGAAAATAGAGTATATACAATAAAGAATAATGTTAGAGGAAAATGACTAAATTATGGGGAAGAACAAAGATGTATAGGGAATTAAAAGAATGTTTGGCAAGCGGATATGAAGAATGGTATTAGCAAACTATTAAGTACAAACGCGTCATGTCAAAAGCAGAATGATAGAGATCTAGTGGATTAATTTCGCCTGTAAAAAAAAATCTTGAACGTGGACAGAATGATAATGAATTTCATAAGTAGGTCGCTGAAGACCGAGCCAAGAGATGGCCCTAGTTGAGTTATAATTGTTGGACCAAGTGATTTACCTACGAGAGACTTTCCATTTAGAAGATTATCGAATTATATACGGAAGAGATGGTGGTGCAATATAAAACTTCTGCAGCGATTCCGTCAAATAAAGACTTAAGGTTAAACTTCGGATATTGAAGGTGCTTTCAAGTATATTTAACAAAGAGATTGAGCGTATGTACTAATTTGATCTGTGGCTGACGGACAGGGAAGAAGAATTATCCAGACGATCGAATTTATATTTAGTGTCGTGCCTTAGATTTCACAGGGCAGTCGAGAATAAAGACTTACCCATGAAATGAGTGTTGTTATCACGATCATCACCATGCGAACGTAAGGACGTCTTTTATAAGCGTACTGCGAAAGAAGAAGTTTCGCTTTTCTTGCGTTACGAAGAAGTCATTGAACGAGGGATATAGTAGCTGAACTGGTTCGACGTATACCGAAGACTATACCGTATCCATAGCAAGTGGTAACGGCTGACGGGAGGCAACACATGCGGGCTAATCATGCCAAGGAATATGAGGAATACCATGCGTACTGACGTTGTCTCAGATTATAGAACACGACCACAAAGTATTCACGTCCCAACGATAGAAGGACTCAACACGGATACTATGAACAAGGTAGAAGAGGAACGTATAAGTAGTGGGATAGAAATTCTCATTCATAGAACAATCGATAAGGAATACAGGTCGAGGAGAGCATGCGTTGAGAAGCAACACTAAAGCGTTGGTAAGATCAAGGTAAGAGAACAAAAGGGTTGAAGTGTCAACCTGAGAGTTGGGAAGGGTAAAGTTGGAATTGTATCCACAACTATTTTCCATAGGTTCTTAAGATAGAATCCTTTTTAAGGAGATGAGACTGCAATAACCCAAATTTTATGGGTGGATGAGGAATTTTTGCGATCACGAGATGTACGAATTATTAAATGAAGATTTCGAATTCATATTACGTCTTTACGGTATAGACGAGTGTATGTAAAAGTCATTAGTTTTTTTTACGAAACCCATTATTTCGAATGGTCAAATTTTATGAGATATCAAAGGAGTATGAGGTGGGAGACTTCGTGATGCTAAAGGTATCCCCTCGAAAAGGATTGATGAGATTTGGAAAGAAAGGGAAGCTAAGTCTGAGGTTTATAGGACCTTTTGTTTTGAGGCGTGTTGGAAAGTTAGCCTATGAACTAGCCTTGCCCCCGAGCTTGCAGCAAGTGCATAATGTGTTTCATGTGTCCATGCTACGACCCTACCACACGGACTTTCGGCATGTGATAGAATACGACCAGATAGACCTACAGCCAGATTTGACTTATGTGGAGAAACGAATGGAAATCATGGATAGAAAAGAATAAGTGCTGAGGAACAAGGTTGTCAAACTAGTGAGAGTTTTGTGGAGGAACCTGTAACACCCCCAGATCCGGGGTCCGGGATCCGGTGGTTACGGTTTCCAATTCTGTCCACAACAATTGAACTTTCCTTAACATAAAATAAATTACGTCTCTATAACCCAACACAACAATATAAAACACACCCGCTATAGTCCCAGAGATGAAATCAGAGTAACAATCAAATTTTTATTAATCGCATTATGAGTTCTTACAATCCAAAAGAATTTCAATATAAATACATACTCTTTGCCATCCATTTACATAAGTCATACTAGACCATATTTTTGGTACTGAAAGAATAAATATACCCTACCAATAGCTTCTTCTTCAGCTCTGGTAGTCTCATCGTCCTCGCCCGCGTCGAGTGCGCGTTGTGCGAGTCATCTGGTCTAGCTGTTGTTGTGATATAATAATAAAGCAAGGGTGAGCAATAGCCCACCAACAATAATATATAACTGAACGATAATGTATAACAGTTCAAAAGTATCTTTCAAACCATATGCCATGCATTTACGGAAATGATGCCAGTATAATATGAACGATGAAGTTACAAGGTAACTTAAAGTATTTGTTTGTAGAAATATCTGCTACATCAAAGTAAGCGAGATGTTCTTATTGTTATTAAGAAGAGGAACTTGCAAGAAAAGGTTGCAATTCCAGTTATGACCCCTTTTCAACTCTGCCAACAGTAATCATGTTGCAGGAAATAAATAAATTTGGATGATGAACCAATGATGGAGTATTCACCGCGCCCGCTGTTCCAATCTTGATGATCAGTCGAGATCGTACAGCTCAATTTAGATTTACTACCGGTAGAAGGAAGAACTGACGACTTTACTTGTATACCGCCTTACTAGCTCTCCCCGGCCAACGGTTGGGCCAAAGGGGATGGACCGGCGCGACTCGGCCTCTTACACGACTCCTAGTTCAAATAGAATTCATGATTCTGAATGTAACGTTCGTCCCCCTTTCCCCAAGTATAATACTTGTTGATAAGACTGCACAAAGTAGTCGTATCTAGTTGGAAAGGAAAATTTACCAATAACTCCCAAGCTATTACTTGGTAACGGATATCAACTTGTTCCAGTAATCTTACCCCTCGAAAGATGAGAAGGTAAGCAACGACTTAATAAGTCAACAGCACCCGAGTTGCGGGTGAAGGGAATACTTTATGACCGGGAAGTCGACAAGATAAATAACATTTTCCAAGTAAGGTTCCCTTATTATTAAGGAGATAGACTCAAAGAAGAATGATGTCTGAGAACCATTCTTGATATAAGATTAATAATAATATGACTCCGAGATATTTTCTGTAATAATCGAAGAAGATAAACCTTATCGAGATTATTCTAAGTATGGAATAAATATTCAGAGAATATTTATTGAGTTAAAATATTTAAAGAATATTTGGGAATATGAAAGAATATCTTTAATCAGAGTATTTCTCAAAATAATCCCTGAAGAAATATCAGGAGAATATTTATTGAATAAATAAATATTTAAATGAATACTCAAAACAATATTCATTAATTAATAAGACCTGAAAAGAATATTTAAGGTAATATTCATAATTAATTAGGAATTTAAATGAATATTCAAAAATAATATTTATGTAATGAATAATATCCTAAATGAATATCAAGTAATATTCATTTAGTAATCCAAGCCTTAAGGAATATTCGAGATAATATTCGATAATTAAATCAAGCTTCAGATGAATATTAAAATAATATTCATCAAGTATTCAATATCTTAAATGAATATTCAAAAGTAATATTTATTTAATAAAATAATATTCTAAAAGAATATCCAAATAATATTCATTTAGTAGTCTCATCTTTAGAAGAATATTCGAAATAATAATCGATAATCAATTCGACTCTGAATGAATATTGAGAAATATTATTCGTTGAATAGTTACGTTCAAATAATTATTTGAAGTAAGGATCGTTAAAATAATTAGTCTCGAACGAATATTCAAATAATATTCGTCGCCCAAATAATAGAAAATATTTACTTAAATATTTTCCTCCGAGGTAATCTCGATATATCAAGGAATATTGACTCCCGGTCTATTTTTGATTAATAAGATGTATACGCCCTTCTATGAGGGTCTTACAATAACCGGCTTATAACTGATATATAACTATCTAGCTTATAAGCCAACAATAACATTCAGGGAACAAGTATATCAATTCAACTTGAAAGTAGGCATGCATGCAATGGCATATGTATATCAGCAATCATATATATATATTTATTCAATCACAACAACAGCCTAAAAGAAGGGAATTGAAACTTGCCTGGTAGTCGAGTACGGTAAGGGGTAGTGGTAGCGGGTCCCGGTTCAGCTTGGTGATCTATAAATAGGCAAGGCATTCGGGATTAATCACTTAACATATTAAAAGTTAAGTTATACTTAATTCGAAACACGTTCTCGAGTTATCTCGTTATACCCCTTTTAGTGGATTACTTTTATCACTGATTCGACCAGACATTCGTTCGTTAATACGACATGTCATTGTACTTATACTTGGGACATACTTAAGTCATATGAGTTCTAAGGTTGATCGTTACGAACCAATACTATACTCCGAGTTTTATCGCCCGTTTTCTAAGTGTTTTACCGAAGTTATAAAAGAGTAGTCTTTTAGGGGTTCGTTCGCGTTTAACCTCGACTCGAACATTTTTAATAAATCGAAAAATGATCCTTTTGACATACGGTTTTCTTTCACACCTTCCTTTTTACCTCTAGTATTTATTTACCAAGATTCTCCATGACGTTACATAGTTTACGAGGGTTCAATTACAGTTACGAACTTTCGTTTACGGATTCGAACTACTTTTAGTAATTTGGTCATAAATCCTAAACCGTAAGTCCGTTTCACGTGATCTTTATATCAAAACGAAGCTTAGAACATTACCTATCCTATCATGGCAGATAAGGTCTCTGGACAGTAGGGGTTCGACATGGAAAATGGCATACAAAACATGGTATTGCAAAATCGGGCATTATAACGGCTGTAAATCGAATATCTACCAATTTCGAATCTTCCCATAAACATAGTATCCAACCCAAACAACATATACATGACTTATATACATGAACTGAGGCCAAGCAATGCCTTTCCGTTCATCTAGCTATTTACATCATTAATCCAAAATCCATACATAATCATGCTTATAATCTTAACATAACCATAACTAAGTTATAACTATCATAAACATGCTTAAATCTCAAACAAGGGTTAGGGTTTCAAGAGCTTTATACCTTCCTTGGAGTGTGTAAAGACCTTGCTAAGCTTTGCATAGTCCTTGTATACCCATAACCAAGCTTAGATCATCCTAGAAATCAAGAAAATAAAGAGTTGTTCTTGAAAATCACTATTCACCCTAGTCTTTGATGATTTCTTTGAAAATGGAAACAAGAGAGTTTGGCTTTGAAATTTTTAGGGGATCACTTTTAGGAAATGTAAGACTCACCATAATTTTTACAAGATCAAGAGATGGTGGGAAGAGGGGTTTTGATTTTGGAATTAAGGGTATGGCCGAATGGAATTTTCAAGGGGGGAAAGAGTTGCTTGGTTTATTTTGTTTTAATCTCATCCATTCTAATCTATTATCAGGATAATATCTTGCATAAATTCACTTTATTAAAGTGATGAGGTGTTGGATGAGGAAATACCATGACAAGTGTTGAAAATGTGGTGGTTTTAGCCTAACTACATGGTTGCCTTGCTAAGTACTTAGTTGCATTCTCTAGGGTGCTAGTTCCTTGATTCTAGTTTGGTTACTAGATATTTTATACTAGTAGCTTGCACAAGACTCTTGCTTCCTCTGCTTGTTTCTGTGTCCGGTTATTGCCCGTTTCGATTGATTGTTCGTAGGAATATTTCACGGATTTCTAATTAGGGTTTACCGGGAATCCTTTTTAATATTAATACTTTCATTCTAACTTTCCAATTTATATTCCTTAAATCCATTCGTTAAATACTTAAGGCTATCAGTGTCCAGGGAACTCTTGGAGAAAATAAAAGTGCGGTTTTTCAGAATCCGACAGCTTTTACATACACTTATTTTCCCCCTGGATCACTAATACGAACTCGGAAATCCGTTCCGAATGCTTCTATATAGTGTCGTCTCATATTATTATATACTCCCACCAAAACACTATTCATTCTGTATTCTTTACTTGTTCTCTTAGGGTGGTACAATTGTCCGTATTCTCTTTCGATCGTTCCTTATCCTTTTTACGGAACTACTGGATTAATCGTTACCGATCTGGATGACATGAGAATATTCTCCTGCTTGAAATTGCCATATCTTATTCCCTTAGAAGATAGATTATTCTTACCTATGTTGTTACCCTTTAGCATTCTTCAAGACATAGAAATAATAAAGTCGAATTCCATTCATTCTTTCCAAATATCAATTATTACATTGTAGCCATAACCACTCCTCAGTGGTTTCCTACCTTCATTCTTAAATCAAATATAATAACATACCAAAATATCAAATCCTCAAAGTTAATATCTCAATTCTTGGATTATAATAATATTTAATCCACTGTCCGGTCAAATATTATACCGAAAAGAATTTGGAATTTCTGAATTCCGACCGTCTCTGCATTCACTTATTTCCTCCGCGTATTACTAATATGACTTCGAAACATCCATATCACGTCCCGTACATAGGGTGGAGTGAAAAGTTTTCCCCACTTACAAAATCACTATTCATCCACCAAATTACTATGCACGTACAGGAAACACTATGCACGTACGGGAAATACTATGCACGTATGGGAAACACTATGCACGTACTCATTTCCCTTCAAGGATCCATTAGCTCCTTCCTGGATGGTAGATTATTCTTATCTAGGTCCTCAACCATCGAATTACTCTATTCTGACAATATACCAATGCATCAGGATCATTGTCCAAAGCAATATCCATTCATTACAATCATTGTTCTTTGAAACCACCATTCATTAGAGCTGGTGACCTTGTTGTCGGAATCATTGTTCCTCATTTTATCATTACTTAATAAAAAGTTTTAATTATATCCAAAATTTGGGGTTCTTACAGTCTCCCCTCCTTAAAAGGATTCCGTCCCGGAATCAGGTAGGAAGCAAAGAGTCGTTTGCCTGCCGTTCACTCTTTAGCTTCCCGGTCAATTCTTAGTCGTTCTACCCTTCCTCAGCACATCCTCTAGTGCTACAATTCATACTTTTTCCTTTTTCCATCAATGTTGCTACTTTTCGTACAACTCACTATCCGGGTTATACTCTTACTCAGTCTTATCCTTATTGATACCTGCAGTAACATTGGTATCACTATCACCCTACGATTCGGAGGTAACCTCGCTCGTACTGTGCATTTCCTGATCACTTTAATCTTCGCAATCTCGATCAATATATATAAGTGGAAAGATTTATTGAGAGATCACTATGATCAATTGAACATTTGTTATATTGCATAGTTAGTACAGAAGGGGGCCAGCCTTTAGTACTTGACAAGCAATTAAACAAGTCATAGCATTCCACTTAGACTTCTATCACATAGACAGATAGTCACGTAGCAGTACCTCCCCTCCTAAAAGGGTTGTTCTTCTCAATTCATAAAGAAGATGAATAAGAGAGAAGAAGAGAAAAGAGTTCTAAAGGATTATAGAAAGCTTTCATGATTGTAGAATATCATACTCAGAATTTACCTCTGAACTATAGAGGTTTATCAAAGAAGAAATTAATCATAATTATATCCAATACTATTTGATCGCAATCTCACGTGTCAACATATCTTGCTGCTTTGTCCATTATTCTATGGACAAATACTCTTGTTCAATCTTAGCGATACTCACATTCGGGAAATCCTTCAACCTTTCAGGTTAAATCTTAGATTTCTCACTTGACATCATTATTACTGACATCCCATATCATGTTACTAGCTTTTTCATAACTATAATATTGACACTATCAGGTTGTCATCCTGAGAATTCATTAGAAAACCCATTCATAACATTCCTTGCTTCTCATTCCATAGTTGCTTCCCCAGCCTTTTCTTTATCAATCACATCCTTCTTATTAGCTGATTCTTACTCATTTCTATTATTTACTTTCACCTTCACCTCTTTATTGAGACACCTTTTTGCACTTGGTACCTCCTTATCGGTATTCCGTCTCATTTATTCTATAATCATCACGTTATTTCAATTTAAACTTTCCGAAATGAATTTGGCCCGATTCCTTTAACTTAGATTCATATAATCTACTTCTGCCAACCTTGTTTCTCATTACTTGTTCTTTTCTATCCGTGGTTTTCCACAGGTTGTCTTTCGTAAGTCAGACCAAGTCGTATATCTACATGCTCGTACTCCTATCATCTGTTGAACATCTGCATTTTACTGGCGTAGCCTGGCCACATGAAAACCCGTTATGACCGTGCTATAATTTTGGGGGTAAGGCTGGCTCGAATACCGCCGTCCGAACACTTTAAACTCTCAAGTGGCCCAATAAGTCTTGGGCTCAACCGCCCTTCCCTCCAAGTCTCATTAATTCTTTCTACGGGAATACGTTTAGCATCACGAATTATCAACCTCATATTCTCTATCTTGTTTGTGCAGAAGTACACTAACACAAACTTGCTTGTCATTCATCAACATGCCATTTAGATTATCAATAGCAGCACTTTCTTTATCTTTACGTTGTCATCTCCTTTCTTAGAAGAATCACCATCGCTTGTTGTTTACGTAGTGCGTTAATAGCTAACCCTACGGGTTTCAAATCCCTTAGGGAGATAAAGTAATCATTATTCCTTATCCATAAGGAACACTTCCTGAACTTGATGTAGATATAACGTGAAGCAGATATAATTGCAGAAGAGTTTCAAGCATCGCAGCTAGGTCCGATTGATGAAACTATCACTTATGCATCTTCCATAAAAGACTGGAAACTTAACGGTTTAGTTCATCAATTTTGTACCATGGTCCTGGTTTGCCTCAAAACTGGACCTTCTAAGGTACGTAATATGCTTAAGACTCCATCAGGAATCGAATCTTTACTTAAACTATTATTACTGTTAATTCTTGCACAGTCATCAGAAGGAATGTAAATTCCTCCATTCCGATATGACCTTCAAGGTCCTTCCAAATATCATCCTGTTTCTTCGGTATGAACATTTGTAATTATTCCTTTATACTTAGATTGTCGGCCACCTCATTGGCCTTTCTTGATGATAATGATTTCTTGTAACCCATGTTTTCTGGGTACATTCCAGCTCAAGTTTTTCTACCTCATTCCCATCACTGTTGGGTTAAAGCATTCTCCCTTATGCTCTGCTGAAGGAGAAAATATAACTATCAGTCATTTCCATAAGTCATTGCTTCCACCTACCCGTGGGAACTTTATCACGTTTATTCCCAATCCTACTTAGGATACTTCTTTTCTTAGTTCTTTCTTTATCTTAGGATAATCTCAACCTTTATAGGTTCAACCCATACTTCCTCAGGGTTTCATACATGCCTCATCTGGCATTATTGTTACGATGTCATACATTCCTTACCAAACTTCCATTTTTGAAGTTCGGAATATTACCCTTTTTCCTTGTAAGGTTTCGTAGGCCATCCTTATCATTCCTCCGGTATTTTCTGGTTACCGGGTATATCAAAATGTCATTGATCAATACTCTAATAATTCTATCTATGTTCTTTCCAGAACTCTTTTTTTAATAATCCTTACCGGTCATTGTTGCCTTAGCAAGTCCAGCTCATATCATCTGAAGTCATAATGTCGTTATTAGGGTTAATGCCACCCCTTGTGCATTCCCCAGGGTTTGTCTTAATTTATGGATATCTTATCCTTAATTCAACTGCCAAGGAATTCTTGCATCTTATAATTGGCAATCAGATCATGTATCCTTAATAAAGGTCTCTTTTCAATCATTCTCATTTGTTAATCGATCGGTGGTTTAATGCCACCCTCTTCTTTCAGATAGTTGTCAGCCTATTTGGCCTTCCAAAAAGGCAACGTATGCCAATCTCTTCTCTTACCGAACTTGTTAATGGTAGCAAGGATGTTCTGGAAGATATTGGTCGAGTTCAACGTGAATCTCTTAGTGCTTATCGTTCTTCGCAAAGGTACTTGCCTCAGACAAAATTCCTACAGCATACTGTTCAATTTCTGACCTTTTCTATACCCTCTTCATATACCTTCATTGTTTACTTTCCTCCGTCATAATATATTCATGGTATTCATGATACCCTAACATCATACATCTCAAGTCACTATACTTCCATTTTACTCGAAATCTTGGACAACCATATACACATGAGTCACTTTAGTACGGGTGACCCCATCCCAAAAAGGTCTAGTGAATTCCCAATCAAAACATGGGTTGTTCGGCAGAAGATTCAAACGATCTCATTAATGTTTCCTTTATATCAGAAGCCCTTGCAGTCGGTGCTTTCTTAGAAGCAACCCTGCTTTGTCTTTTCATTGCTGGTCTAGTCACTTTATAGTCCGTTGTGACTTGGCCTCAACTGGCCACACATAAAAATATATGATTTTAGGGGTTGGCTAATAGCATTACTTTTCTAGCAATTGCCGGCATAGTGCCTTCTTCTTTGATACCTTTCTACCTTTCCAAAACTTTACTCCATATAAGTCTTAATCGACTACTCGGCACCGTCTCCGGTCACCTTTCCTCCACTTTTATCTTTTCAACTGTTCTTATCAATCCTGCGTGCCACACAAGCTTACCATTCCTGGCATAACAGCCTTTTCATTTAAGTCAATCCTGGAATTTCTCAGTCCGGCTGGTTTCTTACTTACATTTCCTATTTTCGTCCAATCTCACTTCATCATTTTATCACTACCGTCGATTGTAATGCTCAGGGTCCGTTTACTAACCCATTTTACAGCATCCTTACCCAAATCACAGGGTTTGCTCCAATTTTTACTCTCTTCCATGACATTCTCTGATAATCAGAAAGACAAGATTTGCCAAAATTCACCGAATTCCTTTCCAGACTCAGGGAAATTTTGATAAATCTACCCACCTACTGGTAACATTAAGGAGACCAGTTTCGAAACCTGAAGAATAGTTCTATGAACCTCCAAGCAGGTGGAATCATAAGCAGTCATAGTTAACGAAATAATCATCATCGGATTGGAAGTTTACCCACTGGAGAGAAATCAAATATATCCATCCCTTAGAAGGGAATCAATAGTTTCAAACTGAAACCTGTCACAGCGTCCTGATATTCAATACTACCAAATGTCCGTCTACCTAACCCTTTATGTGAAGCGTCATTGGAAGCACAAAGTCTCCTTTTTCCATTAAGCAATGCCAGCTCTTGGTCATTACCAATTTCACCTTTTAGCTCCAGGAAGATTTTCTCACATTTTTCTCTTTAACTGCTGATCGTATTACTTGATCTATTATAATTCCGTGTTGGAGTAAACTTAAGGTAACTACTATAATCCATTCAAAGAGAAGAAGGAATTTAATATTCCTCTGAATCACATGCATCTAACGTTTCTGGTTCATCATTTAACTGAGTTGAATTAACTCTATACTCAGTCTCTGGCAGTAGTCTCATTACGAGTTCATCTTGACTCACTGGTCTTATCTTCCGGTAGGTTCTGAGATCAGTGTCTTGCTTACTACTTCCTTATATAACTTTACCCAATCATGCTATCACTTCCCAATGTCTTTACTTTCTAAATGATTCATTCATAAAATGAACATTTTCCTTAATAAACCCACCTTATTAACCTCAATTTGGTTCCATAATTTACAACCTACGACACCTGCCTTCTCATGGCGAATTATTACTGACCATATTCATACTAATTCATTTATCAAATGATATGGCACTTACTGCCTCCTTCTCAGCTATTCCTAGGGACTCTGCTCCTCGCCCTAAATCGATGTCTTTGATAATCATACATCCCTCTAGCTCTTTCTTTGTTAAGATGAAAATCTCTAAGGATTCTCATCTATTTCAGTATAAGATCTCAAGTAATTCTTCCAATCCTTCTTTCTTGCTGGTACTACATCTGGTAGTCCGGCTATGAATTCAACATGCATCTTCAGATCTCTTAATAATATCTCGGTTCTTTATACTCACTTTTCTGAGCACCATATCTTAATCATCACAGTCATTCTGGCTGCGACCCTCATTACCCATGGGTTAGCTCCTTATCCTAACAGGATTTCCTTATCTGCTGGAACCTCTTCCGGGTCTCCAGTCGGGTACTCCATCGAATTACCCGCTGATCTTCAGCATATAAAGCATCATCGCGCTGTTGCTCGTATGCCTCAAGGTCAGTCGCCTTACTCGTCGATACGATATCGAGCTAAGTTACTATCATTATACTTACGAGTTCCCATAAGGGTTTTATATGTCATCACTACATTAAGTAGTCCGACTATGAACTTGGCAAGAGTTCTTATTATCTTATTGAATTTATTGTTTTAACGTCACCTCATCTCTGGGGTTTATAACGTACGCTCTGATACCACTTCTGTAACACCCCCAGATCCGGGGTCCGGGATCCGGTGGTTACGGTTTCCAATTCTGTCCACAACAATTGAACTTTCCTTAACATAAAATAAATTACGTCTCTATAACCCAACACAACAATATAAAACACACCCGCTATAGTCCCAGAGATGAAATCAGAGTAACAATCAAATTTTTATTAATCGCATTATGAGTTCTTACAATCCAAAAGAATTTCAATATAAATACATACTCTTTGCCATCCATTTACATAAGTCATACTAGACCATATTTTTGGTACTGAAAGAATAAATATACCCTACCAATAACTTCTTCTTCAGCTCTGGTAGTCTCATCGTCCTCGCCCGCGTCGAGTGCGCGTTGTGCGAGTCATCTGGTCTAGCTGTTGTAGTGATATAATAATAAAGCAATGGTGAGCAATAGCCCACCAACAATAATATATAACTGAACGATAATGTATAACAGTTCAAAAGTATCTTTCAAACCATATGCCATGCATTTACGGAAATGATGCCAGTATAATATGAACGATGAAGTTACAAGGTAACTTAAAGTATTTGTTTGTAGAAATATCTGCTACATCAAAGTAAGCGAGATGTTCTTATTGTTATTAAGAAGAGGAACTTGCAAGAAAAGGTTGCAATTCCAGTTATGACCCTTTTTCAACTCTGCCAACAGTAATCATGTTGCAAGAAATAAATAAATTTGGATGATGAACCAATGATGGAGTATTCACCGCGCCCGCTGTTCCAATCTTGATGATCAGTCGAGATCGTACAGCTCAATTTAGATTTACTACCGGTAGAAGGAAGAACTGACGGCTTTACTTGTATACCGCCTTACTAGCTCTCCCCGGCCAACGGTTGGGCCAAAGGGGATGGACCGGCGCGACTCGGCCTCTTACACGACTCCTAGTTCAAATAGAATTCATGATTCTGAATGTAACGTTCGTCCCCCTTTCCCCAAGTATAATACTTGTTGATAAGACTGCACAAAGTAGTCGTATCTAGTTGGAAAGGAAAATTTACCAATAACTCCC
Source organism: Saposhnikovia divaricata (assembly GCA_036435485.1). Taxonomy (NCBI): domain Eukaryota; kingdom Viridiplantae; phylum Streptophyta; class Magnoliopsida; order Apiales; family Apiaceae; genus Saposhnikovia; species Saposhnikovia divaricata. Next base: position 133,109,497 of record CM071594.1, on the reverse strand, counting down.
AAGCTATTACTTGGTAACGGATATCAACTTGTTCCAGTAATCTTACCCCTCGAAAGATGAGAAGGTAAGCAACGACTTAATAAGTCAATAGCACCCGAGTTGCGGGTGAAGGGAATACTTTATGATCGGGAAGTCGACAAGATAAATAACATTTTCCAAGTAAGGTTCCCTTATTATTAAGGAGATAGACTCAAAGAAGAATGATGCCTGAGAACCTTTCTTGATATAAGATTAATAATAATATGACTCCGAGATATTTTCTGTAATAATCGAAGAAGATAAACCTTATCGAGATTATTCTAAGTATGGAATAAATATTCAGAGAATATTTATTGAGTTAAAATATTTAAAGAATATTTGGGAATATGAAAGAATATCTTTAATCAGAGTATTTCTCAAAATAATCCCTGAAGAAATATCAGGAGAATATTTATTGAATAAATAAATATTTAAATGAATACTCAAAACAATATTCATTAATTAATAAGACCTGAAAAGAATATTTAAGGTAATATTCATAATTAATTAGGAATTTAAATGAATATTCAAAAGTAATATTTATTTAATGAATAATATCCTAAATGAATATCAAGTAATATTCATTTAGTAATCCAAGCCTTAAGGAATATTCGAGATAATATTCGATAATTAAATCAAGCTTCAGATGAATATTAAAATAATATTCATCAAGTATTCAATATCTTAAATGAATATTCAAAAGTAATATTTATTTAATAAAACAATATTCTAAAAGAATATCCAAATAATATTCATTTAGTAGTCTCATCTTTAGAAGAATATTCGAAATAATAATCGATAATCAATTCGACTCTGAATGAATATTGAGAAATATTATTCGTTGAATAGTTACGTTCAAATAATTATTTGAAGTAAGGATCGTTAAAATAATTAGTCTCGAACGAATATTCAAATAATATTCGTCGCCCAAATAATAGAAAATATTTACTTAAATATTTTCCTCCGAGGTAATCTCGATATATCAAGGAATATTGACTCCCGGTCTATTTTTGATTAATAAGATGTATACGCCCTTCTATGAGGGTCTTACAATAACCGGCTTATAACTGATATATAACTATCTAGCTTATAAGCCAACAATAACATTCAGGGAACAAGTATATCAATTCAACTTGAAAGTAGGCATGCATGCAATGGCATATGTATATCAGCAATCATATATATATATTTATTCAATCACAACAACAGCCTAAAAGAAGGGAATTGAAACTTGCCTGGTAGTCGAGTACGGTAAGGGGTAGTTGTAGCGGGTCCCGGTTCAGCTTGGTGATCTATAAATAGGCAAGGCATTCGGGATTAATCACTTAACATATTAAAAGTTAAGTTATACTTAATTCGAAACACGTTCTCGAGTTATCTCGTTATACCCCTTTTAGTGGATTACTTTTATCACTGATCCGACCCGACATTCGTTCGTTAATACGACATGTCATTGTACTTATACTTGGGACATACTTAAGTCATATGAGTTCTAAGGTTGATCGTTACGAACCAATACTATACTCCGAGTTTTATCGCCCGTTTTCTAAGTGTTTTACCGAAGTTATAAAAGAGTAGTCTTTTAGGGGTTCGTTCGCGTTTAACCTCGACTCGAACATTTTTAATAAATCGAAAAATGATCCTTTTGACATACGGTATTCTTTCACACCTTCCTTTTTACCTCTAGTATTTATTTACCAAGATTCTCCATGACGTTACATAGTTTACGAGGGTTCAATTACAGTTACGAACTTTCGTTTACGGATTCGAACTACTTTTAGTAATTTGGTCATAAATCCTAAACCGTAAGTCCGTTTCACGTGATCTTTATTTCAAAACGAAGCTTAGAACATTACCTATCCTATCATGGCAGATAAGGTCTCTGGACAGTAGGGGTTCGACATGGAAAATGGCATACAAAACATGGTATTGCAAAATCGGGCATTATAACGGCTGTAAATCGAATATCTACCAATTTCGAATCTTCCCATAAACATAGTATCCAACCCAAACAACATATACATGACTTATATACATTAACTGAGGCCAAGCAATGCCTTTCCGTTCATCTAGCTATTTACATCATTAATCCAAAATCCATACATAATCATGCTTATAATCTTAACATAACCATAACTAAGTTATAACTATCATAAACATGCTTAAATCTCAAACAAGGTGTAAGAACCCCAAATTTTGGATATAATTAAAACTTTTATTAAGTAATGATAAAATGAGGAACAATGATTCCAACAACAAGGTCACCAGCTCTAATGAATGGTGGTTTCAAAGAACAATGATTGTAATGAATGGATATTGCTTTGGACAATGATCCTGATGCATTGGTATATTGTCAGAATAGAGTAATTCGATGGTTGAGGACCTAGATAAGAATAATCTACCATCCAGGAAGGAGCTAATGGATCCTTGAAGAGAAATGAATACGTGCATAGTATTTCCCATACGTGCATAGTATTTCCCATACGTGCATAGTATTTCCCGTACGTGCATAGTATTTCCCGTACGTGCATAGTGTTTCCTGTACGTGCATAGTAATTTGGTGGATGAATAGTGACTTTGTAAGTTGGAAAACTTTTCACGCCACCCTATGTACGGGACGTGTTATGGATGTTTCGAAGTCATATTAGTAATACGCGGAGGAAATAAGTGAATGGAGAGACGATCGGAATTCAGAAATTCCAAATTCTTTTTCGGTACAATATTTGACCGAACCGTAAAGAGCCTATCAATACGATCAAGACAAGAGTATTATAATGTTAAGGATTCAAGGATTTTAATTAAGTATGATTTGAGGATTTAGAATGAAAACCTTTGAGTTAGAATAACAAGTGTTCTAGAAATCGCTAGAACTTTATAACAAGATTAAGCGATCAAGCAAACGCGAAAGAAATTACGGATTAAATACGTAACGAGATAAAAAAAAAACCCTACTTGATCAGCTGGGGTTATATATAAGAATATTTGGTGGAAATGAAATGAAGAAAAGAAATGAGAAAGGAAGTAATGAGGTGGATGGACAAGAAGAAAACAACAAGGCTTCACATCATCAATTTTTCTAACACACCATAAACCTTTGACACTTGTATTAAGAGGAGTATTAGCAGCTATACCCACTTATACATATCACAAATATCATTTGACAACTAGCCAAGCAAACACCACCTCTCCCCCATTTTTCCAGCAGTTGCATTTTTCAGGGCAGGGGTCTTTGCCATTTTTTTTCACCTAGATCTACTCATCTAAAAATCATGAAAAAATTCATGGAGCTTCTACACATCAAGGTGAAGTTGGGGATTTAATTTCATAATTTTTGAAGATCGTTTGGATGGGTAAATAAATTCGAGAAGTTCACTGTTTTTCCCCCAAAACCAAGGCACTTCGAATTTTGGAGTTTTAAGATTTCAAAATCCACCTTCCAACCATTGTTTGATCTCCAAATTTTTATGGTGAGTCCTATATTTCATAAAAATGATCTCCTAGAAATCTTAGCTTCAAACTCCATGTTTTCCATTTTCAAATAAATCCTCAAATATGAGGGTGAATAGTGTTTTCAAGAAACTAACTTTGATTTCTTGGTTTCTTTGGATGATTTAAGCTTTGTTAAAGCCATACAAGGACTATATAAGGGTTATTATAGCTTGTACACTCTCCAAGGAAGGTATAATTCTTAAGAACCCAAGATCTTACTTTGAGTTTTATATATGTTCTTGATGGTTTTAGATTAGTTAAGATTATGGTGTTGTTATATGCATAAAAGCATGATTATGTAGTTAGTAGTGATGATTTAAGAGTTTTGATGATTATGATGGTTAATTGAAACCTTCTTGGACTGGTTAAGATGAAAACCATGTATAGTATGCCCGGTGTGGCTTGGATTGATTGTTATGAATTTTAGAACGTTCGATTTATAGCCGTCGTAATGCCGAATTTTCGTTAGACTATTAAACACCGAGCATCACAGTAGCTATAACTCACTGTACAGCTTCATTTTCTGCCATGATAGGATAGATTATGTTTCAAGCTTCGTTTTGATATAAAGATCGCATGAAACGGACTTACGGTTTAGGATTTATGACCAAATTACTAAAAGTAGTTCGAATCCATAAACGAAAGTTCGTAACTGTAATTGAACCCTCGTAAACTATGTAACGTCATGGCGAATCTTGGTAAATAAATACTAGAGGTAAAAAGGAAGGCGTGAAAGAAAACCGTATGTCAAAAAGATCATTTTTCGATTTATTAAAAATGTTCGAGTCGAGGTTAAACGCGAACGAACCCCTAAAAGACGACTCTTTTATAACTTCGGTAAAACACTTAGAAAACGGGCGATAAAACTCGGAGTATAATATTGGTTCGTAACGATCAACCTTAGAACTCATATGACTTAAGTATGTCCCAAGTATAAATGCAATGACATGTCGTATTAACGAACGAATGTCGGGTCGGATCAGTGATAAAAGTAATCCACAAAAAGGGGTATAACGAGATAACTCGAGAACGTGTTTCGAATTAAGTATAACTTAACTTTTAATATGTTAAGTGATTAATCCCGAATGCCTTGGCTATTTATAGATCACCAAGCTGAACCGGGACCCGCTACCACTACCCCTTACCGTACTCGACTACCAGGCAAGTTCCAATTCCCTTCTTTTAGGCTGTTGTTGTGATTGAATAAATATATATATATATATATATATATATGCTGATATACATATGCCATTGCATGCATGCCTACTTTCAAGTTGAAGTGATATACTTGTTCCCTGAATGTTATTGTTGGCTTATAAGCTAGATAGTTATATATCAGTTATAAGCCGATTATTGTAAGACCCTCATAGAAGGGCGTATACATCTTATTAATCAAAAATAGACCGGGAGTCAATATTCCTTGATATATCGAGATTACCTCGGAGGAAAATATTTAAGTAAATATTTTCTATTATTTGGGCGACGAATATTATTTGAATATTCGTTCGAGACTAATTATTTTAACGATCCTTACTTCAAATAATTATTTGAACGTAATCATTCGACGAATAATATTCGTCAATATTCATTCGGAGTCGAATTGATTATCGATTATTATTTCGAATACTCTTCTAAAGATGAGACTACTAAATGAATATTATGTGGACATTCATTTAGAATATTATTTCATTAAATAAATATTACTTTTGAAAATTCATTTAAGGTATTAAGTACTTGATGAATATTATCTTCAATATTCATCTGAAGCTTGATTTACTTATCGAATATTATATCGAATATTCCTTTAAAGCTTGGATTACTAAATGAATATTACTTGATATTCATTTAGGATATTATTTATTAAATGAATATTACTTTATTGATATTCATTTAAATTCCTAATTAATTATGAATATTATTTTGAATATTCATCCAGGGTTCTATTTAATCATCGAATATTATTTTAAATATTTTAAATATTCCTTTCAGGTCTTATTGATTAATGAATATTATTTGGAATATTCATTTGAATATTTAATTATGCAATAAATATTCTCTCGATATTTCTTCAAGAATTATTTGAAAAATACTCTGATTAAAGATATTCTTTCATATTCCTGAATATTCTTTAAATATTTTTAATTCAATAAATATTCTCTGAATATTTATTCCATACTTAGAATAACCTCAATAAGGTTTATCTTCTTCGATTATTACGAAAAATATTTCGGAGTCATATTATTATTAATCCTATATCAAGGAAGGTTCTCAGACATCATTCTTCTTTGAGTCTACCTCCTTAATAATAAGGCAACCTTACTTGGAAAATGTTATTTATCTTGTCGACTTCCCGGTCATAAAGTATTCCCTTCACTCGCAACTCGGGTGCTGTTGACTTATTAAGTCGTTGCTTACCTTCTCATCTTTCGAGGGGTAAGATCACTGGAACAAGTTGATATCCGTTACCAAGTAATAGCTTGGGAGTTATTGGTAAATTTTCCTTTCCAACTAGATACGACTACTTTGTGGAGTCTTATCAACAAGTATTATACTTGGGGAAAGGGGGACGAACGTTACATTCAGAATCATGAATTCTATTTGAACTAGGAGTCGTGTAAGAGGCCGAGTAGCGCCGGTCCATCCCCTTTGGCCCAACCGTTGGCCGGGGAGAGCTAGTAAGGCGGTACACAAGTAAAGCCGTCAGTTCTTCCTTCTACCGGTAGTAAATCTAAATTGAGCTGTACGATCTCGACTGATCATCAAGATTGGAACAGCGGGCGCGGTGAATACTCCATCATTGGTTCATCATCCAAATTTATTTATTTCCTGCAACATGATTACTGTTGGCAGAGTTGGAAAAGGGTCATAACTGGAATTGCAACCTTTTCTTGCAAGTTCCTCTTCTTAATAACAATAAGAATATCTCGCTTACTTTGATGTAGCAGATATTTCTACAAACAAATACTTTAAGTTACCTTGTAACTTCATCGTTCATATTATACTGGCATCATTTCCGTAAAGGCATGGCATATGGTTTGAAAGATACTTTTGAACTGTTATACATTATCGTTCAGTCATATATTATTGTTGGTGGGCTATTGCTCACCCTTGCTTTATTATTATATCACAACAACAGCTAGACCAGATGACTCGCACAAGGCGCACTCGACGCGGGCGAGGACGATGAGACTACCAGAGCTGAAGAAGAAGCTATTGGTAGGGTATATTTATTCTTTCAGTACCAAGAATATGGTCTAGTATGCCTTATGTAAATGGATGGCAAAGAGTATGTATTTATATTGAAATTCTTTTGGATTGTAAGAACTCATAATGTGATTAATAAAAATTTGAGTGTTACTCTGATTTCATCTCTGGGACTATAACGGGTGTGTTTTATATTATTGTGTTGGGTTATAGAGACGTAATTTATTTTATGTTAAGGAAAGTTCAAGTGTTGTGGACAGAATTGGAAACCGTAACCACCGGATCCCGGACCCCGGATCTGGGGGTGTTACAGAAGTGGTATCAGAGCGTACATTATAAACCCCAGAGATGAGGTGACGTTACAACAATAAATTCAATAAGATAATAAGAACTCTTGCCAAGTTCATAGTCGGACTACTTAATGTAGTGATGACATATAAAACCCTTATGGGAACTCGTAAGTATAATGATAGTAACTTAGCTCGATATCGTATCGACGAGTAAGGTGACTGACCTTGAGGCATACGAGCAACAGCGCGATGATGCTTTATATGCTGAAGATCAGCGGGTAATTCGATGGAGTACCCTACTGGAGACCCGGAAGAGGTTCCAGCAGATAAGGAAAATCCTGTTAGGATGAGGAGCTTACCCATGGGTAATGAGGGTCGCAGCCAGAATGACTGTGATGATTAAGATATGGTGCTCAGAAAAGTGAGTATAAAGAACTGATATATTATTAAGAGATCTGAAGATGCATGTTGAATTCATAGCCGGACTACCAGACGTAGTACCAGCAAGAAAGAAGGATTGGAAGAATTACTTGAGATCTTATACGGAAATAGATGAGAATCCTTAGAGATTTTCATCTTAACAAAGAAAGAGCTAGAGGGATGTATGATTATCAAAGACAGTGATATAGGGCGAGGAGCAGAGTCCCTAGGAATAGTTGAGAAGGAGGCAGTAAGTGCCATATCATTTGATAAATGAATTAGTATGAATATGGTCAGTAATAATTCGCCATGAGAAGGCAGGTGTCGTAGGTTGTAAATTATGGAACCAAATTGAGGTTAATAAGGTGGTTTTATTAAGGAAAATGTTCATTTTATGAATGAATCATTTAGAAAGTAAAGACATTGGGAAGTAATAGAATGATTGGGTAAAAGTTATATAAGGAAGTAGTAAGCAAGACAATGATCTCAGAACCTACCGGAAGATAAGACCAGTGAGTCAAGATGAACTCGTAATGAGACTACTGCCAGAGACTGAGTATAGAGTTAATTCAACTCAATTAAATGATGAACCAGAAACGTTAGATGCATGTGATTCAGAGGAATATTAAATTCCTTCTTCTCTTTGAATGGATTATAGTAGTTACCTTAAGTTTACTCCGACACGGAATTATAATAGATCAAGTAATACGATCAGCAGTTAAAGAGAAAAATGTGAGAAAATATTCCTGGAGCTAAAAGGTGAAATTGGTAATGACCAAGAGCTGGCATTGCTTAATGGAAAAAGGAGACTTTGTGCTTCCAATGACGCTTCGCATAAAGGGTTAGGTAGACCGACATTTGGTAGTATTGAATATCAGGACGTTGTGACAGGTTTCAGTTTGAAATTATTGATTCCCTTCTAAGGGATGGATATAATTGATTCCTCTCCAGTGGGTAAACTTCCAATCCGATGATGATTATTTCGTTAACTATGACTGCTTATGATTCCACCTGCTTGGAGGTTCATAGAACTATTCTTCAGGTTTCGAAACTGGTCTCCTTGATGTTACCAGTAGGTGGGTAGATTGTTCAAAATTTCCCTGAGTCTGGAAAGGAATTCGGTGAATTTTGGCAAACCTTGTCTTTCTGATAATCAGAGAATGTCATGGAAGAGAGTAGAAACTGGAGCAAACCCTGTGATTTGGGTAAGGTTGCTATAAAATGGGTTAGTAAACGGACCCTGAGCATTACAATCGATGGTAGTGATAATATGATGAAGTGAGATTGGACGAAAACAGGAAATGTAAGTAAGAAACTAGCCGGACGGAGAAACTCCGGGATTGACTTAAGTGAAAAGGCTGTTATGCCAGGAATGGTAAGCTTGCGTGGCACGCGGGATTGATAAGAATAGTTGAAAAGATAAAAGTGGAGGAAAGGTGACCGGAGACGGTGCCGAGTAGTCGATTAAGACTTATATGGAGTAAAGTTTTGGAAAGGTAGAAAGGTATCAAAGAAGAAGGCACTATGCCGGCAATTGCTAGAAAAGTAATGCTATTAGCCAACCCCTAAAATCATATATTTTTATTTTAGTGTGGCCAGTTGAGGCCAAGTCACAACGGACTATAAAGTGACTAGACCAGCAATGAAAAGACAAAGCAGGGTTGCTTCTAAGTAAGCACCGACTGCAAGGGCTTCTGATATAAAGGAAATATTAATGAGATTGTAGGAGTCTTCTACTAAACCCTTTGCAACCCATGTTTTGATGGGGAATTTACTAGACCTTTTTGGGATGGGGTAACCCGTACTAAAGTGACTCATGTGTATATGGTTGTCCAAGATTTTGAGTAAAATGGGAGTATAGTGACTTGAGATGCATGATGTTAGGGTATCATGAATACCATGAACATATTACGACTAAGGGAAGTAAACAACGAAGGTTTATGAAGAGAGTATAGAAATGGTCAGAGATGGATCAGTATGCTGTAGAAATTTTGTCTAAGGCAAGTACATTTGAGAAGAACGATAAGTACTAATAGATTCACGTTGAACTCGACCAATATTTTCCAAAACATCCTTGCTGCCATTACCAAGTTCTGTAAGAGAGGAGATAGGCATACGTTGCCTTTTTGGAAGGCCAAATAGGCTGGCAACTATCTGAAAGAAGAGGGTGGCATTAAGCCACCGATCGATTATCAAATGAGAATGATTGAAAAGAGACCTTTATTAAGGATACATGATCTGATTGCCAATTATAAGATGCAAGAATTCATTGATAGTTGAATTAAGGATAGGATATCAATGAATTAAGACAAACCCTGGGGAATGCACAAGGGGTGGCATTAACCCTAATAACAACATTATGACTTCAGATGATATGAGCTGGACTTGCTAAGGCAACAATGACCGGTAAGGATTATTAGAAAAAAAAAAGAGTTCTGGAAAGAACATAGATAGAATTATTAGAGTATTGATCAATGACATTTTGATATACCCTGTACCCAGAAAATACAGGAGGAAGGATGAGGATGACCTATGAAACCTTACAAGGAAAAAGGTAATATTCCGAACTTCAAAATGGAAGTTTGGTAAGGAATGTATGACATAGTAACAGTAATGCTAGATGAGGCATGTATGAGACCATGAGGAAGTATGGATTGAACCTATAAAGGTTGAGATTATCCTAAGATAAGGAAAGAACTAAGAAGAGAAGTATCCTAAGTAGGATGGGGAATAAACGTGATAAAGTTCCCACGAGTAGGTGGAAGCAATGACTTATGGAGAAAGACTGTTAAATATATTTTTCTTCATCAGCAGAGCTTAAGGGAGAATGCTTTCACCCAAAAATGATGGGAATGAGGTAGAAATGTTTGAATTGGAATATATCCAAGGAACAAGGATTACCAGAAATTATTATTATCAGGAAAGGCCAATGAGGTGGCCGACAGTTTAAGTATAAAGGAATAATTATAAATGTTCATACCGAAGAAACAAAATGATATTTGGAAAGACCTTGAAGGTCATATTGGAGTGGAGGAAGTTACATTCCTTTTGATGATTGTGCAAGAATCGAAGGTAATAATAGTTTAAGTAAAGATTCGATTCCTGATGGAGTCTTAAGCATATTACGTACCTTAGAAGGTCCCGTTTTGAGGCAAACCAGGACCATGGTACAAAATTGATGAAGTAAACCGTTAAGTTTCCAGTCTTTTATGGAAGATGCATAAGTGATAGTTTCATCAACCGGACCTAGCTGCGATACTTGAAACTCTTCTGCAATTCTATCTACTTCATGTTATATCTACATCAAGTTCAGGAAGTGTTTCGTATGGATAAGGAATAGTGATCACTTTGTCTCCCTAAGGGATTTGAAACCCGTAGGGTTAGCTATTAATGCACTACGTAAACAACAAGCGATGGTGATTCTTCTAAGAAAGTAGATGACAATGTAAAGATAAAGACAGTGCTGCCATTGATTAACTAAATGGCATGTTGATGAATGACAAACAAGTTTATGTTAGTGTACTTCTGCGCAAACAAGATAGAGAATATGAGGTTGATGATTCATGATGTTAAAGATATTCCCATGGAAAGAATTAATGAGATTTGGAGGGAAGGGCGGTTGAGCCCGAGACTTATTGGGCCACCTGAGAGTTTAAAATGTTCGGACGGTGGTATTCGAGCCAGCCTTACCCCCAAAATTATAGCACGGTCATAACGGGTTTTCATGTGGCCAGGCTACGCCAGTAAAATGCAAATGTTCAATAGATGATAGGAGTACAAGAATGTAGATATACGACCTGGTCCGACTTACGAAAGACAACCTGTGGAAAACCATGGATAGAAAAGAACAAGTAATGAGAAACAAGGGTGGCAGAAGTAGATTATATGAATCTAAGTTAAAGGAATCGGGCCAGATTCATTTCGGAAAGTTTAAATTGAAATAACGTGATGATTATAGAGTAAATGAGACGGAATACCGATAAGGAGGTACCAAGTGCAAAAAGGTGTCTCAATAAAGAGGTGAAGGTGAAAGTAAATAACAGAAGTAAATAAGAATCAGATAATAAGAAGGATGTGATTGATAAAGAAAAGGCTGGGGAAGCAACTATGGAATGAGAAGCAAGGAGTGTTATGAATGGGTTTTCTAATGAATTCTCAGGATGACAACCTGATAGTGTCAATACTATAGTTATGAAAAAGCTAGTAACATGATATGGGATGTCAGTAATAATGATGCCAAGTGAGAAACCTAAGATTTAACCTGAAAGGTTGAAGGATTTCCCGAATGTGAGTATCGCTAAGATTGAACAAGAGTATTTGTCCATAGAATAATGGACAAAGCAGCAAGATATGTTGACACGTGAGATTGCGATCAAATAGTATTGGATATAATTATGATTAATTTCTTCTTTGATAAACCTCTATAGTTCAGAGGTAAATTCTGAGTATGATATTCTACAATCATGGAAGCTTTCTATAATCCTTTAGAACTCTTTTCTCTTCTTCTCTCTTATTCATCTTCTTTATGAATTGAGAAGAACAACCCTTTTTGGAGGGGAGGTACTGCTACGTGACTATCTGTCTATGTGATAGAAGTCTGAGTGGAATGCTATGACTTGTTTAATTGCTTGTCAAGTACTAAAGGCTGGCCCCCTTCTGTACTAACTATGCAATATAACAAATGTTCAATTGATCATAGTGATCTCTCAACAAATCTTTCCACTTCTCTATATTGATCTAGATTGCGAAGATTAAAGCGATCAGGAAATGCACAGTACGAGCGAGGTTACCTCCGAATCGTAGGGTGATAGTGATACCAATGTTACTGCAGGTATCAATAAGGATAAGACTGAGTAAAAGTATAACCCGGATAGTGAGTTGTACGAAAAGTAGCAACGTTGATGGAAAAAGGATAAAGTATGAATTGTAGCACTAGAAGATGTGCTGAGGAAGGGTAGAACGAATAAGAATTGACCGGGAAGCTAAAGAGTGAACGACAGGCAAACGACTCTTTGCTTCCTACCTGATTCCGGGACGGAATCCTTTTAAGGAGGGGAGACTGTAAGAACCCCAAATTTTGGATATAATTAAAACTTTTATTAAGTAATGATAAAATGAGGAACAATGATTCCAACAACAAGGTCACCAGCTCTAATGAATGGTTGTTTCAAAGAACAATGATTGTAATGAATGGATATTGCTTTGGACAATGATCCTGATGCATTGGTATATTGTCAGAATAGAGTAATTCGATGGTTGAGGACCTAGATAAGAATAATCTACCATCCAGGAAGGAGCTAATGGATCCTTGAAGAGAAATGAATACGTGCATAGTATTTCCCATACGTGCATAGTATTTCCCGTACGTGCATAGTATTTCCCGTACGTGCATAGTGTTTCCTGTACGTGCATAGTAATTTGGTGGATGAATAGTGACTTTGTAAGTTGGAAAACTTTTCACGCCACCCTATGTACGGGACGTGTTATGGATGTTTCGAAGTCATATTAGTAATACGCGGAGGAAATAAGTGAATGCAGAGACGATCGGAATTCAGAAATTCCAAATTCTTTTTCGGTACAATATTTGACCGAACCGTAAAGAGCCTATCAATACGATCAAGACAAGAGTATTATAATGTTAAGGATTCAAGGATTTTATTTATTAAGTATGATTTGAGGATTTAGAATGAAAACCTTTGAGTTAGAATAACAAGTGTTCTAGAAATCGCTAGAACTTTATAACAAGATTAAGCGATCAAGCAAACGCGAAAGAAATTACGGATTAAATACGTAACGAGATAAAAAAAAACCCTACTTGATCAGCTGGGGTTATATATAAGAATATTTGGTGGAAATGAAATGAAGAAAAGAAATGAGAAAGGAAGTAATGAGGTGGATGGACAAGAAGAAAACAACAAGGCTTCACATCATCAATTTTTCTAACACACCATAAACCTTTGACACTTGTATTAAGAGGAGTATTAGCAGCTATACCCACTTATACATATCACAAATATCATTTGACAACTAGCCAAGCAAACACCACCTCTCCCCCATTTTTCCAGCAGTTGCATTTTTCAGGGCAGGGGTCTTTGCCATTTTTTTTCACCTAGATCTACTCATCTAAAAATCATGAAAAAATTCATGGAGCTTCTACACATCAAGGTGAAGTTGGGGATTTAATTTCATAATTTTTGAAGATCGTTTGGATGGGTAAATAAATTCGAGAAGTTCACTGTTTTTCCCCCAAAACCAAGGCACTTCGAATTTTGGAGTTTTAAGATTTCAAAATCCACCTTCCAACCATTGTTTGATCTCCAAATTTTTATGGTGAGTCCTATATTTCATAAAAATGATCTCCTAGAAATCTTAGCTTCAAACTCCATGTTTTCCATTTTCAAATAAATCCTCAAAGATGAGGGTGAATAGTGTTTTCAAGAAACTAACTTTGATTTCTTGGTTTCTTTGGATGATTTAAGCTTTGTTAAAGCCATACAAGGACTATATAAGGGTTATTATAGCTTGTACACTCTCCAAGGAAGGTATAATTCTTAAGAACCCAAGATCTTACTTTGAGTTTTATATATGTTCTTGATGGTTTTAGATTAGTTAAGATTATGGTGTTGTTATATGCATAAAAGCATGATTATGTAGTTAGTAGTGATGATTTAAGAGTTTTGATGATTATGATGGTTAATTGAAACCTTCTTGGACTGGTTAAGATGAAAACCATGTATAGTATGCCCGGTGTGGCTTGGATTGATTGTTATGAATTTTAGAACGTTCGATTTATAGCCGTCGTAATGCCGAATTTTCGTTAGACTATTAAACACCGAGCATCACAGTAGCTATAACTCACTGTACAGCTTCATTTTCTGCCATGATAGGATAGATTATGTTTCAAGCTTCGTTTTGATATAAAGATCGCATGAAACGGACTTACGGTTTAGGATTTATGACCAAATTACTAAAAGTAGTTCGAATCCGTAAACGAAAGTTCGTAACTGTAATTGAACCCTCGTAAACTATGTAACGTCATGGCGAATCTTGGTAAATAAATACTAGAGGTAAAAAGGAAGGCGTGAAAGAAAACCGTATGTCAAAAAGATCATTTTTCGATTTATTAAAAATGTTCGAGTCGAGGTTAAACGCGAACGAACCCCTAAAAGACGATTCTTTTATAACTTCGGTAAAACACTTAGAAAACGGGCGATAAAACTCGGAGTATAATATTGGTTCGTAACGATCAACCTTAGAACTCATATGACTTAAGTATGTCCCAAGTATAAATGCAATGACATGTCGTATTAACGAACGAATGTCGGGTCGGATCAGTGATAAAAGTAATCCACAAAAAGGGGTATAACGAGATAACTCGAGAACGTGTTTCGAATTAAGTATAACTTAACTTTTAATATGTTAAGTGATTAATCCCGAATGCCTTGGCTATTTATAGATCACCAAGCTGAACCGGGACCCGCTACCACTACCCCTTACCGTACTCGACTACCAGGCAAGTTCCAATTCCCTTCTTTTAGGCTGTTGTTGTGATTGAATAAATATATATATATATATGCTGATATACATATGCCATTGCATGCATGCCTACTTTCAAGTTGAAGTGATATACTTGTTCCCTGAATGTTATTGTTGGCTTATAAGCTAGATAGTTATATATCAGTTATAAGCCGATTATTGTAAGACCCTCATAGAAGGGCGTATACATCTTATTAATCAAAAATAGACCGGGAGTCAATATTCCTTGATATATCGAGATTACCTCGGAGGAAAATATTTAAGTAAATATTTTCTATTATTTGGGCGACGAATATTATTTGAATATTCGTTCGAGACTAATTATTTTAACGATCCTTACTTCAAATAATTATTTGAACGTAATCATTCGACGAATAATATTCGTCAATATTCATTCGGAGTCGAATTGATTATCGATTATTATTTCGAATACTCTTCTAAAGATGAGACTACTAAATGAATATTATGTGGACATTCATTTAGAATATTATTTCATTAAATAAATATTACTTTTGAAAATTCATTTAAGGTATTAAGTACTTGATGAATATTATCTTCAATATTCATCTGAAGCTTGATTTACTTATCGAATATTATATCGAATATTCCTTTAAAGCTTGGATTACTAAATGAATATTACTTGATATTCATTTAGGATATTATTTATTAAATGAATATTACTTTATTGATATTCATTTAAATTCCTAATTAATTATGAATATTATTTTGAATATTCATCCAGGGTTCTATTTAATCATCGAATATTATTTTAAATATTTTAAATATTCCTTTCAGGTCTTATTGATTAATGAATATTATTTGGAATATTCATTTGAATATTTAATTATGCAATAAATATTCTCTCGATATTTCTTCAAGAATTATTTGAAAAATACTCTGATTAAAGATATTCTTTCATATTCCTGAATATTCTTTAAATATTTTTAATTCAATAAATATTCTCTGAATATTTATTCCATACTTAGAATAACCTCAATAAGGTTTATCTTCTTCGATTATTACGAAAAATATTTCGGAGTCATATTATTATTAATCCTATATCAAGGAAGGTTCTCAGACATCATTCTTCTTTGAGTCTACCTCCTTAATAATAAGGGAACCTTACTTGGAAAATGTTATTTATCTTGTCGACTTCCCGGTCATAAAGTATTCCCTTCACTCGCAACTCGGGTGCTGTTGACTTATTAAGTCGTTGCTTACCTTCTCATCTTTCGAGGGGTAAGATCACTGGAACAAGTTGATATCCGTTACCAAGTAATAGCTTGGGAGTTATTGGTAAATTTTCCTTTCCAACTAGATACGACTACTTTGTGGAGTCTTATCAACAAGTATTATACTTGGGGAAAGGGGGACGAACGTTACATTCAGAATCATGAATTCTATTTGAACTAGGAGTCGTGTAAGAGGCCGAGTAGCGCCGGTCCATCCCCTTTGGCCCAACCGTTGGCCGGGGAGAGCTAGTAAGGCGGTACACAAGTAAAGCCGTCAGTTCTTCCTTCTACCGGTAGTAAATCTAAATTGAGCTGTACGATCTCGACTGATCATCAAGATTGGAACAGCGGGCGCGGTGAATACTCCATCATTGGTTCATCATCCAAATTTATTTATTTCCTGCAACATGATTACTGTTGGCAGAGTTGGAAAAGGGTCATAACTTGAATTGCAACCTTTTCTTGCAAGTTCCTCTTCTTAATAACAATAAGAATATCTCGCTTACTTTGATGTAGCAGATATTTCTACAAACAAATACTTTAAGTTACCTTGTAACTTCATCGTTCATATTATACTGGCATCATTTCCGTAAAGGCATGGCATATGGTTTGAAAGATACTTTTGAACTGTTATACATTATCGTTCAGTCATATATTATTGTTGGTGGGCTATTGCTCACCCTTGCTTTATTATTATATCACAACAACAGCTAGACCAGATGACTCGCACAAGGCGCACTCGACGTGGGCGAGGACGATGAGACTACCAGAGCTGAAGAAGAAGCTATTGGTAGGGTATATTTATTCTTTCAGTACCAAGAATATGGTCTAGTATGCCTTATGTAAATGGATGGCAAAGAGTATGTATTTATATTGAAATTCTTTTGGATTGTAAGAACTCATAATGTGATTAATAAAAATTTGAGTGTTACTCTGATTTCATCTCTGGGACTATAACGGGTGTGTTTTATATTATTGTGTTGGGTTATAGAGACGTAATTTATTTTATGTTAAGGAAAGTTCAAGTGTTGTGGACAGAATTGGAAACCGTAACCACCGGATCCCGGACCCCGGATCTGGGGGTGTTACACAAGGGTTAGGGTTTCAAGAGCTTTATACCTTCCTTGGAGTGTGTAAAGACCTTGCTAAGCTTTGCATAGTCCTTGTATACCCATAACCAAGCTTAGATCATCCTAGAAATCAAGAAAGTCAAGAGTTGTTCTTGAAAATCACTATTCACCCTAGTCTTTGATGATTTCTTTGAAAATGGAAACAAGAGAGTTTGGCTTTGAAATTTTTAGGGGATCACTTTTAGGAAATGTAAGACTCACCATAATTTTTACAAGATCAAGAGATGGTGGGAAGAGGGGTTTTGATTTTGGAATTAAGGGTATGGCCGAATGGAATTTTCAAGGGGGGAAAGAGTTGCTTGGTTTATTTTGTTTTAATCTCATCCATTCTCATCTATTATCAAGATAATATCTTGTATAAATTCACTTTATTAAAGTGATGAGGTGTTGGATGAGGAAATACCATGACAAGTGTTGAAAATGTGGTGGTTTTAGCCTAACTACATGGTTGCCTTGCTAAGTACTTAGTTGCATTCTCTAGGGTGCTAGTTCCTTGATTCTAGTTTGGTTACTAGATATTTTATACTAGTAGCTTGCACAAGACTCTTGCTTCCTCTGCTTGTTTCTGTGTCCGGTTATTGCCCGTTTAGATTGATCGTTCGTAGGAATATTTCACGGATTTCTAATTAGGGTTTACCGGGAATCGTTTTTAATATTAATACTTTCATTCTCCATCTTTCATTCTAACTTTCCAATTTATATTCCTTAAATCCATTCGTTAAATACTTAAGGCTATCAGTGTCCAGGGAACTCTCGGAGAAAATAAAAGTGCGGTTTTTTAGAATTCGACAGCTTTTACATACACTTATTTTCCCCCTGGATCACTAATACGAACTCGGAAATCCGTTCCGAATGCTTCTATATAGTGTCGTCTCATATTATTATATACTCCCACCAAAACACTATTCATTCTGTATTCTTTACTTGTTCTCTTAGGGTGGTACAATTGTCCGTATTCTCTTTCGATCGTTCCTTATCCTTTTTACGGAACTACTGGATTAATCGTTACCGATCTAGATGACATGAGAATATTCTCCTGCTTGAAATTGCCATATCTTATTCCCTTAGAAGATAGATTATTCTTACCTATGTTGTTACCCTTTAGCATTCTTCAAGACATAGAAATAATAAAGTCGAATTCCATTCATTCTTTCCAAATATCAATTATTACATTGTAGCCATAACCACTCCTCAGTGGTTTCCTACCTTCATTCTTAAATCAAATATAATAACATCCCAAAATATCAAATCCTCAAAGTTAATATCTCAATTCTTGGATTATAATAATATTTAATCCACTGTCCGGTCAAATATTATACCGAAAAGAATTTGGAATTTCTGAATTCCGACCGTCTCTGCATTCACTTATTTCCTCCGCGTATTACTAATATAACTTCGAAACATCCATATCACGTCCCGTACATAGGGTGGAGTGAAAAGTTTTCCCACTTACAAAATCACTATTCATCCACCAAATTACTATGCACGTACAGGAAACACTATGCACGTACGGAAAATACTATGCACGTATGGGAAACACTATGCACGTACTCATTTCCCTTCAAGGATCCATTAGCTCCTTCCTGGATGGTAGATTATTCTTATCTAGGTCCTCAACCATCGAATTACTCTATTCTGACAATATACCAATGCATCAAGATCATTGTCCAAAGCAATATCCATTCATTACAATCATTGTTCTTTGAAACCACCATTCATTAGAGCTGGTGACCTTGTTGTCGGAATCATTGTTCCTCATTTTATCATTACTTAATAAAAAGTTTTAATTATATCCAAAATTTGGGGTTCTTACAGAACCAGAATGTCGAAGAATCAACATGGGAACTAGAGAGCACGATGCGTGAAAAGTACCCCCAACTGTTTTCAACCTGATTCCGGGACGGAATCCTTTTAAGGAGGGGAGGCTGTAAGAACCCTAATTTTTGTAATATTTTTTTTTATAATATCATATGACATTGTGAATTTGGAACCTTTTGAGTCACCCATGTTGTTTAATGGAATGGATTATCTGAGAAATTTATGTTGCTACATTCACTATGTAAGATAAAGGGAAGGTTGTTGAAGGCAAGAGTCTTATTGTTAGTAAGAATTATAAAACTTGGGATTTGAGAGTCATTGGAGTATTAAAAGGTTTATTAGGAATTATGACGAGGAGTTGTGGATATTCGAGGAATTTAGACCATTAAGTACTTAAGGAATTACAAGGGAAATCTCTACGCGACAAAGTATTATTACGAGAAATTAATTAAGATACGATACGAATTAAAGATTAAGTGACAAGCATTGGTGGAAGAATAATGATACAAGGAAGGATATTGCATGCAAGTCCCATGCAACTAGGTAGTTAGAAAAGCAAACTAGAAATGCAAAAGCAACCAAGGAATAGTAACTAGTTAGTGGTGCATTATCCAAGGAGACAAGGAGGCATGGTTGGCACCTAGGAAGATAGTACTAGGCTCGTAAACAAGTGACTATATACATATAACACTACATAACATAATAATACATATCATTACACATCACCCAACCAAAAACAACTCCCCCCCTTTATTCAAGAGCTCTCGGCCAAGCTTCTTCAAGGAAGAAGAAGAAAATTTTTCTTCAACTTCCCCTCACTCACAAATCACAATAAAATTCCTAGAGCCTCCTTGTAGCCTAGCAAAGGTATGTTATCAATTTCATAGCATTTCATCCATTGAATTTTGAGATAAAAATTGTTGAAGTTTTGATGAATAGTAACAATGTTTAGTTTTCATTTAGATCTTGAGTTGTAAGGATTGTAGGAGCTCATCCAAGGTGTTCTTGAGACTTGTAAAGCTTACCCAAGGCTCCTAGATACTCAAGAAGGTATAAAACTCTAACCCCTCTTGGTTATGAATTATTTATGGTGTATAATGATAGATCCATGGATGTTAGTGTGAATCTTGGACATATAAGTTATGGATGATGTAGATCTTGAGTTTAAATGTTGTGATTGTGATTTTTAAGCTTGTGGTTAGTGTATGTAACTCCATGTGTGCTAGAGAGTATGATCTTGGTGGTTTAGATGATGGTTGTGATGTTTATATGGGATTCTTGAATGGTTAAGTGGGAAAAACATGCTGTGTAAATTTTCCAGGAACTTGTACTGTCTTGTAGGAGGGTTTTGAACCCCTAAACCTTGTCCCTTGAAGTCCTAATATATATTGTTGGAAAGGTATTTGAATGTAGTTTCCAGAAATATAAGGTTCATGAGTAGGTGATGTATAGATTTTGAGTTATGGCCTGAGAAGTGAAAAGTGTTTCTGGAATCCGAACTGCACTAAATGGTCCACTAGTGAACCTTTTTTAAACCCCTAAAAATTTATGTAGGATCATGGAAAAATTAGGGGAGCTAGTAAATGCAGTGGTGAAAGCTACCCAAAAAGAATTGGATTAAAATATATATTTTTCAATTTTATAAAAATGTTGGAGTAAAATCAGCGCAAGTGAAAAACCACTTAGGAGATTAGTTTAAAGTTGTTTTAAGAGTATTCACTTGAGTTTCGAGTTTGAGGAATAGATTTGAGTCGAATGGGTAAAGAATGTGATAATGTGACGACATGGTCATATAGGAGGGTTAGTGGGTCAAATGGTGGAGTCGCTAAGATGGCCTTGTATTCTTTAAAACATTATGATTAAGTGGTGTTGCTAAGATACTAACGAGCGAATATTGGATATTGTTAGCACAAAATCACGCAAGCGTACGTGGTCACAAGTAATATATAAGGTTAAGTCCAAATTCGTTCCCACAGGGATAAGGTTATGGTTCTTTTTAGTAAATGCACCTATTCAACAATGTATGATCTTAATTCACTGCTAAGATAATTAACAAATATGGGTTTCAATTATCTAAATTAAACTAAGATGCAAGGTAAAAACTAATTAACTAATGAGAATTAAATCTGAATTACTTATAAGAATAAAAACATGGGATCCTAATTTCATTATCTACTTCACTTAGAGTCGCAGCCTTTAATCAATACATGTGATGGTTTTGATATCTGATCGGACAACACGGAACAAGTAAAAGCTACCTCTCGGTATACTAATACCAAACTACGCATGCATCCACAAAAGAGATAGAAGATGGGTAGACACCAAATATGTTTAGACCCTATATCTCTATAGAATTTGAAAACATAAAGGTTTAAGCACAAGTTATCCACATAGATCACATAGGGCAGCATAATATCTCTATTTACGCCACAAATCATGATGTTAAAACATCAACCTATCCTATGCTAGCATGGCCAATTCTAATTCTCAAGATCCACTCTCGTTTAGCAAGAGATTAACAAATTAGATGTTCGCGACGTATCTAAATACATGAAACACAACCATACGAGGATATCAAGAATTCACCACACATAAATCTTTAAAGCATAAAAACTACTAAGCTACATAGATAACTCCGTTAGAATCCCATGACAACGATTAGCTCATAATTGAACCGTTCATCGTCATGGGATTTGATGAAAACATAATATAAAACAAGATATGAATAAATGAAATAATTATATTGATAAACAAAGAGTTAAGAAAACAAATCTAGAATCCAGAATAACAAAAAGGCTGAAGTAGATCTAGATCCGTTGCTTGTCACGAGCGTTGAATCCTTCTCTCCTTTCCCCCTTGCAGATCTAAGCTATGTTACAAAAATAATAACTAATAATATGTCTATCTCTATTACAATGGTATGATGTGTTTAAATAGGCTATAAAAGTCTTCCCCAACAAGGAAATACAAAAACAGAATTATAATAGAATTTCTGCAAGATACGTTTCCTAAATTGATTATGTTTTTAAGGAAAATTCGTGGCTGACTTTTCTTCAGATTTTAGAGAACGTTCCAAACGTAATTGGACCTCTGGACTAACTTAGAATGATAGAAAATCTCGTTATCTTCGCGTGGACTGCTTACGGGCCTCAAACGGACTTCTAGAACTCAAGATATGGCCAAAACAGTGTAAACTGCGCAACCCTTATCAGAATTCGAATTTTAATCAATTAATTCCCCAAAAATTATAGAAGCATCCACCTTAGTCAACATTCTCGTAAATCTGCACAACTAAGCAAAACACATCAAAACCACCACAAACTTGAGTCCAAAACTATCAATTTAAGCCGATATGGAACGCTCCAAGTGGATATAAAATCCACTTATCACACCCCCAAACTTAAACTGATGCTTGTCCTCAAGCATAAACAATTACAACTAACTAACTAACTAGTACCACTTCCGTAGGTTATCACGGTTGCATTTGGGATATGCAACAAGCGCTTTAAACCCCTAGGCAGCCCCAGTGGACGAGTAAGGTCTCGTGAGGGCCTATAGCGAATGTACCCACAAAATCCATTTAACCTAATGCAATGCAATGCATGAATGCAACTAATGTGAAAAATGCAACGATCCCCTTCAAACTAACCAAAACCAACTAGCAAGCAAATATCTCAAAGAATACAACTAAATCCAAATAGAGCTCGACCAAGTTCCCGTATACTAACAATACATGAACAGAAACGTGCGTGTGTGCAATGCTCATCAGATATACTCCTAAAACTGGATCAAAAATCATACATGCTCTTTGTCAAGACAATCACAGGTTTATAAATAGAATAGACTGTAGACACTTCATAACCTAGGAACACCTCCATCCTATCCAAGGTAGACAGAAATTCATGCTTTATTACTACTACTATGACACATATATACAATCATGCTTATTTAACCGTGCAATGGATGAGACCCCGAAAGGCTTATACAATAATACCCATGTAGCGAGCGTTAGGTTAGTGGATCCCAGACTATAAAAGCCTTAGGTCACTAGGCACAAAGTCCCCGCGAACTTAATTGCTCGAGTATTAAAGAGCTCACCCTAGTTAATTTTGCATAAAACAATTGACTACTTTTGACTTTTTTTTTTCTTTCTTTTTTTTTTTTGTTTTTTTTTTGTTTTTTTTCTATGCAATCTGGAATGAGAATTCTCAATTCCAACCCTAGACTACTCATATAAATATGAGCCGGCTACTAGCCATTTGACACCTAGCCATCAACTAGCATGAAATCCCTGTTTTCCCCCAAACTTAGACTTTAGTGTTACTACGCTATCAAGGGAATAACGAAAATTCTAAATATAAACAAGTGATTAAATCTCAAAACATCCAAACAAGCATGACCTCAACCTAGCCCAAAAGTACCCAATGAGACTGTGTAATTAGTTTTGTTTCCGCAACACATAAGTCAATTTCTTAGAAACTATAAATCAACCCTCTATTCATCATTACCACACTCAATTAGACACCTACCTACCAATCAGAATTAGCTCGTCTTAAGGGATCATGAAATATACATGCTATGCAAATGCAACTACTACGAACTCACATGGTATACAAAAAATAAAAACAGAATGTCCTATATGAAACAAACATAATTAATACGAACATACATGCATGACTTACTTCTAATAATATACAAAGCATGATATCTATATGAACACATAATACAACAACAACTACTAATCCCTCAAACCACCCCCAAACTTAAAATATTCAATGTCCGCATTGAATGGAAGTAAATACGAGGGAAAGTAGAAAACATACCAAACCAGCTGAATCATAACCCTCCTCGGATGAATCTGGTGGAAGATAATGCGTACGAGCTCCATAGACTGGCCACTTCCCAAATAACAAGAATACTACAAAACCCCCAATTACAAGAACACAAATTCGTAATAAAAATAATATTACAGAAAAAGATAAACCAATTACGAATCAAAGAGGTGAACCTGTAATTAATTCCTCTTTAGAATTTAATTTAAATAAATTGAAGAGGAATTGGATTTGTATGTATGGGTGTGTATATATAATGGAGGGATTGGGTGAATAAAATTTGAACGTATATAAGAGAAATTTTGAGTGGGTAGGAATTTGAGGTAAGATAGAAAAAGGATTTAATGAATTAAAGGAAAAAATTAGAATAAATATAGGTTTAGAATTTTCGAAGAGAGATGGGGGGTTTTGGAATTGAAATAGGAAAAGAATTTGGTTTAGGGATAAAAGAACAAGAGGAGAAAAGAATTTGAGTAGAAAAGAATTGGGGAGTAGTAAAGAATCGGGGTTGAAAGAAAAAAAGAAGAAGAATTTGTTTTTTTTTTATAATACAACAACAGCAAACTGCGCCCCCTACAAGGCAAACTGCGCCACTTCCAGTAACGCAGGCGCAGCCTGCGTCACAGACAGAAACGCAGGCGCAACCTGCGCGACCCATTTTTTTTTTTTTTTTCACAGCAGTTTTTTTTTTATTTTTTTTGCACGAAGGCGTGGGTTACCTCCCACGAAGCGCTTCTTTAACGTCAATAGCTTGACGTTACTTCCTCAACTCATGGCGGTTTCAAAAGAATAACTGAACCGTCTTCAACAGATAGACCATTCATACGAACGTTGACCTCTTGTTTGCTTGCTTTCCACAATTCTCTTCCCTCAGTCTTCGACCTGATTTTACTATCCAACAGCTTAATTTTCTTCTTTTTCTTCTTCACGCCTCTAATTTGCTTCTCCGACTCAAACGTCAAGCTTTCTTCTTCCTTATCATCAGCTTTCCACCTTTGCAACACGTTATCTTGCCCCTCTTCAAAAATCACTAGCTCATTATTCAAAAGGACATACCTCAAATGTGGTGGAAGTTTCCCAAGCTTTACACTCGAGAGATCTCGAGAAGAACTGTCAATGGAATTACTGATGTGATGCTTTGGAACGTGTGTGTCCGACTTGTCGCTCAACAACTGATCAAACTTCTTTCTCTGACCCGTATCAGCTATTTCCACACTGCAACACTCATCATCCTCTGTTGGAAATTTCATAGCCTTGAAAACATTAAAGGTGACATTCTGATCTTGCACCCTCATTGTAAGTTCTCCTTTTTGCACATCAATCAAAATATGGTCTGTAGCTAGAAAAGGCCTTCCCAAGATTATGGGAATCTTCTTGTCCTCTTCAAAATCCAAGATAACAAAATCAGCTGGGAAGATAAGCTTATCAACTTTCACCAAAACGTCCTCCACTATACCCCTTGGATATGTGATGGATCGATCAGCCAACAGCAATGAGATATTGGTTGGCTTTGGCTCCGGTAGCCCAAGTTGCTTGAACACAGATAAAGGCATGAGATTGATGCTAGCTCCCAAGTCACACAAGCACTTGCTAAAAGAAAGGTTGCCAATAGTGCAAGGGATGGTGAAACTTCCCGGATCTTTAAGTTTGGGTGGCAACTTCTGCTGCAGAACTGCACTACACTCCTCCGTTAATGCCACTGTTTCAAATTCTTCCAACCTTCTCTTTCGTGACAAAATATCCTTCATGAACTTTGCATACCTCGGCATCTGCTCCAATGCATCAACAAAAGGAATGTTAATGGACAATTTCTTGAAGACATCCATAAACTTCTGAAACTGAATTTCTTGACTTTTCTGCACGCGTCGAGGAAACGGAGGAGGAGGATAGATTCGATTATTCTTTGAAGATTGCTCCGGAGTAGACTTTTCAACAGGTTTCTTGCTCTTCTTACCATCAAGCTGATCAGCCACTAAATCAGATTTCTCAATTTCTGGCACTGCAGATTTTTCAACCTGCTGATTCTGAACATCTTCATCTTCTTCAGCTGCTGATTGAGGGCCTGCTGTAACGTTTCCCGATCTAAAAGTCACTGCATTAACCTGTTCTTTGTTCCCCCTTCTGCCTGGATTTGTTTCCGTATCACTAGGAAGAGTCCCTTGTTGCATGTTCAACAAAGCACTTGTAATCTGTCCCATCTGGTTTTCCAAGATCTTTTGAGAAGCTTGAAGGTTCTTCAACATCATCCTCATATCATCCATTTCTGATTTTTCATTAGATGATTGCCCCGCATGAGCCTGGGGTTGTTGCTGCTGAAATCCAGGAGGTTGATATGGTGCCCTTGGAGCATACTGCTGTTGATAGCCTTGATTGAATGGCCTAGCTTCCTGACTTTGAAATTGCTGATAGGACTGCTAAGGTTGTTGAGCACTTTGGTTGTTGCTCCAGCTGAAGTTAGGATGATTCCTGTTGTTCGGATGATAAGTGGCTGGAACTGGTGCAGCAGGTCTCTGGAAATTACTAACGAACTGTGCTGATTTAGAAGAGATAGCACACTGACTTGTCTCATGTGCGCCCGCACATAGCTCACAAATACTAGCAACCTGCTGAATCCCATAATTAGCAAGAGAATCCACCTTCATCGTAAGAGCCTTCAACTGAGATGCAATAGCTGAAGCTGTGTCAACTTCAAGAACACCTGCTACCTTACCTTGAGAAAGCCTCTGTGTTGGATTCTGATATTCATTAGCAGCCATCATCTCAATAAGATCATAAGCTTCCTCATAGCTCTTCGCCCACAGAGCTCCACCTGATGTTGCATCTAGCAAAGGCCTAGACTGCGCTCCCAACCCATTGTAAAAACCATTAATAACCATCCAATCAGGCATGCCATGATGTGGACACCTACGAAGCATCTCCTTGTAACGTTCCCAAGCCTCACACAAAGACTCGCCAGATTGCTGCTGAAATTGAGTTAACTGGTTCCGTATTGCTGCAGTTTTCGCCATAGGGAAGAATTTAGTAAGAAACTTCTGAGCAAGATCATCCCATGTAGTAATGGAACCAGCTGGTAGAGAGTGTAACCAGCCCTTAGCCTTATCCCTCAAAGAAAATGGGAAAAGTCTCAACTTGATAGCATCCTCCGATACACCATTAAATTTGAAAGTGTCACAGATCTCGATAAAGTCCCGAATATGCATGTTAGGATCCTCCGTAGAAGCACCCCCAAACTGAACTGAATTCTGTACCATCTGAATTATGCTCGGCTTGATCTCAAAGTTGTTTGCTACAATAGCTGGCCTGACAATACTAGATTGTATGTCATTGATCTTTGGCTGCGAATAGTCCTTCAAAGCCTTGACTGCTGCTGGTAATTCTGCCACCTCTACAGTAGTTTCACGTTCTTCTTCTGCCAGTTTTTCTTTACGAGCCTGCAAACGTGTTCGCATACACGTTTAAGTACCTGAAAACACCACGAAACAAACTAACTAAGTAAGCAAAAAAAAAAATCCGAGTCAGTGAACGCTAACGACCACTGATGACAAGCACAAAATCACGCAAGCGTACGTGGTCACATGTAATATATAAGGTTAAGTCCAAATTCGTTCCCACAGGGATCAGGTTATGGTTCTTTTCAGTAAATGCACCTATTCAACAATGTATGATCTTAATTCACTGCTAAGATAATTAACAAATATGGGTTTCAATTATCTAAATTAAACTAAGATGCAAGGTAAAAACTAATTAACTAATGAGAATTAAATCTGAATTACTTATAAGAATAAAAACATGGGATCCTAACTTCATTATCTACTTCACTTAGAGTCCCAGCCTTTAATCAATACATGTGATGGTTTTGATATCTGATCGGACAACACTGAACAAGTAAAAGCTACCTCTCGGTATACTAATACCAAACTACGCATGCATCCACAAAAGAGATAGAAGATGGGTAGACACCAAATATGTTTAGACCCTATATCTCTATAAAATTTGAAAACATAAAGGTTTAAGCACAAGTTATCCACATAGATCACATAGGGCAGCATAATATCTCTATTTACGCCACAAATCATGATGTTAAAACATCAACCTATCCTATGCTAGCATGGCAAATTCTAATTCTCAAGATCCACTCTCGTTTAGCAAGAGATTAACAAATTAGATGTTCGCGACACATCTAAATACATGAAACACAACCATACGAGGATATCAAGAATTCACCACACATAAATCTTTAAAGCATACAAACTACTAAGCTACATAGATAACTATTTCTGATTGTATTTTTGGTACCCCAAACCTATTTCTAGTTGTATTCTAAGATATTTTTTTGCTGGAAAAGACTTGGAGTGCCTATATAAACACATCCAACCATTGTAAATTATACAATTACTTAGAATTAATTAGTTTTGCAAGAGAGAAAGGAGAGAAGGATTCAATGCTCGTGACAAGCAACGGATCAAGATCCACTTCATCTTTTGTGTTCTTTTCTTAGGCGTTATTCCGGATCTTGGATTTATTTTCTCAACTCTTGTTTATTTAATATTATTATCTTCTTTCTCATCTTGTTTCTTATCATGTTTTCATCAAATCCCATGACGATGAACAGTTCAATTATGAACTAATCGTTGTCATGGGATTCTAACGGATTTATTTACGGAGCTTAGTATCTTGACATTTTAAATATCTGTGTGTGATGTATATCTGATATCATTGTATGGTTATGCTCAATTGATAGATGCGTCGCGAACATCTAATTTGCTAATCTCTTGTGAAGTGAAAGTGGATCTTGAGATTTAGAACTTGCCATGCTAGCATAGGTTCATAATTGTTTATCAATATGGTTCGTAGTATGAGATAAAAATACTTATATTGCCCTATGTGATCATTGTGGATAACTTGCCCTTCAATAATGTTTTCAAATTCTATAGACATATAGGGTCTAAGCATAATTGGTGTCTATTCATCTTCTATCTCTTTTGTGGATGTATGTTTAGTTTGGTATACGTATGCTGACAGGTAGGAGTGAGCATTTTATGGGTCAGAACTGAGAACCGAAATGAACCGAACCGGAATTTCGGGTCTGGGTCGGGTCTTTTGACATTCGGGTCCGGTTCGGTTCTTCAAATTCAAAAATATTCGGTTCTCAGTTCGGTTCGGGTCTTGGCAGTCTCAACCCGAAAGAACCGAACCGAACCAATATTTTATATACTCTTTTAATGTTTATATAATATATATAATATAATGCGTTAT
Source organism: Saposhnikovia divaricata (assembly GCA_036435485.1). NCBI lineage: Eukaryota > Viridiplantae > Streptophyta > Magnoliopsida > Apiales > Apiaceae > Saposhnikovia > Saposhnikovia divaricata. The sequence continues at coordinate 133,080,272 of CM071594.1, read as the reverse complement.
TTTACTTCTCTTTACTCTTTTGGTTTACACAGCGTCACAACCGACACCAAAGTTCCACAGCCATCAGTCGTCACTCTTGAGTCTTGATTCAGTAATATGGATAATATGGATTCGGGTTCGGCAAAAGATTCAGTAAGTTTATTCTTGATTCAGTACTCTTTATTCTTGATTCAGTATGTTACTATGTTAGGGTTTCTCTGATTCACTCTTGATTGAAATTCTATTCGATCTTAGATTCTATTTGATTGTTATTACTCTTGATTCAGTATCTTATATTCTTGATAATCAATTGTGGATAATCTGTTTCTTGATTCAGTATCTTATATTCTTGATATTCAGTATCTTATTTGATTGTTCTTGTATATCTAATATATGTATCAATTGTCCATACTTCATACTTGCTCTAATCTGTTTTTTTTTTTTTTTGCTAATTACTTGCTCTAATCTGTTAAATATTTAGATGCTTAATACTTGGATAAAATGTGCCTGTGTAAATATTTAGTATCCCCTGTCCTCGTAGCTCGTACCCTATTTCTTTATACTTGTGGAAAACTGGAAATCAGGTTTATACTTTATTACATATTACAGACATCTGGATTGGATTCACACTATTATTCTCTTTTAATCTGTTAGGGTTTTTTGATTTTGATTTGGGTATTTCTGGATTTTTCTTAGAATCCTATGGAAACTAATAACACGGATGTGATCGGAAAATCTGCCAATCAAACTCAAACTAGTTCAAGAACAAAAAGGAAACCCGTTCCACTTCGTTCAGATATTTGGGATGATTTTGTAAGATATCGTGATGAAATCACAGAAGAATTGAAGAGCAGATGCAAGCATTGTGGAGCAATTTTCTATGCTAGTTCATCTAATGGAACATCTTCAATGCGCAAACATATTGACAAAGTCTGCAAAGGGAAACCCAAAGATGATTCAAGTCAAAAATAGATCACATCAATGAAAACTCAGTCTAGAGGAGATTCTTTTGCTGCTGTAAAGGTTGATGTTAAAATGTTTAGACAAACCATTGCCGAAATGATCATAATTGATGAGCTGCCATTCAAGCATGTAGAAGGACTTGGTTTTCAACGTTTAATGGCTCTAGCTTTTCCAAAGTTTAAGTTTCCGTCAAGATTCACTGTACAACGTGATTGCTTTGGTATTTTTTATGCAGAAAAAAGAAAGTTAAAAAGTCTTTTGATGAGAAAAAAACATCGAATATGTCTTACAACGGATACTTGGACATCTCTGCAAAGGGTTAACTTTATGTGTGTAACGGCTCATTATATTAATACGGATTGGAAACTTTGCAAGAAGCTCTTGAGCTTTTCACCAATTACTTCGCATCGAGGGAAAGATATTGGTTCTGCACTTGAAAACTGTTTGTGTGAATGGGGAGTCGACAATATATTCACAGTGACGGCTGATAATTCAAGTTCGAATGATGTAGCAATTGGTTATTTGAAAGACGAATTTTCTGGTAAAGAAGGGAGTATTCTGAACTGTAAGTATATACACATGAGGTGTGTTGCGCATATCCTGAATCTTGTAGTTACTGATGGATTAAAGATAAAACATTTATCCGTTTCAGTTAAGAGAATTCGAGATGCTGTAAGGTATGTGAAACTCTCACCTGCTCGATGATAAGTGGATTTTTATCCACTTGGATTGCTTCATTTTGGCTTAAATTGATCGCTTGTATCTCAAGTATTTGTGTGTTTTAATATGTTTTGTGTAGCTATGCAGGTTAGCAAAATGCCAGCTATGATTGTTGATTTTCGTTGGTCTTGGAGTTTAAATTGAGCTTTGGAATGAAGGGTGGTGAATTTCCCTAGGCTACCATGAGGACTCATAATTCAAGAATTGAAGAACGGGAAGTGGCAAAAGAATCGGAAGAGAAAATGGAAGAGAAATGAGAAAATTGTAGGAAATTCGGATTTGCCGGTAGGTTGCGCAGTCTACTTTGTTTTGGCCATATCTGGAGTTCTACAAATCCGTTTGAGGCCCGTAAGCTGTCCACGCGAAGCTTGGAGAATTTTCTTGAATTTGGCAGAATGGTTAGAATTTTAAGCAGCGCGGTCGCGCCTGAAATACACTAACATGCAGCGCGGTCGCGCTTGGATAAATTTCAGAAATTGTTTATAGCGCGGGGGCGCTCGAATTACACTAAAATGTAGCGCGGCCGCGCCGGACACCGCCAGAAAGTTTCGAGAACCTGCAAAATTCATTTTTAACAAGGAAATTACCACAAATTCTACTTCTAATCATTATGGTAATTGCTTGGAGTGGCCAGAACCTTCCAGAATCAGACTTATACATGGAATTTGCAATTCTATTTCATTCAAAGATGGAATTTGCCAATCTTCTATTCCAAATCAAAGAAGGCAATTACTTGGAAAAGAGGACACTTGGGGCTATAAATACACATCTTGGGGGACAGAAAAAACACACACCATTACATATCAATTACTTAGTTTTATTTTTATCTTTTCATACTTTGTTTTTATCATGGTTTCGTGAGATCCCATGATGACGAGAGGTTCGATTATGAACTAATCGTTGTCATGGGATTCTAACGGATTTACTTATGGAATTTAGATGTTGATTGCTTAACTTGATATATGTGTGGTGAATTTGCGATATCCTTGTAGGGTTGTATTTAATTCATATAGATGCGTAGCTAACATCTATCTTGTTAATCTTTAGTGAAGCGACAGTGGATCTTTAGATTTAGAACTTGCCATGCTAGCATAAGTCCATGAATGTTATTCATGTTTGTGGTGTGTTTCTAACCGTCTCATACTACCTTATGTAATCTTATGGATACTTGATCTTCAATCATTATGTTTTCAAATTCTATAGACATATAGGGTCTAAGCATAATTGGTGCCTGCATGATTTCTATCTTATGTGGATATTGTGTAGATTGGTGTGCATGTACTGAAAGGTAACGTATACTTATTTCGTGTTGTCCGATTATTTATCGTAACCGCCACATGTATTGATGAAAGGGCATGATCTCTAAAGGAAGTTTGTATTGAAGTTAGGATTCCATGGTTCATATTGCGTAAGTAATTTGATTTTAATTATCGTTAGTTAGTTAATTCTTAGTTGATAATTTGCATCTTAGTTAGTTTAGTTAATTAAAACTCAAATTTGTTATTTGTCTTGGCAGTGAGTAATAACCATACATTGTTGCATAGGTACAATAACTGAATTAAAACCTTAACCAGATCTCTGTGGGAACGAACTCGACTTATTCATATATTACTTGTGACCACGTACGCTTGCGTGTATTAGTGTGATAACACTCGATTAAAAAGATTTGAATAGTGCATGGAAATGGAAAATGATGGTAACAAAGTCGAGTTGACATTAGATGTTTCCACGAGGTGGAACTCAACATATATGATGCTTGATGCAGCTTTGAAACATGAAAAGGTATGGAAAAGGTATGAAAAAGAAGACCGTATTTTTTCTATTGATCTTGCTGAGCCTGAGGGACATGGGGTTCCAGATACAAATGATTGGATCAATGCTCGTAAGTTGCACACATTTTTGAGGCATTTTTATGAGTTGACTGTAAAAATTTCTGGTAGCAAGTACGTAACATCGAACTTATTTTATCATGAACTTGTGGCAATGAATAGTACATTGAAGACATGGAGCAGGAGTGATGATGATGAATTGCGTGGGATTGCATGTAAAATGCAAGAGAAATTTGACAAATACTGGGGAGATCCATTAAAGATGAATAAATTAATTTTTATGGGAGCTGTTCTTGATCCTCGTTTCAAGTTGGGGTATGTTGAGTTCACTATGGAGCGTCTGTATGAAAATGTTCTGTTAGCATCTAGGATGAAACACCAATTAAAGGATGCACTATATGAAATGTTTAATAATTACAAAGATAAATATGCTTTACTGTCCGATGAAGGGTGTTCAAGTGGCAAGAATCCTGTCATCCTTTCTGATGTGAGTGACGATAATCACTCTTCTGATGTTAGCCAGGTCTGGTTAAATGAATATATGACTGAGTTTGAGATGCTACATGGTGGCAGTAGTGTTAAATCAGAATTAGAAGTGTATCTTGAAGAATCCAGGGTTAGCGGCGGGCAAAAATTTGATATCCTTGGTTGGTGGAAGGGTAATTCTGTTCGTTTTCCTGTCCTTAGTCATATGGTGCGCGACGTCTTAGCTATTCCAGTGTCAACAGTTGCATCGGAGTCTGTATTTAGTACCGGTGGACGGGTATTGGATGCATTTAGGAGTTCTTTATCTCCTTTAATTTCAGAAGCTTTATTATGTGCACAAGATTGGCTTAGAGGATCATTTCATTCAAAAGATGTCGAAGAAGACGATGATGACCAAGAAAAACTTGCTAAGGGTGAGACCTTATTTTTTGTGGATGATATAGAACTTGTACTGATACTTACATAGTTAACCTACTGTCCATATTTTGTTTTTACAGAGTTTAGTAACATGGTGTTGGATGCCCTTTCAAACAATTCTGAGAATGCTGAGGACAACGACGATGAAGATGTTATTACTTTGAATTAAGGTATGTTGAGGACTGTAACTCTGTAAGTTAATTTATTCTGATCCTTTAAAGGAAAAAGTTATTAGTTGTATAATAGGTACTGCCATTACTGAGACTATATATAGATCAATTGTCCTTTGTCCATACAATTTTATTTTAGCTCTAATCTGGTTGTGGTAGTGAGAACAGAGGGAACAAATGTGAATGCTTGTATGTTTTGTAATTTGGTTGTTCCTTCTTGTCATCCACTAACTCCACTGCATAATCTGCTTGTTGCTTTTGTTTACTAACTCCACTGCATAATCTGCTTCTTTGCTTTTGAATGTTCTTCCAACCTTCTTGAGTTCGTATAACCACTAGATTATAAAAATTCATATAGGTTGTGTCTCTCTGAGTATGTCTTGCAATATAAATGTGTACAGATGAGTTTGGAATTCTGTTTTGCTTTATTGCCGTAGAATATAAATGTGATAGACTTAGGGAGAGTAGAAGAGCTGTGCTGGAGACAGAACAGCTTGGGGTATCAATCCTATCAATGTTTAATCCTATCAAACAAAATGTACACTTTACAACTGGAATACACATTAAAAACACATCTGATGACCTTTTTAATTTCTGAACCTTTATTTATTTTGTTTCAAGTTTATAATTGTAATGGCTAATTACACAGAATGATTATTTGATTTTGGCAGCTCTGATCATGTTCTTCAAACTCCATTGCAGGTCATGGCACTTTTAAGCGGTTTTGTTGGCTTGTACACAGAGGTAACTACTGTAGCCTTCTGAATTGTTATCTTCAGATTAGTTCCTAGTTTGATTTGACTAGAGTCCTAATATTTTTATACAGTTAGATATTTCAGAAACCATGAAAAGACTAATAAATAACATTTCTCTCTCTTTTTGTTTATTTCAAGTCTTATCTGCACAAAAATATTAAAATAAATAAAAACTTGGTGCCATTTCTTAACTTGGTGAATCTTTTTCTCTCAAGGAAATATTAAAATAAACATTCACGTAATAAAAGACCTGGCATGCTTTTATTTTATTTTCAATACTGAACCAGAACTACTGAAGCTGTATGAGTTCTTGTAGCTCATGATTTTAAGGAAGGAGAGTTTGTATCACATGTTGTCATGTGTATCTGTATTCTAGCTTTTCTTCTTTTTTTTTTTGAAATATACTGCTACAAGATTAAAATAAACATTCACGTAAATTTTTTGTTATAATCATGCACATCATTCCCTTCTATTTACCACAGCAAAAGCTTGTAAAATTTAGACCAAAGGTACTATTTTTATAAGTTCAGGTAGATCAAATCTTGATGCCGGGGAATTTTAAGAATCATTAGCCTCCTCTTTTTTGCTTCCAAAAGCTCTAGTTCATTGGTTTGTTCAATTGAGTTTTTGATTCATGCTTCTAGATGACACAAACGTCTATTATATGTTTCCTTTTGGCAGTTCACAATGCTTAGTAATACAGTTGGTTCCATCTTGGACTAATAGTTTTTATGTAATGGACTTCCATTTGATCATCTATATGTTATTTATTCTGCAGGTGTCAATGGAGACATGGAGAGTTGGAGACTATGGAGTAATGGACTTTGGACATGGAGTAGTGGACTGTGGATCTAACTTTTGTGATTAATGAAGCTGAAGAAAACTTTTTAGAATTTATGATTTTGTATCTTAACTAATGGGAATGTATAACGTTTTAATCATGAATGTTTGAAGACTCTGAATGGATTCATAGTTTCGAATCTTATTATTTATATTAATTCTGTCCAAATAAGCAAGTACAAAAGTATATTTCGGTTCTTTTGGTTCTAAACCGAACCGAACCGTCCGGTTCGGTTCTGTTATGATAACGGTTCCGGTTCGGTTCCAAAAAAACTCCGTTTTCGGTTCTCGGTTTTTTCGGGTCCGGTTCGGTTTGGGTCGGTTCTGACCCGTTGCTCACTCCTACTGACAGGTAGCGTGTACTTATTTCGTGTTATCCGATCAGATATCATAACCATTACATATAGTGATTAAAGGCATCAGATCTAAGCGAAGTAGATAATGAAGTTAGAATTCCATGTTTTATCTCATATAAGTAAATCATATTTAATTCTCATTAGTTAATTAATTCTTAGTTTAATAATTTGCACCTTAGTTTAATTTAGCTAGTTAAAAACCTAAAGTTGTTATTTGTCTTAGCAGTTGATTAAAACCATACATTGTTGCATAGTCATATTTACTGATTAAAACTTAACCAGATCTCTGCGGAACGAACTTTAATTATATTACTTCTGACCACGTGCACTTGCGTGATTTTGTGCTAACAAAGCCACGGCTTATGCAAGCCTACAAAAACTTGAGAATAATCAAGCTACGGTAAAAGACTTAAATGCGATAATTAGGTCGCAAAATTATACCAATTCTTTTCTTGCTTGCTTAGGTGACCAATTTATAACCTTAGAAAAGGAGATTATCTCTCTAAGACAACTTATAAAAGACGAATTAGGTTCGCTTAGAAAAATGATAGAAACTCATAACCATTTACCAGAATCATCATCTAATAGAGATAATATTCTTATGATTCAACCTCCAATTCCCATAAAGGGATTCAGGATAGAACCTAGTAGTGAAGAATTTCTACATATTCTTCAACAAAAGTTTAATGGCATGAAAATAGCAGTCTTGTCAAAAGACGATTCTTCTCAACAATCAGAAGCCTCAGAACCTTGTGAAGATCTAGAGGATATTTTTAACATCCCAACAATTATCTTAAAATAATAAACATTTTCAAGTCCATTAAATAAAATTCTCCAAAAATTAACCAATCCAAACCATACCAATCTCCAACTTGCAATCCGTAAAATAAACTTACACTTAAATTGTCCAACTCCAAATTCAAACATAAACTTACTAAAGTCCGAATAAAATTCTAGAATTCTAATAAAACGCAAGAAAATAAATGAGTTCCGCTAAATCCACACTCGCGCTCATCCCATAAGATAGCCCACCTAATTAAGGTTACCTGCCGGAAGAAAATAAAGAAAAAAAAACCGGTAGTGAGCGAAAGCCCATATACGGATAACAAATGATGACAAGGTGAACAAGAGTTAAACGTGATGACAATAATAACAAAAACAAAATATCTAAGCGAGAAATAAAGACAAAATTGGACAAAATAAAATACCATAAAATCTTAAAACCACAATAAACACATACATGCTTTCTAATCCAAAATAGTCGTACTTTACACATATTCTTACACTTACAAACAATACTCAAAATATCTTTACTAACATGGGAGACGATCTTACACAGACAGGGCTTGCATTGCACAAAGCAAATGCTACCCAGATTCAGACAGGGATCACAAGGCAATAAGCACATGCTCCCAGAATGGCCAAAATCACAAAACTGACTAGTCACGACTATACGTGTCCGACTACTCCGGCGACACGCCTATGCTATTTATACACCGCATAGGAAGTGCAAAACACGAGATATCCCCTCGCGACGGATGTATTACGAACTCCCAAATCACAATTATATCAAAGTATAACCAAAAACATAGTCCTCAAATATCACAAACCCAATTATATTACAAAATAGACAAAGAATAGCGAAATCACAACCTGATCAGTTCTGAAAAATGGGAAATTACACTATGAAGATAACTTCAAATCAAAAAGTACAAAACAAGAAAATCATAGGAAATTCCAAGACCTTTCCAGAATGGTAAGGCTCGTTAAAAATGGACGAATAACGAACTCTGAAACTAGATATTTGCGAACAGCAAAACAGAATCAGCCCCTGACTTATTTACTATTATGCTATTTACGACAACAGAAACATAGAATTTAGCAGCGGAGTGTAAACAAGAAACGTAGAACGCGAAAATACCTTTCTGTAGATATATTACTCATAAAATGTGCACAAAATTTCAATTTAATACGAATTTTCAAAGTAAGAGTATCAGTACAGAAAATGCCCTGGCAGGTCACTAAAATCGCAAAATACACATAATTACGTGCAAAATATCACAAAAGCTAAAGAACCAAAGTTGTAGATAATTCAAATTCCTTTCTAGGGACAGTAAAATCACCATCATACGATAAAAATCAAATTTTATACAGATTTTACAAGAACTCAACACATGTAAAAAAACCAAATACGGCAATTCTTAACAATCGTAACGAAATAGAAAGCATAAAGATGATATCCGTACCCTAAAACTCAGAAATTATGAATGATGTTCAAGAATTTCAGATTCCCCAATCACTCTAAAACCTAATACATGTATATATAGCATAAAACCCATAAGTTCTAAATTCTAAATCAAATATGATAGTCTATTCACAAGGGATTTAAGCTTTTACCTTAACTCCAAAATCCTTCTCCCAATTAGATTGTATTACACATTTCTTTCTCTTCCTCCTCCTACTTTTCCTTCTTCCCCTCTGAACAAAATAATGTAAGTTTAACCTCTTTCCCCTTTTCTCTTTTCTTTTTTGTAACGTCTTTTTTTTTCTTTTCTTTTCTTTTTTTTAATAAATTAATTAATATTTAGTATTAAATAGTATAAATATATTGGGGTCTTACATTCTTCCCTCCTGAAAGAAATTTCGTCCAAGAAATTTATCATGCATACCTTTGCTCAAAAAGATTTGGATAACGTGCACGAACAATTTCCTCTGTCGCCCAAGTAGCCTCTCTTTCCGAACGTCCTTTCCACAATACCCTCACAAAAAGAATCGTTCGGCGACGCGTTACCCTTTCTTCACGCTCTAAAATTCTTTCGGGTTCCTCCTCATAGGTCAAATCCGGTCGAACTTTATCTAAGGGACAAACCACATGCGACGGGTGATAATTATATCCTCTCAATAAAGACACATGAAACACATTATGCACCCTTGACAATTGAGGCGGCAAAGCCAATTTATATGCTACCTCTCCCACTTTTTCTAAAATTTCAAATGGCCCAATAAATCTTGGATTCATCTTTCCTTTCAACCCAAAACGATGTACTCCCTTCCATGGAGAAACCTTTAAGAATACTTTTTCACCAGGCTCAAAACTTAAACTCCTACGATGCACATCTACATACTTCGTTTGTCGGTCTTGAGCTTGTCTCAATTTTTCTCGTATCACCATTACCTTATCATTAGTCTCTTGAACTATTTCGGGCCCTTCCAACTTCCTCTCACCAACCTCATCCCAACATATAGGTGTTCTACACCTCCTCCCATACAAAGCTTCATACGGTGCCATCCCAATACTAGCTTGCCATCTATTGTTGTAAGCAAACTCCACAAGCGGTAAGTGTTCGTCCCACCTGCCAGCCCAATCTAGTGCACAAGCCCTCAGCATATCCTCTAAGGTTTGAATGGTTCTCTCCGATTGACCATCTGTTTGCGGATGAAATGCTGTGCTGAAACTATGTTTAGTACCCCATGCCTTTTGAAATCCTTTCCAAAATCGAGATGTAAACCGTGGATCTCTATCTGAAACAATACTAACTGGAACCCCATGTAATCTCATAACCTCATCTCTATAAATTTCAGCCAATTTGTCCACTGAATCAGTTGCCCGAATTGCAAGAAAGTGGGCAGATTTCGTAAGTCGGTCCACAACCACCCAAATAGCATCATGTTTCTTCAATGTTCTAGGTAAATCCATAAGGAAGTCCATGCATATATGTTCCCATTTCCACTCGGGTATCTCCAATGAACGTAATTCCCCACATGGCCTTTAGTGTTCAATCTTGACAAGTTGACAAGTCATACACCTTGACACATAATCAGCAATATCCCTCTTCATGCCACTCCACCAAAACTGATCCTTCATGTCCCTATACATTTTGGTACTGCCGGGATGTACAGAAAAAGGTGAGTTATGAGCTTCTGCTAAAAGCTCCTTTCGAATAGCTGACCTTGGAACGCATAATCGACCTAAAAGCCAAACAATGCCATGATCATCTACGTTATAATCTGACGGCTTAACATTTTGAATATTCCGAACAATCTCTTACATCTCTAAGTCCTCCTTATGTGCTTCCTTAATCCTAGAAATCAATGTCGGTTCCATTTGCAAATTAGCCAACACACCATCCGCACCTCGCACACCAAGAGCCAACCCCATTCTTTGTACTTCTTCTTGCAACTCATTAGGTAATGAAAATAAGAAAGAAAGCTGACCAGAATTTTTGCGACTGAGTGCATCTGCAACAACATTAGCCTTACCAGGCCTATACTGAATCTGCACATCATAGTCCTTAATCAACTCGAGCCATCTCCGTTGCCTCATATTCAGCTCCTTTTGGGTGAAGATATATTTAAGACTTTGGTGATCAGTCCAAATTTCGCAACAAACCCCATACAAATAATGTCGCCATAACTTTAGAGCAAACACCACGGCTGCCAACTCTAAGTCGTGAGTCAGATAATTTTCCTCAAGTGTCTTCAACTGTCTAGATGCATATGCAATCACCTTACCATGCTGCATTAAAATCGTTCCTAACCCCTTTCTTGAAGCGTCACTATAAATAACAAATCCCTCAGACCCTGATGGTAGTGTCAATACTGGAGCTGTAGTCAACCTCTTCTTCAGTTCCTGAAAACTCTGCTCACACTCATTTTTTCAAACAAATCGATTATTCTTCCTCGTCAACCGTGTCAAGGGCATAGAGATAGTAGAAAAACCTTCCACAAACCTTCGGTAATACCCAGCTAGACCCAGAAAACTCCTAACCTCTATCACTGTAGTTGGTCTCGACCATTCTTTCACAGATGTTATTTTTTATGGGTCCACTTGTATCCCTTCCGCGGAAACAACATGCCCCAAGAATGAAACTTGCCTTAGCCAAAACTCACACTTTGAAAACTTAGCAAACAACGGACGGCTCCTCAAGACCTCCAAAACTACTCGCAGGTGTTCCTCATGCTCTTCTTCAGACCTCGAGTATACAAGAATGTCATCAATGAATACAATAACAAACTTGTCCAAGAAATCCCTGAAGACCCTATTCATCAAATCCATAAAGACTGATGGAGCATTATGTAAGAACCCTAATTTTTGGTAATATTTTCTTTTATTCAATATCATGTGGCATTGTCAATATGGAACCTTTCTAGTCATCCCTGTTGATTAATAGAATTGATTGTCTGAGAAACTGTGTTGTTGCATTCACTATGTAAGATAAAAGGAAGATTGTGAAGGCAAGAGTCTTATTGTTAGTAAGATTTATAAAACTTGGGATTTGAGAATGGTTAGAGTATTAAAAGATTTATTAAGGATTATGACGAGGAATTATGGTCATTCGAGGAATTTACACAATTAAGTACTTAAGGAATTATAGGGGAAATCTCTACGCGACAAAATATTATTACGAGAGATTAATTAAGATACGATACGGATTAAAGATTAAATGACAAGCATTGGTGGAAGAATAATGATACAAGGAGTAGTATTGCATGCAAGTCCCATGCAACCAAGTAGTTAGGAGAAAGCAAACTAGTTAACCAAATGGAAGAGGAATAGTAACTAGTTGCATTGCTTTTTCAAAAGAGGAGACAAGAAGTACATGAGGCCATACCCTAGGTTTGTACCATGCATATACTTACACCATTATGTATCACCCAACATAACTTTATCAATTATTTCACCCAACAAACAAAACACAAAAATCAAAAACTCCTCCCCCCTTGTTCATAGCTCTCGGCCAAGAAGAAAAAAAGGAGAAGAAAATTCTTCCTCCCCCATTTCCTACCACTCATACATCAAGATATAATTACTAGGCCCTCTACAACATCTAAGCAAGGTATGTTAATAGTTTCAAGCCATTTCATCCATCCAAATTCAAGTTATAAATTGTTAAAGATTTGGTGAATAGTAACCATGTTTGATTTTCTTTTAGATCTTGGATTGTAAGGGTTGTAGGAGACCATTCAAGGTGTTATTAAGTTGTGTAAGGCTTGTCCAAGACTCCTAGGTGCTCAAGAAGGTATAAAAATCTCAAACCCTTTTGGTTATGTAGTGTTTATAATGTTTGGTAGTAGATCCATGTATATATGAGTTAATCTTGGTTGTATAAGTAATGGATGACATGGATCTTGAGTTTTGATGTTGTGATTGTGACTTTTATTATTATGGATAGTATATATATCTCCATGAGTGTTATAAACCATGAACTAAGTGAATTAAGTGTTGGTTGTGTTGTGGAATTGTGAAAAATGGTTGATCTAAGTAGTATATGCTTGCTGAGTTTTTCCAGGAGCATTGACCTGTCTTGTAACTCGGTTTTGAACCCCCAAATTTTGTCCCCTGATGTCCTACCATATATTGTTGGAAATATAATTGAATTTAGTTTCTGGAAAGGTAATGTTCATGGCTAGGTGATGTATAGATTTTAAGTTATGGCCGGAGAAGTGAATTGTGTTTCTGGATTCCGGACTGCACTAAGTGACCCCCTTGTGAACCTTGTTTAAACCCCTAAAAATATATGTGGGATCATGGAAATATTTGAGAAGTTAGGGAATGCAGTGATGAAGGTCACCCAAAAAGAATTGGATTAAAATATGAATTTTTGGATTTTATAAAAATGCTAGAGTAAATTTCGCGCAAGGGAAAAAGTCGATTAGTGGAGCATAATTCTAGGGTGATGGTTATGATTCGAATGTGGTAATTAAATTAAGTCGATTAAGTGACGAGCGTAATCGAGTGATGACATGAACCTATAGTGGGGCTAGAGTGTCATAAGACGAAGTCATTAAGTTAATTTCGTACCCCCTAAAACCCCGTAATTAAAGAGATATTGTTAAGGTACTAACGAGCGGTTATTGCTTATGTATAGATCGTTCGACTCCGCACGCTCGACCACCCCAACCAAACCAAGGCAAGTTTACTTTTCAAAACTTATCCATATACAAGGACTTTCACTGTTGTATTTGTAGTTTTCAATTATATCAAATGCTATGTTTATCGAAGTGTTGATGCAATTGAGATTGTATAAGTACATATATGCTTGTACCCCTTGAACTTAGATTGAAATGTTTTCTTCGGACAACGACTCTAGCAATAGAGGTCGTAGCGGTCCGTATATACTATTGACCGAGGAGCGGTATATTATTATATCGTATCTAGATTGCGAAAACCCGAAGGGTCATTCGGGGAGTATCGTATACTCAAATATTATGTTCATATCTTCGTAAATACTCGAAACCCTATCTTGGATTAAAAGTTTATTTTATCGAATAATTATTTTATTAATTATTAATATTAAATCTTAAAATATTATTTATTAATTATTGTTCATTATTTAAAGACAAAGTTAATCCAAGATACATTTTACTACTTTCAAACTCGAACTCTTTCGAACTCAAAACATTTTCGAAAACCCCCGGTCAGGTTCTGCTTCTTGTATGATTTCAAGAATCATCGGTCGACTGACGTCGAACCTCAACTACTCTGTTTTCAATCAAAATCAAGTTTTAAAAAAAAAGAAAAGGGACTCTGGCAGGTGTGGGAACCGTTGACGAACGATTCCCGGGATGTGTAAGCGGCCGTGAGCCAGGCGGTCCATCAATTATTATTCCGGCCCAGGTGTTGCCGAAGGATGATTACGGATGTAGTTTTCATCGAGGGTGATTACGGATGTAGTTTTCACCCGAGGGATAGTTACGGATGTAGTTTCTATCCTTCTACCTGTAGAGAAGACCCGCGGATTATTGGACTTGGATGTGGCGACTGATCATCGTCAATCCCTGTCAGGTTTTTTTTTATGTTTTCTTTCAGTCCCATCCTCCACTTTGGAAAAATACTCAAACACTGCTTCTTAGGCTTTTGTGCCAAGTTGCTGATAGTGTTCTATTTTGATGAGAAAATATTGACATCGTGCAGTATCTAGAACTGCAAGATTTTCTATAAAGATTGGCACGTGTTAGTGCACTCTTGCAATTGTTTCAAAGAATGAAATGTTTTTGTACGAGAAACCTTCTAAGCTAATGGAAGGAAAGAGGTTTGCAATGAAGTATTCCCTGTACAGTATGTTAATCGTAGAGTGTTTTGCCGAAAATGATATACTCATATGTATATATTTTCAAACTTGAGATATGTTGAAATGGGAACCTTATAAAGGGTTCATATGTTATTCTTAAAGCTCCTTAGTGAGTATAGATGTTTTATTCAAACTCGGGCATATACAGCGTCCAATTATGTTTTGAAATCTGAGATATATACCCATATAGTTGGGAATGTTTTCGAAATAAACCCCATTATTATTTTACAAAATGGTGAACTTGCTGAGCATTATGTAGCTCATTCTTGCTTTATAAACTTTTCAGAAAGAGAAGAATTTGGTCGGTTAACTCCGCAACAGCAGAAGAGGAGTAGAAGATTTACCCCGGAGATGATTTAGTTTCTGATAAATACTACAGAGTAAGTCTGATAGGTTTTCAACTGTAATAGTAAGACTTGTCTTCAAGTATACTTGTATAAATGGAATTGCGTAAGACTCTGATTTGTATAAATGAATTGTAATATTTAGCGGCACTTTTGATTATTGTTTCTGAGACTCTAACTTGCTTGTGTGTAAGATTGAGGTCTGAATGGATGTATTGTTGAGTTGTAAAGTTAATGCAGGTATGTTATGGTTGGATGGTGACGTGACGACCTGAATCTCTGACTTAAGACTTGGGGGCGTTACAGAAATGGTATCAGAGCGATAAGTTACAGTACTCAGAAACGAGAGTGTTGAGAGTTAAGTCTAAGTAGGAGAATGACATAAGAGTTCGTAGTAAACTTATGATTGGACTACCGGAAGAGGTACCGGTGAGTAGAATGGACTGGAGTGTTACTGGAGGTATTATACTAGGGTCGATAGAATCCTTAGAGACCTTCAGAATGATGAATAGAGGTTTGAGAGTCGTACGTGACTTATCATAGATAATGATATAGGAAGCAGAGCGAAATCTCGAGAGCAGCTGAGGTAGAGGCGATATTGCCAATATGATCAGATGACTAGGCTGGCATAAATTTTGTGGCCCATATTCCTCCACAGTTCAGGAGGCGGCATTTTAAGAATCAAGAAGTTTGGACTTCCCTACATAATTAAGGGTACTTAATACTTGGATTAATGAAAGTCTTTTACTTTGGTTATAAGATCCGATTTTCGATAAGTAACGGGTTTACCTGAAGGTTGGTCACTATGTCGTTGTGGATTCCATTACCCTTGATGGCGAGTTTTACATGTGTTATACGAGAATGTTAGCATAAGACGAGCGTGCTAGATAATTCCACGCATGATTCGAACGCTGGAACATGGTAGTTCAACTTAGAGAACAAACAAGTAGAATTAACCAAGGGACTCGAGAGGAGTTGAATATGGTTGCAACGAGCGATACAGTGATCTCAGAGTCTACCAAAAGAAAAGACCAGCGGGTCTAGAGTGGGATCCTTTGATAGAGATGTTAGCAGGGACTACGTATATACGTATTGTAGACCTCAATATTTTTGGTATATGTTCACATACACACACCCGCCACTGAACCTATGGACTGCACTGAGATCCCTAAGAGATCTCTTTGATCTGTTCCCAGGGGGAACTGGCCACTTGTGATACATGTCGGAATGCATGAAGTAGGACCTTATAGACTTAGCAGGTGTCCCCGGAATGATGTGAAGCTTGGTCTTCAAGATAAAGCACGGAAATGACAGATATATTGGTGAAACCCTAACTCGATAAATGACTTTAAGATGATGATTGAGAGACGCACTAGTTGGTGTCTTGTATTACGAAGACGAAGAGATGGAGTTACCCTCATAGTGGTGATAATGAGATGCACAAATGATTATTAACTTATTTTGATAACTACCGGCTGGTGCACTACTTCATTTTAAACTGTTCACTAACCATGTTACCTCGATTAGCTTATATCAGGTAGCCCTCCTAGCTTTCTGCTTCAAACTTGTGGAATAACAACCAGTGATATACT
Source organism: Saposhnikovia divaricata (assembly GCA_036435485.1). Classification (NCBI taxonomy): domain Eukaryota; kingdom Viridiplantae; phylum Streptophyta; class Magnoliopsida; order Apiales; family Apiaceae; genus Saposhnikovia; species Saposhnikovia divaricata. The sequence goes on along the minus strand of CM071594.1, from coordinate 133,063,749 downwards.
TTCTCTAAACCGGGACTCATCCAAAGTATCTTAATTGAGCCCCGAGAATTCTATTTGAAGTTTATAATTATTTCTGTTCAGGACTATTTACACTCTCTTTCAATTATCCAAGGAATGTTCCACAAATATTTCCTGAATTAATCGACGAATACTACTTAACGAATATCGATATTGGATTGCTTCTTTCATACTTGCATTCTTCAGTTGAGCTCATAAACATTGAACAAATTACTGAGGACATGGATGATCTAATGTCCAGACATCCTTCATGAATTCTTTTCTTCTATTCAAGATGAGATTGTACATCGTACATTGAAATCATAGTAAGGATATCATTTGATATTGGTATTCTGAATTTAATTCTACTGTAGGATCTGATAAAGCATGTGTACGGAGGCACCCTTGGGTGGACCGTTTCACTGATAAGTAATATTTAATGAGAGGTTATCGATTGTTCCGATACCTAGAACATTCTCTTCAGATTTTATAGTTTTCTTTTTCAAACCTAATAACTTCTTATTTTCATTCGTTGTCCGAGAAGCCTAAGGTTTCTTCAGTGGCTACGATGTTGAAATTCCGTTCTATCCAATTGAAACTGGCTAGTCGATTATGTCAATATGAATGACTAGTTGATCGTTCCAACTACTCAAAATTATAATGTTGTGAAGAACGCCTAGCTAATTGTCCTAGCTGGTGGTGATGTCTCAAACAGGTGAACTAGCAAATTTTGTCTAGCTAGTCGCTAGTGTTTCTTGAAAAGGACTAGTTATTGTTTCACTGGTCCAACTTCCAATTTAATTCATTCCGCAATGCATTTTGCATATGGTAAAGTATGATGATGAAAGTTTGGACGAATAACTTGATTGAGACCTAGTGAGGTCGCCCACTCGACTTGAACTCTTACCCATCTTCGTATCAGACTTTATATCACTTGAATATTTTATTCTTTCATTTCATACAATGAGAATTCATTTGAAACCATTGATTACTTGAGTGACAAACTCCTTCATTCTTTAATTGTCATGGAGTAGAATTGCTTTCTATTAGCTGACCTTCATCAATGCTACTTTAGATTTCCTCTTATTATTCAGGAGGAAAAGTATCCACCCGATGTAAGAATTGTATAAAGACTGTCTTTATGACTTTTGTACCCAACAATCATTGCCCTTGTGCAACATTCTCTATGGTGTCATATTACAGAATTATCAGGACGGGAAGGAATAAACCTTGTTGTATTCTTTCTGTCCATCCTTACATCTCCAAAAATCGAGGCTCCTAGTATTTGGAACCATCAACATTCTTGGAACATCCAATGTGGAATTCTTATTGAGATTATCTATTGGACCTTGTTATTTTGAAACCATTCCTTTCAAAGTGATTACTCTAAGGTGAACGGGAGGTACAATTGTGAACCGTTACACCAATATGAGATCAAAAACCAAATGTTGTAATTGTGCAGCCAGAGCGTTATGCCGAGTAATTATTGAAGTAGAGATAACATGTCAGGGCATACCACAAGACCTTAAATATAGGTGTGGGGAAAGTTATAAGAAATGATGAGGTGGTTGGGAGCACGCTCCTACCAACCGTTGTCAGGATGTTATATTAATGAATTTTGAAGTTACCAAGCCTTTTCCTGATCCAAGAAATGCAAATCGATTGCGGTGTAAAACATATCCTTAGAGGAAACTACCTGGAAGTGAGATGGACAAGAAAGGAAGAAATATCGTGGCAAGAATGTGAAGCTTTATTTAGCTTAAAGGGATTGATGCACATAGAGAGACATAAAGTTTAATAGGCCCCTAATAGCAAATGGATGCATGGATATATGACAATGATCCTTCGAGATTACCACCTAATAAAGTTTATTGGGAATCGCAGTAGCATGCAGGCCTCAGGCTGATTGGCGTCAGTTGTGAAGGAGGACGAGCGTATGACATCTTACATATACCATCGAGAACTGATACCCTTATCGGAAATGGAGGAATTGTTGACTAGTTAAAATGAGTAGTTGTTATTTTTCAAAGATAAGGTTGAAGAGAAGGTTTACCAACTCAAGATCGACCTCTGTACTGTGCCAAAGTTGGCATTTCACACTAATATAAACGTTATAAAATTGTGGTAGTATCGTTTGAATGGACCAATGAGTCAGAAGCCTTTATGGATTAATGAACAAAGTTTTGGGATGAGATGAGATATTAGCAACAACCTCGTTGTTAGCCATGCTTGATGATAAAAGAGGACTTTGAGAGTCACGATGATGCGTCTTTCAAGAGTTTAAGAGGTGTGCTGATGCAGTAGAAAGAGATTGATAGCCTATACTTCTAAACAACATAAAGGTTACGGGATAAGATATATTAACCGTGAGTCTGGGATTAGTCATGATGGCGTTCACGCATAAAACTGAGACGTTAACCTTATGAGAAAAGTGTGAAAATTTCTCCACAAGTGCCATAAATATATCTTCATATTAGAACTAAACATAAGGAGGAGAAGGTGACGAGAGGGAGCAGGGTGTATAATGGAGAAATTTGTTATTACCTAGGGAAGGCCAGTGTGGTGGCCGATACCTATAGAAGGTATTATTCGAAATTGGAATTCAGTCAGTATTGACCAAGAAAATAGAGTATATACCATAAAGAATAATGCTAGAGGAAAATGACTAAATTATGGGGAAGGAAAAAGATGTGTAGAGAATTAAGGGAATGTTTGGTAAACTGAAATGAAGAATGGTATTGGCAAACTATTAAGTACGAACGCGACATGCCAAAAGCAGAATGATAGAGATCTAGTGGATTAATTCCGCCCGTAGAAAATCTTGAACGTGGACAGAATTATAATGAATTTCATAAGTAGGTCGCCGAAGACCGAGCCAAGAGATGGACCTAGTTGATTTATAATTGTTGGACCAAGTGATTTACCTATAAGAGACTTTCCATTTAGGAGATTATCAAATTATATACGGAAGAGATGGTGGTGCAATATAAAACTTCTACAGCGATTACGTAAGATAAAGACTTAAGGTTAAACTTCGAATATTGAAGGTGCTTTCAAGTATAATTAATAAAGAGATTCAGCGTGTGTACTAATTTGATCTGTGGCTGACGGACAGGGAAGAAGAATTTATATTCAACATGATCATGCTTAAGAAGTTACCTCATCTAGATCAAACCTTCCTCCTGCAAGAAAATGGACTAAAGATCATCCATTTGAGTTAATCATTGGTGATTCAAATTCAAGAGTCCAAACTAAGAGGGCCACTAGATAATAATGTTTATACAGTAGTTTCTTTTCTCAAGAGGAACCTAAGAAAGTGGAAAATGCCCTTCTAGATCCAGATTGGGTATTAGCAATGCAAGACGAGCTAAACCAATTTGAGAGGAATAAAGTATGGAAACTTGTGCCCAAACCTAATGATAGAAGTATCATAGGTACTAAATGGGTTCTCAAGAATAAGACATATGAAAATGGCATAATTGTGAGGAATAAAGCTAGATTAGTGGCAAAAGGCTATTCTCAAGAAGAAGGGATAGATTTTGATGAAACTTTTGCTCCAGTGGCAAGACTTGAGGCAATCAAAATCTTCCTAGCCTATGCAGCACATGCCAATTTCAAGGTCTATCAGATGGATGTCAAAAGTGCCTTTCTAAATGGAGAACTGGAAGAAGAGGTTTATGTCCATCAACCTCCTAGCTTTGAAGATCCATAATTTCCAGAATATGTATATCTTCTCATGAAAGCACTTTATGGTTTGAAGCAAGCACCTAGAGCCTGGTATGACACTTTATCTCAATTTCTTTTGGAGAATCACTTCACTAGAGGTATAGTAGATAAAACTTTATTTCATAGAAATGTCAATGGTTCTTCAATACTTGTTCAAATCTATGTAGATGATATTATATTTGGGTCTACAGATGAAACTCTTTGCAAGAAGTTTGCAAAACTTATGCAAAGTAGATATGAAATGAGCATGATGGGTGAGTTAACTTACTTTCTTGGCTTACAGGTAAAGCAAGTTAAAGAAGGTATTTTCATTAGTCAAACAAAATATATTTATGATCTTTTAAAGAAATTTGACCTAATGGATTGTGCCTCAGCAAAAACACCCATGGCCACTGCAACTATACTTGAGTTGAATACTAAGGAAAAATGTGTGGACATCTCAAGCTATAGAGGCATGGTAGGCTCACTTCTTTATCTAACTGCTAGTAGACCTGATATAATGTTTTCTACTTATCTTTGTGCTAGATTTCATGCTGACCCTAGAAAATCTCACTTAATTGCTATTAAGAGAATTTTCAGATATCTCAAGGGTACACCAAACCTTGGCATTTGGTACCCTAGAGATACTGTTTTTGATCTAATTGGCTATTCAGATGCAGATTATGCAGGTTGCAGAATTGACAGAAAAAGTACAATAGGGTCTTGTCAATTTCTAGGAAACAAGCTTATTTCATGGTTTAGTAAGAAACAGAACTCAGTCTCTACCTCTACAGCTGAAGCTGAGTACATTGCTGCTGGAAGTTGCTGTGCTCAGATTCTTTGGATGAGAAATCAACTCTTTGACTATGGTCTAAAAGTTGACAAAACTCCAATTTTCTGTGACAACACTAGTGCTATTGCCATCACTGAAAATCCAGTGCAACATTCAAGAACCAAGCATATTGACTTCAAATACCACTTTATCAGGGAGCATGTGATGAATGGTAATGTTGAAATGCACTTTGTGCCAACTGAAAAGCAGATTGTAGATATCTTCACAAAACCTCTTGATGAATCCTTATTCACAAGACTGGTAGGTGAACTAGGTATGCTCAACTTCTCAATCACCTAGATATATTTGCATGGACACTGCAATGTAGCTGATGATGTGTTATGATTTTTCTAAGTATTGATAATATTCAGAAAAAGTGTTAAAATTTTGGTTAAGGCAAAGTTACACTATCAACGGATGTCTTTTATCCATTGCTAGTAGAACACATAATCAGGTTTTTCAGTATCAACGGATAACAGTTTATCAACGGGTAAACTGAACTCTAACCGTTTATTTATTATCCGTTGATACTTCTTTATTTTTGGTGAATCCTATCAGTTGATAGATTTACTTTTATTTCTAGCCGTTGATAACTGCTTTAATGCTGTATGTATAATCGTGGCTATTTTTCCGCTATTTTGACAGTTATTTTTGCCCAATAGGAAAATTACTCTCAATTATTCTTTAATTAAATTCTGAGAAGTGTAAAGGATGTTTATTCCTTTAAAGGTTCACTTTTATCTACTCACGAATTTTCTTAAGCAAATTTCTACATCTTCTTCACCAAATTCTCTGCAATTCAAAGTTCAATGCTCCAAATGGCACCCATTGTGAAGATGATGTCCTCAACTGGGTTCACTTATGAGAAGAACAATTTTGCTGCTCTGGTCGACACTGTGAATGCTCCAGAAGCATATCACACTATGATGAATTTTGTGAAGAACTGTAGGCTGTCGTATGCTATGACTACCACCACACCCCTCATCCATGAAGTAATTGAGGAAATGTGGACATCGGCTGAATTCAATGGTACTGATGAAACTATTTCTTTTTCTCTTAAGGGTAAAAATCATGTGGCTAATTCTGATGTTCTCACTACATGTTTAAAATTACCTGAAAATAATTGTTCTTCATCACCAACCGATGCTGAAATAGTTACCATGCTGAACTCAATTGGATATGCTTTTAGTACTGACAATTTAGGTAAAATTGTTAGGAAGGGTATGGTTAAAGAATGGATTTATCTGTGTGATGCTTTCATTAAAACTTTTTCTAGTGAAATTAGTAATTTTGATGCTGTTACTAAATCAATGCTAGTGATGAATACTATAACTTTGGCACACTAATAATGTATGAAATAGCAGCTAAATTAGGTAACAAAGAAACTAGGGGCAAAAATATCTACTTTGCTAGATTTTTGATGCTCTTAGGCCTGCATATGTCAAAAAACAAGCTATCCCTCTCTAACCCGGATAGCAAGTTCAGTTGTTTTGTACAGGAGAAGAGAGTCCTCAGTGACTTGATTCGAATGAATCTGAATGCAGGAGTACAATTAGTTTATCCACCAATTGTTCAGGTAGCTTGTAATCTTATCACTCCTATCTCTACCCAAATTTCTTTGCCTTCCAATGTCACAATGGAGTCTGTAGTTGTGACCAAACAGGCTCCTACCCAAGTGACTAAATCCAAAGTTTCAAAATCACAATCTAAAAGACAAACTTCAGGTGTCTCTCAAAAGGCACCTGTTGCAAAAACTACCAAAACTCTTGAGGGGAGTGTGAAGGAGGTAGTGAGTGGAGAGGGACAGGGTGAAAACCCTAAGGATAAGGTGGGTGAGAAGAGTGCACCACAAAGCCAAGCCTTAGTTACATCCTCTCAACAGGGTGTGACTACTTATTTAAGTTCCACTCTAGGAACTCTGCACAAAAGGGCAAAAGACACATATAGCCCTCTCTCAAAAACCTATGGTAGAAGAGTAAAATCCAAAACCATTGGGACATCACAGGGTGCACACAAAGTACAGGCAACTGTACCATCTCAAAATCAGATTGATGTGATTCCAGCAAATGTGGGGTCACAGTCCCCTACTCATGACCTTCAAATTGATACACATTACAATCCACCATCACCAACTCTATCTCTGGATGTGGATATGATATCTACATCACTTCCTGATTCTCCATCTTTAAGATTCTTGGGGAAGCCCCACTCTACAATTGGTGGCCATCATCTTTTAGATGATTTGTTGGGCCATCAATCTTTCATTCCTGAATTCAAAACATAATCTGTGGCCTCATCTTTAAAATCAATCACCACAGATTCAGTGTTGGTTTTCACTTCAACGATGTTCTTTCTCCTTCATCAACGGATATCCTTCATCCGTTGATAAGTGTTTCTCCATCAACGGATGTGCCTTCACCTAGTCATCCGTTGACAGCAATGACTACTCTCTCTACCACTTCAACATGTGACATTCCCATGTCAACTATGGAGGAGTTTGCAGTAGTTGAAACACTTTTAGGATTGAGGGAAGTGAGTGAGAGGCTGCCTTGTGAGCAGGCAAAAGGAGAGGTAAATACAGAGAGGCTGGCCATTTCTTCAGGTCAGGCAAAAGGAGAGCAAGAGAGTACTACCTTAGTAGGTGAAGGTGATGTTGTGAGAGGTGTGAGCCAAGGGGAGCCCTTGATGCAAGAAAAGAGAGATGAGAGGAGAGAAAAGACTACAGGAGAAATAAGGCAAGAAGATCCAACCATTGCTAGTGAGTCAATGGAAGTTGATGATGCAACCAAGGAAATGGCTTACCAAACAGAATATCAGTCAATGATTGACTCCATTTCTTTGGATGCTGAAACCTTCATTCCTCCACCTGCCTATCAAGTTCTGGCAAGGCAAAGCAATGTGGAGGCAGAGGAGACAATGCACCTAGTGCACACCTCAGAATCTCTACAAAGAGTAAAAGAAGCTATATCAACTCTATCTCCAAGTGCTGGAAGTGAAGAATTTGGCAGTGATGATAGTCAAAGCACAGATGGTGAAGAAATCAATGAGGAGGAGACTCCAAAATGGATGTTTTCCAATTCCACTGTACTTGGAGATATCAATGTGGAAATCATGAAGCAATATCAATCTACTATGGCTGAGCACCAAATTGCAGAACCACAAAGAAAGACTGTCCTTCAGCAGTTCATAGCCTCACTGAAACTACAAAAGATGCAAACAGTTATTCAGAGAACACAATAGGAGGAGGTCAAAACTGCAATTAGAGATATGAAGATAGAACTAGATGCCAGGATTAAGGCACTAGCTCCTACTACCACTCAAAAGATGCTGACTAGCAAACTCCTCAAAGAAGATAGCCTGGCAAAGTCTGTTCAGCATCTTTCCTCCAGAGTGGATAGTATGGAATCTCAAATGAAAACCATCATTGCCAATCAATCAAAACAGACTCAACTACTGGAAATGCTACTTGCAGCCTCACCCCCAACCCTTGATTCTAACAAAAATGGGGATGAAAAGAGAGAAGAGGGTGCAACTTCTAGTCAAATTCAAGCTACCAGTAGTAAGATAGCACATATTGAGGGGGAGCAACAGCCAATTATAGTGGTCAATCCAACAGATTTTGAGATAAAGGCTTCCCCTGTGAAGAAACAAGTGGCTTTGCCTGAGGTTCAGAGTCTATCAGAAATCTCAGATGGTGAAAGGCAAGCCAGAATAGAAGCTTTGGAAAAGATCAACAAGGAGGCTAATGAAAGGATTCTAAGGACAGAGAGGATGATCAATGAATCAATTGCATCATCTCTGTTTCTTAATGCTCAATCTTCTGCTCCAACAATATCAACCACAATCATGAAGGTGCTCACTCCAGAGATTGTGGCTCCTACATTCTATGATGCTGAGCCATCATATGCCAAAGAATTTGAACCATTTATCAAAACCAGAGCCTACTCACCACCAAAGGAAAAAGGGAAAAACAAGCTTCAACAGGATTACCCATTTCCCAAGGATGATTAAGAAAAGCTAATGGGAGATGCAATCATAAAATTAAAAGAAAGGAGAAATAAGAATGTAAGAGATTGGATGGCTGTCATTATAAGGAATGTGAAAATATTAAATATATCCAACAACCATCCTAGATTTGTGGAAGCTAAAAGAGAAGAAGCCTCCAGAATCCAAAGGGAAGCTCATCCAAGTATAGAAAATCAACATGAAAACTCAGATGAGAAGCAAGCCAGGCTGGCTCAAGAGTTAATGGATGAGATAGAGGATGAAATGAGGGAACCTGAGGAAGTCCCCAAATCCAAACCTAAAAGGAGAGTGAAAGATAGAGCCAAAAGGGTTCTCTCTCCAGAAAAGAAAAGTGAAGAAACTACTGGCTCATCAGTATCTACATCTGCAATAGTATTCAACCCAACTGTGAACTTTCATGGTGACCCCATAATGCCTAAAGAAGAACCAATGAATTTTGATTCAATTGAAATTCCTTCACTCTTGCTGAATCCAAAATAGAAGAAAAGGGTTCCAAGGAAGTAACTTTCAAAGGGATTAGTTCAAGTTGCTAGGGTACCTGCTATTGTCAAGCAGCCAATCTTGGAAAACAAAGAAGACTTTATCTATCAGGCAGTGAAGAATACTCTGGCATGAATCTCTATTTGGATGAATTGTCAGAAGTAAGAGGAATTGACAAGTACAAGCATCTACCTGAGAGATTAGTGTTTGTCTACAAGGGAGGAAATCAAAGGACATGGCCACTACAGAAGGTTCTTGGAGAGAATTATCATACTTTGACAAAAGTGTTCTCAGCATTCAAGAGACACACAGGGTTCTCTGAGACAGCTAGAAGGGAGATACTGAACAGAATAGAAGAAATAAGGAGAGAATGGAACTCACCCTCAAGTTTACCAAAGAAAATGAAGATCCCATACAATGGACAGAAAATCCACATTCAACCCTTTTGGATGATGGAGTTCAGGGATGAAGAGGGCACTAGGAGATTCTTCAGGTTAGAAGACCAACTATCAAATGCTAGTTCTGATTACCTAAGATGGTTACAACTAAAGCTAAATCCAAAAGTTGTTGAAGAAGAAGCCTTCTATAGGCAACTCCAAGTACAAATTGAGTCCAACTCAGCCAAGGAAGGAAAGTCAAGGGTGCAGCCAACCAGAGAAAAGAAACTTCATTAATTTGCTCTGTAAGAATCCTGATTTTTGTAATATTTAAATGTGCAAAAGCTTATGACATTGTGAGTTAGGGACCTTTTGAGTCACCTATATTATGTAATGGAATTGATTATCTGGAAATCCATGTTGTTATATTCCCTGTGAAAGAAAAAGGGAAGATTGTTGAAGGCAAGAGGCCTACTGCTATTAAGATTTATAAAAAACTTGAGACCTGAGGATTATTATGGTATTGGGAGATTTCAAGAGATTATTATAAGGAGTTATGGATATTTAAAGGATTTACACAATTAAGTACTTAAGGAATTACGAGGGAAATCTCTACGCAATAAAATATTATTACGAGGAATTAATTATGATACGATATGAATTAAGGATTAAGTGACAACCATCGGTGGAGGAATAATAATACAAGGAAAGAAATTACATGCAAGTGTCATGTAACTAGCTAGTTAGGAAAAGAAACTAGAAAAGCATAAAGTAGAAGTGAATAGTGACATGTGTGATGGGTGTTGCAACCTAGGGGACAATAGGGCATGGGGAGACAACCTAGACCCCTAGCTTGGCAACATGTGAACCTTATCTACCCCCCACAATAATTCATATCACTCATCTCATTTTATTTCTTTTCAAACAAAACACAAAACAAACTCCCCCCCCTTGTAGAAGCTCTCGGCCGAGCCATAGAAGAGAGGAGAAGAGAGTTCTTCTCTTCATCTTTCCATCATCTTCAAGCTCTAGAAAAAATCACATAGCCTCCTTGCATCATTATAAAGGTATGGTATTAATTTCAACCCCATCCATCCATTAGATTTTGAGTTATAAATTGTTGAAGGTTGGGTGAATATTAAGCAAACTTGTTTATCCTTTAGATCTTGAAGGATTAAGGTCTTTAAAGGCTCATCCAAGTGTTCTTAGTGGTTGTAAAGCTCACCCAAGGTCTTTAGCTACTCAAGAAGGTATAAAATTCCAAACCCCTCTTAGTCATGAAGTGTTTATGGTTTTTAATGTTAGATCTAGGAGTATTAATGCGTATCTTGGTCATATGAGTTATGGATGATGAAGATCTTGAGTTTAAATGTTGTTGATGTGATTTTTAAGCTTGTAGTTAGTGTATATAACTCCATGTGTGCTATAGAGTATGATCTTGGTGGTTTAGATGATGGTTGTGATGTATACAAAGAATTCTTGAATGGTTAATAAAGATAGCAAGCTGTGTAAATTTTCTGGGAACTTGTACTGTCTTGTAGGAGGGTTTTGAACCCCTAAATATTGGCTCCTGAGGTCCTAATGCATATGGTTAGAAAGGTATTTGAATGTAGTTTTCAGAAATATATGGTTCATGACTAGGTGATGTGTAGATTTTGAGTTATGGCCTGAGAAGTGAAGAGTGGTTCTGGAATCCGAACTGCACTAAATGGTCCACTTGTGAGCCCTCCTTAAACCCCTAAATATTTATGTAGGATCATGGAAAAATTAGGAGAGCTAGTAATTGCAGTGGTGAAGGCTACCCAAAAAGAATTGGATTAAAATATGTATTTTTCAATTTTATAAAAATGTTAGAGTAAAATTCGCGCAAGTGAAAAAGTCGTACGAGGACTTAGTGGAGTATGAATTTAAGGGGGAATTAATACGCTTCGAATATTGTAACCAAATTAAGTCGAATAAGTGACGAGCGTAATCGAGTGATGACATGGACCTATAGTGGGGCTAGAGAGTCATAAGACGAAGTCATTAAGTTTATTTTGTGTCCCCTAAAACCTTGTAATTAAAAGGGTATTGTTAAGGTACTAACGAACGACTATTGGTTATGTATAGATCATCATTCCACTCCGCAAGCTCGACCACCCCAACCTCACCAAGGCAAGTTTACTTTTCAAACTTACATATATAAGGACTTTCACTGTTGTGTTTGTAGCTTTCAATCGTATTATATGCTTATGCTTATTGAGGTTATGATGAAAATTGAGAAATATGCACATATATGTTTGTACCCCCTTGAACTTAGAATGAAATGTTTTCTTCGGACAACGACTCTAGCAATAGAGGTCGTAGCGGTCCAAATATACCATTGACCGGGGAGCGGTGTATTATTATATCGTGATTAAATTGCGAAAACCCGAAGGGTCATTTGGGAAGTATCGTATACCTAAGTATTTATTTTTATATCATCATAAATACTCAAAAATACCTATCTTGGATTAAAAGCTTATTTAATTAAATAATTATTTTATTAATTATTAATATTAAATCTTAACAAATAATTTATTTATTATTGTTCATTATTTTAAAGACGAAGCTAATCCAAGATACCTTTAGCACTTTCAAACTCGAACTCTTTCGAACTCAAAACATTTTCAAAAACCCCCGGTCAGGTTTTGCTTCTTGTACGATTTCAAGAATTATCGGTCGACTGATGTCGGACCTCAACTACTCAGTTTTCAATCAAAATAAAGTTTTTAAAAGAAAAAGAAAAGGGACTCTGCAGGTGTGGGAACCGTTGACGAACGATTCCCGGGATGTGTAAGCGGCCGTGAGCCAGACGGTCCATTAATTATTATGACGGCCCAGGTGTTGCCGAAGGATGATTACGGATGTAGTTTTCATCGAGGGTGATTACGGATGTAGTTTTCACCTGGGGATAGTTACAGATGTAGTTTCTATCCTTCTACCGGTAGAGAAGACCCGCGAATTATTGGACTTGGATGTGGCGACTGATCATCGTCAATCCATGTCAGGTGTTATGTTTTCTTTAAGTCCCATTCCTCCACTTTGGAAAAATGCTCTGACACTGCTTCTTAGGCCTATGTGCCAAGTTGCCGATAGTGTTATATTTTGATGAGAAAGATGTTGACTTCATGCAGTATCTAGAACTGCAAGTTTAATTTAAAAACAAGGGCACGTATTGGTGCGCCTTTGAAATTGATCAACGATGACAAATGATTTTATAACCGATTGTTATGAACAAGTTTAATTACTGCTAATCATATGTAACGTTATATTGCTTACCCTATACATATATTTCTTGCTGAGCTATAGTTGCTCACTCTTGCTTGTTTTCAAATTTACAAACACAACAGTTAAGAGAAATGGCAAGACCCAGACAGACTGCCCGAAAGCAGGTGACCAGGCCCGAGGCAGCAATTGAGATTCCACCGGTAGGCCCCATTAGCCGGATTGGTTGGTAACTTTTGTTAGTACGTTTTATTTATAAGTATGACTTATGCAAGGTAGTGTACCGTAACAAACATTCAAGCCGCTAACACCGCTTCATATCGAAGTGTTGTTGGTAGCATAAATGCTATTTAATTCGGTCTGTAATAACTCTGAAACTTTTACTTTTGCTCAATCAAGTGTATGACGTTTCTGAGACTCTAACCTCTGTGTGTGTGTACGGTGTGAGTTTTATTGCGGGGTCGATGGCTGTTATATATATTATGTGCAAGAACAAGTATGTTATTAATGGAAAATGGACCGTGAGCGCCTTGATCTCCGACCCCGGATCTGGGGGCGTCACAGAAATGGTATCAGAGCGAGGTTACAGTTCTCAGAAACGATAAGAAAGCAACCCTAATAATAATAATAATAATAACCCTAATAACAACCCTAATAATACTTAGAACTCTCATCGAGTTTGCAGTCGGGTTATCGGATATAGCCCTGACTTTAAGGCCCGTGAGGGAACTACTCCTTAAACCTTTCTTTATGGTCAGTGACCCACCTTATTTCCCTTGTGTAGATGGTGGAGATACCAGACCCTGAGGCCTATGAGAGAGAGCATGATGAGGCACTGATGCGAGATACCGAGGATCCTGAGGAGGACATGGGTGCTGACCCTGAGCTTGGCCCCTGGATTACGCTGATAGGAGATACTGATGATGAGGATCCCGATGAGGAGCCCTTTGAGCCTGAGCCTGAGCCTGTTACCCCCTCTCCTGTAGCTACTGACGAGGAGAGTGTGCGATCTGGTGAGGGCCGTGTTGTGTCACCCCCACCCTCTTCGCAATCATCGAGCCCTGTTTCATCGGATGATGACTCCGAGGATGATACTTCTGGCGAGGAGGAGCTTGACCCCACCCCTGCTCCTACTCCTGCTCCTGTCCCTGCCATACCACCCCCACCGATGGACCTACCCCCGGTGTCGGGCACTGAGCACGCTATGTTGTGCAGTTCCTGACCCGAGACCTACTTTCTGCCGAGGCCAGACTTAATGAGGCGAGGCGGGCACTAGTGGAGGAGCGCGAGGCGCGACTGAGGATTCAGGCTGAGATGAGGACTGCTGTTGCTAGGAGGACTAGAGCTCGACTCCATAGGATTGAGAGGAGGAATGGTAAACACTATGCCAGATCGTATGTCCTAATAACTGAACCTCATTTTTAATATTCCATTAAAACTATGCCAGATCTCATACTCCGAGAACTTGGTAAACACTTGCTCCTTTAGATTTCATCTATAACACATTCTCAATTTCATCTTAGCCACTGAGCGTCTTACTTGATCCATTCACGATTCAGTGTCGGAATAACTTAAGGTAACTACCATGATCCATTCAAGGAAAAGAAAGAATTAATATTCCTTTGAATCACATGCATCTAATGTTTCTGGTTCATCTTTCCATTGAGTTAAAATAACCCTATTCTTGGCCTCTGACGATAGTCTTGTTACAGGTTCTATCATTGACTCACAGGTCTTGTCCTCTTGTAGGTTCTGAGATCATTGTCTTGCTTACTACTTCCATATGTAACTTTATCCACTCAGGCCATCACTTGTCAATGTCTTTACTTTCTAAGTTGATCCATTCATAAAATGGACATCTCACTAAAGAAAACCACCTCATCAATCTCAATTTGGTTTCATAACTTTTAACCTATGAAATCCGCCTACTCATGGCAAATTATTATTGACAATATTCACCCTTAACCCATTTATCAAATGATATGGCACTTATCGCCTTTATCTTAACTGCTCTTGGAGACTCCGCTCCCCATCCTTTATCGATGTCTTTGATAATCATATACCACTCTAACTCTTTCCTCATTAGTCTGAAGGTCTCTAAGGATCTTTATCTACCTCCATATAAGACCTCAGGTGATCTTTCCAATTCGTCTTATTTGCTGGCATTCATCCGGCAGTCCGGTTATGAATCCAATATGTCTCTTTAATAATATCTCAGTTCTTTATGCTCACTTCTTTGAGCACTACAATCTTAACTCTTACTGTCTCTCTGGCTGCAGCTCTCATATCCTCGAGGGTAAACTTCCCTGTCTTTAACAGGATTCTCCTCCTCTGTTGGAACCTCTTTCAGGTCCTTGGTAGGGTACTCTATCGAATCATCCATTCGATCGTCAGCATATAATCAAGCATCATCGCACTGCTGCTTGTACGCCTCAAGGTCTGTCGCCTTACTAGTTGGTACGAAAATGAGCTAAGTTACTATCATGATACTTAATAGTTCCCATACGGGTTTTATATGTCAGCACTACATTAGGTAGTCCGACTATGAACTTGGCAAGAGTTCTTATTATCTTAGTGAATTTATTGTTTTAACGTCACGTCATCTCTGGGATTTATAACTCTCGCTCTGATACCATTTCTGTAACATCCCCAAATCCGGGGTCAGGGATCTGGTCGTTACGGTCTCAATTCCCATCCACAAAACCAATATAATTGAAATTACAACCTTGTGACCCCAAACAACAACACAACACACCCGTTATAGTCCCAGAGATGAAATCAGAGTAACTACCAAATTTTATTAATCACAAGATTGAGTTCTTACAACCCAAAGAATTACAATATAACTATTACATGCTCTTTGCCATCCATATGTATGTGTCATATAATAAATACCTTTGCTATACAAATCTAACCACTAGCCTACCAATAGCTTCTTCCCAACAATGGCAGCTAGGACCTCCAGTAATATCTTCTGGTGACGGTCACCTGCACGTACCAAGTGCACCTTGTGCGACCATCTGACTTAACTGTTGTTGTGATATAATAAATAAAGCAAGGGTGAGCAATAGCCCACCAAAGATAATATGTAACTGAAATATAATATATAACAGTTCAAAAGTATCTTTGAAACCATATGCCATGCATTAACAAACGTAGTACCAATATAAGGTATGAGATGAAGTTACAAGGTAACTCAAAATATATTTGTTCCGAAGAAATATCTGCTATGTCAAAGATAAGCAAGATATTATCAAATTTTCATAATAGAGGAACTTGCAGGAAGAATATTGCAATTCCAGCTTAAACACTTTTCAAACCTGCCAACAATGATATTGTTGCAGAAAATTTCCAACATTGAGAGATGAACTAATACTGGAGTTTGACGCGCCAGGAGACATAGCATTTACACGATGATCACTCGCATGTTATGCTCCCCACCTCTTGTTCTCTACATGTAGAAGGAAGCACCGACGGATTTACTTGTCTACCGCCCTCTGGAACCCCCTCGGCCAACGGTTGGGCCATTTGCTGGACCGGCGCCACTGGGTCACTTACGCATCTCCTAGTTCATTTAACATCCATAACTCTGAAACGTAAAGTTCCTCCCCCTTTCCCCAAGTATAATACTTGTTGATAGGACTCCACAAAGTAGTCGTATCTAGTTGGAAAGGAAAATTCACCAATATTTCCCAAGCTGATGCTTGTTAATGGATATAAACTTGTTCCATCAATTCTTACCCCTCGAGCGTTGAGTAGGTAACCAAACAGATTCATATCGATGTTTGAAAGAATCAAGATGTGAGTTACAAGATAGTTTAGCAAGTATAGGACCGGGCAGTCAGAGAAATAACAGCTCTCAAGTGAGGTCCCCTTATATATTTTTGGAAGTTGAGCGAGTATTTAAACCTTCTTATAAGATAGGTTTAAATGAAAATAAAGTTTTGGGAACCTCCCCTTGATAAAATAGTCATAAAAAGACTCTGAAATATTGTACATAATATCTGAAGGTGAAAGATAATCTTTGAATAATATAAATCATTGTAAAAAGAATTTAATTAAATATTCCAAGAGTATTTATTAAATCAATAATAATTGAGGAATATTAATAAATCATAATATTGCTCGTAAGTAATCCTCGAATGAATATATAGAATTATTTCAAACTAAGAAGCCTATTTAGCCTATGTGAAGGATACCCAGAAGGAGGCACCAAACCTACAGGAAATCCCTGTTGTTAATGAGTTCCCAGACGTATTTCCGGATGATCTTCCAGGAGTACAACCTGAAAGAGACGTTGAGTTCGCTATAGACTTAGTTCCTGGTACGGCCCCAATTTCGAAAGCCCCATATAGGCTAGCCCCAGTGGAGATGAAGGAGCTGGCCACTCAGTTACAGGAGTTGTTGGATAAAGGGATGATAAGACCTAGTGTGTCACCGTGGGGAGCCCCGGTGTTATTCGTGAAAAAGAAGGATGGTAGTATGAGATTATGTATAGACTACAGAGAGTTGAATAAGGTGACTATAAAGAATAAATATCCCTTGCCCAGGATAGATGACCTGTTTGATCAACTAAAGGACGCAGTTTATTTTTCTAAAATTGATTTGAGGACCGGGTACCACCAGTTAAGAATTAAACCAGAAGATATACCAAAGACGGCCTTTCACACCCGGTACGGACACTATGAGTTCCTAGTGATGTCATTTGGGTTAACGAATGCCCCCGCAGCTTTAATGGACTTAATGAATTGAGTCTTCAAGAAGTACTTGGACAAGTGTGTTATAGTCTTCATCGATGACATCCTGATTTATTCCAAGACGAAGGAGGAGCATGCAGAGCACTTGAGGATTGTATTGGGAGCATTGAGAGAAGAAAAGTTGTATGCTAAGTTCTCGAAGTGCGAATTTTGGTTGAGGGAAGTTCAGTTTTTAGGGCATGTGATTAGCGATCAAGGTATCCTAGTGGACCCACCCAAAATAGAGGCTGTATCAAATTGGGAGAGACCAACCACTCCGACAGAGGTGAGGAGTTTTATAGGATTGGCTGGCTACTATAGGAGATTTGTCCACGACTTTGCCAAGATAGTAGCCCCTTTGACCCGATTAACTCGCAAGACCGAGAAGTTTGTGTGGACTGAAAAGTGCGAAGAGAGCTTTCTAGAGTTGAAGAAGAGATTGGTGACAGCACCAGTATTAGCCCTACCCGATGATAAGGGAGATTTTATGATTTATAGCGACGCATCCCATAAAGGTTTAGGGTGCGTGCTTATGCAGCACGGTAAAGTGATTGCGTATGCGTCCAGACAACTTAAGGAGTACGAAATAAGATACCCCACCCATGATTTGGAATTAGCGGCGATAGTTTTCGCTTTGAAGATCTGGAGGCATTATCTTTACGGAGAAAAGTGTGAAATCTACACGGATCACAAAAGCTTAAAGTACATATTCACTCAGAAAGAGTTAAACATGAGGCAGAGGAGATGGCTAGAGCTAATCGAGGATTATGATTGTGAGATTCATTATCACCCAGGGAAGGCCAACGTGGTGGCCGATGCATTTAGCCGAAAGGAGAAACTCAAGATGATGACGTCAGCGAACGAGTTGATCAAGGATTTTGAGAAACTGGAGATTGAAGTGAGGTTACCAGGAATTGGACAAGAGAGTCTAAGGGAAATAAGAGTCCAACCACCGCTATTGGAAAAGATTAAGTTATGCCAGGAAAAGAAGATAGAAGAAGAAAAGAATTCGATGGAGAAAATTTTGACTGGCGAAGAAATTAAGTGTGAAAAGGACGGGAATGGAGTTATGAGGTACGCATCTAGGATATGGATCCCGAACGTTCAGGAATTAAAAGATGAGATTTTGCAAGAGGCTCATAGTTCAAGGTACTCAATTCACCCTGGAGGCACTAAGATGTATAGAGATCTGAGAGAATATTATTGGTGGCCAAATATGAAGAAGGACGTGGCAAAGTGGGTAAGTAAATGCTTGACATGTCAAAGAGTAAAGGTCGAACACCAGAGGCCCAGTGGATTGTTGCAACCCTTAGAGATACCCGAGTGGAAGTGGGAGCATATTGCGATGGACTTTGTGGTCGGACTACCAAGGACCAAGACTAATCATGATGCCATTTTGGTAATTATCGATAGATTGACCAAGTCAGCACATTTTCTTCCAATCAACGAGAGATACACTGTCGACAGGCTGGTGGATATTTACTTAAAGGAGATCGTGGTTAGGCATGGGGTTCTTGTGAGCATTGTATCAGATAGAGACCCAAGATTCAACTCCAGGTTCTGGAGGAGTTTTCAGGATTGTGTGGGGACCAAGTTAAAAATGAGTACTACATACCACCCCCAGTCAGACGGACAAAGCGAGAGAACCATCCAGACCATAGAGGACATGTTGAGAGTATGTGCCATAGATTTTAAGGGAAGTTGGGATGACCACTTGCCGTTGATCGAATTTTCCTACAACAACAACAGTTACCATGCGAGTATAGGAATGCCCCCATATGAATCTTTATACGGACGAAGATGTCGATCTCCCTTGTGTTGGGAAGAGGTTGGAGAGCGGAAGATTTTACGGCCCGAACTGGTCCAACAGACGAGAGAAACTATCGAACTTATACGAGGACGGCTGGTAGCAGCCCAGGATAGACAGAAGAAATATGCAGACCAGAACCGCAAGGACAAAGAATATGAGGTACGAGAGTTCGTGATGCTAAAAGTATCGCCGTTGAAGGGATTGATGAGATTTGGAAAGAAAGGGAAGCTAAGTCCGAGGTTTATAGGACCTTTTGAGATCTTGAGGCGTGTTGGGAAGTTAGCCTATGAACTAGCCTTGTCCCCGAGCTTGCAGCAAGTGCATAATGTGTTTCATGTGTCCATGCTACGACCCTACCACACGGACTTTCGGCATGTGATAGAATACGATCAGATAGACCTACAACCAGATTTGACTTATGTGGAGCAACCCATGGAAATCATGGATAGAAAAGAACAAGTGCTGTGGAACAAGGTTGTCAAGCTAGTAAGAGTTTTGTGGAGGAACCAGAATGTCGAGGAATCAACATGGGAACTAGAAAGTGTGATGCGTGAAAAGTACCCTCAACTGTTTTCAACCTGATTCCGGGACGGAATCCTTTTAAGGAGGGGAGGTTGTAAGAATCCTGATTTTTGTAATTTTTAAATGTGTAAAAGCTTATGACATTGTGAGTTAGGGACCTTTTGAGTCACCTATATTATGTAATGGAATTGATTATCTGGAAATCCATGTTGTTATATTCACTGTGAAAGAAAAAGGGAAGATTGTTGAAGGCAAGAGGCCTACTGCTATTAAGATTTATAAAAAACTTGAGACCTGAGGATTATTATGGTATTGGGAGATTTCAAGCGATTATGATAAGGAGTTATGGATATTTAAAGGATTTACACCATTAAGTACTTAAGGAATTACGAGGGAAATCTCTACGCAATAAAATATTATTACGAGGAATTAATTATGATACGATATGAATTAAGGATTAAGTGACAACCATCGGTGGAGGAATAATAATACAAGGAAAGAAATCACATGCAAGTGTCATGTAACTAGCTAGTTAGGAAAAGAAACTAGAAAAGCATAAAGTAGAAGTGAATAGTGATATGTGTGATGGGTGTTGCAACCTAGGGGACAATAGGGCATGGGGAGACAACCTAGACCCCTAGCTTGGCAACATGTGAACCTTATCTAACCCCCACAATAATTCATATCACTCATCTCATTTTATTTCTTTTCAAACAAAACACAAAACAAACTCTCCCCCCTTGTAGAAGCTCTCGGCCGAGCCATAGAAGAGAGGAGAAGAGAGTTCTTCTCTTCATCTTTCCATCATCTTGAAGCTCTAGCAAAAATCACATAGCCTCCTTGCATCATTATAGAGGTATGGTATTAATTTCAACCCCATCCATCCATTAGATTTTGAGTTATAAATTGTTGAAGGTTGGGTGAATATTAAGCAAACTTGTTTATCCTTTAGATCTTGAAGGATTAAGGTCTTTAAAGGCTCATCCAAGTGTTCTTAGTGGTTGTAAAGCTCACCCAAGGTCTTTAGCTACTCGAGAAGGTATAAAATTCCAAACCCCTCTTAGTCATGAAGTGTTTATGGTTTTTAATGTTAGATCTAGGAGTATTAATTCATATCTTGGTCATATGAGTTATGGATGATGAAGATCTTGAGTTTAAATGTTGTTGATGTCATTTTTAAGCTTGTAGTTAGTGTATATAACTCCATGTGTGCTATAGAGTATGATCTTGGTGGTTTAGATGATGGTTGTGATGTATACAAAGAATTCTTGAATGGTTAATAAAGATAGCAAGCTGTGTAAATTTTCTTGGAACTTGTACTGTCTTGTAGGAGGGTTTTTAACCCCTAAATCTTGTCTCCTGAGGTCCTAATGCATATGGTTAGAAAGGTATTTGAATGCAGTTTCCAGAAATATAAGGTTCATGACTAGATGATGTGTAGATTTTGAGTTATGGCCTGAGAAGTGAAGAGTGGTTCTGGAATCCGAACTGCACTAAATGGTCCACTTGTGAGCCCTCCTTAAACCCCTAAAATTTATGTAGGATCATGGAAAAATTAGGAGAGCTAGTAATTTCAGTGGTGAAGGCTACCCAAAAAGAATTGGATTAAAATATGTATTTTCAATTTTATAAAAATGTTAGAGTAAAATTCGCGCAAGTGAAAAAGTCGTACGAGGAGTTAGTGGAGTATGAATTTAAGGGGGAATTAATACGCTTCGAATATGGTAACCAAATTAAGTCGAATAAGTGACGAGCGTAATCGAGTGATGACATGGACCTATAGTGGGGCTAGAGAGTCATAAGACGAAGTCATTAAGTTAATTTTGTGTCCCCTAAAACCTTGTAATTAAAAGGGTATTGTTAAGGTACTAACGAATGACTATTGGTTATGTATAGATCATCATTCCACTCCGCAAGCTCGACCACCCCAACCTCACCAAGGCAAGTTTACTTTTCAAACTTACATATATAAGGACTTTCACTGTTGTGTTTGTAGTTTTCAATCGTATTATATGCTTATGCTTATTGAGGTTATGATGAAAATTGAGAAATATGCACATATATGTTTGTACCCCCTTGAACTTAGAATGAAATGTTTTCTTCGGACAACGACTCTAGCAATAGAGGTCGTAGCGGTCCAAATATACCATTGACCGGGGAGCGGTGTATTATTATATCGTGATTAAATTGCGAAAACCCGAAGGGTCATTCGGGAAGTATCGTATACCTAAGTATTTATTTTTATATCATCATAAATACTCAAAAATACCTATCTTGGATTAAAAGCTTATTTAATTAAATAATTATTTTATTAATTATGAATATTAAATCTTAACGTATAATTTATTAATTATTGTTCTTTATTTTAAAGACAAAGCTAATCCAAGATACCTTTAGCACTTTCAAACTCGAACTCTTTCGAACTCAAAACATTTTCGAAAACCCCCGGTGAGGTTTTGCTTCTTGTACGATTTCAAGAATTATCGGTCGACTGATGTCGGACCTCAACTACTCAGTTTTCAATCAAAATAAAGTTTTTAAAAGAAAAAGAAAAGGGACTCTGGCAGGTGTGAGAACCGTTGACGAACGATTCCCGGGATGTGTAAGCGGCCGTGAGCCAGGCGGTCCATCAATTATTATTCCGGCCCAGGTGTTGCCGAAGGATGATTACGGATGTAGTTTTCATCGAGGGTGATTACGGATGTAGTTTTCACCCGGGGATAGTTACGGATGTAGTTTCTATCCTTCTACCGGTAGAGAAGACCCGCGGATTATTGGACTTGGATGTGGCGACTGATCATCGTCAATCCATGTCAGGTTTTATGTTTTCTTTAAGTCCCATTCCTCTACTTTGGAAAAATGCTCTGACACTGCTTCTTAGGCCTATGGGCCAAGTTGCCGATAGTGTTATATTTAGATGAGAAAGATGTTGACTTAATGCAGTATCTAGAACTGCAAGTTTACTTTGAAAACAAGGGCACGTATTGGTGCGCCTTTGAAATTGATCAACGATGACAAATGATTTTATAACCGATTGTTATGAACAAGTTTAATAACTGCTAATCATATGTAATGTTATATTGCTTACCCTATACATATATTTCTTGCTGAGCTATAGTTGCTCACTCTTGCTTGTTTTTAAATTTACAAACACAACAGTTAAGAGAAATGGCAAGACCCACACAGACTGCCCGAAAACAGGTGAGTAGGCCCGAGGCAGCAGTTGAGATTCCACCGGTAGGCCCCATTAGCCGGATTGGTTGGCAACTTTTGTTAGTACGTTTTATTTATAAGTATGACTTATGCAAGGTAGTGTACCGTAACAAACATTCAATCCGCTAACACCGCTTCATATCGAAGTGTTGTTGGTAGCATAAATGCTATTTAATTCGGTCTGTAATAACTCTGAAACTTTTACTTTTGCTCAATAAAGTGTATGACGTTTCTGAGACTCTAACCTGTGTGTGTGTGTGTGCGGTGTGAGTTTTATTGCGGGGTCGATGGCTGTTATATATATTATGTGCAAGAACATGTATGTTATTAATGGAAAATGGACCGTGAGCGCCTTGATCTCCGACCCCGGATCTGGGGGCGTCACATGCTCAATCTAAAGGAGCACCTCTCTGATAAGTTTCTTAGAACTTTTTGTTTTTAATTTTTGTAGCTTAATACAATTTTTGCATACTTTAGTATATATATCTTTAGGAATGTTTTGTTATCATCAAGGTTCTTAATTTATGCTTTATTGCCATCAAGTATAAATTGGGGGAGATTGTTAGGAATATGTTGTAGTTGATGATAACTTTACATTCAAGCAAAATTGTATAAGTATTGTAGCTGTGAACGGATGAGAAATTATAACTTTATCCGTTGACAGGTAGCTCATCAACGGATGATATGTGTGTAGCACACTGCAGTACCTTTAATTATCAGTTGATAGTGTTTTAGTTCTTGAGTCATGTTGACCATCAATGGATAGACAGAGTAGGGTAGCCAATTGTAAATATTCTATGCTATGTAATTCTGTCTAAGTGAAAGATCATCAACGGATGAAGACATTACATTATCAACGGATACAGCAAATCAACCACCAACGGATAAGGATGTTCACCATCAATGGATACATGCAAATCTGCTATCAACGGATAATCAAGAATGACACATTGGATCCCAGATCGTGATTAGCAGTTGATTGTGGACAGTTTGTCTGTCAGACCACATGGGTTGACAAAAGGTTCACAATGCAGTATGGTAGCCATTATTATGGAAATAAAGAAGAAAGATTCCATTCACTTTGCAATGGAGTAGCAAGCCAACTTGGATTAGTTTGTTTTATTTTATTTAAGTAGGGCTTGTAAACTTGGGTATTTATAACCAAGTGTAGCAACGCTTTGATAGTAAAGAAAACTGGTTTGTCAGTTCATATTGCTTAGGTTTTCCTGAATATTCCTAGAAGCAAAGAGCTGTAAACAGAAGCTGTGTACATTTGTATCACAGGGTTTTCTTCAAATAAAAGAAAAACGTCAGATGGTACATTTGGCCATCTGACCTTATATGTGTGTGTGAATTGTTCTTCATTTTGCATATTACTTAATTATAAGTTTCTGTGTTTTCATCAGAAATATATAAATATCAAGAATTGTATTCAACCCCCCCTTCTACAATTATACAAGTAATACAAGTGTGTAATCTGGGAATAACAGATTGTATTACACATCTCTTTCTCTTCCTCCTTCTCTTTCTCCTCCCACTTTTCCTTCTTCCCCTCTGAACAAAATAATGTAAGTTTAACCTCTTTCCCCTTTTCTCTTTTCTTTTTTGTAACGTCTTTTTTTTCTTTTCTTTTCTTTTAATAAATTAATTAATATTTAGTATTAAATAGTATAAATATATTGGGGTCTTACAATATTAACCAATTAGCAACAATGTTTGCTAAGCAACAAATAAGTAATGCGGAGATAAATCTGATTTATGCTCCTAAACCTTTAGAAAAATTCTATTATCAAAGACCATCACCCCAAGATCTTCTATTTGAAGAACCAGAATACATTCAGATTTCGTATTCAGGAAAGGCTATCTATGAATGGAATATTGATGGCTTAAATGAAAAGCAAATTTTCGATGTTTTTTTTTTGCTAATTAAAATTTTTTATACCAAAAAAGGAACAGCTGAAACATTTCTAGTGGCATACCCCGCGAAATCAACAAAAGTCATAACAACGGTAAGTCACCCTATCGTCAACATAAACAAGATAAAGCTAGATAAACTAGCTGACTACACAAATTAACTATGCCATAAAGGTGCATCGCTCATAACTCCTCTAAGGATACTCAACATACATTCCAGTAATAGGACTCTATACAGGGCTCCATATTTAATCTTATGCCTCCAAACGAGCATGCTAATGCCCCCTTGCATCTAGGTATAGCCCCATTGCATTCTCCTGGACCTCTTTATTAACCGTCTAGTCACATCCAAGCAAGACATGAAAGTAACCATCGAAGGTTCTACACTCTTTGGGACTTGATCAAACATAGTCACATTAACAAACATGAGGTATTCGCCCCTGTTCTGCTCTCCTTCCAAATTGCAATAAGACTTAGCATCAACCAAAACGTGGTCATCAACATCATCAAGCACATAATTCAGTCCACCACATGACAAGGACATCGATTAGCACCCAGGACTAAACCCTGAGTCAAAATGGACAAAAAATCCAAAAGCTAACCATCTGCTTTCAGTTTCAGAGCTGCAGTCCATATTGTTTGCAAATCCCCTTCCAGATTTGACCCCCCATATGACAATCAGGAAAATCATCTTGACTTGCTATAAAAAAGCCCAGCATTTTGTGGACCAAAGGTGCCTCATCTCTTTGCTCGGCAGCCTCTGCTCGCGTCTCAATACCTCTGTTCACAGCACATGACATGCCGTGTTCACCACATTTCACAGAAACCCACTTCACAGCGAGATCGCAATGTAAGAAACCTTTTTTAACCTGTAACCCAATGTTCCAAGCTAGAATCTCAGCCCAATCTGCAGTCAAAACAAACACTGCCACCGTACAGGACTTTGAAAAAGTCCCAAGAACACTGCTGTAAGACTTGAAGTCTTCAACCTCTACCATGGTAGGTGCCAAGAAACCTCCTTCCAATTCCTGATTGCCAAAGCAGATCAGGGCCAATCCATAGCAAATCCTAGTCCCCATTGAAACCATGTGTGGCTCAAACAAGTCGACGAACAGGTTGGCCACATCAATCGCTTGTATTATGTCAAAGACATCTCCCATACAGGACCTCAATGGGAAACAAAGATTATAAGTTTCCTCCAAGAAAATGTCACCAATCTCTTCCCCATAAACCAAAACGGTTTCCTCATGTGCTTCAAACCGAAGTGAATCAGAAGACTCGAAACCTTCTCTCAAGCCTAATGCAACAATGCAAGTAAGCGCTTCAAGTTGAATCTTTCCAACAGATAGTTGGTGTTCAACAAAAAACCAATACCGATCATTTTCGTAATAACAAACCATAAAGATTTGTGTGGCATTTCAACAAACAATCGGAGACCTTTGTCAAAATCGTCCATGACACCATTTTTGAGTGAGTTAAAAGCCACATCAACAGCTCTAACCCCCACAAACACTTTGATAACATCAATTTCTGACCAGGCGTATACCTCCACCGGATCCACCAAGGGAACGAGATGATAGACTCCACTTTCCGTCACACCAAGAATTGGCCTGGAGAGGCCAAACCTTAAAAGGAGCCAAAACTCTTCATCGAAAGCAAATGGTATAACCACAGGAGAAAAAAAGACAAACATATGGAGGCCATCCAAAATACGGCTAGAGTTAGAGATTCCATCCACTTTCACCATCAGCCTTGCAATACCTAAGGGGCTTCTAGGATCTAGCGCAACATCAAGAATGTGTTGTCTCCCAGTTTGAAACCAACCTGTGGACAACCCATCTAACAGATCTCTCACATGGAGCAGATCTATAACCACCAGTTTGAAAACCGTAACAACGGTCGAAGCCACAAGGGCATCTACAAAGTCAACGCCCTTCAGTAGAACGAACCAATAATCTCCATCAGAAGAGAAAAAGACAACCTCCGAGAACCTTAAATAAACAACCGTACTATATATAATTAAGAAATTTGGTGGTTTAGGTGAGAGGAAAGAGAAGGGATGGATTTGGGAAAGGGCTGTATAGGTCTGATGAACAATTGTTTAGATTTGGCTGAAAAACTGTGACGGCAAGAAAGGGTTTCTAGAGAGAAAAGTCGACTCTCATTTTTTCGTACCTGCAGTAAATTTTCGATGTTTTTTTTTTATAATTAAAATTTATACCACCGGAAAAAGATTACATCTCTAGGGGCATACCCCGCGATTAGTAATACATCTACCTAGCGGAACAACAAAGAAAAATCATCAATAATGCTAGAAAAACTAGCAGTCAACAGCAGAAACTTGTCCAGAATGAACAACAACCAAATAAGAGAGGCTAGTTAGAACTAGCTTAAACCACAAGAGCTAAACCTATGCCTGGATAATAGCCACGAAATATACCCCTCATAGGGTCTTCAACTAACCATCCCAGCCATGTCCGAGGGGCCCTCCTGTATAACCTGTCAATGCAGCAAGTCCTACTACAGTGACACCAAATGTCGATACCTCTACAAAAGAAACCAGCATCCATGTTGCTGCTTACCAAACCACAATCTGAGAACAAAACAGAAAGACCAGACCCCCGTTGTGTTACCATCATCTCACATTCTACCATCAAATTCGTCCACTAAAAGTCAAGCATTACGTGCATCTTCTCCTCCTTGAAAACCTTCACCTGAATGGTGGCTTCATCTTTATTGCAGGCCCCATCCGCCACAGCCCTTGTTAATCCTCCAGAATTCCTCAGGTTGCAAAACGGAGTTGCACCAACTGAATCATTCCCTACTATAAAAGCATAAAACTCCTTGCAACCTCCATCAAGCACCAAATGGCAGGTCTTAAGACTAAACTGCCAGGCATTATCAACGGCTATATTCCACTAAAAAACTCCAAGGTTACGCTTGGACATCTTAGCAAGCATTAAGTACCCAAGGTACCCAACAACACATCCACGAGTAAGAGCATCGCACCATATTCCATGAGCAGAAAACAACATCTCAACTGGCTCAACCAACACCAGATATTTATCAAATAATTCCTTCTTAGGGACATCATATTTCATATCCTCAAAAGGATCCTTAAGCATCACATATGAATCTTTTTTGAGAAAGATACCATTCGTCAGCTTTTCTAGCGAATCACTCCTCTGAGATTTTTTGTCAAACATCTTCAATGCCAATCTTTTATCCCCTTTACAAGTCGATGTAGCAACAAAAAACCCCACCATCCGAGGATTCATGCCAACACGTAATCCAATAACAGAGGTTACATCCTCTCTAGTCTCTACTAGAAAAGGGTTGTTACTTCCCTTCCCCCAACCAGACCTGACCGCTGCAAAAGAACGGTTCTGCATAGACACATCATCAACCGCAGCCTCCTTTTGAGCCATAAGGGTCTAACAACATGTATTTATTGTGTTTGGAAAGAACGGAACTTCAGGCTGCATAATGCAGGGCCAGGTCACGCGACCCATGTGCTTAGTACCAATGTCAAAATGCTTGTTCGAGAAAAATTGTTCTCGTGTCCAAGGTTCAAAAAGTGGGTTCAAAAGGAACCATCCCTTGTATTATTTCTGTTCTAGCTAGTTTTCTTCAAATATACATTGTGTGTTGACTCCTGGTGGAGTGTTGTCGTTGTAATGTTCGGGGGTATGCCCCTGGTTTCCTTGTAGTCCCTTCTTGGTGAAATATAATTCATTTAACAAAATATGCCAACAATATGCCACGCTGAAGTGAAGAACTCTCGGGGTAAGTGGTGAGATTGAAAGAAGTACATTATAGCATTAGTAACATCTCTACCAACAATATGCCACGCTGAAGTGAAGAACTCTCGGGGAAAACCGTCAGGCCTAGGGCTTTTGTGCGTTGCCATCGATTTGAAAGTTTTGCAAATCTCTTCAGGGGTAAAATCAGCCGTGAGTAACGACTTGTGAAGAGAAGTTAGCTGAGGAAGGTTGATCTGAGGGTCAATAGTATCAACATTATCTGAAGTTCCTAACAGAGACTGAAAATACTCAATAGCATGCCTTGCAATATCTTTGTGGGTAGAAAAAGATGCACCAGTTTCGTCTTCCAAGTAAATGATTTTATTCGAGTTCCATCTACTCCGACATGAGTTAAAAAAATACCTGTTATTACCATCTCCCACCTTAAGCCACTGAACCCGGGATTTTTGCTTAAGAAAAATTTCTTCTTTATGTAGAGCTTCAACCAAGATAGCACTAAGATGGGCTTCTTCCTCAAACTGAGATTGAGACGGTAACAAGGGAAGACACTCTTGGAACAGAAACAACTCATTTCGAGCATTAACCACCTTCTCATGAATATCCCCATCTTCCTTGTTAAGACGTTTAAGACCCAATTTCACTCTTTTGAGTTTACTAGTGACGATGAACCATGGATCTCCAGAAATATCATACCTCCATTCTGACTCCACTACATTCAAAAAGTTGGGATGCATTATTATATGACTAAAAACCTGGAACGGTTTTTGCAATTTTTTCAAAGGATATCCCCAGATCTATCAAGATAGGACAGTGGTCTGAGAGACCTCGAGGAAGAAAAAACGCATGAGAGTGGTCAAATTCACTCAACCAGGAGGAATTAACCAAAGCACGATCTAGCTTTTTATGAATAGGATTGCGTTTGTTACTATCACACCAAGTCAAGAAATACCCAAAAATTGCAAATCAGTAGCTTCAATGTTGCCCACAAATTCCTTGAATTCTTGCATACCAGTAGAAATACGTAACGAACCCCCTTGAATTTCATTAACATTCAGACAAATATTGAAGTCCCCTAGAACAATCCAGGGAGGACACACTCCGTTAATGGAGATAGAAGCTTGGAATTGACTAAGTTCCACCCAAAGTTGCCTGCGCTCTTCGTGAGTATTCAAAGCATAAACAAAAGATACATGAAAACCTACCTTTGTGTCTAGATTAGATACAAAACAGGATATATGTTGACTCCCAAGCATCAACTGATTAACAGACCATATATATGGGTCCCAACCAATCCACACACGCCCATTATAATGGTAATCGTAATTAAACAACCATGAAAACCGAGAAGAAACAGAAGAAGAAACCGTGGTAGCTGAATTCCTTTTTACATGAGTCTCTAACAAAGCAATAAGACCAATATTATTCATAGATAAGAAATCCTTTACAAAGGAAATCTTTTTATTAAGCCCCCTAATGTTATAGGAGCAGAAATTCATAAAAAATTAGCGAGGAGGAGTGGGTTTACCCCCCGGTCTTTTGACCCGCTTTGGCATTGTATGAGGAAGAGACCTAGATAATGCATTAAAGATTGGTGTGTTAACCCGACCCTCAGCAAGATTCACCCCATTAGATTTAAGACCAGCAGCCACTAGCTTAGATTTTCTCGATTGAACAGTCTTCCAATTCTCATCATCCTTACTACAATCTTTAGGGTTAGAGATAACAGGGTCAATCGCAGGTTCTGTGTTTACCTTCGCATCATGATCTAAGTGTTTCTTCTGTTCCATGTTTTCATCCCCTGTCTGTTTACCAACCCTTTTCACCTCTGCATCTTTCGAGCTACCTCCTGGAGAATTGGCTATTGGAACTTCAGAATTCAACTCAATATTCTTCTCTACCTCAGCTACTTGCTTGTCTTTGCGAACCTATTGATGAGGCACACTAGGACAAATCCCCATGAGGTGACCCAAAGACTTACAGGCATTACAAACGAGTGGATTATTAGGGTAGCTAACCTTGATCTCCTCCACGTGTTTATTTTGCAAAACAGGATCCAAAACCTCGACTTTAATC
The DNA here is from genome assembly GCA_036435485.1 of Saposhnikovia divaricata. NCBI lineage: Eukaryota > Viridiplantae > Streptophyta > Magnoliopsida > Apiales > Apiaceae > Saposhnikovia > Saposhnikovia divaricata. Next base: position 133,033,054 of record CM071594.1, on the reverse strand, counting down.
TTTGAGGGTAAGTCCTCACCAATTTTATAATCCACACAAAGCTTGGCAAATGGTAAAATTTCTAGTTTTGCAGTCATGTCATCAGCTGAGAGGGGATTCCCAATAGGACTTCCCAGAAAACTTAACCCCTCACGAGTCCAGTAACTATCAGGAATATTTTCAAACTTGACCCCGAAAGGCATACTAGTTTTTTGATCCACTTTTGAACCCCAGGCGTGCACAATCATTGGTTTCTTTCCCAGGTACCAAGTTCCACGTGATAGGGCTGCATTCATGTTTGCTTCGGAATCAAATTTAAATATATACGTTTTAGGGTCCTTTTGAGATATATGAGATAAACTAGTAGAGTTGAACATATGATTTGACAGCTGGATTATTATTGAGAGATGTAATTTTTGACATGTGACCTCGTTATTCGAGAAGATATTTGGTTCAAGGATTAGAAGTGAGGAAAACCATGAGTTTTGGACTTTTGTGCAAATAAGATTTTAGACAGAATACTATTGGATATATGATGAATTCACGAATGTGTGGGAATTAGAAGAATTTTAATGTGAAGTGCATGATAACAGTTTGATGTGATTGCTTTGGGGAGCAATAATCATTTTCTTGAATTTTTGACACGACTCTGAGAATATCTTTTGAGAATTTAATTTTTGTTCGGGGATAAGACGTGTAACCCTGAATGTAAGGATTTTGAGAGCTAGAATATTGTTGATGACGTGATTTTAGCAACAACGAATGGAAATTTTTGTTCGAGGAAATGAGCTTTGTTATTGTGGACATAGACTAATAATTATTTTAATATTTAAGGATTATGAGGTTATTAATTTTTAATAATTTTCTTTTAAGGTTGTAGACGATATTGGGATTTAAGATTTCCAGAATATGAGGTTTTAATTGTTATTGGTAATAGGAATTTGATGGATTGCATTGATTCAAGAAACTTTTTGGGAGAATCGTTGAGACGTATATGATGGAGTCAAAATTAAGTACTCTGGATGACGATGTATAGATTTCTTTAAGATTGATATTGTGGCATGGATTGAGGTTGATATAAGAATTTTGGGATGAATAGAAATTGAGAATATATTATTGAATTAAGTTCAATTATTGTCAACGTATATGAAGGAGAAAGGTTATTAAGTTTAGACTGGAGGCGTCACGAGTGTGACATAGTTTGGAGAGAAGAAAAAGAGAAGGAAAGAGGAAGTGATATGATGTTATATGATGATCTTGGAATGTGATAACATTTGAGATTTGTGGATTAAATTAGGATCTTATGATTAGATTCTAAAGATACTTATTAAGAATAACAGTGATTAATAATTTTTGAGAATATATACAGTATGAAATTTGGATATATTATAATGAGAATGATATTAGCAACTGGAGAGATAAATTGTTGTTCGAGGTTTTATTGTACTTGATACGAGAATTTGAGGATATAGATTGTTGATCGAGGATGATATTTGTAGAATTAAGGAAATTTTGGGATTTTTGAGAATTCAAGTATTTGAGGATTTAGTACCTTGTTACTCGAGGATGTGATAGTGTATGTGCGTCCGAGTCGCTTAGACTTCCTTTCGCCATTGATGTTGATCAATTATTTAGATAGCTGTTGACGTTGTTTTGTCCGCTAGTTTCAATTTCGCAGAGACTGCCGTTCTACCTTAGATAGTGACTACGGCACCTTTCGAAAATTTTGATGCATCGAGAGATTTTGATATATTGGAAGCCAGTAGTAAGAGTCGAGATAAATGATAGATAACATCATGAGTATGTTTTATGTCAGGACGAGATGATTCAGCTTAGAGATTAAGAACGATGTGAATTGACGCCAGGATTCCAGAAATGGATAGGACTGATGTTTTAAAAAAAATCTTGATGATATGCTTTTAATGATGATTTAAGAGCTACAAGAGGAAGATGCTAATGACCGTGATGATGATTTTATGGTTACAGTTTTTGTTGGAAGCTACGTGTATGCTAGCTTATAGATCTTTACCTTTTGGCATTGTACAGAAAGATCATGTAGAACGCGACATGTGGATGACTGTAGAGTTGCGTGTTGACGATTGATGGAAGACCATATTACAAGTACTTTAGATGATTTTGAATTGTAAGGGAAATATGATGATTACGATGATAAAGTGGGTGTGTATTCTCAAATGGGAGATACATACAAATGATGATGAGTAAGTATATGTGTGTACTAAATTACTGTTGATTACCGACCGTGAGGGATATCTTGATTTTTTGTTTAATGATTTTTGGATGAGAAGTGAGTATTCTTACATTGATATCGTGAATAAATGATGCTTCCTTGTTGGAAGTAAAGCTAATCAGTTGGTTAGCTGGTTGGGACCCCACTAGTAGAACCTGTGAACCTATCATATCTGAATACTCATTTTCTTAATCCTTGTGTGATGACGGTGCTAAATTATTGATGGTATTCTTTTGAAGATTCTTATAATTATTTTAGAAGAAGAGTAAGATCTATTGTCGAAATCATGTGAAGAGATAGTATTCGTGAGAAGTACTGCAGGGCAAATTTCATGTTGGAGAGTCAACCAGGAATTGGAATATGAACCGATAGGTGTTCAAGTGAGTTTAAATTTGAGAGAACCCCGTAGAGATTATGATTGACAGGAGTAGATGTTGAGAATGAAGGTAATACCTTTAATGAATATTGTTACGCCATATTTTCGGTTGCCTCTAATAATCTCCCAAATTTCCAATATTATTAATTATTAATTCAGATTAATAATTATAACTTAATCGCTAAGTTTTATCCTCTCCTTGAAACGAGGAAATAATCAATCTCAATCAATTAATAACGGAAAATATCTTCAAACGATATTCGTCAAATTAGGAAGATGTCACAACGATAAGATTAAATCAGATAAAATCAGTAATTACCCAGATTAACGAAATTTATCCCTAAAGTCTCTAAGGGATAGACACAAATCAATTTCACAGAACTGCGTTGGCTTGATCCTTATAAATATAAGGTACGCAGGCATCTTGAAAAAGGATCCGATACACGAGACAAATCGAGATACCTCTCAAGTCCAGCCCCAAACATCCAAAATCCCAAATCCCCCTATTTTCATGATTTCATTATTCCAGCAACCTCCGAAATTTGTTATCACCAAATTCCTCCGTTAACAATTGGCGCTAGAAGGAGGGCATATATTTTTGATTGTGGAGGACAATCAACTCACACGCAAGGGGGGTTATTATGGATCTGGAGCTGCTGTAATGGAGGAGCTAAGCGGTGGAGGCGGTGGATCTATTCTGAAATAAGATAAGTTTTCTTATGATTTTGTCCATACAAATTTGTTATCTTATAAAATTCGTAGTATATTCAATACATGTCGGATTTTGATGATTTTTAATGATTCGGAAAGCTTGTTAAATTGCCTATAACTTTCGTTCTTTGAGTTTTCTCAGATTATATCTCCATCTATTCTCGAAATCACAAAAAACAATCAGATCTCGTTTTTCAGCATCGGGAAACAGATCAGCAGACGTTTTATTTAATTCCCGATTCGTTATAAGTCCGTTTTTGATGAGCCATATATCATCGGAAAGGTTTTTTCGTTCTCTACAACTTTCGTGTTTTGTGTTTTTCAAGAAAAAGTCGTTTAGATGGTCAAAAACGTCAAAAACAGATCTGGGCAGAATTTGAATTGCGAAGATTTTCAAGATTTTTGGTGTAATCTTCGTGGTACATGATTTTGGAAGACTTTTATTCGAAGATTTTATTATTTTGGAAGGCCTTCCTTTGTGGGGGTAATATTTTGGAAGATCCTATTTTCTAGGGATAAATTTTGGAAGGCTCTTGTTTGAAGAGTTAATTATTTTGGAAGGCCCTCCTTTGTATGGGTAATATTTTGGAAGACTTTTATTCGAAGAGTTGATTTTTTTGAAAGACCCTTCAAGTGTTGCTGAAATCTTTTTTGGAAGAATCTTGGGATATTGATATGACTTTGGGAAGATGACCTCCTCTAAGGAGGGTCTCCCTTATTTTTTTTTGTGTTAGACGACCTCCTCTAAGGAGGGTCTTTGTGATTTATTTAAAAGACGATCTCCTCTAAGGAGAGTCTTAGTGAAAATGAAGCAAACTTCGGAAAGTCCACCTCCTGTGAGGAGGGATATTTCTGGAATGGGGAACGACCTCCTTTGAGGAGGGTATCCCAAATTACCAAAGTCCTTACAAAAACCGTACTTCCGGGGGGGATGTCCGTACTTCCGGCTCCTCATCAAGGCACGAACTTCGGGAAATCCACCTCCTGTGAGGAGGGATATTTCTGGAATGGGGAACGACCTCCTTTGAGGAGGGTATCCCAAATTACCAAATCCTTGCAAAAACCGTACTTCCGGGGGGGATGTCCGTACTTCCGGCGCCTCATCAGGGTTCGAGCTTCGGAAAATCCACCTGCTGTGAGGAGGGTATTTCTGGACAAAAATGGTCTCCTTTGAGGAGAGTACTAATGATCTCCTTTGAGGAGAGTATTATAAAATTCTGAGGAAAATGACCCCCTTTGAGGGGGATACCCTCTAGAAGACATGGTAGATATGACATTTTCGACTGGATGTTGCTCAAAATGCTTTGCACGACTCTGCGAATAATGCTTTGATGGCTCTCCAAAATACATTTTCTTACACATACAAAACTTATTATTTACATATCGCATATTGTCTTATTTACATCTACATGTATATTACGGGCACCTTGGTGCTCCATATTATTTATTAATCTTCCTCTCCTAGCTGTTTCAGTGACTCAAGAAATTTGGAAGATCGAAGCATGCTTAGTTCTCCACTGCAGCAAGCTACACTGAAGAACTGGGGGGTAGTTGTTACGCCATATTTTCGGTTGCCTCTAATAATCTCCCAAATTTCCAATATTATTAATTATTAATTCAGATTAATAATTATAACTTAATCGCTAAGTTTTATCCTCTCCTTGAAACGAGGAAATAATCAATCTCAATCAATTAATAACGGAAAATATCTTCAAACGATATTCGTCAAATTAGGAAGATGTCACAACGATAAGATTAAATCAGATAAAATCAGTAATTACCCAGATTAACGAAATTTATCCCTAAAGTCTCTAAGGGATAGACACAAATCAATTTCACAGAACTGCGTTGGCTTGATCCTTATAAATATAAGGTACGCAGGCATCTTGAAAAAGGATCCGATACACGAGACAAATCGAGATACCTCTCAAGTCCAGCCCCAAACATCCAAAATCCCAAATCCCCCTATTTTCATGATTTCATTATTCCAGCAACCTCCGAAATTTGTTATCACCAAATTCCTCCGTTAACAAATATTATGTGTTAGAGTCATGATGTTAAAGAAGAACTTGGAAACCGGAAGAAGGTATGAGAGGGAAGTATCCCATTTTGTTTTGATGAGATCAGGTATGCTCAATTTCGAGGACGAAATTTTTCTAAGGGGGGAAGGATGTAACATCCCGAGTCCGAAAATATTAATTCTGATTATTTTATTGGGAATAAGATTTATTACGGTTAAATTTTGAACCGTTTTGGAGATAATAAAGAATTTAGAGACCGAGATGATAAATTATTGATTTTGAGGAATATTTTATTTTATTGGTTAAGGATTAAATTATTATGTCAAATATTAATTATTAGACGTCAAATGATTTTTAGGATTTATTTCCGGGAAATTTGTAAGTGGACTCGTAATTATTTAAAATACGAGATTTTGGAGATTTGATGACTTAATTTTATAAAGTTAAAGAGTATGATTATTTTGGAAAAAATTTGGGAGATAATTGTTTTAATAAAATAATTACAAGTGGAATAAAACGAGATAAAATACGAATAAGTAGTATTTTATTTGGGGCCTAGAATAATTGTTATAAGCAAATAAAAAGAAATTGGGCCAAGCCAAATTTGACAAATACACACATGTTGATACAGAATCGGGGAGAGAGAAATAATTTGGGGGAAAAAACAATTAGGGTTTGAGATTTGATTTGGGTGTTTGAAATTAAAGAGAAGAGTGGGTAATTGAATTGGGGGTTTGAAGTGTGATGAAAAGGAGCGTATGTATATGTGTGTATATGTGATGTGTACTGCGTGTGTGAGGCGCGCGTTGTTGTGCGCGTTGTGGTGGTGGTTGCATTAGCGGGAGGAAGGGGGAGGAAGGAGAGGACGAAATCGAGGGAGGAAGAAGGGAGATGGTGTGTGGGTGTGGGTGCGTTTTGTGTATGTGTGTTCGGTGGGATGTGTGTGTGTTTTTCGGTGAGGTGTGTATGGGCGGCAGTAGGAGGAACCACCACCGTGGTGGTGGTGGTGGTGGCGAGATGATACAAAAAGAAAAAGCAACAGTGGTGGTGGTTTGTGCATCGGCAGAGAAGGGATATAAGAGATGGGGAGAGAGAGAATGAGAGAGAGGAGAGAATAGGCTGGAGAGATTGCTTGATATTGGGCGAGATGCAGAGATATTTCAGATGGAGCATTACAGAAGAAAGAAGAATAGATTTACATGGAGAGATGTCGGAGAGATGAAAGGAGGTAAGAGAAAAAAATCGTAGAAGAGGGAGGTAACGCGTGGTCGTGGAAATGGCAAAGGTTCGCGAAAAGAAAAAGAAAAAAAAGAGCAACGATTGTGGTCACCGTAAAAGCTACAGGTGGTGTGTGCATACATACATCGTAAGTGCGCGAAAGCGTATTTTAATTTCGTTTTATCTTGGAAATGCAGTATGAAAAATCGTTATTTCTTGCGCAGGAAAATTTTGAGAAATCATTAAATATTACAGTTGTAAATTGTGGAGATTAACTTGAGGTTTTGTCGAATATTTAGAATTATATTTCTGGGATTAATTCGAGAATTTGTTGAATATTGGGATTATTATTTTTGGGATTAAATTTACATACTTGTTGAATAGTAGAATTATATTTTGGGTTTTAGTTTGGAAACTCGGATTTATTGGAGTTTTAATGTTTTAAAGTCGTCGATATTTATTGAGAAATTGGACTTCGACTGTAAAAGTGAATTTATAAGATTTGTAAAAGTTAAGGTTTAGAAATTATTAGTAATTTGTTTGGGATTGTTGTTGAGGCGCTGTGACACCGGGAAGTTCTATTTACGAAAAGGTCATGCCCGATTTTTTTGTAAAAAGGACTATGACTTGAGCTTAATAAATGTGTAGGATTTACGAGATTTGTAAACATAGTATTAAGCATGAGCTTTATAAATTCAGATTTCGAGGAGTAAGGTGCGTAGTAATTGGATTATCGTTTAATAAACAATGGAAGCTTATTCGGTGAATTGTGACTAAGAAGACGTCATTGATTTTAGTGGATATTCGTAGAAATGAATCAAGTTGTAGGATGAGATCATTTAAGATCGGTTTGCATTGTAAAGTATGAGTATAATAAATTGAGGATATACGATTGAAGAGTTTGTTGATGCTTGTCCAGGTTATTGGAAAAGTGGATTGAGGAACGGTTGGACTGCTTGGATAGCGGTGGTTGTAAGTATATCTTGCTATGATAAATTGAAGATAATGAGTTATATTTCTGTTAACGGAGTTACTCTGTTTTAAACCCTATGCGTATTTTGTTTTATGCGTGTATAAACATGAATTTGTGGATTTTAGAAGAAATCTATTTTCCAAGTAGAAATGTGAATTGTGGATTTTAAAAGAAAGATATTTTTCAAGTAGAACTGTGTATTTGTGGAGCTTAGAAGAAATATTGATTTTGAGCTGGAAAAGTAGAAATGTGAATTTATGGGTTTTAAAAGAAATATATCTTTTAAATCGAAGTGTTTAAAGTGTGATTTTTATACTATTGTGAATACTCGTCAAATTATTTTAACTAGTGTATGTGGAAATGTGATTTTGAGGAAAACTGAGCAGACTAGCATTGATAGTGGGTCACCTCCAGAAATGGAGATTTGGTAGAACCTCCAGAAATGGAGATTTGATAGAACTTCCAGAAATGGAAACTTTGTGAACTTCCTAAAATAGGAAGTAAAGGCCGGGGACCCCCACTAGTAGAACTTGATGAACTTGTCATGTGTAGAATGCCCAGTTTTTCCTAACGAAATCTGTGAAGTTTATATTTTTATTATAAACTGTGAATTGTGGAATAATGATGATTTAAGATTCAGTGTATTGTGAAATTGTGTTGAGTTTGGGATTATTGTGAAATAAAACTATTTACAAAATTATTATTTAGTTTTAAAAGATGAATACTTTGGCAGAACTCTGATTTCGGTGTGAGTTTATATTTTATTATAAACTGTATTGAGATGAATATATTGGCAGAACTCTGGTTTCATTGTGGGTGTATATTTTATTATAAACTGTGTAGTGATGATGGTTTCCAAAATGAAATTATTTTATAAAACTTCAGTGGATCACTGCAAAATATACTTGCTGAGCTTTATAGCTCATTCTTCTATTTTTATAAATTATCACATGAGATACCGAAGATTTCAGAAGGATCCGTGGGAAAGTAGAAAGAAGTTATGGACCAGCAGAGCTGGTGTTTGATTTAGTAGTCGTACTTCACGTACTGAAGTCGTAGGTTGACTTAAGATTGGAAGCGCTGGTTATGGGCTTTGGTCGTCAGTTGATGCGAGGTAAGTCAGGATAGAATTGACTTGCAGTTGTACAAATTACAGTACATGGTAGATAGTAGTTGAGATGCGTTGTGTGTGGCACAATTTTTGGTGAGGTAGACTTTTGTTATAGAGTTAAATGGTTGAATTGAAAAACAGGTGTATAGTCCTATTTACGAATACTTCATGTCAAAATTTCAAGAATATTAGCAGGTTAAGCAGGTTGTGATGTAGTTTGACGGACCCTCGGGCCGGTTCTTTCCAGAGGAAATCAAACCGGGGTCGGGGGCATCACAGAATTGACTATGATGAAACCTTTGCACCTGCACTCACTCCAACATAGCAAAAAAAAAAACCTTTGCACCTGTAGCAAGATTGGAAGCAATCAAAATGTTTCTTGCATTTACAGCTCATTCAAAATTCAAGGTATACCAGATGGATGTAAAGAGTGCTTTTCTAAATGGCAAGCTTGATGAGGAAGTGTATGTGGAGCAACCTCCTGGTTTTGTTGATCCAAAATTTCCAAATCATGTCTACAAACTTGACAAGGCACTCTATGGACTAAAGCAAGCACCAAGAGCATGGTATGAGACTTTGTCTAAATTTCTTCTTGATAATGGCTTCACAAAAGACAGGAAAAGCACTACAGGTACATGTCAATTCTTGGGAAACAGATTGATTTCTTGGGCAAGCAACAATCAATTTCAACCTCAACTTCAGAAGCTGAGTACATTGCAGCTGGCAGTTGTTGTGCACAGCTCCTTTGGATAAGAAATCAGTTGATGGATTATGGTATGACACTTAGTAATATTCCTATGTATTATGATAATACTAGTGCTAACAAAATTGCAGAAAATCCAGTTCAACATTCAAGGACTAAGCACATTGATGTCAGGTATCATTTTATTAGAGAACATATTGAGAATGGTATTGTGGAACTTTTTTTTTTTGCTAAATAATTAAGTATTTTAAAAAAAGGATTTCACAAAAATAGGTGGCATACCCCGCAAAGAAAGCAAGCTAAAGTCACCAATCGTGAACTTTTAACAGCAAAAACAATTAGAAGCAAAATCAGTACAAGGCTATGACTAAGTCTGGATCCTTTGCAGCAGCTCTCTGAAAGGATTTGTTGGAGTGCACTTTTTCTCGAACTAATCTTTTTATTATGCAGATTAGCACATTAGGAGGAATCCTATGACCCTGAATATGCATTCGGTCATTACGTTCTTTCCATAAGAAAAACACAGCAGCAGCAATATATAAATATGCAAGCTGTTTCTTTACAGTCGAGTAATTACCCATAAAAATTGACCATTAAGAAAATTGTCCCAATTGCAGGTGAACAAGAACCCAGACTTTCGAAGAACCTCTGCGGTATAGAGACAAGAGCTAAAGAGATGTTCATGAGTCTCAATAGCATTGTCCCATAATAAGCATCGAAGATCAGTTTGCTTACTGAAATGAACCATCCTATCCTTTGTGAGCAACCTATTTTTAAACGCTAACCACAAGGTAAAGGAACACTTATCAACAGCTAGAGAATGCCAGACTGCATGGACCCATAACGGAGTTAAATTCGTGGCCCAGATCGAATTCCAGATTGTAGAGAGAGCAACATGTTTTGCCAGAGTACCATCCCAGGAGATTTCATCATTAGATGCAATAGAGATGGAAGTAATTTGTGCGCGAAGCTCAATCATGGTGTTATGATTAGATCTAGGCGGAGACCATGTTTGATTGTGCATAAAAGCACCAACTTTAGCCCACAAAGTTGAGTCTGCAATAGAAATGATAGAAGCATTAAGACGATGTTAGAGAGGAATACCCTGCAGCCATGGGTCATGTCAGAGAAGTAGCTCAGAATTTGCACCAGCTTGATATCTAATATATCTTAATGCAACTAGACGAGATTGCAGAATTTTCCTAACATACCAAGGGAATTTACCAGAACAATTAATAGTCCACAATGCTTTATTTCTCAGAATGGTGTTTTTGAACCAGGCTATCCAGAGAGAAGAGCTGTTTTGCTGAGTTAAGCGCCAGAGTTGAAACAAGTAAAAGGCCTTATTCCATTCACAAAGGTCCCTTATGCCCAAACCCTCCCTCTATTTTTGGCAAACAACAGTCCGACCATGAAGCTTTGACTTGTTTAGTATGAACAGATGAGCCACTCCATAGAAAGTTTATGAACAAAGATTGCATTCTTTTAAGAATTGACTTTGGAAGGAAAAGATGAGTTGACCAAAAACTTTGAATTCCCAATAACACAACTTTGAGAAGTTGTAATCTTCCAGCATGACTAAGCAGTTTATGAATCCAACTATCAATTTTTGAAACTAACCTCATGATTAGAGGAAGACAATCTCGATATGAAATCTTTGTAGTAATTAAAGGGAGGCCCAAGTACTTAATAGGAAGCGAGCCCAGTTGGAAACCTGATGAGTTGATGACATGTGATCGAATATCAACATCCACATTCGCAAAGAAACACTGGATCTTTTCTTTGTTTTTGTACAACCCCGAGACAGCTGCAAACTCATTCTCACCTTTTAGAAGCAAATCAATAGACTCCTTATCACCGTGACTAAACAACATTACATCATCCCCAAATATCAAGTGAGTTAGAGAGAGAGGCTTCGCTTGCCAGTGATATTTAAAGGTATTAGTGCTCGTTGCATTCTTTAAACATGCAGATAAGACTTCCATAGACAGCACAAATAGGTATGGGGACAAGGGGTCCCCTTGCCTTAATCCCGATTCTGCCTTGAAAAACCCCTCTAAAGAACCATTTATCTTAATAGAGATCATACAAGTACTCACACAAGTCATGATCCTGGCTATAAACTGTGAAGGGAATCCCATTTTTTCGAGAGTTGTAGATAGAAACCTCCAATTCAGAGTATCAAAAGCTTTACGTATGTCAATCTTAAAAGCACACCTGGGTTGACCTTTATTGAGATGGTAATTCCTGAATATAGCCTGAGCAAGAAGAATATTATCCCCAATCAAACGATTCGGGACAAAAGCTGATTGATTCGGAGAGATGAGCAGAGGCATAAGTTTTTTTAGTCTAACTGCCAGCATTTTTGTAATGCATTTGTATAAAATATTGCAACAAGCAGTGGGTCTAAACTCTGACATTGTCGTAGCAGATTGAGACTTAGGAACCAAAGCCAAGGCTGTTGAGTTTATAATGCGAGGAAGATGTAGAGATTGGAAGAAATATAAAACACCCTTACAAACGTCATCTCCAATGATACACCAGGTTGCCAAGAAAAATTCTATAGTAAAGCCATCAGGCCCTGGACATTTGTTCTTAGGCATTTCATTTTGTTCCTACTGACAAACAGCTTGCAGATATTCTAACTAAACCACTTGATGAAACTACATTCATTAGGTTGGTAAGTGAGTTAGGAATGTTAAATTTCTAAATCTTAACATCTGCAAAAGTAGCAAGGTATGTTGTTACGGCTTATAGACTTTATAATTTTTCAGGATTTATACTTGATTATTAAATGTTAAGCTGTAACATTTTACCTTGATAAATCTCAGTATGATAAACTTGTAAATAAACATCAGGATCAGGATTACTATCAGGATACTGACGTCATCAGTATTGATATCAGGATTGTATCGTCAGGATCATGATTGTGAAATTTGTGTGTCCTGTTTCAATTCTGAAGTTCATGTTATTCAGTAGTCCAATTCTGAGTTTTGTTGAGTCTATGCTAGCAAGTTTAACACATGTATACTGATGATTTATAAATGTTCAGATCTTGTAAATAAGCATTAAAGAGACATGATAGATAAATAGAAAGATATGTATTTTCATTAATCAATTCATTACCTACATGGAAATGAAATACAATCTTCTCTGCATCTAACAATGGTTACTAATCATATTCTTGTTTAAATTTGTTGCTGCTTTAATCTTCAACGATCGACTCGAGGAAAAGGAGCATCTCAAGAGTCACTTGAAGGATCTACTCATGGATTCCTTGTCTGTGCGACATGAATGAGAGCAGCTGACTTATCTCCATGCTTATTGAGGAGAATGAATAGCATCTCCATCAAGATCAACCTCAGACTCTTGACCAAACTCTTTATCCTCAAGTTTTGAGGAAGTTAGGGGAAGATTGTATCCAACAGATGGATGCTCTAGGAGAAATTTCTGGACATTATCTGAACCTAATCCAGCCATGACTATTTCGATGAGAAAAGTCATCTCTTCAACGAGATAATCATGAACAAGCTGTTCATCGTCTGTGAGGAACCTAAAGTTTGGGTTCATATGGCTATTTGAGTTGAGAATCATTGTTTACAAAGATAAGATTGAAAGGTTTTGGAGTGAAGAGGCATGAGTCGTCAGTTTCTTTTATAGAAAGACGAGAGAAGTTGAACAATCGTTTGGGATTATCAATGCAGTCAGTTATTATTGCACGTGACTGTATTTCTTGTATTTTCAAGAAATGTTGAATATATCTAACCAATTGATTTTGTTCAGATTAATATTTATTTCTTTTTTAGATAAAAGAAAATGCCACGTGGAACTCCATTTAGTCTCTGGAATTATGATGATATTGATCAGAAATTCAAGTGTGATCATCGGGATTTGTGAATAATTATCTTTAAATCACATTACATTTTGTGATTATTTTGATGAGAAGATCACATCAGGAAAAGGAAGCTAATCAGTATTGATTTTATCTTGATAATACCCTGATTTATTTTATTGAAATCAATTTTGGATTTTATTTTCCAAAAATCGTGGGTAACCGCACTTTTTAGGGACTGACACCTGTCAACCTACGTGTCAACGTGGGATAGTGGGTCTGAAAGATTTTGTGAAATACATTTGTTTTGTAACTCTAATTGTTTATTGCTTTCTTCTAACTCGAGTTCTCTAAAGCAAAAACACTCCCGAGTTCTCAAAATCACCAATCGATTTCAATATTTTTCATGTTCTTTTCAGATCAAAATCAATGGCAGCTCAAAGAAGATTACCTAAATCAGTGGCCTTCAAGTTTGGTGACCTCGATTTTATGATGAACAATCATGTAGCAGCTATCACCAACAAGGAAGGGGTGTGAACTGACTTTCACTCAATCATGGACTTTTTGGCAAATGGACCTTTAAGTTATGCATTGATAGCATCTCCACAGATTAATCAAGCAGCTGTTTCACAAGCTTGGGAGAATGCTGAGGTAATTGATTCTACTCAGAGTCAATCAGGTAAGATTGTTCTACACTTAGGACAAGACTCATTTGATATTACTGAATCTGTTGTTAATTCAGTACTTCACTTACCTGTTAATATGAATTATGAGAATGTACCATCTGATGATGATTTTAGAACTATGTTATCTGCATTAGGTTATAATGGACCTTTAAATAACATGAGCCAGTTAAATAGATCCTTTCTTAGGAAAGAATGGTCTTTCTTCTTTAACCAACTTACTAAATGCTTTACTGGTAAATGTAGTTCTTTTCAACAAATTACTGCTGTTACATCTCATATTGCATATCGTTTGCTTTATAACAGAGTAATTAACATTGGTAACATTATCTTGAGTCAGATGTGTATCAAACTTTGGTCAAGAGATCAAGACAGGAAAATGGTTTATTATCATAGATTCATGCAAATGTTTATTAACCATTTTATTCCTGATGTTGAAGCTAGATTTGGTAGTGAACATTTTGTTTCTTCTTATGCACAACAAAAGAGAATTTTTTCTGACATTACAAAGAAAAATAATGAAAAGAATCTAGATGAAATACCTGCAATACACTATCCACAGCATGTTCAGGTACTTCTAAAAACTCATCTTCCTACTCTCTACAATTCTTCTTTCTTTGTGGTGAAATGACTCAGGAATCTCATTTGGAGGAGAACCCACTTGTGTCTACCCAAGTAACCCAAAACCTCATAGTCTCTAAAACAATTCAAGAACCAAGTTTTGATCCACAGCCTATTGTTTCAAAGAAGCCAACCTCTGGTGTTTCTCAAAAGACATCAGTTGTAAGGAAGAGAAGATTTGTTGTGTCAAGTAGTAGTAGTTATAGTGAAGATGATGATAATATGTCTCTCTGCTGAGAGAGCAGAATTGAATGCTGTAGACAAAGAAAAAATGAGAGTCCTCTGTTATCTCTCCCAACCCTAATATCCGCCACTTTTTTTCACCCAAATCTTACACTTTTCCATCAGATCTCTACATTCAGACTTCATGAATCCATCTCCCATCCTCTTTCGTGAAGAAGAAGGATGGATTCGTGAAGTATAGTTTTAGATCTGATGAGATAAGGTTCGAGAAAGGGGCGGCTGAACTAGGGTTTAACCTAGATAGAAGGGAGAGGAAATTTTAAGAGAGAGAAACATTTTGTTCTTTGAAGATACCTCTCCATCTCCGCCTATTACTTTCAAGAATCTAAAGTCTGTGGACGAGATTGACAGAAAAGCAGCTCTTGCACAAGCTACAGGTTTATCCAAGTCGCAGCTGAAAAATTTAAAAAGGCAGAAGTTCAATTTGGGGGATGCTCCCCCTTCTCTACCATCTTAATATTATGGAGGTAGATTTTTGTTCCTACAATACGAGGGGGTTAAATAATAAGATGTCCTATATAAGGGATTTCATTAGTACTAATAAAATTATCCGTTACGCCCTCCTAGAGACTCATGTTAAAAAGGAAAACTCATCTTTTGTTTCTTCTTTTATTTCTCCAAGATTTCAGTGGCACTTTAATTATGATCATCATGTGAATGGTAGAGTTTGTTTGGGTTGGAACCCTTCAATTTGGAAAGTCAGTTTAACTAATGCGTCGGAGCAGCACATTTCTCGCCTGGTATCTAGGACTGATGATTCTTGCAAATGCATTCTTTCCACGATTTATGCTCATAATGATCTTGTTCAAAGACGCTCTCTATGGGCTGACCTTTTGCATCTACAGAGAAATGTGTTTGACGTAGGAGAAGTTTTACCTTGGTGCCTTATGAGAGACTTCAATATCTTTCTTCATGAAGCTGAGACTAACGGGGATTTGCCCAGGAGGACTAGTGCAATGGTTGAAAAGATTGTTTAAACCAGCTGGGAGTAACTGATTTACGATATAGGGGTCAGTTTTACACCTGGTGGGATAGTAGTCTCTCAAACCCAGTGATGAGGAAGCTTGATCGTATCCTAGTTAATCAAAAACGGTTGCAAGTGTTTGATCTCTCCCTTGGTTGTTTCATGGCTAGAGGTCTCTCCGACCACAGCCCTGCCTCGGTCAACTTGGGGGTGCCTTTAAATAGGATTTTTAGACCGTTTCAGGTTTTTAACCACTTGATGGACCACCCTGATTTTTTACAATCTGTCAGTAGTGCTTAGGATATTTCGGTGACAAGGGACCCTTGGTTTCAGCTGACTCAAAAGTTGAAGAATGTCAAGGCTGCCCTAAAAACTATGAACAGGTCTGTTGGGGATTTGCATCAACTGGTTAACCATGCTAGAGAGGAGCTCATTAACTTTCAAAGCAACATGGATTCTGTCCCTTCCAGATTGCAAAGGGAACACGAAGTCCTTTTCTGTTCCAAACTTAGTGAGGCCCTTAAAAATGAGGAAAACTTTTTAAGACAAAAATCGAGGGTAACGTGGCTCAAACTGGGGGATGGCAACAATGGTTTCTTTTTTAACTCCTGCAAGGGGCGCTG
Organism: Saposhnikovia divaricata; assembly: GCA_036435485.1. Lineage (NCBI taxonomy): Eukaryota > Viridiplantae > Streptophyta > Magnoliopsida > Apiales > Apiaceae > Saposhnikovia > Saposhnikovia divaricata. The sequence continues at coordinate 133,016,748 of CM071594.1, read as the reverse complement.
GAACAGCAATAAACTGATTAGCTTGGATGATGATGAAGGGGTGACGTTCACATCTCACTCAGACATATCCCGTATAGCTGTGGATTATCTCAAAAACATCATGGGCTCGTCTGTGAGGTAACTGATTTTCCCTCGTCTCTCAATTTTAATAGACTTTAAAATGAGCAAGCTAGTACCATGACTGAGGCTTTTACTTCGTTGGATGTCCTGAACACATTCAAATCTATGGCCAAAAATCGATGTCCGGGCCCTGATGGTTTCACTTCAGAATTTTTCATTAAAACTTGGAGCATAACTAGCACTTGTGTTACTAATGCTATTCTTCATTTCTTTGACAAGACATTCATGCCCAGAATGGTTAACTCTTCTGCTATCGCTCTAGTGCCCAAATCTGGTAATGCTGCGCACATGTCGAATTTTAGGCCTATTTCTTGTTGTAACGTAGTTTATAAATGCCTTGCTAAGCTTCTCGCCATGAGGATGAGGTCTGTATTACCTACTGTAATTTCACCGAACCAAGCTGCTTTTATACCGGGTAGGGTGATTGGCGATAATATTCTGTTGGCTCAGTCTTTATTTAAAGATTATCACCTCAGGTCTGGTTCTCCAAGGTTTGCTTGCAAACTGGACATTCGTAAGGCCTTTGATAGTTTAAATTGGTCTTTTCTCTTTCACGCGCTTGAAGCTATGGGCTTTCCAATGAAATTTATAGGCTGGATAAAATGCTGTGTTAGTACATGCATGATCTCTGTGAAGGTCAATGGTTCTCTAGAAGGTTATTTCCCTGCTCGTTCTGGTCTTAGGCAGGGGGACCCCCTATCTCCATATCTCTTTGTCATTGCCATGGAAGCGCTCTCTCTTTGCATATCTCGTTCGACTAATATAGACAGTTTCCAACATCACTGGCGAACAAAAAATGCTAACCTCACTCATTTGGTTTTCGCGGATGATGTTCTGCTCTTTTACAAGGGCAACGTAAATTCTATTCGCCATTTAATGCAAGGGGTTTCTGATTTTTCTACTATCTCAGGCCTCAGGCCCAATTCATCTAAAAGTGTATGTTACTTTGGCAATGTTCCGACGAATGTTCAGGAGTTTGCTCTAAATTTTACTGGGTTTGCTAGCGGTTCTCTCCCAGTTAACTACTTGGGGCTTCCTCTTGTCTCCAGTAAGGTTACTACTAGGGACTGTGAACCCCTTATTAACAAGATTTGTAGGAGAATAGATCATTAGACTTGTAAGTTTATCAGTACAGCAGGTAGAATGCAACTCATTAACGTGGTTTTATGTGGGATTCAAAATCACTGGGCTGGGTACTTATTTCTCCCAAAAAGTATTCTCAAGAGGTTACAAAGTATTCTCTCAAGATTTCTCTGGTGTGGTTCATATCATGGGCCCTGTCAATTTAAAGTAGCTTGGCATGACTGTTGTCACCCAAAGGAGGATGGTGGGTTGGGTTTCCGCGATATTTTCCTTTGGAATAAATGTGCAGTTATTTTGCAACTTTGGCGTATCATTACTAAAGCCAAGTCTACTTGGGTAGATTGGTTATACTCCTCTATCCTTCGTAACAAACCTTTCTGGACCATGTCAAAGCCGTCTAAATGTCCTTGGGATCTTAGTAAGATCTTTCACGCTAGAAGCGAGGCTCTTGGTCATATCTCTTACTGTGTGGGCTCCAACTCATCATTTTATCTCTGGCACGACCTGTGGGCAAATGGTAGTCCTCTTATAGACAGATTTGGTCAGTCTATAGTCTCAATTATGGAATCTTCTTTTCTTGTTAGAGCTGCTTCTGTCATTCGTAATAATAGCTAGAACTTTTGTCATACCAACCATGTTTCTGCAATGGATGTACGTCTTCTCTGTTCTTCTATCTCCATTCTCGAGCTGATAAAATTCTATGGGATGGTGTTTCTGGGCCCATTTCTTTAAGGCACATCTGGGATACCCTTAGACCCCATCTTCCTTCTCCTCCATGGGCTGACATGGTTTGGCATCAACTTGCAGTGCCTAAGTACTCAGTGCTTTTGTGGTTAGTAATTAGAGGGAGACTCCTGATTAGAGACAGAATGAGGCGTTTTGTTATGAATGTTTCGATGCAATGTATCTTCTGTAATGGGGTGGAAAGTCACGAACATTTGTTCTGTTTATGTCCGTATACTCAGAGTATCTTGCAAGAGTGCCCAGTTCGCTTGTCTCTCACGTGGGGTGACTTGGCCATGGGAACTTTTGTGCTTAATAATGGTGACAAGCTTCGAGGTTCTATAGCCAACCTGTTTATCTCAGCCGCCTTCCATGAAGTTTGGTCAGAGTGAAATACAAGGATTCATGTTCGAGGTCATACTAAATCTGCTACTATTCTTCTTGGAGAAATTAAAGATAGAATTAGGGATAAGCTTTTTACTTGTCCTATTTTTCTGAAAAAGGCTAAGCGTGATCTTTCACTACAAGTCTTATTGTACTAGTTTTTTGTCTAGTTTTAGTTTAAATATGTTCAGGGGGATTTAATTTCCTCTCCTAGCCTCTTCTGTGTTGCTTTCTAGCTTTCCTCCTTAAATCGCGGGGTATGCCCCTAGATTTGTTTTTGTTTTTCTTTGTGAATAATTTTTTTTTATTTAACAAAAAAAGAAAAAAAAAGAAATGGGGTTTCAAAGGTCTACACGGAAGGTTGAAGAATCTAAGGGAGACTTTGATTCCTGTAAAAGGGTCAGAGTGAGAAAAGAGAGGAGGCCAAACCCTATCCCCTTCTCTTGGATTGCATCGAGGACACGTAGCTCATGCAATGTGCAAATGGTGGAAGGTAATTTCGTCTACTCCACTAAGGATATTGATAAATCTGCCTGTTATAGAAATGCAGCTCCTCTTGTTGTTAAGGAGGAGGGAAATGGATTTGGGCCTTCTGATTCTATACAAAAGGTTTCGGGAAGAGTTGTTGGAAGTGACCCTCTGTAAAGGGATGCTCCAAAATGTCTCATGGAAGATGATATTCATGATAACTTGGACCCCAGTGTCGTGGGTAATGAGCTTGTGTTTGGGCGACTTGATCCCTTGGGAACTAGTACAAGTGTTGACAGTGTCACTCTTGTGGAACTGGGGTCTCCTAGTATGGAGACTGGTTATAAGATAACTAGTAGAGATGAGGGGTTTAATGATGGCAAGGTGGAAGAAGGAGCTTTGGTTACAAAGGCCCCAAGAATGGTTCGAGTTGAGGAATTGATCCCATCATTCGAGGGGGAGATTGGGGAAAACAAGCATATGGATGAGATAAGTTCAACAGAATTTAAGGATGGTATTAGGGAGCTACTGATTGAAACTTTGTTTCATATTGAGAAACTTAAGTAGCATATTGTGTCTCAACGGTTTCAAATCCCTGTTGTTAAGGATTTTATCCCTCTCAGTGAACTGAAACCTTTTGTGAATAGGGTGGGGAAGTTTTACAGTAGTGATAGAAAGGAGCTTGCAAGGTTGGTGAGCACTGTGATCCAACTGCAACACTTTATCCACAATAATGGGCTGGGTATTTTACTCAAGGATAGTACTCATAATGCTGGAGGAACTTCTTGCCAACCGAAAGGGGAAGAAGCGTATGCATTGCAGGGTATCTCGGTTGATCTTCAACTAGATAAAATACCGGTTCAGTTGGAAATGATGAAGGAGGAAATTCAAAGAGGGAGAGGGGGCAGTGGAGGCCATTCCCATGCCCAAGTGGAGCTGCAGCCAAATGGAGAAACTTCAGCAGGGGACCTTTCTATGCAAGGGAAAGATGTGGTGCAGTCACCAAATACTGATGAGTTGGTGCTGTTGGAGGGTTCAAGGAAGAAAGAGGGCAAGATTTTCTTGAAGAAATCGGAGATTAGAAGATGGAGAGCAAGTAGGGGAGGCCACTCCCAGTTGTTGTGACCTTGATCTTCTTTGTAGCCTAGGTTTATGTGTTTGTCTCTGACTTAGTTTTTTTATGTTTCGATCTTAGGATTGTGTTTGTCTGTTGATTTCGCGGGGGTATGCCCCTAGAATTGTTCTTGTTGTTTCCCTTGGGTTATAAAATTTTAATTATCAAAAAAAAAGAATTGAAGGCTGCAATTCAACTTTCTCTCATAGCACAAAGAGATGAAACAGCTAGTCACATCCAGGCTGTAGTCTCCCAAAAGGCTGTAGTACTTAAAAAGGGAAAACAGTTACTGGATACTGTCTCTCAAAAGACTGTGTCTATTGAAAAAGGATCTCATCCCAAGATCACTTTTGTGTCTACACCTCTTGAGTCTTCTCAAGATAAATCTTTTGCTCACTATACCAGGAGAATAAGGAGAAAGATTCAATTGTCACCTACACACACAGAGTCTAGTCCAACTAACATTATGCAGGTCTCTACACATCAAGCTACAACCATGTCAGTAACTGACAAGAGAGATCTGGATATTGATTCTTTATGGGAAACTACATTGTCATACAGACTGGCTATGAGACTTATTTCTCTCAAATTAAAGCTTTCCAGACCTGTTCTAGATTTTTTGGTTGAAAGTGTTCCTAAACTTTAATTTCCTGATGAATATGGACTTCTACATCAACGGCTTGACTTAATGAAGATGTATTTCTATCAAACTGTCAGAGGACACACATCAAAAAAATGAGAGTCGTCTTTCTCTCTAGCTTCTCTCTAACCTCTCTCTTAAACCCTAACTAGCCGCCACAAATTTCTGCCAAATCAGAGCCTTTTTTCATCAGATCCATACATTTCTTGTCTAAATTCACTCCTCTTTCTTCTCCTCCACCTTTAACACCATATTTCTTATATATATACTTATTCGATGACGGGTTTTACTACTTGTCTTTCGTATGATGCTCAACCATTTTGGTTGCTCCGTACCTCCTTTGGTATTAGGGATTGCTGCGTGGATTTCTACTTGTTATTTGCGCCTCTTTCTTCTGTGAGAAGAGAGGAGGTGAGTTATTCGGAGGAGGGCTTTTTTTTGCTAATGCAGATGTTGACTCTTTTAAACAGTATAATGACCTTGCTAATAATGGTGGGTTGGGTTCTAACCTCTTCTCTCCGTTGACTTGTTTGGAAAGTGTCGATAATGGAGGACTATTCGATGATGACCACCTTCCGTTTGATGAATTGCCTGAGTGTTTGGGCGATTTGTTCTGGTATCTAAGGGATGCGATTCAACTCAGAGGCATTATTGAGTTAAGTTCGTGTATCTTTGTTGAACAGACTTTTTCGGAAACAATGGATTCCAATTCAGCTTCTTTCGATGAGCTGAAAATGATTTTCTTTTTTGCCCATGTGGGTACTGTGAAAGAATTCAATCATGACTTGATTCATAATTTGGAGAAGCTTTGCTCTTTGCTCGGAGATGCCTATGTGGTTTGGGATGTTTCACATCTTTGTGTTGATGTGTTTTCACATTCCTTTGATGAAGACAACTCTTATTTGGTTGCTGCACACCTGGTGATTGACGTAATGTCTGAACGGGTTGTGTTCCTGCTCTATATCCTGATGGGTGTTCATGATGAGATTAAAAATCTGGTTTTTGTATTGCTTTCGGTACGCCAAAGTCCCACCACGTATTTAAGGATATTAAGTCTTGATTTGTATGTTTCAATGTTGGTGAAGGATTGGGGGTCTGTTACCTCGGTTGCGGAGAAGCAGGGTTCTCCTGACATTTTCTCAAATAAGGGTCCATTGGAGAGGTTGATGGACATTGCAATGGTTTCTGTGGGTTTGGATGTGTTTTCACATTCCTTTGATGAAGACAACTCTTTTTTGGTTGCTGCTCACCTGGTGTTTGATGTAATGTCTAAACGGGTTGTGTCCCTGCTCTATATCCAGATGGGTGTTCATGATGAGATTAAAAATCTGGTTTTTGTATTGCTGTCAGAAATTCTTGATGCCAGACTTCTGTTTGTAAATGAGACGGAGTGGTTGAGTTCAGCTGATGTCCTCAATGCTAGGAAACTTTTCGTAGGCTGTTATCTGCGTATGCACTGCATGCTGGTAACTGCAATAATTGGCAAGGGAGATTCCCTGTATTGCGATCTTCCCATGAAGCAGATTAGGGAAGCTGCTATGGAACTGGAAGAGGCTTCTAAGCCGCTTGAAGTGTTGTTGTCCGTTTTTTGGTGATCTTCTGATTATTCAGAATGCTGCTGGAACAAAGGATTTTTTTTTTTGATAAGTAAATAATTGATTCAAAAGAAAAACAAGAAACAGTGTCTAGGGCCATACCCCGCGATAAAACATGCTACAATCAAGCAACGAAAAAGCTAAGCAGACATAACAAAGACTACTATCCTTAATACAGAGTTAATAGCAGGGATTTATCTTTTTTTCTGCTTTAATAAAACCTTCACAGGTAGTAAGTCTTTCGCAGACTTTGCGTTTAATTTCCAATATTAATGCGTGGACTGGCTTTGGGGGCTTCGACTTGTGGACTCTGCTGTTTCTCTCCAGCCAAATGCTATGCACAACAATTGCTAAATAAAGGTAAGCAACAAGAGAATGCTGTTTCCTTATCGCTCCATTAAAGAAATTTCCCCTTTGAAAGTCTAACCATGTGTTGCTCAATGTAGCAGGACACTCATTAATAATCTGAGAAGTAAGATTGCACGATCGAAAGAGGTGGTGAGTAGTTTCAATCTCCACATGACAAAATTCACAAGCAGGATTAACATTCAACCCGAATGATAACATTCGTTGCTTTGTATGTAGTCGATTCTTGAGGGCCAGCCAAAGGAAAATAGAGGCGCTTTTAACAGCATAAGGAGTCCAAAGAGCTTTAACCCACAGAGGAGTAGGCATTTTCCTACGAATCGAATCCCATATCACTGTGGTGTTAACTTTCGTGAGCCCTATCCAAGTGATTTCATCCCTGGGAGCTATATGAATCCTATGCAGCTTCTGTCTCAAATCGATTACAACCTGATGGTTGGTGGGAGGGGTTCGCCAGCTCGCACCTTGCATAAACACACTAGCCTTTTCCAAAAACTCAGATTCCATGATAGAAATTATGCCTGGATCAAACTGTTGAATAATAGGAATGTTATCCAACCAGGGATCATGCCAAAAGAGGAATTCTGAATTTAGTCCCACTTTGTAATCTATGAATTGCTTTGCAACACTGCGGCTTTTGAGCCAACATTATATTGTCCCCAATGACTCATTTCGGGACAAAAGCTGCTTGAGAAGGACACCTTTTAACCTAGCAGCCAACAGCTTTGATACGCATTTGTAGATGACGTTACAGCATGATATTGGCCTAAAATGCGACATAGTTGTTGGACTGTCCTGTTTTGGGACCAAGGCTATAGCTGTTGAATTGACGATTCTAGGCATCTAATTTCTAGTGAAGAACCATAGAATTGCTTTCACTACATCATGACCTATAATAGGCCAAGCTTTAACATAAAACTCCGCGGAGAATCCATCAGGTCCAGGACTTTTGTTCTTGGCCATCTTTTTGAAAACATTAAATATTTCCAAAGATGTAAAAGGAGCAGTCATTGAGGCTCTGAGGCCATCAGAAAGTAGAGGCAAGTTGAGGTCAGGAGGCAAAGCTTGAACAGATCTAGTATCACCCATGACCTCCTTAAAATAGTTAACTGCGACAGAAGCAATTCCCTCATGATCAGTATGAATAATGCCATTAGAGTCTTACAAAGCCAATAATTTATTCTTATTCCATCTTGATTTACATGAGTTGAAGAAGAAGCGATTGTTGCCATCTCCCTGTTTCAACCAGTTTATTCTAGACTTTTGTTTCAGCAACTCCTCTTCTGTGTCTAAAGCCTTTTTTAACCCCTTTACCAACTCTGCTTCTTCTTGTAGCTGAGCTGTAATAGGCAAACCTGGAAGTGCAGATTGAAATTGGGCTAGAGAATGTCTAGCATTACTGACCAGGGAATGCACGTTGCCCCTACGAACATTTAGCTCAATCATTTTAGCTTTCACTCTCTTAAGTTTGGTCATTAGAACAAACCAAGCATCACTTGTGACCTCGATCCCCCAAGCTTCTGAAATCTCGTTCATAAAAGATTCATCTTCAAGGATAAAATTAAAGAGTTGAAAAGGACGATGTACTCTACTGTTAGAGACCCCAAGTGTCACTGCGCTTGGTGAGTGATCGGAGAGAACTCGAGGCATAAAATGAGCTTGGGAAAGAGGAAATTCCGCTAACCAATTACTGTTGACCAAAACGTGATCCAGTTTTCTCATTATAGGACTGGATATACTACTGTCCCACCACGTGAAATTTGGCCCAATACTTCGGAGGTCAGACAACCCCAGTTGCAACAAACAGTCTTTGAACTCCCTCATACTAGTAGTCCAAAGATTATGGCTACCATGAGATTACTCGGGGTGAATGTAAGCATTAAAGTCCCCTAGAACTATCCATGATGTTGTGACATTATTAACAGAGTAAATAGCCAGATCCCTCCATAGAGCCCTACGCTCAGAGTAAGTATTAAATCCATACACCACCGTCATGGCAAAAGTTTTATTGTTGGCCATCGAGGTAACTTGACAAGAGATTTGCTGGGCTGAGGAAGATATAACAGCCACTTTCCAGATGGAAGAATCCCAGCCTAACCAGATACGGCCATTTGGATGCTTATCATAATTAAACACCCAATCAAAATGAGGCACCAAAAAAGACGATAGACTTGCAGAAACATCTTTCTTCACATGCGTTTCAAGAAGAGCACAAAGACTCAATTTATTATTCCTGATAAAATCTTTCGCAAAAGATACTTTATTATTCAGGCCTCGGATATTATACGCACACAAGTCTATCATCATAAAAAATTAGTTGAGAGATTTGGGGGAAAGCACCCCCATCTTGCGCTTGAGTTTCTTCAATTGAGACTTAGACAAGGCCTTTTGTAACACCCCCAGATCCGGGGTCAGGGATCTGGTGGTTACGGTCTTACATCCATTAATAATACTTGACTTGAGTCCACAATAAATAAATCACATGCTGTGACCCCACAATAATATCCACTCACACGCACAACAGTTATAGTCCCAAAGATGAAATTGAAATAAGTCTTACATTAAAGGGTTACGAATAAACGTTATTACAATCCCAAAAGGATAACATCATAAGTTTAACAGTTTTGCCGTTGATTACATTAATTATACATATAGTTAAACAGGAAACAAAAGCTGTCTAACTATGCTACCTCAGCAATGGCGGCTAGCATCTCAGCGGGGAGTCCGGTGGGTCGGGTAACCCGCTTGCGCCGAGTGCGCCTGATGCGAGCCATCTGTCCTAGCTGTTGTTGTGACATAATATGAACAAAGCAAGGGTGAGCGAAAGCCCACCAACAATAATATAACTGAATAGTGATACATATATACAGCAGTTCAAAATATCCTTTGAAACCATATGCCATGCATTAATGAGGTTATTGCCAGTATAATATAAAGGATGAAGTTACCAGGTAACTCAAAGTATTTGTTTGTAGAAATATCTGCTACATCAAAAGTAAGCGAGATATTCTCATTGTCATTAAAAACAGGAACTTGCATGAAAAGATTGCAATTCCAGTTATGAACACTTTTCCAGCTCTGCCAACAATAATCATGTTGCAGGAAATAAATAAGTTTGGATGATGAACCAATGATGGAGTATTCACCGCGCCCGCTGTTCCAATCTTGATGATCAGTCGAGATGGTACAGCTCAAATTAGATTTACTACCGGTAGAAGGAAGAACTGACGGCTTTACTTGTCTACCGCCTTACTAGCTCTCCCCGGCCAACGGTTGGGCCAAAGGGGATGGACCGGCGCTACTCGGCCTCTTACACGACTCCTAGTTCAAATAGAATTCATGATTCTGAATGTAACGTTCGTCCCCCTTTCCCCAAGTATAATACTTGTTGATAAGACTCTACAAGGTAGTCGTATCTAGTTGGAAAGGAAAATTCACCAATAACTTCCAAGCTGTGGCTTGGTATCGAATATCAACTTGTTCCAACAATCTTACCCCTCGAAAGATGAGAAGGTAAACAACGACTTAATAAGTCAACAGCACCCGAGTTGCGAGTGAAGAGAATACTCTATGACCGGGAAGTCGACAAGATAAATTACATTTTCCAAGTAAGGTTCCCTTATTATTAGAGAGGTAGACTCAAAGAAGAATGATGTCTGAGAACCTTTCTTGATATAAGATTAATAATAATATGACTCCGAGGTATTTTCTGTAATAATCGAAGAAGATAAACCTTATTGAGGTTATTCTAAGTATGAAATAAATATTCAGAGAATATTTATTGAATTAAAAATATTTAAAGAATATTTAAGAATATTAAAGGATATCTTTAATCAGAGTATTTCTCAAAATAATCCCTGGTGAAACATCAGGAGAATATTTATTGAACAAATAAATATTTAAATGAATATTCAAACTAATATTCATTAATTAATAGGGCCTGAAAGGAATACTTAAGATAATATTCATAATTAATTAGGAATTTAAATGAATATTCAAATAGTAATATTCATTTAATGAATAATATTCTAAATGAATATCAGGTAATATTCATTTAGTAATCCAAGCCCTAAAGGAATATTCGAGATAATATTCGATAAATAAATCAGGCTTCAGATGAATATTTAAAATAATATTCATCAAGTAATTAATATCTTAAATGAATTTTCAAAAGTAATATTTATTTAATAAAATAATATTCTAAATGAATATTCAAATAATATTCATTTAGTAGTCTCATCTTTAGAAGAATATTCGAAATAATAATCGATAATCAATTCGACTCTGAATGAATATTGAGAAATATTATTCGTCGAATGGTTACGTTCAAATAATTATTTGAAGTAAGGATCGTTAAATAAATAATCTCGAACGAATATTCAAATAATATTCGTCGCCCGAATAAGGGAAAATATTTACTTAAATATTTTTCTTCGAGGTAACCTTGATATATCAAGAAATATTGACTCCCGGTCTATAGTTGATGAATAAGATATATACACCCTTCTCTGAGGGTCTTACAATAACCGGCTTATAATTGATACGTTAGCTGTCTAATTTATAAGCCAATAAACAATCAGGGAACAAGCATAATGATATAACTTGAAAGTAGGCATGCATGCTATGGCATATGTACAAAAGAAAACATATATATATTCAATCACAACAACAGCCTAAAAGAAGGGAATTGAAACTTGCCTGGTAGTCGAGTACGGTAAGGGGTAGTGGTAGCGGGTCCCGGGTCAGCTTGGTGATCTATAAATAGCCAAGGCATTCGGGATTAATCACTTAACATCTTAAAAGTTAAGTTATACTGAAATCGAAACACGTTCTCGAGTTATCTCGTTATACCCCTTTTAGTGGATTCCTTTTATCATCGATCCGACCCGACATTCGTTCGTTAATACGACATGTCGTTGTACTTACACTTGGGACATACTTAAGTCATACAAGTTCTAAAGTCGATCGTTACAAATCAATATTATGCTCCGAGTTTTATCGCCCGTTTTCTAAGTGTTTTACCGAAGTTATAATCAAGCGGGTTTTTAGGGGTTCGTTTGCGATTAACTTTGATTCGAACATTTTTATAAAATCGAAAAACGATCCATTTCACATGAGGTTTTCTCTCACACCTTCCTTTTTACCTCTAGTATTTAATTACCAAGATTCGCCACTGACTTACGTATTTTACGAGGGTTCAATTTTAATAACGAACTCGTACTTACGGTTTCGAACGTCTTTTAGTGAATCGGCCATAATTCCTAAACCGTAAGTCCATTTCACATGATCTTTATATCAAAACGAATCTTATAACATGATCTATCTTGCCATGGCAGAACATGATACTGGACAGTGACTATGGCTACTTGTTAAATATAATTGATGTGTTTTGATCAGTGTTTAAGTGTTACAGGGAGTTATCAGAGTTTAGCTGGAAGCAGTCAGAGTTTGTGTAAACTCTGACAGTTGGAAGCTCGACAGAGTTTGTTAAACTCTGTCTGGAGGAAGCGCGTCTACTGTTCAACAGTGATTAAAGATTAATTATGGAAGCGATATCTTTGAAGATTGGATAGCTATCAAAGAGATCGAGTTGACATAGGAGACGTGTGACAATCTGTAATTGATATCATTGTATAGCTGATTATTAGGAATATCAATTAGAGATTGTATCATAGCTGTATGTTATATAAATACAGATAGGTTAACCCTAGAAGGGTATCGATAACGAATTATCATTATTGTAACCTAGCAGCTCTTTGTGATATTTTACATCACGAAGAGGGTTTGAAATACAAGAAGTTTTTTAAGTGCATAAACGCTTTTACTTGTTAATCTCTCATAAAAAGTTGATTATTATTTGTGTATTCGGCCTAACAAGTGGTATCAGAGCCAATCTGTTACTTTATTACAGGTTAAGATCCAAACACAACAATAATCATGTCAGAAATTCCTCCACCAACACCTAATGTTTCTGAAAAGGCTCCTACTACTGTGAGTCGTTATGAACCAATCAGGGTTCCTATTCTGAGGCCATTAGAGTATGCTATGTGGAAGGTCAAGATGACTATGTTTCTGGAGGCTACAGATCCAGAATATCTTGACAGGATTTATGAAGGCCCTCACAATCCTACAAAGCTATCTGTTGCAGTTGCTGGTGAAGCAGCAAAAATGGTTCCAAAGGAAAAGAAGGACATGACTCCTGAAGATCTATCATCAATTGCTAAGGATGCAAAAGTTAGGCATTTACTTCATAGTGCCTTAGACAATGTCATGTCTAACAAAGTCATTAACTGCACCACTGCAAAAGAGATATGGGATGCACTTGAAGTCAGGTGTCAAGGAACTGCAGCTATTAAGAAGAATAGGAGAAACATACTCACACAAGAGTATGAGCATTTTGAGGCTAAACCTGAAGAGACCATGACAGAAACATTTGATAGATTCTGTAAACTGATTAATGATCTGTCATTGGTCAACAAAGAATATGATCTAGAAGACTCGAATCTCAAGTTTCTTCTTTCTCTACCTGAAAAGTGGGATGTGAAAACAACCACTATTAGAGACAACTATGATCTTGCTGAAACAGAGATTGATGAAATTTATGGACTGCTCAAAACTTATGAATTGGAAATGGAGCAAAGAAACAGGAGATCAAGTAGAAAAGGAAAGTCTGTTGCTCTTAATGTTGAAGAGAAGCCTCAGAAGAAAGAGGCAACAAGAAGGAAAATGAAGGGAAAAGCTTTGGTCATACACTCAGAAAGTGATTCACCAAACTCTGATTATGATTCAAACTCTTCTGAATCATCTGACTCTGAGGATGATGAAGAAGAAATGAGAAAAATGGCTATGCTGATGGTGAAAACTTTCAAGAAAATGGGCTTCAAGAATTTCAAGAAAGGAAAAAGGTTTTCTAGGGATTCAAATGAAGACAGGAAAAGCTACAGGAAGTCTGATAAGAGAGATTCTAAAGGGAAGAAGGATAAGTCTGAAATTCAATGCTACAAGTGTAAGGAGATGGGTCACTATGCTCCTGAGTGCAAGAAGGGTAAAACTGGAAAGGTACTCTACACTAAAGGCAGAGATTGGGCAGATACTTCAGATTCTGATGAAGAAGTGAACTATGCTCTCATGGCTACTACTGAATCAGAATCCTCTGAAAATCAGGTACCTCCAACTACCTATGCTTATAATATTGATGACATTGCTCAATTAAGAATTTTTCTTAAGTCATTGCATATAAGTTATAGGGATCAGACTTTAGAAAATGAGAGGATAAAAGCTGAAAATTCTGAACTTAAAGAGAGAAATAAACTTGTTGAAGAGAAACTTGAAAACATGCAACAAGTTCAGAAAGAGAGAGATGATGCTGTTTGCAAAGAACAGATTTTGCTTCAGAAATATAAACAACTAGAATCTGAGTTGGAGGAAGCAAATAAGAAAATTAGGACTTGGACAAATTCTGGAAAGGACACTCAACAGATTTTTCAAACAGACACTGTTGGTCTAGGTTATAATGAGGAAGATGAACTTAGATTTCAAAATCAAGTTAAAGTCAGAACTAAATTTGTTCATGGAACCAGTAAATTTTTGTCTGAGAATGAAAAAGAAGCTGTCAAAAGAAAACCAGTAAAAACTAGTGTTAATCAGGTTAATATTGGTTCAATGACAGATAAACAACTCAAACATAAACTGAAGGAGTTAAAATCTGTTGAGAAAAAGAAAGTGTCAAACAAGAACAGAAATGGAAAAGTAGGCATCACTTCAGGAAATAAACCAATGCTTGCTAGTTATGCTCCAAGAAAGACATGTCATAACTGTGGTAGTACTAAGCATCTTGCAAATTTCTGCAAGAAAAATAAAAATATAAATTCTTTACCTACAAAGTCTGAGGTAAAGAAGGATTTTGCTAGAACTAAGCCACAGACTCTATGCACACACTGTGGAAGCACTTGGCATTCCATCTATACTTGCAGAAAGTATCATGCTATCTATCATAATTACTATGAACTTAAACCCAATCTAAAATGGGTTAAAGTTGATACTGCAAGTGCAAACACTGATACTGTTAGCTCAAACTCTGATAATGTTAATTCCGCTGCAAAAGCTAACAAAGTTAAGAATGCCAAAGGATCCAAGCAAGTCTGGATCCTTAAAACTAATCCTCAGTAATTGTTTGTGATTGCAGGGTAACAGGGAGGCAACCCTAGTCGTGGACAGTGGATGTTCAGGACACATGACTGGAAGTAAAGCCCTGCTATCAGAATATGAGGAGAAAGCTGGCCCAAAAGTTTCCTATGGTGATGGCAATATAGGAAGAACATTGGGATATGGCAATATCAATCTTGGAAATGTCATCATCAACAATGTAGCTCATGTCCCAGGACTCAAGCATGACTTGCTATCTGTGAGTCAAATCTGTGACAAGGGATATCATGTAGATTTCCAACCTGAATATTGTGAAGTTATCAGCAAATCTACAGGAAAGGTTGTTCTAGTTGGTCACAGGCAAAACAACATTTATGAAATCAAGCTTTTGATAGACTCTGTTGGAAAAGCTGTTTGCCAGTCTACAAGAATGTCTAGTGAAGAGAGTTGGAAGTGGCACAAGAAACTCTCACATTTGAACTTGAACAACATCAATGAACTGATCAGAAAGGATCTTGTAAGAGGACTCCCAAAGACCCTGTTAAATGTTGATGGCCTATGTGACTCATGTCAGAAAGCTAAACAAAGGAAGTCATCTTTCAAGAGCAAAACAGAATCTTCTATCACTGATCCCCATCATCTTCTGCATGTTGATCTATTTGGTCCAGTAAATGTTATGTCTATTGCAAGGAAGAAATATGCTTTAGTCATTGTTGATGAATACACTAGATTCACCTGGGTGTATTTTCTAGCAACGAAGGATGAAACTGCATTGACTCTGATGGAGCATGTGAAGCTTCTGGACAAAGGATCAAGCAACAAAGTTAGAATCATTAGAAGTGATAATGGAACTGAGTTCAGAAATGCAACAATGGAAGAATTCTGCAAGGACAATGGAGTAAAACAAGAATTTTCAGCACCTGGTACACCACAACAAAATGGGGTAGTTGAGAGGAAAAATAGAACATTAATTGAAGCTGCCAGAACTATGCTTGATGAAGCAAAATTGCCAATTTATTTCTGGGCAGAAGCTGTTCAAACTGCTTGTTTTACTCAAAATGCAACACTGATCAATAAGCATGGAAAGACACCATATGAGATGGTGAAGAAAAAGAAGCCTAACCTGAAATACTTTCATATTTTCGGGTGCAAATGTTTCGTTTTGAAGACTCATCCAGAACAGTTGACCAAGTTTGAGTTAAAGGCAGATGAAGGAATTTTTGTTGGCTATCCACTGTCAACAAAGGCATTCAGAGTTTACAATCTGAGAACTAAAGTGATCATGGAATCTATACATGTTTCTTTTGATGATAAGAAGATAACTGGACTTGAAGACAAAGACGAATATGATCAACTGAACTTTGAAAATGAAGTTTTAAACTCTGATGAAGGAAACTCTGATGAAACAATTCTGACAGACTCTGTTGAAACAAACTCTAAACCTCTACTGGTAAATTCTGGAGAAACTTCTGAGTCACAACAAAGAGGAGAACCAGTTGAGGGGGAGCATGATCAAGATGAAGACTCAAACACTGATACTGAGTCAACTGAAAAATCTGGATCAAACTCTGATGCTTCAAACTCTGAAAATTCAAATTCTGACTCTGGACAGTCAAAGTTCAGGGGGAGTCTCAGAAAACGAAAATAGATCACAACAGAATCAGGAGAGCATGGATCAAGGGGGAGGATCACATGCTGATAGAAGTCATTTGTCTTCTGCTAGGAAATGGACTAAATCACATACACCTGATTTGATAATTGGTGATCCAGATGCAAAAGTAAAGACAAGAAGTGCTACTGCAAGTGAATGTCTATTTCATGCATTCTTGTCTAAAAATGAACCAAAGAAAGTGGAAGAAGCTCTTCAAGATGCAGACTGGATAACAGCAATGCAGGAAGAGTTAAATGAATTTGAAAGAAATGAAGTTTGGACCCTTGTACCAAGGCCAAAGAACAGATCTATTGTTGGTACTAAATGGGTTTTCAGAAACAAGACTGACAGTGAAGGTGTTATCACGAGGAACAAGGCTAGACTGGTAGCAAAAGGTTATTCACAGCAGGAAGGAATAGATTATGATGAAACATTTGCTCCAGTAGCAAGATTGGAGGCAATCAGAATTTTTCTAGCATATGCCTCTCACAAGAAATTCAAAGTGTTCCAGATGGATGTGAAAAGTGCTTTTCTGAATGGAAAGCTTGAAGAAGAAGTGTTTGTTGAACAACCACCAGGATTTGTGGACCCCAAATATCCAGATTATGTCTACAGGCTAGATAAGGCACTATATGGACTTAAGCAGGCACCAAGAGCATGGTATGAGACACTTGCTCAGTTTCTTCTAGAAAGTGGATTCAACAGAGGTACAATTGACAAAACTCTGTTTTATTTCAACCAAGGAAGTGACCTCCTTTTAGTTCAAATTTATGTTGATGACATCATCTTTGGGTCTACTAATGATAAACTCTGTAAGAAGTTTGCCAAGCTCATGCAGTCCAGATATCAAATGAGCATGATGGGAGAGCTTAGTTACTTTCTAGGCCTACAGGTGAAACAAACAGAAGATGGAATTTTCATTAATCAAGAAAAATACACCAGAAATCTTCTCAAGAAATTTGGTATGCTTGACTGTTCATCTGCATCAACTCCCATGGCAACAGCAACTAAACTGGACAAAGACACAGGAGTTTCAGTGGATATGACAAACTTCAGGGGCATGATAGGATCTCTTCTATACTTGACAGCTAGTAGGCCTGACATCATGTATGCAACCTGTCTTTGTGCAAGGTTTCAGGCAGATCCTAGAGAGCCACATCTGACAGCTGTGAAAAGAATCTTCAAGTATCTCAAGGGCACCATATCATTAGGTCTGTGGTACCCCAGAGAATCAGATTTTAAGCTACTTGGATATTCTGATGCAGACTTTGCAGGCTGTAAGGTAGACAGAAAGAGCACTAGTGGAAGCTGTCAATTTCTTGGTGACAGACTTGTTTCCTGGTACAGCAAGAAACAGAAATCAATCTCCACATCTACAGCTGAAGCAGAGTATATTGCAGCTGGTAGTTGTTGTGCACAGATCTTATGGATGAAGAATCAATTGCTGGATTATGGATTGAGGTACAGTAATATACCTATTTACTGTGATAACCAAAGTGCTATTGCTATGACAGGTAATCCAGTACAGCATTCAATGACCAAGCACATCAGCATAAGGTACCACTTCATCAGAGAACATGTGGAAGAAGGAAATATTGAACTACATTTTGTCTCTACAGAACAACAGCTTGCAGATATCTTCACTAAACCATTGAGTGAAGTTACATTTACAAGGCTGGTTAATGAACTAGGAATGATCTCTGGTTCTGACTAGAAATGTTGGTTAGATTCAAACTTTACTTATGTGATGTATTAATCATATTTCCTGATTGGTTAAATACTAAGTGAACTCTGTTGATTAAACTCTGTTATGCATACTCTGTTAAACTCTGTCAGCATGTCTGTATGTCATACACTGTTAATAAGTTTGATAAACTCTGTGAACTTTGAGTTGATTTTTGTCTGAATGAAAATACCAATGAAGAAATATGTATGAAGCATGATTCTCAGCAATTAATCATGAATCTTTCTGAGTTATTGAGATCTAATCTTAGATTGTGCAGAAAGTTAACACAGCATGATACTGGCTCATATTTATAGCATCTCTTAGTTTATTTTGTCCTAAACTCTGAGTCAATAAATACTGTGTGCATTACCTTTCATGAAGAACTACTGATGTTGATGAACTCTAAACTCTGTTAGTTATACTCTGATAAAATAAAATGTTTACTGCAATACCCCAAAGAAAGTGTATATAGGTTGTAATACTCCTTTGAGATTATGTTGGATACTAGGATGACCCAGGAACCTATTGGTATATAATATGTGCTAAAATTCTCTGATTTTTGGTGACTAGTTAAATACTAGGATGACCCAGGAACTTATCAAAATGATAAGGGCTAAAATTTTTGAATTTTTGGTGACTGGTTCCAACCTCTGATTACTGGAATGAAAAAAAAAAAAATGAAAAAAAAAAAAGAGAATGAAAAAAAATGTGTATATAAAGAGGGTATAAAATAAAAATTACTGTATAAAGTTCGATTACTTCAGAGTTTAGCTTTCATCATACAGTCAGTGTTTACTATGACAGTCTGTGCATCCAGTGTTTATTGATTTACTTTATGGATTTTATGAAAAATTAGATGCTCTAAAAATTGACTTAGTAAACTCTGCTTCACACACACAAATATTCACAACTGTGCAATTTATGAAAGGGTTTCGATGATAAAGTTGGAGAATTGACAAACGCTGTTGATTCGTGATTTGCACTCTAAGGTAAATTTTCACTTGGACAATTTGAAAGTCTTGGAGTAAGTAGGGTTTTTGACAACTGTTAATCAGTGGATAGTTCATGAATGTGTTCTTTATATGATTACTTTAATTAGTTTTCATATTCTCTTCTTGATGCATTTTCTTGAAGAACAGTTCATATAACACAAATAACAGTTGTAGAACACAATGAATATGATTAGAAAAACAAAATTTTCATTGATAATAAGAAAGAGATTACAAGCAAATATTACATATTTTTGTTCTCTCTATCTGCTAATCTATTCAACAGGAAAGTAAAAGGTCCGTCCACACCACTCCATTGTTAGCAAAAATTCCCAGATCCCATCTTTGCCACTTTATTTGGGTGGAAGTTGAAGGGATAAGGTTATTTTTGCTGACATATTCATTAACAATGGTTGGTGGTGGTGGATGAGGATGCCTTCGAGGAGAGCCATGCCAATGTTGCTTGGAGGGCAGCATCGATGTCGATCACCCTTGCAGGTTTCTCTCTCTCGAGCTCTTCCAGACCAGCATCCATTTGCAGCCACAGCGTCTCAAGCTGCCTTTCCCACTCAAACGCTTCAAACTCTTCACGAGAATAGCTGAAGATGTCTCTATTTTCGACAAGATGAAGGTTTTTCTCTTTGATGGTAAGGTTAGCCATTGTTTTTCAAGAGTATTTGGTTTGAAAGGTTTGTGATTTTCCAGGGGAGACTGAAAGGTTAAAGGTTTAATGAAATAATCTGATCAAGTCTCTAGGCCTTAAATAGAGATGGGTAAGAACGAAGTCCTTAATCGCTTCGTATTCTGGTTATTAAAGGCAACAGGTAAACGTTTCAAATTCTGATTTTACTTGGGTCCAGATATTTTTAAAAGAGTATTATTTGATTTTTGTTAAAATCAAATATTTTAATGTTTTAATTTTAATATACTCTTTTTAAAAATAGGCGCACATGACCCACTCGCCCTTAATGTGTCCCACTTACCTATTATCGTGTCCCACTACACATTAATCAAGGAACTGATTGAGTGTTTGTTACATAAGAGATTGAGTTTCATTAATTTAATCACTTTTGTGTCCAAACGAGTTTGCTTTATTCTTACTCTCACAGTTTTCTTATTTTTCTCTTGGGCACTCACGCAAACACCTTTTCTACATTCATATCTTTTGGAAATTCTTGGAAATTCTTAACTCAATGGCATCTAAAGCATTCACTGCTCTTGGCTTACGGTTTGTTCCTAATAACTATGAAGCTCCACTCTATCATGAACGCGTTCCAGAATCGTTTCATCTCATGCAGAATTTTTTGAGGGATTCAGAGATTGGACGAGCTCTGACTGGACCTGCTACTCTTTCTGCGTCTCAAATTGCTTCATTCTGGCAGAACTCAGTTTATGTGAATGGAGGAGAAAGTGGAACTCCTACCATTATCTTCACCTATGAAGACCAAGACCATGTGATTACTCCACAGACTGTACGAGATACGATGGGTTTTGACACACATACTTCTTATACTCTGGTTAATGAAAGTTATCTGAGAGACATGCTACAGGAGATAGGTTACATGGAATCTCTTGACAAGCTTGGCAGTATAAAGCGACCAAATCTCAGAAAGGAATGGAATTTCTTCTTTGATTGCATAACAAGAACATTCCAGAAGAAAGTCACAAACTGGGATGCCATTCCAATGGATAGTCTCCATATCGGGTATTCTTTGCTCTATGGTATTAATTTTGATTTTGGTCGATATGTTTTGATGAGCTTAGGTGATAAATTGTCAGAGACTACCACTGTCTACTATGCTCGTTTCTGTCAAATGTTGTTCAATGCATGTGTACCTGGTCTTGTAATTGATGAAACTGATAAAGTTGATCCTTTTAGAGTCAATAAGCGCATATTCTCTGATATGACTAACAAGGATGTTGGTAAAGAAAATCTTCCTGAGTTTATCATGCCTCTTGCTCTACGAAATTTTCTAAATCAACCACAAGAACCACAACAAGACCAACAGGAACCACAACACGATGCACCACAACAAGATGAACCTGAACAAGAACCACAACAACCTGAACCACACCCTGAACCTCAACCAGAACCAAACACTGAATCACCTGCAAAGCAATCTTCACCCACTTCAAACTCAAACTCTGATTCTCCATTAAATTCAAAGTCTAAATCTCAAGGCGTTAAGAAAGCACTTGCTAAACGACATGCCAGTCTAAGATAGGCGGAAGAGACAAAGAGGAAATCAAAACGAAAATCTCCTGAAGCTGTTTACACTAGAAAAGGGAAAAGACTGAAAGCTCGAGCAAACATGCCTAAGTCACCACCTTGTGAAGAGGATTCAGATAATGTACCTCTAGCAAAACGAAGAAAAGTGATATTCTCTGATTCTGTGGATGAAGATATTGAAGCTCCAGAGGTTGTTTCACAGCAAACACCTCCTGTTGAGGTTGAGAAAGATGCAATACCTGCAGAGGATGTAATACCTGCAGAGGATGTAATGCCTGCAGAGGATAAAATGCCTGCAGAAGAGGATGCAAGAGATGGTGTTTCTCCAATAAATGCTGTTCCTGATTCATTTATGCCATTATCTGATCCTATCTCTAATATTGGTGTAGTTGATCAACTTACATCTGTTCCTTCTGAAGCTGTGGCATCTCATACTGAGATAATATCTGATGCTCACCACACTGTTGAAGAAGGTGAAGAAATTGATCAGGCAACCAAAGTATCTTCTCAGTCAATGCCTGTTGCTGAGCCTGAGCAACATGAAGAAAATCCTGAAAAGCCTACAGAAGGTATTGCTAAATCTATGGCTGAAGATGAACCAGTTAAAGCTACAAGTGTTGAAGCTGAGGGTGACAGTAGTGCAAACTCTGATACCTCTCTGAGTGCACCAGTACAAACTGATGATAAACATACACCTTTTTCTCAACCTTGTACTTCTCATGAAGTTGAGAGAGCACAATTTGCCAAGAATGCTGCTGAATGGTACAAAGAAGATTGTATTTTTCCATCAAGAAGAGTAGCTAAGTTTGTTAAGCAAAGTGCTGATACTATCTCTAATCCAGAGATTCTTTCTTGCTTGCAAGCAACTATAGTTCAAGTTAAAACTCTGGATAGACGATTTGATGATACTAATTTGGCAATCACTTCTTTGCGAAATGAGGTTGTAGCTAGAGAGATGAAGATGGAAACACATTCAAAACTAGTGACTACAAAATTCTCTAAAGCTCAAGACAATATCCTTGCCAGACTGAGTAAAGTTGAAGAGAATCAGTCTGATTTATCTGCTAAAATTGATTCTATTGCTACCTCCCTGGAGTTAATTACTTCTATCCTTATGCCTGATGATGTCAAAAAGGGGGAGAGAGTTGTCAGAAGGGATAGTGCTGGAGATGGAGGGGCAAGTAACAAAGACAAAGGAAAGAAAAAGGCTGAGGAGGTTCAAACTCTGAGAACTAGTAAGTCATTCATATCACAGTCTGTTGGGAGAAATACTGATACTAAAGGAACTTCAAGGACCAAGAGTTTACTGTTGTTTTCAAATCCACAAACTGATGAAGAGTTGGCTGCTAAGTTGTTCATTGAAGAGAATGAGGAAGGAGTAACGATTGAAGACGTTGAAGCTGAGGAAAAGAGTTTACAAGAAGAACATCTTAAAGCTTTAAAGTCTGATAAGGTACAAAAAGAAAAAGCTCCTAGGCCTGTTCTTAAAGGCATTGTGATCAAGGAAAATGTTGATGCTGATCAAAGATCACATTTATCTAAGAAATCAACAGAAGCTGAAGCTAAACTCAAGCTGAAAGGCATTGCTATGGAAGGCATTGCTATGGAAGGAGAAGATTCAAAGAAGAAAGATACAACCTCTGTTGCTACACAAGTTGTGTTTAGACCTCTATCTTCTCAGTTGAAATCAGTTTTTGGTAAAGGAACACTTCATGATCCAGATGTGTTATCTGGAGTCTCAATGAATATTTCTGATGGAAAAGCTTTATCTGGTAAGATTGGAAATAATAAGGCTGGATTAGGCTCACATAGAGACAGAAGGCAATATACTGGTCCTAGAGATCCTTCTTCACTGGCTGTTCCAGGTCGTGGTGTACCTCAAGAGAGTCTGGATAGACTGGAATCAGTGCAGTTGGTTCATCAGAAGAGTTTAGACAAAGATTTTCTTCTTTACTTCATGGCTGATGGGACAGTATTCAAAGTTGGTGAGGATGATATCGGCTTGAAATATTGGGAAGAACTAGAGTATGTTCTATATCTTCTCAAGGTGAATAGTCGAAGGACTCAATCTGTTGCTAATGTACTAAGACAGAAGATGACTCAGAATCTGGCTATTAGAGGACAGAAATACAACAGCAGATACATTCCTAAGTACAGGGATTACCAAGGCAATCTCATTGAAATGAAGAAAGGTACTGCAAAGTTAAAAACTGATTTGGGAATCACAGTACTTGACTTTAATACTCAGGCAGAAAAAGACAGATTTATCAGACTGGGTAATGAAATGAGAAGAAACAAGATTTATGATCTTAGGGCTGCTATTTACCAAACAGATGAAAGTGATCCTCAACTCAGAGAAATCAAAGAAGCAATGAAGATTGAACTTGAGAATGCAGAAAGAAGATTGATGATTGATTATCTCAGAACCATGCCAGATCTTGAAATGATTAGAGATTAAAGTTCTGTAAGAATTTTCTTATTCTCTATAGTTTTTAAGCTTAAACTCTGAATCTGTATAAACACTGTATTTATCGTTTGTTTTGACATCATCAATTATTGTCATTAACTTGTACATTTTTTATAATGAACAAGTTGGGGGAGATTGTTAAATATAATTGATGTGTTTTGATCAGTGTTTAAGTGTTACAGGGAGTTATCAGAGTTTAGCTGGAAGCAGTCAGAGTTTGTGTAAACTCTGACAGTTGGAAGCTCGACAGAGTTTGTTAAACTCTGTCTGGAGGAAGCGCGTCTACTGTTCAACAGTGATTAAAGATTAATTATGGAAGCGATATCTTTGAAGATTGGATAGCTATCAAAGAGATCGAGTTGACATAGGAGACGTGTGACAATCTGTAATTGATATCATTGTATAGCTGATTATTAGGAATATCAATTAGAGATTGTATCGTAGCTGTATGTTATATAAATACAGATAGGTTAACCCTAGAAGGGTATCGATAACGAATTATCATTATTGTAACCTAGCAGCTCTTTGTGATATTTTACATCACGAAGAGGGTTTGAAATACAAGAAGTTTTTTAAGTGCATAAACGCTTTTACTTGTTAATCTCTCATAAAAAGTTGATTATTATTTGTGTATTCGGCCTAACACTACTGTCAAACACGATTCCTTAAGGTTAACAAAAATCGGGCATTACAACGGCTATAAATCGGGCGTTCCATAAATCGTAATCAACAACCCAAGCCACACCGGGCATCTAAACAACTTATACACATAATAAGCATCTCAACAAGTCCAGAAGCTACTGATCTTAGCATCAAAATCATTATGTTAATCAAATCACTAAATCACTAACTAAGCATGCTTATAACATGAACATAATCATAACTAAGCTAGATCCATCAAGAACATGCTTAAAACTCAAATTAGATCTAGGGTTTTCAATTCTTATACCTTCCTTGGAGTATGTACTAGCCTCACAAATCTTGGTATGGTCCTTGGATAGCCTTAAGTTAGCTAGGATCAACCATGAAAACAAGAAAAACAAAGATTAGTTCTTGAAAACACTATTCATCATCATCTTTGATGATTTATTTGAAAATGGAAAAAGATGAATTTGAAGCTGAAATTTCTAGGGGATCTAAGCTATGATATGAAGTACTCACCATAAATATTTCAAGATCAAATGATGGTTGGAAGCCTTACTTCTAGCACCTTGGCAGAATTTTTCAAGGAAGAAAGGAAAATGGAGAGTTCTTTGTGTTTGCTTGGTTGTTTTGATAATAATTCATAAAGTGATGAGCCTTGGATGATATCTCATCTCCTTTTACTTTATTAAAGTGCTTTTGGAATGAATGGTGAGATTTGAAAGCATGTGTAGCACTTGGATTGATTTATGGCTAACTAGAGTTTGATTTGGCTAACTACTAGTCCAATCCTTAACATGCTAGTTACTTAGCCCACTTGGTTGCTAGATATTTATCTAGTAGCTTATGCATGACTCTTGCTTCCACTGCTTGTTTCTTTTGTCCGGTTATTGCTCGTTTCGATTGATCGTTCGGGCGAATAACTAAGTAGTTTCACCTCTAGGGTTTACCGGGAAATTTCTCGATATTCATAATACCTTCCCCAATCCTTAATATAATCCTCGTGATGACCATGTAGGATATTTAATCTCGATACGAACTTAATCCATAATCTAGGATTCGTTCGCTTTATTGATTAATCACGTTATAACGTTTTAGCGGTTTCTAGAACGCTTGTTTCACTGCCTCAGTGGTTTCGTACCTTCATTCTTAAATCAAATATAATAACATCCCAAAATATCAAATCCTCAAAGTTAATATCTCAATTCTTGGATTATAATAATATTTAATCCACTGTCCGGTCAAATATTATACCGAAAAAGAATTTGGAATTTCTGAATTCCGATCGTCTCTACATTCACTTATTTCCTCCGCGTATTACTAATATGACTTCGAAACATCCATATCACGTCCCGTACATAGGGTGGCATGAAAAGTTTTCCAACTTACAAAATCACTATTCATCCACCAAATTACTATGCACGTACAGGAAACACTATGCACGTACGGGAAACACTATGCACGTACGGGAAATACTATGCACGTATGGGAAACACTATGCACGTACGGGAAACACTATGCACGTATGGGAAACACTATGCACGTACTCATTTCCCTTCAAGGATCCATTAGCTCCTTCCTGGATGGTAGATTATTCTTATCTAGGTCCTCAACCATCGAATTACTCTATTCTAACAATATACCAATGCATCAGGATCATTGTCCAAAGCAATATCCATTCATTACAATCATTGTTCTTTGAAACCACCATTCATTAGAGCTGGTGACCTTGTTGTCGGAATCATTGTTCCTCATTTTATCATTACTTAATAAAAAGTTTTAATTATATCCAAAATTTGGGGTTCTTACACCTTTTCTGCGTTTTCTGCATTCTCCTCTATAATGAATGAATGCAATTTACGATCAACCTCATCCACATTTTTTAACCCATTGAAAGTATTAAGAGGAGGAGGAGATTCCTCAACAGTAGGAGATTCCTCAACAATAGGAGAAGGAAAAGTTCTGCCCTTACGATTCATTTGGAACCACTCCCCATCCTGATCTTTTTTTTCTATGGTGCACGAGTGGTCTGAAACTGATTGCTCCTGTGCAGAGGGCAGAACAACACCTACTTTTTCTGTGTGGCCAATGTCAGCAGCCACAGGAGTGGGGTTCTTAGTTGCATTCACAGAGACATCATCTTTGGGAGCTTCACTAGGCATTTCGGTTTTTGCTTTTGGAGCCCAGGTTTTCTTCACAGCAGGACACGCTGCAACAAGATACCCCAAAGAGTTGCATCCTGAGCAGATGAGGGGCTTTACAGGATAGGCGATACGAACTTCAGTAGTACCCTCACCCATAGTTGCCACAGTGAGTTTATCAGGCAGGGGATCACCAATATTGTAAAGAACACATATTCTCGCAAAGGGGAGAGGGTTTAGTTGCGATGTGAGTTTGTCAGCACTAAGGGGTCGCCCAATAGGACTAGCTAAGTAACTCAGTCCCTCAATGGTCCAGTAATAATCAGGAATATCACTAATCTTGAGCCACAGTGGAATAGAATTTACTGGTTAACTACCAAGATTGACTCCCCAAGGGCATAGCACAAATGGCTGTCTATCAAAATACCAAGTTCCCCGAGCTAACGCCTCATTCATTTCAGCGTCAGTATTGAATTTCAGAATATATTGCCTTGCAGATTTCTGAGATATGGAACATAATCTGTCACCCCAGGCCTTCTTCGCAAAATCTTGTAGCTTATGAAAAGGCCAAATACCCTTCGTGAATGTCCCTACAAGACAAGATTTAAATTTTTCTACTCCCTGTCTCAAGACCTCAGGAGGTGGAGAAACAACCTTCGAGCCAGGTGATAGGGGACAAAAATCAAACACAACATTATCAAAAGCAGGGGGAGGTTTTTTTCCCACATTAGACCAGGAGGCCTTTTCCGGATTATTGACATTGATTTTCTCTACATTAATTGCTGCCTCATCCGACGATTGCTTGCTGGGAACACTGTTCTTCTCTGATATAACAGATTCTTTCCTCTTGTCGTTCTTTGAACGAGATGGCCCAGCTACATTAGAGTGCTTAGACATCTTAGATAGTTCAGCTTCTCTATTAACATTACCAACCTTAAACGTGGGTAGCCCAAATTCGTCTCTTCCTGTGATAAAGTCAGTAGATCTGGGAAGACCTACATTGAAAGCATCAGATTTCATTATCTTATCTTTCTCAAACGCCGCCATATATAAACCCTTAGCCTCCATATATTTTTGCATTTCAATTATCAGGTTCCTAGCTTCCTGCAGATCTTTACGATCTTGTTTAGCAACATCAAACGCCGCTTTGATTGCTGGATTCGCAGAGTAGTTTTTAGTAAAAAACTTTTTTTCACTCTTTGTGTCTCCTTCCTCTTCAGAATTGAGAGAATCCTCAACCTCAATCCTTTCAATAGGAATGCCTCCTTCTAGGCTAGACTGGATAACATAGTTCCTAGCATCTAGCCCTTCAACCACAAGGCCATCTTGAGCTAGATCTGATGCAAGATGAGGGACGTCATCTAGATCTCTGGGCTGCTCACGCATTATCTCCTGAAACACCGAGCTGGCAACCGCAAAGGGGGTATTAAAGTTGCTATGATACCCAAACTCCAATGGATGGCCCTCATGATCGACCGGAACTCCATCAGAACCGACGTTAGAGTCTTGGCTACCCATACCCTAAAACAATTAGTAAAATAGAATTAAAATATTTATAGGTATAAGAAATTTAGTGTTTAGGTTAGAGGTAGGAGAGGGGAATTCGTGAAAATATTTGGGTTTAAGTGATGTATGTGAGTAGGATTTGTGGCGGCTGTAAGAAGGGAATTAGGGTTAATGTTTCAACCTAGAGAGAAGGGAGAGCAATCTTCTAGAGAGAGAAACATTTTCCTTTGTACAACAAAGGATTTGGGTTATGGTGATTTGTATTACATTCAAGGTCTAGATGCAGGGATACATGGATCTGATTATAATTGCATAACTGTTGTTGGTTTTGGTACAACAATTTACTTGGCTAGTTTCGTTTATGATGCTGGGAATGGGCATAAACACTTAGCTGTTGGGAGTGTTAATGCCCTGTTTCAAAATGTTTGCATGATTTTCTGTCAATTCAAGGTTAGTAGAAGCTGGTTTCACTGGAGGTCCCGCGCTCGAGGTCCTTTTGTCTGTTGCTACCCTACTGTTGCACATTATATATGTTTGGTCATGAGCAAGACGAGAGCAGTGTTGGTTTGGGCTATGCTGTTGGGACCACTTGTTGATAGTGGTATAGTTTCAGACAAGAATGGGCGCTCTATGTGATCTAGGTTCTTAAGCTAGTTTTATCTAGTTATTTATTTGCAGATTTGAATAGTTGCCCTGGTGGCTATTTGTAATGCTTGAATGTTGACTTCGCGGGGTATGCCCCTAGATGTGTAATCAGTTGTTCCTTTTGGTATAAATTTTAATTAGCAAAAAAAAAATTGTCAGAGGACAACTAGTCAAGAAATTTGGACTTCCAAAGCATGTTGCACTTCAAGCACTTCATGCTTATCTCTTTGACAAAGATCTTATTGTTGAAGAAGCTCCAGCTCAAGGTGAACAAGAGAAGGTAGTAAATAGAGGGAAGCAGTCAATAGAAGGTACTATTGCACCAATGGTGGATAGTAGGACAGATCAGATCACAGTCACTGCAACACAAGAACCATCTAGTCAGAGGTTGGATGACTCAGGATCTGTGATAGCTGATGGTGAAAGGTCTTCTGTGATGACTGAGAATGCAAGTGAGATACCCTATAATATGGGAGGAATGACTTTGATTGATTTTCTTGAAGATCAAACAAATATTGTTCAGTAAGAGTCTATCCACCTTGAGGGTGTGTCTCAGCAACCAACACTTGAAGATGGTGACACACAAACTGTGGTGCCTCATGAAGTTTTACTGAAGGCATCAAAGTCTGTAGTAGACCCTGAAAGTGGTATACTGGAGCATGTAGTATCTGGAAAGAAAGTAGATGATTGTACGGGTTCAGAGACTATAACAACTCACTCCTTGGAGAAAACCTCAAGCCCCTTGCCAAATGAGGAACCCTCTCTCTATGTGATTTCAGGTATAAAAACTTTTTCTAGCCCCTATTTTTCTGTAGGTCATGACAGCACTTATCCAAACTTGAATGATACACTTGACAAGATGGACATAGATCCACACTCAAAGAGGCTAGCTCATGACCAGGCAAAAGAAGAGGTAGAAAGAGTGTTGACTTTAGTAAGTCAAAGTGAGAATGAGGGTATGGATGATCAACTCCATAGTGAGGGAGAGAAAATTAGGAAACCACCATCGTTTGATTTCTGGGATCAGGTTTTTCCTGAATCCTGGTCTGACAATCTTGGTATGGATACTGGTACTTACTCTTTTATCAAGATGTATGAGAAGAATGACTTAGCACATCACAATGCAAAGCCAGAAGTTAAAGCTCAGAAGCAAAAAGAGAGGCTTGCGGGAATCATTAACAGAAGAGGTAAAGGGTAAGACAATCTCTTGCTACACATGTACCAGATGAAGTTCCTAATGATCGTAGTATTCCTTTGTATGTACTTCCAATATCAGCTAGAATTGAGATATTAACTATCTCTGATCACTCTAAGGAGGAGTCAGGATTTGTAGCTGTTAGTACACAGAATACTGGTGAAGGAGAAAATGGTCATATTTCAGTTCCAGATCAGAAAGATGAAGATGTTTGTACTTCTACTCAAGTTTTATTACTTGAATATCATTCAACGCATGCAACTTCTTCTACAAGACTGGAAGATAAGGTTCTTTCTGATTCTGAATCTGAAGATACTAGAAGCACTTCCAACATTGAAGTTCATTCTAATGTTTTAAAAGATATTCAGAATTCTCAAATTGCTATACAGTCAAGACTTCAAACAGTTGAAGATAACCAAGTCACTATTATTGAAAATCAAGCAGTTCTAATGAATCTTATTTGTTCTGTTTCTGAGTCTCTTGGAATTAATGTTGTTGATGTCAAAAAGGGGGAGATAAAGACAATTCAAAGACAACAACAACAACACCGGACTGGGGGATATAAAGAACATACTAGGAGTGATAAAAAGAAGAACTAGGAGTGACAGAGGTGAATCTCAACAGGGAAGTGGTAAAGGAAGAGCAGCATCACATAGTTAAAATTCCTTCTTCTAAGAACTAGATACATGTCTACATCTGAAGAAGGAGGTACTTAACTTCATAATTCTACATTCATAAGTTCTATTCTGGTTGTATCTTTATATGTTTTGACATCCACAACTTAGATTTATGCTTCGGATTCTAAAGCATAAATAGGGAGATTGTTAGGAATAATTCATGAGTTGTGATGTTAAGAATAGAATTTACACAATATACTTCTTGTAATCCTGATCTAATAAAGGATTTAGCACTTTGTATAGGATATATGTGTAAGACAATTATCTGTAGAGATTAGTCAGGAACAATGTATCGGGGACTACATATCAGGAACAGAGATCAAATCCTGATGGACAAGTATAATACTGATGGATGATCAGATACTGATGTAGTGTGAGATCCTGATATTGTACACCTTTGGTAGAGTTTGTATTTGATCTTTTTAATACAAACAATTTTGTTTTATTCGTTTGAACTTGTTCATCTAATGAAGCAAAAATTAGACACGATTAAATAACTTGCATTCCACCCCCATCTAATGAAGCAAAAATTAGACACGATTATATAACTTGCATTCCACCCCCTGATATTAGTCATGCTACTGATGATGTCCTTATAGATGCTACAGAAACTGGCAAGTGCTATAAAACAGGATCGTTCTTTGAAGAACAAGCAAGAGGGTATTATGAAGGAAAGAATTTTCTATTGATGGAAACTATCAACGGGATGGCAGAACATTGTCATGTATAGATTCTATCTTTCTGTTATTAGTTGATAGGTAGCAATATAAATACTCTCTCAATATCATTGTAAAAAGAGTTCGTGAGCGTGTGTTCAAAAGTTCGAAGAGAGAAGCTCTGTATAAGGTTTGTATTCGAGAGTTCGAAACAAACAGAGAGAGATTTGTATTGTCAGCAGCTGCTAAAGGTATTGTTCACCTTTGGTAGAGTTTGTATTTGATCTTTTTAATACAAACAATTTTGTTTTATTCGTTTGAACTTGTTCATCTAATGAAGCAAAAATTAGACACGATTATATAACTTGCATTCCACCCCCTTCTACATGTTATTCGAGTTAACATTGTTTCCCGAGATGTTCTTGAAATTGTCTCCAAAATCTTGAGTTAAAGCGGGGGTCTCTGTAAGACACTATAGATACTGGAACTCCATGCCGAATGTGACGCCCCCAGATCCGGGGTCGGAGATCTAGGCGCTCACGGTCCATTTTCCATTAGTAACATACCTGCTCTTGCACATAATATATATAACACAGCCATCGACCCCACAATAAACTCACACCACACTCACACACACAGGTTAGAGCCTCAGAAACGTCACACATTGATTAAACAGTAATAAAGTTATCAGAGTTATTACAGACCGAATTAAATAGTATTTATGCTACCAGCAACACTTCGATATGAAGCGAAGTTGGCGGCTTGAAAGTTTGTTACGATACACTGCCTTGCACAGGTCATACTGATAAATAAAACGAACTAACAAAAGCTGCCAACCAATCCGGCTAATTGGGCCTACCGGTGGAATCTCAAGTGGTGGCTCGGGCCTAGTCACCTGCTTTCGAACAGTCTGCCTGGGTCTTGCCATTTCGCTTAGCTGTTGTGTTTGTAAAGTTTGAAAACAAGCAAGAGTGAGCAACTATATCTCAGCAAGAAATATATGTATAAGATAAGCAATATAACATTTCATTTGATTGGCAGTTGATATACTTGTTTGTTTCAATCAGTTATAAAACCACTTGTCATAGTTGATAAATCTCGAAGGTGCAACAATATGTGCCCTTGTTTTCAAAATAAACTTGCAGTTCTAGATACTGCATTGAATCAACATCCTTCTCATCAAAATAGAACACTATCAGCAACTTGGCACAAAAGCCTAAGAAGCAGTGTCAAAGTATTTTTCCAAAATGGAGGAATGGGACTTAAAGAAAACACAAAACCTGACAAGGATTGACGATGATCAGTCGCCACATCCAAGTCCAATAATCCGCGGGTCTTCTCTACCGGTAGAAGGATAGAAACTACATCCGTAACTACCCCTCGGGTGAAAACTACATCCGTAATCACCCTCGATGAAAACTACATCCGTAATCATCCTTCGGCAACACCTGGGCCGGAATAATAAGTGATGGACCGCCTGGCTCACGGCCGCTTACACATCCCGGGAATCGTTCATCAACGGTTCCCACACCTGCCAGAGTCCCTTTTTCTTTTCTTTTAAAACTTGATTTTGATTGAAAACAGAGTAATTGACGTTCGACATCAGTCGACCGATGATTCTTGAAATCATACAAGAAGCGGAATCTGACCGGGGGTTTTCGAAAATGTTTTGAGTTCGAAAGAGTTCGAGTTTGAAAGAATTAAAAAGTATCTTGGATTAACTTTTTCTTTAAATAATGAACAGTAATTAATAAATAATATTTTAAGATTTAATATTAATAATTAATAAAATAATTATTCGATAAAATAAACTTTTAATCCAAGATAGGGTTTCGAGTAGTTACGAAGATATAACAATAGTTACTTGAGTATACGATACTACCCGAATGACCCTTCGGGTTTTCGCAAACTAGATACGATATAATAATATACCGCTCCCCGGTCAATAGTATATACGGACCGCTACGACCTCTATTGCTAGAGTCGTTGTCCGAAGAAAACATTTCAATCTAAGTTCAAGGGGTACAAGCATATATGTACTTGTTCAATCTCAATTGCATCAATACTTCGATAAACATAGCATTTGATATAATTTGAAAACTACAAACACAACAGTAAAAGTCCTTGTATATGGATAAGTTTTGAAAAGTAAACTTGCCTTGGTTTGGTTGGGGTGGTCGAGCGTGCGGATTCGAACGATCTATACATAAGCAATAATCGTTCGTTAGTACCTTAACAATGTCTCTTTAATTACGGGGTTTAGGAGGGTACGAAATTAACTTAACGACTTCGTATTATGACTCTCTAGCCCCACTATAGGTCCATGTCATCACTCGATTACGCTCGTCACTTACTCGACTTAATTTAATTACCACGTTCGAATCATAACCACTAACCCTAGAATCATGTTCCACTAATCGACTTTTTCCATTGCGCGAATTTTACTCTAGCATTTTTATAAAATCCAAAAATTCATATTTTAATCCAATTCCTTTTGGGTGGTCTTCACCACTGCATTCCCTACATTCTCAATTTTTTTCATGATCCCACATCTATTTTTAGGGGTTTAAACAAGGTTCACAAGGGGGTCACTTAGTGCAGTCCATAGTCCAGAAACAAAATTCACTCCTCCGACCATAACTAAATATCTACACATCACCTAGCCATGAACCTTACATTTACAGAAACTACATTCAATTATCTTTCCAACAATATATGGTAGGACATCAGGGGACATCATTTGGGGGTTCAAAATCGTGCTACAATACAGGTCAAAGTTCCTGGACAAAACTCAGCAAGCTCAAACTACTTAGATCAACCATTTTTCATACTTCCATAACATAATCAACACTTAATACACTTAGATCATGGTTCATAACACTCATGGAGATATATATATTAACCATAGTCATAAAAGTCACAATCTCAACATCAAAACTCAAGATCCATGCTATCCAATACATATACAACCAAGATTAGTTCTCAAATACATGGATCTACTACCATACTTTATAAATAATACATAACCAAGAAGGTTTGAGATTTTTATACCTTCTTGAGCTCCTAGAGGCCTTGGATAATCTTTAAACAACTCAAAAACACCTTAGATGGTCTCCTACAACACTTACAATGCAAGATCTAAAGGAAAAACAAACTTGGTTACTATTCACCCAAGCTTGAATAATTTGTAACTTGAAATTGGGTGGATAAAATGGAGTGAAATTGCTAGCATACCTTGTATAGATGATGTAGATGACCTAGGAATTATGGTGAGATTTATGAGTAATGGAAGAGGGGAGGAGAAGAATTTTTCTTCTCCACTTGAAGCTTTGGCCGAGAGCACACAAGGGGGGGGAGAGAAAGAGTGTGTTTTGGTTTTGTGTTATGTTGGGTGAATAATTGATGTAATTAGGTTGGGTGCTACATATCACATGTAAGCATAGGTAGTGTACTAGCAAGCATGGGCTCATGTACTATGTGTTCCCCCTTTTGAAAAAGCAACCAACTAGATACTATTCATCTTCCAATGGCCAACTAGCTTGTTTGATTTCTAACCACTTGGTTGCATGGGCTTGCATGCAATACTACTACTTGTATTATTATTCTTCCACCAATGCTTATTATTTAATCTTTAATTCGTATCGTATCTTAATTAATCTCTCGTAATAATATTTTGTCGCGTAGAGATTTTCCCCTATAATTCCTTAAGTACTTATTGTGTAAATTCCTCGAATGTCCATAATTCCTCGTCATAATTCTTAATAAATCCTTTAATACTCTAACCATTCTCAAATCCCAAGTTTTGTAAATATTACTAATAATAAGACTCCTGCCTTCACAATCTTCCTTTTTATATTACATGATAAATGCAACAACGCAGTTTCTCAGACAATCAATTCTATTAATCAACAGGGATGACTAGAAAGGTTCCATAATGACAATGTCACAAGATATTAAATAAAAGGAAATATTACCGAAAATTAGGGTTCTTACACCGAATCACAATCTCTTTTAGATACAAATGC
Source organism: Saposhnikovia divaricata (assembly GCA_036435485.1). Taxonomy (NCBI): domain Eukaryota; kingdom Viridiplantae; phylum Streptophyta; class Magnoliopsida; order Apiales; family Apiaceae; genus Saposhnikovia; species Saposhnikovia divaricata. The sequence goes on along the minus strand of CM071594.1, from coordinate 132,981,560 downwards.
ACTAACTTGTCTAGTGAGAATCTTTCGTTAATTGGTAAGAAATGAGCTGATTTCGTCAAGCGATCAACTATAACCCAAATAGCATCGTGATTAGCCTTCGATCTTGGTAGACCTACTACAAAGTCCATTGCAATGTGCTCCCATTTCCATTAAAGTATTTCCAATGGTTGAATCAATCCACTTGGTCTCTGATGTTCCGCTTTCACTCTTTGACATGTATAACGACTTACCCACTCAGCAATTTCTCTCTTCATGTTTGGCCACCAAAAGTTCTTCTTCAAATCTTGATACAGTTTTGTGCTTCTAGGATGTAATGAAAACTTGGAACTATGGGCATCATATAACAAATCTTCTTTTAACTCTTTCACATCAGGAATCCATATTCTCGAGGAAAATCTTAAAATACCTTGTTTATCTTTTTGCGTGAAAATTTCTTCTCTAGTTAACTCATTCAATCTTTGATTCATCACTTCCTCTTGGCATTTCCAAATTTTGTCCAGTAACGCTGGTTGGAATGTCATGGTATAGACTTGCTCTATTGGCATCTCCGTCGTACAGACTTCAATCTCTAACTTTTCAAATTCTCTAAACAATTCTTGCATCATTGTAAGTATATTTAACCTTTCCTTCCTGCTCAACGCATGAGCTACGACATTCGCCTTCCCCGGGTGATAGCTAATGGTACAATCATAATCCTTTATCAGCTCTAACCATCTTCTTTTGTCTCATGTTGAGTTCCTTCTGAGTAAAAATATACTTTAGGCTCTTGTGATCCGTAAATATCTCACAGTTCTCACCGTACAAATAATGTCTCCATAATTTCAATGCAAACACAATTGCTGCTAGCTCAAGATCATGGGCATGGTATCTCTGTTCATGAGGTTTCAGTTGCCTTGAAGCGTACGCAATCACCTTTACATGCTGCATCAATACACACCCTAAGCCTTTATGCGAAGCATCACTATAGATTACAAACTCTCCTTATCGTCTAGCAATGCTAACACTGGAGCAGTTACCAATCTTTGCTTTAGCTCTTGAAAATTCTTTTCACACTTTTCAGTCCATTCAAACTTTTCATTCTTTCGTGTCAAGTTGGTCAACTGTACCGCAATCATAGAAAAATCTTTAACAAATCTGCGATAATATCCTTCTAGTCCCATAAAACTTTTTTTTTGCTAATTAAAAATTTTATTCCAAAGAGAAGCGATTACATATCTAGGGGCATACCCCGCGAGATATAAACACTACTCCAACGGAACAACAAGGAGTACTAGAAAACTAGACATCAAAAACCAACAACAAAATCCAAAATAACTGGATCAATAAAACAAAACTAAGAAACTAGTTGAAACTAGTTTAAAGGAAATAAGCTAATCCCTTCGCCAAGACATCTTCACAGGTCACTTCCTGACCTTAGCCAGCTAACAGCAATGCTCCATTTGTAATTCCACCTTATCATTAAACTTATCAAGTGAACTAGCCTGCCTCTTCGTAGACACGCACCTGCTCCGCTTCCCTGCACCTTTGTACCATTCTGCCACAATCAGCCTAGTGCATAATTTCAACATGGTTGAGCCAGAGTCATATACAAATCCAGCACTACAACTTTCATAGAACTTAGAAGCTGTATGCCCAACCATATATCGATTCTCACTTCTCCAAAAAGCCTCCATAATAGCTCCTCTGCGTTTTTGGAAAACATTGCCACACCCACGATTGGGATCCAGCTCTACCACTTTACTTTCCACAACAATCAAATGGTAAAAAAAACCAGGGCAACAGTTAATATCCCAATTCCCAACAGCTTCAATCTTTCAACCAAAACTCACATTTCGAAAACTTGGCATATAACTTCTCCTTTCTCAATATCTCCAATGCTATCCTTAAATGCTCTGCATGTTCTTCTTCGGTCTTTGAGTATATCAAAATGTCATCTATGAACACTATCACAAACTTATCCAAATACTTCATAAACACTCGGTTCATTAAATCCATAAATGCTGCAGGCGCATTCGTCAACCCGAAAGCCATAACCAAAAATTCGTGATGACCATACCTCATTCGAAATGCAGTATTCGGTATATCCTCTGGCTTGATTTTCAATTGATGATATCCTGACCTTAGATCTATCTTCGAAAAATAGGTGGCTCCTTTCAACTGATCAAACAAATCATCGATTCGCAGCAACGGGTATCTGTTCTTTTTTTTTTTGCTAATTAAATTTTATACCAAAAGGAATAGCTTATACAATTCTAGGGGCATACCCCGCGAAATCAACATTCATAAAACAAAGTCAAAACAACATTAAGTCATTTAACAATCAACAGATATAGAAACCAAAACAAGAGATTAGACATCCATGATTAATTCCTGTTGGAGTGACCACCTCTAGTCGCTCTCCATTGTTTGATCTTGGATTTGGTCCAACGAACCTTTGCTGGCTGCCCCTTGCCTCCCAACTTGCCATTGCCATGACCACAAGTAGCCCACTCCTCCTCCTTACTGTCACCAGCATGATGAACTTGGTGGTCAACCTCCATCTGCATCACATTGTCATTTTTGATAGCCTTAACATGGCTGCCACTGCTATGATACTAACAGTGGGGAAATCCTCCCAAGGGATATCATCCCCAAGATGGAGGCTATCAAAAATGACAATGTGATGTAGATGGAGGTTGACCACCAAGTTGGGAGTAATCCGCATCAATAGAAGGGAGGATACTAACAGTGGGGAAATCCTCCCAAGGGATATCATCCCCAAGATCCTCCATCCTCTGCACACTGGTTGCCTCGGCATCAACACTAGGCCCATCCGAGTCAGTCAACATGGCAGAAACTCCCTCATTAGAACCACTACTCATCAAGTAGTCAAAAGCTTCATCAATCTCTGCATCAATTTGATTAACCTCATCAGGAACCTTCCTCGAATCTGCAACATCATTCAAATATTCTCCCATTTTATCAGTTATTATGGTATAAATGTCCTCCTTCCACCTGACGCACTTCTTCTGCGATTTGACAAGCCCTTGCCCTTGGTTCTCGCCACCCCCATTATGCAGAACAGTACCAGCATCCTTCTCCAACTTGTCAAAACCCACCTCCAGGGGGATGCCTTCAATAGGAATTTCATTCCCTTCTTTTACAACAAACTGCTGTAATTGGATAATATCATTGAGAGCTACACAGAACTCTTCATCATGTCCACAATCCGAGTTGTCAATAATAAAGTTCCCTTCAACTTTTATCACCGTCTCCGTCTACCTCTTGAGTTTTGGGACCTCAAATCCCATGTATTGAATAAAATACTTTAGCATTTTAGCATACTTCCCAGCATCAAACAAATGCTTCGCAGTGACCATCTTCATCCAATGTAAGTCATCCACATCGTCTCCTACTAACTCACCACGACTTTCACCTTTCTTCATCACAGTGAGATCTCCAGATTTCTCACAGCCATCAATAGTCTCCTCATTATCGAGCCCTGCTCCCACTTGGTCCACTTTTGCATTCTTCACCATGCCTCCCTTATCAGTACAGGCCATTTCCAATTCCAGATGCAAGTCAGTAGAAGCCATGTTAGGATTGCCATCCCAAGTAGCCTCAGCCACTATTCTTTGAACAAGGTCTGCCACCAACCCTGAAACAACTTCATCATCTCCTGAGTCCACATCATTTGTATAACTCAAATTGACAGAAGCATCTTGGCCTACGACATCCCTAGACGGCTCCATAACAATAGAATGCCTTATTCCATCAAACTCTTCATTTCCCTTTCCACTTGTCATTTCAATGCCATCCAGCCCAGTTGAACCTTTAGGGCCATTAGTGTCCAAACTCATCTGAACATCCTCATCCTGGGAAACCTGACTCTTCCCATCGACAATGACCATGTCAAGTAACCCAATGTCACTAGACAGGTTAGGGTTTGAGGAACCCTCAACATTTGGGGTATCAGTACCAACAATAAATGGTATTTCAGAGTTAACTTCCCCCTCATTATCCATGTCATTAACAGATCCCAAATTGAAAGAATCCGATAGCTCAATAAACGAATCAACATCCATGTTAACTGGTTTAAGAGATTTGTTTTTGAGAGAAAAACTTACCACCGATCACTTGGTGCCTAACCAAACTGCGAGTGCGCGTCGCAACCCCAGATCTATAACCATCGGCAATACAAATATCCCGCCCCTTACGCTGAGAGGGATTCAACCTCCCTTCTTGCCCCTTGGCATCAGAAGAGACGGACCTTTGAGAACGAACATGGAGTCGAACCCCATACGAAATAGCTTCCAGCGAGTTCTCCCCATCCGAGAGATCCTCTGAAACCATCCCCAAAGACAGAGGTAATAGAAATATAAATAAGAGATATAAAAGGTATGGTGAGAGAGATGAGGACGGTGGATTTGTGAAGGATTTTTTTTTGCTAATTAAAAATTTATACCATAGGAAAATGATTACATCTATAGGGGCATACCCCGCGATTAGTAATACATCTACCTAGCGGAACAACTAAGAAAAAACATCAATAATGCTAGATAAACTAGCAATCAAAAATAACATACACAATCCTAATCAACACAAGATTCATAAGGAACAAGCATACAGAAATAACAACTATGCCATGGGCATTCCGAGCAGCAGCACTGCAGCACGGCAGCAAGCTGATCCATAATTCCAATCTTTTTTTCCGAAAGCATGTGGTGAATATTGTAATCATTTGCCCGTAGCAGATGGTAAAACCCGTAAGATATTGAAATACCAGATTGACCATTGTCCAGTGATAAGTGGATTTTATATCCACTTGGAGCGTTCCATATCGGCTTAAATTGATTGTTTTGGACTCAAGTTTGTGGTGGTTTTGTTGTGTTTTGCTTAGTTATGCAGAATTACGAGAATGTTGACTAAGGTGGATGCTTCTATAATTTTTGGGGAATTAATTGATTAAAATTCGAATTTCTGAGAAGGGTTGCGCAGTCTACACTGTTTTGGCCATATCTTGAGTTCTAGAAGTCCGTTTGAGGCCCGTAAGCAGTCCACACGAAGATAACGAGATTTTCTATCATTCTAGGGTAGTCCAGAGGTCCAATTACGTTGGGAACGTTCCCGAAAATCTGAAGAAAAGTCAGCCACGAATTTTCCTTAAAAACATAATCAATTTAGGAAACGTATCTTGCAGAAATTCTATTATAATTCTGTTTTTGTATTTTCTTGTTGGGGAAGACTTTTAGAGCCTATTTAAACACATCATACCATTGTAATAGAGAGAGGCATATTATTAGTTATTATTTTTGTAACATAGCTTAGATCTGCAAGGGGGAAAAGGAGAGAAGGATTCAACGCTCGTGACAAGCAACGGATCTAGATCTACTTCAGCCTTTTTGTTATTCTGGATTCTAGATTTGTTTTCTTAACTCTTTGTTTATCAATATAATTACTTCTTTTATTCATATCTTGTTTTATATTATGTTTTCATCAAATCCCATGACGATGAACGGTTCAATTATGAGCTAATCGTTGTCATGGGATTCTAACGGAGTTATCTATGTATCTTAGTAGTTTGTATGCCTTAAAAATTTATGTGTGGTGAATTCTTGATATCCTCGTATGGTTGTGTTTCATGTATTTAGATGCGTCGCGAACATCTAATTTGTTAATCTCTTGCTAAACGAGAGTGGATCTTGAGATTTAGAACTTGCCATGCTAGCATAGGATAGGTTGATGTTTTAACATCATGATTTGTGGCGTAAATAGAGATATTATGCTACCCTATGTGATCTAAGTGGATAACTTGTGCTTAAACCTTTATGTTTTCAAATTCTATAGAGATATAGGGTCTAAACATATTTGGTGTCTACCCATCTTCTATCTCTTTTGTGGATGCATGCGTAGTTTGGTATTAGTATACCGAGAGGTAGCTTTTACTTGTTTCGTGTTATCCGATCAGATATCAAAACCATCACATGTATTGATTAAAGGCTGCGACTCTAAGTGAAGTAGATAATGAAGTTAGGATTCCATGTTTATTCTCATATAAGTAATTTGATTTAGATCTCATTAACTAGTTAATTCTTAAATTACATATTAGTTAAATTTAGTTAATTAAAATCTCAATTAATTACTTGTCTTAGCAGTGAATTAAGATCATACAATGTTGAATAGGTGCATTTACTGAAAAGAACCATAACCTGATCCCTGTGGGAACGAATTTGGACTTTACCTTATATATTACTTGTGACCACGTACGCTTGCGTGATTTTGTGCAAACAAGTTTTTGATATATGATGGAGGGATTGGATGAATAAAAATTGAACGTGTACGGGAGAAAGTCCCACAACACGGCCTGCCCGCCATCAACATCATTAGAGAAACCATCGCGTAAATTACTTTCGCAATCTGAGCCAAAACTGACATGAACTTGAACGCCATAAATTCCCAATACAATTGGCCATCATCAGGTTTTTCATACCTGCACGATGCAACCTCTGCCATATCTAGATTCAACATAGCACCCTGAGAAAGAGGAAGGACACCTCCATCTGTCCAAGTTCCTTCCACTTCATTATCACACATCAGCCCATGCGTATCATCCAAGTTTAGGACACTGGCCAGTTCATGCAGATAATCAGACCCATGCCTTTCCAAAACTGAAAGCAAAATATTCATTTTAAACTCATCAAAGAGTCGGTTCCAGTTCCTCCATCCATTAACCCAAAAATCAGGGAAATACCACCCATTAAACCCGACATTCCTTACAATAGAATGTGAAGAAAACGGAGGCCCCAACCAATCAGGACCCATACCATCAGAACTCCTACTAACGCCACCAGGGGCGTGAACCAATCCATCCAATTGCTCAACAAAGTTTCTAAAAACTCTGTTGGCCATTCTATCAAATAGGTGGTAGCCACCAACCTGACAACACTTTAAAGCCTGAATAGGCCTGCACATTTTGTCAAGCATCTTGCAAGCATCCACCACATTAGATTTCTCCTTGGCAAGAGACCGCACACCTACACCAAAGTGTAAGCCAACCCGACCTGTAATGTAATCATTTTCAACAGAGGTAGCAACCCCTTGTCTCTCATTATCCTTCTTTACTCGAACATCCTCCAAAGGATACACAGTCACAAGGTTCTCCAAAAAGGAGACCCTCTTCGGACTCCTAATCGGACTACCCACAGAAAGGCAAGCTTCAGATCCTCGCGCACGGGGAGGAATCACAGTCACTAGGTTCTCCGAAAACGAAACCCTCTTCATTAAACTAATAATTAGATAGTAAGAAATATGGTGTTTGAGGTGAAAGATTATAAGAGGAAAGGTTAATTTGGGAAGGTTAATGGGAAGATCTGATGAAGAAATGGTGTAGATTAAGGTTAAGATTTAGTGGCGGCTAGGTTTTTAGAGAGAAGTTAGAGCATATACGACTCTCATTTTTTTCATTTTACGACTCTCGATTTGTGAAGGATTTATGGAAGATCTGATGGAGAAATGTTTAGATTTGGCTTAAGTGGCGACTGAATAGGGTTTTAGAGAGAGAAGTTAGAGAGAAGGGAGAGAAACCGACTCTCATCTTCTTTTAGCTCTAACGGGGTATCTGTTCTTGATGGTCAACTTGTTTAACTCCCGATAATCAATACAAAGTCTCATACTTCCGTCTTTCTTCTTTACGAACAACATTGGTGCTCCCCAGGGTGATACACTTGGTCTTATAACTCCTTTATTTAATAAATCTTGAAGTTGACTGGCGAGTTCCTTCATTTCAAATGGTGCCATTCTATATGGAGCTTTGGAGATAGGTTCTGTCCCTGGTGGTAAATCAATCGCAAACTCTGTAACACCCCCAGATCCGGGGTCCGGGATCCGGTGGTTACGGTTTCCAAGTCTGTCCACAACAATTGAACTTTTCTTAACATAAAATAAATTACGTCTCAATAACCCAACACAACAATATAAAACACACCCGTTATAGTCCCAGAGATGAAATCAGAGTAACAATCAAATTTTTATTAATCACATTATGAGTTCTTACAATCCAAAAGAATTTCAATATAAATACATACTCTTTGCCATCCATTTACATAAGTCATACTAGACCATATTCTTGGTACTGAAAGAATAAATATACCCTACCAATAGCTTCTTCTTCAGCTCTGGTAGTCTCATCGTCCTCGCCCGCGTCGAGTGCGCCTTGTGCGAGTCATCTGGTCTAGCTGTTGTTGTGATATTATAACAAAGCAAGGGTGAGCAATAGCCCACCAACAATAATATATAACTGACGATAATGTATAACAGTTCAAAAGTATCTTTCAAACCATATGCCATGCATTTACGGAAATGATGCCAGTATAATATGAACGATGAAGTTACAAGGTAACTTAAAGTATTTGTTTATAGAAATATCTGCTACATCAAAGTAAGCGAGATATTCTTATTGTTATTAAGAAGAGGAACTTGCAAGAAAAGGTTGCAATTCCAGTTATGACCCTTTTCCCAACTCTGCCAACAGTAATCATGTTGCAGGAAATAAATAAATTTGGATGATGAACCTATGATGGAGTATTCACCGCGCCCGCTGTTCCAATCTTGATGATCAGTCGAGATCGTACAGCTCAATTTAGATTTACTACCGGTAGAAGGAAGAACTGACGGCTTTACTTGTATACTGCCTTACTAGCTCTCCCCGCCCAACGGTTGGGCCAAAGGGGATGGACCGGCGCTACTCGGCCTCTTACACGACTCCTAGTTCAAATAGAATTCATGATTCTGAATGTAACGTTCGTCCCCCTTTCCCCAAGTATAATACTTGTTGATAAGACTCCACAAAGTAGTCGTATCTAGTTGGAAAGGAAAATTTACCAATAACTCCCAAGCTATTACTTGGTAACGGATATCAACTTGTTCCAGTAATCTTACCCCTCGAAAGATGAGAAGGTAAGCAACGACTTAATAAGTCAACAGCACCCGAGTTGCGGGTGAAGGGAATACTTTATGACCGGGAAGTCGACAAGATAAATAACATTTTCCAAGTAAGGTTCCCTTATTATTAAGGAGATAGACTCAAAGAAGAATGACGTCTGAGAACCTTTCTTGATATAAGATTAATAATAATATGACTCCGAGATATTTTCTGTAATAATCGAAGAAGATAAACCTTATCGAGGTTATTCTAAGTATGGAATAAATATCCAGAGAATATTTATTGAATTAAAATATTTTACAGATTATTTAGGAATATGAAATAATATCTTTAATCAGAGTATTTCCCAAATAATTCTTGAAGAAATATCGAGAGAATATTTATTGCATAATTAAATAATCAAATGAATATTCAAAATAATATTCATTACTTAATAAGTCCTGAAAGAAATATTAAAAATATTTAAAATAATATTCGGTGATTAAATAGAACCCTGGATGAATATTCAAAATAATATTCATAATTAATTAGGAATTTAAATGAATATTGATAAAGTAATATTCATTTAATGAATAATATTCTAAATGAATATCAAGTAATATTCATTTAGTAATCCAAGCTTTAAAGAAATATTCGATATAATATTCGATAAATAAATCAAGCTTCAGATGAATATTGAAGATAATATTCATCAAGTACTTCATATCTTCAATGAATTTTCAAAAGTAATATTTGTTTAATAAAATAATATTCTAAATGAATGTCCAAATAATATTCATTTAGTAGTCTCATCTTTAGAAGAGTATTCGAAATAATAATCGATAATCAATTCGACTCTGAATGAATATTGAGAAATATTATTCGTTGAATAGTTACGCTCAAATAATTATTTGAAGTAAGGATCGTTAAAATAATTAGTCTCGAACGAATATTCAAATAATATTCGTCGCCCAAATAATAGAAAATATTTACTTAAATATTTTCCTCCGAGGTAATCTCGATATATCAAGGAATATGGACTCCCGGTCTATATTTGATTAATAAGATGTATACGCCCTTCTATGTGGGTCTTACAATAACCGGCTTATAACTGATATATAACTATCTAGCTTATAAGCCAACAATAACATTCAGGGAACAAGTATATCAATTCAACTTGAAAGTAGGCATGCATGCAATGGCATATGTATATCAGCAATCATATATATATATTTATTCAATCACAACAACAGCCTAAAAGAAGGGAATTGAAACTTGCCTGGTAGTCGAGTACGGTAAGGGGTAGTGGTAGCGGGTCCCGGTTCAGCTTGGTGATCTATAAATAGCCAAGGCATTCGGGATTAATCACTTAACATATTAAAAGTTAAGTTATACTTAATTCGAAACACGTTCTCGAGTTATCTCGTTATACCCCTTTTTGTGGATTACTTTTATCACTGATCCGACCCGACATTCGTTCGTTAATACGACATGTCATTGTACTTATACTTGGGACATACTTAAGTCATATGAGTTCTAAAGTCGATCGTTACGAACCAATACTATACTCCGAGTTTTATCGCCTGTTTTCTAAGTGTCTTACCGAAGTTATAAAAGAGTCATCTTTTAGGGGTTCGTTCGCGTTTAACCTCGACTCGAACATTTTTAAAAAAATCGAAAAATGATCCTTTTGACATACGGTTTTCTTTCACGCCTTCCTTTTTACCTCTAGTATTTATTTACCAAGATTCGCCATGACGTTACATAGTTTACGAGGGTTCAATTACAGTTACGAACTTTCGTTTACGGGTTCGAACTACTTTTAGTAATTTGGTCATAAATCCTAAACCGTAAGTCCGTTTCACGTGATCTTTATATCAAAACGAAGCTTAGAACATTACCTATCCTATCATGGCAGATAAGGTCTCTGGACAGTAGGGGTTCGACATGGAAAATGGCATACAAAACATGGTATTGCAAAATCGGGCATTATAACGGCTGTAAATCGAATATCTACCAATTTCGAATCTTCCCATAAACATAGTATCCAACCCAAACAACATATACATGACTTATATACATGAACTGAGGCCAAGCAATGCCTTTCCGTTCATCTAGCTATTTTATCCTCTTATATCAACATAGCACTACATAAGCATGCTTTAATCATTACCATAATCATACTAATCTAAATTCTCATCAAGAACATCATTAAACATAAACTAAGGCCTAGGGTTTCAAGAGTTTTATACCTTCCTTGAGGTGTGTATGCACTTAGTAAGCCTTGTATAGTCCTTGTATAGCCTCCATGAAGCTTGGATCATCAACCAAAATCAAGATTCAAGAATTTTGTTCTTGAGGTTACTATTCATCCTCCATTTCTTGATTTTTTTGAAAATGGAAAAGGTGATGTTTGAGGCTAAGATTTTTAGGGTATCATTTTTATGAAATATAGGATCTATGATAAATTTTTGGAGATCAAACAATGGTTGGAAGTTGGATTTTTGTTTTGGAATTGTTGCAAAAGTCGAATGGAAGAGTAAAGGAGAGAGTTTGATGTTTTCTTGTGGTTTTACTTGGAAGAATGCATAAAGTGGATGAGCCTTGGATAATATCTCATCTCTTTTTACTTTAGTAAAGTGATGATGCACTAGATGATGTCTTTGTGAGGACAAGTGTTGAAGATTGGATGGTTTAAGGCTTAACCAAGTGGTGGCTTGCTAAGTACTTGGTTGCATTCTAATTGATCTAGTTCCTTGCTAGTTACTAGATATTTATCACTTGCACATGCATGTATCTTGCTTCCTCTGCTTGTTTCTGTGTCCGGTTATTGCCCGTTTCGATTGATCGTTCGTAGGAATATTTCACGGATTTCTAATTAGGGTTTACCGGGAATCCTTTTTAATATTAATACTTTCATTCTCCATCTTTCATTCTAACTTTCCAATTTATATTCCTTAAATCCATTCGTTAAATACTTAAGGCTATCAGTGTCCAGGGAACTCTCGGAGAAAATAAAAGTGCGGTTTTTCAGAATCCGACAGCTTTTACATACACTTATTTTCCCCCTGGATCACTAATACGAACTCGGAAATCTGTTCCGAATGCTTCTATATAGTGTCGTCTCATATTGTTATATACTCCCACCAAAACACTATTCATTCTGTATTCTTTACTTGTTCTCTTAGGGTGGTACAATTGTCCGTCTTCTCTTTCGATCGTTCCTTATCCTTTTTACGGAACTAATGGATTAATCGTTACCGATCTGGATGACATGAGAATATTCTCCTGCTTGAAATTGCCATATCTTATTCCCTTAGAAGATAGATTATTCTTACCTATGTTGTTACCCTTTAGCATTCTTCAAGACATAGAAATAATAAAGTCGAATTCCATTCATTCTTTCCAAATATCAATAATTACATTGTAGCCATAACCACTCCTCAGTGGTTTCCTACCTTCATTCTTAGATCAAATATAATAACATCTCAAAATATCAAATCCTCAAAGTTAATATCCCAATTCTTGGATTATAATAATATTTAATCCACTGTCCGGTCAAATATTATACCGAAAAGAATTTGGAATTTCTGAATTCCGATCGTCTCTGCATTCACTTATTTCCTCCGCGTATTACTAATATGACTTCGAAACATCCATATCATGTCCCGTACATAGGGTGGAGTGAAAAGTTTTCCAACTTACAAAATCACTATTCATCCACCAAATTACTATACACGTACAGGAAATACTATGCACGTATGGGAAATACTATGCACGTATGGGAAACACTATGCACGTATGGGAAACACTATGCACGTACTCATTTCCCTTCAAGGATCCATTAGCTCCTTCCTGGATGGTAGATTATTCTTATCTAGGTCCTCAACCATCGAATTATTCTATTCTGACAATATACCAATGCATCAGGATCATTGTCCAAAGCAATATCCATTCATTACAATCATTGTTCTTTGAAACCACCATTCATTAGAGCTGGTGACCTTGTTGTCGGAATCATTGTTCCTCATTTTATCATTACTTAATAAAAAGTTTTAATTATATCCAAAATTTGGGGTTCTTACAGTCTCCCCTCCTTAAAAGGATTCCGTCCCGGAATCAGGTAGGAAGCAAAGAGTCGTTTGCCCGTCGTTCACTCTTTAGCTTCCCGGTCAATTCTTAGTCGTTCTACCCTTCCTCAGCACATCTTCTAGTGCTACAATTCATACTTTATCCTTTTTCCATCAACGTTGCTACTTTTCGTACAACTCACTATCCGGGTTATACTCTTACTCAGTCTTATCCTTATTGATACATGCAGTAACATTGGTATCACGATCACCCTACGATACGGAGGTAACCTCGCTCGTACTGTGCATTTCCTGATCGCTTTAATCTTCGCAATCTCGATCAATATAGAGAAGTGGAAAGATTTATTGAGAGATTACTATGATCAATTGAATATTTGTTATATTGCATAGTTAGTACAGAAGGGGGCCAGCCTTTAGTACTTGACAAGCAATTAAACAAGTCATGGCATTCCACTTAGACTTCTATCACATAGACAGATAGTCACGTAGCAGTACCTCCCCTCCTAAAAGGGTTGTTCTTCTCAATTCATAAAGAAGATGAATAAGAGAGAAGAAGAGAAAAGAGTTCTAAAGGATTATAGAAAGCTTTCATGATTGTAGAATATCATACTCAGAATTTACCTCTGAACTATAGAGGTTTATCAAAGAAGAAATTAATCATAATTATATCCAATACTATTTGATCGCAATCTCACGTGTCAACATATCTTGCTGCTTTGTCCATTTTTCTATGGACAAATACTCTTGTTCAATCTTAGCGATACTCACATTCGGGAAATCCTTCAACCTTTCAGGTTAAATCTTAGATTTCTCACTTGACATCATTATTACTGACATCCCATATCATGTTACTAGCTTTTTCATAACTATAATATTGACACTATCAGGTTGTCATCCTGAGAATTCATTAGAAAACCCATTCATAACATTCCTTGCTTCTCATTCCATAGTTGCTTCCCCAGCCTTTTCTTTATCAATCACATCCTTCTTATTAGCTGATTCTTACTCATTTCTATTATTTACTTTCACCTTCACCTCTTTATTGAGACACCTTTTTGCACTTGGTACCTCCTTATCGGTATTCCGTCTCATTTATTCTATAATCATCACGTTATTTCAATTTAAACTTTCCGAAATGAATCTGGCCCGATTCTTTTAACTTAGATTCATATAATCTACTTCTGCCAACCTTGTTTCTCATTACTTGTTCTTATCTATCCGTGGTTTTCCACAGGTTGTCTTTCGTAAGTCAGACCAGGTCGTATATCTACATGCTCGTACTCCTATCATCTATTGAACATCTGAATTTTACTGGCGTAGCCTGGCCACAGGAAAACCCATTATGACCGTGCTATAATTTTGGGGGTAAGTCTGGCTCGAATACTGCCGTCCGAACACTTTAAACTCTCAAGTGGCCCAATAAGTCTTGGGCTCAACCGCCCTTCCCTCCAAGTCTCATTAATTCTTTCTACGGGAATACGTTTAGCATCACGAATTATCAACCTCATATTCTCTATCTTGTTTGTGCAGAAGTACACTAACACAAACTTGCTTGTCATTCATCAACATGCCATTTAGCTTATCAATAGCAGCACTTTCTTTATCTTTACGTTGTCATCTCCTTTCTTAGAAGAATCACCATCGCTTGTTGTTTACGTAGTGCGTTAATAGCTAACCCTACGGGTTTCAAATCCCTTAGGGAGACAAAGTAATCATTATTCCTTATCCATAAGGAACACTTCCTAAACTTGATGTAGATATAACGTGAAGCAGATAGAATTGCAGAAGAGTTTCAAGCATCGCAGCTAGGTCCGGTTGATGAAACTATCACTTATGCATCTTCCATAAAAGACTGGAAACTTAACGGTTTACTTCATCAATTTTGTACCATAGTCCTGGTTTGCCTCAAAACGGGACCTTCTAAGGTACGTAACATGCTTAAGACTCCCTCAGGAATCGAATCTTTACTTAAACTATTATTACTGTTAATTCTTGCACAGTCATCAGAAGGAATGTAAATTCCTCCATTCCGATATGACCTTCAAGGTCCTTCCAAATATCATCCTGTTTCTTCGGTATGAACATTTGTAATTATTCCTTTATACTTAGATTGTCGGCCACCTCATTGGCCTTTCTTGATGATAATGATTTCTTGTAACCCATGTTTTCTGGGTACATTCCAGCTCAAGTTTTTTTTTTCTACCTCATTCCCATCACTGTTGGGTTAAAGCATTCTCCCTTAAGCTCTGCTGAAGGAGAAAATATAACTATCAGTCATTTCCATGAGTCATTGCTTCCACCTACCCGTGGGAACTTTATCACGTTTATTCCCAATCCTACTTAGGATACTTCTTTCTTAGTTCTTTCTTTATCTTAGGATAATCTCAACCTTTATAGGTTCAACCCATACTTCCTCAGGGTTTCATACATGCCTCATCTGGCATTATTGTTACGATGTCATACATTCCTTACCAAACTTCCATTTTGAAGTTCGGAATATTACCTTTTTCCTTGTAAGGTTTCTTAGGTCATCCTTATCATTCCTCCTGTATTTTCTGGGTACCGGGTATATCAAAATGTCATTGATCAATACTCTAATAATTCTATCTATGTTCTTTCCAGAACTCTTTTTTTTTCTAATCCTTACCGGTCATGGTTGCCTTAGCAAGTCCAACTCATATCATCTGAATTCATAATGTCGTTATTAGGGTTAATGCCATCCCTTGTGCATTCCCTAGGGTTTGTTTTAATTTATGGATATCCTATCCTTAATTCAACTGCCAAGGAATTCTTGCATCTTATAATTGGCAATCAGATCATGTATCCTTAATAAATGTCTCCTTTCAACTGTTCTCATTTGATAATCGATTGGTAACTTAATGCCGCCCTCTTCTTTCAGATAGTCGTCAACCTATTTGGTCTTTCAAAAGGCAACGTATGCCTATCTGCTCTCTTACAGAACTTGGTAATGGTAGCAAGGATGTTCTGGAAGATATTGGTCGAGTTCAACGTGAATCTCTTAGTGCTTATCGTTCTTCGCAAAGGTACTTGCCTCAGACAAAATTCCTACAGCATACTGTTCAATTTCTGACCTTTTCTATACTTTCTTCATATACCTTCATTGTTTACTTTCATCCGTCATAATATATTCATGGTATTCATGATACCCTAACATCATACATCTCAAGTCACTATACTTCCATTTTACTCGAAATCTTGGACAACCATATACACATGAGTCACTTTAGTACGGGTGACCCCATCCCAAAAAGGTCTAGTGAATTCCCAATCAAAACATGGGTTGTTTGGCAGAAGATTCAAACGATCTCATTAATGTTTCCTTTATATCAGAAGCCCTTGCAGTCGGTGCTTTCTTAGAAGCAACCCTGCTTTGTCTTTTCATTGCTGGTCTAGTCACTTTATAGTCCGTTGTGACTTGGCCTCAACTGGCCACACATAAAAATATATGATTTTAGAGGTTGGCTAATAGCATTACTTTTCTAGCAATTGCCGGCATAGTGCCTTCTTTGATACCTTTCCACCTTTCCAAAACTTTACTTTATATAAGTCTTAATCGACTATTCGGCACCGTCTCTGGTCACCTTTCCTCTACTTTTATCTTTTATCTCTACCATCGATTGTAATACTCAGGGTCCATCTACTAACCCATTTTACAGCATCCTTACCCAAATCACAGGGTTTGCTCCAATTTTTACTCTCTTCCATGACATTTTCTGATAATCAGAAAGACAAGGTTTGCCAAAATTCACCTAATTCCTTTCCAGACTCAGGGAAATTTTGATCAATCTACCCACCTACTGGTAACATTAAGGAGACCAGTTTCGAAACCTGAAGAATAGTTCTATGAACCTCCAAGCAGGTGGAATCATAAGCAGTCATAGTTAACGAAATAATCATCATCGGATTGGAAGTTTACCCACTGGAGAGGAATCAATTATATCCATCCCTTAGAAGGGAATCAATAGTTTCAAACTGAAACCTGTCACAACGTCCTGATATTCAATACTACCAAATGTCGGTCTACCTAACCCTTTATGCGAAGCGTCATTGGAAGCACAAAGTCTCCTTTTTCCATTAAGCAATGCCAGCTCTTGGTCATTACCAATTTCACCTTTTAGCTCCAGGAAGATTTTCTCACATTTTTCTCTTTAACTGCTGATCGTATTACTTGATCTATTATAATTCCGTGTCGGAGTAAACTTAAGGTAACTACTATAATCCATTCAAAGAGAAGAAGGAATTTAATATTCCTCTGAATCACATGCATCTAACGTTTCTGGTTCATCATTTAACTGAGTTGAATTAACTCTATACTCAGTCTCTGGCAGTAGTCTCATTACGAGTTCATCTTGACTCACTGGTCTTATCTTCCGGTAGGTTCTGAGATCATTGTCTTGCTTACTACTTCCTTATATAACTTTACCCAATCATGCTATCACTTCCCAATGTCTTTACTTTCTAAATGATTCATTCATAAAATGAACATTTTCCTTAATAAAACCACCTTATTAACCTCAATTTGGTACCATAATTTACAACCTACGACACCTGCCTTCTCATGGCGAAGTATTACTGACCATATTCATACTAATTCATTTATCAAATGATATGGCACTTACTGCCTCCTTCTCAACTATTCCTAGGGACTCTGCTCCTCGCCCTAAATCGATGCCTTTGATAATTATACATCCCTCTAGCTCTTTCTTTGTTAAGATGAAAATCTCTAAGGATTCTCATCTATTTCCGTATAAGATCTCAAGTAATTCTTCCAATCCTTCTTTCTTGCTGGTACTACATCTGGTAGTCCGGCTATGAATTCAACATGCATCTTCAGATCTCTTAATAATATCTCGGTTCTTTATACTCACTTTTCTGAGCACCATATCTTAATCATCACAGTCATTCTGGCTGCGACCCTCATTACCCATGGGTAAGCTCCTTATCCTAACAGGATTTTCCTTATCTGCTGGAACCTCTTCCGGGTCTCCAGTAGGGTACTCCATCGAATTACCCGCTGATCTTCAGCATATAAAGCATCATCGCGTTGTTGCTCGTATGCCTCAAGGTCAGTCGCCTTACTCGTCGATACGATATCGAGCTAAGTTACTATCATTATACTTACGAGTTCCCATAAGGGTTTTATATGTCATCACTACATTAAGTAGTCCGACTATGAACTTGGCAAGAGTTCTTATTATCTTATTGAATTTATTGTTTTAACGTCACCTCATCTCTGGGGTTTATAACGTATGCTCTGATACCACTTCTTTAACACCCCCAGATCCGGGGTCCGGGATCCGGTGGTTACGGTTTCCAAGTCTGTCCACAACAATTGAACTTTCCTTAACATAAAATAAATTACGTCTCAATAACCCAACACAACAATATAAAACACACCCGTTATAGTCCCAGAGATGAAATCAGAGTAACAATCAAATTTTTATTAATCACATTATGAGTTCTTACAATCCAAAAGAATTTCAATATAAATACATACTCTTTGCCATCCATTTACATAAGTCATACTAGACCATATTCTTGGTACTGAAAGAATAAATATACCCTGCCAATAGCTTCTTCTTCAGCTCTGGTAGTCTCATCGTCCTCGCCCGCGTCGAGTGCGCGTTGTGCGAGTCATCTGGTCTAGCTGTTGTTGTGATATAATAATAAAGCAAGGGTGAGCAATAGCCCACCAACAATAATATATAACTGACGATAATGTATAACAGTTCAAAAGTATCTTTCAAACCATATGCCATGCATTTACGGAAATGATGCCAGTATAATATGAACGATGAAGTTACAAGGTAACTTAAAGTATTTGTTTATAGAAATATCTGCTACATCAAAGTAAGCGAGATATTCTTATTGTTATTAAGAAGAGGAACTTGCAAGAAAAGGTTACAATTCCAGTTATGACCCTTTTCCCAACTCTGCCAACAGTAATCATGTTGCAGGAAATAAATAAATTTGGATGATGAACCAATGATGGAGTATTCACCGCGCCCGCTGTTCCAATCTTGATGATCAGTCGAGATCGTACAGCTCAATTTAGATTTACTACCGGTAGAAGGAAGAACTGACGGCTTTACTTGTATACCGCCTTACTAGCTCTCCCCGGCCAACGGTTGGGCCAAAGGGGATGGACCGGCGCTACTAGGCCTCTTACACGACTCCTAGTTCAAATAGAATTCATGATTCTGAATGTAACGTTCGTGCCCCTTTCCCCAAGTATAATACTTGTTGATAAGACTCCACATAGTAGTCGTATCTAGTTGGAAAGGAAAATTTACCAATAACTCCCAAGCTATTACTTGGTAACGGATATCAACTTGTTCCAGTAATCTTACCCCTCGAAAGATGAGAAGGTAAGCAACGACTTAATAAGTCAACAGCACCCGAGTTGCGGGTGAAGGGAATACTTTATGACCGGGAAGTCGACAAGATAAATAACATTTTCCAAGTAAGGTTCCCTTATTATTAAGGAGATAGACTCAAAGAAGAATGACGTCTGAGAACCTTTCTTGATATAAGATTAATAATAATATGACTCCGAGATATTTTCTGTAATAATCGAAGAAAATAAACCTTATCGAGGTTATTCTAAGTATGGAATAAATATCCAGAGAATATTTATTGAATTAAAATATTTTACAGATTATTTAGGAATATGAAATAATATCTTTAATCAGAGTATTTCCCAAATAATTCTTGAAGAAATATCGAGAGAATATTTATTGCATAATTAAATAATCAAATGAATATTCAAAATAATATTCATTACTTAATAAGTCCTGAAAGAAATATTAAAAATATTTAAAATAATATTCGGTGATTAAATAGAACCCTGGATGAATATTCAAAATAATATTCATAATTAATTAGGAATTTAAATGAATATTGATAAAGTAATATTCATTTAATGAATAATATTCTAAATGAATATCAAGTAATATTCATTTAGTAATCCAAGCTTTAAAGGAATATTCGATATAATATTCGATAAATAAATCAAGCTTCAGATGGATATTGAAGATAATATTCATCAAGTACTTCATATCTTCAATGAATTTTCAAAAGTAATATTTGTTTAATAAAATAATATTCTAAATGAATGTCCAAATAATATTCATTTAGTAGTCTCATCTTTAGAAGAGTATTCGAAATAATAATCGATAATCAATTCGACTCTGAATGAATATTGAGAAATATTATTCGTTGAATAGTTACGCTCAAATAATTATTTGAAGTAAGGATCGTTAAAATAATTAGTCTCGAACGAATATTCAAATAATATTCGTCGCCCAAATAATAGAAAATATTTACTTAAATATTTTCCTCCGAGGTAATCTCGATATATCAAGGAATATGGACTCCCGGTCTATATTTGATTAATAAGATGTATACGCCCTTCTATGAGGGTCTTACAATAACCGGCTTATAACTGATATATAACTATCTAGCTTATAAGCCAACAATAACATTCAGGGAACAAGTATATCAATTCAACTTGAAAGTAGGCATGCATGCAGTGGCATATGTATATCAGCAATCATATATATATATTTATTCAATCACAACAACAGCCTAAAAGAAGGGAATTGAAACTTGCCTGGTAGTCGAGTACGGTAAGGGGTAGTGGTAGCGGGTCCCGGTTCAGCTTGGTGATCTATAAATAGCCAAGGCATTCGGGATTAATCACTTAACATATTAAAAGTTAAGTTATACTTAATTCGAAACACGTTCTCGAGTTATCTCGTTATACCCCTTTTTGTGGATTACTTTTATCACTGATCCGACCCGACATTCGTTCGTTAATACGACATGTCATTGTACTTATACTTGGGACATACTTAAGTCATATGAGTTCTAAAGTCGATCGTTACGAACCAATACTATACTCCGAGTTTTATCGCCTGTTTTCTAAGTGTCTTACCGAAGTTATAAAAGAGTCGTCTTTTAGGGGTTCGTTCGCGTTTAACCTCGACTCGAACATTTTTAAAAAAATCGAAAAATGATCCTTTTGACATACGGTTTTCTTTCACGCCTTCCTTTTTACCTCTAGTATTTATTTACCAAGATTCGCCATGACGTTACATAGTTTACGAGGGTTCAATTACAGTTACGAACTTTCGTTTACGGGTTCGAACTACTTTTAGTAATTTGGTCATAAATCCTAAACCGTAAGTCCGTTTCACGTGATCTTTATATCAAAACGAAGCTTAGAACATTACCTATCCTATCATGGCAGATAAGATCTCTGGACAGTAGGGGTTCGACATGGAAAAGGGCATACAAAACATGGTATTGCAAAATCGGGCATTATAACGGCTGTAAATCGAATATCTACCAATTTCGAATCTTCCCATAAACATAGTATCCAACCCAAACAACATATACATGACTTATATACATGAACTGAGGCCAAGCAATGCCTTTCCGTTCATCTAGCTATTTTATCCTCTTATATCAACATAGCACTACATAAGCATGCTTTAATCATTACCATAATCATACTAATCTAAATTCTCATCAAGAACATCATTAAACATAAACTAAGGCCTAGGGTTTCAAGAGTTTTATACCTTCCTTGAGGTGTGTATGCACTTAGTAAGCCTTGTATAGTCCTTGTATAGCCTCCATGAAGCTTGGATCATCAACCAAAATCAAGATTCAAGAATTTTGTTCTTGAGGTTACTATTCATCCTCCATTTCTTGATTTTTTTGAAAATGGAAAA
Source organism: Saposhnikovia divaricata (assembly GCA_036435485.1). Taxonomy (NCBI): domain Eukaryota; kingdom Viridiplantae; phylum Streptophyta; class Magnoliopsida; order Apiales; family Apiaceae; genus Saposhnikovia; species Saposhnikovia divaricata. The sequence continues at coordinate 132,959,811 of CM071594.1, read as the reverse complement.
GGTGATGTTTGAGGCTAAGATTTTTAGGGTATCATTTTTATGAAATATAGGATCTATGATAAATTTTTGGAGATCAAACAATGGTTGGAAGTTGGATTTTTGTTTTGGAATTGTTGCAAAAGTCGAATGGAAGAGTAAAGGAGAGAGTTTGATGTTTTCTTGTGGTTTTGCTTGGAAGAATGCATAAAGTGGATGAACCTTGGATAATATCTCATCTCTTTTTACTTTAGTAAAGTGATGATGCACTAGATGATGTCTTTGTGAGGACAAGTGTTGAAGATTGGATGGTTTAAGGCTTAACCAAGTGGTGGCTTGCTAAGTACTTGGTTGCATTCTAATTGATCTAGTTCCTTGCTAGTTACTAGATATTTATCACTTGCACATGCATGTATCTTGCTTCCTCTGCTTGTTTCTGTGTCCGGTTATTGCCCGTTTCGATTGATCGTTCGTAGGAATATTTCACGGATTTCTAATTAGGGTTTACCGGGAATCCTTTTTAATATTAATACTTTCATTCTCCATCTTTCATTCTAACTTTCCAATTTATATTCCTTAAATCCATTCGTTAAATACTTAAGGCTATCAGTGTCCAGGGAACTCTCGGAGAAAATAAAAGTGCGGTTTTTCAGAATCCGACACCTTTTACATACACTTATTTTCCCCTGGATCACTAATACGAACTCGGAAATCCGTTCCGAATGCTTCTATATAGTGTCGTCTCATATTATTATATACTCCCACCAAAACACTATTCATTCTGTATTCTTTACTTGTTCTCTTAGGGTGGTACAATTGTCCGTCTTCTCTTTCGATCGTTCCTTATCCTTTTTACGGAACTAATGGATTAATCGTTACCGATCTGGATGACATGAGAATATTCTCCTGCTTGAAATTGCCATATCTTATTCCCTTAGAAGATAGATTATTCTTACCTATGTTGTTACCCTTTAGCATTCTTCAAGACATAGAAATAATAAAGTCGAATTCCATTCATTCTTTCCAAATATCAATAATTACATTGTAGCCATAACCACTCCTCAGTGGTTTCCTACCTTCATTCTTAGATCAAATATAATAACATCCCAAAATATCAAATCCTCAAAGTTAATATCCCAATTCTTGGATTATAATAATATTTAATCCACTGTCCGGTCAAATATTATACCGAAAAGAATTTGGAATTTCTGAATTCCGATCGTCTCTGCATTCACTTATTTCCTCCGCGTATTACTAATATGACTTCGAAACATCCATATCACGTCCCGTACATAGGGTGGAGTGAAAAGTTTTCCAACTTACAAAATCACTATTCATCCACCAAATTACTATACACGTACAGGAAATACTATGCACGTACGGGAAATACTATGCACGTGTGGGAAACACTATGCACGTATGGGAAACACTATGCACGTACTCATTTCCCTTCAAGGATCCATTAGCTCCTTCCTGGATGGTAGATTATTCTTATCTAGGTCCTCAACCATCGAATTATTCTATTCTGACAATATACCAATGCATCAGGATCATTGTCCAAAGCAATATCCATTCATTACAATCATTGTTCTTTGAAACCACCATTCATTAGAGCTGGTGACCTTGTTGTCGGAATCATTGTTCCTCATTTTATCATTACTTAATAAAAAGTTTTAATTATATCCAAAATTTGGGGTTCTTACAAACTCAATCTGACGATCTGGAGGTATTCCGGGTAATTCTTCAGGAAAAACATCTGGAAATTCATTGACTACTGGAATGTCTTCTAATTTCACTCCTTCTTGACTCTTGCCTATCACATAAGCGAGATAAGCCTGACATCCTTTTCTTAACAGCCTCTTGGTTTGCATCATAGTAAGAAATGTACTAGCTTTCCTACGACCCTTAAAGATAACTCTATTGCCTTTTGGGGATCTCAATGTAACTCGCTTATTCTTACAATCGATTTGCGCATTATACTTGGTAAGCCAATCCATTCCTAAAATTATGTCAAAATCTCCTAATTGAAAAGGTATCAGGGTGATGGGAAAAAGATGTCCTGAAATCTCTATTGCACATGGTGAACATACTTTATCTACTGGTATATGGTCCTGATTGGCTAACACAATATTCAAAGCTTCTTTTAACATACGAGTACCACATTTCAACTTACTCACAAAATCTTTAGAAATAAACGATCTAGTAGCACCCGAATCAATTAACACTTTTGCACTAGTGGCATTCACGAATAGCGTACCTTCCACCACATCCGAACTTTGCACTGCGTCATTCATATTCATTTTGAAGGTCCGAGTTGGATAGAGAACACGTGTACAAGATTCGAGATTAATGAAAAAAATTGAGTCAAGAAAGGAGCATTTATCAAGGGCACAAGTTTGAGGATTTGTTAAATATTGAAAATAGAATGATGATGAATATGTTTGGTAGGTGATAGTTAGTGTTAATGAAAGGTTGTTTGGACAGCTTTTTAATTTTGGAGGTAGTAAATGGAATATTGTAAGATTCTGAATATTCTGAAACCCGTCGTGGGAGATATAAGATTTTTGAACCCAAGAAAGATAATTTGAGTAAAGCAGAATGAAGCAGGACATATTTGTTCGCGAGAACTATCAGAAGAAAATGATATTTGAATAAGAAGTAAAATGATTGTGTTGGAGTTAATGACTAGCGTGAACTCAATTTGAAGAGTCGTGATTATTAAGAGTAGAAGAGAGTCGACCAAGATGGAACAAGATGAGAAGAAGAGGAAGACAGTGAACCATGAAGTTTCAGAAGCGTTTCAAAAGAGGACGTGTAATATAGTTAAGGGAAGAATGTAGAACTTAAAAGATTTAGAGCAGTGAGAACGAAGGCACAGTAGTTGCCCATAAAACGATAATGAGCAGAGATGAACGAGACCCTATGGTCGGAAGGTGAGATTTCGATAGAAAAGCATATTGAGAGTGTGTTGAGATAAATACAGAAAGTTGCAAGTTTAGTCGGAAAGAATTGTATGGTAATAAGGGATAGAGTCAGAACTCAAAGTTGTGTGTCGGAAGCGTGGAAAGATAAGATATTTTGCCAGAGATCGTCTCATATCCGTCTCAATGGACCCTATGATGGCAATAACATAGCTATTTTCTATAAAACACTAGGAGACTAGAAATTCCATATGTTTACGAATGACGTTATCAATAATTTGAATGTGATGGTAGTGAAAAAGAGTTAAGTGTCATTTAGTGTGGCGCCCCCAAATCCGAGGTCAAAGATTCAGGTCCTCACATCACCATCCAACCATATCATACCTGTATTAACTTTACAACTCAACAATACATCCATACAGACATCAATCTTACGCACAAACAAGTTAGAGCCTCAGAAAGGGTAATCAAAAGTAACACTAAATATTACAATTCATCTATACAATCCAGAATCTTACGCACTTCCACTTATACAACTACACTTGAAGACAAGTCTTACTATTACAGTTGAAAACCTATCAGACTTACTCTGTAGTATTTCTCAGGAACTAAATCATCTCCGGGGTAAATCTTCTACTCTTCTTCTGCTGGTGCGGAGTTAATCGGCCAAATTCTTCTCTTTCTGAAAAGTTTTTATAAAGCAAGAATGAGCTACATAATGCTCAGCAAGTTCACCATTTTGAAAAATAATAATGTGGTTTATTTCGAAAACATTCCCAACTGTATGGGTATATATCTCAAATTTCAAAACATAATTGGACAATATATATGTCCGAGTTTAAATAAAACATTTATACTCACTAAGGAGCTTTAAGAATAACATATGAACCCTTTATAAGGTTCCCATTTCAATATATCTCAAGTTTGAAACTATATACATATGAGTATATTATTTTCGGCAAAACACTCTACGGTTAACATACTGTACAGGGAATACATCATTGCAAACCTCTTTCCTTCCATTAGCTTAGAAGGTTTCTCATTGAAAAACATTTCATTCTTTGAAATAATTGCAAGAGTGCACTAACACGTGCCAATCTTTATAGAAAATCTTGCTGTTCTAGATACTGCACGATGTCAATATTTTTCTTATCAAAAACCACACTATCGGCAACTTGGCACTTAGGCCCAAGAAGCAGTGTTTGAGTATTTTTTCAAAGTGGAGGATGGGACTGGAAGAAAACATAAAAACCTGACAAGGATTGACGATGATCAGTTGCCACAACCAAGTCCAACAATCCGCGGGTCTTCTCTACTAGTAGAAGGATAGAAACTACATCCGTAACTACCCTCGGGTGAAAACTACATCTGTAATCACCCTCGATGAAAACTACATCCGTAATCATCCTTCGGCAACACCTGGGCCGGAATAATGATGGACCGCCTGGCTCACGGCCGATTACACATCCCGGGAATCATTCGTCAACGATTCCCACACCTGCCAGAGTCCCCTTTTTCTTTTCTTTTCAAAAATCATTTTGATAGAAAATTCGAGTAGTTGAAGTTCGACCTCAGTCGACCGATAATTCTTGAAATACGTACAAGAAGTAAAACCTGATCGGGGGTTTTCGAAAATGTTTTGGGTTCGAAAGATTCGAGTTTGAAAACGCTAAAGGTATCTTGGATTAGTTTTGTCTTTAAAATGATGAACAATAATTAATAAATGATATTTTGAGATTTAATATCAACAATTAATAAAATAATTATTTAATTAAAATAAGCTTTTAATCCAAGATAGATATTTTTGAGTATTTTTAACAACGTAAAAATAATAAATACTTAAGTATACGGTACTTCTCGAATGACTCTTCGGGTTTTCGCAATTTAATCATGATACAATAATATACCGCTCCCCGGTCAATAGTATATTTGGACCGCTACGACCTCTATTGCTAGACTCGTTGTCCGAAGGAAACACTTTCATTCTAAGTTCAAGGGTGTACTAACACATATGCATAAATCTCAAACTTCAACATAATCTCGTAAAGCATAAGCATATAATACGTTTCGAAGCTACAAACACAACAGTGAAAATCCTTATATATAGGTTTTGAAAAGTAAACTTGCCTTGGTTAGGGTGGGGTGGTCGAGCTTACGACGTGGAACGAAGATCTATACATAATCAATATTCGTACGTTAGTACTTTAACAACACTACTTAATCGTAAGGTTTTAAAGGATGTTAGACCAACTTAACGACTCCAATTTGTGACAACTAACCCTCCCATATGACCATGTCATCACTTTATCACATTCGTTACTCATTCTACTCGAATCCATTCCTCAAACTTGAAACACAAGTGAGTACTCCTAAAACTATGTTAAACAAATCTCCTAGGTGATTTTTCACTCGCGCGTACTTCGCTTTAAAATTTTTATAAAATTGAAAAATACAAATTTTACTCCAATTCTTTTGGGACAGCCTTCACAACTGTATAATCTGACTACCCTCAAATTTTCATAACACTTGCATAATTTTAAGGGGTCCTAACTCAGTTCACAAGTGGACAACACAGTTCAGTCCGAATTCCAGAACCACACTGCACTAATCCGGCCATAACTCAAGATCTACACATCTCCTGGGTATGAACCTTATATTTCTAGAAACTACATTCAATTATCTTTCCAACCATATAAATTAGGTCCTCGGGTAACAAGATTTAGGGGTTCAAAACCCTCCTACAAGACAGTACGTGTTCCCAGGAATTTACACAGCACTCATCTTTTCTCAAATATTCAAGAACTCTCTTTATACATCACATCTACCATCAAAACCACCAAGACTTGTCTCTATAGCATACATGGGGTTACATACTCTAAGTACAAGCCTTACAACCATCATAACAAGCACATAACTTCAAGATTTCATCATCTACAACTCAAATCACCAATATTCACTCCAAAACTTATAGATCTAACAATATAAACTATAAACAAGTCATGCTAAGGGTTGAGAGAGTTTATACCTTCCTTGATGTGTGTAATAGCTTTCTAAACCTTGTATAATCCTTGTATAGCCTTGGGTAAGCTTGGATGATCAAAAGAAATGAAGAAAACAAAGTTAGTAATTCGGAGTTATTAGAATCCGACTGAAAGATCATGGAAAACGAGGCCCTTACCGAGCTTTTCTGATCGAGGCTTCTAAGTGAGAGTTGTAGAGCATCTTCACAGCTTTCTAACTATATAAAGAACACGAAATTCCATTGAGTAATGAAGGCTCTAGGCCCGTTTTACTGAGCTGCTGTTCTGCTGGGCAGAATGGGTGTTTTCTTGTGTTTGTTTTGTTTTGTTTGCTAAATAATGACTAATACATGTATTCTATATCTATCTCATTTGGATGCATCTTCTTGTATTGTGTTGTCAACACCTCATTGGCTCACTTGGATTTCCTTATCCACAACAATTGCAACAAAGTCCTCATCTTTTGTTTCTTTCATATTAGTCCCTTGGTTTGTTTCCTTTTCCAACAATTTGATTTCCTTGTTGTCTCGTGAATAAAATTAATACGTTACAACTTATACCATGCATATTATTACTCTAATATGGCACAATACCTCGAACGAATATTAATTCCAACATCCCTTGTTTATTTCTCTTTATCTCAGAAAACGTTCTCCCGATTTCTCAAGCATTCTCTATTTCTCAATTCTAGGCGTTTATTCTCAATCCTCTTTCTTTCTCATAATATATCCTTCCTTGGACTCTTAATATACCCTATTCTTAATCCATGCTCCGTTCGCTCAATCGCTTAATCTCATTGTAAAGTTTCAGCGGTTTCTAGAACGTTTGTTTCACTTCCTCAGTGGTTTTCGTTCCAAATTCTCAAATCACTTATAATAAAATTCCAAAATATTAACTCCTCAATTCCTTAAATTAAATATCTCATTTCTTGATATTACTGATATATAATTCACTGCTCGGTCAAATATTACACGAAAATAGAATTTGGAATTTCTGAATTCCGATCGCATTTACATACACTTATTTACTCCGTAGATTACTAGTATAACTTCGGAATATCCACACTACGTCTCGTACGTAGGTGGCATGAAAAATTTTCTTAATCCTCAAAATCACTATTCATCCACCAAATCACTATTCATTGATGCACTTCATCATAATAGGAAAAGTTTTAATTCTACCGAAATTTTGGGTTCTTACAGTCTCCCCTCCTTAAAAGGATTCCGTCCCGGAATCAGTTTAGGAATCACTGGGGTTACTCCTTCGTTTCACTCTTTCAACTTCCAGGTGGATTCTTCCACATCTTGATTTTCTCACAATTCCTTATTAGTTTGAAAACCTTGTTCCTCCACACTTGTTCTTCTCTATCCATGATTTCCACGGGTTGCTCCACATAGGTCAAGTCGGGTCATAGGTCCACTTGGTTGTACTCTATCACATGCCGATAGTCGGTGTGGTAGGGTCGTAACATAGACATATGAAACACATTATGAATTTGCTGCAAGCTTGGGCAAGGCTAACTGGTAGGCTAACTTCCCAATTCGCCTCAAAATCTCAAAAGGTCCAATAAACCTCAGACTTAGCTTCTCTTTCTTAACAAACCGCATCAATCCTTTCCAGGGGATACCTTTAGTATCACAAAGTTTCCCACCTCATACTCCTTTGATATCTCATAAAATTTGACCATTCGAAATAATGGGTTTCGTAAAAAAAACTAATGACTTTTACATACACTAGTCTGTACCGTAAAGACGTAATATCAATTCGAAATCTTCATTTAATAATTCGTACATATCGTGATTGCAAAATTTTCTCATCCACCCATAAAATTACTATTCATCCAGGTTTCGAATATTCACGAAAATTAGGGCTATTGCAGTCTCATCTCCTTAAAAGGATTCTATCTTAAGAACCTAAGGAAAATAGTTGTGGATACAATTCCAACTTTACCCTTTCCAACTCTCAGGTTGACACTTCAACCCTTTTGTTCTCTCACCTTGGTCTCACCAACGCTTTAGTGTTGTTTCTCAACGCATACTCTCCTCGACCTGTATTCCTTATCGGTTGTTCTATGTTAGATATAATTGATGTAATGTTTCAGTGTTTAAGTGTAACAGTGAAATATCATAGTTTAACTGGAAGGAAGTCAGAGTTTAGTAAAGTCTGACTGACAGAAGCTGGACAGAGTTTAGTAAAGTCTATCTAGAAGCAGCGCGTACGAAGTCAACAGAAGATATTAGAGATCAATTGAAGATTGATATGGAAGCAAGATCTTTGGAGATTGGATAGCTATCAAAGATATCGAGTTGAGTTAGGAGACGTGTGACAATCTGTAATTGATATCATTGTATAGCTGATTATTAGGAATATCAATTAGAGATTGTATCGAAGCTGTATTCTTATATATATAGATAGGTTAACCCTAGAAGGGTATCGAACATTAGAATTATTCATTCTTATTGTAACCTAGCAGCTCTTTGTGATAGTTTACATCACGAAGAGGGTTTTTAATACCAGAAGATTTAAAGTGCATAATCATCTTAATTGTTATTCTCTCATCTAATATTGATTATTAGTGTGTATTCGGCCTAACAATTGGTATCAAAGCCATATCTGTTAAACATTACAGTTTAAGATCCACACACACACAGAAATCATCATGTCTGAAGTTCCACCTCCATCAGAGTATGAAAATGCTAAACCCACTGTTAGTCGATATGAGGCTATTAGGGTTCCTATTCTCAGGCCATCAGAATATCCCATCTGGATGGTAAAGATGACCATGTTTCTGGAAGCTACAGATGTAGAATATCTTGACAGGATTAATGAAGGGCCAAACCTGCCTACAAAGTTGGCTCCTGCTGTTACTGGTCAAGAGGCCAAAATGATTCCTAAGGAGAAGAAGGATATGACTCCTGAAGATCTTTCATTTATTGCTAAGGATGCAAAGGTGAGGCATTTACTTCACAGTGCTTTGGATAATGTTATGTCTAACAAGGTTATTGGCTTGACTACTGCAAAAGAAATTTGGGATGCTCTTGAGGTTAGATGTCAGGGAACTCCTGCTATTAAGAAGAATAGGAGAAACATACTCACTCAGGAGTATGAACATTTTGAGGCTAAACCTGAAGAGACCATGACACAAACATTTGACAGATTCTGTAAACTGTTGAATGATTTGTCATTGGTTGACAAAGAATATAATTTGGAAGATTCAAATCTAAAGTTTCTTCTGTCTCTACCTGAAAAGTGGGATGTGAAAACTACCACTATTAGAGACAATTATGAACTTGATGAGACCCAAATTGATAAAATTTATGGGTTGCTCAAAACTCATGAATTGGAAATGGAACAGAGAAACAGGAGATTCAACAAAAAGGCTAAGTCTGTTGCTCTTAAGGTTGAAGAGAAGCCTATAAAGAAAGAATCATCCAGGAGAAAAGCTAAAGGAAAGGCACTAGCTGTACAGTCTGATAGTGAGTCACCAATGTCTGACAATGACTCAAACTCAGACGAATCATCTGATTCTGAGGATGATGAAGAAGAGATAATGCAGATGGCTGCCTTGATGGTGAAGACGTTCAAGAAAAGGGGCTTCAAGAATTTCAAGAAGGGAAAGAATTTCTCCAGGAATGTTTCCAATTCTGACAAGAAAAGCTTCAAAAAGTCTGATAAGAGAGATTCAAGGGGGAAGAAAGACAAGTCTGAAATCCAATGCTACAAGTGTAAGGAGATGGGTCACTTTGCTCCTGAGTGCAAGAAAGGTAAAACTGAAAAAGCACTCTACACTAAAGGCAGAAATTGGGCAGACACTTCAGATTCTGATGAAGAAATGAACTATGCTCTCATGGCTACTACTGAATCAGAAACTTCTGAAAATCAGGTACCTCTAACTACCTATGCTTATAATATTGATGACATTTCCCAATTAAGAATTTATCTTAAGTCATTGCATATAAGTTATAGGGATCAAACTTTAGAGAATGAGAGGATTAAATCTGAGAATTCTGAACTCAAAGAGAGAAATAAAATTGTTGAAGAAAAGCTAAAAAATATGCAACAAGTTCAGAAAGAGAGAGATGATGTTGTTTCTATAGAATAGGATTTGCTTCAGAAATATAAACAACTAGAATCTGAGTTGGAGGAAGCAAATAAGAAAATTAGGACTTGGACTAATTCTGGAAAGGACACTCAACAGGTTTTTCAAACAGACACTGTTGGTCTAGGTTATAATGAGGGAGATGAACTTAGATTTCAAGGTCAAGTTAAAATCAGACCTCATTTTGTACATGGAGCCAGTAAATTTTTGTCTGATAATGAAAAAGAAACTGTTAAGGTCAAATCAGTAAAAACTTGTGCTAAACAGGTTAATATTGGTTTGATGACAGATAAACAACTCAAACATAAACTGAAGGAGTTAAAATCTGTTAAGAAACAGGGAGTGTCAAATAAGAACAGAAATGGAAAAGTAGGCATCACTTCAGGAAATAAACCAATGCTTGCTAGTTATGCTCCAAGAAAGACATGTCATAACTGTGGTAGTATTAAGCATCTTGCAAATTTCTGCAAGAAAAACAAAAATATAAATTCTTTACCTTCCAAGTCTGAGGTAAAAAAGGAATTTGCTAGAACTAAGCCACAGACTTTATGCACACACTGTGGAAGCACTTGGCATTCCATTTATAGTTGCAGAGAGTATCATGCTATCTATCATAATTATTATGAACTGAAACCCAATCTGAAATGGGTTAAAGTTAATACTGCAAGTGTAAACTCTAATACTGTTAGCTCAAACTCTGATAATGTTAATTCCGCTGCTAAAGCTAACAAAGTTAAGAATGTCAAAGGATCCAAGCACGTCTGGATCCTTAAATCTAATCCTCAGTAATTGCTTGTGATTGCAGGGCAATAGGGAGGCAACCCTAGTCGTGGACAGTGGATGCTCAGGACACATGACTGGAAATAAAGCCCTGCTATCAGACTATGAGGAGAAGGCTGGCCCAAAAGTTTCCTATGGTGATGGCAATGTAGGAAGAACATTGGGATATGGCAATATTAATCTTGGAAATGTCATCATCACCAATGTAGCTCATGTCCCAGGACTCAAGCATGACTTGCTATCTGTGAGTCAAATCTGTGACATGGGATATCATGTAGATTTTCAACCTGAATATTGTGAAGTTATCAGCAAATCTACAGGAAAGGTTGTTCTAGTTGGTCATAGGCAAAACAACATTTATGAAATCAAGATCTTAACAGACTCTGTTGGAAAAGCTGTTTGCCTGTCTACAAGAATAGCTAGTGAAGAGAGTTGGAAGTGGCACAAGAAACTCTCACATTTGAACTTGAACAACATCAATGAATTGATGTTGAAAGGATCTTGTAAGAGGACTCCCAAAAGCTCTGTTAAATGTTGATGGCCTATGTGATTCATGTCAAAAGGCCAAGCAAAGGAAGTCATCTTTCAAGAGCAAGACAGAATTTTCAATCACTGATCCTTATCATCTTCTGCATGTTGATCTCTTTGGTCCAGTAAATGTTATGTCTATAGCAAGGAAGAAATATGCTTTAGTCATTGTTGATGAATACACTAGATTCACTTGGGTGTATTTTCTAGCAAAGAAGGATGAAACTGCATTAACTCTGATGGAGCATGTGAAGCTTCTGGACAAAGGATCAAGTAACAAAGTCAGAATCATCAGAAGTGATAATGGAACTGAGTTCAGGAATGCAACAATGGAAGAATTCTGCAAGAACAATGGAGTGAAGCAAGAATTTTCAGTACCTGGTACACCACAACAAAATGGTGTAGTTGAAAGGAAAAATAGAACCTTGATAGAAGCTGCCAGAACTATGCTTGATGAAGCAAAATTGCCAACTTATTTCTGGGCAGAAGCTGTTCAAACTGCTTGTTTTACTCAAAATGCTACACTGATCAATAAGCATGGAAAGACACCATATGAGATGGTGAAGAAAAAGAAGCCTAATCTGAAATACTTTCATATTTTCGGGTGCAAATGCTTTGTTTTGAAGACTCATCCTGAACAGCTTACTAAATTCGAGTTAAAAGCAGATGAAGGGATTTTTGTTGGCTATCCACTGTCAACAAAGGCATACAGAGTTTATAATCTGAGATCAAGAGTGGTTATGGAGTCCATTCATGTGTCATTTGATGACAAGAAAATAACTGGAGTTGAAGATGTAGATGAACATGATCAACTTCGTTTTGAAAATGAAGATTTATTCTCTGATGAGATAAACTCTAATGAAGCTGAATCAACAAACATTGTCGAAGTATACTCTGAGCCTCTACTGGTGAATACTGAAGAAATTACTCAGCCCCAGCAAAGGAGAGAACCAGTTGAGGGGGAGCATGATCAAAATGATTACTCAAACACTGAAAACGAGTCACATGGTGAATCCGGATCAGACACTGTTGAGTCAAACGCGGATGGCTCAAACACTGTTGATGCAAACTCTGAAAGCTCAAACACTGACAGTTCAAACTCTGAGCAGTCGAATTCAGGGGGAGCTTCAGAAAATGAACAGAGACAACAAAACAATCAGGAGAACATTGATCGAGGGGGAGGATCAACAACTGAAAGAAGTCATTTACCTTCAGCTAGGAAATGGACAAAATCTCATACACCTGATTTAATTATTGGAGATCCAGATGCCACAGTAAAGACAAGGAGTGCAACAACTAATGAATGTCTGTTTCATGCATTCCTTTCTCAAACAGAACCAAAGAAAGTTGAGGAAGCTCTTCAAGATGCTGACTGGATAACAGCAATGCAGGAGGAGTTAAATGAATTTAAAAGAAATGAAGTCTGGACACTTGTACCTAGACCAAAGAACAGATCTGTTGTTGGTACAAGATGATTTTTCATAAACAAAACTGACAGTGAGGGTGTAATCACAAGAAATAAGGCTAGATTAGTGGAAAAAGGTTATTCTCAGCAGGAAGGAATAGACTATGATGAGACTTGTGCTCTAGTTGCAAGATTGGAAGCGATAAGAATTTTTCTAGCATATGCCTCTCACAAGAAATTCAAAGTATGTCAGATGGATGTGAAAAGTGCTTTTCTCAATGGAAATCTAGAGGAGGAGGTGTTTGTGGAGCAACCTCCAGGTTTTGTGGACCCCAAATATCCAGATTATGTCTACAGGCAAGATAAGGCATTATATGGACTTAAGCAGGCACCAAGAGCATGGTATGAGACACTTGCTCAATTTCTTCTAGAAAGTGGATTCAACAGAGGTACAATTGACAAAACTCTGTTTTATTTCAAACAAGGGAGTGACCTCCTTCTAGTTCGGATTTATGTTGATGACATAATTTTTGGGTCTACAAATAATAAACTTTGTGAAAAGTTTGCCAAGCTCATGCAGTCAAGGTATCAAATGAGCATGATGGGAGAGCTTAGCTATTTTCTAGGCTTACAGGTGAAGCAAACAGATGATGGAATTTTTATTAATCAAGCAAAATATATCAGAAATCTCCTCAAGAAATTTGGTATGCTTGAATGCTCATCTACAACTACTCCCATGGCAACAGCAACAAAATTGGACAAAGACACAGGAGCACAAGTGGATATGACAAATTACAGAGGCATGATAGGGTCTCTTCTTTGTCTGACTGCAAGCAGACCTGACATTATGTATGCCACCTGTCTTTGTGCAAGGTTTCAGGCAGATCTTAGAGAACCACATCTAACAGCTGTGAAGAGAATTTTCAAGTATCTAAAGGGCACCATTACTCTGGGCTTATGGTATCCAAGTGAAACAGACTTCAAGCTAGTTGGTTACTCAGATGCAGACTTTGCAGGTTGCAAGGTAGACAGAAAAAGCACAAGTGGGAGCTGTCAATTTCTGGGTGACAGACTGGTCTCATTGTACAGCAAGAAGTAGAAATCAATTTCTACTTCAACAGCTGAGGCAGAGTATATTGCAACTGGTAGCTGTTGTGCACAGATTTTGTGGATGAAGAATCAATTGCTGGATTATGGATTGAGGTACAGTAAAATTCCTATTTACTGTGATAACCAAAGTGCTATTGCTATGACAGGTAATCCAATACAGCACTCTATGACCAAGCACATCAGCATAAGGTACCATTTTATCAGAGAGCATGTGGAAGAAGGAGACATTGAACTGCATTTTGTGTCTACAGACCAACAGCTAGCAGACATCTTCACCAAGCCATTGAGTGAGGCAACGTTCACAAAGCTGGTAAATGAGTTAGGAATGATCTCTGGTTTCGACTAGAGAAAGGGGTTAGACTCAAAACTTCATTTTTCCTCAAACTCTATCCCGCATACTCTGTTTGTTAAACACTGTCTGTCATACTCTGTCTGTCAAACACTGTTTCCATATACTGTTGGTTAAACTCCGATACTGTCATTGTCTGAACATTACACCTATGAAGAAATTGTATGCAGCATATTCTCAGTAATTAATCATGCATTCTTCTGAATTATTTGTGATTAAATCTTAGACTGTGCAGACAAATTTACACTGCATAATACTGTCCTGCTATTTTTAGCATCTCTTAGTTTATTTATCCTAAACTCTGAATCTGTAAATACTGTCTGCATTGCCTCTCATAAAACAAACTCTATTTTAAATGACACTGTGTAAATAATTAGAAGGACGTGAATATATGTATACTGATTTGATTTATATGCTTTAGATACAAGCAGCTGTGTTATAGAGATTTTTTAATTGGGATTAATCTAATTACAAACCTAGTGAGCTTTTGAGCCATATTGCATATCTTTTGCAATTTATTCATTTGCTTGAGTGTTCACAGCTTAGTTGCATTGCTAGCAGTTGCTTGAAATCTTTCCTGAAATGCATGACATTATATTTTGATAAAATGATAAAGGCAGTAGGTTACACCACATAATTCCCATATTTACCAAACACTGTTTACATGATCCATTAGTTAACCCTTTGAGCCTAATCATATTTTTCGGTGACACTCCATCTTACTGCCTATAAATTTTTTTTTTGTATTGGCCATTCAATAAATTTGAACCCAAATTGTCAAAGGCTAGTACTGTACAAAAGGAGTAATAAGGTGAAGGGTTATTAATCTTTAAGAAAGGGCATTCATTTATGATTTGAGATTGTGTACCTAATAATTGACTAGTGCAATAAATTACAAAGGATCAGTATATCTTGCGTTACTATATGTTATTTATCTCTCTCTACATAAAAAAAAATAGAGAGCATGTAATAACCCGAATTTTGGGTAGAATTAAAACTTTTCTTATTGTGGTTAAAGAGCACTAATGAATGGTGGTTTCAAAGAACAATGATTGTAATGAATGGATATTGCTTTGGACAATGATCCTGATGCATTGGTATATTGTCAGAATAGAGTAATTCGATGGTTGAGGACCTAGATAAGAATAATCTACCATCCAGGAAGGAGCTAATGGATCCTTGAAGGGAAATGAGTACGTGCATAGTGTTTCCCATACGTGCATAGTGTTTCCCGTACGTGCATAGTGTTTCCCATACGTGCATAGTATTTCCTGTACGTGCATAGTAATTCGGTGGATGAATAGTGATTTTGTAAGTTGGAAAACTTTTCACGCCACCCTATGTACGGGACGTGATATGGATGTTTCGAATTCATATTAGTAATACGCGGAGGAAATAAGTGAATGTAGAGACGATCGGAATTCAGAAATTCCTATTTTAATTTTTGGTGTAATATTTGACCGAGCAGTGAATTATATATTATTATATTCGAGAAATGAGATATTAAATTTGAGAAATTGAAGAGTTAATATTTTGGAATTTTATTATATTTGATTTTAGAAATTAGAACGAAAACCAGTGAGACAGTGAAACAAGCGTTCTAGAAATCACTAAAACGTTATAACGAGATTAAGCAATTAAGCGAACGAATCAGGGATTAAGGATCAAGATTGTGACAAGATTAAATATCCTATATGATCATCAAGAGAATTATATCAAGTGGATTAAATTATTTAATCAATGATTAAATCAAAACAATTTAGGAGTTAAGTGATTTAAATCACTTAAATCAAACAAGAAACAAAACAAATATCTACCAAGCTTCTCCAAGACTCCTTGCACAAACCCCAAGAGGATCAAACTCAGCCACCCAACTGATAATATCAAGATATTATGTTCATAAAGTGGTTAGACAAGTCAAGATCGGTGTGAAGAAAAGAAAAGAAACTAGAATGAGCTAGGTTCAAGACAACTACAACTTGGATGGTGTTTTAGCTATTTGTTAAAGCTACTTTATTAGAAGAGTATTGAAGAAGCTTATCAAAGAGTGGTTACCAAGCTTTATACACAGCAATACATATCATAAAATATCACAAAAGTAGATCTAAAGTGGAGAGAAAAAGAGAAAACCAAGAACACTCTCCATTTTCTACAAACTGTCCAGCAGAAACCAAGGTTAAAGAAAAATTCATATCTCCATTTCTATCCATGATAAAATCACCAAATTTTAACCATAGCTTCTCCACTCCATGAGCAAGATTCGTTCCAAATTTCATTGAAATCCAAGTAGTATAGCCTAGTCAAATCCATGCTTAAATTTGGAGGACCAAAACTGTCAAGGTTCTGAACAGTAGCAAGATGGGGCTCAAAACCCTAGCTCCCATTGTTGGATTCCTGTGTTCTATAGCTCAAAAGAAAGCCCTTGAAGAGTAGAAGGCGTGGTAAAAATTTTAGAACCAAACTCTTAGTTTTTGATTTTATATGATTTTTACAAGATTGATGATGAATAGTAACTTTTGATTTTCATGTTTTGCTTTCTTGATTCTATGGCTTCCAAATAATGTTCTAAGCAATGATCAAGAGTTGTGAGGCCTTATTATCATCCTGGAACTTCAAACCAAGGTATAATCTTTGAAACCCCTTTGTTGAATCATGAGTTTTAATGGATTTTTGGATGAGTTTTTGAGTTATATGCATGTTTAGAGCACTAGAGCTAGTAAGAGTTTTGTTAGATGTTAAAATATGTTGCACAGCTCCAAGACCTGTTTAGATAGTGAGGGAGACAATGAATAGTGTCCATGAGTGTTGGTGGTGGATTGGATGATTATTTGGAGGATTTTAATTTTGGAAATATCCGAGTTATAGCTGTCGTAATGGCGAAATTTCTTTGACCCTTAAAAACCATTCATAACAGTAGATTTAACCTTCTGAACTTATTGAGTATATGACATGTATTCGAAGATCTCGAGTCATAGATCGTTTTGGCGCAAGAATCGTAGCATTTTGACTTACGGCTTAGGCGTTATGGTAAAATCTGTAAAAGCAGTTCGTAAACGTACGTATGAATTCGTAACTTCAATTGAACCCCTTTAAAGTGATAAATTCGGTTGCGAATCTTGGTAATTAAATACTAGAGGTCATAATGAATATATGAGAGAAGACCTCGTGTCAAAAAGATTATTTTTGGATTTTATAAAAATATTTGAATCAAGGTTAAGTGCGAAGGAACCCCTTAAAGGAGCACTCGATTATAACTTTGTAAACCGCTTAGTGAAACGGGCGAATGAGATCCGAATTCTAAAACAAATCTTCGACTTAAGTATTTGTCGATTGACATGGACATAGTACGAGCCTAAAGCGAGCTAGTAACGCCTTCGTTGTGTATTGCTTACGTGTTTAAGCATTGAATTATAATTGAATCATCTAGGGGATTAATCGTACGTTTTCTTTTGACTTTGTCTAGATTGTTTGACATTGTCACGAGCCCCTACCACTTCTCGAGCATCAGGCAAGTTTCCAATACCTTGGAACTGTTGTTGTGATAATATATATGATTGTTGTTATACATATGCCATAGCATGCATGCCTACTTTCAAGTTATACTATAATACTTGTTCCCTGAATTGATGTTGCCTTATAGACTAGATATGAAGTATCAGTTATAAGCCGGATTATTTTGTTAAGACCCTTAGTGAAGGGCATATGATATTCATTCTTTAAATATAGACCGGGAGTCGATATTTTGAGATATAGAGATAGTCGTGGAAACCCGGAGGGATTCCAACGGCAGATTAGTATTCATTTTGAGGATTGTTATTCATGAGCATTATTTATATTTCCATAAAGTATTAAATTACTTGGAAATTATTCGAGGAATGTTATTTGAGCATTATCTCAATCGAGAAATACTATATGAATATTATTTTGAATATTCATTCGAGTTTATTTATTTACTGAATATTATTTTAATATTCATTTGAGCTTTAATTATTTAAATGAATATTAGTTTCGAATATTCATTTAGAGTTTGGTCATTTAATGAATAATTACTTTGATATTCATTGGAATTTTTATTTATTAAATGGATATTACTTCCAAATATTCATTTAAGATTTTATGTACTCGATGAATATTATTTTTAAATATTCATTTGAAGTTCTACTTAATTAGAGAATATTATTTCGAATATTCCTTTACAGTTTTGATTACTAAAATAATATTATTTGGATATTCATTTAGAATATTATTTATTAAATGAATATTATTTTTAAATATTCATTTAAGAAGAGATCTATTTAGTAAATATTCCTATATATTCATTCGAGGATTACTTACGAGCAATATTATGACTTATTAATATTCATGACTTATTATTGATTTAATAAATATTCTTGGAATATTTATTTAAATTCTTCTAAATTCATTTTATAATGACTTATATTATTTAAAGATTATCTTTCACTTTCAGATATTATGTAAAATATTTCGGAGTCTTTTATGACTATTCTATCAAGGGGAGGTTCCCAAAACTCTATTTTCATTTAAATCTATCTTATAAGAAGATTTAAATACTCGCTCAAACTTCCAAAAAACATATAAGGGGACCTCACCTGAGAGCTGTTGTTTATTTGACTGCCCGGTCATATACTTGTTAAACTACCTTTTGACTCACATCTTGATTCCTTTCAAACATTAATATAAGTCTTTTTGGTTACCTCCTCAACACTCGAGGGGTAAGATTGATGGAACAAGCTTATATCCATTAACAAGCATCAGCTTGGGAAATATTGGTGAATTTTCCTTTCCAACTAGATACGACTACTTTGTGGAGTCTTATCAACAAGTATTATACTTGGGGAAAGGGGGAGGATCTTTACGTTCCAGAGTCATGGATGTTATTCGAACTAGGAGTCGTGTAAGAGGCCGAGTAGCGCCGGCCCATCCCATTGGCCCAACCGTTAGCCGGGGAGATCTAGCAGGGCGGTAGACAAGTAAATCCGTCAGTTCTTCCTTCTACCGGTAGTAAAACTCAATTTGAGCTATACATGCTACGACTGATCATCGTAGATGGAATAGCGGGCGCGGTGAATACTCCAGTATTAGTTCATCTTCCAAATTGGGAAATTATCTGCAACATTGTCATTGTTGGCAGGGTTGAAAAGTGTTTGAACTGGAATTGCAATATTCTTCCTGCAAGTTCCTCTATTATGAAAATTGTTAATATCTTGCTTATCTTTGACATAGAAGATATTTCCACAGAACAATTATATTTTGAGTTACCTTGTAACTTCATCTTCATCTTATATTTTATGACTCTGCTGATACCTTACATAACATGAGTTGTGAAAAGGAGGTTGTTGATATTGAATCACCTTATAACTTCATCTTTTAAGTTATATGTGGATATTCTGCTTATATTTTATATAGCAGTTATTTTACAGAAAGGTTATATTGAATTACCTTGTAACTTCATCTTATATATTATACTAGAACTTTGTTCATAGTATGAATATCCAAAGTTTACAGAGATATTATGAAAATGATACTTGAAGTACTACAATAGTACTGTTTTTGGAATATATTCCGATAAGGAAATACTTTCGGTAAAGTGATATTTTGACAATTATTGTCTTATACCCGCCTTAGTCTGGGTTAAGTCATAGGCAGAGTTAAGCCATGTTTTCATTACCTTGCTGAGCTATTTGCTCACTCTTGCTATTGTTTTATATATATTATAGAGCAGTGAAGCAGGATGTCATGGGCACCAGTGTTCCCGAAGAGTAGTACGAACCAGTCGGATCAGGCTGCAGCTGGCTGCATTTAAATTATGTATAGATATGAATGGTAGGAGAAGATTGTAATCATCAGAAGTCGGAGTTGGAATTGTACCATTTCCTATATATTGTTTCAACATCAGATTTTGTAAGACAATTGGGTATTGTAATAAAAGTAGTTTATTCCGCAATTATTGTATAGTATCGTTTCTGAGACTCTAACCTGTGTGTGTATGTGTGTGAGAGATATATACTGTGGGGGTCATAAGCCATTGAAATATGTACAGTATGAGTAATACAGGTAAGACAAGGAGTAAATGGATCGTGACTACTCTAAATCCCAGACCCCGGATTTGGGGCTGTTACAGAGCATATTATTGTCTGATCCTTATTTTAGAGTCAACTAGTTGAGGTCAATAAATTGGATGGTATAAGGATGTCACTTGCTAGCTTTTGACATTAACCTGTTTTAGCCTTCTTTGACATACCTTGTCCCAAGCCTGCATTACAACCCAATAAAGACCTTTTGATTATCATTTGTAATGTATATTGTGTTCAAAGTTAGATTAATATCAAATGTTAAGCATGCTTCTGATGTTGTTGATTCTGAGTGATATACTTACCTGTTCTTGAGTGATATTTTCATTGAGTGAAAGGTGAGTCCTTATTAATTTCCTAAATCCCAAGAAATTTCTCGAAAATGCATACTTGTACATTTAGCATGTTTATCAACTTATTTCTGCATTTGACATGGACTTTTGTGATTTTATACACTGTCATTAAATACTAGCAGTTGACTATAAGAGTTTGTGCAGACAGGGTTTACTCGTTTATTTTATGGATTTTATAAAATATTAGATGCTTTAAATACACTTTCGGTAAACTCTACTACACACACATATATTTGCACACCTGCACAGTTTTTGAGGAAGTCATGATAATAAGGTTGGATAATTGATAAACACTGTTAGATTTTGTGAATTATTCGGAGGTTAAAATTTTTGTTCATGATAATTGATTTATTTGGAGTATTTCGGAAATTGTTTCATATTATTGGCAACTGTTATTTGGTAATGGGGAGTTAATCTTGGCATTGGAAACAGGAGAGAGAGAGAGTTGTGAGGAGTTAAAGATATGAGAGTGAATGGTAATCATTAACTGTTTTTACGGCGCATGCGGTTTAACTGCACCAATGCATGTGTGCCACGTGTCCCACTCACACATCTCACAAGAGAACTGCTGTGTGCCTTAATGATTAAAACTCTTGAGTTTTTAGTTTTTATTACTTCTCTAATCTTTTGACACACAACGGTTCACTTATTCACTTAATCGATTTTCACTTTGCACACATGTACACTCTGTTCTCTCGCATTCTAACTCTTACATTTCATCAAACACCTTACCTACTTACTCTTTTCTTACTCAAAATGGCAACTAAACTGTTTCATGATAATGGATTGGCATATCCTACTAATAACTTTGCTACACCCTTGAGTACAGATGTTTCTCCTGCTGATTTCCATGTGATTCAAAACTTTCTGAGAGATTCCGAGATTGGCACGGCTCTCACTGCTCCACAACATCTGTATGGCACTCAGATTGCCTATTTTTGGCATCATTCCAGTTATGATGATGGAGAAAATGGCACTCCATCTATCATTTTCACTCCTCCAGAGAACATTTTTGTTATTACTCCAAGGACAGTGAATGAGGTTCTTGGTTTCGAGACATACACTTCTCATGATATTGTGACTGATGTGAACTTGAGGACGATGCTCACAGAGATTGGGTATGCTGGTTCAATGGACAAGCTTGGGTCCATTACACGCCCAAAATTGCGCAAGGAGTGGAACTTTTTCTTTGACTCTATCACACGGGCATTTGCCAACAAAATAACCAATTGGGATGCTATTCCAATTGACAGTCTTCAGATGGGGTACTGTCTTCTCTACGGTACTAATTTCGGTTTTGGTACTCATCTCTTAAAGAATTTAGGAGAGAGATTAGCAAATTTTCCTACTACTGTTTACTATGCTCGTTTTTGTCAATTACTATACAATTCTTGTCTGCCTGGTCAACAAGTTGTTGAAGCAGATGAAATCAAACCTTTCAAGTTGACAAAACGAATATTTGCTGATTTGATCAACAAGGATGCAGCTAAGGCTGATTTACCTGCAATGGTATATCATATAGCCTTCGCAAACTTTCTTGTACAACCCCAAGAACCACAACAACAAGAACCACAACAACCATCAACAGCTACAAACCCAAACACTGAGCCTATACAAAATCAACCTCAACCTTACCCACAAACTTCTCATCCTAAATCACCTGTAACCCAAACTCAACCATCAAACACTGTCAATACCCAAACTCAACCTGCACCCTCCATAGACATTAATGAGCCAATTTCTAAGTTCTCTCGTGTTGAGAGAAAGAAGGGAGGAGGATCAAAGAAAACAGTTGGCAAGAGACAAAGGGCAGGAGTGTTTCTCTCCAAGGTGCCTTCCACTGACAATGTTGAATCTAAGCCTGAGATGCCCAAGAAAACGAAAAGGAGAACACTGATTGATGAATCAGATGATGACATTCCTTTTGAATCTCCTAAAGTGATTTATAAGGAGATGCCTATTGTTGACACAGTAGAGGTTTAGCAGGGACACAAGGATGGCATGGCTGCCATTGAAATCATAGAGCCATTGTTTCAATTTTCTGAGCACATTTCTACTCCAACTGCTGCTCTCTCTGAAGCTACATTGCTAGCTGAGCAAGCAACTGCTGTCATTGAAGAATCATTGGCTACACATACAGACTTAATGTCTGATGCCAATCAAGCAATAGATGTTGGAATTGAAATTGACCAACCATCAAAGGCTACAATCTCTGATGCAATAGATGCTCAAATTGTTCAAGAATCAATTGTTCTTGAGAAACCTGCAGTTGATGCTGATCTTGCAGAACACACAGCTGAGAATTTTGTTGAAATTGGGCATACACATGAAGCTGCTGATGTTGAGAAAGCTTGTGTTACAAATGAAGCTGGTAATGTTGAGACACAGCCTATGCTAAACATTGTCGATCCTACAGTTGCAGAGACTCTTCCTGAACATAATTCCTTAAACACTGTCAATGTTGAGACAAGTGTTACAAATGAAGAAGAGGACAGTGCCAAATCTGTTTCCACTCAGGGACCAGTACAAATTAATGCCAAGGTTCAAGCCTATCCTGTGTTTGGTCCTGAGGTTCCTACATGTCATGATCTTGAAAGAGAACACTTTGAAAGATCAGTTGCCAGATGGCATAAATCAGATTGCATTTTTCCAATTGGCAGGGCAGCAGACTTTGTGAAAAAGGCTGCAGATGAAATTAAAAATCTTGACATTGTTTCATGTTTGAAGGCAACTGTTGTTCAGGTCAAAGTCCTTAATAAACGATTTGATGCCGCTGCAGAAGATATTAATGGCCTTCGAAGAGATATTACTGAAATTGATTTCAAGAGGGAGAAGGAAGCTACTCTTAGACATCAAACTTATTCAGCTAGATTGGCCAAGGTGGAAGAAAATCAAACTCTGGTGGCTACCAAAATAGATTCCATTGCAAACTCTTTGGAGTTGCTAACCTCCATCCTGATTCCTGATAATGTCAAAAAGGGGGAGAAAGTTGCAAACACTGCTTGCTAACAACTTCAATCCTTGGAGAGGAAGGATGATGCTGCAGATGGAGGTGGATCTGATAGAACCAAAAGAGCAATCACAAGGTCTAGAGTAAACTCTGCTAATGCAAACACTGCTGAAGATCCACAAAATGATACAGAGTTAGATGCAAACATGTTTCTTGAAGAACATGGAAATCATGTCACTCTAGAAGATGTAAAGGCTGAAGAGCTAAGACTTAATGCTGAACATGAGAAAAAGCTTAAGTCTGGGAAATTCAAGAAGAAAGTTGAAAAGGCATCAAGGCCTGTTCTTAAAGGCATTAAGATCAATGAAAATGTCAATGCTGATCAGAGATTGTCTCATTCAAGAAAACCAACAGCAGATGAGGCTAGATTAAAGCTTAAAGGAAAAGTTGTTGAAGATGATAAGAGTTTAAAGAAGTCAAAGCAAGTTACAACCTCTGTTTCTACACGTGTTGTACAAACTACTCTTCCAATTCATGGTTTTGTGAGACCTACTATTCCTGATAATACTGAGCAAGTTCAAGGAGGTGATATTTTTCAAAGCAGAGCAATGATTGCTAAGTAACCTCGTGATTTGGCTGGTTTAGGGTCAAACAGAGAAAGGACTTTGAATATTACTCCTAGAGATCATTCATCACTGGCTGCTCCAGGCAAGGGTGTCCTTCAAGTTAATTTGGACAAGCTGGAATCAGTACAGTTGATCCATCAAAGAAGTCTAAATAAAGACTTTCTGCTGTATTTCATGGAGGATGGGACTGTCTACAAAATTGGAGAGCATGATATTCATTTGAAGATGTATGAAGAACTGCAGTATGTCTTACATATTTTCAAGGTGAATAACAGTCCTACTTACCAAGCTGCAGAAGTGCTCAGATATCAGATGGAAAGATCAAAGATGATTTCTGGAATTAAAGACAAGTCTGAATATGTACCAAAGTACTTAGACTACAATGGAAGAATGGTTGAAATGAAGAGAAACAGTGCTAAGCTGAGAACTGATTTGGGTGTCACTGTGCTTGAATTTAATTCAGAATCAGCAAAGTCATACTTTATCAGACTTGGAAATGAAATGAAGAAGAACAGCATCTATGATCTGAGATCAGCCATTTATCAGACATATGGTACAGATTCTAAGCTTCGAGAGATCAAGCTAGAAATGGAAAGAGCACTTGAAGTTGCAGAAGAAAGATTGCTAACAGAGTACTTGAAGACAGCATGGGATGTTGAAAGGGTTAAGTAATTTATGCTCTGTAAGTTTTTCATATTTTCTGTAATTTTGTTAAGTAACAGTTTAAACTCTGTTTAGTTGTTAAACACTGTATATGATTATTTGTTTTTGACATCATCAATTATCTATTAACTTGTGCATTTTTGCTAATAAACAAGTTGGGGGAGATTGTTAGATATAATTGATGTAATGTTTCAGTGTTTAAGTGTAACAGTGAAATATCAGAGTTTAACTGGAAGGAAGTCAGAGTATAGTAAAGTCTGACTGACAAAAGCTGGACAGAGTTTAGTAAAGTCTGTCTAGAAGCAGCGCGTACGAAGTCAACAGAAGATATTAGAGATCAATTGAAGATTGATATGGAAGCGAGATCTTTGGAAATTGGATAGCTATCAAAGAGATCGAGTTGACTTAGGAGACGTGTGACAATCTGTAATTGATATCATTGTATAGCTGATTATTAGGAATATCAATTAGAGATTGAATCGAAGCTGTATTCTTATATATACAGATAGGTTAACCCTAGAAGGGTATCGAACATTAGAATTATTCATTCTCATTGTAACCTAGCAGCTCTTTGTGATAGTTTACATCACGAAGAGGGTTTTTAATACCAGAAGATTTAAAGTGCATAATCATCTTAATTGTTATTCTCTCATCTAATATTGATTATTAGTGTGTATTCGGCCTAACATTCTATGAATGAAAATTTCTATCCCAATACTTATACATTCCTCTACTACCTTGTTCATAGTATCCGTGTTGAGTCCTTGTATCGTTGGCCCGTGAATACTTTGTGGTCGTGTTTTATAATCTGAGACAACGTCAATACGCATGGTATTCCTCACATTCCTTGGCTTGATTAGCACGTATGTGTTGCCTCCCGTCAGCCGTTACCACTTGCTATGGATACTGTATAGTCTTCTGTATACGTCGAACCAGTTCAGCTACTATATCCCTCGTTCATTGACTTCTTCATAACGTAAGAAAAGCGAAACTTCTTCTTTCGCAGTACGCTTTACAAGAGACGTCCGTACGTTCGCATGGTGACGATCGTGATAACAACATTCATTTCATGGATAAGTTTTTATTCTTGACTGCCCCGTGAAACCTAAGGCACGACACTAAATATAGATTCGATCGTCTGGACAATTCTTCTTCCCTGTCCATCAGCCACAGATCAAATTAGTACATACGCTCAATCTCTTTGTTAAATATACTTGAAAGCACCTTCAATATTTGAAGTTTAACCTTAAGTCTTTATCTGACGTAATCACTGCAGAAGTTTTATATTGCAACACCATCTCTTCCGTATATAAATCGATAATCTTCTAAATGGAAAGTCTCTCGTAGGTAAATCACTTGGTCCAACAATTATAAATCAACTAGGGCCATCTCTTGGCTCGGTCTTCGGCGACCTACTTATGAAATTCATTATAATTCTGTCCACGTTCAAGATTTTCTACAGGCGGAATTAATCCACTAGATATCTATCATTCTGCTTTTGACATGTCGCGTTTGTACTTAATAGTTTGCAAATACCATTCTTCATATCCGTTTGCCAAACATTCTCTTAATTCTTTCTACATCTTTGTCCTTCCCCATAATTTAGTCATTTTCCTCTAACATTATTCTTTATTGTATAAACTCTATTTTCTTGGTCAATACTGACTGAATTCCAATTTTGAATAATCCCTTCTATAGGTATCGGCCACCACACTGGCCTTTCCTGGGTAATAACAAATTTCTCCATTATTCTCGCTGCTCCCTTTCGTCACCTTCTCTTTCTTATGTTTAGTTCTAATATGAAGATATATTTATGGCACTTGTGGAAAAAATTCACACTTTCCCTTAAGGTTAACGTCTCAGTTTTATGCGTGAACGCTATCATGACTAATCCCGACTCACGGTTAGTATATCCTATCCCGTAACCTTTATGTTGCTTAGAAGTATAGGCTATCATCCCATTTCTACTGCATCAGCACACCTCTTAAACTCTTGAAAGACGCATCATCGTGACTCTCAAAGTCCTCTTTTTATCATCAAGTATAGCTAACAACGAGGTTGTTACTAATATATCATTTCATTCCAAAACTTTGTTCATTAATCCATAAAGGCTTCTGACTCATTAGTCCACTCAAATGATACTACCATAATTTTATAACGTTTATATTAGTGTGAAATGCCAACTTTGGCACAGTACAGAGGTCGATCTTGAGTTGGTGAAACCCAATTTTCAACCTTATCTTTGAAAAACAACTACGCGTTTTAACTGGTCAACAATTCCTACATCTCCAGTTAGGGGTATCGATTCTCGATGGTATATGTAAGATGTCATACGCTCGTCCTCTTTCACAACTGGCACCAATTATCCTGAGACCTGCATGCTGCTGCGATTCCCAATAAACTTGATTAGGTGGTAATCTCGAAGGATCATTGGGATATATCCATGCATCCATTTGCTATTAGGGGCCTTTTAAACTTTATGTCTCTCTATGTGCATCAATCCCTTTAAGCTAAGTAAAGCTTCACATTGTTGCCACGATGTTTCTTCCTTTCTTGTCTATCTCACTTCCATGTTAGTTTCCTCTAAGGATATGCCTTACATCGCAATCGATTTGCATTTCTTGGATCAGGAAAAGGCTTGGTAACTCCATAATTCATTAATATAACATCCTGACAACGGTTGGTAGGAGCGTACTCTCAACCACCTCATCATTTCTTATAACCTTCCCCACAATAATATTAAAGGTCCTTGTGGTATGCCCCGACATGTTATTCCTACTTTAAATAATTACTCGGCATAACACTCTGGCTGCACAATTACAACATTTGGTTTTTGATCTCATATTGGTGCAACGGTTCACAATTATACCTCCTGTTCACCTTAGAGTAATCACTTTTGAAAGGAATGGTTTCAAAATAACAAGGTCCAATAGATAATTTCAATAAGAATTCCACATTGGATGTTCCAAGAATGTTGATGGTTCCAAATACTAGGAGTCTCAATTTTTGGAGATGTAAGGATGGACAGAAAGAATACAACAAGGTTTATTCCTTCATGTCCTGATAATTTTGTAATGTGATATCATAGAGAGTGTTTCACGAGGGCAATGATTGTTGGATACAAAAGTCATAAAGACGGTCTTTATACCATTCTTACATCTGGTGAATACTTTTCCTCAAAAAATAAAGGATCTAAAAAGTCCCATTGATAAAGGTCAACCGATCGAAAGCAATTCTACTCTTTGACAATAAAAAAATGAAGCAGTTTATCATTCAAGTAATCTATGGTTTCAAATGAATCTTCATTATATGAATGAAAGAACAGAATATTCAAGTGACATAAAATCTGATACGAAGATGGGTAGAATTCTAGTTGAGTGGGCGACCTCACTAGGTCTCAATCAAGTTATTCGTCAAAACTTTCATCATCATACTTTACCACATGCAAAATGCATTGCGGAATGAATTAAATTGGGAGTTGGACCAGTGAAACAATAACTAGTCCTTTTCAAGAAACACTAGCAACTAGTTAGACAAAATTTGCTAGTTCACCTGTTTGAGACATCACCACTAGCTAGGACAATTAGCTAGGTGTTCTTCACAACATTACAATTTTGACTAGTTAGAACAATCAACTAGTCATTCATATTGACATATCGACTAGCCAGTTTCAATTGGCTAAAACAGAATTTCAACATCGTAGCCACTGAAGAAACTTTAGGCTACTCGGACAACGAATGGAAATAAGAAGTTATTAAGTTTGAAAAAGAAAACTATAAAATCTGAAAAGAATGTTCTAGGTATCGGAACAATCGATAACCTCTCATCAAATATTACTTATCATTGAAACGGTCCACCCAAGAGTGCCTCCGTACACATGCTTTATCAGATCCTACAATAGAATTAAATTCGGAATACCAATATCAAAATGATATCCTTACTATGATTTCAATGTACGATGTATAATCTCAACTTGAAGAGAAGAAAAGAATTCATGAGGGATGTCTGGACATTAGATCATCCATGTCCTCAGTAATTTGTTAAATATTTATTAGCTCAACTGAAGAGTGCAAGTATGAAAGAAGCAATCAAATATCAATATTCGTTAAGTAATATTCGTCGATTAATTAAGGAAATATTTGTTGAACATTCCTTGGATAATTGAAAGCAAGTGTAAATAGGCCTGAGCCGAACAAGGTCATCATAAATTTTTGAATAGAATATTCATGGACCAAATAAAATTACTTCGGATAAGTCCTGCTTTAGGGAAAGTATCTCACTGGTTGTTATTCCACAAGTTTGAAGTAGAAAGCTAGAAGGGTTACCTGATATAAACTAATCGAGGTAACAGGGTTAGTGAACAGTTTAAAATGAAGTAGTGCACCTGCCGGTAGTTACCAAAATAAGTTAATGATCATTCGTGCATCTCATTATCTCCATTATGAGGGTAACTCCATCTCTTCGTCTTCGTAATACAAGACACCAAATAGTGCGTCTCTCAATCATCATCTTAAAGTCATTTATCGAATTGGGGTTTCACAAATATATCTGTCATTTCCGTGCTTTATCTTGAAGACCAAGCTTCACATCATTCCGGGGACACCTGCTAAGTCCATAGGGTCCTACTTCATGCCTTCCGACATGAATCACAAGTGGCCAGTTCCCCCTGGGAACAGATCAAAGAGATCTCTCAGGGATCTCAGTGCAGTCCATAGGTTCAGTGGCGGGTGTGTGTATGTGAACATATACCAAAAATATTGAGGTCTACAATACATATATACGTAGTCCCTGATAACATCTCTATCAAAGGATCCCACTCTAGACCCACTGGTCTTTTCTTTTGGTAGACTCTGAGATCACTGTATCGCTCGTTGCAACCATATTCAACTTCTCTTGAGTCCCTTTGTTAATTCTACTTGTTTGTTCTCTAAGTTGAACTACCATGCTCTAGCGTCCGAATCATGCGTGGAATTATCTAGCACGCTCGTCTTATGATAACATTCTCGTATAACACATGTAAAATTCGCCATCAAGGGTAATGAAATCCACAACGACATAGTGACCAATTTTCAGGTAAACCCGTTACTTATCGAAAATCGGATCTTATAGCCAAAGCAAAAGACTTTCATTATTCCAAGTACTAAGTACCCTTAATTATGTAGGGAAGTCTAAACTTCTTGATTCTTAAAATGCCGCCTCCTAAACTGTGGAGGACTATGGGCCACAAAATTTATACCAGCCTAGTCATCCGATCATATTGGCAATATCGCCTCTACCTCAGCTGCACTTGAGATTTCGCTCTGCTTCCTATATCATTACCTATGATAGGTCATGTACGACTCTCAAACCTCTATTCATCATTCTGAAGGTCTCTAAGGATTCTATCGACCCTAGTATAATACCTCCAGTAAACACTCCAGTCCATTCTACTCACCGGTACCTCTTCCAGTAGTCCAATAATAAGTTTACTACGATCTCTTATGTCATTCTCCGACTTAGACTTAACTCTCAACACTCTCGTTTCTGAGTACTGTAACATAACGCTCTGATACCATTTTTGTGGCGCCCCCAAATCCGAGGTCAAAGATTTAGGTCGTCACATCACCATCCAACCATATCATACCTGTATTAACTTTACAACTCAACAATACATCCATCCAGACCTCAATCTTACGCACAAACAAGTTAGAGCCTCAGAAACGATAATCAAAAGTAACACTAAATATTACAATTCATCTGTACAATCCAGAATCTTACGCACTTCAACTTATACAACTACACTTGAAGACAAGTCTTACTATTACAGTTGAAAACCTATCAGACTTACTCTATAGTATTTCTCAGGAACTAAATCATCTCCGGGGTAAATCTTCTACTCCTCTTCTGCTGGTGCGGAGTTAATCGGCCAAATTCTTCTCTTTCTGAAAAGTTTTTATAAAGCAAGAATGAGCTACATAATGCTCAGCAAGTTCACCATTTTGAAAAATAATAATGTGGTTTATTTCGAAAACATTCCCAACTGTATGGGTATATATCTCAGATTTCAAAACATAATTGGACAATATATATGTCCGAGTTTGAATAAAACATTTATACTCACTAAGGAGCTTTAAGAATAACATATGAACCCTTTATAAGGTTCCCATTTCAATATATCTCAAGTTTGAAAATATATACATATGAGTATATCATTTTCGGCAAAACACTCTACGGTTAACATACTGTACAGGGAATACATCATTGCAAACCTCTTTCCTTCCATTAGCTTAGAAGGTTTCTCATTGAAAAACATTTCATTCTTTGAAATAATTGCAAGAGTGCACTAACACGTTCCAATCTTTATAGAAAATCTTGCAGTTCTAGATACTGCACGATGTCAATATTTTTCTTATCAAAAACCACACTATCGGCAACTTGGCACTTAGGCCCAAGAAGCAGTGTTTGAGTATTTTTTCAAAGTGGAGGATGGGACTGGAAGAAAACATAAAAACCTGACAAGGATTGACGATGATCAGTCGCCACAACCAAGTCCAACAATCCGCGGGTCTTCTCTACTAGTAGAAGGATAGAAACTACATCCGTAACTACCCTCGGGTGAAAACTACATCTGTAATCACCCTCGATGAAAACTACATCCGTAATCATCCTTCGGCAACACCTGGGCCGGAATAATTGATGGACGGCCTGGCTCACGGCCGCTTACACATCCCGGGAATCATTCGTCAACGATTCCCACACCTGCCAGAGTCCCCTTTTTCTTTTTCTTTTTTCAAAAATCATTTTGATAGAAAATTCGAGTAGTTGAAGTTCGACTTCAGTCGACCGATAATTCTTGAAATACGTACAAGAAGTAAAACCTGATCGGGGGTTTCGAAAATGTTTTGGGTTCAAAAGAGTTCGAATTTGAAAACGCTAAAGATATCTTGGATTAGTTTTGTCTTTAAAATGATGAACAATAATTAATAAATGATATTTTGAGATTTAATATCAACAATTAATAAAATAATTATTTAATTAAAATAAGCTTTTAATCCAAGATAGATATTTTTGAGTATTTTTAACAACGTAAAAATAATAAATACTTAAGTATACGGTACTTCCCGAATGACTCTTCGGGTTTTCGCAATTTAATCATGATACAATAATATACCGCTCCCCGGTCAATAGTATATTTGGACCGCTACGACCTCTATTGCTAGAGTCGTTGTCCGAAGAAAACACTTTCATTCTAAGTTCAATGGTGTACAAACACATATGCATAAATCTCAAACTTCAACATAATCTCGTAATGCATAAGCATATAATACGTTTCGAAGCTACAAACACAACAGTGAAAATCCTTATATATAAGTTTTGAAAAGTAAACTTGCCTTGGTTAGGGTGGGGTGGTCGAGCTTGCGATGTGGAACGAAGATCTATACATAATCAATATTCGTACGTTAGTACCTTAACAACACTACTTAATCGTAAGGTTTTAAAGGATGTTAGACCAACTTAACGACTCCAATTTGTGACAACTAACCCTCCCATATGACCATGTCATCACTTTATCACATTCGTTACTCATTCTACTCGAATCCATTCCTCAAACTTGAAACACAAGTGAGTACTCTTAAAACTACGTTAAACAAACCTCCTAGGTGATTTTTCACTCGCGCGCACTTCTATTTTTGGACAGCCTTCACAACTGTATAATCTGACTACCCTCAAATTTTCATAACACTAGCATAATTGTAAGGGGTCCTAACTCAGTTCACAAGTGGACAACACAGTTCAGTCCGAATTCCAGAACCACACTGCACTAATCCGGCCATAACTCAAGATCTACACATCTCCTGGGTATGAACCTTATATTTCTAGAAACTACATTCAATTATCTTTCAAACCATATAAATTAGGTCCTCGGGTGACAAGATTTAGGGGTTCAAAACCCTCCTACAAGACAGTACATGTTCCCAGGAATTTACACAGCACTCATCTTTTCTCAAATATTCAAGAACTCCCTTTATACATCACATCTACCATCAAAACCACCAAGACTTGTCTCTATAGCATACATGGGGTTACATACTATAAGTAAAAGCCTTACAACCATCATAACAAGCACATAACTTCAAGATTTCATCATCTACAACTCAAATAACCAATATTCACTCCAAAACTTATAGATCTAACAATATAAACTATAAACAAGTCATGCTAAGGGTTGAGAGAGTTTATACCTTCCTTGATGTGTGTAATAGCTTTCTAAACCTTGTATAATCCTTGTATAGCCTTGGGTAAGCTTGGATAATCAAAAGAAATGAAGAAGACAAAGTTAGTAATTCGGAGTTATTATAATCCGACTGAAAGATCATGGAAAACGAGGCCCTTACCGAGCTTTTCTGATCAAGGCTTCTAAGTGAGAGTTGTAGAGCATCTTCACAGCTTTCTAACCATATAAAGAACACGAAATTCCATTGAGTAATGAAGGCTCTAGGCCCGTTTTACTGAGCTGCTGTTCTGCTGGGCAGAATGGGTGTTTTCTTGTGTTTGTTTTGTTTTGTTTGCTAAATAATGACTAATACATGTATTATATATCTATCTCATTTGGATGCATCTTCTTGTAATGTGTTGTCAACACCTCATTGGCTCACTTGGATTTCCTTATCCACAACAATTGCAACAAAGTCCTCATCTTTTGTTTCTTTCATATTAGTCCCTTGGTTTGTTTCCTTTTCCAACAATTTGATTTCCTTGTTGTCTCCTGAATAAAATTAATACGTTACAACTTATACTTTGCATATTATTACTCTAATATGGCACAATACCTCGAACGAATATTAATTCCAACATCCATTGTTTATTTCTCTTTATCTCAGAAAACGTTCTCCCGATTTCTCAAGCATTCTATATTTCTCAATTCTAGGCGTTTATTCTCAATCCTCTTTCTTTCTCATAATATATCCTTCCTTGGACTCTTAATATACCTTATCCTTAATCCATGCTCCGTTCGCTCAATCGCTTAATCTCATTGTAAAGTTTCAGCGGTTTCTAGAACGTTTGTTTCACTTCCTCAGTGGTTTTCGTTCCAAATTCTCAAATCACTTATAATAAAATTCCAAAATATTAACTCCTCAATTCCTTAAATTAAATATCTCATTTCTTGATATTACTGATATATAACTCACTGCTCGGTCAAATATTAAACGAAAATAGAATTTGGAATTTCTGAATTCCGATCGCATTTACATACACTTATTTACTCCGTAGATTACTAGTATAACTTCGGAATATCCACACTACGTCTCATACGTTGGTGGCATGAAAATTTTTCTTAATCCTCAAAATCACTATTCATCCACCAAATCACTATTCATTGATGCACCTCATCATAATAGGAAAAGTTTTAATTCTACCGAAATTTTGGGTTCTTACATTTAGGATTGGAGTGACTTCCTAACTATGAAGTACAAACAAATTGTGAGGGCAAGAAAGTGAGATTATGATTTTCAAGGGATGTAAAATGGTGTTTTGAGGCCGAAAGCAGATATAGAAGTCTTAGCGAGCATGCAGACCAAAAGATTGTTATACCAAGATTATGGAGTTGTTTTGCACAGAAAGAAATATTAGGAAGAAACTAGTTAAATCGAAGCAAATTTCAGTGATTAAAATTTTCAAATGTATAATTTGATAGATTACCTGGATTGTCACCAGGTAAGGATGAAGAGTTTGTTTGTTATTTGTTTTCCAAAAATAGAATTAGTTTCAAGGAGTTCAATATTGAATGACATCAATGGAAATATTGGAGTTAACAATTTGATTAAAGGATCTTCGCAAAAGAAGTAGTAATAATACTCATCGTATCTCAAGAGGAAGGTTATGTGCAGGAAATTTTAAATATAAATTTTGGATGTAAAGAAATCTATGCAAGCAGAGGTCGGATGTTTTAAAGGATGAACCAGGAACTACTAAAGGTTATTGAAGGCTTTTATCCAGATATAGTGAAACTAGACGAGCAAGGAGACTTTGTGAATTACTGTGATGGTTCGTAGAAAAAGATGAGGTTGTTTATTGTCATAATATAAAAAGTACATGTTG
This sequence comes from Saposhnikovia divaricata, assembly GCA_036435485.1. Taxonomy (NCBI): domain Eukaryota; kingdom Viridiplantae; phylum Streptophyta; class Magnoliopsida; order Apiales; family Apiaceae; genus Saposhnikovia; species Saposhnikovia divaricata. The sequence continues at coordinate 132,924,859 of CM071594.1, read as the reverse complement.
ATATTCATAAGCAGAAGTATTGACACATGAGTTGGAACTAACCGTGATGGTTTTCGCCTCGAGTTGAGAAGTTAGATGTGAATATTCGAACGCCTAGTCTACAACGAAGGTATTCGATACCGTGGCATTTCAGCCTGAATTATTAGGGAATTAAGAGGTACCGAGATGAGGTGATGAACCAGAATGTGAATGAGTTGACGGGAGAGGAATTGAACAGTCAGAAGGATAAGTGGTGAATGTGTACTTTATTTCATAGTATCTCGAAATGCGAACGATGCATAGATGCCGTAATTTCTGGGGTGTAATTGTGTAGTGTAAAGTGTTGGAGTCATAATGCGTAGCGTCAAGTTCGAGAATTTGCTGAGAGAGTAGAGTTATGTTTCAGAGATTGATTTCAGAAGACGCGGAATAAATATAGTTTAGAGGGTTTTCTAAGATCGTGAGTTATTTATTGAAGACGTGTAATTGAGTCGATGTATCTAAAGTCAAATTTCATGATTAATTAAAGTTAGAGTTTGTTGGAAATTGTTGGAGTAAAAGCGTTTTTTGATTGGTGATTGGTATTGAGGGGGTTGTGACCCTAGAATAATTGATATTACAAACCAGTTAAACAAGATTTTGTTTTGGTAGTGGGTTATGTTTAAAGTCAAGGTTATGAAGTTATTAGTTTTTAAAACTATAGATATCGAGGAAAAAAAATGTTTTTATATGAATGAGAATTGAGCTGTTAATCGAATCATGTTTGGCGTATATCTAATGACGTGTGAATTTGATTGTAGTATTCAATTTCAAGGACACGATCGAGAATGGATGATATGAGGTTTGGTTGACAGATTGAATCAAGGTATCATGGATTGCTCAATTTCCTGTTTACTGCAAGTAAGGCATATTTATTTACTTGTTTAGTGCAAGTCAAGGCAGATTTCATGTTAGCACTGTATATGATTAAATTAAGATGGTGAATAAATAGAAATGAATTGTGTGTGGGTGACTGGGTTGGTATTTGAAGTGATTGGGCATAGTCCATTATACGAAGAGGTCAGACCCAATTTTCTATGGAGCAGCCATTCGTTTAAGAGTAGTGAATGTTTCGAATTAACGGAATTTGTAAGGGTAAAGTTTATTTTTATCTTGGAGTTTGAGGGCTTACATGATGAGCTTATTGATGGATTAGTTGATATGGAGGAGTCCTACAGTTGAGGACCCAAATTGAGGAAATTGGAGCGAATGTTTGATAGTAACGTCATTTGTTTCTTAGGATTTTTGAGGACAGAATCCTATAAGGGGGGAAGGATATAACGCCTTAAAAAATTCACATATTTATAAATATTTATTTAATAATAAAATGTGGAGTATATTATGTGAAAATTGTTGAGAATGTCAGTTATTTGTGACATTCTTGGTCGAGAAATGGTGGGTTCTGTTTGGTTTCTTTTGAAACATCACTGTTCATCAGATATTTAAAATTTTCTATAAATTCTTCTATTTATAAGCGATTTAAAAAGCTGTTGAAGCAGATTTTAAATGATTTTCTTATTAGATTCAGATATGTAAAACTAGAAGCTGGGCTCTTATCTGTAAATGCCCAAAACCCAGTTCATGTCCTTGGAGCTTTGTTCAATTTTGATAGAAGACTCTAGAGCTCTCTATCTTGTTCTTGAGTTCTCTCGAATAATTCATCAATCTCCCGAACCCCTCCATCTCTATTCCTCTCAATCTCTCTCACCGTCACTCTCTCAATCTATCCTATCTTCTCCCCTGCTGCTCATAAACAGTGGTGCGCGTGTGTGCTGATTGTGTTCCTATTGGTGGGAATCGATGTATTGAAGCTATGTGTGTGAGTGTGGCGGTGCAGCGATGGTGCTGTTGTGGTGGTGAACTGCAGTGGTGTGTGTGTATAGCAGTCATTGTGTGTGTATTGTTGCGTTCGTTTGTGTGTGTGTCCGAAATTCTTGGTCGAGAAATGGTGGGTTCTGTTTGGTTTCTTTTGAAACATCACTGTTCATCTTCTCCTTCCTTTTGTGAGTTCGATTTCGATCTGGTAAGTGGTTGTGTCATTGTTTGGGCAGATATGTGACCATGTGTATGCGTGGCAGTCTCCGTGTGTGTACAGCTGAGCTTTGGTGTCTGTACGTGTGTAATTATATTGGTTCGAATTGGGGCTCAGTTTCTATTTTGTTCAAGCTTCGTGTCTATCGATCTTTACTGTGAAACCCTTCTCCTCTCCCCTGTTCCTGCAATCGTTGAGCTGTGTGTTGGTGTTAAGAACACGTGTGTGTGTGTGTGTGTGAGAGGAATGTGTGCGTATATGTGAGAAGCATAGGTGCGTATGTAAGTATATAACTGGTGTTAGTGTGTGGGCGTATGTTGTGTGTTAAGCTGTGTCTCACTGGCTATGTACAGAGTTTCTATGTTGTTAAGATTATTGACTTGTTTGATGTACTTGGTGAAAAGCAGTTGGTAACGAAGTGTTGGTTCGCATATATGTGTTGTTCGAATGGCTAAATGGTTTTACTGTGTCCTCAATATTTTCAAAATTTTGTATGGATTACAATGGTGATTATTTTGAGTCCGAATGAAGTTACAAAACAAATTGTTTTCGGATATGATTTTATCGTAGGTCAGAAAGGTTTAAGTGCAAAATTGTCGATATTGGTTTTATTTGCGTGTACAAGTGATTATAATTGATAATTGTTATTGGTGTGTCGGTTATGTTCCGACGGGAAGTGTATCTGTGCGAAGGAAGTGCTGTCCGATTTTCGTTAGAATTAATATATAATTCTTATAGTATTTTGATAAGAAATATTTGTACATCTATGTCATATGTGCGTAGCAGTTGCAAGTATTAAATGACAATTTACGTTATGTATTATGTGACTTAGCTGGTTATACTAAAGCTATTTTATGAATATAACCGGATGTAAGAACCCTAAATTTTTGCAATATTTTCTTTTATATAATATCATGTGGCATTGTCAATTTGTAACCTTTTTAGTCATCCCTATTATTTAATGGAATTGATTGTCTGAGAAACTATGTTGTTACATTCACTATGAAAGATAAAAGGAAGATTGTTGAAGGCAAGAGTCTTATTATTGGTAAGATTTATAAAACTTGGGATTTGAGAATTATTGGAGCGTTAAAAGATTTATTAGGAATTATGACGAGGAATTATGGATATTCGAGGAATTTACACAATGAAGTACTTAAGGAATTACAAGGGAAATCTCTACGCGACAAAATATTATTGCGAGAAATTAATTAAGATAAGATACGAATTAAAGATTAAGTGACAAGCATTGGTGGAAGAATAATGACACAAGGAGTGATATTGCATGCAAGTCCCATGCAACTAAGTAGTTAGGAAAAGCAAACTAGTAGTACCAAATGGACAAGAGGAATAGTAACTAGTTGGCATTTCTTTTTCCAAGGAGACTGATGTGGCGGAAATGATACAATTAAAATCGCAAGCGCACGATCATCGTTTTAGTATTTATGATTCGGTCCACAGGGAATAATATTTTCACAAACCTTAAAATTTCTAATTTAGGCGAATTAGAACAAATTTTTGGATTTTTGGTTTTAAAATAAAAACAAAATGGAATTTTAAACTAATTTAAAACTAAATATTCTAAAAAATTCTAAATTATTCTAAATATTATTTTTAGATTATTCTACGAATTATTCTAAATTCCTAATTAGACTTTATTCTAAAAAAACAATTTTTTTTATTTATATTTTATTATTATTATTATTTTCAAATTAAACAAACTTCCAAAAATTTTACTCTTATTATCTAAATTATTTTTAAAGCTAAATTATTCTAAAAATTAAAAAAAACATTTTTTTTTCAGAAATTAACTAGCTGCTAAAATTGAACAAATTAATGGGACAACTTGGGAACTCAAATCACTCTACAAAAACACAAGACATAGCCCAGTAAACTAGAATAGAACTCGAAGATGACTCGGTAGCGAAAAGAACTAAATCGTAGCAAACAATAGCAACTCAACTCCTTAGAACTCAGAAAATCAAAAAAACTAAGACACACACAGAACTCGTAACATCGCCCAAAATCAACCAAAACAAGTAACTAAATTTTATTTCGAAACCAGACATGAAAGCTCGACTGCATAACTCAGTTGCAAAAATCAAAATTAGACTAACAGTTACAAAACTCCGAACAAAACTTAGCAATGTACAACTCGATAATAGTAAAAATCAACTTAGCTAGAACCGAACACGCAAAACTCGAAACTCAGAACCAAACCAAACATCTCATAAACGACAGCAGAATGACAGCAACAAGAATCAACACAAACACAGCAGAAAATTCACAATCTCATAACAGCAGAACGACAACAAAAATGAGCCAATTAATCGACATAAAACAGCAGTGAAACCAGTGAATTACTAATGGACGTTACAGCAAACCGAAAACAATACTGTATAAACTAGAAACTAACGAACGCAACGCACAACAAGAAAGCAACTCGACTCGGTACAGATCAAGAAATCGATTCAACAGAAAGTCACTAATTCGAACTCAATCTACTTGTGGTATTCAGCAACATTTCAAACCCAAACAAGACAAACAACACTCAATTAACAGCTAATTACAACATTGCTCGAACATTAACGAAACTCGGCTACTCAGACTCGGTCGTACAAACAGCGAACTCGGAAATTCCTAGAAGATCCAAAACTCAGTGATAGTAAAAACATAGTGGTTGTGGGTTCGCAAACTCAACAAACGAATAAAGTCCAGACTCCGAAACAAACAATTACAATCTATACATGCATCCGAAATCAAAAGCGAAGATAAGGGAAGTGGGGTGGTTGGGTACGATGGAATCGAAAGAACGAGAACGAAAGAAGAGGATGAATCGGTTTGGTGGTTTAGCGAAGAAAGAGATGGAAAGGAGAGAAGGGATGGCTCTTGCTGGGTTTGAAACAACAAAACAGGGGATTGTGCTAGTTGAAATGGGAAAGGAGGCTGGATTAAGATGAACGAATGGTAGTAATTGAGAGACAGGGGAGAGAACTGCAAGAAAACCGAAAGAGAGTAAACAACGGGAAAAAAAACTAGTGAGCTGGGTTTGAAAACGAAAAAGGGGAGAGTGGGTTCGAATTAAACAGAACAAAAAGACTTGAGACTTCGAATTAAACAATTACAAACAAACAAACAAAAAATCGAAAATCAATAAAACTGATATTTTTTTTTATTTTTAATTTTAATTTTTTTACACTAACACATAAAACATAAATATTAAGATCCACAATTAATAATTAATAAGCCCACAATAAAATTGAGATTTAAAGGGGGATAATTAATATTAAAACGAAAATTAAAATTACGAAAACAAATTCTTCAAATCGATACTTTCAATCCCGTGTGGTTAGCGTTGCTACTTTATCCACCCGAGAATTTACGAAAATAACGAATTAAAGAATAAAGAAAATAAAATGAAATAGGGATGCTAGAATTAAAATGAAAATTCAAATTGCATAAAAATACAAAGTGTTTACAAGGAAATATAGAAAATTACAACTAAAATTACTACAACATAATTCTAGTATGTAGGCTAATTGGTGTATTACAAGTGAAGAAATGAAGGCTATTTATAGGAAAATTTTAGGTTTTTTTGGTTGGTAAGGTTGAATCTTGACCATTGATTTAGTTTAGTGTTGGCTAAATCTTGGCCATCCATTTTCTTTGATAACAAAATGCACCACCACCCCTAGCTTTTCATTTTCTTTTTGTTTTGGTCCTTCTTCTTCTTCTTCTTTTTCTCTTCCTTGACCTTTATTTTCTTTATTTTGCAATTTCTTCAGTTTTCTCGAATTTTCCTGAAATGCAACAAAATAATTTATTAAAATACGAACACAAGCAATAAAAAGGCAATAAAAATATGCAAAATTATGCACTAATCAAATGCCCCCATACCTATCTTTTGCTCGTCCTCGAGTAAAACAAAAAGAAAATCTAGATAAAAAGTCCTATACTCCTTTTCGTAGGTGTGACGGGTAATTTTAGGTTTACCAACCCGTTAAACCTATAGACGATCTCTACAGGAGGAGTGTTGTCTCCTAAGGGTTTACAGAAGATATACCCATAAAATCTTTGAGATAAATCAGCAAGTATCCAACTTTCCTCTTTTACTCTAGCTTTCATTGGTGTCAACAAAACAATTTTGTAGGAAAATACATGCCTTAAAGATCATTCTAATAATAGCCAAGTTATAGGTTCCCACAATCCACTTGATTAGACTAAAAATTTACAAAAAATCCCAAGGTGTGTAGTGAATTTAAGGCCTTCGATGGATTAACTGCATACGAACATTTTCTCTTTTTCAACCAATATTGAACTGACCCAATCTCTATCAAAACAAGGTTCTAGCCAAACTTCACGTTCTTAGTAGTTAGACCGACCGTGCAATGGTTGAGGTCCCAAAAGACTTATGCATCAATACCCATTTAGCGAGTTTTAGGTCAACAATCCCAGATCACAAGGGACCTTAGGTTGCTAGGCACAAAGTCCCCTCGGACTTACTTACTCGGGTTATTAATGAGCCCAACCTAGCCGATTTCCCTACTAAGAATTTATTATTACAAAATGAAACTAGCACTCAACATTTACAAACATTTATTGACTCTTTTTTTCTTTTTTTTTTCTTTTTCTTTGTCTTTTTTTTTTTATTTTTTTTATATATATGACACTATACGAACCAAATTTCGCAAAGGTTTGATTCGACATTGTTCTAACATGTGGGTTCTCTCTCAGGTATCGAATAACATTCCTATACAATTTTTCCATCAAAAGTCTTGTGCAAATGTGCCGTCTTGGACTTTTAAGCAAAAATTTGTTCGACACAAGTTTCATGAGGAAAAACCTTACCTGACTACGTTCAAATCATCTAAAGGCATTATACATATAATTTTCGAAAAATTTTCAACACCAACTAGTTCTAGAATTTAAAGAGTGGGAAGGACAATTAAGCTAAAATATCTCTATTTTTGGATTTTTTTTAAAATTTTTCAATTTTTTTGATTTTTCAATTTTTTGTATTTACACTAAAACCCTCCCCCATACCTAAATCATGCATTGTCCTCAATGTATGCAAAATGCAGGATAAATGACAAGGGAGAATGGTGAGAAAATACCTGATAAGGATGAAAGAGAGTTTATGATTACCTACTGAAGAAACTTACTTGATTCATGGATCGATGAGGTAGATAACATCTTCCTCGGGATCAATTGGCAGCTCTAAAAATGGTTTGAGTCTTTGTCCATTAACTTTAAATATATCACCATTTTTAGGATTTTCAATTTCAATAGCACCGTGAGGAAAAACGACCCTAACAACATAAGGACCTTCCCACCGGGATCTCAATTTCCCGGGAAACAAATGAAGCCTAGAATTGTACAAAAGAACTTTTTGACCGGGAGAAAAAAAATTTCTCAAAATAGATTTATCATGAAAAAGCTTAGTTCTTTGTTTATAGATTTTAGCGTTCTCGTAGGCTTCATTTCTCAACTCCTCGAGTTCAGACAATTGCAACTTCCTATGACCACCGGCGGTTGGTAAGTCAAAATTCAACTCTCGAATGGCCCACATGGCCCTATGTTCGAGCTCAACGGGCAAGTGACAGGCCTTTCCAAAGACAATCCGATAAGGGGACATGCCTAAAATGGTTTTAAAAGCGGTCCGATAGGCCCACAAGGCGTCTATCAACTTAGTTGACCAATCATTCCTATTCGAGTTGACAGTCTTTTCTAAAATTTGTTTAATTTGACGATTCGAGACTTCAACTTGCCCACTAGTCTGAGGATGGTAAGGGGTGGCTAGCCGATGAGTTATTGAGTACTTTTTCAAAAGAGACTCAAATTGACGATTCTTGAAGTGCTTGCCTTGGTCACTAATGATAGCCCTAGGTGTACCGAAACGAGAAAAGATATTCTCTTTGAGGAATTTAAGAACGACCTTGTTATCATTGGACTTAGTAGCAATGGCTTCCACCCACTTAGACACATAATCGACCGCTAACAGGATGTAGAGGTTGCCAAAGGAACTAGGAAAGGGGCCCATAAAATCGATACCCCATACATCGAAAATCTCAATGATTAAGATGGGGTTCATTGGCATCATGTTTCTCCTAGTGATCTTTCCTAAGTGTTGACACCTATTACACGCGGCACAGTATTCAGCAGCATCTTTGAACAAAGTGGGCCAATAGAAACCGCTTTGGAGGATTTTAGCGGCTGTTTTCTTAGCACTAAAATGCCCTCCACAGGCTTGGTCATGGCAGAAAGAAAGGATATTTCTGAATTCATGATTTGGGACGCACCTCCGAATGATTTGATCGGGACAGTATTTAAAGAGATACGGGTCATCCCAAAAGAAGTGTTTGACCTGTGAGAAAAATTTCGATCTATCTTGAGAGGACCAATGAGAGGGAATGTCACCGGTTGCAAGATAGTTGACAATATCGGCGAACCAAGGGGGAGTGGAAATGGACAGAAGTTGCTCGTCCGGAAAAGATTCGTTTACGGGAGAGTCGATGGTGGACTCCACTATCAAGCGGGAAAGATGATCGGTGACAACATTCTCAGAACCCTTCTTATCCCTAATTTCTAGGTCAAACTCTTGGAGCAAGAGAATCCACCTAATCAATCGGGCTTTAGAGTCTTTCTTAGAGAATAGATAACGAAGAGCGGCATGATCGGTGTAGACAATGATTTTTGAACCGATAAGATAGGACCGAAACTTGTCGAGAGCAAAGACTACGGCTAGTAGTTCCTTTTCGGTGGTAGAATAATTAAGTTGGGAATCATTCAAAGTCTTGCTAGCGTAGTAAATGACATGGGGCATCTTATCGATTCGTTGCCCTAAAACGGCTCCTACCGCATAATCAGAAGCGTCACACATCAACTCGAAAGGGAGATTCCAATCGGGAGATCGAATGATTGGGGCAGAAGTCAATTCTTTCTTAAGATGCTCAAAAGATTGTAAACAATCGCTATTAAAATTGAATTTGACATCCTTCCCGAGAAGATTGGTTAAGGGTCTAGCCTTCTTGCTAAAATCCTTAATGAAACGCCTATAAAAACCTGCATGGCCTAGGAAAGAACGAATGGCTTTGACCGTCTTGGGTGGGGGAAGATTTGCAATGAGGTCAACTTTGGCTTTATCGACTTCTATCCCCTTTTCAGAAATTTTATGACCAAGAACGATCCCTTCCTTAACCATGAAATGACATTTCTCCCAGTTGAGAACGAGGTTGGTTTCTTTACACCGTTTTAAAACTAACTCAAGATGGTTTAGGCACTGGTGAAAAGACGAACCAAAGATGGAAAAGTCATCGATAAAGATCTCGAGAAAATCCCCTACCATGTCAGAAAAGATGCTCATCATACACCTTTGGAAAGTGGCTGGAGCAGTGGTTAGACCAAAGGCCAAACGTCGATAGGCAAAGGTTCCAAAGGGACATGTGAAAGTGGTCTTTTCTTGGTCTTCGGGAGCAATGGGAATTTGAAAATAGCCAGAATAACCATCTAGAAAACAATAGAACGAATGACCGGCTAACCTTTCCAACATTTGATCGATAAAAGGCAAAGGAAAGTGGTCTTTTCTAGTGGCAGAATTGAGTTTCCTATAGTCTATGCATACCCTCCACCCATTTTGAACACGGGTGGGCACTTGCTCGTCATTCTCGTTGGTGACAACGGTAATGCCAGACTTCTTCGGAACTACTTGAATGGGGCTGACCCAAGAGCTATCAGAAATGGGATAAATGATCCCATTATCGAGACACTTAAGAATTTCTTTGCGAACAACTTCCATCATGGTGGGGTTCAAACGCCGTTGAGGATCTCGAACGGGTTTCGCATCATCAACTAGGTGAATTCGATGTTGGACAATGGCCGGGCTAATTCCTTTTATATCAGAGATACTCCAACCTATGGCCTCCTTATGTTCTCTAAGTACCCTAACAAGCTCATCCTCTTGTGACTCGGTCAAATCAGAGGCGATAATAACGGGAAGAGACTCGTTAGGACCTAAAAAGGCGTACTTAAGAGTGTCGGGAAGAGGTTTGAGTTCTAAATCGGGCGGCGTTGACTCAACAGGTTCACTAGTTTCGAAAAGAGACATGGGAGATGGTTCATCATCTCGATTATTTGTAGGAATGGTGGATTCTAACATTTGGTTGACCTCATTTGTATATTCAGAAACATCCCAGTTTTGACCAAAGTGGTTTAAACAAAAATCAAGAGCATCATTAGGGGTCATGAAATTTTGATCAACTATTTCATCAATTAAATTAACATCCATAGGTTGATCATGAAAATCATCGGGTTGTTTCCCAACATGAAAGATATTAAGGTCAATGGTCATGTTCCCAAATGTTAGTTTCATCAATCCATTCCTACAATTAATCAAAGCATTCGAAGTGGCTAGAAACGGACGTCCTAGAATGACGGGAATTTGATATGTCGGATTCCTAACCAGTTCGGTTTCTAGTACCACAAAGTCAACAGGAAAGACGAAATCTCCAACTTTAATTAGCACGTCCTCGATGATCCCTTTAGGAATTTTGATTGATCTATCTGCTAATTGGAGGGTAACGTTCGTCTTTTGAAGTTCTCCTAACCCTAGGGTTTGGTAGACAGAATATGGAAGCAAGTTCACACTGGCGCCTAAATCGAGTAACGCCTTGTCCACAAAAGAATTACCTATGACACATGAAATTGTGGGACAACCGGGGTCCTTATATTTCACGGGAATCTGGTTAGAAAGAATTGAGCTCACTTGAGAGGTCAAAAAGGCCTTCTTAGGGACTTGGGTGGTTCGCTTATGTGTGCACAAATCTTTTAGACATTTCGCATACGAAGGAATTTGTTGAATCGCGTCTAAAAGAGGAATATTGACTTTAACTTGCTTGAACACCTCTAAGATCTTGTCTAATTGAGTAGTTTGCTTATTAGAGACGAGGCGTTGTGGGTAAGGAGCCTTTGGTTTATAGACTTGTTCTTCGGGAACGGGCTCCGAGGTTGTTCCACTCGAAGAAGATGGCTGACTAGAAAGAGGTGAAGAGACAGGAATCGGAGTTTGATCCGAATGATCGAGAATAGGTGTCGGTGCAACGTTTGATTCTTCTTCTTCCTCTTCGGGGGACTCGACTCCTACTCGATTATCAACATGTTTCCCGAATCTCAGGGAAATGACAGCATGCACATTGTCAGGAGGTCTTTGATTAATAGGAAACTTAGGGTTGACCTCAGCCTGACTTGGAAATTTATTCTTCTCACGCTCGTGGATGGCGCTAGCTAATTGGCTCACTTATACCTCTAACTTAGATATGGCTTGGGTGCTAGCATTTAAGATCTGCCTATCTTGAGTCATGGTTTGCATGAAGGTTTGTTGCGATTGAGCCAAATTAGTGGTGGTTTTGAGAAGCGCATCGAGACTTTTCTCCAACGATGTAAGTCTCTTATCCGACTCAGAAAAACCGGGAGGGTGGGAAGGAGCTTGAGTCGGATAAGGAGCATGATTTTGAGGGGAGAAAGAATTCGCGTGAGGTTTATGAAAAACAGGTGGTTGAGAATGGAAGTTTTGGAACGAAGGAGGTTGATTTTGGAATTGTGCGGGGTGAGATTGTTGACCTTGATTCCAAGAAAAGTTCGGGTGATTTTTCCAACCGGGGTTATAAGTAGGAGCATAATGATCATTTCGAGGACCCGATTGGAACATCGCATTGACTTGTTGAAAGTCTTGAGGATTTTGTATCCCTTGACTGGTCGAGTTAAAATTTGAGCACATGGATACTTGGGAAGGGGACCCGTTGGTTTCTAAGGCTTCTAAACGCCGAGTAAGAGTGGCTAATTTAGCCTCGGTCGCGATAGAGTTACCAACTTGATGTAGCCCTCTTTGATGCATGGTAGCTATTGAATCGTTTGATTTCTCGGGCTCTCGAGTGGGCTCCCTAGTTGATTCCCACAGCATAGTCTTTTCCGCGAACTCTTCGAAGAATTCCCATCCCTCGTCCTCGTCTTTTTCCATGAATTTCCCCTGGCACATAGATTCCAACAATGCGGTTGTTGAACCATCTAAGGCCTCGTACACAATCTTACAGAGCCTCCATTTTTCGATTCCGTGGTGGGGACATTGGGATAAAAGATTTTTAAAGCGGTCAAAACACGTCCAAAATGGTTCGTTGAGTTTTTGACGGAATTGATTAATCTCATTAGTGAGTTTCGTAGTCTTATGGCTTGGAAAGAATTTTTTTAGAAAAATGACTACGAAACCCTCCCACGTGGAAATCGAATTGACAGGTAGACTATACAACCGTTTTTTTGCATTATCTTTTAGAGCGAAGTTGATTAGTCTAAGTCGTATGGAGTCCTCGGAAAGTTGTTGGAGTTTTTGTAAAGCGCAAACTTCCTCGAATTCATGTAGAAAAAGATAAGGATCCTCACCGTCACTCCCGCGAAAAGTAGGTAACATGCTAATTTGATGACCTTTGATTTCGAAATTGTTAGCACTTACGGGAGGTAGGGTGATGCAAGAGGGTTGGGCTGATCTGGTGGGGCAACAACGATCCTTTAACGAAACTGCCATGGTTACTACGGGGTCAAGAATTTCGACGGGTTCGGATTCCAAAGAGGATGAACACTCAATTGGTCTCACTAACCTAGAAGAATTATCTCTAACCCAAGTAGTGCGCATGAACCACGAAAGGAAACACGTAGCAAGTAAGTACGAAAGATTAAAACACACAAAAAGTAAGGGTGTAAAATCAAAAGAAAAATTCTAAACCTAGGTTCCCTAATAAAATAACTAGACCTTGCTCCTAACTGTAAGGACCACCAAAAACTCGGTAAATCAGAATTTATTCGGACCGATTTGGCCAGATTAGAGCAGGCATTGCCAAGAGGCCAAACTCGTCACTTAGACACCAAATCTTAATTGGCCAGGTAAGCTTTCGCTTGCCTCGACACCAAAGAGTCGGAATAATTAATGATTACTTCGTTTCTTAGGTACCTTCCTAATTGAGCGCGAAATTTCTAGGGGCCAACGTCTAATTAATTTTATTAAAGGCTTGGTATGCAAAATGATGGATTAAATTGTTTTTGGGCCAAGGAAAGAGTGATGAAATCCCTTCCCTTATCTTTTGATGGGTTTTGCCCTTAAAATTTATTAGAATGCATGCAACAAACAATGAGATATATACGAAAGCGGTAAACAATTACGGATGCTTACACTACGTGTTTTAACTAAAAGAAAGAAGAAATTTAACGTACCTTTGGGTCCTCCAGCAATCACCACAATTTATAAGGTACGAAAAATTAAAAACAAGAAAATAAAAATCTAGATAATGTGCCCTAAGTGATTAGATGCATGATGCAACAATTATGTATTTACAACTAATTTTTTTTTGGATTTTTTTCAATTTTCAAAGTTTTGTGATTTTCAATTTTTTTGATTTTTTTGTGATTTTCTAAAAATAAAAATGCGAAAAGAGTGAGATACGGGTTACCGAAGCATGCTTTCCAAAAATTCCGATTAATTCCAGCTCCGTGAGAAGATTCCCGTAATTCCAAACTTTCCTAAAAAAAATGAAATAAAAATAAGGCAAGCGAAAGCGAACTAATCCGAAAAATTAAAAATTAAGGTGCGAAAAATAATTATAATCCCCGGCAGCGGCGCCAAAAACTTGATGTGGCGGAAATGATACAATTAAAATCGCAAGCGCACGATCATCGTTTTAGTATTTATGATTCGGTCCACAGGGAATAATATTTTCACAAACCTTAAAATTTCTAATTTAGGCGAATTAGAACAAATTTTTGGATTTTTGGTTTTGAAATAAAAACAAAATGGAATTTTAAACTAATTTAAAACTAAATATTCTAAAAAATTCTAAATTATTCTAAATATTATTTTTAGATTATTCTACGAATTATTCTAAATTCCTAATTAGACTTTATTCTAAAAAAACATTTTTTTTATTTATATTTTATTATTATTATTATTATTATTATTATTATTTTCAAATTAAACAAACTTCCAAAAATTTTACTCTTATTATCTAAATTATTTTTAAAGCTAAATTATTCTAAAAATTAAAAAAAACATTTTTTTTCAGAAATTAACTAGCTGCTAAAATTGAACAAATTAATGGGACAACTTGGGAACTCAAATCACTCTACAAAAACACAAGACATAGCCAGTAAACTAGAATAGAACTCGAAGATGACTCGGTAGCGACAAGAACTAAATCGTAGCAAACAATAGCAACTCAACTACTTAGAACTCAGAAAATCAAAAAAACTAAGACACACACAGAACTCGTAACATCGCCCAAAATCAACCAAAACAAGTAACTAAATTTTATTTCGAAACCAGACATGAAAGCTCGACTGCATAACTCAGTTGCAAAAATCAAAATTAGACTAACAGTTACAAAACTCCGAACAAAACTTAGTAATGTACAACTCGATAATAGTAAAAATCAACTTAGCTAGAACCGAACACGCAAAACTCGAAACTCAGAACCAAACCAAACCAAACATCTCATAAACGACAGCAGAATGACAGCAACAAGAATCAACACAAACACAGCAGAAAATTCACAATCTCATAACAGCAGAACGACAGCAAAAATGAGCCAATTAATCGACATAAAACAGCAGTGAAACCAGTGAATTACTAATGGACGTTACAGCAAACCGAAAATAATACTGTATAAACTAGAAACTAACGAACGCAACGCACAACAAGAAAGCAACTCGACTCGGTACAGATCAAGAAATCGATTCAACAGAAAGTCAGTAATTCGAACTCAATCTACTTGAGGTATTCAGCAACATTTCAAACCCAAACAAGACAAACAACACTCAATTAACAGCTAATTACAACATTGCTCGAACATTAACAAAACTCGGCTACTCAGACTCGGTCGTACAAACAGCGAACTCGGAAATTCCTAGAAGATCCAAAACACAGTGATAGTAAAAACATAGTGGTTGTGGGTTCGCAAACTCAACAAACGAATAAAGTCCAGACTCCGAAACAAACAATTACAATCTATACATGCATCCGAAATCAAAAGCGAAGATAAGGGAAGTGGGGTGGTTGGGTACGATGGAATCGAAAGAACGAGAACGAAAGAAGAGGATGAATCGGTTTGGTGGTTTAGCGAAGAAAGAGATGGAAAGGAGAGAAGGGATGGCTCTTGCTGGGTTTAAAACAACAAAACAGGGGATTGTGCTAGTTGAAATGGGAAAGGAGGCGGGATTAAGATGAACGAATGGTAGTAATTGAGAGACAGGGGAGAGAACTGCAAGAAAACCGAAAGAGAGTAAACAACAGGAAAAAAAACTAGTGAGCTGGGTTTGAAAACGAAACAGGGGAGAGTGGGTTCGAATTAAACAGAACAAAAAGACTTGAGACTTCGAATTAAACAATTACAAACAAACAAACAAAAAATCGAAAATCAATAAAACTGATATTTTTTTTTATTTTTAATTTTAATTTTTTTACACTAACACATAAAACATAAATATTAAGATCCACAATTAATAATTAATAAGCCCACAATAAAATTGAGATTTAAAGGGGGATAATTAATATTAAAACGAAAATTAAAATTACGAAAACAAATTCTTCAAATCGATACTTTCAATCCCGTGTGGTTAGCGTTGCTACTTTATCCACCCGAGAATTTACGAAAATAACGAATTAAAGAATAAAGAAAATAAAATGAAATAGGGATGCTAGAATTAAAATGAAAATTCAAATTGCATAAAAATACAAAGTGTTTACAAGGAAATATAGAAAATTACAACTAAAATTACTACAACATAATTCTAGTATGTAGGCTAATTGGTGTATTACAAGTGAAGAAATGAAGGCTATTTATAGGAAAATTTTAGGTTTTTTTGGTTGGTAAGGTTGAATCTTGACCATTGATTTAGTTTAGTGTTGGCTAAATCTTGGCCATCCATTTTCTTTGATAACAAAATGCACCACCACCCCTAGCTTTTCATTTTCTTTTTGTTTTGGTCCTTCTTCTTCTTCTTTTTCTCTTCCTTGACCTTTATTTTCTTTATTTTGCAATTTCTTCAGTTTTCTCGAATTTTCCTGAAATGCAACAAAATAATTTATTAAAATACGAACACAAGCAATAAAAAGGCAATAAAAATATGCAAAATTATGCACTAATCAGAGACAAGAGGGCATGGTGGCCTATACCCTAGACTTGCAACATGTGATGCATATACATATACATAATATATATCACCCAACCCCTTTTCACTTTAACCAACCAACACAAAAAGCAAACAAAGAAACTCTCCCCCCCCCCCCAAGCAAGATAGCTCTCGGCCAAGGCTAAAAACAAGGAAGAAAATTTTTCTTTCTTCCACTTCTCCTCATTCTTAATTCAAGGGAAAATTCCTAGGCACTCTACATCATATAAGGAAGGTATACTAAGAATTCCAAGCCTTTTCATCCATTAATTTTCAAGATATTAATTGTTAAAGTTTTGGTGAATAGTAACAATGTTAAGTTTTCTTTTAGATCTTGGATTATAAGGAGTGTAGGAGCTCATTCAAGGTGTTCTTGAGACTTGTAAGGCATACCCAAGGCTCCTAGATACTCAAGAAGGTATAAAAACCCTAACCCCTCTTGGCCATGTAGTGTTTGTGATGTTTAGTGATAGATCCATGTGTATTTGTGTGAATCTTGGATATATAAGTAATGGATGATATAGATCTTGAGTTTAAGTGTTGTGGTTGTGATTTTTATGCTTGTGGTTAGTATATGTAACTCCATGAATGTTATAAAGTATGATCTTTGTGACGCCCCCAGATCCGGGGTCGGAGATCTAGGCGCTCACGGTCCATTTTCCATTAATAACATACCTGTTCTTGCACATAATATATAAAACAACCATCGACCCCACAATAAACTCACACCGCACACACACACACACAGGTTAGAGTCTCAGAAACGTCACACAATTGATTAAGCAGAAGTAAAAGTTTCAGAGTTATTACAGACCGAATTAAATAGTATTTATGCTACCAGCAACACTTCGATAAGAAGCGAAGTTGGCGGCTTGAAAGTTTGTTACGGTACACTGCCTTGCACAGGTCATACTAATATATAAAACGTACTAACAAAAGTTGCCAACCAATTCGGCTAGTCACCTGCTTTCGGGAAGTCTGTCTGGGTCTTGCCATTTCGCTTAGCTGTTGTGTTTGTAAATTTCAAAACAAGCAAGAGTGAGCAACTATAGCTTAACAAGAAATATATGTATAAGGTAAGCAATATAACATTTCATATGATTAGCAGTTATTAAACTCGTTTGTATCAATCAGTTATAAAATCACTTGTCTTTGTTGATAAATTCCGAAGGTGCAACCATACGTGCCCTTGTTTTCAAAATAAACTTGCAGTTCTAGATACTGCATAGAGTCAACATCTTTCTCATCAAATAGAACACTATCAGTAACTTGGCACATAAGCCTAAGAAGTAGTGTCTGAGTATTTTTCCAAAGTGGAGGATGGGACTGGAAGAAAACATAAAACCTGACAGGGATTGACGATGATCAGTCGCCACATCCAAGTCCAGTAATCCGCGGGTCTTCTCTACCGGTAGAAGGATAGAAACTACATCCGTAACAATCCCCGGGTGAAAACTACATCCGTAATCACCCTCGATGAAAACTACATCCGTAATCATCCTTCGGCAACACCTGGGCCGGAATAATAATTGATGGACCGCCTGGCTCACGGCCGCTTACACATCCCGGGAATCGTTCGTCAACGGTTCCCACACCTGCCAGAGTCCCTTTTTCTTTTTCTTTTAAAAACTTCATTTTGATTGAAAACTGAGTAATTGAGGTCCGACATCAGTCGACCGATGATTCTTGAAATCATACAAGAAGCAGAACCTGACCGGGGGTTTTCGAAAATGTTTTGAGTTCGAAAGAGTTTGAGTTTGAAAGTGCTAAAGGTATCTTGGATTATCTTTGTCTTTAAAATAATGAACAATATTTAATAAATGATATTTTATGATTTAATATTAATAATTAAAAAAATATTTATTTAATTAAATAAGCTTTTAATCCAAGATAGGTATTTTGAGTATTTACGAAGATATAAAAATAATTACTTGAGTATACGATACTCCCCGAATGACCCTTCGGGTTTTCGCAATCTAGTTATGATATAATAATATACCGCTCCCCGGTCAATAGTATATACGGACCGCTACGACCTCTATTGCTAGAGTCGTTGTCCGAAGAAAACATTTCATTCTAAGTTCAAGGGGTGCAAACATATATGTACTTATACATCTCAATTTTCATCGATACTTTGATAAACATAAACATTTGATATGATTGAAAACTATAAACACAACAGTGAAAGTCCTTGTATATGTAAGTTTTGAAAAGTAAACTTGCCTTGGTGTGGTTGGGGTGGTCGAACGTACGGAGTGGAACGATCTATACATAAGCAATAACCGTTCGTTAGTACCTTAATCAATATCTCTTTAATTACGGGGTTTTAGGGGGTACCAAATTAACTTAATGACTTCGTCTTATGACACTCTAGCCCCACTATAGGTTCATGTCACCACTCGATTACGCTCGTCACTTATTCGATTTAATTTGGTTACCATAAACGAATCATATTCATCACCCCTAAAATTATACTCCACTTAACGACTTTTTCCCTTGCGCGAATTTTACTCTATCATTTTTATAAAATTGAAAAATTCATATTTTAATCCATTTCTTTTTGGGTAGCCTTTACCACTGCATTTTCTAGCTTCTCTAATTTCTCCATGCTGCCACATAAATTTTTAGGGGTTTGAACAAGGTTCACAAGGGGACCATTTAGTGCAGTCCGGAATCCAGAAACACATTTTACTTCTCCGGCCATAACTTAAAATCTATACATCACCTAGTCATGAAACTTATATTCCTAGAAACTAAATTCAAATACCTTTCCAACAATATATGGTAGGACCTCAGGGGACAAGATTTGGGGGTTCAAAACCATTTTACAAGACAGGTCAAGTTCCTTGAAAAACTCAGCATGCTTGTTTCACTTAAATCAACCAAGATTCTTACTTCCACAACACAACCAACATCTAAGTCACCAAGTTCATACTTTATAACATTCATGGAGATACATATACTATACACAAGCATCAAAATCACAACCACAACACTAAAACGCAAGATCTATATCATCCATCACTTATACATCCAAGATTAACACAAATACACATGGATCTATCATCAAACATCATAAACACTACATGGTCAAGAGGAGTTAGGGTTTTTATACCTCCTTGAGTATCTAGGAGCCTTGGGTAAGCCTTAAAAATCTCAAGAACACCTTGAATGATCTCCTACAACCCTTATAATCCAAGATCTAAAAGAAAACTTAACAATGTTACTATTCACAATAACTTTAACAATTAATAACTTGAAAATTAATGGATGAAAGGGTTTGGAATTCTTAGTATACCTTTCTTAGATGATGTAGAGAGCCTAGGATTTATGCCTTGAATTATGAATGAGGAGAAGTGGAAGAAAGAAAAATTTCTTCCTTGGTTTCTTGCTTGGGCCGAGAACGTTGTTCAAGGGGGGGAGTGTTTTGTATTTTGTTTTTGTGTTGGTTGAAATAATTGTAAAGTGGTTGGGTGATATGTGTTAGTGTGTCTATATGTGATACATGGTACAAGTCTAGGTATGGCCACCATGTACTCTTGTCTCCTTGGAAAAAGAAATGCCAACTAGTTACTATTCCTCTTGCCATTTGGTTTAACTAGTTTGCTTTTCCTAACTACTTAGTTGCATGGGACTTGCATGCAATACTACTCCTTGTATCATTATTCTTCCACCAATGCTTGTCACTTAATCTTTAATTCGTATCGTATCTTAATTAATCTCTCGTAATAATTTTTTGTCGCGTAGAGATTTCTCTAGTAATTCCTTAAGTACTTAATTGTATAAATTCCTCGAATATCCATAACTCCTCGTCATAATTCCTAATAAATCTTTTAATACTCCAATAATTCTCAAATCCCAAGTTTTATAATTCTTACTAACAATAAGACTCTTGCTCAACAACCTTCCCTTTATCTTACATAGTGAATGCAACAACATAGTTTCTCAGACAATCAATTCCATTAAACAACAGGGATGACTAGAAAGGTTCCAAATTGACAATGTCACATGATATTAAATAAAAGAAAATATTGCAAAAATTAGGGTTCTTACAGCCTCCCATCCTTAAAAGGATTCCGTCCCGGAATCAGGTTGAAAACAGTTGGGGGTGCTTTTCACGCATCGCGCTCTCTAGTTCCCATGTTGATTCTTCGACATTCTGGTTCCTCCACAAAACTCTCACTAGTTTGACAACCTTGTTCCTCAGCACCTGTTCTTTTCTATCCATGATTTCTACGGGTTGCTCCACATAGGTTAAGTCTGGCTGCAGATCCACTTGATCATATTCTATCACGTGTCGGAAGTCGGTATGGTAGGGTCGTAGCATGGACACATGGAACACATTATGTACTTGCTGCAAGCTCGGGGGTAAAGCCAATTCATAGGCTAACTTTCCAACTCGTCTCAAGATCTCAAAAGGTCCAATAAATCTTGGACTTAGCTTCCCCTTCTTACCAAATCTCATCAATCCCTTCCACGGTGATACCTTCAACATCACAAACTCTCCTACCTCATATTCTTTGTCCTTGCGGGTCTGGTCCGCATACTTCTTCTGTCTGTCTTGGGCCGTTACCAGCCGTCCTCTTATGAGTTCGATAGTTTCTCTTGTCTGTTGGACCATTTCAGGCCCTAAAATCTTCCTCTCTCCAACCTCTTCCCAACACAAGGGAGACCGACATCTTCGTCCGTATAAAGCTTCATATGGGGGCATTCCTATACTCGCATGGTAACTGTTGTTGTAGGAAAATTCGATCAACGGCAAGTGGTCATCCCAACTTCCCTTAAAATCAATGGCACATACTCTCAACATGTCCTCTATAGTCTGGATGGTTCTCTCACTTTGTCCGTCTGATTGGGGATGGTATGCAGTACTCATGTTTAACTTGGTCCCCACACAATCCTGAAAACTTCTCCAGAACCTGGAGTTGAATCTTGGGTCTCTATCTGATACAATGCTCACAGGAACCCCATGCCTAACCACAATCTCCTTTAGGTAAATATCTGCCAGCTTGTCGACAGTGTATCTCTCGTTGATTGGAAGAAAATGTGCTGACTTGCTTAATCTATCGATAATTACCCAAATGGCATCATGATTAGTCTTGGTCCTTGGTAGTCCGACCACAAAGTCCATCGCAATATGCTCCCACTTCCACTCGGGTATCTCTAAGGGTTGCAACAACCCACTGGGCCTCTGGTGTTTGGCCTTTACTCTTTGACATGTCAAGCATTTACTTACCCACTCTGCCACGTCCTTCTTCATATTTGGCCACCAATAGTATTCTCTCAAATCTCTATACATCTAAGTGCCTCCAGGGTGAATTGAGTACCTCGAACTATGAGCCTCTTGCAAAATCTCGTCTTTTAATTCCAGGACATTCGGAATCCATATCCTAGATGCGTACCTCATAATTCCATTCCCGTCCTTTTCACACTTAATTTCCTCGCCAGTCAAAATTTTCTCCATTGAATTCTTTTCTTCTTCTATCTTCTTTTCCTGGCATAAATTAATCTTTTCCAATAGCGGTGGTTGGACTCTTATTTCCATTAGACTCTCTTGTCCAATTCCTGGTAACCTCACTTTAATCTCCAGTTTCTCAAGGTCCTTGATCAACTCGTCCACTGACGTTATCATCTTGAGTTTCTCCTTTCGGCTAAGTGCATCGGCCACCACGTTGGCCTTCCCTGGGTGGTAATGAATCTCACAATCATAATCCTTGATTAGCTCTAACCATCTCCTCTGCCTCATGTTTAACTCTTTCTGAGTGAATATGTACTTTAAGCTCTTGTGATCCGTGTAAATTTCACACTTTTCTCCGTAAAGATAATGTCTCCAGATTTTCAAAGCGAAAACTATCGCCGCTAATTCCAAATCATGGGTGGGGTATCTTACCTCGTACTCCTTAAGTTGTCTGGACGCATACGCAATCACCTTACCATGCTGCATAAGCACACACCCTAAACCTTTATGGGACGCGTCGCTATAAATCACAAAATCTCCCTTATCATCAGGTAGGGCTAGTACTGGGGCTATCACCAACCTC
The DNA here is from genome assembly GCA_036435485.1 of Saposhnikovia divaricata. Lineage (NCBI taxonomy): Eukaryota > Viridiplantae > Streptophyta > Magnoliopsida > Apiales > Apiaceae > Saposhnikovia > Saposhnikovia divaricata. Next base: position 132,902,566 of record CM071594.1, on the reverse strand, counting down.
TTTTTCAACTCTTGGAAGCTCTCTTCGCATTTTTCAATCCACACAAACTTCTCGGTCTTGCGAGTTAGTCGGGTCAAAGGGGCTGCTATCTTGGCAAAGTCTTGGACAAATCTTCTATAGTAGCCAGCCAATCCTATAAAACTTCACACCTCTGTCGGAGTGGTTGGTCTCTCCCAATTTGATACAGCCTCTATTTTGGCTGGGTCCACTAGAATGCCTTGTTCGATAATCACATGCCCCAAAAACTGAACTTCCTTCAACCAAAATTCACACTTCGAGAACTTAGCGTACAACTTTTCTTCTCTCAATGCTCCCAATACAATCCTCAAGTGCTCTGCATGTTCCTCCTTCGTCTTGGAATAAATCAAGATGTCATCGATGAAGACTATAACACACTTGTCCAAGTACTTCTTGAAGACTCGATTCATTCAATCCATGAAAGCTGCAGGGGCATTCGTTATCCCAAATGACATCACTAGGAACTCATAGTGTCCGTACCGGGTGCAAAAGGCCGTCTTTGGTATATCTTCTGGTTTAATCTTTAACTGGTGATACCCGGTCCTCAAATCGATTTTAGAAAAATAAACTGCATCTTTCAATTGATCAAACAGGTCATCTATCCTGGGCAAGGGATACTTATTCTTTATAGTCACCTTGTTCAGCTCTCTGTAGTCTATACATAACCTCATACTACCATCCTTCTTTTTCATGAATAACACCGGGGCTCCCCACGGTGACACACTAGATCTTATCATCCCTTTATCCAACAACTCTTATAACTGTGTGGCTAGCTCTTTCCTCTCCACTGGGGCTAGCCGATATGGGGCTTTCGAAATTGGGGCCGTACCCGGAACTAAGTCTATAGCGAACTCGATGTCTCTATCAGGTGGTAGTCCGGGAAGATCATCCGGAAATACGTCCACGAACTCATTAACGACAGGGATTTCCTGTAGGTTTGGTGCCTCCTTCTTGGTATCCTTCACATAGGCTAAATAGGCTTCGCATCCTTTACGTAACAGCTTCTTAGCTTGAATCATAGTCAGGAACTTTTGGTTTTGCCGTTTTCCACTAAACACTACTTACTCGTCCCCTGGCAGTCTCAAACTTACTTTCTTCTTTACACAATCAATCTGGGCTCCGTGGGTTGTTAACCAATCCATACCTACTATTACGTCAAACTCTCCTAGTTTAAAAGGTATTAAATCTACCTGAAAGTGTCGCCCTTCTATTTCTAGGTATCTCTATTTGCAGTCTGTCTTTCAATGGTTCAGTCTTAAGGCCTAACTGACATACAAAATCTAGAGATATGAAAGACTTGGTAGCTCCCGAATCAAATAAAACATTTGCCTTAACTGAGTTGAGTAGTAGAGTACCTGCAATCACATCCGTGTTCCTCACGGCATCCTGCACCGTCATGTTAAAATTCTTGCAGTAGGGGCCTTGTTAGAAGCAGTTCCAGTCACTCTTGATGCAGCTGGCCCAGAGGACATACATTCCCTCATTCGGTGCCCTGGTTTCACATACTTGAAGAAATTACCTCCGGCACTGGTGTTGTTACTAGTTCCTCGACAGGCGTTAGCATAATGTCCTGTCAGCCCACACTTGAAGCACTTCACATCCTGTAGGATACACACGCCCGCATGTTTCCTTCCACATTTATTGCATTCTGGGGGTAGGGCTCGGGATGGGGTAGAGTAAGACGATCCCTGTGGTCGGCCACTCTGGCCCACACTCCAACTTTCAGCTCTCTTGGTTCCAAAGTTTCCGGTGGGTTGGGACGTCGTCCCTCGCTTAAATTTGCTCGGAAAGCTCCCTCCCGCAGAGTTTCCCTTTCGACTATCAAACTTCCTCTTCTTTCTTTCCCTCTCCTTCTGCATCTGTTCACTCCCAGCCTCAACAATTGATGCTTTCTGTACCAGGGTGGCATAGTCTGTCAGCTCAAGAACCGCCACACGATTCTGAATCCATTGCTTTAGCCCTAATTGAAACCTTCGGGCCCTCTTTGCCTCAGAGTTCACATATTCCGGCACAAACCTCGACAAATCAGTAAATTTGGCCTCATACTCGGCCACCGTCATGTTGCCTTGCTTCAGTTCCAAAAACTTCAGCTCCATTTGTGTCTCCATGAACCTAGGAAAGTACTTCTCCAAGAACAGCTCGCTAAACCTCTCCCAGGTCACCACACCTCTTCCTTCCAAATTCTTCTTAGCTTCCCACCAATAGTTTGCCTCACCCTTCAGAAGGTAAGTGGCGAAAATAGTCTTCTGCTTCTCAGCGACACCTAGTATCTCGAAAGATTTTTCCATTTCCTTCAGCCAGGCTCTTGCCTTGACCGGATCGGCAGTTCCTTTAAATTCTGGGGGCTTCAGGGATTTGAAGTTCCGTAAAGCATTTGCATTAGCATTGTGGGGTGGTTGCTGAACCGGGGGACGGTCCAAGTTCTGCCTAAGTAGTTCCATGAACTGTTCCATAGGGCCTCCCCTTGGATGTTCCACCTCTCGGGTGTCATCACCAGCTTCTTCTTCATCATACTCAGAGTCATCAAACAAGTTATGATCATTGCCCTCATTCTCACTCAGGTTGACATTCTCCCCTTCATGGTTCTTGTGGCCTCCGGTCCCATGGTGGCTACCCTGGCCTTCAGAACTGACCGGGTGAGCTCGAGTGTTCATTCTTCTGGGTGGCATGATTCTGATAATGAAACAAGAAATGGCTTAGGGTTTTCTAATTACCTGACAGCGTTTACACGGGTCAGGAATGTATCGTTCCTCTTCATAAGGTGGAAGTTGCAAAAGTTTTAATAACCCGTTGCTGGAGATAAATCGTCAAAACATTTTTGGGGAAAATCTCTATGGGATGCGAAAACATTTGCAGGAGTTTTCAAGATTTCAAAACCTCAATTTTTTTTTTGAAAAATTTTATTTTAAAAATTGTAGGAATATTTTGGAAATTTGTAAAGAACAATTTGAAATCACATATCGTAAATTTGAAACAGCATGGTTGTATTTGTGGCTTGTAGCAATTGTATATATTCACAGTTGTATATCAAAACAGTAAAGCATGGCATCGGAAAGTAAGGCAGTTGAGACAATATCAAGGAAACTGAAACTAAATAAGTACGGTACAAGGGTTATCACAAAGTTTGGATGTTAGAGCCAAATACATAGTTCCGATGTCAAAGTCTAGCAAAAGTGGAACAATAACAAGTACATCATCTGAATAGTCAGGGCTACACAAAAGTAGGGCTACATCCGTACATACTATCCGAAGTCACATCTACATATCTGTAGGTAAGTCTACTCATCCACTGGTCAGAAAGGATACCACTGCACAAGTCAACTATCACGCAAAATCGACACACTAATGTCATCTGAACCTAGAGGACTGAGCTATCAGTAACACATCACGGGGCCGCACCGCGGCGGAGCAAGGTCCTCACTCGGGAAAATGCACGACGCACAACACGCCTAGCATCCCTAGCTTGGATCACTCCGCCCCCGCGGATCCCTAAACCAAGAATCCTCTCGCGACTCCTCCTCTCAATCCTATGGAGTCGAGCCTTAGTCCTCCTAGCAACAGCAGTCCTCATCTCAGCCTGGATCCTCAAGCGCGCCTCGCGCTCCTCCACTAGTGCCCGCCTCACCTCGTTAAGTCTGGCCTCTGCAGAAAGCAAGTCTCGGGTCAGGAACTGCACCACGTAAGCGTGCTCAGTACCCGACACTGGGGGTAGGTCCATCGGCGGGGGTGGTATGACAGGAACAAGAGCAGGTGCATTAGCAGTAGCAGTAGCAGGAGCAGGAGCATGGGTAGGGTCAAGCTCCTCCTCTCCAGAAGTATCATCCTCGGAGTCACTGTCCGATGAAACAGGGCTCGATGACTGCGGAGAAGGTGGGGGTGACACAACACGACCCTCACCGGATCTCACACTCTCCTCATCAGTAGCTACAGGAGATGGGGTAACAGGCTCTGGCTCAGGCTCAAGCTCAAAGGGCTCCTCAATAGGATCCTCATCATCAGTATCTCCTATCAGCGTAATCCAGGGGCCAAGCTCAGAGTCAGCACCCGTATCCTCCTCAGGATCCTCGGTATCTCGCATCAGTGCCTCGTCATGCTCTCTCTCAAAAGCCTCAGGGTCTGGTATCTCCTCCATCTACACAAGGGAAATAAGGTGGGTCACTAACCATAAAGAAAGGTTTAAGGAGTAGTTCCCTCACGGGCCTTAAAGTCATGGCTATATCCGATAACCCGACTGCAAACTCGATGAGAGTTCTAAGTATTATTAAGGTTGTTATTATGGTTATTATTATTAGGGTTGCTTTCTTAAATTATTATCGTTTCTGAGAACTGTAACCTCGCTCTGATACAATTTCTTGACGCCCCCAGATCCGGGGTCGGAGATCTAGGCGCTCACGGTCCATTTTCCATTAATAACATACCTGTTCTTGCACATAATATATAAAACAGCCATCGACCCCACAATAAACTCACACCGCACACACACACACAGGTTAGAGTCTCAGAAACGTCACACAATTGATTAAGCAGAAGTAAAAGTTTCAGAGTTATTACAAACCGAATTAAATAGTATTTATGCTACCAGCAACACTTCGATAAGAAGCGAAGTTGGCGGCTTGAAAGTTTGTTACGGTACACTGCCTTGCACAGGTCATACTGATATATAAAACGTACTAACAAAAGTTGCCAACCAATCTGGCTAATGTGGCCTACCGGTGGAATCTCAACTGCTACCTCGGGTCTAGTCACCTGGTTTCGGGCAGTCTGTCTGGGTCTTGCCATTTCGCTTAGCTGTTGTGTTTGTAAATTTGAAAACAAGCAAGAGTGAGCAACTATAGGTCAGCAAGAAATATATGTATAAGGTAAGCAATATAACATTTCATATGATTAGCAGTTATTAAACTCGTTTGTATCAATCAGTTATAAAATCACTTGTCTTTGTTGATAAATTCCGAAGGTGCAACAATACGTGCCCTTGTTTTCAAAATAAACTTGTAGTTCTAGATACTGCATAGAGTCAACATCTTTCTCATCAAATAGAACACTATTAGCAACTTGACACATAAGCCTAAGAAGCAGTGTCTGAGTATTTTTCCAAAGTGGAGGATGGGACTGGAAGAAAACATAAAACCTGACAGGGATTGACCATGATCAGTCGCCACATCCAAGTCCAATCATCCGCGGGTCTTCTCTACCGGTAGAAGGATAGAAACTACATCCGTAACTATCCCCGGGTGAAAACTACATCCGTAATCACCCTCGATGAAAACTACATCCGTAATCATCCTTTGGCAACACCTAGGCCGGAATAATAATTGATGGACCGCCTAGCTCACGGCCGCTTACACATCCCGGGAATCGTTCGTCAACGGTTCCCACACCTGCCAGAGTCCCTTTTTCATTTTCTTTTAAAAACTTGATTTTGATTGAAAACTAAGTAATTGAGGTCCGACATCAGTCGACCGATGATTCTTGAAATCATACAAGAAGCAGAACCTGACCGGGGGTTTTCGAAAATGTTTTGAGTTCGAAACAGTTCGAGTTTGAAAGTGCTAAAGGTATCTTGGATTAGCTTTGTCTTTAAAATAATGAACAATAATTAATAAATGATATTTTAAGATTTAATATTAATAATTAATAAAATATTTATTTAATTAAATAAGCTTTTAATCCAAGATAGGTATTTTGAGTATTTGCGAAGATATAAAAATAATTACTTGAGTATACGATACTCCCCGAATGATCCTTCGGGTTTTCGCAATCTAGTTATGATATAATAATATACCGCTCCCCGGTCAATAGTATATACAGACCGCTACGACCTCTATTGCTAGAGTCGTTGTCCGAAGAAAACATTTCATTCTAAGTTCAAGGGGTGCAAACATATATGTACTTATACATCTCAATTTTCATCGATACTTCGATAAACATAAACATTTGATATGATTGAAAACTACAAACATAACAGTGAAAGTCCTTGTATATGTAAGTTTTGAAAAGTAAACTTGCCTTGGTGTGGTTGGGGTGGTCGAACGTGCGGAGTGGAACGATCTATACATAAGCAATAACCGTTTGTTAGTACCTTAATCAATATCTCTTTAATTACGGGGTTTTAGGGGGTACCAAATTAACTTAATGACTTCGTCTTATGACACTCTAGCCCCACTATAGGTTCATGTCACCACTCGATTACGCTCGTCACTTATTCGACTTAATTTGGTTACCATAAACGAATAATATTCATCACCCATAAAATTATACTCCACTTAACGACTTTTTCCCTTTCGCAAATTTTACTCTAGCATTTTTATAAAATTGAAAAATTCATATTTTAATTCAATTCTTTTTGGGTAGCCTTCACCACTGCATTTCCTAGCTTCTCTAATTTTTCCATGCTCCCACATAAATTTTTAGGGGTTTGAACAAGGTTCACAAGGGGACCATTTAGTGCAGTCCGGAATCCAGAAACACATTTTACTTCTCCGGCCATAACTTAAAATCTATACATCACCTAGTCATGAACCTTATATTCCTAGAAACTAAATTCAAATACCTTTCCAACAATATATGGTAGGACCTCAGGGGACAAGATTTGGGGGTTCAAAACAATTTTACAAGACAGGTCAAGTTCCTGGAAAAACTCAGCATGCTTGTTTCACTTAAATCAACCAAGATTCTTACTTCCACAACACAACCAACATCTAAGTCACCAAGTTCATACTTTATAACATTCATGGAGATACATATACTATCCACAATCATCAAAATCACAACCACAACACTAAAACTCAAGATCTATATCATCCATCACTTATACATCCAAGATTAACACAAATACACATGGATCTATCATCAAACATCATAAACACTACATGGTCAAGAGGGGTTAGGGTTTTTATACCTCCTTGAGTATCTAGGAGCCTTGGGTAAGCCTTACAAATCTCAAGAACACCTTGAATGATCTCCTAAAACCCTTATAATCCAAGATCTAAAAGAAAACTTAACAATGTTACTATTCACAATAACTTTAACAATTAATAACTTGAAAATTAATGGATGAAAGGGCTTGGAATTCTTAGTATACCTTTCTTGGATGATGTAGAGAGCCTAGGAATTATGCCTTGAATTATGAATGAGGAGAAGTGGAAGAAAGAAAAATTTCTTCCTTGGTGATTTAGATGTTGGTTGTGATGTGGATGTAAGAATCTTGGTTGGTTTAGTGAAACAAGCATGCTGAGTTTTTCCCAGGAACTTGAACTCTCTTGTAAGAGGGTTCTGAACCCCCAAATCTTGTCCCCTGAGGTCCTAATATATATTGTTGGAAAGGTATTGGAATGTAGTTTCCAAAAATATAAGGTTCATGACTAGGTGATGTATAGATTTTGAGTTATGACCGGAGAAGTGAAATGTGTTTCTGGATTCCGGACTGCACTAAATGGTCCCCTTGTGAACCTTGTTTAAACCCCTAAAAATTTATGTAGGATCATGGAAAAATTGGAGAAGCTAGTAAATGCAGTGGTGAAGGCTACCCAAAAAAAATTGGATTAAAATATGTATTGTTCAATTTTATAAAAATGCTAGAGTAAAATTCGCGCAAGGGAAAAAGTTGTAAGTGGAGTGTAATTTTAGGGGTAATGGACATGACTCGGATATGGTAATCAAATTAAGTCGAATAAGTGACGAGCGTAATCGAGTGATGACATGAACCTATAGTGGGGCTAGAGTGTCATAAGACGAAGTCATTAAGTTAATTTTGTACCCCCTAAAACCCCGCAATTAAAGAGATATTGTTAAGGTACTAACGATCGGTTATTGATTATGTATAGATCGTTCCACTCCGCACGCTCGACCACCCCAACCACACCAAGGCAAGTTTACTTTTCAAAACTTACATATATGAGGACTTTCACTGTTGTGTTTGTAGTTTTCAATTATATAAAATGTTTATGTTTATCGAATTATCGATGAAATTGAGATGTATAAGTACATATATGTTTGCACCCCTTGAACTTAGAATGAAATGTTTTTTTCGGACAACGACTCTAGCAATAGAGGTCGTAGCGGTCCGTATATACTATTGACCGGGGAGCGGTATATTATTATATCGTAATTAAATTGCGAAAACCCGAAGGGTCATTCGAGGAGTATCGTATACTCAAGTAATTATTTTTATATCTTCGTAAATAGTCAAAATACCTATCTTGGATTAAAAGCTTATTAATTAGATAATTATTTTCGAAAACCCCCGGTCAGGTTTGCTTCTTGTGTGATTTCAAGAATCATCGGTCGACTGATGTCGGACCTCAATTACTCAGTTTTCAATCAAAATCAAGTTTTTAAAAGAAAAAGAAAAAGGGACTCTGGCAGGTGTGAGAACCGTTGACGAACGATTCCCGGGATGTGTAAGCGGCCGTGAGCTAGGCGGTCCATCAATTATTATTCCGGCCCAGGTGTTGCCGAAGGATGATTACGGATGTAGTTTTCATCGAGGTTGATTACGGATGTAGTTTTCACCCGAGGATAGTTACGGATGTAGTTTCTATCCTTCTACCGGTAGAGAAGACCCGCGGATTATTGGACTTGGATGTGGCGACTGATCATCGATAATCCCTGTTAGGTTTTTATGTTTTCTTCCAGTCCCATCCTCCACTTTGGAAAAATATTCAAACACTGCTTCTTGGGCCTAAGTGCCAAGTTGCCGATAGTGTGGTTTTTGATAAGAAAAATATTGACATCGTGCAGTATCTAGAACTGCAAGATTTTCTATAAAGATTGGCACGTGTTGGTGCACTCTTGCAATTGTTTCAAAGAATGAAATGTTCTTGTATGAGAAACCTTCTAAGCTAATGGAAGAAAAGAGGTTTGCAATGAGGTATTCCCTGAACAGTATGTTAATCGTAGAGTGTTTTGCCGAAAATGATATACTCATATGTATATATTTTCAAACTTGTGATATATTGAAATAGGAACCATATAAAGGGTTCATATGTTATTCTTAAAGCTCCTTAGTGAGTATAGATGTTTTATTCAAACTCGGACATATATATTGTCCAATTATGTTTTGAAATCTGAGATATATACCCATATAGTTGGGAATGTTTTCGAAATAAACCACGTTATTAATTTTCAAAGTGGTGAACTTGCTGAGCGTTATGTAGCTCATTCTTGCTTTGTAAAAACTTTTCAGAAAGAGAAGAATTTGGTCGGTTAACTCCGCAACAGCAGAAGAGGAGTAGAAGATTTACCCCGGAGATGATTTAGCTTCTGATAAATACTACAGAGTAAGTCTGATAGGCTTTCAACTGTAATAGTAAGGCTTGTCTTCAAGTATAGTTATATAAGTGGAATTTCGTAAGACTCTGATTTGTACAAATGAATTGTAATATTTAGTGGCACTTTTGATTATCGTTTCTGAGGCTCTAACTTGTTTGTGTATAAGATTGAGGTCTGGATGGATGTATTGTTGAGTTGTAAAGTTAATACAGGTATGATATGGTTGGATGATGATGTGACGACCTGAATCTTTGACCTCAGATTTGGGGGCGTCACACCGGATATGTTCAGTATGTGCTATATGTGTGAAGCGTTATAGGACGCGTATGGGTAGAATAGAGCAATCAATAAGGTTCTGGTTGAGTTGTACTAAAGTAGCGCGTTACCATATGTATGTATGAGTAGGAGGCCTGGCCAAGAGCAGTGCACGTGTAGATGGAAGCGCAAGAAGGATATGGTTATTGGAAAGGACAGTTATATAAGCGAGTAGAGGACGACGTGTAGAGAAGTAGAGACTGACGTGGAGTTAACCATGAATCGAGATGTCGATATTGGGAACTATGTATTGAGGCAAGTGTTATCGCTCCTCACTTATTGTTCAAGTGATGCAATTCTGTTCTATTTATATATCAAATGTGTCGGTCAAATTATGTTTACAAAGTGAAGTCCTTCTTCAAATGACGTGCAGTTGTTTATAATTCTACCTAAAGCTCAAGTGCAAATTTTCAAATGATCTTACAGATACCGTTTTGTTTCCAATAATATTTTAAATCGTGGTATGTTTTTTTTTACTAAGTAAGGAAATTATATAAATCGAAAAAAACAGTACAAAATCACAGGGGCATACCCCCGTCTACAGAAACACCAACTAAGGTCCACAAAACCATAACCAATCCAAACCACTAGGGATCTAGAAAAGAAGCATAACAAGAAATGGGTCCTTTTGAACCCACTTTTTAAAGGAAGAACATGTAAACAATTTCTCCCTCACATAGGACTTAACATTCGAGATTAGAACAGTCGTAGGATGCTCCTGACCAACATTTTGTATTATGAAATTCCTCTCCTTCCATATGCTGTAAACACATGTCGTTAGATAAACCCCCGCAATGGCTTTCAGCTTGGCATTTAGCGGACACATGAAGAAATCCCCTTGCTGCCATTTAGCCCAATCTGCACTGACTTGAACAGGAATGACACTCTTTACGAGACCAAAATAGGGAAAGGTGGTTAAGATATGCCCAATTGATTCATCCTCATTTCTGCATAGAGGACATAAAGGGTCTACATCCATGCCGAAAAGAATCATACGGTCGCGAGTGAGTAAGCGATTTTTAATAGCAAGCCAAGTAATAAAGGAGCATTTTGGAATGTTGAAAGTATTGCAAACTAATTCACTCCATCCCACTGCATTGCCAACTTCCCGAATAGAAGACCAAATACTCGCCAGTTTAACTAATTTAGGCTACAGCCCATCCCAGGTGATGTAGTCATTCCTGTGAATTTGGACTATTGTCACCCTGCTTCGCAGCTAAATAACATCCATGTTGTTTGACCGTGGCAGGTTCCACACCCCATCATTGCAATAGGTGCCAATACGCACCAGGCTGGAGGATTCTGCAATAGAGATAACATATGGGGAGATAAGAGCCAATGGTTTCTTGTTGGCCATAGGGTCGTGCCAGAAAAGAAACTCAGAATTCTGACCTACTTTCCAAGAAAGAAAGTCCATTGCATGGGCTCTCGCATTGAAAATCTTACGGGCAATCCAGCAACATCTATAAGGCATTTTAGTAGTCTAGAAGGCTTTACTGCGTAACAACACTTTGTGAGACCAAGCAATCCAAAGTGAGTCAGCTAGGGTTGGAGCAGGCGCCAAAACTGATGTAAAACAGCTGCATGGTTCCATTCGAAAAGGTTTTTGATCCCCAACCCTCCTTCTGCCTTAGGTTTACAGCAGTCCTCCCACCCTATTTTGTAGTGACACCTTCCAGATTCCTTGTATAACACTTTATCATTTAACACATATAGTACATGTTGATTATACTTATAACACCAGTTCGTATAGTCAAGTAACCACATAAGCACATAACATATAAAATATACTAATCATATATGTCACTTAAGAATTTAGCACATAACACCTAACACTAGTGTCAACTCATTTTGTCATGTTACTACATAATTTAAGAGTATAATCTTAATAAAGATAGGGCAACATCTCCTTTATAATATTGCCTAACCTGTTAGAATACAACCGACCCAAAACAAGCGTTTAAGCAATCAGTGGCTTCAATATAATTCACAGCCAGTGGGGTCCCACCAAAGTTCCATCACAAAGATAGGATGTCCCTGAATCCCTTATATATATAGGGTTGTTCATCCCAGTTTGAATAAAGAAAATTAAATATACAGGGAAAAATGAAAAGAGTTCAAGAATCACAAAAATTTTGTATATAAAGTGGGACCGAGTATCCTATGAAAAACAGGGATATTCAGAAAGAATAGGATTGTGTTTAAGTATATCAGATGTAGCTGCTCAAGAATTGAAGTATAATTGATCAACACACGGATGCATCAGCTATTTATTAAACAAACATTTAAGAAATTCATAATTACTCATAATCTCACTCTTATCGGCTAAGCACTAATACACTTATTTGCCAAAACTGACCTGACAATAATGAGTTGAAAAATTAGGAAGATCTCAATTCATTCTCGATTTTTAATCATCACTATGCAACAAATGCTTCAGCGACAATATAAACTGTGAATTCATTACAACAATTCAGAATGATAATAGGAATTGATTCCTTTTTAAAACAATTCTCTCAAACAAGGAATTAAATGAGAGAGAAATGCTCTACCTTCTCTCTTAAACCCTAATTTCTAGCATCTACCGCCATTAATCTTTCACCTTTTTTCATCAGATCTACATAGCGACCAATCACGAATCCATTTTCCATCTCTATTCCTTCACCTACACACCATATTTCTTATCTTTATATAATATGTTTTTCTATTTTAGGTTTCTTGAGGTTGTTTCTTTTACTTCTGATAGAGAATTGGGGGGTTTGAGTGTTAGGGTCCTTTGTTGTGATGATGACTCTCTATCTCTTGATAAGAGAGTTAAGAAGCTTAGAGATGTTTGATCAAGCTCCAGCGATTCTGAAGTTCTATCTTTGGTGGACTTGGTCGAGATCTTCTCCTACTTATCAGGGGATGATATCATGGTACTGGTTGGGGTATAGTTGTCATTGCTTTTTGCTTTGGCTAACAACCCACTCAAAAACGGAGTCATTGATGATTTTGTCAAAGGTCACCAGGTGTTTGATGATATGTCTCATCGAAAGTTTGCAGTAACAAGACCTGCTTTGCATTTTTGCGCTCATGGTAGCTGCATTATACTTGAGACAATGAGGAAGTGTGGTCTCCTAGTTGGTTCTGTTGAGATCTCTTGTTGTGCGTTTCAACTTTTCATGGTAATGGGGGTTTTTCCTAGGAGGTTGAAGCTTTTCACTACTTGGGATAGTCGATATGACTGCCAAGGGTTTCATGATGTTGTGGTTTCGGCCTTTCTCGCAAAAGGGAAACTAAGTTTGGACGATTTGTGTTATTTCGTTCTTCTCTCTGTTTGCCGGCCTTGCTGACCGGATATTGTTCTTCGAGCGAATTGTTGGGTCCTCTAGGCGATTCTAAGGAACTGTTGAAGAAGGAAACTCTGGTCAAGGATGGGAGCTCTGACCTTGTTAGAGATGGATTTGCGTCTCAAAAGTTTAAGGTATGTTCTCAATGCATGTCGTGTTTGAGTTACATTATCAACATGATGGTTAATGTGGATGGTGCTGGTAGCACATTTTTATTCAAAGATGTGATGGATCTCTCTCTGGTTGGAGAGCAAAGCATAGATGTTATTGGTCATCTTATGTTTGATTAAATGTCTACAAGAACTGTGCTAGTCAAAATGTCGGAACAGGGCATGAGTTGCAATTCCATTTGGGTGGTTGCAATTGGGCGCTCAACGATTAATGTAAGAGGAGTTGGCTCTTGCCGTTGTGATTCTTTCAGGAATGTGATGAATGTTATCCTTTTCACAAAGGATGCATATATGAAGTTTGCTTACAAAACAAAGCAGCTTAAGGAAGAGGTTTCTTTGGCAGGTTGGGTAAATTTCGTTGGAAGACGAGATAGCTTTGATAGTTTCAAGACTCCGATTGGGCTGGCTTCTAAGATGATTTCATGGCTTGAGATAAACAGTGAAGGGGACTATGGATATTGCATATTTGTGTGGTATATGGGACTTCTCTTGAGATTTAATAAACTGGATATGATATATTCAGATGATTTGAAGGCTTTAGCTTGCCATTGTTGGAGACTACCTCATGGTATGAGTTTTTATATGCTTAATTATGATCGGGCTGCTAGTGTGCATGCTCGATGGGTGTTTGATGAATGCTCTGGCTTAGAACACAAGACCGATGGCAACTCTGAGAGTGAAATTATTGTATTTAAAGCTGAGAAAGGTATAATGCAATGTGTGCTGGTGATGGACAATACCAGATGTGCCATGTTTGGGACTACAAATGATTGGTTTGGTTTCATTCACCAGAATATTATGACTTTATTGGCTTCCATTGTTGGCCTTAAGGCTTGCGATTTGCTTCTGGCTTTACATGTAAGTGTAGAGTTGGTTCTTATTGTTGTTGTCCAACTGTTGTTGGATGGAATGATGTATCGATACTTTGCGATTTCTTTGACAATGTTTGCACTAGGCATTGTTGGTATTGAGTCTGGCAGTAATAGTGCTCATGGTGATGCTTATATGGCTGCAATTTTAGTGAATCAAAATTGTATGATGATTGTTGGTGACTCGGTGAAGGATATCAGGCTGTGGAAAACAGGGTCGTGGCTTCAGACTGTTGTGAAATGGGTGAGGGACGTTCAGTCTTTATTCCTGTCGGGATCCTTTGACGAGGGTGGCCAGTTTGTGATTGATTTTGTTATCATTGTTGCAGTTGAGGTCTTTTGCTGTTCTGAATGTTTAGTTCGGATAGTTGTAATCGCTTCTGGTTATTTTCATAAATTTATGATGGTTGCAGAATTTGATGACCAGTTTTTAGATGGTCCATTTGGCACCACTAATTTGGTTTCTTCGCAAAGAATCTGGGGTGTTATGCAGACTATACATTCGACCTTCGCAGAGGTCTTATTGTGTGGTTTTGTTAAACTGGGTTCTGGGAGTTTTTTGGAGTCCATTTTCAGGTTGGTTATGGTGCAGATCGAGAAGGATTGGATGTATGCGATGGGCTCATGCAAAGCACATGGTACAGTTAGAGGTTTTGTGAAGTCGAATGTTATATGGACTAAGCACATGAGGATTTTTTCGATGTATGACAAGGGATTGTTTTTAATGCTGTTGATGGAGGCCGGCCGTGTTGTGGACCTGGCCATCAGCTTAGGTCAATTCTGTAGTACATTTTCTATGTTTTTAAACTAGTGTCCAGCTAGTTTATTCTAGGTTGACCTTTATGGATGTTTTGTTAAGGGGCTTGCCATTTTCTTTGAGCTAGCTCAACTAGTTTCTTGTTGTTCCGTTAGGTTGGCGTTTTTCTTATCGCGGGGTATGCCCCTAGATTTGTAATCGTTTTTGTCATTTTTTTAAATGAGAGCAATGTCTAATGGGGAATATTTACGCCCTTGCTCCAAACAAATATTGGTAATCGTGTGTGCATCACACTTATAGTTCTTGTCGTACTCTCTCTATAACGTTCACATCGTAATTAAAGTCGTATATAGTTGTAGAAGATACGTGAAAAATCTTGAGATAATGTCCTCCAGCTAGTAGCTCCAACTGTCCAATTAGCTTATGCGGCTCCGGATTAGTTACCTCATCCATATCTGGTCTTTTGGATGAATCGAACTCCTACTTGCGTGCTATATCGAAATTCTATATAACGTTGCGACTTTCATCTTGAAATCCTAAGACGAACCTTATCTTAAATCATTCTACCTAACGTCTAACTTAAATACTTACTCTTAATTGTCCTAACTTGTTTCAGGGACCATAACCTGTTGCTCTGATACCAACCTGTGACGCCCCAAAATCCAGGGTCAAGATTTGGTGCCACAACCAATACAATTAAGTATAACTTAATTATACCGACGACCCCTCAACAAGGATCGATCTCAGGTTAACCTTCTTATCAGAAGCGCAGTCCATGCTGACTCTGAAATCTATTCTTTAGAAAACACCTCATCGCTCTCATTCGAATTGTCATTCGCAGATAGTCAATCTTTAACCCTAACTGAAATGGGAGGGAAAATAAAGCAAGAATGAGCCAACAATGCTCATCAAGTTAATAGTATAGTGAAACAACAATATCTTGATAATTCATTGATGAACAATTTTAATGATCAATTTAACTGAAGGGAGTAATTTAACTTCCATTATAGGATTAAACTTTTCATTCTTCAAAACATAACTGATATTGACACCTGAATATGACAGGGGATCAACTGATAAAAAGATATGTGGCGCCCTCAAATCCAGGGTAAGATTTGGGCCCCACAACAATACTAGTTTAAAATAACCTGCATATATATATATATATATATGAATAGTTTTTGAAAACAAACCCCGAAACAATACCAGGATCACAACAGGTTACAGTCTGAATAGAAACTAACCAAAAGATAAGTTATTACAAATTACTAACATCGTTGAGTGGACCCGATGAGGGACCCACGCCAACGATTAAATGTCTAAGTTAATACATCTATTACAATTTTAAACCATTACAACATTAACTGTTCAAAAGCCTATCCAACAACTATATCAAAACCTCAGAGGGAATCTGTATCTCGACCGTCTGCTTGAATCCTGGAAACCCTATGATCATAGTCTTAGGCGTTGTCATCTTTTGATTTCACTGAAAGATTAGATATAGCACAAGAGTGAGCAACAAATTTGCTCAGCAAGTATATATATATAACAACTGGGGGAATGATAAAAAAATTCAATGATAATACTTGTAAAACTCAAAGTCAAGTGATAACAATCAAAGTCAACTAGATAATCAATTTATAGATTAGAATTGGATTTTTCACTTCGACGCTATGAGTTAAAGTGGATGATCAGTCACACTAAAACTCCGGATATACTCTCTTGGTATATCAAAATACTCAATTGGATCCAAGGCCCCTTTTGGCCTAAAACATAATACTCATACTCTGACTGGCGTCCTCAGTCATAAAAACATTTTCATTTAATAAAACTTCCAATTCTATCTTTAATACTCAGATCCGGTGTCGGGATAATCGACTACCTTGTTAAATTCAAGTCAAGAGGTATATCAAGTAGTTCAGACAAGAAATCGGGTATCAGTAGTTTTATTCATTTCTAAATGGGAAATACTATTTCAATTCCGACGTTCATAGGTTCAAGTGAAGTTAATCAAGGAAATAAGATTCAACATTAACAACTTGAATTGATAACAAAAGGAAAGTAAGTCAACACATGATGTATCTACAAAGGTAGGGTTGTATGATTAGGTACAAGTGAAACAATATTCAACATAATTGAAGAACAAGTTAAGGTTACTTGCCTTACTCAAGAACCAACTGATTATTCTGCCTTGCCTTTGCCCTTGTCACTGAGAACTACTTCCTTCGAATCTACAAATAAAATTACTACTTCAGTACTCTATTTAATACTCGTCATACAACTACTCTAATTCTACCCATTCGATAGTCTACTAATATAATATAAAAACTTTTTAAAATAAAACAATAATACATGGGCACATAAACACTTATAATCCTTGCTAAGTAACAACTAACAATTAATCGATTACAACTCAAATATAATCTAGATAACAACATTATATAACTTATTCTTAATTCACATAATATAATTTTGGAAAAATTTTGACAGGGTCGATTTATTTAACTGACCTCCCGTCAGATTACAACCGACCCTTATCAATTCAATTCCCAAATACACAATCGCAAACAACATATATAACTACTATTATTATTATTATTATAATACTTGGCTCACGTTTTCATCATTGCCAGTTTACCCTCGACTCAAATTGAATCACTGTCGAGGGGGCAAAATCCCCGAGGGTACCCTAAATTTGGGTCTCCGACTCGAGGCCTCGCACTTACTAAGTATTCGAACCAATATTGCAATATAGTTGTAATTTCACGGGTCAATCAAACAAGCAATTGCTTTAGTGTCCACAACCGAATTATAATTGCAAGAGTTTTATCAACACAGTCAATGAAGCATCTCAATCCACCAGAAACAATTCCAACCAAGTACCACATATATACAAGGTTCATATATAATGAAGACAAGGGAGAGTTACTCAAATATATATTCTCAATTAACACACACACCCCACACTGGCCACAAACACACACACACGCCCGACTTACACAACACTCACACGAATTGAAACACACACACCCACAGCTCGGAAATAAATAGGGAGGGGAACTAGAATTAATAGAACATCAACACACCAGCACTAAACATACGCACGCACAAACATAACAAAGCACACAGGACAGTTAACACACAACCACAACAGCAAGAACAGGGGGTTTGCAGTATTGTTTTCAATGGACTGGAAAGACCCACACGCACACAGCGGGTACACCACACATACTCGGCCACAATCGGTCACACACAAACACACGAATTCACTATAGGCACACACACACGAACACAGCCAGGGGAAAGAGAAGAAACAGGGAAGGGAAAAACGGAGGAACTCGAATACCACCAAGCAGATACACAGATACAAACGGGCATCAACCCACACACAGATAACGCACCGACCACACACTCAACTCGCGCCACAAACATACACAGGGCTGTCGGAGTTTGCAGGGGAACAAGGAAATAACGGGTAAAAAGAACGAACAGGGGAGGGGAGAGATTACGGAAGAGATTGATTAGGGAGAGAGAGAGAGAGAGATCGCGGACTCTATCTCTCTGTCTATAGGGTGCCTTGGAATTGGGTTGCGTCCCTGGAGCTAAATCAATCGCGGACTCTATCTCTCTGTCTGGAGGTAACCCTGCCAATTCATCGGGAAAGACATCTGGAAATTCGTTCACTACGGGAATCTCTTCTAGCTTGGTTGTTTGTTTGTTCAGGTCTACTACATGGGCTAAGTATGCTTCACATCCTTGACGTAATAACCTATTTGCCTGAATCATCGTCAGGAACTCCTTCTTTTGCTTCTGGCCTCGGAATATAACCTCCTTACCGTTTGAAGCTCTTAGAGTTACTCTCTTATTTTGACAATCTATATGCGCTCCATAACTCGATAACCAATCCATTCCTAAAATCCCATCAAACTCCCCTAAACTGAAAGGTATTAAATCCGTATCAAAATAGTGCCCCAATATCTCAACTTTACACTGAGGATATACTTGACTCACAGGAACTCGTTCACTATTTGCTACTTCTATGTGTAATACTTGATTCAATGGTATAACCTCACAATTTAATCTATTAGCAAACTCCTTAGACACGAAGGACTTAGAAGCTCCAGAATCAATTAACACTTTAGCATATACTGAATTAATAACAAGTGTACCTGCAACCACGTTCGCATCACAAACTGCATCCCTCATGGTCATATTGAATGTTCTGGCTGTTGGAGGAGTTGGCCTGGCGGGCGGTCCTGTTATCCTTAGAACCTCGGGGGCCTTGCAATTCCTCGCAATGTGCCCTGGCTTCCCACATTTGTAGCACACAAGGTCCGGCTTAGTTGCTGGAATCTGACTCAGACACTCATTTGCAAAATTCCCATTTCGGTTGCACTTAAAACAGATGGTGTGAGGCTTCTGACAGGGTCCCGGATGCTTTTTACCACATATTTTACATTCTGACAAAGGTGGCCTCTACTGCCTTGCTTGGTTCATAACCTGCTGTTTACCCCCTTGCTCCCCACTTACTTCATTGGGCTTCTTGTGGACCCCAAACTTTACTGACTGGAACCCTGGTTTCTTGCCACCACGATCTTAAGAACTTCCTTGCTGCTTGCTCCCTTCACTAAACTCTACCTTTCTTTTCTTTCCTTCCCTCTCCTTCAGGGACATCTCACTCGCAGTTTCTGCAATCATGGCTTTCTGCACTATTGCTGCATAAGTATCTAATTCCAGAATGGCCAACTTACCTCGAATCCAAGCTTTCAAGCCCTGCTGAAACTTTTTGGCTTTCTTCTTCTCAGTATCCACATAAGTCGGTGCAAACCGAGCTGATCACACTGTGAACTTAGCTTCATATTCTGCAACGGTTATATTACCTTGCTTTAGTTCCAAAAATTTCATCTCCATCTAATCTTGCATGTACCCAGGAAAATATTTCTCCAAAAACAATTCCTTGAATGTTGCCCAAGTAATCAAACCTTTAGGTTGGGTTGCTTTCATTGATTCCCACCAAAAATTCGCTTCATTCTTCAAAAGATAGCTCGCATATTCTGTTTTCTATTCCTCCCCAACCTTAACCAATGCAAACGCCTTCTCAACCTCCTTCAACCATGTATTGGCCTCCACTGGATCTGCTGACCCTTTAAACTCAGGTGGCTTAACTGCCTGGAATGATTTAAAGGTCACCACTGGATTGCCCTGTTCCTGGTGGTGCTGTTGCTGATTCTGGTGATGCTGTAGTATTTGCTGCTGAATTTGTTGCTGCTGTTGTAATATCTGCTGCTGTTGTTGTGCTAGATTAGCTGTCTATTGGTTGAGAATTTGCAGAATTTGGGCTATTGCTGGGTCCACTTGGCCTCCCTTGTTATTTGGGTTTTCATCAGTTTCTGGGTTTCGGGGAGGTGGACGGTTGGTATTTCTTCTCCTGGGAGGCATATTCCTACACAGAAGTTACAGTTTAATATCACAATTCAAAAGGTATGAAAGATGCATCAAAACAGCGATACCTGGTTATATTCAAAGTTAAATCAAGGTTATACTGATAGTGAATGAACGATCTCAATATGGATAATATGATTCACAAGGTATAACAGAATATGCTGGTGAAACCTGGTTAACAAAATAACTACAAGGTTTTATGGCTGACATTAACAATGCATGAAGAGAAATGACAGGATATATATAACAGGAATAAACAACTACAACAACATATATATATACTGGATCAGTACAACGCACAAGGCGCTTCAAGGTCACAAAAGTGGGGTACAACTAGATATACAGCTATCCGCTACTCAACAGTGCAGAAATACAACCACCAAAAACTGGGTCCTACTATACCCACACTGCCCTGTTGATGAACTACAACTACATCCCATACATCATACATACATAAGCAAAACGTGAGTGAAGTCAGCTACTATCTACATAACTCCACCCTCAACTGCATCACCCATACCACTAAGCATCACGCTCAATGTCCTCCAAACCCTTTAGCATATAAGTCACCAAACCTCTCAGCTCCGCTACAGTCGGCTCCCTGCCACCTGCCGTCATCCCCTCAAATCGAGCTGCTGCTACCATCCTAACCACCATCACATCTCCTCTCACACTCGCGGCAGTAGCATCAGATGAGGAAGGCATAGGATCAATGGATGGCCTCAAATGCACTGGCCTCGAGAACACATCTGGAGGTAACTGAATCACCGGGGTCGCTGAAGCTGGCTCCTGGGGATACCCTGGGCCACGAATCACCCGAACGGCTAGAGGCTGAGGCTCCGGCCTCTGATCAGTAGGAGACTGTATTGCTACATGGTTAGTATATACGAACTATACATATCCCAACTCAAAATCCAAAATCACAACCATTGTGATTAACTAAACTCTACCTGAGTCTGATTAAATATGGTCCTGCCTAATACAACTCTAACCTATCTATTCAGTGACTGGTAACCTGTTTCTCTGATACCAACCTGTGGCGCCCTCAAATCCGGGGTAAGATTTGGGCCCCACAACAATACTATTTTAAAATAACCTGCGTATATATATATATATATATATAGTTTTTGTAAACAAACCCCGAAATAATACCAGGATCACAACAGGTTACAGTCTGAATAGAAACTAACCAAAAGATAAGTTATTACAAATTACCAACATCGTTGGGTGGACCCGATGAGGGACCCATGCCAACGATTAAATGTCTAAGTTAATACATCTAATACAATTTTAAACCATTACAACATTAACTGTTCAAAAGCCTATCCAACAACTATATCAAAACCTCAGAGGGAATCTGTATCTCGACCGTCTGCTCGAATCCTGGAAACCCTATGATCATAGTCTTAGGCGTTGTCATCCTCTGATTTCATTGAAAGATTAGATATAGCACAAGAGTGAGCAACAAATTTGCTCAGCAAGTATATATATAACAACTGGGGGAATGATAAAACAATTCAATGATAATACTTGTAAAACTCAAAGTCAAGTGATAACAATCAAAGTCAACTGGATAATCAATTTATAGATTAGAATTGGATTTTTCACTTCGACGCTATGAGTTAAAGTGGATGATCAGTCACACTAAAACTCCGGATATGCTCTCTTGGTATATCCAAATACTCAATTGGATCCAAGGCCCCTTTTGGCCTAAAACATAATACTCATACTCTGACTGGCGTCCTCAGTCATGAAAACATTTTCATTTAATAAAACTTCCAATTCTATCTTTAATACTCAGATCCGGTGTCGGGACAATCGACTACCTTGTTAAGTTCAAGTCAAGAGGTATATCAAGTAGTTCAGACAAGAAATCGGGTATCAGTAGTTTTATTCATTTCTAAATGGGAAATACTATTTCAATTCCGACGTTCATAGGTTCAAGTGAAGTTAATCAAGGAAATAAGATTGAACATTAACAACTTGAATTGATAACAAAAGGAAAGTAAGTCAACACATGATGTATCTACAAAGGTAGGGTTGTATGATTAGGTACAAGTGAAACAATATTCAACATAATTGAAGAACAAGTTAAGGTTACTTTCCTTACTCAAGAACCAACTGATTATTCTGCCTTGCCTTTGCCCTTGTCACTGAGAACTACTTCCTTCGAATCTACAAATAAAATTACTACTTCAGTACTCTATTTAATACTCGTCATACAACTACTCTAATTCTACCCATTCGATAGTCTACTAATATAATATAAAAACTTTTTAAAATAAAACAATAATACATGGGCACATAAACACTTATAATCCTTGCTAAGTAACAACTAACAATTAATCGATTACAACTCAAATATAATCTAGATAACAACATTATATAACTTATTCTTAATTCACATAATATAATTTTGGAAAAATTTTGACAGGGTCGATTTATTTAACTGACCTCCCGTCAGATTACTACCGACCCTTATCAATTCAATACCCAAATACACAATCGCAAACAACATATATAACTACTATTATTATTATAATACTTGGCTCACGTTTTCATCATTGCCAGTTTACCATCGACTCAAATTGAATCACTGTCGAGGGGGCAAAATCCCCGAGGGTACCCTAAATTTAGGTCTCCGACTCGAGGCCTCGCACTTACTAAGTATTCGAACCAATATTACAATATAGTTGTAATTTCACGGGTCAATCAAACAAGCAATTGCTTTAGTGTCCACGACCGAATTATAATTGCAGGAGTTTTATCAACACAGTCAATGAAGCATCTCAATCCACCAGAAACAATTCCAACCAAGTACCACATATATACAAGGTTCATATATAATGAAGACAAGGGAGAGTTACTCAAATATATATTCTCAATTAACACACACACCCCACACTGGCCACAAACACACATACACGCCCGACTTACACATCACTCACACGAATTGAAACACACACACCCACAGCTCGGAAATAAACATGGAGGGGAACTAGAATTAACAGAACATCAACACACCAGCACTAAACATACGCACGCACAAACATAACAAAGCACACAGGATAGTGAACACACAACCACAACAGCAAGAACAGGGGTTTGCAGTATTGTTTTCAATGGACTGGAAAGACCCACACGCACACAGCGGGTACACCACACATACTCGGCCACAATCGGTCACACACAAACACACGAATTCACTATAGGCACACACACACGAACACAGCCAGGGGAAAGAGAAGAAACAGGGAAGGGAAAAACGGAGGAACTCGAATACCACCAAGCAGATACACAGATACAAACGGGCATCAACCCACACACAGATAACGCACCGACCACACACTAAACTCGCGCCACAAACATACATAGGGCTGTCGGAGTTTGCAGGGGAATAAGGAAATAACGGGGAAAAAGAACGAACAGGGGAGTGGAGAGATTACGGAAGAGATTGATTAGGGAGAGAGAGAGATTTGTGGATTACCAGAGAGTTCAAGAGAGAGATTCAGTTTAGAACAATCCAGAGCCCAACTGATTTCTAATTAGGGATTAGACTATATAAGATTGGGGAAAACAAAAGAAATTTTCTAAGATTTTACTTTGCTAAAAATTCATAAAATAATTCTAAATATTACAATTAAATACACAAATGGGTGGGGAATACTAAATTTTAAACTTTTAAAAAGATGAATACAAAATTACGATCAACCCCATATTAATAAAATATTATTCGGGTCAAAAATGAACTAAATATGAATTTTGCAAGTATAAATCAATAAAACGAAAAGTAATCCATAAAATCATTTTAAAATCCTTAAAACTCAAATTAAATCCATATAATATTTTTAAAACTCAAATAAACTGATAAAGTAAGTAATGCAAAATATTTCAGGATCTTTACTAATCCCGATGATTATATAAAACTCTCAGAGAATAAATAACATACAATTTAAACAGGGTTTAATCACCAAAAATAAAATAAAAACACGTAGGCTTATCTGACACATATAGATCATCAAATAAACCCATAAATATAATATTCCACATATTACACCTTCTCCATAAATATCCACATCATATAATACATAATTTTAAAAATAAACAAATAATATAATATAAAAATACTAAAATTTCTGAGACGTTATAAGATAGAATTAGATATGCTGGAGATAACAAAACAATGCTGGCATCTGATAATGACAGAGCAAAATTTGATAAATAGAGCAGCAGTAAATATCTCGAAATCTGTGTAAAGCAATTGACATTTCAAGCGGTAAACCAATTTTATTTCACAGTAAAGTAAAAGTAATCATCACTTTAATAAAACTGATTGGAGGTTTTATATCCCTATTAACAAGACAGAATGGGTGATCAGCCCATAAAGTCCCCCATATCGGATACAAAGTCACTCTGGGTATCAATCCTCTCATTAGGATTGCTTGGGTTCCCAAGAGGCAACACATTGGCCTATAAATAAAAAGTGTCGAACTGGACAGACTAGAACTACACTTTAATATACACAACCAGACGAAACTAGCATTACCCATTCGCCCCGTCTCTCCAATCGTTCAAAATCCGTATATAAAAACAATTTTTGACGGCATTCCCAACACTTTTACAAAATCTCTTTCCGAAAACACTTTTGAAAACATTTTAAAATCTGGAAAACATTTTAATATTGAAATCCTGTCAAAAACCTTTACCCTGAAGCACCTTCGACTCACTGATAACAGATCAGCCCAGTCTAAGTAACTTCAAAGAATTTTAAGAAAACATCTCATTTTGATTTGCAATGATAAAAGTCAAAGGGTTTGACTAAGTATTCTGGCATCAAGGCATAAGATACAAGTCTAGAACAAAAAGATATAGACTCAAATGAAATCAAGGCTTTGATCAGGGTACAAGGGAACAAATTCAAGTCAAAGATGTGAATTATGACTAGTTTAAAGGTAACTGATCAAGTTATAGGATTCAAGATCAATAATGACGGTAATCAAGTTTTTAAAACATTAAAGCAGGGTAATAAATCAGTTTATGAAGATAAAAGTCTTGCACAGATGAAATCATTGTTAAATAGAGTATGGCTAAATAGTCTAACTTTTCTAAATCAAGGTTCATTTGATTTTGAGTTTAAAACAGGCTTGAATAGCATATAGCTTCTTTTTACCTTGTTTTTTTTTCTTCAAAAAAAACAAGGTTTTGTCAAGGCAAGGGTCATTAAAAGCCAATTCCAATAGTATATGATTCTTTAAGACATGGTCTATAAAAATTCGATTCTTTAGAACAGGGGTTCAGTGAAGCTTGGTCCTTTAAAATAATGATCGGTAAGATAGAAGTTGAGAAAACATGGTTAAGTAATACCTGAGTTAATAAAACATGGTTTGATGTACTGAAAGAAGTTACTAATCAGCAAATTATAAAACAAGTGTTAAGTTTTAGAAACTGTATTTAAGATTTAAAAGTCTGACTGGGTTCATAGGGTATAAGGTGATAGGCATAAAATAGGTCTAAGTTTAACTCAAGGAACAAGCTACAAAATCAATGTTCATTGTTAATCAGAAGAAGGGTAGTCATGGGATGCATAGCAATCAATGTATATCAAAAGACAGATCACAAGATAGCTCAATGGAATGATACAAGAAGGTATAGATTACTTGCACAATGATTTGAATGAAACGTATGATAATAACAGGAGCATATATGCTTCACTTGTACAATAAGTGGGGAAAAGAAATACTTGCCTCAACATATGTAGTCCTGATTCCAACACATCGATTCGTTACTCTCTCTACGTCAGTCTCTACTTCTCGGTACGTTAATCTCTAATCGACTATACGTCTATCTTTCTTCCATAATTCGTCAACCAAAATGCTTGTTAACTCCGATAACATCTCACTTTTAAGATTCCAATTACACACGTACTGGCTCTTATCGGCCTGCTACGAGTACCTATATAAAGGTAAAGTACTACTTCAGTATACTTATACCTTTAATCATCTAACTCTATTCTACCCAACGAATCCTATAACGCTTCATCATTTAACACATATAGTACATGTTGATTATACTTATAACACCATTTCGTATAGTCAAGTAACCACATAAGCACATAACATATAAAACATACTAATCATATATGTCACTTAAGCATTTAGCACATAACACCTAACAGATAGTGTCAACTCATTTTGTCATGTTACTATATAATTTAAGAGTATAATCTTAATAAAGATAGGGTAGCATCTCCTTTATAATATGGCCTAACCTGTTAGAATACAACCGACCCAAAACAAGCGTTTAAGCAATCAGTGGCTTCAATATAATTCACAACAATTCTGGGAAGTGTGCAATGAGAGTCGTGTTCTCTCTACCTTCTCTCTAAAAACCTCTCTCTAAAATCTCAAACAATCTAATCAATTTCTCTATCAAATTTAACGTTTCAATTGCTAAATCCATCTTCCCTCTCTTATCTCTCACCAAAACACAATATTTCTTTGAAGTAACAACATCATCATCGTATAAACATTTTAATCAGAACTGTAAAATGAGAGTCGTTCTCTCTTCCTTCTCTCTAACATCTCTCTAAATACCCTAATAGCCGCCACTAAATCTAATACACTTTGCCATCAGATCAAAACAATTCCTCTCACGAATCCACTTTCCTCTCTGTCCTCTCCACCCCGCAAATTTCCTCACCCCCTTTCTCTACTATGGACGGTACTAGCCACGATGTGGGTTCTACCAGTTGTCCTGTTGACCATGACGGTGCCCCCTTGAATTCGGAGTAGTGGATGGGGCTCAGCCCCCCTTCTTAGTTATTGGATATGTATTCAAAGAGTTGATGGGTCTTCCTCTCCAAAAGATGGATGAAGTTAGACATCCGGACTCAGATCCGGTTATGGACGGTGTTGCTCTAGGGGGTTCAATCCTGGATACCCAAGGGCTAATGAATGAATCTTTGGGAAAGGATGCTCCCATGGGAGACAGGATGATAGACATACATGGCTCATGTATGAAGGAAAGTTACAACCAGATGGCGGCGGATATAGTTCCGGTCCAAGATGGTGTTACTTTTGGGAGTCCTGTTCTAGGTACCCATGAATTGATGGATGACTTCCGATTGAGCAAGGAGGTTTCTTTAAAGAATGACATGATGAACACGCCTGTTAAGTGTTTGGAGATTGGCCACACCCAGGTGATGGGCACTGGTGTGAAGGAGTCTGATGAGTCTCAACCTTTTTTGAGACACAAGGATGTTGTTCGCAATCACTCTGATGAGATTGCCTCTCTTTCTGGTAGTCCTATTATGAAGGATTCGAAGACACTTGCTACCATGGAAACTACGGCTGGCGAAAGCAAGGATGGTTTGAATAAGATGGAAGCCTTAGAGAAGGTTACTGAAATGCCTATTAGAAATTGGTCGGAAGCGACAAAGCTTCAAGAGAAATTGAACGTAGCTCTGAAAGTCATTGTGGTCCTCAGGGACTGTATTGTGTGGAATGGTCATGAGGTTCCCAGTTTTTGGGGGACGATAACTATGAGGGCCTTGAACGCCTCGAATGATATACCAGACAAGCCTGTGCTTAGAATGATGGATGACCGTGCTCGGGCTTTGCACTGTATCAAACAATTAAGTGGCTTTATTCGGAAGAAGGAAATCACCCCACCTATTCTGCTAGGCGATGATGAGGTCCTTATTCAAGGCATGAGGGAGGAGCTAAAAGATGCTGGGCTTTCGGAAGTGACCCACTGGAATGGACAGAGGAGAATGGTAGCTGCAAGTCAAGGGCTAGATACGGGTAGTTTGAAGATTTTCTTTATCTCCCTTGGTAGTGAAGGGGAAAATGCCCTTGGCATTGCATTTGATAAAGTTAGCCAAGGCCTTCCTCGCCAACTTGAGGTTTTTCTAACTCAATTGGGGAAATGTTATCATGATTCAATGGGTTCGGTTAGAGTAAAGGAAATCTTTGTTGAGGTGAGTTTAAAGAGCACTCAAGTGATGGATCAGAATGAAGAGCTTGTGGAGGTGAGTGCGTTTGGTCGCTCTAGTGGTGCTATGGATTCTCTAACATTCAAGTACGAGCTGGTTCAGGTAGTTGAAGTCCCGGGTGGGCCCGGAAATGTAAAAAAAGCTATTACTTTGGATGGCCTCAGCAAGAGTAAAAAGGAATCCCTGCGTGGGCACATGCATTACTTGGGCATGTTGTTTGATTTTGCTGATGGTTATGGCATGCTGGTTGACGATGATGAGGATGAGGATGAGTGGGAGCTGGATGCTAAAGTGCATTGTGCTGAGGGAAATGGAACTATCGCGGAAGCAAGCCCCCTCTGTCCTGGGATGGAGGCATTTGGAGATCATGGTCAAGGCAAGGGCAAGGATATCTAAGTAGAAATGGAGCACCTCTGAGCTGCTCATTATTGAAGTTGTTGAGGCCGTAAAGGTCTTAGTTTTATGTATTTGGTTCTTGGAACTTGGTTCCATGTTTTCATGCTTTTGGATCTATTCTCTGTTGTTCTATTAGGCAGATTTTCTTACAAATCGCGGGGTATGCCCCCAGACGTGTAACTTTTTGCCTATGGTATAAAATTTTTAATTAGCAAAAAAAAAACACAATATTTCTTTCTTTTTCTTCTAACTATGAGCATGAGTCAAAAGAGGGTTTCTTTCGTAGATGATTCCGTGATGGAGACTGGGGATACTAGTGCCAATAATCATATGAGGAAGACCCAAGAGGGGTTGGTTCCGGTTTTGAGCCCGAAAAGGGTTTCTTTTGCGGATAACTTGGTGTCGGAGATACCTTTTGATAGTACTAGATCCAAGAGAGGCCTGGAGGGGTCGAGCACTAAGAATGGTGGTAAAAAGGAGTCGCGTGTATCCTTTGCAGAGAACTTGGTTTCGATGATCCCGGAGAGGTCTAGATCTGGGGTGGCTGCACGCACTGGTAGTTTGGTCAAGCATCAAATAATTTATGGTAAGGTTTTTTCTCAAAAGAAAACTGTTAGATCTAGGGCTCTAGATGTTGATTCCTATGTTGATCTATCGGATTCCTCCACTTCTAGTGACATAGAAGGGGATGTTAGCCCTGTTCCGTTTAGTTGTGAGAAGGGTTTGGAATATGATGTGATTATGACTGAGGGTCAGAATGATGATAGCCGATGAGGCAATGTTAGTTGGGAATGTGGAAATTCCTGTTATTAAAGCCACTACTGGGGTGAAAACTCAAGGTATGGAGAAATCTAACTCCTCGGACGATGATACTATCGATAAAAATGATGCGAATAATGTTTAGGCTTCTAGGATGTTTAAGATGTCTACTTCTGAAGTCAAGGGGAAGAAATTGGTGATGAACCAATTGGGAAGGGGGAGACCCCTCTTTGGGATGACTCGGTTAAAAGAATGCAAGAGTGTTTGGCTATTGCAGTGAATGTAGTCATTATTTCCTGAGACTGTATTCTTCAAAATGGCCATGCAGTGCCCATGATTTGGGGGAATGTTGACATGAGTGATCTAGATCCCATTACTGGACTACAAGGGAGACCTGATACCAAGCTAATGAGGGACCTAGGTAAAGCTCTGAACTGCATTAAGCAGCTTGGGAATTACATTAGGAAGAGTGGAATCCCTCATCCGATCTTGTTAAGCGAGGATGGCCAGGTTGTTAAGGATATGCAAGAGGAGCTGCAAATAGCGGGGTTGCTAGATCATTCTTTTTACAACACTGGGTTGAAGAGGAAGGCCCTGGTAGCAGCGAGGCACAATCTAGAAAACTTAAAGATGTTCATTACCTCGGTTGGTAAAGAACTGCCCTGGTAAAGGGATCATGCGACAGGGAGTACAGTGCTACTGCTAGAGACTTTAGAGATCACGAGGAAGAGGAGCTTCATGATCTATCTTGTCATACTATCCAGCTGAGAGACTACTTGATAGACTTGGGGATTATCTGCTCAAGACCGAACAAATTCAGAGTTCCCTTTCGGGGGGAAATTGACTTGGGGATTATCTGCTCAAGACCGAACAAATTCAGAGTTCCCTTTCGGGGGGAAATTTAACAAGTACTCATGTTGTGGATGAAGTGAATGCAATGACTGTTAACTCAGTGGAGGATACAAAGATGGGATGGAGCAGTGAAACTCGTTCCAAAGGGAAGAAGTTAGATAGTTCAGGAGATGGCGCTAAGTCATGGGATGGGGTGAATGGTTTTCTGCAGACTGAGAGATTCATTAGAGATGCTGGCTTGAACCTTGATGGTGGGTTTCCTTGGTTGTGCCCAAATAATGAGGCAGCTCTGATGCAAGAGTTTACCAAAGGGAATAAGTTAATGCAGGGCAACATGCAGTACTTGGGGTCTCTGTTTGGGTTCATTGGGGTGGGTAATGAGCACGTGCAGGAGACCTCCAAGAAGGCCTTGAACCAGAATGAGACTCAAGACGAGGAAGGCATGAAGGAGGCTACGAAGTCAAGAGTTAGGTGGTCTAAATCGAGGCTAAAGAAGTGGCGGCTTAATAGGGGTGGCCATGTTTGATTGCTGTTCTGGGTTCTTATCTTAGACTTGGCATGTTGATTTGCGGTTGTATTATATCGTATTGCTAGTGTTCTAGCATTTTCAATGTGTTTCCTTTGTTGTTCCGCTAGGTAGTTGTGTTTCTTTTCTTGGGGTATGCCCCTAGAGTTGTAACCTTCTTCCTTTGGTATAAATTTTTTTAATTAGCAAAAAAAAAATCACAGCCATCTCAAATCATATCAATATACCTCAATTATACATCCCTATCAATTTATAAACTTAGCACATGGAACAATTCAAGTCATGAGAGTCCTAGAGAGAGAAGCTCCTCATTCTTTCTAAAAACCCTAGCTTAGCCGCCATCTTTAAACCTCAGATCTAATCTCTTACACACTTTTCCCATCATTAACTCCACATTCCCTTCATTTACTCCACTTTCTCTTGTTCCCCAAACCTAAACACCATATTTCTTATACTTATTTATTATTATTTTAGATCAATGCTCTTATGGTGAGCCAAAATTCGAACTGTGACTCTGAATCTGGGTTGCCTGGCTATATGCAGGACATGGAGGATGATAAGTTTCAGGAGATGCTTGCACGTAGAGAAGTTGAGGATTTCCCAGTTCTAGTAGCGCCTTCTGCTTTAGATGGAAGTATCTATGCTGAAAAGATGAGTGAGATGTCCTCTGCTGAGGATGAAGCTACTTATGAGGATGCTAAAGATGTGATAGAGAGAGAAACAATTCACATCGTAGCAAAGGGTGTGGCTACGAACAATAAGTATGAAAGAGAGGACCTTATAAAGCTCCGCAACCAAGTGATGGTTGCAAAGAAGGGTTTCTCTGTAAGTGAAGTTGAAAAAGAAATTCTTAAAGATGAGGAGATGTTCAATGCAGGGTTAGTCAGCCCAATGGGTTTCATTGATAGTAGAGATGAGATGGGTCTTCCCATTTTTTCTAATAAGGAAAAACTGGAGAACCTGGCTGCCAACGTAAAGGGGGCTGGTGTGATAAAAGGAATCCTAAAGATTGTTAGTTCTAGGGGGTTGGAAAGCGGCGAAAGCTCGAGAAGTATGGAGGAACCCATTGTGGACAAAGTAAACAAAGACACCAATAGGAATGAAGGGAAGACTGAGAAGATTGAAGTGGGGATTAAGGGCACTAAGTCCTGGTCATCAGTGCTAAAAATGCCCCCTGGACCCTTCAAAGAAGTGAAATTTGATTATGTCCCTCCCTCTGCAGGTTCAGATGTTGTATCCCCCCTAGAGGATGTTCTTAAGAAAGGTGCTGAAATATTCAAATGTTGAATCGTGGGTAATTGCACCAAAGGAACTTTGCCGTTTAAAAGGGTAAAAGGGGTGGCATACTCAACCTGGAAAAAGGGCCTCACCACGGTCTCTCAGCGAAATGAATCTACATACGTTTTCAAGTTCAATTCCACCAATGAGAAAAATGCAGTTTTAAGAAAAGGTACGTGCTATTTCGATAAAAGGCCTTTGGTTCTAACTGATTGGGGTCATACTGTATGTCCAGAACCAATTACTTCAATGCCATTGTGGGTCAAATTAGCCAATCTTCCAGATTGCTATTGGACTCAAGAGGGTCTTAGCTGTGTAGCTAGTGCCATTGGAAAGCCATTGGGGGCTGATGCCCTCACCTCCCAGCTCGAAATCTTGCCATTTGCTAAAATGTGCGTGGAGTATGGATAGCTCTGTAGTGGAGGTAAAAGTCACTTATATCAATAAATCAATGGTATGCACCCATTGCGAATCCCTTGGCCATATCCTCAATGTTTGTCCGGTTGCTTCTCGAGAATGGACTGCAAGGGGTTTTAAACCCAATAACGTTGATCTAAATGAGCATCCAAAGAATGGAAAAGGTAAAGACAAAGTGGAGCAAAGTAGCCAGGTAAATGAGGTGAAAACACAAAAGGTAGTGGTTAACCAAAAGGAAGAAGCTCTGGGAGAGGAGGTGAGTGAAATGGCAGAAAAGGCGTAGTCAAACCCAGGTGCAAATGAGGGTGAGAATACCCCAAGCCTTTCAGCAGCTACCATGGTGGAGAATGTAGACCAGGGTTGGACTGAGGTTCCATCGAAAAGGAAACCATTGACATCTCCCAACTTTTCACCAAATGCTTCCTCACCACAACAGTTTCAGGACATTGTTGTTGATGAGGTAGATAAGAAGCACGGCTCTAGAACTCCAAAGCCATACAAGAAGGTTAAGCGAGGGGGAAGGGGGGGAGAACCCCCTCCTCAAGGTCATAGATTTCTCTTATGACTATTTTTTGTTCCTACAACGTTAGAGGCCTCAATAATAAAGTTGGTTTTATCAGGGACTTTATCTATTATAACAAACTGTCCTTGATAGGTCTCATGGAAACCCATGTCCAAACTGACGTTGCTAGGATTATCTCCCGGAACCTTAATCCTCGTTTTCAGTGGTGTTTTAATTATGATCATCATCCATGAGGCCGTATTTGGCTGGGGTGGAACCACTCTTTTTGGAATGTATCGGTTATTGCTTCTTCTAGTCAGCATATCACATGCTGTATCACTCTTCTTGAAAACAACATAAGTTTTGTTATCTCTTTTGTGTATGGTTTTAATGAAGCGATTAATCGCAGGCCTTTATAGAATGATTTGGCAGGGATAGCCAATGGTTTGAATGATGAGGCTTGGGTCCTATGTGGTGACTTTAACGCTTGCATTAGCATTGATGAAAAGCAGGGAGGAGTTCTAGATTGGACTACTGGTATGGCTGAGTTTAAACAGTTTCTGCTTGCTAATGGTCTCACTGATCTACGGTATTCGGGGCATTTCTTTACCTGATGGGACAGCAATACTACGCAGCCCAAGTTCAGAAAGTTGGATCTAGTGTTGGCCAACTCCAAATGGCATAACTTGTTCCCTTGCTCTTCTGTGGAATTCCTTCCTCGTGGCTTATCTGACCATTGCCCTGCTGTCACTTCACTTGGAACTGGTTTCTCTTTGGGGGCGAAGCCCTTCAAATTTTTTAACCACCTTATCGAGAACCCTGAATTCTTAAAAACTGTGGAGGAAGCTTGGTCAATGAAGGTAGAGGGTAACTGTAACACCCCCAGATCCGGGGTCAGGGATCTGGTGGTTACGGTCTTACATCCATTCATAATACTTGACTTGAGTCCACAATAAATAAATCACATGCTTTGACCCCACAATAATATCCACTCACACACACAACAGTTATAGTCCCAGAGATGAAATTGAAATAAGTCCATAATATCAGAGTTTACGAATAAAAGTTATTACAAGCCAAATGATATGCTTAAAGGTTTTGCCGTTGATTAACGTTAATGTTACATATAAATAGACTGATAAACAAAAGCTGTCTATCTATGCTACCTCAGCAATGGCAGCAAGGACATCAGCGGGTAGTCCTCGAACGGCGGTAACCTGCTTGCGCCGAGTGCGCCTGACGCGGGCCATCTGTCCTAGCTGTTGTTGTGATAATATGAACATAGCAGGGGTGAGCGAAAGCCCACCAACAATAATATAACTGAACAGTGATACATATATACAGTAGTTCAAGATATCCTTTGAAATCATATGCCATGCATTAATGAAGTTATTGCCAGTATAATATAAAGGATGAAGTTACCAGGTAACTCAAAGTATTTGTTTGTAGAAATATCTGCTACATCAAAAGTAAGCGAGATATTCTCATTGTTATAAATAGAGGAACTTGCATGAAAAGATTGCAATTCCAGTTATGAACACTTTTCCAGCTCTGCCAACAGTAATCATGTTGCAGGAAATAAATAAGTTTGGATGATGAACCAATGATGGAGTATTCACCGCGCCCGCTGTTCCAATCTTGATGATCAGTAGAGATCGTACATCTCAAATTAGATTTACTACCGGTAGAAGGAAGAACTGACGGCTTTACTTGTCTACCGCCTTACTAGCTCTCCCCGGCCAACGGTTGGGCCAAAGGGGTTGGACCGGCGCTACTCGGCCTCTTACACGACTCCTAGTTCAAATAGAATTCATGATTCTGAATGTAACGTTCGTCCCCCTTTCCCCAAGTATAATACTTGTTGATAAGACTCTACAAAGTAGTCGTATCTAGTTGGAAAGGAAAATTCACCAATAACTTCCAAGCTATTGCTTGGTAACGAATATCAACTTGTTCCAACAATCTTACCCCTCGAAAGATGAGAAGGTAAACAACGACTTAATAAGTCAACAGCACCCGAGTTGCAAGTGAAGAGAATACTTTATGACCGGGAAGTCGACAAGATAAATAACATTTTCCAAGTAAGGTTCCCTTATTATTAGGGAGGTAGACTCAAAGAAGAATGATGTCTGAGAACCTTTCTTGATATAAGATTAATGATAATATGACTCCGAAATATTTTTCGTAATAATCGAAGAAGATAAACCTTATTGAGGTCATTCTAAGTATGGAATAAATATTCAGAGAATATTTATTGAATTAAAAATATTTAAAGAATATTTAGGAATATGAAAGAATATCTTTAATCCGAGTATTTTTCAAAATAATCCCTGAAGAAATATCAGGAGAATATTTATTGAATAAATAAATATCTAAATGAATATTCAAAATAATATTCATTAATTAATAAGACCTGAAAGGAATATTTAGGACAATATTCATAATTAATTAGGAATTTAAATGAATATTCAAAAAGTAATATTCATTTAATGAATAATATTCTAAATGAATATCAAGTAATATTCATTTAATAATCCAAGCCTTAAAGGAATATTCGAGATAATATTCGATAAATAAATCAAGCTTCAGATGAATATTAAAATAATATTCATCAAGCAATTAATATCCTAAATGAATATTCAAAAGTAATATTTATTTAATAAAATAATATTCTAAATGAATATCCAAATAATATTCATTTAGTAGTCTCATCTTTAGAAGAATATTCGAAATAATAATCGATAAATAATTCGACTCTGAATGAATATTAAAAAATATTATTCGTCGAATAGTTACATTCAAATAATTATTTGAAGTAAGGATCGTTAAATAAATAATCTCGAACGAATATTCAAATAATATTCGTCGCCCGAATAATGGAAAATATTTACTTAGATATTTTCTTTCGAGTTAATCTCGATATATCAAGAAATATTGACTCCCGGTCTATATTAGATGAATAAGATGTATACACCCTTCTCTGAGTGTCTTACAATAACCGGCTTATAATTGATACGATAGCTATCTAATTTATAAGCCAATAACAATCAGGGAACAAGCATAATGATATAACTTGAAAGTAGGCATGCATGCTATGGCATATTATAACAGAAAACATACATATATATTCAATCACAACAACAGCCTAAAAGAAGGGGATTGAAACTTGCCTGGTAGTCGAGTACGGTAAGGGGTAGTGGTAGCGGGTCCCGGGTCAGCTTGGTGATCTATAAATAGCCAAGACATTCGGGATTAATCACTTAAAACTTTAAAGGTTAAGTTATACTTAAATCGAAACACGTTCTCGAGTTATCTTGTTATACCCCTTTTAGTGTATTTCTTTTATCATCGATCCGACCCGACATTCGTTCGTTAATACGACATGTCACTGTACTTATACTTGGCATATACTTAACTCATATAAGTCCGAAAGTCGATCGTTACGAACCAATATTATACTCCGAGTTTTATCGCTCGTTTTCTAAGTGTTTTAACGAAGTTATAAACGAGTCGTCTTTTAGGGGTTCGTTCGCGTTTAATCTCGATTCGAATATTTTTAATAAATCGAAAAACGATCCTTTTGACATACGGTTTTCTCTCACGCCTTCATTTTTACCTCTAGTATTTATTTACCAAGATTCGTCATGACTTTACGTATTTTATCGGGGTTCAATTTTAAGTACGAATACTTGTTTACGGCTCCGAACCACTTTTATGAATTTTATCGTAACTCCTAAACCGTAAGTCCGTTTCACGTGATCTTTATATCAAAACGAAGCTTATAACATAAGCTATCCTAACATGGCAGAAAATTTTCTGGACAGTAGGGTCTTGATGTGAAAAATGGCATACAAAACATGATATTGTAAAATCGGGCATTATAACGGCTATGTTTACGCGTTTTCCAAAGTTTTTACACTTTATCTCGATCTAACAAAGATCAATCCAACCACACAAACACATGATAATCATCATGACTAGTCTATCAACAACTCATCTTAACCATTACATGGTTCATAAACCAAATCATAATCATAACAACTACTAACATGGATCTAAACTTATAATAACATACTAATCACTAAATCATCCATAAATCTCATAAGATCTTAAAATAACACCAAGGGTTTTCAAGTATTATACCTTCCTTGGTGTGTCTAGGAGTCTAACAAGCCTTGATCTAGTCCTTGGATCACCTTAATATAGCTTAGAGCAACAAAGAAAACCAAGAAAACAAAGTTAGTTTCTAAGGGTTACTATTCATCATCACTTTTGTAAAAATCATAGAAAATAGAAAAATAAGAGTTTGTCTCTCAAATTTTTACCACATCTTGGCCTCTTCATAAGCTTTGTTTTGAGTCTAGATCATCAGATTTGAAGCTTCCTAGCTAGGGTTTTGAGCCCCCTTTCTCCTCTGGACAGAAACTGTCAAGCACAGATAAGTTTGGCTTCTTCAACTTTGAGCATGGATTTGACTAGGCTATACTACTTTGTTTGACATGAAATTTTGAGCGAATATTACCCATGGAGTGGAGAGGCTATGGTTAAAATTTGGTGATTTTATCGTGGATAGAAATGGAGATATGAATTTGTCTTTGGATAGTGTTTCTGCTGGACAGTTTGAGAGAATGAGAGGAATGGAGTTTGTTTTGCTTGCTTTGATCTCATACTTGTCCAAAATGCATTATTGATGATAATATCTAGCATAAAGCTACTTTATTAAAGTGCTTCGCTCATATATGATGCAATCCAAGGGACAAGTGTTGTGATTTTGTGGTGGAAAGGTGTCATGCAAGCTAACTAAGTGATTTGGTTTCTAAAGATGCTAGTTACTTTGTAACTACTTAGTTACTTGATCTTATCTATTTGCACATGCATTTATCTTGGCTCTCTGCTTGTCTCTTTGTCCGGTTATTACTTAATTTGATTGATCGTTCGGAGGAATAACTCATTCGTTTCTAGTTAAGGTTTTACCGGAAACCGTCTTAATATTTATACTATCATCCTCCATTCTCTTTAATAATTCTTGAACCTATTTTCCTTAAATCCCTTCAATAATTCCTTAAGTCTTTCAGTGTCCAGGGAAATCTCGGGGAAAATAAAAGTGTTATTTTTCAGAATCCGACAGCTTTTCCATACACTCTTTTTCCCTCCGGATCAATAATACGAATTCAGAATTTCATTCCGGGTACTTCTATATAGCGTCGTCTAATAATATTCTCAATTACACCAAAATCACTATTCATCCTTATTCTTTACTTATTCATCTAGGGTTGTACAATTGTCCGTATTCTCTTTCGATCGTTCCTTAACCTTTTTACGGAACCACTGGATTAATCGCTATCGATCTGGATGACATGAGAATATTCTCCTGCTTGGAATTGCCATATCTTATTCCCTTTGGAGATAGATTATTCTTACCTATGTTGTCACCCTTTAGCATTCTTCAAGACATAGAAATAATAAAGTCGAATTCCATTCATTCTTTTAAAATATCAACTATTACATTGTAGCCGTAGCCACTATTCATTCTTACATCATTAAATAAATAAATTTTTTAATTCTACCCAAAATTTGGGTTCTTACAGTCTCCCCTCCTTAAAAGGATTCCGTCCCGGAATCAGGTAGAAGACAATTGAGTACTCGTGGGTTATTTCACTTTCCAGTTTCCCAGTCAATCCTTAATCAATCCAATCCTTTTTCAGCACATCTTACTAGTGCTACAATACATCCTTTTATCCTTTTTCATTAATCTCTGCCACTTTTCGTACAATACACTATTCAGGTCATGCTCTTACCCAGTCATATACTATTTTCCTTATTGGTATCTGCAGTAACATTGGTATCACTATCCCACTGCGAATTTGGAGGTAACCTTACTCACACTGTGCATTTCCTGTCGCTTTAATCTTTGCAATCTCGATCAATATAGAGAAGTGGAAAGATTTATTGAGAGATCACTATGATCAATTGAACATTTGTTATATTGCATAGCTAGTACAGAAGGGGGCCAGCCTTTAGTACTTGACAAGCAATTAAACAAGTTATGGTATTCCACTTAGACTTCTATCACATAGACAGATAGTCACGTAGCAGTACCTCCCCTCCTTAAAGGGTTGTTCTTCTCAATTCATAAAGAAGATGAATAATAGAGAAGAAAAGAAAAGAATTCTAAAGGATTATAGAAAGTTTTCATGATTGTAAAATATCATACTCAGAATTTACCTCTGAACTATAGAGGTTCATTAAGGAAGAAATTAATCATAATTATATCCAATACTATTTGATCGTAACCTCACGTGTCAACATATCTTGTTGCTTTGTCCACTATTCTCTGCACCTGTACCCTGGTTCCACCTTAGCAACACTTACTTTTGGAAAATCTTTGAACCTTTCAGGTTAAATCTTAGTTTCTCGCTTGACACCATTGTTACTGACATTCCATGTCACGCTACTAGCTTTTTCATATCTATAATATTAACACTCTCAGGTTGTCATCCCGAGAATTCATCGGAAAACCCATTTATTAATCCATTCCTAACATTCCTTGCTTCCTATTTCGTAGTTGCTTTCCCCGTCTTTTCTTTATCAATCACATCCTTCTTATTATCTGATTCTTATTTACTTCTGTTATTTACTTCCACCTTCATCTCTTTATTGAGACCTCTTTTGCACTTGGCACCTCCTTATTGGTATCCCGTCACATTTACTCTATAATCATCACATTATTTCAAATTTAAAACCTCCGAAATGAATCTGGCCAATTTCTTTAGCTTAGATCCAATATAATCTACTTCTGTCAACTTGTTTCTCATCACTTATTCTTTTCTACCCGCGGTTTTTCACAGGTTGTCTTTCGTAAGTCAGACCAGGTCGTACACCTACCTGCTCGCACTCTTATCATCTGTTGAGCATCTGCATTTTACTGGTGTAGCTTTGCCACATGAAACACGTTACTACCATGCTATAAGCTTTGGGGGTAAAACTGGCTCGAATGCCACCTTCCGAACACTTTTAAACTCTCAGGTGGCCTAATAAGTCTCGGGCTCAACTGCCCTTCTCTCTAAGTCTCATTAATTCTTTTCACGGGAATACATTTAGCATCATGAATCATCAACCTCATATTCTCTATCTTGTTTGCGCAGAAGTACACTAACACAAACTTGCTTGTCATTCATTAACATGCCACTTAGCTCATTAATAGCAGCACTTTCTTTATCTTTACGTTGTCATCTACTTTCTTAGAAGAATCACCATCGATTGTTGTTTACGTAATCCGTTAATAGCTAACCTTACGGGTTACAAATCCTTTTGGGAGACAAAGTAATCACTATTCCTTATCCCTAAGGAACACTTCCTGAACTTAATGTAGATATTACATGAAGTAGATAAAATTGCAGAAGAGTTTCAAGCATCGCAGCTAGGTCCGGTTGATGAAACTATCACTCATGCAGCTTCCATAAAAGACTGGAAACTTAACGGTTTACTTCGTCAATTTTGTATCATGGTCCTGGTTTGCCTCAAAACGGGACCTTCTAAGGTACGTAATATGCTTAAGACTCCATCAGGAATCGAATCTTTACTTAAACTATTATTACCTTCGATTCTTGCACAATCATAAAAAGGAATGTAAATTCCTCCACTCCGATATGACCTTCAAGGTCTTTCCAAATATCATTTTGTTTTTCGGTATGAACATTTGTAATTATTCCTTTATACTTAGACTGTCGGCCACCTCATTGGCCTTTCCTGATAATAATAATTCCTTGTAATCCATGTTTTCTGGATACATTCCAACTCAAATTTTTCTACCTCATTCCCATCACTGTTGGGTGAAAGCATACTCCCTTAAGCTCTGCTGAAGGAGAAAAAATATCTATCAGTCTTTTTTTTTCCATAAGTCATTGCTTCCATCTACCCGTGGGAACTTTATCACGTTTATTCCCACTCCTACTTAGGATACTTCTTTTCTTAGTTCTTTCCTTATCTTAGGATAATCTCAACCTTTATAGGTTCAATCCATACTCCCTCAGGGTTTCATACATGCATCATCTGGTATATTGTTATTGTGTCTTACATTCTCTTCCAAACTTCTAGTTGGAAACTCAGAATATTAACTTTTCCTTGTAAGGTTTCTTAGGTCGTCCTCATCATTCCTCCTGTATTTTCTAGGTACAGGGTATATCAAAACGTCATTGATCAATACTCTAATAATTCTATCTCTATTCTTTCCAGAACTCTTTTTAATAATCTTTACAGGTCATTGTTGCCTTAGCATATCCAACGCATATCATCTGAATTTACAATGTCTTTATTAGGGTTAGTGCCATCCCTTGTGCATTCCCCAGGGTTTGCCTTACTTTATGGATATCTTATCCTTAATTCAACTGCCAAGGAATTCCTGCATCCTATACTTGGCAATCAAATCATGTAACCTTAATAAGGGTCTCTTTTCAATCATTCTTATTTGATAATCGATCGGTAGCTTACTGCTAATTTCTTCTTTCAGATAGTGGTCAACCTATTTGACCTTCCAAAAGACAACGTATGTCTTTCTGCTCTCTTACAGAACTTGTTAATGGTAGCAAGGATGTTCTGAAAGATATTGGTCGAGTTCAACGTGAATTTCTTAGTGATTATCATTCTTCACAAAGGTACTTGCCTCAGACAAAATTCCTACAGCATACTGTTCAATTTCTGACCATTTCTATACTCTCTTCATATACCTTCATTGTTTACTTTCCTCCGTCATAATATGTTCATGGTATTTATAATACCCTAACATCATACATCTCAAGTCATTATACTTCCATTTTTACTCGTAATCTTGGGCAATCATATACACATGAATCACTTTAGTACGGGTGACCCCATTCCAAAAATTCTAGTAAATTCCCAATCCAAACATGGGTTGCAAAGGGTTCAGTAGAAGATTCCTACGATCTCAATAATATTTCCTTTATATCGAAAGCCCTTGCAGTCGGTGCTTACTTAGAAGCAACCCTGCTTTGTCCTTTCATTGCTGGTCTAGTCACTTCATAATCCTTTGTGACTTGGCCTCAACCGACCATACTAAAATAAAAATATATGGTTTTAGGGGTTGGCTAATTAGCATTACTTTTCTAGCAATTGCTGGCATAGTGCCTTCTACTTTGATACCTTTCAACCTTTCCAAAACTTTACTCCATATAGGTCTTAATCGACTTCTCGGCACCATCTCTGGTCACCTTTCCTCTATTTTTATCTTTTCAACTATTCTTATCACTCCCACGTGCCACGCAAGCTTACCATTCCTGGCATAACAGCCTTTTCACTTAAGTCAATCCCGAAGTTTCTCAGTCCGGCTGGTTTCTTACTTACATTTCCTGTTTTCGTCCAATCTCACTTCATCATTGTATTTCTACAATCAATCGCGATAACCGGGGTCTGT
Organism: Saposhnikovia divaricata; assembly: GCA_036435485.1. Classification (NCBI taxonomy): domain Eukaryota; kingdom Viridiplantae; phylum Streptophyta; class Magnoliopsida; order Apiales; family Apiaceae; genus Saposhnikovia; species Saposhnikovia divaricata. The sequence goes on along the minus strand of CM071594.1, from coordinate 132,860,240 downwards.
CCACCAACCCATGTAGCGGCTACCTTACCCAATTCACGGGGTTTGCCCCAGTTTCTACTCTCTTCCATGATGTTCTCTGATAATCAGAAAGACAAGGTTTGCCAAAATTCGTTGAAGTTCTTCCCAGAATTAGGGAAATTTTGGTCAATCTATCCATCGACTGGTAACACTAAGGAGACCAGTTTCGAAACCTGAAGAATAGTTCTATGAACCTCCTAGTAGGTAGAACCGTAAGCAGTCATAATTGACGAAATAATCGTCATCGGGTTGGAAATTTAACCCCTGGAGAGGAACCAATTATATACATTCCTTAGAAGGGAATCAACAGTTTTAAACTGAAACTTGTCACAACGTCCTGATACCTATACGTCCTGATATTCAATATTACCAAATGTCAGTCTACCTGACTACCAGTCTCAGAAGGAACATTACCGTCGGAGTTGGTTGTTCCACAAAAATTGGCACTACTAAGGCCATTCGAACCTGGTGAACCATGCTGTCCGAATGCATCCGTAAGTACTTTGTCGTGCTGCGCAAGCACACATCTTAATCTTTTATGCGAAGCATCGTTGGAAGCACAAAGTCTCCCTTTTTCCATTAAACAATGCCAACTCTTGGTCATTACCATTTTCATCTTTTAGCTCCAGGAAGATTTTCTCACATTTTTCTCTTTAACTGCTGATCGTATTACTTGATCCATTATAATTCCGCGTCGGAGTAAACTTAAGGTAACTACTATAATCCATTCAAAGAAAAGAAAGAATTTAATATTCCTCTGAATCACATGCATCTAACGTTTCTGGTTCATCATTTCACTGAGTTAAATTAACCCTATACTTAGTCTCTGATAATAGTCTCATTACGAGTTCATATTGACTCACTGGTCTTATCTTCCGGTAGGTTCTGAGATCATTGTCTTGCTTACTACTTCCTTATATAACTTTATCCAATCATGCTGTCACTTCCCAATGTTTTCACTTTCTAACTGATTCATTCATAAAATGGACATTTTCCTGTGTAAAACAACTTCATCAACCTCAATTTGGTTTTATAAATTACAACCTATGACATCTGCCTTCTCATGGCGAATTATTACTGACAATATTCATATTAATTCATTTGTCAAATGATATGGCACTTACTGCCTCCTTCTCAACTATTTCTAGGGACTCTGCTCCTCGCCCTAAATCGATGTCTTTGATAATCATATATCCCTCTAGCTCTTTTTCGTTAATATGAAAGTCTCTGAGGATTCTCGTCTATTCCCGTATAAGATCTCAAGTAATTCTTCCAATCAGTCTTACTCGCTGGTACTACATCCAGTAGTCCGGCTACGAATCCAACATGAATCTTTGGTTCTCTTGCTAATAGCTCAGCGCTTTATGCTCACTTTTTTGAGCACTATACCTTAATCATCTCAGTCTTTCTGGCTGTAGCCCTCATTCCTCGAGGGTAAGCTCCTTATCCTAACAGGATTTTCCTTATCTGCTGGAACCTCTTCAGGGTATCCAGTAGGGTACTCCATCGAATTTACCCGCTGATCTTCAGCACATAAAGCATCATCGCGCTGCTGCTCTTATGCCTCAAGGTCTGTCGCCTTATTCGTCGATACGATATCGAGCTAAGTTACTATCATGATACTTAAGAGTTCCCATAAGGGTTTTATACGTCATTACTACCTTAAGTAGTCCGACTATGAACTTGGCAAGAGTTTTTATTATCTTAGTGAATTTATTGTTTTAACGTCGCCTCATCTCTGGGGTTTATAACGTACACTCTGATACCACTTCTGTAACACCCCCAGATCCGGGGTCAGGGATCTGGTGGTTACGGTCTTACATCCATTCATAATACTTGACTTGAGTCCATAATAAATAAATCACATGCTGTGACCCCACAATAATATCCACTCACACACACAACAGTTAGTCCCAGAGATGAAATTGAAATAAGTCCATAATATCAGAGTTTACGAATAAAAGTTATTACAAGCCAAATGATATGTTAAAAGGTTTTGCCGTTGATTAACGTTAATGTTACATATAAATAGACTGATAAACAAAAGCTGTCTATCTATGCTACCTCAGCAATGGCAGCAAGGACATCAGCGGGTAGTCCTCGAACGGCGGTAACCTGCTTGCGCCGAGTGCGCCTGACGCGGGCCATCTGTCCTAGCTGTTGTTGTGATAATATGAACATAGCAGGGGTGAGGGAAAACCCACCAACAATAATATAACTGAACAGTGATACATATATACAGTAGTTCAAGATATCCTTTGAAATCATATGCCATGCATTAATGAAGTTATTGCCAGTATAATATAAAGGATGAAGTTACCAGGTAACTCAAAGTATTTGTTTGTAGAAATATCTGCTACATCAAAAGTAAGCGAGATATTCTCATTGTTATAAAAAGAGGAACTTGCATGAAAAGATTGCAATTCCAGTTATGAACACTTTTCCAGCTCTGCCAACAGTAATCATGTTGCAGGAAATAAATAAGTTTGGATGATGAACCAATGATGGAGTATTCACCGTGCCCGCTGTTCCAATCTTGATGATCAGTCGAGATCGTACAACTCAAATTAGATTTACTACCGGTAGAAGGAAGAACTGACGGCTTTACTTGTCTACCGCCTTACTAGCTCTCCCCGGCCAACGGTTGGGCCAAAGGGGATGGACCGGCGCTACTCGGCTTCTTACACGACTCCTAGTTCAAATAGAATTCATGATTCTGAATGTAACGTTCGTCCCCCTTTCCCCAAGTATAATACTTGTTGATAAGACTCTACAAAGTAGTCGTATCTAGTTGGAAAGGAAAATTCACCAATAACTTCCAAGCTATTGCTTGGTAACGAATATCAACTTGTTCCAACAATCTTACCCCTCGAAAGATGAGAAGGTAAACAACGACTTAATAAGTCAACAGCACCCGAGTTGCGAATGAAGAGAATACTTTATGACCGGGAAGTCGACAAGATAAATAACATTTTCCAAGTAAGGTTCCCTTATTATTAGGGAGGTAGACTCAAAGAAGAATGATGTCTGAGAACCTTTCTTGATATAAGATTAATGATAATATGACTCCGAAATATTTTTCGTAATAATCGAAGAAGATAAACCTTATTGAGGTTATTCTAAGTATGGAATAAATATTCAGAGAATATTTATTGAATTAAAAATATTTAAAGAATATTTAGGAATATGAAAGAATATCTTTAATCCGAGTATTTTTCAAAATAATCCCTGAAGAAATATCAGGAGAATATTTATAGAATAAATAAATATCTAAATGAATATTCAAAATAATATTCATTAATTAATAAGACCTGAAAGGAATATTTAGGATAATATTCATAATTAATTAGGAATTTAAATGAATATTCAAAAAGTAATATTCATTTAATGAATAATATTCTAAATGAATATCAAGTAATATTCATTTAGTAATCCAAGCCTTAAAGGAATATTCGAGATAATATTCGATAAATAAATCAAGCTTCAGATGAATATTAAAATAATATTCATCAAGCAATTAATATCCTAAATGAATATTCAAAAGTAATATTTATTTAATAAAATAATATTCTAAATGAATATCCAAATAATATTCATTTAGTAGTCTCATCTTTAGAAGAATATTCGAAATAATAATCGATAAATAATTCGACTCTGAATGAATATTAAAAAATATTATTCGTCGAATAGTTACATTCAAATAATTATTTGAAGTAAGGATCGTTAAATAAATAATCTCGAACGAATATTCAAATAATATTCGTCGCCCGAATAATGGAAAATATTTACTTAGATATTTTCTTTCGAGGTAATCTCGATATGTCAAGAAATATTGACTCCCGGTCTATATTAGATGAATAAAATGTATACACCCTTCTCTGAGGGTCTTACAATAACCGGCTTATAATTGATACGATAGCTATCTAATTTATAAGCCAATAACAATCAGGGAACAAGCATAATGATATAACTTGAAAGTAGGCATGCATGCTATGGCATATTATAACAGAAAACATACATACATATTCAATCACAACAACAGCCTAAAAGAAGGGGATTGAAACTTGCCTGGTAGTCGAGTACGGTAAGGGGTAGTGGTAGCGGGTCCCGGGTCAGCTTGGTGATCTATAAATAGCCAAGACATTCGGGATTAATCACTTAAAACTTTAAAGGTTAAGTTATACTTAAATCGAAACACGTTCTCGAGTTATCTCGTTATACCCCTTTTAGTGTATTTCTTTTATCATCGATCCGACCCGACATTCGTTCGTTAATACGACATGTCACTGTACTTATACTTGGCATATACTTAAGTCATATAAGTCCGAAAGTCGATCGTTACGAACCAATATTATACTCCGAGTTTTATCGCTCGTTTTCTAAGTGTTTTAACGAAGTTATAAACGAGTCGTCTTTTAGGGGTTCGTTCGCGTTTAATCTCGATTCGAATATTTTTAATAAATCGAAAAACGATCCTTTTGACATACGGTTTTCTCTCACGCCTTCAGTTTTACCTCTAGTATTTATTTACCAAGATTCGTCATGACTTTACGTATTTTATCGGGGTTCAATTTTAAGTACGAATACTTGTTTACGGCTCCGAACCACTTTTATGAATTTTATCGTAACTCCTAAACCGTAAGTCCGTTTCACGTGATCTTTATATCAAAACGAAGCTTATAACATAAGCTATCCTAACATGGCAGAAAATTTTCTGGACAGTAGGGTCTTGATGTGAAAAATGGCATACAAAACATGATATTGTAAAATCGGGCATTATAACGGCTATGTTTACGCGTTTTCCAAAGTTTTTACACTTTATCTCGATCTAACAAAGATCAATCCAACCACACAAACACATGATAATCATCATGACTAGTCTATCAACAACTCATCTTAACCATTACATGGTTCATAAACCAAATCATAATCATAACAACTACTAACATGGATCTAAACTTATAATAACATACTAATCACTAAATCATCCATAAATCTCATAAGATCTTAAAAGAACACCAAGGGTTTTCAAGTATTATACCTTCCTTGGTGTGTCTAGGAGTCTAACAAGCCTTGATCTAGTCCTTGGATCACCTTAATATAGCTTAGAGCAACAAAGAAAACCAAGAAAACAAAGTTAGTTTCTAAGGGTTACTATTCATCATCACTTTTGTAAAAATCATAGAAAATAGAAAAATAAGAGTTTGTCTCTCAAATTTTTACCACATCTTGGCCTCTTCATAAGCTTTGTTTTGAGTCCTCGATCATCAGATTTGAAGCTTCCTAGCTAGGGTTTTGAGCCCCCTTTCTCCTCTGGACAGAAACTGTCAAGCACAGATCAGTTTGGCTTCTTCAACTTTGAGCATGGATTTGACTAGGCTATCCTACTTTGTTTGACATGAAATTTTGAGCGAATATTACCCATGGAGTGTAGAGGCTATGGTTAAAATTTAGTGATTTTATCATGGATAGAAATGGAGATATGAATTTGTCTTTGGTGAGTGTTTCTGCTGGACAGTTTGAGAGAATGAGAGGAATGGAGTTTGTTTTGCTTGCTTTGATCTCATCCTTGTCCAAAATGCATTATTGATGATAATATCTAGCATAAAGCTACTTTATTAAAGTGCTTTGCTCATATATGATGCAATCCAAGGGACAAGTGTTGTGATTTTGTGGTGGAAAGGTGTCATGCAAGCTAACTAAGTGATTTGGTTTCTAAAGATGCTAGTTACTTTGTAACTACTTAGTTACTTGATCTTATCTATTTTCACATGCATTTATCTTGGCTCTCTGCTTGTCTCTTTGTCCGGTTATTACTTAATTTGATTGATCGTTCGGAGGAATAACTCATTCGTTTCTAGTTAAGGTTTTACCGAAAACCGTCTTAATATTTATACTATCATCCTCCATTCTCTTTAATAATTCTTGAACCTATTTTCCTTAAATCCCTTCAATAATTCCTTAAGTCTTTCAGTGTCCAGGGAAATCTCGGGGAAAATAAAAGTGCTATTTTTCAGAATCCGACAGCTTTTCCATACACTCTTTTTCCCTCCGGATCAATAATACGAACTCAGAATTTCGTTCCGGGTACTTCTATATGGCGTCGTCTAATAATATTCTCAATTACACCAAAACCACTATTCATCCTTATTCTTTACTTATTCATCTAGGGTTGTACAATTGTCCGTATTCTCTTTCGATCGTTCCTTAACCTTTTTACGGAACCACTGGATTAATCGCTATCGATCTGGATGACATGAGAATATTCTCCTGCTTGGAATTGCCATATCTTATTCCCTTAGGAGATAGATTATTCTTACCTATGTTGTCACCCTTTAGCATTCTTCAAGACATAGAAATAATAAAGTCGAATTCCATTCATTCTTTTAAAACATCAACTATTACATTGTAGGCGTAGCCACTATTCATTCTTACATCATTAAATAAATAAAATTTTTAATTCTACCCAAAATTTGGGTTCTTACAGTAACCCATGGTTTATTCTTACTTCTAAGCTTAAAAATGTTAAGTTGGCTCTAAAGGGACTCAACAAAAAGGTGGGTGATATTCATCAGTTGGTGATCTTGTCTCGGAATGCTCTATCTCAATTTCAGAGGAATATGCCTGCCAACCCCACTACTGCAGATTTTGAAGAAGAAAAGGAGTTTATTGAGAACTACTCAGCAGCTCTCAGATTGGAGGAATAGTTCCTAAAGTAGAAATCCAGGATTCAGTGGTTAAAACTTGGTGATAGTAACAACAAGTTTTTTTATAACTCTTGTAGAGGAAACTGGAATACAAATAAGATACTCTCCCTTCGTGACTCGGAGGGAGTTTCCCATTCTTCTCATGCTGATATGTATTTCTTTAATACTCTGCACTTGCCTAGAGTGATCAATGCTGCCTCTATATGTCTAGTTCCTAAATAGCCTAATTCTTTAGAAATGCAACACTTTAGGCCAATATCTTGCCGCAATGTCTTGTATAAATGTATCTCCTCTATGTTAGCAAAGAGACTCAAAGCTGTCCTTCCCTCTATCATATCACCAGTGCAGTCTGCATTTGTAGCCAAGAGATCCATTGGGGACAACATCTTCCTAGCGCAAGCTTTATGCAAAGACTATAATGGCAACTCGGGTAAACCCCGTTGTGCTATAAAGTTGGACATCCACAAGGCTTTTGATTGCCTCAACTAGAAGTTCCTGTTTATGATATTGGAAAGGATGAGACTTCCCCATCAGTTCATCATGTGGCTCGAGAAATGCATCACTTCCACAATGTTTTCTGTCAAGTTAAATGGCAGTCTTGAGGGTTTCTTCAAAGGTGAATCTGGCCTGAGACAAGGTGACCCCTTGTCCCCCTATCTGTTTGTGATAGCCATGGAGGCTCTCTCAGCTTGTCTAAGTAAGGTGACCATGGATCCTAACTTTAGTTTCCATTGGAGAACAAAGGAGGTAAATCTGAATCTTATTATTTTTGCTGATGATATGTTCCTGTTTAGTCATGGTGATCTGAGTTCAGTTTCAGCATTAGTGGATGGGATAAATCTTTTTTCAAACTATTCTAACTTTAGACCTAATCTTGCATAGACTACCAGTTTCTTTGCTAATGTTAGACAGGAAGTTATTGATGACATTCTTGCTTATTCGGGGTTCCAAAGAGGTCATCTACCTATCACTTACTTGGGTCTGCCTCTCATTACGGGGAAGCTAAACAAAAATGACTGCTAGACTTTGATCACTAGACTGTGTAGTAGGGTAGAGTTGTGGACAGCCAGGTTCCTCAATTTTGCAGGTCGTCTCCAACTTATCAAAGCTATTTTGGTTAGTATTGTGGGCTATTGGAGTATTTATTTATTTCTTCTTAAGGGAATTCTTAAAAAGATTAATGCTCTATTATTTAAGTTCCTTTGAAGGGGTTTTTACAAACCGGATGGAAAATGTCAGTACAAAGTAGGGTGGGAGGAATGTTGCAAACCGAAAGTGGAAGGTGGCCTTGGGATTCGGAATTTTTTTGAATGGAATGATGCTGCCATTCTCCATCAGCTTTGGCGTATCTTGCATCCCAATCCTAATTCTCTTTGGATTGCGTGGTTTCATAAAGTCCTACTACGGAAAAAGGAATTTTGGACTGCTACAATGCTGTATCGTTGTTGTTGGATTGCCAGGAAAATCTTCAATGCTAGGAAAGTGGCGTTGAAGCACCTGCACTACAATATAGGAGAGAACTCTCACTTTCTCTTCTGGCATGACCCCTGGGTTCATAGGAAGCCTTTTATGACTATCTCCCCCTCAATTGTCTCAACTGCCGAGTCCACGAGCTCAGTAAACATCAACGTCTACCTCAGAAATGGGACATGGGATCTTCCATCCTCGAATCATAATGATGTCATCGAGATTAGATGAGCTGTTCAGCAAGTTCAGATTCATAAAAATGATTCCATTACTTGGGATGGACTGACTGCAAAGAATGTTAAATTATCCACTATTTGGGCCTCCATTCGCAGTACTGGTAACCAAGTCCAGTGGATGAATATGGTCTGGGGGAATTTCAATGTCCTGAAATGCTCGTTTGTAACATGGATGGCTATAAAGAACATGCTTCTCACGAAGGATAGAATGCTTTCGTTTGGAATGCAGATAGACCCAAAATGCGTCTTATGTGGGATGGAGGATGAGACAGTCAGTCATATTTTCTCTGAATGCCCATTCTTTGATCTTGTTAGCAGGTCCATTCCAAAGCGCTTCACTAGGAATTGGTCCAACTGTCAACAAGGAAACTGTGTTAGTAGGCAGCTGGGGGTAAAGGAGAGAACAATTGCTGAGATGTTTTTCTGCACAACTGTCTATCGTTTTTGGAAGGAACGCAACCACCGTATGCACAACTCTGGTCCCGGCAACCCAACCTCTATTGTTTGTAATGAGATCAGGCACATGGTGCGCGAGAAACTGTTTTCATGTAACATGTTTAAGATTTGGGTTCGGAAAGACCCGACCATTATCTTGTTTCTCATGTAAAAGAATAGGTCTGGTATATCCTGTTATTAGCAGTTGAGTAGGGTTTACCCTTCTATTCTTTGTATCATGTTGACTTCGCGGGGTATGCCCCTAGATTTGTATCAGTTGATCCAAATGGTATAAATTCTTATTTAGCAAAAAAAAAAACTTAGCACATAATATACGTATATAACCATTCCCTACACAATATAACTCAAACACACTAAATACACTAGGTAATATATATAGAATCAAGTTTATATCAATTTAGAGTACAATGATAGTTATTAGCAAAAAAACCAGTCATATAGTCCTTAACAAGTATACGTCAATTAATTTACCCATAAAAAAATTATTTATTCCTCGAGTTTTAAATGGAATAAATCTAGATAGAAATTTAAAGAGAATCACTTATCATATCAGATTACACATACAACTATATTTCTAATGATTAACAATGTATATCGTTAAATCGTAACATCATGGAATCATACTAACCAAACCAATATTTCCATAAATTTACCGGTACTACACATGCAAGTGCTAAACTCAACAATAATTTTATATAACTACAAAACCAACAAACCATAAGATGAGAGTCGTATATGCTCTAACTTCTCTCTAACCTCTCTCTAAAAACCTAACCGCCACCAAATTTTAACCTTAATCTACACCATTTCTTCATCAGATCTTCTCATTAGCCTTCCCAAATTCACCTTTCCTCTTCTAATCATACACCTCAAACACCATATTTCTTACTATATAATTATTAGTTTAATGAAGAGGGTTTCATTTTCGGAGAACCTAGTGACTGTGATCCCTCCCCGTGCGCGAGGATCTGAAGTTTGCCTTCCGGTGGGTATTCCGATTAGGAGTCTGAAGAGGGTCTCCTTTTCGGAGAACCTTGTGACTGTGTATCCTTTGGAGGATATCTGAGAAAAGCAGGATAGTGAGAGACAAGGGATTGCTAAAACAAGTGATGGTTCTGATAAATCATTGGTTCGCGATGCTACGGGTCCTGGTAACCTTGCTTTAGCGGCGTTCTTTGTTAAGAACGGTGTTTGGTACGTTGTTGGAGGGGGCTTAGCCCTTGATTCCAATCGGGATTTAGTCGGAATGCTTCATTCTGCCTTGGATTTCAAACTGGGTTTAATTAATGCTGTTGCAAAGGCTGTCAGCTGGGTTTGTGAGGATATTATGTCCTTACTTGATTTTGTGTATGTTATTGAACCTATCTGTTTGGTTTTGATGAGATATGTTTTTAGGCATATTCATGAGGAGGTTACGAATTGGAGGAGTGTCCTTGAAAGGGGAAGCTACGTTGCTCGCATTTGTAACAGAGGTGATGACTTGGAGGTTGATGACGACTATGGTGTTAGTGAAGCCCACCAGGTGTTTGATGTTGTGTTTAAATGACAAATTGAGCAGAGTTTACAGGTTAATGGTAAACTGATCCAGCTGATGAATAATGTGATGTTGCAGATGGAGGTTATGAGTATTGGAAAGGAAACGATATGGATTTGGATGAGGAGGTACTGGGTACCATTAATAGTTGAGCAAATGTTGCTACTAAAGTGCAACTGCTATGTGAACAGGGGATGTCCCGTGGTCATTGACGGGTATTCGCCAATACTAAATTCAGGTCTCCTTGCTACAGATCTGAATTTGAAGGTTGGCTTCAAGTGGTTCCAACTAAGGGGTAATTTGAATTACCCTGGAAGAATTTTTGATGGTATGCTTGCCATTTTGGTTGGCAGAAGTATTGCGATACAAGATGGTATTGGGTTGTTGGAAAAACAGAGATGGGATGTTCCATCCATTGTTAATGTGTCGCATGACAAGGGAATACGGACTCTATATTGGTTATGTGGAGTCCAAGCTTGGATACAACCTGTTCAGACTCTTAATCGGGATGCTTTGGTCAGGTGTAACATTTGCTATGAGACTATTCTTTGTCTACGAAATTATGGCTTCAGTACTTGGTTTTCAAAACACAGTACTAGGAACACTGTTTGTTTTTACAAGACTCGAGTAAAGGAGATTGTGGGGCACGCTGTTGTGAAGCTAGTGTGGTTCAACTTGCGGGTTGGAAGATTTGTAATTCTATGTGAGTTATTTGGCTGGTGCTCCTTTGAAGCTACTGTTGTGGTATGCACTCCTGCAGAATGCATATTCTATGACCTGGATGGAGGAATTGAGGATGCAGCTTTTGCGGGGGACCCTGGGATATGCACCAGGAATTTGTTCACTAATCTGGCTGCTTAGCTCCTTCTATATTTCTTCATATAATGTTGATTGTCTTTTGACTCTGTAATGCTTTAACTTTGTTTGTCGGTTGATTTCGCGGGGTATGCCCCTAGATTTGTTTCAGTTGTTCCTTTTGGTATAAAATTTTAATTAGCAAAAAAAGAACTACTAAACCATATGACCAATTCTATAAAATCCATCTTCGCTTTTTACAAGAACCATTTGAACCAAATATGCAAAGAAAACTAAAATTAACAGCATGCACTTAAATTTTCTAACATATAAACAAATTAACACTCGAAACAATCTGTTAACATTTATCGGAATGTCATCATCGTCCCCGTAGGCTCACCGGAGCTCATTGCCGATGGCGGCATGGTTTAGGTGCCCGAAACTTGGGTTTCCTTTCACAAACCTCACCAATACAAGCTACAAATGATACCCAGTACATAATCATTATCAAAACAATTCAATTGAACTCAAAGAACAAAGGATTTTGAAAACCCACTACTTATAAATTCACTGTACGCGCACCATATACACACGCAGCCATACTCAAACTCAAACCACGCCACACCCATAACACTACAGTCGAATCTAATATTATACAAAGAAAACCAGAGCTTGTAGTGGTAAAATCACCAGGAAGCTCCATATGCATACATAGGGCTGAGAAATCGGTCGGTTAGGTCCAAAAACTGGACCGAACCGAAATAACCGAAATCCGAATACAGTTTTTTTGAGAACTGAACCGGATCGAATAATATTTTGGATCAGATAAGAACCGAACCGAAATATTTTGGTCGGTTCAGTCCGATCCCTTAAAAACTGAAATTTTTGAAAAAATCCTGTTGAATAGCTGAAGTTTATTACTTAATTTGCCATTATTTGACAATATAGAATACTAATCCCACAACAAATGAAAAGTATTCATTACTAATAACTTGCAAGTCTTAATTAAGTATTTAACAACTGCCAAGAACACAAACTTGGACTTGCTCACTTGCTCACAAATATTTTTAGAACATGACAACTAGTTCAAACTACGACAACTGTGAACTGTCAATAACAGAGTTACAAAGAAAAACAAAAACTCTAAAGTCTAAACAATGGAATTGGCTGCATTGGCAATCCTTGGCCACAAATCAGCAGTTCAGCACACTCCTTTGTCCTTTCCAATTAGCCCGGTAAAAGCAGAACCTGAAACAGGCATACAAGCAATGAATATGGTTATTGATAACAGAGGTCAGAGACTCAGAGGGCAAAGCATTGAACTCTGTTTCCACTTACCTTTCATCTCTCCCTTTGGTTTAACAATGACACCAACACTATCTGCAAATAAAAAAGAAGAAAACAAGTTAATGTTGTTGATTTGTAATCTGATAACATATTGAATTGAGTTTGTAAAAGTAAAAACAGATTTTATAAAAGGAGTGCATATGTTCTAGTTATGTAGATATTTAAGCAATGATGCACTACTACGACAAGCCATGCACTTGGATAATTTGTTCCTGTTTAAAAGTACTCAATACCATTAGTATAAAGGATTTGAGATCAAAGGTTTACCATAAAGTCTTAATCTATGCTAATCAACTACAACACAAACAAAAACAACAAAAATAAGATAGGCAGGAAATATAAGGTACACCATGCCAAAGAGTTCATGTGAAATAGCCAGAAACTGTTAGAGTTAACGCGCAAAGGAGGGACATTGAAAGGCATACACAAACGTCAAACCTATGATAAAGTAAAAATACTCAAAAAAGAACATAAGGTAGCAACAAACTATGTTCAAGGAGATGAAAATTAATGCAATTGTGCATAAAGAATACACAGACTCAGATTACTTCTATCATAATCAACAAATCAGCTATTATCACACTTAAACAAGTTACATAAGTAGTGCTAGGAATACAAATCTAGTCCCAATTATATCGCTCTAAGCAGACGGACAGATTACTGAAAGGAACTTGAGAAACTTGGGCATAAAGAAATGAGCCTAACAGAAAGGAAAATAGAACAGATTGAAAACAACAAACAACACAGAATGATTTAATTATAGCATTCGATGATAAGTAGTAAAGTCTTCCAGCAGTTGCGATGCTCAGTTGCAAATGTCTACTAGTCTTATCATAAAATACACAGTATGCTAGACTCATTTTAAAACTATCTAAAAAAATAGAGACAGACAGACAATACAGTAGACAGTAGGCAGTAGCATCTGGACTCTGGACTGAACAGATGCAACAGAAAATAAAAGCAGAAAGGACTGATGTTCTTACCAATCAATATCTAAGGGCACAACATCCTTTTCAACGTTCTTCTCCCCGAACACATACATGAGAGTCGTTTTCTCTCTATCCTCTCTCTAAAACCCTAATCTAGCCGCCACTAAAATCACCCTATTCTACACCTTAAATCCATCAGATCTATATACTTCCTTCCTAAATCCACCTTCCCCTTCCTTATCTCCCACCTAAAACACCATACTTCTTTTATTTATATTAGGGCTGCAATAGATTCATTTTCTTTTTTCGGAAATGGGTATTTTTTCGGTCTTACGAATCTTATAAAGATTCACAACTGTTGCTTGGATGGGGCTTTGGCTCCATCTAGTCCCCATGGGCCTGGTTTGTGTACAGGCATCTCTCACGGAGGGTTTCGTGTTAAGGATTTTAAGAAACAAAAAGAGTGTTGTGGGTATCTTTATGCGGGTGAAGAAGATGTTCCTGCTGGGTGCTCTACGAATCTGGAACACAATCCGGTTGTGATGGGATTCTTGGATGACTTAGTGATACCAAGAAAGTGGAGGGCACGGAGCTTCTCTTCCCCTGGGTTTCCGGGCTTAGGGGCTGTCCGCGTGTATGTTGATGAGGTTGAACCTCGTGATTATTATAATGGTGTTGGAATTTCTGTTTAATTCTTTGTGCGAAAGGTGGGGTTGGTCTTCAAGAGTGGGGGGTTTCATCCAGCACTGTTTGAAGGGGAAGGATCTTGCCTCGATCTAAGAATGGCGAATTCTTGTGATGTAGTTGAGCCCAATCTGTTTGGAGTGCAGAGGCTAGGCACTGAATTGATTCTCATTGAGGAAGTGTTTAATGTTGATGTTTCCCTTTGCAAAGGGATACTTAGAAAGAATAGCCGCCAACTATTTGATGAAAGTCTTGAGAGTCTTTTAAAGACTTTGATGAACATAGCAATGTTATGGTATGGCCATAGCAATGCTCTGTGTGGGAACCTTGGTGTCCCGATTATGTTTGTTCTTATGCCTCAACATATTTTTGTTATACACATAGTGAGGCATTTCTTGGTTTATGTTACTGATGGTTTTTCACCATCAAAGGCTGATTTACCACGAATTTGCCCAATGGTTGTTTTAGAAAGCGTAGTGAAGATGAAGGCTGATAGGTTGACGGCTGAATGTTGTTGGAGCTTCTTTCTTAAGGGCTACGGGTCTAGGTGGATAAACACTCTGGAGCTAGTTTTCAATTATATTGAGGTGGTTAAGGGAACTATTTCGGGGGATTACCAATGTGACATTTTGGCTGGCAGGAGTATTGCTATGCACGATGGTATGGAGCTGTTAAGAAAACAGAGATGGGGAGTCATGTCCATTGTTAATGTGCTGCATGACATGGGAATGCAGACTTTATATTGGTTATATGGAGTCAGAGATTGGATACGACTTGTCGAAGTTTGCAAATGCTTATCAATGTTATTGGGATTATATGAGGAATGGTTTGTTTTGCAGTATGAAATGTGTAATACGACTGCTATAGTTGCTCGCAATGTCATGCCATGGGATTGGATACATTTGACGATAATTGTTGTTTCAGTGCAGAATATCAGTTTGCAAAGAGGAGGTCCGAGGTGGTTATTTGGCAGTAATTTGAATAATGGTGCTTGTTATGATGTCTTCGAGTTGGGAAGGTCGATTGTAGACTCGATTTGGGTTATATGTGGCCGTGGGAATGCAAATATTCGTAAGATGGGAACTGATGATTTCATTCCTGACTGTGGTCATAGAA
This sequence comes from Saposhnikovia divaricata, assembly GCA_036435485.1. Classification (NCBI taxonomy): domain Eukaryota; kingdom Viridiplantae; phylum Streptophyta; class Magnoliopsida; order Apiales; family Apiaceae; genus Saposhnikovia; species Saposhnikovia divaricata. The sequence continues at coordinate 132,844,951 of CM071594.1, read as the reverse complement.
AGAATCAGATGGTTTCTTGCGTCCTGAGAAACTCAATCAAAGACAGGGAACATTGCGCATGGGGGCCCTTTCTCTGGCCTGACCAAGTCATGTTGAATATGAATGTTATGAGAGAAGTTATTGCTGCCGTACTTTCTCTTGGGTACAATTGTGTTAACCTGTATAGGGTTAACGATGTTCTGAGGTATTACTGCAGATGTGGGAAAGGGCTTTATCCTTTGGACCCCTTTGATGCTGAGGCTAGTAAGCTTTCTTCTGATGATTATCATCACTTAATGGATCTTAAAGACTTAGAGATGGGCTGTGATCTGAACGGGAAATTAAAGAGTCTGAAAGGGTGGAGGATGTATTTGGCCCTATTCAGGAAAGATCCTAAGGGGCCTGGTACATGGTCCATATCGAGACTTATGCATTGGAAGATGAGCAGGGGAGGTCGCTCTTGTGTGGTTGCAGGTGCGGATTTGAGAACATGGAGCTGGTTTGAATGGAAGTCTCACGCTGTTGGGAAGTTGATGAGGAAGCGCTGGACTTGTCCCATGGGGGTTATTAGAGGCACATGATTAATTTCGGACTTAGCTAGTTCTGTTGGTTGTTGGCCCGTTGGCGTAGTTTTTGATGATATAAGCTTGTTTGCTTGTGTAAGAACCCTAATTTTTGGTAATATTTCCTTTTATTTAATATCTTGTGACATTGTCATTATGGAACCTTTCAAGTCATCCCGGTTAATTAATAGAATTGATTGTCTGAGAAACTGCATTGTTGCATTTATTATGTAAGATAAAAAGGGAGATTGTGAAGGCAGGAGTCTTATCGTTAGTAAGATTTATAAAATTTGGGATTTGAGAATGGTTAGAGTATTAAAGGATTTATTAAGAATTATGACGAGGAATTATGGACATTCAAGGAATTTACACAATTAAATGCTTAAGGAATTATAGGGGAAATCTCTACGCGACAAAATATTATTACGAGAGATTAATTAAGATACGATACGAAATAAAGATTAAATGACAAGCATTGGTGGAAGAATAATGATACAAGGAGTAGTATTGCATGCAAGTCCTATGCAACCAAGTGGTTAGAAATCAAGCAAACTAGTTAGCCATTGGAAGATGAATAGTACCTAGTTACTTGTTTTTTCAAGAAAGGGGACAAGTAGTACATGAGGCCATGCTTGCTAGTACTTACCTATACTTACATGATATGTATCACCCAACCTAACCTAACATCAATTATTCACCCAACACAAAACACAAACTCTTCTCCCCCCCCTTTGTATTGCTCTCGGCCAAAAGAAAAAAGGAAGAAGAAAAATTCTTCTTCCCCCTCTTCCATCACTCATAAATCACCACATAATTCCTAGGTCATCTTCATCATCTAGACAAGGTATGTTAGCAATTTCATTCCATTTCATCCACCAAATTTCAAGTTACAAATTGTTAAAGCTTGGGTGAATAGTAACCATGTTTTATTTTCTTTTAGATCTTGGATTGTAAGTGTTGTAGGAGACCATTTAAGGTGTTGTTGAGTTGTGAAAAGCTTATCCAAGGCCCCTAGGTGCTCAAGAAGGTATAAAAATCTCAAACCCTCTTGGTTATGTATTATTTATAAAGTATGGTAGTAGATCCATGTGTTTGTGAGCTAATCTTGGTTGTATATGTATTGGATAGCATGGATCTTGAGTTTTGATGTTGAGATTGTGACTTTTATGATTATGGATAATATATATATCTCCATGAGTGTTATGAACCATGATCTAAGTGTATTAAGTGTTGGTTGTGTTGTGGAATTGTGAAAATGGTTGATCTAAGTAGTTTGTGCTTGCTGAGTTTTGTCCAGGAACATTGACCTGTATTGTAGCACGATTTTGAACCCCCAAATGTTGTCCCCTGATGTCCTACCATATATTTTTGGAAAGATAATTGAATGTAGTTTCTGGAAATGTAAGGTTCATGACTAGGTGATGTATAGATTTTAAGTTATGGACGGAGAAGTGAATTGTGTTTCTGGACTCCGGACTGCACTAAGTGACCCCCTTGTGAACCTTGTTCAAACCCCTAAAAATACATGTTGGATCATGAAAAAAATTGAGAAGTTGGGGAATGCAGTGGTGAAGGCCACCCAAAAATAATTTGATTAAAATATGAATTTTTGGATTTTATAAAAATGCTAGAGTAAAATTCGCGCATGGGAAAAAGTCGATTAGTGGAGCATGATTCTAGGGTTAATGGTTATTATTCGAATAAGGTAACTAAATTAAGTCAATTAAGTGACGAGCGTAATCGAGTGATGACATGAACCTATAGTGGGGATAGAGAGTCATAAGACGAAGTCGTTAAGTTAATTTCGTACCCCCCTAAAGCCCCGTAATTAAAGAGATATTGTTAAGGTACTAACGAGCGGTTATTGCTTATGTATAGATCGTTCGAATCCGCACGCTCGACCACCCCAACCAAACCAAGGCAAGTTTACTTTTCAAAACTTATCCATAGACAAGGACTCTCACTGTTGTGTTTGTAGTTTTCAATTATATCAAATGCTATGTTTATCGAAGTATTGATGCAATTGAGATTGAATAAGTACATATATGCTTGTACCCCTTGAACTTAGATTGAAATGTTTTCTTCGGACAACGACTCTAGCAATAGAGGTCGTAGCGGTCCGTATATACTATTGACCGGGGAGCGGTATATTATTATATCGTATCTAGATTGCGAAAACCCGAAGGGTCATTCGGGTGGTATCGTATACTCAAATAACTATTGTTATATCTTCGTAAATACTCGAAACCCTATCTTGGATTAAAAGTTTATTTTATTGAATAATTATTTTATTAATTATTAATATTAAATCTTAAAATATTATTTATTAATCATTGTTCATTATTTAAAGACAAAGTTAATCCAAGATACTTCTTAATACTTTCAAACTCGAACTCTTTCGAACTCAAAACATTTTCGAAAACCCCCGGTCAGGTTCTGCTTCTTGTATGATTTCAAGAATCATCGGTCGACTGATGTCGAACCTCAATTACTCTGTTTTCAATCAAAATCAAGTTTTAAAAGAAAAAGAAAAAGGGACTCTGGCAGGTGTGGGAACCGTTGACGAACGATTCCCGGGATGTGTAAGCGGCCGTGAGCCAGGCGGTCCATCAATTATTATTCCGGCCCAGGTGTTGCCGAAGGATGATTACGGATGTAGTTTTCATCGAGGGTGATTACGGATGTAGTTTTCACCCGAGGGATAGTTACGGATGTAGTTTCTATCCTTCTACCGATAGAGAAGACCCGCGGATTATTGGACTTGGATGTGGCGACTGATCATCGTCAATCCTTGTCAGGTTTTGTGTTTTCTTTAATTCCCATTCCTCCATTTTGGAAAAATGCTTTGACACTGCTTCTTAGGCTTTTGTGCCAAGTAGCCGATAGTGTTCTATTTTGATGAGAAAGATGTTGACTCAATGCAGTATCTAGAACTGCAAGTTTATTTTGAAAACGAGGGCACATATTGTTGCACCTTCGAGATTTATCAACTATGACAAGTAATTTTATATCTGATTGATACAAACAAGTTTAGTAACTGCCAATCATATGAAATGTTATATTGCTTACCTTATACATATATTTCTTGCTGAGCTATAGTTGCTCACTATTGCTTGTTTTCAAATTTACAAACACAACAGCTAAGCGAAATGGCAAGACCCAGACAGACTACTCGAAAGCAGGTGACTAGACCCGAGCCAGCACTTGAGATTCCACCGGTAGGCCCCATTAGCTGGATTGGTTGGCAGCTTTTGTTAGTTCGTTTTATTTATTAGCATGACCTGTGCAAGGCAGTGTATCGTAACAAAATTTCAAGCCGCCAACTTCGCTTCATATCGAAGTGTTGCTGGTAGCATAAATACTATTTAATTCGGTCTGTAATAACTCTGATAATTTTATTACTGTTTAATCAATGTGTGACGTTTCTAAGGCTCTAACCTGTGTGTGTGTGTGTGTGCGGTGTGAGTTTATTGTGGGGTCAATGGCTGTGTTATATATATTATGTGCAAGAATAGGTATGTTATTAATGGAAAATGGACCGTGAGCGCCTAGATCTCCGACCCCGGATCTGGGGGCGTCACAGAAATGGTATCAGAGCGAGGTTACAGTTCTCAGAAATGATATTAACTTAAGAAAGCAACCCTAATAATAATAACAATAACGATAACCTTAATAACAACATTAATAATACTTAGAACTCTCATCGAGTTTGTAGTCGGGTTATCGGATACAGCCCTGACTTTAAGGCCCGTGAGGGAACTACTCCTAAACCTTTCTTTTATGGTTAGTGACCCTCCTTATTTCCCTTGTGTAGATGGAGGAGATACCAGACCCTGAGGCTTTCGAGAGAGAGCATGATGAGGTACTGATGCGAGAGACCGAGGATCCTGAGGAGGATATGGGTGCTGACTCCGAGCTTGGCCCCTGGATTACACTGATAGAGGGTACAGATGATGAGGATCCCGTTGAGGAGCCCTTTGAGCCTGAGTCTGAGCCAGAGCCTGTTACCCCATCTCCTGTAGCTACTGATGAGGAGAGTGTGAGATCCGGTGAGGGTCGTGTTGTGTCACCCCCACCTTCTCCACAGACATCTAGCCCTGTTTCATCGGACGGTGACTCCGAGGATGATACTTCTGGCGAGGAGGAGCTTGACCCTGCCCCTGCTACTGCTCCTGCTCCTGCTACTGCTGCAACACCTAATCCTGTTCCTGTCATACCACCTCCACCGATGGACCTACCCCCAGTGTCGGGTACTGAGCACGCTTACGTGGTACAGTTCCTGACCCGAGACTTACTATCTGCAGAGGCCCGACTTAACGAGGCGAGGCGGGCACTAGTGGAGGAGTGCGAGGCGCGCTTGAGGATCCAGGCTGAGATGAGGACCGCTGTTGCTAGGAGGACTAGGGCTCGACTCCATAGGATTGAGAGGAGGAGCCGCGATAGGATTCTTGGTTTAGGGATCCGCGGGGGCGGAGTGATCCAGGCTAGGGATGCTAGGCGTGTTGTTCGTCGTGCATTTGCCCGAGTGAGGACCTTGCTCCGCCGCGGTGCGGCCCCGTGATGTGTTACTGGTAGCTCAGTCCCCTAGGTTCAGATGACATTAGTGTGTCGATTTTGCGGGATAGTTGACTTGTGCAGTGGTATCCTTTCTGACCAGTGGATGAGTAGACTGACCTACAGATATGTAGATGTGACTTCGGGTAGTATGTACGGATGTAGCCCTACTTTTGTGTAGCCTGACTATTCGGATGATGTACTTGTATTTGTTCCACTTTTTCTAGACTTTGACATCGGAACTATGTATTTGGCTCTAACATCGAAAATTTGTGATAACCCTTGTACCGTACTTATTTAGTTTCAGTTTCCTTAATATTGCCTCAACTGCTTTACTTTCCGATGCCATGCTTTACTGTTTTGATATACAACTGTGATTATACAATTGCTACAAGCCAAAAATACAACCATGCTGTTTCAAATTTACGATATGCGATTTCAAATTGTTTTCTACAATTCCCAAAAATGTTCCTACAATCTTTAAAAATAATTTTTTTTCAAAAAAAAAAAATTGTTTTGAAATTTTGAAAAAAAATATTTTTGAGGTTTCGAAGTTTTGAAAACTCTTGTAAATATTTTCGCATCCCAAAGGGATTTTTCCCCAAAAATGTTTGACATTTTATCTCCAACATCGGATTATTAAAATTTTTGAAACTTCCACCCTTATGAGGAGGAACGATACGCTCCTGACCCGTGCAAACGCTGTCAGGTAATTGGAAAACCCTAACCCCTTTCTTGTCTTATTATCAGAATCATGCCACCCAGAAGAATGAACACTCGAGCTCACCCGATCAGTTCTGAGGGCCAGGGTAGCCACCATGGAACCGGAGGCCACCAGAACCGTGAAGGGGAGAATGTCAACCTGAGTGAGAATGAGGGCAACGATCATAACTTGTTTGATGACTCTGAGTATGAAGAAGAAGAAGCTGGTGATGACACCCGAGAGGTAGAACATCCTAGGGGAGGCCCTATGGAACAGTTCATGGAGTTACTTAGGCAGAACTTGGACCGTCCCCCAGTTCAACAACCACCCCAAAATGCTAATGCTAATGCTTTCCGGAACTTCAAATCCCTGAAGCCCCCAGAATTTAAAGGAACTGCCGACCCGGTCGAGGCAAGGGCCTGGCTGAAGGAAATGGAAAAATCTTTCAAGATACTAGGTGTCGCTGAGGAGCAGAAAACTGTTTTCGCCACTTACCTTCTGAAAGGTGAGGCGAACTATTGGTGGGAAGCTAAGAAGAATTTGGAAGGAAGAGGTGTGGTGACCTGGGAGAGGTTTAGCGAGCTGTTCTTGGAGAAGTACTTTCCTAGGTTCATGGAGACACAAATGGAGCTGAAGTTTTTGGAGCTGAAGCAAGGAAATATGACGGTGGCCGAGTATGAGGCCAAATTTACTGAGTTGTCGAGATTTGTGCCAGAATATGTGAACTCTGAGGCAAAGAGGGCCCGAAGGTTTCAATTAGGGCTAAAACAATGGATTCAGAATCGTGTGGCGGTTCTTGAGCTGACAGACTATGCCACCCTGGTACAAAAAGCGTCAATTGTTGAGGCTGGGAGTGAACAGATGCAGAAAGAGAGGAAAGGAAAGAAGAGGAAGTTGGATAGTCGAAAGGGAAACTCTGCCGGAGGGAGCTTTCCGAGCAAATTTAAGCGAGGAACGATGTCCCAACCCAGCGGAAACTTTGGAACCAAGAGAGCTGAAAGTTGGAGTGTGGGCCAGAGCGGCCGACCACAGGGATCGTCTTACTCTACCCCATCCCGAGCCCAACCCCCAGAATGTAATAAATGTGGAAGGAAACATGCGGGCGTGTGTAACCTGCAAGATGTGAAGTGCTTCAAGTGTGGGCTGACAGGGCATTATGCTAATGCCTGTCGCGGAACTAGTAACAACCCGAGTGCCGGAGGTAATTGCTTCAAGTGTGGGAAACCAGGGCACCGAATGTGGGAATGTATGTCCTTTGGGCCAGCTGCATCGAGAGTAAGTGGAACTGCTTCTAACAAGGCCTCTACTGCAAGAACCTTTAACATGACGGTGCAGGATGCCGTGAGGAACACGGATGTGATTGCAGGTACTCTACTACTCAACTCAGTTAAGGCAAATGTTTTATTTGATTCGAGAGCTACCAAGTCTTTCATATCTCTAGATTTTGTATGTCAGTTAGGCCTTAAGACTGAACCATTGAAAGACAGATTGCAAATAGAGATAGCTAATCATGAAATTATTCCCGTTATCTAAGTATGTCCAGGTTGTGACCTAGAAATAGAAGGGCGGCACTTTCGGGTAGACTTAATACCTTTTAAACTAGGAGAGTTTGACGTAATAGTAGGTATGGATTGGTTAACAACCCACAGAGCCCAGATTGATTGTGTAAAGAAGAAAGTAAGTTTGAGACTACCAAGGGACGAGGAAGTAGTGTTTAGTGAGAAACGGCAAAACCAAAAGTTCCTGACTATGATTCAAGCTAAGAAGCTGTTACGTAAAGGATCCGAAGCCTATTTAGCCTATTTGAAGGATACCAAGAAGGAGGCACCAAACCTACAGGAAATCCCTGTCGTTAATGAGTTCGCGGATGTATTTCCGGATGATCTTCCCGGACTACCACCCGATAGAGACATCGAGTTCGCCATAGACCTAGTTTCGGGTACGGCCCCAATTTCGAAAGCCCCATATCGGCTAGCCCCAGTGGAGATGAAAGAGCTGGCCACTCAGTTACAAGAGTTGTTGGATAAAGGGATGATAAGACCTAGTGTGTCACCGTGGGGAGCCCCGGTGTTATTCGTGAAAAAGAAGGACGGCAGTATGAGATTATGTATAGACTACAGGGAGTTGAACAAGGTGACTATAAAGAATAAGTATCCCTTGCCCAGGATAGATGACCTGTTTGATCAATTGAAAGATGCAGTTTACTTCTCTAAAATTGATTTGAGGACCGGGTATCACCAGTTAAAGATCAAACCGGAAGATATACCAAAGACGACCTTTCGCACCCGGTACGGACACTATGAGTTCCTAGTGATGTCATTTGGGTTAACGAATGCCCCTGCAGCTTTCATGGATTTAATGAATCGAGTCTTCAAGAAGTACTTGGACAAGTGTGTTATAGTCTTCATCGATGACATCTTGATTTATTCCAAGACGAAGGAGGAACATGCAGAGCACTTGAGGATTGTATTGGGAGCATTGAGAGAAGAAAAGTTGTACGGTAAGTTCTCAAAGTGCGAATTTTGGTTGGAGGAAGTTCAGTTTTTAGGGCATGTGATTAGAGAACAAGGCATTCTAGTGGACCCAGCCAAAATAGAGGCTGTATCAAATTGGGAGAGACCAACCACTCCGACAGAGGTGAGAAGTTTTATAGGGTTGGCTGGCTACTACAGGACATTTGTCCAAGACTTTGCCAAGATAGCAGCCCCTTTGACCCGACTAACTCGCAAGACCGAGAAGTTTGTGTGGACTGAAAAATGCGAAGAGAGCTTCCAAGAGTTGAAGAAGAGGTTGGTGACAGCACCAGTACTAGCCCTACCTGATGATAAGGGAGATTTTGTGATTTATAGCGACGCATCCCATAAAGGTTTAGGGTGTGTGCTTATGCAGCACGGTAAAGTGATCGCGTATGCATCCAGACAACTTAAGGAGTATGAGATAAGATACCCCACCCATGATTTGGAATGAGCAGCGATAGTTTTTGCTTTGAAGATTTGGAGACATTATCTTTACGGAGAAAAGTGTGAAATCTACACGGATCACAAGAGCTTAAATTACATATTCACTTAGAAAGAGTTAAACATGTGGCAGAGGAGATGGTTAGAGCTAATCAAGGATTATGATTGTGAGATTCATTATCACCCAGGGAAGGCCAACGTAGTGGCCGAAGCACTTAGCCAAAAGGAGAAACTTAAGATGATAACGTCAGTGGACGAGTTGATCAAGGACCTTGAGAAACTAGAGATTGAAGTGAGGTTACCAGGAATTGGACAAGAGAGTCTAATGGAAATAAAAGTCCAACCACCGCTATTGGAAAAGATTAAGTTATGCCAGGAAAAGAAGATAGAAGAAGAAAAGAATTAGATGGAGAAAATTTTGACTGGCGAGGAAATTAAGTGTGAGAAGGACGGGAATGGAATTATGAGGTACGCATCTAGGATATGGATCCCGAACGTTTAGGAGTTAAAAGATGAGATTTTGCAAGAGGCTCATAGTTCGAGGTACTCAATTCACCCTGGAGGCACTAAGATGTATAGAGATTTAAGAGAATACTATTGGTGGCCAAATATGAAGAAGGACGTGGCAAAGTGGGTAAGTAAATGCTTGACATGTCAAAGAGTAAAGGCCGAACACCAGAGGCCCAGTGGATTGTTGCAACCCTTAGAGATACCCGAGTGGAAGTGGGAGCAAATTGCGATGGACTTTGTGGTCGGATTACCAAGGACCAAGACTAATCATGATGCCATTTGGGTAATTATCGATAGGTTGACAAAGTCAGCACATTTTCTTCCAATCAACGAGAGATATACTGTCGATAAGCTGGCAGATATTTACTTAAAGGAGATTGTGGTTAGGAATGGGGTTCCTGTGAGCATTGTATCAGATAGAGACCCAAGATTCAACTCCAGGTTCTGGAGAAGTTTCCAGGATTGTGTGGGGACCAAGTTAAACATGAGTACTGCATACCATCCCCAAACAGACGGACAGAGTGAGAGAACCATCCAGACCATCGAGGACATGTTGAGGGTATGTGCCATTGATTTTAAGGGAAGTTGGGATGACCACTTGCCGTTGATCGAATTTTCCTACAACAACAGTTACCATGCGAGTATAGGCATGCCCCCATATGAAGCTTTATACGAACGAAGATGTCGGTCTCCCTTGTGTTGGGAAGAAGTTGGAGAGCGGAAGATTTTAGGGCCTAAACTGGTCCAACAGACAAGAGAAACTATCGAGCTCATAAGAGGACGGCTGGTAGCGGCCCAAGACAGACAGAAGAAGTATGCGGACCAGACCCGCAAGGACAAAGAATATGAGGTACGAGAGTTTGTGATGTTGAAGGTATCGTCGTGGAAAGGATTGATGAGATTTGGTAAGAAGGGAAAACAAAGCCCGAGATTTATTGGACCTTTTGAGATCTTGAAACGAGTTTGGAAGTTAGCCTATGAATTGGCTTTACCCCCGAGCTTACAGCAAGTACATAATGTGTTCCATGTGTCCATGTTACGACCATACCATACCGATTTCCGACATGTGATAGAACATGATCAAGTGGATCTGCAACCAGACTTAACATATGTCGAGCAACCCGTAGAAATCATGGATAGAAAAGAACAGGTGCTGAGGAACAAGGTTGTCAAATTAGTGAGAGTTTTGTAGAGGAATCAGAATGTCGAAGAATCAACATGGGAACTAGAGAGCGCGATGCGTGAAAAGCACCCCCAACTGTTTTCAACCTGATTCCGGGACGGAATCCTTTTAAGGAGGGGAGGCTGTAAGAACCCTAATTTTTGGTAATATTTCCTTTTATTTAATATCTTGTGACATTGTCATTATGGAACCTTTCTTGTCATCCCTGTTGATTAATGGAATTGATTGTCTGAGAAACTGCATTGTTGCATTTATTATGTAAGATAAAAAGGGAGATTGTGAAGGCAGGAGTCTTATCGTTAGTAAGATTTATAAAATTTGGTATTTGAGAATGGTTAGAGTATTAAAGGATTTATTATGAATTATGACGAGGAATTATGGACATTCGAGGAATTTACACAATTAAGTGCTTAAGGAATTATAGGGGAAATCTCTACGCGACAAAATATTATTACGAGAGATTAATTAAGATACGATACGAAATAAAGATTAAATGAAAAGCATTGGTGGAAGAATAATGATACAAGGAGTAGTATTGCATGCAAGTCCCATGCAACCAAGTGGTTAGAAATCAAGCAAACTAGTTAGCCATTGGAAGATGAATAGTACCTAGTTACTTGCTTTTTCAAGAAAGGGGACAAGTAGTACATGAGGCCATGCTTGCTAGTACTTACCTATACTTACATGATATGTATCACCCAACCTAACCTAACATCAATTATTCACCCAACACAAAACACAAAACACAAACTCTTCTCCCCCCCCCCTTTGTATTGCTCTCGGCCAAAAGAAAAAAGGAAGAAGAAAAATTCTTCTTCCCCCTCTTCCATCACTCATAAATCACCACATAATTCCTAGGTCATCTTCATCATCTAGACAAGGTATGTTAGCAATTTCAATCCATTTCATCCACCCAATTTCAAGTTACAAATTGTTAAAGCTTGGGTGAATAGTAACCATGTTTTATTTTCTTTTAGATCTTGAATTGTAAGTGTTGTAGGAGACCATTTAAGGTGTTGTTGAGTTGTGAAAAGCTTATCCAAGGCCCCTAGGTGCTCAAGAAGGTATAAAAATCTCAAACTCTCTTGGTTATGTATTATTTATAAAGTATGGTAGTAGATCCATGTGTTTGTGAGCTAATCTTGGTTGTATATGTAATGGATAGCATGGATCTTGAGTTTTGATGTTGAGATTGTGACTTTTATGATTATCGATAATATATATATATCTCCATGAGTGTTATGAACCATGATCTAAGTGTATTAAGTGTTGGTTGTGTTGTGGAATTGTGAAAATGGTTGATCTAAGTAGTTTGTGCTTGCTGAGTTTTGTCCAGGAACATTGACCTGTATTGTAGCACGATTTTGAACCCCCAAATGTTGTCCCCTGATGTCCTACCATATATTGTTGGAAATATAATTGAATTTAGTTTCTGGAAATGTAAGGTTCATGACTAGGTGATGTATAGATTTTAAGTTATGGACGGAGAAGTGAATTGTGTTTCTGGACTCCGGACTGCACTAAGTGACCCCCTTGTGAACCTTGTTCAAACCCCTAAAAATACATGTTGGATCATGAAAAAAATTGAGAAGTTGGGGAATGCAGTGGTGAAGACCACCCAAAAATAATTTGATTAAAATATGAATTTTTGGATTTTATAAAAATGCTAGAGTAAAATTCGCGCATGGGAAAAAGTCGATTAGTGGAGCATGATTCTAGGGTTAATGGTTATTATTCGAATAAGGTAACTAAATTAAGTCAATTAAGTGACGAGCGTAATCGAGTGATGACATGAACCTATAGTGGGGCTAGAGAGTCATAAGACGAAGTCGTTAAGTTAATTTCGTACCCCCCTAAAGCCCCGTAATTAAAGAGATATTGTTAAGGTACTAACGAGCGGTTATTGCTTATGTATAGATCGTTCGAATCCGCACGCTCGACCACCCCAACCAAACCAAGGCAAGTTTACTTTTCAAAACTTATCCATAGACAAGGACTCTCACTGTTGTGTTTGTAGTTTTCAATTATATCAAATGCTATGTTTATCGAAGTATTGATGCAATTGAGATTGAATAAGTACATATATGCTTGTACCCCTTGAACTTAGATTGAAATGTTTTCTTCGGACAACGACTCTAGCAATAGAGGTCGTAGCGGTCCGTATATACTATTGACCGGGGAGCGGTATATTATTATATCGTATCTAGATTGCGAAAACCTGAAGGGTCATTCGGGTGGTATCGTATACTCAAATAACTATTGTTATATCTTCGTAAATACTCGAAACCCTATCTTGGATTAAAAGTTTATTTTATTGAATAATTATTTTACTAATTATTAATATTAAATCTTAAAATATTATTTATTAATCATTGTTCATTATTTAAAAACAAAGTTAATCCAAGATACTTCTTAATACTTTCAAACTCGAACTCTTTCGAACTCAAAACATTTTCGAAAACCCCCGGTCAGGTTCTGCTTCTTGTATGATTTCAAGAATCATCGGTCGACCGATGTCGACCTCAATTACTCTGTTTTCAATCAAAATCAAGTTTTAAAAGAAAAAGAAAAAGGGACTCTGGCAGGTGTGGGAACCGTTGACGAACGATTCCCGGGATGTGTAAGCGGCCGTGAGCCAGGCGGTCCATCAATTATTATTCCGGCCCAGGTGTTGCCGAAGGATGATTACGGATGTAGTTTTCATCGAGGGTGATTACGGATGTAGTTTTCACCCGAGGGATAGTTACGGATGTAGTTTCTATCCTTCAACCGGTAGAGAAGACCCGCGGATTATTGGAATTGGATGTGGCGACTGATCATCGTCAATCCTTGTCAGGTTTTTTGTTTTCTTTAAGTCCCATTCCTCCATTTTGGAAAAATGCTTTGACACTGTTCTTAGGCTTTTGTGCCAAGTAGCCGATAGTGTTCTATTTTGATGAGAAAGATGTTGACTCAATGCAGTATCTAGAACTGCAAGTTTATTTTGAAAACGAGGGCACATATTGTTGCACCTTCGAGATTTATCAACTATGACAAGTGATTTTATATCTGATTGATACAAACAAGTTTAATAACTGCCAATCATATGAAATGTTATATTGCTTACCTTATACATATATTTCTTGCTGAGCTATAGTTGCTCACTCTTGCTTGTTTTCAAATTTACAAACACAACAGCTATGCAAAATGGCAAGACCCAGACAGACTGCTCGAAAGCAGGTGACTAGACCCGAGCCAGCACTTGAGATTCCACCGGTAGGCCCCATTAGCCGGATTGGTTGGCAGCTTTTGTTAGTTCGTTTTATTTATCAGCATGACCTGTGCAAGGCAGTGTATCGTAACAAACTTTCAAGCCGCCAACTTCGCTTTATATCGAAGTGTTGCTGGTAGCATAAATACTATTTAATTCGGTCTGTAATAACTCTGATAATTTTATTACTGTTTAATCAATGTGTGACGTTTCTGAGGCTCTAACCTGTGTGTATGTGTGCGGTGTGAGTTTATTGTGGGGTCAATGGCTGTGTTATATATATTATGTGCAAGAACAGGTATGTTATTAATGGAAAATGGACCGTGAGCGCCTAGATCTCCGACCCCGGATCTGGGGGCGTCACAGCTTGTTTCTTTATGTAGAACTGTTTAAGTTGCTTTTTGTCGTTCCGTTTGGTTGACGCTCTTTTTTCGCAGGGTATGCCCCTAGAAGTGTAATCGTTTGCCATTGGTATAAATTTTTCAATTATAAAAAAAACGTTCTTCTCCCTGATTGAAAAAGCAGAAAATGCTGCAAAATGCATTAGAATGACAAGTTATTTCAATTTAACCATAAATATTAACTATTGAGAAGTGGAATGCAAATTAATATACCTTCTTCGAATTTCTCAAGATCACTAACATCCTCTTCAATTGTCTTTGGACGTTTGGCCGATCGCAACCAATCTTGAGCACAAAGTAATCCCTCCACAACTTTGGCCGTCAAAGAACTCCTATATGGATCAAGTACTCTTCCAACCGTACTAAAAGCGAATTCCGATGCTACGGTGGAAATAGGGATTGCTAGTACATCACGAGCAAGTTGTGAGAGAATGGGTAACCTACTTGAATTAACTCTCCACCATTTCAAAATATCAAACTCATCTTCATTTTTCGTAACATAGACACTTTCTTTAAGATAGATATCCAATTCACTCTTGGATTCTACTTCTCCATTCTCCAATTTTTGTTTCATGAATCTAGCTCCTAATGTCGATTGTGTTCTTGAAGTTGAAGATGTAGTTGAATGTATGCTTGGGGATCTACTTGAAGATTGAACTTCTTGATTTGCTTGAGTAGTTTTAGGTTGACAAATCTTTTTATACTCTTCAAACAACTCTCTTATCACTATACTTGTATCGCTTGCCAACTTCCAACCCACATCTTTTCCATATTCCTCACAAAGTGCAAACTCAAGGAACTCCAATTTGTACCTAGGATCAACAACAACCGCCACATAGATAAGTTTGTTCATTTTGTGCACATCACCCCAATACTTATCATATTTAACTTTCATTTTTTCGCCCATTAAATTCACTTCATCGTCATCACTCTTCACCCAATCTTTCAACAAATAATTAACCGTGCTAATTTCATGATAGAATATATTTGATGTGACATACAATGAACCCGAAATCCTCAAGGTAAGTTCATAAAAATGAACTAAGATATCAACCATCCTTCTAACAATTCTTCAATCCCAAGAAGTGGGCACACCACCATTCTCATTAAGCTCATTTACAAAGAGCGTGTCCATTGTTTCATATAATTCAAATGCACCTTGAAACTTTTGAGCAACATTTAACATCAAATAAGTGGAGTTCCATCTTGTCTTTACATCCAAACATAACATAGATTTAGAATTAACATAAATTTTAATTAGCAAAAAAAAAAAGAATTAACATCCACTAACTCAATGCATTCCTTGAATTTAGCTAGTCTTGTCGGAGATTGCCTTATATACCTAACCGCCTTTCTTACTCTTTCAACCGATGGATCTATTTCTTCAAGTCCTTTTGTCACAATCAAATTAGTTTTTTTTTTGCTAATTAAAATTTTATACCAAAAGGAAAAGGATGACACATCTAGGGGCATACCCCGCGATTAGTAAATAATCAACTAAACACGTCCTAACCGGACCAACAAAATAACTATTCCAGTCTACGTAGAAGAACTAGTTACAAACTAGTTTAACATATTATCATAATCTCATCAGAATTAATCATAGTAAAACAAAAACATTCTAAACATCAATTTGCCCTTGCGACCCCCGTTCATCTAATCATTTTCCAATCGGTGCTCCAGTAAGCTCGAAATAAAATCGCTGTCCCCTTGACCCCAGTGGTTACCACTGTTCCAGCGAACATCATCAAAGGCCAAGGAAACCTTTTCTCGAAAAGAGACTACATCCCCTTCCAGATCATTAACAGCCAGGCTGTTAACCATGCCAATAACACTGGCAGCCACATTCAGTTCAATATTCTCCGGACCAAGGGTCTTAAAGTGAACACCCTTTGCAACCTCTCCCCATCCCGCTATGATTCTGCTTCCAGTTCTATCCCTGCCTTGCATGATACTTTCAGTAGTGAGGCATTCAGTATCCTCAAACAGTTTTATTCTGTTATCAAAATAGACATTAACCACTCTGAATTCCTTAACATCATTACTCGAAACCAATGAATGGCTCGTGACCACATATAGGCTTTGAGCATCAATAGGAACTCTCATTACATCCTTGTTTCCTGATAAGGCCATAAAAACCCACTCCCATATCCATCTGGATAGCAGCCAATTCCCCATATCTAATACTTCGATGAAGAAACCAGCCCTCCTGGTCTTCAAAACTTTTAGAACATCAGTTGTCCACCCTGCGCGAACAATCAGTCGAAGTGCCTCCTTGTCTTTTGCAACAAACTGAAGGATATTAGCCTCCATTCCCATATCTTCTAAAACACCCGGCATGCCGAGAGTACGTTCATTAGTACCCTTCATATCAATGCCAACATCGCATTCTTGCATTTGCAAAGCGTGCTCCGTAAAATCCTCAAACAGATGCTTGAAGGTAGAAACCTCAACATTTACCCTTAGAAAAGGCAGCCTCTTTTGAGGACTTTCCTCAAACATTTTGCAGGCTTTCATTACAAACCCCTTCTTACTAAGTGAGAATAAATACCTAGCAACAACACCATTAAAAACATGGCTCATCTCTGTTGTATTCTCAATACATATCACACACTCCAGGTGGGTCTTCGCACAATTCCTCTCCCGGAGAGCAAAAGCATTGGCGTAGAGCATCTCAAATAGAGGTGTCCTTACCCACTTCTTTACATTTAGAATCTCCTCATACCCATAACTGTAGTGCCATCGAGTCATACAAACCTTAACCAAACTAACCCCCTTATGGTCCACATGAAGTAAAGAGATGCCTCTGATAAAACCTTACGATTTCTTCGATTTGACAAGAAGGACGAATCCTTCAACAGCATCATCACCTAAAAGAGTGGGTTTAATGTACCTATCTTTGAATAGGCTGAGCGAGAAATGTCTCTCAATAGAACACAGATGTAACAACCCGAATTTCAAAATAAAATAATTATTATTATTTTACGTCGACCGATAGAATTGATTAGAGAAGAGAATAGTCAAATATTATTTTATAAAATTTATTAGATTATGGAGCATTTATGTGATAAAATGTTGTTTGTATATGATTAAGTGGGAAAATGGGTTTGTTTAAATTTTGTAAATTAAGTCAATGTAACTTAATTGCTAAATGACTTTGTGAGTTATCTGAATCAAATTAATATTATTTGGGATTATTGTGGTGATCGTCCTTGAATTCAATGATACGGATTTTATTCCATTTAATAAGTCAATTTTCTTTGTATGAATTTATGATCATTTATTGTGTCTATGTCACTTATATGTGAACTTGTATGATTAAATGTGCTTGTATGAATTTTTAATGCATTTAAAATGCTATTTCTAAGCGCTGTTTGATTTTTTCTAAAATTCTTGGAGCATTGCAAAATCATGAAATCTCTTTCATAATGTTTCTTCAGTTTCTAGAAACGTTTTAAAAATGCAAGTTTATTTTATTTGGGCTCCAATAATTTTTATAGATTTTTAAAGTATGAATTTCTTTTTAGATAAATTATCTTGTAAAATCTCTAGTTTAATGATTATAAGTCGTAAAAATATATTTTTGATAAGTATGTATACCTAATTTTATACTCTTGGTTATAAAAATAAGAGTTTTATTTATTTTGGGCTTTTTGAATTTTTTAAATGATTTTATGAAAGATATTTCTTTTTAAAGACTATTTCTTGTAAAATCCATATCTTTTTATTTGCAAGTCCCAAAAATATTTTAAAAATATGTGTGGATTGAGAATTTCAAGATCCTGATTTTAAAAATATAAATTTTTGTATTTACTTCAATTACCATTTATTAGCATTTTAAATGAATAAAAGGATAGTGTTTTTAGCTAAAAGGATAGTGTTTTTAGCTAGTGGGTTGCCAAATTTACAAGAATGACCTTCCTTTTTGCCTATAAAAGCCCACCCATCGCCACCTTTTATTTTATTTTTCAGCCCAGAGCAGCCCCCCACCCCACTTCATCTTTCTTTCTTTCATTCTCCATTGTTCTTAAGCTTTGAAGAAGTTAAATCCCCTCTTTGAAAGTGATTTCTTCACCAAACTTGAAGTATTAGTAACCAAAAGCACTCTCTTTCAATTCTCTATCTATCCCTAGCCATATCTTTGAGTTTTATCAAGTTTTTTAAATCTGAAAATTTGGAGAAATAGGATTCTTACCCCATTTTGTTGCATGCAAGGTTAGATAAATGTTGTGGGAGTTGTACTTGATGAGACCCACTAAAATTTTGGGCTCTTGTCATATGCATAAATGTTTTAGTGTGTATAGTTCATAATCTTCTTTGCATGTGAGTTTCATTCATGCTTAAGTGAAGTTTTTGAAATGGGTTTGAGTTTATATGAGGTTTAGAAGTGATTAAAGACTAGTATAAGTGGTGGATATAAATCTTAATGCTTGCATGTCATTTTTATTTTAAGGGTTTGAATTTTTAAATCTTGTAAACTTTGATTTTTAGATTGGTTAGCTTTGGGTTGATGTTCTTGGTGATTTTTGTGAAAGATTTTGAGATGCATGTTGATTTTACTAATTGCATGTTGGTTTCTTTGATTTTTAATCCAAGTTACAAGGACTTTGTGTGTTAAGTTAGTTGTCCAGAAATTTTCCAGCAACTGTCCTGTTTTACTCTATTTATTCGAGAGTGTTAATTCCTGTTCTGGGCAGTTGTCTCTACATGAAAATTGTTCTACTTGGAGTCTATTTTGTGTAGGAGAAAACGGTGCGTCATTTAAGTTAGCGGTTTAGGAGATATCAACGTTTTAGTAAAACCTGCGCAGAGTAGAGTAATCTCTCGGGTTACTGATTTTGGAGCTGTATTTCACCCACTTAAACTTTGTGTTTTAAGCTGAAATTTTTATGGTTGCTAGATGGATGGTTCAGGGTGATCCCAGAAAAATGTTATGTAAAAATCTCAATTTTTCAATTTACTAAAAATGTTTGAGTGGTGCTGTGTATATATGTATGTTTTTGGGCTTGATTAATGAGGTTAAATTGTATAAGGTAATTGAAATGTGTATGTGTCGAATGAGTTTGTGTGTGTGCCAAGTACATGTATGTGTATTAGATAGGCGCTTGTTTGATTGATATAGTTTGGTCATTGAGAGCCCTGTTTTCGAAAATTCATAGTAAATCGATCTTACATTCAAATTTTCTGAGCTATATCAATCTGGAAAGCTCTTTTCAAACTCTACGTTTTTCGTTTACATTCCGTTGTCAAAATTCTGTGATCTTAATACGTTTAACTTCAAAACATTAGTGTACGCATGGACTGATTCTATTTTAACAGTCCACGTTTTGATCGATTCTGAATTTGTTACTTATCTGTTTTTAACGAGCCTTATCATTCCGGAAAGGCCTCGGAATTGTCTTCGAGTTTCATGTTCTGTACTTTTTAATTTAATGTCATCCTGATAGTGTAAATTGGATGTCGTTCCAGGCTGGTCAAAACAGATTGTTAAGGATAATGGTCATTTTGGTGTATTGTGAATTGTGGTTGCAAGTATGGTTGTAAGTAATGTCAAATAAATATAATATAAAGTAAGTTGAATGCTTGTTTATGTTAAGTATGACTTGTTATTTTTGTCGGTTGTATTCTAACTGGGAATGTGATATAAGCGGGGAAGTGCTGCCGAAATTTTCTAAATTTTAAACCTTTCTAAATATTATCGACACACTTTCCACTGCTAGCTATCATATGAACAATTGGAATACCTTATGTGTTACTTGTTATGTGAGTTATGTGTTATGTGATTAGAAGGTCGTAGGCATCCTAGATATACGAATATATGAAGATATGTTTACATTATTATGTGTTAACGACTATAAGCATAGTCGCTACTGAAATGGAATTAGTATTTAAACCTCTTCTTGGTTATCGATAAGATTACGGGCGAGAGTCAATTGATTATCTTATGTTTGTAATAAAGTTATTAAGTGTATATTGATTGGTTGATTTGGTGATTGTTGTGAGGTGTTGTATACACCGGAAAGTGTCTTATAGTAATATTTGTGGTTAAGATAAACATGTTAGAGTGTGCGTACTATCGTCGGTAGAACGTATGTTTATCCCGAAGACTAAAGTACCGTATTGTGTTAACTATAGAATCGACGTGACGTGCAGATTAGATTACGGTGAATTTGACTGGTGGCAATCGCAAGTGTATCGAATCGAAAGAGGATCAAATCATAGAATTGGACACGCGGGATAGATGAAAGAATGTTCTCTCTAAATCGTCAAGCGTACTTATTAGCTAGGATCTAAGGTAAGTCTACTAACCGTACTCTTTCGTTTAGAGTATGCATGCTTTTAAAATATCTATGATGAATGCTCAAGTATAAAGTTATGTTTTCTTAAAAGCAAGAATTCTGCAAATGCTTTATTTAAACTCGTAAATTGCGAGTGTTTTCTCGAAACAAACCTTTATTTCACCATCTTGTTCATAATACCTTTGCTTCACCCCTAAACAACGATCTTTTTTATTCTTGTCATGAACTTTGAATCGAGATTGTGAATTGAAACTCGAAATTTGATTTTCCCGAAAGACTTGAATTATAATCGAGAACTTGAAATTCTTGTTCCATAAATCTGACAATTTTATTCGACCCTGGAAATGGAAATTTGATTTTGACCGTTACGCCGGTCAAGTGTATTTTGATTGGGCCTGAGATGTCGCCCTGATGGCGTAAGAGGTCGGGTGACGCCGATCCAGCGGGTTATTAAATGGCCAATGTCAATAAGTGCCAAGGATCCTTTAGAAGTGTGTTGGAGTCACAGTAATATGTGGCCCGGAGCTAATGCGTTGGATGATCACCTAGCTTAGCTCCTAGCGTGTGGTTCCAATTCCATTCCGTTTGATTCGGTAAATAAATCTTCTTGACCCTGATTATTTACCGCTATATTTTTGAAATGTTGATATACCCTGATTATCTACCGTTATCTTGATTTATAGTCTGTAAAGGGAATCTCTTATTAAAGTTCGTTCTTTAAACATCAAAATTGTTTTGTAGCTTTGGAAGTGATTCATTTATTGAATTCTACAAACCTCCATCTTATTTGAAATTGTCATTATGAATATTTCAAAAACTGTATCATCCACAAGTTGGATTTTTAAACCTTCAAAGTTTTTCCAAAAGTATTTTTGTATACTCTATTATATACTTGTTGAGCGCCTCTTTCGCTCATTCTTGATTTTGTTTTAAATCTTATTTTACAGAGATAGATAGCTGATGCGGTTGACTTAATTTAGCTCGAAGCAGGGCAAGTCATGGAGCAAGTTTTTTTTTTTGCTAAGTTTAGGGACGCGGGACTTCTCCCATTTTCGAAGGCCTTCGGCCCTCTAAGAGCCTAGACTCCAGGTTAGACCCCTATATGGGAATCTATAACCCGCCTAGAGCTCCGTTGTACCTGTGATACGAAGTACCAAAGAAATTCCCTTCGGGAAGATCCCTAATAAGCCTTTTAACGTCATGCTCATGATTAAGCCTTTTAATGTCTTGCTTAGGACAATAAGCCTTTTAACGTCTTTGCCTAGGACATCAGGCCTTTTAATGGTCATGGAGAAAGATGATGTTTGGCTCAAAGCGATTCTGATATTTTTGGAGCTAGTCTAATAGATGTTTAGTTAGACTGGTATGGTATTCATATTCTTGTGTTGTATTATTTGTTGTATTAGAATATTGTGGCCGTTGTATACCTTATATCAAGGTGATACCAACATCATAAGATTGTTTAAGAGACTGTTGTAAGTTAATAAAAGAAGTTATTATTATTATGTTTTGGATTTCTTGTTTCAAAGTCTATAACCTGAAAAGATTCTTTGTAGTTAGGGGTCAGATGTTCTATTTTAGATTAAATATTGGGAGGTGATTGTTTGATTATTAAGGTTTTCCGCAGTAGCGACCCATATCCCTGACCCCGGATTTTGGGGCGTTACAACAGACCTCCATATCGAGTTGTCCCCTCTCCATTACTACAAGCATCTTTCACACCTTCAAACAGAGTATGTGCTAAATGGTCAAGACCATTCCAATCGTGAAGCAGGCCATCGCCTAAGACCTTCAAAGGCCTCAACCAATAGCCTTCACAACTATCTGTAACATAAACCACTCTGAGAGTGATGATATTCCTCTGAGAAGAATGGAACACAACCAGTCCATTTTCCAGATCAATACAACTGAACTCCAAAAACCTCACCAAACTTCGGACATGAGAAACAAACTCAAAACACAAACCCATTAATAATATATATTATAAGAAATATGGTGGAGGTGGTAGGGAGGGAAGAAGATGAATTTGTGAAGGTTAGATATATAGATCTGATGAAAAAAAGGTGTAGAAATGGCTAAAAATTTTGTGATGGCTAGAAGGAAAACAAAGGGTTTCTAGAGAGAAGGAAGAGAATCTCTCTCTAGATGACTCTCATCCTCCAAAATGAAGTTTTCACAATCAAATTAGTTATGTGTGCAATACATCTCATGTGCATATATTTTCCATTCAAGAAATCACACCCCCTAGAAGAGAACCTATCTTTCAATTTTTGAATGCAAGTATGATTTGAACTAGCATTATCAACCGTCACTTTTGCAATTCCCCATTCTTCAAACACATGTCAAGGTCCCTAGCTAAGAGCTCGCCCTTATGACTCTCTATAGGACAAAAATTAATTATTTTCTTGTGCAAGTTCCAATTATGATCAATGTAGTGAGCCGTAATGCACATATAATTAATTTTTTGAATTGAAGTCCAAGTGTCCGTGGTGATATTAATTCTTTGACCCGACATCTTAAAATATGTGGTCAACTTCTTCTTCTCATCTAAAAAGATTTGGTAACAATCTCTTGCCACGGTAAAACGAGATGGCATCTTAAAAAGAGGTTGAGTTGTTTTCATGAAATCATTAAATCCCTCACCCTTAACGAATCTAAAGGGCAGTTCATCAATGATGATCATGGAAGCTAACTTATGTCTACTAGCTTTTTGATCAAAACGCCAATTTTTAAGAATGCCATCATTTCCAGCTACGGATTGTAAAGACAATTGTGTTTGTTTTGAGTTTGACTCACCACTAAGTGGTATCTTTGAGTAGGCTTTGATATGTTTTAAAAGATTGCTATTGCCATTTAAAGTAGTATTGGAGAAGTATTCCCTACCACAATACTTGCACCTAGGTTTTTTAAACCCTTCCGCATCCACAAACCTCTCCATACGATCCCAAACTTCTGACCTCGATTTCATAGGCTCTCTTTTTCTCTTGGCGGAGCTTTCTTGTGTTGGAGGATTATTAGCATCATTAGAATCTCCCATCCCCATGTCTCATTGTGAATCTCGTTGTGAATATGACTGAGACATTATTTGACCCGAAATCAAGAGAAAAAAAAACAAGAAATCAGTTTTAAGCAGTAAGCACTACCAGTAAGCACTAATATTGCTATGAGAGTCTAGTAAGAGAAGCTCCTCCTTCTCTCTAGAAACCCTCTTGTAGCCGCTTTCAATCTTACACAAATCTCCATCAGATTTTCACATTCAACCTTCACAAATCCATCTTCCACCCCTATTCTCACACCTTTACACTAAATTTCTTTAGAAAACCATGAGTCGAAAAAGGGTTTCCTTTGCGGAGGATTTCTCATCGGAGGATGGGAGATCCCGTAGTCCTCCTCTTGGGGGTACCATTGGGCTAGTTCTAGACCGGTTATGTGATGCGTCGAAATCCCAGATGGGATCGACATTGAGTATGAGTCCAAAAAAGGGGTCCTTTGCGGAAAATTTGGTCTCATTGATTCCTACTGATAGATCTCATTCTAAAATGGGTTCGATGCCTAGGGTAAGGGCATCTGAATATGTTGTGGAGACTGGACTGAACGGATCTAGTCCTAATACCTGGGGTAGTGACCAGGAAAAGGGGTCTCCAAGGCCTTCACGGAAGGGGAAGGAATCAAAGGGAACCTCTAATTCTTGTAAAAGGATTAGGGGGTGCAAATAGTTCTCTAGGATTGCATCAAGGACTCGTAGCTCATGCAATGTACATGTGGTGGAAGGTAATTTCATTTACTCCACTTGAATTATTGATAAAAATGTTTGTCATAGAAGTAAATCTACTCCTGTTATTAAGGATGGGGGAAATGATAAAGAGGTAATTGCTCCTAAACCAAGGGTTTTGGCAAGGGCGGTTAGAAGTAGCACTCAGCAGGGGGAAGCTTCTAAGTGTCCCATGGAGGATGATGTTATTGATGGCTCTGCTCCTTTCGCCGTGGGAAATGAGTTGGGGCTAGTAAAAGTGTTGATAATGTGACTCTTGCCATAGGGACTGAGTATAAGGAAATTAGTGATGAAAAGGGGCTTAGTGATGGGTGGTCTGAAGTAGTAGACTTGATAAAGAAGCAGAAGGAAGGGGGAGATAATTACAGGGTCCCAACTTTGTTCGAGTTGAGGAATCTTTTGTTAAGGGGAAGATTAAGGACAACAAACTTATGGCTGAGATTAGTTCCACAGAATATAAGGATGGTATTCGGGAGCTTCTGATTGAAACTTTATTTCACATTAAGAAGCTCAAATAGCATATTATGTCTCATGGGTTTCAAATCCCTGCTGTACAGGATTTTATTCCGCTTAGTGAACTAGAACCATTTGTGAATAGGGCGGGGAAGTTCTATAGTCAAGATACCAAGGAACTTGCAAGGTTGGTGAGCACTATGATTCAGCTGCAACACTTTATTCATAATAATGGGCTGGGTATTTTGCTTATAGACAGTCCCACTGGGACCCTGCGACTCATCTCCTTAACGATGAGAGCCCTTCTCACAGTACTGATAAGGCTGGAACTTTGAGCATAGCACAATGGAAAGAAGCTCATTCACTGCAGGATTTCACTGCTGAACCCCAGTTAGGCGATGAAACTAGACTTTTGGAGATGAAGAAAGAGGAGATTAAACGAGGGAGAGGGGGCAGTGGAGGCCACTCTCATGTCCAAGTGAGCTGCAGCGAAATGGAGAAACTTCAGCAGGAGACCTTGTTATGCAAGGAAAAGATGTGGTGCAGTCACCAAATACTGATGAGCTGGGGCTGTTGGAGGGTTCAAGGAAGAAAGAGGGCAAGATTTTCCTGAAGAAATCGGAGATTAGAAGATGGAGAGCTAGTAGGGGAGGCCACTCCCAGATGTTGTGACCTTGATCCTCTTTGTATAGCTCTGATTGGTTTCGTTTGTTATGCCTAGGTTTATGTGTTTGTCTCTGACTTAGTTTATCATGTTTCGATCTTAGGATTGTGTTTGTTTGTTGATTTCGCGGGGTATGCCCCTAGAATTGTTCTTGCTATTTCCCTTGGGTTATAAAATTTTAATTAGCAAAAAAAAGCACTACTACTGCTAGGCTGCTAGCTACTGCTGCCGTCTGTCTAAAAACAAATTAACTAAACAACTGAGTACTGACTACATACAAAATGGCAAACTAATTAAAAAAATAAATTAAGTAGCAAATTAACAAAACCTAAAGAAATCTAAGCAGCAAATAAAAAATGAATCTATGATAACAAAACTAAGTAACAAATTAAGAAAAACAATTAAGAAATACTTTAAAATCGAATCTATGATTCTCCACTAAACTGAATAAGAATTAAGTAATTAAGTAATCGAATCTAGCAGGTTGCAAATTTGTGACTACAAATTAAATACAAGTTAGAAGAGAAATTTGTAATTAACAACCTTAAAATTGTGATTGAGAATCCGTGGAAGACGAGTGACGAGTGACGACTGACCTGACGAGTGGCAGTCGGGCGGTGGTGGGCCTGGTGGCGATGGTTGCTGGTCGCTAGTAGCCTGGTAAGGTAATTTAGGAATTAGCCAAGTAGGTCGTAGTCGTATTATTATAGATACTGGCTTACTGGGTAAAACGTAAAATAAATATTATATATATAATATATAAATGCAAATATATGGTTTAAATATTTCGGTTTATTCGGTCCAGAACCGAATTTTTTTTAAAAGAACCGGACCGAACCGAATTATATTTCGGTCCAGAACCTAAAACCGAAATAACCGGAATTTCAAAATATTTAGAACCGAACCGAAATAAAGTTTTTCAATTTCGGATTGGTTTTGCTCAGCCTTATGCATACACACGCGTACCATATAAACACACACAGCAAGATGTACATACACGGCCACACATACACACGTTTGTACGGTGAGGAAAGGAGGAGGGAGAGAGATTCTCGAGAGATTAGGTGAGAGAGATTAGAGAGAGATGTGAGGATTTGAGAGAAAGATTAAGACGCTTTGAGAGACCAATAAATGTAACTTGAAAAAGAAAAACAGAGTCTGCGTATGAAGGAAGCCAAGGGTGAAGTAGTAATTCCATATTTGCTAAAAATTCTTTTACAAAAATCATTTTTAAAATTCTAAAATAAGGTTTATGAAATTATCAACCTTCCTATATTTTTAAAATAATTTTAGAGTCAAAAATGAATTTTATACGAATTTTCGAAATAAAGGATCGTTAAATAAAATAAAGCTTTTTAAATCAATTTAAAATACTTAAACACACAATTAAATATTCCCACAAATTTTAAAAACTAAATAATGTCACAAAGATGATAATGCAAAAGGTTTCATGATTTAAATTGACTCCAATGATTTTATATGATTTTCGAAAGATTAAAAATGCACTTTAAAAATACTTTTAATGCACCAAAAATGCAAATAAAATTTCACGAACACATAAGACACATAACAAACATCATATAATCACATAAGCATGATTTCACTCATACCTTGACTTCACAAAAATATATCCATCATATAAATCATGTAATTTTCATTTAACAGCTAAATAAACATTAAAATAATTGCGAAAAAATTCTAGGTAGTTATAGATTTTGCTTCATTTATGATTTGTTTGAACATGAAAAACACTTATAGATTGACTCGTTTGACCTCTATAACTCACGAAAACTTCATTTTGGACTCGTTCGAATAAGAAATTAATTTCGCTTCATTTTTGGACTCATTGGAACAAGAAAACTAATTTTGATTCATTTTGACTTGTTTGAACACGGTAACCACTTGTAGCCTCGTTCTTGACACGTTTGACCCTTAAAACTCACTAATACCTCCTTTGGACTCGTTGGAACAAGAATTCTAATTTTAATTCATTTTTGACTTATTTGAACATAGAAACCAATTGTAGCCTCGTTCTTGACACGTTTGACCCCTAAAACTCACTAAACCTCATTTTGGACACGTTGGAACAAGAATATTGATTTTGCTTCATTTTTTACTCGTTTGAACTTAGAAACCACTTGTAGTTTTGTTGTTGACCCTTTGATTCCTAAAACTCACTAAAACCTCATTTTGGACTCGTTGGAACAAGAAACAAATTTTGATTCATATTTGACTTGTTTGAACATAGTAACCACTTGTAGCCTCGTTCTTGACACGTTTGACCCCTAAAACTCACTAAAACCTCATTTGGACTCACTGGAACAATAACTCTATTTTTGATTCAATTTTGACTTGTTTGAACATGGAAACCACTAGTAGCCTCGTTCTTGACATGTTTGACCCCTAAAACTCACTAAAACCACATTTTGGACACATTTGACCAAGAATATGTATTTCTGCTTCAATTTTTACTCGTTTGAAATGGAAACCACTTGTAGCCTCGTTCTTGACACGTGATAAGTGGATTTTTATCCATTTAGACCATTCTATTTTGGCTTGAATTGATCGCCTAATTCTCGAGTATTTGTGTGGTTTAACGTGTTTTGTGGAGTTTGCGCAGGTATTAAGTTTTTGCAGGTATTTATGGTGTTTTGTAACTCTTGGAACAGAAGTGATTGTGGTGTAAAACGGCGCGTGGAGAAATAGGCTTTAAACAGAAATTCTGCAGAAACAGAATTTGTATAGCGCGACCACGCCAGATATACACTGTGGAGTAGCGCGACCGCGTTGAGGAAAAAGGCTGAATCAGTATAGCGCGACCGCGCTGTGTTTGCACTAGGAAGTAGCGCGACCGCGCTGGGGCTCTGCCTGGCCGACAGGATCCTATTCTGCATGGAATTTTGATACGGAGATTGCTGTTTTCTTATCCTAATTATCATGGAAACATTGTAGGACGGTGGGAATAGTCTAGAAACATTATTTGATAAAGGAATTTTAATTATTATCTTATTTAAAGAGGGAAACTTGTAGTTTTTGATTCCTACTTAGAAACGGCAATTATTTGGAGCAAGGGCTATAAATACACATCCTTGGAGGCTTATTTGGAGAACACCACCACAACACACCAACACCAGAGATCAGATTACTTCACATTACATACACACTTTCTAGCACGAGATTGAGAAGCCAAGGCGAGGATCGTGACAACAAGAAGATCTAGACATAGTTTTCTTGTATTCTTACTAGGCGTATCTTTTGGATGCTTGACCATTATTCGACTTTGTTCCATAACTTTGTTAACATTGGTTTATTCATTATTATTCTCTTCATCTTTATAATGTTTTCATCAAACCCCATGATGACGAACGGTTCGATTATGAACTAATCGCCGTCATGGGGTCCTAGCGGATTTACTTATGGAATTTAGATGTTGATTGCCTAACTTGATATATGTGTGGTGAATTTACGATATCCTTGCATGGTTGTATTTAATTCATATAGATGCGTAGCTAACATCTATCTTGTTAATCTTAAGTGAAGCGACAGTGAATCTTTTGATTTAGAACTTGCCATGCTAGCATAAGTCCATGAATGTTATTCATGTTTGTGGTGTGTTTCTAACCGTCTCATACTACCTTATGTAATCTTATGGATACTTGATCTTCAACCATTATGTTTTCAAATTCTATAGACATATAGGGTCTAAGCATAATTGGTGCCTGCATAATTTCTATCTTTTGTGGATATTGTGTAGATTGGTGTGCGTGTACTGAAAAGTAGCGTATACTTATTTCGTGTTGTCCGATTAGTTATCGTAACCACCACATGTATTGATAAAAGGGCATGATCTCTGAAGGAAGTTTGTATTGAAGTTAGGATCCCATGTTTTCCATATCATAAGTAATTTGAAATCATTTAGTAATTAATTTAGTTGTTAATTAATTCTTATTAGTTAATTTTTAGATAATCAAAACCAATTTGTCCATTGTCTTAGCATTGAAAGATAATCATACATTGATGCTTAGGTACAAGAACTAAATTATACAATCTCTATGGGAACGAACTCTACTTCATTCTATATTACTTGTGAACACGTGCGCTTGCGTGATTTTGTGCTAACAAGTTTTTGGCGCCGCTGCTGGGGATTTGTTATAGTTTATGTACTTGACATCAGTGGTCGTTAAAGTTCAGTGACTCGGATCGGTTACTAATAGTTTTTGTGTTGTTTTGTGTTTTCAGGTACTTGAGCGTGTATGCGAACGCGTTCTCAAGCGAATAAGGAGAAGCTGGAAAATAAAGAAGAAACAGAAACAGAAGCTCCAGTGATTCAAGTTGTAGAAGATATGGGAGAACCAGCAGCAGCAACTAAGGCTCTTAAGGATTTCTCGCAGCCAAAGATCAATGACATTGCATCGAGTATTGTCAGACCAGCAATAACAGCTAATACCTTCGAGATCAAGCCTAGCACTATACAGATGGTCCAGAACTCAGATCAGTTTGGGGGTGCTCCTACCGAAGATCCCAACATGCATATTCTAGATTTCATAGAGATCTGTGATACCTTCAGAACCAATGGGGTGTCTGAGGATGATGTTAAGTTAAGGCTATTTCCATTCTCTCTGAGGGACAAGGCGAAGAGTTGGTTACACTCTTTACCAGCAGGTTCTATCACTACATGGGAAGATCTTGCACAGAAATTTCTCACAAAATTCTTTCCCATGACGAAGACAGCAGCTATCAGGAATGCTATCACTCAGTTTTCACAGCAGTCTGGAGAATCTCTATGCGAGGCTTGGGAGAGATATAAGGAGATGCTAAGGAAGTGTCCACATCATGGGATGCCTGATTGGATGATAATCAATTGTTTTTATAATGGTTTGGGTGCACAGTCGAGACCCATGCTAGATGTAGCATCAGGTGGAGCTTTGTGGGACAAGAGTTGTGAAGAAGCTTATGAATTGATCGAGATGATGGCTGCTAATGAATATCAGAATCCTACAGGGAGGTTATCTCAAGGCAAGGTAGCAGGTGTTCTTGAAATTGATACAGCTACAGCCATTGCAGCTCAGTTGAAGGCCTTGTCAATGAAGGTCGATTCTTTGGCTAACATGGGAGTTCAGCAGGTAGCTAGTGTTTGTGAGTTGTGTGCGGGCGCACATGATACAACTCAATGTGCCATATCTTCTGAATCAGCACAATTTGTGAGTAACTTCCAGAGGCCACAACAGCCAGTTCCAGCCACCTATCACCCGAATAACCGCAACCATCCAAATTTCAGCTGGAGTAACAATCAAGCTGGTAATCAGCAGCAACAGCAATTCGGAGCTAGGCAATTCAATCAAGGATTTCAGCAGCAGTACCAGCCCAGACAACAGTTTCAGCCTCCAGGTTTCCAGCAACAATCTCAGGGGAATGCTGGTCAATCTTCAATGAAAAAGCTGAGCTTGAGGAGTTGAGGATGATAGTAAAAAGTCAGGGGGCATCTATGAAGATCATGGAAAGTCAGATCGGGCAGCTTGCTAGTGCTCTGTTGAACAGACCATCTGGAGTTCTTCCGAGTGACACTGAAGCCAATCCAGGCAAGAGGGAAACCAAAGAGCATGTCAAATCAGTTACTTTGAGATCGGGTAAGGTGAGTGGTAATCAGAATTCAGCCATTGAAGAAGAAGAAGAAGTTCAAGAGCAACATGTGGCACCTACTGCAGATAAGGAGCAAGTCCAGACAGATAGAGTAACTGAGCAGTTGGTTAGCGAGGTGGAGAATCCTAAAAATTCTGCTAAGGAAGTTTCTCCAAAGCAGTCTACAGAGAACATAAAAATCTTTCCTCCTCCTCCATATCCTGGCAGATTGAAGAAGCAGAAGAATGACAGACAGTTTGGTAAGTTTCTGGAGGTATTCAAAAAGCTTCAAATCAATATCCCTTTTGCTGAAGCATTGGAGCAGATGCCGAGCTATGCAAGGTTTATGAAGGGTATTCTCTCAAAGAAGTTGAAACTTGAAGAATTGGATACAGTAGCATTAACAGAAGAGTGCAGTGCCGTTTTACAGCAGAAGTTACCACCGAAGCTAAAGGATCCAGGCAGTTTCACTATTCCGTGCACCATTGGGAATTTGTCTTTCAGCAAGTGTCTGTGTGATTTGGGTGCTAGTATCAATCTCATGCCATTGTCAGTTTTCATGCAGCTTGGTCTTCCAGATCCTAAACCTACCAATATCTCTCTACAGCTAGCTGATCGTTCTATTACATACCCGAGGGGTATCGTTGAGGATGTTTTGGTCAAGGTTGATAAACTCATCTTTCCAGCAGATTTTGTGATTCTTGATTTTGAGGAAGATAAGAAGATTCCTATCATCTTAGGACGACCTTTTCTAGCTACGCGCCGTACCTTGATTGATGTACAGAAGGGGGAGCTTACGATGCGGGTGCAAGATCAGGATGTTACCTTCAATGTTTTCAATGCAATGAAGCTACCTTCAGATGATGAGGAATGTTGTCAGGTGGACTTGGTGGAGTCGTCAGTGAAGTTGAACTTTGATCAGTTACTGTTGGCTGATCCATTAGAGAGAGCTTTGCTAGGAGATTCTGTAGTTGAAGATGAAGAAAGAGAAGAGCAAATTCAGCAGTTAAGGGCAATTCCGTGGAGAAAGAGTTTTGAAGTGCCAGTTGAGTCACTTGGGCTGGAGGAGCTTAAAAAGTCACAAAGTCGTCTCAAACCATCTATTGAGGAAGCTCCTACACTTGAGCTTAAACAGCTACCAGAGCATTTGAGGTATGCCTTTTTGGGAGAAGCATCTACTTTGCCTGTTATCATTGCCGCTAACTTGACAGATAGTGAAGAGGAGAAGCTCTTGAGGATATTGAGACAGTTCAAGACAGCTATTGGATGGACTATAGCAGACATCAAAGGAATCAGTCCTTCGTATTGCATGCATAAAATTCTGCTAGAGGAGAATTGCAAGCCTACTGTGGAGCAACAGCGTCGTCTCAATCCTATTATGAAGGAAGTGGTAAAGAAGGAAATCTTGAAGTGGCTTGATGCTGGTATTATCTACCCTATTTCAGACAGTTCTTGGGTGAGTCCGGTACAGTGTGTGCCGAAGAAGGGGGGTATGACAGTTGTTGCTAATGAGAAGAATGAGCTCATCCCTACACGTACCGTTACAGGGTGGAGAGTTTGCATGGACTATCGCAAGTTGAACAAAGCCACGAGAAAAGACCACTTTCCTCTTCCGTTTGTGGATCAGATGTTAGACAGGTTGGCAGGCCACGAGTACTATTGTCTTCTTGATGGATATTCTGGATATAATCAGATTTGCATTGCACCTGAGGATCAAGAGAAGACTACATTCACATGTCCCTTTGGCACCTTTGCATTCAGACGAGTTCCGTTCGGACTGTGTGGCGCTCCAGCCACTTTTCAGAGGTGTATGATGGCTATCTTTTCAGACATGATTGGTATCAATGTGGAAGTTTTCATGGATGATTTCTCAGTGTTTGGTTCTTCATATGACGAGTGCTTACATAATCTTGGTCTGGTTTTGAAGAGATGTGTGGAGACTAATCTGTTGCTGAATTGGGAAAAATGTCACTTTATGGTGCAAGAAGGGATCATTCTTGGGCACAAGGTTTCTAGCAAGGGACTCGAGGTGGACAAAGCAAAAATTGACACTATCGAGAAGCTTCCCCCTCCTATCTCTGTTAGAGGCATTCGCAGCTTTCTTGGTCATGCGGGGTTCTATCGTCGGTTCATAAAGGATTTTTCGAAGATCTCTAAACCCTTGTGCAATCTTTTGGAGAAAGATGTTCCTTTCAATTTTGATGAAGCTTGTCTTGATGCTTTCGAGCTTTTGAAGAAGAAGTTGACTACCACACCTGTTATTACTGCACCAGATTGGAGTGAGCCATTCGAGCTAATGTGTGATGCTAGTGACTATGCCGTTGGTGCTGTTCTTGGTCAGAGAAAGGAGAAAATATTTCATGTGGTTTACTATGCTAGTAAAACCCTTAATGACGCACAGTTGAACTACACCACCACGGAAAAAGAGCTTTTGGCTGTTGTTTATGCATTTGAGAAGTTTTGAGCCTATTTACTTGGCACGAAAGTCATTGTCTACACAGATCATGCGGCTATCAGATACTTGATGACAAAGAAGGATTCGAAGCCTAGGTTGATTCGATGGGTCTTATTGCTTCAGGAATTTGATGTGGAGATTAAAGACAGAAAAGGAACTGAAAACCAGGTGGCAGATCATCTTTCGAGGTTGGAAGACCATGGTAAAAATTCACAGGCTAAATCTTTGATTAATGAATCTTTTCCAGATGAGCAGCTTTTAGGGGTACAAGTGGAAGAGCCATGGTTTGCAGATTTTGTGAACTATCTTGTTAGTGACATCATCCCTCCTGATTTAACTTATGCTCAAAGGAAGAAGTTCTCACATGATGTGAAGTGGTACCGATGGGACGAGCCGTATTTGTTCAAACAGGGTGCTAATCAGATTATTCGACGTTGCATTCCTTATAGCGAGACTGAAAGTGTATTGCGAGATTGCCATTCCACTGTTTATGGAGGTCATTACGGTGGAGAGAAGACAGCAGCTCGTGTTCTTCAGGCAGGTTTCTTTTGGCCTACAGTTTTTAAGGATGCTCATCAGTTTGTTTTGAGATGTGATCGCTGTCAGAAAGTTGGTAATATTTCTAGGAGGAATGAGATGCCTCTTAATATGCTCCTTGAGGTAGAGATCTTTGATGTATGGGGTATTGATTTCATGGGACCCTTTGTTTCATCTTGTAATAATCAGTACATCTTGCTAGCTGTGGACTACGTCTCTAAGTGGGTTGAGGTGAAGGCCTTACCAACCAATGATGCTAAGGTGGTACTGAACTTTCTTCATAAACAGGTCTTTACGCGTTTTGGAACTCCGCGAGCTATTATTAGTGATGAGGGGACTCACTTTTGTAATCGTCAATTCACTGCATTGTTGGCGAAGTATAGGGTGACACATCGTGTTGCTACAGCATATCATCCCCAGACAAACGGTCAAGCGGAGGTTTCTAATCATGAAATAAAGAGAATTCTAGAAAAGGTGATGAATCCGTCGAGGAAGGTTTGGTCCTTGAAGTTAGATGAAGCTGTTTGGGCCTATAGAACAGCCTACAAAACACCTTTGGGAATGTCTCCGTATCAGTTAGTTTTTGGAAAAGCATGTCATCTACCAGTGGAGTTGGAACATAAAGCTTTTTGGGCGATTAAGAAGTTGAATCTTGATATTAGAGCAGCTGGGGAGAAACGGTTATTGCAGTTGAATGAGTTAGAGGAATTTCGATCTCAGGCGTATGAGAACCGCAAGATTTATAAGGAGAAGGTGAAGAGGTGGCATGATAAGAAGTTGATCCCTAAGGTCTTTGTGCCTGGTCAGTTGGTTTTGTTGTTTAATTCGTGCCTCAAGCTTTTTCCTGGGAAGCTTAAGTCAAGGTGGTCAGGGCCGTTCACTGTTAAAACCGTATTTCGGCATGGAGCCGTTGAGATTTTTGAAAAGTCACCTGATTTGGCGTTCAAGGTGAATGGTCAGCGGTTGAAACATTATTTTACAGGTGATCCAGTGGTTCGTGAAACAGATTCCGTGGATTTGGCAGAAACGTAACGACCGAGCAGCAAGTCAAGCTAATGACGTTAAACGAGCGCTTCGTGGGAGGCAACCCATGTGATTGGATATTATCATTGTTGTATATTCTTTGTATATTCATAAGAAAAAAAAAATAAAAAATAAAAAATAAAATATATTGGGACAGCGCGACCGCGCTGTCTGGTAGTACAAATAGAGCGCGACCGCGCTAGGTCGAATTCTGGAAGTGCAGAAGTAAATTCCGGAGCAATTTCTCAGCCCAAATTCCGATTTAAAACCCTAAACCCAGCCCAAATACACTTCTAATCATTCTATAAATCCCAAATTCGTGGTTAATCAGACCATATATCTCACCATAATTTCTTTTTATACATCTCTCATATACATACACATACATACACCCTTAAACCCTAACCCACGATTTTCGAGCTTTGGAATTGGTGTTCATTCATAGATTGGAGGCTTATTACGCAGTGCTACTTCTCCTACAGATTCGTTTTGGGTAATTTCTTGATTATTCTTGATTATTCGGATTTGTAGTTGCGTATTTTGGGATAATTGTTGTTAGGTTGCTGTGGGTTGCTATTTGTTCATATTTTCTGCTTGTTGGAGATTGTGTAATGGCCCCGAAAAGGACTCGTTTTGCTGGTGGTTCTAGTGGACATCATTCATCTTATTCCGATTCTAGTTCGGAGGGACCCGGGGAAAAGTTTGTTTCTGTGGAGGCCCGGACGGAGTATAACAGGTTGATGTCAAAAACAGTAATCAAGGATAGGATGTTTTTAGCTGGTCCGTCTGATGGAGATCTGGTGGCGATGATTCAGTCGCGAGGTTGGGAGCCTATTTGTCAGTTGGCTATGGATATTCCGTTGTCTATTGTTCGCGAGTTCTATGCGAATGCAAAGGCTGAACGGAATGGTTATTCAGTGGTTAGGGGTTTGACAGTGGACTACACACCGCCTGCCATCAGCCGTTTGCTTGCTTTGCCTGACAGACCTGCAGGTGCTGAGGATTGGACTTTTAAGTCCAGGACAGAGGTTGACTTGGATGCTATTGTGACTAGGTTGTGTGTGTCTGGTACTGTGTGGAAGATGAAGCCAGGGAGTAATGAGCACTTGCATTTCCCTACTTCTGCGTTGAACAGGTATGCTCGAGCATGGAATTTATTTATCTGTGCTAACTTGTTGCCTACCACACATTAGCACGAGGTTAATGTGGAGAGAGGTATTTTGCTGTGGGCAATTCTGAATGGTTTTTATATTGACATTGGTTATATGATTAACCAAAATATCTTGAGGTTTTTGAGAGCTAGTACTACAGGGGGGATTCCATATGGTTCTGTGGTTACTAGTTTGTGTATGGCGGTGGGAGTGAGATGGGCTGAGGATGAGCCGATACAGTTGCCGAGTGGTGCTGTTGATTCTGGGACTATTGCGAGGATGGTGGAGTGGCCGGGCGGCGTTCCACATCCTAGGGGTTTGGGTTATCAGATTGCTGGTGCTGTTCCGCCACCACAGGTTCCCGAGGATATTCCTGTTGCCTCTCAGTATAGACGGTTGATGCGCCGCATGGATGCTATGTATGATTCTCAGAGCCGTTTCGCACAGGAGTTGACTCAGGCGCTGGGCACTGCTTTTGCTGCCAGTGGAGTGCAGGTGGATTGGCCTGTTTTTGGGGCACATGGAGTCTATCCTCCGCCGGATTCTCCTCCTCAGGAGGGTGGTCCAGGTGGTCAGTAGGTATGTTTCTACTTTTCCCTTATTTACTTCCAATGAGGGCATTGGAAATTTCAAGTTTGGGGGTGGATTTGGGAATTAGTAGTTGTTGTGATATATTTGTGGCATGTAGGAATTCATATTGCATCATATTTGTATGTGTAGTTTAGTTTCATGCATGATACCTGTCATATAGAGCATTCTGTTTGCATGTGTGTCGAGTTTTGTATGTGAGTTCATATAGTTGCATTACATGCATTTTTTTCATGATCCCTTAGAATGAGCTGATGCCATAAGGTAGGTAGATGTTGATGTGGGTGTGAAAAGGATGAACAGAGGGCTGATTTTAAATTTTGTTGAAATTGACATGCATGTTTCATGAATAAAATTTTTACACAGTCTCGTCGTTTGCTCTTGGACTAGGTTGCGTCATGCTTGTTTGGATTTAGGATTTAATCATTTGTTTATCGATAGAATTTGCTTTATTCTCTTGATGATTAAGGAACACCAAAATATAAGTTTGAGGGAAAACAGAAATTTCATGCTAATGTGTTTGTGTTTGTATTTGTTGGCTAGGCGTCAAATGGCTAGTAGCCGGCTCATGTCTATGAGTAGTCTAGGGTTGGAATTGAGAATTCTCATTCCAGATTCCATGTGAAAAAAAAAGCAAGAGAAAAAAGAAAAAAAGAAAAAAAAAGAGAAAAAAAAAAGAAAAAAAAAAGAAAAAAAGATTGTTGTGAGAGTGTGAGTATGCAGAATTGATCAGGGTGAGCTCTTTAATACTCGAGCAATTAAGTTCTTGGGGACTTTGTGCCTAGTGACCTAAGGCTTTTTATAGTCTGGGATCCACTAACCCAACGCTCGCTACATGGGTATTATTGTATAAGCCTTTAGGGGTCTCATCCATTGCACGATCAATTAAGCATGTGTGTTGTGTACATATTGTGTTTGAGTCATAATAAAGCATGAATTTCTGTCTACTTTAGAGGAGTATGGAGGTGTATCTGAAGTGATCTTGAGTTTAACGTTCATTTTATTTATAAACCTGTGATTGTCTTGGAAAAGAATATGTATGATTTTGATCCGGTTTGGGAGTATATCTGTCGAGCATTGCACACACGCACGTTCTGATCATGTATTGTTAGTATACCGGAATTTAGTCGAGCTCTGTTTGGATTGATTGCATTCATTGAAATATTTGCTTGCTAAGTGGTGTTGGTTAGTTTGAGGGGATCCTTTGCATTCATATTTAGTTGCATTCATGCATTGCATTGTTTGAGTCGTTTGTGTCAGTTGGATTTTGTGGGTACATTCACTATAGGCCCTCACGAGACCTTACTCGTCCACTAGGGCTGCCTAGGGGTTTAAAGGGCTTGTTGCATATGCTAAATGCATCCGTGATCACCTACGGAAGTGGTACTAATTAGTTGTATATATTTGTATCTGTTTATGCTTGAGGACAAGCATCGGTTCAAGTTTGGGGGTGTGATAAGTGGATTTTTATCCATTTAGACCATTCTATTTTGGCTTGAATTGATCGCTTAATTCTCGAGTATTTGTGTGGTTTAACGTGTTTTGTGGAGTTTGCGCAGGTATTAAGTTTTTGCAGGTATTTATGGTGTTTTGTAACTCTTGGAACAGAAGTGATTGTGGTGTAAAACGGCGCGTGGAGAAATAGGCTTTAAACAGAAATTCTGCAGAAACAGAATTTGTATAGCGCGACCGCGCCAGATATACACTGTGGAGTAGCGCGACCGCGCTGAGGAAAAAGGCTGAATCAGTATAGCGCGACCGCGCTGTGTTTGCACTAGGAAGTAGCGCGACCGCGCTGGGGCTCTGCCTGGCCGACAGGATCCTATTCTGCATGGAATTTTGATACGGAGATTGCTGTTTTCTTATCCTAATTATCATGGAAACATTGTAGGACGGTGGGAATAGTCTAGAAACATTATTTGATAAAGGAATTTTAATTCTTATCTTATTTAAAGAGGGAAACTTGTAGTTTTTGATTCCTACTTAGAAACGGCAATTATTTGGAGCAAGGGCTATAAATACACATCCTTGGAGGCTTATTTGGAGAACACCACCACAACACACCAACACCAGAGATCAGATTACTTCACATTACATACACACTTTCTAGCACGAGATTGAGAAGCCAAGGCGAGGATCGTGACAACAAGAAGATCTAGACATAGTTTTCTTGTATTCTTACTAGGCGTATCTTTTGGATGCTTGACCATTATTCGACTTTGTTCCATAACTTTGTTAACATTGGTTTATTCATTATTATTCTCTTCATCTTTATAATGTTTTCATCAAACCCCATGATGACGAACGGTTCGATTATGAACTAATCGCCGTCATGGGGTCCTAGCGGATTTACTTATGGAATTTAGATGTTGATTGCCTAACTTGATATATGTGTGGTGAATTTACGATATCCTTGCATGGTTGTATTTAATTCATATAGATGCGTAGCTAACATCTATCTTGTTAATCTTAAGTGAAGCGACAGTGAATCTTTTGATTTAGAACTTGCCATGCTAGCATAAGTCCATGAATGTTATTCATGTTTGTGGTGTGTTTCTAACCGTCTCATACTACCTTATGTAATCTTATGGATACTTGATCTTCAACCATTATGTTTTCAAATTCTATAGACATATAGGGTCTAAGCATAATTGGTGCCTGCATAATTTCTATCTTTTGTGGATATTGTGTAGATTGGTGTGCGTGTACTGAAAAGTAGCGTATACTTATTTCGTGTTGTCCGATTAGTTATCGTAACCACCACATGTGTTGATAAAAGGGCATGATCTCTGAAGGAAGTTTGTATTGAAGTTAGGATCCCAAGTTTTCCATATCATAAGTAATTTGAAATCATTTAGTAATTAATTTAGTTGTTAATTAATTCTTAGTAGTTAATTTTTAGATAATCAAAACCAATTTGTCCATTGTCTTAGCATTGAATGATAATCATACATTGATGCTTAGGTACAAGAACTAAATTATACAATCTCTGTGGGAACGAACTCTACTTCATTCTATATTACTTGTGAACACGTGCGCTTGCGTGATTTTGTGCTAACAACACGTTTGAGCCCTAAAACTCACTGAACTTCATTTTGGACTCGTTGGAACAAGAATATTCATTTTGCTTCATTTTTTACTCGTTTGAACATGGAAACCACTTGTGGCCATGTTCTTGACCCGTTTGACCCCTAAAACTCTCTAAAACTTCATTTTCGACTCGTTGGAACAAGAATATTGATTTTTCTTCATTTTTGACTCGATTGAACATGGAAACCACTTATAGCTTTATTCTTGACTCGTTTGACCTTTATAACTCACGAAAACTTCATTTTGGACTCGTCCGAACAAGAAATTAATTTTGGTTCATTTTTTTTGCTAATAAAATTGTATTAAAGACAAAAAGAAAAATAAGAGCAAATTAGACTACAGCATACCCTAGGAGGGTTATAAGAACTAGCACAACCACCACAACCCATAAGAGAAGACAAAAACGAGCTAGCTAAGCTAAAACAACAAAAACAAACCAAGACAACTACTGCTACTATTACTACAAGAGTTAATATAGCATCGAGATAAGACTAAAGTTTTTTGTAGCAGCAACTTGAAATATCTTACTAGAAAAAAATCTCTCACGCACCATACGTTTGGCAAGATAGCCAATATTTTGAGCAGAAGAATGCGCCTGAGTTCCATGAATTCTCACATTCCTCTCTCTCCATGTTACATAGATAGCAACTGCAATAAAAAGAGTCTTTACTTGATAAAGGATCCCACCACTTGGCCTATCCTGGACATCTCGCCAATTACCCAAGAAAGGAATGGGGCAAAAGTTGAAGATTGTTATTATAAACGGGCATGCATGAAAAATATGATCATGACTCTCATTAACAGAGTTACATAAAACACAGTCTGCACTAACAGTAAGATCGCATGAAATGAGACGGTCACGCGTTAAAAGTCTCTTTAAGATTACAAGCAAGAGGATAAACGAGAATTTTTGAATAGATAAAGAGTTCCAGACTGCATCACTCCAAGGAACACTGATTCCCACAGTAAGGATTGAATCCCAGATATGCGAAACCTTAACATTTTTAGAAGTGCCATCCCAAGCAAGCGAGTTAGTAGCGTGCCAAGCAATTTGAGAAATAGGCTGCCTTAGATCAATAGCCCAGACATGATTCATAACAGCAAAGGCCCAACCATCAGTACTCATAATAGAACTAACTGTAGAGAGATTTGTGGATCCCTTAATACTAATTATACCATGATTAAATTGTTGCAAGAGGGGCCTATGGTTGACCCAAGGGTCATGCCAAAGAAGGAATTGAGAATTACGACCAATGTTGAAAGTAATATGCTCTCTAGCAAGATAACGCAGTTTGAGAATCTTTCTTAAGCACCAGGAAACAGAACAAGGTTGAGTAAAAGTCCAGAAAGACTTACATTTATAGAATGATTTCTAAACCCAAGCAATCCAAAGAGAAGATGGGTGAGGCTGGGAGATTCTCCAAATCTTCAACAAAATGGCAGAGGTATTCTAATCTTCAAGATTTTTTTAACCCCAAACCACCCTCATTTTTCGGAAGGCAACACTTGTCCCAAGCAACCTTATAGTGACAATGGTCACCACCCCATAGAAATTGAGCAAAAAGGGATTGAATCTTGCGAAGATTAAATTTAGGCAAGAAAAGGTGGTGAGACTAGTAGCCAAAGATTCCATAGAGCACCACTTTAATCAATTGCAAGCGACCACCGTAGCTCAAAGGCTTTTTAGACCAGTGCTCGATTTGATTTTTAATATGATCATACAGCGGCATACAATCCTGGAGAGTAAATTTAGTAAATAACAAGAGAAGCCCAAGGTATTTAACTGGAAGCTCAGCCCAATTAATTCCTGTGAGTCGAACCACAGACTGCAGACTGCACCGTAGATAAGGGAACATTGCCAAAAAAACAGCTGCACTTTTCAGGGTTGGGTCTGAGACCTGAAATAGACGAGAATAATTGAATTCCTGAGTAGAGAGTAGACATTGATTGAGTGTCCCCCTACTAAAAACGTGCACGTCATCAGCCAAAACAAGATGAGTCAGTCACTGGTTCCATCTTCCAGTGATATTTAAACGAAGAATCAGTCACTACTTTGGAAAGGCATGAAGTAAGGACTTCCATACCTAAAACAAACAAATAAGGGCTAATTGGATCGCCTTGGCGAAGCCCAGAATAACCTTTGAAGAAACCTTACAGCGAGCCATTGATTTTTAGAGAATACATAGGCGAAGAGATGCACATAGAGATCCAGTTGACAAACACCAAAGGAAACCCCATTTTAGTCAATGTAGTAATTAAAAAATCCCAATTAAGGGAGTCAAAAGCCTTGCTAGTGTCCAGCTTAATAGCACACTTTGGAGGACCTTGATTGCCGTGATAATTGTGACATAAAGATTGGGCTAAGAGAATATTATCACCAATGAGACGACCCGGGACGAAAGCAGATTGATAGCTCAAGATCAGGCTACTCATAACACCTTTCATGCGTTTAGCTAGAATTTTAGTAATACACTTATAGAGCACATTGCAGCAAGCAATGGGTCTATTGTTACTAGTAGAAGAATGACAAGCAATCTTAGGGATCGGTGCTAAAGCTGTAGCATTAATATTCTTGGGCAGCTGCAAGTGGTTGAAGAAACTAAGAACAACATTAACAACATTTTTACCAATAATATGACAACATGCAAGAAAGAATTCAGGGGACAATCCGTCAGGACCTAGAGTGCTGGATTTGGCCATTTTTTGAAAGCATATAAAATTTTAGGGGCTGTAATAGGCTTAGTCAAATTTGCAGCTTGAAGCGAAGATAGAGTTGGAAGTACGAGGTCTTGAGGAAAAGGACATACTGGCCTTGAAAGACCCAACAAAGATTCATAATAATTGACTGCAACTAAAGAAATATCCCGGAACGAGGTAACCTCAATACCATTAGCATCTTGAAGAGACATTATCTTGTTCGAGTTCTATCTGTTTTTGCAACTATTAAAGAAATATTGTTATTGTCATCACCATGTTTTAACCAAGTGACACGCGATTTTTGTTTAAGAAATACTTCTTCACGATTTAAAACTATAGAGTACACAAGACTAAGTCTGGCTTCTTCTGCATATCGATCCAAAGAAGGGCTAGTACTAAGAGCATTCTGAAATGCAAACAGATCACTACGAGCATCCTAAACAGCTGAATTAACATTACCAGTAGTTCTCTTTAGCGTGATCATCGATTCTTTAACATTTTTTAACTTGCTAGAAAAAATGAACCAGGGAGAACCAGTAACCTCAATATCCCAAGCAGACTGAACTTCAGGAAGGAACGAAGGCAACTCAATAAGATGGTTAAAGAACTGGAAGGGTTTGTGAATCCGATCCCAAGAATGCCCTAAAGACACAACTCCTGGACAATGATCCGAGAGACCCCGAGGGAGAAATTTAGCAAAAGATAAAGGAAAAGTAGATAGCCACAAATCATCTACTAGCACTCTATCAAGTTTTATAAAAGTAGGGTTGTCAGGAGAACAGTTCCACCAGGTAAGAAAGTGGCAAGTAAAGTGAAGATCAAGCAAGCGATTAGAGCGAAGACAATCAACAAACTAAGACATACCAGAATTCCAGCGAGATTGACCACCAGAGTTTTCATCCAAGTGATAAATGACATTAAAATCACCAAGAACCACAGTAACACCCCATTCCTAAAATGGGAGGTGATATGACTTATAATCCATAAACCTGCAAACAAAGCACTAAAATAATCTCTAAATAACGATTAAACAAGTTAATAATCTTCGAATAGTATTAACCTCCAAAATTTCAAAGCAAACCAATAAATACGAAAAACCAAAATCTGTAAATAAACCAGTCTAAATAATTCTAGAAGTCCATAAATCCTAAGAAACAAAATAATGGGTAGCACTCCATCACACAGTCCCAGATCCCCCTAAGCACCTGTCAGAAAAAGAATACTGCATGAGCCAAACGCCCAGTACGGTTTGGAATACAATTTACAAAACAGAAAAACAAATAAGTATATTTGACAGTTATAATAAAACTTTTATTTTAAAATATTTATGGTTGAAGCAACGAGGGGTTAGGATATTTCATACCGAGATCAGAACAGATACAAATACAGATACACACATCATAGGGAACCTAATGTGTTCAACAAATCGGATAACGTGTACGGCATATACACGTCACCGCCAAATCAAATCAAATCTGGGTGCACCCACGTATCCTGAAAAAAATCAAAATGCGCAAATCTGGGTGCACCCAACAAATCAAATCAATCAAATCTGGGTGCACCCAACAAATCAAATCACAAATCAAATCAAATCTGGGTGCACCCACGTATCCTGAAAAAAATATCAAAATGCGCAAAAGCTCGCCACCTGAGCTATCAGAAGGATACGCCGTGACTAATCACACTGTCACGGAAGTGTCATGTCATTGGTGCCGCAATGACATGGCTGTAGTACCCCTACAGCTGGTTAACTCGGTATATCCCATATATCGATAAGGGTTCAAATAAAATATTTCACAAAATTTTAAAATCACATGAACGAGATATTTTCAATATTTCCAGCAGATATAAAATGTACACAATATCAGAAGAATCGCAGAAACAGATATTTAAATAATTCGAAACAGATTTAAAAATATTTTTCAAGGTCAAAATAAATTTTCAAAATCAAAATGATTTAAAACTGAATGAATAGATATGTGGTCAAAATGAACTTAATTTAAATATTCTTAAGAGGAGTTGCGCTGAATAAAATGGAAGAGAATCTGTACCTCGAAAATAGCAACTAAAATACTAACGAAATCCGCAAATGATCCTCTAAACTCCCGTCCCGCGATCTAATTACAAAATATAAATTACATTCTTTATATGACATTTAATTGATTTATTAATACGTTTACTCAGCAACTGCCTAAGCAACAATCTTGGTTTTGTATTAATAATATACATGCGACCCGTGACCAAAACACTAACACTGAATGTAGTATTACTCTCTGTTTTATACTACATGCTGGTTAACTCACACGGCCACCAAAATCTTGTAATATAAATATTAATATTAATCTTATATATATATATATATATATATATATATATATATATATATATATATATATATATATATATATATATGTCACCATAAAATTAAGTAGCAGTCTACACGGTCAAAATTATAATAATTATTAAATTAACATAAGAAATACATCACATGAGTTTATAAAT
This sequence comes from Saposhnikovia divaricata, assembly GCA_036435485.1. Lineage (NCBI taxonomy): Eukaryota > Viridiplantae > Streptophyta > Magnoliopsida > Apiales > Apiaceae > Saposhnikovia > Saposhnikovia divaricata. Next base: position 132,800,001 of record CM071594.1, on the reverse strand, counting down.
AACGATAAATAATAAATTAATATAATGGACACTGATGATGAATTAAAAGACCAACATGAATATAGACTTCCAGATAATATAACATATGCTTCCACAATAATGTTGTAGATCAATAACTATAGTGTAGTAATTAAACTCTCTATTAATAATAAGAAAATTCGGATGCACCAAGGCATGCAACACACGTGCTTAGCATTAATGTCAAAATGCTTGTTCGGTAAAAGCTATTTTCTTATGCAACTTTCAAAAAGTGGGTTCACAAAGAACCGTCCCTTGTATTATTTCTTTTCTAACTAGAGGAACCGAATCATTGTTTTGTAAATGCTGCCCCCTGGTGGTGTGTTGTTGATGTAGTGCTCGGGGGTATGCCCCTGAAAATCATGTAGCTCCGTTTTGGTGAAATATAATTCATTTAGAAAAAAAAATATTCGGATGCATATAAATTTAAAGTGCAGTAAAGAAATTGGACCTTAATTCAAGTGCACACTATATTATATTACACATCCAAATCTATCATACTATCAAAACTGGAGACTCCTCCATGCTTAGCTATACAACTAATTAATAAATTGATCATACATACAACATAAAAGCACACAAAGTACAGACTGGCAGCAACAATTATTAAATAAGAATACCTTACTTCTCTATTGAAAACAGAGTATATCGCCTCACTTGTACTCCTTTTATTCGCCTATCCTTTTCTCACCATTGCCTCTATGACTGCTATGCGCCTTGACTAATAGTTATAATTTTAGGGTTTTGTTATAACAGACCCGCTAACATTACATGTGTATATATATAGTGCTGACTCTCCTACTAGGCTTAGAAATCATATAACTAATCAAATTAATTGTACCACATTTATTATTATTATTATTATTATTATTATTATTATTATTATTATTATTATTATTATTATTACTATTATTATTATTATTTATTAAAAATCACATATATTACAAATACGACCAAAGTAATGATGCTGGTAATTAAAAAACCACTGAAAATTCTAATTTTAATTCATTTTTGACTTGTTTGAACATGGAAACCACTTGTAGCCTCGTTCTTGACACATTTGACCCCTAAAACTCACTAAACTTCATTTTGGACTCGTTGGAATAAGAATATTGATTTCGCTTCATTTTTTACTCGTTTGAATATGGAAACCACTTTTTTTTTTTTGCTAATTAAAAATTTTTACCAAAGGCAAACGATTACAAATCTAGGGGCATACCCCGCAAAAAGGAAAACGCTTACCTAGAGGAACAACAAACAACACCACATAAAGAAGCTAAAACTAGCTCAACTATTGAGTGCAGAGAACTAACAACCTATCATAACTCGCCAGAAATACACATAATAAAAAACTACCTTTTGAACATCAATTTGCCCTTGCATAGGTCATGGCTTGTCAGCATGTTACACGGAAAAAAGTCTTCCGTCCTTGACTTGTCTACCTTTTTGGTACAAGAGAAGATTCCTATAATGGCTTGTCCATTCGCTTTGAATGGCCCACCGATAAGCAAAATGACATCTCATGAAAGAGCGACATCCATCCTTTTGTTCTCAATCCCAACCCTGGTGTAGTTAACGAGACCATAACCAACCTGCAAGGCTCGAGCTCTCAAAATACAACGAATCAACTGGGAAAAAAGTGCACTTTGTAATGCATTCATACTAGACTGGAAACTAGGCTGATAAACAAGCCTGTAAACCAGTACACTATCATCAAAGTTACACTCACCGTGTATTTGAGCCCAATAGTCTTTAACAAAATGCTGCATTATGATTCTTTTGAGAAATTTCTCAAACACTATGTAGGCCAGCGACACAGTTTCCATGTCCCAATTACCCCCTTTAAAACTCACCAGGGTCGCACCTATACCGGCAACAGAGTACCACATTCTGTTAGCACAGAGTACCTTGCCCGCAAGCATCAACATTCTTATCTTCACAGATATACTAGTACCCATCACATGTTCCTTGGTAACTCTTTGAGACAAGAGAACAAAAACGCATCCTAGGAGAGTAGGCACCAGTTTCTTTATCGGCATGCCAACCGCAGCCTCCAGAGTTTCCAAACTAAACGCACATGTTTCCAGCAGCTACATCCTTGACTTACAATTCCATTCAGTTGGAATTTCCCCATGGCCTGTTCTAATGGAACAGCACCAACGCTTAAAATGCATCACTACATATTGCGTTAACCACCATCTCCAAAAGCATAAAAGCTTGACCCACAAAGGATCCCACACAATGATTCCATCTATAGAATGAGTATTATTCCCCTCCAAACCAAGAATGTGCCCCTCCTTATTGATAAAATGCCAGTTCCTTATCAAACGTGCGTGTGCGCAAGAATGACACACTAGAGCAATAAGCGCCAGGAGGCTGCATTCCATTCTGTCCAAACCATTCAGCGCAATGACATTGCACCTGGAATTAGTTCTCTTTTTGGAATGCCCCAAAATTCGTTCAGAAGCAACAACCCGGGTGCAATGCCCGTAACTATCAGTTCTGTACGCAGAAGAGTCATAAATACTTTGCTTAACCATTTGTATACTAGTCACTACCAATTTGCTGTCAAAGCTAATTACCATCCAGCCCATTACATTCGCTGCCCGATCCACCATGATCATGAATCGAACAAACGCCATCAGATTATCCAGGTTAGAGACAAGTCTTTGAGGCTGTTCAAACGAAAGCCTAAAAATCTCCCATTGGATGTGAACATCAACAAAATATGGAAACCACTTGTGGCCATCTTCTTGACCCGTTTGACCCCTAAAACTTCATTTTGGACTCGTTGGAACAAGAATATTGATTTTGCTTCATTTTTGACTCGTTTGAAAATGGAAACCACTTATAGCTTTATTCTTGACTCGTTTCACCTCTATAACTCACGAAAACTTCATTTTGGACTTGTCCGAACAAGAAATTAATTTTGCTTCATTTTGTTTTGCTAAATAAAATTGTATTAAAGACAAAAAGAAAAATTAGAACAAATTAGACTACGTCATACCCTAGGAGGGTTACAAGAACTGGCACAACCACCACAACTCACAAGAGAAGACAAAAAAGAGCTAGCTCAGCTACAACAACAGCAACAAAAACAGACCAAGACAACAACAACAACAGCAACAACAACAACAACAACAACAACAACAACTACTACTACTACTACTACTACTACTACTACTACTACTACTACTACTACTACAAGAGTTAATATAGCATCGAGATAAAACTAAAGTTTTTTGTAGCAGCAGCTTGAAATATCATACTAGAAAAGAGTCTCTCACGCACCATATGTTTGGCAAGATAGCCAATATTCCGAGCAGAAGAATGCGCCTGAGTTCCATGAATTCTCACATTCCTCTCTCTCCAAGTTACATACATAGCAACTGCAATAAAAAGAGTCTGGACTTAATAAAGGATCCGACCACTTGGCCTATCCAGGACATCTCGCCAATTACCCATGAAAGGAATGGGGCAAAGTTGAAGATTGCTATTATAAACGGGCATGCATGGAAAATATGATCATGACTCTCATTAGCAGAGTTACATAAAACACAGTCTGCACTAACAGTAAGACCGAATGAAATGAGACGGTCACGCGTTAAAAGTCTCTTTAAGATTAAAAGCCAGAGGATAAACCAGCATTTTTGAAAAGATAAAGAGTTCCATACTACATCACTCCAAGGAACACTGATTCCTACAGTATGGATTGAATCCCAAATATGCGAAACCTTAACATTTTTAGAAGTGCCATCCCAAGCAAGCGATTCAGTATCGTGCCAAGCAATTTGAGAAATAAGCTGCCTTAGATCAATAGCCCAGACATGATTCGTAACAGCAAAGGCCCAATCATCAGTACACATAATAGAACTAACTGTCGAGAGATTTGTGGATTCCATAATACTAATTATACCCTGATTAAATTGCTGCAAGAGGGGGCTATGGTTGACCCAAGGGTCATGCCAAAGAAGGAATTGGGAATTACGACCAATGTTGAAAGTAATATGCTCTCTAGCTAGATAACGCAGTTTGAGAATCTTTTTTAAACACCAGGAAACATAACAAGGCTGAGTAATAGTCCAGAAAGCCTTACCTTTACAGAAGGATTTCTGAACCCAAGCAATCCAAAGAGAACATGGGTAAGGTTGGGAGATTCTCCAAATCTGCAACAAAATGGCAGAGGTATTCCAATCTTCAAGATTTTTTTAACCCTAAACCACCCTCATTTTTCGAAAAGCAACATTTGTCCCAAGCAACCTTATAGTGACAATGGTCACCACCCCATAGAAATTGAGCAAAAAGAGATTGAATCTTGCGAAGCATAAATTTAGGCAAGAAAAGGTGGTGAGACCAGTAGCTAAAGATTCCATAGAGCACCACTTTAATCAAATGCAAGCGGCCACCGTAACTCGAAGGCTTGTTAGACCAGTGCTTGATTTGATTTCTAATACGATCATACAGGGGCATACAATCCTGGAGAATAAGTTTAGTAGATAATAAGAGAAGCCCAAGGTATTTAACTGGAAGCTCAACCCAATTAATCCTGTGAGTCGAAGCACAGACTGCACCGTAGATAAGGGAACGTTGCCAAAAAAATAGCTACACTTTTCAGGGTTGGGTCTGAGACCTGAAATAGACGAGAATAATTGAATTCCTGAGTAGAGAGTAGAGATAGATTGAGTGTCCCCCCTACTAAAAAGGTGCACGTCATCAGCAAAAACAAGATGAGTCAGTTTCACAGGTTCCGTCTTCCAATGATATTTAAACGGAGAATCAGTCACTACTTTGGAAAGGCATGAAGTAAGGACTTCCATACGTAAAACAAAAAAATACGGGCTAATTGGATCGCCTTGGCGAAGCCCGGAACCAACTTTGAAGAAACCTTGCAGTGAGCCATTGATTTTTAGAGAATACATAAGCGAAGAGATGCACTTAGAGATCCAGTTGACAAACACCGAAGGAAACCCCATTTTAGTCAATGTAGTAATTAAAAAATCCAATTAAGGGAGTCAAAAGCCTTGCTAATCTCCAGCTTAATAGCACACTTTGGAGGACCTTGATTGTCGTGATAATTGTGACATAAAGATTGGGCTAAGAGAATATTATCACCAATGAGACGACCCGGGATGAAAGCAGATTGATAGCTCGAGATCAGGCTACTCATAACACCTTTCATGCGTTTAACTAGAATTTTAGTAAGACACATATAGGCGCATTTGGGAATATGCACCCTTTGCATATTCCTAAATGCGCCTTCATGTGGCTGGTCCTCAAAAATCTACTTCTAACAACAACTCGAATGATCACCTTTGGAATGAACAAAAACCAAAGTTGTGTCTTATGCAGCAAGGTCAATTGGAATCAATTCAACACCTTTTTTCTTCTTACCCTTATATGTGTGAGATTTTTTCTAAGGCTGGATTCCCTCTGACTAGAGATTGGCACTCATACACTCAAGGGCAGTTTTTTGTTGGTGATCATGCTAAACCTAGACGACTTCTCATGCTTCTTTTTCTATCGGTGGCTGGGCACTCCATTTGGAAAGAACGTAATGACAAAATACATACCTCAGGCCATCAGACCCCCCCTGACCAGCTTCTCATTAGAGTTAAATCAACCATGGGTGAGAAATTGTTCCCTAGTAGATATTTCCATAAATAGGCTAGAAAGGATAATTACTTAATCAGTGCTATGTATTAGTGCTTAGTGTGTCTGCTAGGTTTTAGTCCTTTCATCCGTGTCTATTTTGCGGGGTATGCCCCCTAATTTTGTACCTAGTTTTTTCGTTGATATAAAATTTTTATTTGGCAAAAAAAAAAGATTGACAAGCAATCTTAGGGATCAGTGCTAATGCAGTAGCATTAATATTCCTGGGCAGCTACAAGTGGTTGAAGAAACTAAGAACAGCATTAACAGCATCATTACCAATAATATGCCAACATGCAAGAAAGAATTCAGGGGACAATCCGTCAGGACCTGGACTCCTGGATTTGGCCATTTTTTGAAAGCATAAAAAATTTTAGGCGATGTAATAGGGTTAGTCAAATTTGCAGCTTGAAGCGAAGATAGAGTTGGAAGTACGAGGTCTTGAGGAAAAGGACATACTAGCCTTGAAAGACCCAGTAAAGATTCATAATAATTGACTGTAAGTAAAGAAATATCTCTGAACGAGGTAACCTCAATACCATTAGCATCTTGAAGAGACATTATCTTGTTTGAGTTCCATCTATTTTTGCAACTATTAAAGAAATATCGTTATTACCGTCACCATGTTTTAACCAAGTGACAAGCGATTTTTGTTTATGAAATTCTTCTTCACGATTTAAAGATATGGAGTTGTTAGGTCCAAATGTGTTGTAGAGGGGGGGTGAATACAACTTTTCGAATATGAGAGGCAATAAAAACGATGCAATAAATGAACACACAGATTCAAGGAATATATTTCTTTATATATAACTTGAAAGGGTTGCTACAACATTCATTACAAAGTATAACAGAAGTTGAGAGAGAAGTGAATGATACTAAGCTCTGTGAATGCACTCTCTCTTTTTCTCTTGTGTTTTTCTCTAGAATTGCTCACTAACTAAAACATTACACAAGTACTTCTATTTATACTACATGTAATCTATGTCCTGTAGTCTTCAAAGACTAAGATGTACGTGGCCCAATGATGTCCACATAATTCTTGCCTTATCTTGAAAGCTTGGAAATCTGCCAATCAGAAGATGCCATGTGTCATGTTGAAGCTGCACCTAAGTAGAACTTCTACTTGAGAATTTCTACTTGGCTATCTCGAAATTCCTAAGTGGAACTTCTACTTGGCTATCTCGAAATTCCTAAGTAGAACTTCTACTTGAGAATTTCTACTTAGCCATCCAGAACATTTAGTACTTAGAAAATATTCTGGTCTTCAACTTGAAACTTCAATGCACATCTTGAACTTGTGATATCTTCATGTCTTCTTTATTCTTCAACAAGCTCTTGAACATAGTTCTTTATTACTGACATAAACTTGCTATCAATGTCCTGACACTTGATGCACTGGTCTGGTTCATAAGTGACTAGTCTTGATAGTGTTTCTGCTTCCTGAATAAATTACCATATACACTGAATAACTTGGCTTTCCAATATTTGCTTTCCTTCTTCTTCACTTGAAATCAATTGGTCTTGTTGATACTGATAGTTATGATCTTGATTCTTGATTAATCAAATCACTGAGGCATGAACAACTTTGACTTGAACTTCTCTCAATGATTTCTTCTTGGCTTGATCATAGTTAGCATGTTAAATTGTATCAATTACCTTGTCTTCATTTAGTGTTGATTTCTTGTGACTTCCTGTTCTTGATTGTCTTCTGGTTAAGTATCTTTTCCTTTAGTTTGAGTTACATTAGTTATAGTGTTACAAGTTTATACACTCTGCCTTTCAATCTCCCCCAATTTGATTGTCTAACAATGACATTCAAATTAATGAAGGATAACTCAACTAAACAATGAGACGAGAAAAGATAATTAACATTACATTCTTGAATAATATACAATTGAAAAGAACTTGAAAACAATACAATGAACATAAAAACTAGAAACAGAATTCGAACCTCGAATTAAAGATCATTTGAGTGATTCCTATCACCTGGATTATTTCATACCTTCTAGTCAAACTTATATCACCTTATTGGATTCACTCTAAGGTGAATTTTCCTCAAGTGAGTTAAAGCAACCGAAAGACATGAAGTTTTTCCAACTTCAAGTTCACACCACTCTGACCTTTAACCCTAATTCCGTTTCCTCTTTCTAGCTTCAGCAGCTTGGTCTCTCTCTTCTTTCTGTCTTTTGCGCTTCTCCTTCTGCTGCTGTTCTTTCTTGTACACTGGATCGTGAAGCTGCTTCCACCTAGCATTCAACAGACTTACAGCTTCCATTTCTAGAGGGTTTCTGGGCTCTGGGTTAGGATGTTTGAAAAGCCTTCTCAGTTTATCAACCTCCTGAGTAGTCCTGATCTTTGGAATTTCCTCAAAGTTCTTCATTATGAGCTGAGGTTTCCAATGAGATTTAGTGGCTTTGAGATAACGATATATCATCTTGGGGTAGCCCTTGACACGGTCAGTATTATAGACACTAGCCGCATCTCGCTCCATTCGCTTCTTCTCCACAATTACTTCAGACAGGTAACTCACGAGTCTCTGCTTTTCTTCAACAAACTTGTCTTCCACTTCGCCCCATTTGAACACATATAACACTTTCTCTAGAAATGCAGCATCTTGAGTCTGTAGCAGCCATTGTCTACTCATATGCAAGAGTGTTTGTTTCTGGTCTGCATCTATGTATGCTAAGGCATCAGCTGTATCATCAGCATAAGAGTGTATCCAGTATACACTATCTTTCCCTGGAACGCCAACTGCCTCCCTTATTTCTCCTTGTTCCAGTTCTCCAGAAGGAAGAGTCAAAGCTTCATCTACATTCTTCATTGCCTAAAGAATATTCCATTTCTTTTCTATCAGCTCTGGCTCAATCTTCACGTTGTCGAGAGGTTTGGAGCAATGACATCACACTTCCACACCTCATTGCTCTTCAAGAATATGACTCTTTCAATGATCCTCACGGATTTATCTTTAAGCTTAGAGGCGAATCCCTTACCCATCATTTGTCTACATACAGCTTTAAGAGATTCCACTGAAAGTTCCATTAAGTCCTTTTCCTCCATGCTCACCCTCTTCATCTTTCCTTGAACCACCATCCGGACAAAATTTGGATAAGCTGAGAATTCTGGACCCTTGTCCTCTGCTAGCTGCATTAACTGATCCCTGTACAAAATGCTTAGCTCCTCAGATTGAGGGTACTGAATTTTAGTCGCTAGCAAGAACAACTCTGACGCAGATCTTCTCATTATGAATTGGTCATCCACAAATAGGAAAGATGTTGGGACTCCTTCTACCAAAGACAAGATAACCTGCCACTCCTTAAGATTTGCATTGTATCCAACCCTGACTTTAGAAATTAATCTCTTCAAAGCATTTATATAGTCCCCAGTCATTGGATTCTGCAAATTCAAGTTGTAGAACAGATCATCTGCATCCTTGTTATGAACTCCTTTTGCACATGGTCCCATCATTATCTTCCTTGCTTCATCCCATTTCTGCCCTATCCTTCTTTTGTCCAGATCAACTTGAGGATTGGCTAGCCTTGCAAGCTCATACTCATACTGCTTCCCTTGTAGCTCCACCTTCTGTTCTAGGAACGCAGCATGTTCTTGCATCATCTTCATTTTATGGAACTGAGCTTGTTCCAAGGCTAACTGTTGAGACTGCAGGGTTTCTTCATCAACAGGATCTTCTTCAGGCATTCCGAAAGACATACCAGCACCTCCACCTTGTTCCTTCAAAGATCGCTTTACAGCATGTGCGAAAGGTACGTCTTCCATATCAGAATCTGAGTCTAGTACCTCCTGTACTGTGTCCTGATGACTCAGGTCAATAATTGGTTCATCTTCTTCAACCATTATTGCCTTACCCTTTCTCCTCCTCTGAGCCTCTTCAGCATCAGCAGGCTCAATTTCTGGTTCCTTGACAAGATCAGCGGGTTCTTCAATTTCTTCGATGTGAACTGCCTGCTGTCTCGTCTCCTTTCCACTCTCCCCCTTAGGTGAGTTATCCTGAGCTCCACCATGGTCTTCAGATCCACCAGCTGCATAGGAACCTCCAAAACCAGAACCAGAGGCTCCCGCTCCACTAGCACCACCTGCACCACCTGCTCCAGCATCGGGGGGAGGTTGTTCCGACTCGAAGCACTCCGGGGGCACAAAACTCCTGACTGCGAACATCATTCTACTGATCTCCACAGTCATTGTATGCATTGTAGACTCCAATGCCCCCATCCTCTCATTGAGAGTGCTTCCTAAGACTCCACCAGCATGGCCCAAGTCATTGACCTTATTTGTCAAATCCTCAAAAGCTGTAGCTTGACTTGCCATTCTTGCTGCGTAGTCGTCTAGAGCCCTTTGGTTGTTTCCAATATTGATCCCGAACTGCCCCATTGTCTGCCCGAACTGCCTCATCTGATTTTCCATTGAAGTCATACGAGTATCAAAATTTTCAGTATTAAGGGACGGTGTTTGGTTTAGGTGACCTCGCTCTAATACGCGTTCTGTTGGTATTTGGCGCTCGGTTTCGGGCCTTAAAAATGAAGGTCCCTCTCTCCCTAACCTCTCACACACACTCCCTGTCTCACGCTCGTGTATGTCTTCAATGACTGATCCAAAAAGTGAAGCAGTACCTGCAGAAACTTGATAAGAAATGTTGTTGACAGTTATGGGATCAAATTCTGTTTGTTCCTGAGTTGGAATCTCAGTCTGAGAGGCTGCAAAGTGTCCTTGTACGACATCAGAACCGATCCTCTTTGCAGCATCAGTACGTACCGGTGAAGGTACGGCTGAAGTTCTTAATACTTCATGTCCTCTTGAAGCAACAGTATCATCAAGAGGCACATCATCCTGACCAAAATCAAAATCCCTATGTGCAGAATGTTCAAGGGGTGAACCACTCGCGTGAGGTGGAGTGGTTGCGTGTGACACGCTAGGGTTTGACTGTGGTTGTGAAGTAGCAGCGTGGAAAAGTTTGGCTTTCTTGCGAATAAGTTGCTGCTCTTCGGGTTCATTCTCCTCATCATCTTGTATAAATATACGTGCTGGTTTTCTGACTTCCGTTAACAGGGGTGATAAAGAATAGGAATGTGTATCAGACTCAGAGTCAGAAATATGGCTCTTACCCTGGGATAGATCCTGCGGGTTAGCAGTCTCTCGGGTCGCGGAATCAGAAACATAGGAGGAGGAATGAATAGTATGCATAGAGAGATTACCTGATTGTTTACCTTGTGCATCATCGCTTTCCTCATCCGGAATCTCATCAAATGCCTCAGCATGAACAGATGGATTTTGAGCATGTGATGAGACTTGTGATGATGCCTCCAAATTGGTAACTCCTGCATCATATCTAAGCCACATTTGAATATTTTCAGGAGTAGACATAGGTTTACCTTGATGTTTATCCTGATTAGCAATGGTTGCAAGTGACTTAGTGCCCATCCCTAGCGGTTCAGATGTGGGGCTTCTGGCAAATCCCTGTCTAATAGCAAGAGCATCCTTCGGTATTAAGTCATTGATTAGCATTTGAAGAAACCGAGGAAACCAGCAGATGACATCAGTGGTAGAGAGGTCTCTGCTTGCAAGGGATCCCATTGAGGCCACTATCTCAGAGAGAACTATGCGTCCATAGTTTATATCCAGTTCTCTTGCTAGGGCTACTGCAAAGGTTTGCATGGGAATCGGAATTTGATGAAAGTCTTTTTCGCGTGCCCGAAAACATCTTGTGATGGCCTCGAAAAAGTAATTCCATTCCGCATGGAAGAATTGCTTTTGGATATTTCCCGTGATTGGGCCTTTTGTAGGATAACATCCAATTTCTTCAAAGAATCTGAGGCGTTCTGCAGCAGTAGGTTCTGGATCATAGGCATCTTTAATTGGGAATCCTAGAACTCTGTTGACAATTTGTTCTGTCACCTCATATTCCTGACCCGCTAAGGTAAACCTGAAACCGTAGGGGGTTGATTTACTCCCAAAAGTAACCGCACTAGTCCATAATTGCTGTAAAGCATCATGTACTAGTGTAGGTTTAGCAGTAAAAGCTTGGCTAGCTTTGGAATACAAATTGAGAAATCGTATCCAAAACTTAAACCGCGGGAGTTGATCACCAATTTCCGTAGAAATATTGTAAAAATTGTTTTTAGCAAGGGAAAATTGGTGAGCCATTTTGATTAAATGTTTTTCTTTAAGAAGATGTGAATTTTATTTTAATTTAGAAAAACAATTAATTTTCCGAATTACAAAAGAGAATTGTAACCCTTTTAATTTTTCAAGAACACCAAATGGAATCTGAGAAATCAAACTACGGGATTCAATTCAACAACCAATTACTATTTCGTGTGTATACCAGTTGAATCGTGTGTGTTTATAGATGGACAAAATGGAATCGCGAACAGTACACAAACAATATGTGTTCGTGTGTATGTATATGCGCGTGTATGGATGTTCACAAAACACACTAACACAAGGATTACTGTTAACACAGATAATAGCAGTCAACAAATCGGCAGTAATTCGTGATTAGTACGAGTTTAATCACAAAAACAAGGATCAAAGGTATGTAATTAGTAAAATCGCACTGTTCTTGTGAAACGGCTGCTGAAAATTAGAATTAGGTAAAGTGAATTAGGCATCGAGTTAGAGATGTATATATAGGTGAATGAGAAATGACAAAAATGTCCCTGTTAAAAAAAAATGTGAAAAGTACTAAGTCCATACAGGGGACATCTAAGTCGAACTCTATCTCGAACTTTTCTATCTCGAACTTTTCTATCTCGAACTTTTCTATCTCGAACATCAAGTCGAACTTCGAGATAAAGTTCGAGATAGAAGTTAACTCGAACAATTATGCACAAAGAAGCACTTTAACCAAAATTACAGCAGAAACTATAGGGAAATACTATCTTGAACATTATTGATTTGTAGTAAACTTGGAAAAACAGAAAATTCAAGATACTTTTCGAGTTAGAGTCTATCTCGAACATCAAGTCGAAATTCGAGTTGAGTTTCGAGATAGACTAAGTACTCTATCTCGAACATCAAGTCGAACTTCGAGATAAAGTTCGAGATAGAAGTTAACTCGAAGTTAATCTCAAATTCTTTCCAAAATACTTCCTTGAATCAAAAAGTCCAGGGTAATTCAAGATATGTTTCGAGTTAGGAGTGTAACTCGAAAAATTCCCTTTAGCTTAACTGAGAACTCTATCTCGAACACCAAGTCGAAATTCGAGTTGAGTTTCGAGATAGACTAAGAACTCTATCTCGAACATCAAGTCGAACTTCGAGATAAAGTTCGAGATAGACTAACTCGAAGTTAATTCTCAGTTCTTTTCAAAATATTCCCTTAATGGAAACCTCATCTCAACCTTTGAGATAAGATTCGAGATAGAATTTATCTCGAATATTTTGAAGATAGAACTAGGCACACTGGTAACTCGAACTCGAACTCTAAGTCGAATTTCGAGATGAATTTCGAGATAGGTACTAACTCGAAATTCTTCCCAGACTTAGAATTTTCAAAACTTCACCCTGGAAGCTCAAGTCGAAATTCAAGTCGAATTTCTACATGAGTTTCGAGATAGAGACTAACTCGAAATTTTGAAGATACTTAGAATAATTTGACAATTTTTCTTTGAAAAACTCAACAATTAATTTTGTCAAATTAATATAAATATCAATTCAAGGATTTTAATATATGACATAATTAAAACATTCCTTGATAATTCTAAGGCCTCTAATTACATGAAAAACACAGGTAAATTCATCTAAAAATCATGCAATATTTAGAATATTATGAATTTAACTCCCCCTATGATCATGCAATCTAACAAGCATAAATTCACAGATTTGTGCTATAAAAGACACTTAAAACACAATGAATTCATGCAAAATCACACTATATGCAACCTATAACAATCATTAATTAGGCATTTTAAAGTCTAAACACATAATGATTGATTAGCTTGCACATACAAACATAAACATGGATTTTACAGATAGAAGGCTTTACTAACTTGTGTTAAGCATTCCCAATTCACCAACCAACCTATTGAATGTTACTTCATCAAGAGGTTTGGTGAATATATCTGCAATTTGTTGCATTGTGGGCACAAAATGTAGCTCCACAGTCCCCTCCTCGACATGTTCTCTTATGAAATGATACCTGATGTCAATATGCTTGGTTCTTGAGTGATCTACAGGATTGTTGGTTATGGCAATGGCACTTGTGTTGTCACACATGATTGGAATTTTCTTGTGCTCCATGCCATAATCCTTCAATTGGTTCCTCATCCACAGTATTTGAGCTACACAGCTTCCAGCAGCAATGTACTCAGCTTCAGCAGTAGAAGTAGATACTGTATGTTGCTTTTTACTTTGCCAGGACACCAATCTTCTGCCAAGAAATTGGCAAGCACCAGATGTGCTTTTCCTATCAATCCTGCAACCTGCATAGTCTGAATCCGAATAGCCAATAAGATTAAAACCTGTATCTCTTGGGTACCAAATCCCTAGATTTGGTGTGCCCTTGAGATACCTAAAAATTCTTTTGACGGCTACGAGATGTGATTCTCTAGGATCCGCTTGGAACCTTGCACATAAACAAGTTGCGAACATTATATCTGGTCTACTTGCAGTTAAATAGAGGAGTGAGCCAATCATACCTCGATAGCTTGTGATGTCAACTGATTTACCTGATTTGTCTTCATCAAGCTTCGTGGCTGTTGCCATGGGAGTCTTAGCTGCTGATGCATCTTCTAGATTATACTTCTTGAGTAAATCTCTGATGTACTTGGATTGACAGATAAAGATACCATCTTTTCTCTGACTGATCTGTAATCCAAGGAAGAAGGACAGCTCTCCCATCATGCTCATCTCATATTTTTCCTGCATTAGCTTGGCAAATTTCTCGCACAAGCGCTCATTTGATGACCCAAAAATAATATCGTCCACATATACTTGAACAAGTATTAAGTCATTTCTCACAACTTTATAGAACAATGTTTTATCAATTACTCCCCTAACAAAACCATTTTCAATTAAGAATAAGGATAGGGTTTCATACCATCGCCTTGGGGATTGCCTGAGGCCATAGACAGATTTGAAGAGTAGATACACAAAATCTGCATGTTCTGGATCAACGAAGCCAGGCGGCTGTTCCAGATACACTTCTTCTTCTAACTCTCCGTTCAGGAAGGCACTTTTCACGTCCATCTGGAATACCTTGAAGTTCTTATGTGCTGCAAATGCCAAGAACATCCTGACTGCCTCAAGTCTTGCAACCGGTGCATAGGTTTCATCATAATCAATTCCTTCTCGCTGAGAATAACCTTTTGCAACCAAACGAGCCTTGTTTCGTGTTACAAGTCCGTTTTCATCCAGTTTATTTCTGAATACCCACCTAGCTCCAATTACGGATTTGTTCTTTGGTCGGGGTACCAGTTTCCAAACTTTCTGCCTTTCAAACTGATTGAGTTCCTCTTGCATTGCAATCACCCAATCAGCATCGCCAAGAGCTTCTTCTATTTCTTTAGGTTCAAGCTTGGATAAGAACCCAGAATATAAGGAGATATTAACCATGTCAGCTCTTGCAGTTCTTCTAGTAGTCACACCAGCATCTGGATCACCAATAATTAACTCAAACGGATGGTCTCTATTCCATACCCGTTCACCTGGAAATTGTCTAGATGATTCAGCTTGACTTTCTGAGTTGGGGTGCTGACTACTTTGAATATTTTCACTAACTCCCCCTGAGTTAGTGCCAGCTCCTACAGAACTAGAGTCAACTCGACTCGAGCCTCGAACAGTAGTCCTTGAGCTGCTATTTACTCCCCCTGAGTTGTTGCCGGTTGGTACTGAAGAAGTCTCTCCTGATCTTGTAGAATTAGCTTGTTCACTAGACTCAGGTTCTTCATGTACGCTAGGAACATTTAATGGAACAACCAACTCAGGTTCATCTTCAAGATCTTCTAAGTCCAGATTCTGAAATTTTAGGGACTCAGGTTCACTAGAATCTCTTGAAATTGATGAGAGTTTGGTATCGTCGAATCTGACGTTGTAACTTTCAGTCACTTTTCGATCATTCACCAAGAACACTCTATAAGCTGCCACCACGTCTGTAGAGTAACCAACAAAGATTCCTTCACGAGCTTTTGCTGCAAACTTGCCTAGATTTTCATCATCTATAAGCACATAGCATTTTGCTCCGAAGACATGAAAGTATTTAATTGTTGGTCTTCTGTTGTTCATTAGCTCACATGGTGTCTTTTCTTTATCTTTTATGATCAAGGTTCTATTTTGAGTGTAACAAGCGGTACTTACTGCTTCGGCCCAGAAATACAAAGGAAGTTTTGAATCATACAACAAAGTTCTTGCTGCTTCAACCAAAGTTCTATTCTTCCTTTCAACTACTCCATTTTGCTGTGGAGTTCTCGAGGCTGAATACTGACGACGTATTCCCTTAGATACACAGAAGTCATTTAGCACTGTGTTTTTGAATTCAGTGCCATTGTCTGATCTAATCGTCTTCACAGTAAGTGTTGAAACATTCTCAATTTGAGTGATGTGATCAATGATTAAGAAAGGTACTTCGTCTTTCGTCATTGCGAACAATACCCATGTATACTTGGAGAAGTCATCCACGATTACCAAAGCATATCTTTTCCTAGACAAAGATAGGACATTCACTGGGCCAAACAAATCCATGTGAAGAAGTTGTAGAGGCTCAGTAATACTAGAAATTTCTTTGCTTTTATGCGATGCTCGCTTCGACTTTCCCATTTCACAAGCTTCACAGAGTCCTTTCGGAGCGAACTCCATTTGAGGTAGATCTCTCACCAATTCTCGCCTCGCGAGAGCATTCATCGTTTTGAAGTTTAAGTGAGATAGCTTTTTGTGCCATAACCAGCTTTCATCATCCGAGGCTTTGCTGTAGAAACAGGTGACCTCATCCTGATTTGCTGAATCCATATCTGCAACAAAAAGATCTGCCTTTCGAACTCCTCTTAAAGCTAGTGAGCCTTCCTTGATGTGAGTGATTGAGACACCTTTCTTGTTGAAGACAATTTCGTAACCTTTGTCACAGAATTGACTTATACTCAACAGATTGTGCTTTAGTCCCTCAACATAGGAAATATCTTCAATGATGACATTGCCAGTTTTCAGTTTGCCATATCCCTTAGTCACACCTATGCTGTCATCTCCAAAGGTAACATAAGGGCCAGCCTTCATAACCAACTCTGTAAGCAGGGACTTGTTTCCAGTCATATGCCTCGATGCTCCACTGTCTAGCACCCATATAACTTTATTTCTATTCTGCTTAATGCCCTGCAATGACAGATTGGTTAGACATTCTTCGGAACCCAACTTTGATTGGGCCCGGCTTTTCGATAAGATCGAGAATCAACCGATTTAACAACAGGAGATGCACTTTTCTTCATATTACTAGAGCTTTCGACTATCTCCTTTCCTTTCTCAGACTTGACAGATTTGTCAGTCTTAGGAGAAGGTTTGTCACTCCTAACTTTAGGAGGACTGACAGTCTTGGCTCTACCATACTTTTTCTTGATATTTGAACTAGCAACAGTATTTGAGCATGACTGGCTAGATGCATTCATTAAATGCACAAAAGTTTGCATGATATTAAAAGTGCATGGCATACAGTTAGGTTGACCACACTGTGCATGATTCTGATGCAGATTATTCATTGTATGTGTGGTAGGCATGGCATGTGCAACAGGAACATTCATGTTAGCTTTGCATGCATAAGAAAGATGTTCAGTAGATTTACAATGATAACATGCTTTCTTTATTCGTTCAGCCTTAACCTCTTTTATGCCTTTTTCTTTCTTTCCTTGTTGTTTAACAGCCTTAGCTCCTAATCCCAGTCTAGATTCATCTCTAGGGAAATTGATTTTCACTTGTTTAATAGG
Source organism: Saposhnikovia divaricata (assembly GCA_036435485.1). Classification (NCBI taxonomy): domain Eukaryota; kingdom Viridiplantae; phylum Streptophyta; class Magnoliopsida; order Apiales; family Apiaceae; genus Saposhnikovia; species Saposhnikovia divaricata. The sequence goes on along the minus strand of CM071594.1, from coordinate 132,782,416 downwards.
AGTTACAGGTTGTTCTTTCTGGCGATCTTCCATCTCAATCTCATATCTAGCTATCAATTCAGTCTCTTCTTCTTCTATTCTAGGAACAAGATGTTTGTAGATAGGTTTGACAGCCGATTTAAGAATTCTAGGTGTTTCCTGTTTAAGGTCACTGGAACTAGGGTCAATAGGTCTCTTTCCTTCTTTCTTAGGAAGGTCAGAATAATCAAGGCCTATACCTACTCCAGTTATCTTCTTAAATGTGTCATTATCTACATACACTTTACTAGCAGCTAGTTTGTATGCTTCGCATTTAGTTTCTAACTCAGCTAGATTGTTCCTTAGACATGCTTCCACTTCTTCCTTAAGGACGAGCTTGTGTTCCAGAGATTTAATAAAGTCTCTTAGAGAAGTATCTACAGTGCAAGCAGCCTCTAGCTCTTCCACTTTTGCCTCCAGCATTCTGCATTTGGCAACAAGTGTTTTCTGTTCCTTTTGAGAAGAGTCTAGGCTTTTGCACAACATATAGATCTCTTCACTAAGAGCCCCGTTCTGTTCTTTATAATCATCAATAGACATTTCTACTTTAAGAGTCAGAACTGGTACCTCTGGTTCCTCTGATGTCTCAGCCATGAGCGCAAAGTTCGCTACATGAGTAACGTCTTCCTCATCTGAATCATCCCAAGCTCTTCCTTCTGTCACCAATAAAGCTCGTTTTCCATGTCTTTCCTTCAACAGTGCTTCATAGTTGCTTTTGAGAGCTTCAAATGTTTCTTTTGGATAAGTCTGTTTAGGCTTTTTGCAGTCCGAGGCAAAGTGTCCAGCTTCACCACAATTATAGCATTTGAACTTCATTTTGAAATCCAAAGGAGATTTGTAGCTGGTATTCTTGCCTTTTCCTTTGTAGCCTGACGAACTACCACCACCCTTAGCAGCCCGATAATAAGATGAAGATTTTCTCTGTGGTCGGTTGCTCTTTCTAAATCTCATGTTGCTGAACTTCCTTGCCATGTATGCCACGACACTATCGTCCATGTTGTCCAGCTCTTCTTGGGTGTAGTAGTCATCATCACTGTCAGATGCGCACTCGTCATCATTATCAATTTGATGTGGTGCAAGTGATGATTTAGGCTTTGCTGCAACCATTTCCTTCTTAGACTCTTCCTCATCAGCAACTAATCCTGATGCACTTTCTTTTGACTTTGAATCATTGTCCCATGCTTGATCTTGAAGCGTTTCCAGCTCATAGGTCTTTAATATTCCATAATACTCTTCCAGAGAAGTTGTATGCAAATCTCTGGTTTCTCTGATTGCGTAGACCCTATGCTCAATGCTTTTTGGCTGGTTCCTCAGATATCTCGTTTTTGTTTCAACCATGGGGAGAGTCACACCTCTCAGATTCAAATCCAATACCAACTGACTGAATCGTAGGTAGACATCTGTTATGCCTTCTCCTTTCCTTATTCTAAAGGTGTCATACTCCATCTTGAGTATGAGTGTTTTGTTGCTTCTGACCTCTGCAGATCCTTCCATGACAACTTCTATCTTGTCCCAAATCTTCTTCGCTGTAGTCAGACCTTTGACTATGTTGAACATTTCATGATCAAGAGATTCCATCAAGGTTTGTCGTACGGCAGTATCCAAAGCTATTTGCTCTTTATCAGCATCCGAAAAGTCCGCTGCCTTTTTGGGCTCAGACCGGGGTGGTATAACCACTCCTCCTTCCGTATGTGAAGGAATAACTGCCATTGGGACAAATTTACCCTTGTCAAGGACTTCCAGATATTCAGGGTTAACAGTCTCTAGATATAGTCTCATTCTGAAAACCCATTCTTCATAGTGATCTTTGTTGAACATTGGGATCTTGAATGCATTTTTAGGAGCCATCTCAATTCTGGTCACTAAAAGTTTCTAAGTACCCAAGACTAGGCTATGTAGAATATTTATGTAGAACTTTTGCCTAAGTCGAAATTTCTCTAAGTAGAAATTTTGCTCAAGTCGAAATCACCAAGTAGAAATTGTCCAAGTCGAAATTCTATGTAGAAATTCTCAAGTAGAAATTCTATGTAGAAATTTTTGCCTTAGAATAATTTTTCTGCAGATTTCTTTAAATATTGAATAAACAATATTATCACTTTAACACCTTTTGACTTTGAATGCTTTACTCACCAAACCCACCTAACCCACATGCTAGGTACTGAGTATGTCTTTTACTTTCGGCCGAATAAAGTAAATCAAAAAGTCCAAAAACCACCTTTTTATTCTTTTACTTATTGAAAAGGAGATCAAAAAGTTGTTGGGTTGTATTCTTTGATAAGAACAGATGATGAACACTCAAGAACACCAAATATGAACTAACCCAGATAAATTCACAAAAATTAATTAAAATACACCCAAGCTAAATAATCACACCTGGAGTATTTAAATAATTTTTCAGATGAGTTTTCACTACCAACGAATTAAAACACACTTTTCGAGAAAATGAAAAGTAGATCTGAAAAATGAAAACTCACGATTCTTCTACTCAACACAAGGATCTATGTTTTGTATGTTAAACATATAGCTCTGATACCAATTGTTAGGTCCAAATGTGTTGTAGAGGGGGGTGAATACAACTTTTCGAATATGAGAGGCAATAAAAACGATGCAATAAATGAACACACAGATTCAAGGAATATATTTCTTTATATATAACTTGAAAGGGTTGCTACAACATTCATTACAAAGTATAACAGAAGTTGAGAGAGAAGTGAATGATACTAAGCTCTGTGAATGCACTCTCTCTTTTTCTCTTGTGTTTTTCTCTAGAATTGCTCACTAACTAAAACATTACACAAGTACTTCTATTTATACTACATGTAATCTATGTCCTGTAGTCTTCAAAGACTAAGATGTACGTGGCCCAATGATGTCCACATAATTCTTGCCTTATCTTGAAAGCTTGGAAATCTGCCAATCAGAAGATGCCATGTGTCATGTTGAAGCTGCACCTAAGTAGAACTTCTACTTGAGAATTTCTACTTGGCTATCTCGAAATTCCTAAGTGGAACTTCTACTTGGCTATCTCGAAATTCCTAAGTAGAACTTCTACTTGAGAATTTCTACTTAGCCATCCAGAACATTTAGTACTTAGAAAATATTCTGGTCTTCAACTTGAAACTTCAATGCACATCTTGAACTTGTGATATCTTCATGTCTTCTTTATTCTTCAACAAGCTCTTGAACATAGTTCTTTATTACTGACATAAACTTGCTATCAATGTCCTGACACTTGATGCACTGGTCTGGTTCATAAGTGACTAGTCTTGATAGTGTTTCTGCTTCCTGAATAAATTACCATATACACTGAATAACTTGGCTTTCCAATATTTGCTTTCCTTCTTCTTCACTTGAAATCAATTGGTCTTGTTGATACTGATAGTTATGATCTTGATTCTTGATTAATCAAATCACTGAGGCATGAACAACTTTGACTTGAACTTCTCTCAATGATTTCTTCTTGGCTTGATCATAGTTAGCATGTTAAATTGTATCAATTACCTTGTCTTCATTTAGTGTTGATTTCTTGTGACTTCCTGTTCTTGATTGTCTTCTGGTTAAGTATCTTTTCCTTTAGTTTGAGTTACATTAGTTATAGTGTTACAAGTTTATACACTCTGCCTTTCAGGAGTACATAAGACTAAGTCTGGCTTCTTCTGCATATTGATCCAAAGAAGGACTAGTACTAAGGGCATTCCGAAACGCAAACAGAGCATTACGAGCATCCTAAACAGCTGAATGAACATTACCAGTAGTTCTGTTTATTCTGATCATAGCTACTTTAATATTTTTTAACTTGCTAGAAAGAATGAATCAGGGAGAACCAGTAACCTCAATATCCCAAGCAGACTGAACATCAGGAAGGAACAAAGGCAACTCAATAAGATGGTTAAAGAACTAGAAGGGTTTGTGAATCCGATCCCAAGAACGCCCTAAAGACACAACTCCTGTACAATGATCCGAGAGACCCCGGGGGAGAAATTTAGCAAAAGTTAAAGGAAAAGTCGATAGCCACAAATCATCTACTAGCACAACATCAAGCTTTCTAAAAGTAGGGTTGTCAGGAGAACAGGTCCACCAGGTAAGAAAGTGGCCAGTAAAGTGAAGATCAAGCAAGCGATTAGAGCGAAGACAATCAACAAACTCAGACATACAAGAATTCCAGCGAGATTGACCACCAGATTTTTCATCCAAGTGAGAAATGACATTAAAATCACCAAGAACCACCCAAGGCAAAGTACTATTATGAAGCACAGTAATTTGAGAAATTTCAGACCATAGAGACCATCTATCCACATTGATAAGTGGAATTTATATCCACTTGGAGCGTTCTATATAGGCTTAAATTGATTCACTTGGCCTCAAGTTTGTTGTATTTTTTATGTGTTTCGTCTAGTTGTGCAGGATTGTAAAACATGGATTAGGGTTTGTGATTTCCATTGATTTTGGAGTCTAATTTGAGCTTGGAATGAAGAAAGGAATGCTTCCCTATGCTACCATGGAGATTCAAGAGTCAAGGGATTGAAGAACGGGAGATAAGCAAAAGAAACGGGAGAAAACGGATGCAAAACGAAGAAAATATAAAAAAAACAGAAGCTGGCAGGAACTAACAGCGCGGCTGCGCTATATAGCAGCGTAGGGGCGCCTGAAATAGTCTGGACGGCGCAGGGGCGCTCCAATGTGGCGCAGGGGTGCTGCCTCTTTCTGGAACTATGCTGATTTTTCTTTTATTTCGATTTTAAGTTGTAATTTAGGACTTTTCTTGCTGGAAAATAATTCTACAGCCTATATAAACACGTTCTAACATCCTTGAACGTACAACTACTTAGAATAAACACAGAGAGAGCCGGAGCTAGAGATTCAGACTTGGAAACAGATTCCCGGAAGGACGTGACAACATTCGAAGATCTAGATCTACTTTTGTATTCTTCTAAATTAGGCGATACTCTGTATTTTGGATTTGTTTTCTTAAACTCTTACTCTAGTTTAATTATAATCATTAATACTTTGTTTAATATCATGTTTTCATCAGATCCCATGGTGACGAACGGTTCGATTATGAACTAATCGGTGTCATGGGATTCTAATGGATTTATTTATTGAGCTTTAGTATCTTGATGCTTTAAAGATCTGTGTGTGATGTATATTGATATCCTCGTATGGTTATGCTTAATTGTTAGATGCGTAGCTAACATATAATCTGTTAATCTCTTGTGAAGCGAGAGTGGATCTTGAGATTTAGAACTTGCCATGCTAGCATAGGTTCATGATTGTTATCAACATGATTCGTGGTGTAATTTGAACTACTTTATACTACCCTATGTGATCTTTATGGATAACTTGTTCTTCAACCGTTATATTTTGAAATCTTATAGAGATATAAGGTGTAAGCATAATTGGTGTCTATTCATCTTCTATCTCTTTTATGGATGTATAGGTAGTTTGGCATATGTATACTGAGAGGTAGCGTGTACTTGTTCCGTGTTGTCCGATCAGATATCATAACCATTGCATATAGTGATTAAAGGCGTCAGATCTAAGCGAAGTATTTAATGAAGTTAGGATCTCATGTTTTCTCTCGCATAAGTAATTCGATTCCAATTCTCGTTAGTTAATTAATACGTAGTTTATTAATTTACTTCCTTGGTTAATTTTAGATAATTAAAACCCAAATTTGTTAATCGTCTTGGCAGTGAATATAAACCATACATTATTGCATAGGTACATTAACTGAATTGAAACCTAAACCAAATCTCTGTGGGAACGAACTTGACTTATACTTATATTACTTGTGACCATGTATGCTTGCGTGAGTTAGTGCGAACAAGTTTTTGGCACCACTGCCGGGGATCATCGGTGTTTTATTTTTAGTTTATGTGCTTGTCATCAGTGGTCGTTAGAGTTCACTGACTTGGATTGTTTACTTACATATCTTGTTTGTTCGGTGTTTTCTCTACCTTCTCTCTAACTTCTCTTTAAACCTTAGATAGCCGCCATATAATCTAAGCCAAATCTAAACATTTCTTCATCAGATCTATTATAAATCCTTCGCAAATTCATCTCTCTTTCTCTCACCATTCCTTTTATATTTCTTATATCTATTAATTCTATTTTCTCTGTTTTGAAGATGGTTTCTGAGGATTTTTCGGATAGGGAGAATTCATTGGAAGCGATTTCTTACGGGGTCAGACTTAATGTTCGCTCTCAAAGAATAGCCTCTTCTGGTGTTGATGCCAAGGGCCAAGGACAGAGGGTGAATCCTTCTCAGCACAAGGATTGGGACATCTGTGTTGCTGATATTCCTAGATCTAGGGTGGCTGCGCGCACGCGTAGTTTTGTTAAACACAAATTGATTGATGGTAAGATCTTCTCTCAAAAGAAATTGCTTAGACCTCATGATTTAGGTGTTGATACACTTATTGAGTTATCTGATTCTTTGAATTCATGATATGAGAATGATGTGGGTAACGAGGAGGTGGAAGTTAACTCCAAGTTACCAATGAACCCTTGTCGGGATCTGATTGGTATTTCCAATTTATGCGATGATGGTCCCTCTGACATGGTTGAGGGTCTCCCAAAGCCTAACAGGATTGATGCCCTTGATGGATCCTTGGATCATGGTAGTGGTAATATCCAGGATGATGGTATTCTGGTGATGGATGAGGCTATTCTGTCCAGAGTCTTTAGGGCAACGGATGGATTGGGAGCGACCGAGGATAAGGATACTGACGATGTTACCCAGGTTGTTGATATGGAACATGATGTTGCAATTTTTGGTTTGAAAAGGAACATTAAGGGCTCTATTGCCTCTGTTAACTTAAGTTATACCAAGGACGAGGACTCAGAAGATGATGAAGTCATCTAAGATTGGGTTGCGAATCTTGTTCAAAGAATTGTGGATGATGCTTACTGGGATGGTAATCCCAGTACTGATGGCATCGCTGTTTATCCTGTTGATGCTGCGCTTTTGGAAGCTAATGCTAATAACTTGAATGGGGTTTCTGCCTTTGAGGCTCCGGTTGCCTCTCAATGTGTCGCCCCTATGGAGGTGGGTTTGGAGCTGGAGGATGTTATTCCTGGTTCTATTGTAGGTAGCCTTGGCCTAGTTGAGGAAATAAGGACTCAGAATTTTCTGATAGAATCTAGAAATCACTCTAATGTTTTGAAGCTTTTTATTGAATTTATGGGAAATGAGGTGCCTTTGCAAAAAAAGGCAGATGGAAAAGAAACTCATAGTTTCGGGCAAATTTCTCATGAGGGAGTACATTGTAAGTGAGGGAATTGAAATCCCTACTGAAGGCATCCCTCTTGAGGTGTACTTGGATGGTAAGGGCTGGCCTAGGGAGAATCTTGTGCCATGCGAGAAGAAAGGCCCCTATGGAGGTGGGTTTGGAGCTGGAGGATGTTATTCCTGGTTCTATTGTAGGTAGCCTTGGCCTAGTTGAGGAAACAAGGACTCAGAATTTTCTGATAGAAGCTAGAAATCACTCTAATGTTTTGAAGCTTTTTATTGAATTTATGGGATATGAGGAGCCTTTGCAAAAAAAGGCAGACGGAAAAGAAACTCATAGTTTCGGGCAAATTTCTCATGAGGGAGTACATTGTAAGTGAGGGAATTGAAATCCCTACTGAAGGCATCCCTCTTGAGGTGTACTTGGATGGTAAGGGCTGGCCTAGGGAGAATCTTGTGCCATGCGAGAAGAAAGGGCAGGTATGTTAGGAATATGTTGTACTTGATGATAACTTCACAATCAATCAAATTGTATAAGGTTTTGTAGCTGTCAACGGATGAGGATTTATAACTCTATCCGTTGACAGTAGCTCATCAACGGATGAGGTTTTGTAGCATACTGCAGTATCTCTATGTTATCAGTTGATAGTGTTTTTATCCACAATCATGTTGACCATCAACGGATAGGCAGAATAGGGTAGCCAATTGTAAATAAGCTATGCTATGTAATTCTGTCTAAGTGAAAGTGTATCAACAGATGAAGACAAAACTCTATCAACGGATACAACTCAAATCCACTCTATCAACGGATACAGCTCAAGTCTCAATATCAACGGATACCGCTCAATACATCATCAACGGATGTCAGTGTACAATATCAATGGATAATCATTGACACTGTCTTCTATGATTAGCTGGGGATTAGCAGTTGATAAGGACATGTTTGACTGACAGATCACATGGGTTGATAGTAGACACAAAAAGCAGTATGACAGCCATACTTTGGAAACACAGAAGAAAGAAGCATTCCATTTACACTATGAATACAAGAAAGGTGCAGTAGATATGTCTGAACACAAGGATAACCTTTCGGCTACATGTGTATTTGGAGTGTAGTAGCAAGTCAACTAGAATTAGATTAATATTATCTTATTCCAGTAGTACTTGTAGAACTTGGGATTTATAACCAAGTGTAGCAACTCTTTGTATGTTAAGAAAACAGATACATTTTGCTTAGGGTTTCTATTGAATATTCTTAGAAAGCAAAGAGTTGTAAAACAGAAGCTGTGTACTTTCGTATCACAGAGTTTTCTTCGAATAAAAGCATCAGGTGGTGCATTTAACCACCTGATTTTTTATGTGTTTGTGCATTAATCTTTTTACAAGCAATTATCTAAGTATAGATTTCTGGAGTTCTTATCAGAAATTTATAAATATCAAGAATTGTATTCAACCCCCCTTCTACAATTATACAAGTGTGTAATCTGGGAATAACAATTGGTATCAAAGCAAGCTTCTAACATATTTGAAGTTTAAAGATCAACACACTTCCAACATGTCTAAGAAGGATTATGGAGTAAAGATTCCAGTTCTTGATAGAGAAAATTACTTTCACTGGAAAGTAAAAATGCGTCTACATCTCTCGTCTATTGATGAGGGCTTTGTGGATTGCATTGACAAGGGTCCTCACGTTCCAATGAAGACAGCAACAAGAGTTGGCCTGGCTGAGGATGTGCCTGACATTCTCATTCCCAAACCTGTTTCTGAGTGGAGTCTTGAAGATATTGCAGAAGTCCACAAAGACAAAAAGACCATGAATATTCTGTTCAATGGTCTAGAAACAGACATGGTTGACAATGTTATTAACTGTACTACCGCCAAGGAAGTATGGGACACTGTTCAAACCCTGTGTGAAGGAACAGAACAGGTAAGGGAAAACAAGATGCAACTACTAATCCAACAGTATGAACATTTTCACTTTAAGAGTGGAGAAACATTGAATGATACATTTAGTAGATTTCAAAAGCTACTAAATGGTTTGAAACTGTATGGAAGAATCTATCAAGTTAAAGATTCTAATCTCAAATTTCTGAGATCACTGCCCAAGGAATGGAAGCCAATGACTGTTTCTCTAAGAAACACTCAAGAGTACAAGACATTTACTCTTGAAAGGCTTTATGGAACTTTAAAGACCTATGAGCTGGAAATGGAGCAGGATGAAGAGATTGAGAAGTCTCAAAAGAAAAGTGGGTCAGTTGCACTTGTTGCCAACTCGGAGCAAAAGGAGGAAAGAACAGAAACTGCTAGTTCTACACCAAACAGGGAGGTTTGTAAAGGTAGAGCAGAATCAAGAAGGAGCAAGGGAAAGGTGTCTGAGGAATTGAATGCTCTTCAGCAGGATGAATTGGATGAGATAGATGAGCACTTAGCTTTTCTATCTAGGAGATTCTCTAAGCTGAAATTCAAGAGAAACTCTGGGGTGGCCAAGCCATTTAACAAGGATTTTTCCACAAGCAACTATGTGGATAAATCCAAAATTAAATGCTACAATTGTGGAATTGCTGGTCACATGATAAGTGAATGCAGGAAACCTAGATCTGAGAACAAGGGAAAGTCAACTCAGGCTGTTGACTATAAGAAGAAATATTTTGATCTTCTCAGGCAGAAAGGAAAGGCATTCTTGACCCAAGAGTATGACTGGGCTGTTGATGACAATCATTCTGATGATGATGTTGAGTTAGTCAACCTTGCTTTAATGGCTGATTCTGGAGAGCAGGAAGCAAGTTCAGCTAGCAATCAGGGAAACAGAAGGAATCTATGGTACCTAGACAGTGGATGCTCTAGGCACATGACAGGAGATTCAACCCTGCTCACAGAGTTCAAGGAAGGAGCTGGCCCTAGAATTATCTTTGGAGATGACAGCAAAGGATATACTAAGGGATATGGCCTGATTTCAAAAGACAATGTCATCATTGAAGAAGTGGCTTTAGTTGAAGGTTTGAAGCACAATTTGCTTAGTGTCAGTCAGATTTGTGACAAAGACTATGAAGTAAAGTTCACAAAAGAAGCCTGTGTTGTTTCTGCCAAGGAAGACAACAATGTGGTATTGACAGGCTTTAGAAAAGGAAATGTTTACATAGCTGACTTCAATTCAGCATGCTCAGAATCCATTACTTGTCTCTTCAGCAAAGCAAGTAAGGATGAGAGTTGGCTATGGCATAAGAAGCTGTCACATTTGAATTTTAAAGTTATGAATGATTTGGTAAGAAAGGATCTTGCTAGAGGAATCCCTCAATTGGAGTTTGTCAGAGATGGGCTATGTGATGCCTGCCAATTAGGGAAACAAAAGAAATCATCCTTCAAAAGCAAGACAGAGTCATCCATTGTTAAGCCTCTTCAATTGCTGCATATGGACTTATTTGGTCCAGTAAATGTCATGTCTATTTCAAAGAAGAAATACTATTTGGTGATTGTAGATGATTTTTCTAAGTTCACATGGACCTTCTTCCTGCACTCCAAGGATTGTGAAAGTGAAATCATCATCAATCACCTCAGGATACTAAATAATGGTTCTGAAGACAGAGTACAAAGAATCAGGAGTGACAATGGTACTGAATTCAAGAATTCCACAATGAAGATTTTCTGTGAAGAGAATGGAATTGTCCATGAGTTTTCTGCTGCCAGAACACCTCAACAAAATGGGGTTGTTGAAAGGAAAAACAGAACTCTCATTGAAGCAGCTAGAACAATGTTAAGTGAATCAAGGTTACCAACATATTTCTGGGTTGAAGCTGTCAACACTGCATACTTTACTCAGAATATTTCCTTGGTCAATCAAGCTAGAGGAATGACTCCTTATCAATTATTAACCAACAAGAAACCAACTTTAGCTTTCCTACATGTCTTTGGATGTAAGTGTTTTGTGCTAAGGAATCATGAAGATAACTTGGTCAAATTTGAAGCAAAGGCAGATGAAGCTATTTTCGTTGGATATGCAGCAGGGAAAGCCTACAAGGTCTACAATCTAAGAACCAACATTGTTATGGAATCTGTACATGTTGTGTTTGATGATCAAAAGATTCTAGGCCTAAATGATGAAGGTTACCATGAAAAGTTGGAATTTGAGAATGAAGGTGAAGGAAGAATGTACTATGATGATGATGAGGAAAATGAAGATCATGACCACAGAGATCCACCTAGAGCTGTTATACCAACTAGAAGTGATGCTTACACTGAAAATGAAGCATCCGTTGACAGTCATTCTGCAACATCCGTTGACAGTCATTCTGCAACATCCGTTGACACTATTAGAGATGCATCCGTTGACAGATATTCTCAAGCATCCGTCGACAGGAAAAATGATGCATCCATTGACAGTCAACTTCATAATTCAGCAAGGACAACAAACTCAGGGGGAGTTTCTCAAGGTCAAAATTCAATGCTAAATCAACATGATCATGCTCATGGAAATGAAGCAACCTCATCAAGATCAAACCTTCCACCTGCAAGAAAATGGACTAGAAATCATCCATTTGAGTTAATCTTTGGTGAATCAAATTCAAGAGTCCAAACTAGAAGGGCCACTCAAGCAGAATGTCTATACAGTAGCTTCCTGTCTCAAGAGGAACCTAAGAAAGTGGAAGATGCCCTTCTAGATCCAGATTGGGTGTTAGCAATGCAAGAAGAGCTAAACCAATTTGAAAGAAATAAAGTATGGAAACTTGTGCCCAAACCTGATGATAGAAGTGTCATAGGTACTAAATGGGTTCTCAAAAATAAGACAGATGAAAATGGCATAATTGTGAGGAATAAAGCTAGATTAGTGGCAAAGGGCTACTCTCAAGAAGAAGGAATAGATTTTGATGAAACTTTTGCTCCAGTGGCAAGACTTGAGGCAATAAGAATCTTTCTAGCCTATGCAGCACATGCCAATTTCAAAGTCTATCAGATGGATGTCAAAAGTGCCTTTCTAAATGGGGAACTGGAAGAAGAGGTCTATGTCCATCAACCTCCTGGCTTTGAGGATCCAGAATTTCCAGGATATGTATATCTTCTCATGAAAGCACTTTATGGTTTGAAGCAAGCACCAAGAGCCTGGTATGACACTTTATCTCAATTTCTTTTGGAGAACCACTTCACTAGAGGTACAGTAGATAAAACCTTATTTCATAGGAATATTAATGGCTCTTCAATACTTGTTCAAATCTATGTAGATGATATTATTTTTGGGTCTACAGATGAGAAGCTTTGCAAAAAGTTTGCCAAACTTATGCAAAGTAGGTATTAAATGAGCATGATGGGTGAATTAACTTACTTTCTTGGCCTACAAGTAAAGCAAGTTAATGAGGGCATTTTCATAAGTCAAACAAAATATATTTATGATCTCTTAAAGAAATTTGACTTAATGGATTGTACATCTGCTAAAACACCTATGGCCACTGCAACTAAGCTTGAGTTGAATACTAAGGAAAAGTCTGTGGACATCTCAAGCTATAGAGGCATGGTAGGTTCACTTCTATACCTAACAGCTAGTAGACCTGATATAATGTTTTCTACTTGTCTTTGTGCTAGATTTCAAGCTGACCCTAGAGAGTCTCACTTAATAGGTATTAAAAGAATTTTCAGGTATCTCAAGGGAACACCAAACCTTGGCATTTGGTACCCAAGAGAATCTGGTTTTGATCTAACTGGCTATTCAGATGCAGATTATGCAGGTTGCAGGGTTGATAGGAAAAGTACTACAGGTTCCTGTCAATTTCTAGGAAACAGGCTTGTTTCATGGTTCAGTAAGAAACAAAACTCAGTCTCCACTTCTACAGCTGAAGCTGAGTACATTGCTGCTGGAAGCTGTTGTGCACAGATTCTATGGATGAGAAACCAACTCATTGACTATGGTATAAAAGTTGAGAAGATTCCAATTTTCGGTGACAACACGAGTGCTATTGCCATCACAGGGAATCCAGTGCAACATTCGAGAACCAAGCACATTGACATCAAATACCACTTCATTAGAGAACATGTGATGAATGGTACAGTAGAAATGCACTTTGTGCCAAGTGAAATGCAGCTTGCAGATATCTTCACCAAGCCTCTTGATGAATCCACATTCACAAGATTGGTAGGTGAGCTAGGTATGCTTAACTTGTCATAATTCCTAGTGATATTTGATTTCACTGCATTGAAGCTAGAAATGTGTTTTGATTTACTTGAAAGTTAAAACTTTCAGAAAAATTTTCTGCAGAAATTTTGTCTAAGGCAAAATTAGCTTATCAACGGATATCCTTTTATCCGTTGATAGTATAAACACATTACTAGATTTTCGCATGTCAACGGGTAACAGGCTATCCACGTCATCAACGGATAAACTGTATCTCAACCGTTCATTCTATATCCGTTGATATACATTTTTTATATAACCGTTGGTAACCGTTGGTAACCGTGTATATCTAATCATGGTTGTACTTATTTTCTTTTCATTTATTATCTGACAGTTACTTTTGACCAATGGAGTAATTACTTTTAATTATTTCATTTTTAATTCTTGAAAAATATAAAAGGCTGACTTGTACTCTCACATCTCACTTTTATTCATTTTCAAGCATATCAAAAGTTAACTGCATCTTCTTCTCTAAAACTCTCTGTAACCAAAGTTCAAACACTTCAATGACGCCCATTGTTTAGATGATGTCCTCCACTGGGTTTACCTATGAGAAGAACAATTTCGCGGCCTTTGTTGACACAGTGAATGCTCCAGAAGCTTACCACACCTTGATGAGTTTCGTGAAGAAATGCAAACTGTCATATGCTATGACTGCCACCACTCCCTTAATCCACGAGGTAATTGAAGAAATGTGGACATCTGCTGAGTACAATGGCACAGACGGTACAATTGCTTTTTTTTTAAAGGGTAAAAACTATGTAGTTAATTCTGATATAATAACTGCTTGTTTAAAATTGCCTGAGAATAACTGTCTGAAAGTACCCACTGATGCTGAAATTGTTGCCATGCTTAATTCTATTAATTATGCCCTTAGTACTGAAAACTTAGGGAAAATTGTTAGGAAAGGAATGGTTAAAGAATGGAGCTATTTCTGTGATGCCTTCATTAAAACTTTTTCAGGCAAAATTAGTAATTTTGATGCTGTTACCCAGTCCATGCTAACTATGATGTGTATGCTCTTAAATGATAAATTCTATAATTTTGGCACATTAGTTATGTATGAGATAGCTGCAAAGTTAGGTAAAAAGGAAACTAGGAGCAAGAATATCTACTTTGCTAGATTTTTAATGCTCTTAGCACTGCATGTATCTGAGAATGAGCTATCCATTGCTAACCCGGATAGCAAGTTCCAATGTTTTGTTCAGGAGAAGAGAGTCTTAAGTGACCTAATTCGAATGAATCTCAATGCAGGAGTACAATTGGTATATCTACCAATTGTTCAGGTAACTATTTCTAACTCTGAAACCCCTATCTCCAACCCCCAAACTTCTTTGCCTTCTAGTGTCACAATGGAGTCTGTAGTTGTGACCAAACAGGCTCCTACCAAAGTGACCAAATCCAGAGTTCCAAAATCACATTCTAGTAAGCAAACCTCAAGTGTCTCTCAAAAGACACCTGTTGTAAAATCTACCAAAACTCTTGAGGGGAGTGTGAAGGTGGTAGTGAGTGGTGAGGGACAGGGTGAACATCAAAGAAGCCCTAAGGATAAGGAAGGAGAGATGAGTGCAACCACCATTTCAGTCTCTCAAAAGACTGTTAATGTAACTACAAGCCAAATTCTAGTTACACTCTCTCAACAGAGTGTGACTACTGAATCAAGTTCCCCACAAGGAACACTGCACAAGAGGGTTAGAGACACAAATAACCCACTCTCCAAAACCTATGGAAGAAGAGTGAAATCTAAAACCACAGGGGAATCACAGGGTGCACACACAGTACAGGAAACTGTACCTTCTCAAACTCAGTTTGATGTGGCTTCAATAAATGTGGAGTCACAACCCCTTGATCTTAACCTTCAAATCGACACACATTACAATCCACCATCACCAACTCCATCTCTGGATGTGGATATGATATCTACATCAATTCCTGATTCTCCATTTTTAAGATTCTTGGAGAAGCCCCACTCTGCAATTGGTGGTCATCATCTTTTAGATGATTTGTTGGACCATCAATCTTCCCTTCCATAATTCTCAACACAGACTGTGGCCTCGAACTTAAAATCAATCTCCACAGATTCAGTGTTGGTTTTCTCTTCAACGGATAAAATTATTCCTTCCTCAACGGATATCCTTCATCCGTTGACAAGTGTTTCTCCATCAACGGATGCGCCTCTGTCTAGCCATCCGTCGACAGCTATAACTACTATATCAACGGATATTCCTTATCCGTTGATAACTCACTCTACCACTGCTATATCTAACATTCCTGTGTCAAGTGTAGAGGAGTTCTCAGTAGTTGAAACACTTTTAGGATTGAGGGAAGGGAGTGAGAGACTGCCTTGTGAGTAGGCAAAAGGAGAGCTAAATAATGAGAGGCTGGCCATTTCTTCCGGTCAGGCAAAAGGAGAGACTGAGAGTTCCACCTTAGTAGGTGAAGGTGAGGGTGTGAGAGGTGTGAGCCAAGGGGAGCCCTTGATGCAAGAAAAGAGAGATGAGAGGAGAGAAGGGACTACAGGAGAAATAAGGATGGAAGAAGCAGCCATTGCTAGTGAGTCAATGGAGGTTGAGGATGCAGCCAAGGAAATGGAATTTCAAAGAGAATATCAGTCCATGATTGACTCCATTTCTTTGGATGCTGAAACCTTTACTCACCCTGTTCCTGCCTATCAAATTCTGGCACAACAGGGCAATGTGGAAGCAGAGGAGGCAATGCACCTAGTGCACACCTCACAGTCTCTACTTAGAGCTAAGGAATCTTTAGAAGCTCTGCCCACCACTGCTGAGAGTGAAGAATCTGAAGATGAAGACAGCCAGAGCCCTGAAGATGAAGGTGGTAGCAGTATTCTTGATTGGAAATTTGCTCACAACTACACCTATCATCAACTTGATGTGGAAATCATAAGGCAATATAAATCTGCCCTGGCTAAGCACCAAGAAGCAGATCCACAGAGAAAGGTTGTTCTTCAACAGGCAATTGACTCCCTTAAGTTACAAAAGATGCAAATGGTGATTCAGAGAACCAACTTAGAGGAGATCAAATAAGAAATCAAGGATGTGAAGATCTCTGTGGATTCCAAGTTAGAGCAACTAGCTCCTACAGCCACTCAGAGGGTGTTGCAACAACGGTTCATCAAAGAAGACACCCTGGCTAAGTCTGTGCAACTACTCAACTCAAGAGTGGAAAAGATGGAATCCCAGATGGAGAAATTTCTTCACCATCAGAAACTGCAAACCCAACTGCTAGAAAAGTTAGTTGCAGCCCCAACTTCTAGTCAAACCCTTGATGCTAACAAAAAGGGGGAGAAAGTGGAAGAGGCTGTGGCAACTACAAGTCAAATCTTAATTTCTGAAAGAAGGGAAGCAGCAAGTGAGGGGGAGCAGCAGCCTACCATAGTGGTCAATCCACAGGACTTCATTGTCACAGCTTCCCCCAGCAAATCCAAACCTGTACAAGTAGCTCTATCTAAAGAGTTTGATTTCTCAAACTTGACAGAAGAGGAAAAGCTAGCTAAGATTGAAGCCCTGCAAAGGAAGAAAGAGGAGAACAATGAAAGAATAATGAGGACAGAAAGATTGATCAATGCATCTATTGTATCAAATCTGTTCTCTAGCCAAACCTCAGCTCCAACAATATCTACCACAATTCTGAAGGTGCTCACTCCAGCAATTGTGGCTCCTACATTCTATGATGCTGAGCCTTCTCATGTTAAATAATTTGAACCCTACATCAAAGCAAGACCCTACTCACCACCAAAAGCAAATGGGAAGAACAAGTTACAACTGGACTTTCCATTTCCCAAGGATGATGAAGAGAAGCTGATGGGTAAGCAAATTAAGGAATTCAAGGAGAAGACTAACAGTTGTGTAAGAGAATGGATGGCTGTAATCATAAGGAATGGAAAAGTTCTGAACATATCCAACAGCCATCCTAGATTTGTTGAAGCCAAGAGAGAAGAGACTTCAAGGCTGCTAAGAGAATCTCAACCAAGCACTGAAAATCAATATGAAAACTCAGATGAGAAGCAAGCCAGGCTGGCTCAAGAGTTAATGGATGAGGTAGAGGATGAAATGAGGGAACCTGAGGAAGTCCCCAAATCCAAAAGGAAAGGGAAATCAGTCCCCAAATCCAAATCTAAGAGAATGAAATCAAAGGCAAGGAGGCCTGTCTCTCCAGAATTGAAAGCAAGGAGACAGTTGGCTCATCACAACCTACTTCTGTAAAAGTATTCAACCCAGCTATGAATTTCCATGGTGATCCTATAGTACCTAAAGAGGAACCAATGAATCTTGACTCCATTGAGGTTCCTTCATTCTTGCTGAAGCCTCAACAGAAGCCTATACAGAAGAAAAGGAAACCAAGGAAGCAACCTTCAAAGGAACCAATTCAAGTTGCTAGGGTACCTGCTATTGTCAGGCAGCCAATCTTGGAAAACAAGGATGATTTTATCTATCAGGCAGATATTGAAGAATACTCTGGCATGAATCTTTATCTGGATGAATTGTCAGAAGTAAGAGTAATTGACAAATATAAACATTTGCCTGAGAGATTGGTCTTTGTATACAAGGGAGGAATGGAAAGGGCATGGCCACTACAAAGGGTTCTTGGAGAAAATTATCTGACCTTAACCAAAGTGTTCTCTGTAATCAAGAGATACACAGGGTTCTCCAAGATAGCAAAAGGGGAGATACTGGACAGAATAGAACAGATAAGGAGGGAATGGAACTCACCATCTAGTCTACCAAGGAAGATGAAGATCCCATACAATGGACAGAAAATCCACCTTCAACCCTTCTGGATGATGGAGTTCAGGGATGAAGATGGTAACAGGAGATTCTTCAGGTTAGAAGACCAACTACCAAAGGCCAGTTCTCAATACCTGAGATGGTTACAACAAAAGCTAAATCCAAAGGTTGATGAAGAAGATGCCTTCTATAGGCAACTCCAAATACAGATTGAGTCCAACTCTGCCAAAGAAGGAAAATCAAGGGTGATGCCAACAAGAGAAAAGAAACAGTCTTAATCTGCTCAGTCTAGAGGAGCACTTCTCTGTAAATTTCTCAAACTTTCAGTTTTTAATTTTTATAGCTTAATACAATTTATGCATTGTTCTTTATATATCTTTAGGAATGTTTTGTTATCATCAAGGTCCTGAATTTATGCTTTATTGCCATCAAGTATAAATTGGGGGAGATTGTTAGGAATATGTTGTACTTGATGATAACTTCACAATCAATCAAATTGTATAAGGTTTTGTAGTTGTCAACGGATGAGGATTTATAACTCTATCCGTTGACAGGTAGCTCATCAACGGATGAGGTTTTGTAGCATACTGCAGTATCTCTATGTTATCAGTTGATAGTGTTTTTATCCACAGTCATGTTGACCATCAACGGATAGGCAGAATAGGGTAGCCAATTGTAAATAAGCTATGCTATGTAATTCTATCTAAGTGAAAGTGTATCAACAGATGAAGACAAAACTCTATCAATGGATACAACTCAAATCCACTCTATCAACGGATACAGCTCAAGTCTCAATATCAACGGATACCGCTCAATACATCATCAACGGATGTCAGTGTACAATATCAACGGATAATCATTGACACTGTCTTCTATGATTAGCTGGGGATTAGCAGTTGATAAGGACATGTTTGACTGAAAGATCACATGGGTTGATAGTAGATACAAAAAGCAGTATGGCAGCCATACTTTGGAAACACAGAAGAAAGAAGCATTCCATTTACACTATGAATACAAGAAAGGTGCAGGAGACATGTCTGAACACAAGGACAACCTTTCGGCTACATGTGTATTTGGAGTGTAGTAGCAAGTCAACTAGAATTAGATTAATATTATCTTATTCCAGTAGTACTTGTAAAACTTTGGATTTATAACCAAGTGTAGCAACTCTTTGTATGTTAAGAAAACAGATACATTTTGCTTAGGATTTCTATTGAATATTCTTAGAAAGCAAAGAGTTGTAAAATAGAAGCTGTGTACTTTCGTATCACAGAGTTTTGTTTGAATAAAAGCTTCAGGTGGTGCATTTAACCACCTGATTTTTTATGTGTTTGTGCATTAATCTTTTTACAAGCAATTATCTAAGTATAGATTTCTGGAGTTCTTATCAGAAATTTATAAATATCAAGAATTGTATTCAACCCCCCCTTCTACAATTATACAAGTGTGTAATCTGGGAATAACAAGGTAGTTGTGGAAGGGTTTGATGGGAGAATTGCAAAGCGGAAGAAGAATGTCAGGTGGAAGGATGATCTCCAAACCACAATGGGAACTTGCAATAAGGGATAATAATCGATTTTGCTGAACTACAATCAATTCTTAATAAAATTTTTTGATTTAATAGATCACCTTGAAATTTTGAAATACACTTAATTATAGAAAGCATTTCTTTTTTAACAATCGAATATTTTGACTGAGTAGGATTCCATTTTCCTGAGGTAAATCTCACTAGAACTTCTTTAGAAGTGTCTGGAACAACTTGTTTTAGAATACCACCATATCCTATATCTCACGCATCTCTTTCAACAATTTTGAAATACTTAGGATTTGCTAAAGATAAGCAAGGTAAACATTTTACCTGGTTTTTAATTTTTTGAACCGCTTGGGAATGCTTTTCGGTCCAAGGTTCAGGTTTTTTCTTAAGCCTGGAATACAGAATTGCTGTATCTTTGGCTAGATCTTTATAATAATCTGAAATATAATTCAGACTTCCTAAGAATCTTTGAAACTGTTTTTTATCAGTAATTTCATTAGGAAACTTTGAAGCAAATTAAATACTTCTATCTATAGGAATAATTTTTCCTTGATTTATCATATGCCCTAAGAATCTAACTTGAGTCTGGAATAATTTCATTTTTGGGGCAGATATCACTAAACCATTGTTTTTTATCAAGCTTTTAAATATTTTTAAGTGCTTAATATGTTGATCTATTGTTTTAGAAAAAAACTAAAACATCATCAATATAAACAATTATAAATTCAGAATAAGGACTGAATATATCATTCATTATATCCTGAAATTCAGAAGGGGCATTCTTCTGACCGAAGGGTAGGACATTCCATTCATAATGTCCAAAGGGAACTGTAAATGCTGTCTTATATCTATCAGATTCTTTAATCTGAATTTGCCAGTATCCTGATTTCTTATCAAATTTGGAAAAGATTAAAGCATCGTTTAATCTATCTAACAAATTTTTTTGTTAGGGATTCGATATCTAATCCATTTTAAAACTTTATTAAGAGGTTTATAGTTAATAACTAACTTAGGGACACCTCTTTCCTTTTCAACAGCATTATTAATATAAAATGCTGTACAACTCTAAGGAGATTTAGACTTACGGATTAAGCCTTTTTCTAAAAGAGAATTAATCTCCTTTTTACATAATTCTAAGTATTCCTTATTCATTTGGGCTGGTCTAGCCTTGGTAGGAATCTGGTTTTCATTAAAACCATCTATATAAGGAAGAGAAATAACATGTTTCTTCCTATTCCAAAAGGCATTTGGGAGGTCATTACATACTTCCTCAGTGAATTGTTTTTCAATGAGTTTTTTCTGATTTTTAATATCAGGCCTTTTGAGCTGCTCATTAATGCTTAAAACTATTATTTATTCTTTAAGAAAACATAATTGGTTTTCTTTACTAAGAAGACGATCTCGAATTTCATTAAGAATACAAGTCTGAGGATCCGTGACGAATTCAAAATTTATACTCTTACCTTCTATTATGGTAGAAATCCCACTTTGATCAACATTGTTGTGAGGCATAATTTTTTGAAGGAAAGGTGTTCCTAATATTATTCTATGGTTAATATTCTTTATTAGAATAAAATATGTAGGGAGGCAAATATCTTTGTTATAAATGTAAGCGTTAGGCAATTTGTAACTAACTTGAAGCTTATCTCCCGCAGCTTGAGAAATAGATTGGGTAGTTTTTTCAAAGTATTTAGTAGGGATTATTCCCTCTTTAATACAATTCAAATCAGCTCCACTATCTACTAGAGCTATTTCATCTTTGAGAATAAAATCTCTATTTATCATAAGAGTAACCTTGATATACCATTTTTGAGATGTTACCTGTTCTATAAGATTTAGGTATTCTGAAATTTTAGTATTACTGGAAGATGGGTCTTCTTGGGATCTTCTTTTTTAGTAGGAGAAGATTTTTCTTCTAACAAAGTAATTCTTCGTGTTAACAGGGTGTTCTTCTGTTTAATCTGACTAATTTCATATTTTAATAAATTGACTTCTTTTCTTAAGTCATTCAGGGAAACATGAGTCTCTCTAATAGTAGACTTCTGAAATCTTTCTAAAACTTCACTTAATTGATAAGGTGCTTCTATAACTTGAGGAGTTTCCTTCTCCTTATTATCCTTCGAGCATTTGCTTTTTCAGATTAAAATCTATAACTGAATCTATGATTTTTAAGACTCGATCTTGATTAGCTGTTAAAACATTTAATCTATTCATATCTACTATGGATTTAAAGTAATTCAACTCATTACACTGACAATCATTATTGTCAGAACTTTGTGAGCATGACTCAACTGAGCTTTCATATATTAGGGCTAAATCTTCATCATTAGAAGATTCTCTTTCTTCGTCTGAACTATGAAGCATAACCTTTTCTAATTGTGAACGTAATTGTTCATCTTCTATTTCATTAAGAGCTTTCTTTGTCCAACATTTATGAGCATAATGACCAACTTTACCACATTTATGGCAAGTTATATCAATTTTATTAGCTCTTCTTTTTCATTTATTTGGAACAAAGGGTTTTTCGTTACTTGGATTTTTTCTCCTAAAGTTCTTTTTATAATACCTTCTATTAAAAGGATATTTTGATTTATAAGGATGATCCTTATAAGTCTTATTCCTTTTGTAAGCAATCTTTTGCTTTTTCTTTTCTTGGTATCTAGGAGTTTTTCCTATATCAAAGGCGAATTGATCACAGAATTCTCCTAATTGATGCTTTTCTTGAAAGCTTTTGCTTTTTTAGCTGATTTCTTAATTTTATGTCATTACATAAAGCTAATCCTTCATTAATACAATGACGAATGAATTCTCCATAAGTTAGAAAAGCATAATTAATGTTTACTCCGTCATTCTTGTTTCTTAGGGATTGTCTTACCCTTTCAGCAAAAAGATGGGGTAATCCATCTACAAATTTGGACTTCCAATGAATGGAATTAGATTCACCTAATTGATAGACTCTAGATAAAAAGGTATCTTTATACCATCTAAAATGAGTCAACGAGGGACATCTAAGATTTTGGAGAAGTGTACATAGCTTCTCTGCAATAGGTACATTAGGTCCTACAAAATGTTGTAGAATGGCAATACATAAGGTGTAAACTGCATCTTCCTCTCCAGTAGTGATAACACCATTTTCTACCTTAACTATTTTTCTATGATTGAGAATTTCTATTCTCTAATCTTGGGTAAAATAATGATCCCACCATCCTCTGATTTGTCCTAAAAATCTAGTGGATATAAAAGCTGCTATTGCACTATCAGTACTACCATTTTGTTTACAAACAGTAGAGTACATCATTATTCGATGTATAACATCGAAAATTTAAAAGAACAATTCCCCACTAGAATGAGAGTCGTTTTCTCTCTAACTTCCTCTCTCTAAAATCTAAGCAATTTCTTCATCAGATCTATACAATCAGCCCTCATAAATCCATCTTCCTTCTCAAATCCCCTACCTATACACCAAATTTCTTAGTTTATATATTATTTTCTAGTCCGATTATGAGTTCGAAGAGGGTTTCGTTCTCGCTGGAGGTTAGGGTCTATTACCCTTGTTTGCTCCCAGATCCGCTTATTAGTAAGGGGTCGTTGGGCGAGAAGGTCTTGAAGAAGGTATCCTTCGCGGAGGAGGTTAGGGTTTATTACCCTGATGATTGTGAAAATTCAGATCTGTTTTATAAAGGGTCTACTGATGAGCAGGCTATTAAAGGGTCTACTGATGATATTATCTCTTTTGATTTTATGCGAGGAGTTACTCCTATGGAAAAATCGGAGGCAGAGGATAACGTGTGTGATGTTCATCCAGCCCGATTTATGGGTAATATTGTTATTACTCACTAAAATGTAAAAGTACACTCCTGCTATAGCCTTTTGCTTATCAGTGAGACGAGACATGAAAAAATCCCCTTGCTGCCAACGAGCCCAGTCATCATTCACTTGAAACGGAATCACTCTTCTCAGAAGGTTGAAGTAGGGACATTTTGTCAACAAATGGCTTATTGACTCCGCACCATGACCACAGAGAACACAGTTGTGATCCACCCTCGTGCCAAAAGAGATCATTCGGTCCCTAGTGAGCAACCTGTTTTTGATTGCAAGCCACGAAATAAAGGAGCATTTCGGTAAGTTAAATGAGTGCCAAATTAAATCACCCCAACTAACAATCTGACCATTGGCTCGCATAGAAGCCCAGACAGTTGCTAGTTTGACACGTTTAGGCTTCAAGTCATCCCAAAAAATATTATCAAACCTGTGTATCTGTGTTTGAGTTACCCTTCTTCTCACCTCGAAGACATCTATATGGTTCGATTGAGGCAGTCTCCAATTTTTTATTTTTTTTGCTAAATAAAAAATTTTATTGCACTTGGGAAAGATACAAAAGCAAGGGGCATACCCCGAGGGAAGAAACTAATTAAACTAGTGACATAAAAAGCACCTGAGAGTGGCCCTCTTTAAAAGCAGCTAGTTAGTACAAAGCTAAAATAATTGAGGGATCGTTCTGAATACGTTTTTTGAACCAATCACTAGTCGACAGCCGATCTCTGACCACACTGAGAACATGAGCACGAAATTGATGACAAGTGTGCCATGAACCAGATGAATGAAGTCTCACATTACGTTCCTTCCAAATAGAATGCACAGCAACAGAAAGGAAAATGAAAGCAAGCAACCTCTTGGCCTTAGAGACTACGGGGAAATTGAAAAAATTTCCGTGCAAGTAATCACTCCAACTACCATCCAGAGTATCATTTTGGAGAACCGTAATGGCGAATCTACAGTCACCAAAGATGTGAGAAACAGACTCACTAGCTGCATTACACAAGACACATATAGGATTCACAGTCATTCCCATTCTTATCATTCTGTCTTTTGAATATAACCTGTTCCGTAAAGCTAACCAGAGAATAAACGAGCACTTCGGGATAATTAATGGGTGCCAAATCGATGCAAGCCAAGGAGGAGGAGTACCTGCAGTTCTTATAGAATGCCAGACTGTTGATAGATTAACTTTAGAGGCTAGAGTAGTATCCCACAACAACCTATCTTGTTGATAAATAGTGGCATTACTGATGGTATTTCGAAGCTCAATAACCAACATATGATTAAAAGTAAGAAGATTCCATCTATGATCACAAATGAATTCTTTAATCTGGGCCATTGGAGAGGTTTCTGAGATAGAAATGATTCTGCTATTAAATCTCTCAACTATGGGCCTGCTTTCAAACCATGGGTCGTGCCAAAATAAGAAATTAGACTGATTGCCCACTTCAAGTTTTACATGGTTAAGAGCAATACTACGAGCATTGAGAATTTTTTTGAAGCACCAGGATGCATTATAAGGAATTTTCATAGTCCAAAAGGATTTATGCTTCATGAAGTTGTTGTGCACCCAATGAATCCATAGCGAAGCATTGTTATTTCTAACCAAACGCAGAAGTTGGAAGAGGACAGCGGCAAGATTCCAATCACATAAATCACGGAGACCCAACCCACCTTCAGACTTAGGTAGTATAAGAACCCCAAATTTTCGGTAGAATTAAAACTTTTTATATTGATGAAAGAAGGAACAGTGATTCCGACTACGAGGTATTAACAGTTCTAATGAATGAATGTTGAATGGATATAGATTCAATGATTACATGTCAGGAAGAATGCAATGGGTTTACAACTTAGATTAGAATAATCTGTCTCCTAGGGAGATAAGATATAGGAATTCCAAATAGGAGAGCTATCCTCATGTCATCCAGATCGGTATCTGTTATTAGTCCAGTGGTTCCGTAAAAAGGGGTTAAGGAACGCCTGAAAGAGAACAAGGACATTTTTGTAAACATAAGGAATAAAAAGAGAATAAGCCATGAATAGTGTTTTTGGTGGAAATAAGAATATTATTAGACAACGCTATATAGAAGTATTCAGAACGGATTTCTGAGTTCGTATTCATGATCCAGGGGCGAGATAAGTGTATGTAAACGATATCGGAATTCAGAAATTCCAAATTCTATTTTGGTGTAATATTTGACCCGATAGTGAATTATATATTATTATATTCAAGAAAGGAGATATTAAATTTGAGGATTTGAGGATTTAATATTTTAGAATTTTATTATATTTGATTTGAGGATTTAGAACGAAAACCACTAAGACAGTGAAACGAACTTTCTAGAAGCCGCTGAAAATTTACGACGAGATTAAGCGATTAAGCGAACGAATTATGGATTTTTGATTGAGTTTATAAAAAGATTTAATATCCTACATGATCATGAAGAGAATTATATCAGTTGGATGGAATGATTTAATCAAAGATTAAATCAAAACAATTTAGGATTTAAGTGGGTAAATCACTTAAATCAATTCAAAGACATAACAAATATCAACCAAGCTTCTTGAACACACCTTGCACAAGAACCAAGGAGGGAGCACAGCCACTTTATGAGATGTTATCCAAGAGAAATCACTTTATGCTAGATGAGTGCAAGAGAAGCCAAGCCAAACACCATTCTCTCCATTTTCTCTCAACTGCCCAGCAAGAACCACCTTGAAAGCAAAATTCATATCTCAATATCTAGAGCTTTAAAAATCACCAAACTTTAACCACAGCTCCCTCATATCATGGAGAACATTCGCTCAAAATTTCATGGCCATCTAATGAGTATAGCCTAGTGAAATCACCTCCCCAAGTTGAAGAAACAAACTGTCCAGATTCATGACAGTTTCTGTGGCGATTTTCAAATGGCCATATCTCGTTCGTTTCTCAATGGAATTTCGTGTTCTTTATATGGTTAGAAAGCTGTGAAGATGCTCTACAACTATCCTTTAGACGCCTCGTTCAGAAAAGGTCGGTAAGGGCCTCGTTTTTCATGTTCTTCCAACTGAGTTATAGCAGATCCGAAAATTCTAAGAATGTTCTTGATGTTTGTTGTTAGATTAAGCTTGGTTAAGGTTATACAAGGATTAATCAAGGCTTAGTAAGGTCTGTACATCCTCCATGGAAGGTATAACCCTCATAAACCCTAGATTATACTTTGAGTTTTGTGATTGTTCTTAGTGATCTTAGATGCGATTTGATTATAATGATGATATACACATGATTTGTAGTAGATTTAATTGATTTAAGAGATAGGATGTATACGGTGGTGAGATCAGTGGTATTATGGACTGGTTATGATGTATGAATGCCCGGTGTGGCTTGGTTGATGTTTGGTCGCGATTTAAAAATTTGGAAACGTTCGATTCATAGCCGTCGTAATGCCCGAATTTCGTTAACCTTTAGAAACCAAGCATCACAGTTGATAAAACTCACTGCCTAGCTTCGTAAACTGCCATGATAAGATAGATCATGTTACAAGCTTCGTTTTGATATAAAATTCGTATGAAATGGACTTACGGTTTAGGAGATATGATTAAATTACTAAAAGTGGTTCGGAACCGTAAGTGCGAGTTCGTAACTGAAATTGGATTCCTTTAATACAACGAAATCAGTGGCGAATCTTGATAATTAAATATTAGAGGTAAAAAGGAAGGTGTGAGAGAAAACCACATGTCGAATGGATCATTTTTTGATTTTATAAAAATGTTCGAATCAAGGGTAAACGTGAACGAACCCCTAGAAGCATACTTGGTTATGACTTTGGTAAATGACTTAGAAAACGGGCGATAAATCTCGAGGTATAATCTTGATTCGTAAACGACCAACCTTAGAATTTATACGACTTAAGTATATACAAAGTGTAAGTATGACGACGTGTCTTAGTAGCGAACGAATGACGGGTCATAGCTAGAATAAAGAGAATTTCACTAAAGGGTGCTTAGCGAGATAACTCGAAAACGTGTTTCGAATTAAATAAGTTATACTTAACCTTTTAAAAAGTGTTAAGTGATTGACCTCGGTTATTGTGACTATTTATAGATCACCGGATTGACACGAGACACCCTACCCCTTCAGGATTGCCAGGCAAGTTTCCAATACCTTGGAACTGTTCTTGTGATAATATATATGATTGTTGTTATACATATGCCATAGCATGCATGTTTATTTTCAAAGTATATTGGAATACTTGTTCCCTGAATTGTTATTGGCTTATAGACTATATATGAAATATCAGTTATAAGCCGGATTGTTTGGTTAAGACTCTTAGCGAAGGGCGTATGATATTCATACTTCAAATATAGACCGGGAGTCGATATTTTGTAATATATAAATAGTCGTGGAAACCGGAGGGATTCCAGCGACAAATTTATTATTTCGAGTAACGTTATTTAAGAATTACCTCAGTGAAGGAATATTTAATGAATATTATTTTAATATTCATTTAGAATGTCATTTATTTAATGATTATTATTTTGAACATTCATTGGAGTTATTTAGCTAATGAATATTATTTTGAATATTCATTAGAGTTATTTGGTTGACGAATATCATTCTCAACTATACATTTGGGTTAATTATTTAATGAATATTATTTGGAATACTCATTTGATCTTTAATTATTTAATGAATATTAGTTGGAATATTCATTTGATCTTTATTTATTTAGTGAATATTACTTTCGAATATTCATTTAAGGTTTTATTTACTTAATGAATATCCTTTTAAAATACTCATTGGAAGTTCTATTTACTCAAGGAATATTATTTCGAATATTCCTTTAAAGCTTTGATTACTAAATGAATATCATTTGGATATTCATTTAGAATATTATTTGTTAAATGAATATTATTTTGATATTCATTTGGAATATTATTTGTTAAAGGAATATTATTTGAATATTCATTTAGAATATTATTTGTTAAATGAATATTATTTTGATATTCATTTGGAATATTATTTGTTAAAGGAATATTATTTGAATATTCATTTGGAATGTTATTTGTTAAATGAATATTATTTTCAACTTTTCATTTAAGGTTTGATTAGTTAGTAAATATTATTTTAAATATTTGCTTAAGCTTATTTACTTATCGAATATTATTTTGAATATCCATTTAAGAAGAGACTTATTTAGCAAATATTCCTATATACTCATTCAAGGATTACTTACGAGCAATAGTAGGATTTAGTAATACTCCTAAATTATTATTGATTTTAATAAATATTCTTGGAATATTTATTTAAACTCTTCTAATTTTTTTTTATAATGACTTATATTATTTAAAGATTATATTTCACCTTCGAATATTATGTAAAATATATCGGAGTCTTTTATGACTATTTTATCAAGGGGAGGTTCCCAAAACTCTATCTTCATTTAAATCTGTCTTATAAGAAGATTTAAATACTCGCTCAAACTTCAAAATACATATATAAGGGGACCTCACTTGAGAGATGTTATTTATTGGACTGCCCGGTCCTATACTTGCTAAACTATCTTGTCACTCACATCTTGATTCTTTCAAACATCGATATGAATCTGTTTGGTTACCTCCTCAACGCTCGAGGGGTAATAATTGATGGAACAAGTTTTTATCCATTAACAAGCATCAGCTTGAGAAATATTGGTGAATTTTCCTTTCCAACTAGATACGACTACTTTGTGGAGTCCTATCAACAAGTATTATACTTGGGGAAAGGGGGAGGAACTTTACGTTTCAAAGTTATGGATGTGAAATGAACTAGGAGATGCGTAAGTGACCCAGTGGCGCCGGTCCAGCAAATGGCCCAACCGTTGGCCGAGGGGGGTTCCAGAGGGCGGTAGACAAGTAAATCCGTCGGTGCTTCCTTCTACATGTAGAGAACAAGAGGTGGGGAGCATAACATGCGACTGATCATCGTGTAAATGCTATGTCTCCTGGCGCGTCAAACTCCAGTATTAGTTCATCTTTCAATGTTGGAAAATTTCCTGCAACATTATCATTGTTGGCAGGTTTGAATAGTGTTTGAACTGGAATTGCAATATTCTTCCGCAAGTTCCTCTATTATGAAAATTTGATAATATCTTGCTTATCTTTGACATAGTAGATATTTCTTCAGAACAAATATATTTTGAGTTACCTTGTAACTTCATCTCATACCATATATTGGTACTACGTCCGTTAATGCATGGCATATGGTTTCTAAGATATTTTGGACTATTATATATTATCACTGTTCAATTATATTTTTGGTGGGCTATTGCTCACCCTTGCTTTATTTATTTATATCACAACAACAGCTAGATAAGATGGCCGCGCAAGGCGTACTTAGCATAGACAGGTGTCAGCCGTCAGAGGATTAACCGCTGAGGTCATAGCTACAATTGCCGAAGATGCAGCTTCCGGTAGGCTAGCTGTTAGCATTTGAACATCAAATGTATTTTTTTATATGGCATATACCAATGGATGGCAAAGAGTATGTAATGGTAAAATTTTAATTCTTTGGGTTGTAAGAACTCAAACTTATGATTAATAATATTGAGGGTTACTCTGATTTCATCTCTGGGACTATAACGGGTGTGTTTTATGTTGTTGTTTTGGGTCACAAGGTTGTAATTTAAATTATGTTGGTTTTATGGATGGATATTGAGACCGTAACGACCAGATCCCTGACCCTGGATCTGGGGGTATTACAGAAATGGTATCAGAGCGAGCGTTATAAATCCCAGAGATGACGTGACGTTAAAACAATAAATTCATTATGATAATAAGAACTCTTGCCAAGTTCATAGTCGGACTACATAATGTAGTACAGACATATAAAACCCGTATGGGAACTATTAAGTATCATGATAGTAACTTAGCTCGTTTTCGTACCAACTAGTAAGGCGACAGACCTTGAGGCGTACGAACAACAGCACGATGATGCTTGATTATATGCTGACGATCGAATGGCTTATTCGATAGAGTACCCTACCAAGGACCTAAAAGAGGTTCCAACAGAGGAGGAGAATCCTGTTAAAGACAGGGAAGTTTACCCTCGAGGATATGAGAGCTGCAGCCAGAGAGACAGTAAGAATTAAGATTGTAGTGCTCAGAGAAGTGAGCATAAAGAACTGAGATATTATTAAAGAGACATATTGGATTCATAACTGGACTACCGGATGAATGCCAGCAAATAAGACGAATTGGAAGGATCACCTGAGGTCTTATATGGAGGTAAATAAAGATCCTTAGAGACCTTCAGACTAATGAGGAAAGAGTTAGAGTGGTATATGATTATCAAAGACATCGATAAAGGATGGGGAGCGGAGTCTCCAAGAGCAGTTAAGATAAAGGCGATAAGTGCCATATCATTTGATAAATGGGTTAAGTGTGAATATTGTCAATAATAATTTGCCATGAGAAGGCGGATTTCATAGGTTAAAAGTTATGAAACCAAATTGAGATTGATGAGGTGGTTTTCTTTAGTGAGATGTCCATTTTATGAATGGATCAACTTAGAAAGTAAAGACATTGACAAGTGATGGCCTGAGTGGATAAAGTTACATATGGAAGTAGTAAGCAAGACAATGATCTCAGAACCTACAAGAGGACAAGACCTGTGAGTCAATGATAGAACCTGTAACAAGACTATCGTCAGAGGCCAAGAATAGGGTTATTTTAACTCAATGGAAAGATGAACCAGAAACATTAGATGCATGTGATTCAAAGGAATATTAATTCTTTCTTTTCCTTGAATGGATCATGGTAGTTACCTTAAGTTATTCCGACACTGAATCGTGAATGGATCAAGTAAGACGCTCAGTCGCTAAGATGTAATTGAGAATGTGTTATAGATGAAACCTAAAGGAGCAAGTGTTTACCAAGTTCTCGGAGTATGAGATCTGGCATAGTTTTAATGGAATATTAAAAATGACTTTCAGTTATTAGGATATACGATCAATATTAAGTAGTGTTGGTTAACCTTGCCAAGTTAAAGACAGTTTCAAATGGAGAAAGGTCAACCACACCAACAAGAGTGGGAAGTTTCACAAGATTCACAAGGTATTACCCAAGATCTGTTCAGAACTTTACAAAGATTGCAGTCCCGTAACCCGACTTATTTGTAAGATTAAAAAGTCTAAATGGACAGGAGAAATGTGAGAAAATCTTCTTGGAGCTAAAAGATAAAACCTGTGACGACCCGACATGGATGTTGCCTAATGATTGTGTGATATATTGTGATGCACCCCATACAGGTTTAGGTGGCATCAACTACTAGGACGATTATGTATCAGGAAGATGTGGCATGTTTCAGTTGAAACTTTGAATTCCCTCCTATGGAATATATATTAGGTTTCTTTCCAGTGGTTAAATTTCCAACTTTATGTCAATCATTTCGTTATTATAACTGTGTATGGTTAAGACCGCTTGGTTGTTCCTAGAAATATTCTTCGGGTATGGAAATGGACCTTCTTAGTATTACAAGTGGGTGGATAGATTGACTATAATTTCCCTAATTTTGGGGAGGAATTCGACACATTTTTGGCAAACTTTATCTTTCTGATTATCAGAAGACGCCACTGAAAAGAGTGAGAACTAGAGAGAACCTTGTGATTGGGTAAGGTAGCTGCCGTATGGATTGAGGGACAGTGTAAGAACCCCAAATTTTGGATATAATTAAAACTTTTTATTAAGTACTGATAAAATGAGGAACAATGATTCCGACAACAAGGTCACCAGCTCTAATGAATGAATGGAATGGATATGGATTCAAATACTTATATGTCATGAAGAATGCTAAAGGGTGACAACATAGGTAAGAATAATCTATCTCCTAAGGGAATAAGATATGGCAATTCCAAGCAGGAGAATATTCTCATGTCATCCAGATAGATAGCGATTAATCCAGTGGTTCCGTAAAAAGGTTAAGGAACGATCGAAAGAGAATACGGACAATTGTACAACCCTAGATGAATAAGTAAAGAATAAGGATGAATAGTGATTTTGGTGTAATTGAGAATATTATTAGACGACGCTATATAGAAGTATTCGGAACGAATTTCCGAGTTCGTATTAGTGATCCAGGGGGAAAATAAGTGTATGTAAAAGCTGTCGGATTCTGAAAAACCGCACTTTTATTTTCTCCGAGAGTTCCCTGGACACTGATAGCCTTAAGTATTTAACGAATGGATTTAAGGATTATAAATTGGAAAGTTAGAATGAAAGATGGAGAATGATAGTATTAATATTAAGAGGATTCCCGGTAAACCCTAATTAGAAATCCGTGAAATATTCCTACGAACGATCAATCAAAACGGGTAATAACCAGACACAGAATCAAGCAGAGGAAGCAAGATACATGCATGTACAAATGATAAATATCTAGTAACTAGTATGGTTAGAGATTAACTAATACTTAGCAAATCAAACTACTAGTTGCATGTAAACCATCAAAATCTTAACACATGTCCTTCCATTTTCATCATCCATTACATCACTACTTTAATAAAGTAGCTTTACACAATATCTTCCACTACACACTTGAATTAGTGGATGAAAAGTAGCAAGGTAAAATACACCACAAAACCAACCAAGGCAAAGAAACTCTCCATTTTCTCTTTCCTCTCAAACTGATCAGCTAGAGCAACCATCAAAGAAAAAATCATAACTCCATTTCCAACCATGATAAAATCACCAAAATTTGACCATAGCTTCTCCACTCCATGTATAACATTCGTACAAAATTTCATAATTTTTGAAGGTCGTTTGAATGGGTAAATAAATTCAAGAAGATCACCCTGTTTTTCCTCTCAAAAACAGGGCATTCGAATTTTGCATAAATTCAAGGATCAAAATCAAGCTTCCACCCCTTATTTGATCTTCCAAATTTTATGGTGAGTCCTATATTTCATAAAACTAATCTCCATGAAATCTTAGCTTCAAATTCCTTTGTTAGCATTTTCAAATAAATCAACAAAGATGAGAATGAATAGTGTTCTTCAAGATTTAACTTTGTTTTCTTTGATTCTTATGGTTGATCTAGCTACTCTAAGGCCACACAAGGGTAGATCAAGGCTTAGTAGGGCTTTAGAACACTCCAAGGAAGGTAATCATCACTTGAAACCCTAGGTCTTACTTTGAGATTTTGCATGCTTTGGATGGATTTAGTATAAGTGATGTTATTAGCATGATTAGTTAAGTGGTTTAGTTAATTTAAGAAGCATGATGATTTTGATGATAAGATCAGTAGCTTCTGGACTTGTTGAGATGAAGATCATGTGTATAAGTTGGATTTGTGCCCGGTGTGGCTTGGTATTGTTGTTATGATTTTTGGAATGTTCGATTTATAGCCGTCGTAATGCAAAAATTTCGTTAAGCTTAAGAAAACGATTTTGTCAGAACTTGTAACTCCCTGTTTGGCTTCGTTTTCTGCCATAATAGGATAGATCATGTTATAAGCTTCGTTTTGATATAAAGATCGTGTGAAACGGACTTACGGTTTAGGAGTTACGGTCGGTTTACTAAAAGTAGTTCGAAACCGTAATCGAGAATTCGTAATTAAAAATGAACCCTCGTAAATACGTAAGTCAGTGGCGAATCTTGGTAATTAAATACTAGAGGTAAAAAGGGAGGTGTGAGAGAAAACCTCATGTGAATCGGATCATTTTTCGATTTTATAAAAATGTTCGAATATAGGTTAAACGCGAACGAACCCCTTAAAAGTATAACTTTTGTTATAACGTAGAAAACGAGCGATAAAACTCGAGATATAATCTTGGTTCGTAATCGATCAAATTTAGAACTTATACGACTTAAGTATACACTAAGTGTGAATACGATGACATGTCTTAATGACGAACAAATGTCAAATCGTATCGGTAATAAAAAGAGTTACACTAAAAAGGGGTATAACGAGATAATTCGAAAACATGTTTCGACTTAAGTTAATACTTAACCTTTTGAAAAATGTTAAGTGATTGATTAATCTCGAATTTCTTGACTATTATAGATCGCCGAGCTGACTCGGGACACCCTACCACTACCCCCACCCGTGCTCAATTACCAGGCAAGTGTTCAAACCTTTGAACCTGTTGTTGTGATAATATATGTATATGATTTCTGTTTTACATATGCCATCGCATGCATGCCTGTTTCCAATTATATTGTGACTCTGGTTTTTTTTTTGTGATACTTGTTCCCTGAATTGATATTGGCTTATAGACTAGATACGATTTATTAGTAATAAGCCGGATTGTTTTGGTAAGACCCTTAGCGAAGGGCATATGATATTCATTCTAAATATAGACCGGGAGTCGGTATTTTGAGTTATAGATAGTCGTGGAAACCCGGAGGGATTCCAACGACAGATTATTATTTATCTGAGGAAGGTTATTGTTAAACGTTATTATATTCCATAAAGTATCAATTACTTGGAAATATTTCGAGGAATGTTATTCGAGTATTATCTTTGTCGAGAGATAATAAATGAATGTTAATTTTGAATATTCATTTAGAGTTGATATTTAATGAATATTATTTTGATATTCTTTAGAATGTTATTTATTAAATGAATATTACTTTCGAATATTCATTTAAGGTTTTATGTACTTAATGAATATTATTTTAAAATATTCATTGGAAGTTCTATTTACTTAAGGAATATTATTTCGATTATTCCTTTAAAGTTTTGATTACTAAATGAATATTATTTGGATATTCATTTAGAAGATTATTTATTAAATGAATGCTATTTGGATATTCATTTAAAAGAGTAAATATTAAATGAACATTATTTTCAAATATTCATTTAAGGTTTGAATTTTTTATTGAATACTATTTTAAATATTTATTGGAGTTTAATTATTTAATGAATATTATTTCGAATATTCATTTAAGGAGGGATTTATTTATTAAATAATTCCATATATTCATTCGAGGATTACTTACGAGCAATATTATGAATTAATAATATTCCATAATTATTATTGAGTAAATAAATATTCTTGGAATATTTATTTAATTCTTTTAAAATTCTTTTTAAAATAATTTATATTATTCGGAGATTACCTTTCACCTCCAGATATTATGTAAAATATTTCGGAGTCTTTTTACGACTATTTTATCAAGGAAAGGTTCCCAACTCTTTCATTTTCATTTAAATCTATCTTAAAAGGATTTAAATGCTCGCTCAAAAGTAAAGCCGTCAGTTCTTCCTTCTACCGGTAGTAAATCTAATTTGAGCTGTACGATCTTGACTGATCATCAAGATTGGAACAGCGGGCGCGGTGAATACTCCATCATTGGTTCATCATTCAAACTTATTTATTTCCTGCAATATGATTACTGTTGGCAGAGCTGGAAAAGTGTTCGTAACTGGAATTGCAATATTTTCCTTGCAAGTTCCTCTTTATAATATCTTGCTTATTTTCGACATAGCAGATATTCCCTCATATATTTACATTTTGAGTTACCTTGTAACTTCATCGTTCATATTATACTGGCATCATTTCCGTAAATGCATGGCATATGGTTTGAAAGATACTTTTGAACTGTTATATATTATCGTTCAGTTAAATATTATTGTTGGTGGGCTATTGCTCACCCTTGCTTTATTATTATATCACAACAACAGCTAGACCAGATGACTCGCACAAGGCGCACTCGATGCTGGCGAGGACGATGAGACTACCAGAGCCGAAGAGAAAGCTATTGGTAGGATAGATTTATTCTTTCAGTACCAAGTATATGGTCTAGTATGACTCATGTAAATGGATGGCAAAGAGTATGTATTTATATTAAAATTCTTTTGGGTTGTAAGAACTCATAATGTGTTTAATAAAATTTGGTTGTTACTCTGATTTCATCTCTGGGACTATAACGGGTGTGTTTTATGTTATTGTTTTGGGTTACAAGGTTGTAATTTAATATTTATGTTGAACTGTGGATGGGAATTCAGACGGTAACGACCAGATCCCTGACCCCGGATCTAGGGGTGTTACAGACAGACCCCGATTATTACGATTGATTATAGAGATAAAAATTATGAAGTTGAGATTGGCGGAAAAAGGGAAGTGTAATTAAGGAACAAGCCCGACTAAGAAATTTCGGGAATGACTTAAATGAAAAGGCTTTTATGCTAGGAGTGTTAAGCTTTTGTGGCACATGGAATTTATAAGAGTAGTTGAAAAGATATATAAAGGACAGGTGACCGGAGACGGTACCGAGAAGTCGATTGAGACTTATATGGAGTAAGGTTTTGAAAAGATCAAAAGGTATCAAAGAAGAAGGCACTATGCCGGAAATTGCTAGAAAAGTAATGCTATTCGACAATCCCTAAACGCACATATTTTAGCATGGCCAGTTGGGGCCAAGTCACTAAAGATTATCAAGTGACTGAACCAGCAAGGTAAGGACAAAGCGGGGTGCTTCTAACCAAGTGCCAACCGTGAGGACTTTTGATGTAAAACAAATTGAGATACATGATGATGGATTTTATAAATAACCTGGATGTATTAGGACTAAGAATGGTGACCAATAAATGTTATAAAGATTGTAAGAGATAGTGCAGTGTGAGGCATAAATGATATTTGAAGCTTAGTGCCTCAAGAAGAGCAATAGATAATAAGAGATTCACGTTGAACACGACCAATATCTTCCAGAACATCCTTGCTACCATTACCAAGTTCTCTAAGGACGAGCACTTAGACATATGTTGTCTTTTGGAAGATCATATAGACTGACATTCGTTTGAAAGAAAAGTTTAGCATTAAACTACCTATAGCTTATTAAGATGAGAATGATTGAAAAGAAAACCTTATTAAGGATATATGATTTAATTGCCAATTTCAGGATGTAGTTATTCCTTGAAAATAGAATCGGGGATAGAATATCCGTAAATTAAGATGAACCCTGGGAATGCACAAAGGATGGCATTACCCCTAATAAAGACTGTGTGAAATTCAGATGATATAAGTTGAATTGACCAAGGTAACAATAACCTGTAAGGATTTGTGAAAGGAGTCTCGAAAAGTGCATAGACAGAAATGTTATAGAATTGATTGATGATGTTTGATATACCCTGTACCCAGAAGATACAGGAGGAATGATGAGGATGACCTAAGAAACCTTATAAGGGAAGAGGTAATGTTCTGAACTTCAAAAGGGAAGTTTGGTAAGGAATGTATGACATAGTAACAACAAGGCCAGATGAAGCATGTGTGAAGCCATGAGAAAGTATGGATTGAACCAATAAGGTGGAGATTATCCTAAAATAAGAAAGGACTAAGATAAGAAATATCCTAGGTATGATTGGGAGTAACTGTAGTAAAGTTCACACATAAAAGTGGAAGCAATGACTTATGGAAAAAGATTGGAATATGTTTTCTCTCATTCAGCAAAGTTCAAGGGAGAATGCTTTCACCCTAAGTTGGAATAGGCCCAGAAAACATTGATTGCAAGAAATAATTATTATCAAGAAAGGCCAATAAGGTGACCGACACTTTAAGCATAAAGGAGCGCTATAGATGCTCATACCAAAGGAACAGAATGATAATGTAAAGGACCTTGATGGTCATAATGTGGTAGAGGAAGTTACATTCCCTCTGATGATTCTGTGATGATCAATTATAAGGATAGTTTAAGTAATGATTCGATTCCTGATGTTGCCGGTAGCACATTACCGATATTAGGAGGTTCTGCGATAGGTCAGACCAAATACCCCAAGAGACTCGCTTTCCTTTTAGGAAGAGAGAGGGGAGATTGGGTAATGAGGGATGATTGAATACAGGAGGTAGATCGACTTTCTATAAAGGGAATAAAAGGAATAATTGGACCAACAAGGGGTTGATAGTAGATAACCAGAAACAAAGACGATACTGATATTGTTAAGCTAAATGACATATTGATGAATGACAAGCAAGTTTATGTTGGTGTATTTCTGTGCAAACAAGATAGAGAATAATAGGTTGGAGAGTCGTAATGCTGAAAAGAACCCCTGTGAAAAGAATCAACGAGACTGGGAAAGTGATTATGTAAACAGTTAAGCTTCCAGTCTTCTACTGAAGACATATGATTAATAATCTTACCAATCTGTCATACCTGTGATGCTTGAAGCTCTTCTGCAATTTTATCTACTTCATGTGAAAATTACATCTAGTTTAGGAAGTATTCCTTATGGGTAAGGAATAGTGGTTATTTTGCCTTCGTGAGGGATGGTGATTTGGCAATTATGAAACCCGTAGGATTAGATACTAAAGCACTATGTAAATGAACACGATGCTGATTCAACCATGGACTACATTAACGTAGTGGTGATTCTTCTAAGAAATTAGATGATAACAACTGTGGAAATGTCGGAATGAAAGACAGATAGATTGTATTGAATCCAAGTTAAAAAAATCGTCCAGGTTTATTTCGGATGGTTTAATTTTGGTAACAACATGATGCTTGAAATAAATGATAATGCCATGATAGTTTATAGAGTGATTATAGTATAAAAGGAAACCAAGTGACTGGTAGAAATGAATATAGAATTGAGAATCAATAAAGAAGTAGATATGCGGACTCCTGAGAAACCCCAGAAATGAGGTTAGAAAAGTATGAGATTGACATTGGAGATATCGGTCATAATGGAAAACGGATATTTAAAGCATAAATGACATAAAGATTAACTCATGTTAAGTTTGGAAAAGTCGAGGAAATTTGGAATAGATGGATTGAGTAATAAAGAGACTCATGGAACGAGAAAGTGAAATCTAGATGGTTGAACCAAGGAAAGTTTGACCCCAAACGTGTTACACATATTGAGTAAAGGTGAAGAGTGTTCCACTAATAGGATGACTGTGGAGTTAAATAACAGAAGTGAATGAGAATCAGATGATAAGATGGATGTGATTGGTAAAGAAAAGATAGGGAGATAATTATGAAATGTGAAGCAAGGGGTTCTATGAATGAATTGATGAATGGGTTTTTCCAGCAAACTCTCGGGATGACAACCTGATGGTGCTAGTATTATGAATATGAAAGAGCCAGTGGCATGGAATGCCAGTAACAATAATATCAAGCGAGAAATCCAAGATTTAACCTGAGAGGTTGAAAGATTTTCCAGAAGTAAGTGATGCTAAGATCGAATAAGAGAATAGGTCCATTGAATGATGGGCAGAGCAGCGAGGACATGTTGACATGTGAGATTACGCTAAAATAGTATTTAATGCGAATACGATTACTTTCTTCTCCAATAAACATCTATAGTTCAGATGTAAAATTCTAAATATGATATTTAAAATTTTCTATAATTCTTTGAAATTCATTTCTTTTCTTTCCTTTTCTCTTATTTATCTTCTTCTACATTGAGAAGAACAACCCTTTAAGGAGGGGAGGTATTGCTACGTGACTACCTGTCTATGTGATAGGAGTCTAAGTGGAGTACCATAACTTGTCTAAATTGCTTGTCAAGTACTAAACGTTGGCCACCTTCTGTACTAACTATGCAATAGGACAAATGTTCATTGATCACAGCGATCTCTCAATAAATTCTTCTAAATTCTATATATTGATCGAGATTGCGAAGATTAAAACGATCAGGAAATGCGTAGTTACGAGTGATGTTATCTCTGAATTCACAGCGCGATTGTGATACCGAAGTCATTGTCGGTACCAATAAGGAAAATAGTATATGACTGGGTAAGAGCATAACCCGGATAGTGTGTTGTACGAAAAGTAGCAGAGATTGAAGAAAAGGGTGAAGGATGTATTGTAGCACTAATAAGATGTGCTGAAAAAGGATTGGGATTGATTAAGGATTGACTGGAGAATTGGAAAGTGAAATAACCAACAAATACCCAATTGTCTTCTACCTGATTCCGGGACGGAATCCTTTTAAGGAGGGGAGACTATAAGAACCCCAAATTTTCGGTAGAATTAAAACTTTTTATATTGATGAAAGAAGGAACAGTGATTCCGACTACGAGGTATTAACAGTTCTAATGAATGAATGTTGAATGGATATAGATTCAATGATTACATGTCAGGAAGAATGCAATGGGTTGACAACTTAGATTAGAATAATCTGTCTCCTAGGGAGATAAGATATAGGAATTCCAAATAGGAGAGCTATCCTCATGTCATCCAGATCGGTATCTGTTATTAGTCCAGTGGTTCCGTAAAAAGGGGTTAAGGAACGCCCGAAAGAGAACAAGGACATTTTTGTAAACATAAGGAATAACAACGTAAACATAAGTTAAATTTGAGGATTTGAGGATTTAATATTTTAGAATTTTATTATATTTGATTTGAGGATTTAGAACGAAAACCACTAAGACAGTGAAACGAACATTCTAGAAGCCGCTGAAAATTTACAACGAGATTAAGCGATTAAGCGAACGAATTATGGATTTTGGATTGAGTTTATAAAAAGATTTAATATCCTACACAACCATGAAGAGAATTATATCAGTTGGATGGAATGATTTAATAAAAGATTAAATCAAAACAATTTAGGATTTAAGTGGGTAAATCACTTAAATCAATTCAAAGACATAACAAATATCAACCAAGCTTCTTGAACACACCTTGCACAAGAACCAAGGAGGGAGCACAGCCACTTTATGAGATATTATCCAAGAGAAATCACTTTATGCTAGATGAGTGCAAGAGAAGCCAAGCCAAACACCATTCTCTCCATTTTCTCTCAACTGCCCAGCAAGAACCACCTTGAAAGCAAAATTCATATCTCAATATCTAGAGCTTTAAAAATCACCAAACTTTAACCACAGCTCCCTCATATCATGGAGAACTTCGCTCAAAATTTCATGGCCATCTAATGAGTATAGCCTAGTGAAATCACCTCCCCAAGTTGAAGAAACAAACTGTCCAGATTCATGACAGTTTCTGTGGCGATTTTCAAATGGCCATATCTTGTTCGTTTCTCAATGGAATTTCGTGTTCTTTATATGGTTGGAAAGCTGTGAAGATGCTCTACAACTATCCTTTAGACGCCTCGTTCAGAAAAGGTCGGTAAGGGCCTCGTTTTGCATGTTCTTCCAACTGAGTTATAGCAGATCCGAAAATTCTAAGAATGTTCTTGATGTTTGTTGTTAGATTAAGCTTGGTTAAGGTTATACAAGGATTAATCAAGGCTTAGTAAGGTCTCTACATCCTCCATGGAAGGTATAACCCTCATAAACCCTAGATTATACTTTGAGTTTTGTGATTGTTCTTAGTGATCTTAGATGCGATTTGATTATAATGATGATATAAGCATGATTTGTAGTAGATTTAATTGATTTAAGAGATAGGATGTATATGGTGGTGAGATCAGTGGTATTATGGACTGGTTATGATGTATGAATGCCCGGTGTGGCTTGGTTGATGTTTGGTCGTGATTTAAAAATTTGGAAACGTTCGATTCATAGCCGTCGTAATGCCCGAATTTCGTTAACCTTAAGAAACCAAGCATCACAGTTGATAAAACTCACTGCCTGGCTTCATAAACTGCCATGATAAGATAGATCATGTTACAACCTTCGTTTTGATATAAAATTCGTATGAAATGGACTTACGGTTTAGGAGATATGATTAAATTACTAAAAGTGGTTCGGAACCGTAAGTGCGAGTTCGTAACTGAAATTGGATTTCTTTAATACTACGAAATCAATGGCGAATCTTGATAATTAAATATTAGAGGTAAAAAGGAAGGTGTGAGAGAAAACCACATGTCGAATGGATCATTTTCCGATTTTATAAAAATGTTCGAATCAAGGTTAAACGCGAACGAACCCCTAGAAGCATACTTGGTTATGACTTTGGTAAATGACTTAGAAAACGGGCGATAAATCTCGAGGTATAATCTTGATTCGTAAACGACCAACCTTAGAATTTATACGACTTAAGTATATACAAAGTGTAAGTATGACGACGTGTCTTAGTAGCGAACGAATGACGGGTCATAGCTAGAATAAAGAGAATTTCACTAAAGGGTGCTTAGCGAGATAACTCGAAAACGTGTTTCGAATTAAATAAGTTATACTTAGCCTTTTAAAAAGTGTTAAGTGATTGACCTCGGTTATTGTGACTATTTATAGATCACCGGATTGACACGAGACACCCTACCCCTTCAGGATTGCCAGGCAAGTTTCCAATACCTTGGAACTGTTCTTGTGATAATATATATGATTGTTGTTATACATATGCCATAGCATGCATGTTTATTTTCAAAGTATATTGGAATACTTGTTCCCTGAATTGATATTGGCTTATAGACTATATATGAAATATCAGTTATAAGCCGGATTGTTTGGTTAAGACCCTTAGCGAAGGGCGTATGATATTCATACTTCAAATATAGACCGGGAGTCGATATTTTGTAATATATAAATAGTCGTGGAAACCGGAGGGATTCCAGCGACAAATTTATTATTTCGAGTAACGTTATTTAAGAATTACCTCAGTGAAGGAATATTTAATGAATATTATTTTAATATTCATTTAGAATGTCATTTATTTAATGATTATTATTTTGAACATTCATTGGAGTTATTTAGCTAATGAATATTATTTTGAATATTCATTAGAGTTATTTGGTTGACGAATATCATTCTCAACTATTCATTTGGGTTAATTATTTAATGAATATTATTTGGAATACTCATTTGATCTTTAATTATTTAATGAATATTAGTTGGAATATTCATTTGATCTTTATTTATTTAGTGAATATTACTTTCGAATATTCATTTAAGGTATTATTTAGTTAATGAATATCCTTTTAAAATACTCATTCGAAGTTCTATTTACTCAAGGAATATTATTTCGAATATTCCTTTAAAGCTTTGATTACTAAATGAATATCATTTGGATATTCATTTAGAATATTATTTGTTAAATGAATATTATTTTGATATTCATTTGGAATATTATTTGTTAAAGGAATATTATTTGAATATTCATTTAGAATATTATTTGTGAAATGAATATTATTTTGATATTCATTTTGAATATTATTTGTTAAAGGAATATTATTTGAATATTCATTTGGAATGTTATTTGTTAAATGAATATTATTTTCAACTATTCATTTAAGGTTTGATTAGTTAGTAAATATTATTTTAAGCTTATTTACTTATCGAATATTATTTTGAATATCCATTTAAGAAGAGACTTATTTAGCAAATATTCCTATATACTCATTCAAGGATTACTTACGAGCAATAGTAGGATTTTGTAATACTCCTAAATTATTATTGATTTTAATAAATATTCTTGGAATATTTATTTAAACTCTTCTAATTTTTTTTTTTATAATGACTTATATTATTTAAAGATTATATTTCACCTTCGAATATTATGTAAAATATATCGGAGTCTTTTATGACTATTTTATCAAGGGGAGGTTCCCAAAACTCTATCTTCATTTAAATCTGTCTTATAAGAAGATTTAAATACTCGCTCAAACTTCAAAATACATATATAAGGGGACCTCACTTGAGAGATGTTATTTATTGGACTGCCCGGTCCTATACTTGCTAAACTATCTTGTCACTCACATCTTGATTCTTTCAAACATCGATATGAATCTGTTTGGTTACCTCCTCAACGCTCGAGGGGTAATAATTGATGGAACAAGTTTTTATCCATTAACAAGCATCAGCTTGAGAAATATTGGTGAATTTTCCTTTCCAACTAGATACGACTACTTTGTGGAGTCCTATCAACAAGTATTATACTTGGGGAAAGGGGGAGGAACTTTACGTTTCAAAGTTATGGATGTGAAATGAACTAGGAGATGCGTAAGTGACCCAGTGGCGCCGGTCCAGCAAATGGCCCAACCGTTGGCCGAGGGGGGTTCCAGAGGGCGGTAGACAAGTAAATCCGTCGGTGCTTCCTTCTACATGTAGAGAACAAGAGGTGGGGAGCATAATATGCGACTGATCATCGTGTAAATGCTATGTCTCCTGGCGCGTCAAACTCCAGTATTAGTTCACTTTCAATGTTGGAAAATTTCCTGCAACATTATCATTGTTGGCAGGTTTGAATAGTGTTTGAACTGGAATTGCAATATTCTTCCGCAAGTTCCTCTACTATGAAAATTTGATAATATCTTGCTTATCTTTGACATAGTAGATATTTCTTCAGAACAAATATATTTTGAGTTACCTTGTAACTTCATCTCATACCATAT
Organism: Saposhnikovia divaricata; assembly: GCA_036435485.1. Taxonomy (NCBI): domain Eukaryota; kingdom Viridiplantae; phylum Streptophyta; class Magnoliopsida; order Apiales; family Apiaceae; genus Saposhnikovia; species Saposhnikovia divaricata. The sequence continues at coordinate 132,737,719 of CM071594.1, read as the reverse complement.
ATTGGTACTACGTCCGTTAATGCATGGCATATGGTTTCTAAGATATTTTGGACTATTATATATTATCACTGTTCAATTATATTTTTGGTGGGCTATTGCTCACCCTTGCTTTATTTATTTATATCACAACAACAGCTAGATCAGATGGCCGCACAAGGCGTACTTAGCATAGACAGGTGTCAGCCGTTAGAGGATTAACCGCTGAGGTCATAGCTACCATTGCCGAAGATGTAGCTTCCGGTAGGCTAGCTGTTAGCATTTGAACATCAAATGTATTTTTTTATATGGCATATACCAATGGATGGCAAAGAGTATGTAATGGTAAAATTTTAATTCTTTGGGTTGTAAGAACTCAAACTTATGATTAATAATATTGAGGGTTACTCTGATTTTATCTCTGGGACTATAACGGGTGTGTTTTATGTTGTTGTTTTGGGTCACAAGGTTGTAATTTAAATTATGTTGGTTTTATGGATGGATATTGAGACCGTAACGACCAGATCCCTGACCCTGGATCTGGGGGTGTTACAGGCAGGCAACAGTCTTTCTAGGCCACTTTAGCTGCTGCTGAAGAATTGTGCGAGCCACCCCAAAGGAACTTAATGCAGTATGACTGAATTTGCTTCAGGATGCATTTTGAAAGAAACATGTGAGTAGTCCAGTAGCTTTGCACCCCAAAAATCACAACCTTTAAGAGTTGTAACCGCCCTGCGTAACTTAAGAACCTATATAGCCAGCTTTCAAATTTAGTACAGATTTTAATAACCAGAGTACGACAATCTCGAGCTCTGAGTTTTGACGTGATAAGAGGCAAGCCTAAATAAGAGACTGGAAATGTACCTCTATTAAAACCTGTCAAGTTAAGAATATCATTCGCTAAATCAGAGGGAACATTACCGAAAAAGCTAACACTTTTTTCAGGGTTAACCTTAAGACCAGAGATAGATGAGAAAACTTCAACACCTCTCATAAGGGTTGCAACAGAGTTCAAATCTCCCTTTGAGAATAGTAAAATATCATCTCCAAAAATAATGTGAGAAATAGCAGGAGAGGAAGACTTCCAATGGTAATTAAAATCTGCCCTGACGATAGACTGCTTGATGCAAGCAGACATGACCTCCATTGATATCACAAAGAGATAAGGGGAGATGGGATCCCCTTGTCTTAGACCCTGCTTAGCTGGGAAATAACCTTCTAAAGCACCGTTAACCTTCACAGATAGCATACAAGAAGTGATACAGGTCATGATCCAGTTTACAAAAATTTGAGGAAAACCCATTCTTTCTAATGACTGGCGGAGAAATCCCCAATTTACAGTATCAAACGCCTTCCTCAAGTCTAATTTAATAGCACACTTAGGTTCACCTGACATGAGATGGTAGTTTCTGCAAAGAGACTGAGCTAATAACACATTATCTCCAATAAGCCGTTTTGGAACGAAAGCAGATTGACACGAAGATATTATATTAAGTATAGTCCTTTTCATTCGAGCAGCCAAAATTTTCGTAATGCATTTATATATGACATTACAACGGGATATAGGTCTATAGTTCGACATACAAGAAGTAGTAGAATTTTTAGGCACTAAAGCAAGGGCTGCAGAACTAATTATCCGAGGAAGATGCAAAGAGTCAAAGAAATATAGAATAGCTTTGGTAACATCTGGACCCACTATATCCCAAGAATGAATGAAAATTCGACAGAGAACCCATCGGGGCCAGGAGACTTGTTTTTGGCCATTGACTTAAGAGTTTTGAACACTTCATCAGCAGAAAAAGGTGCAGTCAGGCTTCTTTGTTGAGAATCTGTGAGAGAAGGAAGCTGTAGATCTTCTGTAAAATCATTAACACTGCTCTCTTGACCCAAGGTCTCTTGAAAGTAACTAACAGCAATGTTAGAAATTTCACGATGAGTAGTTCGCAACTGTCCATTATCATCAACAAGAGAGAGAATCTTATTTATATTCCACCTGTTCTTACAGGAATTAAAGAAAAATTTGTTGTTGTTATCACCATCTTTGAGCCAATTTACACGGGACTTTTGCTTGAGCAAAAGCTCCTCTTCAAGAAGAGAGCCCTGAAGAACAGTTCTGAGACGACATTCTTCTTCGAATTGCTGGACTGAAGGGGAATCAGACATGCTACTTTGAAAAGTAAGGAGAGCATTACGAGCATCAGCTACCTTTTGATGAAGATCGCCTTTAGATTTATTTAACTCTTTTAAAGCCACTTTGACACGTTTCAATTTAGTAGTAAGGATGTACCATGGGTCACCAGATATAACATGGTTCCAAGCATTTAAAATAGTATCATTATAGCCAGGGAGCAATAAAAGATGATGAAACAGTTGGAAGGGCTTATGAATAATCTCTGCAATAATACCAGTGTAGACACGCACAGGACAGTGATCAGATAGCCCCTTCTCCATAAACTGAGCATGAGAAAGAGGGAAAGCATTTAACCATAAACCATTAACCAGGCATCTGTCTAGTTTCTTAGAAATAGGACAAGTTCGATTGTTGTCACACCAAGTGAGGTAATGGCCAGCACTATTAAGATCAGAAACCTCAATGAGATTGATACAATCACGAAATTCAATCATACCTGAGGTCCAGTGTTGCAGGTTGGTAGTTTCATGAGGTCCCAGCGTCACATTAAAATCACCAGTTATGGACCATGGTATTTCAGCACCAATTCATTATGAAGTTGACCCAACTCAGACCACAGGGCTCTTCTTTCAACATAGGTATTAAGACCATAGACAAAAGATATACAGAACACCTCTCTCGAAGATTGACAAGTAACCTTGCAAGAAACTTGCTGAGAAGAGGAAGACAAAAAATTAAGATCCCAGATTGAGTCATCCCAGCCAATCCAGATTCTACCATTATAATGGTCCTCATAATTAAATTTCCATTTGAACCTAGGAGAGAGAAACGTTGCAATATTAACAGCAGAGTCCTCCTTGACATGCGTTTCAAGCAACGCAAAAAGTCTGAGCTTATTTAGGCTTAGAAAATCTCTAATAAAATCCTTTTTATTGTTTAGACCCCTAACATTATATGTACAAAAATCCATAGACATATGTTATGAAGAAGGAGGGGAGGAACGCCCCTTGCTACGTTTCAATTTCTTTACCTGAGATTTAGTAAGGTTGCTGAGACGCACAGGTTTTTCCATAGGTGACAAGAGACAAAGATTGAGGCCTTGCATTGAGAATTTTCCGAGCAACCCAGCAGCATCTGTAAGGCATGGATGCTGTCCAGAAAGCTTTACGACGCAACAGGATTTTGTGAAACCAGGCTATCCAAAGGGAATCAGAAGTAGGTTGGAGCAGGCGCCAAAGTTGATGCAGAATAGTAGCTTGGTTCCATTCAAATAAATTTTTAATTCCCAACCCACCCTCCGTCTTTGGTCTACAACAGTCCTCCCAACTAACCTTGTAGTGACATCTGCCTGAGTCCTTGTAGAAGCCACCCCATAAAAACTTAAAGCAAAGGTTGTTGATCCTTTTCAGAACACCTTTAAGAAGAAAGATGTACATACTCTAGTATCCTACAATGCTAGCCAAGATAGCTTTTAGGAGGATTAGTCGACCAGCAAAGTTTAAAAATCTGGCCATCCAAGATTCCACCCTCCTACAGAGTTTTGCCACTAAAGAATCACAGTCCCTGCTATTAAGTTTTCCTCTGATGAGTGGCAGTCCCAAGTAGGAAATAGGGAGAGTACCTCTCTGAAAACCAGTCACCTCGAGAATATCACCCACCACATTAGGCCCCACATTAGCAAAGAAACACACTGATTTAGCTCCATTAGGGACCAGATTGGAACATCCAGAAAAGGTGTTAACCCCTTCCATATGCCTAGAAACTGAGGTTTTATCCCCATGACTAAATAGGAAGACATCATCAGCAAAAATGATGTGATGCAGGTTCACCTCCTTTGTTCTCCAATGGAATTTAAAATCAGAACCAAAAACTGACTTATTCAAACAAGCAGTGAAAGCTTCCATAGCCATAACAAAGAGGTAAGGTGAAAGGGGGTCACCTTGCCTTAAACCTGACTCGCCTTTGAAGAACCCTCCAGGCTACCATTAAGTTTATCTGAGAACATGGTAGTGGTTATATACACTCTGATCCAATCAACAAACCGAGGAGGGAACCCCATCATTTCCAAGACCTTGAAAATAAAACTCCAATCAAGGGAGTCAAAAGCTTTATGGATATCCAGCTTAATAGCACACCTGGGCTGGCCATCATTACGATTATAACCTTTACAAAGAGCCTGGGCTGGAAAAATGTTGTCACCAATGGATCTACCAGCCACAAAAGCCGATTGATGCTTGGAAATTAAAGAAGGCATGACAGATTTTAGCCTATGTGCCAGCATTTTGGAGATGCATTGGTAGATGACATTACAACATGAAATAGGCCTGAAATGTTTCATTTGTGAAGGATTTTCCTGTTTTGGGACCAAACAAATAGAGGCAGCATTGATTATTTTTGGCATAGCTAAAGATTCGAAGAAGTACAAAATACCTCTTGTGACATCATTCCCCACTAAATGCCATGCAGCCAAGAAGAACTCCTCTGTAAACCCATCAGGCCCTGGGCTCTTGTTTTTAGCCATATTTTTCAATGTTTTAAACACGGCAGAATCCTCAAAATGGGTAGCTAAGATATTAGCCTGGTACTCAGTAAGTTTAGGAAGAGAAATGTCATTAGGGATTTGCTCCACCTCCCCTCGATGACCCAACAAGTTTTTTTAGTAATCTACCGCCACTGTGGCCATCTCTTCATGAGTAGTGACCATCTCCCCAGTTGGGGTAGAGAGAGACATCACTTTATTAACATTCCATCTTCCTCTACATGCATTAAAGAAATACTTGTTGTTGTTATCCCCATTTTTGAGCCAATGCACCCTGGACTTTTGTTTTAAGAAACATTCCTCCATGCGAAGTGCCTTAGAGAAATCCTCGATGAGCTTTGCCGCTTCCTCAAACTGGGCAGTAGAGGGGATAGTGGGAAGCCCACTTTGGAAACTCAAAAGAGCATCTCTAGAATTCTTTACCAAATTCTGCAGGTTACCCACCGAGTTATTCAAACGCTTAAGAGCTGCTTTCGTGCGTTTGAGTTTAGCTGTGAGGTTAAACCAAGGGTCCCCAATGGTTAGGCCATTCCAAGCTTGTTCAACTGTTGGAAGGAAGCCAGAATTGTCAATGAGGTGATTAAAAAATTGAAACGGCTTCAAAACCTTAGGACGATCCAGCCCTAAAGAGGTAAAGGCTGGACAGTGATCAGAAAGACCATGAGGCTCGAAATCTGTAAAAGAATATGGGAATAAATTGTGCCATTTCTTTGGTTCCAAAGTCAGAGAATGCTTATACTTTAGCACAATACAGGCCTATTTCCTGCTGTAGCACGCTTTACAAGTGCATTACTAAGCTGCTAGCTTCCAGGCTAAAGGTTATTCTCCCTGCCATCATTTCTCTTAATCAATCTGCATTTGTCCCACAACGTAGTATTGGGGACAATATTTTGTTAGCTCAATCCTTATGCCGAGATTATCATAAAGAGGAGGGTACCCCAAGGTGTGCGATAAAATTGGATGTTCACAAAGCGTTTGATTCCTTGAATTGGAATTTCTTGTTTGAGGCCATGAAACGAATGGGATTTCCTTCTCGTTTTCTTGATTGGGTTCGAATCTTCTTAACCATCTGTATGCTTTCTCTGAAAATCAATGGCTCAATTAAGGGGTTTTTTAACAGTAAAAAAGGGTAGCGTCAAGGTGACCCTCTATCGCCTTATCTATTCGTTCTTGGTATGGAAGTTTTTTCTGCTTATCTTAACCATACTCTGCAACTTAGCCCAGATTTTTATTATCATTGGCGCACGAAGGAGCTCCGACTGAGCCACTTAATCTTTGCTGATGACATCTTTCTTTTTAGCAAGGGCGATATACCCTCAATTTCTGCTTTGACTCGGGCAGTTTCTCGATTCTCCTACACTTCCGGTCTCCACCCTAACTTGGATAAAAGTGAATGTTACTTTTGTAATGTTCCTCAAGACACCATAAATCAGGTGTTGATGCTAACAGGGTTCAATCGAGGGGTTCTCCCAATCAAGTATCTCGGGTTACCTCTCATTACCTCAATGCTCAAGGCTCAGGACTGTGCTATTCTAATTCAAAGGTTCTGCTTACGTATTGATTCATGGACTGCTAATTTTCTGGGGTTTTCTGGAAGATTACAACTGCTCAAAACCATTTTATTTTGCATTTTTGGCTACTGGGCTACCTATTTATTTCTTCCGAAGAATGTTCTCACAAAGATTCAATATTGTTTTTCTAAGTTCTTATGGGGAGGCAAGCACAATGCAAAGTGTCATCATAAAGTAGCATGGATAGATTGTTGTCTTCCTAAATTAGAAGGGGGCCTGGGAATTAGTGAATTACATGAACGCAATAAATCTGTAATTTTTTATCAAATCTGGAAGTTATCTAACTATAATGCCTCTTCGCTCCGGGTTAATTGGTTTCATCAATGCTTGTTGAAGAGGAAGGCTTTCTGGGCAGCTAATATGCGCTCTGCCAGCTCTTGGGCAATAAGACAAATCATGAATCACAGGTATGAAGCTCGAAGGTATATCTCGTTTAACATTGCAGCAAACTCTACTCTGTTTATGTGGCAAGACCCTTGGATAAATAATCGTTCTTTGATCTCACGATTGGGTGCTTCTGTTATTTCTAATGCTGAGTCGACTCCATTGGCTCGTATCAATGAGTTTATTGCTGATGGAAGATGGGTTCCCCCTCGCTCTAATCATAATCAAATTATTGAGCTTAGACATATCTTGTCCTCCATCCCCATAGCTCGTGATAATGCAGTTCTATGGCAAGGGTCTAGCAAAGTTAAGATGTCTTTAATCTTGAACTCAATTCGTAGAGTTGGTCCCTCTCCCCCATGGGTGAAAGCAATATGGCACCAGTTTGTTATCCCAAAGTGCGCATTCTTTATGTGGATGGCTTTAAAATCGAGACTTCTAACGAAGGATAAAATGAATCAATTTGGTATGAATGTTTATTCAACTTTCATTCTCTGCCAGTGTAATGATGAAACTGCAGATCACATTTTCACTTCGTGTCCCTACTCTAACTTGATTCTGGGATACAGCCCTGTCCCCCTATGTATTCAATTGAGCGATTGGCAGGATGGAAATTTTACTCAAGGCAACGTGTCCAACTTCAAGAAGTTTCTAGGTTGGCTTTTTGTCTCTATAGTTATTTATAATATTTTGCAGGAGCGTAACAGTAGGATGCATGGTACGGGTCCCCCGCGACCTACAATCCAGCTCACTTTAATTATCAAGAACATGGTCCGCGAGAAACTTTTTACTTGTAAAAGTTTTAAAAAGCAAATTGAGAAGGATCCTTCCTTAATTCCCCTCCTTTACTAGCCTAGCGCTTCTGTAGGTTCTTGCTATTGGCTTTTTGAGTCTTGTTTAGCTTTGCTCTCTTTTTTCTCGCGGGGTATGCCCCTAGATTATGTACATCTTTTGGTCATTAATACATTTCAATTAGTAAAAAAAAAACTAAATCCTCAAACAAGAAATAAGCACAATCATAGAATTATATATTCTTAAACAATTTCGCACTTCTCAAAAATCACATGTATCACTAAATGATCCCCATCATTCCCCAAAAGTATTTCAATAACCTATATTCTCAAAATTGATTCATACTCTAAAATCCTCAATTTCTTAACCAAAATCCTTGATAGGTAAACTTACTGTCTCACTCCTTGGCACTATATCCAGTAACCCACTAGAAACTCCACACGAGCCCTCATGCTCTTCAACATTCACTAATTAAGGATATTACCAATTCAAGACCCTAAATCTTAACCTCTCTTCCCATGCGAGAAAACTTTGCCCTAACAATCTTATTCCTCGAAAACTTCAAATTCTACACATCTCTTCTTCAAATCCATAGTTCCTTGACAATTTCAGTCATACAACACTTTATCTTTGCACATAACTCACTCTTTTACTCCATAGCTCTGATACCACCTGTGATGCCCCCGACCCCGGTTTGATTTCCTCTGGAATGAACCGAACCGGCCCGAGGGTCCGTCAAACTACATCACAACCTGCTTAACCTGCTAATATTTTTAAAATTTTGACATGAAGTATTCGTAAATAGGACTATACACCTGTTTTTCAATTCAACCATTTAACTCTATAACAAAAGTCTACCTCACCAAAAATTGTGCCACACACAACGCATCTCAACTACTATCTACCATGTACTGTAATTTGTACAATTGCAAGTCAATTCTATCCCGACTTACCTCGCATCAACAGACGACCAAAGCCCACAACCAGCGCTTCCAATCTTAAGTCAATCTACGACTTCAGTACGTGAAGTACGACTACTAAATCAAACACCAGCTCTGCTGGTCCATAATTTCTTTCTACTTTCCCACGGATCCTTCTGAAATCTTCGGTATCTCCTATGATAATTTATAAAAATAGAAGAATGAGCTACAAAGCTCATCAAGTATATTTTGTAGTGATACCCTGAAGTTTTATAAAATAATTTCGGTTTGGAAACCCTCATCACTACACAGTTTATAATAAAATATACACCCACACCGAAACCAGAGTTCTGCCAATATATTCATCTCAATACAAATTATAATAAAATATAAACTCACACCGAAATCAGAGTTCTGCCAAAGTATTCATCTTTTAAAACTGAATAATAATTTTGTAAACAGTTTTATTTCACAATAATCCCAAACTCAACACAATTTCACAATACACTGAATCTTAAGGCATTTTCACAATATTGCATATAAGCAATCATCATTATTCCACAATTCACAGTTTGTAATAAAAATATAAACTTCACAAATTTCGTTAGGAAAAACTGGGCATTCTACACACGACAAGTTCATCAAGTTCTACTAGTGGGGGTCCCCTACCTTTACTTCCTATTTTAGGAAGTTCACAAAGTTTCCATTTCTAGAAGTTCTACCAAATCTCCATTTCTGGAGGTTCTACCAAATCTCCATTTCTGGAGGTGACTCACTATCAATGCAGTCCGCTCAGTTTTCCTCAAAATCACATTTCCACATACACTAATTAAATAATTTGACGAGTATTCACAGTAGTATAAAAATCACACTTTAACACTTCGATTTAAAAGATATATTTCTTTTAAAACCCATAAATCCACATTTCTACTTTTCCAGCTCAAAATCAATATTTCTTCTAAACATCACAAATACACAGTTCTACTTGAAAAATATCTTTCTTTTAAAATCCACAATTCACATTTCTACTTGGAAAATAGATTTCTTCTAAAATCCACAAATTCACGTTTATACACGCATAAAACAAAATACGCATAGGTTTTAAAACAGAGTAACTACGTTAACAGAAATATAACGCATTATCTTCAATTTATCACATCAAGATATACTTACAACCATCGCTATCCAAGTAGTCCAACCGTTCCTCAATCCATTTTTCCAATAACCTGGACAAACATCAACAAACTCTTCAATCGTATATCCTCAATTTATTCTACTCATACTTTACAATGCAAACTGATCTTAAATGATCACATTCTACAACTTGATTCGTTTCTACGAATATCCACTAAAATCAATGACGTCTTCTTAGTCACAATTCACCGAATAAGCTTCCATTGCTTATTAAACGATAATCCAACTACTACGCACCTTACTCCTCGAAATCCGAATTTATAAAGTTCATGCTTAATACTATGTCTACAAATCTCGTAAATCCTACACATTTATTAAGCTCAAGTCATAGTCCTTTTTACAAAACAATCGGGCATGACCTTTTGGTAAATAGAACTTCCCGGTGTCACAGCACCTCAACAACAATCCCAAACAAATCACTAATAATTTCTAAACCTTAACTATTACAAATCTTATAAATTCACTTTTACAATCCAAGTCCAATTTCTCAATAAATATCGACGACTTTAAAACATTAAAACTCCAATAAATCCGAGTTTCCAAACTAAAACCCAAAATATAATTCTACTATTCAATGAGTCTCTAAATTTAATACCAAAAATAATAATCCCAATATTCAACAAATTCTCGAATTAATCCCAGAATTATAATTCTAAATATTCGACAAAACCTCAAGTTAATCTCCACAATTTACAACTATAATATCCGATTTTTTTCTCTTACCTCCTTGAATCTCTCCGACATCTCTCCATGTAAATCTATTCTTTTATCTTCTGTAATGCTCCCTCTGAAATATCTCTGCATCTCTCCAAATATCAAGCAATCTCTCCAGCATTTTCTCCTCCTCTCTCTCTCTTTCTCTATCTCTCCCCATCTCCTCTCTCCCTTCTCTGCCGCTGCACAAACCACCACCACTGTTGCTTTTCTTTTTGTATCATCTCGCCACCGCCACCGCCACCACCACCACCACGACGGTGGTGGTTCCTCCTACTGCCGCCCAAACACACCTCACCAGAAAACACACACAAACATCCCACCGAACACACATACACAAAACGCACACACACCCACACACCATCTGCTTTCTTCCTCCCTCGATTTCATCCTTTCCTTCCTCCCCCTTCCTCCCGCTATTGCCACCACTACCACCGGTGGTGGTCTTCTCCGGCGACCCAGCTGCACAACAACGCATGCCTCACACACGCAGTACACATCACATATACACACGCTCCTTTTCATCACACTTCAAACCCCCAATTCAATTACCCAATCTTCTCTTTAATTTCAAACCCCCAAATCAAATTTCAAACCCTAATTTTTCTTTCCCCCAAATTATTTCTCTCTTCCCGATTCTGTATCAAAGTGTGTGTATTTGTCAAATTGGGCTTGGCCCAATTTCTTTTTATTTGCTTATAACAATTATTCTAGGCCCCAAATAAAATACTACTTATTCGTATTTTATCGCGTTTTTATTCCACTTGTAATTGTTTTATTAAAACAATTATCTCCCAATTTTTTTCCAAAATAATCATACTCTTTAACTTTATAAACTAAATTAATCAAATCTCCAAAATCTCGTATTTTAAATAATTACGAGTCCACTTACAAATTTCCTGGAAATAAATCCTAAAAATCATTTGACGTCAAATAATTAATATTTGACATAATAATTTAATCCTTAACCAATAAAATAAAATATTCCTCAAAATCCATAATTTATCGTCTCGGTCTCTAAATTCTTTATTATCTCCAAAACGGTTCAAAATTTAACCGTAATAAATCTTATTCCCAATAAAATAATCAGAATTAATATTTTCGGACTTGGGATGTTACAAATTCCTTCTTCCTGAGAGTAACCCTTGGCCACCAGTCTAGCTTTGTTTCTTACAGTCATACCAGATTCATCTAGCTTGTTTCTGAAAACCCATTTTGCACCAACAATAGATCCATCTTTAGGTCTTGGTACCAGTCTCCAGACTTCTCAAACTCATTTAACTCATCCTGCACTGCAACTACCCAATCAGGATCTTGTAATGCTTCTTCAACCTTCTTTGGTTCATTCTTTGAGAGAAAACGACTGTACAAGCATTCATTTTGAATTGATCTTCTAGTTCGAACACCACTATTTGGATCACCAATAATCAAATCTTCAGTATGATCCTTTGTCCATTTTCTAACAGGTGGTAGATTTCTCCTGCTAGACTCTCCCCCTAAGTTAGTGGTTTCTCTTGTCGAAGAACATTCTCTGCCTTCAAAAGCTCCCCCTTGATCAGTAGAATCAGTAGACTCAATACTTCTACTAGATCCTGATCTTCCTTCACTAGACTCTGAAGGATCAGTTCCTGTTGGAGTAGACTATGTACAGCTAGTATGCTCCTGATGAATGTTGTGTTCTCCTTGGTTAATTTGCTCCCCCTCAACAATAGCATTCTTTTATGGAGAAATAGAGATTTCTTCTGGAGAACTTTCATCATCACTGGAAAGTATCTCAGAATGTTAAGATTTTCAAATTCCAATTTGTCATGGCTTTCATCAGTCTGCAGAATTCAAAATTTCTTGTCATCAAATGCAACATGAATTGATTCAATAACAATGTGAGTTCTGATATTATAAATTTTGAAGGCCTTTGATGCTGAATATCCTAGAAAGATTGCTTAATCTGATTTGGCTTCAAATTTTCCAAGTTTTTCTGAATGAACTTTCAGGACATAGCATTTGCATCCAAAAATGTAAAAGTATTTCACACTTGGTTTCTTTCCTTTGATCATCTCATAGGGAGTCTTTCCATGACTATTCACCAAGGTGCAATTTTGAGTAAAACATGCAGTGTTGATAGCCTCTGCCCAGAAATAGGTTGGAAGCTTTGCATCTGTAAGCATGGTTCTTGCTGCCTTTATGAGAGTTCTGTTCTTTCTCTCTACTACACCATTCTGCTGAGGTGTTCCAGGTGCATAAAACTGTTGAGTGATTCCATTGCCTGCACAATATTCGTCCATTGTAGAATTCTTGAATTCTTTACCATTGTCACTTCTGAGTACCTTGACTTTTTACTCAGAGCTATTTTGAATATTCTTGACAAGCTCAATGATTTGCTGAGGAGCTTCATCTTTCTTGTGGAGAAAGAACACCCATGTGAACCTTGTGTAATCATCCACTATAACTAGAGCATATCTTTTCTTGGTGATAGACATGATATTCACTGGACCAAACAAATCAAGATGCAGCATGTGGAATGGTTCAGTAATTGAATTTTTTCTCTTGCTCTTAAAAGTGGTTCTTCTTTGTTTTCCAAGCTGACAAGCATCACAAAGTCCATCTTGCACATAATTTTCCTGAGGTAGGCCTCTCACTAGATTGTGCTTAACAAGTTGATTAATCTTCTTGAAGTTGAAATATGAGAGCTTCTTGTGTCAATTCCAACTTTCATCATTTGATGCTTTACTGTAGAGACATCTAACAATTCCTTTAGATGTGTCACTTAAGCTGGCTTCATAAATGTTACCATGTCTTTGACCAATTAGAACAATGTCTCCATTCTGCATATTCAAGATTTTCCATCCTTCTCTGTCAAAGACTGATTGGTAACCTTTATCACCCAATTGACTTATGCTTAAAATTGTATGTTTCAAGCCTTCAACCAGTCCTACGTTTTCTATGATGACATTCCCCAAAACAATTGAGCCATATCCCAGTGTTTCCCCATTGTTGCCATCTCCAAAAGATATTACTGGGCCAGCTTTCCTCTCAAACTTTGTAAGCAGGGACTTCTTTCCAGTCATATGTCCAGAGCATCCACTGTCCAAGATAATTGAATGCTTCTTTCCTGTATCCTGCAAACAAAAACTAACTAGTTAGAAATTTTTAGGACTCAACTTTGATTAGATCCTTTCTTACTAGATTTAGAAACAACAGGCTTAGAAGATTTTGCTTTTGATTTACCTGTTGCAGAGTCAACCTTAGACTCTGATTTCATAAACTGTTTGTGACTTGGGGTTTCAGATTTCAGAGAATAATAGTCATAATATAGTTCATGATACTCCTTACACATGTAAATGGAATGAAGTAAACTACCACAATGATAACAAGGATTTTGTGGTTGGTATTGAATTTTCTGAGTCTTGGGGAATCTGGACTCAGTTTTCCAAGAAGGTTTCTGATGACAGTCTAGGGCTAAATGATTATGATTTCCACATTTATAGCATTTCTTCCTAGGTGCATCAGGTACATTCTTGTGATTATTCTCTTTGTCAATACCTTCTTTTCCATTCCTATTTCTCTTGACCTTGTTAGACTCTGAAAAGCCATCTAGTCTCTGTTTCGGCTGAGACTTAGACAGAAAACCTATGTTCACATTCTTAGGTTTCTCTAACACTCTTTCTTCTGAATTGCTATTGTTAATTCTTTTGTGCACAACTGGGGTGCCTTTTGGATCAACAAACTTAACATGTTTAGGTTTAGAAACTATCTTCTTACCTTCAGATTTAGATGTGCTAGTTTCTAGTTTACTATTATCATTGACAATAGCTTCTTCCTTTTCTTGTGTAGCCTTATCATAACCTAAATCATTAACCTTACCAAGAATTTGATGTTCAATGATTTCTTGAGTTCTTTTACCAGAATTGTTAATGGTTTTCATCATATCTCTCTCTTCTTCTAGTTTTTTTTTTGCTAATTAAAATTTTAATCCAAGAAAAGGAACAACTTACAAAGATCTAGGGGCATACCCCACGAAATTGTCATAGAGTCATACAAATTTAAATAACAAAGTCATCTAACAGTCAACAAGTAACGCAATTTACTAAGAAGCTAGCTAGTACAGACCATAACAACAATCAGGGGTGACCCCCCTATTAAGTCGCCATTTCTTGATTCTCGTTTTGGTCCATCGAACTCCAGTCCCCATAGCATCCTATTTATCTTCCCCAGTCTGATGAGAATGGTTCAGGTCTTTCCGAGGAGCCTCCTCCATGTGATTAAAGTCATTAGTCACAAAGACGTCCCCAATGAACCCAAACAGGGGCCCCAAGTACTGCCCATTGCCCTGTATACTCGCTTGTCTAAACTCTTGCGCCAGAGCTTCCCCATTTTGTGGGGTAGCAGCATCTTCTGATGTTGCTAAAGTCTTCCCTTTAGTGAGAATGTCACTGTTCCATCCCATTTTTGAATCCTTGGTGGATTTAACATCCTTCTCGCCCGAGAAGGAGCTCTGTTGTTGCTCAGTCATGGGTAACTCAATCCCCAAGTCAATTAAGTAGTCCCTCAGCTGAATAGTACAGCAGGTTAGGTCATGAAGCTCCTCTTCCTCAATGTCTCTAAAGTCGCGAGCAGTAGAACTGTAATCCCTATCACATGACCCCTTAACCAAGGGAATTTCTTTACCCTGCTAGATAATGAACCTCATTAAGTTCTCCAAATTGTGCCTTGCTGCAACCAAAGCCTTCCTCTTCAAACTAATGTTGTAAAAAGAATGGTCTAACAGCCCTGCAATCTCCAACTCCTCAACCATGTCTTGAACAGGCTGGCCATCCTCCCCTAACAGAACCGGTGGGGGGATATCATTCTTCCTAATGTAGTTCCCCAGCTGCTTGATACAGTTAATAGCTTTACCCAAATCACTCATAATCTTTGTGTCTGGCCTCCTATGCAAGCCATTCATGACATCTAAATCTCCCATGTCTACATTCCCCCAGATCATGGGTAAATCGTGCCCATTCCGGAGAATGCAATCTCTAAAAATAAGAACAACATTTATAACAATTGCTAAACGTTCCTGCATTCTTTTGACCGAATCATCCCAAGTAGGAGTTCCTGCTTCTTCTATCCTGTCATTACATAGCTTCTTCCCCTTATACTCAGAACGGGCCCTCTCATGAGTCTCAGTAAAAGCTGTAGCATCACAATCTTTTCTAAAGACTGCGGTCAAGCCTCTAGAGTTCACTTGGCTTGAATCGTTGACCTGGTTTATATCATAACCTGTAACAGTATTCTTCACCTCTTGAAGCACCTTCTCAGTGTCAAATATGCTTTGACTCTCATTCATTTCTACATCGGATTCTAGGCCTCCCTTTAGGCCGCATAGTTCCTTAACCGCAACAGCAGTCGTTTCAGCTCCAACCACAACAATCGGATGCTCAGAGTGCACGGTCTCAACCACATCATCAGTTTTGCCCTCAGACATATTCACATCCAAATCAACACCCGCCCTTTATTACACAAAACCATAACCATCTTCTCCTTCATCGAAGTGGAGGAGTCCGATAAATCCACAAAGGAATGAACATGAACTTTATTAACTCTAGCAGGTTTCAATTGAGAAAAAACCTTACCATCGATTAAATGATGCTTGACCAGGCTACGGGTGCGAGCAGCCACCCCCAATCTAGGTCTCTCCGGGATCGTTTTGACCAAATCTTTTGCAAAAGAGACGCGCGGTTTCATTGCCTTACTGTCATTCTTTATACTTGACCCTTTTAACCCGTCCTTGGGTCGAGTATCATCGAAAGGTATCTCCGATACCAATTTTTCCGCAAAGGAAACCCTTTTCGGACACAGAATTCGATTCAACCCTTCCTGATTTGTCATCATACCAGCCATGCCACTAGAGTCCCCAGCCTTGCCGCAAGATTCCCCAGCCAATACCAAATTATCCACAGAAGAGACCCTCTTTGGGCTCCAAACTGGATCTAACCCTTCCTGGGTCAACATCATATGGTCCTTAACCCTAGTCGCCACCAGGGATTCATCCACGAAAGAAACCCTCTTTCGACTCATGGTAGTAAACAAACAGAAAGAAGAAGGTTGTGTTTGGGTGAAGGATTTGAAGAAGAAGATGAATTTAGGAAGTGAAGTGTCAGATCTGATGGAGAAATTGCTTAGATTTTTGGGAGATTTTAGAGAGAGGTTTTTTTTTAGAGAGAAGATGGAGCGACTCTCATCCCCTTAAACCGTTTTTCATGAATCTTGGTCTTCTCTCTTCTTCTAGTTCTTTTCTGACATAGTCATCATAAGCCTCAAGAATAACACCATAATCATGCTTAGCGTTATCAAAACTTAACCTATATTCTTCCGTTTGAACTAGCTCAGATTCAAGAAAATTATTTCTATCAACTAATTTATCATTCTTAACTTTGAGTTCATCTCTTTCACTAGTAAGAATTTTAAAATTAGTCATAAGATTCTAAAACTCAACATGAATAGATCTAATATCATCAGAATCTAAGCTATCAAATGAATCAAGAGAGTGAAGTGATACCTTAATAGAAGATGAAGAAGTTTTCTTTGGAGATCCAGGCTCGTCTGAAGCACTTGCCATCAAAGCAATGTTTTCATAATCCAATTCATCTTCAGAATCTGTAAGAACCCTAATTTTTTTGCAATATTTTCTTTTATTTAATATCATGTGACATTGTCAATTTGGAACCTTTCGAGTCATCCCTGTTGTTTAATGGAGTTGATTGTCTGAGAAACTATGTTGTTGCATTCACTATGTAAGATAAAGGGAAGGTTGTTGAAAGCAAGAGTCTTATTGTTAGTAAGAATTATAAAACTTGGGATTTGAGAGTTATTGGAGTATTAAAAGATTTATTAGGAATTATGACGAGGAATTATGGATATTCGAGGAATTTACACAATTAAGTACTTAAGGAATTACGAGGGAAATCTCTACGCGACAAAATATTATTACGAGAGATTAATTAAGATACGATACGAATTAAAGATTAAGTGACAAGCATTGGTGAAAGAATAATGATACAAGGAGTAGTATTGCATGCAAGTCCCATGCAACTAAGTAGTTAGGAAAAGCAAACTAGTAGTACTAAATGGCAAGAGGAATAGTAACTAGTTGACATTACTTTTTCCAAGGGAGACAAGAGTACAAGGAGGCCATACCTAGACTTGTACCATGCTTATACATACACTAATATGTATCACCCAATCACTTTATGCAATTATTCAACCAACCAAAATCAAAACACAAAAATACTCTCCCCCCCTTGAAGAAAAGCTCTCGGCCAAGACAAAACAAGGAAGAAAATATTTTTCTTTCTCCCATTTCTCCTCACTCATAATTCAAGGCATAATTACTAGGCTCTCTACATCATTTAAGAAAGGTATACTAAGATTTCCAAGCCCTTTCACCCATTAAATTTCAAGATATTAATTGTTAAAGTTATTGTGAATAGTAACAATGTTAAGTTTTTCTTATAGATCTTGGATTATAAGGATAGTAGGAGCTTATTCAAGGTGTTCTTGAGATTTGTAAGGCTTACCCAAGGCTCCTAGATACTCAAGAAGGTATAAAAACCCTAACCCCTCTTGGCCATGTAGTGTTTATGATGTTCCATGATAGATATATGTATATTTGTGTTAATCTTGGATGTTCAAGTGATGGATGATATGGATCTTGAGTTTTAGTGTTGTGATTGTGATTTTGATGCTTGTGGAGAGTATATGCATCTCCATGAATGTTATAAAGTATGAACTTAGTGACTTAGATGTTGGTTGTGTTGTGGAAGTAAGAATCTTGGTTGATTTAAGTGAAACAAGCATGCTGAGTTTTTCCAGAAATTTGACCTGTCTTGTAAGATGGTTTTGAACCCCAAAATCTTGTCCCCTGAGATCCTACCATATATGTTTGGAAAGGTATTTGAATGTAGTTTCTGGAAATATAAGATTCATGACTAGGTGATGTATAGATTTTAAGTTATAGCCGGAGAAGTAAAATGTGTTTCTGGATTCCGGACTGCACTAAGTGACCCCTTTGTGAACCTTGTTTAAACCCCTAAATATTTATGTGGGATCATGGAAAAATTAGAGAAGCTAGGAAACGCAGTGGTGAAGGCTACCCAAAAAGAATTGGATTAAAATATGAATTTTTCAATTTTATAAAAATGCTAGAGTAAAATTCGCGCAAGGGAAAAAGTCGTTAAATGGAGTATAATTCTAGAGGTAATGGTCATGACTCGGATATGGTAACTAAATTAAGTCGAATAAGTGACGAGCGTAATCGAGTGATGACATGAACCTATAGTAGGGCTAGAGTGTCATAAGACGAAGTCATTAAGTTAATTTCGTACTCCCCTAAAACCCCGCAATTAAAGAGGTATTGTTAAGGTACTAACGAGCGGTTATTGCTTATGTATAGATCATTCCACTCCGCACGCTCGACCACCCCAACCACACCAAGGCAAGTTTTCCAACCCTAAGCATTTATTTTCAAGATATTATGTTCCTGATTCTACCTAGGCAAGTTTACTTTTCAAAACTTACATATACACGGACTTTCACTGTTGTGTTTGTAGTTTTCAATCATATAAAATGTTTATGTTTATCGAAGTATCGATGAAATTGAGATGTATAAGTACATATATGTTTGCACCCCTTGAACTTAGATTGAAATGTTTTCTTCGGACAACGACTCTAGCAATAGAGGTCGTAGCGGTCCGTATATACTATTGACCGGGGAGCGGTATATTATTATATCGTAACTAGATTGCGAAAACCCGAAGGGTCATTCGGGGAGTATCGTATACTCAAGTAATTATTTTTATATCTTCGTAAATACTCGAAACCCTATCTTGGATTAAGAGTTTATTTTATTAAATAATCATTTTATTAATTATTAATATTAAATCTTAAAATATCATTTATTAATTATTATTCATTATTTTAAAGACAAAGTTAATCCAAGATACCTTTAATACTTTCAAACTCGAACTCTTTCGAACTCAAAACATTTTCGAAAACCCCCGGTCAGGTTTGCTTCTTGTGTGATTTCAAGAATCATCGGTCGACTGATGTCGAACCTCCATTACTCTGTTTTCAATCAAAATCAAGTTTTTAAAAGAAAAAGAAAAAGGGACTCTGGCAGGTGTGGGAACCGTTGACGAACGATTCCCGGGATGTGTAAGCGGCCGTGAGCCAGGCGGTCCATCAATTATTATTCCGGCCCAGGTGTTGCCGAAGGATGATTACGGATGTAGTTTTCATCGAGGGTGATTACAGATGTAGTTTTCACCCGAGGATAGTTAAGGATGTAGTTTCTATCCTTCTACCGGTAGAGAAGACCCGCGGATTATTGGACTTGGATGTGGCGACTGATCATCGTCAATCCTTGTCAGGTTTTATGTTTTCTTCTAGTCCCATCCTCCACGTTGGAAAAATTCTCAAACACTGCTTCTTGGGCCTAAGTGCCATGTTGCCGATAGTGTGGTTTTTTATGAGAAAATATTGACATCGTGCAGTATCTAGAACTGCAAGATTTTCTATAAAGATTGGCACGTGTTAGTGCACTCTTGCAATTGTTTCAAAGAATGAAATGTTTTTGTATGAGAAACCTTCTAAGTTAATGGAAGGAAAGAGGTTTGCAATGATGTATTCCCTGTACAGTATGTTAATCGTAGAGTGTTTTGCCGAAAATGATATACTCATATGTATATATTTTCAAACTTGAGATATATTGGAATGGGAACCTTATAAAAGGTTCATATGTTATTCTAAAGCTCCTTAGTGAGTATAGATGTTTTATTCAAACTCGGGCCTATACATTGTCCAATTATGTTTTGAAATTTGAGATATATACCCATATAGTTGGGAATGTTTTCGAAATAAACCACATTATTATTTCACAAAATGGTGAACTTGCTGAGTATTATGTTTCTTGCTTTATAAAAACTTTTCAGAAAGGGAAGAATTTGGCCGATTAGCTCCGCACAGCAGAAGAGGAGTAGAAGATTTACCCCGGTGATGATTTAGTTCCTGATAATTACTACAGAGTAGTCTGATAGGTTTTCAACTGTAATAGTAAGACTTGTCTTCAAGTGTAGTTGTATAAGTGGAATTGCGTAAGACTCTGGATTGTACAGATGAATTGTAATATTTAGTGTTACTTTTGATTATCGTTTCTGAGGCTCTAACTTGATTGTGTGTAAGATTGAGGTATGGATGGATGTATTGTTGAGTTGTAAAGTTAATACAGGTATGATATGGTTGGAATGTGACGTGACGACCTGAATCTTTGACCTCAGATTTGGGGGTGTCACAGAAATGGTATCAGAGCGATAAGTTACAGTACTCAGAAACGAAAGTGTTGAGAGTTAAGTCTAAGTAGGAGAATGACATAAGAGATCGTAGTAAACTTATTATTGGACTACCGAAAGAGGTACTGGAGGTATTATACTAGGGTCGATAGAATCCTTAGAGACCTTCAGAATGATGAATAGAGGTTTGAGAGTCGTACATGACCTATCATTGGTAATGATATAGGAAGCAGAGCGAAATCTCAAGAGCAGCTGAGGTAGAGGCGATATTGCCAATATGATCGGATGACTAGGCTGGCATAAATTTTGTGGCCCATAGTCCTCCAGAGTTTAGGAGGCGGCATTTTAAGAATCAAGAAGTTTAGACTTCCCTACATAATTAAGGCACTACACCATAGATGACCTATCTCAACCTTTTGGCATGGGTGTTACCATCTTAGGTGTTACCATAGGTATGGAATTTTTGACCTATTGCAACCTTTTGATTTTGGTGTTACCAAATCCGTAGAAGTGTGTTACTATAGGTATAAAAGGTCTTACATTGGGTAACACCATGAGCTGTGTTACCATAGAGTATTTATGAGCTGTGTTACCACAGAGTATTCATGAACAAAATTTTTATTTTATTTAAAATTAATGATTTAATAATTATTTAACTTTAAAAATAATTAATTTTAACAAAATCGTTGAAGTTATCAATGTAAAATATAAAATTCCATCAAATAATTGAATTACTGATTTAATAATTTTTGAGAAATTTACAATTAAAAAATATTAAAATAAAGTAATATTCAAAAACTATTAATTTTTTATAATCATTAAATCTTTTATTAGAGAAAATGATAGTTTTATAAAGATAAATGTTGCTAAGATTATTAAAAGTATTTATCTCAATTTTTTAAAATTAAATAAGAATTGTTTGATAATATATAAATTTAATAAATAAGAGATAGAATGATACACAAATTTTATATATAATAAAAAAATTTGTAAACTAAGATTCTTAAAAGTATTAAATTTTAAAAATAATATTAATACACGAATAATACGAACCTCTTCTAATTTTAATACAAACATTGATATAAAATTAAAAAAATAAGTTATCTAGAAAGAAAAAGTAAGAAATTATCAAATAAATGGAACTATTAATTTAGCATTCTACTTTATATTAGATATATTAGAAATGACCCAATTTTCGTCCCCCGTCTCGTTCCCTCCCTAGCCCCTTGTCAAATTTTCATTTCCCTCCTTCACCTCTCATTGACAAAACCAAACCCATATGCCCAAAAGTTTTCACACAAATAAAAATTAGGATTTGTCTCAGCTCTCTCCCTTTTCTCTTGAGTACATGAGTACAGTGTGTCTCACACTCCACCTCTCTTGTTTAATCGATTTGAGGCTAGGGATTAGGGTTTTGGTTTGAAATAGGGTTCATCTCCTTCAATTTATTATATAGATGGGGGCTTCTTCAGTTCTCCTTCGATTCGATGAGTTTTTAGTTAGTTCTTGATAATTTGTGTTCGAAATGATGTGTTAAACATTATATCTCAAAAGCCCCTTGTTTCTATTACAATTTAATCTTACCCTAACTTTTCTTTTTGATTCAATTCAGTGTAATTTTCGAAATATTTGATGATTTTGATGCTATTTTCAGGTTCTACAGGAAGAATATAGATGATTCAAAGCTTTTTGAATTCAAATCGGCGGTGACTCACAGGAACACAATGAGTTTGACGGTCGGACTCGGCCGAGTTCAAGTATTTGAGGTTCTCAGTTCATTTCTCTTGTTGTTTTACACCATTTTACACTACTAAAGCCATTTTACACCATTTTATTTTCGGTAAGGTGTTTGTTTGCAGATAACATGAGCGAAGATCGAATGATTGCTTTGTGTAAGCGTGCCGAAGTGGATTCTAAGTACGTCGTTAATTTGGTCCTGGATGATGGGTTGCAATTAAAACAATCCCTAATTAGGTATGAAATGATTTTGATGATCCGTGATTTAGTAGTTGCTTATCTGATTATTTTTTTACGTATGCCATGTTTTCTTAAAGTGAGCTATACTTTTTGTACCTTTTTTCTCCTTGAAAACCAGTTTAACACTGCAGAGCCTTCTATTTCCTTTGTTTAATTGTTATGCAAGCAGAGACAATACTGCAGGATGGTCAAATAAAACTGAATATTGGATCTGCCTTTCATTTTCAAGAGACAGTTTTTTTTTTGTAATTGGTAGTTTTATGTGTAGTTTTCTTTTAAAATTCAAAATAGGAACTCCTGCTTTCTTAACATTAATATGCCGAATTTAGTTTCAATTTGTTCCTACAACATTCCTTTCTAAATTCCAAGCAAGAATCAAACTTTACATATAAATGTTTAGTCTCTATAGTCTATACATGTAAGCCTAGATGCATAGTTAACATTAAGGGGTTAATACATCCGTTCAATATTTTTTGGACTTCGTATGTGGCACTCATCTAATATTGAATGGACAAAGACATGTGCATCTGGTTTAAGTTTTCTGTGTCCTAGTTTTCTAAATACATATTATAATCAGGTTATGTTAGATCTGTCACATGTGAAAAGACTAATATAGAGCACTAATATAGAAAGTTAAGAGTTATCACCAGCCTTAAGATTTGCAAACATTTATTGTGTTTTCCATCTAATTTTCTCTTTAAATTGTACCATTTTTGTTTGTAATTGTTGCAATATAAACAATCTTCAAATTTTGAAAAAAAAATCCAAAAGAAATGCAGGTATCTAATTAAGGAATTTTAGGTCAGAAAGGATTAGAAAAAATATATATGATCATATAAAAATTACTTAGTGGCGGCCATTTGTTATTCCTTCTAAAATAAAGTCCATTTGGTATTAAACACTATATCTATACCATGGAAAACAAGCTACTATTACCATAATATTCCATCCATGTCAAATGTACCATGTTGACTAATGGACACCTCGCAATTGGCTGTGTAAAAAATTCAAAATATTATATGTACCTACCTCCAATAACTAGATAACGAAAAAATGGCCACCCAGTGACAACTGCTTCATTGACCTGCCATTAGACAAGAGGAAAACAAATCAAGAAGGCGATTTCTACCAACTGAATAACATATAGTTTATTTATTTTGGCGATACTAATCCCCAAGTAATCAAGTAAAGAGACAAATTTACATGCCTTGAGTACCGAAACAATTTAATTTGTAACCTTTCTTTCGGATTTATGATGTAACCTTCAGTCTGTTTATTTTGGCAGGATGCAGATCTGCTGTGAGCTTGGGTTTTAGTTGCATAATTTGTAGAGGCAAGAATATTATTCATTGATATACAGTTCTCGCCTCTAAATATTATTAAAAGAAGAATTAAAAAGTGCCCGTGCTGCAACTTCTGGCTATTCTAGCTTAAAATCTTTCATGAAAGACCCGAATGTTCCTTTCTCCACTATGGCTAATGTTAGTTATGTCACGTGTTAACGAAAGAGAGCAAAAATCAGCAGAAAAAAGTGAGAAAGTCGTCGAAATAATTTTGAACATTTGGGAGTAATATTCTGAAAGAAATAGGCCACTTTAAGTCTGGTTTATCTTGTCCGACCCACTTGAGAGTAGTTCAGATTTCTGGCCAGCGTCTATAGCTTGAAACTACAGTAACAAGTTAGAACTTAATAGGATGCAATTTGTGTAACATTTGTGTGTACCTACCTTTGGCTATATGTACATGTCACTTAAATCTTATATTGGAATTTTATGTTCTTGGAAACTATAATCTCTTGCGGAAGTGTGGAAGTAACAAGTTAGCTTAATAAAATGCGTAAATTATATGCCTGTTTTCATGTTGATAGTAAACTACTAAATTATGCCTTGCTCCATTATGTGACTATTTTATGTTGTTAATTAGAGTCTTGACTTTGACAATTTGTCTCCTGAAAGGATGGACAAGATTCGAAAGATATGAAGCAAAGCAGTGCTGATATGACTGTTTTTGTGAGTTTTGTCGACTTGTGCCTAATTTTAGTTCCAAAGAAGAGTAAATATCTATGAAATCTTTCCTATTTGTGCCGTAATGGTCATATGTGGTGCATCAATTTTTTTGTTATCTTATCGTTGCGTAGTTAGTTTGTAATTATCTCTGTTCGAATGCAATGCAATTTAAATGCACATCTTATCGTCCTAGTTGTGTTTTCTAGTACTAGTACAGGATTACTAAGTAAGATTCTGTTTTGCAGCAAGCCAGGTTTCAGACGATGTCCGAGTCTATTGTTTTAATAAATATCCTTCTTACACTACTTTAAAACTTGGCAGTTCCATAAAAATAGACTTGCCTGGATTATAGCAATACAAATATTCTGTGCCATTCACTCTAGACCCCGCGCTGGATTATTCTATGAATTTTTTTGTTATGCTATTCATTATTTCCAAGCCTTATTTACTATGCTTTTTAGGAAATATTTAAAACCTTTAAATGGTTGGTGTCTTGTTGAGATTAAAAATTATATCAATGTTTCCTTAACTGCAATGTCCTTGATGAAATGGGAGGCAGGATAAATGAACTGGAGCAGAGCATCAGTGAACTGAAAACAGAAATGGGAGCAGAGGGATCTCCACCCCAGTGCCACCCCCAAAGACAGAAGATGTAAAGACGGAGGAAGGCTCTGCGTAGATTTTTCTTGAGGTGAATGTCATTCAGACAAGTTTTAATATGTGCAAGGCGTTGTTGTCATTTTCCTTTTCGTGTTAGAAATGGGTGCAAGTAGAGCTGATGCTACTTTTCGGATGTTACACTGCCAAGATTCTTCTATATATTATGGATGGATATTTGTTTAGGATATTATCATCACTCCTGTATGGATTCTACTAAAAAATTCAGCAGACTATTATGTAGTCCTTGTTTTTCAGGGATTAGCCCCAATCATGTGGTCAGGACTCAGGGCCCTACCCAAATTTACACCAAATGGGATCGCCCTCCCAATATGAAATGTTTGTCCCGGAGATTCTAAAATTGTTCACTATGACAACAGTTGCCATAGGGTGACTGTGTAGCACTGTAATGTTGAATATTGTGAATATGGATGTATATGTTGTACTTAAAAATCAAAACTCCATTCCATCTGTTTAGTTACCATTGATGGAGGGTGCTACTCTTTGAAGTAGCACTGGTGCCTCCATTTCCTATAGAATTCCAGATTTGTGTCGGTGATCCCTGTCCATCTCTAATTCTGAAAAATTGGTAAATATCTGTTATTTTTTGCGCAGATTTTTGCCAAAACTCGTAAGCGCAAGCCTAGACGAAAATACCAATCTAATCCTGATGTGATGCAGTTCAGAATTGTAAGTAACAATTCATCTTTACAGTTCATATTTCATCTTTACAGTCCATTTTCATTTTCATATATTGACTTTGATTTATTTTCTAGGATACAATTGACAAGAAACTCAAATCATCAGAAGGGCTTGATGGTCTTGAGAAACTAGTTTCGGGTGCAAAAAAATCTCATGGTCCAGGTTGGCTTATAGGAAGACATGACCCGAAGTGTCTCAAAACTCCAGCTCAAGCTCAAGCTCCAGCTCCAACAACCGATTCATACGTGCAAGAGCTGACAAAAAAGATACGGCAGGAAGTTATTGTCGAAGTGGAAGCTAAGGTAAACCAGAAGGTTTGCGCTGAAGTGGATGGCAAGATCAATCGGAAGGTCCAGGACAACTTGACATTGGTCCCTAAAAAAATTAGTTGAAGCAAACCCCACTCTGAATATTGATATTGGCGAAATTTGGCGACGATTTCCAGTGACACAGTAGGTGATGGTACTCCTATGACCGATGGACCTAGCTCTTAGACTGTTTTAGTCTCTGTTGTAGTTTATGAACTTGTTTTAGTACTTGTCTATTTTAGTTTATGAATTGCTGGTAGATTTAGTTTTAGTTTAGTACTTGATGTAGTTGCTGGTGGATTTGAATTGTTGTTGGTTTGGATTTGATGTAGTTGCTTTTGGATTTGAATTGTTGGTTTGTTTTATGGGAATTCAATATTCTGCTGGTGCATTTTTATTTTGTTACATTTGTGGTGTTACAATAGGGTAAATTATGTGTTGCAATAGGCTAATATTTATATAACTGTATGTGTTGCAGTAGGTAATATTAGGTGTTACAATAGGTAATATTAGGTGTTACAATAGGTCTTGCATGTTGAGCAGGTGGGCCCACAGTAGGCCAAAAAGTGGACCCCACGGTAGACCCAAAAAGTGGGTCCACATGTGGGCCCCACAGTAGACCCAAAAAGTGGACCCCATAGCAAATCCAAAAAGTGGGCCCATATAGATGGTACAATTTTGCATAATGCTTCGGTAGGCCCCACATGTGGGCCCTACATGTGGGGCCCACCGAAGCATTATGCAAAATTGTACCATCTATTGTAACACAGAAACTATGTTGCTGTAGAGTGTTTAAGATGTTGCTATAGATGTCTTTAGTAACTGCATTTGCCATGTTACTATAGGTTGTTTTTAATGTTACCTTTGATACCTGTAGTTATTGCTGAGAACCTAACACGGCTGAGGTGTTACCATAGCCCAATTTTGGCCTATAGCAACTTCAAACAGGGGTCTATGGTAACACAGTTTGGGGGTTGCTATAAGCAATCTATGGCGTAGTGAGGGTACTTAGTACTTGGAATAATGAAAGTCTTTCACTGTGGCTATAAGGTCCGATTTTCGATAAGTAACGGGTTTACCTGAAAGGTGGTTACTATGCCGTTGTGGATTTCATTACCCTTGATGGCGAATTTTACGTATGTTATACGAGAATGTTATCATAAGACGAGCGTGCTAGATAATCCCATGCATGATTCGGACGCTAGAGCATGGTAGTTCAACTTAGAGAACAAACAAGTGGGATTAACAAAAGGGACTCAAGAGAAGTTGAATATGGTTGCAACGAGCGATACAGTGATCTCAGAGTCTACCAAAAGAAAAGACCAGTGGGTCTAGAGTGGGTTCCTTTGATAGAGATGTTATCAGGGACTATGTATATATGTATTGTAGACCTCAATATTTTTGGTATATGTTCACATGCACACACCCGCCACTGAACCTATGGACTGCACTGAGATCCCTGAGAGATCTCTTAGATCTGTTCCCAGGGAGAACTGGCCACTTGTGATTCATGTCAAAAAGCATAAAGTAGGACCCTATGGACTTAGCAGGTGTCCCTGGAATGATGTGAAGCTTGGTCTTCAAGATAAAGCACGGAAATGACAGATATACTATGAAACCCTAACTCGATAAATGACTTTAAAATGATGATTGAGAGACGCACTAGTTGGTGTCTTGTATTACGAAGACGAAGAGATGGAGTTACCCTCATAATGGTGATAATGAGATGCACGAATGATTATTAACTTATTTTGGTAACTACCGGCTGATGCACTACTTCATTTTAAACTTTTCACTAACCATGTTACCTCGATTAGTTTATATCAGGTAACTCTTCTAGCTTTCTACTTCAAAATTGTGGAACAACAACCAGTGATATACTTTCCCTAAAGCAGGACTTATCCGAAGTAATTTTATTCGATCCATGAACACTCTATTCAAAAATTTAGGATGATCTTGTTCGGCTCAGGCCTATTTACACTTTCTTTCAATTATCCAAGGAAGGTTCAACAAATATTTCCTTAATTAATCGATGAATATTACTTAACGAATATCGATATTTGATTGCTTCCTTCATACTTGCACTCTTCAGTTGAGCTCATAAATATCTAACAAATCATTGAGGACATGGATGATCTAATGTCCAGACATCCTTCATGAATTCTTTTCTTCTATTCAAGATGAGATTGTACATCGTACATTGAAATCATAGTAAGGATATCATTTTGATATTGGTATTCTGAATTTAATTCTATTGTAGGATCTGATAAAGCATGTGTACAGAGGCACCCTTGGGTGGACCGTTTCACTAGTAAGTAATATTTTATGAGAGGTTATCGATTGTTCCGATACCTAGAACATTCTCTTCAGATTTTATAGTTTTCTTTTTCAAACTTAATAACTTCCTATTTCCATTCGTTGTCCGAGTAGCCTAAAGTTTCTTCAATGGCTACAATGTTGAAATTCCGTTCTAGCCAATTGAAACTGGCTAGTCGATATGTCAATATGAATGACTAGTTGATTGTTCCAACTAGTCAAAATTGTAATGTTGTGAAGAACACCTAGCTAATTGTCCTAGCTAGTGGTGATGTCTCAAACAGGTGAACTAGCAAATTTTGTCTAGCTAGTTGCTAGTGTTTCTTGAAAAGGACTAGTTATTGTTCCACTGGTCCAACTCCCAATTTAATTCATTCCGCAATGCATTTTTGCATGAGGTAAAGTATGATGATGAAGGTTTTGACGAATAACTCGATTGAGACCTAGTGAGGTCGCCCACTCGACTTGAACTCTTACCCATCTTCGTACCAGACTTTATATCACTTGAATATTTTATTCTTTCATTCACACAATGAGAATTCATTTGAAACCACTGATTACTTGAATGATAAACTACTTCATTCTTTAATTGTCATGGAGTAGAATTGTTTTCTATTGGCTGACCTTCATCAATGCGACTTTAGATTTCCTCTTATTATTCAAGAGGAAAAGTATCCCCCGTTGTAAGAATTGTATAAAGACCGTCTTTATGACTTTTGTACCCAACAATCATTGCCCTTGTGCAACATTCTCTATGGTATCATATTACAGAATTATCAGGACGGGAAGGAATAAACCTTGTTGTATTCTTTCTGTCCATCCTTACATCTCCAAAAATCGAGACTCCTAGTATTTGGAACCATCAACATTCTTGGAACATCCAATGTGGAATTCTTATTGAAATTATCTATTGGACCTTGTTATTTTGAAACCATTCCTTTCAAAGTGATTACTCTAAGGTGAACGGGAGGTACGATTATGAACCGTTACACCAATATGAGATAAAAAAAAACCAAATGTTGTAATTGTGCAGCCAGAGCGTTATGCCGAGTAATTATTAAAGTAGAAATAACATGTCGGGGCATACCACAAGACCTTTAATATCAGTGTGAGGAAAGTTATAAGAAATGATGAGGTGGGTGGGAGTGCGCTCCTACCAACCGTTGTCAGGATGTTATATTAATGAATTCTGGGGTTACCAAGCCTTTTCCTGATCCAGGAAATGCAATTCGATTGCGATGTAAAACATATCCTTATAGGAAACTAACATGGAAGTGAGATGGACAAGAAAGGAAGAAATATTGTGGCAAGAATATGAAGCTTTACGTAGCTTAAAGGGATTGATGCACATAGAGAGACATAAAGTTTAACAGGCCCCTAATAGCAAATGGATGCATGGATATATGCCAATGATCCTTCGAGATTACCGCCTAATCAATTTTATTGGGAATCGCAGCCGCAGGCAGGTCTCAGGCTGATTGGCGCCAGTTGTGAAGGAGGACGAGCGTCTGACATCTTACATATACCGTCGAGAACTGATACCCTTATCGGAAATGGGGAAATTGTTGACTAGTTAAAATGAGTAGTTGTTTTTTTTTATAAGGTTGAAGAGAAGGTTTCACCAACTCAAGATCGACCTATGTGCTGTGCCAAAGTTGGCATTTCACACTAATATAAACGTTATAAAATTGTGGTAGCATCGTTTGAATGGACTAATGAGTCAGAAGCCTTTATGGAGTAATGAACAAAGTTTTGGGATGAAATGAGATATTAGCAACACCCTCATTGTTAGCTATACTTGATGATAAAAAGAGGACTTTGAGAGTCACGATGATGCGTCTTTCAAGAGTTTAAGAGGTGTGCGGATGGAGTAGAAAGGGGATGATAGCCTATACTTCTAAACAACATAAAGGTTACGGGATAGGATATACTAACCGTGAGTCTGGGATTAGTCATGATGGCGTTCACGCATAAAACTGAGACGTTAACCTTATGAGAAAAGTGTGAAAATTTCTTCACAAGTGCCATAAGTATATCTTCATAGTAGAACTAAACATAAGAAAGAGAAGGTGACGAAAGGGAGCAGGGAGTATAATGGAGAAATTTGATATTACCCAGGAAAGGCCAGTGTGGTGGCCGATACCTATAGAAGGGATTATAGAAATTGGAATTCAGTCAGTATTGACCAAGAAAATAGAGTATATACAATAAAAAATAATGTTAGAGGAAAATGACTAAATTATGGAAATGAAAAAGATGTATAGAGAATTAAGGGAATGTTTGGTAAACTGAAATGAAGAATGGTATTGGCAAACTATTAAGTACAAACGCGGCATGTCAAAAACAAAATGATAGAGATCTAGTGGATCAATTCCGCCCGTAGAAAATCTTGAACGTGGACAGAATTATAATGAATTTCATGAGTAGGTCGCCGAAGACCGAGCCAAGAGATGGCCCTAGTTGATTTATAATTGCTGGACCAAGTGATTTACCTACAAGAGACTTTCCATTTAGAAGATTATCGATTTATATACGGAAGAGATGGTGGTGCAATATAAAACTTCTGCAGCGATTACGTCAGATAAAGACTTAAGGTTAAACTTCGAACATTGAAGGTGCTTTCAGGTATATTTAACCAAGAGATTGAGCGTATGTACTAATTTGATCTGTGGTTGACAAACAGGGAGGCAGAATTGTCCAGACGATCGAATTTATATTTAGTGTCGTGCCTTAGGTTTCACGGGGCAGTCAAGAATAAAAACTTATCCATGAAATGAATGTTGTTATCACGATCATCGCCATGCGAACGTAAGGACGTCTCCTGTAGAGCGTGCTGCGAAAGAAGAAGTTTCGCTTCTCTTGCGTTACGAAGAAGTCAAGGAACGAGGGACATAGTAGCTGAACTGGTTCGACGTATACCGAAGACTATACAGTATCCATAGCAAGTGGTAACGGCTAATGGGAGGCAACACATGCCTGCTAATCAATCGAAGGAATATGAGGAATACCGTGCGTATTGATGTTGTCTCAGATTACAAAACACGACCATAAAGCATTCACGGGCCAACGATACAAGGACTCAACACGGATACTATGAACAAGGTAGAAGAGGAACGTGTAAGTAGTGGGATAGAAATTTTTAATCATAGAACAACCGATAAGGAATACGGGTCGAGGAGAGTATGCATTGAGGAACAACATTAAGGCGTTGGTGAGACGAAGGGAGAGAACAATAGGGTTGAAGTGTCAACCTGAGAGTTGGAGAAGGTAAGGTTGGAATTGTATCCACAACTATTATCCTTAGGTTCTTGAGATAAAATCCTTTTAAGGAGAGGAGACTGCATTAACCCTAACTTTCGGGAATATTCGAAACCTGGACGAATAGTAATTTTATGGGTGGATGAGAAATTTTTGCAATCACGATATGTACGAATTATTAAATGAAGATTTAGTATTGATATTACGTCTTTACGGTACAGACGAGTGTATGTAAAAGTCATTAGCTTTTTACGAAATCCATTATTTCGAATGGTCAAATTTTATGAGATATCTAAGAAGATCGTGGTAAGGCAAGGGTTTCCTGTGAGCATTGTATCTGGGAGAGACCCAAGGTTCAACTCCAGGTTCTGGAGGAGTTTTCAGGATTGTGTGGGGACCAAGTTAAACATGAGTACTGCATACTACCCCCAATCAGACGGACAGAGCGAGAGAACCATCCAAACCATAGAGGACATGTTGAGAGTATGTGCCATCGATTTTATGGGAAGTTGGGATGACCACTTGCCGCTGATCGAATTTTCCTACAACCACAGTTACCATGCGAGTATAGGAATGCCCCATATGAAGCTTTATACGGACGAAGATGTCGGTCTCCCTTGTGTTGGGAAGAAGTTGGAGAGCGGAAGATTTTAGGGCCTGAACTGATCCAACAGACAAGAGAAACTATCAAGCTCATAAGAGGACGGCTGGTAGCGGCCCAAGACAGAGAAAAGAAGTATGCGGACCAGACCCGCAAGGACCACCGTGGAAGGGATTGATGAGATTTGGTAAGAAGGGAAAGCTGAGCCCCAGATTTATTGGACCTTTTGAGATCTTGAGACGAGTTGGAAAGTTAGCCTATAAATTGGCTTTACCCCCGAGCTTGCAGCAAGTACATAATGTGTTCCATGTGTCCATGCTACGACCCTACCATACTGACTTCCGACATGTGATAGAACATGATCAAGTGGATCTGCAACCAGACTTAACATATGTGGAGCAACCCGTAGAAATCATGGATAGAAAAGAACAGGTGCTGAGGAACAAGGTTGTCAAACTAGTGAGAGTTTTGTGGAGGAACCAGAATGTCGAAGAATCAACATGGGAACTAGAGAGCGCGATGTGTGAAAAGCACCCCCAACTGTTTTCAACCTGATTCCGGGACGGAATCCTTTTAAGGTGGGGAGGCTGTAAGAACCCTAATTTTTTTTGCAATATTTTCTTTTATTTAATATCATGTGACATTGTCAATTTGGAACCTTTCGAGTCATCCCTGTTGTTTAATGGAGTTGATTGTCTGAGAAACTATGTTGTTGCATTCACTATGTAAGATAAAGGGAAGGTTGTTGAAAGCAAGAGTCTTATTATTAGTAAGAATTATAAAACTTGGGATTTGAGAGTTATTTGAGTATTTAAAGATTTATTAGGAATTATGAAGAGGAATTATGGATATTCGAGGAATTTACACAATTAAGTACTTAAGGAATTACGAGGGAAATATCTACGCGACAAAATATTATTACGAGAGATTAATTAAGATACGATACGAATTAAAGATTAAGTGACAAGCATTGGTGAAAGAATAATGATACAAGGAGTAGTATTGCATGCAAGTCCCATGCAACTAAGTAGTTAGGAAAAGCAAACTAGTAGTACTAAATGGCAAGAGGAATAGTAACTAGTTGACATTACTTTTTCCAAGGGAGACAAGAGTACAAGGAGGCCATACCTAGACTTGTACCATGCTTATACATACACTAATATGTATCACCCAATCACTTTATGCAATTATTCAACCAACCAAAATCAAAACACAAAAATACTCTCCCCCCCCCTTGAAGAAAAGCTCCCGGCCAAGACAAAACAAGGAAGAAAATATTTTTCTTTCTCCCATTTCTCCTCACTCATAATTCAAGGCATAATTACTAGGCTCTCTACATCATTTAAGAAAGGTATACTAAGATTTCCAAGCCCTTTCACCCATTAAATTTCAAGATATTAATTGTTAAAGTTATTGTGAATAGTAACAATGTTAAGTTTTTCTTATAGATCTTGGATTATAAGGATAGTAGGAGTTAATTCAAGGTGTTCTTGAGATTTTTAAGGCTTACCCAAGGCTCCTAGATACTCAAGAAGGTATAAAAACCCTAACCCCTCTTGGCCATGTAGTGTTTATGATGTTCAATGATAGATCCATGTATATTTGTGTTAATCTTGGATGTTCAAGTGATGGATGATATGGATCTTGAGTTTTAGTGTTGTGATTGTGATTTTGATGCTTGTGGATAGTATATGCATCTCCATGAATGTTATAAAGTATGAACTTAGTGACTTAGATGTTGGTTTTGTTGTGAAAGTAAGAATCTTGGTTGATTTATGTGAAACACGCATGCTGAGTTTTTCCAGAAATTTGACCTGTCTTGTAAGATGGTTTTGAACCCCCAAATCTTGTCCCCTGATATCCTACCATATATGTTTGGAAAGGTATTTGAATGTAGTTTCTGGAAATATAAGGTTCATGACTAGGTGATGTATAGATTTTAAGTTATGGCCGGAGAAGTAAAATGTGTTTCTGGATTCCGGACTGCACTAAGTGACCCCCTTGTGAACCTTGTTTAAACCCATAAAAAATTATGTGGGATCATGGAAAAATTAGAGAAGCTAGGAAATGCAGTGGTGAAGGCTACCCAAAAAGAATTTGATTAAAATATGAATTTTTCAATTTTATAAAAATGCTAGAGTAAAATTCGCGCAAGGGAAAAAGTCGTTAAATGGAGTATAATTCTAGGGGTAATGGTCATGACTCGGATATGGTAACTAAATTAAGTCGAATAAGTGACGAGCGTAATCGAGTGATGACATGAACCTATAGTGGGGTTAGAGTGTCATAAGACGAAGTCATTAACTTAATTTCGTACCCCCCTAAAACCCCGCAATTAAAGAGGTATTGTTAAGGTACTAACGAGCGGTTATTGCTTATGTATAGATCATTCCACTCCGCACGCTCGACCACCCCAACCACACCTGTGACACCCCCAAATCTGAGGTCAAAGATTCAGGTCGTCACCTCACCATCCATCCATATCATACCTGTATTAACTTTACAACTCAACAATACATCCATCCATACCTCAATCTTACACACAATCAAGTTAGAGCCTCAGAAACGATAATCAAAAGTAACACTAAATATTACAATTCATCTTTACAATCCAGAGTCTTACGCAATTCCACTTATACAACTACACTTGAAGACAAGTCTTACTATTACAGTTGAAAACCTATCAGACTACTTTGTAGTATTTACCAGGAACTAAATCCTCTCCAGGGTAAATCTTCTACTCCTCTTCTGCTGGTGCGGAGTTAATCGGCCAAATTCTTCCCTTTCTGAAAAGTTTTTATAAAGCAAGAATGAGCTACATAATGCTCAGCAAGTTCACCATTTTGTAAAATAATAATGTGGTTTATTTCGTAAACATTCCCAACTATACGGGTATATATCTCAGATTTCAAAACATAATTGGACAATGTATATGCCCGAGTTTGAATAGAACATCTATACTCACTAAGGAGCTTTAGAATAACATACGAACCCTTTATAAGGTTCCCATTCCAATACATCTCAAGTTTGAAAATATATATACATATGAGTATATCATTTTCGGCAAAACACTCTAATATTAACATACTGTACAGGGAATACATCATTGCAAACCTCTTTCCTTCCATTAACCTAGAAGGTTTCTCATATAAAAACATTTCATTCTTTGAAACAATTGCAAGAGTGCACTAACACGTGCCAATCTTTATAGAAATCTTGCAGTTCTAGATACTGCACGATGTCAATATTTTCTCAACAAAACCACACTATCGGCAACTTGGCACTTAGGCCCAAGAAGCAATGTTTGAGTATTTTTCCTAAGTGGAGGATGGGACTGGAAGAAAACATAAAACCTGACAAGGATTGACGATGATCAGTCGCCACATCCAAGTCCAATAATCCGTGGGTCTTCTCTACCGGTAGAAAGATAG
The DNA here is from genome assembly GCA_036435485.1 of Saposhnikovia divaricata. Taxonomy (NCBI): domain Eukaryota; kingdom Viridiplantae; phylum Streptophyta; class Magnoliopsida; order Apiales; family Apiaceae; genus Saposhnikovia; species Saposhnikovia divaricata. The sequence goes on along the minus strand of CM071594.1, from coordinate 132,701,917 downwards.
AAACTACATCCGTAACTATCCCCGGGTGAAAACTACATCCGTAATCACCCTCGATGAAAACTACATCCGTAATCATCCTTCGGCAACACCTGGACCGGAATAATAATTGATGGACCGCCTGGCTCACGGCCGCTTACACATCCCTGGAATCGTTCGTCAACGATTCCCACACCTGCCAGAGTCCCTTTTCTTTTTCTTTTAAAAACTTGATTTTGATTGAAAACTGAGTTGTTGAGGTCCGACATCAGTCGACCGATGATTCTTGAAATCATACAAGAAGCAGAACCTGACCGGGGGTTTTCGGAAATGTTTTGAGTTCGAGTTTGAAAGTATTAAATGTATCTTGGATTGACTTCGTCTTTAAAAGAATGAACAATAATTAATAAATAATGTTTTAAGATTTAATATTAATGAGTAATAAAATAATTATTCGATAAAATAAACTTTTAATCCAAGATAGGGTTTCGAGTATTTACAAGGATATGAAAATAATTAATTGAGTATACGATACTCCCCGAATGACCCTTCGGGTTTTCGCAATCAAGTTACGATATAATAATATACCGCTCCCCGGTCAGTAATATATACGGACCGCTACGACCTCTATTACTAGAGTCGTTGTCCGAGGAAAAACATTTCAATCTAAGTTCAAGGGGTACAAACATATATGTACTTATACAATCTCAATTGCATCAATACTTCGATAAACATAGCATTTGAAATAGTTGAAAGCTACAAACACAACAGTGAAAGTCTTTGTAAATGTTTAAGATTTGAAAAGTAAACTTGCCTTGGTTTGGTTGGGGTGGTCGAGCGTGCGGAGTGGAACGATCTATACATAAGCAATAACCGCTCGTTAGTACCATAACAATATCTCTTTAATTACGGGGTTTTAGGGGGTACGAAATTAACTTAACGACTTCGCCTTATGACACTCTAGCCCCGCTGTAGGTTCATGTCATCACTCAATTACGCTCGTCACTTATTCGACTTAATTTAGTTACCACATTCGAATCATAACCGTTACCCCTAGAATTATGCTCCACTAACGACTTTTTCCCTTGCGCGAAATTTACTCTAGCATTTTTATAAAATTCAAAATTTCATATTTTAATCAAATTCTTTTTGGGTAGCCTTCACCACTGCATTCTCCAACTTCTCAAATTTTTCCATGATCCCACATATATTTTTAGGGGTTTAAACAAGGTTCACAAGGGGGTCACTTAGTGCAGTCCGGAATCCAGAAACACAATTTACTTCTCCGGCCATAACTTAAAATCTATACATCACCTAGTCATGCACATTACATTTCCAGAAACTACATTCAAATATCTTTCCAACAATATATGGTAGGACCTAAGGGGACAAGATTTGGGGGTTCAAAACCATGTTACAAGACAGGTCAATGTTTCTGGAAAAACTCAGCAAGCATGTATCACTTAGATCAACCAATTCTCTCAATTCCACAACACAACCAATACCTAATTCACTTAGTTCATGCTTTATAACATTCATGGAGATACATATACTATCCACAATCATAAAAATCACAATCACAACATCAAAACTCAAGATCCATGTCATCCATTACTTATACCACCAAGATTAACACTATAACACATGGATCTATCACCAAACATCATAAACACTACATGACCAAAAGGGTTTATGATTTTTATGCCTTCTTGAGCACCTAGGAGCCTTGGGTAAGCCTTACAAAACTCAAGAACACCTTGAATGATCTCCTACAACCCTTATAATCCAAGATCTAAAAGAAAAACTAAACATGGTTACTATTCACAATATCTTTAACAATTTATAACTTGAATTTGAATGGATGAAAGGGCTTGAAACTCTTAACATACCTTGCTTAGATGATGGAGAGGGCCTAGGAATTATGACTTGATTTATGAGTGATGGGAAATGGAGGAATAAGAATTTTTCTTCTCCTTTTCTATGCTTGGCCGAGAGCACTCTTCCAAGGGGGGGAGTGTTTTTGGTTTTTGATTTTTTGTTGTTTGTTTGAAATAATTGATAAAGTGATGTTTGGGTGATGCATAATGTTGTATGTATAAGCAAGGTACTAACATAGGTATGGCCTCATGTACTACTTGTCTCCTCCTTGGTAAAAGCAATGTAACTAGTTATTATTCCTCTTCCATTTGGTTTAACTAGGTTGCTTCCTCCTAACTACTTGGTTGCATGGGACTTGCATGCAATACTACTCCTTGTATCATTATTCTTCCACCAATGCTTGAAATTTAATCTTTAATTCGTATCGTATCTTAATTAATCTCTCGTAATAATATTTTGTCGCGTAGAGATTTCCCCTATAATTCCTTAAGTACTTAATTGTGTAAATTCCTCGAATGTCCATAATTCCTCGTCATAATCCTTAATAAATCTTTTAATACTCTAATCATTCTCAATACCCAAGTTTTATAAAACTTACTAACAATAAGACTCTTGCCTTCATAATCTTCCTTTTATCTTACATAGTGAATGCAACAACACAGTTTCTCAGACAATCAATTCTATTAATCAACAGGGATGACTAGAAAGGTTCCAAATTGACAATGCCACATGATATTAAATAAAAGAAAATATTACCAAAATTAGGGTTCTTACAGCCTCCCCTCCTTAAAAGGATTCCGTCCCGGAATCAGGTTGAAAACAGTTGGGGGTGCTTTTCACGCATCGCGCTCTCTAGTTCCCCTGTTGATTCTTCGACATTCTGGTTCCTCCACAAAACTCTCACTAGTTTGACAACCTTGTTCCTCAGCACTTGTTCTTTTCTATCCATTATTTCTACGTGTTGCTCCACATATGTTAAGTCTGGTTGCAGATCCACTTGATCATGTTCTATCACATGTCAGAAGTCGGTATAGTAGGGTCGTAGCATGGACACATGGAACACATTATGTACTTGCTGCAAGCTCGGGGGTAAAGCCAATTCATAGGCTAACTTTCCAACTCGTTTCAAGATCTCAAAAGGTCCAATAAATCTTGGGCTTAGTTTCCCTTTCTTACCAAATCTCATCAATCCTTTCCACGGTGATACCTTCAACATCACAAACTCTCCTACCTCATATTCTTTGTCCTTGCGGGTCTGGTCCGCATACTTCTTCTGTCTTTCTTGGGCCGCTACCAGCCGTCCTCTTATGAGTTCGATAGTTTCTCTTGTCTGTTGGACCAGTTCAGGTCCTACAATCTTCCGCTCTCCAACCTCTTCCCAACACAAGGGAGACCGACATCTTCGTCCGTATAAAGCTTCATATGGGGGCATGCCTATACTCGCATGGTAACTGTTGTTGTAGGAAAATTTGATCAATGGCAAGTGGTCATCCCAACTTCCCTTGAAATCTATGGCACATACTCTCAACATGTCCTCAATGGTCTGGATAGTTCTGTCACTCTGTCCGTCTGTTTGGGGATGGTATGCAGTACTCATGTTTAGCTTGGTCCCCACACAATCCTGAAAACTCCTCCAGAACCTGGAGTTGAACCTTGGGTCTCTACCAGATACAATGCTCATAGGAACCCCATGCCTTACCACGATCTCCTTAGATATCTCATAAAATTTGACCATTCGGAATAATGGGTTTCGTAAAAAAAACTAATGACTTTTACATACACTCGTCTGTACCGTAAAGACGTAATATCAATTCGAAATCTTCATTTAATAATTCGTACATATCGTGATTGCAAAAATTCCTCATCCACCCATAGAATTACTATTCGTCCAGGTTTCGAATATTCCCAAAAATTTGGGTTAATGCAGTCTCCTCTCCTTAAAAGGATTCTATCTTAAGAACCTAAGGATAATAGTTGTGGATACAATTCCAACCTTACCCTTTCCAACTCTCAGGTTGACACTTCAACCCTATTGTTCTCTCCCTTGGTCTCACCAACACCTTAATGTTGTTCCTCAACGCATACTCTCCTCGACCTGTATTCCTTATCGGTTGTCCTATGATTGAAAATTTCTATCCCACTACTTACATGTTCCTCTTCTACCTTGTTCATAGTATCCGTGTTGAGTCCATGCATCGTTGGCCCGTGAATACTTTGTGGTCGTGTTTTGTAATCTGAGACAACGTCAATACGCATGGTATTCCTCATATTCCTTCGCTTGATTAGCAGGCATGTGTTGCCTCCCGTCAGCCGTTACCACTTGCTATGGATACTGTATAGTCTTCGGTATACGTCGAACTAGTTCAGCTACTATGTCCCTCGTTCATTGACTTCTTCGTAACGCAAGAGAAGCGAAGCTTCTTCTTTCACAGTACGCTCACCAGGAGACGTCCTTACGCTCGCATGGTGATGATCGTGATAACAACATTCGTTTCATGGATAAGTTTTTATTCTCGACTACCCCGTGGAACCTAAGGCACGACACTACATATAAATTCGATCGTCTGGACAATTCTTCTTCCCTGTCTGTCAACCACAGATCAAATTAGTACATACGCTCAATCTCTTTGTTAAATATACCTGAAAGCACCATCAATATTCGAAGTTTAACCTTAAGTCTCTGTCTGATGTAATCACTGCAGAAGTTTTATATTGCACCACCATCTCTTCCGTATATAAATCGATAATCTTCTAAATGGAAAGTCTCTCGTAGGTAAATCACTTGGTCCAGAAATTATAAATCAACTAGGGCCATCTCTTGGCTCTGTCTTCGGCGACCTACTCATGAAATTCATTATAATTCTGTCCACGTTCAAGATTTTCTACGGGCGGAATTGATCCACTAGATCTCTATCATTTTGTTTTTGACATGTTGCGTTCGTACTTAATAGTTTGCAAATACCATTCTTCATATCCGTTTGCCAAACATTCTCTTAATTTTCTGTACATCTTTGTCCTTCCCCCTAATTTACTCATTTTCCTCTAACATTATTCTTTATTGTATATACTCTATTTTCTTGGTCAATACTGACTGAATTCCAATTTCGAATAATCCCTTCTATAGGTATCGGCCACCACACTGGCCTTTCCTGGGAAATAACAAATTTCTCCATTATACTCCCTGCTCCCTTTCGTCACCTTCTCTTTCTTATGTTTAGTCCTAATATGAAGATATACTTATGGCACTTGTGGAAAACTTTCACACTTTTCTCATAAAGTTAACGTCTCAGTTTTATGCGTGAACGCCATCATGACTAATCCCAGACTCACGGTTAGTATATCCTATCCCGTAACCTTTATGTTGTTTAGAAGTATAGGCTATCATCCCCTTTCTACTGCATCAGCACACCTTTTAAACTCTTGAAAGACGCATCATCGTGACTCTCAAGGTCCTCTTTTTATCATCAAGTATAGCTAACAACGAGGTTGTTGCTAATATCTCATTTCATCCCAAAACTTTGTTCATTAATCCATAAAGGCTTCTGACTCATTAGTCCATTCAAACGATACTACCACAATTTTATAACGTTTATATTAGTGTGAAATGCCAACTTTGGCATAGTACAGAGGTCGATCTTGAGTTGGTGAAACCTTCTCTTTAACCTTATCCTTGAAAAACAACTACTCATTTTAACTAGTCAACAATTCCCCCACTTCCGATAAGGGTATCAGTTCTTGATGGTATATGTAAGATGTCATACGCTCGTCCTCCTTCACAACTGGCGCCAATCAGCCTGAGGCTTGCATGCTACTGCGATTCCCAATAAACTTGATTAGGTGGTAATCTCGAAGGATCATTGTCATATATCCATGCATCCATTTGCTATTAGGGGCCTGTTAAACTTTATGTCTCTCTATGTGCATCAATCCCTTCAAGCTAAATAAAGCTTCACATTCTTGCCACGATATTTCTTCCTTTCTTGTCCATCTCACTTCCAGGTAGTTTCCTCTAAGGATATGTTTTACATCGCAATCGATTTGCATTTCTTGGATCAGGAAAAGGCTTGGTAACTCCAGAATTCATTAATATAACATCCTGACAACGGTTGGTAGGAGCGTGCTCCCAACCACCTCATCATTTCTTATAACTTTCCCCACACCAATATTAAAGGTCTTATGGTATGCCCTGACATGTTATCTCTACTTCAATAATTACTCGGCATAACACTCTGGCTGCACAATTACAACATTTGGGCTTTGATCTCATATTGGTGTAACGGTTCACAATTGTACCTCCCGTTCACCTTAGAGTAATCACTTTGAAAGGAATGGTTTCAAAGTAACAAGGTCCAATAGATAATCTCAATAAGAATTCCACATTGGATGTTCCAAGAATGTTGATGGTTCCAAATACTAGGAGTCTCGATTTTTGGAGATGTAAGGAAGGACAGAAAGAATACAACAAGGTTTATTCCTTCCCGTCCTGATAATTCTGTAATATGACACCAAAGAGAATGTTGCACAAGGGCAATGATTGTTGGGTACAAAAGTCATAAAGACGGTCTTTATACAATTCTTACATCGGGTGGATACTTTTCCTCTTGAATAATAAGAGGAAATCTAAAGTCGCATTGATGAAGGTCAGCCAATAGAAAGCAATTCTACTCCATGACAATTAAAAAATGAAGTAGTTTGTCACTCAAGTAATCAATGGTATCAAATGAATTCTCATTGTATGAAATGAAAGAATAAAATATTCAAGTGATATAAAGTCTGATACGAAGATGGGTAAGAGTTAAAGTCGAGTGGGCGACCTCACTAGGTCTCAATCAAGTTATTCGTCCAAACTTTCATCATCATACTTTACCACATGCAAAATGCATTGCGGGATGAATTAAATTGGGAGTTGGACCAGTGAAACAATAACTAGTCCTTTTCAAGAAACACTAGCGACTAGCTAGACAAAATTTGCTAGTTCACCTGTTTGAGACATCACCACCAGCTAGGACAATTAGCTAGGTGTTCTTCACAACATTACAATTTTGAGTAGTTGGAACGACCAACTAGTCATTCATATTGACATAACGACTAGCCAGTTTCAATTGGATAGAACGGAATTTCAACATTGTAGCCACTGAAGAAACTTTAGGCTTCTCGGACAACGAATGAAAATAAGAAGTTATTAAGTTTGAAAAAAAGAAAACTATAAAATCTGAAGAGAATGTTCTAGGTATCGGAACAATCGATAACCTCTCATCAAATATTACTTATCAGTGAAACGGTCCACCCAAGGGTGCCTCCGTACACATGCTTTATCAGATCCTACAATAGAATTAAATTCAGAATACCAATATCAAAATGATATCCTTACTATGATTTCAATGTACGATGTACAATCTCATCTTGAATAGAAGAAAAGAATTCATGAAGGATGTCTGGACATTAGATCATCCATGTCCTCAGTAATTTGTTGAATATTTATGAGCTCAACTGAAGAGTGCAAGTATGAAAGAAGCAATCAATATCGATATTCGTTAACTAGTATTCGTCGATTAATTAAGGAAATATTTGTTGAACATTCCTTGGATAATTGAAAGAAAGTGTAAATAGGCCTGAGCCGAACAAGATCATCATAAATTTTTGAATAGAATGTTCATGGATCGAATAAAATTACTTCGGATAAGTCCTGCTTTAGGGAAAGTATATCACTGGTTTTTGTTTCACAAGTTTGAAGTAGAAAGCTAGAAGGGTTACCTGATATAAACTAATCGAGGTAACATGGTTACTGAAAAGTTTAAAATGAAGTAGTGCACCAGCCGGTAGTTACCAAAATAAGTTAATAATCATTCGTGCATCTCACTATCACCATTATGAGGGTAACTCCATCTCTTCGTCTTCGTAATACAAGACACCAACTAGTGCGTCTCTCAATCATCATCTTAAAGTCATTTATCGAGTTAGGGTTTCACAATATATCTGTCATTTCCGTGCTTTATCTTGAAGACCAGGCTTCACATCATTCCGGGGACACCTGCTAAGTCCATAGGGTCCTACTTTATGCTTTTCGACATGAATCACAAGTGGCCAGTTCTGTAACACCCCCAGAATCCGGGGTCAGGGATCTAGTGGTTACGGTCTTACATCCATTCATAATACTTGACTTAAGTCCACAATAAATAAATCACATGCTGTGACCCCACAATAATTACCACTCACACACACAACAGTTATAGTCCCAGAGATGAAATTGAAATAAGTCTTACATTAAAGGGTTACGAATAAAAGTTATTACAATCCCAAAAGGATAACATCATAAGTTTAACAGTTTTGCCGTTGATTACATTAATTATAGATATAGTTAAACAGGAAACAAAAGCTGTCTAACCAAGCTACCTCAGCAATGGCGGCTAGCATCTCAGCGGGTAGTCCGGTGGGTCGGGTAACCTGCTTGCGCCGAGTGCGCCTGACGCGAGCCATCTGTCCTAGCTGTTGTTGTGACATAATGTGAACAAAGCAAGGGTGAGCGAAAGCCCACCAACAATAATATATAACTGAACGATAATATATAACAGTTCAAAATTATCTTTCAAACCATATGCCATGCATTTACGGAAATGATGCCAATATAATATGAACGATGAAGTTACAAGGTAACTTAAAGTATTTGTTTGTAGGAATATCTGCTACATCAAAAGTAAGCGAGATATTCTCATTGTTATTAGGAAGAGGAATTTGCATGAAAAGGTTGCAATTCCAGTTATGAACACTTTTCCAGCTCTGCCAACAGTAATCATGTTGCAGGAGATAAATAAGTTTGGATGATGAACCAATGATGGAGTATTCACCGCGCCCGCTGTTCCAATCTTGATGATCAGTCGAGATCGTACAGCTCAATTTAGATTTACTACCGGTAGAAGGAAGAACTGACGGCTTTACTTGTCTACCGCCTTACTAGCTCTCCCCGGCCAACAGTTGGGCCAAAGGGGATGGACCGGTGCTACTCGACCTCTTACACGACTCCTAGTTCAAATAGAATTCATGATTCTGAATGTAACGTTCGTCCCCCTTTCCCCAAGTATAATACTTGTTGATAAGACTCTACAAGGTAGTCGTATCTAGTTGGAAAGGAAAATTCACCAATAACTTCCAAGCTGTGGCTTGGTATCGAATATCAACTTGTTCCAGTAATCTTACCCATCGAAAGATGAGAAGGTAAACAACGACTTAATAAGTCAACAGCACCCGAGTTGCGAGTAAAGAGAATACTTTATGACCGGGAAGTCGAGAGGATAAATAACATTTTCCAAGTAAGGTTCCCTTATTATTAGGGAGATAGACTCAAAGAAGAATGATGTCTGAGAATCTTTCTTGATATAAGATTAATAATAATATGACTCCGAAATATTTTTCGTAATAATCGAAGAAGATGAACCTTATTGAGATTATTCTAAGTATGGAATAAATATTCAGAGAATATTTATTGAGTTAAAAATATTTAAAGAATATTTGGGAATATGAAAGAATATCTTTAATTAGAGTATTTTCCAAACTAATCCCTGAAGAAATATCAGGAGAATATTTATTGAATAAATAAATATTTAAATGAATATTCAAAATAATATTCATTAATTAATAGGACCTGAAAGGAATATTTAAGACAATATTCATAATTAATTAGGAATTTAAATGAATATTCAAAAAGTAATATTCATTTAATGAATAATATTCTAAATGAATATCAAGTAATATTCATTTAGTAATCCAAGCTTTAAAGGAATATTCGAGATAATATTCGATAAATAAATCAAGCTTCAGATGAATATTAAAATAATATTCATCAAGTAATTAATATCCTAAATGAATATTCAAAAGTAATATTTATTTAATAAAATAATATTCTAAATGAATATCCAAATAATATTCATTTAGTAGTCTCATCTTTAGAAGAATATTCGAAATAATAATCGATAAATAATTCGACTCTGAATGAATATTAAAATAAATATTATTCGTCGAATAGTTACGTTCAAATAATTATTTGAAGTAAGGATCGTTAAAATAAATAATCTCGAACGAATATTCAAATACTATTCGTCGCCCGAATAATGGAAAATATTTACTTAGATATTTTCTTTCGAGGTAATCTCGATATGTCAAGAAATATTGACTCTCGGTCTATATTTGATGAATAAGATGTATACACCCTTCTTTGAGGGTCTTACAATAACCGGCTTATAATTGATACGATAGCTGTCTAATTTATAAGCCAATAACAATCAGGGAACAAGCATAATGATATAACTTGAAAGTAGGCATGCATGCTATGGCATATGTATAACAGAAAACATATATATATATTTATTCAATCACAACAACAGCCTAAAAGAAGGGAATTGGAACTTGCCTGGTAGTCGAGTACGGTAAGGGGTAGTGGTAGCGGGTCCCGGTTCAGCTTGGTGATCTATAAATATCCAAGGCATTCGGGATTAATCACTTAACATATTAAAAGTTAAGTTATACTTAATTCGAAACACGTTCTCGAGTTATCTCGTTATACCCCTTTTAGTGGATTCCTTTTTATCACTGATCCGACCCGACATTCGTTTGTTAATACGACATGTCACTGTACTTATACTTGGGACATACTTAAGTCATATGAGTTCTAAGGTCGATCGTTACGAACCAATACTATACTCCGAGTTTTATCGCCCGTTTTCTAAGTGTTTTACCGAAGTTATAAAAGAGTCGTCTTTTAGGGGTTCGTTCGAGTTTAACCTCGACTCGAACATTTTTAATAAATCGAAAAATGATCCTTTTGACATACGGTTTTCTTTCACACCTTCCTTTTTACCTCTAGTATTTATTTACCAAGATTTGCCATGACGTTACATAGTTTACGAGGGTTCAATTACAGTTACGAACTTTCATTTACGGATTCGAACTACTTTTAGTAATTTGGTCATAATTACTAAACCGTAAGTCTGTTTCACGTGTTATATCAAAACGAAGCTTACAACATTACCTATCCTATCATGGCAGATAAGGTCTCTGGACAGTAGGGTTTTGACATGGGAAATGGCGTACAAAACATGGTTTTTTAAAATCGGACATTATAACGGCTGTAAATCGAATATCTACCAATTTCGAATCTTCCCATAAACATGGTATCCAACCCAAACAACATATACATGATTTATATACATGAACTGAGGCCAAGAAATGCCTTTCCGTTCATCTAACTATTTTCATCATTTATCCAAGATCCATACATAATCATGCTTATAATCTTAACATAACCATAACTAAGCTGACTCTATCATAAACATACTTAAATCTCAAACAAGGGTTAGGGTTTCAAGAGCTTTATACCTTCCTTAGATAGTGATATAGCCTTACTAAGCCTTGTATGGTCCTTAGGAGTGATTAAGCTTGCTAGATCAACCATGAAAAATCAAGAAAACCAAGTTTGTACATGATGAACACTATTCATCCTCCTCTTGTTTGATTTTTTTGAAAATGGAAACAAAGGAGTTTGGTGCTAAGATTTTGAGGAGATAAGTTTTATGAACTATAAGTCTCACCTTAAAAATTTCAAGAACAAACAATGGTGGGAAGGTTGAGTTTGGATTTGGAATTAAGGGGTATGGTCGAATGGATTTTGCAAGGGGGGGGGAGAGAGTTGCTTGGTTTCTTTTGATTTAATCTCATCCACTCTCATCTATTATCAAGATAATATCTTGTATAAAGTCACTTTATTAAAGTGATGAGGTGTTGGATGATGAAATGGCAAGACAAGTGTTGGTTTTATGGTGGTTTAGAGCTTAACTAGGTAGTTACTTTGCTAAGTACTTAGTTCTTCCTCTAAGGTGCTAGTTCCTTGATTCTAGTTTAGTTACTAGATATTTTATACTAGTAGCTTGCACAAGACTCTTGCTTCCTCTGCTTGTTTCTGTGTCCGGTTATTGCCCGTTTCGATTGATTGTTCGTAGGAATATTTCACGGATTTCTAATTAGGGTTTACCGGGAATCCTTTTTAATATTAATACTTTCATTCTCCATCTTTCATTCTAACTTTCCAATTTATATTCTTTAAATCCATTTGTTAAATACTTAAGGCTATCAGTGTCCAGGGAACTCTCGGAGAAAATAAAAGTGCGGTTTTTCAGAATCCGACAGCTTTTACATACACTTATTTTCCCCCTGGATCACTAATACGAACTCGGAAATCCGTTCCGAATGCTTCTATATAGTGTCGTCTCATATTATTATTGTTGGTGTATACTGAAATTATTTATTTGAAGTATTTACATTTATTTCTGGCCGGTTTAATTGAGAATCATTTAAATGTTTACATGTTGTCTAAATATTATATATTGTGAATAATCTAGTATCAAATGGGATACAGAATATTAGATTATTAAATACGGTTTATATAATATAATAAGGTTCACAGCACAGGTGGAGTTAGACAATCCACTGGAATGGCTGTAGTATTATTTAGATTAGTTTATATTGACTAATAAATAATACTAGTATACTTTGTGTATATTGAACAGGATCAAATTTAGAATTGTTCCCTTATACTGATTAAGAAGGTGAACTAAGATTCTATGTTATTATTAATGCTTAGGTTCTTAATCCGGAAATAATAATTGACACGTATATATTATTTGCATGCTTTGATTTATATATGAAATAATTCTTTTGATTTATTTCATTATATTTTGGGTGATGAAATAATATATATGGTGAATATTATTTATTGAAGGAATCCATGTCCTGATAATATTCGGGTTAATGATGTCCCCTTGAAAGCTCAAAAAGATTTAATTATGTGAAACCCTGCAGGTGGATTTTTTCCGGCATAATTAAATAAAGGTTGAGTGGATGATCAATGATAAAACATATTAATTAAATGAATTATCAGTAATCTATTTAATTAATGGACATGCGATATTTTAAACATGGGGAATTTAATAAGCAAATAATATTAGAACCGAATTAATTAATTAAATTACGGTATTAGGAAAGGTAGTGCAAATATTAATTCTTTAGTGGATTGAATTAATATTTAATTACATTGGGCTAGGCTCAAGATGTAATTAGAAGGCCCAACCTAATTATCCATGATCCCTATTGTAGCCTATATATATTCCTATTCTCTTCTTGCTGGGTGCTGGTCGAAAAATATTGGTAGCCACCCAGGAGCAAGAAGAGAGGTTAACTTGAGAAGACGAAGGCCACACTTCGCTCAAGGGAATTTGGGAATACAATAGAAGAGCGTGGAATCAACCGTTAACAAGGTGATTTTTCTATTCGTACTCGTTAATTTAGTGTATCAAAATTCGCAGTGCCAAGATCTGATTGTCCCAACAATTGGTATCAAGAGCCTGGTTCATTGGTTCTGCGAATTTTGATACGACGTCCATGTCGTAATTATATATGCATGTGTATAGTGGTGTGCTTGGATAATAATCTTTTGCAGGTTGTTTAGTATCCACTATTATGGCCATGTAATTTTAATTATGTGTTTGGATCCCACGTGATTTAATCGTGGTTATTTTGTTTGGTTTCCACGTGGTTTATCGTGGTTGTAAAACACGAGGGTTGATCGTGTTAGAATAGATTTTGCAAAATTAGTTTTGTATTAGATCTACTTTTTTGTAATTGTTTGTTGGATTTTATTAAGATCCGGATATTTTGTAACAATTACGTGCGATCGGAAATCGAAACGGAGACAAAAGTTTATCCGCTGCGTAGCTGCTGGTTCGATTTGCTTTTAATTAAGTAGTCACAAGAACCTGCTGCTGTTCGAATAAAGAAGAAAACAAATCTGGAGAAGAAGAGCAGCCGCGCGCAGAAAGGAATTCTGGACAAATGGTGTAACGCAGGCCTGTCCTGCGTTACAGGATGAAAAGGGTCTGTAATGCAGGCCTGTCCTGCGTTACATGATGAAACAGGTCTGTAACGCAGGTTCTAAATGCGCGACAGGGTTTTTACAAAAAAAAATAAAAAATTATTTTTTCAGCAGAACAGGGCTGGAAATTTAATTTTTTTTCAAGGGGCCATAATAGTGGATTTAAATTATGTTTTATAATTTTGATTCCGCTATTTAATTTTTTAATTATTGCTTTAAATAATAATTATGTGTGTTGTTAATTATGTGTGTAATTTTTAATTGCATGTTTAACATAATTAGGACGACATGAACATTAATTTTATTTATTGCTTTAATTTTATGATGCATGCTGCTATGTTATGTGTTCTTTGTTTTGTTATTTTTATAACATGTGGAACTCGAAAAAAATAACATAGGGCGATGCATCTAGATAAAATTCCTCAATTTTAAATAAAAATTCTAAGTGGGTGAGGGAATTAATTAGGAATTAAATCCCATGGTCTCCATTATTGTTTGTATGTAATTTAACACCGAGACGAATATAAATTATATACATGCCACCCATCGCGGCGTATGATTTATGGTGTCAGGTAGTGTTATGGATATTACTAGAACAAACTTCCTAAATTAATTACGAATATTGAAAGGTATACATGCCACCCATCGTGGCGTACCAAGTTTCATAGAATTCGATTAATTAGAAGGGTACCACTGATTGAATATAGATTTTCAATATTGAGAGAAAGGATGATTCTGTCTAGAAAGGGGTCTTAAGTGATGCCTCTTGACAATGCTCCCCCCGATCTGGGAATTATCCTATTATCGATTATTGATTTGAAATATTTAATGGTGGTATCCAGTCTTTTTATTAATTTAAGATTTAAAAATGGTATACACTTAGCTATGAAAAATAATATATAGTCCACCCTAACGTGGCGTATTATTTAGTAATAGGACCGAAGTAATATTTAAACGAATTTAAGTGGTATATATGTCATCCATCGTGGCGTACCAGATACTTATGGTGTTTAAATATTAGTGCATTAATTTTAATTAATTGTTAGAGGAAACCAATAGGATTTAAGATTTATGCAACTATCTGATTATGTGTTACATGTATGATTCTCAGGATTAGATCACTATGGGCTTTAATCTACTATTCACCATACTTAAGGATAACAAACTTACTGGACCGAACTATATTGAATGGAAACGTAATTTGGACATAGTGTTGACTGCTGAGGAGTACAAATTTTGTACTTATGAACCCAAGCCAGACCAGCCTGCTGAAGATGCTCCTGAAAGTGAGAAGGAGTATTATAAGCGGTGGATTAAGGCTGATGAGATGTCGCGATGTTACATTCTGGCAGCAATGTCGGGTGTTTTGCAGCATCAGCATCAGGCTATGCCCACTGCTTCAGATATGCTCTTTAATCTCAAGGAACTTTTTGGAGAACAGAATAGGGCTGCTAGGCAAGTAGCAATGAAGGCTTTAATGAACACTAAGATGGTTGAAGGAACACCTGTAAGGGATCATGTTCTCAGAATGATGTCTCATCTGAATGAGATGGAGATCCTTGGTGCTGATATTGATGGGGAAACCCAGATCGATATCATCCTTATGAGCTTGCCCAAAAGTTTTGAGCAGTTCCGCTTGAATTACACCATGAACAAAAGGATGTATAGTCTCGCGGAACTTCTGACAGAACTTCAGGCAGCTGAAGGACTCTTTAAGCAGAATGTTCAAGTGAATGTGGCCGAGAGAGCTTCTTCATCTAAGCCGAAAGGTAAGAAGAAGAAAAAGACTCAGACACAGAAAGCTGGAAAGGATGCTAATGCAGTGGGAGTTCAAGGTGGTGTGAAAAAGCCTAAGGGCAAGTGCTTCAGGTGCAAGCAGTCAGGTCACTGGAAACAGGATTGTCCTCTTCCTAAGAAGACAAACAATACTGGTATGTCTCTTTCTCTAGTTACAGAAACATATATAGCGGCTATATCTACGAGCACTTGGTGTGTAGATACAGGAGCCACTGACCATGTTTGTAACTCTATGCAGGGGTTCCAGCAATCCAGAATGCTTAGAGATGGCGAGATATATGTGTTCATGGGAGATGCTACGAAAGTAGCAGTAGTTGCAGTTGGAATAATTACATTGTCTTTTGGCGATGATAGGATTTTGGTTTTGAACAATTGTCTTTATGTACCTTCGTTTAGAAGGAATTTAATTTCAGTTTCTAAACTTGCCATGGATGGTTATAATGTTTGTTTGGATCGTAATGTTTCTATTATGATGAATAAACGAGTTATATGTTCTGGTACATTGCAAGACAATTTATATATTATTAATCCTATCCAACCAATGCTGCAACATAAGGAAACTAATAACATTCTTTCTAGCTCAAATAAAAGAAAGAAACCTTCTGAATTGAACCAAACATATCTTTGGCACTTAAGATTAGGTCATATTAACTTGAGGAGGATTCAAAGACTGGTAGTAGATTGGCCATTAGGCTCGTTGGCAGTGGAGCCATTTCCAGTTTGCGAATCCTGCTTGGAAGGTAAGATGACTAATAGGCCTTTTAAAGCAAAGGGGAATAGAGCTGAAGAAGTGTTAGAATTGGTTCATACTGATTTATGTGGACCTATGAGTATCCAAGCAAGAGGAGGTTATGAGTATTTTGTCACTTTCATTGACGATTATTCTAGATATGGGTACATTTATTTGTTGCGCCGTAAGTCTGAGTGCTTTGAAAAATTCAAGGAGTACAAAGCAAGTGCGGAGAAGCGACATCTTGGAAAATGTATCAAGTCACTACGATCAGATCGTGGTGGCGAATACTTGCTTGGAGAATTTAGGGAATATTTATCAGAAAATGGGATTGCATCCCAGTTATCTGCACCTGGCACACCTCAGCAGAATGGTGTAGCAGAGAGAAGGAATCGGACTCTTTTAGAGAGTGTTAGATCGATGATGAGTTATTCAGATTTACCCAAGTCGTTTTGGGGATATGATATAGAAACAGCGGCTTACCTTCTGAACTTGGTACCTTCTAAGTTGGTTCCCAAGACTCCAATAGAATTGTGGACTGGTAGCAAACCAAGTCTAAGACATATTCGGATTTGGGGTTGTCCAGCACATGTGCTGAATAAGAACGCGACCAAGTTAGAATCTCGTACAGAAGTCAGGCTGTTTGTAGGCTATCCCATGGGAACGAAAGGTTATTCATTTTATAGTCCTAGGGATCGAGATATCATTGTTAGTACCAATGCTAGATTCTTAGAAGAAGACTATATAATTAAACACAAACCCATGAGTAGTATCGTTTTAGAGGAACTAGTGGGAGGGACAGATAATCCCCAAGTGCCAATAGTACAAGTAGATCAACCACAAGAAAATGCACAACCTGTCACTAATACCACACCGGTGCTTCGTCGTAGTGGGAGGGTTGTTCAACAACCTGATAGATTCATGTTTTTGGGAGAGTCCTCGGACTTGGTCTCTGGTAAACATGATGAGGATCCCAGGACATACGAAGAAGCAATTCTAGATAAAGATGCAGATCTTTGGCAAAAGGCAATGGAATCTGAGATGGAATCTATGTATTCTAATCAAGTTTGGGAGCTCGTGGAACCACCCAAAGGTGTTAAACCCATTGGATGTATGTGGATCTACAAGAAGAAAAGAGGATCTGACAAAAAGGTGAAAGCCTGGAAAGCACGACTTATTGCGAAAGGGTATACTCAGAAAGAAGGGATCGATTATGAGGAAACCTTTTCGCCGGTTGTTATGCTTGAGTCTATCCGGATTCTTTTATCTATAGCAGCTCATCTCGATTATGAGATTTGGCAAATGGATGTCAAGACAGCTTTCCTTAATGGAAGTCTTGAGGAAACCATCTATATGCAACAACCAAAAGGATTCATTAAGGAAGGCCAAGAGCATCTTGTTTGTAAGCTTAAGAGGTCTATTTATGGACTAAAACAAGCTTCTAGGGATTGGAATATTCGTTTTGATCAGGCAGTCCAGTCATATGGATTTGATCAAAGTCCAAGCGAATCATGTGTGTATAAGAGAAGTGAGGGTAATGCAGTGGTTTTTCTAGTACTGTATGTAGATGACATTTTACTCATTGGAAACAATGTTAAGATGTTGCCATCAATAAAGGCATGGTTGTTCAAACAATTTGAAATGAAGGACTTAGGTGAAGCGGCATACATCCTTGGGATCAAAGTAATAAGGGATCGCAAGAAAAGGATGTTGGCTTTATCTCAAGAGCCCTACATTGATGAAGTATTAGCTCGTTTTAACATGCAGAACTCTAAGAAAGGTTTTCTACCTTTTAAGCATGGAGTTGCTCTATCCAAGGAGCAGTGTCCTTCGACACCTAAGGATATAGAGAGCATGAAAGCAGTTCCTTATGCTTCGGCATGTGGAAGCTTAATGTATGCTATGTTATGTACGAGGCCTGACATCTGCTTTGCTGTAGGCATGGTTAGTAGATATCAGTCGAACCCAGGTCAGGAACATTGGAGCGCAGTAAAAACTATACTCAAGTACCTGAGAAGGACTAAGGAGTATATGTTAATTTACAAGACCTCAGATCTATTTCCTTTGGGATATACTGATTCAGATTTCCAATCAGATAGGGATAAGAGGAAATCGACCTCGGGATATGTTTTTACTTTGGGAGGTGGAGCTGTTATATGGAGGAGTGTAAAGCAGAAATGCATTGCAGACTCTACCATGGAAGCCGAGTACGTGGCGGCCTCTGAGGCTGCAAAGGAGGCTGTATGGTTCAGGAACTTCCTTTTGGACTTGGATGTGGTACCTAATTTTCCTAGGAGCTTGACAGTGTATTGTGATAACACTGGTGCTGTGGCAAATTCGAAGGAACCACGAGATCACAAGGCAGCTAAACATATTGAACGTAAGTATCATCTCATACGAGGAATCGTAAAGCGAGGAGATATAGTTGTGGCTCACATATCATCAGAAGACAACCGGGCAGATCCTTTCTGGCCGGTTTAATTGAGAATCATTTAAATGTTTACATGTTGTCTAAATATTATATATTGTGAATAATCTAGTATCAAATGGGATACAGAATATTAGATTATTAAATACGGTTTATATAATATAATAAGGTTCACAGCACAGGTGGAGTTAGACAATCCACTGGAATGGCTGTAGTATTATTTAGATTAGTTTATATTGACTAATAAATAATACTAGTATACTTTGTGTATATTGAACAGGATCAAATTTAGAATTGTTCCCTTATACTGATTAAGAAGGTGAACTAAGATTCTATGTTATTATTAATGCTTAGGTTCTTAATCCGGAAATAATAATTGACACGTATATATTATTTGCATGCTTTGATTTATATATGAAATAATTCTTTTGATTTATTTCATTATATTTTGGGTGATGAAATAATATATATGGTGAATATTATTTATTGAAGGAATCCATGTCCTGATAATATTCGGGTTAATGATGTCCCCTTGAAAGCTCAAAAAGATTTAATTATGTGAAACCCTGCAGGTGGATTTATTCCGGCATAATTAAATAAAGGTTGAGTGGATGATCAAGGATAAAACATATTAATTAAATGAATTATCAGTAATCTATTTAATTAATGGACATGCGATATTTTAAACATGGGGAATTTAATAAGCAAATAATATTGGAACCGAATTAATTAATTAAATTACGGTATTAGGAAAGGTAGTGCAAATATTAATTCTTTAGTGGATTGAATTAATATTTAATTACATTGGGCTAGGCTCAAGATGTAATTAGAAGGCCCAACCTAATTATCCATGATCCCTATTGTAGCCTATATATATTCCTATTCTCTTCTTGCTGGGTGCTGGTCGAAAAATATTGGTAGCCACCCAGGAGCAAGAAGAGAGGTTAACTTGAGAAGACGAAGGCCACACTTCGCTCAAGGGAATTTGGGAATACAATAGAAGAGCGTGGAATCAACCGTTAACAAGGCGATTTTTCTATTCGTACTCGTTAATTTAGTGTATCAAAATTCGCAGTGCCAAGATCTGATTGTCCCAACAATTATATACTCCCACCAAAACACTATTCATTCTGTATTCTTTACTTGTTCTCTTAGGGTTGTATAATTGTCCGTATTCTCTTTCGATCGTTCCTTAACCTTTTTACGGAACTACTGGATTAATCGTTATCGATCTGGATGACATGAGAGTATTCTCTTGCTTGAAGTTGCCATATCTTATTCCCTTAGAAGATAGATTATTCTTACCTATGTTGTCACCCTTTAGCATTCTTCAAGACATAAACATTATAAAGTCGAATTCCATTCATTCTTTCCAAATATCAATTATTACATTGTAGCCATAACCACTATTCGTTCTTACATCATTAAATAAATAAAAGTTTTAATTCCACCCAAAATCTGGGTTCTTACAAGTTCCCCCTGGGAACAGATCAAAGAGATCTCTCAGGGATCTCAGTGCAGTCCATAGGTTCAGTGGCGAGTGTGTGTATGTGAACATATACCAAAAATATTGAGGCCTACAATACATATATACGTAGTCCCTGATAACATCTCTATCAAAGGATCCCACTCTAGACCCGCTGGTCTGTTCTTTTGGTAGACTCTGAGATCACTGTATCGCTCGTTGCAACCATATTCAACTTCTCTTGAGTCCCATTGTTAATCCTACTTGTTTGTTCTCTAAGTTGAACTACCATGTTCTAGCGTCCGAATCATGCGTGGAATTATCTAGCACGCTCGTCTTATGATAACATTCTCGTATAACACATGTAAAATTCGCCATCAAGGGTAATGGAATCCACGATGACATAGTGACCAACCTTCAGGTAAACCCGTTACTTATCGAAAATCGGATCTTATAGCCAAAGTAAAAGACTTTCATTAATCCAAGTACTAAGTACCCTTAATTATGTAGGGAAGTCCAAACTTCTTGATTCTTAAAATGCCGGCTCCTAAACTGTGGAGGAATATGGGCCACAAAATTTATGCCAGCCTAGTCATCCGATCATATTGGCAATATCGCCTCTACCTCAGCTGCTTTCGAGATTTCGCTCTCCTTCCTATATCATTACCTATGATAGGTCATGTACGACACTCAACCTCTATTCATCATTCTGAAGGTCTCTAAGGATTCTTTCGACCCTAGTATAATACCTTCAGTAACACTCCAGTCCATTCTACTCACCGGTACCTCTTCCGGTAGTCCAATCATAAGTTTACTACGATCTCTTATGTCATTCTCCTACTTAGACTTAACTCTCAACACTCTCGTTTCTGAGTACTGTAACTCATCGCTCTGATACCATTTCTGTGACACCCCCAAATCTGAGGTCAAAGATTCAGGTCGTCACGTCACCATCCATCCATATCATACCTGTATTAACTTTACAACTCAACAATACATCCATCCATACCTCAATCTTACGCACAATCAAGTTAGAGCCTCAGAAACGATAATCAAAAGTAACACTAAATATTACAATTCATCTATACAATCTAGAGTCTTACGCAATTCCACTTATACAACTACACTTGAAGACAAGTCTTACTATTACAGTTGAAAACCTATCAGACTACTTTATAGTATTTACCAGGAACTAAATCCTCTCCGGGATAAATCTTCTACTCCTCTTCTGCTGGTGCGGAGTTAATCGGCCAAATTCTTCCCTTTCTGAAAAGTTTTTATAAAGCAAGAATGAGCTACATAATGCTCAGCAAGTTCACCATTTTGTAAAATAATAATGTGGTTTATTTCGAAAACATTCCCAACTATACGAGTATATATCTCAGATTTCAAAACATAATTGGACAATGTATATGCCCGAGTTTGAATAAAACATCTATACTCACTAAGGAGCTTTAGAATAACATATGAACCCTTTATAAGGTTCCCATTCCAATACATCTCAAGTTTGAAAATATATATACATATGAGTTTATCATTTTCGGCAAAACACTCTACTATTAACATACTGTACAGAGAATACATCATTGCAAACCTCTTTCCTTCCATTAACCTAGAAGGTTTCTCATATAAAAACATTTCATTCTTTGAAACAATTGCAAGAGTGCACTAACACGTGCCAATCTTTATAGAAATCTTGCAGTTCTAGATACTGCACGATGTCAATATTTTCTCATCAAAACCACACTATCGACAACTTGGCACTTAGGCCCAAGAAGCAATGTTTGAGTATTTTTCCAAAGTGGAGGATGGGACTAGAAGAAAACATAAAACCTGACAGGGATTGACGATGATCCGTCGCCACATCCAAGTCCAATAATCCGCGGGTCTTCTCTACCGGTAGAAGGATAGAAACTACATCCGTAACTATCCCCGGGTGAAAACTACATCCGTAATCACCCTCGATGAAAACTACATCCGTAATCATCCTTCGGCAACACCTGGACCGGAATAATAATTGATGGACCGCCTGGCTCACGGCCGCTTACACATCCCGGGAATCGTTCGTCAACGATTCCCACACCTGCCAGAGTCCATTTTCTTTTTCTTTTAAAAACTTGATTTTGATTGAAAACCGAGTAGTTGAGGTCCGACATCAGTCGACCGATGATTCTTGAAATTATACAAGAAGCAGAACCTGACCGGGGGTTTTCGGAAATGTTTTGAGTTCGAAAGAGTTCGAGTTTGAAAGTATTAAATGTATCTTGGATTGACTTCGTCTTTAAAATAATGAACAATAATTAATAAATAATGTTTTAAGATTTAATATTAATGATTAATAAAATAATTATTCGATAAAATAAACTTTTAATCCAAGATAGGGTTTCGAGTATTTATAAGGATATGAAAATAATTAATTGAGTATACGATACTCCCCGAATGACCCTTCGAGTTTTCGCAATCAAGTTACGATATAATAATATACCGCTCCCCGGTCAGTAGTATATACGGACCGCTACGACCTATATTGCTAGAGTCGTTGTCCGAGGAAAAACATTTCAATCTAAGTTCAAGGGGTACAAACATATATGTACTTATACAATCTCAATTGCATCAATACTTCGATAAACATAGCATTTGATATAGTTGAAAGCTACAAACACAACATTGAAAGTCCTTGTAAATGTTTAAGTTTTGAAAAGTAAACTTCCCTTGGTTTGGTTGGGGTGGTCGAGCGTGCGGAGTGGAACGATCTATACATAAGCAATAACCGCTCGTTAGTACCTTAACAATATCTCTTTAATTACGGGGTTTTAGGGGGTACGAAATTAACTTAACGACTTCGCCTTATGACACTCTAGCCCCGCTGTAGGTTCATGTCATCACCCAATTACGCTCGTCACTTATTCGACTTAATTTAGTTACCACATTCGAATCATAACCATTACCCCTAGAATTATGCTCCACTAACGACTTTTTCCCTTGCGCAAAATTTACTCTAGAATTTTTATAAAATTCAAAATTTCATATTTTAATCAAATTCTTTTTGGGTAGCCTTCACCACTGCATTCTCCAACTTCTCAAATTTTTCCATGATCCCACATATATTTTTAGGGGTTTAAACAAGGTTCACAAGGGGGTCACTTAGTGCAATCCGGAATCCAGAAACACAATTTACTTCTCCGGCCATAACTTAAAATCTATACATCACCTAGTCATGAACCTTACATTTCCAGAAACTCAGCAAGCATGTATCACTTAGATCAACCAATTCCCTCAATTCGACAACACAACCAATACCAAAATCACCTAGTTCATGCTTTATAACATTCATGGAGATACATATACTATCCACAATCATAAAAATCACAATCACAACATCAAAACTCAAGATCCATGTCATCCGTTACTTATACCACCAAGATTAACACTATAACACATGGATCTATCACCAAACATCATAAACACTACATGACCAAAAGGGTTTATGATTTTTATACCTTCTTGAGCACCTAGGAGCTTTGGGTAAGCCTTACAAAACTCAAGAACATCTTGAATGATCTCCTACAACCCTTATAATCCAAGATCTAAAAGAAAAACTAAACATGGTTACTATTCACAATATCTTTAACAATTTATAACTTGAATTTGAATGGATGAAAGGGCTTGAAACTCTTAACATACCTTGCTTAGATGATGGAGAGGGCCTAGGAATTATGTGTTGATTTATGAGTGATGGGAAATGGAGGAAGAAGA
Organism: Saposhnikovia divaricata; assembly: GCA_036435485.1. Taxonomy (NCBI): domain Eukaryota; kingdom Viridiplantae; phylum Streptophyta; class Magnoliopsida; order Apiales; family Apiaceae; genus Saposhnikovia; species Saposhnikovia divaricata. The sequence goes on along the minus strand of CM071594.1, from coordinate 132,677,970 downwards.
ATTTTTCTTCTCCTTTTCTGTGCTTGGCCGAGAGCACTCTTCCAAGGGGGGGGAGTGTTTTTGGTTTTTGATTTTTTGTTGTTTGTTTGAAATAATTGATAAAGTGATGGTTGGGTGATACATAATGTTGTATGTATAAGCAAGGTACTAACATAGGTATGGCCTCATGTACTACTTGTCTCCTCCTTGGTAAAAGCAATGTAACTAGTTACTATTCCACTTCCATTTGGTTTAACTAGGTTGCTTCCTCCTAACTACATGGTTGCATGGGACTTGCATGCAATACTACTCCTTGTATCATTATTCTTCCACCAATGCTTGACATTTAATCTTTAATTCGTATCGTATCTTAATTAATCTCTCGTAATAATATTTTGTCGCGTAGAGATTTCCCCTATAATTCCTTAAGTACTTAATTGTGTAAATTCCTCGAATGTCCATAATTCCTCGTCATAATCCTTAATAAATCTTTTAATACTCTAATCATTCTCAATACCCAAGTTTTATAAATATTACTAACAATAAGACTCTTGCCTTCACAATCTTCCTTTTATCTTACATAGTGAATGCAACAACACAGTTTCTCAGACAATCAATTCTATTAATCAACAGGGATGACTAGAAAGGTTCCAAATTGACAATGCCACATGATATTAAATAAAAGTCAATATTACCAAAATTAGGGTTCTTACAACACCAAGGCAAGTTTTCCAACCCTAAGCATTTATTTTCAAGATATTATGTTCCTGATTCTACCTATGCAAGTTTACTTTTCAAAACTTACATATACACGGACTTTCACTATTGTGTTCGTAGTTTTCAATCATATAAAATGTTTATGTTTATCGAAGTATCGATGAAATTGAGATGTATAAGTACATATATGTTTGCACCCCTTGAACTTAGATTGAAATGTTTTCTTCGGACAACGACTCTAGCAATAGAGGTCGTAGCGGTCCGTATATACTATTGACCGGGGAGCGGTATATTATTATATCGTAACTAGATTGCGAAAACCCGAAGGGTCATTCGGGGAGTATCGTATACTCAAGTAATTATTTTTATATCTTCGAAAATACTCGAAACCCTCTCTTGGATTAAAAGTTTATTTTATTAAATAATCATTTTATTAATTATTAATATTAAATCTTAAAATTTCATTTATTAATTATTGTTCATTATTTTAAAGACAAAGTTAATCCAAGATACCTTCAATACTTTCAAACTCGAACTCTTTCGAACTAAAAACATTTTCGAAAACCCCCGGTTAGGTTTGCTTCTTGTGTGATTTCAAGAATCATCGGCCGACTGATGTCGAACCTCCATTACTCTGTTTTCAATAAAAATCAAGTTTTTAAAAGAAAAAGAAAAAGGGACTCTGGCAGGTGTGGGAACCGTTGACGAACGATTCCCGGGATGTGTAAGCGGCCGTGAGCCAGGTGGTCCATCAATTATTATTCCGACCCAGGTGTTGCCGAAGGATGATTACGGATGTAGTTTTCATCGAGGGTGATTACGGATGTAGTTTTCACCCGAGGATAGTTACGGATGTAGTTTCTATCCTTCTACCGGTAGAGAAGACCCGCGGATTATTGGACTTGGATGTGGCGACTGATCATCGTCAATCCTTGTCAGGTTTTATGTTTTCTTCCAGTCCCATCCTCCACGTTGGAAAAATACTCAAACACTGCTTCTTGGGCCTAAGTGCCAAGTTGCCGATAGTGTGGTTTTTGATGAGAAAATATTGACATCGTGTAGTATCTAGAACTGCAAGATTTTCTATAAAGATTGGCACGTGTTAGTGCACTCTTGCAATTGTTTCAAAGAATGAAATGTTTTTGTATGAGAAACCTTCTAAGTTAATGGAAGGAAAGAGGTTTGCAATGATGTATTCCCTGTACAATATGTTAATCGTAGAGTGTTTTGCCGAAAATGATATACTCATATGTATATATTTTCAAACTTGAGATATATTGGAATGGGAACCTTATAAAAGGTTCATATGTTATTCTAAAGCTCCTTAGTGAGTATAGATGTTTTATTCAAACTCGGGCATATACATTGTCCAATTATGTTTTGAAATCTGAGATATATACCCATATAGTTGGGAATGTTTTCGAAATAAACCACATTATTATTTCACAAAATGGTGAACTTGCTGAGCATTATGTAGCTCATTCTTGCTTTATAAAAACTTTTCAGAAAGGGAAGAATTTGGCCGATTAGCTCCGCACCAGCAGAAGAGGAGTAGAAGATTTACCCCGGAGATGATTTAGTTCCTGATAATTACTACAGAGTAGTCTAATAGGTTTTCAACTGTAATTGTAAAACTTGTCTTCAAGTGTAGTTGTATAAGTGGAATTGCGTAAGACTCTGGATTGTACAGATGAATTGTAATATTTAGTGTTACTTTTGATTATCGTTTCTAAGGCTCTAACTTGATTGTGTGTAAGATTGAGGTATGGATGGATGTATTGTTGAGTTGTAAAGTTAATACAGGTATGATATGGTTGGATGGTGACGTGACGACCTGAATCTTTGACCTCAGATTTGGGGGTGTCACAGAATCACTAAAGTCTGCCCAATCCTTCTATGTGACCATGAGTGCATTACCCTTTCCTGAATTCCTAGGCTTCTTACACTCACTTGCAAAGTGTCCAAGCTCACTGCAGTTAAAGCACTTGATCTTGGCCTTATCAATCTTGACAATTGTACTTTTGCCTTTGTCACTCTTCTTCTCCTCTTTCTTTTGAAAAGGTCCTTTGCTAAATCTTTTCCTATTGAATCTTCCTTCCTTGAAAGTTTTAACAAACATTGCAAAGAGTCCCTGCATCTCTGATTCAGAATGACTATCGTCAGGATCTTCATCAGTAGTCTCTGACTCAGAACTTACTTTGCTTTTCTTCTTCCTTGAGTCTCTTTCAGTAGATTCAGACTTTTCTTCAGGAAGCTTCTTTGACTCAGATTGAGCAGTGAGTGCAACAGGTTTCATCTTTCCTTCACTCCTGCTCTTCTTCTGCTGCTTGTCAAGTTCATAAGCCCTCAGTTTTCCATAAACTGCCTCTAATGATATTTCATCCAAATCATTAGCTTCTTCAATTGTAGAAATCTTCTCTTATAGAAATCGGGCAAGGCTTTCATGAACTTAGTATTCATATCCTCCAAGTCATATGTTTACCATGCAAGGCCATCTCATTGATGAGTTTTGTAAACCTATCAAAGTTATCAGTAAGTGACTCACCAGACTTGGATTCAAAGTATTCATACTGTTGTATGAGAAGTGTCCTCATATTCTTCCTGACATGCTTAGTTCCTACACAATGATTGTCCCATATCTCCTTAGCAGTCTTACAGGAGAGAACATAGTTAGTGAGAACAGAATCCAGACTGTTGAATAATATGTTTCTCACTTAGCATCCTTAAGAATGTTCTCCCTGTCCTTATCTAACCATTCAGATTTAGGCTTCTCTGCTGTGTGCTTTGGAACAACTTTACCATCGACAGTTGCTTGACCAACAACCCTTGTTGGAACAAACGGTCCATCTCTAATTCTGTCAAGATAATCAGGATCTGTTGCTTTCAGGTGATACAACATCTTTACTTCTCATAGAGTATACTCGTTTCTCGTGAGCATAGGAATCTTAGTATTACCATCCTTGTAACCAGACATGATTGCAGATCTTTATGATTATTTGAAATCAACCCGCTCTGATACCAATTGTTAACTCGAATAACTTGTAGAAGGGGGGGGGTTGAATACAAGTTCTATAATCGTGTCAGATTTTTGCTTGATTAGATGAACAAGATCAAACGAATAAACGAGATGGACTGGGGAGACTTATTAGTGATTCTGCTGATGATGTTCTTTTTTTGCTAATTAAATGGTTTATATAACAACGAATAATTTACAATAGCAAAGGGGCATACCCCAGTCCTCATATACCACTAACCACGGTCCACATGAGCAAACCAAGCCAAGCCCTACGAAGTATTTGGACAACATCATTACAAGAGTTGGGTCTCCTTGGACCCATTTCTTAAAAGAAGAACAAGTAAATAGTTTTTCCCTCACAGCTGCTTTAACATTCGAAATGAGCACAGTGGTAGGATGGCCTGGCCCTGCATTATGGTTTATGAAGTTTCTCTCCTTCCACAAACTGTAAACACATGTCGATAGCTAAACACCTGAAATGGCCTTAAGCGATTCTACTGATGATGTTCTTGTTCCATTTTTGGCAGAGTTCAACAAGGAAACTAAGGGTGGGTTCATAATGGTTCGCTGTTTGGTGCTCGATGATTTGACCGTGAGAGGGTTTAAGTGTTCTCATGGAATAATGAAAATGATGAACCAGCATAGTGTCTGGTATTTTGCGAAATTTAGGGATGAAGATCAAGTTTTTGTACTTATGCTTCTAAGAAGTGGGGTTGTAAAAGCCCGTGCAGTATGGATGGACAATGGAGGGTTTCCTCGTGAGGAGTTAGTCAATCGGGGGAATAATTCATGGTCTCATACTTTGTCTTGCTTGGTCTTCAAAGGTGCTACTGTATGGTCTATACATGGTGGCTTAGAATTTGTTATGTTGGGGATTGGAAGTTGTTACTGTTCGGGATGCACATGGCGACAATACATGGCGTATTGTTTTGGTTTGCCAAGATGTGGGTGAATGCTACCCTGCTGTAGTGCTACTCGGGATGTCCATGGCATAGTTGTTGATTTTGTTTAGGTTCGTGATGATTTTTCTTTGTTGTTCTGTTAGGTAGATGTGTTACTAATCGCGGGGTATGCCCCTAGAATTGTAATCTTTTGCCTGTGGTATAAATTTTAATTAGCAAAAAAAAAAGATCAAACGAATAAAACAAAACTGTTTGTATTAAAAAGATCAAATACAAACTCTACCAAAGGTGTACAATACCTTTAGCAGCTGCTGACAATACAAATCTCTCTCTGTTTGTTTTGAACTCTCGAATACAAACCTTATACAGAGCTTCTCTGTTCGGACTTTTGAACACACGCTCAGGAACTCTTTTTATAATGATATTGAGAGATTATTTATATTGCTACCTATCAACTAATAAAAGAAAGATATAATTTATACATGACAATGTTCTGCCGTCCAATTGATAGTTTCCATCAATAGAAAATTCTTTCCTTCATAATACCCTCTTGCTTGTTCTTCAAACAATGATCCTGTTTTGTAGCACTTGCCAGTTTCTGTAGCATCCATAATGACATCATCATAGCATGATTGATATCAAGATCGCACACTACATCAGTATCTGATCATCCATCAATATTAGACTTGTCCATCAGGATTTACTCTCTGTTCCTGATATGTAGTCCCCGATACACTGTTCCTGACTAAACTCTATAGATAACCGTCTTACACATTTATCCTATACAAAGTGCTAAATCCTTTATAAGATCAGGATTACAAGAAGTATAATGTGTAAATTCTATTCTTAACATCACAACTCATGAATTATTCCTAACAAACAACTTAGAATGAGTACTACTTATCATCCCCAGACAGATGGTCAGAGTGAAAGGACGATTCAGACAATTGAAAATATGCTTAGAGTTTGTGCAATATATTTTAAAGAAAATTGGGACGAACACCTACCTTTGGTGGAATTTTCTTAGAACAAAAGTTATCATGCTAGTATCGGGATGCCTCCATATGAAGCTCTCTATGGGAGGAAGTGTAGATCTCCTGTATGTTGGGAAGAAGTCAGTGAGCGAAAGATATTAGGACCAGAATTGATTCAGCATACGAAAGAGACCGTGGAACTAATTCAGAAAAGATTACGAGCTGCTCAAGATAGGCAGAGAAAGTATGTGGATCCAGCAAGAAAGAAAGTAGATTTCGAAGTAAGAGATTTAGTATTGTTAAAAGTTTCACCATGGAAAGGATTAACCAGATTTGGGAAGAAAGGAAAGTTAAGTCCAAGATTTGTAGGACCTTTCGAGATTTTGCGACGCGTGGGCAAAGTGGCATACGAATTGGCTTTACCACCTCAGATGCAACATATTCATAATGTTTTTCATGTATCGATGCTTAAGAAATTTCATCCTGACAATAAGTGTGTGATAGAGTATGAGCCAATACAAGAGAACAATAGCAAATCTTAATCAACACCAGATGAGAGTCGTTTTCTCTAACTTCTCTCTATCTTCTCTCTAACCTCTCTCTTTAAACCCTAGTTAGCTGCCTTACTTTTTTAACACCTTTTCATCAATTCTGACCATATTTCCATCACGAACCCATCTCCTCTTCTTACTTTCACCATTTTCTTTAGGTTTCTTACAATTAGTGCTATTATGGATGATTTTAACTCTGATTCGAGGTCTAATCGGGGTCCTTTTGACCACGATGGTGCTCCGCTTGAATTTGGAGTGTTTGATGGGCTTGCCCCTTTCTTATTTGCTGGATCTGTCTTTAAAGAATTGGTGGGTCTCACTAACTCAAGGTTGGATGACTTAAATCATCTTGAAACTGATCCGCTTCAGGACGGTATTTATTTTGGGGGTTCACCCTCAGGTGTATCCGACCAGGGACAGATTCGGTCGGAGGAATGGATGGTGGAAGAGACATCTTTGGTGGCTCCTGTAGGGTGTTTGATGCCAGGCTTGAGTCAGGCGACAACCACTCGCGAGGGTTCTTTTGCTGAGCCCCGGGTTAACCTGGGAAAAGAAGAAGCTGGTTGCAAACTCGTGGATGGGATAGCTTCTGTGACTCGTAGCTCTAGCGGAGTTATGGTGGGTATGAATGAGATTAGTATTTCTGCTGATATTGAATGTACAGCTGTTACTATCCGGGATGCTATGCTAGTAGATAAGGGGCCCAAAAATGGTTGGAAGATTAGAGAGAAAGAAGATGAAGACTGTTCACTCCCATGGACTTGCTTTGGCTAAAATGGGGTTTGAGGAATGGGTTTCACCCCAATTGGGGTCTCCCCGAAGTCCAATGTGGGAGGATGCAAAGGAAGATGGCAAGCCTATGGCTCCGAGATCCCATTCCGGGGAATGTAAAATGTTATGCCCTGTCCCTATGGGTGAAGTCACTAGAACTGGTGCTAGGGGCAGGTCTGAATCAAGAAGACTGCAGGAGCGACATAATGTTGCTCTGAGAGTGATTCTTGTCCTTAGGGACTGTATTATTCATAATGAACATGAGGTTCCCAGGTTTTGGGGAAAGGTTGAATTGAGGGACTTAAGTGCCTCCAATTGTTTGCTGATGCGACCTATATTTAGGTTAATGGAGGATCTTGCTAGAGCTACACATTGTAAAAAGCTGTTGGCTGACTTTATTAGGAAGAAGGGAATCCTCGCCCCTGTCCTACTGGGGAATGAGGGCTCTATTATGCAAGGAATAAAGGAGGCTTTGGAGGAAGCTGGGCTGGTAGGCCAGTCATTCATAGAAAAACAGCAGAAGGCAGTTATGGTTACAAACCAGGATTTGGACATTTTGAAGATTTTTATTATCTCCTTTGGGAAGGATGACTTTGATGATTTTGAAAACACAAGAATGGAGGCGCTCTGTGCATTGCCCAGCCAACTCAGCGATTTCTTAACGGAAATGGGGGCTGGAATGGGGGAGGCTGTAGTGAAGGATATAAAAGCGATGGTTGAATTAAAGTGCACTACTAGTGATGGAAGAGAGACCTGTGAGGGTGTAGGGAACGCTGAGGTTATCCTTGAGAACCTGAACAAAGGAGAAGGCAAGACGGAGATGGTCCAATCTGAGGGGCCCATGGACAAATTGATTGTTAAATATGAGTTATTGCGGATTCTGAACTTCTCTAGTGGGATAACCTCTGGGATGAGGCAAATGGATGAAAACCTGGCCAACATGGGCTATAATGCGAGGGCCTCTTTATGAGGACATATGCAGTACCTGAGGTCTCTGTTTTGGTTCTCCGAGGGTTGTGATATAATGGATGCTGGTGAGGGTCACTCTCAGGTGTGGTCCATCTATACTACTACTACGAAAGTTAAGACTACTGCTGTTGGGGTTGCCAGTATGCATAGCATAGGGGCACATTCTAAGCTTGAGGAGGAGGCTGTTGCCTTTGGTGACAGGGATGTAGGCGAGAAGTAGCATGTGGTGAAGGTTTATTTGGCCTCTATGGTCTTAGTTTCGGTTGCCAGTTCCTCGAACTGGGTTTGGTGGTTATGTTGTTTATTAAGTTTTTTCTGTGTGCTTGGTTACCTAGCTCTTTGTTGTTCCGTTAACTAGATGGTTTTGGTTTCGCAGGGTTGCCCCTAGAGATGTAATCATTTGCTTATGGTATAAATTTTTAATTAGCAAAAAAAAGAGTATGAGCCAGTAGAAATTCAGCCAGATTTGTTTTATGTAGAGCGACCGTTCAGAATAGAAGATCGTAGAGAGAAAGTGCTTAAAAATAAATTAGTTGCGTCAGTAAAAGTTTTGTGGAGGAACCCAAGGGTTGCGAGAAAGTGATATGTTAGAATAGTACCCTCATTTGTTTACATAGTTGATTCTGGGGACATAATCCTTTTAAGGGGGGAAGGATGTAATATCTGGGAATTTCGTACTCTGTAAATTATATTATTTGGAAGTAAAAATATTTTTTTTTTGCTAATTAAATTTTATACCACAGGCAAAAGATTACATCTCTAGGGGCATACCCCGCGATAAGTAACACATCTATCTAGCGGAACAACAGAGAAAAAACATCAATAATGCTAGATAAACTAGCAATCAACAACAACATGACACAGACACAATCCTAAACAACACAGAAATTAACTATGCCATGGACATTCTAGGTAGCACTGCAGCAAGCAAGCCCATAATTCCACTCAGCCTTCAGTATTGCATAAACACTGCAGTCCTCCTCAAAAGTCGCCAACACGAACAGGCCAAACCCTATTTCCTATCTATTAATGATAATCTCTGAACCAGAGTTCACAATATGCAGTCCATCAACATTTATTTTAATTTGAAGACCACCGGCATCAATTTTCCTCGCTAAAATGCGACTATCCTTTCCAACTTGTTTCTTGAGCACATCACTGCATTGTCCAGCATCAAAAAGAGACCCAGGAAACCCATTGTTGGTTTTAAAATCCCATTGACTGCATTTTACGTTGCTCTGGAATGATCCATCACTCACAGCCAACATTTCAGAACTGCATTGCAATAACCTGAGATGATAATCCTTAGGATCACCAGGCATAGGATAACCAACTAGTCTATCCACAGAATCAATGTCGACATACACAAAACCGCTCAACAACCGTTGACCACTTCGGGTTTTCATAGAATGTAAATCCCTAAAGACATCGTCCTTTTCATTCATCTTGTACTCGGGACAGAAAAGTCCGACCACAAAAGCTAGGGAGCCCTCCATAACAACAGCTGGAGAAGCAGGCTCAGAGACTCCAAACGAATCCGTTTGAGACAATTTGACAAACATATAGTGGGCAGAATACCACTCAACTCCATCAGAGGTCAATGTATACCATACAGTACACATAGGACTTTCATCAAGAAGCTTGTGTTCCTCAAACACAAGTTCAACAATGCTAGAGATTCCAACTCCGTCATTGAACCCATCATCCAAATACAATCTGGGCCACAACTTTTCAACCACCTTGGCCATCAATTCCTGACGGACTAATCGTACCATCAGCAATTCGCTATTCACCAGACCAATCAATGATACCAAAAACTTTAGGACCCTCAAAGGCTCCAGAAAAACTACCATAGAAAGAGACACAGGACACTGGACTTCCGAGGCCTTCACAGGACTTTTGTCAACCAGTTGGCTAGCGTTCTTCGTAAGTTCCTCTTTGCAAAAAGAAACCTCACCATTTACCACAAGAGGATGAGACCCACAACCATCTGACCCCAGAAAGTCGCTATCGCAAACATACTCATCTGCTTGCAACCAGTTGGCTGCAACCTCTCACCGGACTGAGTCGACTGAGTCGACGAGTCCTGCTCCCCATTAGCTGACCCAGTAGAAAGACGAGGGTAATAAACCCTGACCTCCGGTGAAAAAGTGACCTTCTTCGAAACCTGCTCCCCCTTAACTAACTCAGTAGAAGGGGCACCGTGCAGACACCCAAGAAGACTAGGGTAAAAAACCCTAACCTCCGGTGAGAAAGAGACCCTCTTCGGACTCATTCTCAAAACTTTTAGAGATAATATATATAAAATAAGAAATATGGTGTATAGGTGGGAGATTTGACATGTAAGATGGAATTATGAAGGTTGATTATATAGATCTGATGGAAATTTGTGTTAGAATTTAAGGTGTCTAAGAACAGAATTTAGGTGATTAAGAGAGAAGGGAGAGGATTTTCTCTCTCTAGACTCTCATCGCGAGTTTTGCTTTGATTTGTAGGTAAAAATATTATTATGTGCTTTAATTGGTGAGTCATTATATGATTAAATGGTTGTGGACGTATATTGTGTTTATAATTGCTAGATGTGTTGAAGTGAAATTATATTAAATCTCGGATATCTTTACAATATGAAAATATGATTTTTAATTCGCTTAAACATTTTTGTAAAATTATTGGAGCTAGAAAAAATCATGAAATCTCTTGTTTTATTGTCTTTATGTATTTAGAGACTTTTTAAAAATAAAGGTTTGATTTATTTTCAAATTAAAGTATTTTATAATGATTTTTCTATTTATTATTCTTTTAAAATATTAAAACTTGTAAAATCCAAATCTTTTTATAAAACGATTTTAAAAATGTTTTAAAAGTATTTTGAGGAAGAGAATTGTATGTTTTAAATATATGTGCCTATAAATTATTTTTAAATCCAAAATATCTTGTAATTAGGATTTTATAAGTCTTTTATTTAATCAAAAGTGTATTAGTAAAATAGTGATTTAATTGTATTAGTGTGTTGTGTGTGTCTATTCAAAACCCAACTCCCCCTTTTCTTTTTCTTTTTTACACGACAAACCCCCCCCCCCCCCCCCCCGTCTCTTTCTCCCCGTCCTCATCTCTCTCAAAATCTCTGAAAATTCACTCACCTCCATTGAAACTCAAACTCTTTTTTCAAGGTAATTTCTCCATTAAACCTCACAATATTAGTTATAAAAATACTCCCCTTTCAATCCTCTACAACCCTATGTTCTTGGATTTCAATTTTCTTCACTTTTCAAATTAGGGTTTTTCCGAAAATCAAGAATCAAGGTAAGTTTGTGGGTGATTATGATTGGGTATTACTCCGTGGTAGAGACCCACGAATTTCGGGCTCTCCGGAGCAAAACCTTCGGCCATGATCGAAAGTGAGCCAAGGGTTTACATGCATGGCTAAATTTGATGATTTTATATGATTACTAAGTGTTATATGATTGCATGTAAATTTTTAGAAGTTATTAAGTTGAGTTTTGTGATGGGTTTGAATTTTTATGAATTATTAAGATGTAAATATGTGGGTATTGATAATTGATGTTGTTAGTAGCTTTTAAATTAAAAAGGGTACGAGGTTTTGATGTTATATGATATGTAATTTGATGGGTTAAAGTTATAATTTGATTTTTAGTTGTAAAATCTTAAGTTATCAATGGTGGGTTGTTGTAATATTGAATAGTTAATCAATATATGTGTGTAAGTATATGTGTAAGTAATTGTTATGGGTTTTGTGAGTGATGGTGTTGGTGAAGAGGGAGGCCGAGAGAGAGATTGAGAGGAAGAGAGATACCGAGAGGGAGAAGAGAAAGAGAGGGAGATGGAGAAGCCGAGAAAGAGATTGAGAAAGAGAGAGAGAGGCCGAGAGGGAGAGAGGCCGAGAGAGAGTGAGAGAGAAGCCGAAGGGAAGGAGGAAGGAGGAGAAGAGAGATTGTGGTGAACATTGTGTTTTGCTTGAGGGTTAATTGCTTAATCATGTGTGTATTACTTGACTTAATTGTTACTTGAAATTTTCTAAGTAGGAAAGTATATCTAAAGGTGCATCTTTGCTAGTATGTATATTTGGTGATGAAATTGCTTACTTGCGGATTATAAGTGATTATCGATAGAGTATATATATTCTAAGTATAATTTGATTCTGGGCCGGTTGTATTCCGATATGGTATGACGATTATAAAAAGGAGATGCCGCCCAAATTTCTAAAAATTTATAAAGTCAATTTTCAAAACCCTAAGGCACATCTCTAATGTTAGTCGTGATATCATTATAGTGCTATGCTATACTACATTATATGTTATGTGACTTGGCGTGCTACGTGACTTGTGTGATTATGTGTATATAAATTTATATGTATATAAGTATGATGGTATTGTTGGGGCGTTAGTATTATTAAGTCATCTTGTGGTATGTAAACAATGAGGGGAAAATAAGATATTGATTATTTTGTTATAGAACCGAGTAGGAGACCTGGCAAGGAACCGATCGAAGTGGAAGCTGATTAAGTGCAATCACGTGTAGTAAGGCAAGTGTACTACCCTAACCTTGTTGTTACCATATGATGAATGCCATGAGATATTGAATCGTTAATTTGTTTAAAACTAGTATCATGCTCTTTTGACCTTACTACCTTTGTGTACCTTATGATTGATTATATAACCCTTGAACCTAATTTGACTTGTTAACCGATACCCAAAACTTTGCAACTCATTTACTTAACTAGATTCGTAGCTACATCCTTTCATTCCAATTATTAACCATATTACTTAGAACCATTTCATATTTCTTGAATTCTTAAACCAACTATATAATACCTTCTGTTTGCGATGAACTCCTTTCCACTCCAAAACATCTAGTGATTCTTAATTAACCTTTCTTGACTTGGGGGCTGCTCAATTGAGACCCCTCTTATAATGAGACCCTCTCTTATAATGAGTCCCCCCTCATATTTCTTGTATTCTAGAGGGCCCCGCCAAGGGCACCCAATACGAAAAAGGCTTATAATTCCACTCTCTATCCATTTATGAAAAGAAAAAAATAAAAAAAAATTTGAAAAAAAATGATGACATGGCAGCAGTTTTTTATTTTGATTTAAATTTTTTTTTACATTTTTTATGATGAATGAATAGATGGTATAATTATAAGACTTTTTTGTATTGGGTGCCCCTGGCGGGACCCTTTAGAATAGATAAAATATGAGGGGGACTCATTATAAGAGATGGTCTCATTATAAGAGATGTCTCATTTGGGCAACTCCCTTCTTGACTAAACCAAGTTATACTAAACATAATCCCAACTCCCAAGAATCCAAAATGATTAACTTTCTTCACCTTGCCTTGACATTTAATTGAAATCTTAAAATCCTATTCTTGTTGATCAGAAACTTGATAACATTGATATCCTTGTTTCATTGAGATGAATTGAACTTGACAGATTTTATTTGACCTTAACGGAATTGGATGGAATTTTATTTTGACCGAGGCGCCGGTCCAAATTATTATATTATTATTATAGGCCAATGTGTGCCTGGGATCCCCTTATATTTGAGAACACATATTGGATATACGGGTTCGGAGGTCTGACGTGGGCTGATCACCCAGCTTTGCTCGTAGCGTCTTATCAGATATTCCAATTCCTATTCATTATACTTGTTTATTCAGATGATTTTGCTTCATTTTTGACTTGCTTGCGCATGGAAACCACTTGTAGGTTTGCTCTTGACTCGTTTGACCCCAAGAACTAACTAAAACTTCATTTTGGACTCGTTTGAACAAGAAAACTAATTTTGCTTCATTTTTGACTTGTTTGAGCATGAAAACCACTTGTAGCTTTGTTCTGGACTCGTTTGACCCCTAATACTCACTATAACATCATTTTGGACTCGTTTGAACAAAAAAATTACTTTTGATTAATTTTTGTCTCATTTGAGTATGGAAATCACTTGTAGCATTGTTCTAGACTCGTTTGATCCTTATAACTCACTAAAACTTCATTTTGGACTCATTTGAACAAGAAAACTAATTTTGCTTCATTTTTGACTTGTTTGAGCATGAAAACCACTTGTAGCTTTGTTCTTGACTCGTTTGACCCCTAATACTCATTAAACTTCATTTTGGACTCGTTTGAACATGAAAATTCATTTTACTTCATTTTTGACTAATTTGAGCATGGAAACCACTTGTAGCTTTGTTTTTGACTCGTTTGACCCCTAATACTCATTAAACTTCATTTCGGACTCGTTTGAACATGGAAATTAATCCTGCTTCATTTTCGACTTGTTTGAGCATGGAAACCACTTGTATCTTTGTTCTTGACTCGTTTGATCCCGATAACTAACTAAAACTTCATTTTAGACTCGTTTGAACCAGAAAACTAATTTTGGTTCATTTTTGACTTGTTTGAGCATGAAAACCACTTGTAGCTTTGTTCTTGACTCGTTTGACACCTAATACTCATTAAAACTTCATTTTGAACTCGTCTGAACATGAAAATTAATTTTGCTTCATTTTTGACTCATTTGAGAATAAAAACCACTTATAGCTTTGTTCTTGACCCGTTTGACCCCTGATACCCATTAAACTTCATTCTGGACTTGTTTGAACAAAGAAATTAATGTTGCTTCATTTTTGACTTGCTTGAGCATGGAAACCACTTGTAGTTTTGTTCTTGACTCGTATGACCCCAAGAACTAACTAAAACTTCAATTTGGACTCGTTTGAACAAGAAAACTAATTTTGCTTTATTTTTGACTTGATTGAGCATGAAAACCACTTGTAGTTTTTTCTTGACTCGTTTGACCCCTAATAATCAATATAACTTCATTTTGGACTCGTTTGAACAAGAAAATTGGTTTTAATTAATTTTTGTTTCATTTGAGTATGGAAACCACTTGTAGCTTTGTTCTTGACTCGTTTGACCCCTAATACTCACTAAAACTTCATTTTGGACTCGTTTGAACAATAAAATTAATTTTGCTTCATTTTTGACGCATTTGAGCATGGAAACCACTTGTAGTTTTGTTCTTGACTCGTTTGACCCCTAATACTCATTAAACTTCATTTTGGACTCGTTTGAATAAGGAAATTAATTTTGCTTCATTTTTGACTTGTTTAAGCATGAAACCCACTTGTAGCTTTGTTCTTGACTCGTTTGACCCCTAATACTCACTAAAACTTCATTTTGGACTCGTTTGAACAAAAAAATTACTTTTGATTAATTTTTGTCTCATTTGAGTATGACAATCACTTGTAGCTTTGTTCTAGTCTCGTTTGATCCTTATAACTCACTAAAACTTCATTTTGGACTCATTTGATTGTGAAAACTAATTTTGCTTCATTTTTGACTTGTTTGAACATGAAAACCACTTGTAGCTTTGTTCTTGACTCGTTTGACCCCTAATACTCATTAAACTTCATTTTGGACTCGTTTGAACAAGAAAATTCATTTTGCTTCATTTTTGACTAATTTGAGCATGGAAACCACTTGTAGCTCTGTTTTTGACTCGTTTGACCCCTAATACTCATTAAACTTCATTTCGGACTCGTTTGAACAAGGAAATTAATCCTGCTTCATTTTCGACTAGTTTGAGCATGGAAACCACTTGTAGCTTTGTTCTTGACTCGTTTGATCCCGAGAACTAACTAAATCTTCATTTTAGACTCGTTTGAACAAGAAAACTAATTTTGGTTCATTTTTGACTTGTTTGAGCATGAAAACCACTTGTAGCTTTGTTCTTGGCTCGTTTGACACCTAATACTCATTAAAACTTCATTTTGGACTCTTTTGAACATGAAAATTAATTTTTCTTCATTTTTGACTCATTTGAGCATAAAAACCACTTATAGCTTTGTTCTTGACCCGTTTGACCCCTGATACTCATTAAACTTCATTTTGGAATCGTTTGAACAAAGAAATTAATGTTGCTTCATTTTTGACTTGCTTGAGCATGGAAACCACTTGTAGGATTGTTCTTGACTCGTATGACCCCAAGAACTAACTAAAACTTCAATTTGGACTCGTCTGAACAAGAAAACTAATTTTGCTTTATTATTGACTAGTTTGAGCATGAAAACCACTTGTAGCTTTTTCCTGACTCGTTTGACCCATAATACTCAATATAACTTCATTTTCGACTCGTTTGAACAAGAAAATTGATTTTAATTAATTTTTGACTCATTTGAGTATGGAAACCACTTGTAGCTTTGTTCTTGACTCGTTTGACCCCTAATACTCACTAAAACTTCATTTTGGACTCGTTTGAACAATAAAATTAATTTTGCTTCATTTTTGACGCATTTGAGCATGGAAACTACTTGTAGTTTTGTTCTTGACTCATTTGACCCCTAATACTCATTAAACTTCATTTTGGACTCGTTTGAAGAAGGAAATTAATTTTGCTTCATTTTTGACTTGTTTAAGCATGAAAACCACTTGTAGCTTTGTTCTTGACTCGTTTGAACCCTAATACTCACTAAAACTTCATTTTGGACTCGTTTGAACAAAAAAATTACTTTTGATTAATTTTTGTCTCATTTGAATATGGAAATCACTTGTAGCTTTGTTCTAGACTCGTTTGATCCTTATAACTCACTAAAACTTCATTTTGGACTCATCTGATTGTGAAAACTAATTTTGCTTCATTTTTGACTTGTTTGAGCATGAAAACCACTTGTAGCTTTGTTCTTGACTCGTTTGACCCCTAATACTCATTAAACTTCATTTTGGACTCGTTTGAACAAGAAAATTCATTTTGCTTCATTTTTGACTAATTTGAGCATGGAAACCAATTGTAGCTTTGTTTTTGACTCGTTTGACCCCTAATACTCATTAAACTTCATTTCGGACTAGTTTGAACAAGGAAATTAATCCTGCTTCATTTTCGACTAGTTTGAGCATGGAAACAACTTGTAGCTTTGTTCTTGACTCGTTTGATCCCGAGAACTAACTAAAACTTCATTTTACACTCGTTTGAACAAGAAAACTAATTTTGGTTCATTTTTGACTTGTTTGAGCATGAAAACCACTTGTAACTTTGTCCTTGACTCGTTTGACACCTAACACTCATTAAAACTTCATTTTGGACTCGTTTGAACATGAAAATTAATTTTGCTTCATTTTTGACTCATTTGAGCATAAAAACCACTTATAGCTTTGTTCTTGACCCGTTTGACCCCTAATACTCATTAAACTTCATTTTGGACTCCTTTGAACAAAGAAATTAATGTTGCTTTATTTTTGACTTGATTTTGCATGGAAACCACTTGTAGTTTTGTTCTTGACTTGTACGACCCCAAGAACTAACTAAAACTTCAATTTGGACTCGTTTGAACAAGAAAACTAATTTTGCTTTATTTTTGACTTGTTTGAGCATGGAAACCACTTGTAACTTTGTTCTTGATTCGTTTGACCCCTAATACTCTCTAAAACTTCATTTTAGACTCGATTGAACAAGAAAATTAATTTTGCTTCATTTTTTACGCATTTGAGCATGGAAACCACTTGTAGTTTTGTTCTTGACTCGTTTGACCCCTAATACTCATTAAACTTCATTTCGGACTCGTTTCAACAAGGAAATTAATCCTGCTTAATTTTCGACTAGTTTGAGCATGGAAACCACTTGTAGCTTTGTTCTTGACTTGTTTGATCCCGAGAACTAACTAAAACTTCATTTTAGACTCATTTGAACAAGAAAACTAATTTTGGTTCATTTTTGACTTGTTTGAGCATGAAAACCACTTGTAGCTTTGTTCTTGACTCGTTTGACACCTAATACTCATTAAAACTTCATTTTGGACTCGTTTGAACATGAAAATTAATTTTGCTTCATTTTTGACTCATTTGAGCATAAAAACCACTTATAGCTTTGTTCTTGACCCGTTTGACCCCTGATACTCATTAAACTTCATTTTGGACTCGTTTGAACAAAGAAATTAATGTTGCTTCATTTTTGCCTTGCTTAAGCATGGAAACCACTTGTGGTTTTGTTCTTGACTCGTATGACCCCAAGAACTAACTAAAACTTCAATTTGGACTCGTTTGAACAAGAAAACTAATTTTGCTTTATTTTTGACTTGTTTGAGCATGAAAACCACTTGTAGCTTTTTCTTGACTCGTTTGACCCCTAATACTCAATATAACTTGATTTTGGACTCGTTTGAACAAGAAAATTGATTTTAATTAATTTTTGACTCATTTGAGTATGGAAACCACTTGTAGTTTTGTTCTTGACTCGTTTGACCCCTAATACTCGTTAAACTTCATTTTGGACTCGTTTGAAGAAGGAAATTAATTTTGCTTCATTTTTGACTTGTTTAATCATGAAAACCACTTGTAGCTTTGTTCTTGACTCGTTTGACCCCTAATACTCACTAAAACTTCATTTTGGACTCGTTTGAACAAAAAAATTACTTTTGATTAATTTTTGTCTCATTTGAGTATTGAAATCACTTGTAGCTTTGTTTTAGACTCGTTTCATCCTTATAACTCACTACAACTTCATTTTGGACTCATTCGATTGTGAAAACTAATTTTGCTTCACTTTTGACTTGTTTGAGCATGAAAACCACCTGTAGCTTTGTTATTGACTCGTTTGACCCCTAATACTCATTAAACTTCATTTTGGACTCGTTTGAACAAGAAAATTCATTTTGCTTCATTTTTGACTAATTTGAGCATGGAAACCACTTTTAGCTTTGTTTTTGACTCGTTTGACCCCTAATACTCATTAAACTTCATTTCGGACTCGTTTGAACAAGGAAATTAATCCTGCTTCATTTTCGACTAGTTTGAGCATGAAAACCACTTGTAGCTTTGTTCTTGACTCGTTTGATCCCGAGAACTAACTAAAACTTCATTTTATACTCGTTTGAACAAGAAAACTAATTTTGGTTCATTTTTGACTTGTTTGAGCATGAAAACCACATGTAGCTTTGTTCTTGACTCGTTTAACACCTAATACTCATTAAAACTTCATTTTGGACTCGTTTGAACATGAAAATTAATTTTGCTTCATTTTTGACTCATTTGAGCATAAAAACCACTTATAGCTTTGTTCTTGACCCGTTTGACCCCTAATACTCATTAAACTTCATTTTGGACTCCTTTGAACAAAGAAATTAATGTTGCTTTATTTTTGACTTGATTTTGCATGGAAACCACTTGTAGTTTTGTTCTTGACTCGTATGACCCCAAGAACTAACTAAAACTTCAATTTGGACTCGTTTGAACAAGAAAACTAATTTTGCTTTATTTTTCACTTGTTTGAGCATGGAAACCACTTGTAGCTTTGTTCTTGACTCGTTTGACCCCTAATACTCACTAAAACTTCATTTTGGACTCGTTTGAACAAGAAAATTAATTTTTCTTCATTTTTGACGCATTTGAGCATGGAAACCACTTGTAGTTTTGTTCTTGACTCGTTTGACCCCTAATACTCATTAAACTTCATTTCGGACTCGTTTGAACAAGGAAATTAATCCTGCTTAATTTTCGACTAGTTTGAGCATCGAAACCACTTGTAGCTTTGTTCTTGACCCGTTTGATCCCGAGAACTAACTAAAACTTCATTTTAGACTCGTTTGAACAAGAAAACTAATTTTGGTTCATTTTTGACTTATTTGAGCATGAAAACCACTTGTAGCTTTGTTCTTGACTCGTTTAACACCTAATACTCATTAAAACTTCATTTTGGACTCGTTTGAACATGACAATTAATTTTGCTTCATTTTTGACTCATTTGAGCAAAAAAACCACTTATAGCTTTGTTCTTGACCCGTTTGACCCCTAATACTCATTAAACTTCATTTTGGACTCCTTTGAACAAAGAAATTAATGTTGCTTTATTTTTGACTTGATTTTGCATGGAAACCACTTGTAGTTTTGTTCTTGACTCGTATGACCCCAAGAACTAACTAAAACTTCAATTTGGACTCGTTTGAACAAGAAAACTAATTTTGCTTTATTTTTGACTTGTTTGAGCATGAAAACCACTTGTATTTTTTTCTTGACTCGTTTGACCCCTAATACACAATATAACTTCATTTTGGACTCGTTTGAACAAGAAAATTAATTTTAATAATTTTTGACTCATTTGAGTATGGAAACCACTTGTAGCTTTGTTCTTGACTCGTTTGACCCCTAATACTCACTAAAACTTCATTTTAGACTCGTTTGAACAAGAAAATTAATTTTGCTTCATTTTTGACGCATTTGAGCATGGAAACCACTTGTAGTTTTGTTCTTGACTCGTTTGACCCCTAATACTCATTAAACTTCATTTCGGACTCGTTTGAACAAGGAAATTAATCCTGCTTAATTTTTGACTAGTTTGAACATGGAAACCACTTGTAGCTTTGTTCTTGACTCGTTTGATCCCGAGAACTAACTAAAACTTCATTTTAGACTCATTTGAACAAGAAAACTAATTTTGGTTCATTTTTGACTTGTTTGAGCATGAAAACCACTTGTAGCTTTGTTCTTGACTCGTTTGACACCTAATACTCATTAAAACTTCATTTTGGACTCGTTTCAACATGAAAATTAATTTTGCTTCATTTTTGACTCATTTGAGCATAAAAACCACTTATAGCTTTGTTCTTGACCCGTTTGACCCCTGATACTCATTAAACTTCATTTTGGACTCGTTTGAACAAAGAAATTAATGTTGCTTCATTTTTGCCTTGCTTAAGCATGGAAACCACTTGTGGTTTTGTTCTTGACTCGTATGACCCCAAGAACTAACTAAAACTTCAATTTGGACTCGTTTGAACAAGAAAACTAATTTTGCTTTATTTTTGACTTGTTTGAGCATGAAAACCACTTGTAGCTTTTTCTTGACTCGTTTGACCCCTAATACTCAATATAACTTGATTTTGGACTCGTTTGAACAAGAAAATTGATTTTAATTAATTTTTGACTCATTTGAGTATGGAAACCACTTGTAGTTTTGTTCTTGACTCGTTTGACCCCTAATACTCGTTAAACTTCATTTTGGACTCGTTTGAAGAAGGAAATTAATTTTGCTTCATTTTTGACTTGTTTAATCATGAAAACCACTTGTAGCTTTGTTCTTGACTCGTTTGACCCCTAATACTCACTAAAACTTCATTTTGGACTCGTTTGAACAAAAAAATTACTTTTGATTAATTTTTGTCTCATTTGAGTATTGAAATCACTTGTAGCTTTGTTTTAGACTCGTTTCATCCTTATAACTCACTACAACTTCATTTTGGACTCATTCGATTGTGAAAACTAATTTTGCTTCACTTTTGACTTGTTTGAGCATGAAAACCACCTGTTGCTTTGTTATTGACTCGTTTGACCCCTAATACTCATTAAACTTCATTTTGGACTCGTTTGAACAAGAAAATTCATTTTGCTTCATTTTTGACTAATTTGAGCATGGAAACCACTTTTAGCTTTGTTTTTGACTCGTTTGACCCCTAATACTCATTAAACTTCATTTCGGACTCGTTTGAACAAGGAAATTAATCCTGCTTCATTTTCGACTAGTTTGAGCATGAAAACCACTTGTAGCTTTGTTCTTGACTCGTTTGATCCCGAGAACTAACTAAAACTTCATTTTATACTCGTTTGAACAAGAAAACTAATTTTGGTTCATTTTTGACTTGTTTGAGCATGAAAACCACATGTAGCTTTGTTCTTGACTCGTTTAACACCTAATACTCATTAAAACTTCATTTTGGACTCGTTTGAACATGAAAATTAATTTTGCTTCATTTTTGACTCATTTGAGCATAAAAACCACTTATAGCTTTGTTCTTGACCCGTTTGACCCCTAATACTCATTAAACTTCATTTTGGACTCCTTTGAACAAAGAAATTAATGTTGCTTTATTTTTGACTTGATTTTGCATGGAAACCACTTGTAGTTTTGTTCTTGACTCGTATGACCCCAAGAACTAACTAAAACTTCAATTTGGACTCGTTTGAACAAGAAAACTAATTTTGCTTTATTTTTCACTTGTTTGAGCATGGAAACCACTTGTAGCTTTGTTCTTGACTCGTTTGACCCCTAATACTCACTAAAACTTCATTTTGGACTCGTTTGAACAAGAAAATTAATTTTTCTTCATTTTTGACGCATTTGAGCATGGAAACCACTTGTAGTTTTGTTCTTGACTCGTTTGACCCCTAATACTCATTAAACTTCATTTCGGACTCGTTTGAACAAGGAAATTAATCCTGCTTAATTTTCGACTAGTTTGAGCATCGAAACCACTTGTAGCTTTGTTCTTGACCCGTTTGATCCCGAGAACTAACTAAAACTTCATTTTAGACTCGTTTGAACAAGAAAACTAATTTTGGTTCATTTTTGACTTATTTGAGCATGAAAACCACTTGTAGCTTTGTTCTTGACTCGTTTAACACCTAATACTCATTAAAACTTCATTTTGGACTCGTTTGAACATGACAATTAATTTTGCTTCATTTTTGACTCATTTGAGCAAAAAAACCACTTATAGCTTTGTTCTTGACCCGTTTGACCCCTAATACTCATTAAACTTCATTTTGGACTCCTTTGAACAAAGAAATTAATGTTGCTTTATTTTTGACTTGATTTTGCATGGAAACCACTTGTAGTTTTGTTCTTGACTCGTATGACCCCAAGAACTAACTAAAACTTCAATTTGGACTCGTTTGAACAAGAAAACTAATTTTGCTTTATTTTTGACTTGTTTGAGCATGAAAACCACTTGTATTTTTTTCTTGACTCGTTTGACCCCTAATACACAATATAACTTCATTTTGGACTCGTTTGAACAAGAAAATTAATTTTAATAATTTTTGACTCATTTGAGTATGGAAACCACTTGTAGCTTTGTTCTTGACTCGTTTGACCCCTAATACTCACTAAAACTTCATTTTAGACTCGTTTGAACAAGAAAATTAATTTTGCTTCATTTTTGACGCATTTGAGCATGGAAACCACTTGTAGTTTTGTTCTTGACTCGTTTGACCCCTAATACTCATTAAACTTCATTTCGGACTCGTTTGAACAAGGAAATTAATCCTGCTTAATTTTTGACTAGTTTGAACATGGAAACCACTTGTAGCTTTGTTCTTGACTCGTTTGATCCCGAGAACTAACTAAAACTTCATTTTAGACTCATTTGAACAAGAAAACTAATTTTGGTTCATTTTTGACTTGTTTGAGCATGAAAACCACTTGTAGCTTTGTTCTTGACTCGTTTGACACCTAATACTCATTAAAACTTCATTTTGGACTCGTTTCAACATGAAAATTAATTTTGCTTCATTTTTGACTCATTTGAGCATAAAAACCACTTATAGCTTTGTTCTTGACCCGTTTGACCCCTGATACTCATTAAACTTCATTTTGGACTCGTTTGAACAAAGAAATTAATGTTGCTTCATTTTTGACTTGCTTGAGCATGGAAACCACTTGTAGTTTTGTTCTTGACTCGTATGACCCCAAGAACTAACTAAAACTTCAATTTGGACTCGTTTGAACAAGAAAACTAATTTTGCTTTATTTTTAACTTGTTTGAGCATGAAAACCACTTGTAGCTTTTTCTTGACTCGTTTGACCCCTAATACTCAATATAACTTCATTTTGGACTCGTTTGAACAAGAAAATTGATTTTAATTAATTTTTGACTCATTTTAGAATGGAAACCACTTGTAGCTTTGTTCTTGACTCGTTTGACCCCTAATACTCACTAAAACTTCATTTTGGACTCGTTTGAACAATAAAATTAATTTTGCTTCATTTTTGACGCATTTGAGCATGGAAACCACTTGTAGTTTTGTTCTTGACTCGTTTGACCCCTAATACTCATTAAACTTCATTTTAGACTCGTTTCAAGAAGGAAATTAATTTTGCCTCATTTTTGACTTGTTTAAGCATGAAAACCACTTGTAGCTTTGTTCTTGACTCGTTTGACCCCTAATACTCACTAAAACTTCATTTTGGACTCGTTTGAACAAAAAAATTACTTTTGATTAATTTTTGTCTCATTTGAGTATGGAAATCACTTGTAGCTTTGTTTTAGACTCGTTTGATCCTTATAACTCACTAAAACTTCATTTTGGACTCATTTGATTGTGAAAACTAATTTTGCTTCATTTTTGACTTGTTTGAGCATGAAAACCACCTGTAGCTTTGTTCTTGACTCGTTTGACCCCTAATACTCATTAAACTTCATTTTGGACTCGTTTGAACAAGAAAATTCATTTTGCTTAATTTTTTGACTTATTTGAGCATGGAAACCACTTGTAGCTTTGTTTTTGACTCGTTTGACCCCTAATACTCATTAAACTTCATTTCGGACTCGTTTGAACAAGGAAATTAATCCTGCTTCATTTTCGACTAGCTTGAGCATGGAAACCACTTGTAGCTTTGTTCTTGACTCGTTTGATCCCGAGAACTAACTAAAACTTCATTTTAGACTCGTTTGAACAAGAAAACTAATTTTGGTTTAATTTTGACTTGTTTGAGCATGAAAACCACTTGTAGCTTTTTTCTTGACTCGTTTGACACCTAATACTCATTAAAACTTCATTTTGGACTCGTTTGAACATGAAAATTAATTTTGCTTCATTTTTGACTCATTTGAGCATAAAAACCACTTATAGATTTGTTCTTGACCCGTTTGACCCCTAATACTCATTAAACTTCATTTTGGACTCCTTTGAACAAAGAAATTAATGTTGCTTTATTTTTGACTTGATTTTGCATGGAAACCACTTGTAGTTTTGTTCTTGACTCGTATGACCCCAAGAACTAACTAAAACTTCAATTTGGACTCGTTTGAACAAGAAAACTAATTTTGCTTTATTTTTCACTTGTTTGAGCATGGAAACCACTTGTAGCTTTGTTCTTGACTCGTTTGACCCCTAATACTCACTAAAACTTCATTTTGGACTCGTTTGAACAAGAAAATTAATTTTTCTTCATTTTTGACGCATTTGAGCATGGAAACCACTTGTAGTTTTGTTCTTGACTCGTTTGACCCCTAATACTCATTAAACTTCATTTCGGACTCGTTTGAACAAGGAAATTAATCCTGCTTAATTTTCGACTAGTTTGAGCATCGAAACCACTTGTAGCTTTGTTCTTGACCCGTTTGATCCCGAGAACTAACTAAAACTTCATTTTAGACTCGTTTGAACAAGAAAACTAATTTTGGTTCATTTTTGACTTATTTGAGCATGAAAACCACTTGTAGCTTTGTTCTTGACTCGTTTAACACCTAATACTCATTAAAACTTCATTTTGGACTCGTTTGAACATGACAATTAATTTTGCTTCATTTTTGACTCATTTGAGCAAAAAAACCACTTATAGCTTTGTTCTTGACCCGTTTGACCCCTAATACTCATTAAACTTCATTTTGGACTCCTTTGAACAAAGAAATTAATGTTGCTTTATTTTTGACTTGATTTTGCATGGAAACCACTTGTAGTTTTGTTCTTGACTCGTATGACCCCAAGAACTAACTAAAACTTCAATTTGGACTCGTTTGAACAAGAAAACTAATTTTGCTTTATTTTTGACTTGTTTGAGCATGAAAACCACTTGTATTTTTTTCTTGACTCGTTTGACCCCTAATACACAATATAACTTCATTTTGGACTCGTTTGAACAAGAAAATTAATTTTAATAATTTTT
Organism: Saposhnikovia divaricata; assembly: GCA_036435485.1. Classification (NCBI taxonomy): domain Eukaryota; kingdom Viridiplantae; phylum Streptophyta; class Magnoliopsida; order Apiales; family Apiaceae; genus Saposhnikovia; species Saposhnikovia divaricata. The sequence continues at coordinate 132,652,420 of CM071594.1, read as the reverse complement.
GACTCATTTGAGTATGGAAACCACTTGTAGCTTTGTTCTTGACTCGTTTGACCCCTAATACTCACTAAAACTTCATTTTAGACTCGTTTGAACAAGAAAATTAATTTTGCTTCATTTTTGACGCATTTGAGCATGGAAACCACTTGTAGTTTTGTTCTTGACTCGTTTGACCCCTAATACTCATTAAACTTCATTTCGGACTCGTTTGAACAAGGAAATTAATCCTGCTTAATTTTTGACTAGTTTGAACATGGAAACCACTTGTAGCTTTGTTCTTGACTCGTTTGATCCCGAGAACTAACTAAAACTTCATTTTAGACTCATTTGAACAAGAAAACTAATTTTGGTTCATTTTTGACTTGTTTGAGCATGAAAACCACTTGTAGCTTTGTTCTTGACTCGTTTGACACCTAATACTCATTAAAACTTCATTTTGGACTCGTTTCAACATGAAAATTAATTTTGCTTCATTTTTGACTCATTTGAGCATAAAAACCACTTATAGCTTTGTTCTTGACCCGTTTGACCCCTGATACTCATTAAACTTCATTTTGGACTCGTTTGAACAAAGAAATTAATGTTGCTTCATTTTTGACTTGCTTGAGCATGGAAACCACTTGTAGTTTTGTTCTTGACTCGTATGACCCCAAGAACTAACTAAAACTTCAATTTGGACTCGTTTGAACAAGAAAACTAATTTTGCTTTATTTTTAACTTGTTTGAGCATGAAAACCACTTGTAGCTTTTTCTTGACTCGTTTGACCCCTAATACTCAATATAACTTCATTTTGGACTCGTTTGAACAAGAAAATTGATTTTAATTAATTTTTGACTCATTTTAGAATGGAAACCACTTGTAGCTTTGTTCTTGACTCGTTTGACCCCTAATACTCACTAAAACTTCATTTTGGACTCGTTTGAACAATAAAATTAATTTTGCTTCATTTTTGACGCATTTGAGCATGGAAACCACTTGTAGTTTTGTTCTTGACTCGTTTGACCCCTAATACTCATTAAACTTCATTTTAGACTCGTTTCAAGAAGGAAATTAATTTTGCCTCATTTTTGACTTGTTTAAGCATGAAAACCACTTGTAGCTTTGTTCTTGACTCGTTTGACCCCTAATACTCACTAAAACTTCATTTTGGACTCGTTTGAACAAAAAAATTACTTTTGATTAATTTTTGTCTCATTTGAGTATGGAAATCACTTGTAGCTTTGTTTTAGACTCGTTTGATCCTTATAACTCACTAAAACTTCATTTTGGACTCATTTGATTGTGAAAACTAATTTTGCTTCATTTTTGACTTGTTTGAGCATGAAAACCACCTGTAGCTTTGTTCTTGACTCGTTTGACCCCTAATACTCATTAAACTTCATTTTGGACTCGTTTGAACAAGAAAATTCATTTTGCTTAATTTTTTGACTTATTTGAGCATGGAAACCACTTGTAGCTTTGTTTTTGACTCGTTTGACCCCTAATACTCATTAAACTTCATTTCGGACTCGTTTGAACAAGGAAATTAATCCTGCTTCATTTTCGACTAGCTTGAGCATGGAAACCACTTGTAGCTTTGTTCTTGACTCGTTTGATCCCGAGAACTAACTAAAACTTCATTTTAGACTCGTTTGAACAAGAAAACTAATTTTGGTTTAATTTTGACTTGTTTGAGCATGAAAACCACTTGTAGCTTTTTTCTTGACTCGTTTGACACCTAATACTCATTAAAACTTCATTTTGGACTCGTTTGAACATGAAAATTAATTTTGCTTCATTTTTGACTCATTTGAGCATAAAAACCACTTATAGATTTGTTCTTGACCCGTTTGACCCCTAATACTCATTAAACTTCATTTTGGACACCTTTGAATAAAGAAATTAATGTTGCTTTATTTTTGACTTGATTTTGCATGGAAACCACTTGTAGTTTTGTTCTTGACTCGTATGACCCCAAAAACTAACTAAAACTTCAATTTGGACTCGTTTGAACAAGAAAATTAATTTTGCTTTATTTTTGACTTGTTTGAGGATGAAAACCACTTGTAGTTTTTTCTTGACTCGTTTGACCCCTAATACACAATATAACTTCATTTTGGACTCGCTTGAACAAGAAAATTAATTTTAATAATTTTTGACTCATTTGAGTATGGAAACCACTTGTAGCTTTGTTCTTGACTCGTTTGACCCCTAATACTCACTAAAACTTCATTTTAGACTCGTTTGAACAAGAAAATTAATTTTGCTTCATTTTTGACGCATTTGAGCATGGAAACCACTTGTAGTTTTGTTCTTGACTCGTTTGACCCCTAATACTTATTCAACTTAATTTTGGACTCGTTTGAACAAGGAAATTAATTTTGCTTCATTTTTGACTTGTTTAAGCATGAAAACCACTTGTAGCTTTGTTCTTGACTCGTTTGACACCTAATACTCACTAAAACTTCATTTTGGACTCGTTTGAACAAGAAAATTAATTTTGCTTCATTTTTGACTCATTTGAGCATGGAAACCACTTGTATCTTGACTCGTTTGACCCCAAATACTCATGAAACTTCATTTTGGACTAGTTTGAACATGAAAATTAATTTTGCTTCATTTTTGATTTGCTTGAGCATGGAAACTACTTGTAGGTTTGTTTTTGACTCGTTTGACCCCTAGAACTAACTAAAACTTCATTTTGGACTAGAGAAATGAGAGTCTAGAGAGAGAAAATCCTCTTCATTCTCTCTTAATCACGTAAATTCTGTTCTTAGCCGCCTTAAATTCTAACACAAATTTCCATCAGATTTATACAATTGACCTTCATAATTCCATCTTCCATCTCAAATCTCCCACCTATACACCAAATTTCTTATTATATATATATATTATCTCTATAAGTTTTGAGAATGAGTCCGAAGAGGGTCTCTTTCTCGCCGGAGATTAGGGTTTTTTACCGTAGTCTTCTTGAGTGTCCGCACGGTGCCCTTTCAACTGAGATAGTTAATGGGGAGCAGGATTTGTCGACTCAGTTCGGTGAGAGGTTGCAGCCAACTGGTTGCAAGCAGATGGAGTCTGTTTGCTATAGCGACTCGCTAGGCTCAGATGGTTGTGAGTCTCGTCCTATTGTGGTAAAAAGGGAGGGTTCTAGTCCAGATCTGGAAAATGGACACATGGTGAAAACCTTTTGTCATGATAAGGTCTACACGAGGTCTGGTATTGAGGGTCAGACTATGAATGTGGATGTGAGTTCTACAGTGGAGGAACTCCATCAATTTGACATTTTGTCTCAACAAAATGTGAAAGATGATGCAAAAACCATCCTGTCTATGAAGTGGGGGGGAAACGCTAGAGTGAGAGCTAAGGGCGAAATGTTTGGCTCTTGTAATGATTCTGTTCGATGGATTGTCGATGGTCAATGCTGTTCTACGAGGGGATGGGTGTTTTCAAAATGCGCAAGATGATGTGCAGGATGGGACACTTTGTTTGGCCCATTCAAGTGAGTGTGGCTGGTGGGTATATGGTCACTAGATGTTTGATGGAATGTCGACTGCAGTAATTGATGTTATTATGGTCTTAAATGCTACAGGTGGTAATGGTCTTACGGGTGTGGGTGAGAATGCGGTCCTTGGACCTTCTCAAACAATTCGATGCACTGTTTTACGAGTGTATCCCACTCAATTTGTTGTTCCTGGTGCCAAGATGTATCCAGGATTCATGAGCTGGTTTTTCTTAGTCTCTGGAGATATGATTAACTTTATTGCTGTTGTTGTCCAAATTTTTGACATTTGGAGTCTTAGTGGCAGAGTTTATGTGGAGTATTACTGTGATGGGTCATACCGCAGGGATACTAATGACATCAGGATGCGAAAAATTGGGTCGGAGCTTAGGACTGCTGTGAAATGGGTGATAGATGTTCAGTCTATCTTCTTGTCGGGATCAATTAAGGATTGTTACCAGTTTATGGCTGAGTTAGTTCTCATGAGTGAAACAGAGACCTTGTGTTGTTTTGCAAGATATGAAGGTGCTTGTTATGATGTCCTTGTGATGGACAGGTTGGTTGTAGACATGGCACAATGCACGTGTGACTATAAATGTAGAGCGCACAAGTATGATCAAGGCTAATTTGGATGTGCTGTTGAAGTGTTACTATTTTTATGATCCAGGCATAGATCTTATTGGTTGAATTGATATAGTTTTATGCTAGTTATCTAGTTTCTCCAATGTAGAAGAACTCTGTTGCTAGTTGTTGCAAATTAGTTTATCTAATTTGCTTTGCTGAATAGTTGTTTAGTTGTTTGTTGATTTCGCGGGGTATGCCCCTAGAATTGTATAATTTGTTCCCTTGGGTATAAAATTTTTATTAGCAAAAAAAAAAACTTCATTTTGGACTCGTTTGAACAAGAAAATTAATTTTGCTTCATTTTTTACTCGTTTGAGCATGGAAACCACTTGTAGGTTTGTTCTTGACTCGTTTGACCCCTAGAACTAATTAAAACTTCATTTTGGACTCGTTTGAACAAGAAAATTAATTTTGCTTCATTTTTGACTTGTTTGAGCATGAAAACCACTTGTAGCTTTGTCTTGACTCGTTTGACCCCTAATACTCACTATAACTTCATTTTGGACTGAATCTCTGGCCAGAAGGTGGTGACAGGTCACAATTTGAGGACCACTACATGTTCTATTGTCATGGCATTGTTGAATGGGGTGGCTACTATTGTTGGGCGAATTGATAGACAATTGTAAATTAATTTCCAAAATTTAAAAAATGGTTTTTGCTATGCTTATGTGCCCATTTCAGTTGCCACATGCCAGGGTTGGTGAATGCAGGCCAGGCTAGGGGTTCCATCAGCGCCTATTCCATGGCATAGTTATTTTTTTTTTGCTAATTAAAATTTTATACCATAGAAAACGGTTACATTTCTAGGGGCATGCCCCGCGATAAGCAAACGTTAACCAGTGGAACAACATAGAAAAACTACCTAAACTAGCTCATAATAACTCAAGCATATAGCTAGATAAACTAGTTTAAAACCTAGTTTAAAGACAACAATTAACACTCTGGTTAAACATACAAATCAGAATTGAAATGAGTAATATAGATCATAAAATGTGGAACCTCCTGGTTCACATCCCAATTTTTATCCAGTAGCCATTTCCCCAGCATAGCAATCCAATGCTCTGCTCCATCTAATGGAATAACCATAGCACCTGTTCTGCACCCATCACTAGGATCATGCGACCTTTGCTGAAATGTCTCCTTTAGGCCATCATTAACAAACCACGCAACAGTGCTAACATCATTGTCATGCCCATCATTGTTACAATTCATCCGCCAGTCTGACTGCACGAACTTTGAGTTCACCATCTGCAAATAGTTGCCCAAAACATCAATGTTCAGACCAACCCAAGCATTGTCACAACAATCCGCAACATGACAGGCCATTCCCCTGTCCATCAAAAGTTCCGAGTACCCACTAATTGAGATGCAGACACCATTAACAAGAAACCCCACTGCCATTGTTTGCAAAGTGGCCACATCAGAAACTTCCGCAATAGCCTTAGAATCCAAAAACATTTCTATCCGAGCGATCGGCCTACATAGGACATTAATCCTGTTCCTTAATTCATTATTAAAACCAAGTATTGATGTTGCCTTGAAACGGCAAACATCAACACCGACCCTAGCAGTCAAGACAGGTCCAGTCTTCAAACAGTAGACAAGACAAAGATACAGACCAAATGGAACCAGACGAGGTCCCATTGTTAGCATGTCAGCATCATTTTCACCAATATAAATGACCACAATGTACCATGAATGGTTCTTCTTAACACAGTGATCACGACCACACTGCATAGACATAATGTTCAAATTATGCTTCCTCTTGTCAGGACAAATTTTGAATGTACCTTTCTGCGGGTTCAGTATACCATCAACAGGAACAACAGTCCCTGCTCGCTCCACTTGAATATGACCTCCCTCACGAGCAGCCAAACACCGGTACAGATTCTTTCCGTTAACAAAATGCACAGAATCGTCTTCAAGACCAGACTTATAGGAGTCTCTCCTCAGCTCCGAATAGAACCCATTAGGATTAATAAAGAGCATTACATCCAATACATTGAGGTTTCCATCTGCAGTAGGGATTAACTTCCTATGCACAAGACATATCCCATCTAATATCATAATCGATGCCTGACATTTTTGCAGACAACCATTCCTCAGCATACACGCATATCCATCATGTTTCATAACCATGGGCAACCACAAGCCACCAATCCGGATGTACCCATCACTATCGTGCAAGTCTTCATCGACGGAACAGTTCGAAAGCTTCATCAAATAGCCTGCATACGAATCTTTCAAAGTGGACAACATCAGAACCGCAAAGACTCTGTGAAGCATTATGTCAAGCACCTTGTGGGTACCAACACCTCTTATAACTCATTTCCAAATTTCACATAATTTGGTTACGTAACAACGAAATCTATCCCGTCCATCCGAAAGAATAGCAAAGCAACCAGAGTAGATCGAATTCTTGAGAACCTCGTCGCGAACATGTCTGTGAGGGATAAAAGTCACCTCGCCCGTCCAATAAGACCCGCCCTCTGCTCTTTCAATAGGAGTGTCTCCTGTCGATAAATGAGTATAATCGAAGAAGATTATATCCCCACAATTAGATGGGTTACCACCCATATCCCGAACTAGGCAGCAGGTCCTTCACTCGAGACGAAACCGAAGCATCGCGAACCAATGATTCATCAGAACCATCACTTGTTTTAGCAACCCCTTGTCTCTTCGCATCCTGCTTTACTCCGATATCCTCCAAAGGATACACAGTCACAAGGTTCTCCGAAAAAGAGACCCTCTTCGGACTCCTGATCGGACTACCCACCGGAAGGCAAACTTCAGATCCTCGCGCACGGGGAGGAATCACAGTCACTAGGTTCTTCGAAAATGAAACCCTCTTCATTAAACTAATAATTATATAGTAAGAAATATGGTGTTTGAGGTGTATGATTAGAAGAGGAAAGGTGAATTTGGGAAGGCTAATGAGAAGATCTGATGAAGAAATTGTGTAGATTAAGGTTAAAATTTGGTGGCGGCTAGGTTTTTAGAGAGAGGTTAGAGAGAAGTTAGAGCATATACGACTCTCATGGGGTACATGTGCGCGGAGAGAATATATTCTTGGCATAGTTATTTTGTTGTGTTTTATCGTGTCTAGTTGATTGCTAGTTTATCTAGCATTATTTATGTTTTTCTCCTTGTTGTTCCGCTAGGAAGATGTGTCACTAATCACGGGGTATGCCCTAGAGATGTAATCATTTTCCCTTGGTATAAATTTTTAATTAGCAAAAAGAAACTTCATTTTGGACTCGTTTGAACAAGAAAATTAATTTTGATTAATTTTTGACTCATTTGAGTATGGAAACCACTTGTAGATTTGTTCTAGACTCGTTTGCCCCTTATAACTCATTAAAACTTCATTTTGGACTCGTTTGAACAAGAAAATTAATTTTTCTTATGAGAGTCCTTTCTCTCTAAAAATCCTCTCTCTAGAATCTAAAAAATTTCCTCATCAGGTCTAAATTTTCCTTCCTAAATCCATCTTTCCTCTCTTATCCCTCACCATAATCACCATATTTCTTTCTTTTTCTACCTTTGATAGCATGTCTCGGAAGAGGGCTTCTTTCTTGGAAGACTCGTTGTTGGAGACAAGGAGATCTAGTGGTCGCCCAGTTGTTGGTCACACTAAGTTGAGTAGTGATGATATCAAGAAGCATGAGATGAAGACCAAGGAGGGGTCAGTTTCGGTTACGAGCCCGAAGAGGGTTTCGTTCGCGGAGAACCTGGTGTTGGTGATTCCATCGATACCTAGAATTGGGAGATGTCTTCAATTGGGGGAGCGCGCTAAGGGTGCCCAAAAGGGTTCTTCTAGAGCTAGATCTATTGAGACACTATTGGAGGAGACGCATAACCAACCTTCAAAGAGGTTGAAAGCGGATAAGGATAGTGGCAAGAAGGGGATGATGGTGGATGTCGGATCCGGGATTGCTTCGAGAACCCGGAGCTCTATTAATCTTCGATTATGTGAAGGTAACCTCTTCTCTTCCCAAAAGAAGAAGTCTGTTTTTAAGGTTTTAGGTAATGATGCTACTCCTATTATTGTCTCGGATTCTTCGGATTCAAATTTGGCTTTTGCCAACCGAAGGGTGGATGATGCTGGTCTGGAGGTTTCCAGACCTATGGATGTGGGATTGGAGTCGGGGCCTGCTGTTGATAAGAATAGTAAGGCGGGTACAACGGGATTCGAAACTGATGAGGGCATTGGGGGGGAAGCAGATTATCTCTGTTCACAATGTCTTGGCAAATGATAATGTTACAAGGAGTCGCTTTGGGGGGACCGTTAAATTGAGGCCAATGGACAGGGATGTTAATTCAAGCCCTGGAGTGGAAAATGACATGGTTATTCCTGCTAGCAATGTTGATAGTACATCTAGTAACATTGTTGACACGGTGAATCCTGTGGTGTTGGTAGGACGCTCGGCAGGGGCTAGTCCTGAGGTTGCGATCAATGATAAGGGGAACAACCCATTCCCGGATACTGGTATGCTTAATATGGATGGCTCTATCCTCGATACGGATGAGGATAGTAGGGTCTTGGTGGGTAGGGATAAGTACCATGAAATTAATTCCACTGAATACAAGAATGGTATTCGGGAACTTCTGTTTGGGACGGTGTTTCATATTGAGAAGCTTAAGCACCACATAGAGACCCAGGGTTTTCCTATCCCTATAGTCAAGGATTTCATTCCTCTTAGTGATCTGAAACCATTCGTGAATGGAGTTGGGAAGTTCTATTGCTATAGAACAAAGGAGCTCGCAAGACTAGTGAGCACCGTGTTTCAACTGCAGCACTTTATCCACAATCATGGGATGGGTATTCTACAAGAGGACACTCCTACCGGAGATCCTGCTACTCATAACCAAAATGAAGAGAGATCAATTCCCAATGATGATCTTGATGACCCTGCTTTGCTTCAACAAGATACTAAAGGATGTAATGCAGATGAAGTGCACATAGTGAAGGACTCAGATGGTGTCCATTTGGTTGATGCAGGAGATGCAGGAGTAGTGCATATGGGGATGGACTCGGTGATTGGCCATGATAGGGAGAACGTTGACATGGCAGGAAATGATGAAGGGCAGGAGACTAAGGTTCGATGGTCAAATTCGAAGCTTAAATTCTGGAGAGAGACTAGGGGAGGTCGCTCTCGCAAGATGTAATCCCAGGCCATATTTTATTTTCTTGTCTATCTAGCTCTATGCTTTGTTGATCGGAAAATGACTTAATGTTGTTTGGCTTTGTATTGCCGGAATGTTGATTCCGTGGGGCATATCCCTGGATTATTGTAAGCTGTTCCTTTTTTGGTATAACATTATAATTAGCAAAAAAAAAATTAATTAATTTTGCTTCATTTTTGACTCGTTTGAGCATGGAAACCACTTGTAGCTTTGTTCTTGACTCGTTTGACCCCTAATACTCAATAAACTTCATTTTGGACTTGTAATTTGGTTCCTGAGAAATTCTTTTATTTCCTTAGCACAGTTAATATCATCTTCAAAAGTTAGGGGAATTTATTTAGAAGAGTGAACAATGAGAGTCGTTCTCTCTCCCTTCTCACTAAATTCTCTCTCTAAAACCCTAATCAGCCACCACTAATTCAAAGCCAAATCCAAACCTTTCTCCATCAGATCTATCATAAATCCTTCACAAATCCATCTTCCTCTTCTCTTACCATATCTTTTATATCTATCTATTACTTTTATTTCGTTCTTAGAAGATGGTCTCAAAGGATCTCTCGGATGGAGAGAATTCGCTGGAAGCGATCTCATATGGGGTCAGGCTTAATGTACGTACTCAAAGACCTGCTTCTTCTGAAGCCAAGGGGCAAGAAGGAAGGACGGTTCCATCCCAGAGTAGGGGGTGGGACATTTGTAATACTGATGGTCCTAGATCTGGGGTTGCGGCTCGCACTCACAGTTTGGTTAAGCACCAAATGATTGATGGTAAGATTTTCTCTCAAACCAAATTGAATAGGCCAATTGAGGTAAGTGTTGATACTCCTATTGATTTATCTGATTCGTTGGATTTATGAGATGGTAAGGATTTGGGTATCGAGGAGGAGGAGGTAAACTCTGATATTCCATCGAGTCCTTGTCGGGAATTACCTGTATTTTCTAATACATGTGATAGTGATCCATCTGATGTGGGCATGGTTGAGGGTCTTGCTAGGCCTAACCTGAATACCAGGGATACTATGATTATTGATGAATTAGAGGTGGCAAAAGATGACAATCGAGTTTTAGTCTCTCAAGTGTTTGAAGAATTGGCGATTCCTAGTGGTAATAGGAATGTGGCGATAGCCCAGGTGATTAGCCAGGCAACAGCCGACATTAGTGTTACTGGGCTTGTTCCAGTGAGGGATGGCATCCCAGGCTATGGAGATCTAGCGATTCCTGATGGTGATGGGAATGTGGTGGTGGCTTATAACGTTAGCTACCAGGCAATAGAAGAGAATAGGATTACTGTGGTTGCTAAGGTTATTAAGGATGCTATCCCTCCTCAGGGATTAAAGCATAACTATATGGGCCTGGATGAGGAGGGCAAAGGTATGAATTTGCCCCCTGTTTTTTTGAATCTAAGTTTTACAGCTGTTTATTGAATATATGGGGTATGAGGTTCCAACTCTAATGCGGCAGAGTGATACTCTTGTTAAACCATCGGGTTTTTCCTGATTGATTTCTCGGAGTTGGACCAGGATGAGGAGTTGTGTGAAACTTTAATTGTATTACTCAGTTGCAAGATTACACTGTCAACAAGGGGATTGAGATCCCGGCTGAAGGTATTTATATGGATGTGTTTGTCGATGATAAAGGGGAAACTAGGGAAAGATTGGTGACCCAAAGGGCAGTACCTAGTATGAAGCATCAAGCAACAGTTGATGATAATAATGCAAAGTCTTACAAGAAAATGGTTAGATGGAAGGAGGATGTTCAGACCATCATGAACCCGAAGGAAAGCGGACCTAGCGCTCCTGCTTTTGATATGATTACTGATGTGGAGATGTCGGAGAGGCAAATTGAAAATGAGGTTGATGAAGCTTTTGATTTCTTAAAAGGAAATGTATTATCTGATGGCACCTCGACAATGGCAGTTGACAGCAGTGACACTGGGTCTAGCATTGGTGGTAACAAAAAGGTTGAGTTGAATGTGGGAAGGCTTGGGGATGATATCCCATGGGAGGACTTTCCTATTGTCAGCACCCTTCCCTCTATCGATAACATGGATACAGATCTGTTCAGAGTTAGTATTTTTAGGGGAGTCCTTAATTCCCCTATGCATAAACTGGATAGCCTCTGGGGTTTTGGTATGGAGATTGATGTGGTGCAGAAATGTAATGTATCTTATGGGAATCCTACTGCGGCTTTAGGTCATTGGGAGGTGTCTATTGCGGAAGACCCTATGGAAGCTGATACTGATGGTCCCCAAGCAAAGGCCAGGATGGAAGAAGATTTGGTAGCTCCTGCTGATGGTCAGGTGAAGAAAGTTCGTTGGACCAAGTCCAAGCTCAGGCAATGGAGAGCGACTAGGGGTGGTCACTCTCGTAGACTATAATTTTTCAGTCAGTTTCTTTATGGTTTTAGTATGTATTAGTGGGATGCCATTATAATGGCATCGTTTAATGGTTTGTATGAATTTTGTTGATTTCGGGGGTATGCCCCTAGACTTGTTTAAGCTGTTCCTTTTTGGTATAAAATTTTTTAATTAGAAAAAAAAACTTCATTTTGGACTCATTTGAACAAGAAAATTAATTTTGCTTCATTTTCGACTTGTTTGAGCATGGAAACCACTTCTAGCTTTGTTCTAGACTCGTTTGACCCTTATAACTCATTAAAACTTCATTTTGGACTCGTTTGAACAAGAAATTAATTTTACTTCATTTTGGACTCGTTTGAACAATAAAATTAATTTTAGAGTAAAGTGTACTTTGTGTACCTGAACTTTGGCCAAGACACCACTTGAAATACCAAGGTTTCAAATCTGCCACGGGCAATAATGAACAAGCTAATTACTTACAATTAGTGTACTACCGTCCATTTGCTACTAACTTCATTAAATGATCAGGGGTAAAGCAGTCTTTTCCCATCTAAAACAGCTTTAACCTTCCTCTCCCTCTCTTCCTCTCTCGTCTCATCCTCACCATCTCTTCTCTATACCGCTTTCGACCCGCCACCACTATCACTTCTGATCGGTGGTGGTCATTTTTCCGGCGACCCATCGCCGAAACCCCCACACTCAACCAACACCCTTAATTTTGGTACCAAAACATTCCTCTCATCTCCCCCAATCTTTCCCATCTACTATCTCTCCCTCTCCCTCTCTCGTTCACCACCACCGCCACCCAAAAATGTGGTGGTGGTTACCCCTCTCCGGTCATCCTCCATTCAAGATGAAACCATCATTCAATTCATCTCATTCTCCTCGTCGTGTTCTTATCAAACAATTTCACAAACAATCAACCATTCAAAAACACCGACTTTGTAAGAACCCTAATTTTTGTAATATTTTCTTTTATATAATATCATGTGACATTGTCAATTGGGAACCTTTCCAGTCATCCCTGTTGTTTAATGGAATTGATTGTTTGAGAAACTATGTTGTTACATTCACTATGTAAGATAAAGGGAAGATTGTTGAAGGCAAGAATCTTATTGTTAGTAAGAATTATAAAACTTGGGATTTGAGAGTTAATGGAGTATTAAAAGATTTATTAAGAATTATGACGAGGAGTTATGGATATTCGAGGAATTCACACAATTAAGTGCTTAAGGAATTACAAGGGAAACCTCTACGCGACAAAATATTATTACGAGAGATTAATTAAGATACGATACGAATTAAAGATTAAGTGACAAGCATTGGTGGAAGAATAATGATACAAGGAATGATATTGCAAGCAAGTCCCATGCAACTAAGTAGTTAGGAAAGCAAACTAGTAACACCAAGTGGATAAGAGGAATAGTAACTAGTTATTACATTTTCCAAGGAGACAAGAGGGTATGGTGGCCTATACCCTAGACTTGTACCATGTGAGACATATCTATACACCAATACATATCAACTACACTTTATACAATTATTCAACCAACACCAAAAAGCAAAGCAAGAAACACTCTCTCCCCCCCCCCCACAAGAACATAGCTCTCGGCCAAGGCTAAAACAAGGAAGAAAAATTTTTCCTTCTTCCATTTCTCTTCATTCATAATTCAAGGCAAAATTCCTAGGCACTCTACATCATATAAGGAAGGTATACTAAGAATTCCAACCCTTTTCATCCATTAATTTTCAAGTTATTAATTGTTAAAGTTTTGATGAATAGTAACAAGGTTGAGTTTTCTTTTAGATCTTGGATTATAAGGATTATAGGAGCTTATTCAAGGTGTTCTTGAGACTTGTAAGGCATACCCAAGGCTCCTAGATACTCAAGAAGGTATAAAAACCCTAACCCCTCTTGGCCATGTAGTGTTTGTGATGTTTAATGATAGATCCATGTGTATTTGTGTGAATCTTGGACATATAAGTGATGGATGATGTAGATCTTGAGTTTAAGTGTTGTGGTTGTGATTTTGATGCTTGTGGTTAGTATATGTATCTCCATGTATGTTATAAAGTATGAACTTGGTGACTTAGATGTTGGTTGTGATGTGGATGTAAGATTCTTGGTTGATTTAGTGATATAAGCATGCTGAGATTTTTCCCGGAACTTGAACTGTCTTGTAAGAGGGTTTTGAACCCCCAAATCTTGTCCCCTGAGGTCCTAATATAATTGTTGGAAAGGTATTTGAATGTAGTTTCCAGAAATATAAGGTTCGTGACTAGGTGATGTATAGATTTTGAGTTATGGCCGGAGAAGTGAAATGTGTTTCTGGATTCCGGACTGCAAGATAAGTGGATGTTTTATCCACTTGGAATGCTTCGTATCGGCTTGAATTGATGACTTGAACTCAAGTATGTGGTGTTTTTGATGTGTTTTTAGTGAATTTGTGCAGGAATAAGAGTCGGATGTGGGATGATGTTTTCCATGCTTAAATGGTGGGTTTTGAGCTTAAAGAATAATAGTACATCAAATTGCGAGAGAGCCGAAAGAAACGGAATGAAAATCGGAGTTAAAACGAAGAAAATAGAGCAAAATCAGCAAATGAACAGTAAGTCGGGCGCGGGCGCGCCTAATTTGTACTAATTTCGGGCGCGGGCGCGCGGGAATGAACAGTAGCGCGGTGCGGGTGAAAATCAGCCAGAAACTCTGATTTTGTTTTGGTCATATCTTGAGTTCTACAAGTCCGTTTTGGGCGATCTTACAGTCCACGCGAAGCTAACGAGATTTTCTATCATTCAAAGGTGGTCCGGAGTCCAGAATTATTGAAGAGAATTTTGAATCAAAACAGAAACTTCCAGAAGTTGCAGAATTCTATTCCAACAAGGAAATTGCCACAATTCCTACTTCTATTAAGTATGGTAATTGCTTTGGGCGGCTAGAACATTCCAGAATCAGATCTACACATGGAATTGGCAATTCTATTCTCATTCAAGAACGGAAATTGCCAATCTTCTATTCCAACTCTAAAAAGGCAATTGCTTAGTGGACAAGACTTCTAGAGCCTATATAAACACATCCTGCCATTGTAATTTAAAACACCATTACATATCAATTACTTAGTTTTATTTGTATCTTTTCATACTTTGTTTTTATCATGGTTTCATCAGATCCCATGATGACGGGAGGTTCGATTATGAACTAATCGTTGTCATGGGATTCTAACGGATTTACTTATGGAATTTAGATGTTGATTGCTTAACTTGATATATGTGTGGTGAATTTGCGATATCCTTGCAGGGTTGTATTTAATTCATATAGATGCGTAGCTAACATCTATCTTGTTAATCTTTATTGAAGCGACAGTGGATCTTTAGATTTAGAACTTGCCATGCTAGCATAAGTCCATGAATGTTATTCATGTTTGTGGTGTGTTTCTAACCGTCTCATACTATTTTATGTAATCTTATGGATACTTGATCTTCAACCATTATGTTTTCAAATTCTATAGACATATAGGGTCTAAGCATAATTGGTGCCTGCATGATTTCTATCTTCTGTGGATATTGTGTAGATTGGTGTGCGTGTACTGAAAGGTAACGTATACTTATTTCGTGTTGTCCGATTAGTTATCGTAACCACCACATGTATTGATAAAAGGGCATGATCTCTAAAGGAAGTTTGTATTGAAGTTAGGATTCCATGGTTCATATTGCGTAAGTAATTTATTTTAATTATAGTTAGTCAGTTAATTCTTAGTTGATAATTTGCATCTTAGTTAGTTTAGTTAATTAAAACTCAAATTTGTTATTTGTCTTAGCAGTGAGTAATAACCATACATTGTTGCATAGGTACAATAACTGAATTAAAACCTTAACCAGATCTCTGTGGGAACGAACTCGACTTATTCATATATTACTTGTGACCGCGTACGCTTGCGTGATTTTTGTGTAAAACTGCACTAAATGGACCCCTTGTGAACCTTGTCTAAACCCCTAAAAATTTATGTAGGATCATGAAAAAATTAGAGAAGCTAGTAAATTCAATGGTGAAGGCTACCCATAAAGAATTGGATTAAAATATGTATTTTTCAAGTTTATAAAAATGCTAGAGTAAAATTCGTGCAAGGGAAAAAGTCGTAAGTGGAGTGTAATTTTAGGGGTAATGGATGTGATTCGGATATGGTAACCAAATTAAGCCGAATAAGTGGCGAGCGTAATCGATTGATGACATGAACCTATAGTGGGGCTAGAGAGTCATAACACGAAGTCATTAAGTTAATTTTGTACCCCCTAAAACCCCGCAATTAAAGAAATATTGTTAAGGTACTAACGATCGGCTATTGATTATGTATAGATCGTTCCACTCAGCAAGCTCGACCACCCCAACCTCACCAAGGCAAGTTTACTTTTCAAAACTTACATATATAATGGCTTTCACTGTTGTGTTTGTAGTTTTCAATCATATCAAATGTTTATGTTTATCGAAGCATCGATGAAATTGAGATGTATAAGTTCATATATGTTTGCACCCATTGAACTTAGAATGAAATGTTTTCTTCGGAAAATGTGTAAGAACCCTAATTTTTGGTAATATTTCCTTTTATTTAATATCTTGTGACATTATCATTATGGAACCTTTCTAGTCATCCCTGTTGATTAATAGAATTGATTGTCTGAGAAACTGCGTTGTTGCATTTATTATGTAAGATATACAGAGAGATTGTGAAGGCAAGAGTCTTACTGTTAGTAATATTTATTAAACTTGAGATTTGAGAATGGTTAGAATATTAAAGGATTTATTAAGAGTTATGACGAGGAATTATGAACATTCGAGGAATTTACACAATTA
The DNA here is from genome assembly GCA_036435485.1 of Saposhnikovia divaricata. Lineage (NCBI taxonomy): Eukaryota > Viridiplantae > Streptophyta > Magnoliopsida > Apiales > Apiaceae > Saposhnikovia > Saposhnikovia divaricata. The sequence continues at coordinate 132,635,925 of CM071594.1, read as the reverse complement.
GTACTTAAGGAATTATAGGGGAAATTTCTACGCGACGTAATATTATTACGAGAGAATAATTAAGATACGATACGAATTAAAGATTTAATTATAAGCATTGGTGGAAGGATAATAATACAAGGAGTAGTATTGCATGCAAGCCCATGCAACCAAGTAGTTAGAAATCAAACAAGTTAGTTGGCCATTGGAAGATTAATAGTGTTTAGTTGGTTACTTTTTCAAAAAAAGGGGACACATAGTACAAGAGCCCATGCTTGCTAGTACTACCACCTATGCTTACATGTGATATGTATCACCCAACCTACATGACCTAACACTAATTATTCACCCAAGATAAACACAAAAACAAAATACAAATACTTTCTCTCCCCCCCCCCTTGAAGCTTGCTCTCGGCCAAGCAAAAGAAGAAGAAGAAAATTTCTTCTTCTCCCCTCTCCCATCACTCATAAATCTTGCCATAATTCTTAGGTCATCTACATCACATATACAAGGTATGCTAGCAATTTCACTCCATTCTATCCAACCATTTTCAAGTTACAAATTATTCAAGTTTTGGTAAATGGTAACCAAGTTTGTTTTCACTTAGATCTTGCATTGTAAGTATTGTAGGAGGCCATCTAAGGTGTTTTTGAGTTGTGTAAAGATTGTTCAAGGCCTCTAGGAGCTCAAGAAGGTATAAAATCTCAAACCCCCCTTGGTTATGTGTTGTTCATATAGTATGGTAGTAGATCCATGTGTTTTAGGACTTATCTTGGATATATATGTATTGGATAGCATGGATCTTGGGTTTTGATGTTGAGATTGTGATTTTTATGACTATGGTTAATATATATATCTCCATGAGTGTTATGAGTCATGATCTAAGTGTATTAAGTGGTGATTATGTTATGGAAGTATGAAAAATGGTTGATCTAAGTGGTTTGAGCTTGCTGAGTTTGTCCAGGAACTTTGATCTGTGTTGTAGCACGATTTTGAACCCCCAAATGATGTCCCCTAATGTCCTACCTTATATTGTTGGAAAGATAATTGAATTTAGTTTCTGGAAATGTAAGGTTCATAGCTAGGTGATGTGTGGATTTTTAGTTATGGCCGGAGGAGTGAATTTTGTTTCTGGAATATGGACTGCATTAAGTGACCCCCTTGTGAACCTTGTTTAAACACCTTAAAATATATTTGGGATCATGGAAAAATTTGAGAATGTAGGTAATGCAGTGGTGAAGACCACCCAAAAGGAATTGGATTAAAATATGAATTTTTGGATTTTATAAAAATGCTAGAGTAAAATTCGCGCAATGGAAAAAGTCGATTAGTGGAACATTATTCTAGGGTTAGTGGTTATGATTCGAACGTGGTAACTAAATTAAGTCGAGTAAGTGACGAGCGTAAACGAGTGATGACATGGACCTATAGTGGGGCTAGAGAGTCATAAGGCGAAGTCGTTAAGTTAATTTCGCACCCCCTTAAAACCCCGTAATTAAAGAGAAATTGTTAAGGTACTAACGAACGATTATTGTTTATGTATAGATCGTTCGAATCCGCACGCTCGACCACCCCAACCAAACCAAGGCAAGTTTACTTTTCAAAACTTATCCCTATACAAGGATTTTCACTGTTGTGTTTGTAGTTTTCAAATTATATCAAATGCTATGTTTATCGAAGTATTGATGCAATTGAGATTGAACAAGTACATGTATGCTTTTACCCCTTGAACTTAGATTGAAGTGTTTTCTTCGGACAACGACTCTAGCAATAGAGGTCGTAGCGGTCCATATATACTATTGACCGGGGAGCGGTATATCATTATATCGTATGTATATTGCGAAAACCCGAAGGGTCATTCGGGTGGTATCGTATATTCAAATAACTATTGCTATATCTTCGTAAATACTCGAAACCCTATCTTGGATTAAAAGTTTATTTTATCGAATAATTATTTTATTAATTATTAATATTAAATCTTAAAATATTACTTATTAATTACTGTTCATTATTTACAGACAAGTTAATCCAAGATACTTTTTAATTCTTTCAAACTCGAACTCTTTCGAACTCAAAACATTTTCGAAAACCCCCGGTCAGATTCTGCTTCTTGTATGATTTCAAGAATCATTGGTCGACTGATGTCGGACCTCAACTACTCTGTTTTCAATCAAAATCAAGTTTTAAAAGAAAAGAAAAAGGGACTCTGGCAGGTGTGGGAACCGTTGACGAACGATTCCCAGGGTGTGTAAGCGGCCGTGAGCCAGGCGGTCCATCACTTATTATTCCGGCCCAGGTGTTGCCAAAGGATGATTACGGATGTAGTTTTCATCGAGGGTGATTACGGATGTAGTTTTCACCCGAGGGATAGTTACGGATGTAGTTTCTATCCTTCTACCGGTAGAGAAGACCCGTGGATTATTGGACTTGGATGTGGCGACTGATCATCGTCAATCCTCGTCAGGTTTTTTTTTATGTTTTCTTTAAGTCCCGTTCCTCCATTTTGGAAAAATGCTTTGACACTGCTTCTTAGGCTTTTGTGCCAAGTTGCTGATAGTGTTCTATTTTGATGAGAAAGATGTTGATTCAATGCAGTATCTAGAACTGCATGTTTATTTTGAAAACGAGGGCACATATTGTTGCACCTTCGAGATTTATCAATTATGACAAGTGATTTTATAACTGATTGATACAAACAAATATATCAACTGCCAATCATACGAGATGTTATATTGCCTATCTTACATATATTTCTTGCTGAGCTATAGTTGCTCACTCTTGCTTGTTTTCAAATTTTACAAACACAACAGCTAAGCGAAATGGCAAGACCCAGGCAGACTGTTCGAAAGCAGGTGACTAGGCCCGAGCCACCACTTGAGATTCCACCGGTAGGCCCCATTAGCCGGATTGGTTGGCAGCTTTTGTTAGTACGTTTTATTTATCAGCATGACCTGTGCAAGGCAGTGTATCGTAACAAACTTTCAAGCCGCCAACTTCGCTTCATATCAAAGTGTTGCTGGTAGCATAAATACTATTTAATTCGGTCTGTAATAACTCTGATAACTTTATTACTGTTTAATCAATGTGTGACGTTTCTGAGGCTCTAACCTGTGTGTGTGAGTGTGGTGTGAGTTTATTGTGGGGTCGATGGCTGTGTTATTTATATTGTGTGCAAGAACAGGTATGTTATTAATGGAAAATGGACCGTGAGCGCCTAGATCTCCGACCCCGGATCTGGGGGCGTCACAGAAATGGTATCAGAGCGAGGTTACAGTTCTCAGAAACGATAATTTAAGAAAGCAACCCTAATAATAATAACAATAACGATAACCTTAATAACAACTTTAATAATACTTAGAACTCTATTCGAGTTTGTAGTCGGGTTATCGGATATAGCCCTGACTTTAAGGCTCGTGAGGGAACTACTCCTAAACCCTTCTTTTATGGTTAGTGACCCACCTTATTTCCCTTGTGTAGATGGAGGAGATACCAGACCCTGAGGCTTTCGAGAGAGAGCATGACGAGGCCCTGATGCGAGAGACCGAGGATCCTGAGGAGGATATGGGTGTTGACTCCGAGCTTGGCCCCTGGATTACTGTGATAGATAGTACTGATGATGAGGATCCCGTTGAGGAGCCCTTTGAGCCTGAGCCCGAGCCAGAGCCTGTTACCCCATCTCCTGTAGCTACTGATGAGGAGAGTGTGAGATCCGGCGAGGGTCGTGTTGTGTCACCCCCACCTTCTCCATAGACATCTAGCCCTGTTTCATCGGACGGTGACTCTGAGGATGACACTTCCGGCGAGGAGGAGCTTGACCCTACCCCTGCTACTGCTCCTGCTCCTGCTGCTGCCGCTGCACCTACTCCTGTTCCTGTCATACCACCTCCACCGGCGGACCTACCCCCAGTGTCGGGTACTGAGCATGCTTACGTGGTACAGTTCCTAACCCGAGACTTACTATCTGCAGAGGCCCGACTTAACGAGGCGAGGCGGGCACTAGTGGAGGAGCGCGAGGCGCGCTTGAGGATCCAGGCTGAGATGAGGACCACTGTTGCTAGGAGGACTAGGGCTCGACTCCACAGGATTGAGATGAGGAGTCGCGATAGGATTCTTGGTTTAGGGATCCGCGGGGGCGGAGTGATCCAGGCTAGGGATGCTAGGCGTGTTGTGCGTCGTGCATTTACCCGAGTGAGGACCTTGCTCCGTCGCGGTGCGGCCCCGTGATGTGTTACTGATAGCTCAGTCCCCTAGGTTCAGATGACATTAGTGTGTCGATTTTGCGGGATAGTTGACTTGTGCAGTGGTATCCTTTCTGACCAGTGGATGAGTAGACTGACCTACAGATATGTAGATGTGACTTCGGGTAGTATGTATGGATGTAGCCCTACTTTTGTGTAGCCTGACTATTCGGATGACGTATTTGTATTTGTTCCACTTTTGCTAGACTTTGACATCGGAACTATGTATTTGGCTCTAACATCCAAATTTGTGATAACCCTTGTACCGTACTTATTCAGTTTCAGTTTCCTTAATATTGCCTCAACTGCTTTACTTTCCGATGCCATGCTTTACTGTTTTGATATACAACTGTGATTATATAATTGCTACAAGCCGCAAATACAACCATACTGTTTCAAATTTACGATATGCGATTTCAAATTATTTTCTACAATTTCCAAAAATGTTCCTACAATCTTTAAAAAATAAATTTTTCGAAAAAAAAAATGTGTTTTGAAATTTTGAAAAGTATTTTTGAGGTTTCGAAATTTTGAAAACTCTTGTAAATGTTTTCGCATCCCAAAGGGATCTTTCCCCCAAAAATGTTTGACATTTTATCTCCAACATCGGATTATTAAAACTTTTGCACTTCCACCCTTATGAGGAGGAACGATACGCTCCTGGCCCGTGCAAACGCTGTCAGGTAATTGGAAAACCCTAACCCCTTTCTTGTTTTATTATCAGAATCATGCCACCCAGAAGAATGAACACTCGAGCCCACCCGATTAGTTCTGAGGGCCAGGGTAGCCACCATGGAGCCGGAGGCCACCAGAACCTTGAAGGGGAGAATGTCAACCTGAGTGAGAATGAGGGCAACGATCATAACCTGTTTGATGACTCTGAGTATGAAGAAGAAGAAGCGGGTGATGATACCCGAGAGGTAGAACATCCTAGGGGAGGCCCTATGGAACAGTTCATGGAGTTACTTAGGCAGAACTTGGACCGACCCCCAGTTCAGCAACCACCCCAGAATGCTAATGCTAATGCTTTCCGGAACTTCAAATCCCTGAAACCCCCAGAATTTAAAGGAACTGCCGACCCTGTCGAGGCAAGGGCCTGGCTGAAGGAAATGGAAAAATCTTTCGAGATACTAGGTGTCGCTGAGGAGCAGAAGACTGTTTTCACCACTTACCTTCTGAAGGGTGAGGCGAACTATTGGTGGGAAGCTAAGAAGAATTTGGAAGGAAGAGGTGTGGTAACCTGGGAGAGATTTAGCGAGCTGTTCTTGGAGAAGTACTTTCCTAGGTTCATGGAGACACAAATGGAGCTAAAGTTTTTGGAGCTGAAGCAAGGAAATATGACGGTGGCCGAGTATGAGGCCAAATTTACTGAGTTGTCAAGGTTTGTGCCGGAATATGTGAACTCTGAGGCAAAGAGGGCCCGAAGATTCCAATTAGGGCTAAAACAATGGATTCAGAATCGTGTGGCGGTTCTTGAGCTGACAGACTATGCCACCCTGGTACAGAAAGCGTCAATTGTTGAAGCTGGAAGTGAACAGATGCAGAAGGAGAGAGAAGGAAAGAAGAGGAAGTTGGATAGCCGAAAGGGAAACTCTGCTGGTGGGAGCTTTCCGAGCAAATTTAAGCGAGGAACGATGTCCCAAGCAAGCGGGAACTTTGGAACCAAGAGAGCTGAAAGTTGGAGTGTGGGCCAGGGCGGCCGACCACAGGGATCGTCTTACTCTACCCCATCCCGAGCCCAACCCCCAGAATGCAACAAATGTGGAAGGAAACATGCGGGCGTGTGTAACCTGCAAGATGTGAAATGCTTCAAGTGTGGGCTGACAGGGCATTATGCTAACGCCTGTCGCGGAACTAGTAACAACCCGAGTGTTGGAGGTAATTGCTTCAAGTGTGGGAAACCAGGGCACCGAATGAGGGAATGTATGTCCTCTGGGCCAGCTGCATCGAGAGTGAGTGGAACTGCTTCTAACAAGGCCCCTACTTCAAGAACTTTTAACATGACGGTGCAGGATGCCGTGAGGAACACGGATGTGATTGCAGGTACCTATTACTCAACTCAGTTAAAGCAAATGTTTTATTTGATTCGGGAGCTACCAAGTCTTTCATATCTCTAGATTTTGTATGTCAGTTAGGCCTTAAGACTGAACCATTGAAAGACAGATTGCAAATAGAGATAGCTAATCATGAAATTATTCCCGTTAGCCAAGTATGTCCAGGTTGTGACTTAGAAATAGAAGGGCGACACTTTCGGGTACACTTAATACCTTTTAAACTAGGGGAGTTTGACGTAATAGTAGGTATGGATTGGTTAACAACCCACGGAGCCCAGATTGATTGTGTCAAGAAGAAAGTAAGTTTGAGACTGCCAGGGGACGAAGAAGTAGTGTTTAGTGGGAAACGGCAAAACCAAAAGTTCCTTACTATGATTCAAGCTAAGAGGTTGTTACGTAAAGGATGCGAAGCCTATTTAGCCTATGTGAAGGATACCAAGAAGGAGGCACCAAACCTGCAGGAAATCCCTGTCGTTAATGAGTTCGCGGACGTATTTCCGGACGATCTTCTCGCACTACCACCCGATAGGGACATCGAGTTTTCTATAGACTTAGTTCCGGGTACGGCCCCAATTTCGAAAGCCCCATATCGGCTAGCCCCAGTGGAGATGAAAGAGCTGGCCACTCAGTTACAAGAGTTGTTGGATAAAGGGATGATAAGACCTAGTGTGTCACCGTGGGGAGCCCCGGTGTTATTCGTGAAGAAGAAGGACGGTAGCATGAGACTATGTATAGATTACCGGGAGTTGAACAAGGTGACTATAAAGAATAAGTATCCTTTGCCCAGGATAGATGACCTGTTTGACCAATTGAAAGATGCAGTTTATTTCTCTAAGATTGATTTGCGGAACGGGTACCACCAGTTAAAAATCAAACCAGAAAATATACCAAAGACGGCCTTTCGCACCCGGTATGGACACTATGAGTTCCTAGTGATGTCATTTGGGCTAACGAATGCCCGTACAGCTTTCATGGACTTAATGAATCGAGTCTTCAAGAAATACTTGGACAAGTGTGTTATAGTCTTCATCGATGATATCTTGATTTATTCCAAGACGAAGGAGGAACATGTAGAGCACTTGAGGATTGTATTGGGAGCATTGAGAGAAGAAAAGCTGTACGCTAAGTTCTCGAAGTGCGAATTTTGGTTGAAGGAAGTTCAGTTTTTAGGGCATGTGATTAGCGAACAAGGCATTCTAGTGGACCCAGCCAAAATAGAGGCTGTATCAAATTGGGAGAGACCAACCACTCCGACAGAGGTGAGAAGTTTCATAGGACTGGCTGGCTACTATAGGAGATTCGTCCAAGACTTTGCAAAGATAGCAGCCCCTTTGACCCGACTAACTCGCAAGACCGAGAAGTTTGTGTGGACTGAAAAATGCGAAGAGAGCTTTCAAGAGTTGAAAAAGAGGTTGGTGACAGCACCAGTACTACCCCTACCTGATGATAAGGGAGATTTTGTGATTTATAGCGACGCATCCCATAAAGGTTTAGGGTGTGTGCTTATGCAGCACGGTAAGGTGATTGCGTATGCGTCCAGACAACTTAAGGAATATGAGATAAGATACCCCACCCATGATTTGGAATTAGCAGCGATAGTTTTTGCTTTGAAGATCTGGAGACATTATCTTTACGGAGAAAAGTGTGAAATCTACACGGATCACAAGAGCTTAAAGTACATATTCACTCAGAAAGAGTTAAACATGAGGCAGAGGAGATGGCTAGAGCTAATTAAAGATTATGATTGTGAGATTCATTATCACCCAGGGAAGGCCAACGTGGTGGCCGATGCACTTAGCCGAAAGGAGAAGCTTAAGATGATAACGTCAGTGGACGAATTGATCAAGGACCTTGAGAAACTGGAGATTGAAGTGAGGCTACCAGGAATTGGACAAGAGAGTCTAATGGAAATAAAAGTCCAACCACCATTATTGGAGAAGATTAAGTTATGCCAGGAAAAGAAAATAGAAGAAGAAAAGAATTCGATGGAGAAAATTTTGACTGGCGAGGAAATTAAGTGTGAGAAGGACGGGAATGGAATTATGAGGTACGCATCTAGGATATGGATCCCGAACGTTCAAGAATTAAAAGACGAGATTTTGCAAGAGGCTCATAGTTCGAGGTACTCAATTCACCCTGGAGGCACTAAGATGTATAGAGATCTGAGAGAATATTATTGGTGGCCTAATATGAAGAAGGACGTGGCAGAGTGGGTAAGTAAATGCTTGACATGTCAAAGAGTGAAGGCCGAACACCAGAGGCCCAGTGGATTGTTGCAACCCTTAGAGATACCCGAGTGGAAATGGGAGCAGATTGCGATGGACTTTGTGGTCGGATTACCAAGGACCAGGACTAATCATGATGCCATTTGGGTAATTATCGATAGGTTGACCAAGTCAGCACATTTTCTTCCAATCAATGAGAGATATACTGTCGACAAGCTGGCAGATATTTACTTAAAGGAGATTGTGGTTAGACATGGGGTTCCTGTGAGCATTGTATCAGATAGAGACCCAAGATTCAACTCCAGGTTCTGGAGAAGTTTTCAGGATTGTGTGGGGACCAAGTTAAACATGAGTACTGCATACCATCCCCAAACAGACGGACAGAGTGAGAGAACCATCCAGACCATCGAGGACATGTTGAGGGTATGTGCCATTGATTTTAAGGGAAGTTGGGATGACCACTTGCCGTTGATCGAATTTTCCTACAACAACAGTTACCATGCGAGTATAGGCATGCCCCCATATGAAGCTTTATACGGACGAATATGTCGGTCTCCCTTGTGTTGGGAAGAAGTTGGAGAGCGGAAGATTTTAGGGCCTGAACTGGTCCAACAGACAAGAGAAACTATCGAGCTCATAAGAGGACGGCTGGTAGCGGCCCAAGACAGACAGAAGAAGTATGCGGACCAGACCCGCAAGGACAAAGAATATGAGGTAGGAGAGTTTGTGATGTTGAAGGTATCGCCGTGGAAAGGATTGATGAGATTTGGTAAGAAGGGAAAACTAAGCCCGAGATTTATTGGACCTTTTGAGATCTTGAAAGGAGTTGGGAGGTTAGCCTATGAATTGGCTTTACCCCCGAGCTTACAGCAAGTACATAATGTGTTCCATGTGTCCATGCTACGACCCTACCATACCGACTTCCGACATGTGATAGAACATGATCAAGTGGATCTGCAACCAGACTTAACATATGTCGAGCAACCCGTAGAAATCATGGATAGAAAGGAACAGGTGCTGAGGAACAAGGTTGTCAAGTTAGTGAGAGTTTTGTGGTGGAATCAGAATGTCGAAGAATCAACATGGGAACTAGAGAGCGCGATGCGTGAAAAGCACCCCCAACTGTTTTCAACCTGATTCCGTGACGGAATGCTTTTAAGGAGGGGAGGCTGTAAGAACCCTAATTTTTGGTAATATTTCCTTTTATTTAATATCTTGTGACATTATCATTATGGAACCTTTCTAGTCATCCCTGTTGATTAATAGAATTGATTGTCTGAGAAACTGCGTTGTTGCATTTATTATGTAAGATATACAGAGAGATTGTGAAGGCAAGAGTCTTACTTTTAGTAATATTTATTAAACTTGAGATTTGAGAATAGTTAGAATATTAAAGGATTTATTAAGAGTTATGACGAGGAATTATGAACATTCGAGGAATTTACACAATTAGTACTTAAGGAATTATAGGGGAAATCTCTACGCGACGTAATATTATTACGAGAGAATAATTAAGATACGATACGAATTAAAGATTTAATTATAAGCATTGGTGGAAGGATAATAATACAAGGAGTAGTATTGCATGCAAGCCCATGCAACCAAGTAGTTAGAAATCAAACAAGTTAGTTGGCCATTGGAAGATGAATAGTGTTTAGTTGGTTACTTTTTCAAAAAAAGGGGACACATAGTACAAGAGCCCATGCTTGCTAGTACTACCACCTATGCTTACATGTGATATGTATCACCCAACCTACATGACCTAACACTAATTATTCACCCAAGACAAACACAAAAACAAAACACAAAAACTTTCTCTCCCCCCCTTGAAGCTTGCTCTCGGCCAAGCAAAAGAAGAAGAAGAAAATTTCTTCTTCTCACCTCTCCCATCACTCATAAATCTTGCCATAATTCCTAGGTCATCTACATCACATATACAAGGTATGCTAGCAATTTCACTCCATTCTATCCAACCATTTTCAAGTTACAAATTATTCAAGTTTTGGTAAATGGTAACCAAGTTTGTTTTCACTTAGATCTTGCATTGTAAGTATTGTAGGAGGCCATCTAAGGTGTTTTTGAGTTGTGTAAAGATTTTTCAAGGCCTCTAGGAGCTCAAGAAGGTATAAAATCTCAAACACCCCTTGGTTATGTGTTGTTCATATAGTATGGTAGTAGATCCATGTGTTTTAGGACTTATCTTGGATATATATGTATTGGATAGCATGGATCTTGGATTTTGATGTTGAGATTGTGATTTTTATGACTATGGTTAATATATATATCTCCATGAGTGTTATGAGTCATGATCTAAGTGTATTAAGTGGTGATTATGTTATGGAAGTACGAAAAATGGTTGATCTAAGTGGTTTGAGCTTGATGAGTTTGTCCAGGAACTTTGATCTGTGTTGTAGCACGATTTTGAACCCCCAAATGATGTCCCCTGATGTCCTACCTTATATTGTTGGAAAGATAATTGAATGTAGTTTCTGGAAATGTAAGGTTCATAGCTAGGTGATGTGTGGATTTTTAGTTATGGCCGGAGTAGTGAATTTTGTTTCTGGACTATGGACTGCATTAAGTGACCCCCTTGTGAACCTTGTTTAAACACCTTAAAATATATTTGGGATCATGGAAAAATTTGAAAATGTAGGTAATGCAGTGGTGAAGACCACCCAAAAGGAATTGGATTAAAATATGAATTTTTGGATTTTATAAAAATGCTAGAGTAAAATTCGCGCAATAGAAAAAGTCGATTAGTGGAACATTATTCTAGGGTTAGTGGTTATGATTCGAACGTGGTAACTAAATTAAGTTGAGTAAGTGACGAGCGTAAACGAGTGATGACATGGACCTATAGTGGGGATAGGGAGTCATAAGACGAAGTCTTTAAGTTAATTTCGTACCCCCTTAAAACCCCGTAATTAAAGAGAAATTGTTAAGGTACTAACGAACGATTATTGTTTATGTATAGATCGTTCGAATCCGCACGCTCGACCACCCCAACCAAACCAAGGCAAGTTTACTTTTCAAAACTTATCCCTATACAAGGATTTTCACTGTTGTGTTTGTAGTTTTCAAATTATATCAAATGCTATGTTTATCGAAGTATTGATGCAATTGAGATTGAACAAGTACATGTATGCTTTTACCCCTTGAACTTAGATTGAAGTGTTTTCTTCGGACAACGACTCTAGCAATAGAGGTCGTAGCGGTCCGTATATACTATTGACCGGGGAGCGGTATATCATTATATCGTATCTATATTGCGAAAACCCGAAGGGTCATTCGGGTGGTATCGTATATTCAAATAACTATTGCTATATCTTCGTAAATACTCGAAACCCTATCTTGGATTAAAAGTTTATTTTATCGAATAATTATTTTATTAATTATTAATATTAAATCTTAAAATATTACTTATTAATTACTGTTCATTATTTACAGACAAGTTAATCCAAGATACTTTTTAATTCTTTCAAACTCGAACTCTTTCGAACTCAAAACATTTTCGAAAACCCCCGGTCAGATTCTGCTTCTTGTATGATTTCAAGAATCATCGGTCGACTGATGTCGGACCTCAACTACTCTGTTTTCAATCAAAATCAAGTTTTAAAAGAAAAGAAAAAGGGACTCTGGCAGGTGTGGGAACCGTTGACGAACGATTCCCGGGATGTGTAAGCGGCCGTGAGCCAGGCGGTCCATCACTTATTATTCCGGCCCAGGTGTTGCCGAAGGATGATTACGGATGTAGTTTTCATCGAGGGTGATTACGGATGTAGTTTTCACCCGAGGGATAGTTACGGATGTAGTTTCTATCCTTCTACCGGTAGAGAAGACCCGCGGAATATTGGACTTGGATGTGGCGACTGATCATCGTCAATCCTCGTCAGGTTTTTTTTTTATGTTTTCTTTAAGTCCCATTCCTCCATTTTGGAAAAATGCTTTGACACTGCTTCTTAGGCTTTTGTGCCAAGTTGCTGATAGTGTTCTATTTTGATGAGAAAGATGTTGATTCAATGCAGTATCTAGAACTGCAAGTTTATTTTGAAAACGAGGGCACATATTGTTGCACCTTCGAGATTTATCAATTATGACAAGTGATTTTATAACTGATTGATACAAACAAATATATCAACTGCCAATCATACGAGATGTTATATTGCCTATCTTACATATATTTCTTGCTGAGCTATAGTTGCTCACTCTTGCTTGTTTTCAAATTTTACAAACACAACAGCTAAGCGAAATGGCAAGACCCAGGCAGACTGTTCGAAAGAAGGTGACTAGGCCCGAGCCACCACTTGAGTTTCCACCGGTAGGCCCCATTAGCCGGATTGGTTGGCAGCTTTTGTTAGTACATTTTATTTATCAGCATGACCTGTGCAAGGCAGTGTATCGTAACAAACTTTCAAGCCGCCAACTTCGCTTCATATCGAAGTGTTGCTGGTAGCATAAATACTATTTAATTCGGTCTGTAATAACTCTGATAACTTTATTACTGTTTAATCAATGTGTGACGTTTCTGAGGCTCTAACCTGTGTGTGTGAGTGTGGTGTGAGTTTATTGTGGGGTCGATGGCTGTGTTATTTATATTGTGTGCAAGAATAGGTATGTTATTAATGGAAAATGGACCGTGAGCGCCTAGATCTCCGACCCCGGATCTGGGGGCGTCACAAAACGACTCTAGCAATAGAGGTCGAAGCGGTCCGTATATACTATTGACTGGGGAGCGGTATATTCTTATATCGTAATTAAATTGCGAAAACCCGAAGGGTCATTCGGGGAGTATCGTATACTCAAGTAATTATTTTTATATCTTCGTAAATACTCAAAATACCTATCTTGGATTAAAAGCTTATTTAATTAAATAATTATTTTATTAATTATTAATATTAAATCTTAAAATATCATTTATTAATTATTGTTCATTATTTTAAAGACAAAGCTAATCCAAGATACCTTTAGCACTTTCAAACTCGAACTCTTTCGAACTCAAAACATTTTCGAAAACCCCCGGTTAGGTTTGCTTCTTGTATGATTTCAAGAATCATCGGTCGACTGATGTCGGACCTCAATTACTCAGTTTTCAATCAAAATCAAGTTTTTGAAAGAAAAAGAAAAAGGGACTCTGGCAGGTGTGGGAACCGTTGACGAACGATTCCCGGGATGTGTAAGCGGCCGTGAGCCAGGCGGTCCATCAATTATTATTCCGGCCCAGGAGTTGCCGAAGGATGATTACGGATGTAGTTTTCATCGAGGGTGATTACGGATGTAGTTTTCACCCGGGGATAGTTACGGATGTAGTTTCTATCCTTCTACCGGTAGAGAAGACCCACGGATTATTGGACTTGGATGTGGCGACTGATTGTAAGAACCCCAAAATTTTGGATATAATTAAAACTTTTTATTAAGTAATGATAAAATGAGGAACAATGATTCCAACAACAAGGTCACCAGCTCTAATGAATGGTGGTTTCAAAGAACAATGATTGTAATGAAAGGATATTGCTTTGGACAATGATCCTGATGCATTGGTATATTGTCAGAATAGAGTAATTCGATGGTTGAGGACCTAGATAAGAATAATCTACCATCCAGGAAGGAGCTAATGGATCCTTGAAGGGAAATGAGTACGTGCATAGTGTTTCCCGTACGTGCAGAGTGTTTCCCATACGTGCATAGTATTTCCCGTACGTGCATAGTGTTTCCCGTACGTGCATAGTGTTTCCTGTACGTGCATAGTAATTTGGTGGATGAATAGTGATTTTGTAAGTTGGAAAACTTTTCACGCCACCCTATGTACGGGACGTGATATGGATGTTTCGAAGTCATATTAGTAATACGCGGAGGAAATAAGTGAATGCAGAGACGATTGGAATTCAGAAATTCCAAATTCTTTTTCGGTATAATATTTGACCGGATAGTGGATTAAATATTATTATAATCCAAGAATTGAGATATTAACTTTGAGGATTTGATATTTTGGGATGTTATTATATTTGATTTAAGAATGAAGGTAGGAAACCACTGAGGTAGTGAAACAAGCGTTCTAGAAACTGCTAAAACGTTATAACGTGATTAATCAATAAAGCGAACGAATCCTAGATTACGGATTAAGTTCGTATCGAGATTAAATATCCTACATGGTCATCACGAGGATTATATTAAGGATTGGGGAAGGTATTATGAATATCGAGAAATTTCCCGGTAAACCCTAGAGGTGAAACTACTTAGTTATTCGCCCGAACGATCAATCGAAACGAGCAATAACCGGACAAATGAAACAAGCAGTGGAAGCAAGAGTCATGCATAAGCTACTAGATAAATATCTAGCAACCAAGTGGGCTAAGTAACTAGCATGTTAAGGATTGAACTAGTAGTTAGCCAAATCAAACTCTAGTTAGCCATAAATCAATCCAAGTGCTACACATGCTTTCAAATCTCACCATTCATTCCAAAAGCACTTTAATAAAGTAAAAAGAGATGAGATGTCATCCAAGGCTCATCACTTTATGAATTATTATCAAAACAACCAAGCAAACACAAAGAACTCTCCATTTTCCTTTCTTCCTTGAAAAATTCTGCCAAGGTGCTAGAAGTAAGGCTTCCAACCATCATTTGATCTTGAAATATTTATGGTGAGTACTTCATATCATAACTTAGATCCCCTAAAAATTTCAGCCTCAAATTCACTTTCTTTCATTTTCAAATAAATCATCAAAGGTGATGATGAATAGTGTTTTCAAGAACTAATCCTTGTTTTTCTTGTTTTCATGGTTGATCCTAGCTAAGTTAAGGCTATCCAAGGGCAATACCAAGCTTTGTGAGGCTAGTACATACTACAAGGAAGGTATAAGACTTGAAAACCCTAGACCTACTTTGAGTTTTAAGCATGTTCTTGATGGATCTAGCTTAGTTATGATTATGTTCATGCTATAAGCATGTTTAGTTAGTGATTTAGTGATTTGATTAACATGATGATTTTGATACTAAGATCAGTGGCTTCTGGACTTGTTGAGATGCTTATTATGTGTATAAGTTGTTTAGATGCCCGGTGTGGCTTGGGTTGTTGATTACGATTTATGGAACGTCCGATTTATAGCCGTCATAATGCCCGATTTTTGTTAACCTTAAGAAATCGTTTTTGAAAGTAGCCATAAGTCACTGTCCAGTATCATGTTCTGCCATGGAAAGATAGATCATGTTATAAGCTTCGTTTAGATATAAAGATCATGTGAAACGGACTTACGGTTTAGGAATTATGGCCGATTCACTAAAAGACGTTCGAAACCGTAAGTACGAGTTCGTTATTAAAATTGAACCCTCGTAAAATACGTAAGTCAGTGGCGAATCTTTGTAATTAAATACTAGAGGAAAAAAGGAAGGTGTGAGAGAAAACCTCATGTGAAATGGATCGTTTTCCGATTTTATAAAAATGTTCGAATCAAAGTTAATCGCAAACGAACCCCTAAAAACCCGCTTGATTATAACTTCGGTAAAACACTTAGAAAACGGGCGATAAAACTCGGAGCATAATATTGATTTGTAACGATCGACTTTAGAACTTGTATGACTTAAATATGTCCCAAGTGTAAGTACAATGACATGTCGTATTAACGAACGAATGTCGGGTCGGATCGATGATAAAAGGAATCCACTAAAAGGGGTATAACGAGATAACTCGAGAACGTGTTTCGATTTAAGTATAACTTAACTTTTAAGATGTTAAGTGATTAATCCCGAATGCCTTGGCTATTTATAGATCACCAAGTTGAACCGGGACCCGCTACCACTACCCCTTACCGTACTCGACTACCAGGCAAGTTTCAATTCCCTTCTTTTAGGCTGTTGTTGTGATTGAATATATATAAAAATGTTTTCTGTTATACATATGCCATAGCATGCATGCCTACTTTCAAGTTATATCATTATGCTTGTTCCCTGATTGTTATTGGCTTATAAATTAGATAGCTATCGTATCAATTATAAGTCGGTTATTGTAAGACCCTCAGAGAAGGGTGTATACATCTTATTTATCAAATATAGACTGGGAGTCAATATTTCTTGACATATCGAGATTACCTCGGAGGAAAATATTTAAGTAAATATTTTCCATTATTCGGGCGACGAATATTATTTGACTATTCGTTCGAGATTATTTATTTAACGATCCTTACTTCAAATAATTATTTGAACGTAACTATTCGACGAATAATATTTTTAATATTCATTCAGAGTCGAATTATTTATCGATTATTATTTCGAATATTCTTCTAAAGGTTGGACTACTAAATGAATATTATTTGGATATTCATTTAGAATATTATTCATTAAATGAATATTACTTTTGAATATTCATTTAAGATAGTAATTACCTGACGAATATTATTTTAATGTTCATCTGAAGCTTGATTTATTTATCGAGTCTTATCTCGAATATTCCTTTAAAGCTTGGATTACTAAATGAATATTACTTGATATTCATTTAGAATATTATTCATTAAATGAATATTACTTTTTCAATATTCATTTAAATTCCTAATTAATTATGAATATTATTTTGAATATTCATCCAGGGTTCTATTTAATCATCGAATATTATTTTAAATATTTTAAATATTCCTTTCAGGTCTTAATAATTAATGGATATTATTTTGAATATTCATTTGAATATTTAATTATGCAATAAATATTCTCTCGATATTTCTTCAAGGATTATTTGAGAAATACTCTGATTAAAGATATTCTTTCATATTCCTAAATATTCTGTAAAATATTTTAATTCAATAAATATTCTCTGAATATTTATTCCATACTTAGAATAACCTCGATAAGGTTTATCTTCTTCGATTATTACGGAAAATATTTCGGAGACATATTATTATTAATCTTATATCAAGAAAGGTTCTCAGACATCATTCTTCTTGAGTCTATCTCCCTAAAAATAAGGGAACCTTACTTGGAAAATGTTATTTATCTTGTCGACTTCCCGGTCATAAGTATTCTCTTCACTCGCAACTCGGGTGCTATTGACTTATTAAGTCATTGTTTACCTTCTCATCTTTCGAGGGGTAAGTTGTTGGAACAAGTTGATATCCGTTACCAAGTAATAGCTTGGGAGTTATTGGTAAATTTTCCTTTCCAACTAGATACGACTACCTTGTGGAGTCTTATCAACAAGTATTATACTTGGGGAAAGGGGGACGAACGTTACATTCAGAATCATGAATTCTATTTGAACTAGGAGTCGTGTAAGAGGCCGAGTAGCGCCGGTCCATCCCCTTTGGCCCAACCGTTGGCCGGGGAGAGCTAGTAAGGCGGTATACAAGTAAAGCCGTCAGTTCTTCCTTCTACCGGTAGTAAATCTAAATTGAGCTGTACGATCTCGACTGATCATCAAGATTGGAACAGCGGGCGCGGTGAATACTCCATCATTGGTTCATCATCCAAACTTATTTATTTCCTACAACATGATTACTGTTGGCAGAGCTGGAAAAGTGTTCATAACTGGAATTGCAACCTTTTTATGCAAGTTCCTCTTCTTAATAACAATGAGAATATCTCGCTTACTTTTGATGTAGCAGATATTTCTACAAACAAATACTTTAAGTTACCTTGTAACTTCATCGTTCATATTATACTGGCATCATTTCCGTAAATGCATGGCATATGGTTTGAAAGATACTTTTGAACTGTTATACATTATCGTTCAGTTATATATTATTGTTGGTGGGCTATTGCTGACCCTTGCTTTATTAATATATCACAACAACAGCTAGACCAGATGACTCGCACAAGGCGCACTCGACGCGGGCGAGGACGATGAGACTACCAGAGCTGAAGAAGAAGCTATTGGTAGGATATATTTATTCTTTCAGTACCAAGAATATGGTCTAGTATGACTTATGTAAATGGATGGCAAAGAGTATGTATTTATATTGAAATTCTTTTGGATTGTAAGAACTCATAATGTGATTAATAAAAATTTGATTGTTACTCTGATTTCATCTCTGGGACTATAACGGGTGTGTTTTATATTGTTGTGTGGGGTCATAGAGACGTAATTTATTTTATGTTAAGGAAAGTTCAATTGTTGTGGACAGAATTGGAAACCGTAACCACCGGATCCCGGACCCCGGATCTGGGGGTGTTACAGAAGTGGTATCAGAGCGTACGTTATAAACCCCAGAGATGAGGTATCGTTAAAACAATAAATTCAATAAGATAATAAGAACTCTTGCCAAGTTCATAGTCGGACTACTTAATGTAGTGATGACATATAAAACCCTTATGGGAACTCGTAAGTATCATGATAGTAACTTAGCTCGATATCGTATCGACGAGTAAGGCGACAGACCTTGAGGCATACGAGCAGCAGCGCGATGATGCTTTATATGCTGAAGATCAGCGGGTAATTCGATGGAGTACCCTACTGGAGACCCGGAAGAGGTTCCAGCAGATAAGGAAAATCCTGTTAGGATAAGGAGCTTACCCATGGGTAATGAGGGTCGCAGCCAGAATGACTGTGATGATTAAGATATGGTGCTCAGAAAAGTGAGTATAAAGAACCGAGATATTATTAAGAGATCTGAAGATGCATGTTGAATTCATAGCCGGACTACCAAATGTAGTACTAGCAAGAAAGAAGGATTGGAAGAATTACTTGAGATCTTATACGGAAATAGATGAGAATCCTTAGAGATTTTCATCTTAACAAAGAAAGAGCTAGAGGGATGTATGATTATCAAAGACAGCGATATAGGACAAGGAGCAGAGTCCCTAGGAATAGTTGAGAATGAGGCAGTAAGTGCCATATCTTTTGATAAATGAATCAGTATGAATATTGTCAGTAATAATTCGCCACTAGAAGGCAGATGTCATAGGTTATAATTTACGAAACCAAAGTGAGGTTAATGAGGTGGTTTTATTCAGGGAAATGTTCATGAATGAATCAGTAGAAAATAAAGACATTGGGAAGTGACAGCATGATTGGGTAAAGTTATATAAGGAAGTAGTAAGCAAGACAAGGATCTCAAAACCTACCGGAAGATAAGACCAGTGAGTCAAGATGAACTCGTAATGAGACTACTGCCAGAGACTGAGTATAGAGTTAATTCAACTCAGTTAAATGATGAACCAGAAACGTTAGATGCATGTGATTCAGAGGAATATTAAATTCCTTCTTCTCTTTGAATGGATTATAGTAGTTACCTTAAGTTTACTCCGACACGGAATTATGATAGATCAAGTAATACGATAAGCAGTTAAAGAGAAAAATGTGAGAAAATCTTCCTGGAGCTAAAAGGTGAAATTGGTAATGACCAAGAGCTGGCATTGCTTAATGAAAAAAGGAGACTTTGTGCTTCCAACGACGCTTCGCATAAAGGGTTAGGTAGACCGACATTTGGTAGTATTGAATATCAGGACGTTGTGACAGGTTTCAGTTTGAAACTATTGATTCCCTTCTAAGGGATGGATATAATTGATTCCTCTCCAGTGGGTAAACTTCCAATCTGATGATGATTATTTCGTTAACTATGACTGCTTATGATTCCACCTCCTTGGAGGTTCATAGAACTATTCTTCAGGTTTCGAAACTGGTCTCCTTAATGTTACCAGTAGGTGGGTAGATTGATCAAAATTTCCCTGAGTCTGGAAAGGAATTCGGTGAATTTTGGCAAACCTTGTCTTTCTGATTATCAGAGAATGTCATGGAAGAGAGTAGAAACTGGAGCAAACCCTGTGATTTGGGTAAGGATGCTGTAAAATGGGTTAGTAAACGGACCCTGAGCATTACAATCGACGGTAGTGATAAAATGATGAAGTGAGATTGGACGAAAACAGGAAATGTAAGTAAGAAACCAGCCGGACTGAGAAATTCCAGGATTGACTTAAATGAAAAGGCTGTTATGCCAGGAATGGTAAGCTTGTGTGGCACGCGGGATTGATAAGAATAGTTGAAAAGAAAAGAGTGGAGGAAAGGTGACCGGAGACGGTGCCGAGTAGTCGATTAAGACTTATATGGAGTAAAGTTTTGGAAAGGTAGAAAGGTATCAAAGAAGAAGGCACTATGCCGGCAATTGCTAGAAAAGTAATGCTATTAGCCAACCCATAAAATCATATATATATATATATATATATATATATATATATTTTGTGGCCAGTTGAGGCCAAGTCACAAAGGATTATCAAGTGACTAGACCGGCAATGAAAGGACAAAGCAGGGTTGCTTCTAAGAAAGCACCGACTGCAAGGCCTTCTGATATAAAGGAAACATTAATGAGATCGTAGGAATCTTCTGCTGAACAGCCCATGTTTTGATTGGGAATTCACTAGACCTTTTTGGGATGGGGTCACCCGTACTAAAGTGACTCATGTGTATATGGTTGTCCAAGATTACGAGTAAAATGGGAGTATAATGACTTGAGATGTATGATGTTAGGGTATCATTAATACCATGAATATATTATGACGGAGGAAAGTAAACAATGAAGGTATATGAAGAGAGTATAGAAATGGTCAGAAATTGAACAATATGCTGTAGGAATTTTCTCTGAGGCAAGTACCTTTGCGAAGAACGATAAGCACTAGGAAATTCACGTTGAACTCGACCAATATCTTTCAGAACATCCTTGCTACCATTAACAAGTTCTGTAAGAGAGCAGATAGACATACGTTGTCTTTTGGAAGGTCAAATAGGTTGACCACTATCTGAAAGAAGAAATTAGCAGTAAGCTACCGATCGATTATCAAATAAGAATGATTGAAAAGAGACCCTTATTAAGGATACATGATTTGATTTCCAATTATAGGATGCAGGAATTCCTTGGCAGTTGAATTAAGGATAAGATATCCATAGAGTAAGGCAAACCCTGGGGAATGGACAAGGGATGGCATTACCCCTAATAAAGGACATTGTGAATTTGGATGATATAAATTGAATTGATTAAGGCGACATCAAACTTTGAGGATTTATAAAAAAAATAAGCAGTTTTGAAAGGTATATAGACAGAATTATTATATGATTAATTACTGATATTTTGATGTGCCCTGTACCCAGAAAATACAGGAAGAATGATGAGGATTACCTAAGAAACCTTACAAGGAAAAAGGTAATATTCTGAAGTTCAAAATGGAAGCTTGGTAGGGAATATATGACATAGAAATAATTATGCCAGACGAGGCATGTGTGAAACCATGGGAAAGTATGGATTGAACCAATAAAGGTTGAGATTATCCTAGAACAAGAAAGAACTAAGAGAACAAATATCCTAGGTATGATCGAGAGTAACTTTGATAAAGTTCCCATGGGAAGGTGGAAGCAATGACTTATGGAAAAAAAAAAGACTGATAGTTATATTTTCTCCTTCAGCAGAGCTTAATGGAGAATGCTTTAACCCAACAGTGATGGGAATGAGGTAGAAAAGTTTGAGTTAGAATGTATCCAGAGAACATGGATTACAAGAAATTGTTAGTATTGAAAGTGTTTGTCCTAAATCCAATCATGTATGATGAGTTAGGAAGAACTTTCATGTATTCTTGTTTGATTTCATTAACAATAATAAAAGACTTGTTTTGATTTTATTACGGGCATTATCTGTTTAAAGTGTTTTAAATAAGATGTTCCATAGTTTAGAGTAAAGCTTCTAGTATTATAATGAGATTATAATAGTGAGAACTAGAAGATGATAACTCTAGACTTAAACAGTTCCTGATCATAGGATAACTAATCGGAAGTTAGTGAATCCGCAAAGATCGGTACATATTATGCTTGCTCCCGTCAGGAGGATGTCTGTTCTCATAGGCATTTGTGTGGTGACACTATAGCTAGTATGTAGGTGCTTATTAGGGAATAAGTTCACTGAACATGACTCGATAAGTTGGACAACTAATGGAGTTTACTCACGTGTCAATAGTTATTCACTGAGTGATAGTTGTACAAGTGTCCTTAGACTTGAGATCGTTAAAGTTATCTTATATATAATGAACTGTGCTTTGGTTTAGTCCTTAGTCTCAAGGACATACATTAGGTCTATTCTGGGTACAGGGATTTATGTATGGAGATAGTTAACGATCAATAAAGAATCTACCCCTTCCAGTAAGGAAGTGAATATCCTATGTTATTCTTAGTATGCGAGTTCTGGAATCTCTGGCCAGAGTGTATGAAATTAGAAAGGAGTTTCTAATTTGCATTAATATGAACTTTGCGTTATGAATAAGAAATCATATGATTAAATTTGATAGGCCTGACACGAGATCCATGCCTTGTATTTAATCGGGATATTGTAGGGTAGAAGGAATTGATTGTACGGTAACTAGTCACTGACAGGTTCTTGGTATTCTAAGCAGTGAATTCATATTATCCGGATAGTCGCGATATGTTGAGAAGCATCACTCACGATGTAGAATAAATATAATTAATCAGTTAATTATATTTAATGAATTTTAGAATTCATATAAATAATAAATAAAAGGTTTATTATTATTTATTTCTACTACCGGCTTAATATTGAACCTACAGGGTCACACCATAAAAAGATTAATTTATTGATGAAGGTATTTTGAGAGAGCAAGGTGTTTTAATAATGATTAAAATTGTTTTAATTATTATTTAACATTTTATAAGATAAAGTGTAGGATTTATATATTAATATATAATGATATATTAATTATGAAAACCCTACATGAGCCCTATAAATAGAATGAGATGAGAATGAGTTTACACACTTTTTGGTTTTTGTGAAAAACCTAGTTGCCTCCCTCATCTTCTTCATCTCTCTCTCTCTCTCAAACCTCCATTTTTATAAAAGCTTAGTTTTATAAAAAGCTTCGTCGAAGAATTAATCTTGGTGGATACCGGTAGAGTGCTTCACACTCTGAGGAGCAACTGCTAAAACACCATTTTTGTAAAGCTTCGATTTCAAGGTATGGTTACGGATTCCTTGCTCTTTTCATTTTATATGATTTTTCTATATGTGCGATATATGGTTTTTACGGAAATAATTGTTATTTGCGCTTCCGCTCATTCGTAAATTCCTTCAATGGTATCAGAGCTAGGTTCTTGCATATAGAGAGTCATATAAAAATTTCAGATTTTTTTATGCATGTATGGATTTATTATGATTTTTGCAAGTTTATTTGGATTTAATTATGAATTAATTCAAAATAATATTTGCATGAAGTTTTGACCATGGATCTGGATTCTATAAGGGTTATGGATCATCTAGATATTTTTTTCATAATTTTGTGATGTGTAGATTATTTATTATGAATTTTTTAAAATTGTTTTAATTAAAATTCATGAAATAATCATGCATGTGGATGTTATGAAATTAAAATTTGCACAAGAACCCCATAATGATCTGATAATTTTATGCTACTGTTGATTTTCAGAAATCATGTTTTTATGATTTTTTATTAATTTATTAATTAATTGTTAATTAATTTATTAATATTAAAATTATAAAATGATAATAATAAGTTATTACAGTAGTTAATTATTCGTCAGTTTTGTTGTAATGTAAACGTCAGTTACAATCTTCTGACATAACTGACATGACAGACAGGACGGCTTTTAAAAAAAAAAAAACTGTAACTTCTGAAACGTCTGGCGGGCACGTGCAACGCAAACGCAGGAGCGGGTGTCACGCATTTCGGAAATGCGTGACAGGGGTGTTGCGCAATTTACGGATGCGTTACAGCGTTTAATGGCTTTAAATGCTTGTAACGCATTCCGGACATGCGTTACAGCCTTTCTGTCCACAATAAATTTGATTTATTGGGAGTTTCGTAACTCCGTTTTGGGCGTGCAATATATCGTTGGATTCGTATTTCCGAGACGGATCTAATGGAGTGGTCAAATATTTTTTATATAATAATTTTGAATTATTTATATTTATGGGAGTGTTTTAAAGCATGTTTTAATTGGATTAATTGCTTTTAAATACTATAATAAATCCATACATCATTATATCATTGTGTGACATGATATTGCTTGCATGCTTACTTGTTGATTTAATTTTATATATGTGATATATGCCTATGTTTACCATGCGATGATAGATTTAGGTGAACTTAAATCAAAATAAGGCGTGCTCTAGAAAATCTAGAATAGGAATCGTTTCTTGCCTTAATAATAATATTATGAATACAATCATGAGATTCTTGTGTTTGTGAAACACGTAATTAAATATGAATTTTCAAT
Source organism: Saposhnikovia divaricata (assembly GCA_036435485.1). Classification (NCBI taxonomy): domain Eukaryota; kingdom Viridiplantae; phylum Streptophyta; class Magnoliopsida; order Apiales; family Apiaceae; genus Saposhnikovia; species Saposhnikovia divaricata. The sequence continues at coordinate 132,611,221 of CM071594.1, read as the reverse complement.
ATTGAGAGAATGGATGATTCTGTCAAAAACGGATTTCGATCTGTAAGAAAGGGGTATTAAGTGACGCCTCTTGACAATGCTCCCCCCGATCTGGGAATCATCCAATTATCGATTATTGATTTGAAATATTTAATTTAAAAGGAAGAATCTCTTTATAATAAGATTATGATTGTAACATAATATAATCCCTCTAAAATTAAATAATATCAAGTAGTAATTGGCCAATGACACAACGGGCTTGTGTCGGTCATAGCCTTCCAACATGGTAGAAAGTAGTTCTCATTTTTGAATCATTGTCGTTTCGTGCTACAGCCGAGGGCTCTGATTTCGAAATAAGAAATACTTGTCTATTACATAGAGATGTGTACAATGAATTAGAATCTAATGGTCGTTACGTGCTACAGCCGTGGGCCATTGGAGACTGATTCAGTTGTACGGAATGTTGGGTTAGACTTGACTTAGAATATTGAGTTTGTCGTGCCACAGCCGTGACTCAATTATTCAAGAGGCTAAAGTTTTATTAGGGAATAACATGAGATGTAATTGACAAGAGTTGTCTGCCTATTGAACATCACATGGCGTTTCGTGCCACAGCCGAGGTTGTGTGATGGAATATAGGATCCCTATTCCCACTAGCATTATGAATGCTTAATTTTTCACTTAGGGGGTTGAATAAATTATATAAACTAGTGGGAGTCACTTATGAATAAAGACCCGATTCATATAGTGTTTTTAAAATGAAATTGAATATTTGCTAAGTGTTGTTATGTGTTTATCATTTACAGATTTACTATATACACTATGTCTGGTGCACTATCACTCCGGAGCATACTAGATGCTCACAAATTGACTGGTCCGAATTTTGCTAACTGGCTTCGAAACTTGAGAATTGTTCTCAGGGTTGAGAAGCTGGAATATGTGCTTGACTCACCTAAGCCTGCTGCACCTGCTGACGATGCACATAATGATGAACATGTTGTGTATCGTAAGTGGATAGATGATGCTAATGTTGCTCAATGTATCATGCTAGCTTCCATGAACGATGAGCTACAGAAGCAACATGAGCTTATGGATGCTCACACTATCCTAGAGCATCTGCAAGAGTTGTATGATGTGGCAGGGAGGACAGCTCGATATGAGATATCGAAGGAGCTGTTCCGTTGTAGGATGTCTGAGGGATCATCCGTGAATGACCATGTACTTAAGATGATCAATTTGATTGAACGTCTTGGGCAACTTGGTTTTGTCATGGATAGGGAACTGACTCAAGACTTGGTCTTGCAATCACTTCCGGGTTCATTTTCGCAGTTTGTTGTGAACTTTCACATGAATAAGTTGGACGTCAGCCTGGCTGAACTCCACAACATGTTGAAGACTGCGGAATCGAATTTTCCCTCTAAGAAGAGTTCTGTTCTTCTAATTGGTGAGGGTTCCAATCCTAAGAAAAGGAAGAAGAACCCTTCCAAGAAGAAGAAAGTTGGTGAGAAAAAGCCGGTTCCACCAAAAGCTGAAGACCCCAAGAGCAAAGCTGTTTGCTTTCACTGTAACAAGGTGGGGCACTGGAAGAGGAACTGCAAGGTTTACCTTGCAGAAATGAAAAAGAAGAAAGATAGTGAGACTGTCGCTTCTGGTTCAGGTATGTTCATGATTGAAGTGAATATGTCAATAAATCAAAATTCTACTTGGGTATTAGATACCGCCTGTGGTTCTCACATTTGCAATTCGTTGCAGGGACTAAGGAGAAGTAGGACTCTCGAGGAAGAGGAGGTGATTCTACGGATGGGAAATGGAGCAAGAGTTGCTGCTGAATCTGTAGGATCGTTTGATTTACATATGCCTACGGGCAAGACTATTGTTTTAAATAATTGTTATTTTGTTCCCTCGATTGTGAGGAATATTATTTCTATTCCCATGTTAGACTTGGATGGATTTTCGTTTGTTATTAAGAATAATGAATGTTCAATTCTTAGAGATAATGTTCTTTATGGTAGTGGTATTTTAAATAATGGTCTATATGTGTGTGACATAGAGCATGATTTACTACAAATTGAACATACTAATAAAAGGAAAAGGGATGATGAAAATCTCACCTATTTGTGGCACTGCAGACTTGGTCATATTAGTGAAAATAGACTGCGGACATTGCATAAGGAAGGGTTACTTGACCCCTTTGATTTTGAATCATATCCTACATGCGAGTCTTGTCTATTGGGTAAAATGACCAAATCTCCATTTAGTGGACATGGAGAGAGGGCTGCAGAATTGCTAGGACTGGTACACACAGATGTATGTGGACCGATGTCTACGCAAGCCATGGGCGGATTTTCGTACTTCATTACTTTCATAGATGATCGATCTAGATTCGGATATGTGTATTTAATGAAACACAAATCTGAAGCCTTTGAAAAGTTCAAAGAATATAAGAATGAAGTGGAGAAACAAACCAAACATAGTATTATAACCCTTCGATCAGATCGAGGTGGTGAATATTTAAATGGAGAGTTTCTAGATTATCTCAAAGAAAATGGTATAGTCTCTCAGTGGACTCCTCCATATACTCCACAGTTGAATGGAGTATCTGAAAGGAGAAATCGAACTTTGTTAGACATGGTTCGGTCCATGATGAGCTACGCAAATCTTCCAGTATTCCTTTGGGGTTATGCATTGGAAACCTCAGCATATTTACTGAATAAGGTGCCTTCCAAATCTGTTCCTCAAACTCCATATGAGATATGGAAAGAAAGGAAACCGAGTCTTAAACACGTTAAGATTTGGGGATGTCCGGCTTATGTCAAGAAAGTTGACCCTGATAAGCTGGAATCTCGATCCGTGAAATGTAGTTTTGTGGGATATCCTAAAGAAACTTTAGGGTATTACTTCTACACCAATCATAGTGTATTTGTCTCCAGACATGCTACCTTCTTGGAAAAACAGTTTATCCTAGAAGGAAACAGTGGGAGCAAAATAGAACTTAATGAAGTTCAAGAAGCACAAACTACTACGGTTCAAGAGGAAACACCTGTTCAGACTGAACAACCTTCTGTGGTACAGCCCATTCGTAGGTCAGAAAGAGTGTCTCGCCAACCTGAGAGGTATTATGGCCTTGTCATTGAGAATGACAATGAGTTATCAATCGTTGATGATGACGACCCTATGACCTATAATGAGGCTATGAGTAGTGTTGACTCAGAGAAATGGCAGAGTGCCATGAAATCCGAAATGGATTCTATGTATGCCAACCAAGTATGGACTTTGGTTGAAGCACCAGAGGATGTGAATCCTATTGGATGCAAATGGGTATACAAAAGAAAGATTGGAGCAGATGGCCTGGTGGAGACCTATAAGGCCAGGCTCGTGGCAAAAGGATTCAGACAAAGGCAAGGGATTGACTTTGATGAAACTTTTTCGCCTGTAACCCTGTTAAAATCAATTCGGATTTTGCTTGCGATTGCTGCTTACTACGACTATGAGATCTGGCAAATGGACGTGAAAACGGCCTTCCTCAATGGGAAACTTGAAGAGGAAGTGTATATGACACAGCCAGAGGGGTTTGTTTCTAAAGGGAATGAACACCTAGTGTGTAAGCTGCTAAGGACCATATATGGATTAAAGCAAGCTTCTCGTAGATGGAACATTCGTTTTGATGAGACAATCAAAGAGTTTGATTTTATCAAGAACATAGATGAACCATGTGTCTACAAGAAGGTTAGTGGGAGCGCGGTAACTTTTCTTGTATTGTATGTGGATGACATACTTCTTATAGGAAATGATGTACCGATGCTGCAATCAGTCAAAATTTGGCTATCGAAGAACTTCACTATGAAGGACTTGGGAGAAGCGTCCTACATTCTCGGTATGAAGATCTATAGATATAGATCTAGAAGAATGATAGGTCTTACCCAGAGTACATACATCGAGAAAGTGCTTAAAAGGTTTAGCATGGAAAACTCCAAGAGAGGTCTCATACCGATGAGCCATGGAGTATCTCTTTCCGAGAAGATGTCTCCTAAGACACCTGAGGAAAGAGAGCGTATGAGTAAGATTCCTTATGCTTCTGCAATAGGATCTATTATGTACGCGATGTTATGTACTAGGCCTGATGTTGCTTATTCAATTAGTGTAACGAGTAGATATCAGTCCGATCCAGGTGAAGACCACTGGAAAGCAGTGAAGAACATCCTTAAGTACTTGCGAAGGACTAAGGATATTTTTCTTGTTTTTGGTGGATCTGAATTGAAAATAGAGGGTTATACTGACTCTAGTTTTCAATCAGAAAGTGATAGCAAATCCATGTCAGGGTATGTGTTTACTCTGAATGGTGGTGCGATTAGTTGGAAGAGTTCCAAACAGTCGACAACGGCTGACTCCACAGCGGAAGCAGAGTATATAGCTGCAAGTGAGGCTGCAAAAGAAGCCGTTTGGATGAGGAAATTTGTTTCTGAGTTGGGAGTTGTTCCAAGCATTGAAGAGCCTATTGTGTTGTATTGTGATAACAATGCAGCAATAGCACAAGCCAAGGAACCTAGGTCTCATAAAAATTCCAAACATGTTTTGCGGCGCTTTCATTTGATTAGGGAGATCATTGAAAGGGGAGATGTCAAGGTTGAGAGAGTTGACACACATAACAACATAGCAGACCCACTCACAAAGTCATTGTCTCAGATTCACTTTGATCGTCATAAAGAGAAGATGGGTATTAGATACCAGGGTGATTGGATTTAGTTCAAGTGGGAGATTGAAAGTGTTTGTCCTAAATCCAATCATGTATTATGAGTTAGGAAGAACTTTCATGTATTCTTGTTTGATTTCATTAACAATAATAAAAGACTTGTTTTGATTTTATTACGGGCATTATCTGTTTAAAGTGTTTTAAATAAGATGTTCCATAGTTTAGAGTAAAGCTTCTAGTATTATAATGAGATTATAATAGTGAGAACTAGAAGATGATAACTCTAGACTTAAACAGTTCCTGATCATAGGATAACTAATCGGAAGTTAGTGAATCCGCAAAGATCGGTACATATTATGCTTGCTCCCGTCAGGAGGATGTCTGTTCTCATAGGCATTTGTGTGGTGACACTATAGCTAGTATGTAGGTGCTTATTAGGGAATAAGTTCACTGAACATGACTCGATAAGTTGGACAACTAATGGAGTTTACTCACGTGTCAATAGTTATTCACTGAGTGATAGTTGTACAAGTGTCCTTAGACTTGAGATCGTTAAAGTTATCTTATATATAATGAACTGTGCTTTGGTTTAGTCCTTAGTCTCAAGGACATACATTAGGTCTATTCTGGGTACAGGGATTTATGTATGGAGATAGTTAACGATCAATAAAGAATCTACCCCTTCCAGTAAGGAAGTGAATATCCTATGTTATTCTTAGTATGCGAGTTCTGGAATCTCTGGCCAGAGTGTATGAAATTAGAAAGGAGTTTCTAATTTGCATTAATATGAACTTTGCGTTATGAATAAGAAATCATATGATTAAATTTGATAGGCCTGACACGAGATCCATGCCTTGTATTTAATCGGGATATTGTAGGGTAGAAGGAATTGATTGTACGGTAACTAGTCACTGACAGGTTCTTGGTATTCTAAGCAGTGAATTCATATTATCCGGATAGTCGCGATATGTTGAGAAGCATCACTCACGATGTAGAATAAATATAATTAATCAGTTAATTATATTTAATGAATTTTAGAATTCATATAAATAATAAATAAAAGGTTTATTATTATTTATTTCTACTACCGGCTTAATATTGAACCTACAGGGTCACACCATAAAAAGATTAATTTATTGATGAAGGTATTTTGAGAGAGCAAGGTGTTTTAATAATGATTAAAATTGTTTTAATTATTATTTAACATTTTATAAGATAAAGTGTAGGATTTATATATTAATATATAATGATATATTAATTATGAAAACCCTACATGAGCCCTATAAATAGAATGAGATGAGAATGAGTTTACACACTATTTGGTTTTTGTGAAAAACCTAGTTGCCTCCCTCATCTTCTTCATCTCTCTCTCTCTCTCAAACCTCCATTTTTATAAAAGCTTAGTTTTATAAAAAGCTTCGTCGAAGAATTAATCTTGGTGGATACCGGTAGAGTGCTTCACACTCTGAGGAGCAACTGCTAAAACACCATTTTTGTAAAGCTTCGATTTCAAGGTATGGTTACGGATTCCTCGCTCTTTTCATTTTATATGATTTTTCTATATGTGCGATATATGGTTTTTACGGAAATAATTGTTATTTGCGCTTCCGCTCATTCGTAAATTCCTTCAAGTATCAGGAAAGGCCAATGAGGTGGCCGACAATCTAAGTATAAAGGAATAATTACAAATGTTCATACCGAAGAAACAGAATGATATTTGGAAGGACCTTGAAGGTCATATCGGAATGGAGGAATTTACATTCCTTCTGATGACTGTGCAAGAATTGACGGTAATAATAGTTTAAGTAAAGATTCGATTCCTGATGGAGTCTTAAGCATATTACGTACCTTAGAAGGTCCCGTTTTGAGGCAAACCAGGACCATGGTATAAAAATTGATGAAGTAAACCGTTAGGTTTCCAGTCTTTTATGGAAGATGCATAAGTGATAGTTTCATCAACCGGACCTAGCTGCGATGCTTGAAACTCTTCTGCAATTCTATCTACTTCATGTTATATCTACATAAAGTTCAGGAAGTGTTCCTTATGGATAAGGAATAGTGATTACTTTGTCTCCCTAAGGGATTTGAAACCCGTAGGGCTAGCTATTAACGCACTACGTAAACAACAAGCGATGGTGATTCTTCTAAGAAAGTAGATGACAACGTAAAGATAAAGAAAGTGCTGCTATTGATAAACTAAATGGCATGTTGATGAATGAAAAGCAAGTTTGTGTTAGTGTATTTCTGCGCAAACCAGATAGAGAATATGAGGTTGATGATTCATGATGCCAAATGTATTCCCGTAGAAAGAATTAATGAGACTTGGAGGGAAGGGCAGTTGAGCCCGAGACTTATTGGGCCATTTGAGAGTTCAAAAGTGTTCTCGAGCCAGCCTTACCCCCAAAACTTATAGCACGGTCATAACGGGTTTTCATGTGGCAAGGCTACGCCAGTAAAATGCAGATGTTCAATAGATGATAGGAGTACGAGCATGTAGATATACGACCTGGTCTGACTTACGAAAGACAACTTGTGGAAAACCACGGATAGAAAAGAACAAGTGATGAGAAACAAGGTTGGCAGAAGTAGATTATGTGAATCTAAGTTAAAGGGATCGGGCAAGATTCATTTCGGAAAGTTTAAATTGGAATAACGTGATGATTATAGAATAAATGTGACGGAATACCGATAAGGAGGTACCAAGTGCAAAAAGGTGTCTCAATAAAGAGGTGAAGGTGAAAGTAAATAATAGAAATGAGTAAGAATCAGATAATAAGAAGGATGTGATTGATAAAGAAAAGGCTGGGAAAGCAACTATGGAATGAGAAGCAAGGAATGTTATGAATGGGTTTTCTAATGAATTCTCAGGATGACAACCTGATAGTGTCAATATTATAGTTATGAAAAAGCTAGTAACATGATATGGGATGTCAGTAATAATGATGTCAAGTGAGAAATCTAAGATTTAACCTGAAAGGTTGAAGGATTTCCCGAATGTGAGTATCGCTAAGATTGAACAAGAGTATTTGTCCATAGAATAATGGACAAAGCAGCAAGATATGTTGTCACGTGAGATTGCGATCAAATAGTATTGGATATAATTATAATTAATTTCTTCTTTGATAAACCTCTATAGTTCAGAGGTAAATTCTGAGTATGATATTCTACAATCATGAAAGCTTTCTATAATCCTTTAGAACTCGGTTCTCTTCTTCTCTCTTATTCGTCTTCTTTATGAATTGAGAAGAACAACCCTTTTAGGAGGGGAGGTACTGCTACGTGACTATCTGTCTATGTGATAGAAGTCTAAGTGGAATACCATAACTTGTTTAATTGGTTGTCAAGTACTAAAGGCTGGCCCCTTCTGTACTAACTATGCAATATAACAAATGTTCAGTTGATCATAGTGATCTCTCAATAAATCTTTCCACTTCTCTATATTGATCGAGATTGCGAAGATTAAAGCGATCAGGAAATGCACAGTACGAGCGAGGTTACCTCCGAATTCGTAGGGTGATAGTGATACCAATGTTACTGCAGGTATCAATAAGGATAAGACTGAGTAAGAGTATAACCCGGATAGTGAGTTGTACGAAAAGTAGCAACGTTGATGGAAAAAGGATACAGTATGGATTGTAGCACTAGAAGATGTGCTGAGGAAGGGTAGAACGACTAAGAATTGACCGGGAAGCTAAAAAGTGAACGACAGGCAAACGACTCTTTGCTTCCTACCTGATTCCGGGACGGAATCCTTTTAAGGAGGGGAGACTGTAAGAACCCCAAAATTTTGGATATAATTAAAACTGTTTATTAAGTAATGATAAAATGAGGAACAATGATTCCGACAACAAGGTCACCAGCTCTAATGAATGGTGGTTTCAAAGAACAATGATTGTAATGAATGGATATTGCTTTGGACAATGATCCTGATGCATTGGTATATTGTCAGAATAGAGTAATTCGATGGTTGAGGACCTAGATAAGAATAATCTACCATCCAGGAAGGAGCTAATGGATCCTTGAAGGGAAATGAGTACGTGCATAGTGTTTCCCGTACGTGCATAGTGTTTCCCATACGTGCATAGTATTTCCCGTACGTGCATAGTGTTTCCCGTACATGCATAGTATTTCCTGTACGTGCATAGTAATTTGGTGGATGAATAGTGATTTTGTAAGTTGGAAAACTTTTCACGCCACCCTATGTACGGGACGTGATATGGATGTTTCGAAGTCATATTAGTAATACGCGGAGGAAATAAGTGAATGCAGAGACGATCGGAATTCAGAAATTCCAAATTCTTTTTCGGTATAATATTTGACCGAACAGTGGATTAAATATTATTATAATCCAAGAATTGAGATATTAACTTTGAGGATTTGATATTTTGGGATGTTATTATATTTGATTTAAGAATGAAGGTAGGAAACCATTGAGGTAGTGAAACAAGCGTTCTAGAAACCGCTAAAACGTTATAACGTGATTAATCAATAAAGCGAACGAATCCTAGATTACGGATTAAGTTCGTATCGAGATTAAATATCCTACATGGTCATCACGAGGATTATATTAAGGATTGGGGAAGGTATTATGAATATCGAGAAATTTCCCGGTAAACCCTAGAGGTGAAACTACTTAGTTATTCGCCCGAACGATCAATCGAAACGAGCAATAACCGGACAAATGAAACAAGCAGTGGAAGCAAGAGTCATGCATAAGCTACTAGATAAATATCTAGCAACCAAGTGGGCTAAGTAACTAGCATGTTAAGGATTGAACTAGTAGTTAGCCAAATCAAACTCTAGTTAGCCATAAATCAATCCAAGTGCTACACATGCTTTCAAATCTCACCATTCATTCCAAAAGCACTTTAATAAAGTAAAAAGAGATGAGATATCATCCAAGGCTCATCACTTTATGAATTATTATCAAAACAACCAAGCAAACACAAAGAACTCTCCATTTTCCTTTCTTCCTTGAAAAATTCTGCCAAGGTGCTAGAAGTAAGGCTTCCAACCATCATTTGATCTTGAAATATATATGGTGAGTACTTCATATCATAACTTAGATCCCCTAAAAATTTCAGCCTCAAATTCACTTTCTTTCATTTTCAAATAAATCATCAAAGGTGATGATGAATAGTGTTTTCAAGAACTAATCCTTGTTTTTCTTGTTTTCATGGTTGATCCTAGCTAAGTTAATGCTATCCAAGGGCAATACCAAGCTTTGTGAGGCTAGTACATACTACAAGGAAGGTATAAGACTTGAAAACCCTAGACCTACTTTGAGTTTTAAGCATGTTCTTGATGGATCTAGCTTAGTTATGATTATGTTCATGCTATAAGCATGTTTAGTTAGTGATTTAGTGATTTGATTAACATGATGATTTTGATACTAAGATCAGTGGCTTCTGGACTTGTTGAGATGCTTATTATGTGTATAAGTTGTTTAGATGCCCGGTGTGGCTTGGGTTGTTGATTACGATTTATGGAACGTCCGATTTATAGCCGTCGTAATGCCCGATTTTTGTTAACCTTAAGAAATCGTGTTTGAAAGTAGCCATAAGTCACTGTCCAGTATCATGTTCTGCCATGTCAAGATAGATCATGTTATAAGCTTCGTTTAGATATAAAGATCATGTGAAACGGACTTACGGTTTAGGAATTATGGCCGATTCACTAAAAGACGTTCGAAACCGTAAGTACGAGTTCGTTATTAAAATTGAACCCTCGTAAAATACGTAAGTCAGTGGCGAATCTTGGTAATTAAATACTAGAGGAAAAAAGGAAGGTGTGAGAGAAAACCTCATGTGAAATGGATCGTTTTCCGATTTTATAAAAATGTTCGAATCAAAGTTAATCGCAAACGAACCCCTAAAAACCCGCTTGATTATAACTTCGGTAAAACACTTAGAAAACGGGCGATAAAACTCGGATCATAATATTGATTTGTAACGATCGACTTTAAAACTTGTATGACTTAAGTATGTCCCAAGTGTAAGTACAATGACATGTCGTATTAACGAACGAATGTCGGGTCGGATCGATGATAAAAGGAATCCACTAAAAGGGGTATAACGAGATAACTCGAGAACGTGTTTCGATTTAAGTATAACTTAACTTTTAAGATGTTAAGTGATTAATCCCGAATGCCTTGGCTATTTATAGATCACCAAGCTGAACCGGGACCCGCTACCACTACCCCTTACCGTACTCGACTACCAGGCAAGTTTCAATTCCCTTCTTTTAGGCTGTTGTTGTGATTGAATATATATAAAAATGTTTTCTGTTATACATATGTCATAGCATGCATGCCTACTTTCAAGTTATATCATTATGCTTGTTCCCTGATTGTTATTGGCTTATAAATTAGATAGCTATCGTATCAATTATAAGCCGGTTATTGTAAGACCCTCAGAGAAGGGTGTATACATCTTATTCATCAAATATAGACCGGGAGTCAATATTTCTTGACATATCGAGATTACCTCGGAGGAAAATATTTAAGTAAATATTTTCCATTATTCGGGCGACGAATATTATTTGACTATTCGTTCGAGATTATTTATTTAACGATCCTTACTTCAAATAATTATTTGAACGTAACTATTCGACGAATAATATTTTTAATATTCATTCAGAGTCGAATTATTTATCGATTATTATTTCGAATATTCTTCTAAAGGTTGGACTACTAAATGAATATTATTTGGATATTCATTTAGAATATTATTCATTAAATGAATATTACTTTTGAATATTCATTTAAGATAGTAATTACCTGACGAATATTATTTTAATGTTCATCTGAAGCTTGATTTATTTATCGAGTCTTATCTCGAATATTCCTTTAAAGCTTGGATTACTAAATGAATATTACTTGATATTCATTTAGAATATTATTCATTAAATGAATATTAGTTTTTCAATATTCATTTAAATTCCTAATTAATTATGAATATTATTTTGAATATTCATCCAGGGTTCTATTTAATCATCGAATATTATTTTAAATATTTTAAATATTCCTTTCAGGTCTTAATAATTAATGGATATTATTTTGAATATTCATTTGAATATTTAATTATGCAATAAATATTCTCTCGATATTTCTTCAAGGATTATTTGAGAAATACTCTGATTAAAGATATTCTTTCATATTCCTAAATATTCTATAAAATATTTTAATTCAATAAATATTCTCTGAATATTTATTCCATACTTAGAATAACCTCGATAAGGTTTATCTTCTTCGATTATTACGGAAAATATTTCGAAGACATATTATTATTAATCTTATATCAAGAAAGGTTCTCAGACATCATTCTTCTTGAGTCTATCTCCCTAAAAATAAGGGAACCTTACTTGGAAAATGTTATTTATCTTGTCGACTTCCCGGTCATAAAGTATTCTCTTCACTCGCAACTCGGGTGCTATTGACTTATTAAGTCATTGTTTACCTTCTCATCTTTCGAGGGGTAAGTTGTTGGAACAAGTTGATATCCGTTACCAAGTAAAAGCTTGGGAGTTATTGGTAAATTTTCCTTTCCAACTAGATACGACTACCTTGTGGAGTCTTATCAACAAGTATTATACTTGGGGAAAGGGGGACGAACGTTACATTCAGAATCATGAATTCTATTTGAACTAGGAGTCGTGTAAGAGGCCGAGTAGCGCCGGTCCATCCCCTTTGGCCCAACCGTTGGCCGGGGAGAGCTAGTAAGGCGGTATACAAGTAAAGCCGTCAGTTCTTCCTTCTACCGGTAGTAAATCTAAATTGAGCTGTACGATCTCGACTGATCATCAAGATTGGAACAGCGGGCGCGGTGAATACTCCATCATTGGTTCATCATCCAAACTTATTTATTTCTTGCAACATGATTACTGTTGGCAGAGCTGGAAAAGTGTTCATAACTGGAATTGCAACCTTTTTATGCAAGTTCCTCTTCTTAATAACAATGAGAATATCTCGCTTACTTTTGATGTAGCAGATATTTCTACAAACAAATACTTTAAGTTACCTTGTAACTTCATCGTTCATATTATACTGGCATCATTTCCGTAAATGCATGGCATATGGTTTGAAAGATACTTTTGAACTGTTATACATTATCGTTCAGTTATATATTATTGTTGGTGGGCTATTGCTCACCCTTGCTTTATTAATATATCACAACAACAGCTAGACCAGATGACTCGCACAAGGCGCACTCGACGCGTGCGAGGACGATGAGACTACCAGAGCTGAAGAAGAAGCTATTGGTAGGATATATTTATTCTTTCAGTACCAAGAATATGGTCTAGTATGACTTATGTAAATGGATGGCAAAGAGTATGTATTTATATTGAAATTCTTTTGGATTGTAAGAACTCATAATGTGATTAATAAAAATTTGATTGTTACTCTGATTTCATCTCTGGGACTATAATGGGTGTGTTTTATATTGTTGTGTGGGGTCATAGAGACGTAATTTATTTTATGTTAAGGAAAGTTCAATTGTTGTGGACAGAATTGGAAACCGTAACCACCGGATCCCGGACCCCGGATCTGGGGGTGTTACACTGATCATCGTCAATCCTTGTCAGGTTTTTATGTTTTCTTCCAGTCCCATCCTCCACTTTGGAAAAATACTCAAACACTGCTTCTTGGGCCTAAGTGCCAAGTTGCCGATAGTATGGTTTTTGATAAGAAAAATATTGACATCGTGCAGTATCTAGAACTGCAAGATTTTCTGTAAAGATTGGCACGTGTTAGTGCACTCTTGCAATTGTTTCAAAGAATGAAATGTTTTTGTATGAGAAACCTTCTAAGCTAATGGAAGGAAAGAGGTTTGCAATGATGTATTCCCTGTACAGTATGTTAATCGTAGAGTGTTTTGCCGAAAATGATATGCTCATATGTATATATTTTCAAACTTGAGATATATTGAAATGGGAACCTTATAAAGGGTTCATATGTTATTCTTAAAGATCCTTAGTGAGTATAGATGTTTTATTCAAACTCGGACATATACATTGTCCAATTATGTTTTGAAATCTGAGATATATACCCATATAGTTGGGAATATTTTCGAAATAAACCACATTATTATTTTACAAAATGGTGGACTTGCTGAGCATTACGTAGCTCATTCTTTGCTTTATAAAAACTTTTCAGAAAGAGAAGAATTTGGCCGATTAACTCCGCCCTAGCAGAAGAGGAGTAGAAGAATTACCCCGGAGATGATTTAGTTCCTGATAAATACTACAGAGTAAGTCTGATAGGTTTTCAACTGTAATAGTAAGACTTGTCTTCAAGTATAGTTGTATAAGTGGAAGTGCGTAAGACTCTGGATTGTACAGATGAATTGTAATTAATATTTAGTGTTACTTTTGATTATCATTTCTGAGGCTCTAACTTGTTTGTGCGTAAGATTGAGGTCTGGACGTATGTATTGTTGAGTTGTAAAGTTAATACAGGTATGATATGGTTGGATGATGATGTGACGACCTGAATCTTTGACCTCAGATTTGGGGGCGTCACAGACTTCGTATTCTTATTTGTGCTTCACGCTTCACATTTGAATAACATGAATTTTTTATATTTGTTTTGAATTGGCTCTCCCAATTCGCTTCACTGAGCTACCAAGTCCTTGTTAAACTTTGATGGCAAATCATACACATAAACCCCCTGCCATCACATGTTGTGAGGCTTCTTGAATTCGATATCCATGATCGTTGCACTTGCTACTGCTCTTCCATCACCTTCACGGCTAATTCAAACTCCGAAAGCTTATTGTTTTTCTTTTTTGTTAAATAAAAAATTTTATAGCTAAAAGCCAAAAGACAAGGTAAGATGGGCATACCCCAATGATGAGGGAACAATCAAAGCTAACAACCTAACAAAAAATCGAGAAACAAAAACCTTACAGGTTATACAATAAGCCTTACAGGATAAACACTAAACAGGAATTACAGCAATGCTAATATAACAAAGTGACTATTCCCGGATCCTTCTTGACTGCCTGTTGAAATCTTTTACAAGTGAAGAGCTTGTCTTTAACTATTAGCTTGATAGCACAGATTACTCTCATCGTGGGATGCCCAGCATTGGGGTTGTGGATTCGAAAGTTTCTTTCTTTCCATACTTGATGAACAGCTACTGCTAAGTATAGACTCGCTACTAGTTTGGCATTTTGCGAGACTCGAGGAAAACAGTCCCCCATTTGACATCTAGACCAGTCACTATTAATTTGCACAGGGGAAGATCTTCGTATCAGGTCGAAATAAGGACAAGTCGAAAACAAGTGGTGCACAGATTCATTTGTGTTCGTACATAAAATGCAATGTGGATCAACTGACATACCAAAGAGAAGCATCCTGTCTTTTGTGAGAAGACGATTTCTCATGGCTAACCAGAAAATGAATGAGCATTTCGGGATCAAAAAAGTATTCCACACTACCTCATGCCATGGAACTGTAGGAGATACTTCACGGATTGAGCACCAAATGGTTGAGGATTTCACTTTTGTGACTTGTACACCATCCCAAGTTATTCTATCATGCTGTTGAATAGCGACATTCTGAAACTTCCTGTTGAAAGCTTATTGTTATCGATAATGTTATCAACAATTAAGTTTTAGTTATTATCTTGAACATTATAACTAGGAATATCTTGAGTGACAAGAGCCTTGTCATCCTTAAATGGTGTCACTAAGACGACCTGACGGATCAGACCGTACAAATGACCGTGCTCCTACTCGGTGTTTAAGACCACCTGAAAGTGCTGCTTCGGAAGGCGCCACACCTGTAGTAGCTGAGGACAACCTTATTTCTTCTAGTTTTTTCCCGTATTTTTGTTCTTGCCATGTCAATCAACAACTTTCTTGCATCAAATGCAGGGGGAGCAGAGAAAAATTTATTTAAATTCTTACCTTGAGTGGAAATCTTAGCATTTTGTTTAACAATTCCATATCCCTGATTATATATAACCTCTAATTTACCATTTGACCCAATTACTTCACTTTCTCTGGGAGTTGTGTGACACATATCAACCTTTAATTTCTTAGGATCGGAGGTCTGCCGCACCTGGGGGCAATGTGCCCATTAGAGATTATATGCTTCCCATTAGTGTTAGTTATATTGATTTCATTCGGCTGACGAACCAAATTAGCAGATTTAGCATTAGACCCATGACTTCCAGTTAAAAGACAAATTAGAATTAGACTCAGATCCATGACCAGGATGAATTCCTTGGACCGTCTTTCCAGTGAAACATGAAGCAGCAGTAAGAATATATGCTCCATTATGTCCTGTCTATAAATTTTATGTATTTACAGAGAGAGACGGGAAAAGAGAGAGAGAGAGAAAGGTGTTGTAAAAGAGAGGTGCTGGCGTGCTGCAAAGATGTTGATGTGAAAAGACTGCTTTACCCTTGATCATTTAACGGAGTTAGTAGCAAATAGAGGTAGTACACTAACGGTAAGTAATTAGTTTGTTCAATATTGCTCGTGGCAGATTTAAAACCATGGTATTTCAAGTGGTGTCTTGCCCAAAGTTCAGGTACACAAAGTGCACTTTACTCTTAATTTTACTTCATTTTTGACTCGTTTGAGCATGGAAACCACTTGTAGCTTTGTTCTAGACTCGTTTGACCCTTATAACTCACTAAAACTTCATTTTGGACTCGTTTGAACAAGAAAATTAATTTTGCTTCATTTTGACTTGCTTGAGCATGGAAACCACTTGTAGGTTTGTTCTTGACTCGTTTGACCCCTAGAACTAACTAAAACTTCATTTTGGACTAAAAATGAGAGTTGCATTCTCTCTTCCTTCTCTCTAAAAACTTCTCTCTAAAAATCTAAAAATCTCCAAAGCTAAAACAATTTCTCCATCAGATCTAACGTTCCAGTTCCCAAATCCACTTCCCTCTCTTATCTCTCACCAAAACACAAAATTTCTGTCTTTCTTTCTTTTTGAGTATGAGTCGAAAGAGGGTTTCTTTCCTGGAGGATTCCGTGGCGGCGGCTAGGGAATCCAGTATCAAGGATCGTATGTTGAAGACCCAGGAGGGGCTGAATTCAGTTTTGAGCCCGAAAAGGGTTTCCTTTGCGGAAAATCTGGTATTGGTGATACTTTCTGATGATACTCGATCCAAGAAAAGATCGAAAGGGTCAAGTATAAAAAATGATGGCAAAGTGAAGGACTCACGTGTCTCCTTTGCACAAAAATTGGTTACGACGATCCCGGAGTCTAGATCGGGGGTGGCTGCCCACACCCGTAGCCTTGTCAAGCATCAGTTAATCGATGGTAAGGTTTTATCCCAAGTGAAAACTGTTAGATCTAATATAGAACATGTTGATTCCTTTGTTGATTTGTCAGATTCCTCCACTTCGATTGAAGAGGAGATGGTT
Source organism: Saposhnikovia divaricata (assembly GCA_036435485.1). NCBI lineage: Eukaryota > Viridiplantae > Streptophyta > Magnoliopsida > Apiales > Apiaceae > Saposhnikovia > Saposhnikovia divaricata. Next base: position 132,594,163 of record CM071594.1, on the reverse strand, counting down.
AAGGATTCGTTTAATCAAGGGGTAGGTTCTGTTTCGGATGGGATCATGTCTGAGGATCAGGCTAATGCTGTGGTTAAGGCCGTGCATTCTGAACTCCCGACTGTTGTGGCCGGAATTGAACTGACGGACCCCCCCCCCCACTTTGATGGAAGAGGGGGTGGTAAAGGATTTGTGTAGTCGAAGGAGAGGTCTAGAAACTGATGTGACATTGACTAAGAGTCAAATTGATGTTGTGGATGAGGCGCATCATGAGGCGCTTGTAGGAAATGAAATAAATCAGGTAATTGACTCAATTCAGGGGAATGACCCTAATCTTGTATTGAAGTGCATCAGAGATTGCATTATTCAAAATGGGCATGAAGTGCCCATGATTTGGGGGAATGTTGACATGGGTGATTTAGATGTGTTGAATGGTCTACAAAGGAGGCCAGATACGAAGCTGCTGAGAGACTTGGGTAAAGCCCTGAATTGCATTAAGCAGCTTGGGAACTACATTAGAAAGAGTGGAATCCCTCCTCCGGTTCTGCTAGGGGAAGACGGCCAGGTAGTCCAGGACATGAAAGAAGAGTTGGAGATTGCAAGCCTGTTAGACCATACCTTCTACAACACTGAGCTGAAGAGAAAGGCTTTGGTTGCAGCGAGACGTAATTAGATAACTTAAAGATGTTCATTACCTCAAAGGGTAAAGACTTACCGTTAATTAAAGGTTCACGTGACAGAGAGTACAGTGCTACTGCTCGTAACTTTAGAGATATCGAGGAGGAGGAGCTTCATGATTTAACTTGCCGAACTATTCAGCTGAGGGACTACTTGATTAACTTGGGGATTGAATTGCCCATGACTGAGCAACAATAGAGTTCTTTCTCCAGAGGGAAGGCTGTTAAATCTACAAAGGAATTAGAGAGGGGACGGAACAGTGACACTCTCCCAAAAGGGAAGAGTTTAGAAACCTCAGGAGATGACGTTATGCTATGGGAAGATGAGTACAGTTCTATGCACCTTGCGAGTTTATTTAAACATATTGGTCTGAACCCGAATAGTGGTATTCCCTGGATATGTCCAGTTAACGAGGCAGCTCTGATGCGGGAGTTTAAAATTGCGAGGGAGCAGGGCAATATGAAGTACTTGGGGCCCCTGTTTGGGTACATTGGGGGTGTTGGTCTAAAGACTGAGAATGATGATACTAAGCACATGGAAGAGATACCTAAAAAGGGACTGAACCATGCTGATCATGCTGGGAAAGGTGGGGAGGTTGCCAAGGGAACCACGGTTCGATGGACCAAGACGAGGCTCAAGAAATGGCGACATAATATGGGTGGCCACTCCTGACTTTTATTATGGCTTGTAACAGCTAGTATTTTTCGTTGGTTATGTTGATAGTAAGGTGACTTACTGATGTTATGACTTTGTTAAGATTGACTGTTGATTTCGCGGGGTATTCCCCTAGATTTGTATTAGTTGTTCCTTTGTTGGTATAAAATTTTTAATTAGCAAAAAAAAAACAACTTCATTTTGGACTCGTTTGACTTGTCAATACTGTTGAATGCCATTACTATTGTTGATGAGGGCTTGGTCCTGATTCTTGAGATGTCAATGGATTGCCGCGATGGGGATCCTACTAATAGCCGCGTTTTCGACTTTAATTTTATGTTTTCAAAGTGGATTCAATGCTATGGATATGACAAAAGTTGTGGCAGCAATTCGTTAAGCTATAGCTATTGTGGTGGTGACCTGGACAGCGCGACCAACCAGGTTTGTCTAAGCATGTTTGTGAATGGGGACTATCAGCAAAAGAATGGCATGGTCATTGTGGAGGGAGTTGCTTTGTTCGAGATGGGTGTTGCCCATGCTAGTTATCTTGAGACCTTTTTTTTCTAATTAAAATTTTATACCAAAAGGAACAGCAAGTACAAATCTAGGGGCATACCCCGCGAAATCAACATTTAAAAGTCAAAGTTAAAACAACATTAAGTCATTTTAAAATCAACAGATATAGAAACCAAAACAAGAGATTAGTCATCCATGATTAATTCCTGTTGGAGTGACCCCCTCTAGTCTCTCTCCATTGTTTGATCTTGGATTTGGTCCAACGAACCTTTGTTGGCTGCCCATTGCCTCCCAACCTGTCATTTCCATGACCACCAGGAGCCCAATCCTCTTCCTTACTATCACCAGCATGATGAACTTGGGGGTAAACCTCCATCTACATCACATTGTCATTTTTGATAACCCTAACATGGCTGCCACTGCTATGATCACCTAGAGCAGGGGTTCTACACCCCTTATCAATCTCCATGACCGAGTAATCCGCATCAATAGAAGGAAGGATACTAACAGTGGGGAAATCCTCCCAAGGGATATCATCCCCAAGATCCTCCATCCTCTGCACACTCTTCTGCACACTGGTTGCTCGGGCACGAACACTAGGCCCCTCCAAGTCAGTTAACATGGCAGAAACTCGATCATTAGAACCATTACTCATCAAGTAGTCAAACGCTTCATCAATCTCTGCATCAATTTGATTATCCTCATCAGGAACCTTTCTCGTATCTGCAGCATCATTCAAATAGTCTCCCATTTTGTCAGTTATTATGGTATGGATGTCTTCCTTCCACCTTACACACTTCTTCTGAGGATTGGCAAGCTCTTGCCCTTGATTCTCGTTACACCCATTATGCATGACAGAACCAACATCCTTCTCCAACTTGTCAACACCCACCTCCAGGGGGATGCCCTCAACAGGGATTTCAATCCTTTCTTTTACAATAAACTACTGCAATTGAATAACATCATTAAGAGCAACACATAGCTCTTCATCATGTCCACAGTCCGAGTTGTCAGTAATAAAGTTCCCTTCAACTTTGATTACCGTCTCCGTCTGCCTCTTGAGTTTTGGGACCTCAAATCCCATGTATTGAATAAAAAACTTTAGCATTTTAGCATACTTCCCAGCAGCAATCAAATGCTTCGCAGTGGCCATCTTTATCCAGAGCGAGTCATTCACATCATTTTCTACTAACTCACCAAGAGTTTCACCTTTCTTCATCACATCGAGATCTCCAGATTTCTCCCAGCCATCAATGGACTCCTCATTTTCGAGCCCTGCTCCCACTTGGTCCACTTTTGTATTCTTCACCATGTCTCCCTCATCAGTACAGGCCATTTCTAATTCCAGATGCAAGCCAGTAGAGGCCTTGTTGGGATTACCATCCCAAGTAGCCTCAGCCACTATTCTTTGAACAAGGTCTGCCACCAACCCTGAAACAACTTCGTCATCTCCTGAGTCTACATCATTTGTATAACTCAGATTGATAGAGCCATCTTGGTCGACTACATCCCTAATCGATTCCATAACAATAGAATGCCTTATTCCATCAATATCGTCTTTACCCTTTCCATTTATCATTTCAATGCCATCCAGTTGCTTGATGGCCATTATTGTCCAAACTCATCTGAACGTCCACATCCTGGGAGACCTGACTCTTCCCATCGACAATGACCAAGTCTAGTAACCCAAAGTCATTAGGCAGGTTAGGGTTTAGGAAACCCTCAAAATTGGGGGGATCAGAATTAACCTCCCCCTCATTCTCCATATCATTAACAGATCCCAAAATCAAAGAATCCGATAACTCAGTAAACAAATCAACATCCATATTACCTGGTTTAAGAGATTTCTTTTGAGATAAAACCTTACCATCAATCACTTGGTGCCTAACCAAACTGCGAGTGCGCGCCACAACCCCAGATCTAGATCCGTCGGCAATACAAATATCCCACCCCTTACACTGAGAGGGATTCAACTTCCCTCCTTGCCCCTTAGCATCAGAAGAGACAGACCCTTGAGAACGAACATGGAGTCGAACCCCATACGAAATAGCTTCCATTGAGTTCCCCCCATCCGAGAGATCCTCTGAAACCATCTTCCAACAACAGAGGTAATAGAAATATAAATAAGAAATATATAAGAGATGGTGAGAGAGATGAGGAAGGTGGATTTATGAAGGATTTATGGTAGATCTGATGGATAAATGTTTAGATTTGGCTTAGATTTTGTGGCGGCTGAAAGGGTTTAAGAGAGAGAAGTAAGAGAGAAGGGAGAGAAACCGACTCTCATTTTTTGGTTCCCATAACAAGTACTGAAAGCAAAAAAAGTTATCTTGAGACCTGCTTAGTTGTTTTTTGATGTATTTAAACAAGTTTTACTAGTTTTTGCTGTTTATGATGACTTGATCTTCTGATTAAGTATGTTGTGATGGTTTAGAGGGTGTTTGGCTAACCGGGCTTAAAGCTAAAATTAGCTTTATGTCATTTTTGGGGTATTTGGCAAAGGGGGTTTTAAGCCGGTTTTAAGTTAAAAAACTGTTTTAAGTCATAAGTTCCGTTTAGGTACTTTTCACTTATGACTTATGACTTATCGAGTTTTTTTTTTCACGATTCTTGTAAAGTTTAAATATTATGAATTTAAATTTTTTTAAGTCAAATTTCACTTTAATTCAAAATTATTAAACCCCCATTTAACTTTAAGTAAAATTACCCAAACACATTCATTCAACTTAAAGTAAACAACTTTGTTTTCTCCTTTAAGTTAAAAACACCTCCATTAAGTCAAAAGTAACTTATTTTAAGAAATGCCAAACACCCTCTTAGTTGTATTAGGTGGATGTTGACCTCGCGGGGTATGCCCCTAGAATTGTATTAGTTGTTCCTTTTGGTATAAAATTTTAATTAGCAAAAAAAAACTTCATTTTTTTTTGATAATTAAAGTATTATAGACAAACGAAAAGAGAAACAAAAAGCTAGGGTATGCCTAGGAGGGTTACATGGCTCAGTACAAACACCGAAACCACCCACGAGAACTAGCCAAAAAAGGGGGGACCCTGCTATCTTACATCAGAAAGCAAATAGCTAATACAGCATGGAAATTAGACTAAAATCTCTAGTAGCAGCTTTGCGAAATTGTTTACTAGAAAAAACCTTTTCACGAACTATTTGCTTTGACTTAACTCCAACAATATGGGATGATGTAGCTGGTTGCGACTTGAAAATTCTTGCATTTCTTTCCTTCCAAGTGGAGTGGATAGCAACTGCAATATATAAGGTTTGCACCAAATATCTCAAGTTTGAAGAAGGTCTGTCCATGATATCACGCCAATCATTTACTATAGGAACTGGGCATAGGCTGAGCACTTCCGAAATAAAAGGACAACTTTGAAATAGGTGATCATGGTCTTCATTAGAAACTCCACATAAGACACATAGCGGACTGACATGCATGCCAAAAAGTAGCAGCCTGTCACGAGTTAGCAACCTTCTTTTCATCACAAGCCATAAGATGAAAGAGCATTTTTGAATGGAAAGACTATGCCAAATAGCATCACTCCACTGAACAGGAGTTCCAACTATACGAATTGTTTCCCAGATTTGACTAACTTTCACCATGGTAGTAGCATTAGTACCCCAAGTAACCAAATCTCGAGACTGTCTAGTTATACTAGAAATGAGATTGCGAACTTCTATTGCCCACACATGATTAGTGACCGAAAATTTCCAGCCATCATTGTCCATAAAAGAACTGACTGTAGCAAGGTTCGATGATTCCATAATACTAATAATACCTAGGTCAAATTGATGAATAAGAGGAGAAGAATTTACCCAGGGGTCGTGCCAAAGGAGGACTTGTGATGAAGGCCCAACATTATATCTGATATGAGCACAAGCAATGTGCCTGACTTTGAGAATTTTCTTCAAGCTCCAAGCACAAGAACGTGGTTTATCAATTTTCCAGAATGCCTTCCCCTTACAAAATGACTTTTGAACCCATTCAATCCATATAGACGAAGGGTGAATCTGAGCAATTCTCCAGACTTGATAAAGGGTGGCTGACAAATTCCAATCTTCAAGATTTTTTAGACCAAGACCCCCCTCATTCTTTGGCAAACTTATGGCGACAGTTATCTCCACCCCAAAGGAATTTAGCAAACAGAGTTTGTATCTTGCGAAGAAGAAATTTAGGAAGAAAGAGGTGATACGACCAAAATCCAAAGATTCCATAAAGAACAACTCGGAGGAGTTGTAATTTTCCTCCAAAAGTGAGAGGTTTGTTATCCCAATGCTCAATTTGCAATCGAATTCGAGATAAAAGAGGCCAGCAGTCTTGTAGAGTGAGTTTTGTAGATAACAGAGGTAGGCCCAGGTATTTGATAGGTAATTCCCCCCAAGAGAAGCCTGTAAGCTGCAGAATAAATCGCACAATAGATAGAGGCACATTACCAAAGAAACAATTGCATTTTGCTGGGTTTGGACGAAGGCCTGAATACCTTGAGAATTGTTGCACCCCTGCATAAAGAATGGAGACCGACTGCGTATCACCTCTACTGAACAGCAAAACATCATCCGCAAACACTAAATGAGTCAGTTTGATAGGCTCCGTTTTATAGTGATACTTGAACTGGGATTGTGTAGAAGCAGTAGTCAAAATAGTAGATAAAACCTCCATGGCGAGCACAAACAAATAGGGACTTAACGGGTTGCCCTGCCTTAGCCCTGCTTTTGCAGCAAAGAAACCCTCGAGAGAGCCATTAACTTTTATAGAAATCATAGGAGATGTGATGCACTTCTTAATCCATTCGACAAATCGTTGTGGGAAACCCATTTTTCCTAGCACATTGACAATGAAATCCCAACTCCATGTGTCAAAGGCCTTGCTAATATCTAACTTGATGAAACACCTTGGTGGGCCTTGATTCGCATTATAGTTATGGCAGAGGGATTGTGCTAACAAAATATTATCACCTATAAGTCGACCAGGTACGAATGTTGACTGACATTTTGACACTAGGCTGCTCATGACCACCTTCATTCGCTTTGCCAAAATGTTTGTTACACACTTATAGAGAACATTGCAGCAAGCAATGGGTCTAAAGTGACTCATTTTTGAAGGCCCTGGAACTTTTGGAACAAGAGCAAAAGCTGTAGCATTAATAATACGAGGCATCTCCAATCTGTTGAAAAAACTCAGAATCCCTCTCACGACATCTCCACCAATTACATTCCAGGTTGAGAGGAAAAACTCCGCAGTGAAACCATCGGGCCCAGGACTTCGAGACTTGGCCATCTTCTTGAAAGCAGCTAGAATCTCTGAAGCAGTGACAGGCTTAACAAGATCATTAGCTTGGTCTTCAGAAAGAGTGGCTAGATTTAGGTCATTAGGAAGAGGAATAACATTAGATGATTGACCTATTGATTGCTGAAAGTAATTGACAGCCACTGTAGCTATGTCTTGATGAGACGTAACTGTATTACCATCCAGGTCCTCTAAAGCAAGGATTTTGTTTGCGTTCCATCTACTTTTGCAACTGTTGAAAAAGAATTTATTGTTTCCGTCTCTATGCTTAAGCCAAGTAACACGGGATTTTTGTTTGAGAAAGGCTTCCTCTTGATTAAGTGCCAAAGAATAAAGAGAGAAAAGTTTCGATTCCTCTACAAATTGATCAGTAGTAGGAGGGCTACTCATACTTTGTTGAAAAGAGGAAAGATTGTTTCTAGCATCAAGAACTGTAGTGTGGACACTACCAATAGAATTATTTAAACGAATCATACCAGCTTTAACTCTCTTCAACTTTGTTGTTAGAACATACCAGTCATCGCCAGTGATGTCAACAGTCCAAGTATTTTTTACCTCTTCCAAGAATTTAGGGTGGTCCAGTAAGTGATTGAAAAACTGAAACGGTTTTTTGATGTGTTCCCAAGTTCTTCCCAGATTAACAGCCGCCGGACAGTGATCCGAGAGTCCACGAGGAAGGAAATTTGCAATAGACAATGGAAAAGCAGTAATCCAATTTGCATCCACTGGGACTCTGTCCAGTTTTCGCATTGTAGGATTCTCAGGAGAGCAGTTCCACCAGGTGTGAAGTTGCCCAAAAAAACGTAAATCCATAAGCTGGTTATCATGAATACAGTCAATAAACTCTGAGATGCCAATGTTCCAATTACTATTCCCACCTAAATTCTCATCAGGGTGGGTAAAAGTATTAAAATCCCCTAGGATGCACCAAGGAAGAGAGACAACATTAGTTTTAACACGGGATAATTCATCCCAAAGCACCCTTCTATCTGTGTACTCATTGAACGCATAAACAAAACTGGCAACAAATCTATCAGTCGAACCAACACGAGCAACTTCATAAGTTATCATTTGAGTAGAAGAGCTAATAACAGAAACAGACCAGATGGCAGGGTCCCAACCCACCCAAATACGACCAAAATAATGATGCTGATAATTGTAACAGACTGATTTAGCTCGATTAGGGACCAGCTTGGAACATCCAGAAAATCTGTTGACCCCTTCCATAAGTCTAAAGACTGAATTTGCATCCCCATGGCTAAACAAGAAAACTTCATCAGCAAAAATGATGTGGTGTAAGTTCACCTCCTTTGTTCTTCAATGGAATTTAAAATCAGTATTAACGACTGACTTATTCAAACATGCAGTAAAAGCTTCCATAGCCATTACAAAAAGGTAAGGCGACAGGGGATCGCCTTGCCTTAAACCAGACTCTCCTTTGAAAAATCCCTCCAAGCTGCCATTGAGTTTCACGGAGAACATGGTAGTAGTTATACAAACTTTGATCCAGTCTACAAACTTTGGGGGGAACCCCATCATTTCCAAGACCTTAAAGATAAAGCTCCAATCAAGAGAGTCAAATGCTTTGTGGATATCCAGCTTTATAGCACACCTGGGCTGGCCATCATTACGATTATAACCTTTACAAAGAGCTTGAGCTAAGAAAATGTTGTCACCAATGGACCTACCAACCACAAAAGCCGACTGGTGCTTGGAAGTCAAGGATGGCATGACTGATTTAAGCCTATGTGCCAGCATTTTGGAGATGCATTTATAAATGACATTACAACAAGAGATAGGGCGGAAATGTTGCATTTGCGAAGGGTTATCCTGTTTTGGCACCAGACAAATAGAAGCAGCATTGATTATTTTTGGCATAACTAAAGATTCGAAGAAGTAGAGAATACCTCTCGTTACATCATTCCCCACTAAGTGCCATGTACCCAAGAAAAACTCCACCGTAAACCCATTAGGCCCTGGGCTCTTGTTTTTAGCCATATTTTTCAAGGTGTTAAACACATCAGATTCCCCAAACGGATTACTTAAAACACTAGCCTGGTGCTCAGTAAGTTTGGGCAAGGAAATGTCACTTGGGAACGTCTCCACCTCCCCTCGATGACCAAGCAAATTTTTGTAGTAATCTACTGCCACTTTGGCCATGTCTTCATGAGCGGTGACCGTCTCCCCAGTTGGCGTAGAGAGAGATAACACTTTGTTAAAATTCCATCTTCCCCTACAAGCATTAAAGAAGTACTTGTTGTTGTTATCCCCATTTTTCAGCCAATGCACCCTAGATTTTTGCTTTAAGAAACATTCCTCCATGCGAAGTGCCTTAGAGTAATCTTTTTTTTTTTGCTAATTAAATTTTTATACCAAAAGGAAACAACTGCTACAAGTCTAGGGGTATACCCCTCGAAATCAACATCCAAACATTACAAATTGTCCCAACTGAACAACAGCAAATCAACTAACAAGTCTACATAAACGAAGCTAGTTAAAATAACTTAAACAGGATCATAACTATGCCAAGAACTAGTAACAATTGAACCTCCAGATTCCACCAGCTTCTGCATCGACTTCTCAACTTCAACATCCAGGGGACTGGCCACCCCTATTGCAACATCAGCAGGTTCCCTTTGCTTTTTTCCTGTTAAAACAGGGCCATAATCATTCAAATTTATGCGAACACAATTCACAATGCTTGACCTATCACAATTGTCAATATTCACATTCCTCTGAGTCAACTGTTCTGCACTTGACGCAAATTTCTGCTCCTTTCCAAGTCCCCATTTCAATACCTCTCCATTTGTTAGTCAGGCAACAACAACCACAACACTTGTTACCATATTCCCCATGACAAACCCAATAAGCATTAGTGCCCCCCATAGGGTTTGAAACCACTTGAGGCAAACCTTCAAACACTTGAATAGTTTCCACATTCGCATACATCCCTCTTGCAATCCACTGAAGAGGATCAGCTCGACAATCCAACAAGAAAACTCCAAACAAAGAGTTTCTCCTCGCTTCCTGGACCATGGGCAGACCCATGACATCCCATATGGCATTAACACTCTTACCCAATGTCGAATGATTAGATAAAGAATCAACAGGCCCAATAAATCCATAGATGAATCTCTTGCTAAAATTCGCCATTCTACAACCCAAGTTTCTAAGAGACATAGTTTCAAACACCTGAGGCGCAGTGCCAACTACGCACTTGTTCATTCCGAAAACCATGATATCTGCTTGGTCAGCATCTTTAGCCCTTCCCAAATTAACATTAGTTCCGACTTTAGTGCGAAACACATCAATCCGGGTCAACATCAAACGATAATTGTCGAAGGACAACTCATCTCTCGCTGAGGTCGCAACCCCTTGTCTCTCACTATCCTTCTTTACTCGGATATCCTCCAAAGGATACACAGTCACAAGGTTCTCCGAAAAGGAGACCCTCTTCGGACTCCTAATCGGACTACCCACACGAAGGCAAACTTCAGATCCTCGCCCACGTGGAGGAATCACAGTCACTAGGTTCTCCGAAAACGAAACCCTCTTCATTAAACTAATAATTATATAGTAAGAAATATGGTGTTTGAGGTGAAAGATTAGAAGAGGAAGGTGAATTTGGGAAGGCTAATGAGAAGATCTGATGAGAAATGGTGTAGATTAAGGTTACAATTTAGTGGCGGCTAGGTTTTTAGAGAGAGGTTAGAGAGAAGCTAGAGCATATACGACTCTCATATTCTTTGTTATTAAAGAAACATGTAGTTTTTGCAAGGTTGGGAGTCCATATAGTGTATAGGTTAAAGGAAAGAAGGATGGATTCGTGAAGCATAGTTTTAGATCTGATGAGATAAGGTTCGAAAAAGGGGCGGCTAAACTAGGGTTTAACCTAGAGAGAAGGGAGTGCCTTAGAGTAATCTTCAATGAGTTTAGACTCTTCCTCAAACTGAGCAGGAGAGGGACGAGGGGGAAGCCCATTTTGGAACCCCAATAGAGCACCTCTAGTATCCTTCACCAATTTCTGTAAGTCACCAACAGAGTTGTTCAAATGCTTGAGTGCTGCTTTCGTGCGTTTGAGTTTGGCTGTGAGATTAAACCATGGGTCCCCAGTGATTGGACCAGACCAAGCTTGCTCAACTACTGAAAGGAAGCCAGGGTTATCAATAAGGTGATTGAAAAATTAAAAAGGTTTCAATACCTTAGGAAGATCCAACCCCAAATAAGTAAAGGCTGGGCAATGGTCAGAGAGACCTTTAGCCCCGAAATCAGTAAAAGAACATGGGAACAAATTTTGCCATTCCGCATTTACCAAGACACGATCCAATTTCCTGAATTTTGGCTGGTGGATATTACAATCCCACCATGTCAAGAAATTCCCAACACTGCGAAGGTCATTGATGCCCAGTGAAAGAACAAAATCCTTGAATTCTGTCATATCATTAGTCCAGTTAACATTCCCCCTTGTTTCTCCTCCAATCGAAGGCAGGTATTCAAGTCCCCAGTAATGACCCAAGCATCACTATTTAGTCCCTAGAGATATTAGTTAAGTCAGACCATAAACTTCGCCTCCCAATGTCATCATTAAAACCATATATAAACGAGGCCACAAAACTCAAATTCGAATGAATTGAGGTGATCGAGCAAATGACATGCTGAGCAGAAGAGGCAATAACCAAAACCTTCCAAAAAACAGGGTTCCACCCTAGCCATATCCGGCCACCCGAATGATGTTCATAATTGAAGCACCACTTGAAACACGGGCTAATCTCCTTGGAGATAATCTTAGCAACGTCCTTTTGCACATGAGTTTCCAAAATACTGATCAAGGATAGCTTCTTAGACAAAATGAAGTCCTTGATAAAATCTACTTTATTGTTAAGCCCACGGATGTTGTAAGAACAAAAATCAGTCATTAAAAACTAAGTTATGAATTCGAAGGAGGTCCCCTAGACCCCCACTTCGCCTTCTTAATCCCTTTGGATTTACCTCTTTTAGTACTTTGTTTGCGTTCAATCTCATTCACCAGTACATTCTTGAAGCTTTGTGGCGATGGAGTACCAATCGATAGACTAGGTGAGGCAACAAGCTTCCTCTTATTCTTAACCTCTGTCCAGCCATTTTTTTTTAGAAATGAGAGTCGTCTAGAGAGAGAACCTCTCCCTTCTCTCTAGATTTTCTTAGCCGCCTATAACCCTTTCTTCATCAGATCTAAATAATCCAGCATAAATCCACTTCTTTCTTCTATATCTAATCACCTTTTGTTTCTTCCTTTTTTCTTTATCTTAATTATTATGTCTGCTAGCGATGGCTTCGGGGGTTCTGTTAAATCACTTGTCGATCTCTTGGGAGATAGGCATCTGGTTATTACTGATAATGAGATTAACTTGTGTTTGAGTTCTTCGGAATCTAATTTCTGCGACTACTTGGGGACTCCCTTTGTGGCTGTTGGTGAGGGCACAACCTGTTCGGAAGATGGGGTTAAATTTCAAAAGGTTTTCTTATTGGTTGATACGCTTCTGGTTTCGAAATCAGAAGGTCTGAAAAGGAGTGAGGGTGCTATCCTTGGGAACGCTCCTCCTACTCTTATGAAGATGGATGCCTTGCAGAATGGTGTTCATGATTATGCTACTGGTTTGAATGTTGCTGTTCTCTCCTGTGTGGTGTTTGATGAAACGCCACAGTGGGGTGGTGTATCCAGAGGTTGCAATGTTGCTCTGAAGTGGTTTGTGGGTGGTTCGCTCCTCTCTCCGGAGGACCTACTCTTTCTGGAAATTTTAGCAATGGGTTCCTCTATGGCACTTTGTTGTTTTGATGGTGAAGGTCTTGTTCCTGTGATGGGCGATGATCTTAAGGTGAACAACCTAATCTATAATATTAAAGGCCACCAGATGTTCGATGAAATGCTTGTTATGAATAGCTGCGCATACGATGGCAATGGGGGTCTTTCTCGCGGTTCTTTCGTGAAGCGAGTAAGTATCAAAGAAGACACTCAGAAACTTTTCAGTGTGAAGGTCGGTTTGGTGAAATGGTTGCTTCATTTTATGTTGAATGATGATGTGTATGTCTCTACTGGTTTGTATAGCAGTATATCAACCTGTAGGGTTAATTGGAAATGGACTCAATTGAGTATGGTTATGCTAAATGGATGCTGGATAAGCATGGGTACAGACATGCTTATTTATGTTAACGATGTTCAAATGTATGATGATATGCCAGACCATTATTTTCGTTCGGAGCCAAATTGGGATGATGGCATTGATTTTATGTTTGCTCTGGTGAGCGATACATGGCAGAGCAGGTGGTTGGTTGAGAACACCATGTTATTTAAAGCTTGTGACATTGTTTGGTTTGGGGCTGGTAAGCATGGTTGGGGCCATGAATGGAATTCTGAGTTGCAAGGGGTGTCTTCTCTGCTCCTGTTTGCTTTGGAGTACTTTCTTGATGGGAGCTTGGCGAGGAATGCTGATGGTTAAACCAATGCTGCTGTTGTCCTTTTCGAAGGCTCTGTTTCAGTGTTATAAACATATCCGAGATGTCCACCAGGAGTTTGTTGGTGTGAATTTTCCTGGCATTACATGGGGTTGCTGTGTTGGTGCTGGAACAGTGCTACAAAATTCATGGAAAACTGAATGTTTGTTTTAGTAATGTGATGCTGTTGGAGCTTGTGAATGTAATTCCAGGAGACTACATGATGATTGGGTATCCTTATAATAGGCTTAAGGACAGATCAGCTGGAGGCTGGTTCTCCTTCCAATGAAAAGTTAGCCGGTGAGGTGCTTTTTGGGAGGCCGACTCTCATGTTGGATGACATGCGTTTGTTGAAATGGGTTTTTGCTGGCAGACTCTGGAAGAAAGTTTACTCAGTTGCACATTTTAGTGCTCGAACTGGGTCCAATCCGAGATTGTTGGGGGCTCCAGATTAATTATGTAAAATAGGCATAGTTCTATATTACTGTTTTTAAACTAGTTTAAACTAGTTTAATTAGTTTAAATATGTTGACTTCGCGGGGTATGCCCCTAGATTTGTAACAGTTGTTCCTTTATGGTATAAAAATTAATTAGCAAAAAAAAAAAAACCTCTGTCCAGCCCTTTCCGTCTTCAGAAACTTCTAATTTTTGGTCCCCATCAAAATTACTTCCAACAAAAGGAATTAGAGAAATTTCCCCTGCCTCCTTAACAACTGCGCTCGATGCATCAATATGTTCATTCTGCACTTCTTTCCCTTTAGAAGCAGCCTTTTCACCAGTCTCCCCAGCCTGGTTACCAACGTTCTCCTCCTTCCTAGTCTCATCATTCACCGTAGAATGAGACCGTTTAGTCCAATCTCTAATAGCCATGGGGTAGACACTTAAAACATGGCCCAAAGACTTGCAATGAGTACACAACAAGGGATTGTTGAAGTACGAGACTTTCACCTCAACATTTGATTTGTCAATGTCGACAACAGGGATACTAGTAGGAAGCGGGTCGCCTACCTTGTACTGGACACACATCTTGGCAAAGGGCAAGATTTCCAACTGTGATGTGAGAGTGTCCGCTCCCAACGGGACTCCAATAACACTCGAAATTCTGCTCAACCCTTCTTGGGTCCAGTAACAGTCAGGCAAATTGCTGAATTTGACCAAAAAAGGCATCGAAGAGATCGGGGTTTCACCTAGAGAGCTACCCCAGTCTGTGACCACCATAGGCCTTTGGTCGAAATTCCACGTTCCCTTAGAAAGTGCTGCATTCTTGTCATTTGGGGAAATGAACTTAAAAATATAGCTCGTTTCATTTCTTTGTGCGACAAAAATGAGGCCTCTCTTCCGTATTAATTGTGCTATTTCTTTCACCCTACGAAAGGGCAAAGAAGCCTTTGTGAAACTTCCCACCACACAACATTTAAACTTTTCAGCCCCTTTTTGCAAAACTTCTGGTGCTAGGTCGACAACAGTGGATCCTTTTGGGAGGGGAACATACTCAAAAGCTACACCCTTCAAAGGTCCCGGAGAATCTTTCAACACCGGGGTCCAGGATTTTTTCCCTCCCTCCTCTTTTTTTTTGCTAATTAAAATTTTATACCAAAAGGAACAACTTATACAAATCTAGGGGCATACCCCGCGAAATCAACATTCAGATAATACAAAAGTCATAACAACACCAAAAGACAAAGGACCAAACCAGTCTACATGAGAAAAGCTAGAAACAACCAAATAAAGACTATGCCATTAAATCAGTTATGTAGGAGTGGGATCCCCTGTCCACCCTGACTTCACCGTGGTGCTTCCTATATTTGTAGCACCAGTCCAGGTCGGAACCACAAGCATTCTAACAAATTCCATTTTTTGAGACTCCAAAATCATTGATCAAACCATTCCAAGATACCATGACACTAAAACATGTCTAAGTTCCCATATTGTAACCTGCCACTACCCTGTGAGCAAGAATTAAGGCACCCCAGCCTACATTGGCATTGAGCAGCACAATGCAACATATTGCGGTAGGCAAATCAACAGCAGGAGCAAGGTTTATACTCCAGTCATTCAGATCTCGGATGACGTGAGAATGATACAGATTCCATCCAAATGGATAAATAGACTCGTGAGCCTCAACATCAGTGGCAAGAGCCACTCTAACAAACCGGTCAAAAGAAGCAAAACAAATAGCGTCCCCCTCTTTGCTAGACAGCAGCTGGACAACAAACCTTGGAAGCACGAGGCCTTTCCTCCCTTGCATCGTTAGGTCCAGCACTAGCACAACCCCAGAGGTCTCCCTTTTGGTTAAGTTAACAGTTTTGTTCTTAAGAATACTCTTTAAGACAAGAGCATCTTGTCCAGCCACCTCAGAAACTCCCTTTACTCCCTCACCAACAAAAACTCCCTTTACACCCTCAGCAACACCCTTTTCTCCCTCCGTTTTGGACGAGAAAATGGGTAACCCAAACTCATCTCTACCAGTAATGAAAGAACGGGGGTTATTCAAACCCACATTGAATTTCGCCTGCTCTTTAAGGTTTCCCTTCTCCATTTCTGCCAATAAAAGCCCATTAGCCTCAAGGTACGCACAAACCTCCATCATCTTCATCCTGAGTCTGATGAGCTCATCTCTATCATTATTATTAGTCACAGACACTGCCCTTGCCACTCGACTAAGAGCATCTCTCTCCATTGCGTCACTTACATCTTCATGATACACCTCCTCATCAACAGAGGAGTCTTTTACTTTTTCAATACCTATTCCCCCATAGGAACTAGGTTCCACCAGCTCCGCCGCCGTTAAGACCGGAAAGTCCTCAACCTCTCTCTGGGCAAGCATCTCTTTGAATTTATCACCATCCATGTCTTGCATATAGCCTGTCAACCTCTCTCCGGGCAAGCATCTCTTTGAATTTATCACCATCCATGTCTTGCATATAGCCTGGTAACCCAGACTCCGAATCACAATTAGAGTCTTGACTCACCATTAAAACACTACACTAAAAGTATATATATAAATATAAATAAGAAATATGGTGTTTAGGCAATAAGAGGAAGAGAATGTGGAGTAAATGAAGGGAATGTAATCTTTAATGCTGGAGAATGTGTGTAAGAGACTAGATCTGGTCGAAAGGAAAGTGGCGGCTATGTAGGATTTTTTTTTGCTAATTAAATGATTTGTATAACAACAAAAAAATTACAAAAGCAAATGGGCATACCCCAGTCCACAAATACTACCACCCACGGTCCACATGACCAAAACCAAGTCCTAATAGTGATCTAGAACAACATCAGTACATGTGCTTGGTCTCCTTGGACCCATTTCTTAAAGGAAGAACAAGTAAATAGTTTTTCCCTCACAGTAGATTTTACATTCGAAATGAGCACAATGGTAGGATGGCCTGGACCCGCATTATGGATTATGTAGTTTCTCTCCTTCCACAAACTGTATACACATGTCGATAGGTAAACACCTGCAATGGCCTTTTGCTTTGCATTTAAGGGTCTTCTGAAAAAATCACCCTATTGCCTGTTAGCCCAATCTACATTGACTGGAAACGGAATGACACTCATCACCAGGGTGGAATACGGACAATAAGTGAGTAGGTGACTAATTGACTCAACCTCAGTTCCACAAAGGGTGCACACAGGATCTACATTCATGCCAAATAGGACCATACGCTCTTTAGTGAGCAGCCTGTTTCTAACTGCAAGCCAGGTAATGAAAGGGCACTTTGGAATGTTGAAAGTATTCCACACTAGGTCAATCCGACCAACAGGTTGGCCCAAGTCACGTATAAAAGCCCAGATAGATGCCAACTTGACAAGCTTAGGCTGGAGCCCATCCCAAGTGATGCAATCTCTGTCATGCAGTTGGACCAAACCTACCCTAATTCTAACTTCAATAACATCCATGCGATTTGATCGAGGGAGATTCCACACCCCATTGCTGAGATACAACCTGACACTAGCCATACTAGAGGATTCTGCATTAGAAATCACAGAAGTAGAGACAAGAGCTAAAGGCTTCTTGTTTGCCCATGGATCATGCCGGAACAGAAAGTTAGAGTTTATCCCAACTTTAAAGCTAAGAAAGTCCATCGCCTGAGGCTTCGCATTGAAAATTTTACGAGCAATCCAACTACATCTGTAAGGCATCTTTGCAGTCCAGAACCCCTTATTACGTAGCAGCACCTTATGGAACCAAGCAATCCAGAGAGAGTCAGACGAGGGTTGGAGTAGGCGCCAGAGATGATGTAACACAGCTGCCTGGTTCCATTTGAAAAGGTTTTTAATCCCCAATCCCCCCCTCACTTTTAGGCTTACAACAATCTTCCCAGCCCACTTTTAGTGACACCTACCCGATTCCTTATAGAAACTACCCCAGAAAAACTTAAAAAACAAACTGTTGATCCTCTTTAGAATTGCCTTGGGAAGAAGGCTATGTAGGGTTTCTAGTGAGAATGAAGAGCTTCTCTCTCTAAGACTCTCATTTTTATTGTATGCTGATGTTGTTGGCCGAATTCTGTTTGTGAGCAAGGCTCAAAGGCATAGTTTGATGATGACGGAGACCCGACTTAAGGGGATTTGTAGATTTACGATGGTGATTGCTTGTCAACTTATGAGGGTTTGGCATTGTTGGGCGACAAGTTATATTTCTCCTGGTGTATTCATTTATCGATTGATATCTGGTTTCTTGATGATTCAAGCGGGTTTTACCAGTGGTATGCAGGATGCGAATGCAAAAGGGATGGCATTGGGGTCTGCTCTTTGTACACTAGGTATTGTTAAAAATCTGGTGGATAGAACAATGGTGGTTATCATTTTATTTGATATCAATTTATTTGAATGGTGGGTGAAAGCCATTCAGTGCTTAGTTAAGAATGTTGGAACGCTTATGCAAAGATTTACTCGATTTGTTCGAGGAATGAGTGATTTGGGGATAAAAATTGGTATCGCAAACTCGGGAATTGTAGGATTCATGAGAAGTGTGTATTTCTGGCTTTGCATCCATGTTGATGTTGCTGTTGATTTGCACACAGCAACTTGTTTTTTGTGATGATTAACTTTGTTGAGGGTCAGGGTATCTTTCGAAGTGTGGGAACCTTTGTCCATGAGGTGCTGGTAGATTGCAAAATGCGAACTAATGCAGGTTATAACGTCAAGATTCTGTTGAATGGGTTGGCCAAAGGTGTTGGGAGAATTGACAGCCTAATGTCAATTGATTTTGAAATTTGTGAAAATGGACCTTGCTGCGCTCCATGTGGTTGGGAGTTGGACTAGATGAGTGCCGATTACAGGTATGCGATGTTAGGAAAGGTGATTTTTAGCAAAGCTGGGAGGCATGCAGTGACGGAGGCTAATGCCTCATGTTGTACTACTTCGAAATATGTGGACCTAATGTGCAAAAGGATGATGGAAAAGGGTGATGTAGGCCAGGAAAGGGCGTTCAGGGGAGGTCACCCCCGCAGAGCATTATTCATGGCATAGTCTTATGTATAAGCTTGGTTGTGGTAGACTAGATTAGTCTCTTTATGTTGAATATTCAGTGACCTAATGGTGTTATGACTTTTGTATTTAGGATGTTGATTTCGCGGGGTATACCCCTAGACTTGTATCAGTTGTTCCTTTTGGTATAAAATTTCAATTAGCAAAAAAAAAACTTCATTTTGGACTCGTTTGAACAAGAAAATTAATTTTGCTTCATTTTTGACTCATTTGATCATGGAAACCACTTGTAGCTTTGTTCTTGACTCGTTTGACCCCTAATACTCACTAATACTTCATTTTGGACTCATTTGAACAAGAAAATTAATTTTGCTTCATTTTTGACTCATTTGAGCATGGAAACCACTTGTAGCTTTGTTCTTGACTCATTTGACCCCTAATACTCATTAAACATCATTTTGGAAAAAAATGAGAGTCGTGCTCTCTTTTCCTTCTCTCTAAAACCTCTCTCTACAAACCCAAAATCTAAACAATTTCTCCATCAGATCTAACGTTTCAATTCCCTAATCCATCTCCCATCTCCTATCTCTCACCAAAACATGAAATTTCTTTCTTTTTTTCATATCCGAGCATGAGTCGAAAGAGGGTTTCTTTCGTGGAGGACCCTGTGGTGGTGGCTGGGGATCCTAGCATCAAGGCTTGTATGATGAAGACCCAGGAGATGTTGAATCCAGTAATGAGCCTGAAAAGGGTTTCTTTTGCGGAAAAATTGGTGTCGGAGATACCTTTCGATGATACTCGACCCAAGGAAGGGTTGGAAGGATCAAGAATAAATAATGAGGGTAAGGTAAAGGACACGCGCGTCTCCTTTGCGAAGAACCTGGTTACGACGATACCGGAGAGGTCTAGATCTGGGGTGGCTGCTCGCACCCGTAGTCTGGTCAAACATCAACTAATTGATGGTAAGGTTTTTTCTCAAAAGAAACATGTTAGATCTAATCTAGTATCTGTTGATTCCTTTGTTGATTTATCGGACCCCCCCTCTTCGATGGAAGAGGAGATGGTAAAGGATCCTGATATGAATATGATTGGGGGTCAGACTGATATCGATGGTGATGGAAATGAAACAAACCCCCCCCCCCCCCACTTTGGTGGCAATGGAGGTGGAAATGGATTCGTGTAGCAAACGGGGAGATCTAGAATCTGACATGCTTATGACTGAGGATCAAATTGACGTGGCGGATGAGGATGTGCATCTAGAAGCTCAGTCTGATGTTGTTGGAAATGTAGTGAATCAGGGAAATTATTCAATTCAAGGAAATGGATCTAATCTAGTTACAGAGAACACTAATGTCCAGGTTAGTGAGTGTGATAAGGCTAGCAATAGCAATGTTAGTGCTACTGCTGAGACTTACAAGATGGCCCAGTTTGAGGTCAAGGGGAAGAAATTGTGTAAAGAGCTGAAAGTAGAAGAAGAGATTCCTAGTTGGGATGACTCGGTCAAGCGAATGCAGGAGCGTTTGGCTATTGCTGTGAATGTAGTCATCATTTTCAGAGACTGCATTACCCAGAATGGCCACGAAGTGCCCATGATTTGGGGGAATGTTAACATGGATGATTTAGATTTCATGAATGGTCTACAGAACAGGCCGAATACAAAGCTTATGAGAGACTTGGGTAAAGCTCTAAACTGCATTAAGCAGCTTGGAAATTACATTAGGAAGAACGGAATTCCTCCCCCGGTCCTGTTAGGGGAGGATGGCCAGGTTATTGAGGATATGGAAGAGGAGTTGGAGATAGCAGGGCTATTAGACCATACCTTTTACAACACTGAATTGAAGAGGAAGGCTTTGGTTGCAGCGAGACGTAATTTAGAGAACTTAAAGAGGTTCATTACCTCGATGGGTAAAGAAATTCCCTTGGTTAAGGGGTCACGCGATAGGGAGTACAGCTCTACTGCTCGTGACTTTAGAGATATTGAGGAAGAGGAGCTTCATGATATATCCTATCGTACTATTCAACTAAGGGACTACTTGATTGACTTGGGGATTGAGTTACCCATGACTGAGCAACAACAGAGCTCTTTCTCCGGAGAGAAATCTACTAAGGAATTAAAGATGGGACGGAATAGTGACAAGCTAACTAAAGGGAAGAGTTTAGCAACGGTAGCAGATGGCGCGATACCATTGGAAGATATGAATGGTCCTTTCCACCTTGGGAGTTTCTTTAATGATGTTGGTCTGAACCTGGATGGTAGTACTCCCTGGATGTATCCAGTTAATGAGGTAGATCTGGTGCATGAGTTTAAAAAAGCGAGTGAGCAGGGCAATATGCAGTACTTGGGGCCCTTGTTTGGGTTCATTTGGGGGGGGTTGGTCTAAAGTCTATGAATGACGATACTAAGCACATGGAGGAGACACCTAGGAAGGACCTGAACCATACTGATCATACTGGGGAAGGTATAGAGGATGCAGAGGGGACCAAAGTTCGATGGACCAAGTCGAGGCTCAAGAAATGGCGACTTAATAGGGGTGGTCAATCCTAAATTTTATTATGTTTTGTAACAGCTAGTTTGTTAGTTTAATGCTTTGTTGTTGACTGTTAGATGAATTTTGTTATTTAACTTTGTGAGATCGCATGATGATTTCGTGGGGTATGCCCCTAGACCTATGTAAGTTGTTCCTTTTGGTATAAATTTTTTTAATTAGCAAAAAAAAAAACTTCATTTTGGACTTGTTTGAACAAGAAAATTAATTTTGCTTCATTTTCGACTTGTTTGAGCATGGAAACCACTTGTAGCTTTGTTCTTGACTCGTTTGACCCCGAGAACTAACTAAAACTTCATTTAGACTCGTTTGAACAAGAAAACGAATTTTGCTTCATTTTTGATTTGTTTGAGCATGAAAACCATTTGTAACTTTGTTCTTGGCTCGTTTGACCCCTAATACTCACTAATACTTCATTTTGGACTCGTTTGAACAAGAAAATTAATTATTATTTTTTTGCTAATTAAAATTTTATAAGCCAAGGGAAACAGCAAGAACAATTCTAGGGGCATACCCCGCGAAATTAACAAATAAACACAATCCTAAGATCGAAACATGATAAACTAAGTCAGAGACAAACACATAAACCTAGGCTTAGCAACCGAAACCCAATCAAAGCTAAACAAAGAGGATCAAGGTCACAACATCTGGGAGTGGCCTCCCCTACTTGCTCTCCATCTTCTAATCTCCGATTTCTTCAGGAATATCTTGCCCTCTTTCTTCCTTGAACCCTCCAACAGCCCCGGCTCAACAGTATTTGGAGATTGCACCACATTTTTCCCTTTCGAAACAAGGTCCCCTGCTGGAGTTTCTCCATTTGGCTGCAGCTCCACTAGGACATGGGAGTGGCCTCCACTGCCCTCCCTCCCTCTTTGAATCTCCTCTATCTTCAAATCTAGTTGAAGGTCAATAGAGATGCCGTGCAGTGCGTGCGCTTCTTCCCCTTGCAGTTGGTACGAAGTTCCTCCAGCATTGCTAGTACTATAAGACCGATTCCCATCACAATGAAGATGGGTCGCATGGTTCCCCATGGGACTTTCCTTGAGGATACCCATCCCATTATTGTGGATGAAGTGTTGCAGTTGGATCACAGTGCTCACCAGCCTTGTAAGCTCTTTTGTATCACTATTGTAAAACTTCCCCACCCTGTTCACAAACGGTTTCAGTTCACTGAGAGGGATAAAGTCCATAACAACAGAGATTTGAAACCCGTGGGACACAATAGCTGCTTAAGTTTCTCAATATGAAACAAGGTTTCAATCAATAGCTCCCGAATACCATCCTTGTATTCTGCAGAACTAATCGCAGCCATATGCTTGTTTTCCCCAATCTCCCACTCGAGAAATGGCCTCACTTCCTCAACTCGAACCATATTTGGGGCATGGAGAGAGTCATCTCCTCCATTCCTCTGCTTCTTAACCAAGTCTCTTACTTTTACCCTGTCATCATTAAACCCTTCATCACTTCTATTTATCTCCATAGTGGAAGACCCCATCTCCACAAAAGTGGCATTGTCAACACTAATACTAGTTCCCAAGGGATCAAGCCGCACAGGCGCAAGCTCAATTCCCACACCAATAGAGTTAGAACAATCATGAACATCATCTCCCTTAAGGCATTTTGGGGCATTTTGGAGCATTTTGTTTAGAGTCCGAAGACCCAATTTCATTTTGTCAAGAATCCAAGGACCCAATTTCATTTTGTTTAAAATCCGAAGACCCAGTTTCATTTCCCTCCTCCTTAACAGCAGGGGGATTTGCACTTCTATGACAGGCAGTGCTATCAGTATCCTTAGTGGAGTAGGTGAAAGTACCTTCCACCACTTGCACATTGCATGAGCTACGAGTCCTCGAAGCAATCCCAGAGAAGGGGACAGGGTTTGGCCTCTTCTCTTTTCTCACCCTGGCCCTTTTACAAGAATCAGAGTCTCCCTTAGATTAATTCACCTTTCGTGAAGACTTCTGAAGCCCCATTTCTTGGTTGTTGCCCCCAGAATTAGGACTAGATCGATTCAGTCCGTTCTCGACATCGCACTCAGATACCCTTACCTTAGGCCTCCAAACCATCTTGGAGTGAGGACTACCGGTAGGAATCACCCAAACCAGATTTTCCGCAAAGGACACCTTTTTTGGGCTCATACCCACTGTCAATCCCAACTGGGATTCCTACTCAACACATAACCTGTCTAGGACTAGCCCAGTGGTACCCCCAAGAGGCTGATTATGCGATCTATTATCCCCCGAAGAAAGATCTTCCGCGAAGGAAACCCTTTTCCGACTCATGGATAACTAAAGAAATTTAGTGAAAAGGTGAGAGAATATAGAAGAAGGAGGATGGATTCGTGAAGGTTGAAGTATAGATCTGATGGCAAACGGGCTTGAAATTGTGGCGGCTAGGCTAGAGAGAGGTTAGAGAGAAGTTAGAGAGACTCTCATTTTTTATGCACTACCATTTCATCAGTAAAGATTGGGTACTCTCTAATTCATGATACAAGAAAATTAATTTTGCTTCATTTTTGACTCATTTGAGCATGGAAACCACTTGTAGCTTTATTTTTTTTTTGCTAAATAAGAATTTATACCAAGAGGATCAACTGATACAAATCTTGGGGCATACCCCACGAAGTCAACACGATACAAGAATAAGAGGGTAAACCCTACTCAACTGCTAAAAACAGGATATACCATACCTATTCTTTTACATAAGAAACAAGATAATGGTTGGATCTTTCCGAACCCAAGCCTTAAACATACTACAAGAGAACAGTTTCTCATGCACCATGCGCCTGATCTCATTACTAACAACAGAGGTTGGATTTCCAGGGCCAGAGTTGTGCATGCGATGGTTGCGTTCCTTCCAAACATGATAGATAGTTGTGCAAAAAAATGTCTCATCAATTGTTCTCTCTTTTACCCCCATCTGCCTACTAACACAGTTTCCTAGTTGACAGTTAGACCAATTCCTAGTGGTATGGACCTGTTAACAAGATCAAAGAAAGGGCAGTCAGAAAGATATGTCTGACTGTCTCATCCTCCACCCCACATAAGACGCATTTTGGGTCTATCTGCATTCCAAACGAGAGCATTCTATCCTTCGTGAGAAGCCTGTTCTTTATGGCCAACCATGTTACAAACGAGCATTTCGGGACATTGAAATTCCCCCAAACCATATTCATCCACTGGACGTGATTACCAGTACTGCGAATGGAGGCCCAAATAGTAGATAATTTAACATTCTTAGCAGTCAGTCCATCCCAAGTAATGGAGTCAGTTTTATGGATCTGAACTTGTTGAACAGCTCATCTAATCTCGATGACATCATTATGATTCGAAGATGGGAGATCCCATGTCCCATTTCTTTTTTTTTACTAATTCCCATGTCCCATTTCTGAGGTAGACATTGATGCTTACTGAGCTCGTAGGTAATTGAAGGGGAGATGGTCATAAGAGGCTTCCTATGAACCCATGGGTCATGCCAGAAGAGAAAGCTAGAGTTCTCTCCTATATTGTAGTGCATGTGCTTCAAGGCCACTTTCCTAGCATTGAAAAATTTTCCTCGCAATCCAACAACAGCGATATGGCATTGCAGCAGTCCAAAATTCCTTTTTCCATAGCAGGACTTTATGAAACCATGCTATCCAAAGAGAATTAGAAGTGGGATGCAAGATACGCCAAAGCTGATGGAGAATGGCAGCATCATTCCATTCAAACAAATTTCGAATCCCAAGACCACCTTCCACTTTCGGTATGCAACATTCCTCCCACCCTACTTTGTACTGACATTTTCCATCCGGTTTGTAGAACCCTCCCCAAAGGAACTTAAAGAATAGGGCATTAATCTTCTTAAGAATTCCTTTAGGAAGAAATAGGTACATACTCCAATAACCCACAATACTAACCAAGATTGCTTTGATCAGTTGGAGACGACCTGCAAAATTGAGGAACCTAGCTGTCCACAACTCCACCCTGCTACACAGTCTAGTGATCAAAGTGTGGCAGTCATTTTTGTTTAGCTTCCCCGTAATGAGAGGTAGACCCAAGTAAGTGATAGGCAGATGGCCTCTTTGGAACCCCGAATAAGCAAGAATGTCATCAATAACTTCCTGTCTAACATTGGCAAAGAAACAGGAAGTCTTTGCAAGATTAGGCCTAAGGTTAGAACAATTTGAAAAAAGATTTATCCCATCCATTAGTGCTGAAACTGAACTAAGATCACCATGACTAAACAGGAACACATCATCAGCAAAAATAATATGGTTTAGATTTACCTCTTTTGTTCTCCAATGGAAGCTAAAGTTAGGATCCATGGTCACCTTGTTTAGACAAGCTGAGAGAGCCTCCATGGCTATCACAAACAGATAGGGGGACAAGGGGTCACCTTGTCTCAGGCCAGATTCACCTTTGAAAAAACCCTCAAGACTGCCATTTAACTTGACAGAAAACATTATGGAAGTGATGCATTTCTCGAGCCACTTGATGAACTGATGGGGAAATCTCATCCTTTCCAAAATCATAAACAAGAACTTCCAGTTGAGGGAATCAAAAGCCTTGTGGATGTCCAACTTTATAGCACAGCGGGGTTTTCCAGAGTTGCCATTATAATCTTTACATAAAGCTTGTGCTGGGAAGATATTGTCTCCAATGGATCTCTTGGCTACAAACGCAGATTGCACTGGTGATATGATAGAGGGAAGGACAGCTTTGAGTCTCTTTGCTAGCATAGAGGAGATACATTTATACAAGACATTGCAGCAAGATATAGGCCTAAAGTGTTGCATTTCTGAGGGATTAGGCTGTTTAGGAACTAGGCAGATAGAGGCAGCATTTATCACTCTAGGCAAGTGCAGAGTATTAAAGAAATACATAATACCTTTTGTCACATCATTTCCCACCACATGCCAAACAGACATGTAGAATTCAACAGTGAACCCATCTGGTCCTGGACTTTTGTTTTTTGCCATCTTTTAAAGAGTGCTTAGCACTTCACTTTCAGAGAAAGGGGCAGCCACATGGTCGATTTGGGAGTCCGAGAGAGAGGGAAACGGGATGTCATTTGGAAAATCCGCTACCTCAGACTTTTTGCCCAAAATGTCTTTATAGAAGTCCGTTGCCACCTTGGCCATATCAGCATGTGATGAATGGGAAACTCCCTCCGAGTCACGAAGAGAGAGAATCTTATTTGTATTCCAGTTCCCTTTGCAAGAGTTATAGAAAAACTTGTTATTGCCATCACCAAGTTTTAACCACTATATCCTGGATTTCTGCTTTAGAAACTGCTCCTCCAGTTTGAGGGCTGCAGAGTAGTTCTCAATAAACTCCTTTTCTTCTTCAAAATTAGCAACAGTGGGGTTGTCAGGCATATCCCTCTGAAACTGAGATAGAGCATCCCGAGACAAGATCACCAACTGGTGGATGTCCCCCACCTTTTTGTTGAGTCCCTTAAGAGCCAACTTTACATTTTTGAGCTTTGAGGTCAAAATAAACCATGGGTTACCCTCTACCTCCACTGACCAAGCTTCCACCACAGTTTTCAAGAAATCAGGGTTCTCGATAAGGTGATTAAAAAATTGGAATGGCTTCGCCCCGGAGGAGAAACCAATTCCAAGGGAAGTGACAGCAGAGCAATGGTCAGATAAGCCCCGAGAAAGGAAATTCACAGGAGAGCATGGCAGCAGGTTATGCCAGTTGGAGTTGACTAACACTCTATCCAACTTTCTGAACTTAGGCTTCGTAGTATTGATGTCCCACCAAGTAAAGAAATGCCCCGAATACCGAAGATCAGTGAGACCATTAGCAAGCAGAAACTGTTTAAACTCATCCATGCTAGTAGTCAAGTCTAGGACTCCTCCCTGCTTTTCATCAATGCTAATACAAGAGTTGAAATCACCATATAGGACCCAAGCCTCATCATTCAAACCATTGGATATCCATGCAAAATCATTCCATAAAGGCCTGCGGTCAATCGCTTCATTAAACCCATACACAAAAGAGATAACAAAATTTATGTTGTTCTCAAGAAGAGTGACAGAGCATGTGATATGCTGATAAGAGGAAGCAATAACCGATACATTCCAAAAAGAGGGGTTCCACCCCAGCCAAATATGGCCTCCCGGATGATGATCATAATTAAAATACCACTAAAAACGAGGATTAAGAGTCTGGGGGATAATCCTAGCAACGTCAGTTTGGACATGGGTTTCCAAGAGACCTATCAGGGATAGTTTGTTATTAGAGATAAAGTCCCTGATAAAACCAACTTTATTATTGAGGCCTCTAACATTGTAGGAACAAAAAATAGTCATAAGAAAAAAACTATGACCTTGAGGAGGGGGTTCTTCCCCCCCTTCCCCCTCGCTTAACCTTCTTGTATGGCTTTGGAGTTCTTGGGCCATGCTTTTTATCTACCTCATCAACAACAATGTTCTAAAACTGCTGAGGTGATGAAACATCTGGTGAAAAGTTTGGAGAAGCCACTGGTTTTCTCTTCGATCGAACCTCAGTCCACCCCTGGTCTACATCCTCCACCATGGTATCTGCTGAGAGGCTTGGTGTACTCCCACCCTTATTTGCACCTGGCTTTGGCTGCGCCATATTTGCTGTTTCACTCACCTCCTCTCCCAGAGCTTCTTCCTTTTGCTCAACCACCACCTTTTGCATTTTCACCTCATTGGCTTGGCTATTTTGCTCCACTTTGTCCATTCCTTTTTCATTCTTGGGATGCTCATTTAGATCAACATTATTAGGTTTAAAACCCCCTGCAGTCCATTCTCGAGAAGCCACTGGGCAAACATTAAGAATATGGCCAAGAGATTTCCAATGAGTGCACAAGGGGATCCCCCACTGTATACTGCACACTCATTTTAGCAAATGGCAAGATTTCGAGCTGGGAGGTTAGGGCATCAGCCCCCAAGGGCTTTCCATTGGCACTAGCTACACAGCTAAGACCCTCTTGAGTCCAATAGTAGTCTGGAAGGTTGGCTAATTTGACCCACAATGGCATTGAAGTAATTGGTTCTGAACACACAGCATAACCCCAATCAGTTAGAACCAGAGGCCTTTTATCGAAATACCACGTACCTTTGCTTAAAACTGCGTTTTTCTCGTTTGTGGAGTTGAACTTGAAAACATATGTAGATTCATTTCGTTGAACCTGCAGAGGGAGAAATATAGTCAAATTTCACTTCTTTGAAAGGTCCAGGGGGCGTTCTTAGTACTGATGACCAGGATTTAGTGCCTTTATTTCCCAGTTCACTCTTCTCAGTCTTCCCCTCATTCCTACTGGTGTCCTTGTTTACTTTATCCCCAACAGGTTGCTCCATACTTTTCGAGCTTTCGCCCCTTTCCAACCCCCCAGAACTAACATTCTTTAGGATTCCTTTAATCACTCCCGTTCCCTTTGCGTTGGCATCCATGTTCTCAGGTTTTTCCTTGTTAGAAAAAATGGGGAGGCCCATCTCATCTCTACCATCAATGAAACGCACTGGGCTGACTAACCCTGCATTGAACATTTTTAGAAATGAGAGTCCTCTTTCTCTCTAGCTTCTCTCTAACCTCTCTCTAAAAAACCCTATCTAGCCGCCTTTTAATCCAGCCTATTCTAAACAATTTCTCCATCAGATCTATACATTACTTCCTTAATCCACCTATCCTCTCTTATCTCCCACCTAAAACACCAAATTTCTTTTTTATGGATCCTATTTCTGCGTTTCTTTCTTCCGTGAGAAGATTGAATTGTCTTTCGGAGCCCACTTTGGTGGATCTTAAAGATGGACTTGTGCCCAAGCCTTTTATGGAGACGAATGTTTCTATAGAGGTTAATCGGTTGTGTGACTTATGAACTACAAGCAATGGTTTGATGAACTCGGTTAGACTACAGTTCTCTAAGAACTGTATGTTATTGGGTGTTAATATAAGTGGTCTCTTGACTTATATGATAGTTGGGAGAGGCATGAACAACAGTCGTAGGGAAAGACTGTATGACATGCTTTATGTGGAACACAAAGTGTTTGATGGAGCTTACTCGGGTTTTAATTGTGTGGACTCCATTCCTTTTGTGAGGACTTCGCACCTTCCTATTGAAGGGTCATGTCGGAATCTGATGGGGCCTGTCTTAATGTATTATGAAGCCTTCAGCTCTGCTCCTCCGGGATCTTTGGAAATAGAGGCTATTCTTTCGTATTATAGCAGTGATGGGGATTCCATCTCAGGCTTTGGAAAGGAGATTAAAGATGTTTCCTTAAAAGGAAAATCTAATCTTGATGTGAGGTCTTCAAAGGTTCTCGTCGGTAAAGGTATGTATCTTGATTATTACTCATTAGTGGGAGGTGTTTTTCACATCTTCGAGGTTGTTTGTGTGCTGGATGGTTTCACAATTACCGTTGTGTATCATTCCAAGTTGGATTCCAAGCTGCGTTTGACATGAGCTATCGACGTGTTTATTGAAAGAACCTTCGATTTGTTGCTGGTAGGTCTTGCTAGCAGTGATAGGTGTAAGAACCCTAATTTTTGGTAATACTTCCTTTTATTTAAGATCTTGTGACATTGTCATTATGGAACCTTTCTAGTCATCCCTGTTGATTAATAGAATTGATTGTCTGAGAAACTGCGTTGTTGCATTTATTATGTAAGATATACAGAGAGATTGTGAAGGCAAGAGTCTTACTGTTAGTAATATTTATTAAACTTGAGATTTGAGAATGGTTAGAATATTAAAGGATTTATTAAGAGTTAGGACGAGGAATTATGAACATTCGAGGAATTTACACAATTAGTACTTAAGGAATTATAGGGGAAATCTCTACGCGACGTAATATTATTACGAGAGAATAATTAAGATACGATACGAATTAAAGATTTAATTATAAGCATTGGTGGAAGAATAATAATACAAGGAGTAGTATTGCATGCAAGCCCATGCAACCAAGTAGTTAGAAATCAAACAAGTTAGTTGGCCATTGGAAGATGAATAGTGTTTAGTTGGTTACTTTTTCAAAAAAGGGGACACATAGTACAAGAGCCCATGCTTGCTAGTACTACCACCTATGCTTACATATGATATGTATCACCCAACCTACATGACCTAACACTAATTATTCACCCAAGACAAACACAAAAACTTTCTTTCCCCCCCCCCCCTTGAAGCTTGCTCTCGGCCAAGCAAAAGAAGAAGAAGAAGAAGAAAATTTCTTCTTCTCCCCTCTCCCATCACTCATAAATCTTGCCATAATTCCTAGGTCATCTACATCACATATACAAGGTATGCTAGCAATTTCACTCCATTCTATCCAACCATTTTCAAGTTACAAATTATTCAAGTTTTGGTAAATGGTAACCAAGTTTGTTTTTCACTTAGATCTTGCATTGTAAGTATTGTAGGAGGCCATCTAAGGTGTTTTTGAGTTGTGTAAAGATTGTTCAAGGCCTCTAGGAGCTCAAGAAGGTATAAAATCTCAAACCCCCCTTGGTTATGTGTTGTTCATATAGTATGGTAGTAGATCCATGTGTTTTAGGACTTATCTTGGATGTATATGTATTGGATAGCATGGATCTTGGGTTTTGATGTTGAGATTGTGATTTTTATGACTATGGTTAATATATATATCTCCATGAGTGTTATGAGTCATGATCTAAGTGTATTAAGTGGTGATTATGTTATGGAAGTATGAAAAATGGTTGATCTAAGTGGTTTGAGCTTGCTGAGTTTGTCCAGGAACTTTGATCTGTGTTGTAGCACGATTTTGAACCTCCAAATGATGTCCCCTGATGTCCTACCTTATATTGTTGGAAAGATAATTGAATGTAGTTTCTGGAAATGTAAGGTTCATAGGTAGGTGATGTGTGGATTTTTAGTTATGGCCGGAGGAGTGAATTTTGTTTCTGGACTATGGACTGCATTAAGTGACCCCCTTGTGAACCTTGTTTAAACACCTTAAAATATATTTGGGATCATGGAAAAATTTGAGAATGTAGGTAATGCAGTGTTGAAGACCACCCAAAAGGAATTGGAATAAAATATGAATTTTTGGATTTTATAAAAATGCTAGAGTAAAATTCGCGCAATGGAAAAAGTCGATTAGTGGAACATTATTCTAGGGTTAGTGGTTATGATTCGAACGTGGTAACTAAATTAAGTCGAGTAAGTGACGAGCGTAAACGAGTGATGACATGGACCTATAGTGGGGCTAGGGAGTCATAAGACGAAGTCGTTAAGTTAATTTCGTACCCCCTTAAAACCCCATAATTAAAGAGAAATTGTTAAGGTACTAACGAACGATTATTGTTTATGTATAGATCGTTCGAATCCGCACTCTCGACCACCCCAACCAAACCAAGGCAAGTTTACTTTTCAAAACTTATCCCTATACAAGGATTTTCACTGTTGTGTTTGTAGTTTTCAAATTATATCAAATGCTATGTTTATCGAAGTATTGATGCAATTGAGATTGAACAAGTACATGTATGCTTTTACCCCTTGAACTTAGATTGAAATGTTTTCTTCGGACAACGACTCTAGCAATAGAGGTCGTAGCGGTCCGTATATACTATTGACCGGGGAGCGGTATATCATTATATCGTATCTATATTGCGAAAACCCTAAGGGTCATTCGGGTGGTATCGAATATTCAAATAACTATTGCTATATCTTCGTAAATACTCGAAACCCTATCTTGGATTAAAAGTTTATTTTATCGAATAATTATTTTATTAATTATTAATATTAAATCTTAAAATATTACTTATTAATTACTGTTCATTATTTACAGACAAGTTAATCCAAGATACTTTTTAATTCTTTCAAACTCGAACTCTTTCGAACTCAAAACATTTTCGAAAACCCCCGGTCAGATTCTGCTTCTTGTATGATTTCAAGAATCATCGGTCGACTGATGTCGGACCTCAACTACTCTGTTTTCAATCAAAATCAAGTTTTAAAAGAAAAGAAAAAGGGACTCTGGCAGGTGTGGGAACCGTTGACGAACAATTCCCGGGATGTGTAAGCGGCCGTGAGCCAGGCGGTCCATCACTTATTATTCCTTCCCAGGTGTTGCCGAAGGATGATTACGGATGTAGTTTTCATCGAGGGTGATTACGGATGTAGTTTTCACCCGAGGGGTAGTTACGGATGTAGTTTCTATCCTTCTACCGGTAGAGAAGACCCGCGGATTATTGGACTTGGATGTGGCGACTGATCATCGTCAATCCTCGTCAGGTTTTTATGTTTTCTTTAAGTCCCATTCCTCCATTTTGGAAAAATGCTTTGACACTGCTTCTTAGGCTTTTGTGCCAAGTTGCTGATAGTGTTCTATTTTGATGAGAAATATGTTGATTCAATGCAGTATCTAGAACTGCAAGTTTATTTTGAAAACGAGGGCACATATTGTTGCACCTTCGAGATTTATCAATTATGACAAGTGATTTTATAACTGATTGATACAAACAAATATATCAACTGCCAATCATATGAGATGTTATATTGCCTATCTTACATATATATTTCTTGCTGAGCTATAGTTGCTCACTCTTGCTTGTTTTCAAATTTTACAAACACAACAGCTAAGCGAAATGGCAAGACCCAGGCAGACTGTTCGAAAGCAGGTGACTAGGCCCGAGCCACCACTTGAGATTCTACCGGTAGGCCCCATTAGCCGGATTGGTTGGCAGCTTTTGTTAGTACGTTTTATTTATCAGCATGACCTGTGCAAGGCAGTGTATCGTAACAAACTTTCAAGCCGCCAACTTCGCTTCATATCGAAGTGTTGCTGGTAGCATAAATACTATTTAATTCGGTCTGTAATAACTCTGATAACTTTATTACTGTTTAATCAATGTGTGACGTTTCTGAGACTCTAACCTGTGTGTGTGAGTGTGGTGTGAGTTTATTGCGGGGTCGATGGCTGTGTTATTTATATTGTGTGCAAGAACAGGTATGTTATTAATGGAAAATGGACCGTGAGCGCCTAGATCTCCGACCCCGGATCTGGGGGCGTCACAATAGGGGGCTTGGTATCTGTTTGATGCAATGTCTGAAAGAGTGGGAAAGTCTCAAAGAATACAGATAATGAGTCTCGTTTCATACGAGTCATATTTTATGATGACTGGAAGTTGTATGCCCCAATTTCAGAGATACCATGACTTGGTGAACGTTGGCAGGCCTGTGTATGATGTGGTTTTATGTCACCTTTGGACCTGTGTTTTCTTGATACGGAATTTTTGGGGGTTGGAGGTCTACAACTCTCTGACACTAGGACGAAAGGCTTGCTGTGCCAGGTGTTTTGTCTCTATAATAGTTGTTGTTCTTATGCAGATTACCCCTGGTTTGAGACAGGGAGGTTTCCGGGCTGCGGGTCTTTCTACCCACATGTTGGTGACTGGTCTTACAGTGAGAGCTACTTGGTGGGTTATTTTGCAGCAGGGACAAAGCTGTAAAGGTATGCAGTTTGAAGGGATGACTATGGGGCCTGATAGAGGAATTGTGTCTTCTAATATGGTGGCTGCCACTACAACACAGGCTGCAGCAAGGTTTTTTAGCTCCTGTATGACCATCGTTGATTTGCAGAGAGCTTGTCACAGCAGCTACAAGGTTAACGGCCTTATGGTCGAGTTTACCAGTTCAGGTTACTGCAGTACTATGCTTGTGAGATCTGATGGAGCTGATTTCTGGAATCAGGCTAAGGCTATGCAAACGTTGACAAGGAAAACTGGGGTATTTCAGTCCATCCTTTTTTTGGATGTGAATTTGATTGTTAACGTGGGTTTTAGAGGCTACATCTCTATGTTGAATGGTGAAAGCCTGACAAGGTTTAATTTGGCTAAAAGATTCTGAAGGCGAGTGTTTGTAATTCAAGGAGAGGAGATTAGAAAGTGGTCTCTCATTTCTTTTGTTGGTGCGGATGTGGGGCTTATGTTAACCTATCCTGACTTGATGGAAGCTGTGTTTTCACATGTTATGTTGAACAAAGTTTTTTCCCATCCTGGAACGCATGTTGGTCTTAGCAAAAGCAACATTGCGACGCTGGATGGTGGCTTTAAGTTTGAGAATAGGATTGCTCTTCTGCAAAGTGAATGTTGGTTTCAAATTACACAGGGTCGTGATGACCTTGTAAAGGTAAAAGCGAATGCCTTGGTGTTTTTATTTTGTGGGCTGTGCATTGTTGGTGTGATTGCGGCGTCCCACTGGTGGTTTGACGATGTTGTAGAATATGGTGAGCATTATACTGCGTGTGCTGTTGTGAAGGGTCTCCTGAAGATTTCTTCGTGCTGGTGGCGAATTGATCAGTCCATTTTTTAGAATTACGAGGCAGTTGTTGGCGCTGCTGGTCACAACCTCAAGGGCAATAATGATGCAGGGGACTATGATGGGAGTGTTTCCGGAGCAATGGTTTGCCAAATCTACTTTAAAATTGGGAAGGGCGCATGCACATTGCCACTAGGTGGGAACAACTTACGGAAAGTGATGCCATTTTGGCATAGCCATGTGCTTTTGTTTCGACAGTCGATGTCCTTGCAAGTAGGACAGGTTATTATGGAGGCATGGAACAGAAGTCTCAAGACTAATTTCGGTTGTGGAATGGGATACCTCTTGGCATATTTTCGATCTTTATGTTTAATTTCCTAGTTAATTTCATGAAGACTATCTTGACTTGTTGTTGATTGCTAGCTTATCTAGCATTATTGATGTATTTTTTCTTTGTTGTTTCGCTAGGGAGATGTGTTACTAATCGCGGGGTATGCCCCTAGAGATGTAATCTTTTTCCTATGGTATAAATTTTTTTAATTAGCAAAAAAAAAAAACCTGCATTGAACAGCTCTTTATCCTTAAGAATTTCTTTTTCAACTTCACTTACCGAGAAACCCTTCTTGGCAAGAAAGCTATGAATATCCATCACTTGGTTACAGAGCTTTATAAGGTCCTCTATTTCATACTTGTTGTTCGCAGCCACACCCTTTGCTACCATGTGGATTGTTTCTCTCTCTATCGCATCTCTAGGAGTCTCATAAGAAGCTTCATCCTCACCAGAGGATATCTCACTCATCTTCTCAGCTGAGGTACCTCCCTGTAAAGTATTAGGCGCTACCAGAATTGGGAAGTCCTCGACTTCTCTTCGTGCAAGCATCTCCTGAAACTTATCATCCTCCATGTCCTGCATATAACCAGGCAACCCAAACTCAGAATCACAGTTCGAATTTTGGCTCACCATAGAGCACTGAACTAAAATAATAATAAATAAGTATAAGAAATATGGTGTTTAGGTTTGGGGAGCAAGAGAAAGTGGAGTAAATGAAGGGAATGTGGAGTTAATGATGGGGAAAGTGTGTAAGAGATTAGATCTGAAGTTTTAAAGATGGCGGCTAAACTAGGGTTTTTAAAAAGAAGGAGGAGCTTCTCTCTCTAGGACTCTCATTTTCTAACCTTACACTTGTAGCTTTGTTCTTGACTCGTTTGACCCCTAATACTCATTAAACTTCATTTTGGACTCGTTTGAACAAGGAAATTATTTTTGCTTCATTTTTGACTTGCTTGAGCATGGAAACCACTTGTAGGTTAGATCTTGACTCGTTTGACCCCTAGAACTAAATAAAACTTCATTTTCGACTCGTTTGAACAAGAAAACTAGTTTTGCTTCATTTTTGACTTTTTTGAGCATGAAAACCACTTGTAGCTTTGTTCTTGACTCGTTTGACCCCTAATACTCACTTAACTTCATTTTGGGCTAGTTTGAACAAGAAAATTAATTTTGATAATTTTTGACTAATTTGAGTATGGAAACCACTTGTAGCTTTGTTCTAGACTCGTTTGATCCTTTTTTTTGCTGGAATGTTTGGTTGTATTAAAAGAAAAACAAATATACAAAGAAAGATGAGGAGGCCTCAAAATATAAGGACATGCCCTTAGATCAAAAATATAAGCTACGGTCTAAGCCAACTAGACAAAACAAATTACATATTCCCTATCCAATCTTGTATTTCTAATACATTCTTGATAAACAACTTGGAAGTGATTAGTCTACACTTAATGAGATAAGAACATTCATGGGCCAAGGCAGTCGGGTTTTTCACCTCTCTAGTGTGATATCGGCTATATCTTTCCCGCCAAAGGTTATAAGCGACTACTTGAAAGATAAAAGATTCTTATCATGCTGTAGATATTGTTGCCATTAAAGTGTATCAGCTCGTGCAACCAGTCCACCCAATCAGTAGGGAAAGGAGAGTAGTACCCTGATGTGATTAAATGCAAAACATGCTGAGTGAAGGGGCATTCAAGAAAAAGGTGGCTAGTATTCTCCACACCACTTATACAAAAGTAACACGAGTCGCTGTTTGTGATGCCAAAACGTCGAAGTCTAGATAATGTACTCACCCGATTATGCATTATTAACCAATGTAGGAACGAGTATCGAGGTACCCCAAGTCTATGCCACACACTCGTAGCCCAAGGAACCGTGTTTCCTTCATGTCGAATGGAGTGCCATAGGTTAGTCATATAGATGCTTTTTGAAGCTATGCCATTCCAAAGAATGTCGTCTTTTTTCCTGAGGTTGAAAGGCATGCTGAAATTAAAGTTTTGCCTCCACACTAATATATCATGGTAGTTTGATGCTGGGAGATTCCAACCTGCACTAGAGAGAATGGCTGAAACCATGGCATTAGCATTAATCCCAGCATTGCTAATGATGGGATCAGTGGAACTATCACAAATAGACATGTTATTATACCAGGGATCAAACCATAAGGAGAAATTCTGACCATTACCAACTCGTAGGTGATGCAAGGTCGAGCCAACGGTCTCAGGTCTAAAACTTTCTTTAAAATCCACGAACATTTCTTAGGCTTCGGAATGAGCCAAAAGGATGAGTTCTTTATGACTGTTTTCCTAACCCAGTTTGCTCATAATGATTCAGACGATGGGTTGATGATAGCTATTATATGTTTGAGAATTAATGCTCTATTCCACTCATAAACATCCTTTAGACCCCCAGTCCACCCTCCTCTTTAGTGAGAGTTATCATACTCCAGGCCACTTTAGCCTCGATGGTCCCTTGCTTGTTCCCATTCCATAAGAATCTATTGCACATAGATTGAATGTGGTTGATGATAGACTTCGGGAGGATAAAGTGTGCACCCCAGTAAGAGTATATCGCTTGAAGCACCGGTTTTATAAGTTATAGACGACCAGCAAAAGGAAGAGACACGTTAGTCCATGATTCAATGCGACTCATAATACGATTAATCAAGGGTTGACAATCATGCTTCGATAACTTTTTAGTTATCAACGGAAAATCCATAAATTTTGCAGGTAAGGAACCCAATTCAATATTGTAGCTTTGCCATATCCAAACCTGGAGATCTCTGGGAGGGTTTGACAAGAAGCAGGAACTTTTTAGAGGGTTCGCTTTGAGGCCTGAGAAGCTCTTGAAAGTTTCATGGGTATCCGTGAGAATTTTATTGACTGTTTGTCCTCGTGACTGAACATGAGAAGGTCATATGCAAAACATGGATGATTGATCCCAAGCATGGCTGCATTCTTGTGGAGTTTAAAACCTGGTAAGTTTTTAGCATTGTGCAGGAGCTCTGACAAGACATCCAAAACCATAACGAAAATAAAAGGGGATAGGGGATCCCCTTGACGGATACCACAACTACTAGAGAAATATCCTCCTAATTCTCCATTAATTTTGACTGAAAATTTAGCAGTTGATAAGCATGAATGGACCCATCTGATGAAGGGGAAGGGGTAACCTCGAAGAATTAAAACATCAAAAATGAATTGCCATTGACACTTGTCAAAAGCCTTATGTATATCCATCTTGAAAACCTCTTTAGAGTCATTTCCTTGAATTGTTAGACCCTTGAATAATTTCCTGAGCCAGAAGGATGTTATCCGATATGTTTCGACCTTTAAAAGAGGCAACCTGTGCTCTGTCAATCACTGTTGGAAGCGTAAGACTGAAACGCTGAGCTATGAGTTTAGAAATACATTTATAAAGCGTGTTGCAGCAAGATATGGGGTGAAAATCCATCATCACATATGGGTTTTTGCATTTAGGGATAAAGGCAATAATTGTGGCATTTGCATAATGGGGGAGAGTACCTGTTTCCAAGAAGAAGTGCACTGCATTTAAAAAGTCTCTACCCACTGTCCCAGGTATGAATAAAAAAATTAACGTTGAAACCATCAGGTCCAGGCGTCCGATTTCTTTTCATTGATTTTAGGACTTTGAAAATTTCTTCATCTGTGGCTTTTTTTTTTGCTAATTAAAATTTTATACCAAAAGGAACAACTTA
Organism: Saposhnikovia divaricata; assembly: GCA_036435485.1. Taxonomy (NCBI): domain Eukaryota; kingdom Viridiplantae; phylum Streptophyta; class Magnoliopsida; order Apiales; family Apiaceae; genus Saposhnikovia; species Saposhnikovia divaricata. The sequence continues at coordinate 132,555,305 of CM071594.1, read as the reverse complement.
TAAAAATCTAGGGGCATACCCCGTGAAATCAACAAAAGTCATTAAAACAACCCACCTGGACAGGTCTACATAATTGAAACTAGTAAAACTAGCTAGATCACAAGAACATTACAATGCCAAATAAATAGTAAGATAGGATGAACCGACAGGCTCACATCCTGGTAGTCTATGCAACAGAATCCCCACGATAGCATCAAGGTTAAGCCAGAGTGGCCCAGTTTGGTTCCCAAGCAGGAGACTTACCCGTGTGCCAGAAACGTGATTTAAACAAGCTGTGCACAAGTAAACACCTACACAAGATGTTTTCAACCTTGCCACCTGTCCCACAAAAATGGTCAGCTCCATGCGCATACAAGCCTTCATATCCCTATTTTGTAAATAAGTCCTCATTCTCATATCAGCGGTAAAAAATTGATGAGGCACAACCACTAGCGCAAGCTTGACCTCAATAAACCCATTTATTCCACGAACCTAATCATACTTTCAACAAACCAACCTTTCGCAAGAGAGCGAAGCAATCCAGTGACCCCAACATCAGCGTCGCTAACAACAGAATACGAGTCAGTTAAACCAACCCGTGCCATTATGAACTTATCATATGCATAAACAAACCCCAGATTCCACAACCAGTTATGAATAACCTCTAACCCCTCCATGAGCAGGTCAACAAACAGAACTAAGGTCTTACCTTGTAAGTCCCAGCCACCAATATTTACCTCCAACAGAACATCCACCCTACTAACAACTTTATGGAAAAAAGAATTCCTTCTCCGCCAATAGGCAATTTCCAGGATTGATAATATCCACATTCGAGTCACAGGTCTTCCAGCCCTGTTATGTATCACAGTACAATTCGCAATTATCTCAGTAGCGTCTATCCTGCCCAACGCCAGAACTACTTTAGAATCATCCTCAAAGTGAACAATCCAGTAACAGATGTCAAAAACAACATTGTCATAACCAATGTCATTCAATTTGCACCTAGTAACCTGATTCACTCTTAAAATGAAACCATCATCATAAATCGACCACAAACCATACCCACTTAGCCAATCCAGCAGGCCCCAAATGGAACAAGTTACCAAATCAAATAAGCAGACAAAAGTGCCACGATTGTCCTTGAAAAACCACCTGACCCAAGAAGAGTGTGTCCACCCCAGCATCTCATTCTTCTCATTACGAGATCCCTCTATGACAAGAAAAACATCATACAAACCCAGCTGTATACCAAGCTCCCTCATGCCATTACCCAAAGTGGTGTCCCAGCAAGCCAAGACCTTGTCTGCGAGACCGCAGCAAAAGGTTGCACATAATAGACCTTGACCATCCCCTGTTACAAACCTCTTGCAGCACAAGAGTTTGGCCATCATCATAACAGCGTAATGCTCTAAGCACCTCAGCCGCACACACCATCGAAATCCAAAAGGATTAAGAAACATTTGTTGCTCCAAGAACTCACTGCTAAAAAACTGGTTGACATCATACTTACATAATATACTAATCATATAAGTAACATCATCGACGAAATAAGACCCAAGCACCAAGCATTGAGTACTTCCATAGAAACTTAACCTCAGCATACATCTCTTATCCTCAGCAAAATCCATGTCCAAGGTCGTCAGTTTGCCACGAACTGCAGTAATCATCGTGTTTCGCTTTTCCAGCATCCCACCGACATTCCTCACAGGACTTCCATTAAGAGTAATTTCAGTACCCAGAGCCCCTAAAAGAGTTAGGTTGTCCAACCTCTATAGCTCCGCATCATAAATTAACCACATACGCATGACTGTAGAGTACATTTTAGCAGCATCCATCAAAATGGAGGTCACAATACCATTACCATGTAACACAGTAGCGCCTTCCACAACAAATACAAGAAAGCTGCTCTCCTATGCCGAACAATACTCAGCATAATTTTCCGAACCTCGAGACAACATATCAAACACATTGGGGTATTCGATAATAATCCAAATAAAGACCCCAAAGTTTTGCTTTGGGTCAGGACATGCACCAAACACCTTGCGAGCGTGGCGATCCTCCATTCCTGCTCCTTCAGTCTTCCTCTTCGACAAATTAACAAACATATAGAGTGTATTCACATGACTGTAGATACAAACCCTCACTCTAATAGGATTGGGCGGCCTCTCAGTCTCAGATCTAAAAGCAAGAATCCCGAGAGCAAGTGAAAACCATGAGGAAAGCCAGTTGACCACGTCAACCAATTGCTCCAAAAACCCGACTTTTGTGCGGACCGCATCAATCAAGGTCAACATTAACAGATAATTGTCTAAAGACAAATCATCTCTCACGAAGGTACAAACACCTTGTCTACGAGAGTCCCTCAGAATCACTTCAATCGATTGAGAGCTTCGTGTTTGCGAAGCAAACTTCATCAGATTATTTGCAACATCTCGAGCCAACGTCGTCCTTTTATCATTCCCAAGAGAACACATCTTCTCATGTGCCATTAAAATCTGTCTCCCCGAGACTAACACCCTAGTCCAGGGTCCATAGCTGAAAAACTCCGTCGAAAGCTCGATAGGAGAAGAAACCCCCTTCCAGGAACCCATAAACGAAGAAAAGAAAAAATATATCTTATAAGAAATATGGTGAATTAGGTGAGGGATACGAAGGGGAAGGTGGAATTAGGTAGGAGATATATAGATCTGATGAAAACAAGCTTAGATTTGGTTGAAAATGGTGGCGGCTAATTAGGGTTTTAGAGAGAGGTCACAGAGAAGCTAGAGAGAAAGACGACTCTCATTTAAATTTTCAGAAGTTAAGTAGTCCTTTTCATATGTGGCTTTTACAGTAAGTTGCAATGCTTGAGCTGGGGATATTTTCTTTTGGATCAAGGAGTGAAGATGATCGATACCCGGGTAGTCTTGAGTGTCTGCAGTAAAAACATTCTGGAAGTAATTCATTGCTCCATGTTTAATAGCTACCGTGTCATTTAGAACCTACCCATTGGAATCAACCAGGTTTGGTATTATACTATTATTCTAATTGGCAGCAACCTTTTTATGAAAAAAGCCGTGTTTTGATCACCTAGCTCAAGCCATTGCACCCTAGAACGTTGATGGGCGATGCTTTCCTCGCGGTGAAGCAACTCTAACAGATTAGCAGAAAGGATTTTTTCCAGTTCGAAGAGCCAAACCTCCTTAGAGTTATTAAGAATCTTGTCTTGAACAGCACAAAGACGAAATCTAACTTCCATAATCTGAGAAGAAATTGATCCATCATTTTTCCGCAGCTCAATCAGCTTAGCTTTGACCATGCTCAGTTTACGTGAGAAAATGTAAAAAGGGTTGTCTTGAATCTGCGTGTTCCAAGCTTCTTCAACAATACTCAAAAAATCTGGCCGATCAAGCCAATAATTGTAAAACTGAAAGGGTTTTCGAGTCGTGACATTGTTTGAAGGGATGTTTAGAACACCTGCACTATGATCAGAAAGGCCCTAAGACATAAAAACAACATCTGAGTTTCATAAATCCATCTTCCTCTTCTCTCGCCATTTCTTATATATTTCTTATATCTATTACTTTCTATTCTGTTCTTAGAAGATGGTCTCAGAGGAATTCTCGGATGGGGAGAATTCACTGGAAGCAATTTCATATGGGGTTCGGCTTCCTCTGATTCCAAGGGGCAAGGAGGAAGGGCGAATCCATCTCAGCGTAGGGGGTGGGACATTTGTAATGTTGATGGTTCTAGATCTGGGGTTGCGGCACGCACTCGCAGTTTGGTTAAGCACCAAATGATTAATGGTAAGATTTTCTCTCAAAAGAAATCGATTAGGCCAAATGAATTAGGTGTTGATATTCTTATTGATTTATCTGAGTCTTTAAGTTCAAAATATATTAATGATATGGATGATATGGATGATGAGGAGGGTGAGGTTAACTCTGAGTTTCTTGTTACCCATCATCGGCCTTTGGTGGGTATTTCCAAGCTATGTGATAGGGATCCCTAGGATGTGGACCTGTCTGCTGTTGTGGCTGGTGATTCTGGTGATTCGCTAATCGAAGGATTGACAGAGGGGAAAAGGGTTATGAATCCTATTGTTCTTTTTTTTTTTGCTAATTAAAAATTTATACCAAAAAAGGAACAACATACACAATCTGGGGGCATACCCCGCAAATCAGCAACCAGAAAACAGAGTTAAACAGACTTAAGCTGTTTTACAATCAACAAAATAAGCAAACCATTAGCAAACTAGCACAGTCCTACATAATCAATAATCAGGAGTGGCCACCCCTATTCAGACGCCATTTCTTCAGCCTCCCCTTTGTCCAGCAGACTTTGGTCCCATTGACCTCCTCCATACCTGCACTTTCTTTGTTCACATCCGGGTCCACATCTTGGTCCGCGACATTCCCAGGTGTCTCCTGCATTTGATTAGCAGCCACGGAAACAGCCTTTAGCCCATCTTCTCCAAAAAATCCCAGCTTACTCTGTAATGGCTTCAGGGCTACCACATTTGCTGAGCACATCCCAGGACACCCATCGTCATTTAGACCAGCATCCTTAAAGAATTCCTTGCTTTGAAAAGTGCCAATCATTCCGTTCCATGGCATTGCATCATCTCCTGGCCTATCTAAACTCTTTCCTTTAGAAAGAGTTTCACTATTCCATCCCCTTCTCATTTTGTCAGAAGGTTTTGCAGCCTTCGCTCCAGAGGTAGGACTCCGTTGTTGATCAGCCTTAGGTAAATCTATGCCCAAGTCAAACAAGTGGTCCCTCAGTTGGATAGTGCGACAAGTTAAGTCATGGAGCTCCTCATCCTCAATATCTCTGAGGTCACAAGCAGAGACACTAAAATCTCTATCACGAGACCCTTAGGGTTTTTAGAGAGAAGGTAGAGCGACTCTCATTTTTTATTTTGGGTCAAGATGTTTATTAGCTCAAGAAATTCTTCATGACTACAACAGATCTCCTGAATCCTACTGTTCTTGGTGACTCTATTAGGGGGATGGATGCTCCTGGTAGCATTCATGATGATGGTGTTCGAGTGAGGGTTGAGAATTATGGTTCTCAAATTGCCAATGTGTATGCTGGTTTAGGAGTAGCATATGACCATGATAATGAAAAGGATGCCCAGGCTGCTGTTTTGGAGCCTGAATTTGGGAATATCAGTTTGGACAAGGAAGCCTCTGTGAATTTAAGTCATACAAAAGATGACGATTCTTGAGATGAGGAAGTTATCTCTTGCCTGGTTGAGGATTTAGTCAAAAGAATTGTGGCGGATGATTATAATTCTGCAGATGCTTCGCTCCTAGGAAAGGGTGAAAAATACTTGGATGGCCTGGAGAATGCAAAACCTGGTCTGGGATACAGAGTTAAAGATGGCCTGGTTAAAACTGGGGTTAGTGATACGGAGAAGGGGGTTAAAACTGGTAGAGGACGACAGGGGGTTAGCCACCAAGGAGCACTTGATGGTGGCTCAGAACTACTCCAATGTGCTAAAGCTCTTCATTGAGTATATGGGCTATGAGGTGCCTGTGTTAAAGAGGCAGAAGAAGTTGAAGCTCCGAATTTCGGTGAACTTCCTTATTGACATCTCGGATTGTGAGCATGATGAGGAGCTGTGTGTAGCTCTTAATGATGTTGTTCAGTTGCAGAATTATATTGTTATGGAGGGAATTGAGATCCCCCCTAAAGGTGTCCCTTTAGAGGTGTTTTTAAATGATAATGGTTGTAATGAGAAGCAAGGGCAAGGGGCTGTCAAGTCTCAGAAGAATAGCGTCAGGTGGAAGGACGACATCCATACCATAATGACTGGCAAAATAAGAGATTCTGTGAATAATGCTGCAGATTCGATGAAGGTTCCTGATGGGGTTACCCAAATTGATACAGAGATTGATGAAGCTTTTGACTACATGATGGGTAGTGGTCTAAATGAAGGCGTATCTGCCATGCTGGTTGACAATGATGGGCCTAGTATTGATACTCAGGCAAACAATGTGCAGAGGGCGGAGGAGCTGGGGGATGATATTCCTTGGGAAGATTTTCCCATTGTCAGTATCCTCCCCTCTATTGATGCGGATTACTCAACTCTGGAGATTGATGAGGGACAGAAAAGCAGTGAACCTGCTCTGGGTGATCATAGCAGCCAGGATATTTTTTTTTTGCTAAGTTTAGGGACGCGGGACTTCTCCCATTTTCGAAGGCCTTCGGCCCTCTAAGAGCCTAGACTCCAGGTTAGACCCCTAAATGGGAATCTATAACCCGCCTAGAGCTCCGTTGTACCTCTGATACGAAGTACCAAAGAAATTCCCTTCGGGTAGCAGCCATGATATTGCTATAAAAAATGATGATATTATGGAGGTAGAGGTTGACCTCAAAGATGATCATGTTAGTAATGGGATGGAGGAGGAATGGGCTACTTGTGGTCATGGTAATGGTATGCTGGACGGCAAAAGGCAGGCAACAAAAGTTCGTTGGACCAAATCCAAGATCAAACAATGGAGAGTGACTAGAGGTTGTCACTCCAGCAGGAATTAATTATGGATGTTTAATCTCTTGTTTCTATATATCTATGTTTGTTGATTGTAAAATGACTTAATGTTGTTTTGGCTTTGTATTGATTGAATGTTGATTTCACGAGGTATGCCCCTAGATTTCTGTAAGTTCCTTTTTGGTATAAAATTTCAATTTGCAAAAAAAAAGAGTATGGAAACCACTTGTAGCTTTGTTCTAGACTCGTTTGACCCTTATAACTCACTAAAACTTGATTTTGGATAACTTCATTTTGGGAAACCAATGATAAAATCCATACTCATCAAGAAATGAGAGTCGGTTTCTCTCCCTTCTCTCTAGCTTCTCTCTCTAAAAACCTAATCAGCCGCCACTAGATTTAAGCCTAATCCAATCATTTCCCCATCAGATCTACCATAAATCCTTCACAAATCCACCTTCCTCATCTCTCTCGCCATATCTTTTATATTTATTATATATATTTTTAATTGTTTTTATCTTTGGAAGATGGTTTCAGAGGATCTCTCGAATGGGGAGAATTCAATGGAAACAATTTCGTATGGGGTACGACTCCATGTTCGTTCTCAAAGGTCTATCTCATCTGCTGCCAAGGGGCAAGGAGGGAGGGTGAATCCTTCTCAATGCAAGGGGTGGGATATTTGTACTGCCGACGGTTCTAGATCTGGGGTTGCGCCACGCACTCGCAGCTTGGTAAAGCACCCAGTGATTGATGGTTAACTTTTCTCTCAAAAGAAATCTCTTAAACCAATTAACGTGGGAGTTGATTCGTTTATTGAGTTATCCGATTCTTTGAATTTGGGATCTATAAATGATATTGATAATGAGGGGGAGGTTAACTCTGAATCACTATTAATTGTTGGTACCGAACTCTTCAATGTTGAGGGTCCCTTAAACCCTAACCCGTCTATGCTTTCTAGTGACATTGGGTTAGATATGCCCATTGTCGATGGGAAGGGTCAGGTTTTCCAGGATGAGGATGTTACGATGAGTTTGGACACTAATAGCCTCTCAAGGTTTAAATGCTAACCTGACTACCAGGGACACTATGGCAACTGATGATGGGCCTATGGTTCATGGGAGGGATAGGGCTATGGTCTCTCAAGTGTTTGAAGAATTGACGATTCCCAGTGGAGGGAATGTTGTGAGCCTTTACCAGGCAATAGATGACTATAGGGGTTTGATTCCTGTGGATATGAGTGTTCAAAACGCTGATATTGCTGGTGATTTGGTCCATGTGCTCCTTGCGGATGGTGATATTGATGCTGCTACTATTGAAGGGTTGGAAAAGGGGATTAGGGCTACGGATACAGTGCTAGGTGGCCCTGCTAGCTCTCATGATGATGGTGTTAAGGTTAGTGTGCACTTGGAAAATGAGGTTGAAGATCAGGCTACTACTGTTGAGGAGCAGGATCTGAATAATACAGATTCTGAAAAGGATACTTATATGACTTTAAGTCATACAAGGGATGATGTTTCAGAAGATGAGGTAGTTATCTCTTGCCTGGAGGACCTAGTACAAAGAATTGTAGAGGATGCTTATAATTTGGCTAGACTAGATGGAGCTAGGACTTCTCAACCCTGTTTGGGACTCAACGTTGATAATGTCCCGGTTAAGTCTGGGGTGAATGATAAGGTGAAGGAGATTTTAGCTCCTGTAACTAATGCTGAGACTGTTCAGGTGGAGATTATTCAGACTGAGGATACTATTTTAAATTGGGAAGAGTTGGCCATCAGGGCATATCTGCTGGAAGCAAGGAACTTCATTGAAGTGCTAAAACACTTCATTGAGTATATGGTCTATGAGGTTCCTGCGTTAAAGGGGAATAAAGAGTTGAATCTGGATTCGGGCAATTTGCTTATTGACATCTCGGATTGTGAGAATGATGAGGAGCTTTGTGTAGCTCTTAACAATGTGGTTCAGTTACAGAACTTTATTATAATGGAAGGAATTGAAATCCCTCTTGAAGGTGTCCCGTTGGAGGTGATTTTCGATGAGGGTGACTGTAATAAGAAACAGAGACAGGGGGTTTTTTCTGGTAGTGATGGTGGCATTGTTATGCCTCAGAAAAAGAGAGTCGGGTGGAAGGAGGACGTCCATCCCATAATGACTGGAGAATTGGAAGATTTTGTGAATGATGTTACAGACTCAATGGAAGTCCCTGATGGGATGAACAGTATTGATGCAGAGATTGATGAAGCCTTTGATTATTTGATGGGAAGTGGTCTAAATGAGGGTATGTCTTCTATGTGGGTTGACACGGAGGGGCCTGTTGAGGATCCGGTGGATGATATTCCTTGGGAGGATTTCCCTGCTGTCAGTATCCTCCCCTCTATTGATGCAGTTTATTTGACTATGGAGATTAATGAGAGCCAGGGAGGCAGTGAGCCTATCCGGGGTGTATGTCACAGCCAGGATATGGCTATTAACAATGTTGTCCCAGTGCAGATGGAGATAGACTTTAAAGATGATCATTTTTGTGATAAGATGGAGGAGGATCGGGCTGCTACCTGCCTTGGCAAAGATGAGTTGGACGGCATTGGACAGGCACCAAAAGTTTTTTTCTTTTTTTGCTAAATAAAAGATATATTAATGCTCGAAAAACATATGCAGGATTAAGAGAGGCATACCTCAATTAACAAAAAGGAGCAGCCACTAAGCTAACATGCACTACTAAATACCACCAAAGTAAAAGATACAAATGCTTGAAAAAAAACCAGATAATTAATTAATAAAGCAAGCAGGGAAGGGTGGGATCCTTTCTAGTCTTCTTCTGAAATGAGCCAACTGTACATAACTTTTCTCTAACTCTCCTTTTGATGTCACGCACTAACCGATGAGCTGGTAGACCATGACCATCCTTGTGGTGCCTACTATTCCTTTCTAACCATATTGCGTGAAAAGCAGCCGAAACAAACAAATAAGTAACCATCTCTCTAGTTTTATCCACTCTGCCTCTAATAAAATTACCCTTTAAGAAGCTTTTCCAGTTGAGATTCAATGGAATAGCCCACGTACGGAGAATTGTTTTTGTATACACACAGTCACAAACCACATGCTGATGAGACTCACCATTCTGTTTACACAGGACACATACTGGATTTACTGTCATCCCAAACCTGAGCATACGGTCTCTAGTCAGCAAACGTTCCCTTAATATGAGCCATAGCATGATTGAGAACTTCGGAACTGCATAATTATGCCATATTGCTCCAATCCAAGCATGAGGCGACTTAGTTCTTCGAGTAGTGCTCCATGTAACAGCCAGACTTACATGTTTTGCAGCCTTCCCATCCCAGAGCAAGTCGTCATCAGTATAGGAAACAATATTAGAACATATGTCTCGAAATTCCATTGCTAGCACGTGATTAGACACACAATGTTTCCACCTATTATTACCAAACAACGTACCAACTTTAGCCATCTTGGTAGATTCTAAAATCGAGATAACATTTTCTCCCAACTGATTCACTAGAGATGTTCCGTCATACCATGGGTCATGCCAAAGCAAGAACTTAGAGTCTGCACCCAGTTTGTAAGTAAGAAAAGGTAACGCCTTATTTCGTCCATTGAAAAATTTTTTCAGTCCCCACGGTGATTTAAAAGGGATTTGCATGCTCCAGAAGGGTTTGTTGTTCAAAAAACATGTATACAACCAAGTAATCCACAATGAATCAGCCTTGGTGATAATCCTCCAAACCTGAAACATGACAGCAGCATCATTCCATGAAAACAAGTCCTTAAAACCCAGGCCGCCTTCTTCTTTCGGATAGCAGCAATCATCCCACGCAACTTTAAAGACACATGGACCGTGAACAGATGTTCCCCAAAGAAAACGAGCTAGAATGCCTTGAATCTTCTTTAGTACACTTTTAGGAAGGAAAAGATAGGTTACCCAGTAGCCCTGAATCCCATAAAGAACTGTTTTTATCAATTGAACTCGCCCAGCTTGATTAAGAAACCGTCCTGTCCAAAGTTCAATTTTCCTACATAGACGAGCAATCAACAGTTCACAATCTCTCATTCGCAATTTACTAGAGACCAAAGGAAGCCCCAAATAAGAAACTGGCAGCAGACCTTTAGTAAACCCAGTAGATTGTAAAGTGTAATCCTGCACCTCAAGTGAAACATTACCAAAGAAACATAAACATTTCGATGGGTTTGGTACCAGCCCAGAAATATTCGAGAACTTGTTCACTGCACTCATAAGAACTCTTACAGAGTCTATATCCCCTTTACAAAACAAGAACAGGTCGTCCGCAAATAACAGATGGGAGATACCCGTTGATTTAGCACGCCAATGGAAAGAAAAGTCAGGGGACCTGGTGGCTTGATTTAGACAGGAAGTTAGAACCTCCATTGCTAACACGAACAGGTAAGGTGAAATTGGATCACCTTGCCTTAACCCGGATTGAGCTCTAAAATACCCTTCTAACGACCCATTGATCTTAACTGACAACATACAAGTGGTGACACATGCTTTCACCCACTGAACAAATAAAATAGGGAACTTCATAGCAATCATGGCAGAGAAAATAAAACCCCATTGAAGTGTATCAAACGCCTTCTTTATATCCATTTTTATGGCAATCCTCGGAGGACCTTTGTTGAGGTGATAATCCCTACATAGAGACTGAGCAAGGAGGATATTATCACCAATTTTACGACCTGGAATAAATGCCACTTGGCACGGAGATATGAGCTTCCCCATAACCTTTTTCATACGAGATGCAAGCATTTTAGATATACATTTGTACAACGTATTACAACATGAAATCGGTCTGTACTGCCCCATCTAAGTTGGATTCTGGACTTTTGGAACCAAAGCTACAGCTGCTGAGTTAATGATCCTTGGCATCTGGCCAGTATTGAAGAAATAAAGAACCCCATTTACTACATCGTTACCAATTACTGACCATGCTTTAATAAAAAACTCCGGAGTTAGACCATCGGGTCCTGGACTTTTGTTCCTTGCCATTCTCTTCATTGTAGTAAAGACCTCAACTGCAGTAAAAGGCACTGTCAATCTCTGAAGATCATCATCTTACAGGATAGGCAGCTCTAAGTCCTCAGGAAATTGTTGAACTTCCTTTTCACAACCAAGAATAGATTTAAAATAATTCACTGCAGTATAAGAAATGTCTTGATTGGAGGTTTTCACAACTCCAAGTTCATCCTCGATACTAAGAATTTTATTCGTGTTCCATCTACCTTTGCAGGAATTGAAGAAAAACTTATTATTTCCGTCCCCTTGCTTGAGCCAGTGAACCCTTGACTTCTGTTTTAGCAGCTTTTCCTCATTACTTAACTCAATGGCAAGCTTTTCACATAGTCTACGTTCTTCATCAAGATCATCACTAGATGGAACAGCTGGCATAGCATTCTGCCAGTTAGAGAGCTCCAATTGGGCTGATTTAACTCGATTATGAAGATTTCCATGATTAGAGTTTAGAGACTTGAGTTTCTCCTTAACAACCTTTAGCTTCATTGTTAAACAATACCAAGGATCTCCTTGAACAGTAGTAGTGCACCAGGGTGAGCTAACTGAAGACAAAAAATCATCATGGTCAAGAAGATGTTGAAAGACTTGAAAAGGCTTGAAAATTTTTTGACGAAAAGATCCAAGACTGACTGCACCAGGGTTATGATTAGATAAGCCTCTCGATAGAAATTTAGCAGATGACAGCCCATAGGTTTGAAGCCATTTATCATTAGTTAACACCCTGTCTAGTTTCCGCATAGTTGGATTTGCAATATTACAGTCCCACCAGGTATAAAGCGGCCCTGAGTAATGTAAATCTACCACCCCAAGCTGATTTAAACAGTCCTTGAATTCAGAAATGCCATTCAACCTTCGAGGCACAGGTTTATTTGTTTCCAATTGACCCAAGAAAATGTTAAAATCTCCCATGATGCACCAACAGTCAAATCGATCAGGCAAGCTGTAAGAACCTTAATTTTTGTAATATTTTCTTTTATATAATATCATGTGACATTGTCAATTTGGAACCTTTTTAGTCATCCCTGTTGTTTAATGGAATTGATTGTCAAAGAAATTATGTTGTTACATTCACTATGTAAGATAAAGGGAAGATTGTTGAAGGCAAGAGTCTTATTGTTAGTAAGATTTATAAAACTTGGGACTTGAGAGTTAATGGAGTATTAAAAGATTTATTAGGAATTATGACGAGGAGTTATGGATATTCGAGGAATTTACACAATTAAGTACTTAAGGAATTACAAAGGGAGTCTCTACGCGACAAAATATTATTACGAGAAATTAATTAAGATACGATACGAATTAAAGATTAAGTGACAAGCATTGGTGGAAGAATAATGATACAAGGAGTGATATTGCATGCAAGTCCCATGCAACTAAGTAGTTAGGAAAAACAAACTAGCAATGCAAAGTGGACAAGAGGAATAGTAACTAGTTGGTACCATTTTCCAAGGAGACGAGGGTATGGTGGCCTATACCCTAGACTTGCAACATGTGATACATATCCATACACTAATACATATCACCCAACCCCTTTTCACTTTATCCAACCAACACAAAAAGCAAAGCAAGAAACACTCTCTCCCCCCCCCAGCTTATTGCTCTCAACCAACAAGAAAAACAAGGAAGAAAAATTTCCTTTCTTTCACTTCTCTTCATTCTTAATTCAAGGCAAAATTCCTAGGCACTCTACATCATATAAGGAAGGTATACTAAGAATTCCAACCCTTTTCATCCATTAATTTTCAAGATATAAATTGTTAAAGTTTTGATGAATAGTAACAAGGTTGAGTTTTCTTTTAGATCTTGGATTATAAGGATTGTAGGAGCTCATCCAAGGTGTTTTTGAGACTTTTAAGGCATACCCAAGGCTCCTAGATACTCAAGAAGGCATAAAAACCCTAACCCCTCTTGGCCATGTAGTATTTGTGATGTGTAATGTTAGATCCATGATTATTTGTGTGAATCTTGGACATATAAGTGATGGATGATGTAGATCTTGAGTTTAGTTGTTGTGGTTGTGATTTTTAAACTTGTGGTTAGTGTATGTAACTCCATGTATGTTTTAAAGTATGATCTTGGTGGTTTAGATGTTGGTTGTGATGTGAATGTAAGATTCTTGGTTGATTTAGTGATATAAGCATGCTGAGATTTTTCCAGGAACTTGAACTGTCTTGTAAGAGGGTTTTGAACCCCAAATCTTGTCCCCTGAGGTCCTAATATATAATGTTGGAAAGGTATTTGAATGTAGTTTCCAGAAATATAAGGTTCATGACTAGGTGATGTATAGATTTTGAGTTATGGCCGGAGAAGTGAAATGTGTTTCTAGAATCCGGACTGCACTAAATGGTCCCCTTGTGAACCTTGTTTAAACCCCTAAAAATTTATGTAGGATCATGGAAAAATTAGAGAAGCTAGTAAATGCAATGGGGAAGGCTACCCAAAAAGAATTTGATTAAAATATGTATTTTTCAATTTTATAAAAATGCTAGAGTAAAATTCGCACAAGGGAAAAAGTCGTTAAGGGAGTGTGATTTAAGGGGTAATGGATATGATTCGGTTATGGTAACCAAATTAAGTCGAATAAGTGACGAGCGTAATCGAGTGGTGACATGAACCTATAGTGGGACTAGAGTGTCATAAGACGAAGTCATTAAGTTTATTTTAGTACCCCCCTAAAACCCCGCAATTAAAGAGATATTGTTAAGGTACTAACGATCGGCTATTGCTTATGTATAGATCATTCCACTCCGCACGCTCGACCACCCCAACCTCACCAAGGCAAGTTTACTTTTCAAAACTTACATATACAAGGACTTTCACTGTTGTGTTTGTAGTTTTAATCATATCATATGTTTATGTTTATCGAAGTATCGATGAAATTGAGATGTATAAGTACATATATGTTTGCACCCCTTGAACTTAAAATGAAATGTTTTATTCGGACAACGACTCTAGCAATAGAGGTCGTAGCGGTCCATATATACTATTGACCGGGGAGCGGTATATTAATATATCGTAATTAAATTGCGAAGACCCGAAGGGTCATTCGGGGAGTATCGTATACTCAAGTAATTATTTTTATATCTTCGTAAATACTCAAAATACCTATCTTGGATTAAAAGCTTATTTAATTAAATAATTATTTTATTAATTATTAATATTAAATCTTAAAATATTATTTATTAATTATTGTTCATCATTTTAAAGACAAAGCTAATCCAAGATACCTTTAGCACTTTCAAACTCGAACTCTTTCGAACTCAAAGCATTTTCGAAAACCCCCGGTCAGGTTTGCTTCTTGTGTGATTTCAAGAATCATCGGTCGACTGATGTCGGACCTCAATTACTCAGTTTTCAATCAAAATCAAGTTTTTAAAAGAAAAAGAAAAAGGGACTCTGGCAGGTGTGGGAACCGTTGACGAATGATTCCCGGGATGTGTAAGCGGCCGTGAGCCAGGCGGTCCATCAATTATTATTCCGGCCCAGGTGTTGCCGAAGGATGATTACAGATGTAGTTTTCATCGAGGGTGATTACGGATGTAGTTTTCACCCGGGGATAGTTACGGATGTAGTTTCTATCCTTCTACCGGTAGAGAAGACCCGCGGATTATTGGACTTGGATGTGGCGACTGATCATTGTCAATCCCTGTCAGGTTTTATATTTTTCTTTAAGTCCCATTCCTCCATTTTGGAAAAATGCTCTGACACTGCTTCTTAGGCTTATGTGCCAAGTTGCTGATAGTGTTCTATTTTGATGAGAAAGATGTTGACTCTATGCAGTATCTAGAACTGCAAGTTTATTTTGAAAACAAGGGCACGTATTGGTGACTTTATAACTGATTGATACAAACGAGTTTAATAACTGCTAAACATATGTAATGTTATATTGCTTACCTTATAAATATATTTCTTGCTGAGCTATAGTTGCTCACTCTTGCTTGTTTTCAAATTTTACAAACACAACAGCTAAGAGAAATGGCAAGACCCAGACAGACTGCCCGAAAGTAAGTGACTAGACCCGAGGCAGCAGTTGAGATTCATCCGGTAGGCCCCATTAGCCGGATTGGTTGGCAACTTTTGTTAGTACGTTTTATTTATAAGTATGACCTGTGTAAAGCAGTGTACCGTAACAAACATTCAAGCCGCCAACTCCGCTTCTTATCGAAGTGTTGCTGGAAGCATAAATGCTGTTTAATTCGGTCTGTAATAACTCTGAAACTTTTACTTCTGCTTAATCAATTGTGTGACGTTTCTGAGACTCTAACCTGTGTGTGTGTGTGTGCGGTGTGAGTTTGTTAAATATAATTGATGTGTTTTAATCAGTGTTTAAGTGTTACAGTGAATTATCAGAGTTTAGCTGGAAGCAGTCAGAGTTTAGTGTAAACTCTGACAGATGGAAGCTCGACAGAGTTTGTCAAACTCTGTCTGGAGGAAGCGTCTACTGGTCAACAGTGATTGAAGATTTATTATGGAAGCGATATCTTTGAAGATTGGATAGCTATCAAAGAGATCGAGTTGACTTAGGAGACGTATGACAATCTGTAATTGATATCATTGTATAGCTGATTATTAGGAGTATCAATTAGAGATTGTATCGTAGCTGTATGTTATATAAATACAGTTAGGTTAACCCTAGAAGGGTATCGTACAACGAATTATCTTTATTGTAACCTATCAGCTCTTTGTGATATTTTACATCACGAAGAGGGTTCTTAATACAAGAAGTTTTTAAGTGCATAAACGTTTTACTTGTTAAACTCTCATACGAAGTTGATTATTAATTGTGTATTCGGCCTAACAAGTGGTATCAGAGCTAATCTGTTACTTTATTACAGGTTAAGATCCAAACACAAAAATAATCATGGCAGCAATTCCTCCACCAACACCTACTGTTTCTGAAAAGGCTCCTACTACTGTGAGTCGTTATGAACCAATCAGGGTTCCTATTCTGAGGCCATTAGAGTATGCTATGTGGAAGGTCAAGATGACTATGTTTCTGGAGGCTACAGATCCAGAATATCTTGATAGGATTTATGAAGGCCCTCACAATCCTACAAAGCTATCTGTTGCAGTTGCTGGTGAAGAAGCAAAAATGGTTCCAAAGGAAAAGAAGGACATGACTCCTGAAGATCTATCATCAATTGCTAAGGATGCAAAAGTTAGGCATTTACTGCATAGTGCTTTAGACAATGTTATGTCTAACAAAGTCATTAACTGCACCACTGCAAAAGAGATATGGGATGCTCTTGAAGTCAGGTGTCAAGGAACTGCGGCTATTAAGAAGAATATGAGAAACATACTCATTCAAGAGTATGAGCATTTTGAGGCTAAACCTGAAGAGACCATGACAGAAACATTTGATAGATTCTATAAACTAATCAATGATCTGTCATTGGTCAACAAAGAGTATGATCTAGAAGACTCAAATCTCAAGTTTCTTCTTTCTCTACCTGAAAAGTGGGATGTGAAAACAACCACTATTAGAGACAACTATGATCTTGCTGAAACAGAGATTGATGAAATCTATGGACTGCTCAAAACTCATGAATTGGAAATGGAGCAGAGAAACAGGAGATCAAGCAGGAAAGGAAAGTTTGTTGCTCTTAATGTTGAAGAGAAGCCTCAGAAGAAAGAGGCATCAAGAAGGAAAATGAAGGGAAAAGCTTTGGTCATACATTCAGAAAGTGAATCACCAAACTCTGATTATGATTCAAACTCTTCTGAATCATCTGACTCTGAGGATGATGAAGAAGAAATGAGGAAAATGGTTGTGTTAATGGTGAAGACTTTCAAGAAAATGGGCTTCAAGAATTTCAAGAAAGGAAAAAGGTTTTCTAGAGATTCAAATGAAGACAGGAAAAGCTTCAGGAAGTCTGATAAGAGAGATTCTAAAGGGAAGAAGGATAAGTCTGAAGTTCAATGCTACAAGTGTAAGGAGATGGGTCACTATGCTCCTGAGTGCAAGAAGGGTAAAACTGGAAAGGTACTCTACACTAAAGGCAGAGATTGGGCAGATACTTCAGATTCTGATGAAGAAGTGAACTATGCTCTCATGGCTACTACTGAATCAGAAACCTCTGAAAATCAGGTACCTCTAACTACCTATGCTTATAATATTGATGACATTGCTCAATTAAGAATTTATCTTAAGTCATTGCATATAAGTTATATGGATCAGACTTTAGAAAATGAGAGGATAAAAGCTGAAAATTCTGAACTTAAGGTAAGAAATAAACTTGTTGAAGAAAAACTTGAAAACATGCAACAAGTTCAGAAAGAGAGAGATGATGCTATTTGTAAAGAACAGAATTTGCTTCAGAAGTATAAACTAGAGTCAGAGTTGGAGGAAGCAAATAATAAAATTAGGACTTGGACTAATTCTGGAAAGGACACTCAACAGATTTTTCAAACAGACACTGTTGGTCTAGGTTATAATGAGGGAGATGAACTTAGATTTCAAAATCAAGTTAAAGTCAGAACTCATTTTGTACATGGAACTAGTAAATTTTTGTCTGAAAATGAAAGAGAAGCTGTTAAAAGTAAACCAGTAAAAACTAGTGTTAAACAGGTTAATATTGGTTCAATGACAGATAAACAACTCAAACATAAACTGAAGGAGTTAAAATCTGTTAAGAAACAGAAAGTGTCAAACAAGAACAGAAATGGAAAAGTAGGCATCACTTCAGGAAATAAACCAATGCTTGCTAGTTATGCTCCAAGAAAGACATGTCATAACTGTGGTAGTACTAAGCATCTTGCAAATTTCTGCAAGAAAAATAAAAATATAAATTCTTTACCTACAAAGTCTGAGGTAAAGAAGGATTTTGCTAGAACTAAGCCACAGACTTTATGCACACACTGTGGAAGCACTTGGCATTCCATTTATACTTGCAGAGAATATCATGCTATCTATCATAATTACTATGAACTGAAACCCAATCTGAAATGGGTTAAAGTTGATACTGCAAGTGTAAACACTGATACTGTTAGCTCAAACTCTGATAATGTTAATTCCGCTGCAAAAGCTAACAAAGTTAAGAATGCCAAAGGATCCAAGCAAGTCTGGATCCTTAAAACTAATCCTCGGTAATTGTTTTTGATTGCAGGGTAACAGGGAGGCAACCCTAGTCGTGGACAGTGGATGTTCAGGACACATGACTGGAAATAAAGCCCTGCTATCAGACTATGAGGAGAAGGCTGGCCCAAAAGTTTCCTATGGTGATGGCAATGTAGGAAGAACATTGGGATATGGCAATATTAATCTTGGAAATGTCATCATCAACAATGTAGCTCATGTCCCAGGACTCAAGCATGTCTTGTTATCTGTGAGTCAAATCTGTGACAAGGGATATCATGTAGATTTTCAACCTGAATATTGTGAAGTTATCAGCAAATCTACAGGAAAGGTTGTTCTAGTTGGTCACAGGCAAAACAACATTTATGAAATCAAGCTTTTGATAGATTCTGTTGGAAAAGCTGTTTGCCTGTCTACAAGAATGTCTAGTGAAGAGAGTTGGAAGTGGCACAAGAAACTCTCACATTTGAACTTGAACAACATCAATGAATTGATCAGAAAGGATCTTGTAAAAGGACTCCCAAAGGCTCTGTTAAATGTTGATGGCTTATGTGATTCATGTCAGAAGGCTAAACAAAGGAAGTCATCTTTTATGAGCAAGACAGAATTTTCTATCACTGATCCCTATCATCTTCTGCATGTTGATCTCTTTGGTCCAGTAAATGTTATGTCTATTGCAAGGAAGAAATATGCTTTAGTCATTGTTGATGAATACACTAGATTCACTTGGGTGTATTTTCTAGCAAAGAAGGATGAAACTGCATTAACTCTGATGGAGCATGTGAAGCTTCTGGACAAAGGATCAAGCAACAAAGTCAGAATCATCAGAAGTGATAATGGAACTGAGTTCAGAAATGCAACAATGGAAGAATTCTGCAAGGACAACGGAGTGAAGCAAGAATTTTCAGCACCTGGTACACCACAATAAAATGGTGTAGTTGAAAAGAAAAATAGAACCTTGATTGAAGCTGCCAGAACTATGCTTGATGAAGCAAAATTGCCAACTTATTTCTGGGCAGAAGCTGTTCAAACTGCTTGTTTTACTCAAAATGCAACACTGATCAATAAGCATGGTAAGACACCATATGAGATGGTGAAGAAAAAGAAGCCTAACCTGAAATACTTTCATATTTTCGGGTGCAAATGTTTTGTTTTGAAGACTCATCCAGAACAGTTGACCAAGTTTGAGCTAAAAGCAGATGAAGGAATTTTTGTTGGCTATCCACTGTCAACAAAGGCATTCAGAGTTTACAATCAGAGAACTAAAGTGATCATGGAATCTATACATGTTTCTTTTGATGATAAGAAGATAACTGGACTTGAAGACAAAGATGAATATGATCAACTGAACTTTGAAAATGAAGATTTAAACTCTGATAAAGGAAATTCTGATGAAACAATTCTGACAGACTCTGTTGAAACAAACTCTGAACCTCTACTGGTAAACACTGGAGAAACTTCTCAGCCACAACAGAGGGAAGAACCAGTTGAGAGGGAAGAAACTTCTCAGCCACAACTGAAAAATCTGGATCAAACTCTGATGCATCAAACTCTGAAAATTCAAATTCTGACTCTGGGCAGTCAAGTTCAGGGGGAGTCTCAGAAAACGAAGATAGATCACAACAAAATCAGGAGAGCATGGATCAAGGGGGAGGATCACATGCTGATAGAAGTCATTTTCCTTCTGCTAGGAAATGGACTAAATCACATACACCTGATTTGATAATTGGTGATCCAGATGCAAAAGTGAAGACAAGAAGTGCTACTGCAAGTGAATGTCTGTTTCATGCATTCTTGTCTAAAAATGAAACAAAGAAAGTGGAAGAAGCTCTTCAAGATGCTGACTAGATAACAGCAATGCAGGAAGAGTTGAATGAATTTGAAAGGAATGAAGTTTGGACCATTGTACCAAGGCCAAAGAAAAGATATATTGTTGGTACTAAATGGGTTTTCAGAAACAAGACTGACAGTGAAGGTGTTATCACAAGGAACAAGGCTAGACTG
The DNA here is from genome assembly GCA_036435485.1 of Saposhnikovia divaricata. Taxonomy (NCBI): domain Eukaryota; kingdom Viridiplantae; phylum Streptophyta; class Magnoliopsida; order Apiales; family Apiaceae; genus Saposhnikovia; species Saposhnikovia divaricata. Next base: position 132,534,731 of record CM071594.1, on the reverse strand, counting down.
GTAGCAAAAGGCTATTCACAACAGGAAGGAATAGACTATGATGAAACATTTGCTCTAGTTGCAAGATTGGAGGCAATCAGAATTTTTCTAGCAAATGCCTCTCACAAGAAATTCAAAGTGTTCCAGATGGATGTGAAAAGTGCTTTTCTGAATGGAAAGCTTGAAGAAGAAGTGTTTGTTGAACAACCACCAGGATTTATGGACCCCAAATATCCAGATTATGTCTACAGGCTAGATAAGGCACTATATGGACTTAAGCAGGCACCAAGATCATGGTATGAGACACTTGCTCAGTTTCTTCTAGAAAGTGGATTCAACAGAGGAACAATTGACAAAACTCTGTTTTATTTCAATCAAGGAAGTGACCTCCTTTTAGTTCAGATTTATGTTGATGACATTATCTTTGGGTCTACTAATGATAAACTCTGTAAGAAGTTTGCCAAGCTCATGCAGTCCAGGTATCAAATGAGCATGATGGGAGAGCTTAGTTACTTTCTAGGCCTACAGGTGAGACAAACAGATGATGGTATTTTCATTAATCAAGAAAAATATACCAGAAATCTTCTAAAGAAATTTGGTATGCTTGACTGTTCATCTGCATCAACTCCCATGGCAACAGCAACTAAATTGGACAAAGACACAGGAGTTTCAGTGGATATGACAAACTACAGGGGCATGATAGGATCTCTTCTATACTTGACAGCTAGTAGGCCTGACATCATGTATGCAACTTGTCTTTGTGCAAGGTTTCCGGCAGATCCTAGAGAGCCACATCTAACAGCTGTGAAAAGAATCTTCAAGTATCTCAAGGGCACCATATCATTAGGACCTGGTACCCCAGAGAATCAGATTTCAAGCTACTTGGGTATTCTGATGCAGACTTTGCAGGCTGCAAGATAGACAGAAAGAGCACTAGTGGAAGTTGTCAATTTCTTGGTGACAGACTTGTTTCCTGGTACAGCAAGAAACAGAAATCAATCTCAACATCTACAGCAGAAGCAGAGTATATTGCAGCTGGTAGCTGTTGTGCACAGATCTTGTGGATGAAGAATCAGTTGCTGGATTATGGATTGAGGTACAGTAAAATTCTTATTTACTGTGATAATCAAAGTGCTATTGCTATGACAGGTAATCCAGTACAGCATTCAATGACCAAGCACATCAGCATAAGGTACCACTTCATCAGAGAACATGTGGAAGAAGGGAATATTGAACTACATTTTGTGTCTACAGAACAACAGCTTGCAGATATCTTCACTAAACCATTGAGTGAAGCTACATTTACAAGACTGGTCAATGAACTAGGAATGGTCTCTGGTTCTGACTAGGAATGTTGGTTAGATTCAAATTTTACTTATGTGGTGTACTACTCATATTTCCTGTTTGGTTAAATGCTAAGTGAACTCTTTTGAATAAACTCTGTTATGCATACTCTGTTAAACTCTGTCAGCATGCCTATATGTCATACACTGTTAATATGCTTGATAAACTCTGTGAACTCTGAGTTGATTTTTGTCTGAATGAAAAACACCAATGAAGAAATATGTATGAAGCATGATTCTCAGCAATTAATCATGAATCTTTCTGAGTTATTGTGATCTAATCTTAGATTGTGCAGAAAGTTAACACAGCATGATACTGGCTCATATTTATAGCATCTCTTAGTTTATTCTGTCCTAAACTCTGAGTCTATAAATACTGTGTGCATTACCTTACATGAAAAACTACTGATGTTGATGAACTCTAAACTCTGTTAGTTATACTCTGATAGAATAAAATGCTTACTGCAATACCCCAAAGAAAATGTATATAGGTTGTTATACTCCTTTGAGATTATGTTGGATACTAGGATGACCCAGGAACTTATTGGTATATAATATGTGCTAAAATTCTCTAATTTTTGGTGACTAGTTAAATACTAGGATGACCCAGGAACTTATCAAAATGATAAGGGCTAAAATTTTTGAATTTTTGGTGACTGGTTCCAACCTCTGATTACTGGAATGAATAAATAAAAAAAAAATAAAAAATAAAAAATAATAATAATAAATAAAAGAAAAATGTATATAGAAGGGGTATAAAATAAAAGTTACTGTATATAGTTTGATTACTTCAGAGTTTAGCTTTCATCATACAGTCAGTGTTTACTATGACAGTTTGTGCATCCAGTGTTTATTGATTTACTTTATGGATTTTATGAAAAATTAGATGCTCTAAAAATTGATTTAGTAAACTCTGCTTCACACACACATATATTCACAACTGTGCAATTTATGAAAGGGTTTCGGTGATAAAGTTGGAAAATTGACAAACACTGTTGATTCGTGATTTGTACTCTAAGGTAAATTTTCACTTGGATAATTTGAAAATTTTGGAGTAAACAGGGATTTTGACAACTGTTAATCAGTGGATTGTTGATGAATGTCTTCTTTATATGATTACTTTAATTAGTTTTCATATTCTCTTCTTTGATTTATTTCCTTGAAGAACAGTTCATAAAACATAAATAAAAATTGCAGAACACAGTGAATAAGATTAGAGAAACATAATTTTTCATTGATAATAAGAAAGAGATTACAAGCAAATATTACATCTTTTTGTTCTCTCTATCTGCTAATCTATTCAACAGGAAGATAAAAGGTCAGTCCAAACCACTCCATTGTTAGCAAAAATTCCCAGATCCCATCTTTGCCACTTTATTTGGGTGGAAGTTGAAGGGATAAGGTTACTTTTGCTGACATATTCATTAACAATGGTTGGTGGTGTTGGATGAGGATGCCTTCGAGGAGAGCCATGTAAATGTTGCTTGGAGAGCAGCATCGATGTCTATCACCCTTGCAGGTTTCTCTCTCTCGATCTCTTCCAGACCGGCATCCATTTGCAGCCACAGCATCTCAAGCTGCCTTTCCCACTCAAACGCTTCAAATTCTTCACGCGTATAGCTGAAGATGTCCCTATTCTCGACAAGATGAAGGTTCTTTTCTTTGATGGTAAGGTTGGCCATTGTTTTTCAGAGTGTTTTGTTTGAAGGGTTTGTGATTTTACAGGGGAGACTGAAAGGTTAAAAGTTTAATGAACTAATCTGAGCAAGTCTCTAGGCCTTAAATAGAGTTGGGTAAGAACGAAGTACTTAAACGCTTCGTATTCAGGTTATTAAAGGCAACAGGTAAACGCTTCATATTCTAGTTTTAATTGGGTCCAGATATTTTAAGAGAGTATTATTTGATTTTTGTTTAAATCAAATATTTTAATGTTTTAATTTGCAAAATACTCTTCTTAAAAATAAGCGCACGTGACCCACTCGTCCATTAATGTGTCCCACTCACCCATTACTGTGTCCCACTACACATTAATCTAGGAACTGATTGAGTGTTTGTTACATAAGAGATTGGGTTTTTAATTACTCTAATTACTTTTGTGTCCAAACGGTTGTGTTTTATTCTTACATCTCACAGTTCTCTACTTTTTCACTTGGGCATTCTCGCAAACACCTTTCCTACATACATTTCTCTTGGAAATTCTTGCAAATTTCTTAACTCAATGGCTTCTAAAGCATTCACTGCTCTTGGTTTACGGTTTATTCCTAACAACTATGAAGCTCCACTCTATCATGAACGGGTTCCAGAACCGTTTCATCTAATGCAGAACTTCTTGAGAGATTCAGAGATTGGACAAGCTCTGGTTGGACCTGAAACTCTCTCTGCATCTCAAATTGCTACATTTTGGCAGAATTCAGTTTATGTGGATGGAGGAGAGAATGGGACTCCTAACATCATCTTCACGTATGAAGAACAAGATTATGTGATTACTCCCCAGACTGTAAGAGATACAATGGGGTTTGACACACATACTTCTTATACTCTGGTTAATGAAACTTATTTGAGAGAGATGCTACAAGAGATAGGTTACATGGAATCTCTTGACAAGCTTGGCGGTATAAAGAGACCAAATCTCAGAAAGGAATGGAACTTTTTCTTTGATTGCATTACAAGGACGTTCCAGAAAAAAGTCACCAACTGGGATGCCATTCCAATAGACAGTCTCCAAATCGGGTATTCTCTACTCTATGGTAGCAATTTTGATTTTGGTCGAAATGTTCTGATGAACTTAGGTGATAAACTATCAGAATCTACTACTGTTTATTATGCTCGTTTTTGTCAAATGCTGTTCAATGCTTGTGTACCTGGTCTACAAATTGAAGATACAGATGAAATTGATCCTTTTAGAGTCAATAAGAGAATATTCTCTGATATGACTAATAAGGATGTTGGTAAAGCAAATCTCCCTGCTTTTGTCATGCCACTTGCTCTGCAAAATTTTCTCAATCAACCTCAAGAACCACAACAACCTGAACCACAACCACAACCACAACAACAACCTGCACCACACCCTGAACCTCAACCAGAACCACTAAACATTGATCGTACTCAAAAACCAAACACTGAATCACCTACATCACCTACTCACTTAGCACCTACAAAACAATCTACACACATTCCACAAACAAACTCTGAATCATCACAATCTCCACCAGAATCACAGTCTAAAGCACAAAGAGTTAAGAAGGCAATTACTGAACGACATGCAAGTCTAAACCAGGAGAAAGAGACACAAAGAAAATCAAAACAGACATCTCCTGGAGCTGTTTATACTAGAAGAGTGAAAAGAATAAGACAAACGGCAAACATACCTAAATCACTCTCAGTGGTAGAACAAACTCCACCATCTAGTGAAGAGGATTCAGATAATGTACCTCTAGCAAAGCGAAGAAAACTGGTATTCTCTGATTCAGTGGATGAAGATATTGATACTCCAGAGGTAGTTACACAGCACCTACCTCCTATTGAAGTTGAGAAAGACGCAATACCTGCAGAGGTTGAAATACCTGCAGAGGATGAAGTGCCTGCAGAGGACAAAATGCCTGTAGAAGAGGATGCTAGAGATGGCCTTTCTCCAATAAATGATATTCTTGATTCATTTATGCCATTCTCTGATCCTATCTCTGATACTGGTGTAGCTGATCAACCTACGGTTGTTCTTTCTGAAGCCGTGGCATCCCATACTGAGTTATTATCTAATGCTCACCAAACTGTTGAAGGAGGAGATGAAATTGATCAAGAAATCAAGGCCACTTCTCAGTCTATGCCTGTTGCTGAGCCTGAGCAACATGGAGAAAATCTTGACAGGCCTACAGAAGAAATTGCTAAAACAGTGGCTGAAGACGAACATGCCAAAGATACAAGTGTTGAACCTGAAGGTAAAAGCAGTGCAAACTCTGATTCTTCTCTGAGTGCACCAGTACAAACAGACAATAAACATACACCTTTCACTCAACCTTGTACGTCTCATGAAGTTGAGAGAGCACAATTTGCAAAGAATGGTGCTGAATGGTACAAAGAGGATTGTATTTTTCCACGAGGAAGAGCAGCAGATTTTGTTAAGCAAAATGCTGATACTATCTCCAATCCAGAGATTCTTTCTTGCTTGAAAGTAACTGTAGTTCAAGTCAAAACTCTGGATAGAAGATTTGATGACACTACACAGGCAATCACTGCTTTGAGGAATGAGGTTGTAGCTAGAGAAATGAAAATGGAAAGAGATTCAAAACTCGTGACTACAAAATTTTCTATAGCTCAAGACAATCTCTTTGCCAGACTGAGTAAAGTTGAAGAGAATCAGTCTGACTTATCTGCTAAAATTGATTCTATTGCTACCTCCTTGGAGTTAATTACATCTATTCTTATGCCTGATGATGTCAAAAAGGGGGAGAGAGTTGTCAGAAGGGATAGTGCTGGAGATGGAGGGGCAAGTAGTAAAGGAAAGAACAAGGCTGAAGAGGTTCGAACTTTGAGAACCAGCAAGTCATCTAAATCACAGTCTGTTGGGAGAAATACTGATACTCAAGGTACTTCAAAGACCAAGAGTTTGCTGTTACCTTCTAATCCACAAACTGATGAAGAATTGGCTGCTAAGCTGTTTATTGAAGAGAATGAGGAAGGAGTTACGATTGAGGACATTGAAGCTGAAGAAAAGAGTTTACAAGAAGAACATCTTAAAGCTTTAAAGTCTGGTAAGGTACAAAGAGGAAAAGCTCCTAGACCTGTTGTTAAAGGTGTTGTGATCAAAGAAAGGGCTGATGTTAGTCAAAGATCTCGGTTTTCAAAGGAAGCAATGGCAGCAGAAGCTAAACTCAAGCTAAAAGGCATTGAAGGAGAAAGTTCACAGAAGAAAGTTACAACTTCTGTTGCATCACAAGCAATGATTACACCTTTACACTCTTCTCAGTTGAAATCGGTTTTTGGGAAAGGAACAATTCATGATCCAAATGTATTATCTGGAGTTTCTATGAATGTTTCTGATGGAAAAGCTTTGTCTGGCAAAGTTGGTAATAATAAGGGTGGACTAGGTTCACACAGAGACAAAAGGCAATATACTGGTCCTAGAGATCCTTCTTCACTGGCTGTTCCAGGTCGTGGTGTTCCTCAAGAGAGTTTGGACAGACTGGAATCAGTACAGTTAGTTCATCAGAAGAGTTTAAGCAAGGATTTTCTATTGTACTTCATGGCTGATGGGACAGTATTTAAAGTTGATGAGAATGATATTGGCTTGAAATGTTGGGAAGAACTAGAGTATGTTCTATATCTTCTCAAGGTGAATAGTCAAAGGACTCAATCAGTTGCTAATGTGCTCAGACAGAGAATGCTTCAGAATCTGGCAATCAGAGGAGAGAAATGTAATAGCAGATATGTTCCTAAGTACAGGGATTACAAAGGAAATCTCATTGAAATGAAGAAAGGTACTGCAAAGTTAAAGACTGATTTGGGAATCACAGTACTTGATTTCAATTCACAGTCAGAAAAAGTCAGATTTATCAGACTGGGAAATGAGATGAGAAGGAACAAAATCTATGATATTAGGGTTGCTATCTATCAGACAGATGAGAGTGATCCTCAGCTCAGAGAAATTAAAGAAGCTATGAAGATTGATCTTGAAAATGCAGAAAGAAGATTGCTGATAGATTATCTCAGAGCTATGCCAGATCTTGAAATGATAAGAGATTAAGGTCTGTAAGGATTTTCTTATTCTCTGTAGTTTTTGTTAAGTATAAGCTTAAACTCTGAATTTGTATAAACACTGTATTTGTCTATTTGTTTTGACATCATCAATTATTGTCATTAACTTGTGCATTTTTGCTAATGAACAAGTTGGGGGAGATTGTTAAATATAATTGATGTGTTTTAATCATTGTTTAAGTGTTACAGTGAATTATCAGAGTTTAGCTGGAAGCAGTCAGAGTTTAGTGTAAACTCTGACAGATGGAAGCTCGATAGAGTTTGTCAAACTCTGTCTGGAGGAAGCGTCTATTGGTCAACAGTGATTGAAGATTTATTATGGAAGCGATATCTTTGAAGATTGGATAGCTATCAAAGAGATCGAGTTGACTTAGGAGACGTATGACAATCTGTAATTGATATCATTGTATAGCTGATTATTAGGAGTATCAATTAGAGATTGTATCGTAGCTGTATATTATATAAATACAGTTAGGTTAACCCTAGAAGGGTATCGTACAACGAATTATCTTTATTGTAACCTAGCAGCTCTTTGTGATATTTTACATCACGAAGAGGGTTCTTAATACAAGAAGTTTTTAAGTGCATAAACGTTTTACTTGTTAAACTCTCATACGAAGTTGATTATTAATTGTGTATTCGGCCTAACAGAGTTTATTGTGGGGTCGATGGCTGTTTTATATATTATTTGCAAGAACAGGTATGTCATTAATTAAAAATGGACCGTGAGCGCCTAGATCTCCGACCCCGGATCTGGGGGCGTCACAGAAATGGTATCAGAGCGAGGTTACAGTTCTCAGAAACGATAGTAATTTAAGAAAGCAACCCTAATAATAATAACAATAATAATAACCCTAATAACAACCCTAATAATACTTAGAACTCTCATCGAGTTTGTAGTCGGGTTATCGGATATAGCCCTGACTTTAAGGCCCGGGAGGGAACTACTCCTTAAACCTTTCTTTATGGTTAGTGACCCACCTTATTTCCCTAGTGTAGATGGAGGAGATACCAGACCCTGAGGCCTTTGAAAGAGAGCATGATGAGGCACTGATGCGAGATACCGAGGATCCTGAGGAGGATATGGGTGCTGACTCTGAGCTTGGCCCCTGGATTACGCTGATAGGAGATACTGATGATGAGGATCCCGTTGAGGAGCCATTTGAGCCTGAGCCTGTTACCCCATCTCCTATAGCTACTAATGAGGAGAGTGTGAGATCCGGTGAGGGCCGTGTTGTGTCACCCCCACCGTCTCCGCAGTCATCGAGCCCTGTTTCATCGAACGGTGACTCCGAGGATGATACTTCTGGCGAGGAGGAGCTTGACCCTACCCCTGCTCCTGCTCCTGCTACTGCTCCTGCTACTGCTACTGCACCAGCTCCTGTTCTTGTCATACCACCCCCGCCGATGGACCTACCCCCAGTGTCGCGTACTGAGCACGCCTACGTGGTGCAGTTCCTGACCCGAGACTTACTTTCTGCAGAGGCCAGACTTAATGAGGCGAGGCGGGCACTAGTGGAGGAGCGCGAGGCGTGATTGAGGATCCAGGCTGAGATGAGGACTGCTGTTGCTAGGAGGACTAGGGCTCGACTCCATAGGATTGAGAGGAGGAGTCGCGAGAGGATTCTTGGTTTAGGGATCCACGGGGGCGGAGTGATTCAGGCTAGGGATGCTAGGCGTGTTGTGCGTCGTGCATTTTCCCGAGTGAGGACCTTGCTCCGTCGCGGTGCGGCCCCATGATGTGTTACTGATAGCTCAGTCCTCTAGGTTCAGATGACATTAGTGTGTCGATTTTGCGGGATAGTTGACTTGTGCAGTGGTATCCTTTCTGACTAGTGGATGAGTTGATTGACCTACAGATATGTAGATGTGACTTCGGATAGTATGTACAGATGTAGCCCTGACTATTCAGATGATGTACTTGTTATTGTTCCACTTTTGCTAGACTTTGACATCGGAACTATGTATTAGGCTCTAACATCCAAACTTTATGATAACTCTTGTACCGTACTTATTCAGTTTCAGTTTCCTTGATATTGTCTCAACTGCCTTACTTTCCGATGCCATGCTTTACTGTTTTGATATACAACTGTGAATATACAATTGCTACAAGCCGCAAATACAACCATGCTGTTTCAAATTTACGATTTGCGATTTCAAATTGTTCTCTACAAATTCCCAAAATGTTCCTACAAATTTTTAAAATAAAATTTAAAAAAAAATAAAAAAAATTAGGTTTTGAAATCTTGAAAACTCCGGCAAATGTTTTCGCACCCCATAGAGATTTTTCCAAAAAATGTTTTGACGTTTTATCTCTAGCATCGGGTTATTAAAACTTTTGCAACTTCCACCCTTATGAGGAGGAACGATACGTTCCTGAACCGTGTAAACGCTGTCAGGTAATTAGAAAACCCTAACCCATTTCTTGTTTCATTATCAGAATCATGCCACCCAGAAGAATGAACACTCGAGCTCACCCGGTCAGTTCTGAAGGCCAGGGTAGCCACCATGGGACAGGAGGCCACCAGAACCATGAATGGGAGAATGTGAACCTGAGTGAGGATGAGGGCAACGATCATAACTTGTTTGATGACTCTGAGTATGACGAAGAAGAAGCTGGTGATGACACCCAAGAGGTGGAACATCCAAGGGGAGGCCCTATGGAACAGTTCATGGAACTACTTAGGCAGAACTTGGACCGTCCCCCGGTTCAGCAACCGCCCCACAATGCTAATGCAAATGCTTTCCGGAACTTCAAATCCCTGAAACCCCCAGAATTTAAAGGAACTGCCGATCCGGTCGAGGCAAGAACCTCGCTGAAGGAAATGGAAAAATCTTTCGAGATACTAGGTGTCGCCGAGGAGCAAAAGACTGTTTTCGCCACCTACCTCCTGAAGGGTGAGGCAAACTATTGGTGGGAAGCTAAGAGGAATTTGGAAGGAAGAGGTGTGGTGACCTGGGAGAGGTTTAGCGAGCTGTTCTTGGAAAAGTACTTTCCTAGGTTCATGGAGACACAAATGGAGCTGAAGTTTTTGGAACTAAAGCAAGGTAACATGACGGTGGCCGAGTATGAGGCCAAATTTACTGAGTTGTCGAGGCTTGTGCCGGAATATGTGAACTCTGAGGCAAAGAGGGCCCGAAGGTTTCAATTGGGGCTAAAGCAATGGATTCAGAATCGTGTGGCGGTTCTTGAGCTGACAGACTATGCCACCCTGGTACAGAAAGCATCAATTGTTGAGGCTGGGAGTGAACAGATGCAGAAGGAGAGGGAAGGAAAGAAGAGGAAGTTTGATAGTCGGAAGGGAAATTCTGCGGGTGGGAGCTTTCCGAGCAAATTTAAGCGAGGGACGACGTCCCAACCCAGCGGAAACTTTGGAACCAAGAGAGCTGAAAGTTGGAGTGTGGGCCAGAGCGGCCGACCTCAGGGATCGTCTTACTCTACCCCATCCCGAGCCCTACCCCCGGATTGCAATAAGTGTGGAAGGAAACATGCGGGCATGTGTAACCTACAGGATGTGAAGTGCTTCAAGTGTGGGCTGACAGGACATTATGCTAACGCCTGTCGAGGAACTAGTAACAACATCAGTGCCGGAGGTAATTGCTTCAAGTGTGGGAAACCAGGACACCGAATGAGGGAATGTATGTCCTCTGGGCCAGCTGTATCAAGAGTGAGTGGAACTGCTTCTAACAAGGCCCCTACTGCAAGAACTTTTAACATGACGGTACAAGATGCCGTGAGGAACACGGATGTGATCGCAGGTACTCTACTACTCAACTCAGTTAAGGCAAATGTTTTATTTGATTCGGGAGCTACCAAGTCTTTCATATCTCTAGATTTTGTATGTCAGTTAGGCCTTAAGGCTGAACCATTGAAGGACAGACTGCAAGTAGAGATAGCTAATCATGAAATTATCCCTGTTAGCCAAGTATGTCCAGGTTGTGACCTAGAAATAGGAGGGCGACATTTTCGGGTAAATTTAATACCTTTTAAACTAGGAGAGTTTGATTTAATAGTAGGTATGGATTGGTTAACAACCCACGGAGCCCAGATTGATTGTGTAAAGAAGAAAGTATGTTTGAAACTACCAGGGGACGAGGAAGTAGTGTTTAGTGGAAAACGGCAAAACCAAAAGTTCCTGACTATGATTCAGGCTAAGAAGCTGTTACGTAAAGGATGCGAAGCCTATTTAGCCTATGTGAAGGATACCAAGAAGGAGGCACCAAACCTACAGGAAATCCCTGTCGTTAATGAGTTCGCGGACGTATTTCCGGATGATCTTCCCGGACTACCACCTGATAGAGACATCGAGTTCACTATAGACTTAGTTCCGGGTACGGCCCCAATTTCGAAAGCCCCTTATCGGCTAGCCCCAGTGGAGATGAAAGAGCTGGCCACTCAGTTACAAGAGTTATTGGATAAAGGGATGATAAGGCCTAGTGTGTCATCGTGGGGATCCCCGGTGTTATTCGTGAAAAAGAAGGATGGTAGTATGAGATTATGTATCGACTACAGGGAGTTGAACAAGGTGACTATAAAGAATAAATATCCCTTGCCCATGATAGATGACCTGTTTGATCAATTGAAAGACGCAGTTTATTTTTCTAAAATTGATTTGAGGACCGGGTACCACCAGTTAAGGATTAAGCCAGAAGATATACCAAAGACGGCCTTTCGCACCCGGTACGGACACTATGAGTTCCTAGTGATGTCATTTGGGTTAACGAATGCCCCTGCAGCTTTCATGGACTTAATGAATCGAGTCTTCAAGAAGTACTTGGACAAGTGTGTCATAGTCTTCATCGATGACATCTTGATTTATTCCAAGACGAAGGAGGAACATGCAGAGCACTTGAGGATTGTATTGGGAGCATTTAGAGAAGAAAAGTTGTACGCTAAGTTCTCGAAGTGTGAATTTTGGTTGAAGGAAGTTCAGTTTTTAGGGCATGTGATTAGCGAACAAGGCATTCTAGTGGACCCAGCCAAAATAGAGGCTGTGTCAAATTGGGAGAGACCGACCACTCCTACAGAGGTGAGAAGTTTTATAGGGTTGGCTGGCTACTATAGGAGATTTGTCCAAGACTTTGCCAAGATAGCAGCCCCTTTGACCCGATTAACTCGCAAGACTGAGAAGTTTGTGTGGACTGAAAAATGCGAAGAGAGCTTCCAAGAGTTGAAAAAGAGGTTGGTGACAGCACCAGTACTAGCCCTACCTGATGATAAGGGAGATTTTGTGATTTATAGCGACGCATCCCATAAAGGTTTAGGGTGTGTGCTTATGCAGCACGGTAAAGTGATTGCTTATGCGTCCAGACAACTTAAGGAGTACGAGATAAGATACCCCACCCATGATTTGGAATTAGCGGCGATAGTTTTCGCTTTGAAGATTTGGAGACATTATCTTTACGGAGAAAAGTGTGAAATCTACACGGATCACAAGAGCTTAAAGTACATATTCACTCAGAAAGAGTTAAACATGAGGCAGAGGAGATGGCTAGAGCTAATCAAGGATTATGATTGTGAGATTCATTATCACCCAGGGAAGGCCAACGTGGTGGCCGATGCACTTAGCCGAAAGGAGAAACTCAAGATGATAACGTCAGCGGACGAATTGATCAAGGACCTTGAGAAATTGGAGATTGAAGTGAGGTTACCAGGAAATGGACAAGAGAGTCTAATGGAAATAAGAGTCCAACCACCGCTATTGGAAAAGATTAAGTTATGCCAGGAAAAGAAGATAGAAGAAGAAAGGAATTCGATGGAGAAAATTTTGACTGGCGAGGAGATTAAGTGTGAAAAGGACGGGAATGGAATTATGAGGTACGCATCTAGGTTATGGATCCCGAACGTTCAGGAATTAAAAGACGAGATTTTGCAAGAGGCCCATAGTTCAAGGTACTCAATTCACCCTGGAGGCACTAAGATGTATAGAGATCTGAGGGAATACTATTGGTGGCCAAATATGAAGAAGGACGTGGCAGAGTGGGTAAGTAAATGCTTGACATGTCAAAGAGTGAAGGCCGAACACCAGAGGCCCAGTGGATTGTTGCAACCCTTAGAGATACCCGAGTGGAAGTGGGAGCATATTGCGATGGACTTTGTGGTCGGACTACCAAGGACCAAGACTAATCATGATGCCATTTGGGTAATCATCGATAGATTGACCAAGTCGGCACATTTTCTTCCAATCAACGAGAGATACACTGTCGACAAGCTGGCAGATATTTACTTAAAGGAGATTGTGGTTAGGCATGGGGTTCCTGTGAGCATTGTATCAGATAGAGACCCAAGATTCAACTCCAGGTTCTGGAGGAGTTTTCAGGATTGTGTGGGGACCAAGTTAAACATGAGTACTGCATACCATCCCCAAACAGACGGAAAGAGTGAGAGAACTATCCAGACCATCGAGGACATGTTGAGAGTATGTGCCATCGATTTTAAGGGAAGTTGGGATGACCACTTGCCGTTGATCGAATTTTCCTACAACAACAGTTACCATGCGAGTATAGGAATGCCCCCATATGAAGCTTTATACGGACGAAGATGTCGGTCTCCCTTGTGTTGGGAAGAGGTTGGAGAATGGAAGATTTTATGGCCTGAACTGGTCCAACAGACGAGAGAAACTATCGAGCTCATAAGAGAACGGCTGGTAGCGGCCCAAGACAGACAGAAAAGGTATGCGGACCAGACCTGCAAGGACAAAGAATATGAGGTAGGAGAGTTTGTGATGTTAAAGGTATCCCCGTGGAAGGGATTGATGAGATTTGGTAAGAAAGGGAAGCTAAGGCCGAGATTTATTGGACCTTTTGAGATCTTGAGACGAGTTGGAAAGTTAGCCTATGAATTGGCTTTACCCCCAAGCTTGCAGCAAGTACATAATGTGTTCCATGTGTCCATGCTACGACCCTACCATACCGACTTCCGACACGTGATAGAATATGACAAAGTGGATCTGCAACCAGACTTAACCGTAGAAATCATGGATAGAAAAGAACAGGTGCTGAGGAACAAGGTTGTCAAACTAGTGAGAGTTTTGTGGAGGAACCAGAATGTCGAAGAATCAACATGGGAACTAGAGAGCACGATGCGTGAAAAGCACCCCCAACTGTTTTCAACCTGATTCCGGGACGGAATCCTTTTAAGGAGGGGAGGCTGTAAGAACCCTAATTTTTGTAATATTTTCTTTTATATAATATCATGTGACATTGTCAATTTGGAACCATTTTAGTCATCCCTGTTATTTAATGGAATTGATTGTCAAAGAAATTATGTTGTTACATTCACTATGTAAGATAAAGGGAAGGTTGTTGAAGGCAAGAGTCTTATTGTTAGTAAGATTTATAAAACTTGGGACTTGAGAGTTAATGGAGTATTAAAAGATTTATTAGGAATTATGACGAGGAGTTATGGATATTCGAGGAATTTACACAATTAAGTACTTAAGGAATTATAAGGGGAGTCTCTATGTGACAAAATATTATTACGAGAAATTAATTAAGATACGATACGAATTAAAGATTAAGTGACAAGCATTGGTGGAAGAATAATGATACAAGGAGTGATATTGCATGCAATTCCCATGCAACTAAGTAGTTAGGAAAAACAAACTAGCAATGCAAAGTGGACAAGAGGAATAGTAACTAGTTGGTACCATTTTCCAAGGAGACAAGAGGGTATGGTGGCCTATACACTAGACTTGCAACATGTGATACATATCCATACACTAATACATATCACCCAACCCCTTTTCACTTTATCCAACCAACACAAAAAGCAAAGCAAGAAACACTCTCTCCCCCCCCCTAGCTTATTGCTCTCGGCCAACAAGAAAAACAAGGAAGAAAAATTTCCTTTCTTCCACTTCTCTTCATTCTTAATTCAAGGCAAAATTCCTAGGCACTCTACATCATATAAGGAAGGTATACTAAGAATTCCAACCCTTTTCATCCATTAATTTTCAAGATATAAATTGTTAAAGTTTTGAAGAATAGTAACAAGGTTGAGTTTTCTTTTAGATCTTGGATTATAAGGATTGTAGGAGCTCATCCAAGGTGTTCTTGAGACTTGTAAGGCATACCCAAGGCTCCTAGATACTCAAGAAGGTATAAAAACCCTAACCCCTCTTGGCCATGTAGTATTTGTGATGTGTAATGTTAGATCCATGATTATTTGCGTGAATCTTGGACATATAAGTGATGGATGATGTAGATCTTGAGTTTAAGTGTTGTGGTTGTGATTTTTAAGCTTGTGGTTAGTTTATGTAACTCCATGTTTGTTTTAAAGTATGATCTTGGTGGTTTAGATGTTGGTTGTGATGTGGATGTAAGATTCTTGGTTGGTTTAATGATATAAGCATGCTGAGATTTTTCCAAGAACTTGAACTGTCTTGTAAGAGGGTTTTGAACCCCAAATCTTGTCCCCTGAGGTCCTAATATATATTGTTGGAAAGGTATTTGAATATAGTTTCCAGAAATATAAGGTTCATGACTAGGTGATGTATAGATTTTGAGTTATGGCCGGAGAAGTGAAATGTGTTTCTGGAATCCGGACTGCACTAAATGGTCCGCTTGTGAACCTTGTTTAAACCCCTAATAATTTATGTAGGATCATGGAAAAATTACAGAAGCTAGTAAATGCAGTGGGGAAGGCTACCCAAAAAGAATTGGATTAAAATATGTATTTTTCAATTTTATAAAAATGCTAGAGTAAAATTCGCGCAAGGGAAAAAGTCGTTAAGGGAGTGTGATTTAAGGGGTAATGGATATGATTAGGTTATGGTAACCAAATTAAGTCGAATAAGTGACGAGCGTAATCGAGTGGTGACACGAACCTATAGTGGGGCTAGAGTGTCATAAGACGAAGTCATTAAGTTCATTTTTGTACCCCCCTAAAACCCCGCAATTAAAGAGATATTGTTAAGGTACTAATGATCGGCTATTGCTTATGTATAGATCATTCCACTCCGCACGCTCGACCACCCCAACCTCACCAAGGCAATTTTACTTTTCAAAACTTACATATACAAGGACTTTCACTGTTGTGTTTGTAGTTTTCAATCATATCAAATGTTTATGTTTATCGAAGTATCGATGAAATTGAGATGTATAAGTACATATATGTTTGCACCCCTTGAACTTAGAATGAAATGTTTTCTTCGGACAATGACTCTAGCAATAGAGGTCGTAGCGGTCCGTATATACTATTGACCGGGGAGCGGTATATTATTATATCGTAATTAAATTGCGAAAACCCGAAGGGTCATTCGGGGAGTATCGTATACTCAAGTAATTATTTTTATATCTTCGTAAATACTCAAAATACCTATCTTGGATTAAAAGCTTATTTAATTAAATAATTATTAATATTAAATCTTAAAATATTATTTATTAATTATTGTTCATCATTTTAAAGACAAAGCTAATCCAAGATACCTTTAGCACTTTCAAACTCGAACTCTTTCGAACTCAAAGCATTTTCGAAAACCCCCGGTCAGGTTTGCTTCTTGTGTGATTTCAAGAATCATCGGTCGACTGATGTCGGACCTCAATTACTCAGTTTTCAATCAAAATCAAGTTTTTAAAAGAAAAAGAAAAAGGGACTCTGGCAGGTGTGGGAACCGTTGACGAATGATTCTCGGGATGTGTAAGCGGCCGTGAGCCAGGCGGTCCATCAATTATTATTCCGGCCCAGGTATTGCCGAAGGATGATTACGGATGTAGTTTTCATCGAGGGTGATTACGGATGTAGTTTTCACCCGGGGATAGTTACGGATGTAGTTTCTATCCTTCTACCGGTAGAGAAGACCCGCGGATTATTGGACTTGGATGTGGTAACTGATCATCGTCAATCCCTGTCAGGTTTTATATTTTTCTTTAAGTCCCATTCCTCGATTTTGGAAAAATGCTCTGACACTGCTTCTTAGGCTTATGTGCCAAGTTGCTGATAGTGTTCTATTTTGATGAGAAAGATGTTGACTCTATGCAGTATCTAGAACTGCAAGTTTATTTTGAAAACAAGGGCACGTATTGGTGCACCTTTGAAATTTATCAACGATGACAAGTGACTTTATAACTGATTGATACAAACGAGTTTAATAACTGCTAAACATATGTAATGTTATATTGCTTACCTTATACATATATTTCTTGCTGAGCTATAGTTGCTCACTCTTGCTTGTTTTCAGATTTTACAAACACAACAGCTAAGAGAAATGGCAAGACCCAGACAGACTGCCCAAAAACAGGTGACTAGACCCGAGGCAGTAGTTGAGATTCCTCCGGTAGGCCCCATTAGCCGGATTGGTTGGCAACTTTTGTTAGTACGTTTTATTTATAAGTATGACCTGTGTAAAGCAGTGTACCGTAACAAACATTCAAGCCGCCAACTCTGCTTCTTATCGAAGTGTTGCTGGTAGCATAAATGCTATTTAATTCGGTCTGTAATAACTCTGAAACTTTTACTTCTGCTTAATCAATTGTGTGACGTTTCTGAGACTCTAACCTGTGTGTGTGTGTGCGGTGTGAGTTTATTGTGGGGTCGATGGCTGTTTTATATATTATGTGCAAGAACAGGTATGTCATTAATGGAAAATGGACCGTGAGCGCCTAGATCTCTGTGACGCCCCCAGATCCGGGGTCGGAGATCTAGGCGCTCACGGTTCGTTTTCCATTAATAACATACCTGTTCTTGCACATAATATATAAAACAGCCATCGACCCCACAATAAACTCACACCGCACACACACACACAGGTTAGAGTCTCAGAAACGTCACACAATTGATTAAGCGAAAATAAAAGTATCAGAGTTATTACAGACCAAATTAAATAGTATTTATGCTACCAGCAAGACTTCGATATGAAGCGAAGTTGGCGGCTTGAAAGTTTGTTACGGTACACTGCCTTGCACAGGTCATACTGATAAATAAAACGAACTAACAAAAGTTGCCAACCAATCCGGCTAATGGGGCCTACCGGTGGAATCTCAACTGCTGGCTCGGGTCTAGTCACCTGCTTTCGGGCAGTCTGTCTGGGTCTTGCCATTTCGCTTAGCTGTTGTGTTTATAAATTTGAAAACAAGCAAGAGTGAGCAACTATAGCTCAGCAAGAAATATATGTATAAGGTAAGCAATATAACATTTCATATGATTAGCAGTTATTAAACTCGTTTGTATCAATCAGATATAAAATCACTTGTCATTGTTGATAAATTCCGAAGGTGCAACAATATGTGCCCTCGTTTTCAAAATAAACTTGCAGTTCTAGATACTGCATAGAGTTAACATCTTTCTCATCAAAATAGAACACTATCAGCAACATGGCACAAAAGCCTAAGAAGCAGTGTCAAAGCATTTTTCCAAAATGGAGGAATGGGACTTAAAGAAAACATAAAACCTGACAGGGATTGACGATGATCAGTCGCCACATCCAAGTCCAATAATCCGCGGGTCTTCTCTACCGGTAGAAGGATAGAAACTACATCCGTAACTATCCCCGGGTGAAAACTACATCCGTAATTACCCTCGATGAAAACTACATCCGTAATCATCCTTCGGCAACACCTGGGCCTGAATAATAATTGATGGACCGCCTGGCTCACGGCCGCTTACACATCCCGGGAATCGTTCGTCTACGGTTCCCACACCTGCCAGAGTCCCTTTTTCTTTTTCTTTTAAAAACTTGATTTTGATTGAAAACTGAGTAGTTGAGGTCCGACATCAGTCGACCGATGATTCTTGAAATCATACAAGAAGCAGAACCTAACCGGGGGTTTTCGAAAATGTTTTGAGTTCGAAAGAGTTCGAGTTTGAAAGTATTAAAGATATCTTGGATTGACTTTGTCTTTAAAATAATGAACAATAATTAATAAATAATATTTTAAGATTTAATATTAATAATTAATAAAATAATTATTTAATAAAATAAACTTTTAATCCAAGATAGGGTTTCGAGTATTTACGAAGATATAAAAATAATTACTTGAGTATACGATACTCCCCGAATGACCCTTCGGGTTTTCGCAATTTAATTACGATATAATAATATACCGCTCCCCGGTCAATAGTATATACGGACCGCTACGACCTCTATTGCTAGAGTCGTTGTCCGAAGAAAACATTTCAATCTAAGTTCAAGGGGTACAAACATATATGTACTTATACATCTCAATTTCATCAATACTTCGATAAACATAACATTTGATATGATTGAAAACTACAAACACAACAGTGAAAGCCCTTATATATGTAAGTTTTGAAAAGTAAACTTGCCTTGGTGTGGTTGGGGTGGTCGAACGTGCGGAGTGGAATGATCTATACATAAGCAATAACCGCTCGTTAGTAACTTAACAATATCTCTTTAATTACGGGGTTTTAGGGGGTACAAAATTAACTTAATGACTTCGTCTTATGACATTCTAGATCCACTATAGGTTCATGTCATCACTCGATTACGCTCGTTACTTATTCGACTTAATTTGGTTACCACATTCGAATCATAACCATTACCCCTAGAATTATGCTCCACTTAACGACATTTTCCCTTGCGCGAATTTTACTCTAGCATTTTTATAAAATTGAAGAATTCACATTTTAATCCAATTCTTTTTGGGTGGCCTTCACCACTGCATTTCCTAGCTTCTCAAATTTTTCCATGATCCTACATAAATTTTTAAGGGTTTAAACAAGGTTCACAAGGGTACCATTTAGTGCAGTCCGGAATCCAGAAACACATTT
Organism: Saposhnikovia divaricata; assembly: GCA_036435485.1. NCBI lineage: Eukaryota > Viridiplantae > Streptophyta > Magnoliopsida > Apiales > Apiaceae > Saposhnikovia > Saposhnikovia divaricata. Next base: position 132,514,928 of record CM071594.1, on the reverse strand, counting down.
TAGTTCTCCGGCCATAACTAAAAATCCATACTTCACCTAGTCATGAACCTTATATTTCCAGGCACTACATTCAAATACCTTTCCAACCATATATGGTAGGACCTCAGGGGACAATATTTGGGGGTTCAAAACCATCTTACAAGACAGGTCAAGTTCCTGGAAAAACTCAGCATGTTTGTTTCACTTAAATCAACCAAGATTCTTACTCCCACAACACAACCAACATCTAATTCACCAAGTTCATGCTTTATAACATTCATGGAGATACATGTACTAACCACAATCATAAAAATCACAATCACAACACTAAAACTGAAGATCTATATCATCCACCACTTATACATCCAAGATTAACACAAATATACATGGATCTATCACCAAACATCATAAACACTACATGGCCAAGAGGGGTTAGGATTTTTATACCTTCTTGAGTATCTAGGAGCCTTGGGTAAGCCTTACAAATCTCAAGAACACCTTGAATAAGCTCCTACTATCCTTATAATCCAAGATCTATAAGAAAAACTTAACATTGTTACTATTCACAATAACTTTAACAACTAATATCTTGAAATTTAATGGATGAAAGGGCTTGGAAATCTTAGTATACCTTTCTTAGATGATGTAGAGAGCCTAGGAATTATCCCTTGAATTATGAATGAGGAGAAATGGGAGAAAGAAAAATATTTTCTTCCTTGTTTTGTCTTGGCCGAGAGCTTGTTCTTGGAGGGGGGGAGAGTATTTTTGTGTTTTGATTTGGTGTTGGTTGAAATAATGATAAAGTGGTTGGGTGATATGTGTTAGTGTATGTATATGCATGGTACAAGTCTAGGTATGGCCTCCTTGTACTCTTGTCCCCTTGGAAAAAGAAATGCCAACAAGTTACTATTCCTCTTGTCCACTTGGTTTAACTAGTTTTCTTTTCCTAACCACTTAGTTGCATGGGACTTGCATGCAATACTACTCCTTGTATCATTATTCTTCCACCAATGCTTGTCACTTAATCTTTAATTCGTATCGTATCTTAATTAATCCCTCGTAATAATATTTTGTCGCGTAGAGATTTCCCGAGTAATTCCTTAAGTACTTAATTGTGTAAATTCCTCGAATGTCCATAACTCCTTGTCATAATTCCTAATAAATCTCTTAACACTCCAATAATTCTCAAATCCCAAGTTTTATAATTCTTACTAACAATAAGACTCTTGCTTTCAACAACCTACCCTTTTTTTACATAGTGAATGTAACAACATAGTTTCTCAGACAATCAATTCCATTAAACAACAGGGATGACTAGAAAGGTTCCAAATTGACAATGTCACATGATATCATATAAAAGAAAATATTGCAAAAATTAGGGTTCTTACAGCCTCCCCTCCTTAAAAGGATTCCGTCCCGGAATCAGGTTGAAAACAGTTGGGGGTGCTTTTCACGCATCGTGCTCTCTAGTTCCCATGTTGATTCTTCGACATTCTGGTTCCTCCACAAAACTCTCACTAGTTTGACAACCTTGTTCCTCAGCACCTGTTCTTTTCTATCCATGATTTCTACGGGTTGCTCCACATAGGTTAAGTCTGGCTGCAGATCCACTTGATCATATTCTATCACGTGTCGGAAGTCGGTATGCTAGGGTCGTAGCATGGACACATGGAACACATTATGTACTTGCTGCAAGCTTGGGGGTAAAGCCAATTCATAGGCTAACTTTCCAACTCGTCTCAAGATCTCAAAAGGTCCAATAAATCTTGGGCTCAGCTTCCCCTTCTTACCAAATCTCATCAATCCCTTCCACGGTGATACCTTTAACATCACAAACTCTCCTACCTCATATTCTTTGTCCTTGCGAGTCTGGTCCGCATACTTCTTCTATCTGTCTTGGGCCGCTACCAGCCGTCCTCTTATGAGTTCGATAGTTTCTCTTGTCTGTTGGACCAGTTCAGGCCCTAAAATCTTCCGTTCTCCAACCTCTTCCCAACACAAGGGAGACCGACATCTTCGTCCGTATAAAGCTTCATATGGGGGCATTCCTATACTCGCATGGTAACTGTTGTTGTAGGAAAATTCGATCAACGGCAAGTGGTCATCCCAACTTCCCTTAAAATCGATGGCACATACTCTCAACATGTCCTCGATGGTCTGGATAGTTCTCTCACTCTGTCCGTCTGTTTGGGGATGGTATGCAGTACTCATGTTTAACTTGGTCCCCACACAATCCTGAAAACTCCTCCAGAACCTGGAGTTGAATCTTGGGTCTCTATCTGATACAATGCTCACAGGAACCCCATGCCTAACCACAATCTCCTTTAAGTAAATATCTGCCAGCTTGTCGACAGTGTATCTCTCGTTGATTGGAAGAAAATGTGCCGACTTGGTCAATCTATCGATGATTACCCAAATGGCATCATGATTAGTCTTGGTCCTTGGTAGTCCGACCACAAAGTCCATCGCAATATGCTCCCACTTCCACTCGGGTATCTCTAAGGGTTGCAACAATCCACTGGGCCTCTGGTGTTCGGCCTTCACTCTTTGACATGTCAAGCATTTACTTACCCACTCTGCCACGTCCTTCTTCATATTTGGCCACCAATAGTATTCCCTCAGATCTCTATACATCTTAGTGCCTCCAGGGTGAATTGAGTACCTTGAACTATGGGCCTCTTGCAAAATCTCGTCTTTTAATTCCTGAACGTTCGGGATCCATAACCTAGATGCGTACCTCATAATTCCATTCCCGTCCTTTTCACACTTAATCTCCTCGCCAGTCAAAATTTTCTCCATCGAATTCCTTTCTTCTTCTATCTTCTTTTCCTGGCATAACTTAATCTTTTCCAATAGCGGTGGTTGGACTCTTATTTCCATTAGACTCTCTTGTCCATTTCCTGGTAACCTCACTTCAATCTCCAATTTCTCAAGGTCCTTGATCAATTCGTCCGCTGACGTTATCATCTTGAGTTTCTCCTTTCGGCTAAGTGCATCGGCCACCACGTTGGCCTTCCCTGGGTGATAATGAATCTCACAATCATAATCCTTGATTAGCTCTAGCCATCTCCTCTGCCTCATGTTTAACTCTTTCTGAGTGAATATGTACTTTAAGCTCTTGTGATCCGTGTAGATTTCACACTTTTCTCCGTAAAGATAATGTCTCCAAATCTTCAAAGCGAAAACTATCGCCGCTAATTCCAAATCATGGGTGGGGTATCTTATCTCGTACTCCTTAAGTTGTCTGGACGCATAAGCAATCACTTTACCGTGCTGCATAAGCACACACCCTAAACCTTTATGGGATGCGTCGCTATAAATCACAAAATCTCCCTTATCATCAGGTAGGGCTAGTACTGGTGCTGTCACCAACCTCTTTTTCAACTCTTGGAAGCTCTCTTCGCATTTTTCAGTCCACACAAACTTCTCGGTCTTGCGAGTTAGTCGGGTCAAAGGGGCTGCTATCTTGGCAAAGTCTTGGACAAACCTTCTATAGTAGCCAGCCAATCCTATAAAACTTCTCACCTCTGTCGGAGTGGTTGGTCTCTCCCAATTTGATACAGCCTCTATTTTGGCTGGGTCCACTAGAATGCCTTGTTCGCTAATAACATGCCCCAAAAACTGAACTTCCTTCAACCAAAATTCACACTTCGAGAACTTAGCGTACAACTTTTCTTCTCTCAATGCTCCCAAAACAATCCTCAAGTTCTCTGCATGTTCCTCCTTCGTCTTGGAATAAATCAAGATGTCATCGATGAAGACTATAACACACTTGTCCAAGTACTTCTTGAAAACTCGATTCATTAAATCCATGAAAGCTGCGGGGGCATTCGTTAACCCAAACGACATCACTAGAAACTCATAGTGTCCGTACCGGGTGCGAAAGGCCGTCTTTGGTATATCTTCCGGTTTAATTCTTAACTGGTGGTACTCGGTTCTTAAATCGATTTTAGAAAAATAAACTGCGTCTTTCAATTGATCAAACAGGTCATCTATCCTGGGCAAGGGATATTTATTCTTTATAGTCACTTTGTTCAACTCCCTGTAGTCTACACATAATCTCATACTACCATCCATCTTTTTCACGAATAACACTGGGGCTCCTCACGGTGACACACTAGGTCTTATCATCCCTTTATCCAACAACTCTTGTAACTGAGTGGCTAGCTCTTTCATCTCCACTGGGGCTAGCCGGTATGGGGCATTCGAAATTGGGGCCGTACCCGGAACTAAGTCTATAGCGAACTCGATGTCTCTATCAGGTGGTAGTCCTGGAAGATCATCCGAAAATACGTCCGCGAACTCATTAACGACAGGGATTTCCTGTAGATTTGGTGCATCCTTCTTGGTATCCTTCACATAGGCTAAATAGGCTTCGCATCCTTTACGTAACAGCTTCTTAGCTTGAATCATAGTCAGGAACATTTGGTTTTGCCGTCTTCCACTAAACACTACTTCCTCGTCCCCTGGCAGTCTCAAACTTACTTTCTTCTTTACACAATCAATCTGGGCTCCGTGGGTTATTAACCAATCCATACCTACTATTACGTCAAACTCCACTAGTTTAAAAGGTATTAAGTCTACCCGAAAGTGTCGCCCTTCTATTTCTAGGTCATAACCTGGACATACTTGGCTAACAGGAATAATTTCATGATTAGCTATCTCTATTTGCAGTCTGTCTTTCAATGGTTCTGTCTTAAGGCCTAACTGACATACAAAATCTAGAGATATGAAAGACTTGGTAGCTCCCGAATCAAATAAAACATTTGCCTTAACTGAGTTGAGTAGTAGAGTACCTGCAATCACATCCGTGTTCCTCACGGCATCCTGCACCGTCATGTTAAAAGTTCTTGCAGTAGGGGCCTTGTTAGAAGCAGTTCCACTCACTCTTGATGCAGCTGGCCCAGAGGACATACATTCCCTCATTCGGTGCCCTGGTTTCCCACACTTGAAGCAATTACCTCCGGCACTGGTGTTGTTACTAGTTCCTCCACAGGCGTTAGCATAATGTCCTGTCAGCCCATATTTAAAGCACTTCACATCCTGTAGGTTACACACGCCCGCATGTTTCCTTCCACATTTATTACATTCTGGGGGTAGGGCTCGGGATGGGGCAGAGTAAGACGATCCCTGTGGTCGGCCGCTCTGGTCCACACTCCAACTTTCAGCTCTCTTGATTCCAAAGTTTCCGCTGGGTTGGGACGTTGTCCCTCGCTTAAATTTGCTCGGAAAGCTCCCACCCGCAGAATTCCCCTTCCGACTATCAAACTTCCTCTTCTTTTCTTCCCTCTCCTTCTACATCTGTTCACTCCCAGCCTCAACCATTGATGCTTTCTGTACCAGGGTGGCATAGTCTGTCAGCTCAAGAACCGCCACACGATTCTGAGTTCACATATTCCAGCACAAACCTCGACAACTCAGTAAATTTGGCCTCATACTCAGCCACCGTCATGTTACATTGCTTCAGTTCCAAAAACTTCAGCTCCATTTGTATCTCCATGAACCTAGGAAAGTACTTTTCCAAGAACAGCTCGCTAAACCTCTCCCAGGTCACCACACCTCTTCCTTCCAAATTCTTCTTAGCTTCCCACCAATAGTTTGCCTCACCCTTCAGAAGGTAAGTGGCGAAAACAGTTTTCTGCTCCTCAGCGACACCTAGTATCTCGAAAGATTTTTCCATTTCCTTCAGCCAGGCTCTTACCTCGACCGGATCGGCAGTTCCTTTAAATTCTGGGGGTTTCAGGGATTTGAAATTCCGGAAAGCATTTGCATTAGCATTGTTGGGTGGTTGCTGAACTGGGGGACGGTCCAAGTTCTGCCTAAGTAACTCCATGAACTGTTCCATAGGGCCTCCCCTTGGATGTTCCACCTCTCGGGTGTCATCACCAGCTTCTTCTTCATACTCAGAGTCATCAGACAAGTTATGATCGTTGCCCTCATTCTCACTCAGGTTCACATTCTCCCCTTCATGGTTCTGGTGGCCTCCGGTCTCGTGGTGGCTACCCTGGCCTTCAGAACTGACCGGCTGAGCTCGAGTGTTCATTCTTCTGGGTGGCATGATTCTGATAATGAAACAAGAAATGGGTTAGGGCTAATTACCTGACAGCGTTTACACCGGTCAGGAACGTATCGTTCCTCTTCATAAGGGTGGAAGTTGCAAAAGTTTTAATAACCCGATGCTGGAGATAAAACGTCAAAACATTTTTGGAAAATCTCTATGGGATGCGAAAACATTTGCAAGAGTTTTCAAGATTTCGAAACCTCAAAAAAAAAAAAAATATATATATATATATATATATATATATATATATATATATATATATATATATATATATATATATATATATATATTTTAAAATTTATTTAAAAAAAAAATTGTAGGAACATTTTTGGAAATTGTAGAGAACAATTTGAAATCGCATATCGTAAATTTGAAACAGCATGGTTGTATTTGGGGTTTGTAGCAATTGTATATATTCACAGTTGTATATCAAAACGGTAAAGCATGGCATCGGAAAGTAAAGCAGTTGAGACAATATCAAGGAAACTGAAACTAAATAAGTACAGTACAAGGGTTATCACAAAGTTTGGATGTTAGAGCCAAATACATAGTTCCGATGTCAAAGTCTAGCAAAAGTGGAACAATAACAAGTACATCATCTGAATAGTCAGGGCTACACAAAAGTAGGGCTACATCCATACATACTACCCGAAGTCACATCTACATATCTGTAGGTCAGTCTACTCATCCACTGGTCAGAAAGGATACCACTGCACAAGTCAACTATCCCGCAAAATCGACACACTAATGTCATCTGAACCTAGAGGACTGAGCTATCCGTAACACCTCATGGGGCCGCACCGCGACGGAGCAAGGTCCTCACTCGGGAAAATGCACGACGCACAACACGCCTAGCATCCCTAGCCTGGATCACTCCACCCCCGCGGATCCCTAAACCAAGAATCCTCTCGCGACTCCTCCTCTCAATCCTATGGAGTCGAGCCCTAGTCCTCCTAGCAACTGCAGTCCTCATCTCAGCCTGGATCCTCAAGCGCGCCTCGCGCTCGTCCACTAGTGCCCGCCTCGCCTCGTTAAGTCGGGCCTCTGCAGAAAGTAAGTCTCGGGTCAGGAACTGCACCACGTAAGCGTGCTCAGTACCCGACACTGGGGGTAGGTCTATCGGCGGGGGTGGTATGACAGGAACAGGAGCAGGTGCAGTAGCAGTAACAGGAGCAGGAGCAGGGGTAGGGTCAAGCTCCTCCTCGCCAGAAGTATCATCCTCGGAGTCACCGTCCGATGAAACAGGGCTCGATGACTGCGGAGAAGGTGGGGGTGACACAACACGGCCCTCACAGGATCTCACACTCTCCTCATCAGTAGCTATAGGAGATGGGGTAACAGGCTCAGGCTCAAAGGGCTCCTCAACGGGATCCTCATCATCAGTATCTCCTATCAGCGTAATCCAGGGGCCAAGCTCAGAGTCAGCACCCATATCCTCCTCAGGATCCTCGGTATCTCGCATCAGTGCCTCATCATGCTCTCTCTCGAAAGCCTCAGGGTCTGGTATCTCCTCCATCTACACAAGGGAAATAAGGTGGGTCACTAACGATAAAGAAAGGTTTAGGAGTAGTTCCCTCACGGGCCTTAAAGTCAGGGCTATATCCGATAACCCGACTGCAAACTCGATGAGAGTTCTAAGTGTTATTAAGGTTGTTATTAGGGTTATTATTATTGTTATTATTATTAGGGTTGCTTTCTTAAATTACTATCGTTTCTGAGAACTGTAACCTCGCTCTGATACCATTTCTGTGACGCCCCCAGATCCGGGGTCGGAGATCTAGGCGCTCACGGTCCATTTTCCATTAATAACATACCTGTTCTTGCACATAATATATAAAACAGCCATCGACCCCACAATAAACTCACACCGCACACACACAGAGGTTAGAGTCTCAGAAATGTCACACAATTGATTAAGCGGAAATAAAAGTATCAGATTTATTACAGATCGAATTAAATAGTATTTATGCTACCAGCAACACTTCGATATGAAGCGAAGTTGGCGGCTTGAAAGTTTGTTACGGTACACTGCCTTGCACAGGTCATACTGATAAATAAAACGAACTAACAAATGTTGCCAACCAATCCGGCTAATGGGGCCTACCGGTGGAATCTCAACTGCTGGCTCGGGTCTAGTCACCTGCTTTCGGGCAGTCTGTCAGGGTCTTGCCATTTCGCTTAGCTGTTGTGTTTGTAAATTTGAAAACAAGCAAGAGTGAGCAACTATAGCTCAGCAAGAAATATATGTATAAGGTAAGCAATATAACATTTCATATGATTAGCAGTTATTAAACTCGTTTGTATCAATCAGATATAAAATCACTTGTCATTGTTGATAAATTCCGAAGGTGCAACAATATGTGCCCTCTTTTTCAAAATAAACTTGCAGTTCTAGATACTGCATAGTGTCAACATCTTTTCATCAAAATAGAACACTATCAGCAACTTGGCACAAAAGCCTAAGAAGCAGTGTCAAAGCATTTTTCCAAAATGGAGGAATGGGACTTAAAGAAAACTTAAAACCTGACAGGGATTGACGATGATCAGTCGCCACATCCAAGTCCAATAATCCGCGGGTCTTCTCTACCGGTAGAAGGATAGAAACTGCATCCGTAACTATCCCCGGGTGAAAACTACATCCGTAATCACCCTCGATGAAAACTACATCCGTAATCATCCTTCGGTAACACCTGGGCCGGAATAACAATTGATGGACCGCTTGGCTCACGGCCGCTTACACATCCCGGGAATCGTTCGTCAACGGTTCCCACACCTGCCAGAGTCCCATTTTCTTTTTCTTTTAAAAACTTGATTTTGATTGAAAACTGAGTAGTTGAGGTCCGACATCAGTCGACCGATGATTCTTGAAATCATACAAGAAGCAGAACCTGACCGGGGGTTTTCGAAAATGTTTTGAGTTCGAAAGAGTTCGAGTTTGAAAGTATTAAAGGTATCTTGGATTGACTTTGTCTTTAAAATAATGAACAATAATTAATAAATAATATTTTAAGATTTAATATTAATAATTAATAAAATAATTATTTAATAAAATAAACTTTTAATCCCAGATAGGGTTTCGAGTATTTACGAAGATATAAAAATAATTACTTGAGTATACGATACTCCCCGAATGACCCTTCGGGTTTTCGCAATTTAATTACGATATAATAATATACCGCTCCCCGGTCAATAGTATATACAGACCGCTACGACCTCTATTGCTAGAGTCGTTGTCCGAAGAAAACATTTCAATCTAAGTTCAAGGGGTACAAACATATATGTACTTATACATCTCAATTTCATCAGTACTTCGATAAACATAACATTTGATATGATTGAAAACTACAAACACAACAGTGAAAGCCCTTATATATGTAAGTTTTGAAAAGTAAACTTGCCTTGGTGTGGTTGGGGTGGTCGAACGTGCGGAGTGGAATGATCTATACATAAGCAATAACCGCTCGTTAGTACCTTAACAATATCTCTTTAATTACGGGGTTTTAGGGGGTACAAAATTAACTTAATGACTTCGTCTTATGACATTCTAGCCCCACTATAGGTTCATGTCATCACTCGATTACGCTTGTCACTTATTCGACTTAATTTGGTTACCACATTCGAATCATAACCATTACCCCTAGAATTATGCTCCACCTAACGACATTTTCCCTTGCGCGAATTTTACTCTAGCATTTTTATAAAATTGAAAAATTCACATTTTAATCCAATTCTTTTAGGGTGGCCTTCACCACTGCATTTCCTAGCTTCTCAAATTTTTCCATGATCCTACATAAATTTTTAGGGGTTTAAACAAGGTTCACAAGGGGACCATTTAGTGCAGTCCGGAATCCAGAAACACATTTTACTTCTCCGGCCATAACTAAAATTCCATACATCACCTAGTCATGAATCTTATATTTCCAGAAACTACATTCAAATACCTTTCCAAAAATATATGGTAGGACCTCAGGGGACAAGATTTGGGGGTTCAAAACCATCTTACAAGACATGTCAAGTTCCTGGAAAAACTCAGCATGTTTGTTTCACTTAAATCAACCAAGATTCTTACTCCCACAACACAACCAACATCTAATTCACCAAGTTCATGCTTTATAACATTCATGGAGATACATGTACTAACCACAATCATAAAAATCACAATCACAACACTAAAACTCAAGATCTATATCATCCACCACTTATACATCCAAGATTAACACAAATATACATGGATCTATCACCAAACATCATAAACACTACATGGCCAAGAGGGGTTAGGGTTTTTATACCTTCTTGAGTATCTAGGAGCCTTGGGTAATGTAAGAACCCCAAATTTTGGATATAATTAAAAACTTTTTATTATGTACTGAGGTAATGGTGAATAGTGATTACGACTACGATGTAACGATTGAGATAATGAATGGAAGGAATGGAATTCGATTTAAATATTTATATGTCTTGAAGAATACTATTGGTTGACAATTTAGATAAGAATTATCTATCTCCTAGGGAGTTGAGATTTGATAATCTAAAGGAGAAGATTATTCCTATGTCATCCAAATCGATATCTGTTATTGGTCCAGTAGGTCCGTAAAAAGGTTAAGGAACGATTGAAAGAGATTAGGGACAATTGTACAACCCTAAGAGGATGAGTAAAGAAAAATGGATGAATAGTGATTTTGATGGATTTAGGAATATTATGAGACGACACTATATAGAAGTATTCGGAACGGATTTCCGAGTTCGTATTAGTGATCCAGGGGGAAAATAAGTGTATGTAAAAGCTGTCGGATTCTGAAAAATAGTACTTTTATTTTCCCCGAGAATTTCCTGGACACATAAAGACTTAAGGGTTTATTGAAGAGATTTAAGGAATTTGGATTCAAGAATTATTAAAGAGAATTGAGAATGATAGTATAAATAGTAAGATGGTTTCCGGTAAAACCCTAATTAGAAATCTTCGAGATATTCCTTCGAACGATCATTGAATTGATTAATAACCGGACAAAGAAGCAAGCAGAGAACCAAGAGACAAACATGTGCAAGTGGATGGAGTAAGGGTAAGCAAAGTGACTTTCATGTAAGTCAACTACAAGTGTAGTGATGAAGTTGCATTTGTGCCAAAAAGGGTATGCTTAATGTGGTGCCAACAAGTGGACCAATAGAAGGGCAACACTTGGACCACTAGCAAGCTAACAACACAAAAGTAAAGGATGCATCCAAGATATATGCCAAGTATTACAATTATTTAGGCATAAAGCAAAACAAAGGAAGCAAAGCCAAGAACTCCATGAAGAGCAAAAAAAAATCTGCTCCTTTTTAGCAAAATCAAAGTCCAACCTCTTGACCTTCAATGGCCATGAAATAAATCATGTAAGTTCCTTACTATATCAACATGATCTCCTAGAAATTTGAGCTTCAAATTCCATCTCTAGCATAGTTTTCAAAAATCATCAAAGTGATGATGAATAGTGTTTTCAAGATCTAATCTTTGATTTCTTGTTTTGTTTGGATGATCCAAGCTTTGTTAAGGTGTTCTAAGGATTGATCAAGGTTTATTAAGGTCTTACATACTCCAAGGAAGGTATAAACTTCAAGAACCCTAGTCTTTTATTTGAGTTTTAATGGAGTTTTAGATGAGATTTGATAATGTTTATGGCTTGTATTCATGATTTAGAACATGTATGTTGTGTGGGTGTTATAAAAAGATTAATATATGTTTTGTGGCTCCAAGACCTGTTGAGACAGTGAGGGAGATGATAAATAGTGCCCATGAGTGTTGGTGGTGGATTGAATGATTATTTGGAGGGTTTTGATTTTGGAAATATCCGAGTTATAGCCGTTGTAATGCTGAAATTTCATAAACTCTTAAAATTTGAGCATAACAATTAGGATAGATGCCTGACCTTAGTGATATTATGGACTGACCTTATAGTTCTCGAGTCATATATCGTTGTGGCGCAAGAATCGAAACATTCCGACTTACGGTTTAGGAGTTATGGTCAAATTACGAAAAGTAGTTCGAAACCGTAAGCGAGAATTCGTAACTGAAATTGAACCCTCGTAAAATACGTAAGTCAGTGGCGAATCTTGGTAATTAAATACTATAGGTAAAAAGGAAGGTGTGAGAGAAAACTACATGTGAAGCGGATCGTTTTCAGATTTTATAAAAATGTTGGAATCAAAGTTAAACGCGAACGAACCCCTAAAAACCCGCTTGATTATAACTTCGGTAAAACACTTAGAAAACGAGCGATAAAACTCGGAGTATAATATTGGTTCGTAACGATCGACTTTCGGACTTATATGACTTAAGTATATGCTAAGTATAAGTACAGTGACATGTCGTATTAACGAACGAATGTCGGGTCGGATCGATGATAAAAGAAATCCACTAAAAGGGGTATAACGAGATAACTCGAGAACGTGTTTCGATTTAAGTATAACTTAACCTTTAAAGTTTTAAGTGATTAATCCCGAATGTCTTGGCTATTTATAGATCACCAAGCTGACCCGGGACCCGCTACCACTACCCCTTATCGTACTCGACTACCAGGCAAGTTTCAATTCCCTTCTTTTAGGCTGTTGTTGTGATTGAATATATATATGTATGTTTTCTGTTATAATATGCCATAGCATGCATGCCTACTTTCAAGTTATATCATTATGCTTGTTCCCTGATTGTTATTGGCTTATAAATTAGATAGCTATCGTATCAATTATAAGCCGGTTATTGTAAGACCCTCAGAGAAGGGTGTATACATCTTATTCATCAAATATAGACCGGGAGTCAATATTTCTTGACATATCGAGATTACCTCGAAAGAAAATATCTAAGTAAATATTTTCCATTATTCGGGCGATGAATATTATTTGAATATTCGTTCGAGATTATTTATTTACCGATCCTTACTTCAAATAATTATTTGAACGTAACTATTCGACGAATAATATTTTTTAATATTCATTCAGAGTCGAATTATTTATCGATTATTATTTCGAATATTCTTCTAAAGGTTGGACTACTAAATGAATATTATTTGGATATTCATTTAGAATATTATTCATTAAATGAATATTACTTTTGAATATTCATTTAAGATAGTAATTACCTGATGAATATTATTTTAATGTTCATCTGAAGCTTGATTTATTTATCGAGTCTTATCTCGAATATTCCTTTAAAGCTTGGATTACTAAATGAATATTACTTGATACTCATTTAGAATATTATTCATTAAATGAATATTACTTTTTCAATATTCATTTAAATTCCTAATTAATTATGAATATTATTTTGAATATTCATCCAGGGTTCTGTTTAATCATCGAATATTATTTTAAATATTCCTTTCAGGTCTTATTAATTAATGAATATTATTTTGAATATTCATTTGAATATTTAATTATGCAATAAATATTCTCTCGATATTTCTTCAAGGATTATTTGAGAAATACTCTGATTAAAGATATTCTTTCATATTCCGAAATATTCTGTAAAATATTTTAATTCAATAAATATTCTCTGAATATTTATTCCATACTTAGAATAACCTCGATAAGGTTTATCTTCTTCGATTATTACGGAAAATATTTCGGAGTCATATTATTATTAATCTTATATCAAGAAAGGTTCTCAGACATCATTCTTCTTTGAGTCTATCTCCCTAATAATAAGGGAACCTTACTTGGAAAATGTTATTTATCTGGTCGACTTCCCGGTCAAGAAAGTATTCTCTTCACTCGCAACTCGGGTGCTATTGACTTATTAAGTCGTTGTGTACCTTCTCATCTTTCGAGGGGTAAGATTGTTGGAACAAGTTGATATTCGTTACCAAGCAATAGCTTGGAAGTTATTGGTGAAATTTTCCTTTCCAACTAGATACGACTACTTTGTGGAGTCTTATCAACAAGTATTATACTTGGGGAAAGGGGGACGAACGTTACATTCAGAATCATGAATTATATTTGAACTAGGAGTCGTGTAAGAGGCCGAGTAGCGCCGGTCCATCCCCTTTGGCCCAACCGTTGGCCGGGGAGAGCTAGTAAGGCGGTAGACAAGTAAAGCCGTTAGTTCTTCCTTCTACCGGTAGTAAATCTAATTTGAGCTGTACGATCTCGACTGATCATCAAGATTGGAACAGCGGGTGCGGTGAATACTCCATCATTGGTTCATCATCCAAACTTATTTATTTCATGCAACATGATTACTGTTGGCAGAGCTGGAAAAATGTTCATAACTGGAATTGCAATCTTTTCATGCAAGTTCCTCTTTTAATGACAATGAGAATATCTCGCTTACTTTTGATGTAGCAGATATTTCTACAAACAAATACTTTGAGTTACCTGGTAACTTCATCCTTTATATTATACTGTCAATAACTTCATCAATGCATGGCATATGATTTTAAAGGATATTTTGAACTGTTGTATATATGTATCATTGTTCAGTTATATTATTGTTGGTGGGCTTTCGCTCACCCTTGCTTTGTTCATATTATGTCACAACAACAGCTAGGACAGATGGCCCGCGTCAGGCGCACTCGGCGCAAGCAGGTTACCGCCGTTCGAGGACTACCCGCTGATGTCCTTGCTGCCATTGCTGAGGTAGCATAGATAGGCAGCTTTTGTTTATCAGTCTATTTATATGTAACATTAACGTTAATCAACGGCAAAACCTTTAAACATATCATTTGGCTTGTAATAACTTTTATTCGTAAACTATGATATTATGGACTTATTTCAATTTCATCTCTGGGACTATAACTGTTGTGTGTGTGAGTGGATATTATTGTGGGGTCACAGCATGTGATTTATTTATTGTGGACTCAAGTCAAGTATTATGAATGGATGTAAGACCGTAACCACCAGATCACTGACCCCGGATCTGGGGGTGTTACAGGTAAGCCTTACAAATCTCAAGAACACCTTGAATAAGCTCCTACTATCCTTATAATCCAAGATCTATAAGAAAAACTTAACATTGTTACTATTCACAATAACTTTAACAATTAATATCTTGAAATTTAATTGATGAAAGGGCTTGGAAATCTTAGTATACCTTTCTTAGATGATGTAGAGAGCCTAGGAATTATGCCTTGGATTATGAATGAGGAGAAATGGGAGAAAGAAAAATATTTTCTTCCTTGTTTTGTCTTGGCCGAGAGCTTGTTCTTGGAGGGGGGGAGAGTATTTTTGTGTTTTGATTTGGTGTTGGTTGAAATAATGATAAAGTGGTTGGGTGATATGTGTTAGTGTATGTATATGCATGGTACAAGTCTAGGTATGGCCTCCTTGTACTCTTGTCCCTTTGGAAAAAGAAATGCCAACTAGTTACTATTCCTCTTGTCCACTTGGTTTAACTAGTTTGCTTTTCCTAACTACTTAGTTGCATGGGACTTGCATGCAATACTACTCCTTGTATCATTATTCTTCCACCAATGCTTGTCACTTAATCTTTAATTCGTATCGTATCTTAATTAATCCCTCGTAATAATATTTTGTCGCGTAGAGATTTCCCTTGTAATTCCTTAAGTACTTAATTGTGTAAATTCCTCGAATGTCCATAACTCCTTGTCATAATTCCTAATAAATCTCTTAACACTCCAATAATTCTCAAATCCCAAGTTTTATAATTCTTACTAACAATAAGACTCTTGCTTTCAACAACCTACCATTTATCTTACATAGTGAATGTAACAACATAGTTTCTCAGACAATCAATTCCATTAAACAACAGGGATGACTAGAAAGGTTCCAAATTGACAATGTCACATGATATCATATAAAAGAAAATATTGCAAAAATTAGTGTTCTTACAATCTCCGACCCCGGATCTGGGGGTGTCACACAAGCAGCTTTGGATATGTAGCAGGTCAGCCCACAAGGTCCTTCTTTCAATAGCAGTGTTCAGTGCATAAACCATAGAGATAGTGCAAGGATCAAAGGAATCCAACCTTTCAACATGACAAGTAATATGTTGTGATGAAGAACACACATGAGATACCTTCCATTCACTAGGATCCCACCCTAGCCAAATACGACCATTATTATGAAAATCAAAATTATATAACCATTGGAACCTAGAAGCAACTAACGAAGAAACATAAGCCGCATTCTCTACTTTAACATGAGTCTCCAAAAGAGCAACTAACGATAATTTATTCAAGCTAATAAAATCCTTAACAAAGAATACTTTATTATTCAGGCCCCGTACATTATACGAGCAAAAATCCATAAAAGAGTAGGAAGATTAACTACGGTTCTGGGGTGATTTCCCCAACCCCTTTTCACCCTTTTCTGCTTTGACCTCGACAGACTACCAATATTAACAGGAACTTGAGAAGAAATTAGATTAATACCTCTCTTCTTATCAATTTCATCCACCCTGCGTAGGCCTTTGAAAGTGTTCGCAGGAGAGGGCGAACCATCACTATCCTAGCTAGAAGAACGCCCTTTTCTTGTAACTTTCGTCCATTCCATGTCATTAGTGTCACCAGAATTAATATCTCCTTCTTTTGCCTCCGTAACTTTATCATTGGTATCGACTTTGAGAACAGGGTCAACCATTGTTTCCACCTTCTCTTGTCTTTCAACATTAATAGAACCTTCGTTCCCCTCATCCACGTCTTCTTTGTTGTTAGTCTCATCTTCTTTGTTGTTAACAGGTTCACCTTCAGCAGTGCTTTGTTTTGACTTCAACACCCACTTCCTAATTGTTGTAGGGCATGCCGAGACAAGATGCCCTAATGACTTACACCCTGAGCAAATTTTTGGTTTATTCTGATAAGACACAGCAACTTCCACTACAGTTTTCACACGAGTAACAGGATTTAAGTCCACTGCTTTTATTTTCTCCGGTAAAGGCTCCCCAACCTTATATTGTACACACATCCTAGCAAAGGGAAGTATATTAAGCTTCGAAGTGAGGGCATCAGCTCCTAAAGGTCTGCCAATCACACTCGCAAGATGACCCAAACCCTCTTCCGTCCAATAACAATCTGGAATATTCGACAATTTTACCCAAATTGGGAGCTCCGTTATCTTAGTCTCCCCTACCACACATCCCCAGTTTGACACCAAAAGTGGACGTTTCTCAAAATACCAGGTTCCCTGGCTAAGAACCTCATTCTTCCCATCAACATTGCTAAACTTAAAAAAAAACTGCGTGTCGCTCTTTTGAAACACTTCTTCCAGCCCCTTTTTTCCCCACGCTACTTTTGCTATGCTCTGCACTTTAAGAAACGACAAAGTACCCCTTGTAAATTGACCTTAAATGCAACATTTGTATTTATCCGCCCCTTTCATTAGGACTTCTTCTGGGGGTTCAACCACCTCTGAGCCAGCTGGAAGAGGTCGATAGTCAAATTTTACCTTAGCATTAGGCATAGGGTCAGATTTAATGACATTAACCCAAGATTGACCTAAGGGTTTTAAAGTGGGTTCTGCACAACTAGAGGCTTTTCCTGTCTGACCACCCTCTCCATCTACCTTACCTTCCGCATTTTTAACACCAGAAGTTCCTTCAGACAAATTTACAAACACCTTGGGGGCAACATTCTTATTAACCTCCTGCTTTTTGAAAATGGGAAGACCATATTCGTCCCTTCCTGTAATGAAACTTGAAGGGTGCCTAAGCCCAGCATTAAACGCTGCTTGCTCAGAGTGAGCCTCTTTCTCTAACCCGGCCAAAGACATCCCTTTCTTCGCCAAAGCACCTTGCAACTCCATCATTTTTTTCCTCAGATTGATTAATTCATTTTGTTCATCTTTATTAATCTGGGATGCTGCCTTGGCTACATGATTACACTCGCTTTTAAAACGATGCTCTTCGTCATCAGAGGTCTCACCTTCCGTAACAGTAATCGGAAGAGCACCCAGGGCTCCACTTCTCACCTATTCCCCTATAACTCCAGAATTAGCTCCCATCTTTACAAACGGGTCAGATTCAACATGAGTTTCCACAAACTCAGGCTTGTCATCCCTCAAGATTTCTTGCAGAATAGAAGTAGCCACCAGAATAGGAGTTTCCCCCCTCGAATCACAATCTTCATCCCACTTATTACTGACCACATCATCAACAACATCCTGCATATAAGTAGGGAGACCATCTGAATCACATTCAGAACCTTGACTAACCATTTTGAAAGAAAGAGACACGAAAATAAATATAATAATAATAATAATATGAAATATGCTGTTTAGGTGAGAGGCACGAAGAAGAAGGTGAATTAGTGAATGGATAAAGTTATAATATGATGGAAAAAGGGTGTAAGAATGTAGATCTAAGAAGAAGTAGCTATGGCGGCTGAAATATTAGGGTTCTAACCTAGAGAGAAGTGGGAGTTTTTTTCTAGAGAGAGAAACATTTTACGCTGAGTTGTTTCAAAATGCACCAAAAGTTCGTTGGACTTAAAAATTTGTTGTTAACTTACAACAGACATTGTCTTCTATTCACTTCTGAACATTTGTTACTGATTTCCAATGCTTATGAATATTAGTTAATTGTTTTAGATTATGTTGATTGGTTTTTAAATTTATGAATGTGTGATATATCTGAGTTCAACCTGAGATTAAATCGGAGATCGACGTTTTATGTTTTTACCAAAGAGAATGTGATTCTTACAATGAACTTTATTGTAGAGTATAGAATACATGAAAAGAATACAGAGGGGGGGTGAATGGATTCTTGAACTTTTCTCTAGTTGTTCTTGAATCTGTGTAGCAGATATATGTGTGTTTGTGTTTGTAGATGTGTATATGCGGATAATAAATAACTCAAGACACAATATCACTTTAATCTAATATTTATTAGATAAAGGTTGCTACAATCTGTGAATACAAATGATAGTATTCTCAGCTTCGTTCTTCTCAAAGAGATAGAAACTTACAGTGTAGGAAAAACTTCTGTCTAGTTTCTATGTTCTGTGTTTGTTGTTTTTTTTTTTTAGCTAAAGAAATAAGATTGTATTCTTATAGAATATGAATACAACTCAGTTACTACAAATAAGGTTACAGGATAAATTACTTTCTAGACTGTCTATCCTTTTTGAGTAACAATCCAAACGGCTTCAGATTTGACTTTGCAAAGTTCTGTTCAGATCCACTTCTTTAGCTCTTTGTCTCTTCTATTTCTCCAAGCTTCCATGTAGGCTTTTCCAGAGCACGTTACAGATTGTGGTCCATAAAGTGCATTGGCTTGTTGCAGGTTTCTGACTTGTACAATTTCTCCAGTATTTTGTCTCCAAGAATGTATTCGAGAAGTGGCTAAGTGATTGATTCGAGAACTAGGATTAGATAACTCTGAGTTCTCGAATACTGCATCTTTGACATATCGAATCACTTCTCGAATAGTACATTTCTCTAGGATTGCCTGAGTTGTCGAATAGAGCACTTGACTTATCGAATCCTTGAGATATCGAATAGCTATCTGAGTCTTTGAGATATCGAATGGAACTTTGACTTGTTGACTCTTTGAGAACTCGAATACCACTTTGACTTGTTGACTTCTTGAGTTCTCGAATAGAGTAACTAGACATGTCGAATCTCTGAGATATCGAATGAGATATCGAACTGTTCATTCTGAGATATCGAACAGTGTCTTCTTAGATATCGAATCTCTGACTTCTCGAATGCTAGACTTCTCGAATAGACAAAAGTACTTCTCGAAGTGGTACTTAGGGAAATTCTTCATTTCTTCAAATCCCAACTGTGGTTATTTGACAGTCTTTATCTCCTTGCTTGAGGCATGAACCTTGGAACTTCTTTCAAGCATTATTCTTGACTATATAGGTACAGTTACACAACTAGGATTTGATGCCTATAATAAGTACAAAACAAATAGAAACTCTACAACTAGAGGTTCCCTCATTTAAGATGTCATGTAAGTAATGCAAGGCATTACAAATAGTTAGGCTTGTTATTAGATGTATACAGGCATGGCTCTGTGACTAACAATCTCCCCCAAATTGTGAGTAAGACCCTTAGCCACAATTTCATGTCTGATAACAAGCCTATCATACATAAAGATAAAACTTTGAAAAGTACAGGTATGAGATTGATTGAAGAAAATACATAGAAGTATTCTTACAGATTATGAGATACTACTAGCCATATCCTTTTGGGTTCATCTCTTGAGCTTTGGCTTGTAGATCCCTTTTCATCTTTTCTTCAGCTTCTTTAGCTTTCTTCTTTGCATTTTCTTTCATGGCAAGAATAATGTCTTCCATTGCAGTGAGTTCTTCAATTAGAGGGGAGCCTGACAAATCCTTGAGTACTTCATTCAGCTGTTTCTCAGAATAGGAACTGATGTAGTCCATTCTAATCTTTACATTTCTACCCAATTTCTTGTATTCAATTATGTAAGGATTGAACTTGACTCTACACAGACCCATAGCCCTCATTTCATCAGCCTTAGCTGCCAATGTAGCAAACTCCTCCTCCTTTTTCTTTAGTAGCTCCTCACTCTTCCTTTTCTGTTCTGCCTGGTGATCTCTCTTTATTTTGACCCAGTCAATTAACTCCAGCTTCCATACCCTTTCCACCCTGTCTTCAGAATCCAACATTGCAATTATCCTTTCTATATCATACAGCCTTCCCCAGTGCTGACATGTCCCTTGTCTGAATTTCTTCTTTCTTCCATCAGTATATTTAATTTCAAGAAAATCATTAACAATGGCAATATGATAGATTCTCTGAGCCCATAGGAACTGCAGTTGGTCTTGATCATAGTCTTCATCTAGAGGTGGTAGTTTTGAATCCTGGAATAATTGTTAGAGCCTTTGACTTAGATAGCTTCACCCTTCTTGCAGTATGCTTGAAGTTGATTCTCTTTGTATGATTGATAGGCAGTAACTTGTGACCCTTGCTTGAAGACCATTATAGTACTCCACTAGCAGTTTGCTTTCTGAAACATACACATGGTTTCTTTGCTTGAATTTCCTTCTCTTCTTGAGGTAGTGAAACATTTGCAGAGGCCATGGAATTTGGCTTTTGTAGGTCACTACTAACAATATTCACCCTAGACTTAGGGTCTTGTGAAGTGGTGAGGTTATTGTTAGCAATGCCTATGGCTTGTTGTTTCACACTTGTCCTCTCATAGACTTTCCCTTGGTCCCTGCCATCTTTCTTTTCTTTGTCATCTTTCTTCTTTTTCTTATCATCATCTCCCTTATCACTCCTGTGATGTCTTCTCCTTCCATCACTCCTATCCTCATCTTTGTCATCCTTATCTCTCCAAGACTTGGCCATCACTGGAATTACACCAGTTGCTATGAAGGATCTGAGGATGTGTAGTGCCTCTACTTCTTCTGAATTTCTTGCTCCAGCCTTCTTTTGAAGTTGATCAATGATTGCAATAATAAGTCTGTGATTTTGAACTTTGAGATCATGAGGAATCACCAGTTGTTTAATATCATCAATTCTGGTGCCAGCTTGATAGACAATTGTCCATGGCTTCTTAAACACTTCTGGGAGCCTAGAAGGTTGACCATTCCTCAGCTCATCATATAGACTCTTATTGTTCTCATTTGAATCCTTCTTCTCAATTAGCCTGATCAATGCATCTATTTCAGAATGCTTCAAGGTTTGTAGAGTGTTGTAGTCCAGATGCCAGATTCTTGACTTTGCCACCATCATTACTTCCTTGTATCATAAGCCATTGATCCTCCTAAGTATCACAGTGAAGTAGTCAATCTGATCCCTCGGCCTCCTCAGATATATTTGGGTGTCTGCAGCCTGTTCCCTTGAGACTTTCAGAAACTCCAAGAATGCATCATCATGATAGACATTAGAGTTTGCAACTTCTTGTAGCTTGGCCTCAGTAACCACCTTAACCTCCACAGGTTTGACACTTTCAACTTTAGAGAGGGGAAGGTTGTCAGATGGCATGCTCCCTACAACCACTGTGGTTGTGATTGACTGCTTTTGGCCATCAGGAGTGGTGATGTGCACAATTGGTAGAGTGACCACTGGCAGAGAAGATGGAGGCTCATCAACCTTTGATTTGCCTTTGCCTGGCACATGAGTGAGAGATTTTGAAGCTCGTTGTTGACCACCCTCAGTTATCTTGATGCCTTTTTCCTTAGGCTTCTCCCCCTTAGGATTTGAGTTTCTGACTGTCCTCTTCTCCCCCTTAGGCTTGTTTTCAGGCACAGAGGCTTTAGAAGTGTCCTTTGGGTTGGAAGATTCTTCAGGGAGAGGAAGACCCATATGCTACATCATAGCAGCCAACATAGATTGTTGATGTAGAAGAACATCAGTTGTGGTGGTTGCTTGAGTGTCCAACTGATCAGTGAGCTGTGCAACCTTATCTGTTAGATGAGCATTCGACTGAGTGAGAGTGGCTACTTCCTTCTCAAGTGCAGCAACCTTAGTGAATAGTTCTGTAGATTTGAAGCCAGACAAAGATTGATCCTTGAGCCTCAGCACTTCAAACCTAGTCAAATCATGCACTAGGACTTCAGTGACTAACTTATCTCCATACTGGTTGGCAAAGAGTGTTCTGAGCATGGCATTGGCCTCTGTGGTTTGATCAGTGAGATTCTGAAATTTGTGCCCCAGCCCTGTGACAACATCTTTGAGAATAGCCAAGCCATTATCAATTTTGGTGCAGCTAGACTTGCATGCTAGAATATCCTTGACCACAGTCTCCAGTTGAGGGAATTTGGAATCAAAAGCCCTTTTTATCTCATGCACCTATTTGGTTGTGGCTGTACACACTTCTATGATCTTTGTCTTTAGCCCCTTGACAAGGTAGTGTGCAGCCTTGAGAATTCCCTTGTAATTGTCATTGACTGCTTCATACACATCACTAGGGGTGAGAGATTTGGCATTGGACCCTAGTGAAGTGATGTACTCTTCTCGGAGGTACTGGAGCCCTTCTGAGAGAGCAAGGTCATATTTTCCTTGTAGCCAGGCATCTACATTGCCTTCTCTCTCAGTGTCATCTATAATTTTGGCCTGCTGTTGCTCCATATCCTCTTTATGGCACAAAAGTATAGCTTCATAGTCTGGATTGGGCAGATTTGCAGTGAGGAGGTGCTGTGCAATCTTTGTGAACTCAGGGATCTGATCCACACTTAAGCTTTGAAGTGCTTCAACCGTCAATTGTTGTGGAACAAACCCTGATCCTGAAGCACTATCATGGTGCACAGGCTTCAGCCATTGTGACATAAAGTCAGAGCTAGAGCTAGGCAAGCTAGACTCCCCAGTTACAGATGCAACTTCTGTAACAGGATGGGTTGACTCTACTACTGGTGTCTCCACAGAAGTGGGATGAATTACACCAGAAGTTGACACAGGCACAGAGTCTCTAGTGAAAACTAGTGGAACCTCTGTGTTTGTGATGGTGTCATTAGGATATGCCCCAGCATGCATTCCCTCACCATCTAAATGTGGGTCCTGGGTGGTGAGCAAAGTGTCATGCACTAAGTCACTTGAAATCATTGGCTCATCAAGAGAAAAGAATTCTTGATGATCAATGCCTTGCTCCTCAATTGCTTGAGTTGCAGGCTTCAAAGAAATATGAGTGGCAGATTCTGAAAGAGAAGTGTGTTGTAGATTAGAATGTGGCAACTCCCCCTGAGAGATAGAGAGAGTTTCAATTGTGATGTGCTCTCCACTCAGTGTTGTACCAGCTTTATCACTCCCATGTGCTGACTCTGTACAGGTAGGTGCATTGGGGAGGATGCTTGATTCTATAGATGCCCCCTGTTGAGAGGAGACATCTAGTGAACTGTTTGCCCCTGATTTTACAACTTCAGCCATTTGTTTGACTGAAGAGGTGGTTTTAGTTTTCTTCTTCTTTGGCCTTAGTAGGGGTGACTCAGGTTCCTCACAACTTAAACCTAATTCCACAGCCAATGCTGCTTCAGATAGTATGTTTAAAGGTGCAGTCATGACTTCCTTTCTCTTCTTTTTACAAACATCACCCTTTTGAGAGGATGATGTAGTTGGCTCACTGTGTGGTAAAGTGTTTGGTTGAGGAGGTTGGTTAGCAAGCCTTGGGTTAGCATTTTGCACTACTTGCTTAGGCTGTGCTAACTGTGACTTTGAGTCAAATGTTGGCATGTTGTGGGGGTAAGTCCTAAATAGACTCTCCATATGGGGAGTTATTTTGAGTCTTACATCCACATCATTCCTAGTCTCCAAGTTACCAAAAATAAGTTTGGTCATGGTCCTAGGGTAGCCTATTCTACTCTTATCTATACCAGGCAATTCAATCAATGTAGCATTTTTAAAATTAAGTACAGATTGAATAAAGCGAGGGAAGAAAATTTTAGTACCTCTCTTGGTTGTGTTCTTGCCAAGTCTCCCATATAGCTCCTGTAGAATTATGTGACCAACATCTATCTTTCTCCCATAATCCAAGGCATAGCCTATTTGCTGTGCAGGTGCACTAATCTGATCGAAGCTTGATTTCCTGGCTGTAAAGACTTGAAGAATGGTAGCAAACACATAGCTCCACTCCTTCCTCAGATGCTTTCTGTTCAACTTCCCAAGATTGATCACTTCTGAGTAGTTTATAAACTCAAAGAATTCCTCCAACTCTGCATTTGTGGCTAGTGAGTCATATGCCTCTTGTTGTAATTCCAGTGCTTGATTCATGTCTGCTGTAGTAATAGTAATATCCTGGCCTTGAATCTTGCAATAGACTACGTAGGAGGTTATAGCATTCTCGAGAGCAATGACTTCCACAGTGGCAGTTCTCCAAAACTGTTCTAGGAGGTCCAGATACAGAGTTGGATTGGCTGATAGTGCACTCTTGATATATGATTCTGACATCCAGCGGACAAAGCACTTGAAGTTTGCATTAGGTGCTTCCACATCATTAGTTATAGCGATGAAATTGGTTTGAGTGGGTATG
Organism: Saposhnikovia divaricata; assembly: GCA_036435485.1. Classification (NCBI taxonomy): domain Eukaryota; kingdom Viridiplantae; phylum Streptophyta; class Magnoliopsida; order Apiales; family Apiaceae; genus Saposhnikovia; species Saposhnikovia divaricata. Next base: position 132,490,023 of record CM071594.1, on the reverse strand, counting down.
GTGAGTTGGATGTTTGCCATTTGTGTATAGAAGGAAAAAGGAATAAAGATTGAAGAAGAAACTAAGCTTTTGCAGTTAGGGTTTTCAGAGGTTTTGGGAGTTTAGATGCTTGAGAAATCGATTGAAATGAATCGAATAGATGTAGAGTTGTATAAGTATGAGGTACTTGAATTGTCGATTAGATGTATGTTTTGTATCGACAAGTCAAGCATTCGAGAAGTAGAAAACAACTATTCGATAAGTCAAGAAAGGCTTATTCGATAACTCAAGCACGTTGTAACTCACAGCTGGCAGTTTATCTAACTTAGAATAAATTCTAAATTAGGTAAAATATGTTTTTATGAGTGAATTAAAATTTTAGACAAAAATCTAAAATCGGTTGAAATTCAGCGAGAATTCAGCCTTTTCAAATGATTCGAGAACTCAAATACAGCATTCGAGAACTCAGTGATTATAGAACTCAATTACTATATTCGAGAAGTCAAGAATACCTCTATTCGATATCTCCAAAAAGATACTATTTGAGAACTAGAGAGATATCGAATAGTGAACCATTCGAGAAGTCTGACTCATCGAAATATACTTATCACTCATAAAAGTTAATATTCACTATCCTTTAAAATTTATCAGTCACATTCAATGAAGAATATTCTAACAAATTAAGTAGTGATTTTCCTTGAAATCTCATAGAAATTTCAGGCTAACAAAATATGATTTTTAGCATGTGTAGCAATTCTGAAATATTTATAAATCATATTTCAGCCAACACTTACTTCAAAAATATTGAAAATTTAGATAAAGTAAGTGTTTACTGCTGCAACAATCTAGATGATATTTTCACTTAGCCAGATTCTGAAGAATTCAGCATTCCAATCTCACCAACCAACCTTGTGAAGGTGGCTTATCCAATGGCTTAGTGAATATATCAGCTAGTTGTTTCTCTGTGGGAACATAATGCAACTCAATGGTTCCATTAGATGCATGTTCCCTTATAAAATGATATCTGATGTCAATGTGCTTTGTTCTAGAATGATTGACAGGATTTGAAACTATAGAGATTGCACTTTTGTTGTCACACATGATTGGAATTCTTTCCAACACAAGTCCATAATCTCTAAGTTGATTTCTAATCCAAAGCACTTGAGCACAGCAACTTCCAACAACTATGTATTCAGCCTCAGCTGTAGAAGTTGACACAGATTGTTGTTTCTTGCTGTACCAAGAGACTAACCTTTGTCCAAGAAACTGGCAGCTACCTGAGGTGCTTTTTCTATCCACTCTGCATCCAGCATAATCAGCATCAGAATAACCAACCAGATTGAACCATGTGTCCTTAGGATACCATAATCCCAAGTTTGGAGTGCCCTTCAGATATCTAAAGATCCTTTTTATAGCAACCAAATGTGATTCCTTTGGGTTTGATTGAAACCTTGCACACAAGCAAGTAGCAAACATGATGTCTGGCCTACTTGCAGTGAGATAGAGCAGATAACCAACCATGCCTCTGTAGACTGAGATATCTACATTCTTCCCTTTAGCATCTTCATCTAATTTAGTGGCAGTGGCCATTGGTGTCTTTGCAGGTGAGCAATCTTCTAAGTCAAACTTCTTTAACAAATCCTTGATGTACTTGGTTTGACTGATAAAGATCCCATCCTTCCTTTGACTAACTTGCAATCCAAGAAAGAATGTTAACTCTCCCATCATACTCATCTCATATCTGCTCTGCATGAGCTTAGAGAAGTTCTCACATAGCTTCTCATTTGTAGAGCCAAATATGATATCATCCACATATATCTGAACTAGGATAATATCATCACCATGCTTCTTGTAAAACAGTGTTTTGTCCAATGTGCCTCTAGTGAATTGATTTTCAAGAAGAAATTGTGATAGAGTATCATACCATGCTCTTGGAGCCTGCTTAAGTCCATACAATGCCTTGAGCAATCTGTAGACAAATTCTGGGAAATGTGGATCCTCAAAGCCAGGTGGTTGTTGCACATAAACTTCTTCTTCCAACTCTCCATTCAGAAATGCACCCTTGACATCCATCTGGTAGACTTTAAAATTTGCATGAGCAGCAAATGCCAAGAATATTCTGATGGCCTCCAATCTAGCTACAGGGGTAAATGTCTCATCATAATCAATGCCTTCCCGTTGAGAGTATCCTTTTGCAACCAACCTTGCCTTGTTTCTTACAACTACACCATTTTCATCCATCTTATTTTTTAGAACCCATTTTGTTCCAACAATAGTTCTGTTCTTTGGTGCAGGCACAAGTTCCCATATTTTGTTTCTTTCAAATTGATTCAGCTCCTCTTGCATAGCAACAATCCAATCTGGATCAGTGAGTGCATCATCAAGCTTCTTAGGCTCAATCTGAGATAGAAAGCAGCCATAAAGACACTCATTTAGAGTTGCTCTTCTAGTTCTTACTCCTGCATTTGGATCTCCAATGATTTGATCTGCAGTGTGTGATCTATCCCATTTTCTTGAATGCTCAGTCTGATTTCTCATTCTTGATGTTGCTTCATCATCATCCAAGTCATGATCATTCTCATTTTCTCCCCCTGTGGGATTATCATTACTCACAGGTGTGTCTTGGATGCTTGTTTCTCCACTATTGATTGGCACAGATTCTTCTCTTGTATCATCATTCACTTGAGTTTGTTGATCTTGAAATTCAATTTCAGTCTCAATCTCTTCATCAGAATCATCTAGATTATCAAACCTTAATGGATTTTGTCTTCATCATTGGCTTCTTCTAAACCAGGTAGTTTACTGTCATCAAATGTCACATCTGTGCTTTCCATAATTTTCTTTTGACTAATGACATAAACTTTGTATGCAATTCTATCCATAGAGTAGCCAAGAAAAATTCCTTCAAATGCCTTTGCATCAAATTTACCAACATATTCTGAATTATCTTTTAACACAAAGCATTTGCTTCCAAAAGCATGAACATACTTTAGAGTGGGTTTCTTTCCAGTCATCAAATTGTAAGGTGTCTTTCCAGTGTTTTTGTTGATGAGGGTTCTGTTCTGAATGTAGCATGCAGTGCTCACAGCCTCAGCCCAAAAACATGTAGGCATCTTTGCATCAAGTAACATTGTTCTTGCAGCCTCAATTAGAGTTCTATTCTTTCTCTCAACAACTCCATTTTGTTGTGGAGTTCTTGGAGCTGAGAATTGCTGAGAAATTCCATTCTCTTTGCAGAATGCTTCAAGTATGGAATTTCTGAACTCTGTTCCATTATCACTCCTTAATGCAATCACACTTGCATTGTTGGCCTTTGCTTCCTTGTCAACTTTCTTTATGTGCTCAATGATTACTTGTGTAGCCTCATCTTTTGATGCCAGAAATTCTACCCATGTATACCTTGAAAAATCATCAACCATCACCAAGGCATACTTCTTTCTTCCTAGTGACATAATATTGACAGGCCAAAACAAGTCCATATGAATGAGTTGCAGGGGCTTGGTTATTGATGTCACTGTTTATGACTTGTGGCTTGATCTTTTCATTTTCCCTTTTTGACAAGCCTCACACACTCCTTCTTGACAGAATTCAAGTGTGGGCATGCCTCTCACTAACTCTCTTTTGACTAGAGAATTAATGGCTTTGAAGTTCAGGTGTGATAGTTTCTTGTGCCACAGCCAACAATCTTCATTTGATGCTTTTGAGTAAAAGCAACAAATTTTGTCCTTGTCTGCAGAGTCCATATTGGCTACAAATAGGCTTTCTTTTCTTACTCCAGATAAAGCAGGATCACCAGTCTTCTTGTGGGTGACCAAACATTTATCTTTGTCAAAATCCACTTTGAATCCTCTATCAGTAAACTGACCAACACTTAGAAGATTATGCTTGAGTCCCTTGACTAGTGCTACATCTTCAATGATGACATTACCAACTTTCAACTTGCCATATCCCATTGTGTTACCCATGCTGTCATCTCCAAAAGCAACCATTGGGCCAGCCTTCTCTTCATACTATGATAGCAGGGCCATATCACCAGTCATGTAGTTTGAGCATCCACTGTCCGAAATCCACATAACTTTCTTCTCACTTTCTTTGCCCTGCAACCACAAAGGTATTACTTCTCCTTTGGTACCGAAACAAGTTTAGGTCCATGTGACTTAGAAACAGTTTTATCATAAACAACATGCTTGTTAACTTTCTTGGTGTTAGTCTTCTTGTCAATGTTAGAGGTCTTAGACCCTAAAGTTTCAGACTTAGGTGACAGTGGTACCTTCCTAACTTTAGGAGGACTTGAAGACTTAGACCTTGTGTAGTGTGTGTGAGAATTGTGACTAATACAACCATCAATGAATTGCCTTCTCAAATTGAAACAACTAGTCATAACATTCATATTGCATGGCATACAGTCAATTCTATCACAAAATGGAGCATCTCTATGTCTTAAAGGCATAGAACAATGACAGCATAGCATTTCCTCTTATTAAGGGTGTCATAGTCAAGTCCAATGGCAGCCTTGGGTTTGGCTTGATTTTTCTCATGGTAGGACTGTATTAGACTAGATGAGTTCTTAAAGGCTTTTAGTTTGAATGCATTTTCAGCTAGTTCATCCCTAAGAGCTTTCTCAATTTGGCTAGCACATAGAACCTTATTCTGTAGATATTCAACTTCTTTCTTAAGGTTATCTACCTGCATAGCAGTTAGCTCTGGTTCCTCATTTCTCTTGTTTAACAATTCATTTTTAGTAGACAGTTTGGTGATCTCTTCATTAGCAGCAGTCATACTAGTGTGAATATTAAACATCTCAACAGATAGTTGTTCAATCATGCGTTTATATTCAGAAATAGACATATCTATAGTAGTGAGGGATGGTACCTGAGAGTCTGATGGAGATGTGTCATCCTTGGAATTGGCCATCAAGGCATAGTTGCAGAATTCTTGCTCTTCTCCATCACTATCAGAGTCATCCCAGCACTTCCCTTCAGCTATGTAGGCCTTACCATGTGTCTGCTTTTTCAGAAGGGCCTCATACTTAGCTTCAAGCTCTGGAAACTCTTTATCCTTCTTTTTAGGCTTCTTGCATTCACTGGCAAAATGCCCTAGGTCATTGCATCTATAACATCTTACAGATGACCTATCCACATGGCTGGTTTTAAATTTGTTCTTGTTTGTCTTCACTGGTGCCTTGCTCTTGTTGAATGCATGATTTTGGGTCTTAGGTTTGAAGGATTGATTCCTCTTGAATCTGATGTTTGGAAATTTTCTGGCCATGAAAGCATATGAAGTATTTTCCATTCCATCTAATTCTTCAAGAGTATAGAACTCTTCTTCCTCCTTCTCCTCAACAGGTTCACTTACTTCAGGTTCAGTTTCTTCATCATCTTCTATCTCCTCTATTCTCAGCTGACTTGTAGATGCTTCTAGGTCTAGAATAGATTTGTTGACAATCAAGGCACATGATGTGTTTATCATCCTGCCTTGGTTGGCTTGGATAGCCCTTTTCTGAAGCAGTTCAAGTTCATGAGTTTTTAGAACTCCATAGAGCACATCATATGTTACTTTGTTCAGATCTCTTTCTCTTAGAGAAATGACTCTTTGCTCTAGATGATTCAGTGAGGATAAAAGAAACTTCATGTTTAATTCCTTTGTACTGTAAACCTTCCCATTCATTTGTAGCTCAGTCACCAGTTTGTGAAACCTTTCAAACATATCAGTGATACTTTCTTTGGACTGTGCCATGAAAGCTTCATACTGTGTGACCAGTATCTGTTTCTTGTTTTCCTTGACCTCATCTGTCCCTTCACAAAGTACTTGGATATGATCCCACATTTCTTTAGCAGTAGTGCAGGATGCTATATTTGCAAACATAGACATATCCATGGAATCAATAATTAACAGCATGAGATGACTGTCAAGAGCAACCATCTCTTTTTCTGATTCTGTCCACTTTGATGGTTCCTTGGCCACATAAGTTCTTGGAATGGTTATAGTTCCAACAGTTGACTCAGCTACCTCTTGTTGTGGAACAAATGGACCATTCTTAAGAATCTCAGGGTACAAGGGATGAGAGGCTTTGATGAACAACATCATTTTGATCTTCCAGAGGTTGAAGTTCTCTTTATCAAACTTAGGGACTTTCACCGTTCCTGTGGTCTTTGGTGTATTCGAACTCATGATCGTTTTTCTGTTTTTGAGTAAACAGCCCGCTCTGATACCACTTGTAGAGTATAGAATACAGCAAAAGAATACAGAGGGGGGGTGAATGGATTCTTGAACTTTTCTCTAGTTGTTCTTGAATCTGTGTAGCAAATATATGTGTTTGTGTTTGCAGATGTGTATATGCGGATAATAAATAACTCAAGACACAATATCACTTTAATCTAATGTATTATTAGATAAAGGTTGCTACAATCTGTGAATACAAATGATAGTATTCTCAGCTTCGTTCTCAGAGAGATAGAAACTTACAATGTAGGAAAAACTTCTGTCTAGTTTCTATGTTCTGTGTTTGTTGTTTTTTTTTTAGCTAAAGAAATGAGATTGTATTCTTATAGAATATGAATACAACTCAGTTACTACAAATAAGGTTACAGGATAAATTACTTTCTAGACTGTCTATCCTTTTTGAGTAACCATCCAAACGGCTACAGATTTGACTTTGCAAAGTTCTGTTCAGATCCACTTCTTTAGCTCTTTGTCTCTTTTATTTCTCCAAGCTTCCTTGTAGGCTTTTCCAGAGCACGTTACAGATTGTGGTCCATAAAGTGCGTTGGCTTGTTCCAGGTTTCTGACTTGTACAATTTCTCCAGTATTTTTTCTCCAAGAATGTATTCGAGAAGTGGCTAAGTGATTGATTCGAGAACTAGGATTAGATAACTCTGAGTTCTCGAATACTTTATCTTTGACATATCGAATCACTTCTCGAATAGTACATTTCTCTAGGATTGCCTGAGTTGTCGAATAGAGCACTTGACTTATCGGATCCTTGAGATATCGAATAGCTATCTGAGTCTTTGAGATATCGAATGGAACTTTGACTTGTTGACTCTTTGAGAACTCGAATACCACTTTGACTTGTTGACTTCTTGAGTTCTCGAATAGAGTAACTAGACATGTCGAATCTCTGAGATATCGAACAGTTCATTCTGAGATATCGAACAGTGTCTTCTTAGATATCGAATCTCTGACTTCTCGAATGCTAGACTTCTCGAATAGACAAAAGTACTTCTCGAACTGGTACTTAGGCAAATTCCTCATTTCTTCAAATCCCAACTGTGATTATTTGACAGTCTTTATCTCCTTGCTTGAGGCATGAACCTTGGAACTTCTTTCAAGCATTATTCTTGACTATATAGGTACAGTTACACAACTAGGATTTGATGCCTATAATAAGTACAAAACAAATAGAAACTCTACAACTAGAGGTTCCATCATTTAAGAGGTCATGTAAGTACTGCAAGGCATTACAAACAGTTAGGCTTGTTATTAGATGTATACAGGCATGCCTCTGTGACTAACATTTATCTACAAAAAGTTCGTGACATCAAACATTTATTAGCCATTTGTTCTTGATAATGTCTTCAAATTATAGTCATTATTGACATTTTCAAACGTTCATGTTAATTGTAACGAGCGCATCTCTTCTACAAATAAGTGGACAAAAATAAATTTCCGTGTGTGAAGCACAGACAATATTGCTAGTGTGTAATAATAAGTTATAAAACTAATGTGATAAACTACGTTACTATATATTTGATCACATGTATATTCTAAATATTAATTAAGACATTACTTAAATTTACTTTTATTATGCTAATTACATACTATCATAATCTATATATTCGTTCTTATTGATTTTTGCTATCATTTATCGTCTATACTCTATTATATGTTTTAATGTGTATCTGTGGATGTTGGTTAGGGCATGTAGAAAAGATAATAACTGCAAAAGATAACTGGTTATTTATTATTTAAAAGAAAATGAGATATTTTAGTTAGAAAATATAAAAAAGATATTACCTTTTTAGCTGGAAGAGGTATTTTAGTTAGAAAATATAGAAAAGATATTACCTTTTAGCTGGAAGAAGAGGTAATCAGTTAGTTATTAGTAATTATAATATATTAATTATTTCACTAATTAGAACGATCATGTTTTTGGAAATAATAGATTTTAGTTAGAAAAATTAGAAAAGGTAATAGCTGAAAAAGGTAGTTGGTTAGTTATTATTTATGGGAAGTGTTGGGAAGAGCTGCGTGTGATATTTTGAGAAAAGATTGTGTTTTCTTTAAGTAAAATAATTAAATAAGGTAAATACTGTACCATACCGTACCAAAACTTTTAATGTTTCGTTGATTTTTTTTATGATATGAATTTTGTAAATTAATTTTTTAAATGATACGATTTTATAATAATTATGTATATATTTTGGCCATATTATTTCTAAATAATGAAAAATTTAGTTGTAAAATATAGATTAAATGATCTTTTTAGCTGAAAAAGTTAATCAGTCAATTATTAATTATTATGATATAATTTTATTGATTACAATTATCCGTGATATTATTGGAAAAAAAGAGATTTTAGTAAAATAAAATATAAAAGGTGACGTTTAGTTAGTTATTAGTAATTATAATATTATTACTTTATTTCATTAATTAGAACGACTATATTTTTGGAAAGAAAAGATATTACCTTTTAGCTGGAAGAAGAGGTAATCAGTTAGTTATTAGTAATTATAATATATTAATTATTTCATTAATTAGAACGATCATGTTTTTGGAAATAATAGATTTTAGTTAGAAAAATTAGAAAAGGTAATAGCTGAAAAAGGTAGTTGGTTAGTTATTATTTAGGGGAAGTGTTGGGAAGAGCTGCGTGTGATAAATTGCGCTTGACCATAAAAGTCAGAAAAAATGTTACAAATATTGTTAACGACAAAGGTCGAAGACCATACTTATCCGATATTTTCTTACTTTTTCGAATGCGAATGTGGCAACAAAAGTTTGTAGCCATACACAATAAAGTACTTTATTGAGAGTACATATCCCATTAATAACATATCGTTGTTTGCCTTGTTTGCGTATGTTCTGGTGACCTACCAGTAAAGTAAAGTGAAAAATTTAGTTTCCAAAAAATTAAAAATAAAATTCACCTTATATTCTCGGATAGGCAATAACAATCATTAATTATAGCATGAAAGTCATTCATATTTCGGTACCGCCAACAATTATGTAAATTAATAAAATATAAGAAAGACTAAAATTGAACATCTTTTGAGGGAGTAAGCAGAGGTAAAGTTTATTCTCTTAGCAGGTTATATAATTTCGTGACTTGAGCTTATAGAGTACCTATGTTAAAGTTGACTACCAAAGTACAGAAATGATTTTGGATAATTAGAAAGGTGGTTTTTTTTAATTACTTTGACAACAAAAAAATTGTGGCATATTAATATGTATTCGACACACGAACAAATATATTAATATAAGTATTATTGAGTGGAGAAAAGTTATATGCTTTAATTTGGAACATGCATATGTGTGTGAATAAGTGTGTAGGTATTTTTGTTAGTAAGAAAATCAAAAGTAGATACATAAAGTGATTAACTCTTAAAAAAAACAGTATCATTCATAAACATTAACTTCTCTCAATTTAATAATTTAAATTGTCAAATAAAAACACTTCGTATATGTACAACTACGATAGTCGTACTTAGTTTGAAGAAGGAATAAGGATGCTCATCGGGGTGTGATATAATCTCAAAAAAGTAGACAGACTGATTTTCTGCAGTAGATGTGTCTATTAGTCTCACAACAGACCATAAACAAAATTTACAATGATATAATTTCAATTTATTTTAATTTGCGCAAATATTTCATATACATCAATTTGATTAGCCTGTAAAAGATGGAAGTGAAAAAGGTTAGAAGCGGAGAAAAATATGAGACATAAAAAATATAAAATTATAAATTTTGAAATAATAAATTAATTAAATATATCTTTGAAATTAATATTTTATTTACACATGTATCACATCAAATTTATATATATTTAACTTATTATACATCTAATTTAATATTATACATATATATATTGCAAACTTACTAAGTAATTATCTTTACATTCCTGGATTTCATTTAATTAATACTAAACCACAAATTAACTTAAGGATAAATATTTAAAATGCTAATAATGAAAAAAATGGCTGGTTCTTATTTCGAAAGATAATTATAAAACATTTATTTAAATATAAATAAATCTAATTTAATATTAATTTTAATGTGGACTTACTTATTAATTGACTTTACACTCTTGGATTTTTTAACTAATAGGAAATCACAAAACAAATTGAAGGACAAATAATCAAAATGATAATTATAGAAAAACAAATGGGTTTGATTTTAAATGATAATTATATTTAAAAAATGGTTCAAAATAAATGATAATTAATGGTTTTAATATTGTTTCTGTACCTTTTGTCATTAATTCGTGTTGTAAATTCAAGATGCCTTCTAAATGGTTATGGTCATTCATGATGTACCTTTGAATATTAAATTGGTGATATAACAATATATATAATATTAAAGTTAATTGCAATTAATTTGATGAAGGAAAGAAATTTTTTATTGATTTATCGAAGAAAAAAACTATCGAATGCATTTTTATTAAATGTGACTTGTGTGTTTTTCTCAAAAATCGACTTCCAAGGGTCTAGAAAAATTCTGCTTCAGAGGAATCGAGAAATTGATCTTATATGGGCGTTGACCCCTTTCAGTTCCAGAAAGGCCATATAAGAAAAACTATATCGTACTTTTAAATGTATGGACAATGATACAATATATATTTTAGTGATCATGAAGGTAAGTTATGAATGATAACATTGGCAACCCAACATTGTAAAAAAACATTTATCTATAGGCACGCCTAATAATATAAACAAATCGGTGTAATATAAATAGTATAGATTGATGCCTACAATTCAGTAAGTCGCAGAATTATTGAAGCTGCTCACTGAATATTCTAATGGGAAGTATCCTTGGGAGGATTTGGAATGGGGGTGATAAAAATCTAAATTTTTTCAAATATTTTGTCAGAATCGTTTTTCTGTTGATTTTATTAGATAATTAAAACAAAAAACATATACTACATATATAAAATCGAAATAATGAATTATATATATATATATATATATATATATATATATATATATATATATCCAAGTATAGTCTGTCATTTAATAAAAAGATACAAAGTAGTACATTAACCGAAATTGATATGATTTAAACAGGAGGAGGAGAATTGATGCAAACACTTAGTTCATCAAAGTTAGCTAGGTCTGATGGAGAATAGGGAATAAGCGGCTTAAATTTTTTGTAATGATTAAATTGATGTAAGAACCCTAATTTTTGTAATAGTTTCTTTTATATAATATCATATGACATTGTCAATTTGGAACTTTTTTGTCATCCCTGTTGTTTAATGGAATTGATTGTCTGAGAAATTATGTTGTTACATTCACCATGTAAGATAAAGGGAAGGTTGTTGAAGGTAAGAGTCTTATTGTTAGTAAGATTATAAAACTTGGGATTTGAGAGTTATTGGAGTATTAAAAGATTTATTAGGAATTATGACGAGGAGTTATGGATATTCGAGGAATTTACACAATTAAGTACTTAAGGAATTACAAGGGAAATCTCTACGCGACAAAGTATTATTAAGAAAAATTAATTAAGATACGATGCGAATTAAAGATTAAGTGACAATCATTGGTGGAAGAATAATGATACAAGGAATGATATTGCATGCAAGTCCCATGCAACTAAGTAGTTAGGAAAGCAAACTGGCAATGCAAAGATAGCAAGAGGAATAGTAACTAGTTTGGTACATTGTCCAATGAGACAAGGAGGTATGGTGGTCTAGACACTAGACTTGCATCATGTGATACATATACATACACCTAATACATATCAACCACACAATTCACTTTATTCAACCAACACCAAAACACAAAACAAAAACTCTCTCTCCCCCCTTGTTCTTCATTGCTCTCGGCCAAAGCTAAAAAAGGGGAAGAAAAATTTTCTTTCTTCCACTTCTCTTCACTCTTAATTCAAGCAAAAAATCCTAGGTACTCTACATCATATAAGGAAGGTATACTATGAATTCCAACACCTTTCATCCATTAGTTTTCAAGTTATAAATTGTTGAAGTTTTGTTGAATAGTAACAATGTTTAGTTTTCATTTAGATCTTGAGTTGTAAGGATTGTAGGAGCTCATCCAAGGTGTTCTTGAGACTTGTAAGCATACCCAAGGCTCCTAGATACTCAAGAAGGTATAAAAACCCTAACCCCTCTTGGCCATGTATTATTTGTGGTGTTTAATGTTAGATCCATGTATATTAGTGTGAATCTTGGACATATAAGTTATGGATGATGTAGATCTTGAGTTTAAATGTTGTTGTTGTGATTTTTAAGCTTGTGGTTAGTGTATGTAACTCCATGTATGTTATAGAGTATGATCTTGGTGGTTTAGATGATGGTTGTGATGTTTATATAAGATTCTTGAATGGTTAAGATCTTGTCCCCTGAAGTCCTAATATATATTGTTGGAAAGGTATTTGAATGTAGTTTCCAGAAATATAGGGTTCATGACTAGGTGATGTATAGATTTTGAGTTATGGCCTGAGAAGTGAAATGTGTTTCTGGAATCCGACCTGCACTAAATGGTCCCATTGTGAACCTTGTTTAAACCCCTAAAAATTTATGTAGGATCATGGAAATATTAGAGGAGCTAGTAAATGCAGTGGTGAAGGCTACCCAAAAAGAATTGGATTAAAATATGTATTTTTCAATTTTATAAAAATGTTAGAGTAAAATTCGCGCAATGGAAAAAGTCGTAAGTGGAGTGTGATTTAAGGGGTAATGAATGTGATTCGGATATGGTAACCAAATTAAGTTGAATAAGCGGTGAGCGTAATCAAGTGATGACATGAACCTATAGTGGGGCTAGAGGGTCATAAGACGGAGTCATTAAGTTAATTTTGTACCCCCTAAAACCTCGCAATTAAAAGAGATATTGTTAAGGTACTAACGATCGGCAATTGATTATGTATAGATCGTTCCACTCCGCAAGCTCGACCACCCCAACCTCACCAAGGCAAGTTTACTTTTCAAAACTTACATATATAAGGGCTTTCACTGTTGTGTTTGTAGTTTTCAATCGTATCAAATGTTTATGCTTATTGATGTAATGATGAAATTGAGATGTATAAGCACATATATGTTTGCACCCCTTGAACTTAGAATGAAATGTTTTCTTCGGACAACGACTCTAGCAACAGAGGTCGTAGCGGTCCATTTATATTATTGGCCGGGGAGCGGTATATTATTATATCGTAATTAAATTGCGAAAACCCGAAGGGTAATTCGGGAAGTATCGTATACTCAAGTAATTATTTTTATATCATCATAAATACTCAAAATACCTATCTTGGATTAAAAGCTTATTTAATTAAATAATTATTTTATTAATTATTAATATTAAATCTTAAAATACCATTTATTAATTATTGTTCATTATTTTAAAGACAAAGCTAATCCAAGATACCTTTAGCACTTTCAAACTCGAACTCTTTCGAACTCAAAACATTTTCGAAAACCCCCGGTCAGGTTTGCTTCGTGTACGATTTCAAGAATCATCGGTCGACTGATGTCGGACCTCAATTACTCAGTTTTCAATCAAAATCAAGTTTTTAAAAGAAAAAGAAAAAGGGACTCTGGCAGGTGTGGGAACCGTTGACGAACGATTCCCGGGATGTGTAAGCGGCCGTGAGCCAGGCGATCCATCAATTATTATTCCGGCCCAGGTGTTGCCGAAGGATGATTACGGATGTAGTTTTCATCGAGGGTGATTACGGATGTAGTTTTCACCCGGGGATAGTTACGGATGTAGTTTCTTTCCTTCTACCGGTAGAGAAGACCCGCGGATTATTGGACTTGGATGTGGCGACTGATCATCATCAATTCCTGGCAGGTTTTATGTTTTCTTTAAGTCCCATTCCTCCATTTTGGAAAATGCTCTGACACTACTTCTTAGGCTTATGTGCCAAGTTGCTGATAGTGTTCTATTTTGATAAGAAAGATGTTGACACTATGTAGTATCTAGAACTGCAAGTTTATTTTGAAAACAAGGGCACGTATTGGTGCACCTTCGAAATTTATCAACAATGACAAGTGATTTTATAACTGATTGATACAAATAAGTCTAATAACTGCTAAACACATGTAATGTTATATTGCTTACCTTATACATATATTTCTTGCTGAGCGATAGTTGCTCACTCTTGCTTGTTTTCAAATTTACAAACACAACAGCTAAGAGAAATGGCAAGACCCAGACAGACTGCCCGAAAGCAGGTGACTAGGCCCGAGGCAGCAGTTAAGATTCCACCGGTAGGCCCCATTAGCCGGATTGGTTGGCAACTTTTGTTAGTACGTTTTATTTATAAGTATGACCTGTGCAAAGCAGTGTACCGTAACAAACTTTCAATCCGCCAACTCCGCTTCATATCGAAGTGTTGATGGTAGCATAAATGCTATTTAATTCGGTCTGTAATAACTCTGAAACTTTTACTTTTGCTTAATCAAGTGTATGACGTTTCTGAGACTCTAACCTGAGTGTGTGTGTGTGTGTGCGGTGTGAGTTTTAATGTGGGGTCGATGGCTGTTATATATATTGTGTGCAAGAACAGGTATGTTATTAATGGAAAATGGACCGTGAGCGCCTAGGTCTCCGACCCCGGATCTAGGGGCGTCACAGAAATGGTATCAGAGCGAGGTTACAGTTCTCAGAAACGATAATAATTTAAGAAAGCAACCCTAATAATAATAACAATAATAATAACCCTAATAACAACGCTAATAATACTTAGAACTCTCATCGAGTTTGCAGTCGGGTTATCGGATATAGCCCTGACTTAAGGCCCGTGAGGGAACTACTCCTTAAACCTTTCTTTATGGTTAGTGACCCACCTTATTTCCCTTGTGTAGATGGAGGAGATACCAGACCCTGAGGCCTTTGAGAGAGAGCATGATGAGGCACTGATGCGAGATACCGAGGATCCTGAGGAGGATATGGGTGCTGACCCTGAGCTTGGCCCCTGGATTACGCTGATAGGGGATACTGATGATGAGGATCCCGAGGAGGAGCCCTTTGAGCCTGAGCCTGTTACCCCCTCTCCTTTAGCTAGCTACTGACGAGGAGAGTGTGAGATCCGGTGAGGGCCATGTTGTGTCACCCCCACCCTCTCTGCAGTCATCGAGCCCAATTTCATCGGACGGTGACTCCGTGGATGATACTTCTGGCGAGGAGGAGCTTGACCCTACCCCTGCTCCTGCTCCTGCTACTGCTCCTGCACCTGCTCCTGCTCTTGTCATACCACCCCCACCGATGGACCTACCCCCAGTGTCGGGCACTGAGCACGCCTACGTGGTGCAGTTCCTGACCCAAGACTTACTTTCTGTAGAGGCCAGACTTAATGAGGCGAGGCGGGCACTAGTAGAGGAGCGCGAGGCGCGATTGAGGATTCAGGCTGAGATGAGGACTGCTGTTGCTAGGAGGACTAGGGCTCGACTCCATAGGATTGAGGGGAGGAGTCGCGCGAGGATTCTTGGTTTAGGGATCCGGCGGGGCGGAGTGATCCAGGCTAGGGATGCTAGGCGTGTTGTGCGTCATGCATTTTCCCGAGTGAGGGCCTTGCTCCGTCGCGGTGCGGCCCCATGATATGTTACGGATGGCTCAGTCCTCTAGGTTCAGATGACATTAGTGTGTCGATTTTGCGGGATAGTTGACTTGTGCAGTGGTATCCTTTCTGACCAGTGGATGAGTAGACTGACCTACAGATATGTAGATGTGACTTCGGATAGTATGTACGGATGTAGCCCTACTTTTGTGTAGCCCTGACTATTCAGATGATGTACTTGTTATTGTTCCACTTTTGCTAGACTTTGACATCGGAACTATGTATTAGGCTCTAACATCCAAACTTTGTGATAACTCTTGTACCGTACTTATCTAGTTTCAGTTTCCTTGATATTGTCTCAACTGCCTTACTTTTCGATGCCATGCTTTACTGTTTTGATATACAACTGTGAATATACAATTGCTACAAGCCGCAAATGCAACCATGCTGTTTCAAATTTACGATATGCGATTTCAAAATGTTCTCTACAAATTCCCAAAATGTTCCTACAAATTTTAAAATAAATTTTTCAAAAAATAAAAAATAAAAAAATTTGAGGTTTTGAATTCTTGAAAACTCCTGCAAATGTTTTCGCACCCCACTGAGATTTTTTCCCCAAAAATGTTTTGACGTTTTATCTCCAGCATCGGGTTATTAAAACTTTTGCAACTTCCACCCTTATGAGGAGGAACGATACGTTCCTGACCCGTGTAAACGCTGTCAGGTAATTGGAAGACCTTAACCCATTTCTTGTTTCATTATCAGAATCATGCCACCTAGAAGAATGAACACTCGAGCTCACCCGGTCAGTTCTGAAGGCCAGGGTAGCCACCATGGGACCGGAGGCCACCAGAACCATGAAGGGGGAATGTGAACCTGAGTGAGGATGAGGGCAACGATCATATCTTGTTTGGTGACTCTAA
The DNA here is from genome assembly GCA_036435485.1 of Saposhnikovia divaricata. Classification (NCBI taxonomy): domain Eukaryota; kingdom Viridiplantae; phylum Streptophyta; class Magnoliopsida; order Apiales; family Apiaceae; genus Saposhnikovia; species Saposhnikovia divaricata. The sequence goes on along the minus strand of CM071594.1, from coordinate 132,473,386 downwards.
GTATGACGAAGAAGAAGCTGGTGATGACACCCGAGAGGTGGAACATCCAAGGGGAGGCCCTATGGAACAGTTCATGGAGCTACTTAGGCAGAACTTGGACCGTCCCCCGGTTCAGCAACCACCCAGCAATGCTAATGCAAATGCTTTCCGGAACTTCAAATCCCTGAAACCCCCAGAATTTAAAGGAACTGCAGATCCGATTGAGGCAAGGGCCTGGCTGAAGGAAATGGAAAAATCTTTCGAGATACTAGGTGTCGCTGAGGAGCAGAAGACTGTTTTCGCCACCTACCTCCCGAAGGGTGAGGCAAACTATTGGTGGGAAGCTAAGAGGAATTTGGAAGGAAGAGGTGTGGTGACCTGGGAGAGGTTTAGTGAGCTGTTCTTGGAAAAGTACTTCCCTAGGTTCATGGAGACACAAATGGAGTTGAAGTTTTTGGAACTAAAGCAGGGTAACATGACTGTGGCCGAGTATGAGGCCAAATTTACTGAGATGTCGAGGTTTGTGCCGGAATATGTGAACTCTGAGGCAAAGAGGGCCCGAAGGTTTCAATTGGGGCTAAAGCAATGGATTCAGAATCGTGTGGCGGTTCTTGAGCTGACAGACTATGCCACCCTGGTACAGAAAGCATCAATTGTGGAGGCTGGGAGTGAACAGATGCAGAAGGAGAGGGAAGGAAAGAAGAGGAAGTTTGATAGTCGAAAGGGAAACTCTGCGGGTGGGAGCTTTCCGAGCAAATTTAAGCGAGGGACGATGTCCCAACCCAGTGGAAACTTTGGAACCAAGAGAGCTGAAAGTTGGAGTGTGGGTCAGAGCGTCCGACCACAGGGATCGTCTTACTCTACCCCATCCCGAACCCTACCCCCGGATTGCAATAAGTGTGGAAGGAAACATGCGGGCGTGTGTAACCTACAGGATGTGAAGTGCTTCAAGTGTGGGCTGACAGGACATTATGCTAACGCCTGTCGAGGAACTAGTAACAACACCAGTGCCGGAGGTAATTGCTTCAAGTGTGGGAAACCAGGGCACCGAATGAGGGAATGTATGTCCTCTGGGCCAGGTGCATCAAGAGTGAGTGGAACTGCTTCTAACAAGGCCCCTACTGCGAGAACTTTTAACATGACGGTGCAAGATGCCGTGAGGAACACGGATGTGATTGCAGGTACCCTACTACTCAACTCAGTTAAGGCAAATGTTTTATTTGATTCGGGAGCTACCAAGTCTTTCATATCCCTAGATTTTGTATGTCAGTTAGGCCTTAAGGCTGAACCATTGAAAGACAGACTACAAGTAGAGATAGCTAATCATGAAATTATCCCTGTTAGCCAAGTATGTCCAGGTTGTGACCTAGAAATAGGAGGGCGACACTTTCGGGTAGATTTAATACCTTTTAAACTAGGAGAGTTTGATGTAATAGTAGGTATGGATTGGTTAACAACCCACGGAGCCCACATTGATTGTGTAAAGAAGAAAGTAAGCCTGAGACTGCCAGGGGACGAGGAAGTAGTGTTTAGTGGAAAATGGCAAAACCAAAAGTTCCTGACTATGATTCAAGCTAAGAAGCTATTACATAAAGGATGCGAAGCCTATTTAGCCTATGTGAAGGATACCAAGAAGGAGGCACCAAACCTACAGGAAATCCCTGTCGTTAATGAGTTCGAAGACGTATTTCCGGATGATCTTCCAGGACTACCACCTGATAGAGACATTGAGTTTGCTATAGACTTAGTTCCTGGTACGGCCCCAATTTCGAAGGCCCCATATCGGCTAGTCCCAGTGGAGATGAAAGAGCTGGCCACTCAGTTACAAGAGTTGTTGGATAAAGGGATGATAAGACCTAGTGTGTCACCGTGGGGAGCCCCGATGTTATTCGTGAAAAAGAAGGATGGTAGTATGAGATTATGTATAGACTATAGGGAGTTGAATAAGGTGACTATAAAGAATAAATATCCCTTGCCCAGAATAGATGACCTGTTTGATCAACTAAAGGACGCAGTTTATTTTTCTAAAATCGATTTGAGGACCGAGTACCACCAGTTAAGGATTAAGCCAGAAGATATACCAAAGACGGCCTTTCGCACCCGGTACGGACACTATGAGTTCCTAGTGATGTCATTTGGGTTAACGAATGCCCCTGCAGCTTTCATGGACTTAATGAATCGAGTCTTCAAGAAGTACTTGGACAAGTGTGTTATAGTCTTCATCGATGACATCTTGATTTATTCCAAGACGGAAGAGGAACATGCAGAGCACTTGAGGATTGTATTGGGAGCATTGAGAGAAGAAAAGTTGTACGCTAAGTTCTCGAAGTGTGAATTTTGGTTGAAGGAAGTTCAGTTTTTAGGGCATGTGATTAGCGATCAAGGCATTCTAGTGGACCCAGCCAAAATAGAGGTTGTATCAAATTGGGAGAGACCGACCACTCCGACAGAGTTGAGAAGTTTTATAGGATTGGCTGGCTACTATAGAAGGTTTGTCCAAGACTTTGCCAAGATAGCAGCCCCTTTGACCCGACTAACTCGCAAGACCGAGAAGTTTGTGTGGACTGAAAAATGCGAAGAGAGCTTCCAAGAGTTGAAAAAGAGGTTGGTGACAGCACCAGTACTATCCCTACCTGATGATAAGGGAGATTTTTTGATTTATAGCGACGCATCCCATAAAGGTTTAGGGTGTGTGCTTATGCAGCACGGTAAAGTGATTGCGTATGCGTCCATACAACTTAAGGAATACGAGATAAGATACCCCACTCATGATTTGGAATTAGCGGCGATAGTTTTCGCTTTGAAGATCTGGAGACATTATCTTTACGGAGAAAAGTGTGAAATCTACACGGATCACAAGAGCTTAAAGTACATATTCACTCAGAAAGAGTTAAACATGAGGCAGAGGAGATGGCTAGAGCTAATCAAAGATTATGATTGTGAGATTCATTATCACCCAGGGAAGGCCAACTTGGTGGCCGATGCACTTAGCCGAAAGGAGAAACTCAAGATGATAACGTCAGTGGACGAATTGATCAAGGACCTTGAGAAACTTGAGATTGAAGTGAGGTTACCAGGAATTGGACAAGAGAGTCTAATGGAAATAAGAGTCCAACCACCGCTATTGGAAAAGATTAAGTTATGCCAGGAAAAGAAGATAGAAGAAGAAAAGAATTCGATGGAGAAAATTTTGACTGGCGAGGAAATTAAGTGTGAAAAGGACGGGAATGGAATTATGAGGTACGCATGTAGGATATGGATCCCGAACATTCAGGAATTAAAAGACGAGATTTTGCAAGAGGCTCATAGTTCAAGGTACTCAATTCACCCTGGAGGCACTAAGATGTATAGAGACTTGAGAGAATACTATTGGTGGCCAAATATGAAGAAGGACGTGGCAGAGTGGGTAAGTAAATGCTTGACATGTCAAAGAGTAAAGGCCGAACACCAGAGGCCCAGTGGATTGTTGCAACCCTTAGAGATACCCGAGTGGAAGTGGGAGCATATTGCGATGGACTTTGTGGTCGGACTACCAAGGACCAAGACTAATCATGATGCCATTTGGGTAATTATCGATAGATTGACCAAGTCAGCACATTTTCTTCCAATCAACGAGAGATACACTGTCGACAGGCTGGTGGATATTTACTTAAAGGAGATCGTGGTAAGGCATGGGGTTCCTGTGAGCATTGTATCTGATAGAGACCCAAGGTTCAACTCCAGGTTCTGGAGGAGTTTTCAGAATTGTGTGGGGACCAAGTTAAACATGAGTACTGCATACCACCCCCAATCAGACGGACAGAGCGAGAAAACCATCCAGACCATAGAGGACATGTTGAGAGTATGTGCCATCGATTTTAAGGGAAGTTGGGATGACCACTTGCCGTTGATCGAATTTTCCTACAACAACAGTTACCATGCGAGTATAGGAATGCCCCCATATGAAGCTTTATACGGACGAAGATGTCGGTCTCCCTTGTGTTGGGAAGAAGTTGGAGAGCGGAAGATTTTAGGGTCTGAACTGGTCCAACAGACAAGAGAAACTATCGAGCTCATAAGAGGACGGCTGGTAGCGGCCCAAGACAGACAAAAGAAGTATGCGGACCAGACCCGCAAGGACAAAGAATATGAGGTAGGAGAGTTTGTGATGTTAAAGGTATCACCGTGGAAGGGATTGATGAGATTTGGTAAGAAGGGGAAACTAAGCCCGAGATTTATTGGACCTTTTGAGATTTTGAGACGAGTTGGAAAGTTAGCCTATAAATTGGCTTTACCCCCAAGCTTGCAGCAAGTACATAATGTGTTCCATGTGTCCATGCTACGACCCTACCATACCGACTTTCGGCACGTGATAGAATATGATCAAGTGGATCTGCAGCCAGACTTAACCTATGTGGAGCAACCCGTAGAAATCATGGATAGAAAAGAACAGGTGCTAAGGAACAAGGTTGTCAAACTAGTGAGAGTTTTGTGGAGGAACCAGAATGTCGAAGAATCAACATGGGAACTAGAGAGCATGATGCGTGAAAAGCACCCCCAACTGTTTTCAACCTGATTCCGGGACGGAATCCTTTTAAGGAGGGGAGGCTGTAAGAACCCTAATTTTTGTAATAGTTTCTTTTATATAATATCATATGACATTGTCAATTTGGAACTTTTTTGTCATCCCTGTTGTTTAATGGAATTGATTGTTTGAGAAATTATGTTGTTACATTCACCATGTAAGATAAAGAGAAGGTTGTTGAAGGCAAGAGTCTTATTGTTAGTAAGATTATAAAACTTGGGATTTGAGAGTTATTGGAGTATTAAAAGATTTATTAGGAATTATGACGAGGAGTTATGGATATTCGAAGAATTTAAACAATTAAGTACTTAAGGAATTACAAGGGAAATCTCTACGCGACAAAGTATTATTAAGAAAAATTAATTAAGATACGATGCGAATTAAAGATTAAGTGACAAGCATTGGTGGAAGAATAATGATACAAGGAATGATATTGCATGCAAGTCCCATGCAACTAAGTAGTTAGGAAAGCAAACTGTCAATGCAAAGATAGCAAGAGGAATAGTAACTAGTTTGGTACATTGTCCAAGGAGACAAGGAGGTATGGTGGTCTAGACACTAGACTTGCAACATGTGATACATATACATACACCTAATACATATCAACCACACAATTCACTTTATTCAACCAACACCAAAACACAAAACAAAAACTCTCTCTCCCCCCCTTGTTCTTCATTGCTCTCGGCCAAAGCTAAAAAAAGGGAAGAAAAATTTTCTTTCTTCCACTTCTCTTCACTCTTAATTCAAGCCAAAAATCCTAGGTACTCTACATAATATAAGGAAGGTATACTATGAATTCCAACCCCTTTCATCCATTAGTTTTCAAGTTATAAATTGTTGAAGTTTTGTTGAATAGTAACAATGTTTAGTTTTCATTTAGATCTTGAGTTGTAAGGATTGTAGGAGCTCATCCAAGGTGTTCTTGAGACTTGTAAGCATACCCAAGGCTCCTAGATACTTAAGAAGGTATAAAAACCCTAACCCCTCTTGGCCATGTATTATTTGTGGTGTTTAATGTTAGATCCATGTATATTAGTGTGAATCTTGGACATATAAGTTATGGATGATGTAGATCTTAAGTTTAAATGTTGTGGTTGTGATTTTTAAGCTTGTGGTTAGTGTATGTAACTCCATGTATGTTATAGAGTATGATCTTGGTGGTTTAGATGATGGTTGTGATGTTTATATAAAATTCTTGAATGGTTAAGTGGTATAAGCATGCTGAGTAATTTTTCAGGAACTTGTACTGTCTTGTAGGAGGGTTTTGAACCCCTAAATCTTGTCCCCTTAAGTCCTAATATATATTGTTGGAAAGGTATTTGAATGTAGTTTCAAGAAATATAGGGTTCATGACTAGGTGATGTATAGATTTTGAGTTATGGCCTGAGAAGTGAAATGTGTTTCTGGAATCCGACCTGCACTAAATGCTCCCCTTGTGAACCTTGTTTAAACCCCTAAAAATTTATGTAGTATCATGGAAAAATTAGAGGAGCTAGTAAATGTAGTGGTGAAGGCTACCCAAAAAGAATTGGATTAAAATATGTATTTTCAATTTTATAAAAATGTTAGAGTAAAATTCGCGCAAGGGAAAAAGTCGTAAGTGGAGTGTGATTTAAGGGGTAATGAATGTGATTCGGATATGGTAACCAAATTAAGTTGAATAAGCGATGAGCGTAATCGAGTGATGACATGAACCTATAGTGGGGCTAGAGGGTCATAAGACGGAGTCATTAAGTTAATTTTGTACCCCCTAAAACCTCGCAATTAAAAGAGATATTGTTAAGGTACTAATGATCGGCTATTGATTATGTATAGATCGTTCCACTCCGCAAGCTCGACCACCCCAACCTCACCAAGGCAAGTTTACTTTTCAAAACTTACATATATAAGGGCTTTCACTGTTGTGTTTGTAGTTTTCAATCGTATCAAATGTTTATGCTTATTGAAGTAATGATGAAATTGAGATGTATAAGCACATATATGTTTGCACCCCTTGAACTTAGAATGAAATGTTTTCTTCGGACAATGACTCTAGCAACAGAGGTCGTAGCGGTCCATTTATATTATTGACCGGGGAGCGGTATATTATTATATCGTAATTAAATTGCGAAAACCCGAAGGGTAATTCGGGAAGTATCGTATACTCAAGTAATTATTTTTATATCATCATAAATACTCAAAATACCTATCTTGGATTAAAAGCTTATTTAATTAAATAATTATTTTATTAATTATTAATATTAAATCTTAAAATATCATTTATTAATTATTGTTCATTATTTTAAAGACAAAGCTAATCCAAGATACCTTTAGCACTTTCAAACTCGAACTCTTTCGAACTCAAAACATTTTCGAAAACCCCCGGTCAGGTTTGCTTCGTGTACGATTTCAAGAATCATCGGTCGATTGATGTCGGACCTCAATTACTCAGTTTTCAATCAAAATCAAGTTTTTAAAAGAAAAAGAAAAAGGGACTCTGGCAGGTGTGGGAACCGCTGACGAACGATTCCCGGGATGTGTAAGCGGCCGTGAGCCAGGCGATCCATCAATTATTATTCCGGCCCAGGTGTTGCCGAAGGATGATTACGGATGTAGTTTTCATCGAGGGTGATTACGGATGTAGTTTTCACCCGGGGATAGTTACGGATGTAGTTTCTTTCCTTCTACCGGTAGAGAAGACCCGCGGATTATTGGACTTGGATGTGGCGACTGATCATCGTCAATTCCTGTCAGGTTTTATGTTTTCTTTAAGTCCCATTCCTCCATTTTGGAAAATGATCTGACACTGCTTCTTAGGCTTATGTGCCAAGTTGCTGATAGTGTTCTATTTTGATAAGAAAGATGTTGACGCTATGCAGTATCTCTGCAAGTTTATTTTGAAAGCAAGGGCACGTATTGGTGCACCTTCGAAATTTATCAACAATGACAAGTGATTTTATAACTGATTGATACAAATAAGTCTAATAACTGCTAAACACATGTAATGTTATATTGCTTACCTTATACATATATTTCTTGCTGAGCGATAGTTGCTCACTCTTGCTTGTTTTCAAATTTACAAACACAACACCTAAGAGAAATGGCAAGACCCAGACAGACTGCCCGAAAGCAGGTGACTAGGCCCGAGGCAGCAGTTGAGATTCCACCGGTAGGCCCCATTAGCCGGATTGGTTGGCAACTTTTGTTAGTACGTTTTATTTATAAGTATGACCTGTGCAAAGCAGTGTACCGTAACAAACTTTCAAGCCGCCAACTCCGCTTCATATCGAAGTGTTGATGGTAGCATAAATGCTATTTAATTCGGTCTGTAATAAATCTGAAACTTTTACTTTTGCTTAATCAAGTGTATGACGTTTCTGAGACTCTAACCTGAGTGTGTGTGTGTGTGTGTGTGCGCGGTATGAGTTTTAATGTGGGGTCGATGGCTGTTATATATATTGTGTGCAAGAACAGGTATGTTATTAATGGAAAATGGACCGTAAGCGCCTAGGTCTCCGACCCCGGATCTAGGGGCGTCACAATTGATATAATAATTCTATTTTCCAGTTTGTAAGAATTTTATATTTGAGGTATTTTTATTTATGTAAATTGATTATTAGTTAATCGTTAAAATTATGTTTAGTTTTTTTTATATATATAAGCAATTATTATATTTAGTTAATTGATATAAAAACAAAAATCTATTGTTAATGAGTTTAACTTGAGTTGAGTTTAAATTCGCCTGAAACGTGGAATCTAGATCCAATAGAGAAACATGTTACATTAAGTTTAATTCATCCACTCTGATTGATACTAAAATAATTCACAATCTTATGATTGGTTAGCTACTACGTGGTAGATTCGGGTATTATAATAAAGGATGTTAAAAACAAATTCATAACTAAAAGATATATAAACATATGTAATTAATGTTACGTGGATTTATAGAAAATATTATTTACGGTTAGCAGTAATTTTTTTTAAAATTAAAAACCATGTGATATATGAATTTATTAAATCAATATATTATTATATTTAAATTTAATTTAACCGCGATTAGTAAATTAGAATAAGTATGGTAAATAATAAAAAATTTGTATATGATTGATTGATTGAAAATTTGATAAGAATTCTGATTGTCTCTAAAATATTTTTTATTTTTTGATTGGTAATTTAGTCACAAACCAATAATAATACTCTTTTAACGTATATTTAATAATTAAAATAATTAAAATATATGTAGTGTTGGCTTATATGCATTAATTAATTAATTTTACTAACAATTTATGAATAAATAATTTTTTGAGCTTTTAAAAAAATTTGAGTATTTGAAGGTATGGAAATTATCCAAATTATTTAAAATCTGATTTCAAATTCGACGTTTTCATATTTCTAGTTAAGTTATATTATAATTATTTAAAATCGGTTATAATTGTACAATACATATTATGAAAACTAATTTATAATGTATGATAAGAGAAAATGACAAAAATACCTCATTTTGGAGGTCAATGGCCCGAAATACCTGTTTCCAAATTGCATGGCCCTCAGTACCCACGGGACACGCCAGTGGCAACGGCGTGTCCCAAGTTCAATTTTTCCACAATTTTTCTAACTCCCCGCTGCTCTCTCCCCCCCTCCCCGACCGGCGAAAATCCCCCCCTCCCCGACGTTCGTTTCCGTCCATCTCCGTTCCAGAAAATCACATAATTTTGTTGTCCACGACTTGCTCATCAGTTTAAGGTATAGTTGTGTTTAAATATGATCCCGTACGTGCGTGTATGACGAGATCGGAAAACATAATCGGAGAATAGCTTCGATTTTGGGCATTTACAATCCGGATTTAGAATCGTTAAATTAATGCCATAGGGTTGTAGAGGATGATGATACGATTCTGTTGGTATATAGAACTCAAATGGAAATTGATTGAGGTGGGAGAACAAAGCAAATCAAAATCTGGCGAAAAATCGCCCGGCGAGTCGCGCCGGCGACGCTCTGCACAAGACGATGCTGACGTCGGATACGCCGTTCCAACATGCGTATCACCTGATACGCATGATGGAAATGCGTATCTCTACTACTGTAGCAGCATTCCTACGTTAGCGTGTCTTCAAGACACGTTGGTACATGTAGCGTGTCTTCAAAACACGTTGATACATGTAGCGTATTTGAGTGATACTCTGTTCGTGAAGGCGTGACTAGAAGATACTCCTTCACCAGTAGCGTGTCCCGTGGGTATTTTGGGCCGCCCGAGTTGGCGGTAGGCATTTTGGTAATGAGGATTAAAAAAAAAGGTATTTTGGGCCTTCACCCGTATGATAATATGATTTTGATTGACTTTATATTGAAAAGTGATTGATTAATGAATGAGTAGTTATGAAATATAATTTAAAATATATAATAGCATATCGTGATTGATTTAAAATTAAAATAGTGCTTGTAATTTTTTTATTAAAAAATATGTACATATCGTGATTGATTTAAAATTAAAATAGTGCTTGTAATTTTTTAATAAAAAATATGTATTTATGGATAAGTAAATATTAAAAAATATGTATTTATGGATATGTCTAATAAAATCATTATTGTATCCTTTATTATCAAACCTGAGTCTACCACACCATCCAGTTAATTAATCACGTACCCAGTTAACCAATCAGAAAAATATGAATTATTTTAGAACCAATCATAGGCCACTTCTAAATCATGGACCAATCAAATTAAAACAAATTTGTTTCCTTATATAATTTAACTTGCTATCTTTTAACCAAGGTTAAACCCATCAATCATTCTAAATATATTTAAAATTTAAATCATGGACCAATCAAATTAAAACAAATCTGTTTCCTTATATAATTTAACTTGCTATCTTTTAACCAAGGTTAAACCCATCAATCATTCTAAATATATTTAAAATTGAATTAAAATCCTAAATAGAATTACAAATAGAATCATAATATTATTAAAATTATTAAAATAGAAATCAAACCTGAGTCTACCACACCAATAATATTATATTAAAAATTTTCTTTATTTACCATTCTCATTCTATTATACTAACTATGGTTAGTTAACAATTCTAATTTAAATAGAGTAACTTACTTGATTTAACATATCCATATATTTTATTTTTTATGTCAAAAAATAATTATAATAAATTAATATTTTAAATCAAAATCAATCAGGATTATACAAATATAAAATATGCAAAACTTTGAATTATTTTAGTACCAATAAAAGGTCATTCCTAAATTTTAGACCAATCATATTATATTAAAAGTTTTCTTTATTTACCATTCTCATTCTATTATACTAACTATGATTAGTTAACAATTCAAATTTAAATAGAGTAACTTACTTGATTTAACATATCCGTATATTTTATTTTTTTAATATCAAAAAATAATTATAATAAATTAATATTTTAAATCAAAACCAATCAGGATTATATAAATATATAATATGAAGCAATTTTCACAATATTAATTTTTCACACTTTGATTTATAGTTAATCATAATAGCATTATTATATATTACGGATTAATTTTCATAAATATATATAAGAGCCAGTCAAAATTAACCACTAAAATTAAATTAATCATAGCATTCTCATCTTAATTTACTTATCGTGGTTACTTAACCTTCAAAATTTAAGTTATATAAACTTTTAAATTAATCAATTATTAAAAAAAGGCTAAATTCAACCAATTAAAATATTAAAAATGAAATTTAAACCAATTATCATTAAAATTTTACTTATCGTTATTTTTCAAGAATTAATGGGATAAATAAATTGACTTGACGATAAAAATATTGTTAGTGAATATTTATATAGCAAATTGGTTAACTCGGCGCAAAAATTCTAAAAAATAATTTTTTTTATTTCATAGCAAATTGGTAAACTCAGCGCAAAAATTCTAATAAATCACTATATTTGCTATGGTTAATTATTTATCAACAAAAGGGCATATATTATCATCCACACAAATAATCATTCAAATTTTCTTTTAAATCACTAATTTTTTTTAGGTAAATCATTTATCAATAAAATGTCTTACATCTACAAAAATAATCAAGATTGAACAACACATATTAAAATAAAATAGATCATATCAAGGTAACAAGGTTTCTTTAATCCAAACTACAATCGTTGATCAGATCTTAAATTGTGGTATATCACTCGCTTATATCCCTCAATTATATATACTCTTTGGCGAAATAATCCAACAATTTATTCTAATCATGAGGGAAATACATATGTGATTGCTGAGAATGTATTCGAACAACTCACAAAAACTGCGATTCTATACTATCCATTTCAATGAATCAATATAACAAAATCCTGTAAATCTAAGATTCCGGATGCCAAAATAAAGTAACCTACTCTCAAAAACTAAAGAACAAAATCCAAAATATGGATAGACAAAATCCACTAACAGGATACTAGACTCTCAATAAAGAGATATATTTATTGAAAAACGAAGTAAAATCAACGAAAAGAAACAGGAGTTATCATTCACAAGGAGAAGGTGCAAAATCCAATATATCAGTTGATAAAACCCACCAACGTGGTAATAGACTCTCAATAAAGAGAGATATTTATTGAAAAACAAAGCAAAATCATGGAAAACAATAAAAATGGGCTATCATCAACCAAGATGCAGATATCAACCCATAAACTTTGGGTTTACTATTTTTTAGGAGAGGAGAAGATAGAATGACGGCTACAACAATCGTTTAAAAATCAATATTATTGATAACTAGATAGGTCGATACATATAAAATTATATATTATTTCTGATAAAAGGTGCTCATTTTAATTTTGTATTCTTCAATTCAAGTAATAATATTTAATTCTCATATCCTAATCTAAGAACAGACATATCGAATTTTGCTTGGTTGGTTAATAATATTTATTTTTAATATCAACAAAATCTTAAAAATAGGTAAAAAAATTTTGATAACTTGGTAGATAGATTCTAATCAAACAGAGGCATTTATTAACAATAAACAAAATTAAAGAAAAGGGCTTCATTTTTATGTACTCTACTTTTAGTTTTATTTTGTAGTAATTCAATGTTGTTTTCAATTATATAGTAACATACTTAGATGACTTGGGCAGAGAGTAACATTACATGTAATTGTCATATTTTTTTCATTTTGCGTATTATTTTCGTTTAGTGTACAAAAATAAAAAATGCGTAGTTTAGTAGCATTTTGTGTTCAAATTATGGGTATACAAAATAATTTCATGTCATTTTCATGCAAAACCCAAAATACACATGGTATGAATGTATATAACACGAACGATTTTCCAGATCTACATAAACTCTTTCTTTTAATATATGTTGGTCAAATATACTCATTGTTAAATAAAAATTAATTTCATGTTTTTTAACTCGACAATTAAATTACAAGGACAAATATATAATAATGTGATTATGTGTTTATATATTACACATTTGATTTTAGTTTCATGTACAGTTTTCTATTTTAACATTTTAATCAAATAGAAAAAACATAGGTGATACTCATTTTCAAATATTTTATTTTACGCGTTTGGATGACAACGGGTTGGGTTTGATCCGAATTTTGTAAAATTCAAACCCACATCAAAATATTTTTTGGTTTTAAAAAATAAATCCAAATCCAAAATTCAATATCTAAAACCAAATTCGTCGGATTTCGGATTAGATTTTTCTTTTTTGGGTATCAAAAATTATTAATAATGTAGTCAAAATTAAAATAATTGTTACATGCAAACAATATTAAGTATATTTATACAAAAATTAAAAAGTAAAATGATTAACTTAAGTAGTCAAAATTTAACATATTATACGAATTAATATACTAAGTAAAATTTAAAATATGTTAAAAAAATAATTCTTTTTATACATAGAAATGAAAAATTAATGTAAACAAAATTACATCTTGAATATATCAATAAAATTAGATATTGAGAAATATAAGTTCTAATTACTAAATTAGTATTGACTGTTTCTAATGAAATATTTGAAAAAAATAAATAAAATAATATGTCTTACATCTAAAATATTACATGAAATAATTTCAAGTTAATGTATTATATTACATATGTATAGGGTTTCGATAGTGTATTGGGTTTCGGATTTTGGATAGGCTATCGGTTCAGTACAACTTAAATCAAATTGCAAATCAAAACTATTTCGATTTTAAAATTTATATCCAAACATGAATCCAAAAATTCGGGTTTGGGTTCGAATCGGGTACCATCATATCGAATTAATTTCCCTTCCTTATTAATGCGTAAAAGAAAACTAATATTTAATATACCATATTCTGATAGAAAAGAATAAAAAATTCAACATACAAATTCCCAAACTAAATATGCACATTTAAAGTTATCATTAAAAACAAACTGACCATAAACTCTAACAAATATATCTTACTCAAATAACGGGATGTATTGGATTTGTTTGGTTAATTGATAATGTTTATTTTGCTATAGTACTAAATCAAATAACTAATAAAAGAACATAAAATTTGTAAAAATGATATGGAACAAACACATAGGAAACTTAAAATATGGATAAAAAACTTATGAACTTGGTTGAAATATTCTAAAAAATGAGAGAAATCAAATGTAAAATAAAATTAAGAAAAAACAATAAAGAGAGGTTTGGAATGTTTGAGCTGGGATGTGAATGGTATGATAATTGTTTGATAATATTGATATTAATGCAATTGATATAAATTGATGATAATTTATACTTAAATTTTTATGAAATTATCTTTTTTTATAAATAATGAAAAATATTATGTTTATATTAATTAATTAATAAATTTTATCATTCGGTGCATAGCACGGGTAGAACACTAACCAAACAGACCTCCAGAATTACTCTAGAAAATTGCTCATTTCCTATTTTATTTTCATTTATATAATGAAAAATATGTATTTGATTTATTTTTTCTATTAGTACTAATTATGTTTTTACTGTTTTCAACGCCAGATTCTCAAACATGATTATATTGAACCGAACTTTCCGTAAAAATAGCATAAAATGTCGTTAAATTACTTGGGGAAAAAACAAAAAGGAATAAGAAAATTGATATGTATCTCAAGAAAATTTTATCATATATCAAATGAATGTGTTTTGATATTAATCTTTTTTTTATATAAACAAATTTTCAAATTTTTTTAACATGCATCCATACAATTATACATAATTTGAGAAAAGTTACTTAGAGATGCATATTGGGTTCGTTACACTCAAAACAAAACATAACAAAATAATTTATTTTTTAATACACTATATATTTTTGTAACTATTTTAAAATTTTAAAATTGTATTTTCGGTGCGTAGCACGGGTAAAATGCTAGTTTAAATTAGAAGTGTTAACTAACCATGGTTAATAAGATAGGGTAAGATTGTAAATAAGGAAAACTCTTAATATAACATGATTGGTCTAAAATTTAGGAACTGGCTCTAATTGGTTCTAAAATAATTCATAGTTTTATTTCATTAATTAGAACGATCATGTTTTTGGAAATAATAGATTTTAGTTAGAAAAATTAGAAAAGGTAATAACTGAAAAAGGTAGTTTGTTAGTTATTATTTAGGGGAAGTGTTGGGAAGAGCTGCGTGTGATATTTTGAGAAAAGATTGTGTTTTTTAAGTAAAACAATTAAATAAGGTAAATAGTGTACCGTACCGTGCTGTACCAAAACTTTTAATGTTTCGTCTTTTATAATGACACTAGCTTATAACCCGTGCGAAGCACGGGTTTCTTTTGATAGGTTATAAAATTTATTTAACATTATAATTATGTTTTTATATAATCCTTATTTTCTTCGCACGGATTTCTTTTGATAGGTTATAAAATTTATTTAACATTATAATTATGTTTTTATATAATCCTTATTTTTAAAAATTTTTTAATTTTAATTTAATATAAATTTATATAATGAAATGCATGGTTTAAACTTTATTTTGTAAAATTCTAAATTAAAAATTTCGTTGACGGGTTTGAACTTTGAATTTTTAGTAAATTAATTTAATCATATAATATATCTTATTATTAGATCTAACGATTGTTATTTATTAATAAAAATATGATTTGTATATATGGTGAGATATTTTTGGGTGCATATTAGTGATCGCAAGATTAATTTTAAATTAAAAAGTACTCCATGTTTTAATTACAAAAATTACTACTAAAAATAATTACGGAAAGATATGTTGTGATATGTTTGATATATATTAATTATTGTAATATTAGTTTTAAATTAAATGGTAAAGTGTTTTAATTAGAAGTAAAATCTTTAGAAAAAATGAATAATTGAGTTTTTGGAGCAGAAAAAAGAGTCCAAGTAGAAGTGGATGAATGAATTTTAATCAGAATATAATTACGTTAACATTAGTAATTAGTTTTTTGAGTTGTTTTTGTAATTTAATTATTTATTTTAATAATTAGGATAATCAAACCGAAAACCAAAACTTAGGATAACCAAACCGAAAACCAAAACTTTCAATGTTTCGGCTTTAATATAATAGTAAGCATATAACCCGTGCGAAGCACGGGTTTCTTTTGATAGGTTATAAAATTTATTTAACATTATAATTATGTTTTTATATAATCCTTATTTTTAATAATTTTTTAATTTTAATTTAATATAAATTTATATAATGAAATGCATGGTTTAAATTTTATTTTGTAAAATTCTAAATTAAAAATGTCGTTGACGGGTTCGAATTTTGAATTTTTAGTAAATTAATTTAATCATATAATATATCTTATTATTAGATCTAACGATTGTTATTTATTAATAAAAATAATGATTTGTATATATGGTTAGATATTTTTGGGTGTATATTAGTGATCGCAAGATTAATTTTAAATTAAAAAGTACTCCATGTTTTAATTACAAAAATTACTACTAAAAATAATTACGGAAAGATATGGTGTGATATTTTGGATATATATTAATTATTGTAATATTAGTTTTAAATTAAATGGTAAAGTGTTTTAATTAGAAGTAAAATCTTTAGAAAAAAATGAATAATTGAGTTGTTGGAGCAGAAAAAAGAGTCCAAGTAGAAGTGGATGAAGGAATTTTAATCAGAATATAATTACGTTAACATTAGTAATTAGCTTTTTGAGTTGTTTTTGTAATTTAATTATTTATTTTAATAATTAGGATAACCAAACCGAAAACCAAAACTTAGGATAACCAAACCGAAAACCAAAACTTTCAATGTTTCGGCTTTAATATAATAGTATAGATAGATAGATAGATTAGTAATGGTGTAAATATAAAATACTATTGTGTCTTTAGGACTATAGATAATAACGAATTAAAATTGATTTTTTTATATTTAAAAAGGAAAAACCAAAATAAATAGGATAACCAAACCGAAAACCAAAACTTTCAATGTTTCGGCTTTAATATAATAGCTTTAATATAATAGTATAGATAGATAGATTAGTAATGGTGTAAATATAAAATACTATTGTGTCTTTAGGACTATAGATAATAACGAATTAAAATTGATTTATTTTATATTTAAAAAGGGAAAACCAAAATAAATAGGATAACCAAACCGAAAACCAAAACTTTCAATGTTTCGGCTTTAATATAATAGTATAGATTTAGTTAGCTATTAATAATTATAATATTATTACTTTATTTCATTAATTAGAACGATTATATTTTTGGAAAGAAAAGATATTACCTTTTAGCTGGAAGAAGAGGTAATCAGTTAGTTATTAGTAATTAAAATATATTAATTATTTCATTAATTAGAACGATCATATTTTTGGAAATAATAGATTTTAGTTAGAAAAATTAGAAAAGGTAATAGCTGAAAAAGGTAGTTGGTTAGTTATTATTTAGGGGAAGTGTTGGGAAGAGCTGCGTGTGATATTTTGAGAAAAGATTGTGTTTTTAATTAAAACAATTAAATAAGTTAAGTACTGTACCGTACCGTACCAAAACTTTTAATGTTTCGTTTTTTATAATAAAAATAATAGATTTTACTATGAATAATTAGAAAATATAATAGTTGAAAAAGGTAGTTGGTTAGTTATTATTTATGGGAAGTGTTGGGA
The DNA here is from genome assembly GCA_036435485.1 of Saposhnikovia divaricata. NCBI lineage: Eukaryota > Viridiplantae > Streptophyta > Magnoliopsida > Apiales > Apiaceae > Saposhnikovia > Saposhnikovia divaricata. The sequence continues at coordinate 132,455,769 of CM071594.1, read as the reverse complement.
AGAGCTGCGTGTCATATTTTGAGAAAAGATTGTGTTTTTTTAATTAAAACAATTAAATAAGGTAAGTACTGTACCGTATGGTACCAAAACTTTTAATTTTTCGTTTATTATAATATAGTATAGATAGTATAGATTATTGTTATTATTATTATTATTATTATTATTATTATTATTATTATTATTATTATTATTATTATTATTATTATTATTATTCTTTTCAAATTTAAGTGCCTGAATATTTAATTTTTAATAACTTACTATAACAACAATAAAGAAGGCGCTTTGTTCTTGCATAATTGCATACATAAACTAGTTTTGGCGCATCTCGTTGAGCGTGGAGAAGCATTGTCTAAAAAAAAAAAAAAACTAGAGCTTACAAGTTACAATTAATCCAATCTCCCATTAAATTTTGTTAAGCCTCAAAATTGGGTTGTCTCGGTTAGCGATTTTGTAGTAGTTCGATTCTAGCGTTCTCACTTTGCATTTTTAGTGTCTTTTGTTTGCTGGTTGTGCAGTTACAGGGATCCTGGCTCGGTGCTGTCTCAATGCAGGATTTTCGTGTGATTGGAGCGCTTCAAGTTATGAGTATCATAAATGCTCGCAGATAGGTATGCCCTATGTGGAGAACGCATTGGGCTGAGGTATGGCTTTGATCATTTCCGTATCAGCTGGTTTCCTTTGTATCTATCACACTCTTTGTATGTCGTGCACTTAGCCGAGGGTCTACACGGAAACAACCTCCCCACTCTAAAAGTGGGGTATGGTCTGCGTACATCATACCCTACCCAGACCCTGCTCTGAGCGGGATATACTGGATATGTTTGATTTGGTTTGGTTTTCCCATTGAATTTTGTTAATTATATTTCACCATCGTCAGATCTAATTGACCGCCGGCGATCCCGATGTGGCTCACCGTCCGATCACTCCTTCTCCTCGTCGCTCTTCACCTCATCGTCTCGCCGGCGTCCGCTTTCGAGTCCGATCACAAGGTCCAATTTTCAGTCTCTCTAACCCTTATTATCTACCTAATTTTATTTTTTTGTTTCAATTTAACTCAAAATTAAATCTTGTAAATTAGATTTTGTTTTGTGTAATTGTGTTCAGATCCGTGTAATGTGGTGAGTGTGTGTTGATATTGGAGCTGTTTCTTGAGCTTTTGATTGTAAAGATTGTGCCTTTTGTTGTTTTCGATTAATATGTTGCTTGTGGATCTTATGTGGTGAGTATAATAGTTCTATAGATCTTTTCAATATTTGAAGAAATATATGGTATATTACCTGCGCAGCCTCCTTTTTTTTCAAGCTAAATTTAATATTGCTATTGACTCCCTGTTAACCATTTTTCTTCTTTGCATGACCTTCTTTCGCGATGCCTTTGCGATGTTTCAGGAGCTGTTGGTTATCTGGGATCAAATCTTTTTGTAAGGAGGATTTACCGAAATATCAAGTGTGACTAATTATTTCTACAAAAGAATTCAAGTTGCTTCCTCGTGCTCGCTGGATATGCGTGACTGCTAGGGATGGGCATCCGGGCACTTCGGGGCCGGGGAGTGCTATCCCCGCCCCCATCCCCGAATTCAAACCCGATCCCCATCCCCGGCCCGATCCCCGTCGGGGATTATTTTTTATTCCCCGTCCCCGACCCAAACGGGTAACGGGGATCCCCGCGGGGAATCGAGGAATTTCATTTTTTTTAAAAATAATATTTAAATAATTTTAAACACCAACTATAGTTTGAAATAATTTTTTCTTGTGATATATAGTGAAATTAGCAACTATAACTAGATTTGATGTTAAGTTACAACGTCTTTTCATCAACATTAATCTCATGATAAGTATATCTTCATATTCACATGCATATATGTTAGCTCTTAAAATTTCTTTTTGAAATCTAAACATTGGAAACAATAGCTCATATGCACTAAATTAATATAAAAAAATATTAATTAAATAAACAATTATAAATAACATGGAAAGAAGTTTTTAACTACTAGAAAGACAAACATATAAGATTAAAATATCATTTTGTTTCCAATATAAAGTATTGAAAATTTGTATATATTAATATGTATAATTATATATATATATATATATATATATATTATAATGTGGTGAAATCAAGTCGGGGATTGAGAATCGGGTTGGGTGGAGAAAATTGGGGCGGGGTCGGGGATCGAGTCGGGGAGACATAGAATCCCGGCCCCGGTCCGCTCCCCGATTTTTTTTTGAAAATTGTCCCCGCTCCCCGGCCCGTCCCCGAAAAAATCCCCGATTCCCCGTCCCATTCGGTGCGGGGATCGGATCGGGATCGGGCGGGCCGGGATGAATACCCATCCCTACTGACTGCTTTTTTCTTCAGTTGGAAACCTAACATTCTTCTCAAGTAATATCCACAACCATCAAAGTTGCATGCAAATGTTCAAATGAAGAGGCCATTTTTTAATACTTTTTTTTCATTGGGCTGTAGAAGAGAGCCTTCTTACTTGAATTAGAATTTAGAGATTCTCTGTAAGCTTATAAAGGTTAGTATTATGTAGAGACTCATCAGTGATGTAATTAGTGCCCTCTTTACCATACAATTGGAGGCTCCTGTTGTACTGCCCTGCTTTCACAGTTATCCTTATATTATACCGTTTATTTCTGCGAAACAATCTATGAGACCCAGTTCTTTGCTCTACCGAACTGAGTTTTTTTATTAATCTATTGTACACATTCTTTCAGTTATTCCCATATCTAGATAGAATATATGCGCTTTAACCGTTAAAACTGGCACCGGGCAGATTAGTTGATGTCCTCTATAGTATAATTCAGAAGCATATATTGGCACCGGGCAGATTAGTTGATGTCCTGTATAGTATAATTCAGAAGCATATTGTTACTATCAAAATTTAAATTGTTTATGCAAGTCTTTTGAGAAGTATATAAAGTGATAGTTGAATATGAAGTTCCGAGTTTGGCTTGGCAAGATAACCTGGCAATTCCAACTTCTAATATTCTATTTATCACAATTCAGTCATTGTGTTCAATGTGAAATTACTACGAAAAATGTTAGATAACTCAAATTCTCCCAAAATCTATCCCAAATGTTGATGTGTTATGTGAAACTACTACGAAAAATGTTAGGTAACTGTTTTTTATAAAATGATGAACTCTGCGTGTTTAAAAACGGAAAAATGGAAAATAACAATTTTTTCAGAAAGAAAAACAAGAATACCATTTTCCGCAAATGGGTGTGATTTATACCCATTTGGTGACCCAATCTGCATATGCTAATTGCATATGCGTACTGCATATACGTATATATAAAATGCGTATCTCGCACTTACTGTAGTCGCCGTCCAGTTCTCCGATCATCATTGTTTCACCGTCGTTGCTTCTCCGATCGATATCGCCATGTCTCGGGCCAAAAACCACAACAAGACAATTGAACGTTCTCGTGCTTACTCCCCGTATATCTTGCCGTATTTATTTCATGGATTCCGGCCCCGCAGGGGCTGTCATCGATCTCATTAAAAAATTGCAGCAACCTAGGGTTGCGATTTGGGTGTTTCAAATCCGTGATTAAAAATCGATTAAAAAAGGTATAGGGTTGTAGATGATTAAATTCTGATTCGTAGAATGGGACTGGACAATGAAGGAATGGTGATGAATGGAGAGTTACGGTCAAATCGAAGAAAATTGCCCGGCAATCGCCTCCTCCATTATGAGGAAGACGACGATGACGTCATCATGCAAGTCGTTGTTGCGTTACACGGGATACGCAAGTTAGAGATGCGTATCCCTGCCTTATCCAACAGCCTCTTGCGTATTTCAGCCCAGACAATACATGGATTACCCCATTTTATCTTGCGTAACTGCTATCACCCCCTTCCGAAATGTGTAACGCCCTTTACCCCAATCCAAAATGCGTAACAAAATCGTTATTTCTAGCACCACTCCCCGAGAAATGGTATTTTCATTTTTTTTTTCTTGAAAAAAACGGTATTTTTAGCATTTATTCTTTAAAAACTCACGAATTTAAATGTGTCAAGTATCATGCCACGTCATTTTTTACAATTTTTTTTTCGTTTTTTTGATAAATAAATTCTCAGTGTTATATATATCATATGTAACTACACCACACTATTGATCAATAATTTTTGTTTTAAATTCTGTTAATGGTTACTCAAAAAATTAGTCATACGAAAAAAGTGAGTTACTCAGAGTCTCAGCTGTATGCACATATATTCAGGGAAGTAGTTTTCTGAAAATTCCCATCTATGTCGGGACCTTGTAATTCAATTCATTGGGAGCTCGATCTTTCTTTCTTCATCCCCAAAAAATGAAGAGCATCCGATTAAATTTTAGAAATTAAAAATACCACCAATTCTGTTAAGAAAATAACCTTTCCACTCTGCCTGCATGTACATTTCCCTCCATCATGACCCTCTGTATCATCACTTCACATCTTCAGGTATTTTTGTTCAATCTGTTACCATGTCTATATTTTTGTTAATGTAGTCGGTTCCAAGAATTTCACATGTAATCTGTGAATTTTTACTTTCTAGGAAAATTATTGTACAATGCATTAAGTGGTTTCGGTCTTTTATTTGACTGATATTTTTCGAATTTTATTTGATTGAGTATTTGATTGGATGGTTCGGAATCTCATTTCTGTGTTTGATAATGTTTCAGCTGGATGAACCTGGATCACTTCGACAAATCTGTATGATGGTATCATATCTAGGTTTGTTTGAGATCTGATTGAGCGTAGACAATTTTGGGTGACTGATTAGTTCTTGTACATAATCTAGAAAAATTTCCTAACAGTCCTGCTTCTTCAGTGTTACCTTTCAATTTTTAAGACATCCTTAATCTGTAGTTTTTGGTAGATTATAAATACTTCTTTTGAGACCTCGGGTACTAAAGAATCACATAGATACTTAGGTCCCTATGTTCCATTTACAGTTCACACTTAACAAAAGAAAAGAGAATTGATATATAAGGTGGTCGCTTGTCAGTTCCAAATGGCCCATCATAAATCTCATCACTCAGTTACTCAATGGATTGGCATAGTGCTGCTGGGGATAGGTCTGCACCTTCTGGTGTACCTGTATTTTTGCATGGAGATCTGAATATATGGATTAAGGAAGCAAGAGCTCTTCCAAATTTGGATTTAGCTTCCGAAAGGCTAAGAAAATGTTTTACAGTGTTTGGTAGTTGTGGTCGTCCTTGTGGATGTACGCTACATAAAAAAGGTACGTCTCCAGGTAGGCTTTCAGGAAAGCAATCTGTAATAACGAGTGACCCCTATGTGTCCGTATGTCTCAGAGGGGCTACAGTCGCTCAGACCAGAGTAATTTTGAACACTGAAAACCCATAAGTAAAATCACCTATTTCATAATTAAATATCTATTAAAATTTCATAATCTTTGATCTCGTGCTTAGCCGGACAAAGTCGTCAGGGATGGGCTCAAACTATGCACTCTAGGTCCGTTTTCAAAAAAATGAAGACGATAATATATATGTCTTTGCATTGTTAAATACACAAAATTCCATTTAGCAAAAGGAAAATACAAAATTGCTACGTAGATAGAAAATTATTGGGATAAGTTTAAAACTACCCATGTAAACTATTAGATTTTTAAATATATACTACCAACCTTTCTAAAATTCTAAAAATACCGACCTTGTTTTCAAAATTCCAAAAATACTACCTTCCTCAGTTGCAACTTTTGCAACCTCATTTGCAACTTTCAGTTTTCAAATTTCTGATTTCAAATTTCTAGATATATATATATATATATATATATATATATATATATATATATATATATATATCTAGATTCCAAAAAAGTGGTCGAAAATGTCATCTGAACCCCAGAACTTGAAATCAGAAATTTGTAGCATCTCAGTTGCAAATGAGGTTGCAAGGCCCCGCCAGAGGCACTCATAATTGGTGAATTTGGGTTGTATGGCCCCGCAGGTGCACTAATAATTTGTGAATTTCTGATTTGCAACTTTCAATTTTCAGTTGCAAAAGTTGCAACTGAGGTTGCAAAAGTTGCAACTGAGGTTGCAAACCGCAGTTGCAACTGAGGTTGCAAAAGTTGCAACTATTGCAACTGAGGTTGCAAAAGTTGCAACTGATGTTGCAACTGAGGTTGCAAAAGTTGCAACTGTTGCAACTGAGGTTGCAAAAGTTGCAACTGATGTTGCAACTGAGGTTGCAAAAGTTGCAACTGAGGTTGAAAAAGTTGCAACTGTTGCAACCTCAATTGCAACTGAGGTGGAAAAAGTTGCAACTGAGGTTGCAAAAGTTGCAACTGAATACTGAAAGTTGCAAATCAGAAATCCACCAATTATGAGTGCCCCTGGCGGGGCCTTCCAACCCAAATTCACCAATTATGAGTGCCCCTACGGGGCCATGCAACCCAAATTCACCAATTATGAGTGCCTCTGGCGGGGCCTTGCAACCTCCTTTGCAACTGAGATGCTACAAATTTCTGATATATATATATATATATATATATATATATATATATATATATATATATATATATATATTTAGATTCCAAAAAAGTGGTCGAAAATGTCATCTGAACCCCAGAACTTGAAATCAGAAATTTGAAAACTGGAAGTTGCAAATGAGGTTGCAACTGAGGATGGTAGTATTTTTGGAATTTTGAAAACATAAAATTATAATGAGGTAGTATTTTTGAAAAAATGATTTTATAGAAGTGAAAAGATAGTTGGATTGTAGTAAAATTGGAAGTAATTGTTAAAATCTTATGTATTTATGTAAATAACCCAAAATTATTTCCTTTTTAATTTATGAGAAGTGGGATGTATTATTTGAAGAATGTGTTTGCATCACTTAAAACTATGAAATATTGCCTTACAATATATGGAATCTGAACACTTCTCCAAAATTGTTTCCTAGCAAGATTTTGTGATGATTATTGATGCAGATATTTGTATTGAATATTTAATAAATTTTTAAGATTATGTTTAAGACTAAAATTACAATATTTTATTATTTCAGTGGCAACTATTTTGCATTGCAAAAACTAAATACACTAATAACGATATTTGAAGAAAGTAGATATTTTATATATGATCCAATTAAAAAAAATATTAATTAAACAAAAGATAGAGCAAGATATATTCGGGTACGCTAATAATCAATGTTTAATAGCTCAAAAGTATTGTCAACAAAATATATATCCTTATATATATATATAGAGTTAATTGCATATTGCACCCCTGTGGTTTTGGCCAATCGCAATTTTTACCCAAACTTCATATAATTTCAGTTTGCATCCCATGACATGTTTTGGCGGTTCACTTTACACCCCTTTCACCGAGTTCCGTCAAATGAGGTCTGTTAATGTTATATTGACAAGGGTAAAATTGGAAAATAAAAAAAATTAACGGTAAAACTGGAATAACCTGTTGGAATAATCAGTACTACCCATGTATGTGTTGTTTTGTAATGCAATGAAATTGAAGGATCCATGTATTTTCTAATGTTTATGTTGTTGAAGTTGGTGGTGGTTTTTATTCAGTTCCTTCTTTTTGATTGAAATGAAAGGAAAAGATACAAACAGATAAAATTAACACAATAAATGCAAGCAAACCAACAAAATTGAATGGAAATCATAAATTCACATACCAACCAAAATTCAGAGTTAAACCACATTTTAGGTACCACCATGTTTAATACAAACATATAGCTACATATGAGCTACCACCATGTTTGCTGCTAACATTTGGAGCAAAATAAAAGGTTCCGATATGTGAAATAAGACCAAAAGATAAGGTAGTTTGATGAAACCGTCTAATAATAGCTACCCTAGTTACTTGTTATCCATGGTACCCTTATTCTTGTTCTTTCTAATTGCAGCCTCCAACTGCCTCAGTGTTGTAAAATTCTAACCATTTCTCTCGAAGCATTCCACCCCTTGTGCAGTCTGAGCTGGTGCCTTAAAAGGCATTACAATTCCTCCATGTATCTTCATTGGTGTAGCATTCTTGAAAGGCTTTGACCTGGGATTTCTTCTTGCCAATTGTTTGGTCCTTGGTGGAGTTTGCTTTGCAGTTGCAGTCTTATGAGATATCCCCTTCTGTGCATGCATTTCATTTTGAGTGGCTCGTATTTTTTCTAACATGATTTTGTGGTTTTCTGCCTCTTTGGCTAGTTCTTCTTTCCTCTGTACTTCTAGGTCATGTCTCTGAACAAATAATGAAAGGATTTTTAAAACATAGGCATGAGTTGTTGCCATCAAAAATAGTTAGAGATTATACCTTAGATGGACAAGATCTTGAGTTATGTCCTGCTTCATTGCAATATGAGCATTTTGGTCTTTTTCCTTGCCAGTTCTTCACCCCATCTTGCTCCATTCCATCTTCTTCCATTCCAGTCATATTTTCTTCTGGTGCCTGTCATTTATATACACAAGTGGTTAAATTTATGCTTGTAAATTATACATATACACAAGTAAATTATACATTTACTTTAAATGTTACACTCAACCTTTGTTGGACAACTCCTGATATTATGTTCCCACTGGCCACAGTTTGAGCACTTTAAACTAGTGCCTGGTCTCTTCAACATACTGGAATCATTAGCTCTTGTCTGGACCCCAACATTTTTCTTCTCTCTATTTTTCTTGGGCCTACCTGGGGCAATTCTCTTCAATGGAGGCAAAGGTGGTTCTTGCTCTGTGTGTTCCCAATAAGGCTCCCCACTTATTGGCTCAATAACGTGACTATAGACCTGCAAGTATTTCTCCCTTGTGTAGCACTCATGAATAAAATCCATTGGATCCAGTTTTTGGAAAAAAATACAAGCAATAGCATGGAAGCAAGGTATTCCTGTGAGCTGCCACTTCCTACAAGCACAGGTTCTTTCATTTAAATCAACTACTACTTCATGCCCTCCAGCTGACATGGTTACATGATACTTATCCTCACCATTCCAAACAGGTGCAGCTTTACAAGCTAATTTTATTACCCTAAGTAAAAATATTGCAGAATGTATTAATAGAAATTAAAACATGAATAATAATGGTCAAGTAATGTTGAATTAAAAATTAAAACTTACTTGTTTACTTTCTTTAAGGTCTTACTGCAATATCTGGTATTTCTTTGCTCCATTTTTGTTTTCCTCTCCTGAGCTCTCTGCATGCAAGCTTTGTGTATGTTCTTGAACATGGTCACAATCCCATTATCTCTCCATTTGTTTATAGCATGATTAAAAACCTCACAGTTATTATTCACAAACACATCTGATTTGCAGATGTCCCTAAACCCTGACCTAGACCATTGGGACCTAGGTTTGGCTGCTAACCACTCATAAGCTTTCTTATTCATCTGTCAAATTTATGAAATATAGTGTTATTCAGGTACAAGTGTGTACAAATAAGTAGTACAAGGTACAAAAATTACCTGCTTAAGGGCTTCCATGTTTCCGTAGAAGAAATAATCAGTAGTGGACTTTGCAACAAGCCATAGTAGCCTTGTCAGCCCAATACCCCTAAACTGAATCTTCATGTTATTATACAGGTGCATTACGCAGAAGCGATGCTCAGACTCCGGAAAAAAACTTTCAAGTGCATTAACAAGGCCCTACAAGTGTACATATAATTTGGATTAGTAAAAGGTGAATGAACAAAGTACATAACTAAAGAAGGTAATAAGGATTTACCTTCTGTCTGTCTGAAATGAATGTGTAAGTCCCAGTGTTTTCAATTCTCAGATCCTCCTTCAACAAACCAAGAAACCAACCCCAGCTGTCATTATTTTCCTGTTCTACCTGGGCCCAAGCTATTGGGTACATTCCCTCATTTGGATCTGTAGCAACTGCAGTAAGTAGAATGCCCCCAAATGGACCTTTCAAATGACATCCATCTAACCCAATTAAGGGTCTGCAGCCATAAAAAAAACCCTCTTTCAGAGGTCCTAAGCACACATAGAATCTTTTAAATCTTCTTCCATCGACACCTGACTCTACTGGCTCTGTCATCAACTTGATGGTTGATGATGGCATCACCTTCTTCACTTCATTAGCATACTGATAAAGTTTTTTGAACTCTTCTTCATGCTTTCCAATTATGTTGTCTTTGGCCTTCCTCATAGTTCTATATATCATTGAATCTGAAATGTTGCATTTTAAATCATTAACAACCTTAGAATGAAAAGCTTGTAATGGCCAACTTGGATTCATTCTAATTTCATGTTCATAGGCTGTGGCTATCCATGTGGAGTTAAGTTGTTTTTGAACCCATGTAGGGTTACAAGTGTGCTTTGTAACCAAAGTCTTAATCTGAATATTGCTTGATCTTTGTTGTCTAATGCCATAGCATTTCCATGGGCAACCTTTAGTGCATATCTACTTGATTTTATCACCTAAGTTCTTCTTCAATCTAACCCCTCTCTGGTGTGCAATAGCATGTTTCCTGACAGCTTCCCTAAACACCTTACCACTACTGAATAACATGCCTAAACTGAACTGAGGATCCTCCATGTCAGTCAATTCATTAAATTCAGGATACTTTATATCTTGCTCATCAGAGGATGATATTGCCATCCTCTCATCATTACTGTCAAATTCACTCTCTGAAGTGTCAGAATCTTGGTTTATAACTGTCTCCATTTCCTCTTCTTCAAAAGGGCAATCTGCATATTTTTCTGACTTATCATCACTCCCAGATGTCTCACAAGGTTTTTCCCCAGCTTTGTCACAAGGTGCTCTCCCATCCTCATCAATCTTTGGTGTTTCACCAGGACATGCTTTCTTCTCTTTGACCTTATCTATCACCTTTTGCTTGATATTTTCTTTCCCCTTTTGCTTCACCTTTTCTTTCCCCTTCTGTTTACCCTTCCTTATCTCAGTTTTCTTCTTTGTCTCAGTTTTCTTCTTCCCTTTAGGGCTCTTCTCAGTTGGACTGGGCACATTATCATCATCTATAACCATAGGAGTTTTCTCTGTATTCTTAAACAAACCCCTAAGCATTGAGTACTTGCCCCTCTTCCTCGCCATGTATGGTGGATTAGGTGGTGGCACTCTCCTACCTTTCTTCTTAGGTTTCAAACACTCGCCTTCACTAGAGTCCATGTTGGAACTGTGACCATGAAAACTCTTTTCTTCCTCATCTTCTGTGCCTTCTTCTATCACCTCATTCATAGTGGCATCTACTTCCACTCTAATATCTTCAATCCTTTCAATCCTTTCATCTATTTCCATTTGAGTAAATGAAAAATCCCAATCCTCATTATCACATGCAGGTGTGTTTGAAGTTGTGTACAGCCTTATGAAGTTGTAATTACACTCAACCAAGGAAATGATCATCTCTATATCTCTTTCAGTTTCAACAGGAATGATATTTTGTTGACACATTTCACTCTCATTGCTTAACAACCAAATATCCATTGTCTCAGTACTACAGCCTACTTGTCCAAGCATAGCATCAATTTCATTTAACTTAAATTTAAACGCAGAGCACATATAAAAAAAGCTACTTGTCCCCCAACATATTTACTACATTGATCTTCGAATTTGCCACCAAAATGGAGTTTAAGTGTAAAGAAGCCACTCAAATCTGCATACGATTAGGGTTTCATTTCAAAATAGGCAAAAAAATAACACACACTATTTAATTCAACATACCACATGCAGTATTCATACAAAAACAAAAACATATGGGACCACATATATAAAAGGAAAACAACCACTTTATGCCTCTTATTCTAATATCTTGCATGCTATCATCAGAAAACAAAACAACAAAAAAATCACACACTTATAAAACCATGCAACTGCAATTTCGTATATGTATATAAACATTTTATGATGAGAAAGACGATTACCCTCATAGTCGGGAAGTTCTTTGCCATTGGGTAGACCATAGTCAATAACTTTGCCTCCTTTTACTCCGGCTTCAAGCTTCGCTTTTTCATCATCCAGTTCTTCATCATAGTCCCTAACCATAGTTCTTAATCGCCCTCTCATTGTAGAGATTTAAATGGGTTTGGTAGATTTGGGAATTAGTGTTTTACAGAAATGATCGGTTCTTACATTTACTTCGTTTATCTTTTTTTTTTTAACTTAAGTACGACTAACATAAAAGTTAATTGAACATGACGATTTTACCCTTGTCAATAATAACGTTAACGGACTCATTTGACGGAACTCGGTGAAAGGGGTGTAAAGTGAACCGCCAATACATGTTATGGGATGCAAACTGAAATTATATGAAGTTTGGGTAAAAATTACGATTGACCAAAACCACATGGATGCAATATGCAATTAACTCATATATATATATATATATATATATATATATATATATATATATATATATATATATATATGATTTCTTGAGTCGCTAATGGTATAATAAATTTAATTATTATTAATTGGAATAGATACGCTGTATCCAAACTTAACTATTTTACAGTTTTAAAAATTGTAAAAATTAATAATACAATTAATAATAAATTTGCATGCTGAACAGATGTTTACTTGGGTGTAGCTTCCAGTACCCCTTTTCTTCTTTCATTTTAAGAGTCTACATTTATCATTCTATTATAAAATCTATTATCATATATAATATTTAAATATTTACCGGAGTTCAATCTCAGAGATCGATAAGAGTTCAATCTTTGCTTTCTCACCTATCTTTGTTGTGTAAGTTTGTCCTTGGGTAAATCTATATTGGTTGTTTTCCTGAATTTAAAGAACTTGAAATTAAAATAAAAATTCAAAATTCATCCAGGCGAGAAACGTTATTCTAATTAATTATTCAAGGCAATAATTCACAGAACGTATTATTAACTTTTGAATTGATTCTGTTTCATATGTTTTATGTAGACTAAGATCATTGAGGTTCCAGACTTTGGGAATATGCCACGTTGCCATATCATGCAGAAAGAAAATTAAAATGGTTACATATATTTTTTATTATGATCTATATAAGACTTAATTCAGAACAGTGATACCTTATTCTGATTCAGCCTTCTCACTTTGCAGGAAAACTTGCCGTTATGGAGTCTGTTACGAAGTCTGTGAGGAAGAATGTGACCAGAATTTCATTCTCTATTATATTCGTTCTTATTGATTTTTGCTATCATTTATCGTTCATACTCTATTATATGTTTTAATGTGTATCTGTGGATGTTGGTTAGGGCATTATGTGACGAGGCTTAAGAGATACTAATGGAGGAAAGTAATGTCCACGTATATGTCACTTTTTTTTTAATTTTACAATTGTTATTATTAATGCTGGCTAAGGAGATGTGCACCTGTGTTCTCAGAACCAGACCGGGCATCGAACCGGAAGTCCTACCGGTTACTGGTTCGATTCAAAATTTTGTAAACTTTATTATTTTACTATTTCATTGAAAATCTTTAAAATTTTCTATGTTTTGCTAACAAAATATTGCAAAACGAATTGTTCTGCGAAACACATTTGGGTTGCAAAACATATATGTTCTGATTGCAAAACATAAAGGATTTTAAAGATAAACATATTGCAAAATATACATGATTTTCAAGATTATTAATGAAATTATGATATTCATATAACAAGGTTTGAAAAATAATAAATTTTAAAATATTTTGAATGCAGAACGTATATGTACTCCAAGTACTCAAATAAAAAGAGTACTCCATAGAACCTCTCTCTCTCTCTCTCTCTCCCTCTCTCCCTCTCTCTCTCTCTCTCTCTCTATATATATATATATATATATATATATATATATATATATATAAGCTTATAACCCGTGCGAAAATTGCTATTTTTATGTAGTGCATCATCGAAATTATTTCATTACATTTGTGAGTGAATCTTTAAATGGTTTACATCACGGTTTTAATTTTTTTAAATAATATTTTACAAAGAAAAATCCTAGAATAACTATATTTTTTTTATCATTGTTAAGATAAGGATTTCAAATTTCGTAAAAATCATTGCAACGTTAAATCAATTTTCTTTTCATTATTTTCTTCACATCTTTTTTTTTTCTCATTAGCTCCGTTCTTCTTTTGTAGCTTCTACATATCGTTCATGACGTCTCTTGTTACGTTTAATTTTTTGTTTTTCATTTGTAATTAATGGTCTTGTATGTATAGATTTATGCTTGATAGAATAATGTAATGATTGTATTAGGATTTCTTTTCCAGTTCATTCGAGGGATCTTTTTTATTTGTTTATTTATAATTGATTTTAGTTATTTATACATATTTCACGGTAGTAGCTATACGTGGTGACTTTTTTTTTTTTTTTAAATAAGCACGTGGTTAGAATTGAATATCAATATTACGATAGTATTAATAAATCTATATGAATTTAATTTGGACTAATCTACTTACAGCGTTGTTCTTTTTTGTTGTCTGAATCTGTATCTGTGTGCATCAATGCTGATGGACAGATGACAGCTATGTCATTATCTCTTTTTTACTTACAAATCCCACGGGCTCTTTTTAATATCTATTAAATATTTTATTTTTTTAATATTCATATGTTATTACATATTAAATTGTTGTTAAAAAATTGAAATATATATATATATATATATATATATATATATATATATATATTAAGTTTTACACGTTCAATCATGATTATATCCTTTTCATATTATAATTTTCTTTTTAAAATTCAATTCTACTATAACTTTTTTCAATTTTATCCTTTTTAGATTATAATATTCTTTTTAATATGATATAATATTGAATGTCTATTTTTAAAAATATTAGATTGAACGGTTGACATTATTTTGGCAGTACAGTGACCAAAACATAGTGACTAAACCAAAATCATGTATAAGATCCCTCTTACACTTATTATCTTTTGAAGTCTATTAATACTATCGTAATATCAATATTACAATAGTATTAATAATTCTATATGAATTAATTAATTTGGATCTAATCTACGTACATCATTGTTCTGTTTTGTTGTCTGAATTTGTATCTGTATGCATCAATGCTGATGGACACATGGCAGTTATCTCTTTTTTTTACTTTCAACCCCATGGACTTTTTTTTAATATTTATTAAATATATTAATTTTTTAATATTTATATGTTAATACATATTAAATTGTTGTTAAAAAAATTGATATATTAGGTTTTAGTGTTTTACACGTTCAATCATGATTATATCTTTTTCATATTATAATTTTTTTAAAAAAAATTCAATTCCAATAAACCTTTTTTAATTATATCCTTTTTGGATCATAATTTTCTTTTAATATGATATAATCTTTATCGTCTATTTTCAAAAATATTAGATTCAACGGTTGAGATTATTTTAGTAGTATAGTGAACAAAATATAGTGACTAACCCAAAATTATGGATAAGATCCCTATTACGCTTATTATATAAAAGGATATAATTAATTAGGTTTTCTACATTGAAGGATTAATGGAAAAATTCGTGATTATATTTCTCATGAGATTCTGAGTGTTTCTATTTGAATAATAATTATTAAATCATTACTATATCAAAGATAATTTTGTGAGTTTCGCTTGGATTGTTAAATCATCCAAATTAGATTTCTAGATCTCAAGAGAGAGCCCAAATAGTAAATATGAATTTTTTAAATACTAATAAAAAATAAATAGAATTCAATTCTAATATAACCTTTTTTAATTATATCCTTTCGAAATTATAATTAGAAAAGATGATACATTTTAGCTGAAAAACTTAATCGGTTACATATAAATATTATATTATTGTTATTTTATTTTGGGTATTTACCAAAAATACTAGGTTTCAAGTTTCTATTTGCAAAAATACTATCTTCTTTCATTAATTGCAATTTTACTACATTAAATTTCAAAATTGCAAAAATACTTCAATTTAAGTCAACCCTTCCCCCCTCCCCCATGTGCCCTCCATGTGCCTTCATTCCACCTGCCTACGAGTTCCTGCGACACTTTTTTTTAGGTGGGGTGCTATTTTGGGTTGCATGGCCCCGCAGCGCAGGGGCATATTCAACTGAATGCAACCACATTCAACCACATTCAACTTTTTTTTGGATGGGGAGATTTTGGTGGATTTGGGTTGCAAGGCCCCGCCAGGGGCAACTTTTTTTTCTAAGGTGGGGAGATTTTGGTGGATTTGGGTTGCAAGGCCCCGCCAGGGGCAACATTCAACTGAATGCAACCACATTCAACTGAATGCAACTAAATTACTGATTTCAAGTTCCATTTTTCAGTTTTCTTTTTCGACCTCTTTTTTGTACTCTAATATAATATATATAGGGTCTTGTTCTAATAGAAACTAACTTAGAATAGAAACTAGAAACTAAACCTAAATTAAATATTTCAAGCTAATCTAATGACCAAATTAGGGATACTCCAATACAAAAAACGTTTAAAATTATTGTCTCTATTCAACAAAAATATATAAAAAAAAATTTAAAAAAAAGTTACTGTTCACGTGATGACGTGGCATGTGAACAGTAACTTTTTTTAATTTTTTTTTATATTTTTGTTGAATAGAGCCAAGAATTTTAAACGTTTTTTGTGAAGGTGCCCCTAACGGGGCCATTAAAATAAATGAAATATAATTTATTTAGTGTAGGTTTCTAGTTTCTATTCTAAGGTTGGTTTCTATTTGAACGCTAGCCAATATATATATATATATATATATATATATATATATATATATATATATATATATATATATATATATATATATATATATATATATAAAAGAGGTCGAAATGAAAACTGAAAAATGGAACTTGAAATCAGTAAAAAAGTTGAATGTGGTTGAATTTGGTTGAATGTGGTTGCATTCAGTTGAATATGCCCCTGCGAGGCCATGCAACCCAAAATAGCACCCCACCTAAAAAAAAGTAGAAGAATCGGGCAGGCTGATGGGCAGCTGGGCAGGAGGAAGGAGGGTTGCCCTTAATTGTAGTATTTTTGCAATTTAGAAACTTATTGTAGTAAAATTGCAAATAAGTATAGTAAAATTGCAAATAGTTATTCTTTACAAAAGTAAATTTGCAAAAATTTACTTTTTGCTATATATTTATCAAAAAAGCCCTTTTATTTTATTAAATAGAACCGCCCGTGATGTAATTGAAAAAAGACATATTTTAGTTGGAGAAAATAGAAAGGTAATGTGAAAACTAAAAAGACGACATGTTTTAGGTGAAAAGGGTAATTGATTAGTTTATAGTAATTATAATTTAATTTATGTAATTTTACTACATTAAATTGCTCGTGGTGTCTTTAGATAATGAGAAATTATTGCTGCCCGTGATATTTCTAGAAAAAGAATTTTAATTATGAAATATGGAATAGATGATATGTTTTAGCTGAAAAAGGTAATCGTTAGTATTATAATATTATTATTTATTTTATTAAATAGAACCACCCTTGAATCCGTGATATAATTGGGAAAAAAATATTTTAGTTACAGAATAGAGAAAAGGTAACATTTTTTGGCTGAAAAAAGTAATTGATTAGTTAATAGTAATTATTATATAATTATGTTATTTTATTAAACAAAATTGCTCGTAGTATTTATAAGAAATGAGAAATTTTAGTTAGATACAATATAAAAGATAAAGGGAAAATAAATTAGTTAGTGAAAAATAGAAAAAAATAATATGTTTAATCTAAAAAAGAAAATTAATTAGTTAATAGGATGAATTTTATCTGTAATTAAGTAAAGGTAAATAAGTAAAAATCAACAATACCGACCAACCAAACTTTTAATGTTTCGATTTTTATATAATAGTATAGTTAGGAATAGTGTTAGGTCCAATAAGATTGTAGAAGGGGGGGTTGAATACAATCTATACCAATTTCTCGAAATTTGTCCTTTAAATAAAATTTAGTTTAGACAAATTTATGCGGAATAAATTGAAACAAATTTCAAGTTGAATATAACAATATATTAACTTGATGGGTGTTACAATTTCAGTACAGATTAATTATCAAGTTGATAAAAACTAATTAGAAAATTCGACATGAACTTTTCTAATTTAGTTAATAAAAATCAAGATAAGAACTAAGAAACTTAATTCGCTAGTAGTACAAGAATCACAAATAAACAAGTTCCACCGGATAAAATATTACAAAGGAGATGAACTTGATTTTACAGAATTTAATTTGAGCTGTGCGTTCTTGTTTTTGTTGAGAGAGAAGAGGTAGTGGTTTTCATGAATGTAATGTTCGTGTGTGTCTTTGTGAGTGTACTGCCTCCGTTCCTTTATATAGCCAATCAACCAACTGATTAATTCATAGTCATATTGTTGTTAAATATGATAATCCATTGAGCTAATATGACAATCCATTGAGCTGATATAACAATCCATTGGCCTGATATAACAATCGGTATGACTATCCACTGCAAGTAATATGACAGTCTGTTTGAACTAGATATGACAATCCATTCAATATAACTTTCGGTATAACTATCTCTTGAATGAGATATGACTATCCAGTTTGAACTAAATATGATTGTCCAATCCAACAGCTTGATATAATTATCCAGTTATGTTATCACACATAACATTAAAGGACTACCATTAAAGTAATGAAATTTTCAACAAAAAATAGTTTCCTAAAAATTCTAACTTGAGAATTAGAGAAAAATATTTTTAGAGAAAATTTATCATTCTAAAATACAGAACCATGGAGTATAACAATAGAATGACTATGATAATTCTTTTAAAAAGATAACAAGTAAGGATTTAGAAAGAATGTCATACGATTTACTTGGTGCTTAGATCTGGGCACCAGCTTTCATGCTTCTTGTTGTTCAGGATCAGCAAGTGCTATCTCAGATTCCTTAGATTCTATACCTTGATTCTGAGAAGCCCTTCTAGTTCTTACTCTAACATCTGGATCACCAATGATTAGCTCTATTCCAAATAGACTGTCCGAGAAGGTTAGATCTTGATGAATCGCCTTGTTCTTCATTGTGATGTTGTGTTGACTAGTTGATCCTTTGTTGCCTTCCCTCGAGTTATTGCCAGCTTGACTTGATGATTCTTCTCCAGTGACAGGGGTATCTCCAATATTAAAATTGTTTCCACCACTATCACTTGGATAATTATCATCATTAACATTTTAAACTTACGACTACAAGGCAACTCCTCGATAACAACAATTGTTAACTCCTAACGACTGTTTGTTGGTAGAAAACCTTGGTTCTATAGATAAGATTTAATTACCAAAGTTGTCTTCTCTGCAATCTTAGAAATGATATTCTAAGTCCAACACACCTTGATCCATTGTATACAACATTCATTATCAAAGTGATTAGAAGCTTGCAAATAAGAAAAAAAATTATTCGAAGTAACTGAACTATGGTAACTATAGATATTACAATATCCATAGTCCTACTTAGATAATTTTCACACCGTGTATAGTAGAATGAGTGGATTTCAAAAGATAAGACAATGATTACTTAGAGGAGTTCTATGTAATTTCACTCAAACCAATACATCTCACAATTAGTTTGTAAATAGAATTCTAACTACATATCATTAACTGATATAGGTCAAAGCTTCAATACAAACAATTGTTATAACCATGATATTAATTATAGTGAATTTCTGAAAATGATGCATTAATAAGTTCACTAGAATTAACATCTCACAACTAATTGAAGACCACGACAGATAGGTCCAAATTAGTTATGATTCAAATTTATTTTGATAAATGAGGTATAAAGCAAATACTAACTTGAATTGTTTTAGGTTCTATAACTCATATTTAATCAAAATAAATAATTAAATAATTAAATACTAAATCTCTATGAGTTAGATTTTAGCATTTAAATATTTAAATTATCCTTAAATAATCACCACTGAAATATATTACAATTATACACATGGCAATCATTCAACACATAATTTTCAGCTTGAGGTCTGGATTTAAGTAAGTTCACAAGTCCTTTCAACATTGACAATTGAATACTTGTAAAATCATTTAAGAATTACTTAACAGATGGGATTTACAAATCATATAGCATTAATAAAATCCCAAATTTACAAACCAATCTTGAAAAATTAATTTCATCAAGTGATTTAGCAAACGTGTCTCCAAGTTATTCTTAACTAAAGACATGCTCTCTCAAAAGAATTGATACCTTATATAAGATGCTTAGCCTTGAGTGTTCCACAAAGTTGTTGGAGATGAATTTGTTTCCTTGTGATCTCCTGCTTTTGTTACAACTCATTTGATCTATCTCTATGCAGCAAACCATGTCAGAACCGATGTCTCTAGGGTACCATCTCCGCAGATCCGGGTACAGCTTAAGACATCTGAAAATCAATTGTAATAACTACAAGAATATATTCTCTAGGTTCCACTTGGGGCCTTGCACATTTGCATATTGAGAATATAATATGTGTGTAAGTGATCTATTAGCAATTGAATAAGATAATGAGCTGATGATTCCTCTATAGCCTGATTAGGTCCTAATTAGTAGATCCTGAACTTGTTGGGTCAAATATCTCCAGGGTACCATTTCCTCATATTTGGGTCCAACTTAAGATTTTTGATTACCAACTTGTTAGGTCCAAACTAATAGGTCAAAAGCCAACTATAGTGGTGTGTTGGCATAGAGTCTTGACAGGTCTAGAATCTTCTGAACAGAAACAAAAGATCCTTGACTTATTTTTATTGTCATCATTCTTTTGGCTTACTAAAGTAAATCAAAAGAATTGCAACTTTACAAACATCAAAACAGCAAATATCTTGATACCAATTTATAGTTAGTAGACCAATATATAATATAATCAAAATATCATTGCACATATATATCATTTATGTTTGTGCCTAAAGATGTAGAGAGTTCTATAAATATGACACCAATTGTTAAAAGATACCAACTGCTAAGATTGATATCAAATGCTAAATTATAGTTAGGGTGTCATACCATGTCTTCCATGCTTGCTTGAGTGATGATACCAGTTCTTACTAACCTGTAGAGATCTTCCATTATCTCATCAACCAGGAGTGCACTTGTTCATATTCCTCTAGCATCCAGATTCAGTAGGTCCAGATGTCCATTATAATCTTGAATGTGCAGCAGGTGCCTGATATCCTCACGTCTTGTCACTGGTGCTTCTTGTCAGGTATACTGTTTTATTAGCTTGTAATCTTGCATCCAGTTTGGCTTTGTCCCTCATAACAATGCCTTGATTTCATCCAGTTAGACTTCTGGTTATCCTTGTACCAAATACAACCTTGTTGTTTGGTCTAGATACCAGCTTCCCTTCAATCTGCCTTTTGTACTGATTGAGATCATCTTGCATTGCAATCACTCAATCTGGATCATTCAGAGCCTTTGTAGCTTTATTAGTTTCTTCTGAAAGAAAACTAAAGAAATAATCATTTGTACTTGAAACTCTGCTAGTCTTTTACTTCCACCATAAGAAACACTAAGAACTAGGACAAAGAATTAATTGAGTCAACTCTCTTTGTCTTGGCAGATATGTTCTCATAGTGTCTTTTGATTTTCAATGTGGTGTAGATTTGGCTAGTTGATCCTTCTGTTGCTCCCCCTAAGCTGTTGTTGGGTTTACATGAAGATTCTCCATGTTTAACATTGCTTGGATCTGAATCACCATAACCATTGACAACTGGGAGCTAGAAGTTGTTGAACATCACTAAGACTTTCAATCACCTTTTGTTGATCAATAACAATCACCCTGTAGGTTGTTGACTCCATTGAGTAACCAATGAAATTATCCTCTATGAGCATTAGCTGATTGCCAGTATGCTCATCTTCATTTTTTATTGCAAAACAATTTCCTTCAATATTTAGGGTCTTCCTGGATTTCTTACTGATCAGGGTTCGATCATGTCAGTAGCAAACTATTGACCCCTTCAGTATTAATACTCTTGTAGATGCAGAAATCATCCAGGACACTAATTGATAGATCATGTAATCTGGTCTCCAAGTTGTCATAGTCAATTTTGCTTCCTTCCAATCTTCTAGATGTGATCAATCACCATCAATGGTGACTTGTCTTCAGATTGTCTAAACAACAACTTGTTTGTTGAGAGAAGTCATCAGTCATCACCACTAAAATATATTTTTCTTTGATGTAGAACTTATGTGTGATGCTTCTTTGACTTCCCTGTATGACATGCCTCAAGATTTCATTTTTCTTTAATTTCAGATGAGGAGTCTCCTTTACTGATTCGATTTTTGGGAAAGAATCTCTTGATTTGACATTCAGGCGTGATAGCTTCTTATATCATAGTTGAACTCTTATTTGATGAAGCTTTACATTAAACCTTGTTGACTTCACCTTTGACTGAGATTCCATGTCAACTACAAATTAGTTCTCTTTCCTTAATCCTCGAATAGTAGGCTCTTCATCTTATAAAAGATGTTTATTAATGACAACATTCTTAGCTATTGAATAGCCATGACCCTGGGTCATACCCTTTCTATTATCTCCAAGGGATTCCACTTGGCCAGATACCTTCACCACTCTTGACAACATGGTTCTATCTTCGGTCATATGCCTTGAACATTCACTGTCCAAAATCGACATAACACGATCAACCTGTTACACACCCTGCAATGCCAAAACGGTTAAACTTTCTTCGGGACCCAAGCTTGGTTGGGTCCAGAGTACTTGAAAAATTGACCTTTGTCAGGCGAAACAACATTTTTAACCTTGACACCATCAGTCAACAAACATTTGACCCTATAAACAGATTTGATAATCTTTTGTTTCATTTTAGGTATCTATGTTTGTTTAGCAGCAAGAACACTCTTTTCAGTGACTGGACATTTGACTTTGTAAACAGCCTTAGTAAAACTTTGTTTAGGCTTTGGTACAAATGTCTCTCTCCTAACATGAGGAGGACTAGCAGTCTTTGATCTAACATTATTATTCCTGTTCATATGTTGTCGAGGAGCAGTCTTATTATCACACATAACATTAAAGGACTACCATTAAAGTAAGCAGACATAACATTAAAAGCACAAGACATGCAATTGACAACACCACATGCTCTATGAGAAGAATCAATAATAGGCATGATAGACATGTTAGATATGTTATTGTTCTTTTTCAACTTATTACCACCTAACCCAGTCTTAGAAGAACTGGTTGACTCAGCAGCCTTATCTGGTTCCTTAGGCACATCTTTCTTACATGGAACATTCGTTGGATTAACGTCCTTAACAGATTTAACATTATCAAGGACTATGCCATTAGCACTGTCCTCATTTCTCATTTATTCCTGAATGACAATAGAAAGCATATTTGGCGGTTCAGCAACAGACTTTTTAAACATGGGTTTTTCAACATTCTTGAGTACGTGTGGTATACCTCTTTCTTTAGCAGGAATAGGATTAGCAGAATGTATGCCCAAAGAACCAACAGTTTCTTTGTAACCAAACCCTATTCCTACAGTTCATCCTACAGCTTGTTTGTTGAAGAACTCTTTAGAAACTTTAACAGAATTATAACAAGCTCTAATCTGTGTTTCAAGTTCTGTAATCCTGGTTTGATGTATCAGCATTTGCCACCAGCGCAAAATTTCCATATTCTTCATCTTCACTGTCTGTGTCATCCCAGCTTTTACCATGTACCACATAGGCTGTGTCTGTGTTCTTCATTCCAGATGCATACTCTCTCCTTGCATCTTGTTGAGGCTGATGACACTCAGTTGGAAAGTGTCCAAGTTCATTACATTTAAAGCATCTGATCTTGCTTCTGTCAACAGTTCCAGTTTTGTATCCTCCCTTGTTACTAGAGGATGAAGAACCTCCTCTCTGGAATCTGTTGTAGTTAGATTTGAACTTGAACTTGGGATTCCTGTTAGTCATAGAGGGCATGCCTGTATACATCTAATAACAAGCCTAACTGTTTGTAATGCCTTGCATTACTTACATGACCTCTTAACTGAGGGAATCTCTAGTTGTAGAGTTTCTATTTGTTTTGTACTTATAATATGCATCAAATCCTAGTTGTGTAACTGTACCTATATAGTCAAGAATAATGCTTGAAAGAAGTTCCAAGGTTCATGCCTCAAGCAAGGAGATAAAGACTGTCAAATAATCACAATTGGGATTTGAAGAACTGAAGAATTTGCCTAAGTACAATTCGAGAAGTACTTTTGTCTATTCAAGAAGCCTAGCATTCGAGAAGTCAGAGATTAGATAGCTAAGAAGACACTGTTCGATATCTCTGAATGAACTATTCGATATCTCAGAGATTCGACATGTCCAAATACTCTATTCGAGAACTCAAAAAGGCAACAAGTCAAAGTGGTATTCGAGTTCTCAAAGAGTCAACAAGTCAAAGTTCCATTCGATATCTCAAGGACTCAGATAGCTATTCGATATCTCAAGGATTCGATAAGTCAAGTGCTCTATTCGACAACTCAGAAAATCCTAGAGAAAAGTATTATTTGAGAGGTGATTCGACATGTCAAAGATACAGTATTCGAGAACTCAGAGTTATCTAATCCTAGTTCTCGAATCAATCACTTAGCCACTTCTCGAATACATTCTTGGAGACAAAATACTGAAGAAATTGTACAAGTCAGAAACCTGCAACAAGCCAATCCACTTTATGGACCACAATTTGTAACGTGCTCTGGAAAAGCCTACAAGAAAGCTTGGAGAGATAGAAGAGACAAAGAGCTAAAGAAGTGGATCTGAACAGAACTTTGCAAAGTCAAATCTGTAGCCATTTGGATGGTTACTCAAAAAGGATAGACAGTCTAGAAAGTAATTCATCCTGTAACCTTATTTGTAGTAACTGAGTTGTATTCGTGTTCTATAAGAATACAACCTCACACTCTTTTAGCTATACAGACAGAAAAAGAGAGAAAGAGAGAAGTTTTTCATAGATAGAAAATTTCATCTCTCTGAGAAAAACGAAGCTGAGAATACTATCATTTGTATTCACAGATTGTTGCAACCTTTATCTAATAATATATTAGATTAAAGTGATATTGTGTCTTGAGTCATTTCTTAGCCGCACATACACATCTGCAAACACAAACACATATATCTGCTACACAGATTTGAGAACAACTAAAGAAAAGTTCAAGAATCCATTCACCCCCCCTCTGTATTCTTTTGCTGTATTCAATACTCTACAAGTGGTATCAGAGCGGGCTGTTTTTTCAAAAACAGAAAAACGATCATGAGTTCGAATACACCAAAGACCACAGGAACGGTGAAAGTCCCTAAGTTTGACAAAGAAAATTTCAACCTCTGGAAGATAAAAATGATGTTGTTCATCAAAGCCTCTCATCCCTTGTATCCTGAGATTCTCAAGAATGGTCCATTTGTTCCACAACAAGAGGTAGCCGAGTCAACTGTTGGAACTATAACCATTCCAAGATCTTATGTGGCCAAGGAACCATCAAAATGGACAGAATCAGAAAAAGAGATGGTTGCTCTTGACAATCATCTCATGCTGTTAATTATTGATTCCATGGATATGTCAATGTTTGCAAATATTGCATCCTGCACTACTGCTAAAGAAATGTCGGATCATATCCAAGTACTTTGTGAAGGGACAGATAAGGTCAAGGAAAACAAGAAACAGATACTGGTCACACAGTATGAAGCTTTCATGGCACAGTCCAAAGAAAGTATTACTGATATGTTTGAAAGGTTTCACAAACAGGTGACTGAGCTGCAAATGAATGGGAAGGTTTACAGCACAAAGGAATTAAACATGAAGTTTCTTTTGTCCTCACCGAATCATCTAGAGCAAAGAGTCATTTCTCTAAGAGAAAGAGATCTGAACAAAGTCACATATGATGTGCTCTATGGGGTTCTAAAAACTCATGAGCTTGAACTGCTTCAGAAAAGGGCTATCCAAGCCAACCAAGGCAGGATGATAAACACATCATGTGCCTTGATTGTCAACAAATCTATTCTAGACCTAGAAGCATCTACAAGTCAGCTGAGTATAGAGGAGATAGAAGATGTTGAAGAAACTGAACCTGAAGTAAGTGAACCTGTTGAGGAGAAGGAGGAAGAAGAGTGTTATACCCTTGAAGAATTAGATGGAATGGAAAACACATCATAGGCTTTCATGGCCAGAAAATTTCCAAACATCAGATTCAAGAGAAACCAGTCCTTCAAACCTAAGACCCAAAGCCATTCATTCAACAAGAGCAAAGCACCTCTGAAAACAAACAAGAACAAATTTAAAACCAGCCATGTGGATAGGTCATCTGTAAGATGTTACAGATGCAATGACCTATGGCATTTTGCCAGTGAATGCATGAAGCCTAAAAAGAAGGATAAAGAGTTTCTAGAGCTTGAAGCTAAGTATGAGGCCCTTCTGAAAAAGCAGACACATGGTAAGGCCTACATAGCTGAAGGGAAGTGTTGGGATGACTCTGATAGTGATGGAGAAGAGCAAGAGTTCTGCAATTATGCCTTGATGGCCAATTCCAAGGATGACACGGCTCCATCAGACTCTCAGGTACCATCTCTCACTACTATAGACATGTCTGTTTCTGAATATAAACGCATGATTGAACAACTATCTGTTGAGATGTTTAACATTCACTCTAGTATAACTGCTGCTAATGAAGAGATTGTTAAACTGTCTACTAGAAATGAATTGTTAAACAAGAGAAATGAGGAACTAGAGCTAACGGCTATGCAGGTAGATAACCTTAAGAAAGAAGTTGAATATCTACAGAATAAGGTTCTATGTACCAGTCAAATTGAGAAAGCACTTAGGGATGAACTAGCTGAAAATGCATTCAAAACAAAAGCCTTCAAGAAATCATCTAGTCTAATACAGTCCTACCATGAGAAAAATCAAGCAAAACCTAAGGCTGCCATTGGACTTGACTGTGACACTGTGAACAAGAGGAAAGGCTATGCTGACATTGAAGATGACATAGCTGTTCAGAAGGAAGTGCCTCACATTTTGAAAAAGACTAATTCTCCAATTTTTAAAGAATCAACATTTGAAATTGATGAGGATGCCTTACTCATCAAACAAATGTTGAATGATGAAGATGAGGTACAATCCAATGAACAACCAGCATGCTCTGTGAACAAGAGTGTCAAGTCAAAAACCAAGGAGTCAGTAAGTGGTAGACCTAGACCAGAGAAGGTTGTCAAGTTTGTATCAGCTGGGAAAAGTGAATCTGAGAAGAAAGTGGCTAATAAGAAACAAAACAGAAATGGCAAGCTAGGGATAAACAAGAATAACAAATATGCTTATGTGACAAATGCCCCTAGGAAAGTTTATCAAAATTGTTTTAGCACTAATCATTTAACTCATGCTTGCAAGAAACCTGTTGATAGTGTGCCCAGACCTTTCTATGACTACTCTGTGCCTTTAAGACATAGAGATGCTCCATTTTGTGATAAAATTGACTGCATGCCATGCAATATGAATGTTATGACTAGTTGTTTCAATTTAAGAAGGCAATTCATTGATGGTTGTATTAGTCACAATTCTCACACACACTACAAAAGGTCAAAGTCTTCAAGTCCTCCTAAAGTTAGGAAGGTACCACTGTCACCTAAGTCTGAAACCTCAGGGTCTAAGACTTCTAACAGTGACAAGAAGACTAACACCAAGAAAGTTGATAAGCATGTTGTTTATGATAAAAATGTCTCTAAGTCACATGGACCCAAACTTGTTTGGGTACCAAAGGGGAAGTAATACCTCTGTGCTTGCAGGGCAAAGAAAATGAAAAGAAAGTTATGTGGATTTTGGACAGTGGATGCTGAAACCACATGACTGGTGATATGGCCCTGCTATCACAGTATGAAGAGAAGGCTGGCCCAATGGTTGCTTTTGGAGATGACAGCATGGGTAACACATTGGGATATGGCAAGTTGAAAGTTGGTAATGTCATCATTGAAGATGTAGCACTAGTCAAGGGACTCAAGCATAATCTACTATGTGTTGGTCAGTTTACTGATAGAGGATTCAAAGTGGATTTTGACAAAGATGAATGTTTGATCACCCACAAGAAGACTGGTGATTTTGCTCTATCTGGAGTAAGAAAAGGAAGCCTGTTTGTAGCCAATATGGACTCTGCAGACAAGGACAAAATTTGTTGCTTTTACTCAAAAGCATCATATAAGATTGTTGGCTGTGGCACAAGAAACTATCACACCTGAACTTTAAAGCCATTAATTCTCTAGTCAAAAGAGAGTTAGTGAGAGGCATGCCCACACTTGAATTCTGTCAAGAAGGAGTGTGTGAGGCTTGTCAAAAAGGGAAAATGAAAAGATCAAGCCACAAGTCAAAGACAGTGACATCAATAACCAAGCCCCTGCAACTCATTCATATGGACTTGTTTGGGCCTGTCAATATTATGTCAATAGGAAGAAAGAATTATGCCTTGGTGATGGTTGACGATTTTACAAGGTATACATGGGTAGAATTTCTAGCATCAAAAGATGAGGCTCCACAAGTAATCATTGAGCACATAAAGAAAGTTGACAAGGAAGCAAAGGCCAACAATGCAAGTGTGATTGCATTAAGAAGTGATAATGGAACAGAGTTCAGAAATTCCATACTTGAAGCATTCTTCAAAGAGAATGGAATTTCCCAGCAATTCTCAGCTCCAAGAACTCCACAACAAAATGGAGTTGTTGAGAGAAAGAATAGAACTCTAATTGAGGTTGCAAGAACAATGTTGCTTGATGCAAAGATGCCTACATGTTTTTGGGCTGAGGCTGTGAGCACTGCATGCTATATTCAGAACAGAACTCTCATCAACAGAAACACTGGAAAGACACCTTATAATCTGATGACTGGAAAGAAACCCACTCTAAAGTATGTTCATGCTTTTGGAAGCAAATGCTTTGTGTTGAAAGACAATTCAGAATATGTTGGTAAGTTTGATGCAAAGGCATTTGAAGGAATTTTTCTTGGCTACTCTATGGATAGAATTGCATACAAAGTTTAAGTCATTAGTCAAAAGAAAATTATGGAAAGCACAGATGTGACATTCGATGACAGTAAACTACCTGGTTTAGAAAGAAGCCAATGATGAAGACAAAGATCCATTAAGGTTTGATAATCTAGATGATTCTGATGAAGAGATTGAGACTGAAGTTGAAACTCAAGATCAACAAACTCTAGTGAATGATGATACAAGAGAAGAATCTGTGCCAATCAATAGTGGAGAAACAAGCATCCAAGACACACCTGTGAGTAATGACAATCCCACAGGGGGAGGAAATGAGAATGATCATGACTTGGATGATGATGAAGCAACATCAAGAATGAGAAATCAGACTGAGCATTCAAGAAAATGGGATAGATCACACACTGCAGAACAAATCATTGGAGATCCAAATGCAGGAGTGAGAACTAGAAGAGCAACTCTAAATGAGTGTCTTTATGGTTGCTTTCTATCTCAGATTGAGCCTAAGAAGCTTGATGATGCACTCACTGATCCAGATTGGATTGTTGCTATGCAAGAGGAGCTGAATCAGTTTGAAAGAAACAAAGTATGGGAACTCGTGCCTGCACCAAAGAACAGAACTATTGTTGGAACGAATTGGGTTCTGAAAAATAAGATGGATGAAAATGGTGTAGTAGTAAGAAACAAGGCAAGGTTGGTTGCAAAAGGATACTCTCAACAGGAAGGCATTGATTATGATGAGACATTTGCCCCTGTAACTAGATTGGAAGCCATCAGAATATTCTTGGCATTTGCTGCTCATTCAAATTTTAAAGTTTACCAGATGGATGTCAAGAGTGCATTTCTGAATGGAGAGTAGGAAGAAGAAGTTTATGTGCAACAGCCACCTGGCTTTGAGGATCCACATTTCCCAGAATTTGTCTACAGATTGCTCAAGGCATTGTATGGACTTAAGCAGGCTCCAAGGGCATGGTATGATATTCTATCACAATTTCTTCTTGAAAATCAATTCACTAGAGGCACATTGGAAAAAACACTGTTTTACAAGAAGCATGGTGATGATATTATCCTAGTTCAGATCTATGTGGATGATATCATATCTGGCTCTACAAATGAGAAGCTGTGTGAGAAATTTTCTAAGCTCATGTAGAGCAGATATGAGATGAGTATGATGGGAGAGTTAACATTCTTCCTTGGATTACAAGTTAGTCAAAGGAAGGATGGGATCGTTATCAGTCAAACCAAGTACATCAAGGATTTGTTGAAGAAGTTTGACTTAGAAGAATGCTCACCTGCAAAGACACCAATGGCCACTGCCACTAAATTAGATGAAGATGCTAAAGGGAAGAATGTAGATATCTCAGTCTACAGAGGCATGGTTGGTTATCTGCTCTATCTCACTGCAAGTAGGCCAGACATCATGTTTGCTACTTGCTTGTGTGCAAGGTTTCAATCAAATCCAAAGGAATCACATTTGGTTGCTATAAAAAGGATCTTTAGATATCTGAAGGGCACCCCAAACTTGGGATTATGGTATCCTAAGGACACAGGGTTCAATATGGTTGGTTATTCTGATGCTGATTATGCTGGATGCAGAGTGGATAGGAAAAGAACCTCAGGTAGCTGCCAGTTTCTTGGACAAAGGTTAGTCTCTTGGTACAGCAAGAAACAACAATCTGTGTCAACTTCTACAGCTGAGGCTGAATACATAGCTGCTGAAAGTTGCTGTGCTCAAGTGCTTTGGATTAGAAATCAACTTAGAGATTATGGACTTGTGTTGGAAAGAATTCTAATCATGTGTGACAACACAAGTGCAATCTCTATAGTTGCAAATCCTGTCAATCATTCTAGAACAAATCACATTGACATCAGATACCATTTCATAAGGGAACATGCATCTAATGGAACCATTGAGTTGCATTATGTTCCCACAGAGAAACAACTAGCTGATATATTCACTAAGCCATTGGATGAAGCCACCTTCACAAGGTTGGTTGGTGAGATTGGAATGCTGAATCCTTTAGAATCTGGCTAAGTGAAAATATCATCTAGATTGTTGCAGCAGTAAACACTTACCTTATCTAAATTCTCAATATTTTTGAAGTAAGTGTTAGCTGGAATATGGTTTATAAATATTTCAGATCTGTTGCACATGTTGAAAAATCATATTCTGTCAACTTGAAATTTCCATGAAATTTTGAGAAAATCACTACATAATTTGTTAGAATATTCTTCATTGAATATGACTGATAAATTTTAAAAGATGGTGAAAATTAACTTTTATGAGTGATGAGTATATTTCAATAAGTTAGACTTCTCGAATGGTTCACTATTCGATATCTCTCTAGTTCTCGAATAGAGTCTTTTGGAGATATCGAATAGAGGTATTCTTGACTTCTCGAATATGGTAATTGAGTTCTCTAATCACAGAGTTCTCGAATACTGTATTTGAGTTCTCAAATCATTTGAAAAGGCTGAATTCTCGCTGAACTTCAACCAATTTTAGATTTTTGTCTAAAATTTTAATTCACTCATAAAAACATATTTTATTTAATTTAGAATTATTTCTAAAATTAGATAACTGCCAGCTGTGAACTACAACCTGCTTCTGTTATCGAATAAGCCTTTCTTGACTTATCGAATAGTTGTTTTCTACTTCTCGAATACTTGAGTTGTCGATACAAATCACATATCTAATCGAAAATTCAAGTATTTCATACTTATACAACTTAACAACTACTTCATTCTTTTCATTCGATTTCTCAAGCACCCAAACACTCTAAACCTCTGAAACCCTAACTGCTAAAAGCCAAATTTCTTCTTCAACCTTCAGTTTCTCCCTTCTCTCTTACACAAATGGCAACAGTAAAGTTCAACACCAACTTTATCGCCCTAACCAGTGATGTTGAGGCACCCAATGCAAATTTCAAATGATTTGTAAAATGGATGTCTGAGTCGTACATCAAGGATGCACTTTCAACTAATCCAACTCTGTACCTAGACATCCTGGAACAGCTTTGGGGAACTGCTACTGTGGAGGTTGTAGCCCTAGAAAACGCAATAACATCGTATATAATCTACTGTAAGATTCAGGACAAGGAAATCACCATCACCCCTGAAGATATGAATCAAGCACTGGGTCTACAACAAGATGCATATGACTCACTAGCCTCAAACGCAGAGTTAGAGGAGTTCTTTGAATTCATCAACTACTCAGATGTGATCAATCTTGGAAAGCTGAATAGGAAGAATCTGAGAAAACAATGGAGCTATGTGTTTGCTACAATTCTTCAAGTCTTCACTGCAAGAAAATCCAGCTATGACCAAATCAGCACACCTGCACAGCAAATAGGCTATGCCTTAGCATATGGAAAGAAGATTGATGTTGGTCTCATCATCCTACAGGAGCTGTATGGAAGACTTGGTAAGAACTCAGCCAAGAGAGGTAATGAAATTTTCTTTCCTCGCTTTATTCAATCTGTACTTAATTTTTAGAATGATAAATTGATTGAATTGCCTGGAATAGATAGAAATAAAATAGGCTATCCTAAATCAATGACCAAACTCATTTTTGGTAATTTGGAGACTAGGAATGATGTGGATGTAAGACTTAACATAACTCCCCATATGGAGAGTTTGTTTAGAACTTACCCCCACAACATGCCAACATTTGCCTCTAAATCTGAGTTAGCTAAGCCCAAGCAAGCAGAACAAATTGCTAACACAGTGTCTGCTAACCAACCCCCACAAACAAACACTCTACCAAACACTGAGCCAACTGCATCATCCTCTCAAAAGGGTGATGTTAGTAACAAGAAGAGAAAGGAGATAGCCTATGCACCTTTAGAGATATTAACTGAAGCAGCATTAAATGCTGAACTAGGTTTAAGTAGTGAGGCAACTGAGTCACCCTCTCTCAAGCCAAAGAAGAAGAAAGCAAAGAAAGCCACCTCTTCAGTCACACAAATGGCTGAAGTTGAAAAATCAGGGGCACACAGTTCACTAGATGTATCCTCTCAACAGGGTGCATCTATAGAATCAAGCATCCTCCCCAATGCACCTATCTGTAATGAGTCAGCACAAGGGAGTGATAAAGCTAGCACTACACTGAGTGGAGAGCACATCACACTTGAAACTCCCTCTATTTCTCAGGGGGAGTTGCCGAAATCTATTCTACAAGACACTTCTCTTCTAGAATCTAATGTAGAAATTTTTTTGAAGCCTGCAACTCAAGAAATTGAGGAGCAAGGCATTGATCATCAAGAATTTCATTCTCTTGATGAGCCAATGGACTCAAGTGACTTAGTGCATGACACTTTGCTCACCACCCAGAAACCACATTCAGATGGTGAGGGAATGCTAGCTGGGGCATATCCTGATGACACCATCACAAACACAGAGGTTCCACTAGTTTTCACTAGAGACTCTGTGCCTGTGTTAACTACTGTTGTAACTCATCCCACTTCTGTGGAGACAACAGTAGCAGAGTCATCTCATCCGGTTACAGAAGTTGCATCTGTAACTGAGGAGTCTAGCTTGCCTAGCTCTAGCTCTCACTTCTTGTCACAATGGCTGAAGCCTGTGCAACATGACAGTGCTTCAGGATCAGGGTCTGTTCCACCACAACTGTCCATTGAAGCTCTCCAAAACTATGTTGTGGATCAGATTCCCGAGTTTGTAAAAATAGCTCAGAACCTTGTCACCCCCAACATCTCTAATCCAGACTATGAGGCCATCCTACTATGCCATAGGGATGATGTGGAGATGCAGAAGGCCAAGATTATTGATGATGTTGAGAGAGATGGCAATGTAGATGCCTGAGTGCAAGGAAAGTATGATGTAACTCTCAATGAAGCACTTCAATATCTTAGAGAGGAATACATCACTTCACTGGGTTCCAATGCAAAATCTCTGTCCCCTGGTGAAGTGTATGAAGCTGTCAATAATTCCTACAAGGGTTTCCTCAAGGCTGCACACTATCTTGGCAAGGGAGTCAAAACTGAAATCAACAAGGTGTGTGACAGGATAGCCACTTCAGTAGAAGAAGTCAAGAGGGCCTTTGATGCTAAATTTCCTCAACTAGATAGTGTGGTCAAAGATCTCAAACACTGCAACACCACCTGCACCAAGATGGATAATGGTCTAGCTCTTCTTTAAGATACAGTCACAGGTCTGGGGCACAAATTTCAACTCTTATCAGATCAGACTACAGAGGCCAATGCTATGTTGAGGACCATGTTCAAAAATCAATATGGAGACAAGCTGGTCACTGAAGTCCCTGTGAATGAACTATCAAAGTATGAGTTCAAGAGACTACAAGATCAATCCCTATCTGGTTTCAAGGCCACTGAGCTATTCACCGAGGTGGATACTCTTGAAAAGGAGGTGGTGTCTCTCAAAACTTCAAATGCTCAGTTGATAGACACTGTTGCTGCTCTAAATGCAAAGTTGGACACTCAGGCTACTGCCAATGCTGATGTTCTTCTCAACCAGCAACAGATGCTCTCTGCCATCATGAAGCACATGGGACTCCCTCTATCTGAAGACTTTTCAACTCCAAAGGCCCCTACTACAGCCTCTGTGTCTGACAACAAGACTAAGGGGGAGAAGAGGACATCAAGGCACTCAAAATCTAAGGGGGAGAAGCCTAAAGAGGAGATGCCTAAGGAGATAGGCATTATAATAAATAAGGGTGGCCAACCAAGAACTGCTAAGTCATCTCAGTCTGAGAAATCTAAGCCAGCATCCAAGGAAGACAAGCTGAAGAAAGTGGTTGTAGATGAAGTTGCCAAGCCATCTGAAACTGAAGGGAAGTCAGAATATGAATTTGACATTCCTGACATTGCTAAACAATCCCTTCAAGCTGAACCTTCAGAATTCAAAAATGTGCTTACTCAAAGGGTATGTCAAGAAACTGCAAACTCTAGACTATACCATGACATAGCCTTTTTGAAGCACCTACAAGAGTTAAGGAAAAGAGCCAATTTCCACTACTTTGACTACATCAAGCTTCTTGTGCAAGATGTGTTTCTAGTCACTGTAGTGAGAAGAGATATTATGCAAACCAATCCCCATGCCATCATTCTTTCTAATGATAGAGAAGTCTTAGTTCACACTGCCAAGAACCTCTTTCACATCCACATTGAAGCCTTTCAAATTCTATCTAGCTCTGAGCTTGGAACAATCATCAATAAGATAGAAAGGAATAGCTCACCAGACAACAATATACTCAAAGAGATTATCACCAAGTGCATGAAGTCTCAACTGCCTCAAGTAGTCCCTCAGACTCACTGCATCCTATATGAAAAGAATCAAGACATTGTTGCCTTCAGATTTGGTCAACATCTAAAACCAAACAACATGTCTACCATAAAGTTTCTGGCTGGAGTTTTACTTTCAAGGAGTGGAAAATCTGAATTTGAAAAGGAGGCTCTTGACATTCTGGTGAAGTTTATCAATTCTCAATCAGACATCCAGCCTATTGCTCAAGGTGGAAAGTCAAATCAAGACAAGGATGATCATGATAAAAGTGGAAGCAGGGGTGGAGATCAAGGGAGATATAAGGGCAGTGATGACAAGAAGAAAAGGGATGGTAAAATCAGAAAGAAGGATGATGACAAGGATGGAGAAAAAGTCTGTGAAAAGAAGAGTGGAAAACAGCAAGCCATGAACATTACTAATGACACTCTTACCACAATACAAGGCTCAATGTCTAGGGTGGATGTCACTAGTAATGATTCATCAAAATCTACATCTATGGCTTCTGCAACTGTTTTGCCACCTCAAGAAGTGAAGGGGATTCAAATCAAGAAACCAGGTGTATGTATCCATAAGCAAACTGCTAGTGGAGTACTATAATGGTCTTCAAGCAAGGGTCACAAGTTACTGCCTAGCAGTCATACAAAGAGAATCAATTTCAAGCATACTGCAAGAAGGGTGAAGCTACCTAAGTCAAAGGCACTAACAATTATCCCAGGATTAAACCTACCACCTCTAGATAAAGACTATGATCAAGACCAATTGCAGTTCCTATGGGCTCAAAGAATCTATCATGTTGCCATTGTTGATGATTTTCTTGAAATTAAATATACTGATGGAAGAAAGAAGAAATTCAGACAAGGGACATGTCAGCACTGGGGCAAGCTGTATGATATAGAAAGGATAATTGCAATGTTGGATTCTGAAGATAGAGTGGAAAG
The DNA here is from genome assembly GCA_036435485.1 of Saposhnikovia divaricata. Taxonomy (NCBI): domain Eukaryota; kingdom Viridiplantae; phylum Streptophyta; class Magnoliopsida; order Apiales; family Apiaceae; genus Saposhnikovia; species Saposhnikovia divaricata. The sequence goes on along the minus strand of CM071594.1, from coordinate 132,419,711 downwards.
AGTATGGAAGCTGGAGTTAATTGACTGGGTCAAAATAAAGAGAGATCACCAGGCAGAACAGAAAAGGAATAGTGAGGAGCTACTAAATAAAAAGGAGGAGGAGTTTGCTGCATTAGCAGCTAAGGCTGATGAAATGAGGGCTATGGGTCTGTGTAGAGTCAAGTTCAATCCTTACATCATTGAATACAAGAAATTGGGTAGAAATGTAAAGATTAGAATGGACTACATCAGTTCCTATTCTGAGAAACAGCTGAATGAAGTACTCAAGGATTTGTCAGGCTCCCCTCTAATTGAAGAACTCACTGCAATGGAAGACATTATTCTTGCCATGGAAGAAAACGCAAAGAAGAAAGCTAAAGAAGCTGAAGAAAAGATGAAAAAGGGTCTACAATCCAAAGCTCAAGAGATGAACCCAAAAGGATATGGCTAGTAGTATCTCATAACTTGTAAGAATACTTCTATGTATTTTCTTCAATCAATCTCATACCTGTACTTTTCAAGTTTTATCTTTATGTATGATAGGCTTGTTATCAGACATGAAATTGTGACTAAGGGTCTTACTCACAATTTGGGGGAGATTGTTAGTCACAGAAGCATGCCTGTATACATCTAATAACAAGCCTAACTGTTTGTAATGCCTTGCATTACTTACATGACCTCTTAACTGAGGGAACCTCTAGTTGTAGAGTTTCTATTTGTTTTGTACTTATAATAGGCATCAAATCCTAGTTGTGTAACTGTACCTATATAGTCAAGAATAATGCTTGAAAGAAGTTCCAAGGTTCATGCCTCAAGCAAGGAGATAAAGACTGTCAAATAATCACAGTTGGGATTTGAAGAACTGAAGAATTTGCCTAAGTACCAATTCGAGAAGTACTTTTGTCTATTCGAGAAGTACTTTTGTCTATTCGAGAAGTCTAGCATTCGAGAAGTCAGAGATTAGATAGCTAAGAAGACACTGTTCGATATCTCTGAATGAACTATTCGATATCTGAAAGGCATATGACACAGCCTATTTGTAGTTCGAGGACTCAACTCAACTTAAACTTAGTTTGTAATAAGTAAATAACTTTAACTGTCACAAGAATCTCAGGAGGTACTATCTGTCAGAAGAAAAACCCTAAAGTCAATCTATAGTTTTGATGTTTTACACTGGAAGAAGTTCAGATTGCTGATCAAGCCTCAGTATAGCATCAAAGAAGTGGATTTATTTGTAAGACAGAGATTTCTAGAGTGACAGGTTCAGACAGTATACAGTGAAGTACAAGAAGGAGAAAGAAATGAGAAGAAAAATGAATCACATTTTTAATGTGAAAATTAAAGGACAGTCATTGAAGTTAGTCGTTCATGAATCAGACCGTGCATAGAACGTCAACAAAATATTCAGTGGTATTCCTTTATTACTTTCAGTGATTCAGAAAAGAATTAAGACAATCCAAGGATATATAATTATTCTTCTTTAATTAATTTAAATCAAGTAGTCAATTTAATTAATTAATTAATTCATCCTGAATTAATTCTTTAATTAAATTAATTATTAGATAAATTAAATCTGATTAATTATTTAAGTAAGGTTAAATTAAAATGATTATTTGTTAATCAATTTAATTTAATCTGAAAAATGAACTAGCAAGACAATCCCTGATTGTCTTGCCGATTGTCTTGGAGGCTTAAATCTGAATAGCAAGACAATAAGAGATTGTCTTGCCGATTGTCTTGAAGAAGAAATCAGTAAAGCAAGACAATCTCTGATTGTCTTGCCGACTGTCTTGGTAATGATAATTTCTGAAAAGCTTTTAAAAAGTAGAATAAAAATCTGATTTGATTGTCTTGACGATTGTCTTGACAGTTCAAATCAGATTGTCTTGATAATGATCAAAAAGAAAAAGCTTCAGATAGAATGATAATTTTTGATAAAGCAAGACAAAGATCTCAGAATTTGATTGTCTTGCCGATTGTCTTGGAGGAACCTGATTGTCTTGACGATTGTATTGCCTATTGTCTTGGCAGTACAAAATTGGTTGTCTTGGAAGAATAGATTGTATTGCCTATTGTCTTGACAGTTATATTTGAAGATAAAGAGGCAGTAAATGATATAAATGAAGACAGACGACAGAAGACAACATACATATCAAAATATTACATTCAAAACAGATTGCTATCTTCTCTCTCATCAAGAACACAGCACAAGAAGCAAGAAAAATTCATAGAAAATCAAGTTCATCTTATTTTTAATATCTGATCCGATAGAACTGGTTTACTTGATACTCTTGTACTATTAGCGAGTTTTTACTCCTAATCTATATCTTGATTTTTATTAACAAATCTAGGAAAATTCATGTCGAATTTTCTAATTTGTTTTTATTAACTAGATATAAATTCTGTACTGTATTTGTAACAAACCCCTCAAGTTAATATAATTTTATATTCAACTTGAATTTTGTTTCATTTAATTCCGCTCAAATTTGTCAAAATATAAATTAAATTATCCGGACAAATTTCGATAAAACAGTACTGTTTGTTTCAACCCCCCCCCTTCTACAAACATATTGGACCTAACAATTGGCATCAGAGCCTAGTGATTGATATACAAATCAAGATCCTAATTTTTTTCCGCCAAAAATCTATCTCGAATTTTTAACTCACTTAAAAATTCATCATGTCGTCAAAAAGCATTGTTAAAATTCCCATGTTTAACAAGGACAATTATACAATGTGGAAAAATAAAATGGAGTTGTTTCTTGATGTCACAAATTCTAAATATTTGAGTGTTCTAAAGAACGGACCTATAATTCCACTCGAACATGTACCTGCATCTGTTGTTGGAGGAAGTGTTGTAACACCTGCATCAGATGTTCCAAAGGATGCTAATTCTTTTACTCCTTTTGAAAAAGAGGACGCAGGACTAGATTAGAATTTGAGACTTATTTTAATAGATTCCCTGGATCCTGTGATGTACAGTCATGTGATAAATTGTAAAACTGCAAAACACATGTGGGAAACTATTGAGACTATCAATGAAGGAACTGATGAAGTCAGGGAAAACAGACTTCAGATTTTAACTTCTGAGTATGAACACTTTAGAGCTGGCCCTAATGAAGGCATTCAGGAAGTGTTTGAAAGGTATAACAAAATTATCAACAACTTGCAAGTCAATGGCAAGCAATATACACAGAAGGAGATTAATATGAAGTTTTTGTTGACAATGCCCACTCATCTTGAACATAGGATAACAGCCATCAGAGAATCAAGAGATTTGAATAAGATTGCTCTTGACAGATTGTTTGGTGTTCTGAAAACCTATGAACTGGAACAAGTACAGCAGAGGGAGGTCTCTGGTAAAGGAAGAGTGCCAAGTTCATCTACAGCTCTTGTAGTTGAGGCACCTAAGGAAGTGGAAGCTAAGGTTGTTCTACCTTACAGCTCAGACAAGGAAAAGACTGAAGTAGAACTTGGTCAAACACCACCTACTCAGGATGGTGGAGATTTCTATTCATTGGAAGAGTTAGATCAACTGGAAGATGAATCCCTGGCATTGATGGTAAGACAATTTGGCAACTTCAGATTCAGAAGAAATCCAAAGTACAGGTTTATGTCAAATAACAGATTCCAAAGAGGAGGCTCTTCTTCCTCTAGTAACAGGGGAGGATACAAAACTGGATCTGTTGACAGAAGCAAGATTCGTTGCTTCAACTGTAATGAATTAGGGCACTTTGCCACTGAATGTCAGAAACCCAAGCAAACTCAAAGAAGAGATTTTGCTGCTGAGAAGAAGAAACCTGGAAAAGCCTATGTTGCGGCTGGTAAGAGTTGGGATGACACGGACAACGAAGATGACGAATATGGAAATCTTGCGTTGATGGCAAATGATCAAGCATCTGATCATCATAACAAACCGGTAACTCTTACTGACACTGAGTTGATTCGTAGTCTTCGTAATTCAGTAGGTAATGCACAAAATGAATATAGAAGACTAGATCTGTTAAGCACCAATCTTGGTAATGAATTGTCAGAATTGAAAAAGGTGCATATTAATCAAGATCAACAAAGAGATGAAATAACAATGCTTAATAAAAAGGAAAAAGCTATTCTAGAAGTTGTAGGCAAACAAATGTCTAGAATTACTGAACTTGAAACACAGGTCAGGGCTTGTTATAATTCAGTTAAAGTTTCCAAAGAGTTCTTTAACAATCAAATTGTAGAACGAACAACAGGTATAGGGTATGGTTACAATGAAGCTGTTGGTTCATTGGGCATAAACTCCCCTAACCCTGTTAGTGCTAAAGAAAGGGGAATACCACATGTGCTCAAAAATGTTAAAGAACCTCTGTTTAAAAAATCTGATGTTGGCCCACCAGATATTCTTTCTATGGTTATCCAAGAAGAAATGAGAAATGAGGATAGTGCAAATGGCACAGTCTTTGTTAAGGATAACTGTGTTAAGGATAAAATTGTTAAGAACACTAATACAAAGAATGTTTCATCCAAGAAAAATGTCACAGTCTTTGTTAAGGCTAAATCAATTGAGGACACTAATACAACGAATGTTTCATCTAAGAAAGATGTACCTAAAGTGCCAGTCAAAGTTGTTGAATCAGCTAGTTCTTCTAAGACTGGATTAGGTAGTAATAAGTTGAAACAGAAAAATACCATGCCTACCATTGATTCTAATCATAAAGCATGTGGTGTTATCAATTGTATGTCTTGTGCTTTTAACAGTATGCGTGCTTATTTTAATGGTAATTATGCATGTATTAAACAGAATGCTCCTCGACAGCACATGAACAGGAACAATAATGTTCGATCAAAGACTGCTTTTCCTCCTCAAGTTAGGAGAGAGACATTTGCACCTAAGACTAAACAAAAGGTTACCAAGAATGTTTACCAGGTCAAATGTCCAGTCAATGACACAAGTGTTATTGCTGCTAGAGAAACATGGATACCCAAGATAAAACAAAAGATTTTCAAATCTGTTTATAAGGTTAAATGTTTATTGACTAAAGATGTTAAAATTAAAAATGTTGTTTTGCCTGATAAAGGTCAATACTTTAAATACGCAGGACCCAATCAAATTTGGGTCCCGAAGAAGGTTTAATTCATTTGTCATTGCAGGGTATTGAACAGGTTGATCGAGTAACCTGGATCTTGGACAGTGGATGTTCAAGGCATATGACTGGAGACAGAACCCTGCTGACAAATGTGGTGGAGAAGGCCGGCCCAGTAGTTACCTTTGGAGATAACAGCAAAGGTAGAACTGATGGATATGGCAGACTTGAAGCTGGAAATGTTATCATTGAAGAAGTGTCCTTTGTAAAAGGACTTGAGCATAATTTGCTCAGCATCAGTCAATTCTGTGACAAGGGATTTGAAGTCCACTTTAACAAAATGAATTGTCTGATTTCACACAAAAGAAATGAACAACCATCTCTGACGGGAGTCAGAAAAGGAAACTTGTACGTAGCCAACATGAACACTAGAAGCACTCAAGAAATCAATTGCTTCTATTCTAAAGCAACCACAAATGAAAGTTGGCTATGGCACAAGAAACTTTCTCACCTAAATTTCAAGACCATGAACTCTCTGGTCAAGAGAGAATTGGTGAGAGGTTTACCCCCTATGGAATTCACACAGGAAGGACTATGTGATGCCTGTCAAAGAGGCAAACTAAAAAGGGCAACTCACAAAAGCACTGATATATCTTCAATAACTGATCCTTTACAGTTACTTCACATGGATCTATTTGGTCCAGTGAATGTGATGTCTATGTCAAAGAAAAGATATGCTCTTGTGATTGTTGATGATTTTTCAAAGTACACATGGGTTTTGTTCATGAATTCTAAAGATGAGACTCCACAACTGGTGATTGATCACATCAAGTTAATTGAGTTGGATTCCAAGTATCCAGTGAGGGCTATAAGGTCAGACAATGGAACTGAATTCAAGAATGCAGTTCTGAATGTCTTTTGTACTGAAAAAGGAATAACTAGACAATTCTCAGCTCCAAGAACTCCTCAGCAAAATGGGATAGTTGAAAGAAAGAATAGAACCTTGATTGAAGCTGCACGTACTATGTTAAGCGAATCAAGGCTTCCATTATATTTTTGGGCTGAAGCTGTCAACACTGTTTGCTATACTCAGAATCGAACTCTTATCAACAAAGACTTGATGAAGACACCCTATGAAGCCTTGAATGAAAAGAAACCAACACTCAAATACTTCCATGTATTTGGAGCTAAATGCTTTGTACTTAAAGAAGGAGACGATCAAGGTGGAAAATTTGAAGCCAAAGCACATGAAGTAATTTTTGTTGGTTATGAAAGAAGAGCTTATAAGGTGTATTTGATTGAACATCTGATAAGTGCATATTTTTGCATATTTTATTTACCTATTTATTGCTTGAACTCGTGTTTTAATAATTTATTTTGTTGCATTTCAGGTAAATCGTAAATAAATAAAGAAATGACAAAATAAATAAATAAAGTGCAAGGAAGGGAAAAGGAGGAAGAAAAAGGACCAAAAATGAAAGAAGGAAAAGAATTAGGAGCTTGGAGCAAAAGGAATATTTCAAGACAAGTGGAAGGTGGAGATCATCCCAACACATTAGAAAAGTGTATGGCCAAGATCAACTCTTCAAAACTTAAGGGGGAAGGAAACAAATAGATGGCTAGGATTTCACCACCACACAACCCAAATGTATGGTGGGGATTTACCCAACACCCCCCTTAACCCTAATTTATATCCTATAAATACCCCCTCACCCCCCTTGTATTTAGTAACTTAGATTTTAGGGTAGTTTTATTTTCTTGTATTTTCTTAGTTTTAAATCTTGTAAACACTTCTATTATAATTAATGCAATTTTTATTTTATTTACTTCTTGTCTTGCTCTTTCGTTATTGTTGTCTTGTTTCGTTATTTTCGTAAATCCCGTTGCTAACCACTTAGGGTTGAAAATAACGAAACTTTATTTTCTTGTTCTTAGTTTTAATTCGTAATTTTGCCCCTTTAAAAATCTCAATTTTATTGCGGGCCATTTAATTCCAAATCATCGTTTTAGTAAATTTTTAATTTCGTAGTTAATCTCTTTTCATATTTAATTTCGTTTTTAATTTTCAAAAAAAAAATCACAAAAATATTAGTTTTAATCATTTTAAAAAGTATTTTTGTCTCCTTTTATTTGATTAATTCGAACACTGCTCTTACTCTGTTTTTTTTACACGCACAAACCATTTCCCCTATTTTGTGTTTCGTTTTAAAACCCAGCACCGGTCTTCCTTTTCTTCTCCGATTAAACCACGACTTCTCCTTCTCTCTTTTCCTTGGTTCTCTCTTCTTCTTCTCCCCACAAAATCTACCACACCATCTCCCCTTTTTCTTCGATACATACACACAATACCACGCCCAAGCCCCTTGTTTTCTTATCTGTTTTAATGAAAAAAAAAAACCATTTTCCCCCAGTTCGTCGAGTTTCTTGTTGAGTTTTCTGCGTCTTGATTATTTTCTGATGTTAGATTCGTGTCGACTTATTTTTGTTTTGGTTCACTGTTCGTTTTTGAGAATTACCGAGCTGCTAGTTCGTGTTGCTGAGTTTATGAAATTGAGTTCGCACTGTTTTGAATTTCAACCTGCCGTGTTGCTGTAGATTGTTCATGAGTCGAGTTTTTTTTTTGATTATTCTAATGTGCTTCTTACTGCTGCTTGTTCACGAGTACTGTTTTTCCTTTGCTTTCGGTCTTGTTCTGTGCTTCTTACTGCTGCTTGTTTACATCGACTAATTTGACTGTTGTTTCGTTGAAATGTTGAAGTTGTTGTGACTGAGTGAGTGTGGCATGTGTTTTGCTGTTAGCCGAGTCCACGAATCCACGAGTTCTTAGTTTTTTTTTCGTTTGTTTACCAAGTAGCTGAGTTGAATTTGCAGTCCAGTTTTAGAGTAGTAATCATAGTCTGTCAAGTCCAGTTTTTATGCTGTTTCGAGTCTTTGAAATTTTAATGTGTCTGATTTGCAATTATTTTGGGTTTGTTGATTCGAAATTCTTGTGTTAATTTTGTTAATGGCTAGTCATATTTACGAATGCATCATGTCAGATTTTTCCAAAAATTTCCTGTTAATAAAATTCGTTTCTAATTCATTTTTGTTCTTCTTATTTTTAATTAATTAGTTTAAAATAATTTTCCATTTAGTAATTAAATAGTTTAAAATCCAAATTTTCAAAAACCACAATTTTTCTAATTCGATTAAATTGGAAAAATTAAGGATTGCGAAAATAAAATAGTCCCTGCGGAACGAATCATTAAATTTTACAACGAAACGAATTGTGCGCTTGCGATTCAAATTATATTTATTTTAGCACAATAAGTTTTTGGCGCCGCTGCCGGGGACTAATTATTTTTCGCACCTTGATTTTTAATTTTTCGAGTTAGTTTCATTTCTTGTCTAATTTTTATTTCGTCCTTTTTAGGAAATTGTGAGATTTCGGAACTCTTGTCAAGAAGCATGGAAAATTTGGAATATTTTGGAAAGCAAGCTTCGGTAACCGTATCTCACTCTTTTCGCCCTTTTTATTTTTAGAAAAACAAAAAAAAATCAAAAAAATTAAAAAAATTCAAAAATCACAAAAAAAAATGAAAAATCGAAAATCCAAAAAAAATTTAGTTGTACATAATTGTTGCATCATGCATTCATCACGTAGGTGCACATCATGCTAGATTTTATTTTTTGTTTTTAATTTTCCGTACCTATAATTGTGGTGATCGCTGGAGGACCCCGAGGTACGTTAAATTTCTTTCTTTCTTTAGATTAAATCACGTAGTGTAAGCATCCATATTTGTTTATAATTTTTGTATATATCGTTGTTTGTTGCATCATTTTGTAAATAAACATTAAGGGCAAAACCCACTACAAGATAAGGGAAGGGATTTCATCACTCTTTCCTTAGCCCAAAAACCATTAATTCCCTCATTTTGCATTCCCTAGCCTTTTAATAGAATTAATTTGACAATTGCCCCTAGGAACTTCGCGCTCAATTAGGAAGGTACCTAAAAATAAACGTAATTAAGACTTATTCACGACCTTCAGTGTCTAAGGTTCGCCTGGCTGTTAAGATTCGGTGTCTAAGTGACGAGTTTGGCCTCTTGGCAATGCCTGCTCTAATCTGGCCGAATCGGTCTGAATAATTCTTAATTTACGGAATTTTTAGTGTGTCTTTACGTTTTGAGCAATGTCTAGTTATTTTATTTAGGGAACCTAGGTTAGATTTTTCTTTTGATTTTTCACCATTTATTTTGTGTGTTTCATTTTCGCACTTTATTGCTACGTGGTTTTATCCTTGATCAATCTCTACCATGTCCGTAGCATTTAGGAAGCCTTATTACCAAGGTTGGGATTTTGACGAGGAGTTAGCGGATAATACGATGTGGTGTGAGTCAACTAGGGAACCTAGTGTTTATAACGAGTCATCTAGTACATTTAGTGATTTGCATTATAGTAAAAACGATATTGCAATCGACTCTGAATTAGATGCTCTTACTAGACGACTCGAAGCTTTAGAAACCCTTAGTGACCCTTCACACACGTCTTGGCACCCAAATTTCAACTCTCCGAGTCTCGATTTTCAACATGGCCCCGACTCTCAACAAGTCAACGCCATGTTTCAACCAACCTCTCGAAATGACCACTTTACATCGTCTTCTAATTCCGGTTGGAGAGATTATCCCGATCTCTCATGGAACCAAGGTCATAGCTATCAAACTCCGCCTCCACATTTTCAAGAACCGAACTCTTATCAAAAACCGAACTCTTATCCAATTCTGAGTCAAGTTCCTTATTCGAGTTCAATTCAAACACCCGCCCACCCACCCGGATTTCATGATTCGAGTAGGAAACTTGACACCTTAGAAAAGAGTATCGAGGCTTTATTGATTTCTCAAGCAAACTTCATGCAAACCATAACTTCTGATAGGCAAATTTTGAACTCTAATGTTCAAGCCTTATCTAAGTTAGAATTTCTAGTGAATCAATTAGCTACCATGTGCAAGCGTGAGACGATAACCACCCCGAATCCACCTGAGGTCAACCCAAAATTTCTTATCACTCAAAGACCTATCCATACTTTCGATGATATCATTTCTCCTAGGTCTAATGTTTAAGTTGACACTCCTTTCGGTGGTGATTCACACGAAGAAGATTCTAATGCTGACATCATTCTTTCTCTAGGTCAAACGAAGAATCCCGATGATTCTGAGTTTGTGGCTTCACCTAGACAACCATCATCTTCTTCTAGTGAACTTTTCCTTTCATCTTCCAAACCTCTTCTTGAAAAACCCAAAGAACTTCATACTCAACCAATAGGAACTAATCTAGTTAAGGAGGTTGTTTCGAGGTCAAATTTGGACGATCATGAGATTGAGTCTCTTCTAAAACAAGATTTTCAATTGCATTACGAGACCAATCGAGAGCTTCACGAATCTTTTAAGGATTTGACCTCGGAAGAGATGTTTGGAGAGATGAAGAATATTTGTTCCAAATGGAAAACCCAGCATAAGGATAGTTCTTGTGATCCTAATTCTGTTGGTAAAACATTTTTCGACGAGCCACCCCCACCCGTTTCTATTTCTTCATTTTCCACTCGTGCTTCATCTTTCATCGAAACTCATGATATTCATGACCAACATCTTATCATAATTAATTCGCTTAAACAACAAAAAGAAGCATCCTCGTGGTCTATGGATGAAGTTAGGAATATGAGTTTTATTCTTGCGCCTAATCGGATCGTTCGAGTGGTCTATGCTATTTTCGTGGGTGAGTTTCTGAAATATGTTGGTTGTATAACTAAAATAGTTTTTCCGAGAGCAGGTATTGGTTAGTAAATATTTGTTTTGTACCTCCCATAGTAGAATGTAGGTGTGGGGGAGGAGTTGTGTGTGTGAGTTGTTTTCTTTCATAATTTCTAGTAGTTTTCATTCTCCGTCATCCCTTATCAGGTATTTCCTCAACTTTCTCCTTTTTCATTTCTTTTGCATTTCTTTATCCTTTCTCATTTCTCTTTTCTTTTGCATTTGCATACATTGAGGACAATGCATGGTTTAGGTATGGGGGAGGGTTTTTAGTGTAAATATAAAAATCAGAAAATCCAAAAAAATTAAAAAATCAAAAAATCAAAAAGAGTTTTTTTCGTATCTAGTCTTGTTAATTGATTGCTAGTTGCTTGATGCACCCTTGCATGCTATGATAATCTTATGATCCATTAGCTTTTGTTTGAGAAGTGATTTGCTAAAGTTCTTGTTCACACACTTACACTAGCAAGGTGAAGCTAGTAGACTTATTTGAATTGTGCATGAAATTAGAAGGACATGATTAGGTGTAAGATGATTTGGTCTTCATGCTTTGAGTACAAGTAGGTGCATTGAGGATTCCATTTCATGAGATAGATTATGTTTTACTACACCAAGTGAGATTTTGAGCCTATATGCACATCTTTTGTATTTATATTCTTTTGCTTGAGTGTCCACTTGTCATTTGCATCGCTAGCACTTGTTTGAGTTCCTTCTTGAAATACATGACATTAATTGATGATAAAATGATAAAGGCACTTAGGAATAACCCATATTTCCAAAATTATCCACACCATGCTTATATGATCAATTAGTTAACCCTTTGAGCCTAATCATATTCTTTTGGTGACACACCACATTACTCGCCTAAGACCTTTTTCTTGTTTAGCCTTACGTATTCTTGATCCCATTTTGTCAAAGGCTAGTAGGAACTTGAGGGAGCAATAAGGTGTGTGAAATAGGGTTTACTATTGTTCATAACTTTCGAGAAAATATTTGTTGTTACCTTGATAGTCGATGTTCAAGATAAATCTAAGTGAGGATTATTGTTACATTTATCTTAGCTTTCATAAAAAAAAAGAAAAAAAAATAGAATAAAGAAAAAAAAAATTAAAAAAAAATGAAAATGAAAAAAATGAAAAAAAAAAAGAATATATATACATGAGAGCATACTTATGTTTTTTGTAATCCTCCTTCATTGCGACTATTCAAGGCTTTTTGTTGAAAATAAAAATAAATTGTGTGGGGAGGAAGTTTGGTGTTGTGCATGATATTCATGGTTACTACTAGCTTTTGACACTTCACCTTACTTTGGCCTTTCTTGACATACCTTGTCCCTAGCCCCATTACAACCCTAATAAAGACCTTTTGATTGTCATTATTAATGTATGTTGTGATTTAAGTTGGAATGATACCAAGTGTCAAGCATGCATTTGATTTTGTTGGAATTGAGTGATACACTTACCCTTGTTCTTGAGTGAATATTCTTTTGTGAGTGAAAGGTGAGGTATTGCTTATTTGTTTTTTGCATAAGAAATCTCAAGTTTTGACTCTGAGGTGTGCCCTTGTAGACTTAGCATGGTTACCAATAATTTTTGCACTTGACATGAACTAATAATCACTCTTGCATGGTTCTTTAAGTAGACTATGTGAATCCTTGCACTTTCCACACCAAGACTTTGCAAATTCATTTTGATTCTTAAGATGATGTGTCATGAGAGGACATGTATGTGTGGTGTGCATTGCCATGTGATCTTTTATACAAACTAGATGGATTTTGTGGGTACATTCACTATAGGCCCCTCACGAGACCTCACTCGTCCACTAGGGCTGCCTAGGGGTTTAAAGGGCTTGTTGCATATGCCAAATGCAACCGTCACACCTACGAAAAGGAGTATAGGACTTTGCATCTAGATTTTCATTTTGTTTTTATTTTCCTCGAGGACGAGCAAAAGATAGGTATGGGGGCATTTGATAAGTGCATATTTTTGCATATTTTATTTACCTATTTATTGCTTGAACTCGTGTTTTAATAATTTATTTTGTTGCATTTCAGGTAAATCGTAAATAAATAAAGAAATGACAAAATAAATAAATAAAGTGCAAGGAAGGGAAAAGGAGGAAGAAAAAGGACCAAAAATGAAAGAAGGAAAAGAATTAGGAGCTTGGAGCAAAAGGAATATTTCAAGACAAGTGGAAGGTGGAGATCATCCCAACACATTAGAAAAGTGTATGGCCAAGATCAACTCTTCAAAACTTAAGGGGGAAGGAAACAAATAGATGGCTAGGATTTCACCACCACACAACCCAAATGTATGGTGGGGATTTACCCAACACCCCCCTTAACCCTAATTTATATCCTATAAATACCCCCTCACCCCCCTTGTATTTAGTAACTTAGATTTTAGGGTAGTTTTATTTTCTTAGTTTTAAATCTTGTAAACACTTCTATTATAATTAATGCAATTTTTATTTTCTTTACTTCTTGTCTTGCTATTTCGTTATTGTTGCCTTGTTTCGTTATTTTCGTAAATCCCGTTGCTAACCACTTGGGGTTGAAAATAACGAAACTTTATTTTCTTGTTCTTAGTTTTAATTCGTAATTTTGCCCCTTTAAAAATCTCAATTTTATTGCGGGCCATTTAATTCCAAATCATCGTTTTAGTAAATTTTTAATTTCGTAGTTAATCTCTTTTCATATTTAATTTCGTTTTTAATTTTCAAAAAAAAAAATCACAAAAATATTAGTTTTAATCATTTTAAAAAGTATTTTTGTCTCCTTTTATTTGATTAATTCGAACACTGCTCTTACTCTGTGTTTTTTACAAGCACAAACCATTTCCCCTATTTTGTGTTTCGTTTTAAAACCCAGCACCGGTCTTCCTTTTCTTCTCCGATTAAACCACGACTTCTCCTTCTCTCTTTTCCTTGGTTCTCTCTTTTTCTTCTCCCCACAAAATCTACCACACCATCTCCCATTTTTCTTCGATACATACACACAATACCACGCCCAAGCCCCCTTTTTTTCTTATCTGTTTTAATGAAAAAAAAACCATTTTCCCCCAGTTCGTCGAGTTTCTTGTTGAGTTTTCTGCGTCTTGATTATTTTCTGGTGTTAGATTCGTGTCGACTTATTTTTGTTTTGGTTCACTGTTCGTTTTTGAGAATTACCGAGCTGCTAGTTCGTGTTGATGAGTTTATGAAATTGAGTTCGCACTGTTTTGAATTTGACTGTTTTGAATTTGAGTGTTGTGAGGTGTCAAAGTTTTAGGTGTTATTTCAACCTGCCGTGTTGCTGTAGATTGTTCTTGAGTCGAGTTTTTTTTTTATTATTCTAATGTGCTGTTAGATGATGATGTCAAATGGTTATGTTAATTGATATTTTTGGATTTTGAGTTTGTGTTCATTGCTAAGATCGAATCACTGTTTGGCTTGTTTTTTTTTTGCTGTTCTTGTTTCTTCACTGAAGTTTCTGAGTCGCAAGAGTTTGTCTAGCTGTTTTGCGAGTCTTGTTCGCTGTCATCTTTCGGTCACTAGAGTCCTGTCTTGTTTTGTCACTGATATTGAGCTGAGGTTGATTTTTTTTTTCGTTTGAATTCTAAGCTGCGAGTTATGGTGCCCGAGTCCTTTGCTGAAATCTCTGATTGTTCACGAGTACTGTTTTTCCTTTGCTTTCGGTCTTGTTCTGTGCTTCTTACTGCTGCTTGTTTACATCGACTAATTTGACTGTGGTTTCGTTGAAATGTTGAAGTTGTTGGGACTGAGTGAGTGTGGCATGTGTTTTGCTGTTAGCCGAGTCCACGAATCCACGAGTTCTTAGTTTTTTTTTTCGTTTGTTTACCAAGTAGCTGAGTTGAATTTGCAGTCCAGTTTTAGAGTAGTAATCATAGTCTGTCAAGTCCAGTTTTTATGCTGTTTCGAGTCTTTGAAATTTTAATGTGTCTGATTTGCAATTATTTTGGGTTTGTTGATTCGAAATTCTTGTGTTAATTTTGTTAATGGCTAGTCATATTTACGAATGCGTCATGTCAGATTTTTCCAAAAATTTCCTGTTAATAAAATTCGTTTCTAATTCATTTTTGTTCTTCTTATTTTTAATTAATTGGTTTAAAATAATTTTCCATTTAGTAATTAAATAGTTTAAAATCCAAATTTTCAAAAACCACAATTTTTCTAATTCGATTAAATTGGAAAAATTAAGGATTGCGAAAATAAAATAGTCCCTGCGGAACGAATCATTAAATTTTACAACGAAACGAATTGTGCGCTTGCGATTCAAATAACATTTATTTTAGCACAATAACATCAGAAGATGATGGAAAGTGTCAATGTAACATTTGATGACACTAAACTCCCTAGTATCCAAACTGAAGATTCTTCTGAAAAGCTATCATTTGAAGATATGAAAGATTTAGATTCAGATGATGATAGTCCACCTGATGTTTTTGCTGATGCTAATGACAATAATGTCAATGATGAGTTTAATCAGAATAATGATGGTGATAATAATGATAATATTGAAAACACCACTCATGCTTCTGAACACTCATCTAATCATCCTGGCAACAACTCAGGGGGAGTTAGTGAAGGATCAACAAGTCATACTCAACAACACAATTTAAATCAAGGGGAATCTTCAAGAGTTAATCTACCCAGACAAACTGTTTGGAATAGAACTCATCCTTTTGAGTTAATTATTGGTGATCCAGATGTTGGAGTAAAGACTAGAAGAGCTTAGCAGAATCAATGCAATTATTCAGGGTTTCTATCTGAAATGGAACCTAAGAAAACTGAAGAAGATCTTTCTGATCCTGATTGGGTTATTGCTATGCAAGATGAACTCAATCAATTCAAACAACAAGAAGTATGGAAGCTGGTACCCAGACCTTCAAATAGAACAGTGGTTGGCACTAGATGGGTATTCAGAAACAAACTTGATGAAGATGGCACAGTCACAAGAAATAAAGCAAGACTGGTAGCAAAGGGTTATTCACAAGCTGAAGGCATTGACTATGATGAAACCTATGCTCCAGTGGCAAGACTCGAGGCCATTAGAATATTCTTGGCAATCGCAGCATTCTCAAACTTTAATGTTTATCAAATGGATGTTAAGAGTGCTTTTTTAAATGGTAAGCTGGATGAAGAGGTCTATGTAGAACAGCCCCCTGGCTTTGAAGATCCAGATCTGTTGGATTATGTCTACTTCCTTTTCAAGGCTATCTATGGCCTCAAGCAAGCACCAAGAAAATGGTATGACACCCTTTCTGAATTTTTACTTGAAAATGGCTTTGTTAGAGGTGTCATAGACAAAACTCTCTTTACTAAGAAACATAAAAATGATACAATATTAGTCCAAGTCTATGTGGACGATATAATATTTGGGTCTACTAATGATCTTTTGTGCAAGAAATTTGCTAAGTTAATGCAGGGTAAATTTGAAATGAGCAAGATGGGAGAACTGAAATTCTTTCTTGGATTGCAAATAAGTCAAAGGACAGATGGAATATTTATCTGTCAATCCAAGTATATCATAGAGCTCCTCAAGAAATATCAAATGGAGGACTCATCTTCAGCTAAGACACCATCATCTACAGCTGTCAAGTTTGGAGCTTGTGAAAATTCTGCCAAGGTAGATGTCACAAGTTACAGAGGTATGATAGGCTCATTACTTTACCTTACTGCAAGTAGACCAGATATTATGTATGCTACATGCTTGTGTGCAAGGTTCCAAGCGGATCGTAGAGATGTTCATCTCATTGCTGTAAAACGAATCTTAAGATATCTTAAGGGTACACCTAATCTAGGTATCTGGTACCCTAAAGAATCTGGTTTTAATCTTGTTGGATACACAGATTCAGATTATGCAGGAAGTGTTGTAGATAGAAAAAGCACCTCTGGGAGTTTTCAATTCCTAGGTGGCAGGCTAGTTTCCTGGTACAGCAAGAAACAACAAACAGTTTCCAACTCAACAGCTGAAGCTGAATACATAGCTGCTGGAAGCTGTTGTGCACAAATCTTGTGGATTAGGAATCAGCTAAAAGACTATGGTTTTGTATTATCAAAAATTCCAATTTTGTGTGATAATACAAGTGCCATAGCAATCTCCAACAATCCTGTGCAGCATTCAAGGACCAAGCACATAGACATCAGGTATCATTTTATAAGAGAACATGTAATGGATGGTACTGTGGAATTGTTATTTGTACCCACAGAAGAACAAACAGCAGATATTTTTACTAAGTCTCTTGACGAATCCACATTCACCAAAATTGTTGGTGAATTGGGTATGTTAAACAGTCCTAGTAATTAAGCTGGTTAATATCTGAGGTTTATTCTTTAATAATTAGCAAGTGATTTTGTTATTATTTTTAAATTTTAATCACTTGCATAATTATTTTATCAACTTTCTATTGCTTGTAATTGCTAAAAATCTTTGTCAACATGTTTATAATAACTTCTTTATTACTTCTTGTGTTTTGAAATATTTGTGATTTCTTAATGAATCATATTCTCTCATTAAATAATTTTCTATTAGAAAGTTATTTATTAGAAAATATTTAGATTCATTAATTTGTTATAAATGTTTTTGTAAATATATTTAATATTTTATTTAATGTTTTGTAGTGTTTGTCCTTTTGTTGTTTATATTTGTTTTCGTAAAAAGATTAATCCATGTGTTTGCTAAATATTTATTTATAGTAATTTTAATAATATATTAGAGTGTATTTTAATTGGATTAATTATGCACATTTATTTGTATTTTATTAGCATAATATTAGCAGGATAATGAATTGTCTTGTTTGTCTTTATAGTATCAAGACAATCGCCAAGACAATCCACAGATTGTCTTGGCAGATTATTTTGTTAAATAATAAAATATTTTTCAATTTTATTTTTATTTTTGTTTTCTTTTGTTTTCTTAATTTTAGTTCAAGATAAACGATTGTCTTGATAGTTTTGAACTACCAAGACAATCGGCAAGACAATCACTTGATTGTCTTGGAATGTCTATTCAGTATTTAAAAAAAAAAATGTGTTTGTGTCAATTTGTTTTTAATCAGTTAAATACATGATTGTCTTGATAGTATTTATACTACCAAAGACAATCGGCAGGACAATCAACCGATTGTCTTGTAATGTTTATTTGTATTTATAATAAAAAAAAATGTGTGTGTTTTTATTTAATTAAATAGACGATTGTCTTGATAGTATTTATACTACCAAGACAATCAGCCGATTGTCTTGTAGTGTTGTTTTGTACTTAAAAAAAAAAACCACAGAACACAAATCGCCAATACAATCTTTCTCTCTCTCTCTCTCGTGTTTTTACACAGAGACTCGATATATATATACACGATATATACACACAACATTACTGAAACTCTGCTCGATTTTTTCCAACAAAATTGAAATCTGAGACCTGATTTGAATAGATCGTTCGATTGTCTATCTATTGAACCGATTATTTTTGAATTTTGTTAAGATTTTGAAAATCAGTTTTTTTAAAAGTTACAATCGGGTTTTTAGTGTTTTGAGAGTTCTAGATTTTTTCTTTGAAATCTAAAAATAGATTGAGACTCTCAATGATTAGATGATCATCATATAAATTTTTGGGATTTTTCTGACAACTTTGAATTAATTCGAATTTTTAATTAATTTTAATTAATTAATAATTCTGAAAATTTTCGAATTGTTTTAATTTTCCTAAAATTGAAGTGTGTTTTTGTGTTAAAAAATGGCTGATAATTTTGAGATAATGAAGCATAATTTGGTTGGCTATTTTAATCCAAACGATTGTCCCTACGATCGATTTAGGCCTTGGGTACGGTTTTTAAATGACGATTCAATTATCCGAACTGCCATTTCGATCGAAGCCCCAATTAAGATAGGACCACTAAGGTTGATTTGCACAGAAGCTGTGGTGTCTGAAGATTTGACCTCATTCTCTTTTGATTTTGATGGTACACACCACGTCGTGACAGAATCAACCCTTACTACTGTATTGGGACTTCCGGTGGATAATTTTGATCCATTTCCAACCAGCGAACAACTCTATCAATTCTTCAGTGATATTAATTATCATGGAGTAATTGATATGAACAACCTGAGCAAAAGGAATCTGGTTCAACAATGGGATGCATTTTTCGACACGATCTCCAAGGTATTTGCTAATACAACCAGAGGTAACTTTCACCTACTTACCTCTATGTTACAAACTATTGGTTATGCTGTTGCTAACAACCGTAGAATCAATATTGGTAATCTACTTTGGAATACTATTGTTGGTAGAATTGTTAAGGCCAGAAGAGATTTCGATGAGGGTAAGAAAGTTCTATGTTATTATCCTAGATTCTTAACTTTGTTATTTAATCATCTTGTTCCTGTTGGTCAACAAACAATTTTTAGGAATGACAACCCTATGGTATCAGGCAGGCAAACCAAGAAGATATTCACTAGCCTTGATACACATAGAAAATTGATAAATGTGCCAGTGTATATTACACCATATTTGTCTAACTTCATAAATCTACCTGTCATTCCTCGACTTGTGAATGCACCTGAACCTGAACCTCAAAATGTACCTGTCCCTGAACATCAACATCAAATGGAACAATCTATTCCTTCAGGTACAGCTACTGCATCAATGGAGCAGGTATTGCCTTCTATCTCTCAAACTGTTTCTGGAGCCCAAGTGGCTGATAGGTCAGACCAAGAGGTTGTAGAACCACAACCTCTATCCCAGGTCTTAGAGCCAAACACTGTGTCTAACCAAATCTCTAAACCTAAAGCCAGAAGCAAGTTGTTGACAAAAAGAGCTGATAGAAGAAATGATAATGTGAGTGATCCCACAGCTCTGCCTTCACCAAAGAAGAGAAGAAACCTACTATTTGAGGCATCTGTTAGCCCATCCATTTCCTCCCAACAGGACTTGGACATTGAAATGGCCGATGAACTGTAACTAATTTCATCCTCTCAACAGGATGCAATTATTGAAATTCGCCAAAGGGCCGTGGCACCTTGTACAGAGTCAAGCACACCTCTATTACTCACAGTGGGGGAAAACATTACCGTAGAATCTGATGTTGTTAAGGACACTGAGCAAGGAGTGCACGATAGGATTGTTACAGTGCCTACCATTGTTATGGTAGAAGAGCCTTCACAGGCTTCAGTGGGAAATCTTGACTCTCTGCCAGTTATAATAGAGTCATCATCTCCCCTCCCAGGAGGAACATTCCTGGCTCCCTCAAGGGATTCTTCACTCGCAGATTTATCTAGAGAAAGTGAAGTGCAACTTGGTCATCCTATCACTGAAGAAATTCAGTTATCAAATCCAAATGAATTGATAGAGATGACTGAGGATTGGGAATTGCGAACTCCCATTGCACCACCACTGACCTCTCCAGAAGAGGCTAGGGTGATTTCTTATGCAGGTACAGCTCAAGGAAAGGAGCTAGTGTTGAGTGATGTGAGGACCACATTAAATATGAGTGAAACACATGCACGAAAGGAGAGTGACATATCCTTGAGTGAACATCAGGTGAGCGCACACACTGACACAAACACTTTGTCTCTTATGGCTCAAATCAAAGATCTGCAAAAGAAATTGATGGAAACTGAGGCTGAAAAACAAGTTTTAAAAGCACAAGTGGATGAACGGTCTTCTTCTTCCACCTCTGTCAACAATCAACTCATGATTATTCGTGACGATGTCCACAACATAAAGACTACACTCACTCCAGCAATCAATACATTGATACAATCCAACTCTCAGGCATCTACAAAAAGAACAGATATTCTAAATGATATTGACAGACTCTCTAATAGGGTGGATGAACCTCAAGTGGAAATGCATGAAACTGCTCAATCATATTCAACAACCTTTGCGAAGCTTGAAGAAAAGTATGATTACATGTTTGAAGGACTTGATCATCTATACAACATTGTTAAACCTACTCATAATATCACACCAGAACAAAGAGCATATTTTGAAGACTATGATGATGATAATGAAGGGGATAATGATGCAAATAGGGAGCTTGACAGTCAACGAAAGTCTGTAGAGGATTCCTCAACTAAGGGGGAGAAGTCTGGAGATGGAGGAGCAGGTAAGTCTGGAGAAGCAGGAGGAAGTAAGTCAGGAGGTCAAGGGAGGCATAAGGAGAAGTCTGAGAAGTCTACCAAGGGAAAAGAAAAAGCTGCTCATGATCAGGATGTATCCGAGTTTGATTTCGATCTCAAGAATAGTAAGTTTGAAGTACATCAATTAAATGATATTGAAGAAGATCTTTCAAACTGGCAAGATGATCCTGAATTTGAGAAGGAACTTCAAGAGGAGAAAGCTGATCGTCAGATGAGACAAGCTAAGCTTGAGAAGACCAGACCGGTAGTGGATAAAAGATTGAAGCTGAAGCAAGCTGAAGATGCAGAGAAACAAAAGCTACATGCAATCAGTGTACAGGAAAGGAAAAGAGATATTCAGTTGAAGATTGGTCTAAAGTGGGATAGAGCAAGAGAAATTTTTGATTCTATTCAGAACACTGCTAATGATGATGAACGTTTTCTCCAACTACTTCAACAGTTTCAAGAGACCAATCCAAATTACTTGCAATATATGGATGCATTGATGCTGGAAATCTCAAGGATAGTAGCTGGGTTTGACAGATGTGCAGATCAACTGATAATTCAGATTGACTCTCATACAATGGGTTCTCTCTATGTGTCACTTCAAATCTTTCAACAGAGAAGCTTGATTGAACTGTGGATTATGTCCCTAAAGGTAAAAAGGTTTTCTGAACTGAATATTTTACTTCATGAAAGACTTTTGGAGTTTGCTCAGGGGAATAGTCCACAAGTTATTCAAACTCCACATCATGTTAAGTTTCTCAAGGGTAATACACTACATTCTTGCTTCCTTGATTCTAAGTCGATGAAACTATACACTGCATCTCATCTGGTCTGGTTAGAACATATGCTGAGGACTACAGGATTCGAAGATAAAGAAAGTATCTTTGTTGCTGACATTATTCGATCATATGCTTTAACTGGCTTTGAAAAGAAATATTACATACTTCGGAATCGGCTATGGGGTAACCTTGGAATTTTGCCTAAGAAACCTAAAGGTCTTGTGTCAGATTATAAACGTGTACTTGACAAGGATTTGATCAAAACCTTGGATGATCAAGAACGATTTGACACAGAGAATATCAGAAGATTTCTAGAGCAAGAAGATGAAGTTGAACCTGGAGAGATAAGGGATGAAGAAACTTCAAAGTGAAGATCAGCTCTACATGTGATATCTTTAGAGCTTAGATAGGTCAAGATAGAAAATTGTATTATATGATCAGTCTAGAGGATCATCTATCTTGTATTTATCTTTTATGTTTGAATCTGGACAATGTTAAATATAAACCAGAACTTTTCTTTTATTTACTTTGTGTTTAAAGTTTTATCTTTTACTAAGTTAAGTTGAGTTAGTTGAGTAATCCTCTAGGTATTTGCTTGTTATCTTCTAACAAACAAATAGGAGGAGATTGAAAGGCATATGACACAGCCTATTTGTAGTTCGAGGACTCAACTCAACTTAAACTTAGTTTGTAATAAGTAAATAACTTTAACTGTCACAGGAATCTCAGGAGGTACTATCTGTCAGAAGAAAAACCCTAAAGTCAATCTATAGTTTTGATGTTTTACACTGGAAGAAGTTCAGATTGCTGATCATGCCTCAGTATAGCATCAAAGAAGTGGATTTATTTGTAAGACAGAGATTTCTAGAGTGACAGGTTCAGACAGTATACAGTGAAGTACAAGAAGGAGAAAGAAATGAGAAGAAAAATGAATCACATTTTTAATGTGAAAATTAAAGGACAGTCATTGAAGTTAGTCGTTCATGAACCAGACCGTGCATGGAACGTCAACAAAATATTCAGTGGTATTCCTTTATTACTTTCAGTGATTCAGAAAAGAATTAAGACAATCCAAGGATATATAATTATTCTTCTTTAATTAATTTAAATCAAGTAGTCAATTTAATTAATTAATTAATTCATCCTGAATTAATTCTTTAATTAAATTAATTATTATATTAATTAAATCTGATTAATTATTTAAGTAAGGTTAAATTAAAATGATTATTTGTTAATCAATTTAATTTAATCTGAAAAATGAACTAGCAAGACAATCCCTGATTGTCTTGCCGATTGTCTTGGAGGCTTAAATATGAATAGCAAGACAATAAGAGATTGTCTTGCCGATTGTCTTGAAGAAGAAATCAGTAAAGCAAGACAATCTCTGATTGTCTTACCGACTGTCTTGGTAATGATAATTTCTGAAAAGCTTTTAAAAAGTAGAATAAAAATCTGATTTAATTGTCTTGACGATTGTCTTGACAGTTCAAATCAGATTGTCTTGATAATGATCAAAAAGAAAAAGCTTCAGACAGAATGATAATTTTTGATAAAGCAAGACAAAGATCTCAGAATTTGATTGTCTTGCCGATTGTCTTGGAAGAACCTGATTGTCTTGACGATTGTATTGCCTATTGTCTTGGCAGTACAAAATTGGTTGTCTTGGAAGAATAGATTGTATTGCCTATTGTCTTGACAGTTATATTTGAAGATAAAGAGGCAGTAAATGATATAAATGAAGACAGACGATAGAAGACAACATACAGATCAAAATATTACATTCAAAACAGATTGCTATCTTCTCTCTCATCAAGAACACAGCACAAGAAGCAAGAAAAATTCATAGAAAATCAAGTTCATCTTATTTTTAATATCTGATCCGATAGAACTGGTTTACTTGATACTCTTGTACTATTAGCGAGTTTTTACTCCTAATCTATATCTTGATTTTTATTAGCAAATCTAGAAAAATTCATGTCAAATTTTCTAATTTGTTTTTATTAACTAGATATAAATTCTGTACTGTATTTGTAACAAACCCCTCAAGTTAATATAATTTTATATTCAACTTGAATTTTGTTTCATTTAATTCCGCTCAAATTTGTCAAAATATAAATTAAATTATCCGGACAAATTTCGATAAAACGGTACTGTTTGTATTCAACCCCCCCCCCTTCTACAAACATATTGGACCTAACAATATCTCATTCGATATCTCAGAGATTCGACATGTCCAAATACTTTATTCGAGAACTCAAGAAGGCAACAAGTCAAAGTGGTATTCGAGTTCTTAAAGAGTTAGCAAGTCAAAGTTCCATTCGATATCTCAAGGACTCAGATAGCTATTCGATATCTCAAGGATTCGATAAGTCAAGTGCTCTATTCGACAACTCAGAAAATCATAGAGAAAAGTATTATTCAAGAGGTGATTCGATATGTCAAAGATACAGTATTCGAGAACTCAGAGTTATCTAATCCTAGTTCTCGAATCAATCACTTAGCCACTTCTCGAATACATTCTTGGAGACAAAATACTGAAGAAATTGTACAAGTCAGAAACCTGCAACAAGCCAATGCACTTTATGAACCACAATCTGTAACGTGCTCTGGAAACGCCTACAAGGAAGCTTGGAGAGATAGAAGAGACAAAGAGCTAAAGAAGTGGATCTGAACAGAACTTTGCAAAGTCAAATCTGTAGCCGTTTGGATGGTTACTCAAAAAGGATAGACAGTCTAGAAAGTAATTCATCCTGTAACCTTATTTGTAGTAACTGAGTTGTATTCGTGTTCTATAAGAATACAACCTCACACTCTTTTAGCTATACAGACAGAAAAAGAGAGAAAGAGAGAAGTTTTTCATAGATAGCAAGTTTCATCTCTCTGAGAAAAACGAAGCAGAGAATACTATCATTTGTATTCACAGATTGTAGCAACCTTTATCTAATAATATATTAGATTAAAGTGATATTGTGTCTTGAGTCATTTCTTATCCGCACATACACATCTGCAAACACAAACACATATATCTGCTACACAGATTTGAGAACAACTAAAGAAAAGTTCAATAATCCATTCCCCCCTCTGTATTCTTTTGCTGTATTCAATACTATACAATTCCTTCTGAACCTGAAGTTACTGAACTGCCTCACCATCATAGCCATTGACTCATCTTCCAACTGATCCAGCTCTTCCAAAGAGTAGAAATCTCCATCATCTTGACTGACAGTTGTATGACCAATCTCAACTTCAACCTGTTCCTTGTCAGCGCTGCAAGGTTGAACAACCTTAGCTTCCACTTCCTTTGGAGTCTCAACCACTAGAGCTGTAGAAGAACTTGGAACCCTACCTTTACCATAAATTTCTTTCTGTTGAACCTGTTCCAACTCATAGATTTTCAAAATGCCCAAAAGCCTTTCAAGAGTAATTTGATTCATGTCTCTAGCTTCTCTAATGGCAGTTATCCTATGTTCTAGGTGAGTAGGCATGGTCAGTAAGAACTTCATGTTAACCTCCTTTTGTTTATAGTGCTTTCCATGAACTTGCAAGTTGTTGATTATTTTGGTATACCTTTCAAACACTTCCTGAATGCCTTCATTAGGGCCAGCTCTAAAGTGTTCATATTCAGAGGTTAAAATTTGAAGTCTATTTTCCCTGACTTCATCAGTTCCTTCATTGATGGTCTGAATAGTTTCCCATATATGCTTAGCAGTTTTACAATTCATCACATGGCTATACATCACAGCATCCAGGGAATCTATTAGAATGAGTCTCAGATTTTTGTCCAATCTAGCATCCTCCTTTTCATCAGCAGAATATAGCTTAGGGTCCTTTTCATAGGTTCTAGCAGGTGCTGTAACGACTCAATCAGTAACAGTTTGTTCTTCATGAACCATAGGAATTTTTGGTCCATTTTTCAAAACCCACAAATATTTTGGATTTGTAACATCAAGAAACAACTCCATTTTATTTTTCCACATATCATAATTATCCTTATTAAATATGGGAATCTTAACAATGGCTTTTGAAGACATGATGAATTTTTAAGTGAGTTAAAAATTCGAGCTTGATTTTTGATCGAATAAAAATAGGATCTTAATTTGTGTATCAATCAATAGACTCTGATACCAATTGTTAGGTCCAATAAGATTGTAGAAGGGGGGTTGAATACAATCTATACCAATTTCTCGAAATTTGTCCTTTAAATAAAATTTAGTTTAGACAAATTTGTGCGGAATAAATTGAAACAAATTTCAAGTTGAATATAACAATATATTAACTTGATGGGTGTTACAATTTCAGTACAGATTAATTATAAAGTTGATAAAAACTAATTAGAAAATTCGACATGAACTTTTCTAATTTAGTTAATAAAAATCAAGATAAGAACTAGGAAACTTAATTCGCTAGTAGTACAAGAATCACAAATAAAGAAGTTCCACCAGATAAAATATTACAAAGGAGATGAACTTGATTTTACAGAATTTAATTTGAGCTGTGCGTTCTTGTTTTTGTTGAGAGAGAAGAGGCAGTGGTTTTGATGAATGTAATGTTCGTGTACTGCCTTCGTTCCTTTATATAGCCAATCAGCCAACTGATTAATTCATAGTCATATTGCTGTTAAATATGACAATCCATTGAGCTAATATGACAATCCATTGAGCTGATATAACAATCCATTGGCCTGATATAACAATCGGTATGACTATTCACTGCAAGTAATATGACAGTCTGTTTGAACTAGATATGACAATCCATTCAATATAACTTTCGGTATAACTATCTCTTGAATGAGATATGACTATCCAGTTTGAACTAAATATGACTGTCCAATCCAACAGCTTGATATAACTATCCAGTTTGAACTGAATATGACTTTCCAATCCAACAGCTTGATATAACTATCCAGTTTGAACTTAATATGACAATCAGTATAACTATCCCTTGATAGTTATATTATCATATTTATTTATTCAGCTGCCTGGCCCTTTTAATTAAACAAAACAAAGTAACAAACTACCTGCCACTTAATCAATTCAAATCACGTACTCCGTAGAATTGCTTTTTAACCCGCAGAGCTTATAATCTTTAATTAATAAATAATTATTTTAATCCAGAAATTATAAAAATAAATATATAATATTATTAAATATTTATAAATATAATTTTCCAAATAAATAAAATATTTATTAATATAAAATTGTCCTTAAACTCTAAACTGCGGTTACCTGAGCGTCTGGAATCGGACTCCTTTTTCTTAACAAAAAATATATCAATTCCAACCGGGGTTCCAGCATTAAGAATATATCACTTTGTATTTCTTTGTGATAAATCTTTTTCCTCACAGCCAGTTCACTTGATAGTAAAATCCCTGTGGTTAATGAATTTAGCACTTCTGTTGCTTGCACAATGATTTTATCTCATACCAGTCTTGATAGCTTGAACCACTGAATTTAATGATGAACAACCACTGTTTAATGTTGACACTCGATGTACTGTCTGGTTCATGAGTGACTAACCGCAATGACTGTTCTTCATATATTGACTTTAAAATCTGGTTCCTTTTCTTTTCTCATCTCTCTTCAATTCTTCTATACTGTCTCTGTCACCTTTGAAATCTTTGTCACTTTAAATGAATCCACTTCTTAACGAATACTCCACTAAGGCTTGATCAGATGACTGAGCTTCTTTCAATGTAGTAATTCTTCAAGTCTATAGATTGACCTTGATCTTTTTCTTCTGACAGATAATATAATCTGAGATTCCTTGTGACAGTCTATATACTATTCACTATTACAATCTTGTTTAAGTTGAGTTGTATCCTCGAAATACAAATAGGCTACATCATATGCCTTTCAAATAGTCTTGCATTATTTTCATATTTTAAGATAAATGAGATATTGTTCTATCTATACTATTATATTAAAGCCGAAACATTGAAAGTTTTCAAAGTTTGGTTTTCGGTTTGGTTATCCTATTTATTAAAGTTTCAATTAATTTGAAAGATAAAATAAATCAAGTGCGTTATAGTTTTGGTGGACTTCAAATTAAGAACTAAACTCCTAACACAGGACTCTTTTCTTTTAAACCTAATCTCTTTGTCACTACCCAAGCTTCATCGATTCAATCCATAAGCTTCTTCTTAAATGCTTTGTGTTCAGTTTTTATATTTTTTCATAATTCAATGTAGCTTCTCGTTACAGGTAATTTCTTCGGCTTTTATTTTCTTTTTCAAAAAAAAAATAATGTGCCTAATTATATTTACTTATTGCTATGGTTTATTAGTAGCAATTCATCATATATGTATCAATCTTCACATTATATAACTTTAGTAGATGTATTAATACTTTTAATCAATTTTACTAATATAATATTTTAGTTAAATTTTGGTAATACTTTTAATCAATTTATTAGTATTTTTGAAAATTGAAATAGGCTAGATTAATATGATTATTATAGATTTTAATATTTTGTATTGTAAGATTTTTTTAAAATTTTAAATCATATATAAAAAACCTTATATAACCCGCCCGTGCCTTGCACGGGTTATAGGCTAGTATGTAACAATCTTGAAAGTAAGAATATTCAGGAATAAACGGAGTATGATTTATTATAGTTATAACAATAAAAATTATAATAATTGTAAGAACCCAGATTTTGGATGGAATTAAAACTTTTATGTATTTAATGATGTAAGAATGAATAGTGGATACGGCTACAATGTAATAATTGATATTTGGGAAAGAATGAATGGAATTCGACTTTATTATGTTTATGTCTTGAAGAACGCTAAAGGGCGACAACATAGGTAAGAATAATCTATCTTCTAAGGGAATAAGATATGGCAACTTCAAGCAAGAGAATACTCTCATGTCATCCAGATCGATAACGATTAATCCAGTAGTTCCGTAAAAAGGTTAAGGAACGATCGAAAGAGAATACGGACAATTATACAACCCTAAGAGAACAAGTAAAGAATACAGAATGAATAGTGTTTTGGGTGGGAGTATATAATAATATGAGACGACACTATATAGAAGTATTCGGAACGGATTTCCGAGTTCGTATTAGTGATCCAGGGGGAAAATAAGTGAATGTAAAAGCTGTCGGATTCTGAAAAACCGCACTTTTATTTTCTCCGAGAGTTCCCTGGACACTGATAGCCTTAAGTATTTAACGAATGGATTTAAGGAATATAAAATGGAAAGTTAGAATGAAAGATGGAGAATGAAAGTATTAATATTAAAGAGGATTCCCGGTAAACCCTAATTAGAAATCCGTGAAATATTCTCACGAACGATCAATCGAAACGGGTAATAACCGGACATAGAAACAAGCAGAGGAAGAAAGAGTCTTGTGCAAGCTACTAGTATAAATATCTAGTAACTAAACTAGAAGCAAGGAACTAGCACCTTAGAGGAAGAACTAAGTACTTAGCAAGTAACTACCTAGTTAAGCTTTAACCACCATAAAACCAACACATGTCTTGCCATTTGATCATCCAACACCTCATCACTTTAATAAAGTGACTTTTACAAGATATTATGTTGTAAGTGGATGAGAGTGAATGAGATTAAAACACAAAAAATCAAAAGAACCAAGCAACTCTCCCCCCCCCCCCCATTTCAAGAAACCATTCGGCCTCACCATTAATTCAAAATCCAAACTCCACCTTCCCACCATTGTTTGTTCTTGAAATAATTAAGGTGAGTCTTACATTTCATAAAACTTATCTCCTCAAAATCTTAGCTTCAAACTCATCCTTTTCCATTTTCAAAAAAATCAAACAAGAGGAGGGTGAATAGTGTTCATCAAGTACTAACTTTGTTTTCTTGATTTTTCATGGTTGATCTAGCAAGCATAATCACTCCTAAGGACCATACAAGGCTTAGTAAGGCTATATCACTATCTAAGGAAGGTATAAAGCTCTTGAAACCCTAACCCTTGTTTGAGATTTAAGCATGTTTATGATAGTTATAACTTAGTTATGGTTATGTTAAGATTATAAGCATGATTATGTATGGATTTTGGATTAATGATGTAAATAGCTAGATGAACGGAAAGGCATTTCTTGGCCTCAGTTCATGTATATAAGTAATGTATATGTTGTTTGGGTTGGATGCTATGTTTATGGGAAGATTCGAAATTGATAGATATTCGATTTACAGCCGTTATAATGCCTGATTTTACAATACCATGTTTTGTATGCCATTTTCCATGTCAAACCCCTACTGTCCAGACACCTTATCTGCCATGATAGGATAGGTAATGTTCTAAGCTTCGTTTTGATATAAAGATCACGTGAAACGGACTTACGGTTTAGGATTTATGACCAAATTACTAAAAGTAGTTCGAATCCGTAAACGAAAGTTCGTAACTGAAATTGAACCCTCGTAAGCTATGTAACGTCATGGCGAATCTTGGTAAATAAATACTAGGGGTAAGAAGGAAGGTGTGAAAGAAAACCGTATGTCAAAAAGAGCATTTTTCGATTTATTAAAAATGTTCGAGTCAAGGTTAAACGCGAACGAACCCCTAAAAGACGACTCTTTTATAACTTTGGTAAAACACTTAGAAAAGGGGCGATAAAACTCGGAGTATAATATTGGTTCGTAACGATCAACCTTAGAACTCATATGACTTAAGTATGTCCCAAGTATAAGTGCAGTGACATGTCGTATTAACGAACGAATGTCGGGTCGGATCAGCGATAATAAGTAATCCACTAAAAGGGGTATAACGAGATAATTCGAGAACGTGTTTCGATTTAAGTATAACTTAACTTTTAATATGTTAAGTGATTAATCCCGAATGCCTTGGCTGTTTATAGATCACCAAGCTGAACCGGGACCCGCTACCACTACCCCTTACCGTACTCGACTACCAGGCAAGTTTCAATTCCCTTCTTTTAGGCTGTTGTTGTGATTGAATAAATATATATATGTGATTGCTGATATACATATGCCATTGCATGCATGCGTACTTTCAAGTTGAATTGATATACTTGTTCCCTGAATGTTATTGTTGGCTTATAAGCTAGATGGTTATATATCAGTTATAAGCCGGTTATTGTAAGACCCTCATAGAAGGGCGTATATATCTTATTAATCAAAAATAGACCGGGAGTCAATATTCCTTGATATATCGAGATTACCTCGGAGGAAAATATTTAAGTAAATATATTCTATTATTTGGGCGACGAATATTATTTGAATATTCGTTCGAGACTAATTATTTTAACGATCCTTACTTCAAATAATTATTTGAACGTACATATTCATCGAATAATATTTCTCAATATTCATTCAGAGTCGAATTGATTATCGACTATTATTTCGAATATTCTTCTAAAGATGAGACTATTAAATGAATATTATTTGGATATTCCTTTAGAATATTATTTTATTAAATAAATATTACTTTTGAATATTCATTTAAGATATTAAATACTTGATGAATATTATTTTAATATTCATCTGAAGCTTGATTTAATTATCGAATATTATCTCGAATATTCCTTAAGGCTTGGATTACTAAATGAATATTACTTGATATTCATTTAGGATATTATTCATTAAATGAATATTACGTTTGAATATTCATTTAAATTCCTAATTAATTATGAATATTACCTTAAATATTCTTTTCAGGTCTTATTAATTAATGAATATTGTTTTGAATATTCATTTAAATATTTATTTATTCAATAAATATTCTCCTGATATTTCTTCAGGGATTATTTTGAGAAATACTCTGATTAAAGATATTCTTTCATATTCCCAAATATTCTTTAAATATTTTAACTCATTAAATATTCTCTGAATATTTATTCCATACTTAGAATAATCTCGATAAGGTTTATCTTCTTCGATTATTACAGAAAATATCTCGGAGTCATATTATTATTAATCTTATATCAAGAAAGGTTCTCAGACATCATTCTTCTTTGAGTCTATCTCCTTAATAATAAGGGAACCTTACTTGGAAAATGTTATTTATCTTGTCGACTTCCCGGTCATAAAGTATTCCCTTCACCCGCAACTCGGGTGCTGTTGACTTATTAAGTCGTTGCTTACCTTCTCATCTTCGAGGGGTAAGATTACTGGAACAAGTTGATATCCGTTACCAAGTAATAGCTTGGGAGTTATTGGTAAATTTTCCTTTCCAACTAGATACGACTACTTTGTGGAGTCTTATCAACAAGTATTATACTTGGGGAAAGGGGGACGAACGTTACATTCAGAATCATGAATTCTATTTGAACTAGGAGTCGTGTAAGAGGCCGAGTAGCGCCGGTCCATCCCCTTTGGCCCAACCGTTGGCCGGGGAGAGCTAGTAAGGCGGTATACAAGTAAAGCCGTCAGTTCTTCCTTCTACCGGTAGTAAATCTAAATTGAGCTGTACGATCTCGACTGATCATCAAGATTGGAACAGCGGGCACGGTGAATACTCCATCATTGGTTCATCATCCAAATTTATTTATTTCCTGTAACATTATTACAGTTGGCAGAGTTGGAAAAGTGTCATAACTGGAATTGCAACCTTTTCTTGCAAGTTCCTCTTCTTAATAATAATAAGAATATCTCGCTTACTTTGATGTAGCAGATATTTCTTCAAACAAATACTTTCAGTTACCTGGTAACTTCATCGTTCATATTATACTGGCATCATTTCCGTAAATGCATGGCATATGGTTTGAAAGATAGCTTTGAACTGTTTTAAATTATCGTTCAGTTATATATTTGTTGGTGGGCTTTCGCTCACCCTTGCCTTGTTTATATTATGTCACAACAACAGCTAGGACAGATGGCTCGCGTCAGGCGCACTCGGCGCAAGCAGGTTACCCGACCCACCGGACTACCCGCTGAGATGCTAGCCGCCATTGCTGAGGTAGCATAGTTAGACAGCTTTTGTTTCCTGTTTAACTATATGTATAATTAATGTAATTAACGGCAAAACTTTTAAACCTATGATGTTATCCTTTTGGGATTGTAATAACTTTTATTCGTAACCCCTTTAATGTAAGACTTATTTCAATTTCATCTCTGGGACTATAACTGTTGTGTGTGTGTGAGTGGTAATTATTGTGGGGTCACAGCATGTGATTTATTTATTGTGGACTCAAGTCAAGTACTATGAATGGATGTAAGACCGTAACCACCAGATCCCTGACCCCGGATCTGGGGGTGTTACAGAGATGGTATCAGAGCGAGAGTTATATATCCCAAGAGATGATACGACGTTATATAATAATAAATTCAATAATATAATAAGAACCCTTGCCAGGTTCACCTAAAACCCTTACAGGAACTTTTTAAGTATCATGATAGTAACATAGTTCGTCTTGTGTAGGCGAGCGACTTGTCGGCCGAGGAGGCAGCTGCGAGACAGCATGATGAGGACATGTTCCGGACTAGGGACCCATACTATGAGCACTTGCCTGAGGAGGATACTGAGCCTGAGGAGGAGGACGCTGAGGAGGTCCAGGTTGATGCTGATACTGATGTGATCGAGTCTGAGGAGGAGGACCCTGAGGAGGTCCAGGATGATGCTGACACAGATGTTGTTGAGACTGAGGGGGAGGAGGACCCGGAGGGGATCCAGACAGGACAGGATGCTGAGTTAGTGGTTGAGGATGATGATTATTGGGTTGTGACTGAGATCAGGACTTTGGGAGATGACACTGACATGACCACGGATCAGGTGGTGCCGGTAGATGAGGGTGTTGAGGGAGATATAGATGAGCCAGTAGTTGGTGCTGTAGGGAGTTATGGACTTTTTGTGCCACTCCTCCCTGTTGAGAGAGCCCCTACCCCACCACCACTACCTGTGAGCCCGTACCCCGACGAGTTTGAGGAGCTTACCCCAGAGCCCCAGCAGACAGAGACTGCCGCTCCAGCTGAGCCATCCACCCCACCTCATGCCCCGATAGGAGGAGTCCCAGTATGTGTTCACAACTTGATTGTGAACGGGCTTTATAGAGAGTGGTCTGTGGCAGATGCCAGGTTGGCAGAGTCTAGGAGTGAGTTAGCAGCAGAGAGAGCCGCCCGGATGTGGTTGCAGGTCAGGAGGACTATCAGTGACAGAGTTGGGTATAGGGCTGTGACCCGCATCGAGCTGAGGGCTCGGGTGAGGGTGCGACAGTTGCTTACTGATGGGCATGGTAGGGTAGACAGAGCAGAGGCTGAGGAGGTTTTCCGCATCGCCATGGGGAGGGTTCGAAGGATGTTTCGTCGTGGCGGCTGATTTCAGATGTAGTGATGCAGTGGTCTAGTTGTCTAGTCATGTACGGACATAGCAGTGCCGGCTTTTGTAGGGATGGTTTTCTTGTACTTGTTTTCCCTTTTTGCAGACTAGACAGATAGACAGCGTATTTCACTTTTGACTTGTTGTTGTTGTTAGGATGGCTGTACTTTAAACTATCGTTGTAACTCGGATGTTGTACCTTTTCGGTACCTGGTATATATTTGTTTCCATTTCAGTCATTACAATTTTGTTGGGATGTGATCACGAGTTTATTAGCATATGTATTACTTTTCGATTAAGTTGCCATGAGATATAAAACTGTGGGATTTTAAACCCAATCATGTAAAGAATTGTGCAAGGAAAAATCCTTTAAAACAGGTAAGTGAACCTAATGTATAATTTTCCAAATTTTCAGTAAAATGCCTCCAAGACGAATGGGCACTAGGGCTAACCCCCGAGAATCTACTAACCAAGAGAGTCACAACCAACACGAGGAAAACCGTGAAAGTAGTGAGGAACAAGATCAGGACTATAATGAGCAAGAAGATTCCCAGTATGGAGCAGAGGATGAACCCCTGTACTCTGAAGAATTTGAAAGGGAAATAGAGGGTGGAGAAACTGAAGTAGAACAGGAAGGGGAGAACCAGGGCGGAAACCCCATGGGCCATTTTATGGATCTACTTAGGCAGAATTTGAGCCAATACCCCCAACCACCACCAGGCAACAACACTTCAGTGGCAAATTCCTTTAGGGCCTTTAAGTCCCTTAAGCCCCCAGAGTTCCACGGATCGGCTGATCCCGTTGAGGCGAGGGCCTGGATCAAAGAAATGGAAAAGTCTTTTGAGATTCTGAGTATCAATGAGGCTCAGAAGACTGTTTTTGCTACTTACCTACTAAAGGGAGAGGCCAATTATTGGTGGGAAGCCAAGAAAAACATGGAGACTGATGCTGTCATAGCCTGGGAAAGGTTCAAACAATTATTCCTGGAGAAGTACTTCCCGAAGTTCATGAAGACCCAGATGGAACTTAAGTTTTTGGAACTGAAACAGAACAATATGTCAGTGGCGGACTATGAGGCCAAATTTACTGAGCTATCGAGATTTGTGCCAGAGTTTGTAGACACAGAAGAGAAGAAAGCTAACAGGTTTCAACAAGGGCTGAAGCAGTGGATCCAGAATAGGGTGGCTATTTTAGAGATTACCGATTATGCCACCTTGGTGCAGAAGGCAACCATTGTGGAGGCTGGTAGTGATCAGATGCAGAGAGAGAGAGAGAGAGGGGGATAAAGAGAAAGCATGTTAGTATGGCCGGAAGATCCGCTGGAGGAAAACCCCCAACCAAGTTTAATCGAGGAGCGGTTTCCCTACCAGGGAGGAATGTGGGGTTTAAACCATCTGCAAGTGTAAGTGTGAGCCAGGGCGGCCACCAATCAGGAATGTCCCGTTCCAACCCTTCTCGACCTCCATTGCCATTGTGTGCTACTTGTGGGAAGAGGCACTCCGGGGTGTGCAACCTGAAGCAGATAAACTGTTATAAGTGTGGGCGAGCTGGGCATTATGCTACCTCTTGCACCACGGTCATCCCTAATAGCACAACCTGTTTCCAGTGTGGACAGCGAGGGCACATGAGGAAGGATTGCCCAAAGAGCAAACCAGCAGCATCAGGAGCAAGCAAGGTTGTCTCAAATAGGCCACCAACTGCTAGGACTTTTAATATGTCAGTACAAGATGCCGTGAGGGACACAGATGTGATAGCAGGTACTTTTTCTCTCAATTCAGTCAGTGCAAATGTCTTATTTGATTCAGGAGCAACTAAGTCTTTTATATCTAGAGATTTTGCGCATAAGTTGAAACTTAAAACCCAGCAACTAAGAGATTCCTTACAAGTAGAAATAGCTAATCAGGAAATCGTACCGGTTAATCAAATTCACCCCGATTGTAAGCTAGAAATAGGAGGACGATCCTTCTATGTCGATTTAATTCCTTTTAAGCTAGGGGAATTCGATGTCATTTTGGGTATGGATTGGTTGTCTCGCAATGATGCGCGGATAGATTGTAAAGGGAAAAAGGTTAAGTTGAAAACCCCAGGGAAGAAAGAAATAGTGTTTAAGGGGATGCGACAGACCCAGAAAATTCTGACCATGGCGCAAACCAAGAGATTGTTACGAAAAGGGAACGAGGCTTATTTAGCCTACGTTATAGATACTCAGAAGGAAGTGCCAAGATTGCAAGACATTCTGGTAGTTAATGAGTTCGAGGACGTGTTCCCACAAGATCTTCCCGGACTACCACCTGATAGGGTAATTAAGTTTGCCATCGAATTAGCCCCGGGGACGGCGCCGGTTTCGAAGGCCCCGTACCGACTAGCCCCAGTAGAAATGAAGGAGCTAGCTAAACAATTACAGGAATTGTTGGATAAGGGCATGATAAGGCCTAGTGTGTCGCCTTGGGGCGCACCAGTGTTGTTTGTTAAGAAAAAGGATGGAAGTATGAGGTTATGCATCGACTACAGAGAATTGAACAAGCTAACCATAAAGAATAAGTATCCATTGCCCAGGATAGACTATTTGTTTGACCAGCTAAGAGGAGCTGAATACTTCTCTAAGATTGATTTGAGAACGGGATATCACCAACTGAAGATCAAACCTGAAGATATCCCGAAGACTGCATTCCGCACCAGATATGGACATTATGAGTTCTTAGTTATGTCATTTGGATTGACCAACGCCCCAGCAGCCTTCATGGACCTAATGAATAGAGTGTTCAAGGAATATTTGGACAAATTCCTGATAGTTTTCATTGATGATATTCTCATCTACTCAAAGACAGAGGCAGAACACGCTGAACATTTAAGGATAACCTTAGAAATACTCAGGAAGGAGCAGTTATATGCCAAGTTCTCCAAGTGTGAGTTTTGGAAAAATGAGGTACAATTCTTAGGGCACGTGATCAATAGAGAAGGAGTGTTGGTTGACCCCTCCAAGATAGAAGCAGTTTCAAACTGGGAACGGCCAACTACTCCAACCGAGGTGAGGAGTTTCATTGGACTGGCCGGATATTACAGGAGATTTGTCCAAGACTTTGCGAAAATCGCAGCTCCATTAACTCGACTTACCCGTAAAACCGAGAAATTTGAATGGACTGAGAAATGCGAGAAGAGTTTCCAAGAGTTAAAGAAGAGGCTGGTGACAGCCCCAGTGCTGGCATTACCTGATGGAAAAGGAGATTTCGTGATTTACAGTGATGCTTCGCATAAAGGACTGGGATGCGTGCTTATGCAGCACGGCAAGGTAATAGCGTATGCGTCTAGGAAATTGAAGGATTATGAAGTCAGATATCCCACGCATGATCTAGAACTAGCAGCCATAGTCTTCGCTTTAAAGATTTGGAGACACTACCTGTATGGGGAAAAATGCGAGATTTACACAGACCATAAGAGCCTCAAATACATTTTCACTCAGAAAGAGCTTAACATGCGCCAGAGGAGATGGTTAGAGTTAATCAAGGATTACGACTGTGAAATTCGCTATCACCCGGGCAAAGCCAATGTGGTGGCTGACGCCCTTAGTCGGAAAGAGAAGCTTAAGATGATAACTTCAGAGAAAGAGCTAGTGAAGGATTTTGAGAAGTTGGAAATCGAGGTTAAGTTACCTGGAGAGGGCCAAGAAAAGTTGATGGAAATTAGAATCCAACCTCCATTGCTAGAAAAGATTAGACTGTGCCAGGAACGGATGATGGAGGAAGAAAAGAACTCCACAGAAGAGCTAATGACCGGGGAGGAAATTAAGTGCGAAAGAGACAAGGAAGGGATCATGAGGTACACATACAGGATATGGATCCCAAATGTTCAGGAACTCAAGAATGAGATTTTAAATGAGGCACACCACTCAAGATACTCAGTGCACCCCGGTAGCACCAAAATGTATAGGGATTTGAAGGAGTATTACTGGTGGCCCAATATGAAAAAGGACGTAGCAGAGTGGGTAAGCAGATGCTTGACCTGCCAACGAGTGAAGGCAGAGCACCAGAAACCCAGTGGACTTCTACATCCCTTAGAGATTCCAGAATGGAAATGGGAACATATAGCCATGGATTTCGTAGTAGGTTTACCAAGGACCAAGGCTAATCATGACGCCATATGGGTAATTGTAGATCGACTGACGAAATCGGCTCACTTTCTCCCGATCAACGAAAGGTACACGGTCGACAGACTAGTGGACATCTACTTAAAAGAGATAGTGGCGCGACATGGAGTCCCAGTCGCAATAGTATCCGATCGAGATCCTAGATTTAACTCCAGGTTTTGGAGAAGTTTTCAAGAATGTGTAGGGACCCGGCTGAACATGAGCACAGCCTACCACCCCCAGACAGATGGGCAAAGTGAAAGGACCATCCAAACGCTAGAGGATATGTTGAGAGTCTGCGCGATAGACTTCAAGGGAAGTTGGGATGATCACTTGCCATTGGTTGAGTTCTCCTATAATAACAGTTATCATTCAAGCATTGGGATGCCACCTTATGAGGCCCTTTATGGAAGAAAATGTCGATCTCCCTTGTATTGGGATGAAGTTGGAGAGCGAAAGATGCTCGGGCCCGAAGTGGTCAAACGAACTAAAGATGCAGTAGATCTAATCAGAGGACGGTTGGTAGCAGCCCAGGATCGACAAAAGAAATATGCCGACTTAGCTCGGAAAGGCAAGGAATACGAAGTGGGGGACCTAGTGTTCTTGAAAGTGTCACCTTGGAAAGGTTTAATGAGATTTGGGAAGAAAGGAAAGCTGAGTCCCAGATACATTGGACCATTTGAGATCTTGAGACGGATTGGGGAACTAGCTTATGAGCTCGCATTGCCCCCGAATCTACAGCAGGTGCACAATGTGTTCCATGTTTCGATGCTGAGGAAGTATAATCCGGATGCTAAGCATATTATCGAGTATGAGCAAGTGGACATGCAACCAGACCTGACCTATGTGGAGCAACCTGTGGAAATCATAGACCGGAAAGAACAAGTGCTCCGAAACAAGGTCATTCAGCTAGTCAGAGTTTTGTGGCAGAACCACAATGTAGAAGAATCCACCTGGGAACTTGAAAGCGCAATGCAAGAGAAGTACCCCCACTTGTTTTCAAACTGATTCCGGGACGGAATCCTTTTAAGGAGGGGAGACTGTAAGAACCCAGATTTTGGGTGGAATTAAAACTTTTATGTATTTAATGATGTAAGAATGAATAGTGGATACGGCTACAATGTAATAATTGATATTTGGGAAAGAATGAATGGAATTCGACTTTATTATGTTTATGTCTTGAAGAACGCTAAAGGGCGACAACATAGGTAAGAATAATCTATCTTCTAAGGGAATAAGATATGGCAACTTGAAGCAAGAGAATACTCTCATGTCATCCAGATCGATAACGATTAATCCAGTAGTTCCGTAAAAAGGTTAAGGAACGATCGAAAGAGAATACGGACAATTATACAACCCAAAGAGAACAAGTAAAGAATACAGAATGAATAGTGTTTTGGGTGGGAGTATATAATAATATGAGACGACACTATATAGAAGTATTCGGAACGGATTTCCGAGTTCGTATTAGTGATCCAGGGGGAAAATAAGTGTATGTAAAAGCTGTCGGATTCTGAAAAACCGCACTTTTATTTTCTCCGAGAGTTCCCTGGACACTGATAGCCTTAAGTATTTAACGAATGGATTT
The DNA here is from genome assembly GCA_036435485.1 of Saposhnikovia divaricata. Taxonomy (NCBI): domain Eukaryota; kingdom Viridiplantae; phylum Streptophyta; class Magnoliopsida; order Apiales; family Apiaceae; genus Saposhnikovia; species Saposhnikovia divaricata. The sequence continues at coordinate 132,380,025 of CM071594.1, read as the reverse complement.
AAGGAATATAAAATGGAAAGTTAGAATGAAAGATGGAGAATGAAAGTATTAATATTAAAGAGGATTCCCGGTAAACCCTAATTAGAAACTCGTGAAATATTCTCACGAACGATCAATCGAAACGGGTAATAACCGGACACAGAAACAAGAAGAGGAAGAAAGAGTCTTGTGCAAGCTACTAGATTAAATATCTAGTAACTAAACTAGAAGCAAGGAACTAGCACCTTAGAGGAAGAACTAAGTACTTAGCAAGTAACTACCTAGTTAAGCTTTAACCACCATAAAACCAACACATGTCTTGCAATTTGATCATCCAACACCTCATCACTTTAATAAAGTGACTTTTACAAGATATTATGTTGTAAGTGGATGAGAGTGAATGAGATTAAAACACAAAAAATCAAAAGAACCAAGCAACTCTCCCCCCCCCATTTCAAGAAACCATTCGGCCTCACCATTAATTCAAAATCCAAACTCCACCTTCCCACCATTGTTTGTTCTTGAAATAATTAAGGTGAGTCTTACATTTCATAAAACTTATCTCCTCAAAATCTTAGCTTCAAACTCATCCTTTTCCATTTTCAAAAAAATCAAACAAGAGGAGGGTGAATAGTGTTCATCAAGTACTAACTTTGTTTTCTTGATTTTTCATGGTTGATCTAGCAAGCATAATCACTCCTAAGGACCATACAAGGCTTAGTAAGGCTATATCACTATCTAAGGAAGGTATAAAGCTCTTGAAACCCTAACCCTTGTTTGAGATTTAAGCATATTTATGATAGTTATAACTTAGTTATGGTTATGTTAAGATTATAAGCATGATTATGTATGGATTTTGGATTAATGATGTAAATAGCTAGATGAACGGAAAGGCATTGCTTGGCCTCAGTTCATGTTTATAAGTCATGTATATGTTGTTTGGGTTGGATGCTATGTTTATGGGAAGATTCGAAATTGATAGATATTCGATTTACAGCCGTTATAATGCCTGATTTTACAATACCATGTTTTGTATGCCATTTTCCATGTCGAACCCCTACTGTCCAGACACCTTATCTGCCATGATAGGATAGGTAATGTTCTAAGCTTCGTTTTGATATAAAGATCACGTGAAACGGACTTACGGTTTAGGATTTATGACCAAATTACTAAAAGTAGTTCGAATCCGTAAACGAAAGTTCGTAACTGAAATTGAACCCTCGTAAGCTATGTAACGTCATGGCGAATCTTGGTAAATAAATACTAGGGGTAAGAAGGAAGGTGTGAAAGAAAACCGTATGTCAAAAAGAGCATTTTTCGATTTATTAAAAATGTTCGAGTCAAGGTTAAACGCGAACGAACCCCTAAAAGACGACTCTTTTATAACTTTGGTAAAACACTTAGAAAACGGGCGATAAAACTCGGAGTATAATATTGGTTCGTAACGATCAACCTTAGAACTCATATGACTTAAGTATGTCCCAAGTATAAGTGCAGTGACATGTCGTATTAACGAACGAATGTCGGGTCGGATCAGCGATAATAAGTAATCCACTAAAAGGGGTATAATGAGATAATTCGAGAACGTGTTTCGATTTAAGTATAACTTAACTTTTAATATGTTAAGTGATTAATCCCGAATGCCTTGGCTATTTATAGATCACCAAGCTGAACCGGGACCCGCTACCACTACCCCTTACCGTACTCGACTACCAGGCAAGTTTCAATTCCCTTCTTTTAGGCTGTTGTTGTGATTGAATAAATATATATATATATGTGATTGCTGATATACATATGCCATTGCATGCATGCTTACTTTCAAGTTGAATTGATATACTTGTTCCCTGAATGTTATTGTTGGCTTATAAGCTAGATGGTTATATATCAGTTATAAGCCGGTTATTGTAAGACCCTCATAGAAGGGCGTATACATCTTATTAATCAAAAATAGACCGGGAGTCAATATTCCTTGATATATCGAGATTACCTCGGAGGAAAATATTTTCTATTATTTGGGCGATGAATATTATTTGAATATTCGTTCGAGACTAATTATTTTAACGATCCTTACTTCAAATAATTATTTGAACGTACATATTCATCGAATAATATTTCTCAATATTCATTCAGAGTCGAATTGATTATCGACTATTATTTCGAATATTCTTCTAAAGATGAGACTATTAAATGAATATTATTTGGATATTCCTTTAGAATATTATGTTATTAAATAAATATTACTTTTGAATATTCATTTAAGATATTAAATACTTGATGAATATTATTTTAATATTCATCTGAAGCTTGATTTAATTATCGAATATTATCTCGAATATTCCTTAAGGCTTGGATTACTAAATGAATATTACTTGATATTCATTTAGGATATTATTCATTAAATGAATATTACTTTTGAATATTCATTTAAATTCCTAATTAATTATGAATATTACCTTAAATATTCTTTTCAGGTCTTATTAATTAATGAATATTGTTTTGAATATTCATTTAAATATTTATTTATTCAATAAATATTCTCCTGATATTTCTTCAGGGATTATTTTGAGAAATACTCTGATTAAAGATATTCTTTCATATTCCCAAATATTCTTTAAATATTTTAACTCATTAAATATTCTCTGGATATTTATTCCATACTTAGAATAATCTCGATAAGGTTTATCTTCTTCGATTATTACAGAAAATATCTCGGAGTCATATTATTATTAATCTTATATCAAGAAAGGTTCTCAGACATCATTCTTCTTTGAGTCTATCTCCTTAATAATAAGGGAACCTTACTTGGAAAATGTTATTTATCTTGTCGACTTCCCGGTCATAAAGTATTCCCTTCACCCGCAACTCGGGTGCTGTTGACTTATTAAGTCGTTGCTTACCTTCTCATCTTCGAGGGGTAAGATTACTGGAACAAGTTGATATCCGTTACCAAGTAATAGCTTGGGAGTTATTGGTAAATTTTCCTTTCCAACTAGATACGACTACTTTGTGGAGTCTTATCAACAAGTATTATACTTGGGGAAAGGGGGACGAACGTTACATTCAGAATCATGAATTCTATTTGAACTAGGAGTCGTGTAAGAGGCCGAGTAGCGCCGGTCCATCCCCTTTGGCCCAACCGTTGGCCGGGGAGAGCTAGTAAGGCGGTATACAAGTAAAGCCGTCAGTTCTTCCTTCTACCGGTAGTAAATCTAAATTGAGCTGTACGATCTCGACTGATCATCAAGATTGGAACAGCGGGCGCGGTGAATACTCCATCATTGGTTCATCATCCAAATTTATTTATTTCCTGCAACATGATTACTGTTGGCAGAGTTGGAAAAGTGTCATAACTGGAATTGCAACCTTTTCTTGCAAGTTCCTCTTCTTAATAATAATAAGAATATCTCGCTTACTTTGATGTAGCAGATATTTCTTCAAACAAATACTTTCAGTTACCTGGTAACTTCATCGTTCATATTATACTGGCATCATTTCCGTAAATGCATGGCATATGGTTTGAAAGATAGCTTTGAACTGTTTTAAATTATCGTTCAGTTATATATTTGTTGGTGGGCTTTCGCTCACCCTTGCCTTGTTTATATTATGTCACAACAACAGCTAGGACAGATGGCTCGCGTCAGGCGCACTCGGCGCAAGCAGGTTACCCGACCCACCGGACTACCCGCTGAGATGCTAGCCGCCATTGCTGAGGTAGCATAGTTAGACAGCTTTTGTTTCCTGTTTAACTATATGTATAATTAATGTAATTAACGGCAAAACTTTTAAACCTATGATGTTATCCTTTTGGGATTGTAATAACTTTTATTCGTAACCCCTTTAATGTAAGACTTATTTCAATTTCATCTCTGGGACTATAACTGTTGTGTGTGTGTGAGTGGTAATTATTGTGGGGTCACAGCATGTGATTTATTTATTGTGGACTCAAGTCAAGTACTATGAATGGATGTAAGACCGTAACCACCAGATCCCTGACCCCGGATCTGGGGGTGTTACAATAATTTTTTTTATGGAAATTGACCATTACATTTTTAATTAATAAATTATAATCAGAATAATAGTTAGTGACTTACACATAAAACTGGAAAGAGATTATTTAAAAATCATCTATTCTAATACTCAGATAATCTCATATTCTTTTTTGGGAAAATAAATTGATACGTCACTAAATTTTGTCGGTTTTACTCTTCAGGTCCCTAAACAAAAAATTTCGCAGTACGGGTAATTAAACTTTTAAATTTTTCCCGATTAAGTCCTTCCGTTAGTTAGATTCTAACGACGTCAGAATCTTACTGACATGGCAACCTTTTCCGGCCAAAACTCCGGCGAGCTTGAGCTCTAACTCCAGCCAAAACTCGTTTTCGTTCAATTCTAAAATAAATCGCGTGTTTGGGGTCTCAAAACAAAGCTTGACAAATATATAATTGACCCATGAAAACCATTTGTGTGAACAATCAACAACCAAGTCGAAAAATGAATTTGAAAGTTCGGTAAAACTTAAAACTCGAACCTTACTAAATCGGAACCAAACAATGCAACTAATCAGGTACAATGACTCCAAACAATCATATGAAGCTATACAAACTGTCACATCTTTGTCCAAAAGCGTACATGATCATGTTAGATATATGTATATGTTTATATATAGCAAATAAAATTAAATATTTATATGCTCTATAGTTAAATAGATTAAGTCATTTTTAGCCGTTAAATTTATGAGTCACCCGAATTGCTGACACCTGATAATTTAAACTATAATTAGAGTTCTAAGTATTTGATTTAGATATTTGCATAAGAGTTTATAATAAAATGTAAAATGATAAATGTTCTAATTATTATAAAGAGACGTGTCTTTATTATCTCTGATTTATTTATTTTTGAATTTTATTATGGACAAAGTGGAGACAATGTGATGTTAAATTTGATATAAATTAGTATATTTAGATTGTGGTCATCTATATTAAATAGGACTATAATCTAAATTGTTTCTTTAAATAATATGTAAACATTATAGATTATTTAAATGTATATGTATAAAAACAATCTGTAGAGGCTACACGTGGCACACGGACTAAACGATTAGTGGATGGATGTATTATATGTAAACTAGTAATATAAGATAATCATAGACAATAAGCTTACAAGAGAGAAATTGGGAGAAGAAGAAAAGGGAGTTCAGAACAAAGGGGGTGGTGTCTTTCTCTTATTAGTATCCCTAATACACATATACGAGTTAAAGAATCAGGCATCTATCTACAAGTTCTGTGAGTTTCCTTCTCCCTTTAATCAAACTGGGTTAGTACTCCATGTATGTGTATAATAATCTTGGTCTTCCTTGCAATTTAAAGTATTACTCCATCAATTTTGCTTGTTTTGTCACCTCGTCCCTTTAAGATTAATTTTCGAGAAGAGCAGGTTATATATATCTCAAGTTACCTCTCACGTTATAGAGTAGTACATGAAGTTAGTGATTGTTAATTTTTCGTGTTATACTTACATAAGTTTAGTTATAGCAATCCTTAGATTTAATGTTTCTGCAGATTTTTTTTTACTCTGCATATAACCAAATTGGTGACCATGTTTATATACCTTAGAAATTGATTCTGACCTGGTATGAAGCATGTAAATAGTTGTTATAGTGTTCTTTATATGCCCAGGAATTGGTATTATGATTAAGAATTGGAAGAGAAGGTTTTGGGGATAAATTGAACTATTGTGCGGACAAAATTCTGGTTTCAGCATTAATGTCCTGTTTTGAAATCAGATTTTGGAAGGGTTAAAGACGTGGTTAGTTGTAGATTCAAAAGTAAAAATTGTTTGTTCACCTTTAACACACAAGTCTGTGAAATTTGGGAATTTTCATGGTCAAAGTGAAGGGGTTAGAACCTAAACATTGATAGAGTGTTCTAAAATTCTGGAATTTCCAGATTTCATATTTAATGTTGCGTCAATGTTTTGGTGCCCTTAATTTCGAAATTGGCTGAGAAGGAAAGAATGAAAGTTTTATAATTTGTCATATAGAATATGCTTGTAAAATATGGTAGCCACCAGATCAGTACAACTTGAGTTACAATTGATTCGGTGCAGCTGATCCAGTCTGTTGTAAATCTGCTGCATACTAAACTTCAAGATTATACCATAAATCATGTATAGTGTATTATATAGTGAATTTTGGATATGTGGTAGCCATGAATGTCTAGTGTACTCAGAAAAAAAGTATTATATAAATTGAATATAGATGGAAAGAGTTATAGCCAATGGAGTAAGGCTTGTCGGAGCTGCCAGAAATATCAAAGAAGAACTACACCTTATAGTTAAGTTTGTAAAATCTTCTAAACTGATTTAGAATGTGTCAAAACATAAATTCGACCTGAATAGACTAGTATATGTGTGCAATATATATACATATAAATTTAAGAAAAAGAGAAGCTGGGTGAGTGTTTAAATCATGAATATAGATTAACTGGTATTGTATGAAAACATGGATTAACTCAAGAATATTTCAATCGGGTCGGGAGCTGACGTGGAGTCTCAGCAGAGTAATAAAATACGATAGTTATCTCTTCAGGTGAGTATAAATTATAATTTCTCTCTATTTTAAGCTATTTGAATTCTTTTTGAATTATATGATTATGTGATAGTTACTTGATTTAAAACCACGAATACTTGGATTTATATGATACTTGAAAAGTGTACATTGTTTATATCATTTAGCTTGATACATGTACATGGATGATATTTTATTCATGAGTGCATATACACTGGAACTAAATAAAGGCCTTGTGACCTTCATATCCCTGTACTCGCAAATACACTTGGAAACCTTCGGGTTTATACACATGGGACCTTCGGGTCAAACACTTGGAATTCGGGGGCGATGCGAGATATGACAGGTCACAACAAAGAAAATGGAAAACAAAGCACATGCATACATGCACATGTCTCTATATTTCTTGGTTATTCTGTTATTCGCGTGACTTGCTAAATTATAACTGTGATAATTTATACTCATTGAGTTGCAAATCATATAAAATGCAAATACTTTACAGGTTATCCTAAGAACTAGTCTTTTGCGCATTATCAAGTTGGAGTAATAGACACAAGTTACAGATTGGACGGCTGATGCTCCAGACTCCCTACTCATCAGCACTTGTATATATAGTTATATATAACTAAGTCTTTGACAGTGGTGTGTAATATTTTGAATAGTACTCTAATGTGTATAACTAAAATGGAATAATATATGTGGTTTTGAGGATTTAATCTCCAAGTACTTGGATCTGTCTAGCTATATGAATGTTAATTTCTTTATATTAAATTCAAATACTTAAAGGTACAAGGGTGTCACACAAACCATCCAAACAAGTGCACGAAGTCACAATAAAAAATCCCCAAATTATAATCAAGAACCCTAAATTCTGCAGAAAATAAAATAAAATCATATAAATTCGAGATTTTACCCAAATTAAAAACTGATGCCAGAATATTGAAGAGGATGTTGAGAGCTTCGATTCGACTGCTTGAACACCAAAATCAGATATCAACAACGCCTTCAACTTGCGGTTTGATCTTCAAGAACCAAAAAATTAATAATTTTTGATAATTAGCTAGATTCTAACGGCGTTAGAATCTAACGGAAGGACTTAATCGGGAAAAATTCAAAAGTTTAATTACCCGTACTACGGAATCTTTTGTTTAGGGACCTGAAGAGTAAAACCGGCAAAGTTTAGTGACGTATCAATTTATTTCCCTTCTTTTTTTCTGACTAAAGATGTTGAAAAGGAAAATACTAGGTACCGGAAACCATTACCAAATTTTTTCCCAAAATGTGGTACTTATAGAATTGGTAACTTTCCGATAATAGTATGGGATCCCGCGTGTAATATTTCTAAAAGTATTGTTATTAGGCATGGGCATGCTCTAGATTATAAATATTTTGAATTACTTTTGATCACGTAGGATTGGATTGTTGATTTATTCGATTGTTCATATTTTCGTAGCAATTGTTGTGAGGAAACAGAATTTATGCAATACCCAATCGTGACATGCAAATTATAATTCTGGTTAAATTAAATCTGTTTTATATTTTGCGCTATGCTTTGTTTTGTTAAAGCAAACTTGAATGATTTGTAATAAATAGGTCAATGTTAAGTGTTAGGTCCGATAAGATTGTAGAAGGGGGGTTGAATACAATCTATACCATTTTCTCAAAATTTATTCGTTAAATAATTTTCACTTAAACGAATATTTTTGTGCGGAATAATATAACACAAATTTCAAGTTGAATATAGCAATATATTAACTTGATGGGTGTTACAAAATCAGTCCAAATGATTATCAAGGAATTAATAACTAATTAGAAAATTCAACATGAACTTTGCTAATTTAGTTAATAAAATCAAGATATCAATTTGTGAACTAGGAAACTTAATTCGCTAGTAGTACAAGAATCACAAGTAAACAAGTTCCAATGGATAGGATATTACAACTGAGATGAACTTGAATTTACAGAATTAAATTTGAAGGTGTTCTTGAGCTTGAGAGAGAGAGAAAATAGCTGCAGTGTGAATTTTTCTTGTTTTTCTCGACTGGTTCTGATCCTTCTGCATTCTTCTGCCTTATATACACAGCCATAGTCATATTACTTGATTTAAACTGATATGACAATCATTTTACATTAATATGACAATCGGTATGACTATCAAATCAATGTAATATGACTGTCCAGCTTAAATATGACTTTCGGTATAACTTATCTAGTCAATATAACATTCGGTATAATTTACCAAATGAATATAACATTCGGTATAACTTACCAATTGAATGAAATATGACTATCTCTTTTGAACTTCATATGACTATCTCCTTTGAACTGAATATGACTATCTCCTTTATAAACTGAATATGACTATCGGTATAACTATCAGTTTGATAGTTATATCATCATATTTTTCAGTTTATAATTAATTAAATGACTTATAAAAAATCATTTAACTAATTAATCCTTTTTCATATTAATTCTTATTTAATTAATCTAATAATCATTTTAACAAATATATTAATTCTGATAGAATTAATTTATTTATTAACTTAATTACTTGACTTAATCAATTAAAATAGAATTAATATAAATTCTTTAATAGTCAATACTCCGCTGAAAACCACATATTTATGATAAGTAACATACACTGGCATGATGTTGACGTTCGATGTACTGTCTGGTTCATGAACGACTAACTCCAATCTCTGTTCTTCATCGTGACTTTTAACACTGTGGTCTCTTTATACTCTTCACTCTCATCAATCATTCGGTACTGAAATTGTTTCTTGTCACTAATAGAAATCTCTGTCTTCTTAAATGAATCCACTTGTTTCAATGCTACCTTGAGGCCTGATCAGATATCTGAATCTTCTTCCAGTGTAAAACATCAAAACTATAGATTGACTTTTTGATTTTTCTTCTGACGGTTATCATCTTTTGAGATTCCTGTGACAGTTGATATTATTTACTTATTACAATCTAGTTTAATTGGATTAGGATCCTCGAACTACAAATAGGCTGAGTCATATGCCTTTCAATCTCCCCCTATTTGTTTGTTATACAATAACAAGCAAATACCTAGAGGATTCTTCAACTAATCCCAATTAAACAAGTAAAAGAAAACACTTTAAATGCTAAGTAAATAATGTAAAAGTTCTGGTTTATATTAACATTATCCAGATTCAAACAGAAAAGATAAATACAAGATAGATGATCCTCTAGACTGACCATATAAGACAATTATCCTATCTTGTTCTATCAAAGCTCTAATGATATAACTTGTAGAGCTAATCTTCATTTACCACTTTCTTTCTCATTGATTTCTCCTTCTTCTTGTTCATCCATATCCGGTAGATTCTTGATCATTTCTGAATCAACAAGTAATTCCCTTCTGGATGACACATCTGTAGGATAAACCAGTGGTATTCCAAGCTTCTTCCTTAACTCACCTTGATACTGCTTGTACTTCTTCATGTTGGTCTGAGCATAGGATCGAATATGATTTGCAGCTTCAATCTTTTCTTGTGATGCAAAACCATGATTTCGAAGAGCATATTCAACATATACCAAATGTCTGGCAAGGTGTGTATACAATTCGTCTGTTTGAAGATTAACAGTATGAATGACTTCTCCCTTGAGAATTTTAACTTGTGGAGGGTCATTTATAACTTCAGGACCAGCTCTTTCAGCAAACTCTTGAAACTTTTCATGAAGCAGTATGCCTAGTTCAGAAGATGTTCTTACTTTTGGTCTCAACACCCAAAGCTCTGACAGGGATCTATCATAGAAGAACTGAAGCGATACTTTGTGAGATCCGAGCTTATGACATTCAACAAAGATAAGTAGCTCACCATTCTTAGGATCAGATGCAGTGGTTATTCTCACAATTTCTTTCTTTAAAGCTTTCAAATACATATCATGTATAGGGTTCTTCTGTTTAAAGCTTTCAAAAATAGCAATCATCCGACGATCATCATAGTCAGAAGTTTGTGGTGAGTCAATTACCTTTTGAGCACGTTCCCACTTATCACCATTTTTGTACTTGATGTACATCTTCCTAGCTTTCAGCTTCTGAGCATGTTGCTTTTGAAGTGCTTCCTGTTCTGCCTTTTGAAGTCTTTCATTATGAGCTAACTGTTCAAGTGTCTTATTGAGTCTTTCTTCTCTCATAGCCAGATTAGCTTCATTCTGTTCGAGTTCTTTGTTTGCTTCAAAATTCATTTGTTGTGTTTCAACAGAATCAGGAATTATTTGCTCTTCATCATCCCAAAAACTGAGATCTGGTTCATCAAATTCTTCACCAACATCAGGAAACTGTAAGTCAGCAAACAGATCAATATCAGGTTCACCTGTATAGTAAAAACCTTCTACATCATCATCTTCCTGTTCTGCTGCTTGATGAGTTGTCTTCTTCCCTTCACTCCTATCTTCAATTTTTTCTTTACTTGCACTTCCTCCCCCTCTAGATTTCTCCCCCTTAGTTGAGGAATCCTCTACAGTCTTGTGACTTGTACCAGCTCCAGGGTCACTTCCATCACTACCTCCAAAGAATTTCTTCTCTTCTGCTGTAAGTGAGTGAGTTCTGCTGATGATATTATATAAGTGTCTTAACCCCTTCGCTTGATGATCACTTTGCTTTTCAATCTGACTGAGACGATGTTCAGTGGTTAAGTGATTTTCATTTATGTTGTTCTGAAGATCTTCAATCTGATTAGCCATAGATGATATAATAAGATCTTGAGCCACTGTGACATCTCCAGAGTCTTCAACTGCTTGTTGTTGAGAGAGTTTAAGTGCATTGATTTTGTTGTTGAAGATAGTTCTCATGTTGTCCATATCAAACCTCAAGTTTTTGTTGTCCTCTTCAGCTTGAGCAAGACTTTCTTTCATTTGATTGAGTTGAGCAATGAGAGATAAAGTGTATGTGTCATTGTGTGCTCTCACCTCAATAGCTCTCTGAGTATCACTCACCTCACGTGCTAGTGTTTCACTCAGATTTGAAGTAATTCTCACATCACTCCTCTCATAATCCTGAGCTGCATCCATTGTACCTGCACTGGAGATCACCCTAGCCTCCTCTTGGAAGGTCAGTGGTGGTGCAATGGGATTTCGCAAATCCCGATCAACCTGTGAAGGTTCTTCTGCCGTAACAATGGCAGGCACTGTAACTTGCTCCACTTGCATAACAATGTTTTCAGCTTCATTTGCGAAAATATCTTCCCCCATTGTGAGTAACAGGGGTGAGCTTGAAGGAATGAATGGGTTTAAGATTGCCTTTGACATGGTTTTACTTTTCTTTGGTGATGGCAAATCTATTTCACTCACAATATCACTACTGGGAATAGCTCTTTTGAATGACAATTTCTTTCTACGATAGTGTTTGGAGAATTTAGGATCAGTGTTTGGTGCATTGACCTGGGATAAAGGTTGTGGATCTACAACCCCTTGGTCACTTCTCACAATCATTTGACTATCAGAAAGATATTGAGATTGTAGCGGAGTTGAGTCAAATACCTGATCATTGACATGTACATCATCTTCATTCTGAGTGTGTTGATCCACTGGAAGTTGATGTTCAAGAACATTCAAGGGTTCAGAATCAGGTTGAGGTACTAGAACTTGTTCTGCTTCAGGATGTGGAGCTTGTTGAATTAAAGGTACCTCAGCATCTGGCTGTGGCATGACATTTGGCAAATGTATGTATGTAGACATATAAGGTGTTATGACTACAGGAACATGCAACAAGACCTTAGAAGTATCCAGCCTGGTGTAGAACTTCTTGTTTGGTTTACCAGACCATTGAATTCGATCATTTGGAAATGGAGCAGGTTGATCCTTAGGCATTAGATGATTAAAAATTAGTGTCAAAAATTGAGGATAATGACACTTAACCAGTTTACCTTTTCCAAAGTTCTTTGTAGCCTTCTTCAATCGATTCAGCAGAATAGGCCATATCAAGCTGCCAAAATTGATTCTTCTATTGTGAGCAATCGAGAAACCAATTGATTGTAACATACCTGTGATGACAGTATTGTTACTCTTTGTAGAATTAGCAAACACCTTTGCTATGATCTCGAAGAAGATATTCCATTCTTGAACAAGATTGCTTTTGAGTGGTCGTTTCAGATTTAGTTGACCATGATAGTTGATATTTGTGAAAAATTGAGTCAACTCATCATTTGAAGGCAATTCAGCAAATCGTTCAGTAGGAAGCCCCAGAGCAGCATTGAAGACAGATTCATCCACTGTATATGTCTGGCCATTAAAATCGAATGAAAACGATCTTTCATCTGAGACAGCTGTAGTACACATTAGTTTGAGTGGACCAAATTTCATTGGAACATTTGCAGTTATAGAGTGACTACAGAGATTTTGTTCGTTTAGGAATTTTATCCAGGACTTGAATCGATCCACTGGGCAATCCTCGGGATTAAAATATCCAATATAATTGTGATTCACAAGCTCAAAATTATTATAAGCACCAGCCATTGCAAATCAGGGATTAAAATTAATAAATCTGCAAAATTCAACAATTTAACCCAATTAAATTACCAAATTCGAATTAATAAATAAATAAAAATTCGAAAAATCAAAATCTTTATCAAAAATTCTGAAAAATTTAGACAAAGATCTTGATTGCAATACAAACACACATGTATTTTTAGTTTTCACAAAATCACCACCATTTGTTCGGATTTTTAGATCAAAAAATCGAACTTTTCAAACTCAAAAACTCAAAACCTCTATCAAATCTTACATTTTAACCTTGATTATGAAGATTATTGACTGGGTAATCAAGAATGGTTCTTAGAAACGTGTTTTGAGAATGATTCGAGGCAGAAATTCGACAGCAATTCGTTTGAAAATGGTGTGTATATAGTGTATGTATTGTTCGAACGAATTGGGTGACTTAACACGCCAATATAACAACCACTGTGATATGACTGTCAAATATAACTTAGCTAATATATATCAAATAACTGTGATATGACTATCGGGTGATAGTCATACCGATAGTTATATTACGTTTAAAACGTAATATGACTATCCTTGGCAGTAAGTTATATCGCAGTTAATCTCTAATATAACTACTGAAAAAGCACATAATATAACAATAAAATCTTAGTTATACCGATAGTTATATTACTATAAAAACACAATATAACTATAATCTAATTAACAGTTATATTTAAACAAAAACAAAATTATATCTAATTTATTACTAAGTTATATTACCCCATTTAAAACTAATATAATTAATCACAAGTTCGAATATAACAATCAAGTAGATTGTTATACCGATAGTTATATTCTAACAAATCAGTTAATATAACTAACTAAAAACAGAATATTAACAGAATTTTAATCAAGAAAATTACATTAATAATTTTCATAAACAAAAAATAGCAAATTAATTTATACTAAAATTATAAAACCTAATAAAAATTATAAAAACGATCATATGCAGTCCCTTTTACGAAATCAAACATTAATAACAGAAGGACAAACATTACAAATAAAATAAAATAAAATAAAATAAAATAAAACCAAATAATCATACTACATATTTACATAATTATTTCTGATGAGTTAATAAATCTATAAATTTTCTAATAAAACAATTTCCATATAGAAAATTATTCAAAAAGAAACTATGATTTATTTAAACAACAAAAATAATCAAACTGAATTAAAAACAATAAATTTTCAAGAAAAATAGATTTCTCATAAATTACAGCTTGTAAAATTCGAGAAAAATATTTTCAAAGAAAATGAATTAATCTAAAAATATAATAAGTAATTAAAAATATGTACAGAAGATAATAACACTGATTTAAGATGAAACAAGCAAGAGTATAAGTTGATAAAATAATTATACAAGTGATTTAATAAGAAATATTAACACAATAATCACTTGTAAATTATTAAAGATCAAACCTCAGATATTAACTAGTTTAATTACTAGGACTGTTTAACATACCCAATTCACCAACAATTCTGGTAAATGTGGATTCGTCAAGAGACTTAGTAAAAACATCTGCTGTTTGTTCTTCCGTGGGTACAAAAAATAACTCCACGGTACCATTCATGACATGCTCTCGAATAAAATGATACCTGATGTCAATATGCTTTGTCCTTGTGTGCTGCACAGGATTGTTAGAGATTGCTATGGCACTTGTATTATCACATAAAATTGGAATTTTATCGAGCACAAAGCCATAGTCTCTCAGCTGATTCCTGATCCACAAAATCTGTGCGCAACAGCTTCCAGCAGCTATATATTCAGCTTCAGCCGTTGAGTTGGAAACTGTCTGTTGTTTCTTGCTGTACCAGGAAACTAGTCTACCACCTAGGAATTGACAACTCCCAGATGTGCTTTTTCTATCCACAACACTTCCTGCATAGTCAGAATCTGTATATCCAACAAGATTAAAACCAGAATCTTTAGGGTACCAGATGCCTAGGTTAGGCGTACCCTTAAGATATCTCAAAATTCTTTTAACAGCAATGAGATGAACATCTCTAGGATCCGATTGGAACCTTGCACACAAACACGTAGCATGCATAATATCAGGTCTACTCGCAGTAAGATAAAGAAATGAGCCTATCATACCTCTGTAGCTTGTGATATCTACCTTGGCAGAATTTTCACATGCTCCAAATTTGACAGCTGTGGATGATGGTGTCTTTGCTGAAGAAGAGTCCTCCATTTGATACTTCTTGAGAAGCTCTTTGACATACTTGGATTGACAGATAAATATTCCATCTGTCCTTTGACTTATTTGCAATCCAAGAAAGAACTTCAACTCACCCATCATGCTCATTTCAAATCTACCCTGCATTAACTTTGCAAATTTCTTGCACAAAAGATCATTAGTAGACCCGAATATTATATCGTCCACATAGACTTGGACTATAATTGTATCATTCTTATGTTTCTTTGTAAAGAGAGTTTTGTCTATGACACCTCTAACAAAATCATTTTCAAGTAAAAATTCAGAGAGAGTGTCATACCATTTCCTTGGTGCTTGCTTAAGACCATAGACAGCCTTGAAAAGGAAGTAGACATAGTCAATTAAATGTAACACCCCCAGATCCGGGGTCCGGGATCCGGTGGTTACGGTTTCCAATTCTATCCACAACAATTGAACTTTCCTTAACATAAAATAAATTACGTCTCTATAACCCAACCCAACAATATAAAACACACCCGTTATAGTCCCAGAGATGAAATCAGAGTAACAATCAAATTTTTATTAATCACATTATGAGTTCTTACAATCCAAAAAAATTTCAATATAAATACATACTCTTTGCCATCCATTTACATAAGTCATACTAGACCATATCCTTGGTACTGAAAGAATAAATATACCCTACCAATAGCTTCTTCTTCAGCTCTGGTAGTCTCATCGTCCTCGCCCGCGTCGAATGCGCCTTGTGCGAGTCATCTGGTCTAGCTGCTGTTGTGATATAATAATAAAGCAAGGGTGAGCAATAGCCCACCAACAATAATATATAACTGAACGATAATGTATAACAGTTCAAAAGTATCTTTCAAACCATATGCCATGCATTTACGGAAATGATGCCAGTATAATATGAACGATGAAGTTACAAGGTAACTTAAAGTATTTGTTTGTAGAAATATCTGCTACATCAAAGTAAGCGAGATATTCTTATTGTTATTAAGAAGAGGAGTTTGCAAGAAAAGGTTGCAATTCCAGTTATGACCCTTTTCCAACTCTGGCAACAGTAATCATGTTGCAGGAAATAAATAAATTTGGATGATGAACCAATGATGGAGTATTCACCGCGCCCGCTGTTCCAATCTTGATGATCAGTCGAGATCGTACAGCTCAATTTAGATTTACTACCGGTAGAAGGAAGAACTGACGGCTTTACTTGTATACCGCCTTACTAGCTCTCCCCGGCCAACGGTTGGGCCAAAGGGGATGGACCGGCGCTACTCGGCCTCTTACACGACTCATAGTTCAAATAGAATTCATGATTCTGAATGTAACGTTTGTCCCCCTTTCCCCAAGTATAATACTTGTTGATAAGACTCCACAAAGTAGTCGTATCTAGTTGGAAAGGAAAATTTACAAATAACTCCCAAGCTATTACTTGGTAACGGATATCAACTTGTTCCAGTAATCTTACCCCTCGAAAGATGAGAAGGTAAGCAACGACTTAATAAGTCAACAGCACCCGAGTTGCGGGTGAAGGGGATACTTTATGACCGGGAAGTCGACAAGATAAATAACATTTTCCAAGTAAGGTTCCCTTATTATTAAGGAGATAGACTCAAAGAAGAATGATGTCTGAGAACCTTTCTTGATATAAGATTAATAATAATATGACTCCGAGATATTTTCTGTAATAATCGAGGAAGATAAACCTCATCGAGATTATTATAAGTATGGAATAAATATTCAGAGAATATTTATTGAGTTAAAATATTTAAAGAATATTTGGGAATATGAAAGAATATCTTTAATCAGAGTATTTCTCAAAATAATCCCTGAAGAAATATCAGGAGAATATTTATTGAATAAATACATATTTAAATGAATACTCAAAACAATATTCATTAATTAATAAGACCCGAAAAGAATATTTAATGTAATATTCATAATTAATTAGGAATTTAAATGAATATTCAAAAGTAATATTTATTTAATGAATAATATCCTAAATGAATATCAAGTAATATTCATTTAGTAATCCAAGCCTTAAGGAATATTCAATATAATATTCGATAATTAAATCAAGCTTCAGATGAATATTAAAATAATATTCATCAAGTATTCAATATCTTAAATGAATATTCAAAAGTAATATTTATTTAATAAAAATAATATTCTCAAAGAATATTCAAATAATATTCATTTAGTAGTCTCATCTTTAGAATAATATTCGAAATAATAATCGATAATCAATTCGACTCTGAATGAATATTGAGAAATATTATTCGTTGAATAGTTACGTTCAAATAATTATTTGAAGTAAGGATCGTTAAAATAATTAGTCTCGAACGAATATTCAAATAATATTCGTCGCCCAAATAATAGAAAATATTTACTTAAATATTTTCCTCCGAGGTAATCTCGATATATCAAGGAATATTGACTCCCGGTCTATTTTTGATTAATAAGATGTATACGCCCTTCTATGAGGGTCTTACAATAACCGGCTTATAACTGATATATAACTATCTAGCTTATAAGCCAACAATAACATTCAGGGAACAAGTATATCCATTCAACTTGAAAGTAGGCATGCATGCAATGGCATATGTATATCAGCAATCATATATATATATATATATATATATATATATATATATATATATATATATATATTTATTCAATCACAACAACAGCCTAAAAGAAGGGAATTGAAACTTGCCTGGTAGTCGAGTACGGTAAGGGGTAGTGGTAGCGGGTCCCGGTTCAGCTTGGTGATCTATAAATAGCCAAGGCATTCGGGATTAATCACTTAACATATTAAAAGTTAAGTTATACTTAATTCGAAACACGTTCTCGAGTTATCTCGTTATACCCCTTTTAGTGGATCACTTTTATCACTGATCCGACCCGACATTCTTTCGTTAATACGACATGTCATTGTACTTATACTTGGGACATACTTAAGTCATATGAGTTCTAAAGTCGATCGTTACGAACCAATACTATACTCCGAGTTTTATCGTTCGTTTTCTAAGCGTTTTACCAAGGTTATAACCAAGCGGGTTTTTAGGGGTTCGTTCGCGTTTAACCTCGACTCGAACATTTTTAATAAATCGAAAAATGATCCTTTTGACTTACGGTTTTCTTTCACGCCTTCCTTTTTACCTCTAGTATTTATTTACCAAGATTCCCCATGACGTTACATAGTTTATGAGGGTTCAATTACAGTTACGAACTTTCGTTTACGGATTCGAACTACTTTTAGTAATTTGGTCATAAATCCTAAACCGTAAGTCCATTTCACGTGATCTTTATATCAAAACGAAGCTTAGAACATTACCTATCCTGTCATGGCAGATAAGGTCTCTGGACAGTAGGGGTTCGACATGGAAAATGGCA
This sequence comes from Saposhnikovia divaricata, assembly GCA_036435485.1. Lineage (NCBI taxonomy): Eukaryota > Viridiplantae > Streptophyta > Magnoliopsida > Apiales > Apiaceae > Saposhnikovia > Saposhnikovia divaricata. The sequence goes on along the minus strand of CM071594.1, from coordinate 132,361,395 downwards.
TACAAAACATGGTATTGCAAAATCGGGCATTATAACGGCTGTAAATCGAATATCTACCAATTTCGAATCTTCCCATAAACATAGTATCCAACCCAAACAACATATACATGACTTATATACATGAACTGAGGCCAAGAAATGCCTTTCCGTTCATCTAGCTATTTACATCATTAATCCAAAATCCATACATAATCATGCTTATAATCTTAACATAACCATAACTAAGTTATAACTATCATAAACATGCTTAAATCTCAAACAAGGGTTAGGGTTTCAAGAGCTTTATACCTTCCTTGGAGTGTGTTCTAGCCTCAATAAGCTTTGTATGATCCTTGGGTGGCCTTAAGCTAGCTAAATCAACCATAAAAATCAAAGAAAACCAACATTAGTTCTTGAAGAACACTATTCACCCTCCTTGTAAATGATTTATTTGAAAAAGGAAACAAAGGATTTTGGACTTGAAATTTCTAGGAGATTAGTTTCTTGAAATATAGAACTCACCTTAAAAATTACAAGATCAAACAAGGAGTGGAAGGTGGACTTTTGTTTTTGAATTTCCTTAAAGCCGAATGGAAGAAAAAAATGGGAGAATGGAGTTGTTTGGCTTGCTTCACTTTGCTCTCATCTATTTTGTGTGAATTATTGCTTGGTTTAGAAAATATCTTGTATAAAGTGGTTTTAATAAAGTGGCTATGTCATTGCATGCATCACTTGAGCCATGTGTTAAGATCTTGTGGTCTTGATGAGGTATTAAGGCTTACTAAGTAGTTTGATCTCTAATGTTACTAGTTAGCATTGTAACTAGCTTGGTCACTTGGTCTTATCCTCTTGCACATGCATGCATCTTGCTTCCCTACTTGATTCATTGTCCGGTTATTGCCCGTTTCGATCGATTGTTCGTAGGAATATTTCACGGATTTCTAATTAGGGTTTACCGGGAATCCTTTTTAATATTAATACTTTCATTCTCCATCTTTCATTCTAACTTTCCAATTTATATTCCTTAAATCCATTCGTTAAATACTTAAGGCTATCAGTGTCCAGGGAACTCTCGGAGAAAATAAAAGTGCGGTTTTTCAGAATCCGACAGCTTTTACATACACTTATTTTCCCCCTGGATCACTAATACGAACTCGGAAATCCGTTCCGAATGCTTCTATATAGTGTCGTCTCATATTATTATATACTCCCACCAAAACACTATTCATTCTGTATTCTTTACTTGTTCTCTTAGGGTGGTACAATTGTCCGTATTCTCTTTCGATCGTTCCTTATCCTTTTTACGGAACTACTGGATTAATCGTTACCGATCTGGATGACATGAGAATATTTTCCTGCTTGAAATTGCCATATCTTATTCCCTTAGAAGATAGATTATTCTTACCTATGTTGTTACCCTTTAGCATTCTTCAAGACATAGAAATAATAAAGTCGAATTCCATTCATTCTTTCCAAATATCAATTATTACATTGTAGCCATAACCACTCCTCAGTGGTTTCCTACCTTCATTCTTAAATCAAATATAATAACATCCCAAAATATCAAATCCTCAAAGTTAATATCTCAATTCTTGGATTATAATAATATTTAATCCACTGTCCGGTCAAATATTATACCGAAAAGAATTTTGGAATTTCTGAATTCCGATCGTCTCTGCATTCACTTATTTCCTCCGCGTATTACTAATATGACTTCGAAACATCCATATCACGTCCCGTACATAGGGTGGAGTGAAAAGTTTTCCAACTTAAAAAATCACTATTCATCCACCAAATTACTATGCACGTACAGGAAACACTATGCACGTACGGGAAATACTATGCACGTACGGGAAATACTATGCACATACGGGAAATACTATGCACGTATGGGAAACACTATGCACGTACTCATTTCCCTTCAAGGATCCATTAGCTCCTTCCTGGATGGTAGATTATTCTTATCTAGGTCCTCAACCCTCGAATTACTCTATTCTGACAATATACCAATGCATCAGGATCATTGTCCAAAGCAATATCCATTCATTACAATCATTGTTCTTTGAAACCACCATTCATTAGAGCTGGTGACCTTGTTGTCGGAATCATTGTTCCTCATTTTATCATTACTTAATAAAAGTTTTAATTATATCCAAAATTTGGGGTTCTTACATTAAATCTGGATCTTCAAAGCCAGGGGGCTGTTCTACATAAACCTCTTCATCTAGCTTGCCATTCAAGAAAGCACTCTTGACATCCATTTGATAAACTTTAAAGTTTGAAAATGCTGCGAATGCCAAGAATATTCTTATGGCCTCAAGTCTAGCCACTGGAGCATAGGTCTCATCATAGTCAATGCCTTCAGATTGGGAGTAACCCTTTGCTACCAGTCTTGCTTTATTTCTCGTCACTGTGCCATCTTCATCAAGTTTGTTTCTGAATACCCACCTTGTGCCAACTACTGGTCTGTCTGTAGGTCTGGGTACCAGCTTCCAAACTTCTTGTTGTTTAAATTGATTGAGTTCATCTTGCATAGCAATCACCCAATCAGGATCAGAAAGAGCTTCTTCAGTTTTCTTAGGTTCCATTTCAGATAGAAACCCTGAATAATTGCATTGATTCTGAAGAGCTCTTCTAGTCTTTACACCAACAACTGGATCACCAATGATTAACTCAAAAGGATGAGCTCTATTCCAAACAGTCTGTCTGGGAAGATTAGATCTTGATGATTCGCCTTGACCTTCATTGGGATGTTGTGTGTGACCAGTTGACCCTTCATTTTCTCCCCCTGAGTTGTTGCCAGGTTGACTAGATGATGATTGATTATTAGAGTCAGGGGAATTTTGACTACTATCATTGATTTCATCACCATTACCCTGATCATCATTGTTGTCATTAGCATCAGCAAAAATCTCAGGTGCATTGTCATCATCTGAATCTGTATCTGTCATGTCATCGAAAGATAGCTTCTCAGATGGATTCTCAGTTTGGATACTAGGGAGTTTAGTGTCATCGAATGTTACATTGACACTTTCCATCATCTTCTGTTCATCAATCACATACACTCTGTATGCTCTCATTGAATAACCAATAAAAATTACTTCAAATGCTTTGGTATCGAATTTACCACCTTGATCATCACCTTCTTTAAGCACAAAGCACTTTGCCCCAAATACATGAAAGTATTTGAGTGAAGGTTTCTTATCAGCCATAATTTCATAGGGTGTCTTCATTTGATCTTTATTGATTAGAGTTCGATTCTGGGTATAGCACGCAGTATTGATGGCTTCAGCCCAAAAGTACAATGGAAGCCTTGATTCACTTAGCATAGTACGTGCAGCTTCAATCAAGGTTCTATTCTTTCTTTCCACTACCCCATTTTGCTGAGGAGTTCTTGGAGCTGAATATTGTCTGGTTATACCCTTCTCAGTGCAAAAGTCATTTAGAACTGCATTCTTGAATTCAGTTCCATTGTCTGATCTTATAGTTCTCACTGGATACGTAGAATCTCGCTCAATTAATTTAATGTGATCAATCACCAGTTGTGGAGTCTCATCTTTAGAATTCAAAAATAGAACCCATGTGTATTTTGAAAAATCATCAACAATCACTAGAGCATATCTCTTCCTTGACATAGACATCACATTAACTGGACCAAACAAATCCATATGAAGTAATTGTAATGGTTCAGTTATTGAAGATGCATCAGTGCTCCTGTGACTTGCCCTTTTTAGCTTGCCCTTTTGACATGCATCACACAGTCCTTCTTGAGTGAATTCCATTGAAGGCAAACCTCTCACCAATTCTCTTTTGACCAGAGAATTCATTGTCTTAAAATTAAGATGAGAAAGTTTCTTGTGCCATAGCCAACTCACATCATTAGATGCTTTAGTGTAGAAGCAAGTGACTTCTTCAGTGCTTCCTGAGTTCATATTGGCTACGTACAGATTGCCTTTTCTAACTCCTGTCAGTTGTGGCTTTTCATTTCTCTTGTGTGAAATTAGACAATTCTTCTTATTGAAATGAACTTCATAACCTTTATCACAGAATTGACTGACACTGAGCAAATTGTGCTCAAGTCCTTTCACAAAAGAAACTTCATCAATGATAACATTTCCAGCTTCAAGTCTGCCATATCCATCAGTTCTACCTTTGCTGTTATCTCCAAAGGTAACTACTGGGCCGGCCTTCTCCACCACATTTGTCAGCAGGGTTCTATCTCCAGTCATATGCCTTGAACATCCACTGTCCAAGATCCAGGTTACTCGATCAACCTGTTCAATACCCTGCAATGACAAATGAGTTAAACCTTCTTCGGGACCCAAATTTGATTGGGTCCTGCGTATTTAAAGTATTGACCTTTGTCAGGCAAAACAACATTTTTAAGTTTAACCTCTTTAGTCAATAAACATTTAACCTTATAAACAGATTTGAAAATCTTTTGTTTATTCTTGGGTAGCCATGTTTCTCTCGCAACAGTAACACTTGTGTCATTGACTGGACATTTGACCTGGTAGACATTCTTGGTAATCTTTTGTTTAGTCTTAGGTACAAATGTCTCTCTCCTAACTTGAGGAGGAAAAGCAGTCTTAGATCGAACATTATTGTTCCTGTTCATGTGCTGTCGAGGAGCATTCTGTTTAACACATGCATAATTACCATTAAAATAAGCACGCATATTGTTAAAAGCACAAGACATACAATTGATAATACCACATGCTTTATGATTAGAATCAATAGTAGGCATGGTATTTTTCTGTTTTGACTTGTTACTACCTAATCCAGTCTTAGAAGAACTAGCTGATTCAACAACTTTGACTGGTACTTTAGGTACATCTTTCTTGGATGACACATTTGTTGTGTTAACGTCCTCAACTGATTTAGCCTTAACAAATACTGTGACATTTTTCTTGGATGACACATTCTTTGTATTATAGTTCTTAGCAGTTTTATCCTTAACACATTTATTCTTAACAAGAACTGTGCCATTTGCAGTATCCTCATTTCTCATTTCTTCATGTATAACCATAGAACGAATATCTGGTGGACCAGCATCAGATTTTGTAAACATTGGTTTTTCAACATTCTTGAGAATATGTGGTATACCTCTTTCTTTAGCTGGGATAGAATTAGGAGAATGATTACTCAAAGAACCAACAGCTTGACTGTAATCAAATCCTATTCCTACAGTTTGTTCTACTACTTGTTTGTTGAAGAAATCTTTAGAAACCTTAACAGTATTATAACAAGCTCTAACCTGTGTTTCAAGTTCTCTAATCTTGGTTTCTTGTTCAGCAATCCTATCAACTTGTTTTACCATGTATTCTCCTAGACCCTTTTCTCTGTAGTTAAGTCGAGCTATTTCTTCTATATTCTTATCTTGATTAACCTGCACCTTTTTTAAATCTAACATTTGATTTTCAAGGTTAGTGTTAACAAGACTTATTCTCTCGTACCCTCTTTGTGCATTATTCAAGGAACTACGTAAACTACCAATTAACTGAGCATCAGTAAGAATTACCGGAGTGGTATAATAAGTTGAAGATTCAGCATTTGCCACCAACGCAAAGTTTCCATATTCTTCATCTTCGCTATCTGTATCATCCCAGCTTTTACCAACAGCCACATAAGCTCTTCCACTTTTCTTCTTTTCAGAAGCATAATCTTTCTTCTGTGTTTGCTTGGGTTTCTGACACTCAGTAGCAAAATGTCCCAACTCATTACAATTGAAACAACGGATTTTGCTTCTGTCAACAGTTCCAGTTTTATAACCTCCCCTGTTACTAGAGGATGAAGAACCTCCTCTCTGAAATCTGTTATTTGACTTAAACCTGAACTTTGGATTTCTTCTGAATCTGAAGTTACTGAATTGTCTCACCATCATTGCCATAGATTCATCTTCCAATTGATCCAGCTCTTCAAGTGAATAAAATTCTCCACCATCCTGAGTAGCTGGTGTTTGGCCAAGTTCTACTTCAGTTTGTTCCTTGTTGAAACTGATAGGTTGAACAACTTTAGTTTCCACTTCCTTAGGAACCTCAACCACTAGAGCTGTAGAAGAATTTGCCATTCTGCCTTTGCCATAGAATTCCTTTTGCTGTACTTGTTCTAATTCATATGTTTTCAGAACACCAAACAGCCTTTCAAGAGCAACCTGAGTTAAGTCTCTAGATTCTCTGATGGCAGTGATTCTATGCTCCAAGTGAGTAGGCATAGTTAGTAAAAACTTCATGTTGATCTCCTTCTGAGTATATTGCTTGCCATGAACTTGCAAATTGTTGATTATCTTGTTATACCTTTCGAACACTTCCTGAATGCCTTCATTAGGGCCAGCTCTAAAGTGTTCATATTCAGAAGTTAGAATTTGCAGTCTATTTTCCTTGACTTCATCAGTCCCTTCATTAATGACCTCAATAGTTTCCCAAATGTGCTTAGCAGTTTTACAATTTCTCACATGGCTATACATTACAGCATCTAGGGAATCCAATAGAATGAGTCTCAAATTTTTATCCAATCCAGCTTCCTCCTTATCTTCAGAGGTATAGTTCTTAGGGTCCTTTGGATAGGATTTGGCAGGGACTGTTACAGTTCCATTTACAACTGTTTCAGTATCATGTTGCATGGGAGTTACTGGTCCATTTTCCAAAACCCACAAAAATCTTGGGTTTGCTACATCAAGAAATAATTCCATTTTGTTTTTCCACATATCATAATTATCTTTATTAAAGATAGGAATTTTAACATTGCCTTTGGCTGACATGATGAATTTTTAAGAGAGTTAAAAATTCGAGCTTAATTTTTGATTGAGTAAAAATAGGATCTTGATTTGTGTATCAATCAATAGGCTCTGATACCAATTGTTAGGTCCGATAAGATTGTAGAAGGGGGGGGGGTTGAATACAATCTATACCATTTTCTCAAAATTTATTCGTAAAATAATTTTCACTTAAACGAATATTTTTGTGCGGAATAATATAACACAAATTTCAAGTTGAATATAGCAATATATTAACTTGATGGGTGTTACAAAATCAGTCCAAATGATTATCAAGGAATTAATAACTAATTAGAAAATTCAACATGAACTTTGCTAATTTAGTTAATAAAATCAAGATATCAATTTGTGAACTAGGAAACTTAATTCGCTAGTAGTACAAGAATCACAAGTAAACAAGTTCCAATGGATAGGATATTACAACTGAGATGAACTTGAATTTACAGAATTAAATTTGAAGGTGTTCTTGAGCTTGAGAGAGAGAGAAAATAGCTGCTGTGTGAATTTTTCTTGTTTTTCTCGACTGGTTCTGATCCTTCTGCATTCTTCTGCCTTATATACACAGCCATAGTCATATTACTTGATTTAAACTGATATGACAATCATTTTACATTAATATGACAATCGGTATGACTATCAAATCAATGTAATATGACTGTCCAGCTTAAATATGACTTTCGGTATAACTTATCTAGTCAATATAACATTCGGTATAACTTACCAAATGAATATAACATCGGTATAACTTACCAATTGAATGAAATATGACTATCTCTTTTGAACTTCATATGACTATCTCCTTTGAACTGAATATGACTATCTCCTTTATAAACTGAATATGACTATCGGTATAACTATCAGTTTGATAGTTATATCATCATATTTTTCAGTTTATAATTAATTAAATGACTTATAAAAAATCATTTAACTAATTAATCCTTTTTCATATTAATTCTTATTTAATTAATCTAATAATCATTTTAACAAATATATTAATTCTGATAGAATTAATTTATTTATTAACTTAATTACTTGACTTAATCAATTAAAATAGAATTAATATAAATTCTTTAATAGTCAATACTCCGTTGAAAACCACATATTTATGATAAGTAACATACACTGGCATGATGTTGACGTTCGATGTACTGTCTGGTTCATGAACGACTAACTCCAATCTCTGTTCTTCATCGTGACTTTTAACACTGTGGTCTCTTTATACTCTTCACTCTCATCAATCATTCGGTACTGAAATTGTTTCTTGTCACTAATAGAAATCTCTGTCTTCTTAAATGAATCCACTTGTTTCAATGCTACCTTGAGGCCTGATCAGATATCTGAATCTTCTTCCAGTGTAAAACATCAAAACTATAGATTGACTTTTTGATTTTTCTTCTGACGGTTATCATCTTTTGAGATTCCTGTGACAGTTGATATTATTTACTTATTACAATCTAGTTTAATTGGATTAGGATCCTCGAACTACAAATAGGCTGAGTCATATGCCTTTCATTAAGATCAAAACTGTACTTCGAAATTTTAATATATAGAGTTAACATGGATGGATAAAGAGATACATACAAGTATTGATTACATAATAATAAATGCATATTAGTTCATATCAATTATTAGAGCAAGTCCAATAGTCTCCCTGTGTTTTCCTTATAAATATTATAAAATATTAGGCTATTAGTGATTTAGGATATTATAAGGTATGACAACTCCAATAAGCTTCCTTATAATTGTTCCATATAATCTATACTATTATATTAAAGCCGAAACATTGAAAGTTTTGGTTTTCGGTTTGGTTATCCTAAGTTTTGGTTTTCGGTTTGGTTATCCTAATTATTAAAACAAATAATTAAACTACAAAAATAAATCAAAAAGCTAATTACTAATGTTAACGTAATTATCTATACTATTATATTAAAGCCGAAACATTGAAAGTTTTGGTTTTCGGTTTGGTTATCCTAAGTTTTGGTTTTCGGTTTGGTTATCCTAATTATTAAAATAAATAATTAAATTACAAAAACAACTCAAAAAGCTAATTACTAATGTTAACGTAATTATATTCTGATTAAAATTCCTTCATCCACTTCTACTTGAACTCTTTTTTCAGCTCCAACAACTCAATTATTCATTTTTTCTAAAGATTTTACTTCCAATTAAAACGCTTTACCATTTAATTTAAAACTAATATTATAATAATTAATATATATCCAAAATATCACACCATATCTATACTATTATTGGTTTTCGGTTTGGTTATCCTAAGTTTTTGTTTTCGGTTTGGTTATCCTAATTATTAAAATAAATAATTAAATTACAAAAACAACTCAAAAAGCTAATTACTAATGTTAACGTAATTATATTCTGATTAAAATTCCTTCATCCACTCCTACTTGGACTCTTTTTTCTGCTCCAACAACTGAATTATTCATTTTTTCTAAAGATTTTACTTCTAATTAAAACACTTTACCATTTAATTTAAAACTAATATTACAATAATTAATATATATCCAAAATATCACACCATATCTTTCCGTAATTATTTTTAGTAGTAATTTTTGTAATTAAAACATGGGGTACTTTTTAATTTAAAATTAATCTTGCGATCACTAATAAACACCCAAAAATATCTCACCATATATACAAATCATTATTTTTATTAATAAAATAACAATCGTTAGATCTAATAATAAGATATATTATATGATTAAATTAATTTACTAAAAATTCAAAGTTCGAACCCGTCAATGACATTTTTAATTTAGAATTTTACAAAATAAAATTTAAACCATGCATTTCATTATATAAATTTATATTAAATTAAAATTAAAAAATTGTTAAAAATAAGGATTATATAAAAACATAATTATAATGTTAAATAAATTTTATAACCTATCAAAAGAAACCCGTGCGCACGGGTTATAAGCTAGTTATTAAATAATAAATGAAAGAAGGAAACAAGAACAAAAAAAGAGGGAAACAATTGAAAAAGGAGGGAAAATAATATTTTATTGATAAAAGTGATATAAGGGATCCCTTAAAGATAAGGGATGACATGATACTCTTAACTTTTTAAGGAAAAGTTAAGAGGCTATTGGAGCACTATTTTAGACCAAATTTCTTATAATTTAAGTTAGGAACTCATATAAGGGATCTATTGAACTTGCTCTTATTATGTAATAAATATGTTAGTGTTGCAATACCTAAATAGCCCCCGAATATATATATATATATATATATATATATATATATATATATATATATATTTATAATAAATATGTTAGTGTTGCAATACCTAAATAGCCCCCGAATATATATATATATATATATATATATATATATATATATATGTTCGCCCGTGCCTTGCACGGGTTATCGGCTAGTATGTAACAATCTTGAAAGTAAGAATATTCAGGAATAAACGGAGTATGATTTATTATAGTTATAATAATAAAAGTTATAATAATTTTTTTGTATGGAAATCGACCATTACATTTTTAATTAATAAATTATAATCAGAATAATAGTTAATGACTTACACATAAAGCTGGAAAGAGATTATTTAAAAATCATCTATTCTAATACTCAGATAATCTCATATTCTTCTTTTCTGACTAAAGATGTTGAAAAGGAAAATACTAGGTACCGGAAACCATTACCAAATTTTTTTCCCAAAATGTGGTACTTATAGAATTGGTAAGTTTCCGATAATAATATGGGATCCCGCGTGTATTCATTAGCGTCCACAAATTAAAATGTAAAATGAGCCATGTGTTATGTCACGTCATTCAGGAATATATTTGAAAAAGGGTACGTAACATTGCTCACGTAACATTGCTCAAAAAGGAAATGTTAAAGAATACCTTTTATTTATAAATTGATAATATATATATATATATATATATATATATATATATATATATTTTTTTTTTGCTAAAATGATAAATCATTTTATTGATATAAAATCAGATAATACATCTCAAAGAGATAATAAAAGCTCATTATCTAACCGAAAGGTATGCTTAACCAATCCATGAATCGCACGATCCATAGGAAAGAGATTCCCCGGAAGCTTAGATAATAAAACCTTTATATCCACCAAACTAGGCCTCGTTAAAAAACCCCAAATGAGCAAAACCCTATGGAAAAAAAACTCAAACGGGGAAAAAGAGTGCCCAACTAAAATAAAAATACATCATTTTACATCATGTCTAACTAGACAAACAAAAGGTTAGACTCTTATTGATTCTTGTGTTATATCAATCCAATTCACGACTTCAAATATCTCTTTTTCCATCTTCTTCTCATCCAACTTCCCATCCAAGTAAATCTGAAAGGTCACAAAACCTTATACAAATCAAGAAAACTAAATTAAAACAAAGACATAAGTTTGAAATAAAATAAAAAGTATATAATATTATTATATTATTTAATAATAAATCATATATGCGGTGATTAGATAGTAATAGAAAAATAAGAATATATATAATCTAACCAAAGGGGTCCTTTGGTTAGACCATTATTAAAAATATAAAGTAATAATTTAAAATTAAGTAAAGAGTCGTTATTTTTAAATTTATATGAAAATAATAAAATAACTAAAATTGAATAAATTGTAATACTTTTTCAAAAACAAAAATTTATAAATTAAATAAAATAAATTTAAAATACATCCAAGTATAAAATAAAATAAAATACTACGATGTATTAAAAAGATAATATATAAAATATAAAAATATAAAAAATATAAAAATTCGTCAAACGGACGACCGATAATATTCGTCAAACGGACGACCGATAAAATTATTCGTCAATCGGACGACCAGTAACAGGCCATCAAAAGGCAAACTCGTAATTGGCACAAAACATCCATAATCATCCATAATAATGGAACAAAATAGAAAATCCAATACCATATTGATTAAAAGAACCAGTTTCCATAATTAAATAATCCCAGTGTAATCTAAAAATACACAAATCAATTAACATTAAAAAAATCAATTAATCAATTATCATATAATTAGGGAAACAAATCAACAAATAGGATACAATTATCAACAAATCAATTATGCATTAAACTGAGAGTGAAATAGGATACAATTTTAATCGATTAATCAATTATGCATTAATCAGGCAATCAACTAATCAACTAATCAAATATGAATTAATCAATTATGCATTAAATCCATCTACAAATAAACATTGTACAATTAAAACAAAATAGAAGGTTATAAAACACGGCATAATATGTGCAAATATAGAAAGAGAATTAAACGATAAAACCTATTACATCTAATCCATATTAATATTAATATTAATATTAATATTAATAAGCAAAATAACTAAAAGCAGTTATGATAATACAAATCTTGATCATATTAAAGAAAAATTAATATAAAATAGTACTCCCTCCGTCCCTTTTTAGTTGGCACATTTGCAAAAAACACACATATTAAGAAAGAATTAATTATATAATTTGTTTCCATGTTTGCCCTTAATATTAACATTAAATGAAGAATTATGAGTGTGTATATTAAATATAAAGTCAAACATTGGTATTAGAAATAAAGGGGTATATATGGAAAAATTGGTAAAAATATGTATTGGAACAAGTAATGTGACAACTATTTAGGGACAATTTTTTTTTACAAATGTGCCAATTAAAGAGGGACGGAGGGAGTAACCTAGAACTTAATTAGAATCTCTAAATCTAAGCAACAATTAAGGTCCATTAATAATTATATTAATAAAATACATTAAATTACATAACCGAAACATTAAATACAATCCCTTAAAATTAGCTTATGCTAAACAAAGGAATTCAAAACTCATAAATACTAAAATTTAATACAAACTAGAATCCCTATGTCTAAGCGACACACCAAAAAAATTCCTAAAATATCCATGAATTAAATTAGAGGAATGCTAAACTCAAAAACTTTCACTAGAAAAAGCAGTTCCCAAATTTTAAGATATAACTTATAACTATAATTAAAATCTATTTAAAGACAATAAAAGACAAATAAATATAATCGTTATTGATCATTAATAGCAATAAATATTTCAAAAATTAGCACCCTTAAATTATGCACCAAATTGATACAACTATTTGACCCCTCTATCTTAATATAACAGCTTTACTCCAAAATACTGAAGAATATCAAATAATATAAGAAAACAATGAACATATCCAGTGAACATGCGTGCACATGAATATTCATGAACTGATAAACCACGTCTACGTAACAGATTAGCAATGATACCAAGGCAAAAATAAAATAAACAATCATAAAAACTCAACGTACTCCAATACAATTCAATTCATGCAACATTGTAAAAACACAATTCACTTACTATTAAATTTCTCAAAACTCGATTACCCCCAAAATCAAACTAAACAAGTCATGGACCTCGTTTCTAAATCAATTATTGATCAAACTAGATACAAACTCTAAAAATATATGATCCTAAAAGTGAATTTGATCGTTATCCGAAAAGTGATTCCACAAATTGATCAAATTAGACATAACTCAAAAAGACTAAAGACTAGATCATGTATTAATTAACAATCCGTTTAATACCAATCATACAACTCATCCACACAAAATCAAAAAATGCAAAAGTGTAATCCCGCATGTATAAATATAATATGTGTTGATATGTGTGTGTGTTATGAGGAGGGATGTAGTGGAGGGGGAGAGAGAAAGAGAGATAATATTACTAGGATTTTAGGTATAGTGTACCATATAATGTAAGGAAGATGAAAGGGATCGGAAAATGGAGACCAAATTAGTAGTACCTTGATGACGATCAAATGAAAATAACCTTTACCGTTCATAGGAGAAATTGATAATATAACTAATGATATGAATTTATATGAATTTTGTACATTCACAAGAATTTCATTATAATTAAAAAATTTCCAATTTGAGGTAGAATGACAATCCTATCCTATCCAATCCAGTCAAATCCAAAAGTTGAACCAGTAAACCAAGTCAAATCCAACGTGGCAAAACAAGCCGTCAGCCGCCAACTCCATTCACATTAAACCAAACACACAAGTCAATCCTCCACACATCAAACATAAATAAATAAACTCCACTTGTTTCTCTTTTCTCTCTCTCACACACTCTCCCCGAAATTACTGCGTGTCAATCCCCCTGATTTACTCAATCCAGTGTTGTAAAAATCGGTTGACTCGGACGAGTACTCGGAAATCGGTGATCAACCGATTCGGATTTAACCGAGTACTCGGACGAGTACTCGGATGCTGAAAACGAGTACTCGGAAAATCGGCCGAGTACTCGAATTTTGAAAATCAAACCGAGTCGAACCGATTTCCGATTTTTACAACCTTGACTCAATCACATCCCCTTTCCTAGTTTCCTCCCTCCTTATTATTACTAGCTTATTATAAGCTAAGAGCAACTCCAATGCTCTTCCCTTTCCTTAACCCCTAAAATAGGGATTATTAAAAGAGTGAAAAGCAAAATGGTGGCCGTAGTTTATACTGAATTGCAAAAATGTGGCCGAACTTTAAGATTTTCATTTTAGTGGTCACACTTTGTTTTTTATTTTTAAAATAGTGGCCAAAGTTTTTTTGACTTTTATAATAAGTGGCCAAAATTGTTTTTGATTTCTAATATAGTGGCCAAAATTATTTTTAATTTTAAAAAAAGTACATGAAAAAGATCGATAGCCACTAAAATAAAAATCTGAAAGTTCGGCAACTTTTTTGCAATTTAGTGTAAACTACGGCCACCATTTTGCTTTTTACTCTTATTAAAAATATAGATAATGAAAATTATGTTTCACTCCAATCATATACCCTATATTCATACCCTATATTTTAAAAGTAATTTTTAGTGTAGTTTTTTGAAATTTAAATTTTGAATATTCTTATAAATTAACCAATGGGGTGGAGGATAGATGAGGTGGAGGATATAGGGGATCTAATTTTGATCCCTCAAATAAGGGGTTATATTTTCTCTCCCCTAAAAAATAAAGGGGATGAGGGGTAAGGTTGGAGCTTTATTTTTAAACTAAAATCCCTATATTTGTCCACCTAGGCACATTATAGGTAAGGAACATGTATGGTTGGAGTTGCTCTAATAGTAATATTCACCAATCTCGTATTAAGCGAGATAGCAGATCAACCACAAAGTCATCATAAACCCTGAACACACACACTTATTTTTATTATTATTGTTATTACAATTGTGTAGTATCATTTTTTGAGTATGACAAGCAGGTTGGATCCTCAAACAGCAGCTGAGAAAGCTGTGTTAGCCATTGGATCAGGCTATGATATTACAGATGATATTCGTTTATCTGCTTGTAAACCAGGCCCTTCAGGGTCTAGTTTGATTGTTATGGATCAAAGTGTGAAGAAGGACATGGTTTTGCCTTGTGGAAGAGTTGTGTCCAGTGTTTCACCTTCGATTAGTTGCGGTAGAGGGGACCGGACGAGGTTTAGTTCCGATGTTCTTTCGTTTGCTCAGGTCAATCAGTTATTTTAGTTTGGTTCTTGTGGTTGGAATGTTTGGTTGTTGCGTGTTTCTCGTTTTTGTTTATTGATTGTGTTTGAATGTGACTGACTTCTGTTTTTGTGCGTTATTGATGTTTTATCCGCGGTAAGACCTTCTGGAATTGGATATAATCAGCCGAGTATGCAGTCATTGTATTACGGATAATGACCTTGTGTTTTCGTGTTCAAAAATGGTTTTGTGAATTGTTTTCTTTAATTTGGCCTAAATGATTTATGATAAAATTAAGAGTGTACTGTTCAGCTGGTCCGGTGATATTTCATTTGTTCTTTGTTTTGCTTAATCCGTGGTTTAGGAGACCAGTTGTATTGTATACTATTGTTTAGTTATTGCCTGGGATGCATTATTTTTCCAATTTTTTTGACTGTTGTAAATCATTAAATTTTCTTTGTACGTAAGAGAAAATTTGGAATGAAGGTATGTTTAGGAGCTTAGAAACAGTTGTGAAAATATTTGTAGGTTCAAGTATATGCGGAAGATGTGTTTTATGTTTTATCACAGAAAATTTATAATTTGAAATGGGAAAGGTGTCTCGAGTCACTGTTATACGTTTTACTTGTCTTCTGGGCTACACCTCAGGCTTGAAAATTTTGGTTCGGTGGCATGTTCAAATTTAATTTTTTTTATATGCTCATACACACATTTGTTGAAATTAAGTAATGGTTCAGTTTGAATGGTCAGATTACAGTTTACATGTATTATTATGAAGTATGTAGTTTCTTTTCCCTCAACTCGTCTATTTCTACTACTAGGAATGTTGTGTGTTTCTACAGTGTAAAGGTTAGGGTTGAGTTTAATCATTCTATATTTCGTTTTGACCTTTAAACATTTGACAGTCCAGTTTCTTAAATAATCTAGGATGAAGGGTGGGGAGTTTAATAGTGCTTTTGTCTTTATGAATATTGCGACTTTTGTATAGTTTAAACAATCTAGAGAAATTGCTTAGGGTCTTATCATCTATCCCAGATGACTTCTTCCGTAATAGCTATTTTTCAGGAATCCTACACTTTATGCCTCTCCCACTTTAGCTCCGTGGCTTATCAAAGTCTGGTAACTCGCCAAAGCCAATCAGATCGGTGCCTTCCCTCGCTACTAAACCAACCAGTGGAACGGAGTGTGAAAACGGTTCCTATTTCGATAGCTGGTCCTGCAATGCAAATCAAGATCGCGGGATTCATAAACCTCTTTCTTTTGATAAACACGAGTCTGGTTAGGGATTTCTACGATCGTGGGAATATCTTCACTTGTTTGCATTCCGAGTGCATGCTCTTGTCTGGCTTTTGCAGTTATATCTATAAGAGTACGGGTGTTTCGTAGCTGTCTGCCGAAGGCCTCTCTTAGTCTTATAATGTTGCTGGCTAAGAACCGTCATTACCGGACTTTGTAAGATAAAGATTTATGGAAATAAGTTTCCTTGTTTGGTTTCTTTTGACTCGGCTCTTGAACGATGGAACTGCTCTGGACATGACTTAAGAAGTATGGGGTTATTGGGCAGGAGGATATTTACCAAGCAAGTGGGGCCCCTTATTTTTCTTTCAAAGCTTGAGACAGGAGTTCGTTTCCAAGGGGCTGATCTCCCCTTTCTAGAAAAGGAATGGAGAGGTTACGCGGTAACTCGCTTGGCTTCATAAGCCGATCGATCAAGAACAAGCATTTCCGGACTAGTTTGCACTAAAGCCCAAATAAGACGCCTTTATTGCCACATTAGGCCTTAATAGTTATCCTGGACTTAAAATAAGCTTATTAAACTAAACAGCGCTTTTGCGGAAATCGTTCCGGAACTCTGTCTTAATATCTAAGCTCTTGCGAGCCTAAGTGGATATTGGAACTTCTGTAAGTGATTGGCTTGTCTCTGGATTTGTTAAATAATAAGACTCTCCTAGGTTTCCCCACGGATTTCCAAGTTATCCCGAGGGTGGCTGCCCTTGCCCTTGGCAAGCTTCAGTCATAGAAATGGTATTGAATAAAACCGGTTGAAAGCGGATTTCGTGACCTCGCGTGATCCGGGTATCGTGGATTGGATTTTGTCTCGGATAGGCTTTATTTCCAGCTAAATTGGCCCAAAGTGTCGAACACTAAGCAAGCAAAAGCTACCTTGGGGCACCACTTATTTGAGTTTAATTACAGTTTTTCCGACTGTCCTATGTTTCATAGATTCCAATCTCATTCCACAATCTACGCTATGGGTCAGGGAGGCTAACCGTATGAGGAGCCCTACCACTAGGACTTGTTCAAGCAACAAGTTGGTATGGCCCATTTCATACCTAATCCCATGGACATATCTGATCATTGAATGGGGGCCTCCACATGGATAGATACCCGAGTTAGGTATCATACCGATCATTAGTACAACGACCTGTCATATTATATACCCCAGACGGCACAAGTCTATAGAGAAAGCTTTCTTCCACGACTTGGAGATTGGGGCATCTTAGCAAACTTGGCACAAGTCCTCATAGAATGACTTTGCCTATCTGAGATATCCTTTGATTCGCCTACTTCAATCAGATCTGGCAAAAGCAGCTACAAGATAGGAGGAGTTAGAAGGTTTGGGTTGATCAGAAGATTAGGAAGTCACTCACTTAATGCTTATGCCAAGGTCTAGTACATATCTCTTATAATGGAACATGTAGGAATAGGCTTGGAGAGGGGCGAGCTTAAAAAGAAAGGAGTGCACGCGCTTCCTTAACTCATTCTGACATAACTAACCGAAGGAGAGGATATTCAATTGAAAGTGAAAGGTCGAGAAACCAAGTAGTAGGCTGGAAGGTGGAAGCATTAAATAGAAAGAACTCCAGATGTGAGGCCCGAGGCTTCGCCGACTGAGAATATTCATTTTATTATTTATTAATGCCATAGCTTCGCTCTGTTTAGAAAGAGCTGTATTGCTGTGAGGTGTAGTAGTATCTCGACTGTAAGGTTCCGAAAGATGAAGTCTCTCCTGGAGACGATGAGAGGGATACGATCAATAGGGAGCAGTCCTGCAGACTTGTATTCTTTATTAGCAGTTTCTGCTTTAGATGCATTATTAGTTCAAGATGATATAGTCTCGCAATAAAGCTAGTTAGGATACGAACGATATATGCGCTAAGCAAGAAGGAAAGCTGTTAGAGCTCTATAGCAGTAAAACCTACCAATGGGTTTACCCTAGGGATAAGCTTGAAAAACAAGAATGTTTTCGTTTTATATATATGGAAAAGCTAGCAATGCCATTTCCCTACTGATAAGCTATAACTTGAACAAATGTTTTCTGTGGATTTATAACAAAGGAAAGCCCTACCATTTGATTGAGTCAAGTTCCGTGCTTCTCACCACTCCTCGAGGCCAAGGACGGGGTCGAACCGTCATTCCAGGATTTGCAGTCCGATACATTTCCATTATGTTACCTGGCCAAACCCGTCACCTCATGTGCCAAAGTAAAACGGCTGTTCTTCCTTCCCCGCTCCCTCTTTTTCTACATATGCGGCGACGGGTTACCAGATAAGAGAGGACAACTTCTTTCTCCCTTTTGCCTTGCTCAATCTTCCTTTTCTGATTGAAAGTAGCATGCCACTCCACTACTGTACTGGTAAAGAGGCCAGATAGAAGGTTGCTTCTTCTATATGTATGTTCAGGCGAAGAACATCTAGAAGCTAGCTCTTGTAAACAATAATGCCTATCTAATAATAATCTAATTTTTCTTACCAAATAAGGGGTCTTACTAAAAGTAAGTAAGCAACCAGTTCCAAGTGACATGGCTTTTCACTATTCCTTTCCAGAGAAGGCTGCTCATCCAGCCCGGCGGATCCATTGTTTATGCGGCAGTGCAATGCAGCTGAAAAACGGAAGCCCCTTTTTTAATTAGTAAGGTATAGGTTGGGGAAACTAGGGTTCCAAAAAGCTTCCCTTCCTTATACTTATATTAGAGAACAGTTTTAGAAAGGGGCACCCCTACTATACCCCTGGCCGTTTTGATCCTTTGGAACAACTCGATGAATTTAGTAGATCTTTTTAGGAGGCCCCAATGACCGTAGTTCGAACCTATCCAATTTTTACAGTGCGATGGTTGGCTGTTCACGGCCTAGCTGTACCTACCGTTTCTTTTTTGGGGTCAATATCAGCAATGCAGTTCATCCAACGATAAACCTAATCCGAATTATAGAGCTATGACACAATCAAACCCGAACGAACAAAATGTTGAATTGAATCGTACCAGCCTCTACTGGGGGTTATTACTCATTTTTGTACTTGCTGTTTTATTTTCCAATTATTTCTTCAATTAATAAAACAAAGGAAAAGGAGAATAATAATTATAGGCACTCTCTCTTAGCCCATTCGGAAGGCTCTCATCTCATAATTATCCATGACTGTTTATGTCTCTAGCATGACCACTTGTTGAAATGTGGAGGGAAGTGGGGTAAATGGCTGATACTACTGGAAGGATTCCTCTTTGGATAATAGGTACTGTAGCTGGTATTCTTGTGATCGGTTTAATAGGTATTTTCTTTTATGGTTCATATTCTGGATTGGGTTCATCTCTGTAGTAATCAGATGAATTGAGTTGTAAATTATAGCCATGAAAGCGTAAGAACTCAACGGGATTCCCTTCTTTGTATGATTTGAGGGGGTAGGTCCCGTTGAGTTCTTAAGAATTAGAATATTTTTCGTCTAAATGGCAAAACCCTATTCCATTTTTCTGATGATGTTTTTGAAAAATGCAGTTCATTGATCCATCCGCCCGTTGCTCGATAGTATCTATCAATACTTTCAAAGTAAAGTTAGAAGAAAGAAGAAATCACTCAATTTCCTAGATGACATACTATCCTCAAATAATAATAAAACCTTAGTATTTTTTTTGTATCTCATCAAAAATGGAAATTTTTCTAAGTTTATTGAAGAAGTTCTATTTACTCAATAAACCTCGCTCTCTTTTGTTTGCCCACTATTCTACTATTCTATTTTATATTAAATAATATAATATTATGTAATATATAATATATAATATATAATATATATAAAAAAGTTCTGATATTTTTTTTTTTGAAAAATTCAAAACTTAGACTAGTAATCTTTGACGAACAGGATAAAGAATCTTTTTTTTCTTTCGACACAAGAAAGAGATGTGGAAAATTCCTTTTCTTGTGTCGAATACTAGGAAGATGAATAATCGTCCCTATAATTTTGTGTTCCACGCATTTATCCGTTCTATTCCCCGCTTACTTATGTCTAGTATCTAGTCGAATTTTATTCGATTAGAATAGAAAACACTATTAATGTATTTTATGACATTGAAATGTGATAATAGTAACATAATCATACCACCCCAATTTGGATTCAAAAAAAGTAAAAAGTCTTCTTCGCAATCTACATACTATGACTAGGAATGCAGTACAAGGAATGAGTATAAAAATCCGCAAATAAAAAGCCCATAGCTCTTAAAATTCAATTCTAGTATAACTTTTTTCAATTATATCCTTTTTAGATTATAATTTTCTTTTTAATATGATATAATATTGATCGTCTATTTTTAAAAATATTAGATTCAACGGTTGACATTATTTTGGTAGTACAATGACCAAAACATAGTAACTAAACCAAAATTATGGATAAGATCTCTCTTACACTTATTATCTTTTGAAGTTTATTAATACTATCGTAATATCAATATTACAATAGTATTAATAATTCTATATGAATTAATTAATTTGGATCTAATCTACGTACATCATTGTTTTGTTTTGTTGTCTGAATTTGTATCTGTATGCATCAATGCTGATGGACACATGGCAGTTATCTCTTTTTTTTACTTACAACCCCACGGACTTTTTTTTAATATTTATTAAATATATTAATTTTTTAATATTTATATGTTAATACATATTAAATTGTTGTTAAAAAATTGATATATTAGGTTTTAGTGTTTTACACGATCAATCATGATATAATCTTTATAATTCAATTCCAATAAACCTTTTTTAATTATATCTTTTTGGATTATAATTTTCTTTTAATATGATATAATCTTTATCGTCTATTTTCAAAAATATTAGATTCAACGGTTGAGATTATTTTAGTAGTATAGTAAACAAAATATAGTGACTAACCCAAAATTATGGATAAGATCCCTATTACGCTTATTATATAAAAGGATATAATTAATTAGGTTTTCTACATTGAAGAATTAATGGAAAAATTCGTGATTATATTTCTCATGAGATTCTGAGTGTTTCTATTTGAATAATAATTATTAAATCATTACTATATCAAAGATAATTTTATGAGTTTCGCTTGGATTGTTAAATCATCCAAAATAGATTTCTAGATCTCAAGAGAGAGCCCAAATAGTAAATATGAATTTTTTAAATGCTAATAAAAAAATAAATAGAATTTAATTCTAGTATAACCTTTTTTAATTATATCCTTTCGAAATTATAATTTTCTTTCTGAATTCAATTCTAATACAATATTTTTAATTATATCCTTTTTAGATTATAATTTTATTTTTAAAATTAAGTCCTAATGCAACATTTTCTAATATATAACCTTTTAGATTATAATTTCCTCTTTTAATATGATATAATCTTGATCGTCTATTTTTAAAGATATTAGATTCGACGATTGAGATTATTTTGGTAGTACAGTGACGAAATTTATGGATAATATCCCTCTTATGCTTATTATATATAAGGATATAATAGGTGTTTTAAAAGTATAAATATCATTTATTTATTTTTCTTCTTAATAAAGGGTAAATAAGTAATTTCACGAAGTACCAAAAAATTGGTACCAAAAAACAGGTACCAAAACTTTTAATGTTCCGGAATTTATATAATAATATAGATATATATAAATAAATATATACTAGCCTATAACCCGTGCGATGCACGGTTGCTTATAATTTTTTTAATTATATTTTATTATTAAAGTTTTAAGTTGTATATATTTTTATTATTAGAATAATTTTTAACTTTATAATCCCATGTATATAAATATTATTAAAATTATTTATTTTGAATTATTACTTTAAAATACGTACGTATATATATAAATATTAAAAAAGGAATATTCTTTTAGCATAATTCGTCAGAGTAGTTTATAAAATAATATATATGTTTAATAGAGATACGTTGTTGGTGGGATTCGAACTCTGTAATAGTATTTTAAATATTAAAAAAGGAATATTCTTTTAGCATTAGATCCGACGGTTCTCATTTATTTATCTTAAAATCTAACGGTTGTTATTGAGTGACCAAAAAGAATGACCAGAAAAAAAGTACCAAACCGACAACCATTTATACCCTATTTCGCTTATAATAGTATAGTATAGATAGATATAATTATATAAATATATAATACAATCTGAAAATTATAAACAATCTTCATTTTACATCAATGATGGGTTGAGATCACATCTCACATGCACTCCTTTCCTGCCAACACTTTCGGGGCGAACTTGCACTCTTTCATTTGATAAAAAAAATATTATCTTAACTTACTCTTAGTTTATTATTTGATTTGGTAAAAAATATCATTTCATCATACGAAACATTTAGTATGTTTTTAAATTAATAAATTTATACAATATTAAATAAATTATTAAAATAGATTATCGTAAAGTAAAAAAAGATACTTATATTATGAGGATGCTCTAAA
The DNA here is from genome assembly GCA_036435485.1 of Saposhnikovia divaricata. Lineage (NCBI taxonomy): Eukaryota > Viridiplantae > Streptophyta > Magnoliopsida > Apiales > Apiaceae > Saposhnikovia > Saposhnikovia divaricata. The sequence continues at coordinate 132,338,454 of CM071594.1, read as the reverse complement.
TTATGAATCATATAAGAATGCTGTTGCTTTCCAGCAACCCCAACCCAGCTTTCTTCTTCTTCTTCAACGGCGTCGTGACTCGTGTATGCATTTTTCCTAACTCTAAATTCTATCAATATTATTCGATGCTAATTGTTAGATATCTTTCTAGGTCCTCTCTTTGGGTCTGGTTCAATGATAGGTCATTAATCATCATCTATACTTTCACCAAGGAGTGGAATGTACATCAATTTGGAAACATCAATGTTAACATAGATGTAATGGAGAAGAAACAAGAAGAGGCTGATTTTAGAAATGCTGATAATGCAGAAAAATTGACCATCAGACTAGCTTTGGAACATTTGTACAAAGCAAAGTCAAGCATGCTTTGTCAAAAATCAAGACTCAACTGGCAGCTCCATGGGGAGAGAAATACAAAGTTTTTTCATAAAGCAATTGGGAAAAGGACAGCATCAAATAGAATCTCAAGATTGCTGGTGGATGGCATTTGGGTTATTAATCCGGTAGACATAAAAAAAGGCTTTCTTTCAACATTTCAAGTCTTTTCTGGGAAGCACATTGGAATCAAAAGTATTTCTGCTTGGAGATGTGAGGTTGAACCTTCTACCAATCTGGGATAAAGAGAATCTTATAAAGCCTTTTTCCTTGGTTGAAATTGAAGAAGCGTTGAGTAAGACAGAATCTTCAAAAGCACCTGGTCCAGATGGTATTAATGCAGGGGTTCTTAAAGCTCTTTGGAACGACATGAAGGAAGACATAATGAAATTTTTTGACAACTTTTACAATGGGAATGGGATCCCTAGAGGATATAATGCATCTTTCATAGCATTGATCCCCAAAAAATCAGATGCTAAAAGTGCTACGGATTTTAGACCAATAAGTCTTATGAATTCGATAATGAAGTTATTAACAAAAGTGTTGGCTACAAGGTTGAGCTTAGTAATGAACAATTTAGTCTCGGATACTCAATCAGCTTTCATCAAAGGGAGGCAAATATCAGACTGTATTCTCATCACAACCGAAGTGTTTCAATCTCTCAAGTCCAAGAAAAGCAAAGGTTTGATTTTTAAGATTGATTTTGAAAAAGTTTTTGATAGTGTAAATTGGAAGTTCATCTTTGAAGTCCTAACAAGAATGAACTTTGATAAAAAAAATGGATTGATTGGATAAGAGAGATTCTCCAGAGTTCTAGCATCTCGGTTCTTGTTAATGGGGCACCTACGGATGAATTCACGCCGAGGAAGGGTTTAAGACAGGGTGATCCCTTGTCACCTTTAATCTTCAATCTGATAGGAGAGGTTTTGTCAAGATTAATTGCAACAGCTAAAGATAAAAGTCTTTTTAAGGGCATAACTCTACCAGGTTGTAGTACCAATATTACTCATCTACAATACGCTGATGATGTGGTCATGTTTATAGATAATGATGAGAATTCAGTCAGAGGGGTGAGGAGAGTCCTAAAATGTTTTGAACTTCTCTCAGGTCTTAAAATCAATTTCCATAAATCTCAATTGTATGGGTTCAGTGATATTGCAGACAACGTACAAAGGTGGGCAGATATACTAGGTTGTGAGGTGGGCTTGGGTGCTTTCAAGTATCTAGGAGCTAATATAGGGGAATCGCCTAGGAGGATATCCTATTGGGATCCGTTGATTAAAAAGGTTGATTTGAAGCTGAAATCTTGGGATGCAGAGTCAATATCGATGGCTGGAAGAATCATTTTGATTAAATCAGCATTAGATAGTTTACCAACTTATTGGTTTAGCTTATACAAGATCCCAGAAACAGTCATAGAGAAGTTAGAGCGGGCTAGGAGGAGTTTTCTGTGGGGTTCTAAGTCAGTCGATGGTTTTCAAAGAAAGAGAATGCATCTAATAAAGTGGGAAAAGGTATGTTTAAGTAAGTAGGAAGGAGGATTAGGACTTGCTTCGCTGAGATTGAAAAATAATTCTTTGCTAGCAAAGTGGTGGTGGCGTACTTACACGGAAAGAGATAGATTCTGGAATAGGATGCTACAAGAGAAATATGGTAAGTTCTTCAATATTGATTTATCTCGTGTAATACAAAGCAAAGATACTTCCTACATTATTAAGGACATACTAGGAGTGCAAGGCAATGCAGAGTGTGCTAATTTGCTTTCAAGGAACTGTTTTCAATGGAAATTAGGCAATGGGGAGTTAATTACGTTCTGGGAAGACACTTGGCATAGTAATGGCCCAATGATGGATCTATTTCCTAGATTGTACAGGATTACTCGAATGAAATTCTGTCCAATTAAGATCTTTCTTAGTCTTTGGGAGGAAAAAGGAGTTACTGATAACTCATTGTGGATGAGGCCAATTTCAAACAGAGATGATAGGTTTATAAGTTCATTGCTAAGTATTTTACAGGAGATTAAACTAAATGCTTCGAGGGATATTCTGTGTTGGAAACCAGGTAAGGGTGGTTTATTCTTAGCAAAGGAATTTGCTATTTTGTCATCATCAAGCATTCAGTTAGGTAATTCTCGGAACCACATTTGGGAAATAATTTGGAAAATCAAAGTCCCCCCAAAAGTAAACATTTTTCTATGGAAACTTCAGTGTGGAATTCTTCCTACCAATGCCTTTCTGCACAGAATAATGCCAAACAATTCCTCAATTTGCAAATGGTGTAATTCGAACATAGAAGATATAAAACATCTCTTTTGGGATTGTTGTCTTGCCAAGTGGGTCTGGGATTTTATTGGAAACTGGTGGAGTATTAAAGATAAATTATCAAGCATCAGCTTTTTTTCACTAAGCAGTCTTCTCAACATTCAAAAAAAAGAAGGTTCTTGGAATGCATGGACACTGGTAGTCGCTGCAGCAGTATGGAGAATCTGGGTCTCAAGAAATGAATATGTATTTCAGCAAGCTAAAATCACTAAGTCCTCTTTAGAGCATATCCTATGCATTCGTATTAACAACTGGGGTAAAGCTTCTGGTGCTATGAATTTTGGCTATGATCCACTATGGCAAGTGAATCCGCAAGGGGCTATTGCAGTCCATCAGCACTCTTTGAACAAGAATTTCTGGCAGTTTAAAGGAATTTCTTTTGATATCATATGTGCAACAGATGGGGCGTGGGGTATAAATTACCAGGGCATTGGATTAGGTGGTATTGGGGGATGGATTAGTGACAACAAGGGGAATATGCTACATAAGTTCTCAGGCCCTTATAGGGTGAATTCGAGTATTGAGTCGGAATTAGGGGCCATACTCCATGTGGCAGAAATTCTGAGCAAGAAGAGGTGGGCTAACAAGAGGATAACAATTTGTACAGACTCATCGGAAGCTCTAGAATTGATCAAAACGCGCTCATATCTGTTGCTGCAATTGTTAAGAGAAGGAATGAATCTCAGTGAATTGTTAAATTCCAATGTAACACTAAATTATGTTCCAAGGAGCTTAAATGAAGATGCAGATTCATTAGCGAAATCAGGTTTATCAAGGCGCGGTTTAGTGAGCTACTGGGCTGATGTTTTGTATGAATAAAATGCAGGCCGATAGAGTCCTAATTAAATTTCTCAGGGGAATCTGAATCAGATGGAACCTATGGAAGAGTTCATGGAGGTGGAAGAGTTATGGAGGTGGAGGAAGTCTTAATGCAGAAAGCTTTTCCTTGGCTTACAGTTGCATAAAACTCCACATCTGTTGAAAAACCATTCCCCAGTTTCATTTCTGGCAATTCATCTTCATCAAGAAACAGATTTCCTGTGGCTTTACCTTCTGTAGCCCCTGCAGGGAAGGTCACCAGCTTCTCTGGATACTATGCTTCTACTCGGGATGGCTTGCGGAGTCTAGAGGCAGTAAAGATAATAGATAGTGGATGTCTTGTACAAATCTCAAAAGCTTTTAAATAAAAGTATCACTGATATGGAAGAGGAGGTTGTCAAAGGAGTGTTTGTCAAAGATGTATTGGATAGTGCAGTTAAAGGAACATTGGATGTTCTCCTGGGTAAAATGACAAAATAAAATGAATGAATCGAAGGGCAAAACATAGAGGGCGCAAGTAGAGAACAAATAGTTGCAGAAAAAGAGAACTTACTGATTGAACCAGGTTTCATGGAAGTGGAAGAGCTCTATATGCAGATGGCTTTGATGGAGGAGGCTTCGACAGGAAAGAAATAAAGGTTAAATGGGATGGTACGAGGGAAGTTTAATGATTGTTAGTCAGTAGTACTTTAGTACTGGTACTTGGTCCCAGTGTTTTAGCTTCGGTTGGGGGTCTTAGTTTATTTCAGTGTTATGCTAGCATCCTGTTAGGTTTATTCACGTAGCTCTTTTGGTTATCTTGCTAAATTCTGTCTGCTCGAACCTATTCATGTACTAGTAGCAGCCTTCTGCTTTTATTTAATATATTTGGTTTATCAAAAAAAAAATACTTCTCAGAACACTCATCTCTGTCCGGTTTATTCTCAAAAAAAAAAAAAAACTCTATGTCCGGTTTTTTTAACTTAACCGGCCGCCATTCCGATCCGGTACCGGTTTTTACCGGTTTTTGACCGGTTCTGGCCGGTGAAACTGGGGGACTGATTTTAGGGGTGAACCGAACCGGACCTGTCACCGATTAGCGGTCCGACCAGTTGAACCGGCCGATCCAATTCGGTTGAATCGGCCGGTCCGATCCGGTTTTAAGAACACAGATGTGCACTATCTTTTCTTGAAGTTGTTTTAGGCACAAGAAAAAGATATTGTTATATCAGTAAATTGTATAACACAGTGCACACTTCAATTTATGATTTTAGTTGTACTAGCCTATAGCCCTTGCAAAGCATGGGCTATCATATGTTATTATTATTAATTATTTGATTTAATATAAAATTTTAATAAATTTTATTTTAAATTTACATATGTTTCATACTTAATTTCATGACATAAATAAATATCATTAATTTAATGTTATTTTTAAATTTACTGTTAAATATCTTAATAATTAAATAGTTATTTTTAAAAATTTATTTAGTGTAACCTAATATCTTTGAAGAAAATATTGTAGTAAAAAGTGTGTGCAGACGATCATTCCAATGGGGATTGTTGATGAGTGGATTTCGTAACAACTTTTGAGAGGTTTACGGGTGGTTGTGTAGGCTAACGATCAACTGTTCTGTGGAAGGTTTGGGTTGTGTTTGTGGGGGTTGAGCTGTGCTCGAGGGTGTCTCCAATAATCTCAAGTGCCTTTAGAGAGAATTAGAGAGCTGAATGCGTCTTACCCTTGAGGTGCCTTCGTACCCTTGTTTATATAGGGATCAAGCACACGTAGTTCTAATGGGACTCTGTATCTTGCTGGAATAGCTGTATTCAATTACCTAGTTCGTGTAGGACTCAGGTTCCTTTAGAGCCTTTCACGAACTAGTTGGCTAAGTGGAGTAGAACTCGAGTTCGTACCCTACTATAATTCTCTCGTTGGTTAGAGATATTCTAGGATCATCTGCGCCCTAGAATTATACTCCAATACCAATTCGTTTATCTGTTCTAGATGGCTTCTAGAACCTTCTGTTGGCAACTCGTAGGAACCTGGTGCTCAGGAACCTATATCTCAGGAGCCTGTTTCTCAGGAACCTCCTTATTTCGGGACATATCTCATAGGAACCTCCCTCTGGGCATCAGTACCTGCACAAATAACAAACTGGTTAGACTGGATAACTCTTCACTTGCTCTTGTCGTCTATATGGCTGTTGCTATGCTAACTCGAACTCTTCTGCTGGGAGGAACCTGGCCTTCTAATAATCTGCTCAGCTTCCTGACCGTTGGGAACCTCCTGATATTCATATTTCCTTAGTCATTTCTTCTATCTGATCTTCATAACTCATACTGGATCTACCTCTTGGCTCATATGGATCGAACCCCAAGGCCTAATGGGCCTAAATTCAGCCCATGATGATTTTGGGCACAACAAGTACCCCCCGGTTCCTTGAAATCATGTAATGTGAAAGGAACCTATTTTTACTCTCTCTTGATCATAGGTCCAATGCTAAATCATATCTGTAACAATACCCAGCTTTAACATTTTATATCCAAGCCTACATGAGCTAACTCGGCGTAGGAAACAGGACATAAAATATTTCCAGCCTAATATAATCTCGAGTAAGCTTCCTTCATACCAAGGAACCTGCAATCTTGCTATTTTCTTCTTCAGATCGCAGCTCTCGAAATCAACTCTATGTTTGCATTTAGCTTCCCAGGGAACCTAACTTATTTCTTATCATCACATCTCTTCGAATTTTCAAAATTAAAAACCATAGGAAGAGATAATGGTTGGCAGCAGGAGATAATTCAGAAACCCGAATTAAACTTATCACTTACCAAAGGTGCAGTTAATGTGTGAGTTCCCAAGGTTCACACGCCTCTCACGAGTTTACCTCTTCATTTTACCGCTCCACTAACTCTCTGCCACGTGTTCATAGTTGCTCCCCATTTACTTCAACTATTTAATAATACGAACTAACTCAACTTCATCTTTTACCTTTACCAAATACTTTGCAAAACCCTTGGAGAGAGAATAAGTGGAGTCCGACAGTCGCCCACTTAATCCGTCTTCTCCGTCGCCGCTCAACCCAAATCAAGGTATGATTTCAACTCATTTCTTTCTGTATTCTCATATTCTTGTCTTCGTTTTGTGTTGTCTGCGCTCTTATGCCTTGCATGCCGATGTTCTTCTTTTCCGATCTCTTTATGTGTCTGTAGTTCATTCTTCACACTCCATGCTTCACACAATCACTCGAGATTTCTTGCTTAGAAACTATCAGTTCTCGGTCACATCGTCGTGATTTTTATTACATCTGTTAACTGTCTACTCATCTTCCATGTGCTTCGTATGCCTAACATATGTCGTAGTCGTATAATCTATTACTTGTCCCGTATCTCATAGCTAAGATCATCTAAGCATTTCCTTCAAAAACTACAATCTTTCTCTTAGAAAGCCCAAAAACTTGACCATTTCTTCATCTGTTTCTTGCAGATGTCTTCTGAGTCAACACACTCTGACCACTTTTCTGCAATAAAACCTGTTCTTGACACATCTGTAAATAGAACTAGGTCTAGGGTCTTGATCCCTGACGCTAGTGAACCTCAAGACATTCTAATGAAACCTCCCCATACTCTTGCTCCCCTAAAACCTTTAAGCTTAATCGACTTAGGAGATGATTGGTCTGATAGCGAGGAGGTGTCTAAACCTAACCATGATACGCTTCCTGAACCTGACTTTGACAACGAGATTATTGTCGATAGAGAGTCATACAAACAGGAGATTGTGCCTTTCTGTGAGAGAGTCGATTCGTCTATGACTTTAGCTAGACTAGAAAAGTTGTGGGAAGAATGTGTTCGTCCAACCTGCCCGATTGTTGTCCCGGAACCTGGTGAGAGGGCTCACAGGTTCAACACTAAGGTTCCTGAGCGAGGTATTCCTAATGCAGTGACTTCTGCTGCCTTCTTCAGAAAGGGTGTCTACTTCCCCCTTCATCCTTTTTTGCAAGAAGTTCTCGATTTTTATGGCTTAGCCCCTCTCCAACTGACTCTCAATTCCTATAGGCTATCCATGAGCACATATATTCTATACTCGAGTTTGTTCAATACTCCATTATCTGCACCTGAATTAGGTTATTTCTTTAGATTTAAAGATACTGGAAAGGGTTCCGGTTGTTTTTATCTAACTGCCTGGCCTTGTCATCAAGGTCAGTGTATAAAAGGTATTAAGCAAAACTTTGACCAATGGTAGGAGCAATTTCCTTATTGCTATGACTGTCCCCCTGTCCGTTTCCAGTTCAACCGCCGTCCTCACATTCCCAAACAAACCTTTCTTTCTGGAGTCTGCCTTTAAAGAGCTGAAGAGGCTTTGAAACATTCTTCATCCCTTAGGGATTGTATGATTCTATTAACACCTGAGAATCTCGTTACCTTAGGTTTTCTCCCTGCTTCCCTTGGTAAAAATTTCACTTCCTTTGTATCTATTTATACTCCTGCAGCTCATATACTTTATCTTGCTTATTTTATCTGTTCTGACTTATCTCTTATTTTGTATTCACAGGTATGGCTCCCAAGATTCCATCATTTATTAAGAGATCCAAGAATGTCGAGGAGGTCTTCAAAACTGAGAACGAAACCAAGGAGGTCCCGCTAGTCGCAACTCCAATCAGCCAGGTTCCAACCCCTACTTCTGTCCAGATTCAGCCTTCTGGGTCCTCTAAGCGCAAGTTAGCTCAGACCACCCTAGACTTGTCCGGGAGCTCGCAAACCCGTGCTATGAGGAAGGGTAAAACTGTGAAAGTGGATCCTGCCATCGTCCAGAATCAATTTAAGGACTTGATTGACACTCATGTTCCTGCTGAGGTTATTACTGGCTGGTCGAAAATGGATTCTACTGAAGCTCTGGAAGCTATGAGGTTTTCTGCAGCCCAAAACGCATTCTTTACTCTTAGATTCTGTGACGACTTTGCTCTGAGGACCCAATATGACCTTCGACTACAAGGGGAGGTTGAAAAGCTCAATAAAGACCTAGCTGTTGCAGAAGACAGAGCAAACATTTCCCACTGCTGCAGTGCGACGAGCAAAGACTGCTGAAACCTCGTTGAAAAAGGAGAAAGAGGAGCTTCAGGGCTAAGTCAAGAATCTTAAGGACGAAAAGCTGTCAACGCTGGAGAAGGTTAATTAGCTGGAAGTTCAAGTTGATGCTTTAAACACTGCTGCTGCTATTGTCAAGACATCCATGCTCATCCAGGAGAAAGCTAGGTATGATGAAGGTTATAACGAGGGCATTCGAGACTACATGAGGTCCATGTGGGAGAAAATGTCTGAGCTAAACTGGTCTCTCCTGGGCGATAACGTGATAAGCATGATCCAGCACTTTGAGAAAGAAGCTGTGGTTCAGCAAAACTCTGTACCTCCCGTGGAAACAGTTGAGAGGTCCCTAGGTTCCCACCTTAAGATTGCAGAGGTTCCTGCTACTGAAGATGCTCAACCTGTCCTTCCAACTCCTCCAGCCATCGAAGATTCAGACAAAACTCCTACTGCTTGAAACTTTATGATTTATTGAACTTTTTTGATAACTTTTGATGAGGTCGCGGGCTCCTCGTGACGCCTCGCAAGATGTAATTCTAAATTTGGTTTCCATGGCCTTCGTGCCAATAACTTTGAATTTGGTTCTTTTTTGGGTCGTTGCACCCGTAACGCTTTATGTTTCTAATGATAACAGTTCTACCTTTGCTACAAGTCATCTGTATGCTTCCATTGTGATGTGTGACGCCCCCAGATCCGGGGTCGGAGATCTAGGCGCTCACGGTCCATTTTCCATTAATATCATACCTGTTCTTGCACATAATATATAAAACAGCCATCGACCCCACAATAAACTCACACCGCACACACACACACACACACACAGGTTAGAGTCTCAGAAATGTCACACAGTTGATTAAGCAAAAGTAAAAGTTTCAGAGTTATTACAGACCGAATTAAATAGCATTTATGCTACCAGCAACACTTCGATATGAAGCGAAGTTGGCGGCTTGAAAGTTTGTTACGATACACTGCTTTGCACAGGTCATACTTATAAATAAAACGAACTAGCAAAAGTTGCCAACCAATCCGGCTAATGGGGCCTACCGGTGGAATCTCAACTGCTGCCTCGGGTCTAGTCACCTGCTTTCGGGCAGTCTGTCTGGGTCTTGCCATTTCGCTTAGCTGTTGTGTTTGTAAATTTGAAAATAAGCAAGAGTGAGCAACTATAGCTCAGCAAGAAATATATGTATAAGGTAAGAAATATAACATTTCATATGATTAGTAGTTATTAAACTCGTTTGTATCAATCAGATACAAAATCACTTGTCATTGTTGATAAATTCCGAAGGTGCAACAATACGTGCCCTTGTTTTCAAAATAAACTTGCAGTTCTAGATACTGCATAGAGTCAACATCTTTCTCATCAAAACAGAACACTATCAGCAACTTGGCACAAAAGCCTAAGAAGCAGTGTCAGAGCATTTTCCATAATGGAGGAATGGGACTTAAAGAAAACATAAAACCTGACAGGGATTGACGATGATCAGTCGCCACATCCAAGTCCGATAATCCGCGGGTCTTCTCTACTGGTAGAAGGATAGAAACTACATCCGTAACTATCCCCGGGTGAAAACTACATCCGTAATCACCCTCGATGAAAACTACATCCGTAATCATCCTTCGGCAACACCTGGGCCGGAATAATAATTGATGGACCGCCTGGTTCACGGCCGCTTACACATCCCGGGAATCGTTCGTCAACGGTTCCCACACCTGCCAGAGTCCCTTTTCTTTTTCTTTTAAAACTTGATTTTTATTGAAAACTGATTAATTGAGGTCCGACATCAGTCGATCGATGATTCTTGAAATCACACAAGAAGCAAACCTGACCGGGGGGGGTTTTCGAAAATGTTTTGAGTTCGAAAGAGTTCGAGTTCGAAAGTGCTAAAAGTATCTTGGATTAGCTTTGTCTTTAAAATAATGAACAATAATTAATAAATAATATTTTAAGATTTAATATTAATAATTAATAAAATAATTATTTAATTAAATAAGCTTTTAATCCAAGATAGGTATTTTGAGTATTTACGAAGATATAAAAACAATTACTTGAGTATACGATACTCCCCGAATGACCCTTCGGGTTTTTGCAATTTAACTATGATATAATAATATACCGCTCCCCGGTCAATAGTATATACGGACCGCTACGACCTCTATTGCTAGAGTCGTTGTCCGAAGAAAACATTTCATTCTAAGTTCAAGGGGTGCAAACATATATGTACTTATACATCTCAATTTCATCGATACTTCGATAAACATAAACATTTGATATGATTGAAAACTACAAACACAACAGTGAAAGTCCTTGTATATGTAAGTTTTGAAAAGTAAACTTGCCTTGGTGTGGTTGGGGTGGTCGAGCGTGCGGAGTGGAATGATCTATACATAAGCAATAACCGTTCGTTAGTACCTTAACAATACCTCTTTAATTGCGGGGTTTTAGGGGGTACAAAATTAACTTAATGACTTCGTCTTATGACACTCTAGCCCCACTATAGGTTCATGTCATCACTCGAGTACGCTCGTCACTTATTCGACTTAATTTGATTACCATATCCGAGTCATGTCCATTACCCCTAAAACTACACTCCACTAACGACTTTTTCCCTTGCGCGAATTTTACTCTAGCATTTTTATAAAATTGAAAAATACATATTTTAATCCAATTCTTTTTGGGTAGCCTTCAACACTGCATTTACTAGCTTCTCTAATTTTTCCATGATCCTACATAAATTTTTCGGGGTTTAAACAAGGTTCACAAAGGGACAATTTAGTGCAGTCCGGAATCCAGAAACACGTTTCACTTCTCCGGCCATAACTCAAAATCTATACATCACCTAGTCATGAACCTTATATTTCTGGAAATTACATTCAAATACCTTTCCAACAATATATATTCGAACCTCAGGGGACAAGATTTGGGGGTTCAAAACCCTCTTACAAGACAGTTCAAGTTCCTGGGAAAAACTCAGCATGCCTATATCACTAAATCAACCAAGATTCTTACATCCACATCACAACCAACATCTAAGTCACCAAGTTCATACTTTATAACATTCATGGAGGTACATACACTAACCACAAGCATAAAAATCACAACCACAACACTTAAACTCAAGGTCTATATCATCCATCACTTATATATCCAAGATTAACACAAATACACATGGATCTATCATTAAACATCTCAAACACTACATGGCCAAGAGGGGTTAGGGTTTTTATACCTTCTTGAGTATCTAGGAGCCTTGGGTATGCCTTACAAGTCTCAAGAACACCTTGAATGAGCTCCTACACTCCTTATAATCCAAGATCTAAAAGAAAACTTAACATTGTTACTATTCACCAAAACTTTAACAATTAATATCTTGAAAATTAATGGATGAAAAGGCTTGGAATTCTTAGTATACCTTTCTGATATGATGTAGAGTGACTAGGAATTTTTCCTCGAATTATGAATGAAGAGAAATGGAAGAAAATTTCTTCTTCTCCTTGCTTTCTTGCTTTGGCCGAGAGCTATATGTGCTTGGGGGGGAGGGAGAGCTTTTGTGTTTTGCTTTTTGGTTGGTTGAATAATTGTAAAGTGGTTGGGTGATATATGTATTAGTATATATATATTTATCACATGTTGTAAGTCTAGGGTATAGGCCACCATACCCTCTTGTCTCCTTGGAAAAAGAAATGCCAACTAGTTACTATTCCTCTTGTCCACTTGGTATTACTAGTTTGTTTCCTAACTACTTAGTTGCATGGGACTTGCATGCAATATCATTCCTTGTGTCATTATTCTTCCACCAATGCTTGTCACTTAATCTTTAATTCGTATCGTATCTTAATTAATTCCTCGTAATAATATTTTGTCGCGTAGAGATTTCCCTTGTAATCCCTTAAGTACTTAATTGTATAAATTCCTCGAATATCCATAACTCCTCGTCTATTCCAAGTTTTATAAATCTTACCAACAATAAGACTCTTGCCTTCAACAACCTTCCCTTTATCTTACATAGTGAATGTAACAACATAGTTTCTCTGACAATCAATTCCATTAAACAACAGGGATGACTAGAAAGGTTCCAAATTGACAATGCCACATGATATTATATAAAAGAAAATATTGCAAAAATCAGGGTTCTTACAGCCTCCCCTCCTTAAAAGGATTCTGTCCCGGAATCAGGTTGAAAACAGTTGGGGGTGCTTTTCACGCATTGTGCTCTCTCGTTCCCATGTTGATTCTTCGACATTCTGGTTCCTCCACAGAACTCTCACTAGTTTGACAACCTTGTTCCTCAGCACCTGTTCTTTTCTATCCATGATTTCTACGGGTTGCTCCACATAGATTAAGTCTGGTTGCAGATCCACTTGATCATATTCGATCACGTGTCGGAAGTCGGTATGGTAGGGTCGTAGCATGGACACATGGAACACATTATGTACTTGCTGCAAGCTCGGGGGTAAAGCCAATTCATAGGCTAACTTTCCAACTCGTCTCAAGATCTCGAAAGGTCCAATAAATCTTGGGCTTAGCTTCCCCTTCTTACCAAATCTCATCAATCCCTTCCACGGTGATACCTTTAACATCACAAATTCTCCTACCTCATATTCTTTGTCCTTGCGGGTCTGGTCCGCATACTTCTTCTGTCTGTCTTGGGCCGCTACCAGCCGTCCTCTTATGAGTTCGATAGTTTCTCTTGTCTGTTAGACCAGTTCAGGCCCTAAAATCTTCCGTTCTCCAACTTTTTCCCAACACAAGAGAGACCGACATCTTCGTCCGTATAAAGCTTCATATGGGGGCATTCCTATACTCGCATGGTAACTGTTGTTGTAGGAAAATTCGATCAATGGCAAGTGGTCATCCCAACTTCCCTTAAAATCGATGGCACATACCCTCAACATGTCCTCTATGGTCTGGATGGTTCTCTCACTCTGTCCGTCTGATTGGGGGTGGTATGCAGTACTCATGTTTAACTTGGTCCCCACACAATCCTGAAAACTTCTCCAGAACCTGGAGTTGAATCTTGGGTCTCTATCTGATACAATGCTCACAGGAACCCCATGCCTTACCACGATCTCCTTCAAGTAAATATCCACCAGCTTGTCGACAGTGTATCTCTCATTGATTGGAAGAAAATGTGCTGACTTGGTCAATCTATCGATAATTACCCAAATGGCATCACGATTAGTCTTGGTCCTTGGTAGTCCAACCACAAAGTCCATCGCAATATGCTCCCACTTCCACTCGGGTATCTCTAAGGGTTGCAATAATCCACTGGGCCTCTGGTGTTCGGCCTTTACTCTTTGACATGTCAAGCATTTACTTACCCACTCTGCCACGTCCTTCTTCATATTTGGCCACCAATAGTATTCCCTCAGATCTCTATACATCTTAGTGCCTCCAGGGTGAATTGAGTACCTTGAACTATGAGCCTCTTGCAATATCTCGTCTTTTAATTCCTGAACGTTCGGGATCCATATACTAGATGCGTACCTCATAATTCCATTCCCGTCCTTTTAACACTTAATTTCCTCGCCAGTCAAAATTTTCTCCATCGTATTCTTTTCTTCTTCTATCTTCTTTTCCTGGCATAACTTAATCTTTTCCAATAGCGGTGGTTGGACTCTTATTTCCATTAGACTCTCTTGTCCGATTCCTGGTAACCTCACTTCAATCTCCAATTTCTCGAGGTCCTTGATCAACTCGTCCACTGACGTTATCATCTTGAGTTTCTCCTTTCGGCTAAGTGCATCGGCCACCACGTTGGCCTTCCCTGGGTGATAATGAATCTCACAATCATAATCTTTGATTAGCTCTAGCCATCTCCTCTGCCTCATGTTTAACTCTTTCTGAGTGAATATGTACTTTAAGCTCTTGTGATCCGTGTAGATTTCACACTTTTCTCCGTAAAGATAATGTCTCCAGATCTTCAAAGCGAAAACTATCGCTGCTAATTCCAAATCATGGGTGGGGTATCTTATCTCATATTCCTTAAGTTGTCTGGACGCATAAGCAATCACTTTACCGTGTTGCATAAGCACACACCCTAAAACTTTATGGGATGCGTCGCTATAAATCACAAAATCTCCCTTATCATCAGGTAGGGCTAGTACTAGTGCTGTCACCAACCTCTTCTTCAACTCTTGGAAACTCTCTTCGCATTTTTCAGTCCACACAAACTTCTCGGTCTTGCGAGTTAGTCGGGTCAAAGGGGCTGCTATCTTGGCAAAGTCTTGGACAAATCTCCTATAGTAGCCAGCCAATCCTATAAAACTTCTCACCTCTGTCGGAGTGGTTGGTCTCTCCCAATTTGATACAGCCTGTATTTTGGCTGGGTCCACTAGAATGCCTTGTTCGCTAATCACATGCCCCAAAAACTGAACTTCCTTCAACCAAAATTCACACTTCGAGAACTTAGCGTACAACTTTTCTTCTCTCAATGCTCCCAATACAATCCTCAAGCGCTCTGCATGTTCCTCCTTCGTCTTGGAATAAATCAAGATGTCATCGATGAAGACTATAACACACTTGTCCAAGTACTTCTTGAAGACTCGATTCATTAAGTCCATGAAAGCTGCAGGGGCATTCGTTAACCCAAATGACATCACTAGGAACTCATAGTGTCCGTACCGGGTGCGAAAGGCCATCTTTGGTATGTCTTCTGGTTTAATTCTTAACTGGTGGTACCCGGTCCTCAAATCAATTTTAGAAAAATAAACTGCGTCCTTTAGTTGATCAAACAGGTCATCTATCCTGGGCAAGGGATACTTATTCTTTATAGTCACCTTGTTCAACTCCCTGTAGTCTATACATAATCTCATACTACCATCCTTCTTTTTCACGAATAACACCGGGGCTCCCCACGGTGACACACTAGGTCTTATCATCCCTTTATCCAACAACTCTTGTAACTGAGTGGCCAACTCTTTCATCTCCACTGGGGCTAGCCGATATGGGGCTTTCGAAATTGGGGCCGTACCCGGAACTAAGTCTATAGCGAACTCGATGTCTCTATCAGGTGGTAGTCCTGGAAGATCATCCAGAAATACGTCCGCGAACTCATTAACGACAGGGATTTCCTGTAGGTTTGGTGCCTCCTTCTTGGTATCCTTCACATAGGCTAAATAGGCTTCGCATCCTTTACGTAACAGCTTCTTAACTTGAATCATAGTCAGGAACTTTTGGTTTTGCCGTTTTCCACTAAACACTACTTCCTCGTCCCTTGGCAGTCTCAAACTTACTTTCTTCTTTACACAATCAATCTGGGCTCCGTGGGTTGTTAACCAATCCATACCTACTATTACGTCAAATTCTCCTAGTTTAAAAGGTATTAAATCTACCCGAAAGTGTCGCCCTTCTATTTCTAGGTCATAACCTGGACAAACTTGGTTAACAGGAATAATTTCATGATTAGCTATCTCTACTTGCAGTCTATCCTTCAATGGTTTAGTCTTAAGGCCTAACTGACATACAAAATCTAGAGATATGAAAGACTTGGTAGCTCCCGAATCAAATAAAACATTTGCCTTAACTGAGTTGAGTAGTAGAGTACCTGCAATCACATCCGTGTTCCTCACGGCATCTTGCACCGTCATGTTAAAAGTTCTTTGCAGTAGGGGCCTTGTTAGAAGCAGTTCCACTCACTCTTGATGCAGCTGGCCCAGAGGACATACATTCCCTCATTCGGTGCCCTGGTTTCCCACACTTGAAGCAATTACCTCCGGCACTGGTGTTGTTACTAGTTCCTCGACAGTCGTTAGCATAATGTCCTGTCAGCCCACACTTGAAGCACTTCACACCATGTAGGTTACACACGCCTGCATGTTTCCTTCCACACTTATTGCAATCCGGGGGTAGGGCTCGGGATGGGGTAGAGTAAGACGATCCCTGTGGTCGGCCGCTCTGGCCCACACTCCAACTTTCAGCTTTCTTGGTTCCAAAGTTTCCGCTGGGTTGGGACATCGTCCCTCGCTTAAATTTTCTCGGAAAGCTCCCACCAGCTGAGTTTCCCTTCCGACTATCAAACTTCCTCTTCTTTCCTTCCCTCTCCTTCTGCATCTGTTCACTCCCAGCCTCAACAATTGATGCTTTCTGTACCAGGGTGGCATAGTCTGTCAGCTCAAGAACCGCCACACGATTCTGAATCCATTGCTTTAGCCCCAATTGAAACCTTCGGGCCCTCTTTGCCTCAAAGTTCATATATTCCGGCACAAACCTCGACAGCTCAGTAAATTTGGCCTCATACTCGGCCACCGTCATGTTACCTTGCTTTAGTTCCAAAAACTTCAGCTCCATTTGTGTCTCCATGAACCTAGGAAAGTACTTTTCCAAGAACAGCTCGCTAAACCTCTCCCAGGTCACCATACCTCTTCCTTCCAAATTCCTCTTAACTTCCCACCAATAGTTTGCCTCACCCTTCAGGAGGTAGGTGGCGAAAACAGTCTTCTGCTCCTTAACGACACCTAGTACCTCGAAAGATTTTTCCATTTCCTTCAGCCAGGCGCTTGCCTCAACCGGATCTGCAGTTCCTTTAAATTCTGGGGGTTTCAGGGATTTGAAGTTCCAGAAAGCATTTGCATTAGCATTGTGGGGTGGTTGCTGAACCGGGGGACGGTCCAAGTTCTGCCTAAGTAGTTCCATGAACTGTTCCATAGGGCCTCCCCTTGGATGTTCCACCTCTCGGGTGTCATCACCAGCTTCTTCTTCATCATACTCAGAGTCATCAAACAAGTTTTGATCGTTGCCCTCATCCTCACTCAGGTTTACATTCTCCCCTTCATGGTTCTGGTGGCCTCCGGTCCCATGGTGGCTACCCTGGCCTTCAGAACTGACCGGGTGAGCTCGAGTGTTCATTCTTCTAGGTGGCATGATTCTGATAATGAAACAAGAAATGGGTTAGGGTTTTCTAATTACCTGACAGCGTTTACACGGGTCAGGAACGTATCGTTCCTCCTCATAAGGGTGGAAGTTGCAAAAGTTTTAATAACCCGATGCTGGAGATAAAACGTCAAAACATTTTTGGGAAAAATCTCTATGGGATGCGAAAACATTTGCAGGAGTTTTCAAGATTTCGAAACCTCAAAATTAGTACTACCTCCGTCCCGATTTATATGAACTAGTTTGACTTTCACGGAGATTAAGAAAAAGTAGGAGAAATAAAGTAAATTTAGTTGAAAAGTGGGTAAAGTGGTGGGACCTATCAATATTTAATAATAGATTTGAGATAATGGAGGAAAGTAGTGGGTGTAATAGTATTTATTTAATAAAAAAGTGGAGAAGTAGTGGGTGTAATAGTGAAAAGTAGTGTTAAAAAATAGTAAGTATGTTATGTTCATTCTTTTTGGGACGTACCAAAAAGGAAAGAGGTTCACATAAAATGGGACGGAGGGAGTATTTTTTTTTGAAAAAATTTTATTTTAAAAATTGTAGGAACATTTTGGGAATTTGTAGAGAACAATTTGAAATCGCATATCGTAAATTTGAAACAGCATGGTTGCATTTGCGGCTTGTAGCAATTGTATATATTCACAGTTGTATATCAAAACAGTAAAGCATGGCATCGGAAAGTAAGGCAGTTGAGACAATATCAAGGAAACTGAAACTGAATAAGTACGGTACAAGGGTTATCACAAGGTTTGGATGTTAGAGCCAAATACATAGTTCCAATGTCAGAGTCTAGCAAAAGTGGAACAATAACAAGTACATAATCTGAATAGTCAGGGCTACACAAAAGTAGGGCTACATCCGTACATACTATCCGAAGTCACATCTACATATCTGTAGGTAAGTCTACTCATCCACTGGTTAGAAAGGATACCACTGCACAAGTCAACTATCCCGCAAAATCGACACACTAATGTCATCTGAACCTAGAGGACTGAGCTATCCGTAACACATCATGGGGCCGCACCACGACGGAGCAAGGTCTTCACTCGAGAAAATGCACGACTCACAACACGCCTAGCATCCCTAGCCTGGATCACTCCGCCCCCGCGGATCCCTAAACCAAGAATCCTCTCGCGACTCCTCCTCTCAATCCTATGGAGTCGAGCCCTAGTCCTCCTAGCAACAGCAGTCCTCATCTCAGCCTGGATCCTCAATCGCGCCTCGCGCTCCTCCACTAGTGCCCGCCTTGCCTTGTTAAGTCTGGCCTCTGCAGAAAGTAAGTCTCGGGTCAGGAACTGCACCACGTAGGCGTGCTCAGTACCCGACACTGGGGGTAGGTCCATCGGCGGGGGTGGTATGACAGGAACAGGAGCAGGTGCAGTAGCAGGAGCAGGAGCAGTAGCGGGAGCAGGGGTAGGGTCAAGCTCCTCCTCGCCAGAAGTATCATCCTCGGAGTCACCGTTCGATGAAACAGGGCTCGATGACTGCGGAGAAGGTGGGGGTGACACAACACGACCCTCACCGGATCTCACACTCTCCTCATCAGTAGCTACAGGAGATGGGGTAACAGGCTCAAGCTCAGGCTCAGGCTCAAAGGGCTCCTCAACGGGATCCTCATCATCAGTATCTCCTATCAGCGTAATCCAGGGGCCAAGCTCAGAGTCAGCACCCATATCCTCCTCAGGATCCTCGGTATCTCGCATCAGTGCCTCATCATGCTCTCTCTCAAAAGCCTCAGGGTCTGGTATCTCCTCTATCTACACAAGGGAAATAAGGTGGGTCACTAACCATAAAGAAAGGTTTAAGGAGTAGTTCCCTCACGGGCCTTAAAGTCAGGGCTATATCCGATAACCCGACTGTAAACTCGATGAGAGTTCTAAGTATTATTGGGGTTGTTATTAGGGTTATTATTATTGTTATTATTATTAGGGTTGCTTTCTAAAATTACTATTGTTTCTGATAACTGTAACCTCGCTCTGATACCATTACTGTGACGCCCCCAGATCCGGGGTCGGAGATCTAGGCGCTCACGGTCCATTTTCCATTAATATCATACATGTTCTTGCACATAATATATAAAACAGCCATCGACCCCACAATAAACTCACACCGCACACACACACACAGGTTAGAGTCTCAGAAATGTCACACAGTTGATTAAGCAAAAGTAAAAGTTTCAGAGTTATTACAGACAGAATTAAATAGCATTTATGCTACCAGCAACACTTCGATATGAAGCGAAGTTGGCGGCTTGAAAGTTTGTTACGATACACTGCTTTACACAGGTCATACTTATAAATAAAACGAACTAACAAAAGTTGCCAACCAATCCGGCTAATGGGGCCTACCGGTGGAATCTCAACTGCTGCATCGGGTCTAGTCACCTGCTTTCGGGCAGTCTGTCTGGGTCTTGCCATTTCGCTTAGCTGTTGTGTTTGTAAATTTGAAAACAAGCAAGAGTGAGCAACTATAGCTCAGCAAGAAATATATGTATAAGGTAAGCAATATAACATTTCATATGACTAGCAGTTATTAAACTCGTTTGTATCAATCAGATATAAAATCACTTGTCATTGTTGATAAATTCCGAAGGTGCAACAATACGTGCCCTTGTTTTCAAAATAAACTTGCAGTTCTAGATACTGCATAGAGTCAACATCTTTCTCATCAAAACAGAACACTATCAGCAACTTGGCACATAAGCCTAAGAAGCAGTGTCAGAGCATTTTCCAAAATGGAGGAATGGGACTTAAAGAAAACATAAAACCTGACAGGGATTGACGATGATCAGTCGCCACATCCAAGTCCAATAATCCGCGGGTCTTCTCTACCGGTAGAAGGATAGAAACTACATCCGTAACTATCCCCGGGTGAAAACTACATCCGTAATCACCCTCGATGAAAACTACATCCGTAATCATCCTTCGGCAACACCTGGGCCGGAATAATAATTGATGGACCGCCTGGTTCACGGCCGCTTACACATCCCGGGAATCGTTCGTCAACGGTTCCCACACCTGCCAGAGTCCCTTTTCTTTTTCTTTGAAAACTTGATTTTGATTGAAAACTGAGTAATTGAGGTCCGACATCAGTCGACCGATGATTCTTGAAATCACACAAGAAGCAAACCTGACCGGGGGGTTTTTGAAAATGTTTTGAGTTCGAAAGAGTTCGAGTTCGAAAGTGCTAAAAGTATCTTGGATTAGCTTTGTCTTTAAAATAATGAACAATAATTAGTAAATAATATTTTAAGATTTAATATTAATAATTAATAAAATAATTATTTAATTAAATAAGCTTTTAATCCAAGATAGGTATTTTGAGTATTTACGAAGATATAAAAACAATTACTTGAGTATACGATACTCCCCGAATGACCCTTCGGGTTTTCGCAATTTAACTACGATATAATAATATACCACTCCCCGGTCAATAGTATATACGGACCGCTACGACCTCTATTGCTAGAGTCGTTGTCCGAAGAAAACATTTCATTCTAAGTTCAAGGGGTGCAAACATATAAGTACTTACACATCTCAATTTCATCGATACTTCGATAAACATAAACATTTGATATGATTAAAAACTACAAACACAACAGTGAAAGTCCTTGGTGTGGTTGGGGTGGTCGAGCGTGCGGAGTGGAATGATCTATACATAAGCAATAACCGTTCGTTAGTACCTTAACAATACCTCTTTAATTGCGGGGTTTTAGGGGGTACAAAATTAACTTAATGACTTCGTCTTATGACACTCTAGCCCCACTATAGGTTCATGTCATCACTCGAGTATGCTCGTCACTTATTCGACTTAATTTGATTACCATATCCGAGTCATGTCCATTACCCCTAAAATTACACTCCACTAACGACTTTTTCCCTTGCGCGAATTTTACTCTAGCATTTTTATAAAGTTGAAAAATACATATTTTAATCCAATTCTTTTTGGGTAGCCTTCACCACTGCATTTACTAGCTTCTCTAATTTTTCCATGATCCTACATAAATTTTTAGGGGTTTAAACAAGGTTCACAAGGGGACCATTTAGTGCAGTCCGGAATCCAGAAACACGTTTCACTTCTCCGGCCATAACTCAAAATCTATACATCACCTAGTCATGAACCTTATATTTCTGAAAACTACATTCAAATACCTTTCCAACAATATATATTCGGACCTCAGGGGACAAGATTTGGGGGTTCAAAACCCTCTTACAAGACAGTTCAAGTTCCTGGGAAAAACTCAGCATGCCTATATCACTAAATCAACCAAGATTCTTACATCCACATCACAACCAACATCTAAGTCACCAAGTTCATACTTTATAACATTCATGGAGGTACATACACTAACCACAAGCATAAAAATCACAACCACAACACTTAAACTCAAGGTCTATATCATCCATCACTTATATATCCAAGATTAACACAAATACACATGGATCTATCATTAAACATCTCAAACACTACATGGCCAAGAGGGGTTAGGGTTTTTATACCTTCTTGAGTATCTAGGAGCCTTGGGTATGCCTTACAAGTCTCAAGAACACCTTGAATGAGCTCCTACACTCCTTATAATCCAAGATCTAAAAGAAAACTTAACATTGTTACTATTCACCAAAACTTTAACAATTAATATCTTGAAAATTAATGGATGAAAAGGCTTGGAATTCTTAGTATACCTTTCTGATATGATGTAGAGTGACTAGGAATTTTTCCTTGAATTATGAATGAAGAGAAATGGAAGAAAATTTCTTCTTCTCCTTGCTTTCTTGCTTTGGCCGAGAGCTATATGTGCTTGGGGGGGAGGGAGAGCTTTTGTGTTTTGCTTTTTGGTTGGTTGAATAATTGTAAAGTGGTTGGGTGATATATGTATTAGTATATATATATTTATCACATGTTGTAAGTCTAGGGTATAGGCCACCATACCCTCTTGTCTCCTTGGAAAAAGAAATGCCAACTAGTTACTATTCCTCTTGTCCACTTGGTATTACTAGTTTGTTTCCTAACTACTTAGTTGCATGGGACTTGCATGCAATATCATTCCTTGTGTCATTATTCTTCCACCAATGCTTGTCACTTAATCTTTAATTCGTATCGTATCTTAATTAATTCCTCGTAATAATATTTTGTCGCGTAGAGATTTCCCTTGTAATCCCTTAAGTACTTAATTGTATAAATTCCTCGAATATCCATAACTCCTCGTCATAATTCCTAATAAATCTTTTAATACTCCAATAACTCTCAAGTTCCAAGTTTTATAAATCTTACCAACAATAAGACTCTTGCCTTCAACAACCTTCCCTTTATCTTACATAGTGAATGTAACAACTTAGTTTCTCAGACAATCAATTCCATTAAACAACAGGGATGACTAGACAGGTTCCAAATTGACAAGGCCACATGATATTATATAAAAGAAAATATTGCAAAAATTTGGGTTCTTACATGATGTCTTTCCTTTATTCCCTTAGTAATTACTTAGTGCTATACTTGCGCATTCAAGCTTACGTGGGCTAGCCCTTTGTAAGAAACAGAATACACTCATACTTTCACTTTATAATTTTCTGAAATAAAAGGCAATCGAATCTTAACAATATCACAACAACTCACTTGTAAGTTTAAAAACGTCTTTTCTTATGCCTCTCTTAACGTTTTCAAAGCCGCACTCTGAACTAAAACCCTTTCTGATAATCTCTTAACTTATGTCTTTCATTGCTAAACAATCAGACCAGGTTCCTCGACTATTAATCCTGCAAAATAAACATAAAACGGAAACTAGTTAAGGTTAGTAAAATTTCTCTCATTCGATTCGGGTCATTTCTTGGAAAGGTCCCCTGCTTTGGTTCCAGTCCTAAACTCTAGGTCCCAACATACCTCGAGGTATGTTGGTTCCTTTTATCTCTTTGCCTCGAGGCGATTCTAGGAACCTGTGTGCCGTTCTGGGAGTCCACACAGTTTCCTCTTCTCCAAGTGTCAGGCTAGACATTTCATGAAGGCAAATGCTAAGGGTTTTGTCCCTTCTTCCCATGTGCCAAAGGTGGTTCCACATGAGGGAGAGCTTATTAGGCTTCTCTTTAAGAACAAATGTGCCGGTCTAGGCTCCGAATAGGTTCCCACTTCCTCTCGTGCCAGTAGCGGCTCCACGGAGGGTTTAAACGTATAGTCTCAGGTTCCTGTACGCCAGTCTCGGATCCATACAGGTTCCTTTAGGTGCCTTGTGTCAGGACTTCAGGTGCCTTTTGTCAGGACTTCAGGTGCCTTTTGTCAGGACTTCAAATCATGTGCTCAAGGAACTTGAGACTTTAAATTCATGCTCAGGAAGCTACCTGAGGCTTTTGGCTAAAATACTTTGCTCAATCAGTTGAGGCTTTTCGATCAAGTGTGCTCAGGAAGCTACCCAAGGCTTAATTCATGCTCAGGAAGCTACCTGAGGCTTTTCTCAATGCGTGCTCGGGAGGCTACCCAAGGCTTAATTCATGCTCAGGAAGCTACCTGAGGCTTTTTTCAATGCGTGCTCGGGAGGCTACCCAAGGCTTAATTCATGCTCAGGAAGCTACCTGAGGCTTTGGTTTATATCATTCTCAATCTGTCAAATCACATTCATACCTTCAATGCTACAGGAACCTGTCAGTCAAGGTAACCTGCAAATACTATACAATGCGACAGGAACCTGTTAGTCTAGGTAACCTGCAAATACAATACAAGTACTAAAGCAAGCACTTAAAAAGTTTCAAATTGGCATATGAAATATCAAATCATACCATGCACAATACTGTCTAAGTAGGAATACTACCCCCAGTTCTTTTGGGTAATTATTGTTACGTAAAAGAACTATCAAGGAGCTATAACTGCAAAAAATGCACTCAAAATATTCAACGTAGAGCTATCAATCGCTCAATACTTCTTAAAAAGAAACTGTCTTGCAATTAGGGAGGTTCACATGAAGTACCCCCCGAGTACATGCATAATCAAATACTGAAATCAAAATGCTGGTCAGCTATAACTAATAAGCTGCCTTTATTCTTGGGCTGAAAGAGCCTTACTTTTCCTAAGAAAAAACATAGTAAAATAGTTACTGATAATATTTCTTGAGATGTTTTGCATTCCAAGCTCTCGGAATGAGGTTCCCATCCATATCCATCAAGTGGTAGGTTCCTTCCCAAATGGCTGACTTTATCTGGTAAGGTCCTTCCCAATTTGCTCCAAAAGCTCCATGCGCCAGAACCTTGGTGTTTGGCATGACTTTTCTCAGAACTAGGTCTCCAACTTTAAAAGGTCTCGCCTTAACCTTTTTGTTGTAATACCTTCGAACTCTCTGTTGATATGCTGCTAACTTCACTTGCGAATCTGCTCTCAACTCTTCAACCATGTCCAGATACAGTCTATGATTGACCTCATTGTTCTAGGGGTCAAAATGCTTTCTCAGGGAACCTGTTCCAACTTCCACAGGTACCATAGCTTCACAACCATAAGCGAGAGTAAAGGGAGACTCACCAGTTGTAGCTTCAAAGTATGCTTGATAATCTTTTTCACAGCTTCAGTCTGTCCATTACTCTGTGGATAGTATACTGCTGAAAATGCTTTCTGAATTCCAAACTGCTCACACAATCCTCTAAGCTCTCTACTATCGAACTGCTTCCCGTTGTCAGAAATCAGCTTTTGAGGGATACCAAACCGGCATACAATGGCTCGAAACACGAACTCAGTCAATTTTGATGCTGTAATCTTAGCAAGCGGTTCTGCTTCTGCCCACTTGGTGAAGTAATCAACTGCAAACACTGCATATTTCACTCCTCCTTTTCCTTTCGGGAGCTCTCCAATGAGGTCTATCCCCCAAACGGCGAATGGCCAAGGACTAAGAATCTGTTTGATAGGTGCTACAGGACGACTATCAAAATTTGCAAACCTCTGACAATTGCCACATGCCTGTGCGAACTTAGAAGCATCTGCTTTGATGGTTTGCCAATAATATCCTTGTCGAAGGACCTTCATGGCTAAAGAATTACCCCCCGAGTGATTTCCACACACTCCTTCATGAATCTCCTCGAGGATATACTTGCATTGCTCTCCAGCTACACACTTGAGCAAAGGTTAATTGAATCCTCGTCTGTATAGAACTCCGTCATAAATTACATACTTGGCTGCATGATACCTCAGCTTCCTGGCTTCATCTTGACTGGGAGGTAACTCCCCTTTATCCAGGTAACGATATATTGGGGTCATCCAGGAATCTTCAACTGGAAACTCGATGTCCATCACTTCTTCTTTGAAAACGCTAGGTTGCTCCTGAATTTGAAGTGGAATTACTCCCAATAATGTGGATTCTCTTTGGGAACCTAGCTTGGCTAATGCATCTGCATTGGTATTCTTCCCTCGTGGTATCTGATCCAACTTCACCTCTCTAAACTTTGCATCAACTCCTGGGAGTACCTCAGATACAAATCTATTCGTGGACCTCTTGCCTGAAAGCCACCACAAATCTGCCAAACTACTAACATCGAATCACTGAACACTCTGATATTCTCCACTTTCATCTCCAAAGCTAGCTTGAGGCCTGCAATCAATGCCTCATACTCTGCATCATTGTTTGTGGCTCTGAAAGCAAAATGAATCGAGCTATGGAGTTTGTGTCCTTCCGGGCTAACTAGCTCTATGCCAGCACCTGCTCCACTACTGTTGGAAGCTCCATCCACGTACAATGTCCACCAGGGTGCACAATTATCATTCTCTGTCTGTTCTTCCACCACCTCTTTTGGTTCCTCCCGGCCAGTAACCTCCACATGAGGTTGAAACTTGATTAAGAAATCTGCTAGAGCTTGAGCCTTGATCGCTATCTTTGGCTTGTACTCTAAGTCGAACTGTCCCAATTCCACAGCCCACTTTAACATTCTTCCTGAAGTTTCTGGCCTATGCATCACTTGCCTAAGTGGATATGAGGTTCTTACCTCGATCTTGTGAGCTTGGAAGTAAGGTCGCAGCTTCCTGGAAGCTAGAATCAATGCGTAAACCAGCTTCTCCATTCCTGTATACCTCGTTTCTGCATCAAGTAACCTCTTACTGACATAGTAAACTGGACTCTGCTGTCCATCCTCTTCTCGAACTAGAACTGCACTAATGGAATACTCTGATACAGCCAAGTAAAGTATCAATGTTTCTCCATCCACAGGTTTGGCTAAAAGTGGGGGGCTCCCTAAATGCTCCTTTAACTTTCCAAATGTTATCTCACATTCTTCTGTCCACTCGAACTTGTTTCCTTTCTTTATGGCTTTGAAGAACTCTTGACACTTATCAGTGGACTTCGAGATGAATCTGTTCAAGGCTGCAACTCTCCCTGTAAGGGACTGAACCTCTCTCACAATCCTTGGTGACCTCATATCAATCAATGCTTTAATCTTGGCTGGGTTGGCTTCTATACCTCTGTGATTCACCATGAAACCCAGAAGCTTTCCTGCTTCTACCCCGAACACACATTTCTGAGGGTTCAGCTTCATTCTGTACTTTCGCAAGATTCCAAACATTTCTTTTAAGTGCTTTACATGGTCAACAGCTTCCTTGGATTTGACTAGCATGTCGTCCACATATACTTCCATAGTATGACCAATTTGGTCTTTAAACATCATATTCACCAACCGTTGATTGGTAGCTCCAGCATTAATCAATCCAAATGGCATGCATACATAGCAATAAAGACCTCTATCTGTAATAAAAGAAGTATGCTTTTGATCAGGTTCATACATAGGGATTTGATTGTAACCTGAATATGCATCCATGAAGCTGAGGAGAGCATGTCCAGTTGTTGCATCCACTAGCTGATCAATTCGTGGCAGTGGGAAGCTGTCCTTTGGACATGCTTTGTTGAGATCTGTGAAGTCCGCACAGGTTTTCCACTTCCCATTAGGTTTCTTTACCAAGACAGGGTTTGCCAACCAGACTGGGTAGAAAGATTCTTTAACCAATCCTGCATCCAATAACCTGTCAACCTCTTCTTTCAATGCTTGAGCTCTCTCTCCACTAACTGGTCTTCGCTTCTGTCTCACTCCTTTCTTTTCTGGATCAATATTCAACTTGTGACACATGACCCTTGGATCTATCCCCTCCATGTCTGCGTGACACTATGCGAACACATCCAGGTTCCTGCCCAAAAAGGTAATAAAAGATTCCTTTAAGGCTGGGTCGAGTTGAGCTCCAATCTCCAATACTTTTGTACCATCTTTGTCACTTATCTCCATATCCAAAGTTTCACCAGCTGGTCCAGCCTTGACCATGGTTTCTGGCATTTGAGGATCTAAGTCTACCTCCATCTCTGTGGTTGAGTCTTTTTGAGGTTCCTGGATTGCAGACGGTTCTTGAACTGCAGGTGGTTCTAGAACTTCGTGCATGACATTCCTTTTCTTTAATGTTGGCTGACTGTCTTCACTACTTCCATTATGCTTCAGTTTTCTAGATTTTTCTTCGTCCAATCCTTCTGCCATACACACATCACCATCCTTGTCCATAGGGGGTGCACTTTCTAACAGCAAGTAAGGGGTATCTGGTCCCCGAAAAACTGGAATCTCAGTATGAGGTTCCTCTTCTATGATCTCTTCAATTCTTATGACTCAACAGGATGCTGGCACAAAACCTTCCAAGGGCGGACTACGCAGATCAAGTGTTATTTTGTCTGGGTTCTTTCCCGGAAAATCATCAGGAACCTCGTCCATTGGTTCAGGCAATTTGGCAGCCTTAGCAGCATGTTGCAAAGCTTTGGTGTAGTACTCTCTAGACTCATACTGGCATCCTCGAACTACACCAATTCCATTTGGTGTTGGGAACTTCATAGTCAGGTGGTAAATGGAGGTTACCACCCTCATCTCTTTCAAGACGGGTCTTCCCAGAATAGCATTGTAGTTCATATTCTCCTCTATAACAATGAATTCTGCTAGTTGTGTAATGCAACATGGTTTATCACCTAGAGTTACTGGTAAACGAATCTTACCTTTGATAGGAACCTGGTTGTTAGTGAAACCATACAAGGTATCCTTCGTTGGGGTTAAGTCTTTATCCAGAAAATGCATCTTCTTGAAAGCTGAGTAAGACAACAGGTTTACAGAGCTTCCATTATCCACTAGTACTCGATGAACCTCATAAGATCCGATTCCTGCCTCGACCACTAAGGCATCGGTATGGGGGTGGTGTACCCAAGAGGCATCCCCTTCAGTAAAGGTGATATCTGCATCTTCTCCTTCAAACAGCCTGGGAGACCTCTGTGACAGATTGTAAATACTGGTCAAAGGACGTTCTTTAGCTTCGCGAGTGTACCTCTCCATGGCGCTCCTGCTACTTCCTCCAATGTGGGGACCTCCTATAATTGTGCGTATACACCCAGCCTTAGGTGGTCCTTCCATCACGGCAGGTTCCTGCGTCTGTACCTTCTGAGTCTTCTCATCTCTATACTTTTTACCTTCCTGGGCCACCCATTCACTTAACTGCCCTTGCCTGATTGGAGTTTCAATTAGGTGACGGCAGTCTGCAGTGGTATGCCCATTGTTATCATGAAAGTCACAGTATGGACGCTCATTCTTATTCCCTGGGGGACCAGTTCTGAAAGGTTTCTTAAACCACGAGGATTTCTCATTCACTGCGTAAATGTGATCGATTAGAGCTACCAAAGGGGTAAAAGTTTCATAGACAGGTCTCTCCCGTTTGTTGTTGTTGTAGGAAGCTGGTGGCGGGACCTGACTCATGACAGGTCTAGTAGGATTCACAGCTTCAGCTTCAGGCTTCACCTGGGATGTACGACTAACCACCTTCTTACTATCACGACCGTTGGGGCTTCTGGGCCTTGACCTCTTGCTTCCTGACCATCCATTTTGCCTTACGAAATCTAGATCCTTCTTCAAATCAGCCAGAGATTCCTCCAAGACGAAAAGGTTCCGCCTGAGCATAAAAATCTGCCAACGTCTCTGGTTCTTTTCCTTGAAGTGCTTTCCAGAAGTTTGAGCCTCCTTTGACTCCAACAATCAAGAAATTCTTTATGGTTTCCTCAGATGCTTTCCTAACCTTCGGAACCTCTACATTGAATCTCTTGAAGTATTCTGTTAACGTCTCACTAGGTCTCTTCTTAATGTTGGCTAGGGTATTGGTAGGTGGTGCAAATGCGACAGATGCTCTGAATTGAGTAACGAAGAGCTTTCCCATAATTTCCCAGGAACCAATCGAATCAGTAGGTAACCTCTTGAACCATTGATGAGCTCCACCTTGTAGAGTTGCAGCCAGTAACCTACATCTAGTGGCTTCCTTTACTTGATAAACATCCATCTCTGTGTCGAAACGACTTAGGTATTCAATGGGATCAGTAGTTCCATCGAATTTCAACTCATTCGAGGGTCTGTAAGACCTAGGCAGAGCCGACTTTCGAACCCTTTTGGTGAAAGGGGAAGCAGTTATAGGATTCACAGCAAGATTCTTTTCATCCTTGAGTTGAGCCAGAATTTTCTTGATATCTTCTACTGTCACCTCCCAAGTAGCTTCTGCCTTTGTCTTTTTGCTCGTTCCTTCCTCCTCTTTCGATTCTGCAGTGCTGGATTCCTCAGTAACCTCATCTGAGTCTGTTTCCTCTTCTTCAATTATCTCAACAGATGGGTCTTTGTCTTTCTTCTTTTTCTGTGAGGAACCTCCAGTCTTATCCTTCTTCTTTCCCTTGGACTCTGTGCGGGCTTGGGAAGGTCCCTTCTTGCTAGGAGTTTTATCCTTCCCAGGATTTTCTGGTTCTTCATCGCCATTATCCTGCCTTGGTTCTTCATCATCTTCTGGAACCTCCTCTTCGTCCTCAGGTTCTTCTTCCTCGAAATTCAGCTGTTTTGGAGTAACCTTCGACTTCTTGCTTTTCTTTGCCTTCTTTTTCTTCTTTTTGCTTGAAGCCTGCTCCAAAGTCGACAGTTTTCTCCAACAGTCTTTAAGATTTCCATCATAGCTGCTTTGGTAACCTTCTTTTCTTGATGAGGAGATTCATTTCCATCATGAATTTGTTCCTTAGAATGGGTTGCTTCGCTATCAGAGTTGCCTGACATCTTTTCCACTCTTAAGATGTTAACAGTCCCCTCCTTCTAGCGCGTTGATGAGTGGATTTCGTAACAACTTTTGAGAGGTTTACGGGTGGTTTTGTAGGCTAACGATCAACAGTTCTGTGGAAGGTTTGGGTTGTGTTTGTGGGGGTTGAGCTGTGCTCGAGGGTGTCTCCAATAATCTCAAGTGCCTTTAGAGAGAATTAGAGAGCTGAATGTGTCTTACCCTTGAGGTGCCTACGTACCCTTGTTTATATAGGGATCAAGCTCACGTAGTTCTAATGGGAC
Source organism: Saposhnikovia divaricata (assembly GCA_036435485.1). Taxonomy (NCBI): domain Eukaryota; kingdom Viridiplantae; phylum Streptophyta; class Magnoliopsida; order Apiales; family Apiaceae; genus Saposhnikovia; species Saposhnikovia divaricata. The sequence goes on along the minus strand of CM071594.1, from coordinate 132,307,663 downwards.
TCTGTATCTTGCTGGAATAGCTGTATTCAATTACCTAGTTCGTGTAGGACTCAAGTTCCTTTAGAGCCTTTCACGAACTAGTTGGCTAAGTGTAGAACTCGAGTTCGTACCCTACTATAATTCTCTCGTTGGTCAGAGATATTCTAGGATCATCTGCGCCCTAGAATTATACTCCAATACCAATTCGTTTATCTGTTCTAGATGGCTTCTAGAACCTTCTGTTGGCAACTCGTAGGAACCTGGTGCTCAGGAACCTATATCTCAGGAGCCTGTTTCTCAGGAACCTCCTTATTTCGGGACATATCTCATAGGAACCTCCCTTTGGGCATCAGTACCTGCACAAATAACAAACTGGTTAGACTGGATAACTCTTCACATGCTCTTGTCGTCTATATGGTTGTTGCTATGCTAACTCGAACTCTTCTGCTGGGAGGAACCTGGTCTTCTAATACTCTGCTCAGCTTCCTGACCGTTGGGAACCTCCTGATATTCATATTTCCTTAGTCATTTCTTCTATCTGATCTTCATAACTCGTACTGGATCTACCTCTTGGCTCATATGGATCGAACCCCAAGGCCTAATGGGCCTAAATTCAGCCCATGATGATTTTGGGCACAACAGGGATATAATTGAAAACGTTTATAGTTCTACAAAACATGTTAATTTTTTATTTTTAATAAATTATATATAATTTAACTGATTTGAAAATTTTAACACGTTTTTTTTATTTTTTTAAATTTTTTTTTGTGCCTTGGTTTTTTTTGTTAGTTGGTTAACACATTCCCAAAAAATTTGTTAACACCTTCCATAATACAAAAAACAAATCAAAATGTATTTAATTTTAATTAAAAAATAAACCATTTATTTTACATAACGATTATATTTCCATTTACATAAATATTTTACATATATTGAAAATATTTGATTTTTAAGTGATTGAAAGAGTCTAAAAAAGTTGGGTAACTCAAAGAGTATGTAATTAAGTAGGAATTGGAGTGTAATTAAAAGAGTTTGTTATTAAGTAAAATAAAATTTTATATGCATTTTTTGAAGGTATCAATAAACCTTTTTGGAAGGGGTTAACCAACTAACAACCAACCAATTATACCCTATTTTGCTTTATTTTGCTTATAATAGTATATAGTATAGATTTTTTCATTTTTGGAAGGTATTAATAAACCTTTTTGGAAGTTGTTAACCAACCAACCAATTATACCCTATTTTGCAATTATACCTATTTTGCTTATAATAGTATAGTACTAGATAATAGCCCGTGCAAAGCACGGGTTACTTTTAAATATTTGAAAAATTATATGATTAAACAAAATAGAGTTTTATAATTTATTATGAAATTTATTTAACTTTTTAAAATTATTTAATAAATCACATGTATTGTTTAGACCTAATAATATAAACTCTTAATGTAAAATTGTTAACGGGATTCAAACCGGGATTTAAATATAGAATATTTCTTATTATTAGATCTAACAGTTATCATCTATCTACTAAATATCTAACAGTCACTATTGTTTTAAATGATTTAAGTACCAAACAACCAAATTATATCCCTATTTGCTTATTGTTGTGCCCAAAATCATCATGGGCTGAGTTTAGGCCCGTTAGGCCCTAGGGTTCAGTTCATACGAGCTAGAGGATAGATCCAGTACGAGTTATGAAGATCAGATAGAAGAAATGACTAAGGAAGTATTAGTATCAGGAGGTTCCCAATGGTCAGGAAGCTGAGCTGGACATTAAAAGACCAGGTTCCTCCCAGCAGAAGAGTTCGAGTTAGCATAGCAACAGCCATAGAGATAACAAGAGCATGTGAAGAGCTATCCAGTCTAACCAGTTTGTTATTTGTGCAGCTACTGATGCCTAAAGGGAGGTTCCTAGGTGATATGTCCCGAAATAAGGAGGTTCCTGAGAAACAGGCTCCTAAGATATAGGTTCCTGAGCACCAGGTTCCTACGAGTTGCCAACAGAAGGTTCTAGAAGCCATCTAGAACAGATAAACGAATTGGTATTTGAGTATAATTCTAGGGCGCGAATGATCCTAGAATGTCTCTAACCAATGAGAGAATCATAGTAGGGTACGAACTCGAGTTCTACTCTACTTAGCCAACTAGTTCGTGGAAGGCTCTAAAGGAACCTGAGTCCTACACGAACTAGGTAATCGAATACAGCTATTTCCAGCAGAGATAGAGTCACATTAGAACTACGTGAGCTTGATCCCTATATAAACAAGGGTACGTAGGCACCTCAAGGGTAAGACGCATTCAGTTCTCTAATTCTCTCTAAAGGCACTTGAGATTATTAGAGACACCCTCGAGCACAGCTCAACCCCCGCAAACACAACCCAAACCTTTTATAGAACAGTTGATCGTTAGCCTACACAACTACCCATAAACCTCTCAAAAGTTGTTACAAATCCACTCATCAACATTGGCGCTAGAAGGAGGGGACAGTTAACATCTTAAGAGTGGAAAAAATGTCAGGCAACTCTGATAGCGAAGCAACCCGTTCTGAGGAACAAATTCACGAAGGAAACGAATCTCCTCATAAAGCAAAGAAGGTTACTAAAGCAGCTATGATGGAAATCTTAAAGACCGTTGGAGAACGATTGTCGACTTTGGAGCAGGCTTCAAGCAAAAAGAAAAAAAGAAGGCAAAGAAAGGCAAGAAGTTGAAGGTTACTCCAAAACAGCTGAATTTCGAGGAAGAAGAACCTGAGGACGAAGAGGAAGTTCCAGAAGATGATGAAGAACCAAGGCAGGATAATGGTGATGTAGAACCAGAGAATCCTGGGAAGGATAAAACTCCTAGCAAGAAGGGACCTTCCCAAGCCCGCACAGAGTCCAAGGGAAAGAAGAAGGATAAGACTGGAGGTTCCTCACAGAAAAAGAAGAAAGACAAAGACCCATCTGTTTAGATAATTGAAGAAGAGGAAACAGACTCAGATGAGGTTACTGAGGAATCCAGCACTGCAGAATCGAAAGAGGAGGAAGGAACGAGCAAAAAGACAAAGGTAGAAGATACTGGGGAGGTGATAGCAGAAGATATCAAGAAAATTTTGGCTCAACTCAAGGAAGAAAAGAATCTTGCTGTGAATCCTATAACTGCTTCCCCTTTCACCAAAAGGGTTCGAAAGTCGGCTCTGCCTAGGTCTTACAGACCCTCGAATGAGTTGAAATTCGATGGAACTACTTATCCCATTGAATACCTAAGTCATTTCGACACAGAGATGGATGTCTATCTAGTGAAGGAAGCCACTAGATGTAGGTTACTGGCTGCAACTCTACAGGGTGGAGCTCATCAGTGGTTCAAGAGGTTACCTGCTGATTCGATTGGTTCCTGGGAGAGTATGGGAAAGCTCTTTGTTACCCAATTCAGAGCATCTGTTGCATTTGCACCACCTGCCAATACCTTAGCCAACATCAAGTAGAGACCTAGTGAGACGTTAACAGAATACTTCAAGAGGTTCAATGCAGAGGTTCCGAAGGTTAGGAAAGCATCTGAGGAAACCATAAAGAATTTCTTAATTGCTGGAGTCAAAGGAGGCTCAGACTTTTGGAAAGCACTTCAAGGAAAAGAACTAGAGACGTTGGCAGATTTTTATGCTCAGGCGGAACCTTTTCGTCTTGTGGAGGAATCTCTGGCTGATTTGAAGAAGGATCCAGATTTCGTAAGGCAAAGTGGGTGGTCAGGAAGCAAGGGGTCAAGGCCTAGGAGCCCCAACGGTCGTGACAATAAGAAGGTGGTTAGTCGTACATCCCAGGTGAAGCCTGAAGCTGAAGCTGTGAATCCTACTAAACCTGTCATGAGTCAGGTCCCGCCACCAGCTTCCTACAACAACAACAAACGGGAGAGACCTGTCTATGAAACTTTTACCCCTTTGGTATCTCCAATCGATCACATTTACGCAGTGAATTAGAAGTCCTCGTGGTTTAAGAAACCTTTCAGAACTGGTCCTCCAGGGAATAAGAATGAGCGTCCATACTGTGACTTTCATGATAACAATGGGCATAACACTGCAAACTGCCGTCACCTCAGGGATTTAATTGAAACTCTAATCAGGAAAGGGTAGTTAAATGAATGGGTGGCCCAGGAAGGTAAAAAGTATAGAGATGAGAAGACTCAGAAGGTACAGACGCAGGAACCTGCCGTGATGGAAGGACCACCTAAGGCTGGCTGTATACGCACAATTATAGGAGGTCCCCACATTGGAGGAAGTAGCAGGAGCGCCATGGAGAGGTACACTCGTGAAGCTAAAGAACGTCCTTTGACCAGTATTTACAATCTGTCACAGAGGTCTCCCAGGCTGTTTGAAGGAGAGGATGCAGATATTACCTTTACTGAAGGAGATGCTTCTTGGGTACACCATCCCCATACTGATGCCTTAGTGGTCGAGGCAGGAATCGGGTCTTATGAGGTTCATCGAGTGCTAGTGGATAATGGAAGCTCTGTAAACCTGTTGTCTTACTCAGCTTTCAAGAAGATTCATTTTCTGGATAAAGACTTAACCCCAACGAAGGATACCTTGTATGGTTTCACTAACAACCAGGTTCCTATCAAAGGTTCACTAACAACCAGATTCGTTTACCAGTAACTCTAAGTGACAAACCATGCTGCATTACACAACTAGCAGAATTCATTGTTATAGAGGACAATATGAACTATAATGCTATTTTGGGAAGACCCATCTTGAAAGAAATGAGGGAGGTAACCTCCATTTACCACCTGGCTATGAAGTTCCCAACACAAAATAGAATTGGTATAGTTTGAGGATGCCAGTATGAGTCTAGAGAATGCTACACCAAAGCTTTACAACATGCTGCTAAGGCCGCTAAGTTGCCTGAGCCAATGGACGAGGTTCCTGATGACTTTCCAGGAAAGAACCCAAACAAAATAACACTCGATCTGCGTAGTCCGCCCTTGGAAGGTTTTGTACCAGCGTCCTGTAGAGTCATAAGAATTGAAGAGATCATAGAAGAGGAACCTCATGCTGAGATTCCAGTTTTTCGGGGACTAGATACCCCTTACTTGCTATTAGAAAGTGCACCCCCTACGGACAAGGATGGTGATGTGTGTATGGCAGAAGGATTAGATGAAGAAAAATCTAGAAAACTGAAACATAATGAAAGCAGTGAAGACAGTCAGCCAGCATTAAAGAGAAGGAATGTCATGCACGAAGTTCAAGAACCATCTGCAGTTCAAGAACTGTCTGCAATCCAGGAACCTCAAGAGGACTCAACCACAGAAATGGATGTAGACTTAGATCCTCGAATGCCAGAAACCACGGTCAAGGCTGGACCAGCTGGTGAGACTTTGGATGTGAAGATAAAGGACAAAGATGGTACAAAAGTGTTGAAGATTGGAGCTCAACTCGTCCTAGCCTTAAAGGAATCTTTTATTACCTTTTTGGGCAGGAACCTGGATGTGTTTCATAGTGTCACGCAGATATGGAGGGGATAGATCCAAGTGTCATGTGTCACAAGTTGAATATTGATCCAGAAAAGAAAGGAGTGAGACAGAAGCGGAGACCAGTTAGTGGAGAGAGAGCTCAAGCATTGAAAGAAGAGGTCGACAGGTTATTGGATGCAGGATTGGTTAAAGAATCTTTCTACCCAATATGGTTGGCAAACCCTATCTTGGTAAAGAAACCTAATGGGAAGTGGAGAACTTGTGTGGACTTCACAGATCTCAACAAAGCATGCCCAAAGGATAGGTTCCCACTACCACGAATTGATCAGCTAGTGGATGCAACAGCTGGACATGCCCTCCTCAGCTTCATGGATGCATATTCATGTTACAATCAAATCCCTATGTATGAACCTGATCAAGAGCATACTTCATTTATTACGGATAGAGGTCTTTATTGCTATGTATGCATGCCATTTGGATTGATTAATGCTGGAGCCACATACCAACGGCTGGTGAACATGATGTTTAAGGACCAAGTTGGTCATACTATGGAGGTATATGTGGATGACATGCTAGTCAAATCCAAGGAAGCTGTTGACCATGTAAAGCACTTAGAAGAAATGTTTGGAATCCTGCGAAAGTACAGAATGAAGCTGAATCCCCAGAAATGTGTGTTCGGGGTAGAATCAGGAAAGTTTCTGGGTTTCATGGTGAATCACAGAGGTATAGAAGCCAACCCAGCCAAGATTAAAGCATTGATTTATATGAGGTCACCAAGGACTGTGAGAGAGGTTCAGTCCCTTACAGGGAGAGTCGCAGCCTTGAACAGATTCATCTCGAAGTCCAGTGATAAGTGTCAAGAGTTCTTTAAAGCCATAAAGAAAGGAAGCAAGTTTGAGTGGACAGAGGAATGTGAGATAGCATTTGGAAAGTTAAAGGAGCATTTGGGGAGCCCCCCACTTTTAGCCAAACCTGTGGATGGAGAAACATTGATACTTTACTTGGCTGTATCAGAGTATTCCATTAGTGCAGTTCTAGTTCGAGAAGAGGATGGACAGCAGAGCCCAGTTTACTATGTCAGTAAGAGGTTACTTGATACAGAAACGAGGTATACAAGAATGGAGAAGCTGGTTTACGCATTGATTCTAGCTTCCAGGAAGCTGCGACCTTACTTCCAAGCTCACAAGATGGAGGTAAGAACCTCATATCCACTTAGGCAAGTGATGCACATGCCAGAAACTTCAGGAAGAATGTTAAAGTGGGCTGTGGAGTTGGGACAGTTTGACATAGAGTACAAGCCAAAGACAGCGATCAAGGCCCAAGCTCTAGCAGATTTCTTAATCGAGTTTCCACCTCATGTGGAGGTTACTGGCCAGGAGGAACCAAAAGAGGTGGTGGAAGAACAGACAGAAAATGATAATTGTACACCCTGGTGGACATTGTATGTGGATGAAGCTGCTAACAATAGTGGAGCAGGTGCAGGCATTGAGCTAGTTAGTCCGGAAGGACACAAACTCTATAGCTCGATTCATTTTGCTTTCAGAGCCACAAACAATGATGCATAGCATGAGGCATTGATTGCAGGCCTCAAGCTAGCTTTGGAAATGAAGGTTGAGAATATCAGAGTGTTCATTGATTCGATGTTAGTAGTTTGGCAGATTCGTGGTGGTTTTCAGGCAAGAGGTCCACGAACAGACTTGTATTTGAGGTACTCCCAGGAGTTGATCACGAAGTTCAGAGAGGTGAAGCTAGATCAGATACCTCGGGGGAAGAGTACCAATGCAGATGCATTAGCCAAGCTAGGATCTCAGAGAGAGTCCACATTATTGGGAGTAATTCCACTTCAGATTCAGGAGCAACCTAGCGTTTTCAAAGAAGAAGTGATGGACATCGAGTTTCCAGTTGAAGATTCCTGGATGACCCCAATATATCGTTACCTGGATAAAGGGGAGTTACCTCCCATTCAAGATGAAGCCAGGAAGCTGAGGTATCATGCAGCCAAGTATGTAATTTATGATGGAGTTCTGTACAGGCGAGGATTCAATCAACCATTGCTTAAGTGTGTAGCTGGAGAGCAATGCAAGTATATCCTCGAGGAGATTCATGAAGGAGTATGTGGGAATCACTCGGGGGGTAATTCTTTAGCCATGAAGGTCCTTCGACAAGGATATTATTGGCCAACCATCAAAATAGATGCTTCTAAGTTTGCACAGGCATGTGGCAATTGTCAGAGGTTTGCAAATTTTGATAGTCGTCCTGTAGCATCTATCAAACAGATTGTTAGTCCTTGGCCATTTGCTGTTTGGGGGATAGACCTCATTGGAGAGCTCCCGAAAGGAAAAGGAGGAGTGAAATATGCAGTGGTCGCAGTTGATTACTTCACAAAGTGGGCAGAAGCAGAACCACTTGCTAAGATTACAGCATCAAAATTGACTGAGTTCGTGTTTCGAGCCATTATGTGCAGATTTGGTATCCCGCAGAAGCTGATTTCTGATAACGGGAAGCAGTTTGATAGCAGAGAGCTTAGAGGATTGTGTGAGCAGTTTGGAATTCAAAAATCATTTTCAGTAGTATACTATCCACAGAGTAATGGACAGACTGAAGCCGTGAACAAGATTATCAAGCATACTTTGAAGACAAGGCTTGAAGATAAGAAAGGAAGCTGGCCAGATGAGCTTCCTGGAGTCCTGTGGTCGTATAACACCACTCCTAGAACTACAACTGGTGAGTCTCCCTTTACTCTCGCTTATGGTTGTGAAGCTATGGTACCTGTGGAAGTCGGAACAGGTTCCCTGAGAAGAAAGCATTTTGACCCCGAGAACAATGAGGTCAATCATAGATTGTAGTTGGACATGGTTGAAGAGTTGAGAGCAGATTCGCAAGTGAAGTTAGCAGCATATCAACAGAGAGTTCGAAGGTATTACAACAAAAAGGTGAAGGCGAGACCTTTTAAAGTTGGAGACCTAGTTCTGAGAAAAGTCATGCCAAACACCAAGGTTCTGGCACATAGAGCTTTTGGAGCAAATTGGGAGGGACCTTACCAGATAAAGTCAGCCATTTGGGAAGGAACCTACCACTTGATGGACATGGATGAGAACCTCATTCCGAGAGCTTGGAATGCAGAACATCTCAAGAAGTATTATCAGTAACTCTTTTATGTTTTTTCTTAGGAAAAGTAAGGCTCTTTCAGCCCAAGAATAAAGGCAGCTTATTAGTTATAGCTGACCAGCATTTTGATTTCAGTATTTGATTATGCATGTACTCGGGGGGTACTTGATGTGAACCTCCCTATTTGCAAGACAGTTTCTTTTTAAAAGTATTGAGCGATTGATAGCTCTAAGTTGAATATTTTGAGTGCATTGTTTGTAGTTATAGCTCCTTGATAGTTCTTTTACGTAACAATAATCACCCAAAAGAACTGGGGCATAGTATTCCTACTTAGACAGTATTGTTCATGATATGATTTGATATTTCATATGCCAATTTGAAATATTTTAAGTGCTTGCTTTAGTACTTGTATTGTATTCGCAGGTTACCTAGACTAACAGGTTCCTGTAGCATTGTATAGTATTTGCAGGTTACCTTGTATTACAGGTTCCTGTAGCATTGAAAGTATGAACAAAGTATGAATGTGCCTTGACAGAATATGCAGATTGAGAAAAGCCTCATGTAGCTTCCTGAGCATGAATTAAGCCTTGGGTAGCTTCCCGAGCATGCATTGAGAAAAGCCTCAGGTAGCTTCCTGAGCATGAATTAAGCCTTGGGTAGCTTCCCGAGCATGCATTGAATTAAGCCTTGGGTAGCTTCCTGAGCACACTTGACCAAAAAGCCTCAGCTGACTGAGCAAAGTATTTTAGCCAAAAGCCTCAGGCAGCTTCCTGAGCATGAATTGAAAGTCTCAAGTTCCTTGAGCACATGATCTAAAGTCCTGACAAAAGGCACCTAAAGTCCTGACAAAAGGCACCTAAAGTCCTGACACAAGGCACCTAAAGGAACCTGTATGGAGCCAAGACTGGCATACAGGAACCTGAGACTATACGTTTAAACCCTCCGTGGAGCCGCTACTGGCACGAGAGGAAGTGGGGACCTGTGTGGAGCCTAGACCGGCACACTTGTTCTTAAAGAGAAGCCTAATAAGCTCTCCCCCATGTGGAACCACCTTTGGCACATGGGAAGAAGGGTTAAAACCCTTAGCATTTACCTTCATGAAATGTCTAGCTTGACACTTGGAGAAGAGGGAACTCTGTGGACTCCCCGAACGGCACACAGGTTCCTAGAATCGCCTCGAGGCAAAGAAATAAAAGGAACCAACACACCTCGAGGTATGTTGGGACCTAGAGTTTAGGATTTGAACCCAAGCAGGGGACCTTTCCAAGAGTTGACCCGAACCGAACGAAAGAAATTTTACTAATGTAATTAGCTTCTATTTTATGTTTGTTTTGCAGGATTAGTGATCGTTAGCAGCTTATTCATGAGGAACCTGATTCTATTATTCAGCAGCAAGAAGTTTGGAAGTTGTTAAAGGAAGTTACAGTGTGGATTATGATGTTGAGCACATGTTTCGCAGTATAAGTAAAGAGGTTCCAAACGTACAAGTAAGTTGTATTTTGTTGCGTTTTACATATAAGTGAAAGTATGAATGTGTTCTGTTTCTTACAACGGGTTAGCCCACGTAAGCTTGGATACATGAGTATGGACACTAATTAGTTTTAGGATGCATAGAGATGGAGTGTTGTATAAAGTTTTGAGGAAAAGATGTGCATGGTATGGAAAACATGTATGCATCGATTATGAGCAAGAGATATATCAAAAGGAACTAGTTGACATTGGAAACATAAAAAAGTTATAGGGTACCCCGACCCTAGAAAACCAACATTCAAAGTTATAGGCACGAAGGCCTTAAAGGATCAAATTTAGAAATTACATCTTGCGAGGTGCTACGAGGGGCCTGCGACCTCATCAAAAGTTATCAGAAAGTTCAATAAATCATAAAGTTTCAAGCAGTAGGAGTTTTGTCTGAATCTTCAATAGCTGGAGGAGTTGGAAGGACAGGTTGAGCATCTTCAGTAGCAGGAACCTCTGCAGTCTCAAGGTGGGAACCTAGAGACCTCTCAACCGTTTCCACGGGAGGTACAGAGTTCTGCTGAACCACAACTTTTTTTTCAAAGTCCTGGATCATGCTTACCACGTCTTCGCCCAGTAGAGACCAGTTTAGCTCAGGCATTTTCTCCCACATGGACCTCATGTAGTCTCGAATACCTTCGTTATAACCTTCATCATACCTAGCTTTCTCCTGGACGAGCATGGATGACTTGATAGTAGCAGCAGCAGTGTTTAAAGCATCAACTTGAGCTTCTAGCTCACCAGCCTTCTCCAGCATTGAGAGTTCTTCGTCCTTAAGATTATTAACTTGATCCTGAAGCTCCTCCTTCTCCTTCTTTAATGAAGTTTCAGCGGCTTTAGCTTTTCTAACAGCAGCAGTGGCAATGTTCGCCCTCTCCTCCCTGGCAGCCAGCTCCTCCTTGAGCTTTGAGATCTCTCCTTGTAGCCGGAGGTAATACTGGGTCTTTAAAGCAAGGTCATCACAGAACCTGAGAGTGAAGAATGCGTTCTGGGCTGCGGAGAACCTCATAGCTTCCAGAGCTTCAGTAGAGTCCATTTTTGACCAACCAGTAATAACCTCAGCAGGAACATGAGTGTCAATCAAGTCCTTGAACTGGTTCTGGGCAACAGCAGGGTCAATCTTCACAGCTTTCCCCTTTTTCATGGACCTGGTTTGGGAGCTTCCTGAGAGATCAAGTGTGGTTTAGGCTAGCTTACGCTTAGAGGAACCAGACGGCTGGACTGAAGCTGGAGTTGGAACTTGGTGAATAGGAGTTTCAGCAAGCGGAACCTCCTTATCTTCAACCTTAAAGATCTCATCTACGTTCTTGGTTCGTTTGACGAAAGAAGGAACTTTAGGAGCCATGCCTGTATAATTCAATAAGATAAGATCAGTAGAGTATATGTGAAACAAACAAATGTAATGACAGAGATGCAGTAAAAAAATGATGAATGAAATGAAGTATTACCAGGGGAAGTAGGAATAAAATCTAGGGTAACGAGGTTCTCAGGTGTTAACAGAACCATACAATCTCTCATTGAGGAGGAATGTCTTAGGGCCTCTTCGGCTCTTTGCAAACAAACTCCATAAAGAACAGTTTGTTTAGGTATTAGAGGACGGCGGTTGAACTCAAAACGGATAGAATGGCAGTCGAAGCAATAAAGGAATTGCTCTTGCCATTGGTCGAAGTTTTGTTTGATGCCTTTTATACATTGGCCTTGATGACCAGGCCAGGCAGTCAGATAGAAGTAACCAGAACCCTTCCCGGTGTCTTTTAATCTAAAGAAATAATTAAGCTCGGGTGCAGATAGAGGAGTGGTAAACAAGCTGGTGTACAAAACATACGTGCCAATAGCTAACCTATATGAGTTAGGCATCAATTGAAGAGGGGCAAGGTTATAGAAATCAAGGACTTCCCGTAAGAACGGATGGAAAGGAAAGTAAACACCAACCTTAAAGAAGGCGGATGAGGTCACGGTATTGGGAACCCCAAGATTGGGAGTTTTGATGTCAAACCTGTGAGCTCTCTCACCAGGTTTTGGGATCACAATGGAGCATGTTGGACGGGGACATTCTTCGTACATTTTTTCTAACCTAGCCGAGGTCATAATAGAATCCATTTTCTCACAATAAGGGACGATCTCTTATTTGTACAATTCTCTCTCTACGGTTATCTCAGTGTCGAAGTCAGGTTCAGGAAGCAGTTCATGACTAAGTTTGGATACTCCTTCATTGTCAGATGGCCAATCCTCTCCTAAATCAATCAGGCTAAGTGGTTTGATATGGTCATTAGTGTGAAGAGGTTTCAAGAGGATATTTTGAGGTTCGGTAGTGTCAGGAATCAGGACCCTAGACCTAGTCCTATTGCTGACCGACTTGATAGGAACAGGGCTAATTAAAGAATGGTGGTCTGAGTGTATTGATTCAGATGACATCTGCAAAAGACATACGAAGAAAAGGTCGGGCTTTTGGGTCTCTTAGAGAAAGAATTTCGTGGTTTTTTGATACTTATGCAACAATAACTATGAGATATGGGGCAGTTAGTGAATTACACAGGAATTATGACATACGAAGCATATTAAAGACGAAAAGACAATTAAAGGTTTTCAGTAAAACCATGATGGAGCGATCATGAATCAATGAATAAACAACTATCAGATAAGGTGTAGTGAACAATCGTGTGTGAAGCATGAAATGTGAAGAATAGATATAGACGCATACATACAGAGATCAGAAGTAAAGAAAACGACGACATGCAAAGCCTAAGGAAACATATGATTGAAAAACGAGGCAAGAATATGAGAAAACAGAAAGAAATAAGTCGAAATCATACCTTGATTCGAGTTGAACGACGACGGAGAAGATGAATTGAGCAGGCGACTGTCGAACTCCTCTTGTTCTCTCTCCAAAGGTTTTGCAAGGTATTTGGTAAAGGTAAAAACTGAACCTGGAGTTAGAAATATGTTTATATAATCAAGACAGCTCCGTACACGAGAGTCATTGGAGCGGTAAGTGAAGAGGTACACGCGTGAGAGGCGTGTGAACCTTGGGAACTCATACATTAACTGCAGCTTTGGTAAGTGATAAGTTTAATTTGAATTTTGAATTATCTCCTGCTGCCAACCATTATCTCTTCCTATGGGTTTTTAATTTTTGAAAACTCGAAGAAGCGTAATGATAAGAAATAAGTTAGGTTCCCTGGGAAGCTGAATGCAAACATAGAGTTGATTTCGAGAGCTGCGATCTGAAGAAGAAAATAACAAGATAACAGGTTCCCCGGTATGAAGGAAGCCTACTCAAGATTATATTAAGCTGAAAATATTTTATGTCCTGTTTCCTACGCCGAGTTAGCTCATGTAGGCTTGGATATACAATGTTAGAGCGAGGTATTGTTATAGAAATGATTTAACATTAGCCCTATGATCAAGAGAGAGTAAAAATAGGTTCCTTTCACATTACATGATTTCAAGGAACCGGGGGTACTTGTTGTGCCCAAAATCATCATGGGCTGAGTTTAGGCCCGTTAGGCCCTAGGGTTCAGTCCATACGAGCTAGAGGATAGATCCAGTACGAGTTATGAAGATCAGATAGAAGAAATGACTAAGGAAGTATAAGTATCAGGAGGTTCCCAATGGTCAGGAAGCTGAGCTGAACATTAGAAGACCAGGTTCCTCCCAGCAGAAGAGTTCGAGTTAGCATAGCAACAGCCATAGAGATAACAAGAGCATGTGAAGAGCTATCCAGTCTAACCAATTCGAGTTAGCATAGCAACAGCCATAGAGATAACAAGAGCATGTGAAGAGCTATCCAGTCTAACCAATTTGTTATTTGTGCAGGTACTGATGCCTAAAGGGAGGTCCAGGTGATATGTCCCGAAATAAGGAGGTTCCTGAGAAATAGGCTCCTGAGATATAGGTTCCTGAGCACCAGGTTCCTACGAGTTGCCAACAGAAGGTTCTAGAAGCCATCTAGAACAGATAAACGAATTGGTATTTGAGTATAATTCTAGGGCGCAGATGATCCTAGAATGTCTCTAACCAATGAGAGAATCATAGTAGGGTACGAACTCGAGTTCTACTCTACTTAGCCAACTAGTTCGTGGAAGGCTCTAAAGGAACCTGAGTCCTACACGAACTAGGTAATCGAATACAGCTATTTCCAGCAGAGATAGAGTCACATTAGAACTACGTGAGCTTGATCCCTATATAAACAAGGGTACGTAGGCACCTCAAGGGTAAGACGCATTCAGTTCTCTAATTCTCTCTAAAGGCACTTGCGATTATTGGAGACACCCTTGAGCACAACTCAACCCCCACAAACACAACCCAAACCTTTCACAGAACAGTTGATCGTTAGCCTACACAACTACCCATAAACCTCTCAAAAGTTGTTACAAAATCCACTCATCAACACTTATTATATTTTTTTTTTGATAAACTGGAAATATATTAGAAATTGAAGTTAGGTTGAACCCGGTACAACCATCGGGCCAAGCCAACCATAGAACATCTTAGATATGTTGATTTTTATTATATTTTATTAATGAATGTAAGATGTGGTGTGATATTTTCGGGTTTATATTAGTGATTGCAAGATTAGTTTTAAATTTAAAGGTAACATGTTTTAGTTAGAAAACAAATATTAACGTTTGTAAGATATGGTACAATTTTAGGTGTTTATAAAAGTTAATTTCTATTAAAAGTAAATGTTAAAAAGGCAATCGGCTAATAACAATTTATTATATTATTATAAATAAAAATTAAGTAAGGATAATTAAGTAAAATAACATGTTTTATTAATTAAGGGTAAATAAGTAAAATCGACAGGTACCTTTCTTTTGATATGTTATAAATTTTATTTAATAATATAATTAGGTTTTATATAATCATTATTTTCAATAATTTTTTTACTTTTAATATAATTTAATATACTCATGTTCAAGGATTATCCTCATGTTTTCTTATTATTAACAATGTATATAGATTTTTATTATATTTTATTAATGATTGTAAGATGCGATGTGATATTTTTGGGTTTATATTACTGATCGCAAGATTAGTTTTAAATTTAGGTAACATGTTCTAGTGAGAAAACAAATATTAGCGTTTGTAAGATATGGTACAATTTTAGGTATTTATAAAAGGTAATTTCTTCAATTAAAAGTAAATGTTAAAAAGGCTATCAGCTAATAACTATTTATTATAAATAATAATTAAGTAAGGATAATTAAGTAAAATAACTTGTTTTATTAGTTAAGGCTAAATAAGTAAAATCAATAGGTACCGACCAACCAAACTTTTAATGTTTCTGCTTTAATAATTAAGTATGGATAATTAAGTGAAATAACATGTTTTATTAGTTAAGGGTAAATAAGTAAAATCAACAGGTACCTTTCTTTTGATAAGTTATAAATATTATTTAATAATGTAATTAGGTTTTATATAATCATTATTTTCAATTATTTTTTTACTTTTAATATAATTTAATATACTCATGTTCAAGGATTATCCTCATGTTTTCTTATTATTAACAATGTATATATACTTTTATTATATTTTATTAATGATTGTAAGATGCGGTGTGATATTTTTGGGTTTATATTAGTGATTGCAAGATTAGTTTTAAATTTAAAGGTAACATGTTTTAGTTAGAAAACAAATATTAGCGTTTGTAAGATATGGTACAATTTTAGGTGTTTATGAAAGGTCATTTCTTAAATTAAAAGTAAATGTTAAAAAGGCAATCAGCTAATAACTATTTATTATATAATTATAAATAATAATTAAGTAAAATAACATGTTTTATTAGTTAAGGGTAAATAAGTAAAATCAACAGGTACCAACCAACCAAACTTTTTTATTATATTGTATTAATGATTGTAAGATGCGGTGTGATATTTTTGGGTTTATATTAGTGATTGCGAGATTAGTTTTAAATTTAAAGGTAACATGTTTTAGTTAGAAAACAAATATTAGCGTTCGTAAGATATGCTACAATTTTAGGTATTTATAAAAAGTAATTTCTTCAATTAAAAGTAAATGTTAAAAAGACAATCAGCTAATAACTATTTATTATATTATTATAAATAATAATTAAGTAAGGATACTTAAGTAAAATAACATGTTTTATTAGTTAAGGGTAAATAAGTAAAATCAACAGGTACCATCCAACCAACCTTTTAATGTTTCGGCTTTAATATAACTAGCTTATAACCCGTGCAAAGCACGTGTTCCTTTTAAACTTTTATAATATATTTATAGTATAATATGATATTATAAATATTAATTTTAATATGTTATTGGATTAATTTGAACCTTAAATCTTTGTATATAATAATTTTTAGTATATATAAATTAATATGTTGTTTGCGCGAATCGAACCATAGACCTCTGTATATAACAACTTTCAGTAATATTATATCTAACGGTCCTGATCTACTTGAATCGAAGATCCAACGGTTATGAATAGTTTGATTTTTTAGTATATATAAATTAATATGTTGTTTGCGCGAATCGAACTATAGACCTCTGTATATAACAACTTTCAGTAATATTATATCTAACGGTCATGATTTACTTGAATCGAAGATCCAACGGTTATAAATAGTTTGGTTAACCAAACTACAAACTACAAAAGATCTCTAGTTTGCTTATAATAATATAGTATAGATCGATAAATAAGCATCTATTTGCAGCTGTATATTAACCCAAGTAACTAAAACAAATCCTTTTATATCCAAACGAGGAGTAGGACTTTATAGGTCTTAATTTTATGACCAAGTCACATGCAACCATTAGAAATTTTTTGGAAAAATTACTGTTGACTGCTGAAGATCTATGTGATTGCTAACTGGAATTGAGCAATGAAAAAACAAAGGATGGAGGGAGAACTGGATATGATCTTGATCAAGGTCCTGTAGTTTGAAGAGATATTAGATGATAAATTGGAGAAATAGAGAACTATCTAATTTAGTCCTATTCTTCTCCCTACGCTATCTAGAATATCGTAAATAGAACTATGCATCCAACACTGTTATAAAGTTGTAAAATCAGATGATCCTTTCTTCAGCTGCTTTATGTGCCCAATACTATGAAGGTTAACTGACTTTCGCTAGTCAACTACGCGTAAAGTCCTCTAGTGTTTTTGTCTGTAGATTGAACAATTTACTTTAGCACAGAGAAGGTTAATACAGGCTTGTTACTTTATTTTTCTCGAAAGAAAGTAGAGGGAAGCAGAGAGAATCAGAGAAGTAAAAAAACCAAGTGAAATAAGTTTTATCGGAGTGCTCTCGAGTTTTAATAAGGAGAGGAAGTTGAAAGGATGTGATAGAAGATAGAAGAGATCACTAAGTAGAATAGAAGGTTATATTGGAATTTGAGAAAACTGCACTTCGTGTACCTGTAGTTTGGCCCTTCTTGCTTGCAATATTACATTTCTAAAACAAGCACATGTAGTACTACACTTCTAAATTTTTTATTTTATGTGTACTTCCGTCAACTCCGTCTAAAGGAGTTAGCAATTCGAATTCTAGGGTTCTTGAATAAAATTGGGGGTTTTCAAATCCCTGCTAGTCCAATCCTTTTGATGGTTTTAAAGGCTTCGTATGATTGTATATGATCAAATTACTTCGTTAATTGAAGTGATTATGTGCGTTTATGGTGAAAACGAGTTAAAGTTTTTTTTTGGTTTTAAAATTTAGTCGTTCATGCGTATAAGTGATTGTCCATGTAATTGGTATTAGGGGAAAGTTTTGTGAGGCTCTAAGCTCCATTTTGATACCTAGAATGTTGGATTTGGTTGAGTTTTTGGCAAAAACGCAGTTCGTCGGACATGGTAGTAGAGTTCACCGGAAATCAGTTGATTATGGTCTTTTTGATCATTGTTGGGGTTGTTTGTTGCATGTTGTAGTTTAGTTATGAGTTGAGGAACATTTCCTTGGTGATTTGCTGCTTAACTGAAGCTCCCCGGGACGTTTTGGGCTTCACCGGAAACTGTAAAAGTCCGGTGGAGATGAAATTATGGTTATTCACTAACGCTGTTAGACTGAGTTGACGGGAGTACATATAAAATAAAAAATTTAGAAGTGCGATACTACATGTGCTAGTTTTAGAAATGTAATATTGCAAGTGCAGGAAGGACCAAACTACATGTACACGAAATGCAGTTTTCTCTTGGAATTTCAATAAATAACTTTAGAAGGATTTTATTTCCCTATATTTTCTATTTCATCCTACTTTTGGAAAGAAATTGAAGCTGTGAAGGTAATTTTACTTCCTTTGTTTTTTTATCTCTATTTAGAACTCGGGATCGGGGACACCATTAGGAATACTAGCTTTAGCAAATTCTCTAAAGTCCACCTTTGATCTGTATGATATTTACATATCTTTTTGCTTACTTTCCGCTGACAGCGCTGGTTAGCATTCTTGTTCCTAATCTTTTGGGTTGTTCCTAACAGCAATTCCTTCAGAGTGTTACTAAGTTTATTCCATTTATATACTAGTGAGGTGATCCCTCTTAATTTCAGAATAGCTTATTCCTCTCAATTAGAGAATGAAGTAAATCTTAGTTAGGGTTGTCGATAAGTTTGCTACTAGAGAATGAAGTAAATCTTAGTTAGGGTTGTCGATAAGTTTGCTGCTCAGCTCTTAGAAGTTTCATACGTGTAGCTAATTTGACTAAAAGTGCACACATACATGGTACAGAATTTTGGTCAGCTTCTATATATATGTATAAATATTTAATTATATCCTATCCTGTAATAAGAGTTAGGAGGCTTTATTTTTAAGTACTACTATAGGTTAAGAGTTCAATTCCCATGAACGACATAAAAATATGAGAACTTTATCCAAAGTACTATTATTAAACAATTAGTGATCGGTTCTGCATATTTATATATTGATTTTTAAATTGAAGATACTTTATATTCAAACTCCACGATTTGAATCACATAAAAGAATTAAACATAATTTTATAATAACATCTCTGAACTGTATTTTTACAAAGTCTCTTCGCTTGAAAGCTGAGGTTGTTCGAGGGATGAAAACACACTAGTAAAAGGAAATTTTGAAAAAAGTAAAAACTAATATAACCAACTGTGAAGGATAAACAAGTGAAAAACTATCATGGAAAGCTGGCGAAGCATAAAATAGTTTGAAAGTGACGACAGGGTATGCACCTCCTAAAGCGTACAAAGGGTATAAATTGCGACACACATCCACAAACTTCCTAGGTGAGGAATGTAATGCTTAGATTATAAACTAAATTGTAAGATACCAGATTATTTTAGGATTTATTATTATTTTATTATTATTTAATTATGTTAAATAGTATTTAAAGGATGGAATTGGATTTGAGAATATCGTTGCGGAATTCAACGATATTTAGTATTGAGTTTATATGAGTATATATTGAGTTATGTGTGCCAATGTGTGCCCCAGTATTTTATTGGTATTTTTAGTGATTTAAAAATATTTAAATCAAGTATTATTGATCTTAAAAAATCTTTATTTAATTATCGGAGGGCTTAAAAATCATGAAATCTTCTGTAAAATTATCTTTATATATTTATTGAGTTATTAAAATTTTTGGGTGGATTAATTTGGGTGGTCGAGTATTTTAAAATGATTTTAAGAGTTTTATTGTATTTAAAGGATCAAAACTTTGAAATTCATTATTTAATTCATTTTTTATCCGAAAAATATTTCGAAAATATGTGTGTGCTCGTAATTTTATGTACTTTATTTTAAAGGTGAAAAGTTTAATTTTCTGAATATTTTATTTAATGTCGATTTATGAAGTAACGTATTAGTTTTAAAAGCGAATAAGTAGTGTTATATTTTGGGCCGGAATGAATTATAGTAGTTATTTGTTATTGGGCCAAGCCCAATAAAAGAAAGCAGTAGAGCATTCTAGAGAGTCGGAGAAGGGAAATAAAAAGAGAAAAGAAAAGAGAGAGAAAGGGGAGAAGAAGAAGAGAGATTGAGGGTTTTGGAATTGAATTTATATATGTGTACTGTGTGTATATATGTATGTAGGCGTGTGTATATGTGTGTGATTAGAGTGCAAGCAGCGGGTGCAAAAAAAGGGGAAGGAGGAAATGCAGCGGGGAAAGGACGGGAGGCCACCCCACCGCGCGCGGCGGTGGCGGCCGGTGCAGCAACAGGTTACGCAGATGGGCAGCAACGCAGCGGAGGTGTGGTGGCGAGCTGTTCAGTCGAGGGTGGCGCAAAAAATGGGTAGGAGAGAGAGAGAGAGAGAGAGAGAGAGAGAGAGAAACGAAGAGGAAGGAAATTTTGGGAAATTGGAATCGAAAGGTATAATATTTTATTTATTTATTTAATTTATTTCTGACGTAATTATTTAAATTGCATCTTAGATTAAATTGTGTTAGTTGTGATAATCTTGTTTAATTTCCGTTAATTAATTCGGAAAGTATATTTACTAAGTGATGAATGTTTATGTGCTAAATATTATAAGTCGAGTTTGAGTAATTGTCAAAATTCGTAATTGTCGAGTACTTGGTATTGATGAGTAAGTGGTTACTAATTTACCTTGATAATTGTTAGTAATTATCGGATATGTTATATGATTAGTAAATTGTGTGTTGAATTTGGAGTGACAATTATACTTGTTAAATCGCTACTTGTGGATATGGGTTTTAGGATAAAAGAAGTTATATGTACATTTTGATTGGATTGTGATATATGTCCGTAATATGAAACTATCTCTTGATTGTATAGTTTTCAAATGTAATCTATAGTAAAGTTAAACTGTTATTTATTTCTCCTTACGTGTTGAGGTACCGCATATCTGGGCGGGTAATTTTCTTTATGTGTTTATCTGCGAGGAGTTGCAATGAGGTCACAAGTCTTAAATGTCAATATTTACAGACTTGTGTAATTCTCTTCAACTAGTTCCTCGGGCTTACGAATAGCAATGATTAACTATCACGAGTATAATTAATATACTTGAGTGATGCGATCATTGATATAGCGTAAGTAATAGTTAATGCTAGGGGTTGTTCCTTAGGGCTTACGAATATCAATGATTGGTTGTCACGTGTATCATTAAAATGCGTGAGAAATACGATCATTGATGTAGTGTAAGTAGTAGTGTTAATATAAATTATTATGTGCTACGTGCCGCATGTCAAGGCGGATACTTTTCTTATATGTTTATTTGATGTTGCTGCTATAGAAGCAGCTTGATATTTCCTTGGTGTGTTGAATTGAAAAACAAGGGAATAGTCCTATTTACGAATATTTCATGCCGAAATTTTCTAAAAATCCCCTGTATTTAAAGTTATTTAAATTATTTGATTTAAACATTTAAAGGCATGTATGTGTATGAGTGTTTAAGTACATATGTGATGATTAATGAGGTGTGGGTATATATATATTTATGTATGTATTGCTTTGCGAGTTATAAGTAATTAGTTATCAATTGTGTTGTTTATGTACTAAATAGTACTTTACTATTATTTTGAGTATAATTAGGGATTCGATATGGACCCAGCGAGCGTGTTGACGAGACAATTGAAGGAAAATGAATGTGTGATCGAGTAAATACCGAAGTATAGTAAGTAGCGAATCGACACATTGGAATCAAGGCAAGTGTACTAACCCTCGCTTATCGTTCAAGCGAGATAAATATGTTTCTATTCAATATAAGTATTCCCTTCAAATCCTTATTGCTAGTATCCCCTCCTTCAAATTATTGATAAGGATATATTTTATTCATATATCATGTAGAAAGTAGAATTTCAGTTTTATTGCCAGTATTATTCTTTCTTAAATATTGTCAGTAATGTTCTGTTAAAGTTTTTGCAGGTATTGCATTCTTATTCCTTGTTTTAGTATAATGTTCTTAATGTATATAGTTTCACTGAGATTAATTGATAGTAAATTAGTTTAATGGATTTGGAAGAATTTTATAAAATGTGGACCAGCTTCGTGGTCATAGTAGTAAAGGCCAATGTCAATAAGTGCCTAGTGAGGGATCCCAGAGTATTTTTAGCTGGACTTTACGTGGCTGATCACCCGTAATGTCCAGATCGAGTATGATTAAAACTCCAATTCTATTAAATGTTGTTTTTATGCAAATATATTCTTATGATAGAATGTTTAAGTTAAAGTACATTTTCATTTCCAAGTATGTTGGATATAAAGTTATGATTTGAGTTACTAAATACTGTTAGTATAAAAATGGAAAGTTATTTATATTAGTGTTTTGAACGGTGAAAACTAATTCACAGTTATTATGATCGCTATGGCATTTGTTGCGCAGTGATAGTGAGAACCGAGAATGAATTGAGATCTTCTTATTTATTCAAACTCATGATTGTCATGCCGGTTAGGCAGCTAGGTATGCAAACGCTTAGTGACATGAATGAAATTTGAGTAACTGAGGATTTCTTGGAGATTTTGTTAAAGGGATAGTTAAAGTATTTTGCAAGTATTAAAAATATTGAATATAGTATTACAACCTTCTCAGTTATTAAATTCTGATTTCGAGTTATAAATGTTTTATATATTATTAATCTTCTGTTAAAGTTAAGAATCCAGATTTCAATTATAGTATTGATTATAAATTGGTGAGCATTCCTTCGCTCATATTTATTGTTCCTATTTCTTGAATTGCAATTATTGCATTCTTATTTCATCTAGTTCAGTTCTATATATAACTTGTTGAGCATTCTTTTGCTCACACTTGTTGTTTTTAAAATCTAACTTTTCAGTAAACCAGTTGGCGAGGCTTAGTCTGCGCAGTTCATAAAGTGGAAAGAAGAAGCAGGATGCTGTTATGAAGCTGACGTGGATCAGGGTATTTAGATTTAAAGTTTGAATTGTTGTATGTAAATATAGTTTTAGTAGATATAGTATGTATTTGATTAGTTGGCCTGGTATACTTCTATTCGAAGTTATACCAGTGATTTAAGTCTGTATAAAGTTTTGTATATAGAGTTGTATTTAAGTTGGTTTTGGGTTTTCTTGTTTCTAGAACTGTAACATAAGATCCTTAGTTGGGAGTTGGGGTCAAAGAGCTTTTGATTGAGTTTTTATTTTTATTTCAGTTTTATTTTGATTTCAGATTTTTAGTTTAGTATTCAACATGTTTATGTTGTATTTACGAATACATCATGGCCAATTTTTGTTAGAATTATTGAGTTAGTTAGCGTGACGCCATAATCTACTGACTCCGGATTTGGGGGCGTTACATAAATTATTCTAGATTCTAAAATTAATGAAAATTTATTTTATATGTTAAATCGGCCTATGCTTTGCACGGGTTATCTGGTAGTGTACATATAAAAAATCCTAAATAAATCTTAATTGACCTCTGTGAACACCATTTTTAAATCTCATCATTACATTGGCATTCATCTTAATATGAAACTAAACATAATGTTCTTGAATATACGACTCACAAACTTTTCCACCGAAAAGGAAAAGTTCTCTCTCTCTCTCTCTCTCTCTCTCTCTCTCCTATCCTCCTCCTCCGTCGTCTTCATCAGTTTATTCTCCTTCGGCGGTGGTTTATCCACCGACCGGAGGCCCCTTTTCTTGTCCAGTTTTATGTTTTCTTTCAATAATCATCCCCTTTTGAGAGGATATTGAGTATTTGGTTTACTTACCCATTAATTGGATTTATTTCTCTCCCCTTGTGAGAGTTTGATTTTCCCTCCTTGTGAGAGTTTGTTTGATTTGCTTGGTTTATGATATGATCTACAACAGATCAGATCTGCTAAGAATGATTTTGCTGATGTTTTGGAGGATCTGGAATATCTGTATCGAAGTTGGGAAGCTCACGATTATTGCAAAAGCTCACCACTCACAACCAAAGATTGTTCATCATCTGTTGGGGGTTTTTACTTTCGGCATGTTTATAGCTGTTATCCGGCATGTAGATAGCTGGGGTATTGCTCATCCTTGGGGGATTCCTCTTTTCGGCATGTCTATAGCTGGTATCCAGCATGTAGATAGCTGGAGTGGAATTCCAACTGACGCTTCTGAACACTTGGGTATGAACGGATCTTACGTGACGTGGTCAATTTTAACACCGCTGCTTTCAAGGATGTTGGCACGGTTTGGATCACTTCGGATGCCTTCGAATTCATTTTTAGATTCAAGAACTTTTAAGTTCAGTTTGTTAAACGATGAGAAAACAATTTATTTGTTTTTCAACCTCGTCGTATCGACAGTCGGGGGTTTGTCCCACTGTTTTATGTTGAATTGGTTTGATTTATTAATATAATCTCCTGCATTTCGTCAAAAAAAACATAATGTTCTTGAGTAGCAATTGTCAATTCACAGTCATAATCTGTTCCTCTTCACAAACAATAGATGCAGAAAAATGAATTCCTTTTTGGTTGGGGAATGAATTAGTTCCCATTGTTGCGAGAAATAATATTTTTTGTCTCATTATTTCCACTTTTGCTTCATTTTCTTAACAGGAGCAACTAATGAGCTTGACAACTTTCTTCAAATGATATCTCAAAACTTGTCATTAGACTCACTACTACTCTAGGAGCTTTATCCTGTTGCCTTCTTTGATGTACTATCAAATTTTTAGCTTGTGATATAACTTTTTTTCAATTAGTTATCATGGCGTCCTGTTCAAAATATTCTCCGACCCATATATGTTTTGCCCTGCAAATGAAAATATTTACTTCTGTTATATTATATGCAAAATGAACCTGTCATCATCATCTTCATGTGAATGTTAGGTTGAATCGTAGATTTTTTGTCTGCATGGTGGATTGTCCCCATCTATTGAAACACTTGATAACATCAGACACTTTGACCGTGTTCAAGAAGTCCCATATGAAGGCCCAATGTGTGGTCTTTTGGGGTCGACCTAGATGATCGTTGTGGTTGGGGTATCTCTCCATGTGGTGCTGGTTACACATTTGGCCAAGTATCATTTTTTTCTGATGGTTTACATTCTTTCTTTCTTTTGTACATGTTGTGGTAAGTAATATATATCATTTTCAGGTCATATCTGAGCAATTTAACCACACTAACAGCCTGAAGCTTATTGCTCGAGCTCATCAGCTGGTTATGGAGGGATATAACTGGGGACATGTAATCAATAGTTGTTTCTTCTAAATCCTGTCTATTATATGTATATTTTAACTTTTCATTATCCCACTAATAACTATGATTGGCTAAATATATATTGAACGTAAACTACAGGACCAGAAAGTGGTCTTCGTGTCTTTAGTGCACCAAATTATTGTTATCGTTTTGGAAACATGGCATCTATATTGGAAGGTGATGACTGCAATGGCCATATGTTTATTCAGGTCTCTCTCTCTCTCTCTCTCTCTCTCTCTCTCTCTCTCTCTTCCCCTATACAATACGAGTCGACTACATCATAGAGTACTTGTTTCTGTCAAAAGTGTTGGAACTTAATTTGTCATTTGTTTACTTCATTTGTTTTCTAATAATTGACAGCAAAGCTTGTCTAATAGGTGTGCATTCGAGCTGGCCATGTCAAGTTTGTGGAGTTGTTGTTGAGTGTTCTTGAGTGTTGATTGAGTGCTTGAGTTGGTGAGTGTTTGCAGGAGTGGTAGTACTTGATTAGGAATCTTTGCTTTGTGTTTTATATTCATCATCTTTCCAGCTTGTTATTCTTGTAAGAGTGCTATATAATTCAGAGTAATCATAATGAAAATGCAAGTCTTTGGATGAGCATCGTCTGGTGTCAAGTTCTTCACACTTAGTTTTTATATCATACACTTATACATATATATAACCAGGTTTGGAAACTAGAATTGGTATCAGAGCCTGGTGCAAAGGCTGTCAAGATGACAACACCAGAGACAAGTAAAGTGAAGGGTGGTTCGTTTGGTTGAAATTACCCAACGCTGACAAAGGAGAACTACACGGCGTGGGCAATGAAAATGAAAGTATTCATGCATGCGCATAGGGTATGGGACGCTATTGATCCAAGTGATCCCAAGGTAGCAACTGATGAGAGAGCAGACAAGGTAGCCTTGGCAATGATATACCAAGGAATACCAGAAGAGTGGCTGCTTTCCCTTGCTGCAAAAGAGGCATGGGATACGCTCAAAACTATGTGCCAAGGAGCTGAGCGTGTCAAGAATGCTAGAGTGCAGTCAATGAAGTCTGAGTTTGAATCACTCAGGATGGAAGAAAGTGAAGAAATTGATGACTTCTGTTTGAAACTCAACGGGCTTGTAACTAATATACGAGCCTTAGGAAAAGAAGTGACTGAATCATATGTGGTAAAAAAGATATTGAGAGCAGTACCAGCAAAGTTTCTTCAAATTACCTCTGCTATAGAGCAATTTGGAGACTTGGACAAGATGACAGTAGAAGAGACTATTGGATCCCTAAAAGCTCATGAAGAAAGAGTGAAAGGCAAAGTAGTTGCAGGTGGTGGACAATTGCTCCTCACAGAGGAAGAATGGCTGAAGGGAAAAAATGGAGAAAAGAAACTGCTATTGACAAATGAGGAATGGTAGAGACGATCGAACAAAACTGAAGCCAATACAGGGAGTAATCAAAGAAGAAGGGGAGGCCAAGGCAAAAGCAGAATTCAATGCTACAATTGTGGCATATATGGACACTATGCAGCTGAATGCCGTAAACAAAAGAAAAACAAAGAGCAAAGGCAAGAAATAAATCTGACACAGGTGGACGATGAACCAGCTTTATTGTTGGCAAAACATGACAACATAGAAGAAGACATGATACTGTTGAACGAAAAACAAGTGAAACCTGCTATGTTGAAGGATCGTGATAAAAGGCATGTGGAAACCAACATTTGGTACCTTGATAACGGGGCAAGCAATCATATGATAGGTTGCAAGTCAAAATTCTCAGAACTAAATGAAGGAATCACTAGCCTGGTACGATTTGGAGATAACTCAACTGTGAAAATTGAAGGAAAGGGCTCAATCATTCTCAAGTGTAAGAACGGAGAGGAGCGTGTCTTGCATGAGGTATACTTCATTCTTTTTTCTTTTTTTTTGCTAAATAAAGTATATATTCACCGACGAAAGATACAAAAGAACCCCGGAACTAGTGACAGGCCACTAGGGGGGCAAGCTAAACAGAAACTAAACAAAGCTAGCTGGCAGCGATCTAGCAGAAAAAGTCTTTCCTAAAAAAGAACAAGTTGCAATGAGCTGTCATCCCTAATACATTTTCTAAGATTTTCAGAATTAAAAAGTCTAGCTCTAATACGGTTAGTAATTTCTCCATAAAGTTTCCTAGCTGGTGTATTCTGCCCTTGGTGATGAATTCTGCGATTACGCTCAATCCATATCGCATGGAAGGCTGTAGCAACAAAAAGATAGGCACTTTGTTTAACTATTTTCTTGACTCGACCATCAATGATATCACCTCTTTGCAATGCAGTCCAGTCTGTGTTGAGCCTGATGTGGAATTCACCAGTAATGGATTTGGTATAGGCACAAGAGCTAAAAAGATGTTCATGCATTTCCATTGCAGTGTAGCACATAACACAAACTGGGTTAACAGCCATGTTAAACCTCATCATTCTGTCTTTAGTGAGTAATCGCTGCTTTAGAATGAGCCAGAGGTTGATAGAGAATTTAGGAACCGCGAGCTTGTGCCAAATAAGATTCAGCCAACAAGGGGGGCTGGCCCTTGTACGAAGGGAGTTCCATAACAGAGAGACAGAAATAGGGTTAGAACCTATATTGTTCCATGAGATTTTGTCTTGAGAACGTATCAGAATTTCTGAACATAGATGACGAAGCTCAATAGCATGGACATGGTTAGTAGGGCACAGATTCCAAGCACCTTCATTTATAGCTGAGCTGATAGTTGCCATTGCATTAGATTCCATGATGGAAATAATTTCTAGACCAAAGATCTCTACAGGAGAATTGCTGTTGAGCCATGGGTCAAACAAAAGTGAGAAGGAAGAGTTAATCCCAGGTTGGTAGATAATATGCTCTCTAGCAAGGTCCCGAGCTTGTAAAATCTTTTTCACACACCAAGAACATTTAGACGGAATCTGCATATACCAGAAGTGTTTTCCTCGGGGTAGGCTAGCATAAAACCAACTAACCCATATAGAGTCCTTCTTGTTGATGATGCGCCATAGTTGAAACAAAACAGCACTGCTATTCCAGGTTATCAGATCTTTAAATCCAAGACCCCCTTCAACTTTAGGATAACAACAGTCTGTCCACGCGACTTCCAAATGACATGGGCCAGTATAGTTACCAGACCATAGAAACCTAGAAAGAATACTTTGAATCTTTTTTAAGATTCGTTTTGGCAAGAACAGATACATGGCCCCATAGTTATGGATGCTATACAGGACAGAGTTAATAAGTTGCATCCTCCCTGCTTGGCTCAAAAATCTACAAGTCCACAGGTCAATTTTTCTGCAGATTTTCGTGATGAGAGCATTACAGTCACGAGCTTTCAGTTTTGCTGATATCATGGGGAGCCCCAGGTAGTTAACTGGGAGGTTGCCTCGAGTAAAACCAGTTAGCGTGATGGAAAATTCTTGCACTTCAGAATCCATATTACAGAAAAAAAAAAGTTCACTTTTTGCCTTGTTGGGTGTGAGACCTGAGATTTCTGAGAACTTGAACACTTCCTCCATTAAAAGAGTAATCGAGTCCTTGTCTCCACAGTAATATTATCAGTTTGGGGCAACTGTCTGAGAGTGGAAATAAAGTAATTATGAAAGGAGAGTATTTGTGGGTACTTTATAAAAGTGAAAGATTACTCATGAAGGTAAAGAGATCACCAAATAGGCTGTATAAGTTACTAATTGAGACTACGGAATCAAGTTGCTTGATGTCAAGATCAGACGAGATAGCCCGTTTGTGGCATCGACGACTTGGGCATGTAAATTACAAAGCTATGAGGTTGATGTCACAAGATGGAATGGTTAGAGGCATGCCTAAATTGACTCAGACCAACAATGTGTGTGATGGATGCTTGATGGGAAAGCAGACAAGGAAACAATTCTCTTCTCAGAGTAATTTCAGTGTGACTCAGGCACTAGAACTAGTTCATGGTGACTTATGTGGACCTATCTCACCTGATACAGCTGCTGGGAACAAGTACTTTTTCCTACTTGTTGATGATTATAGCAGATATATGTGGGCGTATTTGTTGAAAAGCAAGGACCAGGCGTTAAGTGCATTCAAAAGATTTTGTGCTCTAGTCGAGAACAAACCAGGGAAGAAAATCCAAGTATTCAGAACAGATCGTGGAGGAGAATTCTGTTCAAATGAATTTAACTATCATTGTGAAGAGATTGGTACCGTGAGGCACTATACTGCACCATACACTCCCCAACAAAACGGGGTTGTTGAAAGACGTAACCGAACGGTGGTTGAAATGGCTCGCAGTTGCCTCAAAGAAACTGAGTTACCTTCGAAATTGTGGGGGGAGGCGATTAGGCATGCAATCTATATTTTAAACAGGTTGCCTACAAAAGCATTGTCAGGAAAAACTCCCTTCGAGGCATGGTTCGAAAAGAAACCATACATTGGCTACGTACGTGTGTTTGGATGCATTGCACATATGAAAATACCTGGATGTCACACGAGCAAACTGGATGACAGGAGCATGAAGGTTGTGAACCTAGGTAAAGAACCAGGGACTAAAGCATATAGTCTATATGACCCTGTGAAGGATCGTGTTTGTGTAAGCAGGGATGTAATTTTTGAAGAGAAAAAATGGTTGTGGAATGATCAAGAAAGAGAAAGTGATTGTGACAACTGGTTCACTATCACTGAAGAAGGTTGAGAAAGGGAAGAAAATGAACGTGAGCTAGACAACGAGACTGAATCATATGAACGTGAGCCAGACAACGAGACTGAATCATATGATAGTAATCAAAACTCTACACCAATGCAAACTCCACCACATGTCACTCATATCAACATTGACAACTACGATGATAGTGAACCACCACGAAGATTCAAGGCCTTGAAAGTCATCTACGACATCACAGAACCCCTTGAGATAGATGAGGAACTGTTTTTTATGGGGGTCGAGGAACCTACATGCTACAAGCAAGCTGCTAAGATGAACGAGTGTCCTCACCTGTGACTATCTACATCGATAACAAGTCAGCCATAGATTTGGCGAAGAACGCAGTTTTCCACGGGCGCAGCAAACACATTGACATTCGCTATCACTTCATCAGGCAGTGTGTAGAGCGCGGAGAGATTATCATTAAACATATCAGTAGTGAAGGACAGAGAGCAGACATTCTAACAAAGGCACTGGTGATAGTAAAATTCGAGATGATGCGTAGTCTGTTGGGTGTCAAGAACTTGGATAAACAAATTTCAGATTAAGGGGGA
The DNA here is from genome assembly GCA_036435485.1 of Saposhnikovia divaricata. Lineage (NCBI taxonomy): Eukaryota > Viridiplantae > Streptophyta > Magnoliopsida > Apiales > Apiaceae > Saposhnikovia > Saposhnikovia divaricata. The sequence continues at coordinate 132,277,308 of CM071594.1, read as the reverse complement.
GAAATGTTGGAACTTAATCTGTCATTTGTTTACTTCATTTGTTTTCTAATAATTGGCAGCAAAGCTTGTCTAACAGGTGTGCATTCGAGCTGGCCATGTCAAGTTTGTGGAGTTGTTGTTGAGTGTTCTTGAGTGATGATTGAGTGCTTGAGTTGGTGAGTGTTTGCAGGAGTGGTAGTACTTGATTAGGAATCTTTGCTTTGTGTTTTATATTCATCATCTTTCCAGCTTGTTATTCTTGTAAGAGTGCTATATAATTCAGAGTGATCATAATGAAAATGCAAGTCTTTGGATGAGCATCATCTGGTGTCAAGTTCTTCACACTTAGTTTTTATATCATACACTTATACATATATATAATCAGGTTTGGAAACTAGAAAAAGCACTGTCCTCAGTGTCCTTTCCAGAATCAGCATATAAACTTCCAGCGAGCATCAAAACCAATAGACGGTAGTTAGTAACCGATCCTGTATATCCTAATTAATATGCACACAACACACTTCCCTTCATACTTCTGCAAATAAGGGTTTTATATTCCGGAAACTTGTTGCTTGTCACATGGGTTTATGTGTTTATCTGGCCAACTATGTTTTTGTAGTTGGTTGAAGTCTTGAAGCTCCACTAAGCCAGCTCCAAGGAGAGGAGAACCAGATGTGACTCGAAGAACTCCAGATTATTTCTTATGAGCAGTCACATGTGTTTCTTGAAGAGTTTGGATTTACAGTATTTTCAGATAGGAATGAAGACTGTAATGTGTAGCTTAACTTTTTGGCTGGTCAAAAGCATTAAGTAGAACGGAGAAGCTATAGTATACTTCAGCCTTATTTTTTATTTAACGCTCTTTAGGATTTCTTGGATTAAAAATTGAGATGGTTTGGCTGTAATGTATCGCTTAAACCAAAGGTTTTGTAGCTGTAATTTTCTTGTTGCAATTCGCTATACCTATAAATAACTAAATAAACATCTTGTCTTTTAGAATTCATGTGGTCGTAGAGATGGCGTAAAGAATTGATTTCCATTTGTTGTTTATATGGGATTCTAAAAAGTTAAGTTCATTTTGCCCATCCCTCTGCCTCAGGATGTAACTTTAATATTCTTCTGATTCATACATTTAATGCGCAAATTGATGTTTGCTTTCTCCTGATTCATACATTTATTGGGCAATTTGGGCAATTTTATGTTTGCTGCATACAAATTGTGATCAGTTTCCAAGTTCTTACTAACTACATCTTAATCCATTATATTTTGTTGATGTTTTGGAGAATCTGGAAAACCCGCATTGAAACTGGATTGGTGGTGATTATTGCAAGAGCTCACCTTTCACAATTAAAGATTGTTCATTTGTTATCGGTTTTCACTTTCGGCATGTTTATAGCTGGTATCCGGCATGTAGATGGCTGGGGTGAAGAATCCATTTTCGACATGTCTATAGCTGGTACCCGACATATAGATAGCTGGGGTGTTGCTCCTACACTTGGGGTTTTTAAACACTGGGCTAACAATTGTTTTTATGTGATATGGTCATTTGTGATGCTGCTGTTTTCCGGGATGTTGGTGCAATATGGATTGCTCGGGATGTCTTCGATTTCGTTTTTAATTTCAAGATTTGTTCTGACTGTATTATGTTTTTTTTAATAAAATAATGCATTTCGTCAAAAAAAAAAAGTTAAAGCATAAGTAGGAAATAAATTATTCATTCATTTTCTAGCTTCTAATCTCAGTACAGGTAACTAGCGAATTGTCAGGCCATACAATTGTCATATATCACATCACTTTGGTCTCGAAGAAAATTTATCTTGCGAGAAGTCTCAGACATCACAGGCACAGATTACGGCTGAACAAAACATTTTGGTGGTATTAATTTTTTTTTTACAATGGCCATGATTTTCAATTGAAAGGTCACTAAATTACTTTGATGATTCGTAACCTCACTATTGTCAATGACTAAAGCAACAAATTAGTTGAACTAATATGCATTAAGCACTCGAAAGCAAGAAACTCGTCAAACCCTCTCATCACCATTCCAATTATCTTTCATTTTGGGGCCAATAGGCCCTTCTTCACCTAATATCTCAGAAGGAATGTCACTCAGTATCTTCTTAAATTCACTTTTCAGCTCTCCTGGCAAGACCTCCATCACAGTAGTCAGCTCGTTATCAATATCATAAGTCACATTTGGTCCCCATGGTCTAGCATAATTTAACCATAATGGCTCAACAACCGCGGATGACCCTAAGTACTCTGCATTAACCACAGAAAATGCTGCACCGGCATCCATAACAGTATCACCTTTTGCCATATCGTTTCGTATTCCAACTTTGTCGGTTCCTCCTTCTAAAACAAGCCCAGTGTGTGGAAATGCAGCATGACCATGCAATGATACATAAACAATAGGCTTGCCACTGTTTTCAAACTCAAGGTCTGAGGCACTCACCCATCTTCCGTTCTTATGTTGTGAAAAATAAACTTTTTTCAACTCCCCGTCGAAATTGCTAATTCGTAATGTCACATGCTCCCAGTCACCAACATGTTCACCAATTTTCCCCAAGTGGACATTGTGAAAAACCTCGACTTTAGCCTTTGCGGCCCCATTAAACGGATAAAAAGTCCACACTACTATGTCAGTAAATGTGGCACCAAACATAGGTTTAACATGTAGATATGTCTCGACATTTTGCAAATTACCTTTCTTAAGGCTGTCACGGATCGTTTCATTGATGGGAAGGTCTAGCCAATATGCACCATCATTTGCTCCATTTAGGGGGAGATTAGAGCCTCTGGGATTAATAGGAACTGGATTAGATTCATTGCCTTTGGTATACAATAATGCCCCATTTTGAAAAAACCAGCTCACTGAAGAAGGCAAAAACTGTTCATCAGGATGAAAGTACAGTAGCGGCGAATAAGCTCTAACCAATTCTTGAATTTGGCCCAAATTTGGCATAGCTGATATATTATTCCTGACATTCTTTAGACATGATAAAGATGACGCAACTCCATCAGCTTGTACCACAAATGTCCCGGCTGAAAAACTCAAGTCCATGCTTCCTCTGGATGCTGGCCTTGAAGTATATACATTCAATCCACTATCTGATCCCCAAATCCAACTGTCAATTTCAGTCAATGCAGTAAAATCAGATCGTACACAACGAATCAAGTCAAGGGGAGGCTTCTCTGATGAATTAGTAACAACGTGGCCAATACTCATATAGCCTTGTGGTGGTGTAGGTAACCAAATGTAACCAACCCCATCTTGCTTAATGTTTTGAGACTCACTACTCCAAACAAGAGTGTAATTAGTTGGCAATGCTAAAGCTCCTTGTGATACATTGTTTGTCGCATCTTTAGCGATTAGAACCCATCCAAAAAGAGGTTGATTGTTTGGTTGGCTATAACTACCGAGCATAGAGAATCCTTCTGGAATTGAAGATGGTTCATAAAATGTAGCACCAAGTTTATGTGGTCCGGTAGCCCAAATTTTACTAAAGGATGATACTTGAGACACTAGTAATCCTCCTAGATCAATAGTTCCATTGGAAAAACCTTCACCTATATAAATTATACACAACATATTATATGATAGCAGAGTCCTAACTCTAGAAAGCGCTTTTTTGTTCGTTTTAGCTTATCAAGAGCAGCTCGAAGTGGGAAAAGGAATACATCTTATTTTATTGTCTGACTGACCCCTTTTGATGTGAGAAGCAAATGGAGTACTAGTACAATGTAGGCTGTTCTTGTAGTAGTAGTAGTATATAAATTATAAAAAAACACTGATGAGATTTGATTTGAGGTTTGAAGGGGGGTGTGTGTGGATTTTAAATTAGTGCTGTTTGATAGTCTAGAGAGTGTAGTGTAGCCAGTAGTGTATGTAGACTTCCGGACTAAAAGAAAAGACTAGACACAAAATGCAAACACAATCTTATGATTACTTCCTTCCCCTGTCTGAACCTCCGCTCCGGCCACTTTATTTTAATCAGCAATCAGCATGGTATTAAATTATTACTAAACAAATCACTGATATACCATATCATATCGTTTTTAATAAGCTTTGTACAAGATTGCACCCAGATATGATAAACTGTAATCATCATTTATCGTCATTTTAGATTATGACTTCGGTAATTAGTCCCTATTAGAAACTTTTAGTTCGATTATGATAATTAGTCCTTTCTTCTGAAATAAGATACTCGTCCCAAAAAACTTTTCACATTTTTCTTGTACACGTTTATCAACGCACACTTTTAATCGTTAATATTTTTAAATTCAAGGAAAATTATAAAATTTTGCTTTCTTCCTTTTTTAGATGGCTCTTGCACAATGCAGTATGCGAGACTTAATATGCCTTTCTCGAACAAAAATAATATGTAATAATAACGATGACAAAAAGTAGGGAAGATTACCAGAAGGCCAAGTAGGAAGCGGAGAAGGAAGCTTAAAGACGGATTCGATAGGCAACGGCTGCTTGGTTTTGGTTTTCTTGAAGATATGCAACGGATTCCAACTCGTGCTGTCTTTGAAACAGAAACTAGAAGAACGGGAACCATACTATAAGAAACGATGCAATGACACAATTGATTTAACAATTCAAGAGATTGAATTTAAACAAACTGTCCAACAATTTGTAATATATCTGGTGTGTTTTTTTCACAAAGCAAAGCTAAAATTGCATTACAAAATTTAGTTACATTAGAGTGATCATTATTAGATGTGAAACAAGAAGTAATTGACATAGAGAGAAAAGAGTCACATACCTGATTAATATGATGCAGATGATGAAACATGAATGCACCCTCTGAGATTCCATCATATGAAGATTTGTCTACAAGTACATAAGAGTGAAGACTGCAGAGAAAACAGAGAGAGAGGGAGAGGGGGGAGAGCGAGAGAGATAAAATCACACACACCGACAAACACAGAGTGAGAGAATAAAGAAAGGGAGAGAGAGAGAGAGAGAGAGAGAGAGAGAGAGAGAGAGAGAGAGAGACTGACACAAACACAAATGAGTAATATCAGGTAAATAGAGATGACTTAAAAACCTGGGGAACAAGAATGGTATCACCCTAAACAGGGAAAAGCAGACTGCATGATTAATAATGGCAGCTATTTTGTTACCTAGCTAGCGTTGATTGATGAAACTATCTTTTTGATTGATTAGCTATTTAGCTTTTTTCCCAATGGAAATGATAAGTTGGTAAAGAACGGTGTGTTTGAGAAAACTTATTTTCCAAATTAAATTAACTTAAACAACAGATATAATGGTTAGTTAAAAGAATTTATGTAAACAAATAATTAAAATTTTGTATAAGGAATATAATTGGAACTCCAATAACTTTAATTAAAATGATAATTATATATAATTTTTGTCGAGGGGATCTTTGTTCGACAAATATAACCAATGAATTATGATGATCTAAAATTTTTGCTACGAAAAATTATGCATTACAATAATTTTTTTTTTACATATTATCTATATCATAACATTCCAAATAATATGTCATTTAGGAAATTATTATTAAGATTTCTCCCCATTGAAGAAGCTATTTTATGGAAAATATTGTGCTAACCACGGTCAATGCACATAAAAGTTTATGGATAGATTTAAAGCTGATTATTAAGAGAGTTTTAAGGGATACTAAACAATAATGTTAGTTTGGTTGGCTACAACAAACACCCAAAAACAGAGATACACTTGGTAGAAAGCCTGAGAAAATAAACGCCCTTACCGCATCTCCAATGGTATTGGCTAAAATTATATAAAATAACTGTTATGTAAAAATTTGTTGAATCTGTACGGAATTACACTTTAATGGAGTTGCTATGATGATTGGTTATATTTTAAAAATAGTATATTATAAATATTTCAGTTATTAAATATAGAATATTGTTAACGGAGGAATTTGGGAAAACAAATTCGGGGAGGGTTGCTGGAATTGTGATGGTGGTTGATGACGGTCAACGGTGTAAGACGTTTAGGGTTAGGGTTTAAGATTTAGGGATGACTGAGATTGTATGCTGAGATGTGTAGCAATTAAGATCGAATATCGAATTCTCTCTTTTGTGCTAGGGTTTGCATCGTGCCATACAATGTGCCTACGTACCCTTATTTATAGGGAACAAGCCAAACGTAGTTCTTGGGGAGCAAGTAACCGTAATGGGCTAGGTTACCTTATTTTAGGGAAGCCCATTGGATCAGGGCCACCGCCTTTAGTGAAGTTCTCATGGGCTTTCTAGCCCAACTATTTCCTCGTAACGTGGCGGTTAAGTCATTGACCCGAAATTATCGGTGTCAACGCCCACCTTGAACCACCAAAGAATAATATTTAGCTGTAGGGCTAGCCCTCTGGATCACTAAGGGGTGATCCCTTTATAGGGAATTCTCTGATTAATTTTGGAAATGTATTTATCTTTGTTATCGCATTTGGGGGAAAATCCCTTTTTGTCATACTAGGGCGAGCCCCCTAAGTAGGCGAGGCCTCCTAGATTGGGCGATATCCTTTTGTCGGATGGGCGAGACTGATTTCTTGGCGTAACAACTGCCCCCCAGTTTCTTGCAGTAATTTTTTCAAAAGAAACTTTTTTCAAAAGAATCGCTCTAGAAAGAGGGCGAGCCCTCTTAGCATTCTCCAAAAATCCTAGCGCGGGAAATGAACTGTCACGCCTTGACACGTATCTCGAGAACCAATTAGATTACGCCACGTGGGTTTTTATTTCCTCTATAAAAACTCGGAAATTTTCTTTATTTGTTCATCATATCTCCGAAACTTTGCTGAAGTACTGTAGAATTTTCTCTGACAAAGTAGGCGAGGCTGATTGAATTCTTTGGAGGCGAGTCCAACATCCCTTCCACCAGCAACTCTTCCTTAAGGTATATCTCAATCTTGTTCCATTTTTGTATTTATTCTAAAGCATCGACTTAATTTTTAGGAATAATTGCACACAAACACTGCGTAGTCAATTTCCTAGTTAAGAATAGGGCGACCCCGTTTTTAAAGGGCGAGAATTCTTTGTTTTTCTTTTTCTTTCTTACCCTTTCCTCTTTTGACTTGTCCATCCAAACCCATTTTCTTTTCTTAACATCATCCTCGCCCTTTATTCCAGATGTCAGGCGAGAACCTCTTTTCGGAAGGCAATACGGCGTCGCCTTCAGGAGCTTCGTCTTCCTATCCTTCTCAGAACGATCTTTCACTTAATCCCTCGACCCCTGGGTGGCTTAGAGCGCATAAGAGTACCACCAGTCAACATTCTTCAATCAATCTTTCTTCAAGTCTTAATTCCCGTCCTTTAGGAGAAATCGAGGATCTCGCTAGTATATGCAACGCCCAAGATCTAGGCGAGGAGGAAAACGAAGAAGAACTTCATGATTTATTTAAAGATCTAGATCCCAATCAGGCGGGTCCTTCTTATATCAGGCGAGGCCCAGGCAAAGATTTAAGGAAATTTGAAGATCTAATTCGAGGAAGCGACCAAGAAGAAATTCATAGCGACGACTCTTTTGAAGAAGACGAAGAAAATGCATCAGATGAAGAAACGATATATTCAACTTCACCCATCAACTATGCAATGGAAATGCCTTCTCCTCCTAATAAATCGTTCATTCCTGACGTTTACAAACACGAAGTCGATTTAATTTTTGACGAGGACGTTACTGAAGATGAGAAAAATGAGATGAGGAAGGATGCAGGAATCGTCTCTTGCGCAGGCCTCGCCTCCGACATTTCATCAGAAAACATCATGTGGATGATTGAATATTACAATTTGATGGGCAAATGGTACCATCCTCGCTCCTTTATGAGGATGCATCTTTTTGACATCAAAGGTCTTCCGACTCCTAGAATGGTGCTCACTCCTCAACTAATCGAGCTGGGTTTTGGATATCCAATTCATGACTTTTTGCTTCAAATCGTCGATCATTATCAAATTGCCCCTATACAGCTCTTGCCCAATAGTTATAGGCTGGCAATTGGGATTTACATGATGTATCGAAAATGCGAATATGAGGCGCCAACAATGGAAGAGCTCTCATACTTTGTTGATATTAGACGATGCGGCACCGAGCTTGGCTTTTTCTATCTTGCTCTTTGGCCAAAACATAATAAGAAGTGTTTCTCTAAAGGTAACCCAAGTAATATGAAGCTGTGGAAGAGCGATTACCTTTACTTTTATGACGTCCCTAGGATCAATCCTCAATTCAATATGGAAGCAAGTAAGTTTCTTCCCTTCAATGCCTTAGGCCTCGTCTTGTTTGCTTCTCTCCTTTCCTCTTTCTCTTCCTTTCTTCTAACTTACTATTTACGCCAGATAAACCTCCCCAATCTGATCTGAAAGGCGAGGCCTTACAAAGGGCGGAGCATATATCTAACTTACCTTGAGCAGAAAAAGACCTTGACATCCTTGTGACTTCTGAAACCTTACTCGCCCACGGCTTTTATAATAAGGGGTTTGGGAAAGTTCCCTTTATAAAATTTAAAAAGAACATGTCTAAAAAGACTTTAAAAAAGAAAATGAAAGGTTTCACTGGAAGGGGTACATCATCGCATTCCCCTTGTAGGCGCCTCCTTTAATACTTATTTTCTGTTTATTCCTTCTAACTTGTTATTATACCCATGCCTAATCATTGCTTGTTTTTTTTTTAACTTACAAGGTAAAATGGCTGAGCTTCCTTTTGGTGATAATCCATTTGCTAAAGAGGTAGCCACAGAAAAGACGGCCCTTCCCCAAGTCCAACCATCGCCCTCAATTGTTCTCGCCCAGGCGGCCCCCACTCTCAAAAAAAGATAGAAGAACCCAAGGAAGCGGGGAGGCGGAGGTATCGATACAGATGGCAAAAAGGGTGAAGCAGCAGCTAAAAAGGGCAAGCATGTGGAGAGTGGTCCATCGACAGAAGTAGCTAATTTGTTTGGCAAGCTTGCTGCAAAGAACTTTTCTGAAGATATTGTGAGAACTTGGTGTGGTCGGGACCGAACTGAGGCGAGCTTCTGCTTTAGACAGGGTTTGGGCGAAGTGTTTTTGCATGGATTAGATCATGTTAACAACCTTGAGGGCGAGGTCAATAAACTGGAGAAATCTTATAACAACATGAAAAGCATCGCCTCCTATTACAAGGGCCAGCTAAATGAGTCAGAGAAGAAACTGTTTGATTTGGCGAGGCCCACAAAACTGAGATAAAAAATCTTCAAAATTCCCTCAATATGGCAAAGGGGGACGCCCAGAAGCAAGAGGACGCCCATGCTAAAGAGGTAGAGAAACTTAAAGCAGAGATCAACGATATTAAGACAAAAAAGCGAGTCTACCAAAGGGAGGCCTATTCTGACGGGTTCCTAGCTTACCTCTGCAACTTCATAGCTGGCGATCCTGATTACAACTGGGTGCAACACTTCGCACCGTCCACACCAGCTTTTATAGCCAAATTCAAACTAGACAACGCCTCGACCATTGAAAAGGCGAAGATGTCTCTTCAACAGAAAATTGCCAAAGAACAAGAGCTTGCAGTTGCCGAGGAAGCCAGAAGCAAAGAGGCTGTCGCGAAGAAAAACCAAGAGGGCGAGCGTGAAAATGGAGCCTCGCCTTCTAACAATGTTGAAACATGACTATCTGAGCTACTTATTATTGCAAACTTGTTTGGAGCGCGGGCCCTCCATTAACGGCCTCGCCAAATTATATCCTTTGTTCTGTTTTTATCAACTGTCTGTGGAGTGCGCGCCCTCCCTTTAATGGCGTCGCCTTTGTAATAACGTATTCTGAATTTCTTGATATTTCTTCTATCCATCTATTTACTTGTCTATCTATACTGTGGTTTTCTAATTTCTGTAACAATTAATGAGAATCGGACGACCCCCCCCCCCCCCAGTTAAAGGAATCGCCTTTAGAAAATATGCCAATCTCACAACTACTAGATTAGGCGACCCCCCAGTTAAAGGAATCGCCTTTTAGAAGATGTCCTCGCCAAGTTCACTACTTCAGGATACCCAAGTCTTGGAAATTGGTCTTGGAAATTTTCAACAGATTGGTAATACTCCCCTCTTGGGAAATCATGTTTCCAAAATACCCTCTTTAATTCTTCAGAATACCCTCCTCTCGGGAGGTCGTATCCTCATTCTAGAAATACCCTCCTCTCGGGAGGTCGTATTCCCAAAGTCGAACCTTGATAAGGCGCCGGAAGTACGGTCATCCCCCCCGGAAGTACGGTTTTTGCAAGGATTTTATTATCAGGATACCCTCCTCTCGGGAGGTCATATCCAATATTTCAAAAACATTCTCCTCCCGGGAGATCATGCTCTTGAAAACATCGTACCTTGATGAGGCGCCGGAAGTACGGTCATCCCCCCCGGAAGTACGGTTTTTGCAAGGATTTTATTATCGGGATACCCTCCTCTCGGGAGGTCATATCCAATATTTCAAAAACATTCTCCTCCCGGGAGATCATGCTCTTGAAAAATAATTTTTATTAAGACTCTCCTTAGATGAGATAATCTTTTCCACATGTTCCACGAAGATCCTCCTTAGAGGAGGTCATCAATCATAGAAATACAACAAGAAAATTTAAGGGAAAAAATAAGCATGTTTTATTCATAAGTATAAATCCTGGCTAAGGAGGAGTACATGCACTACCCCCCTAGACTTTTTCGAAAATAAATTAAGAGAAAGTTTAATAACATGAGAGAGAATCAAACCAGAGACATCACTGATAATATTTCTTCAAATGCTCCATGTTCCAGGCACGAGGAATGTGCTTCCCTTCTATATCTGCCAAATAGTAAGTACCTTCCCATAACGCTGCTCTTACCTTATACGGCCCTTCCCAATTTGCACCAAACACTCCATGATTCTGGATTTTTGTATTTGTCATAACTCGACGAAGAACATAGTCACCTACCATAAGAGGTCTAGCCCGAACCTTAGTATTATAATATCGTGCCACTCGTTGCTGATAAGATACCAACCTTGTCTGCGAAGTAGCCCAAAATTCTTCCACAATGTCAAGATAAAGACGATGATTCACTTCATTTACATCCGGCTGAAAATGATCCCTTCGAAAAGAGCCTGCTCCCAGCTCAACAGGTACCATAGACTCACACCCATACGTTAAAGCAAAAGGTGTCTCCCCAGTTGTAGTCCTTGGTGTCGTGTTGTAACTCCACAGAACATTTGGCAACTCCTCCGGCCAGTTTCCCTTGCTGTCATCTAATTTTGCCTTCAAAGTATGTTTGATGATCTTGTTGATCGCTTCAGTTTGCCCGTTAGTTTGAGGATGGCTTACAGCGGAGAAATCATTCTTAATCCCAAGATTGCTACATAATTCACGCATCTCCTTACTATCAAATTGCTTTCCATTATCCGATATCAGCTTATACGGAATCCCAAATCGACAAACAATAGATCGATACACAAAATCCACCAATTTCTTTGCCGTGATTGTTGCCAAAGGTTCGGCCTCCGCCCACTTAGTAAAATAATCTACAGCTACCACCGCATATTTTACCCCTCCTTTCCCTTTAGGGAGTTCCCCAATCAAGTCAATTCCCCACATAGCAAAAGGCCAAGGACTGGTTAGAGAAGTTAAAGGGACAGCAGGGCTATTCACAAAGTTAGCATACCTCTGACATTTGTCGCAGGCCCTTGCAAAATTAAAAGCATCTTCTCGAAGCGTAGGCCAATAGTACCCTTGTCGTAGCACCTTCTGAGCCAGTGATCCACCCCCCGAGTGATTACCACAGATTCCCTCATGAACTTCTCAAAGTACATATCGACATTCCTCCCCATCAATACACTTTAGAAGCGGCTGATTGAATCCTCGTCGATAAAGGCTCCCTCCATAGTCAACATAGCGAGCTGCCTTGTACCTTAGCCGCCTGGCGTCGCCCTTATCCTCCGGAAGAATCCCATCTTTCAAATATCTCCAGATTGGAGTTATCCAAGTGTCCGGCGCAGGTCATTCCACCTGCATTAACTCTGTTTCGGGAACGCTGGGTTCCTTCTGAATTTCCAAAGGAATTACCCCCAACAACGTGGCCTCCTTCTGAGACCCCAACTTAGCTAAAGCATCGGCCTCTGCATTGCTATCCCGAGGAAATTGTTCCAACTTTGCTTCTCGAAACAATCCCATCAAACGTTGAGTGCACCTCATATACAATTCAGTGCGAGGGCCGCGTGCTTGAAACCCCCCATTCATCTGATATACCACTAACATGGAGTCACTTAAAATGTTGATGTTTTCCACTTTCATCTCGAGGGCGAGCTTCAGACCAGAAATTAAAGCTTCATATTCGTAGTATGGAAAGAAAAATGAATAGCACTCCTCAAATGATGACCCTCTGGGCTGATTAACACAATTCCCGCCCCAGCACCTACACTATTTGCTGCACCGTCTACATACAATGTCCACCATAGAGTCGGGCTAGATTTCTCCTCAATCGGTTCTCTTAACAAGTTTCACTCATTCAGTCGAATGTAACTAAAATCAACTTTAAATGCAATCAAAAATAACTTCAATTAATTTTCAGAAAAATATAAAACAAGTTGCATTTGGTTAAATTGGTTGCAAACCGTATTTTTGCAAAACTTTCATAAAATGGTAAAATTATAAAAAAAACTTTATAAAAATATTAATTTTGATAATTTTTCTTTTAACAATCTTATTCATTAATATATTTTCATGTAATTTAAGATTACATGTACCGGCAATTTTATTAGAAAAAGAATTCAAGTCTGGAGGGAAAGAAGCTGGTGGTCAGCTGATTGGTTCCGCTAACAATTAGAGTACGTGATTTAAGACTTATCTAGTGTAGTAGGAGTAATAAATAAGGGGTCCGGTCTATGGCAAATGTATGTCATAGACTCCTTATCTAATGTACTGTTTTTCAGCAATTAGATCAACTATTTAACGGTTCTGATTTTAAAAAAATCAGCATCGTATCGCAGAAATTTTTTACGGTATGGAGAAATTATCAAAATGCCCCTGCTTTTAATATGAAAATAGGACATTTTGGTAATTTATTCGTACCGCAGAAAGTTTCTGCGGTACAATGAACAGTAGATTTTTATGTGAAACAGGGGACATTTTGGTAATTACTCCGTATCGCAGAAAGTTCATACGGTACGGTACAGATTTTTTTTTAAATCAGGTCGTTGGATGGTTGATCCAACGACTGAAAAACCGTATGTTGGATAAGGGGTATGTCAGGGTCCGGGAACCAATAAATAAAAGACAAGTGGAGTACTTTTAAATTGTTCACAACTCACAAGTGCTTACGTGAATATTCATTCCACTCAATTCATTGCAGACGATATGTTTTTGTTTGATAAAAATTGCAGACGATATGTTGTTTTTAAAGTTTTTAGTGCATCTTGAGTGATGTTGATTAAAATATATATAATATTAATTATATAAAATTTATTGAATTAATTAGATATTGTGTTCCAATAATAATGATTATAATTATTAATATTTTTAGAAAATACAATATTATTATTATTTTAAATTATTATAATTTCAGTATCAACAAAACTCAAACTCAAAATTTAACACACTAATAAAAACTCTTATCGCACAAACACTAATTCACGTTGAGTGGGAACAATTTTTGGCAGCTTTTGTTCCCTTTTTAAGTAACTTATAATTTATTTATTTAAAAAAAAAATCATATTTACATATTATTTTTTTAAAAAAATGTGTATAAGGATTTTAACATTCGTTATGTTGCAAAAATAAGTTACTTATTCAGAAGAAAGTATATATTTATGTATTTTTTCAAAACAAATAACTTATTTCATATAGACCTAACAATTCAGATAATCAGATTAGATTTGATTAATTTCGGATTGGATTAATTTTCAATTATGATATATTTAAATAGAGATCAGATTTAATTTGGATTGGGTCTAATTTGAATTGAAATGGGATGTAATTCGAATTAAGATCGGATGAAATTTAATTCCGATAAGAATTGGTTCGGATCATTACTCACTCATTATTTTAATTTATAAGATTTTACAAAGCACTTTATTATTGAATATATATTTCTATCATAAAATTATGTGCTTTTCAAAAAAAAAACGATGATTAAATAATTATGATGTATTTAACATAAAATTGTTTCAAATATACATTTTACATACAAATGGGATAAATATTCATCGAAATATGCATTAATATATATATATATATATATATATATATATATATATATATATATATATATATATATAATAAAAAGTAAATTAGAATATAAACTAGAAACCAAACCATAATCCAACATTTCAAGCTAAATAAATAAATTAGAGGTACCCCAATACAAAAAATGTATAATATTTTTCCCTCTATTCAGCAAAAAAAAGGTTATTGTTCACTTCTGACGTGGGAGTGAACAATATTTTTTTTTGATGAATATTGATGAGTTAATTTATGACATTTTTTATGAAGGTGTCCCTGGCGAACTCTTAGAATAAATGAAATATAATTTATTTAGTACTGGTTTCTAGTTTCTATTTTAACATTAGTTTCTATTTGATCACTAGGATCTATATATATTATATATACTATCTTATAACCCGTGCAATGCACGGTTCATTTTCTAATATTTATAATTATAAAAAATTATTAAATTTAAAAGATTTAGAGAAAAAAAACAAATTTTAACATAAGTAAATAAAAGAATTGTATGCTATTAGGTCACTCCTAATCAAAAACTTGAAAACTTCACATTCTCTCTGTCTCCTAGTCTCTCTCTCTTCGTCCAAAGTTCAGTCCGGTGGTTTATTCCCCTCCGGCGGTGGTTTATCCACCGGCCGGAGGTCTCCTCTTCCTCCTCACTCCTCCTTTTCCAACCAAGCCTTCATTCACCTTCTCAAATCCCCTTCATTTCCTCCATAAATTGGAATTTTTCCAAAAATTTCGAAAAATCCATTCGAGTTTCTGTTTCAGATCTGCCCTGATTTAGAACTCGAAATATCAAATAAACACATTTCTTGGACTCAAAATCTCCTCACTAACACCATATCAAAATTTGGTGTCAATCCGAGATCTTTGACTTTTTGAAGTGTATCGCTTTGGGCGAAGTAACGCTTTATGCGTATGTTGTTTGTATATTTTAATATGTTTTGTTGTGTTGTGCTTCGTTATGTTCGTACGATGAGAATGTTTCAATTGAGATTTCGGGAGATCTGGAAAAGCCACATCGAGGCTGGGATAGTGATAATTATTGCAAAAGCTCACCTTTCACAACGGGATATTGTTCAACCTCGGGGAGTTTTAGTTTTCACTTACGGCAAGTCTATAGCTGGTTACCGGCAAGTAGATAGCTGGGGTGCTCCTTCTGAACATTGGGCTACCAACGGTTTTTATGTGTTAAGGTCAATTGCGATTTTACTGTTTTCAGGGATGTTGGTGCATTTTGGATTTGTTGGGTCGTCTTTGAATTCATTTTCAGTTCTAAGAATGTTTCAATTCTATGTTGTTAAACGGTCAGAAAACAAATCAGCTAAGTGTTTTAGCTTATTTTTGTTTTTCAATCTGGTCGTGCTGCCGGTTGGGAGTTTGTCTCAGCTGTGTATTTATTGAAATTAATGAAGCTTTATCATTGTGTCAAAAAAAATAATAAAAGAATTGTTATTTATTAGACTCTACACAATCAATTTACTATTTTTATTAGAGTAAACTTCAAAGTGGTGGCCAATTTTACGTTCATTTTCAAAAAAGTAGTCAGACTTTAAATTTTGCAAAATGGTGGCCAGACTTTTCTTTTTCCTTTCAAAAAGGTGGTTGCAGGTGAATTTCAGCCTTTTGGCAGGGGTAAAATTGGAAAAAAAAATGCTAGAAATCCCAAAAATTGTCCACAAAAAATCCCAAATTAATACGTGTCACCGTATGATTGGTTATATTCGTAATAATAATAATGCCCCCCATGTATGCACATCAATTCACCAAAAAATTCACAAATATGAGTTGTCAAGATTTAATTAGTAAATTTATGTGCATGCATGGGGGGCATTATTATTATTATTATTACGAATATAACCAATCTTATGGTTGACACATTAATTTGAGGATTTTTTGGATAATTTTTGTGACTTTTAGCATTTATTTTTAGTAAAATAACATATTTTCCCATTTAACCCCTGCCAAATAAGCTGAAAATCGTCTCCAGACTCCAGCCACTTTTTTGAAAGGAAAAGGGTAACTCTGACCACCATTTTGCAAAATTGAAAATATGGCCATTTTTTTGAAAATGAACGTAAAATCTGGCCTTTTTTTTTGCAGTTAACTCTTTTTATTATATCCTAAGTTCTAACAATCAGATTTGACGATTTTATATCCCTTGCAAAACTCAAAAAAATCATCTTTAATTTAGTGTTGGTTAAACAATTATTATCCGGATGAAACTGCATGAAAAATGTAGAGAAGAGAAAGTTTTGAATTTTTTACATTAAGAATTCTATTAATTTAGAAAACATACTTATATTTGATTTAGAATTTTAAAATGTACTTTTAAGTATTTGAATATAACCATACTATCAATCAAATACTCCCTCTACCCCATACTTCCATATATTTCTTTACAACTTTCTTTTTTTGATATCCTCTCAATTTTTTACATTCCAAAAGTTACCAAAAGTAGTAAAATTTTATATTTCTCTCATTTTCACATTGTTCTCCATTACTTTACACTTATCCTTAAACTCCGTGTCCAACCCAAACGAACCCAAACGTAAAGAATTGGTTAGGACGGAGGATGTAAATTTTTAAATATTAGATCTAACGGTAAGA
Source organism: Saposhnikovia divaricata (assembly GCA_036435485.1). Taxonomy (NCBI): domain Eukaryota; kingdom Viridiplantae; phylum Streptophyta; class Magnoliopsida; order Apiales; family Apiaceae; genus Saposhnikovia; species Saposhnikovia divaricata. The sequence goes on along the minus strand of CM071594.1, from coordinate 132,260,546 downwards.
GTGAGCATAAAAATTCGAAAACCGGATAATCTGATTTTCCGATCCAGTATCCGATTAGAAAAATTCGTAAATTAAGATATCCGATCCGAAAAATAGGACCCGATATCCGATCCGAATTTTTTAAATGAAATCGGATCCGGATCACAACTTTTTACAAATCCGGATATCCGGTTTTTAATATTTATTAAAAAAATTATATATTTAATAAATAATGAACTTATTGTAGCGTGTTACTCCCTCTATTTCGTTTATATTGGTCATCAATCAAAAAAGCATGTATTGAGCAATCAAGTGAAAACTATCAAATTTGTTCTCAATTGTTTGCATACTTTGAAAAACATAATATTATTAATATTTAATTTGCTTTATTTAGGAAATGTGATCACTACTTTTGGGACATGAAAAAAAGGAATTGTGGCTAATATTAACGGGACGGAGGGAGTATTAATACCTCTTAAAAAATATTTACAAGAACTCGTTAAATAAATGAAACGTAGTTTATGATAGGTCAAAATAAATTTAAGGAAAAATTGAATATAAAATGTTAAAATATGAGATGATGATATCTAAAATTTTATTAATTAATTTATCATTTGTAAAGTTAATTATAACTTATTGAAAATGTAATAAAATTCATTTATTTATACAAACTAAAATAAATTTTAATTAATTAGTTCGGATCCGGATAATCCGATTTCTGATCCGGTTTAAACGGATATCCGAATTCCGGATATCCGGTTAAACCGGAACTGGAATAGATTTTTCATAATACGAAAACCGATCCGAATTTTAAAATCGGATCGGATATCCGATTTTGCTCACCCCTATCTAACGATTCTCATCTATTTGTTTTAAAATTAAACTGGTTTTACATTGAGAATGCTATTCAATTTAGAAAATGATTATTCTAATTCTTTTTTTAGTAAATATAATCCTACAATCATTCAAATAAATTTTCTAATATTAAATTTAACGATTCTTATGTGTCTATTTTAAGATCCAACAGTCCATATAATTGGTCGTCAAATATACTACCGTACTATCAAAAATTTGGATAAGATCATCCTTATACTTATTATATATAAATACTTATTATATATAAGGATAAGGATATAACAAAGGATATATAGAGAATGTAAATAATTTAAATACGTTGTTGGTGAATGTAAATAATTTAAATTTAGTTATGTTATTCAAGAGTATCAAATTTTGACATATGATTGTATTATTGTATTATTCCAGTTTTATCATCGTGTAATTGGATGTAATATTTTTTTACATTTATCCTTAAACTCCGTGCCAACCCCAAGCGGATGTAATATTTTTTTTTACATTTATCCTTAAACTCCGTGCCAACCCCAAACGTAAAGAATTGATTAGGACAAAGGGAGTTAACTTTTAAATATTAGATGTAACGGTTCTGATCAATCAATTTTAAGATTAAACAGGTTTTTACATTGAGAATGCTATTCAATTTAGAAAGCGATTATTAAAATTTATTTTTTAGTAAATATAATCTTACAAATTAAATAAATTTTTTAATATTAGATTTAACAATTCTCATATGTCTATTTTAAGATCCAACAATCCATTTTATTTTGGTCGTCAATATACTACCGTATTACCAAAAAATTTCATAAGATCGTCCTTATGCTTATCATATATTAGAATATAATAAAGGATATACGGAATGTAAATATTTAAATCTGTTGGTAGTGAGTGTAAATAATTTAAATTTAGTTTCATGAGTATAAATTTTTTAACATATGGTTGTATTATTGTATTATTCATGTATTATCATCTTGTCATTGGATATAATGTTTCAAGAATACTTTTACATTTATTATATTTAAAGTTTAATATATTTATTGGTAAACTTTTAATGTTTATTTTATATCTTAATAATACAAAAGTAATTCATAGGCCAATGCTAAAACTCGAGAAAAGTACATCGCATCTTTTTATATTTTAATCGAATTTTACCTATTTGAATTATATCTTGCAATTTGAATCGGAGTGAAGGTCTGCTGGAAATAGATAGGAGCGCATTATTATTTCGGAAAGTATAAGACTAAGCAGTACAATACCAATGCAAATTTAACATTAGTAACTAATATTAAAAAATACATTAAATAATAAGTGGTTGCTTAGAATCGATCCCGGGACCTATGGTAGTACTCTCTTAATATCTCTCTTACTCTTATTATTATATAATAGGATAGGATATGATGTTATTTGTTATAACCTTTTAAAATTATAACAACTATACTTAATTCACTATTTTCCTAATTTGGATCTAAATCGGATCCAGGTTTTCGAGTCATATTTGATTCGAATAATTTATTATTAAATTTTGATAGATTTTAAATAGTAATTGAGTCAAGTCTTTTGAATTATTTTCGGGTCATATATTTTACAATTCGATTTAAATTAATTTTCGTATAAATATCAAAATTTTCAATTCCAATATAACAACGGATTTGATTTTATAAATTTGGGTTCAGTTCATGACATTTTGACAGCTGCCTACCTTTTGCTTGATCTGCGTGCCTCACTTCAATTGAGGGAATATTTTACATCTATTTTTTCACGGGCCTAAATAAACAAAAATAAATATTGGAATTTTCAAAATTCGAAACTCCGCTTTTGAGTATTTTGGATCACTAAATCTAAAAAAAAATGATTATTTTGGTAATTTTTTCCTTTTTCACGTACTTTAACATACTCAAAAATTAAATATTTAAAATTTTTTACATATATTATATTTTCATTCCACACAATTTTGTTACATAAATTTATTTGTATCAACATTTTGGACATAAAGATGGATGCACACACGTACAGTTTAATTACACACTTTCATCTCCGGTCCAATTCGACTTAACTTTCGGCCCAGTAGGCCCATCCTCCCCCAACACTTCAGTAGGAAGATTTTTAACCAATTTTACGAATGCTCTTTTCAAAACTCCAGGCAACACTTTCTCAACTTTCTTCAACTCCTCAGCAATGTCATAGCTGAATTTTGGCCCCCATTTTCTAAGATAATTCAACCATGGTGGCTCGATAATGCCGCTTGTTGACAAGTATTCTGCAGAAACTATCGAAAATTTGCGACCAGTGTCCATCACATTTTTGCTTTTAGAGGTATCGTTCCTTATTCCAATCCCTCCACTCCCTTGTAAAACAAGCCCGGGTTTCGGATAAAATGCATGTCCATTTAACGATGAATATGTTACTGGCTTGTTACCATTTTCGAACTCGAGCTGAGGTGCACTTACCCATTGTCCTTTACTATGTTCCGAAAAATAAACACTTCGTAATTCTCCGTTGAAATTACTCACTCTAAGTGTCACATGTTCCCAGTCACCAACATGTTCACCTATTTTACCTAATGAAATGTTGATAATCTCGATTTTTGCTCGAGCTGGTCCGTTGAAGGGGTAAAACAACCATATTGCAATGTCCGTGCACGAAGCGCCAAACATGGGCTTTATGTGTAAATATGCCACAGCATCTTGCAAATCGCCTTTCTTGATCTTGTCACTTGTGTTCTTGTCATTCGGAAGGCCTAACCAGTAAGTGCCATCGTTTGATCCGCCTTGTGGAAGGTTTGCGCCCATGGGTTCAATAGGCGTCGGGCTAGATTCGTTCCCTTTGGAAAACAACAATGCACCATTTTGGAAGTACCAATTCACACTTGAGGGAAAATAATTTTCATCAGGATGAAAGTATACATAAGGTGAATAAGCCTCGACAACTTGTCGAACTTGGTTTAAATTAGGCATAGCTGATAAATTAGCTTCAACATTTTTCAAGCAACATACAGAACCATTACTCCCACCACTTTGGGCTACAAATGTACCTACAGAGACTCCATAAGATTGAGTTCCTCTTTCTTTTGGCCTTATTGCAAACACATTAAATCCATTTATATTCAAATCCTGTCCTTGTCCCCAAATCCAGTCCTCAGTTTCACTATCAACCGTAAAATCAGCTCGAACACATCGTATCTTTTCAAGGGAAGGCTTATCCGGTGTGCTCGTCACCACATGTCCCGTAGTTTTGTAACCATCTGGTGGCATTGGAAGCCATACATAGGCAACTCCGTCTTGCTTTATTTTCATAGACTCGCTACTCCAAACAAGTTTATAATCAGTTGGCATCTTTAGTATATCACTTTCTGGATCAATTTCTTTGGCAGCTAAAACAAATCCAAAAAGCGACTCGTTGTTAGCTTGTCCATAGCAACCAAGCATAGCGAATCCTTCTGGCATTGAAGATGGTTCGTAGATTGTGGCTCCAAGATTATCTGGTCCGCCTTCATGGCTTGCCCAAATTTTGTTGAAAGTTGTCACTTGACACACTTGTAATCCTCCTAGATCAATAATTCCACTTGCAAAACCTTCACCTTTTGTATGAAAAAAAATGCAGATAAGCACATAATATGTAAAGAAACTCTAGAAGATGTTGTGATCGAATATTTAACACTGTCAACTCCTAAATCAAGTAATTCAAATATATATGTTTCCATTGACACACGAAGTATGGTCAGCTTTTAAATTAGATGGCATTCACTATGCTATAATGCTAGCGATAATTCTAAACATTTCTGCATAATACGTGATCAAGACAACATAATCAAATTCCGATCCATGCAAGAAACGAAAATTACCAGAAGACCATGTAGGGATCGGAGAAGGTAGGGCGAACGTGGTTTCAATAGGCAAAGGCTTCTTTTGTTTCTTGAAAATAAACGCAGAAGTCGATACGAAATTCCCCATTTTTGCCTCTTGAATGAATTTACGAACTGTTTATCAAATCTTTTCCTTTAACAAAACTAAAAACTTAGAAGCACAAGCAATGAGAAGGAATGGTAAGACTACATGACATGTATATATATTATTAAATTGTGCATGTCTTTAATTAGTTGTTACGGAGTATAATTTTAACAGACTATAAACTTAGAAGTGCAAGCAATGAGAAGGGATGATATGACAATGATCTGTTTTTATAAACATACATAGAAGATAGAAAATTTGACAAACACTAGAGGGAAAAGCCAAATAGATACCGGGAATAATTGTAGATAGATGTACATATCGTGCAAGGTATCTAAAAATTGGTTCTAAGCTTGTCTTATGAATACACTTATTTTTTAGAAATAATTTACTTATTCTGGAAAAAAGTTAGGAAATATGTACGTTTTTCTGAAATAAGTAACTTATTTTTGCAAGATAACGAATATTAAACTCCACATACACATTTTTTCTATATATATATATATATATATATATATATATATATATATATATATACATATATATATATATATATATACGATTTTTTTTTTCAAAATAAGTAATTTATAAGTTCATATTAAGAATTGACAAATGGGCACTTTATTATATGCATCTTCTTCTTGTTGTTTTTGCTTCATCAAGTCAAGTTGACAACCCATCTTTCACTTCAACTTCTTTGTGATAGCCGTTACTAGTGTTTATCTTTAGTATTTTGTGTGTCTTGCACACTAATTTTAAACGTAAAAAATAATCGAGATATAATTTGATTCCACCACCTCTTAATTTTCGAGTTAAGAGAACAAGTAGAGTAATTTTTTTTATACGTTAATGATGTAATCTTAAGAAGTAAACTATACATTTTCTTACAAGAAAAGGTATCATAAATTTGATAAGTACTATGTTTTCGATGACAACAGAACCTTATATTTCACTCTCATGCTATAAAAAAAAAATGAAACTGCATTATATTACATATTAATTATATGATCGATTTTGTCATTTACTATAAAATCATTTCAATTAAAATTTAAAATGCTTATTTTGGTGTTGACATGTTAGATTTGAAGTGCTAATAGCCATTAAATCCCTAGAAAAATTTATAAGGTGCTAGCCATTAAATCCCTAGAAAAATTTATAAGGTGTTTAAGGTAGAAATATAACTAAACACAATTTTTTTCCTAGGCCGAATGATAAGAAAACTTGAGGCTCGATCCTTGATCTATAACATCAGTCAGATATGGAACTGTTTGGTCCTGACCCAGAAACCAGATGAATAATATAATCAACAAAACAGAGTAAACAGAGCATATGTTAGTAGTACTTGCAGTTATGTGAGATCTCTAAGTACAATAAAACAAAAATAAGAAGTAATTTGTTTTGGATTTATGTGTTGATGACTTGATGTGTACTAGATTTTTATTTTAAAAAATTATAATATGTTTTTCTGCTATTTATTATATTTAGTGGTCAAGACACGAAAGATGATGAATGACAAGTAGCTTACAAGCAAGTAGGAGAGTTTAGGCTCTCATAAAAGAATGAGTGATGCAGGTGCTTGATAATATGTGTACACAAAAATTAGTCGAGTTGCTTCTAGAATGGGCATCAACTAGCTGTTAAGAAAAAATATATAAAAATGTACCAGCAGTTTGTATACAAGTAACTAAATATGGTTCTTAGGATTATACAATAATAAACATGATCTTTAGGACTGGTTTTGAAAAATTTGTTTTTAAGTGTTATCTAGTGTTGGTGTATTATAATTTTATTTGTATTTTATTATTTTTAATAATTTTGTCAATAAAATTTTTATAAATTAAATTTATTGACATTAATGTTGATATTATACAAGTTTGTAATATGTTTTTACTAAATCATGTTAATATTTTAAATACAATTATATTAATTTATTTTTCGAAAGACGATTAAATTATTCAAAAATAAAAAGAATTTGTGGAACACTAAAAATCATATAACACAAAAGTTATTGATAAATCCCAATGACACCAAAAGATAGTAGGAGGGTGATTGAATACAATTTTCAACAAAAACATTTTCGAACAAACGGAGACTAAACAGTTTGGTAGAACAGATAAGTGAAACAAGTAAATGAAATGTAAAGCAAATACACAACACTTATATAATTTCAAGTGGGTTTTCAGATTCGCCTGTGATTTATATTTTGAAGAAATAATATGTGTAAAGAAATACACAGTTGCGGTTACAAAACTTTGAAATCAAAAGAAAACCTAACTATCTCTCTTTGAGCTCTGTGTTTTCTCTTGTATTACTTGTATGTGTATGCTTTCATACTTAAGCAATGCTACTCTTGGATTATATATACCCCAAGATTGCAACCCTACAAACAAAACGAATATTACAAAGTGAAAGGTGTTTGCAGGTGTGCTACCACTCCTTTTCTTCATGTGATACAATTTTGTCTCATTGTCTTGGACATATATTGCTAGATTTAATCATCCAAAATGTTTGCTAAGAAAAGGAATATTTCTTTTTCTTCTTCGTTTTTAAAGACTGACTTTTATGCCATTTTGAAGTCCACCAACCCATGTGATTTGTCAGCTATGTCAATTCACTATCAACTGCTAGTTTCGAGACATTATTGATGAACATTTGTTGTAGCTGATTATCCATTGCTAAGTTGCATGTTATCCATTGATAGCATTATCCGTTGGTGTAGGTCCTTCATCCGTTGCTGTATCACTTCGCTTAAACAGAATTAAAAAGTACATCCTATATACAATTTGCTAACCTATTCTGTTTATACATTGATAGTCAACATGACTTAAGATGCTAACAACTAATACTACAATTGATAACTGCCTGTGGAAACGTCTTAACATGATACTAACTTATCGATTGATAAGCTTCCTCTTCAACGGATACTAGACAAATGATCATCCGTTGATGAGACAAATGATCATCCGTCGATGAGTTACAAACTTAACTTATACAAATATGTTTTTAGTTTTTTTATGCATATCATCAAGGACAACATAATTCCTAAAACTCTCCCCTAATTTATGACTGATGGAATAACAACCATAAATTAAGAGCCTTGATGATAACAAAACACCTTAACAGAATTACAGAGTTTAATCAAAAACATATGTATTCTAATAAGATTCTAACAGATGTAGAAAATGAACTGAGTACAGAATCAAGTTGAAAAAAGCATACTCTCTTACAAGGGACTGCTCATCTAGACTGAGCAAATCAATGCTTTCTGCCCCTTTCTCTCCTCATACCATAGATCTTATCTTTGTTCACCTGAAGTTGATTTTCTAAAGATTTGTAGATAATCTATTCTTCTTAGTGAGTTGAATCCAGCATAAACATCAAGTATTGCAAGTACTCATTGCAAGCCTTTTCCAATTGATCTTCTAATCTGAAAAATCTTCTGCAATTATCACTGTCTCTGAATTCCACTATCCAGAATGGATAAAAGTGAACCTTCTTTCCTGGAACATATGGAATATTCAGCTTCCTAGGCAAATCCTCCTTTGAAGTCCAGCTTTCTCTTAACTCATTAATCTTGTTGAAGATTATGATCTTTGTATCTGGAGTGAATCCACCAGTTCTCTTCATTAAAGATCATATCTTCACCAATTTACTATAGCCTTCATCCATCACTTGATGTAGGGGCCAGGTTTTGTTGTTTCCTCCTTTATAAGTGAATATAAATCTTTCTAGTAGCCTAACTGTCCTACTTGCAGCACTCACATCACTCACCTCATCCAAGAAAAGATTGACACTTGAATATTCTTCAATGTCAGCAATGTAGAGTTCAGTATCTTTCTTGGCAGCCTCCTTTGCAACTTGTGGAACCTCAACAATTTGAATTGGTCTAGCTGGAAGTTGTTTCCTGGTTCTTGTTCTCCTCCTCTCAGGTGAGAGCCTGACCTTTGAAAATACCAATCTATTGATGTCAAAATAAACTCCAAGGGTTCTGGCTTTATGTCTTCAAGAATGAAGGCAAAGGAGCTAGAGGTCTGAGTGGGTTGCTGTGTGGCTTGGGTTGGAAGTATAGTAGGTTGGGGTTGAGTATCAACTTGTTCTTCTGGTTCTGGGCTCAAAGTCCTGTTGGATTTTTTCTTTACTATGCTTTTCCTTTTCTTGCACGCAGACTGTGTGTTCATTTTCTTTTTCTTGCTTTTGGCCTATTCTTCTACAGCCTCGTGTTCCATCTCTTCTTCCAACTCTCTGAAGAGTTCTTCAGCTAATCTAGCTTCTTTCTCAATGAGTTCAGCAGGTGGTTTTACAATTTTACTAGCTTGTAGTAACCTTGCAGTCTCTTCGGCCTTGGCCACTGAAGGGTTTCGAGCATCAAACGCAGCGAAAAACAATAATTAAATCAATAAAATCGAAACCCAATCGCATGATCCATGCAAAACAAGACGTTTAATTCGTAGTTATGAACGTTTACCTTAAAACGAAGCTTTAACAAATTGATTACAGATGGAGGTCCAAAGCAATTACCACGCAGCCCTCTTCGAGATCTACGTTGCCAAAGTAGTCCACACGAACGCTTGATCGTCCAACGATCACCGGAGCCGGTACTAGCCGAAGAACATGCCTCTCGCTCTCTAGCCTCCCACACGTTTTAATGAATTGCAAAAGTGTGTCCCTAAACAATACATCATAATGTATTTGTAGGGAAGAGAGATTGGGCTAAAACCCTAAATCGAATTGGGCTTCTCCAAATCCATTCTGATTTGGTTTTATTATTAAATTCGAATTCTCTTTAATAATTAATTAAGACCATCTCAATTAATTAATAACCAATTTCGAATTTAATGATTTAATTTAAATTCATAATTTAAATTAAAACTCCTTTTAAACGTTCTTATTGTGTAACCCTTTAGGTTATTATTACGTTAGCAATAATTTTAATATCCAGTATTAAAATTATAAACAATGAGCGGCATCTAGTAATACATCATTGCTACCCAAGTAATCTATACTATACTATTATAAGCGAAACAAGATATATTTGGTTGTCGGTTTGGTACACTTTTTTTGGTACACTCAATAACAACCGTTAGATTTTAAGATAAATAAATAAGAACCGTTGGATCTAATGCTAAAAGAATATTCCTTTTCTAATATTTGAAATACTTTTATAGATTCCAAGTTCGAATCCCACCAACAACATATCTCTATTAAACATATATATTATTTTATAAACTACTCTCACGAGTTTAAGAATCAATTTCTGTCAACAATATATTATTATTTATTAAAACACTATCGTTAAAAATACTATCAAACATGTATTACAATATTTTATTACCTTCTATAATTTATATTCCTACTAATTAATTTTTTTTTGAAAATATGGGTAATAAAACAAAAAATATTAAAAAATACATTCGTGCATCACACGAGTAATAAGCTATATAGTAAAAAATTACACAAAATCTGGAAACACTTACAATATAGAAAATTTTGTATAAAAATTGAAAAAAGTCTACATGATTAGATAAATGTCACTATTTCTATTAAATAAAAGTTAAAAAACAATTTTTATGTAATATTTATATGTATACGTCTGTATTTTAAAGTAATAACTTAAAGCAACCGTGCATCGCATGGGTTATTGGCTAGTAATAATAATTGGTGATCCAATTAAACCTTCGATGATATAATGTTCCCGTGTAATATAATCTCTTTAACCAAATATTATAGATTAAACTCGAGGCATGTTAGTAGTCATCCTCTTCAACGTTTAATCCGAGTTTCCTTGATCAATGAGTAGATTATTAAAACAAATCAATATTTGAGCATGGTCATGCATTTTCATAGTCTCACTCAATCAAGAGGTCAATAATATCTCTCCTAATAATAGGAGGGTTAAATCCTATATCCATCATTCATATTTCTCATACGACTCGGAATATACCCGATGTCCGCTTTTATCATCACCCGGTCAAAGGCAACTTTTAATGTAGTCAAAGTATATTAATCCTCGTATAGAAATATAATGATGCTGAGTCTAAGGATCATTACAGCATTATCACTGTGAGTCTTTCTAATGACATTATCAACATGTAGAAACTCACCGCGGGTTAATCGAGTGCCATGTATAATATTACATGCACCTATGTTCTTGACTTTAGTATCACTATACCTATGACCAATGAGATACGGTCATCTGTCAACAAACATACTAATCTTTATGCATTATAATTCTCCCATAATAATAATGCTCGATTAGGGATATTTAGGAATATAAACACTATTCATATAATCTCATTTTTAAGTCACATACTTAAAGATATAGAATATGTGTTCTATATTTCTAGGACATTTATTACTCTAACATTTATATCGCAGTAAATTAAGACATAATAAATTAATGTAGAATAATCTATAGAACATATTCATGTTATAACAAAATAGTCTTTCCTAGAAGCACAACTACATTGTCTCTAGGGCACTAACACTATCAGCCACTACAAAATTCGAATGACCTGCAGGTACACATATCTCCACTCTATCTCTGTAGATAATGCTAGATTATCTTTCAGTCCCACATCAATTGCAGCCTTCAGTTTTAGTTAAGCTAGTTGCTTGCTCATCAGTTTGAATGCATATGGTTTTGGTAGTGGAAAATCAACTCTCATGGTGTTCTTACCATTTTTCTTCACATGTTGTAGCATCCCAAAATCCGGGGTACAGATTTAGAGCCATTAACCACAAACACATTATACAATCCCTGGATAAAAACATTATATAATAACAAAACCCCTTAACCAAGATCGCATACAGGTTATGGTAAGAAACAAACTATCAATTACATTATTACAACCCAATCTTCGAATAAAATATTATACATTTTGTGAGGATACCAAATCACTATCTATCTATATATCCAACCTTGACAATTCCCCATCCACTATTCAACGGAGTCCATAATTCGATCGTCTCTTCCCGCTGCCTGAAGAGCAATACCAACTGACCACTAGGTCCACTAATTATCTCTATCAACTGAAGAAAACAAGCAAAAGCAAGAGTGAGCCAACAATGCTCAGCAAGTGTAAATAGTGATAACTGTTAGTCACAGAGGCATGCCTGAATACATCTAATAACAAGCCAAAGTATGTGTAATGCTATGCATTACCTACACGACCTCTTAACTGAGGGAACCTCTAGTTGTAGAGTTTCTATTTGTTCTGTACTTGTAATAGGCATCAAATTCTAGTTGTGTTACTGTACTTATAAAGTCAAGAATAATGCTTGAAAGAAGTTCCAAGGTTCATGCCTCAAGCAAGGAGATAAAGACTGCCAAATAATCACAGTTGGGATTTGAAGAAAAGAAGAATTTGCCTAAGTACCAATTCGAGAAGTACATTTGTCTATTCGAGAAGTCTAGCATTCGAGAAGTCAGAGATTCGATATCTCAGAAGACACTATTCGATATCTCTGAATACACTGTTCGATATCTCAGAGATTCGATATGTCTATTACTCTATTCGAGAACTCATGGAGTCAACAAGTCAAAGCATCATTTGAGTTCTCTAAGGGTCAACAAGTCAATGCTCTATTCGATATCTCAAGGACTAAAGAAGCTATTCAACATCTCAGGGATTCGATATGTCAAAATGCTCTATTCGATATCTCAAGGAGTCCTAGAGAAAAGAGCTATTCGAGAAGTGATTTGATATGTCAATATAACACTATTCGAGAACTCATAGTTATCGATTAAGTCAATTCGAGTTCTCGAATCAATCACTTAGCCACTTCTCGAATACATTCTTGGAGACAAAATACTGAAGAATTGTACAAGTCAGAAACCTGCAACAAGCCAAGTCGCTTTATTTGACTATGTACTATAAAGCACATTGGAAAGCCTACAAAGAAGCTTGGAGAGATAAGACAAAGGGACAAGGAGCTAAAGAAGTGGATCTGAACAGGCTTTGCAAAGTCAAATCTGTAGCCGTTTGGACTCTTACTCAAATAAGATAGACATACTGGAAAGTAGTTTGTTTTACCTACCTTATTTGTAGTAAGTAGGTATCCATGTCTATAAGGATACAGCCTCACTTCCTTAGCAGATAAGTTTTTCAAGATACATCACAAGAAATATCTCTCTAAGAAAAACGAAGCTGAGAATACTATCATTTGTATTCACAGATTGTAGCAAAATCTTTATCTAATAAAATATTAGATTAAAGTGATATTGTGTTGTGTTTGTCTTTGTTATCTGCACTTACATATCTCACACACTCAACACATATCTTGTTGCAAAGATTCAAGAACAAAGAAAAGTTCAAGAATCCATTCACCCCCCCTCTGTATTCTTTGACTGTATTCAATACTCAACAAGTGGTATTAAAGCGGGCTGTTCAATCTAAACAGAAAACGATCATGAGTTCGAATACACCAAAGACTACAGGTACGGTGAAGGTCCCTAAGTTCGACAAAGAGAATTACAACCTTTGGAAAATAAAAATGCTGTTGTTCATCAAAGCTGCCAACCCTCTCTACCCTGAAATTCTCAAGAATGGTCCATTTGTACCACAACAAGAAATTGCTGAATCCACAGTGGGCACAATAGTCATTCCTAGATCATATGTTGCAAAAGAGCCATCCAAATGGACGGACTCAGAGAAGGAAAAGGTTGCCCTAGATAGTCATCTCATGTTGCTGATCATAGACTCCATGGATATGTCGATGTTTGCCAATATAGCATCATGCACATCAGCCAAGGACATGTGGAACCACATCGAGGTGTTATGTGAAGGGACAGAGGAGGTAAGAGAGAATAGGAAACAGATACTAGTCACACAGTATGAGGCTTTCATGGCACAGTCCAAAGAAAGTATTACTGATATGTTTGAGAGATTTCACAAGCTGGTGACTGAGCTTCAAATGAATGGGAAGGTTTACAGCACTAAGGAATTAAACACGAAGTTTCTAGTATCTGCACCAAACCATCTAGAGCAAAGGGTCATATCTCTAAGAGAAAGAGATTTGAACAAAGTCACATATGATGTGCTCTATGGGGTTTTAAAAACTCATGAGCTTGAGTTGCTTCAGAAGAGGGCTATCCAAGCCAACCAAGGCAGAATGATAAACACATCCTGTGCCTTGATTGTCAACAAATCCGTTCAAGACCTGGAAGCATCTACAAGTCAACTGAGAATAGAAGAGATAGTAGATGATGAAGAAACTGAAGAAGAAGTGACTGAACCTGTTGATGAAAAGGAAGAAGATGAGTTCTATACTCTTGAAGAGTTGGATGCCATGGAAAACACTTCATATGCTTTTATGGCTAGAAAATTCCCAAACATCAGATTTAAGAGGAATCAGCCCTTCAAGTCTAGATCTCAAAATCATTCATTCAACAAGAACAAGGCACCTGTGAAAGCAAACAAGAACAAATTCAAAACCAGCTATGTGGATAGGTCATCTATGAGATGCTATAGATGCAATGACTAGGGCATTTTGCCAGTGAATGCAAGAAGCCTAAAAAGAAGGATAAGGAGTTTCTTGAGCTTGAAGCTAAGTATGAGGCTCTGCTAAAGAAGCATACACTAGGTAAGGCCTACATAACTGAAGGGAAGTGTTGGGATGATTCTGATAGTGATGGAGAAGAACAAGAATTCTGCAACTATGCCTTGATGGCCAACTCCAAGGAAGAACCATCTGAATCAGACTCTCAGGTACCATCCCTCACTACTATAGACATGTCTGTTTCTGAATACAAATCTATGGTTGAACAACTATCTGTTGAGATGTTTAATATTCATACTAGTATGACTGCTGCTAATGAAGAGATTGCTAAACTGTCTACTAAGAATGAACTGTTGAACAAGAGAAATGAGGAACTAGAACTAACTGCTATGCAAGTAGAAAACCTTAAACAAGAAATCGAATATCTAAAGAATAAGGTTCTATGTGCTAGTCAAGTTGAGAAAGCTCTTAGGGATGAACTAGCTGAAAATGAATTTAAATTGAAAACATTTAAGAATTCCTCTAGTCTATTGCAGTCTTACCATGAGAAAAATCTAGCTAGACCTAAGGCTGCTATTGGACTTGATTATGACACTCTCAAACAGAGGAAAGGCTATGCAGTCATTGAAGATGACATTGTTGATCAAGAGGAAGTGCCTCAGGTTTTGAAAAAGGCTGAGACCCCAATATTTAAAACACCAACACTTGAGATTGATGAGGATGCCTTACTCATTAAGCAAATGTTGGATGATGAAGATAAGGCACAATCAAATGAACAACAAGCATCCTCTAAGAGTGAGAATGTCAAAACCAAAGCCAAGGAGTCAGTAGGAGGTAGACCTAGACTTGAGAAATTTGTGAAGTTTGTTTCAGCTGGGAATAATGAGTTTGAGAAGAAAGTGGCTAAAAAGAAACAAAACAGGAATGGCAAATTAGGGATTAACAAGGACAACAATTATGCTTATGTGCCAAATGCCCCTAGGAAAGTTTGTCAAAATTGTTTTAGCACTAATCATTTAACTCATGCATGCAAGAAACCATCTGGTAGTGTTGCTAAACCATTCTATGATTGCTCTGTACCTTTAAGACATAGAGACTCTCCTTTCTGTGATAAATTTGATTGTATGCCATGTAACATGAATGTAATGACTAGTTGCTTTAATTTGAGAAGACAATTCATGGTAGGTTGCATCAGTCACAATGTTCACACACACTACACAAGAACAAAGTCTTCAAGTCCTCCTAAAGTTAGGAAGGTGCCTCTGTCACCTAAGTCTAAGAACCCTGATTCTAAGACTTCTAACAGTGACAAGAAGACTAACATCAAGAAAATTGATAAGCATGCTGTTTATGATAAAACTGTTGCTAAGCCACATGGATCCAAACTTGTTTGGGTACCAAAGGAGAAGTAATACCTTTGTGTTTGCAGGGCAAAGAAAGTGAAAGGAAGGTCATGTGGATTTTGGACAGTGGATGCTCAAACCATATGACTGGTGATATGGCCCTGCTATCACAGTATGAGGAGAAGGCTGGCCCAATGGTTGCTTTTGGAGATGACAGCATTGGCAACACACTGGGATATGGCAAGTTGGAAATTGGAAATGTCATCATTGAAAATGTAGCACTGGTCAAGGGACTCAAGCACAATCTACTGAGTGTTGGTCAATTTAATGACAGAGGCTTCAAAGTGAATTTTGACAAAGATGAATGTTTGATCACCCACAAGAAGACTGGTGACTTTGCTCTATCTGGAGTAAGGAAAGGAAGCCCGTTTGTAGCCAATATGAACTCTGCAAACAAGGACAAAATTTGTTGCTTTTACTCAAAAGCATCAAATGAAGATAGTTGGCTGTGGCATAAGAAGCTATCACACTTGAACTTCAAAGGCATTAATTCTATAGTCAAAAGGTAGTTAGTGAGAGGCATGCCCACACTTGAATTCTGTCAAGAAGGAGTGTGTGAGGCTTGTCAAAAGGGAAAAATGAAAATATCAAGCCACAAGTCAAAGACAGTGACATCAATAACCAAGCCCCTACAACTAATTCATATGGACTTGTTTGGGCCTGTCAATATTATGTCACTAGGAAGGAAAAAGTATGCTCTGGTGATGGTTGATGATTTCACAAGATATACATGGGTAGAATTTCTGGCATCAAAGGATGAGGCTCCACAAGTAATCATTGAGCATATAAAGAAAATTGACAAGGAAGCAAAGGCCAACAATGCAAGTGTGATTGCATTAAGAAGTGATATTGGAACAGAGTTCAGAAATGCCATGCTTGAAGCATTCTGCAAAGAAAATGGTATTTCTCAACAATTCTCAGCTCCAAGGACTCCACAACAAAATGGAGTTGTTGAAAGAAAGAATAGAACTCTGATTGAGGCTGCTAGAACAATGTTACTTGATGCAAAAATGCCTACATGTTTTTGGACTGAGGCTGTGAGCACTGCATGCTATATCCAAAACAGAACCCTCATCAACAAAAACACTGGAAAAACACCTTACAACTTGATGACTGGAAAGAAGCCCACTCTAAAGTATGTTCATACTTTTGGAAGCAAATGCTTTGTGTTAAAAGACAACTCAGAATATGTTGGAAAGTTTGATGCAAAAGCATTTGAAGGAACTTTTCTTGGCTACTCTATGGAAAGAATTGCATACAAAGTTTATGTCATCACTCAAAAGAAAGTTATGGAAAGCACAGATGTGACATTTGATGACAGCGAACTACCTGGATTAGAAGAAGCCAATGATGAAGATAAAGATCCTTTGAAGTTTGACAATCTAGATGATTCTGATGAGGAGATTGAAACTGAATTTGAGCCCACAATCCAACAAACTCAAGTGAATGAAGAACCTGTGTCAACCAACATTGAAGAAACAAACATCCAAGACACACCTGTGATTAGTGGCAACTTCACAGGGGGAGGAAATGTAAATGATCATGATCTGGATGATGAAGCAACATCAAGGCTGAGAAATCAATCTGAACATACAAGGAAATGGGATAGATCACATACTGCAGATCAGATAATTGGAGATCCAAATACAGGAGTGAGGACAAGGAGAGCAACTCTAAATGAATGTCTCTATGGTTTCTTTCTATCCCAAGTTGAGCCTAAGAAACTTGAAGATGCATTGTTGGATCCTGATTGGATAAGAGGATCTAAACCAATTTGAAAGAAGCAAAGTATGGGAACTTGTGCCTGCACCAAAGGATAGAACCATTGTTGGAACAAAATGGGTTCTAAGGAATAAGATGGATGAAAATGGTGTAGTCATAAGAAAAAAGCAAGGTTGGTTGCAAAAGGATACTCTCAACAGGAAGGCATTGACTATGATGAGACTTTTGCCCCTGTTGTTAGACTAGAGGCCATCAGAATTTTCTTGGCATTTGCTGCACATTCTAATTTCAAGGTCTATCAAATGGATGTCAAGAGTGCATTTCTGAATGGGGAGTTGGAAGAAGAAGTATATGTGCAACAGCCACCTGGCTTTGAGGATCCACAATTCCCTCACTTTGTCTACAGATTGCTTAAAGCATTGTATGGACTTAAGCAAGCTCCTAGGGCATGGTATGACACATTGTCACAATTTCTACTGGAGAATCAATTCACTAGAGGCACATTGGACAAGACACTGTTTTACAAGAAACATGTTGATGATATTATCTTAGTTCAAATCTATGTGGATGATATCATATTTGGCTCTACAAATGAGAAGCCGTGTGAGAAATTCTCTAAGCTCATGCAGAGCAGATATGAGATGAGTATGATGGGAGAATTAACATTCTTTCTTGGGCTGCAAGTGAGTCAAAGGAAGGATGGCATTTTTATAAGTCAAACCAAATACATCAAGGATCTATTCAAGAAATTTGACTTAGAAGAATGCTCACCTGCAAAGACACCCATGGCCACTGCCACCAAGTTAGATTAAGATGGTAAGGGCAAGAAGGTAGATATCTCAATCTACAGAGGCATGGTTGGTTCTCTACTCTACCTCACTGCTAGTAGGTCAGACATCATGTTTGCAACATGCTTGTGTGCAAGGTTTCAATCAAATCCAAAGGAATCACATATGATAGCAATAAAGAGGATTTTCAGATATCTGAAGGGCACACCAAACTTGGGATTATGGTATCCTAAGGACACAGGGTTCAATCTGATTGGTTATTCTGATGCTGATTATGCTGGATGCAGAGTGGATAAGAAAAGCACCTCAGGTAGCTGGCAGTTTCTTGGACAAAGGTTAGTCTCTTGGTACAACAAGAAACAACAATCTGTGTCAACTTCCACAGCTGAAGTTGAATACATAGCTGCTGGAAGTTGCTGTGCTCAAGTGCTTTGGATCAGAAACCAACTTAGAGATTATGGACTTGTGTTGGAAAGAATTCCAATTATGTGTGACAACACAAGTGCAATCTCTATAGTTTCCAATCCTGTCAATCATTCTAGGACAAAGCACATTGACATCAGATATCACTTCATAAGGGAGCATGCAACTAATGGAACCATTGAGTTACATTATGTTCCTACAAAGAAACAACTAGCTGACATATTCACTAAGCCATTAGATGAAGCCACCTTCACAAGGTTGGTTAGTGAGATTGGAATGCTGAATTCTTCAAATTCTGGCTAAGTGAATCTATCAACTAGATTGTTGCAGCAGTAAATACTTACTTTATCAAATGCTCAATATTTTTGAAGTAAGTATTGGCTGGATTATGATTTATAAATATTCCACAATGCTGCATATGTTGAAAATCATACATCTTTAGCTTGAAATTTCTGTGAAATTTTGAGAGAATCACTATTTAATTTGGTAGAATATTCTTCAGTGAATATTTCTGGTAAATTTTAAAAGATAGTGAAAATTGAATTTTATGAGTGAAAAGTATAGTTCGATAAGTCAGACTTCTCGAATGGTTCATTGTTTTGTCATGGCTCGAGTTCTCGAATAGGCCTATCTAGAACCCTCCTGAGTTCTCGAATAGTGTCTTTTAGAGAAATCGAATAGCACACTCTGAGTTCTCGAATAGAGTATTTTAGTTCTCTAATGATGGAGTTCTCGAATCTGTATTTGAGTTATCGAATCATTTGAAAAGGCTGATTTCTCGCTGACACTTAATCGCTTTTTGGATTTATATTCAAAATTTCATTTCGCTCATAAAAACATATTTTATTTAGCTTAGAATTATTTTCTGAGTTAAATAACTGCCAGCTGTGAGTTACAAACTGCTTGAGATATCGAATAAGCCTTTCTTGACTTATCGAATAGTTGTTTTATACTTCTCGAATGACTGTCTTGTCGATACAAAACTTATATCTAATCGACAACTCAAGTCACTCACATATATACAATTTCACAACTGTTCAACTCATTTCGTTCGATTTCTCAAGCATCTAAACTCTTAAAACCTCTGAAAACCCTAACTGCGAATTTCTTCTTCAATCTTAATTCTCTTCTCTTCTCTACCCAAATGGCAAACACTCAACTCACCATACCATCCCAAACCAATTTCATCGCAATTACCAGTGATGTGGAAGCACCAAATGCTAATTTCAACTAGAGACTTGGTGCATGACACCTTGCTCACCACCCAGGTACCACATTTAGATGGTCAGGGCATGCATGCTGGGGCATCTCCTAATGACACCATCACAAACACAGAGGATTCACTAGTTTTAACTAGAGACTCCGTGCCTGTGTCAACTACTGTTGTAACCCATCCCACTCCTGTGGAGACAACAGTAGCAGAGTCTTTCCATCCGGTTACAGAAGTTGCATCTGTAACTGAGGAGTCTAGCTTGCCTAGCTCTAGCTCTCACTTTCTGTCCCAATGGCTGAAGCCTGTGCAACATGACAGTTCTTCAGGATCAGGGTCTGTTCCACCACAAATGTCCATTGAAGCTCTCCAAAGCTATGTTGTGGATCAGATTCCTGAGTTTGTAAAAATAGCCCAGAACCTTGTCACCTCTAACATCTCAAATCCAGATTATGAAGCCATCCTACTATGCCATAGGGATGATGTGGAGATGCAGAAGGCCAAGATTATTGATGATGCTGAGAGAGATGGCAATGTAGATGCCCGGATGCAAGGAAAGTATGATGTAACTCTCAGTGAAGCACTTCAATATCTTAGAGAGGAATACATCACTTCACTGGGTTCAAATGCAAAATCCCTGTCCCCTAGTGAAGTGTATGAAGCTATCAATGATTCCTACAAGGGTTTCCTCAAGGCTGCACACTATCTTGGCAAGGGAGTCAAAACTGAAGTCAACAAGGTGAGTGACAAGACAGCCACTTCAGTAGAAGAGATAAAGAGGGCCTTTGATGCCAAATTTCCTCAACTAGACAGTGTGGTCAAAGATCTCAGACACTGCAACACCACCTGCACTAAGATGGATAATGGTCTAGCTCTACTTAAAGATACAGTCACAGGTCTAGGAAGCAAATTTCAAATTCTATCTGACCAGACTACAAACGCCAATGCCATGCTTAGGACACTCTTTGCAAATCAATATGGAGACAAGCTGGTCACTGAGGTCCCTGTGCATGAGCTGTCTAGATTTGAAGTGCAGAGACTTAAAGAACAATCCCTGTCTGGGTTCAAATATACTGCATTATTCAGTAAGGTAGATGCACTTGAGAAAGAGGTAGCTACTCTCACTAAGTCTAATGCTCATCTTACAGACAAGGTACAGACTCTGACTGAGCAGTTGAACACTCAAGCCACCACCACAGCTGATGTTCTTCTACATCAACAATCAATGTTGTCTGCAATGATGAAGCACATGGGTCTTCCTCTACCTGAAGAATCTTCAACCCCAAAGGTCAGTCCTACAGCCTCTGTGCCTGACAACAAGCCTAAGGGGGAGAAGAGGACATCAAGAAATTCAAATACAAAGGGGGAGAAACCACCAGCAGTAAAGGGCATCAAAATCATTGAAGGTGCTCATCAAAGAACTTCCAATTCTCTAATTCATGTGCCTGGCAAAGGAAAAGACAAAGTTGATGAGCCTCCTACTTCTCTGCCAGTTTTCACTCTACCAACTGTGCACATCACTACTTCCAGTGGTCAAAAGCAATCTATTGCAACCACGGTGGTTGCAGGGAGTATGCTATCTGACAAACCTCAAATCTCCATATCTAAGAGTGCCAAGCCAGTACAAGTGAAGGTAGTCACTGAGGCCAAGCTACAAGAAATTGCAAACTCAAATGTCTATCATGATGATGCATTCTTGGAGTTTCTGAAAGTCTCAAGAGAACAGGCTGGTGATGCTTTATCATATCATGGGAGTTGGAAGAATCAGATTGACTTTCTCACTGTAGTACCAAGGAGAGTTGATGGCCTATGGCTCAAAGAGATAATGATGGTAGGAAAGAATAAGATATGGCACTTAACCATCAACACTCTACAGGGTCTAAAGCACTCAGAAGTGGATGTGTTCCTTGGAATGATTGAAAAGAAGGATGAAAACTGCAAGAGTCTCTTTGAAGAGTTAAGGGATGGTCAACCAGCAAGGCTTCCTGAAGTATGCATAAATCCTAGAACAATCATCTATCAGGCTGCAACAAGAATTGATGATATCAAGCAGCTGGTCATCCCTAAGCATCTAATTCCTCAGAACAAATCTCTCATTATTGCCATCATTGAGCAGCTGAACAAGAAGAAGGGTTTAAGAATAGCAGAAGAATTGGAAGCTATATCTTATCTCAGGTCATACATTGCAACTGGCATTGTACTTGAATCTACTAAGTTCAACCCTAGAAAGGATGGTGATCAAGACAAGGATGGAGACAAAAGTGATGGAAGGAGAAGACATCACAGGAGTGATAAGGGTGATGAAGACAAAAAGAAAAAGAATGATGGTAAGGAGAAGAAGAATGATGATGACCAAGGTAAAGTCTCTGAGAGGAAGAGTGGAAGACAACAAGCCTTAGGCATTGCTGAGAGTAACCTCACCACATCACAAGACTCTAAGTCTAGGGTGAATGCTGTTAGTAGTGACCTACCAAAATCTACATCTATGGCTTCTGCAACTGTCTTGCCACCTCAAAAAGAGAAGAAGATTCAAGTCAAGAAACCATCTGTATATTTCAAAAAGCATACTGCTAATGGAATACTACAATGGTCCACAAACAAAGGTCACATGCTACTGCCAGGCAACCATGTCAAAAGGATCAAATTCAAACAAGATGCAAGGAAACCAAAGCTATCCAAATCAAGGACTCTGACAATCTATCCAGGCTTAAAACTCCAACCACTAGATGAAGATTTTGATGAAGACCAACTGCAATTCTTACAAGCTCAAAGAATCTATCATGTTGCCATTGTTGATAACTGCCTTGAGATCAAATATACTGATGGAAGGGAGGAGAAATTCAAACAAGGAGGATGTCAACACTGGGGCAAGCTACATGACATAGAAAGAATCATTGCATTGTTGAGCTCAGAAGATAAAGTGGAAAGAGTATGGAAGCTGGAGCTAATTGATTTTGTGAAGATGAAGAGAGATCATGAGGAGAGAATCAGAAAAGAGTGTCTTGAGAAATGGCTAGCAAGGGAGAAAGAAATTGAGAGACTGGAGATTGAATTAGAAAATCTAAGGGCAAAGGGATTGTGTAGAGTTCAGTTTAACCCCTATGTGGTGAAGTATAGGAGGAGAAATGGGGATCAGGTCTACATCAGAATGAATCTACTCAACCACTATCCTGCAAACATTCTGAAACCAGTACTTGAAGATTTCAAAGACTCAATTTTGCTTGAAGAATTGGATGCTATGGCAGAAATAATAAAAGCTATGGATGAGAATACAAGGAATGAGAAAGAAAGAAGACAGAAAGCATATGATGATTTGCAAGCCAAAGCTATGGAAAGGGAAACAAATGACAATGGCTAGTACTTCATCATAGGCTGTAAGATTACTCACCCTGTAGTTCTATCCACATTGCTAATCAAAATTCATACATGTACTGTCAAGTTTTATCTTTATGTATGTTAGGCTTGTTATCAGACATGAAATTGTGACTAAGGGTCTTACTCACAATTTGGGGGAGATTGTTAGTCACAGAGGCATGCATGAATACATCTAATAACAAGCCTAAGTATGTGTAATGCTATGCATTACCTACATGACCTCTTAACTGAGGGAACCTCTAGTTGTAGAGTTTCTATTTGTTCTGTACTTGTAATAGGCATCAAATTCTAGTTGTGTTACTGTACTTATAAAGTCAAGAATAATACTTGAAAGAAATTCCAAGGTTCATGCCTCAAGCAAGGAGATAAAGACTGCCAAATAATCACAGTTGGGATTTGAAGAAAAGAAGAATTTGCCTAAGTACCAATTCGAGAAGTACATTTGTCTATTCGAGAAGTCTAGCATTCGAGAAGTCAGAGATTCGATATCTCAGAAGACACTATTCGATATCTCTGAATACACTGTTCGATATCTCATTCGATATCTCAGAGATTCGATATGTCTATTACTCTATTCGAGAACTCATGGAGTCAACAAGTCAAAGCATCATTCGAGTTCTCTAAGGGTCAACAAGTCAATGCTCTATTCGATATCTCAAGGACTAAAGAAGCTATTCGACATCTCAGGGATTCGATATGTCAAAATGCTCTATTCGATATCTCAAGGAGTCCCAGAGAAAAGAGCTATTCGAGAAGTGATTTGATATGTCAATATAACACTATTCGAGAACTCAGAGTTATCGATTAAGTCAATTCGAGTTCTCGAATCAATCACTTAGCCACTTCTCGAATACATTCTTGGAGACAAAATACTGAAGAATTGTACAAGTCAGAAACCTGCAACAAGACAAGTCGCTTTATTTGACTATGTACTATAAAGCACATTGGAAAGCCTACAAAGAAGCTTGGAGAGATAAGACAAATGGACAAGGAGCTAAAGAAGTGGATCTGAACAGGCTTTGCAAAGTCAAATCTGTAGCCGTTTGGACTCTTACTCAAATAAGATAGACATACTGGAAAGTAGTTTGTTTTACCTACCTTATTTGTAGTAAGTAGGTATCCATGTCTATAAGGATACAGCCTCACTTCCTTAGCAGATAAGTTTTTCAAGATACATCACAAGAAATATCTCTCTAAGAAAAACGAAGCTGAGAATACTATCATTTGTATTCACAGATTGTAGCCAAATCTTTATCTAATAAAATATTAGATTAAAGTGATATTGTGTTGTGTTTGTATTTGTTATATGCACTTACATATCTCACACACTCAACACATATCTTGTTGCAAAGATTTAAGAACAAAGAAAAGTTCAAGAATCCATTCACCCCCCCTCTGTATTCTTTTACTGTATTCAATACTCAACAAACAATTTCAATAACGAAGACAAATCTGATAAACAAAAGAGTTTCAACTCATTCTATGAAAGGATCGGTTATATCGACTTTTGATTGCCACGAGGGCCAATAATTCACCATTCACAAGGTGCATCAAGAACTAAAACCGACAAGGGATTCTGATATCAAAGTATCATTAAAACAGACATCCAAGGAGTCAAGAATTAAACATCTCAATCTCAAAGTATAGATAAGAATTGGAATTTTTTTATATATTTTAAAAACAATAATGTTAGGCTACAGATCAGTCACGCATTAACCCCGGACAATCGCACACAGAAATGTCCTATAATGGATCCACATCACACATTGGCCTTATTAACTTCCGACCACGAATCTAGTCCGACCTTACGGTCCAAAAATATTTTTATCACGACCACAATAGGGTCCGACCTTTCGGTCAAAACATTTTTATCACGACCACAATATGGTCCGACCTTAAGGTCAAAAATATTCCAATTCTATATCGAACGCACTAGGTGTCAAAACAATCGACAAACTTACCACATCAACCAACTGGAAAACTCACGTTCCAGAACAACAACTAATAATCCAAGAATTAATAGGTATTTGTAGAGGTTTAAAACATGGATTCTCTCTATTTAGATAGCCCCTTAACATTTTCAAGAAAATAAAAGAAAAGTCTTCCACTAAGGAAGCTTTAACATTCCTTGGATGAAATAGTTTGGGGAAAAATATTAGTAAGGTCCTTGGAAAGATTTGATATTTGAGCTCTAGGTGGGGAGAATTAACTATATTGTGCAAGCTGGAAGAGTTCATCACTTTGTAAACATGCTTGACCAATCTATGTTATTCAACAAAGAAATTGAATTGCATCACTTGAAAAATAAGTGAATAGCAATAACACTTGCCTCAATTTACGGAATTCCTGATCCTACCATGGATCCTCGACTCGAATCCACATCGGTCCTTACTTCATATACTCGTCGGCTTCGCTACTTGTCCTTGTGTTTATCTTTTTACCCGCACACTGCCCTTGACCAAGTCTCCTATTCCAACCTTTACCAGGTCAGATACTGTTTCAGTGTCAAATCAAGCAAACTCTTATTTGCTCTACTCTACCCATACGCATCCTATAACGCTTATACATATATCACATATATATACTTATCCAATTATATCCATATAGTAGTCTTAGTATAGTTACTAAGTCACATAAACACGTCACACAACTACTACAAAACAGCACACCATCAATTTTTCAAAACCATAATATATTTTCGAATTACTCCATTGACACATATACTTAAACCCTTAGAAATCGTACATATTTCCAAGCATTGAAATCAAATAACTTAAATAAACTTTTAAATAATTTGCAGGGGATTTTTAGAAAATTTCGGCATGAAGTATTCGTTTATCGGACTATGGGCACAGCCCCTCAAATACAATTCAACCCTGTTTTTGCAAAAATAAAGTTTCCTCAACTTGCAGCAACATAAAAGTAAACAAGTAAGAAAAGTACCCGCCCAGACATGCGGCACCTAGCACATAATAATTTACATTAACACTACTACTTACAATACACCAATGATCGTATTTCTCACGCATTTTAATGATACGCATGACAATCAATCATTGATGTTCGTAAGCCCTAGGGAACAACCCCTAGCACTAACTATTACTTACGCTATATCAATGATCACATCACTCAAGTATATTAATTATACTCGTGATAGCTAATCATGGATATTCGTAAGCCCGAGTAACTAGTTGAAGAGAATTACACAAGTACTTAAATATTGACACTTAAGACTTGTGATCTCATTGCAACTCCTCGCAAATAAACACATAACATATAACATTCATAATTAGTAAAGCCATCAAATATTACGACTCGCTTTATACCATTTAGCATATAAGCATTTACCATTTAATTAACTCGTATAAACTCCCAAATTTTATCCGACAATTAATAATTACCAACTAACAACCACTAAACCCGAATATAAAGCTCAAACAGTTACACATCACTTAATCGAAATCATTTCAATGCCAAGTACTGATGACTGATAACCGACCATCAATTAGCCACATATAACCCATCACCAAGTAATTGTCAATTAAGGCATTTAACAGATAATATGACTCGACTACTACATTTATTCCACATAAACCATTTACAACTAGCAATCTCAAAAAAACTCTTAACATATTATATTCGGCAATAACAACTAATAACAATTAATCCTCAAAACATATAATCAAACCCACTAATATAAGCAATTAAAACATTTAATCAACTTCAACCTACATTAAAATCCCCAAATTCAACTTCCGAAAATTATAACTCTAATTATTACACAACAATAATAATTCGCAACTAACAATAACAAAACATATCATCGAACTCGCAATTTAACCCCACCATCATATTTAACAACTATAATCTTCCAAATTAAACTACGAAAGTTAAAACAATAATATCGCAATTAAATCTAATTTAATCAACAATTACATAATTAAACTACGATAATTATACACAATATATGAGCTTTCGCAATTTATACCCTTTCCTTTCCGGTGACCACCACCATCCCCATCATCTCTCTCCCTTCTCTCTCTCTCTCCCTCTCTCTTAACTGCTGCTGCTACCGGCGACCCCTCCGGCCGCAACTGCTCCACCGCGCCTCCTCCCCATTCGCGTGTCCTTCCTCCTCCCTCTACTGCACACCACTCACGTGTATACACACGCATATACATACATACACACACTCATCCCCTCTTCTTCTCCTTCAATTACAACCCCAATTTGATTTCCCCCAATTCCCATTTGTAAAAACACTAATTTCTTCCCCATTTTTGTTTTTCTCTCTCCCCGATTTTTGCTTCACTCGGCTGCTCCCTTCTTTTCTAATTGGGCTTGGCCCAATACTAATATATCACTACTACATTTCATTCCGGACCCAAATATAACACTAGTTATTCACTTTTAAAACTAATAAACAACTTTTACAATTCGAAATTAAAAAGAAAATTTGGAAAATTAAACTTTTTAAAATACCACAACACCCAAATTAATTAATCCAACAATTTTTAAAACTCAATAAATATATAAAGATAATATTACTAAAGATTTTACGATTTTTAATTCCTCCAATAATTTTATAAAATTGACAGAGGATCAAAAATGCATGGTTTAAATATAATTAAACCCTCCAAAATACAAATAAAAATACACCGACCTTCACAGCTTACCCAAATCATCATATCATCACATAATTAAAATTTCACACATATTCCACTTTCCAACAATAATCACATAATAATATACATAATTTATATTAAATAAATAAATTTTAAATTCGAAATTTTCTAGGGCGTTATATCCTTCCCCCTTAATAAAATTCTGTCATCAGAATCAACGCTAAGGACACCGTATCCTACTTCCACTCCCAGGTTGTATCTTTCAACCTCTAGGATTCCACCATACCATCTCATAATTTATAAGCTCATTTCATGAGCCCTCAATTTCCGAAATAGTCTTAGGCTTTGGGTCTCCGAATCCCATTAACTCTACACGTGTATCACACGTAGCCGAATATCTTATTTATGAAATTCATATGATCTTTTCGTATAACGATCTATACCCCACGTCAAAAGCCAATCCTTCACAATAATGCAATCGTGCAATTCGCCTTAATTTACGACCTACACTGGGTATAACTCCCACGCTTTACGTATAACCACACGATTTCAGATAGAATTTCGAGAAAAGAATCTCAAGAAATCCTCTGATCGCTTCCACTCCACTTCCACGGACTATGTCGATCGAAAAGGGAATCTGACTTTAGTCCCATTATTCTACCGAGTACTTAATCTGGAAACTTAACAACATATCGCCTATTCTCAGTCGCGTCCTTGCAATCGAATACTACGACTAAAAACACACGTCCAACATATTTCAACTGTTAATTCGATTCTCACTCTTACCAAAATATTCTGGTTTGCTAAATCTTTTGAAATATAGCCTCAATTATCCGTAGTTCTTGGGAACTAATACACCCATCACCTTGACTCTAACTCCACTCAATACAAGAACAAAGTTAAAATAAGATCAATCTGTAATATCAATTCTCCTGAGGTCACAGCTTCACTCGATACCAATCATGAAACAATTCTTTAATAATTCCCAACAAGCTCCCGCTTTTGTCACATGAATCTTCCACTCATCATGCATCACTATTTATTTACATCTCCTAAAACGAACCTTCCTCAGATAAAATTGTGAGAAAAAGAATATCAAGAAATTCTCAATCATTCTTACTCTTCTTTCACGTGCAATATATGTTACTTGAGAAGGGAATAATCGGAAACTTCTATCCATCCTTCATCTCATTGTTTTACTGAGTAACCGATTTAAAAATTTAACCTCATATCATCTATTCCCAATCGTATTTTTGATACCGAACAACACGATCAATTTTCGCTGCACGTCAACCACAATTCGGTTCACAATTCCATTTTTCATCTCCTCCAAACATTGGTTGTTAAAACATTTGAAAGAAAATCTCGAATATTTTGTTGGTTTAAAACTAATCAAGGATTATTTTTAGTTACTGAAATTCCTTTTGAAAATATATTTTATAAGAATCATTTTAAAAGAAAAACATTTAAAATAATAAAGTTTTAAACAAAAAGCTTTGAAACAAAATTTCTTTAAAAACTTTTAATCCTTGACCTTTAAAATTTTGAAAACTAGTAACTTCACCTTTGACATAACTTTCCACAATCATCATGGCGGAAACAACTTGTTTATAACTTCACTATCCAACACCCTCTGACTTTGACTTCCGATTCGCAACTTTGCATACTTGACGAGTCCTCAAATTTGACTCTATACATTACAACTTCAATATTTAACACCACTCACTTTATCACAGAATCATAATATCCAATATTCACATTAGAATTCTTGTGCAAAAATTTTCTTCCTTTTCTTGGAACCTTTTCATGGTCATTCTCGATTGATTTGTACACGCTTCACAAGTCCCCGAACAAATTGAAATGTCATTTATGAATGTAATTAAATACTTCGTTCGAAGGTTGTTTAAAATCTTATGCTTCGTCAAACTGTTTCCTCTCCGATATCTCCTTCTTAGGCAGAATAACTTCATACCTTTAATATAACAATTCCTTAATCAGCTTAATCGTTAAGACTTCTATGCCTGCCTTCAGCCTCAAAACTCCACTTTTACCCTTCTTGAAAATGAAGGTCTCATTTACTCGTTCTCACAATTTGCTAGTATTTTGTTGTTAGGAAATAAATCCAATCCTGAGTCATTCTTAACTCCTTTTTATAGTCAGCACAATCCACTTCTTGCTAACTTCCTTCATAATCGTATTAAATTTCTAGATTCTTAATAATTATGGAAGCAGTCCTGTCGCTCTCATCATAAATTGCATCAAACTTGATATGATACCATTTCTGGTAAAATTCCCATCTCTCCAAGCTTATAACACATAGCTTTAACTTACGACTCTGCTACTTGTTACCACACCATCTTTCTGGTTATAGCCACAACCTTCCACATTTATCTTAATAAAATCTCTAAGGATTATTCTCCCGAAATCTTATTTTCTGATCATGGGGTCTCGCTAATCTCTCCTAATTCTCATTATATAGGCATCTACGGTGCCCTTACTCTTCTAACTCCAATTCTTCGGGATTCCACATTCTTCCCTTAACTAAATTTTTATATGTCTTCTATTTAGTCACTTCTGGAAACTTTCTGGTTTCTCTGTCTTTCTCCTTATTGACATTTTATTCCATCTTGGTCAACTTTCCACCATCCTTGGTAATCCTGACTTTCTATGCTAGCTTGCATAAGTTATTTATTCCACATATTCACCTTACTCCTCATTCAGTCCTGATTCGCCTTGATCATTCTTACAAACCATTCTGTTTTGCTTCATTCTACTTTACTCAAGTCGTCCTTCCTTTATTCTAAAATCTTATATCCAACGACAGGTTCCAAACATTCACAATCTTATGATATTCCATTTACTACCTCCGCCATTCAATAGATGTCTAAAACAATCTTCCTTCAACACCGAATATCTTACCCCAAACATCTCCATGCTCATTCTCTTTTCGCCCTTTAACAATATCTGTAATCATATGCTCTTATTTACTGTTCTTTTCCTTTATTCAATTCTCATTAGTCTCAAATCTTGTCCATGATTTCTCGAACCATTACTTTTTCCAATTTGACATGACTTATCTGTCTTAATCACCAAATTCTTAAACTTGTATAACCAATTCTTCGTCCATGCAGTTATAGTTCTATTATTTAAGACGTTGTCACGCCCGTCTTCGCATTTCTTCAACATTAGGAATTTTGAAATCATCGAATTTTCGACAAAGGAAGTCAATAAAATGTATGGACATCAAGCATGAATATACACTGAGTTTGTTTGATAAAAATTTTATAAAGGAGTTCAACCGAGAGATCAATATGATCTTTGAACTATCTTCAGGTTGCATTTGTCACTTGGTTAACCACCATAGTACATAAGGATGTCCAGTCCTTAGTACTTTCGTGACAAACACAATCAGTGGCGTCCCACTGGACTTCTATCACAAAGATAAGATGTCCCTGAATCCCCTATCTGCATAGGTTGTTCATCTCAGCTGGAATAGAAAAATCAAGTATTCATGATAATGGAAAGGATTCAAGAGTTTCAAAATCTTAATGTAAAGCTGGATCAAATACCATCTGGAAATATATATTTATTTCCAAAAGAACGGGATTAAATTCGAATAAATCTGATATAGAAGACTCATCATCAATGGATGTATAGAAGACTTTTCAATAGATGCTTCATTGATTAATCAAGAAAACATTCAAGAAATTCATAATTATTCATAATCTCACTCTCGTCGACTAAGCACTAATATGCTTAGCTGCCAAAACCGGCCTGACAATAATGAGTTGAATAATTAAGAAGATTTCAATTCATTCTCGATTTTGGACCGTCACTGCGCAACGAATGCCTCAGCCACAATACCAACCGGAAATTAATTTACAACAATTCAAAGGAAGAATATGAAATTTCTCTGGACAATAAACTGAACGGAATCAACGATTAAGGGCGCACAGCTACGCTTAACTTGCAATTCTTACTTAGAATCGCTTCTCACTTCGCATTATTAACCTTCTCGCACTATCTCCGAAACGTTCACATCGAAACTAATATCGTAGAAAGTTCTAGATTCTACGCAAAATCTCGAGATAACGTCCCCTAGACTGATAACTCCAGCTGCCCACTTAGCTTAGGCCGCTTCAGGTTCACTGTTTTACTAATAGCTCGATCCTTAAACGATCTGAACTTCTACTCGCGCGATATGCCGAAAGACCGATTAACGTCGCAACGCTTGCCGAAGTATCCTAACTCGATCCTTATCATAAACCGTTCTACCCGACTTCTATCTTATACTCGTACCCTAACCCTCCTAATCTATTTCAGTGACCATAACCTATAGCTCTGACACCAACTTGTAGCATCCCAAAATCCGGGGTACATATTTGGAGCCATTAACCACAAACACATTATACAATCCCTGGATAAAAACATTATATAATAACAAAACCCCTTAACCAAGATCGCATACAGGTTATGGTATGAAACAAACTATCAATTACATTATTACAACCTAATCTTCGAATAAAATATTATACATTTTGTGAGGATACCAAATCACTATCTATCTATATATCCAACCTTGACAATTCCCCATCCACTATTCAACGGAGTCCATAATTCGATCGTCTCTTCCCGCTGCCTGAAGAGCAATACCAACTGACCACTAGGTCCACTAATTATCTCTATCAACTGAAGAAAACAAGCAAAAGCAAGAGTGAGCCAACAATGCTCAGCAAATGTAAATAGTGATAACAATTTCAATAACGAAGACAAATCCGATAAACAAAAGAGTTTCAACTCATTCTATGAAAGGATCGGTTATATCGACTTTTGATTGCCACGAGGGCCAATAATTCACCATTCACAAGGTGCATCAAGAACTAAAACCGACAAGGGATTCTGATATCAAAGTATCATTAAAACAGACTTCCAAGGAGTCAAGAATTAAACATCTCAATCTCAAAGTATAGATAAGAATTGGAATTTTTTTTTATATATTTTAAAAACAATAAGGTTAGGCTGCTGATCAGTCACACACTAACCCCGGACAATCGTACACAGCAATGTCCTATAATGGATCCACGGCACACATTGGCCTTATTAACTTCCGACCACGAATCTAGTCCGACCTTACGGTCCAAAAATATTTTTATCACGACCACAATAGGGTCCAACCTTTCGGTCAAAACATTTTTATCACGACCACAATATGGTCCGACCTTACGGTCAAAAATATTCCAATTCTATATCGAACGCACAAGGTGTCGGAACAATCGACAAACTTACCACATCAACCAACTGGAAAACTCACGTTCCAGAACAACAACTAATAATCCAAGAATTAATGAAGAATTCAGGATCAACATGTATCGACAAGTTCGACACGATAATTGGGTGGTAATTAAAGCATAATAAGCTCTAAGGGTATCGACAAGTTCGATACAATAAATGGTAATAACTGCATAATCAAGATCATCAACAAGTATCGATGAGTTCGGTAATAAGTGGGGTGGAGAATATATATAACAACAATTGAATGAATATCGACAAGATAAGTATAAATAGATGGGAACGTACCATCATTAAATTGATTGAAGGAATAATCGACTAGAGCAACAATAGTAAATATAAATTGCGACAAGATTATCATCAATTGGAATTCTAAGTTAGAGCAGGGAAATAATTGAGCACCACGATTTAAATAAAATCTTACAACACACAATAAGGCTTGATTTCACATAAGCGAGTAAAACGGCTTAAACGGTTATTTGTGAAAAGATAGTTTTAGGATAATTAATTTTAAATCATTTTGAAGAAAACATTTTAAGAAGAAAGGAGTTCTCTGGTGAGATTATGCTAAAACCAGAAATTTAATTAACAGGTATATGTAGAGGTTTAAAACATGGATTCTCTTTATTTAGAGAGCCCTTTAACATTTTCAAGAAAAGTCTTCCACTAAGGAAGCTTTAACATTCCTTGGATGAAATAATTTGGGGAAAAATATTAGTAAGGTCCATGGAAAGATTTGATATTTGAGCTCTAGATGGGGAGAATTAACTATATTGTGCAAGCTGGAAGAGTTCATCACTTTCTAAACATGCTTGACCAATCTATCTTATTCAACAAAGAAATTGAATTGCATCACTTGAAAAATAAGTGAATAGCAATAACACTTGCCTCAATTTACGGAGTTCCTGATCCTACCATGGATCCTCGACTCGAATCCACATCGGTCCTTACTTCATATACTCGTCGGCTTCGCTACTTGTCCTTCTGTTTATCTTTTTACCCGCACACTGCCCTTGAACAAGTCTTTTATTCCAACCTTTACCAGGTCAGATACTGTTTCAGTGTCAAATCAAGCAAACTCTTATTTGCTCTACTCTACCCATACGCATCCTATAACGCTTATACATATATCACTTATATATACTTATCCAATTATATCCATATAGTAGTCTTAGTATAGTTACTAAGTCACATAAACACGTCACACAACTACTACAAAACAGCACACCATCAATTTTTCAAAACCATAATATATTTTCGAATTACTCCATTGACACATATACTTAAACCCTTAGAAATCGTACATTTTTCCAAGCATTGAAATCAAATAACTTAAATAAACTTTTAAATAATTTGCAGGGGATTTTTAGAAAATTTCGGCATGAAGTATTCGTTTATCGGACTATGGGCACAGCCCCTCAAATACAATTCAACCCTGTTTTTGCAAAAATAAAGTTTCCTCAACTTGCAGCAACATAAAAGTAAACAAGTAAGAAAAGTACCCGCCCAGACATGCGGCACCTAGCACATAATAATTTACATTAACACTACTACTTACAATACACCAATGATCGTATTTCTCACGCATTTTAATGATACGCATGACAATCAATCATTGATGTTCGTAAGCCCTAGGGAACAACCCCTAGCACTAACTATTACTTACGCTATATCAATGATCACATCACTCAAGTATATTAATTATACTCGTGATAGCTAATCATGGATATTCGTAAGCCCGAGGAACTAGTTGAAGAGAATTACACAAGTACTTAAATATTGACACTTAAGACTTGTAATCTCATTGCAACTCCTCGCAGATAAACACATAACATATAACATTCATAATTAGTAAAGCCATCAAATATTACGATTCGCTTTATACCATTTAGCATATAAGCATTTACCATTTAATCAACTCGTATAAACTCCCAAATTTTATCCGACAATTAATAATTACCAACTAACAACCACTAAACCTGAATATAAAGCTCAAATAGCTACACATCACTTAATCGAAATCATTTTAATCCCAAGTACTGATGACTGATAACCGACCATCAATTAGCCACATATAACCCATCACCAAGTAATTGTCAATTAAGGCATTTAACAGATAATATGACTCGACTACTACATTTATTCCACATAAACCATTTACAACTAGCAATCTCAAATAAACTCTTAACATATTATATTCGGCAATAACAACTAATAACAATTAATCCTCAAAATATATAATCAAACCCACTAATATAAGCAATTAAAACATTTAATCAACTTCAACCTACATTAAAATCCCCAAATTTAACTTCCGAAAATTATAACTCTAATTATTACACAACAATAATAATTAGCAACTAACAATAACAAAACATATCATCGAACTCGCAATTTAACCCCACTATCATATTTAACAACTATAATCTTCCAAATTAAACTACGAAAGTTAAAACAATAATATCGCAATTAAATCTAATTTAATTACAACAATTACATAATTAAACTACGATAATTATACACAATATATGAGCTTTCGCAATTTATACCTTTTCCTTTCCGGTGAACACCACCATCCCCATCATCTCTCTCCCCCCCCTCTCTCTCTCTCTCTCTCTCTCTCTCTCTTAACTGCTGCTGCTACCGCGCTAGCCACCTCCACGCCGCCACGAGCCCGCCACCAGTCCCTCGCTGGCGACCCCTCCGGTCGCAACTGCTCCACCACGCCTCCTCCCCATTCGCGTGTCCTTCCTCCTCCCTCTACTGCACACCACTCGTGTGTATACACACGCATATACATACATACACACACTCATCCCCTCTTCTTCTCCTTCAATTACAACCCCAATTTGATTTCCCCCAATTCCCATTTGTAAAAACCCTAATTTCTTCCCCATTTTTGTTTTTCTCTCTCCCGATTTTTGCTTCTCTCGGCTGCTCCCTTCTTTTCTAATTGGGCTTGGCCCAATACTAATATATCACTACTACAATTCATTCCGGGCCCAAATATAACACTACTTATTCACTTTTAAAACTAATAAACAACTTTTACAATTCGAAATTAAAAAGAAAATTTGGAAAATTAAACTTTTCATTTTTAAAATAAAGAGTATAAAATTACGAGCATACACATATTTTTAAAATATTTTTCGGATCAAAATTGAATTAAATATGGATTTTACAAGTTTTGATCCTTTTAAATACAATAAAGCTCTTAAAATCATTTTAAAATACCACAACACCCAAATTAATTCATCCAACAATTTTTAAAACTCAATAAATATATAAAGATAATATTACAAAAGATTTCATGATTTTTAATTCCTCCAATAATTTTATAAAATCGACAGAGGATCAAAAATGCATGGTTTAAATATAATTAAACCCTCCAAAATACAAATAAAAATACACCGACGTTCACAGCTTACCCAAATCATCAAATCATCACATAATTAAAATTTCACACATATTCCACTTTCCAACAATAATCACATAATAATATCCATAATTTATATTAAATAAATAATTTTTAAATTCAAAATTTTCTAGGGC
Organism: Saposhnikovia divaricata; assembly: GCA_036435485.1. NCBI lineage: Eukaryota > Viridiplantae > Streptophyta > Magnoliopsida > Apiales > Apiaceae > Saposhnikovia > Saposhnikovia divaricata. The sequence goes on along the minus strand of CM071594.1, from coordinate 132,223,883 downwards.
GTTATACATGTGACTTCTCACTTTTAAGCATCAGCTTGAATTCAGACAAGATGATGGCTCCTCTCTGGCTAGAGACTTGGGGAGCACAAAATCTGGAATTAATACTTGCCTGATTGATATGCTTATAATATGGAGGGAATTGGCACTTGAGAAATTTTTGGGTTGGCAGCTAGCCTTGCGGCAATATAATCTTCAGGTTGAGAAACTGACTCCCCCTCAATAGATGGAATTATTGAAGTTGTTGGAATTGGAGTAGATAGAAGTTTCTCCCCCTCACTAGTTGTCTCCACTACACTAATCTTCTCCCCCTTTTTGTTAGTATCAAGGGTTTGAGTAGAAGGTAGGTTTAGCAGTTTCTGAAGGAGGGCAAGTTGTTGATTGTGAGTCTCAAGAAAGAGTTTCCGATCTACAATCACATTGTTCATTTGAGACTCCAATTTTTCCATTTTTGCATACAGAGCATCAATCTTCTTCTCTGTATCTGCATCTTTCTTCAGCTTGGATCTAAGCTGCTACATTGTAAGGGGAGGAAGGATGAGCTCCAAGTCCTTTTTTTGAGTTTCTAAGGCCTCTTTGATTGTAGCCTTGAATTTTCCTTGTCCTCAGCCCTTTGATTAAGAAGGCATTTGTGCAATTTGAGAGTAGCCAGAAAGTTCTCTTGCACTTGCTTTAGAGCCAGTTCAGTATATTGTAAAGTAGCCATAGCCTTCTTGTACAGTACTACTAGCTCAGTGTGAGAATCCTGGAAATATAAGAATTTGACAGTAGCCATTCTGGTAAATCTCCAGGTTACTGTGAAGGCTCTGTATCTTCACCTTCACTTTCAAATTCAGAATCATACTGAAATTCGTCACTAGCATTTGGAGGCAGTTTGGTAGTGGCATCTTTGGCCCTTTGCATAGATTCAGTTATGTATACCAACTGCAGCATCTGCTCCGCCTCCACATTGCCCTATTTAGCCCAAAAGTCAAGGACTGGATCAGGGTGAGTAAAGGCTTCACCTCCAGGAACAGTGCTATCAATGGCTTTTTGAGTGGCCTGTTGACTCACTTACAATGGCTTCATCCACCCTTATGTCCCTGGTACCTGCTTTTCTCTCATTTTTTCTCTCTCTCTTTTTTGCATCAGGGCTCCCCTAGCTCACACCTCTCACACCCTCACCTTCACCTACTAAGGTGGTACTCTCCTTCTCTCCTTTTGCCTAGCAGGAAGAAATTGTCACCCCCTCACTCACATTCTCTCATTTTGCCTGCTCACAAAGCAGCCTCTCACTCTCAGTGATTTCACTCCCTTCCCTCAATCCTAAGAGTGTTTGTGCAACTGAGGATTCTGCTGCTGAAGTAGCAGTAGGCTCAAAGCTAGGAGCAAACAGACTTAGAGTTGATACATTAGCAATAATATCCTTGATCAATGGATGTAGGGTATCCATTGCTTCTATAGTTGTAACTACCAACGAATGACTATCGTTAAGCACATCCGTCGGTGAACAAACACTTGTCAACGGATGACAAATATCCGTCGATGATGTAGAAGGAATAACATTTGATAGAGAGACTATGGTTGAATCTGTACAGATTGATTTTAAAGTAGGAGGCATAGTTTCAACCACAATTTCAGGAAAAATAGACTGTTGGTCCAACAAATCATCTAAAAGATGATGACCAACAAGATCTGAGTGGGGCTCCTCCCTTAGAGTTAAAGAGGGAGAATCTGTTTGTGATGTGATGATTACATCCACATCCAAGGATATTGATGGAGAGTTGGGTGTACGTGGTGTATCAATTGGAAGAGATTTGGGCAGTGATTCCACATTTACTGGAACCACATCAAGCTAAATTTGAGAAGGTTCAATCACTGTGGATTGAATAGTGTGCTTTGGCTTCTTTCTCCTAACAAAGTTTTTAGATGGTGAATTCTGGTCAGTGGTGTCCCTTACCCTCTTGATCAATTTTTCGGGTTGGGAACTCTTTTCAATAACAACACCCTGTTGAGAGGATGTCACTAGAGATGTGTTTAATTCCTTTTCAACACTTACAGTCTTTTGGGAGACTGCATTGTGACTTGGCTGGGACTCACTCACCTTTCCAACCTTATCCTTAGGGTTTCTTTGATTTTCACCATTTTCCTCACCACTCACTACCACATGTTCACTCCCCTCAGTAGGTTTGGTAGTTTTTACAACAAGGGTTTTTTGGGAGACACTTGAGGCTGATTTCTTTGATTTAGATTTAGATTTTTGTTGGGTTGCCTGGGTACGAGGCTGTGGGTTACTAGCTTTAGCTTCCATAGCAACATTTGAGAGCAAAGAACCGTGAGATTGAGTAGTAGGAGTAAGGTTAGAAATTGTTACCTTTGAAGAGAAAATCAATTAAATCAAGTCTGACTTGATGTTATGATCATCCTCTTGAGTACATTAAGTCAAGAACACTGAGAGTGTTATTGAAATCATGTTATATGCAATAATGTAGATATTCATTTCCTTGAAATTGCTAAGCCATGATTATAATAAAAATTGTCATGTTAATCATTTTAATTAAGCAAATTGCAGTTTCAGTTAAATGAATCAAACATAAAACATAGCATTACATATGCAAATGTTAAACAAATAATGAACTCAAAAGAATGCAATAGACAACTCAGTAATAAACAAAACCAGATGATCCATAAGAAAAAGTAACCAGTTCAAAACCAGCATTACAAACTTAATTAATAAAAAAAACATAAACAGAAGCCCTAACTAGCCTAAGAACTAGGGGGTCTTCTGGGTTCCTCTTCTTGGCAGCAGCAACACGGTGGGAGAAGATCCTCGACATCGTGACCGCTAGTCCGATGATCATCTCATGCTCTTCCAGCAACCAGAGCCGCTCCTGCTCCCTTTCTTCAGCCTCCCTTGCCCTTGTTGCGGCTCGCCTTTCCTCCTCAATGGCCGAGTTCATCAGCAAGAACCTCATCTCGTACTCCTAATCATAGGTGAGTTTCCTGATGATCTCCCTAGTAACTTGGTCGACCGGGTAACTAACACCCTCGACTACCATGGAAAAGGTGGTGTAGTTCAAGAGGATACTGCCGAGGTAGATGAGAGCCATTGCACAGAGATGAAAAGAATTTAAAAAGATTGGATGTTGAAGAAGAGAAATGATAGAATAAGATTGGAGGTTGAAGAAGAGAAATGACAGAATAAGAATTAGCACATATAGTACATAAGCATGCAAGCACAAAACCCAACAAGAATATAATCGTAAGAAATATACGCAAGGTGAAAGTGAGATTTGACATTACCAGCAGTATTGCCAAATCAACGGTTAAAAATTAAACTAAAAAAGAGTGATGACTCTGTGATACTCCCCCTCAATGTGTGGCTCTAGAATTTTCGGATGCTGGAGTTCTAGCAGAGTGATCAATGGATGTTTCCCTTTGGCTCTTAACGGATACCTCAAAATGATTTCCAATAGATGGAGTATTCTCAGCATCGACGAATGGTGTGTTATGCTCTTCACCATATGGATCACCTTGAGCATGATGTCTTCTTACACCTATCGCACTGCTTCTTCATCATCTTCACTGTCTACCCCACTTATCTCATTTTCAAATGAGAGTGCTTCATGGAAACCTTCATCTACCAACCCTGAATCTCCATATCATCAAAAATAACATGTATGGATTCCATAACAATGTTAAGTCTTAGGTTATAGACTCTGTATGATTTCCCAGCTGAGTATCCAACAAAGATAGCTTCATCTGCCTTTGTATAAAATTTTCCTAGATTTTCGCATTAGTTTCTCAGTACAAAACATTTGCACCCAAAGACATGTAAGAAGATAATTGTTGGCTTCTTCCCTTTGAATAGTTGATAAGGTGTCATGCCTTTTTCTTGGTAGACCAAGAAAATTTTCTGAGTGTAGCAAGCTGTATTAACAGCTTCAGCCCAGAAATATGTTGGCAATTTTGATTCTTCAAGCGTGGTCCTTTCAGCTTCAATAAGAGTTCTATTTTTCCTTTCTAGCTACTACACCATTTTGTTGAGGAGTCCTTGGTGCAGGGGATTCTTGAGTAATTCCTTCTTTTTCACAAAACTCTCTCATCACAGAATTGTTGAACTAAGTATCATTGTCACTTCTGATTCTTCTAACTTTGAGTGTAGGATTGTTGTTGTCTATCTTGATGTGATTTATAATGATTTCACATGCCTCATCTTTAGAGTGCAGAAAGAATGTCCAATTGAATTTTGAAAAATCATCAACAATCACAAGATAGTATCTTTTCGTAGAAATGGACAATATATTGATTAGTCCAAATAAATCCATGTGCAGTAGCTGTAACGGTTGATCAATTGATACATTGACTTGGATTTGAAAGAGGCCTTCTTTTCTTCCCTTTCTGGCATACATCACACAAATCCATCATTGGAAAAATTCAATTTTGGAATACCTCTTACCGGATCCTTCTTTACCAACTCATTCACAGCTTTAAAATTTAAGTGTGATAGTCTCTTGTGCCAAAGCCATCCTTCATCTACATCTGCCTTGCTGAAAAGACATGTACCTGTGTTTGCACTTGTTGAATTGAAGTCAGCTATGTACACATTTCCCTTTCGATTTCCTGTCATCACCACCTTGTTGTCATTTTTCTTGAAAACAACACAAGCTTCATATGTGAACCACACATTTTGACCTTTATCACAGAGTTGACTGATACTAAGCAAGTTATGCTTAAGACCATCAACCAGTGCTACCTCCTCAATGACAACATTTCCTTGTGAAATCAAGCCATATCCTCTAGTATATCCTTTGATGTTGTCTCCAAAGGTAATGCTAGGGCGGGATCTCTCCTCAAACTTAGTGAGCAGGGTAGAATCTCCAGTTATGTGCATAGAACAACCACTATCCATGTACCAAAGACTCTTTTTGTTTCCCTGCACACATCAAAACCAAATCAAGTTGATTTTGGTACCCAAGTTTCCTTAGGTCCTGCCTTCTTAGCCATTTTCTTGCCTTTCAAACCCTCTTCATCCAAGAGTTCAGACTGAGTTAAATCAACCTTAACTCTAGGTGTAGGTCTTTGAAAAATAGGATTTGACAATGCTCATATGCATTATAGCTAAATGCAGAGTTAGGCATAGTATGTGCAGACATGTTATTCATCATCCATGACATCTGTGGCATATTGAAAGCATTGTAATATGGATTATGCATGAATGGCATGTTAGCATATTGACTAGATGCATGAGCAGGTTGGACAAATATGTTAGGCATAACATTCATAGCAGACATAGGCATAGGCATATTGGGCACATAAGCATCCTTCACTATTTTACAACTAGCAGATAGATTATTAACACTACCACATTTCACACAAACGTTCCTAGGAGCATATTTATCAGGTGTGTAATTGTTGTGTTTGTTAATACCTACCTCGCCATTTCTGTTCTTTTTCCTACCATTAGCCTTTGTTTGAACCTTTTCTAACTTGTCCTTCAATTGCTTGTGAGACAAGTGACCTATGTTGCCTTTCTCAACTACTATCATTTTGCTACATTCTAGAGTTACAAAGTTCTTATTGACGGGTCCATATTGATTATTCAACTTAACTAAAGTTGCTTTGCTGACATTTTTGGCCTTCAACGAATACTTCTCATCCGTTGACTCACTGTTCCTCAACGGATGATCAATATCCGTTGAGTGATCATTGTCTAAAGCAACTTCACCATCAATCTCTAACTTTGCTTCTGCTAACTTGCAGAAAGAATCAACTCCTTAAACATTCATGATTTCCTCAATTATAGCTCTTGATCCTTCCCACTTAGCAATCAACCTCTGTTCTTTTTCCAACTGCTCTTTCAACACATTTTCTCTTTTCAGAGCCTCAATCAATTTATTCTTAGCATCCTGGCAATCTCTTCTCAAAGTCTCAAATTCAATCGATTGAGTTTCTATTAAAGCATTCCTATCACTTAACTTTTCATTTAGATCTTTAATCCTCCTATTTTCTTTGTTAAGTGATTTCAGGGTGACATGCATATTGTGCAATTCGACAGTCATTTCATCAATTGTACAAACACATTCAGATTTAGAAAGTTTAGTTAAGTTTGTAGAGTATACCTGGTTGCTTGTTGAGATGCCTTTTTCTTCATTTTCATTTTCCATGAGAGCTAGATTGACAAACTCCTCCTCTTCATTTTTGACTCCTCCAGCAGCCCAATCATTGTCCTTTGTCAAGAATGCTTTTTCCTTTTACTTGAGAAGATCAAAGTATTTCTTCTTGTAGTCAACAGATTCAAACTGTCTCTTTTCTTTAGATTTTCTGCACTCATTCGCAAAGTGACCGGCAATTCCACAACTAAAGCATTTGACCTTAGACTTTTCAACCATATCCTTGTTAGGTTGATAGCTTCTTCTGAATTGCTTTGCTACTGCAGAATTTTTCTTGAATCTAAGCTTAGAGAACCTTTTTGATAAAAAGGCTAAGTACCCATCCAAGTCTTCAGATCCAGCACCACTAGATGCTTCTAGTTGTTCAACCATTTTGCTCTTGCCATTGCTCAGCTTCCCACACCTTCACAAGTACCAGAACTAGTACTTGGTGTGTTATTGACATCCTCCATCTTTTCACCATCTTGACCACTGGGCACACTAGCCACCAAAGCTGCAACTCCACCCTTTTTCTGACTTTTCTCGATCTCCTCATCTTGTTGCAGTTCAAGCTCATAAGTTTTCAAGATGCTGTACAGTCTCTCAAGGGTAAAATCTTTATATTTTTGAGAATTTCTCAACTAGACTGTTACAGGTTTCCATTCTTTAGGAAAAGATCTCAGATATTTGAGATTGGAGTCTTTGACAGAGTAAACTCTTTCATAAAACTTTAAATCATTTAACAATTTCTGAACTCTACTAAAGGTATCAGTGAGATTTTCACCAGACACAAAGTGAAAGCGCTCATACTGTTGTATAAGAAGCTGCATCTTGTTTTCTCTGACTTGCTCAGTTCCTTCACAGATTGTTTGCATAGTGTCCCACACTTATTTAGTAGTGGTGCAGTTAATGACATTATCAAACATGTCTTGGTCTATACCATTGAATAGTATGTTCATGGTTTTCTTATCTTTATGTATTTCTTCCAAGTCTTTGTCTGTGTACTCAGTCTGAGTTATTGGAATTGGCCTTTCAGCAGCTGTAGTGCTAGCAGCTTCACCAACTCCAGAGTTGGCCTTCATTGGAATATGAGTTCCTTTCTCTATACAATCTACATAACCTTCGTTGATGGATGAAAGATGTAGATGCAACTTTACTTTTCAGTAAAAGTAATTGTCTTTGTCTAACATCAGAATCTTTACGCCTTTGTCCTTCTTTCCCATGGTGTTTGATCTTTTTAATTCTTGTTTGTTAGAAGCTTGCTCTGATACCAATTAATAAATCCCAATAACACCACAAGATTGTAGACGGAGGGTTGAATACAATCTTGAATAAAAACTTTTTCGAACCAATGGAGGTTAAACAGTTTGGTAGAACAGATAAGTGAAACAAGTAAATGGAATATAAAGCAAATACACAACACTTACAAAATTTCAGGTGGGTTTTCAGAGCCACCAGAGATTTATATTTCGAAGAAACAATGTGTGTAAAGAAATACACATCTGCGGTTACAAAACTTTGAATACAATAGAAAACCTAACTATCTCTCTCTTTGAGCTCTGTGTTTTCTCTTGTATTACTTGTATGTGTATGCTCTCATACATAAGCAATGCTACTCTTGGATTATATATACCCCAAGATTACAACCCTACAAACAAAACGAATATTACAAAGTCAAAGGTGTTTGTAGGTCTGCTACCACTAGAGCTGTTAACGAACCGAGCCGAGCCGAGCTTTGAGCTAAACGAGCCGAGCTTTACTTTTTTTCTTAACGAACCGAGCCGAGCCGAGCTTTATTATAGCACAAAATATTTGTTCAAGCTAGCGTTCGTTAAGAAATCGAGCCGCACACGAGCCGTTATCGAGCAGCTCGATAACAAATTTAGTGATATTCCCAAATTTTCAAAAAATATTTTTAAAAAATATTTTTCGACGATCCAACCGTACGGATGTCAATATATATCTAATTTAGTGATATTCCCAAATTTTCAAAAAATAAAAAATTAATTTGGTTGGAGATCTTAGTAGATCACTACTAATTTTACTAGTACTAGTAACTAGTGCTTTGTCACGAATTTTTGTTTCTATTTTTTAAAAAATATTTTTCGACGATCCAACCGTACGGATGTCAATATATATCTAATTTAGTGATATTCCCAAGTTTTTAAAAAATAAAAAATTAATTTGGTTGGAGATCTTAGTAGATCACTACTAATTTTACAAGTACTAGTAACTAGTGCTTTGTCACGAATTGTTGTTTCTAATTTTTAAAAAATATTTTTCGACGATCCAACCGTACGGATGTCAATATATATCTAATTTAGTGATATTCCCAAATTTTTAAAAAATAAAAATTAATTTGGTTGGAGATCTTAGTTGATCACTACTAATTTTATTAGTACTAGTAGCTAGTGCTTTGTCACGAATTGTTGTTTCTATTTTTTAAAAAATATTTTTCGACGATCCAACCGTACGGATGTCAATATATATCTAATTTAGTGATATTCCCAAATTTTTAAAAAATAAAAAATTAATTTGGTTGGAGATCTTAGTAGATCACTACTAATTTTACAAGTACTAGTAACTAGTGCTTTGTCACGAATTGTTGTTTCTATTTTTTAAAAAATATTTTTCGACGATCCAACCGTACGGATATCAATATATATCTGATTTAGTGATATTCCCAAATTTTCAAAAAATAAAAAATTAATTTGGTTGGAGATCTTAGTAGATCACTACTAATTTTACTAGTACTAGTAACTAGTGCTTTGTCACGAATTGTTGTTTCTATTTTTTAAAAAATATTTTTCGACGATCCAACCGTACGGATGTCAAGATATATCTAATTTAGTGATATTCCTAAATTTTCAAAAAATAAAAAATTAATTTGGTTGGAGATAAAAAAATAAAAATGTAAATATTTTGATTTTTATCGAGCTTTTAACGAGTCGAACCGAGCCGAACAAAATCGAGCCGAGCTCGAGCCGAGCTCGAGTCGCACATGTTAAAAGCTCGGCTCGAGCTCGTTAGCTTAACGAGCTTTTTTTGTGTTCGAGCTCGAGCTCGAGCTCTTAACGAACCGAGCCGAATCGAGCCCTTAACGAGCCGAGCTCGAGCTTGCTCACGAACAGCTAGTTTCGTTAACAGCTCTAGCTACCACTCCTTTCTTCATGTGATATAATTTTGTCTGATTGTCTTGGACAGATATTGCTAGTGTTATAACGGAAGCCAGAAAGAGATTATAATAAATATAAAAGGAAGAACACAGATTGGCAGAAGAGAAAACTTTATTGATCTTGAGGATAATACAGATTCAGATTCAGATTCAGATTACATATCAGATCTAGATTTCAGATTTCACATCTAGATTAACAAATATATCAGATTCATAGATAAAAATTGCTAGGCTATCCCTAGAGAGTTTATATAATACTCTTTAGGAAGTTACAGAAAGATCTGGAAGACTTTTTCTCCAAGAAATTACCAAAACAGATCAGAAAATAAATTCTGGCAATTACCAAAACAGAACATAGCCCTAGCTCAGATTCAAGGCAATGATTCTAACAAATCTCCACCTTGACTTGAATCCTCTCACAAATAACAGATAACAGATGTACCGGATGCACCATATAATGCCAGATGTACCAGATGCACCATAATAGTGCCAGATGTACCAGATGCATCATAATAATGCCAGATGTACCAGAAAAAATAGATGTAAAACTCTTCTGCCTCAGATTTTGCCCTCAAAAGGGCAATCAACAACTCCTAACATTAAGCAAGTCCAAATAATGTTGAAACTTGCTACGCGGAAGTGTCTGATTCATACGCTCTGCTACACCACTCTGTTGCGATGTGTCCCTGACTGTGTGATGCCTAGAAATCCATTCATTACAGAACTCATCAAACTCAGATGAGCAAAATTCCAGACCATTATCATTTTGCAACATCTTAATCTTCTTCGAGGACGCGACAGCAACCGAACCTGATAACGTAGAACCTTGAAGAAGATACAAGGTACCATGTTTAACACCTTTCAAAACAACATTAGAACCCTTGCAGACATGTAGAACTCCACCTTCACCTTGAAAACTGAAACACTTGCTGTCTAACATACTCAAAGATATCAGATTCTTTGTCACAAGTGGAACATGCCTAACATCATTCAATGTGCAGAATTTACCATCATGTGTCCGAATTTTAATCGAGCCTATTCCAACCGTCTCACAAGCAAAATTGTTAGCCATAGAAATCTTGCCACCTTCTACTCGCTCGTAGGTTGTATACCACTCCCTGCACGGACATATATGATAAGACACTCCAGAATCAAGAATCCACACATCAGAGTGATGCATGTGATCAGCAGCAACAAGAGAAATATCTTCTTTAGAAGTAGCATAAGCTACAGCAGCAGTATCTGTCAAATTATCTTGTTGCTTCTTTTTCTTGGGACAGTCAGATTTCCAGTGTCCATTCTCTTTACAATAATTACAGATATCATTAGGTTTTGGACCCCTAGGAACTGGTTTCTTTCCATGTCCATTACTCCCACTGGTTACTAATCCAACAGCCTGATTATCTGCACCCATACCAGCCGCGTTATGGCGCAGCTCTCTAGTATGGAGAGCAGATCTAACCTCCTCTAGAGAAATAATATCTTTACCAACAATAAACGATTGCACAAAACTCTCATACGATAATGGTAAAGAAACTAACAAGATTAAAGCAGCATCCTCGTCTTCCACTTTAACATCACTATTACGCAATTCTAATAAGATTGTGTTTAACTGATCTAAGTGATCTCGAAGAGGCATACCTTCCTGCATTCGCAGACTGAACAGACGTTGCTTCAGAAGCAACTTATTTGTTAAAGACTTTGTCATGTAGAGACTTTCAAGCTTCAACCACAAACCAGATGCGGTATCCTCCTCCGCGATTTCAGTAATAATATCATCTGCAAGACGCAACAAAATTGTTGAGTGTGCCTTTTCTTCCAGAGTGGCCATCTCAGCGCTTGTAGAAGCAGCAACCGATTTCTGGTTCAACGGCGCCAAGAGCCCCTGTTGCTTTAACAAGGCAAGCATCTTGATCTGCCATAGACTGAAACTATTTCGCCCAGTAAATTTGTCGACCTTCACGTTAAAACCAGACATCATTCTCACAGAACACCAAGCTCTTGATACCAGTTTGTTATAACGGAAGCCAGAAAGAGATTATAATAAACGTAAAAGGAAGAACACAGATTGGCAGAAGAGAAAACTTTATTGATCTTGAGGATAATACAGATTCAGATTCAGATTACAGATCAGATCTAGATTTCAGATTTCAGATCTAGATTAACAAATATATCATATTCACAGATTAAAATTGCTAGGCTATCCCTAGAGAGTTTATATAATACTCTCTAGACGGTTACAGAAAGATCCGGAAGACTTTTTCTCCAAGAAATTACCAAAACAGATCAGAAAATTAATTCTGGCAATTACCAAAACAGATCAGAAAATAAATTCTGGCAATTACCAAAACAGAAAACAGCCCTAACTCAGATTCAAGGCAATGATTCTAACAGCTAGATTTCATCATCCAATATGTTTGCTAAGAAAAAGAATATTTCTTTTTCTTCTTCATTTCCAAAGACTGACTTCCATGCCATTTTGAAGTCCACCAACCCATGTGATCTGTCAGCTATGACAAGTCACTATCAACTGCTAGTTTTGAGACATTATTACTGAACATCTGTTGTAGTTGATTATTCATTTATGAGTTGCATGTTATCCATTTATAGCATTATTTGTTGGTGTATGTCCTTCATCCGTTGCTGTATCACTTCGCTTAAACAGAATTATAAAGCACAGCCTATATACAATTAGCTAACTTATTCTGTTTATCCATTGATAATCAACATAACTTAGAATTTTGTTTATCCATTGATAGTCAACATAACTTAGGATGCTAACAACTAATAGTACAATTGATAACTATTTGTGGAAACTTTTTAACATGATACTAACTTATCAATTGATAAGCTGCTTCCTTTTTAACGGATACTAGATAAATGGATCATCCGTCGATGAGTTACAAACTTAACATATACAAATATGCTTTTAGATATTTTATGCATACTAGATGATAACCCGTGCCAAGCACGGGCTCGGAGATATATGTTAAATAATTACTAATTTTATTTAATTAAATATTTATAAAATTATATTTCAAAAATTATAAAAAGAACTATGTTATTTGCATAAAAAATTTATGAGATTAACAAACTATAAACTTAGACTGTTTAATAGAAGTACATGGAAACACGTTTCGGTTGTTTTCATTGAAAAATATATAGGATATTTATCGTAATCTTTTTTTTATTATAAGTTATAATAAAAAAATTTGCTAATACAATGTAAGAATTATAATAATAATAATAAGATTTCAATTTTATTATATTTTTTTAAAAAAATAACATATAATCGCAGGGAAGAATGTTCTAGAGTATGTATAGAAACATGTTCTAGTTGTTCACCTTGAAAAATCACAGCTAAAAGGGTGTTTCGCTTATTAATAAAGGTTATAGATTATTAAGGACAACATAATTACTAACAGTTATAATTTAAATATTTCAAAATAGATAAAAATTTAAAAGACACGAAAATGAGAACACAGTAAAAATTCAACACACAGTTAGTTAGCTCAAAATATTCGATAATAGCTTGACAAAGTCAAAAATTCGCTAAAAAAAAATTCATAAATGGAAAAATTCATTGAGAACCTCGATAAGCTCTAGAGTTCATTCATTTACCATTCAAACATTATTCCTTTACTATGGAAGTTGAGTTCGAACATAGCTTTTAAATTCCATAATTTTTTGGCTTAACTCAGCAGCGAAGAGTGAACGTGAAAGAATCAGATGAATGTTGTCTCAGCAAAGTCAGAGCTCTCCTAGAAAAGGTCCACTTGCGACGGCAGCAGGCCTGCACAACTATGCGTATCACACTTATCAATTTATCAACCTGTTCCTGCCATTTCAAAAGAATTTTTATATTCGAAATTTCGAATTGACAGATGTATACATTGTAACTGTATTGTTCACAATTATGTTCTTATGAATTGACATTTGGAAAGTCTGTAGTCATTCGTTTTGAAGCATGCATGTGACCATTTCTTACCAAAAATTTAAATTTTCATGTCTGGTTCTGAACTTGAGTCCAAAACTGTGGTGAAAATCTCAACTGAAATCAACTCAAAAATTCAAGAAATTATTAAGATTAGACTCCTGTCTAGTATTGTTTTAACTGTTGCATGGATTTTATAAATGCAGCCAACATTTGGCATATAGAAACATTCATAAAACTCCAATGAAATGAAAACAAACTTTTAAAAAAAAAATGCAAAGTCATGTAGACCATATCAATGTAATCAAGAAAACAGAGTAAATAAACCATACGTTATACTTGAATCTCCATACTTACATATATATATCTCACTTCTAGATGATCAAAATCTCGAATTACCCCACAACAAGATGGCTAGTTGCATCAACTATCTCTCTTGTTCCCTTCTGATTTTTCAGATATTATGTCAGTCTATGCATTTGGCTTCATCTACTGATCATGACTACCCGATTAACGTGTGGCCCAAGCCAAGAACATTTTCTTGGCCTAATCCTCAAGCGATACCTCTTTCTCCAATCTTTGCCATCACTTGTCCGTATCATGAGTACCTAACTCCGGCAGTTAAACGTTATCTTAACCAAGTTCTCACGGAGCATCATCGCCCTCTTGTCACTCCTGCCATCAATCTAACATCAGCATTACCTCTGCTAACTTTAAGCATATCGGTAAATGACCTCGTTGCACCATTACATCACGGTGTCAATGAGTCTTATGTTCTGAGCATTCCCGCGTCAGGCCATGTGGCCTACTTGGCTGCGGAGACTGCTTGGGGTGCCATGAGAGGCTTGGAGAGCTTCTCACAGCTCGTGTGGGGATTTCCGTCGAGAGTAGCTTCGGATGTTTATATCTGGGATGAGCCATTGTATCAACATAGAGGAGTAATGTTGGATACATCAAGAAACTATTTTGGAGTTGATGATTTGTTGAGAACAATTGGTGCTATGAGTATGAATAAATTGAATGTGTTTCATTGGCATATTACCGATTCACATTCTTTTCCATTGGTTTTGCCTTCATTGACAAGTCTTTCGGAGAAAGGAGCGTATGGACCTGACATGGTGTACACACCAGATGATGTTAAGATGGTTGTGGAATTTGGATTGGAATACGGAGTTAGGGTTGTGCCAGAAGTCGATATGCCAGGTTAATCTAGCAACTCACAACAGATTTTTCTTGTATTTAACTATTAATTGATCATTCCATAATAACAAGAAAGTTTATTTTTTTGTTTAAATTCATTTTAACATAATTTATAGCCATGATGACAAGGAAGTCATATAGGCTAAACATGCTAAATATATTAGAGATTACTTGTTGTGTGACTGGATTATAGGTTGCAGATCAATAATTCATTTTACATTGTGCATGCTTGCAGCTCATACAGCAACAGTGGCTGAAGTATACCCAGAAATCGTAACATGTGCAAACATGTTCTGGTTACCTGCAGGAGCAAACTGGCCTGATCGCTTAGCAGCAGAACCAGGAACCGGTCATCTCAACCCCTTGATTCCCAAAACATATGAAGTTGTCGAAAATCTTATTCAGGATGTTATATCTATGTTTCCAGAACCATTTTATCATGGAGGAGCCGATGAAGTTGTCCCAAATTGTTGGAAACAGGATCCGACAATTCAAAACTTTTTAGCAAATAATGGAACACTTAGTCAAATACTCGAGATTTTCATCAACAAAACTTACCCTTACATTGCATCCGAAAATCGTACAGTAGTATACTGGGAAGATGTTTTATTGGACTCGGAAATTCATGTGGATGCCTCATTGCTTCCTAAAGAAAATACCATTTTACAAATATGGACTAGTCCGGGTAACGTTAAACGGGTCGTATCAGCTGGATACAGAGCAATTGTGTCGACAGCTGATTTATATTATTTGGATTGTGGACACGGTGATTTTGTTGGTAATAACAGTTTATATGACAAACCACCAGGTACCATAAAAGCCAATGAGTCTGGGTCATGGTGTGGACCATTTAAAACATGGCAAACAATATATAATTACGATTTAACTTATGGATTAACTGCGGAAGAAGCTAAGCTTGTCATAGGAGGAGAAGTGGCATTGTGGACAGAGCAAGCTGATCCAACAGTTTTGGATCCTCGGATTTGGCCAAGATCCTCAGCCATGGCTGAGTCCTTATGGTCAGGAAACACTGATGATAATGGAATGAAGCGATATGGATTCGCAACGGATAGGTTAAATGAGTGGAGGTATAGGATGGTGAACAGGGGAATTGGTGCTGAACCAATTCAGCCACTTTGGTGTGTTAGGCATCCAGGCATGTGTAATGCTGTTGAAGGTTGAATGTAACTTGCTTGATTGTTTGTTTTTTGTACTAAAATTAATGTGTGCTTTTGTTTGGATTTTTATTTAAAGGAAATAATTTATTTATTCTGTTAGTGCTCTGTACTTGTTGTGAACAAATGAAATCTATAATCTTTCTTTCAAAATGCTACTCTCAATCTACTCAAGTACTTGATTATACTAACTAAACGTTCTAAGAAATAATCCTTGAGTACTTGATATGGGCTAAAAGTAAACCTTAAAGACACATTTAATGTGATATTAATTAGACCTGGAATGGTCCAAACGTGGGGCCCATTAGATGGGCCCAAACCCTATTTATAATATTAATTTCGTAATTAATATTAAGGGTAATAACCAGCTCAGCAATAAGAGTCAAACAAGGATATTACTCTTGCCTGACTTAGCCACCAAGATACATATTTCAACATGGAAACTGATTCCTACAAGGAATACATCTAGAACCTTCCTCAAGGAAGACTTGTCCACCAAGTCTCTAACTCCTACCATAATTCTAGGGCTTCTCAGCCTATATAAAGGGTCTTACCCTCATCTCATAACTACGTTTTTGGCTTGATCTTTGATACACGAAGAACAGCACCAGGCTCGACTGAGGTACGTCCCATCACTTCTGCTCCGCCAGGCACGACCGAGGCTGCTATTGAGGCTTTGCCACTCAACTCAGCCCCACCCATCACGAAACCGGTTCAACCTCAAGGGACGAATCCCCAAGGAACCAACTCTCTTCAGATGATGGTCTCTCCTCTTGTCGATCCTAACCGCCCTCCCTCCGGGGTACAGATCCACACTACGGATCTCCCCATGAATACTAACCCCATGTATGGGTTGCCCAACTACCACCTGCTCGAGAACCCGGACCGAGTGGTCATGCTTTACAGATCCGAGATCGCGAGTATGATCGCGAGTATCTAGACTACTCTGGTCCCTATACTACTGATTCGACATCTGAGGATGACGATGATGATCGTGATGACGCCCCAAGGAGGCGACATGCTAGTAGAGAGCCCCGAAGGAGGCTCCGAAGAATCCATGATGGACCTCAACAAACAACTGAGGAAAGGATCAAGGCTCATGAGGCTGAGATCCAGAGGCTGAAAGATGACGCCGCTAGGGAGCAAGCAAGGCAGAATCAAAGTCTGAATCGACCTCCTCCAATCAGTGTTCCTATTATAGATCTGGAGAGGCCGTCTAGAAGATGAAGAAGGGCCGATGCCTCAATTGAAGGAGCGACAAGGGCGGAAGTCCCCAGAAACAATCCCAAGGATCTTATGCCGTTAGATCTTGATGATCCAACACCTCCGTTCACTGAAGAGGTGATGAACGCCCGCATCTCAAAGAAGTTCAAAATGCCGACGATCAAGGCCTATGATGGAACAGGCGATCCTGAAACCCATGTCAGGACTTTCACAGCTGCAGCCAGCTAGTGACGCCTTAAAGTGTAGGGCGTTCCCTCAAACCCTGTCGGGTATGGCTCAAAGGTGGTATAGCAGGTTACTTGCGAACTCTATTGGCTCTTTCAAGGAGTTGAAGAGTGCCTTTGTTAGCCAATTCATTAGTGGAAGAGTTCATGAAAAGAGTTCTGCATCCCTCATGTATGTGGTGCAGGGGAAGAACGAGAACCTGAGAGATTATCTCAAGCGATTCACCAAGGAGACATTGAATATTACAGATCTGGAGAACAAAGTAGCTATGGTAGCCCTGGAACACGGAACCACAGATCCTTTCTTCAAGAGATCTTTGGCAAAGCATCCTCCTGAGAACATGGCTGAGCTCCAACGAAGGGCTGACAAGTATATCAAAGCAGAGGATAGCATGAAGAAGGAAGCTGCTGTAGGTAACGGCAAGGGCTCCAATGATTTTAAGAAACGGAAGCAAGAACAAGAGTATGATGCTAGGGACAAGTATCCCCGAACTAGCAAGGATTCTGAATCACCACCGAATAAGAGTTTCCGGCCAAGATTCAATGATTATGCAAGGCTGAATGCTCCAAGGAGTCAGATCTTGTTGGAGATTGAGAAAGATCAAGATTTTCGATGGCCGAAGCCACTTAGGGGTGATCCTGCAAAGAGGAACAAAGATCAGTATTGTAGGTTCCACCGCGATGCGGGGCATGATAAGGATGATTGTAGGCAGTTGAAGGACGAGATTGAATTCTTGATCCGAAAAGGAAAGCTGAACAAATTCACTAAGGGTGATGATCGTGGAACTCAAAGGAGGGATTATGATAGAAGAGACAATGGTAGAAGGGATGACGATCGAGATCGAGATCGAGATCGAGATCGTAACCCACAGCCCCGAGGGCCAGTTATCAACATGATTTGGGGAGGCCTGACAGCGGCTGGTACAACCCGAAACTCTCGAAAGGCGTATGCCAGAGAAGTGATGCACATCGTGGGAGAAGCCCCGAAGCGTGCTAGGACTGAGATAGCAATTGAATTCGATGACTCAGACCTCGAAGAGGTGAAGATCCCTCATGACGACCCGTTGGTCATAACCCCTGTGATTGGGAACTCGGAAGTGAAGCGAGTCTTGATAGACAATGGAGCTTCTGTTGATATCTTGTTTCATGATGCGTTTCTTAAGATGGGGTATACTGACTCTCAACTGACCCCGACCAACATGCCGATTTACGGATTTAATGGAGTTGAGTCCAAGGTTGAAGGAACAATTCAATTACCTATGACTATTGGGCAAGAACCTAAGGAGGCTACTCAGATGCTGAATTTTCTGGTAATTAAGGCATCCTCAACCTACAATGCAATCATGGGAAGGACTGGACTTCATGCGTTCAAGGATGTTGCCTCTACTTATCACATGAAGATTAAGTTTCCAACCCGGAACGGAGTTGGAGAACAGAAAGGTGACCAGAAGATGGCAAGGAGCTGCTATGTGTCCGCACTGAGATCTGATGGAGTCGGGGGGCAGGTACTCCCAATCGAAGACATGGATGTTCGTGGTGATGATGAACACCGAGGGAAGCCAGCAGAGGATTTAGTTCCTATCCCTTTAGAGCCAGACCACCCCGAGAAAGTAACTTATGTGGGAGCATCTTTGAAAGAACCCCTGAAGGGCAAGTTGATAGCATTCTTGCAAGAAAATAGTGATGTGTTTGCTTGGACTGCAGCTGACATGCCAGGGATTGATCCCCAACTCATAACTCACAAGCTGAATGTTGATCCTGGGCGGAAGACAATAAAGCAGAAGAAGAGAAATTTTGCTCCCGAAAGGCAGGAGGCCATTAAACAAGAAGTTGACAAGCTCTTAGAGGTTGGGTTTATTAAAGAGATTTAGTTTCCCGAATGGTTAGTAAACCCTGTGATGGTCAAGAAAGCAAATGGGAAGTGGAGGATGTGTATATACTTCACTAATTTGAATGATGCATGTCCGAAGGATTGTTTTCCCCTGCCAAGGATTGATATGTTGATAGATGCCACAGCTGGACATGAGATGTTGAGCTTCATGGATGGGTTCAGTGGCTACAATCAGATTAAGATGCATAAGGATGACATCCCTAAGGTATCTTTCATAACTGTCTTTGGTGTTTTCTGCTATCTTGTTATGGCTTTTGGTCTAAAGAATGCAGGAGCTACTTACCAACGATTGGTGAATAAGATATTCGCCCACCTGATTGGAAAAACCATGGAGGTCTATGTCGATGACATGTTAGTCAAGAGCCTACTTAAGGCAGATCACATTAAGCACCTCAGAGAGGCATTCGAAGTGCTGAGGCACCACAAGATGATGTTGAATCCAGCCAAGTGTGCCTTTGGCGTTGGATCTGGAAAGTTTTTGGGTCTGATGGTTTCGAAGAGAGGCATAGAGGCCAACCCCGACAAGATCAAAGCAATCTTAGACATGGAACCTCCCCATTCTGTGAGGGACGTACAGAAGTTAACCGGCAGAGTGGCCGCTCTAGGGAGATTCATCTCCAAGTCTGGTGACAAATGCTTGCCTTTCTTTCAAGTATTGAAGAAGGTGAAAAATTTTGAATGGACTGATAAAAGCAAAGAGGCCTTTGAACAGCTGAAGAAATACATGGCCGAAGCCCCGTTGTTGGCCAAGCCAAGTCCCAGAGAGACCCTTTATCTGTATCTGGCAGTGTCTGAACAAGCATTGAGTGTCGTCCTCATCAAAGAAGAGAACAAGGTTCAGAGACCTATCTACTATGTAAGCAAGGTGCTCCACGGAGCTGAGTTAAATTACTCGACCATCGAGAAGTTTGCCTTGGCATTAGTAACAGCTTCAAGGAAGTTACGACCTTACTTTCAATCACACAAGATCGAAGTCCTGACGGACCAACAATTGAGAAACATCTTGCACAGCCCGAAAGCAAGTGGAAGGTTGATTAAGTGGGCAATCGAACTTGGAGAGTTTGACATCACGTATAAGCCTCGAACAGCCATCAAGGCTCAGGCATTGGCTGAATTCGTGGTTGAATGTACCATTGGCAACCAAGAAGTCGGGGGGGCAGGAGATAGTAACCACCCCTGAGAATGGAGATAAAGAACTTGTACCTGATCAGAAGGAGTATTGGGTGCTCTATTTTGATGGAGCATCAAAAACAAAATCCAGTGGTGCTGGTTTAGTGTTGCAAAGCCCCGATGGGTTCACAGTTGAGTATGCTTTGAAGTTGGACTTCCCTACTACCAATAATGAAGCTGAATATGAGGCATTAATAGCTGGCTTAGGCTTGGCAAGAATCATGAGGGTTAAGAACCTCAAAGTCTGTGGAGACTCAAGGCTTGTAGTATCACAAGTGAATGGCGAGTACGAGGCCAAGGATGAAACCATGGCAAAGTATCTAAGGATCGTGAAGGGTATTATGACCCAATTTGAGGAATGCTATGTGGAACACATCCCAAGAGAGGAAAACGTTAAGGTTGATGCCCTGTCCAAGTTTGCTTCCTCTGAGATAGAGAATTACGCAGGGAGTGTTTACTTCCAGGTCTTGAAGGCCCCGTTCATCAACTCTAAGTTGATAACACCGATTAATCTAGGAAGTTGTTGGATGGATCCCATCAAAGCTCACCTTGAAACTGGATGGCTCCCTGACGATGCCTTGGAGGCACGGAAGTTGTCAGTGAGAGCATTGAGATACGCATTGATCGAAGGCCTTCTTTATAAGAGATCGTTTGTCATCCCTTACCTGAAATGTTTGAGGCCCCATGAAGCAAGAGAAGCGTTGGAAGAAGTTCATGGAGGGATCTGTGGACAACACTTGGGGGCAGAGCCCTAGCTCACAAGATCACTCATCTAGGATTTTATTGGCCAGAGATGTTGGCTGATGCGAAAGATTATGTTAAGAGGTGTGAGAGGTGCCAAAAGCACGCTCCGATTGTAAGGCAACCGCCTGAGATGCTGACTCCGATCAGCTCTCCTATTCCGTTTACAATGTGGGGAATGGATATACTTGGACCTTTTCCCGTAGCATCTACACAAAGAAAGTTTTTGATAGTAGCCATCGACTACTTCACTAAGTGGATTGAGGCCAAACCCCTAGCCAAGATAACCACCAAGCAACTTGCCCAGTTCTTTTGGGAGAACGTGATCTGCAGGTATGGAATCCCACGGATCCTTGTGACGGATAATGGGACGCAATTCAACAATGAAGAGTTCAAGAAGTACTGTGAGGAAAATGCTATTGATCTTCGTTTTACTTCAGTAGCGCACCCGCAAGCTAATGGACAAGATGAAGTAGCCAATCGTATAATCCTTGATGGACTGAAGAAAAGGGTCGAACGCTCAAGGAACACTTGGGTGGACGAGTTACTGCCTATACTATGGGCATATCGTACTACTTGCAAAGTGACAACTGGAGCAACCCCGTTTTTGTTGGCTTATGGAGCTGAGGCAGTTGTGCCCCTGGAGATCATGCATGCATCACCTCGAGTTGAGGCATATGAGCAAGAGACTAATGAAGAAGGCATGATGCTTGCCCTAGACCTAATTGATGAGGTTAGGGATGAAGCAAATGCCCGGAATGCAGAGCATCAGAAGAAAGCATCCTTCCATTACAACCGAAAGGTTAAGGAGAGGTTCTTTCGACAAAACGACCTGGTTCTAAGGAAGATAGAAGCTTCTGGAGTTGGTCAGAAAGGAAAGCTAGCCCCTAATTGGGAAGGGCCGTATCAGGTCAAGAAGACGTTAGGACGAGGATCCTACAAGTTGGAAACCTTGGACGGGGTTGAGGTGCCCCGAACTTGGCATGCCGTGAACCTCAAGATTTACTATGTTTAAGCTGTTATGACAAAGGCTTGGCTTTCTATTTGTTAGGAATAAGGTTCAAATGAAACCATTATTGAGCATGTTGCTCCCAGTAGGAGATAGACTATCTATGTAAGGGTTGAACCCATTTCATCAACAACTTTATGAAATCTGATTCACTTTCTTCAAGTTACTTCTTTTGTTTTGTTATTATAAACACGAGGAACAAATGATGAGTTAATTCACGAAGTCAGTACAAGCCAAGGGCCTAAGTACTTGGAAGATTATAGAAGCACAACAGTTTATAAGCAGTCAATCAATATGAAAGTAAAAGCTACTGGCTACAGAGATGGAAGAGTTAAAAGAGTTGAATGAGATAAATAAATAAGCCCGAAGGCTACAAGTTAAGTGTACAAGTTCAAGAAAGCAAAACAATAAAGATAATGTCACGCAAGACTTGAAATAAATAAAGCTCAAGAAGTCTTAGGAGCAGCCTTGCCAACCTTGGCAGCCCTGGCAGCCCTAGCTGAGCCCTTTGAAGCTGAAACCCTATCAGAACTGGTGCAGGTAGTCGATTCCTCAGCATCCGCCTGAAGGGGGGAGTGCTCGGGATCTAAAATCCTGCCAGTAGCATCCTCTCCCTCCTCCTCATCCTCCTCCATGGGAGAAATCCTCTGCGACTCCAATAACTTGGCCACCTCTAAAGGGGCCTCAGGGCAAGGAAAATCCCCATACTGGAACAGCCGAGGGTGCCTCTCAGAAATAGCATCTAAAGCCCCCTTCCAGCCGCTGAAGTAGTTAGCCGGATAAGCAAGATCGTCATGCTTGGCCATAAGCTTCTGGAAACTCTCAGAATCCATATAATCATCAATAATATCTTCTTTGCTTTGGCGAAGCTCAGCAATGCTGCCATAGGCTTTCTCCAGCTCCTCTTCCTTAGCCTTCAGCTTCCCCTCCAAGTCAGTAACAGTGGCCCTAGACTGGTCAAGATCCTTCTTATGAGTCCCGGCCTGAGATCGCCAAGATTTGGCGTGGTGCATGGCAGCCTGGAAGTAGGTGTTACCCTGAAAACACAATTTAAATGTTATGAAACAGAAAGTAGAACATTTGAACTAAAGGCGTATTAGAATACTTACAGTAGCAAGAGCTTGAGTTCCCAATGACTCAACCGCTTCCAAGTCATGAGAAACCACCAGATCACGATAGTCAGCCGGAGTGATGGAGTGGTAGGACCAATCCTTCGAATGCTTGGTATCCCCAACCACTGAGTCCTGTTTCCTGATGCCCCAAGCAGGTCGAAAAACGGATGACTTAACAGATGAGGCAGCCCCACTCCCACCTTCCACATCAACGGCATCATGTGGCCTCAGAAATCAGGCTCTGTAGGCTGTCCCCTGGGATCTTTAGCAGCTCGTTTCCTCTTCATCCGGGAAGTTTCACCAGATAGGTGCTCTTGAAGCTCATTTATGGCTTTAGCAGCTGAAAAAGCATGAATAAAATTAGTAAGAATAAAGTACGACAGGCAAGTAAACCAAGACTGAAAGGAGAGATAAATGAGGTTTTTACCCTTATCTGTTACAGAAGAAAGACCCACTGACTTGAGGGAAAATTCCTCAAGAAGAGTGAAGAAGTGAGTTTCCCCTTTATCCACAATAAGGGTGGTGAAAGCAGCTTGTTCTGCATCATCCAGCTCAATATCGTCTGGATTTCCATCGATGACCTTCCCAAAAGAACTACGGAAGAGGGTTCCCCAATCACCCCCTTCCCATAAAAGGTACATGAATTCCTCTTTCCATTTAGGATTGTTATCCGGAATCGAGGAAGGATCATAGATATTTGGAATATTGGCACGAAGGCTTATATAAACCCAGCCAGGGTAAGTAACTGCACTATTTTTAAATTGGAAAATTTTCCGAAAATGGGAAACAGATAGTGGGAATTTGTTTTTTAAACAAAGAACCATGAAGCAAAGGATGGCTCTCCAAGCATTGGGAACAAGTTGGCAAGGATTTATTTGAACGTCTGCCAGCAGTGTAGGTATGAAATCATGGAAAGGAAAATGAAGCCCAGCCATAATTGCATCCTTATAGATGCAAAGGGCATTGGGCTTCCAGTGGCAAGAACGATCTCCTGGTTCAGCTGGAACCAACTTAAGAGGAGATCAAACATTGAAGAGTTTATTCATATTTTCGATCTTTTTAACATCAAAAAAGCGTGAATGATGGTTATAAGAATCTAGTATGGAAACAGAAGGATATTCGTCCCCCCTCCGATTAATCATATCAATTAAAGAAGTGTATTTTGAACGGATTGGAAGGAAAGAGGTACCTCGTGAGGAAGAATTCATCTTGCTCAACCTTCTGGCCTCTCTGTCATCTGCCATGGATGTTCTTGGGATGAAAGCTTCAAGGATGATCGTCAAATTAAACTCAGAAACCACCGTGAGAAGAAGGATTCTCGCTGGAAAACTCTTGCCGAAAACTACTTGAAGCTAGAGAGCTCTAGAGAGAAATTTTAGTGAAATGTTTTAGTGAAGTGAGAAATGAGCTCACTCCTCTTACTCTTTTATACTCAGCACAACCGGTCATTTAGCCGGTTCGAATGCCTAGCTAACAGGTTAAAGCCGGTTAAGGCCCATAGGCCCAAATGGAGGCCCAGGATCTAGAAACTTGTAGAAGCTTCTCGAATTCAAGGATCAAAAAATAATATTGTTATCCCCCACGAGCTCATTCCAGTTCGTAGGTTGAGGTCGTGACGCCTACGAGGAGGTCTATTATTGGTCCTTACACGACCTGCAATCAGTTCGTAGGGATGTCTCATAAAACTCACGAACATCCAAGTTATGGTAGCTTACACGACCTCAAATTACCTCGTAATAAGAGGTCGTGAGTTGTGCGACCAGGCCATGAAAAGAGCTATACACGAACTCGATCCACATCGTAAAATGAGGTCGTAGAATTCGCGACGTGCGTCATTTGGCGTCCTTACACGACGAGAATTCACCTCGTAAAATGAGTTCGAATCACGTACGACCTGGCTGATTAAGAATCCATACACGACCTCGAACCAGGTCGAACATTGAGATCGCAGGCTGAACGACCTGCCTTATCTTGAGCCTTTACACGACGTGAATCCACCTCGTGGATTGAGGTCGGACATCACAAGACTAGGCCATCCTGGTGACTTTGTACGACCTCGATCCTGGTCGTATGGCGAGGTCGCCAGACTCACGACCTGGGCACCTCATAACGACCTCGATCCAGGTTGAAGGTTCGCAGTAATTTCAGAAAATCATTAAAAATGATTACGTTCCGGAGATAAAAATTCCAAAAATTCCAGAAATATGGAAAAATAATTTTATGCTCGAAGCACAATTTAATATTTTCAAATTAGTGATAATTAGCACCGTTTAGTGCAGTTTAAGCACCGTTTAGTGCCGTTTAAGCACCGTTTAGTGCCTGTTGGCACAGATTAGTGTCGATTAGCACCGTTTAGCGCCGATTAGTGCCGTTAGTGCCGTTTTATGCCATTCAACATTGTTTAACATCGTTTAAGGCCGGTTAGCGCTGCCTAGTGCCATTTAGCACCGCTTAGTGTCGTTCAACATCATCGTGAATGCATCGGTCGCTCCACGCTTTACATTAAGATGATATTGTTGAAAATACTCGTATACGAGCAATGAACCCTGACCCAAGTCTCGAACAAGGCCGTAATTAGACCTGGCAATTCGTTCGTTTTGTGTACTTTCGTGTCGTGTACTTTCGTGTTTCGTGTACGTAATGCTAAATCCAAAACCGACCCGTTAAGGATTCGTTTCGTTTCGTGTTCGTGTACCTTCATTTCGTGTACGTTTCGTGTCGTATTTCGTGTAATTTTTGAATAAAAATAAAAATATTTAAATATTAATTTTTTACTAGTCCAGTCTTAAGTCAATATGTCATAAGGAATGAAGTGTGCTTAAGTCTTGTGAAACTAAGATTTGAAACTATTTTGTATTTATCTTATGTAAAAATTATATATAAAATATCATTTTAAAATATGTATTCATGTAATTTTAATAAAATTATTTAAATATTTATTTATTTCGTGTATTTTCGTTTCGTGTCGTGTACCCAAGGATAAACCCAAAACCGACACTAAATTCATCCGTGTAATTTCGTGTTCGTATACTTTCGTGTTCGTGTACCATAAAGGTCAACCCAAACCCGTAATTTTTGTGTCGTTTTCGTGTCGTGTACGAAATTGCCGGCTCTAGCCGTAATAACTTCAAGGAAAACCTGATCAGTTTTCCTAGAAGTTGGGGGGCAAATGATATGGGCTAAAAGTAAACCCTAAAGACACATTTAATGTGGCATTAATTAGACCCGGAATGGTCCAAACGTGGGGCCCACCAGATGGGCCCAAACCCTATTTATAATATTAATTTCGTAATTAATATTAAGGGTAATAACCAGCTCAGCAATAAGAGTCAAACAAGGATATTACTCTTGCCTGATTTAGCCACCAAGATACATATTTCAACATGGAAACTGATTCCTACAAGGAATAGATCTAGAACCTTCCTCAAGGAAGACTTGTCCACCAAGTCTCTAACTTCTACCATAAAGGGTCTTACCCCTCATCTCAGAACTACGTTTTTGGCTTGATCTTTGATACACGTCAAAGTACGTAGGCATCTTGTGAAGGCAGATTTAGCCACGAGCACGAGAGCAGCCATTAAAGCACGAAGCTCACGAACCCTAGCATTGAATACTGCAAACCCTAGCCGCAATCTACTAACCTAGTTTTTATTCCACAGCAGTACTATTTTCGTGAAAATGTATTTTCTCCTGCAAGTATTGCCCGAAATACAGTAAGTAAACATTTGATTATCGCGCTAAGAATATATTCCGCCAAAACAAACATCCAATTTGCAAAAGGCCAAAAAATCTGATTAGTTTATATTAAGAGGACGTACAAATCATAAGATACATTAACTGGTAAACTTGCACAAGCTTTGTTCAAGTTATTGTTCAAGTTAATTTCAAGTATCTGATTAACAGATGGCACGTGGCTGCACCAAATTGATAGTCTATACATCAACTTTCTTTACCCATCCAAATTTATCAACTTCTTTAAATAGAAGTAGTTAAGTGGTGGTGGGGGAGATTGTGGTGACTGTGGTGTGTGCGTACGCCCCGCAAGGCGGTTTGGGTGACTCTGAGAAGGAGGCTTTTTGGGTCTGTTTAGACGGGCTGGTAGGCAGTATTCCTACAGACCAATTTTTAGTGTTGGGTGGCGATTTCAACGGTCACATTGGCGAGAGGTCAGATGGTTTTCCCAGTGCGCATGGGGGTTTTGGCTTCGGGGCCAGGAATGTAGGTGGGTCCGCACTGTTGGAGTTTGCTACGGCCCAGGAGTTGGTAATTGTAAATTTTGTATTTCAGAAGAGGGCTGAGCACCTCATCACCTTTAGTAGTGGGGGACGCAGCACTCAAATCGATTACTTACTTGTGCGCAGTCGGGACGCTAGAGCATGCGTGGATTGCAAGGTGTTCAGGAGTGAAGCGTGCGCTTCCCAGCACCGGCTGCTGGCCATGGATCTATCCATGGGGGGTCGAGTTATTCGCAGGAAGAGAGAGTTTAGACCTAGAATCCTTTGGAAGGACTTGAAAGGGGAGAAGGCGGCGGAATTCAGGGAGGCTTTGCTCAACGAAGGTTGTTTTGCGCGTGGTGGAGATGCTAACTTCAGGTGGACCAACATGGCGAAGGCCATTTGGAGTGTGGCCGAGAAGGTGGTGGGGGTTTCCTCAGGTAGGTTCAGTGGTCATAAGGAGTCGTGGTGGTGGAACGAGGAGGTTCAAAAGAAAGTTAAGGCTAAACTTGTTCTCTTTAAAGAGCTTTTATCGATCTGCGCAGGGCCGGAGAGGATTATGAAGATGGAAGCATACAAGGTGGCGAGACGAGAGGCAAAAAAGGCCGTGGCGAAAGCCAAAGAAGAAGCCTACGAAGGGCTGTACAAGCGCCTAGATACCAAGGAAGGAGCGAATGCCATCTTTAAGCTAGCTAAAGCTAGGGAGAGAGGGCGGCGCGACCTGGGTTCTGTTAAGTTTGTGAAGGATGTTTCAGGTCAAGTGTTATTGAATGAAGATTCTATTAAGGAGAGGTGGAGTTCGTATTTCCATAATCTTTTCAACGAGGCTAGGAGGAGTGGTTCCGGTGTGGAACAAGAGGTCTCTCTCTCGCCTGTGCTTTCTATCGATTCCTGTGAGCGCATCAGCAAGGATGAAGTCAAGGGTGCCCTGCAGAAGATGGCTAGAGGGAAAGCGGTTGGGCCGGATCTTATCCCAATCGAGGTTTGGCTTTGTCTTGGTGAGGTTGGCGTCCAATGGCTAGCAGATCTGTTCAGTGTTCTTCTCGTGGGTGCTAAGATGCCAGCAGAATGGAGGCGTAGTGTTGTGGTCCCTTTTTTCAAGAATAAAGGCGATGCTCAGAGTTGTAATAACTACCGGGGTATTAAATTACTCAGTCATACTATGAAACTTTGGGAGAGAGTGGTTGATAGTCAGATTAGAAGAGAAGTTGAAATCTCAGAAAATCAATTTGGATTTATGCCTGGGAGATCGACGACCGAGGCCATTCATCTCGTTATACGCCTTATGGAGAAGTTCAGGGAACGTCGCAAAGACCTCCATATAGTGTTCATTGATCTTGAGAAGGCCTATGATAGCTTCCCCCGTGAAGCTATTTGGAAGAGCCTTGAGGAGAGAGGAGTGTCGTCGTCGTACGTTAGGGTGATCCAAGACATGTACTCTCGAGCTCGTTCTTGCGTTCGGACTCTAGTGGGGGACTCCCATTTCTTCCCTGTTGAGATGGGGCTACATCAGGGGTCGGCCCTAAGTCCTTTTCTTTTCGCCCTTATCCTTGATGTCTTGTCGCGAGGGATTCAAGATGCTGTCCCTTGGTGCATGCTCTTCGCGGATGATATCGTGCTAGTGGCGGAATCGAGGGGGGAGGTGAACGAGAAATTGGAGCTTTGGAGATCTACTTTGGAGTCCCAAGGTTTACGTTTGAGCCGATCTAAAACCGAGTATCTCTGCTGTAACTTCAGTGGTGAGGCCAGCGAAGAAGGGGTGGAGGTTAGGATTGAAGACCAGATCGTCCCGCATACAGATAAGTTCAAGTATTTGGGTTCGATCATCCAGAAGGAAGGTGAGGTGGAAGCCGATGTCTCGCATCGTATCAAGGCTGGGTGGCTAAGGTGGAGGGTAGCGTCAGGGGTGATGTGCGATAAGAAAGTCCCTTTAAAGTTGAAAGGGAAATTCTATAGAGCGGCTGTCCGTCCTGCGATGTTATATGGTTCTGAGTGTTGGGCGGAGAAGAAGGCCCTCGTAAGCAAGTTGGAAGCGGCTGAAATGAGGATGTTGCGGTGGTCTTGTGGGCGCACGTTGTTGGACAGAATCTCGAATTCGGTGTTTAGGAGCGAGCTTGAAGTGGCGCCTTTCTCTGCGAAAGTTAGGGAAGGAAGGTTGAGATGGTTCGGCCACGTACGTAGGAGGCAGACTGAAGCCCCAGTGAGGAGGGTCGAGAGTCTTTCGGTTGTTGGGGCGAGGAGGAGAGGCAGGCCGAGGAGGTCGTGGGAAGAGCAGCTCAGGTTGGATTTGAAGGCCTTGGACTTAAATGAGACCATGATCGCGGATAGGTGTTCTTGGAGGCGGCGTATCAGAGTGGTGGATTCCCTTCTAGGGAGCGGCTCTGTTGTCGAGAGCCTCAGAGTTGGGTTGTCTCGGTTGACGATTTGTTAGAAGTTTTGGCTTTACCGTTCTCACTTTTTTTTTTTTTAGTGTCTTCTGTTTTCTGGTTTTGCAGATGCAGGGAGCCTGGCTCGGTGTTATCTATGTGCGGGATTGCATCAAGATAGGAGGATCATAAATCCTCACAGGTATGTATGCCCCATGTGGAGAACGCCATGGGCGCAGGTATGGCCTTGATCATTTCCGTATCATTTGGATTCCTTGTATTTATCACACTCTTTGTATGTCGTGCACGTAGCCGAGGGTCTTCACGGAAACAGCCTCCCTGCTCTAAAAAATGGGGGTATGGTCTGCGTACATCCTACCCTCCCCAGACCCTGCTCTGAGCGGGATATACTGGGTATGTTTGGTTTGGTTTGATATAGTTAAAAGGTCCATTTTCTAGAGCTTAATTTTCAAACAAGCAATGCCAGCATCTCCTGATCAACCAATCAATCATCTTCACCTCTGCTGCAAGACATGGAAAATCGATCTTAAAATGCATGTGCGATTTTTCATCTTTCCAATAGATTACAGAATAAGCCAATAAGGTGGAGGACTAAGTGAAACATAATATATATCCGGTGCACAAAATCAACACAATGCGAAGTCACTATCTAGCGTATAAAACTTCCGCATCAGCATAAATCACACAAATTTTAAATGCATGCGAAATTAACCTTATTTTTAGAGAGACAAATTTTTGGGATTCAACCTCAATGATATTATTCTTCAATTTTCAAATATATGAAGATTGACTTTCAAATCTTAAACAAATTTAGTTGACTTTCTACATATAAAAGACAGTAAAATGCAGAACATCTTTTATCTTGCACTCTACCTCTGGAAAAATATTTTCCAAATAATTTCTTGTACTAGTGAGCTTTCTAAAACCTCCTATATAACAAACCAAAATCCCATATTCAAAACACAACCTAAAAAATCTCATTAACTTCCTCTTGATCCCTCTTCTCGGGAAGCATGAAATCCTTAACTCTTCTCCTTGTGCTTATTTTCTTGCTATCGACTTGTTCAGAAGCTGCAATTACATGCAGTGACGTGATTGGCAACCTCAGGCCTTGCATTAGTTACTTGACAAGTGGCAGTGGGAAGCCGCCTTCTCCATGCTGTGCTGGAGTCTCAAGTCTTTCAACATCTGCAACTACTACTGCTGACAAACAGACTGCTTGTAACTGCATTAAAAATGCATCGAAAAACCTAAAGGTCAATACTGCACTAGCACAAGCGCTTCCAGGCAATTGTGGAGTTTCATTGCCATTTACTGTCTCTCCTACAGTCGACTGTTCCAAGTACTTCTTTACATGCCAACTTCCTCAATTAATAATATATTTTACAGTAAATATTAAAAACAAAAATCAGTATTTACGAACAACTTTCATATCTGTACAGGATTACCTGAAAATGAAGCTGAGGGATCTGCATACTCCGGATGGAACTTGACTTATATATATACACACATTATCAATAAACTTGGGGTTTACCCATATTTTCAAGCACTATTTCATTTACAGATCATCGAGCTCTGATGTGATCCTTATGTAATTGTTTGTTTTGGATTAAATACCTACTGTTTCAGGAATTTGAGGAAGAGTTTTACGTTTGTTTGTTGTGGGAGAACCCTCTTCTTGTGTTATGGATAAAAATATATTGTTTGCATTCAGATTTCGATATGTCCTGTTCTAACCTCGTGTGTGTTTACATCCTTACATCATGAGTTCTTGCTAAAATAAGATGAAACTACATCTTGCCTAATCAAAGAACAAAACTAGATCATGATTACAATTTTTCGGGGTTCCAAATTCAAACTTATGACATGAATGTAAACTTTGTCTGTTAGATTATATTTTATAATCTAATAATAATTATGGGCTTACAAATTAAAGACAATTATATTTAATGTTTATTCCATATTTGGACTAATTAAGTGGTCTTAAATAAAGAGTCCAATAACATCTTATTCGGTATAGGCTTTGTAATGTGTAATACCCAATAGTAATCTGATTAGGGTTAATGGGGTCTAATTAGAGTACTTTTAAAGAACATAATAGGGTCTTGGTCCCCAAGGCTAATTCACAACCTCTACTCCTCTATTCCCATCAGTCAGAGAGAGATACGGCTAGAGGCGAATCAAGTCTGTGGAAGATCAAGTCCCATAATCCGTATTCATATCTACTGTCATGGAATCAGGTACGCTTTCGTACTACAGTTTTATCGTGTAACCTTGATAATATCGCATAAGATGATCCGTGGTTATTTATTTAGATCTAACAATTGGTATCCGAGCCTATCTTATGTCGAGTTATTAGGGTTGATCATATATTTTTTTTATATGATTGTTATACAGTCGCGTATGATTATTTATCGTTTCGAGGTTATGTATGTGTATGTATGCCTCATATTTTTTTAAGCATCTGGTTGCATGATTCTTATAAAGGCGATTTAATGAATTGTACGCTTAAGTATTCATGCTTAAGATTGACATGCGTAATATAGTTGTTTTGTTATCGATTTCGATTACAAAAGTATGTGTATATATATTGTCTGATGTTGAGTTAATATCATGCGCTTGATATTATTTTTTTGTGTTACACGAATCAAATATCATGTGATCATGAATGCTTCTGACTGAATCAATTGCCATGTACGTGAATTCTGTTTTTTTCGTGAGAAATTTTGTAATGAGCATCTGACTAGTTACTTAAGTTAACATGTGGTGCCATGTTTGTTTATGTCTCTGACAATCTGCCATGCTTAGTTTTACAAAATTACATGTAATTTTTCGTTCCTCTGTGTAATCATGGTGAATGGGTTGTTTTTTTTTGACAAATCAATCGAAGATTTATAAAATTTTAATTGACACAATTTTTTTTGGTGATTGTAAATGATATTAAAATATCAGGTGATTTTTTTTTTAATATTTTTTTTACAACAATACGGATTTGGGTACATTTTTTTTTGAAAAATAATGATTATTATTTTTCGTCCTTTTATTTCGCGAATAAGTGAGTTGAAGCAAAATATTGCCAAAGTGATATTTATGTGTAGATTTATTTATTTTGAAATATTAGGATGTGTATGTTTATTATTTATGCGTTATAATAATCGGCCCAAAGGAAGATTATTTAATGGCCAAATAATGGATGTACGTGCGGGGATAAATATGTAATAATTATAAATTTTTCATGTGAGTAATAAACCGGCCCAAAGGAAGGTTATTACTTGACCGAATTTATTATTAATATTTGATTTCTGCGTGGAGAGTACCACTTGCAAGTTAATATTTCTGTCCAAAGACTAAATATTAATGTTGTGCTAGGTATCTTGTTTGAATGGGCCCACACACACTATAGTATTTTAAATTCATGTTTTTTTTTGTGTGCTATTATGTATGCATATGACATGATTTTTCCATTATTCGAGCTTATATTTTTTTTTTTGTTCTAAATTGCTAGTTAATACATCTGCTGCTAATATAACTGCCAACATGAACTCCATTCCTGTGCTTAACGGCACAAACTTTAAGAGCTGGAAAGAGAACGTTCTGTTAGTTCTCGGCTGCATGGATGTAGACTATGCTATAAGGAAAGAACAACCTCCTTCTCTTACGGATAAAAGTTCTGATACTGAGAAATTGAACTTTGAGAAGTGGGAGCGTTCGAATCGCTTAAGTCTAATGATGATTAAGCGCAGCATTCCTGAAGCATTCAGGGGCGGTATGTCTAATGACTCCGATGAGGTATCTGTTAAGGATTTCCTTGATGAGCTTGAAAAGCGTTTTGCGAAAAACGAGAAGGCTGAGACAAGTAAGCTTTTGGCTGATCTTGTTCAGATGAAGTATAAAGCTAAAGGAAATATTCGTGAGTACATTATGGAGATGTCTAACATCGCTTCAAAACTAAAGGCACTAAAGCTTGACTTGTCTGATGACTTGCTTGTGCATTTGGTACTTATCTCTCTTCCTGCACAATACGGTCAATTTATAGTGAGTTATAATACTCAGAAGGATAAGTGGACTCTGAATGAGCTCATTTCACATTGTGTGCAAGAGGAAGATAGATTGAAGCGTGAAAAGACTGAAAGTGCTCATGTTGCAACTACCTCAAAGGTTAATCACCGAAAGAGGACTAAAGATAAGGAGACTGCAGTGGGAAAATCACAGCCTAAGAAACAAAAGACTCAGGATCAAGCTGTTACTTGCTTCTTTTGTAAGAAATCTGGGCATATGAAGAAGGATTGTCCCAAGTACGTCGCATGGCGTATAAAGAAAGGTAGATTTTTCATTTTTGTCTGTTCTGAAGTTAATTTGACTTCTGTGCCTAGTAATACATGGTGGGTAGATTCTGGTGCTACTACTCACACAAGTATTTCTATGCAGGGTTGCATTTGGAGCCGGAAACCAAGTGATGCTGAAAGATTCATCTATGTGGGTGATGGCAATGCAGTTCCAGTTGAAGCTATTGGCACTTTTAGATTGTCTTTTGAGACTGGTCATTTTGTTGAATTAAGAGAGACTTATGTAGTACCGTCATTTAGACGGAATTTGGTTTCTATTTCTGTTTTGGACAAATACGGTTACTCTTGTTCATTTGGAGATAATAAATTTAGTCTATTTCTTAATTCTTCTTTGGTTGCGACTGGTTCTTTGATTGATAATTTATATATGCTAAATACAATTGCTTCACATAATGAATCCTTGCAAACAACATCAAGAGGTACAAAACGAAAATTAGCAAGAGAGAATTCTGCTATGTTATGGCATAAGCGCTTAGGACATATCTCTAAAGGGAGACTAGAGAGACTTGTGTCACATGGAATACTTGAATCTCTTGATTATTCAGACCTTAATGTATGCATTGAGTGTATTAAGGGTAAACAGACAAACATAAGGAAATTAAGTGCAAATAGGAGTAATGGTGTCTTACAGTTGATACATACTGATATATGTGGTCCATTCCCTACAGCTTCTTGGAATGGTCAACAGTATTTTATCACTTTTATAGACGACTATTCTCGATATGAGTACTTATATTTAATTCATGAAAAGTCACAAGCTTTGGACGTGTTTAAAGTCTTCAAAGCCGAAGTTGAAAATCAGCTTCGTGAGAAGATTAAAGCTGTCAGATCTGATCGTGGTGGTGAGTACTATGGTCGGTATGACGGATCCGGTGAACAACGTCCTGGACCTTTTGCTAAATTCCTAGAGGAATGCGGAATCGTCCCACAATACACAATGCCTGGGCAACCACGCATGAATGGTGTTGCTGAGAGACGAAACAGAACGCTTAAGGACATGGTAAGAAGTATGATTAGTCACTCTTCTTTACCAGAAGCACTCTGGGGAGATGCACTTAAGACTGCAGCCTACATACTAAATAGAGTACCTAGCAGAGCAGTAGCAAAAACCCCTTATGAATTGTGGACTAAGAAACCACTTAGTCTCAATCATTTACATGTGTGGGGTTGTCCAGCTGAGGCAAGGCTTTACAAGCCGCATGAAAATAAACTGGACTCAAGAACTGTTAGTTGCTATTTTGTTGGGTATCCTGAAAAAACAAAGGGTTTCAAGTTTTTTGATCCTTTGACAAAGTCTTTTTTCGAAACGGGAAATGCTAGATTTCTTGAGGATGTTGAGTTTGAGGGGGAAGATAAAGTCAGGGATGTTGTCTTTGAGGAAGAATCAGTTTCTTTGCCTCATGTAGTACAAGACAACAATGTGGATATACATGTACAGTTTCCTACTCAAAATCAAGATGATGCTCAAGAAGAGCAAACTCAACAAACTCAAGAGGAAGTGCCACTTAGTAGATCCACTAGAGACAATAATGGCACTTGTGGCTATATCACACATTCAGTGGGAGTAAAGTATTTATATTACTAAAGGAGATAAGTTTAGTCTCAAACAGTGCCCTAAGAATGATCATGAAGGAAAGGAGATGCAGAATATTCCATATGCTTCGGCTATTGGGAGTCTTATGTATGGTCAAGTTTAGTACCCTGCCGGTTTTGGCATTTATTGTGGGTATGTTAAGCAGATATTTGAGTAACCCTGGAATGGATCATTGGATTTTAATTAAACGGGTTATTATAAGGTATTTGCAAAGAACAAAATATTGCATGCTCGTTTATCAGAATTCGGAAAATTTGGAGATCATTATGTATTCCAATTCTGATTTTGTTGGTTGTGTAGATACAATAAAATCTACTTCTAGTTAAGTTTTTTTTTTGTTATGTCTAAACAGATAGACATTAAATATCAAGTTATTGTAGAGAGAATGCAATATCAATTAGTGTATATTGAGTATATAAGAACAAATTCTATGCTAGCAGACCCACTTACTAAAGCTTTGACACCTAAGGTCTTTCTTGGGCATACTGCTCATATGGGTGTTGTCTCATTGGAGGATATTCAGTTTTAGTGGGAGTTTTTTTTTTGTTTTGTTCCTGTCTTAGGTACTCAGTTTTGATATTGACACTATGGTGATACATTATGTATATTTGAGTTTCTGCAGAATAAAGTTATTTTTCTTTTATTTTATTCTCTCTATTGTTCTATATGAGCTATCTCTTTCAATTGTGGTTTTGACATAAAGTTTGAAAGAATAAAGATTGATCTCACTAAGGTATTAAGGACCAATTGGAAATAGGCATGATTGAGATCACATTGCATGTAATTTCCAGTTACACATCCATACTTGATCTATGTCATTGAATATATTTATGTGGTGATCATTGAGGATCGAGTTACGACAATGTGACGAAGGTCGCTTTGGTTCCATGTTTATATATGAGATGGACCAGATTGACTAAGGAAGATGTTTTCTAAAGAATAAACAATTTTGTGCGCACTTATGGTTATTGAATGTAATTGTTGTTTGGAACAATTTGTAGCCCAAGTGGGAGATTGTTAGATTATATTTTATAATCTAATAATAATTATGGGCTTACAAATTAAAGACAATTATATTTAATGTTTATTCCATATTTGGACTAATTAAGTGGTCTTAAATAAAGAGTCCAATAACATCTTATTCGGTATGGGCTTTGTAATGTGTAATACCCAATAGTAATCTTATTAGGGTTAATGGGGTCTAATTAGAGTACTATATAAAGAACATAATAGGGTCTTGGTCCCCAAGGCTAATTCACAACCTCTACTCCTCTATTCCCATCAGTCAGAGAGAGACACGGCTAGAGGCGAATCAAGTCTGTGGAAGATCAAGTCTCATAATCCGTATTCATATCTACTGTCATGGAATCAGGTACGCTTTCGTACTATAGTTTTATCGTGTAATCTTGATAATATCGCATAAGATGATCCGTGGTTATTTATTTAGATCTAACATTGTCCTCAAACAAAGATCCCATTTCTGTAGACTGGAACTAAGATAATATCAAAGAGACAAATGATCTGAAAAGAGAATATGTACAATAGAAATGTAAAATATAAAGTTGTGCGCCAACAATCCTAATGTTGGCTATATAGAAAAAATGCCGGGAGTTAACCTATTTATTATTATTAGCCAAATAAGGAGATTTCCATGTTATTATAATTACCTTCACTATTGATTAGATGAATTTGAGATTATTTTGTCACCAAATGACTTACAGTCCAGTAAGTGAAGATTCTGGTGTAATTGTCCCCATACAGATCTTGATAGACCTGTCTTCATAATACAAGTCAGTAACATAATAACATGGTTTATTACAAATAGCAAAAACTTTGCAAAACATTGTACCGAAATACTCCATCCGTCCCAAAATACATGTCCGTTTTGCAAAAAAAAATTGTCCCAAATTACATGTCCCCCTCTTCTTTCCATACAAATATCTCTTCTTTCTATACAAATTTAAGTCTAATCTTCCAAAATTAGCTATATTTGTATTTTCAATGCTTGACTTTTTAAAACTTAGCTCTATTCTCATTTTACAATGCATTTATTAAGGTTATTTATTGAAAAACCTTATCCAACCAACCTTTTTCTTAATATGCGTATTTTTTTTTCTTAATATGCATATTAAGAAAAAATACGCATATACGGAGGGAGTACATTTTAAAAATATACCAAATAACCAGCTTCAATGCTGTTAAGATCTCCAGCATCATACGAACCCGCTGTAAGGCATACCTGAGAATGGTTAAATTCAAATAGTTCCTGAACCAAGGGTTGCCAAACACTTATATTTGCCTGTGCTCCAAAATGCTTGTCCTCGTTAACATAAGCAACTGCATGCTGAGATGGAACACGGCCAAAAAGAGTATATCAAATATTACTGCTCATATCATAACCTTGATTTCAAACATCTTTCTATATTTCCCTAATGACTTTGTGTTTTATCTGAATTATAAAACAAAAAATCTTCTTTTTGAGTTCTTTTCCTTCTAAACTATCTTTCATGATAATTATTATCTCCACATAGGTGATACTATATACTACTAGTATCGAATAAAAAGAAAACTAACCAACTTTATCCTTTTAAATCAATTACGTGACTCAAAATTGAACAAGAGTCACCCAAACATGTTGGTGCACACACATATCAGTAATAAGTATTACCTGATGCTTTTGAAAGTCAAGGTCAAGTTGATGTTTAGTAGAATTTGGGCGAAGAATGTTAATATTCATTTTGTTTTTACCAAAATTCTTGATCGAGCCAGCTCTAAGAGCATCCCCTTTGTTCTTCTTACCGGGATTGTTCCTTCAGCACAATGTCCATTTAAATGCCACAATTGTTTAATTGGTTTTAACCCTCTACTGGACTTGAAGGAGTTCACTCTTTTATCATCAAAAGCCCTTTCTGGATGGGAACTAGGTGCCAACTATCCAATAACATGACAAAAGCGAATAACATTACAGAGAGAGAGAGAGAGAGGGGGGGGGGGAGGGAGGGAGCGAGAGAGAGAGAGAGAGGGAGAGAGAGAGAGAGAGAGAGAGAGAGAGAGAGAGAGAGAGAGAGAGAGAGAGAGAGAGAGAGAGAGAGTTTTGTGATTTTGAAGGAGTGGGTGATCAAAAGCAGGTTGATGAGAGATAGGAATACAGTCAATGATATCCCCATCTAGGCTCTGTTTTCAGTGACAAATATCAGTTTAACCACAATTAGTAACTTAAACACACAAACATACAAGTAATTAGAGGTGAGCTATACTCAAACCTTGATGGTACGAGTCTTGTGAAGGTACGTAAATAGGTTACCAACTTACGATCGTTATTCTTCAATTCAAGAGTTTGTTGTTAGGAGGGATTTTGTTTACATGCTACTTTATCCTCCAGGAATGGTTATTGGACAGATCAACCCTGATATTAGCCAGATTGCCAATTTAAAGCAATCACATATAAATTCCAAACTCTAAAACTTTCATGCTAAAAAATAAATGATCCTTATTACACGAACATTGAAAATGCGAAACAAGTTACTAATGCTATTATTTCTTGGCAAATCACATAAATAAATCAATTTTGATTTAACATAATAATCGAAGTTTGTGTATTCGAAATTTAAACTCCGATATTTGTAGAAACTACTATGTATAAATATCAGGGGCCGGCATGGATATATTATATATACATTCTGGTCATTGACACTTTGGGTTCCTTCCAGGTCCACCATAATAAAAGAAGACACCCCCTTCCTCTTGGCTACTCTTCCCCGTTTGGATATCATAGCAGCTAGACTGCTCGGTATAAGTATTAACATCACTAGGATCCTTTAGTTGGTTTGATCCATCAACTACTTGAATGTTTTCGAAATAACTAGCCTTACTAAATCCTTCTCCAGGAAAATGACCACTTCCCATTTGAGTAGTGGTGTGCTGTCCACCTGATGCCAAGTTTACAACTTCCCCTCCCCATTGGATCATATCTGCGCCATCTGCTAAATTTGTAAATAAAGAGGCTGGCCAGTAACCTATGACCTCGTCAATATTCGTAAGTTTCATCCACCAATTACCCCCATTTGGATCCTGGCAAGAACATTTTAACAAGATCAATAAATATAATTCAAATAATTCCACATGCTCATTTTATTTTCCTTAAAACCCAAATGTTTTCCATTGACAAATATTTTTGAAGGAACTTGGACTGCTTAATCTGTAGACTGTAAGTGTGTGTTTGAGCATTTGATAGTTGTTACAGTCTCTCAACTGGCTGTTACACCTTAAAGGTTATCTGTTATCATTACAATACTTGATAGTTTATACGTACAGAATAACATGACCAACAAAATGATTCCAATAAAAGGACTAGAGCAAGCATTACCTTCC
Source organism: Saposhnikovia divaricata (assembly GCA_036435485.1). NCBI lineage: Eukaryota > Viridiplantae > Streptophyta > Magnoliopsida > Apiales > Apiaceae > Saposhnikovia > Saposhnikovia divaricata. The sequence goes on along the minus strand of CM071594.1, from coordinate 132,183,988 downwards.
AAAGTAGTATAGTTATATCAAATTGAGCACCATTATATATCGAAACTGGGGATATGCTAGCCCCCAAAGCTATCTTCTGGCTGATTTGAATAAAACCTGAGCAGAGCAAATTGTAGCATCCCGTGGATTTATAAGCGTCCCTCTGCCATTGTTATAATGTTTTCAGAACCCCATGATAAATTTTAACATATACAGAGATACCTTTAAGTACCCAATTTGTTCTAGTCTGAGTAACATTTTTCTTGGCAAGTCCAAAAACATATAAGCCATCTTTTTATTCTCAACTAAAGAACAATCTTTTTCGTGTTCCAAATTCAAACTCATGACATATAAAAGTAAACTTTGTCCCTAAAAAAGATCCCATTTCTTGTAGACTGGAAACTAAGATAATATTAAACAGACAAATGATCTGAAAAGAGAGTATGCATAGAATAGAATTGGGAATTTGATGTGTTCATTTGCTTGCTTATAATATAATATTGAGGTTTTCGCACTTTGCACCCCTTATTTTTGGGTGTTTTTTCGTTTTGGTCTAATACTTTAATTCATTACACTTTGCAATTAAAACTTTAATTATCCTCCCACTTTGCACCCTTTTGACTATTTTCCGTCAAGTCAAGCCGTTAACGTTAAATAACGAGGGTAAATTAGTCTTTTTAGGTATAATTACACAACACTTTGCACCCCTTATCTTTGGTATTTTTTCGTTTTGGTCTCATACTTTAATTCGTTACACTTTACACTTAAAACTTTAATTATCCTAACACATTGCACCCTTTTAACAGACTTCTGTTAAATCAAGCAGTGAACGTTAAGTGGAAGGGGTATGAAGAGCTTTGGAACGGTAAAAAATTGATTCTTACAAACGCAAGTAGGCGATTTATGGCATGCTCTGATCGAGTCTGCAACTTTTTTGTGTGGTCGGAACCACCACTTTGTGATAGAGCTGGAGTAATAATATAAGGAGGATAAATATGCTTGAAGCTCAACAAGGCATATAAATTGAATGGGTATGTCCATTTTTAAATCTAATTAAATTTTAATCATTCGAAAAAATTTAAAAATTTGAGATAATTACTCTAAATATTCAAAAGCCCTAGGTTTTGATATTCAAAAATTATCTATATATTTGCTTTAATATTTGTGAACTCGTAACAACTCCTAGTAGTATAAATTAATAAAGTGAGAATTTCCGAAAACTAATTGGATACCCATACAATTATTTTTAAAGTATATTAATAATATATTTTTACTGATTACATTACCAACTTATAAATAACGTATCCCTTATATATATATATATGCCATTTTTCCATGGAGAACCATTTTATATGGAGAACCCCTCCATAAAGCTCAACCATTAGATCTAAATCAAATCCAACGGCTTATGATAATTCAAAATTAAAAAAAAATATACAAACAAAAATTATATGGTTAATTAAAGACTTAAAGGTCATAACTTTCTCTCTCTTAAATCTCCCTCGCCGATATCTCTCTGATCTCTCTCTGGCACGTTCCTCTCTCACAGTCTCTCTCTCTCAATCTCTTCCACATATCTTTCGTACTCTTTCTCTAACTCTCTTAATGTCATTACAATTAATCTGAGCTGGCGTATTCGACAAATTAAGTTCCGTGTTCTTCGAATCAAGCCGATTGTTCCTCAAATCAAGCTCAAATATGTGATTATGTTGACTTCCAGTCCCTCTCAGGTTTAATTTATAAGTAATTTGTCTTGTTTTTAAGTTTTTTAGTTGTAATTTATGGTTAGATGTAGGTATTTGTTGGTTAATTGTATGTATTTTACATTGAACAGTATGAATCATGTAATTTTCTTGGTTCTATTATAGAACCATAAAACCAAAACAATATACTACTTCTCAAATATGTAATTTTGTAAAGTGGTTCTTTATAGTTTTGGTTCTACTGTGGAACCAAATTATTTCCGGTGGAGGAGGTTATGATCATAAACATCCTTTTTTAAAATTATGTATTTCATTTAATTCTATTATAAAATCATAATATTCGATATCTTTGAATGAGTAGTCTTGTAATGCAATTTTGATCTATAGGTTTTGGTTCCACTCTATAATCGGGAATAGTTGCAAAGCGACAATGTATGTAACTTGGTTCTGCTATATAATCAAAAGAATAAATATCTTTAATCAGTAGTTCTGTTGTATAATATTGTGATATTGATATTAGTTCAACCGCAGAACCAAAATATTATAGGATCAGAACAATTAAAAAAATTTAAATACATAAATTTTTTATGCAATTGTATACTATAGGTTCTACAATTGAACCAAATTAGTTCCAAATCAATAAGTTGTCACATGCCTAATTTTTTCTTCTTCTAATACATATGGTCCTGACTAACATGATTTTATTTGTCATTCATTCATGGAATGATATTGTTGAGGTTGCATCTGATTCTGTTGGTAATGATATTGTTGAAGACTTATTAGAAGGGTTTGATGATTCGTTTAGTAGGGGTAGCAAATTGTGGATCCCTAAAGTCTCTCATGCCACAGTATAAATGCAACTAGATTTGTGCAATATAAATTTTTCTCTTGGCCAATGTTTCTGGAGACCAATTGATTTTGCGGAGACATGTGAAGATTCTTTGGTAGTTAATCTTGTAACTGGTCTATTTTTATATTATGGTATGTTTTCACCTTATGGGAAATGTTGCGAGATTGACTTGTTGAGGTTAATGTTAATTCTTCTATAGCCTAATTGTTTGCCTTGTAATGCAGATTCTTTTGGTACAATTGATTGTGATGCTATTTTTGGCGATGACCAGAAGTTCATCGATATGTAGAGGGATTTTTCAAATCTAATTGTCGATCCGCGATACTGTTTTGTGTTTGGTGTCATTTATACTGGTTTGGGGACAGGGTCAATTTAGATTGAAGATCTTCATAATTTTTTTGTGGTGATTAGGGTGTGCAATCTAGTTAAACTATTTTAGGGTGTCTTTCCTAATTTTTTGATCATTGTATGTCCTGGGTGTCATTGGTGACCTTGTTACAAATAATTTTTGTCATGTTTGCTTACTTCATTAATGATTTTTCTTGTATATAACTTTGTAATTGTTCCATATTCTATAAATAATGTGTTTTTGTCTGAATGTAGTAATATTATTTATAGAAATTCTAAAGCACTCTCTTTGTTTTGGATAATTCAATATTGTAAATTTTTATTATACAACAGTTTAATATTGCAAATTGAAATATACAAATAGTTCTACTATAGAACCAAATTTCAGACCTCTAAGTATACATGAAATTATAAACAAGCCTTAACAGTCAAACCTATTAAATTTGGTTCTATTACAGAATCACAATTTATACACAAAATCCCTTAACCTCAACTAGCTAATAAAATCTAAATTTCATATTTAGGTATTATTACTTAACCAAATCCTTAATTTTCAAGAGATAATGTATGTGTTAATTATCCTGTGTAAATTTATTAAAGGCTGTTCATTTCATATTCTCGTATGTTTTCATCATTCGGGTGACTACTGGTTCTTAGGTTTCGACAAACTTTAAGTTTAAATTAGATTTTTGTTTGGACGCTCCCTTACATAGATCAGCAGAAGGCAATATGCCAGCTGAATTACATAATTCAACTACCAAATTGTCTAAAGTTTCTTGATTGCCAGCTGAATCACATAATTCAACTTCCACATTGTCTACAGTTTGTTGGTTCTGATCTTCCAAATGATTAGAGCATAATCTGATCTTTTTGGATTCTCTGATGAAACTCATAGAGCCATCTTCTTCGGCGATATGGACTTTAAATAGTTCAGACATCATTCTGGCAAAAACATTGTCAACAATTTTTTCGGGATCGGGACCACTAGAACCACTTCTAGTATCAAATCTTCTAATAGATCCAGAACCCAAATGGATCTGTCTTCTTCTTTTTGTGCTTCTCAAGCTCCCTGAATCACTGGGGTTAACATTAGCACTGGGAAGTTCCATTTCTTCAGTGCTTACACCTTGATATTCTTTCCCTCTGGTTCAAAGATCGAATCATTTACATCAAGACTTTTCACTTTTCGAGGTCCTAAATTAATAATCTCCTATTTTGGTACTCTTTTCTGTTGACATAAAGCAGGTTAACCCCGAGTAGAACGTACAATTCCATCTGGAGAATTAGACTTGCCTTTGTTAGCTTGTGGCACTGCACTCCGCGGGTAGAACGTACAATTCCAGCTGGAGAATTAGACTTGCCTTTGTTAGCTTGTGGCACTGCACTCCGCGGACTTGAATCATTAACATTTTGTTCTGAACAACCTAGACAACAAAGACCTCTATCAGAAGTATCTTTCGTATGCTTCAATTTTGGAGTACAAAAAGGACAAATTTCAAATGTTTGCTTACTGTTCATCACATCTGGTTGTGTTGGTTGCTGATGTTTTAATTTGGTAACCAAAGAATCGGAGAACTTTGGGATCTCACTCTAGACTGCACAGGATTCTCTCGATGCGTGATTCTTACTTCTCAGATGATAAGGTTGCTCTCGTTGAGAAAATTTGGAAGGTGCCATCCCTGCATCACCGAACCACTCTTAGAATATGATTCAAACTACACTAACATAACATACCAATCAGCTTTGTAGCAAAAGTCAGATATATGGGTAATATTACTGGTCAAAATTTCATGCAACTAATAATTTATAACTGAAGAGACTGAAAATTCTTACTTGCCCAAAATTGATTGTGTTCATAGTAAAAGATACAATCATATATATCTTTTTGCTAAATTTCTCGGTTCTACTATGCAACCATATTATAATACATCATATCGGAACATATAGATCATAACATATAGACCATATTGGAACATCAGATCAGAACATACAAATGTACACGGACATTGAAATCTACAAATAGTTGTTCTATTGTAAAACCAAATTTCATACCACCAAATATACATGAAACACAAATGCAGTTTTACAAATTTCATGTGTGTAATATACAAATGTAGTTTTACCAAATTTGGTTTCTATTACAGAAACACAATTTATACCTTAAGATTTATACATAAAATCCCTTCACCTCAACTAGCTAATAAAGTACAACAAATTTTGAAGTTGTACAAGCACAACTTCAGAACCACAAATTTTGGTTCTGTTACAGAAACAACAATTTATTCCTTATGATTTATAGAAACAATTGGTTCTTTTACAGAACCACATGTACAACAGAAATTTTGGTTCTATTATAAAAACAAAATTTATACCTTAAAATTTATACACAAAACTGGTTCTATTACAGAACCACATGTACAACAGATGTAGTTACATATGAAAATAAGTGTAAACTCGCATTCTACTACCGAATCAATGTTATATGCAATAAAAACTAACTAACATCAACAAATAACTATAGAATCACTGTAGAATCAGATCTAGTTAAGCATGCATATACATTTTTTAAAGCAAAAACAGCTAATAATACAAATATGATTTTATACTAGAATCAAAATACACAAAACAAAATGAAGCCAAAGAATATCAAAATAAACATGATTCTATAGCAGAATCAAATACACAAAACATAAAAAATATATCATATCTGATTCTATTCTACTGTAGAATCATATAGTTACCAATTACCTATTAATTTCGAGTTCTACTATAGAATCAAAGTTTGAATTACATAAAAAATTACCTATTCTTCTCCCAAACATCTTTTTTGAGCTTAACCTGAAGAAATTAAAAAAAAGCTAATTAGATTATGAATTAAACTCTACAAAATTACAAAATCATTACCTTGGTAATTAGATTTGTAGATGAAATCACGATTTTAAGGTGTATTCTGTTGCTATTTTGACTTTTTCTCTGTTTCCGACGTATGCTTATATGTATCGTGTGTATATTTGCAGAGAGTAGTGAGCTGATGTGTGCGTGTAAGTTGCAACGACTTTATCTTTTTTTTTTCTTTAATTTCTTTTTGTTTTTTATTGTTTTAATCACAGCTGTTGGTTGATTTAATGATCAGATGATGGGTCTCCACATGGACTCTATGTAAGTTGGATCTGACTCTATATAGGATATAATGTTCTTCTTAATTTTTTATATTTTAAAATTTATTTAAATTAAAAAAAATTATAATATAAAAATTAGTTACACTAATTAAGCTCGCCCCTGCTTGACGAAACCGAAAACCCTAAAATCCTCAACACAACACCACAGACATAAAAAAATGGAAATGGAGATTGATAATCCAAACACCACCACAGAATTGAAATCAGAGGGGCTATTCAAAGCAGCTCAAGTAGGCGATACTTCAGTGTTCGAATCTCTCTCCCAACAAAATAATCTCCTCAAATTTCTATCTCTCCGAAACGAAGATCACCGCTCTCTCCTTCACGTCGCCACCTCATCCGGACACACCTCAGGTCCATTAATATTATTATCTCCATAAATTAATTAATACCCGACTAGTGTTTCTTTAATCTCTATAAATTCAACCTAATTACTCATTATGTTATTGTTTGTTTATTTTGCTATCTAATTGGATGTGTCATCACTTATTTATAGTTTGCTTTTTAGGTAGTAATACTGAATTTAGTTTTTTCGAGTTAAGCACGAGTATGTTTGTTGGTGGTTTGTTTGCGTTACGGATAGTTTGGTGTTTAGGACTATATGAATTTATTTGGTTGTGTCCTAGTAGTAAGTTTGGTTTTGTTGATGATAGGTGGTGAAGATACTATCCGCTGCTGATCCGTTGGTTAGTGGTATAAATAGTGCTGATGACGAAGGTTGGGTCCCGTTACATTCTGCTGCCAGTAGTGGAAATGTTGAGATTGTCGAGCTTCTGCTGAGTAGAGGTCAGGCTTTTATGCCTGTTTGTATTAAGCTAGCTTCCTAAACAATTATTGCAATTGCTTAATGTCTTAAACCTGGATCTTTTCGTTTTTCGGGAAAATACTAATGTTTCATAATATTAGAGTGGTGGCATCGATTTGCGCTTTCTAGTCATTGCAGATATATACTTTATCCAAATTCCATGTATGATTGACTTTTTAAGTGGAGCTCAATGTGTAAATTCTTTGTAGTAGTTCTAAATGTTCTCTTAAATATATGGTTTTAATATATATATTTAAGAGAACATATATTAATACTAATTAAAAAAAAAAATCTTTGTATGGTTTTAAAACATGTCTTGTGGTGGAACGAGGAGGTTCAAAAGAAGGTTAAGGCTAAACTTGCGCTCTTTAAAGAGCTTTTATCGATCTGCGTAGGGCCGGAGAGGATTCGGAAGATGGAAGCATACAAGGTGGCGAGACGAGAGACAAAAAAGGCAGTTGCGAAAGCTAAAGAGGAGGCATATGCGGGGCTGTACAAGCGCCTAGATATGAAAGAAGGAGCGAATGCAATCTTTAAACTAGCTAAAGCTAGGGAGAGAGGGAGGCGCGACCTGGGTTCTGTTAAGTTTGTTAAAGATGATTCAGGCCGAGTGTTATTGAATGAGGATGCTATTAAGGACAGGTGGAGTTCGTATTTCCATAATCTTTTCAACGAGGCGAGGAGGAGTGGTGCCGGTGTGGAACTAGAGGGCTCTCTTTCACATGTGATTGCCTTCGATCCCTGTGAGCGCATCAGCAAGGATGAAGTCAAGGGAGCCTTGCAAAAGATGGATAGAGGGAAGGCGGTAGGTCCGGATCTTATCCCAATCGAGGTTTGGCTTTGTCTTGGTGAGGTTGGCGTTCAATGGCTAGCAGATCTGTTCAATGTTCTTCTTTTGGGTGCTAAGATGCCAGCTGAATGGAGACGTAGTGTTGTGATCCCTTTTTTCAAGAATAAAGGCGATGCTCAAAGTTGTAGTAACTACCGGGGTATTAAATTACTCAGTCATACTATGAAACTTTGGGAGAGAGTGGTTGATAGTAGGATTAGAAGAGAAGTTGAAATCTCAGAGAATCAATTTGGATTTATGCCAGGGAGATCAACGATCGAGGCCATTCATCTCGTTAGACGCCTAATGGAGAAGTTCAGGGAACGTCGCAAAGACCTCCATATGGTGTTCATTGATCTTGAGAAGGCCTATGATAGCATCCCCCGTGAAGCTATTTGGAAGAGCCTTGAGGAGAGGGGAGTGTCGTCGGCACTCGTTAGGGTGATTCAAGACATGTACTCCCAAGCTAGTTCTTGCGTTCGGACCCCAGTGGGGGACTCCCGTTTCTTCCCTGTTGAGATGGGGCTTCATCAGGGGTCGGCCCTGAGTCCTTTTCTTTTCGCCCTTATCCTTGATGTCATGTCGCGGGGGATTCAAGATGCTGTCACTTGGTGCATGCTCTTCGCGGATGATATTGTGCTAGTGGCGGAATCGAGGAGGGAGGTGAACAACAAATTGGAGCTTTGAAGATCTACTTTGGAGTCCCAAGGGTTACGTATGAGCCGTTCTCAAACCGAGTATCTCTGGTGTAACTTCAGTGGTGAGGCCAACGAAGAAGGGGTGGAGGTTAGGATTGAAGACCAGATCGTCCCGCAGACGGATAAATTCAAGTATTTGGGTTCGATCATCCACAAGGAAGGTGAGATTGAAGCCGATGTCACGCATCGAATCAAGGCTGGGTGGCTAAGGTGGAGGGCAGCGTCAGGGGTAATGTGCGATAAGAAAGTCCCGTTAAAGTTGAAAGGGAAATTCTATAGAGCGGCTATCCGTCCTGCGATGTTATATGGTTCCGAGTGTTGGGCGGAGAAGAAGGCTCTCGTAAGCAAGTTGGAAGGGGCTGAAATGAGGATGTTGCGGTGGTCTTGTGGGCGCACGATGTTGGACAGAATCCCGAACTCGGTGTTTAGGAGCGAGCTTGAAGTGGCGCCTTTTTCTGCGAAAGTTAGGGAAGGAAGGTTGAGATGGTTCGGCCACGTTCGAAGGAGGCTGGCTGAAGCCCCAGTTAGGAGGGTCGAGAGTCTGGCGGTTGTTGGGGCGAGGAGGAGAGGCAGGCCGAGGAGGTCGTGGGAAGAGCAGCTCAGGATGGATTTAAAGGCCTTAGACTTAAATGAGACCATGCTCGCGGATAGGTGTTCTTGGAGGCGGCGTATCAGAGTGGTGGATTCCCTTTTAGGTTGTGGCTCGGTTGTCGAGAGCCTCAGAGTTGCCTTGTCCCGGTTAACGATTTTTTAGAAGTTCGGCTTTAGCATTCTCACTTTTCGTTTTTAGTGTCTTCTGTTTTTGGTTTTGCAGTTGCAGGGAGCTTGGCTCGGTGTTATCTATGTGCAGGACTTTCCCTGTAGTTGGAGCGCATCAAGCAAGGAGTATCTTAAATCCTCGCAGGTAGGTATGCCCCATGTGGAGAACGCCATGGGCCTCAGGTATGTCATTATCCATTTCCGTATCATTTCCGTTGTTTTTTTTTTCAACACTCTATGTATGTCGTGCACTCAGCGGAGGGTCTTCACGGAAACAGCCTCCCCGCTTCCAAAGGTGGGGGTATGGTCTGCGTACAACTTACCCTCCCCAGACCCTGCTCTGAGCGGGATATACTGGGTATGTTTGGTTTGGTTTGGTTTTTTTTCTATGAAGTTCAAAGTTGCCTTTTGAAGATTTTATTCAATAGTTCTTTTTGAGAAATTTAACCCCACAATTGTTTTAGTGCTTATTATTGATAACTCGTGTCTTGACGTCCCACAAGCACATACTTCCTATGGAGCACGTTTTTAGTTATACATTGAACAGGACATCAGTCACTATCAACAAATCAGTATTTGCTTAAGAAATGTGATGTACTACTGTCAAAATTCTGATTTCTGAGGCTATCGGCAACAGCTATTTTTCTTTCCTGTAACTGATTGAAACTCTTAAAGTATATATATACAACTTGTTACAAAAATTGTATAAGGATATTTGGTTAATTCAACACCATTGCGCTAAAAATTATTATTTACAGGAGCTGATGTTAATCTAAAGAATAATGGTGGACGCACTGCCCTTCACTATGCATCTAGCAAGGGTTGGTTAAAAATAGCTCAAATTTTGATCGCGCGTGATGCAAAGTTGAATGTGAAGGATAAGGTTAGTAATCTCATGTGAGGTTTGACTTCTGCAAAAAGAAAATTTTGTCTTCAAGTAATAATATTATTCCCATTCTTCAATTACTATCATATCTAACTCACTTCAATTTTGACTATAAAAGGCTTTCCCTCTGTTAAATATGTATGGTTTTCAATTAATTCAGGTTGGATGTACCCCACTGCACCGTGCAGCGAGCAGTGGAAATGCAGAACTGTGTGAATTCTTGATTGAAGAAGGAGCAGAAGTTGACGCTGAAGATAGGGCAGGTCAAACTGCCCTTATGACTGCAGTAATCTGTGACAACAGAGAGGTTTTGAAAACTAAATTTTTAAAATGAGACATAGTTTGGTCATGCATCATACTTGTACTAGCTATGTTACTATTTTACCTACGTTCTATTTTAGATGATATGTTTAACTTTATTAGTTTATACTTTGCTAGACCAGTCATTTATCCCATTAAGACCTTAGTCCAATATGTGCAGTGGTGGACTATGGGTCTGAGCTTTAGCTTAGGTGTTCAGAGTTTTAATAGTCTGAATACATCTTTATATTGAGCAGATTTCAGTAGCTTTATGAACTTACACTTTTCTCAATCATCTTCCTCACAATGGGTAATCAGAATGTTATCAAACTGATCTTGGTACACTGCAATTTCTTTTAGCCACAAGTTCATAACCCTTATGTCTGACCAATCGTGTTATGTGTCGACTAAAGTTGTACAATGCATTTGTAATTTTGTATGGATTTAAAATTCTCTGCACTCGGCAAGAACTTGTTTAGGATCATAGTATTGTTATTTGATTAATAGGTTTTAGCGCCTAGAGTTAGTTTAGGTATTTACTAAGCAATTAGTCATATGGTTATGACTCGGAGAGATATCCTGGAGATAGAGGGAGAGGGACAATAGGCAAATGAATTTTTAAGTTTCAGTCTGCATTGTGGCCTTTCTTTTACTAACTCGGTACTATCAGACTGTACTAGGATTTCCTTGTGTTATAGTATATAAGAAACGGCAGAGAAATGTGAGATCTAAGTTCATAAGAATGGCACCATCATCCCTTCCACCGACTCTCAGTGTCTTTTCCATCAAAGTCTGTCATTTTTTCATTTATATTTTTGATTGTGAATTTGTGATTTACTCTTCGTGACAGTTGCAGCAGATATTGCTCTTGAAATGTTTCACACCAGATGTTTCTGGAACCAATTTACAACCATTGTCATCTTTCTTAATCCCAACTTTGTGTTGTACACTTTGCATTGCCCCTCACGCACCATGTAAGCTATGTAATGCTTCTGAACATAACTAGGTAGTGGCACCGTTTTGCAATTGCACCTTAATCTATTGCTCTGCCGCTGTTGTCACTTTGGTAAAGTGAATGTAAAACATTGTGATTGAACCTCAATCTTTTTCTGTGCCGCTGTTGTCACTTTGGATTAAGTGAATGTAGAACATTATGATATGGAGGGAATCCACTAAAATAGAATTACTAGTGGACATAGACGACATCAGGAAATTTGCAATCTAATAGGTCGGACCAAATGGCAATTACTGTGATTGAACTTGACAAAGCACTTAATAGTATGACACTCTACGCACTTAGCAAAACATTTTTCTACGGTTATTAGCTTGTTGATTCTATTGGCAAAGTGCCACATTATAGTATTTGCCCCATGCGATGCTCAGGCACTCATTAATTTATCATGGTAAGTATGAGTAGAAATATTCTAGCAGGAAGTAGCAATATGCTAATTTCCTGTGTTTTTGAAGGGCTTATCAAACATAAGTTAATGTACTTTAAATCTTCTCTTTATCTGGTCGACAGGTGTCTCTGTTACTGATAAGACATGGAGCGGATGTGGACATAGAAGACAAAGAAGGTTATACTGTACTCGGTCAAGCTTCAAATGATCTAAGACCACTACTAATTGATGCTGCCAAGGCGATGCTTGAAGGATGAATACGCTATGGTCTTTTGTCATGAGAAACAAAAGGGAGTAAGGTTAGAGTGGTCGATCAAATCTGGAAGAGCTTGTAGATGAAAGAAACAAACAGTTGATGTTCAGTTTATTACTTTGTTCCAAAGACAATGTTGTTTATTTTTGCTTGCTTACTCATAACTCATATGTACACTAGACAGCAACTCAGTTATGGAAGTGTTAGATCTAACTTGTGGCTATATCCTACTGGTGTTTTTTTTTCTTTTAAGTTTTTGCTAAAAGTGTACCCCTGATTTGTTTGAAAGTTCATTTCAGTTACAGATATATTATACCTTAAACAGTCATGTAATAGGAAAAATGACCAAAATCCTGCATATTCATCAAGTATGGACTACAAGAAAAGATCCTCTTTTTTTTTTTCCGCAGTATAAAATATTCAATCTAGGATGCATGTCAGCAGGAACGTCAGAATAGTCTTGCTCATTCCGCAGGCTGCGTGGTATCTGTTAGTCTGTTACGATGCAAACCTGCTTGCATAATGTGAGATATAAGAAACACTGGTGTATTATGGTGTTATGCATCACAGAGAAGTGCATCTATCTTTTAACTTGTGTTAATTAATTTACAACCTCAAGAGCAAAAATGTCCCCCTGTTAAAGGACCGAAAGACGAGAAGGGCAAACTTGGAATCTTGGATATCTATTTTTTTTTTTGTAATGCTAATGAAGTTAATACCAGCCGTTGGTCCAGTCTATCTTCTCTTCCCCCATCTTCTAGTTATATCTCCTCTTGAGTAGTGGGAGAGAAGAGAAGGATCATGGTTTCTTCTTGTTTGCTGGATGCTTGTTTTACATCTTCAACATTGACAAATACCAGAACTAACAATGATAATAAGTACACCACACTATCTTCTTCACACCCTGTAAGGGTCAGAAACCCTCAGCTTTTTTTGCACAGTAAAAGCAAACCACTGCTTTCTATAAATGTCTGTTTCAAGAATTTTCTTCATCAACTGCCAACATGTAGACAAGATTCTATTCTTCAAACATCCCTTGTTCCTTTAACTGCTTCTCTTGCTGTACTCCTATTCTTCAGCCCTGCAGGTAATTATCTTCTCCTTTTCTTAATTGTTATTACTCTTTTATTAATATTTAAATAACAGAAATTGCAGAACTAAGTTAAATTTTCTTTTATTCACATTCTATTTGGTTGGATAGTATATGTTAAGTTATCAATTCTCCTAAAACTTTAGAGTATTAGAAGACGATCGCGATAGGTATAGTATGTTTTATATGGTAAAACACCCCTCACTGGAGAGCCTTTTTTTTTTTTTTTTGAGATTGAAGAATGGGTCACTAGGTGTGTCAAAAGATCTCTGGTACATGCTTTATTTTGCTAAGTAGCTCTGATAGATGTTAAGTAACCTATGTAAGGACCATGAAATGGTGTTCGAAAAATGGTGCTCCTTTTATGGTTCATTCTATAGATTGCTCCCACCCTGTAAAGGACTTTGAGAAACAATATAATTTACTTCTAGTCATCTTAACTACACTGTGATAAAAACGTATAGGATTCAGTCATTCAGCAAATCTTAGCTTAGACATTTGTTTTTTTAACCTAGTGAGTGTGGGTTCGGACACTGATTTTTTTGGGTAAATATTGGAACACTAAAACTGAATTTGCTTGAATTGCAGCAAATGCTGGATTACTCTCTGGTTCAACCGGAATAGAGTCTGTCCCTGGTCCCGAGTTACCAAAAATTGAATTCCTCAACAAATTCAATGGTAAGAATGCTCTGCACATTCTCTTAAGCAATTTATGTGTAGGTTGATACTGATAGGCTACTGGCCCTTGCATATGCAGAGGAAAACCAGAAAAGATATGCAGAAAATGATGCAAGATTCAAAGACTCTCCAGTGCTGAAGGAATTGCTTGAGAAATCAAAGCTAAATAAAGAGAAGTAATCCTCTCTCAGCTTAACATCAATCTTATATACTTACTGAACCTATTTTTGTTTCCGGTACATTAAGATTGAAACTTCCCAAGTTCCCATATATAAACAAATACAGTTAAGTCCAAGACCCAGTTTTACGAAATCGAAATAATGTCTGAACGATGAACTAAAAAGGCTTTGAAATAAGGTTGTTGTAAGATATGTGTGGTTGATTTAAAACAAATCTTGCATGACCTATGTAAAATGAAAGTTATCATGTTAGATAAAATTATTAAGATTTAAGAGAAATAATCACTATGGCTTAATTCGGATGAAAGGACTAAATGAGGTAAAATGGAATGGAAAATGTATAAATTCAAGATGAAAGGGAAGTATGTAAAGACTAAGAGGAAGAATATTCATTTCTGGATTGGTGATATTGAGACGTATTATTGTATTTGTATGGATAATATAGAGTACTGAATGAAAATTATGCAGATTTTCATAAAATGTAACCATTTGATTCCATTACCAGTAATATATCAGTTCCAAGCAAATAGTGCTTTTAAAACCTTTATAGTAAACTCATACAACAATGTTTGTGAGCTATAACTTAAATTGTGCCGTGGGGATGAATTTTCAGGAACAAACAAGCAATCCAAGACAAGTACTGCTTGCGTGGTGCAGAATGGGGTGTGGGAGATTGTTCAACAGAAGGAATGAGACCGGATGAAAGAGATGAATTCATCGCAATGTTAAAGAAGAAAACGGGAATAGAGTGATGAGATTATAGATGCACAGTACACAGTAGTCATTGTTTTCCAACTAATATTGGATTTGGATGGCTGGCAGTTGTTGAGTAAACTAGTTGAGACATTGAGTCAAGTATAGTGTCATCAACTAGTGCTGACAAATTACATATCATTCTTTTCTCTGGAATGTTGTTTTATATGTAGTAACAAATTGCACACTATAGCTATGACCACTTTGCCATCAAAATATATATAGATGTGGACTTTGCCATCAAAATATATATAGATGTGGTTATAATTTATACTGTGGAACATGTTAAAAGCCTGATCGGTAGCTTAAAGCTACCCAATTCACCTTAAGTCTTAAGTTGTTTATTTGTATACACTTAAATTTTTTAATTAATTTAATTTTAGTTCAAAAAATTTAAATATATTTGATATATTTTTTTAACTTATTTTTTTTTCATATTAATTTATATATATATGAGTCACCAACTCGTATAATATTCTTTGCATATATTTATATTTTATATTTTTATTTTATGTTTAAAAATTATTATTTTTAATTAGTTTTTCTAAAATAAATTTACTTTAAATAAAATTAGTCAAACAAATATAACTAATTTAAAATTATCACTTTTAACTTGTAAATTGCATTTAATTTTTTGAGTCTAGCCCAAACGGACTGATGAGGCTGTGTTATGTAATGTATACTTTACATTAACTACTTATCTTTATGTAAACATTTCTAGTATGCTACTTTGTCATTATTAAAAATTTCATTAATATTTTTAAAAAACTTTTGATAGTGTAAACGGAAGAAAAAAATAATTACCGAAGATAACTTAATAGATGTGAAATATTAATAGAAGATAGTCCTTTAATTTTTAATTTCAACATTTTCTGATAATTTATTTAATATATATGATCTATATCTATATATATTATAATGCCAGGAGATCGGAAATGCACCAGAATCATTTAAAATATTTTTCTTAAATTTTCACTTTTTTGTTTTTTTTATTTAATTTTTTCTTACATTAAGTAGCATCTTAATGACATCTTAATAGTCATTAATTACACTTATGAATATATATATATATATATATTAAATTTACGTCATGTTATTTATATAAAAGATTGATAAATTTTATTTGAGCATTATAATTATTATTCAAATTTAAAATAGTTATATGTATAAAACTAAGATTATTTTCATGTAAATTAATGACTTAAAATTGTTCACATTGCATCATTTTTTATTACATGCACGATAGGACAAACGATCTCAACTACTCGAACAATATTTTATCAATAATTGTGGAAAAATCTAGAATTTGTACAAAATAATATTGACAGATTTTTTATTTTTTATATAATAAACTCAATCATTTTATTGCGAAATTAAGTCGATAAAAATGTTATACACATGTTGTTTCATTATATTGTATCAAAATAAATTAATATTCTAATTATATAAATTCTTATGCTATTATTGAGCATATATGTTATGATAGGGGTGTCGGCTTTCAAAACGTTATTTAGTTTTATTTAATATTGTATTTGCTACTTTTCATATTATGATATTTCTAAGATTATTAAACTTTTTGATATATAATTAGAGTATTATTCCAACTAATAATTAATACAAACTGTTTTAAATCACTTTTTAGGAAAATTTTAAAATACCAATCTACATATATTATAATAGCCGGAGATTGAGGAGGCTTTCACTCTGATGGTTCAAAATTTTTTTCTTGATTTTTCACATTTTTGATTTTTTTATTAAATAATTTCCTACATTTAATAGGATTATAATTAGTCATTAATTGTACCTATTAAACTTATATTAAATACACTTTCTTTTATAATTAAAACAAAATTTTAGCCAGCAATTATTATAATTATCTATATAAAATATTTTAATTATTATTATTTCTTTATTAGAACATTTTAATTATTATATTAACATAAAATGTTAATTATCCGTATAAAAGTACAATTATTTCAAGTTAAAATGATAAACTAAAATTATTTATATAGTTCATTTCTAATCCTTATTCAAAATCATTGCAATTTTTTTTTTTGGAATAATAAATAAACGATTTTAACTTTTCGATAAATTCGTAATTAGTGACCGTGAGAATCCTGATAAGTTACGGAAGTATATAAATTTTTAGTTAACATCTACAATTTAAAATACAAGTAATATTATATAATTTACTTTTACACATGAAACATAGGTATGATCAACTCGATTAAATTGAACCAATCCAACCTTTTTCTTTAATGATTAAATCAATGAAAAAGTTATACATTCGTTGTTTCATTATATTGCGTTGGAATAAATTAATATTCTAACTAAACACATTCTTATATTAATACTAATCAATTAATCACGCATGTATGTTATGAGATGGCTGTCGGCTTTGAATAACATTTTATTTTATATTTATAAATTTTTATTATAAAAATTATGTTGACAGTGTAATTTGGTAGGAAAAAAAAAATAAGAAGCCTTTATGGAGTTAATGAAGTTGATAATATGTTAGAGAATCTTCATTTTGCATAAATAATTAATTTTAAACGATTTAGTGTTTATCAGAATCCAATAATTTTTAGATTCATTTTTATTGGAGATGGAATATAGTTACATGTACATATTTATTATAAAATTTGATATAAAAGTATTAAAATATGTGAGTACCATTTTGAACATGTGTGCATGAATTTAAATTAAATATTACATACAAATAAAGTTCTTACAAATAATGCTCAAAAAAATTAATCAAATGAATATATACAAGTGTCGGATCACTCCAAAAAATATGAAGCATGACTTACAAAATGCATTTGAATTCTCTTCTGTTTGTCATACAACCAAATTTATCGACAAGTTAAGTCAATCACACTTCTTATCACATTTACATTCTGCTTCTTTTCTTCGTCATACAAACAAATTTATCAACAAACTAAGCAAATCACGTCTTTCATAATTGGCGTCGACAACAAAAATATTTCAAAAATGTTACTTTTACTTATCCATTGTCAAACTTTACAAATGTTTATCAATATTGAATTTCAAAAGCATTTTTTATGCAACAAAATAGATGGCATCAATATTTTCGAAAATATTATTATTAACACTTAAGAGTTTAAGTAAAACATGTTTTCTTTTCTTTTCTCTATAATTCTTAAACTTTCAAATTTAATTACATTTTACACAAGTTTCAATTTATCATATCAACTTTCAAATAATAAAACTCAATGAAAAATAATGTTATATATACAATTTTTAAAAATATTTTCGTGCCACGCGCAGCACGGTTTTGTTAGCTAGTATATTATAATGCCTGGAGATCGAAAAGTTACTAGAAGCGTTTAAAATAGTTTTCTTGAATTTTCGTTTTTTTGATTTTTTTATTAAAAATATTTTTTACATTAAATGCTCATAATGGCATATTAATTAGTAATTAATTATACCTAATAAATATATATTAATTTTATTTTATTTTATTTATTTAAACAATTATTAAACATTATTCGAGCATTATAATTATTAATCATTTTTGGGATCAAGTGGTCCAAAATACTGATTCTGGAAAAAATGACCCGAAATACCGACAAGATATGAAGTTTCGGCCTCCGTATTAACTGAATACGTTACACGGTCAACCGTATTAGCTGGATACGGAACACGGTCTTCCGTGTTATGCATGATACGGAAGAGCGTGTACCGTGTTTGTGCTGCGCACCCGCCTAACACGAGACACAGTACACCGTGTTACACAGAACACGTTACACCGTGTACCGTATCATGCACTGTTACGGAAGACGAAATACTGTATTACCCCTCATATCACGGTACACGATTTGACGTGTCCCCTCAGTAAATAGGGCTAGACATGCTCAAATATTAGTATTTTGGTAATTTTCTCTAATTATTATTTAAATATTAAAAATTAATTACATATATAATTAAGTTTATTTTTAGATAAAATGACGACTAAAAATTGTTTATACTGCGTTCTTTTTTATTTCCTATCGAATAACACTCCAATTTCTTTTCGGACAATTGTAATACAGACTATCCTTAACTTCTCAACCAATCTTCATTATTAGTAATTATGATTGTAATAAATTATAGAAATATATAAATTTTCGCTTAACACCTATAATAAAAATAATATAAATAGTTTTTTATTTTTACACATGAATAAATTACACATGGGTTTTGTCCAAACCGATTTAATTGAAAAAAATAAATTTTATCGATAAAAAATGTTATATACCCGTTGTTCGTTATATTGTATTGAAATAAATTAATATTCTATTTAAATAAATTCTTGCACTACTATTGAACATGTATGTTATGAGAGGGCGTCGGCTTTAAAAAATGTTATTATATATAATATATATAACTTTTGGTCGTAGTCGTAAAGACTACGTTTGTATTATAATTGCTACTTTTTATGTTTATGATATTTTCGAGATTATGAAAATTTTAGATATATAAAGAGAGTATCTTCAAACTTATAATTCAAGCAAATTGTTTTGAATCAATTTTTTTAAAAAAAATTTAAGAGACCAATCAATTTTTAAAAATAATAAAAAATAATTCATCTATTTTCAATATTTTAAAATAAAAATTTATGAACCGCGCGAAGCGCGGATAAGTTTCCTAGTATATATTATAATGTCAGGAGATCAGAAAGTGTCCAGGTTTCTTTAAAATAGTTTTCTTGCAATCTTAAAAATAGTCATTTTTTAATTTTAACAATTTTTTATTTGATTTTTCCTTAATTTATTAAATGATTTATTAAATGAAGGTAAATGCCATTTAAGTATGGTAAATGCCATTAAAGTATATTTTTATTTGATTTTGCCTTAATTTATTAAATAATAAATGAAGGTAAATGTCATTTAAGTACGATAAATGCTATTAAAGTGTCAATATATATAATAAAAGTAGACGAATGAACATGTGGTGTGGCAGCTTAAAAAATTTTCAAGGCATTTTTATAATATTTTTATTCATCGTTTCCGAGAAATCAGGGCGCATGATGATATTCTTGTGTGGACTCGACATCGATCCTTGCTGGGATCCTACTTTTCATATTATTTTTCACCTGCTAACCATATAAACGTATAGGTACTTTGATTTTTAATTAGCATTTCATAATATATACCATTTTGTGGATGTTAATATAGGAAATAATATTTAAAATTTATGACAACATACTACTTTTTATTAAACAAATATTTATATAGACATAAAAATTGGTTTTATATTAAAAAAATGTTTATATGATGTTGCAACTAAAAAATGTTATGCTTTAAAATATTTTTTATAATAAAGTACTTATAAATTTATAAATGAAAATTTATTTATTCAATAAAAAATTGTTTCGCTAAAATGACATCTTAGAAAGGTCTTAAGTCTTAACTTATCCTTTCTTTTACTTTTTTCCTACCCACATCCTATTTTAGTGGCTCCTAACATCAAACCTTTCCTTTAGTAATATCTTTTCAATTTCTTTTTTCATCTTGTTTGAAAAACATTTTTTAATGTTTTTTTACATATATTTTACTTAGATAGTTCTTATTTTGTAGTTAATATATAAAGTAAAATAGTGAATTTGTGACATGTAGTTCTCCAAACTTTTTGCTAACTTCTTGAATCTATATAAATCATTTTTTCATTTATCTTTGCAATAGATTTTTTGAGAGTTTAAATAATATCTTGATATATATAAATAATATTTTTAAATACTTAAATTCTTTAATTTTCTTTATTACTAGAATAGTAGAATTACAAAAGAGATTCAAGTTTACATGTATATATCTATATCTATATATATATTATAATAGCAGGAGATCAGAGAGATTTCATTCAGAAGCCTTAAAATTTTTTTCTTGATTTTTCACTTTTTTATTTTTTTACTAAAATAATTTCCTTGCATTTAATAGCATTTTAATTAGTCATTAAGTGTACATATTAAACTTATAAAAAATTCATTTTATTTTATAACTTATATAAAATTTTAACAATCTTTATTAGAACATTAAAATTATAATATTAATATAAATTTTAATTATTTATATTAAAGTACAATTATTTCAATGTAAAATGATAAAATAAAATTAATTTATATCGTCCATTTCTAATCATTATTCAAAATCACTGCAATTTTTTTTGACGACAATAAGTAAATGATTTTAATTTTTCGATAAATTCGTAATTAGTGACCGTGAAAATCCTGATAATATGCGTAAGTATAGATATTTTCCGATTAACATCCAAAATTTTAATGCAAGTAATATTTTATAATTTACTTTTGCACATGAACAAAATTACACGTGGTGTGACCAACCGATTAATTTAAACCAATCCAACCCTTTTTATACTGATTAAATCAATAAAAAAGTTATACATTCGTTGTTTCAATATATTGCGTTGGAATAAATTAATATTCTAATTACATAAATTCTTATACTATTACTAATCAATTAATCATGCATGTATGTTTTGAGACGGGCATCGACATTTAAGAACGTTAATTAATTATATTTAATATTTATAAATTTTTATTGTAAAAATTATGTTGACATTGTTATTTGGTATAAAAAAAAGTAAGAAGCCATTGTGGAGTTGATGAAGCTGATAATATGTTAGAGGATCTTCATTTTGGTTATATAATTAATTTTAAACGACCTAGTGTTTATGCAAATTTCAATGATTTTTAAATTCATTTTTACTTGAGACAGAAAATAATTACATGTACATATTTATTATAAAATTTAATATAAGAGTATTATAATATGTGAGTACTATTTGAACATATATCCATGAATTTAAATTTAATATTATATACAAAAAAGTTTTTATAAATGCTCAAAAAAATATGAAGCATGACTTACATAATGCATTTGAGTTCTATTTTGTTTGTTATACAACCAAATTTACCGGTAAATTAAGTCAACCACACCTCTTATCTACATCTTTTTTTCATCATACAAACAAATTTATCAACAAACTAAGCAATCACGTCCCTCATAATGCCAACTTTACAAGTGTTTATCAATATTGTATTTCAAAAATATTTTTTTATGTAACAAAATAGGTGTCGTCAATATCTTTGAAAATATTATTATTAATTCTTAAAAGTTTAACTGAAACATGTTTTTTTTCTGCTAATTATTTTCTAAAATTTAATTACATTTTTACACCAGTTTCAATTCATCATATCAACTTTCAAATAATAAAACTCAACGAACAGTAATATCATATATATAATTTTTAAAAATATTTTCGTGCTGCGCATAGCGCGGCTTTGTTACCTAGTTAACTATAATTGACTGGTCTTGAATGTTGTTATTCAATATTCTAAAATGAATAGTCCTAAACTTAGACTGCAGACCGTTGCAGATCATCATTTTTTTTCCAGACGTTTCCGTGTGTATCCCTTTTGTAACTCCCCTTTCATTAAAAACTCTAACTCCCCTTTACTAACAATAACTATTATTAATTTTATAATTTTAATATTAATAAATTAATTAAAAATTAATCAATTAATTAATTAAAAATTACAGGGATAAGATTTCTTAAATCAGGCAGTAGCAAAATTACCAGAAAAGCAAGGGGATTCTTGTGCAAATTTTTAAATCATAATATTCACATGCATAATTATTTTATGAATTTTAACTAAAACAATTTTAAAAAATTCATAACAAATAATCTACACATCACAAAATTATGAGAAAAATATCTAGATGATCCATAACACTTATAGAACCCAGATCAATGTTCAAAATCTCATGCAAATATTATTTTGAATTAATTCATAAT
Source organism: Saposhnikovia divaricata (assembly GCA_036435485.1). Classification (NCBI taxonomy): domain Eukaryota; kingdom Viridiplantae; phylum Streptophyta; class Magnoliopsida; order Apiales; family Apiaceae; genus Saposhnikovia; species Saposhnikovia divaricata. The sequence continues at coordinate 132,161,481 of CM071594.1, read as the reverse complement.
TAAATCCAAATAAACTTGCAAAAATCATAATAAATCCATACATGCATAAAAAAATCTGAATTTTTTTATATGAATCTCTATATGCAGAACCTAGCTCTGATACCATTGAAGGAATTTACGAATGAGCGGAAGCGCAAATAACAATTATTTCCGTAAAAACCGTGTATCGCACATATAGAAAATCATGTAAAAATGAATAAACGAGGAATCGTGATCATACCTTGAAAAATCGAAGCTTTATAAAATGGTTTCTCGCAGTTGCTTCTCAGAGTGTGAAGCACTCTACCGGTATCCACCAAGATAAATTTCTTCGATGAAGCTTTTTATAAAAACAAGGTTTTATAAAAATGGAGGTTTGAGAGAGAGAGAGAGAGAGATGAAGAAGATGGAGGCTTTAAGTTTTTCACAAAAACCAAGTGTCTCATACTCTTCTCATCTCATTCTATTTATAGGGCACAAGTAGGTTTTTTAACATAATTAATATATCATTATATATTAATATATAAATCCTACACTTTACCTTATAAAATGTTAAATAATAATTAAAACAATTTTAATCATTATTAAAACAACTTGCTCTCTCAAAATACCTTCATCAATAAATTAATCTTTTTATGGTGTGACCCTGTAGGTTCAATATTAAGCCGGTAGTAGAAATAAATAATAATAAACCTTTTATTTATTATTTATATGAATTCTAAAATTCATTAAATATAATTAACTGATTAATTATATTTATTCTACATCGTGAGTGATGCTTCTCAACATATCGCGACTATCCGGATAATATGAATTCACTGCTTAGAATACCAAGAACCTGTCAGTGACTAGTTACCGTACAATCAATTCCTTCTACCCTACAATATCCCGATTAAATACAAGGCATGGATCTCGTGTCAGGCCTATCAAATTTAATCATATGATTTCTTATTCATAACGCAAAGTTCATATTAATGTAAATTAGAAACTCCTTTCTAATTTCATACACTCTGGCCAGAGATTCCAGAACTCGCATACTAAGAATAACATAGGATATTCACTTCCTTACTGGAAGGGGTAGATTCTTTATTGATCGTTAACTATCTCCATACATAAATCCCTGTACCCAGAATAGACCTAATGTATGTCCTTGAGACTAAGGACTAAACCAAAGCACAGTTCATTATATATAAGATAACTTTAACGATCTCAAGTCTAAGGACACTTGTACAACTATCACTCAGTGAATAACTATTGACACGTGAGTAAACTCCATTAGTTGTCCAACTTATCGAGTCATGTTCAGTGAACTTATTCCCTAATAAGCACCTACATACTAGCTATAGTGTCACCACACAAATGCCTATGAGAACAGACATCCTCCTGACGGGAGCAAGCATAATATGTACCGATCTTTGCGGATTCACTAACTTCCGATTAGTTATCCTATGATCAGGAACTGTTTAAGTCTAGAGTTATCATCTTCTAGATCTCACTATTATAATCTCATTATAATTATAGAAGCTTTACTCTAAACTATGGAACATCTTATTTAAAACACTTTAAACAGATAATGCCCGTAATAAAATCAAAACAAGTCTTTTATTATTATTAATGAAATCAAACAAGAATACATGAAAGTTCTTCCTAACTCATCATACATGATTGGATTTAGGACAAACACTTTCAATCTCCCACTTGAACTAAAGCCAATCACCCTGGTATCTAATACCCATCTTCTCTTTATGACGATCAAAGTGAATCTGAGACAATGACTTTGTGAGTGGGTCTGCTATGTTGTTATGTGTGTCAACTCTCTCAACCTTGACATCTCCCCTTTCAATGATCTCCCTAATCAAATGAAAGCGCCGCAAAACATGTTTGGAATTTTTATGAGACCTAGGTTCCTTGGCTTGTGCTATTGCTGCATTGTTATCACAATACAACACAATAGGCTCTTCAATGCTTGGAACAACTCCCAACTCAGAAACAAATTTCCTCATCCAAACGGCTTCTTTTGCAGCCTCACTTGCAGCTATATACTCTGCTTCCGCTGTAGAGTCAGCCGTTGTCGACTGTTTGGAACTCTTCCAACTAATCGCACCACCATTCAGAGTAAACACATACCCTGACATGGATTTGCTATCACTTTCTGATTGAAAACTAGAGTCAGTATAACCCTCTATTTTCAACTCAGATCCACCAAAAACAAGAAAAGTATCCTTAGTCCTTCGCAAGTACTTAAGGATATTCTTCACTGCTTTCCAGTGGTCTTCACCTGGATTGGATTGATATCTGCTTGTCACACTGACTGAATAAGCAACATCAGGCCTAGTACATAACATCGCGTACATGATAGATCCTATTGCTGAAGCATAAGGAATCTTACTCATGCGCTCTCTTTCCTCAGGTGTCTTAGGAGACATCTTTTCGGAAAGGGATACTCCATGGCTCATCGGTATGAGACCTCTCTTGGAGTTTTCCATGCTAAACCTTTTAAGCACTTTCTCGATGTATGTACCCTGGGTAAGACCTATCATTCTTCTAGATCTATCTCTATAGATCTTCATACCGAGAATGTAGGATGCTTCACCCAAGTCCTTCATAGTGAAGTTCTTTGATAACCACACTTTGACTGATTGCAGCATCGGTATATCATTTCCTATAAGAAGTATGTCATCCACATACAATACAAGAAATGTTACCGCGCTCCCACTAACCTTCTTGTAGACACATGGTTCATCTATGTTCTTGATAAAATCAAACTCTTTGATTGTCTCATCAAAACGAATGTTCCATCTACGAGAAGCTTGCTTTAATCCATATATGGTCCTTAGCAGCTTACACACTAGGTGTTCATTCCCTTTAGAAACAAACCCCTCTGGCTGTGTCATATACACTTCCTCTTCAAGTTTCCCATTGAGGAAGGCCGTTTTCACGTCCATTTGCCAGATCTCATAGTCGTAGTAAGCAGCAATCGCAAGCAAAATCCGAATTGATTTTAACAGGGCTACAGGCGAAAAAGTTTCATCAAAGTCAATCCCTTGCCTTTGTCTGAATCCTTTTGCCACGAGCCTGGCCTTATAGGTCTCCACCTGGCCATCTGCTCCAATCTTTCTTTTGTACACCCATTTGCATCCAATAGGATTCACATCCTCTGGTGCTTCAACCAAAGTCCATACTTGGTTGGCATACATAGAATCCATTTCGGATTTCATGGCACTCTGCCATTTCTCTGAGTCAACACTACTCATAGCTTCATTATAGGTCATAGGGTCGTCATCATCAACGATTGATAACTCATTGTCATTCTCAATGACAAGGCCATAATACCTCTCAGGTTGGCGAGACACTCTTTCTGACCTACGAATGGGCTGTACCACAGAAGGTTGTTCAGTTTGAACAGGTGTTTCCTCTTGAACCGTAGTAGTTTGTGCTTCTTGAACTTCATTAAGTTCTATTTTGCTCCCACTGTTTCCTTCTAGGATAAACTGTTTTTCCAAGAAGGTAGCATGTCTGGAGACAAATACACTATGATTGGTGTAGAAGTAATACCCTAAAGTTTCTTTAGGATATCCCACAAAACTACATTTCACGGATCGAGATTCCAGCTTATCAGGGTCAACTTTCTTGACATAAGCCGGACATCCCCAAATCTTAACGTGTTTAAGACTCGGTTTCCTTTCTTTCCATATCTCATATGGAGTTTGAGGAACAGATTTGGAAGGCACCTTATTCAGTAAATATGCTGAGGTTTCCAATGCATAACCCCAAAGGAATACTGGAAGATTTGCGTAGCTCATCATGGACCGAACCATGTCTAACAAAGTTCGATTTCTCCTTTCAGATACTCCATTCAACTGTGGAGTATATGGAGGAGTCCACTGAGAGACTATACCATTTTCTTTGAGATAATCTAGAAACTCTCCATTTAAATATTCACCACCTCGATCTGATCGAAGGGTTATAATACTATGTTTGGTTTGTTTCTCCACTTCATTCTTATATTCTTTGAACTTTTCAAAGGCTTCAGATTTGTGTTTCATTAAATACACATATCCGAATCTAGATCGATCATCTATGAAAGTAATGAAGTACGAAAATCCGCCCATGGCTTGCGTAGACATCGGTCCACATACATCTGTGTGTACCAGTCCTAGCAATTCTGCAGCCCTCTCTCCATGTCCACTAAATGGAGATTTGGTCATTTTACCCAATAGACAAGACTCGCATGTAGGATATGATTCAAAATCAAAGGGGTCAAGTAACCCTTCCTTATGCAATGTCCGCAGTCTATTTTCACTAATATGACCAAGTCTGCAGTGCCACAAATAGGTGAGATTTTCATCATCTCTTTTCCTTTTATTAGTATGTTCAATTTGTAGTAAATCATGCTCTATGTCACACACATATAGACCATTATTTAAAATACCACTACCATAAAGAACATTATCTCTAAGAATTGAACATTCATTATTCTTAATAACAAACGAAAATCCATCCAAGTCTAACATGGGAATAGAAATAATATTCCTCACAATCGAGGGAACAAAATAACAATTATTTAAAACAATAGTCTTGCCCGTAGGCATATGTAAATCAAACGATCCTACAGATTCAGCAGCAACTCTTGCTCCATTTCCCATCCGTAGAATCACCTCCTCTTCCTCGAGAGTCCTACTTCTCCTTAGTCCCTGCAACGAATTGCAAATGTGAGAACCACAGGCGGTATCTAATACCCAAGTAGAATTTTGATTTATTGACATATTCACTTCAATCATGAACATACCTGAACCAGAAGCGACAGTCTCACTATCTTTCTTCTTTTTCATTTCTGCAAGGTAAACCTTGCAGTTCCTCTTCCAGTGCCCCACCTTGTTACAGTGAAAGCAAACAGCTTTGCTCTTGGGGTCTTCAGCTTTTGGTGGAACCGGCTTTTTCTCACCAACTTTCTTCTTCTTGGAAGGGTTCTTCTTCCTTTTCTTAGGATTGGAACCCTCACCAATTAGAAGAACAGAACTCTTCTTAGAGGGAAAATTCGATTCCGCAGTCTTCAACATGTTGTGGAGTTCAGCCAGGCTGACGTCCAACTTATTCATGTGAAAGTTCACAACAAACTGCGAAAATGAACCCGGAAGTGATTGCAAGACCAAGTCTTGAGTCAGTTCCCTATCCATGACAAAACCAAGTTGCCCAAGACGTTCAATCAAATTGATCATCTTAAGTACATGGTCATTCACGGATGATCCCTCAGACATCCTACAACGGAACAGCTCATTCGATATCTCATATCGAGCTGTCCTCCCTGCCACATCATACAACTCTTGCAGATGCTCTAGGATAGTGTGAGCATCCATAAGCTCATGTTGCTTCTGTAGCTCATCGTTCATGGAAGCTAGCATGATACATTGAGCAACATTAGCATCATCTATCCACTTACGATACACAACATGTTCATCATTATATGCATCGTCAGCAGGTGCAGCAGGCTTAGGTGAGTCAAGCACATATTCCAGCTTCTCAACCCTGAGAACAATTCTCAAGTTTCGAAGCCAGTTAGCAAAATTCGGACCAGTCAATTTGTGAGCATCTAGTATGCTCCGGAGTGATAGTGCACCAGACATAGTGTATATAGTAAATCTGTAAATGATAAACACATAACAACACTTAGCAAATATTCAATTTCATTTTAAAAACACTATATGAATCGGGTCTTTATTCATAAGTGACTCCCACTAGTTTATCTAATTTATTCAACCCCCTTAAGTGAAAAATTAAGCATTCATAATGCTAGTGGGAATAGGGATCCTATATTCCATCACACAACCTCGGCTGTGGCACGAAACGCCATGTGATGTTCAATAGGCAGACAACTCTTGTCAATTACATCTCATGTTATTCCCTAATAAAACTTTAGCCTCTTGAATAATTGAGTCACGGCTGTGGCACGACAAACTCAATATTCTAAGTCAAGTCTAACCCAACATTCCGTACAACTGAATCAGTCTCCAACGGCCCATGGCTGTAGCACGTAACGACCATTAGATTCTAATTCATTGTACACATCTCTATGTAATAGACAAGTATTTCTTATTTCAAAATCAAAGCCCTCGGCTGTAGCACGAAACGACAATGATTCAAAAATAAGAACTACTTTCTACCATGTTGGAAGGCTATGACCGACACAAGCCCGTTGTGTCATTGGCCAATTACTACTTGATATTATTTAATTTTAGAGGGATTATATTATGTTACAATCATAATCATATTATAAAGAGATTCTTCCTTTTAAATTAAATATTTCAAATCAATAATCGATAATTGGATGATTCCCAGATCGGGGGGAGCATTGTCAAGAGGCGTCACTTAATACCCCTTTCTTACAGATCGAAATCCGTTTTTGACAGAATCATCCATTCTCTCAATATTGAAAATTCATATTTAATTACGTGTTTCACAAACACAAGAATCTCATGATTGTATTCATAATATTATTATTAAGGCAAGAAACGATTCCTATTTCTAGATTTTCTAGAGCACGCCTTATTTTGATTTAAGTTCACCTAAATCTATCATCGCATGGTAAACATAGGCATATATCACATATATAAAAATAAATCAATAAGTAAGCATGCAAGCAATATCATGTCACACATTGATATATTGATGTATGGATTTATTATAGTATTTAAAAGCAATTAATCCAATTAAAACATGCTTTAAAAACACTTCCGGAAATATAAATAATTCAAAATTATTATATAAAAAATATTTGACCACTCCATTAGATCCGTCTTGGAAAAACGAATCCAACGATATATCGCACGCCCAAAATGGAGTTACGGAACTCAAAATAAATCAAATTTAATTTGGACAGAAGACTGTAATGCATTACAGTAATGCGTTACAACAATTTAACGCCATTAAATTGTGTAACGCATGAAGTAAATGCGCGACAACCCTTGTCACGCATTTCCCAAATGCGTGACAACCCCTCCGCGGGTGTCCTACACGCGCCCGGGACAGCAGACCGTTGCAGATCATCATTTTTTTTCCAGACGTTTCCGTGTGTATCCCTTTTGTAACTCCCCTTTCATTAAAAACTCTAACTCCCCTTTACTAACAATAACTATTATTAATTTTATAATTTTAATATTAATAAATTAATTAAAAATTAATCAATTAATTAATTAAAAATTACAGGGATAAGATTTCTTAAATCAGGCAGTAGCAAAATTACCAGAAAAGCAAGGGGATTCTTGTGCAAATTTTTAAATCATAATATTCACATGCATAATTATTTTATGAATTTTAACTAAAACAATTTTAAAAAATTCATAACAAATAATCTACACATCACAAAATTATGAGAAAAATATCTAGATGATCCATAACACTTATAGAACCCAGATCAATGTTCAAAATCTCATGCAAATATTATTTTGAATTAATTCATAATTAAATCCAAATAAACTTGCAAAAATCATAATAAATCCATACATGCATAAAAAAATCTGAATTTTTTTATATGAATCTCTATATGCAGAACCTAGCTCTAATACCATTGAAGGAATTTACGAATGAGCGGAAGCGCAAATAACAATTATTTCCGTAAAAACCGTGTATCGCACATATAGAAAATCATGTAAAAATGAATAAACGAGGAATCGTGATCATACCTTGAAAAATCGAAGCTTTATAAAATGGTTTCTCGCAGTTGCTTCTCAGAGTGTGAAGCACTCTACCGGTATCCACCAAGATAAATTTCTTCGATGAAGCTTTTTATAAAAACAAGGTTTTATAAAAATGGAGGTTTGAGAGAGAGAGAGAGAGAGATGAAGAAGATGGAGGCTTTAAGTTTTTCACAAAAACCAAGTGTCTCATACTCTTCTCATCTCATTCTATTTATAGGGCACAAGTAGGTTTTTTAACATAATTAATATATCATTATATATTAATATATAAATCCTACACTTTACCTTATAAAATGTTAAATAATAATTAAAACAATTTTAATCATTATTAAAACAACTTGCTCTCTCAAAATACCTTCATCAATAAATTAATCTTTTTATGGTGTGACCCTGTAGGTTCAATATTAAGCCGGTAGTAGAAATAAATAATAATAAACCTTTTATTTATTATTTATATGAATTCTAAAATTCATTAAATATAATTAACTGATTAATTATATTTATTCTACATCGTGAGTGATGCTTCTCAACATATCGCGACTATCCGGATAATATGAATTCACTGCTTAGAATACCAAGAACCTGTCAGTGACTAGTTACCGTACAATCAATTCCTTCTACCCTACAATATCCCGATTAAATACAAGGCATGGATCTCGTGTCAGGCCTATCAAATTTAATCATATGATTTCTTATTCATAACGCAAAGTTCATATTAATGCAAATTAGAAACTCCTTTCTAATTTCATACACTCTGGCCAGAGATTCCAGAACTCGCATACTAAGAATAACATAGGATATTCACTTCCTTACTGGAAGGGGTAGATTCTTTATTGATCGTTAACTATCTCCATACATAAATCCCTGTACCCAGAATAGACCTAATGTATGTCCTTGAGACTAAGGACTAAACCAAAGCACAGTTCATTATATATAAGATAACTTTAACGATCTCAAGTCTAAGGACACTTGTACAACTATCACTCAGTGAATAACTATTGACACGTGAGTAAACTCCATTAGTTGTCCAACTTATCGAGTCATGTTCAGTGAACTTATTCCCTAATAAGCACCTACATACTAGCTATAGTGTCACCACACAAATGCCTATGAGAACAGACATCCTCCTGACGGGAGCAAGCATAATATGTACCGATCTTTGCGGATTCACTAACTTCCGATTAGTTATCCTATGATCAGGAACTGTTTAAGTCTAGAGTTATCATCTTCTAGATCTCACTATTATAATCTCATTATAATTATAGAAGCTTTACTCTAAACTATGGAACATCTTATTTAAAACACTTTAAACAGATAATGCCCGTAATAAAATTAAAACAAGTCTTTTATTATTATTAATGAAATCAAACAAGAATACATGAAAGTTCTTCCTAACTCATCATACATGATTGGATTTAGGACAAACACTTTCAATGGCAACGGGTTGGATCGGGTTGGATACCTGTGATATCCAAATCCAAACCCGAATCTTAAATCCAAATCCAAACCCGATCCAAATCCAATCGGATCTGGAAATTCAAAATCCAAACCCGATCCATCGGGTTTGGATCGGGTTCGGGTTTATCCAAACCCGAATTACATAAAAATTTCATAAAAAATAAAATTACAATTACAAATAAATATATAATTAGCAATGATGAAAGCAATTTTGTGCAGATAATATAGGTTTTTTTTAAGATTATATATGTATATATGAATATATATATAAATATATATTATATATATATATATATATATATATATATATATATATATATCGGGTTTTTTTCGGGTTTCGGGTTTGGATCGGGTTTTCGGGTTTGGATCGGGTTGGATATAGTTAATATCCAAATCCAAATCCAAACTCTTTCGGGTTTAAAAATCAAATCCAAATCCAAATCCAAATCCAAAAAATCGGGTTCGGTAAGATCCAATCGGGTCAAATTGGATCGGGTATCCATCGGATCGGTTTTTTTTGCCATCCCTAAACATGAAACTATGAAAGTAAGAAAACACATCAAAATTTTGATGAGGTTGACCAATTAAATAGCTAAGGGCTCATTTGATAACCCAAGAGTGATACCAAAACTTCTTGACGAGACTGATGGCCTGTTCAGCTTGTTTGGTTAATTAGTAAACTTCATGGACGATGCCTAAAAATCATCTGGACGACTGATGATTAAAATTCTTGCTGAACCATTCAAAACTATTATTTTTGATCAAGCCACACTAATTGCATTACGCACCTTTTTTTTTTGAAAATTTTGTTATTTACCACATATATTGTATAATTATATTCTAAATAGAAATAATTCTAAAAATAAAAAATAAATAGTTAATCGATTTTTTTTGGTATTGCTTAAATTGATAAAATTAAATATAAAACTTAAAAAGCTTTAATTTTTTTTGACAATGATATTTTTGTGACTTTCTTTGATATAAGTAAAAAATTAATCAAACTTATTTTGATGTCTAATCCACTTATTTTATAAAAGAAAATAGCAACCATCCAAAAATATTAACGATCCAGAAATTAGAAATTTAAATCATTCAAATATTTTGGTTTAGACTTAACAAATGGGCCCTAAGTATAATTCTTAGAACCAGTAAACAAAGAACTCAACAAGAAACCAGGAGCTTAACATTAATTTCTAAAAATGATTTGGATGATCCAATTGTAATGGCCATGTCTCATTTCTAAAATCTAAGGTACACCCATCATCTTTATTTTCTTTTTGTTCTTGCCGTTTTGTTACATGGGCTGTCTGTTAATTATCAAGATTTAATCTTTTTACTATTTTGTTCTTACCCAATTCTTGCTTGACTTCACATTCATCAAGAATCTGTATTTATACATTATTTGTGCGTGTTTATATATGTATGTATGTTGTGTGTGATCATTCTTTATGCTCATTTGGTCCTGAATGTATTTAATTATGTGAGTGTAGATTGAAATAGGGACAATGTGGTATTATTTTGTAACATTATGCTTATGGCTAAGGGCTACTGCATTTTTGTGTATGTATAAGAAATCAAGAATCATTGCATATCTGAAAATGTGGGGTTTCGATAAGTCTGGATGGATAGAGATTAAGGAGAAATAGGGGATTCGACGTTTCAGGATTTTTACTACACTGTATTTGATAGAGCTTTATGGTGGATCAGAAGTTTGTGTTTGACTTTTATTTATATCTACAACCATTCCTTTGACATGTGGTGTGCTAAACATCTACTATTTGTTTAAGGAAATCTTTTTTTTTTTAATTTATTGTCTGGTCGATTTGATGCGTTCTGTTGGAGTCGAGCTTGTATTTGTCGTCATTTGTTTGCTGAAAGTTTGGGAGTTCCATGTGTGGCAACTGAAAGATTGTGTAAATATGCAGTGGACAGCAATGAACAACAAGAACAAGCAACTTAGAGACTACATTGTGAATTACTTGGTTTACATAGCTTGACATTGCACATATATATAGCATGGTTGTGATTATCATTGTACACACACATGAGCTAGCATGTGCTAGCATGACACTACAGATCGATCGCACTACTAGTACTGATCATGACAGACTCACAAGAATCATGACAGCCATGTGCTGTACATGTGATATCTTTAACATCCCCCCTCAAGTTGGAGGTGGGAATACAATGGAAACCTTCAACTTGAATCTAGAAAGTAGCATGAAATCTGGTAAGCAAAACAGCATGAAATCCCGGTTGGTTGTAGGTAGTAGACTCTTTGATAGATTCCAGTTGTAGTTGTGGACGAACACAAGCAACTGAACATTTCTTTGCCAATTTGTAAAGAACATGTGTAGGTAGTAGGTAGAGAAGTGATTCAGCAGCAGTTTCAGTCCAATACACCAAGGAGTTCCAATAATACAGTCAGGAGGTGGGAAAAACAGTGATGAAATTATCACCAAGAGTTATATGTGGCTGCCTTAAGGTTTTTTTTTTTTTTTTTTTCTTAAGGTTTTTCAATGGCCAAGAGAAAGACCTCCAAGGGGTATTGATGACCTCCAAGGGGTTATAAAACACCATCTCTGCTGCAATAGGGATCCAGTTTGGCATATGAACTGTAACTATTTCCATATGGAATGGTGTAGATTGATGAATAGGATTACATTGCGGAAGAAAAGGCTAAAGAAGAAGGCAGACTAAAAACAAGATTGATGAGTAGCAAGGAAAATGGTGCTGAAATGATGCAGAAAAATCACACGAAATTGGTGGTAAGGGGCTGCTGGGCAGTGGGTTGAGGTGCTGTCCAGGGGTCCCAAAAACATGACTGAAAATGATGAAAAACATGCAAACAAAGTGCAAAAATTGTGGGCAGAAAATTCGAAAAACTGCAGAAAATTTTTATTACTGAGCAAGATCGAAGGGAGGGCTATGAGGCCCTTGATGATCCCTCCTAGCTCTGATACCATGAAAGATTGTGTAAATATGCAGTGGACAGTAATGAACAACAAGAACAAGCAACTTAGAGACTACATTGTGAATTACTTGGTTTACATAGCTTGACATTGCACATATATATAGCATGGTTGTGATTATCATTGTGCACACACATGAGCTAGCATGTGCTAGCATGACACTACAGATCGATCGCACTACTAGTACTGATCATGACAGACTCACAAGAATCATGACAGCCATGTGCTGTACATGTGATATCTTTAACAGCAACTAAAGTTTAGGCACTGAAGTATGGGAAGTTTAATTTCGTTTTAGTTACAACTTTTTATTTATTGACAATTAGATTGTACATGCTTTTATATTATTTCAGATCCAGGATTGCAATCAGCTTATTTATTGATGACCAGATGCGAGGGTAAAATTTTAAGGATAGGATATATTTGATTCAAGTTTCTTTTTATCATGGATCCTCCACCATCTGATGGCGGTATTGAAAGAGATAAGCTAGAAGAAGTAAAAGAGGGAGGCCCTATGCACCATTGCAATCTTTTTGATGCAGAAGTAACCCACAGGATAGCAGAAGCTTTCCTTCCTGGTTTAGCATCGGCCTGTGTTGATAACACATTTGGTGTTATTTTCAAATTTCCTGGATCAGTGGCAGTTGCAATGAGAAAAGAGATGGTGGACTCACTAATTCTGAAGAGTGAAACTTTTGTGGCAGAAGCTGTAGTTTTAGAAGGTGAAGCAGAAACTGAAGTACCTGAGCATCCTTTTGATATTATTTCGGATTTCATAGATGATTTTGCAAGTTCGAAGAGGAACTTTTTTAGCCGTGTTGCTGGGTGGCTACTGAGTGATTTGAGGGAAGATAGAATAGATGAGTTTGTTCAAGAAATAGAAATAAAAAAGTTTTGGATGATGGAGAGAAGGGAAACTGTTGCCCAAACTCTGCTCAAGAATGTTGATTTTAAGGATGCTTTTCATTGCAACAAGAAGTTCAACTCAGCAGATGAGCTTGCGGAGCATTTACCTCAATGCCGATTTAGGACGGTTCACTGTCCAAATGAGGGGTGTGATGACCAATTCAGTGCTGGTAACTCAGAAATCCATGATGCAGTGTGCCCCTTCAAAATGCTTCCATGCGAGCAGAATTGCTCAGATATCCTAATGAGGCGTGACATGGACAAGCATTGCATCACTGTCTGCCCAATGAAGCAAGTCAATTGTCCATTTTCTTCAGTAGGTTGTGAATCTTCTATTCCTCGGTCTATGCTTGAACAACACAAAGAGGAATACGTGCATGCTCATGTGCTCAGCATTTTACAGAGCATCCACAAGGAAGCGGTCAAAGAGGATCTGAAGCACAGGGTTAAACATCTTGAAGAGGTGAGTTGGTAACTGTTTTATCTCTTAACATAGACAAACACAGCTGATAGTGTTGTCTGATTCTTATAAATTGACTGTTTAGACAGATTGGGTAAAAACTCAACTAGAAATGCTTAATTTCCTACGTTATAGAAGCTTTACACTTGTACAAAAAATTAAACACTAATATATCTTGAGATGTTTTTTCTTCTAATGGTCGATAGAAAGCATCGGAAAGTTTAAACCTTGTGATTTTAATGACAAAGGATTTTACATTGTACAAGGTAATTATAAGTTAAAATTGTTGAAGTTCATGAATTTCGAAACTTTTAAACATTGAAGAATTCCTTTGCTTTCCTTAAGTTTGAAGAACACACTATTAGACCAAAGAAGTCCCTTTGTATTCTTTGTTAAATTCTAAAATCACGCTATATTATCATCTTCTATCTGAATTGAACAAATATATCATGTCTTTGTTGACCTCTATTGTAATTCATGATTTCTATTATGAAGCAGTTATCTTCACCTGAACAATTAGCAAAAGCACAGAATGTGCGATCATTAACTACTTTGATCAAGAACCTTGAAGAAAAGCTTGGGCCCATAGATGTTGTTCCAAAAGCTATCAGCTCTGAAGAGATTCCGTCACCGAAGGAAAATTTTTCAGATGCACCAGAAAAAAATGAAGAACACATGGGGTCACCAAACACAAAGGACGTGCCCACACAACCACCGCCAAAAAGTAAGGCCATTGATTCGCCTATAGAAAAAGAAGAATCATCACCATCACCTGTTCCAGGGAAAGAACTCTCAGTTTCACCGGCCAAATCTGAGTCCACCATTGTGTCATCTGCCAAAACAGAAGAACTTACAGACTCGCCCACTAAGAACCAGACCTTGCAGTCACCTGACAAAGAACAACACTTGGCAGATTTACCAGCCACTAACTACAGGACTAGGGAGTCACCAGCCAAAGAAGAGCACCCAGTTGAGTCATCCTCTGTTGCAAAAGATGTCCCTGACCCTCCGTCCAAAATTGAAGAGCACAAGGAATCATCAGATAAATTATCTCTTGCTGGAAATGATCTCTCTAGCATTCGAGAAAAAAAAGAAGAGTTGGTGGATTCACCCACAAAAGACAGAACTAGGGAGTCATCGGCCAAAGAAGAACACTCACTTGAGTCATCTGTTTTTGTAAAAGATCCCTCTGACTCTCCTGCCAAATCTGAAGAGCACAAGGAATCTTCAAATGAAAAAGCCTTTGCTGCAAATGATCTCTCTAGCGGTCAAGCAAAAAAGGAAGAGCATAAGGATTCAGCCACAAAAGAAAGGACTACGGACACACCGGCCAAAGAAGAACACCCTGACAAGTCATCCACTGTTGCGAAAGACCTCTCTGACCCTCCAACCAAAATTGAAGAGCATAAGGAATCATCTGGAAATCCATCTCTTTCTGAAAATGATCTCTCAACCGGTCAAGAAGAGAAGGAAGAGGTTGTAGATTCATCCACAAAAGACAAAACTAGAGAGTCATCGACCAAAGAAGAACACCCAGTTGAGCCATCCACTGTTGTAAAAGACCTCTCTGACCCTCCAGCTAAAACTGAAGAACACAAGGAACCATCGGAAGAGCATAGAAAAGATGAGGGCACATATTCATCCACCAAAGAGCAAGAACACGATGAGTCGCTTGTCAGAAAAGATGAAAGCAATAAGGAAGAGCAAAAGACATCGTCTGTCCAAATAGAAGAGCATTGAAAAACACCCGTCAATGGAAAAGAATATAATGGCTCGCCCAAGCAGAGCGAAGAAGCACTGCAGGAAGCGAAAGTACACAAAGAGTCTTCATCTATGTCTTCATCAGAGGAAGCTAAAAGCTAATCTTCCATAACATGTCCTTGAAAAAGAAATTTTGTTTTGGTTCCGGATACTAATACTATAGGAAAATTGCTTATTCACAATTTTTAAATTGCCAACAAGTCGATGCATTAGAAGCTTTCTGGAATCAAGTGTGTGCTTGTCTCTAAAAAGGGCATTGCTTAATTGCTCAGAAACTCTGTTTGCTATTTTGATAATTTAGTAGTTGTATTGATTGGTGGTTACCGTCATTGTGGAAGTACTTAATTCAAATATAAATTCAATGAATTAAGGGCATTTCTTGATCTTATAACCTCAAAAGAGATTTGCATTCAATGAACTAATAACCTTGATGATATAATAACCATTTTTGACAAAAGGCCCAATGTATTTTTTAACCTCAATTAAGTAGAGCTAGGTTTTACTGGTAACTGTAATTAAACTTATGTAGTGTAATTACAAATAATTTCTGTTATTTATTAATAATTTTATCATTGTTTGTTAATGTTTAGTTATTCACTCTCAAATTGGATGAGTAATCACTTATCATAGTTTGCTCACTGTAGTTATAATGTTGATGGATTTAGCTTTTAGATAATAATTTTATCATTGTTTGTTAATGTTTAGTTATTCACACTCAAATTGGATGAGTAATCACTTATCATAGTTTGCTCACTGTAGTTATAATGTTGATAAATTTAGCTTTTAGAATTAAGCAGGCAATTGTTGATTAATTATATCTTTCATGTAAGTTGTTTTTTGGCATTACAGATAGGTTGTGTAGTAGTGAGTCTGGATTTGTTGATGATAGGTGGTGAAGATACTATTGGCTGCTGATTCGTTTGTTAGTGGTATAAACACTGCTGAGAGACGACGAAGGTTGGGTCCTATTTTTCTGTTGCCAGTAGTGGGAATGTTGTAATTGTCAAGGTTGTTCTTGTGTGTGTTTTAAACCTGGATCATTTCATTTTCTGGAAAAATATAGCATTGTTTATTTGTTCTAGTACTAATTGATAACTGCTGCGTTGTCGGTTGTTTTACGAGTACATAATCCCTGTTGGGCACTTTCATACTATCAATTCTGCCTGGGTACTCGGTACCATATCAGAACTTATGTAAATACGATGTACTAGTAATCTGAAGACTGATGTTATTTTGGCAGCAGCTATTTTTCTTTCATGTAACTGATTGTAAATCTTGGAGGTACAACTCTTTATGAAGATTATGTAATGATGTCTGGTTAATTCAACACCGTTGGGCTAAAAATTTTTGTTTACAGGAGCTGATGTTAATCTCAAGAATAATGGTGGTCACACTGCCCTTCACTATGCGTCTAGCAAGGGTTGGTTGAAAATAGCTCAACTTTTGATAGCACATGATGTTAAGTTGAATGTGAAGGATAAGGTTAGCAATCCCTGAATGAGATTTTACATTTATAACATTTTATTTGTCTTTCAGTAACAACATTATCGCCCATTGTACAATCACTATTATATATCTAGCTCACTTCTATTTAGTCTTTAAAAGGCTTTCCCTCTGTTAAATATATGTCCTTTTCAATTAATTCAGGTTTGATGTACTACCACTGCACCATGCAGCGAGCACTGGAAACACAGAGCTGGGTGCATTCCTGATTGAAGAAGGAGAAGAAGTTGACGCTGTTGATAGGGGAGATCAAACTGCCTCTGTGACTGCAGTAATCAGTGACAACATAGAGGTATTGAAGGAGATCTACCAAACTAAATTTCTAAGATGCAACGTAGAATCTAAATATTGTACTAGCTAGGGTGAATTTCTAAACTGCCTCTGTGACTGCAGTAATCATGCATCATACTTGTACTAGCTAGGGTGAATTTCACAAAGCATGATTTTGGTTTTCAAAATAATGAAAATTTATTTTCAATGCCATATAAATAATTTATAAGTTCAGTGTAAATATTGCACTCTGATTCTTTTTATTGGAGCCGTGTGTGATGCTCATTGTCTACACAGTACAAAACTAAGGTAATCAATCCGTAAATTAATTATATTATGTACTGTACCTAAGGCTTACTAATAATCTACATGATTGAAATTGTTCTGAGAAGAATATGGTGTGCTAAATTATCAGCAAAACATACTTGGTGTCTGCTATTGTTAACTAGCTAAAGAAAATCCTAGGAAAATGCACAGTAAAATCTAAATATTTTGTAAAATGTTTGACGTATGGGATCGGACGGGCATGAACCCAGTCGACAATTAGATGGAAGAACATGAAAGATAATAGGCTGAATAATTGTTTCATTGATTCAGCTTGTCTGTTTTTTTGGACAAATGATTCAGCTTGTCTCTATCTTGCTTGAACCATTGTCTTACTTGTCTGCTGGAAATGGATGCAGTATTACTTCCCATAATTTATGCTCTTACATATATAGATTATGAGGTAGAAATGGAATTATGGAGAGTTTGAGATGTACCTGTAAATAATCTCTTTACCCATGTTGCACCACTCACATATGCCTATGAATTGCTATTTATTTGAATCATGAAGTCTTCCAGTATATGTATATCAGAAGGGTGTTGAGAATGAAGGTTTCAGACTCATATCCACATGGCTAGACAAGATTTTATTCAAGTTGTCTTTCTTTGCTCCAGAGCCTCTGCTCTGATCGTGCATTCATGTTGCTGCTGCTACTCGATTTTTACCTCTAGCTATTCTGCACCTGGACGTGACTCATCACTTGATCGCAAATTCCCCTCTGTTCTCCTCTGGCCAGAAGCAAATGTAAAGTTTTATAAGCGCATAAGCATGCTGGTGCCTTTCCTCCACTTGGTTTTGCCGAAACTAGCTAGTGTGATTAACTGTTAGGTTAGTATAACCAATTACAGTAAAAATACGTTCACAGCTGAGATCTAAAGAGAAATTTTACATTGTGGCTGTTTTCACCACAGTCTCTCTCTGCACTGGACTAGATTATTAAGGTACTTACTGTAAAAATCTTAAGTTTCTGTTGTTGCATTTCAGATTGGAGCTGTTTATCTTGTGTGTGAATATAATGTTGTACATATATCTGTAGAGGTGAGTTTCAGAACAGAAAGAAACGATGAGTCTTCTGTCGGTAACTATACAGTTGAATCATCCATTGCAGCACCAATTAGCTTCAGGGAACCACTTCTTTCTGGGAAAGACGCCAAAACGTCTGAGGAATAGGGGCATTGCCCCTTGTTAGGCTTGAAGGGAATGCTCAGGTTGCTTACTCTTTTAAGTGCTCTTTGTTAGTATCTCTCTGGTAGTAGCTCTTTGTTCATGTACTTGTAAATTCATAACCTATTACAAGTAGGAGAATTATTCTTGCATTTACAGTACTATCAAGCTGAAGAGAATTAAGTGTTAGCATATAGCAGAAGGAGTTTTATTTGAAACTGAAGAAGGAAAATACATGCTAGTTACTAATCTAAGACTGCCTAAACATATAGGCTTACATTAAACAGACTCCTATATAACAGGAACTAGTAGCTGACCTTATTTTGACTAATTCTAACGAAAACAAAAACCTGGTAAACATATCTAATCTGCTATTATTTAGGAACAAATACCAGCATAGACTAATTCAATAAATCAGGGTAAAATCTCACAAATATCTAACACTCCTCCTAGAGATTTGCCTTGGTCATGCCGAGTTTCACAATAAGGTACTCCAGTCTCGATTTTGGAAGCGCCTTAGTCATAATATCAGCAAGTTGCAGATCAGTTGAGCAATGATGTATCTTAATAAGAGCATTCTTTTCAGCTTCCCTGATAGAATGATACTTTACATCGATGTGTTTGGTTCGGCCATGTTGTACAGGATTCTGAGCAATGGCAATAGCTGACTTGTTGTCACAATAAAGGTCAACTGGAGAGCTTTGTTCCTGGCCTAAATCAGCAAGCAATTTTTTCAACCATAATGCTTGATTTGCAGCAGCTGCTAGGGAGATATATTCAGCTTCCGCAGTAGATTGTGCCACCACCTCTTGCTTTTTCGCAGTCCAGCATATTACACCAAAACCAATAGTAAATACATAACCTGAAGTACTCTTCATGTCATCAACACTCCCAGCCCAGTCACTATCAGCGTAACCATCTAGCTTGACTCCTTCTACATCAACGTGGTAACCATCCAACATAAGTCCTCCTGAATTTAAGTACCATATACCAAGATCAGTTGTACCTTTTATGTACCTCAACACCCTCTTTGCCATCCCCATATGAACATTACTTGGCGAACTTATGAATCTTGAAAGTAAATTAGTTGCAAACATCAAATCAGGCCTAGTAGCTGTTAAGTACAACAAGCTGCCTACTAAGCTTCTATATGCAGAGGGATCCTCAAGTTTCTCACCATCATGCTTTGAGATCTTCTCGTTTCGAGCCAACGGAGTTGCTACTTCTTTGCATGATTCTAAATGAAATTTTTTGAGAATATCAATAGCATATTTTCTTTGAGAAATAAAAATACCTGAGTTGCATTGCTTTATTTCCATTCCAAGAAAATAGTTCATGGTGCCAAGATCAGACATCTCAAACATATCCTGCATTTCCCTTTTGAAAGTAGCCAGCATTTCTGTATTGCTTCCAGTCACCAACATATCATCCACATAAAGAGATACCACCAGCTGCAAACCATCATCATTTTTCTTCAAATACAAAGTGGCTTCATTTTTGCTCCTCCTATATCCAAGCTCAATTAGATAGGAGTCAATTCGGCTATACCATCTCTCTGGTGCTTGCCTCAATCCATATAACGCCTTAAAGAGCTTGTACACTTTGTGCTCATGCCCAAGAACCTCAAAGCCTTCTGGTTGTTGTACATATATTTCTTCTTGAAGTATACCATTTAAAAAAGCTAATTTCACATCTAAATGGTACACTTTCCATCCCTTCTGACCAGGAAGTGCAAGCAACAGCCTTATTGTGTCATGCCTAGCTACCGGGGCAAATGTATCACCATAATCCACTCCAGCAACTTGAGAAAAACCTTTAACGACTAATCTGGCCTTGTGCTTGTGGATTGAACCATCTGAATTGAATTTTGTTCTAAAACCCCATTTTTCAACGATTGCCTTCTTACCTTTTGGTAGTTCTACTAACTTCCACGTTTTATTCCTCTCAATAGCATCAATTTCAACTTTCATCGCCTGAATCCATTCTGATTTTTCTGCAGCTTCTTTGTAAGACGTAGGCTCTGCATGTACAAGATTACATCTCTCATACACATCAGATAATGACTTCACCTTAAGCACTGGTGTATCTGAAGTTTCTTCAACATCTAACAATGAGCTCACCTTAGGAACATATTGAGTAGTTTGATCACAATTTTGCACTTTATTTAAATCCCAATTCTAGTATGAATTTTCATCACAATGCACATCTCTACTTGCCACAATTTTCTTTCCATCCAAGCTATAAATTCTGTACCCTTTTGCTTCCATATAACCGATAAGTATCCCTTTTTCAGCCTTTTCATCAAGCTTTCCTCTCTTGACAGATGGCACATGAAGGTAGCACAAGGAGCCAAATATTCTGAGGTGTTTAACAGAAGGTTTGTCACCAAACCATGCCTCTATCGGTATTTTTCCTTGAACTGATTTTGTTGGTAATCTATTAAGCAACTATACAAAAGTATTGACCGCTTCAGCCCATAAAAACTTTGGCAGCTTCTTTTCAAATAACATGCATCTTGCCATCTCCATCACCATTCTGTTTTTCCTTTCGTGCCAAACAATACTCTCATCAATCTTAGCACTAAATACATGGCCTTCAACCACATCAAGCTTAAGATAAAAGCTATTTCCATTCACTTTTAGTTTTGCTACCTCTATTCCATTTACGTCGCAGATACGACAAAAATTATCTTTAAAGGAGACTTCATATCCATTTTTAACCATTTGTGCAACACTAAGAAGATTTTGATCTAAATCTGGAATGTAGAGAACATTAGCAATAACTTTCGTACCTCGTTTGGTGTTAATAGTAACTGTTCCTCTTCCTTTCGCTTGCATAACTTCACCATTTCCTAGCTTCACTTTAGGCTGAACTGATTTGTCAATGAAGGAAAATATTGACATATATTTTTTCATGTGACCGGTACATCCACTGTCGATCAGCCAAGTATTGTGTTCATTAGGACTGAGTGCTTCTGAAGCCATACACAAATGCTCATCATCATCATTTTTTTCTTCTGCAATTATGTTTGCATTCTCCTGTGTTGGCTGTTGAGTTTGTTTCTTTTTAACTCTGCAATACTCCTCACTATGGCCCAATTTGTTGCAAAAATTACAACGGAAAGCTGGTTTGTCTTTGTACCAACAATCTTTATCAACTTGATTTGTTCTTTTGCAATAAGAGCACGCCAAAACTTTTCCCTTTCTGGAATCCCCTTCGTATCTCCTTCTGTTGTGTATCTGTAGATGATATTCTTATTTTAGTGATAATGAACAGGACCATCTCAGACACTTAGCAACAGTATTAAAGAAATGCCAACAACTTGGTATTATTTTGTTAAGGAAGAAAGCTCAGCTCTTCAAGACAAAGATTAATTTCTTAGGATTAGAAATTGATCAAGGAACTCATTGTCCTCAGACACACATCCTAGAACATATTCATAAGTTCCCGGATAAAATTGAAGACAAAAAACAATTGCAAAGGTTTTTAGGTATATTAAGTTATGATTCTGATTATATTCCCAAACTTGCAGCTATACGTGCTCCTTTGCAGGCAAAGCTCAAGAAAGATGTTCCTTGGGAATGGAAAGATTCAGACACCAGTTACATGGTCAAAGTCAAGAAGAATCTTAAGAGTTTTCCAAAACTCTATCATCCAGAGCCGGATGACAAGCTTATCATTGAGACAGACGCCTCAGGAGAATATTGGGGAGGAGTTCTTAAAGCTGTTAATTCTGATAAAGAATTAATATGAAGATACACTTCAGGAAGCTTTAAAGACGCCGAAAAGAATTATCACTCAAACGAAAAAGAGTATTTGGCAGTCATTAGAGTAATTAATAAGTTTTCTATTTATCTAACCCCAGTTAAATTCTTGGTTAGAACTGATAATAAAAACTTCTCTTATTTTCTTCGTATTAAGTTACAGGGAGATAATAAGCAAGGAAGACTAGGCAGATGGCAACAATGGCTATCTCACTATAGCTTTGATGTTCAGCACATCGAAGGAGTCAAGAATTGTTTAGCAGACTTTCTGACAAGAGAATACCAGTCGACATAAAGCATTATTTCTGATAGATGCACTGTTAATTGCTTTCTGCAGGTATCCAAGGCGTCTCAGGCCTATAAATAGAAGAGGAATTCAATTTTTGGAAATCACACCAAACAAACACTTCTACTTCTAAATATACAAATGATTTTCTGCCTAATTAAATCTCTTTCTTTGAGAAAAAATATGGACACTTCCATAGAACAACTACAGCTAAAAGAAGCCATCCTCTTGAAGAAATTCAAACTTGTTCAAGAAGAAATACAACTAGTTTGTGCAGAGCTAGAATATGTAAGGAAGTATTCACTTCCCGAATAGCAAAAGGTAATTTCAGAACCTTCTTCATCAATGAACAGATCTGAAACTAGCCCGGAGCAAACGGCTACCGGTAAAGGCACATCAAATCCGTTAATGCCTGTGGATTTGGCAAAAATCCAAACCGAGGATCAATCCTCGCAACAAAAGGTTATTTGTACACCTTCCTTAGCAATAAGTGAAGTACAGACTAATCCAGAGCAAACGGCTCCTGGTAAAGATACAACAAATCCGTTGAAACTTGATGCTTTGGTAAAAAGCATAGCTGAGGTTCAGACCTCCGAAACATTGGGAGAATCTTCAGATTTAAATCTGAGACCCAATGGGGGAATTCAACTCCCGCAGAAATCAAAAGAGCAATCTTTTGTAATACCGATCAGTACTACCAGCAAAAATTACTATGTTGTTTACAATGGTCCCAATCCAGGAATCTACAACAATCGGGCAATTGCAAGTTTGGCAGTCACATGAATCTCATGAGTTTCTCACAAGAAGTTCAAAGATTTCCAAGAAGCTAGAGTATCCGCTGATCTTTACACTAAGGAAATGATGAAGCCACCGCTGTGTCTTATCTATTCTACAGAAGCTTTGAAGCCAACCTTCAAACAAGCTCTGAAAAAGATAGAAACCTCACAAAAGGTGTTGGGAAAAGTTAAGTTGGAGAATCTAATCATAGATTTTGAAGACGACAGTGGAGAAACCATTTACGACAGTTTCAGCTACTTCTATGAACTTGGAAGAAGTGCTACGGAGCATGAATTCGTGAAACATAAGTTTTTCACCACGGATAAAACCAACATAAGCTATTTCAACTTTTATCCTAACTCAGATCCTGAGTTAATTTATGAAGCTTATGTCAATGGGTTAGTTAGTCTCATTTACCCATCCAACAATCTGTTAGAAATTGGCAGTTTTCCAAAGGCTTTCAGAGAAGCAGTCAAAAAATTCAGGACAAAGTGTGTTCAGAATCCAGCGAAAGAAATTTTCATCAAGATTCAATCAACACTACCGTTCTGGGATGAAGACTATAATGACAGTCTGGCTAAACCATTTCATTATGTTCAGCTAGGAATTGTCAAAGAAAGGAGCTATACTCCAAGTGAATCAAGGCCAGTCACACGGGAAAAGAAGGACTTGAAGCAGATAGCCATCCACAAATATGCAGCTATTCTGGAAAAGATTCTCTGCATAAAGGAAAATGACAAGGTGAAGATTAATTATTCGTCTTCAAATTGTATCATGACTTCAATGACTCACTCCACAATGAGCCAAGAAGATAAAGCCACTTTGGAAGCATGCAAAAGACGCATGACTAAAAAAGCCAGCTAATATTCGGTTACCACTACGCGAAATTTTGTAAAGCTAGTGCACGAATAATTAAAAAGACAGATACCAACGAGAGTTATCTTTGTAAATACTGCCAAAATGACCCCACCACTAGCAAGGATAAAGGAAAAGCTGTGGAGGATAATTAAAGCAGAAGGAATCTGCTTTATCAAAAGCAAAAGAGAAAAGCATTTACCCTGGGTAAAAGCATCTACTTTAGCTTTATCAAAAGTAGAAGCATCTACTTTAACTTTATCAAAAGTAAAAAGAAGATGGCATCTACTTTAAAAATGACCATATCTTTTGTGCCAAACAATACTCTCATCAATCTTAGCACTAAATACATGGCCTTCAACCACATCAAGCTTAAGATAAAAGCTATTTCCATTCACTTTTAGTTTTGCTACCTCTATTCCATTTACGTCGCAGATACAACAAAAATTATCTTTAAAGGAGACTTCATATCCATTTTTAACCATTTGTGCAACACTAAGAAGATTTTGATCTAAATCTGGAATGTAGAGAACATTAGCAATAACTTTCGTACCTCGTTTGGTGTTAATAGTAACTGTTCCTCTTCCTTTCGCTTGCACAACTTCACCATTTCCTAGCTTCACTTTAGGCTGAATTGATTTGTCAATGAAGGAAAATATTGACATATATTTTGTCATGTGACTGGTACATCCACTGTCGATCAGCCAAGTATTGTGTTCATTAGGACTGAGTGCTTCTGAAGCCATACACAAATGCTCATCATCATCATTTTTTTCTTCTGCAATTATGTTTGCATTCTCCTGTGTTGGCTGTTGAGTTTGTTTCTTTTTAACTCTGCAATACTCCTCACTATGGCCCAATTTGTTGCAAAAATTACAACGGAAAGCTGGTTTGTCTTTGTACCAACAATCTTTATCAACATGATTTGTTCTTTTGCAATAAGAGCACGCCAAAACTTTTCCCTTTCTGGAATCCCCTTCGTATCTCCTTCTATAATTTGTTTGAAATGCTCCTTCAGTAGCTTCATCACCTCGTATTGAAATCCTTTGCTCTTGTGCATGACGCTTGCTGGTTATCTCCGCAATTGTCAGGTTTTGCAGATCACATGATTCTTATCTTCAATTGCAGAGATCTTGGCTTCAAACTTTTGAGGCACTGAAACCATGATTTTTTCAACTACCTTTTGATCAGTGAATGCCTCGCCAAGGAGCCTCACTTGATTTACAACATCCATTAACCTGCCAGAATAATCTTTGAGAGACTCATCATCTTTCATCTTCATCAGTTCAAATTCCCTCTTTAAGGTGAGGAGCTTGACAGCTTTGACCCTGTTATTGCCCTCGTACTCACCTTGAAGCTTTTCCTATACCTGTTTAGGTGTTACTAAATCCATGATTTTAGTAAAAATATGATCCGCAAGTGCTGAATGCAGGCAAGTGATAGCTTTGTCTTTCTTGAGTTTTTCTTCCTCATGTGCTCTTATCTAAGCAATTTTAGGATTTCCTCTTAATGGTGGTGGATCTGTTTCCGTTAACACAACATCCCACAAACCTTGTGACTTCAAGTAAAACTTCATCTTGACAGCCCATATGTGATAGTGTTCACCATTAAACATTGGAATTAAAGATGAAGTATTTCCAGAAGTAGACATTTTACGCCAATCTCACTGTCACAGCCCGTAGGAAGTAAGCTCTGATACCACTGTTAGCATATAGCAGAAGGAGTTTTATTTGAAACTGAAGAAGGAAAATATATGCTAGTTACTAATCTAAGACTGCCTAAACATATAGGCTTACATTAAACAGACTCCTATATAACAGGAACTAGTAGCTGACCTTATTTTGACTAATTCTAACGAAAACAAAAACCTGGTAAACATATCTATCTATTATTTAGGAACAAATACCAGCATAGACTAATTCAATAAATCAGGGTAAAATCTCACAAATATCTAACATTAAGAAGGCCAAGTATACTTTCATTATCGCTTTCTGTTTCGAGAATCTCATTCTCACTACATAATCAAACATTCTAATGATGTGATCTCCAATAATTTGGAGGCCCTAGATTAAATAATCTTTAAAATATGGATCTTAGTTCCAAATTCGCTAACTATTGGTCATTTTCATTGAACTACCATTTTCTGAAAAATATTCGGAAAAAAAGGTTTGGCAAAAAAACTTAGGCAACCAAATCAACTAAAGTGTAAAATATTAATTTCCGGAATTAATTTAGACTACAATTAACTCTTAATATAGTAGATATAGTTGATTTTATTACAAATAATGGTACAAAATAGTTTATATGTTAATTTTTAATATTTTTTTGTCAATTTAAATTATAAAATAGTATATTTTTCTTTAAAATAGTTTATTTGTTAATTTTTAATATATTTTGTAAATTTAAATTATAAAAATCAATTTACACCAAACTATTAATTTTTTTATTACTAACTCTTAGAAATACAGAAATGTAATTAATATTTTCAATAGTTGATCAGTACTATAGAAATGCCAGAATTAAGGGGGTGTATTCAATTGAGACGAGATT
Source organism: Saposhnikovia divaricata (assembly GCA_036435485.1). Lineage (NCBI taxonomy): Eukaryota > Viridiplantae > Streptophyta > Magnoliopsida > Apiales > Apiaceae > Saposhnikovia > Saposhnikovia divaricata. The sequence continues at coordinate 132,134,757 of CM071594.1, read as the reverse complement.
ATGTTGGATTTCAATGGATTGATAATAATCCATGGATTTTAAAGAGCTTTGTAAATCCATGGATTGTTTAAATCTATAACAGATTCTTTACAGATTATTTTAATTCTATATAGATTTTGTTGAATTTTATTGAATTGATTTATCAAGATTTTATGGATTAAGAAAAATCCCACAGATTCCACAAGATTGATTTCTTAATATTTTTTATTTTATAATATCCATGTATCAATTAAAGATAATATATATATATATATATATATATATATATATATATATATATATATATATAAATAGTTCGAGAGAATCTAAAATCAATATAATCCAAACTTAAAAACCAAGATTCAGAGTAATAATATTCTTAAAAAAAAGATTCAAATAAAAAATTAAAAAACACCAAAAATATGCTTATTTATCTATATCTAGTCCTTGTCATCTTCCCCGTTCTCATCATCTTTCTCTTCATTTGTCGCATTACGAGGCATCAATCATTAGTTCATTCTACTCATAAAGACTTTTGGTTTTACTACTCATCCCATACTTCATTTGAAGTAGTGAACTTCTTTAGAACCCAATTGAGTTGAATATGAGGTCCATCAATTTTTAAACCATTTTAGCCGATTTTGATAATTGGTATAAATCTAATTACAACTAAGTTTCTTATTAAGAGGGAGAAGGATTCGGTCTATCATTACTTATTTAGTAAGCACACCACTAGTGCCACATCATCCCCTATTCGCTACATCATCCCTTATTCGCTACATCAACAATTAGTTCTAATAATGCATCACTCTCGATTTTTGACCATTGATCATAACCGGTTCTTTACTTGACAACTAGCGTAAAAGCCCGTGCGATTGTGCGAGGCACGGGCCTATATAATCACTGAAATAATGTTTCGTATTAAACTGTATAAATATTGTAATAATTTTGTAATTTTTTGACACGAATTTGTAATTAGAATTACGATAAAAGATAATATTTTTATTTTATCTTATTTTTGGATAGGAATTTATAATATTGCATTGTCATGAACCTAATATTTTAAAATTTGATTAGGTTTCCTTAAATTTGGATAAATATCTATACGATAATAATAACATTATTATTGTTAATTGGTATATATTAATTCAGATTTCGATGACGTGAAATTTGAACAATTGAATATAATATTAATAATCATTTTAGCATTATTGTTCGCGTGTGACATGGGCGTACGTGAACTCATGTCATGTCATCATAAAAATATATTTGTAAAAAATAGTCAGGTATGTATGACTATGAGTAGAGTCATTAACAAAATCTCTTAGTTTTACGTAAAAGTTATTCATGTGATTGTCTCGTTCTTTTTTTTAATACATATATATTTAAACATATATTTATATACCCTTTTAAATTCAACTTTCTATTTTTGACCTACTATTTCATACCCAATATCTATGTTTTTTAAACTTAGGTTCAACTTAAAATCCAAAAATTTTAATCCTAGGATTATACGAATATCAATGACTTATTCATTTACATACATTTTGAAATCCTAAATTTTAAAAAGGTCACTTTTAACTCAAATTCAATTATATATTTAAACTGTTTAAAGTCTAAATGATTGTTCAAACAAAAATCTCTAATTTACATACATATTTACATTTTTATAAATCTAAAAATTATATATGATGCAATTATAATAATTTCCAAAATGTAATCATACTTTATTATTTTAGTGAAATATAATTCTATTTATGATTTCAGTAATCTAATATCTTATATCTACAAGGAGACGGATGTTAACAAATTCAAATTTTTTATCTAATCTGAGTTACGTTTACGTAAAATTCTCACTTTTATTTTCTATAAATAATAAATATAACAATTTACTTACTCAAAAGGTAAAAAAATGAAAAAGGAAAATAGGATAATATATAAAGGAGCATGTGACTTATCTAATAATATTTTTAAAATAACCACAAAAATCAGAGTAGTACAAAGATCATGTTATGAACTTCGTACTTAGAAGTTATGGGTTCAGTTCCCAGGAGCAACATAAATTTATCTATTTTTTGCCTTAATTATAATGGAACGACATTTTTTTAATTTTTTCAAAAAATAGGGGCAAAATGGTAATTCCATAGGTATTTTTTGGTACTTTTTGCCCTTGTGTTATCATTTAATATATAAGCGTAAATGCCCGTGCAAGGCACGGGCAGTGAACTAATTTCTCGTCTGAAACTGTATATATAGAAATAATTTTATAATTAAAAATATGATAAACGATAGGATTTCGATCTGATCGAATATTTTTATAGTTATTTTGTAATATTGCATACCAATTTTTTGAACCAAATATTTTATTATTTGATTAGATTTCATAAATTTTGGATAAATATTCATACGATAATAATCACATAAATAGTTATGATAGTTAAATTATTAATTTAATATTCAATTGCGTGAAATGAACTTTATCAAATTGAACATTTGAGTATAATATAAATAGTTATTGTAATAAAATTGTCCGTTTATAATAGAGGCGAATGTAAACTCAATGATTGTGTTGTAAAAAATTGATCGTATATGTAAGACTATATTTTGAGACATTAAAAAATCTCTGAATATCGACTAAAAGTCATCATATGCCATGTCTCAATCATTTTTTTCTAAACACATATATAATGATATATTTTTACACTTTTAAACTTAAATGTTCAGAAGTATAACCTTGAAAGTGGGACTACATTTAAAAAACCCCATCAAATGTCAATCAACTGATCTAATGCCCCATATCAACTACATTAAAGAAACCAAGAAAAAGCCAAGAAACTTTACAAAAATCAAGAAACCATTAATGGAACAGTACTACTCTGTGTGTGTGTGTATATTATATGTATCGTGTGTGTGTGTATGTGTGTGATGGAAAGTCTGAAAAGACAGTTTCGTTTAATTCTAACAGCAAGAAACCAAGCAAAAACAACTAAACATGACACAAATATATAAAACATATAATCTTGATGGATTGAAAACAAAAATCAAGAAACCATTAATGGAACAGTACTACTCTGTATGTGTGTATATTATATGTATCGTGTGTGTGTGTGTGTATGATCGAAATTCTGAAAAGACAACTGCAAGAAACCAAGCAAAAACAACTAAACATACACAAATATACAAAACATATAATCTTGATGGATAAAAAAGAGTTCTTGAGAGTACATACATTGGGGTTAAGAAGACGAACAGGGCAAACACATTCCCTGTCACAACGAACAAAAACCAACCCATTAGTTATAATCAACAATCAAACAAAACCCATGAACAAAAATCAAAACAAGAACAAAAAAACCAGACTATGAAAACTGAATATTAACCTAAAATCCCAAAAACAGATTGAACAGTCATCTTTCAAGAACTGAGTGTTGAAAGGGGTTCAAGCTGAGATTTGGGGAGAGAAAGTAGGTGAGTATTTGAAAAGATGGATGTAAATAATGTAGGTGTGGGTGGGTAATAGAAAAAGATAAGAAACGGAGAGAGGAGCAGAGTAAAGTAGTAGGGGGGATAGTTACAGGCTACAGCACCTGCAAAACAGACAGGAATACAAATGGAAATGGAAATGGAAATGGAGAGAGTCTGTTGGTATTCCCAGGCTACTACTGATGAAACTTTCCAAATCCATTTCTGTTTGGTTTTTTTTCATAGTAATAATTTTTTTCCTTTGTTCGATAATGGTTGTTGATGAAGAATATTTATAGAGTTTTTTACCGTTGCAATGTTGTGTATTATAGGCAGTAGCAAGTTGAAGTTGGTGTTCGAAACTAATGTAGTGTTGTTGTTTTTTTTGTATTTTACAAAAATGTTATGTTGTTGTAATTTAAATACGCTCACTTTTAATTCATTTGAAAATGTGATCACATGTATTTACTTTTTTATGTTTTGTTAAACTTTATTAAACAAGGAAAATTGACATGAATTCGATTCAAATTTTACGGATTAGGATTGTTATATATTGTGTTAAATAAAAAATGGATGACATATAAATCGACATGCATAACAAAGATGAATTATGGATTAAGTCATTTAATCTAAATACGACCCACATAATTTATTCGAGTGTCTTTTTAAGAAAAATAAATATAATCTACATTATATCATTAAAGACGAAATATTAAAATTATGGTGACAGTTGATGTTGTAATTTTCAATGATCAAAATGCTTTTGGTATGGGAATTATTGCCAGGGATCATAATGGCGAATTGATTTGAGCTATGTCATTTAGCAAACCAGGGTCTGTACCATCAGAGATAATGGCTATTAGGGAGTAGTACTTGGAACAGTATACTCTGTGTGTATACCACAGTATCACATATTAAAATATACAACTAAGCTCAACTTGACAGATTACTCCTGCAAAGGTGATCCAGTGTTCGTGTTTTGGCCCTTGTAGACTGCATAAAAATACAAGCTCAGCTGTAGTAAGCCCACTCCACATCCAATACCATTTGGAACCTGAACCACAGTTAACATAAATATATTAAATCAAATACAAGAAGAACTAAGGAAGTGAATTCTAAGTACTTACACTTTGAAAAGGGTTGTTTACTTGCCAGCCATAAACAAGCGAAAAGGTGGCACAAAGGAAACTGCACAAAGATAATGGGAACAACATGTACTTCACATTCCTTGTTTGAAATACCCTCCGCTGCACAATGAAACCCAAATAGAACAAAACTAATAAAACAAAACTACACCTTTTTAAGCCAAATAGAACAAAACTTGTAACATACTAATAAAAACTTACCACGACAGGAAGCGGAGAAGCGTACATGATAGACCAGAATATTGCAATTTGCAACTGCATAGGCGCAAAAAATCTTCCGCTTCTTATCTTGGAGAGATAAAGATACCGAGGCAATGGTACCACAAATTCCGAGGAACATAATACCACATCTCAGAATCATCCTCTTCGTCCCTTGATTGGAAGAGTAGATGAAGATTATGATCACATAAATTGATTCAATGACAACGCCAACTCCATTTACCACTGTAACTAGAATGTTATTCTTCGACACAAATAGAAGCCCATACCTGCATAATAACCTTTCAGTAAGAAAAACACACACGCACACACACATAATTTAAAAACAGCAAGAAAAAAATTACCATAAAGAGAGGAAGCATTTGACAACGGTCAGGACGTAAGGTATGCCGGAGAAGCTCCAAGTGAACCTCCCAGTGTCGTCTTTATTCAGAAGTATATCCTTGAAAGTGGGACTACATTTAAAAAACCCCATCAAATGTCAATCAACTGATCTAATGCCCCATATCAACTACATTAAAGAAACCAAGAAAAAGCCAAGAAACTTTACAAAAATCAAGAAACCATTAATGGAACAGTACTACTCTCTGTGTGTGTATATTATATGTATCGTGTGTGTGTGTGTGTGTGATGGAAAGTCTGAAAAGACAGTTTCGTTTAATTCTAACTGCAAGAAACCAAGCAAAAACAACTAAACATGACACAAATATATAAAACATATAATCTTGATGGATTAAAAACAAAAATCAAGAAACCATTAATGGAACAGTACTACTCTGTATGTGTGTATATTATATGTATCGTATGTGTGTGTATGATCAAAAGTCTGAAAAGACAACTGCAAGAAATCAAGCAAAAACAACTAAACATACACAAATATACAAAACATATAATCTTGATGGATAAAAAAGAGTTCTTGAGAGTTCATACATTGGGGACAAGAAGATGAACAGGGCAAACACATTCCCTGTCACAACAAACAAAAACCAACCCATTAGTTATAATCAACAATCAAACAAAACCCATGAACAAAAATCAAAACAAGAACAAAAAAACCAGATTATGAAAACTAAATATTAACCTAAAATCCCAAAAACAGATTGAACAGTCATCTTTCAAGAACTGAGTGTTGAAAGGCGTTCAAGCTGAGAAAGTAGGTGAGTATTTGAAAAGATGGCTGTAAATAATGTAGGTGTGGGTGGGTAATAGAAAAAGATAAGAAACAGAGAGAGGAGCAGAGTAAAGTAGTAGGGGGATAGTTACAGGCTACAGCACCTGCAAAACAGACAGGAATACAAATGGAAATGGAAATGGAGAGAGTCTGTTGGTATTCCCAGGCTACTACTGATGAAACTTTCCAAATCCATTTCTGTTTGGTTTTTTTTCATAGTAATATTTTTTTTCCTTTGTTCGATAATGGTTGTTGATGAAGAATATTTATAGAGTTTTTTACCGTTGCAATGTTGTGTATTATAGGCAGTAGCAAGTTGAAGTTGGTGTTCGAAACTAATGTAGTGTTGTTGTTTATTTTACAAAAATGTTATGTTGTTGTAATTTAAATACGCTCACTTGTAATTCATTTGAAAATGTGATCACATGTATTTACTTTTTTATGTTTTGTTAAACTTTATTAAACAAGGAAAATTGACATGAATTCGATTCAAATTTTACGGATTAGGATTGTTATATATTGTGTTAAATAAAAAATGGATGACATATAAATCGACATGCATAACAAAGATGAATTATGGATTAAGTCATTTAATCTAAATACGACCCACATAATTTACTCGAGTGTCTTTTTAAGAAAAATAAATATAATCTACATTATATCATTAAAGACGGTATATTAAAATTATGGTGACAGTTGATGTTGTAATTTTCAGTGATCAAAATGCTTTTGGTATGGGAATTGTTGCCAGGGATCATAATGGCGAATTGATTCGAGCTAAGTCATTAAGCAAATCAGGGTCTGTACCATCAGAGATAATGGCTATTAAGGAGGCACTCACTTGGATTAAAGGAGATGCATGACAAGGTGTTCAGCTGGATGTGGCTATGACGTCCCCATTTGGACAAGTTGTGGAAGAGTGTCACAAGCTACTTATTGAGCTAAAAAAACTACAAACTACTTTGTTTTTTATAAAGCGACCAGAGTCGTATTCCTATCTAGAACAAGTTTTTATTATGGGAGATATCCTATTGGAGTTATGAGTTTAATAATATCTTTTTGTTAGTAAAAAAAATGAAATTTGTTTAAAGTAATTTGAAAATACACAATAAGCGTCTTATAATATGTATTTATTATATCATAAAATATATAATAATTCATATTTGATTAATATATAATTTTAATTTTAATTCTAATAAATATTAAAAATACTCCGATCAAGAAGTACTCGTACAGATTAATTGGGGATTTTAAAAATCGAATCGGTTGGGCACCTGTAAAGGATTAATCGAGGATTAATCGACTAAATCGGGAATTTTTAATACAGTGATTGTATGTATAAATTTTTAAAAACTGTATAGTATATAAGATATTGTTTATTAATATATTGTAGTAATCGATTCGTTTAATTTTCTCAATTCGGTTTACGTTCAATATTGAACCTAACCACCATGACGAGATAATGTAAAGTAGTGAAAAAATTAAATAAAAGTGAGTAAAATGGTGGGATTAATTAATATTTTATGTAATGAAGTAAGTTTAGTGGAGGAAAGAAGAGGGCGTAATTACTTTTTAAATTATAAAATTTTATTTGAGTAAATTTTGGAATGTAAAGAATTGAGGGGAACATCCAAAAATAGAGGGACAAAAGAAGTATTTATTATAAATTATATGAGTCTATTTATTCAAAATGGTCGATTTGATTTTCTAATTTTTTAATTTTAATTCAATTAAATTTTTGATAATTCAAATTTTATCAATTTTGATTTGGATTTCTCAATTAATCAGTTTTATCAATTATATGAGTCTATTTATTCGAAATGGTATCGATTTTGTTTCAAATTTCATACTCACTCTTGTTCTTACCTTTTGAAGTTTCAATTATTGACTTTTTTTTTTGTAAGCAAGTTTTCTTTTCTTTTTTATATAATTGAACATACGCACACGCAGGAATCGAACTCTTGACCTTGTCATAGAGGAACCAAGCACTAACCCTTTGTTTTCCTTTAGCTATTATTAAGTTTTTTTTGGTAAGCAAGTTTTAGCTATTGATAGCAGGTATTGACATTTGATAGTATCAAAAATAATTTTCTTTATAATTTTTTTATATTGGATAAAATAATATTTAATAAAATTAAACTCAAATGTTTAGGCTAAAATATAGTAATATGTTTATTTTTTTATGTGTTATCACTCAACTATATATGAAAATTACTTATAAAACTTAACCTGAAATTTTTTCATCTATAAGAGCATCTCTAACGACTTTAGCTAAAAACGATTGGCTAAATTACATAAAATATTGATTATGTAAAATTTGTCGAACCTGTAAGACATTGTGTTCCGAGAGTAATGGCTATAATGATTGGCTATATTTTAAAAATAGTATGTTATCAATATTTCAAATTGTTATTAATGGAATATATAATTTTAATATAGAAATAAGTGATGTGTCAATTCACTACAGGTCTCTAGAGGTTCAACAAATATAGCCAACACTAAGAGATTATCTATAATTATAGACAAGGGTTTTGTCCCATTGGAATGCAATTTTTTACACATTCTTTATATTTCTTATTTATGGTAATTAATTTTAAATTTTACCTAAGAGGTCTCTCCCATTGGAGATGCTCTAATGTGCAATATTATATTAGTAGGATAGTTAGTGAAATTTTTGAATTAAATTTGTTCTAATATGAGAATATGAGATATTTAATTATACATTTTCATAAATAGTTTATAAAATTTTTATTGTAAAATTTTAATTGATAATTAAATTTTTAGTTATTAGCTCTTTTTCTTTCCAAAAATTTTAAAGTGCAAAACTTACATTTCAAATATTTATTTAAAAAATTTATTTGAAAAATGAGATGAAATAATATAGCATAGTACATAGACATGTAAAAAATATGGCTTGAAGAAATTGAAAACTTACCTTTTCAAGATACATTTACAAGTGACCATTTAAATATTATCATACTAACATACCATCCAAATTTAAACTTAATTTAATTAAATAGATAGTTTTTTTATAGTTACCAAAATTAACTTTAAAGAATATCTTTTGTTTTAAAGTTTTACTGAACACTTTGTTTTTTTAAATCAAGATATAATGTCAATACTTCGGATTAAAATTACATTATTCACAAATGTAATAATTAAATATGATATACGCATATAATTTATCTAAAAATTAATAATCTTGAGTTACAATTTATATAGTATTGTATGTTTTTATCACATTATATTATTAAATTAATTGTTTACATTCTTACACGCATACGTAGTGATTTTTTACATGCACGATTTTTAAAATTCAATTAATATTATTAATTGTTATTAACTTATCAAAATATATTCGATATCACGATTTGTCTATACTACTTCGATTGATCTTTTGATCGTTCCTAAGTTGTCAGTGATCAAGTTCGATTTCTGAATTTTACTTCCATATATTTTGTCTTTGAACAATTATAAACTATAACAACATGATAGTAATATCATAGACTTGTTATATGATATATTTCTATTAAATTATAAATAACATTTATAAAACTACTAATGACTCTCGATGTAGGGTGCCTATTTGCCTATTTTGAAAAATTATAGCACATATGAGCTCGAAATCAAAAAGTGTTTCACATTTTATTATTCTTATTATCATCGTTTACTAGTTAAGATGCTTAGATAGTTAGATGCATAATCTGTAAAGTAATAAAGATAAAATTTATCCGTATATGAATAGAATAAACTAAAAGTTTAATTAATTGATTGGAAAAGTTCATTGTCGAATTCATAAAATATAAAATATTAAAAGTTTATTGTCATTTAAAATTGGGAAAAAAATTAGGTAAAACTTGAAAAAAAAATATAAACAACTAGTTTTCATGGAACTTAAGTCAAAACTCGAAAATTCAACAAGAACCCGATAAACTCGAAAACTCGATAAGAACATGATAAACTCAAAAACTCGGTAAGAACTCGAAAACTCGGTAAAAACTCGAAAACTCAGTAAACTCGAAAACTCGATAAAAACTCGGAAACTTGTTTAAAAACTCAATAAGCTCGAAAACTCGGTTAAAAACTCGATAAGCTCGAAAGCTCGATAACAGCTCGAACTCGACTCATATAGTAAACGAGTCGAGTTCGAACACATATTTCAGGCTCGATAAATTTTAGGCTCGACTCGACTCGACTCGAATTACTGATGTGTAAAATTATGTCTAACCGCAAGCGCACGGTATCAATTGTAGTAGATACTAGCAAATACGGGTCGAATCCTCAAGGAGACAGTTTCAATTTCAATTCAATGGTTATCAATTGTTTCTAGTCACAAACGATTAGTTGAGAATTTTGTTAACTACTAAAGCAAATTTAACAAGGTTTTAATTCAATTAATTAAGGGATCTAGGGCAATTCAGGTTCACCATGTTTACACCAAACAAATAACAAAGGTATAGCTTATCAATGGGATAAAATAATTAGAGCAATGGTTAAACTTTTCCAAGTATTAACACTCTCAGAAATCCGATGATGTTTTCACACTCACCTTCAATTCCGCTAATTGTATGTAAGCCTCTAGTAGTAAAATCTTTCGATCTATTACTCCTATTGCAATCAATTAATCTATGATATTGCGCAATTACACAAATTAAGAATTAACACATATCAATTAGAATTACTCTTTACCCATCAATTCACTAATCAAATTAAACCCAAATCATGGTGCAAACATGGCTTCCCCTAATACCCTAGAATTAAACTACTCACTCATGGTAGAAGTAAAAGCAATAAGAATAATGAAAGAAGCCATGTAAAACATAGAATAATAAAACAAGAGAATAAAGAATACCTCAAACTTTGTATTAACGAAGAACAATGAAGATCCAAATTAAACCAAGTGCTTACAAAGGAAGAGATGGAGAGAGAAAAACCAAAACCCTAGCTTTTGTAAAAAATACGTATGTATATGTCTATCTCCCTTTCTATCACGTTTTCTCTTCCTTTTATAATAAAACCCCTTAATAAAATCTGATATCTATCTCCTAATAAAAGTATTTTTAATATCCTAATCAATTTACAAAAAGATATCCATAATTGAATAGGATTTTCTTGTAAAATTCGTCACAAATTTTGCTCCTCTGTTTCTGGGCTCTTCCAGTTGGATTTTGCTTACTGGACCACCTCTGAATTAAAGATAATTCCCTAAGCTTCGCGTGGACAGTAATTTCGTCAAATTCTGACTTCTGGAACTCAAGATATGGCCCAAACAGTGCAGGCAGCCCGTGCAGCCCAATAATACGAATTTTCTCCTATTTTATCTCCAAAATAGCTCTTTTTGCTCCAAATCCTTCCAAGTCATGAATTCTTTATTTCCTACAATAAAACAATCAAATCTATTAAATAAAAATCCAAATCAATGCAAAACACAATAAATATGAGAATAAAATCATCTAAAATATATATAAAAATATATTCTATCAAACATCCCCACACTTAGCATTTGCACGTCCTCGGGCAAATAAGTGAAATAAAAACTAAGTCCTAACAAACATCACTTTCGTAGATGACACGATTGCATTGAGCATATGCAACAAGCCGTTAAACCCCTAGGCAGCCCTAGTAGGACGAGTGTTGTCTCGTGAGGGTTTATAGTGAATGTACCCACAAAATTCATCTAACCATGCAAAAGATCAATGCTAACACGACACCACACACACAAGTCCTCTCATGCCACATCTACTTAAGAATCAAAGTAAACATACGATGTCTTGGTGTCAAAAGTGCAAGTATTCACGTAGTTTACTCAACCAACATGCAGAAGGTCATAAAAATTCATGTCAAGTGTAAAAATCGTTGGTAATCATGCTAAGCCCACAAGAAACACATCTTTAAGTCTAAACCTGGGATCTCCTATGCCAAAACAAGTAATAACTCACCTTTCACTCAAAAACGAATATTCACTCAAGAACAAGGTTAAGTGTATCACTCAATTCCAACAAAATCATAAACACAACTTGACACTCGCAATCAATCTCACTTTCAACACAACATACATCACTGATGACAATCAAAAGGTCTTTATTCGGGTTGTAACGTGGGCTAGGGACCAGGTATGTCAAGTAAAGCTAAAACAGGTTAAAATGCCAAAAACTAGTACCCAACAATAATCATTATTCAATTCCCTTTCTATTAAAACCACAAATACTTCCCCACACTTGGATTTTTCAATAACCCTTATAACTTGACTAGTCGAATGAAGAAGGATCATACAAACATAAGAATGCTCTCAAATTTATTTATTTTTTTCTTTTTTTTTCTATTTTTTTCCTTTTTTCTTTTTTCTGTTTTTTTTCTTTTGAGAGCTAAGGAATAAGCACAATGATCCATAGATATTTTTATGAATTTCGACTAACAAGCATCAACCAAAATCAATATTCCCCAATGGTATGATCATCAATAACCCCCCTTTTATGAACACCTTATTACTCCCTTAAGCACAATACTAGCCTTTGACAATTAGGTTCAAATTTAATGTAAGGCCAATAGAATAAAAAGGATAATGGCAAGTAATGTGGTGTGTCACCGAAAGAATAGGATTAAGCTCAACAGGTTAACTAATTGATCATGTTTAAAAGGTGTGGAAATATATATGGGAAATACGAGGTTAAACCTAAGTGCCTTTATCATCTCATCATCAAGTAATGTCATGCATTTCAAGAAAGATCTCAAGTAAGTGCTAGCAATGTAAACAACATGTGGACACTCAAGCAAACGAAAAATCATGCAAAAGATATGCATATAGGCTCAAAACTCACTTGGTGTGACAAAACATAATCAATCCCAGGTAACAAGACTCTCTAACGCACCTACTTGTACTCAAAGCATGGAAACCAAGTCATCTTGCACATATTCATGTCATTCTAATCACTTACTACATTCAATTAAGTCTACCAGTTTCAACTTGCTAGTGAAAGTGTGTGCACAAGAACAAAGCACGTCACTTCTCATACAAAAGCATCCATAAACACAAGATTCTACGCATGCATGGGTGTATCAAGCAAAATACAACAACTAATCAAATTGCATGGCTAGAATTATTTTTGGTATTTTTCAATTTTTTTATTTTTTTTTGAATTTTTTTTAAAATTTCTCTTAACATTGAGAACCCTTCCCCACACTTAAGCGGTTCATTGTCCCCAATGAACTAATGAACAAGATACAAAACTACAACTAAAAACAAAATAAAACTACACTAAAAAGAAAAGAAAGAAAACTCCCCTGGAATCAAGTTGTCGGATGTGAAAATCACCCCTCATTCGCTTATGAGCCACCCACTAATCATATGAACCAACCCAACAAATTTTTTCTCGCAAAAATCCCCTTTCCTTAGCAATTAGTCTCACATCAACCGATTAAATTTAACCTCCACCGTCGAAAATGAAAATTTCCCAATATTAGCACTATCTCTCCCATGCAAACGAGCCAAAATAATCAATACCCAACTCATAAGAAGCTCCACCAAAAATTACCAAGCAATATCACACCAAAAATACCCCAATATATCAAGAATAATATAAATCCCAATTTACAAGAACACAAATTCGCAATTAAAATAAATTTGGAGAGAAGAAATAAACCCACTACGAATTGGAGAGGTGAACTTGCAATTAATTCCTCTTTAGAATTGAATTTTTGGAGATTTAAAGAAAACAGAAGAGGAATTGGATTTGTATGGAAAGGTGTGTATATATATATAAGATGATGGAGAGATTTGATACAAAATTTAGAGTGCATGAGAGATTTAGGAGTGTTGGATTTGATTTAGAATAGATATAAGAATTAGGGTTTGAAAGAATTTGAGTTAGAATAGGTTTGGGTGGGTTTTTATGATGAAAAACAACGATTTTCGGGGAAAAATAAAAAAAAAAAAAATCTGGGCAGAAGGGTGTAACGCAGCCGCAGGCTGCGTTACAGGGTCGCAGACTGCGCGGGGTTCAGTAACGCAGGCGCAGCCTGCGTTACAGGGTCGCAGACTGCGCTTCAGGCAGTAACGCAGGCGCAGCCTGCGTTACAGGGGTGCTGCCTGCGAAAAAATCACTGTTTTGCTTTTTTTTTTTTTTTTTTTTTTTTTTTTTTGAATACAACACTCTTTTTCTTTTTTTTTTTTTTTTTTTTTTTTTTTCACAAATGCATGGGTTGCCTCCCATGAAGCGCTTTTGTTTAACGTCGTTGGCTCGACTCAGCTGGTTCAGATCTCCGTGGAGGGGTTGTCAAGATAAATCACTTCCATCTTCCCTACGAATGCACCATCCACATATAATTTAAGGCGTTGACCGTTGACCTTAAATTTTGTTCCGTCTCGTCCCATAATTTCAATAGCACCATAAAATTTGACTTCGGTGACGGTAAAAGGTCCCGACCATCTTGATTTGAGTTTCCCGGGAAAAAGTCGAAGTCTAGAATTGAACAACAACACCTTGTCACCAACCTGAAAATCTCTCCTCTGAATCATCTTATCATGCATCTGCTTCGTTCTCTCCTTGTAAAGCCGAGAATTGTCATAAGCATCAAATCGAAGCTCATCTAACTCATTAAGTTGAAGAAATCTCGCTTGCCCCGCAGCCTTCAAATCCATGTTGAGTTCTTTTATAGCCCAAAAGGCGCGATGTTCCAATTCCACTGGCAAGTGACATGCTTTACCATAGATCAACCGATAAGGAGTGGTGCCTATAGGTGTCTTATATGCCGTCCGATAAGCCCACAAAGCATCATCTAGCTTCAAATACCAATCTTTCCTTGACTTTGCAACCATTTTCTCCAAAATGCTTTTGATTTGTCGGTTAGAAACCTCCACTTGGCCACTTGTTTGGGGGTGATATGCAAGAGCAACCTTGTGAGTAACGCCATATTTCTTCAACAAAGTTTCAAACTGACGATGGCGAAAATGAGAACCACCATCGCTTATCACTGTTCTAGGAACTCCAAATCGTGGGAAGATAATATTCTTGAAAAGCTTCATAACTACCTTGGAATCATTTGTTACCGATCCAATTGCTTCAACCCACTTGGACACATAATCGACAGCGACTAAGATGTATCTCATCCCACAAGAACTTGGGAAGGGTCCCATAAAATCAACACCCCATACGTCAAATATCTCGACCTCAAGAATACCGGTTTGAGGCATCTCATGGCGTTTAGAAATATTACCCGTCCTTTGACATGCATCACACGCCAAACAGAAAACACGAGCATCCTTAAATAGAGACGGCCAAAAGAAACCGGATTGAAGTACTTTAGCAGCGGTTTTGGAAGGACCATGGTGACCTCCACATGCGAGAGAATGACAATGCTTGAGAATGTCATGTACTTCGAACTCAGGAACACATCTACGAAAGATTCCATCAGCACACTTTCGATACAAGAAAGGGTCATCCCAAAAATATTGTTTAGCATCGTGATAAAACCTCTTTCTTTGCTGATAAGTCAATTCTGGAGGGTGAGATCCACTAACACAGAAATTTGCAAAATCTGCATACCAGGGAGTTTGAGTAGCAACCGAAAACAGGTGATCATCTGGAAAAGAATCGTCAATAGGAGTACTTGACGCAATATCAGATTTGAAACGCAATCGTGAGAGATGATCCGCAACTACATTCTCAGCACCCTTCTTGTCTTTGATTTCCAAGTCAAACTCTTGAAGTAAAAGAATCCAACGAATAAGCCTTGGCTTTGCTTCTTTCTTCGCCAACAGATACTTAAGTGCCGAATGATCAGTGTGAACAATGACTTTGGAGCCAATGAGATAGGCCCGGAATTTGTCAAGAGCGTAGACCACAGCTAGAAGTTCCTTCTCGGTTGTAGCATAATTGACTTGAGCTTCATCCAAGGTTTTACTTGCATAGTATATAGCGTGCAATACCTTGTCTTTCCTTTGACCGAGAACTGCTCCAACTGCATAATCACTTGCATCACACATGATTTCAAATGGAAGGTTCCAATCTGGAGGTTGAATGATTGGTGCACTTATCAAAGCTTCCTTAATCCTGTTAAAAGACTCCAAACAAGCATCAGTAAACACAAAGGTGGCATCCTTAAGCAACAATTGAGTGAGGGGTTTTGCAATTTTTGAAAAATCTTTTATAAAACGACGATAAAAACCCGCATGACCAAGGAAACTCCTCACTCCCTTGACATTAACAGGAGGAGGAAGTTTCTCAATCACCTCAATTTTTGCTTTATCAACCTGGATGCCACGTTCAGAAATCAAATGACCAAGTACCACTCCTTCATTGACCATGAAGTGGCACTTTTCCCAATTCAAAACCAAATTCACCTCTTCACAACGTTTAAGCACTTTAGAAAGATTATGCAGACATACATCAAAATCAGACCCATAAACACTGAAATCATCCATAAATACTTCCATGATAGACTCTATGAAATCAGAAAATATGGCAGTCATGCAACGCTGAAAAGTAGCAGGGGCATTACACAAACCAAAAGGCACTCTACGATATGCAAAGGTACCATATGGGCAAGTAAATGTAGTCTTTTCTTGGTCATCAGGATGTATAGGGATCTGAAAGAACCCTGAATATCCGTCTAAATAGCAAAAGTACTTATGCTTAGCAAGTCTTTCTAACATCTGATCAATGAAAGGGAGAGGGTAGTGGTCTTTCCTAGTAGCAGTATTTAACTTACGGTAATCTATGCACATTCGCCAACCGGTGACAATTCGAGTGGGGATTAATTCATCTTTATCATTCTTAATTACCGTTGTTCCTCCTTTCTTAGGGACTACCTGAACTGGGCTTACCCATTTAGAATCAGAAATCGGGTAAATGATGCCCGCATCTAACAATTTCAAAACTTCTTTTTTAACAACCTCTTGCATGTTAGGGTTCAAGCGACGTTGTCCCTGTATGCAAGGCTTATGGTCATCATCTAAGTGAATTCTATGCATGCAAAAGTCTGGGCTAATCCCCGTAAGATCATCAATACTATACCCAATAGCTTTTCTATGCGCACGCAAAATAGTAAGAAGCTTAAAAATCTGGTTATCATCAAGACTAGAGCTAACAATCACAGGACAAGTCTTTTCATCATCAAGAAACACATATTTCAGATTAGATGGCAAAGGCTTTAACTCTATTTTCTTTACCTGAGGTTGACCACAAGAAGTGTTAGTGTTGGTTACCTCATAATTCGGATCAGCTGCACCATCCAACTGAAGAATCAATGAATCGACTTCAGCATGTCCTTCTCCTTCTGAAGCTTCAAGCATGAGCACTGCTTCCAATGCATCATTCAATATAATCTGAGGCGTTTCATCTCGGACAATTCCATCTATAACATCGATCCTGCAGCAAGTATTCTCAAGCAAAGGGGATTTAAGAGCAGAGGTTAGAGTAAAAGTAATTTTATCATCACCAACGCTCAATGTGAGAGTCCCACTTTTAACATCAATAACAGCACCTGCAGTACAAAGAAATGGTCTACCTAAAATAATAGGTATTTGGCTGTCCTCTTCCATATCTAGAACTACAAAGTCTACAGGAATATAGAATTTTCCAACCCTAACAGGCACATCCTCTAAAATTCCAAGGGGATATTTTATTGAACGGTCTGCCATTTGCAAAGTCATCTGTGTACATTTTAATTCTCCCATATTTAGTTTTTGAAAAACCGAGAGAGGCATGACTGAGACGCTAGCGCCTAAATCACATAAAGCTTTATCAATGAACAATGCACCTAAATGACACGGGATCGAAAAACTACCAGGATCTTTAAGCTTAGGTGGAGACTTATTTTGTAAAACAGCACTGCACTCTTCAGTAAAAGCTACTGTCTCCACCTCACCAAAAGACCTTTTCTTAGTGAGAATATCCTTAAGAAACTTTGCATATGATGGAACTTGAGAAATTAAATCAGTGAAAGGAACTGTTACCTCAAGATTCTTGACAAGTGTCATGAACTTACCAAACTGCTGGTCCACCTTAGTTCTGTTCATCCTGCTAGGGAATGGGAGCTTTGGCACAAATGGTGGAGGAGCAACTGCAGTCTTTTCCTTGTCCTTTTTCTTGCTTTCCTCAGTTTCACCTTCGCTTGCATCTTCAACAACTTTCTCTACCTTGTCTTCCTCAGAATTCTCTTTTTCTTTCTCAGTAGGAACATCGTCAGTAGGCATTGGAGGAGCATCATATGTACGACCACTCCTAAGAGCAATGGCATTCACATTTTCCTTTGGCTGAGTTGGTTGGGCTGGTAGAGAGCCTTGTTGCCTTGTAGACGAAGAACTAGCCATTTGAGCAATCTGAGTTTCCAGCATCTTATTATGTATCTCCATCTGGTTCATCTTTGTTTGCATTTGTAACATTATCTTCATCATATCACCTTGATTATCAGCCTGTGCAGCTTGATTTGCTTGAGGAGCATAATTCTGAGGAGGCCTTTGGAATCCAGGGGGATTCATAGGTCCTTGCGGAGGCCTATACTGTTGCTGTGGAGGAGGCTGGTACGACTGCTGATACTGCTGCTGATTAGGAACATTTGTATTCTGAGCATTATTGTTCCTATATGAGAAATTCGGATGATCTTTCCAACCAGGATTATAAGTGTTGGAGTACGGATTGTACTGCTGCCTCTGTTGGAAAACATTTGCTTGCTCCATCTGAAAATGTTGTGAATTTTGAGCATTGTATTGGCAATCGTTACCATAGTGGCCTTGGATGCCACAGACTTCACATACTGGATTATTCATTGGAGCCATTGATGACAGTGCATTGATACTCATAGGTTGTGTAGAGGGCTGAGATGTCTTCAATGAGTGGATCTCCTGAGTCAATGCAGCGAGTTGAGATGATAATAAAGAATAGGCATCCACTTCGAGTTTACCTCCTTTCTTGGTTGCTCTCGGATTACTGAAGTGATTGGCAGCCAAATTTGAGAGAAAAGCATGTGCATCATCAACTCCTTTGTCTAAAAACACACCACCCGCAGCATTATCAACCATCCCTTTTGTTTCCGGATCAAGACCATTGTAGAAGCGTTTAAGCAGAAACCACTTCTCAAGACCATGGTGAGGGCATGCACGTTGATAATCCTTAAATCTATCCCAAGCATCCCGTAGAGATTCACCATAATCTTGCTTAAAACCCATCATCTTGTCGATCAAATCGTCGGTTCTGTTAGGAGGGAAGAACTCAGTTAAGAAAGCCTGAGCAATCTTATCCCACTCGGTCAGGTCAATATCATTCAACCATTTTTGAGCTTTGTCACGAAGAGAGAAACCGAACAACATGACTTTCAACTGGTCTGGAGTGACTCCCTGATGTTTAATTGTAGAACAGAGCTGTTGAAACCGTTGCAGATGATTTGTAGGGTCTTCGGAGGCAAGCCCAGCAAATTGATTCTGTTGGATCATCGTAAGCAGAGCAGGCTTGATCTCGAAATTTGCTGCTTGAATTGCTGGCATAACAAGGCCAGTAGGTACCCCACTCGGAGAGGGCTGTGAGTAGTTCTTCAAAGATTTGGGAAGGTCCGCCATCTCAATCTTTGGTTCAGATATCTTTTGCTGCTTCTCTTTCCTTTGTTGATCTATATATTGTTGACAAGTAATCCCAGAATCTGGACTAAGAGGAGTTGTATCCTCTTTCGCTTGATCTACTTTTGTTTGAGACCTGGTCTTGGGCATCAACAACTAAACAAGGAAAAGCAGTAAGATCGGTCTCAGTTGGAACAAGAGTTCCAAAGAGACAAGAGAAACAATTTAAAACAATCAAACTAAAATTAGAGAAACTAGGCGTCTCCCCGGCAGCGGCGCCAAAAACTTGATGTGTAAAATTATGTCTAACCGCAAGCGCACGGTATCAATTGTAGTAGATACTAGCAAATACGGGTCGAATCCTCAAGGAGACAGTTTCAATTTCAATTCAATGGTTATCAATTGTTTCTAGTCACAAACGATTAGTTGAGAATTTTGTTAACTACTAAAGCAAATTTAACAAGGTTTTAATTCAATTAATTAAGGGATCTAGGGCAATTCAGGTTCACCATGTTTACACCAAACAAATAACAAAGGTATAGCTTATCAATGGGATAAAATAATTAGAGCAATGGTTAAACTTTTCCAAGTATTAACACTCTCAGAAATCCGATGATGTTTTCACACTCACCTTCAATTCCGCTAATTGTATGTAAGCCTCTAGTAGTAAAATCTTTCGATCTATTACTCCTATTGCAATCAATTAATCTATGATATTGCGCAATTACACAAATTAAGAATTAACACATATCAATTAGAATTACTCTTTACCCATCAATTCACTAATCAAATTAAACCCAAATCATGGTGCAAACATGGCTTCCCCTAATACCCTAGAATTAAACTACTCACTCATGGTAGAAGTAAAAGCAATAAGAATAATGAAAGAAGCCATGTAAAACATAGAATAATAAAACAAGAGAATAAAGAATACCTCAAACTTTGTATTAACGAAGAACAATGAAGATCCAAATTAAACCAAGTGCTTACAAAGGAAGAGATGGAGAGAGAAAAACCAAAACCCTAGCTTTTGTAAAAAATACGTATGTATATGTCTATCTCCCTTTCTATCACGTTTTCTCTTCCTTTTATAATAAAACCCCTTAATAAAATCTGATATCTATCTCCTAATAAAAGTATTTTTAATATCCTAATCAATTTACAAAAAGATATCCATAATTGAATAGGATTTTCTTGTAAAATTCGTCACAAATTTTGCTCCTCTGTTTCTGGGCTCTTCCAGTTGGATTTTGCTTACTGGACCACCTCTGAATTAAAGATAATTCCCTAAGCTTCGCGTGGACAGTAATTTCGTCAAAT
This sequence comes from Saposhnikovia divaricata, assembly GCA_036435485.1. NCBI lineage: Eukaryota > Viridiplantae > Streptophyta > Magnoliopsida > Apiales > Apiaceae > Saposhnikovia > Saposhnikovia divaricata. The sequence continues at coordinate 132,113,912 of CM071594.1, read as the reverse complement.
TCTGACTTCTGGAACTCAAGATATGGCCCAAACAGTGCAGGCAGCCCGTGCAGCCCAATAATACGAATTTTCTCCTATTTTATCTCCAAAATAGCTCTTTTTGCTCCAAATCCTTCCAAGTCATGAATTCTTTATTTCCTACAATAAAACAATCAAATCTATTAAATAAAAATCCAAATCAATGCAAAACACAATAAATATGAGAATAAAATCATCTAAAATATATATAAAAATATATTCTATCAATTACACCCCAGGTAAAATAACAGAAAATAGCAAAATCAAAGGTACATGTACAACATTATTATTATTACGAATCTTGACATGCTATTGTATTAATTACATATTATACATATGTATAGTAACATTAAAAGAATTCCCAGAAGAGAATGATAGCAGCTACTTACCTGGAAAACAAAGTGTAACATCCTGGATTTTCGGGACATTAAATCTAATTATGAAACTTAAATAAACCGATTTCTTTATTCAAATAAATCAAAATTCCATGAAAGTCAAACGCAGCGGTCAAATTCAATAATTCAAAAAGATAAATTCGGAGACGCAGCTCCATAAAATCTAATCAATAATGTCTAACAGATAATCAAATATCCAAATTTATTCTAATAATTCGACAAGTCTAATCCAACAATGTCAATAAATCACGTAGCACGAAATCCACAAGTCCATAACTTTATTCTCAATATGCTTCCAAAATCGAAACCTGAAATGTTAAATACGGATGAGCTACACAGCTCAGCAAGTACAAATTGACTAACAAATACTTCTAAAATCAATGGGCGTTTTAATAAAACAATTTTCAAAATCAAATATAAGTTTGCAAAACATTTACGAAAACGATTCCAACCCAAAGTTTTATATTTTCAAAACACAGAATTTAAAACAGAAGCAGAAGCAGAAACAAAAACAATACAGAATCAAAAATATACCACAGTCTTGCTCTACGGCCACACTTTGCCAGTGACCGGCATCTTATTCTTATTCTTATTTTTTCGCCACACTTTGCCAGTGACCGGCATTTAGTAGGTATCCAAAATTGCACACTTGTACGCCTACTAAGGGTATCTAAGGCTAGTTCCGGAACTATAGCGTAAATTACGAACGGGTTCGATAACGTAGAGACTGAGGGATCTAAAATTCAAATACTTATATCTTATAAAATTTGAAACATAATTTCTTATATCTTATACGAAAATCAAAAACAGAATCTTATATCTTATACGAAAATCGAAAGTTGCATAATCAAAGAATACTTTTCGAAAATAAAAGTAAGTCAAAAATCTTACCTCAAAGTCGACTAAACAGTGAATATCAAGATAATGCACGAATAAATCCTAAATATTAAATAACCAATAATCAGCAAACTGGCATAACCAATTTAAACTAAACAGAAGACACCACATTCTGATTGTACACTAACAGGAGTAATAATATAGACTTAAATTTATCAAATCAAATCAAAATGGGCCAGATTCTGTAAATCACATAAAGCAGACAAAAGATATCGAAAATGGGCTTAAGGCCCAACATGGCACACACGATCTTATCCAGTTAATATGTAAAAATTGCAGAAAGGTCACTACCGTTTACTAGCTCTCACACGTACACTTAAATCATTAGAGCATTCACATCCCATCCCCATCCCCAACCCCAACCCCAAAAACTTACTAAAAATAGTAAATCCCCAAATAAAAATAATAAATCCCCAAAATTATCAAAAAGTTTCTACATCCCATTCCCCATTTTCCATTCCCCGATCCCTATATTCTTTTTTATATTACTTATTTCCCTCTCTTTCACTTACAATTTTAACTATAACTACAATTAAATATATTAAAAGAGGAAAGAGAAGGTTTGGGGGCATAAATAGTTGAACCCCATATTTGGGGACTCATTTTCCCCCCTAAAATTAGACCCTATTTTGGGGAATGGGATGGACTAACAAATTAGATCAAAAATGATAAATTCCCCTAAATAATAGGGATAGCGATAAGGATAGGGATGGGGATGGGATGTGAGTGCTCTTACACCACTTATGCATAAATATTAAATTAATAAAATTATGAAGAACACTCACCTGTACTAGACCATGCGACACACTAAATTCATGGCCAAATTTATTTAAAACCAACCTTTTCTATACCAATTTGAAATAATCGACAAATCATATATATATATTATAGCTTGACTCAAAATTAATAAACTTTTACGATATTAGCAATGAAATAAAGCAACACATAATTAAACCACTGATTTTAACATAAAAGGGTCACTAATAACTAATTTTCTTTAATAAATAAACAATCAGCAATGGCAATTATGCACATAAGTTAAGCATAATTATGATAGTATAATAATATTAAATAACCATGCATACGGGAAGCACCAAACTAACATGCTAGCAGGTAAGTGGCAATTAATAACGATAAATCAAATTGGCTCATTTTAAACATAAGTTCGTATATATAAATAAATAAATATATATATATATATATATATATATATATGTATTAAAAAAACTCTTATAAAATCAATTTGCTTGAAGCACAGTATTTGTAAATAAAATCTATGACAAATAAAAAGCATAAGTGTCGTCTGTATTATGTATGTTATAATGTAGAATGCATTGGGTCTTCGGATGTTCTGTTAATTTGTGAATGCTACACAAATATATAGTCTTTTCATTCACACCGATGTTCACATATGTTTCATAACTTCGTGGCCATTCTGGCACTGTTTTAGAGATGTGGCACTCTGGTCATCTGCAAGTTGCTAGCGAGCTTAGCAGGCTAAGCCAATGATGGTCACACAATCAGGACGACAGAGATCACATGGGACTGATTTAATATTATATAAATCGGGAGTAATCATACAAGCCTTTAAACAATTAAGTTCATACTGCATGAATGTTTACAATTTATATGACACAAGTATGCATTAGTAACATAAAATAAAAAAAAGATGCTAAAACAAAAACGACTTAAAATCTAATATCTAATAAAATAAAATAAAATAAATTAACGGGGTTTTACATTCATACATTGGGGACAAGAAGACGAACAGGGCAAACACATTCCCTGTCATAACAAACAAAAACCAACCCATTAGTTATAATCAACAATCAAACAAACCCATGAACAAAAATCAAAACAAGAACAAAAAAACCAGACTATGAAAATTGAATATTAACCTAAAATCCCAAAAACAGATTGAACAGTCATCTTTCAAGAACTGAGTGTTTTTTTGAAGCCCAGATGAAAAAATGAAGAGAAAGATTGTATCAAGAACTTGAAACAAATAAGAGTGTATGATGGTGATTTGTGAATGAGGCGAGAGGTCGGTTTATACAGAGAAATTACTGACAAGTACAAACGTACACAGGGAATATAAAAATCAGAAAACAAAAGAAGAAAAGAAGCCTCTCTTCCCTCAAAAAAAAAAATATATATATATATATATATACAATAAAGTATTGTAATGTACGTATACAACTTGCGGGACAAGTATTGTGGGACACTTGTGCCTCCTGATTGGGCAGAGAAACAGGACAAAAAGGGTCAAAGGGAGTATAGAGTGCTGATATTGGCAAAATCAGTAGTAGCCTGGGAATACCAACAGACTCTCTCCATTTCCATTTCCATTTGTATTCCTGTCTGTTTTGCAGGTGCTGTAGCCTGTAACTATCGCCCCTACTACTTTACTCTGCTCCTCTATCCATTTCTTATCTTTTTCTATTACCCACCCACACCTACATTATTTACATCCATCTTTTCAAATACTCACCTACTTTCTCTCCCCAAATCTCAGCTTGAACCCCTTTCAACACTCAGTTCTTGAAAGATGACTGTTCAATCTGTTTTTGGGATTTTAGGTTAATATTCAGTTTTCATAGTCTGGTTTTTTTGTTCTTGTTTTGATTTTTGTTCATGGGTTTTGTTTGATTGTTGATTATAACTAATGGGTTGGTTTTTGTTTGTTGTGACAGGGAATGTGTTTGCCCTGTTCGTCTTCTTGTCCCCAATGTATGAACTCTCAAGAACTCTTTTTTATCCATCAAGATTATATGTTTTGTATATTTGTGTATGTTTAGTTATTTTTGCTTGGTTTCTTGCAGTTGTCTTTTCAGACTTTTGATCATACACACACACACACGATACATATAATATACACACATACAGAGTAGTACTGTTCCATTAATGGTTTCTTAATTTTTGTTTTTAATCCATCAAGATTATATGTTTTATATATTTGTGTCATGTTTAGTTGTTTTTGCTTGGTTTCTTGTAGTTAGAATTAAACGAAACTGTCTTTTCAGACTTTCCATCACACACATACACACACACACACACAGAGTAGTACTGTTCCATTAATGGTTTCTTGATTTTTGTAAAGTTTCTTGGCTTTTTCTTGGTTTCTTTAATGTAGTTGATATGGGGCATTAGATCAGTTGATTGACATTTGATGGGGTTTTTTAAATGTAGTCCCACTTTCAAGGATATACTTCTGAACAAAGACGACACTGGGAGGTTCACTTGGAGCTTCTCTGGCATACCTTACGTCCTGACCGTTGTCAAATGCTTCCTCTCTTTATGATAATTTTCTTCTTGCTGTTTTTAAATTATGTGTGTGTGCGTGTGTGTTTTTCTTACTGAAAGGTTGTTATGCAGGTATGGGCTTCTATTTGTGTCGAAGAATAACATTCTAGTTACAGTGGTAAATGGAGTTGGCGTTGTCATTGAATCAATTTATGTGATCATAATCTTCATCTACTCTTCCAATCAAGGGACGAAGAGGATGATTCTGAGATGTGGTATTATGTTCCTCGGAGTTTGTGGTACCATTGCCTCGGTATCTGTGACGCCCCCAGATCCGGGGTCGGAGATCTAGGCGCTCACGGTCCATTTTCCATTAATAACATACCTGTTCTTGCACATAATATATAAAACAGCCATCGACCCCACAATAAACTCACACCGCACACACACACAGAGGTTAGAGTCTCAGAAACGTCACACAATTGATTAAGCGGAAATAAAAGTTTCAGAGTTATTACAGACCGAATTAAATAGCATTTATGCTACCAGCAACACTTCGATAAGAAGCGAAGTTGGCGGCTTGAAAGTTTGTTACGATACACTGCTTTGCACAGGTCATACTTATAAATAAAACGAACTAACAAAAGTTGCCAACCAATCCGGCTAATGGGGCCTACCGGTGGAATCTCAACTGCTGCCTCGGGTCTAGTCACCTGCTTTCGGGCAGTCTGTCTGGGTCTTGCTATTTCGCTTAGCTGTTGTGTTTGTAAATTTGAAAACAAGCAAGAGTGAGCAACTATAGCTCAGCAAGAAATATAAGTATAAGGTAAGCAATATATCATTTCATATGATTAGCAGTTATTAAACTCGTTTGTATCAATCAAATATAAAATCACTTGTCATTGTTGATAAATTCCGAAGGTGCACCAATACGTGCCCTTGTTTTCAAAATAAACTTGCAGTTCTAGATACTGCATAGAGTCAACATCTTTCTCATCAAAATAGAACACTATCAGCAACTTGGCACATAACCCTAAGAAGCAGTGTCAGAGCATTTTCCAAAATGGAGGAATGGGACTTAAAGAAAACATAAAACCTGACAAGGATTGACGATGATCAGTCGCCACATCCAAGTCCAATAATCCGCGTGTCTTCTCTACCGGTAGAAGGATAGAAACTACATCCGTAACTATCCCCGGGTGAAAACTACATCCGTAATCACCCTCGATGAAAACTACATCCGTAATCATCCTTCGGCAACACCTGGGCCGGAATAATAATTGATGGACCGCCTGGCTCACGGCCGCTTACACATCTCAGGAATCGTTCGTCAACGGTTCCCACACCTGCCAGAGTCCCTTTTTCTTTTTCTTTTAAAAACTTGATTTTGATTGAAAACTGAGTAGTTGAGGTCCGACATCAGTCGACCGATGATTCTTGAAATCATACAAGAAGCAGAACCTGACCGGGGGTTTTCGAAAATGTTTTGAGTTCGAAAGAGTTCGAGTTTGAAAGTATTAAAGGTATCTTGGATTAGATTTATCTTTAAAATAAAGAACAATAATTAATAAATGATATTTTAAGATTTAATATTAATTATTAATAAAATAATACATAATAAAATAAGCTTTTAATCCAAGATAGGTATTTTGAGTATTTACGAAGATATAAAAATAATTACTTGAGTATACGATACTCCCCGAATGACCCTTCGGGTTTTCGCAATCTAATTACGATATAGTAATATACCGCTCCCCAGTCAATAGTATATACGGACCGCTACGACCTCTATTGCTAGAGTCGTTGTCCGAAGAAAACATTTCATTCTAAGTTCAAGGGGTGCAAACATATATGTACTTATACATCTCAATTTCATCGATACTTCGATAAACATAAACATTTGGTATGATTGAAAACTACAAACACAACAGTGAAAGTCCTTGTATATGTAAGTTTTGAAAAGTAAACTTGCCTTGGTTTGGTTGGGGTGGTCGAGCGTGCGGAGTGGAATGATCTATACATAAGCAATAACCGTTCGTTAGTACCTTAATCAATATTTCTTTAATTGCGGGGTTTTAGGGGGTACAAAATTAACTTAATGACTTCGTCTTATGACACTCTAGCCCCACTATAGGTTCATGTCACCACTCGATTACGCTCGTCACTTATTCAACTTAATTTAGTTACCATATCCGAGTCATGTCCATTACCCCTAAAATTATACTCCACTTAACGACTTTTTCCCTTGCGCGAATTTTACTCTAGCATTTTTATAAAATTGAAAAATTCACATTTTAATCCAATTATTTTTGGGTAGCCTTCACCACTGCATTTTATAGCTTCTCTAATTTTTCCATGATCCTACATAAATTTTTAGGGGTTTAAACAAGGTTCACAAGGGGGCCATTTAGTGCAGTCCGGAATCCAGAAACACATTTCACTTCTCCGGCCATAACTCAAAATCTATACATCACCTAGTCATGAACCTTATATTTTTGGAAACTACATTCAAATACCTTTCCAACAATATATGATAGGACCTCATGGGACAAGATTTGGGGGTTCAAAACCATCTTACAAGACAGGTCAAGTTCCTGGAAAAACTCAGCATGCTTGTTTCACTTAAATCAACCAAGATTCTTACTTCCACAACACAACCAACATCTAAGTCACCAAGTTCATACTTTATAACATTCATGGAGATACATACACTAACCACAAGCATAAAAATCACAACCACAACACTTAAACTCAAGATCTATATCATCCATCACTTATATATCCAAGATTAACACAAATACACATGGATCTATCATCAAACATCATAAACACTACATGGCCAAGAGGGGTTAGGGTTTTTATACCTTCTTGAGTATCTAGGAGCCTTGGGTAAGCCTTACAAGTCTCAAGAACACCTTGAATAAGCTCCTACACTCCTTATAATCCAAGATCTAAAAGAAAACTTAACATTGTTACTATTCACCAAAACTTTAACAATTAATATCTTGAAAATCAATGGATGAAAAGGCTTGGAATTCTTAGTATACCTTTCTTGGGGGGGAGAGTGTTTAGGAATTTAGCCTTGAATTATGAATGAAGAGAAATGGAAGAAAGAAAAAAATTTTCTTCTTGGTTTTAGCCTTGGCCGAGAGCTTTGTTCTTGGGGGGGAGAGTGTTTTTGTGTTTTGATTTTTGTGTTGGTTGAATGATTGTATAAAGTGGTTGGGTGATATATGTATTAGTGTATGTAATACATGGTACAAGTCTAGGTGTAGGTCACCATGCCCTCTTGTCTCCTTGGAAAAAGAAATGCCAACTAGTTACTATTCCTCTTGTCCATTTGGTACTACTAGTTTACTTTTCCTAACTACTTAGTTGCATGGGACTTGCATGCAATACTACTCCTTGTATCATTATTCTTCCACCAATGCTTGTTACTTAATCTTTACTTTGTATCGTATCTTAATAAATTTCTCGTAATAATATTTTGTCGCGTAGAGATTTCCCTTGTAATTCCTTAAGTACTTAATTGTGTAAATTCCTCGAATATCCATAACTCCTCGTCATAATTCCTAATAAATCTTTTAATACTCTAATCATTCTCAAATCCCAAGTTTTATAGATCTTACTAACAATAAGACTCTTGCCCTCAACAATCTTCCTTTTATCTTACATAGTGAATGTAACATATTTCTCAGACAATCAATTCCATTAAACAACAGGGATGACTAGAAAGGTTCCAAATTGACAATGTCACATGATATTAAATAAAAGAAAATATAACAAAAATTAGGGTTCTTACAGTATCTTTATCTCTCCAAGATGAGAAGCGGAAGATTTTTTGCGCCTATGCAGTTGCAATCTATGTTGCACGGGGACGCCTCCGGGGTCACGTATCGAAGTTTAGGGACGTCTCGGGGACGGGGACGGCATGGGAACGTCCCCAAAATTCTGGGGACGGCTGCTCTAATTTGGGGACGTTTCGGGGGCTGAAAAGACTGAATTACCCGTCCCCCCACTTAAAATAAAAACCGTACATATTTAATCAATTGTTTGTTCAGCCGCCTTCTTCTCTTTTATGTATATCAGGCCTCTATCTCTCTTATTCTCTCTCTCTCTCCATCTTTTTATCTTCTCTCTTTTACATATTTAATCAGTCCTCTCTTTTTTATATATTTAAACCTCTCTCTCCCCATAAAATATACGCATCCTATATACATATATATTATATATACACACGATATTATAAATGGAATCTGAAAATCAAAGTGGGTCTGAATGTATATATCCTATATACATAAGATTTTTTATGTAAAATCTTTTAAATGTTGAATATTGCCTTTATTTTATATATTAATAATTTTATTATATTAATATATTAAATGCCATACCCGTACCCTAAAATTTTAAAGTTACCGTTTTCCGTCCCCGTCCCCGTACCGGTATATGTTCCCGTACCCATCTCCGTGCAACATAGGTTGCAATATTCTGGTCTATCATGTACGCTTCTCCGCTTCCTGTCGTGGTAAGTTTTTATTAGTATGTTACAAGTTTTGTTCTATTTGGCTTAAAAAGGTGTAGTTTTGTTTTATTAGTTTTGTTCTATTTGGGTTTCATTGTGCAGTGGGTCCGTGTTGTTGGAGTTTGCTACAGCCCAGGAGTTGGTAATTGTGAATTCTGTATTTCAGAAGAGGGCTGAGCACCTCATCACCTTTAGTAGTGGGGGACGCAGCACTCAAATCGATTACTTGCTTGTGCGCAGCAGGGACGTTAGAGCATGCGTGGACTGCAAGGTGTTCAGGAGTGAGGCGTGCGCTTCCCAGCACCGACTGTTGGCCATGGATCTATCCATGGGGGGTCGAGTTGTTCGCAGGAAGAGAGAGTTTAGACCTAGAATCCTCTGGAAAGACTTGAAGGGCGAGAAGGCGGTGGAATTCAGAGAGGCTTTGCTCAACGAAGGTTGTTTCGCGAGTGGTGGGGATGCTAACGTCAGGTGGACCAACATGGCTAAGGCCATTCGGAGTGTGGGCGAGAAGGTGGTGGGGGTTTCCTCAGGTAGGTTCAGTGGTCTTAAGGAGTCGTGGTGGTGGAACGAGGAGGTTCAAAAGAAGGTTAAGGCTAAACTTGCGCTCTTTAAAGAGCTTTTATCGATCTGCGCAGGGCCGGAGAGGATTCGGAAGATGGAAGCATACAAGGTGGCGAGACGAGAAGCAAAAAAGGCAGTGGCGAAAGCTAAAGAGGACGCGTATGTAAGGCTGTACGAGCGCTTAGATACCAAGGAAGGAGCGAATGCCATCTTTAAACTAGCTAAAGCTAGGGAGAGAGGGAGGCGCGACCTGGGTTCTGTTAAGTTTGTTAAAGATGATTCAGGCCAAGTGTTATTGAATGAAGATGCTATTAAGGACAGGTGGAGTTCGTATTTCCATAATCTTTTCAACGAGGCTAGGAGGAGCAGTGCCGGTGTGGAACAAGAGGTCTCTCGTTTGCCTGTGCTTTCCTCCGTTCCCGATGAGCGCATCAGCAAGGAGGAAGTCAAGGGTGCCTTGCAAAAGATGGCTAGAGGGAAGGCGGTTGGTCCGGATCTTATCCCTATTGAGGTTTGGCTTTGTCTTGGTGAGGTAGGCGTCCAATGGCTAGCAGATCTGTTCAATGTTCTTCTCTTGGGTGCCAAGATGCCAGATGAATGGAGGCGTAGTGTTGTGGTCCCTTTTTTCAAAAATAAAGGCGATGCTCAAAGTTGTAGTAACTATCGGGGTATTAAATTACTCAGTCATACTATGAAACATTGGGAGAGAGTGGTTGATAGTCGAATTAGAAGAGTAGTTGAAATCTCAGAGAATCAATTTGGTTTTATGCCTGGGAGATCAACGATCGAGGCCATTCATCTCGTTAGACGCCTTATGGAGAAGTTCAGGGATCGTCGCAAAGACCTCCATATGGTGTTCATTGATCTGGAGAAGGCATATGATAGCATCCCCCGTGAAGCTATTTGGAAGAGCCTTGAGGAGAGGGGAGTGTCGTCAGCGTTCGTTAGGGTGATTCAAGACATGTACTCACAAGCTAGTTCTTGCGTTCGGACCCCAGTGGGGGACTCCCGTTTCTTCCCTGTTGAGATAGGACTTCATCAGGGGTCGGCTCTGAGTCCTTTTCTATTCGCCTTATCCTTGATGTCATGTCGCGGGGGATTCAAGATGCTATCCCTTGGTGCATGCTCTTCGCGGATGATATCGTGCTAGTGGCGGAATCGCGGAGGGAGTTGAACGACAAATTGGAGCTTTGGAGATCTACATTGGAGTCCCAAGGGTTACGTTTGAGCCGTTCTAAAACCGAGTATCTATGGTGTAACTTCAGTGGTGAGTCCAACGAAGAAGGGGTGGAGGTTAGGATTGAAGACCAGAGCGTCCCGCAGACGGATAAATTTAAGTATTTGGGTTCGATCATCCAGAAGGAAGGTGAGATTGAAGCCGATGTAACGCATCGTATCAAGGCTGGGTGGCTTAGGTGGAGGGCTGCGTCAGGGGTTTTGTGCGATAAGAAAGTCCCTTTAAGGTTGAAAGGGAAATTCTATAGAGCGGCTATCCGTCCTGCGATGTTATATGGTTCTGAGTGTTGGGCGGAGAAAAAGGCTCTCGTAAGCAAGTTGGAAGGGGCTGAAATGAGGATGTTGCGGTGGTCTTGTGGGCGCACGATGTTGGACAGAATCCCGAACTCGGTGTTTAGGAGCGAGCTCGAAGTGGCGCCTTTTTCTGCGAAAGTTAGGGAAGGTAGGTTGAGATGGTTCGGCCACGTTCGAAGGAGGTTGGCTGAAGCTCCAGTTAGGAGGGTCGAGAGTCTGGCGGTTGTTGGGGCGAGGAGGAGAGGCAGGCCGAGGAGGTCGTGGGAAGAGCAGATCAAGATGGATTTGAAGGCCTTAGACTTTAATGAGACCATGATTGCGGATAGGTGTTCTTGGAGGCGGCGTATCAGAGTGGTGGATTCCCTTTTAGGTTGTGGCTCTATTGTCGAGAGCCTCAGAGTTGCTTTGTCTCGGTTAGCGATTTTTTAGTAGTTCGGCTTTAGCGTTCTCACCTCTAGTTTTTAGTGTCTTCTGTTTTCTGGTTTTGCAGATGCAGGGAGCTTGGCGCGGTGTTATCTCTGTGCGGGACTTGCCGTGTAGTTGGAGCGCATCAAGCTAGGAGTCTCATCAATTCCCGCAGGTAGGTATGCCCCATGTGGAGATTGCCATGGGCCTCAGGTATATCTGTGTCCATTTCCGTATTATTTCTGTTGTAATTACCACACTCTATATATATGGTGTGCACTCAGCCGAGGGTCTTCACGGAAACAGCCTCCCCGCTCTAAAAGTGGGGGTATGGTCTGCGTACAATCTACCCTCCCCTGTGAGCGGGATATACTGGGTATGTTTGGTTTGGTTTGTGCAGCGGAGGGTATTTCAAACAAGGAGAATGTGAAGTACACGCTGTTCCCATTATCTTTGTGCAGTTTCCTTTGTGCCACCTTTTCGCTTGTTTATGGCTGGCAAGTAAACGACCCTTTTCAAAGTGTAAGTACTTAGAATTCACTTATGTGTAACTATCTGTCCTTAGTTCTTCTTGTATTTGATTTAATATATTTATGTTAACTGTGGTTGAGGTTCCAAATGGTATTGGATGTGGAGTGGGCTTACTACAGCTGAGCTTGTATTTTTATGCAATCTACAAGGACCAAAACACGAACACTGGATCACCTCTGCAGGAGTAATCTGTCAAGTTGAGCTTAGTTGTATATTTTAATATGTGATACTGTGGTATACACACAGAGTAGTACTGTTCCATTAACATGAAATTTTAGTTTGGGCCTCCGGCACCCAATAAATCAAACAATATTGTTATTCTCTCTTGTTGTGAGGAGAAGTTTGTCCTACGTACAATGGTTATGATTTGATTGGTTGTGCTAATGGATTACAGTAGTTTGCATGCGTCGTAACAAGGTGTTGTGATCGGGGACATTTTCGCTTACTTTTTGTTGCAATCTAGAAAGCTACCATGCTCAGTATACCTTCTGATACTGCTTTTAATTGGTTACCCTGAAAATACATATGTCTTTTAATGGGTAAACTGGTAACTCCAATCATTTTCAAATTTCAAGCATCAATTGATAACTCCTACAATACTCCTTACCTCGTATTTTAAAAATTGTAATTAAAAACACTATCTAGAAGAGAATAAAAAAAATATGTTCTAAATTTCATATTAAATTTAATCATAATTTTTATGATTTGTAATTGAAAATACTATCTAAAAAAGAATAAAACTGTTCTACCTTCTATATTAAATTTAAGCATATTTATTGACTCTTCACATAATAAATATGCACATAATAAATAGTTATATTATGGTGGTTGCATATATAGTTTCAAAAAACCAGAAAATACATTTTTTTAATAAAAAATATTTGAATATATAAATATATATGTTTTCTTGAAATGGGATGCATAATAATTATTATGTGAAAAATGATATTAAATTAATTTAAAATATATAATGGTGATTTCTCGTGGTTAAATTTTGTTGATTAAAAAATTATTATATGTTATATTATAATAGTTTTACTATATAAGAAATATTTTCAATAAACTAATTATTTTATATGAAATGAATTGCTAAAAATGGAATCATAAATTTTAACAAAAATTAAGCATAATGTATCCAATTTAACTTAGCTTCGTTTATCTTTTTAAACATCCAAGAAATTAATATAAATAATCATAGTTTAATACCAAGAATTTGACAAAAGTAATCATTTGAAAGAAATAACAGATGCTCAAGTAGAGTCAGCAATTTCGTACACGACACGAAAATTACGGATTTGGGTTAACCTTTGCGGTACACGAATACGAAGAACACGAACACGAAATTATACAGATAAATTTAGTATCAGTTTTGGGTTTACCCTTGGGTACACGACACGAAACGAAATTACACGAAATAAATAAATATTTAAACAAAAATTTTAAATCATATAAATATATATTATAAATAAATATTACATATTTAACCTTTTTACAAAATAAATAAAAGGTACACGAAAAGTACACGGTACACGAAAGTACACGATTTTTGTTTCATTTTCGTGTAAACGGAAAGTACACAAAATATTTCGTGTACTTTTCATTTGGTTTCGTGTTCGTTTTAGAATTTGAGTACACGAATTTATTTTGTTTCATTTTCGTTTTGACCTTTTGGTACATGAGAAATACGAAAATACAAATTATTTTTAGTTCGTTGATAAATAATATCTCAATTTTCAGGAGAGAGTATAATAATATTTTCAGGAAACGGTATACACTAATCATAAATTATATCTCAAAATATAAAAGAAGTGTAGATTAGTTCTGTGCTCTCTATCAGCGGAATGATAATTTCTTGGTTAAATGTGTTTAATGATGGGAGACGAGAGATACAGTATGAAGTAAGGAGAGAAATTGGTGTATATAATCAAGGTAAGAAAAATGGAGTATTAAATAATAAATAATTTATAAGTAGATATGATTTACTTATTTCAATATTAATTAGACTTGATATACTATAAAATATAAATAAAATATTAAAAATTTGTTCACGTGAGTTATAAGTTAGTACGTATATAAAAAATGTGGAACACTTACATAGTAGGTTTTAGTTATTCTTCATTTTGTTTAATTAAAATTAATACTATTTTTAATTCATTTAAAATCAAAATATGCTATAAAAACCATTACACCTAACTTTTACACGGACATTAATCTCCTAACAAAAATACATCTTTAAATAAAACATATAAATATTATTTATTTAAAAATTTAAACATAGATAGTAAATATTAATCTCCTAACTAAAACACATCTCTAAATAAAACACATAAATATTTATTTTAAAAACAAACACATAAATATTATTCTTTTAAAATGTAAACAAAAATAAAATAAATGAAAAATTCTATAAAAATGATCTTAGTGAGAATTGAACCCTGACCACTAAGGTAGAAGTGAGAGCCCTTACCACTATGCTAGACATGAGACTTGAATATATTTTAAAACTCATCATTAATATATCCTGAGACAACCCTCATATATTATATTATTGTTCCTAAGAAGAATTGAACCCTTAACTCTAACTTAGAAAAGAGATTCCTCACCACTAGGATAGACAACAATCTTGAAAATATTATAAAACAAATTATTAATATATCGCGAGACAACCCCAATATATTATATTAATGATAAAAAAATTGTTCCTAATAAAAATTGAATTATTGACGTCTAACTTAGAATGGAGATTTCTTATAATTATGCTAAATCAATTTTGAATATATTATTTAACTCATTATTAATATATTATGAAACAATTTAATTATCATGAAATTACTAAATTACCCCTCCTATATCCTTCCTTTATATATATTATATGTTAACATTGCTTTCCATGCCATTTAGTAATTTACTAAAATACCCTACCATTTAGTAATTTACTAAAATAACCTCAAATTTTATCAATATATTAAAAATAATGTTGTTGACATGGATTGAACCCATGACCTCTTGCTAAGAATCACTTTCAAGGCCACACCATGACCATTATGCCAGAAGCCCAATTCATGCAAATTTTGGAACTCATCCACTAGATTCTTAAATAGTTCTTAATTTTTCTTTTATTTAGTACTTGTTTTAGAAATAATTTTAAAAAAAAACAAATAATGTCTCTTTTCATTTATCATAGGTCAAAATGCACTTTCAATCCAATTTAGTAATTTAACAATATACTCCTCTTTATATTAATGTTAAAAAATTATTTTTATTAGGAATTGATTTTATAATCCTCCCTATGATACAAACAACTTAGATTTATGCACACAACCACTACATCATAACAATTTCTGATGCCTACTTTAAAAATCATTAACTACATTTTCAAAGAACCTGCTTCCTAGATTTTCCTCGATTTTTTTTAAAAAATTTATGCATGTCAAAACTATCAAAAATATATTTCCATCTCATTTAATCAAATTTAAAATTAATATTATTATTAATATTAATATTATTATTATTATTATTATTATTATTATTATTATTATTATTATTATTATATTTTCATGAAATTTTAAAATTGTAAAGTAGTCTTTTTGTATTAGGTATGTGATACAAAAATACGATACAAATTCACATTGTACACGAAATGACATAAATTCAAATATATTATATGCTAACATGGTTTTCCATGCCATTTAGTAATTTACTAAAATACCCTACCATTCAGTAATTTACTAAAATAACCTCAAATTTTATCAATATATTAAAAATAATGTTATCGACATGGATTGAACCCATGACCTCTTGCTAAGAATCACTTTCAAGGCCACACCATGACCATTCTGCCAGAAGCCCACTTCATTCAAATTTTGGAACTCATCCAGTAGATTCTTAAATAGTTCTTAATTTTTCTTTTATTTAGTACTTATTTTAGAAATAATTTAAAAAAAAAACAAATAATGTCTCTTTTCATTTATTATAGGTCAAAATGCACTTTCAAGCCAATTTAGTAATTTAACAATATACTCCTCTTTATATTAATGTTAAAAAATTATTTTTATTAGGAATTGATTTTATAATCCTCCCTATGATACAAACAACTTAAATTTATGCACACAACCACTACATCATAACAATTTCTAATACCTACTTTAAAAATCATTAACTACATTTTCAAAGAACCTGCTTCCTAGATTTTCCTCGATTTTTTTAAAAAATTTATGCATGATAAAACTATCAAAAATATATTTCCATCTCATTTAATTAAATTTAAAATTAATATTATTATTTATATTATTATTATTATATTTTCATGAAATTTTAAAATTATAAAGTAGTCTTTTTGTATTAGGTATGTGATACAAAAATACGATACAAATTCACATTGTACACGAAATGACATAAATTCAAATTTTGATTTCTGGGACATGTATAATAGTATTTTTTGGTGAAATCATAAATCATAATATTTATTCATGTTTGTTATGCTCATGACAAACATAGAATAAATTCACTTGGTATACGTACAGACGAGAATTTCATCAATCTCGTCCGATCGCGATCCAATCCCCTTCCCATTCAGGTTGGGGATTTCAAAAAATTTTCTGTCAAAATGAGAAATATGGAATATTATAAAATAAAAATTCGGGGGATGAGAATGGGATCGTGGATTAAGGTATCCCGACCTGATCCCCTATTCACGTTCCCAACCGATTATCGGGGATTAAGGCAATATTTTATTTACTAGATTGTTAAAGATAAATACAATTCAAAATTTTAAAATTTTGATAAATTTAACATTTCATAAAAAAATAACAAAATAAAATTTTAATTTTAATAATTTATTTATATCTTTCATCATTTATTGTAAAAATATAATTTGAATCGCCATTTATGATATAATAAAAATAATAATAATAATAATAATAATAATAATAATAATAATAATAATAATAATAATAATAATAATAATAATAATAACAATAATGATAATATTTATCATGATTTATCAAATTATTTTTATTATAAAATATATTAAGGAATTATAAATTTCAATTAAAAAAATAAGAATCCTTAATTTCTCTTGGGGATCCTCGTTCCCCTTTCTGTGCAGTAAAATAATCCCCATTTATGGATCGATAAGGGTTCAACGATTATGTTCGAAATTTTAATTAAAAATAATATTACATTTTTTTTGAATAAAAATCACGATTTCTCAAGGGATCCTCATTTCCGTTCGGGGCAGTAATCGGAGAGCAAAATAATTTCCGTTCAGGAACCGAGACAGGTTGAATAATAATGTTCGAATTCGGGGATCGCCATGGGTATAGCACTGTTCGATCCTAAATTGATCTGATGCTACTCCCAGGTAAACAAAATAACATAAATTCATTTACCGTCAAATTTAGACATCTAGATATAAAAAACGCTCATTGCAAACATTTATATCTCAATTAAACACTAACAAAAGAGTAGGTACATCATTTTTTTGCCAACTTAAAAACAAATGGTAATAGAACTAAATAGTTGATAATAATATGTTAATCTAAACTATTGACAAATATTAGATGAGTTTAATTAAAATCTAAAAATTATAATGTTAACAGAAAAACATTCGAAAGAAATAAATGTGTAAGATTATTGTACGAGAGATTTGATAATTAAAGATTTTTATACCTAATTAGCTCATAATCATATAATGATAATTTCATATAAATATGTGAATTTAAAATTATTATAGTTAAAATGCAGGTCATGCATTACACGACTATCACGCTATCATAATAATTTCACTTTTAAAATTCTAAGATAAAAGTGGTTTAGCAACTACAAAAGAAAATTATTATCGAAAAAAAATTTGTTCTAGATTTAGAATTATAGTTTTTTGAAATTATAATACAATAATATTCTTATCTATACTATGAATATGCCATGAAAATAAGATATGCATTCACGTGGTATACTAGACAACACGTGAGTTTTTTAACCATCGAAATAGGACATATGATATAGAATATACGGAAACACGGCATCGTTTTTTGGTCTTATCAAAGGAACTAAATTTATGACCTCTAAATACAAATCGAGTTAAATTCACAACTACTGAATAAGTTATCTTTTTTTTTTTTAGTTTTTGTTTATATCTTATTTTAAATTAACTTTTATAAATTTAATTAATATGTGATTGTTGGAGCTTGATACCTTTACCTAAAATTATTTTCTACAAAAGTTGCAATTGTGAAAAATAAATGTTTTTGCTAAAGCAGTTTTTTTTTTTTTAAAAATGTTGTTGAAAAATTGGTTTTAGATTTACTAAGCTGTTTTGAACCAAGTTTTCAACAAAAAATTTGTTGTTGCGGTCTGCAACATCAATACCAAACCAAACAGACCTTCAATGTGATTGATACTATGTACAGTATATATCTATATAAAAAAATCAGAATTAGCTGATATGTTAGATTTGGACTATATGAGTTATCGATTAAATAAATGAATAAAATACATAGTTGAATTATAATATCGTATCATAAACAAGATTATATATACTAAACAAAGATGTAAAATTATATATGACTGCCTATAACATAATGATCGATTAGTGATATTTCAAGAATGTATAAACTATAATTTTTTTTTTTTCACGGTAGTACAACATACATTTTAGTTGATTTTTTCTAATATTAATCAGGTTTATGCTATTGCTGCCATAAAACATCTCCTACCAAATATGTAATGATCCACATATCTCCTCTTGCTGGTTTACTATTACTAATGGAAATAAACTAAATAGCATATCATTATCGTGATAATCTTTTAAAAAAACTGCTAGAAAATAGACTAAACGACACATTATTGTTGCAATAGTACTTGACCACTAATGAGTAACATTTATGTATCATTATTATCAATCATTCATCTTACATTCAATGAGTACTGTTTACAAATATGATACATAGGCCAGTCTTGAGAAATTGCAAGTTCAAGTGAATTTGAATTTTGTACTCTAATTAAAAATCAAAATCACATACATATCATTTAGTTTTCGGCACTTCTTATATCTCAAACCATTTTTAGTGCTACCATGAACAAAATGTGCCCCAAATATCATTTTTGTGCCTCTACGTACTTTTAATTTTTTTTACTTATTAGAAAAGATGTGCCCCTAAATTATATCATCTTCTCGGTGCCACATTGCATGAGCGGCTTAATCTAAGGATTGCCTGTATGATATTCAAAATATAGAATTCAGTAATATTTCAAAATTTGAACGGTTATCAACTATTGACCTTAAATAAATAGAAATAGATTGAAAAGAAGATATGAGTGACTCAAACACGATTTGCGAAAAAATTATACGAATTATAATGTGGCCCGTGCCTTGCACGGGCTTTCATGCTAGTTATATTAATGATAAAAAAATTATTTCTAATGAAAATTAAACCCCTTGCCTCTAACTTAGAAATGAGATTCTTTACCACTATCCTAGATATCAGTTTTGAGAATATTTTATTTTTGGTTATATATACATCATGAATAGATATTGTTTTAGATATATGTTGCATATCTGAAACAAGATTCCGTAAGTCATTTTTTAAGAACAACTATCTTTATAATCATAGAACTAGCTCGTAGGGTTGACAAATATTTTTTCTTTATCTTTTGGATTAGTGTACCAAAGTTTCAAATGCTTTTGTTCGTAACAGTTTCGTTATACATTAGCATAATCTTGAATCTTCACAATGAATTAAAGTACTTCATCAAACAGAGAACTACTATGATCTCTGAACCCCAGAATTTTTCCTAAATAAATTATTGTTGATTTTATAAAAATTTAAAAATAACATAGAGTTCTGATTTAGACATAATTCATTTAGAAAAACCTGCCCTTGTCTTCAATAGGAAACTTCTTATTTAAATTACTGTAATCTTGTATAAGGGTCTCAATGTAGATGTGCTTTACTAAAACATGAAATAATTAGTATTTTGGTAAATTGTAGGGAAAACTTTGATGACAACCTATGTATACAAATATGCGATTGATTCAAAGAAAAGTGAAACAGAGATCGAAAATTTTTTGTAACATGTTTCGACTGCATATGCATGATCCAAGACTATTGTCAGACAATGCAGATTAAATCACATCCAGCTATGTACATCTACAGGAGTACTGCTTAACAAGGTACATATGCAAGAGCCCTGCTTAACAAGGTGCATACATCTTCAATGGGTCTTACTCCTCAATTACAAGTTTAAGAGCACTCCAAAGATACATGTGCCCTGCTTAACAAGGTGCATACATCTTCAATGGGTCTTACTCCTCAATTACACGTTTAAGAGCACTTGCACACATAGCAATCACCCTTATCGCAATCAACAATTTTCAGTGGAGAAAGATGACAATCGTAATCATTACTGTATTTTAGAGAGCAATTCAACAACAAATGAGCTAGAGCGTGCTCGTGCCTCGCACGGGCTATAAAGCTAGTTATATATATATATATATATATAATACAACAACATAAGGGTTTGTTTGAGCAAATTAATTTAAATGATAAATCTTGTCCTCACGAAATTAAAAACATATAGAGAATCAAAAAAAACGTGAGAAGTACATTTTGGCAATGCAGAATCATAGAATATCCTGTTCGCTGAGTTGTCGTAATTCATCAGATATTTACCTTGACCCGTATAAGCTAGATAAAGGCAAGGAAACACCACAAAGGTGCCCTAAATCACAAAAAAAAGAGTAGAAATACCTGTATAGATGGTACAGAGAAATGACCTAAATCCAAAAACATTGCTTCCGCACCTGCAATCACAAATTATCTTCTATGTACTTCTCCTGATATTAAAATCAAAAAACATAAAGCAACATTAAATATGTGTACACGGTTTCTATCAACATTAATTAATTTATGGGAACAAAAGGCAAATCTAAGCTTAAATTAAAATTAAAAGGCTAGGAGAACAGCACGGGGCACCTTTAAATACCTGTAATACTTAGAAGTTCTATGATAGAACACAACCACCAAGAACTGACCATGCCCTGCCAGAGTAATTCTTAAAGAAGATGTATCGTACTTAAGTATGTTGTAATTACCAATAGCTCCGAGACTAAAGAAATACAAAGCAAGAGCAGGAGCATTCCCTGTATAAAATGGTGATTGCGAGCAAGGATCTCCGTTGAGTTCGTGAAACAAGATTTATAAAAGGTACGATTCATTATCTCCATAATCAGTTCGTTATTATACATGGATCTTGTGTTTGGGTTCCGAAATTTTTGTTTTATTTACGTTATTCCGCTGCGTTTTATGCCTCGGAACCCAACAATGGCATCAGAGCTACGTGTATAAGGGACTGATTTGGTTACGTGTTTACTGTATTTTACTAGTTTGCATATTTGATGAATCTACCATGATATAGTTATGTTATATGATTGATATAATGAATCTGTATAATCTGATATCATGATGCTAGCATGTTTAGAATCTGCCATGACTCATATGTATGCGATCTGTTATGATATGTATGCTGCTTGGTTTGTGTGATGATATAAACTGTTTGATGGTTGCAAACGGATATGATCTGTTTACAGGGATTAGGGTTACGTGTATACTGATACATGTTTTATTGTAACTAGAATTAAGGTCGCATGTATGTTGATATATGCTTCTGGAATTGTATTCTGGTAAGGATTTGCTTGTATTTTGATACGTGATTTTGCAAAAATTTCCACCATTACTAGATCCGCGGAGGTCGATCCGCGTGTTTAGGGCTTCGTTTTTATTTATGCTTGTGACATATGCTTTAAATGATTACTTGAGCATGGTGCATGGTTATGGCCTTAAGACCCTTAGTTTAATGGTTTATGGTTTTTGTTTTATAAATACGACTTGCATGTCGTTTTCTTCATTCTTGTAATTGTTTAACCTCGAATGTAACTCGAGTTTTATTATGTAAGTACATTAGTATAGGTTGTATTCAATTATTCAATGTAATGTACTTGAAGATTGAAGGACGATCAAGGAGGAGGAGCAACCAAGGAGAAAGAGAAGAATGAAGACTTGTAATTGTATTTATTAATCCACCATAGATTGACCTTGATCTTTTCATTAGCTTGAAAAGATCACATAGGATTGAGCCATAACCATTGCACGTTTACTTTATGCATTTTACATAAGATGTATGGAATGTATGTGTAGAGTAGAAGATGCATGCTTTAATTATATTAATGATGTATGCATGTATTAGATACGTCACCCATGCCATGATTGCCATGCTAAACAAGATAAAATCTGTAACGATTCAAGATTTTAAAATGAACAAACGATCAAGAGATTCTCGTGTTTATGAAATATGGATTTTTAAAACACGGAATTAAATACGGATTTTTGATATCGAAAATTGGGATTTTCTGACAAAAACGGATATACGTATTCGTAAGGTTAATGGGTATTAAGTGTGACCATTGGGATCCTCCATCTACCTGGGAAATGAACAGTTTGAGATGTCAATTTGAAATATTTGATTTAAGGAAAAATTAAGGATCTCTTTATGATGTGATCATGATCGTTATAATTTTTCTAAAACCCTTAACAAAATATTAAGTTTCAATCGGATGCTTTCCAATGAATGAACACTCATCAAATCCTAGATCGATAAGGGGAATGACTGCCAGTGGCAGGGGACTCCTGTCTATCGTGGTGAGATGCGACGAATATAAACGGTTATATTCGGCCGTTGCATCATTGGGTCTAACTTAACTGAGTCGTCATAATAAGGCGAAAATAAACGGTTATATTCAACTATTATGAAATTAGAAGCATAGAGTTTGGTTAAAAACCTATTAGATAGATAAGAACAATTGTTGTTCGCCAAACTATCCAAGAATTATATATGATATAATTGACAATTGTTGTCTACCTAAATAATCATGTTTTAAGGACTACCAGTGGTTGACTTAGGACATGACGAAATATGGATCTTGGCTCACTAGAAAGATTTATGGGATATTCTTTACGAATTGATAGTAAGGGCTATTAATTTGATAAAAATAGTGGGAGATATATTATGAATATGTCATAATCATTTGAACATAATAATTTAAACTCAGACAATCTAATGTTTATTTTGTGATTTATCATTGTAGAAAAACAAATGGCACAAAACACAAACAACACTTTCTCTGTGCGATCAGTCCTTGAGAAGGACAAGCTGACATGATCAAACTTCCTTGACTGGTCTAGGAATTTGATAATTGTTCTCATGCAGGAAAAGAAATCTTATGTGATTGATATTCCTCCACCGGCAGCCCCTACTGCCAATGCCACTCTAGCTCAACAAAATGCTTATCGGAAGCATATTGATGATGCGACTGATGTGGCTTGTCTTATGCTTGCCACTATGGATGCTGAGCTTCAGAAGCAGCATTTTGATATGAATGCTTATACTATGTTTGAACATCTTTCGACGATGTTTCAATCAGAGGCTCGTGTGGAAAAGTTCAACACAAGCAAAGCACTCTTCTCGTGCAAGCAGGGCAACGGACCAGTCGGACCACATGTTCTAAAGATGATTGGGTATTGTGATTACCTTGCTCGTATGGGTTTCCCGCTTCAGGGAGAGGCTCAAGTCGATATAATCTTGCAATCTTTGAACAGCGACTATACTCAGTTCATTATGACTTTTAATATGACTGAGCAAGATAAGACTCCTTTGGAATTGTTGGCCATGCTGAGGACCACTGAAGCAAATATGGTCAAGGCACCTGAGAAAGCTCCCATAATGATGGTGGGCAAGAAAGGTGCTAAGGGAAAAGAGAAATGGAAGGGCAAGAAAAAGGTAGCATCAAAAGATCTTGGTCCTTCTAAGCCCTCTTTCAAAAAGGATAAAAAGCCGAAGGGAGATGTCTCAAAGCCTGACAAAGGTGAATGTCACTATTGCCACAAGCCTGGTCACTGGAAGAGAAACTGTCCTATTTACTTGGAGGATCTAAAGAAAATGAAGGGAGTTCAGATTTCTGGTTCAGGTATTTATGTTATAGAAGTCAATCTGTCTATTTCTACATCTTGGGTATTGGATACTGGATGTGCTTCTCACATTTGTATAAATGTGCAGAAACTGCAGAGAAGTAGGACTTTGGCTAAGGGAGAAGTGGACCTACGAGTAGGCAATGGAGCAAGAGTTGCTGCTTTAGCTGTAAGGACTTATTATTTATCTTTGCCCTCTGGGCTTGTTTTAGAACTTGAAGACTGTTTTTACGTGCTTGCGATTCGCAGAAACATTATTTCTGTTTCTTGTTAGGACAAGAAAGGTTTTTCGTTTACAATAAAGAACAACAATTGCTCTTTTGCTTTGAATGATTTAACCTATGGTGTTGCGCGTTTATTTAATGGTTTATATGTTCTTGATTTAGATAATCCTGTCTGTGACATAGAAAACAAATGACTTAAAGGTAATGACTCAAATCAAACATACCTCTGGCATTGTCGTCTAGGCCATATAAGTGATAAACGCATATCCAAATTACATAAGGATGGTTACTTGGATAAGTTTGATTTTGAATCATACGATGAATGCGAATCTTGTTTACTTGGTAAGATGACTAAAGCCCCTTTCACTGGTAAGGGTCAAAGGGCCACTGAACGTCTGGAGCTAATACATAGTGATGTATGTGGCCCAATGCGTGTGATGGCTAGAGGAGGCTACTACTACTTCATAACATTTACTTATGATTTCAGTAGATATGGATATGTATATCTTATGAAGAATAAATCCGATTCTTTTGAAAAGTTCAAAGAATACAAGGCTGAAGTAGAGAAGCAAATAGGCGGAGGTGCAAGTATTAAGATCTTACGATCCGATCGTGGGGGTGAATACTTAAGCACTGAATTTAAAGAGTATTTAAAAGAGTGTGGTATTGTATCACAACTCACTCCGCCAGGTACACCTCAATGGAATGGAGTTTCAGAGAGGAGAAATCGTACCTTGTTGGACATGGTACGATCGAAGATGAGTCATGCAGATCTTCCAATTAGTTTCTGGGGTTAAGCTATAGAAACAACGGCTTTTACACTTAACTGTGTTCCTACTAAGAAGGTTCAAAAGACTCCATATGAGATATGGAAGGAGAAACGGTCAGGCATGAACTTTATGAAAGTTTGGGGATGCAAGGCGTTTGTGAAACGTCAAGTATCTGACAAGCTTGGACCTAAATCCGAAGAGTGCAATTTTGTGGGATACCCTAATGAAGCAAAGGCGTATTATTTTTATAGTTCTTCTGAGCAAAAAGTGTTTATTGCTCGAGATGCTGTCTTCATGGAAAGGGATTTTGTTTCCAAAAGAAACAGTGGGAGAACTATAGATCTCGATGAAGATCGAGAACCACAAAATAGCATTGAACCTGAAGTGGAACAAGAGCAGGATAATGATAATGCTCAAGAAACACAGGTTGTTCGTAGATCTGGTAGGATTCGCCATGAGCCACAGAGATATGGATTTCTCTTGACCCAGTGTGGTTATTTGATGCTCATAGATGAAGATGAGCCTCTCACATACCAAGATGCTATGAACAGTCCAGACTCTAAGAAATGGCTTGAAGCCATGAAATCCGAGATGGATTCCATGTACGAAAACCAAGTATGGAATTTGGTTGTTCCACCTGAAGGGGTAAAACCCGTAGGGTGCAAATGGGTTTTCAAGAAGAAAACTGACATGGATGGAAATGTTCAGACCTATAAAGCAAGGCTGGTTGCGAAAGGTTTCAAACAAATTCATGGTATTGACTATGATGAAACTTTCTCACCAGTGGCTATGGTCAAGTCCATAAGGATTTTTCTTGCAATTGCAGCATTCCATGATTATGAAATCTGGCAAATGGATGTCAAAATTGTCTTCCTTAATGGAAGCCTTGAAGAGGATGTGTACATGACACAACCTGAAGGTTTTGTCGATCCAAAGAATGTTAGGAAGGTATGTAAATTACGACGATCCATTTATGGATTGAAGCAAGCCTCTAGGAGATGGAATATTCGTTTTGATGAAACAGTCAAAGAGTATGGCTTTGTTCAAAACGAAGATGAACCTTGTGTTTACAAGAAGGTTTGTGGGAGCCATGTGGCATTCATAGTACTATATATTGATGATATACTACTAATGGGGAATGGCATACCTTCTCTAAAGGCTGTTAAGACTTGGTTAGGGAGCAACTTCTCTATGAAAGACTTTGGAGAGGCAACCTACATTCTAGGAATGAGGATCTATAGAGATAGATCTAAAAGGATGATCGGTCTAAGTCAGAGTACATACATTGATAAGGTTTTGGATCGTTTTGGTATGCAAAATACAAAAAGGGGATATGTCCTCGTGTCTCAAGGGATAACGATCTCTAAAGATCAGTGTCCGAAATCATTGGATGAGAAGGACCACATGAGTAAGGTTCCATATGCCTCAGCAATTGGATCTATCATGTATGCAATGGTATGTACTCGCCCAGATGTTTTGTATGCTTTAAGCATGACGAGTAGATATCAGTCTAATCCAGGTGAAGGTCACTGGATGGCAGTCAAGAATATTCTAAAGTACCTGAAAAGGACTAAAGATTCATTCTTGGTGTATGGAGGAGAGGAGAAATTGTTTGTAAAAGGTTACACCGATGCAAGCTTTCAAACAGACAGGGATGATACTGTATCATAGTCTGGTTTTGTGTTTTGTTTAAACGGAGGTGCTGTAAGCTGGAAGAGTTCAAATCAAGAAACAGTAGCTGATTCTACAATGGAGGCTGAGTACATTGCAGCTTGTGAAGCGGCTAAGGAGGCTGTTTGGCTTCGAAAATTCATTACTGATTTGGGAGTGGTTCCATCGATTGCAGATCCCATTGATCTATACTGCGATAATAATGGGGCCATTGCACAGGCTAAGGAGCCTAGATCGCACTCCCGATCCAAACATATACCCAGGAGATATCATCTCATTCGAGAGATTAATGAAAGGGGTGACATACACATATGTAAAGTGCACACAAATGATAACATTACAGATCCACTGACCAAATGCTTGTCGCAGCAAAAGCACGATGGTCACACTAGTTCCATGGGTATTAGATACATGGGTGATTGGCTCTAGTGCAAGTGGGATATTGTTAGTGTAGGTGCCCTAGAGGCAATACATTGTTTCTTGAATAAACCTTTATGTCATTTGATTATTAAATAAACGTATTTATTATGACTTTAATTACTGTGATATATTTGTTAGCATAATAAATGTCCTTAGAATCATGATACACGTTGTATAGTTAAAGTACATGACTAGAACTTGAGATTATATAATATATCATATTCTTAAAGGTCCCTGGTCGATTATTATTATATAGGACAATAATAATGCATAAATAGACTAGTATGTTGTTTGACAGGTAACCACATCTCATTGGTTATAAGTATGGAGATACTAAAGTCAATACATAGGTACATGTAGGAGTACATGGTACTGGACAGACCCACAGTGAGATTCTTCATGTTTAATAAAGTCATAAGAAAGACTCACAGTGATAATGGTGTAATGATCCTTTGACTTGAGATCATTATATTTCTATACGAGGATTAATATACTTTGACAACATTAAAAGTTACCTTTGACCGGGTGATGATAAAAGTGGACATCAGGTATATCATGAGTCGTATGAGAAATATGAATGATAGATAAAGGATTTAACCCTCCTATAATTAGGAGAGATATTATTGGCCTCTTGATTGAGTGAGACTATAAAATGCATGGTCGTGCTCAAATAATGATTTGTTTAATAGTCTACTCATGGATCAAGTAAACCCGGATTAAATGTTGAAGAGGATGACTAAACACATGCCGAGTTTAATCTATAATATTGGTTAAAGGGATTATATTACATTCAGAAACATTAATCGCGAAATGTTTAAATTGGATCACCAATTATTATTGTTACTTGGGGGTAGCAATGATGTATTACTAGATACCGCTCATTGTTTATAATTTTATTATTAGATATTAAAATTATTGCCAACGTAATAATAACCTATAGGGTCACACACACTTAGAACATCTTAAAAGGAGTTTTAATTAAATTAAGAATTTAAATTAAATCATTATTAAATTGAGAATTGGCTATTTAATTAATTGGACTGGTTCTAATTAATTATATTAGTAAATTCGAATTTTAATAAAGGAAGAACAAAATTGGATTTAAGGAAATCCAATAATAAAATCAGAATAAAATAGAGTTGGGTTTAAGGAAGCCCAATTCGATTTTTTGATTTTAGCCCATTATCTCTCTAATATAAATACATGATGATGTATTAATTTAGGGTTAAGAAATCAGAATTTCGTTTTTGATAAAAACCCTAGCAGCTCTATCTTTTAGAGGCTAGAGAGAGAGAGGCTGTTCTTCGTAAGCTAGTACCTGGCTCCTTGGATCGTTGGACCGTCGGACATTCGTGTGGATTACCTTAGAGACACGGATCTTGACGCAAGGACTGTGTGTGGTGATTGCAAGCAAGGATCTCCGTTGAGTTCGTGAAACAAGATTTATAAAAGGTACGATTCATTATCTCCATAATCAGTTCGTTATTATACAGGGATCCTGCGTTTGGGTTCCGAAATTTTACTCAATCAAATGTGTATGCTGCAAATATCGTATCTAAATTCAGAAACCACCAAATCAAAGTGCAAATTCAAAATCATATCATAAACCATAAGAATTCAAAAAAGTTACCATAAACTAATAGGTATACTGGATAACATAAACTAAAATTTGAAAAAAACATAATTGGTGCCATGATTAATGGGATATTTAAGATCTTAAATATGCAGTAGCCAATATATCATTGTTATCATTGTATATTAATTGTATGCACTAAAAATAATCACCACCTGAATAATTCATCTACACACCGAGACTGATTATTTTTTGAATATTGTCCTAGATTAAATTAATCATATAAGATTAAAGTATCAAGGCTTACTATATGTATACAGATACATATCTAGAAATTACTACAAAACTTATATCTTTTGGGTCTGAAATTACAAATAATATAATAGAATTTGTATACAGGAGATACAACAAAACTCATATCTTTTGTGGAAAATAGAGACTATATAAGAAACTTAAGACTCACTATAAACAATGCAAAAGAAATGGCATGAATATACAGACCCAAATGTTCCCATTGACGTGAGTTGTAATTTGACTCTCTCCAACACCAAGCAGCTTTACCAAACCAAATTTAGAAACCTTGGAACTGAAGTCATCTTCAATCAGTTGTTGCTATACTTTATGTCTCGGTGAACCACTTTTGGCTCAATTGTTTCGTGCAAGTATGCAAAACTGCAATTTGATTCAACACATTACAAGACCTACAATATGAGGGAAAAGATAGAAAGTTGAATTTTACTCATGCTTTAGCTGTTCCAAGAAGAGCCTTTGTCCTAGCCTCCCAAGTAAGATATCCGTTTTGATGCATAGATCCATGAAACCATTTTTCTAAATTGGCATTATTGACATACTCATATACTAACATCTTGATTTGATGAAATCAGAGCTAATCAAGTACTGTGAAATTCTGACAGACACTACAAATAGTGTAACTGCTATAAATCAGAATTCTACAGCACAATAAACTTCATTTTCAACCACCAGAATCTAAGCATAGAGTCATAGACTTATTTAAGATAGTTAGATGGGTTTTTGGATAATAACTGGTCAGTTAACAAAAACATAGACTCAAACTTAGTGTATAACATGATTAGATAAATATATACCGATGAGTTCCTTCAATACAGTATCCCAACAATCTAACCAAATTTTATGGCGCACGTGACTAATAGCTTCAACCTCCACACTAAATTTCTTTTCTGCCTGGCCCCTATAAAATGGGAAAAAATTAAATAACTTCATCCTGATAAAATACAACAGAGAAAGAGAAAAGATTACTAAGTTCTGAAACTACGGAAACCTCCTTAGAAACTTGCAGATTATCGAAGAGCTTAATTGTCAGTACAGTCAAATGTAAATGTAAATAAATGGCTGGGACTGAGGGAGTATTTTATTATTTTAAAGAGAATTATTTAGGAATAATGAATATTATATTATTTGTTAGTTTTGAAAAAGTAAATATAGAGAACAAAATTGTTAAAGTAGAAAAAACACCTGTTAAGCCCACCGGGAACCAATATTCCGATGCTTAGCGGATCAGTTTGTTTGAAATTCAATTATCAACCAAGTAATTTTTAAATTCATCTATTTGTCTGTTTAAAATTCAATTTATCATAGTCTATTGAATTAATATCCAATGGTACAATTCTGTACATTCATCTATTTCTTTGATAAAAAATGAGTCGGTTCCTGTGCTCAACAAGTCAGCATCCACCAAACACAAAAAACAATAAATAGAATTGGGCAACACTGATGACTCATTTGCCACGGAACAATCTTATATAAGATTATTCACCTTTGGGTGGTTGTTCATATCTGTATCATTGTATTCTCTGCAAATTTCATCGGAAGTGTTCAAGAAAGATGTCAAGTAGTAGAATTCCTGCGCAGATTTTTTTAATCATACACTACGCCATAGATTGCTTATTGCAACCCCCAAACTGTGTTACCATAGACCCCTGTTTGAAGTTGCCATAGGCCAAAATAGGGCTATGGTAACACTTCAGCTGTGTTAGGTTCTCAACAGTAACTATAGATATCTAAGGTAACATCAAAAAACAGCCTAAGGTAACATAGCAAATGTGGTTACCAAAAACCTCTATAACAACATCTTAAACACTCTACAGCAACAAAGTTTGTGTGTTACAATAGATGATGCAATTTTGCACAGGAATAAATGTAGGGCCCACATCTAGGTGGGGTCAATAATCTATTGTAACACCCTATTTTACTAATTGTAACACAATGTGTGTTACATAATTAAAATCATTTATAAATAATTTTAATAACAAAAAAATTGACATTTAAATATTACATTTTCAAGTAAAAGAAATCAAGAACCAAATTAATTACATTTCAATAACATCATTTCAATAACATCATCTAGTACAAAACCAACCAAATCATCCAAAAAAATCTACCAACACTAGCTAATGAACAAAACTTAAAACGTACAAATACTAGAGCTAATAACATGGTAGATTTCAAAAGACAACCGATGCCCATCAAAGACTCAAAGACTTAACGCGTCTAATCTTTCTTCCTCCTTGCCGTCTTTACGAGACGTTGTTATAACTTTAAAACTAGCAGGCATCAACCCCTGTCCTGGACAGAAGCAATCCACTGTTTTCTCCCAGCTTGTCATTCGAACATGGAAAACAATTAAATAGAGCTCCTCAAAGTCTCAAATATTAACAAAACTTGCATCACCAAGCAAAATCACTGATGATTAATTAAGAAATATGAGTTAGATAGGAGTGTTGTGTCTCCTGCTTCTGCAGAAATCTGAGAGAAGTACAAACTCTACACAATATGCATACCAAATACAATGCTAATCTTTTAAAAAGCAACACTTATAGAGTGTATAATCTTTACGTTCAAATATAATACAAAGTATCTTTATTCCACTATTACAGCCAAACCAAATCAATTCTGCACAATTGCATTTAGTAATACCTAATCTCAGATTATAAAACAATTAAATATTTAAACCACCATACCAGAAGAGCAGTTGCTAGCATCTGTAATAACCACCTGAAGCATATGTATGAATGCAAGTGCCAGTTAGGCCTTCTTAGTACCTACAGATATCAGATATCAGCATAATTGCAAAAACCTAGTCAAGCATATATCAGAAAGTGCAGACCAGAAATACAAAGCTTATAAAAAACTGTGGCAACAAAGTTTGGAGCTTATCCAGGTTACACTATATTGATTATCATATCGGCCTGAAATAAAAGAAAATTAATCAACCGCAATTTCATATAACTTAACTACAAACTGTGAAGCAAATATAAAAAGACTATCATTATAACTTATAAACTTGTAAACTACAAGCTGCAGCCAGATATCCTTCAACAGGAAATGAACAGGTAGCTAGGACCACCCTGTTGGGATTTATGGGTGATAGCATAGAGACAACTTAACTATAATTCCCTATACTTAGTTTTTACTAAGTTGAACATACTGTCACAACCAGAGTATGTCTTTGTAATCGAATAATTGCTGTCATGTAATAATTGTATGCTTTGGAAGAAGTTCATGCATTTGTTCAAGCCTCAAAGAATACATCCAGAGGACAACAAGAATAAAGTTACTGTCACACTTATTGACAGTAAGGTTACAAGAAGACAAGTGTTGCAAGGTCATGATAAAGCCGTATCTGACAGCAACATTGGCTGAAGCATGGGACAGTAACATTCTCACACTTGACAACAAGTCTGGAGTTCCGACAGCAACTTTGGCGGAACCTCGAACTGTCGAATACTGAATATTCGTTCGAAAGCAGACTCGGCGGTTAAGGTTACTGTCACACTGAATTATTTGATTTGGGTACTTTTCTCAGTCAAAGCCCGTGACAGGTTATATGTTCAAGAAACAGATTTACTGCAACACTCCATCGTTTGTAGCAGACCTGCAAGACTACGATAGAAACTTGAGAGATACAATACCAAGGCTGGTCAATTCGAAGAGTATGACATATCCACATCTACTAGAATTGTATTAGCTAGAAATAGAAAGAATCTAGGTTGCTTTACTTTTATTGTCAACAATGTCTGTGTAGCAATTTAGGAAAGTCACATGGGTGTGCAAGTTGTAATGAGCTGCCACTTGAAAACGACAGCAGCTCAGCACCCCATGCGATAGAGACAACAAAGGTATCTTAGTCTACTTAGATACTTATCTCTAATTTCTTTCTGTATGTGTGTGAACATCAAGCGAAGCAAACTTGTATCTCTTGAGACAACGAATCTGGAGAAATATTTTTCTCTAGCTTGTAGCAACACTTCGCACAAGATAAATAAAACATTTATTTTGTGAGAAATTTTATTTCACTTATTGATTGCATACATCTACTGATAACTTATAATCTTTATCATCGTTGTTGTTTTAAAGATTGAATATTATCAGTATTGCATTCAACCCCCCCTTCTGCAATACTCCGAGACCAACAACTCGTATTAGAGCGACAGATTGATATACAAATCTGAAGAACATGACGAGTGTTCAGAAGTCAAGTGGTATCAAGATTCCAGTCTTTGATAAAGAAAATTACAATTTCTGGAAAAGAAAGATTTTGTTATTTATCAAAGCTGCCCATCCACTATACATCGGAATCCTTGAGAATGGCCCCTTCATACCTCAAAAAGAAGTAGCTGCTTCTACTGTAAATGACGAAGTCCTTCCAGCCCAGTGGGTTGCAAAGAGGCCTTCAGAATACACAGAGACCGAAAAGGAAAAAGTAGCCTTGGACAACTACTTACAACTTATCTTGCTTGACTCACTCACTTTAGACAAAGCCATGTGTGGTAATGTCATGGGATGTTCATCTGCAACGGAGAGGTGGATCAAGATAGAGCTGCTGTGGTTCGTGAAAATCAAAGGCAAATACTTGTATCATAGTATTAAGCTTTTATGGCCAAGCCAAGTGAAGATCTAACCAACATGTTTGAACGGTTCAATAAGTTGATAGCTGAGTTACACATCCATGGGAAGTTCTATGAGAGAAAGGAGATTAACATCAAATTTCTGCTCACACTCCCTGAGCAACTTGAGCACAAGGTCACAGCCATACGAGAAGGAAGAACTTGAATGAGGTTTCTCTTGAAAATCTATATGGTGTGCTCAAGTCATACGAACTCGAACTCTTTCAAAAGAGAGCCATTCAGACAGGAACCAGAGGAAAAGTATCAAACATGTCAGGAGCCCTTGTAGCTGAAGAACCACAAGCAGCTTGTCCAAGTGAATCCTCACAAAGTTCACTACCAACACAGATGCCTTCTTTAAAGATTGAAGAAGTGTTGGACGACGAGGAGAAGGTGGTCTTGCAGTTGAAAGATGTTGAAGATGAAGACTTCTACACGGTAGAAGAGATTGAAAGCATGGATAATCCAACCATGGCTTATATGGCTAGGAGATTCAAGAATATCAAGTTCAGAAGGGACAAGTCATACAAGCCACAAGGTCAATCTTCAAAATTTAACAAGGGTGGTTTTTCTAAGAACACTGGTGGAGCCACAAGAGGAGGATACAAGACCGGATTGGTGGATAGGTCGAAGTTCAGATGTTACAACTCCAACGAGCTAGGTCATTTTGCTACTGAGTGTAGAAGACCAAGACAGAATCAGGGAAAAGGATCTGGAAATCAGTTTAAGATGAATCAAGGCAAAGCCTACGTGGCTGAAGGAAAATGTTGGGATGAGTCTGAAGATGAGGAAGAGGAAGAATTTGTAAACTTGGCCCTCATGGCTAAATCTGATGATGAAGCTTCTAGTTCCTCAACTCAGGTACCATCTCTAGTCTTACTTGATATGTATAAAACTGAATACAAGCATACCATTGAAGATTTAAGTGCTGAGATGTTTAACATTCATGTTAGTTTATCTGCTGCTCACGAAGAAATTGCTAAGTTAACTAAATAGAATGAAACTCTCAAATCTGAACATGAAATGTTACTGCTTAGAACCAACCCCCTAGATTCATTAGCTCAAGAGAATGCTAGATTGAAGAATGATATTAACTGTGTTAAGTAAATAGAAGAATTTCTCTGTCAAGTCTTCCGTGACAGAAACTTTGCCAAGTCATCGGACATATTGTTCTAAAGTAGCTGATAACAAGGATGAGACAGAAACTTCAAAAGATACTGTCAAGAGAGAACCCAAGACAACAACTTTCAAACCTGCTGTCAAGATAGAGGCAAAGAAAGGTACTGTCAAAGGTGGCTCGACAGTAACTTCAGAAAATACTGTCAAGGCAAATGTCTACAAGCCGAACAATAGGAATGGCAAGTTAGGGATTGACAAGAAGAATGGATATAGTTATGTTAAAGACGCCCCTAGGAAGCTTTACAATAATTGTGGATCATCTCAACATTTAACATTTGTTTGTAAGAAACCCAAACAGGACAAGGTTAATGCGATCAATGTTAGTGGTAACTTACATAGAACCCCCATTATGCAAAGAGATATGGATGTCTGTAATAACATTGACTGTATGCCATGCGAAATTGTTGTTATGAGTACTTGCATCAATCTGCCTATTCTGTTTACTGAAAGATGTTCCTATATGGAAACTGCTTAGACTTTTACGCCTGCCTATGTTGGTGAAAAGGCAGCTTCCATTAAGAGAAAGACCAAGTCTAACTCTAGAAAGAAGTGGACAGCAAAAGAAGTCAAACAGGAGGATTCTAATGTTGATTCAAATGTGAAACAGAATGATATGGATAACAATGTTGTAACTTCAGGACCCAACAGAGTTTGGGTACCAGATGCAAATTAAAATCATCTGTTTTGCAGGGCAAGAAACAGAATTAAGTCATGTGGATCATTGATAGTGGATGTTTCAGGCACATGACAGGTGATATTGCCGTGCTATCACATTTTTTGGAGAAAGCGGGCCCAATCATAACTTTTGGAGACAACACCAAAGGTTACACTGTGGGATATGGCTATTTAAAAATTGGAAATGTTGTCATTGAAGATATCGCTCTTGTTGATGGATTAAAACACAACCTACTTAGTGTTAGCCAATTCAGTGACAGGGGATTTAAGGTTGATTTTGATATGATGGTTTGCAATATCTATCACAAGAAGGATGGAAGCCTCTCTTTAAAAGGAGTCAGGAAAGGAAGCTTTTTTGTTGCAGACTTAAACTCTGTGAAGAAACACAAGGTTTATTGTTTTTACAGTAAAGCATCAGTTGGTGAAAGCATGCTTTGGCACAAGAAACTCTCCCATCTCAATTTCAAGAACATGAATATTTTGATGAAGAAAGAATTTGTGAGAGGACTACCTCAACAAGAATTCTGTCAAGAAGGATTGTGCGGGGATTGTCAAATGGGTAAATTGAGAAGATCTGTGCACAAGTCAAAGCAAGTGAATACTAACACTGAGCCACTCAAATTAATTCATATGGATTTGTTTGGCCCAGTGAAAGTTCAATCTCTTGCAAGAAAGAGATATGCCCTGGTAATGGTGGATGATTACTCAAGGTACACTTGGGTAAAGTTTCTAGAGACAAAGGACGAAGCTGCTCAAGAAAGCATTGATCACATAAGAGTTCTTGATAGAACCCCGAATGCAAAAGTTCAATATCTGAGAAGTGACAATGGTACTGAGTTCAGAAATGCCACATTAGGAAACTTCTGCAAGGAAGAAGGCATTGTCTAAAAATTTTCCACAACAAAATGGAGTTGTAGAAAGGAAAAACAGAACTCTCATCGAAGCTGCGAGAACTATGTTGAATGACTCTAAGTTACCAACATACTTCTGGACAGAAGCTATTAATACAGCTTGCTACACACAGAACAGAACCTTGATCAACAAGACTCATGGAAACACACCTTACTACCTGTTAACAGGAAAGAAACCCACAATCAAATATTTTCATGTATTTGGGAGTAAATGTTTCTTTATGATTGACAACCATGAAATGAAAGGAAAGTTTGATGCGAAAGCTTATGAAGGCATTTTCATGGGATATGGGTTAGAAAGGACTGCATACAGAGTCTATGTCATTGATCACAAAATCATTGAAGAGAGTGTGAATGTCACATTTGATGAAACCAAGTTCCCAGGATTATAAGAGGATGGTCAAATGGAGCCTCTTAGATTTGAAAATCAAGGCTACTTGGAGGAAGAAGTTGTTACTGAAGAACCTACTTGCACTCAGACCATTGAGTTTGGAAGAGATGCTGTCAACACCAATGATGTTACTCAAACTCCAGCTCAATCTCAAACCATAATAGCTAATCATCAGAATGAGAATGATTCTGGAGATGTTGAAGAACATGAAGGAGATAATATCAATGGCGAAGAACCAACTCCTCAAATAGGAAATGATCAAGAAGATCAAGAAAGAAGCTTGCCTAGAACCACTAAGTGGAACAGAGATCACACCAACAATCTAATCTTTGGTGATCCTACTACTGGTATAAGGACAAGGATAAATGTTTTTGCTGACAGCATGTTCTCTTGCTTTATATCTCAAACTGAGCCAAAGTCAATTGTTGAAGCATTGTTGGATTCAGATTGGGTGTAAGAACCCAGATTTTCGGTAAAATTAAAACTTTTCTTATTAAGAATAAGTATATACGTGAATAGTGTTTGTCATGCGTGAATAGTAATTTATGGATGAATAGTGATTTTGAGGACCAAGAAAATTTTCACGCCGCCCTATGTACAAGACATGGTATGGATATTTCGAAGTCATATTAGTGATTCACGGAGCAAATAAGTGTATATAAAGACGATCGGAATTGAGAAATTCCAATTTGTATTCTGGTGTAATATTTGACCGGGAAGTGAATTATATATTATTATATTCAAGAAATGAGATATTAATTTTGAGGAATTAAGGATTTAATTATGTCAGGATTTTATTATATATGATTCGAGAATTTAGAACCAAAACCCCTGAGATAGTGAAACGAACGTTCTAGAAACCGCTGAGACTTTATAACGAGATTAAGCGATCAAGCGAGCGAATCATGAATTGAGAGTAGTAAATATTAGAAGTCCAAGGAAGGATATATTATGAGAGGAAAATGGAATTGAGAATAAAATCCTAGAGTTAAAGGAAATGAGAACAATTGAGAAACCGCGAGAATTTTTTCTGAGATAAAGAGAAAATACAAATAAAATTGGACACAACGATTGTTTGAGGTATTGGGCCACACTATTACAATGAAGTGCAACATATAAGTTGTAACATATTGATTTAGTAAATATACAAGAAGGGAAGGCCCTTGGTGCAAATAAGAAAAAGAAGGAAGGACTTGGAAACAATATGTATAAAGCAAGGGACTTGCTTGCAATTATGGATGGATAAAGGTAATCCAAATGAACTAATGAAGAGATGACACCACATGGCAAGAAGATAAGATGCATCCAAGTGAAAATATCAAGCATTATTGATCACTTTATCACTTTAATCAAACAAAACAAACACCAAATACTCCATTCTGCCTAGCAGGAAAGGAGCTCAGTAAAACGGGCCTAGAGACTTCATTACTCAATGAAATTTTTTGTTCTTTATATGGTTAGAAATCTGTTAAGACGCTCTACAACTTTCATTCAGGAGCCTCGACCAGGAAACGAGTGCAAGGGCTTCGTTTTGGCTGATCTTTGGGGCGTGTTTTTCCAGTCAGGAAACTCACTTCCATGTTCTTGATTTCTTTGGTGAGATTGAAGATGGTGAGCCTAGAGTAAGGCTTCCCCAAGGTTAACCGAGCTTGTTTGAGATTGTAAGAACATCAAGAAGGTATAAAAACCCTAACCCCTCTTGGCCATGTAGTATTTGTGATGTTTAATGTTAGATCCATGGTTATTAGTGATGATGTAGATCTTGAGTTTAAATGTCGTGGTTGTGATTTTTAAGCTTGTGGTTAGTGTATGTAACTCCATGTATGTTATAAAGTATGATCTTGGTGGATTAGATGATGGTTGTGATGTGTATATAAGATTCTTGGTTGGTTAAGTGGTATAAGCATGTTGAGTATTTTTCCAGGAACTTGTACTGTCTTGTAGGAGGGTTTTAAACCCCTAAATCTTGTCCACTGAAGTCCTAATATATATTTTTGGAAAGGTATTTGAATGTAGTTTCCAGAAATATAAGGTTCATGACTAGGTGATGTATAGATTTTGAGTTATGGCCTGAGAAGTGAAATGTGTTTCTGGAATCCGGACTGCACTAAATGGTCCCCTTGTGAACCTTGTTTAAACCCCTAAAAATTTATGTAGGATCATGGAAAAATTAGAGAAGCTAGTAAATGCAGTGGTGAAGGTTACCC
This sequence comes from Saposhnikovia divaricata, assembly GCA_036435485.1. Lineage (NCBI taxonomy): Eukaryota > Viridiplantae > Streptophyta > Magnoliopsida > Apiales > Apiaceae > Saposhnikovia > Saposhnikovia divaricata. The sequence continues at coordinate 132,074,838 of CM071594.1, read as the reverse complement.
AAAAAGAATTGGATTAAAATATGTATTTTTCAATTTTATAGAAATGTTGGAGTAAAATCCGCGCAAGTGAAAAACCACTTAGGAGATTAGTTTAAAGTAGTTTTAAGAGTATTCACTCGAGTTTCGAGTTTGAGGAATAGATTTGAGTTGAATAGGTAAAGAATGTGATAATGTGATGACATGGTCATATAGGAGGGTTAGTGGGTCAAATGGTGGAGTCGCTAAGATGGTCTTGTATTCTTTAAAACATTATGATTAAGTGGTGTTGCTAAGATACTAACGAGCGAATATTGGATATTTATAGATTGTCGCTCCACTCCACGAGCCCAACCACCCCAACCTTCCCAAGGCAAGTTTTCCAACCCTAAGCATTTATTTTCAAGATATTATGTTCCTGATTCTACCTATGCAAGTTTACTTTTCAAAACTTACATATACAAGGACTTTCACTGTTGTGTTTGTAGTTTTCAATCATATCAAATGTTTATGTTTATCGAAGTATCGATGAAATTGAGATGTATAAGTACATATATGTTTGCACCCCCTTGAACTTAGAATGAAATGTTTTCTTCGGACAACGACTCTAGCAATAGAGGTCGTAGCGGTCCGTATATACTATTGACCGGGGAGCGGTATATTATTATATCGTAATTAAATTGTGAAAACCCGAAGGGTCATTCGGGGAGTATCGTATACTCAAGTAATTATTTTTATATCTTCGTAAATACTCAAAATACCTATCTTGGATTAAAAGCTTATTTAATTAAATAATTATTTTATTAATTATTAATATTAAATCTTAAAATATCATTTATTAATTATTGTTCATTATTTTAAAGACAAAGCTAATCCAAGATACCTTTAGCACTTTCAAACTCGAACTCTTTCGAACTCAAAACATTTTCGAAAACCCCCGGTCAGGTTTTCTTCTTGTATGATTTCAAGAATCATCGGTCGACTGATGTCGGACCTCAATTACTCAGTTTTCAATCAAAATCAAGTTTTAAAAGAAAAAGAAAAAGGGACTTTGGCAGGTGTGGGAACCGTTGACGAACGATTCCCGGGATGTGTAAGCGGTCATGAGCCAGGCGGTCCATCAATTATTATTCCGGCCCAGGTGTTGCCGAAGGATGATTACGGATGTAGTTTTCATCGAGGGTGATTACGGATGTAGTTTTCACCCGAGGATAGTTACGGATGTAGTTTCTATCCTTCTACCGGTAGAGAAGACCCGCGGATTATTGGACTTGGATGTGGCGACTGATCATCATCAATCCCTGTCAGGTTTTTATGTTTTCTTCCAGTCCCATCCTCCACTTTGGAAAAATACTCAAACACTGCTTCTTGGGCCTAAGTGCCAAGTTGCCGATAGTGTGGTTTTTGATAAGAAAAATATTGACATCGTGCAGTATCTAGAACTGCAAGATTTTCTATAAAGATTGGCACGTGTTAGTGCACTCTTGCAATTGTTTCAAAGAATGAGATGTTTTTGTATGAGAAACCTTCTAAGCTAATGGAAGGAAAGAGGTTTGCAATGATGTATTCCCTGTACAGTATGTTAATCGTAGAGTGTTTTACCGAAAACGATATACTCATATGTATATATTTTCAAACTTGAGATATATTGAATGGGAACCTTATAAAGGGTTCATATGTTATTCTTAAAGCTCCTTAGTGAGTATAGATGTTTTATTCAAACTCGGACATATACATTGTCCAATTATGTTTTGAAATCTGAGATATATACCCATATAGTTGGGAATGTTTTCGAAATAAACCCCATTATTATTTTACAAAATGGTGAACTTGCTGAGCATTATGTAGCTCATTCTTGCTTTATAAAAACTTTTCAGAAATAGAAGAATTTGATCGGTTAACTCCGCACCAGCAGAAGAAGAGTAGAAGATTTACCCCTGAGATGATTTAGTTCCTGATAAATACTACAGAGTAAGTCTGATAGGTTTTCAACTGTAATAGTAAGACTTGTCTTCAAGTGTAGTTGTATAAATGGAAGTGCGCAAGATTCTAGATTGTACAAATGAATTGTAATATTTAGTGTTACTTTTGATTATCGTTTCTGAGGCTCTAACTTGTTTGTGTGTAAGATTGAGGTCTGGATGGATGTATTGTTGAGTTGTAAAGTTAATACAGGTATGATATAGTTGGATGGTGATGTGACGACCTGAATCTCTGACCTCGGATTTTGGGGCGTTACATTGGGTGATAGCTATGCAAGAAAAGCTCAACCAATTTGAGAGAAACAGTGTATGGAAGCTGGTCCCTAGACCTAAAAGGAAGTCAGTAGTTGACACAAAGTGGCTGTTCAGAAACAAGCTGGATGAAAGTGGAAATGTGACAAGAAACAAGGCAAAGTTAGTAGCTAAAGGTTACTGTCAACAGGAAGGGATTGATTATGATGAAACATTTGCACCTGTTGCCAGACTTGAAGCTATTCCGATATTCTTAGCCTATGCTGCACACTGTAACTTCAAGGTGCTCCAAATGGATATCAAAAGTGCCTTTCTTAATGGAGAATTAGAAGAGGAAGTGTATGTTGAACAACCACCTGGATTCGAGGATGTTGAGTTGTATGACTTTGTCTACAAGCTGTTCAAGGCACTTTATGGATTGAAGCAAGCCCCTAGAGCTTGGTATGAAACTCTCTCTACTTTTCTCATTGAGAATCAATTTACAAGAGGTTTAGTAGACAAGACATTGTTTTACAAGCATCATGGCAAGGACATCATTCTGGTTCAGATTTATGTTGATGACATAATCTTTGGTTCTACAAATGAGAAGCTATGTGAAAAGTTTTCATCTCTTATGAAGAGCAAATTTGAGATGAGCATGATGGGTGAACTATCATTTTTCCTAGGTCTACAAATTCATCAAAAGGATGATGGCATCTTCATAAGCCAATCGAAATATGTCAAGGAACTTCTCAAAAAGTTCAACTTGGAAGATGCATCACCTGCCAAGACACCTATCTCCACGGCAACCAAACTGGATTTGAATCCTAAAGGAAAGAAAGTGGACTCTAGTACCTACAAAGGCATGGTGGGATCGTTGCTGTATCTAACTGCTAGCAGACCAGACATTATGTTTGCTACATGTCTCTGTGCAAGGTTTCAAGCTGATCCAAAAGAGTCACACTTGGTAGCAATCAAAAGGATCTTTAGGTATCTCAAAGGCACTCCAAACTTAGGCCTTTAGTATCCCAAAGATACTGGATTTGACTTGATAGGATATTCAGATTCAGACTATGCTGGATTCAAGATTGACAGAAAAAGTACAATAGGAAGCTGTCAATTCATTGGTGGAAGGTTAGTGTCATGGTTCAGCAAGAAGCAACATTCTGTATCAACATCTACTGCAGTAGCTGAATATATTGCAGCTGGAAGTTGTTGTGCTTAAATTCTTTGGATGAAGAATCAGCTAATGGATTATGGTTTAGAGTTGTCCAATATTCCTATTTATTGTGATAACACTAGTGCCATAGCCATCTCAGATAATCCAGCTCAACACTCGAGGAGGAAGCATATTGATATCAGACATCATTTCATCAGATAGCATGTTGAAAAGGGAACTGTAAAGCTGGTATATGTTCCAACAGAAAAGCATCTTCCAGATATCTTTACGAAGCCACTAGATGAAGCAACCTTCAACAGGTTGGTAAGTGAATTGGGAATGCTAAATCTGGTATGTTAACTTACTAGTTCTTACATTTTCAAGGTGGTTAAATCGTAGCTTGTGACCGTAGCGTTCAATGTTATTATCATGAGAAGTTACTGTCTTATGTGCTACTTGTTTAATTGACAGCTTATTTGCTATGACTATACTAAATTCAAATTGCATGCTTGTTTTAATTTATGTAATGAGTAGTCACGTGACATTAACTTAAACCATACGCGTGCTAGTGACGAGTAGTCGTGTCATTTGAAATGATCCCGGGTATTTGTCAGTCTTTTTGATTTAAAGTTTAATTACTTTATTAAAAAGAAGCAATTGGGAAGCTCTAGAGTCACTTAATGTGTTATAAATAAGACCGAGGCCAAACCCTTTATCTTCACTACACACTTAAGAAACTCTAGAGATAAAGATGAGTAAGAGGAAGGCTGAAGAAATGTCCACATCCAAGGCGCCATCTGCAATAGAAGAAAAGCCAGAGGAGACTGCGGCTGCTCATCATCTTAAACCATCCCATGATGCGCTTAATGCTTATCTGGATATGAAGGGGATCACTGATGAAAAGGAGATCGAGAAGATCGTTGAAAAGCTGCTGGTAGAAGCTCTAGAAGAGATTAATAGGAGATGATAACCAGTTCTCAAGAACTATGTGTATTTTTGTTTTTATTAATAAAAATCCACCGTTTCATCTTCTCTAAATATCCTGCATGCTTTTTCTTCGATTTATCTTCTTACGTTTTGTGGATGCATGTGACTGTTTGTGTGAATGGATGTTTGTGGATATGTGCTAGCTTAACAAATATGTGCCTAAATTGATTAAAATGCTAATTGGTAATTTTCACTTAAGCAATAGGCAAAGTCGATTAAAATTCATGACACAAATTATTTCCACTTAAGTTGCTGTCAATAAGTGAAGATGCTGTCACGATGTGCCTTGACAGCAAGTTTCTTAGACGACATAATGGAAAAAGTCTCTGTCATGAAATTTAAAGGAAATTGTATAAATTACTTAATGATGACAGTATGTTCTTGCGACGATGTTACTGTCAAGCAAAGCTGTTGTCATCCTCTCAAATTACTAACGAATTTGTTACAGCGCACAGGTTACTGTCAAGATTAGTGGACCGATTAAATTGGTATTTTATCTTCATGATTTACAGCCACTAAAAAGTAACTACCCACGACACCACGTGACTGTTGAATGGGCTAAGACAATGCTACTTTCCCCTTTCTCAGTAAAAACGTTTGCTATTTTCATGTAAGCAACTGTCAAACACACAAACACACGACCTTCGAGAAAAACTCTTTTCTTTCAAAAGCCAAGAATCTCTTTCATAAACTCAAAGCTAAAATGGCACCTAAACAATCCTCTTCTCCAACAAACTTTGCTGGTATTCTTACTGCTGAAGATGCCGGTGAAGGTTTTAAAGGTCTCATATCCTTTATCAACAAGTCATATCTGGGTCATGCTATAACATCTACACCATCTTTGGACCTAGAAAGACTTAAAGAATTCTGGAAAACTGCCAATGTTCCAGGAGGTGGAGATAATGACACCATAAATTGCACAATCAAAGGTGTTACTCGCACTCTCACAATTAAAGGCATCAACGAAGCTTTAGGAACTAGACTGCAAGCTAAAGAATCATACAAGGAACTTGCAAGTGATGAAACCCTAAAGAAGTTTTTCTTGAAAATTAGGTATTCTGGTCCTGTTCTTGAAGAGGGTACATCAAAATGGTACTCGACTGGTGAAATGGATAGAAAGCATCCGAGAAAAGAATGGAGCATGATTTTTGATGTCATGGTGAAGGTTTTAACAACCAAAACCACTGAATGGAATGGAATTCCCTCCTACATTAAGAAGCTCACTCACTCTCTTGTCCATGGATACAAAGTGGATGTAGGAAAGTTGCTTATGAGCCAACTCAAGTCACCTCTGAGCAGGAAGGTACATGTCTATCCTCGTTTTCTTACTATGTGTTTGAATTTGTTATTTGGTGTTGATAATAATGCATCTATTTCAATGGATTGCAATGTTTTGAAAAGAAATACACACACAACACTCAATCCACATATTCCACTTTGTTTCACCAAGCACATGGCTGATCAAGAGCCTAATCTTGATTTCGCACTACCCTCCGGGTATGTCATTTTCTCCCTTAAGAATGAAGCTGAATTAGACCCAAATTCATTTAACCCACATTCTACTGCATTCATTCCAATCAGATCCTCCAGACAAACAAAAGCCACTAAACTAGCCCTGCAAGAATTCAAGAAAAGACCCTTGGAAACTGGTGTTTGTGGTAGTTCTGAGAATGTTGAGGGAGAAACTGCACTTGATGTAGCAAATAAGGATGTTAGTAAAAGTGAACCCACAGTGGTTCCTCTTGAGTCTAAGAAGAAGAGAACTAAGAGGGACAAAACCACTGTCAGCCACCCTGCAGTCTCACAAAAGGCGGTGGAGGATGAAAGGGAATCAAACACATCCCTAAGTGCTTCTTCTCAACAAGAAGTATCTATTGAAACTGGCCTATCTCCCAAGGCATCCTGTAAAGAGTCAGCACAACCTCATGTAATCACTCATGAGGAGCCTACACTTGCAGAAATGTACACGGAGTTAGGGCACAGTGATGGTCATGAAACTTCTACTTTTGATGTTCCACAAGTTACCCCTGTGGAACAGCCAAAAATCTCTTCTATACCATCACTTTCTTTATTCTCTAAACCGTCAATTGTTTGTTCTCAACAACCTAGAGAAGGGGACAGTCCCAACCGTTCAGGTTTTGATCATCCATCTCAAGTTATGGATGATCCCCCATCAAGTGGTACACAAGAACCCATTTCTCAAAGTGAAATGGATACCACTCCCTCAAACACTGAGCAAGATCAAGATGGAACTTTGCCAGAAAATGGAACAGCCAACATCTTGGTCGAACTCCAAAAAGCAACTGACCTTCTGGAAGTTGCTGTTACAGCCTCAACTACTGTCAAAGACACCACAAAAGTTGATGTCAACCCACCAGTAGACAGAAACATTTTGGGTAAAGATGCTGTCACCTCTACACAGTTTGATCATGATACAGTAATCGTTGAAGATGCTTCTGATGATGAACAAACAACCATCTCTGCTATGAAGGTACAATCTAAACTTTCTACTTCTTCACATAAAATGCATGTACGTACTGCTCATACCCATGCATCTAGGCTGAGTGAGGGAGTGAAAAGAAAACGAGAGATAAAAGAAAAGAGAGGTAAGCATAAAAATGAGAGGCAACCAAACGAGCTGGTAAAAGGTGAGGGACTTGAGCATGTCCAGAGTGAAATTGAGGGAACCCCTCACAAAAAGGCACTAGGCCTTGAGAGTCATTCTGTAAGGAGTGATGAGATCACTCAGAAAAACAATGAGTGTGTGAGAAACCCTATAGCCTCCTTGCCTCAGTCTTTTCCTTTGTCACTAAAAAGGTTAAGGTCTGATGGTCCTTCTAAACAAGTTGAATCAAGGTTGAAATCCCTTGAGGGCAGATGTGCATCCATGGAAGCCAAACTTGATGCACTGTCCACTATGGTAGCTACTGGTTTTGCTGAGATTCAACAAACTCTTCTATCGTTCTCTGTTACCCTTGGTGCTGCCAACTCAACTAAGGGGGAGAAAGTGGTAGATCAGAATCAGGAAAAAAATGTAGATCAGAATAAAGTAAATCTGGTAGAGAAGGAGAAACAAGGTGGAGCTACAGGTGAGGGGGAGCAAGTTATGGAAGAAGATGGAGATGAAAGTGAGGGGGAGTAAGAGAAAGAAGAAAGAAACTTTGGTGAAGAACTGAAGGCAGCGGGAAGTGGTGATTTGATTGAAGAGGTATTGGATGGTGAGGCAGTATTGCTAACTCAGGAAGTATTGGAGCAATTAAAGAAAAATCAGAAGCCTGAGAGAACAGTACTACCACCACTGAAAATCAAGGAGCCAAATTCTGAAGAAACTGAAGCTCCATTCCAGCAGTTGCAGAGGGAATGGAGAGAAAAGGAAAAACAAAATGCTCTGGGTTAAGGCAAAGGCAAAATGCCTGAGTATATGGACTCATCTACTAGAACTACTTGGTCAGATGGAAGTGAATATGCCCTTGAAGATGCAGAAGCCATGATGGTTGAACACATGGAGAGCACTTTAAGCAATCAAGATGAACAATTCAGTAAGTTGGTGGATGAATCAATTAGTGAAGCAGGGGGAGTCTTTACAAAATTGGCATCAACACTGAAGAGCAAAGTAATAAGTATCTCTGTGAGAATCAACTTGGAAAGAAGATGGGTTGTTCAAGTTTATCTGAATAATCGTTTGACCATATTCATCACAATGCAACTTTTACAAAGTTTGCAGGCTAGAGTACTCCAAGTTCTTAGAACCTTGGTGTTAAGAAATTCAACAACCTTCAATGACAGTCTGTTAGCACAAATCGAAAGGATTGTTGAAGACAAACTCCCTGAGGTGATTCAAAATCCTTATGGTGTGTGTTTCAGAAGGATCATAAAAACATGAGAAAGAAGCTGGATTTCTCACCATTGGATAAAGATTCAAGACTAAGCACTGAGTCGATCTTGACTATGCTGAAGAGAATTCTCAAAACCAATATCACCAGTGACAAAGTTAAAGCTGTCAAAGATATTCACAAGCTATTGGCAAGAAGAGATGAGGAAATTAGCTCAATCATAAAGAAGCTGATCTCTAAATCCAATTCCAAGATATGAGGAAGCTGTACCTATGATGATACACTGGATGATGATGAGGATGACTTTGGAGGAATTGGTGGACCTGCTGAAAACAGGAGTTCTAGAAGAGAAGCCTCTGCGAATGTTGAAACACAAACTCAGAAGGATAACACCCAAGAAGAGCAAGAAACTCCTAGCAATGAAAAGAAAGATGCTGTCAATGATGAAGGGGAGTTAGAAATTTTCGAAGCCTTGGAGGATAGTATCTTGAGACTTGTAGTCGAATGCTTTAATGCGGAAAAGGATACTGTCGAAAAGGATGTTGTCAAAAAGGCTAAAGACACTAAAATGAAAGATGCTGTCAAAAAGGACACTGTCAAAAGCCTAGACAAAGAAGCTGTCAAAGATGCTGTCATGAAAGATGCTGTCAAGGGTCAACTTGAAGAAACTGTCAAAGTATGAAGGCTTGTCAAGAACTTCACTTCTAATAGATGAAAGACAAGAGCACAAGCCTGGCGTACAATCAAAAGAAAAGGAAAGACAGTTGCAGCAGTAAAGAAAAAGAAGCATGGAGCAGCTTTGACAGAGAAACCCATTGATAAGAGAAAAGTAAATAGTTTTGAACTATTGAAAAAGTCAATTGATGGGAGCATTTCATCTGTCTCTATGGAACTGGACACAGTCAGCAACAAAGTACTCAAGTATGTTCTTAAGGACTGTGGAACTACAATCATAACTGTAGAATCAGATTTCACTATGGAGATGGTTTCACATGCGGTAGATGGACTTGGTATGCCATTCAGAACTGAAAAGGTAAGGAGAATAATTGATTTCTTCGTTCCGGAAAGGATGACCACTCTCATTGAAACAGACCAAGGTGTTTCCATCAATATCTTAGAGCATGTCAATAAATACTATGCTACAAGATATTCTGAATTTTATGAGAAGTATGGTGATTGGAGAGCACATGATGATGCAGACCTGGAAGTAAGCTCAGATGGTGAACCAATGCCTGATGTGAACCTTACAGAAGCACATCGTCCTTTTACAAGGGCTGGCATGGCTGAATATAAAGCTGAACAAGCTGCTCAGTCTGCTAGAGCTAAATCATCCCAACCTACCAAATCTGCCAAACCTGCCACACAAAGTGCTGAAGACCTAAAAGCTCAACTGAAGGAAAGCTACAATAAACTTAACAAGCTACACAGTGAGAGAGCAGGTTATCAGCCCTGTGTATTGGATGATCCTCTGAGAATTAAAGATGAAAATCAAGAAATCTATGTTGATAGTTTTCACAAACTGAGGACCAGTATACTGAAGGATCTCTACTGGAAAGTTGTTGGATCAGTTCATAAGCTCGAAATGCTAGTTGCTTGGGAACTAGAGGTTATATTTGATCAAAGGAGAGATGAAGATCCAAAGCTAGATAGAAAGAGAAGAGCATCTCTGAATGCTTTTCCTGGAAGGAGATTCAAGATCATCCAAGGAATTCTGAAGTTCAGAACATACACGTATGATTTTGAAACTTGGTTTGATGTGAAAGATGCTGAAGTATTTCCTTTCAAGGTGATTCAAGGGTACAGTGAAGATGATGCCAAATCACCAGAAGAAAAAGCTTTAGTTGAAGACCTCAAGAAGGCAAAACATGAAGCTCTCAGAAGAGAGGGAAAAATCTGAACTACTGGAGACTGCTAAAATCAAGTTAAGTTAATCTCTGATTCGCTCATTCAATAGGAGCAATTGATTTGCAGTTAACTTTTTAGCTTCATGTTCTAGATTTTTCTTAACATTTATCAGATATGGTATTTCAACTATTCTGATCTATGTTAGTTAAGTTGTCAGCACGTTTTGATTGTAAATTTGTTGTTATTGTCCATAAAAACAAATTGGGGGAGATTGTTGGGATTTATGGGTGATAGCATAGAGACAACTTAACTATATTTCCCTATACTTAGTTTTTACTAAGTTGAACATACTGTCACAGCCAGAGTATGTCTTTGTAATCGAATAATTGTTGTCATGTAATAATTGTATGCTTGGGAAGAAGTTCATGCATTTGTTCAAGCCTCAAAGAATACATCCAGAGGACAGCAAGAATAAAGTTACTGTCACACTTATTGACAGTAAGGTTACAAGAAGACAAGTGTTGAAAGGTCATGACAAAGCCGTATATGACAGAAACATTGGCTGAAGCATGGGACAGTAACATTCTCACACTTGACAGCAAGTCTGGAGTTCCGACAGCAACTTTGGCAGAACCTCGTACTGTCGACTACTGAATATTCCTTCGACAGTAGACTCGGCGGTTAAGGTTACTGTCACACTGAATTATTTGATTTGGGTACTTTTCAGTCAAAGCCCGTGACAGGTTATATGTTCAAGAAACAGATTTGCTGCAACACTCCATTGTTTGTAGCAGACTGTTAGCACCAAATCACGCAAGCGTACGCGGTCACAAGTAATATAGAATGAAAGTCGAGTTCGTTCCCACAGGGATCTGGTTTAAGTTTCAATTCAGTAGATGTACCTATGCAACAATGTATAATTATTATTCACTGCTAAGACAATTAATAAGAATGGGGTTTTAATAATTAACTACGATGCAAATTGTCAAACTAAGAATTACTTAACTAATGAGATTTAAAACTGATGTACTTATATGAGATAAAATATGGGATCCTAACTTCATTAAATACTTCGCTTAGAGTTGACGCCTTTAATCAATAAATGTGATGGTTTTGATATCTGATCAGACAACACGAAACAAGTAAACGCTACTTCTCAGTATACGAATACTAAACTAAACATACATCCACAAAAGAGATAGAAGATGAATAGACACCAATTATGCTTAGACCCTATATCTCTATAAGATTTGAAAACATAACGGTTGAAGAACAAGTTGTCTATTAAGATCACATAGGGCAGCATAATATCTCTATTTACGCCACAAATCATGATGTTAAAACATCAACCTATCCTATGCTAGCATGACAAGTTCTAAATCTCAAGATCCACTCTCGTTTCGCAAGAGATTAACAATTCAATTTAGATGTTAGCTACGCATCTAAAAACATTAAGATTAACCATACAAGGATATCAAGAATTCACCACACGTAATCTTTAAAGCAAACAAACTACTAAGCTACATAAATAACTCCATTAGAATCCCATGACAACGATTAGCTCATAATTGAACCGTTCATCGTCATGGGATTTGATGAAAACATGATAATAAATAAGATATGGAAGAAAGAAACTATAATATTATTAAAACTAAGAGTTGAGAAAACAAATCTAGAATCCAGAATAACACAAAAGATGAAGTAGATCTAGATCCGTTGCTTGTCACGAGCGTTGAATCCTTCTCTCCTTTTTTCCCTTGCAAACTAAGCTATGATATGTAATTGTACAATTTACAAGGGGTTGGATGTGTTTATATAGGCACTCCAAGTCTTGACCAGCAAGAAAATAACTTCTATTACAACTAGAATTCAAAGAAGGTACCAAAAACTGCCCAGAATACAATTAGAATTAGAAAAAGGGCGAAATAGTAATTTCCCAACCATCTTTCACAAGAACACGCGCGCAAATTCATTCAGCACGCTCCCTGCACCTTCTATCTATCCCAGGTTATAGAAAATCTCTCAAGCTTTGCGTGGGCAGTAAGATTGCGGAAAACGGACTTCTAGAACTCCAGATATGGCCAAAACAATGTAGATTGTGCAACCTTCCCGGAAAATCCGAATTTTAATCAATTAATCCTCTAAAAATGGTAGAAGCATCAACCTTAATTAACATTCTTGTAAACCTGCACATCTACACAAAACACATCAAAACTACAACAAACCTGAGTACAAGACAATCAATTTAAGCCGATTTGGAACGCTCCAAGTGGATATTAAATCCACTTATCACACCCCCAAACTTAAACCGATGCTTGTCCTCAAGCATAAACAATTACAACTAACTAACTAACTAGTACCACTTTCGTAGGTGATCACAGTTGAATTTGGCATATGCAAAAAGCCCTTTAAACCCCTAGGCAGCCCTAGTGGACGACTAAGGTCTCGTGAGGGCCTATAGCGAATGTACCCACAAAATCCAATGCAATGCAATGCATGAATGCAACTAATATGAAAATGCAAAGATCCCCTTCAAACTAACCAAAACCAACTAGCAAGCAAATATCTCAAAGAATGTAACTAAATCCAAATAGAGCTCGACTAAGTCCCCATATACTAACAATACATGTACAGAAACGTGCGTGTGTGCTATGCTCATCAGTAATACTCCCAAACTAGATCAACAATCATGCCTATTCTTTGCCAAGACAATCACAAGTTTATAACTAGAATAGACGGTAAACACTTCATAACCTAGAAAAACCTCCATCCTTATTCAAGTTAGACAGAAATTCATGCTTTATTACTATACTACGACACATAATATACAAGCATGCTTATTTAACCGTGCAATGAATGAGACCCCAAAAGGCTTATACAATAATACCCATGTAGCGAGTGTTAGGTCAGCGCGCAATCCCAAGCCACAAGGGCTTTAAGTTACTAGGACTAAGTCCTCTCAGACTTAATTACTCGAGTATTAAAGAGCTCACTCGTGGTTAATTTTGCATTTAAACTATTTACATGACTCTTTTTTTTTTCTTTTCTTTTTTTGTTCTTTTTTTTTTTGAATTTTATCTTTATATGCAATCTGGAATGAGAATTCTCATTTCCAACCCTAGACTAATCATATAAATATGAGCCGGCTACTAGCCATTTGGCGCCTAGCCATTATTAACAACTAACATGAAATTCCTGGTTTCCCCCAAACTTAGACTTTAGTGATCCTACGCCATCAAGGAAATAACGAAAATTCTAACTATAATCAAGTGATTAAATCTCAAAGCATCCAAACAAGCATGACCCTAACCTAGCCCAAAAGCACCCAATGAGACTGTGTAAAAGTTTTGTTTCTGAACATGCAAGTCAATTTCATAAGGACTATAAATCAACCCTCTACTCATCATTACCACACTCAATAAAACACCTACCTACCAATCAGAATCAGCTCGTTCTAAGGGATCATGAAAAATGCATGCCATGAAAATGCAACTAGCATGGACTCACATGGTATACGAAAATAAAAACAGAATGTCCTACATGGAACAAACGTAGATAACAAGAACATACATGCATGAATTACTACTAATATGCAAAACATGAAATCCTACATGAACACAATGACTCATAATCACAACTATATACACTACTTATCCCTCAAACCACCCCCAAACTTGAAAAATTCAATGTCCGCATTGAATGGAAGTAAATACAAGGGATAGTAGAAAACATACCTAACCAGCTGAGTCATCACTCTCCTCGGATGAATCTGGTGGATGATACTACGTACGAGCTCCATAGACTGGCCACTTCCCAATTAACAAGAATACTACAAAACCCCCAATTTACAAGAACACAAATTCGTAATAAAAATAAGATTAGAGAAAAAGATTTACCCAATACGAATCGGAGAGGTGAACTTGCAATTAAACTTCCCCCAAACTTGAATTTTTAGAGATGGTAAAGAGGTAGAGAATGAATTGGGTTTGTATGTAAGGGTATATATATAATGGAGGGATTGGATGAATAAAAATTTGAATGTGTAAGGAAGAAATTTTGAGTGGGTATGAATTTGAGGTAAGATAGAAATAGGATTTAATAATTTAGAGAAAAAGAATTAGAATTGATATAGGATTAGAGATTTGAAGAGGAGATGGAGGGTTTTGGAATTGATATATAATTAGAAATAGGTTAGGGATGATAGAATAAAAGGAGAAAAAGAATTGGGGTGATTTTTTTTTATAAACAACTGAAAAAAATCGGGGCCAAACTGCACCAGACGCAACCTGCGCAACGCAGGCGCAACCTGCCCAACGTAGGCGCAACCCGCGCGGCCAGCAGACACGCAGACGCAGCCTGCACGACAGGGATGCAGCCTGCACGAAAATTGCATTTTTTTTGAATACAACACTCATTTTTTTTACACTAATGCGTGGGTTGCCTCCCACGAAGCACTTTTTTAACGTCAATACCTTGACGTTACTTCCTCATTAAGCCTAAAATATATGATATTTTATTTTTAAAAAATGATTAATATCGTATTGGTTTTATTTGACAATACATATAATATAATATCATATAATTTTTCATATAACATAATCTCATTTCCAAGTCGTTTTTGCAAAATGGACTTATAAAATGTAAATATTTATACTAATTAACTATAAATAATTTGAATTCCCAATAATAAATCTATATATATTATAATGCCCAAAGATCAGAAAGTTACCAGAAACGTTTAAGGTAGTTTTCTTGAATTTTCGGTTTTTTGATTTTTTTTAATTAAATTTTTTTCTTGCGTTAAATAGCTCTTAATGGCATATTAATTAGTAATTAATTATACATAATAAATATGTATTAAATTTATTTTATTTATTTAAGAAATTATAAAACATTATTTTGAGCATTATAATTATTATTTCAGTATTATATATTAATTACATATATAATTAAGTTTATTTTTAGGTCAAATGACGAAAATTGTTTACATTGCATAATTTTTATTCCCTATCGAATACCACTCCAATTTCTTTTCGGACAATTGTAGTACAAACGACCCTTAACTTTTAAAGCAATCTTTATCATTAGTGATTATGGAAATCGTAATAAATTATAGAAGTATGTAAATGTTCGCTTAACACATGTAATAAAAATAACATGGGTTATGACCAAACTGATTAAATTGAAAAACTACATTTTTATCGGTAGACTAAATCGATAAAAAAGTTATATACCCGTTGTTTATTATATTATGTCGAAATAAATTAATATTCTAATTAAATAAATTCTTACATTAAAATTGAACATGTATGTTATGAGAGGGGCGTCGACTTTAAAAAGTGTTATTATATATAATATTTATAACTTTTTATCGTAAAGATTATGTTTGTATTATAATTACTACCTTTTATGTTTATGATATTTTTGAGATTATAATTAAAAAATTTAGATATATAAAGAGAATATCTTCAAACTTACAATTTATTTAAATTATTTTGAATCAATTTTTTAAAAAAATTCTTAAGAGACCAATCAATTTTTAAAAATAATAAAAAATAATTCATTTGTTTTCAATATTTTAAAATAAAAATTTGTGAACCGCGAGCGCGGATAAGTTGACTAATTTATTTAAGTTATGACACAATTATAAAACAATAAAAGAGAGAGAGAGAGTAAAGTTATGATTTCAAGCCTTGTTGTATCTAATTAATATTAGTAGGCTTGTTGATTCAGTGCCATAGCTCTCTGCAATAATCCAATCCTCTCTTGAACCACCCGGTCAGCCCCACCCTTCTTACTAACCCTCCTTCTTTCTTATGCTCTTTTTTCATGAATATCCGTACACACACAATCACACACACCCACACACATATGTAGACTATGGTTTCTGTGTAATTCTTGTTTCCAGGGTAGTTGAATTCTTTTAATTTAATGTTCTTTTGGGGCTTTTTTAATTAGAAAAACATGCTGTAATTTAGACCCATTTCAAAGTTTTGATTTTTATCATATTGAAATCTAGTTATTCAACTCCATATTAAAGTTCAAGATTTCTGAGAAGAAATTAAAGAAAATAAATTTAGTTTAGTTTAGAAGTTTCCAAGCTTTAATTAGCTCTGTATTCTTGATAAAGTTTTCATTTTTACATATGGGGTTTATGTGCATGTATATTAGGGAAATTATGTAATCTTATACAGTAGTAAGGTCCATTGCCAATGTGTTTATAGCTTTATAAGATGATATGATTCCGGTTCCGGTTCGGGTTTGTGTTTAAAGTTGTTGGGTTTTAAATTGTTTATACCGATTCTTTTTAAAATTGGCTCTGTGCATGAATTAAGATTATAGGTGAACAATTTTGTAGTGTTAAAGAGTTTACACCGGAACGTTTTTGGAAAGAATGGTACAGTGTATGTCGGTCAGCATTCTTGCCAGAAGCACTAGTAGTGTACATGGACCTGATCGTGTTTTGAGGAGAAAGTTTGGATTTTCCGAAAGAGGCCATGTACTTTGTGGGGTGGAAAGACGTGGTTTCTTGGGTTCGTTTTTGCACAGCCAATCCTTAATAGATGATGTTGATGTACAAAAACAACGAGATTTTAGTGTTAAAGCTGGGTGGCTATTTAAAGGAAATGATCAAGAGTCGGATGCGAGCATAGAGCGTAGTGATTCTGCCATGGAGGATATAATGATTTTCTTTTACCAGCTGGACTTAGGGACTCGTGTACAGGTTTACAATGATCCTATCCTTTTAGAGACTATATGTATGAGGAAAAGCAGTTGTTTTAGCTTATAGTGTTTTGTACTGGCAGTATGCACTGAATGTGGAACAGTATGAAATTGCACAGCAACTGAGGAACAAACTTACTGAGGTCAGATGAAAACCTTTTATTTACGTATATTGTTAATGATTTATTAGGTTCCTTATTCGGGAATTATTATTTGCTAATGATTTATTAGGTTCCTTATTCAGGAAGTATTGTTGTTTTTCATCAAAGTGTTTCAGACTTCAGTTTCCTCATTGAAAAGCGTTTTTGCATCTTCTATTAATCGATTCAAGTATTACATTTACATTTCGGGTTGGAAGCATAAGTTTATTTCCATTCCATTTGTCATGAAGCAACTAGAGTGGTTCCATGATTTACTATATCATATGCACAAGTGGTTTCATATAGTAGATGTGTTAAGTAAATGACTAAGTCATTATGTTAAAGATAAATGCACATGTTGATTAAGTTTTCCGGTTGAAAGGTTGATGCTGAAGTTATCAAGCAGCAGGAAGCGAAAAGGGGATCAGCTTCAAAAAGTGAGGCTCAAGACAAAGCTATTAGCATCTTACGTCTACGGTGAGTGTCACATAATCCTGCATTTGAAATTGCTTGGTGTTAAGTATTTTAACATAAATAATGCTGTAATATTTTTCTGGTTCCTTCTTAGATCTTCTTATGTCATTCATTCTCGTCTTTCACATTTTTGTTTTGCTGAAACATCATTATTTATATGCTTTTTTCCTTCAAGGCAGAGTTACAGGATGCAATTCAGAGTGAGAATTACGCCAAGGCAGCTTCACTACGTGATGAAATTTCCAAGCTAGAGTCACAGTCTCTAGCTGTATCAGTTAAAGCTCAGGCATACATCAATACTCAGTTTGCATTTCGTTTGGGTCAGAAACTTAGGCATAAGAAGTTCGGTAAGTATTTATTTTGTTATGTTAACATCTTAATATGTCCATACTCATATACATTGAAACAGAGTTCTTTTAGGTCATGATGTCTGGATAGTTGTAAAAAATTAGTATTACTTCTGTGTACTGCATGACAAACATATCTTAAAAAATGGGGTATAGTAGCAATAAAGCTTCACTGGTTCGGAATGCAAAGATATACTTTAGGATGACGTTCTCCGGAAATATTAAATTGTACGCGGGCTTGCAATTTTCACCCCAGCCAAGCCAGTTGGTTAAATTTCTAAAATGGGTCATTGACCAAGCTTATTCAGTTCACAGGGCCAATTGGAGTAGTTTCTAAAAGATTTGTGTGGATACCTCCTACGTATTAGTCAAACTTTATCTCTTGTACAATGTATATATGGTATCATCTAAAACCGGAATTTAACAAATAGGCTTCCTATTATGCTTATGCGATATCTGGATATGGATGTACAGTATTAGAAATCTCAGTCACAAATTCCCCATAATATGTTTCAAATTACTTATTCTGATGGGACTGTAGGATATCGAGCTGTCATTTGTGGAATGGATCCTGTATGTACCGAGCCAAGCTCTTGGATGGAAAGTGCACAAGTTGCAAAGTTGAAGCATGGTCCAAATCAGCCATTTTATCAGGTCTGATAAGATTGCTATGCATTGTTATATTAGTTGGACTTTTAGAATCTTCTACTATACTTCTTGTTCACCACGATCCCTATATTTACTGATATTTTGTTCAAGAGAGCCAGCTTAGGCAGTATTGGAAAGAATTATACTCATCAATTTGATTGATAAACACCTGGGCGGTGCAGAAATCCTCTACGACCATAGGAGTTTTCCAACATATATATGTTACATAGTTGTCTCTGAGATGTACAATGGCATATGTCACATTCTTGCTACAGAATCTCACATGTTTTAAGATTGATCTATGCATGTAATTTCCCAGTGGAATACTGTATAGTCTTCATGTTAGTATTTATATTTTTCTCCTTAGATCTTGTACCTAGGAGATCAGAAAGGTTCCGCTCATTGTATTTATTAGCATGATGTATGATTTGCATTTGGAGAATCGACTTTGTGCTATCTGTCATCTTCACCATTTTAGCACAAAATAGTTTTTAGTTACCAATAGCAACAAAGAGCCCCTTCTAACTTCTTTCCCTGTTTTTCAGGTCCTGGTTGATGTTCGTGCAGACCCCAATCTGTTAATAGCTTATGGTAATCAACATTTGTTTATCAAACTTCCTCCAGTTTTTGTCTTAACCCAACTTGGATCAAACATTCCATTTGTGTGATTTTTTAATTTGCTACATTCACTTTAGTAGAGCATTTTACTTCATTACAGACAAGCTTCAAGGAAACAATTGTTTCATATCCTATGATTAGGCATCCTACTCGTACAATATATGATTCTGAAATTTTCCTGGTTATGAGCAATTTCTTGTCTTGGAAACTGTTCTGTATTACAGTGCCTGAAGAAAATTTACTGGCTCCGGATCAACCAGACACAGTGAGTAAGCCTGCATTTATTACTTTAAAATTAAATTATTCTCAATCTTACTGCAGCACTTGCTTACAATGTACAGGAGCGATTTGAACATCCATATGCTCCCTTTTTATTCTATGGGGTGGATGCAGCTGAGGACTTCATCCCAGTGAAGCAGTTGCGAGAGAAGTACAACAAGCCTAGACATGAAGTGCCATATGGTCCACAAGATGAACAAAATGTACAAGATGGTTAGGATAATTGGAGCTGCATATTCAAGATATCAGAAACATAGTGCAGTAAATAATAATTAAGGTTCCTGTTCCATCAATTACATCTCAGATTGAACAAATTTGTCATCGTAGGTCAAGTTGAGCCTACATCCATTCAAGCTGTGCTCCATCATGTGGTTATTGCTAAAATAAACCCTCATATTTGTATATACCATACATCTAGGAACCTTTTTGCTACTCTCGACTGATGGAAACCTCTGTAGAATATTTCTTAGTTTATATGAACAAATATTATGTAGTACAACGAAAATACAATCGAGAACCTTTCGGTTGAGGGGGTGAGGAGGAGAGGCAGACTGAGGAGGTCGTGGGAAGAGCAAATTAGGTTGGATTTGAAGGCATTAAACTTAAACGAGAACATGATCGCGGATAGGTGTTCTTGGAGGCGCCAAATCAGAGTGGTGGATTCTCTTTTAGGGAGCGGCTCTGTTGTTGAGAACCTCAGAGTTGGGTTGTCTCGGTTAGCTTTATCTTAGAAGTGCGGCTTTATCGTTCTCATTTTCTGTTTTTATTTTCTGTTTTCTGGTTTTGCAGCTACAGGGAGCTATTGGAGTGCGATGAGTCATCCTAGATCAGAGTGTGTCGAGATCGGTGTGGATAACCCCCACGTAGGTAAGTCCATCGACGTCCATTCGTCAATGCCTCCCCACGAACAAGAATACCGTATAGTGACCCTCCAAACCACCGTTCTTCACCATAACGATGTATCCATCTACACAATCACGTGCATCAACCACCACGAGTGCCCTTCCACATGTTGAGTCACCCGATCCTTGTTGTCACAATCCTTCATTCTCTTGAAGAAAATCACTAGTATCATCCAAATAGTTCACCTGGTTGATCAAGCCATTGAAACAATTGCGATGACCTCTTTCATCTTCTACTATCTCGAGTCCGAACAAAGGATCGATCCACGGTGCAAGTCAACCTTCCAAACCGCACGTAACTTTGTCTCTTCCCGCTTTAGTAGCAATCTCTTTGTCAGCAAATCCTTCATTGTACTCTGCCATAACAATTGAACCTCGAACTTTCTCCCTCAACCTCATCCATCACGAACTCGAACCCGAACCTTGGCTCTTGATACCACTTGTTAGGTTAGAGGACTTACACAATCCGAGATTCACAATCATCAATACAGAGCGCACACACCAATTGATTAGTTGACAAGATCCGCCAAAGCGCGGTCAAACACTATTCAAGTATCACTTATACTTCTATCAACAGTAAGTAAAAGTAAAATAAGAACATACACAATATTTGACGTGGAATCACTCATGCCTCAAACTTGTATTATTGATCTTAACAATAATCAATAATAAATCAAAACAATAACACCTTAACGGTGCCCCAACCCGATACTTGAGCCAACAATGCTCAAGAATCTCCCAAACAATACTTAAGGCTACATCTCTTAAGTTTTCACATCATCAAACAAATACAATATGATTATATATATATAGTCACCTAAAACTTAGCCTCCAAGATTTACCATATTTGTTCTACCAGTCTTACTGTTAAAGGCCTAATTCCTTAATGGGCCGAACCGAAGGCCCGACACTTTCAACCCAGAGAATATACAGCCTGTTTCTCCACAAACGGTCACATGGTTTCAGTGGCCGACAACAGTCATGATGAAAGATCCTTTACTCCTAACAGACACATGGCTTCATGATCCCAAGAACATGGGATACTCTGGAAAGGAGATCCCTCCCTCGATGACTGTGAGACGAAATAACGATAAAAGGAGGTCAGATTATTCATTAACATATACTGCTACACACAACAAACACAGAATCTCTACGTTCTAATTACCTTATTAATAAGTGGATTTTATATCCACTTGGAATATTCCGTATCGGCTTAAATTGGTGTATTTGGCCTCAAGTTTGTCGTAGTTTTTATGTGTTTTATTTACTTGTGCAGTTTTGGAGAAATATCGTTTAAGGGTGAATTTTCCATTGAATTTGGAGTTGATTACGCTAAGGAATGAAGAATGGTGACTTAATATCAACTACTAAGAGTGTTCAAGACATTGGCATGAAGACGGGAAGTGAATGCAAAAGGAATGGAAGAAAACGGACGAGAAACGAAGAAGAAAAAAACTGCAGAAAAACAGCCTGAACAGCCAAGGCAGCGCAGGCTGCGCTTGGAACTGCGCAGGCTGCGCTTGGTACAGGAGAAGCAGCGCAGGCTGCGCTGGAGCTGCGCAGGCAGCGCTCCTGCGGGAGAAAAATTGCTGAAAATTGCTGTTTTGCTGAAAAATCTTTGTTTTGCCCTTATTTGAATTTTAATTGTATTTTAGGCATCCAAACCTATTTCTAATTGTATTCTAGGTTGTTTTTCTTGTTGGGCAAGATATGTAGGCTTATATAAACACCTCTAAGCCTTGTAATTCGGGGGGATTATTATTGTAAGTTAGTTTCGCAAGAGAGAAAAGGAGAGAAGGATTCAAGCTCGGTGACAAGCACGGATCTAGAACTACTTCATCTTTTGTATACGTTGAATCATAGATTTGTTTTCTCAACTCTTTAAGTTATTAATATTATTAATTCTTTCTTTTATATCTTGTTTAATATCATGTTTTCGTCAAATCCCATGGTGACGAAAAGTTCAATTATGAACTAATCGTTGTCGGGGATCCTAGTGGATTTATCTATGTAGCTTAGTAGTTTGCATGCCTTAGAGATTTATGTGTGGTGAATTCTTGATATCCTTGTATGGTTGTGCTTATGGTATTTAGGTGCGTCGCGAACATCTAATATGTTAATCTCCTGCTAAACGAGAGTGGATCTTGAGATTTAGAACTTGCCATGCTAGCATAGGATAGGTTGATGTTAAGCATCATGATTTGTGGCATGAATAGAGATATTATGCTACCCTATGTGATCTAAGTGGATAACTTGTGCTTCAACCTTTATGTTTTCAAATTCTATAGAGATATAGGGTCTAAACATAATAGGTGCCTATTCATCTTCTATATCTTTTGTGGATGTATGCATAGATTGGTACTAGTATACCGAGAGGTAACTTTTACTCTTTTCGTGTTATTCGATCAGATATCAAAACCATCACATGTTTTAATTAAAGGCTGCAACTCTAAGTGAAGTAGATGATGAAACTAGGATTCCATGTTTATTCTCATATTAGTAATTTGATTTTAATTCTTGTCACTTAGTTAATTCTTAATTTTATAATTTGCATCTTAGTTTAATTTAGATAATCAAAACCATATTTGTTAATTTTCTTAGCAGTGAATTAAAACCATACATTATTGCATAGGCATATTTTCTGAATAAAACTCAACCAGATCTCTGCGGAACGAACTTTAATTGTATTACTTGTGACTACGTACGTTTGCGTGAATTTAGCATAACACTTATCAAAACCGACTAACTTATTCTCACACCGGAGGTGAATCGGGGGGCTCCAACCTCGCATTCTCTTTCTGCAAGACCAGCCAAACGAAGCTTGGGAGAAATCAGGTCGTAACATTTGGCGCCGTCTGTGGGAACGTAGAGATACATTCGTGTTAAGACCTACCAGAAGACTATGACGATTGAAGAAATGCCCATCAATGATAGCAGCACCGTGGCTGGAAACAGCCGCTCCGTTCCTCCTACAATTCCGAAGATGACCCCTCCCATTCCCCAAGGATGCTAAACTTTGATGAAGAAGGAGATATGCCAACTCCTGAGGAACAACTAGAGATGCTCACAAGATGGCGAGAGCAACAAAAGGCAAAGGGAAACGTAAGGGGCTGGATAAGAACAGCAAAAGATCAGTCATTAACCTATAGTCACCGAAGAGGTGGAGCAATTTCGGCCACCGACCGGGAGGCAGTTCCCAAAAATGCACAAGTTCAACGGAAAAGGCGACCCAGAAGACCACTGCGAGAAATATGAATCGCTCATGATTGGTATGGGGCATTGTGACGTGATGTTGTGCAAGATGTTCAAAACCTATCTCAAAGGGAACACATCCATGTGGTATCGATCACTTAGACCCAGGTCGATCGGCTTATACGAACAAATTAAGAAAAAGTTCCTGAGGCACTATTCTCACCTGTGCCGAAGAGAGAAAGACACAGAGGCCCTGATTCATTGCAGACAGGGGATGAATGAGGATCTGGACGATTACCTGGCCAGATTCAAAGAGGAGGTCGGAATGGTCACCAACCTAGATAGAGTAAAAGCAACAGGTTTTCTTGCAGCCGGCCTAGACCCTATTAAAGGTAAAAAAACTCCGATCTTCTCTTTATGATGTGCCTCCCAAGAATTTAAATGACATTTATCTGAGGGGAGAAGCAATTAGAAGGAAAATTGAATCGATCGGGGGATATAAAGAAAGTTAGAAAAATATCTCCGATCGGGACGATAGAAGAAATGATAGAAGGGACGACCAAAGAAGTCGCAACGATGTTAAAAGTAGGTTGAACGACACAAGGCCCGACAAAGGGGCCGAACGAAGACGGGATAGAGATAATGCTGTGTTTACACCACTCAACACACCTATCTCAAAAATTCTCCATGAAATAAATGGTAAGCCCGCGTTTGTTCGATCGCCCAGGCTAAAGGCCCCTGAAAATAGAAGGGATGAAAGCAAGTACTGTGACTATCATCGGGATAAAGGTCATAACACCGATGAGTGTTACCATTTGAAGAAGTTAATTGAGAAAATGATAAAAGACGGAGAATTGACCAAATTCTTCGAGGATCTAAGAAATAAGCTCGGATCGAAAGAGAACAGGAGTGAAAACGGGGAGGCCGAAGGCTCTGAAAAGTATAGAGGCGAAGTCCGAACGATTTCCGGAGGAACCATGCTGGATCGGGATAGCAAGACAGCCCGAAAGAGATATGCTAGGCAAATCTACAACCTCTACCAGTCGAATGCAGCCAAGCAACCACTTCCGATCTCCTTTACAGAAGATGATTTTGAAGAGGTGATATGGCCGCAGGAAGACCCACTTGTTATAAATCCTGTAATCGGGGAGAACAAAATTTGGAAAGTACTGGTCGACGAAGGAAGTTCAGTCAACATCCATTATCACCGAACCTATTGTAAGATGAACTTAGGAGGTGAACAGCTAGAGCCATGCCATGAAGCACCACTGTACGGCTTCGGTAATCAGCCAATTCCGATCGAAGGAACAATCACACTGAACGTCTTATTGGGGAAAGCACCATATACAGTGGTGAAAGAAGCAAAATTTTATGTTCGAGTCGACAGCCCGTATAATGGGATCCTGGGTAGACCAATTTTATCCCTGTTCCAGGCTGTGTCTTCTATCCCACACCTGAATTTGAAGTTTCCGATCGAGCACGGGATTGGAGAGATGAGAGGCGACCAGAAGGCCGCACGAATCATTATGTTAGAAGACCTGGAGAAGGATAAGGATGTTGAAATGACTGAGGCCGGTAAAAGGAAAAGAAATGAGGCTGAAGCTGGGGGCAGTCATCAATTACTGAATATAGAGTTGGAAAAATTTGGTGTCGACCTATCCAGTTCGATTGCCGAACCAGCTGTCGAAACCGAAGAAATAGAATTATATGCAGGCCAATTCGGAAAGATGATTCAGATTGGGAAGAACATGGAACCAGAGCTGAAAGAGAAAGTTATCAAAGTCATTAGGAAATTCCATGACGTATTTGCATGGAATCGCGAAGATATGCCAGGCTTGGATCCCTCGGTAGCCAAGCACTGCCTCAATGTAAAAACCGAAGCCCAGCCTGTGAAACAGAAAAAGAGAAATTTCACCATGGAAAGACAGAAGGTCATTCAAGCCGAAGTAGAAAAGCTACTGGAAGCAAAATTCATTGAAGAAATAGATTACCCAGATTGGTTGGCGAATGTGGTTGTAGTAAAAAGTCCAACGGGAAATGGAGAATGTGTGTAGACTACACCGACTTGAACAAGCACTGTCCGAAGGATCACTACCCCTTGCCAAATATTGACCAGCAGATAGATGCAACCTCAGGGCATTAAATACTCAGTTTTCTAGACGCTTTCTCGGGATATCACCAGATCGCCATGAATGCCGAAGACATACCGAAGACCGCGTTCATCGCACCGAACGGAACTTACGCTTACGTTAAAATGCCCTTCGGTCTGAAGAACGCAGAGGCAACCTTTCAAAAAATGATCAACAAGGTATTCAAGGCTCAGATCGGCTGGAATATGGAATGTTATGTGGACGACATGATTGTCAAATCCCTTTTCAGGGACCACGCTGAAGATTTAAGAGAGTGTTTTGGAACTCTTAGGGAAAATAACATGAGGATCAACCCGAACAAGTGTACATTCGGAGTGAACAGCGGAAAATTTCTGGGGTACATGGTTAGCGCCAGAGGGATTGAGGTAAACCTAGAAAAGATCAAAGCAGTTGTCGACATGGAAGCACCGAAGACGATCAGGGACATCCAAAAGCTGACCGGCCGGTTAGCAGCCCTGAGGAGGTTCATTTCCAGATCGGCCGAAAAGGCCTTACCATTCTTTGAAGTACTTCGAGGGCCCAAAAATTTCGAGTGGGGACCCAATTGCCGAAAAGCATTTGAAGAAGTCAAAGAATATCTAGTGAAAGCCCCACTCTTAATGAGGCCCGATCCCAAAGAAACCTTGCAGCTGTACTTAGCAGTGAATGACCGAACGCTTGGAGCTGTGTTGGTCAAAGAACATGAAGGGAACCAGCATCCGGTATTCTACGTCTCTCATATTCTCAAAGATGCAGAAACTAGATACCCGAACGCTGAGAAGTTCGCCTATGGGCTAGTAATGGCCGCAAGGAAATTGAGGCACTATTTCCAAGGAAGAACGATCAAGGTAGTAACAGACCAACCTCTAAAGAAAATCTTACAAAGGCCAGAAGCATCGGGCAGAGTAGTGGCCTGGGCGATCGAACTAGGGGAACACGACCTGGAATATACACCGAGAACTTCGATCAAAGCTCAGGCACTTGCAGATTGGGTTAAATCTCAAAGTGCTCATTGAAGTGGAGGGATGGTATCAAATTGCTCACTCTAGTTATCGGCATCTCATTTAAATCATTAAAGTCATAATAAATATCAAATGAATACCTTTAAAATATACTCGAAAAATAAAAACAATTTTTCATTGATTTCTACACATTTTTCTTGAATGGTTCCATAACCAAACGAAAGGTTAATAATTCTAGTATTTCTAATAATATATTTAGATTTTTAAAAATTCATTTACTATTTATTTTTAATTTTATTGTCATTTTCCTTGTTTTAATTAAAAATAAATAGTAAATAAATTTTTTAAATTCTAAATATATTATAAAAAATACTAGAGTTATTAACCTTTCGTTTGGTTATGGAACCATTCAAGAAAAATGTGTAGAAATTAATGAAAAATTATTTTTATTTTTCGAGTATATTTTAAAGGTATCCATTTGATATTTATTATGACTTTAATGATTCAAATGAGATGCCGATAACTACGGTGAGCAATTTGATACTAGCCCTCCACTTCAGTGAGCACTTTGAGATTTAACCCCTTGCAGATTTCATGGTAGAATGCTCATTCTCTAGGCCGAAGGATTTGGCTCCCGAAGAACAACTAATTCGGGCACCAGGAAAATGGAGATTGTTTGTTGATGGATCGGTCTCCTGGGGCAAGGTTGATTTTAACTAGCCCTTTAGGATTCGAAATATGCCAAGCCATCAGGTTCACCTTTCCTTTAACGAACAACGAGGCCGAATATGAAGCGCTTCTAGCCGGCTTAGATTTGGCAAAAAATTTGGAAGTTAAGCACCTGAGGGCATTCAGCGACTCAATGTTGGTGGTAAAGCAGTTTACAGGGGAGTATGGACAAAAAGATCCCCGAACAAAGGCCTACGCCCTTAAGGTATGCGAGAAGTCTCTACTGTTTGAATCGTTCAAATTAAATCAAGTAGCAAGAGAAAACATCAGTCGGGCGGATGCTCTATCAAGGTTAGCTTCGGCAGAAACCCAAAACCTCAATGGGTCAATTTATCTGACCGAAGTAAAGACACCTTCGATAGATAAAAAGCAATGCATGGAAATTCATCAAGGGGCCGACTGGATGACCCCAATCAGAGCATTTCTAGAAAAAGGAACTTTACCACTCGACCGAAGGGAGGCACAAAAGGTGAAGCATCGATCAGCCAATTACACTATGGTTGGGAGCCGTTTGTTCAGGAGATCAGCGACGCAACCCCTTCTTCGATGACGAACAATTGTTAGCCCTCGAGACAGTTCACGAAGGAATCTGCGGAGAACACTTAGCAGGAAGATCCTTGGCCCTCAAGATTTTAAGGCAAGGATTTTTATGGCCGAAGATGAAAGAGGACGCGACCGAATATGCCAAAAGGTGTAAACAGTGCCAGCTATTCAGCACAATACCGAAGCAACCACCCGAAGAGATGTCTTCGGTCCTTAGCCCAATTCCATTTGCTATGTGGGCAGTTGATATCGTAGGGATTTTGCCTTCCAGTACCAAACAAACCAAGTACTGTATTGTGGCAATCGACTACATGACCAAGTGGATTGAAGCCAGACCCCTCTCATCCATTACCGAGGAAGCAGCGAAGAAATTCATGTTGGAACAAGTAATTTTAAGGTTTGGTATTCCAATGGTGTGTGTGTCGGATAACGGAACTCAGTTCATCGGAAGCAAATTCAGGAAGTTTTTGGCCCAATTCGGAATTCAGCAGAAATTTAGTTCGGTCGGGCATCCTCAGGGAAACGGGGCGATCGAAGCCGCCAACAAGATTATATTCGTCGGAATCAAAAAAAGATTGGGAGAAGCCAAAGGGCTTTGGGCCGAAGAGCTACCCTGGGTTCTCTGGGCATACCGAACGACATCAAGATCTTCAACTGGAGAAACACCCTTCAAATTAGCCTTCGGGACGGATGTCCTTCTACCAGTCGAAGTTTGTTTAGAGTCCTACCGAACATAAGTTTTAATGTAGAAACGAACGAATGGGGCCTCCGAGAGAATGTGGACCTACTTGAAGAGGAGAGGGAAATAGCTCACCAAAGAAACTTAAGGTATCAACTTCAAGCAGCACAGCACTACGATTCAGGAGTAAAAAAGAGATCCTTCCAAGTCGGTGACTTAGTACTTCGGGAGTTGGCCACATCAATGCCAACAAAACAAGGCAAACTTATGCCCAACTGGGAAGGCCCTTATGTGGTAAGCGAAGTGGTTCGGCCGGGCACTTACAAGTTAGCTCATTCGGACGGCAGCCTGATTAAGAACACCTGGCACGCTGCTCGCCTTCGCCGTTTTTACCAGTAAGCTCACTGGATACATTTTTCTTAAAGAGCTATGCAAATTATCTTTTAAATTCCCTAAGTATACATCAATCTGCAATCTAAAACTATGTGAAAGTCCCCACATGATCAATGAGAGATTGTTTGCTCCATTTTTATATGCTATTAGTATCAGCGAAGTACACGATATTCCTTATTCAGTTCGGTTGGCCCCAAATTGGAACCCATGTTTAGGGCTGACCGAATAAAACATATGTCCTTATTCTGGAATTTAAGTACATTATCGGATAAGGCTTGGTCAATCCAAGTTTGGGGCCGACCGAATGAAACTTGGATCTCTATGGAGTCTCTTAGTATTTAAGTTGCTTGGACATTAATTAAGACCGGAAGGAAATATTTTTACCGACCGAATGAGACCTTAATAATCTACAAGACCTCTTCAATACTGGGGGCAGCTAGGTTACGACCGAAGATGAATAAAAATGAAAATTTATGCTAAGGCAAATTTAAGGATGAAGACGCATAAAAATGAAAAATTATGCTAAGGCAAATTTAAGGTCGAAGACGCATAAAAATGAAAAATTATGCTAAGGCAAATTTAAGGCCAAAGACGCATAAAAATGACAAATTATGCTAAGGCAAATTTAAGGCCGAAGATGCATAAAAATGAAAATTTATGTCAAGACAAAATTAAAGCCGACGATGCATAAACACAAATAATTATGCTAAGGCAAAATTAAAAGTCACAAACCCGTAGGCACAAATTTAAAAGCCCGAAGGCGAAAGTCAAGAGTTACAAGGCACAAAGGCCATCAAAATACAAATAGAAAATACAAGGAAACTAATCGGAAAGAGGCTCATCTTCACCCGAAGAGACTACCAGGGGCACATCGGCTTTGTCCCTGCCAACTGGATCGGTCATGCCCAGGGAAGCATCAATCATTTGATTATGATCAAACCCCAAGGAATGAGCCTTCACCATGGCATCGTCATATCCCATCTGGTAGCACCGCTCCTCGGTCAGATCAAGCTTCTTCTAAAATTTTCGATTACTCTTCCTTGAAGCCAGGAGCTGTCGATTTCGCCGCTCGACGAGATGCTTCAGAGCATCAAGCTCAGCCAGCTTCTCCTTCAACAAATCATTTTCTGCTTTAAGAGAAGTAGACTAGCCGGTTAACCGCTCAACTTCAACGGTGACATTCCGAAGGTCCTCTTCAGCTTTGACCGCCCGAACCTCCAACTGGTCGACGGCCTTCAGCTTCGTTTGGATCCCTTCCATGTGTTCGGTGACTATGGCTGACCAGGCGGTACCCTGAAAACAAACAAGGGAAAAAGGTTAGAAGTTGAAAGTAGATATATACAAGTAAAATAAAAGAGGCAAGCTTACCATGGAGAGTAGAGCCATCATCTCCGTGCAGGCTTGAAGATCGTTCGCCTCGGCGAACGTCGGCCTATCAGCCGGAAGGACGAGACCCCGACAAAGATCAGGGCCTACAATTGTAGCCGATCGAGTGGCAGGGACTATCATCTTATCATTCTCCAGAACTCCCCATTGAGGAGAATACACCTTAGGCACGGCCCCATCGGTCCGAGGACGTTTCTTCGGATCAACAATCGCCACTTGCCTTTGCTCTAATTCGTGAGGAGGAGAAGAAACAGGTGGTGGATTTTCAGTATCCCCCTGTTCGGAAGTAGATTTCCCGACTCCTTCGGTAGCCCGAGCAGAAGCTTCGACGTCCGCCGTAGCAGCAAAAGCGGCAGCAAGCGCCTTCCTTCGCTTGCGCTCCATAATTTCCTGATGAGTGGCCACTGCACAAAATAAAACAAGTTAAACACGAAGCAGAAGGAAACATATATGAACACATAAATACAAGATTGGCAAGACAAAAGGGTGTTACCACTACCCCAAACGGCAATTAACCAGTCGTTCTGCCGACTTTCGACAAAAGGCACTCTACCCATCTTGAGCCCCTCCAGAAGACGGTAATCATGCTTGTCCGCCTCTAGGAGTTTGGGATATTGAAATCTCGTGGGGTCGATATCTCGCCAAGTGCCCAATCTCTCAAGCCCGAGATGAACACCCACTTGGCATGAGTTTCCTTGTTACTCGAATTCGTCTGCGCCCAATCGGCCCTACCAGTTCGCCGGGCGATGGAATAAAAACCTCGGCTCTTCGAGTTTCAGCGAAGCTCATAGTGGTGCCAGATTAGAGCCATCCTTGAGACCATTTCCGCAGCCAGACATCGGGCCTGAAAGACATTGATGTGGAAGAAGCTGTTCGGATCCAACTGTCCGATAGCGATCTTCGTCTGTTTCAGAATGCTCTTGAGGAGATGCAACATAGGCAACCGAAAGCCGCATTTGAATGCTGCTTCGGATATTCCCATCTCCAAACCTCCTCCGCAAAGCGCAGGAACTTCGGGATTCATCCAAATCTTATCCCTCTTCCCCTCCCCGGAGTAAAGAATTGCCAAACCTGCCTCTCTACGGCGCGTTGAAATGTTCAATCTTCTCATCGGTCAACTGCGACCGAAGATTAGCAGCCGGAAACTCTTCGGCATTACTAAATGGAGAAGCGTCCGAAGGGCCCGCGCCTTCGGTAGACCGATCCATGTCCTGCATTCGGAAATGAAGAGACATTAGCCTTGTACTCGGACCAAAAAAGAAAGAAAAACATATAAAGGAAAGAGCCCGAGTACAACAGGCTAGGATCGGTCGGGGACACCCTAAAGCCTATGGCGACGCAAAATAAAAAACCTAAGATCTACAAGTGAGGGATCGGGACGTTTCGAAGGGAATTCTCAGGATTTAGAGATCCCGAAGGACGTTCTTGCCCAGACAATTCCCCAGCAAGTCCCAAGATCCCAGGAAAAGGGTGTACAAGGGCAAGATAACGGAAATCAAAGGAAAAAAGCATCATAAACACGCGTATATCCTACTTAAAGAAGTCACGGATGACTCTGTGTACATATATACAGATACACACATGAATATGGAAATGCAGGCTTGCAGCAATAATAAAACGGGCGCATAGTTTATACAAAGAACACAACTAATTGAAATCGAAGAAAATTGTGAGGACTTACTGGTTTGAAGATTTCGGATAAGATTGAGTTCGTGGGGATAGGCCTTTCGAACGTGAGCCTCGACGGAAATCGGAGAATCGAAAGTCTCCGGTGATGAAACGACGGTTCCAATTATCACTGCGATGTTTCTGAAAAATGGTTTTTCTCTGTGAATATTTAAGATAATAATATGTGCGTAAAAGAAGAAAGAAAGAAGATAATGGTTTAAATAGAGAAGACACGACGGTTGGATAATTGGCGTTTCAAATTCAACGATTGAGATTGAGGCGTGAATCTTGAGAAAAGACAGCTGTCAGCCATAAAGGGACACGAATCCCAAAAAAACATCTCGACCTTGTCCATCGCCGTTCTCATCCGGACAGGACGTCCGAAGGAGATGCTCCGAAGACGGGTCTAGGCATCAGCCTTCGTCCCGAGGGTAATTCCGAACAATCCGAAGAAGTCATTCCAAAAATAAACCTAGCCTTTAGCCTTCGTCCTGAGGATAACCCCGAACGAAGCCTAGGGACATGTTAAAGGCCTAATTCCTTAATGGGCCGAACCGAAGGTCCAACACTTTCAGCCCAGAGAATATACAGCCTGTTTCTCCACAAACGGTCACATGGTTTCAGTGGCCGACAACAGTCATGATGAAAGATCCTTTACTCCCAACAGACACATGGCTTCATGATCCCAAGAACATGGGATACTCTGGAAAGGAGATCCATCCCTCGATGATTGTGAGACGAAATAGCGATAAAAGGAGGTCAGATTATTCATTAACATATACTGCTACACACAACAAACACAGAATCTCTACGTTCTAATTACCTTATCAAAACCGACTAACTTATTCTCACACCGGAGGTGAATCGGGGGGCTCCACCCTCGCATTCTCTTTCTGCAGGACCAGCCAAACGAAGCTTGGGAGAAATCTGGTCGTAACACTTACATACTTGTTCTAACAAGCTTTCCAATTCTTGACACCTAATTACCCAACTTAGTGATAAAGACATACCATATATAATAATTGTCATTATCTTAACCATATATATCTTAAACCACTCAAGCCCATAAAATCATATTGGGTTGAAACCCAATGGTACGAATTTTGAAAAAATCATGCAAGAAAAGGTTGTTAGTTTCTACAGTTATACTTTGTAATTAACAAAGCGTTAGTTAGAAATGCTGAACATGTGCGGAGCAACAATAGGATACTAAAAGCAACAGATTTGGATGTGATCATGGAAAACGATGTTACTTTCTACTGTTGTATCTTGTAATTAAATGACTACGTTGGCCTGAGGGCAAGAAAAAAGGCTGTGAATTTCTTGATTTGTTGTAACAAATAAATTTAACAAATGTTACTCTGTAATCTCTATATGTATGATAGAATATCTGTTTTGTAAGACATATAAATGTACCAACTTCATTCTGCCTTTGCCTTTAAAGATTGAATTATCTTTGAAATTTGGTGTTGAGTAGTGCTAGGTGCACAGAAAATTTGCACAGAAATATTCACAAAATAAGATGGATTCCACTTATATATGTTTTTATTGGTGAATACTATGTGAATGCAGGGGCCCATTGTGTTATAACCAATTAAATTAAGACACTTATCATTTTGTAAAAGTTTATTTAACTCTAGCATTTTCCTTTGGTGTTATAGTATTGGATTGAAGTTGCTGTAAGGTTCCATTACATATCCTGTTTTGTAAGACATATAAATGTACCAACTTCATTTTTTGCATATTCTGTTAAACGATTTAAATATTCCATTTACATTCGGGGTCGGCCTTAGGTTTTTACCATTCAATTTGTCATGAAGCAACTAAAGTGGTTCCTTGATTTACTATGCCATATTGTCATATGCAAAAGTGGTTTCATATTACAGATGTACAAAGTAAATTACTAAATTACTAAATTACTATGTTGAAGATAACTGCACCTGATTAAGTTTTCCAGTTTAATTAAATGTTGAGGCCGAAGTTATCAGGCAGGAAGCAAAAAGGGGTTCAGCATCAAAAAATGAGGTTCAAGACAAAGGTATAAGCATTTTACGTCTATATATAGTGAGTGTCACATATTCTTGCACTTGAAATTGTTTGGTCTAATGTTTTTTAATGTAAATGATGCTGTAATATTTTTCTGGTTCCGTCTTGGATCTTCTTATGTTATTCACTCTAGCCTCAGACATTTTTCTTTTACTGAAACATCAATAATCATATGCTTCTTTCCTTCAGGGCAGACCTACAAGATGCAATTCAGAGTGAGAATTACGCCAAGGCAGCTTCACTACGTGATTTCCGAGCTACAGTCACAGTCTCTAGCTGTATCAATTAAAGCCCAGGCATACATCAATATATATATATATATATATAGGGTGTGGCTCAAAAGAGAACTCATTATTTGAAGAAAACTGAGGTACTAATCCTAACCATTGGATGTATTATAATCAACGGCCCCGCCAGGGGCACCCACACATTAATTAAATACATCCTCACACAC
Organism: Saposhnikovia divaricata; assembly: GCA_036435485.1. Lineage (NCBI taxonomy): Eukaryota > Viridiplantae > Streptophyta > Magnoliopsida > Apiales > Apiaceae > Saposhnikovia > Saposhnikovia divaricata. The sequence continues at coordinate 132,040,513 of CM071594.1, read as the reverse complement.
AATCCCACCTAATTCCCTCCGTTTTAAATTTGATTTTTCCCGTCAATCGGTGATATTTTTTTAAAATCTAATTTCACCACATTTTTCTGCATCTCCCAACGATCAGTTTGCATACCATATGTGCTATATTTTAATTTAGTTTTCTTAGTTCTCTTTTTAAGGGGTTTTCTCTATATCCCTATATATATATATATATATATATATATATATATATATATATATATATATATATATGGGGCTGCTCAAATGAGACCCTCTCTTATAATGAGTCCCTCTCTTATAATGAGTCCCCATTATATTTCTTCTATTCTAGAGGGCCCTGCTAGGGGCACCCAATACGAAAAAGTTTTATAATTATACCCTCTATCCATTTATGGAAAGAAAAAAATAAAAATAATAAAAAAAAAGTTTTTGAAAAAAATTGATGATGTGGCAGCAGTTTTTTTTATTTTTGTTCAAAATTTTTTTTTTGATGAATGAATAGAGGGTATAATTATAAGACTTTTTCGTATTGGGTGCCCCTAGAGGGGCCTTCTAGAATACATGAAATATGATGGGGACTCATTATAACAGAGGGTCTCATTATAAGGGGGGTCTCATTTGAGGACCTCCCTATATATATACACTAAACTATAGTAACCAGGCGTATTATTTGTGATTTATTTAAACCTGTTAGATATAATATTAAAATTTATTCCATAAAATATTAATATTGTTAGATATTATATTAAAATTATAATAATAATTAAACCATCACTAAATTAAAGATGATTCTTGAGTTTAGCGTGTGTTATAGATGTGTCTAAATTTGATTTTTAGAATTTAAGTAGAGCAAACATAGTATTGATCTTGTGAAATTTAATAAATAATAATTGTTTATTTATTTATACTCAAATTTGATTAATTGTTTCTAAAATTATTCAAATTTAGGAATTATTAATTTTTTTCGATGATAAATTAAAAATGTATTCCACAAAAATCTGATACGGGCTAAAAGTAAGCCCTAAAACACATTTAATGTAGCATTAATTAGACCCAGAATGGTCCAGACGTGGGGCCCACCAGATGGGCCCAAACCCTATTTACAATATTAATTTCGTAATTAATATTAGGGGTAATAAACAACTCAGCAATAAGTGTCAGATAAGGACATTATCTCTACAAGGAGTAGCCTCCAAGGCACATACTCATACAAGGAAATAGACTCCTACCTTGTAGGAGTCTAGAACATTCCTCAAGGCTGACTTACCCACCAAGTCACCTAACCCAACCATAACTCTAAGGCTTCTCAGCCTATATAAAGGGTCAGACCCCTCACCCTAGAACTACGTTTTTTGGCTTGATCTTTGATATTCATCAAAGTACGTAGGCATCTTGTGAAGGCAGAATCAGCCACGAGCACGAGAGCAGCCATATAAGCACGAAGCTCACGAACCCTTGCAATAAATACACACAAACCCTAGCCGCAATTCGATAACCTAGTTTTTATTCCACAACATTTGGCGCCGTCTGTGGGAAGAAGACATTAACCATGGTTAACACACGAAGAATAGCACTAGGCTTGACTGAGGCACGTCCCATCACTTCTACTCCACCAGGCACGACCGAGGCTGCTATCGAGGCCTTGCCTCTCAACTCAGCCCCACCCATCACTGAACCGGTTCAACCTCAAGGGACGAATCCCCAAGGAACCAACTCTCTTCAGATGGTGGTCTCTCCTCTTGTCGATCCTAACCACCCTCCGTCTGGGGTACAGATCCATACTACGGATCTCCCCGTGAGTACCAACCCAATGTACGGGTTGCCCAACTACCCTCCTGCTCGAGAGCCTAGACCGTGCGGTCATGCTTTGCAGATCCGAGATCGCGCGCGAGTACCTAGACTACTCTGGCCGCTATACTACTGATTCGTCATCTGAGGATGACGATGATGATCGTGACGAAGCCCCAAGGAGGCGACGTGCTAGTAGAGAGCCCCGAGGGAGGACCCGAAGAATCCATGATGGACCTCCACAAACAACTGAGGAAAGGATCAAGGCTCATGAGGCTGAGATCCAGAGGCTGAAGGATGACGCTGCTAGAGAGCAAGCAAGGCAGAATCAAAGTCTACATCGACCTCCTCCAATACCAGGAAGTGTTCCTATTATAGATCTGGAGAGGTCTTCTAGGAGACGAAGAAGGGCTGATGCCTCAACTAAAGGAACAACAAGGGCGGAAGTCCCCAGAAACAACCCCAAGGATCTTATGCCTCTGGATCTTGATGATCCGACACCTCCGTTCATTGAGGAGGTGATGAATGCCCGCATCTCAAAGAAATTCATGATGCCGACAATTAAGGCCTATGATGGAATAAGCGATCCTGAAACTCATGTCAGGACATTCACATCTGCACTACTGCTGCAGCCTGCTAGTGACGCCTTAAAGTGTAGGGCGTTCCCTCAAACCTTGTCGGGTATGGCTCAAAGGTGGTATAGCAGGCTACCTGCGAACTCCATTGGCTCTTTCAAGGAGTTGAAGAGTGCCTTTGTTAGCCAATTCATTAGTGGAAGAGTTCATGAAAAGAGTTCTGCATCCCTCATGTATGTGGTGCAGGGGAAGAACAAGAACCTGAGAGATTATCTCAAGCGATTCACCAAGGAGACATTGAATATTACAGATCTGGAGAACAAAGTGGCCATGGTAGCCCTGGAACACGGAACCACTGATCCTTTCTTCAAGAGATCTTTGGCAAAGCATCCTCCTGAGAACATGGCTGAGCTCCAGCGAAGGGCCGACAAGTATATCAAAGCAGAGGATAGCATGAAGAAGGAAGATGCTGTAAGCAATGGCAAGGGCTCCAATGATTTTAAGAAACGAAAGCAAGAACAAGAGTATGATGATAGGGACAAGTATCCCCGGACTAGAAAGGATTCTGAATCACCACCGAAGAAGAGTTTCGGACCAAGATTCAGTGACTATGCAAGACTGAATGCTCTTAGGAGTCAGATCTTGTTGGAGATTGAGAAAGATAAAGATTTTCGATGGCCGAAGCCACTTAGGGGTGATCCCGCAAAGAGAAACAAGGATCAGTACTGTAGGTTCCACCGCGATGCGGGGCATGATGTAGATGATTGTAGGCAATTGAAGGACGAGATTGAATTCTTGATCCGAAAAGGAAAGTTGAACAAATTCACTAAGGGTGATGATCGTGGGACTCAAAGGAGGGATTATGATAGAAGAGACAATGATAGAAGGGATAATGATCGAGATCGAGATCGTAACCCACAGCCCCGAGGGCCGGTTATTAACATGATTTGGGGAGGCCCCACAGCAGCTGGCACAACCCGAAACTCTCGGAAGGCGTATGCCAGGGAAGTGATGCACATCGTGGGAGAAGACCCGAAGCGTGCCAAGACTGAGATAGCAATTGGATTCGATGACTCTGATCTCGAAGGGGTGAAGTTTCCCTATGATGACCCGTTGGTCATAACCCCTGTGATTGGGAACTCGGAAGTGAAGCGAGTCTTGATAGACAATGGAGCTTCTGTTGATATTTTGTTTCATGATGCGTTTATTAAGATGGGGTATACTGATTCTCAGCTGACTCCGACCAACATGCCGATTTACGGATTTAATGGAATTGAGTCCAAGGTTGAAGGAACAATTTAGTTACCTATGACTATTGGGCAAGAACCTAAGGAGGCTACTCAGATGCTGAATTTTCTGGTGATTAAGGCATCCTCAACCTACAATGCAATCCTGGGAAGGACTGGACTTCATGCATTCAAGGCTGTTGCCTCTACCTATCACATGAAGATTAAGTTTCCAACCCGGAACGGAGTTGGAGAACACAAAGTTGACCAGAAGATGGCAAGGAGCTGCTATGTGTTCGCACTGAGATCTGATGGAGACAGGGGGCAGGTACTCCCAATTGAAGACATGGATGTCCGTGGTGATGATGAACACCGAGGGAAGCCGGCAGAGGACTTAGTTCCTATCCCTCTCGAGCCGGGCAACCCTGAGAAAGTAACTTATGTGGGAGCATCTTTGAAAGAACCTCTGAAGGGCAAGTTGATAGTGTTCTTGCAAGAAAATAATGACTTGTTTGCTTGGACAGCAGCTGACATGCCAGGGATTGATCCTAACTCATAACTCACAAGTTGAATGTTGATCCTGGACGGAAGACAATAAAGCAGAAGAAGAGGAATTTTGCTCCCGAAAGGCAGGAGACCATTAAACAAGAAGTTGACAAGCTCTTAGAGGCTGAGTTTATTGAAGAGATTCAATTTCCCGAATGGTTAGCAAACCCTGTGATGGTCAAGAAAGCAAACAGGAAGTGGAGGATGGTATAGACTTCACTGATTTGAATGATGCATTTCCGAAGGATTGTTTTCCCTTGCCAAGGATTGATATGTTGATAGATGCCACAGCTGGACATGAGATGTTGAGCTTCATGGATGGGTTCAGTGGCTACAATCAGATTAAGATGCACAAGGATGACATCCCTAAGGTATCTTTCATAACTGACTTTGGTGTTTTCTGCTATATTGTTATGGCTTTTGGTCTAAAGAATGCAGGAGCTACATACCAACGATTGGTGAATAAGATATTCGCCCATCTGATTGGAAAAACCATGGTGGTCTAAGTTGATGACATGTTAGTCAAGAGCCTACTCAAGGCAGATCACATTAAGCACCTCAGAGAGGCATTCGAAGTGCTTAGGCACCACAAGATGATGTTGAATCCAGCCAAGTGTGCTTTTCGCGTTGGATCTGGAAAGTTTTTGGGTTTGATGGTTTCGAAAAGAGGCATAGAGGCCAACCCCGACAAGATTAAAGCAATCTTAGACATGGAACCACCCCGTTCTGTTAGGGACGTACAGAAGCTAACTGGTAGAGTAGCAGCTCTAGGGAGATTCATCTCTAAGTCTGGTGATAAGTGCTTGCCTTTCTTTCAAGCATTGAAGAAGGTGAAAAATTTTGAATGGACTGATAAAAGCCAGGAGGCCTTTGAACAGTTGAAGAAGTACATGGCCGAAGCCCCGTTGTTGGCCAAGCCAAGTCCCGGGGAGACCCTTTATCTGTATCTAGCTGTGTCAGAACAGGCATTGAGTGTCGTCCTCATTAAAGAATAAAACAAGGTTCAGAGACCTATCTACTATGTCAGCAAGGTGCTCCACGGAGCCGAGTTGAACTACTCGTCCATCGAGAAGTTTGCTTTGGCATTAGTAATAGCTTCAAGGAAGCTACAACATTACTTTCAATCACACAAGATCGAAGTCCTGACAGACCAGCAATTGAGAAACATCTTGCACAGCCCGAAAGCAAGTGGAAGGTTGATTAAGTGGGCAATCGAACTTGGAGAGTTTGACATCGCGTATAAGCCTCGAACAGCCATCAAGGCTCAGGCATTGGCTGACTTCGTGGTTGAATGTACCATTGGCAACCAAGAAGTCGGGGGGTAGGAGATAGTAACCACCCCTGAGAGTTGAGATAAAGTTGAAGAACTTGTACCTGATCAGAAGGAGTATTGGGTGCTCTATTTTGATGGAGCATCAAAAACAAAATCTAGTGGCGCTGGTATAGTGTTGCAAAGCCCCGATGGGTTCACAGTTGAGTATGCTTTGAAGTTGGAATTTCCTACTACCAACAATGAAGCTGAATATGAGGCATTGATAGCTGGCTTAGGCTTGGCAAGAATCATGAGGGTCAAGAACCTCAAGGTCGGTGGAGGCTCAAGGCTTGTAGTATCACAAGTGAATGGTGAGTTTGAAGCCAAAGATTAAACCATGGCAAAGTATCTAAGGATCGTGAAGGGTGTTATGACCCAATTTGAGGAGTGCTATGTTGAGCACATTCCGAGGGAAGAAAATATTAAGGCTGATGCCCTGTCCAAGTTTGCTTCTTCTGAGATAGAAAATTATGCAGGGAGTGTTTACTTCCAGGTCTTGAAGGCCCCGTCCATCAACTCAAAGTTCATAGCATCGATTAACTTGAGAAGCTGTTGGATGGATCCCATCAAAGCTCACCTTGAAACTGGGTGGCTTCCTGACGATGCCTTGGAGGCACGAAAGTTGTCAGTAAGAGCATTGAGATACGCCCTGATAAGTGGATTTTTATCCATTTGGAACGTTCTATTTTGGCTTGAATTGATCGCTTAAGTCTCAAGTATTTGTGTGGTTTAATGTGTTTTGTGGAGTTTGTGCAGGAATTATGTTTTGTAGGTAGTTATGGTCTTTTTGTGGCTTTTGGAACAGAAGTTAGTTGAGGTTCAAATGGTGCGCGAAGAATTAATCTCTAAAGGAAAAGTCTGCAGAAACTCTAGCATGCAGCGCGACCGCGCCAAAGGTGTAAAGGAAAGCAGCGCAACCGCGCTAGGGGAGTTGACAGAATTCATGCAGCGCGACCGCGCCATTCCTGTGTGTTAATATAGCGCGACCGCACTAGGACGTTCTGCTGCCGCCAGAATTATTATGCCATTCAGATTTTAATAAGGATTGTTGCCGTTTTCTTCTCCTATTCGACATGGAAATGATCTTGGACGGTGGGAATAGTCTAGAAACATTATTTGACAAGGGAATTTGCAATTTATATCATATTCAAAGATGGAAACTTGTCAATTTCAATTCCTACTCAAGAATGGCAATTGCTTGGAGAAGAGGCAATATTGAGCTATAAATACACATGCTGGGAGGTCAGATTTTCACAACACCATACACCAGAGATCAGATTACTTCACATCACATACACACTTTTGAGCACGAGATTGAGAAGCCAAGGCGAGGACCGTGACAACAAGAAGATCTAGACATAGTTTTCTTGTATTCTTACTAGGCATATCTTTTGGATGCTTGATCATTATTCGGATTTGTTCTATAAACTTTGTTATCATTGATTTACTCATCATTATTCTCTTCATCTTTGTCATGTTTTCATCAAACCCCATGATGACGAACGGTTCGATTATGAACTAATCGCCGTCATGGGGTCCTAACGGATTTACTTATGGAATTTAGATGTTGATTGCCTAACTTGATATATGTGTGGTGAATTTGCGATATCCTTGCAGGGTTGTATTTAATTCATATAGATGCGTAGCTAACATCTATCTTGTTAATCTTTAGTGAAGCGACAGTGGATCTTTAGATTTAGAACTTGCCATGCTAGCATAAGTCCATGAATATTATTCATGTTTGTGGTGTGCTTCTAACCGTCTCATACTACCTTATGTAATTTTATGGACACTTGATCTTCAACCATTATGTTTTCAAATTCTATAGACATATAGGGTCTAAGCATAATTGGTGCCTGCATGATTTCTATCTTATGTGGATATTGTGTAGATTGGTGTGCGTGTACTGAAAGGTAACGTATACTTATTTCGTGTTGTCCGATTAGTTATCGTAACCACCACATGTATTGATAAAAGGGCATGATCTCTAAAGGAAGTTTGTATTGAAGTTAGGATCCCATGTTTTCCATCTCATAAGTAATTCGAAATCACTTAGTTAATTTAATTTAGTTGTTAATTAATTCTTCTTAGTTAATTTAGATAATCAAAACCAATTTGTCCATTGTCTTAGCATTGAACGATAATCATACATTGATGCTTAGGTACAGGAACTAAATTATACAATCTCTGTGGGAACGGACTCTACTTTATTCTATATTACTTGTGACCACGTGCGCTTGCATGATTTAGTGCAAACAAGTTTTTGGCGCCGCTGCCGGGGATTTGTTATAGTTTATGTGCTTGACATCAGCGGTCGTTAAAGTTCACTGACTCGGATCGGTTACTAATAGTTCTTGTGTTGTTTTGTGTTTTTATGTACTTGAGCGTGTATGCGAACGCGATCTCAAGCGAATAAGGAGAAGTTGGAAAATAAAGAAGAAAGAGAAACAGAAGTTCCAGTGATTCAAGTTGTAGAAGATATGGGAGAACCAGCAGCAGCAACTAAGGCTCTTAAGAATTTCTCGCAGCCAAAGATCAATGACATTGCATCGAGTATTGTCAGACCAGCAATCGCAGCCAATACCTTCGAGATCAAGCCTAGCAATATACAGATGGTCCAGAACTCAGTTCAGTTTGGGGGTGCTCCTACCGAAGATCCCAACATGCATATTCGGAATTTCATAGAGATCTGTGATACCTTCAGAACCAACGGGGTGTCTGAGGATGCTGTTAAGTTAAGGCTATTTCCGTTCTCTCTGAGGGACAAGGCTAAGAGTTGGTTACACTCTTTACCAGCAGGTTCTATCACTACATGGGAAGATCTTGCACAGAAATTTCTGTTCGCTATTTTCTCTACGCAAGTATACGCAGTCCAAAAGCAATATAGGGAAATAAGGATCGTTCCCACGAAGACTTGGTGTATTTAAGTAAATATGTTTATTCAACAACGTTCGGTTAATTATAGAAGCCTGAACAACGAAATGGTTGGTTTGTTCAAATCACAAGTAATTAATGAAATAACGACTAAAAATAATATGATAAAGATTTTATATATGAGATAAACATGGGATTCTAATTTCATTATTTATTTCATTTAGAATTGATGCCTTAATGTAAAGTGATTCTGATAATTATGAAAGCTAGCCGGGAACACGAAACTAATATAAGCGCCTTTCAGCCTTAACTTATATCAAACCATACAAACATTCACTTAAAAAGATAGAAGTTGCGTGGACACCATTTATGTCTAGACCCTATATGTCTATAAGATTTGAAAACATATCTGGTTTACGAATAAATTCCTTATTTTTGGCTACACAGGGCGATGTGATCCAAAACCCTACCACTAATCGTAATTATATATGATAATTACGAACCTGTGCTAACATGGCAAATTCTAAATTCTCAAATCCACTTTCGCATTCATTAAGAATTAATAATTTAGATGATAGCTACGCATCTAATAAATTAAGCACAACCACGTTAGGCAATCGGAAATTTTTATCATAACACAATTTATTAAGGCATCGAATTACTAAATTACGTAAATAAATCCATTAGAATCCCATGACGGCGATTAGTTCATAATTAAACGAATCGTCATCATGGGATTAATTGAAATCATAATAATAATAATAATAATAATAATAATAATAATAACAATAATAATAATAATAATAACAATAATGATAATAATAATAATACTAATAACAACAATAATAAAACTAAATTAAAAATTACGATAAATTAAATATGAAAATTATAAGAGTTTAGAAACTAAAACCGAAATAATTTCCACTTGCAAGAAACGAGCACTCCGATAATTCCCTGTAAAATAAGAAATTAGAAAATAAAACCGAAATAGCTTCCACCGAAAGAGAAGAGCACTCCAAATAATTCCCGTAATTTCTTCAACCAAAATAACACTTATACTAAAATTTGCCAAAAATTAAAGTGTATAAAAACAAACTTAATATTACAAGAACTAGAGAAAATTACAAGAGAGAATGAAGCTCTCCAAAATGTTGTGTGGAAATAAGCTCAAGAACTAGGCCTATTTATAGGAAAAATTAGCACACCACAAAATTAAAAAAATAAAAAGAAAAAGGAAAAGAAAATAAAAAAAAATGAAAAGAAATGAAAAAATTACATTACTGCCGAAAGTATCCTACACCAACCACACTACTGCTCGTCCATTAAGCTGCTAAGAAAAAAAACAACTGCAAGCCACGCGCGTGCTACACACGCGCGGAAGAAAACAGGAACAATCAGGGGCGCGTGTCGCCCACGCGGGATGGGGGAGAGTGGCCAGGAATGAAGAATAGCCGACAGCTTTTGCAAATTGGTCAAAAATCTCTTTCTTTTATTTGTTTTTATGCCGACATCAATTCTGTGCTTGCTTCTTTTCTTGTTTTCTTTTTTCTTTTTTTTTCTTTTTCTTTTGCTACTTCAACTTGCATAACAAAATATATTTAATTAATAAATAATTAATTTAATTCCGAATTTTATAAAAATAAATATCTAATATTATTAGATATTTATAAATATAATTTTCTAATTAAATAAAGTATTTATTAATATAAATAAATTTTTAAGTCCCAAGCTGCGGTCTCTGGAGTATCTGAAACCGGACTCCTTTCGCGAAACGAAAAATATATCAATTCCAACCGGGGTTCCAGATTCAAGAATATATCAGTCAGAATTTCTTTATGATAATTCTTTTTTTCTTCGCAGCCGGTCCACTTGATAAAATTGAGACAGAAATCCACCGTTTTTAGCCTTTTATCGCCTAGATACCTAAAGTTGCGAGTTCTGCACAACAAATGCTGAAACAAAACAAAAATGAATTAAAAGACACAATATATTTAAGGATAAACCACAAATCTAGGCCAAAATAGCGTATAATAAGTGGATATAAAATCCACTTATCACACCCCCAAACTTAAACTGATGCTTGTCCTCAAGCAAAAACAGACTCGATTACCTCTAAATGCATGAATGCAAACGATGCAAGGATCCCATAAGCAAAGCAATAACCATTAGCAGAGTGTCTCAGAGAATGTGATAACTCCAAATAGAGATCGACTAAATATCAGCATATTAACATTTACAAGTACAGAAACGTGCGTGTGTGTAATACTCATCATAATTACTCTTAGCACTAGATCAAAACCATACATATTCTTCGTCATAACAATCACAAGTTTATAAATAGAATGGACGCTAGACACTTCATAACCTAGAAACACTTCTATCATCATTTGAGTTAGACAGGAATTCATGCTTTATTAACAACTATGACGCATAATACTATACACAACACACATGCTTATTTGACTGTGCAATGGATGAGACCCCAAAAGGCTTATACAATAATACCCATGTAGCGAGCGTTAGGTTAGTGGATCCCAGACCGGAAAAGTCTTAGGTCACTAGGCTTGAGTCCCCTAGAACTTAATTGCTCGAGTATTAAAGAGCTCAACCTGGCCAACTCTGCATACTCACACTCTCATAAACACTATTTTTTTTTTAATTTTTTATTATTTTTTTATATGCAATCTGGAATGAGAATTCTCATTTCCAACCCTAGACTACTCATATAAATATGAGATGGCTACTAGCCAATTGACACCTATCAATTATTAACAATTTCACACAAACTAGCATGAACCCTGGTTTCCCCCAAACTTATATTTAGTGATTCTACGCTATCAAGGGAATAAAGAAAATTCCAAATATAATCAGGTGATTAAATTTCAACAACCAAACAAGCATGACCTTAACCTAGCCCAAAAGTAACCGATGAGTTGTGTAAGATCGTGTTTCTGAAACATGCACGTCAATTCATAAGTATTTAAATCAGCCCTCTATCCATCATTATCACACTCAAATTCATCATTGACTACTAAACGGAACCACCAAGCGCTACGGGATCAATGAAAATATGATATGTAAATAATCATGATTATGCAATATTTTTTTTTCTGTGAATTATATGAAATTATACTAGCATGGTATATTATGAACTACATGAAACTGTATGCATACTATGACTCGATAAATCAATTATCCTAAATCACCCCCAAACTTAAAATGTTCAATGTCCTCATTGAAGGTAAAGATAAAGGATAAAAGAGAACTCCCCTAACTGTCGGCATCGTCACCCTTTTCGGGTGGTGAATCAAGTGGTGGAAATGCTGCATGAGCTCCAAATTGAGCCCAGTCTACCTCGAAAGAAAATTGTATCTTTTGCAAATCCAGCTCCTGTGACTCGTCAATGACCTGCACTCTCGACATAATACTATACAAAATCACACCAAATCAAACCACACATAAAAATACCAAACCTATGGGTTGCCTCCCATGAAGCGCTTGTTTATTGTCGCTAGCTTGACTTCACCTTCGCACTTCAATTGGTAGTACCAAGAACCGTGGTTTCCGCTTCGCGATTCACATGATCACCAAAATATGGCTTCAACCTCTGTCCATTTACTTTGAAAGCCGCTTCCGGTGTTTTATCAAAAATTTCCACTGCACCATGTGGAAACACTGTTTTAACCGTGAATGGCCCTGACCACCATGACTTAAGTTTCCCTGGGAAGAGTCTGAGACGAGAGTTGAAAAGCAAGACTAACTGTCCCGGTACAAAAGACTTTTGCACCAAACGTCTGTCATGCCATCTTTTGACTTTCTCCTTGTATAACTTGTGATTTTCATAAGCCTGTAGCCGAAACTCATCCAGTTCATTAATCTGAAGCATTCTTTTCTCACCTGCGGCCTTAAGATCGAAATTTAGCTTCTTCAAAGCCCAATAAGCTTTGTGTTCCAATTCTGCCGGTAAATGGCAAGCTTTCCCATAGAGAAGCTGATATGGTGACATGCCCATGGGTGTTTTATATGATGTACGATAAGCCCATGCGGCTTCATCGAGTTTTAAAGACCAATCCTTTCTCGAAGGATTCACCACTTTTTCCAGAATGCGCTTAATCTGGCGATTAGATACCTCAGCTTGGCCATTGGTTTGCGGGTGGTATGCCGTAGCTACCCGGTGGTTGATGTTGTACCTTGCCATAAGATTAGTAAATTTGCGATTGCAAAAGTGAGTACCTTCATCGCTTATGATTACTCGAGGAGTGCCGAATCTTGTGAAGATGCTTTTGTGAAGGAAATTGAGTACGACATTGGCATCATTGGTCGGAAGTGCCTTGACTTCAACCCATTTGGAAACATAATCAACGGCCAGCAAGATGTATTGGTTGTTACATGAGGAAATGAATGGTCCCATGAAATCGATGCCCCAAACATCGAAGATTTCCACTTCTAGCATTATATTGAGGGGCATCTCATCCCTCCTAGATATGTTACCAACACGCTGACAACGATCACACTTCAGTATAAACTGATGGGCATCCTTGAAAAGGGATGGCCAATAAAATCCCGCTTGAAGAATTCGAGTTGCGGTCTTTTCACTTCCATAATGGCCACCATATGTCGTGGCGTGATAATCCCTTAGAATAGCCTCTGTTTCACTGTATGGCACACATCTCCTAATCACCTGATCGGCTCCTTGTTTAAACAGATATGGTTCGTCCCAACGATACCATTTGACTTCATGCAAGAATTTCTTTCTTTGTGCAAAAGAGAGCCCGGGAGGAATCACTTGACTCACCAGAAAGTTCACAATGTCTGCAAACCAAGGTTCTTCTTCTTGTACCCCAAACAACTGTTCATCTGGAAAGAATTCATTAATGACGGTTTTGTCCTGGGATGACTTCCCAAGGTCTTCCAATCGTGAGAGATGGTCGGCTACTTGGTTTTCTGTCCCTTTTCTATCCTTGATCTCCACATCGAATTCTTGCAGCAGAAGAATCCATCGAATCAACCTAGGTTTGGAGTCCTTTTTAGAGAGCAGATATCTGATAGCCGCGTGATCAGTGTACACAGTCACCTTCGTGCCAAGCAAGTATGAACGGAATTTTTCAAAACCATAAACTATGGCTAACAGCTCCTTCTCAGTGGTAGTGTAGTTTAATTGAGCATCGCTGAGGGTTTTGCTTGCATAATAAATGACATGAAACATTTTATTTTTCTTTTGGCCAAGAACGGCCCCAACTGCGTAATCGCTAGCATCACACATCATAGCGAAAGGCTCACTCCAATCTGGAGCAATGATCACGGGTGCTGAAATCAATTTCTTCTTCAGAGTCTCGAAAGCTGTGAGACATTCTTCGTTAAATTTGAAATGAATGTCTTTTTCCAGCAGCTGACACAAAGGTTTGGAAATTTTTGCGAAGTCCTTGATGAAACGCCTGTAGAAACCTGCGTGCCCACAAAGGTTTTTTTTTTCTTTTTCTTTTGCTACTTCAACTTGCATAACAAAATATATTTAATTAATAAATAATTAGTTTAATTCCGAATTTTATAAAAATAAATATCTAATATTATTAGATATTTATAAATATAATTTTCTAATTAAATAAAGTATTTATTAATATAAATAAAATTTTAAGTCCCAAGCTGCGGTCTCTGGAGTATCTGAAACCGGACTCCTTTCGCGAAACGAAAAATATATCAATTCCAACCGGGGTTCCAGATTCAAGAATATATCACTCAGAATTTCTTTATGATAATTCTTTTTTTCTTCGCAGCCGGTCCACTTGATAAAATTGAGACAGAAATCCACCGTTTTTAGCCTTTTATCGCCTAGATACCTAAAGTTGCGAGTTCTGCACAACAAATGCTGAAACAAAACAAAAATGAATTAAAAGACACAATATATTTAAGGATAAACCACCAATCTAGGCCAAAATAGCGTATAATAAGTGGATACAAAATCCACTTATCAATTTCTTACCAAATTTTTCCCCATGGCGAAGACAGCAACTATCAGGAATGCTATCACTCAGTTTTCACAGCAGTCTGGTGAATTTCTATGCGAGGCTTGGGAGAGATATAAGGAGATGCTAAGGAAGTGTCCACATCATGGGATGCCTGATTGGATGATAATCAACTATTTTTATAATGGTTTGGGTGCACAGTCGAGACCCATGCTAGATGCAGCATCAGGTGGAGCTTTGTGGGCCAAGAGTTATGAAGAAGCTTATGAATTGATCGAGATGATGGCTGCTAATGAATATCAGAATCCTACAGGGTGGTTATCTCAAGGCAAGGTAGCAGGTGTTCTTGAAATTGATACAGCTACAGCCATTGCAGCTCAGTTGAAGGCCTTGTCGATGAAGGTTGATTCTTTGGCTAACATGGGAGTTCAGCAGGTAGCTAGTGTTTGTGAGCTGTGAGCGGGCGCACATGATACAACTCAATGTGCCATATCTTCTGAATCAGCACAATTTGTGAGTAACTTCCAGAGGCCACAACAGCCAGTTCCAGCCACCTATCACCCGAATAACCGCAACCATCCAAATTTCAGCTGGAGTAACAATCAAGGTGGTAATCAGCAGCAACAACAGCTCTTTCAACAGAATCAAGGACAACAATTCGGAGCTAGGCCATTCAATCAAGGATTTCAGCAGCAGTACCAGCCCAAGCAACAGTTTCAGCCTCCAGGTTTTCAGCAACAATCTCATGGGAATGCTGGTCAATCTTCTAATGAAAAATCTGAACTTGAGGAGTTGAGGATGATGGTAAAAAGTCAGGGGGCATCTATGAAGATCATGGAAAGTCAGATCGGACAGCTTGCTAGTGCTTTGTTGAACAGACCATCTAGAGTTCTTTCGAGTGACACTGAAGCTAATCCAGGCAAGAGGGAAACAAAAGAGCATGTCAAATCAGTTACTTTGAGATCTGGTAAGGTGACTGGAAATCAGAATTCAGCCATTGAGGAAGAAGAAGAGGTTCAAAAGCAACATGTGGCACCTACTGCAGATATGGAACAAGTCCAAACTGATAAAATAGCTGAGCAGTTGGTTAGTGAGGTGGAAATCCTAAAAATTCTGCTAAGGAAGTTTCTCCAAAGCAGTCTACAGAGAACGTGAAAATCTTTCCTCCTCCTCCATATCCAGGCAGATTGAAGAAGCAGAAGAATGACAGACAGTTTGGCAAGTTTCTCGAGGTATTCAAAAAGCTTCAAATCAATATTCCTTTTGCTGAAGCATTGGAGCAGATGCCGAGCTATGCATGGTTTATGAAGGGTATTCTCTCAAAGAAGTTGAAACTTGAAGGATTGGATACAGTAGCATTAACAGAAGAGTGTAGTGCCATTTTACAGCAGAAGTTACCACCTAAGCTAAAGGATCCAGGAAGTTTCACTATTCCGTGCACCATTGGGAATTTGTCTTTCATCAAATGTTTGTGTGACTTGGGTGCTAGTATTAATCTCATGCCATTGTCAGTTTTCATGCAGCTTGGTCTTCCGGATCCTAAACCTACCAACATCTCTCTACAGCTAGCGGATCGTTCTATTACATACCCAAGGGGTATCGTTGAGGATGTCTTGGTCAAGGTTGATAAACTCATCTTTCCAGCAGATTTTGTGATTCTTGACTTTGAAGAAGATAAGAAGATTCCTATCATCTTAGGAAGGCCTTTTCTAGCTAGTGGCCGTACTTTGATTGATGTTCAGAAGGGGGAGCTCACGATGCGGGTGCAAGATCAAAATTTTACCTTCAATGTTTTCAATGCAATGAAGATACCTTCAGATGATGAGGAATGTTTTCAGGTGGACTTGGTGGAGTCTTCAGTGAAGTTGAACTTTGATCAGTTACTGTTGGCTGATCCATTGGAGAGAGCTTTGCTAGGAGATTCTGAAGTTGAAGACGAAGAAAGAGAAGAGCAACTTGAGCTTAAAAAGTCACAGAGTCGTCTCAAACCATCTATTGAGGAAGCTCCTACACTTGAGCTTAAACAGATACCAGAGCACTTGAGGTATGCCTTTTTAGGTGAAGCATCTACTTTGCCTATTATCATTGCAGCTAACTTGACAGATAGTGAAGAAGAGAAGCTCTTGAGGATATTGAGACAGTTTAAGACAGCCATTGGGTGGACTATAGCAGACATCAAAGGAATCAGTCCTTCGTATTGCATGCACAAAATTCTGATAGAGGATAATTGCAAACCTACTGTGGAGCATCAGCGACGTCTCAATCCTATTATGAAGGAAGTAGTGAAGAAGGAGATCTTGAAGTGGCTTGATGCTGGTATTATCTACCCTATCTCAGACAGTTCTTGGGTGAGTCCAGTACAGTGTGTGCCGAAGAAGGGAGGTATGACAGTAGTTGCTAATGAGAAGAATGAGCTCATCCCTACACGTACCGTTACAGGGTGGAGAGTTTGCATGGACTATCGCAAGTTGAACAAAGCCACGAGAAAAGACCACTTTCCTCTTCCGTTTGTGGATCAGATGTTAGACAGGTTGGCGGGCCACGAGTACTATTGTCTTCTAGATGGTTATTCTGGATATAATCAGATTTGCATTGCACCTGAGGATCAAGAGAAGACTACATTCACATGTCCCTTTGGCACCTTTGCATTCAGACGAGTTCCGTTCGGACTTTGTGGCGCTCCAGCCACTTTTCAGAGGTGTATGATGGCTATCTTTTCAGACATGATTGGTATCAATGTGGAAGTTTTCATGGACGATTTCTCAGTGTTTGGTTCTTCATATGACGAGTGCTTGCATAATCTTGGTTTGGTTTTGAAGAGATGTGTGGAGACTAATCTGTTGTTGAATTGGGAAAAATGTCACTTTATGGTGCAAGAAGGAATCATTCTTGGGCACAAGGTTTCTAGCAAAGGACTCGAGGTGGATAAAGCAAAAATTGACACTATTGAGAAGCTTCCTCCTCCTATCTCTGTTAGAGGAATTCGCAGTTTTCTTGGCCATGCGGGTTTCTATCGCCGGTTCATAAAAGATTTTTCGAAGATTTCTAAACCGTTGTGCAATCTGTTGGAGAAAGATGTTCCTTTCAAATTTGATGAAGCTTGTCTTGATGCTTTCGAGCTTTTGAAGAAGAAGTTGACTACCGCACCTGTTATTACTGCACCAGATTGGAGTGAGCCATTCGAGCTAATGTGTGATGCTAGTGACTATGCCGTTGGTGCTGTTCTTGGTCAGAGAAAGGAGAAAATATTTCATGTGGTTTACTATACTAGTAAAACCCTTAATGATGCGCAGTTGAACTACACCACCACGGAAAAAGAGCTCTTGGCTGTTGTTTATGCTTTTGAGAAGTTTCGAGCCTATTTACTTGGCACGAAAGTCATTGTCTACACAGATCATGCGGCTATCAGATATTTGATGACAAAGAAGGATTCGAAGCCTAGGTTGATTCGATGGGTCTTATTGCTCCAGGAATTTGATGTGGAGATTAAAGACAGAAAAGGAACTGAAAACCAGGTGGCAGATCATCTTTCGAGGTTGGAAGACCATGGTAAAAATTCACAGGCTAAATCTCTTATTAATGAATCTTTTCCTGATGAGCAGCTTTTTGGGGTACAAGTGGAAGAGCCATGGTTTGCAGATTTTGTGAACTATCTTGTCAGTGACATCATCCCTCCTGATTTATCTTATGCTCAAAGGAAGAAGTTCTTACATGATGTGAAGTGGTACCGATGGGACGAGCCGTATTTGTTCAAACAGGGTGCTGACCAGATTATTCGACGTTGCATTCCTTATAGCGAGACTGAGAGTGTGTTGCGAGATTGCCATTCCACTGTTTATGGAAGTCATTATGGTGGAGAGAAGACAGTAGCTCGTGTTCTTCAGGCAGGTTTCTTTTGGCCTACAGTATTTAAGGATGCTCATCAGTTCGTTTCGAGGTGTGATCGTTGTCAGCGAGTTGGTAATATTTCTAAGAGGAACGAGATGCCTCTTAATATGCTTCTTGAGGTAGAGATCTTTGATGTATGGGGTATTGATTTCATGGGACCCTTTGTTTCGTCTTGTAATAATCAGTACATCTTTCTAGCTGTGGACTACGTCTCTAAATGGGTTGAGGTGAAGGCCTTACTAACCAATGATGCTAAGGTGGTGCTGCACTTTCTTCATAAACAGGTCTTTACGCGTTTTGGAACTCCGCGAGCTATTATTAGTGATGAGGGGACTCACTTTTGTAATCGTCAATTCACTGCATTGTTGGCAAAGTATAGGGTGACACATCGTGTTGCTACAGCATATCATCCCCAAACAAACGGTCAAGCGGAGGTATCTAATCGTGAAATCAAGAGAATTCTGGAAAAGGTGGTGAATCCGTCGAGGAAGGACTGGTCTTTAAAGTTAGATGAAGCTGTTTGGGCCTATAGAACAGCTTACAAAACACCTTTGGGAATGTCTCCGTATAAGTTAGTTTTTGGAAAAGCATGTCATCTACCAGTGGAGTTGGAACATAAAGCTTTTTGGACGATTAAGAAGTTGAATCTTGATATTAGAGCAGCTGGTGAGAAACGGTTACTGCAGTTGAATGAGTTAGAGGAGTTTCGATCTCAGGCTTACGAGAACCACAAGATATATAAGATGAAGGTGAAGAGGTGGCATGATAAGAGGTTGATTCCTAAGGTCTTTGTGCCTGGTCAGTTGGTTTTGTTGTTTAATTCGCGCCTCAAGCTTTTTCCTAGGAAGTTTAAGTCAAGGTGGTCAGGGCCGTTCACTGTTAAAACCGTATTTCTGCATGGAGCAGTTGAGATTTTTGAAAAGTCACCTGATTTGGCGTTCAAGGTGAATGCTCAGCGGTTGAAGCATTATTTTGTAGGTGATCCATTGGTTCGTGAAACAGATTCTGTTGAATTGGCAAAAACGTAACGATCGAGCAGCAAGTCAAGCTAATTACGTTAAACGAGCGCTTCGTGGGAGGAAACCCATGTGATGTTGGTATCATTGTTGTTATTCTCTTAAAAAAAAAAATCAAAAGGGACAGCGCGACCGCGCTGTCTGGCAGTACATTTATAGCGCGGCCGCGCTACTTCGAATCCTGGAGTGCAGAAAAACTTGGCAGGAACAGATTTTTTGCCCATAATCCGATTTCTAAACCATAAACTCAGCCCAAATCTTCTCCTAATCCCTCTATAAATCCTTAATTTCGTGTTAATCAGTCACTACATCTAACCCTCATATTTTTATATAACTCTCATATACACATACATACACACTTAAACCCTAACCCACCACTTTGGAGCTTCAGGATTTGTGTTCATTCATCGATTGGAGGCTTACTACGCAGTGCTACCTCTCCTACAGATTCGTTTTTGGGTAATTTCTTGATTATTCTTGTTATTACGAATTGTACCTTGCGTATTTTGGGTTATTTATTGTTAGAGTGCTGTGGGTTGCTGTGGTTATTATTTGTGTGTATTTTCTGCTTGTTGGAGATTGTGTAATGGCTCCGAAAAGAACCCGTTTTGCTGGTGGTTCTAGTGAACATCATTCATCCGATTCTGATTCTAATACGGAGGGACCCGGGGAAAAGTTTGTTTCAGTGGAGGCCCGGGTGGAGTATAACAGGTTGATGTCTAAGACGGTAATCAAGGATAGGATGTTTTTAGCTGGTCCGTTGGATGGAGATCTTGTGGCGATGATTCAGTCGCGAGGTTGGGAGGCTATTTGTCAGTTGGCTATGGATATTCCGTTGGCTATTGTTCGCGAGTTCTATGCGAATGCGAAGGTTGAACGGAATGGTTATTCAGTGGTTAGGGGTATGACAGTTGACTATACACCGCCTGCCATCAGTCATTTGCTTGCTTTGCCTGCCAGACCTGCAGGTCTGAGGATTGGACTTTTAAGTCCAGGACAGAGGTAGATTTGGATGCTATTGTGACTAGGTTGTGTGTGCCAGGTACTGTGTGGAAGGTGAAGCCAAGGAGTAATGAGCACTTGCATTTCCCTACTTCTGCACTGAACAGGTATGCTAGAGCATGGAATTTGTTTATCTGTGCTAATTTGTTGCCTACCACACATCAGCACGAGGTTAATGTGGAGAGGGGTATTTTGCTGTGGGCGATTCTGAATGGTTTTTATATTGACATTGGTTACATGATTAGCCAAAATATCTTGAGGTTTTTGAGAGCGAGTACTACAGGGGGGATTCCATATGGTTCTGTGGTTACTAGTTTGTGTCAGACGGTTGGAGTGAGATGGGCTGAGGACGAGCAGATACAGTTGCCGAGTGGTTCTATTGATTCTCGGACTATTGCGAGGATGGTGGAGTGGCCGGGCGGCGTTCCACATCCTAGGGGTTTGGGTTATGAGATTGCTGGTGCTGTTCCGCCGCCTCAGGTTCCCGAGGATATTCCTGTTGCCTCTCAGTACAGACGGCTGATGCGTCGCATGGATGCTATGTATGATTCTCAGAGCCGTTTTGCATAGGAGTTGACTCAGGCGCTGGGCACTGCTTTTGCTGCTAGTGGAGTGCAGGTGGATTGGCCTGTTTTTGGGGCACATGGTGTATATCCTCCACCGGATTCTCCTCCTCAGGAGGGTGGTCCAGGTGATCATTAGGTATGTTTCTACTTTTCCCTTAATTACTTTCAATGAGGGCATTGAAAATTTTAAGTTTGGGGGTGGATTTGGGAATTAGTAGTTGTTGTGATATATTGTTGTGATATATTTGTGGCATGTAGGAATTCATATTGCATCATATTTGTATGTGTAGTTTTAGTTTCATGCATGATACCTGTCATATAGAGCATTCTGTTTGCATGTGTGTCGTGTTCTCTGCGTAGATTGACTGAACGCAGAAAACCTTCCACTGGCAGGCAGCCAAAACAAAACAAACACGCCTGCTGCAAATGGGATTTCAAATGATTCTTCTGTTTCGGTTTTGTATGTGAGTTCATATAGTTGCATTACATGCATTTTTCATGATCCCTTAGAATGAGCTGATGCCATGAGGTAGGTAGATGTTGATGTGGGTGTGAAAAGGATGAACAGATGGCCGATTTTAAATTTTGATGAAATTGACGTGCATGTTTCATGAACAAAATTTTTACACAGTCTCGTCGTTTGCTCTTGGACTAGGTTCAGTCATGCTTGTTTGGATTTAGGATTTAATCACTTGTTTATCGATAGAATTTGCTTTATTCTCTTGATGATTAAGGAACACCAAAATATAAGTTTGGGGGAAAACAGGAATTTCATGCTAATGTGTTTGTGTTTGTTGGCTAGGTGTCAAATGGCTAGTAGCCGCTCATGTTTATGAGTAGTCTAGGGTTGGAATTGAGAATTCTCATTCCAGATTCCATGGGTGAAAAAAAAAATAAACAAAAATAGAAAATAATTCAAGAAAAAGAAAAAAAAAGAAAAGAAAAAAAAAGAAGAAAAAAAATGAGTGTTTGTGAGAGTGTGAGTATTCAGAATTGATCAGGGTGAGCTCTTTAATACTCGAGCAATTAAGTTCTTGGGGACTTTGTGCCTAGTGACCTAAGGCTTTTTATAGTCTGGGAACCACTAACCCAACGCTCGCTACATGGGTATTATTGTATAAGTTTTTAGGGGTCTCATCCATTGCACGATCAAATTAGCATGTGTGTTGTGTATATATTGTGTCTGTGTCGTAATAAAGCATGAATTTCTGTCTACTTTAGAGGAGTATGGAGGTGTATCTGAAGTGATCTTGAGTTTAACGTTCATTCTATTTATAAACCTGTGATTATCTTGGAAAAGAATATGTATGATTTTGATCCGATTTTGGGAGTATATCTGTCGAGCATCGCACACACGCACGTTCTGATCATGTATTGTTAGTATACCGGAATTTAGTCGAGCTCTGTTTGGATTGATTGCATTTATTGAGATGTTTGCTTGCTAAGTGGTGTTGGTTAGTTTGAGGGGATCCTGTGCATTCATATTTAGTTGCATTCATGCATTGCATTGTTTGTGTCGTTTGTGTCAGTTGGATTTTGTGGGTACATTCACTATAGGCCCTCACGAGACCTTACTCGTCCACTAGGGCTGCCTAGGGGTTTAAAGGGCTTGTTGCATATGCCAAATGCAACCGTGATCACCTACGGAAGTGGTACTAGCTAGTATAGATAGTTTTGTTGTTCTATGCTTGAGGACAAGCATCGGTTCAAGTTTGGGGGTGTGATAAGTGGATTTTTATCCACTTGGAACGTTCTATTTTGGCTTGAATTGATGGCTTAAGTCTCAAGTATTTGTGTGGTTTAATGTGTTTTGTGGAGTTTGTGCAGGAATTATGTTTTGCAGGTAGTTATGGTGTTTTTGTGGCTTTTGGAACAGAAGTTAGTTGAGGTTCAAATGGTGCGCAAAGAATTAATATCTAAAGGAAAAGTCTACAGAAACTCTAGCATGCAGCGCGACCGCGCCAAAGGTATAAAGGAAAGCAGCGCGACCGCGCTATGGGAGTTGACAGAATTCATGCAGCGCGACCGTGCCATTCCTGTGTGTTAATATAGCGCGACCGTGCTAGGACGTTCTGCTGCTGCCAGAATTATTATGCCATTTAGATTTTAATAAGGATTGTTGTCGTTTTCTTCTCCTATTCGACATGGAAATGATCTTGGACGGTGGGAATAGTCTAGAAACATTATTTGACAAGGGAATTTGCAATTTATATCATATTCAAAGATGGAAACTTGTCAATTTCAATTCCTACTCAAGAATGGCAATTGCTTGGAGAAGAGGCAATATTGAGCTATAAATACACATGCTGGGCGGTCAGATTTTCACAACACCATACACCAGAGATCAGATTACTTCACATCACATACACACTTTTGAGCACGAGATTGAGAAGCCAAGGCGAGGATCGTGACAACAAAAAGATCTAGACATAGTTTTCTTGTATTCTTACTAGGCGTATCTTTTGGATGCTTGATCATTATTCGGATTTGTTCTATAAACTTTGTTATCATTGATTTACTCATCATTATTCTCTTCATCTTTGTCATGTTTTCATCAAACCCCATGATGACGAACGGTTTGATTATGAACTAATCGCCGTCATGGGTGTTAGTGTATACTGAAAATATTTATTTGAAGTATTTACATTTATTTCTGGCCGGTTTAATTGAGAATCATTTAAATGTTTACATGTTGTCTAAATATTATATATTGTGAATAATCTAGTATCAAATGGGATACAGAATATTGGATTATTAAATACGGTTTATATAATATAATAAGGTTCACAGCACAGGTGGAGTTAGACAATCCACTGGAATGGCTGTAGTATTATTTAGATTAGTTTATATTGACTAATAAATAATACTAGTATACTTTGTGTATATTGAACAGGATCAAATTTAGAATTGTTCCCTTATACTGATTAAGGAGGTGAACTAAGATTCTATGTTATTATTAATGCTTAGGTTCTTAATCCGGAAATAATAATTGACACGTATATATTATTTACATGCTTTGATTTATATATGAAATAATTCTTTTGATTTATTTCATTATATTTTGGGTGATGAAATAATATATATGGTGGGATATTATTTATTGAAGGAATCCATGTCCTGATAATATTCGGGTTAATGATGTCCCCTTGAAAGCTCAAAAGATTTAATTATGTGAAACCCTGCAGGTGGATTTATTCCGGCATAATTAAATAAAGGTTGAGTGGATAATCAATGATAAAAGATATTAATTAAATGAATTATCAGTAATTTATTTAATTAATGGATATGCGATATTTTAAACATGGGGAATTTAATAAGCAAATAATATTGGAACCGAATTAATTAATTAAATTACGGTATTAGGAAAGGTAGTGCAAATATTAATTCTTTAGTGGACTGAATTAATATTTAATTACATTGGGCTAGGCTCAAGATGTAATTAGAAGGCCCAACCTAATTATCCATGATCCCTATTGTAGCCTATATATATTCCTATTCTCTTCTTGCTGGGGGTGGGTCGAAAAAATTTTGTAGCCACCCAGGAGCAAGAAGAGAGGTTAACTTGAGAAGACGAAGGCCACACTTCGCTCAAGGGAATTTGGGAATACAATAGAAGAGCGTGGAATCAACCGTTAACAAGGTGACTTTTCTATTCGTACTCGTTAATTTATTGTATCGAAATTCGCAGTGCCAAGATCTGATTGTCCCAACAATTGGTATCAAGAGCCTGGTTCAATGGTTCTGCGATTTTTGATACGATGTCCATGTCGTAATTATATATGCATGTATATAGTGGTAGGCTTGTATATTCTGTTTTGCAGGTTGTTATCCACTATTATGGCCATGTATATTTTAATTATGTGTTTGGATCCCACGTGGTTTAATCGTGGTTATTTTGTTTGGTTTCCACGTGGTTTATCGTGGTTGTAAAACACGAGGGTTGATCGTGTTAGAATAGATTTACAAAATTAGTTTTGTATTAGATCTATTTTTTATGTAATTGTTTGATGGGTTTTGTGAAAATCCGGACATCTTGTAACAATTATGTTCGGCTGAAAATTGAAACGGGAGAAAATAATTACTTCCGTTACGTAAGCTTTTGGTGAATATTTTTAGACCGGCGAGTCATGCTACTGGCGTAGGCAGAAAAAATGCGGCTGTTTTACTTGTAAGGAATTTACTTTTGCTGGCGGGTCCGCTGAGCCTGAAACAGGAGGCTCTGTGTGTTTTTTTATTTTTTTTCCTTTTACTGCCTTCGGTAGAAACAGAACAACCACCACAAGGGACTGGACCCCACGCTGTGTCATAAGTAATTCACAGGAATGGCAGGCATTTTGTTTCAAAGTGGCCAGCAACATAATATTCGAAACATGGAGCTGCAACAATTTATTAAAGGGGCCATAATAGTGGAATTTTTTTTAATTCCGTAATTAATTTTTTAATTATTGCTTTAATTAATTATTATGTGTGTTGTTAATTATGTATGTAATTTTTTAATTGCATGTTAGCATAATTATGACGACATGGACATAGATTATTTATTTATTGCTTTAATTAAATATTTTATGTTGTGAAATTATGTGTGTATTTGGAATGCATGTTAGACATAATTGTAACGACATAGGCCCATTTAATTTTTAAAATTCCTCATTTTTTAAATAAAAATTCTAAGTGGGTGAGGGAATTAATTAGGAATTAAATCCCATGGTCTCCATTATTGTTTGTATGTAATTTAACACCGAGACGAATATAAATTATATACATGCCACCCATCGTGGCGTATGATTTATGGTGTCAGGTAGTGTTATGGATATTACTAGAACAAACTTCCTAAATTAATTACGAATATTGAAAGGTATACATGCCACCCATCGTGGCGTACCAAGTTTCATAGAATTCAATTAATTAGAAGGGTACCACTGATTGAATATAGATTTTGATATTGAGAGAAAGGATGATTCTGTCTAGAAAGGGGTCTTAAGTGATGCCTCTTGACAATGCTCCCCCCGATCTGGGAATTATCCTATTATCGATTATTGATTTGAAATATTTAATGGTGGTATCCAGTCTTTTTATTAATTTAAGATTTAATAATGGTATACACTTAGCTATGAAAAATAATATATAGTCCACCCTAACGTGGCGTATTATTTAGTAATAGGACCGAAGTAATATTTAAACGAATTTAAGTGGTATATATGTCATCCATCGTGGCGTACCAGATACTTATGGTGTTTAAATATTAGTGCATTAATTTTAATTAATTGTTAGAGGAAACCAATAGGATTTAAGATTTATGCAACTATCTGATTATGTGTTACATGTATGATTCTCAGGATTAGATCACTATGGGCTTTAATCCACTATTCACCATACTTAAGGATAACAAACTTACTGGACCGAACTATATTGAATGGAAACGTAATTTGGACATAGTGTTGACTCCTGAGGAGTACAAATTTTGTACTTATGAACCCAAGCCAGACCAGCCTGCTGAAGATGCTCCTGAAAGTGAGAAGGAGTATTATAAGCGGTGGATTAAGGCTGATGAGATGTCGCGATGTTACATTCTGGCAGCAATGTCGGGTGTTTTGCAGCATCAGCATCAGGCTATGCCCACTGCTTCAGATATGCTCTTTAATCTCAAGGAACTTTTTGGAGAACAGAATAGGGCTGCTAGGCAAGTAGCAATGAAGGCTTTAATGAACACTCAGATGGTTGAAGGAACACCTGTAAGGGATCATGTTCTCAGAATGATGTCTCATCTGAATGAGATGGAGATCCTTGGTGCTGATATTGATGGGGAAACCCAGATCGATATCATCCTTATGAGCTTGCCCAAAAGTTTTGAGCAGTTCCGCTTGAATTACACCATGAACAAAAGGATGTATAGTCTCGCGGAACTTCTGACAGAACTTCAGGCAGCTGAAGGACTCTTTAAGCAGAATGTTCAAGTGAATGTGGCCGAGAGAGCTTCTTCATCTAAGCCGAAAGGTAAGAAGAAGAAAAAGACTCAGACACAGAAAGCTGGAAAGGATGCTAATGCAGTGGGAGTTCAAGGTGGTGTGAAAAAGCCTAAGGGCAAGTGCTTCAGGTGCAAGCAGTCAGGTCACTGGAAACAGGATTGTCCTCTTCCTAAGAAGACAAACAATACTGGTATGTCTCTTTCTCTAGTTACAGAAACATATATAGCGGCTATATCTACGAGCACTTGGTGTGTAGATACAGGAGCCACTGACCATGTTTGTAACTCTATGCAGGGGTTCCAGCAATCCAGAATGCTTAGAGATGGCGAGATATATGTGTTCATGGGAGATGCTACGAAAGTAGCAGTAGTTGCAGTTGGAATAATTACATTATCTTTTGGCGATGATAGGATTTTGGTTTTGAACAATTGTCTTTATGTACCTTCGTTTAGAAGGAATTTAATTTCGGTTTCTAAACTTGCCATGGATGGTTATAATGTTTGTTTGGATCGTAATGTTTCTATTATGATGAATAAACGAGTTATATGTTCTGGTACATTGCAAGACAATTTATATATAATTAATCCTATCCAACCAATGCTGCAACATAAGGAAACTAATAACATTCTTTCTAGCTCAAATAAAAGAAAGAAACCTTCTGAATTGAACCAAACATATCTTTGGCACTTAAGATTAGGTCATATTAACTTGAGGAGGATTCAAAGACTGGTAGTAGATGGGCCATTAGGCTCGTTGGCAGTGGAGCCATTTCCAGTTTGTGAATCCTGCTTGGAAGGTAAGATGACTAATAGGCCTTTTAAAGCAAAGGGGAATAGAGCTAAAGAAGTGTTAGAATTGGTTCATACTGATTTATGTGGACCTATGAGTATCCAAGCAAGAGGAGGTTATGAGTATTTTGTCACTTTCATTGACGATTATTCTAGATATGGGTACATTTATTTGTTGCGCCGTAAGTCTGAGTGCTTTGAAAAATTCAAAGAGTACAAAGCAAGTGCGGAGAAGCGACATCTTGGAAAATGTATCAAGTCACTACGATCAGATCGTGGTGGCGAATACTTGCTTGGAGAATTTAGGGAATATTTATCAGAAAATGGGATTGCATCCCAGTTGTCTGCACCTGGCACACCTCAGCAGAATGGTGTAGCAGAGAGAAGGAATCGGACTCTTTTAGAGAGTGTTAGATCGATGATGAGTTATTCAGATTTACCCAAGTCGTTTTGGGGATATGCTATAGAAACAGCGGCTTACCTTCTGAACTTGGTACCTTCTAAGTCGGTTCCCAAGACTCCAATAGAATTGTGGACTGGTAGCAAACCAAGTCTAAGACATATTCGGATTTGGGGTTGTCCAGCACATGTGCTGAACAAGAACGCGACCAAGTTAGAATCTCGTACAGAAGTAAGGCTGTTTGTAGGCTATCCCATGGGAACGAAAGGTTATTCATTTTATAGTCCTAGGGATCGAGATATCATTGTTAGCACCAATGCTAGATTCTTAGAAGAAGACTATATAATGAAACACAAACCCATGAGTAGTATCGTTTTAGAGGAACTAGTGGGAGGGACAGATAATCCCCAAGTGCCAATAGTACAAGTAGATCAACCACAAGAAAATGCACAACCTGTCACTAATACCACACCGGTGCTTCGTCGTAGTGGGAGGGTCGTTCAACAACCTGATAGATTCATGTTTTTGGGAGAGTCCTCGGACTTGGTCTCTGGTGAACATGATGAGGATCCCAGGACATACGAAGAAGCAATTCTAGATAAAGATGCAGATCTTTGGCAAAAGGCAATGGAATCTGAGATGGAATCTATGTATTCTAATCAAGTTTGGGAGCTCGTGGAACCACCCAAAGGTGTAAAACCCATTGGATGTATGTGGATCTACAAGAAGAAAAGAGGATCTGACAAAAAGGTGAAAGCCTGGAAAGCACGACTTGTTGCGAAAGGGTATACTCAGAAAGAAGGGATCGATTATGAGGAAACTTTTTCGCCAGTTGTTATGCTTAAGTCGATCCGGATTCTTTTATCTATAGCAGCTCATCTCGATTATGAGATTTGGCAAATGGATGTCAAGACAGCTTTCCTTAATGGAAGTCTTGAGGAAACCATCTATATGCAACAACCAAAAGGATTCATTAAGGAAGGCCAAGAGCATCTTGTTTGTAAGCTTAAGAGGTCTATTTATGGACTAAAACAAGCTTCTAGGGACTGGAATATTCGTTTTGATCAGGCAGTCCAGTCATATGGATTTGATCAAAGTCAAAGCGAATCATGTGTGTATAAGAGAAGTGAGGGTAATGCAGTGGTTTTTCTAGTACTGTATGTAGATGACATTTTACTCATTGGAAACAATGTTAAGATGTTGTCATCAATAAAGGCATGGTTGTTCAAACAATTTGAAATGAAGGACTTAGGTGAAGCGGCATACATCCTTGGGATCAAAGTAATAAGGGATCGCAAGAAAAGGATGTTGGCTTTATCTCAAGAGCCCTACATTGATGAAGTATTAGCTCGTTTTAACATGCAAAACTCTAAGAAAGGTTTTCTACCTTTTAAGCATGGAGTGGCTCTATCCAAGGAGCAGTGTCCTTCGACACCTGAGGATATAGAGAGCATGAAAGCAGTTCCTTATGCTTCGGCATGTGGAAGCTTAATGTATGCTATGTTATGTACAAGGCCTGACATCTGCTTTGCTGTAGGCATGGTTAGTAGATATCAGTCGAACCCAGGTCAGGAACATTGGAGTGCAGTAAAAACTATACTCAAGTACCTGAGAAGGACTAAGGAGTATATGTTAATTTACAAGGCCTCAGATCTATTTCCTTTGGGATATACTGATTCAGATTTCCAATCAGATAGGGATAAGAGGAAATCGACCTCGGGATATGTTTTTACTTTGGGAGGTGGAGCTGTTATATGGAGGAGTGTAAAGCAGAAATGCATTGCAGACTCTACCATGGAAGCCGAGTATGTGGCGGCCTCTGAGGCTGCAAAGGAGGCTGTATGGTTCAGGAACTTCCTTTTGGACTTGGATGTTGTACCTAATTTGCCTAGGAGCTTGACAGTGTATTGTGATAACACTGGTGCTGTGGCAAATTCGAAGGAACCGCGAGATCACAAAGCAGCTAAACATATTGAACGTAAGTATCATCTCATACGAGGAATCGTAAAGCGAGGAGATATAGTTGTGGCTCACATATCATCAGAAGACAACCGGGCAGATCCTTTCACAAAAGGCCTGCCAGCCAAAGTTTTTGACAGGCATGTGGAAGCGATAGGAGTCAGATGGATGGACACATAGTTTTCTGTGTAATAGTGGATTAAATAAACACTGATATACTCATAGAATATTTTGAGTATAAGTGGGAGATTGTTAGTGTATACTGAAAATATTTATTTGAAGTATTTACATTTATTTCTGGCCGGTTTAATTGAGAATCATTTAAATGTTTACATGTTGTCTAAATATTATATATTGTGAATAATCTAGTATCAAATGGGATACAGAATATTGGATTATTAAATACGGTTTATATAATATAATAAGGTTCACAGCACAGGTGGAGTTAGACAATCCACTGGAATGGCTGTAGTATTATTTAGATTAGTTTATATTGACTAATAAATAATACTAGTATACTTTGTGTATATTGAACAGGATCAAATTTAGAATTGTTCCCTTATACTGATTAAGGAGGTGAACTAAGATTCTATGTTATTATTAATGCTTAGGTTCTTAATCCGGAAATAATAATTGACACGTATATATTATTTACATGCTTTGATTTATATATGAAATAATTCTTTTGATTTATTTCATTATATTTTGGGTGATGAAATAATATATATGGTGGGATATTATTTATTGAAGGAATCCATGTCCTGATAATATTCGGGTTAATGATGTCCCCTTGAAAGCTCAAAAGATTTAATTATGTGAAACCCTGCAGGTGGATTTATTCCGGCATAATTAAATAAAGGTTGAGTGGATAATCAAGGATAAAAGATATTAATTAAATGAATTATCAGTAATTTATTTAATTAATGGACATGCGATATTTTAAACATGGGGAATTTAATAAGCAAATAATATTGGAACCGAATTAATTAATTAAATTACGGTATTAGGAAAGGTAGTGCAAATATTAATTCTTTAGTGGATTGAATTAATATTTAATTACATTGGGATAGGCTCAAGATGTAATTAGAAGGCCCAACCTAATTATCCATGATCCCTATTGTAGCCTATATATATTCCTATTCTCTTCTTGCTGGGGGTGGGTCGAAAAAATTTTGTAGCCACCCAGGAGCAAGAAGAGAGGTTAACTTGAGAAGACGAAGGCCACACTTCGCTCAAGGGAATTTGGGAATACAATAGAATAGCGTGGAATCAACCGTTAACAAGGTGACTTTTCTATTCGTACTCGTTAATTTATTGTATCGAAATTCGCAGTGCCAAGATCTGATTGTCCCAACAATGGGGTCCTAACGGATTTACTTATGGAATTTAGATGTTGATTGCCTAACTTGATATATGTGTGGTGAATTTGCGATATCCTTGCAGGGTTGTATTTAATTCATATAGATGCGTAGCTAACATCTATCTTGTTAATCTTTAGTGAAGCGACAGTGGATCTTTATATTTAGAACTTGCCATGCTAGCATAAGTCCATGAATATTATTCATGTTTGTGGTGTGCTTCTAACCGTCTCATACTACCTTATGTAATTTTATGGACACTTGATCTTCAACCATTATGTTTTCAAATTCTATAGACATATAGGGTCTAAGCATAATTGGTGCCTGCATGATTTCTATCTTATGTGGATATTGTGTAGATTGGTGTGCGTGTACTGAAAGGTAACGTATACTTATTTCATGTTGTCCGATTAGTTATCGTAACCACCACATGTATTGATAAAAGGGCATGATCTCTAAAGGAAGTTTGTATTGAAGTTAGGATCCCATGTTTTCCATCTCATAAGTAATTCGAAATCACTTAGTTAATTTAATTTAGTTGTTAATTAATTCTTCTTAGTTAATTTAGATAATCAAAACCAATTTGTCCATTGTCTTAGCATTGAACGATAATCATACACTGATGCTTAGGTACAAGAACTAAATTATACAATCTCCATGGGAACGAACTCTACTTTATTCTATATTACTCGTGACCACGTGCGCTTGCGTGATTTAGTGCAAACACACCCTGATAGAATGCATTCTCTACAAGAGATCGTTTGTCATCCCATATTTGAAGTGTTTAAGGCCCCATGAGGCAAGGGAAGCTATGGAAGAGGTTCACGAAGGTATTTGTGGGCAGCACTTGGGGGGCAGAGCCCTAGCTCATAAGATCACACGTCTAGGATACTATTGGCCAGAGATGTTGGCTGATGCAAAAGATTATGTTAAGAGGTGCGAGAGATGTCAGAAGCACGCTCCGATTGTAAGGCAGCCGCCTGAGATATTTACGCCGATCAGCTTTCCTATTCCGTTTGCAATGTGGGGAATGGATATACTTGGTCCTTTTCCCGTAGCATCTGCACAAAGAAAGTGCTAAGTGGATTGAGGCCAAGCCTTTAGCCAAGATAACCACCAAGCAAGTTGCCCAGTTCTTTTGGGAGAACGTGATCTGCAGATATGGAATCCCACGAATCCTTGTGACAGATAATGGGACGCAATTCAACAATGAACAAGAAGTACTGTGAGGAAAATGCTATTGATCTTCATTTCACTTCAGTAGCACACCCGCAAGCTAATGGACAAGCTGAGGTAGCCAATCGTATAATCCTTGATGGACTGAAGAAAAAGGTCGAGCACTCAAGAAACACTTGGGTGGACGAGTTGCTGCCTATACTTTGGGCATATTGTACTACTTGCAAAGTGAAAACTGGAGCAACCCCATTCTTATTGGCTTACGGAGCCGAGGCAGTTGTGCCCCTGGAGATCATGCATGCATCACCTCGAGTTGAGGCATATGACAAAGAAACTAACGAAGAAGGCACGAGACTTGCCCGCAATGCAGAGCATCAGAAGAAAGCATCCTTCCACTACAACCAAAGGGTTAAGGAGAGGTTCTTTCGACAAAACGACTTGGTTCTGAGGAAGATAGAAGCTTCTGGAGTTGGTCAGAAGGGAAAGCTAGCCCCTAATTTGGAAGGGCCGTATCGAGTCAAGAAGACGTTAGGACGAGGATCCTACAAGTTGGAAACCTTGAACGGGTTTGAGGTGCCCCGAACTTGGCATGCTGAGAACCTCAAGATTTATTATGTTTAAGCTGTCATCGCAAGGACGTAGCTTTTTTATCTATTTAGTAGGAGAAGTAGAAATAAGGTTCGATGAAACCATTATAGAGCATGTTGCTCCCAATAGGAGATATATTATCTATGTAAGGGTTGAACCCCTCTTATCGACATTCTTTGCCAGCTTATTAATAAAGTTTGTTTTTGCCTTCTTTCGATTTGCTTCTTTTGTTTTATAAACATGAGATCTAAACACTGTGTCATGAGTTCAGTACAAGCCAAGAGGCCGAGTACCCGGAAAACTCTAAGACATAACAAATTATAAGCAAAGAACGAAAAGGTAAAAAGAAAAAAGAGACTAACTACGTAGATAGTTAAGATTTGTATAAATAGAAGCCCGGAGGCTATCAGAGTTAAGTTACAGAGATTGAAAGTTCAACTAAAAGAAACTACAAACAAGCTAAGTGGCCTTAGGGGTTTCCTTAGCTGGAGAACTGTCCTCAGTACTGGTGTGAGTAGTGGAGTCTCCAGAATCAGCATCTTCACCACGAACAAGAGGCTGCTCAGGATCCAAGGTAGCAGTATGCTCTCTGACCAAAGCATCACCCTTCCCAAATAGCTCCGCACTAGAATCTGGCTCAGCAATGCTGGTTAAAGTGCTAGGAGGATGAGGGGTAGGGAAGTCAGAAGGAAGGAATAAGCCAGGATGGCTCCTCAGAACAGCCTCGAGGGCTTTGTTCCACCCCTCTGTAAACTGGCCAGGATAGAGTGTCTCATCATGCTGATCCATGAGACCCTTGTACTCATCTGAGTCCAAGTAATCATCAATGAGCTTCTCCCGGTCGTCCTTCAAGGCCACCACCTCAGCATGAGCACTCACCAGCTCCTCATTTTTCTTCTTCAGTTGCTCCTCAAGCTGATGGATGTGGAGACTCCTCTTCTGGGACTCAGTCTCGAACCCCTTAGCCTTTTCCTTCCAAGCCTTGGCTTGGTGGAGTGCACTCTGGAAATGCACATTAGCATACACAAGAATAAACAAAGTGAAGATACGAAAGAAGAGCAAAAAATATGAAAGTTATGGGAAAGTAAAACTTAAGACTTACCGCAGCTAGAGCTTGGAAGCCAAGAGCCTCTGACTCCCCAATACCTCCATTCAAGACTAAGTCTTTGTAATCCGGAGGAGTGATTGAGTTTAGAGACCAATCCATAGAATGATTTGTAGAGCCCACCACAGAATCTCGCTTCCTGAAACCCCAGGAAGGCTTGAACACAGCAGATTGAATGTTGACCTGAGAGCTCCCCTCCAGGTCAGTAATGTCTCCAAACTTGATGTTCCCTTTCTGAACCTTGTGTGGACGCAAGAACGAGGGTTCAGATGCCTTCTCACGAGGATCAACACTCCTTTTGGCTCAAGCCATCCTAGAAGTTTCGTTGTCAGGGTCAGGGGAAGCTTCCACAATCATTTCTGCGACTGAAATGACATAAACAGAAACGCAATTGAATAAGTCAAGTATGGAAATAAGAAAAACAAAGACAGGAAAGAAAGTTACCCCGTTCAGAAACTGGTGAAAGGCCTACTGCCCTCAGAGATTCTTCGTTTATGAGGCTCTGGCAGGTTATAGACATGCCATCGCCTTTGGTCAAAACGTCAAAGGCAACTTGATCCTCTGTACTGAGGGAGATCCCCTTGGCATTCCCATCTGAAACCTTTGAAAAGGTTTTCCTAAAGAGTGTACCCCAGTCACCGCCCTCCCACTCAAGATAAGCAAACTCTTTCTTCCAGCCAGGGTTGTTGTCTGGTACTGACTTACCATTAAAAATAGGAGGGACCTTGGGACGGAGTTTGACGTACACCCAACCAGAGTAAATAGCAGGGCTGTTTTAAATTTGAAATTTTTTGCAAAATAAGGGGACAGATAAAGAAAGGTTTTGCCTTAGGCACAAAACCATAAAACACAGGATTGTTCTCCATGCGTTTGGGGGTAGTTGGCAAGGGTTGCACTGAATGTCAGCTAGAAGGCGAGGAATAAACTCATGAAAAGGGAAGCGAAGGCCAGCTATCAAACACTCCCTATATATACACAAAGCATTGGACAAGTTTGTAAGGTTTTCTAATCTTATACAACTTATTATATCTAGCAATTTCTTCAGTATCATGATATGTATTACAGCAATCGTATGCATCTAACTCGGCTAACGAAGGGTAATCATCTGCTCGCTCATTTAACATATCTAAAAGAGAGGTGTAAGGAGAACGAATTGTGATTGTACCTTTGGAAGAGGCTAAGTTCATCTTGGCTAGGCGAGCTTTTGCTTTTTCCTCCATTAATGGCAGCTTGAAACCCTAGGTTGATGGACGGAAGAGATGATCGGAGAAGAAGGCCGGAAGTAGCCAAGAAAACTTTGACGAAAACTTGAGAGAGAACTGCGAGCTAAAGGTTGAGAACATAGAGTGAAAATGTGAAGTGAGAAATGAGAGTGTGAGAAATGAACTCTCCACTCTCACTCTTAAATATAAATTTTCAACCGGTTGAAATACTGACAAATGGTCAAAAAAACCTACAGTGACCGGTCAGAATGGTAAAATTGACCTGTGAAAGGCCCATGGAACCGGCCCAATTAAAATAGGCCCGATTCTGGAACATTCCTAGAAAAAAATCTCGAAAAATATCAGAGATATTTTGAAGAAATATCAAAGATATTTTTACAAATTAGGGTTTTCCAATCCTATCGAAGGATATAGAATTTGGGCTGAAAAGGCCCGGACATGCCCATTATAACCATGTGGCCAAGCCCAAGAAAGAAGGTATATTTATAAAAATACGCATTTCTGAAAAATATACTGAGCCTAGAAGACCCAATAGGAATAGAGCCCAAGGCTAAAGTAGCCCCAAATTCGACCAAGATTCTGGTCGAAACGACCAAGAATCCTAGTCGAAACATCGTTCGACCAAAGCGTTGGAAACGCCCTTAATTCGACCAAGATTCTGGTCGAAACGACCAAGAATCTTGATCGAAAATACGTTCGACTAGAAGAATTTTTGACGCTTAATTCGACGAGAATCCTGGTCGAAACGACCAAGAATCCTGGTCGAAAATGTCTTCGATCAGAAGAAAAATTGACTCTTATTTCGACGAGAATCCTGGTCGAAACGACCAGGAATCCTGGTAGAAAATGCCTTCGACCAGGGGAAAAGTTGACGCTTATTTCGAGCAGAATCCTAGTCGAAACGACCAGGGATCCCGGTCGACAAACCATTCGATCAGGAAATTCTGAAGACCTTATTTCGACCAGGATCCTTGTCGAATTCCTGGTCAAAAATACTCAGTCCTGGTCGAAAATTTGTAGAAAAATCCCCGAAAATTATTAAAAATGATTGCGTTCTGGAGATAAAAATTCTAGAAAAATGGAAGAATGATTTTATAGCACCGTTTAGTGCCTATTAGCACAAATTAGTGCCGATTAGCACAGATTAGTGCCGATTAGCACCGTTTAGTGCCGTTTAAGCACCATTTAGTGCCTGTTAACACAAATTAGTGCCGATTAGCACCGTTTAGCGCCGATTAGTGCCGTTAGTTCCGTTTTATGCCATTCAACATTGTTTAACACTGTTTAAACGTTGTTCAAGGCTGATTAACACTGTCTAGTGCCATTTAACTCCGCCTAGTGTCGTTCAACATCGTCATAAATGCATCGGTCGCTCCACGCTTTACATCAAGATGATATTGTTGAAAATACTCGCGTAAGAGCAATAAACCCTGACCCAAGTCTCGAGTAAGGCCGTTATAACTTCAAGGAAAACCTGATCAGTTTTCCTAGAAGTTGGGGGGCAAATGATACGGGCTAAAAGTAAGCCCTAAAGACACATTTAATGTAGCATTAATTAGACCCAGAATGGTCCAAACGTGGGGCCCACCAGATGGGCCCAAGCCCTATTTACAATATTAATTTCGTAATTAATATTAGGGGTAATAAACAACTCAGCAATAAGTGTCAGATAAGGACATTATCTCTACAAGGAGTAGCCTCGAAGGCACATACTCATACAAGGAAACAGACTCCTACCTTGTAGGAGTCTAGAACTTTCCTCAAGGCTGACTTACCCACCAAGTCACCTAACCCTACCATAACTCTAAGGCTTCTCAGCCTATATAAAGGGTCAGACACCTCACCCTAGAACTACATTTTTTGGCTTGATCTTTGATATTCATCAAAGTACGTAGGCATCTTGTGAAGGCAGAATCAGCCACGAGCACGAGAGCAGCTATATAAGCACGAAGCTCACGAACCCTAGCAATAAATACACACAAACCCTAGCCGTAATTCGATAACCTAGTTTTTATTCCACAACAAAATCAAATTTAACACAAATAAATTTTATTCCTTCCATCTCTTTTGATTCTTAACATTTGGAATGAGCACAAAGTATAAATAGAGTAATGAAAAGGGAAGGAAATGGATGTATGGTATTAGGATCTACAAAAATTAATAAATAAAAGTTTATTATTTTGAAAAATATTAAGAAATCAGGGGACGTTCCAAAAAAAAGTGTTAATAAATGAATAAGATGGAGAGGGTAATAAATATGTATTAAAAAAATCCTTAAATAATTATAAATGTTATAAAAAGAACCGTGACACGGGTTACAAGCTAGTAAACAATAATTGAATTATTGAAAAGTTCATCCACAACTAATCAACATTTCCCGATTATCTGTAAAATATAATTGGAATTTAACAATACAAGGATTAAGTGCCCGTTTGGGCAACACTGCTTATTGCTTTTGCCGGCTTTAAGCTGATTTCGAACTTTTTGGCAAATGAGGCTTTAAGCCCGCTTTAAGTTAAAAAACTGCTTTAAGTCATAAGTTCCATTTAGGTACTTTTGACTTATGACTTATGGAGTTTTTTTTTTCTTTTTTAACAATTCTTGTAAAGTTTAAATATTATGAATTTAAAATTTTTTTGAGTCAAATTTCACTTTAAGTCAAAATTATTAAATCCCAATTTAACTTTAAGTAAAATCACCCAAACACTTTCATTCAACTTAAAGTAAATAACTTCACTTTCTCCTTTAAGTTAAAAACACCTCCATTAAATCAAAAGTAACTTATTTTAATCAATCCCAAACACCCTCTAAAGCTACACTTACAACCAGGGGTAGGTCATCAGAGTTTAAAAGCCTTCTTTTGTTTTTACGCTTGTGAAAAAAATTGGTTCATAGACTAAACTTTACTGTTTCAAGAATCCCCCTCTTTAGTTATGAATTGTTGTCACAACACAGCTAGTAAATCTTGTAATCTGATATATTTCTGTATTACATTGATGCAATCTTTTACTATAAAGCTGATGTCTTTGATCATTTAACTAAAGATTAAAGACCTACACACAAGTCGGCTAGAATAAATTGATACAAAATGACACTTTACATGCCTTTATTCAAAAGAATTTTCACTTCAAGAACTCTACCTCGACTTCATGCTCATCTTATAGTCAATGGTCACCTAAAAAGCCAGCTTGCTTCAAGTAAACTAATTGAATCATATGCAAACATGGGTCATCTTGATTCTGCTAGAATTGTGTTTAAGAATTTCCCAAACCCTGATTCTTTCATGTGGGGTGTGCTTATTAAGTGTTATGTTTGGAATGGTTTGTTTAAAGATGCTATCTTGTTGTATAATTGTATGGTGAGGAAATTGACCCTAGTTAGTCGCTATATTTTTCCATCAGTTTTGAGGGCTTGTTCTGGAATTGGTGATCTGGGTATTGGGGAAATTGTTCATGGGAGGATTGTGAAATGTGGGCTTGAGTTTGATCTTGTGATTCAGACTTCTTTGGTTAGTATGTATGGTGAAACTGGTTGTTTGAGGTATGCTCATAGTGTATTTGAGGAATTCTCTGTTAGGGACCTTGTTTCGTGGAGTTCGATTATTTCGAGTTATGTGCAGAATGGTGAGGAGAGTAGATGGTTTGAATTGTTACGTGAGATGGTTGAGGAAGGTGTTGAGCCTGATTCGGTGGTTTTGCTTAGTGTGGCTGAGGCGTGTGCGGAATTGGGTTTGTGGAGAGTAGGGAAGTCGATTCATGGATATGTAGTGAGAAAGGCTGTTCGAAGTGATGGAGCATTGGATAATTCTTTGATTACAATGTATGGTAAATGCGGTGATTTGCATAGTGCAGATGGGCTTTTTGACAATGTTGTTCACCTATCTACAGCTACGTGGACGTCTATGATTACATGCTATAATCAATGTGGGTACTGTGGAGAAGTGATAAACATTTTCTTGGAAATGCTGTTGTCTAATGGAGAACCGAATGCAGTGACTATGATGGGTGTTCTTCGCTCTTGTGTTAGGTTAGGTTGGTTAAAAAAAGGCAGATCTGTTCATGGTTTTGTTGTTAGGAAAGTTATGGACCCTGATTATAATTTTTTAGGGCCAGCTTTAATTGATTTGTATGCTACCTGCGGTAATGTAAGATGTGCCTTTAAGATTTTATTGCATCAAGAGAGAGACAGATTGTATTATGGAATATGCTCATATCACGTTGCGTTGAGGACGGGATGTTAGAAGAGGCGTTGGCTCTATTCAGGAAGATGCAAAGTTGCAGTATCTCTCCAGATTCATTCACATTGGCCACTGTTCTTTCAGCCTGTGGAAAGTTTGGTTTGTTGCTGTATGGACGTCAGATACATGGTCATGCTATAAGAACAAGCTGTTCAAGCGAGTTTGTCCTGAATTCATTAATTGACATGTACGCCAAATGTGGGTTTGTGGATACAACATACTTGGTATTTGAGAACAGGCAGCAAGGAAGTGTTGTAACATGGAATTCGATGATATGTGGATTCTGTCATAATGGCTATTCAGCAACAGCCATTAGTCTTTTTGATCAGATGTATACAAAAAGCCTTGAAATGGATGCAGTGACATTTTTGAGTGTAATCCAAGCTTGCTTGAATTTGGGATATCTAGAGAAAGGGAAATGGATTCACCATAATCTCATTACAACTTGCTTTCAGGACAATACATACATTAATACAGCTTTATTAGACATGTATGCCAAGTGTGGAGACCTTTACATGGCTCGGGCCATCTTCAATACCATGCCAGAAAGGACTGTTGTATCGTGGAGTGCCATGATCGGTGGTTATGGGATGCATGGCCGGATTGACCTTGCGATCTCACTCTTCAACAGATTGGTAGAATCTGAGGTGAAACCAAATGAAGTCACATTTATGAATATGTTATCTGCATGCAGTCATGCAGGATATGTAGAAGAAGGAAAATTATACTTCAACTTAATGAAGGACTTTAGTGCCGAACCACAGTCAGAACATTTTGCATGTTTAATTGATCTTTTAAGCCGATGTGGCAATATAGACGAAGCATACAGGATCATCAATACAATGCCATTCCAATCTGATGCTAGCAAATGGGGTGCTCTGTTGAATGGTTGTCGGATTCACAAACAAGTAGACATGATACAAAAAAATCAAGAAAAACTTGTAGGTTTAAATATGGATGACACTGGATATTATACTCTACTATCTAATGTATTTGCGGAAGGTGGAGACTGGGGGAATTTTAGTATGGTGAGATCATTGATGAATGGTTTAGGTCTAAAAAAGCGCTTAGGAATGAGTAAGATTGAGATTGATAAAGGGGTTCATGGATGCTAAGCAGTTGATGTGCATCGATCATAGAGAAAGTACACGTTTAACATTCAAAATTTTGTGTGGATTCCTGTGGTTACAGAGTACCCCCGTGGCAGCATGAACAGCTGTCCCCTCTTGTCAGCTATTGATGTATGTCCCGCATCTCACTAGAAACATCAGGATCTTCACAAAAGGCTTTGTAAAGCTTTTGTATCAATTCATATTTATGAATGAGTATGTTTTTATAATTGTTTGTAACCCTCAGAGGCTAAGCTATCGCAAATTGTATTAAAGTTTAACCAATCAATCAATATACACAAACATGGTATCTAGCCAGTTAACATCTAAAACTTTTTTATTCCCTTACTTCAACCAGTTTTTTTTAAATCTTTTTCTCTACACCAGCCTGTGATTGTTAACAATGGCTCAAGTTGCGTCAACCAATGCTACCACACTTACTTCCACAGCACCATCAACCACCCATTCCCTTCCTATCAAATTGCAATCTCCTCGAAACTATGTTGCCTGGAAAACACAATTTTTACCTCTCCTCAATTACCACAAACTTAATGGTTTTATTGATGGAATTGAGCCCTGTTCACCCTCACAAGTAACCTCTCCCTAGTAGAATTTGATAACAAATATAAAAGAGTGTTTTGCTTGAAAGATTGAACACTAAACTGTATTACATTCGTTTGTGTTATTTCATTCATTGGAATGATGGAAAGTATGATCATAGATCGGATCTTAGATCTATCTTCCACATTCTGCAATCATAACTCACACTAGCACACTATGACACACCCACACTCTTCAATTATTCTACACACCATACTAACACTTGAAAGATTCAGTGAACACGTCAAAGTGACTCAGCACACTGCACACAACAAACACACATATTGGAAGTATTGGTCACCACTTCAAATGGCTTCTAGGCTTGGAAGCCACTTCAAGTGGCTTCTAGGCTTGGTTAAGTTTGCAGCTTATTATCCAACAGATGGTACGCATGTGGTTTCTTAACATCCCCCTTCAAACTTAAGGGAACCTTGTTGACATTGAGTTTGTCTCGCAGAAAAAGAAACTTGGAATGTGTGAGAGGCTTAGTGAGCATGTCCGCAACCTGATCATATGACGGAATGTATCGAACTTCAAGGTGTTTGTTGTGCACCTTGTTGCGAATAAAATGAATATCAATCTCTATATGTTTTGTTCTGGCATGGTACACTGGATTCGAA
Source organism: Saposhnikovia divaricata (assembly GCA_036435485.1). Lineage (NCBI taxonomy): Eukaryota > Viridiplantae > Streptophyta > Magnoliopsida > Apiales > Apiaceae > Saposhnikovia > Saposhnikovia divaricata. The sequence goes on along the minus strand of CM071594.1, from coordinate 131,998,646 downwards.
GCAAGTGCATTGGCACTCATATTATCGCACCAGGTAACAGGCGTACTAGTACAAGGCACTCCTATCTCTTTGAACAAAGATTGAATCCAAGTAATTTCTGCAGCGACATTAGCAAGAGCACGATATTCAGCCTATGTACTTGATCGTGCAACAACGCTTTGTTTCTTAGATGACCAGGAGACTAGAGTGTCTCCTAGATACACACAATACGCTCCCACTGATCGACGATCGTCAGAGCATGAGGCCCAATCTGCATCAGAAAATCCAGTGATATTCAGTATTTCATTTCCCTGAATGTGTAAGCCAAGCTGAGATGTGCCTTTTAAATATTGTAACACACGCTTGAGGCTATGCCAATGCACATCAGTGGGTGCAGTTGAGAATTGGCTCAATTTGTTTACTACAAAAGCAATGTCAGGTCGTGTATGAACTAGATATTGGAGAGCTCCAATAGCACTTCGATATATAGTAGAGTTATTCATTGGTTTGCCATCGTTGAGACTGATGCTTCTACTAGTGCTCATAGGTGTGGGACATGGTTTACACTGTGACATATCAAATTTGCTGAGAACATCACAAATTTATTGAGTTTGAGTGAGAAATAGGCCAGTGTGATCTCTATGTACCTCAATACCGAGAAATTGATGAAGATCACCAAGGTCTTTGAGCGAGAACATGCGATTTAGTTGCTGAATGAATTTTTGCAGCAAGTGATCATCATTTCCTGTGACTATGATGTCATCCACATAGACAAGAACAAACAATGCTTTGTTCTTGGCTTGAAAGAAGAACAGAGATGAGTCACATTGAGACTGAACAAAGTTCCAGCTTTGTAACGTTGCCTTTAATTCATCACTCCAGGTACGAGGTGCTTGCCTTAGCCCATAAATTGCTTTATCAAGTTTGCACACGTAGTGAGGTTTATCCATATCAACAAATCCTTCTGGTTGAGCCATATACACCGTTTCCTGAAGTTTTCCATTCAGGAACGCATTGTTAATGTCAAGCTATTTGATTTTCCAATTCTTTGAAACTGCGATGGTGAGAATGATACGAACTGTAGACGCTTTAATAACTGGACTGTAGGTCTCAGTAAAATCAACTCCTGGAGTTTGAAGATATCTCTTTGCTACAAGACGTGTTTTAAATCTGTCAATGGAACCATCAACTTTTCTTTTTACACGAAAAACCCATTTGTTTTTCACCACATTCATCTCTGGTTTCCATGGAACGAGTGTCCATGTGTTATTTTTTGTATGTGCTGACATTTCTTCATGCATTGCACTCCTCCAGTTTTCATTTGCAAGAGCTTCTTGAACTGAAGTAGGTTCATGAGAGACATTAGTAACACTAGTGACATAGGCTTTTGGCTTAAAAATTCCAGATTTGCTTCGCGTTATCATGCTATGACTTGGATTATCTGTTCTTGATCTTACAGACATGTCAACTGAACTTGGAGAATCCATTTGCTCATCAATGGAGTTTGTATTAGAAACTTCTTGAACTTGTGATTGTTCTACTGACGCATTGTTGTCACTATGATTATTCAAGTTATTACTTGAGTGTTGGTGTCTTGCAGACTCAGTAGGCATAGGCTCTTCATCAAGGAATGCTTGCTGATAAACTGTGTCATTTGAAGCATCTGTGGAATCTAAGAGAGAAAAAGGAAGTGTAGTATATGGTGAACACAGATTGACAGTAGAATTTTCAGATTGACACCATGTGTTGGTTAGAAATTTTTCATTTTCAAAAGGAAAACTGACCTCATTAAAAACAACATTTCTGGACAAGTTGATTCTGCCATTAGGACTCAGACACAAATATCCCTTATGATTTGGACTGTATACGAGAAATACACATTTTATGGTGTGAAATTGGAATTTGTTTTTATGATATGGTCTGAGACAGGGAAAACATGCACACCCAAAGACCTTGAAAAACTTATAGTCTGGTTTTCTTTTATAAAGAATTTCTACAGGTGACTTGAGTTTTAGAACAGGTGTGGGCATGTAATTAATTAAGAGTACTGAGGTTTGAAATGCATACCACCAATATTTTAGAGGCATGTTTGTTTGAGCTAGAAGAGTGAGACCAGTTTCGACAATATGTCGATGCTTTCTTTCAGCTCTTCCGTTTTGAGAAGAGGTGTATGGATAAGAATGTCTAAACTGAATTCCACAATTTTCCAAGACTTTTGTGAAACTTCTGTACTCTCCTCCCCAATCAGATTGAACAATCTTAATTCTTTTATCAAACCTGTTTTCAACCAGCTTTTTAAATTTCACAAATACTTCAATTGCATCACTTTTGTTTTTCAGAGGATAAATACAAGTATGCCTACTATAATCATCTAGGAAGTGGATGTAGTACTTGTATCCATTACAAGATTGCATAGGTGTTGGACCCCATAGGTCTGTGTGTATGAGTTCAAGAGGTATTTTTGCATGATGTTCAGATGTAGGAAATGGTAAAGAGTGAGATTTTCCATACTGACAAGCTTCACACAATGATTGATTTTCATTAAAACACACAGACTGATTACATGACTTTAAAATAGTTGACAGAATTTTGTTTGAGGGATGACCAAACCTTCTGTGAAACAACTCTTTTCGAAGATCAGAAACACTAGACTCAAATGCAACAAAGGTAGGATTATTTCTTTGAAAATTAGAACTATTGAACATCAGATTTGATTTACTAAAACTATTAGCAAGTTTTAGCTGATACAATCCATCTTTAAGCATCCCTTGAAGAAGAACCTGTCATGTTTTCTTGTTCTTAACAAACCAACAATCAGAATGAAATTCAGTAAAAATATTGTTATCAAGTGCTAGTTGAGAGACAATATGTAAGTTCTTCTTAATATTAGGCACATGAAGAACATTTTTCAATTGTAATTTCTTTTGATTTAAGGAGGGCAAGTAAACTTTTCCAGTGTGTGCAATAGAAAGGTTTGATCCATTCCCAACCATTAAAGTTTTCTTACCTGAGTATTTTCCTGCACTTGACAAAAGACTTTCATTATTTGTGACATGGTTGCTTGCCCCACTATCCATAAACCAGCTTTGATCAGCTTCTGATCCTATAGTAGCTGCAAATGCAGTTGATGGTTCTTCTTTCTTGCCTTTGTCTTTGTTTGATGAGGCTCCTACAACATCCTCATCATATCTGCTCCAACAGTTTAGAGCTGTATGTCCAGGTTTGCCACAGATTTGGAACATCAGTCTGGAGTATGAGCTTCTGCCTCCACGATTTCTCCCTCTAGTATTTCCATTCCTGAAGTTTCCTCTGCCTTTGTAATTCTTGTTATGCCATCCTGTCGAGTTGTTACCTCGACCACTTGAATTGACCTTATTTGCAAATGCCGCAGTTGGTCGTGATATGTCCATTCCAGCCATGCTTAGGCGTGTTGCATTTAATTGCTCTAGTCGACTTTCATAAGTCATCAACGTGGATTGTAGCTCCACCCAGGAGATTGACTCTCTTCCAGTGATTTGCACCACAATTGAAGTGTATTCTTCATCTAGTCCTGCAAGGACTTGAGTTGTGAGATCAGAAATGTCAACTAGCTTTCCTGCCAAAGCTAAGTTGTCAGCAATAGACTTGACTTGATTCAAGTATTCTGTGATCTTCATTGTGCCTTTTCTGGCTTGTTGCAATTCTCCAGTCAAGAAAATTACACGAGACTTGTTTTGTATTCCAAAGTACTATTTTATGCCTTCCCAAAGATCCTTTGAAGTTTCAAAGCCCATCAGTTGAGCTGCAAGTTGTGGTTGAATGGAGTTGTATAACCATCCTAACAGAAGTTGGTTTTTTGAGAACCAAACATCGTACTCGGGATTTGGATCTTTCTTTTGTGGTGGCGGTGTTTTTGAAACAACAGAAGCTGAGGTTGTAGTGGTGGAAACAACAAATTCTTTTGGGCAGGATGTTTCCCCAGTTAAGAAACCTTCAAGCTTGTGTCCCCTCAAAATTGGTAGAACCATATTTTGCCAAAGTAGGAAATTATCATTGTCTAATTTCACTGAAGGTGGTTGAGACAACATTCCACCAAGGGGATACATAGGCTGACTTGTTTGAGTGTTGGCGTTGGCCATATGGCTCTAATACCAAGTAGAATTTGATAACAAATATAAAAGAGTGTTTTGCTTGAAAGATTGAACACTAAACTGTATTACATTCGTTTGTGTTATTTCATTCATTCGATTGAGGATACAATTTATAGGAAAAACTACAAATGGAAGGAATGATGGAAAGTATGATCATAGATCGGATCTTAGATCTATCTTCATGCACATTCTGCAATCATAACTCACACTAGCATACTATGACACACCCACACTCTTCAATCATTCTACACACCATACTAACACTTGAAAGATTCAGTGAACACGTCAAAGTGACTCAGCACACTGCACACAACAAACACACATATTGGAAGTATTGGTCGCCACTTCAAATGGCTTATAGGCTTGGAAGCCACTTCAAGTGGCTTCTAGGCTTGGTTAAGTTTGAAGCTTATTATTCAACAGATGGTACACATGTGGTTTCTTAACATCCCCCACACCATCCACTATGATACCTAACTCTGCAAAAGATTCATGGAACCAGCAAGATGATAAGCGTGTATTTAATCCTAATATTATCCCTATATTTAAGTTATTTTGCATTGATTTGGATTTTTATTTAATAAGTTTTGATGTTTTATTGTAGGTATCAAGGAGTTATAATAAAGGAGGGCTTGGAGCTTAATTAAAAAGAGTTGGAGATTTATTTGATTAAAATTCGGATTTTAGGGGTCATTGCGCAGACTGCACTGTTTTGGCCATATCTGGAGTTCCGGAAGTTCGTTTTAGGCGATTCAACAGCCCACGGAAAGCTTATGAGAAGGGCTTCAATTTAGAAGTGGTCTTGATATCAGATTCCAACTACATCAGCCCAGAAACAGAGCCCAAGAGTTAGTGACGAATTTCTATTACTGGAATTCAATTGTAATTGGGAAAAATTCCTTGTAATTATGGTAATAATTAAAAATACTTTTATTAGAGATATTATTAGATAATGGAGATCAGACCTAATTGGGAGAGACACACATCGTACGAGAGAAGTAGCTGCACAAGGGAGGAAGAGGAGAAGTCATTAACAAGAGGAGTTCAGCCGTTGAAGACATTCAATTGGCTTTGTTTTCTATTTATCTTTCTATATCTCTTCTTATGATTATGTGTTGGTTAACTTGGGATTGTTTTGATACCTTGATTATGAACTAAATTTATTGAGTCGAGATTTTTATGGAACCCTAGTATGGGATTGTTGGTGTTTTGATAAGAAGTATTATATGCGGGTTGCAGTTTATTCGTTCAAGTGGATTTCATGTTATCTTATTTGCTTTTGTTTGGCCAACATTAGTAGATAATTGAGTTAATTGTAATACGGAGAGGGTTATGATTAACTGACACAAAACTTGAATGGTGCATGATTATATCTGTTGATATTAATTTTGTGATGGTATAGACATATATTGTTACCTTGCATAACCGTGTGAAATTTGTGCTTAATTGTATTCTGGAAGTTGAATTGGGCATAGACATATGTTAATTTAATTACAGAATCTATACCATAGTGATTTCGAGAGAAACCTATGACTGTTGAATTTCTGGTTAGTAGAATGTGATTTTGCTATAGTATTACACTGCTTTATTGCCGACATGAACATAATAGGGGGAAGTAATTATCTTGACTTAGCTTCTCGTATCTAAAACTCATCTGATTCTCTTTGTTAGTATAATATTAGTTAGTTAATTTAGTTTTGATTAATTAGCTTAATTAGATATTCAAAACCCAAATTATTGTGTTCTATAACTGAATTGTTTAATATTAATTACGATTTATACAATTAAGCAGTCTTGAGGAACGATATCTGGTATTTATTACTGTATTAATTGTTTGCGATTGTGTACACTTGCACATCTATCTGTATTTTACGCAAGACAAGATCATCTTCTTCTTTCATGGATTATATCCTCTTTATCTGAAACAGTTTTCTCTCGGGAAGTCAACTTCTTTTGATGCTTGGAAAGCACTGGCAAGTCCGTTTGGTTCTGTATCTCAGAATCGTCAATTCAACTCCATATTGAGTTAAAATCTTTTTGTAGCAATGATTTACCAGTTTTTGAATATCTAGACACAGCCAAAGGCTTAGCTGATGAACTTCAGGCTGCAGGTCGATTGTAATATTGGTGTTGATTACCATGGATATGGGTATGTAAATGGAAAACCTCTAATACAGGCCACAGGGTAGTGGCTTCAATCTTCATGAAGTTGGCTGACAATAACCAATTCCCACAGTACATACTGATTCAAGATTCATGAAATCTAAAGAAAATGTCTATGCTTTCGGTAAAAAAATAAAAGACCTGTCATGGATTTATAGATATTAGAAAACTTTTTTTAAAGAATAGCGTATCCATGTTATCCATTCCGTTTAAATTCAGAACAAGCTACAAAAACTGTTTTCACAGATGAGAAGCCTAAAATGGGCAATATGCACTGACTAACAATCAGCACTTGTCCAACTACACAAAGATAACTACGTACTGAATGTATTTTTTTGTGAAATGTAATGTGTTCTATTTAAGTTTTAACTGCCTAAAAGTAAATCGAATGCCAAGGAAAAGAATCATTTTACCATGCAGTCAGGCCAGCAATTATTAAGGTCCAATTCCGGGCGCCGATCATCCACCGTCCCGTTGTATCAGCCAAAGCCGAAATGACACCTTCATATCAGAAGACTCTTCATCTAGACCTTTCCCTAAAAGGCTCTACCGAACTTGGCTCCGTAGAAGCCATCTTTAGGTGTAATATTTGATGTCTACCAAACTTATGACTAACAATCAACACTACTGCATTTGTATCAGTGAGAACTGAGAATACGTACAGATTTTTTTCAGACACAATGTTTTCCTCAATAGACATTATATAGTACTATTTATAATTATAAATTAACATCACTACGTCAAATAGTTGATAAAATTTAGGTGTTTTTTGTAATATGATTAAATATCAAATTGTTTTAGAAGGAGCTCTGGCTCCATTCTATTTCCTAATTAAACAACTCCTGCTCGATTACTGTCTTCAAACTGCGAAAGATTTGTGTACTACTGGTGGAAAGTCCTTCACGAGTGGGATTGACATGCACAAACATTATTAGCAAAATTAAGGAGGAAGATTATAAATTTTAAAAATAAGTTTATAATAATGTAAATTAAACCTCTGCTTAACTACAAAGTACAAAGTATTGAAATTTGAACTCTGTTCGACGAGTGCACGCACTAAGGTCTATATAAAACTTTATAAAATGTATATTACTGAGTATACTTAAGCAACGCTACAAACAAGGTGGTTGGTAAAACAATTTGAACTAGCTCAACAGTGGGATTGGCCAGTTATCCAATAGTAAGTACTATGCATGTAAGAGATTCAAGTTACAACATTTTATCTTTTCTGTTGTGTCTGGCTGTTAGACCCTTAAGAGATTTTCATGCCCTAGTGTTGGGGTAGAGGCGAAGACGTGCTTGAGGTTCACGATTCAGTCTTGGGCATGAACACTAGGCGAAGTCAAGTATGGGACTTGACATAAAAACTAAGGCATTGAGATGAAGTGGGCATTTGAGGCACTTACACGGATTGGGCTTGTCTAAGGCATGAAGCATTCAACCAGGCACAGACATAGTGAATGTGGGCTTGAGCAGAGACACACTTGGGCTTAGGGGAGTCATGCAGCATGGCGCAAGAGGGAGAGAGGCAAAGCATGGGCCTGGCCAGTCCAAAGCATTGGGCCTCCATGACACACATGCGACATGGGAGAAGAGTCTTCTAGTTCAAATATAGTGAGGCAAAGCTGGGCCAGAATTCTATAGTTGGGCTGGTTCGAAGCAGGATGCAAGTGAAAGACATGGGCCAAGGTGTAGGGTGTAAATGGGCTTATCAGATTTGGGATAAGACCATATCTTTGGAGATCATTCCAGAAGAATCAATTAGGGATTGCAATCTTCTGCAGAAAGGGAAAGTCTATCAGAGTCAAAGATACGATTAGGGTGGATCTTCTATGGAAGGAAAGGCAATCAGGAAGATTGAGGATATCTTGAAGATCTCAGGCAAAGATGGAAAGTAGGGTTGGGCTTAGCCTAGCCTAAAGCCCGTAAAGCTACCTATATAAGGAGGAGCTTCTTCATTCTCATTCATTCATTCAGATACACAGTAAACAGTTGTAGAGAGAGTGAGAGCATATACAGAGAGAGCTAGCATTGTAGTTAGGCTTTCTTGTATTCTAGCAGTTAGTGGGTAGCTGTGCCGACGTGTGGGCAGCAGGCCTAGATTGTTAGTCCTTTTTGTTGCAGTAATAAAAAGGTTGGGGTTTCCCGTAACTCTGTCTCCGTTTATCTTGTGGTTATCACTAACCTTCTTTGCAGGCACAAAGGTTAGTTACGCATTGCTGGCCAGGCTCTAGGTTGGGGAGTTGGCGCATCACTAGGCGACAAGTTTGTGAAGAATTTCGCGCTTCCGCACGCCTACGTGACAGTTGGCATCAGAGCTTGATTGGTGTCTTTTTAGAGCACCGTTGGTGAAAGAGTATTATGGCTGGTCCTACAGTTGCTACACTTGGTGAGAAGGTTGCTAGGCTTGAGGGGTTGATTGGCATACCAGAGTCGACCGACGTTCAACCATTGCAGACACAATGTGTGAACATGAAGGCTGATCTTGATCAAATCAGACTGATCTTGGAAAATCACATGCGTGAGTCTGAAGAAAGGCTTGTTCAGTTGGAAACTTCTTATTCAGAACTCTACGAAGAAGTGACAATCCTAAGGAAGGCGGTGGCTGTTGGTGGCAGTACCTCGAGTGATGGGGCAAGAAAGTTCAAAGTGCCAGACCCGAAGACATTTGAGGGAGGGCGTGATGCCAAGGCATTGGAGAATTTCTTGTGGGACATGGAGCAATACTTCAAAGCATCTCGTATTGGAGAAGTGGAGCAGGTAACTATGGCTAGTATGTTCCTTGCAGGTGATGCTAAGTTGTGGTGGCGCACTCGCATGGAGGATGTTGATGGCACAGGGAAACCCGGTATTCAGACTTGGGAGGTCATGAAGAAGGAGCTTAGGGAGCAATTCTTGCCTAATAATGCTGCGTGGATGGCTAGGGAGAAACTAAAGCACCTAAAGCAAACGGGGTCTGTGCGAGATTATGTAAAGGCATTCACTTCTAATCTGTTGGACATTCGTGACATGGCAGAAGCGGACAGGTTGTTCAACTTCATTTCTGGGTTGAAGCCATGGGCATAGGCTGAGCTGAGGAGACAAAATGTCAAGGACCTGACAGCAGCTATTGTAGCGGCAGATAGCTTGGTGGACTTTGCAACAAGTTCTAATAATAGCAAGGGGAAACAAACCCAAGGGGCTAAAGAAAAGGGGCAGAAGTTCAAAGGCAAGAAAAAGGTCCAAGATGAGGAATCTTGCAAAGCCAAGAATGGTGGTGGGCAAACAAAGAAGCAGCTGAAGTGCTATATTTGTGATGGTCCTCACATGATGAAAGATTGTCCAAAGAGGGAGAAGCTGAATACTATGACTGTGGCCGAGGGAGAGGAACCAGGAAGGGTGAATCCGCTCAGGATGGTCAATGCACTACAGACAAAGGAGGCAGTAAAGTCATCTAGTTTGTTGTATGTGCAGGTTGAGATAAATGGTCATGAGGTGATGGCTATGGTAGATACTGGAGCTACCAATAATTTTGTGGCTGACAGGAGTGTGGAATCTCTTGGCTTGGTTTTAGGAGCAAGCACCAGCCGAGTGAAAGCTGTAAATTCTGAGGCACAGGTGGTCAAGGGATCAACTGAGGCAGAGTTAAAAATGGAACCATGGACTGGAAAGGTAACTCTCTTGGCTGTTCCTTTAGATGATTTCGATCTTATATTGGGGATGGACTTCTTAAGGAAAGCTAAGGCGTCGGTGATGCCACATCTTGGTGGGGTTATGATTGGAGAGGAAAGCAACCCTTGCTTTGTGAAGGGTGTGTTTGATCGTGACTTAGGCAAGAAAAGGGAGGGAATGTTGTCAGCTATGCAGGTTGAAGCTGGGCTGAAGCATGGTGAAGTGACTTATCTAGCGGCTCTTGTGGAGGAAAAGCCTGATCAGTTAGAGATACCTGATGTTGTTGTTCCTACTCTCAAGGAGTTTGAAGATGTCATGCCCCCAGAGTTGCCTAAGAAATTGCCGCCAAGAAGGGATGTGGATCACAGGATTGAACTCGAGCCGGGTGCACGGGCCCCGTCTCAAGCCCCCTACCGTATGGGACCGATGGAGTTGGCTGAACTGAGAAAACAGTTGGACGAGTTGTTGGAGAGCGGATTCATTCAACCGTCTAAAGCTCCTTATGGTGCCCCAGTCTTATTCCAGAAGAAGGCAGATGGGTCATTGCGGATGTGTATAGACTATCGGGCCTTGAACAAGGTAACTATTAAAAATAAGTACCCTGTTCCAAATATTGTTGAGCTGTTTGACAGGCTCTCGAAAGCTAAGTACTTCACGAAGTTGGATCTGAGGTCGGGATATTGGCAAGTCAGAATTGCTGCAGGGGATGAGCCTAAGACCGCATGTGTAACGAGGTATGGGTCTTATGAGTTTCTAGTTCTGCCATTTGGGTTAACAAATGCACCTGCAACATTCTGTAATTTGATGAATGATGTGCTATATGAGTACCTAGACCGTTTTGTGGTAGTGTACTTAGATGATATTGTGATCTATAGTGATAGTCTGGAAGCTCACTTAGAACACTTAAAGTGCATTTTCACTAAACTGCGAGAACACAGTCTTTATGTCAAAAGGGAGAAGTGTGAGTTCTGCAGGGAGGAAATCCATTTCCTAGGGCATGTGCTGAGCCAAGGAATGGTGAAGATGGACAAGAGGAAAGTCGAGGCCATCATTGATTGGCCTGCCCCAAAGAAGGTAGCTGAGTTGAGATCTTTTCTTGGTCTTGCTAACTATTATCGCAAGTTTATACAGGGATACTCGAAGAAAGTAAATGTCTTGACAGATTTGCTAAAGAAGGATCATGTTTGGGAATGGAATGATGAGTGTGAAGCGGCGTTTGTGGAGCTAAAAATTGCAGTTGCTTCAGAACCCGTGCTCAAACTTCCAGATTTTGGGGTGCCATTCGAAGTGCACACTGATGCTTCTGATCGTGCAATTGGTGGAGTGTTGGTTCAGTTGGGACATCCGGTGGCATATGAAAGTCGAAAGCTAACAGATGCTGAACAGAGGTACAGTACTCATGAAAAGGAGATGACTGCAGTGGTTCATTGTTTGGAGGTGTGGAGGCATTACTTGCTGGGAGCGGAGTTTGTGGTTTGCACAGACAATGTGGCAAACACTTATTTCAAGACTCAGAAGAAGCTAACCCCAAAGCAGGCCCGTTGGCAGGAATTTCTGGCAGAATTCGATTTTGTATGGCTGCATAAGCCGGGAGCACAAAACCAGGTAGCCGATGCACTAAGCAGAAAGGTGCAAGAGTCTGTGGCATCCATGACAGTGGTGGACACTGAGTTCCTAGAGGAGATCAAAAAGCAGTCAAAGACAGATGCTGTGTATGGTAAACTTGTGGAGGAAGTGAAGACAGGGGTGGTTCGCAAATACTGGTTGGAGGATGGGTTGATGTATTGTAAAGGCAGTCGACTTTATGTTCCACATGGGGGAACTCTCCGGCAGCGAATCTTGAAAGAGTCTCATGATGCTAAATGGGCAGGACATCCGGGGGTAGCAAGGATGCTAGCATTGCTGAGTAGATCCTACTATTGGCCGAAGATGATGGATGACGTTGAGGCATATGTCAAGTCGTGCTTGGTTTGCCAACTTGACAAGACTGAAAGGAAGAAGGAAGCTGGACTTCTACAACCTTTACCTATTCCAGATAGACCGTGGCAGTCAGTATCTATGGATTTTATTCTTGGGTTGCCTTAGGTGGAGGGAAAGGGGTCAATCTTTGTGGTGGTTGATCGGTTTTCGAAGTATGCTGTATTCATTCCTGCACCAAAGGTGTGTACAGCAGAGGTAGCAGCTGGCCTATTCTTTCAGCATGTGGTGAAACATTTTGGGTTGCCAGAGGATATTGTTAGTGATCGTGATAGCAGGTTCACAGGGCGGTTCTGGACAGCATTGTTTGGGTTCTTGGGAAGTGAGTTGAAGTTCTCTACTGCAAATCATCCCCAAACAGATGGTCAGACGGAGCGAATGAATCAGCTACTAGAGGAGTATCTCAGGCACTATGTTTCAGCTAGTCAGAAAAATTGGCTAGAGTTGATGGATGTAGCACAGTTCTGCTACAACCTACATCAGTCTTCAGCGACTGGTAAGAGCCCCTTCGAGGTGATTTTTGGGTTTCAGCCGAGAACCCCAAACGAGGTGGCAGTTCAGAAATCAGGTGGTACTTGTCCCGCAGCCTACAGGTATGCATTTGGTAAACAGGAGATGGTTGATGAAGCCAAAGCTAGTCTGGAGAAAGCTGTTTGGAGGATGAAGAAGTACGTTGATAGAAAGCGTCGTCCTTTAGAGTTTGAGGTTGGCGACCAGGTGTTGTTGAAATTGACACCGCAGATCTGGAAGAAGATAAAGTCCAGAAAAATTCACAAGGGGTTAGTTCAGAAGTATGACGGGCCCTTTGAGATAGTGAAGAAAGTAGGCATTGTGGCTTATCGGTTGAAGCTGCCCGACAGATTGAAGGTACATCCTACTTTTCATGTGAGTTTCTTGAAGCCGTTCCAACCAGACTTACTGCTTGATGGGAGGAAGCAGAAGAAAAGAGCACCTCCAGTGGTCAGAGTACAGTTTGAGAAGAAGATAAAGAAAATTCTGGATCATAATACTCAAGGGATGAGTAAGAAGAACAGAAGGACTGATTATCTGATTCAGTGGGAAGGCGAGGAAGAAGCTGATGCTACTTGGGAGAAAGGTGTGACCTTGTGGCAGTTTGAAGATCAAATTCGGGAATATTGGGATCGCCCCTCGATGAGGACATCGAGCTCTTTTAGTGGGGGTGGTTTGTTAGACCCTTAAGAGATTTTCATGCCCTAGTGTTGGGGGTAGAGGCGAAGACGTGCTTGAGGTTCACGATTCAGTCTTGGGCATGAACACTAGGCGAAGTCAAGTATGGGACTTGACATAAAAACTAAGGCATTGAGATGAAGTGGGCATTTGAGGCACTTACACGGATTGGGCTTGTCTAAGGCATGAAGCATTCAACCAGGCACAGACATAGTGAATGTGGGCTTGAGCAGAGACACACTTGGGCTTAGGGGAGTCATGCAGCATGGCGCAAGAGGGAGAGAGGCAAAGCATGGGCCTGGCCAGTCCAAAGCATTGGGCCTCCATGACACACATGCGACATGGGAGAAGAGTCTTCTAGTTCAAATATAGTGAGGCAAAGCTGGGCCAGAATTCTATAGTTGGGCTGGTTCGAAGCAGGATGCAAGTGAAAGACATGGGCCAAGGTGTAGGGTGTAAATGGGCTTATCAGATTTGGGATAAGACCATATCTTTGGAGATCATTCCAGAAGAATCAATTAGGGATTGCAATCTTCTGCAGAAAGGGAAAGTCTATCAGAGTCAAAGATACGATTAGGGTGGATCTTCTATGGAAGGAAAGGCAATCAGGAAGATTGAGGATATCTTGAAGATCTCGGGCAAAGATGGAAAGTAGGGTTGGGCTTAGCCTAGCCTAAAGCCCGTAAAGCTACCTATATAAGGAGGAGCTTCTTCATTCTCATTCATTCATTCAGATACACAGTAAACAGTTGTAGAGAGAGTGAGAGCATATACAGAGAGAGCTAGCATTGTAGTTAGGCTTTCTTGTATTCTAGCAGTTAGTGGGTAGCTGTGCCGACGTGTGGGCAGCAGGCCTAGATTGTTAGTCCTTTTTGTTGCAGTAATAAAAAGGTTGGGGTTTCCCGTAACTCTGTCTCCGTTTATCTTGTGGTTATCACTAACCTTCTTTGCAGGCACAAAGGTTAGTTGCGCATTGCTGGCCAGGCTCTAGGTTGGGGAGTTGGCGCATCACTAGGCGACAAGTTTGTGAAGAATTTCGCGCTTCCGCACGCCTACGTGACACTGGCTATGTTGCAGTACAAACTGGCAGAAGCATACGACTAGCTTGTGATGGTCCGTGCATGATGCAAAATATTGTAATTTTACATGGCCTCTAGTAATTATACCCGAACCCAAAAAACTTGAATAGCCATACATTTGTCCAAGGAAAAACTTTCATTCCCACAAATTTACCCCACATAATGAGCTACTCTTCTTTGGTATCCTCATTTTAAAGGCTTCCTCACCATCATTATCTTCTGCCTGACCAACCTCATATTCATCTTCAGAAGAGTCCGTGTAATCTTTTCCCTCGCGATCATTCACAATTTCCTACAATTACATATAATCCTTAAATATGTTAGTCTCTCCTTTTAACTTTTGTACATATTATTTAAATAAATTCACACAAACATTATGTTTTTGACAAGATTTGACGCAGGGGATGGGGAGACCCTTGCATTCAAGAGTCTCTCTTGGTGTTGCTTGTTAGGACTCTTGAGTCTTGGTTGACAACTTTGTCCAGTTTATGTTCAGTAGTTACATGTAGCTCCGATACTCTATGAAGCACGTGCAGGGACCATGGATCCAATGTATGGAACACAAGGGTTGGTATTGTCTAAACTCTAAAAGATTGTCCAATTATGAAGCTGCAGTCAAATATATCCTTTCAAGTTCTCCAATTTACGCACTCAATGGTGACACTGGACTAGAAGCCAATGTTACTATTGTTAGTCTAAGAACGAAACAATACCAGAAGAAATGAACTTGATTGTACTGATATGGAAAACTTGCATATATTAAGTTAAACATTACAAAGGGAAATGATCATACTTATAAGCTAGAGCCTCTACAAATCAGGATATCAACTCCTAATTTATCTCCAACTAACTTATTCGATATCCTAGAAAGAAACAACCTTCCTAAACAAGTGTAACCACCTGCAGGCTAATACTTAGCTGTATCAACCTAATTTATTCTTAAATAAGGAAACAGAATATGTTTAGATTAATAATAATCCCAACATACTCCCCCTTAATCTAAACTTTCTTCAAATCTTTGACTCCCAGCAAATCTCTCATTCTTTCAAACTTAACTGCTGTCAATGCTTTAGTTAAGATATCAGCACGCTGCTCACTAGTTCGAACATGTTTTATCACGATCAACCCCTTTTCAACACAGTCTCGAATGAAATGGTATCTCAAATCAATATGTTTGCTTCTCCCGTGAAAAACAGGGTTTCGAGCCAAATCCACGGCAGACCTATTGTCAATGTACAACGTTACAGGTCCTGTCTTGCTACCTGTAATATGACTGAGGACCCTTTGCAGCCAGATTGCTTGACACGCAGCAGCCGTAGCTGCCATGAACTCCGCTTCGCATGATGAAAGGGCGACGCAGCGTTGTTTCTGAGAGACCCATGTGATAAGGTTTTCGTCAAGGTAAAATGCCATTCCGCCGGTGCTTTTCCTGTCATCCAAGCTGCCACCCAAATCACTATCAGAGAACCCGGATAAAATGTAATTACCCCGTCCCTTTACATAAATCAATCCGTATTCCAGTGTTCCTTTCACATAACGACAGATTCTCTTCACAGCATTCAAGTGTATCTCCGTAGGCCTCTCCATATATCTACTAACGATCCCTACTGCATAAGCAATATCGGGTCGTGTGTGAACCAAGTACCTCAATCCACCAATAATGCTTTTAAAATAAGTAGGATCCACAAGCTCACCAGTTAAGTCAGCGCTCAGTTGGAGTTTGTATTCCATCGGGAACTTGACAGCGTTGCAATCAGCCATCCCTGCTTTCTCAAGCACTTTTCTTGCGTAGCTCGACTGTCTCAACTCAATAAACCCACTGCCTTGAGTCACTTCCAACCCCAAATAATAAGATAATTTACCCAAGTCGGACATGTCAAATTCACGACTCATCTCCCCCTTGAATTTGACAATGTCAGAGAAGTTGGTACCAGTAACTAGTAAATCATCCACATAAACTCCAACGATCAAGGAATTGCCATCATTTGTTTTTGTATAAACAGCATGCTCGAATGGACACTTGACAAAGCCTAATTTCAACAAATATTGATTGAGACGAGAGTACCATGCCCTTGGTGCTTGACGAAGACCGTATAATGCTTTGAGCAGTTTATAAACTTTGTGTTCCGAACCCTTTTTGACATAACCTTTAGGCTGAGACACATAGACTTCTTCTTGGATGACCCCGTTCAGAAAAGCTGATTTTACATCAAGATGATGAATCTCCCAGTCGTGCTTAGCTGCTAAAGCAAGGAGAAGTCTCACTGTTTCAAGCCTTGTCACAGGTGCAAAAACTTCATCGTAATCAACTCCATGTCTCTGCACATACCCTTTCGCCACAAGGCGCGCCTTATGCTTTGTAATTTTGCCATGCTGATCTGTTTTCTGCTTAAAGACCCATTTGAGATCAATAGATTTGTGACCTGCAGGTAAATCCACAAGTTGCCAGGTCTGATTTCTTTCAATGGAGTTGAGTTCTTGTTTCATTGCTGCTTTCCAAACAGGTTCCTTTATAGCTTGTTCAAAGCACACGGGCTCATCAATGCCCATTAACAAGAGTTCATCTTCGAGCTCAATCGCTATCGTGTTTGCGTAGATATCGTCAAGACTTCTGAACCTGAGAGGCTGTTCACTGCTAGCACTCGATGCAGACACTTCACTAATAGATTGAGAACCAGATGAGGTTGACGCTGAGGCCTGTGGTGTTGAAGGTGACATTGAAGCCTGTGGTGTTGCAGGTGATGCAGACAAGACAGATTCGTCTCCCCTCGTGTCAAATTCGTTGGACTGTGTTGGCGTGTAATTTTCAAAAACGAACTGCCCTGCTTCATTCGTTTCAGAGTTATACTCAGTGCCCCAATCCCAAGCTTTATTTTCATTGAAGACTACGTCCCTACTGATGTGTACTTTCCCCTTGACTGGATCAAATAATCTGTAAGCTTTTGTCGCGGGCTCTCTACCAAAATGTACCACCATTTGACTCCTATCATCAAGCTTTTTCACATGTACAGCAGGTGTCTTCATAAACGCTATGCAGCCAAAAACCTTTAGACTGTCAACATCTGGCTTTTTCTCAAACCAGGCTTCATGTGGAGTTTTGGTTGACATTGCACGAGTTGGGAGTTTATTCAAGATAAATACAGAGTGTCTGACTGCCTCCCCCCAATATTGCAAGGGTACTTTTCTTTCTTTTAACAAGCTTCTAGCCATGGCAACAACTGTTCGATTGTGGCGCTCTACGACACCATTTTGTTGGGGTGTGTAGGGCGCTGTATAGTGACGTAATATACCATGATCTTCACAAAAAGAATTAAACTCCCTTGAGCAAAATTCACCTCCACGATCTGTTCTCAAAACTTGGATTTTCTGCGATGCACCATTCTCAACAAGCAACTTAAATTTCTTAAAACAAACTAAAGCTTCATCTTTAGTTTTAAGCATATAAACCCACATCATTCGACTATGATCATCAACTAAAAGCATGAAATAACGATTTCCAGCCGGAGTAGCTGGTGATATAGGGCCACATAAATCCAGATGTATTAATTCTAAAGCCTTATTTGCAACATAATTAGCTTGAGGTGGAAAAGGCTTACGTGTTTGCTTTGACATAAGACAGCCACTGCAGAGTTCGGTTGATTGACTAATGTGTGGCAGTCCTCGAACCATGTTGTGCTTTGACATCATCTGCATCGCCTTGAAGTTAACGTGTCCAAGACGCTGGTGCCATAGCCAAGCCTACTCCTCGCTCTTTGTCAATAAGCACTGATGTTGAGCCTCCTGTATGTGTATTTTATAAAGCCGGTTTGCTGATCTTTTTACTTGAATTAGTAATCTCCCACAGCTATCATAAATCCACAAATTTTCACCATCCATAACTACTCGGTTTCCTTCCTCAGACATCTGACCCAAACTTATAATGTTGCTTCGAAGTGTAGGTATATAGTACACATCTTGCAAGACTCTAATTTCTCCATTCTTGCACACCATCTTGATTGAGCCCTTTCCTTTGATCTGTACCAGTGAACCATCTCCAAACTTGACCTCTCCTTTCACTGTTCTGTCCAGCTTCTCGAACTTTTCTTGGCGACCAGTCATGTGATTACTGGCCCCATTGTCAAGATACCAGGTGTTTTCTTCTACTCCCTTAACATCACTTGTGTCCTTACCTTCAGTAAAAGAAATTAATTCATCTGCGCTACTATCCTCACAAAGAGCCATAAGTAATGCAGGTTCATCATCGTTCAGTGCTGCCAGGTTTACTTCACCCTTTGGCTGCCTGTTTTTCCTCGATTTACGACATTCAGCTGCAAAGTGACCATATGTTCCACAATTGAAACACTTAACCTGACTTCTGTCTCGTACAAATCGATTATCTTTTGCCCGATATTCACTCCCACTCGCTTGTATGTTTCTACCTGATCTCTTCAGCCACTCTTCTCGTGTGAGAAGAAGTTTATTGTCATTGCTCTCCTTTTTAAGCCATTCATCTTCTGTCAGTAAGAGTTGTTGTTGTCCCTCATTGTTCTCTGACACACCATGTAAGCGTTCCTCATGGGCCTTTAATGAGCCCATTACTTCCTCTACTGACATGGTCTTTAAATCCCCAAATTGTTCTATAGCAGACGCAATTTGTAGGAATTTAGTTGGGACGGCTCTTAATAGCTTCTTGACTACGTACTCCTCTGCAACTGTCTCTCCTAACGCCCTGATATTTGTCACCAAGCCGTTAAGTCTCATACAGAACTCATCAAGTTTCTCCGATTCCTTCATTCTCAATGATCCGAACTCTGATTTCAATGTCTGGGCCTTGGCATCTTTCACTTTATCTGCACCCAAACAAAGAGTTTTGATTGCTTTCCACTTGACGTTGTCCTCTCTGCTATGTTCAACAGCGTGTCATCGGGTATACCTTGATAAATGATTGCAAGGGCTCGCTTGTCCATCTTTTCATCGACTGCAGCTTTAGGATCTTTAGACTCAACTGCTTCCCAAACCCCATGTGCCTGCATAAAGACTCTCATCTTTATAGCCCAGGTGGTGTAGTTGGATTTGGACAGCATAGGATAACAAAGCCCAAACCCTCCTTCCTTTCCTTTACCCGTCTCCATGATGCTGATACGTTTCACAGGGATTAATGCTCTGATACCAGATGTTAGTCTAAGAACGAAACAATACCAGAAGAAATGAACTTGATTGTACTGATATGGAAAACTTGCATATATTAAGTTAAACATTACAAAGGGAAATGATCATACTTATAAGCTAGAGCCTCTACAAATCAGGATATCAACTCCTAATTTATCTCCAACTAACTTATTCGATATCCTAGAAAGAAACAACCTTCCTAAACAAGTGTAACCACCTGCAGGCTAATACTTAGCTGTATCAACCTAATTTATTCTTAAACAACGAAACAGAATATGTTTAGATTAATAATAATCCCAACAACTATGCATCCAGCTTCAACTCAAATTCAAAGAAGAATCCATCCCTACCTTTGCCATTACAAAGTTTCGACAGAAGAACTGAATCAGAATCAAACTGTGTTGTTGGTTTTTAGCACTTGGTCCTGTGTCCGCTGGTGAGGTCTGACTGGTATAAAGGTCAGGATCATCCGTCCTAATTATGTCCCTGCTGATAAAAAGTATTTTATGTTAAGTGTTTTCAGAGAACTGTTATATGGACGGGCACAAAGTAGTAAACTATTGAGTATGTGTCATGTGGGAACACAGTCTCAATTGATTGTTTTAATTCATTCCTTACCAAAAATGCAACTCTGACAAATGAGAAGGTGTGGATGCTCATCCAATCAAAGACATGAAGTTTTCTGCCACACCTATTGTTCAACATGGCAGTGCTACAGTGCAGTGAAAAGTGGCATCTGACCATCCTACATTTTGTTGAAGTACCTAAAGTGTTTAGCGAAGTCTGATCATATAGTTGTCTGTACAATGGAGGAGTCTGGGAGCGCGCATATAGTTTCAAGTTCTGGAGAAATAGACCTCGAGATATATATGTCTGAAGGACATGCATGTTGATTTTACATGAGGTGCAAAACTTGTCATGCCTGATACTGTTTTTTCCTTCCATAGAACTCTCAAGTTGTCATTGAGATCTTCGTGTACTGTGAGGAGCAAGTCTTCTTTTAAAAAGCTTACTAGAGATATATAAATCCTCGCGGACATCCACTGGAAGGGTAAAGATAAGAACTTTTTTTTAAGGCTTTACGTGCATCTTTTTGGCACAATTAAAGGGCTAAATATTATAACGTCTTTTATATGACATAAGTGGAATAAAATTACTTTTCCCAGTAACACTAAAAATGAATTGTCATAGAAGCTGTAGCTGCATGAGGAACTATATTCTAAAAAATCAGAAACATTGGTAAAGTAAATCTCTCTGAGATTGGACTAACAATAGTTCCTTAAACAATACAACCATTGTGCACAATAAAAACCTTTTCAGATAGCTTTCCTTATTAAGTTGAAGAAAATGAGGCAAGAATATTTAGCGGACATGAGCTGTTAGATCTGTAGTAGCTAGACCACTTAGCAATATTACATAGCGTGTGTAAAGAAAGTAGAGACTTAAGTCCTCTTTAACCTGTCTGTTCCCCTACTCTCCACTCCAACACTCTTTTTATTTAGCTCGCCCAATCTCCATCTTCATCTAATCAGTAGTGTTTGTAATCAATTCCAGTTTTACATCAATTTCCATGTGGGCTTGTGTGTACTAGCATGTGGAATACGCGTACACAAGTAAATCCCCTAAAGCACTATCTTCATCAAGCAAAAATAAAGAAGTTATGTAAGCTCCTAACCCTCCCCTGTGATCTTCAGTTATGTTGGGTATGTACTTTAAGCAGTTTACAGTAACAAGAACTATTCTAAGAATTTGGAATTAAATAGATTCTGGCAATTTGATTTGCAGGTTGAGATCAATCCTTCCATTTCTATGTAGCAATAATGTTTGCACCTTAAAACACATGGAGTCTTACCATTAGGACAATTATTTTTAACTCACGAATTTAATTTAAAAATTCAAACACTAGACGCGGTTAAATACTTAATGTAATAGTTACAGTCAGGCATAAATAATTAAAGCTGAAGACTTAAATCTACTTCCTTACGTAAAAAAATCTAAAAAATGAGTATAAAATCATGGTCAAATATCATTTTAAGCTCTTTTATCTGTTAACAAATCAAAGAAGTGTATAAATTTAGACCTTAATCTCAAAAGAGTTGAGCGTTTGTTATGATACATGTTGTTATTCAAGTTATTTGGACAACTAGCTAGGAAACAATGCTGGTAACATCAATTACGTTTTCTAATACCCATAGATCCACCAATCCATGCAGTCATAACACCATCATCACAATAATGCAAAGGATGTACCTAGTATGCCTAATAAATGCAACATCCAGTGTTTCTGCTAACAAGAAATGCACCTAATTAACAAGGATAATTGACTCTTCAAGTACCCGGGGCAGTGCTGCAACAATGGTGGCTGTTGGAGAGCCACCAAGTAGGTAGCTTCTTACAATACTAGGATAGACTTGCTTCTTCATATCCATGAGGTAGCTTCACATACTTCAAGTTATAGAATGGAGAGGGTGAACAAAGAAATCACTAGCTTGGCACAAGAAGTATTTATATGTTGAGAGTGCTCACAGAACTGCTATCTGCTAGGGAACAGTCTCAATGGATGTTCACCGAATGAGAAGGAAGTGGATGCTCATCGAATCAAAGTCCAAAGCCATGACATTTTTTGCCACACCTATTGTTTGTGTTGCATGCAGCGCCAGGGACGGAGCTACCGTGGGGGCATGTGGGGGCCGGTGCACCCACGGCAGCTCTATAACCTATTAGAAAAATCCCCCGGTGCACCCACGGCAGCTCAATAACCTATTAGAAAAATGTGAAAAATATTAATTTTTTGGTTTGAGCCCCCACATATTATTACCCAGAAATGATTTTATTATCTACAACATATCACAAGTTCTATTACTCACATATCTCAAATGTTTTTTACTACATAAATAAGTAACATTTCACTTTTTTAGATTATTTTTCTCCAATCTAATCTTATAAATATCACAACTATGTTATATATTTTATCATAAAAATTTGAGCCCCCACTGAAATATTTTTCTGGCTCCGTCAGCGCAAACTGACCTCTGACCTTCCTAACTTTGTCGAAAGACTAAAATGTAAAGTAAAGACCGATGATATAATCGTCTGTACTCAGAGATATGCCTGAAGGACTTTCAGGTTGATTTTGTGGGAGGTGCTAAACTTGTCATATCTGATACTGTTGTTTCCATCCTGAGAAATGTCCTTGACAAGTCTTCTTGTACTGTGACGAGCTTGTCTTCTTCTAAAAAGATTTACAAGATCTGCGTAACAAAACAAGGAGCAATGTCAGAATTTTGTTGTCTGAAAAACTTTGCACTAGAACGGTAGGGATGCGGATTTTTCTCTAGACTTTATGTGCATTTTTTCTTTTCTTTTTGACATAAGTAAAGGGTCGAAATGTGAATATGTCTTAGGTATGTCGTTTCTTTAATTTTAATTACAATTTTTTAGATTTAAGGTTAGAAATATATATTTAAGGTCCTATATTCTTCTTTGCTAACAGCAGACACTTAACATGGTACACTAGAACATAACTTACAAGTAATACTTTGAGAAGAAGAGTGAATAGATGTCAATTAGAATAGTTAAAGATCAATATTTTTTTATCTTATAGTGGTGCAAACAGAGTGATATTGACAAATTGATATATGCTCCAAAATTCTAAGTTCAAGTGAAACCATATTACACTTCCATGACAAATTAGTAGGAAACTAAACACCATGAAAACTTCAATACAAAGTCAATAAGCATGATAATACAAAACTATTAGACTCAACAACAGACAAGATACTACAGAAACCCAAAGGACTATAAAACAAAAAAACCAATCACGTGAAATTTAGGGTCCAGAAAATAGATCATCTCCAACACAGCCAACAACACGATTTGTATCCATACTTCCATGAGCTTTCTGAATCTCTTGCATCTTCACAGAACCGAGAGTTTGTAGATATTGCAATTTAATTTCGGTATCATCAACACGAATTTGCGAATCTTGTACTTCATTGTTGCCATCATCATCATGAGAGTCAGTTACATGAAGCATGGTAGGCAGGGGCTGCGAAAACCGGAGCTGTTCTATATAGTTCAGACGGTTCACAAGCCAACTCACATTGAATCCTAATTTCTTCAAGTCAGCAAACACATCCATGTACTCAACAATCATCTCAGCATCAACCTCGGTCATAGGGATTTTGGCAAAGTCATTAACCACGGTGCACAACATATTCAGCTTCGTTGTGCGGAACTTCTTGTTTTTAGTGGTAAGGTGTTCAAAGGTTTCTGGGTACTTTTTCAGAATCTGATCGAGTAGACATACAAACTCGGAGTTAACTTCATTGCCTTGCCATAACCCAGAATCAGTATTCCCCCGGGAAGAGCTCACCTGATCATTACATGTCCCTTCAACCCAAGCACCAACAGGTACAACCCTGTCCGCATGTACTTCAGAATTCTGCAACACTAGCTCTTCTTGCACCCCCACGTTAACAGTGTGAATGCAAGTAGTTTTCTGTATATCTTTGGAATTGATGACCAACTTGGCTGGTGCTGCCAAGTTCTCTTCTATCACCACATTTCTAGCTGTCATGGAAGCTGTAGCTGCATGGGAAACTATATTCTGAAAGACAAATAAAAAGATACAGAAAGTTTGATATAATATATCTCTTTGAGATTGAAGACAAATAAATCTTCCCTACAATATATTAATTCTTTAGCAAAAAAATTTGTACTAAGAAGTAATTCTGTAAACAATACAACCATTGTGCACAGTAAAAACCTTTTAAGATAGCATTCCTTATCGAGTTCAAGAAAACGAGGCAATATGACACAGCTTCGATACTTGATGTGAAAGAAAATTAAAACTTTAGTCCTGTTTGACCTGTCTGTGTCCCCACTTCAACACTCTTTTTGTTTAGCTAACCTTCTCCCAATCTTCATCTTCTCAATAGTGTTTGATATAAAATTATAGTTTCACATCAATTTTACATGTGGGCTTGTGTAGTTACTCACATGTGGAATATACATACACAAGTAAATCCCCTAAAGCACTATTTTCATCAAGCACAAAAAGAAGAAGTTATGTAAGCTCCTAACTCTCCCCTGTGATCTTCAAATATGTTGGGTGTGTACATCAATCGGTTTTACACTAAGACCTATTGTAAGAATTTGGAATTAAATAGATTCTAGCAATTTCATTTGCAGGTTGAGATCAATTTTTCCATTGGTACGAAGGCAATGATGTTTACACCTTAAAACACATGGGGTCCTACCATTTGAACAATTATTTAAACCACGAATTTAATTAATTGAAATATTCATACCCTAACACGATTAAATACTTACAGTGTAAATGATTAAAGCTTAAGACTTAAAGTGACTTCTTTATGTACAACTATCTAAAATATGATACAAAATATCATTTTGAGCTCTTTTGTCAGTGTCTAGGTCAAAAGAGTTTATAAATAAATTTACCTTGATCAAAAATTGAGCAATTGTTAAATACATGTTGCTATTCAAGTTATTTAGATAACTAGCTAGAAAACAATGTTGATATTTATAGCATACGTTTGTTGCAGCATACGATCCGTCACGTACCGCATAAACTTTCTTCGATACGTGAACAGTTGATTTTTGATGTGAAAACAGGGGGAGATTTCTGCGGTACGAGCCCGTACCGCAGAAACTTTATGCGGTACGGTGATTTTTTTTTCTTAATCCCAACCATTGAATGATTGATCCAACGGTTTACGAACTGTTTGTTGTATAAACAATAGATGACAACCGTTTGCCGTCGACCATCTACCATACCTAATATGCCAACATCAATTACGCTTTTAATAGCCGTAGGTCCACCAATTCATGCCATTGTATCACCATCATGACAATAATTGAAAGGATATATATACCCAGTATGCCTCATAAATGCAACATGCAGTGTTTCTGCAAACAAGAAAGCACCGATTTAACGAGAAAGAAACCTGGGGTGTTGCAACAATGGCGGCTGTTGGAGAGCCACCAAGTAAGTAGCTTTTTAAGATATTGGACAGACTTACTTCTTTAAATCCAAGAGGTAGCTTCACATACTTCAAGTTATGGAACGGAGAGGGAGAACTTACAAGAAAGTTGGAAATTGAAGAAAGTGCCTAAGAAATGATATTAAAATGAATCAGCAGTCATATAAATAGTAATCTAGATCTGCATTTTAAAAAACACCAACATAAATAAAGTTACTGAAAGCTTGTCATGTGTTTACATTATGGAGTATCTTTTTTAAAGGAGGAAAGATAATTGGAGAAGCTTAAGAGAAGTTAAATATCAACTCTTTGCAAGAACAACTAATATATTGGGCAACCACTGCCCACCAGTAAATTTGTAAGGGATAAACATACACTTGTTTTCTTAGCCTGTTATATTAATACATTTGGGTTATATATTAAAGTTTAACGATTTAGAACTAAAAGTTATGCAAAGTACTTATAATAATATTTCAAGAAATAACTTATCTTCAGTGACCAAAGAGAGATCGTAGATTGATTCTAATCAGACATTCAAACTTTTAACACCCTTCCTCTACACATAGACAAAGGCTCCTAAACACTTGAAGGGATACCAATATGGGACAGATCCTTTAAAGTAATAAGTGGAGGAGGAAACTTTACGTTATTTTACTTACCAATGCTAATTGTTAAAACCTGCAGGAGGCATGCTGAGAAATTAAACTTACCAAGTCCAAAATGTTGGGCTTTTAATCAAGACTGTTGGGCTTGTTTATTTTGGTTATTGAATAAATTAGATTGGTTTGTTAGCTGTAGTCGTATGTGACTCAGTCATGCACGTAGTTGAGATATTTTAGGAAGCTTTGAATTAGTAGCAGTAGTGGAGTAACTATAGGAGTTTGTTTAGCTATTTTCTAGCACCACCTTCGTGGTTTGTTTCTATTTATGTACTGCATTTCCTTTCACTAATGAGAAGAAGTAGACAACTTTCTTTTCTCAGTTTATATCTTTCAAACACTTATATACACGTCTGTATACCAGATTAAGAAACTAGATTTGGTATCAGAGCTTTATTACGTTTTATGCCCAAGTACATGCCTAAACCAACATCAATGGAAGGTTCAAAAGGCAAGGATGGAACGGTAGGGCTTTCTTATCCGATGCTGGCGAGAGACAACTACACAGCGTGGTCACTTAAGATGAAGGTGTTTATGAAAGCACAGGGAGTTTGGAAAGCCATCGTATCAAGTGACAAGAGTGAAGTTGTTGATGAAAAGACTGATCAGGTTGCACTAGCTGCTATCTACCAAGGGATACCGGAAGATGTCCTCATGTCAATTGCAGAGAAAGAGTCCGCCAAAGAAGCATGGGACGCGATCGAAGAAATGAGTCTAGGTGCTGATCGTGTGCAGGAGGCCCGTGTACAGACGTTGAAGTCTCAGTTTGAAACGATGACCATGAAGGAGTCAGATCAGCTTGATGATTTTTGCATGAAGCTATACGGTGTGGTGTCTAACATTCGACTCCTAGGAGAAAAGATGGAAGAAACCTGTGTGGTGAAGAAACTACTTCGCGCAGTGCCTTCGAAGTATTTGCAGATTGCCTCTACCATAGAGCAATTTGGTGATATGAAACAAATGACATTGAATGAAGTGGTTGGTCGACTAAAGGCTCACGATGAAAGATTGCGTGGGTCGTCTGAGAACAATGGAGGCCAACTACTTTTTTCACAAGAGGACTCCACCAAGAAAAACCATAGGAGTGCTACGGAGAGAAATCGTGGTGGCTACAACGGTCGCGGAAGAGGTCGAGGCCATAATAGGAGTGCATCTGGTGGCAGAGGTAATCACAACAATGGTGATGAAGGCAGTAAAACCGGGAGTTCAAGTAGTGATAGAACCAAAGTGAGGTGTTATAATTGCCAAGGGTATGGGCATTATGCAGCTGAGTGCAGGAAACCACGGCGTGAAAAAGATTGGCGACTTGATAAGGAGCAGAAACCTGAAGCAAATCTGTCTAAGACTAGTGATGATGAGCCAGCACTTTTGTTGGCTGAAAAGGAAGAAACAAATAGTAATTTGGTTTTGCTAAATGAGGGTGGTGTTGTTCCTAAGCTGAGTGCAGAAGGAGAAAGCAAAACACCGAGTAATGTGTGGTACCTTGACAACGGGGCGAGTAACCACATGATAGGAGAACGATCAAAGTTCAGAGAGCTAGATGAAAGTGTGGCAGGACAGGTGCGCTTCGGAGATGGGTCGACTGTTAGCATAAAAGGAAAAGGTTCGATAGTATTCAGATGCAAGAACGGTGAACCAAGGGTGCTAAAAGAGGTATATTTTATTCCAACTCTTTGTAATAATATTATATCTCTAGGCCAGTTGTCGGAGGAGGGGAATGAGGTGATCCTAAAAGGTGAATTTTTATGGGTCTATGACATTCTTGGAAAGCTGGTTATGAAGGTACGCAGGTCTCTAAATAGACTCTACAAAATATTAATTGAGGATACAGGTGGTGAATGTTTGTTGTCAAGATCTGAGGAGGTGACCTGGTTGTGGCACGCCAGATTGGGTCACGTTAATTTTAAGGCTATGTCAATGATGTCTGATAAGGATATGGTGTATGGTTTACCAAAATTGGTACAACCAAACGAAGTGTGTAAAGGCTGCCTGGTTTCAGAACAGACGAGAACACCATTTCCACAGAAGTCGACGTTTACTGCCAACAAGATTCTGGAACTCATCCATGGTGATCTGTGCGGTCCCATTACTACACCAACACCAGGTGGGTGTCGATATTTTCTGCTGTTAGTTGACGACTTTAGCAGAATCATGTGGGTGTATATGTTGAAGACAAAGGATGAGGCTCTGCATCATTTTAAAAAGTTTAAGGCGCTGGTTGAGAAGGGTCGTGAGGAGAAAATAAAGGTTCTGAGGACGGATAGAGGTGGGGAGTTTTGTTCAGCAACATTTGATGGTTTTTGTGATGAGGCTGGCATAATGAGGCATTTTACGGCACCATATTCCCCACAACAAAATGGGGTAGTCGAACGCCGAAACAGGACTGTGGTCGAGATGGCAAGAAGCTTGTTGAAGGAGAAAAACATGCCTTCGATGTTTTGGGGTGAAGCTGTGAGGCACGCTGTTTATTTGTTGAACCGACTACCTACTAGAGCTCTATCTGGAATAACACCCTACGTGGCTTGGTCAGGTATTAAACCTAACATTGATCATATTAAAGTTTTTGGTTGCATTTCACATATGAAGATACCAGCTGTGAATGTAAAAAAGCTGGATGACCGGAGTAAGATGGTTATAAACCTCGGTAGAGAACCAGGTACCAAAGCGTATCGTTTATACGATCCAAATAGTGGTGCAGTCCATGTAAGCAGATACGTGATTTTTGAAGAGACAAAAAGCTGGCCTTGGGGTGTCAAGGAGGTAGATGAAAGCATCGCACCATCTACATTTGTTGTGGTTAATATTGGTACAGAGGTGACCGATTATGACGAGTCTCAAATGGAGTACCAGTCGTCTCCATACCAGCCATCTCCATACACCCCTGTGACTACACAAATGTCACAGTCTCCAAAGTCGAGTGAACAGAGGAATGGAGGAAGCGAGTCATCTCAAAGCACAGAACCAAGAAGATTCAAGCTGTTGAGCGATATTTACAATGAAACGGAAGAGATAGAGTTGGAAGAAGACTTGCTTTTACTTAGTGTGGAAGAGCCTTCAAGTTACTGTGAAGCAGCTAAAGAGAAGGAGTGGGAGATAGCAATGAAGCAGGAGATAGAGTCGATAGAAAGGAACCAGACCTGGAAACTGACAGAATTACCAGATGGAAAAAAGGCGATTGGGCTAAAATGGGTTTTCAAGGTAAAGAAAAATGCTGATGGAGAAATCATAAAATACAAAGCCCGTCTTGTTGCCAAGGGTTATGCACAAAAATAGGGAATAGACTATGAAGAAGTGTTTGCTCCGGTGACTCGTTTGGAGACAGTACGTTTGATATTGGCGCTTGCAGCTAAAAACGGATGGGAAGTTCATCATTTGGATGTAAAATCCGCGTTTCTAAATGGAGTTTTGCAGGAGGAGGTTTACGTTCTTCAGCCAGAAGGTTTTGAGAAATCTGGTGAAGAGCACAAAGTGTATAAGCTTGTAAAAGCGCTCTACGGGTTGTGTCAGGCACCACGAGCATGGTACGCTCGATTAAACAGGTGTCTTGAAGAATTGGGGTTTGTTAAATGCCCTCACGAGCATGCTGTCTACACACGGAGAGAGGGTGGTGAGTCTCTGATAGTTGGTGTCTACGTGGACGATTTGATAATCACTGGGACAAGGTTGTCAAACATTGTAAAGTTTAAAAAACAAATGGCTGAAGAGTTTGACATGTCTGATTTAGGCAAGCTGTCTTATTATCTTGGTATTGAGGTCGAGCAAGGGAAGGAATATATAGAACTGAAGCAAGCTTCGTATGCAAGGAAAATTTTGGAGAAAGCTGGGATGTCTGAGTGTAAACCTGTGAAATATCCCATGGAACCTAAAGCCCAGCTACATAAAGATGAGAAAGGAAAAGCTGTTAACTCGACTGATTTCAAGAGCATGGTGGGCAGCTTGAGATATCTGGTGCACACACGCCCAGATATAGCTTATTCAGTTGGCGTGGTTAGTAGATATATGGAAAGACCCTCTGTTCTCCACTTGAATGCTGTGAAGCGTATAATGCGATATGTACGTGGAACATTGGAGTATGGTTTAGTCTATCTGAAAGGCAAAGGGAATTACTTGTTAGCTGGGTTTTCTGACAGCGACCTAGCTGGTAACCTGGATGACAGAAAGAGTACAGGTGGGTTAGCTTTTTATTTGAATGAAAGTCTGATAGCATGGGTGTCGCAGAAACAAAAGTGTGTAGCATTATCTTCGTGTGAAGTCGAGTTTATGGCTGCAACTGCTGCGGCATGTCAAGGGATTTGGTTACGCAAAGTGTTAAATCAAATATCAGATAAGAGAATTGGGCCTGTGGTGTTGTATATCGACAACAAATCTGCTATCGATCTGACGAAGAACCCAGTGTTTCATGGACGCAGCAAACATGTGACGCCCCAAGATCCGGGGTCGGAGATCTAGGCGCTCACGGTCCATTTTCCATTAATAACATACCTGTTCATGCACACAATATAAATAACACAGCCATCGACCCCACAATAAACTCACACCACACTCACACACACAGGTTAGAGCCTCAGAAACGTCACACATTGATTAAACAGTAATAAAGTTATCAGAGTTATTACAGACCGAATTAAATAGTATTTATGCTACCAGCAACACTTCGATATGAAGCGAAGTTGGCGGCTTGAAAGTTTGTTACGATACACTGCCTTGCACAGGTCATGCTGATAAATAAAACGTACTAACAAAAGCTGCCAACCAATCCGGCTAATGGGGCCTACCGGTGGAATCTCAAGTGGTGGCTCGAGCCTAGTCACCTGCTTTCGAACAGTCTGCCTGGGTCTTGCCATTTCGCTTAGCTGTTGTGTTTGTAAAATTTGAAAACAAGCAAGAGTGAGCAACTATAGCTCAGCAAGAAATATATATGTAAGATAGGCAATATAACATCTCATATGATTGGCAGTTGATCTATTTGTTTGTATCAATCAGTTATAAAATCACTTGTCATAATTGATAAATCTCGAAGGTGCAACAATATGTGCCCTCGTTTTCAAAATAAACTTGCAGTTCTAGATACTGCATTGAATCAACATCTTTCTCATCAAAATAGAACACTATCAGCAACTTGGCACAAAAGCCTAAGAAGCAGTGTCAAAGAATTTTTCCAAAATGGAGGAATGGGACTTAAAGAAAACACAAAACCTGACAAGGATTGACGATGATCAGTCGCCACATCCAAGTCCAATAATCCGCGGGTCTTCTCTACTGGTAGAAGGATAGAAACTACATCCGTAACTTTCCCTCGGGTGAAAACTACATCCGTAATCACTCTCAATGAAAACTACATCCGTAATCATCCTTCGGCAACACCTGGGCCGGAATAATAAGTGATGGACCGCCTGGCTCACGGCCGCTTACACATCCCGGGAATCGTTCGTCAACGGTTCCCACACCTGCCAGAGTCCCTTTTTCTTTTCTTTTAAAACTTGATTTTGATTGAAAACAGAGTAATTGAGGTTCGACATCAGTCGATCGATGATTCTTGAAATCATACAAGAAGCAGAATCTGACCGGGGGTTTTCGAAAATGTTTTGAGTTCGAAAGAGTTCGAGTTTGAAAGAATTAAAAATTATCTTGGATTAACTTGTCTGTAAATAATGAACAGTAATTAATAAGTAATATTTTAAGATTTAATATTAATAATTAATAAAATAATTATTCGATAAAATAAACTTTTAATCCAAGATAGGGTTTCGAGTATGTACGAAGATATAGCAATAGTTATTTGAATATACGATACCACCCGAATGACCCTTCGGGTTTTCGCAATATAGATACGATATAATGATATACCGCTCCCCGGTCAATAGTATATATGGACCGCTACGACCTCTATTGCTAGAGTCGTTGTCCGAAGAAAACATTTCAATCTAGGTTCAAGGGGTAAAAGCATACATGTACTTGTTCAATCTCAATTGCATCAATACTTCGACAAACATAGCATTTGGTATAATTTGAAAACTACAAACACAACAGTGAAAATCCTTGTATAGGGATAAGTTTTGAAAAGTAAACTTGCCTTGGTTTGGTTGGGGTGGTCGAGCGTGCGGATTCGAACGATCTATACATAAACAATAATCGTTCGTTAGTACCTTAACAATTTCTCTTTAATTACGGGGTTTTAAGGGGGTGCGAAATTAACTTAACGACTTCGCCTTATGACTCCCTAGCCCCACTATAGGTCCATGTCATCACTCGTTTACGCTCGTCACTTACTCGACTTAATTTAGTTACCACGTTCGAATCATAACCACTAACCCTAGAATAATGTTCCACTAATCGACTTTTTCCATTGCGCGAATTTTACTCTAGCATTTTTATAAAATCCAAACATTCATATTTTAATCCAATTCCTTTTGGGTGGTCTTCACCACTGCATTACCTACATTCTCAAATTTTTACATGATCCCAAATATATTTTAAGGTGTTTAAACAAGGTTCACAAGGGGGTCACTTAATGCAGTCCATAGTCTAGAAACAAAATTCACTCCTCCGGCCATAACTAAAAATCCACACATCACCTAGCTATGAACCTTACATTTCCAGAAGCTACATTCAATTATCTTTCCAACAATATAAGGTAGGACATCAGGGGACATCAGTTGGAGGTTCAAAATCGTGATACAACACAGATCAAAGTTCCTGGACAAACTCAGCAAGCTCAAACCACTTAGATCAACCATTTTTCATACTTCCATAACATAATCACCACTTAATACACTTAGATCATGACTCATAACACTCATGGAGATATATATATTAACCATAGTCATAAAAATCACAATCTCAACATCAAAATCCAAGATCCATGCTATCCAATACATATACATCCAAGATAAGTCCTAAAACACATGGATCTACTACCATACTATATGAACAACACATAACCAAGGGGGGTTTGAGATTTTATACATTCTTGAGCTCCTAGAGGCCTTAAACAATCTTTACAAAACTCAAAAACACCTTAGATGGCCTCCTACAACACTTACAATGCAAGATCTAAATGAAAAACAAACTTGGTTACCATTTACCAAAGCTTGAATAATTTGTAACTTGAAAATGGTTGGATAGAATGGAGCGAAATTGCTAGCATACCTTGTATATATGATGTAGATGACCTAGGAATTATGGCAAGATTTATGAGTGATGGGAGAGGGGAGAAGAAGAAATTTTCTTCTTCTCTCTTTTGCTTGGCCGAGAGCAAGCTTCAGGGGGGGGGAGAGAAAGTTTTTGTGTTTTGTTTTTGTGTTTGTCTTGGGTGAATAATTAGTGTTAGGTCATGTAGGTTGGGTGATACATATCACATGTAAGCATAGGTGGTAGTACTAGCAAGCATGGGCTCTTGTACTATGTGTCCCCTTTCTTGAAAAAATAACCAACTAAACACTATTCATCTTCCAATGGCCAACTAACTTGTTTGATTTCTAACTACTTGGTTGCATGGGCTTGCATGCAATACTACTCCTTGTATTATTATTCTTCCACCAATGCTTATAATTAAATCTTTAATTCGTATCGTATCTTAATTATTCTCTCGTAATAATATTACGTCGCGTAGAGATTTCCCCTATAATTCCTTAAGTACTAATTGTGTAAATTCCTCGAATGTTCATAATTCCTTGTCATAACTCTTAATAAATCCTTTAATATTCTAACCATTCTCAAATCTCAAGTTTAATAAATATTACTAACAGTAAGACTCCTGCCTTCACAATCTCTCTGTATATCTTACATAATAAATGCAACAACGCAGTTTCTCAGACAATCAATTCTATTAATCAACAGGGATGACTAGAAAGGTTCCATAATGATAATGTCACAAGATATTAAATAGAAGGAAATATTACCAAAAATTAGGGTTCTTACAGCCTCCCCTCCTTAAAAGGATTCCGTCCCGGAATCAGGTTGAAAACAGTTGGGGGTGCTTTTCACGCATCGCGCTCTCTAGTTCCCATGTTGATTCTTCGACATTCTGATTCCTCCACAAGACTCTCACTAGCTTGACAACCTTGTTCCTCAGCACCTGTTCTTTTCTATCCATGATTTCTACGGGTTGCTCGACATATGTTAAGTCCGGTTGCAGATCCACTTGATCATGTTCTATTACATGTCGGAAGTCGGTATGGTATGGTCGTAGCATGGACACATGGAACACATTATATATTTGCTGTAAGCTCGGGGGTAAAGCCAATTCATAGGCTAACTTCCCAACTCGTTTCAAGATCTCAAAAGGTCCAATAAATCTCGGGCTTAGTTTTCCCTTCTTACCAAACCTCATCAATCCTTTCCACGACGATACCTTCAACATCACAAACTCTCCTACCTCATATTCTTTGTCCTTGCAGGTCTGGTCCGCATACTTCTTCTGTCTGTCTTGGGCCGCTACCAGCCGTCCTCTTATGAGCTCAATAGTTTCTCTTGTCTGTTGGACCAGTTCAGGCCCTAAAATCTTTCGCTCTCCAACTTCTTCCCAACACAAGGGAGACCGACATCTTCGTCCGTATAAAGCTTCATATGGGGGCATGCCTATACTCGCATGGTAACTATTGTTGTAGGAAAATTCGATCAACGGCAAGTGGTCATCCCAACTCCCTTTAAAATCAATGGCACATACCCTCAACATGTCCTCGATGGTCTGGATGGTTCTCTCACTCTGTCCGTCTGTTTGGGGATGGTATGCAGTACTCATGTTTAACTTGGTCCCCACACAATCTTGAAAACTTCTCCAGAACCTGGAGTTGAATCTTGGGTCTCTATCTGATACAATGCTCACAAGAACCCCATGTCTAACCACAATCTCCTTTAAGTAAATATCTGCCAGCTTGTCGACAGTATATCTCTCGTTGATTGGAAGAAAATGTGCTGACTTGGTCAACCTATCGATAATTACCCAAATGGCATCATGATTAGTCTTGGTCTTTGGTAATCCGACCACAAAGTCCATCGCAATTTGCTCCCACTTCCACTCGGGTATCTCTAACGGTTGCAACAATCCACTGGGCCTTTGGTGTTCGGCCTTCACTCTTTGACATGTCAAGCATTTACTTACCCACTCTGCCACGTCCTTCTTCATATTAGGCCACCAATAGTATTCTCTCAGATCTCTATACATCTTAGTGCCTCCAGGGTGAATTGAGTACCTCGAACTATGAGCCTCTTGCAAAATCTCATCTTTTAATCTTGAACGTTCGGGATCCATATCCTAGATGTGTACCTCATAATTCCATTCCCGTCCTTCTCACACTTAATTTCCTCGCCAGTCAAAACTTTCTCCATCGAATTCTTTTCTTCTTCTATCTTCTTTTCCTGGCACAACTTAATCTTTTCCAATAGCGGTGGTTGGACTTTTATTTCCATTAGACTCTCTTATCCAATTCCTGGTAACCTCACTTCAATCTCCAGTTTCTCAAGGTCCTTGATCAATTCATCCACTGACGTTATCATCTTAAGCTTCTCCTTTCGGCTAAGTGCATCGGCCACCACGTTGGCCTTCCCTGGGTGATAATGAATCTCACAATCATAATCTTTGATTAGCTCTAGCCATCTCCTCTGCCTCATGTTTAACTCTTTCTGAGTGAATATGTACTTTAAGCTCTTGTGATCCGTGTAGATTTCACACTTTTCTCCGTAAAGATAATGTCTCCAGATCTTCAAAGCAAAAACTATTGCTGCTAATTCCAAATCATGGGTGGGGTATCTTATCTCATACTCCTTAAGTTGTCTGGACGCATACGCAATCACCTTACCGTGCTGCATAAGCACACACCCTAAACCTTTATGGGATGCGTCGCTATAAATCACAAAATCTCCCTTATCATCAGGTAGGGCTAGTACTGGTGCTGTCACCAACCTCTTTTTCAACTCTTGAAAGCTCTCTTCGCATTTTTCAGTCCACACAAACTTCTCGGTCTTGCGAGTTAGTCGGGTCAAAGGGGCTGCTATCTTTGCAAAGTCTTGGACGAATCTCCTATAGTAGCCAGCCAGTCCTATGAAACTTCTCACCTCTGTCGGAGTGGTTGGTCTCTCCCAATTTGATACAGCCTCTATTTTGGCTGGGTCCACTAGAATGCCTTGTTCGCTAATCACATGCCCTAAAAACTGAACTTCCTTCAACCAAAATTCGCACTTCGAGAACTTAGCGTACAACTTTTCTTCTCTCAATGCTCCCAATACAATCCTCAAGTGCTCTGCATGTTTCTCCTTCGTCTTGGAATAAATCAAGATATCATCGATGAAGACTATAACACACTTGTCCAAGTATTTCTTGAAGACTCGATTCATTAAGTCCATGAAAGCTGCAGGGGCATTCGTTAACCCAAATGACATCACTAGGAACTCATAGTGTCCATACCGGGTGCGAAAGGCCGTCTTTGGTATATCTTCTGGTTTAATCTTTAACTGGTGGTACCCGGTCCCTAAATCAATCTTAGAGAAATAAACCGCATCTTTCAATTGGTCAAACAAGTCATCTATCCTGGGCAAGGGATACTTATTCTTTATAGTCACCTTGTTCAGCTCCCGGTAATCTATA
Source organism: Saposhnikovia divaricata (assembly GCA_036435485.1). Classification (NCBI taxonomy): domain Eukaryota; kingdom Viridiplantae; phylum Streptophyta; class Magnoliopsida; order Apiales; family Apiaceae; genus Saposhnikovia; species Saposhnikovia divaricata. The sequence continues at coordinate 131,962,082 of CM071594.1, read as the reverse complement.
CATAATCTCATGCTGCCGTCCTTCTTCTTCACGAATAACACCGGGGCTCCCCACGGTGACACACTAGGTCTTATCATCCCCTTATCCAACAACTCTTGTAACTGAGTGGCCAGCTCTTTCATCTCCACTGGGGCTAGCCGATATGGGGCTTTCGAAATTTGGGGCCGTACCCGGAACTAAGTCTATAGCAAACTCGATGTCCCTATCGGGTGGTAGTCCGGGAAGATCGTCCGGAAATACATCCGCGAACTCATTAACGACAGGGATTTCCTGCAGGTTTGGTGCCTCCTTCTTGGTATCCTTCACATAGGCTAAATAGGCTTCGCATCCTTTACGTAACAACTTCTTAGCTTGAATCATGGTCAGGAACTTTTGGTTTTGCCGTTTCCCACTAAACACTACTTCTTCGTCCCCTGGCAGTCTCAAACTTACTTTCTTCTTGACACAATCAATCTGGGCTCCGTGGGTTGTTAACCAATCCATACCTACTATTACGTCAAACTCCCCCAGTTTAAAAGGTATTAAGTCTACCCAAAAGTGTCACCCTTCTATTTCTAAGTCACAACCTGGACATACTTGGCTAACGGGAATAATTTCATGATTAGCTATCTCTATTTGCAATCTGTCTTTCAATGGTTCAGTCTTAAGGCCTAACTGACATACAAAATCTAGAGATATGAAAGACTTTGTAGCTCCCGAATCAAATAAAACATTTGCTTTAACTGAGTTGAGTAATAGGGTACCTGCAATCACATCCGTGTTCCTCACGGCATCCTGCACCGTCATGTTAAAAGTTCTAGCAGTAGGGGCCTTGTTAGAAGCAGTTCCACTCACTCTCGATGCAGCTGGCCCAGAGGACATACATTCCCTCATTCGGTGCCCTGGTTTCCCACACTTGAAGCAATTACCTCCGACACTCGGGTTGTTACTAGTTCCGCGACAGGCGTTAGCATAATGCCCTGTCAGCCCACACTTGAAGCATTTCACATCTTGCAGGTTACACACGCCCGCATGTTTCCTTCCACATTTGTTGCATTCTGGGGGTTGGGTTCGGGATGGGGTAGAGTAAGACGATCCTTGTAGTCGGCCGCCCTGGCCCACACTCCAACTTTCAGCTCTTTTGGTTCCAAAGTTCCCGCTTGGTTGGGACATCGTTCCTCCCTTAAATTTGCTCGGAAAGCTCCCACCAGCAGAGTTTCCTTTTCGGCTATCCAACTTCCTCTTCTTTCCTTCTCTCTCCTTCTGCATCTGTTCACTTCCAGCTTCAACAATTAACGCTTTCTGTACCAGGGTGGCATAGTCTATCAGCTCAAGAACCGCCACACGATTCCGAATCCATTGTTTTAGCCCTAATTGGAATCTTCGGGCCCTCTTTGCCTCAGAGTTCACATATTCTGGCACAAACCTTGACAACTCAGTAAATTTGGCCTCATACTCGGCCACCGTCATATTTCCTTGCTTCAGCTCCAAAAACTTTAGCTCCATTTGTGTCTCCATGAACCTAGGAAAGTACTTCTCCAAGAACAGCTCGCTAAATCTCTCCCAGGTTACCACACCTCTTCCTTCCAAATTCTTCTTAGCTTCCCACCAATAGTTCGCCTCACCCTTCAAAAGGTAAGTGGCGAAAACAGTCTTCTGCTCCTCAGCGACACCTAGTATCTCGAAAGATTTTTCCATTTCCTTCAGCCAAGCCCTTGCCTTGACAGGGTCGGCAGTTCCTTTAAATTCTGGGGGTTTCAGGGATTTGAAGTTCCGGAAAGCATTAGCATTAGCATTCTGGGGTGGTTGCTGAACTGGGGGTCGGTCCAAGTTCTGCCTAAGTAACTCCATGAACTGTTCCATAGGGCCTCCCCTAGGATGTTCTACCTCTCGGGTATCATCACCAGCTTCTTCTTCTTCATACTCAGAGTCATCAAACAGGTTATGATCGTTGCCCTCATTATCACTCAGGTTGACATTCTCCCCTTCATGGTTCTGGTGGCCTCCGGCTCCATGGTGGCTACCCTGGCCCTCAGAACTAATCAAGTGAGCTCGAGTGTTCATTCTTCTGGGTGGCATGATTCTGATAATAAAACAAGAAAGGGGTTAGGGTTTTCCAATTACCTGACAGCGTTTGCACGGCCAGGAGCGTATCGTTCCTCCTCATAAGGGTGGAAGTGCAAGAGTTTTAATAATCCGATGTTGGAGATAAAATGTCAAATATTTTTGGGGGAAAATCCCTTTGGGATGCGAAAATATTTACAAGAGTTTCCAAAATTTCGAAACCTCAAAAATATTTTTTTTTTCAAAATTTCAAAACATTTTTTTTTTTGCAAAAAATTTATTTTTAAAGATTGTAGGAACATTTTTGGGAATTGTAGAAAACAATTTAAAATCGCATATCGTAAGTTGAAACAGTATGGTTGTATTTGTGGCTTGTAGCAATTGTATAATCACAGTTGTATATCAAGACAGTAAAGCATGGCATCGGAAAGTAAAGCAGTTGAGGCATATTAAGGAAACTGAAACTAAATTAATACGGTGCAAGGGTTATCACAAGTTTGGATATTAGAGTCAAATACATAGTTCCGATGTCAAAGTCTAGCAAAAGTGGAACAAATACAAATACATCATCCGAATAGTCAGGCTACACAAAAGTAGGGCTACATCTATACATACTACCCGAAGTCACATCTACATATCTGTAGGTCAGTCTACTCATCCACTGGTCAGAAAGGATACCACTGCACAAGTCAACTATCCCGCAAAATCGACACACTAATGTCATCTGAACCTAGGGGACTGAGCTATCAGTAACACATCACGGGGCCGCGCCGCGACGGAGCAAAGTCCTCACTCGGGTAAATGCACGACACACAACACGCCTAGCATCCCTAGCCTGGATCACTCCGCCCCCGCGGATCCCTAAACCAAGAATCCTATCGTGACTCCTCATCTCAATCCTGTGGAGTCGAGCCCTAGTCCTCCTAGCAACAGTGGTCCTCATCTCGGCCTGGATCCTCAAGCGCGCCTCGCGCTCCTCCACTAGTGCCCGCCTCGCCTCGTTAAGTCGGGCCTCTGCAGATAGTAGGTCTCGGGTCAGGAACTGTACCACGTAAGCATGCTCAGTACCAGACACTGGGGGTAGGTCCGCCGGTGGAGGTGGTATGACAGGAACAGGCGTAGGTGCAGCAGCAGCAGCAGGAGCAGGAGCAGGGGTAGGGTCAAGCTCCTCCTCGCCAGAAGTGTCATCCTCAGAGTCACTGTCCGATGAAACAGGGCTAGATGTCTGTGGAGAAGGTGGGGGTGACACAACACGACCCTCGCCGGATCTCACACTCTCCTCATCAGTAGCTACAGGAGATGGGGTAACAGGCTCAGGCTCAGGCTCAGGCTCAAAGGGCTCCTCAACGGGATCCTCATCATCAGTACTCTCTATCACTGTAATCCAGGGGCCAAGCTCGGAGTCAGCACCCATATCCTCCTCAGGATCCTCGGTCTCTCGCATCAGGGCCTCATCATGCTCTCTCTCGAAAGCCTCAGGGTCTGGTATCTCCTCCATCTACACAAGGGAAATAAGGTGGGTCACTAACCATAAAAGAAGGGTTTAGGAGTAGTTCCCTCACGGGCCTTAAAGTCAGGGCTATATCCGATAACCCGACTACAAACTCGATGAGAGTTCTAAGTATCATTAAGGTTGTTATTAAGGTTATCGTTATTGTTATTATTATTAGGGTTGCTTTCTTAAATTACTATCGTTTCTGAGAACTGTAACCTCGCTCTGATACCATTTCTGTGACGCCCCCAGATCCGGGGTCGGAGATCTAGGCGCTCACGGTCCATTTTCCATTAATAACATACCTGTTCTTGCACACAATATAAATAACACAGCCATCGACCCCACAATAAACTCACACCACACTCACACACACAGGTTAGAGCCTCAGAAACGTCACACATTGATTAAACAGTAATAAAGTTATCAGAGTTATTACAGACCGAATTAAATAGTATTTATGCTACCAGCAACACTTCGATATGAAGCGAAGTTGGCGGCTTGAAAGTTTGTTACGATACACTGCCTTGCACAGGTCATGCTGATAAATAAAACGTACTAACAAAAGCTGCCAACCAATTCGGCTAATGGGGCCTACCGGTGGAATCTCAAGTGGTGGCTCGGGCCTAGTCACCTGCTTTCGAACAGTCTGCCTGGGTCTTGCCATTTCGCTTAGCTGTTGTGTTTGTAAAATTTGAAAACAAGCAAGAGTGAGCAACTATAGCTCAGCAAGAAATATATATGTAAGATAGGCAATATAACATCTCATATGATTGGCAGTTGATATATTTGTTTGTATCAATCTGTTATAAAATCACTTGTCATAATTGATAAATCTCGAAGGTGCAACAATATGTGCCCTCGTTTTCAAAATAAACTTGCAGTTCTAGATACTGCATTGAATCAACATCTTTCTCATCAAAATAGAACACTATCAGCAACTTAGCACAAAAGCCTAAGAAGCAGTGTCAAAGCATTTTTCCAAAATGGAGGAATGGGACTTAAAGAAAACACAAAACCTGACAAGGATTGACGATGATCAGTCGCCACATCCAAGTCCAATAATCCGCGGGTCTTCTCTACCGGTAGAAGGATAGAAACTACATCCGTAACTATCCCTCGGGTGAAAACTACATCCGTAATCACCCTCGATGAAAACTACATCCGTAATCATCCTTCGGCAACACCTGGGCCGGAATAATAAGTGATGGACCGCCTGGCTCACGGCCGCTTACACATCCCGGGAATCGTTCGTCAACGGTTCCCATACCTGCCAGAGTCCCTTTTTCTTTTCTTTTAAAACTTGATTTTGATTGAAAATAGAGTAATTGAGGTTCGACATCAGTCGACCGATGATTCTTGAAATCATACAAGAAGCAGAATCTGACCGGGGGTTTTCGAAAATGTTTTGAGTTCGAAAGAGTTCGAGTTTGAAAGAATTAAAAAGTATCTTGGATTAACATGTCTGTAAATAATGAACAGTAATTAATAAGTAATATTTAAATATTTAATATTAATAATTAATAAAATAATTATTCGATAAAATAAACTTTTAATCCAAGATAGGGTTTCGAGTATGTACGAAGATATAGCAATAGTTATTTGAATATACGATACCACCCGAATGACCCTTCGGGTTTTCGCAATATAGATACGATATAATGATATACCGCTCCCCGGTCAATAGTATATACGGACCGCTACGACCTCTATTGCTAGAGTCGTTGTCCGAAGAAAACATTTCAATCTAGGTTCAAGGGGTAAAAGCATACATGTACTTGTTCAATCTCAATTGCATCAATACTTCGACAAACATAGCATTTGGTATAATTTGAAAACTACAAACACAACAGTGAAAATCCTTTTATAGGGATAAGTTTTGAAAAGTAAACTTGCCTTGGTTTGGTTGGGGTGGTCGAGCGTGCGGATTCGAACGATCTATACATAAACAATAATCGTTCGTTAGTACCTTAACAATTTCTCTTTAATTACGGGGTTTTAAGGGGGTGCGAAATTAACTTAACGACTTCGCCTTATGACTCCCTAGCCCCACTATAGGTCCATGTCATCACTCGTTTACGCTCGTCACTTACTCGACTTAATTTAGTTACCACGTTCGAATCATAACCACTAACCCTAGAATAATGTTCCACTAATCGACTTTTTCCATTGCGCGAATTTTACTCTAGCATTTTTATAAAATCCAAAAATTCATATTTTAATCCAATTCCTTTTGGGTGGTCTTCACCACTGCATTAGCTACATTCTCAAATTTTTCCATGATCCCAAATATATTTTAAGGTGTTTAAACAAGGTTCACAAGGGGGTCACTTAATGCAGTCCATAGTCCAGAAACAAAATTCACTCCACCGGCCATAACTAAAAATCCACACATCACCTAGCTATGAACCTTACATTTCCAGAAGCTACATTCAATTATCTTTCCAACAATATAAGGTAGGACATCAGGGGACATCAGTTGGAGGTTCAAAATCGTGATACAACACAGATCAAAGTTCCTGGACAAACTCAGCAAGCTCAAACCACTTAGATCAACCATTTTTCATACTTCCATAACATAATCACCACTTAATACACTTAGATCATGACTCATAACACTCATGGAGATATATATATTAACCATAGTCATAAAAATCACAATCTCAACATCAAAACCCAAGATCCATGCTATCCAATACATATACATCCAAGATAAGTCCTAAAACACATGGATCTACTACCATACTATATGAACAACACATAACCAAGGGGGGTTTAAGATTTTATACCTTCTTGAGCTCCCAGAGGCCTTGAACAATCTTTACACAACTCAAAAACACCTTAGATGGCCTCCTACAACACTTACAATGCAAGATCTAAATGAAAAACAAACTTGGTTACCATTTACCAAAGCTTGAATAATTTGTAACTTGAAAATGGTTGGATAGAATGGAGTGAAATTGATAGCATACCTTGTATATATGATGTAGATGACCTAGGAATTATGGCAAGATTTATGAGTGATGGGAGAGGGGAGAAGAAGAAATTTTCTTCTTCTCTCTTTTGCTTGGCCGAGAGCAAGCTTCAAGGGGGGGGGGAGAGAAAGTTTTTGTGTTTTGTTTTTGTGTTTGTCTTGGGTGAATAATTAGTGTTAGGTCATGTAGTTGGGTGATACATATCACATGTAAGCATAGGTGGTAGTACTAGAAAGCATGGGCTCTTGTACTATGTGTCCCCTTTCTTGAAAAAGTAACCAACTAAACACTATTCATCTTCCAATGGCCAACTAACTTGTTTGATTTCTAACTACTTGGTTGCATGGGCTTGCATGCAATACTACTCCTTGTATTATTATTCTTCCACCAATGCTTATAATTAATTCTTTAATTCGTATCGTATCTTAATTATTCTCTCGTAATAATATTACGTCGCGTAGAGATTTCCCCTATAATTCCTTAAGTACTAATTGTGTAAATTCCTCGAATGTTCATAATTCCTCGTCATAACTCTTAATAAATCCTTTAATATTCTAACCATTCTCAAATCTCAAGTTTAATAAATATTACTAACAGTAAGACTCCTGCCTTCACAATCTCTCTGTATATCTTACATAATAAATGCAACAACGCAGTTTCTCAGACAATCAATTCTATTAATCAACAGGGATGACTAGAAAGGTTCCATAATGATAATGTCACAAGATATTAAATAGAAGGAAATATTACCAAAAATTAGGGTTCTTACAAAACACATTGATATTCGTTATCATTTTATTAGGGAGTGTGTTGAGCGTGGAGAAGTGATTGTTAAGTATGTTCGAACAGAGGAGCAGAAGGCAGATGTCTTGACTAAAGCTATGTCCAAGATGAAGTTTGAGCGAATGAGGAAGCTACTGGGAGTAAGGAATTTGATCGAGAACAGTCTTTGATTAAGGAGGTGATTGTTGGGCTTTTAATCAAGACTGTTGGGCTTGTTTATTTTGGTTATTGAATAAATTAGATTGGTTTGTTAGCTGTAGTCGTATGTGACTCAGTCATGCACGTAGTTGAGATATTTTAGGAAGCTTTGAATTAGTAGCAGTAGTGGAGTAACTATAGGAGTTTGTTTAGCTATTTTCTAGAACCACCTTCGTGGTTTGTTTCTATTTATGTACTGCATTTCCTTTCACTAATGAGAAGAAGTAGACAACTTTCTTTTCTCAGTTTATATCTTTCAAACACTTATATACACGTCTGTATACCAGATTAAGAAACTAGACAAAAATTATGCAATAAAAAAATCAACTACATCTTCTCTTTGAGGAGGAAATAAATGCCCAATGCTCCTTTACTGTCATAGAAAAATTGAATATAAAGTTTACCTCTATAGTCTCCAACTGAAGATGAAGAATCTTAGCACTACCCAGGCCGGGTAACATAATTATAAAATGTTGATAATATTCTTTCAATGCCTTCTTTGTGATGTTCTTTCGATCTATCCAACCCCCTAATTTTATGTAGACATTGTCCAACTTAGAATCTTCGAATGTGATTGGAAAGATACCAACAGAAGTGAAATTAGTGAGTTTCGGTGCCAAAACCACAATGTTACCCTCAAAACTATTATAGTAGCGACTCTCGATCTTCAGGTTCAACAATTGAGGACAACGAATGTAACAGTCTTGCACAGACAACAAATGTAGTTTGAGATTCTGCAAACTGACAAGTGCAGCCAAGGTGTCAGTCATATTCCCTGGAAAATCTACTCGAGCAAGCGTCAAAGTTTTCAATGCGGGTAAATTCCAAATTTTGTGGGGCATTTTGCACGCTCTAAGCAGTGTTGTAAAAAGCGGGAATCGGACTTAATCGGTGGAGGCACTGTCCAGGGATTAATCGGATAATCGGGGATTAATCGGAATAATTAATCGAATCATTAATCGAAGCTAATTTAATATTATTTTAAATATAATTATTATTAATATATGTAATTTTTTTTATTATTTTGATTATACATGAATAATTATCATATATTTATAGAAATATATTTAAAATATATAGCATTATTAAAGTAAATATAAATTTTAAGATCTAATTTTTGAATTAGGGTCAATATGAGAGAAAAAATTGATAAAATTCATGATTTAACCGTTTAAAATATTAATTTCATATATGAGAATAAGATTTTTCTTAAACTTTATTCAATTTTATACTTTTTGAATTTTTTTTAAAAAAATTTCTACAAAATTTTCAATTTTTTATCAATGAGGCCGATTTTTGACCGATTAATCCGATTTTTGACCGATTAATCCCGATTTTGACAGACTTTTGAGCGATTTTTTAAAAAACGATTTTTTAGCCGAACAACGATTAATCTGTACGGTGGCCTACCGAATAGCGATTAATCGGCGAATAATCCCGATTAATCGCCGACTTTTAGAACAGAGGCTCTAAGACGAAGAGTCGTTATTCGTTAACTCAGGCAAACTTAAAAAATAATCCGGGTCTTGAAACTTCCAAAAAGCAAGACTCAAAGTCCTCAAAGCAGGCAAACAGGTCAAACATCGCACCGACAAAACACGATTATCATCATCAGTAGGTAACAAAAACAAACGTAGCTTCCTCAAAGCCCGAAAATCCCAACAATCCGATTCCTCCACAATATCCTCAATTTTCATTCTCAACTCAAGTTTCGTAATCGAATTAGAACTAAACTTACACAACTTAACCGCCTTATGTTCCTTCCACAAATAAACATTCAAATCCAGAACATTATGCGAAACAGCATAGTCAATAAACTTATCACTTAAACCTGGCGGGAGATACGTCATCTCCAAACACGACATCGAAGAATCATGGTTCCGGTGCTTTAAAACATGACGGGCAAGACTAGATGAACTTTTGGATGAACCGCCTAAAGGACATTCAAATTTAAGAAATGGGAGAGTAGTCCAAATAAGCTTCCATCATTTCGAAAGAATGCTGGTTCGAACAACTGATTTGGTATCATGTAAAAACTTGAGGATGAGATGAATAACATCATCAGGCAAAGAGCTGATCTTGTCTTCTCCTTTGTATTCCCTTATGTGTCTCATTTTCTTCCTCCTACCCCACCGAAGATCCATTGGATTCACTTAGTAGTCTGTTAATTTGAAGCCCTAATTTCATAAAATAGAAATGGGGAGTGGTTTATTGTGGCTACTTTTTTACATTTACATAATTACATTACAGTGCTCGTTTCTTTTAATCATAATTTCCTATTTTCTGTCAAGGTTCTAAAAGATTTAGTCCATTAATACCCGATTAATCTTCTGTAAAGTAACTAATCGATTCAATTTTTGAAATTCGATTAAGCCTATGAATTTATTTAAAATGATATATTTAATTATAAATTAAACTTTATGTTAAATATTATTATAATATCCGATTAATATTCCGATTAATCCCCGATTATCCGATTAATCTTAAATCAGTACCACAATCGATTTATACCGATTATCGATATTTACAACCATGTCATCCATACATAAAAAGTTCCCGCTCGGACTTCATCATTTGGCCTTTAAAAAAATAAAAACCCATTTCGGAATCGATATGGGCTTCATCATTCAACCTTTAAAATATAAAAACCCATTTCAGAATCGATATGGGCTTCATCATTCGACCTTTAAAATATAAAAAACCATTTGGGAACCGATATGAAAAGAGGTGGGTGAATGTCAACTTTAACCTTTTTCTATACAAAATACACAAAAATAAATATTTTTAGAATTTTGGCCAATTTTAATCATGGATACACAATTGCTAGTGGAATATCTATTTTTATATGAAATACCAATTTGTAACGGAGTATCCTGGACCCTTATTTGGAATAATCAACTATTAGTGAAGTACTCCCTTCGTCTCATAATATGTTTCCTGTTTTTAAAAACACGTTTGCCAATGCACACTTTTGATCATTAATATCTTAAATTTCGTATTAGTATTAAATTTAAAAACTTCACTGTATTAAAGTACTCATAAATACGAATCCAACAAGATCACTCATGACTATATTTTATCTTATAAATTATTCGTAAATTAATAGTCAACCGCTTATAATGAACAGTGTCCAAAGTCAACACAGGAAAGACATGCTAAGAGCAACTCCAACCGTACATATTCCTTACCTATAATGTGCCTAGGTGGACAAATATAGGGATTTTAGTTTAAAAATAAAGCTCCAACCCTACCCCTCATCCCCTTTATTTTTTAGGGGAGAGAAAATATAACCCCTTATTTGAGGGATCAAAATTAGATCCCCTATATCCTTCACCTCATCTATCCTCCACCTCATTGGTTAATTTATAAGAATGTTCAAAATTTAAATTTCAAAAAACTACACTAAAAATTACTTTTAGAATATAGGGTATGAATATAGGGTATATGATTGGAGTGAAACATAATTTTCATTACCTATATTTTTAATAATCCCTATTTTAGGGGTTAAGGAAAGGGAAGAGCATTGGAGTTGCTCTAAGACATAGTGAGTATCTTATACTCCCTCTGTCCCTCATGGTTCTTTACAAGAGGGATGGACACGGAGACCAAGAAAATGTGTAAAAAATGAGTAAAGTTAGATGAAAAGTGGGTAAAGTGGTGTGACCTATTAATATTGAATAATAGATTTGAGATAGTGGAGGAAAGTAGTGGGTGTAATAATGTTTTTTATTGTTAAATATATGAGATAGTAGGTGTAATAGTGGGAGAAACTTACTATTTTTGGAATGTAAAGAAATGAGAGGAACACCCCAAAATAGTAACTGTAAAGAAATGAGAAAGACAGAGGAGTACCACTTATGATATCCAAGTATCCAACTGCTAGTGATGTATTCCAAAAGTTAATAATGGCCACTTTTTTCAAAATGATAATTTTTTTAATTTTTATCAAAAATGATTATTTTGTAATTTTTTTGAAAAGTCATACGTCGTACCGTGACCTGTGTTTAATTATTGGCGCACAAAATTTTGGTACTAGTCAGATTCGGTTATTAAATGATTATCAGTCCTAATCCGCTAATTCGTTTATCTAACAAGTATTTTATTTATTAATTATATAATCATTTAAATTAATCGGTAAATATTATTATATGTCCTATTTATTACTCTCTCCATCCTACTCATTTCTTTACACTTTTTCAATATTGCTTTACACGTATTTTAAGATTTATATAAAGTATAGTTTCATAACTTATTTTTAAAATATTCTATTCTTGAATAAAAATTTAAACATTAAATTTTTATTCAGAAGAAACAAAAATTAAAATTTAATAATGAGACTACACTTTATAGGAGCCTTAAAATGCGTGTCGAGCCCTCGGTCCCAAACGTAAAGAGCTCGCTGGGACAGAGGGAATAAATTATTGTATATTTTATTAATTTGTTTTGATGATTTTAAGATACAAATTTTGTATGTTTAAAATTTTTAAATGGTATGATTTCATTATAATAATTATATATATGGTGCCCGCGATATTTTCAGAAAAAGAGGGATTTTAGTTAGAAAATATAAAAAAATAATACATTTTACCTAAAAAAGGTGATCAATAAGTTAATTACAATATTTTATTGAATAGAAAAGGTAACGAGTTTTAGCTAAAAAGAAAATTAGTTCGTTATTATTAATTACAATATTATTAGGGTGGATGCCCAAAATACCTTTCTTTTTAAGGAAGGAGTCCAAAATACCTATTCCCATAGTGGACTTTGTCTCATAGTGGACCGGATAATTAACATAATTATCCTATTGGGCCTACTTTTTGCAAAAACAAAAGGCATGACACATATTATTAGCTTGAGGTTCATTATTTCCTAAGCCGATAATACTACCGATATGGTTTTTTAAACCGTCAATTTCTTGACTGTTCCTAATGTAGAACCTATAATGCTGTTCTTGCATCATTTCTAAACTGATATAGAATTCTTTAAGTCGGTCTAGTCTGTTGTTATTGATATCTAGACATGCTAGATCTCTTATTCTGGTGAAGAAATCTTCATCATTAAGCCTAAGGGTTTCACCATTAATGATTAAACTCCAAGGAAACATTACTGACCTACGATTATTGCTAATCATAATCAAAATTGCTAAATATATAAACGAGTATATAAATTTGTTTAGAACAGGGTTAAGAGTTTTACCAGACATTTTTCAATGATCTATATTTGCATGGAATTATTGCACTTTAAAAATTCTTTTTCTTCTCTAAATCTTCGAATTAATATCTCTAGTCTTCAATCATGTGAGCGGCGTTTCCCTAACGGCCTCGTGCCTGTACTCCCTGTGCTCTAAAGCGGACTCCAGAATAACCCAAGACATAACCAAGATTTTCAAAAGAAAAAGACTTTTTAATGATTCATATAATTATACAGATATAGACTCATTATGAGTCTGTTTACACTCGTAACCCCGTAGGGTTTTTACTCACTCATTATGAACTCGTTGAATGCTTATTGTACAGTGCGTATGCTCTGCTTTGTTCAAGATGTCCAATACTGAAATGGAACTCATTCTTTTAAAGACGAAGGATTGAGGATCTATACAAAATATACGTAATTGCATATGTAATTTGCATATTATTGGTGCACTAGCGTCTAAGGAGATAAGATTTCTTATCTTCCTCTGTCTTGTGCTGAGTCAAAAGTAGATGCTTGTCTACTTGTCTTCATCGACCATTCCTTTTCCTTTATCTATAGTAGAGGTAGTGGAGGAATCTTTTGCCATTACCTTTTCTTCAGAGGTGGTAGGGCTACAATTTTGACAATCAAGCTGAATGCCAAACTTTCTTATCTCCTTTTGCTTTCTTTTACAAAAGTGATCTTTATGTGAGCCAACAGTATTTTTATGCAATAGCTGTCTTCTGAAAGCTATGATTTTGTTGTAGTCTTCTGTAGTTAATCCCTTGTGGGAGTAAGATGTCATTAAAGAATAACATGTTGCAAGGTTAACCTTTAATTTATCTTCTGGCTTGATGCTAAATAACTTATTGATTAAAATCAATAACTTTTGCTCAGCAAACTCTCTTAGATCTTTCTTTTCCAAGGTAGACTCCATGGCTTGACTTGGAGAGTAGATTTTTTCCTTAGCAATACCAACCTGAACATAGTGAGTTGGTTGATTTGGTGGACAGTCATATTCTTCTTCATCCTCCCAACAAATAATGGTATTGGTAGTTTTGATGAAGATGTCGACTTCCTGGACTTTAAGACAATTTGCTTTGTATGCCTTAACTGCTTTTCTAAATTCCTTAGGGAATCTAGAGATTTCCAAGAGATTACTAGCAGTAGGATAAACTTGTGCTAATAATCCGAATTGATATGCCTCGTATACCATGTCTGGATCGGCATTTGGATAGAAGTTAAAGTAGCTGACATTCTTCTTATCTGTAGTGAAGAAATGCTCATCAACGAACTTCTGTTCTGTGGCTGATCTGCCATATTGATAAAGATATTTGAACTTTGAATATGTAATTGCAATAGTTTCAGTATCTTCTTCTAGCTGTTTCAACAATGTTTGTTGACTTTTTGGAATCATTCCCAGCACTATTTTGCTTGAAAATTCCTTATTTTGAGTAACCACACCTGCATAAGTTGGCTGTAATGCATCTGCGTGACTTATCAGCTCAAGTGGTGGCTTGGATTGCTGAGTAGTATAAAGATTTGAAGCAACTCTTGCTTCTGCAAAAGATTTAAATCTCTTGTGTCTTACATTAGAGAATCCTTTAACAGCTTTCTCTGCAATTTCCCATGTGGTGTATATTCCTGTATTAGGACCATTGAACACAACATAGTAGGCTTTAGGGCCTTTATATCCGAAAGGGACTGCTGAAGTTTGGCCTTCAGTCTTTTTAAGGATTTGAATTCCCCCGTTAGGTCTCAAATTTAGATATGAGGGTTTAACTAACGTTGTGGAGGTCTGTACCTCATTCTGAATTTTTTGCAAATTCACAGCCTTCAACGGATTTGTTGAATCTTTACCTGGAGCCGTTTGTTCTGGATTAGTCACTTCTTGACTCATTTTTGAGGAAGGTGAAGTAATTATCTTTTGAGACGAAGTCGAAGCTTCGTGTTGGATTTTTGTCAAATCCACAGGCGTCAACGGAGTTGATATGCCTTTACCGGTAGCCGTTTGCTCCGGGCTAGTCTCAGATTCGTTCTTTGAAGAAGAAGGTTCAGAGATAACCTTTTGTTGTTCATGAAGAGAATACTTCTTCACAAATTCTATTTTCGCTCGAATTATTGAAAGTATATTTTCCAATGATTCGTATTCTTTTAGCAAAATCATTTGTTCTGCTAATAATTTTCTAGGGAGAAATCCTCCATATTTTTATCTCAAAGAAAGAGATTTTTATAGAGCAGAGCTCTTTGATCTAAACAAAATATCTTTGGTATTGAGAGGGTGTTTGGTGTTTTAGTGTGATTTCCAAATGCTGAATTCCTCTCTTATTTATAAGCCTGAAATGCCTTGGATACCTGCAAGTAGGATGTGACATTAACCTGTAGAGTTTTATTTTGTCATACCTTTTGATTTTGCTGGTATTCTCTTGTAAAGAAGTCGGCAGACAATTCTTAACTCCACTAAGGTGTTCAACCTCAAAGCTGTATCTGGAAAACCATTGCTGCCACCGCACAAGTCTTCCTTGCTTGTTATCTCCTTCAATCTTTAATTTAAGGAAATAAGTGAAATTCTTATTATCTGTCCTGACAATAAATTTAACAAGGGTTAGATAAATAGAAAATTTTGTAATACTCTCTTGACTGCCAAGTATTCCTTCTCATTAGAATGATATCTTGTTTCCGCGTTGATGTGGGCTAAAAGTAAGCCCTAAAGACACATTTAATGTGGTATTAATTAGACCTGGAATGGTCCAAACGTGGGGCCCACCAGATGGGCCCAAACCCTATTTACAATATTAATTTCATAACTAATATTAAGGGTAATAAACAGCTCGGCAAATAAGAGTCAAACAAGGATATTACTCTTACCTGACTTAGCCTACAAGATACGTATTTCAACATGGAAACTAATTCCTACAAGGAATAGATCTAGAACCTTCCTCAAGGAAGACTTGTCCACCAAGTCTCATACTCCTACCATAATTCTAGGGCTTCTCAGCCTATATAAAGGGTCTAACCCCTCATCTCAGAACTACGTTTTTTGGCTTGATCTTTGATACACATCAAAGTACGTAGGCATCTTGTGAAGGCAGATTTAGCCACGAGCACGAGAGCTGCCATTAAAGCACGAAGCTCACGAACCCTAGCATTAAATACAGCAAACCCTAGCCACAATCTACTAACCTAGTTTTTATTCCACAACATTTGGCACCGTCTGTGGGAAGAAGACATCAACCATGGTTAGCACACGAAGAACAGCACCAGGCTCGACCGAGGCACGTCCCATCACTTCTGCTCCGCCAGGCACGACCGAGGCTGCTATTGAGGCCTTGCCACTCAACTCAGCCCCACCCATCACGGAACCGGTTCAACCTCAAGGGACGAATCCCCAAGGAACCAACTCTCTTCAGATGGTGGTCTCTCCTCTTGTCGATCCTAACCGCCCTCCCTCCGGGGTACAGATCCATACAACGGATCTCCCCGTGAATACTAACCCCATGTATGGGTTGGCCAACTACCCCCTGCTCGAGAACCCGGACCGAGTGGTCATGCTTTACAGATCTGAGATCGCGAGTACCTGGACTACTCTGGCCCCTATACTACTGATTCGTCATCTGAGGATGACGATGATGACCATGACGAAGCCCCAAGGAGGCGATGTGCTAGTAGAGAGCCCCGAAGGAGGCCCCGAAGAATCCATGATGGACCTCCGCAAACAACTGAGGAAAGGATCAAGGCTCATGAGGCTGAAAGATGACGCCGCTAGGGAGCAAGCAAGCCAGAATCAAAGTCTGAATCGACCTCCTCCAATCAGTGTTCCTATTATAGATCTGGAGAGGCCGTCTAGAAGACGAAGAAGGGTCGATGCCTCAATTGAAGGAGCAACAAGGGCGGAAGTCCCCAGAAACAACCCCAAGGATCTTATGCCTTTGGATCTTGATGATCCAACACCTCCGTTCACTGAGGAGGTGATGAATGCCCGCATCTCAAAGAAATTCAAGATGCCGACAATTAAGGCCTATGATGGAACAGGCGATCCTGAAACTCATGTCAGGACATTCACAGCTGCACTACTGCTGCAGCCTACTAGTGACGCCTTAAAGTGTAGGGCGTTCCCCCAAACCCTGTCGGGTATGGCTCAAAGGTGGTATAGCAGGCTACCTGCGAACTCCATTGGCTCTTTCAAGGAGTTGAAGAGTGCCTTTGTTAGCCAATTCATTAGTGGAAGAGTTCATGAAAAGAGTTCTGCATCCCTCATATATGTGGTGCAAGGGAAGAACGAGAACCTGAGAGATTATCTCAAGCGATTCACCAAGGAGACATTGAATATTACAGATCTGGAGAACAAAGTGGCCATGGTGGCCCTGGAACACGGAACCACTGATCCTTTCTTCAAGAGATCTTTGGCAAAGCATCCTCCTGAGAACATGGCTGAGCTCCAACGAAGGGCTGACAAGTATATCAAAGCAGAGGATAGCATGAAGAAGGAAGCTGTTGTAGGTAACGGCAAGGGCTCCAATGATTTTAAGAAACGGAAGCAAGAACAAGAGTATGATGCTAGGGACAAGTATCCCCGAACTAGCAAGGATTCTGAATCACCATCGAAGAAGAGTTTCGGGCCAAGATTCAATGACTATGCAAGACTGAATGCTCCAAGGAGTCAGATCTTGTTGGAGATTGAGAAAGATAAAGATTTTCGATGGCCGAAGCCACTTAGGGGTGATCCCGAAAAGAGGAACAAAGATCAGTACTGTAGGTTCCACCGCGATACGGGGCATGATACGGATGATTGTAGGCAATTGAAGGATGAGATTGAATTCTTGATCCGAAAAGGAAAGCTGAACAAGTTCACTAAGGGTGATGATCGTGGAACTCAAAGGAGGGATTATGATAGAAGAGACAATGGTAGAAGGGATGATGATCGAGATCGAGATCGTAACCCACAGCCCCGAGGTCCAGTTATCAACATGATTTGGGAGGCCCGACAGCGGCTGGTACAACCCGAAACTCTCGAAAGGCGTATGCCCGAGAAGTGATGCACATCGTGGGAGAAGCCCCGAAGCGTGCTAGGACTGAGATAGCAATTGGATTCGATGACTCAGATCTCGCAGGGGTGAAGTTTCCCCATGACGACCCGTTGGTCATAACCCCTGTGATTGGGAACTCGGAAATGAAGCGAGTCTTGATAGACAATGGAGCTTCCGTTGATGTTTTGTTTCATGATGCATTTATAAAGATGGGATACACTGACTCTCAGCTGACCCCGACCAACATGCCAATTTACGGATTCAATGGAGTTGAGTCCAAGGTTGAAGGAATAATTCAATTACCTATGACTATTGGACAAGAACCTAAGGAGGCTACTCAGATGCTAAATTTTCTGGTGATTAAGGCATCCTCGACCTATAATACGATCCTGGGAAGGACTGGACTTCATGCGTTCAAGGCTGTTGCCTCTACCTATCACATGAAGATTAAGTTTCCAACCCGGAATGGAGTTCGAGAATAGAAAGGTGACCAGAAAATGGCAAGGAGCTGCTATGTGTCCGCATTGAGATCTGATGGAGTCGGGGGGCAGGTACTCCCGATTGAAGACATGGATGTCCGTGGTGATGATGAACACCGAGGGAAACCGGCAGAGGATTTAGTTCCTATCCCTCTAGAGCCGGGCAACCCTGAGAAAGTAACTTATGTGGAAGCATCTTTGAAAGAACCCTTGAAGGGCAAGTTGATAGCATTCTTGCAAGAAAATAGTGACGTGTTTGCTTGGACTGCAGCCGACATGCAAGGGATTGATCCCCAACTCATTACTCACAAGCTGAATGTTGATCCTGGGCGGAAGAGGATAAAGAAGAAGAAGAGAAATTTTGCTCCTGAAAGGCAGGAGGCCATTAAACAAGAAGTTGACAAACTCTTAGAGGCTGGGTTTATTGAAGAGATTCAGTTTCCCGAATGGTTAGCAAACCCTGTGATGGTCAAGAAAGTGAATGGGAAGTGGAGGATGTGTATAGACTTCACTGATTTGAATGATGCATGTCCGAAGGATTGTTTTCCCCCTGCCAAGGATTGATATGTTGATAGATGCAACAGCCGGACATGAGATGTTGAGCTTCATGGATGGGTTCAGTGGCTACAATCAGATTAAAATGCACAAGGATGACATCCCTAAGGTATCTTTCATAACTGACTTTGGTGTTTTCTGCTATCTTGTTATGGCTTTTGGTCTAAAGAATGCAGGAGCTACTTACCAACGATTGGTGAATAAGATATTCGCCCATCTAATTGGGAAAACCATGGAGGTCTATGTTGATGACATGTAAGTCAAAAGCCTACTCAAGGTAGATCACATTAAGCACCTCAGAGAGGCATTCGAAGTGCTGAGGCACCACAAGATGATGTTGAATCCAGCCAAGTGTGCTTTCACTACTAGAAAAACTAGATTAGACATCGCACCTTTTACATCGGTTTGAAAAACCACCGATGTTAAAAAGGTTTTTAACATCGGTTTTTTTAAAAGCGATGTTAAGTTGTTTCTCGGACATCGGTAGTTAAAATAACCGATGTCTTTTATGATTTTTTAAAAAATAAAAAACACGCGTAATACTTTCCCACCTTCTAATGAAAACATTCTCCCGCTTGTGATAGATATATTCCCTCTTAGCCCAAATTTTATTTCCCCCTTTCACACTCTCTCTCTCAAACATCCAGATCTCTCTTTTCATGTCTCTCTACCGTCTCTCTCTCCTTCCTCTCTCTCTCTCTCTCTCTCTCTCTCTCTCTCTCTCTCTCTCTCTCTATGTCTCCCACATTCTTCTCTTAGCTTTATCAACTGTAAATACACATGAACCCTAACTTTTCTCTTAAACAATAATGAAACCCTAGAATTTCAATTACTTCCAATCACACATGAAAAATCGCAGATCCTAGCTAATTAAGCTCAAAATCGATGCTGTCATCGTGCTAATGAAGCTTGAATTGGCTCTATTTCTTTGGAGTTAGCTTTCATTCTTTGAGTTTAAGTTCGATTTTTGAATTTTAATATTTGAATTTGTCTCTTTCAACAGATTTGTTGCAAATGGGTCTATGTTCTTGAGCAAATGGATCTATATTACAACAAGTAGTAAGTAACATTAATTTTTTTCCAATTTAGAATTCGTTCCATGTGTGTATATATATGTATGTATTTCAGCTTTAATTTATTTTTTAATTTATGTTATTTTTAATTTTGATTTTACAGGAGCATTTATTTGTGTGGGTTACCACTTTACTGGAGCAAGAGCAATTTTTATCTAGTTGAGGGTGTATAATTTTAATCTAGTTGGCTGTACTCTTACAATTTTAAAGTGAAGGTGTATAATTTTTCAATTTGTGAGACTGACTTTCTTAATATTTTCAAAATGTCAATACTTTTTGCGTCTACTTCCCCCTTTTCACATTGCTTGCTAGAAAGTTGGATAGAGTTTTGCTGGCACTAGGACTTCGTTGCAGTTAGCCCTAGGAGTTTTATCTTTCACTGAAAGGAGAGTATATTATATGGTCCTGCGACTCTAAATAGTATATTTAAGTGTGTGTATTGCTAGCATCTTATAGATTAGGTTTCTGAGTGTTGCCAGCTAGTATTTAGTGATTATCGGACATTTGAGACCGACCAAAATTGTATCCCTATATATAGTGTAATAGTATCATGTCCAAGTGAGTCTTTCTTTCACTATTTTACTCATGGTGTGCCATTTTAAATCGTGTTTTTATCTCAATTGGATATACTTTTGTTACATTTTAAAACTTTTTTTTACCAGTTCTGTATATATTATCTTGCTGACTGTCCCTCCATGATGTGCAGCTAATAGCTCTGATCAAGTGAAGGATCAGGATCTTCTCTCGCATCTATTGAAGAACCTTGCAAGTGTTGCGGGTACTATTAACCAAGAGAACCTTTCTGTAGTGGGTCTTCAAAATTGCAAGATGTTGTGGCATCTAGAGGACAGGTGAAAGATTAAACTTTAGATAAATGTTATAGGTTGCTTATTCAACTTATGAAATAGTTTTCTGTATGAACATTTAGGATCCTTCTAGACCTACCGGACAATGTATGGTTACGTCATCATCTAGAATGGCACAAAAGAGAGAGTTTATGGATATTGTTTCTGGTGAAAAATTTCGGACTCCGCCTGCTCAACTCTCTAATATTCATATTCCCACTAGAGACTGCATAGCAGTGAATGCAAATGCTTCGGACACAGGAATGGAAAAGATAAAAGAATTTAACATAGATTTAAATGATGTTTATGATGATTCTGAAGAATGTATGGAACCTTTGGAGATATGTGATGCCCCAATATGTGTAAGAAACGTATCTGCTAGTTACCCTGTATGGATACATCAAGACTCTGACAAATCAAGCCCACCTCAGACAAGTGCAAATTCAGGATCATTATCTACTCAATCACCATCTAGTTCCAGCGGAGAGGCTCAGGTATTATTGCTTATTGTTTGCACTCGCATCTTTTAAGATGAATGAAATTTCTGATTTTATCAAGCATGTATTCCTGTTATAAACACAAAGGAAGGTATCTTGTTCTGTAAGGTCCATCTCCCTGTCTCATGTCATACGCACATGCCATTTGATTTAGCAGTCTGATACTAACGTAATATGCATGAAGTAAGAAAGGGCTATAAAATTTTTCTTCATGAAAGTTATGTATCTGTATTTTACTGTAATTTGCATTCGTTTTGCAACAAATCTTTTCAAAAACCTATGTGCCTCAAATGTACACTGTCATAGGTTTGTCACTTTATTTTGTAATCAGAAGAGTTTATCCTGATACCTTATTGTGTGTTAAGTTATTTCAGATTCGTATGGCTAGAATTGTTTACAAACTCTTTGGGAAAAATCCTAGCGAGTTCCCACTTCCCCTGCGAAGTCAGGTATTTCACATTTCAGCTACATGTTCTATTGAAGTGTTTATAATTCCTTTCAAAGATGTAATTCTTTTAAAATGGAAAATTTTAGATTCTGGGCTGGTTAGCGCACAGTCCGACGGACATAGAAAGCTACATAAGACCTGGTTCTCTCATATTAACTGTATATCTTCGAATGTAAAAATCCACATGGGAGGTGGTAAGTTCTGTCAAACTTCTGTACTGTAAAATTCTATTTTCCTGTCTTTGATGAAAAGTCGGTATCAATTTTTGTTGAGCCTGCATTTGTTGGGATGATGGAAGGCTCTGCTTTCTGATTAAATATGAGGTAAAACATAATAGATCAAATTGGGCTCAATGGTCTGGATGGGCTCAATAGTAGTAAGTTTGATATTTTTGTGTCTGAACAGATGATTTTTGTAAGGTCATTGTTTCTTATGTTTTTCTGTTATACAACTGTAGAAACTTATTGGTACTGCATCTCTGCCGCTTGGTACTTGAAAGGTACATTTTGTTTATGTTGAAAATGAAAGAATTGGTATATGATCAATTGATGTATTACTGATATGTTTATGTATGTCTGCCTGTTCGGATTGCTGTCTTTGCTGAAGGAGGTGTTGTAAATGAAGCCAGGGCTGCAGGAGCTGATGTTCGTGGAGAGGACCTTATTGAGGGAATTAAAAATGGTAAGTACACTGGCTTTTTGGACCATATTTCGTGACTTCAGTTTGTATATTGATAGATGGTGAATAGCTGTTAATTCCGTGCACATACTGAAGAGATGCATTATCAATATGTGTTGCTAAAAACTTGCTCAAATAGTCATACTTTAATACCAATTTCTATTGGCCGATGACCGATTTCCCTTATTAGCCTGCATTATTTTCGTACAGGTCGTATCATCAATAGTTGTTGTGAAGGCAAACAATGGAGAGCCCTCCGAGAATCTTAAGTTTCAACGGCTTGCTTGTGCGGACCTCTTTGAATGATTAAAAAAGAAGAAAATGAGCCCTTATACCTCATATATGTATGAAATTGTCGAAAATTTGGTTTGCTTATCGAAGTACATGCAATTGGTTTGTAAGCTAGTTAATTATGATAGCTGGACATATTATTTTGGTTATGTTAGTTGATGTAAAGATTGGATGTTTTGTGTTTGGTAAATGGCAAGTACTTATAACTGTTTTCGTATTTTAATGTTTTGGTTTGATTTGAATTTCTTTTGATCATATAAAAAGAATAATGTTATTAAAACCTGAACAAGAGACATCGGTTTTTAACAAATAAACCAATGTCCAAGTAAAGCTAATACATCAAATATTTGAAGAAAACTGATGTAATATGTTAAATATTACAATGAAAATGGATAGAAACTGATGTCTGTTAGAACATATAACATCGGTTTCACTCAGAGACATCGATGTCTAAACCCATTATAGACATCGGCTAAAAACCGATGTCTAAATTTATGACCTTTCTCTACACTCACATAGACATCGCCCAGAATTTTTTTTTACAACGGCCAAAAACCGATGTCTATTGACATATTTCTAGTAGTGTTTTGGCGTTGGATCTGGAAAATTTTTGGGTTTGCTGGTTTCGAAAAGAGGCATAGAGGCCAACCCGGACAAGATCAAAGCAATCTTAGACATGGAACCTCCCCGTTCTGTGAGGGACGTACAGAAGTTAACCGGCAGAGTGGCCGCTCTAGGGAGATTCATCTCCAAGTCTGGTGATAAGTGCTTGCCTTTCTTTCAAGCATTGAAGAAGGTGAAAAATTTTGAATGGACTGATAAAAGCCAAGTGGCCTTTGAACAACTGAAGAAGTACATGGCCGAAGCCCCGTTGTTGGCCAAGCCAAGTCCCGGAGAGACCCTTTATCTGTATCTGGCAGTGTCTGAACAAGCATTGAGTGTCGTCCTCATCATAGAAGAGAACAAGGTTCAGAGACCTATCTACTATGTAAGCAAGGTGCTCCACGGAGCTGAGTTAAATTACTCGACCATCGAGAAGTTTGCCTTGGCATTAGTAACAGCTTCAAGGAAGTTACGACCTTACTTTCAGTCACACAAGATCAAAGTCCTGATGGACCAACAATTGAGAAACATCTTGCACGGCCCGAAAGCAAGTGGGAGGTTGATTAAGTGGGCAATCGAACTTGGAGAGTTTGACATCACGTATAAGCCTCGAACAGCCATCAAGGCTCAGGCATTGGCTGACTTCGTGGTTGAATGTACCATTGGCAACCAAGAAGTTGGGGGGCAGGAGATAGTAACTACCCCTGAGAATGGAGATAAAGATGAAGAACTTGTACCTGATCAGAAGGAGTATTGGGTGCTCTATTTTGATGGAGCATCAAAAACAAAATCTAGTGGTGCTTGTTTAGTGTTGCAAAGCCCCGATGGGTTCACAGTTGAGTATGTTTTGAAGTTGGACTTCCCTACTACCAACAATGAAGCTGAATATGAGGCATTAATAGCTGGCTTAGGCTTGGCAAGAATCATGAGGGTTAAGAACCTCAAAGTCTGTGGAGACTCAAGGCATGTAGTATCACAAGTGAATGGCGAGTAAGAGGCCAAGGATGAAACCATGGCAAAGTATCTAAGGATCGTGAAGGGTATTATGACCCAATTTGAGGAATGCTATGTGGAACACATCCCAAGAGAGGAAAACGATAAGGCTGACGCCCTGTCCAAGTTTGCTTCCTCTGAGATAGAGAATTACGCAGGGAGTGTTTACTTCCAGGTCTTGAAGGCCCCGTTCATCAACTGTAAGTTGATAGCACCAATTAATATAGGAAGCTGTTGGATGGATCCCATCAAGGCTCACCTTGAAACTGGATGGCTCCCTGACGATGCCTTGGAGGCACGAAAGTTGTCAGTGAGAGCATTGAGATACGCATTGATCGAAGGCATTCTCTACAAGAGATCGTTTGTCATCCCTTACCTGAAGTGTTTAAGGCCCCATGAGGCAAGAGAAGCGTTAGAAGAGGTTCACGAAGGTATCTGTGGTCAACACTTGGGGGGCAGAGCCTTAGCTCACAAGATCACTCGTCTAGGATACTATTGGCCGGAGATGTTGGCTGATGCAAAAGATTATGTTAAGAGGTGTGAGAGGTGCCAAAAGCACACTCCGATTGTAAGGCAGCCGCCTGAGATGTTGACCCCGATCAGCTCTCCTATTCCATTTGCAATGTGGGGAATGGATATACTTGGTCCTTTTCCCGTAGCATCCGCACAAAGAAAGTTTTTGATAGTAGCCATCGACTACTTCACTAAGTGGATTGAAGCCAAACCCCTAGCCAAGATAACCACCAAGCAAGTTGCCCAGTTCTTTTGGGAGAACGTGATATGCAGATATGGAATCCCACGGATCCTTGTGATGGATAATGGGACGCAATTCAACAATGAAGAGTTCAAGAAGTACTGTGAAGAAAATGCTATTGATCTTCGTTTTACTTCAGTAGCACACCCGCAAGCTAATGGACAAGCTGAAGTGGCCAATCGTGTAATCCTTGATGGACTGAAGAAAAGGGTCGAATGCTCAAGGAACACTTGGGTGGACGAGTTACTGCCTATACTTTGGGCATATCGTACTACTTCAAAGTGATAACTGGAGCAACCCCATTTTTGTTGGCTTATGGAGCTGAGGCAGTTGTGCCCCTGGAGATCATGCATGCATCACCTCGAGTTGAGGCATATGAGCAAGAAACTAATGAAGAAGGCATGAGGCTTGCCCTAGACCTAATTGATGAGGTTAGGGATGAAGCTAATGCCTGGAATGCAGAGCATCAGAAGAAAGCGTCCTTCCACTACAACCGAATGGTTAAGGAGAGGTTCTTTCGACAAAACGACCTGGTTCTGAGGAAGATAGAAGCTTCTGGAGTTGGTCAGAAAGGAAAGCTAGCCCCTAATTAGGAAGGGCCGTATCGGGTCAAGAAGACGTTAGGACGAGGATCCTACAAGTTGTAAACCTTGGACGGGGTTGAGTTGCCCCGAACTTGGCATGCCGTGAACCTCAAGATTTACTATGTTTAAGCTGTTATGACAAAGGTTTGGCTTTCTATTTGTTAGGAATAAGGTTCAAATGAAACCATTATTGAGCATGTTGCTCCCAGTAGGAGATAGAGTATCTATGTAAGGGTTGAACCCATTTCATCAACAACTTTATGAAATCTGATTCACTTTCTTCAAGTTACTTCTTTTGTTATAAACACGAAAAACAAATGATGAGTTAATTCACGAAGTCAGTACAAGCCAAGGGCCTAAGTACTTGGAAGATTATAGAAGCACAACAGTTTATAAGCAGTCAATCAATATGAAAGTAAAAGCTACTGGCTACAGAGATGGAAGAGTTAAAAGAGTTGAATGAGATAAATAAATAAGCCCGAAGGCTACAAGTTAAGTCTACGAGTTCAGGAACGCAAAACAATAAAAATAATGTCACGCAGGACTTGGAATAAATAAAGCTCAAGGAGCTTTAGAAGCAGCCTTGGCAATCTTGGAGGCCTTAGCAGCCTTGGCATTCCTGGCTGAGCTCTTCGAAGCTGAAACCCTGTCAGAGCTCGTGCAAGTAGTCGATTCCTCAGCATCAGCCTGGAGAGGGGAGCGCTCGGGATCTAGAATCCTATCATTAGCATCCTCTCCTTCCTCCTCATCCTCCTCCATAAGAGTAATCCTCTGCGACTCCAATAGCTTGGCCAGCTCTAAAGGGGCCTCAAGACAAGGAAAATCCCCATACTGGAACAACCCAGGGTGCCTCTCCGAAACAGCATCCAAAGCCCCTTTCCAACCACTGAAGTAGTTGGCTGGATAGACAAGATCGTCATGCTTGGCCATAAGCTTCTGGAAACTCTCAGAATCCATATAATCATCAATAATATCTTCTTTGCCTTGGCGAAGCTCAGCAATGCTGCCATAGGCTTTCTCCAGCTCCTCTTCTTTAGCTTTCAGCATCTCCTCCTTCATATGAGTTCCAGCTTGAGTCCGCCAAGATTTAGCATGGTGAAGGGCCGATTGGAAGTATGCATTACCCTGAAAAGCAACAGGCCAGGGGATCAACAAGAAAGGAATGACAAGATTAAAAATGGATGTATGAAAAAGAAGGCTTACAATAGCTAGGGCTTGAGCCCCCATCAACTCAATCGCCTCCAAGTCACGAGAGACGACTATGTCACGATAGTCAGCTGGAGTGATTGAGTGATAAGACCAATCCCTCGAATACTTGGTGTCTCCAACAACCGAATCCTGCTTTCTAATGCCCCATGCAGGCCGAAAAATAGAGGATTTAGCAGAGGAGGCAGCCCCACTTCCTCCTTCCACACTGAGAGGCACATGAGGCCTCAAGAAAGTAGGTTCTGTAGGCTGTCCCCTGGGGTCTTTGATTGCCCGCTTCCTTTTCATGCGGGAAGTTTCACCAGATAAGTGTTCCTGTAACTCGTTTATGACCTGAGCAGCTGAAAAAGCAAGAACAGAGTCAGGAAGAGTAAAGTATATCATGCAAGTAAACAAAGGTGAGATAAATGAGGTTTTTACCCTTTCTGATACGGAAGAAAGACCCATTGATTTGAGGGAAAATTCCTCAAGAAGGGTGAAGAAGTGAGTTTCCCCGTTATCCGCAATAAGGGTGGTGAAAGCAGCTTGTTCTGCATCATCCAGCTCAATATCGTCTGGATTTCCATCAATAACCTTCCCGAAAGAACTACGGAAGAGGGTTCCCCAATCACCCCCTTCCCATACGAGGTACATGAACTCCTCTTTCCACTTACGATTGTTATCCGGAATTGAGGAAGGATCGTAAATATTAGGGATTGTGGTGCGAAGGCTTGTGTAGACCCAGCCAGGGTAGGTAATTGCACTATTCTTAAATTGGAAAATTTTCCTAAAGAGGGAAACAGATAGTGGAAAGTTGTTTCTTAAGCAAAGGACCATGAAGCAAAGAGGCTCTCCAAGAATTTGGAACGAGTTGACAAGGATTTATTTGAATGTCTGCCAACAGCGTGGGTATGAAATTATGGAAAGGAAAATGAAGCCCGGCCATTATTGCATCTTTATAGATACAAAGGGCATGGGGCTTCCAGTGGCAAGAACGATCTCCTGGTTTAGCTGGAACCAACTCTAGAGGGGATTGAACGTGAAAGAGTTTGATCATTTTTTCAACTTTTTTAGCATCGAAAAAACGTGAATGATGGTTATAAGAATCTAATGCAGATACGGAGGGATATTCATCCCCCCTTTGTTTAATCATGTCAATCAGGGAAGTGTATTTCGAACGAATAGGAGGGAAAGAAGTACCTCGTGAAGAACAACTCATCTTGCTCAATCTTCTAGCCTCTCTGTCGTCTGCCATGGATGTTCTTGAGATGAATGCTTCAAGGACGATCTTCAAAGTAAAACCCAGAAATCACCCGAATTTCGCCGGGAACTCTCGTCGGAAATCGCCTTGAGAAAGAAGAACTTGAAAGAAACTTTGGTGAGATAGTTTGAGTGAAGTGAGAAATGAGTTCACTCCTCTTACTCTTTTATACTCAACACAACCGGTCATTTAGCCGGTTTGAATGCCTAGCTAACAGGTTAAAGCCGGTTAAGGCCCATATGCCCAAATGGAGGCCCAGGATCTAGAAACTTGTAGAAGCTTTTGGAATTCAAGGATCGAAAAATAATATTGTTATCCCCCACGAGCTCATTCCAGTTCGTAGGTTGAGGTCGTGACGCCCACGAGGAGGTCTATTATTGGTCCTTACACGACCTGCAATCAGTTCGTAGGGATGTCTCGTAAAACTCACGAACAGCCAAGCTATGGTAGCTTACACGACCTCAAATTACCTCGCAATAAGAGGTCGTGAGTTGTGCGACCAGGCCATGAAAAGAGCTATACACGAACTCGATCCACATCGTAAAATGAGGTCGTAGAGTTCGCGACGTGCGTCATTTGGCGTCCTTACACGACGAGAATTCACCTCGTAAAATGAGTTCGAATCACGTACGACCTGGCTGATTAAGAAGCCATACACGACCTCGAACCAGGTCGTACATTGAGATCGCAGGCTGAATGACCTGCCTTATCTTGAGCCTTTACACGACGTGAATCCACCTCGTGGATTGAGGTCGGGCGTCACACGACCAGGCCATCCTGGTGACTTTGTACGACCTCGATCCTGGTCGTATGGCAAGGTCGCCAGTCTCACGACCTGGGCACCTCGTAACGACCTCGATCTAGGTTGAAGGTTCGCAGTAATTTCAGAAAATCATTAAAAATGATTACGTTCCGGAGATAAAAATTCCAAAAATTCCAGAAATATGGAAAAATAATTTTATGCTCAAAGCACAATTTAATATTTTCAAATTAGTGATGATTAGCACCGTTTAGTGCCGTTTAAGCACCGTTTAGTGCCTGTTAGCACAGATTAGTGACGATTAGCACCGTTTAGCGTCGATTAGTGCCGTTAGTGCCGTTTTATGCCATTTAACATTGTTTAACATCGTTTAAACAACGTTTAAGGCCGGTTAGCGCTGCCTAGTGCCATTTAACACCGCTTAGTGTCGTTCAACATCATCGTGAATGTGTCGGTCGCTCCACGCTTTACATTAAGATGATATTGTTGAAAATACTCGCGTACGAGCAATGAACCCTGACCCAAGTCATGAATAAGGCTGTTATAACTTCAAGGAAAACTTGATCAGTTTTCCTAGAAGTTGGGGGGCAAATGAAGTGGGCTAAAAGTAAGCCGTAAAGACACATTTAATGTGGCATTAATTAGACCTGGAATGGTCCAAACGTGGGGCCCACAAGATGGGCCCAAACCCTATTTACAATATTAATTTCGTAATTAATATTAAGGGTAATAAACAGCTCAGCAAATAAGAGTCAGACAAGGATATTACTCTTGCCTGACTTAGCCTACAAGATACGTATTTCAACATGGAAACTGATTCCTACAAGGAATATATCTAGAACCTTCCTCAAGGAAGACTTGTCCACCAAGTCTCATACTACTACCATAATTCTAGGGCTTCCCAGCCTATATAAAGGGTCTAACCCCTCATCTCAGAACTACGTTTTTTGGCTTGATCTTTGATACACATCAAAGTACGTAGGCATCTTGTGAAGGCAGATTTAGCCACGAGCACGAGAGCAGCCATTAAAGCACGAAGCTCACGAACCCTAGCATTAAATACAGTAAACCCTAGCCACAATCTACTAACCTAGTTTTTATTCCACAACACGCGTCTTTAAAGCTTCCTGATGCGTATCGGCATATTAATTCCTTTTCGTCATAATTAACTGCTTTGAGAACTCCACCCCAATGATTATCGGATGCGTCTGTCTCTACGATAAGCTTGTCTTCGGGCTCTGGATGATAGAGCTTTGGAAAACTTACTAACTGCTTCTTAATTTTCTTAATATAAGAAGTGTCAGATTCTATCTATTTCCATGGGTTTTCCTTTTTGAGCTTAACCTGCAAAGGTGATCTTAAAGCTGCAAGTTTAGGAATATAATCAGATGCATAAGTTAATATACCTAAAAATCTCTGCAACTGTTTTTTGTCTTCCATCTGATCTGGAAACTTATGAATATGTTCCAAGATATGATTCTGAGGACAATGTGTTCCTTGATCAATTTGCAAACCTAGGAAATTAATACTGGTTTTGAAGAGTTGAGCCTTTTTCTTGGATAGGATTATGCCAAGAGTTTCACACTTCTTCAATACTGCTGCCAAATGTATAAGATGTTCTTTTACATTGTTAGAAAATATAAGAATATCATCTACATAAATACAACAGAATTTTTCAAAAGGTCTGAATGCTTCCTGCATGTGGCTTTGAAATATTGATGGAGCTTGTTTGAAGCCAAATGGTAACACTCTCCACTGAAAATGTCCTTGTGGACATGTAAATGCTGTCAATAGCTGTGATTCTTCGTCTAACAGTACCTGCCAGAATCCTGATTTACAATCTAATGAACTAAACGTTTTCTTACCTCGTATAAGGGCTAGTAGACTGTCCATATTTGGTAAGTTGTGACCATCTCCTATATTAAGATCATTCATCTTCTTATAGTTGACAACCATTCTTTTCTTGCCTCTTCGTCGTTCAGCTTCATTTTCAACTAAGAATGCTGGTGACATATGGGCTGATTTACTAGGGATAATTACCTTCATCTCTAGTAATTCTTTAATTTGCACTGCAAATTCTTCAACATCCTGTGGACTGTATTTCATAGGTTTTACCCTGCAAATATCCTTTGGATTATTGAGTTTGATTGATGCTTTCATCCGTTGCTTGGTCTTCTTTTGATCCAATGGATTGTCTGAGCATACTTTATCTAAGAGTTGTTCAATCTTAGATTTCCTGTCAATATCTTGAGATAACTTTGTTAAAGCAAAATTCATTTCTCGATATTTTAATAACATATCTCTCCCCCTCTCTAAAAATTGAATTTTGTTTTGGGAAATGTTAACAGGTATGACGGGTTTTGTTTTTGAATTCTTTTTCTTTGATGCTAAGAATTCAGGAAAACCTACTTGATTAGCTTGAATAACTTTCTTAACCCATACTGGGTCTCCTTTGAGTGTAAAAATTATTGTTTTACCATCTACCTGTATAAAAGGTTTATAGGCTAGATAAAAATTATTACCTAAAAGAAAGTCTATACTTGATTCTTGTTGATAAACAATAGGTATATAAAATATTTCTTCTGCTATTGTAATATCAAGGTTTTTACATACCTTATTAATCACAATGGTTTTACCATTAGCGATTTTTACCTCAATAGGCCGCTCGGCATTCACCCAATTTTCTGGAGGAATGACGTATTTACTTGCTATACATAGGCTTGCACTTGTATCAACATAGCAATGTAATTCTATTTTTCTATATCCAGCAAATCTAAGCGTACCTTTGATATAGATTGATGATGGATTAGTAATGTTTGTCATTACTAATTCTTCTTGTGAATCTTCAGTCGCTTTCGTCTGTTGATTCATCTTCTGACTCATCAGACGATGGTCCAGGGTCAATTTCTTGTATGATGAAGATTTCTTTCTTTTCATCATATTCATCTTCTACTGGTTCATAACCTATGTAGTAGATTTCTTCTAATACCTTGAGTTTGTCAGGGTATTTCTTCCTATTAGGGCATTCGTTTGCATAATGTCCTTCTTCGTTGCAGACCCAACACCTGCAATTCTTTTTTCCTTTCGGACAAAGCTTTTCTTTGTTAGTAGAAAAATTTTTCTTCTTAACATATTTTCCTAGTTTAAAAGATTTCTTTTTCTTTTTAAACCTGTATTTAGAAGATATTTTCTTTTTAGAATATTTCTTCTTATATTTCTTGGTGTAATTGGGATTACAACCAAAATTATAAGATTCTTCTGAAATCTTTCCGCAACATTTTTTGCTGAAAGCTTTCAGTCTCTTTTGAGTCTTGCTGAAATCACTACATTTTTTACTATTCTTTGGGCAAAAGCCAAACTGTGTTGTGTCAGGATTGTTCTTTCCTGCAAAAACTTAGTTATAGCTTTTTCTCCTACTAACGATATCTTGCGTATGTATTCTTCCACATAAACATGATAACCTATTAGATCACCTGTGTTGATCATATGTTTTTCATATTCACAAAAGAATTTTTCAATCAAGCATATATCACATAATTGCATTTTACTAAGAGCCATTTTAGCATTTTGTTTGATTTTATCTTTTTCTAAATCTTTAGCATTGATATAATCAATTCCTAAAAACATAGTATAGATTCCATCTATGATTTGATTAAAGGCTTCTATGGGTTCAAGATTTTCGAAAGCCCATGTTGCATCTTTAACAAACCTATTTACAACTCCAGCTGTTTTGTGATCAACTAATAACAAAACTGTTTCAGTGTCGTTGTAAGCAATAGGATTAGTTCGTATTATCAAACTAATTTCCTTTTCCCATATATCGATTAAGGTTTTTCTCCCTGATTCACAATCGATATTTAAAACATTTGAACCAAATATACTTTGATTCGTTTTAAACTCAGTAGTAGGTGGATAAAAGTTACTTTTCTTCCTGTCTACTGGCCTTTTTATTCCTGAAGTCGACGCGAATGGATTTTCATCTGCGTGTACCCCTTCTTCTTGTTTATTCATCCTAAAAGCTTGTTGAACGAACTCTTCATCTGATGAATCTGCGCCTTGAGAATCTGATTCTAATGAACTAAATTCTTCAATGACATTCAAATAATTAGTAGAATTAAATCCAAATAAAGACTGTAATTCTAAATTATTTGCTACTTGTTAATTAGCTAGATTATCATCCTCTAATCCAAGTAATTCCATTGCCTTAGCAAATTGTTCTTCTTGGTGATCATCTTGAATTTATGATTCAAGAACTTCCCAAAAGAACTTTTCTATGTTTTCATATAGTTCATATTTTCTTATTAGAAACAGAACCAAATGGCCAAGTCATACTGTTCGGATTTTTACCTGTTCCGAGTTCTTCGTTTCCTACATCATGGTTAGGATAACTATATCGATAACGGCTTTTACCTTTATCTGTGTTACCTTGTTCTGAAGTGAGAACAAGTTGTTTTTCTTCTAAAGCTTCTGATTGTTTACCAATTGCTTTTTCTTTTTGATAATCCTGAATTGTTGTCTTTAGTTCTGTGATTATCTTTGCTGCAGCAGCTTCAATATTGCCTTGAAATCATTGTCTGCATTTTTCTTAAGCAAAGCTAATATTTCTGTTAGCTGGGGCTTGACGTTGTTATTGAAGTCCTCAATTAATTCTTTAAGACTCATCTTAAATGATGCTAGCAAATTTATCTGATAGATCATCTATTCTTTGGGACATACTTTTAAGGAGCATATCGTTTCCTTCCGCTAAGGGTTCTCTAATAGCTAGATTTCCCCTTGCCCTAAAACTTGTTCTAGGTTTATCCTGTAAAAAATGTTTGTTTCTAGCAATATCAATTGCCCAAGTATGGTCTGTAGGAGTTAATTCTCCAAATTGTTTATCTTCTACTGAACCTACTTCAGGGAATACGTCGTCTAACTCGATGTATTCTTTTTTCTTATAGTCTATACTGTGATGACTATTAGTTAAAGCATAAGCAACTAAATAGGTAATGCTAAATACTTTATCACCTTTTTGCATCAAATCTTTTCTTTCAAAATCATGAATAAAAGATAAAATTTGATCAAATCTTTCAGTATCCAAACTAACTGCATATTTGGGATAAACTGTAAACATGAATTTTTGGTATGCTAAGTTACCTCTAGCAGCACCTAAAATACTGTCATTTCTTGGTATAATTCGATTATCCAATAAGGCCATTTTTATTGGTGAATCTATACCTTCAGGGAATTCAGATTTTATCAAAATCTTAACAGCTCCTAGATGAACCATGGAGATTGTTGATCTCGTCTTTGAATCCATTTTTTGTAATTGTCTACTAATCTCTTCTTTAGTGATTAAAGGCAAATACACTTTTCCTGTAGTATCTTTTATATCTACATGCATCTCTTTCGTAGATACGTAATAAAAGATATTGTTTTTTCTTTTTAATCGATCCAACCACGGAACGTTAAAAATAGTTTTTTTCTTTAAATCAAGCTTTGTGTTCCTGATTTTAGAAATTAAATCGTGTTTTACTAGAAAATTGGTTTGAAAGCCTTTTTCTGATTCTGAAAACTCGATTTCTAAATTATCAGATGTTTTCTCTTCAGGGATCTGATTTTTCTCTTTTAAAAGGTTCATTTTAAAATATTATTAACTAGGCTTTGATACCAAGTTTTGACATTTTACCAACGCGGAAATGAACTAAATAAGCTTAATAAAAAGCCAATATAGGGGGTGTTTGGGGGAACTCTTTTCCAGAATAAGTCAACTTATTTTAAGACAAAGTTAGAGATTTCTAACTTTTTTCTGAAAAAAGTTAACTTTTTTTGCAACTTATAAAATCTTAAACATACATTAAATATTTGTATAAAAAGAAATTATCAAAATATGAAATTTTTACCCGAAAATAAGTTCATAAGAACTTAAAAGAAGTTAAGCCAAACAGGCTCATAGTATTAAAAGCTAATGTGGCTAAATAATGGTCACGGGGGACAGCCTAAGTTGTCTTTTTCAGAAAGAAAAAGTGATGCACATGGCTTTTTGTCTTGTATAACCTATACGCACGAGTCATTTGCGTAATCGGTGGACAAATAGGGCGGCTTCTACTACAAATGGGTAGTGAGGGCAGCTTCTTTTGTGAGATAGGTATTTTGGTTATTTTCTCATATTATTATTGTACATTATAAGATAGAATTGCACATACTATTTTTAGAAAGAAGAGAAATTTTAGTTTAGAAAAATATAGAAGAAAATGTGTTTAATTGAAAAAAGAAATTAATTAATTATTGAAAAAATATTAAAAGTAACATGGTTACATAAAAAAAGAAATTGATTAGTTATTTATAATTATATATATATTTAATATCTTTCAATATTTTGGATTTAATATGGTAGTATAGAAAGATATGACTAAGGATATTTAGGTAAAAATATAGTAATATATAAGTAAGGGTAATTAAGTAAAAACACGATGTACCAAAAAATAGGTACCAAAACTTTTAATTTTTCGACTATTATAATATAATATAGGTTAAAAAAATCTGTGCATGTCATGGATTGTAAATTATAATACTGTAAGTTATTCTATAGAAGTATCCTAAGTATCGAATTCTGATAACAACATAGTAAAATTAACATTTATATTATCAATACACTATAAGCAAATCAAAACAATTTAAAAGTAATCTATCAACAATATATTAAAATTAATATTTATTATATTATACTGTATTATAAGAAAATTGAAAAAAATAAAAATAACTCGTGCTTTGCACGAGCTATAAGCTAATACATATTTAAATTTTAAAATATTCATGTAACAAAATCCAACACGTACAATATATTATTTAAATTTATGCAAAGTATAAATAATAATTAAGAAAAAGATAAAATCCTAATATATTAATGATTAAAGGATTTATATATATTAATGAACATTTTTTTAAATAGTACTCCCTCTGTCCTGTTGCTTTCTTTACATTGTAGTTTTGCACAAACCAAGATAACTGGATAAAATGAATAAATTAATTAAGGATAGTGGATGTAATATTGTTAAAATAGATGAAGTAGTGGGTATAATAGTGATTTTATCATAAAATAAGTGAAGTAGTGTGTGTAATGGTGTAAAGTGTTAAAGAAGTGGAGTGAAGTAGTAGATGTAATAATGTATTTTATTGTTAAAAATTACTTTGTTTAGTAATGTAAAGAATTGGTCGGACGTCCCAAAAAGAAAACTGTAAAAAAATGAGAAGTACAGAGAGAATAATTACACGAGTTATGTGGGCGGGTTCGGATTAACCGGATTGAACCCTTATTTATATGGACTAGCCTATAACCCGTGTGATGCACGGTTGCTTGTAAATTTTTTTTAATTATATTTTATTATTAAAATTTTAAGTTGTAGAAATATTTTAATTATTAAAATAAATCTTTAACTTTATAATCCCATGTATATAAATATTATTAAAATTATTTATTTTGAAATATTACTTTAAAATGCATACGTATAGACATAAATATTACACAAAAATTGTTTTTTTAACTTTTATTTAATAGAAAAAATGAAATTTATCTAAATATGTAGATCTTTTTTCGATTTTTATACAAAATTTTCTATATTGCAAGTGTTTTCCAGATTTTGTGTAATTTTTGACTATATAGCTTATTACTCGTTTTGCTTATAATATTATAGTATGTATATATATATATATATATATATATATATATATATATATATATATTATTTTTTTAATTAGTAGGAAAATAAATTATAGAAGATAATAAAATATTATAATACATGTTTGACAGTATTTTCAACGACAGCGTTTATTAATAATATGTTGTTGACGGGTCTTAAATTCGTAAGATTAGTTTATAAAATAATATATATGTTTAATAGAGATACGTTTTTGGTGGTATTCGAACTTGAAACCTATAATAA
The DNA here is from genome assembly GCA_036435485.1 of Saposhnikovia divaricata. NCBI lineage: Eukaryota > Viridiplantae > Streptophyta > Magnoliopsida > Apiales > Apiaceae > Saposhnikovia > Saposhnikovia divaricata. The sequence continues at coordinate 131,925,464 of CM071594.1, read as the reverse complement.
TAATATTTTAAATATTAAAAAAAGAATATTCTTTTAGCATTAGATCCGACGGTTCTCATTTATTTATCTTAAAATCTAACGGTTTTTATTGAGTGACCAAAAATAGTGACAAAAAAAAGAGTACCAAATTGACAACCAAATATACCCGATTTTGCTTATAATATTATAGTATATATATCAAAAAAGTGGTCGAAAATGACAGCTGAAAACTGGAACTTGCAATCGACAATTCATTTGCAACCTTTGCAACCAAAAATCAAAAGTTGCGGCTGGTGGCGCCCATATATACAAAAGGTTGCATAGATTGCAAATCGTATTTTTGAAAATAAAACTTAAAAGATAGTATTTTTCAAAATAAAACTTAAAATATAGTATTTTTGTAAATAACTTTTAAAGTGGTAGTCTTTTTTAAAATAGTTTTAAAAAGATAGTATATGGGGTAATTTTCCTATATTATATATGCTATGAGATCATTTGCATTAATCAAGTTACCAAAATTTAAAGATTAATTCAAATCTATATTAATAAATTACCAGAGATAATATATATTGCATTAATGATATTTAAATATTATATACAAACTTTCCATAATCGAAAATGGGTCAAATAATCATATGGATCTTCTACAAATCAAAAATGGATACCAAACTAAAAATATGGATAGCTCATGGATCTAAATAAAGTTAAAAAATTTATTGCGAACCTAAATATGGATACCAAACCTAAAGTATGGGTTATCCACTAATTTATAATAGATAGATAATCGAGTCCGATCCATTTTTGATCCAACCCGCTTAGTAGTAATCCTTAATTCCTAATTCATAAAATTCATGTGAGGTTTGCGGATTGTGTTCAATCTTGACAGATATATGTTTGGAATAGATTTTCTCAAATTTACATACTTTTTCCTAAAATATTGTTACTATTAAATTTTTATCAAAACAAATCGGAAAGTTATCTTTACGGTAGTCTAAGTACATGTACTCCAGTTTACACAGTCAATGGTGACACTGGACTAGAAGCCCATGTTATTAACCATCCACCTACAACTCAAATTTAAAAAATATTCCATCCCTATTCCCTACCTTTGCCATGATAAAGTTTCAAGAAAAGAACTTAATAATGCACAAAATGCTAGCAAAGCTCCTGCAAAACCATGCATGACATCAAATACAAAGGCAAAGTCCCACTTGATCTCCAATATATGATCAAATTTTACCTTGTCAATTCTGAGGCTTTAAAAGCATCAGAATCGAAATTGTGTTGTATGCTTTTTGTACTTGGCCGTGTGTCCGCTGGTGAGGTCTACAGTTGTATAAAGGTCAGGATCATCCATTCTAATTATGTCCTTGCTGAAAAGAAGTATTTATATGTTAATTAGTGTTTAGAGAACTGTTATTTGGATAGGTATTAAGCAGGAAACAATTGAGTGTGTGTCATGTGGGAGTGGGAGTGTGGGACTACGGTATCAACTGATTGATTAAATAATTCATTACCAAAAATGCAACTCTGACAATCGAGGGGAGGTGGATGCTCATGTGATCAAAGACATGAAAGTAATCTGCCAAACCTATTGTATGTGGCAGTGTAGTTCAAAGAGACCCAGACACCTTCCTAAACTTTGTTGAAGAACTGAAAGTGTTTATCAAAGTCTGATCATATAGTCGTCTGTACCACCGAGGAGTCTCAGAACTGAAAGTGTTTAGAAATTGTTTCCGGTTCTGGAGGACTAGACCTCGAGATATGCCTGAAGGACTAGCTAGTTGATTTTTATGAAAGAAGTTAAACTCATGTCTGAGACTGTTGCTTCATTATATAGAATTGTCCTTGACAAGTGTTCAGGAGCAAGTCTTCTTCAAAAAAGTTTACAAGATCAAAGATTTGCATAACAAAACAAGATTGCCTCTTAGTATGGAACTGAGGACATACATATCCTCAAGGGCAATTTCAGAATTTTGTCAGGAAAAAAGGTTTAAAATGTACGACCCTCGCACTTGAACTTTAATTCTTTCCTGGAACACGGAATAATGAATTGTGATCTAGTTACCCAGCTTATAGTTGCTGTAAATCTATGTATTAAAACATTCTAAACAGCATGAGTATGTGCTTAATCGAACTGGAAGAGGATCTACATGTGTGCATAATAACTGAATCAGGTGCTATATAATAATTACAAGGATATAAATAAGTTATATGCAAAAGTTAAGCGCATGCCATGATCTAAACTGATTCCAACATTTCCAATTTAATCTTCTTTGCTAAACGAGTAAAATATCTCATCAGTAGACATTTGACATGGTACACTCAAACATAACATGGCAAACAACAAATCTTTTGAGGAGAAAAATATATAAGATGTCAATTACAAGAGTGGTAGATCAATGTTTTTTTTCTTATAGTGGTGCAAACAAAGGTAAAATTCCTCGTCTTTTGCTCATAGCCGCCGGGGCTTCCACCCGTATCTCCACCAGTGAAAAGCCCCAAAATCTTCCATTTTCTTTGCCTTTTCCGCCAGGGCTCATAAAGTTTTGTATTTCAGATTTAAGGTTTCAAAGCCTTTTCCGATTTGGCCTTCAATTTATTAGATCTCAATTCCACGGAGCTCCGGATTTCTCGTTATCTTGGTCTCGTAAGTGGTCCGAGTTATCTTGTTCTGGTGGGTTTCTTCCCAGATCTACGGATTTCTAACGTTCTACTTATGTCGACCCTATTATCATATAATCCCTTATGACCTAAACACTCATCCAAGCATTTAAATACCTTTACTGTTTTCCTAAAACATGAAATCTGATCAATTGCTTTGATGCCTTTGAGTCTAAATCCCTACTTCATTGATGTTAGAAAACCTAGTCAAATCCTTTGACTTCTATCATTGCAAATCAAAATGAAATGTTTTCGTAAGATTACTTTGGAGTAACTGTTAGTCACAGAGGTATGCCTGTATACACCTAATAACAAGCCTAATTGTTTGTAATGCCTTGCATTACTTACATGACCTCTTAACTGAGGGAACCTCTAGTTGTAGTGTTTCTATCTGTTTTGTACTTGTAATAGGCATCAAATCCTAGTTGTGCAATTGTATTTATATAGTCAAGAATAATGCTTGAAAGAAGTTCCAAGGTTCATGCCTCAAGCAAGAAGATAAAGACTGTCAAATAATCACAGTTGGGATTTGGAGAAATGAAGAATTTGCCTAAGTACCAATTCGAGAAGTATATTTGTCTATTCGAGAAGTCTAGCGTTCGAGAAGTCAGAGATTCGATATCTGAGAAGACACTGTTCGATATCTCTGAATGAACCATTCGATATCTCATTCGATATCTCAGAGATTCGACAAGTCCAAACACTCTATTCGAGAACTCAAGAAGTCAACAAGTCAAAGTGGTATTCGAGTTCTCAAAGAGTCAACAAGTCAAAGTTCCATTCGATATCTCAAGGACTCAAATAGCTATTCGATATCTCAAGGATTCGATAAGTCAAGTGCTCTATTCGACAACTCAGGAAATCCTAGAGAAAAGTATTATTTGAGAAGTGGTTCGATATGTCAATCATACAGTATTCGAGAACTCAGAGTTATCTAATCCTAGTTCTCGAATCAATCACTTAGCCACTTCTCGAATACACTTTTGGAGACAAAATACTGAAGAGATTGTACAAGTCTGAAACCTGCAACAAGCCAGTACACTTTATGAACCACAATCTGTAACGTGCTCTGGAAAGCCTACAAAGAAGCTTGGAGAGATATAGAAGAGACAAAGAGCTAAAGAAGTGGATCTGAACAGAACTTTGCAAAGTCAAATCTGTAGCCGTTTGGATGCTTACTCAAAAAGGATAGATATACTAGAAAGTAATTTATCCTGTAACCTTATTTGTAGTAACTGAGTTGTATTCAAGTTCTATAAGAATACAATCTCACTTCTATAACGCCCTAGAAAATATCGTAATTATTATTATTATTATTTAATATTAAATATGGATTATAGGGTGTGATTTTTTTTTAGATAAAATTTTATGTGACATTGTATTTACATGTTTATATGGTGATGTATGTGTGACGTGGTAGTCCGTGTGTTTTATTTGAATTTTTTTGATTAAATCTATTTAAATGATGCATGATTGATCTTCTGAGATTTTTTTAAAATCGTTGGAGCTGATAAAAATCCTGAAATCTTTTGTAATATTATCTTTGTATATTTATTTAGTTTTTAAATTATTGGGAGAATTATTTGGGTGTTTAAGTATTTTAAATTGATTTTAAGAGTTTTATTTTATTTAAAGGATCAATAACTTGCAAAATTCATATTTAATTCATTTTTGATCCTAAAAATATTTTAAAAACATGTGAGTGTCCGTAATTTTGTACTCTTTATTTTAAAAATTAAAAGTTTAATTTTCACAATTTTCCCATTTAAATTCGAATTAGTAAAAGCTGTTTAATTAATTTGAATTTATTTTTCAGCATTTTGAAGATTACCGAAATTCCCTTTATTCCTTAAATCCCTAAATCAGATTAGCTTAAATCAGTTTCTAGAAATCTCTCGGTTCTTCCCAAATCAATTTCTCGATAACTCTTAGCCTTTCTTCCTCTCGAAATCTCTCTCATTTCTCCCTCTCTAATCTCTCTCGCGGAATCTCCTAATCAAAATCTCTCTCTCTCTCTCTCTAATTTCTTTTCCCCCACTCGGGTGTGCAGTTTTCGTGTGTGTGTAAATGTCTTCAGGACTGTGTGTTCGTGAGATTGTAAATTGAGGTGTGTGTGGGTCAACTTGTGGTGCCGAAAGTTGGGGGTTTTTATTCTGGTGGTTCAGCCGGGTGTCGTCGTGTGTGTAGTCGCACCGGTTTTGCAGCGGCGACGTGTGTTTGTATGTATAGTAGAGGCAGAGTGTAAATTGTGTGCGTATGTATCATGAGGAGCGACTGTTTGTGTGTGTGAGTAAATAGTGGGTGCTGGTATGAGCATACAGTGAATAAGAGTGTGTGTGTGTGTGTGTGTATCGATTTGGGTGTCGGTGTTGTTGTGTGATTAAGAGGCGTGTATGTATCTGTGAAAGGATATCTTCGATATAATATTTATTTTGGTATTTGTACAACTTAAACATAAAATTTAAATACACGTAGAATCCTCTCCACTAGGTCATTTATTTAATTGATTCGGTCAAAAGTCAAATGGTCAATTCTAGCAAAATTTATCATCCTTATTTTAACTATAAGAGATATTCCAATTCACTGAAAAATCAAAATATATTTTATGGAATATATCTCTACACCAAGGCAATAAGATCGAAAAAGAAATATCGAGATTTATATTTTTTAGATCTCCGTTGCAACATTAATAAGGCATCAAGCTCGAACAAGGAATATTCGGATTTAATATTCTTTAGAGAACTCGTGCTAAATTCAAAAACGATCATTTTTTATTCGAAAAATATTCTGTCTTCGCACTCAAAATATTTTCTCATCCTAGAAAAGACTTTCCATCCTCAAGACTCTTTTTCTCTCGCTCCAAAAATATTTAAAGTAATTTTTCTCCCGGTTCGTAATTATTTCATATTTCGGAGAAAATTACTTTATTCACTCAAAAATATTTCCTACACTCTCAAAATATTTTATATATTAGGAAATATATCCTAAGTATTTATTCTAGCTAAAACATTGGTCAAAAGATTTATTGTTTTCAAGAAAAGACCAATCGTATTTTATTCTTAACCAAAAGCTGATTTAATCGTTTTAAATCCAAATAACATACTTCCACTTACTAGAATGACTTGAAACTTGAGATTAATCATTTAAATAATATTTTCTATGCATGGTTAAAGTTTCGTAATTTTTCAGGAATTTTCGTCCGGGCACGAAAATCGAGGTAATTAGTCAACAGTTGACCACGTTTGACCAAGTCAACCTTGACCAAAATTGACCAAACTTTCAAGAATATTATTTTATAATATTTCTAAGTTCTCCATAATTTTAGAATTATTCATTGGGTGTTTTCATAATTATCGGGTAATTAATTAACGATATTTGGTTCGTATTTATTCGTTAATTAAAACGAATGGTATATTATATTATAGATTGAAGTTGCTGGGATTTTCTCTTGTCTTCTAGATATCCACTTGAAAAGAAACACAAATCGCTTTCCATGTTGGCAATCCAAGTGATTTTAATCCCATCCATTCATTTTCATTCAATCTCCACCATTCCTTCCACCCAACTTTCTCTATAAATTAAACCCCTCATCCACCCATTTTAAACACAAGCTAAGAGCCATAGAATTGCTGGGATTTTTGAAGTAGCCTCTCTCTTTCAATATTCAAACACTTCTCTCTTTCAAATATATATCCATATACTCAAGGTTTTTGTTCAACAAGCTTGGTTCCACCCAACCAAGCTTTGTTCACCCAAGCTAGCTCATCTACTACCACTTTCCGGCCTCCCGAAGGGCTGCCCAAAGTTCGACCAAGTGCCAAAATCCGGCCGAACCTCCGGCGAATTTTTCCGGTGAACTTTTCCGATAGTTCTTCAAAGGTAGTAAGTTTTAGCTTCGTCTTTGTATCTTAACCGACCATATTTATATTTCAGATTTGCGCTTAACTTCTATACTTCATCTTAATCTCTATACTTGGATCTATAAGTATCCAAAAGTCTCTTTATTAAAAGAGAAAGAAATTTTCCGACAAAAGTCGAGGTTGTAACGATTAAGTATTTTTACGGATTCTCAACTAGCATCTTTAGTGCTCCGTGAGATATTCTTTAAAGAAATACTTCGTTCAACAAATACTTCATATAGCACATGTTTAGCCACTTGTTTATCGAACTTACATTTATTCGTTAGTGGCTTTAACTAATCTAGTGCAAGAAGTAAAAGAAGAGTATACTGTGACACTTGTATTTAGTCTAAGAAAAGTATACATCTTAAAAGCCTTAAGCATATTAGCTTAAAGGACTTTATATATCATCAAACTTCGAGATCTATATTTTTATCTCATTTTACCGGAGTATTGATATTTGACGTAAGTCAAGTTGTAACGAAAAGTATTTATACGAATACCCTACTAGCATCTTTAGTGCTCTCCGTGTGTTATTCTTGAAAGATACTTCGTACAACCTAAACTTCAATTAAAGCACACTCCAAGCCACTTGTTTTTATTACAATTACGTTTTGTGATTGTAGTGGCTCGTCCATGAAGTTATACGTATACCTTGACGTTTTACAAGTCTAAGAAAGATATACGAATCGAAGCCTTAAAAGCTCTATAGCTTTTAACAAAGTCTTCCAATATTACTCCATCCATCTTTATATTTATTTGGAGTAATTAAAAGTATACTTTGATCATAATTTAATATCAAAGAAAGTATACTTAAATCATAACAATATAACTTAATATTCTTTTACGAATATTAAAGTTACCTTTGGATTTAGTACCGTAACATACTAATCCAAACTTTATATATATCATTCATCATATTTGTTTCGTAGATATTGTTTGTCTAACTTTTGTAGTGAGGTAAAGATCAAGTGAGGTGATTCTCGTTCTAAGACCCAAGTCCTAGACGTACTAACGGGGAGTTAGTAGTCTTCGCACCGTGAGGAAGAGGAAAGACCCGAGACCTTTCATCTAAGATCCAAGACCGACAAAAGCCAAGGATTCAATAGTCTACACCAAAGGTTCTACATCAACTTTGAAGAAATAGCGGGGAGTTATTGTCTAAGATAAGTTGTGTAGGTGTTTACATTTATTTTGAGGTGGTAACGGGTAGTTACGCACCAAGACAAATATTTGTGGGTTTGTAAAGGCTTCTCCGCCTACTAAAGGAGCGAGTTTATTTTAAGGGAAAATCTCGAGTCCAGAGAGGAGCTCGGGGACTGGAGTAGGGGTGAGCGAATCCATTAGGGGTTGCGCCATCGCGAACCAGGATAAAATCTCTTGCATGGTATTTTCTTTACTTGTCGTTTATCTTCCGCACATATAAATTGCTAACGACTCGGTAAAATATTTTTAAAAAGGGAAAAATATTTTAAAACGCCATAATAATTTTTACATTGGTTATTAAGCTATTCAACCCCCCCTTCTAGCTTAATATAGCCCTCTTACGGGACCTATCAGTTGGTATCAGAGCGGTGCTTTTTAACGTGTTTTTTGAGTGATTTCAGATCTACAGGCATAACAAGAAGTGATCCGCAATGGCATATCTAAATACCATCGGTTGTGGTGAAGGCCTATCTAGCTCTCGCCCTCCTCTATTTGATGGCACAAACTTTGCAACATGGAAAACAAAGTTTCGCATTTATGTTAGATCTCAAGGAATCAAAGTTTGGATGGCCATAGAAGACGGAGTTGTTATTCCTACCGAAACTATCGACGGTGTCACTGTAGAAAAGAAGGTTAGTGATTATACTCTTGCCGAAGAAAATATGATGAATACTATCTCAAAGGCGGAAATGGTTCTCGCAAGTGCACTTGCCGAAAAAGAATATAAACGAATAAACAATTGCAAGTCGGCAAAAGAAATGTGGAAAAAATTAGTGGTAACCTATGAAGGAACCATTGATATAAAAGATTCTCGAATGGAGACTTTAATCCATGAATACGAGAACTTTAGACTCCAAGAAGGAGAAAATATCATCGATATGGAAACACAATTTACTCGTATTATCGATGAATTATCTCAACTCGGGAAGAATTATGCTCGAAGTGAAAAGAACCGAAGAGTTCTTAAATCTTTACCTCCTAGTTGGAAGGTTAAAGTTACAACTATTAAAGAAATGCATAATCTAAATGATTATGACATTGATAGTTTATTCGGAAATCTTCGTGCATACGAAGAAGATAATTTACCGGATATAGTCATTCCCAAAGTGGAAGACAAAAAGAAAAATATGGCACTAAAAGCTATATTAATTGATGAAAATGAAAACGACGAGGAGTTGAACGAAGAACTCCAAGATCTCGATGAAAGCGAAATTGCTTTACTAACGAGACAACTTCGTCCTGTGCTTCAAAGCAAATCTCAAAGATACGGAAAAGGCTTCCTCAAATCCAATAACCAACAAAGAGTTTTCAACTCTAACGGAAGGCCAAATTACTCTCAAAATTATACTCCCAAGTATAAAAGTAATTTTTCGACAACAAGCTATAACAAAGGTAAAGGCACTCAAAATAATAATGCCAATGTTAACAATAATCCCACTTACACTCCTCCAAAGCACAAGGAACAAACCCTAGAGGAAACTCAAGATGTGTGCTTCGAGTGTAAGCAATCGGGTCATTTTAAAAGAGAATGTCCTAAGCTTTCTAAAGGACGAATTCTCGTGGCCGAAAACGGTTGGGATTTAAGTGAAGATGAAGAAGCTCCAGAAACTAGTGAAGAAGTTGTCAATCTATGCTTAATGGCTATCGGAGACGAAGCTACATCAACACAAGCCTCCACTTCAAATCAAGAGGTAAACGCTAATCTCAACTATATTTCAAATAAATTGCAATTAGATGAATCCAATTTGAATTTGGTTGATATGAGTAAGTATGATTTGATTGAGCTTGTAGTAAGTATCAACAACAAATATAAAGATGCTGATAAAAGACTTCATCTATTATGGTCCGAGAAAATGAAACTCGAAGAAATGCATCATACGCAAAGTAAAGAGTTCACTGGGATGATGGATTTAAAAATCCAAAATGAGAATGAAATAATGTTCTTAAGTGATCAAAATCATCAATTAAAAAGTGAGATTAATCAATTAAAGGACAACGCTCTCAACCGTGAAGTTGAAAATGTGGCTTTAGTACTTCAAGTTGAAGAGCTAGAAAATGAGAAGATACAACTCAACGACAACATTAGTACACTTAATGTTGATCTCTTGAACTTAAAGATTCAAAACGAATCAATGGTTCGAAATAATGTAACATCTCAATCTCATGTAAACAATCTTGAAAAAGAGAATGAGCTTTCACAAATCTTTGAGTTAAAAGAAAAGAAATTAAAAGAAGAAACTCAAAGAGTGAAGGAAGAAAATTTTAAACCCATATCTCAAGTTATGGATCAAGCAAGATTCTTTAACAACAAGATTGATACCTTAGAAAGAGAAAAAGAAAACCTTGAAACGGTTATTCAAACATTTACTAAAGGCAATGAGATGTTAGACAGAATGGTACACACTCAAGTTCCCTGTGTGCGAGACGTTCAACTGAGAGTGCAACCGATAGTAGCTCCTCCTCAACCACAAAATCTAAAATGCACATATTGTAACAAAGATGGACATTTATTCTTTGATTGCAAATACAAGAGTGGTGAGATTAAGGGGAAGCATGTTTGGGTTTGAAAAGGATCTAACCCACACGAGACGGTTGAAAGACAAGTACCATTTAATAGAGTTGCTCATAATGGTCAAAGGAAACAAAGGTTTCAACAACCTAGAGTGTTTCAAAATAGAAACACATTGTATCGTAACAATGCTAGTAGGTATGCATCTAGAAACCAATATGCTCCTAATCGTAATATCTATCCTCTAAATGCTTCCTACTTTGCAAATGATAGATACAACGTACATCGTGCTAACTATGGATTTTATGATCATGCTAGACCTACATATCATGCTAGACATTATGCTCCTAGAAATCTATATATGCCTAACAATGATTATCCTATGCCTAGATATTATCATGCAAATGTTGATTATGATGTACTAACCCTAGGACCCTCAAGAAGAAAGGGTACCTATAAATTTAATTGATTTATTTTGAAGGTATGTCTTGCCGCGAAACAAGACACGTGGTACCTTGATAGTGGGTGCTCAAGACACATGATCGGTAATAAGTCACTAATGAGCAACATTAAAAAGGTAATCGCGGGAAGTGTTACATTCGGAGATAGTAGTAAGGGAATCATTATCGGAATTGGAGACATCGGGAATAGTCGATTCAAGATCTCAAACGTACAACTAGTCTCGGGACTAAGGTACAATCTACTCTCGATTAGCCAACTTTGCGACAATGATTACAAGGTAATTTTCTATACTACTCATTGTTGTATTTTAGATAAAGATTGGAAATCAGTTCTTATTTGTCCCCGAAACAAAAATGTCTATACATGTGACATGAGCAAACATGAGAATGTATGCCTAATCACTACAAACGATGACCCTTGGCTTTGGCATCGAAGATTAGGACATGCTAATATGAAGTTGATTAAAAACATATCAACTAAAGATCATGTACGAGGTATACCAAAATTGAATTATCAAAAAGATCATACTTGCGAGGCTTGCGAAATTGGAAAACAAATTCGAGCCTCCCATAAAGCAAAGTCTATGATATCTACCTCTAGACCTCTCGAGCTTTTACATATGGATCTTATTGTCCGGTACCCATACAAAGCCTCGGAGGTTGCTCATACACGTTAGTAATCATTGATGATTATTCACGTTACACGTGGACAGAATTTCTCAAAAATAAAAGTGATGCTTTTGAATCTTTCTCTTCCCTATGTAAAAAGATTCAAAATCAATAAAACAATACCATAGTCTATATACGGACTGATCATGGTAAAGAATTTGAGAATTCCAGTTTTACCAATTTTTGTGATGACAATGGTATTACACATAATTTTTATGCTCCTTATACTCCACAATCAAACGGAGTTGTTGAAAGGAAAAATAGAACTTTACAAGAAATGGCTAGCACAATGCTTAATGAATATCGTCGACCTAAATATTTTTGGGCCGAAGCTATGTCTACCGCTTGCCATATTCTTAATCGGGTTTTGTTAAGGCCTATAAAGCAAAAGACTCCATACGAGCTTTACTTTGGCAAAACACCAAAACTAAGCTATTTTCGAATATTTGGAAGCAAATGCTTCATATTGAACTCGAAAGATTACCTCACTAAATTTGACCCTAAATCAAGTGAAGGTATATTTCTTGGATACTCAACAAATAGTAAAGCCTATCGAGTATTCAATCTCAAAACTCTCGTAGTGGAAGAATCAATGAATGTTGCATTTGATTAAAGTAAACCACCACCAAAGTATAAAGATCTTGTTGAAAAAGATGATGTCGAACAAGATGATGTAGAAAATATAATTCGACAATTTGAAAATATGGATCTCGGGACCCCCGTTCCAAGAAACCCATTAGAATTAGCTGAAACGGAAGTTGAACTCCCAAAAGAAATTCCTATTATTAAAAGTCATCCCTTGGACAATGTTCTTGGTGACTTAAACAAAGGAGTTCAAACGCGGTCACAAGTACAAAACATTATGAACCATCTTAGTTTTCTATCTCAAATAGAACCTAAGACCGCTAAAGAAGCTTTGCTAGACAGAGATTGGATTTTGGCTATGCAAGATGAATTATTACAATTCACTCGTAGCAAAGTTTGGGAACTCGTTCCAAAACCCGAAGATACTTCGATAATCGGAACGAAGTGGGTTTTTAGAAACAAATTAGATGAAAATGGAACGGTAGTTCGAAATAAAGCAAGACTAGTTGCTCAAAGCTATACCCAAATGGAAGGAATAGACTTTGATGAAACTTATGCACCTGTAGCTCGAATTGAATCGATTCGAATGCTATTAGCTTACGCGTGTCATAAAGATTTCAAAGTATACCAAATGGATGTCAAATCGGCCTTCTTAAACGGGATATTAGAAGAAGAAGTTTATGTTAAACAACCTCCCGGTTTCGAAGATGCCACACATCCGGAATATGTATACAAATTATATAAAGCCCTATATGGCTTAAAACAAGCTCCAAGAGCTTGGTACGAAAGGTTAAGCAAGTTCCTATTAAAGAATAATTTCAAAATGGGAACTGCCGATAAAACCTTATTTACGAGACAAGAAAAAGATGATATCTTACTCGTACAAATATACGTGGATGACATCATTTTTTGTTCAACCTATGATGCACTATGTAAAGAATTCTCTGATAATATGAGCAAAGAATTCGAAATGAGTATGATGGGAGAATTAAATTTCTTTCTAGGATTGCAAATAAGAAAATCTGATGAAGGCATCCATATCTCTCAATCGAAGTATTGTAAAGAGATGTTAAAGAAATTCGAAATGGATAATGCCAAACCCATATCTACTCCTATGTCTTCTTCTGAGAAATTAACAGAAGATCTCAACGGTATTCCCGTGGACACTAAGAAATATCGGGGTATGATTGGTAGCTTGCTTTATATAACCACAAGTCATCCCGATATACAATATAATGTTTGTAAGTGTGCTAGATTTCAGGTAGCACCTAAAGAATCTCATCTATCCGTGGTAAAAAGGATCTTGAGATATCTTAAAGGAACCACTGACGTAGGTCTTTGGTATCCGAAAGGTGTACCATTTGAATTAGTATGTTTTTCTGATTCGGACTATGCCGGGCATTTAGTCGACAGAAAACGTACAAGTGGTACATGTCAGTTTCTAGGAGGATGCTTGGTCTCTTGGTTTTCCAAGAAACAAAATTCGGTATCTATCTCCACAACAGAAGCTGAATATATAGCGGCTGCTAAGTGTTGCGCTCAAATATTGTGGATGAAACAAACACTAGCCGACTATAATAAGAAATTTGATGTAATATCCATCTTATGCGATAACACGAGTGCTATCGATCTTAGCAAAAATCCCGTGTTACATTTAAGATCTAAGCACATAGATGTGAGACATCATTTCTTGCGTGATCATGTCAATAAAGGCGATATAAAAATGACTCATATCGAAACTGAGTACAATCTCGCTGACATTTTCACAAAACCATTAAATTCCAAAAGATTCGCTAAACTTCGTCTGGATTTAGGAATGTTGGAATTACCAAAATAATGGTTATACATTTATATAAATATTATCTATATTTATATATATTTTGTGAAAATATTTATCATAATTATCTCACGAAAAAGATATCTTCTTGATCGAATTCTAAGGGACTCTAAAACTTAGATTCATCGATAATGATAACATATGAAACTTTATCGATCGGGTTTTATTGAGATTCTAATTATTTTTATCAATTAGATAAAACTATTCGAATGAATATTTTTGAATTAAAATTCAAAAGTATTTTTGAGATATTAATTGTGATATTTAAATTCACATACAAAGAATCAAAATATTAGAATATTTTCAAATATTTACATATTTTATATATATATTATTATATATTTTGATTTTACAAAACTATTTTCTCTAAAAATATATGATATTTTCTGATTATTTGGTCATATATTGACCCAGTCCAGCCCAATTCAGCTTGTAACCCGGCCCAAATTGCTCAAAACCCTAAAATCCTGTTCGTTAGATTGAGGGATGAGACAATCTGAGCTGTTCATTTACTAAAGTACATATATACATTTTACACGAGTACTACAGTCTTAGCGTATACTGTTTACGCCTCTTATCCCTCTAACCCTAATCTCTCTCACCTCTTTTACTCTCTATCAACGACTCTCTCATTTCTCTCCAATAAACCCTAATTTTTTGGATATCTCCGGCGACTAAAACACCTTATATATTATATATACACCTCTATGTGTCCCCTAATCGAATTAATCGATACATTCAAGCAGAGATTGGTAAAATCAATTGAACTTAGAGTTCCAGTCAACGATTCTCTTCATAAATCGTTTGATAAAGCTCAAGTTCGACATATATATTATCTATATATATATATATATACACGAACACACTCACCGTTTGTTTTTCACGATTATCTTCAAAACCATAACGAGCTTTCATGAGTTTTTTATTACAGGTGCTCAATCCATTCATAATATATGAAAGTTAGTGAAGAAACAAGAGGATTGTAATGGAATCGTCACGAACTCGGTTGAAACTCGATCGATCCAATTGGACTCAGTGAATTAACTCGGGCGATTCAACTGAAACTCAGTGAGTCAACTCGGAGGTTAACTCAATCCGCGATTGAGTTAACCTTGTAAGTCCCCTTAGACTGTTAAGTTAGTCTTTCGGGAAAAGGTAATTTCTTCAACTTGAAATGCAATGGATCTGTGATCTCTACGATTAACTGTGAATGTGATGGTTGTACAATTTGATTGGAGAATCGAGTTTGTTTTAACAAATCAACTTTAACGAGTCATGAGTATCAGTTCTTGAGTTACTTGTCAAATTACTTACGAAATATTTGATTTGAAAAGAATAATGTTATTTGACTCGAATCATATGTTTTAATTATGTAGATTGACAAGTCAATTACTATGGTTAATTTGCTGTGGATAAAAATGATGTATTCGTGATTGTATCAGTGAAGATTAACTGCAGTAAAATTGGATATCATTTGAAATGTAAAACGTCATTTAATGTATGAGTCCAGTCCTTTTAAAAAAAAGGGGAGATATTGACTTAGTCAACTATACAAGTATATAAATTGATTAAACATATATAATTTTAAAGTAATGGTAACCATATTGATTATGTGACTACTGTCTAAAGTATGTTAATTTTTATATGAATGTTCAATGGAATGTAATTGTGACCATGCACTGTGATATAAAATGAAAAAATGTGAGATGATATGGGCTGTGTTGATACTACTTTGACTCAGTCAATCCTTGTGATGTGATTTAGAACTAGTAACTTATTATATGATTCACAAGTTGAATAAAGTAATGTGTAACATCTATACAGTCATGCATACACACACACACTTGCCCTCATCCAAAGACCTGGCTGGGGATCCCTTTGAGAGCCCTAGTATCTGGACACTGGGGTGATAACGGCCACATAGATTTTAGGACATTTAAAGTAACAAATTTTAAGTGTGTTACATTTTCTGAATGTTATATCATTTATGTGTGAGGAATGGCCTTAATATGGTGCATTGCACTACTTGTGTGTGTTATGTGATACAAACATATCCGGATAAGTTCTGTGCTAGCTGGATTATGTGATACATACTTGGCATCTAGCTTAAAATAACATATTTTGACTCCCAATGTTCCTCATACTTTTTCAAAATTGTCAAACTCACATCAATCATTTATACAAATAGTAATGACTTGAGTCCTTGGTTACATAGAGCCTGCATACTCTTTTCAAATTTCCATGGCCTCATTGTGGGCCTCTGAAACCTTGATTGCCTTTCTGCAGTCCTTGTCTCCTGTTTGCCTTTTTCAAACACTGTTTGTGTTGTCCTATGTACTGTTCACAATAAATGTTATACCTTCTTTATTACATTCTTTTATTCTCTCACTTTACCAATATGCATGCATGAAACTGTCTGTATATCCATTTACACTATTTGTGCATTGGTTTTCTAAAATTATGCCCTGGACTTGGTTTACAAAAGAAAACCCGGATTTCAAAAACCTGCATTTATTTATGATGAACACTGTTTACTTACCAGTTAATGAGAATAATTTTTTTTTAAAAAAAAATCTGTGTTTATCTATATAAAGTATGTTATTGCATTCATTCTCACACACATCTGCACTCTCCTATCTTGCTCATCATCCAACTTTATGGAATTTCAAAAGCTTCCTTCAAACCCTAACCCTAAACCTAATTCTTCCAGCCTTTTCCTACTTGAAGACATGGAAAAGAAACAGTTTATACACTCAAACTCTTCCTATTTTAGAGTGATTCCACCTAGGATTCAAAAACTCAAAAACAAGAAACTCAAGAAAAGCTTTAAAAGCCCTTCTATCCCTTTTTATCAAAGTTCCAAGTTTCAAATACCAAACACAACTAGCCCTAGACCTAGAAAGCCTTATTGGCCGAAAGTCTACAAAAGAAACTTGACTCATAAACCTCAAGACACAACTGAACCAAAACCCTTTCCCCCTCCCAAACTCATTGATATCTCACACACTAAGAAGTTCATGGACATGCTTAAGAATGTCCAACCAGGCATTAATATTCAGTTTAAGGGTGAGGTAGAAACTATCATTAAAACTGCTAAGTGGGAAGGGTTAGCTGCACATCTAGGAAAAAGGTATTTCCACACTTAATGGGAGAGTTATATTGTAATATGAGGATAGTTAAAGGCTTAGATGGAATCATGCATTTTACTACATCAGTCAACAAGAGAAACCATATTAGTGGACCATAAAACCATTAATATTGCACTGCATCTACCTGCTCACTTGATTGACACTAATCATCCATGCATTGACATCTAAGATTGCTTCATCTTTAATCCAGATGAGTTTAGACTCATGCTTTCCACCTTTTGTGATTCTGATGTGCCACTTGGCTTGTGTGACAAACACTGTGGTATACATTACAAACACTTCACTCATGTGTTTCAAAATCTGGCTTTGTTTATTCATGCTAATGTCTTACCTAAACCAAATCAAAGCAAGTTCTTTGATTTCTTTGACATGAAGGTCATGTTTATGTTGCTTCTTAACAAAGTTGATTTCAATATCTCATATGTTATCTTGCTTAATCTGATAAATGCTAATCTTGTTGGTTATATGCCCTATGGACTTATGATTTCTTCTCTCTTCAATATCTGCCATATTCATACACACAATGATCACTCCCTACTTGTTGATTCTCAAATCAAAAATGCTCACATAAGACCCCAAGTACCCTTGATTATGTGTCAACCTCAAGAAGTCTTTGCTATTGACCTTCCTAGGACTATTAGGGAAGAGGATATCTATCTTAATAAGACTCAATCTGCTAGAATAATGTTTAAAGAACAGAATCTAGAGATTAGGAGGCTTAGAGAAGAAAATGAGGACATTAAAAAGAGACTAGGTTTTATAGAAAGCTTAGCTGCTTTTAAAATAGGTCAAAATGGGGTAAGGGACATGGAAATTATCAGCTCCTATCAGGTTCAAATGGTTAATAATGAAGAGATGGTAAATGAAATGGAAATTGTTGGTGCTAATAATCTTGATGATAATGGGTTACCTGACATGGTTGGTGAATATGGATTTGTTGATTCTATGGAGGATGCCATTGCATAACTGAGATGGTTGGCTATGTGTGACTAAATATTGCTGCTACTGAATCTTGCTGTTGTTCATGACATCTGTTCAAGTTGGTTTCTGTTCTACTTGTTATTTTGGTTGTAATCTGCCATCCGCCTGCTTTAGCCTTGGTTGTTGTCCTTAGTACTATTTCATGCTTGTAATATTGAATGTTGTTTTTGGAAGTCTGCTAAGACTTATATGCACTATAGTTGTTGGTTTGTAACCTTAATCCCTGATATTGATGTAGTAGTTGGTATATGACTTGTTTTAAGTCATATAGTTGGTTTGTAAGGTAAAGAGGCTGTAGAACCTTGTTCTAGTCAATCAGTGTGGCTCATTGATTGATAAAGAACGATTTTGACTTATTTTGTAACCTCTACAGTTGTCTTATTTGTTGATCTTGTTATCTTTATCATCTTGTCACCATAATCCATGTATTATGTATCTGTTATCTACTGGACTACAAACTGTGTCCTTGGCCTGTCTCAAATCCTCTACAAATTGGTAAGTTCTGCAATGGTGAAACTATGCTCACAAGGTAATCACTCTTTACATTTCCCTTAATATTGCAGCTACGATCTCAATATTTGTTAAGAATGTAAAAGGGTTGTAATAATATTCTAATTTGTATTAGAATCCTCTATTGAAATTTGTTCACTAGAAGACCTCTAAATATTGTGAGTTTATGTCTAAACTTGTATTAGCATCTGTTCTTATAACAAGTTGAACTTTGCTATGTAATTTACAATTTGTAACAACTATCGGGCAAACTGTAAAATGGCCTAAGAAGGCTTTTCGTTTGTATTGGATGTAACACTATTAGGATGCCTAGATTGTATTAGCTGAACAACTGTGTAATCCTTTGTAATATTTCAGGCTCAAGTTTGTTATGATGTAACATTTATAATTTGGAATCCATGTAATTTGTAACTCCTGGATAAGAGTTTGTAATCCTGTGGTAATATTTTCAGCTGTATAGAACAACTCAGATTATAATTAAATTGCAAGGTTTGTAACAGTCTGACTATAATTGCGTGCTTGTATTGATACAATCTTGCTACAATTGGATAGTATAAATATACATTGATATTATTTCGAGCTTGTCTCATTTATGCAAAATGATTAAAAGATGTATTACGTAGACTGCTCTCGACTACCTACTAGGTTGTATGCCATGGTATAACATCGATACGTTTTTTGTAAAATATACAGAACGAGATTTCCTAACTCAAATGGTAAAACGATGATTATATATGCATACCAAAAAGCTTAAAACACTATGTCTACATGAATACATAAAATCGATATGTATATATGCATTTTGTATCACTCACTTCCATACTGATATGTATTAAGGGAAGTACATATTTGCTATATATATATATGCCTTGAATCATGTTTTCTACAAATAAGAGTAGATTTAATTATTTTTGGTACTTAACCAAACAAAAGGGGAAGAAAGAATAGTATATACTATTCGAAAATTTAAAATTTTGCTATATTATATCTCTTTACACCATCTAACTATTGTTTTATTTTGCAGGAATCAATTAATGTTCTTAAAGAGGAATGTTAAGTAGTGTTCTCCTTATATTTTACGTGCGAAAATAATTTTCAGAAATCATGCATACACCAAGGGGAAGCACACACTTTTGAAAATTTAAATTTTATGTTTGTTTGACAAATACCAAAAAGGGGAAGATTGAAAGGATATCTTCGATATAATATTTATTTTGGTATTTGTACAACTTAAACATAAAATTTAAATACACGTAGAATCCTCTCCACTAAGTCATTTATTTAATTGATTCGGTCAAAAGTCAAATGGTCAATTCTAGCAAAATTTATCATCAAAATTTATCATCCTTATTTTAACTATAAGAGATATTCCAATTCGCTGAAAAATCAAAATATATTTTACGGAATATATCTCTACACCAAGGCAATAAGATCGAAAAAGAAATATCGAGATTTGATATTTTTTAGATCTCCGTTGCAACATTAATAAGGCAACAAGCTCGAACAAGGAATATTCGGATTTAATATTTTTTAGAGAACTCGTGCTAAATTCAAAAACGATCATTTTTTATTCCAAAAATATTCTGTCTTTGTACTCAAAATATTTTCTCATCCTATAAAAGACTTTCCATCCTCAAGAATATTTTTCTCTCGCTCCAGAAATATTTAAAGTAATTTTTCTCCCGGTTCGTAATTATTTCATATTTCGGAGAAAATTACTTTATTCACTCAAAAAAATTTCCTACACTCTCAAAATATTATATATATTAGGAAATATATCCTAAGTATTTATTCTAGCTAAAACATTGGTCAAAAGATTTATTGTTTTCAAGAAAAGACCAATCGTATTTTATTCTTAACCAAGAGCTGATTTAATCGTTTTAAATCCAAATAAAATACTTCCACTTACTAGAATGACTTGAAACTTGAGATTAATCATTTAAATAATATTTTCTATGCATGGTTAAAGTTTCGTAATTTTTCAGGAATTTTCGTCCGGGCACGAAAATTGAGGTAATTAGTCAACAGTTGACCACGTTTGACCAAGTCAATCTTGACCAAAATTGACCAAACTTTCCAGAATATTATTTTATAATATTTCTAAGTGCTCCATAATTTTAGAATTATTCATTGGGTGTTTTCATAATTATCGGGTAATTAATTAACGATATTTCGTTCTTATTTATTCGTTAATTAAAACGAATGGTTTATTATATTATAGATTGAAGTTGCTGGGATTTTCTCTTGTCTTCTAGCTATCCACTTGCAAAGAAACACAAATCACTTTCCATGTTGGCAATCCAAGTGATTTTAATCCCATCCATTCATTTTCATTCAATCTCCACCATTATTTCCACCCAACTTTCTCTATAAATTCAAACCCTCATCCACCCATTTTAAACACAAGCTAAGAGCCATAGAATTGCTGGGATTTTTGAAGTAGCCTCTCTCTTTCAATATTCAAACACTCTCTACATTTACTTCATCTCGAAAACCTTCTCTCTTTCAAATATATATCCATATACTCAAGGTTTTTGTTCAACAAGCTTAGTTCCACCCAACCAAGCTTTGTTCACCCAAGCCAGCTCATCTACTACCACTTTCCGGCCTCCCGAAGGGCTGCCCAAAGTTCGACCAAGTGCCAAAATCCGGCCGAACCTCCGGCGAATTTTTCCGATCGTTTTTCAAAGGTGGTAAGTTTTAGCTTCGTCTTTGTGTCTTAACCGACCATATTTATATTTGAGATTTGCGCTTAACTTCTATACTTCATCTTAATCTCTATACTTGGATCTATAACTATCCAAAAGTCTCTTTATTAAAAGAGAAAGAAATTTCCCGACAAAAGTCGAGGTTGTAACGATTAAGTATTTTTTACGGATTCTCAACTAGCATCTTTAGTGCTCCGTGAGATATTCTTTAAAGAAATACTTCATTCGAAAAATACTTCATATAGCACAAGTTTAGCCACTTGTTTATCGAACTTACATTTATTCGTTAGTGGCTTTAACTAATCTAGTGCAAGAAGTAAAAGAAGAGTATACTTTGACACTTGTATTTAGTCTAAGAAAAGTATACATCTTAAAAGCCTTAAGCATATTAGCTTAAAGGACTTTATATATCATCAAACTCCGAGATCTATATTTTTATCTCATTTTACCGGAGTATTGATATTTGACATAAGTCAAGTTGTAACGAAAAGTATTTATACGAATACCCTACTAGCATCTTTAGTGCTCTCCGTGGGTTATTCTTGAAAGATACTTCGTACAACCTAAACTTCAACTAAAGCAAAATCCAAGCCACTTGTTTTTATTACAATTACGTTTTGTGATTGTAATGGCTCATTCACGAAGATATACGTATACCTTGACGTTTTACAAGTCTAAGAAAGGTATACGAATAGAAGCCTTAAAAGCTCTATAGCTTTTAACAAGGTCTTCCAATATTACACCATCCATCTTTATATTTATTTGGAGTAATTAAAAGTATACTTTGATCATAATTTAATATCAAAGAAAGTATACTTAAATCATAACAATATAACTTAATATTCTTTTACGAATATTAAAGTTACCTTTGGATTTAGTACCGTAACATACTAATCCAAACTTTATATATATCATTCATCATATTTGTTTCGTAGATATTGTTTGTCTAACTTTTGTAGTGAGGTGATTCTCGTTCTAAGACACAAGTCCTAGACGTACTAACGGGGAGTTAGTAGTCTTCGTACCGTGAGGAAGAGGAAAGACCCGAGACCTTTCATCTAAGATCCAAGACCGACAAAAGCCAAGGATTCAATAGTCTACACCAAAGGTTCTACATCAACTTTGAAGAAATAGCGGGGAGTTATTGTCTAAGATAAGTTGTGTAGGTGTTTACATTTATTTTGAGGTGGTAACGGGTAGTTACGCACCAAGACAAATATTTGTGGGTTTGTAAAGGCTTCTCCGCCTACTAAAGGAGCGAGTTTATTTTAAGGGAAAATCTCGAGTCCGGAGAGGAGCTTGGGGACTGAAGTAGGGGTGAGCGAATCCATTAGGGGTTGCGCCATCGCGAACCAGGATAAAATCTCTTTCATGGTATTTTCTTTACTTGTCGTTTATCTTCCGCACATATAAATTGCTAACGACTCGGTAAAATATTTTTAAAAAGGGAAAAATATTTTAAAACGCCATAATAATTTTTAAATTGGTTATTAAGCTATTCAACCCCCCTTTCTAGCTTAATATAGCCCTCTTACGGGACCTATCAATGTGTAGTGAGAACGGAGAAAGTAAAGGAAGAGAAGATGGGAGGGGGTGAGACAGTGGTGAAGGAGTGTACAGGTGCCGCAGGTGGCAGTTTTGGATTATAAGGCTGTGAAGACGAGGGGAAAGTGAAGTGTGTGTAAGCTGTGATACATGTTATGGTATAAAAGATAAATGGAAGGAGACAGAGTGTGTAGGCTGGTGTTGTTGTGAGTTGTATAGAATCGAGGAGGCAGGGGTGTATAAGGGGGAGGATGGCTGGAAGAGGTTGCAAGGGATGAACAGGAATGTGCAAGTCCGTGTGATAGTGGTCGTGTGTATGTGTATTGGGCGAGTAAAACAGAGGTGCAGTAAGGAGGCAAGATGAAGCACAGTGTTAGTGGCTTCTGGTGGGAGTGTATGGGCTATGTACGAATGGGTGTTAGTAAGTAGGTGTTGGGATTTGCTAAAGTAAGATGATAGGGGATACAGGGGAGGTGACATGGGTTGCAGTGGTGAGGCCTTATTATTAGTTTTACTGTTGATTAAAGGGGTTATATGTGACTATATACTGTTAGATTAGCTGTTAATTAAGGGTTAAGTCAAACCTTGTTTTGTTTAGAGATCCTGAGATGATTGGATTTTGAGAGACATACTTATACTTGGTTAAATTGCAAGTTCACTTCGTGTTAAACTTTAATTTTCGTCTGGATTTTTGATTTAGTCGAAGGTGTATATATGTTAGTTTTAAAAGTAGTTAATAATTGCTGCATTTCTATGAGGGGTGTACGAGCATGTTTGTGTCAGTATTTATGAACTTTAAATTTGGATGTGAAAATGTGTTGCTCGTGATTTAAATGGGATATCTATGATGTTAATAGTGACAATTATAATTGTTAAATTTTCACTAAGTGTATTAATTTGATTATGAGTATAAAATAATCTCTATATGAACATTTTTAATCGTGTTGTGATATAGGTATATCCTGGACGTGTTAAGTTATGGATTGCCAGAAGCATGTCGATTCTGTATATTAATTGTATATTAATGTATTTTGCAGATTGTAAGTATAAGTGAAGTTGGTAAATGATTATTGGATTGTTGGATTGTTAGTCGGATTGATTGTATTTTGGCAGGTTAGGCCATATTGTAAAGGAGGTGCTGTCCAATTTTTATTAGAATTATTTTATTATTTTGGGAGTATGTTGATAAAGATTTCTGATGTGTAAAGGATATAGGTGTGATATAAAATATAAGTGTAAGATAATAAAGTGCTAAGTGCTTATGTGATTATATGTTACTATTTTGAGAATATGATCTGTATGAACTATATGTGTTAATTGTAAAGCGTAGTAGGACGCGTTTGGGTAGAACGGAGTTAGACAGTTACGGTTATAAGCGTACTGAAGTAGTACTTTATTTTGATACAGGTACCAGTAAAAGGCCGATTTAGAGCCGGTATATGTAAAGGTGGAAATTCGAAGGAATGAGTTATATATTCAGCGAAGTAGGCGAGTGTGAGCATGTAGAAGCTGACTAGTGATTAGGAAAGAGGAATGGATGACCGAATACAAAGCCAGCCAATTAGAAATAGAAACTGATGTACAATGAGTAAAGGATCGAGTTGTTGGAATTGGAAACTTCATGTATTGAGGCAAGTTCACTATTCCTCACTTATTGTTCAATTGATGTGAAACATTTTGGAATTATTTATTTGTTCTTTCGAAATCCTTCTTGCAAACAATTATACTTTTCATATTTATGTTGAATAATGCAAACCTGTTCTATTAAATATACGATATTCCTTTCAAACCATTTTGCTAGTGTCTATACCTTTATTTTATTCTCAGTGACATTTTTCTTCTATTAAATTACAAACACTCATTCTCAAATTATTTTGTCATTGGTTATTTTCCTCACCTATTGTTCAGGTGTTGAATTCTTTTAAAATTATTTATTTCAATATCCCTTGTCCATACCAATATTCTTCAAAGTATGTTTTCCTTTAAATTGATGTAGACTAATTCGAGGTTTATACTGTTGTTGAGGCATGTGTTGCTCAGTAACAGTTAAAGCTAAGAATGAATTGAGATCTTCTTAATTATTCAAACTCATTATTGTCAGTCCGGTTCTGGCAGCTAAAGCCTATGAGTGCTTAGCAGACAAGAGTGAGACCTTGAGTAATTGAGAATTTCTTAAATCTTCTTTTGAACTTCATAGTTTCTCTATTCCATGATTCCTTACAAATTGCTGTGAATTTATAAAATCTTGACAATTGATTTGTTCCTTAAATTATTAATGTTTTCCCTGTTGATATATGATTCTGTTTTTCTGTATCATAACATGCTTAGTTTAATCTTATTGTTTTGTCGTTTATGAATCCTTATATCATCTGCTTCCCTGAATCTTAATTTTATTGCTGTGTTGTTCATGATTCTTCATATCAATTGTTTCCCTGATTATCAATATTTTATTGCTGCTCATTAATATGGCTTAATTATTTAATTATTTTTTTTTTAAATTTCCTTATACTGGGCTGATCTGTTATCAGTGAGTATAAAGGACTTAAAAGTGAAATGTTTTAAAGTTTTTAAAGGTTTTATAGATTGGAGAAGCGTAAGAGGCTAGGGGTAGTTCCCCTAGTTCAGCACTTTTTATTTAGCGTAAGAGGCTAGGGGTGGTTCCTCTAGTCCAGCATTTAAAGGCCAATGTGTTGCCTAATTGGGAACCCAATTTCAAGGTCCAGAGGGACTTTGTGTCCGGTATGGGGACTCTACGTGGCTGATCACCCGTATTGTCCGATGATAAGGAAAAAAACTCCAGTCAGCTTAAAATGTTTTTAAAAAGGTTTTATGGAAAGTATGTTTTAATGATGAAATGATTTTAAAGAAAGGAATGTTTTGATAATATTTATATGTTTCAAGGTAAATGGTTATTGGTTTCGAAATTGAGAACTTAGTAAAACAATGAGATTAAGGATGGATAGAAGTTTCCCAGTTATTCCCTTCGCGAGTAACATTGTACGTGAAAGTGGAGTAAGAATGATTGGGGGCTTTCTTGATATTCTGTTTCTCAAAGTTTTATCTGAGGCAATGATGGTTTGTAGTGAATGGAAAATTTTTACTCTATGATGGAAATTGAGTGATCTTTTGAGATAAAGTATTCATTGATATTGTTCATCAAGGAATTATAGTAATATCGTTGTTTCACTATATTATTAACTTGCTGAGCGTTCTTTGGCTCACTCTTGCTTTGTTTTACCTAACCCTTTGCAGTTAGGTTTAAGGATGGTCTACTACATTTATCCCCGCAAATGAGATCGATGAGGCATTTTATACGGGATAGATTTCGGAGCTAGAGCGGGTAAGAACATATTGGGATTGAGCTATGAATTAGATGGTATAGTAATTTGTATTACCCAGAGATAGAAGTTGTAAAAATTTGTATAGTATAGATTCTTGTTTCATACCATAACCTGGAATCGATCCTTGGTGAGGATTCGTTGGTATATTAAGTTTTATTTGTAATTGTTAATTGGAATCTAGTTTTGGTTGAATTACAGGTGGGTAGTCCGATTTACGAATACTTCATGCCGGAATTTTCTAAAATTCCCCTGTATCAAAGTCTATTTTATTATAAAAAGTACATTTGAAGTATTGGGAAGTCGGGGCGTTACAACTTCTTTAGTTGATTAAGTTTTTCATACACACTGTAAGATATATCTCTCTGAGAAAAACGAAGCTGAGAATACTACCATTTGTATTCACAGATTGTAGCAACCTTTATCTAATAATATATTAGATTAAAGTGATACTGTGTCTTGTGTTATTTCTTATCCGCACTTACACACTCGCAAACACAAATACTTATATCTGCTACACAGATTCAAGAACAACAAGAAAATTTCAAGAATCCATTCACCCCCCCTCTGTATTCTTTTGTTGTATTCAATACTCTACAAGTGGTATCAGAGCGGGCTGTTTATTCAAAAATAGAAAAACGATCATGAGTTCGAATACACCAAAGACCACAGGAACGGTGAAAGTCCCTAAGTTTGACAAAGAAAATTTCAACCTCTAGAAGTTAAAATGATGTTGTTCATCAAAGCCTCTCATCCTTTATATCCTGACATCCTCAAGAATGGTCCTTTTGTTCCACAACAAGAAATACCGGAAAAGACCGTTGGAACCACAACTATTGCGAGATCTTATGTGGCCAAGGAACCATCCAAGTGGACAGAATCAGAAAAGGAGATGGTTGCTCTTGACAGTCATCTCATGCTGTTAATTATTGATTCCATGGATATGTCAATGTTTGCAAACATTGCATCATGTACTTCTGCTAAAGAGATGTGGGATCACATTGAGGTTCTATGTGAAGGAACTGATGAGGTCAAGCAGAACAAGAAATAGATACTGGTCACACAATATGAATCTTTCATGGCACAGTCCAAGGAAAGTATCACTGAGATTTTTGAGAGATTTCACAAGCTAGTCACTGAGTTGCAGATGAATGGTAAGGTTTACAGCACCAAAGAGTTGAACATGAAGTTTCTACCATCTTCACCAAACCATCTAGAGCAAAGAGTCATTTCTCTAAGGGAAAGAGATTTGAACAAGATTACATATGATGTACTCTATGGGGTTCTAAAAGCTCATGAGCTTGAACTGCTTCAGAAAGGGCTATCCAAGCCAACCAAGGCAGAATGATAAACACATCATGTGCCTTGATTGTCAACAAATCTATTCAAGACCTAGATGTATCTACAAGCCAACTGAGGATAGAGGAGATAGTAGATGATGAAGAAACTGAAGCTGAAGTAAGTGAACCTGTTGAGGAGAATGAGGAAGAAGAGCTCTATACTCTTGAAGAATTAGATGGAATGGAAAACACTTCGTATGCTTTCATGGCCAGAAAATTTCCAAACATCATATTCCAGAGGAATCAACCCTTCAAACCTAAGACCCAAAACCATTTATTCAACAAGAGCAAGGCACCTGTGAAAGCAAACTAGAATAAATTTAAAACCAGCCATGTGGATAGGTCATCTGTAAGGTGTTATAGATGCAATGACCTAGGGCATTTTGCCAGTGAATGCAAGAAGCCAAAAAAGAAGGATAAAGAATTTCTAGAGCTTGAAGCCAAGTATGAGGCCCTTCTGAAAATGCAGACACATGGTAAGGCTTACATAGCTGAAGGGAAGTGTTGGGATGATTCTGATAGTGATGGAGAAGAGCAAGAATTCCGCAATTATGCCTTGATGGCCAATTCCAAGGATGACACATCTCCATCGAACTCTAAGGTACCATCTCTCACTACTATAGACATGTGTTTCTGAGTACAAATGCATGATTGAACAACTATCTGTTGAGATGTTTAATATTCACACTAGTATGACTGCTTCTAATGAAGAGATTGCTAAACTGTCTACTATAAATGAACTGTTAAACAAGAAAAATGAGGAACTAGAGCTAACTGCTATGTAGGTAGATAACCTTAAGAAAGCAGTTGAATATTTACAGAATAAGGTTCTATGTGCTAGTCAAATTGATAAAGCTCTTAGGGATGAACTAGCTGAAAATGCATTCAAACTAAAAGCCTTTAAGAACTCATCTAGTCTATTATAGTCCTACCATGGGAAAAATCAAGCCAAACCCAAGGATGCCATTGGACTTGGCTATGACACTCTTAACAAGAGGAAAGGCTATGCTGTCATTGAAGATGACATAGTTGTTCAAAAGGAAGTGCCTCACATTTTGAAATAGACCGATTCTCCAATTTTTAAAGAATCAACATTGGAAATTGATGAGGATGCCTTACTCATCAAACAAATGTTGAATGATGAGGATGAGGCACAGTCCAATGAACAACCAGCATACTCTGAGAGTAAGAGTGTCAAGTCAAAAACCAAGGAGCCAGTAAGTGGTAGACCTAGACCAGAGAAGGTTGTCAAGTTTGTATCAGCTGGGAAAAATGAATCTGAGAAGAAAGTGGCTAATAAGAAACAGAACAGAAATGGCAAGCTAGGGATAAACAAGAATAACAACTATGCTTATGTGCCAAATTCCCCTAGGAAAGTTTGCCAAAACTGTTTCAGCACTAATTATTTAACTCATGCTTGCAAGAAACTTATTGGTAGTGTGCCCAAACCTTTCTATGAATGCTCTGTGCCTTTAAGACATAGAGATGCTCCATTTTGTGATAAAATTGACTGTATGCCATGCAATATGAATGTTATGACTAGTTGTTTCAATTTGAGAAGGCAATTCATTGATGGTTGTATCAGTCACAATTCTAACACACACTACACAAAGTCAAAGTCTTCAAGTCCTCCTAGAGCTAGGAAGGTATCTCTGTCACCTAAGTCTGAAACCTCAGGTTCTAAGACTTCTAACAGTGACAAGAAGACTAACACCAAGAAAGTTGATAAGCATGCTATTTATGATAAAACTGTTTCTAAGTCACATGGACCCAAAATTGTTTGGGTACCAAAGGAGAAGTAATACCTTTGTGGTTGCAGGGCAAAGAAAGTGAAAAGAGGGTTATGTGGATTTTGGACAGTGGATGCTCAAACCACATGACTGGTGATATGGCCCTACTGTCACAGTATGAGGAGAAGGTTGGCCCAATGGTTGCTTTTGGAGATGACAGCATGGGTAACACATTGGGATATGGAAGTTAAAAGTTGGTAATGTCATCATTGAAGATGTAGCACTAGTCAAGGGACTCAAGCATAATCTGCTAAGTGTTGGTCAGTTTACTGATAGGGGATTCAAAGTGGATTTTGACAAAGATGAATGTTTGATCACCCACAAGAAGACTGATGATTTTGCTCTATCTAGAGTAAGAAAAGGAAGCCTGTTTGTAGCCAATATGGACTCTTCAAACAAGGACAAAATTTGATGCTTCTACTCAAAAGCATCAAATGAAGATTGTTGGCTGTGGCACAAGAAGTTATCTCACTTGAATTTCAAGACCATTAATTCTCTAGTCAAAAGAGAGTTAGTGAGAGGCATGCCCACACTTGAATGCTGTCAAGAAGGAGTGTGTGAGGCTTGTCAAAAAGGAAAGATGAAAAGATCAAGCCACAAGTCAAAGACAGTGACATCAATAACCAAGCCCCTGCAACTCATTCATATGGACTTGTTTGGGCCTGTCAATATTATGTCACTAGGAAGAAAGAAGTATGCCTTGGTGATGGTTGATGACTTTACAAGGTACCATGGGTGGAATTTATGGCATCAAAAGATGAGGCTCCACAAGTAATCATTGTGCACATGAAGAAAGTTGACAAGGAAGCAAAGGCCAACAATGCAAGTGTGACTGCATTGAGAAGTGATAATGGAACAGAGTTCAGAAATTCCATACTTGAAGCATTCTGCAAAGAGAATGGAATTTCACAACAATTCTCAGCTCCAAGGACTCCACAACAAAATGGAGTTGTTGAGAGAAAGAATAGAACTCTAATTGAGGCTACAAGAACAATGTTGCTTGATGCAAAGATGCCTACATGTTTTTGGGCTGAGGCTATGAGCACTGCATGTTATATTCAGAACAGAACCCTCATCAACAAAAACACTGGATAGACGCCTTACAATTTGATGACTGGAAAGAAGCCCACTCTAAAGTTTGTTCATGCTTTTGGAAGCAAATGCTTTATGTTGAAGGATAATTCAGAATATGTTGACAAGTTTGATGTTAAGGCATTTGAAGGAATTTTTCTTGGCTACTCTATGGATAGAATTGCATACAAAGTTTATGTCATTAGTCAAAAGAAAATTATGGAAAGCACAGATGTGACATTTGATGACAACAAACTACCTGGATTAGAAGAAGCCAATGATGAAGATAAAGATCCATTAAGGTTTGATAATCTAGATGATTCTGATGAAGAGTTTGAGACTGAAGTTCAAACTCAAGTTCAACAAACTCAAGTGAATGATGATACAAGAGAAGAATTTGTGCCAATCAATATTGGAGTAACAAGCATTCAAGACACACCTGTGAGTAGTGACAACCTAACAGGGGGAGGAACTGGGAATGATCGTGACTTTTATGATGAAGCAACATCAAGAATGAGAAATCAGACTGAGCATTCAAGGAAATGGGATAGATCACACACTGCAGAACAAATCATTGGAGATCCAAATGCATGAGTGAGATCTAGGAGAGCAACTCTAAATGAGTGTCTCTATGGTTGCTTTCGATCTCAGATTGAGCCTAAGAAACTTGATGATGCACTGACTGATCCAGATTGGATTGTTGTTATACAAGAGGAGCTGAATCAATTTGAAAGAAACAAAGTTTGGGAACTTGTGCCTGCACCAAAGAACAGAACCATTGTTGGAACAAAATGGGTTCTGAAAAATAAGATGGATGAAAATGGTGTAGTAGTAAGAAACAAGGCAAGGTTGGTTGCAAAAGGATACTCTCAATAGGAAGGCATTGATTATGATGAGACATTTGCCCTGTTGCTAGACTGGAAACCATCAGAATATTCTTGGCATTTGCTGCTCATTCAAATTTTAAAATTTTCCAAATGGATGTCAAGAGTGCATTTCTGAATGGAGAGTTGGAAGAAGAAGTTTATGTACAACAACCACCTGGCTTTGAGGATCCACATTTCCCAGAATTTGTCTACAGATTGCTTAAGACATTGTATGGACTTAAGCAGGCTCCAAGGGCATGGTATGATACTTTATCACAATTTATCCTTGAAAATCAATTCACTAGAGGCACACTGGACAAAACACTGTTCTACAAGAAGCATGGTGATGATACCTAGTTCAGATCTATGTGGATGATATCATATTTGGCTCTACAAATGAGAAGCTGTGTGAGAAATTCTCTAAACTCATGCAGAGCAGATATGAAATGAGTATGATGGGAGAACTGACATTCTTTCTTGGGTTTCAAGTCAGTCAAAGGAAGGATGGTATCTTTATCAGTCAAACCAAGTACATCGAGGATTTATTGAAGAAGTTTGACTTAGAAGAATGCTCATCTGCAAAGACACCTATGCCCACTGCCAATAAATTGGATGAATATGTTAAAGGAAAGAAAGTAGATATCTCAGTCTACAGAGGCATGGTTGGTTCTCTACTCTACCTCACTGCAAGTAGACCAGACATCATGTTTGCTACATGTTTGTGTGCAAGGTTTCAATCAAATCCAAAAGAATCACATTTGATTGCTATAAAAAGGATATTTAGATATCTGAAGGGCACTCCAAACTTGGGTATATGGTATCCTAAGGACACAGGGTTCAATCTGGTTGGTTATTCTGATGCTGATTATGCTGGATGCAGAGTGGATAGAAAAAGCACCTCAGGTAGCTGCCAGTTTTTTGGACAAAGGTTAGTCTCTTGGTATAGCAAGAAACAACAATCTGTGTCAACTTCTACAGCTGAGGCTGAATACATAGCTGCTGGAAATTGCTGTGCTCAAGTGCTTTGGATTAGAAATCAACTTAGAGATTATGGACTTGTGTTGGAAAGAATTCCAATCATGTGTGACAACACAAGTGCAATCTCTATAGTTGCTAATCCTGTCAATCATTCTAGGACAAAGCACATTGACATCAGATATCATTTTATAAGGGAACATGCATCTAATGGAACCATTGAGTTACACTATGTTCCCAAAGAGAAACAACTAGCTGATATATTCACTAAGCCATTGGATGAAGCCACCTTCACAAGGTTGGTTAGTGAGATTGGAATGTTGAATTCTTCAGAATCTGGCTAAGTGAAAATATCACCTAGATTGTTGCAGCAGTAAACAATTACTTTATCTAAATTCTCAATATTTTTGAAGTAAGTGTTGACTGAAATATGATTTATAAATATTTCAAATCTGTTGCATATGTTGGAAAATCATATTCTGTCAACTTCAAATTTCAAAAATTTTGAGAAAATCACTGTTTAATTTGCTAGAATATTCTTCATTGAATATGACTGGTAAATTTTAAAAGATAGTGGAAATTGAATTTTATGAGTGTTGAGTATATTTCGATAAGTCAGACTTCTCGAATGGTTCACTGTTCGACATCTCTAACAAGTCTCATTAGAGCACTCTCGAGTTCTCGAATAGAGTCTTTTAGAGATATCGAATAGAGGTAGTCTTGATTTCTCGAATATGGTAATTGAGTTCTCGAATACTATATTTGAGTTCTCGAATCAATTGAAAAGGCTGATTTCTCGCTGAATTTCAACCGATTTTAGATTTTTGTCTAAAAATTTAATTCACTCATAAAAACATATTTTATTTAATTTAGAATTATTTCTAAGTTAGAAAACTGCCAGCTGTGAGTATCAACCTGCGTAAGTTATCGAATAAGCCTTTCTTGACTTATCGAATAGTTGTTTTCTACTTCTCTAATGCTTGAGTTGTCGATACAAAACACATATCTAATCGACAATTCAAGTACTTCATACCTATACAATTTTACATCTATTCGACTCACTTCATTCGATTTCTCAAGCATATAAAGCTCAAAAACCCCTGAAAACCCTAATCTCAAAAAGATACATTTCTTCTTCAACCTTTATTCTCTTCTCGTTTTTCTCTGAAACAATGGAAACTGTGAAATTCAACACTAACTTCAACGTTATCTCAAGTGATGTTGAAGCCCCTAATGCCAACTACAAATGCTTTGTAAAGTGGATGTCTGAGTCGTACATCAAAGATGCACTTACTGCCAACCCAACTCTGTATCTAGATATTCTAGAACAGTTTAGGAGTACTGCTATCACTGAAACTATTGCTCTAGAGGATGGGAGTTTGGAATACATCATCCAATGTAAAGTACTTGAAAAAGATGTTACAATCACCTCTAAGGACATGGCCAAAGCTCTGGGATTGCATCAAGAGGAGTACAATGACCTTGTAAACTGATGACCAACTGGTGGAGTTCTTTGACTTCATAAAGTACTCAGACACTATCAAGGTTGGTAACCTGAAGAGGGCACATCCCAGAAAGGAGTGGAGCTATGTGTTCGCTACATTACTTCAAGTGTTCAGTGGTAGAAAATCAAGCTATGATCAATTGAATGCTCCTGTCCAACAAATTGGGTATTCACTGGCCTATGACAGAAAGATTGATGTGGGCAAGCTGATAATGCAAGAACTTTATGGAAAACTTGGTAAGAACACAACCAAGAGAGGTAATGACATTTTCTTTCCCAGATTCATTCAGTTTGTACTTAATTTCTTAATTAAGAATCTGTCTGATTTACCTGGTTTAGATAGAACTAGAATAGGCTACCCTAGGTCCATGACTAAACTTACATTTGGTAATTTGGACACTAGGAATGATGTGGATGTGAGACTTGCAATAACCCCTGACATGCAGAGGTTATTTGAGTCCTACCCCCACAACATGCCAACATTTGACTCCAAATCACAGTTAGCCAAGCCCAAGCAAGTAGAAAAAAATGTTAACCCAAGTCTTGCTAACCAACCCTCTCAACCAAACACTTCTCCAACACAGAGCCACCTGCATCATCCTCTCAACAGGGTGGTGTCAGTACAATGAAGAGAAATGAGGTAGCCTTTGAACCTTTAGAGATGTTAACAGAAGCAGCATTAAATGCTAAATTAGGCTTAGATAGTGAGGCACATGTGTCACCATTAAAGAAGCCAAAGAAGAAGAAAACAAAGAAAACCACCTATTTAGTCACACAAATTGCTGAAGTTGTAAAATCAGGGGCACACAGTTCACTAGGTGTATCCTCTCAACAGGATGCATCTATAGAATCAAGCATCCTCCCCAATGCATCTATTTGTAAAGAGTCAGCACCTGGAAGTGATAAAGCTGGCACAACGCTGAGTGGAGAGCACATCACACTTGAAACTCCCTCTATTTCTCAGGGGGAGTTGCCAAAATCCATTCTACACAAAACTTCTCTTCCAGAATCTTCATCTCAAATTTCTTTGGAGCCTGTAATTCAAAAAATTGAAGAGCAAGGCATTGATCATCAAGAATTCTTTTCTCTTGATGAGCCAATGGATTCAAGTGACTTAGTGCATGACACTTTGCTCACCACCCAGAAACCACATTCAGATGGTGAGGGAATGCTAGCTGGGGCATATCCTGATAACACCATCACAAACACAGAGGTTCCACTAGTTTTTACTAGAGACTCTGTGCCTGTGTCAACTACTGTTGTAACTCATCCCACTTCTGTGGAGACAATAGTAGTAGAGTCATTCCATCTGGTTACAGAAGTTGCATCTGTAACTGAGGAGTCTAGCTTGCCTAGCTCTAGCTCTGACTTTATGTCACAATGGCTGAAGCCTGTGCAACATGATAGTGCTTCAGGTGCGGGGTTTGTTCCACCACAATTGACAGTTGAAGCTCTTCAAAGCTATGTTTTGGATCAGATTCCTGAGTTTGTCAAGATATCTCAAAACTTGGTCACCTCCAACATTTCCAATCCAGAATATGAGGCTATTCTACTATGCCATAGGGATGATGTGGAGATGCAAAAGGCCAAGATAATTGATGATGCTGAGAGAGATGGCAATGTAGATGCCTGGATGCAAGGAAAATATGATATTACTCTTGATGGAGCTCTTCAATATCTCATATAGGAATACATCACCACACTGGGGTCCAATGCAAAATCTCTGACACTTGGTGAAGTGTATGAGGCCATGAATGATTCATACAAGGGATTCCTCAAGGCTGCACACTACCTAGGCAAAGGAGTAAAAACTGAGGTCAATAAAGTGTGTGACAAGACAGCCACTACAGTGGAAGAAATCAAGAGGGCCTTTGATGCCAAATTTCCACAGTTGGACAGTGTATTCAAGCACATCAAACACTGCAACACCACTTGTACCAAGATGGATAATGGTCTAGCTCTCCTTCAGTATACAGTCACAGGTCTGAGGCATAAATTTCAACTTCTATCTGATCAGATAACAGATGCCAATGCCATGCTGAGGACCATGTTCAAGAATCAATATGTAGATAAGCTAGTGACTGAGGTCCCTGTACATGACCTGTCCAAGTATGAACTGAAGAGACTACAAGACCAATCTCTATCTAGCTTCAGGGCCAATGAGTTATTCACCAAGGTGGACACTCTTGAAAAGGAGGTGGTGTCTCTCAAAACAACCAATGCTCACTTGACATACAAGGTTTCAACTCTAACTGAGCAGTTGAGCACTCAAGCCACTACCACAGCTGATGTTCTTCTGCATCAGCAAATGATGTTGTCTGCCATGATGAAGCACATGGGTCTCCCTCTACCTGAAGAATCTTCAACTCCAAAGGCTCCTACTACAGCCTCTATGCCTGACAACAAGCCTAAGGGGGAGAAGAGGATAACAAGGAATTCAAAATCTAAGGGGGAGTCTCAGACTAAGGGGGAGAGACCTCAAGAAAAGGGCATCGAGATATATGAGGAGGGGGGTCATCAAAAGGCTTCAAAATCTATACCTCATGTCTCAGGAAAAGGCAAACTCAAGGTTGATGAACCTCCATCCTCTCTGCCAGTGGTCACTCTACCACCTGTGCACATCACTACATCTAGTGGTCAAAAGCAAACTGTCACTACTACAGTGGTGGTAGGTTCCATGCCAAGTGGTCTAGCTCAAAACTTAAGACATGAAGATGATCCAATGGAAGCTCGTGTGATTACAGAGGCCAAGCTGTTAGAAGTAGCAAATTCAGAGATTTATCATGATTCTGCATTCTTGAAGTTTCTGCAAGCCTCAAAGGCAAGGGTTGGATGGGATACCTTGTTTTACAGGAGAAGCCTCAGAGATCAAATAAAATATCTAACAGTTACTCCAAGAAAGCTAAATCAAATCTATCTTAAGGAAATCATGATGGTGACCAATGGAAAGATATGGCACCTATCAATTGACACCTTGAAAGCCCTAAAATACTCTGAGATTGATGCTATCTTGGAACTAATTGAGCAGAAAGGGGAGAACAACGAAAGACTGTACACTGAACTGAGAGATGGTCAACAAGCTAGACTGCCAGAAGTATGCATCAAACCAAGAACCATCTTTTTTCAGTCTAGAACCAAAATTCAAGATGTTAAACAGCTGGTTATTCCCCATGATCTCACCTCTCGAAATAACAGTCTCATTATTGCCATCATTGAGCAACTGCAAATGAAGAAAGGCATCAGAACAGCTGAAGAGTTGGAAGCACTACACATCTTAAGAACATTCATAGCTACTGGTTCAATCTAGAAATAGCTCAGCCTAGGAGGAATAAGGATGATAAAGATGATGACAAGAGTGATGGGAGGAGAAGTCATCACAGGAGTGATAAGGGTGATAGAGATGAGAAGAAGAAAGTTAACAAGAACAAGAAAGATGATGATGACCAAAGCAAAGTCTATGAGAGGAAGACTGGAAAACAACAAGCCTTAGGCATTGCTAGCAGTGAACTCACCACAACACAAGACTCTAAGTCTAGGGTGAATACTGTAAGTAATGACCTACCAAAATCTGATTCAATGGCTTCTGCAACTGTTTTTCCACCTCAAGAAGAGAAGAAGACTCAAATCAAGAAACCATGTGTATGTATCCATAAGCAAACTACTAATGGATTACTACAATGGTCTTCAAGAAAGGGTCATAAGTTGCTGCCTAGCAGACATACAAAAAGAACTAATTTCAAGCATGCTGCAAGAAAGGTGAAGTTACCTAAGTCAAGGGCTCTAACAATTATCCCAAGATTAAACCTACCACCTCTAGATGAAGACTATGATAAAGACCAACTGCAATTTTTATGGGCTCAAAGAATCTATCATGTTGCCATTGTTGATGATTTTCTTGAAATTAAATATACTGATGGATGATAGAAGAAATTCAGACAAAGGACATGTCAGCATTGGGACAGGCTATATGATATAGAAAGAATAATTGCAATGTTGTATTCTAAAGACATAGTAGAAAGGGTATGGAAACTGGAGTTGATTCACTGGGTCAGAATGAAGAGAGATCACCAGGCAGAACAGAAAAAGAACAGTGAAGAGCTACTAAAGAAAAAAGAGGAGGAGTTTGTTGCATTAGAAGCCAAGGCTGATGAAATGAGGGCTATGGGTCTGTGTAGAGTCAAGTTTAATCCTTACATCATTGAATACAAGAAATATGGTATAAATTTAAAGATTAGAATGGACTACATCAGTTCCTACTCTGAGAAACAGCTGAATGAAGTACTCAAGGATTTGTCAGGCTCCCCTCTAATTGAAGAACTCACTGCAATGGAAGACATTATTCTTGCCATGGAAGAAAATGCAAAGAAAAGCTAAAGAAGCTGAAGAAAAGATGAAAAAGAATCTGCAAGCCAAAGCTCAAGAGATGAACTCAAAAGGATATGGCTAGTAGTTCTTCATAACTTGTAAGAATACTTCTATGTATTTTCTTCAATCAATCTACATACCTGTACTTTTCAAGTTCTATCATTATATATGTTAGGCTTGTTATCAGACATGAAATTGTGACTAAGGGTCTTACTCACAATTTGGGGGAGATTGTTAGTCATAGAGGCATGCCTGTATACACCTAATAACAAGCCTAATTGCTTGTAATGCCTTGCATTACTTACATGACCTCTTAACTGAGGGAACCTCTAGTTGTAGAGTTTCTATCTGTTTTGTACTTGTAATAGGCATCAAATCCTAGTTGTCCAACTGTACTTATATAGTTAAGAATAATGCTTGAAAGAAGTTCCAAGGTTCATGCCTCAAGCAAGAAGATAAAGAATGTCAAATAATCATAGTTGGGATTTGGAGAAATGAAGAATTTGCCTAAGTACCAATTCGAGAAGTATATTTATTTATTCGAGAAGTCTAGCGTTCGAGAAGTCAGAGATTCGATATCTGAGAAGACACTGTTCGATATCTCTGAATGAACTGTTCGATATCTCATTCGATATCTCAGAGATTCGACAAGTCCAAACACTCTATTCGAGAACTCAAGAAGTCACCAAGTCAAAGTGGTATTCGAGTTCTCAAAGAGTCAACAAGTCAAAGTTCCATTCGATATCTCAAGGACTCGGATAGCTATTCGGTATCTCAAGGATTCGAAAAGTCAAGTGCTCTATTCGACAACTCGGGAAATCCTAGAGAAAAGTATTATTCGAGAAGTGGTTCGATATGTCAATCATACAGTATTCGAGAACTCAGAGTTATCTAATCCTAGTTCTCGAATCAATCACTTAGCCACTTCTCGAATACACTTTTGGAGACAAAATACTGAAGAAATTGTACAAGTCTGAAACCTGCAACAAGCCAGTACACTTTATGGACCACAATCTGTAACGTGCTCTGGAAAGCCTACAAAGAAGCTTGGAGAGATATAGAAGAGACAAAGAGCTAAAGAAGTGGATCTGAACAGAACTTTACAAAGTCAAATCTGTAGCCGTTTGAATGCTTACTCAAAAAGGATAGACATACTAGAAAGTAATTTATCCTGTAACCTTATTTGTAGTAACTGAGTTGTATTCATGTTCTATAAGAATACAATCTCACTTCTTTAGTTGATTAAGTTTTTCATACACACTGTAAGATATATCTATCTGAGAAAAACGAAGCTGAGAATACTACCATATGTATTCACAGATTGTAGCAACCTTTATCTTATAATATATTAGATTAAAGTGATACTGTGTCTTGTGTTATTTCTTATCCGCACTTACACACTTGCAAACACAAACACTTATATCTGCTACACAGATTCAAGAACAACAAGAAAATTTCAAGAATCCATTCACCCCCCCTCTGTATTCTTTTGCTGTATTCAATACTCTACAGTAACCTAGACTGGGCTGATTTGTTATCAGAGAGTCGAAAGTACTTCAAAGTAAAGGTTTTTGAAAAGGTTAAGAGTTGAAATGTTTTTATAAAGTTAAAACGAGTTTTGAAAGTTAAAAAGAGTTTTGTAAATTTAAATGAGAATTTTATAAAATGTTAGGAACTCCTTTTAAATGGTTTCCACGGATTCCTAATGATTGGAGAGACGAGACGAAAGTCACGTCTGTTTCGTGAAGTAGTATTGTGTAGTTCTGGTTTGTCCAGTCCGACACCCTTTTAGGCCAATGTGTTGCCTTTTGGGAACCCAAGCAATCCTAATGAGAGGAAATAATGACCAGAGGGACTCTGTGTCCGGTATGGGGACTTTACGGGCTGATCACCTGTATTTTCTGTTATATTTAAAACTCCAATCAGTTTTCTTAAAATGATGTTTACTTTTATTGTGAAATGAAATTGGGTTACCTTTTTAAATATCAATTGCTTTACAGTTTTGAAGAGTATATATTGCTATCCTGTTGTCGGTTGATTTCATATCAAATACCCATACCAGGACCTTTGCTCAATTCCCGGATAACTATGTTATACCTTGAGTTACTGTCATCTTATAAACTCTCATGTTATATTGTTAGTAGAGATTAGTAGTTTCTTGCTGAGCGTTGGCTCATTATTATTTTGTCTAACCCTTTTGACAGTAACTAAGAATCATGGTCCATACTATGCAAACTGCGAGGAAGCGCACTTTTAACCGTGGACCTGAAGTGGTTCATTTCCAGATAGCTCCCGAGGTAGATGCAATAACAGCTCAGTGAGGAGATCTAGATAGTTGTGAGAACTGGAAGTAGTCTTTGAGAACTCAGATGTAATAATGATATATTTTGAATTCAGGTTTGTAAATAATCTAGTTAGATGATGGCTTGCTTGTTTCATACCATTACCTGGAAAGATCTTGGATTGTAGTGTCGGGGCTAGTCAACATGTTATATTTTATATTATATTTTAGGTTGTATGCATCTAGATGTGTGTCAGTGACCCTCCGATCTAGGCCCCGGGTCGGGAGGGCGTCACAGGTTGGTATCAGAGCTACGGGTTTTGGTGACTGAAACAAGCCAGGAATTTAGGATCACTAATAAAAGAAGTAGATACAATTAGGATTTAAGAGAGTGATAGATATTAGGGAGTGATTATAGGTTTAGGTTTTTCCTTTCGCGGTAGATTTCTAGGCCTAACGTAACTTAACTCGTTTATATTCTGCATGAATACATAGATGATTACTACATGACATGGATCTCGATGACAATTCCCCACCCCTACCTTTCGATTCTAGAAGTTTATCCGAGACCGGTCATATTGAGGCAATGTCTATCATTGAGCCTGAGCACGAGTCCGTCCCTGTTACTGATACTGTGCCTGTCCCTGTCCCATCCCTGTCCCAGCACAAGTCGTGACCCCTTCTGTCACCGAGCATGGCGAGTCATCCATTGGATCTTACTCACTTCCTGAGGTCCCACCCTTGCACACTTATGTCGAGATAGTCCGTTTGTGCGAGCACTTGATAAGTAGGGATGATGAGCTATCAGCACTGATTAAGCGAATGAAGGACGAAGCGCAGCGTAGTGTTGATTTATCCACGATCAATTGGGATAGCCATATTGAGTTAGCTGAGAGGATTACCCAGCAATGCTACATTGAGGGCCCCCTTACTGTGTCTGCTTTTGATCAGGTTTGTAGGCTTTCTAGTTTTCTTAGTTGGTTGGTGGAGATTCGCGAGACTCGTGGTTCTCGCGAGTAGAGATGTTTTGGATGATGTTGATGAGTGGGACATATGGTGGAGCCCACTAGTTTAGTTGTGATTACTACTAGTATAGGATGTTTTCCCTGTTTCCCAGTACTAGTAGACGGATTGTTCTTTTAGTCAGTTTTATTTTAGATGTGATGTAGTAGGGCTGAATGCCCTTAACTTTTGTGATGTTGGAACCCTTCATTTTAGTAACGCATGTTTATTCGTATATCCTTGTGTTCACCGTTTTATTTATCGCGTTTACCTAACCGTTTTTATATACCGTTGTTCCTTACTTATCAACCTGTTCATATAAACCCTGTTGCATGATTTAAACTGTACATATCATATTAAACTGTTGGAACCGATCGTCTATTGGTACCAGACGGAGGAACCATATTTCGTTTGAGTGTATACCTACTTGTTGTTTACCAAATTGTTTACCTTCTTATCAGAAAGATGCCTCCCAGACGAAGACCTACTACTAACGATGATAACCAAGATCAAAACCCAGATAACCCTACTATGGCCCAGATGTTCCAATTACTTCAACAACAAACTGCTGCTTTTGTTCAACATAAAGCTGCTCAGCAAGCTGTTGCTTTTAAATCTTTCCAAGCTGTTCACCCTCCAGAATTCAAAGGCACCCTGAACCCTATAGAAGCCAAGCCATGGCTGATGGATATCGAGAAGTCTTTTACATTAGTTAGGGTTGAAGAAGTTCAGAAGGTGGAATTTGCTAGTTTTTACTTGAGGTCAGAAGTGAACTTTTGGTGGAAGTCTGTTAAGACTGCAGAAGGAGATGCCATTACATGGCCTAGGTTTGTGGAATTATTTAATGAAACGTATTTACCAGGATATCTACGAGATCAGTTGGAGATTCAGTTTATGGAGTTGAGGCAAGAAGGAATGACTGTTGCGGAGTATGAAGCTAAGTTTACTGAACTGTCTAGATTTGCACCCCAGTATGTGGGAAATGAGGCTAGTAAAGCTAAGAAATTTCAACATGGATTGAAGCCTTGGTTAAGAAGTAGAGTTGCTGCATTTGAGTTGAGGACTTATGCCGACGTTGTGTAGAAGGCAATGATAATAGAAGGAGAAAGTGAGTTGAATCAGAAGGAGAAAGCTGGTAAGAAGAGAAAGTTTGAAAAAGTGGAGAAAAGTCAAGAAACAGAAGGTTAGAGGAGTTTTCCGAACAGAGGAAGGTTTGGAAACCGATCAGGAGGACAAAGAAATTTCCAGAAGTTTGGAGGAGGTAACGGAGGACAA
Organism: Saposhnikovia divaricata; assembly: GCA_036435485.1. NCBI lineage: Eukaryota > Viridiplantae > Streptophyta > Magnoliopsida > Apiales > Apiaceae > Saposhnikovia > Saposhnikovia divaricata. The sequence goes on along the minus strand of CM071594.1, from coordinate 131,882,955 downwards.
GACCATAGACCCCAAGGAGTGAACCCTCAGGCTGTAATAAGACTCGTACTACCAGATTGCAAAATTTGTGGAGGAAGCACCCGGGTATCTGTAATAAGCCTAATATAGTTTGCTACAAGTGTGGGAAGAAAGGGCACTATGCTCAAGAGTGCTTTGAAGTGAAGCCAGTGGGAATGGTTTGTTATAAGTGTGGTAAGATTGGCCACATAGCGAAGAATTGCAAGGAGCCTGTTCAGACTGCTAATGTTTTGAGGATTGCTGCACCTCCAGCACCGCACCAAGTACCACAACCCAGAGCCCGTACTTTCAATATGTCTGTCAAAGATGCTATCAATGATGTCGACGTGGTTGCAGGTACACTTCCTGTCAACTCTTTTGAAGCTAAAGTTTTAATTGATTCTGGAGCAACTAAATCGTTTATATCTGAAATATTTCTTGATAAATTGCATTGTGAGATTCGTCCATTAGAAAAGGCATTATTAGTAGAAGTTGCCAATCAGGATAAGATTGTCGTAGACCGGGAGTGTCCTAACTGTAATATTGAAATTGGAGGATTTCTTTTCTAAGCGGATTTATTACCCTTTAAGTTGGGAGAGTTTGATGATATCTTAGGAATGGATTGGTTGACCGAATGCGATGCGCAGATTGAGTGTAGAAAGAAGCAAGTAAAGTTGTATACCGAAGATTGTAGTGAAGTAGTATTTCAAGGACAGAAACAAGATAAGAAATTTCTAACATTTATGCAAGCAAAGAGATTGTTGAAACAAGGATGTGAAGCCTATTTGGCACATGTCACTACGCCATAGATGGGCGTCCGCAATGCTTTTCTATTGTAACGCCCACTTTCTGTTACATTAGAGGTACCTTTTTTGACCTACTAAAACACTGTTGAGATTGTGTTACATTACTTGTGAAGGTACTGTTGCAGAAGAACATGTACTGTTGCAATAGATTCGTTGTGTTACATTAGCGATTGAGCGTTGCAGTTGCTATTTTTTTAACATTTATAAATATAAAATGAATCAACATATGGGTCCCACATAAGTGTTGCATTTTCAAGAAGTAGTGTACATTTGCTGTAATCAGTGTTACATTTTAATGATACAAGAGCCACGTGTGACAAAGTGCCACGTGTCACGAGGGCCCCACTGCCACGCGTCACAGGTCCCACAAACTGCCACATGTCATGTAGGACCCATTGCCACATATCATGTGGGCCCACTACCAAGTGTGAGTGTGGGTCCCCCCCCCCCCCACTGCCACGTGGCATTGTGGGCCCCACTGCCACGTGCCAGTGTGGGTCCCACTGCCACGTGCCAGTGTGGGTCCCACTGCCACGTGTAAGTGTGGGCCCCACTGGCACGTGTCAGTGTGGGTGCCACAAACTGCCAAGTGTCGCATGGAGAGCCTGCCACGTGTCGCGTTGATAGCTTGCCACGTGTCCCAGTCTTTTGTAATGTAAATATCTATTACTCAAACAAAAAGAGGTAGATGGGATTTGAACCCCCGACCTCCTCCCTACTAGTCCAACAACATAACCACTCCACCAACCATTCCAATGTTTTCATTTCCTCAATCACTAATATATAAACTATGCACTTAGATTTAATTATTATTACAAACTAATATATTTCTATTATATAATTAGAATTAGAATAATTTTCATTTTTTATATATTATATTATTCACTTAGGGGAATAAACCATTCAAGTGGGGGGGGGGGAAGTGATATAATTTAAAATTGAATCCTTATATTATATTATTCCGGTCAAAGTACTAGTTGACCGTTGAATTACTCGATCTAATAATTTTTTTTTCCTAAAATTTTGGGAACAACATTAAATATGATGGATCTTGATTCCCGTGTGGTCGGGTGGTCGAGTAATAGTTTTTAAAAAATCGAATCCTTAAACCCTGACGAAACCCTATTTAGGGGTTCTGGTCAAAGTACTAGTTGACCGTTGAATTACCCGATCTAATAATTTTTTTTCCTAAAATTTTGGGAATAACATTACATATGATGGATCTTGATTCCCGTGTGGTCGGGTGGTCGAGGAATATTTTTTAAAAAATCGAATCCTTAAACCCTAACGAAACCCTGTTTAGGAGTTTCAGTCAAAGTACTAGTTGACCGTTGAATTACCCGATCTAATAAATTTTTTTTCCTAAAATTTTTGGAATAAAATTAAATTTGATGGATCTTGATTCCCGTGTGGTCGGGTGGTCGAGGAATATTTTTAAAAAAATCGAATCCTTAAACACTAACGAAACCCTGTTTAGGGGTCCCGGTCAAAGTACTAGTTGACCGTTGAATTACCCGATCTAATAATTTTTTCCCTAAATTTTTGGGAATAACATTAAATATGATGGATCTTGATTCCCGTGTGGTTGGGTGGTCGAGGAATATGTTTTTAAAAAATCGAATCCTTAAACCCTGACGAAACCTTGTTTAGGGGTTCCGATCAAAGTACTAGTTGACCATTGAATTACCCGATCTAATAATTTAATTTTTCCTAAAATTTTGGGAATAAAATTAAATATGATGGATCTTGATTCCCGTGTGGTCGGGTGGTCGAGGAATATTTTTTAAAAAATCGAATCCTTAAATGTTAGGAATAATTCATGAGTTGTGATGTTAAGAATAGTATTTACATATTATACTTCTTGTAATCCTGATCTTATAAAGGATTTATCACTGTATATAGGATATATGTGTAAACAGTTATCTGTAGAGTTTTGTCAAGAATGAACAGTGTATCAGAGACTACATGTCAGGAACAGAGATCAAATCCTGATGAACGTCTAATACTGATGGATGATCAGATACTGATGCAGTGTGAGATCCTGATATCAGTCATGCTACTAGTGATGTCATTGTGGATGCTACAGAAACTGGCAAGTGCTATAAAACAGGATCGTTGTTTGAAGAACAAGCAAGAAGATATTATGAAGGAAAGAATTTTCTATTGAAGGAAACTATCAACTGGAAGGCAGAACATTGTCATGTATAGATTATATCTTTATGTTATTAGTTGATTGATGTGCTAAAATAATTACAATTTTAAACTGAAAGCGCACGATTCAATCGTTGAAATATTTTAGGTATCGATCCACGAGGACTAATATTTTCGCAAACTTAATTTTCAATTTAATCGAATTAGGACAAGTGGATTTTAAGAAAATTTTGATTTGATTTAACTAAATTAAACTACAAACTAATAAGAGCACAAGTAAATTAAAAAGTAATTTAAAAATGAAGATTAGAAAAATGGGGGAAAAAATAAATAAAAAATTAACATGCGGGAAGTGATTAAACAGGTGTAAAAATATGTAATGTAAATTAACAAACAAGACGCAACTAGACCATGGAAGCAATATTATCTAAATTAAAGCATTTAAACAAGCAGGAGAGCATCGGGATGTATCAGGAGGAAAAGGAAAAGTAACAAAAGTGAGGAGAAAAAATTCATTGGACCAAGCATTGATATTGGGCCAAAAACTCATAAACTAACATGGACCAAATTTATGGACTTGCTAAGAAATTCAACGGGCCGAAAACAACATCAATGTATAAGAAAATTAACTACTGAACTAGGAAGAAAGTAATTGCATGCAATAATTACATAATTGATTAATTAATGATTAAAATATTGTTTAAAGCAAAAGTAATGATTAACTAATGATTACTACTTAATGATAGAATTAGATAATGAGAGCAACAATGATTACATTAAATAGGAACTAAACAGATTATGGTGAATGATTAAATTGCATACGGACTTAAACTAGCAAATGGGCCTGGTAATGAACATGGGCCAGGAATTGAAATTGAGCATGGGCTTGAAATTAAACTATGAAAATCCAAGAAACAGATAAACAAATTGAGCTGAAAAGAAGTGTTGTAACGTAAATGAAAAGCAGACCAACAAACAGAAAAGATGCCGAACATTAGCTGCTACATGAAATCAAGATAAAAACTAAAGAAAATAAAAAGGAAGTGAAACAACGAAAGGTACTGGTATCAATATAGTTCGAAAAAACAAGACCCCTACATCAAACTAGCTGATGCAGAAGTACAATCGCCGAAATTATAAAGGTGCAGAAAAATTAAAATAATCAAGTAGTAATTAAAATAGACCTAGAAATTTAGAGCATAAATTTTAACACTTTTAAAATGGCTCCTTTCATACAAATAGTGTAAACTAAGAAAGATTTCATAGCCAAGATATAATTAAAGGGAAGAACAAGATGTAATAAAAGGGGAGAATAAGATTTAAAGACAATAGAAATGAAAATTTGCATTAATAAAAAGAGGAGTGTTTACAAAATTTAGAACTACAAAAAAATACAAGAAATTAAATCTACCCTAAAATCTAAGTTGCTAAATACAAGGGGGGTGAGGGGGTATTTATAGGATAGGAATTAGGGTTAAGGGGGTGTTAGGTAAATCCCCACCATACATTTGTGGTGTGTGGTGGTGGAATCCTAGCCATCTATTTGTTTCCTTCCCCCTTAAGCTTTGAAGAGTTGATCTTGGCCATACACTTCTCTAATGTGTTGGGATGATCTCCACCTTCCACTTGTCTTGAAATATTCCTTTTGCTCCAAGCTCCTAATTCTTTTCCTTCTTTCATTTTTGGTCCTTTTTCTTCCTCTTTTTCCCTTCCTTGCTCTTTATTTCTTTATTTTGTCATTTCTTTATTTATTTACGAATTTTCTGAAATGCAACAAAATAAATTATTAAAATACGAGTTCAAGCAATAAATAGGTAATAAAAATATGCAAAAATATGCACTTATCATTGATAGGTAGCATTATAAATACTCTCTTAATATCATTATAAAAAGGGCGACGAAATTGTGAGCTCGTGTGCGTAGCTCTGTATAAGGTTTGTATTCGAGAGTTCGAAACAAACAGAGAGAGAGAGATTTATTCTGTCAGCAGCTGCTAAAGGTATTGTACACCTTTGGTAGAGTTTGTATTATATCTTTTTAATACAAACAGTTTCGTTTTATTAAATTGTTCTTGTGCATCAATAATCAAGCAAAAATCAGACACGATTATATAACTTGTATTCAACCCCCCCTTCTACAAGTTATTCGAGTTAACAATTGGTATCAGAGCAGGTTGATTTCGAATAATCATAAAGATCTGCAATCATGTCGGGTTACAAGGATGGTAATACCAAGATTCCTATGCTCAAGAGAAACGAATATACTCTATGGGAAGTTAAGATGTTGCATCATCTGGAGGCAACAGATCCTGATTATCTTGACAGAATTAGAGATGGGCCTTTTGTTCCAAAAAGGGTAATTCCTCAAGTAACTGAAGAAGGAAAAGTAGTCCCTGAACGCACGGCAGAGAAGCCTAAATCTGAATGGTCAGATAAGGATAAGGAGAACGTTCTTAAGGATGCTAAAGTGAGAAACATATTGTTCAACAGTCTGGATTCTGTTCTCACTAATTATGTTCTCTCTTGTAAGACTGCCAAGGAGATTTGGGACAATCTAAAGGTTCACTGTGAAGGAACAAAACCTATCAGGAAGAATATGAGTACACTTCTCATACAACAGTATGAATACTTTGAATCCAAGTCTGGTGAGTCACTTACTGATACCTTTGATAGGTTTACAAAACTCATCAATGAGATGGCCTTGCATGGTAAACATTATGACTTGGAGGATATGAATACAAAGTTCATGAAAGCCCTTCCTGATTTCTATAATGAGAAGATCTCAGCAATAGAAGAAGCTAATGATTTGGATGAAATATCATTAGAGGCAGTTTATGGAAAGCTGAGGTCTTATGAACTTGATAAGCAGCAGAAAAAGAGCAGGAGTGAAGGAAAGATGAAAACTGTTGCACTCACTGCTCAATCTGAATCAAAGAAGCTTCCTGAAAAAAAGTCTGGATCTGCTGATAAAGACTCAAGGAAGAAGAAAAGCAAAGTAAGTTCTGAGTCAGAGAATACTGATGACGATCCCGACGACAGTGATTCTGAATCAGAGATGCATGAACTTTTTGCTATGTTTGCTAAAGCTTTCAAGAAAGGAAGATTCAACAGGAAAAGATTTAGCAAAGGACCTTTTCAAAAGAAAGATGAGAAGAAGAGTGACAAAGGCAAAAGTGCTTTAACTGTAGTGAGCTTGGACACTTTGCAAGTGAGTGTAAGAAGCCCAGGAATTCAGATTACAGATTGTCACACGTCTCCTATGTCAACTCGATCTCTTTGATAGCTATCCAATCTTCAAAGATATCGCTTCCATAATTAATCTTCAATCACTGTTGAACAGTAGACACGCTTCCTTCAGACAAAGTTTAACAAACTCTGTCGAGCTTCCAACTGTCAAAGTTTAAGCAAACTCTGACTGCTTCCAGCTAAACTCTGATAACTCCCTGTAACACTTAAACACTGATCAAAACACATCAATTATATTTAACAATCTCCCCCAACTTGTTCATTAGCAAAAATGTACAAGTTAATGACAGTAATTGATGATGTCAAAACAAATAGACAAATACATTGTTTATACAAATTCAGAGTTTAAGCTTCTACTTAATAAAAACTAAAGAGAATAAGAAAATTCTTACAGAACTTAATCTCTTATAATTTCAAGATCTGGCATGGTTCTGAGATAATCAATCAGCAATCTTCTTTCTGCATTTTCAAGTTCAATCTTCATTGCTTCTTTGATTTCTCTGAGATGAGGATCACTTTCATCTGTCTGGTAGATAGCAGCCCTAAGATCATAAATCTTGTTCCTTCTCATTTCATTACCCAGTCTGATAAATCTGACTTTTTCTGCCTGTGTATTGAAGTCAAGTACTGTGATTCCCAAATCAGTTTTTAACTTTGCAGTACCTTTCTTCATTTCAATGAGATTTCCTTTGTAATCCCTGTACTTAGGAATGTATCTGCTATTGTATTTCTGTCCTCTGATTGCCAGATTCTGAGTCATTTTCTGTCTGAGCACATTAGCAACTGACTGAGTCCTTCGACTATTCACCTTGAGAAGATATAGAACATACTCCAGTTCTTCCCAACATTTCAAGCCAATATCATCCTCACCAACTTTGAATACTGTCCCATCAGCCATGAAGTATAAAAGAAAATCCTTGTCTAAACTCTTCTGATGAACTAACTGCACTGATTCCAGTCTGTCCAAGCTCTCTTGAGGAACACCACGACCTGGAACAGCCAGTGAAGAAGGATCTCTAGGACCAGTATATTGCCTTTTGTCTCTATGTGAACCTAGTCCACCCTTATTATTACCAACCTTGCCAGATAAAGCTTTTCCATCAGAAACATTCATTGAGACTCCAGATAACACATTTGGATCAGAAATTGTTCCTTTTCCAAAAACAGATTTCAACTGTGAAGAGTGTAAAGGTGTGATCATTGCTTGAGATGCAACAGAAGTTGTAACTTTCTTCTGTGAACTTTCACCTTCAATGCCTTTTAGCTTGAGTTTAGCCTCTGCTGCAATTGCTTCCTTTGAGAACCGAGAACTTTGACTAACATCAGTCCTCTCTCTGATCACAACACCTTTAACAACAGGTCTAGGAGCTTTTCCTCTTTGTACCTTATCAGACTTTAAAGCTTTAAGATGTTCTTCTTGTAAACTCTTTTCCTCAGCTTCAATGTCCTCAATCGTTACTCCTTCCTCATTCTCTTCAATGAACAGCTTAGCAGCCAATTCTTCATCAGTTTGTGGATTAGAAGATAACAGCAAACTCTTGGTCCTTGAAGTACCTTGAGTATCAGTATTTCTCCCAACAGACTGTGATTTTGATGACTTGCTAGTTCTCAGAGTTTGAATCTCTTCAGCCTTTTTCTTCCCTTTGTTACTTGCCCCTCCATCTCCAGCACTATCCCTTCTGACAACTCTCTCCCCCTTTTTGACATCATCAGGCATAAGGATAGAAGTAATTAACTCCAGGGAGGTAGCAATAGAATCAATTTTAGCAGAGAAGTCAGACTGGTTCTCTTCAACTTTAGTCAGCCTGGCACAGAGATTGTCTTGAGCTTTAGAGAATTTTGTAGTCACTAGTTTCGATTCTCTTTCCATCTTCATCTCTCTAGCTACAACCTCATTTCGCAAAGAAGTGATTGCCAAATTAGTATCATCAAATCGTCTATCCAGAGTTTTAACTTGAACTATAGTTGATTTCAAGCAAGAAAGAATCTCTGGATTAGAGATAGTATCAGCACTTTGCTTAACAAACTTAGCTGCTCTTCCTGGTGGAAAAATACAATCTTCTTTGTACCATTCAGCAGCATTCTTAGCAAATTGTTCTCTCTCAACTGCATGAGAGGTACAAGGTTGAGGAAAAGGTGTATGTTTATTGTCAGTTTGTACTGGTGCACTCAGAGAAGCATCAGAGTTTGCACTACTGTCACCTTCAGCTTCAACACTTGTAGCTTTAACTGGTTCACCTTCAGCCATAGATTTAGCAATTTCTTCTGTAGGCTTGGCAAGATTTTCTCCATGTTGCTCAGGCTCAGCAACAGGCATTGACTGAGAAGTAACTTTGGTTGCCTGATCAATTTCTTCACCTTCTTCAACAGTTTGGTGAGCATCAGATATTAACTCAGTATGAGATGCCACAGCTTCAGAAAGAACAGCCGTAGGTTGATCAGTTACACCAATATCAGAGATAGGATCAGAGAATGGCATAAATGAATCAGGAATATCATTTATCGGAGAAACACCATCTCTTGCATCCTCTTCTGCAGGCATTTTGTCCTCTGCAGGCATTTTGTCCTCTGCAGGTATTTCATCTTTCTCAACCTCAACAGGAGGTGTTTTCTGTGAAACAACCTCTGGAGCTTCAATATCTTCATCCACAGAATCAGAGAATATCACTTTTCTTCGTTTTGCTAGAGGTATATTGTCTGAATCCTCTTCAACAGATGGTGACTTAGGCATGTTTGCCCGAGCTTTCATTCTTTTCCCCCTTCTAGTGTAAACAGCTTCAGGAGATTTCCGTTTTGATTTTCTTTGTGTCTCTTCTGCCTGCTTTAGACTTGCACATCGTTTAATAATTGCCTTCTTAACTCTTTGCAATCTAGACTGTGATGCTGGTTGAGATTGTGACGAATCAGAGTTTGTGTGTGAAGTGGGTGAAGGTTGCTTTGTAGGTGCTGACTGAGCAGATGATTCAGTGTTTGGTTCTGGTTGAGGTTCAGGGTGTGGTTCAGGTTGTTGTTGTTGTTGTTGTTCAGGTTCATTTTGTTGTTGTGGTTCAGGTTGTTGTGGTTCTTGTGGTTGATTTAGAAAATTTCGTAGAGCAAGAGGCATGACAAAAGCAGGGAGATTTGCTTTACCAACATCCTTGTTAGTCATATCAGAGAATATTCGCTTATTGACTCTAAAAGGATCAATTTCATCAGTATCATCAATTTCAAGACCAGGTACACATGCATTGAACAGCATTTGACAAAAACGAGCATAATAAACAGTAGTAGATTCTGACAATTTATCACCTAAGCTCATCAGAACATGTCGACCAAAATCAAAATTAGTACCATAGAGCAAAGAATACCCGATTTGGAGACTGTCTATAGGAATGGCATCCCAGTTTGTGACTTTCTTCTGGAACGTCCTTGTGATGCAATCAAAGAAGAAGTTCCATTCCTTTCTGAGATTTGGTCTCTTTATGCCACCAATCTTGTCAAGAGATTCCATGTAACCAATCTCTCGTAGCATCTCTCTCAGATAAGTTTCATTAACCAGAGTATAAGAAGTATGTGTGTCAAACCCCATTGTATCTCGTACAGTCTGTGGAGTAATCACATAATCTTGGTCTTCATAAGTGAAGATAATGGTAGGAGTTCCACTCTCTCCTCCATCCTCATAAACTGAATTCTGCCAGAATGAAGCAATTTGAGACGCAGAAAGAGTAGCAGGTCCAATCAGAGCCTGTCCAATCTCTGAATCCCTCAAGAAGTTCTGCATGAGATGAAACTATTCTGGAACGCGTTGATGATAGAGTGGAGCTTCATAGTTATTAGGAACAAACCGTAAGCCAAGAGCAGTGAATGCTTTAGATGCCATTGAGGTAAGAATTTCCAAGAGATATGTATGTAGAAAGGTGTTTGCGTGAGTGCCCAAGAGAAAAAATAAGAAAACTGTGAGATGTAAGAATAAGGCAAAATCGTTTGGACACAAAAGTGATTAAAGGAATGAAAAACTCAATCTCTTATGTAACAAACACTCAATCAGTTTCTTGATTAATGTGTAGTGGGACACGATAATAGGTAAGTGGGACACATTAAAGAGCGAGTGGGTCACGTGCGCCTATTTTTAAGAAGAGTATATTAAAGAATTAAAACATTAAAATATTTGATTTAAACAAAAATCAAATAATACTCTTTTAAAAATATCTTGACCCAAGTAAGACTAGAATTTGAACCGTTTACCTGTTGCCTTTAATAACCAGAATACGAAGCGATTAAGAACTTTGTTCTTACCCATCTCTATTTAAGGCCTAGAGACTTGCTCAGATTATTTCATTAAATCTTTAACCTTTCAGTCTCCCCTGTAAAATCACAAACCCTTCAAACCAAATACCCTTGAAAAACAATGGCCAACCTTACCATCAAAGAGAAAAACCTTCATCTTGTCGAGAATAGGGACATCTTCAGCTATACGCGTGAAGAATTTGAAGCGTTTGAGTGGGAAAGGCAGCTTGAGACGCTGTGGCTGCAAATGGATGCTGGTCTGGAAGAGCTCGAGAGAGAGAAACCTGCAAGGGTGATCGACATCGATGCTGCCCTCCAAGCAACATTGGCATGGCTCTCCTCGAAGGCATCCTCATCCACCACCACCAACCATTGTTAATGAATATGTCAGCAAAAATAACCTTATCCCTTCAACTTCCACCCAAATAAAGTGGCAAAGATGGGATCTGGGAATTTTTGCTAACAATGGAGTGGTGTGGACGGACCTTTTACATTCCTGTTGAATAGATTAGCAGATAGAGAAAACAAAAAGATGTAATATTTGCTTGTAATCTCTTTCGTATTATCAATGAAAATTTTGTTTCTCTAATCATATTCATTGTGTTCTGCAACTGTTATTTATGTTATATGAACTGTTCTTCAAGAAAATTAATCAAGAAGAGAATATGAAGACTAATTAAAGTAATCATATAAAGAACACATTCATCAACTATCCACTGATTAACAGTGTCACAAACTCTACTTACTCCAAGACTTTCAAATTGTCCAAGTGAAAATTTACCTTAGAGTACAAATCACGAATCAACAGTGTTTGTCAATTCTCCAACTTTATCACCGAAACCCTTTCATAAATTGCACAGTTGTGAATATTTGTGTGTGTGAAGCAGAGTTTACTAAGTCAATTTTTAGAGCATCTAATTTTTCATAAAATCCATAAAGTAAATCAATAAACACTGAATGCACAAACTGTCATAGTAAACACTGACTGTATGATGAAAGCTAAACTCTGAAGTAATCGAACTTTATACAGTAATTTTTTATTTTATACCCCCTTTATATACACATTTTTTTTCATTCCAGTAATCAGAGGTTGGAACCAGTCACCAAAAATTCAAAAATTTTAGCCCTTATCATTTTGATAAGTTCCTGGGTCATTCTAGTATTTAACTAGTCACCAAAAATCAGAGAATTTTAGCACATATTATATACCAATAGGTTCCTGGGTCATCCTAGTGTCCAACATAATCTCAAAGGAGTATAGCAACCTATATACATTTTCTTTGGGGTATTGCAGTAAACATTTTATTCTATCAGAGTATAACTAACAGAGTTTAGAGTTCATCAACATCAGTAGTTTTTCATGAGAGGTAATGCACACAGTTTTTATAGACTCAGAGTTTAGGACAAAATAAACTAAGAGATGCTATAAATATGAGCCAGTATCATGCTGTGTTAACTTTCTGCACAATCTAAGATTAGATCACAATAACTCAGAAAGATTCATGATTAATTGCTGAGAATCATGCTTCATACATACTTCTTCATTGGTGTTTTCATTCAGACAAAAATCAACTCAGAGTTCACAGAGTTTATCAAACTTATTAACAGTGTATGACATACAGACATACTGACAGAGTTTAACAGAGTATGCATAACAGAGTTTAATCAACAGAGTTCACTTAGCATTTAACCAATCAGGAAATATGATTAATACATCACATAAGTAAAGTTTGAATCTAACCAACATTTCTAGTCAGAACCAGAGACCATTCCTAGTTCATTGACCAGTCTCGTAAATGTAGCTTCATTCAATGGTTTAGTGAAGATATCTGCAAGCTGTTGTTCTGTAGATACAAAATGTAGTTCAATATTTCCTTCTTCCATGTGTTCTCTGATGAAGTGGTACCTTATGCTGATGTGCTTGGTCATTGAATGCTGTACTGGATTACCTGTCATAGCAATAGCACTTTGATTATCACAGTAAATAGGGATATTACTGTACCTCAATCCATAATCCAGCAATTGATTCTTCATCCATAAGATCTGTGCACAACAGCTACCAGCTGCAGTATACTCTGCTTCAGCTGTAGATGTGGAGATTGATTTCTGTTTCTTGCTGTACCAGGAAACAAGTCTGTCACCAAGAAATTGACAACTTCCACTAGTGCTCTTTCTGTCTACCTTTCAGCATGCAAAGTCTGCATCAGAATACCAAAGTAGCTTAAAATCTGATTCTCTGGGGTACCACAGACCTAATGATATGGTGCCCTTGAGATACTTGAAGATTCTTTTCACAGCTGTCAGATGTGGCTCTCTAGGATCTGCCTGAAACCTTGCACAAAGACAGGTTGCATACATGATGTCAGGCCTACTAGCTGTCAAGTATAGAAGAGATCCTATCATGCCTCTGTAGTTTGTCATATCCACTGAAGCTCCTGTGTCTTTGTCCAATTTAGTTGCTGTTGCCATGGGAGTTGATGCAGATGAACAGTCAAGCATACCAAATTTCTTGAGAAGATTTCTGGTGTATTTTTCTTGATTAATGAAAATTCCATCTTCTGTTTGTTTCACCTGTAGGCCTAGAAAATAACTAAGCTCTCCCATCATGCTCATTTGATATCTGGACTGCATGAGCTTGGCAAACTTCTTACAGAGTTTATCATTAGTAGACCCAAAGATGATGTCATCAACATAAATTTGAACTAAAAGGAGGTCACTTCCTTGATTGAAATAAAACAGAGTTTTGTCAATTTTTCCTCTGTTGAATCCACTTTCTAGAAGAAACTGAGCAAGTGTCTCATACCATGCTCTTGGTGCCTGCTTAAGTCCATATAGTGCCTTATCTAGCTTGTAGACATAATCTGGATATTTGGGGTCCACAAATCCTGGTGGTTGTTCAACAAACACTTCTTCTTCAAGCTTTCCATTCAGAAAAGTACTTTTCACATCCATCTGGAACACTTTGAATTTCTTGTGAGAGGCATATGCTAGAAAAATTCTGATTGCCTCCAATCTTGCTACTGGAGCAAATGTTTCATCATAATCTATTCCTTCCTGCTGTGAATAACCTTTTGCTACCAGTCTAGCCTTGTTCCTCATGATAACACCTTCACTGTCAGTCTTGTTTCTGAAAACCCATTTAGTACCAACAATAGATCTGTTCTTTGGCCTTGGTACAAGGGTCCAAACTTCATTTCTTTTAAATTCATTTAACTCTTCCTGCATTGCTGTTATCCAGTCTGCATCTTGAAGAGCTTCTTCCACTTTCTTTGGTTCATTTTTAGACAAGAATGCATGAAACAGACATTCACTTGCAGTAGCACTTCTTGTCTTTACTTTTGCATCTGGATCACCAATTATCAAATCAGGTGTATGTGATTTAGTCCATTTCCTAGCAGAAGGAAAATGACTTCTATCAGCATGTGATCCTCCCCCTTGATCCATGCTCTCCTGATTTTGTTGTGATCTATCTTCGTTTTCTGAGACTCCACCTGAACTTGACTGCCCAGAGTCAGAATTTGAATTTTCAGAGTTTGAAGCATCAGAGTTTGATCCAGATTTTTCAGTTGACTCAGTATCAGTGTTTGAGTCTTCATTTTGATCATGCTCCCCCTCAACTGGTTCTCCCCTTTGTTGTGACTGAGAAGTTTCTTCAGAATTTACCAGTAGAGGTTCAGAGTTTGTTTCAACAGAGTCTGTCAGAATTGTTTCATCAGAGTTTCCTTCATCAGAGTTTAAAACTTCATTTTCAAAGTTCAGTTGATCATATTCATCTTTGTCTTCAAGTCCAGTTATCTTCTTATCATCAAAAGAAACATGTATAGATTCCATGATCACTTTAGTTCTCAGATTGTAAACTCTGAATGCCTTTGTTGACAGTGGATAGCCAACAAAAATTCCTTCATCTGCCTTTAGCTCAAACTTGGTCAACTGTTCTGGATGAGTCTTCAAAACAAAACATTTGCACCCGAAAATATGAAAGTATTTCAGGTTAGGCTTCTTTTTCTTCACCATCTCATATGGTGTCTTTCCATGCTTATTGATCAGTGTTGCATTTAACTCAGTTCCATTATCACTTCTGATGATTCTGACTTTGTTGCTTGATCCTTTGTCCAGAAGCTTCACATGCTCCATCAGAGTCGTTGCAGTTTCATCCTTCTTTGCTAGAAAATACACCCAGGTGAATCTAGTGTATTCATCAACACTGACTAAAGCATATTTCTTCTTTGCAATAGACATAACATTTACTGGACCAAAGAGATCAACATGCAGAAGATGATAAGGATCAGTGATAGAAAATTCTGTCTTGCTCTTGAAGGATGACTTCCTTTGTTTAGCCTTCTGACATGAGTCACATAGGTCATCAACATTTAACAGGGTCTTTGGGAGTCCTCTTACAAGATCCTTTCTGATCAATTCATTGATGTTGTTCAAGTTCAAATGTGAGACTTTCTTGTGCCACTTCCAACTCTCTTCACTAGACATTCTTGTAGACAGGCAAACAGCTTTTCCAACAGAGTCTATCAAAAGCTTGATTTCATAAATGTTGTTTTGCCTGTGACCAACTAGAACAACCTTTCCTGTAGATTTGCTGATAACTTCACAATATTCAGGTTGAAAATCTACATGATATCCCTTGTCACAGATTTGACTCACAGATAGCAAGTCATGCTTGAGTCCTGGGACATGAGCTACATTGTTGATGATGACATTTCCAAGATTGATATTGCTATATCCCAATGTTCTTCCTATATTGCCATCACCATAGGAAACTTTTGGGCCAGCCTTCTCCTCATATTCTGATAGCAGGGCTTTATTTCCAGTCATGTGTCCTGAACATCCACTGTCCACGACTAGGGTTGCCTCCCTGTTACCCTGCAATCACAAACAATTACTGAGGATTAGTTTTAAGGATCCAGACTTGCTTGGATCCTTTGGCATTCTTAACTTTGTTAGCTTTTGCAGCGGAATTAACATTATCAGAGTTTGAGCTAACCTTATCAGTGTTTACACTTGCAGTATCAACTTTAACCCATTTCAGATTGGGTTTCAGTTCATAGTAATTATGATAGATAGCATGATATTCTCTGCAAGTATAGATGGAATGCCAAGTGCTTCCACAGTGTGTGCATAGAGTCTGTGGCTTAGTTCTAGCAAAATCCTTCTTTACCTCAGACTTTGTAGGTAAAGAATTTATATTTTTATTTTTCTTGCAAAAATTTGCAAGATGCTTAGTACTACCACAGTTATGACATGTCTTTCTTGGAGCATAACTAGCAAGCATTGGTTTATTTCCTGAAGTAATGCCTACTTTTCCATTTCTGTTCTTGTTTGACACTTTCTTTTTCTCAACAGATTTTAACTCCTTCGGTTTATGTTTGAGTTGTTTATCTGTCATTGAACCAATATTAACCTGTTTTACACTAGTTTTTACTGGTTTTCTTTTGACATCTTCCTTTTCATTTTCAGACAAAAATTTA
This sequence comes from Saposhnikovia divaricata, assembly GCA_036435485.1. Lineage (NCBI taxonomy): Eukaryota > Viridiplantae > Streptophyta > Magnoliopsida > Apiales > Apiaceae > Saposhnikovia > Saposhnikovia divaricata. Next base: position 131,867,010 of record CM071594.1, on the reverse strand, counting down.
CTGGTTCCATGAACAAATTTATTTCTGACTTTAACTTGATTTTGAAATCTAAGTTCATCTCCCTCATTATAACCTAGACCAACAGTGTCTGTTTGAAAAATCTGTTGAGTGTCCTTTCCAGAATTAGTCCAAGTCCTAATTTTCTTATTTGCTTCCTCCAACTCAGATTCTAGTTGTTTATATTTCTGAAGCAAATCCTGTTCTATAGAAACAGCATCATCTCTCTCTTTCTGAACTTGTTGCATGTTTTCAAGTTTCTCTTCAACAAGTTTATTTCTTTCTTTAAGTTCAAAATTTTCAGCTTTTATCCTCTCATTTTCTAAAGTCTGATCCCTATAACTTATATGCAATGACTTAAGAAAAATTCTTAATTGAGCAATGTCATCAATATTATAAGCATAGGTAGTTAGAGGTACCTGATTTTCAGAGGATTCTGATTCAGTAGTAGCCATGAGAGCATAGTTTACTTCTTCATCAGAATCTGAAGTATCTGCCCAATCACTGCCTTTAGTGTAGAGTACCTTTCCAGTTTTACCCTTCTTGCACTCAGGAGCATAGTGGCCCATCTCCTTACACTTGTAGCATTGAATTTCAGACTTATCCTTCTTTCCTTTAGAATCTCTCTTATCAGACTTTCTGTAGCTTTTCCTGTCTTCATTTGAATCCCTAGAAAACCTTTTTCCTTTCTTGAAATTCTTGAAGCCCATTTTCTTGAAAGTCTTCACCATCAACACAGCCATTTTTCTCATTTCTTCTTCATCATCCTCAGAGTCAGATGATTCAGAAGAGTTTGAATCATAATCAGAGTTTGGTGAATCACTTTCTGAATGTATGACCAAAGCTTTTCCCTTCATTTTCCTTCTTGTTGCCTCTTTCTTCTGAGGCTTCTCTTCAACATTAAGAGCAACAGACTTTCCTTTTCTGCTTGATCTCCTGTTTCTCTGCTCCATTTCCAATTCATGAGTTTTGAGCAGTCCATAGATTTCATCAATCTCTATTTCAGCAAGATCATAGTTGTCTCTAATAGTGGTTGTTTTCACATCCCACTTTTCAGGTAGAGAAAGAAGAAACTTGAGATTCGAGTCTTCTAGATCATACTCTTTGTTGACCAATGACAGATCATTAATCAGTTTACAGAATCTATCAAATGTTTCTGTCATGGTCTCTTCAGGTTTAGCCTCAAAATGCTCATACTCTTGTGTGAGTATGTTTCTCCTATTCTTCTTAATAGCTGCAGTTCCTTGACACCTGACTTCAAGAGCATCCCATTACTCTTTTGCAGTGGTGCAGTTAATGACTTTGTTAGACATAACATTGTCTAAGGCACTATGCAGTAAATGCCTAACTTTTGCATCCTTAGCAATTGATGATAGATCTTCAGGAGTCATGTCCTTCTTCTCCTTTGGAACCATTTTTGCTGCTTCACCAGCAACTGCAACAGATAGCTTTGTAGGATTGTGAGGGCCTTCATAAATCCTGTCAAGATATTCTGGATCTGTAGCCTCCAGAAACATAGTCATCTTGACCTTCCACATAGCATACTCTAATGGCCTCAGAATAGGAACCCTGATTGGTTCATAACGACTCACAGTAGTAGGAGCCTTTTCAGAAATAGTAGGTGTTGGTGGAGGAATTTATGACATGATTATTGTTGTGTTTGGATCTTAACCTGTAATAAAGTAACAGATTGGCTCTGATACCACTTGTTAGGCCAAATACACAATTAATAATCAACTTTGTATGAGAGATTAATAAGTAAAAGCGTTTATGCACTTAAAAAACTTCTTGTATTTCAAACCCTCTTCGTGATGTAAAATATCACAAAGAGCTGCTAGGTTACAATAATGATAATTCGTTATCGATTCCCTTCTAGGGTTAACCTATCTGTATTTATATACCATACAGCTACGATACAATCTCTAATTGAAATTCCTAATAATCAGCTATACAATGATATCAATTACAGATTGTCACACGTCTCCTATGTCAACTCGATCTCTTTGATAGCTATCCAATCTTCAAAGATATCGTTTCCATAATTAATCTTCAATCACTGTTGAACAGTAGACGCGCTTCCTTCAGACAAAGTTTAACAAACTCTGTCGAGCTTCCAACTGTCAAAGTTTAAGCAAACTCTGACTGCTTCCAGCTAAACTCTGATAACTCCCTGTAGCACTTAAACACTGATCAAAACACATCAATTATATTTAACATAAGGTAACGCTTCACTCTCTTGATTCATTTGATAGCTTAGATTCTGATGATATTAGATCTATTCATGTTGAGTTTAAGAATCTTATGACTAATTTTAGAATTCTTACTAGTGAAAGAGATGAACTCAAGGTTAAGAATGATAAATTAGTTGATAGAAATAATTTTCTTGAATCTGAGTTAGTTCAAATGGAAGAATATAGGATAAGTTCTGATAAAGCTAAGCATGATTATGGTGTTATTCTTGAGGCTTATGACCATTAACAACTCTGGTAAAAAGACTCAAGAAATCTTTGAGAGTGGAATTCGAGGTAAGGTTAATGGTTTAGGATATGATAAGGATAGACAAGAAAAGAAAGAAGCTATTGTCACTGATGATAGTAAACTAGAAGCTAGCACATCTAAGTCTGAAGGTAAGAAAACAGTTTCTGAACCTAAACATGTTAAGTTTGTTGATTCAAAAGGTCACCCCAGTTGTGCACAAGAGAATTGACAATAACAATTCAGATGAGAGGGTGTTAGAGAAACCTAAGAATGTGAACATAGGTTTTCTGTCTAAGTTTCAGCTGAAACAAAGACTAGATAACATTTCAGAGTCTAGCAAAGTTAAAAGAAACAGGAATGGAAAATAAGGTATTAACAAAGAGAATAACTACAAGATTGTACCTGATGCACCTAGGAAGATATGCTATAAATGTGGAAATCATAATCATTTAGCCCTAGACTGTCATCAAAAATCTTCTTGGAAAACTGAGTCCAGATTCCCCAAGACTCAGAAAATTCAATACCAACCACAAAATCCTTGTTATCATTGTGGTAGTTTACTTCATTCCATTTACATGTGTAAGGAATATCATGAACTGTATTATGACTATTATTCTCTGAAGTCTGAAACTCCAAGTCACAAGCAGTTTGTGAAATCAGAGTCTAAGGTTAACTCTGCAACAGGTAAATCAAAAGCAAAATCCTCTAAGCCTGTTGTTCCTAAATCTAGTAAGAAAGGATCCAATCCAAGTTGGGTCCTAAAAATTTCTAACTAGTTACTTCTTGTTTGCAGGGCACAGGAAAGAAGCATTCAATTATCTTGGACAGTGGATGCTCTGGACATATGACTGGAAAGAAGTCCCTGCTTACAAAGTTTGAAAGGAAAGCTGGCCCAGAAATATCTTTTGGAGATGGCAACAAAGGAGAAACTCTGGGATATGGCTCAATTGTATTGGGGAATGTCATCATAGAAAATGTAGCACTGGTTGAAGGCTTGAAACACACACTTTTAAGCATAAGTCAACTGGGTGATAAAGGTTACCAATCAGTTTTTGATAAAGAAGGATGCAAAATCTTGAATATGCATAATGGAGACATTGTTCTTACAGGTCAGAGACATGGTAACATATATGAAGCCAGCTTGAGTGACACATCTAAAGGAATTATTATATGTCTATACAGTAAAGCATTAAATCATGAAAGCTGGAATTGTCACAAGAAGCTCTCACATCTCAACTTCAAAAGGATTAATCAGCTTGTGAAACACTGAGGCAAATCATGTGCAAGATGGACTTTGTGAAGCTTGTCAGCTTGGAAAACAAAGAAGAACCACTTTCAAGAGAAAGACAGAAAATTCAATCACCAAACCATTTCATATGTTGCATCTTGATTTGTTTGGTCCAGTAAATATTATGTCTATTAGCAAGAAAAGATATGCTCTGGTTATAGTGGATGATTACACAAGGTTCACATGGGTGTTCTTTCTCCACAAGAAGGATGAAGCTCCTCAGCAAATCATTGAACTTGTCAAGAATATTCAGAAAAGCTCTGAGTACAATGTTAAGGTACTCAGAAGTGACAATGGTACAGAATTCAAGAATTCTACAATGGAGGAGTATTGTGCAGACAATGGAATCACTCAACAGTTTTCTGCACCTGGTACACCACAGCAAAATGGTGTAGTGGAGAGAAAGAACAGAACTCTCATAGAGGCAGCTAGAACCATGCTTGTAGAAGCAAAGCTTCCAACCTATTTTTGGACAGATGCTATCAACACTGCATGTTTCACTCAAAATTGCACTTTGGTGAACAGTCATGGAAAGACTCCTTATGAGATGATTAAAGGAAAGAAACCAAGTGTGAAACACTTTCACATCTTTGGATGCAAATGCTATGTCCTGAAAGTTCATCCAGAATAGTTAGGAAAATTTGAAGCCAAATCGGATGAAGCAATCTTTCTGGGATATTCAGCATCAAAGGCCTTCAAAGTTTACAATCTCAGAACCCTCATTGTTATGGAATCAATTCATGTTGCATTTGATGACAAGAAACTTGGAACTTTGCAGACTGATGAAAGCCATGATAAACTGGAATTTGAAAATCTGAATGATTCTGAGATGCTCTCCAGTGATGATGAAGGTTCTCCAGAAGAACTCCTTATTGCTCCACAAAGGAATGCTATTGTTGAGGGGGACCAAGTTAATCAAGGAGAACACAACATTCATCAGGAGCATACTAGCTATACAGAGTCTACTCCATCAGGAACTGATCCTTCAGAGACTAGTGAAGGAAGATCAGGATCTAGCAGCAGTATTGAGTTTACTAACTCTACTGATCAAGGGGGAGCTTATGAAGGCAGCGAAAGTTCTTCTACAAGAGAAACCACTAACTCAGGGGGAGAGTCTAGCAGAAGAAATCTACCACCTGTTAGAAAATGGACAAAGGATCATACTGAAGATTTAATTATTGGTGATCCTAACAGTGGTGTTCGAACTAGAAGATCAATTCACAATGAATGCTTGTACAGTTGTTTTCTCTCAAAGAATGAACCAAAGAAGGTTGAAGAAGCTCTACAAGATCCTGATTGGGTAGTTGCAATGCAGGAAGAGTTAAATGAGTTTGAGAGGAACAAAGTCTGGAGACTGGTACCAAGACCTAAAGATAGATCTATTGTTGGTGCAAAATGGGTTTTCAGAAACAAGCTAGATGAATCTGGTATGATTGTAAGAAACAGAGCTAGACTAGTAGCCAAGGGTTATTCTCAAGAAGAAGGAATTGACTATGATGAGACCTTTGCACCTGTAGCAAGATTGGAAGCAATCAGAATGTTTCTTGCATTTGCAGCTCATTCAAAATTCAAGGTATACCAGATGGATGTAAAGAGTGCTTTTATAAATGGCAATCTTGATGAGGAAGTATATGTGGAACAACCACCAGGTTTTGTTGATCCAAAATTTCCAAATCATGTCTACAAACTTGACAAGGCACTCTATGGACTAAAGCAAGCACTAAGAGCATGGTATGAGACTTTGTCTAAATTTCTTCCTAATAATGGCTTCACAAGAGGTACAATTGACAAAACTCTCTTCTTTAGAAAGGTTAAGTGTGATTTGCTTTAGTTCAAGTTTATGTTGATGACATCATATTTGGTTCAACTAATGAAAAGTTGTGTACTAAGTTTAGCAAGCTAATGCAGTCTAAGTATCAGATGAGCATGATGGGTGAACTAAACTTTTTCTTAGGCTTGCAGGTCAAACAGACTGAGACTGGTATTTTCATAAATCAATCAAAGTATATCAAAGATCTTTTAAAAAGGTTTGACTTTCAAGACTGTGCAGTTGCAAAAACACCCATGGCAACAGTCACTAATATAACGACCTAGAATTTTTCGCAATATTTAAATGCTTATTTAATTGTTAAATGTGGAAATTATGTGATATATATGATGAGTATATTTTATTAAGTTAAGTTATGTGTGAAAAAATGATTGTGTGATTATATGATGTTCGGTATGTGTCATATATGCTCATAGAATTTTAATTATATTTTTGGAGCATTAAAAGTATTTTTAAAGTGCATTTTTAATCTTTCAAAATTCATATAAAATCATTGGGATTGGTTTTAATTATGAAATCTTTTGAATTATCATCTTTGTGATATTGTTAAGTTATAAAAATTAGTGTGAATATTTAATTGTGAGTATTGGTATTTTAAAATGATTTAAAAAGCATTATTTCTATTAAAGAGCTTTTACTTCAAAAATTCATATAAAATTCATTTTTGATCCAAATATTATTTTAAAAATATGGGGAGCCTTGTAATTTCATAAACTTCGTTTTAAAATTTTGAAAATTAGATTTTTCCTAATTCCCTAATTTATTCTGATTTAAAAGGATTAAAATCAGTTTTTAAAAGTAAATTAGATTTTTCAGCTTTTAGAAGATTACGAAAATACCCTTGGCTCTATAAATATCAGAACCCACCCCATTTCTTCTTCTTGCGCGAGTTCATAACAGCTGGGTACTGTTCTTCTCTCCCCTTCTTCATTTCTTTTCATTTTTAAATACAAAATCATGTTTTAATTATTGTTTTGATGATCTATTAATTGTTCTTGGATTTATTTAGTGATGTGGTGAAGTTTTGGATGTGATTTATGTATATATATAGTCGACTGTGTATGTATGTATATGTGGGTTTGGCTCGAAATCAACATGCAAAGCTTGGTAGCCATAGATTCGATGCTTAAATGACTACATGATGCTAGTTATATGATAAAATCGAGTTTTTATTTAAGTTTGATGTGTGTTCTTGAATTTGATTCAAAACCCTCTTTTTCGGTGATGAATTCTGGCGAGTGGTTGGTCGTAGATGGTGGTCTAATGGTTGAGTAGCATCGTTTGTGTATATATATGTTTGATTGACATGAATTTCAAGTTGCATGTAAGAGATTTACAAGTTATAGTATTAATTTGAATTTTTCGAATTAATTAAGTTAATAAATTAATTGTTTAGTTAATTATATGTTTGATTCTTTTGTCTTGAATATGTTCCTGATAATTAGATGAATTTTCGAGATGATTAACCTGCATATGTGATTTTCTGATTGTTTTTAGATTAAGTCGAATTTAAGTATATATATTTATGTGAATTGTTTAGATTTTATAAATAATAATGTTAACTTGAAGTGTTCTTGATGATTAAAAGATTGTAACTAGTTAAATAATTATGTGTATATGATTTTCAGATTTTATAAAGAGGAGATTCGAATATCTATATATTAATTCGAATTATTCAAACTTTTCACAATTTTAAATAGTAGCTTAAAATCGATTTTTCATGATTATGTGCTAAATGATTTTTGATTAGTGAGTAAGTGTGATTTTCGAATCTATTCTGAGTTAAATTTCGAATTCTAAATTATAATATTAAATTATGCCATTTCATGATTTATCAAATATGATTTAATGATTTATGCTCGATAATTGTTAAAGTGCTAGCTAGCGATATTGGTTGTTAGTTTCACATTTACAGAGTATGGTAAAGTGTAAGTGTATGATTGTTATGATATATATAACTCCTTGGGCTTGTAGGTGGATTTTAAATCCATCGTAGGTACTCGCTTATGATTTTGGAGCCGGATAATTTCCGAGGAATAGTCCATATTATAAAGGAGACTCTGTCCGAATTTCGTGAGAATTATATGAAGTACATGATTGCTTATGAGTTGTGTTTGTCTGCTAAGTGCTAAGTGACTTATATGAATTGCATGGTCTATATGCTATATGCTAAGTAGTGATACGATATAGGAATCCTTTGGGTAGACTAAGACGAGACGATTAAGTGATATAGCAATCTAAAGTAGTAATTATGCCTATGTAGATACGAAGGATGTAGGCCCTAGCAATAAAGGAAAAGCGAAGGTCGAGTACCAGTAGTAGGTTGAGCTGAGCTGTTGCATTCTATCAGAGGCAAGTAACTCTATCTTTACTTGCAGTTTCTATTTCTTGAATGATGTACCATGTTGATTCAAGCATGCCTACCTACCTTATACCATGTTATTCATAAAGCTTGTGTCGCCTGATTCTTTCTAATTGCTTTTTGACCATATATGTCAACCAGAGTCATCCCTGATCAAACCTAATTGACTGACGGATAAATCAGTCTTCTACTTGACCTATGTTCGTAACTAGTCAAACCTATGTTGACCTTCTATCATATGATTTCCTTAAGACCCAAATACTGTTACAAGCATTTAAATACCTTTACAACTTTTCTTAAAACTTGAAATTTGATCAATTACCTTGATGCCTTTGAGTCTAAATCCCTTTGATCCAGACTTGTATCCCTACTTTATTGATGATAGAAAACCTAGTCAAACCCCTTGACTTTTATCATTGCAAATCAAATGAAATGTTTTCGTAAGATTACTTTGAAGTTACCTAGACTGGGATGATTTGTTATCAGAGAGTCGAAAGTACTTCGAAGTAAAGGTTTTTGAAAAGAATAAAAGTTGAAATGTTTTGTAAAGTAAAATGATGTTTTGAAAGTTAAAAAGACTTTTGAAAGTTAAATAAGAATTTCTATAAAATATTAGGATCTCCTTTTAAATGGTTTCCACGGATTCCTAACGATTGGAGGGACGGGATGAAAATTCCGTCTGTTTCATGTGGTAATATTGTGTAGTTCTGGTTTGTCCAGTCCGACACCTTTATAGGCCAATGTGTTGCCTCTTGGGACCCCAAGCTATCCTAATGAGAGGAAATGATGACCAGAGGGACTTTGTGTCCGGTATGGGGACTTTACGGGCTGATCACCTGTATTGTCTTTTATAAATAAAACTCCAATCAGTTTTCTTAAAATGCTGTTTACTTTTATTTTTATGAAGTGAAATTGGTTTACCTTTTAAAATATCAATTGCTTTACAGTTTTGAAGAATATTTATACATTGCTATCCTGTTGTCGGTTGATTTCATATCATATACCCGTACCAGGACCCTTGATTTATTCCCGGATAACCATGTTACACCTTGAGTTACTGTCATCTCATAAATTCTCATATTATGTTGTTAGTAGAGATTAGTAGTTTCTTGCTGAGCGTTGGCTCATTATTATTTTGTCTAACCCTTTTGACAGTAACTAAGAATCAAGGTCCGTACTATGCAAACCGCGAGGAAGCGCACTTTTAACCGTGGGCCCGAAGTGGTTCATTTCCAGATAGCTCCCGAGGTAGATGCAAAAACAGCTCAGTGAGGAGACCTAGATAGTTGTGAGGATGGAATAGTCTCTTGAGAACATGAATGTAATAATGATATATTTTGAATTCAGGTTTGTATTATTAATCTAGTTAGATGATGGCTTGCTTGTTTCATACCATTACCCGGAAAGATCTTGGATTGCAGTGTCGGGGCCAGTCAGCATGTTGTCTTTTATATTATATTAGGTTGTATGCATCTAGATGTGTGTTAGTGACCCCACGATCTAGGCCCCGGATCGGGAGGGCGTCACAACTAAGCTAGACTCTGATCCTAAGGGAAAGATTGTTGATAACACTAGCTATAGAGGCATGATAGGCTCACTGCTATACTTAACAGCAAGTAGACCAGATATAATGTTTTCTACCTGTTTATGTGCTAGATTCCAAAGTGATCCTAAGGAATCTTATTTAATTGCTGTGAAGAGAATCTTTAGATATCTCAAGGGAACTCCAAACCTTGGTTTGTGGTATCCTAGAGAATCTGATTTCTCCCTAATTGGCTATTCAGACTCTGATTATGCAGGGTGTAAAATAGACAGGAAAAGCACTACGGGTACATGTCAATTTTTGGGAAACAGATTGATATCTTGGGCAAGCAAGAAACAACAATCAGTTTCAACCTCAATTGCAGAAGTTGAGTACATTGCAGCAGGCAGTTGTTGTGCACAGCTCCTTTGGATAAGAAATCAGTTGATGGATTATGGTATGACACTTAGTAATATTCCTATGTTTTGTGATAATACTAGTGCTATTAAAATTGCAGAAAATCCCGTTCAACATTCAAGGACTAAGCACATTGATGTCATGTATCATTTTATTAGAGAACATATTGAAAATGGTACTGTGGAACTTCATTTTGTTCCTACTGACAAACAGCTTGCAGATATACTAACTAAGCCACTTGATGAAACTACCTTCATTAGGCTGGTAAGTGAGTTAGGTATGTTAAATTTCTAGATCTTAACATCTGCAAAAGTAGCAAGGTATGTTGTTTCAGCTTATAGACTTGATAATTTGTCAGGATCTATACTTGATTGTTAAAATGTTTTAGCTGTAACATTTTGCCTTGATAAACCTCAGTATGATAGACTTGTTGAAAAGCATCAGGATCAGGATTGCTATCAGTATGCTGACATCATCAGTATTGTTATCAGTATTGCATTGTCATTATCAGGATTGTGAAATTTGTGTGTTAACTGTTTCAAATTCTGAAATTCATGTTCAGTAGTTCAATTCTGAGTCTTTGTTAAGTCTATACTAGTAAGTTTTAAAACATGAATACTGATGATTTATAGATATACAGATTGTTCAATAAACAGGGAACAATAGACAGGATAGATAGATTGAAACTTGTATTTTCATTAATCAAAAGCAGTACATACATGAAAATGAAATACAAACTTCTTTTTGTCTAACTATTACAGATAATCCTAATCTTGTCTAATGTTGTACTTTTTCAATCATGCTTCTTTCATTCATCTGAAAGACAGGACAAGGAGCATCTCAAGAACCTTGATTGAGGATTTTAAATGCCTCATCTGCTCTTGAATGTCTTTACAGGATGACTTGAATGAAAGCAGCTGACCAAATCCTTGTTTTATTCAAAACTGATGGATGAGTGAGTCGAATCTCCATCAAGATCAACCTCACACTCTCGACCAAACTCTTCATCCTCGAGCCTTGAGGACATTAGGGGAAGATTGTATCCAACAGATGGATGTTTTAGGAGAAATTTCTGGACATTATCTTTTTCAACGAGATGATCAAGGACAGGTTGTTCATTGATTGTGAAAAATCTAAAGGTTGGATTCAAGTGATGATTTGGTTTGAGAATTATTGTTGAGAGGAAAGAAATTGAAAGGTTTATGGAGAATGGCATAAGACGTCTGTCTCTTTTATAGAAAGGCGTGAGAAGCTGAACAGTCACTTGGGAATATCAATGAAGTCAGATGTTAATTATTACGTGTGACTATATTTCTTGCTGTTTCAAGAAATATCGTAAATATCTAACCAATTGATATTGTTCAGATTAATTGTTTATTTCTTTTTCAGATAAAAGAAAATGCTACGTGAAAACTCCATTTAAGTCTCTGGAATCAGGATGATATTGATCAGGATTTCAAGTGTGACCATCAGGATTTGAAAATTATTATTTTTAAATCACATTGCGTCTTGTGATTATTTTGATGGGAGATCACAACAGGAAAAGGAAGCTGATCAGTATTGATTTTATTCTGATAATACCCAGATTTATTTCATGAAAATCAATTTTGGATTTTATTTTCCAAAAATCATGGATAACCACACTTTTCAGGGACTGACACCTGTCAACCTACGTGTCGACGTGGGATAGTGGTCTGAAAGATTTGTGAAATATATTTGTTTTGTAACTCTAATCGTGTAATTGCTTTCTCTAATTTCATATTCTCTAAAGCAAAAACACTCTTGAGTTCTCAAAATCACTAATCCATTTCAAGAATTTTTCAAGTTCTTTTCAGATCAAAATCAATGGCAGCTCAGAGAAGATTACCTAAATCAGTAGCCTTAAAGTTTGGTGACTTTGATTTTATGACGAACAATCATGTAGCAGCTATCACCAACAAGGAAGGAGTATCAACTGATTTTCACCCAATCATGGACTTTCTGGCAAATGGACCATTAAGTTATGCATTGATAGCATCTCCACAGATTAATCAAGCAGCTGTTACACAAGCTTGGGAGAATGCTGAGGTAATTGATTCTACTCAGAGTCAATCAGGTAAGATTGTTCTACACTTAGGACATAACTCATTTGATATTACTGAATATGTTGTTAATTCAGTACTTCACTTATCTGTTAGTTTGAATTATGAGAATGTACCATCTGATGATGATGTTAGAACTATGTTATCTGCATTAGGTTATAATGGACCTTTAGATAACATGAGCCAATTAAGAAGACCTTGTCTTATGAAAGAGTGGTCTTTCTTCTTTGATCAATTAGCTAAATGTTTTACTGGTAAATGTAGTTCTTTTGATCTAATTACTACTGTTACTTCTCACATTGCTTATAGCTTGTTATATAACAGAGTAATTAACATTGGTAACATTGTCTTAAGTCAGATGTGTCTCAAACTTGGGTCAAGAGATCAAGGCAGGAAAATGGTTTATTATCACAGATTTATGCAAATGTTTATTAACCATTTTATTCCTGATGTTGAAACTAGATTTGGTAGGGAACATTGTGTTTCTTCTTATGTACAGCAAAAGAGAATTTTCTCTGAATTACAAAGAAGGACAATGAAAAAAATCTAGATGAAATACCTGCAATACATTATCCACAACATGTTCAGGTAATTCTAAATACTCATCTTCCTACTCTCTACAATTCTTCTTTCTTTTGTGGTGAAATGACTCAGGAATCTCAATTGGAGGAGAACCCACCTGTGTCTACCCAAGTAACCCAAAACCTTTTAGTCTCTGAAACAATTCAAGAACCAAGTTTTGATCCACAGCCTATTGTTTCAAAGAAACCAACCTCTGTTGTCTCTCAAAAGACCTCAGTTGTAAGAACGAGAAAATTTGTTGTGTCAAGTAGTAGTAGCTCTAGTGAAGATGATGATGATTTAACTCTTGCTGAGAGAGCAGAATTGAAGGCTGCAATTCAACTTTCTCTGTTAGCACAAAGAGATGAAATACCTAGCCACAGCCAGGCTGTAGTACTTAAAAAGGGAAAACAGTTACTAGATACTGTCTCTCAAAAGACTATGTCTATTGAAAAAGGATCTCATCCCAAGATCACTTCTGTGTCTACACTTCTTGAGTCTTCTAAGGATAAATCTTTTGCTCACTATACCAGGAGAATAAGGAGTAAGATTCAATTGTCACCTACACACACAGAGTCTAGTCCAACTAACATTATGTAGGTCTCTACACATCAAGCTACATCTATGTTAGTATCTGACAAAGGAGATCTGGATATTGATTCTTTATGGGAAACTACACTGTCATACAGACTGGCTATGGGACTTATCTCTCTAAAAGTAAAGATTTCCAGGCCTGTTCTAGATTTTCTGACTGAAAGTGTTCCTAAACTTTCATTTCCCGAAGAATATGGACTTCTACATCAAAGACTTTACTTAATGAAGATGTATTTCTATCAAACTGTCAGAGGAAAATTAGTCAAGAAATTTGGACTTCCAAATCATACAACACTTCAAGCACTTCATGCTTATCTCTTTAATACAGATCTTATTATTGAAGATGCTGCAGCTCAAGGTGAACAAGAGGATTAAGTAGATAGTGGGAAGCAGTCAACAGAAGGTACTATTGCACCAGTGGTGAATAGTAGAATAGATCAAATCACAGTCACTGCAACATAAGAACCATCTAGTCAGAGGAAGGATGACTCAGGAACTGTGATAGCTGATGATGAAAGGACTTCTGTGATGACTGAGAATGCAAGTGAGATACCCTATGATATGGGAGGAATGACTTTGGTTGATTTTCCTGAAGATCAAACAAGTATTGTTCAGTCAGAGTCTATCCACCTTGAGGGTGTGTCTCAACAACCAACACTTGAAGATGGTGACACACAAACTATAGTGTCTAATGAAGTATTTCTGAAGACATTAGAGTCTGTTGTAGAACCTGAAAGTGGTATACTGGAGCCTGTAGTCTCTGGATAGAAAGTAGATGATTGTATGGGTTCAGAGACTATAGCAGCTCACTCCTTGGAGAAAACCTCAAGCCCCTTGCCAAATGAGGAACCCTCTCTCCATGTGAGTTCAGGTATAAAAACTCCTTCTAACCCCTATTTTTCTGTAGGTCATGAGAGCACTTATCCAAATTGAGTGATACACTTGAAAAGATGGACTTAGATCCACACACTGAGAGGTTGGCTCCTGACCAGGCAAAAGGTGAGGTAGAAAGAGTGTTGACTTTAGTAAGTCAAAGTGAGAATGAGGGTATGGATGATCAACTCCATAGTGAGGGAGAGAAAATTAGGAAACCACCATCGTTTGATTTTTGGGATCAGGTTTTTCCTGAATCTTGGTCTGAAAATCTTGGTATGGATACTGGTACTTATTCATTTATTAAGATGTATCAGAAGAATGACCTAGCACATCATAATGCAAAGCCAGAAGTTAAGGCTCAACAGCAAAAGGAGAGGCTTGCAGGAATCATTAACAGAAGAGGTGCCAGGATAAAACAATCTCTTGATACATATGTACCAGATGAACTTCCTAATGATCCTAGTGTTCCTTTGTATGTACTTCCAATATCAGCTAGAATTGAGACATCAACAGTCTCTGATCACTCTAAGGAGGAGTCAGGATTTGAAGATGTTAGTACACAGATTACTGGTGAAGGAAAAGATGATCATATTTCAGCTCCAGATCAGAAAGATGACGATGTTGATACTTCTAATCAGGTTTTATTACTTGAATATCATACAACTCAGGTAACTTCTTCTACAAGACTTGAAGATACAGTTCTTTCTGATTCTGATTCTGAAGATACTAGAAGCACTTCCAATATTGAAGTTCATTCTGATGTTTTGAAGGATATTCAGAATTCTCAAATTGCTATACAGTCAAGACTTCAATTACTTGAAGATAACCAGGTCACAATTATGGAAAATCAAGCAGTTTTGATGAATCTCATTTGTTCTGTTTCTGAATCTCTTGGAATAAATGTTGCTGATGTCAAAAAGGGGGAGATAAAGACAATTCAAAGACAACAACAACAACACCAGACTGGGGGAGATAAAGAGCAGACAAAGGGAAATAAAAAGAAGAACCAGGAGTGACAGTGGTGAATCTCAGCAGAGAAGTGGTAAAGGAAGAGCAGCATTAATAGTTAAAATTCTTTCTTCTAAGTACTAGATAAATGTCTACATCTGGGAAGGAGATACTTAACTTCATAATTCTACATTCAAAAATTCTATTCTGGTTGTATTGTTATATGTTTTGACATCCACAACTTAGATTTATGCTTCAGACTTTAAAGCATAAATAGGGGGAGATTGTTAGGAATAATTCATGAGTTGTGACGTTAAGAATAGAATTTACATATTATACTTCTTGTAATCCTGATCTTATAAAGGATTTAGCACTGTATATAGGATATATGTGTAAGACAGTTATCTGTAGAGTTTAGTCAGGAATGAACAGTGTATCAGAGACTACATGTCAGGAACAGAGATCAAATCCTGATGGATGATCAGATACTGATGCAGTGTGAGATCCTGATATCAGTCATGCTATTGATGATGTCATTGTGGATGCTACCGAAACTGGCAAGTGCTATAAAACAGGATCGTTGTTTGAAGAACAAGCAAGAAGATATTATGAAGGAAAGAATTTTCTATTTAAGGAAACTATCAACTGGAAGGCAGAACATTGTCATGTATATATTATATCTTTCTGTTATTAGTTGATAGGCAGCATTATAAATACTCTCTTAATATCATTGTAAAAAGGGCGACGAAATTGTGAGTTCGTGTGCGTAGCTCTGTATAAGGTTTGTATTCGAGAGTTCGAAACAAACAAAGAGAGAGATTTATTCTGTCAGCAGCTGCTAAAGGTATTGTACACCTTTGGTAGAGTTTGTATTATATCTTTTTAATACAAACAGTTTCGTTTTATTAAATTTTTCTTGTGCATCTATAATCAAGCAAAAATCAGACACGATTATATAACTTTTATTCAACACCCCCCCCCCTTCTACAAGTTATTCGAGTTAACATTAAACCCTGACGAAACCCTGTTTAGGGGTTCCGGTTAAAGTACTAGTTGACCGTTGAATTACCCGATCTAATAATTTTTTTTTCCTAAAATTTTGGGAATAACATTAAATATGATGGATCTTGATTCCTGTATGGTCGGGTGGTCGAGGAATATTTTTTAAAAAATCGAATCCTTAAACCCTCACGAAACCATGTTTAGGGGTTCCAGTCAAAGTACTAGTTGATCGTTGAATTACCCGATCTAATAATTTTATTTTTTCATAAAATTTTGGGAATAACATTAAATATGATGGATCTTGATTCCCGTGTGGTCGGGTGGTCGAGAAATATTTTTAAAAAAATTAAATCCTTAAACCTTGACGAAACCCTGTTTAGGGGTTCCGGTCAAAGTACTAGTTGACCGTTGAATTACCCGATCTAATAATTGTTTTTCCTAATATTTTGGGATTAACATTAAATATGATGGATCTTGATTCCCTTGTGGTCGAGTGGTCGAGGAATATTTTTTAAAAAATCGAATCCTTAAACCCTGACGAAACCTTGTTTAGGGGTTCCGGTCAAAGTACTAGTTGACCGTTGAATTACCCGATCTAATAATTCTTTTTCCCTAAAATGTTGGGAATAATATTAAATATGATGGATCTTGATTCCCGTGTGGTCGGGTGGTCGAGGAATATTTTTTAAAAAATCGAATCTTTAACCCTGACGAAACCTTGTTTAGGGGTTCCGATCAAAGTACTAGTTGACCATTAAATTACCCGATCTAATAATTTTATTTTTCCTAAAATTTTGGGAATAACATTAAATATTATGGATCTTGATTCCCGTGTGGTCGGTGGTCGAGGAATATTTTTTAAAAAATCGAATCCTTAAACCCTGACGAAACCCTGTTTAGGGGTTCCGGTCTAAGTACTAGTTGACCGTTGAATTACCCGATCTAATAATTTTTTTTTCCTAAAATTTTTGGGAATAACATTAAATATGATGGATCTTGATTCCCGTGTGGTCGGGTGGTCGAGGAATATTTTTTAAAAAATCGAATTCATAAACCCTGACGAAACCATGTTTAGGGGTTCCGGTCAAAGTACTAGTTGACCGTTGAATTACCCGATCTAATAATTTTATTTTTTCCTAAAATTTTGGGAATAACATTAAATATGATGGATCTTGATTCCCGTGTAGTCAGGTGGTCTAGGAATATTTTTTAAAAAATTAATTCCTTAAACCTTGACGAAACCCTGTTTAGGGGTTCCGGTCAAAGTACTAGTTGACCGTTAAATTACCCGATCTAATAATTTTTTTCCTAATAGTTTAGGATTAATATTAAATATGATGGATCTTGATTCGCGTGTGGTCGGGTGGTCGAGGAATATTTTTTAAAAAATCGAATCCTTAAACCCTAACGAAACCATGTTTAGGGGTTCCGGTCAAAGTACTAGTTGACCGTTGAATTACCCGATCTAATAATTTTTTTCCCTAAAATATTGGGAATAACATTAAATATGATGGATCTTGATTCCCGTGTGGTCGGGTGGTCGAGGAATATTTTTTAAAAAATCGAATCCTTAAACCTTTACGAAACCCTGTTTAGGGGTTCTGGTCAAAGTACTAGTTGACCGTTGAAGTTACCAGGTAACTCAAAGTATTTGTTTGTAGAAATATCTGCTACATCAAAAGTAAGCGAGATATTCTCATTGTCATTAAAAAGAGGAACTTGCATGAAAAGATTGCAATTCCAGTTATGAACACTTTTCCAGCTCTGCCAACACTAATCATGTTGCAGGAAATAAATAAGTTTGGATGATGAACCAATGATGGAGTATTCACCGCGCCCGCTGTTCCAATCTTGATGATCAGTCGAGATCGTACAGCTCAAATTAGATTTACTACCGGTAGAAGGAAGAATTGACGGCTTTACTTGTCTACCGCCTTACTAGCTCTCCCCGGCCAACGGTTGGGCCAAAGGGGATGGACCGGCGCTACTCGGCCTCTTACACGACTCCTAGTTCAAATAGAATTCATGATTCTGAATGTAACGTTCGTCCCCCTTTCCCCAAGTATAATACTTGTTGATAAGACTCTACAAGGTAGTCGTATCTAGTTGGAAAGGAAAATTCACCAATAACTTCCAAGCTGTGGCTTGGTATCGAATATCAACTTGTTCCAACAATCTTACCCCTCGAAAGATGAGAAGGTAAACAACGACTTAATAAGTCAACAGCACCCGAGTTGCGAGTGAAGAGAATACTCTATGACCGGGAAGTCGACAAGATAAATAACATTTTCCAAGTAAGGTTCCCTTATTATTAGAGAGGTAGACTCAAAGAAGAATGATGTCTGAGAACCTTTCTTGATATAAGATTAATAATAATATGACTCCGAGGTATTTTCTGTAATAATCGAAGAAGATAAACCTTATTGAGGTTATTCTAAGTATGAAATAAATATTCAGAGAATATTTATTGAATTAAAAATATTTAAAGAATATTTAAGAATATTAAAGGAGGATATCTTTAATCAGGGTATTTCTCAAAATAATCCCTGGTGAAACATCAGGAGAATATTTATTGAATAAATAAATATTAAAATGAATATTCAAAATAATATTCATTAATTAATAGGGCCTGAAAGGAATACTTAAGATAATATTCATAATTAATTAGGAATTTAAATGAATATTCAAATAGTAATATTCATTTAATGAATAATATTCTAAATGAATATCAGGTAATATTCATTTAGTAATCCAAGCCCTAAAGGAATATTCGAGATAATATTCGATAAATAAATCAGGCTTCAGATGAATATTTAAAATAATATTCATCAAGTAATTAATATCTTAAATGAATTTTCAAAAGTAATATTTATTTAATAAAATAATATTCTAAATGAATATCCAAATAATATTAATTTAGTAGTCTCATCTTTAGAAGAATATTCGAAATAATAATCGATAATCAATTCGACTCTGAATGAATATTGAGAAATATTATTCGTCGAATGGTTACGTTCAAATAATTATTTGAAGTAAGGATCGTTAAATAAATAATCTCGAACGAATATTCAAATAATATTCGTCGCCCGAATAAGGGAAAATATTTACTTAAATATTTTCCTTCGAGGTAACCTTGATATATCAAGAAATATTGACTCCCGGTCTATAGTTGATGAATAAGATATATACACCCTTCTCTGAGGGTCTTACAATAACCGGCTTATAATTGATACGTTAGCTGTCTAATTTATAAGTCAATAAACAATCAGGGAACAAGCATAATGATATAACTTGAAAGTAGGCATGCATGCTATGGCATATGTACAACAGAAAACATATATATATATTCAATCACAACAACAGCCTAAAAGAAGGGAATTGAAACTTGCCTGGTAGTCGAGTACGGTAAGGGGTAGTGGTAGCGGGTCCCGGGTTAGCTTGGTGATCTATAAATAGCCAAGGCATTCGGGATTAATCACTTAACATCTTAAAAGTTAAGTTATACTTAAATCGAAACACGTTCTCGAGTTATCTCGTTATACCCCTTTTAGTGGATTCCTTTTATCATCGATCCGACCCGACATTCGTTCGTTAATACGACATGTCATTGTACTTACACTTGGGACATACTTAACTCATACAAGTTCTAAACTCGATCGTTACAAATCAATATTATGCTCCGAGTTTTATCGCCCGTTTTCTAAGTGTTTTACCGAAGTTATAATCAAGCGGGTTTTTAGGGGTTCGTTTGCGATTAACTTTGATTCGAACATTTTTATAAAATCGGAAAACGATCCGTTTCACATGAGGTTTTCTCTCACACCTTCCTTTTTACCTCTAGTATTTAATTACCAAGATTCGCCACTGACTTACGTATTTTACGAGGGTTCAATTTTAATAACGAACTCGTACTTACGGTTTCGAACGTCTTTTAGTGAATCGGCCATAATTCCTAAACCGTAAGTCCGTTTCACATGATCTTTATATCAAAACGAAGCTTATAACATGATCTATCTTGCCATGGCAGAACATGATACTGGACAGTGACTTATGTCTACTGTCAAACACGATTTTTTAAGGTTAACAAAAATCGGGCATTACGACGGCTATAAATCGAACGTTCCATAAATCGTAATCAACAACCCAAGCCACACCGGGCATCTAAACAACTTATACACATAATAAGAATCTCAACAAGTCCAGAAGCTACTGATATTAGCATCAAAATCATCATGTTAATCAAATCACTAAATCACTAACTAAGCATGCTTATAACATGAACATAATCATAACTAAGCTAGATCCATCAAGAACATGCTTAAAACTCAAAGTAGATCTAGGGTTTTAAATTCTTATACCTTCCTTGGAGTATGTACTAGCCTCACAAATCTTGGTATGGTCCTTGGATAGCCTTAAGTTAGCTAGGATCAACCATGAAAACAAGAAAAACAAAGATTAGTTCTTGAAAACACTATTCATCATCATCTTTGATGATTTATTTGAAAATGGAAAAAGATGAATTTGAAGCTGAAATTTCTAGGGGATCTAAGCTATGATATGAAGTACTCACCATAAATATTTCAAGATCAAATGATGGTTGGAAGCCTTACTTCTAGCACCTTGGCAGAATTTTTCAAGGAAGAAAGGAAAATGGAGAGTTCTTTGTGTTTGCTTGGTTGTTTTGATAATAATTCATAAAGTGATGAGCCTTGGATGATATCTCATCTCTTTTTACTTTATTAAAGTGCTTTTGGAATGAATGGTGAGGTTTGAAAGCATGTGTAGCACTTGGATTGATTTATGGCTAACTAGAGTTTGATTTGGCTAACTACTAGTTCAATCCTTAACATGCTAGTTACTTAGCCCACTTGGTTGCTAGATATTTATCTAGTAGTTTATGCATGACTCTTGCTTCCACTGCTTGTTTCTTTTGTCCGGTTATTGCTCGTTTCGATTGATCGTTCGGGCGAATAACTAAGTAGTTTCACCTCTAGGGTTTACCGGGAAATTTCTCGATATTCATAATACCTTCCCCAATCTTTAATATAATCCTCGTGATGACCATGTAGGATATTTAATCTCGATACAAACTTAATCCGTAATCTAGGATTCGTTCGCTTTATTGATTAATCACGTTATAACGTTTTAGTAGTTTCTAGAACGCTTGTTTCACTGCCTCAGTGGTTTCCAACCTTCATTCTTAAATCAAATATAATAACATCCCAAAATATCAAATCCTCATAGTTAATATCTCAATTCTTGGATTATAATAATATTTAATCCACTGTCCGGTCAAATATTATACCGAAAAAGAATTTGGAATTTCTGAATTCCGATCGTCTCTGCATTCACTTATTTCCTCCGCGTATTACTAATATGACTTCGAAACATCCATATCACGTCCCGTACATAGGGTGGCGTGAAAAGTTTTCCAACTTACAAAATCACTATTCATCCACCAAATTACTATGCACGTACAAGAAACACTATGCACGTACGGGAAACACTATGCACGTACGGGAAATACTATGCACGTATGGGAAACACTATGCACGTACGGGAAACACTATGCACGTACTCATTTCCCTTCAAGGATCCATTAGCTCCTTCCTGGATGGTAGATTATTCTTATCTAGGTCCTCAACCATCGAATTACTCTATTCTGACAATATACCAATGCATCAGGATCATTGTCCAAAGCAATATCCATTCATTACAATCATTGTTCTTTGAAACCACCATTCATTAGAGCTGGTGACCTTGTTGTCGGAATCATTGTTCCTCATTTTATCATTACTTAATAAAAAGTTTTAATTATATCCAAAATTTGGGGTTCTTACATTCTCCCCTCCTTAAAAGGATTCCGTCCCGGAATCAGGTAGGAAGCAAAGAGTCGTTTGCCTGTCGTTCACTTTTTAGCTTCCCGGTCAATTCTTAGTCGTTCTACCCTTCCTCAGCACATCTTCTAGTGCTACAATCCATACTGTATCCTTTTTCCATCAACGTTGCTACTTTTCGTACAACTCACTATCCGGGTTATACTCTTACTCAGTCTTATCCTTATTGATACCTGCAGTAACATTGGTATCACTATCACCCTACGAATTCGGAGGTAACCTCGCTCGTACTGTGCATTTCCTGATCGCTTTAATCTTCGCAATCTCGATCAATATAGAGAAGTGGAAAGATTTATTGAGAGATCACTATGATCAATTGAACATTTGTTATATTGCATAGTTAGTACAGAAGGGGCCAGCCTTTAGTACTTGACAAGCAATTAAACAAGTTATGGTATTCCACTTAGACTTCTATCACATAGACAGATAGTCACGTAGCAGTACCTCCCCTCCTAAAAGGGTTGTTCTTCTCAATTCATAAAGAAGATGAATAAGAGAGAAGAAGAGAACAGAGTTCTAAAGGATTATAGAAAGCTTTCATGATTGTAGAATATCATACTCAGAATTTACCTCTGAACTATAGAGGTTTATCAAAGAAGAAATTAATCATAATTATATCCAATACTATTTGATCGCAATCTCACGTGACAACATATCTTGCTGCTTTGTCCATTATTCTATGGACAAATACTCTTGTTCAATCTTAGCGATACTCACATTCGGGAAATCCTTCAACCTTTCAGGTTAAATCTTAGATTTCTCGCTTGACATCATTATTACTGACATCCTATATCATGTTACTAGCTTTTTCATAACTATAATATTGACACTATCAGGTTGTCATCCTGAGAATTCATTAGAAAACCCATTCATAACATTCCTTGCTTCTCATTCCATAGTTGCTTTCCCAGCCTTTTCTTTATCAATCACATCCTTCTTATTATCTGATTCTTACTCATTTCTATTATTTACTTTCACCTTCACCTCTTTATTGAGACACCTTTTTGCACTTGGTACCTCCTTATCGGTATTCCGTCACATTTATTCTATAATCATCACGTTATTCCAATTTAAACTTTCCGAAATGAATCTGGCCCGATCCCTTTAACTTAGATTCATATAATCTACTTCTGCCAACCTTGTTTCTCATCACTTGTTCTTTTCTATCCGTGGTTTTCCACAAGTTGTCTTTCGTAAGTCAGACCAGGTCGTATATCTACATGCTCGTACTCCTATCATCTGTTGAACATCTACATTTTACTGGCGTAGCCTTGCCACATGAAAACCCGTTATGACCGTGCTATAAGTTTTGGGGGTAAGGCTGGCTCGAGAACACTTTTGAACTCTCAAATGGCCCAATAAGTCTCGGGCTCAACTGCCCTTCCCTCCAAGTCTCATTAATTCTTTCTACGGGAATACATTTGGCATCATAAATCATCAACCTCATATTCTCTAACTGGTTTGCGCAGAAATACACTAACATAAACTTGCTTGTCATTCATCAACATGCCATTTAGTTTATCAATAGCAGCACTTTCTTTATCTTTACGTTGTCATCTACTTTCTTAGAAGAATCACCATCGCTTGTTGTTTACGTAGTGCGTTAATAGCTAACCCTACGGGTTTCAAATCCCTTAGGGAGACAAAGTAATCACTATTCCTTATCCATAAGGAACACTTCCTGAACTTGATGTAGATATAACATGAAGTAGATAGAATTGCAGAAGAGTTTCAAGCATCGCAGCTAGGTCCGGTTGATGAAACTATCACTTATGCATCTTCCATAAAAGACTGGAAACCTAACGGTTTACTTCATCAATTTTTGTACCATGGTCCTGGTTTGCCTCAAAACGGGACCTTCTAAGGTACGTAATATGCTTAAGACTCCATCAGGAATCGAATCTTTACTTAAACTATTATTACCGTCAATTCTTGCACAGTCATCAGAAGGAATGTAAATTCCTCCATTCCGATATGACCTTCAAGGTCCTTCCAAATATCATTCTGTTTCTTCGGTATGAACATTTGTAATTATTCCTTTATACTTAGATTGTCGGCCACCTCATTGGCCTTTCCTGATACTAACAATTTCTTGTAATCCATGTTCTCTGGATACATTCCAACTCAAACTTTTCTACCTCATTCCCATCACTGTTGGGTTAAAGCATTCTCCATTAAGCTCTGCTGAAGGAGAAAATATAACTATCAGTCTTTTTTTTTTTTTCCATAAGTCATTGCTTCCACCTTCCCGTGGGAACTTTATCAAAGTTACTCTCGATCATACCTAGGATATTTGTTCTCTTAGTTCTTTCTTGTTCTAGGATAATCTCAACCTTTGTTGGTTCAATCCATACTTTCCCATGGTTTAACACATGCCTCGTCTGGCATAATTATTTCTATGTCATATACTCCCTACCAAACTTCCATTTTGAACTTCAGAATATTACCTTTTTCCTTGTAAGGTTTCTTAGGTAATCCTCATCATTCTTCCTGTATTTTCTGGGTACAGGGCACATCAAAATATCAGTAATTAATCATATAATAATTCTGTCTATATACCTTTCAAGACTGCTTTTTTTTTTATATAAATCCTCAAAGTTTGATGTCGCCTTAATCAATTCAATTTATATCATCCAAATTCCACAATGTCCTTTATTAGGGGTAATGCCATCCCTTGTCCATTCCCCAGGGTTTGCCTTACTCTATGGATATCTTATCCTTAATTCAACTGCCAAGGAATTCCTGCATCCTATAATTGGCAATCAAATCATGTATCCTTAATAAGGGTCTCTTTTCAATCATTCTTATTTGATAATCGATCGGTAGCTTACTGCTAATTTCTTCTTTCAGATAGTGGTCAACCTATTTGACCTTCCAAAAGACAACGTATGTCTATCTGCTCTCTTACAGAACTTGTTAATGGTAGCAAGGATGTTCTGAAAGATATTGGTCGAGTTCAACGTGAATTTCCTAGTGCTTATCGTTCTTCGCAAAGGTACTTGCCTCAGAGAAAATTCCTACAGCATATTGTTCAATTTCTGACCATTTCTATACTCTCTTCATATACCTTCATTGTTTACTTTCCTCCGTCATAATATATTCATGGTATTCATGATACCCTAACATCATACATCTCAAGTCATTATACTCCCATTTTACTCGTAATCTTGGACAACCATATACCCATCAGTCACTTTAGTACGGGTGACCCCATCCCAAAAAGGTCTAGTGAATTCCCAATCAAAACATGGGCTGTTCAGCAGAAGATTCCTACGATCTTATTAACGTTTCCTTTATATCAGAAGGCCTTGCAGTCGGTGCTTTCTTAGAAGCAACCCTGCTTTGTCCTTTCATTGCTGGTCTAGTCACTTGATAATCCTTTGTGACTTGGCCTCAACTGGTCACAAAAAAAAAAAAAATATATATATATATATATATATATATATATATATATATATATATATATATATATATATATATATATATATATATATATGATTTTAGGGGTTGGCTAATAGCATTACTTTTCTATCAATTGCCGGCATAGTGCCTTCTTTGATACCTTTCTACCTTTCTAAAACTTTACTTCATATAAGTCTTAATCGACTATTCGGCACCGTCTCTGGTCACCTTTCCTCTATTTTTATCTTTTCAACTATTCTTATCACTACCACGTGCCACGCAAGCTTACCATTCCTGGCATAACAGCCTTTTCATTTAAGTCAATCCTGGAATTTCTCAGTCCGGCTGGTTTCTTACTTACATTTCCTGTTTCCGTCCAATCTCACTTCATCATTTTATCTCTACCATCGATTGTAATACTCAGGGTCCGTCTACTAACCCATATATGACGGCAACCTTACCCAATCCACAGGGTTCGCTCCAGTTTCCATTCTCTTCAATGATGTTCTCTAATAATGAGAAAGACAAGATTTGCCAAAATTCGATGAATTCCTTTTTTTTTTTTTGAATCAGGGAAATTTTGGTCAATCTATTCACCTACTGGTAACATTAAGGAGACCAATTTCGAAACCTGAAGAATAGTTCTATGAACCTCCAAGCAGGTAGAACCATAACAGTCATAATTAACGAAATAATCGTCATCAGGTTGGAAGTTTAACCACTGGAGAGGAACCAATTATATACATCCTTTAGAGGGGAATCAACAGTTTCAAACTGAAACCAGTCACAACTTTCTGATACCTATATGTCCTGATATTCAATATTACCAAATGTTAGTCTACCCAACCACTAGTCTCAGCAGGAACCTTACCGTCGGAGTTGGTTGTTCCAAAAAATTTGGCACTACTAAGGCCATCCGAACCTGGTGAACCGTGTTGTCCAAATGCATCCGCCAGTACTTTGTCATGCTGCGCAAGCACACATCCTAATCCTTTATGTGAAGCGTCGTTGGAAGCACAAAGTCTCCTTTTTCCATTAAGCAATGCCAACTCTTGGTCATTACCACTTTCATCTTTTAGCTCCAGGAAGATTTTCTCACATTTTTCCCTTTAACTGCTGATCGTATTACTTGATCCATTATAATTCCGTGTCGGAGTAAACTTAAGGTAACTACTATAATCCATTCAAAGAAAAGAAAGAATTTAATATTCCTCTGAGTCACATGCATCTAACATTTCTGGTTCATCATTTCACTGAGTTAAATTAACCCTATACTTAGTCTCTGACAATAGTCTCATTACGAGTTCATCTTGACTCACTGGTCTTATCTTTCGGTAGGTTCTGAGGTCATTGTCTTCCTTACTACTTCCTTATATAACTTTATCCAATCATGCTGTCACTTCCCAATGTTTTTACTTTCTAACTGATTCATTCATAAAATGGACATTTTCCTGAATAAAACAACTTCATCAACCTCAATTTGGTTCCATAAATTACAACCTATGACATCTGCCTTCTCACGGCGAATTATTACTGACAATATTCATACTTATTCATTTATCAAATGATATGGCACTTACTGCCTCTTCTCAACTATTCCTAGGGACTCTGCTCCTCGCCTTATATCGATGCCTTTGATAATCATACATCCTACTAGCACTCTTTTCGTTAATATTAAAGTCTCTAATGATTCTCATCTATTCCCGTATAAGATCTCAAGTAATTCTTCCAATCCGTCTTACTTGCTGGTACTACCTCCAGTAGTCCAGCCACGAATCCAACATGAATCTTCAGTTCTCTTGCTAATAGCTTAGTTCTTTATGCCCACTTTTCTGAGCTCTATACCTTAATCATCTCAGTCTTTCTGGCTACAGCCCTCATTCCTCGAGGGTAAGCTCCTTATCCTAACAAGATTTTCCTTATCTGCTGGAACCTCTTCCGGGTCTCCAGTAGGGTACTCCATCGAATTACCCGTTGATCTTCAGCATATAAAGCATCATCGCGCTGCTGCTCGTATGCCTCAAGGTCTGTCACCTTACTCGTCGATACGATATCGAGCTAAGTTACTATCATGATACTTACGAGTTCCCATAAGGGTTTTATATGTCATCACTACATTAAGTAGTCCGACTATGAACTTGGCAAGAGTTCTTATTATCTTATTGAATTTATTGTTTTAACGTCACCTCAACTCTGGGGTTTATAACGTACGCTCTGATACCACTTCTGTAACACCCCCAGATCCGGGGTCAGGGATCTGGTGGTTACGGTCTTACATCCATTAATAATACTTGACTTGAGTCCACAATAAATAAATCACATGCTGTGACCCCACAATAATATCCACTCACACGCACAACAGTTATAGTCCCAGAGATGAAATTGAAATAAGTCTTACATTAAAGGGTTACGAATAAACGTTACTACAATCCCAAAAGGATAACATCATAAGTTTAACAGTTTTGCCGTTGATTACATTAATTATACGTATAGTTAAACAGGAAACAAAAGCTGTCTAACTATGCTACCTCAGCAATGGCGGCTAGCATCTCAGCGGGGAGTATGGTGGGTCGGGTAACCCGCTTGCGCCGAGTGCGCCTGATGCGAGCCATCTGTCCTAGCTGTTGTTGTGACATAATATGAACAAAGCAAGGGTGAGCGAAAGCCCACCAACAATAATATAACTGAACAGTGATACATATATACAGCAGTTCAAAATATCCTTTGAAACCATATGCCATGCATTAATGAGGTTATTGCCAGTATAATATAAAGGATGAAGTTACCAGGTAACTCAAAGTATTTGTTTGTAGAAATATCTGCTACATCAAAAGTAAGCGAGATATTCTCATTGTCATTAAAAAGAGGAACTTGCATGAAAAGATTGCAATTCCAGTTATGAACACTTTTCCAGCTCTACCAACACTAATCATGTTGCAGGAAATAAATAAGTTTGGATGATGAACCAATGATGGAGTATTCACCGCGCCCGCTGTTCCAATCTTGATGATCAGTCGAGATCGTACAGCTCAAATTAGATTTACTACCGGTAGAAGGAAGAACTGACGGCTTTACTTGTCTACCGCCTTACTAGCTCTCCCCGGCCAACGGTTGGGCCAAAGGGGATGGACCGGCGCTACTCGGCCTCTTACACGACTCCTAGTTCAAATAGAATTCATGATTCTGAATGTAACGTTCGTCCCCCTTTCCCCAAGTATAATACTTGTTGATAAGACTCTACAAGGTAGTCGTATCTAGTTGGAAAGGAAAATTCACCAATAACTTCCAAGCTGTGGCTTGGTATCGAATATCAACTTGTTCCAACAATCTTACCCCTCGAAAGATGAGAAGGTAAACAACGACTTAATAAGTCAACAGCACCCGAGTTGCGAGTGAAGAGAATACTCTATGACCGGGAAGTCGACAAGATAAATAACATTTTCCAAGTAAGGTTCCCTTATTATTAGAGAGGTAGACTCAAAGAAGAATGATGTCTGAGAACCTTTCTTGATATAAGATTAATAATAATATGACTCCGAGGTATTTTCTGTAATAATCGAAGAAGATAAACCTTATTGAGGTTATTCTAAGTATGAAATAAATATTCAGAGAATATTTATTGAATTAAAAATATTTAAAGAATATTTAAGAATATTAAAGGAGGATATCTTTAATCAGGGTATTTCTCAAAATAATCCCTGGTGAAACATCAGGAGAATATTTATTGAATAAATAAATATTAAAATGAATATTCAAAATAATATTCATTAATTAATAGGGCCTGAAAGGAATACTTAAGATAATATTCATAATTAATTAGGAATTTAAATGAATATTCAAATAGTAATATTCATTTAATGAATAATATTCTAAATGAATATCAGGTAATATTCATTTAGTAATCCAAGCCCTAAAGGAATATTCGAGATAATATTCGATAAATAAATCAGGCTTCAGATGAATATTTAAAATAATATTCATCAAGTAATTAATATCTTAAATGAATTTTCAAAAGTAATATTTATTTAATAAAATAATATTCTAAATGAATATCCAAATAATATTAATTTAGTAGTCTCATCTTTAGAAGAATATTCGAAATAATAATCGATAATCAATTCGACTCTGAATGAATATTGAGAAATATTATTCGTCGAATGGTTACGTTCAAATAATTATTTGAAGTAAGGATCGTTAAATAAATAATCTCGAACGAATATTCAAATAATATTCGTCGCCCGAATAAGGGAAAATATTTACTTAAATATTTTCCTTCGAGGTAACCTTGATATATCAAGAAATATTGACTCCCGGTCTATAGTTGATGAATAAGATATATACACCCTTCTCTGAGGGTCTTACAATAACCGGCTTATAATTGATACGTTAGCTGTCTAATTTATAAGCCAATAAACAATCAGGGAACAAGCATAATGATATAACTTGAAAGTTGGCATGCATGCTATGGCATATGTACAACAGAAAACATATATATATATTCAATCACAACAACAGCCTAAAAGAAGGGAATTGAAACTTGCCTGGTAGTCGAGTACGGTAAGGGGTAGTGGTAGCGGGTCCCGGGTTAGCTTGGTGATCTATAAATAGCCAAGGCATTCGGGATTAATCACTTAACATCTTAAAAGTTAAGTTATACTTAAATCGAAACACGTTCTCGAGTTATCTCGTTATACCCCTTTTAGTGGATTCCTTTTATCATCGATCCGACCCGACATTCGTTCGTTAATACGACATGTCATTGTACTTACACTTGGGACATACTTAACTCATACAAGTTCTAAACTCGATCGTTACAAATCAATATTATGCTCCGAGTTTTATCGCCCGTTTTCTAAGTGTTTTACCGAAGTTATAATCAAGCGGGTTTTTAGGGGTTCGTTTGCGATTAACTTTGATTCGAACATTTTTATAAAATCGGAAAACGATCCGTTTCACATGAGGTTTTCTCTCACACCTTCCTTTTTACCTCTAGTATTTAATTACCAAGATTCGCCACTGACTTACGTATTTTACGAGGGTTCAATTTTAATAACGAACTCGTACTTACGGTTTCGAACGTCTTTTAGTGAATCGGCCATAATTCCTAAACCGTAAGTCCGTTTCACATGATCTTTATATCAAAACGAAGCTTATAACATGATCTATCTTGCCCTGGCAGAACATGATACTGGACAGTGACTTATGGCTACTGTCAAACACGATTTCTTAAGGTTAACAAAAATCGGGCATTACGACGGCTATAAATCGGACGTTCCATAAATCGTAATCAACAACCCAAGCCACACCGGGCATCTAAACAACTTATACACATAATAATAATCTCAACAAGTCCAGAAGCTACTGATCTTAGCATCAAAATCATCATGTTAATCAAATCACTAAATCACTAACTAAGCATGCTTATAACATGAACATAATCATAACTAAGCTAGATCCATCAAGAACATGCTTAAAACTCAAAGTAGATCTAGGGTTTTCAATTCTTATACCTTCCTTGGAATATGTACTAGCCTCACAAATCTTGGTATGGTCCTTGTATAGCCTTAAGTTAGCTAGGATCAACCATGAAAACAAGAAAAACAAAGATTTAGTTCTTGAAAACACTATTCATTATCATCTTTGATGATTTATTTGAAAATGGAAAAAGATGAATTTGAAGCTGAAATTTCTAGGGGATCTAAGCTATGATATGAAGTACTCACCATAAATATTTCAAGATCAAATGATGGTTGGAAGCCTTACTTCTAGCACCTTGGCAGAATTTTTCAAGGAAGAAAGGAAAATGGAGAGTTCTTTGTGTTTGCTTGGTTGTTTTGATAATAATTCATAAAGTGATGAGCCTTGGATGATATCTCATCTCTTTTTACTTTATTAAAGTGCTTTTGGAATGAATGGTGAGATTTGAAAGCATGTGTAGCACTTGGATTGATTTATGGCTAACTAGAGTTTGATTTGGCTAACTACTAGTTCAATCCTTAACATGCTAGTTACTTAGCCCACTTGGTTTCTAGATATTTATCTAGTAGTTTATGCATGACTCTTGCTTCCACTGCTTGTTTCTTTTGTCCGGTTATTGCTCGTTTCGATTGATCGTTCGGGCGAATAACTAAGTAGTTTCACCTCTAGGGTTTACCGGGAAATTTCTCGATATTCATAATACCTTCCCCAATCTTTAATATAATCCTCGTGATGACCATGTAGGATATTTAATCTCGATACAAACTTAATCCGTAATCTAGGATTCGTTCGCTTTATTGATTAATCACGTTATAACGTTTTAGTAGTTTCTAGAACGCTTGTTTCACTGCCTCAGTGGTTTCCAACCTTCATTCTTAAATCAAATATAATAACATCCCAAAATATCAAATCCTCATAGTTAATATCTCAATTCTTGGATTATAATAATATTTAATCCACTGTCCGGTCAAATATTATACCGAAAAAGAATTTGGAATTTCTGAATTCCGATCGTCTCTGCATTCACTTATTTCCTCCGCGTATTACTAATATGACTTCGAAACATCCATATCACGTCCCGTACATAGGGTGGCGTGAAAAGTTTTTCAACTTACAAAATCACTATTCATCCACCAAATTACTATGCACGTACAGGAAACACTATGCACGTACGGGAAACACTATGCACGTACGGGAAATGCTATGCACGTATGGGAAACACTATGCACGTACGGGAAACACTATGCACGTACTCATTTCCCTTCAAGGATCCATTAGCTCCTTCCTAGATGGTAGATTATTCTTATCTAGGTCCTCAACCATCGAATTACTCTATTCTGACAATATACCAATGCACCAGGATCATTGTCCAAAGCAATATCCATTCATTACAATCATTGTTCTTTGAAACCACCATTCATTAGAGCTGGTGACCTTGTTGTCGGAATCATTGTTCCTCATTTTATCATTACTTAATAAAAAGTTTTAATTATATCCAAAATTTGGGGTTCTTACATTTACTACTTCAAGTAAAACCGTTACACTAGTGTGCTATTATCATTAATCTTTTTACTTGTAGTAATGGACGATGATTATACGAGTTGGATAGGTTTTCCAAAATCTAGTAATGCATATGTAAAAGGGATAGTTGCATTTATGGAAAATGCATTTCCAGTTTATCGTAAAGGTGAAGAAATGAAATGCCCCTACAAAGTATGTATGAACTGCAATTGGCATCTTCAAAATGTTATTTTGGATCATCTTATTTGTAATGGGCCTTCTCCATTACATGTAAAATGGATCTGTGTGGCTGCACATACCAAAGAAGAAGGCAATGATGCCTTTATGAATTGTGAAACGGGGACGGGTTCCGAAGATAATTTTGCAGGGATGGGTTTCAAAGGGAATTTAGCGGGGATGGGTTTCGAAGATAATCTAGGTGAAATGTTCAATTGCACGGGTAGGAAGTTCCGAGATTTAGAAAATGACTATGAAGATTTGACAAATGCAGAGGCTAGGAAGTTTTATAGTCATGTTAGAGAGGGAAAAGAACCACTATACCATGGTTGCACTAAATTCTCTCGGTTAATTTTTATGATCAGCCTGTACCATTTAAAGTGTCTACATGGAATTACCGAGTCTGCTTTCGAGGAATTACTAGGACTGTTAAAAGACGCTTTCCCTGATGCCCACCTACCTTCGTCTTTCAATGCCGCAAAGAACATCATTAAGGATCTAGGTCTCGCTTATGAGAAAATACATGCATGCCCAAACAATTGCATGTTGTATTGGGCAAAAAATAAAGATAAAGAAAAATGTGAAAATTGCGATGTTTCTAGGTGGGTTATACACGAAAAGGAAGAGAATGATCAGGAGACGGTTATACACAAAGTGCCAACAAAAGTGATGAGGTACTTTCCACTAAAACCTAGGTTGTAGAGGCTATTTATGTGCAAGGATTATGCGAAGTTAATGACATGGCATGCAGTGGGACGATAAAAGGATGGGAAGGTAAGACATCCGGCTGATGCTCAGGCTTGGAAGACGATGGATGCTGACTTTCCTGATTTTCCATCTGAAAATCGGAATGTTAGTTTGGGACTAGCCGCAGATGGATTCAACCCTTATCGTTCAATGAAGTCAACTCACTATACATGGCCAATTGTGTTGGTTAATTACAACCTCCCACCTTGGTTATGCATGAAACAAGAAAACTTAATTCTTTCAACTTTAATATCCGGTCCAGATTCACCAGGCAACAGTATCGATGTCTTCATGCAGCCTTTAATTGCGGAGTTGAAAGAATTATGGGAGGTTGGCATCGAAACTTATGATCCCTTCGCCGATGAAAATTTTAATTTGCGTGCCCGACTGTTGTGGACTATTAGCGATTTTCTTGGATACGCTATGTTGTCTGGATGGAGCACAAAGGGAAAACTAGCGTGTCCCAACTGCCATTATGAGACTTCATTAAATTATTTAAAACATAGCAAGAAAATGTGCTATATGAACCACCAGAAGTTTCTTGATCCTGAACACAAGTGGAGGCAGGATAAAAGAAGATTTAATGGCAAAATTGAAACGGGGCAGTGTCCTAAAATTTTAACAGGAAGGGATATTGAAGAGTTGTTGCCTGGGTATGTAAAGCAATTTGGGCTGAAAAATAAGGGTTCAGTTACCATTGATTCCCCTTTTTAAAAAAAAGTCGATCTTTTTTGAATTGCCGTATTGGAGTCTTAATCCACTTCGCCACAACCTTGACCCCATGCACATTGAGAAAAATGTTTGCGATAACATATTAGGTACTTTGCTTAATATTAGTGGCAAGTCAAAAGATCATATTATTGCTCGTAAAGATTTAGAAGGTGCTGGTATACGAAAGCCCCTGCATCATGTTTTGTGTGAAGATGGTTGACACCTTGAAATAAGGCCATCAGTATTTGACTTGACGAACAAAGAAAAGGATATGTTTTGTTCAGTTTCGAAGAATGCTAAACTACCATACGGTTGCGCCACTAACATTAGTCGGTATATGAACACAAAGGAGAGGACAGTAACTGGGTATAAGAGCCATGATGCTCATTTTATACTCCATTACATGTTACCGATTGCTGTAAAGAAAACATTAAAACTTGTGGTTGCATTACCAATGATCAGATTAAGTTCTTTCCTCAGAGCTCTATGGAGCAAGGTTATCGATTTGGATGATTTGAAAAAGTTGCAACAAGAAATTATCGAGGTACTTTGTCATTTTGAGATGATTTTTCCATTTGCATTCTTCGACATGGTGGTGCACCTGCTTGTGCATCTAGTCAGAGAAGTTGAACTTGGTGGACCGGTGCACCTTCGAAATATGTTTCCTATAGAGCGGTATCTTGGGAAGTTGAAATCATACGTTCGCAATAGAAGTAGACCAGAAGGTTCCATTGCAGAAGGTTATCTTGCTGAAGAATGTGTGACATTCTGTTCAAGATTTTTAGGTGGTTACGAAGCAACAAAAAACACCACGTACTCAACTGATTTCCAAAAATGTCCAACACAACTGGGGCATTCTATCGGAACAAGAAGGAATAAAGATGGAATTATTTTCAATTTGAAAGATGTGGATTGGAAGGCAAGTCATCGCTAAGTTTTGTTCAATTCTGGTAATAAGGAAGTACGGAGATTGATCCAGTAAGTTCTGTAAGCTTTTAAGTAATTTTACTGTCAATTTACAAATTTAATTTCCTGGGCTATTTTAACTTAGTTTTATTTTAGGGAACATCAAGGTTTAGTGGACAGTCATGCAAATATGAAAAAGTACAAGAGGGCACGAACGCACACTGAAGAATTCTGGTCGTGGTTGCAAGAAGAGGTTGGAAAATGGACGAGGCTTCAAAAGAATTGGAGGTGCTTGCATTGGGTCCTACTCGAAAAGCTAAGAGGTTTACTGGTTATGTAGTGAATGGTTATCGATTCCACACTACATCTAGAGATTCTTGATGTACAACACAGAACAGTGGCGTATTTGTGACTACCGAAACGATTAGCTTCGAAAGTTCGAGAGACCAGAACTGTGGCATCCCAAAAATCCGGGGTACAGATATGGGGCCATGGACCACAATCAACTCAACATAAACCTGGACATAAGCCAAAATAAATAATACAACACCCCTGATCCAAGACCGCATACAGGTTATAGTATGAAACAACTATCAAATTTCATTATTACAATCCAACCTCAGAATAAAATTGTTATACAATCTTATAACAAACTAAGTTCACTGTCAAACTAGTTAACCAACCTGTCAATTTCCAAAACCGCTACCCGACGAAATCAACAACTCGAACGTCGCCTCTCGGTGCTGGAACAGTAATACCAACTGACTACAATGTCCACTACTCTTCTCTATTAACTGGAGAAAATAAACAACAAAGCAAGAGTGAGCCAATAATGCTCCACAAGTGTAAACAGTGATAGCAATATCAAGAACAATATCGATTCTGATCAACAAGGTTAATCATCATATGCTGCGAAAGAAAGCAGCAGAAGAAATTAATTATCGTATCACAAAGATGAGCCAACCATGCTCCACTAGAATAAATTGTATCAACAACGAGAACTGATAAAAGTTCTAATAACCAAAGATAATCATAATAAACTTCAAAGGAATCAGGCTTTAAGCAATTCAAACTCAATGTATGGATTAGAATTGGATTTTTATATAAATTTTAAAAACAATAAGGTTAGGCTGCTGATCAGTCAGCACTAACCCCGGACAAACGCACACAGCAATGTCCTATAATGGATCCATGGCACACATTGGCCTCAACTTCTGACCATTAAACTGGTCTCCCCGAAGGGACTCCTCTGACCATAATATGGTCTCCCCGAAGGGACATCAAAAACATTCCAATTCTAAATCCAACCTACTAGGTGTCGGAACAATCGACAACCTTAATCAATCAAACAATCTAGAAAACTCACGTTCCAGAACAACAACTCAACTGGTAGAATAAAAGGAATCAACAGTCTATCCTGAATATTGACAAGTTCGATATAGTAAATGGGGTGATAACTGAATAACCAACAATAGAGTAAATGTCGACGAGTTCGACAATAATTGGGGTGATAATTGAATAAACAACAGTAACAATAAATATTAACGAGATCGACAATAAATGGGGTGACAATATAATCAGAAATAATTAAAGTAAATTTCACTTGAATAAGAAGCAAAGGAAAAATACTTGGAATGTGATTAGCAACAACTATGATTATAAGATAAAGCAAGGATATAGTCAAGTGCTAAGCATTTAATAAAATTTACCAACACATTGTCAAGTTTGAATCAACATAAGTGAATTAAGTAGTTTTAAAAAAATGAGCATTTGTAAGATAACTTCAAGATAATTAAATTGTAGGTCAGTTTGAAGAAAACATCCCCTAAAGAGGATCCGTCGGTGAAAATATGTCATAATCAGGATTCGTGTTAAAAGATTTTTATAAGATTTTAAAATCTTGGATCTCCTCTGTTTTAGAACGTCGCTTAAACATTTTTGAAGAAAATAAAATAAAATAAATAGTACTCTCCTGAGGAATCCAATAACATTCCATGTTTTAAAATATTATTGAAGAAAAAGTGTATTTGCAAGATCATTTGAAAATTTGCACTTGAGCTATAGGTGGAAAATATAAACATTTGCACGTCATTTGAAGAAGGACGTCACTTTGTAAACATAATTTGAACGACACATTTGATATGTAGATAGAACATAATTGCATCACTTGAACAATAAGTGAGGAGCGACAACACTTGCCTCAATACACGAAGTTTCCACTTCCAACGTCTCTATCTGTCACTCACTTTACAATAGTTTCCACTTCTTTGCACGTTGGGCTCTACTCGACCATACATCCGTGTTTCCTTAAGACCCGTCCACCCCTCATTGAGTACGCCCTTCATCTCCTATAATCATTTCCTACTCGAATTTCCATTTACGCGAGCACTGCTTCTGACCAGACCTCCTACTCGTACCTATATACAGTAACGTGTTACTCCAATACAAATCAACTAAAACTTCATTGTTTATGCTATCCTACCCATACGCGTCCTATAACGCTTTACAACTTAACACATATATCACTTATTGACCAAATTCGCAAAGCAATGTAGTACAATCATAGGATTCACACATACACCTAACATGTATTATCATATTGATTTATGAATAATTCCTATTAAATTACAATAAGAATTACAAAATAATCCTTAACAAGAAAATTGGACAGTACCTCCTTTGTACGGGTATACTACCAATCGGACATAGCCGACACCAAATCAAATAATTATCATCCATGTCCCCAAATTTTAATCCATCTATTCTAAAAACATACACATTCTTGGACAACAACGCACAGACCACATCAATTATCACACACCCAATAATAGTACACCCAACCCACACACGTTTGAACACAACCACGCCCCTCCAGTTAACTGCAACAATACAAACAATATATCCCCTCTGCAGCCCTCGTCTCCTCACCTTAACACCATCTCAAGACACACCCACTTGATCATATTACGCACACACAATATTTGGTCACCACACTAATCGAAGGAAGACAGCAGAGATCTCTAACTTGACAATAAGACTAAGCACCAGCTGCGCACATACACTGCAGTCCTGTACACTCTTCAATTTGCAACAACAACGCCAATTCACCCAGATGAGGGGAATAGGTTCGATTGAATCACTATGAACCCACACCCAACTCGTCAATTCACCCACACACAAACCTCAACTGATTAACTCACAATCGCGCGCACACACACGCTCACCGTCACAGTTCATACACACACACACATAGCTCGCCACCCCTGCACAAATCGAAACCATAAACCCAGCAGCTCGCAACCCAGCAGCACATTTACATACCTATACGCACATACACCCATTGCACACCTATAGCTCACAACAAATCACTAAACTAAGCCCTCAAATTGAACCACGGACACGCGTATACACGCACACAACACAGTTGACATACATATACACACCACCACCAGCTTACCCGCACACACAATACACAAACGGACATACACAGCTTGCGCACACATACACATTCGAAGTATACATACACAAACGAACCCGTATATAACAGGGGAAGAGGGTTGGAGTTCGACCCGTACATCTGGATACACACACCTCAAGCAAGAGACACACAAGAACATGAGAGAGATTGATTTGGGAGAGAGTAAGGCGAAGGAGATTGAATTGAGAGAGATAGATTGTGAGAGATTAGATAGAGGGAGAGACTCGAGAGACTTCCAGACCACAGCCGAGTACTCGAGAAGAAAAGAAAGGGTTGTTGTTGATAAGATAAGGCCCAATGATAATTTAGTAGCTTAACACAAGCTAAATCAAATAAAAACTGATTTAACAATTTTAAAAAAAAAATCGTAATTAAACAGAAATGGGTGTAATATTAAACTTAAACTTTTTAAAATAAAGATTATGAAATTAAGAACACCCACATATTTTTAAAATATTTTTAGGATCAAAAATGAATTAAATATGAATTTTACAAGTTTTGATCCTTTAAATACAATAAACTCTTAAAATCATTTTAAAAATAATTACACACCCAAATTAATTCTCCCTATAATTTTAAAAACTAAATAATATCATAAAGATGATAACACAAAAAATTTCATGATTTTTAACAACTCCGATGATTTTATAAAAAATCTCACAAGATCAACAATGCATGATTTAAATACATTTTAATCATCAAAATACAAATAAAAATAAATGGATTTACACAACACACATAAATCTTCATATAATCACATGAACATCTTATCACAGATAATGACCTTCTAAAAAAAATTATCATCATATACTACACATTTAATATTAAATAAGAATTTTAAATACGCGATTTTTTTTCTAAGTCGTTATATCCTTCCCCCCTTAAAAAGATTCTGTCCTCAGAATCAATCCTAAGAACACAAGTAACGGATCTTCTTAACATTCGCTTCCAATTTCCTAGGTTGTATTCTCAACTCTAGGACTCCTCTATATAAACTCATTCCTCAA
Organism: Saposhnikovia divaricata; assembly: GCA_036435485.1. Lineage (NCBI taxonomy): Eukaryota > Viridiplantae > Streptophyta > Magnoliopsida > Apiales > Apiaceae > Saposhnikovia > Saposhnikovia divaricata. Next base: position 131,827,693 of record CM071594.1, on the reverse strand, counting down.
TAGGCTTATCATGTAAGCCCTCAAACTCCAAGATAAACTAAACCCTTACCCGTACCAATTTCGTTAATAAGAAACATTTATTGCTCTTAAACGAATGCCTGATCTACAAAAAATCGACATGACCTTTTCGTATAATGAACTATGCCCTGCGTAATCATTTCAAATACCAACCCAATCATTCATAATCGATTCATCTCAATTTATTCACCATCTTAATTTAATCATATACAATGCTAATATGAAATCTGCCTTGACTTACAGTAAACGGGTAATTGAACAATTCATGATACCTTGATTCATTCTGTCAACCAAACCTCATATCATCTATTCTAGATCGTGTCCTTGAAATCAAAAACTACAATCAAACACATACGTCACATCAGTCATACGTCTTCAATAATTAACTCGCAATCCCTGAAAATCTTTTAAATTTCAATATCCCGCGTTCTCTAAACTCAACTCTTGAAACATAGCTCTATATGCTCAACAAGTCCTCAAATTCAACTCTGCGCATTATAACTTTAATTTTTAACACTACTCAATTTAACCGCAAAATCATGACATTCATCCATTGTTTGCATTTTGAACTATTCCGAACAAATACATGTTCACCACTTGTTCTCCTGACTAATTAATTCTTTTCCGTCAATTCATTCCCATTCTGGTTCATCACTTCGTCTCGGCACCTCTTAATTCCATGATAACTCACGCTGAAATAACACAATATGAATCATTTTCGTTGTAGACTAGGAGTTCAAACTTCTACATCTGACTTCTCAACTCCTAGAAACTCTCTTCACACTTCACTGTCCATTTAAAACCTTTTTGTTCTCTTTCTGGTAAAATTGATTACTACTGTAGCCATATGGATAAAATTTTCGATAATCTTCAGTGGTCCCTACTGTAGCCCTTTTGGGTTCCTCACACTTCATTACTACCTCATCTTCACAAAATTCACTTTGATCCTTTCCATTTCCAACTATATGTCTTGAAATTAGGTTCATTCTCATCCAAAACTCACATTAAAATTCTTGTGCAAAATCTTCTTCCTTTTCTTGGAACTTATTAAAGTCATTCTGTTTGAAATCTTATTCATTGTACCTATAAAGCGGTAAATGCTCTCGTTCAATCAAACACCATCACCAACAATTCATCGTACTCGTAACAATTCAAAATGCAGCTTCAAAAATATCTTAGGGTTTCTATCTTCAAATAGTCTTAATCCATTCATAAATCAACTTTAGATAAAACATAAACCTTTCAACCGGTCATACAACTCATCCAACTTTGGTAAAAGATTCTCATTACTACTTGTCCACTTATTCCATTTTTAACGATTAATGCATAACTTCAAACTATCCTTCTTCCTTCTCTCAAACAGTATTGGTGCATCCTTCTTAGATACACCGAGTATTACTACATTAATAACAAACAAGCTCTACATCTTTGTCTTATGACAATCCTGGTAACCTAGCTCTATATGCTCAACAAGTCCTCCATTAATGTCATCTGATATTGAATTCTTTGAAACTAATTCCATGTTTGAAAATAAATAACAAACAAGCTCTACATCTTTGTCTTATGACAATCCTGGTAAACCGTCAAAATATGCATTCGAAAATTTTACCCACTGAAATCTGTTTCGACTTAACCATTTCCTTCCTGACATCATAAATTCGGTACAATAATCTCTTGAAAATCAAAGTCTCACTTTCTTGTCCCCACAATTTGTTCATACTTCGTAGTTTTGCTAATCAATTGAATCACACTTAACTCTTTTCACTACCATCACATTCAAATCTTAACGACCTTATTCATAGTCCTATTGAATTTCTAGCTTCCTAGGGATTATAGAAAACAGTCTCGTTACTCTCCTTATAGGTTCCACTGAGACTGATATGGTACAATCCTTGGCAAAAGTCTTATCTTTCTAAGCTCATGGCACATAATTTTAACTTCTGACTCTGTCACTTGTTACCACACTAACAGCCACAACTCTCTACATTTATCTCAACAAAATTTTCCTATGCTTCTCTCTTGAAATCATATCTTCTGACCACAGGTCTCGTTAATCTCTGCTAATTCTCATCATGTAGGCAACTACTGTGCCCTCACTCGTCCAACTCCAAATCTTCGGAATTCCACATTCTTTCCTTAACTGAATCACATGTCTTCCATTACAATGCTTCTGAAACTTTCCCATTTCTCTGTCTTACTTTCTTATTCAAATTTCATTTCCTTCTAGTAACTCTCCCAAACACATCTCACTACAAGGAATATGGCCTGTTGCAACACCGACATGTATAAGTGTTACACAAAGTGTTACAATAGACACAAAACTTGGTAGTCTATTGCAATATTTTTTACAGTGTTGCAAGAAATACCAAAAGTGTTGCAAGCAAAATGATAATTTTGAAATTTTATAACAATTGCAACACTTTTCGCACTTTACGAAAAGTGTTACAATACACCACCGAAAAATTCTAATTTTTTGTTAGCGGGCTTGCCACAATAAGCGGGATATTCTAATTTTTTGTTCCCGGGCTTGCCAAATTTTTTTCGTGCCAAGACTAATATTACACAGAATTAATGTTTTATTACATAAAACAAACAACAGATCTCTCATCTCTCTCTCACTCCTCTCTCCGTCACTCTCTCAGATCTCACTCATCTCTCTCGACCTCACTCTCGACCTCACTCGATCTCGACCACCGGCCTCTTTCTCCCTCTCTCATCTCTCTCACTCATCTCTCTCACTAATCTCTTACACCTATCTCAAGCTCCTAATTCAAACCGCAAAACCCCAAATTGATTACATCTAGAAAAGTTAGAGTGGACTGTGGAGATTCAATTAGAACTTTAATTCAAGGTAAATTACCCATATTTTTTCGATTATGTTAGATTATACATGGATATATGTGTGTGCATGTGAAAATCTTCGGATTATATGTTTAATTTTATATGTTCATAATTTTTGTGCGATTAAAACTAGTATTATATGTTGATTATTTGTTCAATTTGTGTATGTGAGCTAGCATGTCTTCTTTATATGTTAATTAACACCATTCAATTTTTATATGTTAATTTTTTGGTAATTTTTTGTTAATTTTGACATGATTTTATATCAATTTTTGTATGTTGCATCCTTTGTCAGTTTTATATGCTTATAATTTCTGATTTGACTGTTTGATTTTTATCTTCTTTGTTTTATTTTGTTACCAGAAGAGTAATTCATAATAGATAATGCTTATTGAATACTGAGTATGCTTATAATCTTTGGTTTTTATGAGCTTGGTTTAATGGCAGAACTAATTTTAAACATATACTGATGGACTTATTTTTTAAGGGGTCAAAATACATGTGGAATTGGTAAAAATTAGTGCTTTGTTCAGTAGAGAGTGCAATTTTACTGAGATTTCGTAGGTATGTTATTTTTTGATGTACTGTGCTTTTTGTTTGAAAACATATATATAGATAATGGATCTTGAAGAAGAGAAATGGATATCACTTCCGAAATATAATGATAAATATAGGAAGAGGGTGGAAGATTTTGTTACGAACGCATTCGCCAGATATGTCGTCGGCAATGAGTTGATGTGCCCCTGTAAAATATGTAGTAACGTATTCTGGAGTGGTGCCAAGGGTATAATTGAGCATCTCATATGCAATGGCCCTTGTGGCCATTCCGCTGAATGGATTTACGAGGTGTCAAACCTTAAGATAGACAGCGTTGTAGATGAGATGGATATTGATATAGGTATGGGTTTAGGAGATGATTTCGAGGCGATGAAATCTGATGCATATGGGGGTAATGATTCTACTGAATATGAAGGTAGAAAGGGAATGAATGATGGTGTAAGGAATTTTTTAGGAAAGTTAAGGGGGGTGGGCAGCCTTTATATCCCCAGTGTAAAAATTTTACTCGACTAAGTTTCATAATTAGGCTTTACCAACTAAAGTGCAAACATGGATTTAGCGAGTCGGCATTTAGCGATTTTCTTGAGTTGATAAAGGAGGTTTTTCCCAATGTAAATCTCCCGTCATCTTTTGATGTAGCCAAGGGTATGATTAAAGAATTAGGTTTAGATTACCAAAAGATACATGCATGTCCAAATGACTGCATGTTATTTTGGGCTGAAAATGAGGGCCTGGATACTTGTAAAAAGTGTGGAACCTCAAGATGGAAAGTAGTTGAAGATAAGAATAAGCCTAATGCAAACACAAATTTGTCGAACGAAACTAAATTCCCATTAAAAGTGATGAGATATTTTCCTTTAAAGCCAAGGCTGCAAAGAATGTTCTTGACTTCTGATTTCTCGAAGTCAATGACCTGGCATGCTTTAGCACGAAAGAAGGATGGCAAGCCGAGGCATCCGGCTGATGGGCAGGGTTGGAAGTCATTGGATACAAAGTATCCTTAATTCACGGGGGAAATTAGAAATGTTAGATTAGGTTTAGCTGCGGACGGATTCAATCCCTATCGAGCAATGTATATTTCTCACAGCACCTGGCCAGTTGTGTTAGTAAATTACAATCTGCCACCTGGTTAATCATGAAACAGGAAAACCTACTTCTTTCAACTTTAATCCCTGTCCCTATTTATCCGGGTAACGAAATCGACGTGTATATGCAACCATTAATTAGGGAGTTGAAGGAATTATGGGATGTTGGGATAGAGACTTATGATGCAAGGGTGGACAACACATTTAAGCTACACGCTAGCCTTTTATGGACGATAATTGACTTTCCGGGATATGCACTTTTATTGGGTTGGAGCACGAAAGGTAAACTTGCCTGCCCTTCATGCCACTACGAGACCTCATCAACATATTTGAAACATAGTAAAAAGGTTGCCTATTTAAACCACATAAAATTTCTTCCTCCTGATCATAAGTGGAGGTCTGATACGCGGAGATTTAATAGAGATGTGGAACTGTTATTACTTAACATATAGGCAGTGATGTTAATATGTTTTGAATTGTGAGTTCCAGGCTGTGGCTGACAATGACAGGCTAAAAAATAGGCCCTCTGTCATTTCGAACGAAGAATTCAAAGAGCTTCTCAAGTATTGGGCGGATGAAGATGTTAAGGTATATCCACTAATATATCAATCCGTTAGCTAGTACTATTTCACAATTTTATTTTCAAAATTGTTGTAACTTATTTTTTACTTTGTGCACTCTATTTAATGGTCAGGAACTAGCTAAGAAAAATGCAAACCATCTTCAGTTGATTGTAGAAACGCACACTGCTGGTCGTGAAAGTTTTGCGCAGATTGGATAGAAAATAGTATGTCCAGCTTTTATTTAAAAGATGCTTTCATTTTCTAATGTGTTTATGAAATTACCACTTCTATACTTGCTTTAATTTTCAAATTCTGTCACTCTGCATAATTTTGGCAGAAAGCAGAAAAGAAAATCGAACCTGAAAAGCTAGCTCCGAAAGACGATATTTATGACAAAACTCGTAAACGGAAGCCAGGACGCGAATATAAGGTAAGATGCAAGTATTTCATTTTTTTAGTCCTTTTCATCTGTTCAATTTTTCCTTTAAAGGTAGTCTTTCTTTTTAGTTTTAATGTCTTTGTATTTTTTTAATCATGCTTTTTCGTAGACTGCAACTGTTGTTGAAGCTGGCAGTGGAGGGGAACAAGTCAAGAAACCAAAACATGGACCAAATTGGCTTTTAGGAAGATCTGGAAAATGCAGAAAAATGATGATAGCTCAGCAGCCAAAACTTTTTACTTCCAGTAGTACTCCTGATATTGATGATCTGAAAAAGTCTTTAAGGGAGGAAATCATGGCTAAAATGCAGGAGATGGTAGATAGAAAGGTGTGTCAGAAAATGTCAAAGGTAGTAGCAAAATTAGGAGAAATCAATCCAGATTTCAAGTACCTTGATGTCGAAGAGTTATGTCTTGCATCTGGTGACGAAAATGAGGACAGTGATTAGGAGTAGGAGGACGATGATCGCGATGATGACAACGCTAACGAGGCCGACGATGAAAATGATGATTGATGATCATTACTTAAGTATTGTTTTCTATATGCGTACTTTTGGTGTGGCACCTTAACTATTTATACTACGCGTTTAATGTAGACTTTTGGTGTAAGTCGACTTGTGTTTCGATTTTAGACTTAAGAAGATATTGTCCTAAAAGCTGACTGTTTGACATGTGTTTGTTGGATATTAATGAAATGTCATTTCTGGTTTGGTATATCCTTTCATGCATGGTATATTGAAATTTCAAACAGGGCATTGCAATGTGCACTAAAAGTATTGCTATAGTAATTAAAATGTTGCAGATATATGTTGCTAAAAAACCTAAAAGTATTGCAAAAGGTATCAAAATGTTGCAGATTATTGTTGCAAAAATATCAAAAAGTATTGCAAATGGTACCAAAATGTTGCCGATAATTGTTGCAAAAAAAACCAAAAGTATTGCAAAATGCATCAAAATGTTGCAAAAAAAGGTTGCAATGAACTCACTTTGTAACATTTTATGTCAATTAATGTTGCAAAAAAGTGTTGCATTGGTCTGTTATAACACCCTAAAAACGTTGCTAAAACATACAAAAGTGTTACAACAAACACTTATTGTAATACTTTGAAAAGTGTTACAATAAATCCGAAAAGTGTTGCTACAGAAGGCATATGAAACGCCGGAAAATGCAACACCGAGTTTTAGCAAAAGTGTTACATAAACATCTATTGTAACACTTTTGAGGCCTATTAATACACTTTTTTGGTGTTGCAACAGGCCATATTCCTTGTAGTGTCTGTTTTGCTTCATTCTGTTTTACTCAAGTTATTCTTCTTTGGTTCTAAAATCTTATCCTCAACAATGGGTTTCAAAACATTCAAACTCTTATGATAATCCTTTTACTACCATCATAATTAAACAGGTGTCCAAAACAATCTTTCACCAACAATAAACATCATATACCAAACATCTTCATCATCATTCTCTTTTCAATCTTTAACAAATCTTCAATCTTGTGCCCTTGATACTTGCTCCTTTCTTAACTCAATTTTTTTTTCAAATCTTGTACATGTGTTCTCAATCCAATAATTAATCCAATATGATACTCAATCTCTACTTTAACATCAACTTCTCAATCTTGCATAATCAGTTCTTCGCCACGTAATCGCAGTTTCAACAACTAAGAATGTCGTCGTGTTTATCTTTGCGGCTCTTCATCACTAGTAATCCAAAATCATCAAGTTTTTTCCGATAAGGAAATCAATAGAATGAATAGGTATCAATATGAATGTACACTGGATTTTGTTTGATAAAACTTTTCGTAAAAGGATTTAACCGAGAGATCAATATGATCTTTGAACTATTATCAGGTTGTATTTGTCACTTAGGTCAACCGCCCTAGTTCAAAAAGATCGCCAGTCTTTAGTACTTTCGTGACAAACACAATCAGTGGTGTCCCACCAGACTTTTATCATAGAGATAAAATGTCCCTGAATCCCCTATAAATATAGGTTGTTCATCTCAGTTTGAATAAAGAAGATCAAATACTCAGGGAAAAATGGAAAGAGTTCAAGAGTCTCAAATTTTTCAAGTATAGAGTTGGATCAAGTGACCGTTAAAAATAGGGATATTTCTGAAAGAATAAGATTGAATTTAAGTGAATCCGATATACAGACTTATCATCAATGGAAGTATAGTCGATTAAACAAACGTTCAAGAAATTCATAATTATTCATATTCTCACTCTTGTCGGCTAAGCATTAATATACCTAGCTGCCAAAACCGGCTTGACAGTAATGAGTTGAATAAATACGAAGATCTCCAATCATTCTCGATTTTAACTGTCACTGCGCAACAAATGCTTCAGCGACAATTTAAACCGTGAATTTGTTTATAACAATTCAGAGCAAGAACAAGAATCAATTCAACTGTCCAAATGGGGAATCAATTAAGAATTCAACCGAGATCAACGGCTAGTAGCGTGCATCTATGCCCACAGTTCCAACTCATGCCAACAATCGGTTCCCACATCTTATTTCTATTTTCTCGTATTCTCTCTATAGCGTTCACCTCATCGCTAAAGTTGTAGAAATGTTCTAGAAGGTACGCGAAAGTCTCGAGATAATATCCTCCAAACTGGTAGCTCCAACTGCTCACTTGGCTCATGTGGCTTTGGAGTATCGGTCTCGCTCGTCCACTAGTCTTCAAACGAATTGAACTCCTATTCGCGCGATATGTCGAAGGACCGTACAATGTCGCAATACTCGTATGAATATCCTAAGGCGAACCGTATCCTAAATCGTTCTATCTAACGGTCATCACACACACGTGTACCCCCCATCCTAACTGTTTCAGTGACCTTAACCTGTAGCTCTGATACCAACTATGGCATCCCGAAAATTCGGGGTACAGATATGGGGCCACGGACCACAATCAACTCAACATAAACCTGGACATAAGCCAAAATAAATAATACAACACCCCTGATCCAAGACCGCATACAGGTTATGGTATGAAACAACTATCAAATTTCATTATTACAATCCAACCTCAGAATAAAATTGTTATACAATCTTATAACAAACTAAGTTCACTGTCAAACTAGTTAACCAACCTGACAATTTCCAAAACCGCTACCCGACGAAATCAACAACTCGAATGTCGCCTCTCGCTGCTGGAACAGTAATACCAACTGACTACAAGGTCCACTAATCTTCTCTATTAACTGGAGAAAATAAACAACAAAGTAAGAGTGAGCCAACAATGCTCAGCAAGTGTAAACAGTGATAGCAATATCAAGAACAATATCGATTCTGATCAACAAGGTTAATCATCATATGCTGCGAAAGAAAGCAGCAGAAGAAATTAATTATCGTATCACAAAGATGAGCCAACCATGCTCCACTAGAATAAATTGTATCAACAACGAGAACTGATAAAAGTTCTGATAACCAAAGATAATCATAATAGACTTCAAAGGAATCAGGCTTTAAGCAATTTAAACTCAATGTATGGATTAGAATTGGATTTTTATATACATTTTAAAAACAATAAGGTTAGGCTGCTGATCAGTCAGCACTAACCCCGGACAAACGCACACAGCAATGTCCTATAATGGATCCATGGCACACATTGGCCTCAACTTCTGACCATTAAACTGGTCTCCCCGAAGGGACTCCTCTGACCATAATATGTTCTCCCCGAAGGGACATCAAAATCATTCCAATTCTAAATCCAACCTACTAGGTGTCGGAACAATCGACAACCTTTATCAATCAAACAATCTGGAAAACTCACGTTCCAGAACAACAACTCAACTGGTAGAATAAAAGGAATCAACAGTCTATCCTGACTATCAACAAGTTCGATATAGTAAATGGGGTGATAACTGAATAACTAACAATAGAGTAAATGTCGACGAGTTCGACAATAATTGGGGTGATAATTGAATAAACAACAGTAACAATAAATATTAACGAGATCGACAATAAATTGGGTGACAATATAATCAGAAATAATTAAAGTAAATTTCACTTGAATAAGAAGCGAAGGAAAAATACTTGGAATGTGATTAGCAACAACTATGATTATAAGATAAAGCAAGGATATAGTCAAGTGCTAAGTATTTAATAAAATTTACCAACACATTGTCAAGTTTGAATCAACATAAGTGAATTAAGTTGTTTTAAAAAAAATGATCATTTGTAAAATAACTTCAAGATAATTAAATTGTAGGTCAGTTTGAAGAAAACATCCCCTAAAGAGGATCCGTCGGTGAAAATATGTCATAATCAGGATTCGTGTTAAATGATTTTTATAAGATTTTAAAATCTTGGATATCCTCTGTTTTAGAACGTCTCTTAAACATTTTTGAAGAAAATAAAATAAAATAAAATAAATAGTACTCTCCTGAGGAATCCAATAACATTCCATGTTTTAAAATATTATTGAAGAAAAAGGGTATTTGCAAGATCATTTGAAAATTTGCACTTGAGCTATAGGTGGAAAATATAAACATTTGCACGTCATTTGAAGAAGGACGTCACTTTGTAAACATAATTTGAACGACACATTTGATATGTAGATAGAACATAATTCCATCACTTGAACAATAAGTGAGGAGCGATAACACTTGCCTCAATACACGAAGTTTCCACTTCCAACGTCTCTATCTATCACTCACTTTACAATAGTTTCCACTTCTTTGCACGTTGGGCTCTACTCGATCATACATCCTTGTTTCCTTAAGACCTGTTCACCCCTCATTGAGTACGCCCTTCATCTCCTATAATCATTTCCTACTCGAATTTCCATCTACGCGAGCACTGCTTCTGACCGGGCCTCCTACTCGTACCTATATACAGTAACGTGTTACTCCAATACAAATCAACCAAAACTTCATTGTTTATGCTATCCTACCCATACGCGTCCTATAACGCTTTACAAGTTAACACATATATCACTTATTGACCAAATTCGCAAAGCAATGTAGTACAATCATATAATTCACACATACACCTAACATGTATTATCATATTGATTTATGAATAATTCTTATTAAATTACAATAAGAAATACAAAATATTCCTTAACAAGAAAATTGGACATTACCTCCTTTGTACGGGTATACTACCAATCGGACATAGCCGACACCAAATCAAACAATTATCATCCATGTCCCCAAATTTTAATCCATCTATTCTAAACACATACACATTGTTGGACAACACTGCACAGACCACGACAATTATCACACACCCAATAATAGTACACCCAACCCACACACGTTTGAACACAACCACGCCCCTCCAGTTAACTACAACAATACAAACAATATATCCCCTCTGCAGCCCTCGTCTCCTCACCTTAACACCATTTCAAGACACACCCACTTGATCATATTACGCACACACTATATTTGGTCACCACACTAATCGAAGGAAGACAACAGAGCTCTCTAACTTGACACTAAGACTCAGCACCAGCTACGCACATACACTGCAGTCCTGTACACTCTTCAATTTGCAACAACAAAGCCAATTCACCCTGGGAGGGGAATACTATGAACCCACACCTAACTCGTCAATTCTCCCACACACGAACCTCAACCAGGGTTGTAAAAATCGGTAACTCGGGCCGAGTACTCGGCCGAGTACTCGTTTTGGACCCCTAAACCGATCCGAGTAGTGACTAATCGGACCAAAAATCGGTTTTTGCTATAACTCGGTCAAGACTCGGGTTGACTCCGAGTAATCGGGGTCAAACTCGGGTTTGACTAAATATTTTTTTTTTTTGCTAAGTATTAAAATATAATTTTTATTGCTCAACTTATAGACTATAGTTATAATCTAGATTCGGTCCAATTAAAAGTCCTCTCTCCCAAAGATTCTATACATACACTTATATCACATTTAAATATTATTAGTAATATTAATATTATTACTTGGACACATGTACACTAAAATTAGAATAAATATTATTAGTAATATTAATATTATTACTTGTTAGCAGGGTTGTAATAATATTATTAGTAATATTAATCTTATTGTTAAGTTTTAATTTTAACACATGTATATTAAAATTAGAATAAATACATATAAATTATGAAAAAAAAAGTTAAAAAATAATATCCGATTAGTAGTCCGAGTACTCATTCCGAGTACTCGCCGAGTTTCCGATTACTCATTTTTCTGGACCAAAACCGAGTTGGTCCGATTTCCGATTTTTACAACCTTGACCTCAACTGATTAACTCACAATCGCGCGCACACACACGCTCATGGTCACAGTTCATACACACACACACATAGCTCGCCACCCCTGCACAAATCGAAACCATAAACCCAGCAGCTTGCAACCCAGCAGCACATTTACATACCCATACGCACATACACCCATTGCACACCTATAGCTCACAACAAATCACTGAACTGAGCCCCCAAATCGAACCACAGACACGCGTATACACGCACACAACACTGCTGAGATACATATAAACACCACCACCAGTTTACCCACACACATAATACACAAACGGACACACACAGCTTGCGCTTACATACACATTCGAAGTATACATACACACACGAACCCGTATATAACAGGGAAAAGGGTTGGAGTTCGACCCTTACATCTGGATACACACACCTCAAGCAAGAGAGACACAAGAACATGAGAGAGATTGATTTGGGAGAGAGTAAGGCGAGGGAGATTGAATTGAGAGATATAGATTGTGAGATATTAGATAGAGGGAGAGACTCGAGAGACAGCCGAGTACTCGAGAAGAAAAGAAAGGGCTGTTGTTGATAAGATAAGGCCCAAAGATAATTTAGTAGCTTAACACAAGCTAAATCAAATAAAAACTGATTTATCAATTTTTTTAAAAAAATCGTAATTAAACAGAAATGGGTGAAATATTAAACTTAAACTTTTAAAATAAAGATTATGAAATTACGAACACCCACATATTTTTAAAATATTTTTAGGATCAAAAATGAATTAAATATGAATTTTACAAGTTTTGATCCTTTAAATACAATAAACTCTTAAAATCATTTTAAAAATAATTACACACCCAAATTAATTCTCCCTATAATTTTAAAAACAAAATAATATCATAAAGATGATAACACAAAAATTTCATGATTTTTAACAACTCCAATGATTTTATAAAAAATCTCACAAGATCAACAATGCATGATTTAAATACATTTTAATCATCAAAATACAAATAAAAATACACGGATTTACACAACACACATAAATCTTCATATAATCACATGAACATCTTATCACAGATAATGACCTTCTAAAAAATGATCATGATATACTCCACATTTAATATTAAATAAGAATTTTAAATACGCGATTTTTTTTCTAAGTCGTTATAAGAACCCGATAGTTGGGTCTGTCAACTACTACGGATCGATAGAAGAAATCTTGGAACTTGATTATTGGGGAGAATTTACAGTGGTTCTGTTTAAGTGTCGTTGGTACCAAGAAGAGAAATATCCATACGGTCTTACTCGAGTAAATTTCAAGAAGTTAAGCCACAAATCTGATCCTTATGTCCTTGCTTCGCAAGTGCAGCAAGTTTTTTATGTGGCAGATCTGATTGAAAAGGTGGTACATTATGTAATTAAGAAAATGCCGAGGGAGTGGTGTGACACTGGAAACGTGGATACAGTGGAAGAAGATGTCATCAATTGTGATTCACACGATATCGACTTTGCTCGTGGAATAGAAATTCAAGTTGATGGAAATAGTTGGTGTAGAGATGATATCCCCTCAACAAGAGTTCCCATTCTTGATAAAAAAGTCAAAATAGTTGCTTCTTTATATGTTTTAATGTATTGTAGTGCATTATTTTAATTATTCAACTAGCTCTAATTTTAATTGTTGGAATGTTTTTAGTTAGAATATTAGAGTTGTAATTTGGTTGAACTTGAGTTGTTCTAAATAGTTGTAATGTTATTAATGTTTCGAAGACTACTGTACTTAAAAATTTGTCTTTAGATTCGATTCAGATTTGTTTATAGTAATATAGTTATTATGCAAAATTATTATTTTTAAGTTTACTTCCTTTTCTTGTTTGTTGTTTAAACATGAGAGTGAAATTTCTTTACATTTTGTGCAGGATGGAAGGTAAAAGGTTGAATGTCAGACTTCACCACAGTGGGGCCTTTGGCAAGAAAGCTTATTCTACTGGAGCCAGTTTGGTTATAAACCGTGTAGAGACCGACAAATTTTCTTATACAATGCTGATGGAGTATGTGAAAGACTACCTTCATTTATATGAAATTGGAGGTGTCTATATCAAACAAGAAAAGGATAATAGTTGGAAGCTACTTACCTGTGACAAGGAGGTTATTGAACTAGTAAATGGCTGCAAGGATGGAGATGAAATAGAATTTTATGTAGACAACACTGTTGAAACTGAAATTGAACCGATGGTTCAAATGCAGCCATTCGTGATCGTAAGGCCGAGGAAAAACCTGATTCAAGGTCATATATATAAATTATTGATTATTGTTGTCTTTTGCAAATTTGCATACAAATAACTAGTTTTTCTGCTGTTGGTACAGGGTCAGCGAAGAAACCAATTTCAGCAAAAAAACCAGTTCCACCAAAGAAAACTGAAAAGCGCAAATATGTTACCACTCATGAGCTCCAGCAGAAGCAGCAGCAAATGAAGCTCAGTAAAAAGTCACCTGACTTGGGCAGGAGAAGGAGTTTACAATTATCGCCAAATTTGTTGACTAGTCAACCAGATGCAAGTGCTATGAACACGAAAGGGATTGTTAGAAGGAAGCTCGACTTGCACATCGATTCAAGTGGAGAAGAATGCAGCGAAGAGAATGATCCCGTTACTGAGGTGATTTTTTACTTGTGCATATATTTTTTACTTGTGAATTATTGCATATTTTTTTGTACTTGTACCTGTTTCATGTGTGTCTTAATTGAATTATTGCAGTTGGCCCCACCGCCACCACGACGATTGACAAAATATAAAGAAAAAAGAATTGCTCAAATGCAAGAAAACGAGAAGAATTTGGAAGAATTTGGGATTAAGAAGATTGTTGGTGAACTAAAAGGTACTGCAACCCAGAAAGGGAATGGAAAAGAGAAGAAGAATCAGGAGGAATGCGATGATTACATTCCAGAAAATAAGGACGAAACTAAAAGTGATGATACATCTGAGGTATGAATGTGGGGAAAATGTTCATTTCTTAGCCTCACATAAAAATTGTAAACCTAGTGCTGAACTCCTGATAATTGTAGAGAATCAAGAATTCCAAGAAAAGGAAGTTGTTAAGTGGACCACAAACTCGTTCGCGAGCCAATGCTACACAAACTCGTTCGCGAGCCAATGCTACACAAACTAGTTCGCGAGCCAATGATATTACTGATAAGGAAATGACAAGTTCATCTCGGGCTAAATTGTTTCAACCGACATGTAGTAAACTTTTAAAACAGTCGAACAAAGCGGAAGCATGTGGTACCCTATCTGCTTATTTGGCACTGCGAGACCATCAGAAGCAGGGTATGCTAACTC
Organism: Saposhnikovia divaricata; assembly: GCA_036435485.1. Lineage (NCBI taxonomy): Eukaryota > Viridiplantae > Streptophyta > Magnoliopsida > Apiales > Apiaceae > Saposhnikovia > Saposhnikovia divaricata. The sequence goes on along the minus strand of CM071594.1, from coordinate 131,812,656 downwards.
CACCAACCAATAATGTTCATGAGCCAAACTTGGAAAAAAGTGCAGAGGAAGAAACTGAAGCAGGTACCGTGTGTACAGGAAAGCTTATAAAATGAGTTTAAATACATTTTTTTCTGACTATTTATATTTAGAAAAAATATAATTTTTTACTGAGTATTTATACTTAGAAAAAAAAACATTTTTGCTAAGTACTTATACTTAGAAAAAATGTGTAAATACTTTGAAAAATATACATTTTTCCTATGTATAAATACTTAGAAAAATATACATTTCTCCCGAGTATAAATACTTAGAAAATATATACATTCTTTCTGACTATGACTGTGAGTTTCTATACATTTTTTCTAATGCTTTTTTATGTGTACCTGGTGTATAAAGTGGTAGCTCCTAGAAGATAGAGAGGAAGGACAAAAATGACCGCAGTTCATGCAAGAGGTCACAATGACAGACCGGTCATTTTATTGAACAAAAAAGGTTAGTCGGTTTCAAAAAACCGTAAATTATTGAGAGAACTTAGTAATTTTCTTGGTACAATTGTAAAGGACAATGTGTCGCTTGCTTACGTAAATTGGCTTGTTGTTCCTGGCCAACTGAAGACGAAAATGTGGGACTATACTAGGGTAAACACTATTACCAAAACATTAGTTTCAATTAATATCATGTTTATGCACTGAATTAATGAATTTAATGTTTAATATATCGTAGGACCGTTATATAATTCCGGATAACGGACAACGCTGGGTGGACAAGACACTCAGTGCATCTTGGAGGACGTACAAATCTCGTATGAAGGAGAAGTATTATAAAAAGTATGAAACTGACGAGGACATGATGGCAAATAGGCCGAATACGATTCCTTTGGAGGATTTTAAGCTGTTGGTGAAATATTGGGGAGACGAGGCATTTCAAGTATTCTAATACACTTTTTCAATCTGATTATTGTGATTTAAAAGATGATCAAAACAAAATTGTGCACTGAGTATTTTTGTACTTTTACAGGAATTAGCAAAGGAAAATGAAGCACGACGTGCTTCAGTCACTGACACACACACTCTAGGTCCCAACAGTATGGCACAAGTTAGAGAGAAGTTGGTACGTGTCTTTCTTTGTGCACGTTCATTTTTTTTTTAGGATAAATTGATAAAAATGGTAATACTGAGTTAACTGCACCTAACATTTTTTATCAAGTTTAGCAATAGTACAGCCTACCCTGAAATCTGAACCATAACTATTTTATTTTATTAAGTTTTGCATCCACAATCAATTTATCTACTTTTTTTCATCTTGCCCTCCTTTGAACATGCAAATCAAAATAATGACCGTAAATTTGCCTTTGATTTTGATTTTCCTTTGTTATTTTCATTTTAGTAATATATAAGAAATCATATTAGAATTTGTAAATTAGAAGTCCTCTTGATAATAAAATTTGCTAGTTATAAAGTTTAGAGGCCGGATACTCCCATTTTTTCAATTTACTGTTACAATGCATTTTTTGGCTTGTTTTATATTTATTTCTATCTGATTTGTTTTTTTTTGTCTTGGTCTGCCTCTGCCACTGAATATAATTATATAGTTTCAAATATTCTTTATTCTTGTAGTAAGTGCTAACAATGAGCTTGGATAATCTTATACTCTTCATTTTATAACAGAAAACGGGTAATCCAAAACTTGCCTCGCCATCAAACGCTCATGTTTATTTGGAATCTCATGAGCGAGAAGAGGATCGAACATACAAGACTAATACAGCTGAAATTAAAAAAAGAATTGTAAGTACCTTACTTGTTTGATACTTACAAATCAATATTGGTTTACTTGGTCGAATTTATGGCTTTTTTTCACAAATTAAGAGAAAAATAAAGACTTTGACTGTTGGTTTATTTGGTCAGATTATTTGGTAGGGAAGACTATATAATACCAATATAATATTTCTGGGCAGTCGCAAAGTACACCTAAAAACAAACATGTAGGTCCTTGCATTATATAATTGTATGACTAACTTGATTAATTTTTCACAATTTTTTTCTTGTAGACTCGGGTTACAGAGAAGGTGGCTGCAGGTGAGGATGCATCAGAACTGATTGCTAATGGCAAGTCTCATGGTCGAGAATGGCTAAAAGGCAGAAATGGTAAAAGTTCAGGCTCGGCATCGACTTCGGCTCCTGTTGACCCTTTTTTAGAGGATGTAACTGAAAAGATAAAGCGAGATCTGAAGGTTGAATTGGACGCAAAGGTGAACATGAAAGTCCAGGATAAACTGTCAACGTTGCTGAAAAAGCTAGCCGAAGCAAATCGTGGTTTGAATCGGGACGTCGCAGACTTTTGTGCTACTGCTTCAAGCGAGGATGATGAAAATGTAACCCCAATGACTGTCGATGCTTCTACTTAGTTCTTTTTTTACAATCAGTAGTACCATGAACTACTTTGGTTATCTTTTGTAGTATCTTTTGCTTAGTTGTTTTAACTACTTTGGTTATCTCTAGTCTTGCTTGGTACTATGTTGCTTAATACTCTATTATATATGTTCCTTGGATGATATATATGGTGGAGCAAGACCATATTTTTGGTGAAATGGTGGATGATGGGAGGAGTTGGATTATGTTTGCACAAAATCACGCAAACGTACGTGGTCACAAGTAATATAGATATAAGTCAAGTTTTTTCCCACAGAGATCTGGTTTAGGTTTTAATTCAGCTAGTGCACCTATGCAACAATGTATGATTATTATTCACTGCTAAGACAAATAACAATATTGGGTTTTGATTATCTAATTTAAACTAAGATGTAAATTATTAAACTAAGAATTACTTAACTAATGAGAATTAAAATCTAATTACTTATGCAAGATAAACCATGGGATCCTAACTTCATTAAATACTTCGCGTAGATCTGACGACTTTAATCACTATGTGCAATGGTTATGATATCTGATCGGATAACACGAAACTAGTACACGCTACCTGTCAGCATACGTATACTAAACTACCCATACATCCACAAAAGAGATAGAAGATGAATAGACACCAATTATGCTTAAAACCTATATGTCTATAGAATTTGAAAACATAACGGTTGAGGAGCAAGTTATCCACAAAGATCACACAGGGCAGTATAAATATTTTCATCTCACACCACGAATCATATTGATAAACAATTATGAACCTATGCTAGCATGACAAGTTCTAAATCTCAAGATCCACTTTCACTTCACAAGAGATTAACAATTCAATTTAGATGTTCATGATGCATCTATCAATTAAGCATAACCATACAAGGATATCAATTATACATCACACATAAATCTTTAAAGCAATCAAGATACTGAAGCTCTATAAATAAATCCGTTAGAATCCCATGACAACGATTAGTCCATAATCGAACCGCTCGTCATCATGGGATCTAATGAAACCATAATGGAAGACAAGATATGAAAGAAAGTAATAATATTAATAAAACAAAGAGTTGGGAAAACAAATCTATGATACAAAAGATGAAGTAGATCTAGATCCGTTGCTTGTCACGAGCGTTGAATCTTGCTCCCCTTTTTCTCCCTTGCAATTCTAAGCTATATTATGTACAAGATATATCTAATTTACATGGGTAGGATGTGTTTAAATATGCACTCCAAGTCTTGCCCGGCAAGAAAATATCCTAAATTACAATTAGAATTTGGAGAAATTGCCTAAAATACAATCATAAATCGAATAAGGTCAAAACAGTCAATTCCAGCGATTTCTGGCGCACCCTGCGCGGCATTTGGCGCATTCTGCGCAGCCATGCACTGCATTAGGGCCCCAATTCTGGCGCAGTCTGCCCCAATTCTGGCGCAAACTGCCTGGCTGCATTCTGATGGATTGATTTTTTCTGCATTATTTCTTCGTTTTTCAGCCTTTTCTTCCCGTTCCTCTTGCATGAGCTTCCGTCTTTAATCCTTCTTGAATTGTATACTTCTTGGTAGCTGACATTAGCCTCCATTCTTCATTCCATATCGACATTTCTTCAAACCTGCACATTTAAGCAAAATACATCAAAACTACGACAAACTTGAGGCCAAAGCAATCAATTTAAGCCGATTTGGAATGCTCTAAATGGATATAAAATCCATTTATCACACCCCCAAACTTAAACCGATGCTTGTCCTCAAGCATAAACAATAACAAACTATTTAACTAACTAGTACCACTTCCGTAGGTGATCACGGTTGCATTTGGCATATGCAACAAGCCCTTTAAACCCCTAGGCAGCCCTAGTGGACGAGTAAGGTCTCGTGAGGGCCTATAGTGAATGTACCCACAAAATCCAATGCAATGCAATGCATGAATGCAACTAATTATGAAAATGCAAATATCCCCTCAAACTAACCAAAACCAACTAGCAAGCAAATATCTCAAAGCATGCAACTAAATCCAAGCAGAGCTCGACTAAGTCCCCGTATACTAACAATACATGTACAGAAACGTGCGTGTGTGCGATGCTCATCAGAAATACTCCCAAACTAGATCAAAAATCATACATATTCTTCACCAAGACAATCACAAGTTTATAACTAGAATAGACGGTAAACACTTCATAACCTAGGAACACCTCCATCCTTAATCAAGTTAGACAGAAATTCATGCTTTATTACCATACTACGACACATAATATACAAGCATGCTTATTTAACCGTGCAATGAATGAGACCCCAAAAGGCTTATACAATAATACCCATGTAGCGAGTGTTAGGTCAGTGGATCCCAGACTATAAAAGCCTTAGGTCACTAGGACTAAGTCCCCTCATACTTAATTACTCAAGTATTAAAGAGCTCACTCGTGGTTAATTTTGCATTTAAACTATTTACATAACTCTTTTTTTCTGTTTTTTTCTGTTTTTTTTTCTTCAATTTTTTTATATATGCAATCTGGAATGAGAATTCTCATTTCCAACCCTAGACTACTCATATAAATATGAGCCGGCTACTAGCCATTTGACGCCTAGCCATTATTGACAATATTTACGATTAAGCATGAAATCCCTATTTTCCCCCAAACTTAGACTTTAGAGATCCTACGCCATCAAGGGAATAACGCAAATTCTAACTATAAATAAGTGATTAAATCTCAAAGCATCAAAACAAGCATGACCCTAACCTAGCCCAAAAGTACCCATGAGACTGTGTAAAAGTTTTGTTTCCGAAACATGCAAGTCAATTGCATAACGACTATAAATCAACCCTCTACTAATCATCAATCACACTCAATAAGACACCTACCTACCAATCAGAATCAGCTCATTCTAAGGGATCATGAAAAATGCATGCCATGAAAATGCAACTAGAATGAACTCACATGGTATACGAAAATAAAAACAGAATGTCCTACATGGAACAAACGTAGATAACACGAACATACATGCATGAGTTACTACTAATATGCCAAGCATGAAATCCTACATGAACACAATGACTCACAATCACAAATATATACAATACTTATCCCTCAAACCACCCCCAAACTTAAAATATTAAAAGTCCTCATTGAATGGAAGTAAATACGAGGGAAAGTAGAAAACATACCTAAATAAAAATGTCGAAAAGCGTGGGTTGCCTCCCACGAAGAGCTCTTTTAACGTCAATAGCTTGACGTTACTTCCTCAACTTATGGCGGTTTCAAAAGAATAACTGAACCTTCCTCAACAGAAAGACCATTCTTACGAACGTTGACATCTTGGTTGCTTGCTTTCCACCAAACTCTCCCCTCAGACATCAACCTGATTTTACTACCCAACAGCCCAATCTTCTTCTTTTTCTTCTTCACACCTCTAAGGTGCTTCTCCGACTCGAACGACTGAACAAAACTTTTTTCTTCCTTATCATCGGTTTTCCACCTTCGCAACACGTTATCATGCCCCTCTTCAAAAATCACTAGCTCATTATTCAAAAGGACATACCTCAAATGTGGTGGAAGTTTCCCAAGCTTAACACTCAAGAGATCTCGAATTGAAGAACTGTCAATGGAATCACTGATGGGGTGCTTTAGCACGTGTGTGTCCGACTTTTCGCTCAATAACTGATCAAACTTCCTTCTCCGACCCGTATCAACCATTTCCACACTGCAACACTCTTCATCCTCTGTCACAAATTTCATGGCCTTGAACACATTAAAGGTGACATTCTGATATTGCACCCTCATGGTGAGTTCCCCTTTCTACACATCGATCAAGGTCCTACCCGTAGCCAAGAATGGTCTTCCCAAGATTATGGGAATCTTCTTATCCTCTTCAAAATCCAAGATAACAAAATCAGCCGAGAAGATGAGCTTATCAACTATAACCAAAACATCCTCGACTATGCCCCTTGGATATGTGATCGACCTATCAGCCAACTGCAAAGAGATATTAGTCGGCTTCGGCTCCGGTAGACCAAGTTGCTTAAAAACAGACAAGGGCATAAGATTAATACTAGCTCCCAAATCACATAAGCATTTGTCAAAAGACAACTTCCCAATAGTGCATGGAATTGTAAAGCTTCCTGGATCCTTAAGTTTTGGAGGCAATTTCTGTTGCAACACCGCAATGCACTCCTCTGTCAATGCCACTGTTTCAAATTCTTCCAACCTTCTCTTTCGTGACAAAATATCCTTCATGAACTTTGCATAACTCGGCATCTGCTCCAATGCTTCAACAAAAGGAATGTTAATGGACAGTTTCTTGAAGACATCCATAAACTTCTTAAACTGTTTTTCTTGATCATGTTTTTGCAAACGTTGAGGATATGGAGGAGGAGGATAGATCTGATTCACCAACTTCTGCGTCGGAGGAGAGTTTTCAGCAAAATTTTGCTTTTGAAGTCTTTTTCGGAATGGCGGGGGTGGATAGATATGATTGCTCTCTGTAGACTGCTTTGGAGTAGATTTTTCAGCCGACTTCTTGCTCTTTTCCACTTCACCATCTAGCTGATCAGCCACCAAGTCAGATTTTTCAATTTCGGGCACTGCAGACTTTTTAACCTGCTGATTTTGAACTTCTTCTTCTTCATTAGTTTCTGATTTTTGCTCGGTTGTAACCTTCCCGGATCTCAAAGTGATTGCTTTCACCTGTTCATGGACAACTTCCCTCCTGCCTAGATTAATCTTTGTATCACTAGGAAGAGTTCCTTATTGCCTACTAAGTAAAGCACTTGCAAGCTGACCCATCTGATTCTCCAAGGTCTTTTGAGAAACTTTCAGGATTTTAATCATCATCCTCAACTAATCCATCTTTGATTTTTCATTAGAAGATTGCCCCGCATGAGCCTGGGGCTGCTGCTGCTGAAATCCCGGAGGTTGATATGGTTGCCTTGGAGCACCCTGATTGTTGCTCCAGCTAAAATTAGGATGACTCCTATTGTTCGGATGATAAGTGGCTGAAACTGGTGCAGCAGGTCTCTGAAAATTGCTCACGAACTGTGCTGATTCACCAGATTGCTGTTGAAATTGAGTTATCTGGTTCCTTATTGCTGCAGTTTTCGCCATAGGGAAGAATTTAATAACGAACTTCTGAGCAAGATCTTCCCATGTAGTAATGGAACCAGCTGGTAAAGAGTGTAACCAGCCCTTAGCCTTATCCCTCAGAGAGAATGGGAAAAGCCTCAACTTGATAGCATCATCTGACACACCATTAAATTTGAAAGTGTCGCAGATCTCGATAAAGTCCCGAATATGCATGTTAGGATCCTCCGTAGAAGCACCCCCAAACTGAACTGAATCCTGCACCATCTGAATTGTGCCTGGCTTGATTTCGAAGTTATATGCAGTAATTACCGGCCTGATAATACTAGACTGGATGTCATTGATCTTCGGCTGAGAATAGTCCTTCAAAGCCTTAGCTGCTGCTGCATCAGCCATCTCTACAGTAGTCTCAAGTTCTCCTACCATTGTCTCTTCTACTTGCACCTCTGGTATTACAAGATCTTCCTTGCATTGATCTTCACCTAGCTCCAGGTCTCGAGTTTGGGAACGCGTTCGCATACACGATCAAGTACCTGAACACCACGAAACAAATAACTAAGTAAGAAATCTGAGTCAGTGAACGCTAACGACCACTATTGACAAGCACATAAACCAAACATAAAACACCGATGATCCCCGGCAGCGGCGCCAAAAACTTGTTTGCACTAAAACACGCAAGCGTACGTGGTCACAAGTAATATAGATATAAGTCAAGTTCGTTCCCACAGAGATCTGGTTTAGGTTTTAATTCAGCTAGTGCACCTATGCAACAATGTATGATTATTATTCACTGCTGTAATCCCCCCAAATTCCTTACAGAAATCCAGGTCATTACACCTCTTGCGGAATATTCAATCACCTGTTCATAATATAATCTACAACAATATTCATAACAACTCCATATTTTACTCCACAGGTTATAGTCTTAGAACGAGCACTCCATAAATCAAAAGTTATTACAACACAAGTTCTCCCCCCAGAATCTCTGAAATATTATTACAACTTCAAAATACTAGATAATAAAGCATTAAATAGTTTCTTCCCAGCTGGTACCAGAAAATACACACTTAGAGGGGAGGGGTGAATAGGTGTTATGACTAACAATGATCAAATAAAAATTCTGCCTGAAAAGTTATCCTGGCAGCTAGCTGGATGCAAGAGATTAGTGAATAAGCAGCTAGCTGAGTTAACAGGATGCGACAGGTTAATAAATAAGCAGCTAGCTGAGATATGCAATGCAGAAAGATAAAAGGTGCAGAAAGTAAAGAACACCACGAATTTTAGCTAGGTTCGACCCCTAATCTTCTATGGTCTACGTCCTAGTCCCTTACCAACATGGTAAGAGAATATATTATTGATCACAAATAAACCAATTACAAGATCCAATAATATATCACCCAATTTACTGATAACAGCTTGCTGGAATGAACTTTTCCCCTGAGTAAAACAACTCCCTTGAACCTCAAAGACTCTCTAACAGCCTTGCTCCCTTGAACACTGAATTCCTTGAAGTTCCCCTTCTTGAATTCCTCTAGTTCCTTGAACAACCTGTTGTATAGACCAATGAGTTCCCCTTGAGCACAATACTCCTTGATCACCAAGATCCCCTTGCTGTTATGCAGTGAAAACAATTCCCAGTTGTTGATAACAGCTAGCTGAAACAATGTTTTTGAACCGGCTCTCTAAGTACTATACTACTTCTTGTAGCACAAACTTCTCTAGCTTCTAGTTCACCAAACCCGTGTTTCCCAAGACTACTATCCAACAACTATAATTACAACTTTAACAAATATTGAAATGATAGATATTACAACTCAACTAATATGACTCTTTATATATATAAACCGTGTATGATATATCTTAGAGCTCAAGAATGTTGTTTATAGATTTTGCAATGTAAACAACTTAGTTGTTGTGTATAATGATATGAAATATATTCAGGTGTGTTCTTGATGGTTGTCCAGTCCCGCTTCTTGTATCACAAGTGAAGAATATATATATAAGCAAACTCCAACGTTCAGATTATTCAAGCAAGGAGCCGTTGAGAGATTTCTGGGATATTCAAGATGGGAATCAAGCTTTTGATTTAAAGAATGTTTCTCATGCAGAGGAATATAATCAGTGGAGTAGTGATGAGAATGTGTATAACAAAGCTTTTTGTTCTTGAAGAAATCCGTTTGAGACATATGAAGAAAACAATGAATTTGATAATTAATGAATGTGTTTTCTTTGGAAGCTTTTCTACAAGACAACAGATGGTGGAGTTGTAGAAATATGGAATATTTGTTTATTAACAAAAGCATGCTTGAAAAGTAAGCACATGGGATGTTTTGGTGGAGCACTTTAGAAAGTAAAAGTCTCCTTTAACATGTGGATGTTGTCTAGAAAGATTCCTTTGAGAAAGAAGAGCTCTAATATATATAATACAATATTTATATATATATTAGACAATCACTACAACTGATTTCTAACATATATTCTTTAAGAACGTACTCCCCTTTGATATTCTGAATATTCTGGACAGTCTGCCAGCTTGCTGTGATGTACTGTCAGCTAGCTGTGTTATCTGTCAGCTTGCTGTGTTATAAGAACTCTTGTACTGTCAGCTAGCTGAGATACCCTGTTTTCCTAAGAAATAATATAAGTAATAATCCTGCAAAACAATATTAGTCCAGTACATATATCCAGCATGTTAACATCTTTGTATATAGCATAACTTATATGTCCTGCAAAATAGAATTAGACATATACACAAGAAGCTTGCTACAAAATACCATTACAAGCGTAGCAGCTTGCTAACTATGTTATCATCAAAACTAAGATTTTGAGATTGAGCTAAAAATTCCCCCTCAATCAAAGCATCCTGCAAATAAAATTTGATAGCAGGCTAATATATATTTAGTAACAAGCAATCAGCTTGTTGCATTGTGTCATCATCAAAACCAAGCAGTCAGCTTGCTGCATTGTGTCATCATCAAAACCAATATGGTGTCAATCTCCCCCTTTTTGATGATTACACACCAATATTCAGGAGTTAAATACTCCCCCTGAATTTATGCTTCCCCTGCAAAAAGATTAGCAATCTATACAAACAGTTAAGCATAATAAGCATGGCATCACATAAACATTTAGCATTAAATCATATGATCCCAGCAAAGTACGTGAAGTAAAGAGTTATAAGAATAAATATCAATTCCCCCTAAATCACACATACTTTTAATCCTGAATTTTCTCCCCCTTATTCATCAAAAAAGAAATCCACATGCAATCATTTAATATAAAAATTTAAGTAAGCATAGATTATCAAGTTCACATATAAAAACATATTGTATGCATATCAAAAAAATAAAACTTGATATGTAAAATTCAGTTGCATAGCAAAATTATATATATTACCATAGAAAAAATATACCAGGCATCTATAGCAGCTAACTGGCTAGACATTACACATGCCTAATTCGCGACGCAGCACAGTAAAGCGCTCCTCGGCTAGTGGCTTTGTGAAGATGTCAGCTAGCTGGTACTCTGTACTTACAAAGATCAGCTCAACTTTTCCCTTTGCAACATTGTCTCTCAAGAAATGATGTCGAACGTCGATATGCTTTGTTCTTGGGTGATTCACTGGATTCTTTGATATGTTGATAGTGCTTGTATTGTCACAATAAATGGGGACTTTGCCACATTTAATTCCAAAATCTCGTAGTGTTTGAATCATCCATAGCATTTGAGAGCAACAACTTCCAGCTGCTAAATATTCCACTTCAGCTGTGGATAATGCAACAGAAGTTTGCTTCTTGCTTTGCCAAGATACTAAACTCTGTCCTATAAATGCACAAACACCACTTCTACTCTTTCGATCAGTTTGACATCTTGAATAATTTGCATCACTATACCCAACAAGATCAAATGCATTTGTGATGGGATAAAATAATCCAAGAGTAGTAGTTCCACTTAAATATTTAAAAATTCTTTTAATAGCATTCAAGTGAGACTCTTTAGGTTGAGCTTGAAACCTAGCACAAACACATACACTATACATAATATCAGGTCTAGAGGCTGTAAGATATAATAAACTACCAATCATACCTCTATACTTTCGAACATCTACATCATTACCTCGTTCATCTGCAGCCAGCTTGCTGGCAGAACTCATAGGTGTAGATTTTGCCTTGATATTCTCATATCCAAACTTCTTTAGCAAGTTCTTGATGTACTTGGACTGATGTACATATATTCCATCTTGAGTTTGCTTGATTTGGAGCCCCAAAAAGTAGTTGAGCTCACCCATCATACTCATGTCAAACTCACTATGCATACACTTAGAAAACCACTTGCACATATTATCATTAGTTGATCCAAATATAATATCATCTACATATATTTGCACAACTAGAATATCATTACCAGTAAGTTTAGTAAACAATGTAGGATCGATTTTACCTCGAATGAATCCATTCTTTTTCAAAAACTTACTTAGCCTTTCATACCAAGATCTAGGAGCTTGTCGTAATCCATATAGTGCCTTCTTTAATTTGAAAGCATAATTATGAAATTTATCACTCTCAAATCCAGGAGGTTGCTTGACATATACTTCTTCTTTCAAGTATCCATTAAGAAATGCACTTTTCACGTCCATTTGATGTAGCTTGAACTTCTTGAAGCATGCAAATGATAGTAACATTCTTATTGATTCTAGCCTTGCAACCGGGGCATAAGTTTCATCAAAATCGATTCCTTCTTGTTGATTATATCCTTGTGCAACAAGCCTTGCTTTATTTCTAGTAACCGTTCCTTCTTCATCAACTTTGTTTTTGAAAACCCATTTAGTACCAATGATTGAATCATCTTTAGGTGGCTTTACAAGTTCTCAAACATCACATCTTTCAAATTGATTAAGTTCTTCTTGCATTGCCATGATCCAATTCTCATCTTTTAGCGCTTCATTGACATTCTTTGGTTCCTCTTGAGCTAGGAAGGCAGAAAATGCACAAAAGTTAGCTTGGCTTCTCCTTGTCTTGATGCCTTCTGATTTATCACCAATAATCAACTCTGGAGGATGGTTCTTTACTGTCCTTGTTGACTTTGGAAAATGATGATGAGCCATAACTTCTTCATTGGCTCTAATTCTTTTCGATGGTGGAGGGGATTCATCCCCATTATAGATTGGCATCTTTTCTTGTGATCTCCGACCTCTAGACTCTTCCAAGGTGAGCTTTGACATCTTATTACATGTTTCATCTACTGGAGGAGAGATTTCAGCTTGATTATCATTAGCTGAACTTGATTCAGTTTCTACTGCAGCTCGCTGGGTTGCTGCATTTCCTGAGTCTGCTTCATTGGCAGCTCGCTGAGTTGCTGTATTTTTAGAATCTGCTTCTTTGTCAGCTCGCTGAGTTGCTGTATCTGACCTTAGCAGCTCGCTGGCATCATCTGAACCTGCAATATCTTCCTCATCTCTTGACAGATCAACATTAGATTCTTGAAATGAAACATCAATTGACTCTTCAACAGTACGTTTAGATATATTATAAACTCTATATGCACGACTTGTTGTAGAATAACCCAAAAATATAGCTTCATATGATTTGGCATCAAATTTACCATCTCTATCAATGGATTTGAGTACAAAGCACCTGGATCCAAAGACCTTGAAGTAGCCTATGTTTGGCTTCTTGTTCTTTAGCAATTCATATGGAGTCTTGTTGAGAATAGGCCTGATTAGTACTCTGTTAAGAACGTAGCTAGCTGTGTTGACTGCTTCTGCCCAGAAACTTCTTGGCAGCTTGCTCTCTTGCAGCAATGTTCTAGCTGTTTCTTGCAATGACCTGTTCTTTCTTTCCACAACTCCATTTTGTTGTGGGGTTCTTGGAGCAGAGAATTCATGTGAAATGCCTCTATCTTCACAATATGAGATAAAGTCTTTTTGGAATTCACCACCTCGATCACTCCTTATACTTACAAGTTTTATCTTAAACTTGTTCTCAAGTAACTTAATTAGCTTCTCAAATTCACTGAAAGCACAATCTTTAGTACGAAAAAACAATACCCATGTACATCTAGAATAATCATCTACAATAACAAATGCATATTGTTTTCCTCCAATGCTTTTATATGCTTCCGGACCAAATAAATCTAAATGAAGAAGCTCTAAAGGTTTAGAAGTTGATACTTATTCTTAGATTTATGTGGAGTCCTGATTTGTTTGCCTAATTGGCAAGCCGAACAAGTTTCCATTTTGACATACTTCAATTTTGGCAATCCTCTAACTAGCTTCTTTGAAGACAACTTGCTGAGTAAGTCCATATGAGCATGTCCAAGCCTTCTATGCCAAATTTCTGGATTTGTATCAACTGCAGCTAGACAACAAGATGAATCCTGCATTTCAAAGTCCAAAATATATATATTTCCTTCCCTTCTAGCAACTAGGGGGACTTTGTTAGTGCCAACAATAATAGTACACTTTTCTTTATCAAAAAGAACAGAATGTCCATCATCATACAACTGACTTACACTAAGCAAATTATATTTAAGACCTTGAACATATTGTACTTTATCAATAGAAATGACACTATTACCAATTTTCCCTTTCCCAAGAATCTGGAGTGTTTTGCTATCACCAATGGTGACACTTCCACCCTTTTTCTTACTGAGAGTAAGGAATTGAGATTTATCACCACTCATATGTCTTGTGCATCCACTATCCAAAATCCATTGTTTTGATCTCACTTTGAGAACAAGACATACCTACAAAACAAATAAAACACAACTCAACGTTTTGGTACCCATATTTGCTTGGGTCCAGTAGGGTTAGTTGATAGAACATATAGAACATTTAAATCAGATTTCTTGATCCACATTTGGACCACTTTAGAAGCTTTGTTTCTTGTTCCAACTGTTCTGTCAGCTAGCTGCCTGTGAACTGTTTGTCTGTTCCAGCTAGCTGGATTAGCATTCTGAACTTTGCAATGATTTGCCAAATGACCTTTATTTCCACATTTGTGGCAGATTCTCCATGGCATGGCATAGTCATAAGGGATTCCATGTTTGCCATCATACTTTAGACGTGATGTTGAAGCCATTCCAACTTCTTTTCTTTCGATTGGAACTTTTGCATATCTAATCATTGTTTTGAGTGTATCTTCTCCTTGAACGAATTTTCCCATTCCTTTCTGGAGATTCTTGATTTCAGTTTCCAACTCTTTGATTCTTTCAGCTTGTTGAGATATTTCCATTGAGCATGATTCCCTTGGACTAAATGCTTCTAAAACTGCATCTTGAGCATCTATCTCTGCTCTCAGCTTGCTGAGTTCCTTCATGAGAGTATCATTTCTTTTGATAAGTACTTTGTTTATCCCTTCAAGCGGTGATATCTCAGCCTTAAGATCAGTAAGATTTTGAGCATGATTTCTAGCAGGTGTCTTATCATCCATTAACTCAGATATCATCTTCTTAAGTTGAGTATTCTTCTTTTTGAGTTTATCATTCTCATCTTTTAACTCTTCGAACAACTCATTAGATACATTTCTATGATCCTGCATGGTTAGTGATTCCAAAATATTATTTTCGGAAGATGTATTAAATTGAAACGAGTTTACCAAACTAGATTCCACATCCAAGTCCGAATCTTCGCTTTCTACAAGAATGTCTTCTGTGTTTCCTCGAACCATATCATTGTCAATGCCAACCAATGCATAATTGATCATCTCTTCACTTGAGTATTCACTGGATTTAGATTCTTCATCACTCCATGTCATTTGAGCTTTACATTCCTTTTTATCCGTTGAGGCAGCTTGCTGCTTGTGACACTCAGCTTGCTGTTTTGGATTGACACATACTTTTTCTAATTTTGTTGAAGCTTGATAATGCATTTTTAAGGTATCCCATATCTCCTTTGCTGTTACACACGAAGAGACCTTGCCAACATCAGAATCTGAAAGACCACAAATTAGTGTGTACTTGGCATTTCCATTATAGCTTGCTTTTATCAATTCTTCCTCGGTAAAATCATCAACATCTTTTGGCTTTCCGTTTTCATCCATAAAGGTAAATGGACCATCTTTAACAACCAACCATTCAAGTGGATTTTTGCTCAGAATCACCTTCATCCTTAGTCTCCATAAATCATAATTTTCTGTACCAACGAGAAGTGGTGGCATGTTCGATGATTCTCCCTCTACATAAATGTGTGCCATAGGATCTGTACTTTCCTGTTACAGAAATGTTAGTACACCAAGCTCTGATACCAATTGAAAATACACACCTAGAGGGGAGGGGTGAATAGGTGTTATGACTAACAATGATCAAATAAAAATTCTGCCTGAAAAGTTATTCTGGCAGCTAGCTGGATGCAACAGATTAGTGAATAAGCAGCTAGCTGAGTTAACTGGATGCGACAGGTTAACAAATAAGCAGCTAGCTGAGATATGCAATGCAGAAAGATAAAAGGTGCAGAAAGTAAAGAACACCACGAATTTTAGCTAGGTTCGACCCCTAATCTTCTATGGTCTACGTCCTAGTCCCTTACCAACATGGTAAGAGAATATATTATTGATCACAAATAAACCAATTACAAGATCCAATAATATATCACCCAATTTACTGATAACAGCTTGCTGGAATGAACTTTTCCCCTGAGTAAAACAACTCCCTTGAACCTCAAAGACTCTCTAACAGCCTTGCTCCCTTGAACACTGAATTCCTTGAAGTTCTCCTTCTTGAATTCCTCTAGTTCCTTGAACAACCTGTTGTATAGACCAATGAGTTCCCCTTGAGCACAATACTCCTTGATCACCAAGATCCCCTTGCTGTTATGCAGTGAAAACAATTCCCAGTTGTTGATAACAGCTAGCTGAAACAATGTTTTTGAACCTGCTCTCTAAGTACTATACTACTTCTTGTAGCACAAACTTCTCTAGCTTCTAGTTCACCAAACCCGTGTTTCCCAAGACTACTATCCAACAACTATAATTACAACTTTAACAAATATTGAAATGATAGATATTACAACTCAACTAATATGACTCTTTATATATATAAACCGTGTATGATATATCTTAGAGCTCAAGAATGTTGTTTATAGATTTTGCAATGTAAACAACTTAGTTGTTGTGTATAATGATATGAAATATATTCAGGTGTGTTCTTGATGGTTGTCCAGTCCCGCTTCTTGTATCACAAGTGAAGAATATATATAAGCAAACTCCAACGTTCAGATTATTCAAGCAAGGAGCCGTTGAGAGATTTCTGGGATATTCAAGATGGGAATCAAGCTTTTGATTTAAAGAATGTTTCTCATGCAGAGGAATATAATCAGTGGAGTAGTGATGAGAATGTGTATAACAAAGCTTTTTGTTCTTGAAGAAATCCGTTTGAGACATATGAAGAAAACAATGAATTTGATAATTAATGAATGTGTTTTCTTTGGAAGCTTTTCTACAAGACAACAGATGGTGGAGTTGTAGAAATATGGAATATTTGTTTATTAACAAAAGCATGCTTGAAAAGTAAGCACATGGGATGTTTTGGTGGAGCACTTTAGAAAGTAAAAGTCTCCTTTAACATGTGGATGTTGTCTAGAAAGATTCCTTTGAGAAAGAAGAGCTCTAATATATATAATACAATATTTATATATATATTAGACAATCACTACAACTGATTTCTAACATATATTCTTTAAGAACGTACTCCCCTTTGATATTCTGAATATTCTGGACAGTCTGCCAGCTTGCTGTGATGTACTGTCAGCTAGCTGTGTTATCTGTCAGCTTGCTGTGTTATAAGAACTCTTGTACTGTCAGCTAGCTGAGATACCCTGTTTTCCTAAGAAATAATATAAGTAATAATCCTACAGAACAATATTAGTCCAGTACATATATCCAGCATGTTAACATCTTTGTATATAGCATAACTTATATGTCCTGCAAAATAGAATTAGACATATACACAAGAAGCTTGCTACAATATACCATTACAAGCGTAGCAGCTTGCTAACTATGTTATCATCAAAACTAAGATTTTGAGATTGAGCTAAAAACTCCCCCTCAATCAAAGCATCCTGCAAATAAAATTTGATAGCAGGCTAATATATATTTAGTAACAAGCAATCAGCTTGTTGCATTGTGTCATCATCAAAACCAAGCAGTCAGCTTGCTGCATTGTGTCATCATCAAAACCAATAGGGTGTCAGTACCCTCCTTCGATACTATAAGGCTAATGTGTTGAATTAATGGCCCTTCCCCTTCCCTTTGCCACGGTTCGCCATGCTACCGCCGTCTCTAGATGCCTCTGATTAATAATATTTAAATAGCAATAATGAGCCAAAGAATGCCCAGCAAGTATATAAATATATATAACATATAAAACAACAACTCACCCATAATATGCTTTTACCACTCTATAATATATATACTTTTGAAAAGAGGTCAACTCGGAACTTTTTCTAAATCTCGAAATACTAATCATAAGAAGGAATAAATATATCTCAATAACTTCTCAAAATACCACTTGCATATAATTCAATAACTCCTCAGAACTGCTCAACTGAATTGAAATAATATAATATAACAACTGCTCAGATCAACACCCTAGTTAACAGAACCACACAGGCATCGTTTAACCGTTAGGATATCGATGATTGGATTTCTCCTCAAACGCCTCCTCAAGTAATGGATGATCGGTCCATTGTCCCGCCTCGTTTTCTATCGATAGAAGGATGAGCCGACGTCTCGAACACACCCTAAACTCCTCTGGTTGGGCCGGTGCGTTACTCCGGTCACTTTTTCCTCTCAAATGAATAGAGGAAATATTTAAGAAAAACTGTCCTGATCATGGAGTCGAAATGAGGTGACCCATATCAGTATTCACAACTTACTTTATATATATAACCCCACTCTATAAATATACATATATAGTAAGAAGATATTATATAATATATCTATAGCATCTCCTCTGCGAGTACAAATTGTAAGAACCCGGGTTTTTGTAATATTTATAAAATGATCATAAACAGCGATTGGTGGAAGTTATGTAAAGTTTTTAAGATCATATTATATTAATGAAGAAGTATTTATACTTTTATGAATAAAGTATCGTTGTACAAAGAAGAAAGGGAATGCAGAAACCGTCAGATTACGTAGAGTTTCACTTTTATTAAATATTGGTGTAAATATGGGATATTGAGGTTAAGAAAATCTCTAAGCTAAGTTAAATACCAAGGCAAGGAATTATGGAAATTATTAGAAGAATTTCAAAAACAAATGTTCAAAGAACGACGAAAGAAATTTTTACGCGACGAAACGCTTTTACGAGAAAATCTCCAAACTTGCATATGGAATTAAATGGTAAGTATTGGTTGATTATTAAGGTGAGTAATATACATGCAAGTTACCATGCAATATGCCATGCAAGTGCCATGCAAAATAATTAGTTTTAAATCAAATTATTTATTTCAAATTCAATCAAATTAGAGTGAATAGTAAAGGGGACAAACTTTCTTGATTTAAGGAGACAAATTGGAAAGTGGGTGTCCTACACTTTTACTATGGTATGGCTGCATCCTTGAGTGTAATTTAACTTCATAATTCAGTTGCTAATCACACCCAAGCATCCAAGAAAAACAAGAAACTCTCTCTCCCATTTTCAAGCAATTCCCGACCAAACCCTATAGGGTTGTCTTTCCGATTTTTTTTCACCCACTTCCCCTCATCTAAAAATCATGAAACAAATTCCACTTCTTCTATACATCAATATGGAGTTACGGATTTAATTTCGTAATTTTTCAAGGTCGTTTGATTGGTCAAATAAATTCGACAAGTTGCTGCTCCTCTTCCACTTTTCTGGATACTTTTCAAGATAGCCAAGAAAAAGGAAATTTTTCTCCAAGCTCTACTCGTTCTAAGATCATCAAAATATTTCTGGGATTACTTCATGATATATCCAGGGTGAGGATTTAATTTCATGATTTTACACTAAGTATAGCTTGCTCAAATAAAATCAAGAAGTTCTTGAGTAAATAGTAACTTCTTATGAACTTTGGTTTAGATCTTGAAGTTTGAGGGTTATAATAGCTTGTGGACTTGATCTCAAGCCTTGTTAAGCTTGTTTAAGGTTGTTAAGACTCCAAGGAAGGTAAAATAATCACACCCACCTTAAACTTCATGAGTTATAAGTTGATTTGAAAGATTGATGCAGGTATGTACATGTTTAAGGGGTTTGTGATGTTTTAAGCTTTATAAGTATGGATAAATCTTGGGTAGTGATAAATGGATGTTACCACTGGTCTTAGATACCCTTGATGATGTGTATATGATCTTGATGGTGTGTGGTTGAATTAAGTGATTAAATGGAGTTCATGGAATTTGGAAAGGATCGAATTATAGTCGTTATAATGTCAAAATTTCATTAGGATATTTGTGCAGATAATGCCGAATTGTACAAATGTTTTCTTGGCAAGATTTTGGCCATAAACCAGTAGGAATTGTTTTGTAGTTTGTTTTGACACCAAGATCATGTGATTACGATTTACGGTTTATGAGATATGGTCGTTCTAGTGAAACCGGTTAAAACGGACGAATCTTTGAGATGGACTGACTTTACAAAGTCAAACGAGCCCTTTAAAAATGGTCTGTGATTATGAAATTTTTACAGGGGGTAACTTAGTTAGTGGTTAAGTCCCTGTAAAATTTTGAAGACAAAAGGCTTAATTTTCGATTTAATAGAAATGTTTAAGTCAAGAATGCGCATGAGAAACCACTGCAGAAAGAAGCTATTTTAGAGCAACAATTGAGCTATCAAAAAGATTTTCTTAATTATGAAATTTGGATTAAAAATCCTCTGAATAGTTAAGAAGAGGTGAGGAAAATAATTTCATGAAAAAGTTTATTTTTCAATATTATAGAATTTTTCGAATCAAAGTTGCGCAAGTGAAAAACTCTTTTAAGGGACGATACGAGACGAACTTTAGTTTCGTTGAAAATGACCTTTAACGAAAGTCGTTACGAGACCAATAATTATCCAAAAGTGGTTAAAGGATATCATGGACTTATAATAAGCCAAACGTGTAATAAGGATGTATCGTTACGAAGTTGTGTCTTTATGTGAATAGTTGATTCGACGGGATCGCTTAACGAACTAACCGAACCTTATTGGTTATTATAGATCATCACACTAGAGACAGTGCCCAGACTATTCCAACACTATCAGGCAAGTTTTCGAAACTTGTATTTCAAGTATTTTCAAACTGTTGTTGTTGTGGTATAAATGCTATGAACTGCTTAAATGTATTTTTGCGAATCAGCATGAGATGTATGGTTTATTTACGATGATTTATAAACCTGTTAGTAAGTACGTATGCATAACTCTTATATATGTATATGATGATGTGTTACAAGTTCACAGTAGGGTATGATAATACCTTTTCTTAGTAAGGGAGTCGGAGATATTTCGTCCGGATAAGGACATAAAAACCGGAAGTCTCCGGAGATGATATATGACGTATAGTTCGTTTTAAAAAAAATAATCCAATAAATATAAATTGGATATATTCGGATTAAAAATTCCTTTGATGATATTAATAAATATTATTTGAATATTTATTAATAAGTTGAATATTATTTTCAATTGAGAATTGTGAGTGATTATTTATTTAATAAATATTATTTATATATTTATTAAATATTCTAAGCTGATTATTTATTTAATAAATATTATTTGAATAGTTATTAAATATTCCAGGATGATTTAAAAATCATATTATTTATTTCAAAAGTTATTTAAAACTTTAAAACTTATTTTAAATATTTTTTGATCGTCGAAAAAGTATTTAAAAATAGAGCGGGTTCCCATTTATTCACTGACTATAGCTTCACTCATCGAAAAGTATCGTTATCTCGCTCAAACTTATCAAAACTCGGGAACCCAAGGTTTTGGGAGCTAGTATTAATTATTTTCTCCCTTCGCTACCAACAAGAAATGCACCCTACCTAGTAAGGAGGGGCTCAGGTTTGACTAAACACTCAAAACTCCGACCAACTCCCAAGTTATGTTTGATGAAGCGATTCTTAGTAATCAAAATCTGTTGACTAAAGTCAACCCACACATCTGAGTTACTTTCTCAATTACTCATGGAAGTAAAGTTAGTAATGATTATCAAACCAGTCATCAAGCTTTGTGCTTGGGGGAAACTGAATTAAAATTCTGTTCCTACGATGCATAGAATTCTCTAAGGGATTAGAGGAAGAGGGGACATCGCCTTTGAGCGTAGTCCAAATATTAAGGCCCATATGCGGTCAGGGTGCAACCCGATAAGGGAACGTCGTCCTTCTACTAGTAGAGAAGCAGAGGCACGGTATATTGGCTGATCACCAGATATCGTGGAAGAGGCTCTAGCGTAATCCCATTCTTCCAATTGGAATTGTACTGCAACACTGTAATGAAAGCCTAGGTGCTCAGTTATCGATAGTGTTGACAGAATGATGAACTATTCAAAGTACCTCAGAAATTCTTTGTTATATTTCTGGATAAAGAATGAAAATGTTTAATGATGATGCAATATCAGTATACGATATGTCATATGGGTTACGTTAACAAAAGTACTTTGAAAACTATTATTATATGGCTGAGCTATATTGCTCACTCTTGCTTTTCTTTTATATATACCACCACACAACAACAAATAAGCATGGAAAGAACAAGGCAGACCCCCGCAAAAGCGTGCTAACCGGTCAGCAATATAGAAGACTATTTACGCGGCAGGTGCCGAGGCCGCACCTAGTAACATTACCACAGGTGAGCGGACTAAGTTGGATAGGTTTACTGCTTAGGTTGGTTAGGTTTATTTACAAGCATGACTTGTGTAAGCTTCTGAAAACCAAACCGTATTGTGGCTGTAGATGCCGTCTTAGATGGTAATCCTTTTAAGTTGAACTTTTAAGATTATGACAATTTGGGTTTGTAATATCTATTTCAAGCTGGTTGTAATAACTTAGTAACATTTTAATTTCGTCTCTGAGCCTATAATCTGTAAATGTTATGTTTGACTGAGGGGTCACAGCATGCTAAAATGAAGATTAAGTGTAA
Organism: Saposhnikovia divaricata; assembly: GCA_036435485.1. Taxonomy (NCBI): domain Eukaryota; kingdom Viridiplantae; phylum Streptophyta; class Magnoliopsida; order Apiales; family Apiaceae; genus Saposhnikovia; species Saposhnikovia divaricata. Next base: position 131,790,116 of record CM071594.1, on the reverse strand, counting down.
TGTTTATTAAAATGGGAATTAAGGATAGAGTGACAGTCTAGATCTCCGACCCCAGATCTAGGGGTGTTACACAAATGATGTATCTCGATAAACGTCCCAACAATATGGACTAACTCATGAAATAAATTTCAACACCTCGTATAATAATTTCAACACCTCGTATAATAATTTCAACACCTCGTATAATAATATATATGTATGTAAATTGCATGAATAAAATTTAGTATAAATCACTAGAAAGAATACTTGATTTTGTATATCGAAAACTAATCAGCATACTTATGAATTTAAAAATATAAATACTCCAAACGATGGAGTACGAATTAGTAAACTTTCCTGGTACTCCGGATATAGCAGGGGCTCGTAGCGGAATCCGACAATCTAACAAAGTCAAGAAAACACGCGATTAATCCCGTATACGATCCACTTATAACTAAATACTCAGACACTTAGCCAATCACAAACAAGGTATTAAGGGGTCCCTCTAGACTCGTACTAAGTCCATGTTAACCGACAAACACCTTATTCAAAAGTTTAGTCCGAAATCGATCCTCGAATCCATGCCTAACGTACGATATTCTGTACATCTTACTAACCATTTATAATCTCGTTCTTTACACCAATATGTTGCCTTGATAATCCTTAACAAGTTTCATGTTTTAGTCGACTCGAAATTCCTCTTTTAACTTAGCCAAAACAAATGGTCAAAGTAGTACCTCTAGAGTTGACTTTCCTGAAAATTACTATTCCCTTATTCGCACTCCAATACTTTTAATAAATCACCGGAAATGTATTTAAATACGAAACCACTTCTAAAATCATCTTGGTACTTGTAATATTTATCATAAAAATCTTGGTTCGAAAACACGGGTCTAGATATGTGAAATGTATTTTCGAAATTGGGTCAACTACGGATTTTTACTATTTGCACCACTTTTACTAAAACCTTCATAACTCGATAACCGTTAACTCAAATGACGCAACGTTTTCGCGTGCACGATCTAGAGAATGTCTAGAAGATAACTAACTTAAGATTTGGCTCTGGTCAGAAGATCCATTTTTCGTAATTTACAAAACAGGGTAGTGGTCTTACGATGAATAGTATAATCTCTTAAAAGGGCTTTTCCACTTGCGCAACCTCGACTTATGCATTTTTATAAAATCGGAAAATAATCATTTGGACTCGAAACCTCCACACATACTTTACTAACTTACCTTAGTATTTATCGTCAAAATTTCATATTCTATAACCACTTTTAAGGGTCTCAATCATAGCCTCACAGTTGGTACATTTCTGCAGTTCCATTCCTCGAACAACTTTCACTAAAATGGTCATATCTCCTAATCCGTAAACTCTTTTGACATGATTCTTGCGGCCACATAAACTAGACACCAAAACCAACTCAATATGGTCAGTGGTTACAGTTTAGACATGGTTAAGGTCTCGGATGGCTACTGTCAACATTGTACAAAAATTTGGGCATTACGACGGCTCTAAATCGAGCATCTCCATTTTGTAACTTCTCTACTAAGCCATACGAGGCAACCCAACCTTCAATATCACATACCAACCATCACATAAGACCTCTAGGGTCAGTGGTAAGGTCCATTTACCACCACTCAATCCATACACCTCAAAACAAAGCTAAATATTCAAGGAGGTTCTTATAACACACCATACTTTAACTACTTAGCAAAAACTCAACTAAAACTCAACATAAACCAAGCGAGGGTTCGGTTTATACCTTCCTTGATGTCTTAAGAACAATAACAAAGCTTCAAAATGGATCCTCTAGCCTTTGATGCACCTTAGGAAGCTTGAACTCTAAGAAACAAACATGAAAAATCAAGTAAAACACTATTCAAACTATTCATTCCTCATCTTGTAAAATTCATATAAAATTGGTAAATAAGAGTTTGGTTCTCAAATTTTTACCACACCTTCTACTCTTCAAGGGCTTTCTTTTGAGTCCTAGATCATCACCACAGAATGCTTGAAGCTCTACTTATGGGCGTTTTAAGATCGGTGGCAGAAACTGCCAGGAACAGGGCAGATTCGAATCTTCAACTTGGGGCAAATATTTGACTAGGCTACACTCCTTTGTTTGCCACAAAACTTTAGGCGTGTGTTCTACATATTATGGGTGAGCTATGGTTAAAATTTGGTGATTTTATCATGGATAGAAATGGAGATATGAAATTTTCTTTGAGTTGTGTTCTTGTTTGGCAGATTGGAGAGCTTTGTGGTTATCTTGCTTCTTTGCCTTAAAAAACGTTTTTCTCCTTGTATCTATCCTATATATCAGTTGTGTAATCTTATAATAAGAGTATTTGAAGTCCACCAATGAGAATAGACCAATTGTTGATCATCCAAATGCCTTTCCATGATGAAATGCAGGTTAGTACTTAAGTTTGACATGTTTACTCCTTCAACTTGGGTTCTATAGTTTGCACCAATGGGATTCCTTCCCTTACACATCAATATCACTTAATATCAGCTCCTTGCTTGGGTTGGGCCGAACTTGGGCTTCTCCCATGTCCTTGGGCTTTTGTTTAGGCTTCGTTCAATGTTCTCTCGTCATTTGATTCATCGATTGATTTCTGTAATCGTCTCAGTGGTTTCTCCTTTTTGAATTCCTTGGATATATATTATCTTCTCCCACATTGTATTTTAAGGTGTTGGTGTAGTTCTAATCCTCAAACAAATATTAAATCCAATATCCTTTATATATTCTCTTTATCTCAGAAAACGTTCTCCCGATTTCCCAAACATTTTCTATTCCTCCACTCTAGGATTTTATTCTTAATCCTATGTTCCTCATATAATATCCTTCCTCGAATTTCTAATATTCCATATCCTCAATTAATAATCCAATTATTATATTCCTGACTCCTCTGTCAAAGTTGGAATAAATTAAAGTTTGGATTCTCTGAATTCTGTCCTCGTTTACATACACTTATTCTCTATGTACTTCCCTAGTTCATACTTGGTTTTCCCATTACTCAACTCCTCTATAGTGTACTCTAACTCACTTCACAACTTCTCTGCAGGGTATTCTGGCTCTTTTATCAATTGACCAATTCTCTATTTACCTCAATCGCCGCACTCAGGTTCGCACTATTCATAGAAGATCAATATACCTCGAAATACTTACTCATTGAAACATTACTCATCGAAGTCACTATAGGTCAAAATCACTATTCACTGAAGCTCTATTCATAATAAGAAAAGTTTTAATTCTACCGGAAATTTGGGTTATTACAACTGCTAAGACAAATAACAATATTTGGTTTTGATTATCTAATTTAAACTAAGATGTAAATTATTAAAGTAAGAATTACTTAACTAATGAGAATTAAAATCTAATTACTTATGCAAGATAAACCATGGGATCCTAACTTCATTAAATACTTCGCGTAAATCTGACGCCTTTAATCACTATGTGCAATGGTTATGATATCTGATCGGATAACACGAAACAAGTACATGCTACTTGTCAGCATACGTATACCAAACTACCCATACATCCACTAAAGAGATAGAAGATGAATAGACACCAATTATGCTTAGACCCTATATGTCTATAGAATTTGAAAACATAACGGTTGAGGAACAAGTTATCCACAAAGATCACATAGGGCAGTATAAGTATTTTCATCTCACACCACGAATCATATTGATAAACAATTATGAACCTATGCTAGCATGGCAAGTTCTAAATCTCATAATCCACTTTCACTTCACAAGAGATTAACAATTCAATTTAGATGTTCATGACGCATCTATCAATTAAGCATAACCATACGAGGATATCAATTATACATCACACATAGATCTTTAAAGCAATCAAGATACTAAAGCTCCATAAATAAATCCGTTAGAATCCCATGACAACGATTAGTTCATAATCGAACCGCTCGTCATCATGGGATCTAATGAAACCATGATAGAAGACAAGATATGAAAGAAAGTAATAATATTAATAAAACAAAAAGTTGAGAAAACAAATTTATGATACAAAAGATGAAGTAGATCTAGATCCGTTGCTTGTCACGAGCGTTGAATCTTGCTCCCCTTTTGTCCCTTGCAATTCTAAGCTATATTATGTACAAGATATATCTAATTTACATGGGTAGGATGTGTTTAAATAGGCACTCCAAGTCTTGCCCAGCAAGAAAATATCCTAAATTACAATTAGAATTCAGAGAAACTGCCTAAAATACAATTATAAATCCAATAAGGGTAAAACGGTCAATTCCAGCGATTTCTGGCGCACCCTGCGCGGCATTTGGCGCAGTCTGCGCGGCCATGCACTGCATCAGGGCCCCAATTCTAGCGCAGTCTGCCCCAATTCTGGCGCAAACTGCCTGGCTGCATTCTGATGGATTGATTTTTTCTGCATTATTTCTTCGTTTTTCAGCCTTGTCTTCCCGTTACTCTTGCATGAGCTTCCGTCTTTAATCCTTCTTGACTTGTATACTTCTTGGTAGCTGACATTAGCCTCCATTATTCATTCCATATCATAAATCAACTCCAAAACAACGGAAACTTCACCCCTAATCGACATTTCTTCAAACCTTCACATTTAAGCAAAACACATCAAAACTACGACCGACTTGAGGCCAAAGCAATCAATTTAAACCGATTTGGAATGCTCTAAATGGATATAAAATCCATTTATCAGATTATATGTTTGGCTTTATGTTTATGAGGTGTACTGTTGGAGTGGTTTATGAGGTGTACTGGTGCCTGGTGGAGTGGTGGTTGATTTTATGTTTTGTTGGTTTATTTTGTAAAGGGATTGATATATATATAAATCAAATCTTGCAAAATTTTCAATTTTAGTGTTGCAATTGCTATACTTGCTAGTGTTGCAATATTAAATTTTAGTGTAACATTAGAATACAATAGTGTTAAATTAGCCTTATTGTAGTGTTGCAATAGATAATTAAAGCGTTGCATTAAGTAAATATGCAATGTTGCATTAGAAAGTGGGCCCCACAGCTGCCACGTGTCGGTGTGGGTCCCACATGTGGCACGTGTCAAGATGCCACGTGTCACTGGGTGCCACGTGGCGGTATGCCACGTGTCAATGGGTTCCACATGTCAAATCCAACATGGCATGATGCCAGGTGTCATGTGGGCCCCCACATGCCACGTGTCAACTATTGTCTCTGGTTAAGCTAAGGTAACACCCCCTAGTGTTGCATTTGCTTGATTTTGTGTTACTCTATGGTCCTGATGTAACGCTTTCCCTTGTGTTACCATTGAGAAGCTGAGCGTTACATTTGAGGTCAAAGGTAACGTTAGCGGATGAAATGGTAAAAGTGCGTTACATTAGGCCTAATGTAACAGAAAACGTGTCTGATGCAATAGTAGGAGTGTGTTGCATGCGCCCATCTATGGCGTAGTGTGTAATTGATACGGAGAAAAAAATTCCTAGGATGGAAGATATCCCAGTTGTGAATAAGCAGCTCCACATGGGTAAGTCCCATGTGGAGAATACCATGGGCTCAGGTATTGCTCTGAACATTTTCATACAATTTACATTCCTGTGTTTATGTCACCCACTGTATTTGTTGTGCACGTAGTCGAGGGTCTTCACGGAAACAGCCTCCTTGCCGTAAAAAACGGGGGCATGGTCTGCGTACATCTTACCCTTCCCAGACCCTGCTCTGAGCGGGATATACTGGGTATGTTTGGTTTGGCTTTGGCTTTGTCATTATGTATTACAGCCTACTAGGGAGCAACGTATTAAACCAACCGACTCATATTTTATAGTTTTGAAATTTAGCAACCCGTTATCGTTAGTACTAAATAAAATTGTCCAAATTATAACGATTTGATTTGAACGAGCTGAGTTTTAAATCACTTAAAAAAATTTAAACTTGTAAAAATTTAATTGACACAAATGTACAATGCATCAATGGACTGATATCACAAAATATCATTAAAATTTGGTAATTAAGTCAAAAAATCTTACGAACCAGCAGAAAAACGTACAAAGTCTCATAAAATATAATCATACATCACCATTCAAAGTCTTACACAGGGGGTGTTGGAGAACTTTTTTTCAGAATAAGTCAACTTATTTTAAGACAATGTTAGAGATTCTTAACTTTCTTATGAAAAAAATTAACATTGTTTTGCAATTTATAGAATCTCAAACATACATTAAATACTTGTATAAATTTTTTTATCAAAATATGAAATTTTTACCAAAAAATAAATCCATAAAAATTTAAAAAAGTCTAGCCAAACAAGCCCATAATTAAAAATAAATTAAAAATCGGATATGAAATGCACAAGCATTATTGAAACTTTACGGTGTTACAAAATCGGATATGAAATGCACAAAGTCTTACAGTGTTACACTTTACTCTTTTTACATATATGCTCCTGTAAGTACATTTTTTTCCTTTTTATATAATTATATATTAGTTATTAATTTAAATTATATTTCTTAAATAATAATAAAATAATTAATAAATATTATTATATATTCGGGTGGAACGGGTTATATTGGTCGGTTTGACAAGGCAAACCGAACCCAACCATTATTTTTCGGTTTTTAAAAATTCGAAACCGTTACCAACCCAAACCATTACGAAACCGTAAATTCTGGTTTGCACGGTTTGGATTGGGTGGTTTGGGCGGGTTTGGAAACTTTTGCTCACCTCTAAAACCTACTACTGTTATTTAGATGATGAGATGGCTACAATGTGCCTGGTGTATGCCAACATCTCATTCATCCTAAAACTTTGAAACTAAAAATGATAAAAATGGTTCCAAATATCATAAAGAAACAAATTATTAAAATATCACAGATTCTGCATGTGAGATATTCGCAATGCCAACTGATTATGCACGAATTTTATAACAAAAGTAAAATCCTGCACATACCAGCATTAGCGCATTGCAGTATCGCCATATAACGATTACCTGCAATTTGTTCATTTGATGGAATGCACAACCCAACCCAAAAGTATGAACTTCACTACTTACTATAATTAACTAGGTATAATAAACTCTAGCCCATATATATATCGGAGATCTTATCACACTCTAGCTACAAAATACCTACAAGTCGCAACTAATTATTTTTCTTCAAATCTCTGTTTCAGAGAGGAAAAACTGTTGCTATTGCTGTTGATTCATGGACAATCTCATATATTCCTATAACATTTTCGATGGTCAGCAGCACTATAATGCACCATTCCAGCAGGTCAGACTTGCGATTTTGTAAGACTTCTTGAAGAAAATGAATGTTTGTGCTGCAAAAATTAGCAAAACAATTTTAGCAGCCCAAGAAACACAAAAATGACCAAATTTCACATAGAAAGTATTGCCCAACACTGTTATTGCTTACCCTTTGATTAAAAAGTAAAAATAATATAGCTAATAAAAACCTGATGCTGTTTTTTTAAAAGGGTGAAACCTGATGCTGTTTTTGATTCTATAAAGTTTGTTATCTTAAAGGGAAACAAATATATCCTAGGATCTTCTATGGTGTTGCTTTCAGTCCCCAGCCTATCAATTATGTATTCTAATGGAAGATACTGTGAATTTACATTTTCAAAAAACCAATGAAAATTTATAGGGACATATTTGCATACCTCGACAAATTTCAATTTGTAGTCAAGGTTCCCAAACCGCTGTGTGACCTCATATTCCTCGCGTAGGTACTCGTATATTTGAGCATATTTAGCATCTCTCCAAGCAATCTCGGATCTAAATAATGAAAGCACACCATTCAGATGTTTAAAAATCAACGTCTAATAATGACACGACCTGTTACATATAACTTATGGTTATGAGGTCAACAAATAAGATACATGAAACCTGAAGGTGCCAAATGAAATGAAAACAATTTTGATCATATTTTCTAGCAAAAGTATGATAATCAAGATAGACTCATCAATATTAACTATGCCGCCGGCTCTAATTTCGGATATAACATGAGGAAAATAACACATGTTAGAGTGTCAAATCCAATAGAAGTAGTTGCATTTTAATACGATTACCTGTCAAAAAGACCGACTCTAAGAATGACATCAGCAAGATTTGAATTGGCCTTCCCGACAAGTTGAAAAAGCTTCTTCCTGTCCATCGTAAAAGTACCAGTTTTCTCCATCCCACGATTGATGCCAGCAAATTCTTCAACCATACCATCAACCTGAGGTTTAAGACAGAAATAAATAGTGAGAAGAAGAGAGTTTCTGGGGGGTGGGGGGTCCCAACAAAGTTAAGTATCCTGAATGACCAAGTTGCCATACAAGAAAACATACAGCTTCAAATACCCATTTGCAGTCGGTTAAAATCTAAGAAAACAAAAGTTTGCAGTAAACTCCAACTATTTATGTACTAAAAAGGTACCGGCTATAGTTTATATGCTATTCTACTTAAACTCAATTACTCGGGTATTACTACCTGTGAAACAAAATAATCCAGAGCGATACTTTGTCCAAGCACGCTACCAATTATGCGTATACTATCAATGTCCAGACTTTTTAAAACAATGTAGTCTGCACCTCCCTGCATGTCCTGATCTAGGTGTGGCTTCTCCTGTACAGCATAATCTGTAAATTGGACAAGGCCCAAGGAAAGAGAAAGGATTAAGCTTTTCCAGAGTAATAAAGTAAGTTTGACCTATTTGCAAAAGCTGCACAAGTGTTTAATAAATTGCAGATGTTGGTCATAATATGTCAGATAAGTACACATGATAAGAAATAAAAATAAAGTAAATCAGCAGTGACTAGGGGTGTGCATTCGGTTCGGTTAACCGAAAAACCGAAAAAAAAAACCGAAAAAATTCGGTTCGGTTAACCGATTTGTATAATTCGGTTCGGTTTTCGGCAGAGATATTTCGAAAAATTCGGTTTTCGGTATTTCGGTTTTTTACCTCGGTTAACCGGAAAAAACCGAAAAAAACCGAATTATTTAAAAAAGAATATAAACTGTTTAATATTCAATTATTCACCCTAAATCCCTAATCATATCACAATTCACAACTTCAGTACTTCACAACTCACAAGTCGTCTGTGTGACTGTGCGACAAAACATCTCGCGAGTGGCGACGGCGACTTTCTCAGACTCAGACTCTCAATCTCCGGTAGCAAATTACTCTAAGGTATTCTAATTTCTAAGTCTCCAGCAGATTAATTTCATTCTCTCTCTCGACTTTTGTAATTTGTATACATATATATTTCGTGGTATATATATAACTGTATATATATATATATTAACGATTCGTAAGTCGTAACTCGTAAGTCGTAACTCGTAACTATACATATATATTTTAATTACTCTGAATCTCCCCCAACTGGGTTTTATGATTTTATCAGTTTCTATTTCTACCCTTTTTTAATTCTTGTTTATTTGACTTGTATCTATATGATTGTATCTGTTAATTTGTTAGTTAAGGGGCAGCCTTGTATTGTATCTGTTGATTGACTAGGTATGTTTTGGTTATGGAGTTAGCCAGTTAGGTTTTAGCACAATGTCACAAGGCTATGCAATTGAGATTTATTCGAGTCTTTATATAATCTGAGTTCAGTTGGGTGTTGTGAATTTGTGATGATAAACTGATGTGGCCTGTGGGTGTGTGTGTGTGCGGATCGAATTAAGGCCTTAAGGGTTCGATTGTGTGTGTATCTGTGAACTGGGTTCGTATGTGTGCGCTACTCACTTGTCAATTTTACTGTTAGTTTTTCATTTTACTGTTAGTTTTGCTAATTTACTGTTAATGTTGCTTAAAGGAAGAATGGACCAGGAAGACGAGGGTGAGTTTCAAGAACAACTCGAAAGTGAAACCGTGGCTTCAAATCCCAAAAAGAGAAAGACAATGGATAGTAGAAGCAATGTGTGGCAACACTTCACCAAAATCATGGATGAACAAGGCAAACTTAGTTTCGGTAAGTGTAAGTATTGTTCTAAGGATTTAAAAGCCAATACTTTAAGAAATGGTACTAGTAGTTTGCGCAATCATTTAAAATCTTGCAAGTCATTTAATGTTGAAGGTCATCAAACAAAATTAGCTTTTCAACATAATAGTGATAGCACATCATTGAGTAGTTGGACTTTTGACAAAGATTTGGCAAGACAAAAATATACTAAGATGATTATTGTCGATGAGTTACCATTCAAGTTTGGGGAGGGTTTGGGTTTTAGAGAATTTATGGCTACCGTGCAACCAATGTTTCAAATTCCATCTAGATGGACGGTTGCACGTGATTGTTATGAAATGTATGCTCTTAAAAGAAATGATTTAAAAGGCTCATTGGTTGAACCAACACAACGCCTTTGCCTAACTACGGACACATGGACTTCTAATCAAAGAATTAATTATATGTGTTTAACCGCACACTTTATAGACAAAGATTGGAAGTTGCATAAAAGAATATTAAACTTTTGTCCAATTATTAGTCATAAAGGTAAGGCAATTGCAATGGCAATCGAGGAGTGTTTGGTGGAGTGGGGAATTACTAGAGTGTTATCTATCACGGTAGATAATGCTTCCTCTAATGATGTTGCATTGGAAAAATTAAAAGGTAGAATTGGTAATTGGGATTCTAGTATTTTAAATGGTGAACATTTGCACTTGAGGTGTGTTGCTCATATTTTGAATTTAATTGTTAAAGATGGGTTGGGGGTATTTGATGGATCAATTAGTAGGGTGAGAGATGCGGTTAAATATGTGAGATCATCGCCCGCTAGAGAGTTAGTATTTATGGATTGTGCGAAATATGAGAAAATTGAGACTCAAAAATCTTTGATTCTTGATGTGGATACTAGATGGAATTCAACATACGAAATGCTAGATGTGGCGGAAAAGTATGAAAGAGCATTTGATAGGTTTGATATACAAGATCCTAGGTATAAAAAACATCTTAAGTGCAAAAAGACGAATGTTGATAGAAGGCCTACACATGATGATTGGATTACCGTGAGAAAATTTGCATCATTCTTGAAAATTTTTTATGATCTTACTTGCAAGATTTCGGGAACATCTTATGTTACTTCTAATATGTTCTTGCATGAGATATATGCCATTTATGCTATCTTGAAAGAATGGACATATGGTAGTAATGCTCATATGTATGTCATTGGAAAGGAAATGCTAGAAAAGTTTGAAAAATATTGGGGAGATCCAACACAAATGAACAATCTTTTATTTATTGCGGTTGTACTTGATCCAAGACACAAGTTACAATTTGTGGTGTATATGTTAAAACACATGTATGGAGAAGAAGTTGGGGGATTGATAGGAAAGTCTTTAGAAGAAACGATGTATAAAATGTTCAATGAATACAAAGCTAGAATTGCATCGAAACAACAAAGAGATATTGCTAGAGAGAAAAGAAGTGAAGAAAATATTGGTCAAATGCATCCATCTCAATTGTTAAGGATGCAATTTGAGAAAGATATTGGAATGATTTCTAGTGATGGTAGTGCATCGGATTTGGAAGAATATTTGTGTGAGAAATCAAAAACATTTAGGGATTCCGATGAGTTTGACATATTGGAGTGGTGGAGAAATAATTCAATAAGATTTCCCGTTTTATCTCAAATGGCTCGGGATGTTCTAGCTTTCCCAATATCCACGGTAGCTTCGGAATCGGCTTTTAGCACGGGTGGTAGAGTTCTTAATGATTTTAGGAGTTCCCTAAGACCTAAAATGGTTGAAGCACTTATATGTGCCCAAGATTGGATGAGACGAACCGCAAAAGGTATTAATGTTGAAGAGGATCCCGAAGAAATGAAACAACTTGATGAAGATATGCTACTTTCCTTTTTAAAATATGTAATTTTCTGTTTAGTTTAGTCATTTAGAAAAGGTATTAATTGTGGTACTTTTTGTTTACATTTTATTTTTTAGCAATTGAGAAAATGAGCTTGGAAGGAACGTCAACTGCAGGATCGGCTACTGGACAACGACATCAGTAGGTAATAATCTGATAAATAAGTACTTTGCAATGAATTGTAAGTTTCAGAGCTTTTCTATTGTTTATGTTCTTAGTTAGTTCAGTTCTGATAAATAATCTGAACTGTGATAAATAATCTGAATTTTTGATGTGAGACAGGATACCACATCTATAATAGGCTGGTAACAAACGTTACTGGTCTAAATTAACCCAAGGGGATCAAATGATCTTTAGGATTTATTTTATTGAGCTGCATAAATGCAAGTACAGTTATTGAATACTCGTTAATAGTCGAACACTCGAACATGCTTGGGCCTTGTCGGGGTCTATATAGATTGGCTGTCACACTCATTTTGGTCCCTGATGGACATGAATAAAGAGTAGGGCTACTGAACAACTTGTATAATACTTGTAAGAGAAATATATATAGCTTTCCAGATGCATGAGAACATGAAGGCTAAAACTGCAGGAAATTTCATTCTACAAAAACCAGGAACAAAAAGCTTATTCTTGCCACTAAATATTACTAATCCATCAAGGTGGACAAACTTTTCCACACTATCTATTAATATCATTTTTGTACCTGGAAGACAAGTGTAGCTTAATGCCCTGTCTGAGGAATTCACAAGCAGCTGGCCATTGATTCAATTATGTAGAAAAGTGAGGCTGGTACAACTGAATCCAGATTGTCATATCAAAGTAAGACTTGTATATAATAAACTGTGAGTTTAACCTTGTAAGTATCAAGTTATGCAATCTAAACACAACTATAACATTAAAGTACAGATACGGCCAGATAGGGAGATACGACCAACACACTTAAATATCTAATGTCATATGTTCAAAGCTTAACTAGAAACTGATCAATGTGTCTTAACTCTTAACTGATCATCCCAGGCTCCCAGCAGGCAGCAGGTAGCACTCGGCACGTAGTCGGCACTCAGCAGTCAGCACTGCAGTCAGCAAGGCAGCAGCATGATAATGGAAGAATGGAGATTTTACCATTTCAAATTTAATTTGTAATCCTGAATGTTTTAATTTGTAATCCAGAATGTTTCAATTTAATTTGCATTTGTAAGTCTGTAACTTGTATTCTTTAACTTGTATTCTTTGATTCTGAGTTTCTGACTTGTGGTTGTGTATTAGTGATAACTGATAAGTGATAACTGATAAATAGGGATGTTTTACCAAATTTTCTGCAATTTTCAACAGGTTTTTAAAATTTCGGTTATCAATTTCGGTGTTCGGTTAAAACCGAAAAAATATAATTCGGTTCGGTTTAAAACCGAACTAATTTCGGTTCGGTTTTCGGCAGCGGTTTTCCTTCAAATTCGGTTTCGGTTAACCGAAAAAAATTTCGGTTTCGGTTTTGGTTAACCGAATGCACACCCCTAGCAGTGACCAAACACACGCCATCAAACATGGTGAATATTAGGACCGTCAACCGTGTATACTTGGTAGAGTTAACTAAATTTTGCAGCTTGCAAGACACGCTGCATTTACAAACCCACTCACCTATTTATCAAACAGAAGGGGGGCAAGGAGTGGGGGGAGCATCTAAGCTAATTGTGAACTTTGGTATAAACATGACATATCACTCTCTTTTCCAGGACAAAGATTTTCTACCTATACTGATATTTGATACTAGCTGTTTTGATAGTAACATTTCGTACAGGGTCTACCATACCAAAACCATGGCCAGGCATCCTTACGTGCAGAGTTTCATCTGCAGAAATACATCACCAACTCTGACCTTGTGTACAGTTTTGAGGATATTGTAGTCAACTTGCTAGATAAATAAGTAAGAAGTATATGTTTCCAGTCTCATTACTGCTCTCCCCTTTCATTCTGGGGTGACAGACGTACAATTTGAGCCAAACTTTTCTTTTCATGCTTTTACCGGAGGTCTGGATAAAGCTGCAATCAATAGAATTTCCTAATCCTCCATTTTCGGATTTTTTTTCTTTGGTAGTCGCTCAAAAACATTTACAGAGGTATTCGAAACAGCAAAACAAGCACAGATAATTTACTGCAGTATTGTAGGTCAAAACATCTATGTTTAATGGGTCATGGCCCACAGATCTATGTCCAATGTTCAGTGCAATATCATTTATGTAAACGTGGTCTATGTATATTCAGATATAAAGAATGAAAAGATATAAAAGAAAAAAAAAACAGGAAAAAAAATTAAACATTAAAGGTTCGAAGAATTCAATTTTGCAAGGAAAAATACACAGTGAATGGGAAGGTCTGGGTAAAGACACTGACCATCTTTCCTCATCTCATGAAGTAACCCGGAAGCATGCTTTTTAATAATTCCAAGGTAAGATTCAACTTCATGCTCCTCCATGTTAAACAAAACAGCAGAACCATATTGGTATACTACCATATAACGACTTGAGCTTGCTTTCTCTCCTACTGCTGTTCCCTGTACCCAAAAGCTTTAACCATCAAAACAACTAAAAAGAGTACAGCCTATTCTTTCAACTAGAATGAGAGTCACATTAATTCATATCTATTTTTCTGTAAAGGTCAACTACAAAAATTTAAATACTTACACTCTTGCCTCCATTGAGGCTTGAGTCATCAAAAGAAGAGGGGTATTCACTAAGCTACAATGCTAGTGATAGATTAATTCAATATCCAAACACACCTTACGGATATCGAAAATGAAAAGAGCTTGATATATATAATTTCTGAGCTTGCCAGCTACAGGGCAAGGATAGGATAGGGCAAAACTCAAAACTCAACTTCTAGGTAATTCTAGATGTTAGTATTGTATCAAAATATCATTCAGTTGCTAAGTACACTGTTATCACGAAGACGACTAGTCAACACGAAGGTACTCGGGCGCCGAGGTTCTCGAAGCCCAACTTTTTACGACTTTTACTCAAAACTACGAGTACTCTTGTACTCGGGTGCTAAGAACCTCAAACTTCAAACCTCGAAGCCCGACTTCTTAACATATTCAAAACTTATACTTTTGTATAGTTACACTGTTATTACTTTTGATTTAAATTGGACTTGATGTGTTTAATTATATTATATATTAATCTAGTAAATACATGTATAATTAGCACTTTGTCGATTTTTTACGACTAGTCGGGCGACTTGTCGACTAGTCTTCTCGAAGGTACTCGAGCGTTGAGGCTCGACTTGGCGCCGTGATAACCTTGGCTAAGTATTCATAAAATTACGTACATAAAGCTAAACAAAGGTGCAGGGTAAATTTGACTTATATTCTGGATATATATCCATAGTTGTCAAGGCATCGCCTAGGCGGAAGGGCGGTAAAACTTGAAAAGGCGTCCGAACCGCCTAGATTTTAATTGCCTAGTCGAGGTATATGGTGCCTAGGTGGCGCCTAGGCAAGGTAGACGGTGACTACGCAGCGCCTAGGAGAATTAGACGGTGCCTAGGCGGCGAGTTAGGTGTTCAACTATATATAAAACATTTTTCTAATATATGATTCTACTTGGATTATTTCTCCTTTTAGTGGTAAAATTCATAAACTTGTACTATTGAACTATCGTACTCGTGACAAAAGTCTCGAAATTAAAGAAGCAAAAGTATATAAAATCTATTTGATTCAATCAAATAAACTAATCTTCACATCATTGTAATTATTATTAAAACCAATTAAAATGTATCTACATATATCTAAAATATATGCCTATATATAGCAAAACGCCTAACTCGCCTAATGTACGCCTAGGCGGACGCCTTACCGCCTAGGCATCTAGGCAATTTGCCATCACATAGATTCGCCTTTACACCTTGACAAGTATGTATATATCAACTAACTAAACAACAATGAAATGCAAGCCACTGAGCCAAATACTCGGGCTATGGACCCCTTGTGCAAGGATAAAACTCCATTCTACACTAGGCAGTAATGATATTTATTGAATGAGTTTAGAAAAAGACAAGCCCACAGAGCACTGATCAGTGTAAAGAAAAAGACAGAGAAGATTAGAAGAAAAATGATGTCCTAAAGAAAAAACAAGAAAAAAGAAGTACTATATGTAAGAAGGTACTGTGTTTCAGCATCCTTACCGTAGAATTTGTTGAAGAATTGCAAAATTTTAGAGCAATATAATTTGATGAACGGGAGCTTAGAGGAACAACATAACTCAAATTTTCTGCCTGCATGCTCTTCAAATCAATACTGTCAAAATCACAAATCTGAGAAATCCAAACCAGAAAGCACTAAATAATGAAAACAAAAGGGTGTGAATGAGCCCTATAATGCAAGACATGAGGGTATAAAAACATGTAACCCAGGTACAAGCCAATGGAACACTATTAAAATGTTTATACCGAAACAATCAATAAATCTATACCTAACCCTGCTTTACGAGCAGGATACATAAAGTATATTAGGTTTTGTTTTACATCACTTTATTACCTATGCATCAATGTGTTCAGCATTCCAATATATTTGTTCTCAGATACTATTATCTCTCTGTATCCTAGTGCAAACAAAGAAAAGCCGTGCACGATCCAAATTCACAATCTTAAAGTACCCAATCTTACCATTCTACTGAATTCTAAACCAGAACCATAGATATACATAATAGATTCTCCCATTATTTTGGGATTAATCATTCCAGCAAAGTAGAACTCATTAAACACAAAGCTTGTGTCATTTATACCATTCACTCGCGACCATTATACCCTATTACATCAGCTAATTATTCCTATGCATTCCACCAAAACAATCTAATAGCAGAACATCAAAAAGAAATAATATACTAAACACAGCAAAAACCCCTATTCCTACTCATCAATAACATTCCAAAAAGGCCATCATCAGCCCCTTCATCAATTCAAGCATAACAGAACACACTAATTACAAACTTCACAAAATAAATCCAACAGTTACCCAAAAATTAAAAAAAAAAACATTAATCATAAAAAAATTGAAGTTCAAGAAAAAGGGTTAACCTTGTAGATAAAAAGAAAGCTCTGACAGGGATATTTTCAAAGTCTTGATCTTTAACTGGGTCATTACAATCAATATTATGAGATGGGTCGGACCCATTTTCCTCAAAATCATCATCAAACAGAGGGTTTGGACAGGGGACAGCAGAAAATGACCTAAAATTGTAAAAATGAAATCTGGGTGCTGCTGAAACACAACAAGGTTGTATAATAAAAGGGTTAGTATTACTAGAAAGAATAGGGGTTGTTGTTCTTGTTATACTAGAGGTTTGAAAAGATTTAGAGGATAATATAGCAAAGGTAGATACAATTAGGGTAGCACTCCATCTCCCCATTCACGGAAGACGGCTTCTTGCTCTGATTTTTCAGGTTGTGTGTCTATTGTGTGTATTGTTCACAAAGTATACACTGAAACAAGTACTAGTAGTACTAGTCCCCCAAATTATCAATTCTCCGATCTATCCGACCTATTGTAACCAACCTGAGGGCTGGTTAATTCTTCAAAACCAGAAAAAGGGCCTGATACATAAGAATTATCAACTATTTGGGAATAACCGAGGAAATTCATGATTTTATATCTGTTTAATAATTGATAAAGTAAGAACAAGGTACTCGAAATGAACTAAACCAAACATACCCGGTATATCCCGCTCAGAGCAGGGTCTGGGGAGGGTAGGTTGTACGCAGACCATGCCCCCACTTTTTAGGGTGGGGAGGCTGTTTCCGTGAAGACCCTCGGCTAAGTGCACGACATATACGGTGTGTGATATAGACAAAGCAATCTAAAAGATACTCGACAAAGTTCACAGTAATACCTGAGCCCATGGCTTTCTCCACACGGGACTTACCTACCATGCCTCTAGATACCAATAAGCGAAGCTCCCTGCACCTGAGCCCATGGCGTCCTACACATGGGATACACATACCTGCGTGGGATTACTCTCCGTTGTGAGATGATACCTCCGCTCCAAAAAACCCTGAAAGACATAAAAACAACATTATTAAAACAACATTATAAGACCCGAAAATAGGGGAACGCTGAAAACAGCGACCGCGCGCGAGACGGCCGAACTCCTAAGATAGTGATAACCGGGACAACCCAGCTCTGAGGCTCTCAACGACGGAGCCGCTCCCTAGAAGAGAATCCACCACTCTGATAAGCCGTCTCCAAGAGAGCCTATCGTCGGTCATGGTCGCATCTAGGTTAAGGGCCTTCAGATCCATCCGGAGCTGCTCGTCCCACGACCTCTTCGGTCTGCCTCTCCTCCTCACCCCAGTGACCGAGATGTTTTCAACCCTCCTCACCGGGGCTTCAGCCCTCCTCCTGCGGATGTGGCCGAACCATCTTAACCTCCCTTCCCTAATTTTCGCTGATAAAGGCGCCACCTCGAGCTCGCTCCTAAACACAGCGTTCCATCTTGTTCAGCCGCAACATCCTCATTTCCGCCGCTTCCATCTTGTTCTCTAGAGCCTTCTTAGTCGCCCAGCACTCCGACCCATAAAGCAACGCGGGCCGGATAGCCGCTCTGTAGAATTTCCCTTTCAACTTTAAAGGAACTTTCTTGTCACACATCACCCCTGACGCTGCCCTCCACCTAAGCCATCCAGCCTTGATACGATGTGAGACATCATCGTCAATCTCGCCATCCTTCTGGATGATCGAACCCAAGTACTTAAACTTATCCGTACGGGGGACAGTCTGGTCTGCAATCTTGACCTCCACCCCTCCCTCTAAGGCCTCTCCACTGAAGTTACACCAGAGATATTCGGTTTTGGATCGGCTCAAACGCAACCCTTGGGACTCCAAAGTAGCTCTCCATAGCTCCAACTTCCCGTTCACCTCTTCCCTCGACTCTGCCACTAACACGATGTCATCCGCGAAGAGCATGCACCAGGGAACTACGTCTTGAATCCCTCTCGACATGACATCCAAAATGAGGGCAAAAAGAAAAGGGCTAAGGGCCGACCCCTGGTGAAGGCCAATCTCAACCGGGAAAAAACGGGAGTCTCCCACTGGGGTCCGGACGCAAGAGCTAGCTTGAGAGTACATGTCTTGAATCGCCCTAATGTAATATGGTGCAACTCTCCTCTCCTCAAGGCTCTTCCAAATAGCTTCACGGGGTATGCTATCATACGCCTTCTCTAGATCAATGAACACCATATGAAGGTCTTTACGCCGCTCCCTGAACTTCTCCAAAAGACGTCTGACGAGATGAATTGCTTCGATCGTCGATCTCCCAGGCATGAAACCAAATTGATTCTCTGATATTCCGACTACTCTTCTTATCCGACATTCTACCACTCTCTCCCAGAGTTTCATAGTATGGCTGAGTAATTTTATACCCCGGTAGTTACTGCAACTCTGAGCATCGCCTTTGTTCTTGTAAAACGGGACCACAATACCGCGCCTCCATTCCGCTGGCATCTTATCCCCCAAGAGAATAGCATTGAACAGATCTACCAACCATTGAACCCCGACCTCACCAAGACAAAACCAGACCTCGATAGGGATCTGGTCCGGCCCAACCGCCTTCCCTCTCGCCATCTTCTGAAAGGCCCCCTTGACTTCTTCCTTGCTGATAAGCTCTGGGGAACCGATACAAGGCTCGGCCAGTGGCGTGACCGCTTGCCCTGCACCTGTGCCACTCCTCCTCGCCTCGTTGAAAAGATTATGGAAGTACGAGCTCCACCTCTCCTTGATAGCGTCCTCCTTCAAAAGCACTTGGCCTGAGTCATCCTTAACGAACTTAACAGAGCCCAAGTCGCGACGACCTCTTTCTCTCGCTCTGGCTAGTTTAAAAATGGCATTTGCTCCTTCCTTGGTATCTAGACGCTTGTACATCACCTCGAAGGCTTCCTCCTTTGCTTTCGCCACGGCCTTCTTTGCCTCTCGCTTAGCCACCTTGTACGCTTCTATCTTCTGCAACCTCTCCGACCCTGCACTACAAGTCAAAAGCTCTTTAAAGAGTGCAAGTTTCGCCTTTACTTTCTTTTGGACCTCCTCGTTCCACCACCAAGACTCCTTTGGGCCACTAAACCTCCCGGCGGACACCCCCACAACCTTCTCACCCATACTACGAATGGCCTTCGCCAAGTTGGACCACCTACAGTTGGCATCCCCACCCAGCGCAAAGCAACCTCCATTGACCAGAGACTCCTTGAATTCTGCCGCCTTCTCGTCCTTCAAATCTTTCCACAGAATTCTTGGTCTGGAACCTCTCGTCCTGCGCACAGCACGGGCCCCTAAGTGGATATCCATGGCCAACAGACGGTGCTGAGAAGCGCACGCCTCACTCCGGAACACTTTGCAATCCACGCACGTCCTAACATCACTACTGCGCATCAACAGGTAATCGATTTGAGTGTTGTGCCCCCCACTACTAAAGGTAACGAGGTGCTCAGCCCTCTTCTGGAAAACAGAGTTCACAATAACCAACTCATGGGCAGTAGCGAAGTCTAACAATGCGGACCCACTGACGTTCCTGACCCCGAAGCCGAAACCTCCATGCGCACTGGGATAACCGTCTGCCCTCTCACCAATATGACCATTGAAATCGCCACCGAGCACTAGGAATTGATCGGCAGGAAAACTTCCGATCAACCCATCTAAACAGACCCAGAAAGCTTCCTTCTCGTCGTCGCCCAAACCGACTTGGGGGGCATACGCACACACCACGTTCACCACCTTCTCTCCAACCACAACACTGACGGACATGACCCTGTCATTACGCCTCTTCACTTCCACGACGTTGTCTACTAAATCCTGCGCCAAAAGAATACCCACTCCGTTCTTCGATTTGGATAAACCTGAATACCACAATTTATACCCGTTCGCTGCTCTAGACCGCGCTCCCGTCCACCTAGTCTCTTGAATACAGGCCAAATCTACTCTGCGTTTCTTCAACACGTCCACTAGCTCCAGAAATTTGCCTGTCAAAGTACCTACATTTAAACTGCCAAAACGCAAACTGCGTGACATCGACAGAAACTAACACGAAAAAACACCCACGAAACAGGTGAACCAAGTGGGAGCAAAACAAAAAACACAAGAACAATTTACAGCTACCTAACCACCGAAAAGGAAGACCCGACAACAAGAATAAAACCGGGCTAGACAAAGACCCACAACACAATTAAAAAACTGAAAAGAAAACAACACAACTCACAAGAAAAAAGAAACAGACCTCTAACACAATTTAAAAGATAATGTTACCGGCACACTCAGACAAAAAAGCGAAGGAAACAGAACAAACAATGGAAACAATCGGTGATGGGGAGGAGTCAGGAGATAAAATAAAAAATAAAAACAACAAGTATAATTACACATAAAAAAATAGAAACATAAAGTACAATTACACAAGGCAAACGGAAAAAAAGGGGGGGGGGGAAGAAGACTCAGCGAAAGCGACAACTTCGGTAAAAGATTAAAACTGAGATACGAGGGATTGGAGAGAACAACCGGGAAGTGAAGACTCCTGGGTGCAAGAGAAGGGAGGGGAGAAAGACGACTACGGGTGAAGAAAGAGGATAGGAAGAGTTTGGGAGATTTAGGGGAGGGTCGAAGTTAGAAAGCACAAGAAAAGAGCGAGTTAAAGAGATTGAGGGGTAAGCAATATACTCCGATCGAGTAAGCTGAATAAAATAGAAGGGTTGTTAAGGTAAACGATTGTTGTTAAGAGTGGAGGTGGAGGTTATGGAGGAAGGGAAGAGACGGGAGAGACGGGAGAGGAGAGGCAGAGAAGGGGGTAGGGAGAGAGGGAGAGACGAGGGAGAGAGGATGAGGGAGATAGTGAGAGAGGGAGAGACGAGGGAGAGAGGATGAACGAGAGTGCAGGGGAAGCGGGGGAACACTGCGGTGGAACAGCAAAACGCCGAGGGAACCGACACGACTAAACGAAAACGAAACAGACAAACGAAACAGAAAAACGAAGGAAAGCAAACAGAAGGAAAACGAAAAGTAGAATGCTGAGATTGACCAATGAATTCCGGCGGAACGCCGGTCAGTTAACACCAAAATGCCGATAACGGCTAGTAAAGCTTTAGAGAGAATTCTTGAGAGCGTTTGTTTTTATGTTACTCCTAGATCTTATACTAAACTTATCATTGAAATTGAGATAATAGACATAAACAAGGTTGACAGGAATTAAATGGGTTAAATGGCAGTTAGGTCACTCAATTGACTGAAAATTTTCAGTTGGGTCATCCAACTCAAAAAACTTTCATCCAGGTCACTTAACAAATAAAAACTTTCAATCAGGTCATAAAACATGTTAAATGACCTGATTTTGACGTGTTTAATGACATGATTTTAACGTGTTTAATGACCTGATTGAAAGTTTTTAACGTGCTTAAAGACTTGAATGAAAGGTTTTATTTGTTAAGTGACCTGATTGAAAGTTTTTTGAGTTGGATGACTCAACTGAAAGTTTTGAGTCAGTTGAGTGACTTAACTGCCATTTAACCCGGAATTAAATTGCTGAACTGAAAATACAGGAAATGAAATAAACGACAGCTGTTCTTCGATGATCTTTCCTTCTGTAGAGAGCATGGTGTATATAGTTAGACATGTACTAATTTGGGCTCAGCTGGGATTGTAAAAGTGGACTCCGGCCCAACTGTAATACTAATAAGTAATAACAGGCCCATGTAAATGCCGGGTCCGTTACATTCCATTCCCCTTAAAAACATTCTTGTCCTCAAGAATGATAAAATCTGAGAACATTTCAAGTAATGACAATCTCCAGGAACTTGTTTATAACAGCCCTGTGCAGTACCGAAATGATTATCTTTCTGATAAGCTACTGAAGACAACTCAGAACGTGAGTTCTCAACCCCTCTATCTTCAGTCACATTTCCCTCTTTTTCCATACAATTACTGCAAGAACGCCCAACAATATCCACAAAGGTAGTTATTTTTCTAGCTGCTCTGGCATCTCCAGCTTCATCCTTACACAATGGTAGATAAGTTGCATGCACACCCGAAGTTGCCATATCCGGGGTTACACCATTCGAAAGACTTCTGCAAATAGGTTTCTTAAGGCTATATAGGATAAGTGAATCTTGAAAAACTTGTTTGTAACAACCATGTTCTCCTGGATCAAATACAAGAACTACAATGTTCCTATACCAAGTAAGGAGCATTTTCTTCACCATAGTCAATGTCGACATAGGTCACATAGGTATGAGTAGATATTCCCTTAATCGAGATGACTTAATTGATGCTACATGAGGATCAAAACGTGGGTGGTTCTGACTAACCAGAAGAAGTGGTTGCCAAGGAAACTGAAGTGCAATAGATAAAAACACTGCAGCAAGGTTGCCATTATCGCAACGAATCTCACCAACATTTTGATATTCTGTTTCCCAGCAAATATCAAAAACTAACAGTAGCATTACTGAGTTACTGTATCGACTTTGAGAGGAATGATCATTAAATGGTGACCTTAAAAGGATGAACAAACCTGATAAATCCGCAACAGCTGCAACTTCAGTTCTTCTCTGAAATTGCATTGTATTACTATGGTTTTCAGACGAAATTCCAGGTCTCCATTGCCTCTGAAGAAGTTCAGATGAACACTTTACAAATATATATGCGTCCTCGCCAAGAATCCCAGCCTCCATAGTTTTGATCCCACCAACATGTTGAAATCCAATGGCGATGCTAAGTAGTAGTGGTGTGACATACAGCAACAACAGATCTTGCACCTTATTCCTTTTGCAATATGAAATTGCATCTTTGACATCATTGTCATGAGTTACAAACCTAATAATTTTACTGCTGTTGCACATCACTTTTCTGTTAAAGAAACCTTGAAAGAGTTTCAGAACTCGTAGATGCCTGACAGAACCATTAATAAGTATGGTATGATGGCAACAACTTGTTTCTTGTCCAGGATCAAATACTAATATTATTACACGTTTCCTCCTTGATTCAAGATGCACCATTAAAATCTGCTCCATTGTAAAAAACTTCAGAGTAATCGCCTCATTTTCCTTACCAACACACAACGATTGCAAACGAGCAGAAGCACTCAATGGGGAAACATCCAACAGATTAAAATTCTGCCCCTTCTCATCACCTAGGGGTGGCAAAATCTGATACGACCCGAAACCCGACACGAAACCGACACGGAAAAATACGAATTAGGGTCGGGGTTTTTACGTTTCGGGTCGGGTTCGGGTTGGGTAAATTTTTACCCATTGGGTTCGGGTCGGGTTCGGGTTAACCCAGTGTACCCGAACCCGACCCGAAATTTTTTTATATATATAATATATTATATATAAATATATATTTATATTACAAAATATTTACATTTGTCATCTATTTATATATTATTTAAATAATTTTATTCAAATATCATCTCATAAAGTTATTATTATAGATTTTTTTAATATATTATAAAGAAAAATAATTTAATAAAATTATAATAATTAATTTTTAATAATTTTTGGGTCAAAACAGGTCATTTTCGGGTTGATCGGGGTACATAACAGGTCGGGTTCGGGTTGAAAATTTCAACCCGTTTCGGGTTCGGGTCGGGTTCGGGTTGACCCAAAAACAGGACCAGGTACAGCAAACCCGACACGAACCCGACCTGTTACCCGAAATTGCCACCCCTATCATCACCTAGAGAAAATTCTAGTGACAACCCTGCCTTATGTTTATTTCTAATATAAGAAACATTAGAAGTAATGCCCCCCGGATCATATATAAGCAATTTCTTTTTCCTACCCTCCACCTCTTTTAAAGAACTCCCAATTCTATAAACTTTTCCTTCCCTCGCCAGCCATATAATTCCATCACCACTAACAACCTCTTTTCCCTGTAGGTTGTAAAAACTCTTATCATTTTCAGCAAGTGCAAAGGCAGAATTTGATTTTACACTGTCCACATATTCACTTCCCACTATACTCGTATCAGCAATTTTTACAATAACAGCAAACGCAGTTTGAAATTGCACATTGGAATTGACTGCATAACTACTGGCAGAAACCATGGAGGATGCTACAACCACAAATGCTTTATAGTTGCTCCTTTCATTTTCTTCATCCAATTCTTCGTCGCCCTTGTTATCGATATAAAATAAGACATTAGTGTCAAACTTCTTTCCATTAGTGACTAAATCTGCTTGCTCATTATCAGTTTCCAAACTACTAAGCACAAGTCTGGCACAATATTTTGACATGTCATTGTCCAATATACTTATCCCCTGATCCTCCAGGTTATATATCCACTTTAAGATTACTTTAGGTGAGTATCCATTTGGCCCACTGGATTTGTTCCCCATACCAATCTCTTTGTTAACCCACTTAATGAGTTCAGCCGGGAGATGAGAAGCTGAGAAGGCATTAATATAAGAAATGGATTTTGCATGATCTCCGTTTTTCCTATATGTCTCCGTATCTTCATGGGTTACCATCAATCTGGCCATAGCCAAACTCTGCTTAACAGGTCGATGGGTCACTCTATCAGGTTTACGAAAAGAATACTCTAGCAATATCACAACATCGTATAGCACTTTCATCAAAATAATCTCATCTTCAAAACTCAATAGTGAAGTGACAGGCAAGGTCGGCTCCAACAACATCTTCACAAGGGTCTCAAGAAAGAACACATTCTTAAACCCAGTTACAGAACCAACAGCCCAAACCCTCAACTCCTCAGCACAGACGTCTTCACTATCCCTAAAAGCAACTTTTCCACCAAGAACCGACTCACTATCATCTTCAACTACCGTTTCTAGCTCAACATCACTCTCATCGTCCCAATCCCACTCTCTATTCCACGGCTCGTATCCCGATGTATTCTCCTCACCCCTATCATTTTCAGTAGCTAATGACTTCCCTTGTAATTTATTGTCAACCAATTTTGATTTGTCTGTAAAATCGTCTTGCATCTTCTCAATTATCGCAATCATTTGAGCAAGTTTGTCTTCCCACTGATTCCCCTTATCACTAGAAGCATCGTTAGGGTTATCCATAAGTTTGGGAGAATCAACTAATGTGGTAGTGATGGGTGTTACAGGAGTAGTTGATTCAAGGGTGTAATAAGGTTGTTCAGTAGAAAGGTTGGTGTGACAAGGTAGGGTGAACGGTGGAGTGTAGATATAAGGTGCTGGTGATACAGGGGAGTGATACACCTCTGTTTAGCTAATAGGACTTTCCGCAAACACCTTATAGGCAGAATAGTTGTTACGATTTTCATCCAAAAATTGTGAGTTAGAACCTTGATTAGTGTAGGTAAATGATAGTGGCACCGGAGGTGGTTCATACTCATGTGTATAATACGGATTAGGGGTACCAACCTGAGTGTGGGGAATCGACGATTGACAACCGCAGAGACATGGAGACGCAACCATCACATCCGAGGAAGGACAGCTCTGATACCATTTGTAACCAACCTGAGGGCTGGTTAATTCTTCAAAACCAGAAAAAGGGCCTGATACATAAGAATTATCAACTATTTGGGAATAACTGAGGAAATTCATGATTTTATATCTGTTTAATAATTGATAAAGTAAGAACAAGGTACTCGAAATGAACTAAACAAGGAATTGAAATTGAGATAATAGACATAAACAAGGTTGACAGGAATTAAATTGTTGAACTAAAAATACAGGAAATGAAATAAACGACAACTGTTCATCGATGATCCTTCCTTCTGTAGAGAGCATGGTGTATATAGTTAGACATGTACTAATTTGGGCTTAGCTGGGATTGTAAAAATGGACTCCGGCCCAACTGTAATACTAATAGGTAATAACAGGCCCATGTAAATGCCGGGTCCGTTACACCTATTCTTCAAAGGTGCGTCTCCTCCTCCTTTCATTTTTTCCCCATCCGTTTATATATAAGCAATTGTATGTATGTATATACGTACTTGGTGGTTTGATTATTGCTCCGCTACAAACCCTAGCTTTTCTATTTTTCTTTTCAGCTTCCAATTACTCGCTGTACGTTGATCTGTGTGTAATATTTTCACTTAATTTTGTGCTTAATTATGGATTATTTTGTTTCTTAAGTTTAATACATTGGAATCTGTTTGATCTGTAAATTAATATGCTTGCCGTCGTTGTATTGGAGACGAAATTGGGATTGTCACTGAATTATTTGGGTTTTGCCCAGTTCCATGTGTCGATTTGGTTGTTTTAGCACTCTGACTAGATACCTTGTGTAATACGTGAGAATTTTACATTTTGTCACCTCAGTTGTACCTCGTCTCGCACTTGCTGTACTCTACTTTGATAACCTGTGCAGTGTGTGTGCTTTTGCTTATTGTGGTGTCCGGCAATTTGAGCTTTCTCGGGGTGTATTAGTCATTCACCCTCATCTTTCCTAATTCATTAATGTTAACTAGGGGTGAGCATCGGGTGGTTTGGGCGGTTTAGGACCGTCAAACCTACCAAACCATAAATTTCAGGTTTTTAATTTTTCAAACCATAACCAAACCAAAAACCATAACATTAAAAAAAAACCAACCTAATTATAACGGTTTGGTTTGGTCGGTTTCGGTTTAAAACCATGACATAATTTAGTTATTATCCATATGCATAGGTAGGTAGAGAGATCTATCCCATTTAGGAAGGAGAAACTATAATAAAATGAGTTAATGAGAGAACTCAACAAATACCAGAAAAAAATTAAAAGAACCACATATATATATATATATATATAATATTTATATATTATTTAATCTTAATGGTCGGGTTGGTTAAATCGGGTGGAAAAATTATTAAAACCAAACCCAACCCAAAATTTTCGGTTTTTAAAAATTTAAAACCATAACCAACCCAAATCGAAAAAAAACCTAAACTTTCGGTTTGGTCGGGTTGGTTTGATCGGTTTAACCGGTTTTCGGTAAACCGTGCTCACCCCTGATGTTAACTATTGATGAACTTTTGTTATATCGTGGACTAGTATTTTTCACTCAATTTTTAATTAAATCTAATTGTTTATATTGGAAACTAGTTGTATTTTTCTACTTTGAAAACCATAACTGATTTAACACAAATCTCATAAAAGTTGACAGTTGATGTATCAATGTAGTTCTTACAAGGCCAATTTTTTCCTAGGGCTTGATATGGATTTGAGGGTGGATTGCTGGTGTTTTTTTTAGGAAAAAAAGCCCTTAATAAATCAAATGGTAGTAAACAACATGCTGGAAATTAAAGTACAGAAATAAATGTGTGAGATGAAGTATAATTCAGATACAAAGTGCATATCTTCTGCTGCTTAATGGGATTTAAAGAACCTAAGCTCTTCTTATAGACCTTAACCTTCCCCAACTTGTCATTACACAGGGACAGGGTCCATATAAGAGGTGGTTGGCCGACCATAAACTAATACATAAGGTATTTATTAAGCTCTGAAAGACACGTGAAAGCTGAAGAGATGGTTATGCCGATTTAGAATCATTGTTGAAGTTTGCCTGGCACTTAATTTACTCTTTAGCTCTTAATAATTTGCGTGTTTGATAAAATTTATGGTTGGTTAGTTACAGACCTTTTGTTTTCAGGTATTTGGTTTGTATTGTTAAGTGCTGTTTGTATCGGTCATTGCGAGTAATTTTCAGTTGTCTGGAACAGTCTTAACAGTTATAACATTCCTATAGCAACTCAGACCTGGAAATACTGCTGTCTACCTACCTCATTCTCTGTTGTTTAATTGTTATGGATGAAAAGTTCGACAGATACTTATTGTCAAGGTGCTATACAGTGATCAAGTGTCTGGACAGTGGACTCCTAGGCACCCATTAAGCAATGAGGCACTCACAAGTTGTTATATTGTTTACTCTAGACTATCTGATTATGAGATCCTCTCTTTCCTACTCCATGACATTAGATACTTGGATCTTTATTGATAAATGAAAAAGACATGTCTACCACATGAATTTTACAGATTGAGGAAAACAGACAGTTTCTAATTTGAATGTTAATGCTTCTTCAATGTTATAATATTTTAGTTTAACTTTGTACAACTTGTAATCGTTACATATGTAGTTATGAATAACTTTCTGTAGACTCCAAGGAAGTTAACATTTTAGAGTTCCAACTTTATACTATCAGGTTGACAATCATGAGAATCAAAACTCTCTTGCTTTTACTATGAGATTTTTAGCTTGGCATTTTTGGGTACTGATGACGAGCTGAAGTGAACATTAAGGACAATTTTTCATAAAGCATGAACTAGTAAACTTTTTAACGGGGGACAGCTTTTATTATTATATAACACTTAACTTCATATCACAAGTAGTCTTACAGTAGAGATTAACCTTTAAAATTTAATTGAGCTCTTGGAAATATTGTTTTCTTGATAATGATCACTTGGTTATACTTGTACAGACTTTCGAAAGAGATCCATGGCATCATATCTTCCAGCAACCACTGAATCTTTGGTTCTGGCTACAGAAGCCAAAGCTGCACCTGAAGCCATTGCGATTCTCTACCGCGTACTTGATGACCCTTCATCGACTTCTGAAGCTCTAAGAATCAAAGAACAGGCAGTTTCTAGTCTTTCAGATCTTCTTAGAGAACAAAGTAGGGCAGAAGAACTGCGGAACCTTCTGACTCAGTTAAGGCCATTTTTTGCCAAGATCCCCAAGGCCAAAACTGCCAAAATTGTTCGTGGAATTGTTGATACTGTTGCCAAAATACCTGGTACATCTGATCTACAGGTCTCCCTTTGCAAAGAAATAGTTGAGTGGACCCATGCTGAGAAGCGTACGTTCCTTCGTCAACGGATTGAGGCAAGGCTTGCAGCTCTTTTGATGGAAAGCAAGGAGTATTCAGAGGCACTAAACCTTCTGTCAGGTCTGATTAAAGAGGTAAGAAGGTTGGATGACAAACTACTGCTTGTGGAGATAGATTTGTTGGAGAGTAAGCTCCATTTCTCTTTGAGAAACCTTCCCAAATCAAAGGCTGCTCTCACAGCTGCAAGAACAGCTGCCAATGCAATTTATGTGCCACCAGCTCAACAGGGAGTTATAGATTTGCAAAGTGGGATCCTTCACGCAGAAGAGAAGGACTACAAAACTGGTTACAGCTATTTCTTTGAAGCTTTTGAAGCTTTTAATGCACTTGAAGACCCTCAGGCTGTTTATAGTCTCAAGTATATGCTTCTGTGCAAAATCATGGTCAATCAGGCTGATGATGTAGCTGGAATAATATCATCACAAAAGGTGGGATTGCACTATCAGGGCCCAGAACTTGATGCAATGAAAGCAGTTGCTGATGCTCATTCAAAGCGCTCCCTTAAGCTTTTTGAGTCCGCTCTTCGGGATTTTAAGGCACAGCTAGAGGAAGATCCAATTGTCCATAGGCACCTATCCTCCCTGTATGACACTTTGCTGGAGCAGAACCTCTGCAGGTTGATTGAACCTTTTTCAAGGGTCGAGATCAGTCATATTGCTGAGTTAATTGAATTGCCGCAAGAGCATGTAGAGAAGAAATTGTCGCAGATGATCCTTGATAAGAAGTTTGCAGGTACCTTGGACCAGGGTGCTGGATGCCTCGTGATTTTTGATGACCCCAAGTCGGACGCAATCTACCCTGCAACATTAGAAACCATTTCTAATGTGGGCAAGGTTGTTGATAGCCTCTTTACGAGGTCTGCCAAAATTATGGCTTAAATGTACTGGTTCACGGAATACTTTCTTGCCCTAGGGGTTTCCTTTCTCATTTGTGCAACATTGGCTTGCTCAAACTTATTACTCCCAGATTTTTCTTATGATGTTGCTCTAGGACACTGAGTTTACTTTCATCGTCGAATTCTCAGACCAAATCTAGCATGTTGATCTTAGAAAGTTCAATGCTAATGTTATTCATCTCTTCAATATTTGTATTGCATGAAGTTTTAAGGGAAAACCTTTGTGATTGGCTTGCGAGAAGTTTGTGAGGAAAGCAGTGCGTTTAGTCCTTGAATGACCATGTAGTTAACAGTTGTACAATGTGCAATTGGCGTTTTAAATTTTATATGCTCGGAGCTGGCGTTGAATTTTCAGACCAAATCTAGCATGTTGATCTTAAGAAGGTTCAATGCTAATGTTATTCATCTCTTCAGTATTTGTCTTGCATGAAGTTTTAAGGAGAAACCTTTTGACTGGCTTTGGCGTACAAAAAGTTTGTGAGGAAAGCAGTAGGGGTGGCAATTTCGGGTAACGGGTCGGGTTCGTGTCGGGTTTGCTGTACCTGATCCTGTTTTTGGGTCAACCCGAACCCGACCCGTACCCGAAACGGGTTGAAATTTTCAACCCGAACCCGACCTGTTATGTACCCGATCAACCCGAAAATGACCTGTTTTGACCCGAAAATTATTAAAAATTAATTATTATAATTTTATTAAATTATTTTTCTTTATAATATATTAAAAAAATCTATAATAATAACTTTATGAGATGATATTTGAATAAAATTATTTAAATAATATATAAATAAATGACAAATATAAATATTTTGTAATATAAATATATATATTTATATATAATATATTATATATAAAAAAATTTCGGGTCGGGTTCGGGTATACTGGGTTAACCCGAACCCGACCCGAACCCAACGGGTAAAAATTTACCCAACCCGAACCCGACCCGAAACGTAAAAACCCCGACCCTAATTCGTATTTTTTCGTGTCGGTTTCGTGTCGGGTTTCGGGTCGTGTCTGATTTTGCCACCCCTAGAAAGCAGTGCTTTTAGTCCTTTAACGATTAAGCGGTTGTACAATGTGCAATCGGCGTTTCAAATTTTATATGCTCGGAGCTGCAATTATACCAAATGTGATGAACACATATTGCTAGCTTTTATTAAACCGTCTTACACCAATTGCTTGCATCTTATCTTTCGTCGATTAGATGATCAGTGCAAACCAACATGAATATTGATTGATTAGAGATGCAAAGGATCACTTTATTTATAAAAATGCGCTCCATTTTTTTTTTTTTAAGCATGTATTTAAGTTTCTTTCATGTTTTCTCAGAAACTTTGTAAAGGAAAAAGTTAAAGATACGGTGAAATGAGTAATTATATTTCTCCCCTGAGTTTTTTTTAAAAGTTTGGAAAGTAAATATTGAAGATAATACAAAATAAATTGATATGGGCTGAAAATAAGCCATAAAAACACATTTAATGTTGCATTAAATGAACCCAACTTGGTCCAAGGTCAAAGCCCAATTACGAGGCCCAAAACCTTAATAATGATAATAAATTCGTAGCTGTAAAATCAGCCAAATAAAAGACCCCGTATTTGGGTCAACAAGGAAACCAAATCATATCAGGAGTGATCTTCAAGGCATATAATTCCAATACTTATCTTCTTATCTGTTAGAAGGCTCTAGAATTGGGCCTAAGTTGTGGCTTGCCCACCAAGACACCTAGTTATACTCTAATTCCAAGGCATCCAATGCCTATATAAAGGACCTGATCCTTCAACCTAGAACTACGTTTTTTGGCTTGATTCTTGATATATTGCAAGATACGTAGGCATCTTGTGAGGACCTGAGTTAAGTCACGAAACACTTGATCAGCCATTAAAGCTCGAAGCTCTCCCTAACCCTAGCATTCAATACGCAATAAATACACCCTACTTTTTATTCCATAACATTTGGCGCCGTCTGTGGGAACCGGATATCAACCATGGTTACCACCCGGAGAACACCAACACTTTCTGAAACCATCACTAACACCACCGCACCCCCGATTGGGGAACAAGTGCCCCCAGGGGCGAATACTCAACCGCTGGTCACTCAGCCACAAGGAACTGAAGCGCAACCTCATGAGTCGTTACCCTTAGTGACGAATCCCACCACCCAAGGGACGAATCCCCTTCAGATGGTGGTCGCCCCTTTCGGAGGGCAGTCCGCTCCACCCACCGCTCAGATCTCTACTACAAGTGATCCCCGCAAGCACGAACCCGATATATGGGTTGCCCAATTATCCCCCGTATTAGGCCGGACCAAGTGGTCACGCCCTCCAGATACACGAGCCATACAATCCACCTTACATCAGAGGTTTAGGACCCAATCAAGGCCAACAATACTATGACTACTCAGGCCCGTATTCTGATGACTCATCCTCGGAAGAAGATAGGGATAAAGCCCCGAGGAGACGTCGTCCAAGTAAGGAACCTATTGGACGCCGAAGAACTCATGATCGACCTCCCTTAACGGCTGCTGAAAAAATCAAGGCTCATGAGGCCAAGATCCAAAAACTAAAGGAGGACATAGAAAGGGAACAGCGAAGACAGAATCAGAATCGACTCCCACCAATGACGAGAGGAGACATTCCTTTTGTTGATTTGGAAAGAACCCCGAGGAGAGAGAGAAGGACCGAAGTCCCTAGAGGTGGAAACACGAGGGTCGAAACCCCCAGAGGCAACCCTGAAGACTTAATGCAACTTGGAGATCCTGATGATCCAACCCCTCCATTCACTGAGGAGGTGATGAACGCGCATATATCACGGAAGTTCAAGATGCCTACCATAAAGACTTACGATGGAACGGGAGATCCCGCTAACCATGTAAGAACGTTCTCTAACGCACTGTTGTTACAACCTGCCAGTGACGCCTTGAAGTGTAGGGCGTTTCCCCAAACCCTAGCGGGCATGGCGCAACGTTGGTACAGTCGCCTACCACCAAATTCCATCGCCTCTTTCAAAGAGCTGAGCACCGCTTTCGTCAGCCAATTCATTGGCGGAAGGATTCATGAAAAGGATTCCGCGTCCCTCATGACTATGGTTCAAGGGAAGAATGAGAATCTTAGAGATTACCTCAAACGGTTCACCAAGGAGACGCTCAACATTACTGATTTAGAGAACAAAGTGGCCATGGTGGCTTTGCAGAATGGGACTTCGAATGTTTATTTCAAGATGTCATTGGCCAAGCATCCCCCTGAGAACATGATTGAGCTTCAACAAAGGGCGAGTAAGTATATCAAAGCTGAGGATAGTCTAAAGAAAGAGTCAGTAACGGGAAACACCGGGAATAGTGACAATTCTAGGAAGAGAAAGACGGACGAAGAATATGATGGGAGAGATAAGTACCCGCGCACGGGCAGAGATTCTGATTCAGCCCCTAAAAAGGGTAGTCCAGGACAAAGGTTTACGGATTATGCAAGGTTGAACGCCCCAAGAAGCCAAATCCTGATGGACATAGAGAAGGATATGGACGTAAGATGGCCGAAGCCATTAAGGACAGATCCTAAGAAGAGAAATAAGAACCAATACTGCCGATTCCACAAAGTCGTGGGGCACGATACCGACGATTGTAGGCAACTGAAAGATGAGATTGAGTTCTTGATCCACAGAGGAAAGTTAAATAAATTCTGCAAAGATGGGGATCGAGGAAACTCGAGATGGGATTATGATAGGAATGATGAAGATCGTAACCGTAATCCACAGCCCCGGGGGCCAGTGATAAACATGATTTTCGGTGGCCCGACAGCAGCCGGGTCAAGCAGAAATTCCAGAAAGGCATATGCACGAGAGGTGATGCACATTGTTGGGGAAGCACCAAAGCGTGCAAAAACGGAGGTCTCGATTGGATTCGATGACTCGGACCTTGAAGGGGTGAAGTTCCCCCATGATGACCCGCTAGTGATCTCACCTGTGATAGGCAACTCCCAAGTGAAGAGAGTCTTGATAGACAATGGAGCCTCAGTGGACATTCTGTTCCATGATGCCTTTTTGAAGATGGTATATATCGAGTCTCAGTTGACACCATCGAATATGCCCATATACGGGTTCAATGGAGTAGAGTCGAAAGTTGAGGGGACAATTCAGCTACCCATGACTATAGGGCAGGAGCCACGGGAGGCCACTCAGATGTTAAACTTCTTGGTCATCAAAGCCACGTCTACCTATAATGCTATCTTAGGCAGGACGGGACTCCATGCATTCAAGGCAGTTGCCTCTACATATCATTTGAAAATTAAGTTCCCAACCAGAAATGGTGTGGGAGAAGAAAAAGGAGATCAAAAAATGGCAAGGAGTTGTTATGTGGCCGCTTTGAGGCCTGATGGAACTGGGGGGCAGGTCCTCCCGATTGAGGATATGGACATCCGTGAGGATGAAGAACGAAGAGGAAAGCCAGCAGAGGACTTGATTCCCATACCCTTGGAGTTGGGAGATCCTGAGAAGGTTACTTACATCGGAACATCTTTGAAAGACCCCTTGAGAAGAAAGCTGATTGCCTTCCTACAAGACAATAATGACGTCTTTGCATGGACAGCAGCCGATATGCCAGGGATAGATCCCCAACTGATAACACACAACTTGAATGTGGATCCGGAACGGAAGACGGTGAAACAAAAAAAGAGAGATTTTGCACCTGAGAGGCAAGAAGCCATAAAACAGGAGGTCGATAAACTCCTAGAAGCAGGTTTCATTGAGGAAATTCAGTTCCCAGAATGGTTGGCCAATCCTGTAATGGTCAAGAAGGCCAATGGAAAGTGGAGGATGTGCATAGACTTTACTGATCTGAATGATGCATGCCCAAAGGACTGTTTCCCTTTGCCAAGAATCGATATGTTGATAGATGCCACGGCTGGACACGACATGCTGAGTTTCATGGATGGCTTCAGTGGCTACAACCAAATTAAGATGCACAAGGACGACATCCCTAAGGTATCATTCATCACCGACTTTGGTGTATTGTTACCTGGTCATGGCCTTTGGACTGAAGAACGCAGGAGCTACCTATCAGAGGTTGGTAAACAAGATTTTTGCCCATCTCATTGGAAAGACTATGGAAGTTTATGTGGATGATATGTTGGTGAAAAGCCTACACAAGGCAGATCACATTGAGCACCTACGTGAGGCATTTGAAGTGCTGAGGCACCATAAGATGATGTTGAACCCAACCAAGTGTGCTTTCGGTGTTGGGTCAGGAAAGTTCTTGGGTCTCATGGTCTCGAAACGGGGAATCGAGGCTAACCCCGACAAAATCAAGGCTATCTTGGACATGGAACCACCACGTTCTATAAGGGACGTACAGAAATTAACCGGGAGGATTGCTGCATTGGGGAGATTCGTCTCCAAATTCGAGGACAAGTGTTTGCCATTCTTTAAAACCCTGAAGAAGGTAAAAAACTTTGAATGGACAGAGGAAAGCCAAGAGGCCTTTGAGCAAGTGAAGAAGTATATGGCTGAGGCCCCATTGCTAGCCAAGCCAAGTATGGGAGAAATCCTCTATCTCTACTTAGCAATTTCTGGTCAAGCTGTGAGTGCGGTGCTGGTAAAGGAGGAAAGCAAGGTTCAAAAACCCGTATACTATGTGAGTAAAGTTTTACACGGAGCAGAGTTGAACTACTCCACTATTGAGAAGTTTACCTTAGCATTGGTAACTGCTTCTAGGAAACTACGGCCATATTTTCAGGCACATAAGATAGAGGTCCTTACAGAACAACCGTTAAGGAATATTTTGCACAGCCCTAAAGCTAGTGGTAGGCTCATCAAGTGGGCAATTGAGTTGGGAGAATTTGATGTTAAGTTCAAGCCAAGGACGGCCATCAAAGCCCAGGCATTGGCTGACTTCGTGGTTGAATGTACCATCGACAACCAAGAAGTCGGGGGGCAAGAGATAGTACCTCAAGAAGGCAATGAACCGCATAAGGAGGATAGGGAACCCGTGCTCGAGGAGAAGGAATACTGGATGCTCTATTTTGATGGGGCATCAAAAACAAAAACAAGTGGTGCAGGTCTTGTTCTGCAAAGTCCCGATGGATTCGCGATTGAATACGCCCTGAAGTTGGACTTCCCAACAACCAACAATGAGGCAGAGTATGAAGCTTTGATAGCCGGGCTTGGTCTGGCAGGGGCATTAAGGGTTAAGAATCTTAAAGTTTGTGGAGATTCAAGGCTAGTTGTGGCCCAAGTCAATGGAGAGTTTGAGGCAAGGGATGAAACCATGGCCAAGTACTTAAGGCTTGTGAAGGCAGTAATGACTCAATTTGATGAGTGTTACATAGAGCACATTCCGAGGGAGGAGAACATCAAGGCCGATGCCTTATCCAAGTTCGCCTCCTCCGAGATAGAGAATTACTCTGGAAGTGTCTACTTCCAAGTTCTGAGAGCCCCTACCATCGATTCAAAGTTGGTCGCGCCTATTGATGTCAGGGAATGTTGGATAGATCCCATAAAAGCACACCTCGAGGCCGGTTGGCTCCCGACTAATGCCATGGAGGCACGAAAATTGTCTGTGAGGGCTTTAAGGTATGCACTAATTGAAGGGATACTATACAAGAAGTCTTTTATGATTCCATATCTAAAAAGCTTAAGAACTGAGGAGGCCAAATCAACTATTGAGGAGGTCCATGAGGGGATTTGTGGACAGCACTTGGGGGGCAGGGCCCTAGCTCACAAGATAGTTAGACTCGGGTTCTATTGGCCTGAGATGATGGCCGATGCTAAGGATTACGTGAAAAAGTGTGACCGGTGCCAGAAACATACACCAGTGGTTAGGCAACTGCCAGAGATGTTGACATCCATCAGCTCCCCCATTCCCTTTGCTATGTGGGGGATGGATATACTTGGGCCATTTCCCATGGCCACTGCACAAAGGAAGTTCTTGATAGTTGCTATCGATTACTTTACCAAATGGATTGAAGCCAAACCGTTGGCCAAGATTACGACCAAGCAAGTCGCGCAGTTCCTGTGGGAGAACGTCATGTGTAGGTATGGAATACCACAAATCCTGGTTACGGACAATGGGTTACAATTCAACAACAAAGAATTTAGGGACTACTGTGATGATAATGGAATTGAGCTTCGGTTTACCTCGGTTGCCCACCCTCAAGCCAATGGGCAAGCTGAGGTTGCTAATCGAATCATCCTTGATGGACTTAAGAAAAGGGTAGAACGCTCTAGGAACACCTGGGTGGATGAATTACTACCCATACTCTGGGCGTACCGCACCACCTGTAAGGTGATCACCGGGGCAACCCCATTCATGTTAGCTTACGGAGCTGAGGCTGTAGTACCCGTAGAAATCATGCATACATCTCCACGGGTGGAAGCCTTCGAACCTGACACCAATGAAGAAGGAATGAGGATGGCCCTCGACTTGATCGATGAGGTGAGGGACGAAGCCCATGCTAGGAATACTGAACATCAGAAGAAAGCTTCCTTCTACTATAACCTAAGGGTGAAAGAAAGGTTCTTCCGTCAGGGGGACCTAGTACTTAGAAAGATTGAAGCATCCGGAGTTGGACAGAAGGGGAAGCTGGCTCCAAATTGGGAAGGCCCCTATCGGGTCAAAGGCACATTGGGACGAGGATCATACAAGTTGGAGACTTTGGAAGGAAACGAGGTGCCTCGCACTTGGCATGCATCGAACCTCAAAGTCTATTATGTTTGATTATCCTAAGTAGGATATAGCTTATATCTAATAGGAAAATAGAAATAAGGTCGACGAAACCATATCAGAGTTTGCAAATTCCGAGTAAGAAGTAGAGTATTATGTAAGGGTTGAACCCATTTCAGAATTTATTAACGCAATTTGGTTTTCTTTACTCAAGTTCTATGTCTGTTATGTATCAAAGCATATTTGAATTGCTAGCCAAGAAAGGCCAAGTACAAATGACAAAATAATTAAGTAAAAGAAAAATCGGAAAAATGCATAAATAAAACCCCGGAGGGTTAGTCCGGTACAAATATAAATAAGAAATATTTTTCGATTCGAATTTTTCGAAAAGGAAGGAAAAATTGAAAAATCCAAGTAGGGCAAGAGCCCCATTCAGAAAATCTCGCTCGAACAATAATTTTTGATTGCTACTTATCGAATGAAGACCAAAAATGGGCTGGACCCACCTATCAATTTTCATTCGAAAATTTGGTTGTTAAAAAAAAAAAATTGCCGGATGAAATTGCCGAGCAGGAGGATAAAAATGGGGTGGCCCCACTTGAAATTTTCCAATCGGAAAATGTTAAAAAAAAAAAAAGGAAAACCGAATGGAAAAACCGAGCAGGGAAGAAAAAAAAAGGGGTGGTCCCCACTCAAGCTTTCAATTGGCAAAAGTAAAAAAAAAAGCCGAATGAGAAAAAAACGAACAAGAAAAGAAAATGGGGTGGTCCCCACTTGTAGATTCACTGATTCAGTCGGCCAAAGTAAGTAAAAAAAAAAAAAGTGGAGAAACCGAGCGGGAATGCCGAACGGGAAGGAAAAAAATGGGGTGGTCCCCACTTGAAGTTTCAATCGGAAAATGAAAAAAAGAAAAGAAAAAGAAAAATGCCTGTGAGTACCCGAAAAATTCCTAAATTATTAGGAAAAATTAAGAAAAAAACCTGTTGGTACCCGAAAATTCCTAAATTATTAGGGAAAATTAAGAAAAATACCTGTTGGTACCCGAAAATTCCTAAATTATTAGGAAAAATTAAGAAAAATACTTGTTGGTACCCGAAAATTCCTAAATTATTAGGAAAAATTAAGAAAATACCTGTTGGTACCCGAAAATTCCTAAATTATTAGGAAAAATTAGGAAAAATACCTGTGGGTACCCGAAAATTCCTAAATTATTAGGAAAAATTAAGAAAAATACCTGTGGGTACCCGAAAACTCCTAAATTATTAGGAAAAATTAAGGAAAATACCCGTGGGTATATGAAAATTCCTAAATTATTAGGAGTAAATAAGAAAAAATATCTACGAGTACACGAAAATTCCTAAAATATTAGGAAAAGTACAGAAAAATACGAGAAAAATTATAGAAATATTTTCGAGTGATAATTTATGTTAAAAATGCGTGAAAGCTCTATAAAAGTGTCGAAATTGCTAAAAGCAAGCACAAGTTAAAAACCTCGAATAAGGCAAATCGTCGTAAAAGTGTAGGTCGCTCCACACTTTACAATAAGGCGGTATATGTGAAACACTAGTGTAAATCAAAATCCCCATATGAGGGTACGAAAAATAAGGAGTCCCAGGTAAGGGATAAAAACGTCCCCGAGTCTCGAAAAAGACAATTATAACTTCCACGAAAACCTGATCAGTTTTCCTAGAAGTTGGGGGGCAAATGATATGGGCTGAAAATAAGCCATAAAAACACATTTAATGTTGCATTAAATGAACCTAACTTGGTCCAAGGTCAAAGCCCAATTACGAGGCCCAAAACCTTAATAATGATAATAAATTCGTAGCTGTAAAATCAGCCAAATAAAAGACCCCGTATTTGGGTCAACAAGGAAACCAAATCATATCAGGAGTGATCTTCAAGGCATATAATTCCAATACTTATCTTCTTATCTGTTAGAAGGCTCTAGAATTGGGCCTAAGCTGTGACTTGCCCACCAAGACACCTAATTCTACTCTAACTCCAAGGCATCCAATGCCTATATAAAGGACCTGATCCTTCAACCTAGAACTAAGTTTTTTGGCTTGATTCTTGATATATTGCAAGATACGTAGGCATCTTGTGAGGACCTGAGTTAAGTCACGAAACACTTGATCAGCCATTAAAGCTCGAAGCTCTCCCTAACCCTAGCATTCAATACGCAATAAATACACCCTACTTTTTATTCCATAACATAAATATAGAGTGATCTAGTCTTTTCCATTTGAAATAATAACCCCGAAGCGCAACAAAAAAGATGGTACAAGAAGTTTTTTAATAGAAAAACAGAAACAAGAGTTTTAAATCTTTTTTTATAAAAAAAAAAAGAGTTTTAAATCTTTTGATATTTCTTAAGTCAATTAGCTTATGATCGTGCTAATGCATAAATGTATTTTCGTATATTTTATTAAATCAGTTCTTGTATTTTTATAATATGAAACCTTAATCATTTCTCTCGTTATCAGCTTTTTAACCAGTACAATACATTAATGAGTATGTTTTAGTAAATTTTTTTATGAATTCATTGTGACCATCACATTCGTAATTATTATAATTAGTTTGCGCTGACTTTTGCTATCACAGCTCTTCATATTCATAGGTTTTTTGTGGGCATTCATTTCGCGACTATTATTAGTTTGTATTAACTTCTATTATCATAATTTTTAAGATTCATATGCAAATGTTTGTTATCAATCAAAATTTATATTATTATATAATAGTCGAAACATTAAAATTTTGGTTAGTTGGTCAATATGCTATGATATAATACTGTTAATTTTAATTATTTACCCTTATTTAACTGTACATGTTATTTTCATTTAATTATCCTTAATTAATTACTTATAGTTATAAATAACTAATAAATTTCATTTTTATATAAAATACATTACCTTTTATATTTTATCTGACTAAAGTTTTCCTTTTCTAAAAACAGTGTGAACAATTCTATTTAATAAAATACTATAATTATAATTACTAATAATTAACCTATTACCTTTTTCTGCTAATAATTTTTCTATCTTTAAAACCTATAAAATTAAAATTTTATAATTTTATTTTATAATTAAAATAATAAATTTTATTTAAAATTGTAAGCTTACAAAATTCAAATTTTAAAATTTTTAATACAATTTTTTTAAAAAAATTCGATTATAAGTGGTGCAAAGATATTCTTTATTTTTATTTACTTTTTCTGCTTGAATTTATTTACTTTGTAGCTTAAACTAATGTATTTATAAAAATGAAAGTATGGAATAAAATTTTCATTTTAATTTAATATATTATTAGATTGAAAGTTGCTTCAAATCATGAATACAAAGAGTATTCGTTAACTTCGATTTCTCAGAAAGATAATACATTTTAATATTTTGAAAAACCTTAACAAGTAAAGAAGAAGGTTTGTGTCTTTGCAAGAGAAGTGTGGGAGTCTGTTGGATTGTCAGGCTTAATCCAGGTCGAACCAGGTGAGCATGTATTTGATGTCTTTCTGAGAATCTTTACCCAATGTACAAGGAATCAAGCAGTAGCATTGTCGTTATTTTGTTGGCATATCTGGAATCGTCGAAATAAATGGCTATGGGAGCGTATTAATATTTCAGTTTATGGCACTAAGGCAACAGCAACAAAGATGTTGCAGGATTGGCAGAATGCTCAGCAGGAGGAGAGTACGAGGAGAAGAAATCAAAGTGTGGGTAGTAGGGTGTGGCAAAAACCAACCATGGGATGGGTTAAGATTAACACGGATGCAGCAGTTCTTCCTAGTACACATCAAATAGGGACTGGAGCGGTGATAAGGGATGAGGATGGGAGGTTTCTGCATGCGAGATGTATGAACATTGCAGGTGAATGGAGCGTAAAGGAGGCTGAAGCTCGAAGTCTGCGTGATGCTGTTGGCTGGACAGTGGCTATGGGTTTCAAGATCGAAGTGTATTTTCGAGCTCGATTCGAAGATTGTTGTGGATGCTTGTAATGGTGGGTCTGGTAGATCGAATTTTTATTCCATTATAGTGGAGTGTGTTGAAGTGTTTAAGCACCTCGATGAGGTTAAGGTGCAATTTATTTATAAATCTGCGAATGTAGTGGCTCATACCTTAGCTAGGGCCTCTATTTCTATGTCAGGTTTTCATGAATGGCAGGGGAATGTCCCTGAATTCATCAGTGATGCTTTGAGTTTGGATTTAATATAAGTAATGCAAGTGCTTTTATTTCAAAAAAAAAAAAGAAGAAGGTTTGTACACTTATACAACTTATGCACAACTTACTTTTACAAATGTAGTAATAGATAAATTAGATAACTAACTAGGTCTATTCTAAAATGGTGTAAGTTTTTTTTTTTTGACAACTAAAATGGTGTAAGTTAGCTGTACATTGATCAGATCCACTTCTTTAACTGTTTTTTTCTTGAATTTCTCTTCAAACTTCTTTGTAGACTTGTTAGGTGCACATTGCAATATTGAAATTTGTCTATTGTTGATTCGGGATTTGGTTAAGTACTTGTTTTAGAACTAGGCACAATGAATTAGAAATCTCTAGGTTCTCGAACAAGTGTTTTGGACTCCTCTAATGAACTTTTCAAATAACTTATTTTCACATCTCGAATTCCTGAGATATGGTATAAGTCTTTTGACATATCGAATCCCAAAGATATCGAATAAGTCATTTTTACTTCTCTAATCTCAGAGATTTTAGCTTCTGTAATGCTTGAGATAACAAATTCTTGACTACTCTCTAAATCTTGATATATATTGAATTCTCGAGATATCAATTTCTTGATTTCTCTAATAGGCATTTTTCACTTCTCAAACTTGGACTTGCAATATTTTTCACCTTCATATCTGCAACTGTATTATTCGACGGCCTTCATCTACAATGTTACGACAAAATCACGCAAGTATACGCGGTCACAAGTAATATAGATAAAATCAAGTTCGTTCCACAGAGATCTGGTTATGGTTCTATTTAGTTAATGCACCTATTCAACAATGTATGATTTTAATTCACTGCTAAGACAATTAACAATTTGGGGTTTTTAATTATCTAAATTAAACTAAGAAGCAGATTATTAACTATGAATTAATTAACTAATGAGATTAAAATTGATTTACTTATATGTGAATAAACATGGGACTCTAACTTCATTAACTACTTCACTTAGAGATGACGCCTTTAATCAATATGTACATGTGATGGTTTAGATATCTGATCAGACAATACGAAACAAGTAAACGCTACTTCTCAGTATACGAATACCA
Source organism: Saposhnikovia divaricata (assembly GCA_036435485.1). Lineage (NCBI taxonomy): Eukaryota > Viridiplantae > Streptophyta > Magnoliopsida > Apiales > Apiaceae > Saposhnikovia > Saposhnikovia divaricata. The sequence continues at coordinate 131,746,685 of CM071594.1, read as the reverse complement.
AACTAAACATACATCCACAAAAGAGATAGAAGATGAATAGACCCCAATTATGCTTAGGCCCTATATCTCTATAGAATTTGAAAATATAACGGTTGAAGAACAAGTTGTCTATTAAGATCATATAGGGCAACATAATATCTCTATTTACGCCACAAATCATGATGTTAAAACATCAACCTATCCTATGCTAGCATGGCAAGTTCTAAATCTCAAGATCCACTTTCGCTTCACAAGAGATTAACAATTCAATTTAGATGTTAGCTACGCATCTAAAAGCATTAAGATTAACCGTACGAGGATATCAAGAAGTTACCACACACATCTTTAAAGCAATCAAACTGCTTAGCTACATAGATAAATCCGTTAGAATACCATGACAACGATTAGTTCATAATTGAACCGTTCATCGTCATGGGATTTGATGAAAACATGATATGAAACAAGATATTAATAAAAGAAGTAATTATATTAATAAAACAAAGAGTTGAGAAAACAAATCTAGAATCCAGAATAACACAAAAGATGAAGTAGATCTAGATCCGTTGCTTGTCACCGAGCGTTGAATCCTTCTCTCCTTTTCTCCCTTGCAAAACTAAGCTATGCTGTGTAATTGTCTAATTTACAAGGGGTTGGATGTGTTTATATAGGCACTCCAAGTCTTGCCCAGCAAGAAATTACCTTCTATTACAATTAGAATTCAATTAAGGTACTAAAAACTGCCCAAAATACAATTAGAACTTGAAAAGGGCAAAACAGTAATTTCACTGCTCCCATCAGTCTGCTTGTCGTGCTTACTGCGCCCACCATGCGCAACCTGCTCGTGTAAGATCTGTTCCATGTTATAGAAAATCTCCCAAGCTTCGCGTGGGCAGTAAGATCGCTGAAAACGGACTCCTAGAACTTCAGATATGACCAAAACAGTGTAAACTGCGCAACTCTTCTCAGAAATCCGAATTTTAATCAATTAATCCTCCAAAAACGATTGAAGCATCAACCTTAATCAACATTCTCGTAAATCTGAACAACTAAGCGAAACACATCAAAACTACAACAAACTTGAGTTCAAGACAATCAATTTAAGCCGATATGGAACGCTCCAAGTGGATATAAATCCACTTATCACACCCCCAAACTTTAACCGATGCTTGTCCTCAAGCATAAACAATTACAACTAATAACTAGTACCACTTCCGTAGGTGATCACGGTTGCATTTGGCATATGCACAAGCTCTTTAAACCACTAGGCAGTCCTAGTGGACGAGTAAGGTCTCGTGAGGGCCTATAGCGAATGTACCCACAAAATCCAATGCAATGCAATGCATGAATGCAACTAATATGAAAAAAATACAAGGATCCACTTCAAACTAACTAAAACCAACTAGCAAGCAAATATCTCAAAGAATGCAACTAAATCCAAACAGAGCTCGACTAAGTCCCCGTATACTAACAATACATGTACAGAAACGTGCGTGTGTGCGATGCTCATCAGAAATACTCCCAAACTAGATAAAAAATCATACATATTCTTTGCCAAGACAATCACAAGTTTATAACTAGAATAGACGGTAAACACTCCATAACCTAGAAACACCTCCATCCTTATTCAAGTTATACAGAAATTCATGCTTTATTACTATACTACGACACATAATATACAAGCATGCTTATTTAACCGTGCAATGAATGAGACCCCAAAAGGATTATACAATAATACACATGTAGCGAGTGTTAAGTCAGTAGATCCCAGACTATAAAAGCCTTAGGTCACTAGGACTAAGTCCCCTCAGACTTAATTACTCGAGTATTAAAGAGCTCACTCGTGGTTAATTTTGCATTTAAACTATTTACATGACTCTTTTTTTTTCTTTTTTTTTCTTTTTTTCTGATATGCAATCTGGAATGAGAATTCTCATTTCCAACCCTAGACTACTCATATAAATATGAGCCGGCTACTAGCCATTGGACGCCTAGCCATTATTGACAATATTTACAATAGCATGAAATCCCTGTTTTCCCTCAAACTTAGACTTTAGTGATCCTACGCCATAAAGGGAATAACACAAATTCTAACTATAAACAAGTGATTAAATCTTAAAGCATCCAAACAAGCATGACCCTAACCTAGCCCAAAAGTACCTAATGAGATTGTGTAAAATTTTTGTTTCTGAAACATGCAAGTCAATTTCATAAGGAATATAAATCAACCATCTACTCATCATCAATCACACTCAATAAAACAAGTACCTACCAATCAGAATCTGCTCGTTCTAATGGATCATTAAATATGCATGCCATGAAAATGCAACTAGAATGGACTCACATGGTATACAAAAACAAAATAAAAAATGTCCTATATGAAACAAACATAAATAATACGAACAAAACATGAATGAATTACTACTAACATGCAAAATATGATATCTATATGAACACAATGACACACAAATAACTACATATACACTACTTATCCCCCAAATCACCCCCAAACTTAAAATATTCAATGTCCGCATTGAATGGAAGTAATACGAGGGATAGCAAAAAACATACCTACAAGGCGCCTTACATATCCTTCCTCATCGCAACTCAACATGCTTTTTCGGCAAAAATCCCCTTTTTGTAGCGCTTAAATTCAACTTTCGCCATCAGAGACGAAAATTTTGCAACACTAGCACTACCTCTCCCATGCTTAGGAGCCATATAAATCAATACCAAACTCAAAAAATTCACCAAAATCCACAAAAAATTCGAACTCACAAATACCCCCAAATAATCTAGAACACACGACCCCAATAATGCAAGAACACAATTCGTAATAGCAAAATAAAAGGAAGAAATATACCCCAAATACGAACCGGAGAGGTGAAGCTTGCAATTAAAAATTCCCCAAACTTGAATCTTGAAGCCTTGAAATTTATTGTAGGAAATATAATTGGAATGGGGTAAGATTTGTGTGTATATATAGGTGTATATATAGATGGATATATAGATTTGGGAAAAGAAATATGAAATAGGAGATTGATTGGGAATGATTTGGAATTAATATAGGACTAGAAATAGGATTTTAGGTGGAGAAAATAATTAGAAAAGGAGTAGGAATTGGTTTTATATGTTTAAAACATGTATATAACACAACAGGTCGTGAATTACTTACCTGGACAGAAACTTTGGTAGGATAAGGTGTGAATCGTGCGCCATGGCGCGTGGAAAATTCTGTTGGCATTTTTCTATATTTTTTTTTCAATTTGCGTTACAACACACACGGACAACACTCCTAACAGACATGAAACCGCGCTGCATCCTGGAATTGGCGCCATGTTGCATAGAAATTTCTGAATTTTTTTTTGCATAAAACACTCATTTTTTTTCTACACTAATGCATGGGTTGCCTCCCACGAAGCGCTTCTTTAACGTCAATAGCTTGACGTTACTTTCTCAACTCATGGCGATTTCAAAAGAATAACCGAACCGTTCTCAACCAATAGACCATTCATACGAACGTTGACATCTTGTTTGCTTGCTTTCCACAAATCTCTTCCATCCGAATTCAACTTGATTTTACTACCCAACGGCCTAATCTTCTTCTTTTTCTTCTTCACACCTCTTAGGTGCTTCTCTGACTCAAACGACTGAACAAAACTTTCTTCTTCCTTATCATCGGTTTTCCACCTTCGCAACACGTTATCATGCCCCTCTTCAAAAATCACTAGATCATTATTCAAAAGGACATACCTCAAATGTGGTGGAAGTTTCCCAAGCTTCACACTCGAGAGATCTCGAACTGAAGAACTGTCAATGGAATCACTGATGGGATGCTCTATCATGTGTGTGTCCGACTTTAACTGATCAGACTCCTCTCCCTGACCCGTATCAACCATTTCCACACTGAAACACTCTTCATCATCTGTCGGAAATTTCATGGCCTTGAACACATTAAAGGTGACATTCTGATCTTGCACCCTCATTGTAAGCTCTCCTTTTTGCACATCGATCAAGGTCCTACCCGTAGCCAAGAACGGTCTTCCCAAGATTATGGGAATCTTCTTATCCTCTTCAAAATCCAAGATAACAAAATCAGTAGGAAATATGAGTTTATCAACTTTCACCAAAACATCTTCCACTATGCCTTTAGGATATGTAACTGATCGATCAGCCAACTGCAAAGAGATGTTAGTTGGCTTTGGCTCCGGCAGACCAAGTTGCTTGAACACAGATAAGGGCATGAGATTAATGCTAGCTCCCAAATCACACAAGCACTTGTCAAAAGACAACTTTCCAATGGTGCATGGAATAGTAAAGCTACCAGGATCCCTTAGCTTCGGAGGCAATTTCTGTTGCAACACCGCACTGCACTCCTTAATCAATGCCACTGTTTCAAATTCTTTCAACCTTCTCTTTCGAGACAAAATATCCTTCATGAACTTTGTATATCTCGGTATCTGCTCCAATGATTCAACAAAAGGAATGTTAATAGTCAATTTCTTGAAGACATCCGTAAACTTTTGAAACTGCTTTTCATGATCTTGTTTTTGCACGTGTTGAAAATATGGATTCGGAGGATAGATCTGATTCACCCACTTCTGCTTCGGAGGAGAGTTTTCAACAGAATTTTGATTTTGAAGTCTTTTTGGGAATGACGGAGGTGGATAGATATGATTGCTCTCTGTAGACTGCTTTGGAGTAGATTTTTCAGCCGACTTCTTGCTCTTTTCCACTTCACCATCTACCTGATCAGCCACCAAGTCAGATTTTTCAACTTCGGGCACTGCAGACTTTTCAACCTACTGATTCTGAACTTCTTCTTCTTCATTAGTTGCTGATTTCTGCTCGGATGTAACCTTCCCGGATCTCAAAGTAACTGCTTTCACCTGTTCATGGACAACTTCCCTTCTGCCTGGATTAATCTCTGTATCACTAGGAAGAGTTCCTTGTTGCCTACTAAGTAAAGCACTTGGAAGCTGACCCATCTGATTCTCCAAGGTCTTTTGAGAAACTGTCAGGCTTTTAATCATCATCCTCAACTCATCCATCTCTGATTTTTCATTAGAAGATTTCTCCACATGAGCCTGGGGCTGTTGCTGCTGAAATCCCGAAGGTTGATATGGTTGCCTTGGAGCATACAACTGTTGATAGCCCTGATTGAATGGCCTTGCTTGCTGATAAGGCTATTGAGGTTGTTGCGCACCTTGATTGTTGCTCCATCTGAAGTTATGATGGTTCCTATTGTTCGGATGATAGGTGGCTGGAACTGGTGCAGCAGGTCTCTGAAAGTTACTCACAAATTGTGCTGATTCAGGAGAGATATCACACTGATTCGTCTCATGTGCGCCCGCACATAGCTCACAAATACTAGAAACCTGTTGAACTCCATAATTAGCAATATAATCCACCTTCATAGTCAGAGCCTTCAACTGAGCTGCAATCCCTGAAGCTGTATCTACTTCAAAAATTCCTGTTGTCTTGCCTTGAGATAGTCTCTGGCTTGGATTCTGATATTCATTAGCAGTCATCATCTCAATAAGATCATAAGCTTCATCATAGCTCTTCGCCCATAGAGCTCCACCTGATTCTGCATCTAGCAAAGGCCTAGACTGTGCTCCCAACCCATTGTATAACCCATTTATAACCATCCAATCAGCATGCCATGATGAGGACACTTTCGTAACATCTCCTTATAACGTTCCCAAGCCTCACTCAAAGACTCGCCAGATTGCTGTTGAAATTGAGTTAGTTGGTTCCTTATTGCTGCAGTTTTCGCCATAGGAAAGAATTTAGTAAGGAACTTATGAGCAAGATCTTCCCATGTAGTAATGGAACCCGGTGGTAAAGATTGTAACCAGCCCTTAGCCTTATCCCTCAGAGAGAATGGGAAAAGCCTCAGTTTGATAGCGTCATCTAAAACACCATTAAACTTGAAAGTGTCGCGGATCTCGATAAAGTCCCGGATGTGCATATTAGGATCCTCCGTCGAAGCTCCCCCAAACTGAACCGAATTCTGCACCATCTGAATTGTGCTCGATTTGATCTTAAAGTTGTTAGCCGTAATAGCTGGCCTAACAATGCTAGACTGGATGTCATTGATCTTCGGTTGAGAATAGTCCTTTAAAGCTTTGACTGCTGCTGCTGCATTGCCCATCTCTACTGTAGTCTCAAGTTCTTCTACCTTTGTCTCATCTACTAACCCCTCTGGTATTACAAGATCTTCCTTGCTTTGATCTTCACCTAGCTCCAGGTCTCGAGTTTGCGAATGCGTTCGCATACACGCTCAAGTACCTGTAACACCAAGAAACAAACAAACTAAGTAAGAAATCCGAGTCAGTGAACGCTAACGACCACTATTGACAAGCACATAAACCAAAAATAAAACACCGATGATCCCCGGCAGCGGCGCCAAAAACTTGTTACGACAAAATCAAGCAAGTATACTCGGTCACAAGTAATATAGATAAAATCAAGTTAGTTCCACAGAAATCTGGTTATGGTTCTATTTAGGTAATGCACCTATTCAACAATGTATGGTTTTAATTCACTGCTAAGACAATTAACAAATTGGGGTTTTTAATTATCTAAATTAAACTAAGAAGCAGATTATTAAACTATGAATTAATTAACTAATGAGATTAAAACTGATTTACTTATATGAGAATAAACATGAGACTCTAACTTCATTAACTACTTCACTTAGAGATGACGCCTTTAATCAATACATGTGATGGTTTTGATATCTGATCAGACAACACGAAACAAGTAAACGTTACTTCTCAGTATACGAATACCAAACTAAACATACATCCACAAAAGAGATAGAAGATGAATAGACACCAATTATGCTTAGACCCTATATCTCTATAGAATTTGCAACCATAACGGTTGAAGAACAAGTTGTCTATTAAGATTACATAGGGTAGCATAATATCTCTATTTACGCCACAAATCATGATGTTAAAACCTCAACCTATCCTATGCTAGCATGACAAGTTCTAAATCTCAAGATCCACTCTCGCTTCACAAGAGATTAACAATTCAATTTAGATGTTAGCTACGCATCTAAAAGCATTAAGATTAACCGTACGAGGATAGCAAGAAGTCATCACACACATCTTTAAAACAATCAAACTACTAAGCTACATAGATAAATTCGTTAGAATCCCATGACAACGATTAGTTCATAATTGAACCATTCATTGTCATGGGATTTGATGAAAACATGATATGAAACAAGATATGAATAAAAGAAGTAATTATATTAATAAAACAAAGAGTTGAGAAAACAAATCTAGAATCCAGAATAACACAAAAGATGAAGTAGATCTAGATCTGTTGTTTGTCACCGAGCGTTGAATCCTTCTCTCCCTTGCAAAACTAAGCTATGTTGTGTAATTGTCTAATTTACAAGGGGTTGGATGTGTTTATATAGGCACTCCAAGTCTTGCCCAGCAAGAAATTACCTTCTATTACAATTAGAATTCAATTAAGGTACTAAAAACTGCCTAAAATACAATTAGAACTTGAAAAGGGCAAAACAGTAATTTCCCTGCTCCCATCAGTCTGCTTGTCATGTTTCCTGCACCCACCACGCGCAACCTGCTCGTGTAAGACCTATCCCATGTTATAGAAAATCTCCAAAGCTTCGCGTGGGCAGTAAGATCGCTAAAAACGGACTCCTAGAACTTTAGATATGGCCAAAACAGTGTAAACTGCGCAACCCTTCTCAGAAATCCGAATTTTAATCAATTAATCCTCCAAAAACGATAGAAGCATCAACCTTAATCAACATTCTCGTAAATCTGCATAACTAAGCGAAACACATCAAAACTACAACAAACTTGAGTCCAAGATAATCAATTTAAGCAAATATGGAACGCTCCAAGTGGATATCAATCCACTTATCACACCCCCAAAATTAAACCGATGCTTGTCCTCAAGCATAAACAATTACAACTAAATAACTAGTACCACTTCCGTAGGTGATCACGGTTGCATTTGGCAAATGTAACAAGCCCTTTAAACCCCTAGGCAGCCCTAGTGGACGAGTAAGGTCTCGTGAGGGCCTATAGCGAATGTACCCACAAAATCCAATGCAATGCAATGCATGAATAAAAAATGAAAAAATGAAAAAAATAAAAATAAAAAAAAACCAACTAAAACCAACTAGCAAGCAAATATTTCAAAGAATGCAACTAAATCCAAACAGAGCTCGACTAAGTCCCCGTATACTAACAATACATGTACAGAAACGTGCGTGTGTGCGATGCTCATCAGAAATACTCCCAAACTAGATCAAAAATCATACATATTCTTTGCCAAGACAATCACAAGTTTATAACTAGAATAGACGGTAAACACTCCATAACCTAGAAACACCTCCATCCACTTCTTTAGCTATTTTTTTCTTGAATTTCACCCTAAACTTCTTTGTAGACTTGTCAAGTATGCACTACAATATTTGGACCACTGCAGTGCACAGGTTTCAATGATTCTTTATCTTTGAAAATCTTCTTGAAGTTTGTTGATTCAAAATATGGTTAAGTCCTTGCTTCGAGAACTAAACATAGTTTATTAAAAAACTCTTAGTTCTCGAATAAGTATACTTGACTTCTCGAATTGGACTTCTTAAATAAGTCATTTGACTTCTCTAATCCCAGACATCTCGAACCCGTTAAAATGACTTCTCTAATCCTAGATATGTCGAATCAATTTTTTTGGACATCTCGAATCCTACTTCTCGAACAAGTCATTTTCACTTCTCTAATTCAGACATCTCGAATTGACATATCGAATAGCTATTCCCAGACATATGAAATACCTTTTCTTGACATGTCGAATGATGACTTCTCTAACAGGCATTCTTCACTTCTTGAATTTTGACTTGGAATAATTTTCACCTCCAATTCTGCAACTACATAATTTCACATCCTTCTTCGTTACTTCTTGAGTCATGATCAAGTGATCTTCTTTCAAGTATTATTACATGGCTCATATATACTGATAAGTGCATATTTTTGCATATTTTTATTACCTATTTTATTGCTTGAATTCATATTTTAATAAATTATTTTGTTGCATTTCAGGAAATTCGAGAAAAATGAAGAAATGGCAAAATAAAGAAATAAAGTGCAAAGAAGAGCAAAAGAGCAAGTAAAAGGACCAAATTGAGGGAAGGAAAAAGAGCTAGGACTTTGGAGCAAATAGGGAAATTGCACACACACCCCCAAAACCCTAATTTTCACCTATAAATACTCCCTTTATCCACCACATCCAACACATAAAAAACCTACATCTTAGTTTTAGTTTCCTTACCCTAAAATTTAGTTGTAGCCTCCATCTTCATTTTTGTAGACTTCATTTTGTAATTGTTGTTTGTAAACACTTCTATCATTTTAATACAAGCTTCATTTTCGTTATTTTCGTAAATCCGATTAGTGGACAAAGTAGCGAAAGCTAACCACTTGGGGTTGAAATTAACGATCTTTAATTTCTTGTTCTTAGTTAATAATTGTAATTGTACACCTTTACAATTCCATTTTATTGTGAGTTTTAATTGGAGATCTAAATTTTTATGTTTGATGTGTTAATGTAAAAAATTTTAAAATCACAAAAATATTAGTTAATAAATTTCCGTTCGTATTTTCTGCATTTTCTTGGTTTAATTCGAAGCCCAGTATTATTCCTCTGTTTTCTCAAATCAGTAGCTTCTTTGGTCCTTTCTTTGCTGAGAACACAATCCAAAACCCATTTCCCCTTGTGTCTTTCTTCCTTCTCCTTCGATTAAACCACGACACACGCCCAAACCCATCTCTTCTTCTTCTTCTTCTTCTTCTTCTTCATTACAAACACCACAACCTCTTTTTCTTCGTTTGTTTTTGAATCGGCAGTTTCTTCTTCCTAATCTTTAAATCATCCGCTCTCTTATGTTCTTCTTCGTTACCCCCGCAAAACCCATTCCCAATTCCCTTTTAAATGTCATTGCCTTTACTGAGTTTTAGAGTTTTATTAAGTGTCCGAGTTCGCTGCTGAGTTGCCGCGTTGTGAGTCAAGTTTTTGCCAAATTGCTGAGTCTCCGGTGTCTGAGTTGGATCATTGGTGGCGTTGCTGTCGGTATAGCAATTTAGCTCGGTTCTTTAAGTGAATCGTTGGTTTGTTGCTGAGTTGAATTTGCTGTGTTTCGTTTTGAGAATTCACCGAGTTCACCAGTTTAGTGTCTGAGTCGCCGCTGCAAGTTGGGTGTTATGCGTTTACTGCCAACAGCTTTCGTCGCGTCTGGGTTGTGTTCGTGTTCGACTTAGCTGTTGTTAGGATTAGTTTTGCGATTGTTTGTGATGTTCACCTGTCTGAGTCGAGTCATTTGTTAAAGGTTTTACGCTGAGATGACTCGGTTGGGAGCTGTTCTGTTTGTGCCGAGTTCTGTGATGGTTTGTCGAGTTTATAAGTTGCTGTGTAGGCTCCGGTTTATAGTCTTGCGTCGATTGTGATACCGAGTTAAATTTCCTGTGAGCTGCGTTTTTGAGTTGAGATTTAGGATGGTTTTAGCAATTCGTAATTTAGTTTTGCGGTTGTGGCTGTTTTGTTTGGGTTTTGGTCGAACGACCAGTTGCTGTTTTGAATCTTTGGTTGAGTCATTGCTGAGTTGATTCGTTATGAGTGTTTCAACCTGATTAGTTTTCTTAATTTCTATTCTTTGGTTCGTTGTTTACAGCTTGATTTGAATTTCTGGTTGTTTTGCTACCGGGTTAACTTTTTCACTGAGCTGCAATTGTTGTTTTGGTTTCGTAATCTTAGTTTTAGCTGGTTCAATTTACAAAGTAGTCCTATCGAATTTTCTGTAAAAATTCCAATAAATAGAATCTAATTTTAATTCGGCTTTAAATCCGTTTAGAATAATTATTTTTTTTGTTTTTAATTAATTAGTTTAAAAATAGAATATTAATTTAATTTTCCATTCAAAATTAGTTTAACATAGTTTTAGGAATTAAATAGTAAAAATCCCAAATTTCCAAAATCCACACTTGTCCTAATTCACCTAAATTAAAATTTAAGGTTTGCTAAATAAATTTAGTCCCTGTGGATCGAATCTTAAATATTAAAACGATGATCGTGCACTTGCGATTTTAATTGTCATATTTTTAGCACATCAAGTTTTTGGCGCCGCTGCCGGGGACTAATTATTTTTAGCGCCTTAATTTTTAATTTTTCGGATTAGTTTTATTTCTTGTCTCATTTTTATCTCATTTTTTTAGGAAAGTTTGAAATTCGGGAATCTCTCAAGGAGCTTGGAACAAATTGAAATTCTTGGAAGCGTGCTTCGATAACCCGTATCTCACTCTTTTCACCTTTTTTTTAGAAAATCACAAAAAAATCAAAAAAAAAAAGAAAAATCAAAAATAAAAAAAAATTGAAAATTGAAAAAATCCAAAAAATTAGTTGTAAATACATAATTGTGCATCATGCATTTAATCACTTAGGGCACATCATCTAGATTTTTATTTTCTTGTTTTTAATTTTTCGTACCTATTAAATTATGGTGAATGCTGGAGGACCCAAAGGTACGTTAAATTCTTCTTTCTTTTAGATTAGGACACGTAGTGTAAGCATCCATAATTGTTTACCGCTTTTGTATATATCTCATTGTTTGTTGCATTCATTCTAATAAATCTTAAGGGCAAAACCACATCACAAGATAAGGGGAGGGATTTCATCACTCTTTCCTTGGCCCAAAAACAATTTAATCCATCATTTTGCATACCAAGCCTTTAATAAAATTAATTAGACGTTGGCCCCTAGGAATTTCGCGCTCAATTAGGAAGGTACCTAAGAAACAAAGTAATCAGTAATTATTCCGACTCTTTGGTGTTTAGGCAAGCGAAAGCTTACCTGGACAATTAAGATTTGGTGTCTAAGTGACGAGTTTGGCCTCTTGGCAATGCCTGCTCTAATCTGGCCAAATCGGTCCGAATAAATTCTGATTTACTGAATTTTTGGTGGTCCTTACAGATAGGAGCTAGGTCTAGTTATTTTATTAAGGAACCCTAGATATCGGATTTTTCTTTTGATTTTTCACCCTTTCTTTTTGAGTGTTTAAAATTTTTCGCACCTATTTGCTACGTGTTTCCTTTCGTGGTTTATGCGAACTATTTGGCTTAGGGATAATTCTGCTAGACTAGTGAGATCATTTCAGATTTCTTCCTCGTCTGATTCGGAATCTTTAGAAATTACCGAACCAGTAGTAACCATGGCCATGTCTTTAAAGGACCGTTGCTATCCCACCCGTTCTGCTCAACCCTCATGTATCACTCTTCCCCCGGTTAATGGTAATAACTTCGAGATTAAAGGCCATCACATTAGCATGTTACCTAATTTTTGCGGGAGTGAAGTGAGGATCCTTATCTTTTTCTACATGAATTCGAGGAGGTTTGCGCTTTGCAAAAACTCCAACAACTTTCCAAGGACTCCATACGGCTTAGACTAATCAACTTCGCTTTAAAAGATAATGCTAAAAAATGGTTGTATAGTCTACCCGTCAATTCGATTTCCACGTGGGAGGGTTTCGTAGTCATCTTTCTAAAATAATTCTTTCCAAACCACAAAACTACGAAACTCACGAATGAGATTAATCAATTTCGTCAAAAACCCAATGAACCATTTTGGACGTGTTTTGACCGCTTTAAAAATCTTTTATCTCAATGTCCCCACCACGGAATCGAAAAATGGAGGCTCTGTAAGATTGTGTACGAGGCCTTAGATGGTTCAACAACCGCACTGTTGGAATCTATGTGCCAAGGGAAATTCATGGAGAAAGACGAGGACGAGGGATGGGAGTTTTTTGAAGAGTTCGCTGAAAAGACCATGTTGTGGGAGTCTACTAGGGAACCTAATAAGTCCAACGAGTCATCTAGTACATCTAAGGGTTTGCATTCGATTGGAAATTCGATTGCAACCGATGCAAAATTAGCCACTCTAACTAGGAGACTGGAAGCCCTAGAAACTAGTAAAGCCCCCTCACACATGTCTTTATACCCGAACCAAGCAATGCAAAGTTTCCAAGATTTTCAACAAGTCAATGCGGTGTTTCAACCAAACCCTAAGAATGACCCTTTTGCACCTACATACAATCCTGGTTGGAAGAATCACCCAAATTTCTCGTGGAATCAGGGCCAAAATTACCAATCTCCGCCACCTTCTTTTCAAAGGCCCAATCAGAATTCTTACTCACCTCCAAACCAAGGACCTTTTCCAAACCCAACTCAAAATCACGGTCCTTATCCGACTCAAACACCCGCCCATCCTCCCGGCTTTCATGAGTCGGATAAGAGAATTAATTCTTTGGAAAAGAGCCTTGATGCGCTTTTAAAATCAACAACTAATTTGGCTCAATCTCACAATCCTTCATGCAAACCATGACTCAAGATAGGCATATTTTGAACGCTAGTACTCAAGCCATATCTAAATTTGAAGTTCAAGTGAGTCAATTAGCCAACACCATGAGTGAGCGTGAGAAGAATAAATTCCCAAGTCAACCTGAGGTAAACCCTAGATTCCCCCACAACCAAAGACCTCCTGAAAGTATTAATGCCATAATTTCTCTAAGGTCGGGGAATCAAGTTGACAATCAAGTAGGTGTTGAGTCTCCAGAAAAAGAGGAAGAGTCAAATGTTGAATCTGACCCTGGCATTGATCACTCAACTCCTGATTCAACAGAATCTTCTCATAAACCTTCTTCCTCTTCACCAACCAAATCTTCGTCTGATACTCCACTTTTAAAATCCCTTCTCGATGTGTCTCAAGAACGAGCTTATAAGCCAAAAGCTCCGTATCCTCAGAGACTCGTTTCACCCAAACAATTGGCTCAAGTAGACAAGATTTTGGAAGTATTCAAGCAAGTCGAGATAAACATTCCTCTTTTAGATGCCATTCAACAAATTCCTTCATATGCCAAGTGTCTAAAAGATTTGTGTACTCATAAGAGATCCACCCAGGTCCCTAAGAAAGCCTTTTTGACATCTCATGTGAGTTCAATTCTTTCAAATCAAATTCCCGTGAAATATAAGGACCCTGGTTGTCCTACAATTTCATGTGTCATAGGCGATACCTTTATGGATAAAGCTTTACTTGACTTAGGAGCGAGCGTGAATCTTCTTCCATTTTCTGTCTATCAAGCCCTAGGGTTAGGGGACCTTAAGAAGACAAACATGACACTTCAATTAGATGATCGTTCTGTGAAAATGCCTAAGGGAATAATTGAAGATGTCTTAATTAAAATTGGTGATTTTATCTTCCCGATTGACTTTGTTGTCCTTGAACTCAACCTGTCACGAATCCCAAGAACCAAATTCCTGTCATCTTAGGAAGACCTTTTCTTGCTACATCAAATGCCTTGATTAATTGTAGGAATGGTTCGATGAAACTCACCTTTGGTAACATGACCATAGACCTTAACATTTTCAATGTAGGGAAAGAACCAAATGAGCTTTATGAACCATCAATAGGGGTTAACGTGGTCAACAAGTTTGCCACATGGTCTAGCTTTGAGGATAGTGAGATTGAGTTTCTTCTCAAAGAGGATTTCAAAGTCAACTATGCGTCTAATCGAGAGCTTCGTGAGTCGTTTAGGGATATGACCTCGGAAGAGATGTTGAGAGAGTTGGATAACATTTGCTCTCCGTGGGAGACCCCATCCGAGATTGTTAGTGGTGAGCCTAAAGCTGAGAGTCCCGTTGGACCACCACCACCCACATTTGACTTGATTGTTTATCATCCCGAGTTTGATCAACAGCCTTTAGGAGGAACCGTACCCTCATCTTATGTCATTCCTAGTGATGTAATCCATGAACCAATCTTCATTGTCTCTAATCTGCTTAAACAAAACAAAGAAGCCTTAAGTTGGTTTAGGATAAACACTAGTGATTCTTGTACTAATAGGTTGAATGATCCCATGTTGCTGGAGAAAGTCTGTTCTAAACAAAATTTTCAAAAATGTCTTGAATTTTTCTCACAGCTTCACCCCAATTTTCCCACTGGAATAGGCTAATTCAGGTTTTATTCTTTTACCTCCCCTCGTGAAGTCCAGGTATGGGGGAGGAATTGTGTGCGTAAGTAGTGTTAATTAGTTGTTTTCGTTCAGTCCCCATCATCCCTTATCATGTATTATCTCATCATTCTCTTCATTGCTCTTGCATTTGCATACATTGAGGACAATGCATGATTTAGGTATGGGGGAGGGTTTTTAGTGTTACTATAAAAATTGAAAAATACAAAAAAAATTAAAAAATTGAAAAATCACAAAAAGAGTTGTAGAATTGTAAATAGTAGAGTTCTAATCTTGTTAATCGATTGCTAGTTGCTTGATGCACCCTTACATGCTATGATAATCTTGTGTTCCTTTAGCTTTTGATTGAGAAGTGATTTGCTAAAGCTCTTGTCCACACACTTACACTACCAAGGTGAAGCTAGTAAACTTATTTGAATTGTGCATGAAATTAGAAGGTCGTGATTAGGTGTAAGATGATTTGGTCTTCATGCTTTGAGTACAAGTAGGTGCATTGAGGATACCATTACTTGAGATTGATTATGTTTTACTACACCAAGTGAGTTTTGAGCCTATATGCACATCTTTTACATTTATATTCTTTTGCTTGAGTGTCCACTTGTCATTTGCATTGCTAGCCCTTGTTTGAGTTCTATCTTGAAATGCATGACATTGATTGATGATAAAATGATAAAGGCACTTAGGAATAACCTATATTTCCAAAAATATCCACACCATGTTTATGTGATCAATTAGCCAACCCTTTGAGCTTAATCATATTCTTTCGGTGACACACCACATTACTCGCCTAAGACCTTTTTCTTGTATAGCCTTACTTATTCTTGATCCCAATTTGTCAAAGGCTAGTAGGAACTTGAGGGAGCAATAAGGTGTGTGAAATAGGGTTTACTTTTGTTCATAACGTTTGAGGAAATATATGTTGGTTACCTTGCTAGTCGATTTTCAACTTAAATCTAAAGGAGGATTATTGTTGCTTACATTTATCGTAGCTCTCATAAAATAAAAAAAAAGATGAAAAAAAAATGAAAAAAAAAGTAAAGAAAAAAAATACACATGAGAGCATACTAATATTTTTTGTAATCCTCCTTCATTCGACTAATCAAGTCCTTTTGTTGAAAATAACAATAATTGTGTGGGGAGGTGCGGTGCATGATATTCTTGGTGACTACTAGCTTTTGACACTTCACCTTATTGTGGCCCTTCTTGACATACCTTGTCCCTAGCCCCATTACAACCCTAATAAAGACCTTTTGATTGTCATTAATGTATGTTGTGATTTAAGTTGGGATGATACCAAGTGTCAAGCATGCATTTGATTTTGTTGGAATTGAGTGATACACTTACCCTTGTTTTTGAGTGAATATTCTTTTGTGAGTGAAAGGTGAGGTATTGCTTGTTTGTTTTTTGCATAATAGATCTCAAGTTTTGACTCTAAGGTGTGCCCTTTTAAACTTAGCATGGTTACCAATAATTTTTGCACTTGACATGAACTTTTAGTCACTCTTGCATGGTTCTTTTAAGTAGACTATGTGAATCCTTGCACTTTCCACACCAAGACTTTGCAAATTCATTTTGATTCTTAAGTTGATGTGTCATGAGAGGACATGTATGTGTGGTGTGCATTGCCATGTGATCTTTTATACAAACTAGATGGATTTTGTGGGTACATTCACTATAGGCCCTCATGAGACCCCACTCGTCCACTAGGGCTGCCTAGGGGTTTAAAGGGCTTGTTGCATATGCCAAATGCAACCGTCACACCTACGAAAAGGAGTATAGGACTTATTATCTAGATTTCGTTTTTGTTTTACTCGAGGACGAGCAAAAGATAGGTATGGGGGCATTTGATAAGTGCATATTTTTGCATAATTTTATTGCCTATTTTATTGCTTGAATTCATATTTTAATAAATTATTTTTTTGCATTTCCGGAAATTCGAGAAAAATGAAGAAATGGCAAAATAAAGAAATAAAGTTCAAAGAAGAGCAAAAGAGCAAGTAAAAGGACTAAATTGAAGGAAGGAAAAAGAGCTAGGACTTTGGAGCAAATAGGGAAATTGCACACACACCCCCAAAACCCTAATTTTCACCTATAAATACTCCCTTCATCCACCACATCCAACACATAAAAAACCTACATCTTAGTTTTAGTTTCCTTACCCTAAAATTTAGTTGTAGCCTCCATCTTCATTTTTGTAGACTTCATTTTGTAATTGTTGTTTGTAAATACTTCTATCATTTTAATACAAGCTTCATTTTCGTTATTTTCGTAAATCCGATTAGTGGACAAAGTAGCGAAAGCTAACCACTTGGGGTTGAAATTAACGATCTTTAATTTCTTGTTCTTAGTTAATAATTGTAATTGTACCCCTTTACAATTCCATTTTATTGTGGGTTTTAATTTCAGATCTAAATTTTTATGTTTGATGTGTTAATGTAAAAAATTTAAAATCACAAAAATATTAGTTAATAAATTTCCGTTCGTATTTTTTGCATTTTCTTGGTTTAATTCGTTCCTCTGTTTTCTCAAATCAGTAGCTTCTTTGGTCCTTTCTTTGCTGAGAACACAAACCAAAACCCATTTCCCCTTGTGTCTTTCTTCCTTCTCCTTCGATTAAACCACGACACACGCCCAAACCCATCTCTTCTTCTTCTTCTTCTTCTTCATTACAAACACCACAACTCTTTTTCTTCGTTTGTTTTTGAATCGGCAGTTTCTTCTTCCTAATCTTTAAATCATCCGCTCCCTTATGTTCTTCTTCGTTACCCCCGCAAAACCCATTCCCAATTCCCTTTTAAATGTCATTGCCTTTACTGAGTTTTAGAGTTTTATTAAGTGTCCGAGTTCGCTGTTGAGTTGCCGCGTTGTGAGTCAAGTTTTTGCTGAATTGCTGAGTCTCCAGTGTCTGAGTTGGATCATTGGTGGCGTTGCTGTCGGTATAGCAGTTTAGCTCGGTTCTTTAAGTGAATCGTTGGTTTGTTACTGAGTTGAATTTGCTGTGTTTCGTTTTGAGAATTCACCGAGTTCACCAGTTTAGTGTCTGAGTCGCCCCTGCAAGTTGGGTGTTATGCGTTTACTGTCAACAGCTTTCGTCGCGTCTGGGTTATGTTCATGTTCGATTTAGCTGCTGTTAGGATTAGTTTTGCGATTGTTTGTGATGTTCACCTGTCTGAGTCGAGTCATTTGTTGATGGTTTTACGCTGAGTTGACTCGGTTGGGAGCTGTTCTGTTTGTGCCTAGTTCTGTGATGGTTTGTCGAGTTTATAAGTTGCTGTGTAGGCTCCGGTTTATAGTCTTGCTTCGATTGTGATACCGAGTTAAATTTCCTGTGAGCTGCGTTTTTGAGTCGAGATTTAGGATGGTTTTAGCAATTCGTAATTTAGTTTTGCGGTTGTGGCTGTTTTTTTTGGGTTTTGGTCGAACGCCCAGTTGCTGTATTGAATCTTTGGTTGAGTCATTGCTGAGTTGATTCGTTATGAGTGTTTCAACCCGATTAGTTTTCTTAATTTCTATTCTTTGGTTCGTTGTTTACAGCTTGATTTGAATTTCTGGTTGTTTTGCTACCGAGTTAACTTTTTCACTGAGCTGCAATTGTTGTTTTGGTTTCGTAATCTTAGTTTTAGCTGGTTCAGTTTGCAAAGTAGTCCTGTCGAATTTTCTGTAAAAATTCCAATAAATAGAATCTAATTTTAATTCGGCTTTAAATCCGTTTAGAATAATTTTTTTTGTTTTTAATTAATTAGTTTAAAAATAGAATATTAATTTAATTTTCCATTCAAAATTAGTTTAACATAGTTTTAGGAATTAAATAGTAAAAATCCCAATTTTCCAAAATCTACACTTGTCCTAATTCACCTAAATTAAAATTTAAGGTTTGCGAAATAAATTTAGTCCTTGTGGATCGAATCTTAAATATTAAAACGATGATCGTGCACTTGCGATTTTAATTTTCATATTTTTAGCACATCATATACATTACCATGCATAAAGATGGCTACTAATTCTAAGTACAACATTAAAGTATAATTAAAAACAAATGATTTCCTAGTTAAGGGATCATGTAAGTAATGCATTACATTACATTATAATAGGTTTGTTATAAGATGTGTATATGCATGCCTCTTAACAAGTGTTTTTTTAAACACTCATTTGACATAAATATTATTTTGTGAAACTCTCCGCTAGTTGAGTATTTTGTGAAAGTACAA
This sequence comes from Saposhnikovia divaricata, assembly GCA_036435485.1. Classification (NCBI taxonomy): domain Eukaryota; kingdom Viridiplantae; phylum Streptophyta; class Magnoliopsida; order Apiales; family Apiaceae; genus Saposhnikovia; species Saposhnikovia divaricata. Next base: position 131,727,437 of record CM071594.1, on the reverse strand, counting down.
GGATAACTTATATGAGATATTAAGTAAAAGACAGGAAAACGAAACAACAACAGCTTAAAAGACAAGGCATCGTATAGTCATTACTCATTATCAAATATGAACTAGCTTGCCAACCATTTATGAAAATCCAGACTAGAATATAATTTTGAGCATGTTCTAAATTTTTAAATTTTGAAATAATATATTTTGCGGTGTCTGAATAACTGCTCATGGTGGTTCAAATATGATGTTATTAGCATTAATAGTAATTTGGTCGCAAGAGGGGGGAAGCCAAATTTAAAGTAAGATTTCTAATTGATAAGTGGATTTTATATCCACTTATTATGCGCTATTTTGGCCTAGATTGGTGGTTTGTCCTTAAGTATGTTGTGTCTTTTAATTCATTTTTGTTGTGTTTCAGGATTTGTTGTGCAGAACTCGGAACTTTAGGTTTTGTGGCAATAAAAGGACTAAAAACGGTGGATTTTTATCTCAGTTTTATCAAGAGGACTGGCTACGAGGAAAAAAAGAATTATCATAAAGGAATCCTGAATGACATATTCTTAAATCTGGAACCCCGGTTGGAATTGATATATTTTTCGTTTCGCAAAAGGAATCCAGTTTTAGATCCTCAAGAGGCCGTAATTCGCACCTGGGCGAGCAATGAGAAAATAGAATTATCACAAAAAGATGGAAAGTGATATATTCTTAAATCTGGAATACCGGTTGGAATTGATATATTTTTCGTTAAGGAAAAGGAGTCCGGGTTTTGGCCCGCAATTTACCGCAACTTGGGACTTGAAAATATATTTAATTAATAAATACTTTATTTAATTAGAAAATTATATTTATATATATCTAATAATATTAGATATTTATTTTTATAATTTCGAAATTAAATTAATTATTTATTAATTAAATATATTTTGTTATGAAAGTTGAATTAGCAAAAGGAAAAAGAAAAAAAAAGAAAAAAAGAAAAAAAGCTACAAAAACAATAAGTGGGCGAATGATGTAGCAGGTGGTACACTAAAGTATTGCTAAAGTAATGTGTCGGCAAAAACAAATAAAAAGAAGAATAAAAGATTTGTATCAATTTTGCAATTGGGCTGTCGGCATTTTTTTATTAGAAAAATCAGAGCATGCATTCAAGTGGCAGGCGGGTAGCAGCGTTTGTTCACGCTCCCACGCGCGCGTGGGAGCCACGCGCCTGGCTTGAGGCAAAAATTCCCACGCGTGTAGCGCACCTTCGTCTCCTGCGGTTGGGTTTCCAGTAAAGACAAATGTTGCTGTGTTTGTTTTGCTGTAGTGTATGTTTTTTTTTGCTTTCGGCTAGGATTAATTTATTGCCTTGGTGTGCTAGATTTGTACTATAAATAGGACTTAATTCTTGCAGTTGGAAACACACCTCTCACCACAATTTCTCTCCCCTCCAAATATTCAGTAGAGTTTTTGTGTATTTTTCAGTGTAGTTTTTACACTTTAATTTTTCTGTAAGTAATATAAATTTTATTCGGGTTGAAGATTGTAAGAAGAATTATTTGGAGTGCTCTTCTCTTTCGGTGGAAGCTATTTCGGTTTTATTTCCTAATTTCTTATTTTACAGGGAATTATCGGAGTGCTCGTTTCTTGCAAGTGGAAATTATTTCGGTTTTAGTTTCTAAACTCTTATAATTTTCATATTTAATTTATCGTAATTTTTAATTTAGTTTTATTATTGTTATTATTATTATTATTATTATTATTATTATTATTATTATTATTATTATTATTATGATTTCAATTAATCCCATGATGACGATTCGTTTAATTATGAACTAATCGCCGTCATGGGATTCTAATGGATTTATTTACGTAATTTAGTAATTCGATGCCTTAATAAATTGTGTTATGATAAAAATTTCCGATTGCCTAACGTGGTTGTGCTTAATTTATTAGATGCGTAGCTATCATCTAAATTATTAATTCTTAATGAATGCGAAAGTGGATTTGAGAATTTAGAATTTGCCATGTTAGCACAGGTTCGTAATTTTCATATATAATTACGATCAGTGGTAGGGTTTTGGATCACATCGCCCTGTGTAGCCAAAAATAAGGAATTTATTCGTAAACCAGTTATGTTTTCAAATCTTATAGACATATAGGGTCTAGACATAAATGGTGTCCATGCAACTTCTATCTTTTTAAGTGGATGTTTGTATGGTTTGATATAAGTTAAGGCTGAAAGGCGCTTATATTAGTTTCGTGTTCCCGGCTAGCTTTCATAATTATCAGAATCACTTTAAATTAAGGCATCAATTCTAAATGAAATAAATAATGAAATTAGAATCCCATGTTTATCTCATATATAAAATCTTTATCATATTAATTTTTAGTCGTTATTTCATTAATTAATTGTGATTTGAACAAACCAACCATTTCGTTGTTCAGGCTTCTATAATTAACCGAACGTTGTTGAATAAACATATTTACTTAAATACACCAAGTCTTCGTGGGAACGATCCTTATTTCCCTATATTGCTTTTGGACTGCGTATACTTGCGTAGAGAAAATAGTGAACAAGTTTTTGGCGCCGCTGCCGGGGACTCGGTGTTATTTTGTTTATGTGTTTTACTACAATAGAAGTTAATTTGTTTGACTTGAACAATTGATCTTATATTTTGAAGTGATTATTTGTGTTCAGATACTTGGATTTTTATGCTAACACGTGCTAAAGCATTAAAGGCCAAACAAGTACTTAAACTAGCAAATACTCACAAGATGGACGGAGAAGCCGAAGTAGTTGCACCTGCAGCAGTAAGGGCTTTAAATGGACTACTCACAACCGAAGATTGATGACATTCAGTCAAGTATCATTCGTCCAGCAATTGCGGCTCCTACATTTGAAATTAAATCCAGCACTATTCAGATGGTGCAGAATCAAGTACAGTACGGAGGAACTGCAACGGAAGATCCTAACTTACACATCAGGAAATTCATAGAAATATGCGACACATTTAGATTCAACAATGTGTCAGATGATGCTGTGAAGTTGAGACTCTTCCCGTTTTCCTTAAGAGACAAGGCCAAAAGTTGGTTACACTCTCTACCACCGGGATCTATCACCACTTGGGATGATCTAGCTCAAAAGTTTCTTAGCAAATTCTTCCCCATGGCAAAGACTGCAGCTATAAGGAATGCTATCACGAAATTTTCTCAACAGTCTGGTGAATCTTTATGTGAAGCGTGGGAAAGATACAAGGAAATGCTTCGACAATGCCCTCATCATGGCATGCCAAATTGGATGGTCATAAATTGCTTCTATAATGGACTAGGAATACAATCAAGGCCAATGGTAGATGCAGCTTCAGGGGGAGCATTATGGGCTAAAAGTTATGAGGAGGCCTACGATCTTATCGAGATGATGGCAGCTAATGAATATCAAAATCCAACTCAGAGGATGCCACAACAGAAGGTAGCAGGAATTCTTAATGTCGACAAGGCCACTTCCTTAGCAGCTCAGATAGAGGCTTTGAACTTGAAAATAGACTCTTTGACAGCACAAGGATTTCATCAAGTTGCTAGTGTTTGTGAGTTGTGTGCGGGCGCACATGAATCAAACCAATGTACCAACTCAAACGAGTCGGTTCAATTCGTAAGCAATTTCCAAAGACAGCAACAGCCAGCTCCAAATTCCTACCATCCGAACAACCGAAATCATCCAAATTTCAGTTGGAGCAATAATCAAGGAGGAGCACAACAATCAAATCAGCCCTACCAACAATTTCAAAATCAGCAGTTTGGAGCTAGGCCATACAATCCATCTGGATTCCAGCAACAGCAGGGGCACCAATATCAGCAACAATATGCCCCACGATAATTTCAACCCCCAGGATTTCAACAACAATCCTATGGGAATTCTGGACAATCAACTTCTAGTGAAAAGGTAGAACTGGAGGAGTTGAGGTTGGCGTCCAAAAGCCAAGCGGCTTCTATTAAAAATCTGGAAACTCAATTGGGACAACTCGCTAGTTTCATGATGAGCCGACCACAAGGAACACTCCCAAGTGATACTGAAGCTAATCCGGGGAGAAAGAACAACCAAGAACACATTAAAGCCATCACTTTAAGATCGGGAAAAGTCAAAGAAGGCACTGAATTGGAAAGAGCAAAAAGAATTCTGCCCGATGCAGAAACAGTGAACGTGGGAGATACCGAGGACAAGGGTAAGGCTCCAATTTCAAGCACGAGGTAGAAGAAAGTGTACCAACTCCTAAACAATCAGTCCCTGCACAGAAAGAAGCAGAAGAGCATGTCTATCCACCTCCGCCATTTCCTCGACGTCTGCAAAAACAGAAACTAGACAAGCAGTTCGACAAATTTCTTGAAGTCTTTAAGAAATTACATATCAACATTCCATTTGCCGAAGCCCTGGAACAAATGCCGAGTTACGCCAAGTTCATGAAGGGCATTCTATCAAGAAAAGTAAAACTTGAGGACTTAGAAACTGTTGCTTTGACAGAGGAGTGTAGTGCGGTATTGCAACAAAAGTTACCGCCTAAGCTAAAAGATCCTGGCAGTTTCACCATACCATGCACCATTGGGAATTTGTCTTTTGACAAATGTTTATGTGATTTAGGAGCAAGCATCAACCTCATGCCATACTCAGTTTTCTTACAACTTGGCCTTCCTGAGCCAACCCCGACGAACATGTCACTTCAGTTAGCTGATCGCTCTATCACTTATCCTCGGGGAGTTGTTGAAGATGTCCTTGTGAAAGTAGACAAACTTATCTTTCCAGCTGATTTTGTCATACTTGATTTCGAAGAGGACAAGAAGATTCCGATCATTCTTGGCAGACCATTCTTGGCGACAGGACAAACGTTGATTGACATCCAAAAGGGGGAACTTACAATGAGAGTGCATGATCAAAATGTCACCTTCAATGTCTTCAAAGCCATGAAGTTTCCAACAGAAGAAGAGCAGTGTCTGAAGGTAGACTTGATTGAGTCTACGGTACAAGAAAAGTTGGATCACATGTTCATGAATGACACTTTGGAAAAGGCCCTCAGTGGAAGGTATTCATTAGATGAAGATGACATAGATGAACAATTGCAATATCTGGATGCTTTGCCGTGGCAAAGAAAATTTGAAAGACCAGTTGAATCATTGGATCTACCAGAACTAAAAGGGCCGTATCAGCAAATGAAACCATCTATCGAGGAAGCTCCAACTCTAGAGCTCAAACCACTTCCTAATCACTTAAAGTATGCTTCTCTTGGTGAATCATCTACCTTACCTATGATTATATCTGCTAACCTTTCAGACTCTGAGGAAGACAAGCTTTTAAGAGTCCTGAGGGAATTCAAAACAGCCATTGGTTGGACCCTAGCGGATATCAAAGGCATCAGCCCAGCTTATTGTCAACATAAAATTCCATTAGAAGAAGGTAGTAAACCAACAGTGGAGCATCAAATGCGGCTAAATCCTCTTATGAAAGAGGTAGTGAAGAAAGAAATCATCAAGTGGCTGGATGCAGGGATTATTTATCCCATTTCTGATAGTGCATTGGTGAGTCCAGTGCAATGTGTACCGAAGAAAGGAGGCATGACTGTGATTACCAATGAAAAGAATGAACTCATCTCTACTCGCACAGTCACCGGTTGGCGAATCTGCATGCACTACCGGAAGTTGAATAAATCCACAAGGAAGGATCATTTTCCCCTTCCTTTCATTGATCAGATGCTAGATAGACTAGCCGGCCATGATTATTACTACCTTCTGGATGGGTATTCTGGATATAATCAAATTTGCATTGCTCCTGAGGATCAGGAGAAAACAACATTTACATGCCCGTTCGGCACTTTCGCCTTTCGGCGGGTTTCTTTTGGCTTGTGTGGAGCACCTGGTACTTTTCAAAGGTGCATGATGGCCATCTTCTCAGACATGATTGGCAAGACCGTAGAAGTCTTCATGGATGACTTCTCTGTATTCGGTCTATCTTTTGATGAATGCTTGCAAAATCTTGGCTCGGTGCTGAAAAGATGCGTGGAAACTAACCTAGTGCTCAATTGGGAGAAGTGCCACTTCATGGTACAAGAAGGAACTATTCTCGGGCACAAGGTGTCAAGGAAGGGTCTAGAAGTGGACAGAGCAAAGATAGAAGCTATCGAAAAGCTGCCTCCGCCTAATTCAGTGCGAGGGATTCGCAGTTTCCTTGGGCACGCAGGTTTCTACAGGCGTTTCATCAAGGACTTCGCAAAAATTTCCAAACCTTTGTGTCAGCTGCTGGAAAAAGATATTCATTTCAAATTTAACGAAGAATGTCTCACAGCCTTCGAGACTCTGAAGAAGAAATTGATTTCAGCACCCGTGATCATTGCTCCAGATTGGAGTGAGCCTTTCGCTATGATGTGTGATGCTAGCGATTAGGCAGTTGGGGCCATTCTTGGCCAAAAGAAAGATAAAATGTTTCATGTCATCTATTATGCAAGCAAAACCCTCAGCGATGCTCAATTAAACTACACTACCACTGAGAAGGAGCTGTTAGCCATAGTTTATGGTTTTGAAAAATTCCGTTCATACTTGCTTGGCACGAAGGTGACTGTGTACACTGATCACGCTGCTATCAGATATCTGCTCTCTAAAAAGGACTCCAAACCTAGGTTGATTCGATGGATTCTTCTGCTGCAAGAATTCGATGTGGAGATCAAGGATAGAAAAGGGACAGAAAACCAAGTAGCCGACCATCTCTCACGATTGGAAGACCTTAGGAAGACATCCCAAGACAAAACCGTCATTAATGAATCCTTTCCAGATGAACAGTTGTTTGGGGTACAAGAAGAGGAACCTTGGTTTGCAGACATTGTGAACTTTCTGGTGAGTCGAGTGATTCCTCCCGAGCTCTCTTTTGCACAAAGAAAGAAATTCTTGCATGATGTCAAATGGTATCGTTGGGACGAACCATATCTGTTTAAACAAGGAGCAGATCAGGTGATTAGGAGATGTGTGCCATACAGTGAAACAGAGGCTATTCTAAGGGATTATCATGCCACGACATATGGTGGCCATTATGGAAGTGAAAAGACCGCAACTCGAATTCTTCAAGCGGGATTTTATTGGTCATCCCTTTTTAAGGATGCCCATCAGTTTGTGCTGAAGTGTGATCATTGTCAGCGTGTTGGTAACATATCTAGGAGGAATGAGATGCCCCTCAATATAATGCTAGAGGTGGAAATCTTCGATGTTTGGGGCATCGATTTCATGGGACCATTCATTTCCTCATGTAACAACCAATACATCTTGCTAGCCGTTGATTATGTTTCCAAATGGGTTGAAGTCAAGGCACTTCCGACCAATAATGCCAATGTCGTGCTCAATTTCCTTCACAAGAACATCTTCACAAGATTCGGCACTCCTCGAGTAATCATAAGCGATGAAGGTACTCACTTTTGCAATCGCAAGTTTACTAATCTCATGGCAAAGTACAACATCAACCACCGGGTAGCTACGGCATACCACCCGCAAACCAATGGCCAAGCCGAGGTATCTAATCGCGAGATTAAACGCATTCTGGAAAAAGTGGTGAGTCCTTCGAGAAAGGATTGGTCTTTAAAACTCGATGAAGCCGCATGGGCTTATCGTACAGCATATAAAACACCCTTGGGTATGTCACCATATCAGCTTGTCTATGGGAAGGCTTGTCATCTGCCTGCTGAACTAGAGCACAAAGCTTATTGGGCGCTGAAGAAGTTGAACTTTGACTTATCAGCTGCAGGTGAGAAAAGAATGCTTCAGATTAATGAACTGGATGAGTTTCGGCTACAGGCTTATGAAAATCACAAGTTATACAAGGAGAAGGTCAAAAGATGGCATGACAGACGTTTGGTGCAAAAGTCTTTTGTACCGGGACAGTTAGTCTTGCTGTTCAACTCTCGTCTCAGACTCTTCCCAGGGAAACTTAAGTCAAGGTGGTCAGGGCCATTCACGGTTAAAACAATGTCTCCACATGGTGCAGTGGAAATTTTTGATAAAACACCGGAAGCGGCTTTCAAAGTAAATGGACAGAGGTTGAAGCCATATTTTGGTGATCATGTGAATCGCGAAGCGGAAACCACGGTTCTTGGTACTACCAATTGAAGTGCGAAGGTGAAGTCAAGCTAGCGATGATAAACAAGCGCTTCATGGGAGGCAACCCATAGGTTTGGTGTTTTTATGTGTGGTTTGATTTTGTGTGATTTTGTTTAATATGTTGAGAGTGCAGGTCATTGACAAGTCACAGGAGCTGGCTTTGCAAAAGATACAATTTTCTTTCGAGGTAGACTGGGCTCAAGTTGGAGCTCATGCAGCATTTCCTCCACTTGATTCACCACCCGAGGAGGGTGACGATGCCGACAGTTAGGGGAGTTCTCTGTTATCCTTTATCTATACCTTCAATGAGGACATTGAATATTTTAAGTTTGGGGGTGATTTAGGATATTTGATTAATTGAGTCATAGTATGCATACAGTTTCATGTAGTTCATAATATACCATGCTAGTATAATTTCATATAATTCATATATATATATAAAAAAAAAAATTTGCATATTCATGATTAGTTGCATATCATATTTTCCTTGATCCCGTAGCGCTTGGCGATTCCATTTAGTAGTCAATGATGAATTTGAGTGTGATAATGATGGATAGAGGGCTGATTTAAATACTTATGAATTGACGTGCATGTTGCAGAAACACAATCTTACACAACTCATCGGTTACTTTTGGGCTAGGTTAAGGTCATGCTTGTTTGGTTGTTGAAATTTAATCACCTGATTATATTTGGAATTTTCTTTATTCCCTTGATAGCGTAGAATCACTAAATATAAGTTTGGGGGAAACCAGGGTTCATGCTAGTTTGTGTGTATTTGTTAATAATGGATAGGTGTCAATTGGCTAGTAGCCAGCTCATATTTATATGAGTAGTCTAGGGTTGGAATTGAGAATTCTCATTCCAGATTGCATATAAAAAAAAAAAGAGTGTTTGTGAGTATGTATGCAAAATTGATCAGGATGAGCTCTTTAATACTCGAGCAATTAAGTTCTAGGGGACTCAAGCCTAGTGACCTAAGACTTTTCCGGTCTGGGATCCACTAACCTAACGCTCGCTACATGGGTATTATTGTATAAGCCTTTTGGGGTCTCATCCATTGCACGGTCAAATAAGCATGTGTGTTGTGTATAGTATTATGCGTCATAGTTGTTAATAAAGCATGAATTCCTGTCTAACTCAAATGATGATAGAGGTGTTTCTAGGTTATGAAGTGTCTAGCGTCCATTCTATTTATAAACTTGTGATTGTGATGACGAAGAATATGTATGGTTTTGATCTAGTGCTAAGAGTAATTCTGATGAGTATTGCACACACGCACGTTTCTGTACTTGTACATGTTAATATGCGGGTATTTAGTCGATCTCTATTTGGAGTTATCACATTCTCTGAGACACTCTGCTAAATTGGTTATTGCTTTGCTTATGGGATCCTTGCATCGTTTGCATTCATGCATTTAGAGGTAGTCGAGTCTGTTTTCGCTTGAGGACAAGCATCAGTTTAAGTTTGGGGGTGTGATAAGTGGATTTTATATCCACTTATTATGCGCTATTTTGGCCTAGATTGGTGGTTTGTCCTTAAGTATGTTGTGTCTTTTAATTCATTTTTGTTGTGTTTCAGGATTTGTTGTGCAGAACTCGGAACTTTAGGTTTTGTGGCAATAAAAGGGCTAAAAACGGTGGATTTTTATCTCAGTTTTATCAAGAGGACTGGCTACGAGGAAAAAAAGAATTATCAATAAGGAATCCTGAATGACATAATCTTAAATCTGGAACCCCGGTTGGAATTGATATATTTTTCGTTTCGCAAAAGGAATCCAGTTTTAGATCCTCAAGAGGCCGTAATTCGCACCTGGGCGAGCAATGAGAAAATAGAATTATCACAAAAAGATGGAAAGTGATATATTCTTAAATCTGGAATACCGGTTGGAATTGATATATTTTTCGTTAAGGAAAAGGAGTCCGGGTTTTTGCCCGCAATTTACCGCAACTTGGGACTTGAAAATATATTTAATTAATAAATACTTTATTTAATTAGAAAATTATATTCATAAATATCTAATAATATTAGATATTTATTTTTATAATTTCGAAATTAAATTAATTATTTATTAATTAAATATATTTTGTTATGAAAGTTGAATTAGCAAAAGGAAAAAGAAAAAAAAAGAAAAAAGAAAAAAAGCTACAAAAACAATAGGTGGGCGAATGATGTAGCAGGTGGTACACTAAAGTATTGCTAAAGTAATGTGTCGGCAAAAACAAATAAAAAGAAGAATAAAAGATTTGTATCAATTTTGCAATTGGGCTGTCGGCATTTTTTTATTAGAAAAATCAGAGCAGGCATTCAAGTGGCAGGCGGCTAGCAGCGTTTGTTCACGCTCCCACGCGCGTGTGGGAGCCACGCGCCTGGATTGAGGCAAAAATTCCCACGCGTGTAGCGCACCTTCGTCTCCTGCGGTTGGGCTTCCAGTAAAGACAAATGTTGCTGTGTTTGTTTTGCTGTAGTGTATGTTTTTTTTTGCTTTCGGCTAGGATTAATTTATTGCCTTGGTGTGCTAGATTTGTACTATAAATAGGACTTAATTCTTGCAGTTGGAAACACACCTCTCACCACAATTCCTCTCCCCTCCAAATATTCAGTAGAGTTTTTGTGTATTTTTCAGTGTAGTTTTTACACTTTAATTTTTCTGTAAGTAATATAAATTTTATTCGGGTTGAAGATTGTAAGAAGAATTATTTGGAGTGCTCTTCTCTTTCGGTGGAAGCTATTTCGGTTTTATTTCCTAATTTCTTATTTTACAGGGAATTATCGGAGTGCTCGTTTCTTGCAAGTGGAAATTATTTCGGTTTTAGTTTCTAAACTCTTATTATTTTCATATTTAATTTATCGTAATTTTTAATTTAGTTTTATTATTGTTATTATTATTATTATTATTATTATTATTATTATTATTATTATTATTATGATTTCAATTAATCCCATGATGACGATTCGTTTAATTATGAACTAATCGCCGTCATGGGATTCTAATGGATTTATTTACGTAATTTAGTAATTCGATGCCTTAATAAATTGTGTTATGATAAAAATTTCCGATTGCCTAACGTGGTTGTGCTTAATTTATTAGATGCGTAGCTATCATCTAAATTATTAATTCTTAATGAATGCGAAAGTGGATTTGAGAATTTAGAATTTGCCATGTTAGCACAGGTTCGTAATTTTCATATATAATTACGATCAGTGGTAGGGTTTTGGATCACATCGCCCCGTGTAGCCAAAAATAAGGAATTTATTCGTAAACCAGTTATGTTTTCAAATCTTATAGACATATAGGGTCTAGACATAAATGGTGTCCACGCAACTTCTATCTTTTTAAGTGGATGTTTTTATGGTTTGATATAAGTTAAGGCTGAAAGGCGCTTATATTAGTTTCGTGTTCCCGGCTAGCTTTCATAATTATCAGAATCACTTTAAATTAAGGCATCAATTCTAAATGAAATAAATAATGAAATTAGAATCCCATGTTTATCTCATATATAAAATCTTTATCATATTAATTTTTAGTCGTTATTTCATTAATTAATTGTGATTTGAACAAACCAACCATTTCGTTGTTCAGGCTTCTATAATTAACCGAACGTTGTTGAATAAACATATTTACTTAAATACACCAAGTCTTCGTGGGAACGATCCTTATTTCCCTATATTGCTTTTGGACTGCGTATACTTGCGTAGAGAAAATAGCGAACACTAATTTATTATAAATATTTTTTGGTAATACATGATCTAATATCATATGACGATATTTAAGATGCACAACATTGCATTTTTTATTGTAAAATATAACTGTCATGTTTGGTTTTCTTTACCTTTTTTTTTTATGTACAATGATTCATTAAAAGGAAAGATACAATGTTGAGCAAGTCATCAGCGAGCACAACAACTACTACACCTGGATATAGACTACTACTAATACTACTACTACGACAATTTATTCAGACCTAAAATTAATACTTAGAGTCTATAAGGCAACTACTACCACTGAAAACTACATGAAAAATCAACCCCTAATGTTCAAGAGAAACTGTTGTCTATTACATAAAGAACCCGTTAATTCACATCCCCAAGGAGGGATCACCTGTAAAGAGGTTCACACCATGATCTGCTTGAAGAATCTCCTCATGTACCTCGCCTACACCCATCTGTGGCTCATTTTCCTCCATGTCTAGCACCACTGCCTAGGGAGCATCCTCTTGACCCAACCTTAGTTCATCAACTTGATCAGACAACACTAAGCCAACCACAAAGTTAACTGGGTCCGGAGCATTATTAGGGATAACCACGTTGACATAGTGAGGATGATAAATCCCTAGCCCAAGGTCCCATTCAAGAAGCTCATCTACTCTACTCACAGGATGTTCCAGAGTTACAACCTATCACAAACCTCCATAGCGAGCCTTGCTCAATGACGTGCAACAGTGTTACGAGCTGCAAAAACAAACCCTAGCATGCACACCAATGAATTGTTGCAGAGAAGAAGGTCAATTTGGCTTATAATGTGATAAATAGTTGCTAGAGCACCCACGTTGAAGTTCTTGATCGCATTAAAAGTTTCAAAGTTGTCCGTTTCGATGATGACATGATGAAATTCTTTTTTGAAAGCACGCCTCATTACACTGTAATTTTCCCAAAGCTGATTGTCTACCCTTGACAAACGAGGAACCACACCGATAATGATGAGCTTAAACTGACCATTAACATTCATATAGATTACTCCTATACCAATGCTGTTCCCGTCGGGGAGAGGGATTGTTGAATGAGAACCATGAACGTTGACTTTCAAAGCACCCGGAGGTCGGGGAATCCAATGGAAAGCCATGTAGAGAGACATAGATTCAGTGATAAAATCCAAGATAAAGTGACAGAAATACTATGAACACTAACAAACTGTTAACCAAGACTCCAAATATATTTTCTTCATTATCCATCATTATCTTTAGGTTTTACATAGTCCTCAAATTGTTTGTGTACAATTTAAGTGTTTGTTTGAAAGCTTAAAATATCATCATATTTCCATAAATCAATTCAATTTGATGAGTTATCCCAGCCTACTCTATGGTTTTGTCTTATGTAAATCTAATCTATACCAAATTATAATATGCAAAACGTGATATAACTTGTATTTTGGTTAACCCATTATTTTGGTTGTTCTGGTTATCCTTTTGAATCACAACTGTTGGATCTTTCAACTCATATTTATAAGAACCGTTGGATACAATACTAAAAATTGTTCAACACAGAAATTTATGGTTCGATTCCTGCCAACAACATATTAAAATTAACATTTATAATATTAATTAAAAAATATAAAAATCTCATTAACTACGTATTATTATATAATATTTTAAATTTTGAAACAAATAAAAAAAATACATCAATTATTTATAATCATTGAAATAATAAAACATTTAAAAATAACCCGTACAAGCACGGGTTTTAAGTTAGTATATGTAATTTATATTCACTCAATTTATTTATATTCAGTTTAATTTCAGGTCTTAGTTTGGGTTTTAGTGCACTTTCCTTTTCCACTTCATAATGGTTGGCCATAAATAAGGTAAAATTGATATACGTGTTATGAATTTCATATATGCTAATAGTTTGTGTTATTTTTTTTCTTTTTGAAATTTGTTGACAATTGCTATACATTTCAATGATCATTTTTGCAGGTTCTACACGAATGAAAAAAATAATAAAATGGTGAATACGTTTGTCCGTCGTCATTTTGCTATTGAATTTATCACAAAGTCAACTAAACAATGCTTATCATTTAAAATTGTAAGCAACAAGTTAATTTACAAATAACATGTCTACAGTTCTATAGACTTTATTAAAAGTCGAACCCCCATCCCTCGATGATATCTTCTTTTTGTCAAATTTGATTTTTCCCTTGAAATCTTTTTGTTGTTTCCTTTTACATTTTCATAGTAACTAATTTCATGATTATATATTTTTTTCAATTTTGGCAAGAAAATGATGTCAATAAAGTTCAATTAAGAGTAGAAACTTTATCAATTATATATTAGTCGTTTATCGTAACTTGTCGACGTTTTGACTTTAAATATATTTTGATATAATATTCCTCAAATAATAATGACAATGAAGTACTCGGAATATTTATTTTGTATATTTTACAATTTTATCCAATTATATGAAAAAATATTAAGGATACATGATTAAATCTGTTTTTGTACTTTCGACAAATCAATAAATAAGGTAAGCTTCAAAATAATCTTTTTGAAAAATATGTCGAATATATTTGAAGATAAAACATTTGAAAGGAACGATGTGTTGAATAAATCTCTCGCTTTTATTACGTAAAATCAGTGTTCGGGAATATTTCGATATATGTGCCGCCTTAACTTTGCCATTAAATTATACCGTATAGAATCTAGACTAGGATATATCATTGCATTGATATTCCTTATCCAAATTAATGATTGATACGAGAAAACGTTTTGTCAAATTGACTCGTTATTTGTTAATGTCACATCGAATAATCCTATGGGTGGAATTACTATATTAGCTAATAACTTCCTAGACCTAATTTAATTTTCATTTTCGTATTTTGACAAAGCACCAAAACCTACAAGTGAGAGACTAATTGTTAAAATTTTAAGTTGCCATTAAAAATAAGTTGAGGATAATTACCATAAACTCTAACAGTCATATTTACTCTAAAAACGAGATATGATGGTTTTGTTTAGTTGATTAATAATGTTGTTTTATCCCGTGAATTAATTTACTAAAAGAACAAACAATTTGTAAAAAAGATAATGAACGAACACATAAAAAACTAGATTAGATGAAAATTACTTTTATCATAATAACGCTTTTTTTAATGATCTTGCACAGTGGATATTCTTTCTCATATCGCTGAAACATGCAACCTTTTTTTAAAGAGACAATCTAATGATCTATTACGATCATGAGAAATAAGTGTTTATGAATTATTAATATGTACTCAAAAAATTGATCACGATCTATACAAATTTTTTGATGAATTATTATAATAAAAATTCTAGAAATCCAAGTACTACACATTTAAATATACCAAATTGCAAAAAAAAAAAATTAAATATGAGTAAAAAAAACTTAAGAACGTGATAGAAAGATTCTCAAAAAAGAGAGAAATCAAATGAAAAACAAAATTAAGAAAAAACAATAAAGATGGGTTTAAAACGATTCAAGGGGATGTGAATGTTTTAATAATTGTTTGATAATATTGATATTAATGCAATTGATATAAATTGACGAATAAGTAATTTTGCACTTAAATAATTACATTCTAATGAAATTATTTTTATATTTAAATAATGAGTAAAATAATACGTTTATATTAATTAATTAATAGATTTTACCGTGTGGTGCATAGCACGGATAAAACATTAGTTATTATATGTTGACTATTTTTGTGCAAAAATATTAAATTTGAGTATATCATACTGTAATTTAAGCATTTCCAACTGTAATTTAAGCATCTCCAACGCTAAAATTCAAATTTACATACTAAAAATGAAATTTATAAAGAATAATTAAAAAAGCTCATCACTCTAATGGGACAACCCTTTTCTATAATTATGGCCAATCTGATGATATTAGGCATATATGCTGAACCACTAGGGACTGTAGCAAGATTCCACATCATATATTGTCATATTAAAATAACATTTTCTATATATAATAATTTCAAATAATAATAATTACTATTTTTAAACTATAACTAATTATTTTAGTCAATGAGCATCTCCAACCATATAAAATCTTTAGCTAAAAATGTATATAACTTGACATAAATAACAATTATAGAAATTATGTAAAAGGAAAATTAATGCAATACATCATTCCTGTTATCTAAAATTTTAATCAACCTAAACATCTTAGCTTAACTAACTGTAGTGAAAAACCACGTAATATATTTCCATATTGAAACAATATATTCTATTTATGATAACTTTAAATGATAATAACATACTATTTTTAAAATATAACCAATCATTAAAGTTACTGATTCAGTAAATTGTATATAATCATTATTTTTATAACATGTTAGGTAATCATTTTAGTCAACATCGATGAAGATGCTCAGCATATTAGAGTAAGATAAATCAAGTGATATGAACTTATCTCTTGTTGTCTTAATTACTTGGTTCAACTCTCACGGATCCTTCATTTTATAAGACATATAAACCTAATTATTTTTATCAATCTAGATCAATATAGCCAACCAATTTACTTAACCCCATTTAAATCGGTTAGATGCGAATATAGCATAGGTAAACAAATTAATTGAATTACCAGGAAAGAAGGGGTCCTAACCAAATTGGGGCAAGTTCGGAAAGAACTATACCCGACCCGTGAATCCAATTACACGAATCTTCTCTAGCAACAATGCAACATAGATAGATACAGAGCTCGCTCTCTCTCTCTCTCTCTCTCTCTCTCTCTCTCTCTCTCTCTCTCTCTCTCTCTCTCTCTCTCTCTCTCTCCCCCCATATTATATATACACACACAATTGAACCGATCTGGTTACTTCCCCCCATATTATATATACACACACAATTGAACCGATCTAGTTACTTCTGACTTGAACCTACTTTCCTCCAGATTGTAACCAGCTACTCAAAATAAAGAAGCAAATTGAAAAAACAAACTGAAATCTGTAATTGGAAGGATAAAATGGGGATAAACCCTAAGACAGTTGTTCAAAATACCAAAGCAAATTACAGAGGAAAAGTAATGATAAACAGCAATATTCTCATCGATGCCTTTCTGCTCAGTCTCTCTTCCTTTTTTTATGGTGTAGCCGGCCACGTGTCATGACTTCATTGGTTGGTTGTTGTAACCGTTAGGCCCATGATCCTAGACAGGCCCATGATCCTAGACTGATACTATAAAACAAAAGGACCACTAACAGAACAACTAAATTAATTAACATAATTTAGGCAGGCGGGTTACAAATACTCTCCCCTTAACAGCATCCTTGTCCTCAAGGATCAAATTCTGGATATTGCTCTTGGATAGCAGATGCATCCTCCCAGCTAGCATCTTCAGGGATAGAATTCGACCATTGAACCAACCATTGAGCCACTGCAGCATTGTTTTTCTTAACCATTCGTCTCTGTAGCACCTTTACTGGATAAACTAAGAACTGACCTTCACTTCCCAGTTTTGGTAATGTAGTAACCACTGTATACTTGGAACCCACCTTTTTCTTCAGTAAGCTTATGTGGAAAACAGGATGAATTTTGCTCTCTGCTGGTAGTGCTAATTTATAAGCAACAGTGCCAATCTTTTCCAGCACCTGGTAGGGTCCAAAGTACTTGTGAGCAAGTTTCAAGTATCTCCGAATTGCAACTGATAATTGTCTATATGGTTGGAGTTTTAAAAATACCCAATCACCCACTTTCAAGGTGGACTCGTGCCTCTTTTTGTCAGCATAGTGTTTGTATTTATTCTGAGCCAATTGCATTGCCTCCTTCAGTATATAATTCATGGCCTCTCTTTGTATCTGGAAGTCCTCCACTGTTCCAATAGCCGACCTGTTTGCAGATGACAAACAAAGTTGTCTGGGCTTCACTCCATATAATGCTTCGAAAAGTGTCTTGTTTATAGCACTGTTATAAGAACTGTTGTACCACCATTCGGCTAATGGCAACCAAGTAGCCCATTTATGAGGCCTCTGACTGGCTAGGGATCGTAGATAATGCTCCAAACATCTGTTCAATCTCTCCATTTGCCCGTCACTTTGGGGGTGGTAGGAGGTACTCATGTTAAGCCTAGTGCCCACTGCCTTGAACAGCTCCTTCCAGAATTGGCTTGTGAAGAGTTTATCTCTATCAGTAACAATACTGTGAGGCATCCCATGTAGCTTGTACACATTATCGAGGAATACCTGAGCTACAATGGTTGCAGTAAAAGGATGTGCCAAAGCTATGAAGTGTCCAACTTTAGTCATTCGATCAATCACCACCATAATGCAACTTTTGTCTCCAGATTTGGGGAGACCCTCAATGAAATCCATTGAGATATCAGTCCAGATTTGATCTGGAACTGGGAGTGGCTGTAGTAATCCAGGAGGAAAATGGTTACCTGTCTTTACCCTTTGACATACATCACAAGCCCTGACGTACTGATTGATGGCTTCTTTCATCGCAGGCCAGAAAAAGAATTGGCTCACCTTCTTTAATGTTGCTTCCTGTCCTGAATGGCCCCCTACAGGACCATCATGTAATTCCCAAATGACCTGTTGCCTTGTGTCTCCATGGTTGCCAATGAAAATTCTATCTCCGTATTTAATGATGCCCCTAGAATAGCTGAAATGAGCATAAGCAGCTTCTTTGTTGATAATTCCTTCTATGATTTTCTGGGCCTCTTCATCTTCTATGTAGCTATCCAGTACCTCAGTGATCCACCCTGGTTGTACACTAGTGATTGTAGCCACTGTACCGTCATCAATATCCCCAGGGAGCCTAGAAAGGGCATCTGCCACCTTGTTATCCACGCCTTTCTTGTAACTGATTTCATAGTCCAGGCCCATCAGCTTGGCCAACCACTTTTGCTGCAATAATGTTGAAAGTCTTTGTTCTAGCAGGTACTTGAGGCTTTGATGGTCGGTTTTGATGACAAAATGGTGCCCTTGCAAATAAGTGAACCACTTCTGAGTAGCAAGCACTATTGCCATCAATTCCTTTTCATATGTGGATAAACCTTGGTGTTTGCTAGACAACCCTTTACTGAGAAAAGCTAGAGGCCTTCCTTGCTGCATGAGCACAGCTCCAATACCCAAGGCACTGGCATCAGTTTCGATTGTAAAAGGTAGGCTGTAGTCAGGGAGTGCTAAGACTGGTGCAGTGGTCATGCACTCTTTGAGTTTTTGAAATGATTTGGTAGCTTCACTATTCCAGGAGAATCCACCTTTCTTTAGTAGGTTTGTGAGGGGCCTGCTAAGCTCACCGTAGCCTTTAATAAACCGCCTATAGTACCCGGTTAATCCCAGAAAACCTCTCAGCTGTTTGATGGATTTAGGAACTGGCCAATTAACCATGGCCTCCACTTTGTTGGGGTCTGTTGAAACCCCCTCTTGAGAGATTATATGTCCCAAGTATTCCAGCTTTTGTTGACCAAATAAACACTTACTTTCCTTAGCAAACAGCTGATGTCGGAGTAGTAATTGCAATACAGTGCTCAGATGTTTGACATGATCCTCAAGGGTGGTGCTATAAACCAATATATCATCAAAAAAAACAAGTACGCTTTTTCTGAGTTGTTCTTGAAAAACAGAATTCATGAGTGATTGAAAACTAGCTGGAGCATTTGTTAGCCCAAAGGGCATTACCTTGAATTCATATAAACCTTGGTGCGTCTTGAAGGCTGTTTTGTGAATATCTTCAGGTGCGACTCTAATTTGGTGGTATCCAGATCGGAGATCCAATTTAGTGAACCAACTTTCTCCCCTCAATTCATCAAGTAACTCGTCAATAACAGGGATTGGGTACTTATTCTTTATAGTAATCTCATTCAATTTTCTATAATCGACACACATCCTCCATGTACCGTCTTTCTTCTTGACCAATATGATAGGTGATGCAAAAGGGCTACTGCTCTCTTGAATTATGCCATTAGATAGCATTTCTTTAATTTGGCGTTCGATTTCTGCCTTCTGTATGTAAGGCACTCTATAACACCTTTGATTTATTGGTTGACTACCTTGAAGGAGGGGAATTCTGTGATCATGAGACCGAACTGGGGGTAATCCTTGTGGCTCTGAGAAGACTTGTCTGTATTGACTGATAAGGCTCTGTATCTCAGGGTGAATAGGAGTGGAGGCTGGCCTGGAACTGTTTTCCGTTTCAGTATTCATCATACATATGAATCCTTGGGTAATTCCTTTGCTCTAGTCCTGAGCATTTTGCTTAACTTCTTGCCACTGATAGTATGCACAGACCCTTCTTCAGTATCTCCTTGTAGTGTAATGGCCTTCCCTTCTTTGAGAAGTGTGATTCTCAACTCCTGATAGTCAAAAGTAATGGGGTTGAATTGCTTAAGCCAGTCCACTCCAAGAATGATGTCAGACCCTCCTAAAGGAAATAACCTCAATTCAGTATCAAATTGATTCCCCTGGATGGTATATGTTAGATTCTTGCAAACGGAGTCCACCACAATTCTTGAACCATCAGCAACTGAAACAATCAGTGGTGGGACAATTTCAGCTACCAATCCCAGCTGTTTAACCATTCTAGAATCAATAAATGAGTGAGTTGAACTGCTGTCGATCAATATGCTGACCTTCTTGCCCTGTAGCACCCCTTGAAGTCGAATTGTACTCACAGACTTGCTTCCAGCCAGGGCATTAATAGATATTTCCCCAGGTGTTTCTTGTTGAGCTAGTAGTTGCTCCATATCATCAATTACCTCTTCCACCTCTGGTTCGTGCCCTGGATCTGTTTCTTCCCCCATAAGTGTATATAATTTAGCCTTGCAACTTTGGCCCGGGTGATAAGGGTCATCACAGTGGAAGCACTGTCCCTTCTCCCGTCTTTCCAAAATCTCTTTAGTGCTCAAAGTGGATCTTGGCTTCTGAATATCTTTCCAAGGGGTTTTAGTAGCATACACACTTGGTGTTTTGACAGGAATTTTGTTTTCAAATTTACTGTATGGTTTCTCTATCGTGGAAGGTTGAGTAGCTGGGGGCTTGGAAGGAGTAATTAAGGGTTTGTGTGATTTAGACTCTTCCTGTTTTGCAAGAAAAACAGTGTCAGACAGGGTTTGGGGTTTAAACATTCGAATAGAGGTTTTAATGTGATCTTTAAGGCCACTGATAAAGCTTGAAATAAAGTAATCTTCAGAGAAACCCTTATTCTTACTGAGCACCATGTTAGGTCGAATACACAATATATAATCAAGTACTGTATGAATAAGTAACAAGAACACACGTTTTAACTCTTAAAACTGTTTGGAATAGATAATTCCTCTCTCGGTGATGTAAAGTATCACAGAGAGCTGCTTAGGTTACAAGAATGTTATTCGTTCACGATAGATACCCTTCTAGGGTTAACCTAACTGTATTTATAAGATATACAGCTACTTACAATCGTAAATTGATTCTCCTAAAATTAAGCTATACAATTGATATCAATTACGATTGCTACACGTCTTCTAAGTCAACTCAATCTCTTTGATAGCTATCCAATCTTCAAAGATATCGCTTCCATATTAATATTAAATTAATCTTCAAACTCTGTTGACTTGTAGACGCTCCCAGTAGACAGACTTTAGCAAACTCTGTTCTCTCCATGCTAACAGTGTTTGCGCTTCCATGTATTCAGCTATCAGTGTTTACGCTTTCCTCTGTCAGCGTTTGCGCTTCCAGCAATCAGCATATACTCAAACTCTGTTACAACTGCTTTCAATAACAAGTTAAACTCTCTTTACCTGTAACACTTAAACACTGACATTAAATCACATCAATTATATCTAACAATCTCCCCCAACTTGTTCATTAGAAAAATGTACAAGTTCATAATAATTGATGATGTCAAAACTAACAAATAAAAACACAGTGTTTAACATATAATCAGAGTTTAAACTTGACTTAGCAAAATTTACAGAAAATTTGAATTACTTACAGATTCTGTCTACCTAACCTCCTCAAGATCTGGAGTTGTTCTGAGATAATCAATCAACAACCTCCTCTCAGCATTCTCAAGTTCAATCTCCATAGCTACCTTGATCTCTCTTAAATCTGGATCATTCTCATCAGTTTGAAAAATAGCAGCTCTGAGATCATAGATCTTGTTTCTTCTCATTTCATTTCCCAATCTGATAAACTTCATTTCTTCAGACTTTACATTAAAATCTAGAACAGTAATCCCAAGATCAGTCTTCAGCTTTGTAGTTCCCTTCTGCATTTCAATCAAATTCCCATTCCAGTCTCTGTACTTTGGAACATACTTGCTGTATTTCATATGTCTATTTGTAAGACTCTGTATCATCTTTTGTCTGAGCACATTTGCAACTGATTGAGCTCTTTGATTTCTTACTCTGAAAATGTACAGAACATACTCTAGTTCTTCCCAGAATTTTAAATCAATATCATTCTCAGCAATCTTGAACACCGTTCCATCAGCCATGAAGTATAACAAGAAATCCTTCCCTAAACTTTTCTGATGAACAAGCTGTACTGACTCCAGTCTGTCTAAACTCTCTTGAGTGACACCACGACCTGGAACAGACAATGAAGAAGGATCTCTGGGAGCAACATTCTGTCTTTTATCTCTATGTGAGCCAATGCCTCCTTTGTTATATGCAATTTTACCAGATAAAGCTCTACCATCAGTAAAATCCATTGAAGCTGTAGCTGGAGCTGTAGCTGCAAGACTCGAATCATGAAGAGCACCTTTTCGAAATTTTGATTTCAACTGAGAAGACAGTATTGGTGTAGTCACAACTTGTGTCGCAACAGAGGTTGTGTCTTTATTCTTCTGTACAACATGTGTACCAACAGAGGTTGTAATTATCATTTTATTCTTGCTCTCTTCACCCATCACTCCTTTTAACTTCAGCTTGGCATCAATAGAAGACTTTCTAATCAGCTTTCCTTTATCCTCTTCTTCTTCTTCTTCTTCTTGAATACCAGATAATCTCTCTTTGATCTCAATTCCTTTCATTTCATGCCTTGAAGACTTTGAAGCTTTAACAACTTTATTCACTTTCTTGGACTTTTGAGCTTTTAAATGCTCTTTCTGCAACAGCTTTTCTTCAGCTTGAATATCCTCAAGTGTAGCTTCAGCATTCTCTTCACGAAATAGTTTCGCAGCCAATTCTTCATCTGTTTGTGGATTGTCAGAGAATGACAAATCCTTTGGCTTTGAACCAGAAGTACTCTGAGCATTTGTATCTATCACCAAGTTAGACTTTGACCTTGTAGACCTCCCATGTCCTTGTCTAGAATTTGCATTTCTTAAGCCCTTCTCAGCATTGGTACCTTCATCATCAAGATGATCTTTCTTTGGCAGAGTTTGAGTTTGCTTACACTTGGTTTTAGCAATTCTCTCCCCCTTTTTGACATCATCATCATCATCTTGAATCAGAATTGAGGTGATTAATTCAAGAGAGTTTGCAATTGAATCAACCTTCTCATTTAGTAAAATCTGATTCTTTTCAACTATGCTCAGTCTGTCATTTATATTTGCTTGAGCTTTGGCAAATTGTTGAAAGAGCTTAGCATTAGCTAGTTGAGCTTTCTCTTCATGAGTAGCAACTTCTGTTCGAAGATCAACAATAGATTTCTGAGTATCATCAAATCTATTATTCAAAGTTTTGATTTGAATCACTGTGCCTTGCAAACAAGTGAAAATTTCTGGATTTTTAATCTTCTTAGAATTGACTTCAAGAAACTTTTCTGCCCTTCCAGGAGGAAAAATACACTCTGACTTGTACCAATCAGCAGTTTGCTTGGCCAAATAACCAGCATCAATTTCATTATTAGAAGGGCCAGCAAAATCTGGTTTTTCTCCTGTTTTCTGACCATCAGTCTGATTTTGTGGTTGTGCAACTCCTGTACTCTTAGCTTCAACTGAATCACTGATTGACTCACTAGTAGAGGCAACAGAAGCAATAGGTTCTTGAGCAGAAATAGGTTCTTGAGCAACCTGTTTTCCTTTATCAACTGGAGTTTGCTCTGAAGAGAGAACCTTTTCTGGTTTATCAACCTCCTCATTATGAGCAGAAACATGATTAGCATCAGAGTTCAACTCAGTGTGTGATGCAACCACAGTGTCTTCAAGAACAACAGTAGGCCCATCAGCAACACCAGTATCGATAGAAAGTGTAACCTCCATGAGTGGTGGAGTAGATGCTTCATGATTAAAAGAAAGTGGAGTTTCAGCAAACTCTTCCATTGGAGACAAAACATCTCTAACAGCTTCATGTTCTTGAACCTTAACAACTTCTGGTTCAGAAAGCTTGACTTCAGATTCTGGTATTATAGGTTCTATGATAACCTCTGGCTCACCAGTAGGAATATCAAAAGAGATTTTCTCTTGAGCCTCTTCAACATGCTCATCATCAGAATCAGTTAAAATAAGCCTTCTCCTCTTAGCTTGAGGTACTACAACAAATTCTTCTTCTGCACTAGAACTTTCCTCAACCAATGGTGTTGAAAGTCTATTTGCCCTTTGTATATTTGCCCTTTGTTTGAATCTTCTAGAATGTTTGGTGTTGATTGCAGTATGTATCTTCCTTTTTGGCTTTTGTGATGGTTGTGGATGAGTGGTAGTGACAGGGTTTGTTGGTTCAGTAGTCATGTGGTCAGATTGTTTTTGAGGTTCTGTTTGTGTTTGAGGTGATATAGGTTGATCAGTGGTTGTTGGTATCGGCTCAGGTGATTGAGTAGGTTGAGATAGGATGTTTTCTGTACGGTCAGTGGCTAAAGGTTTAGGCATAGATTGTGGTTCTGGTTGATGTGGTTCATGTGAGTCATGGTTTGATGATGAAGAATCTTGTGGTTGATTGACAAAGTTCTGTAAAGCAAGTGGCAATACTAAAGGAGGTATGTCTTTTCCAACATCTTTGTTAGTCATATCAGAGAATATTCTCTTAGTGACTCGAAAAGGTTGAATTTCATCAGCTTCATCAATAGTTAACCCAGAAACACATGCATTGAACAGAAGTTGACAAAATCTAGCAAAGTAAACTGTAGTAGACTCTGACAACTTATCACCCAAATTCATTAAAACATATCTACCAAAATCAAAATTACTGCCATAGAGTAGAGAATACCCAATTTGCAGACTGTCTATTGGAATAGCATCCCAGTTGGTGATCTTCTTTTGGAATGTCCTGGTGATACAATCAAAGAAAAAATTCCACTCTTTTCTCAAGTTTGGCCTCTTCACACTGCCCAGCTTGGCAAGTGATTCCATGTACCCAATCTCTGTTAGCATTTCCCTCAGATTTTCCTCAGAGACAACTTCATATGAAGTATGTGTGTCGAAATCCATGACATCACGAACAGTTTGTGGAGTAATCACAAACTCTTGGTCTTCATGAGAGAAGATGATAGACGGAGTTTCACTCTCTCCTCCTTCTATATATCTTGAATTTTGCCAGAAACTAACAACTTGGGAAGCAGATAGAGTAGCCGGTTCAACCAGCGCTTGCCCAATCTCAGAATTTCGAAGAAAATTTTGCATTAGATGGAACGCCTCTGGAGCCCGGTCGTTCTCAAGTAAAGCTGCATAATTGTTAGGCACAAAACGTAGACCAAAGACAATGAAAGGTTTAGTTGCCATTGAATCAAGAAATAAGCAAGAAGCAACTGTGAAAATGTTTTGCAAGAAAGGTGTTTGTGAAAATCCCAAAGTGAAGAACAAAGATGTTTTCTGTTTTGGTAAAGTGAATACGAGTGGGTAAAAGTGATTGTTGCAAAAAGTAATTTGAGTTTTAATTAAAAACTAAACTCAAACGATTTTACTTGAAAACACGCAACTGTTCCCTTGAAAAGTGTAAAAATGAGACATATTGATGAGTGAGTGGGACACGTGTCACACATGCAACGATTCACTTAATACATGCGCAGTAAAAACCATTATTACCGCTGTCGTTCCGTTTAGCAAGACATGTTACCACTAATTACACCAATTAACAGTTGTCAACTACTCCATTTACTCCAAAATGTTCAAATTATCTTAATGAAAATTTACCTTAGAGTACATAACACAATCAATCAGTGTTTGTCCAATTTTCAATCTTTATCACAAAAACCCTTTCAAAAATGCACAGTCGTGATTTTCGTGTGTGAGTAGCAGAGTTTACCAAATCAATTTTTATAGCATCTAATATTTCATAAAATCCATAAATCAAAACAATAAACACTGAATGCACAAACTCTCATATTAAACACAGAGTATATGATGAATGCTAAACTCTGTAGTTCCTTAATTACAGAAATCTGAATATCCCTGTTCCAGTTTATGTTCATGATTATCCAAGTAAGCACACAGTCATTATAGACAAAAATATCAAGAGATAAACATCAAAGCATCATTCAGTGAGTTACATGTCAAGGATTGTCTCACAAACTCTCACATCACACAAGTGTTTAGGTGAAGTGTTTACTCTCAGATTCAATCAGTAAAAGCAGATACTACCATAAGCTTGAATGTCCACCAAATCTACACCACTTCGATTATATTTATGCACAAATCAAAAGGACTTTGTTCAGGGTTATAATTGAGTGAAATCAAACAGATGAGAAGAGATGAGAATTTCTAACTGAACAATTTATTTGATCAAAATATTCAGTCAAATGATTAGTACATATTTGTACAGGATGATCAGTATATATGCCCCTTTTTTTTTATTTATATATATATATACTGAGTAAGATATCTTTTCTTAAGAAATACTCACCTGCTTGAATTTGATTTAACAAACGAATATAACTGCTCTTAATACTTCAGTATTCAAGAAAAATGAGCAGTTAATTTGGCTCAAAGGGGTTTACTAAGGGTAGTGTTTTATGAACAGTGTTTGTGATCAGTGTTCAAAGATGTTTTGAACAGTGTTTGAAGAAAGATAGTTAATCCTAATGCCTTTATCATCTTCATGCACACATATATCATGTAGTCCCAAAATGGTTTAATGCAAGTTCTAGAGCAACATACTTACTGATGAACATCACACAACAATAAAGTCTGATTGATATAAAATGTATCAATCACTTATTCAGCTCAAAATCTCACAGGGTTCAGACATGAACTGTTTCTCACCAAAATAAACAATGACACATCTCAAGTTTTAAAATTTTCACAAGTGCAAACAAAGAATCATCAAGAATCAAGTATGACTTGAAAACAGAGTGTCACTAATCAGAGTTTAGAGTTCATCAATATCAGAGTTATTCATGAGAGGCAATGCATGCAGTATTCATAGATTCAGAGTTTAGGATCAAATAAACTAAGAGATGCTCTAAATATGAAACAGTATCATGCTGTGTTAACTTACTGTGCAGTTTCTGATTAGATTACAGTGACTCAAAAAGAATCTTGATTTTTTTCACTGAAAATCATGCTCTATACATTTTTCTTCATCGGTATTTTCATTCAGACAAAAATCAACTCAGAATTCACAGAGTTTAACAAACGTATTAACAGTGTATGACCAACAATCATGCTGACAGAATTTAATTAATAAGGTTCACATAGCACTTTAGCAATTTACAGAGATATGAGCAACACATTTTATTTGAAAGAGTTTGAGTCTAACCAACATGTTTAGTCAAAACCAGATACCATCCCTAGTTCATTGACCAGTCTTGTAAATGTTGCTTCACTTAGAGGCTTTGTGAAAACATCTGCAAGTTGTTGATCTGTAGGCACAAAGTGAAGCTCAATATTGCCTTCCTCTACATGCTCTCTGATAAAGTGATACCTTATGCTGATGTGCTTGGTCATTGAGTGTTGTACTGGATTACCTGTCATTGCAATAGCACTTTGATTATCACAGAAAATAGGTATTTTACTATACC
The DNA here is from genome assembly GCA_036435485.1 of Saposhnikovia divaricata. NCBI lineage: Eukaryota > Viridiplantae > Streptophyta > Magnoliopsida > Apiales > Apiaceae > Saposhnikovia > Saposhnikovia divaricata. The sequence continues at coordinate 131,699,797 of CM071594.1, read as the reverse complement.
TCAACCCATAATCCAGTAGTTGATTCTTCATCCATAAAATCTGTGCACAACAGCTACCAGCAGCAATATACTCTGCTTCAGCTGTAGATGTAGATATTGACTTCTGTTTCTTGCTGTACCAAGACACTAGTCTGTCACCAAGAAATTGACAACTTCCACTTGTGCTTTTTCTGTCAATCTTACAGCCAGCAAAATCTGCATCAGAGTAACCAAGTAGCTTAAAATCTGATTCTCTTGGGTACCACAGTCCTAAGGTTACAGTTCCCTTGAGATATTTGAAAATCCTCTTCACAGCTGTTAAATGTGGTTCCCTTGGATCTGCCTGAAACCTTGCACACAGACAGGTGGCATACATGATATCAGGTCTACTAGCTGTTAAATAGAGTAGAGAACCAATCATCCCTCTGTAACTTGTCATATCCACTGATGAACCTGTATCTTTGTCCAGTTTTGTTGCAGTTGCCATGGGAGTTGTTGCAGATGAACAGTCAAGCATACCAAATTTCTTGAGAAGATTTCTGGTATATTTTGCTTGATTAATGAAAATTCCATCATCTGTTTGCTTCACCTGTAAGCCTAGAAAATAGCTTAACTCTCCCATCATACTCATTTGATATCTAGACTGCATGAGCTTGGCAAATTTCTTACAGAGTTTATCATTAGTAGATCCAAAAATGATATCATCTACATATATCTGAACTAAGAGCAGGTCATTACCAGATTGAAAGTAAAACAGAGTTTTGTCAATAGTACCTCTGTGAAACCCACTTTCTAGTAGAAATTTAGCAAGTGTTTCGTACCATGCCCTAGGTGCCTGTTTGAGTCCATAGAGTGCTTTGTCTAACCTGTAGACATGATCTGGATATTTTGGATCTACAAAACCAGGTGGTTGTTCAACAAATACTTCTTCTTCAAGTTTTCCATTCAGAAAAGCACTTTTCACATCCATTTGAAAAACCTTGAATTTCTTGTGAGAAGCATAGGCAAGAAACATCCTTATTGCCTCCAACCTGGCAACTGGTGCAAAAGTCTCATCGTAATCTATTCCTTCCTGCTGTGAATAGCCTTTAGCTACCAGTCTTGCTTTGTTCCTTGTGATCACACCATCACTGTCAGTTTTATTTCTGAAAACCCATTTAGTACCAACAATAGATCTGTTCTTTGGCCTTGGTACAAGTGTCCACACCTCATTTCTCTCAAATTCATTTAGCTCTTCTTGCATTGCTGTTATCCAGTCAGCATCTTTCAGAGCTTCTTCTACTTTCTTTGGCTCAGTTTGTGACAAGAATGCATGAAACAGACATTCATTTGTTGTTGCACTTCTTGTCCTTACTCTTGCATCTGGATCACCAATAATTAAATCAGGTGTATGTGACTTAGTCCATTTTCTTGCAGAAGGCAGATTGCTTCTGTCATCATGTGATCCTCCCCCTTGATCCATGCTCTCCTGATTTTCTTGGTGCCTTTCTTCACTTTCTGATGCTCCCCCTGAATGTGACTGCTCAGAATTTGAATGTTCAGAGTTTGAATCAACAGTGTTTGATTCAGAGTTATCAATTGAGTCACTATCAGTGTTTGAATTATCACTTTGATGTGATTCTTCATGCTCCCCCTCAACTGGTTCTTCCCTTGTTTCTGATTGAAAAGTTTCTTCAGTGTTTACCAGTAGAGGTTCAGAATTGACCTCAACAGTGTTTGTCAGATCTATATCATCCGAGTTTAATAAATCTTCATTTTCAAAGTGCAGTTGATCATGCTCATTAACATCTTCAAGTCCAGTTATTTTCTTGTCATCAAATGACACATGAATAGACTCCATGATCACTCTGGTTCTCAGATTATAAATTCTGAATGCCTTTGTTGATAGTGGATAGCCAACAAAAATTCCTTCATCTGCCTTTAGGTCAAATTTGGTCAACTGTTCAGGATGAGTCTTCAACACAAAGCACTTGCATCCAAAAATATGAAAATATTTTAGATTTGGCTTCTTCTTCTTCACCATTTCATATGGTGTTTTACCATGCTTGTTGATCAGTGTTGCATTTTGAGTAAAACAAGCAGTTTGAACTGCTTCTGCCCAGAAATAAGTTGGCAACTTTGCTTCATCTAGCATGGTTCTGGCAGCTTCTATCAAAGTTCTGTTCTTCCTCTCCACTACACCATTTTGTTGTGGAGTGCCAGGTGCAGAAAACTCTTGTTTGATCCCTTTACTCTTGCAAAATTCTTCCATAGATGAATTTCTGAACTCAGTTCCATTGTCACTTCTGATTATCTTCACTTGATGCTCTGACCCTTTGTCCAGTTGGATTATATGTTCTGTCAGTGTTAATGATGTTTCATCCTTCTTTGCAAGAAAATATACCCATGTGAATCTGGTATATTCATCAACAATGACTAATGCATATTTCTTCTTTCCAAGAGACATCACATTCACTGGACCAAAAAGATCAACATGTAGTAGATGATAAGGATCAACAATTGAAGACTCAGATTTGCTTTTGAAGGAGACTTTTCTCTGTTTAGCCTTTTGACAAGAATCACACAGTCCTTCTACATTCAACAAGGACTTTGGTAGACCTCTTACAAGATCATTCTTGATTAGCTCATTGAGACCTCTTACAAGATCATTCTTCAGGTTCAAATGAGAGAGTTTCTTGTGCCATTTCCAACTCTCTTCACTGGACATTCTTGTAGACAGACACACTGCTTTTCCATCTGTGTTGGTTGACAATTTTATTTCATAGATGTTGTTGTGTCTGTTTCCAACTAGAGCAACTTTCCCTGTAGATTTACTGATCACTTGGCAATATTCAGGCTGAAAATCTACATGATATCCTCTGTCACAGATTTGACTCACAGATAGCAAATCATGCTTGAGTCCTGGAACCAGAGCTACATTTGTGATGATGACATTTCCAAGATTAATATTGCCATATCCCAGTGTATGTCCTATGTTGCCATCTCCATAGGAAACTTCTGGGCCAGCCTTCTCCTCATACTCTGATAGCAGGGCTTTATTTCCAGTCATGTGTCCTGAACATCCACTGTCCACGACTAGGGTACTGACCCTGGTGCCCTGCAATCACAAACAATCACTGATTATTAGTTTTAAGGATCCAGACTTGCTTGGATCCTTTGGCTTTCTTAATTCTGTTAGCTTTTGCAGCGGAATTCACATTAACAGAGTTTAAGCTAACTTTTTCAGAGTTTACATTTGCAGAGTTTACTTTAACCCATTTCAAATTTGGTTTGGGTTCATAGTAATTATAGTAAATAGCATGATAATCTCTGCAAGTGTAAATAGAGTGCCAAGTACTTCCACAGTGTTTGCATAAAGTCTGTGGTCTTGTTCTCACATAATCACTCTTTACTGCAGTTTTAGAGGGCAAAGAATTAATGTTTTTATTCTTACTGCAGAAATTAGCAAGATGATTAGTGCTACCACAGTTAAAGCATGTTTTCCTAGGAGCTAATGAAGCAAGCATTGGCTTTATTCCTGATGTTATGCCTACCTTACCATTTCTGTTTTTCTTAGGCATTCTCTGTTTGTTGACAGATTTTATCTCCTTAAGCTTATGCTTGAGTTGTTTATCTGTCATTAAACCAATGTTAGCCTCTTTAACAAAAGTTTTAGCATATGACTCTTTAACAGCCTTTTTCTGTGCTTCAGTCTTAGGTCCACCTGTTCCCATGACATTACCCTCAGATGAACAATGTGGTCTAACCTTTACCTGATTTCCAAATCTAAGTTCATCTCCTACAGAGTAACCTAGACCTACTGTATCTGACTGAAACACTTCTTGAGTGTCTTTACCAGAGTGTGTCCAAGTTTTAATGATGTGTTTAGTATCCTCCAATTCAGATTCTAGTTGCTTATACTTACCTAGCAACTCCTGTTCAATAAACACTGCATCATCTCTCTCTTTTTGAATTTTATTCATGTTCTCTAGCTGTTCCTCAACAATTTTATTTCTTTCTTTGAGTTGAGAACACTCAGACTTTATCCTCTCATTTTCTAAAGTCTGATCCCTATAACTGATATGCAATGCTTTAAGATAAATTCTAAATTCAGTTATATCATCAGTGTTATAAGCATAGGTAGTTGGAGGTACCTTGAGATCATCATTTTCAGTCTTAGTAGTAGCCATGAGAGCATAGTTGACTTCCTCATCTGAATCTGAAGTGTCTGCCCAATCTCTGCCTTTGGTGTAGAGTGCCTTTTCAGTTTTACCCTTCTTGCACTCAGGAGCATAGTGACCCATCTCCTTACACTTGTAGCATTGAATCTCAGACTTATCTTTCTTACCAGATTTGAAGTCCTTTCCCTCAGATTTCTTGAAATTCTTCTTGTCAAACTTTGAGTGGTCCTTGGAGAATCTCTTTCCCTTCTTGAAGTTCTTGTATCCCATCTTCTTGAAGGTCTTTACCATCAATGCAGCCATTTGCATCATCTCCTCATCATCTTCAGAATCAGATGATTCATCTGTGTTTGAGTCAACATCAGTGTTTGATGACTCATTCTCTGAATGAATGACTAAAGCTTTTCCTTTTGCCTTTCTCCTTGATGCTTCCTTCTTTGATGGTTTCTCCTCAGCCTTAAGAGCAACAGACTTTGACTTTCTACTAGATCTTTTGTTTCTCTGCTCCAATTCCAATTCATGGGTTTTGAGTAGTCCATAAATTTCATCAATTTCTGTTTCACCAAGTTCATAATTATCTCTTATAGTGGTTGTTTTCACATCCCACTTTTCAGGTAAAGAGAGAAGAAACTTGAGATTTGAATCTTCTAAATCATACTCTTTGTCCACCAATGACAAATCATTGAGCAGTTTACAGAATCTGTCAAATGTTTCTGTCATGGTTTCATCAGATTTTGCCTCAAAATGCTCATACTCCTGAGTGAGTATGTTCCTTCTGTTCTTCTTAATTGCAGGAGTTCCTTGACATCTAACCTCAAGTGCATCCCATATCTCCTTTGCAGTTGTGCAGTTTATCACTTTATTAGACATAACATTGTCTAACGCAATGTGAAGTAAATGCCTTACCTTTGCATCCTTTGCAATAGATGAAAGATCCTCAGCAGTTAGATCTTTCTTCTCTTTTGGAATAACTTTTGATTCCTCACCGGCAGCAGCAGTAGATAACTTTGTAGGTTTGTGAGGACCTTCATAAATTTTGTCCAGATATTCTGGATCTGTAGCCTCCAGAAACATGGTCATCTTCACCTTCCAAATTGCATACTCTAATGGCCTTAGTATAGGAACCCTAATTGTTTCATACCTACTAACAGTAGTAGGAGCTTTCTCAGATGGTGGAGGTATCTCTGCCATTGATTACTATTGCGTTTGGATCTTTAACTGTAATAAAGTAACAGATTTGGCTCTGATACCACTTGTTAGGTCGAATACACAATATATAATCAAGTACTGTATGAATAAGTAACAAGAACACACGTTTTAACTCTTAAAACTGTTTGGAATAGATAATTCCTCTCTCGGTGATGTAAAGTATCACAGAGAGCTGCTTAGGTTACAAGAATGTTATTCGTTCACGATAGATACCCTTCTAGGGTTAACCTAACTGTATTTATAAGATATACAGCTACTTACAATCGTAAATTGATTCTCCTAAAATTAAGCTATACAATTGATATCAATTACGATTGCTACACGTCTTCTAAGTCAACTCAATCTCTTTGATAGCTATCCAATCTTCAAAGATATCGCTTCCATATTAATATTAAATTAATCTTCAAACTCTGTTGACTTGTAGACGCTCCCAGTAGACAGACTTTAGCAAACTCTGTTCTCTCCATGCTAATAGTGTTTGCGCTTCCATGTATTCAGCTATCAGTGTTTACGCTTTCCTCTGTCAGCGTTTGCGCTTCCAGCAATCAGCATATACTCAAACTCTGTTACAACTGCTTTCAATAACAAGTTAAACTCTCTTTACCTGTAACACTTAAACACTGACATTAAATCACATCAATTATATCTAACACACCATAGCACGTAACTCTTCAAACTTGTCTTCATAATCTGTTACCGTAGTGGTTTGTCTTAATTTGTTGAACAAATCTTGCACATCCCTCATTTCAGGATTCTCAAATCGAGCAACCACGTCATTTGTAAACAACTTCCAGTTTGTGTGACTTTTACTAGTCTGATAGAAACGGAACCAGATACTAGCCTTACCTTCAAAGTGCAAGCCGGACAGCTTGATTTTCTTACTGTCATCTACAGGAATGAAGTCAAAGTATTGCTCTGCCTTGAGTACCCACCCCTTGGGGTCATTACCATCAAAAACAGGGAAGTTAATCTTAGGGTTAACATGGAAATTCGGGGGGTGTGTGTGAGGACTTGGAGGGGGACCAAAACCATGGAAAGCACCGTTGGGTGGAATCTGATTTTGGTAACTGAATTGATTGAAGGGTGGAATGAAGAGATGTGGATGAGGGTTGGAGAATGGGCTAACTGTGGGAATGGGAGTATGAGTAGTGTTGTGGGGAGTATGAGTGGTGTGGGTGAAGTTATTGTTGGTGTGAAACTGGTGGGGAACGGTGTGCACCGGTGTTGTGTGAGGTAGAGTGGGTGGTGTAGAGTATGTATACACAGGGTTTTGAGTAGTGGTCATAGGAGGTACCTCAGATTGAACTATAGAGCCCATGGCGGAGCCGTCTTCCACGTTTACAACACCGCCATTAGAATCGGCGCCTGAACTTTTCTGGTTGGTGTGTATCCCCAAAATCAACTGTTTGAGCTCAGCAAAACTCTGGTCCATCTTGTCCATTCGCGCCTCCACCTTATCCATCCTTTGGTCGACCTTGTTGTTCATATCAGAGAACTGTTGGGTGACCTCTGCTCTTGTGTTGTTCAAACCCTCTTGTAGATCTAAGAGTTTGGTTTCATGGGTGCCCAGTCGAGCATCGAGGTCACGGAACCGAGTGCCTTCTGCCATCGTAGAGCCAAGGAAGGAAAGGCTCTGATACCACTTGTAACCAGCTACTCAAAATAAAGAAGCAAATTGAAAAAACAAACTGAAATCTGTAATTGGAAGGATAAAATGGGGATAAACCCTAAGACAGTTGTTCAAAATACCAAAGCAAATTACAGAGGAAAAGTAATGATAAACAGCAATATTCTCATCGATGCCTTTCTGCTCAGTCTCTCTTCCTTTTTTTATGGTGTAGCCGGCCACGTGTCATGACTTCATTGGTTGGTTGTTGTAACCGTTAGGCCCATGATCCTAGACAGGCCCATGATCCTAGACTGATACTATAAAACAAAAGGACCACTAAGAGCATCTCCAAAGCTAGTGAGCCCTTACCTATATTGCCTCCACCTGGACTGATTTAGGGATTTGGCTTTAAAATTGTTCCTCCAACCATCCTCCCCCTTACCAATAATTTTTAGGGGAGAGAAACTCTATCCCTATATGTGAGAGCATCTCCAACCCACCATATCCCTTACCAATATTTTTGCCACCTGGATGTATTTAGGGATCTTTTCCAAAAAACCAACTCCAACCATAATCATCCTTACCTAAAATTTTTAGGTGAGAGAAAATGGTTCCTTACATTTGGGGATCCATTACCAACCCCTAAAACATGCCACATCATTAATATAGGTAAGCAATTTAAGTTGTACCATCTCCAACCATGCTACATATTAAAATATATGTAAGATATATATCTAAAATATTCTTTAAATATTATATTTAAAGTATAGGGAATAAATATAGGTAACACCATTGGAGTAAAATAATTTTTTGCTTCCTCATATTTTAGGGAATCATTATTTTAATATAATTTAGGGAACCATTTTAGGTAACGTTATTGGAGTTGCTCTGAGGAACCAATTTTGCTCCCCTATATTTGCCACCTCAGCTTCTGGTACCTTCATTCTCCATTCGTACTAATTAAATATAATATATTATCCCAATCATCCTCCATACTTCATTATACTTATTAATTAAATATTATTTTTAAAATATAAGTAACTGAAATAGGAAACACCATTGGAGTGAAAGAGTTTTTTCATTCCCTATATTTTAAATAATCATTATTTTAGGGATCCAATATAAGTAACTCCGTTGGAGTTGCTCTAACAGAACAACTAAATTAATTAACATAATTTAGGCAGGCGGGTTACACAGATCTTCACTTTGACTCGAGGTAAGCTTTCATCTCCTTTAATCATATCGATCCATTCCCCTAATTATATACATACACACAACTCTCTATACTTGCAGCTTGAAAAATTATGAATGGTCTTTTACACAATCTTTCACAAAAACACAATTGGGTTTTCTATTTTGACATAAAGGGGTGTCAAAAGTTTTGATTTTGGAAGTAAAAGTTTGTGATGATGTGATTAAGTTTGTGTTGTTTTCCTGAAGGAGATATGAGTGAGGTGTTTGAAGGATATGAGAGACAGTATTGTGAGCTCTCCGCCAATTTGTCAAGAAAATGTAATTCTGCTGTTCTTCTTGATGGAGGTATTACATTTATGCCCCTCCTTTTTCGATTCACTAATTCACTTTGGTTTCGAAAAATGTGAACTAGATTTCATCATTTGTTTGCAAGTGATAATGAATTTGCATCGTTCTTAGATAGTTTAATAATCATACCGTTCTTTGTTTGCAAGTAAATTTATTATGCACTAATGAAGTTGCTTTCTGTTACATTGTAATATCGTATCATTTCAATTAGTTAAGAATATATATGTTCTGTATTTGTGTGGCTATGGTTGTTGGTCAAGATAGTGTTAATTGTTGTGTTATCCCTGGAAGGGCAGTATGGTTAACTAGTATTAGGAAATTTTAAGTTAGCTTTTAGATCCCAGTCGCAACATGGTTTTACAGCCTAGATTATAACGATCCCTAGTGGGCCTAGGGGGAGTGATGGAGTGACGGGGATCACATCCCAGAATACTCTTTCATAGAGAACTGTTAACATTAACACAAATAATGCTTATGAATATCGATAAATTGTCTCTTTGGGCTTTTAGAATAAACTAACTATTGAGCTACCAAAGACTTTAATATTGATCCCAAATAGTCTCTTTGAGCTTCTTTAGACATTGTCCTACATTAGGGAGTGTAACATCTGACACTGGTTAGATAAGTATGTTTTAATGGCTTTATGAGAACAAGTCTACAACTAATGCGGAATTAAGTTGCTTGCTCTTTTGGATCGGCGTGTGGCGAGTTGTTGCTAGATCTGGTGAATGTAGGGTTGCAGGGTTGCATTTGGGGCATTACAGAGAACCCGATCACGTGGTAAGGAGTGTGTCGAGCTTCATATGAGGATTTTCACCCTTCGTGCCAGTTATGGTGATGTAGGACAACTTGTAGACAACTTGTAAAATCAAATGAAAAGAGAGATTATATGAAGATGATAACAATACAAAGATTTACTCAATGAATTATACTAGACCTCAAGGATAATTTCAATATTATTCCAAAGGAAAAAGATGTATATTCAAAGGTACTTACAATGCTTGATATCAATCACTATAAATAGTGAATTAAAGGGCTAACAACCACCCCAACAACAATTATTAAAGCACAATTATTAAAGCACACTTATTAAAGCACAATTATTAAAGCAACACAATAATTAAAGCTTAATATTAATAAATAGAATTAACTATTTATTATTAAATAAAAGATTCCTTTTATTTTTATTTTGTCCCTCATCATATGGGAGTTGATATTATTAAGTTTTTAAGAAATTCTCCTTCTACATGATACCTCTTGGTGGAGATGGGACCAATAGCAGAATGTGCTACTCATTGCTTCATCTAAATAACTAAATTTCTGAAAGAGTAATTTCAGTCCAGATGAATAGATGATGGTAGTCCTTAAAGTTAAAAATTCTGATCTAATGACTGTTTGTCAAGAGTATGTTACCATTAGTAATGGTATCTGTTTGTTTAAAATCTTTGTAGTAAGCTAGTTTACACAGTTTTTTGGGAGAAGCTTTTTCTTCTATTCGAGCTTGGTCCATTTATAAAATACTTGTCTATTAATATATTTTTGTCATTTGGTGCTAAAAATTTGGTAAACTGGTTATATAAGCTTTAACTTATTATTATGCTGGTTACAATTTGAAGAGCAGAAGAACAAACAGATTTCGGAACTACAAGCTGGATTGGATGAGGCTGATGTCGTGGTAATGTATCTTTTCATTATGTTGCACTATCACAAAGTCTTCTAGTTTTGCTTCTAATGCTGGTGCAAGTACTGTGCCAGATAAGAAAGATGGATCTTGAGGCAAGAAGCTTGCAGCCAAGTTTGAAAGCTATGCTTCTTGCTAAGCTCAGGGAATACAAATCTGATCTTAATATGTTGAAAAGGGAAGTTAAGAAACTCACGTCAGCTAAATCTGATCTGGCTGTACATGAAGAATTGTTGGAGTCTGGAATGGCAGATGCACATGCGGTATGTCTTGCAATATAAATGTGTACAATACACATGATATTGGAATTCTGTGCTGCTTTATTACTGTAGAATATAAATTCATGGCTGTGTTGATTTCCATGTAAATCGACATAGCTTAACCCATTTATATCTATGTACTTATGAAATATACACTACTTTTTACTCCTGAGTTTTCTTGTTCCACTACCCATCCCACTCAAGAGCCGATGTGGTACTAGAGTTAATGTTTAGGCTGGCTTTTTTGTTGCTGTGTTAAAATTTAGGCTGTGTTGTGAGTTTATATTTTTGCCAAATCATACTTTGTGTCTGTGAATGCCATGCAGCGGTAGCTCTAATTGATCGATTTTGGTATAGGTTTCTGCAGATCAGAGAGAAAGATTGGGAATGTCAACTGAAAGACTAAACCAATCAAGTGATAGACTTAGGGAGAGTAGAAGAGCTGTGCTGGAGACAGAACAGCTTGGGGTATCAATCCTTGAGGATTTGCATCAACAACGGGAAACTCTTCTACATTCCCATACAAAGGTATGTTGTTCACAAGCCACATCTGTACTAAACGTCCTATCTTTTTGGCACTCTGTTTTTGAGGAGCAAAGTGGGTGATTCGTGTTGTTTATGGGCACTATGGATTTCTTGCAAAAGAATTTTGTGGAAGAGTTCTTTCTAGCATTCTCTTACTCAAACGTAATTATTCGGCTATTCGTTTGCTTTTGTGCTGCAGCTTCATGGCGTAGATGATGCGATTGACAAGAGTAAAAAGATATTGAGTGCAATGTCTAAAAGGATGAGCAGGAACAAGTGGATTGTCGGCTCTGTTATTGCAGCCCTTGTCTTCGCAATCATATTGATTCTCTACTTCAAGCTCTCACACTAGGTGCCACCAATTTGATTTGGATTGTTGTATATATGATTTTAACCATGCAATTTGCACATCTCATGTCTCTGTATCACATGGAAGCTTTGATCAAGCATAATGTTAATTTCTGAATTTTTAGTGTGTTAAGACCATTGTTCCTTCTGTAATCTTCTTAGTATGGGCATATATAAATTTTAACAAACGTGTGTGAAGAAGTTTGGTATTTAAACATAAGATGATCTTCTCGATGTCTTCGATTACAATTTTTTCCCCCCAAATAAATCAAGGCCATGCTTATTATCATTCTCAATGTTACAGAATTAATAGTTTCTGTACTAATACTGGTAAGTACATAAATTTAGCAATTGAATGTTATGTAACTTGTTCCTGTGATATTAGGAACATGTAATTTGGGGTCAGCACTATATAACTTGATTCCCTGGGAAATACAAGTTGTTTTGTCGAATTATAAATTATTGAACCCGACTATATGGTTAAATATTTAAGGGTTTGTCGAGGGGGCACATGCTAAGAATCTGTGCTTGATGAGTTGTCAAATTTTGATTGGTGGATATTTATGTGAATGCAGGGGAGCCCATCTTTATTAATGAAATTCCCACCAATTAAAATTTGACAACTAAGCTAACGATTCTTAGCATATGCCCTTTGGCACACACTAGAAAATTCGAATATTTAATACACAAAACTATAATTTCTCAACCAACAAAGGATGCACAAGTATCTATTTAATTGGGAACCAGCAATACTAGATATAGCCAATCAATCAATTATTCATTGTTGTAAACAGTGTCAAAATTTAATAAACATAGCTCAGCCATCCAAATAATTATCACCAATATCCAAATGCAAAATGCCAAATATAGTAACCGTACCATGAAAAACCAAATTTATACAAACACTCCTACATACATATTTTATGCTGCATTCCATATCCCTACCTCCATTCCCATTAATTTTAGCTAATCACAAATGACTGGAAGCTCAAGCGATGGAAACGCAGCAGCAGCTGCAGCGAAAAAGAAAGGCAAAAAGAATGTGAGCCGAACATCGATGATATTATGGCACGCTCATCAAAACGATGCATCAGCGGTTAGAAAGCTGCTGCAGGAAGATAGGACCCTTGTTCTTGCTAGAGATTATGATCATCGTACTCCGTTGCACGTAGCTTCTCTTCACGGTTGGATTGACGTTGCTAAATGTTTACTTGAGTTTGGTGCCGATGTTAATTGTCAGGATCGCTGGAAAAACACCGTAATTTTCATCATCATTCTTCATTCATGCACATACGTATTTGAGTAGGGTTCATTGAAGACAGGAAAACCATCAAGACCTTTTGGTTTTGCACTTTTTCTACAATGCAGTTCCGCAATTTTTTTTGATTTTGTGGTCCTTTGGTTTTCAGTTGTGCAAAATTCTATGTTATATAATATGTATACATGAGACTAATGTTCTAATATCTAAGAAACTGAGAGAAAAAAAAAGTAAAATATTTTTAATACTAATGCAATATGGTTAGTGCTGGGTGATTGTTCGTTATGTCCTGAAGTTAATTGCGAGAGAGTAATTCAGAGTGCTGATGTGATGCTTATTTATGTAAAAAAACAGATATAAATAATGGCAAGTTTCTAACATATGAGTGTCAAAGAAATCTATAATGTTTTGCATAATTATGCAATGTTGTTACTTTAGGTGATTATTGATTGATTATGTGGTGAAATTTATTGCCAGGGAGTAATTTAATTGCTAACGTGATGCTTATATATGCATCTATATTACCAAATTTCTAATGTTTGAGTGTGGTAAAAGGTATAATACCAGGTACTGAAATAAATATGCAATATTGTTAGTTTTAGGTGATTATTGATTATGCAATTAGTGTGTTGCTCGTATACATGTTACGATTTGTCGCCTTTTAATGTGACTGCTAAGTCTGCTATATAACCTGTTACTGTAATGGTCTAACTTAAGCGGTTTTTGAAGATTCGTCTTTAAAAGTACCTGATTATTGTGACAGCCTTTAGCGGATGCAGAGGGAGCTAAAAAGCATCACATGATTGAGTTGTTGAAGTCTTACGGCGGTCTGTCCTATGTAAGTTTACTGGCTGTGGTCAACGTGTAACATATGCTTTCACTGCTAGATTGGAGCATGTTAATAGAAAAGCGTTTTGATTATTATTATTGGGATTGAATTAGCTAGACAACTTACAAGTTTGGTGTAGACGTGAACCTCTTTCTGAGATTTTCTTGAGCTTGCATTCTACATCCTTTATATTTGTTTTGTCAGTGATCTCTTGTAAAGAACTTGGAGAGCATGTCATTGATCTAGTTATCCTTAGCAGGATTTTTGTAATACATGTTGACATGAACGCCAAGAGTAAACTGGCGTTTTACTCTTAAACCATTTGAAAACTCGAATTTCCTTTTTTGTGTTTGATTGTGTTTTTTTCTTGCCACAGTAACTTGCTCGAAAGACACTTCTCGAGATCTTACCTCTATTATCTTTCCACCTCCCCTTTTCCAGTTTTCGTACTATAGGGATAATTTATATTTATTTTCGATATCGTACATTAAGCGAGGCTACCCTACATTTCCTAGACTTCAGTCTCACCGTATGAGCTTGAAACCTTCATACTGCGCAACAACACGTAGCAAGAAGCCAAGAATATAGACTTTACTGTACTGTTATATTACTATGGACTAGTCTTTCATTTATCTTTTGCTGGGTTTCTAATATCCTTCTGATTTGTATTTGTTCTTCATTTTTGGCTGAGATCTATGGGTATGGTGCAGGGTCAGAATGGTAGCCATTTTGAACCGAAGCCTGTTGCACCTCCTCTGCCTAATAAATGTGACTGGGAAGTAGAACCAACTGAGCTGGACTTCTCCACTGCGATCATTATTGGAAAGGTCTCTTTTTTTATTTTCTGCGAAAATCCTTGATTGTAATCCGAATTCGTGTCTTTGAAAATAAATAAACAGATTTTGTATTGATTTCTGTATTACAATTAGTTACTGAAAATATTAATTAAAGCTCTTACAGTTGACGCATGTCCCCTAAATTACTTCTTCTTTACTGTTTTAGGGGTCGTTTGGTGAGATTCTGAAAGCATTTTGGCGTGGAACACCTGTAGCTGTCAAGAGAATTCTTCCGAGTCTATCAGATGATAGATTGGTGATGTATATATCCACTTCCTGTTTCACATGATCATCTGTGTGTGCATATGTGATGCATTACAGTATTATTTCTTTTTCGGTTATCTGCTTACATTAGATATGGAAAAATGAAGTAATAATTTTGCCACTCCCCGCAAAGTACCTTGCTTTGCAGACTTGCAGTAAACTTGAAAGTTGAAAGCAAGTACTAGACAAATGATTCTAAATGAAACATAATATATAATTATTTTTCATATAATGAAACGTCCTTTTTCTCAAATTTATAGTCTTGTTAAGTTAATTGAAAGGATTTATGATTTGCAGCCACCAGCTTTTAGATTTTTGTCAGTTATATATGTAGCTCGTCCATTGATCTTTTGTATAGGGTTATGTGAGTTTTACTTTTCTGCTGGTATTCAGTCAGGACTTCAGGCACGAGGTGAATTTGCTCGTTAAGCTTCGCCACCCTAATGTAGTGCAATTTCTTGGAGCAGTTACAGACAGGAAACCGTTGATGCTAATTACCGAATACTTACGAGGGGTAAATCAGGGCATGTTATGTAATAATTTTGTAACCTAGTTGTCTGTAAGTAGAAGTAGTCCTGAAATTAATTTTACCACAGCTCCATCATGTTTAATGTCATTCTTTTTCTCTTTTCATTCTGGCTAAAATTGAGTAAAACCTTTTTTTGTCCTTTGAATTCCAGTCTAAAAATTTCCTTGGTAATTATTAGATTTTTTCTTATATATGGTTGTAGGGAGATCTTCATCAACATCTAAAGGAGAAGGGTGCACTTAGTCCAGCATCAGCAGTTAGCTTTGCATTGGACATTGCTAGGTATTATTTATCTGTGCCCCCCCTTCCCTTCTTTTAAGCTAAGATGTTATCGACTGTCAAGTATGTAAAAGTGATATTGTTTGACTGTATTCCAATTTTAATACAATAATTATCAATACATTTATTCTATCATAAACTTTCTCTTCCTCCTGGTTGATTCAACTTTTCGATTACACGATGATGCATTTTCTGTATTACTTTTCAATGCATATCTGGCGAGTTTCTAGTTTCAGCCTATTTTGAACATTGCTGAAGTTTCAATCCTAGATTAAGTTATGTTATTTTAGGATATTCTAGAAATTTGGAAAGCTTGAAATGTTGCGGTAGCACATCCATTTCCCTTTGTTTTTAAAATTGATTGTTCTAATTTAAGGATTGTAAATCTGATGCTGCAGAGGTATGGCTTATCTTCATAATGAGCCTAATGTTATAATTCACAGAGACTTAAAGCCAAGGTTAGCAGCTTTTGTCTTGATGTGAAGTGGAATAAAACATACATTATGTTTTAGGAATTTTAATGTAGACAAACATCTTTTTTTCGAACCATTGTGACCAACTTTGATGAACTGTCCAGAAATGTACTTCTGGTGAACTCCAGTGCCGAGCATCTGAAAGTTGGGGACTTCGGACTAAGCAAGCTTATAAGGGTTCAACATTCTCATGACGTATACAAAATGACTGGCGAGACCGGAAGTTGTGAGTGCCTACATCATTATTCCATTAAATTTTGATCAACATTATAAAATTGTTCGTCATTCTGTTTTCTTTTCCAACTTTAAGATCGGTACATGGCCCCTGAAGTCTTTAAGCACCGTAAATATGATAAGAAGGTTGATGTTTTCTCGTTTGCAATGATACTGTATGAGGTAATATTCTTCAACATCTTTGAAAGAGATGTAAGGATACCTGTGTCGATTCTTCACTAATTATGCACGTTGTTGAAGATGTTGGAAGGTGAGCCACCTTTAGCTGGCTATGAACCTTATGAAGCAGCCAAATATGTAGCTGAAGGACACAGACCTACGTTTAAGGCCAAAGGTTACAGTCCTGAGCTAAAAGAGTAAGTAAATGCTGTTTTTGTAGTCCAAAACTTCATTTTATGCCATAAAACATCGGTGATTGATAAATTAGCTAACCCAACCATCTCGATGCCCCATCACCAGATCTACCTTTAACTTTTATTCTGATGTTTGTGATGTTAACTTTTCCAGCTTGACGGAGAACTGCTGGGCAGCGGATATGAACAGAAGACCATCTTTCCTAGAGATTCTGAAGAGGCTAGAAAGAATTAAGGACACCATCCCTTCAGATCATCACTGGAGCTTATTTTCATGATATATGACCTAGCAGAGGCCAGTGTTGGAATTGTGTTTCATGTATAGAATTGTAAATATAATCAAATCGCTGTAGTTGTTTACACAACCAGTTTTTGCATTAGAGTCTAGTTATGAAAGAGTCCAAGATAAACCTTAATTCTGAATGCCTGTTGTTTCATATTAGTTTGAAAATAGTCTCCCTGAAGCATGTCGCAACTCGCAAACATATCAATATCGTTTTCATTCAAAACACTGTTCAGACTTGAGATTATTGAGTGTACCCTTTTTTGTGTTTGCCTGCATCTCCTAGTCCTTATTGAGTACATGGTAGTATGGTACCCTCATTTGGACAATCTCTCCTAGAAATCTTAGAATTTTGATCCTTGTTCGGAATTAATATATTTAGGACATTTTTTTAAAAGTAATTATTTCTCCACGAGGAATTTAGTTTTTTCCCCTTTCTGAAGAAAACGAAGAATTTAAAGAATAGGGAAGTGTTGTAACAAAATCCAAACCAGATGATGAAATATTTAACTGAAGAACAGAAATATTAAGAGGCTGACAATTAAAATTTATGTGTTTGACAAACCCATGTTTTGATCCATGTATCTGGTAACTACTAATCATCCTCCAATTCAAGATTTCACTAGATGGATGTCGCGGAGAGATAAGCAATTAAGCAGCATAACCATTTAAATGTGTTTTAAATCCATTATGTTGGCATAAATAACATAACCATTTAAACTGTGATGCTTGATTAAATTTATACAAGATTATTATAAATTACAAGTTAAATAATCTTTTTCTTCTCGAAAAAGGATTTCAGATGCCACAGCTGCAGACCCGAGACAGATAAGCAAATCAGAAACGAAAGCAAACTCAGCCAACTCATACTGGAGTTGGTTGCTGTATTAAGTTTCTGCATCTCTTGTTCCCTGTAACAAGGATACAACACTAGTCAAACAAAGTGGCCGGGACATATGAAGATGCCTATAGGGGGAACTGTCATTACCTTTCACGAAGATAAAACATTTCTTCATGGACAGATGTGACAGTTTCTAAGAGTTTTTTAACCTCCAATTCCATTGCCTGTTAACAAGAAAAACAATGAATGGATTAGATATATTATTTAACTTGAAGTTGACGCTTTGGTTATCTATACTATTATATTAAAGCCGAAAGTTTGAAAGTTTGTCGGTTTGGTTATCCTATTTATTAAAATAAATAATGACATAACATAATTAATGGTAATTAGCCATTGACATTTTCACATTTATTTTTAGTTGAAGATATTACCTTTTATAAAAACATCAATCGTACCATATCTTCAAATCATTAATATTTCCTTTCCAATTAAAATATGTTACATTTTTTATTTAAACTAATCTTACAATCATTAATATATACCCAAAAATATCACGAACATATTTTCAATATTAACAAAATATATTAAAAATCCCTATTTATTATAAGACCATTTATAAATAAAATATAAGAAAAGCACAGTAAAATACAACCAGGGCAGGTAAATAAGCTCAGTAAAGAAACAGACAGAATGAATTGAGAGAACCTAGCTGCAGTACTTGTGCTATCTTAATTCACCAGTGCTGAAGGATAATCCCTCACCGAAAATAACTCAACGATCAAGTCTAAGACCCTTGGGCTGACTATTTAAATGATGTACTTGAGATCAAAATTACTGCTTGAAATCAAAATTACAACTAAGACACCCCTATTCTCA
Organism: Saposhnikovia divaricata; assembly: GCA_036435485.1. Lineage (NCBI taxonomy): Eukaryota > Viridiplantae > Streptophyta > Magnoliopsida > Apiales > Apiaceae > Saposhnikovia > Saposhnikovia divaricata. Next base: position 131,681,429 of record CM071594.1, on the reverse strand, counting down.
GGCATTACCATTCTGTGTATAAGGTCCTCTGAGGCTCAAATATTTGGACGACATTAATAACCACATAGAAGACATTACCCTTGTAGTTCATTATCAATAATGCTATAATCTCCTCAAAATGGTGCTTTGGGTAATAAGCTAATTGAAGATGGGATGCTAACAATATAAAGATAATTACTACAGCAATAATGCGGACCCATAATTTAGAGTGGAAATGCAAGATTTGCTTCAGGGGTATCAAAGCGGGGCATCTATTTGGTCTTGCTTAAATATCCATATCTTAAAGCAAACCAAACATCAACATTAAAAGACCAACCAAAAGCTATGACATAATTTTCAGCAACAAGTTGCATTAAAACATGCAAACCGACCTACTAGTGCTACTTCACATGAAATGCATACACATTCTAACACTTGTAAACCATATACAAAGCATACGACACATCATCCTCAAGATAACAAATTGTTACATAGCTTGACCAGCACTCCTAAATTAGATTAAAATAATAAATTCATTTAGTTATTGCTTAAACCTTAGGCTGAATTAGCCATCTTCATTCCAAATGTGTGTGTGCACGCGCATCATAGAGAAATAAAGAAAAGCTTACATCGATCGAGCCTTTCTTAGCAACATTAGACCAATCCTTAGCAGCAATACCAGACTTCCATTCAAAATCAACAATCAGTGCAGTAGCAGGCTTATGCTCAACAGCCAAAAAGCAAGCAACATAGTCACCAGCTTCCATTGCCTGGAAACTAAATTGCCCCGACTCCACATGATCCGCGGAGTGATGGATTCTCCCATGTTCAGATGATACCTGCACTCAACACACAAAATCCCCATTACCACAAAAAAGATCAAATCTTGATCACATTTTCATTTTCTTGAAAACACACAAATAAAAATATCATTTTTATCCTCTTGAAAGGTCCCAACAAGATCCATAAAGAACTCTATTTTTCTAATTTAATCAGAGGTGACAAAATTTCGAGATTAAACAATTAAAATTGTCTACTTTACAACCATCAAGATCAATTTTTGATCAAAATTTCACCTTTTTTTCTTAACAAACAATTATTATTTATCTTTCTAGAGTGACCCAACAAGATCTTTATAGACCCCTTTTGGTTAATTTAATCAAAGGAGATCCAAATTCCTTAATTCAACAATAGAAATTCCAAAAGGTTCTTGAAAAAAAAGAGAAAAAAAATTACCCTGACAATGAGTTTATGAGAATCAGGGAGAGGATGATTGTCATTGGGATTGATGATTGAGTACTTGCCAACAGTCATAGAATTCACTTTTATATCTTCTGATATACATTTGGAGTGACCTGATTCAAGATCAAATCTTAGTGATTCTGATATAGTTATATAAGCACCCAGGACTATAAATACAACCATGCAGGATCTATACACCTCCATCTTCATTGTATCTATATGTGTGTGTGTTTTTTGATAAGGGACAGGAGTCAAAGGAAAAAAACCCAGATAAATGATAGATTTATTTCATTTAATAAAAAGATTAGGGACCTGAGACATATTCAGATACAGAATATTTTAATTAGTCATATGAATAAAATTTAAAGTTATTTTATACGTATTTTAGGAAAAGTTCTCTCAAATCTATTAATGTCCTTTTTCTCTTTAATAAAATAAAGAAGAATTATTTAGTTTCGAGATTTTTATTTGATGTTCTTGTTATTTCCCAGTAGCACCCATTAAGATTGTAGAAGGGGTTTGAATACAATCTTATAAATTTCTTTCGATTTAAAACAAAGCAACAAATGAACTTCAATGGAGGCATATGAACAAATTGAAAACTACAAAGTAAAACAGACAGAAATGAACATCATACAACACACTTAAAACTTTCAGGTGGGGTTTTTCTCGACTCCACCTGAGGGTTGTATTGAAGAAACTTATCTGTGTAAATGAGTACAGCTGCAGATACAAGGCTAAGTAAATGGAAGAAAATCTAATGCTTTGTGCTTTTGAGCTCTGTGTTTTCTTCTCTAACTTAGCCATGCTACACTTGAAGTATATCTGATATGGGCTGAAAATAAGCCCTAAAAACAAATTTAATGTTGCATTAAATGAACCTAAGTTGGTCCAAGGTCAAAGCCCAATTATGAGGCCCAAAACCTTAATAATGATAATAAATTCGTAGCTGTAAAATCAGCCAAATAAAAGACCCCGTATTTGAGTCAACAAGGAAACCAAATCATATCAGGAGTGATCTTCAAGGCATATAATTCCAATACTTATCTTCTTATCTCTTAGAAGGCTCTAGAATTGGGCCTAAGCTGTGGCTTGCCCACCAAGACACCTAATTCTACTCTAACTCCAAGGCATCCAATGCCTATATAAAGGACCTGATCCTTCAACCTAGAACTACGTTTTGGCTTGATTCTTGATATATTGCAAGATACGTAGGCATCTTGTGAGGACCCGAGTTAAGTCACGAAACACTTGATCAGCCATTAAAGCTCGAAGCTCTCCATAACCCTAGCATTCAATACGCAATAAATACACCCTACTTTTTATTCCATAACATTTGGCGCCGTCTGTGGGAAATTCGGATATCAACCATGGTTACCACCCGGAGAACACCAACACTTTCTGAAACCATCACTAACACCACCGCACCCCCGATCGGGGAACAAGTGCCCCCAGGGGCGAGTTCTCAACCACTAATCACTCAGCCACAAGGAACTGAAGCGCAAACTCATGGATCGTTGCCTTCGGTGACGAATCCCTCTACTCAAGGGACGAATCCCCTACAGATGGTAGTCTCCCCTCTTGGAGGTCAATCCGTTCCCCCCATCGCTCAGATCTCTACTACCGTGATCCCCGCAAGCACGAACCCGATATATGGGTTACCCAACTATCCCCCGTACCAGGCCGGACCAAGCGGTCATGCCCTCCAGATACACGAGCCATACAATCCACCTTACATCAGAGGTTTAGGACCCAATCAAGGCCAGCAATACTATGACTACTCAGGCCCGTATTCTGATGACTCATCCTCGGAAGAAGATAGGGATGAAGCCCCAAGGAGACGTCGTCCAAGTAAGGAACCTATTGGACGCCGAAGAACTCATGATCGACCTCCCTTAACGGCTGCTGAAAAAATCAAGGCTCATGAGGCCAAGATCCAAAAACTAAAGGAGGACATAGAAAGGGAACAGCGAAGACAAAATCAGAATAGACCCCCACCAACAACAGGAGGAGAAATTCCTTTTGTTGATTTGGAAGGAACCCCAAGGAGACAGAGGAGGACCGAAGTCCCGAGAGATAGAAACACTAGGGTGGAAATCCCCAAAAGCGATACTAAAGACCTGATGCAGCTTGGAGATCCCGATGATCCAACTCCTCCCTTTACGGAAGAAGTGATGAATGCTCACATATCTCGAAAGTTTAAAATGCCCACCATAAAGACTTATGATGGAACAGGGGATCCTGCCAATCATGTAAGGACATTTTCTAATGCCTTGTTGTTACAACCCGCCAGCGACGCTTTGAAGTGTAGGGCGTTTCCCCAAACCCTAGCGGGCATGGCACAACGATGGTACAGTTGCCTACCACCAAACTCTATTGCCTCTTTTAAGGAGTTAAGCAATGCTTTTGTCAGTCAGTTCATTGGCGGAATAATTCATGAGAAAGATTCTGCATCCCTCATGACAGTGATACAAGGAAAGAATGAAAGTCTTAGGGATTACCTCAAACGGTTCACCAAGGAGACACTCAACATTACTAACCTGGAAAACAAAGTGGCCATGGTGGCTTTGCAAAATGGAACTTCGAACGTTTATTTTAAGATGTCATTGGCCAAGCATCCCCTTGAGAACATGGTGGAGCTTCAACAAAGGGCGAGTAAGTACATCAAAGTTGAGGATAGTTTAAAGAAAGAGTCAGGAGCGGGGAACACTGGGAACGGTGACAATCCTAAGAAGCGGAAGATGGAGCAGGAGTATGATGCTAAGGATAAGTACCCGCGCACGGGCCGAGATTCTGATTCAGCCCCTAAAAAAGGCAGTCGCGGACAAAGATTCACTGATTATGCGAGATTGAATGCTCCAAGAAATCAAATCCTATTAGATATAGAGAAAGATAGAGATGTAAGATGGCCGAAGCCACTGAGGACAGATCCTGAGAAGAGAAACAAGAATCAGTATTGTCGATTTCACAAGGATGTAGGACATGACACTGACAATTGTAGACAATTGAAAGACGAAATTGAGTTCCTCATTCGAAGAGGGAGATTGAGTAATTTCTGCAAGGACGGAGATCAAGGAAACCCAAGAAGGGATTATGATAGGAGAGACGATGACCGCAATCGCAACCCACAGCCCCGAGGGCCAGTAATAAACATGATATTTGGTGGACCAACAGCAGCCGGGACGAGTAGGAATTCCAGAAAGGCGTATGCACGAGAAGTAATGCACATTATTGGGGAAGCACCGAAGCGTGCAAAGACAGAAGTCTTAATTGGATTCGATGATACGGATCTTGAAGGGGTGAAATTCCCCCATGATGACCCATTGGTAATTTCTCCAGTGATCGGCAACTCCCAGGTGAAGAGAGTCTTGATAGACAATGGAGCTTCCGTGGACATTCTGTTCCACAATGCCTTTTTGAAGATGGGGTATACTGAGGCTCAATTGACGCCATCAAATATGCCCATATATGGGTTTAAAGGAGTTGAATCCAAAGTTGAAGGGACGATTCAGCTACCCATGACCATAGGGCAGGAGCCGGGAGGCCACTCAGATGTTAAATTTCTTAGTTATTAAAGCTACGTCTACCTATAATGCTATCCTAGGAAGAACGGGACTTCATGCTTTTAAGGCGGTTGCCTCCACCTATCATCTAAAGATTAAGTTCCCAACCAGAAACGGTGTAGAAGAAGAGAAAGGAGACCAAAAAATGGCAAGGAGTTGTTATGTGGCCGCACTGAGGCCGGATGGAACTGGGGGGCAATTCCTCCCAATCGAGGATATGGACGTAAGAGAGAATGAAGAACGAAGAGGAAAACCAGCAGAGGACTTGATTCCTATACCTTTGGAGTTAGGAGATTCTGAAAAAGTCACATATATAGGAGCATCTCTGAAGGACCCCTTAAAGAGCGAGTTGGTTGCCTTTTTGCAAGACAACAGTGATGTCTTTGCATGGACAGCAGCTGATATGCCAGGGATAGATCCCCAATTGATAACACACAACTTGAATGTGAATCCAGACCGGAAGGCGGTAAAGCAAAAGAAGAGAAATTTTGCACCTGAGAGACAAGAAGCCGTAAGACAAGAAGTTGACAAACTCCTAGAGGCAGGGTTCATTGAGGAAATCCAGTTCCCGGAATGGTTGGCTAATCCCGTAATGGTCAAAAAAGCCAATGGAAAGTGGAGGATGTGTATAGACTTCACTGATTTGAATGATGCATGCCCAAAGGACTGTTTTCCCTTGATAGATGCCACGGCTGGGCACGAGATGTTGAGCTTCATGGATGGCTTTAGTGGCTACAACCAAATCAAGATGCACAAGGATGATATTCCAAAGGTCTCATTTGTCACTGATTTCGGTGTATTTTGTTACCTAGTGATGGCTTTCGGGTTGAAAAATGCAGGAGCCACCTATCAGAGGTTGGTAAATAAGATTTTTGCTCATCTCATTGGGAAGACTATGGAAGTTTATGTGGATGATATGCTGGTGAAAAGCCTACGCAAGACAGATCACATTGGGCACCTACGTGAGGCATTTGAAGTGCTGAGGTACCATAAGATGATGTTAAACCCGGCAAAGTGTGCTTTTGGTGTTGGTTCAGGGAAGTTCTTGGGTCTTATGGTCTCGAAGCGAGGAATCGAGGCTAACCCCGATAAGATCAAAGCTATTCTGGATATGGAACCACCTCGTTCCATAAGGGATGTACAGAAGTTGACAGGAAGGATTGCTGCATTGGGAAGATTTGTCTCAAAATCCGGGGACAAGTGTCTGCCATTCTTCAAAACTCTGAAGATGGTAAAGAACTTTGAATGGACCGAAGAAAGCCAGGAGGCTTTTGAGCAGTTGAAGAAATACATGGGCGAGGCCCCGTTGTTGGCAAAGCCAAATGAAGGAGAGATCCTTTACTTATATTTGGCAGTATCAAATCAAGCAGTGAGTGCCGTGCTTGTGAAGGAGGAAGCTAAGATTCAGAGGCCCGTATACTATGTGAGCAAGGTTTTGCATGGAGCAGAGTTGAATTACTCCACCATTGAGAAGTTTGCCTTGGCGTTGGTAACTTCCTCAAGGAAGCTACGACCATACTTTCAGGCACATAAGATTGAGGTTCTTACTGAACAACCTCTAAGGAACATTTTGCATAGCCCAAAGGCCAGTGGTAGGCTCATTAAGTGGGCAATTGAGCTAGGAGAATTTGACATCAGATACAAGCCAAGGACGGCCATTAAAGCACAGACGCTAGCTGACTTCGTAGTTGAATGCACCATTGACAACCAAGAAGTTGGGGGGCAGGATATACCTCAGGAAGGCAATGAGCTGATAAAAGAGGATGAAGAGTCCGTGAAGGAATATTGGGTGCTCTATTTTGATGGGGCATCAAAAATAAAAACAAGTGGTGCAGGTCTTGTCCTACAAAGTCCCGCAGGATTCACAATTGAATACGCTCTGAAGTTTGATTTTCCGACTACTAATAATGAAGCAGAATATGAGGCTCTGATAGCCGGACTTGGCCTAGCTGGGGCCTTAAGAGTTAAGAATTTGAAGGTGTGTGGAGACTCAAGACTGGTGGTGGCACAAGTCAATGGAGAGTTTGAAGCAAAGGATGAAACCATGGCTAAATACTTAAGACTTGTGAAGGCAGTAATGACCCAATTCGAAGAATGTCACATTGAGCACATTCCTAGGGAAGAAAATACCAAAGCAGATGCCCTATCTAAGTTTGCCTCCTCCGAGATAGAGAATCATTCGGGAAGTGTTTACTTCCAAGTTCTGAGAACCCCCACCATAGATTCGAAGTTGGTGGCACCCATTGGCACCAGGGAGTGTTGGTTAGATCCAATCAAGATGCACCTCGAGACTGGTTGGCTCCCGAATAATGCCTTGGAAGCACGTAGATTGTCTGTAAGGGCCTTGAGGTTTGCATTGATTGAAGAAATTCTTTATAAGAAATCCTATGTAATCCCATATTTGAAATGCCTTAGACCCGAAGAAGCTAGGTCGGCACTTGAAGAGGTACATGAAGGAATCTGTGGGCAGCACTTGGGGGGCAGGGCCCTGGCTCACAAGATTGTCATACTTGGGTTTTATTGGCCTGAGATGATGGCTGATGCCAAAGAATATGTGAAGAAATGTGATCGATGCCAAAAGCATGCACCAGTGGTTAGGCAACCACCTGAGATGTTGACATCCTTGAATTCACCCATCCCCTTTGCTATGTGGGGAATGGATATACTCGGACCGTTCCCTATGGCCAGCGCACAAAGGAAGTTTTTGATTGTGGCTATCGACTACTTCACTAAGTGGATTGAGGCTAAGCCTTTGGCCAAGATCACAACCAAGCAGGTCGCACAGTTCCTATGGGAAAAAGTCATGTGTCGGTATGGAATCCCACGAGTCTTGGTAACGGATAATGGGCTACAATTCAATAATAAGGAGTTCAGAGACTACTGTGAGGAGAACGGTATCGATCTCCGTTTCACCTCGGTAGCACATCCTCAAGCCAATGGGCAGGCTGAAGTTGCTAACCGGATAATCTTAGATGGACTCAAGAAAAGAGTGGAGCGTTCAAGAAACACTTGGGTTGATGAGTTGTTACCCATCCTTTGGGCATACCGAACCACGTGCAAAGTAACTACTGGGGAAACCCCATTCATGCTAGCCTATGGGACTGAAGCTGTGGTACCTGTAGAGATCATGCATGCATCTCCGCGGGTCGAAGCCTTTGAACCTGATACCAATGAGGAAGGGATGAGATTAGCCTTGGAATTGATAGACGAGGTAAGAGATGAAGCTCATGCTAGGAATGTTGAACATCAGAAGAAAGCCTCCTTCTACTATAACCTAAGGGTGAAAGAAAGGTTCTTCCGTTAGGGGGACCTAGTACTTAGAAAGATTGAAGCATCCGGAGTTGGACAGAAGGGGAAGCTGGCTCCAAATTGGGAAGGCCCATATCGGGTCAAGGAAACACTGGGACGTGGATCGTACAAATTGGAGACATTGGAAGGAAATGAGGTGCCTCGTACTTGGCATGCATCAAACCACAAAGTCTATTATGTTTGATTATCTTGCATAGGATATGACTTATATCTAGTAGGAAGTAGAAATAAGGTCGACGAAACCATACGGAGTAGTTGATTTCCGAGTAGGAAGTAGAGTATCTATGTAAGGGTTGATCCCGGTTTATTGACATCCTTGTCCACTTATTAATAAAAGTTGTTTCTGCCTTCAGTATGAGTAGTTCTTTTTGTTTTGTTATTCTAAGCACGAAAAACAAATGTTGTATCAAAGCACCTGATGGTGTGAGCCATGTTGCTTAATACTAAGAAAACTCTAAAAGCGCAATAAACAAGTAATAAGTGAAAGACAAATTTGACAAAGGGGAAAAACTACATAAGTAAGCCCCGGAGGGTTAAGTTCGATAAACATAAAACATAAAGGACATGGCTAAGATAAGTTAAGAACCCGAAGGTTAAGTTCGGTACAAACATAAGTAGACATAAGCCGCAAGGGGCGAATAGCTAAGATAAAACTAAGACCGGCCTACTCCTCGGCCTTCTGATCATCTACCTGAACATTGTGATCCTGAGTCTCTTCATTCTCCTCGACAACGTCCATAGGGTTCCCATTCTGAACTCCAGAGGAGGAAGCGCCCACAACTGGTAAAGGACATTTGAAGTCCACGTCCGGGTTAAACAATCCCGGATGCTGAGCAATAACAGAGCTAAGGGCCTGATTCCACCCTTTGGCAAAAACCCCGGGATGGACTTGATCATCGTGATCATCAATAAAGGCTAGGAAGTCTTCGGATTCCATGTAGTCGTCAATAGCCCTAGTTCGATCCATCACGAGCTTCTGATTCTCCGCCCTAAGCTCAGAAAGACTCTTCTCCGCAGTAAGAATGCGCTCCTCCAACACTCCCTTCTCTTTGATAAGGCGTTTGTTTTCCTTCTTGACCGTTTGCTCAGAGTCCCGAAGCTCTTTAGACTGATAGATGAGTGACTGAAAGTAAGCATTGGCCTAAAAAGAGAAAAGAAGAATAAGTCAGAATGATGACAAGATGATGGCAAAAATAGAATTAAAGCGGGGATAAAGAAAAACCAACCATGAATATGGCGTGGGCACCTTGTGCCTCGGTCTCGTCAATCATATTTTTCCGAAGAACTATGTTCACCTGATCAGCAATTGGAATTCCGTGCTTTGACCACTCTGCTGCCAAATTGTTATCACCCCCAATAGAATCATGATCGCAAATGCCCCATCCGGGCTTGAATGCAGCCGTGGGCGAACTCTCGGGCACTCGCCTTCTCTTGTCGGCATTGAGGCTATGAGTCAGGAAACTGGGTACCAGGGGCTCAGAAGGATTAGCTTCCTTGTGCAACCTTAGGGTTGACCTCCGAGTGACCTCATCCGGACCCCCAACTCCAAGCTCCGCATTGATCATCGCTGCAGCTGAAAAAGTACAGAACAACACAAAAAGCGAACTAAGAACGGGTACATTTCTAATAAAGACCAAAGCATTAAGTAAAAATTACCCTCTTCACTGACTGAACTAAGTCCGATTTCCCGGAGGATAGATTCTTTGATTATAGCTCTGTAATGAGTATGCCCGTTATCTTTACAAAGTTCATCCCGTTGCGAAATTTCACTCGGGAGAAGCATCTTATCGAATTTCCCCGGATCTTTTACTTTGCAAAACTGAGACTTGAAGTATTTGCCCCAATCTCCACCTCTCCAACGAACAATTACAAATTTCCTCCGCCAGTTATGATTTTTTTCCGGAGTAGAAAGGAAATCAAAGATTTGAGGAACATCAGGACGGTGCTGGATATGAACCCAACCTGGTTGGGTATTCGCACTATTTCGAACTAGAAATATACTCCTAAACAAAAGGACACTAAGGGGGTACCCTTTTTGAAGACATAATGCCATGAAACAAAGAATTGCCTTCCAAGAGTTGGGGGGTAGTTGACAAGGATTAATTCTAATTTCGGCTAGCAAACGAATTATAAAGTCATGTATGGGAAACCTAAGACCCGATTTAATGGCATCTTCATAGACAAACAAATCTTCTGGACTCCAATTACACGTTCTATCACCCGGTTCAGGAAGAACAATCTCGAAAGGAGATCTAATACCGTATTTATCAGCTAATTTACCAGCATCTAATGCGGTTATGCAAGAAGGATAAAGATAAGAATCTATTTGTGAATTATTTGGGAAAGCATCTCCTAACTCCTCTAGCAATTCAGGAATTGAGTAAACCCTACGCTCTAAAACAAGAGTAGGAGAAGGTTTACCTCTTCCGAGAGATCTAGCAGCAATCTTTGAAGCCAAATCTTTAGAACCACCAGCCATCTTGAACTTTTTGGATTGAATGACAAAAAAATGGATGAACTAGGTGAAGAACAACTCAAACTCTTCAAGCAAAACCTCCCATGATCTTCAAATCTTCGAAAGTTTCAAGTGTTTAAGAAATAAACACTTGAAAAACTCAAGAACACTTCAAGTTTCTAAAACTATCTAAAAATTTGAGAAAGAATTGGAGAATTTGAGAGTGAGAAGTGTGAATGAGAAGTTCACATCTACTACTCTTTTATAGGAAGCCTAGCAGGTCACTTTAACCTCTATAGAAGGTTGCAGGTCAAAATTGGGGGGAGTTTCAAATTTTAAATTATTTGAAAATTGGCTCCTTAATTATGGCGGAAAAAAGGAGAGGGAAGTTTCAAAATTTGGAATTTCGAAAGTAGGCTCCAAACATTTTCGATTCGAATTTCTGTACGAAGATTAAATTTTCGAACGGTTCAAAATCCGAACGAAATTGCCGACTGGGAAGAGGAAAGAGGTCTGGGCCCCAAAACAATTTTTCATTCGGAAATTTAAAAAAAAAAAAAATATTTGAAAGAGCCGAACGAAATTGCCGACTGGGAAGAGGAAAGAGGGCCGGGCCCCAAAACAATTTTTCATTTGGAAATTTAAAAAAAAAATAATTTGAAAGAGCCGAACGAAATTGCCGACTGGGAAGAGGAAAGAGGGCTGGGCCCCAAAACAATTTTTCATTTGGAAATTTAAAAAAATAAATTGAAAAAGCCGAACGAAATTGCCGACTGGGAAGAGGAAAGAGGGCTGGGCCCCAAAACAATTTTTCATTTGGAAATTTTAAAAAAAAAATTTGAAAGAGCCGAACGAAATTGCCGACTTGGAGAGAAAAAACGGCATGGCCCACTTGAAATTTTCATTCGGAAAGGAATTTTAAGTGGTCAAATTGCTATTTGGCCCTTGAAGTTTTACACTGGTTACAAATTAATTCCTAAATCATTAGAAATTAAGAAAAATACCAGTGGGTACCCGAAAAATTCATAAATTATTAGGAAAAATTAAGAAAAATACCCGTGGGTACCCGAAAAATTCCTAAATTATTAGGAAAAATTAAGAAAAATACCCGTGGGTACCCACAAAATTCCTAAATTATTAGGAAAAATTAAGAAAAATAGCCGTGGGTACCCGAAAAATTCCTAAATTATTAGGAAAAATTAAGAAAAATACCAGTGGGTACCCGAAAAATTCCTAAATTATTAGGAAAAATTAAGAAAAATACCCGTGGGTACCCGAAAAATTCCTAAATTATTAGGAAAAATTAAGAAAAATACCTGTGGGTACTCGAAAATTCGTAAAATATTAGGAAAAGTACAGAAAAATACGAGGAAAATCATGGAAATATTTTCGAGCGATAATTTATGCTAAAAATGCATGAAAGCTCTATAAAAGTGCCGAAATTGCTAAAAAGCAAGCACAAATTAGTACCTCGAATAAGGCAAATCGTCGTAAATGTGTAGGTCGCGCCACACTTTACAACCAAGACGGTACATGTGAAACACTAGTGTAAATCAAAATCCCCATATGAGGGTACGAAAAATAAGGAGTCCTAGATAAGGGATAAAAACGTCCCCGGGCCTCGAAAAAGACAATTATAACTTCCACGAAAACCTGATCAGTTTTCCTAGAAGTTGGGGGGGAAATGATATGGGCTGAAAATAAGCCCTAAAAACAAATTTAATGTTGCATTAAATGAACCTAAGTTGGTCCAAGGTCAAAGCCCAATTATGAGGCCCAAAACCTTAATAATGATAATAAATTCGTAGCTGTAAAATCAGCCAAATAAAAGACCCCGTATTTGAGTCAACAAGGAAACCAAATCATATCAAGAGTGATCTTCAAGGCATTTAATTCCAATACTTATCTTCTTATCTCTTAGAAGGCTCTAGAATTGGGCCTAAGCTGTGGCTTGCCCACCAAGACACCTAATTCTACTCTAACTCCAAGGCATCCAATGCCTATATAAAGGACCTGATCCTTCAATCTAGAACTACGTTTTGGCTTGATTCTTGATATATTGCAAGATACGTAGGCATCTTGTGAGGACCCGAGTTAAGTCACGAAACACTTGATCAGCCATTAAAGCTCGAAGCTCTCCCTAACCCTGGCATTCAATACGCAATAAATACACCCTACTTTTTATTCCATAACAATATCCTTTATTATAATACCCGAGTCTACCCAGGTATACATTGAAGTATATCCTTTATTATAATACCTGAGTCTACCCAGATATACAGTTAGATGCAATTAGCCAATCAAAAAACTATGAATTATTTTAGGACCAATTAGAGATCATTCCTAAATTTTCGACCAATCAAAATGTATTAAAAAATTTCCTTATTTACCATTCTCATCCTATTATACTAACCATGGTTAGTTAACAATTTTAATTTAAATATAGTAATAATTTTTTTTTTAAATTTTCAACCATTATTCAACTTATCAACCATCCTTTGTCAAACAAAAAAAAAACTTATCAACCATCCATCTCACGGTTAAAAACAAAAACAAACATACACAATTAAAAGAAAACATGCAAAATATAAACCCGTCACATGGATTTAGGTTTAAATGGTGGATACATGGCTCCAACATAAACAATTGCCTCAATCAATCTTCACAAAGTTATACCAATTTGAGTTAAGGTACCCTTTCGATTTCCTCCTTATACCCTAAGTAGATCATGTTTTTACTTTGATGCACCTAAGTATAGTATACATATTCAAGTATATAGTTAGATACAGTTAATCAATCAGAAAATTATTAATTATTTTAGTACCAATCAGACATTAATTTAGATCAATCACATTAAATTAAAAGTGTTTCTTATTTATCATTCTCATCTTATGTATAAAGCCATTTTCCAAATTTTCGTATTTATTAATTGATTTTAACAAAAATTTATTATTTTAATACATGGATCTATTTTATCTATATTATAAAAGATAATATTTTAATATCTCACACATTCGATCTACAATCATAAAATGAAAACAAATTTGAATAAATCTACTCTTATTCAATTAAATATTTTAAAAACTAAAAAATATTTACTACATTATTCCAAATGCACTTTAAAAATTTTAGTTATATAAACTTTTAAATTAACCAATTATTAAAAAAACTAAATTCAACCATTTAGAAAATAAAAAATGAATTTTAAACCAATTTTTATTAACAGTTATTTATTAGTATTTTTTAGTTATGCAAGAATTAATGAGACAAACAAATTGACTTAAAAATATATTTGAATTATTCATGATACTGAATAGACTCTCAAATATTATTAGATATTATTTGGTATATAAATTATCAATCCAAAAAATAAAATTCATTGCAGAGTTAATAAAAATATTGTTAGTGAATATTTTTATAGCAAATTGGTCAACTCAGCGCAAAAATTGTAAGAAATCACCATGTTTTTTATAGATAATTAATACATCAATAAAAGGGCATACGCCATCTACACAAATAATCATTCAAATTTTCTTATAAATCACTATTTTTTATAAGAAAATAATTGATCAATAAAATGTCAACCATCTGCAAAAATAATCAAGGTTGGACAAACACCTATTAAAATAGATCATATCAAGTTAACAAAGATTTCTTAATTTAAACTACAATCGTTGATTAGATTTTAAATTGGTGGTACATCCCTCGCTTATATCACTAAAATATATAACGTTTCTGGTGAGACAATCCAAAAATTTATTCAAATCGTGAGAGAAATAAATATGTGATTTGTGATTCGAACAACTGACCATAACTGCAATTCTGTATTATCCAAATCAATGAACCAATATAATAAAATCCTATAGATCTAAGAACCCGGATGCCTAAATAAAGGAACTTACTCTCATAAAGAGAAAGAACAAAACCTAATATATTGATAGACAAAATTCACTAACGGGGTACAAGACTCTCAATAAAAATATATATTTATTGAAAAACAAAGTAAAATCAAGGAAAAGAAACACGAATTATCATTCACAAGGAGAAAGTAAAAATCCAATATATCAGTAAATAAACTCACCAATGTGATACTAGACTCTCAATAAAGAGAGATATTTATTGAAACACAAAGCAAAATTAAGAAAAATAATAAAAAGGAGCTTATCAGCAACCAAAATGCATATATCAGCCAGTTTTTTTTGGGAGACGAGGAGGAGGGAGAAACGACTATAGCATTCATTTAAAAATCACTATTATTGATAACTAGATAGGTCGATACATATTAATTATATTATTTTTATTAAAAGATGCTTATTGTAATTTTGTATTCTTGAATTCAAGTAATGGTATTCAATTCTCATATCCTATTCTAATAGCAGACATATCGAATTTGCTTCGTTGGTTAATAATATTTATTTTTAATATTAACAAGACCTCAAATAAAGATAAAAAAATTAATAACTTGGTAGATAAATTCCAAATAAATAGAGATATTTATTAACAATAAACAAAATTTAAAAAAAAATAGGAGGGCTTCATTTTTATGTACTCTACTTAGTTTAATTGTTTCATCTCAATGTTGCTTTCGATTATATTGTAACATACTTAGATAACTTCGACTGATAGTAATATTTTTCTTTTGGGTGCACGAAATAATTTCATGTCATTTTCATGTAAGAGCATCAAAGACATATGTCATGAATGTACATAATACAAACGAGTTTACAAATCTACGTAAGCGATTACTTTTAATATATGTTGGAGAAATTTACTCACTATTAAACGAAAATGAATTTCATGTTTTTTAACTCGATAATTAAATTACAAGGACATATATGTGATTACGTATTTATATATTACACATTTGATTTTAGTTTCATGTACAGTTTTTTATTTTTTCATGTTAGTCAAATAGAAAAAGATAGGTGATACTCATTTTCAAATGTCTTATTTTACGAGTAGGAATGACAACGGGTTTGGTTTGCTCCGAATTTTGTAAGAACCAAACCTATATCAAAATATTTTTGGGTTTTAAAAATAAATATAAATCCAAAACTCAATATCCAAATCCAAATTCGTCGGATTTTTGATTAGATATGGTTATCCAAACTTAATAATAATGTAATCAAAATTAAAAGAATTGCTACACGCAAACAATATTAATTATATTTATACAATAAATAAAAATTAATACGATAAAATTAAGTAGTCAAACATAAGATGTTATACGAATTAACATACTACATAAAATTTAAAATATGTTAAAAATAATTCTTTATGTACAACAGAAATGAAAATGTATGTAAAGTAAAAAAATTGCATCATAATTACATCAATAAAATTTGAGACTGAGAAATATAAGTTTTAGTTACTAAATTAGTATTGACTATTTCTAATGAAATATTTGAATAAAAACAAATAAATTATATGTCTTACATCTAAAATATTACATAAAATGATCTCAAATTATGATATTATATTATTTATGTATCGGGCTTCGGATTTCGGAACGATTATCGCACGGTTTGGTACAACCTAAATCCAAATGCAATTCAAAATTATTTTGGTTTAAAATTCATATCCAGACCTAAATCCAAAAATTCGGGTTCAGTATATCCAAAATTTCGGGGTTCAGATCGGGTACCATCAGATTGAATTAATTTTTCTTCCTTATCTATGGGTAAAAGAAAGCTAATATTTAATATACCATATTCTAATATAAAAGAATAAAAAATTCAACATACAAACTCTCAAACTAAATATACACATTTTAAGTTGTCATTAAAAATAAGCTGAGGGCAATCACCATAAACTCTAACAGTCATATCCTACTCAAAGAATTGGATATATTGGATTTGTTTGGTTAATTGATAATGTTTATTTTTATTATAGTAAATCAATTCACTAATAAAATAACATAGAATTTGTAAAAATGATATTGAACAAACACATTGGAAACTAGATTAGATAAAGTTTTTCTTTATCATAACTACGTTCGTTTAATGGTTATTGCACAGTAATGATCCTTTCTAATATCGCTGAAACATGCAATCTTTTTTTGAGAGAATCTAATGATTTATAATGGTGGTTAGAAATAAGTGTTGATGAATTTTTAATATGTATTTGAATAATTGATCGCGGCCCATGCAAATATTTTCAATGTATTAATATAATGAAAATTATAAAAATCCAATGTACTGCTCATTTAAATATACTACATTTTCAAAATAACAACACTTTCTTTTTACCTAAATTTAGGTATTAATACAATTTGTATGATATTTACTTTTGTGTTTAAATTTCTATATTTCTAACACTATTTTTATTTTAATCATTAGCTCCTATACGGTGAAATTTCCATTTACATGACTTTATATGAGAATATTCATTTGTCATGAATTTAAATGCATTGACACTTATATCTTGAGATCACCATATAAATCATTCTATCACTTTCTTATTTCTCATTATTAGCATGGTCATTTAGTAGCCTCCAAAAAATTTCTCACTTCCAGTTTTATTTGCATTTATAGAATGAAAAATATGTATTTTATTTATTAATAATTATGTTTTCATTGTTCTCTACGCCTCATCCTCAAAACATAAATATATAGGACCGAATTTTCTATAAAAATAACATAAAATGTCGTTAAATTACTTGGGGGGGGGGGAAACAAAAGGGAATAAGGAAACCAATATGTATCTCAGGCAACTTTTATCATATATCAAATGAATGTGTTTTTATATTAATCTTTTATATACACAAATTTTCAAAATCTTTTAACACGCGTCCATACAATTACACATAATTTAAGGAAACTTACTTAAGATGCATATCTGATTCTTAAATCTCAAAACAAAATTATTTATTTTTTGATACACTATATATTGTTGTAACTATTTTGAAATTTTAGAATTGTGCTTTCGGTGCGTAGATTTTGTAGTGTTGGCTTATATGCATTTATTAATTAATTTTATTAACAAATTATGAATAAATATATTTTTGAGCTTATAAAAAAGTCAAATTTTTGATGGTATGGATTTTATCCAAGTTATTTTAAATCTGATTTCAAATTCGATTTTTTCAGATTTTTACCTAAGTTAGATTATAATTGTTTAATATCGATTATAAATGTATAATATAGATTATAAAAATCAATTTATAATGTATGATAATATGATTGTGACTGGGGTATATCGTGATTAATTTCAAATTAAAATGCGATTTTCTAGTAAATATTTTTTGATTTGAAAAATAAGTATTTATGGATATGTTTAATAAAATCATTATTGTATTTAGATTAGAAGTACTGACTAACCATGATTAAAGAGGTAATGTGAGATTGTAAATATGGAAAGGTCTAAATTTTAGGAGTTTGCTCTGATTGGTCCTAAAATAATTCCTCGATACTTCAAGTTTACAAACCCTACAAAATAAACGAATCTTGCAAGTCAAAGTATTCTGCAGGGTTGCTGCCACTTCTTGTCCCCTCGTGATACAATTTTGTCTAGTTGTCTTTGATAGATATGCACTAGATTTACCAGCTGAATTGTTTGCAAGAACAAGGAATGTTTCTTTTTCTTCTTCATTTCCAATACTGGTTTCCATACACTTTTTAAGTTTATCAACCAATGTGATCTGTCAGGCATGTCAAGTCGCCATCAACCTCTAATTCCAAGACATTATTGGTTGAAGCATTTTATCCATTGAGGTAGACATCGATCGACATGTTAATAGATGTTTGTTGAAATACCATATCCGTTGACGTAGAAGCTTCATCAATTGATCATCACTTCACTTATACAGAATTACATAGCACAACCTATATACAATTAGCTACCCTATTCTGCATATCCATTGATAGTCAACATGACTTAGGAATTCCAGTAACTATGATATAAACAAACAACTGAAACTTAAAAACAAGGTATGCTACAAACTTATCAGTTGACAAGCTACCTTATCGATGGATGTACATAGCTTGGATATCCATTGATAAGTTACAAAACTTAATCTTGTACACATATGTTTTTCAAGGTGCTTTATGAGTGTATATCATCAAGGACAACATAATTTCTAACAATCTCCCCCAATTTATGACTGATAGAAGAGCCTTGGTGATAACAAAACACCTTTGTATAGATCATGAAATTCAGTAAAAAAACATATGAAGTGTACAAGCTACAAAATTTTAAAGAACTGAACTGAGTCAAGTAAGAGAATCATACTTCCACAAGGGATGCTCCTCTAGGCTGAGCATATCATTACTTTCTTCCCCTTGCAGTCCTCATACCATGGATTTTCTCTCTGTTTCCCTCCAGCTGGTTTTCCTGAGATTTGTAGATGATCTTTTCTTCTGAGTGACTTGGATCCAGCATAGACAATAAGTGTTGCAAATACTCATTAATAGTTTTTCCAATTGATCTTCCAATCTGAAAAATATTCTACAATTGTGTTCATCTCTGAATTCCATCATCCAGTATGCATAAAAATGGACCTTTCTACCAGGTTCATATGGAATGTTTAGCTTCTTAGGCAAACCCTCCTTTGAAGTCCAGCTATTCCTCAATCCATTGGCCTTGTTGAAAATTAATTTCCTTACCTCAGGAATGAATCCTCCGGTTTTCTTCATCAAAGACCAAATCTTCCAGAGTTTGCTGTATCCTTCATTTAACACTTGGTGTAGGGGCCAGGTTATACTATTTCCTCCTTTATAGGTGAAAATTAACCTTTCCGGTAGCCTGGCTGTCCTTTAAGCAGCACTCACATTATCCACATCATCCAAGAAGAAATTGATGCTTGAATATTCTTCAATATCAGCATTAATGTTTAGTTCGGTTTCTTTCTTGGTGGCAACCTTTGTAACTTGAGGAACCTTAGCAATTTGAATTAGTCTAGCTAATGGTTGTTTCCTTCTTCTGGTTCTCCTCCTTTCAGGTGAGAGCCTGACCTTTGGAAATACCAAGCTGTTGATGTCAAAGTCAAATTCCAGAGGTTATTCCTTTATGAGTTCCAAGGTGTTAGATGCCTGAGAGTCTTTTGTTGGAGGTTTTGTAGGTTGAGGTAGTGTTGATTCAACTTGAACTCCTGGTTCTGGGCTCAAAGGTCTCTTAGCAGGGACTTTAACTCTGCTTTTCCTTTTCTTGCACGCAGACTTTGTGTTCATCTTCTTCTTCTTAAAATTGGCCTTTTTTTCATCAGCCTCTTGCTCTATCTCTTTCTCTAACTCTCTTATAAGCTCATTAACCAGTCTAGCTTCTTTCTCAGTGTGTTCTGTAGGTTTTCTTACAATCTGACCAGCTTGAAGTAACCTTGCAGTTTCTTCAGCTTTGGCCACAACAAAGTCAGGGTGGCCTGCATGAACACAAATTTCCACTCCCTCTCTGTAGATAAATGTTAGATTTTCCTTGAGTCCCACATCAACTGTAGCCTTCTATTTTAATTCTGCAAGTTGCTTGCTCATTAGCTTGAATTCATCTGGTTTTGGCATTGGAAAGTCTACTCTAATGGTGTTTTTACCATTCTTCTTCACAGGTGATTTCTTAGGCTTGAGCACAAGATCTGGAATTAGTACTTGTCTGATTGATGTGGTTATGGGAGGGATTTGTACTTGAGAAATCTGAGGATTAACAGCCATCATGTTGGCTACAGAATCTTCAGGTTGAATGGATGTTTCTTCCTCACTAGATGTAATTAATGGAGTTGTTGGAGGTAGAGTAGGATGAAGTTGCTCGCCCTCACTTGTTGTCCCCTTTTCTCCAGAATTGTCCCCCTTTTTGTTAGCATCAAGGGCTTGAGTAGTAGGCAGGGTCAACAGTCTGTCAAGGAGGGCATTTTGTTGATTGTGAGATTCAAGCATGAGCTTTTTATTGGCAAGGATGGTGCTCATTTGAACCTCTAACTTATCAACCTATGCAGATAGATTTTCAACCTTCTTATCTGTTTCTGCATCTTTCTTCAGCTTTTGATTAAGCTGCTGTAATGTTCGGGGAGGAAAAAGGAGCTCCGGTTCTTGTTCTGAGATTCCAGAGCATTTTTTATTTCCAGCTTGAAGTCATCCTTATCCACAACCCTTTGATTGAGAAGGTACTTGTGTAGTTTGAGAGTAGCCAGAAAATTCTCTTGCACAAGTTTTAGAGCAGGTTCAGCATCTTGTAGAGTAGCTACAGTCTTCTCATACTGCACTACTAGCTCAATGAAAACATCCTTGGAGATATAATCTTTAGAGACTAACCATTCTGGTAGAACTCCAGGTTGTTGTGAAGATTCTGCATCTTCACCTTCATCAGTGAATTCAGAATCAGTCTGATTCACATCAGTAGCATTTGCAGGCAGCTTGGTAAGAGCATCTGTAGCTCTTTGCATGGATTCAAAAGTATGTACCAAGTTCAGCTATTGCTTAGCCTCCACATTGCCCTGTTCAGCCCAAGAGTTAAGGTCGAAGTCAGGATGAATAAAGGTTTCAGTTCCAAGAACCGTTCTATCAATGACGTTTTGAGATGTCTGTTGATAGAGATTTGTTCTAGGAGCATCCTCAACCTCCATTAACTCACAAGCAATGGTTGCATTCATTCTTATGTCTCATGTACCTGCTTTTCTCTCATGTTCTCTCTCTTTTTGCATCAGGGGCTCCCCCTAGCTCACACCTCTCACACCCTCACCTTCACCTACTAAGGTGGAACTCTCAGTCTCTCCTTTTGCCTGGCAGGAAGAAATTGCCAGCCCCTCACTCACATTCTCTCCTTTTGCCTGCTCACAAAGTAGCCTCTCACTCTCAGAGATACCACTCCCTTCTATCAATCCTAGAAGAGTTTGAACTACAAGTGTGACTTCTGCAGTGGTTGCAGGAAGCACATTGATCAATGAATTTGAGATATCCATTGATGTTGTAGTTGAAGCTACCAACGGATGACTGCTGTTAGGCTTATTAGTCGGTGAACAAACATTTGTCAACGGATGAGAAATATCCATCGATGAAGTAGAAGGAATATCAGTTGATAGGGAAACTATAATGGAATCTGTGGAGAGTGATTTTAAAGTAGGCGACACAGTTTCAGTCATAATAGTTTCAGGAAGAATTGGCTGTTTGTCCAACAAATCATCTAGAAGATGATGACCAGCAGGTTCTAAGTGGAGCTCCTCCCTTAGATGTAAAGAGGGAGAATTTGATTGTGATGTGGAAATCATGTCCACATCCAGAGATAGAGATGGTGAATGTTCATTGTTTGGTGTGATTGTAGATAGAGAATTGGGCTGTGACTCCACATTTGTTGGAGCCACATCAAACTGAGTTTGAGAAGGTTCAATCAATGAAGATTGAACTGTGTGTGACCCTTGTTCACCCAAAGTAACTTTAGGTTTCTTCTTTCTGACAAAGGTTTTGATTGGTGAGTTTGAGAAGGTTCAATCAATGAGGATGCTACTAGGGATGTGTTTAAATCCTTTTCAACATAAACAGTCTTTTGGGAGACTACAATGTGGCTAGGCTGGGACTCACTTACCTTTCCAACCTTATCCTTAGGGTTTCTTTGATGTTCACCCTATCCCTCACCACTCACTACCACCTGATCACTCCCCTCAGAGGTTATGGTAAATTTTTCAACAAGTGTCTTTTGAGAAACATTTAAGGTTGGTTTCTTTGACTCGGATTTAGATTTATGTTTGGTTGCCTGGGTAGAAGACTGTGGGTTCTCAGATTCAGTCTCCATGGCAACACTCAATGGCAAAGAACCTTGTGATTGAGTAGTAGGAAAAGAGTTAGCAATAGTTACCTCAATGATAAGCAAGTAATTGACCAGTTTGCTAGATAAATAGCATTTCCCTTTTGCTTTCATTAAATCAATGAGCAATTGCAATTGTCACTGTTAGCATGTGATGTACTATGAAGTTGAATTTCATTTCCTGAAAGTGCTAATTAATGAACAGGTTAAATGTCATGTAGAATTATTTCAATTAGGCAATTAACAGTTTCAGTATATTCACATTCAGTTCATGTTATCACATATGCAAAGAGTTAAGCAAGTAATGAATTTAAAAAGGAAATTGGGCAAAAGCATTCATTCACTAAACTTCAATAATTCAATACATAGACTGACATAAAAGTAGAGTAAGCAGATGCCCTAAATGAACTAAGAACTAAGAGAGTCTTCTGGGGTCTTTCCCTTCTTATAACTAGTAGCTCAGCGAGAGAAGATCCTTGACATTGTGATAGCAAGGCCAATTATCCTCTCTTGCTCCTCCAGCAGCCAGAGCCGCTCCTGCTCCCTTTCTTCTGCTTCTCTGGCTCTCGCCTCAGCTTCCAGTTCCTCCTCTATGACTAAATTCATCATTAAGAAACTCCATTCCACTTCCTGTTCGTAGGAGAGTTTCTGGAGAATATCAATAGGAACATTATCCGCCGGGTAGCTTACTCCATCGACCACCATGGAAGATGAGCGATAGTCGAAAAGAATTTCATCTACGTAGCGGAAATGCATGAAGAAGTCCATGGAAGAAGTGAAGTGAGTTGTAAGGAGATGAAGATTTGAAATGATGAGTTGAAGTAATATCATGTTGAAGGAATAAGAGGAGTTTGTAACTGGCTGTTGTGTATGTATCAATAGATGGTCTTAGAATATGTAACGATGAAAGGACACACCTATAGATACTAGTTATGGATGCATGCAAAGCTAAACTATATCAAAAGTCTCTTTCTTAGATTCCCTAGAAAGTGTCATGATTAATCCTATGTATTCTATTGAATCATGTTAATAGAAATACGCAAAGATCACAAGATACTCTCTAAGAAATCAATTAGCACAAATAGCACATAAGCATGCAACCACATTCCCCAAGATAAGTATTTGGTCATGAAATGGTAATAATGATTTGACATCACAATCATGACCAAAGTAAAAACAAATAAATAACCCGGTGGATAAAAGAGTAAATCCTCGAGAAACGAGCTTTCCGTTGATATGTATTATTGAGATAATACATACAAAAGGAGCTTAATTATCTGCCAAATAAAAAAATCCAGATATTATTTGAACATCAATGGATATTTGACACATCCGTTGATAGGCAAGTCCTGACTTAGACAGAATTTCATGCCTTTTCTTGTAAAAGATAATTCAAATTAATTTCTGGCTACCTTTTCAACATGCAGATAACTTAGATAGATTAAGATAAATTTAGCATACCTCACTCACTTACCAACCTTGTGAATGTGGATTGATCAAGTGGCTTGGTGAAGATATCTGCAAGTTGCTTCTCACTTGGAACAAAAAAAAGTTCCACAGTGCCTTCCATCACATGTTCTCTGATGAAGTGATATCGGATGTCTATGTGCTTGGTCCTGGAATGTTGCACTGGATTCTCAGATATGGCAATTGCACTAGTGTTGTCACAAAAGATTGGGATTTTATCAACTCTTAAACCATAGTCAAGAAGTTGATTCTTCATCCATAATATTTGTGCACAACAGCTCCCAGCTGCAATATACTCAGCTTCTGCAGTAGAATTGGAAACTGAATTCTGCTTCTTGCTAAACCATGAGACCAGCTTATTCCCTAAGAATTGACAAGTGCATGTGGTACTTTTTCTGTCAATTTTACAACCTGCATAATCTGCATCTAAATAGCCAATTAGATTAAAACCAGATTCTCTAGGATACCAAATGCCAAGGTTTGGTGTTCTTTTGAGATATCTGAAAATCCTCCTAATAGCTATTAAATGAGATTCCCTGGGATCAGCTTGGAATCTAGTACATAAACAAGTAGAGAACATAATATCAGGTCTACTAGCTGTTAAATATTGAAGTGAGCCAAACATGCCTCTATAACTTGAGATGTCCACTTTCTTCTCCTTAGTATTCAACTCAAGTTTAGTGGCAGTGGCCATGTGTGTCTTTGTAGAAGCACAATCTAGTAGATTAAATCTTTTTAAAAGATCATAAACATTATTAAATTGGCTAATGAAAATACCATCATTAACTTGTCTCACTTGTAAACCATGAAAGTAAGTCAGTTCACCCATCATGCTCATTTCATATCTACTTTGCATAAGTTTGGCAAACCATTTGCAAAGCTTCTAATCAGTAGACCCAAAGATTATATCATCTACATAAATTTGTACAAGTATCATAGAGCCATTGACATTTCTATAAAAGAGAGTTTTATCAACAGTACCTCGAGTGAAGTAATTCTCTATAAGGAACTGTGAGAGAGTGTCATACCAGGCTCTTGGTGCTTGATTCAGGCCATGGAGTGCTTTGAGAAGAAAATATACATATTCTGGATAATCTGGATCTTCAAAACCAGGAGGTTGACTCACAATATACCACTCTTCCAAAATACCATTAAGGAAAGCACTTTCCATCTGATAGACTTTAAAGTTGGCATAGGCTGCGTAGGCTAGGAAAATTCCGATTGCTTCCAACCTTGCTATAGGTGCAAAGGTCTCATCAAAATCAATTCCTTCTTCTTGGAAGTATCCTTTTGCAACCAATCTTGCTTTGTTCCTTGTAACTATGCCATTCTCGTCCATCTTGTTCTTGAATACCCACTTAGTGTCAATCACTGACTTGTCTTTAGGTTTGGGTACAAGCTTCCACGCTTCATTTCTCTCAAACTGGTTTAGCTCTTCTTGCATTGCTAAAACCTAGTCTGGATCTAGGAGGGAATCCTCAGCTTTCTTAGGTTCTTCATTAGACAGAAAACTGCTATACATGCATTCTTCTTGAGTTGCCCTTCTAGTTTGGACTCTGGCATTTGAATCTCCAATGATGAGTTCAAATGGGTGATCTCTTGTCCATTTCCTTGATGGTGGCAGATTTAATCTTGATAACGTAGCTTTATTCTCCCTATGTTGATCATTCTGATTAGTTGTTGAGTGACGACTCTGAGAAACTTCCCCTGAGTGTGTGGCTCTTGAGGTTGGAGTGTTAACAGAGTTGTCAACGGATGATTCTCTGTTAATATCAACTGGTAATTCAGAATTGTCTTCAACGAATGGGGCTTCCTCAGTATCAACGAATAATGTCCCACGCTCTTCACCTTGAGCATGCTGCAATCTTTCACCAGTTGATACTGCATCTTCATCATCTTCACTGCCTTCACCACTCATATCATTTTCAAATGATAGATCTTCATGGAAACCTTCATCTATCAACCCTTGGATTTTCTTGTTATCAAAGACAACATGTATGGATTCCATAACAATGTTAAGTCTTAGGTTGTAGATTCTGTATGATTTCCCTGATGAGTACCCAACAAAAATAGCTTCATCTGCCTTGGTGTCAAAATTTCCAATGTTCTCACCTTGGTTTCTCAAGACAAAACATTTGCAACCAAAGACATGTAAGAAGTTAACTGTTGGCTTCTTTCCCTTGAATAGTTAGTATGGAGTCAGTACTTTTGCTTGATTGATCAAATAAATATTCTGAGTGTAGTAAGCAGTGTTGATAGCTTCAGCCCAGAAATATGTTGGTAACTTTGATTCTTCAAGCATTGTTCTTGCAGCTTCAATGAGAGTCCTCTTTTTCCTTTCCACTACACCATTTTGTTGAGGAGTCCTAGGTGCAGAGAATTCTTGAATAATTCCTTGTTCTTCACAAAACCCTCTCATCATAGAGTTCTTGAACTCAGTTCCATTGTCACTTCTCACTTTGAAAGAAGGATTGTTGTTGACTGTTCTGATATGATTGATGATGGTTTCTCCTGCCTCATCCTTGGAGTGCAGAAAGAATGTCCATGTGTACTTAGAGAAGTCATCCACAATCACTAGACAGTATCTCTTCTTAGAGATTGACATTACATTAACTGGTCCAAAGAGATCCATGTGAAGTAGATGTAAAGGATGATCAATGGAGGACATTGACTTGGAATTGAAAGAGGACTTCTTTTGCTTCCCTTTTTGGCATGCATCACACAATCCATCCTTGGAGAAATCCAACTTTGGAATACCTCTGACCAAATCCTTTTTGACCAACTCATTCATTGCTTGGAAATTTAAGTGTGACAATTTCTTGTGCCATAGCCAGCCTTCATCTACACTTGCTTTGCTGAAAAGACATGTAGCTGAAATTGCACTTGTTGAATTGAAGTTAACTGTGTACACATTCCCTTCTCGATTACCTGTCATCACTACCTTGTTGTCGTTTTTCTTGAAAACAACACAAGCTTCTGATGTGAACCACACATTCTGACCTTTATCACATAGTTGACTGATACTAAGCAAGTTATGTTTAAGTCCTTCAACTAGTGCTACATCCTCAATGACAACATTTCCTTTTGAAATCAAGCCATATCCTCTAGTATATCCTTTGCTGTTGTCTCCAAAGGTAATGTTAGGGCCAGCTCTCTCCTCGAACTTAGTGAGCAGGGTAGAATCTCCAGTCATGTGTCTGGAACAGCCACTATCCAGATACCAGAGGTTCTTTCTGTCTCCCTGCACACACCAAAACCAAATCAAGTTGATATTGGTACCTAAGTTTCCTTGGGTCCTGCATTGTTAGCCTTTTTTTTCCTTTCAAATCCTTTCTGTCCTTGGGTCCAGACTGATTTAAATCAATCTTGACTTTGGGAGTGGGCCTTTGGAAGCCAGGATTTGAACCTTGCTCAAATGCATTATTGAGATTAGAGTTAAGCATTATCTGTGCAGGCATGTTATTCATCATCCATGGCATCTGAGGCATATTAAAAGCATGATAGTATAGATTATGCATGAGTGGCATATTTGCATATAGACTTGGTGCATGAGCAGGTTGGTCACAAGTACTAGGCATAGCATACATAGCAGAAGTAGACAGAGGTAAAGGCATTGGAGCATTTTTCAACTTTTTACAGTTAGCAGATAGATGATTAACACTACCACAATTAACACATTCTTTCCTAGGAGCATACTTATCAGGTGTGTAATTGTTTCGTTTATTAATCCCTGCTTTGCCATTCCTGTTCTTCTCCTACCTTTAGCCTTAGACTCAACTTCCTCTAACTTATCCTTCATTTGCTTGTGGGACAAGTGACCTATGTTCGCTTTCTCAACTAATTTTATTTTGCTACATTCTCCTACTTCAAAGTTTTTGCTGATGGGACCATATTGATTTTTCAGTTTAACAAAAGTTTCTTTGCTCACAGTTTTGGCTTTCGATGGATGACCTTGATTAGTATCCATCGATGGCTCGTGGTTGAACGGATAACTGCAGGCATCATCCGTTGACACACTATCTGAAGCAGTCTCTCCATCAACTCCTAACTTTGCTTCTCCTAAATTGCAAAAGGGTATTTAAACCTTGAGAACGACAGATTTCTTCTCTAGCAGCCTTAGGTTTTCCCCATGTAGCAAATATATCCTAATTTTTCTTCAACTGTTCTTTCAATGCCTTCTCTCGCTTGAGAGTTTCAATCAATCCATCTTTAGCTTCCTTGCAATCTCTTCTCATAACCTCAAACTCGATTAACTGAGTTTCTATCAAAGCATTCCTATCAATTAACTTTTCATTTAGATCTTTTATCCGCTTGTTTTCTTTGTTAAGCGATTTCAACGTAACATGCATATTATACAATTCAAATGACATCTCATCAATTGTACTAGCACATTCAGATTTAGAAAGATCAGTTAGGTTAGAAGAGAATACCTTTTATCCTCTTGTTTTCTTTGTTAAGCGATTTCAACGTAACATGCATATTATACAATTCAAAAGACATCTCATCAATTGTACTAGCACATTCAGATTTAGAAAGATCAGTTAGGTTAGAAGAGAATACCTGGTTCTTTGCTGAACTAGCTTCTTCATCTTTCTCATTTGCCATGAGGGCAAGGTTGACAAACTCTTCTTCTACATCAGAATCTTTACCAGCAGCCAAATCACTATCTCTAGACACAAATGCCTTTTCCTTTTGATTGAGAAGATCGAAATATTTCTTCTTGTAGTCAACAGTTCCAAACTATTTCTTCTCATTCTCAGCTTTAGGCTTTCTGCATTCATTGGAAAAATGGCCAACAATTCCACAATTAAAACATTTGAACTTAGATCTGTCAACCATGTCTCTAGATGGTTGATGATTCTTTCGGAATTGCCTGCCTCCTACTAGATTTCTCTTGAATTTGAGCTTTGAGAATCTCCTTGACAGGAATGCTAGATAGTCATCCAAGTCATCAGATTCATCTCCACTTGATGCATTAAGTTCTTCAATCAACTTGCTTTTCCCTCTACTAGTCTCAGCTCCGCCTTCACAAGTCTCTGGACTTGATGTGGCTTATGTGCTCTCCATCTTCTCACTCACTTGGTTTACTGGAATATTGGCCACCAAGGCGACAGATCCAGCCTTTTTCTGAATCTTCTCCAATTCCTCATCTTGTTGCATTTCAAGCTCATTGGTTTTCAGGATACCATACAGTCTCTAAAGTGTAAATTCTTTGTAATCTTGAGAGTATCTCAATGAGACTTTCACTGGTTTCCATTCCTTAGGAAGAGATCTCAGAAATTTTAGGTTGGAGTCCTTAGTTTCATATTTCCTCCCATACAACTTCAGACCATTTGGTAGCTTTTGAAATCTACTAAATATGTCTGTCAAATTTTCACCAGAGGAATGGTGGAAATGTTCATACTGTTGTATTAAGAGCTGCACCTTATTTTCTCTGACTTGTTTAGTTCCTTCACAGATTGTTTGAATGGTGTCCCATACTTGTTTGGCAGAGGTGCAGTTTATAACAAAATCAAACATATCTTGGTCAATGCCATTGAATAAGATGTTCATGGCCTTTTTATCCTTATGCATCAGTCCCAAGTCCTCATCTGTGAACTCTAGCCTGAGTTTTTGGAATAGGCCTTCCAGCAGCTGCAGAACCAGCAGCTTCACCAACACCAGAATTAGGCTGCATAGGGATATGAGGGCCTTTCTCTATGCAGTCCACATAGTCTTCGTCTAGTGCTGAGAGATGAAGATGCATCTTTACCTTCCAATGAAAGTAGTTGTCTTTGTCAAGAATTGGAATCTTTACCCATGTGTCCTTCTTTCCCATGGTGCTTGATCTTTAAACTTCTTGTATGTTAGAAGCTCGCTCTGATACCAATTATTATTTCCCAGTAGCATCCTTTAAGATTGTAGAAGGGGGGTTAAATACAATCTTGTAAATTTCTTTCGATTTAAAACAAAGCAACAAATGAACTTCAATGGAGGCAGATGAACAAATTGAAAACTACAAAATAAAATAGACAGAAATGAACAGGCATACAACACACTTAAAAATTTCAGGTGGAGTTTTTCTCGACTCCACCTGGGGGTTGTATTGAAGAAACTTATCTGTGTAAACGAGTACACAGCTGCAGATACAAGGCTAAGTAAATACAAGAAAACCTAATGCTTTGTGCTTTTGAACTCTGTGTTTTCTTCTCTAACTTAGCTATGCTACACTTGAAGTATATATATACTTCAAGTTTACAAACCCTACAAAATAAACGAATCTTGAAAGTCAAAGTATTCTGCAGGGTTGTTGCCACTCCTTGTCCCCTCGTGATACAATTTTTTCTGGTTGTCTTGGACAGATATGCACTAGATTTACCAGTTGAATTGTTTGCAAGAACAAGGAATGTTTCTTTTTCTTCTTCGTTTCCAATACTGGTTTCCATACCCTTTTTAAGTTTATCAACCCATGTGATCTGTCAGGCATGTCAAGTTGCCATCAACCTCTAATTCCAAGATATTATTGGTTGAAGCATTTTATCCGTTGAGGTAGACATCGATCGACAGGTTAATAGATGTTTGTTGAAATACCATATCCGTTGACGTAGAAGCTTCATCAATTGATCATCACTTCACTTATACAGAATTACATAGCATAGCCTATATACAGTTAGCTACCTTATTCTGCATATCCATTGACAGTCAACATGACTTAGGAATTTCAGTAAGTATGGTATAAACAAACAACTGAAACTTAAAAATAAGGTATGCTACAAACTTATCAATTGACAAGCTACCTTATCGACGGATGTACATAGCTTGGATATCCGTTGATAAGTTACAAAACTTAATCTTGTACACATGTTTTTTAAGGTGCTTTATGAGTGTATATCATCAAGGACATCATAATTCCTAACAGTTCTAATCTATCATTACTTAAAAACTAAAATACATGCAAAGTACAAAGGTAGAGGGAAAAAATATTCACTGGAATTTACAAGCAAGGGATTTATGGTTCATTTTGGGAGAAAAGAAAATTATTAGTAAAAAATCTCTTTCTACAGTTTCATACAGAATCTGAATAACGAAATTTTCATGAAGATATATAGAGGACATTTGGTTCAAGATATTCAAAATTTGTAGTAGTTTATTTCTCAATGAAAATGAAATATATTTGGAAGAGGGGGGACGCCCCTGATCCTCGCCGACAATGAGGAGGTCATTAACTATCTCAAGACATTTGGAAGAGCAAGCAACAAGAGATGAAAGGAGACAAGCCAAAGTAGTTGGAGATCAAAATGAGCTCAAGACCTCAATATCTTATTACATGTGCTCTCGCTTAGCCTTGGGAGTGCCTCGGGATAGCGTGATGAGGCCAACTAGCGGGATAGCGTTGAAGAAGTCAGGTCTACTCATAGCGAGATCACATCAAATTTTCTTCACTATAGATGGTGTCAACTCCAAATAATACAAGAAGGTCGTTGAAACACTTTGATTCCTCATCACATCTACAATGATAATAAAGACTCAGGGGGTAGCAGCATTACATAAACACCTCTTCTAGTGGGACATTACAAAATTGAAGCTTATGAAATTTGTGGGACATAGTTCAGAAATTGTTGCTCCGGAAAAGTTAATACAAGCTAGGCAAAGCTAATCAACATTAGGGCCTCGCCCCTACTTTATCAACGCTTGGGCCTCACCCCTACTTGATCTACTTTAGGGCCTCGCCCCTACTTAATCAACGCTAGGGCCTCGCCCCTACTTGATCTACTTTATGGCCTCGTCCCTACTTTATCAACGCTAGGGCCTCGCCCCTACTTGATCTACTTTAGGGCCTCGCCCCTACTTTATCAACGCTAGGGCCTCACCCCTACTTGATCTACTTTATGGCCTCGCCCCTACTTTATCAACGCTAGGGCCTCGCCCCTACTTGATCTACTTTAAGGCATCGCCCCTACTTTATCAACGTTAGGGCCTCGCCCCTACTTGATCTACTTTAGGGCCTCGCCCCTACTTTATCAACGCTAGGGCCTCGCCTCTTCTTGATCTACTTTAGGGCCTCGCCCCTACTTTATCAATGATAGGGCCTCGCCCCTACTTGATCTACTTTAGGGCCTCGCCCCTACGTTTCAACTACAGGGCCTCGCCCCTATTGATCAACTACAGGGTCTCGCCCCTACGTTTTAACTTTAGGGCCTCGCCCCTACGTATCAACTACAGGGCCTCGCCCCTACGTTTCAACTACAGGGCCTCGCCCCTACGTGTCAACTTTAGGGCCGCGCCCCTACGTATCAACTTTAGGGCCTCGTCCCTACTTGTTTTTAAGGTCCAAGCCATCTCAACGATGCAGGGATCGTACTTGAAACTATCTCAAAGTAGCAACACACATCCTAAGCTATCTACAGCAATCAAAGGAATCTAAGCAAAAGAACTCAAATCTGAAACTATTCAAGGCACTTCGCACCTGCGAGCACAGACTACATCTCAACGTCTAAAGGAAAAGCTAAAGTAAAAATGACATCAACCTGAGGCTTAGCGACTGCGAAGCCAAATTACTCATGCAAGTATGTTATGTGCAAAAAAGACAACACAGGATGAAGGGTCAAAGAGATGCAAGTTCACAATCATAGGGTCGTCATGCGATCCCGATGCAGTTAGAAACTTCACCAAATTGCAAAATAAATTTAAGGAGCAGGTGGATCCTGGTTGACAGTGGAAGCTTCATTTACCAGCCTTGCCTCCTCATCAAGTCTTGCTTCCTCTTCTAGCCTCGCTTCAGCAGCATCCTCTTCGGCGATCTCATTCTCTTGTGTCTCTGTGAAGTCAGCATTACCAGGTCCGAGCTGGTCCCAATCAAAATTAGGGATTGTTCTAATGAATCCCTTCATGAAGGTAACTTGGCCCTTGACCAGGAATGTGTCTTAAGCAATTACCAATTCGGCCTTGACAGCATTCAGATCGCCTGTCAGTCTTGCGATCCCATCAACACTTTTCTTCGAAGCTTCCTCGCTTGATTTCTGTAGTTCCTTCAAGGACTTCTCAAACTCATTCCTCTCCCTTCAAGAAAGCCACAAATGATGCAAGGTAGAGTAGGTCAAATGGAGTAAAGTCAACAGGCATTTAAAAAAAAAATAAGAAAGGACGAAGCAATGATAGGCACCGCCAGAACCAAGAAATCAAAGAAAAAGCCTTGTTCGATTGTAAGCATGGAGCAGAGTGACAAGCCAAAAGCTGATAAGCAAACTAAAGTTATTATTTTGGCTCGCAAAATTGGAAAATAAGGTGGGATCGAGATCAACTGAACAAGTACAAGGATCAATAAAACGGGTTGATTGATGAAGCGAGGACAAGGTTGAGGCTGTTATATGCAAGTGCGAGGAAATTATAGGGTGCGACAAGGAGACTGGGGATTTAAGAATGCAAGCTATGTGTGGTGAGTACAACGAAGTGGAATAGCCCAGCCTCGGGCACAGTTTGTGATGGAAAGCAAATAGGCGTCGCAAGGAGGAACCACTGTGATGTCGATGGTTTCTAGACCTGGATATACACATGTTTCATCAGACCCTCGTGCTGCTTCACATGAAGTTCCAACCTTGCAAAACTTCTTCACCATTATTTGCTCCATAGGAGATGATCCCAACAACTGAAACCGTGCAAGATTCGAAACCTATGGTTACAGGTTTGAGTACTGGCTTGACACAGTCCTTACGTCCAGTGGGGTCCGCTTGGAAAGACAAACCGAAAATGGCATGCAAATACCAAGCAACGAAATCGAAAGTTGTTAAGCGAGGAGGCCACGAGTAATCCTCCTATTCTATCAGCGAGGAGGCCATGAGGAGTTCTCCCGTTATATCAGCGGGACAAGGCCTCTCAACATAAAAGGGGTCCTCTCATCATAATAACAAGGAGCAAGCTCGGAGGAGAGTTCTCTCATCATATTCTAAGAAGAACCTGACGGCACAAGTGGAATCATGAGCTCATATATCAGCTAAAAGAAGACATATTCAACTATTTATGACTGCAAGTCCCTATGGGGTCACCTCGCAAGGTCCCTGCAGGACCATATTGTGCTTGGAAGGATCCCTCAAGGTCACCATCACTTACATATACTTGGCTTCACATCAACTGGATGACAACCTTTTACTTGATTCCACATTGCATTCATAATGGCAACATGGAATCGGGGGGTAGTTGTTATGCCCGAATCTGGGCATAGATTCTAAACAGGCCTGATGGGCCAAAGTAGTGGTCCATAATCTATAATGGGCCTAAACATGATGATTGGGTCACCAAAGCCCACTATTGGGGGACTAGCCCAGTACAGTATCAAGCTTATATCTCTACTTCACACGCAGTCACTAGCGAGCTCGACCTCGCATCGCAGCTGACTACTAGTGAGCTTGACCTCGCATCGCAGCTGACTACTAGCGAGATCGACCTCGCATCGCAGCTGACTACTAGCGAGCTCGACCTCGCATCGCACCTGACTTCCTGGTACTACTCAAGACGTCCTCTCATGCCAATAACAAAAGGAAAAGGGATCGCATCTCCACTCTCATACGAGCCCGACCTCAGGGTCGCATTTCTACTCTTATGATCTCCACCAAGGGATTGCCTCGCGTATGACTTCCCTTCTTGGGATCGCTTTGTCTCTATCATCACATCTACAAAGCTAACATCGTTATCTCACTCTCTACTGGAAGGCTCATGGCCTGACCCCTCGAGGTCGAATGAGTATCTACGCGCTTGGGATCGCTTTGCATGACTCGACCCCTCGAGGTCGCATGCTAGGCCTTTTTGTTATTTCTCCACTAGCCGACTCTGACCGTGCGAGACCATGAGTTTCCTTTTTTGAGCCATGGATCACGGATAGGGTTGATGGCTCATTGCCACATCAGCCCTAAACGAGTGGGCTTGGGTTATAACATATCTTCTAAAACCCTAGCCCGCCTAGGTAACTTGTTCTCCAAGAACTACGTCGGGCTTGATCCCTATAAATAGGGTACGTAGGCACCTTGATACGGGAGTGAAACAGTTCATCACTGAAAACACCTATCAAGTGCAGCCACAAACAAACACCAATCTCCTCCCATGTTCTTCGTGTTCATAGCAAAATATCCGTATTTTGCTCCATAAATCCAGCAAACCTCCAAAATATTGTTATACAATATTCTCCTTATAACAATGGTATATCTTGAATTCGATTTAAAATTTATTAATACAATATAGAATTTCAAGAAGAAAACCGTGGATTGCTAATCATGGTTTTATCAAAATGGACCACTCCCTGCATCGATGCATTTTTGTTTTAGTCCAAACAAAAATCATTTATAAAACAAGTTTAGAAGTGAAATTATCAAAAATATTCAATTTTTTGTTTTTGTTTTTGAAAAATACGATAAAAAATTGTGAGATTACAAATGTTGCATTTGGGATTGCAAACAGTATTTTTGAAAAAAATTAATTTGGGTATTTTTTAAAAAAAATCCTTACATTTTTTCGAATATACAAATAACCGATATAATTAGAAAGAATGCCCAAAATAACCAATTTTTTATTACCCACTTCCCAAAATACCCAATTTTCAAAACAGCGCCCAACATATCCACGAGATACGCCGTTTGGAGTGGAGTATCCTTGGTTACTGTAGCTGCCAGAACTTTCCTTCTCCACCATCTCTCGTCGCCGGCGATTTTTAGGCGATTTCGTCGCCTATTTCGATCTCCCTCATCGAAGAATGCCCAACCCACCACCGCACGTCTACGTGATTGTAGCCTCGTCCTCTTCCTCTTCCCCACTTTCGTTTCTGTGTTACGGCCCCGTAGGGGCTTGGAGGAAGCTCGTCGGAGTTTTTGAACTCACCGAAATCGAGGTTTATGTTTTTAAAATCCGGCATAACAAATGGTATAACACTGGTATAGGGTTGTAGACGGTTGAAAAACCAATTGAATGGTGTGTACAACATAACCGGAAACGGACGATTGAGAGAGAACGGAGAGATCGAAAATTTTCGATCGGAATCACCATGTCGCAAGCTCTGAAGATGATGAACATGACGTCAGACACGTCGTTCCAAATTGCGTATCTTCTAATATGCTTCTACCAGATGCGTATGTGGTGGCAATACCAAACAGCGTATCCTCTAATACGCTTCTACCAGATGCGTATGTGGTGCAGATCCGTCCATGCCTGATGCGTGTCACATTGATACGTTGATGGTGTAGGCGTAACAGCACATGCGCCCAGTGACGTATGTGGTGGGCATTTAGGGCAGTGCTTCCCGGATCTTGACATTTTGGTTATGAAAGAATAAAAATGGGGTATTTAGGGCACTCATCCATACATTTAACAAGTTATTATAAATTTGTTATCATGTTTTTTTTATATGTAGTTTATTTTACTTTTATATCTGAAATATATTTAAATTTAAATAATAATTTTTCAATAATCATTTTGATAATTTTTTTTTCAAAAAGTGAGCACCATAGATATGTTTACATTAAAATGATTATATATATTTAAATTAAAATATATTATTATTATATTTAAAGTTAGAACTCAATAGAATATATTTTATGCTACAACCAGTCCTGCACCGTTCCCTACAACATTAATCTTCTCACCATCACAAAAATCCTGACGAAGGTGCAAACAAATTTATGATATTTTGTGGCTCACTTCAAAATATAATGATTTAAAAGATATATTATGAGCTCTGCAAATTTTGGGATAAGAACAGAACACATATTAAATATCTCTTTCTTTGTATTAATCGTTACAATAAAATAACAATATTCTTATTGTCCTAAAAACCGAAAATTTACCCATTCACACTCCCACATATTACTTTCCATCATTTTGTTTGCAACACTACACTGATACTGTAATATTCTATTTTTAAGATTCATTGCTATAATAAGAAAGAAAATCAGAATGACAGCTTACAATATTTTCCACATAAATGATCAGTTGATATTGTAGTGCACTTGAAGCCTCTGCAATTTCTTGTTATGGTACTTTATGATTTCTTGCCTTTGGTCACACAAATACATTTACTGATGTTCTTTCCCAAAGCCTGATTTTTTTTTTGTGTTCATTTAATAACCCATATAGTCAATCAGGGTAATGGAGTAGTGACTAGTATTTTACATGCAGTAGTGTGTGTACTTATGCCTGGTATTATAACCACATTATTATCTTTTTTATTTTGATTGAATCTGTTGTATGCAATTTTCTTGATTCAAGGTATAATGGAGTTGTGAAAACTGAAAAGTATATAGTGACTATCTATCTGGTGAAATCTACAGTGGTTTATTCTGGGTATGGTGTACTTGCAATGAGTTAGGGTGGAAAAGATATGGAAGTTAGACATGAGAGTTCAGAGATGAAGTGTGATAAGTTCTCCGTTCAGGTGATTCGGAGGACCAGATTAAGAGTGTGGTTCATTCGGATTTGTTTCTGCATTTTGATATGGACACTTCTTGTTCAGTTAGTCACAGTTGGTGATCTTTGGCAACCAAACTTGTTAACTCTGGTGTCGAACCATAGGAATAAGTCTAATATGATATCCATAGAAGAAAAGGTGGTTCAGTCTCCACCTCCTCTTCTTCCTGCAAGTGAGTTTTCTAGAATTTTTACTTTAGAATATTTTTGATTGTTTATGTTTTTAATTTTTGGTTATGTTGGTTCAGCTAAAGAATTCTGCTCTATGACTGTATCTTAATTTCTGTCTCATGAGCTCAAAGTTCATTTTTTATCCAAAATGATAATGATAAAGTGAGTTTCATGTGTTATTCTGATGCTGAATTATTATTTTTGAATGAATCTAGTTAAATCAATATTAAGTGAAGTAAACCAAAACTTTTCACAAAAGTGAGAATTATTCTTAGTTGGACATAGTAGCCGATACTTCTGTGAATAGCAGAGACTTGTGTAAACCATATTCTACCATTTGCAATCATTATAAAAACAGAGGGAAACTGGATGTTTGTCTATCAAATGGTGACTCTTATTGATCTGTTACCATAGTCTTGCTGGCTAGTAAACCAAGTCTGAATAATACACTACAAGAAATCTGGCTATAGACGACACCCCTCAGACAACACCCATGGAAAAAAGTGTTGCCCGAAATGATCAGACAACTAGTATTTTCGTGCTCGAAAAAGTATTGTCTAATACTACATTCACACAATGGGCCAAAACCGTTGTGTGATAAATCTTACCAGACAAGCATTTCTTGACCAGGGGTGTTGTGTAAATGCATAAGTATTTTTAAGATTAGACAAGCGTTAGCAATTAAGTGTTATGTGAATGCCTGCAACACAATAACCCGGAAAACCGTTGTTGTATTCAGACAAGTGTTTTTAGGTCTGTTGTCTAAGTGTCAATCGTACAATATGTTATCCATAGTGTTGTGTGACAATGAACCAACACACAACATCTTTTAGAAATATTATGTGAATGAAGCATAGACAATATTTCGTAAAAAGTATTGTTATAATAAGACAAGGGTTTCCAATTTGGTATTGTGTAATGATATTTAACATAAGTGTTTTAAATAGTGTTGTATGATAAAAAAAGGTGGGAAAATCAAAATGGGGGGAATTAAAATTTAGAAAAAGTTGAAATGAGGGAAATTTGAAATTTTGGGTAGAGTTGAAAAGGGGGGAATTCACAGGTGCAAATATTTTGCTTTACGCTGTTCCAGTTCTACTCATGGCTATTTTGAGTTGCTTATACCTCCACATGCAAAAGAAGTACAACAAATGTATAGATGGAAGGTATCTTATCTCGCTATCACCTTTAGCCTATCAATATGAACTTTCAGCACTTACAAGTTTTTATGTCCTGTTGCAACAACAGCACCTCACAGTCCACTGCTCTAGCTAGCTGGAAGCGGCCAGCAAGTGTTAAAGGCCCTCTTGGAATTATTTCTTGGATTGAGTTATCATTTTCGTTTCTTTTTCTTGCGCTCATAGTTTGGTCCTCCTTAGCATATGTACATGGCATGTTAGCGATCTAGTAGAAATACAGGGAGATGGCAACAGGTTATCTCCTAAAGATCTTGTTAAATGAGTACACTATCCCATCTCCATATCCATATGAGTCCAGAAGTTCAATTATTTTTTGTTTGTGAACTTGTGAAGAAAGAAATAATCTTAGCTTAAATGTGCCTAACTCGCGGTTACGTTTTGTTTGCAGGATCGAGTTTACCCAGTGGGACAATTTTGGATTCGAAAAGCAAGTTTGATGATACATGGGATGCCAGAGTAGGGTAATACCAACTTTAAGAGCATGTGATATGTAGTACAACTACAAATGACTACAACCAAGTTGCTAGGGTAGGGTAGTTTTTGTTATGAATATTGGTTAGTTGCTAGTACTGTATAAACTCTAATTTTTGTTGTAAATAAAAGTTTTGTTTCATTTATCATTAGCCAATGTTATCATCTTTTAGAAACACTTGTGGAAAATATCATCAGACAATTGACATGTTTCAAGAAACCATTGTCTATTCTATGCACATACAACACATAAAAAGAAAAAACCATTGTCTGACGACAAGAAACACAAATAAAAACTGTTGTTTAAAAAGAACACATACAATACATAAAAAGGAAAATCATTGTATGACTACAATAAACACAAGCATTTGGAAGGAATAAACCGTTGTGTGTTGGAATTCTAAAAAATGGTTTTTGCTAAGAAACCATTGTCTGTAGTGACATACATCAACAGCCCTGATCAAGTAAAAGATTGTATCTTTTGCATTTAAACAATAGGCTTTCTTTTAAAAACCATTGTCTTTACTGCTTAATAATATTAATGTTGAGTATTGAATACAGTAAAAGAATACAGAGGGGGGGGGGTGAATGGATTCTTGAACTTTTCTTCGTTCTTGAATCTTTGCAGCAAGATAAGTGATGAGTGTGTGAGATATGAAGATGCGGATAATTAAAGACAAACACAACACAATATCACTTTAATCTAATATCTTATTAGATAAAGATTTTGCTACAATCTGTGAATACAAATGATAGTATTCTCAGCTTCATTTTTCTCAGAGAGATATTTTCTGGGTATTTGAGAAACTTCAACACCTTAACAGCTAAGGAAGTGAGGCTGTATCCTTATAGACATGGATACACCCACTTACTACAAATGAGGTAGGTAAAACAAAAACACTTTCCAGTCTGTCTATCTCATTTTAGTAAGAGTCCAAACGGCTACAGATTTGACTTTGAAAAGCCTGTTTAGATCCACTTCTTCAGCTCCTTGTCCCTTGTCTTATCTCTCCAAGCTTCTTTGTAGGCTTTCCAGCATGCTTTATAGGACAGAGTCAAATAAAGCATCCTGGCTTGTTGCAGGTTTCTGACTTGTACAATTCTTCAGTATTTTGTCCTCAAGAATGTATTCGAGAAGTGACTAAGTGAGTGATTCAAGAACTGGAGTTGACTTGATCGATAACTCTGAGTTCTCGAATAGTGTTATCTTGACATATCGAATCACTTCTCGAATAGCTCTTTTCTCTGGGACTCCTTGAGATATCGAATAGAGCATTTTGACATATCAAATCCCTGAGATATCGAATAGCATATTGAGTCTTTGAGATATCGAATGTAGCATTGACTTGTTGACCCTTTGAGAACTCGAACTGTTGACTCCTTGAGTTCTCGAACCGTGTAATAGACATATCGAATCCCTGAGATATCGAATGAGATATCGAGAGATATCGAATAGTGTCTTCTGAGATATCGAACTCCAGACTTCTCGAATGCTAGACTTCTCGAATAAACAAATGTACTTCTCGAATTAGTACTTAGGCAATTTCTTCATTTCTTCAATTCTTCAAATCCCAACTGTGATTATTTGACAGTCTTCATTTCCTTGCTTGAGGCATGAACCTTAGAACTTCTTTCAAGCTTTATTCTTGACTTAGTAGGTACAGTTACACAGATAGAATTTGATGCCTATTACATAGTACAAACAAGTAGAAACTCTACAACTAGAGGTTCCCTCAGTTAAGAGGTCATGTAGGTAATGCATAGCATTACGAACTACTTGGGCTTGTTATTAGATGTATTCAGGCATGCCTCTGTGACTAACAATCTCCCCCAAATTGTGAGTAAGACCCTTAGTCACAATTTCATGTCTGATAACAAGCCTAACATACATAAAGATAAAACTTGACAGTACAGGTATGAATTTCCATTAGCAATTTGGATAGAACTACAGAGTGAGTAATCTTACAGCCTATGATGAAGAACTAGCCATTGTCTTTTGATTCCCTTTCCATAGCTTTGGCTTGAAATTCATCATATTCTTTCTTTCTTCTTTCTTTCTCCTTCCTTGTATTCTCATCCATAGCTTTTATTATTTCTGCCATAGCATCCAATTCTTCAAGCAAAATTGAGTCTTTGAAATCTTCAAGTACTGGTTCCAGAATATTTGCAGGATAGTGGTTGAGTAGATTCATTCTGATGTTGACTTGATTTCCATTTCTCCTCCTATACTTTACCATGTAGGGGTTGAACTGAACTCTACACAAACCCTTTTTCCTCAGCTTTTCTGCTTCACTTTCCAGTCTCTCAATTTCTCTCTCTCTTGCCAGCCATTTCTCAAAACACCCTTTTCTGACTTTTTCCTCATGATCTCTCTTCATTTTCACAAAATCAATTAGCTCCAGCTTCCATACTCTCTCCACTTTATCTTCTGAGCTCAACAGTGCAATGATTCTCTCTATGTCATATAGCTTGCCCCAGTGTTGACATCCTCCTTGTTTGAATTTCTCCTCCCTTCCATCAGAATATTTAATCTCAAGGCAATTATCAACAATGGCAACATGATAGATTCTTTGAGCTTGCAAAAATTTCAGTTGGTCTACATCATAATCTTCATCTAGTGGTTGGAGTTTTAGGCCTGGATAGATTGTCAGGGTTTTTGATATGGTTGGCTTTGATTTCCTTGCAGCTTGCTTGAACTTGATTCTTTTTACATGATTACTTGGCAGCAGTATGTGACCTTTGTTTGTAGACCATTGTAGTATTCCATTAGCAGTTTGCTTTTTGAAACATACAGATGGTTTCTTGACTTGAATCTTCTTCTCTTCTTGAG
Organism: Saposhnikovia divaricata; assembly: GCA_036435485.1. Taxonomy (NCBI): domain Eukaryota; kingdom Viridiplantae; phylum Streptophyta; class Magnoliopsida; order Apiales; family Apiaceae; genus Saposhnikovia; species Saposhnikovia divaricata. The sequence goes on along the minus strand of CM071594.1, from coordinate 131,639,597 downwards.
GTGGCAAGACAGTTGCAGAAGCCATAGATGCAAATTTTGAAAGGTCACTACTGGCAGCATTCACCCTAGACTTAGAGTCTTGCGTTGTGGTGAGGTTACTGTCAGCAATGCCTGAGGCTTGCTGTCTTCCACTTTTCCTCTCAGAGCCTTTACCTTGATCATCATCATTCTTCCTCTTCTCATCATCCTTCTTCTTCTTCTTGTCTTCATCACCCTTATTACTCCTGTGATGTCTTCCCCTTCCGTCACTTTTATCTTCATCCTTGTCTTGATCTTTGCTTGGGTTGAACTTAGCAGTCTCAGATACAATGCCAGTTACAATATATGACCTGAGATAAGATATAGCTTCTAATTCTTCTGTTGTTCTTGATCCCTTCTTCTTGATCAGTTTCTCAATGATGGCTATGATGAGATTTTTATTTTGAGGAGTTAGATGCTTAGGAATGACCAGCTGCTTGATATCTTCAATTCTTGTTCCAGCCTGGTAGATAATAGTTCTAGGATCTGTGAAAACTTCAGGTAGCCTTGAAGGTTGACCATACCTCAAGTCATCATGAAGACTCTTGTTGTTCTCATTTCCCTTCTCAATTAGTCCAAGGAGCACATTCACTTCTGAGTGCTTTAGACTCTGTAGAGTATTGATGGTTAAGTGCCATATCTTGTTCTTTCCTACCATCAATATCTCCTTGAGCCATAGATCATTAAGCCTCCTTGGTACTACAGTGAGACAGTCAATCTGACTCTTCAAACTCTCATGATATAGCAGAGCATCACCAGCCTGTTCTCTAGAGACTTTCAGAAACTCCAAGAATGCATCATCATGATAGACATTTGAGTTTGCAATTTCTTGTAGCTTGGCCTCAGTGACCACCTTCACTTCTACTGGCTTGGCACTCTTAGATATTGAGATTTGAGGCTTGTCAGATGGCATACTCCCTGCAACCACTGTGGTTGTGATAGACTGCCTTTGACCATCAGGAGTAGTGATGTGCACAGTTGGTAGAGTGACAACTGGCAGAGAAGTGGGAGGCTTGGGAGGCTCATCAACTTTGTCCTTTCCTTTTCCAGGCACATGAGTAGTAGATTTCAAAGTTCTCTGATGGCCACCCTCAGTGATCTTGATGCCCTTTTCTAGTGGTCTCTCCCCCTTTGGATTTGAGTTCTTTGATATCCTCTTCTCCCCCTTAGGCTTGTTGACAGACACAGGGGATGTAGGAGGCACCTTTGGAGTTGAAGATTCATCAGGTAGAGGGAGACCCATGTGCTTCATCATTGCAGACAACATTGATTGTTGATGCAGAAGAACATCAGCTGTGGTGGTGGCTTGAGTGTTCAACTGCTCAGTCAGAGTTGTCACAGTGTCTGTAAGATGAGCATTGGACTTGTGGAGAGAGACTACCTCCTTTTCAAGAGTATCCACTTTAATGAAGAGTTCATTGGCCTTAAAACCAGATAGGGATTGATCCTTCAGTCTCTGCACTTCGAACCTTGACATCTCATGCACAGGAACCTCAGTGACCAGCTTGTCTCCATATTGATTTGCAAAGAGGGTCCTGAGCATGGCATTGGCATCAGTTGTCTGATCTGATAAGGATTGAAATTTGTGCCCCAGACCTGTGACAGCATCCTTGAGAATAGCCAAACCATTGTCCATCCTGGTGCAAGTAGCATTGCAGGTTCGAATGACCTTGAGAACAGTCTCCAATTGAGGGAATTTAGCATCAAAAGTCCTCTTGATCTCATGCACCTCCTTGGTTGTAGCTGAACACACTTCATTAATTTCTGTCTTTAAGCCTTTACCAAGATAGTGTGCAGCCTTGAGAATGCCTTTATAGCTATCATTCACTGCTTCAAACACATCAGTAGGGTTGAGAGATTTGGCATTGGACCCTAGTGAAGTGATGTACTCTTCTCTGAGGTACTGGAGACCTTCTGAGAGAGGGATTGAATTGGTTCCTTGCAGCCAAGCATCGATATTCCCATCTCTCTCAGTTTCATCTATGATCTTCTCCTTCTGTAGCTCTACATCCTCTTTGTGACATAGGAGAATAGCTTCATAGTCTGGATTGGGCATGTTTGCAGTGAGAAGGTGCTGAGCAATTTTTGTGAACTCAGGGATCTGATCCACAACTAAGCTTTGAAGTGCTTCAACCGTCAATTGTGGTGGAACAGACCCTGATCCTGAAGCACTGTCATGTTGCACAGGCTTCAGCCATTGAGACATAAAGTTAGAGCTAGAGCTAGGCTTGCTAGGCTCCTCAGTTACAGATGCAACTTCTGCAACCGGATGAACAGACTCTACTACTGCTGTCTCCACAGAAGTGGGATGAGTTACAACAGTAGTTGACACAGGCACAGAGTCTCTAGTAAGAACTAGTGAATCCTCTGTGTTTGTGATGGTGTCATTAGGATATGCCCAGCATGCATTCCCTGACCATCCAAATGTGGTACCTGGGTGGTGAGCAAGGTGTCATGCACCAAGTCACTTGAATTCATTGGCTCATCAAAGGAAAAGAATTCTTGATGATCAATGCCTTGCTCCTCAATTGCTTGAGTTGCAGGCTTCAAAGAAATATGAGTGGTAGATTCTGAAAGAGAAGTGTGTTGTAGACAAGATTTTGGCAACTCCCCCTGAGAAATAGAGGGAGTTTCAGTTATGATGTGCTCTCCACTCAGTGTTGTGCCAGCCTTATCACTCCCTTGTGCTGACTCTTTACAGATAGGTGCATTGGGGAGGATGCTTGATTCTATAGATGCATCCTGTTGAGAGGATACATCTAGTGAGCTGTGTGCCCCTGATTTTACAACTTCAGCCATTTGAGTGACTGAAGAGGTGGTTTTAGACTTCTTCTTCTTCTTTTGGCTTATGATAGGTGACTCAGGTGTCTCACTTTCTAACCCTAGTTCTACAGCCAAGGCTGCTTCAGTTAAGATTTCTAAAGGTTCAGAAGCAGCCTGTTTTCTCTTCTTTTTACTAACATCACCCTTTTGAGAGGATGATGCAGTTGGCTCTTTGCTGGATAGAGTGTTTGGCTGAGGGGGTTGGTTAGCAGGCCTTGGGTTAGCACTTTGTTCTCCTTGCTTAGGCTGTGCTAACTGTGATTTTGAATCAAATATTGGCATGTTGTGGGGGTAAGACCTAAACAAACCCTCCATGTGGGGAGTTATGCTAAGTCTTACATCCACATCATTCCTAGTCTCCAAATTACCAAAAATGAGTTTGGTCATGGACTTAGGATAGCCTATTTTACTCTTATCTACTCCAGGCAATTCAATCAATGAAGCATTTTTAAAGTTAAGCACTGATTGAATAAAGCGAGGAAAGAAAATTTCATTACCTCTCTTGGCTGTGGTCTGACCAAGTCTCCCATAGAGTTCCTGTAGGATGAGAAGTCCAACATCTATCTTTCTCCCATGAGCCAAGGCATAGGCAAGCTGCTGCATGGGTGTACTAATCTGATCAAAGCTTGATTTCCGTGCAGTGAATACTTGAAGGAGTGTAGCAAATACAAAGCTCCATTCTTTCCTCAAGAACTTCCTATTCAACTTTCCCAGCTTGATAGTATCAGAGTAGTTGATGAAGTCAAAGAATTCTTCCAACTCATCATTGGAGGCCAGAGCATCATACGTCTCTTGCTGCATATCCAAGGCTTGATTCATGTCTGCAGTGGTGATAGTGATATCCTCTCCTTGAATCTTGCAGTGAACAATATAAGAGGTGATAGCATTCTCAAGAGCGATGACCTCCACAGTAGCAGTCCTCCAGAATTGTTCCAATAGATCTATGTACAGAGTTGGGTTGGCTGAGAGCGCACTCTTGATGTATGATTCAGACAACCACCGAACAAAGCACTTGAAATTGGCATTCGGTGCTTCCACATCACTGGAGATTGCGATGAAATTAGTTTGGGATGGTATGGTGAGTTGAGTGTTTGCCATTTGGGTAGAGAAGAAAAGAGAATTAGGATTGAAGAAGAAATTCGCAGTTAGGGTTTTTCAGAGGTTTCAGGAGTTGAGATGCTTGAGAAATCGAACGAAATGAATTGAATAGTTGTGAAGTTGTATATATAAATGTCTTGAGTTGTCGATAGATAAGTGTTCTGTAGCGACAAGTCATTCGAGAAGTATGAAACAACTATTCGAGAAGTCAAGAAAGGCTTATTCGATATCTCAGGCAGTTTTTAACTCACAGCTGGCAGTTATTTAACTCAGAAAATAATTCAAAGTTAAGTAAAATATATTTTTATGAGTGAAATGAAGGTTTGAATATAAATCCAAAAAGCGATTAAGTGTCAGCGAAAAATCAGCCTTTTCAAATGATTCGATAACTCAAATGCAGCATTAGAGAACTCTATCATTAGAGAACTAAAATACTCTATTCGAGAACTCAAAGTGTGCTATTCGATTTCTCTAAAAGACACTATTCGAGAACTCAAGAGGGTTCTAGATAGGCCTATTCGAGAACTCGAGCCAAGACATAACAATGAACCATTCGAGAAGTCTGACTTATCGAACTGTACTTTTCACTCATAAAATTCAATTTCCACTATCCTTTAAAATTTACTAGAAATATTCATTGACGAATATTCTACCAAATTAAATAGTGGTTTACTCAAAATTTTTACAGAAATTTCAAGCTACATATGTATGATTTTCAACATGTGCAGCATTGGAATATTTATACATCATACTCCAGCCAATACTTACTTCAGAAATATTAGGCATTTGATAAAGTAAGTATTTACTGCTGCAACAATCTAGTTGATATATTCACTTAGCCAGATTCGAAGAATTCAGCATTCCAATCTCACTGACCAGCCTAGTGAAGGTGGCTTCATCTAATGGCTTAGTGAATATGTCAGCTAGTTGTTTTTCTGTAGAGACATAATGCAACTCAATGGTTCCATTAGTTGCATGTTCTCTAATGAAATGATATCTGATGTCAATGTGCTTTGTCCTAGAATGATTGACAGGATTGGCAACTATAGAGATTGCACTTGTGTTGTCACACATGATAGGAATTCTTTCCAACACAAGTCCATAATCTCTAAGTTGGTTTCTAATCCAAAGCACTTGAGCACAACAACTTCCAGCAGCTATGTATTCAGCTTCAGCTGTGGAAGTTGACACAGATTGTTGTTTCTTGCTGTACCAAGAGACTAACCTTTGTCCAAGAAACTGGCAGCTACCTGATGTGCTTTTCCTATCCACTCTGCATCCAGCATAATCAGCATCAGAATAACCAACCAGATTGAACCCTGTGTCCTTAGGATACCATAACCCCAAGTTTGGTGTGCCTTTCAGATATTTGAAGATCCTTTTTATTGCTATCATGTGTGATTCCTTTGGGTTTGATTGAAACCTTGCACATAAGCATGTAGCAAACATGATATCTGGCCTACTAGCAGTGAGGTAGAGTAGAGAACCAACCATGCCTCTGTAGATTGAGATATTTACCTTTTTGCCCTTAGCGTCATCATCTAACTTGGTGGCAGTGGCCATGGGTGTCTTCGCAGGTGAACATTCTTCCAAATCAAATTTCTTCAGTAAATCTTTAATGTATTTGGTTTGACTTATAAAAATGCCATCCTTCCTTTGACTAACTTGCAGTCCAAGAAAGAATGTTAATTCTCCCATCATACTCATCTCATATCTGCTTTGCATGAGCTTAGAGAATTTTTCACACAGCTCCTCATTTGTAGAGCCAAATATGATATCATCCACATAGATTTGAACTAGGATAATATCATCACCATGTTTCTTGTAGAACAGTGTCTTGTCCAGTGTGCCTCTAGTGAATTGATTCTCCAGTAGAAATTGTGATAGTGTGTCATACCATGCCCTAGGAGCTTGCTTGAGTCCATACAATGCTTTAAGTAATCTGTAGACAAAGTGGGGAAACTGTGGATCCTCAAAGCCAGGTGGTTGTTGCACATATACTTCTTCTTCCAACTCCCCATTCAGGAATGCACTCTTGACATCCATTTGATAGACCTTGAAATTAGAATGTGCAGCAAATGCCAAGAAAATTCTGATGGCTTCTAGTCTAGCAACAGGGGCAAAGGTCTCATCATAGTCAATACCTTCCTGTTGCGAGTATCCTTTTGCAACCAACCTTGCTTTGTTTCTTATGACTACACCATTTTCATCCATCTTATTCCTCAGAACCCATTTAGTTCCAACAACGGTTCTATCCTTTGGTGCAGGCACTAGTTCCCATACTTTGCTCCTTTCAAATTGATTTAGCTCCTCTTGCATAGCAATTATCCAGTCAGGATCCAACAATGCATCATCAAGTTTCTTAGGCTCAACTTGGGATAGAAAGCAGCCATAGAGACATTCATTTATAGTTGCTCTCCTTGTCCTTACTCCTGCATTTGGATTTCCAATTATCTGATCTGCAGTGTGTGATCTATCCCATTTCCTTGTATGTTCAGATTGATTTCTCATCCTTGATGTTGCTTCATCATTTAGATCATGATCATCTACATTTCCTCCCCCTGTGAAGTTGTCACTCCTCACAGGTGTATCTTGGATGCTTGTTTCTTCATTGTTGGTTGACACAGGTTCTTCATTCACTTGAGTTTGTTGGATTATGAGTTCAGATTCACTTTCAATCTCCTCATCAGAATCATCTAGATTGTCAAACTTCAAGGGATCTTTATCTTCATCATTGGCTTCTTCTAATCCAGGTAGTTTGCTATCATCAAATGTTACATCTGTGCTCTCCATTACTTTCTTTTGACAAATGACATAAACTTTGTATGCAATTCTTTCCATAGAATAGCCAAGAAAGATTCCTTCAAATGCCTTTGCATCAAACTTTCCAACATATTCTGAATTATCTTTTAGCACAAAGCACTTGCTTCCAAAAGTATGAACATACTTTAGAGTAGGCTTCTTTCCAGTCATCAAGTTGTAAGGTGTCTTTCCAGTGTTTTTGTTGATGAGGGTTCTGTTTTGGATGTAGCATGCAGTGCTCACAGCCTCAGCCCAAAAACATGTAGGCATCTTTGCATCAAGTAGCATTGTTCTAGCAGCCTCTATCAGAGTCCTATTCTTTCTCTCAACAACTCCATTTTGTTGTGGGGTCCTTGGAGCTGAGAATTGTTGAGAAATACCATTTTCTTTGCAGAATGCTCCAAGCATGGCATTTCTGAATTCTGTCCCATTATCACTTCTTAATGCAATCACACTTGCATTTATGGCCTTTGCTTCTTTGTCAACTTTCTTTATGTGCTCAATGATTACTTGTGGAGCCTCATCCTTTGATGCCAGAAATTCTACCCATGTATACCTTGTAAAATCATCAACCATCACTAGAGCATACTTCTTCCTTCCTAGTGACATAATATTGACAGGCCCAAACAAATCCATATGAATCAGTTGCAGGGGCTTGGTTATAGATGTCACTGTTTTTGACTTGTGGCTTGATCTTTTCATTTTTCCCTTTTGACACGCCTCACACACTCCTTCTTGACAGAATTCAAGTGTGGGCATGCCTCTCACTAACTCCCTTTTGACTAGGGAATTAATGGCTTTGAAGTTCAGGTGTGATAGCTTCTTGTGCCACAGCCAACTGTCTTCATTTGATGCTTTTGAGTAGAAGCAACAAATTGTGTCCTTGCTTGCAGAGTCCATATTGGCTACAAACAGGCTTCCCTTCCTTACTCCAGATAGAGCAAAATCACCAGTCTTCTTGTGGGTGATCAAACATTCATCTTTGTCAAAGTTCACTTTGAAGCCTCTGTCAGTGAATTGACCAACACTCAGTAGATTATGCTTGAGCCCCTTGACCAGTGCTACATTCTCAATGATGACATTTCCAATTTCCAACTTGCCATATCCCAGTGTGTTGCCAATGCTGTCATCTCCAAAAGCAACCATTGGGCCAGCCTTTTCCTCATACTGTGATAGCAGGGCCATATCACCAGTCATATGATTTGAGCATCCACTGTCCAAAATCCATATGACCTTCTTTTTACTTTCTTTGCCCTGCAAACACAAAAGTATTACTTCTCCTTTGGTACCCAAACGAGTTTGGGTCCATGTGACTTAGTGACAGTTTTATCAAAATCAGCATGCTTATCAGTTTTCTTGATGTTGGTCTTCTTGTCACTGTTGGGAGTCTTAGAATCAGGGTTCTTAGACTTAGGTGACAGAGGTACCTTCCTAACTTTAGGAGGACTTGAAGACTTTGTCCTTGTGTAGTGTGTGTGAACATTATGATTGATACAGCCCTCCATGAATTGTCTTCTCAAATTAAAACAACTAGTCATCACATTCATGTTACATGGCATACAATCAAGTTTATCACAGAAAGGAGAGTCTCTATGTCTTAAAGGCACAGAGCAATCATAGAATGGTTTAGCAACACTACCAGATGGTTTCTTGCAAGCATGAGTCAAATGATTAGAGCTAAAACAGTTTTGACAAACTTTCCTAGGGGCATTTGGCACATAAGCATAGTTGTTATCTTTGTTAATCCCTAATTTGCCATTCCTGTTTGGTCTCTTATTAGTCACTTTCTTCTTAGTCTCATAATTTCCAGCTGAAACAAAATTTACAGATTTCTCAAGTCTAGGTCTACCTCCTACTGGCTCCTTGGCTTTGGTTTTGACATTCTTACTCTCAGAGGATGCTTGTTGTTCATTTGATTGTGCCTCATCTTCATCCTCCAACATTTGCTTGATGAGTAAGGCATCCTCATCAATCTCAAGTGTTGGTGTTTTAAATATTGGATTCTCAGTCTTTTTCAAAACCTGAGGCACCTCCTCTTGAACAACAATGTCATCTTCAATGACTGCATAGCCTTTCCTCTGTTTAAGAGTGTCATAATCAAGTCCAATGGCAGCCTTAGGTCTAGCTAGATTTTTCTCATGATAAGACTGCAATAGACTAGAGGAATTCTTAAATGTCTTCAACTTAAATTCATTTTCAGCTAATTCATCCCTAAGAGCTTTCTCAACTTGACTAGCACATAGAACTTTATTCTTTAGATACTCAATCTCTTGTTTAAGATTTTCTATTTGCACAGTAGTTAGCTCTAGTTCCTCATTTCTCTTATTTAACAGTTCATTCCTAGTAGACAGTTTAGCAATCTCTTCATTAGCAGCAGTCATACTAGTATGAATGTTAAACATCTCAACGGATAGTTGTTCAACCAAAGATTTATATTCAGAAACAGACATGTCTATGGTAGTGAGAGATGGTACCTGTGAGTCTGATGCAGATGGTTCTTCCTTGGAATTGGCCATCAAGGCATAGTTGCAGAATTCTTGTTCTTCCCCATCACTGTCAGAATCATCCCAACACTTCCCTTCAGCTATGTAGGCCTTACCTGGTGTCTGCTTCTTTAGAAGGGCCTCATACTTAGCTTCAAGCTCAAGAAACTCCTTATCCTTCTTTTTAGGCTTCTTGCATTCACTGGCAAAATGTCCTAGGTCATTGCATCTATAACATCTTACAGATGACCTATCCACATAGCTGGTTTTGAATCTGTTCTTGTTTGTTTTCATAGGTGCCTTGCTCTTGTTGAATGAATGATTTTGAGGTCTAGGCTTGAAGGGCTGATTCCTCTTGAATCTGATGTTTGGGAATTTTCTAGCCATAAAAGCATATGATGTATTTTCCATGCCATCCAGCTCTTCAAGAGTGTAGAACTCATCTTCTTCCTTGTCATCAGCAGGTTCAGTCACTACTTCCTCAGTTTCTTCATCATCTACTATCTCTTCTATTCTCAGCTGACTTGCAGATGCTTCCAGGTCTTGAATAGATTTGTTGACAATCAAGGCACAGGATGTGTTTATCATTCTGCCTTGGTTAGCTTGGATAGCCCTCTTTTGAAGCAACTCAAGCTCGTGTGTCTTTAAAACCCCATAGAGCACATCATACGTGACTTTGTTTAAATCTCTTTCTCTTAGGGATATGACCCTTTGCTCTAGATGGTTTGGTGACGATAGTAGAAACTTCATATTTAATTCCTTAGTGCTGTAAACCTTCCCATTCATTTGGAGCTCAGTCACCAGCTTGTGAAATCTTTCAAACATATCAGTGATACTTTCCTTGGACTGTGCCATGAACGCCTCATACTGTGTGACCAGTATCTGTTTCTTATTTTCTCTTACCTCCTCTGTCCCTTCACATAACACCTCGATGTGATTCCACATGTCCTTGGCTGATTTGCATGATGCTATGTTGGCAAACATCGACATATCCATGGAGTCTATGATTAACAACATGAGGTGGCTGTCTAGGGCAATCTTTTCCTTCTCTGAGTCCGTCCATTTGGATGGCTCTTTTGGAACGTATGATCTAGGAATGACTACTGCGCCCACTGTGGATTCAGCAACTTCTTGTTGTGGTATGAATGGACCATTCTTGAGAATGTCAGGGTAGAGAGGATTGGCAGCTTTGATGAACAACAGCATTTTTATTTTCCAGAGGTTGTAATTCTCTTTGTCGAACTTAGGGACCTTTACCGTACCTGTAGTCTTTGGTGTATTCGAACTCATGATCGTTTTCTGTTTAGATTAAACAGCCTGCTCTGATACCACTTGTTGAGTATTGAATACAGTAAAAGAATACAGAGGGGGGGGGGGTGAATGGATTCTTGAACTTTTCTTCGTTCTTGAATCTTTGCAGCAAGATAAGTGATGAGTGTGTGAGATATGAAGATGCGGATAATTAAAGACAAACACAACACAATATCACTTTAATCTAATATCTTATTAGATAAAGATTTTGCTACAATCTGTGAATACAAATGATAGTATTCTCAGCTTCGTTTTTCTCAGAGAGATATTTTCTGGGTATTTGAGAAACTTCAACACCTTAACAGCTAAGGAAGTGAGGCTGTATCCTTATAGACATGGATACACCCACTTACTACAAATGAGGTAGGTAAAACAAAAACACTTTCCAGTCTGTCTATCTCATTTTAGTAAGAGTCCAAACGGCTACAGATTTGACTTTGAAAAGCCTGTTTAGATCCACTTCTTCAGCTCCTTGTCCCTTGTCTTATCTCTCCAAGCTTCTTTGTAGGCTTTCCAGCATGCTTTATAGGACAGAGTCAAATAAAGCATCCTGGCTTGTTGCAGGTTTCTGACTTGTACAATTCTTCAGTATTTTGTCCTCAAGAATGTATTCGAGAAGTGACTAAGTGAGTGATTCGAGAACTGGAGTTGACTTGATCGATAACTCTGAGTTCTCGAATAGTGTTATCTTGACATATCGAATCACTTCTCGAATAGCTCTTTTCTCTGGGACTCCTTGAGATATCGAATAGAGCATTTTGACATATCGAATCCCTGAGATATCGAATAGCATATTGAGTCTTTGAGATATCGAATGTAGCATTGACTTGTTGACCCTTTGAGAACTCGAACTGTTGACTCCTTGAGTTCTCGAACCGTGTAATAGACATATCGAATCCCTGAGATATCGAATGAGATATCGAGAGATATCGAATATTGTCTTCTGAGATATCGAACTCCAGACTTCTCGAATGCTAGACTTCTCGAATAAACAAATGTACTTCTCGAATTAGTACTTAGGCAATTTCTTCATTTCTTCAATTCTTCAAATCCCAACTGTGATTATTTGACAGTCTTCATTTCCTTGCTTGAGGCATGAACCTTAGAACTTCTTTCAAGCTTTATTCTTGACTTAGTAGGTACAGTTACACAGATAGAATTTGATGCCTATTACATAGTACAAACAAGTAGAAACTCTACAACTAGAGGTTCCCTCAGTTAAGAGGTCATGTAGGTAATGCATAGCATTACGAACTACTTGGGCTTGTTATTAGATGTATTCAGGCATGCCTCTGTGACTAACAATTAATATCTTCGTTAAAAAGTGTTGCGTTATTGGAGCTTTGACAAGAGGTTTCCAAAGAAGTGTTGTTGTTTCTGGGTATCAGACAACACTTTTCAGATGACTTTTACTTGTCTTTCAACTTTCACACAACAGCTTGCTGTGTGTTGTCTGAGGTGTGTATCAGACGACTTCTCAATAGTCAACAGTTTTTGGTATATTCAGACAACGCGTTTTGCCTGTTGTCTAAAGCAAAAATCCTTGTAGTGATACTTACATGCAAAAGATACTTTGCTCACAGCAAAAAAGGAATAATATGGAGAGAGCTATTAATTCACGCCACTCTTTGCAGTTAGAGTGCTCGATGGGAAAAATAAAAGTTAAAAGAAACTAATCAACCCTGATACTCACACACACACGCACACACACATGCTTCCACTGAGACTCGAACCTATAACAAGATAAGAGAGATATCCACTAGGCTACAATGCTAGGCGTAATCCCTCACTTATATTGATGAGTGAAAACTTTCTTTGTCATTTCCTTTGAAAGTGTATATTGGTCCCTCAATTCCTACTAATATGCAGGGAACTACAGTACTAATGGATTCCTCAAAGTTTCTTGCAATGGGGGTTTGAATCAAATGCGTGCCGCAGTTTGTACTACTTGTGCTTTCCCCTCCTGGTGGTGGTCAATATTTTGAAGTACTTATTTACATTCCAAATTGCACCTTTTCAGATCTGTGAAATGGTGACAGTGGCTCGACTTTTAAATCTTACCTTAATTGTTCCAGAGCTTGATAAGACATCCTTCTGGGCTGATCATAGGTATAACCTTTAACCTTCTGTGATATCATTCTGCTGCTTTGTTTTTAATATGTAATCGTGGGGTACTTGCAGTGGCGGACCCAGGATTTTGATCCAGTGGGGGGAAAAAGTCCCACCGGGAAAATTTTTTTGAGATAAAAGTCAAACATAAAAGTCAACATCATCAAAATTATTTTCATACAACATAAAAAATAGTCTGATTACAATAACATTCTTCTTGGTGCCATATTTTGAAACCTCGATATAATGTCTTCGATGTCAACTGAATTCATGACGTCTTTTTCAATATATGCCACCAAGCAATCATTCATCAACTCATCACCAAGCCGGTTACGCAATTCTGTTTTGACATGTTTCATCGCAGAAAACACCCTTTCCACAGTTGCAGTTGCTACGGGTAAAATCAAAGCTAGCTTCACAAGTAAATAAACCAATGGATATACCCTATGCTTCTTTAGTTGAACTAACTTTTTTGATAACTCAACAATACCTTCAAAGCGTCAAAGCCTATAGTCAACAATGAGTATAATAAAACTAGTAGTGGAGTATTAGTTTAGATGTAAATATTTAATAAATATTAGTGGGGTCTAAATAATAAAACTAGTTAGCATTAGTTTAGTAACATTAGTGCAGGTTGTTCAGTGCAGTACAGGATGCTCACCAAAAATTCGAGTGGAATAAATTTAATTTTTTTTTTGTATGTATAAAATTTTTTTTTTTTTTTGAAAGTTCAGTGGGGGCTATAGCCCCCGCTCGCCCCTTAGTAAGTCCTCCTCTGGGTACTTGACTTGTAGTAATTTTGCGGATATTTTTGATGTGAGACACTTCATCGATTCCTTACGTGATGAAGTTCGGATTGTTAAAAGAATTCCAAAAAAGTTTATAAAGATGTATGGATACCAGCCACTAGAGATGGCCCCTGTTAGTTGGTCGACTGAAAAATACTACCTGCAACAGGTCCGTATTCTTGAATATCTTAGTGATCTGCATATATTAATTTCCACAAGTATTTGATCTCGTAACATTTTGTTATTCCTCACCTCTCTACAGTTATAATCTATTTAAAACATCTACAAGAACTGGAGAGAATCAAAATGTTTTGTGAAAAAACAAAACTGATTACTGTTCTATCTCTCTCTCCAACTTGACAAATACTTCTTGATGGTCCTGATTTAACCTAGTGCAGGTTTTACCACTCTTCAAGAAGCACAAGCTGATACACTTCAAGAAAACAGATGCAAGGTTAGCAAATAATATGATCTCCATTGATCTTCAGAAACTCAGATGCCGTGTTAATTTTCAGGCCCTAAGGTTTACTCCTCAAATTGAGGATTTGGGACACAAATTGGTTCATATTCTTCAAGGGGAAGGACCTTTTATAGTGCTTCATCTAAGATGTGAGATGGATATGTTGGCTTTCTCAGGTTGTACACACGGCTGCACAGAAGAAGACGCTGACAAGCTGAAACAATTGAGGTGATTTTCTTTAAAAATCATGTAATCTGCTTCTGTAAATATATGGAACGCATTTGCATGCATTTTTTTAAGCTTTCAAAGTCTTTTTTTTTTTTTTTTTTGCTAAATAGCTTTCAAAGTCTTTGACTTCAACCCTCTAATTTAATCACATAGTTCGACAATCAAGAGTGTACTTAATGATCCTATGCAGACCAAGTTGAAGTTGACTAAAGAAAATCTGATAAAGTTGAAGAACAACTTAAAACGGCTTATACCGAATTTTACCAAAGGCTTCAACTTTTTAAGAAGTTATAGCTTTACGAACATGTTAGCATTTTCAAAGATCCTGAACAAATATGATAAGGTGATTGTCGATTTACAATTTCACTAGTATTGAATCGCTTCAGTTTTTTGCTTGCTTATATGTCTATTTTGGTTTTTCCGAAAGATTACTTAAACGCTTCCAAGTCCTACTTAAAAATGGTTGGCAACTCTTATATTGGCAGCTCCGATGAGGTAAATCTTGAGAATGTTAAAGACTTTTTCTCTGATCATTCACATTTTTTCTATGTATGTCCATTGCACGTTAGTACGTCTATTATTCATTCGATAGTATTATTTCTCTCGTAGTACTGTAAAACAGCTTCTTCTTTTTTTTATTTTATTTTGTTCAGTTGTGACTTTTTAACAGTTTACGAAGCTAATGGACAGGGCTGAAGTTGCATTTGTTAAGCATTTTTATGACTCTAAACGCAAAAAAGGACTGAGCATTCTAAGACCAACAGCCAAGAGACAACGACATAGAATAACTGCCTTTTTAGGTATAGTTCTAGTTTCCCCGGCAGAGGTTTGTTTTAATTCTATTTTGGAATTAGTCATTTGTAGGAATTTACTAATGGACACACACGATGCCTTTATCCGAGGCTTGATCCTTTAACCTCATTTACACTACAACCGAGGGTTACCAATGGAACTACAGGCCTGTATAACTTCAAATGTCTGTGTTTTCAACTTCAGTTTCTTTGCTGGGTGCACAACATCTCTCATTATTGCCCTCATTTAAATTATACGTGCTCGTAAAATATTACAAAAGAGTGGCAGAGAGGAATACATGAATACCATGTTTCCCCTGTACAGGTAACCCTGCTATTGATCGTATCTAATGTAGAACCCTTTTCTCTGATCTTATCCTCTTATTGACATGGTTAAACTTCATTGTAGCCTGTTTGGCTTCCTCATCTTGCACATGATAATGTATTCTGCAAATATATACTTCTGGAGACGATATCGAGTGAATTATCCTTTTATATTTGGGTTCAATCAAAGAACTGCACTAGGCTATGGACAAGTTCTATTGCTTGCTTTTGGTCTCGTGGCTTTAACAAGGTTGTGTGCTAGCTAATCCTGATATGGAAATGGACCCCAAAACAGGTCACTACAAGGCAGCTATTGAGCTTTTGCCTTTAAGATTAGTAATTGTAAGTTCATGAGAAAACTAATACCAATTATCTTACTTTCTTCAGTTGATTACAAACTAATAATTCACTACTGGTTCAATTTTCTGTAGCTTTTATTTGCAATAGTCATCTTCCCAATGAACATCATATACCGTTGAAGTCGATACTTCTTGCTCACGTGCATCTTCCACTGTATATGTGCTCCTCTATACAAGGTACAGTACCTTGTTTGGATGTAGGGGTTGAGTAATGAAGGGTTCAACCTTATCTTATTTGGATGGAGGGTTAGGTTGGGAAGGGTTATAATATAATTAATTATTATTTTTTTAGAAATATTTATTCGGAAATATTTTTTTCCGAATCATTTTTTCATAAATATTTTTTCTCGAAATATTTTTTTTCAAAAATATTTTTTCTCAAATTATTTTTTCAAAAATATTTGTCCGGAAATATTTTTTCCGGAAATATTTTTTCGGAAATATATTTTTCATAAATTTTTCAGAATATTTTAGAATCAATATTTCTGAAAAAAAATATTTTTCCGAAATATTGATTCGAAAATATTTTTTTCCGAAATATTGGTTCGGAAATATTTTTTCTCGAAATATTGGTTCGGAAATATTTTTTCTCGAAATATTGGTTCGGGAATATTTTTTCTCGAAATATTTTTTCGGAAATATTTTTTTCCCAAAACACTGATTCGGAAATATTTTTTTCCGAAATATTGGTTCGGAAATATTTTTCGCGAAATATTGGTTCCGAAATATTTTTTTCCGAAATACTGATCCGGAAATTTGTTTTCTGAAATATTGGTTCGTAAATATTTTTTTCCGAAATATTGATCCGGGAATATTTTTTCCCGAAATATTGGTTCGGAAATATTTTTTTCCGAAATATTGATCCGGAAATATTTTTTCCAGAAATATTTATTATGTAATGTAAAATTCATTTATCAATTAATTATGTAATATTATAATATACAAAATAATAATCAAAATAAATTATATGTTTACTAATGTTATTATGTTATATACACAAGATTGAAAAGAAAGTATAAAAAACAAAAAGATGAAAAAGGGGCAACAAATACCAACACCCGAAATCGGTAGGGGTGAGTATTCGGTTTTAACCAAACCGAACCAAATTTTAATTCGGTTAACCGAAACCGAAATTTCAGAAAAATCATAACCGAAAACCGAACCGAAATAAATTCGGTTTTTAACCGAACCGAAATTTTTATTTCGGTTATTACCGAAAAATAAAACCGAAATTTAAAATCAATTAAAAATAAGTAGATCGATCGGCGACGTGCGGCGTTGCAGCTTGGTTCCGGCAAGATGAGGACGGGAAGAGATGAAAAGATGGAGATGGGCTTAAGAGCTTTAGTACGAAGAATCTCAGGAACACAAACCTTATAGCTTGCATTTCAGCCTTTAGGAGAGACAACCAACGTGGTCATGTTTTGTTTATTTGGAAGTGGAATGAACAAGAACACGAACTGACGAGCAAGAAAGGTCAGTTGGTGTTGTCAGTTGTGTAGATAAGTTATGTAAAAAATGAGGGTTTAATTTCAAGACATTTTGCTTTTCTCGAGGTTATATTTACAAATCGTCAGGTGTTCTTATTCTATTGGGCCGGCCTAACTTTTATTATATAAGTATTATATAAATTTGGTTTTTTTTTTCGGTTTTTCGGTTAACCGCGGTTAAAAACCGAAATACCGAAAAACCGAATTGTAGAAAAAAGTAAAACCGAAAACCGAACCGAAATTATAATTTCGGTTAACCGAACCAAAAATATTTCGGTTATTCGGTTCGGTTTTCGGTTAACCGGACCGAATACTCACCCCTAGAAATCGGGGTGGTGAAAAACTCCTCCATTTCTATTATATTAAAACCCTCCCCCAATCCTTAGTCAATCTCTATGAACCCAACCCTCCATTTTAAATTTCTATCCAAACAAGGGTTGTCAAATTTGAACCCCTCTCAACCCAACCCATCCCTCCCCAACCCCCAATCCAAATAGGCCCTAAAGGTGAAAATATCAGTGGTACTTAATTTTATAGTCCAGACCGGCTCAGTTATATAATTATTTTATATGAACAAAAGTCAGTTATATGATTGTACTTACGTGAATGCAGGTTGTACTCTCCGACCTTTTTTTTTTTGGCAGACCAATTTACCAACCAGGTTCAAGCTTTTAGAAATCTTGTGTCCTACATTTGTCACTATAGTTCAGGTGACTACAAACACAGAGTAAACAGTTGCAAGGACAGTCACATCTTCAAAACCTTCAATTTCATTGTAGCTGCCATTCCATTTATGTGGCGCCTCCTACAGGTATTACGTACTGTGAATCCAGTTCGTAACAGATATATTCTTTATGGATCATTGTATCGGATCTCTTAGAAGTAGAAACTTAAGCATGTCTACTTATGGTATAATGTTAAGTGTCTCAAACGTTTCTTTGAAGAAAAAGATAATTGGCAAGGCTTAAATGGATTGGAAATATTTTGCGACAATTATAGCTGTTACTACCAGAATAACTAATAGTCGCAACAAGAGTATTGGATGGAATATAGGAGTCCGGATCCTCTGTCCCCTTCTCCATGCACCCTTTGATGTCCCCTGCTCTTTTTGTAGTGGCCTGGATTGCCTCAATGATCGCAGCAGTGTATAGTACATGTTGGGACCTTGTCTTGGATTGGGGGCTACTTGACCGGAAATCCAAGAACCGTTGGTTGAGAGACAAACTACTAGTTCCACACAAAAGTGTGTATTTTATAGCCATGATTAGCAGCCTCCCATTTTGAAAAGCCTTTTTAATTAATTTTTGTTTCGAGGGTATAACAATCGTAGTAAAATATTAGTACATTTCATTTACAATATCATATGCAGGTATTGAACATTTTGTTGAGACTAGCTTGGCTCTAAACAGTTTTGGACTTTGAGATTTCATTCCTTCATCGCCAGACAGTGATTACGATTGTAGCTAGTCTAGAAATCATCCGTCGCGGCATTTGGAACTTCATCAGATTTTTCTAGTGAACTTTTACGTGCAATTTTATATCTAATGAAATTTGTTTTAACGAAAAATTTTATCTGAATTTTATATTATATTCTAACAAAATTGTAACATATTGTTTTATGTCTTCCAAGGTTGGAGAATGAACACTTGAACAATGTGGGAAAGTATCGTGGGCAAGTTTGTACCACAGCCTTTTAACTATGATGAAAATGAAAATGATGAAGATGTGTAGATAATTAATAGTATTTGAAGATATAAAGGATTCAAGTGTATCAACAACATCAAAAGTAAATATGATATTGGGTTACAAACAACTGATACAAAAGAAACTATTGTTAGCCTATCAATTGAGAGAGTCAAAGTTAGTTAACTAAGTCAAAAAGTCAGTTAGTGACAGCTGTATGTTTTAGTCAGATTTGTATGTATAAATATCACAACACGATTGTATATTCTCCAACAAGAAAATGAAGAATAAACAGAGTTTACATTTCTGTGCTTATTCTCTGTATTTTACTTCTTCTTCATAGATTATACAACTCTATATGGTATCAGAGCTTTCTGAAAGTGTAGATTCAAGCTCGAACGCCAATTCACGAGCACGATCTCCATACTTTCAGCGTTCCTCCGTACAAATCTACAGGTTATTCTTGCGGATCTCTTTAATTCCGCATTTTTCTAGGGTTTTGATTGAGTTCTTCATAATACGAACTCATTTTGTTGATTTGATCGCACTGTTTGATTCAGAACTGTTTTAGATTGATATTTTCGTGAGTTGATTACTTGTTCTTTGCGATTTTGTTATCATATCGCTGTTTGTCATCAATCTAATCAATCATGGCTGGACAATTGGGGAAATCACCTCGATCTTATGCTAATGTGTTGTTCAACAACACAGAAGAACACGTTAATGAAAACACAGGAGAAAGTAGTAAATCTACTAAGTCTCAGCTTGATAATACTCGTGATGAGATGTCGATTGACTCGAATTTACATCCTCTGTATCTGCAAAACATAGATCATCCAGGATTAGTTCTTATTTCTAAGAAATTAACTGGAACTGATAATTTTGGTCCGTGGAAAAGATCTATCACTATTGCTTTATCAGCTAAGAACAAGATCTGTATAGTAGATGGTTCTAATGCACGACCTGATGAAGATTCATTTCTGAGAGCACAGTGGGACAGAGTTAATGATATGGTCATCAGTTGGATTATGAACACTGTCTCAGATGAAATTAGTAATGGAATGGATTTTGTGACTTCTGCACATGTAATGTGGAATGAACTGCATGATCAGTTTTCTAGTGTCAATGGGCACAAAGTTTATCAAGTGTTGAAAGAGATTCATTCTCTTGAACAAGGTGATAAGTCAGTTGAGATTTATTATCACAAATTGAAGAATCTATGGGATGAGTATGCTGCAATAGAGTCTGTCATAGCATGTAAGTGTGGATGTGCTTGTGGTTCTCATAAGCTTCAAGAGGAAAGGGAGCAAAGAAAGAAGTTGCTACAGTTTTTGATGGGACTAAGTGATAGTTATGCAGTGGGTAGGGGTTAGATACTGATGATGACACCTCTACCATCAATTTCACAAGCATTATCATTAATCAAGCAAGATGAGAAACAAAAGCAAGGAAATCATCTATCTGTTTCTTTTCTTGGCAATGTAAAGGAAGCTTCATCAACTCGACCTGTTTCTGGTTTCATTGGTACAAAATCATCAGGAACCAATTATCATGGATCTAAACCTGCTTTGAAGTGTACCTACTGTAATAAAGAAGGTCACATTAAGGAATTTTGCTACAAGCTAATTGGATATCCAGACAAGAAGAAAGGGAAATTTAAACAAACTCAGTCACAGTCGTAGTCCATTGGTTTTCGACCTATTCCACAAACTGGTAGTGCTAATCATGTTGATTCTGCAACTAATGCTAACTTGCAGGGAATATGTATGAATTCTGGACAGCAGCAATCATCTGTTAATCATAATTCTGGACTTTCTATGGACCAATTGCAAAGTCAAATTTCTTACATGAATCAAATGATGATTCTTATGATGAACAAGAAAGGCAACTTGTCTTCACCAGAAGATCAGATTCACTCTCAAATTTCTCCCATGGCAGGTATGGCTTATTGCCTCAATACTTGTGTGCCTCAGCTGTTAGTTTCATCTTGGATTATTGATTCAGGGGCTTCTAATCACATTTGTTCTAATAAGCATCTTTTCAGCTCTTTAGTTCTTTTGACAAATCTTTTCGAAGTCACTTTACCTAATAAACAAATTGTCTCTATATTTCAATCTGGAACAATTCATCTCAATTCACACATCACTTTATACAATGTGATGTTTGCACCTGATTTTCATTGCAATCTTTTGTCAGTTTCGAAAGTTTTGCAAGATAGTAATTGTTTTGTTTATTTCACTCCAACTCAATGTATTTTTCAGGGCCAGACTCAATAAAGAGTTCTAGCTACTGGTGAGCATCATGATGGGTTGTATCTACTTACTACACCAAATGATGTTCACATTCCTTCACTTGCTTCAAATTCTCATTCTCCATTTGTTTCACTTGCTCATGGTCTTTCAGATGTTCCTATTTCTAAACTCTGGCATCTTAGACTAGGACATCCATCTGATATTGTATTGAAACATATTTCTACTCTTGACTGTAGGAATTTAGTTTGTAATAATGATTGTCCTGTATGTCGTCTTTCTAAACAGTGCAAACTTGCTTTTCCTAAGCATAGTGATTCTTATGCTTCTACTCCTTTTGAATTACTCCATATAGATACATGGGTCCTTATCATATCTCTACTGTTAATGGTGCTAAGTATTTTTTAACAGTAGTTGATGACCATACTAGAGCTGTTTGGGTGTTTCTCATGTCTACTAAGCAAAGTGTTTACAACATTATGAAACACTTTTTAGCTTACACTGTGAATCATTTTAAGTTGTCAATCAAGACTATTCGAACTGACAATGGTAGTGAATTCTTCAACTCAACTTTTACTGATCTTTTGGTTTCTTTAGGGATTGTTCATCAATCTTCTTGTCCATATACCCCACAGCAAAACTCTAGAGTAGAATGTAAACACAGGCATTTATTAGAAGTTCCTAGGGCATTACGTTTTCAATCTGGTTTGCCTCTTAAATACTGGGGGGATTGTGTTCTTACTGCAGCCTACCTTATCAATAGATTGTCAACTCCTGTTTTAAAGTATAAAACTCCTTATGAAATGCTTCATCACACAGTTCCTGACTATACTCAGTTAAGGGCTTTTGGTTGTTTGTGTTATGCATCTGTCCATAATTCAGACAAGTTTGATGCTCGAGCTATTAGGTGTTTGTTTCTTGGATATCCTATTAATCAAAAGGGGTTTAAATTGCTTAATCTTACATCACATGCTGTATTTGTAAGCAGACATGTTGTGTTTTCTGAAACCACTTTTCCTTATCATACTATTTCTGGTTCACCTGTCATTAATGATGCTGCAAATAAGTCTCATTTACTCACATGGCTCTAGTCAAATAGTACTACACCTTTTGTAAATCCTATTACTCCATGTTCACCTGTTCAATCTAATACTGTTGTTTCACCTAGTACTATTTCTTCTGATTCCTCCAATCTTTTCCCTACCACAATTGATCAATCACCTACTGAGAATTCTCCACAAATTGTTCCACTTGACCAATCTTTTTTACCTGAGAATTCTTGCATTGACCACTCTACTTCACCTGACAGTTCTTTAGTTGCACAGAAGCTTCCTATTAGACATTCTCACAGATCCACCAACAGACGAACTTGGCGGACTGACTAGCATGTCAATATACCAGTTTCCTCTAAAGGAACTGTGGCTAATGTTGTTTCCATTCAAGTTATTGTGGAACCTCAGTATTATTTTCAAGCTGCTACTCAACCACAATGGGTTGAGGTAATGCAGAAAGAGTTAACTGCATTAGAACAGAACAACACCTGGATTCTAGTTCTTTTACCACCTGGCAAGAAAGCAGTAGGTTGTAAGTGGGTATACAAGGTAAAATATAATCCTGATGGTACCATAGAACGATACAAAGCTAGATTAGTAGCAAAGGGTTTCACACAATCTGCAGGCATTGATTACATGATACGTTTGCTCCCGTTGCAAAAATGGTAACTATTAGGACTCTCTTTGCAATAGCTGCAGCAAAAGGATGGATTATCGAACAGCTAGATGTCAATAATGCTTTTCTTCATGGAGAACTTCATGAAGAGGTTTACATGTCACTTCCTTTGGGTTACATCAGAGATTTTGTTTATTCTAACCTGGTCTGCAAATTGGTTAAGTCAATCTATGGTTTGTGCCAAGCATCTAGATGTTGGTTTGAGGAATTGACTGCATGTCTCTTAGAAGCAGGATATCACCAATCTCAAACAGATCATTCTATGTTCACCTATAATCTTGATGGGATTTTTGTTGTCATCATTGTTTATGTTGATGACATCTTACTTTCTACAAATAATCAAGCAGCCATTAATGATTTGAAGGCCTTATTGGATGTCAAGTTTGGAATAAAAAAATTAGGCAATATTAAGTATTATCTTGGTCTTGAGATTTCCAGAACCTCAACTGGGATTTTTGTGAGTCAGCAAAAATTTATTCATTTTTTCCTTGCTTCTGCTAATTTGGTTGACTATAAACCACTCTCAGTTCCTACTAATCCCCATCTCAAATTGTTTGACAATAGCATGTCTAGTGCATTACTAGAAAATCCTCCAGCTTATCGTGCATTGGTTGGAAAGTTGTTATATTTGAATTCTTTTAGGCCATATATTACCTTTTCTGTGCAAATGTTGAGCCAATATTTACATGCTCCACGAGTTAAACATATGCAGGCTTTGACTCGGGTTCTCAAATATCTTAAATGGACATTTGGGCATGGTTTATTCTTCCCTGCAAATAATTCACTTCAGTTGCATATGTTTAGTGACAGTGATTGGGCAGGTGATGCTACTGATCGAAAGTTTGTGGGTGCCTATTGTTTGTTATTAGGCAATGTGGTTGTTTCTTGGCGTTCTAAGAAACAACAGGTTACTTCTCGCAGTTCTGTAGAGGGTGAATATCGTGCCCTTGCTGATGCTTCTTGTAAGATCATTTGGTTTCTTAATAACTTGAAAGAATTACATGTCCAATTTCAAATTCCTGTTCCCTTGTATTGTGACAACAAAGCTGCGGTTGATCTTACTGCTAATCCCGTATATCATGCTCGAACTAAACATATCGAGCTTGATTGTCATTTCATTCGTGAAAAGATTAAAATGGGTCTAATTTCAGTAAAGCGGATTCCTACTCTACAGAATGTTGCTGATGTATTCACCAAAGGTCTTGGTAAAGTTCTTCAGTGGACATGTGCTTCCAAATTTGGACTTATTCCTTTGGTTTGGTTTGGTTCCAATTTGTGGGGAGGTTGTGAACATATCTGTCAATTGGGGGACTGAAGATATAAAGGATCAATAACAGCAAAAGTAAATATGACATTGGGTTACAAACAACCAATACATAAGAAACTATTGTTAGCCTATCAAATGAGAGAGTCAAAATTAGTTAAATAAGTCAACAAGTCAGTTAGTGACAGCTGTATATTTTAGACAGATTTGTATGTACAAATATCACAACACGATTGTATCTTCTCCAACAAGAAAATGAAGAATAAACAAAGTTTACATTTCTGTACTTATTCTCTGTATTTTACTTCTTCTTCATATATTATACAACTCTATAGTATTAAGCATATATAAATTAGCCTCCTGCTTATTAGATTTTTCTTAACGTTATTATTCTTGTTGTTTTTATTGTACATGAGACGTGTCAAAAAAAAAAAAACTAAGTCTCCGTGGTCTTGCCTTTGTAGATGAACCGTCATTATTTTGTTATTGAAAGTTCATTTTGTTATATTTAAAATAATTTCTTTTAAAGTCAAAATTTAAATTTTAAAATATTATGTATATTAATAAATTTATTGCGTTTGTGTAATTTATTTGTTTCTCAAATTAAAAATAATAAATTAAACGTATAATTAACATGTTAGTTGTTGTCAAAAAAGAAAAAAAGATGTTAGTTTCCATTACATCTATCTATATTTCTATACTATTATATTAAAACCGAAACATTGAAAGTTTGTCGGTTTGGTTTTCGATATGATTATCCTATTATTAAAATAAATAATAGCATTATATAATTAATGATAATTTGCTGATTGTTTTTTTCACATTTACTTTTAGTTGAAGATATTACCTTTTATAAACACCTAAAAACATTAATCGTACCATATTTTCCAATCATTAATATTTCTTTTTTAATTAAAACACGTTACCATTTTTATTTAAAACTAATCTTACAATCATTAATATTGATATGGGCTAAAAGTAAGCCCTAAAGTCACATTTAATGTGGCTTTAATTAGGCCAAGAATGGTCCAAACGTGGGGCCCACCAATAGGGGCCCAAAACCCTAATTATAGTATTAATTTCGTAATTAGTATTAAGGGTAATAAACAGCTCAGCAAATAAGAGTCAAACAAGGATATTACTCTTGCCTGACTTATCCTCCAAGGTGCACAATTCAATATGGAAACTGATTCCTACAAGGAATAGATCTAGAACCTTCCTCAAAGACTTGCCCACCAAGTCTCCAAATCCTACCATAATTCTAAGGCTTCTCAGCCTATATAAAGGGCCTGACCCCTCATTCTCAGAACTACGTTGGCTTGATTCTCAATACGAGATACGTAGGCACTCTGTGAGGACCGATTAAAGTCTCGAACGCAGAAACAGCCATTAAAGCACGAAGCTCAACCACCCTAGCAATAATAACAAATCGTAATCGAGATTTAGATCCACAACATTTGGCGCCGTCTGTGGGACGACAACATCAACCATGGTTCAAACACGGAGGACAACATCAACTGAGGCCGTGCCTCTTAACTCTGCTCCACCAGTCACTTCTGATCCGCTTATCGCCACTGAAGAAGGACAAATACTCCCATCGACAGGGGCGGTCATTCAACCTCTACCCACTAAGCCCCCAGGGACGACTCCCCAAGTAGAGGGGACCCACTCTGTGATTATCCATCAAAGCCAAGAAACCAATCCTCTTCAGATGGTGGTTTCTCCCCTTGGTAACGTTAATCGCACGGGGGTACAGATCCATACTATGGATCTCCCTTTGAACACCAACCCTATGTATGGGTTGCCTAATTATCCCCCTCGGCGAAGAGAGCCTGGACCAAGCGGTCATTCCTTACAGATCCGGGATCGAGAGTATGATGACTACTCTGGCCCCTATACTGATGATTCGTCATCTGAGGATGATGATCGAGATGAAGCCCCGAGGAGGCGACGTTCCAGCAAAGAACCTCAAAGAGGGACACGAAGAATCCCTGATGGACTCCCCTTGACAACTGCTGAGAAAATTAAGGCTTATGAGGCAGAGATCTTAAAGTTGAAGGACGATATTGCAAGAGAACAAGATAGATTGAATCAAGCCCAGCCACCTCCAACTGCGGAGAGGATTCCAATTATAAATTTGGAGAGGCCTTCAGGAAGGCAAAGGAGGGCCGAGGCCCCAACTGAAAAATCAACAAGGGTGGAGACCCCCAGAAGCAACCCTAAGGATCTGATGCCACTTGGGGATCCTGATGATCCTACACCCCCGTTTACGGAGGAGGTGATGAATGCCCGCATCTCAAAGAAGTTCAAGATGCCAACAATCAAGGCCTATGATGGAACGGGCGATCCCGCAAATCATGTTAGGACGTTCTCGAATGCACTGCTGTTGCAGCCTGCGAGCGACGCCTTAAAGTGTAGGGCGTTCCCTCAAACCTTGTCTGGCATGGCTCAAAGGTGGTACAGCCGCTTACCTGCAAACTCAATTGGCTCTTTCAAGGAGTTGAGCGCTGCTTTTGTGAGTCAATTCATCAGCGGAAGAGTTCATGAGAAAAGTTCTGCATCCCTCATGTATGTGGTGCAGGGGAAGAATGAGAATCTGAGAGATTACCTCAAGCGGTTCACCAAGGAGACGCTGAACATCACTGATCTGGAAAATAAGGTGGCCATGGTAGCCCTGGAACATGGAACCACTGACCTCTTTTTCAAAAGGTCTTTGGCAAAACATCCTCCTGAAAATATGGCCGAGCTTTAACGGAGAGCCGACAAGTATATCAAGGCTGAGGACAGCATGAAGAAGGAAGCCACAGCAGGCAATGGCAAGGGTTCTACTGATCCGAAGAAACGAAAGCAAGAGCAAGAATACGATGTTAGGGACAAGTATCCCCGGACTAGCAAGGATTCTGATTCACCACCGAAGAAAGGTTTGGGACCAAGGTTCTCTGATTATGCAAGGTTGAACGCTCCTAGGAGTCAGATCTTGCTAGATATTGAGAAGGATAAAGACTTCCGATGGCCGAAGCCACTTAGAGGAGACCCCGCGAAAAGGAACAAAGATCAATACTGTAGGTACCACCGTGATGTGGGTCATGATACAGATGATTGTAGACAGCTGAAAGATGAGATTGAGTTTTTGATCCGGAAAGGAAAGCTAGGCAGGTTCACGAAGAATGATGATCGCGGTACCCAAAGAAGGGACTATGACAGAAGAGACAATGACAAAAGAGACGGCAATCATGATCGTGATCGTAATACACAGCCCCGAGGGCCAGTAATCAATATGATTTGGGGAGGACCGACAGCAGCCGGCACTACCCGGAACTCCCGAAAGGCCTATGCTAGAGAAGTGATGCACATAGTAGGAGAAGCCCCGAAGCGTGCCAAGACTGAGATAGTGAATGGTTTTGATGATTCAGACCTTGAAGGGGTGAAGTTCCCCCATGACGACCCGTTGGTCATAACTCCTGTAATTGGAAACTCGGAGGTGAAACGAGTCTTGATAGACAATGGAGCTTCTGTTGATATCTTGTTTCATGATGCGTTTTTGAAAATGGGATACACCGATTCCCAGTTGACTCCCACCAACATGCCAATCTACGGATTTAATGGAGTTGAATCCAAGGTTGAAGGCACTATTCAGTTGCCCATGACCATTGGACAGGAACCTAAGGAAGCTACTCAGATGCTGAATTTCCTTGTGATCAAGGCTTCCTCAACTTATAATGCAATCCTAGGAAGGACTGGACTTCATGCTTTCAAGGCTGTGGCCTCCACATATCATATGAAGATTAAGTTTCCAACCCGGAATGGTGTTGGAGAACAAAAGGGTGATCAGAAGATGGCGAGAAGTTGTTATGTATCTGCACTAAGGGCTGATGGAATTGGGGGGCAGGTACTTCCGATCGAAGACATGGATGTCCGTGGCGATGATGAACACCGAGGAAAGCCAGCATAGGATTTAATACCTATTCCTCTGGAGCTAGGTGATCCTGAGAAGGTGACTTACATTGGAGCCTCTTTGAAGGAACCCCTGAAGGGCGAGTTGATAGCATTCTTGCAAGAGAATGGCGATGTGTTTGCTTGGACAGCGGCTGATATGCCAGGGATTGATCCCCAACTCATAACTCATAGGTTTAATGTTGATCCCAATCGAAAGATAATACAGCAAAAGAAAAGGAACTTTGCACCTGAAAGGCAAGAGGCCATAAAGCAGGAAGTTGACAAGCTCTTAGAAGCTGGGTTTATCGAAGAGATTCAGTTCCCGGAATGGTTGGCTAACCCAGTGATGGTCAAGAAAGCCAACGGTAAGTGGAGGATGTGTATAGACTTCACCGACTTGAATGACGCATGCCCTAAGGATTGTTTTCCTCTACCAAGGATAGACATGTTAATAGATGCCACAGCTGGACATGAGATGCTAAGCTTCATGGATGGTTTTAGCGGCTACAATCAGATTAAGATGCACAAGGATGACGTCCCTAAGGTATCTTTCATAACTGACTTCGGTGTTTTCTGCTATCTTGTTATGGCTTTCGGTCTAAAAAATGCAGGAGCTACTTACCAACGACTGGTGAATAAGATATTCGCCCATCTGATTGGAAAAACCATGGAGGTCTATGTTGATGACATGCTAGTCAAGAGCCTGTTCAAGGCAGACCACATTAAGCACCTCAGAGAGGCATTCGAAGTGCTGAGGCACCATAAAATGATGTTGAATCCAGCTAAGTGTGCCTTTGGCGTTGGATCAGGCAAATTCTTGGGTCTTATGGTTTCAAAGCGAGGCATAGAAGCCAATCCTGACAAGATCAAGACGATCTTAGACATGGAGCCACCACGCTCTATAAGAGATGTGCAGAAGTTGACAGGCCGAGTAGCGGCTTTAGGAAGATTCATCTCCAAGTCTGGTGACAAATGCCTGCCTTTCTTTCAAGAATCGAAGAAGGTGAAAGATTTTGAGTGGACTCGTGAGAGCCAAGAGGCCTTTGAACAACTGAAGAAGTACATGACTGAAGCCCCGTTGTTGGCCAAACCTAGTCCCGGAGAGACTCTTTATATATACCTGGCGGTATCCGAGCAAGCGTTGAGCGCCGTTCTCATCCGAGAAGAGAAGAAGGTCCAGAAACCTATCTATTATGTGAGCAAGGTGTTGCACGGGGCGGAGTTGAATTACTCTCCCGTCGAGAAATTCGCATTGGCATTGGTAACAGCCTCGAGGAAGTTACGCCCGTACTTCCAGGCACACAAGATTGAGGTCCTGACGGACCAACAGTTGAGAAACATTTTGCATAGCCCAAAGGCTAGTGGAAGGCTAATCAAGTGGGCGATTGAACTTGGAGAATTTGACATCACATATAAGCCTCGAACAGCCATTAAGGCTCAGGCATTGGCTGACTTCGTGGTTGAATGCACCATTAGCAACCAAGAAGTCGGGGGGCAGGAAATGATAACAACCCCTGAGAAGCAAGATAGAGATGGAGGACTTGAACCTGATCAGAAGGAATACTGGGTGCTCTATTTTGATGGAGCATCAAAAACAAAATCTAGTGGCGCAGGCTTAGTACTACAAAGCCCCGATGGGTTCACAGTCGAATATGCTTTAAAGTTGGATTTCCAGACAACCAACAATGAAGCTGAGTATGAGGCCTTGATAGCTGGTCTAGGCTTGGCCAGAATCATGAGAGTCAAGAACCTCAAAGTGTGTGGAGATTCAAGATTAGTAGTCTCTCAAGTAAATGGTGAATTTGAGGCCAAGGATGAAACTATGGCAAAGTATCTGCGAGTTGTAAAAGCTGTCATGACTCAGTTTGACGAGTGTTATGTAGAACACATCCCGAGAGAAGAGAACGTTAAGGCCGATGCCCTATCTAAGTTTGCTTCTTCTGAGATAGAAAACTATGAAGGGAATGTTTACTTCCAGGTCTTGAAGGCCCCGACCATCAACTCAAAATTAGTGGCACCAATTGATGTGGGAAGTTCTTGGATAGATCCCATCAAGGCACACCTTGAGACCGGGTGGCTCCCAGATGATGCCTTGGAGGCACGAAAACTTCCAGTAAGAGCATTGAGATACACCTTGATTGAGGGCATTCTGTATAAGAGATCATTTGTCATCCCGTACTTGAAGTGCTTGAGGCCTCAAGAGGCAAGGGAGGCTTTGGAAGAAGTTCATGAAGGAATCTGTGGGCAGCACCTGGGGGGCAGGGCCCTCGCTCACAAGATAACTCGCTTGGGATTCTACTGGCCAGAGATGCTGGCTGATGCACAGGATTATGTCAAGAGGTGTGACAGGTGCCAGAAGCATGCTCCGATTGTCAGGCAGCCGCCTGAGATGTTAACATCAGTCAATTCCCCCATTCCATTTGCTATGTGGGGGATGGACATACTTGGGCCTTTCCCTATGGCATCAGCACAGAGGAAGTTTCTGATTGTCGCCATTGACTACTTCACCAAGTGGATCGAGGCTAAGCCTTTAGCCAAAATAACCACCAAGCAAGTTTCCCAGTTCTTTTGGGAGAACATAATCTGCAGGTATGGCATCCCGCGAATCCTTGTGACGGATAATGGGACACAGTTCAATAATGAAGAATTCAAGAAGTATTGCGAGGAGAATGCTATTGAGCTTCGTTTTACCTCGGTAGCACATCCGCAAGCAAATGGACAAGCCGAGGTGGCCAATCGGATCATCCTTGATGGACTTAAGAAAAGGGTTGAACGCTCAAGGAGCACCGGGGTAGACGAGTTACTGCCTATACTCTGGGCTTATCGCACTACTTGCAAGGTGACCACAGGAGCAACCCCGTTTCTACTAGCTTATGGAGCTGAGGCAGTTGTGCCACTGGAGATTATGCATGCATCACCTCGAGTGGAGGCATTTGAACCTGAGACAAATGAAGAAGGTATGAAGCTCGCCCTGGATCTGATTGATGAAGTCAGAGACGAGGTAAACGCCAGAAATGTGGAGCATCAAAAGAAAGCATCCTTCTATTACAACCACAGGGTTAAGGAGAGATTCTTTCAACAAGGTGATTTGGTTCTGAGGAAGATCGAGGCTTCTGGAGTTGGCCAGAAAGGAAAACTAGCCCCAAATTGGGAAGGGCCGTATCGAGTCAGGAAGACGTTGGGACGATGATCATACAAGTTGGAGACCTTGGACGGGGTTGAAGTGCCCCGTACTTGGCATGCCTTGAACCTCAAGATTTATTATGTTTAAGTTGCCTCTGCGAGGATGTAGCTTTTTATTTATCTAGTAGGAGAAGTAGAAATAAGGTTCCATGAAACCATTCCAGGGTTTTGATGCCCCGAGTAGGACAATAATGAGTTATGTAAGGGTTTATCCCCTTTTTGAGTTATTAATGCAAACTTGTTTTTCATTCTGTGATTCTATGTTTTGTTTACGTACCAAGCACCTGTTGAGTGTGAGTCTAGGGAGACCAAGTACCGAAAATAAATGAACATACGAATAAAACAAACAAGTGCATAAATAAAGACCCCGAAAGGCCAACAGTTAGGGTTACATCATTTAGACCGAATAAAAGTTTAATCACGAGGCACCGTGATTGAAATACTAGAAATAAAAGCCACATACGGCTAAGTTAGGCCATGCAAGGCCCGAAGCAATCCCAGCTACTCATCCGAGGAACCCTCCTCGCCATTCTCCTCCTCGTCATTCTCCTCCTCATCAGTCTCTTCCTCGCTACTCCCCTCATCACTCTCTTCCTCAGAGCTGTCCTCATCATGGCCCTTACCCGGTTCGGCTACCGCGACTGGTAGAGCTGTCACTTCCATTGCCTCAACCTCTTCCTCTTCGGAAGAGGAGCTATCTCCAGCTACCTTCTTCGAGGGGACTGTTGGACGAACCACTCTCCCCTTCTGCACGGTCATAGGCCTTTTCCCTCGAGGATCTGAGGAAACTGAGCCATCCACAGCTGCTCGGACACCCCTCGAGCCGGAACCAGAACGACGATGACTTCCCCTAGAGCCGGAGCCCGAAGCCTGAGCTACCGGCATGGCCTCGGTGCCCGAAGCAACTTGACAATATGGACTTGGAAAGTCCCTCGGGAAAACCACAGCAGGATGCCTCTTACTCACAGCATTGATGGCTCGATCCCAGCCAACAGACATGATACCCGGGCGTACTTCATCGTCATGCTTATCTATAAGTTCAAAGAAATCCTCAGACTCCTGGTAAGCTTTCACCACTTGCTTGCAGTCTATTGCCCTCTTGTTATACAGGGAGTCATACTGTCTCTGGATAGAATGAGCATCAGCTTCAGCCCGGATGGCCCTGGACTCCAAGTCTTGATATTTCTCATCAAGAGTTGCTTTCTCCTTCTTCAAAGCCACATTCTCATCTCGGTATGCACGGCCTAGCCGAGTGCTAGCTTGGAACTGGGCATTCGCCTGGAACAAAGGACCAATAAGTCAGTTATAATCACAAGTTAAGTAAAAACACTATGTCTAGGAAGGAAGGTGGGAAACCTGATATAGAGCTTGAGCCCCGAGTTTCTCCGCCTCGTCAAATTTGTCCCCGGCTGTCACAGTCAGAAGGTCGGGGGGAGTGATGCTGAACTTGGACCAATCCAAGGCAGACTCTGGGCATCCCAAGACAGAATCTTGCTCACAAATTCCCCAACCAGGGATGAAGGGGGTCTTGACTCTCCCGTCAGCGTTCCGTGATCTCTTCGAAGAGCATCCCGACAGAAACTGAGGGATCTTCGGCCCGGGTTGAATGCAAGCCGCCTCGGCTCTCTTGATCATCCTCCTAGTAACCTTTGGCTGGTTTTCGGGCCGATTGTCGATCTCCTCAGCAACTGAAAAGACAACAGAAAAGATATCGGAATAAGAACAAACAGGGTTCATAATATGAAGATAAAAAATTACCATCAGCAGAAAGTAAGCTAAGTCCAGCTTCTACAAGTCTTTTCTCGGTTAAGAAAACTTTGTAGTGAGTACGGCCGTCGTCAGCAAGTAATCGATCACGATCAAAAAGCTCCTCCTCGTCAAGATCACATACAAAATGTGTAGCATCATGCACTTCCCCAAACTTAGACATAAAGAATTGGCCCCAATCGCCACCACGCCATACCAGAGTCACGAATTCTCTGTCCCAGTAGTGATGGGAATCTGGGAATGAAAAAGCATTCACAATATGTGGAACATTGGATCTATGCTGAATAGTGACCCAACCCTTCTGAGCCTCAGAAGAATTCTTGGCGGCGAATATGCTCCTGAACATGGTAGTAGTAGGCTCGATACCTAGATCTCGACATCTCAGCATAAAGATGATAATCAACCGCCATGCATTAGGATACAATTGGCAGGGATGAACCTGAAGCTCCGCCAAGAGCCTTATTATGAACTGGTCTACCGGGAATCTCAGACCTGCTTCTAGGGCACCTTTGTAGACACATAGCTTCTCTGGGTGCCAATTACAGGTTCTGTCAGCTAAGCCAGGGAGACAAACCTTGATCACATCCGGAAAGCCATATAACTTCTTAATATTTTCGACATCTTGCTTGTCGAACTTGGACGGACTATGATACGCAGCTAACTCAGAATTGTTGGGAAATGCATCCCTCATAGTACTTAACAAGTCAATTAAAGAATCAAATCGACGATCAATATATCTAGGGGGATTCAGTCGAAGATTACCTCGCAATGTTTTGGCCAAGGCTCTCTTGGCCATCGCCTCCGACATAGAGAATGACGAAGCTGGAGCGCGGTCGCTATCTGCCATCTTGAGCTTGAACTTGAAGCTAGAGCTTGAGAGCTTTAGAACTTGAGAACTTCAGAGAGAATTTTAGAAGTAAGAAGAAGTGAAGTGAATGAAAATGAAGGCTCCCCCCACTCTTTTATAGAAGATGGATGACCTTCTATATCTGGTTGAAACACAGCTTGGTTCGTGTTTGCAGGTCATCTATCGTTCATCTACAGAAAGATGGATTTTTATCTGCTATATCCGCCAATAATCATACCGGTATATATGATTCCGGGAAAGAAAAGAAGGATTTACGTAAAGATATAGTAATAAGCTGTGCCAAGGCACTTATCTGAGCTTAAGGAGCTAATTACGTTTAAGGAAGGTAGAATACAATCAGTTAGTCTTTGCTATTAAAGAGACTAATTATGCTCTGAAAGGAGGTGTACTACATCCATGATCAAGGACGTGATTCTAAAACGAGACTCCAGGCATTGCGAAAAGCTCCGAGAGGCACGACATAGCAACAATGGAGCACCTGTCGGGCGATCAAGAAGCACCCGGCAGGCAACTTGGCTCTCCTGGCAGCCGACCAGGTGCATCAAGGAAGGGTCTGGCCGACCTGGCTCTCCTGGCAGCCGACCAGGTGCATCAAGGAAGGGTCTGGCCGACCTGGCTCTCCTGGCAGCCGACCAGGTGCATCAAGGAAGGGTCTGGCCGACCTGGCTCTCCTGGCAGCCGACCAGGTGCATCAAGGAAGGGTCTGGCCGACCTGGATCTCCCGGCAGCCGACCTCATGAATCCCTAGGATCAAAATCAGAGATCAAGATCGAGATCGAGATTGAGGTTCTGGATCCCTAAGATCGAGATTGAGGTTCTGAATCCTTGAAAGTCACGGGTGACCAATATACTAAATCGAAAATCAAGATCGAGATCGAGATTGAGGTTCTGGATCCCTAAGATCGAGATTGAGGTTCTGAATCCTTGAAAGTCACGGGTGACCAATATACTAAATCAGAGATCAAGATCGAGATCGAGATTGAGGTTCTGGATCCCTAAGATCGAGATTGAGGTTCTGAATCCTTGAAAGTCACGGGTGACCAATATACTAAATCGAAGATCAAGATCGAGATCGAGATTGAGGTTCTGGATCCCTAAGATCGAGATTGAGGTTCTGAATCCTTGAAAGTCACGGGTGACCAATATACTAAATCGAAGGTCAAGATCGAGATCGAGATTGAGGTTCTGAATCCTTGAAAGTCACGGGTGACCAATATACTAAATCGAAGATCAAGATCGAGATCGAGATCGAGATTTTGGATCCTTGAAAGTCATAGGTGACCAAAACACTTCCAAACAACTTGAGGCACCTGTCGAGCGATCAAGAAGCACCCGGCAGGCAACCAGGATCTCCTGGCAGCCGACCAGGTGCATCAAGGAAGGGTCAGCCGACCAGGATCTCCTGGCAGCCGACCAGGATCTCCCGGCAGGCAACCAGGATCTCCTGGCAGCCGACCAGATGCATCAGGGAAGGGTCAGCCGACCAGGATCTCCTGGCAGCCGACCAGGATCTCCTGGCAGCTGACCAGGAGCATCTGGCAGCTGACCGGGAGCCACAAAGAGGCTCAATCTGACTTCCCGATACTCATTTCGCCACCCCCTATCGTTTGATTGAATCGTTTGATGGTTTTGCTGAAGGTTTCTCACTTTCCGTGACAAACATCGACCTTCGAATTAGCACCGTTTAGTGCCGTTTTATGCCATTTAACGTCGTTTACTCAGACATTGAAACGTCGTTTAAGCATCGTGTGACATCATTAATGTCGACATGGATTTCCCGTCAACATGTCAGACGATCGAGAAGCACGTGTCAGACGATCGAGAAGCACATGTCAGACGATCGAGAAGCACCCGGCAGGCAACCAGGATCTCCCGGCAGGCAACCTGGATCTCCTGGCAGCCGACCAGGATCTCCCGGCAGGCAACCAGGATCTCCTGGCAGCCGACCAGGTGCATCAGGGAAGGGTCAGCCGACCAGGATCTCGTGACAGCCGACCAGGATCTCCTGGCAGCCGACCAGGATCTCCTGGCAGCCGACCAGGATCTCCTGGCAGCCGACCAGGTCCACCTGGCAACTGACCGGGACCCTTGTCGGCTGCCTCGTTGCCCGGAAGAGGTTAAAATTTTCCCGAATCTCCTCCGTTTAGCTTCGTTTAGTGCTGATTAGTGCCGATTAACACCGATTAGTGTCGTTTAAGCACTGATTAGTGCCGATTAACACCGATTAGTGTCGTTTAAGCACTGATTAGTGCCGATTAACACCGATTAGTATCGTTTAAGCACCGTGAGTGCCAATTTATCCTTTCAACATTGTTTAACACTGTTTAAGCATTGTTTAAGGCCGTTTAGCGCTGTTTAGTGCCATTTTATGCTGCTTAACGTTGTTTAAACATTGTTTAAGCATCGTTAAGACTGATTAGTGCCGATTAACACCGATTAGTGTCGTTTAAGCACTGTTTAGTGCCGATTAACATCGATTAGTGTCGTTTAAGCACTGATTAGTGCCGATTAACACCGATTAGTGTCGTTTAAGCACTGATTAGTGCCGATTAACACCGATTAGTGTCGTTTAAGCACTGTTTAGTGCCGATTAACACCGATTAGTGTCGTTTAAGCACTGATTAGTGCCGATTAACACCGATTAGTGTCGTTTAAGCACTGATTAGTGCCGATTAACACCGATTAGTATCGTTTAAGCACCGTGAGTGCCAATTTATCCTTTCAACATTGTTTAACACTTTTTAAGCA
The DNA here is from genome assembly GCA_036435485.1 of Saposhnikovia divaricata. Classification (NCBI taxonomy): domain Eukaryota; kingdom Viridiplantae; phylum Streptophyta; class Magnoliopsida; order Apiales; family Apiaceae; genus Saposhnikovia; species Saposhnikovia divaricata. The sequence goes on along the minus strand of CM071594.1, from coordinate 131,603,087 downwards.
TTGTTTAAGGCCGTTTAGCGCTGTTTAGTGCCGTTTTATGCTGCTTAACGTTGTTTAAACATTGTTTAAGCATCGTTAAGACTGATTAGTGCCGGTTAGCATCGAATTAACATTGTCGTGAACGCGTCGGTCGCTCCACGCTTCACATAAAGACAATACTCGTGAAACACTAGTGTACAAAGATAAACCCTGACCCGAGTCTCGAGTTAGACAAGTTAAACTTCAAGGAAAGCCTGATCAGCTTTCCTAGAAGTTGGGGGGCAAATGATATGGGCTAAAAGTAAGCCCTAAAGTCACATTTAATGTGGCTTTAATTAGGCCAAGAATGGTCCAAACGTGGGGCCCACCAATAGGGGCCCAAAACCCTAATTATAGTATTAATTTCGTAATTAGTATTAAGGGTAATAAACAGCTCAGCAAATAAGAGTCAAACAAGGATATTACTCTTGCCTGACTTATCCTCCAAGGTGCACAATTCAATATGGAAACTGATTCCTACAAGGAATAGATCTAGAACCTTCCTCAAAGACTTGCCCACCAAGTCTCCAAATCCTACCATAATTCTAAGGCTTCTCAGCCTATATAAAGGGCCTGACCCCTCATTCTCAGAACTACGTTGGCTTGATTCTCAATACGAGATACGTAGGCACTCTGTGAGGACCGATTAAAGTCTCGAACGAAGAAACATCCATTAAAGCACGAAGCTCAACCACCCTAGCAATAATAACAAATCGTAATCGAGATTTAGATCCACAACAAATATATACCCGAAAAAATCACATCATATTTTCCAACCAATTATTAATAAATTATATTAGAAATCCTTATACATTGTTCATAATAAGGAAAAATTAGTATAATCCGTAAACATGAGTATATTAAATTATATTAAATTTAAAATAAAAAAATTAATAAAAATAATGATTATATAAAAACATAATTATAATATTAAATAATTAAATAAAATTTATAACATAATAAAAGAAACCCGATGCACGGATATTGAAAAAGTTTGTCATTTCGATTTTCGACATGATCATTCTAATTATTAAAATAAATAATAAAAGAATAAATATATGGTTTCTGGCATGTGGCCCATTTCTCGATATTCCATGGGCCGCATCCTATCAGCTTGGCGAACTGACCAGTGATTGACATAAGCCCATCACGCATGGCCTAATTTAATTACATCATTCATTTTGGGGGAAACATAGTCTATAATATTTTGTAAAATAATATGTGCAATTTCTGTAATCATAACATATATAATATTCAAGAACTCCAATTTTCATAATCTATATAATTATATTAAATTTGTAACATTGAAAATTTTTGTTAAGAGTATCCTATTTATTAAAATTAAATAATAATATTTTGGTTACCAATAATTAATCAATTTCCCTTATCATATTAAACATGTTAATATTATGGTTACCAATAAATAATTAATTTCTTTTTCAATGTAAAACATTTTATCTTTTATATTCTTTTAATAACTAATCAATTTACTTTTTCAGCTAAAACACATTATTATTTATATTTTACCTAACTAAAATTTCTCATTTTTTAAAACACTATGAGTAATTCTACTTTAAAAAATTAAGTAATAATCTTATAATTAGTAATACCTAACCAATTAACTTCGCAGCTAAAACCTGTTCTCTTTTCTTTTTTCTCTAACTAAAACCTCTTAATTTCCAATAATATCATGGACGATTATGTTACGAATAATTCATAAGTTGTGATGTTAAGAATAGAATTTACACATTATACTTCTTGTAATCCTGATCTTATAAAGGATTTAGCACTGTATATAGGATATATGTGTAAGACAGTTATCTGTAGAGTTTAGTCAGGAATGAACAGTGTATCGGAGACTACATGTCAGGAACATAGAGCAAATCCTGATGAACGTCTAATACTGATGGATGATCAGATACTGATGCAGTGTGCAGATCCTGATATAAGTCACGTTACTGATGATGTCATTGTGGATGTTACAGAAACTGGCAAGTGCTATAAAACAGGATCGTTGTTTGAAGAACAAGCAAGAAGATATTATGAAGGAAAGGGTTTTCTATTGTTGGAAACTATCGACTGGAAGGCAGAACATTGTCATGTATAGATTATATCTTTCTGTTATTAGTTGATAGGTAGCATTATAAATACTCTCTCAATGTCATTGTACAGAGTGGTAAGCTCACGACGAAATTATGAGTTTGTGTGCGTAGCTCTGTATAAGGTTTGTATTCGAGAGTTCGAAACAAACAGAGAGAGAGATTTATTTTGTCAGCAGCTGCTAAAGGTATTGTACACCTTTGGTAGAGTTTGTATTATATTTTTTTAATACAAACAGTTTCGTTTTATTCAATCAATCTTGTGCATCTATAATCAAGCAAAAATCAGACACGATTATATAACTTGTAGTCAACCCCCCCTTCTGCAAGTTATTCAAGTTAACAATTGGTATCAGAGAGGGTTGATTTCGAATAATCATAAAGATCTGCAATCATGTCTGTTTACAAGGATGGTAATACTGTTTACACTAAAACACACAAGCGTACGTGGTCACAAGTAATACAGATAGAAGTCAAGTTCGTTCCCACAGAGATCTTAGGTTTCAATTCAGTTTTGTACCTATGCAACAATGTATGGTTATTATGCACTGCTAAGACAATTAACAATATTAAGTTTTTACTAACTATAATTAACTAGGATACAAATTAACAAACTAAAAATTACTAACTAATGAGAATTAAAATTTAATTACTTATATGCGAGAAAACATGGAATCCTAACTTCATCATCTACTTCACTTAGAGTTGATGCCTTTAATCAATACATACGATGGTTTTGAAATCTGATCGGATAACACGAAACAAATAAAAGCTACTTCTCGGTATACTAATACCAAACTACGCATGCATCCACAAAAGAGATAGAAGATGGGTAGACACCAATTATGTTTAGACCCTATATCTCTATAGAATTTGAAAACATAAAGGTTGAAGCACAAGTTATCCATGTAGATCACATAGGGTAGCATCATATCTCTATGTATGCCACAAATCATGATAATAATATCAACCAATCCTATGCTAGCATGACAAGTTCTAAATCTCAAGATCCACTCTCGTTTCGCAAGAGATTAACAAATTAGATGTTCATGACTCATCTAAACACATGAAACACAACCATACGAGGATATCAAGAATTCACCACACATAAATCTTTAAAGCAATCAAACTACTAAGCTACATAGATAAATCTGTTAGAATCCCATGACAACAATTAACTCATAATCGAACCGCTCGTCATCATGGGATCTAATAAAACCATGATAAAAGACAAGATATGAAAGAAAGTAATAATATTAATAAAACAAGAGTTGAGAAAACAAATCTATGATTCAAAAGATGAAGTAGATCTAGATCCGTTGCTTGTCACGAGCGTTGAATCTTTCTCCCCTTTTCTCCCTTGCAGATCTAAGCTATATTATGTACAAGATATCTAATTGTCTAATTCTCTAATTGTCTAATTTACAAGGGGTTGGATGTGTTTATATAGGCACTCCAAGTCTTGCCCAGCAAGAAATTGCCTTCTATTACAATTATAATTCGATTTAGGTACCAAAAACTGCCCAAAATATAATTAGAACTTGAAAAGGGCAAAACAGTAAATTCTCTGCTCCCATCAGTCTGCTTGTCACGCAGATTGCTCCCATCACACGCAACTTGCGCGCACGAATCCTATCCTAAGTTACAGAAAATCTTCCAGGCTTCGCGTGGACAGCTTACGGGCCTCAAACGGACTTATAGAACTCCAGATATGGCCAAAACAGTGTAGACTGCGCAACCTTCTCAGAAAATCCGAATTTTAATCAATTAATTCTCCAAACACGATAGAAGCATCACCCATAATCGATATTCTTGTAAGTCTGCACAACTAAGCAAAACACATCAAAACTACAACAAACTTGAGTCAAAGACAATCAATTTAAGCCGAATCGAAGCGATCCAAGTGGATATAAATCCACTTATCACACCCCCAAACATAAACCGATGCTTGTCCTCAAGCATAACAATTACAACTAACTAACTAACTAGTACCACTTCCGTAGGTGATCACGGTGGCATTTGGCATATGGAACAAGCCCTTTAAACCCCTAGGCAGCCCTAGTGGACGAGTAAGGTCTCGTGAGGGCCTATAGCGAATATACCCACAAAATCCATTTTACCTAATGCAATGCAATGCATGAATGCAACTAAAATGAAAATGCAACGATCCCCTTCAAACTAACCAAAACCAACTAGCAAGCAAATATCTTAGAGAATGCAACTAAATCCAAATAGAGCTCGACCAAGTTCCCATATACTAACAATACATGAACAGAAACGTGCGTGTGTGCAATGCTCATCAGAAATACTCCCAAAACTAGGTCAAAAATCATACATGCTCTTCGTCAAGACAATCACAAGTTTATAATTAGAATAGACTGTAGACACTTCATAACCTAAGAACACCTCCATCCTTATCCAAGGTAGACAGAAATTCATGCTTTATTACTAACTACTACGACACATATATACAAGCATGCTTATTTAACCGTGCAATGGATGAGACCCCGAAAGGCTTATACAATAATACCCATGTAGCGAGCGTTGGGTTAGTGGATCCCAAATTATAAAAGCCTTAGGTCACTAGGCACAAAGTCCCCGCAAACTTAATTGCTCGAGTATTAAAGAGCTCACCCTAGTTAATTTTGCATATAAACAATTGACACTTTTGACTTTTTTTTCTTTTTTCTTTTTTTCTTTCTTTTTTTCTTTCTATTTTTTTTCTCTATGCAATCTGGAATGAGAATTCTCAATTCCAATCCTAGACTACTCATATAATATGAGCCGGCTACTAGCCATTTGACATCTAGCAATTATTGACAATTATTTACAATTTAAGCCCCCAAACTTAGACTTAAGTGTTCCTACGCTATCAAGGGAATAAAGAAAAATCTAACTATAATCAAGTAATTAAATCTCAAAACATCCAAACAAGCATGACCTCAACCTAGCCCAAAAGCACCCAATGAGACTGTGTAATTAGTTTTGTTTCTGACACACATAAGTCAATTTCATAGAAACTATAAGTCAACCCTCTATTCATCATTACCACGCTCAATTAGACACCTACCTACTAATCAGAATTAGCTCGTTCTAAGGGATCATGAAATATGCATGCCATGAAATGCAACTAATATGAACTCACATGGTATACGAAACAAAAACAGAATGCCCTACATGAAACAAACATAATTAATATGAACATACATGCATGAATTACTACTACTAATATGCAAAACATGAAATCCTACATGAACACATAATACAACAACAACTACTAATCCCTCAAACCACCCCTAAACTTAAAATATTCAATTTCCGCATTGAATGGAAGTAAATACGAGGAATAGCATAAAACATACCTACAAAGCGCCTTACAAATCCTTCCCCACTGCAACTCAACATGCTTGTTCAGCAAAAATCCCCTTTCTTTATCAATTGGCCTCAACAACAACCAATTAAATTCAACCTCCACCGTCTAAGACAAAAATTTTACAACACTAGCACCACCTCTCCCACGCTTAGGAGCCATAAGAATCAATACCCAACTCACAAAATTCACCAAAATCCACAAAAAATTCGAATTCACAAATACCCCCAAATAATCAAGAATGCACAATCCTAATAATGCAAGAACACAATTCGTAACATCAAAATAAAAGAAAGAAATATACCCCAAATACGAACCAGAGAGGTGAAACTTGCAATTAAAAATCCCCCAAACTTGAATCTTGAAGCCTTGAAATTAATTGGAATGGGGTAGGATTTGTGTGTATATATAGGTGTATATATAGATGAGTATATAGATTTGGGAAAAAAATAAAAAATAAAAAAATATGAAATAAGAGATGAATTGGGAATGAATTGGAATTAATATAGGACTAGAATCAGGATTTTAGGTGGAGAAAATAATTAGAAAAGGGGTTGGAATTGATTTGGGGGAAGAAATTTTTTTTTTATATATATATATAACACATATACTCACCGACTAAAACAAACTGGTGGACAGAGATTTGGCCACGCTGTGGCGTGAATTGGGCGCTGCGGAGCGTTTTTTTTTTCGATTTTTTTTTTTGCACAACATTTTTTTTTCACAACACTCAATTTTTTTTTTCTACACTCAATTTTTTTTTTCACAACAATCTTTTTTTTTTCAACCCTCAATTTTTTTTTTCCTACAATAATGCGTGGGTTGCCTCCCACGAAGCGCTTCTTTAACGTCAATAGCTTGACGTTACTTCCAAGCCTCCATTAAGGATGATAATAGCTTGCCTGGTCCTCTCTTCGCGAGACTTCATCGTCATCACGGCGGCACACTTTCTGCCCCTTCTCCTCGCTTGGCCTATTCGTATAACAAATATGTCCTATTCCAATGCCTTCATCTGTTGACCCAAAATCTATCAATTTGTAGAACAACGCACACTCGCGGGCTTCGCTTGAATATAATGGAGGAGGGTAAATGTAAGTTTCTGAAGCCTTTGGTTCCTCAACGAGAACTTTCTCCATTGGCTCTAATGCGCTACCTCCATCTTTATAATCCGAGACAAGTAGAAGACCTGAATCTTTCCCATGTTCTTCAGCCTCTTGGTACGCACATACCAATTCTTGAAATTTGTGCAGCTCATCAGTGTCTGTCCCAAATAGTGCCCTTTCCAAAGCATCCACCTCACCAGCATGATCAAATTCCTCACATGACTTGTGAACGCTCACCTTACCTTGGAATTTATCTTCCTCACTTATGCATGCAGTACCTTGCTCCAAGTCACCGTTATTTTCTAGAATTGCCTCTAGTATGCATTGTTGTTTCTCTTGTTCCAAGGCACTCAAAATTTGAGCAAGTAGTGTCCCCATAGATTTGGTAGACTCCTCATAACTCTTTGCAAGCATCCTAATCTCCTCCATAACATCAACCTCATCTGACTGAAAAGTAGGAGTAGGTTGCTGATGTTGAAACTCTTCACTTCCAAAGAAATATGACATATCTGGAACATCTTTCTGGTACTGTTGAGGATGGTATTGAAAATATGGTTGACCCTCATAACTCAGAGGTTCATATTGCCATGGGTCATACTGCTGCAGAAAATTATGCCCTAGCTGCTGCTAAAAATCCTGGTTCTGCTGCTGCAGAAAATTCTGAGGATAGTAAGGCTGTGCTCCATATTGTTGACCTTGATACTGCTGATAAGGCTGCTGAGGTTGTTGAATACCACTTTGGTTGCTCCAACACTGATTCGTCTCATGTGCGCCCGCACATAGCTCACAAACACTAACCACCTGCTGAACTCCATAGTAATTTAGAAAATCCATTTTCAAAGTCAACGCTATTTGACAAGTACCTGAAACACCAACGAACTACACAAGAATAGATAAGTAACTAATCCGAGTTAGTGAACTCTAACGACCACTATTGACAAGCACATAAACCAAAAATAAAACACCGATGATCCCCGGCAGCGGGTCCAAAAACTTGTTTACACTAAAACACGCAATCGTACGTGGTCACAAGTAATACAGATAGAAGTCAAGTTCGTTCCCACAGAGATCTTAGGTTTCAATTCAGTTTTGTACCTATGCAACAATGTATGGTTATTATGCACTGCTAAGACAATTAACAATATTAAGTTTTTACTAACTATAATTAACTAGGATACAAATTAACAAACTAAAAATTACTAACTAATGAGAATTAAAATTTAATTACTTATATGCGAGAAAACATGGAATCCTAACTTCATCATCTACTTCACTTAGAGTTGATGCCTTTAATCAATACATACGATGGTTTTGAAATCTGATCGGATAACACGAAACAAGTAAAAGCTACCTCTCGGTATACTAATACCAAACTACGCATGCATCCACAAAAGAGATAGAAGATGGGTAGACACCAATTATGTTTAGACCCTATATCTCTATAGAATTTAAAAACATAAAGGTTGAAGCACAAGTTATCCACATAGATCACATAGGGTAGCATCATATCTCTATGTATGCCACAAATCATGATAATAATATCAACCTATCCTATGCTAGCATGGCAAGTTCTAAATCTCAAGATCCACTCTCGTTTCGCAAGAGATTAACAAATTAGATGTTCATGACTCATCTAAACACATGAAACACAACCATACGAGGATATCAAGAATTCACCACACATAAATCTTTAAAGAAATCAAACTACTAAGCTACATAGATAAATTTGTTAGAATCCCATGACAACGATTAGCTCATAATCGAACCGCTCTTCATCATGGGATCTGATGAAGACAAGATATGAAAGAAAGTAATAATATTAATAAAACAAGAGTTGAGAAAACAAATCTATGATACAAAAGATGAAGTAGATCTAGATCCGTTGCTTGTCACGAGCGTTGAATCTTTCTCCACTTTTCTCCCTTGCAGATCTAAGCTATATTATGTACAAGATATCTAATTGTCTAATTCTCTAATTGTCTAATTTACAAGGGGTTGGATGTGTTTATATAGGCACTCCAAGTCTTGCCCAGCAAGAAATTGCCTTCTATTACAATTCTAATTCGATTTAGGTACCAAAAACTGCCCAAAATATAATTAGAACTTGAAAAGGGTAAAACAGTAAATTCTCAGCTCCCATCAGTCTGCTTGTCACGCAGATTGCTCCCACCACACGCAACTTGCGCTCACGAATCCTATCCTAAGTTTTATAAAATCTTCCAGGCTTCGCGTGGACAGCTTACGGGCCTCAAACGGACTTATAGAACTCCAGATATGGCCAAAACAGTGTAGACTGCGCAACCTTCTCGGAAAATCCGAATTTTAATCAATTAATTCTCCAAACACGATAGAAGCATCACCCATAATCGATATTCTTGTAAGTCTGCACAACTAAGCAAAACACATCAAAACTACAACAAACTTGAGTCCAAGACAATCAATTTAAGCCGAATCGAAGCGATCCAAGTGGATATAAATCCACTTATCAAATACCAAGATTCCTATGCTCAAGAGAAACAAATATACTCTATGGGAAATAAAGATGTTGCATCACTTGGAAGCAACAGATCCTGATTATCTTGACAGAATTAGAGATGGGCCTTTTGTTCCAACAAGGGTAGTTCCTCAAGCAACTGAAGAAGGAAAAGTAGTCCCTGAACACACGGCAGAGAAGCCTAAATCTGAATGGTCAGATAAGGATAAAGAGAATGTTCTTAAGGATGCTAAAGTGAGAAACATATTGTTCAACAGTCTGGATTTTGTTCCCACTAACTATGTTCTCTCTTGTAAGACTGCTAAGGAGATTTGGGACAATCTAAAGGTTCACTGTGAAGGAACAAAACCTGTCAGGAAGAATATGAGGACACTTCTCATACAACAGTATGAATACTTTGAATCCAAGTCTGGTGAGTCACTTACTAATACCTTTGATAGGTTTACAAAACTCATCAATGAGATGGCCTTGCATGGTAAACATTATGACTTGGAGGATATGAATACCAAGTTCATGAAAGCCTTGCCTGATTTCTATAATGAGAAGATCTCAGCAATAGAAGAAGCTAAAGATTTGGATGAAATATCATTAGAGGCAGTTTATGGAAAGCTGAGGGCTTATGAACTTGACAAGCAGCAGAAAAGGAGCAGGAGTGAAGGAAAGATGAAAACTGTTGCACTCACTGCTCAATCTGAATCAAAGAAGCTTCCTGAAGAAAAGTCTGAATCTGCTGATAAAGACTCAAGGAAGAAGAAAAGCAAAGTAAGTTCTGAGTCAGAGACTACTGATGATGATCCCGACGACAGTGATTCTGAATCAGAGATGCAGGAACTTTTTGCTATGTTTGCTAAAGCTTTCAAGAAAGAAGATTCAACAGGAGAAGATTTAGCAAAGGACCTTTTCAAAAGAAAGATGAGAAGAAGGGTGACAAAGGCAAAAGTACAATTGTCAAGCTTGATAAAGCCAAGATTACTACACCATAGATCACATATTGCAACACCACAAATACATTGCCTTAAGGCTAATATTCGTTGCAGTAGACTCTATTACAACGAATGTGAAAAATTTCAGCGTTGCATCCGCCCCTGTTGCAATAGATCGATTTAGCAACGATTTGAGTACCATATAGCAACATTAAAAATCATTGCAATAAAGGCATGTAGCAACATTTTATAGTCTTTAGCAACGTTTAAAAATCATTGCAGTAGCAAATGGTTGGCAATCAAATCACTTTAAGGAAACAAATATTAGTCCAATTGCAATGAATTTGTTAGACTAATTGCAACAATTTATACCCTTATTGCAATAATTTTGTAGCTATTGTAATGTTTATTTGCAACATATTTGGACCTAATTGCAACAATTTTTTTAAACAAAAAATGAATGATTCCCTTTGAAAATACAACTAGCCAGGCATAAAAAGCCACAAATCCAAACAAAACCAAACATTAATATCATTTCATTGAAACTACTAATTTCCAATAGTTCAAAAGTATCATCATTACACTTGGCTTACACTTGGTTTCACTACTAGTTTGACAAAAAGGATAAAACAAGCCAACTGTTAACATATAATTTAAACATAAGCTTTTTAAACGCTAATTCTTCAATTTGAAGCTCCATTCCATAAGTAAGATACTGGAATGCATGGCATGCTTGCTCAATATGGTATTCATTGTACCCCCTTGCCTCAAGTAATTGCAATGTGATACGAGCTAAACCTGCAAATAATTTACAGTTTTCCATGAGTACACTCGGTTCCTTCAAATGGCTCCATAGAAGAAAATCACTCAAACTGATCAAATGGCTCTACTACAAACTTGGGCAGAGCTTTAGCTATATTTGTCAATGTGATCATAGCCTGCACATTCGAATTGCATCGCCAGTAGCACTTGGCTTACACTTGGCTTACACTTGGTTTCACTACTAGTTTGACAAAAAGGATAAAACAAGCCAACTGTTAACATATAATTTAAACATAAGCTTTTTAAACGCTAATTCTTCAATTTGAAGCTCCATTCCATAAGTAAGATACTGGAATGCATGGCATGCTTGCTCAATATGGTATTCACTGTACCCCCTTGCCTCAAGTAATTGCAATGTGATACGAGCTAAACCTGCAAATAATTTACAGTTTTCCATGAGTACACTCGGTTCCTTCAAATGGCTCCATAGAAGAAAATCACTCAAACTGATCAAATGGCTCTACTACAAACTTGGGCAGAGCTTTAGCTATATTTGTCAATGTGATCACAGCCTGCACATTCGAATTGCATCGCCAGTTAACTAACTACACATGCTTTAATTGACCGATATGGGAAACTGAGTATCTAATTAAGTAATGATTACCAGATGCGTCATTTCATAGTCATAAGTACCAAAAACCTTCTCATTAATAACCGCACTTTGTGATACAAGTGCGAAGTCCAGAATGTACACAACATATGAGAATATTTGACCTGGATATCTTACCGCGACATCTGCTGCTCCAAAATATGAAAAAGGTGCACCACATGATCATGTTTTAGACAATCTGCTAATACCTGGCCTGTTGAACATAATTATCTCAGTATACAATATTTTACTTGTAGTAATTAGCTAATAAAAATAAAAAATTACAATAAAATTCCTTTACCTTCAGAAAAGAATGCTAATGCACTGGTAACCGTTAACAGGTCCTCATCGTTCAAAGGATTAAGGAGCATGAAAATACAAAAATCGAAGCGTGACTTTTGAAATGTAGTATCGACATTTATGTAAGAGAGACAATAGAACACATGTACTTTCATTTAAACAATTACCAAATGGCTGAATGAAATTTCCCTATAGAAAACTGTCAGAAGTAAACCATCAATTCTACGATAAAAAGAAAATGTACTTCATTTGTGTGCAGTAGCAGTGCCAGGAGCTCACACGAGGGTACTCTAAAATAAGCGACAATTTTTTTAACATATATTATCAACTATCCAGTAGACTAAATTACACATAAGTTACACACCTGTACTTAGTTTACAACCTGTCCAGGATAGTGCTTCAGTTTATCCAGAGACTATAAACATGGCCATACCTTTATCACCGAAGCTCTTAGATTCTGGCCAAATCCCCGATAAATTGCGCATACAGAACAAATTGATTAATTTCAACAGATACTTATTATAATTACCATGACCATATAACAGAGTACATTAATTTTATTCTTTGCTTGCGGTTGCAGATTGACATGATTCACGCACCTGTATCTATCATACCAATGATATTGTCAGCTCCATTCGCAGTGGAAGTATGGAGCTCTGTTGCGGGGATAGGATTGTCAAGGTAATGTTGGAGTTTGAGGAAAGACCACGACCTTAAGAAATGTATCGATATGCACTTATGCTTTAATAAACAACCATGAAAAGGATAAACATACCAGTATATTCAGCTTCCCACCGAAAACAGAGGAGACAGTCTTCATCAGTTCCTCTCTTTGTTCTGAAGCCAAGTCACAAACAGAGCCACTTACTTTATATCCCTTGCCTTCCCATTCTTGGATCTTTTCATTGATCTCCTTTTGGTTTCTTGAACAGATATGTATAACGACACCAAATTCAGCCAGTTCCTCTACTATGGCATACCTAAATTCACAAGAAAGCCAACTAGTAAAACAACATCATGACACCGTTTTATTTATACGAATTTCAAGAACTTCTTAATATATGACAAGAAAGAGTCAGTGTTGGACCCAATGCCTCTAGTGCCACCAGTGACAAGAGCAGTCATTCCCTTTAGTGACCACCTATATTCCCTGCTAGTATTTGCCTGATCACTTGCAGCCATGAATTATGTTCTTTAATCAAGCATATATATAATTCTAGAGAATGAATTTGTTAGAATTCAAACCCTCTTGTCAATAAAACGTTGGCAGCTAGTTTAATTATTATTTACAAAATAAAAACCATGCAGATTCATGCACACATACAGCAGCCAACAAGAAGAGTAAATGCAGTACACTAAAACTCCAGGATTACTGGGGTTACATAAATACAAGCAGTTGTGTGTATAAAAGGATAAGTAGCTGGCTAGTAAATTTTTTAGTGCTTCTGGATAACATAGTATGAACTGAAGCAGGTTACAGCCAGATGGTGGCAACGTAGCAACATTGAAAACTGGAGGTCTATTCAAATCCTGGAATTAAGGGGGGCACTGCAGAAAAATAAGGATAGCAGTTCTTTGAATATTATGTGTGAATGTAGTATCACAGCTATGTCATATACGTGTGTGATAATCCTTTAAAGGTGGCAATTGTCTTGGTAGGCTGCCTGGGAAAACAAATAGCAACATACGTAAGCAGTTACATAAGTATTCTGAAGCCTATAAAAAGGGCTGCTAAATGTAGAAGAAAAATGGTGCAGAAAAATTTAACCTGATTCAGGGAATTTTTCGGAGTTTCATACTCTGCTGCTAAGAATACAAAAACCTGCAGACCATTTTTTAGACAACATATGTTAGTCATATAATACTATCTCTTCTTAAAAACAAACAACAGATTTTCCCCAGCCTAAATGACGAATCCGAAACACTACGCAACTGGTACAACTGGTAGTATTAATAGTACCAAATACTGAACAGCTCTCCCGATGGTTCCCATTTCCTCGCACTGAATAAATAAAAAAAGCAATAGATTCAACATACAGCTATATATACCAGAGATATCTAATCACAAAGTAGTAAAATTGATAGATACTTTTGACAAAAAAGAGTGACACATAAGTATCAAAAGCATATACCAGTAGCATACGCTTATATTCCTTTAACAAAATAGTGATTGCAAACAGATTAAGCATCGATGATCGTAAAAACCTCCTGTCATCCCACCTACAAACACCAAACACAAGAAATTAGCAATTCAAATAATTACGTGAAAACCTTCCAAAGTGTTAGGAATATGTTGTACTTGATGATAACTTCACAATCAATCAAATTGTATAAGGTTTTGTAGCTGTCAACGGATGAGGATTTATAACTATATCCGTTGACAGGTAGCTCATCAACGGATGAGGTTTTGTAGCATACTGCAAGTATCTCTATGTTATCAGTTGATAGTGTTTTTATCCACAGTCATGTTGACCATCAACGGATAGGAAGAATATGGTAGCCAATTGTAAATAAGCTATGCTATTTAATTCTGTCTAAGTGAAAGTGTATCAACAGATGAAGACAAAACTCTATCAACGGATACAACTCAAATCCACTCTATCAACGGATACAGCTCAAGTCTCAATATCAACGGATACCGTTCAATACATCATCAACGGATGTCAGTGTACAATATCAACGGATAATCATTGACACTGTCTTCTATGATTAGCTGGGGATTAGCAGTTGATAAGGACATGTTTGACTGACAGATCACATGAGTTGATAGTAGATACAAAAAGCAGTATGGCAGCCATACTTTGGAAACACAGAAGAAAGAAGCATTCTATTTACACTATGAATACAAGAAAGGTGCAGGAGACATGTCTGAACACAAGGACAACCTTTCGGCTACATGTGTATTTGGAGTGTAGTAGCAAGTCAACTAGAATTAGATTAGTATTATCTTATTCCAGTAGTACTTGTAAAACTTGGGATTTATAACCAAGTGTAGCAACTCTTTGTAGGTTAAGAAAACAGATACATCTTGCTTAGGGTTTCTATTGAATATTCTTAGAAAGCTGATTTTTATGTGTTTGTGCATTTATCTTTTACAAGCAATTATCTAAGTATAGATTTCTGGAGTTCTTATCAGAAATTTATAAATATCAAGAATTGTATTCAACCCCCCTTCTACAATTATACAAGTGTGTAATTTGGGAATAACAATTGGTATCAGAGCAAGCTTCTAACGTATTTGAAGTTTAAAGATCAACACACTTCCAACATGTCTAAGAAGGATTATGGAGTAAAGATTCCAGTTCTTGATAGAGAAAATTACTTTCACTGGAAAGTAAAGATGCGTCTACATCTCTCGTCTATTGATGAGGGTTTTGTGGATTGCATTGACAAGG
This sequence comes from Saposhnikovia divaricata, assembly GCA_036435485.1. Classification (NCBI taxonomy): domain Eukaryota; kingdom Viridiplantae; phylum Streptophyta; class Magnoliopsida; order Apiales; family Apiaceae; genus Saposhnikovia; species Saposhnikovia divaricata. Next base: position 131,587,974 of record CM071594.1, on the reverse strand, counting down.
GTCCTCACGTTCCAATGAAGACAGCAACAAGAGTTGGCCTGGCTGATGATGTGACTGACACTCTCATTCCCAAACCTGTTTCTGAGTGGAGTCTTGAAGATATTGCAGAAGTCCACAAAGACAAAAAGACCATGAATATTCTGTTCAATGGTCTAGAAACAGACATGGTTGACAATGTTATTATTTGTACTACCGCCAAGGAAGTATGGGACACTGTTCAAACCCTGTGTGAAGGAACAGAACAGGTAAGGGAAAACAAGATGCAACTACTAATCCAACAGTATGAACATTTTCACTTTAAGAGTGGAGAAACATTGAATGATACATTTAGTAGATTTCAAAAGCTACTAAATGGTTTGAAACTGTATGGAAGAATCTATCAAGTTAAAGATTCTAATCTCAAATTTCTGAGATCACTGCCCAAGGAATAGAAGCCAATGACTGTTTCTCTAAGAAACACTCAAGAGTACAAGACATTTACTCTTGAAAGGCTCTATGGAACTTTAAAGACCTATGAGCTGGAAATGGAGCAGGATGAAGAGATTGAGAAGTCTCAAAAGAAAAGTGGGTCAGTTGTACTTGTTGCCAACTTGGAGCAAAAGGAGGAAAGGACAGAAACTGTTAGTTCTACACCAAACAGGGAGGTTTGTAAAGGTAGAGCAGAATCAAGCAGGAGCAAGGAAAAGGTGTCTGAGGAATTGAATGCTCTTCAGCAGGATAAATTGGATGAGATAGATGAGCACTTAGCTTTTCTATCTAGGAGATTCTCTAAGCTGAAATTCAAGAGAAACTCTGGGGTGGCCAAGCCATTTAACAAGGATTTTTCCACAAGCAACTATGTGGATAAATCCAAAATTAAATGCTACAATTGTGGAATTGCTGGTCACATGATAAGTGAATGCAGGAAACCTAGATCTGAGAACAAGGGAAAGTCAACTGAGGCTGTTGACTATAAGAAGAAATATTTTGATCTTCTCAGGCAGAAAGGAAAGGCATTCTTGACCCAAGAGTATGACTGGGCTGTTGATGACAATCATTCTGATGATGATGTTGAGTTAGTCAACCTTGCTTTAATGGCTGATTATGGAGAGCAGGAAGCAAGTTCAGCTAGCAATCAGGTATTTTCTACTAATCTCTCTGAGCTCACCAAAGAGGAATGCAATAGTGTTATAGATGAAATGTCTACTGAACTATATCACTTAAGTGTTACTCTTAAATCACTTACTAAAGAGAACAATAGGATTAAAGAGTCTAATCTGTTTTTAAGTGATAGAAATGCTGCTCTAGAAACTCAATTTCTAGAATTTGAGAAAATGAGAGTTGATTGCAATAATGCTAAAAGTGAACTTGAAGCTGTGTTAAAAAGAGAAGTGATTTTAAAAGACCAGCTTGAAAAAGAACAAGGGATAATTGCTAAATTTCAAAGTTGTAGGAATATTTCTCAAAACATAATAGAAGTTCAGGGAATAGAATCATTTGTGAAGGATACCTGGACTCAAAAGAAAAAGGAGCTAGAACCTGGCCTTGAGGATCTAGAGACTATTTGTGAATCAACGGATAGTGATCATCCGTTGACAGATGAACCGTCAACGGATGAGAGGTATCCGTCGACTAACAAAAAGTCTGTTAGTAAGAAGGAACTTAGGAAACTGGATATCAAGTATGGTCCAGTAAACAAGAATTTTGTTAGTGGTGAGTGCAGCAAAACCAAATCAAGTGGGAAGGCTAAGACAGGTGATTTACACAACAAAAAGGCTGTTGGCAAATCAGACAATGAAAAGGTAGAAATTGAGGGCAAAAAGAAAAAGAACAAAAATGGTAAGATAGGCATCAACAAGAAAAACAATTACTCCCCTGACAAGTTTGCTCCTAGGAAAACTTGTAGTAATTGTAATAGTGTCAATCATCTATCTTCTAATTGCAAGATTGTCAACAAGGCTCCTGTTCATGTACCTCAACCAATGCCATGTATGCCTGCAATGCCTGTTATGCCTGGTTTGTATCAAAATGCTAGTTTTTCAAATCCATATGTGAACATGCCATATATGTCTAATCCTTACTTTCAATCTATGAATGTGCCACAAATGTCATGGAACATACCTAACATGAATAATATGTATGCCAATTTTCCACACATGCATGCATCCAATATTCATGGAAATGAGCATTTGTCAAACCCCATCACTCAAGCATCTACACCTAAGTTGAAGAATGCTAAGAGTGCAAAGTCAAAGGCTAACAAGAAAGGACCCAAGGAAGCTTGGGTACCAAAATCAACTTGATTTGTTTTTGAAATGTGTGCAGGGAAACAGAAGGAATCTATGGTACCTAGACAGTGGATGCTCTAGGCACATGACAGGAGATTCAACCCTGCTAACAGAGTTCAAGGAAGGAGCTGGCCCTAGAATTACCTTTGGAGATGACAGCAAAGGATATACTAAGGGATATGGCCTGATTTCAAAAGACAATGTCATCATTGAAGAAGTGGCTTTAGTTGAAGGTTTGAAGCACAATTTGCTGAGTATCAGTCAGATTTGTGACAAAGACTATGAAGTAAAGTTCACAAAAGAAGCCTGTGTTGTTTCTGCCAAGGAAGACAACAATGTGGTATTGACAGGCTTTAGAAAAGGAAATGTTTACATAGTTGACTTCAATTCAGCATGCTCAGAATCCATTACTTGTCTCTTCAGAAAAGCAAGTAAGGATGAGAGTTGGCTATGGCATAAGAAGCTGTCACATTTGAATTTTAAAGTTATGAATGATTTGGTAAGAAAGGATCTTGCTAGAGGAATTCCTCAATTGGAGTTTGGCAGAGATGGGCTGTGTGATGCCTGCCAATTAGGGAAACAAAAGAAATCATCCTTCAAAAGCAAGACAGAGTCATCCATTGTTAAGCCTCTTCAATTGCTGTATATGGATTTATTTGGTCCAGTAAATGTCATGTCTATTTCAAAGAAGAAATACTGTCTGGTGGTTGTAGATGATTTTTCTAAGTTCACATGGACCTTCTTCCTGCACTCCAAGGATTGTGCAAGTGAAATCATCATCAATCACCTCAGAATGCTAAACAATGGTTCTGAAGACAGAGTACAAAGAATCAGGAGTGACAATGGTACTGAATTCAAGAATTCCACAATGAAGATTTTCTGTGAAGAGAATGGAATTGTCCATGAGTTTTCTACTGCCAGAACACCTCAACAAAATGGGGTTGTTGAAAGGAAAAACAGAATTCTCATTGAGGCAGCTAGAACAATGTTAAGTGAATCAAGGTTACCAACATATTTCTGGGCTGAAGCTGTCAACACTGCATGCTTTACTCAGAATAGTTCCTTGGTCAATCAAGCTAGAGGAATGACTCCTTATCAGTTATTAACCAAAAAGAAACCAACTTTAGCTTTCCTACATGTCTTTGGATGTAAGTGTTTTGTGCTAAGGAATCATGGAGATAACTTGGGCAAATTTGAAGCAAAGGCAGATGAAGCTATTTTCGTTGGATATGCAGCAGGGAAAGCCTACAAGGTCTACAATCTAAGAACCAACATTGTTATGGAATCTGTACATGTTGTGTTTGATGATCAAAAGATTCTAGGCCTAAATGATGAAGGTTACCATGAAAAGTTGGAATTTGAGAATGAAGGTGAAGGAAGAATGTACTATGATGATGATGAGGAAAATGAAGATCATGACCACAGAGATCCACCTAGAGCTGTTATACCAACTAGGAGTGATGCTTACACTGAAAATGAAGCATCCGTTGACAGTCATTCTGCAACACCCGTTGACAGTCATTCTGCAACATCCGTTGACACTATTAGAGATGCATCCGTTGACAAATATTCTCAAGCATCCATCGACAGGCAAAATGATGCATCCATTGACAGTCAACTTCATAATTCAGCAAGGACAACAAACTCAGGGGGAGTTTCTCAAGGTCAAAATTCAATGCTAAATCAACATGATCATGGAAATGAAGCAACCTCATCAAGATCAAACCTTCCACCTGCAAGAAAATGGACTAGAAATCATCCATTTGAGTTAATCATTGGTGAATCAAATTCAAGAGTCCAAACTAGAAGGGCCACTCAAGCAGAATGTCTATACAGTAGCTTCCTGTCTCAAGAGGAACCTAAGAAAGTGGAAGATGCCCTTCTAGATCCAGATTGGGTGTTAGCAATGCAAGAAGAGCTAAACCAATTTGAAAGAAATAAAGTATGGAAACTTGTGCCCAAACCTGATGATAGAAGTGTCATAGGCACTAAATGGGTTCTCAAGAATAAGACAGATGAAAATGGCATAATTGTGAGGAATAAAGCTAGATTAGTGGCAAAGGGCTACTCTCAAGAAGAAGGAATAGATTTTGATGAAACTTTTGCTCCAGTGGCAAGACTTGAGGCAATAAGAATCTTTCTAGCCTATGCAGCACATGCCAATTTCAAAGTCTATCAGATGGATGTCAAAAGTGCCTTTCTAAATGGGGAACTGGAAGAAGAGGTCTACGTCCATCAACCTCCTGGTTTTGAGGATCAAGAATTTCCAGAATATGTATATCTTCTCATGAAATTACTTTATGGTTTGAAGCAAGCACCAAGACCCTGGTATGACACTTTATCTCAATTTCTTTTGGAGAACCACTTCACTAGAGGTATAGTAGATAAAACCTTATTTCATAGGGATATTAATGGCTCTTCAATACTTGTTCAAATCTATGTAGATGATATTATTTTTGGGTCTACAGATGAGAAGCTTTGCAAAAAGTTTGCCAAACTTATGCAAAGTAGGTATGAAATGAGCATGATGGGTGAATTAACTTACTTTCTCGGCCTACAAGTAAAACAAGTTAATGAGGGCATTTTCATAAGTCAAACAAAATATATTTATGATCTCTTAAAGAAATTTGACTTAATGGATTGTACATCTGCTAAAACACCTATGGCCACTGCAACTAAGCTTGAGTTGAATACTAAGGAAAAGTCTGTGGACATCTCAAGCTATAGAGGCAATGTAGGTTCACTTCTATACCTAACAGCTAGTAGACCTGATATAATGTTTTCTACTTGTCTTTGTGCTAGATTTCAAGCTGACCCTAGAGAGTCTCACTTAATAGCTATTAAAAGAATTTTCAGGTATCTCATGGGAACACCAAACCTTGGAATTTGGTACCCAAGAGAATCTGGTTTTGATCTAACTGGCTATTCAGATGCAGATTATGCAGGTTGCAGAGTTGATAGGAAAAGTACTACAAGTTCCTGTCAATTTCTAGGAAACAGGCTTGTTCCATGGTTCAGTAAGAAACAAAACTCAGTCTCCACTTCTACAGCTGAAGCTGAGTACATTGCTGCTGGAAGCTGTTGTGCACAGATTCTATGGATGAGAAACCAACTCATTGACTATGGTCTAAAAGTTGAGAATATTCCAATTTTCTGTGACAACACAAGTGCTATTGCCATCACAGGGAATCCAGTGCAACATTCGAGAACCAAGCACATTGACATCAAATACCACTTCATTAGAGAACATGTGATGAATGGTACAGTAGAAATGCACTTTGTGCCATGTGAAATGCAGCTTGCAGATATCTTCACCAAGCCTCTTGATGAATCCACATTCACAAGATTGGTAGGTGAGCTAGGTATGCTTAACTTGTCATTCCTAGTGATATTTGATTTCACTGCATTGAAGCTAGAAATGTGTTTTTATTTAATTGAAAGTTAAAACTTTCAGAAAAATTTTCTGCAGAAATTTTGTCTAAGGCAAAATTAGCTTATCAACGGATATCCTTTTATCCGTTGATAGTATAAACACATTACTAGATTTTCGCATGTCAACGGGTAATAGGCTATCCACGTCATCAACGGATAAACTGTATCTCAACTGTTCATTCTATATCCGTTGATATAAATTTTTTTTATAACCGTTGGTAACCGTGTATTTCCAATCATGGCTATACTTATTTTCTTTTCATTTATTATCTGACAGTTACTTTTGACCAATGGAGTAATTACTTGTAATTATCTCATTTTTTATTCTTGAAAAATATAAAAGGCTGACTTGTACTCTCACATCTCACTTTTATTCATTTTCAAGCATATCAAAAGTTAACTGCATCTTCTTCTCTAAAACTCTCTGTAACCAAAGTTCAAACACTTCAATGGCGCCCATTGTTAAGATGATGTCCTCCACTGGGTTTACCTATGAGAAGAACAATTTCGCGGCCTTTGTTGACACAGTGAATGCTCCAGAAGCTTACCACACTTTGATGAGTTTCGTGAAGAAATGCAAACTGTCATATGCTATGACTGCCACCACTCCCTTAATCCACGAGGTAATTGAAGAAATGTGGACATCTGCTGAGTAAAATGGCACAGACGGTACAACTGTTTTTTCTTTAAAGGGTAAAAACTATGTGGTTAATTCTGTTGTAATAACTGCTTGTTTAAAATTGCCTGAGAATAACTGTCTGAAAGTACCCACTGATGCTGAAATTGTTGCCATGCTTAATTCTATTAATTATGCCCTTAGTACTGAAAACTTAGGGAAAATTGTTAGGAAAGGAATGGTTAAAGAATGGAGCTATTTCTGTGATGCCTTCATTAAAACTTTTTCAGGCAAAATTAGTAATTTTGATGCTGTTACCCAGTCCATGCTAACTATGATGTGTATGCTCTTAAATGATAAATTCTATAATTTTGGCACATTAGTTATGTATGAGATAGCTGCAAAGTTGGGTAAAAAGGAAACTAGGAGCAAGAATATCTACTTTGCTAGATTTTTAATGCTCTTAGCACTGCATGTATCTGAGAATAAGCTATCCATTGCTAACCCGGATAGCAAGTTCCAATGTTTTGTTCAGGAGAAGAGAGTCTTAAGTGACCTAATTCGAATGAACCTCAATGCAGGAGTACAATTGGTATATCTACCAATTGTTCAGGTAACTATCTCTAACTCTGAAACCCCTATCTCCAACCCCCAAATTTCTTTGCCTTCTAGTGTCACAATGGAGTCTGTAGTTGTGACCAAACAGGCTCCTACCAAAGTGACCAAATCCAGAGTTCCAAAATCACAGTCTAAAAAGCAAACCTCAAGTGTCTCTCAAAAGACACCTATTGTAAAACCTACCAAAACTCTTGAGGGGAGTGTGAAGGTGGTAGTGAGTGGTGAGGGACAAGGTGAACATCAAAGAAGCCCTAAGGATAAGGAAGGAGAGATGAGTGCAACCACCATTTCAGTCTCTCAAAAGACTGCTAATGTAACTTCAAGCCAAATTCTAGTTACACTCTCTCAACAGAGTGTGACTACTGAATCAAGTTCCCCACAAGGAACACTGCACAAGAGGGTTAGAGACACAAATAGCCCACTCTCAAAAACCTATGGAAGAAGAGTGAAATCTAAAACCACAGGGGAATCACAGGGTGCACACACAGTACTGAAAACTGTACTTCTCAAACTCAGTTTGATATGGCTTCAATAAATGTGGAGTCACAGCCCCTTGATCTTAATCTTCAAATCAACACACATTACAATCCACCATCACCAACTCCATCTCTGGATGTGGATATGATATCTACATCAATTCCTGATTCTCCATCTTTAAGATTCTTGGAGAAGCCCCACTCTGTAATTGGTGGTCATCATCTTTTAGATGATTTGTTGGACCATCAATCTTCCCTTCCAGAATTCTCAACACAGACCGTGGCCTCGAACTTAAAATCAATCTCCACAGATTCAGTGTTGGTTTTCTCTTCAACGGATAAAATTATTCCTTCCTCAACGGATATCCTTCATCCGTTGACAAGTGTTTCTCCATCAACGGATGTGCCTCTATCTAGCCATCCGTTGACAGCTATAACTACTCCATCAACGGATATTCCTTATCCGTTGATAACTCACTCTACCACTGCTATATCTGACATTCCTGTGTCAAGTGTGGAGGAGTTCTCAGTAGTTGAAACACTTTTAGGATTGAGGGAAGGGAGTGAGAGGCTGCCTTGTGAGCAGGCAAAAGGAGAGCTAAATAATGAGAGGCTGGCCATTTCTTCCGGTCAGGCAAAAGGAGAGTCTGAGAGTTCCACCTTAGTAGGTGAAGGTGAGGGTGTGAGAGGTGTGAGCCAAGGGGAGCCCTTGATGAAAGAAAAGAGAGATGAGGGGAGAGAAGGGACTACAGGAGAAATAAGGATGGAAGAAGCAGCCATTGCTAGTGAGTCAATGGAGGTTGAGGATGCAGCCAAGGAAATGGAATATCAAAGAGAATATCAGTCCATGATTGACTCCATTTCTTTGGATGCTGAAACCTTTACTCACCCTGTTCCTGCCTATCAAATTCTGGCACAACAGGGCAATGTGGAAGCAGAAGAGGCAATGCACCTAGTGCACACATCACATTCTCTACTTAGAGCTAAGGAATCTATAGAAGCTCTGCCAACCACTGCTGAGAGTGAAGAATTTGAAGATTCTGAAGATGAAGACAGCTAGAGCCCTGAAGATGAAGGTGGTAGCAGTATTCATGATTTTACATTTGCTCACAACTACACCTATCATCAACTTGATATGGAAATCATAAGGCAATATAAATCTGCCCTGGCTGAGCACCCAGAAGCAGATCCACAGAGAAAGGTTGTTCTTCAACAGGCAATTGACTCCCTTAAGTTACAAAAGATGCAAATGGTGATTCAGAGATCCAACTTAGAGGAGGTCAAACAAGAAATCAAGGACGTGAAGATCTCTGTGGATTCCAAGCTAGAGCAACTAGCTCCTACAGCCACTCAGAGGGTGTTGCAACAGAGGTTCATCAAAGAAGGCAACCTGGCTAAGTCTGTGCAACTCCTCAACTCAAGAGTGGAAAAGATGGAATCCCAGATGGAGCAATTTCTTCAACATCAAAAACTGCAAACCCAACTGCTAGAAAAGTTAGTTGCAGCCCCAACTTCTAGTCAAACCCTTGATGCTAACAAAAAGGGGGAGAAAGTGGAAGAGGCTGTGGCAACTACAAGTCAAATCTTAATTTCTGAAAGAAGGGAAGCAGCAAGTGAGGGGGAGCAGCAGCCTACCATAACAGGACTTCATTGTCACAGCTTCCCCCAGCAAATCCAAACCTGTACAAGTAGCTCTATCTGAAGAGTTTGATTTTTCAAACTTGACCGAAGAGGAAAAGCTAGCCAAAATTGAAGCTCTACAAAAAATGAAAGAGGAAAACTATGAAAGAATAATGAGGACAGAAAGATTGATCAATCAATCTATTGCATCAACTCTGTTCTCTAGCCAAACCTCAGCTCCAACAATATCTACCACAATTCTGAAGGTGCTCACTCCAGCAATTGTGGCTCCTACATTTTATGATGCTGAGCCTTCTCATGTTAAAGAATTTGAACCCTACATCAAAACAAGACCCTACTCACCACCAAAAGCAAATGGGAAGAACAAGTTACAACTGGACTTTCCATTTCCCAAGGATGATGAAGGGAAGCTGATGGGTAAGCAAATTAAGGAATTCAAGGAGAAGACTAACAGTTGTGTAAGAGAATGGATGGCTGTAATCATAAGGAATGGAAAAGTTCTAAACATATCCAACAGCCATCCTAGATTTGTTGAAGCCAAGAGAGAAGAGACTTCAAGACTGCTAAGAGAATCTCAACCAAGCACTGAATATCAATATGAAAACTCAGATGAGAAGCAAGCAAGGCTGGCTCAAGAGTTAATGGATGAGGTAGAGGATGAATTGAGGGAACCTGAGGAAGTCCCCAAATTCAAAAAAAAAGGGAAATCAGTCCCCAAATCCAAATCTAAGAGAATAAAATCAAAGGCAAGGAGGCCTGTCTCTCCAGAAATTGAAAGCAAGGAGACAGTTGGCTCATCACAACCTACTTCTGTAAAAGTATTCAACCCAGCTGTGAATTTCCATGGTGATCCTATAGTACCTAAAGAGGAACCAATGAATCTTGACTCCATTGAGGTTCCTTCATTCTTGCTGAAGCCTCAACAGAAGCTTATACAGAAGAAAAGGAAACCAAGGAAGCAACCTTCAAAGGAACCAATTCAAGTTGCTAGGGTACCTGCTATTGTCAGGCAGCCAATCTTGGAAAACAAGGATGATTTTATCTATCAGGCAGATATTGAAGAATACTCTGGCATGAATCTTTATCTGGATGAATTGTCAGAAGTAAGAGGAATTGACAAATATAAACATTTGCCTGAAAGATTGGTCTTTGTATACAAGGGAGGAATGGAAAGGACATGGCCACTACAAAGGGTTCTTGGAGAAAATTAACATACCTTAACCAAAGTGTTCTCTGCAATCAAGAGATACACAGGGTTCTCCAAGATAGCAAAAGGGGAGATACTGGACAGAATAGAACAAATAAGGAGGGAATGGAACTCACCATCAAGTCTACCAAGGAAAATGAAGATCCCATACAATGGACAGAAAATCCACCTTCAACCCTTCTGGATGATGGAGTTCAGGGATGAAGATGGTAACAAGAGATTCTTCAGGTTAGAAGACCAACTACCAAAGGCTAGTTCTCAATACCTGAGATGGTTACAACAAAAGCTAAATCCAAAGGTAGATGAAGAAGATGCCTTCTATAGGCAACTCCAAATACAGATTGAGTCCAACTCTGCCAAAGAAGGAAAATCAAGGGTGATGCCAACAAGAGAAAAGAAACATTCTTAATCTGCTCAGTCTAGAGGAGCACTTCTCTGTAAATTTCTCAAACTTTCAGTTTTTAATTTTTGTAGCTTAATACAATTTATGCATTGTTCTTTATATATCCTTAGGAATGTTTTGTTATCATCAAGGTCCTGAATTTATGCTTTATTGCCATCAAGTATAAATTGGGGGAGATTGTTAGGAATATGTTGTACTTGATGATAACTTCACAATCAATCAAATTGTATAAGGTTTTGTAGCTGTCAACGGATGAGGATTTATAACTCTATCCGTTGACAGGTAGCTCATCAACGGATGAGGTTTTGTAGCATACTGCAAGTATCTCTATGTTATCAGTTGATAGTGTTTTTATCCACAGTCATGTTGACCATCAACGGATAGGCAGAATAGGGTAGCCAATTGTAAATAAGCTATGCTATGTAATTCTGTCTAAGTGAAAGTGTATCAACAGATGAAGACAAAACTCTATCAACGGATACAACTCAAATCCACTCTATCAACGGATACAGCTCAAGTCTCAATATCAACGGATACTGTTCAATACATCATCAACGGATGTCAGTGTACAATATCAACAGATAATCATTGACACTGTCTTCTATGATTAGCTGGGGATTAGCAGTTGATAAGGACATGTTTGACTGACAGATCACATGGGTTGATAGTAGATACAAAAAGCAGTATGGCAGCCATACTTTGGAAACACAGAAGAAAGAAGCATTCTATTTACACTATGAATACAAGAAAGGTGCAGGAGACATGTCTGAACACAAGGACAACCTTTCGGCTACATGTGTATTTGGAGTGTAGTAGCAAGTCAACTAGAATTAGATTAGTATTATCTTATTCCAGTAGTACTTGTAAAACTTGGGATTTATAACCAAGTGTAGCAACTCTTTGTAGGTTAAGAAAACAGATACATCTTGCTTAGGGTTTCTATTGAATATTCTTAGAAAGCAAAGAGTTGTAAAACAGAAGCTGTGTACTTTTGTATCACATAGTTTTCTTCGAATAAAAGCTTCAGGTGGTGCATTTAACCACCTGATTTTTATGTGTTTGTGCATTTATCTTTTACAAGCAATTATCTAAGTATAGATTTCAGGAGTTCTTATCAGAAATTTATAAATATCAAGAATTGTATTCAACCCCCCCTTCTACAATTATACAAGTGTGTAATCTGGGAATAACACAAAGTTATGCAGTCCATGACCTCATTCAAAACAGAATGAATGTAAACATCTGAACGAATAAGATCAGCATAATTAAATATATCCACATCTCACATCTTACCTGGACAAATGCAGGATTATACTTGGGTAAGAATTTCAATTTATTTAAAAGTGCAACCACATCTGAGCTCCGTGGATAAACAACATGAGGAGCCTTTACCCTGTTCAATGGTATAAAAGTAACTCATCCACCTTTTTGTGCATTAAGATGTCTAATATAGAGACAAAAATTTAAACCAAATACTCCAGAAATTCTATATTTTCTACATATCCGTCGAACAGAATTCAACCCCCTTCTAATATCCTGAGAACAAGACATCTGATCCAGGTAATGGCATTAAGTCATCTTCTAATTTCCTGAATAAAAAGGGCAAGCAAGAAAAGGACCTGAATTCACAACTGTAGCATGATCTAGGCTTTTTTCTGCCTTCACAACTTCTGCTTTAAGCCTTTCAATTTCTGCAGAAAGTTCATTTTCTTTTTGCCACAAGGACCTGAATTCATTTACAAAACTTAATCATACAGCAACATTCCTCTAATCATAGAGTCCACAAAGGATCTGGCATATTAACTAGAAAAAATAGGTAAATGCATCAAATGTCAGTAAGCACAGAACAAAATAAGAAATCACAAGGGAAAGAGAATAATAGGAGTAAAAAGCAAAATCATACTCTTGATATTATCGAACAGGTGATTATTGATGAACCGTGCAGCTTCCAGACCTCCATGACCATCATACACTCCAACAAACGTCCCTTGAGGACCAAAATCAATGGAACTCATCAATCCAGATACAAGCTGGCTTTGATCTTCCACTATATTATTAAATTGAACAACCGCCATAGAAAAATCACCATAAACATGATGCCCGTAATCTTTATACCACAACAGTCCCTCACTCCTTCCATCATTTTCCCCAAAGCTATTACAAATTTAAAATTACAATTTTAAAACCCTTAATTAACACAATTAAATTGAAAGCCCTAATTTTAAATTAACAAAATCTCAAGTAAAAGATTATATAACATAAACGAACATAAAGATATGTAACCCGTATAAATCAATTTAACTACAAGCACAAATTAACAAATCAACCCCTACTTGATACCTGCAAAATTCGTCTAAAAGCAGTGTTTAAAATCGATTTGGGGAAAGAATATACCTATTTCGAGCTTGGGTGTTCATCTTCGAGCTAGAATCTTCGATCTTGATTGGATTTTGAGTTCTCTCTCTCTACCCTTGTCTCTCTCTCGCCTTCTCTCTCTCTCTGTATCTGTGTTTGTGTTTTGTTTCTGTCTAAATCTTAGTCAAATGTTTTTTTAGTCAAGCCTATTTGGAAAGCCGGGTAAAAGAATTTGGTAAGCCCGCCAATTTTGCCCCCAAATTTTTGAAATCAATTGTAACGTTTACCTATATTCGTTGCAATTTAACTCAAATTTTGCAAAAAATATATTCAATTGCAACAATTTTAAAAAACGTTACAATATTTCTAAATTTGTTAAAACTTGTCTGTAAATAGCAACGATTTTTAAGCAATTTTTTCGGTGAGTGTTGCAATATCCAATCTATGGTGTAAGTGCTTTTAACTGCAGTGAGCTTGGACACTTTGCAAGTGAGTGTAAGAAGCCCAGGAATTCAGGGAAAGGTAATGCACTCATGGTCACACAGAAGGATTGGGCAGACTCCAGTGATTCTGAAGATGATTTGGATTATGAAAACATTGTTTTGATGGCAAGTGCTTCAGACAAGCCTGGATCTCCAAAGAAAACTTCTTCATCTTCTGTAAAGGTATCACTTCACTCTCTTGATTCATTTGATAGCTTAGATTCTGATGATATTAGATCTATTCATGTTGAGTTTAAGAATCTTATGACTAATTTTAAAATTCTTACTAGTGAAAGAGATGAACTCAAGGTTAAGAATGATAAATTAGTTGATAGAAATAATTTTCTTGAATCCGAGTTAGTTCAAATGGAAGAATATAGAATAAGTTTTGATAAAGCTAAGCATGATTATGGTGTTATTCTTGAGGCTTATGATATTGTCAGAAGAGAATTAGAGGAAGAGAGAGATGTGATTAAAACCATTAACAATTCTGGTAAAAAGACTCAAGAAATATTTGAGAGTGAATTCGTGGTAAGGTTAATGGTTTAGGATATGATAAGGCTAGACAAGAAAAGAAAGAAGCTATTGTTACTGATGATAGTAAACTAGAAGCTAGCACATCTAAATCTGAAGGTAAGAAGACTGTTCCTGAACCTAAACATGTTAAGTTTGTTGATTCAAAAGGCACTCCAGTTGTGCACAAAAGAATTGACAATAGCAGTTCAGATGAGAGAGTGTTAGAGAAACCTAAGAATGTGAACATAGGTTTTCTGTCTAAGTCTTAGTTGAAACAGAGACTAGATGACATTTCAGAGTCTAGCAAAGTCAAAAGAAATAGGAATGGAAAAGAAGGTATTAATAAAGAGAATAACTACAAGAATGTACCTGATGCACCTAGGAAGAAACACTATAAATGTGGAAATCATAATCATTTAGCCCTAGACTGTCATCAAAAACCTTCTTGGAAAACTGAGTCCAGATTTCCCAAGACTCAGAAAATTCAATACCAACCATAAAATCCTTGTTATCATTGTGGTAGTTTACTTCATTCCATTTATATGTGTAAGGAGTATCATGAACTGTATTATGACTATTATTCTCTGAAGTCTGAAACTCCAAGTCACAAGCAGTTTGTGAAATCAGAGTCTAAGGTTAACTCTGTAATAGGTGAATCAAAAGCAAAATCCTCTAAGCCTGTCGTTCATAAATCTAGTAAGAAAGGATCCAATCCAAGTTGGGTCCTAAAAATTTCTAACTAGTTACTTCTTGTTTGCAGGGCACAGGAAAGAAGCATTCAATTATCTTGGACAGTGGATGCTCTGGACATATGACAGGAAAGAAGTCCCTGCTTACAAAGTTTGAAAGGAAAGCTGGCCTAGAAATATCTTTTGGAGATGGCAACAAAGGAGAAACTCTGGGATATGCTCAATTGTATTGGGGAATGTCATCATAGAAAATGTGGCACTGGTTGAAGGCTTGAAACACACACTTTTAAGCATAAGTCAACTAGGTGATAAGGGTTACCAATCAGTTTTTAACAGAGAAGGATGCAAAATCTTGAATATGCAGAATGAAGATATTGTTCTTACAGGTCAGAGACATGGTAACATATATGAAGCCAGCTTGAGTGACACATCTAAAGGAATTGTTAGATGTCTTTACAGTAAAGCTTCAAATCATGAAAGCTGAAATTGGCACAAGAAGCTCTCACATCTCAACTTCAAGAAGATTAATCAGCTTGTGAAGCACAATCTAGTGAGAGGCCTACCTCAGGCAAATTATGTGCAAGATGGACTTTTTGAAGCTTGTCAGCTTGGAAAACAAAGAAGAACCACTTTCTAGAGCAAGACAGAAAATTCAATCATCAAACCATTTCACATATTGCATCTTGATTTGTTTGGTCCAGTGAATATCATGTCTATCAGCAAGAAAAGATATGCTCTAGTTATAGTGGATGATTACACAAGGTTCACATGGGTGTTCTTTCTCCACAAGAAAGATGAAGCTCCTCAGCAAATCATTGAACTTGTCAAGAATATTCAGAAAAGCTCTGAGTACATTGTCAAGGTACTCAGAAGTGACAATGGTACAGAATTCAAGAATTCTACAATGGAGGAGTATTGTGCAGACAATGGAATCACTCAACAATTTTCTGCACCTGGTACACCACATCAAAATGGTGTAGTGGAGAGAAAGAACAGAACTCTCATAGAGGCAGCTAGAACCATGCTTGCAGATGCAAAGCTTCCAACCTATTTTTGGGCAGAGGCTATCAACACTGCATGTTTCACTCAAAATTGCACCTTGGTGAACAGACATGGAAAGACTCCTTATGAGATGATCAAAGGAAAGAAACCAAGTGTGAAACACTTTCACATCTTTGGATGCAAATGCTATGTCCTGAAAGTTCATCCAGAACAGTTAGGAAAATTTGAAGCCAAGTCGGATGAAACAATCTTTCTGGGATATTCAGCATCAAAGGCCTTCAAAGTTTACAATATCAAAATTCTCATTGTTATGGAATCAATTCATGTTGCATTTGATGACAAGAAACTTGGAACTTTGCAAACTGATGAGAGCCATGACAAACTGGAATTTGAAAATCTGAATGATTCTGAGATACTCTCCAGTGATGATGAAGGTTCTCCAGAAGAAATATCTATTGCTCCACAAAGGAATGCCATTGTTGAGGGGGAGCAAGTTAATCAAGGAGAACACAACATTCATCAGGAGCAGACTAGCTATACAGAGTGTACTCCATCAGGATCTGATCCTTCAGAGACTAGTGAAGGAAGATCATGATCTAGCAGCAGTATTGAGTTTACTGACTCTACTGATCAAGGGGGAGCTTATGAAGGCAGAGAAAGTTCTTCTACAAGAGAAACCACTAACTCAGAGGGAGAGTCTAGCAGAAGAAATCTACCACCTGTTAGAAAATGGACAAAGGATTATACTGAAGATTTGATTATTGGTGATCCTAATAGTGGTGTTCGAACTAGAAGATCAATTCACAATGAAAGCTTGTACAGTTGTTTTCTCTCAAAGAATGAACCAAAGAAGGTTGAAGAAGCTCTACAAGATCCTAATTGGGTAGTTGCAATGCAGGAAGAGTTAAATGAGTTTGAGAGGAACAAAGTCTGGAGACTGGTACCAAGACCTAAAGATGGATCTATTGTTGGTGCAAAATGGGTTTTCAGAAACAAGCTAGATGAATCTGGTATGATTGTAAGAAACAAAGCTAGACTGGTGGCCAAGGGTTATTCTCAGGAAGAAGGAATTGACTATGATGAGACATTTGCACCTGTAGCAAGATTGGAAGCAATCAGAATGTTTCTTGCATTTGCAGCTCATTCAAAATTCAAGGTATACCAGATGGATGTTAAGAGTGCTTTTCTAAATGGCAATCTTGATGAGGAAGTGTATGTGGAGCAACCACCTGGTTTTGTTGATCCAAAATTTCCAAATCATGTCTACAAACTTGACAAGGCACTCCATGGACTAAAGCAAGCACCAAGAGCATGGTATGAGACTTTGTCTAAATTTCTTTTTGATAATGGCTTCACAAGAGGTACAATTGACAAAACTCTCTTCTTTAGAAAGGTTAAGTGTGATTTGCTTTTAGTTCAAGTTTATGTTGATGACATCATATTTGGTTCTAATAATGGAAAGTTGTGTGCTAAGTTTAGAAAGCTAATGCAGTCTAAGTATCAGATGAGCATGATGGGTGAACTAAACTTTTTCTTAGGCTTGCAGGTCAAACAGACTGAGACTGGTATTTTCATAAATCGGTCAAACTATATCAAAGATCTTTTAAAAAGGTTTGACTTTCAAGACTGTGCAGTTGCAAAAACACCCATGGCAATAGCCACTAAGCTAGACTATGATCCTAAGGGAAAGAGTGATGATAACACTAGCTATAGAGGCATGATAGGCTCACTGTTATACTTAACAGAAAGTAGACCAGATATAAAGTTTTCTACTTGTTTATGTGCTAGATTCCAAAGTGATCCTAAGGAATCTCATTTAATTGTTGTGAAGAGAATCTTTAGATATCTCAAGGGGACTCCAAACCTTGGTTTGTGGTATCCTAGAGAATCTGATTTCTCCCTAATTGGCTATTCAGACTCTAATTATGCAGGGTGTAAAATAGACAGGAAAAGCACTACAGGTACATGTCAATTTTTGGGAAACAGATTAATTTCTTGGGCAAGCAAGAAATAACAATCAGTTTCAACCTCAACTGCAGAAGCTGAGTACATTGCAGCAGGCAGTTGTTGTGCACAGCTCCTTTGGATAAGAAATCAGTTGATGGATTATGGTATGACACTTAGTAATATTCCTATGTTTTGTGATAATACTAGTGCTATCAAAATTGCAGAAAATCCAGTTCAACACTCAAGGACTAAGCACATTGATGTCAGGTATCATTTTATTAGAGAACATATTGAAAATGGTACTGTGGAACTTCATTTTGTTCCTACTGACAAGCAGCTTGTAGATATACTAACTAAACCACTTGATGAAACTACCTTCATTAGGCTGGTAAGTGAGTTAGGTATGTTAAATTTCTAGATCTTAACATCTGCAAAAGTAGCAAGGTATGTTGTTTCAGCTTATAGACTTGATAATTCTGTCAGGATCTATACTTGATTGTTAGATGTTTTAGCTGTAAAATTTTGCCTTGATAAATCTCAGTATGATAGACTTGTTAAAAAGCATTAGGATTAGGATTGCTATCAGTATGCTGATGTCATCAGTATTGCTATCAGTATTGCTATCAGTATTGCATTGTCAGTATCAGGATTGTGAAATTTGTGTGTTTAACTGTTTCAAATTCTAAAATTCATGTTATTCAGTAGTCCAATTCTGAGTTTTGTTGAGTCTATACTAGTAAGTTTTAACACATGAATACTGATGATTTATAGATATACAGATTGTTCAACAAACAGGGAACAATAGACAAGAAAGATTGATTGAAACTTGTATTTTCATTAATCAAAAGCAATACATACATGGAAATGAAATACAAACTTCTTTTTGTCTAACTATTACAGATAATCCTAATCTTGTCTAATGTTGTACTTTTTGAATTATGCTTCTTTCATTCATCTGAGAGATAGGACAATGAGCATCTCAAGAACCTCGATTGAGGATTTTAAATGCCTCATCTGCTCTTGAATGTCTTTATAGGATGACTTGAATGAGAGCAGCTGACCAAATAATTGTTTTATTGAAAACTGATGGAAGAGTGAGTCGAATCTCCATCAAGATCAACCTCAGACTCTGGACCAAACTCCTCATCCTCGAGCTTTGAGGAAATTAGGGGAAGATTGTATCCAACAGATGGATGTTTTAGGAGAAATTTCTGGACATTATCTTTTTCAACGAGATGATCAAGAACAGGTTGTTCATTGATTGTGAAAAATCTAAAGGTTGGATTCAAGTGGCGATTTGGTTTGAGAATCATTGTTGAGAGAAAAGAAATTGAAAGGTTTATGGAGAATAGCATAAGGCGTCTGTTTCTTTTATAGAAAGATGTGAGAAGCTGAACGGTCTTTTGGGACTATCAATGAAGTCAGATGTTAATTATAACGACCTAGAATTTTTCGCAATATTTAAATGCTTATTTAATTGTTAAATGTGGAAGTTATGTGATATATATGATGAATACATCTTTATGAAGTTGAGTTATGTGTGAAGACATGATTATGTGATCATATGATATTTGGTACGTGTCGTATGTGTTTGTAGAATTTTAATTATATTTTTGGAGCATTAAAAGTATTTTCAAAGTGCATTTTTAATATTTTAAAATTCATATAAAATCATTGGAATTGGTTTTAATTATGAAATCTTTTACATTATCATCTTTGTGATATTATTGAGTTATAAAAATTAGTGTGGATATTTAATTATGAGATTTAGTACCTTAAAATGATTTAGAAAAGCATTATTTCTATTAAAGAGCTTTTACTTCGAAAATTCATATAAAATTCATTTTTGATCCAAATATTATTTTAAAAATATGGGGAGGCTTCTAAATTCATGATCTTTATTTTAAAATTTTCTAAGAATATTTTCACCCCATTCCTATATTTTATTTCGATTTAAAAATGAGTTAAAATCAGTTTTCAGAAATAAGTAAATAGTAATTATGAAATTACTATATTACCCCTGAATTTGAGAGATAAGAGACATGGTCTCTTCCTTCTTCTCTTTATTCTCTCGACTGTCAATCTCTCTCTGATTCTCTCCGTTCTCTCTCCTCTCTTGGTACACACTCTCTCCTCTCCGTTACTTCATTTTCCGGCCAGTTCGAACGATCCGAGACCGGGGTTGTGCATATTTTTCAATCCTTTATCTCCCTCTGTCATTGCATGTTGTGTTGGTGATAAAAATCTCAAACCCACTTTGGGGTTTTGCTTTAGCTCGACTGTTTGCTTTGATTCTTGCTTTAAAAATCAGTACCCATGGTTTCTAGTCTCTGTTTTGATGCTTAAAAACCATGTTGGTGTTGTTCTATGCGAATTTATTTGTATATACATGTCTTACGTGTATATATGTTCGACTTTTATGAAGAAATTACAAACCCACTTCGTTTTGTCTTGATTCTTGCAGGATTACTTCGAATATTACTTAGTTATGATGCCCATGATCATCCGTATATGATTATATGTTTATTTGTGTTGGTATTGTGCTGAGTTAAGATGGTTCGAGTATATGTATACATGCCGTGTATGTATGATCGAATTTTGTGAAGAAAAATTATAAACCCACTTTGGGTTATGCTTGAATTTGAACTGCTGTGCTTTAATCTTTGTTAATTGCCATGTTTACAAAGTTTAATCGGTAGAACTTTCGCGTTGGAAGCTCAAATTAAGAGTACCACCGAAATTTTTGCCCATCGGCTATGATTTTTGTAATGAGTCGGTGAATCGACGATGATGAACATGAGTCGAAAATTGATTATTATTCGTATAAGAAGTTTTCAAAAGAAATTTATAAACTTGCAAGATTGGTTTTCAACTTATTAAATTCGAATTTTTATGATTATTCGAGTTACCATGAATTATGTGATATTAATGATTCGTTGAAAATTGTTTAGTGATTATTGTTGATTATGTGGTATATAGTATGAGTATGATTATAAATCCTTGGGCTTGAAGATGGATTTTATATCCATCATAAGTACATGATTGCTATTTGGAGCCGGATATATTTTCCGAGGAATAGTCCGTTTTATAAAGGAGACTCTGTCCGATTTTCGTGGAAATTATATGAAGTATATGAGTTGTGTTTGTCTGCTAAATGCTAAGTGACTTATGTGAATCGCATGACCTATATGCTATGTGCTAAGTGATTAAAGCTTGTGTAGCCTAATTCTTTCTAATTATACAACTCATAAAGCTTGTGTAGCCTAATTCTTCCTAATTATTTCTTGACCATATATGTCAAACAGAGTCATCCCTGATCAAACCTAATTGACTGACGGATAAATCAGTCTTCTACTTGACCTATGTCCGTGACCAGTCAAACCTATGTTGACCCTAAAAAACACATAAATTCCTTGTGACCCAGACACTGATACAAACATTTAAACACCTTTAATGTTTTCTTAAAACTTGAAATCTGATCAATTGCCTTAATGCCCTTGAGTCTAAATCTCTTTGATCCAGACTTGTATCCCTACCTTATTGATGTTAGATAGCCTAGTCAAACTCTTTGACTTTTATCATTGCAAATCAAAAATGAAATGTTTTCGTAAAGTTACTTTGAAGTTACCTAGACTGGGCTGATTTGTTATCAGAGAGTCGAAAGTACTTCGAGGTAAAGGATTTTGAAAAGGTTAAGAGTTGAAATGTTTTGTAAAGTTAAAATGAGCTTTTTGAAAGTTAAAAAGAGTTTCGAAAGCTAAACGAGAATTTTTATAAAATGTTAGGAACTCCTTTTAAATGGTTTCCACGGATTTCTAACGATTGGAGAGACAGGATGAAAGTCCCGTCTGTTTCGTGAAGTAGTATTGTGTAGTTCTGGTTTGTCCAGTCCGACACCTTTATAGGCCAATGTGTTACCTCTTGGGACCCCAAGCTATCCTAATGAGAGGAAATAATGACCAGAGGGACTTTGTGTCCGGTATGGGGACCTTACGGGCTGATCACCTGTATTGTCTGATATAAATAAAACTCCAATCAGTTTTCTTTAAAATGCTGTTTACTTTTATTTATTGTGAAATGAATTGGTTTACCTTTTGAAATATCAATTGCTTCATAGTTTTGAAGAATATTTACTTTGCTATCCTGTTGTCGGTTGATTTCATATCATATACCCGTACCAGGACCCTTGCTTTATTCCCGGATAACCATGTTACACCTTGAGTTACTGCCATCTCATAAATTCTCATATTATGTTGTTAGTAGAGATTAGTAGTTTCTTGCTGAGCGTTGGCTCATTATTATTTTGTCTAACCCTTTTGACAGTAACTAAGAATCATGGTCCGTACTATGCAAACCGCGAGGAAGCGCACTTTTAACCGTGGGCCCGAAGTGGTTCATTTCCAGATAGCTCCCGAGGTAGATGTGTTACGACCAAACTCAACACGCAAGTGCACGTGATCTCAAGTAATATAGATAGCAAATAAGATTCGTTCCTACAGGGACTCGTTGTATTGTCTAGTTAATTCACTCACCAATGTATGATTATTATTCGATGCTACGACAGATTAACAATTGGATTTTTGTTTATCACTAAAATTACTCTAAGATTTATAACTAATTAACAACTACTTGAACTAAGAATTATGTCGAATTGCTTATGCGAATAAAACATGGAATTTTAACTTCATTAAACAATCCATCTATAGTCTCCACTTCTCTAGCCTTTTCATGTGATTTGTTAATACCTAATCGAATACACAAAACTGATATAAGCCAACCTTCGTTGCACAAATACCATCCTAAATAACATCCACAATAAAGATAGAAATCACTTAGTCTCCTAATTATGCCAAATCTCTATATGTCTATAAAGATTGAAACATAATGGTTGAAGTACAAGCATTCAATTGATCACATAGTCGTCATAAAATGGTTAGATTTACGACACTAATTATGAATGATATTCTCACGCATAAACCTATGCTAACATGGCAAGTTCTAAACTCTTAGATCCACTTTCGCTTCAATAAGAATTAATACACAATTACAGGAGTTAGCTACTCTCCTATAACGAATTAAATCAACCATGATAGGATATCACATCAATCACACTATAGGCATCGAGAAGATTTAACAAATAGATTTCATGAATAAATCCGCTAAAACCCCATGACAACTAATTAGTTCATAATCAAACTAATCGTCACCATGGGTTCCAATGTGAACATGATAGAAGAAAACGAATATTGATTAAAATAAATATCAAGGGTTCAAAAGAATACAACCAAACCAAGCATCCACAAACTAGAAAAAATACAAGAATAAATTGAAAACTATCTTCTTTCTCGCTTCTTCGTGCTTCAAAACTCCGTAAATAAAATACGTGGTCTCCCTCCCTCTCTTCTAGGGTTTTTTCTTCCTTTATATAGGCCTCCAAGTGCAAGTAGTTCGAAAGGAATTTTATTTTTACTTCATCTCGAAAAATCAGCAATTCAGGAATTTTCCGTCAGACCAACCGGCGCTGCCGCGCCACTCCTGTGTGTGAAACCGGTGCTGCCGCGCCACCTCTATGCTCCCAGCGCTGCCGCGCCATATACAATCTCAAACACAGCGCTGTCGCGCCGTGCCTTCTGTTCAGCAAACTGCATTTTTCCCTTTGCTTCATTATCACTCCGATTTGCGCTCCTGATTGCTCCGCTTCCTTCCTTTAACACCTGTAACTGATATTCCTGCACAATACCCTTAAAAGAGATCAAAAATACCACAAATCGAGTACAAACATTCGTTTTAAGCCAAATGGAAACGTTTTAAGTGAATAAAATATCCACTCATCAAGATGAAACAACAGCTCAGTGAGGAGACCAAGATAGTTGTGAGGATGGAATAGTCTTTTGAGAACATGAATGTAATAATGATATATTTGAATTCAGGTCTGTATTAATAATCTAGTTAGATAATGGCTTGCTTGTTTCATACCATTACCCGGAAAGATCTTGGATTGTAGTGTCGGGGCCTGTTAGCAGGTTGTCTTTTATATTATATTTTAGGTTGTATGCATCTAGATGTGTGTCAGTGACCCCACGATCTAGGCCCCGGATCAGGAGGGCGTCACAGGTTGGTATCAGAGCAACGGGTTTTGGTCACTGAAACAAGCCAGGGATTTAGGATCACTAATAAAAGAAGTAGATACAAATTAGGATTTAAGCGAGTGATAAGTATTAGGGAGTGATTATAGGTTTAGGTTTTCCCCTTTTTCGATAGATTTCTAGGGCTAACGTAACTTAACTCGTTTTATATTCAGCGTGTATATATATGATATTCAGGATATGGATCTCGATGACGATGCCCCACCGCTACCCTCCGACTCTAGTAGCACTTCCGAGGAGTCTGATCCCTCTGAGGGGATGCCTGATGCCGATGATGAGATTGAGTCCTATGTTCCGATGTCTGATTCTGAGGTTGAGAGTCCCGAGACAGTGTCCATGTCTATTATCGATACCGTGCCTGTACCCGTTTCAGTACCAGCAGTGACCCCTTCTGTCACCGAGCACGGTGAGTCATCCATAGGATCTTACTCAGTCCCCGAGCCTACTCCAGGACGCACTTTTGCGGATTTGGTTCGTGAGTTCGAGAGGCTATCAGGACAGAATGCAGAGCTGAAGGAACTCATTGAGAAGATGAAGGTAGAGGCCCAGTTACGAGTGGATTTGACTACAATCGATTGGAGGGGACGTATTAAGATGCTTGAGGAGGCAGTGAGAGACCGCCGGAATCGGAACCCCTCCGTTGACGCTTTAGAGGAGGCTCGTAAGCTTTCGGGCGTAGTTAGTTGGACATTGTGTGAGCTTCGCGAGACTCTTGGTTCTCGCAAGTAGAGATGTGGATGGTGATGATGATTGTGAGTGGGACATATAGTAGAGCCCACTAGTTTCAGTATGAGTACTACTAGTATAGGATGTTTTCCCTGTTTTCCAGTACTAGTAGACGGATGGTTGTTTTTAGTCAGTTTTATTTCAGATCTGATGTAGTAGGGCTGTATGCCCTTGACTTTTGTGATGTTGGAACCTTTCCGTTTTAGTACCGTATGTTTATTCGTATATCCCTATGTTCACTGTTTAACTTATTGTTTTTACATACCGTCTTTTCATAATTATCAACCTGTTCATATAAACCCTGTTGCATGATTTGAACTGTACCCATATCATATTTAACTGTTGGAACCGATCATCTATTGGTACCAGACGGAGGAACCCTATTTCTTTAAATATATACCTACTTGTTGTTTACCAAACTGTTTACTCTCTTATCAGAAAGATGCCTCCCAGAAGAAGACCTACCACTAATGATGAGGACCAAAATTGAAACCAAGATAACCCTACCATGGCCCAGATGTTCCAATTACTTCAACAACAAACTGCCGCTTTTGTTCAACATCAAGCTGCTCAACCAGCTGTTGCTTTTAAATCTTTCCAAGCTGTTCACCCTCCAGAATTCAAAGGCATCCTGAACGCCATTGAAGCCAAGTCTTGGTTGATGGATATTGAGAAGTCTTTTGCATTAGTTAGGGTTGATGAAGTTCAGAAGGTGGAGTTTGCTAGTTTTTATTTGAGGTCAGAAGCGAACTTTTGGTGGGAGTCTGTTAAGACTGCAAAAGGAGATGCCATTTCATGGCCTAGGTTTGTGGAGTTATTTAATGAGAAGTATCTGCCAGGATATCTACGAGATCAGTTGGAGATTCAGTTTATGGAGTTGAGGCAAGAAGGTATGACCGTAGCAGAGTATGAAGCCAAGTTTACTGAGTTGTCTAGATTTGCACCCCAGTATGTGGAAAATGAGGCTAGTAAAGCTAAGAAGTTTCAACATGGATTGAAGCCTTGGTTAAGAAGTAGAGTTGTCGCATTCGAGTTGAGAACTTATGCTGCCGTTGTGCAGAAGGCAATGATTATAGAAGGAGAAAGTGACTTGAATCAGAAGGAGAAAGCTAGTAAGAAGAGGAAGCTTGAGAAGGTGGAGAAGAGTCAAGAGGCAGAAGGCCAAAGGAGTTTTTCCAACAGGGGAAAGTTTGGAAATCAACCCGGAGGACAAAGAAATTTTCAGAAGTTTGGAAGGGGTAATGGAGGACAAGACCGTAGACCTCAAGGAGTGAACCCTCAGGCTATAACAAGACCTGTGCTACCAGATTGTAAGATTTGTGGAAAGAAGCGCCCGGGTATCTGTAATAAGCCTAATATAGTTTGCTACAAGTGTGGGAAGAAAGGATACTATGCTCAAGAGTGTTTTGAAGTGAAGCCAGTGGGGATGGTTTGTTTTAAGTGTGGCAAGATGGGCCATATCGCGAAGAATTGCAAGGAGCCTGTTCAGACTGCTAATGTTTTGAGCATTGCTGCACCTCCAACACCGCATCAAGTACCACAGCCCAGAGCCCGTACTTTCAACATGTCTGTCAAAGATGCTGTTAATGATGTCGACGTGGTTGCAGGTACGCTTCCTTTCGACTCTTTTGAAGCTAAAGTTTTAATTGATTCTGGAGCAACTAGATCATTTATATCTGAAAGATTTCTTGATAAATTGCATTGTGAGATTCGTCCATTAGAAAAAGCTTTAGTAGTAGAAGTTGCTAATCAGGATAAGATTGTTGTAGACCGAGAGTGTCCTAACTGTAAAATTGAGATTGGAGGGTTTCTTTTCTACGCGGATTTGTTACCCTTTAAGTTGGGAGAATTTGATGTTATCTTAGGAATGGATTGGTTGGCCGAGTGCAATGCGTAGATTGAGTGTAGAAAGAAGCAAGTGAAGTTGTATACCAAAGATGGTAGTGAAGTAGTGTTTCAAGGACAGAAGCAAGATAAGAAATTTTTAACGTTTATTCAAGCAAAGAGATTGTTGAAACAAGGATGTGTAGCCTATTTGGCACATGTAGTTGATACGGAGAAACAAGTTCCTAGGACGGAAGATATCCCAGTTGTGAATGAGTTCCCTGATGTATTTCCCGACGAATTGCCAGGATTACCTCCAGATAGAGAAGTTGAATTCCCGATTGAGTTAGCACCAGGAACTGAGCCAGTATCTAAGGCACCATATAGGATGGCACCTGTTGAAATGAAAGAATTAGCTGTTCAGTTGCAAGAATTGTTGGATAAAGGAGTCATAAGGCCGAGTGTGTCACCGTGGGGAGCACCAGTTTTATTTGTTAAGAAGAAGGATGGGAGCATGAGGATATGTATTGATTATAGAGAACTTAACAAGTTGACTATTAAGAGTAAGTATCCACTGCCAAGAATTGATGATTTGTTTGACCAACTGAAGGATGTTGCTTACTTTTCTAAGATCGATTTAAGGTCAGGTTATCACCAGTTAAAGATCAAGCCAGAAGATATTTCGAAAACTGCTTTTCGCACGCGGTGTGGACATTATGAATTTCTAGTGATGGCTTTCGGATTAACGAATGCGCCAGCTATATTTATGGATTTAATGAATAGGGTATTCAAGAGGTATTTTGATAAATTCATTATCGTATTTATTGATGACATCCTTATATACTCGAGGAGCCCTGAAGAGCATGCTGAGCATTTGAGGATAACATTGGAGACCCTGAGAAAGGAAAGGTTGTATGCGAAGTTTGCCAAGTGTGAGTTTTGGTTGCAAGAAGTGCAATTTCTAGGACATGTGATTAGTAAGGAAGGAATTAGAGTGGATCCTGCCAAGATTGAAGCTATTGTGGATTGGAGTAGACCGAGAACTCCTACTGAAGTAAGAGTTTCTTAGGATTGGCTGGTTATTACCGGAGATTTGTTCAAGATTTTTCAAAGATTGCTACGCCATTAACTAAGTTGACTCGGAAGAATGAGAAGTTTGTTTGGAGTGATAAGTGTGAAGAAAGTTTCCAAGAATTGAAAAAGAGGCTAGTTACCGCACCAGTGTTGGTACTGCATGATGAGAAAGGAAATTTTGTTATCTATAGTGATGCCTCGCATAAAGGATTAGGTTAAGTTTTGATGCAACACGGAAATGTTATTGCGTATGCTTCGAAGCAACTTAAGCCGCATGAGCATAAGTATCCGACACATGATTTGGAGTTGGCTGCGATAATATTCGCATTGAAGATTTGGAGACATTACTTGTATGGAATAAAGTGTGAGATCTTCACCGACCACAAAAGTTTAAAGTATATTTTCACCCAGAAGGAGTTGAATATGAGACAGAAAAGGTGGTTGGAATTGATTAAGGATTACGAATGTACAATAAGTTATCATCCCGGTAAGGCAAATGTTGTTGCTGATGCATTAAGTAGGAAGAAGAGATTGAATATGTTGACTATGCCGAAGGAACTGTATCAAGAATTTGAAAAGTTGAATTTAGAAGTTTTTGATTCAAAGGATGCAGATGAATTTCTTAGTACAATGACTTTTCAACCAGAGTTGTTAGAGAAGGTTCGGAGATGCCAAGAAGAAGTGATGAGTTGTGAGATTAACACGTTGACTGGAGAAGAAATCTGCACACAGAAAGATGATAAAGGTATTCTAAGATTTGGAAAGAGAATATGGATTCCTAATGTTTCGGAGTTGAAGAGTGAGATTTTAACTGAGGACCTGATAAGTGGATTTATATCCACTTGGATCGCTTCGATTCGGCTTAAATTGATTTTCTTGGACTCAAGTTTATTGTAGTTTTGATATGTTTTGCTTAGTTGTGCAGATTTGCAAGAATATCGATTATGGTTGATGCTTCTATCGTGTTTGGAGGATTAATTGATTAAAATTCGGATTTTCCGGGAAGGTTGCGCAGTCTACACTGTTTTGGCCATATCTGGAGTTCTATAAGTTTGTTTGAGGCCCGTAAGCTGTCCACGCGAAGCCTGGAAGATTTTCTACAACTTAGGACAGGATTTGTGCGCGCAAGTTGCGTGTGTTGAGAGCAGATTGCGCGACAAGCAGATTGATGGGAGCAGAGAATTTACTGTTTTGCCCTTTTCAAGTTCTAATTGTATTTTGGGCAGTTTTTGGTACCTAAATCGAATTCTAATTGTAATAGAAGGCAATTTCTTGCTGGGCAAGACTTGGAGTGCCTATATAAACACATCCAACCCTTTGTAAATTAGAGAATTAGACAATTAGACAATTAGATATCTTGTACATAATATAGCTTAGATCTGCAAGGGAGAAAAGGAGAGAAGAATTCAACGCTCGTGACAAGCAACGGATCTAGATCTACTTCATCTTTTGTATCATAGATTTGTTTTCTCAACTCTTGTTTTATTAATATTATTACTTTCTTTCATATCTTGTCTTCTATCATGGTTTCATCAGATCCCTTGATGATGAGCAGTTCGATATGAGCTAATCGTTGTCATGGGATTCTAACAGATTTATCTATGTAGCTTAGTAGTTTGATTGCTTTAAAGATTTATGTGTGGTGAATTCTTGATATCCTCGTATGGTTGTGTTTCATGTGTTTAGATGAGTCGTGAACATCTAATTTGTTAATCTCTTGCGAAACGAGAGTGGATCTTGAGATTTAGAACTTGCCATGCTAGCATAGGATAGGTTGATATTATTATCATGATTTGTGGCATACATAGAGATATGATGCTACCCTATGTGATCTAAGTGGATAACTTGTGCTTAAACCTTTATGTTTACAAATTCTATAGAGATATAGGGTCTAAACATAATTGGTGTCTACCCATCTTCTATCTCTTTTGTGGATGCATGTGTAGTTTGGTATTAGTATACCGAGAGGTAGCTTTTACTTGTTTCGTGTTATCCGATCAGATATCAAAACCATCGTATGTATTAATTAAAGGCATCATCTCTAAGTGAAGTAGATAATGAAGTTAGGATCTCATGTTTTCTCTTGCAGAAGTAATTAGATTTAAATTCTCATTAGTTAAGTAATTCTTAGTTTTATTAATTTGTTTCTTAGTTAATTATAGTTAATTAAAATCTTGTTATTTGTCTTAGCAGTGCATAATAACCATACATTGTTGCATAGGTACAAAACTGAATTAAAACCATAACCAGATCTCTGTGGGAACGAACTCAACTTTATTCTATATTACTTGTGACCACGTACGCTTGCGTGATATTGTGTTAACAAGTTTTTGGTGCCGCTACCAGGGATCATCGGTGTTTTATTTTTGGTTTATGTGCTTGTCAATATTGGTCGTTAGAGTTCACTGACTCGGATTAGTTACTTATCTATTCTTGTGTAGTTCGTTGGTGTTTCAGGTACTTGTCAGAGAGCGTTGACTTTGAAGATGGATTTTCTTAATTACTATGGAGTTCAGCAGGGGGTTAGTGTTTGTGAGCTATGTGCGGGCGCACATGAGACGAATCAGTGCTGGAGCAACCAAGGTGGTATTCAACAACCTCAGCAGCCTTATCAGCAGTATCAAGGTCAACAATATGGAGCACAACCTTACTATCCTCAGAATTTTCTGCAGTAGCAGAACCAGGATTTTCAGCATCAGCTAGGGCAGAATTTTCTACAGCAGTATGACCCGTGGCAATCTGAACCTCTGAGTTATGAGGAACAACCATATTTTCAATACCATCCTCAACAGTACCAGCAAGATGTTCCAAATACGTCAAATTTTTTTGGTAATGAAGAGTTTCAACATCAGCAACCTACTCCTACTTTTCAGTCAGATGAGGTTGATGTTATGGAGGAGATTAGGATGCTTGTGAAGAGTAATGAGGAAGGTGTCAAATCTTTGGAGACACTAGTTGCTCAAGTTGTGAGAGCCTTGGAACAAGAGAAACAACAACTCATACTAGAGGCAATTCCAGAAAATAACGGTGACTTAGAGCAAGGTACTGCATGCTTAATTGAGGAAGACAAATTCCAAGGTGAGGTGAGCATTCGCAAGCCATGTGAGGAATTTGATCATGTTTGGATGGTGGATGATTTGGAAAGGGCACTATTTGGGACAGACACTGATGAGCTGCACAAATTTTAAAAATTGGTATGTGCGTACCAAGAGGCTGAAGAACATGGGAAAAACGCAGGTCTTCTACTAGTCTCAGAGTTTAATGATGGAGGTAGCGCATTAGAGCCAATGGAGGAAGTTCTCTTTGAGGAACCAAAGGCTTCAGTAACTTACATTTATCCTCCTCCATTATATTCAAGAGAAGCCCGCGAGTGTGTGTTGTTCTACAAATTGACAGATTTTGGGTCAACAGATGAAGGCATTGGAATAAGACATAGTTGTTATACGAATTGGCCAAGTGAGGAGAAGGGGTAGAAGGTGTGCCGCCGTGATGACGATGAAGTCTCACGAAGAGAGGACCAGGCAAACTATTATCATCCTTAATGGAGGCTTGGAAGTAACGTCAAGCTAATGACATTAAACGAGCGCTTCTTGGGAGGCAACCCAAGCATTGTTGTATACTGGTATGTTTTCTACTTTCCCTCGTATTTACTTCCATTCAATGAGGGCATTTAATATTTTAAGTTTGGGGGTGGTTTGGGGGATTAGTAGTTGTTGTATTATGTGTTCATGTAGGATTTCATGTTTTACATATTAGTAGTAGTAAATTATGCATTTATGTTGGTGTTATCTACGTTTGTTTCATATAGGACATTATGTTTTTATGTTCGTATATCATGTGAGTTCATAATAGTTTGCATTTGCACCCATGCTTGATAGGAATTTTGTGTTGTTGATGTTTTTGATTGAGAAGTGATATGCTTTGTTCTTGTACACACACATACACTAGTAAGTTGAAGCTAGTAGACTTATTGAATGTTGTGAGTAATTAGAAGGACATGAATATGTGCAAGTTGATTTAGTTTGCATTCTTTGAATACAAGTAGGTGCATTAGAGAGATTTTTGCTTGGGATTTAGTATGTTTTTCCCGCCAAGTGAGCTTTTGAGCCATATTGCATTGTTGCAATTTTATTCGTTTGCTTGAGTGTCCACGGATTGTTTGCATTGCTAGCAGTTGTTTGAGATCTTTCTTGAAACGCATGACATTATTTGACGATTAAAATGATAAAGGCATTTAGGAATAACCACATATTTTCCCATATTACCACACCATGTTTACATGTTCAATTAGTTAACCCGTTGAGCTTAATCCTATTTTTTTTCCGGTGACATACCACATTACTTGCCTAGACCTTTTTCTTGTATTGGCCTTACATTAATTTGAACCCACATTATCAAAGGCTAGTAGGGTGCTTAAGGGAGTAATAAGGTGTGCAAGGAGGGGTTTATTGTTGGTCATAATTTTGGGGGAAATATTGAAATTTGGGTTTGGTTGTTGCTTGATAGTCGGCATGTGTAATAAAATCGTGGGATCATTGTTATTGTCTATATTATTGTTGCTTTAGCTCTCGGGAAAAAAAAAGAAAAAAAAACAGAAAAAAAAGAAAAAAAAAGAGAAAAAAAAAATTATATTATGAGAGCATGTTTGTGTTTATTGTGATCCTACTTTAGTCGACTAGTCGAGTGTTTTTGTTGAGAAAAGTATGGGAGGGAAATAGGTGGTTGTGTATGATTTATTATAAGCTCCTACTAGCTTTTGACACTTCACCTGTTTTGGCTTATTTGACATACCTTGTCCCTAGCCCCGTTACAACCCAAATAAAGACCTTTTGATTATCGTCATTGATGTATGTTGTGTTAAGAGTTAGATTGATACCAAATGTCAAGCATGCTTATGATTTTGTTGGAATTGAGTGATACACTTACCCTTGTTCTTGAGTGAATATTCTTTTATGAGTGGATTATGAGTGTTTGCTTGTTTTTGTGTATGAATTCCCGAGTTTTGTCTCAAAGATGTGCTCTTGTAGGCTTAGCATGGTTACTAACTTATTCTTACACTGGACATGGACTTGTGACAACTTGTGCATGTTCATGGAGTAGACTATGTGAATACTTGCACTTTCGACACCAAGACATTGCGTATTTACTTTGATTCTTAAGTTGATATGGTATGAGAGGATTTGAAAGTATGGTAGGATATTAGTAGAAAATTAATTGCATTTTCATATTAGTTGCATTCATGCATTGCATTGTTATTGCATTAGGTTAGATGGATTTTGTGGGTACATTCGCTATAGGCCCTCACGAGACCTTACTCGTCCACTAGGGCTGCCTAGGGGTTTAAAGGGCTTGTTGCATATGCCAAATGCAACCGTGATCACCTACGGAAGTGGTACTAGTTAGTTAGTTGTAATTGTTTATGCTTGAGGACAAGCATCGGTTTAAGTTTGGGGGTGTGATAAGTGGATTTATATCCACTTGGATCGCTTCGATTCGGCTTAAATTGAGTGTCTTGGACTCAAGTTTATTGTAGTTTTGATATGTTTTGCTTAGTTGTGCAGATTTGCAAGAATATCGATTATGGTTGATGCTTCTATCGTGTTTGGAGGATTAATTGATTAAAATTCGGATTTTCCAGGAAGGTTGCGCAGTCTACACTGTTTTGGCCATATCTGGAGTTCTATAAGTCTGTTTGAGGCCCGTAAGCTGTCCACGCGAAGCCTGGAAGATTTTCTACAACTTAGGACAGGATTCGTGCGCGCAAGTTGCGTGTGGTGAGAGAAGATTGCGCGACAAGCAGACTGATGGGAGTAGAGAATTTACTGTTTTGCCCTTTTCAAGTTCTAATTGTATTTTGGGCAGTTTTTGGTACCTAAATCGAGTTCTAATTGTAATAGAAGGCAATTTCTTGCTGGGCAAGACTTGGAGTGCCTATATAAACACATCCAACCCTTTGTAAATTAGAGAATTAGAAAATTAGACAATTAGATATCTTGTACATAAGATAGCTTAGATCTGCAAGGGAGAAAAGGAGAGAAGGATTCAACGCTCGTGACAAGCAACGGATCTAGATCTACTTCATCTTTTGTATCATAGATTTGTTTTCTCAACTCTTGTTTATTATTTGTCTTAGCAGTGCAAAATAACCATACATTGTTGCATAGGTACAAAACTGAATTAAAACCATAACCAGATCTCTGTGGGAACGAACTCAACTTTATTCTATATTACTTGTGACCACGTACGCTTGCGTGATATTGTGTTAACAGGCCCATAGTTCGAGATATTCCATTCATCCCGGGAGTACAAAGATGTATCGGGATTTGAAAGAGAATTTTTGGTGGCCAAATATGAAGCGTGAGATATCCGAATGGATAAGTAAATGTTATACATGTCATAGAATAAAAGCTGAGCACCAGAAGCCAAGTGGATTGTTGCAACCGTTGGATATTCCCGAGTGGAAATGGGAACACCTTGCTATGGATTTTGTAGTAGGATTACCAAGAACTAAGGCAAATCATGATGCGATTTGGGTTATTATTGATCGATTGACAAAGTCTGCTCATTTTCTGTCAATCAACGAGAGATTTTCATTAGACAAGTTGGTACACTTATATTTGAAGGAGATAGTATCCCGACATGGAGTTCCTGTTTCAGTAGTATCTGATCGAGTCCCAAGGTTTAACTCAAGATTTTGGAGACAATTTCAAGAATGTTTAGGAACCCAGCTCAAGATGAGTACTGCTTACCATCCACAGATGGACGGACAAAGTGAAAGGACCATTCAGACGATAGAGGATATGCTCAGAGCTTGTGCTCTAGATTTCGAACGAAGTTGGGATGAACATCTACCATTGGTTGAGTTTTCTTATAATAACAGTTACCATGCAAGTATTGGTATGCCGCCGTACAAAGCTTTATATGGGAGGAAATGTAGATCCCCAGTATATTGGGAAGAAGTTGGTGAAAGAAAGATTCTAGGACCAGAGCTGCTCCAGCAGACAAAGGAAAAGGTTGAGGTTATTCAGAAAAGATTAGTAACTGCCCAAGATTGACAAAGAAAGTATGCTGATTTAAAGAGAAAGGATGTAAATTTTGAGATAGGTGATCAAGTGTTGTTGAAAGTGTCGCCATGGAAAGGAGTCACAAGGTTTGGTAAGAAAGGAAAACTGAGTCCCAGATATGTAGGGCCATTTGAAGTTTTGAGGAAAGTCGGAAAAGTTGCTTACGAGTTGGCATTGCCACCGCACATGCATCATATTCATAATGTGTTCCATGTATCTATGCTTAAGAAGTACCATCCTGATGTGAACCATGTAATCGAGTACGAGCCTATCGAGATTCAGCCGGATCTGTCTTACGAGGAGCAACCAATAGAGATTCAAGATAGAAGCGATAGAAAACTTAGAAATAAAGTTGTAAGATTAGTTAAGGTTTTGTGGAGGAATCCTAGAGTCGAAGGGTCGACTTGGGAACTTGAAAGCGAAATGCTTACCAAGTATCCTCATTTGTTTACTTAGGTGAGATTCTGGGGACAGAATCCTTTTAAGGGGGGAAGGCTATAACGACCTAGAATTTTTCGCAATATTTAAATGCTTATTTAATTGTTAAATGTGGAAGGTATGTGATATATATGATGAGTACATCGTTATGAAGTTGAGTTATGTGTGAAGACATGATTATGTGATCATATGATATTTGGTACGTGTCGTATGTGTTTGTAGAATTTTAATTATATTTTTGGAGCATTAAAAGTATTTTCAAAGTGCATTTTTAATCTTTTAAAATTCATATAAAATCATTGGAACTGGTTTTAATTATGAAATCTTTTACATTATCATCTTTGTGATATTATTGAGTTATAAAAATTAGTGTGGATATTTAATTATGAGTTTTAGTACCTTAAAATGATTTAGAAAAGCGTTATTTCTATTAAAGAGCTTTTACTTCGAAAATTCATATAAAATTCATTTTTGATCCAAATATTATTTTAAAAATATGGGGATGCTTCTAAATTCATGATCTTTATTTTAAAATTTTCTAAGAATATTTTCACCCCATTCCTATATTTTATTTCGATTTAAAAATGAGTTAAAATCAGTTTTCAGAAATAAGTAAATAGTAATTATGAAATTACTATATTACCCCTGAATTTGAGAGATAAGAGACATGGTCTCTTCCTTCTTCTCTTTATTCTCTCAACTGTCAATCTCTCTCTGATTCTCTCCGTTCTCTCTCCTCTCTTGGCACACTCTCTCTCCTCTCCGTTACTTCATTTTCCGGCCGGTTCGAACGATCCGAGACCGGGGTTGTGCATATTTTTCAATCCTTTATCTCCCTCTGACATTGCATGTCGTGTTGGTGATA
Source organism: Saposhnikovia divaricata (assembly GCA_036435485.1). Taxonomy (NCBI): domain Eukaryota; kingdom Viridiplantae; phylum Streptophyta; class Magnoliopsida; order Apiales; family Apiaceae; genus Saposhnikovia; species Saposhnikovia divaricata. Next base: position 131,552,186 of record CM071594.1, on the reverse strand, counting down.
AAAATCTCAAACCCACTTTGGGGTTTTGCTTTAGCTCGACTGTTTGCTTTGATTCTTGCTTTAAAAATCAGTACCCATGGTTTCTAGTCTCTGTTTTGATGCTTAAAAACCATGTTGGTGTTGTTCTATGCGAATTTGTTTGTATATACATGTCTACCGTGTATATATGTTCGACTTTTATGAAGAAATTATAAACCCACTTCGTTTTGTCTTAATTCTTGCAGGATTACTTCGAATATTACTTAGTTATGATGCCCATGATCATCCGTATATGATTATAAGTTTGTTTGTGTTGGTATTGTGCTGAGTTAAGATGGTTCGAGTATATGTATACATGTCGTGTATGTATGATCGAATTTTGTGAAGAAAAATTAAAAACCCACTTTGGGTTATGCTTGAATTTGAACTGCCGTGCTTTAATCTTTGTTAATTGCTATGTTTACAAAGTTTAATCGGTAGAACTTTCGTGTTGGAAGCTCAAATTAAGAGTACCACCGAAATTTTTGCCCGTCGGCTATGATTTTTGTAATGAGCCGGTGAATCGACGATGATGAACATGAGTCGAAAATTGATTATTATTCGTATAAGAAGTTTTCAAAAGAAATTTATAAACTTGCAAGATTGGTTTTCAAATTATTAAATTCGAATTTTTATGATTATTCGAGTTACCATGAATTATGTGATATTAATGATTCATTGAAAATTGTTTAGTGATTATTGTTGATTATGTGGTATATAGTATGAGTATGATTATAAATCCTTGGGCTTGAAGATGGATTTTATATCCATCATAGGTACATGATTGCTATTTGGAGCCGGATAAATTTTCCAAGGAATAGTCCGTTTTATAAAGGAGACTCTGTCCGATTTTCGTGGAAATTATATGAAGTATATGAGTTGTGTTTGTCTGCTAAATGCTAAGTGACTTATGTGAATCGCATGACCTATATGCTATGTGCTAAGTGATTAAAGTATTACGAGTCGAACTGATAGTTAAGTATCGACACGATATAGGAATCGTTTGGGTAGATTAAGACGAGACGATTAAGTGATGTAGTATTCTAAAGTAGTAATTATGTTTATGTAGATACGAAGAACGTAGGCCCTAGCAATAAAGGAAAAGCGAAGGTCGAGTACCAGTAGTAGGTTGAGCTGAGTTGTTGCATTCTATCAGAGACAAGTAACTCTATCTTTACTTGCAGTTTCTATTTCTTGAATGATGTACCATGTTGATTCAAGCATGTCTACCTTATACCATGTTATTCGTAAAGCTTGTGTAGCCTAATTCTTTCTAATTATTTCTTGACCATATATGTCAAACAGAGTCATCCCTGATCAAACCTAATTGACTGACGGTTAAATAAGTCTTCTACTTGACCTATGTCCGTTACCAGTCAAACCTATGTTGACCCTAAAAAACACATAAATTCCTTATGACCCAAACACTGATACAAACATTTAAACACCTTTAATGTTTTCTTAAAACTTGAAATCTGATCAATTGCCTTAATGCCCTTGAGTCTAAATCTCTTTGATCCAGACTTGTATCCCTACCTTATTGATGTTAGAAAGCCTAGTCAAACTCTTTGACTTTTATCATTGCAAATCAAAAATGAAATGTTTTCGTAAAGTTACTTTAAAGTTACCTAGACTGGGCTGATTTGTTATCAGAGAGTCGAAAGTACTTCGAGGTAAAGGATTTTGAAAAGGTTAAGAGTTGAAATGTTTTGTAAAGTTAAAATGAGCTTTTTGAAAGTTAAAAAGAGTTTCGAAAGCTAAACAAGAATTTTTATAAAATGTTAGGAACTCCTTTTAAATGGTTTCCACGGATTTCTAACGATTGGAGAGACGGGATGAAAGTCCCGTCTGTTTCGTGAAGTAGTATTGTGTAGTTCTGGTTTGTCCAGTCCGACACCTTTATAGGCCAATGTGTTGCCTCTTGGGACCCCAAGCTATCCTAATGAGAGGAAATAATGACCAGAGGGACTTTGTGTCCGGTATGGGGACCTTACGGGCTGATCACCTGTATTGTCTGATATAAATAAAACTCCAATCAATTTTCTTTAAAATGCTGTTTACTTTTATTTATCGTGAAATGAATTGGTTTACCTTTTGAAATATCAATTGCTTCATAGTTTTGAAGAATATTTACTTTGCTATCCTGTTGTCGGTTGATTTCATATCATATACCCGTACCAGGACCCTTGCTTTATTCCCGGATAACCATGTTACACCTTGAGTTACTGCCATCTCATAAATTCTCATATTATGTTGTTAGTAGAGATTAGTAGTTTCTTGCTGAGCGTTGGCTCATTATTATTTTATCTAACCCTTTTGACAGTAACTAAGAATCATGGTCCGTACTATGCAAACCGCGAGGAAGCGCACTTTTAACCGTGGGCCCAAAGTGGTTCATTTCCAGATAGCTCCCGAGGTAGATGCAACAACAGCTCAGTGAGGAGACCTAGATAGTTGTGAGGATGGAATAGTCTTTTGAGAACATGAATGTAATAATGATATATTTGAATTCAGGTTTGTATTAATAATCTAGTTAGATGATGGCTTGCTTGTTTCATACCATTACCCGGAAAGATCTTGGATTGTAGTGTCAGGGCCAGTCAGCAGGTTGTCTTTTATATTATATTTTAGGTTGTATGCATCTAGATGTGTGTCAGTGACCCCACGATCTAGGCCCCGGATCAGGAGGGCGTCACATTAATAATTACGTGTGACTATATTTCTTGTTCTCAAGAAATATCGAATATATCTAACCTATTGATATTGTTCAGATAAAAGAAAATGCCACGTGGAAACTCCATTTAAGTCTCTGGAATCAGGATGATATTGATCAAGATTTCAAGTGTGACCATCAGGATTTGAAAATTATTATTTTTAAATCACATTGCGTCTTGTGATTATTTTGATGGGAGATCACAACAGGAAAAGGAAGCTGATCAGTATTGATTTTATTCTGATAATACCTTGATTTCTTTCATGAAAATCAATTTTGGATTTTATTTTCCAAAAATCGTGGGTAACCGCACTTTTCAGGGACTGACTCCTGTCAACCTACGTGCCGACGTGGGATAGTGGTCTGAAAGATTTGTGAAATATATTTGTTTTGAAACTCTAATCGTGTAATTGTTTTCCCTAATTTCACATTCTCTAAAGCAAAAACACTCTCGAGTTTTCAAAATCACTAATCCATTTCAAGAATTTTTCAAGTTCTTTTCAGATCAAAATCAATGGCAGCTCAGAGAAGATTACCTAAATCAGTAGCCTTCAAGTTTGGTGACTTCGATTTTATGACGAACAATCATGTAGCAGCTATCACCAACAAGGAAGGAGTGTCAACTGATTTTCACCCAATCATGGACTTTTGGGCATATGGACCATTAAGTTATGCATTGACAGCATCTCCACAGATTAATCAAGCAGCTGTTACACAAGCTTGGGAGAATGCTGAGGTAATTGATTCTACTCAGAGTCAATCAGGTAAGATTGTTCTACACTTAGGACAAGACTCATTTGATGTTACTGAATCTGTTGTTAATCCAGTACTTCACTTACCTGTTAGTTTGAATTATGAGAATGTACCATATGATGATGATGTTAGAACTATGTTATCTGCATTAGGTTATAATGGACCTTTAGATAACATGAGCCAGTTAAGAAGACCTTGCTTAGGAAAGAGTGGTCTTTCTTCGTTGATCAATTAGCTAAATGCTTTACTGGTAAATATAGTTCTTTTGATCAAATTACTGCTGTTACTTCTCACATTGCTTATAGCTTGTTATATAACAGAGTAATTAACATTGGTAACGTTGTCTTAAGTCAGATGTGTCTCAAACTTTGGTCAAGAGATCAAGGCAGGAAAATGGTTTATTATCACAGATTTATGCAAATGTTTATTAACCATTTTATTCTTGATGTTGAAACTAGATTTGGAAGGGAACATTGTGTTTCTTCTTATGTACAACAAAAGAGAATTTTCTCTGACATTACAAAGATGGACAATGAAAAGAATCTAGATGAAATACCTGCAATACACTATCCACAGCATGTTCAGGTAATTCTAAATACTCATCTTCCTACTCTCTACAATTCTTCTTTCTTTTGTGGTGAAATGACTCAGGAATCTCAATTGGAGGAGAACCCACCTGTGTCTACCCAAGTAACCCAAAACCTTTTAGTCTCTGAAACAATTCAAGAACCAAGTTTTGATCCATAGCCTATTGTTTCAAAGAAACAAACCTCTGTTGTCTCTCAAAAGACCTCATTTGTAAGGAAGAGAAAATTTGTTGTGTCAAGTAGTAGTAGCTCTAGTGAAGATGATGATGATTTAACTCTTGCTGAGAGAGCAGAATTGAAGGATGCAATTCAACTTTCTCTGTTAGCACAAAGAGATGAAACACCTAGCCACACCAAGCTGCAGTCTCTCAAAAGGCTGTAGTACTTAAAAAGAGAAAACAGTTACTGGATACTGTCTTTCAAAAGACTGTGTCTATTGAAAATGGATCTCAACCCAAGATCACTTCTGTGTCTACACCTCTTGAGTCTTCTCAGGATAAGTATTTTGCTCACTATACCAGGAGAGTAAGGAGTATGTTAAATATAATTGATGTGTTTTAATCAGTGTTTAAGTGTTACAGGGAGTTATCAGAGTTTAGCTGGAAGCAGTCAGAGTTTAGTTAAACTCTGACAGATGGAAGCTCGACAGAGTTTGTTAAATTCTGTCTGGAGGAAGCGCGTCTACTGTTCAACAGAGATTAAAGATTAATTATGGAAGCGATATCTTTGAAGATTGGATAGCTATCAAAGAGATCGAGTTGACATAGGAGACGTGTGACAATCTGTAATTGATATCATTGTATAGCTGATTATTAGGAGTATCAATTAGAGATTGTATCGTAGCTGTATGTTATATAAATACAGATAGGTTAACCCTAGAAGGGTATCGATAACGAATTATCTTTATTGTAACCTAGCAGCTCTTTGTGATATTTTACATCATGAAGAGGGTTTGAAATACAAGAAGTTTTTAAGTGCATAAACGCTTTTACTTGTTAATCTCTCATACAAAGTTGATTATTAATTGTGTATTCGGCCTAACAAGTGGTATCAGAGCCAATCTGTTACTTTATTACAGGTTAAGATCCAAACACAACAATAATCATGTCAGAAATTCCTCCACCAACACCTACTATTTCTGAAAAAGCTCCTACTACTGTGAGTCGTTATGAACCAATCAGGGTTCCTATTCTAAGGCCATTAGAGTATGCTATGTGGAAGGTCAAGATGACTATGTTTCTGGAGGCTACAGATCCAGAATATCTTGACAGGATTTATGAAGGCCCTCACAATCCTACAAAGCTATCTGTTGCAGTTGCTGGTGAAGCAGCAAAAATGGTTCCAAAGGAAAAGAAGGACATGACTCCTGAAGATCTATCATCAATTGCTAAGGATGCAAAAGTTAGGCATTTACTGCATAGTGCTTTAGACAATGTTATGTCTAACAAAGTCATTAACTGCACCACTGCAAAAGAGATATGGGATGCACTTGAAGTCAGGTGTCAAGGAACTGCAACTATTAAGAAGAATAGGAGAAACATACTCACACAAGAGTATGAGCATTTTGAGGCTAAACCTGAAGAGACCATGACAGAAACATTTGATAGATTCTGTAAACTGATTAATGATCTGTCATTGGTCAACAAAGAGTATGATCTAGAAGACTCGAATCTCAAGTTTCTTCTTTCTCTACCTGAAAAGTGGGATGTGAAAACAACCACTATTAGAGACAACTATGATCTTGCTGAAACAGAGATTGATGAAATTTATGGACTGCTCAAAACTTATGAATTGGAAATGGAGCAGAGAAACAGGAGATCAAGCAGAAAAGTAAAGTCTGTTGCTCTTAATGTTGAAGAGAAGCCTCAGAAGAAAGAGGCAACAAGAAGGAAAATGAAAGGAAAAGCTTTGGTCATACATTCAGAAAGTGATTCACCAAACTCTGATTATGATTCAAACACTTCTGAATCATCTGACTCTGAGGATGATGAAGAAGAAATGAGAAAAATGGCTGTGTTGATGGTGAAGACTTTCAAGAAAATGGGTTTCAAGAATTTCAAGAAAGGAAAAAGGTTTTCTAGGGATTCAAATGAAGACAGGAAAAGCTACAGGAAGTCTGATAAGAGAGATTCTAAAGGGAAGAAGGATAAGTCTGAAATTCAATGCTACAAGTGTAAGGAGATGGGTCACTATGCTCCTGAGTGCAAGAAGGGTAAAACTGGAAAGGTACTCTACACTAAAGGCAGAGATTGGGCAGATACTTCAGATTCTGATGAAGAAGTGAACTATGCTCTCATGGCTACTACTGAATCAGAATCCTCTGAAAATCAGGTACCTCCAACTACCTATGCTTATAATATTGATGACATTGCTAAATTAAGAATATTTCTTAAGTCATTGCATATAAGTTATAGGGATCAGACTTTAGAAAATGAGAGGATAAAAGCTGAAAATTCTGAACTTAAAGAAAGAAATAAACTTGTTGAAGAGAAACTTGAAAACATGCAACAAGTTCAGAAAGAGAGAGATGATGCTGTTTGCAAAGAACAGATTTTGCTTCAGAAATATAAACAACTTGAGTCAGAGTTGGAGGAAGCAAATAATAAAATTAGGACTTGGACTAATTCTGGAAAGGATACTCAACAGATTTTTAAAATGGACACTGTTGGTCTAGGTTATAATGAGGGAGATGAACTTAGATTTCAAAATCAAGTTAAAGTCAGAACTAAATTTGTTCATGGAACCAGTAAATTTTTGTCTGAAAATGAAAAGGAAGCTGTCAAAAGAAAACCAGTAAAAACTAGTGTTAAACAGGTTAATATTGGTTCAATGACAGATAAACAACTCAAACATAAACTGAAGGAGTTAAAATCTGTTGAGAAAAAGAAAGTGTCAAACAAGAACAGAAATGGAAAAGTAGGCATCACTTCAGGAAATAAACCAATGCTTGCTAGTTATGCTCCAAGAAAGACATGTCATAACTGTGGTAGTACTAAGCATCTTGCAAATTTCTGCAAGAAAAATAAAAATATAAATTCTTTACCTACAAAGTCTGAGGTAAAGAAGAATTTTGCTAGAACTAAGCCACAAACTTTATGCACACACTGTGGAAGCACTTGGCATTCCATCTATACTTGCAGAAAATATCATGCTATCTATCATAATTACTATGAACTGAAACCCAATCTGAAATGGGTTAAAGTTGATACTCCAAGTGTAAACACTGATACTGTTAGCTCAAACTCTGATAATGTTAATTCCGCTGCAAAAGCTAACAAAGTTAAGAATGCCAAAGGATCCAAGCAAGTCTGGATCCTTAAAACTAATCCTCAGTAATTGTTTGTGATTGCAGGGTAACAGGGAGGCAACCCTAGTCGTGGACAGTGGATGTTCAGGGCACATGACAGGAAATAAAGCCCTGCTATCAGAATATGAGGAGAAGGCTGGCCCAAAAGTTTCCTATGGTGATGGCAATATAGGAAGAACATTGGGATATGGCAATATCAATCTTGGAAATGTCATCATCAACAATGTAGCTCATGTCCCAGGACTCAAGCATGAGTTGCTATCTGTGAGTCAAATCTGTGACAAGGGATATCATGTAGATTTTCAACCTGAATATTGTGAAGTTATCAGCAAATCTACAGGAAAGGTTGTTCTAGTTGGTCACAGGCAAAACAACATATATGAAATCAAGCTTCTGATAGACTCTGTTGGAAAAGCTGTTTGCCTGTCTACAAGAATGTCTAGTGAAGAGAGTTGGAAGTGGCACAAGAAACTCTCACATTTGAACTTGAACAACATCAATGAATTGATCAGAAAGGATCTTGTAAGAGGACTCCCAAAGACTCTGTTAAATGTTGATGGCCTATGTGACTCATGTCAGAAGGCTAAACAAAGGAAGTCATCTTCCAAGAGCAAGACAGAATTTTCTATCACTGATCCCTATCATCTTCTGCATGTTGATCTATTTGGTCCAGTAAATGTTATGTCTATTGCAAGGAAGAAATATGCTTTAGTCATTGTTGATGAATACACTAGATTCACTTGGGTGTATTTTCTAGCAAAGAAGGATGAAACTGCATCGACTCTGATGGAGCATGTGAAGCTTCTGGACAAAGGATCAAGCAACAAAGTCAGAATCATCAGAAGTGATAATGGAACTGAGTTCAAAAATGCAACAATGGAAGAATTCTGCAAGGACAATGGAGTGAATCAAGAATTTTCAGCACCTGGTACACCACAACAAAATGGTGTAGTTGAAAGGAAAAATAGAACCTTAATTGAAGCTGCCAGAACTATGCTTGATGAAGCAAAATTGCCAACTTATTTCTGGGCAGAAGCTGTTCAAACTGCTTGTTTTACTCAAAATGCAACACTGATCAATAAGCATGGAAAGGCACCATATGAGATGGTGAAGAAAAAGAAGCCTAACCTGAAATACTTTCATATTTTCGGGCGCAAATGTTTCGTTTTGAAGACTCATCCAGAACAGTTGACCAAGTTTGAGTTAAAGGCAGATGAAGGAATTTTTGTTTGCTATCCACTGTCAACAAAGGCATTCAGAGTTTACAATCTGAGAACTAAAGTGATCATGGAATCTATACATGTTTCTTTTGATGATAAGAAGATAACTGGACTTGAAGACAAAGACGAATATGATCAACTGAACTTTGAAAATGAAGTTTTAAACTCTGATGAAGGAAACTCTGATGAAACAATTCTGACAGACTCTGTTGAAACAAACACTGAACCTCTACTGGTAAATTCTGGAGAAACTTCTCAGTCACAACAAAGGGGAGAACCAGTTGAGGGGGAGCATGATCAAGATGAAGAATCAAACACTGATACTGAGTCAACTGAAAAATCTGGATCAAACTCTGATGCTTCAAACTCTGAAAATTCAAATTCTGACTCTGGACAGTCAAGTTCAGGGGGAGTCTCAGAAAACGAAGATAGATCACAACAAAATCAGGAGAGCATGAATCAAGGGGGAGGATCACATGCTGATAGAAGTCATTTGCCTTCTGCTAGGAAATGGACTAAATCACATACACCTGATTTAATAATTGGTGATCCATATGCAAAAGTAAAGACAAGAAGTGCTACTGCAAGTGAATTTCTGTTTCATGCGTTCTTGTCTAAAAATGAACCAAAGAAAGTGGAAGAAGCTCTTCAAGATGCAGACTGGATAACAGCAATGCAGGAAGAGTTAAATGAATTTGAAAGGAATGAAGTTTGGACCCTTGTACCAAGGCCAAAGAACAGATCTATTGTTGGTACTAAATGGGTTTTCAGAAACAAAACTGACAGTGAAGGTGTTATCACAAGGAACAAGGCTAGACTGGTAGCAAAAGGCTATTCACAGCAGGAAGGAATAGACTATGATGAAACATTTGCTCCAGTTGCAAGATTGGAGGCAATCAGAATTTTTCTAGCATATGCCTCTCACAAGAAATTCAAAGTGTTCCAGATGGATGTGAAAAGTGCTTTTCTGAATGGAAAGCTTGAAGAAGAAGTGTTTGTTGAACAACCACCAGGATTTGTGGACCCTAAATATCCAGATTATGTCTACAGGCTAGATAAGGCACTATATGGACTTAAGCAGGCACCAAGAGCATGGTATGAGACACTTGCTCAGTTTCTTCTAGAAAGTGGATTCAACAGAGGAACAATTGACAAAACTCTGTTTTATTTCAATCAAGGAAGTGACCTCCTTTTAGTTCAAATTTATGTTGATGACATCATCTTTGGGTCTACTAAGGATAAACTCTGTAAGAAGTTTGCCAAGGTCATGCAGTCCAGATATCAAATGAGCATGATGGGAGAGCTTAGTTACTTTCTAGGCCTACAGGTGAAACAAACAGAAGATGGAATTTTCATTAATCAAGAAAAATACACCAGAAATCTTCTCAAGAAATTTGGTATGCTTGACTGTTCATCTGCATCAACTCCCATGGCAACAGCAACTAAACTGGACAAAGACACAGGAGTTTCAGTGGATATGACAAACTACAGGGGCATGATAGGTTCTCTTCTATACTTGACAGCAAGTAGGCCTGACATCATGTATGTAACCTGTCTTTGTGCAAGGTTTCAGGCAGATCCTAGAGAGCCACATTTGACAGCTGTGAAAAGAATTTTCAAGTATCTCAAGGGCACCATATCATTAGGTCTGTGGTACCCCAGAGAATCAGATTTCAAGCTACTTGGATATTCTGATGCAGACTTTGCAGGCTGCAAGGTAGACAGAAAGAGCACTAGTGGAAGTTGTCAATTTCTTGGTGACAGACTTGTTTCATGGTACAGCAAGAAACAGAAATCAATCTCCACATCTACAGCTGAAGCAGAGTATATTGCAGCTGGTAGCTGTTGTGCACAGATCTTATGGATGAAGAATCAATTGCTGGATTATGGATTGAGGTACAGTAATATACCTATTTACTGTGATAACCAAAGTGCTATTGCTATGACAGGTAATCCAGTACAGCATTCAATGACCAAGCACATCAGCATAAGGTACCACTTCATCAGAGAACATGTGGAAGAAGGAAATATTGAACTACATTTTGTATCTACAGAACAACAGCTTGCAGATATCTTCACTAAACCATTGAGTGAAGCTACATTTACAAGACTGGTCAATGAACTAGGAATGGTCTCTGGTTCTCACTAGGAATGTTGGTTAGATTCAAACTTTATTTATGTGATGTATTAATCATATTTCCTGATGGTTAAATGCTAAGTGAACTCTGTTGATTAAACTCTGTTATGCATACTCTATTAAACTCTGTCAGCATGTCTGTATGTCATACACTGTTAATAAGTTTGATAAACTCTGTGAACTCTGAGTTGATTTTTGTCTGAATGAAAACACCAATGAAGAAATATGTATGAAGCATGATTCTCAGCAATTAATCATGAATCTTTCTGAGTTATTGAGATCTAATCTTAGATTGTGCAGAAAGTTAACACAGCATGATACTGGCTCATATTTATAGCATCTCTTAGTTTATTTTGTCCTAAACTCTGAGTCTATAAATACTGTGTGCATTACCTTTCATTAAGAACTACTGATGTTGATGAACTCTAAACTCTGTTAGTTATACTCTGATAAAATAAAATGTTTACTGCAATACCCCAAAGAAAATGTATATAGGTTGTTATACTCCTTTGAGATTATGTTGGATACAAGGATGACCCAGGAACCTATTGGTATATAATATGTGCTAAAATTCTCTGATTTTTGGTGACTAGTTAAATACTAGGATGACCCAGGAACTTATCAAAATTATAAGGGCTAAAATTTTTGAATTTTTGGTGACTGGTTCCAACCTCTGATTACTGGATAAAAAAAAAAATGAAAATAAAAAAAAATAATAAAAAAATCGTGTATATAAAGGGGGTATAAAATAAAAATTAATGTATAAAGTTCGATTACTTCAGATTTTAGCTTTCATCATACAGTCAGTGTTTACTATGACAGTTTGTGCATCCAGTGTTTATTGATTTACTTTATGGATTTTATGAAAAATTAGATGCTCTAAAAATTGACTTAGTAAACTCTGCTTCACACACACAAATACTCACAACTGTGCAATTTATGAAAGGGTTTCGATGATAAAGTTGGAGAATTGACAAACGCTGTTGATTCGTGATTTGTACTCTAAGGTAAATTTTCACTTGGACAATTTGAAAGTCTTGGAGTAAGTAGGGTTTTTGACAACTGTTAATCAGTGGATAGTTGATGAATGTGTTCTTTATATGATTACTTTAATTAGTTTTCATATTCTCTTCTTGATTAATTTACTTGAAGAACAGTTCATATAACACAAATAACAGTTGCAGAACACAATGAATATGATTAGAAAAACAAAATTTTCATTGATAATAAGAAAGAGATTACAAGCAAATATTACATCTTTTTGTTCTCTCTATCTGCTAATCTATTCAACAGGAAAGTAAAAGGTCCGTCCACACCACTCCATTGTTAGCAAAAATTCCCAGATCCCATCTTTGCCACTTTATTTGGGTGGAAGTCGAAGGGATAAGGTTATTTTTGCTGACATATTCATTAACAATGGTTGGTGGTGGTGGATGAGGATGCCTTCGAGGAGAGCCACGCCAATGTTGCTTGGAGGGCAGCATCGATGTCGATCACCCTTGCAGGTTTCTCTCTCTCGAGCTCTTCCAAACCAGCATCCATTTGCAGCCACAGCGTCTCAAGCTGCCTTTCCCACTCAAACGCTTCAAATTCTTCACGCGTATAGCTGAAGATGTCCCTCTTCTCGACAAGATGAAGGTTCTTTTCTTTGATGGTAAGGTTGGCCATTGTTTTTCAAGAGTATTTGGTTTGAAGGGTTTGTGATTTTACAGGGGAGACTGAAAGGTTAAAGGTTTAATGAAATAATCTGAGCAAGTCTCTAGGCCTTAAATAGAGATGGGTAAGAACGAAGTTCTTAATCGCTTCGTATTCTGGTTATTAAAGGCAACAGGTAAACGCTTCAAATTCTGATTTTACCTTGGTCCAGATATTTTTTAAAAGAGTATAATTTGATTTTTGTTTAAATCAAATATTTTAATGTTTTAATTTTTAATATACTCTTCTTAAAAATAGGCGCACGTGACCCACTTGCCCTTTAATGTGTCCCACTTACCTATTATCGTGTCCCGCTACACATTAATCAAGGAACTGATTGAGTGTTTGTTACATAAGAGATTGAGTTTTTCATTAATTTAATCACTTTTGTGTCCAAACGATTTTGCTTTATTCTTACTCTCACAGTTTTCTTATTTCTCTCTTGGGCACTCACGCAAACACCTTTTCTACATACATATCTCTTGGAAATTCTTGCAAATTTCTTAACTCAATGGCATCTAAAGCATTCACTGCTCTTGGTTTACGATTTGTTCCCAACAACTATGAAGCTCCACTCTATCATCAACGCGTTCCAGAATCGTTTCATCTCATGCAGAACTTTTTGAGGGATTCAGAGATTGGACAGGCTCTGATTGGACCTGCTACTCTTTCTGCGTCTCAGATTGCTTCATTCTGGCAGAATTCAGTTTATGAGGATGGAGGAGAGAGTGGAACTCCTACCATTATCTTCACTTACGAAGACCAAGATTATGTGATTACTCCACAGACTGTACGAGATACAATGGGTTTTGACACACATACTTCTTATACTCTGGTTAATGAAACTTATCTGAGAGACATGCTACAAGAGATAGGTTACATGGAATCTCTTGACAAGCTCGGCAGTATAAAGCGACCAAATCTCAGAAAGGAATGGAATTTCTTCTTTGATTGCATAACAAGGACGTTCCAGAAGAAAGTCACAAACTGGGATGCCATTCCAATGGATAGTCTCCAAATCGGGTATTCTCTGCTCTATGGTACTAATTTTGATTTTGGTCGACATGTTTTGATGGGCTTAGGTGATAAACTGTCAGAGTCTACCACTGTTTATTATGCTCGTTTTTGTCAAATGTTGTTCAATGCATGTGTACCTGGTCTCGAAATTGATGAAACTGATGAAATTGATCCTTTTAGAGTCAATAAACGAATATTCTCTGATATGACTAACAAGGATGTTGGTAAAGAAAATCTCCTTGCTTTTGTCATGCCTCTTGCTCTACGGAATTTTCTTAATCAACCACAAGAACCACAACAACCTGAACCACAACCAGATCAACAAGAACCTCACCAAGCTGAACCTGAACCACAACAACAACAACAACCTGAAACACATCCTGAACCTCAACCAGAACCAAACACTGAATCACCTGCTCAGTCAGCAAACTCTGATTCACCGTCAGCAAACTCTGACTCTCCATCAAAATCAAAGTCTAAATCTCAGAGAGTTAAGAAAGCAATTGCTGAACGACATGCAAGTCTAAGGCAGGCGGAAGAGACAAAGAGAAAATCAAAACGGAAATCTCCTGAAGCTGTTTACACTAGAAGGGGGAAAAGACTGAAAGCTCGAGCGAACATGCCTAAGTCACCACCTAGTGAAGAGGATTCAGATAATGTACCTCTAGCCAAACGTAGAAAAGTGATATTCTCTGATTCTGTGGATGAAGATCTTGAAGCTCCAGAGGTTGCTTCACAGCAAATACCTCCTGTTGAGGTTGAGAAAGATGATATACCTGCAGAGGATGTAATGCCTGCAGAGGATGAAGTGCTTGCAGAGGACAAAATGCCTGCAGAAGAGGATGCAAGAGATGGTGTTTCTCTGATAAATAATATTCCTGATTCATTTATGCCATTCTCTGATCCTATCTCTGATATTGGTGTAGCTGATCAACCTACGGCTGTTTCTTCTGAAGCTGTGGCATCTCATACTGAGATAATATCTGATGCTCACCACACTGTTGAGGAAGGTGAAGAAATTAATCATGAAACCAAAGTAGCTTCTCATTCAATGCCTGTTGCTGAGCCTGAGCAACATGAAGAAAATCCTGAAAAGCCTACAGAAGATATTGCTAAACCTATGGCTGAAGATGAACCAGTTAAAGCTACAAGTGTTGAAGCTGAAGGTGACAGTAGTGCAAACTCTGATACTTCTCTGAGTGCACTAGTACAAACTGATGATAAACATACACGTTTTTCTCAACGTTGTACTTCTCATGAAGTTGAGAGAGCACAATTTGCCAAGAGTGCTGCTGAATGGTACAAAGAAGATTGTATTTTTCCACCAGGAAGAGCAGCTAAGTTTGTTAAGCAAAGTGCTGATACTATCTCAAATCCAGAGATTCTTTCTTGCTTGAAAGCAACTATAGTTCAAGTTAAAACTCTGGATAAACGATTTGATGATACTAATTTGGCAATTACTGCTTTGCGAACTGAAGTTGTAGCTAGAGAGATGAAGATGGAAAGAGATTCGAAACTAGTGACTACAAAATTCTCTAAATCTCAAGATAATCTCTTTGCCAGGCTGGCTAAAGTTGAAGAGAATCAGTCTGATTTATCTGCTAAAATTGATTCTATTGCTACCTCCCTGGAATTAATTACTTCTATCCTTATGCCTGATGATGTCAAAAAGGGGGAGAGAGTTGTCAGAAGGGATAGTGCTGGAGATGGAGGGGCAAGTAACAAAGGAAAGAAAAAGGCTGAAGAGGTTCAAACTCTGAGAACTAGTAAGTCATTCAAATCACAGTCTGTTGGGAAAAATACTGATACTCAAGGAACTTCAAGGACCAAGAGTTTACTGTTATCTTCAAATCCACAAACTGATGAAGAATTGGCTGCTAAGCTGTTCATTGAAGAGAATGAGGAAGGAGTAACGATTGAGGACATTGAAGTTGAGGAAAAGAGTTTACAAGAAAAACATTTTAAAGCTTTAAAGTCTGATAAGGTACAAAGAGGAAAAGCTCCTAGACCTGTTGTTAAAGGTGTTGTGATCAGAGAAAAGACTGATGTTAGTCAAAGTTCTCGGTTCTCAAAGGAAGAAATTGCAGCAGAGGCTAAACTCAAGCTAAAAGGTATTGAAGGTGAAAGTTCACAGAAGAAAGTTACAACTTCTGTTGCATCACAAGAAATGATCACACCTTTACACTCTTCACAGTTGAAATCTGTTTTTGGCAAAGGAACAATTTCTGATCCAAATGTGTTATCTGGAGTCTCAATGAATGTTTCTGATGGAAAAGCTCTATCTGGCAAGGTTGGTAATAATAAGGGTGGACTAGGTTCACATAGAGACAGAAGGCAGTATACTGGTCCTAGAGATCCTTCTTCACTGGCTGTTCCAGGTCGTGGTGTTCCTCAAGAGAGTTTGGATAGACTGGAATCAGTGCAGTTGGTTCATCAGAAGAGTTTAAATAAGGATTTTCTTTTATACTTCATGGCTGATGGGACTGTATTCAAAGTTGGTGAGGATGATATTGGCTTGAAGTGTTGGGAAGAACTAGAGTATGTTCTATATCTTCTCAAGGTGAATGGTCGAAGGACTCAGTCAGTTGCAAATGTACTCAGACAGAAAATGACTCAGAATCTGGCAATCAGAGGACAGAAATATAATAGCAGATATATTCCTAAGTACAGGGATTACCAAGGCAATCTCATTGAAATGAAGAAAGGTACTGCAAAGTTAAAAACTGATTTGGGAATCACAGTACTTGATTTCAATACACAGGCAGAAAAAGCTATATTTATCAGACTGGGTAATGAAATGAGAAGGAATAAGATTTATGATCTTAGGGCTGCTATTTACCAAATAGATGAAAGTGATCCTCAACTCAGAGAAATCAAAGAAGCAATGAAGATTGAACTTGAAAATGCAGAAAGGAGATTGCTGATTGATTATCTCAGAACCATGCCAGATCTTGAAATGATTAGAGATTAAGTTCTGTAAGAATTTCTTATTCTCTATAGTTTTTAAGCTTAAACTCTGAATCTGTATAAACACTGTATTTGTCTATTTGTTTTGACATCATCAATTACTATCATTAACTTGTACATTTTTGCTAATGAACAAGTTGGGGGAGATTGTTAAATATAATTGATGTGTTTTAATCAGTGTTTAAGTGTTACAGGGAGTTATCAGAGTTTAGCTGGAAGTAGTCAGAGTTTAGTTAAACTCTGACAGATGGAAGCTCGACAGAGTTTGTTAAATTCTGTCTGAAGGAAGCGCGTCTACTATTCAACAGAGATTAAAGATTAATTATGGAAGCGATATCTTTGAAGATTGGATAGCTATCAAAGAGATCGAGTTGACATAGGAGACGTGTGACAATCTGTAATTGATATCATTGTATAGCTGATTATTAGGAGTATCAATTAGAGATTGTATCGTAGCTGTATGTTATATAAATACAGATAGGTTAACCCTAGAAGGGTATCGATAACGAATTATCTTTATTGTAACCTAGCAGCTCTTTGTGATATTTTACATCATGAAGAGGGTTTGAAATACAAGAAGTTTTTAAGTGCATAAATGCTTTTACTTGTTAATCTCTCATACAAAGTTGATTATTAATTGTGTATTCGGCCTAACAGAGTAAGATTCAATTGTCACCTACACACACAGAGTCTAGTCCAACTAACATTATGTAGGTCTCTACACATCAAGCTACATCTATGTCATTATCTGACAAGGGAGATCTGGATATTGATTCTTTATGGGAAACTACACTGTCATACAGACTGGCTATGGGACTTATCTCTCTAAAAGTAAAGATTTCCAGGCCTGTTCTATATTTTCTGAGTGAAAGTGTTCCTAGACTTTCATTTACTGAAGAATATGGACTTCTACATCAAAGACTTGACTTAATGAAGATGTATTTCTATCAAACTGTCAGAGGACAATTAGTCAAGAAATTTGGACTTCCAAAGCATACAGCACTTCAAGCACTTCATGCTTATCTCTTTGATACAGATCTTATTGTTGAAAATGTTGTAGCTCAAGGTGAACAAGGGGAGGAAGTAGATAGAGGGAAGCAGTCAACAGAAGGTACTATTGCACCAGTGGTGAATAGTAGGACAGATCAGATCACAGTTACTGCAAACCATCTAGTCAGAGGAAGGATGACTCAGGAACTGTGATAGCTGATGCTGAAAGGACTTCTGTGATGACTGAGAATGCAAGTCAGATACCCTATGATATGGGAGGAATGACTTTGGTTGATTTTCCTGAAGATCAAACAAATATTGTTCAGTCAGAGTCTATCCACCTTGAGGATGTGTCTCAGCAACCAACACTTAAAGATGGTAACACACAAACTATAGTGTCTAATGAAGTATTACTGAAGACATTAGAGTCTGTTGTAGAACCTGAAAGTGGTATACTGGAGCCTGTAGTCTCTGGAAGGAAAGTAGATGATTGTATGGGTTCAGAGACTATAGCAGCTCACTCCTTGGAGAAAACCTCAAGCCCCTTGCCAAATGAGGAACCCTCTCTCCATGTGAGTTCAGGTATAAAAACTCCTTCTAAACCCTATTTTTCTGTAAGTCATGAGAGCACTTATCCAAATTTGAGTGATACACTTGAAAATATGGACTTAGATCCACAAACTGAGAGGCTGGCTCCTGACCAGGCAAAAGGTGAGGTAGAAAGAGTGTTGACTTTAGTAAGTCATAGTGAGAATGAGGGTATGGATGATCAACTCCATAATGAGGGAGAGAAAATTAGGAAACCACCATCGTTTGATTTCTGGGATCAGGTTTTTCCTGAATCTTGGTCTGAAAATCTTGGTATGGATGCTGGTACTTATTCATTTATCAAGATGTATCAAAAGAATGACCTAGCACATCATAATGCAAAGCCAGAAGTTAAAGCTCAACAGCAAAAGGAGAGGCTTGCAGGAATCATTAACAGAAGAGGTGCCAGGATAAAACAATCTCTTGATACATATGTACCAGATGAAGTTCCTAATGATCCTAGTGTTCCTTTATATGTACTTCCAATATCAGCTAGAATTTAGACATCAACAGTCTCTGATCACTCTAAGGAGGAGTCAGGATTTGAAGATGTTAGTACACAGAATACTAGTGAAGGAGAAGATGATCATATTTCAGTTCCAGATCAGAAAGATGAAGATGTTGATACTTCTAATCAAGTTTTATTACTTGAATATCATACAACTCAGGCAACTTCTTCTACAAGACTTAAAGATACAGTTCCTTCTGATTCTGATTCTGAAGATACAAGAAGCACTTCCAACATTTAAGTTCATTCTGATGTCTTGAAAGATATTCAGAATTCTCAAATTGCTATACAGTCAAGACTTCAATCACTTGAAGATAACCAAGTCACAATTATGGAAAATCAAGCAGTTCTGATGAATCTCATTTGTTCTGTTTCTGAGTCTCTTGGAATTAATGTTGCTGATGTAAAAAAGGGGGAGATAAAGACAATTCAACGACAACAACAACAACACCAGACTGGGGGAGATAAAGAACTAGGAGGGATAAATAGAAGAACCAGGAGTGACAATGGTGCATTTTAGCTGGGAAGTGGTAAAGGAAAAACAGCATTAATAGTTAAAATTCTTTCTTCTAAGTACTCGATAAATGTCTACATCTGGGAAGGAGGTACTTAACTTCATAATTCTACATTCATAAATTCTATTCTGGTTGTATTGTTATATGTTTTGACATCCACAACTTAGATTTATGCTTCAGACTTTAAAAGCATAAATAGGTGGAGATTGTTAGGAATAATTCATAAGTCGTGATGTTAAGAATAGAATTTACACATTATACTTCTTGTAATCCTGATCTTATAAAGTATTTAGCACTATATATAGGATATATGTGTAAGACAGTTATCTGTAGAGTTTAGTCAGGAATGAATAGTGTATCGGAGACTACATGTCAGGAACAGAGAGCAAATCCTGATGAACGTCTAATACTGATGGATGATCAGATACTGATGCAGTGTGCAGATCCTGATATCAGTCACGTTACTGATGATGTCATTGTGGATGCTACAGAAACCGACAAGTGCTATAAAAAAGGATCGTTGTTTGAAGAACAAGCAAGAATATATTATGAAGGAAAGAGTTTTCTATTGTTGGAAACTATCAACTGGAAGGCAGAACATTGTCATGTATAGATTATATCTTTCTGTTATTAGTTGATAGGTAGCATTATAAATACTCTCTCAATGTCATTGTAAAGAGTGGTAAGCTCGCGACGGAATTGTGAGTTTGTGTGCGTAGCTCTGTATAAGGTTTGTATTCGAGAGTTCGAAACAAACAGAGAGAGAGAGAGAGATTTATTTTGTCAGCAGCTGCTAAAGGTATTGTACACCTTTGGTAGAGTTTGTATTATATCTTTTTAATACAAACAGTTTCGTTTTATTCAATCAATCTTGTGCATCTATAATCAAGCAAAAATCAGACACGATTATATAACTTGTATTCAACTCCCCCTTCTACAAGTTATTCAAGTTAACAGATTATATTTAATAAAATAAACATTTAGTTTACCGATTACCTTTTTTAGTTAAAACGTATCATCCTTTCTCTATTTTCTAACTAAAATTTCAATCTTTTCTAAAATTTTCACGAACAATACATATATAATTATTATCAAATTATATCATTTAAAAATTTTGAACCTATAAAATTCATGTCATAAAAAATTCAATTCAATTTAAAAAAACAATCATATAATATTTGAAAATCCGTGCAATACACAGGTTTTAAACTAGTATTTATAACATTCAAAAGCACCAACTTACTAATAACTTCTATTGAATTAGTTCTAAATCTATTATCTATCTATTACTATATATTAAACATCAACACAAGGGTAAAAAGTTCCATTTTAATGGCTGTGAAATTACTGTTTTGCCCCTATTTGTTGAAAATTAACAAAAATGCCCCCCTTTTGATATTAGTGTAAAAACTAGTTGAAACTACGTTTGTGTTGAGTTCCACTCTTAAACTCATGTCATAACCATTATGCTACACTTAGTTCTAAGTATATTTTAAAAATTTTATTAGATAAACCACATCATCGCCTTTTGTCCCATTTTTTTAATTTCAAATCTCAATAGAAGTGCAAAAAGTGCTAATAAATTGGTTGTTAAATAACTATTTGACCCTCGTTTTTTGGAATTAACAATTGTGCCACCCCTTTAAAATACATGTAAAAATTGGAAGAATTTGTGTTAGCTTTCGGAGTCGAGCCACCAATCTCGTTTTAAGAGGTTCATGATACAACCACTATACTACCTTACTTTTCCGGTTTCCTTAAAAATCTTATAAGATATCACGTCATTTTCACTTAACTTATTTTCATTTTTGTTTTCACTTTTGAGTAAATAAAATGTTAGTTTACATTATTTATATAATTCCATTATTTTAGTTTCCGTAGTTTTATTTATCTATATACTCAATCATCTTATAAATTTTAATGCACATGTATGTTTTCGATTAAATATATATTAAATATATTTTTTATAATTCATATATTTATATTATATATCTTACCATACTTTATTTTCTAAAATAATCTACACTCTCTTTGTCATTATAAATGATTAACATGAAAAATAAAATGTTAAGATAAAATTCTTGGTTATACATGAATGTTAGTAAGTCTGGATTAAAAAAAAGTTCGCAGACATTTATCTCCATGTACAAATTAAATTATTGAATAAAATACAATTTAGCTGAAAAAAAGTTTTTTGGTTAACCACATATATTCAAGTTTACATTTATCCTAGAGGAATGTGATTGTTTTACGAAATATTACGTAATACCTAATCTCCTTTTGGGTATAACTAACATATTATGCTTCTTCCAGGTTAATGTGATGTAGAATGATATGAACTATAATTTTATTATTTGTTTACATGCCATTTTTTTCAAATTCTTCTTTGCAACCTCAGTCTATTTCTTATAGGAATTTTGTTTTTATAGGTTCATGACCGGTGTGAGAACATTGCATTATAGGCTTGCAATAAATAAATCATGCCATTTTCACTTAACATATTTTAATGAGTATGCTACCCCTGGTGGGTAATTGTGGACGGTAATCGTGTTGATATGGAAAGCAATGCCTATCACAATGGAAAGACAAAGATTATCATCTTACTTTCTCAAATTTATAATTACACGATCCCGTTCATAACTCAAAATTATACATCATACTCAACAATATTATTGTCGCCGTCTATATATAGTCCTAATTGGCATTCACTATTAACACATATATCACTACTCATATTACAATTTCATAATTACGAGTTTTCAGTCTAAAAATTATTAAATCAATCGTTACCTTTTTCTTTAGAACAAAATCAAAGACATTTACATAGAGGTTGGTGTCTTCACTACTAAAAAAAGGCTAATAGACATCGGTTTCTGGCCGTTGTCTTTTAAAAATTCTGACCGATGTCTTTGTCTGTGATGTCTAAAGTCCAACGCTTAGACATCGGTTTATGGCCGATGTCTTATAGCATATAATACATCGGTTTTAAACCTATATCTGATGTTTATGAACTATCTTCTTGGGTTAACTGCATGAGGTTATCTTTTGAATTGTTATATTAGAGGTCTTAGCTGTTATTTAACATATAGCAAACAAAGAATAATTCGACATAGACATCTGTTTTTTTTCAAAATATTGATGTCTAAGCCTTTATTAACATCGGTAAATATTAAGAAAACCGGTGTATAATGTAACCATAGACATCGGTTTTAGACGATGCTGAAAATATCTATTGCATTGGTTACCTATTTTTAAAACCGATGTCTGAGGTCCCATAGACATTAGTTTTAGACGATGTGTGTATATATATATATATATATATATATATATATATATATATCATTTAACCCTGTTGTATTCATTCATCTATATACCAAAGAAAAATCAAATAAATCAAAACTCAAATAAGGTATCAAAATAACCACAACTCGATTATCATTGTAAAAATAAAATCAATATATACATCAATGACTACACTTAAAATCGGTAAATGACAAAGTTGTACGTTACATAATCAAGGTCGATCAAAACCAAGTATTTCCATGATAAATAAAAAAATCTAGAATATTACAATTTTCAGTTTCCATGATATGCTTTTCTGGTTGAAACCGATTATTGTAGATGAGCTGAACCTTTCCATTTTTGTCTAGGACATAGGTTTGCCTTCCAGGCAATGCACCAAAAAGATCAGATGGCACGCCCCATTAAGCAAAAATCAAGTAATCTGAACTTGCAAGAAAATACATTAATTTCACAAACTAAACTAAAGCTACGCAGCCTCCAGCCTCCGAAAGATTCAAAATACATATTAACAAAACAAATAAAAAAGATAAACATTCAAAAACAATATGAACAATTAACATCAAGTAACAGCTACAAACATTCAAGCAAAAACCAATTCGAACATTCAATAAATAAAAACATTTACCAATTCAAGTTTTTGAGCCCTACCCAAAAAAAAATCTATTTCCTGCATTGAAATTCTCCAAACTATAAATAAGAAAAACAATTTAAAAATTAGGTTTGGAATTCAAAAATCCCCAATTGAAAACTAAATCGAACTAATTGAAATCAAACACAAGCTTAGCCACTTACCAATTTGAGATTTAAAGAAATCGATTGTGCACACAGTTTTGTAGCTTCGAATCGACAATCTCCGGTCGATTTGAGCTTCGACAAAGAGAAGGGTGAGACTATAGAGAGAGAAGAGTAAGAGTATAGAGAGAGAGGAAGAGAGAGGGAGAGAGAGTGGGAGAGGGAGAGAGATAATTACGACGGGATTTAAGATTTAGGGTTCTTGAGGAGGCTGTGAGTCGAGAGAGTAAGAGAATGAGAGGGTGTGTGTTAGGTTTTAGTGTTTACTTTTATTTAATTTGTCTGAAGGAAAAATGAGAGGGGTGGGAATTACAAAAAATTTGGTGAAGGGGGAAACAAATTTTGATATAGCGGGCAAATAAAACACTAAAAGAGGGAAATAAAAACTAAGGGGGGAAAACATTTGAGAGGCGCGCAGTTTCATTTTTTTAAAGAGAGGTTTAGACATCAGTTAGTAAAAGAAGTGATGTCTTATTGTCTAAAGACATCGGTTTTAAACGGACTGATGTTAATGTGCATTTTTACATCGGCTGCTATTGCAACTGATGTTAAATGTGTGATGTCTATTGCATTTTTTTAGTAGTGCTTGTATATGTTGTTACGCTAGTTCAATATAAAACAACAACAATTCGTATCAAATAACAAAAAAAATTATATAATAGCTTAAATTAATCTTTAATAAAGCTTAATAAAATATATGGACAATAATCAAACTTGATACAAACACATGTACAATAATTTACTTACTACAAATTTTAAAGTATATAAAAAAATTAAAAATTTACTACTTTTTGCTAACCTAATCAAATTATTAAACAAACTACAGAGCATAAATAAATTTAAGTTCAAAGAAAGTATATTTATTAATTAAATTAATATAAGAAAGATGCCTTACGTACTTATAAATCAGTTCTCTTAATTAAAGTTGACCTGTAAACAAAGACAAAGGTGCAGGTAAAATTTATCATAGTTAATGTTGGAATAAATTGCATGCCATAATTTAATTAACTGTTCAAGTGGACGACAACTTGTGCAGTTAGCTCCCAGAAAAAGCTAATACCACAACTTCAAATTAAAATTTAGTAAAATAAAATATAAATAGTTAGAAATTGACTGTTCACCCATGTGGTCGTGTCAGCATTTAGATCCTGATTATGAAAGTCGTAAAAAGATCATTACACATGAAAAAAAAAAGAGCAATAAAAATGCTGGGTAGACTAACTAGCATACTTTAAAGCAAAATAGTTGTACTGGTCAACTACTGCACTTTATATAAACAAAAATAAAAAATCGTTCAATCTTATTTCAGCTATCCAGGCACGCCACACTTCGTCGCCGGGTTCTGTCGTATCTATGTTTTCTGTTCGGAAAAATAAATTTTATCATTCATAATTTATACTCCTTTCGTGCTAAAAAATTGACACAATTTTTTTTGGGACGTCCCAAAATTAATAAACCTATTATATGGGTGTTTTGGGTATTTTAAAATAAATAGCTTATGACTTAAAAGCATAAATATCATATAAATGATAAGTAGATCAGATTTTATAAGTCAGTAGAGTGTTTGGTAAATCAGAACTTATAAATCAGTAGAGTGTTTGGTAAATCCGAACTTATAAGTTAACTTTTTTTATTATTTTCAAAATATTTGTTTTTTAATATATATCAATGGATATCAATGGATAGATCTCGATGAGTAGAGAAATTTGATATATACATATCAATTTTCTAATGAACGGATCAAAAGATATATGGTTTTGAAGATTTGAAAGATATTATATATTGCGTATATCGAGAAATAAGAATAAGCTGAAAGTTGAATGTTAAGGATACTCACCATTCAACTTAACAACATATAAGTTATAATTGAGCTAAAACTTAAATAGGTAAACACCCATCATAAGTTTTTATGGCCTTACAAGCCATAAGTTAACAACAATATGAAACCCTAAACAGGCCCTATATTTATTATTTTTGAACACTACTTTTCACTATTACACCCACTAACTTTATTTTTTTTAATAAACAAATACTATAAACACTATTACACCCACTACTTTACTCCCATTATCTCAAATATATTACTAAATATTCATGGGTCCCACCACTTTACCTATTTTCATCCAACTTTACTCATTTTTTAACAAATCAACGATAGCTTTCTTAATCTCCGTGAAAGTCAAACCAACTCAAATTTTATGGGACGGAGGTAGTATGTTATTTTTGATTTAGATCCATGAACTATAAAAAAATATCACGATGTTTAAATTTTTATAATTTTTGATCGACATTCTTACGATTAAATTTGACTAACGTGTGTTAGTGAAATGCTGATGTGACAATATTGAAAAAATCGAAATTTCACGAAATGAAATGAAAATTTGACATGTTAATCTACGAATGATTACAAGAACACGAGTGATGAAAGTTTTCGATTTTAAGTTTACTAACATATAAAAATCTGCAAATTTTAGCAAGTTTTTTTTTCGTGTTCTTGAAATTAAAGAGTAGATTTGTTAAGTCATACATGTTTCAAGATGATGATAACAAATACCACAAGGCAGAAAATGAATCAAGGAATCGAAGCTGATAATCCAATCAGGAAGCTAGCTGTAATGCAGATAAATAAAGGCTACATCTTGTGAATGAAATTCTGCAAACAGTTAGGATTTAATCTTTGTAACAAGCCACAACATTCTACAATCAGATATCCGTAATCAGAAGAGGGTTTGCCATAACCATGTAAGTATATTCGAGAAGTCAAGAAAAGATGAGTTCGAGAAGTCATTTGAGAACTCTAACAAAAAGGGTTTATTCGAGAAGTCCTAGTTCGGGAAGTCAGAGTGTTCTATTCGAGAAGTTCTAGTTTGAGAAGTTCAGACTGTTCTATTCGAGAAGTCTGCAACAATCTCTAATCGAGAAGTCTATTCAAGGAACTATTCGAGAAGTCATTCGAGAACTCATAGAGCAACTATTCGAGGAGTTATCATTCGAGAACTCAAGTCTCATTTGTTCGAGAACTCAACCCTGTGTTAATAAGCAGAGTTCTCTAAAGGAAACATATCGAATGAAGATCAAACCCAAAATTACTTTGCAACCCGTGACTTATAGACAACGGCCAATTACACAGAGGATGTTACGAGTAGGGAGTCAAATTGTAAATATTCGAAGGCTCAAACTCTTCCAAGTGAAAGGTGAAATCAGTCATTGTCTATTCGACTTTAAGGGCAACAATAAGAGTGAAAGCAACCTCCAACATGATTACACTTCTACTGAAAGATTCAAAGGATATTTCCATGAATGCATAAAGATCAACCGTTTTGTCTGGGAAGTTCTAGCACAGCTCAATAAGTAGAAAGGCTTATTAACTCTCAAAAGGATTAGCCTTTTGATAAAGCTACTGTCAGAGACAAAGATCCAAAAGCAGAAAGATCTTGTGCATAAAGCATCACGTGGGCTTGGAAGCTAAGTCACCTCAAGAACTTAGTCACTTTTGAAGAAAGAAACATACACTATCTCAAAGCATGCTGAGATTATCCAAATCAAGAAGAGAAGACTTTTAAGATAATTCCAGAAATAGATATCACTTTGAGTATGTGTGTGTGACAAGTTATATAAAAAATGTATCATTACATTTCGTGTAGCTTACTTGTCTTCATATAGTCTTAATAAGCTGTAAGAGCAACATAGTTTTAGTAGAGAAGAAAAACTGATCACAAGGCCGATAGCTTTAGGTTTTCTTGTAAACATTAAAACTTTGTAACCGCAGTTGTGTATTATTACGTAGAGAATTATCTTCAAATACAACCATCAGGTGGATCAAGCTGATAAGCCAACCCACTTGAGATTTTTTTTATCGTGTGTTGTATATGTTTTAGATAATTTGTTTATCTTGTTTTTCTTTATGTTCTTATAACAATTTATCAAGACCACATCAATTCGAAAGAATTTAGTTGAGATTGTATTCAACCCCCCTTCTACAATCTCGTGGTGTACAACTAGGACATATCAATTGGTATCAGAGCAAGCTTCTAACATACAAGAAGTTTAAAGATCACCACCATGGGATTCAAAGATGCAGGCATGAAAATACCAATCCTCGACAAAGATAATTACTTTCACTGGAAAGTAAAGAGTATCTACATCTCTCATCCATCGATGAAGGCTATGTAAACTGCATAGAGAGAGGTCCACATATCCCTATGAAGGCCAACACTGCAGTTGGAGAAGCAGCTGGATCTGGAGCTGTTGGAAGGCCTATTCCCAAACTACCAGTAGAATTCATAGATGGAGACAAAGAGGAGGTCCAGAAGGACAAAAAGGCCATGAATATATTGTTCAATGGTATTGATCAAGATATGTTCGATAGTGTCATCAACTGTACCACTGCCAAGCAAGTGTGGGACACTATTCGAACACTTTGTTAAGGGACTGAGCAAGTCAGAGAGAATAAGAAGCAACTCCTCATACAATAGTATGAACACTTCACTATAATACAGGGGAAGGCTTGACTGATATATTTAGCAGATTTCAAAAACTCTTAAATGGGTTAAAGTTGTATGGAAGAGTTTATGAAACCAAAGACTCCAACCTAAAATTTCTAAGGTCTTTACCTAAAGAATGGAAGCCAGTGACAATCTCATTGAGGAATTCTCAAGACTACAAAGACTATACACTTGAGAGACTGTATGGAATTCTAAAGACCTATGAGCTCGAGCTGCAACAAGATGAAGAAGTTGAGAAGAGCCAGAAGAAAGGTGGAAATGTAGCTTTGGTGGCCAATATTCCAACCTATCAAGATGGATAGAAGATGAAGGATGTTGAAACCACACCAAGTTAAAGAACTTGTGAAGGTGGAGCTGGAACTAGCAAAGGCAAAAGCAAGATGATTGAAGAACTTGATGCACTGAGTGAGGATGAATCTGAAGATCTAGATGAATACTTGGCATTTCTATCAAAAAAATTTTGAAGCTAAGATTCAAGAAGTATCCGGCAGGAGCCGGGAAATTCAAGAAAAGCTATCAACCAAACAAGGGTATGGTTGAAAGGTCAAAGATCAAGTGCTATAGCTGTGGAATTGCTGGCCACTTTGCCAATGAATGCAGAAAATCCAAAGCTGAGAATGAAAAGAAACAGTCTGGGACTGATGACTACAAGAAGAAATACTTTGATCTTAAGCAAAAGGAAAGAGCATTTGTATCTAAAGATGATGATTGGGTAGCTGGAGGAAACTCAGATGCAGAGTAAGAGTTTGTCAACCTTGCACTCATGGCAAAGGAGAATGATGAAGAGGCTAGTTCAGCAAGCAACCAGGTATACTCTACGAATCTAACTGAGCTTTCTAAAGATGAATGTGATGATGTTGTCAATGAAATGTCAAATGAATTGTATAACATGCATGTCGCATTGAAATCACTTAACAAAGAAAATAGCAAGATTAAGGATCTGAATGCTAAGTTAGGTGACAGGAATACACTGTTAGAAACTCAATTAATTAACATTGAGACAATGAGAAGAGATTACCAGGATGCAAAAGATAAATTGCTTGAGGCCTTAGATAGAGAAGATTGTTTAAAGGAACAATTGAAAAAGGAACAAGATTTAATTGCTAAGTGGAGAGGATCTAAGGTTAAAACTGAAGAAATTTGTAAAGTTCAAGGAATTAAATCCTTCCACAAGTTAGCAGAAGCAAAGTTAGATGTTGATAGAGAGAGTGCATCAGACAGTTACTCTTTGGATGATGACTGTCCAAAGGAGTTGAAACCTATCAGTAATGCAACCTTGATTAAATTGCATAAGAAATATGGACCTGTTAGCAAAAACTTTGTATTAGGACAGTGTAGCAAAACCAAGTCAGTTGAACAAAGCAACATAGGCAACTTGTCCATTAAGAAATTAAAGGATAAGTTAGAAAAGACTGAACCAAAGACTAAGGCTAGTAAGAAGAACAGAAACGGCAAGGTAGAAATTAACAAACACAGTAACTACACACCTGATAAATATGCTCCTCGAAAAGAATGTGCATACTGTAGTAGTGTAAATCATCTGTCTGCCAACTGTAAATCTGTTAAGAAAGCTTCTGTGTCTAGTATGCCTATGTCTGTGCCTGCCATGAATGTTATGCCAAATATGTTTGTTCAACCTGCTCATGCATCTAGTCACTATGCTAACATGCCATTCATGCATAATCCATACAACAATGCTTATAAAATGCCTCAGTCGCCATGGATGATGAATAACATGTTTGCACAGAATATGCCAAATTGTACAACTAGCTTGAATGAATAGGAGCATGTGAACCAACCTGTCTTTCAGAGTCCTACACCTAGAATTAAGATTGATCTAACTCAATCAGAACCCTTGGGTGATAAAGGCTTGAAAAATAGGAGAAAGGCTAACAAGGCAGGACCCAAGGAAACTTGGGTACCAAAATCAACTTGATTTGATTTTGATGTGTGCAGGGAGACATACAGAATCTTTGGTACCTAGATAGTGGTTGTTCTAGGCACATGACTGGAGATTCTACCCTGCTCACTAAGTTTGAAGAGAGAGCTGGCCCTAGCATTACCTTCGGAGACAACAACAAAGGATATACTGGAGGATATGGCTTGATTTCACAAGGAAATGTTGTCATTGAAGAAGAGCACTGGTTGATGGACTTAAGCATAACTTGCAGAGTATCAGTCAACTGTGTGATAAAGATCAAGATGTTTGGTTCACATCTGAAGCTTGTGTCATTTTCAAGAAGAATGACAACAAGGTAGTGATGACAGGAAAGAGAAAAGGAAA
The DNA here is from genome assembly GCA_036435485.1 of Saposhnikovia divaricata. Classification (NCBI taxonomy): domain Eukaryota; kingdom Viridiplantae; phylum Streptophyta; class Magnoliopsida; order Apiales; family Apiaceae; genus Saposhnikovia; species Saposhnikovia divaricata. The sequence goes on along the minus strand of CM071594.1, from coordinate 131,522,287 downwards.
TGTATACATTGTTGACTTCAAATCAACGAGTACCAACTCTGCTACATGCCTCTTCAGCAAGCCAAGCATGGATGAAGGATGGCTTTGGCACAAAAGACTGTCACACCATTAATGAATTGGTCAAGAAGGATTTGGTCAGAGGCATTCCAAAATTGGAGTTCTCCAAGGATGGACTTTGTGATGCTTGCCAGAAAGGAAAGCAAAGGAAGACCTCTTTTAAATCTAATTCAATGTCTTCAATCGATCAACCCTTCCAGCTTCTGTACATGGATCTATTTGGACCAGTCAATGTATTGTCGATAAGAAACAACAGATATTGTCTTGTAATTGTTGATGATTTATCCAAGTACACTTGGACCTTCTTCCTTCGTTCAAAAGATGAGACAAGCGAAATCATTATCAAACATATCAAGACAATCAACAACAATCCATTAAGAAGCATTAGAAGCGATAATGGAACTGAGTTCAAGAATTCTGTGCTAAGAAAGTTCTATGAAGAAGAATGAATCACTCAAGAATTCTCTGCACCAAGAACACCTCAACAAAATGGTGTGGTGGAGAGAAAGAACTGAACTCTTATTGAAGCAGCAAGGACTATGGTTGAAGAATCAAAACTGCCAACATATTTCTGGGATGAAGCTGTTAATACTGCATGCTACACTCAGAACATATCTTTGATCAATCAAGCAAAAGGCATGACACCTTACCAACTATTCAAAGGCAAGAAGCCAATAATTAACTTTCTGCATGTATTTGGATGCAAATGCTTTGTATTGAAGAATTATGGCAAGAGCCTTGGAAAGTTTGATTCAAAGGCAGATGAAGCTATATTTGTTGGATACTATGTTGGGAAATCTTACAGAATCTACAACCTAAGACTTAACATGGTTATGGAATCCATACATGTTGTCTTCGACGACAAGAAAATATATGGTCTTGTAGATGAAGGTTTTCATGAGTCTCTCTCATTTGAAAATGAGACAAGTGGTGGAGTAAGTGAAGATGATGATGAAGAGAGGATAACGTGTGACAGCCCCAGATCCGGGGTCAGGAATCTGGGCCGTCATCCTCTATTTCCCGTTTATTAGCACCACCTTTTTTTAAAAGAAATATTTTATTACTATTTAATACTCACATAAGTGACCCCACACTAATATCATCACACACACCAGTCATATGCTTAGAGAACAACATCCATTAATGATAGCAGTTAAAGATAAACTATTATTACAATCCCAGAATACTATCTATTATACCCATATTTAAGTATATACTACCTTGAGAACAGATGTCGATACTTTCTCATAAGGTAGACTTCCCCTTTACCCTCTTCCGGTTGTACTGCGACATTTCGGCACCTGATGTAGCTGTTATATAAATAAATAGCAAGAGTGAGCTATAATAGCTCAGCAAGATAAATTTTGTAAACCAGAAATCAAAGTTAAAACATATATATATATATATATATATATATATATATATATATAAATGGAAAAACTAATCATAATCATTAAGAAATAATTCTTATTTATTAAATACACCATTTATTCATCTTTATAGGAAAAGAAATTTAGAATAATATAATATCAGTTTCTCTTCTAAAACAGTATAATAAGCCATTCTTCGTCTCCGTATAATATCTCAAGATAATATACCATTTGAATAAAATCTCTCAATAAAATCTTTCCATTTCCTTGTATACAACAACTATATAAAAATAATATAAAATCAGTTTCTCTTCTGAAATAACATAACATTATTCCATCACTTCATACCATTTTCCTTTTTCAGTATTTCATTCTGAAACCATTTTCAATTCTTTCTTTAAATACTTTGGGGATTCTGCTAGCACCAGATACGTAGGACGATGATCAGTCGCCTGACCGTACCTGCTCTCTATTTACTACTAGTAGAAGGAATGACAATCATCCCTGGAGGAAGGCTACCCGCTACATCCTCCTTCGGAAACTCTTGGGCCGTAATAAATATTGAGTGCTGGACTGTGCCGCACACAGCCTCTTACGCTTTTTGTTGCAATCCCCCTTTTTGTCAATCAATATTCCATTTATACCAATACCAATACCATTCCACATTTTTCCTTTCAATTTCCATTTCCATTCCACTTTCATTCACATATGTCATCACTATTAAAGCTTATGCCATAATACTCTGATTATGACTCAGACATCTTCTCTGTATCCAAGGAAATTCAATACGCTTATATATACATAGAATATTTCATCTATTTTAAAAGTAGTAAATAATAATCAAATAATATTTATTAAATCACAATATTTAAAAAGAATATTTTTAACATAATATTATAAATCATATAACTCTAGATAACAACTGATATCATTCTTTCATATCCCTTTAAAACATAAAGTATATTCACTCTATCCATATTCGTATCCATATCCATAATTCATATTCAAAAATCTCAGTAAACAAGGAATATATCCCTAAACATCTCATCATATAAGATTCATATATTATCCACCAAAACCATTTCCTTTGAACATAAACAGTTTATCAAAATAAGGATAAAAGAAATCTTGCTCCCTTTAATCCATATCCATACTCATATTCATATACATCCCCCTTTAATTTCAAAAAATCAGGAAAACAAATCCTTAAAAATATAGTAATAATAGAATCACATATATATTCCATGGAATCATTTTTCTTTGAAGATAAATAAATTTTTAAAGTAAAGATAAAAGAAATCTTGCCTCGATCTCTAAATCCCAGAGGAATGACCCGTGGTTCGTCTTGAGTTTCTATAGACATGAAAAGGATCATCGTTAGAATATATTCCACTTAACCTCCTAACCCTTATATAATAATACCATATCATTCATACTCCAGAAGTTCCAAGAACTTAACCATTCTTAGACTAAATCAAAGTTTTAGCGATTTACACCATTTTCTTAACAACCACTCTCGACTATAAAAATTCTCATAAATTAATAAACTCAAATTTTCACCCAAGATCAGTGGGTAATGATTCTATGATCACCCTAGTATATCCTCCCAAAATTTTATAATTTTTAAGAATGTTTAAGTATGGTAATTATGGCCTCAAAGTTAAAAAAAAATACGTTTTTTCGGTTTTCAAACGTCTTTCACTAAAACTCACTTTTCTCCTAAACTGTTCATCACATTTTGACGTACTTTATATCAAAACGATCTATGAACTAGGCTCTATCCTCTCATGGTCAGTTGGTGTTCTGGACAGATTGCTACCGTACGAGTATGAGTGTCCAAAAACAGGGCATCTTTTGGTTTAACGAAAATCGGGCATTATAACGGCTATATTTTCATACTTTCCATAATACGACTCCTCCAAATCCAACATCCGACACATATATCAAACCATACACCATGTGGTCATCATACCAACCATGGTTACAAGCACACACAATACTTCCATATTCAATCCATCACTTATAAACATACATATAACCATGATTTCACCACTTACATCAACATATCTACTAACACAACTAATATCCTTCATAAATATAAAGGGACAAGAACATTTATACCTTCTTGAAGCTTTAATCACACTTAATAAGCCTTAGGGAATCCTTAAACAACCTTAAAATAGCTTGAACAATCTATAAAAACCATGAAACACAAGTTAGTTTCTTAAAGTTACTATTTATTACTATTCATCTAGCAACTTTGATGAATTTATTACCTTACTAAATGATGTTTGTTGGCTATGAAATTTGGTGGAAACCTTAAACTAACCTCCAAGAGCCTCCATGAATTTTCCCTTGATTTGTTATTGATGGTAGCTAGGGTTTTGAATTTGATTTTTTTTTTATGAATAGTGAAATCTAAATAGTGTTTTTCAAGAGGATACAGATGATCTTTTGTGTTGGTTCGCTTTATCTAACTTAATCTTGGAGATTCTAGAGTTTTATGGAGACTTGATGAAGGTTATGGATGATTCCCATGTGAAATGACTACGTTGCCCTTGATTAAGTGTTAGTGGAAGATGATGTCATAATTATCCTTTAATCTCATTTCTTTGGTTTTTCTTAAGTAAATTCAAATCACTTTGGTTGCTCTCAGTCTAATATATATCCTTTTGTATCACTAATCTTGGTTGTTTTATTCCCATACTCGTCTAATTGCGATTTGTTTCGAATATACTTCGTTATCCAAGTGGTTTTGAAATCGTTTAAAAATCCAAATTCCCTTAGCATTTCCTTAACTTAATAATCCCTTGGTTTAACCTAAATTCAATAATTCCTCAATATATTTTCATGCTCCTTAATATCCAATAAAATAGAAGCTCATTCGAGCTCAAAATCCTCAAAATCTATATTCAGGAATTTCTGAAATCCGTCATCGTTTCGAGTCACTTATTTTCATAGTACTTCACTAATATGGTTTCTGATTATTCATTTTCTGTATTAATTATAGGGTACCTACATACCATTTCCCTAAATTCCAAAATCACTATTCATTTAGGCACTGTAGCATTCTAAAAGTTAGGGTTATTACATAATGATTGGTGTTGAGAACAGACATTGGCCATCAAATGAAGTGCAGAATGGACCATCTGAAGAAGAGCAACTCACACCATCTGATGAGAATCATATTGAAGCATCAGTTGAGAATCAAAGGGAAATATCTGTTGACAACTCTATTAGAACCCCTCTCAACACGAGGTCCATACACTCAGGGGGAGTTTCTCACAGTCAACACTCAACAATGAATCAAAATGATCAACATCAAGAAAATGAAGTAACTTCATCAAGGTCAAGCTTGCCACCTCAAAGAAAATGGACTAAGGATCACCCTTTTGAGCTGATAATTGGTGATTCCAATGCAAAAGTCCTAACTAGGAGAGCAACTCGAGAAGAATGCTTGTATAGCAGTTTTCTCTCTAAAGAACAACCAAGAAAGGTAGAAGATGTTCTTCTAGACCAGGACTGGGTTTTAGCAATGCAAGAAGAGCTAAACCATTTTGAAAGAAACAAAGTTTGGACACTTGTACCCAAGCCTAAGGGCAAATCAGTGATTGACACTAAATGGGTATTCAAGAACAAGATGGACGAAAATGGCATAGTCACAAGGAATAAGGCTAGACTAGTTGCCAAGGGCTACTGTCAAGAAGAAGAATTGACTTTGAAGAGACCTTTGCACCAGTAGCAAGGTTAGAAGCAATCAGAATTTTCCTAGCCTATGCAGCTTATGCCGATTTCAAAGTCTATCAAATGGATGTCAAGAGTGCTTTTCTAAACGGGATTCTGGAAGATGAGGTGTATGTTAGTCAACCTCCTGGCTTTGAAGATCCAAACTTCCCAGAATATGTTTATTACTTGCTCATAGCACTCTATGGCCTGAAGCAAGCACCTAGAGCCTGGTATGACACTCTTTCACAGTTCCTCGTTGAGAATCACTTCACCAGAGGTACTGTAGATAAAGCTCTCTTTTATAGATCTGTCAATGGCTCTATGACACTTGTCCAAATTTATGTAGATGATATAATCTTTGGGTCTACCGATGAGAAACTTTGAAAAAGGTTTGCCAAACTTATGCAAAGTAAATATGAAATGAGTATGATGGGTGAATTAACTTATTTTCTTGGTTTACAAGTTAAACAAGTAAATGAGGGAATTTTTATAAGTCAAACAAAATACGTTTTTGATCTACTAAAGAGGTTTGACTTAACAGACTTCTCATCTGCAAAAACACCCATGGCCACTGCCACCAAGCTTGAATTGAATACTAAGGAAAAGAAGGTGGACATTTCAAGCTATAGAGGCATGGTTGGATCTCTTTTATATTTAACTGCTAGTAGACCTGATATTATGTTTGCTACATGTTTATGTGCTAGATTCCAAGCTGATCCTAGGGAATCTCATTTAGTAGCTATTAAAAGGATTTTCAGGTATCTCAATGGGACACCAAACCTTGGCATTTGGTACCCTGGAGATTCTGGTTTTAATCTAATAGGCTATTCAGATGTAGACTATGCAGGTTGTAAGATGGACAGGAAGAGTACCACAGGCACCTGTCAATTTCTAGGAAACAAGCTGGTCTCTTGGTTCAGTAAGAAGCAGAATTCAGTTTCAACTTTAACAGCTGAAGCTGAGTATATTGCTGCAGGAAGCTGTTTTGCACAAATTTTGTGGATGAGAAATCAACTGCTTGACTATGGAGTTAAGGTTGAGAAAATTCCAATTTTTTGTGACAACACGAATGCAATTGCAATATCTGAGAATCCAGTGCATCACTCAAGAACCAAGCATATAGACATCAGATACCATTTCATTAGAGAGCATGTGATGGAAGGTACTGTGGAACTTCATTTTGTTTCAAGTGAGAAACAATTAGCAGATATCTTTACTAAAGCTCTGGATGAAGCAACCTTCTCAAGGTTGGTAAGTGAGCTCGGTATGTTGAACTTCTCATAACCTTAAATATCTGTTTAATTTGTTGCAGCCAGTGAATTTTATTATCTGGATTTTATTTGCTTATTTGCTTATTTGCTTGATTATTCTGGAAATATCAAACTCTTAATTATCACGAGATATCGAATAGATATGTGCACATGTTTGAGTTGTCGAATTGATATTATGCTTGAGATATCGATTAACTATTTTTCTAAGATATCGAACTAGTTTTAACTAGAGATATCGACTAGTGAAATGTTGAGAGATATCGAATCAGTAAATGTTCAGATAAATCGAATGGTCAATATTTGAGATGTCGAAAGGATTAATTAATAGTTGATATTATTTTATTGCATTATCTTTCGTCCAGAATAATCGAATGCTTTGTGTGCTCTGTACTCTAGAATTATTTGTCTTGGTTTGATTAGACGTAAGCCGTCAGATTTAAATGATTTTGGAACAAATCACACACATAATATTTTACTTTTTATTCTTTCTAAATGATCTGTCAGGATTAGTATAGGTTACCGTGTATCTCTTTTGCATGCGTAAGTGTGCATTAAAGATGAGTGACCCTTGGTTAACCTTGCAATCGGTTTTCTCCTAGTTTTTAAGACGTGTCTTCAGGACTTCTGGGCTTATAAATAGGAAGGGGCAGAGATCATTTAGACACACACTTAACAAAAACAAAACTCTTTTCTCCTTTCTTCCTCAAACCCTTTGTCAACCAAAATGACAAAAAGCATTCTGAAAGTATCTGTAGAAGAGTTTGAGGCCATGCCCTTCTATGAGAAGGTGATGGCTCTCCAGGAGAAGATCGACGAGCTTCTCGCCGCGGAGGAGGGGAACCTTGCTGCCATGCGAGTAGCACTGGAGGTTCTCCGCGCTTGCAACCAGGAGGACGCTGTTGAAGACCCAGCCGACTCAGCCAAGGCTGCCTAGTTGGTGTAGGTGGGGGGGGTCTTAGTTTAAGTTTTTGTTATTTTGTTTTAATGGTCCTTTTTGACCATTTTTGTAATGTTTTTTTTATTTTAATGAAATGAAGTTCGATCTATCCTTATCTTGATGATGTTATAGCTATGATCTACTTGCATGTTCCTTTGGTTCGACTTGTTAGATTAAGTTTTGACTTGAACACACCTTCGAACATTTAGATAAGATTAAGATGGACTGTGCGTAAACCACCTAAGTTGTCTTCATAACCTAATTTTTGCGAATTATTTGTCTTAAGTCAACTTATGCATATATCTGATTTGTTTGTGATTTGGCACACATTTCATTTTGTTATCGTTAATCTAATCAGTCTATTTTGCATTCTGAATCAGACTGAATAGATCTGATAATTAAGACATTATTCATGATGTTTTTAATTCTAAGTTCACATTACCATCTAACCTTACAAGTGAGCTTTAAAAGCTACACAATTGCATAGTTTTGTGTCTAAACTGCAGTAATCTACGTTACTCAAACTGACAACAGAGGATGATGATGATAAAGTGATGTTGTTTACACAGCAAACTTGGTGATTGCATCAACCAGGTTCTATATTTCTTTCATATGCCATGTGTAAACATACTGAGAATTAGAACTTAATTAGAAATAACTGGTATGTACTCTGTTGTAAAACATGACTCATTAGTTAAATCCAAACACATGAATAAGTACTTTTGCTGATCAAACTCATGCTTCAAATTGACTGGCTATGGAACTAGGTTTAAGTACAATATCCTTGCAGATGTTTAAATGAATATCCATGATTGTCTCTGCAAACTTTTTCCTAAGTATAGCTACAAGCAATGTCAATTTGATCAATCAAGTCCAGTAGTGCTCTGCAATTCTTAAGAGACTAAACCTTCATGTGGAGAAGGCTCTTACAGCAGTTCACTCAGCTCACGTATTGAGTTATCTTCCATCAGCATTTTCCTTTTAATCCTAAAATCTTTGCCTTAATTTGCTGAAATGAGAATTGCTGGAATGTCCCCCAGATTCTCTACCCAATCAGCACCTCATATGTTCACAGCTTTCCATCTTTAACCCCCTCTACAGTTTCTCAACAAACTGTAGTTGATCATACTTGTAAATCTTACCTTGAGGGGAGTGAACAGGAGGACAGTGAGGGTAAGGGAAGTGGTGAACATCAAGAAACCACAAGAACAAGGAAGTTAATGGTGTGTAAAACAAGCCTAACCATCCTATGTCTTCCCAAAAAGGCATAGTGATTAATAACGATATCCACATTTCTAGTTCTAGTCTCTTTACAGACTCTAACTATTGAATCAAGTTCCCATCCAGGAACACAATCAGTGAGGGTAATGGACACAGTTATGCAACCTATATCACTTGTCATCTAGCCAGGAGTTAGTACAAGTTGCATTGACACGGGGGGATCACACACATGTTACTCTTAACTATTTCTCAAATTCAGGTTGATGAATCTTTTGTAAATGTGAGGATTCAGCCCCACTCATGGATACCTAATTTGTGACAACAAAAAACTTCATTATCAACTCCACACAATCTTGATTCTTCATTTCATTTCTTGAAGAAGCCAACACTCAATCTTTATCTCACTAAGCTTACTCTAAAAACAGTCTTACTGATCTCCTATCTCTGTTTGGATCATCAATGCTAACATTTATTTTTTCTTCAATCTTTATGAAATCTCATGGTTTCTCTTTAGGATTGAGGGAAGGGAGTGAAAAACAGGAGAGGCCTGATTGTTTCAGGGCAAAAGGTGAGGTGTGATTAAGAGTGGTCTCCTAATTTTTTTTCCCAGGAGAGCAAAAGGAGATATTGAGTACCCCTTTAGAAAGGGAAGGTGAGTTGTGAGAAGTGAGCCAGGATGAGATCCTGATGCAGAAACAGAGAGATTACAGAGAGAAATATTCTTTCTGCAAATTCTAGGTTCTCATCCCTCTGCTTTCTGATTCTACTACTCTGATCTCGCTGATAACAAAAAAGGGGGAGAAGTTACTATCAAAACAAGGGGGAAAAGTTACTATGTGGATGGTGCTTCGACCAAGGGGGAGAAGGGTCAGTGTTACCTTCAGACCAATCAGCATATGAAGAAACATAACACACTCTCAGGATAAATGCTATACTTAGGGGGAGCAAGGAGCAGTTCTAAGCACTCAAGGAAAGTGAGTAGTACAATTCAGAAAAAGCGTCAAAGAAGCTTGGTCAATAATTTCTGCTCTGCTGAAAGTCAAATCTAAAGAGTGGTTTATGTTATCATCACTCTCAGGATTTATGTTCTTTCCTCAAGACATAAATAGGGGGAGATTGTTAAGTCATACATGTTTCAAGATGATGATAACAAATACCACAAGGCAGAAAATGAATCAAGGAATCGAAGCTGATAATCCAATCAGGAAGCTAGCTGTAATGCAGATAAATAAAGGCTACATCTTGTGAATGAAATTCTGCAAACAGTTAGGATTTAATCTTTGTAACAAGTCACAACATGCTGCAATCAGATATCCTTAATCAGAATAGGGTTTGCCATAACCATGCAAGTATATTCGAGAATTCAAGAAAAGATGAGTTCGAGAAGTCATTCGAGAACTCTAACAAAAAGGGTGTATGCGAGAAATCCTAGTTCGAGAAGTCAGAGTGTTCTATTCGAGAATTTCTAGTTCGAGAAGTTTAGACTATTCTATTTGAGAAGTCTGCAACAATCTCTAATCGAGAAGTCTATCCAAGGAACTATTCGAGAAGTCATTCGAGAACTCATAGAGGAACTATTCGAGGAGTCATCATTCGAGAACTCAATTCTCATCTGTTCGAGAACTCAACCCTGTGTTAATAAGCAGAGTTCTCTAAAGGAAACATATCGAATGAAGATCAAACCCAGAATTACTTTGCAACCTGTAAGAACCCTAATTTTTGCAATATTTTCTTTTATTTAATATCATGTGACATTGTCAATTTGGAACCTTTCGAGTCATCCCTGTTGTTTAATGAAATTGATTGTCTGGGAACTATGTTGTTGCATTCACTATGTAAGATAAAAGAGAAGATTGTTGAGGGCAAGAGTCTTATTGTTAGTAAGATTTATAAAACTTGGGATTTGAGAATGATTAGAGTATTAAAAGATTTATTAAGGATTATGACGAGGAATTATGGACATTCGAGGAATTTACACAATTAAGTACTTAAGGAATTACTAGAGAAATCTCTACGTGACAAAATATTATTACGAGGGATTAATTAAGATACGATACGAATTAAAGATTAAATGACAAGCAATGGTGGAAGAATAATGATACAAGGAGTAGTATTGCATGCAAGTCCCATGCAACCAAGTAGTTAGGAAAAAAAACAAACTAGTTAAACCAAAAGGCAAGAGGAATAGTAACTAGTTGCATTTCTTTTTCCAAGGAGGGGACAAGAGTACATGATAGCCATACCTAGGCTTGTACCATGCTTATACATACACTAATATGTATCACCCAACTACTACTTTACAATTATTCAACCACACAAAAATCAAAAACACAAAACACTTCTCCCCCCCCCTCCAAGAGCAAGCTCTCGGCCAAGCTTCAAAAAGGGAAGAAAAATTTCTTCCTCTTCCATTTCTCCTCAATCATAATTCAAGGCATAATTCCTAGGCTCTCCCCATCATCTAGGAAAGGTATGGTAAGAGTTTCAAGCCCTTTCATCCATTAACTTTCAAGATATTAATTGTTAAAGATATTGTGAATAGTAACAATGTTGGGTTTTTCTTATAGATCTTGGATTATAAGGATAGTAGGAGCTTATTCAAGGTGTTCTTGAGTTTTGTAAGGCTTACCCAAGGCTCCTAGGTACTCAAGAAGGTATAAAAACCCTAACCCCTCTTGGCCATGTAGTGTTTATGATGTTTGGAAATAGATCCATGTATATTTGTGTTAATCTTGGATGTTCAAGTGATGGATGATATGGATCTTGAGTTTTTGTGTTGTGATTGTGATTTTTATGATTGTGGATAGTATATGTATCTCCATGAATGTTATAAAGCATGAACTAGGTGAATTAGATGTTGGTTGTGTTGTGGAAGTAAGAATATTGGTTGATTTAAGTAAAACATGCAAGCTGAGTTTTTCCAGAAATTTGACCTGTCTTGTAACATGGTTTTGAACCCCAAAATCTTGTCCCCTGAGGTCCTACCATATATTGTTGGAAAGATATTTGAATTTAGTTTCTGGAAATATAAGGTTCATGACTAGGTGATGTATAGATTTTAAGTTATGGCCGGAGAAGTAAAATGTGTTTCTGGATTCCGGACTGCACTAAGTGACCCCCTTGTGAACCTTGTTTAAACCCCTAAAAATTTATGTGGGATCATGGAAAAATTTGAGAAGCTAGGAAATGCAGTGGTGAAGGCTACCCAAAACGAATTGGATTAAAATATGAATTTTTCAATTTTATAAAAATGCTAGAGTAAAATTCGCGCAAGGGAAAAAGTCATTAAGTCGAGTATAATTCTAGGGGTAATGATTATGGTTCGGATATGGTAACCAAATTAAGTCGAATAAGTGACGAGCGTAATCGAGTGATGACATGAACCTATAGTGGGGATAGAGTGTCATAAGATGAAGTCATTAAGTTAATTTCGTACCCCTTAAAACCCCGTAATTAAAGAGATATTGTTAAGGTACTAACGAGCGGTTATTGCTTATGTATAGATCGTTCCATTCCGCACGCTCGACCACCCCAACCAAACCAAGGCAAGTTACTTTTCAAAACTTATACATATACAAGGACTTTCACTGTTGTGTTGTAGTTTTCAATCATATCAAATGTTATGTTTATCGAAGTATTGATGCAATTGAGATTGTATAAGTACATATATATTTGTACCCCTTGAACTTAGATTGAAATGTTTTCCTCGGACAACGACTCTAGCAATAGAGGTCATAGCGGTCCGTATACACTATTGACCGGGGAGCGGTATATTATTATATCGTAACTAGATTGCGAAAACCCGAAGGGTCATTCGGGGAGTATCGTATACTCAAGTAATTATTTTCATATCTTCGTAAATACTCGAAACCCTATCTTGGATTAAAAGTTTATTTTATCGAATAATTATTTTATTAATTATTAATATTAAATCTTAAAGTATTATTTATTAATTATTGTTCATTATTTTAGAGATGAAATCAATCCAAGATACATTTAATACTTTCAAACTCGAATTCTTTCGAACTCAAAACATTTTCGAAAACCCCCGGTCAGGTTCTGCTTCTTGTATGATTTCAAGAATCATCGGTCGACTGATGTCGGACCTCAATTACTCTGTTTTCAATCAAAATCAAGCTTTCAAAAGAAAAAGAAAAAGGGACTCCGGCAGGTGTGGGAACCGTTGACGAACGATTCCCGGGATGTGTAAGCGGCCGTGAGCCAGGCGGTCCATCAATTATTATTCCGGCCCAGGTGTTGCCGAAGGATGATTACGGATGTAGTTTTCATCAAGGGTGATTACGGATGTAGTTTTCACCCGGGGATAGTTACGGATGTAGTTTCTATCCTTTTACCGGTAGAGAAGACCCGCGGATTATTGGACTTGGATGTGGCGACTGATCATCGTCAATCCCTGTCAGGTTTTATGTTTTCTTCCAGTCCCATCCTCCACTTTGGAAAAATACTCAAACACTGCTTCTTGGGCCTAAGTGCCAAGTTGCCGATAGTGTGGCTTTTGATAAGAAAAATATTGATATCGTGCAGTATCTAGAACTGCAAGATTTTCTATGAAGATTGGCACGTGTTAGTGCACTCTTGCAATTCTTTCAAAGAATGAAATGTTTTTGAATGAGAAACCTTCTAAGCTAATGGAAGGAAAGAGGTTTGCAAAGATGTACTCCCTGTACAGTATGTTAATCGTAGAGTGTTTTGTCGAAAATGATATACTCATATGTATATATTTTCAAACTTGAGATATGTTGAAATGGGAACCTTATAAAGGGTTCATATGTTATTCTTAAAGCTCCTTAGTGAGTATAGATGTTTTATTCAAACTCGGGCATATACAGTGTCCAATTATGTTTTGAAATCTGAGATATATACCCATATAGTTGGGAATGTTTTCGAAATAAACCCCATTATTATTTTACAAAATTGTGAACTTGCTGAGCATTATGTAGCTCATTCTTGCTTTATAAAAACTTTTCAGAAAGAGAAGAATTTGGTCGGTTAACTCCACAACAGCAGAAGAGGAGTAGAAGATTTACCCCGGAGGTGATTTAGTTTCTGATAAATACTACAGAGTAAGTCTGATAAGTTTTCAAATGTAATATTAAGACTTGTCTTCAAGTGTAGTTGTATAAGTGGAATTGCGTAAGACTCTGATTTGTACAAATGAATTGTAATATTTAGTGGCACTTTTGATTATCGTTTCTGAGGCTCTAACTTGTTGGTGTGTAAGATTGAGGTCTGGACGGATGAATTGTTGAGCTGTAAAGTTAATACAGCTATGATATGGTTGGATGATGATGTGACGACCTGAATCTTTGACCTCAGATTTGGGGGCGTCACAGAAATGGTATCAGAGCGATAAGTTACAGTACTCAGAAACGAGAGTGTTAAGAGTTAAGTCTAAGTAGGAAAATGACATAAGAGATCGTAGTAAACTTATTATTGGACTACCGGAAGAGGTACCGGTGAGTAGAATGGACTGGAGTGTTGACTGGAGGGATTATACTAGGGTCGATAGAATCCTTAGAAACCTTCAGAATGATGAATAGAGGTTTGAGAGTCGTACATGACCTATCATAGGTAATGATATAGGAAGTAGAGCGAAATCTCAAGAGCAGCTGAGGTAGAGGTGATATTGCCAATATGATCGGATGACTAGGCTGGCATAAATTTTGTGGCCCATAGCCCTCCACAGTTTAGGAGGCGGCATTTTAAGAATCAAGAAGTTTAGAATTCCATACATAATTAAGAGTACTTAGTACTTGGAATAATGAAAGTCTTTTACTTTGGCTGTAAGATCCGATTTTCGATAAGTAACGGGTTTACCTAAAAGTTGGTCACTATGTCGTTGTGGATTTCATTACCCTTGATGGCGAATTTTACATGTGTTATATGAGAATGTTATCATAAGACGAGCGTGCTAGATAATTCCACGCATGATTCGGACGCTAGAGCATGGTAGTTCAACTTAGAGAACAAACAAGTAGAATTAACAAAGGGACTCAAGAGAAGTTGAATATGGTTGCAACGAGCGATTCAGTGATCTCGGAGTCTACCAAAAGAAAAGACCAGTGGGTCTGGAGCGGAATCCTTTGATAGAGATGTTATCAGGGACTACGTATATATGTATTGTAGACCTCAATATTTTTGGTATATGTTCACATACGCACACCCGCCACTGAACCTATGAACTACACTGAGATCCCTGAGAGATCTCTTTGATCTGTTCCCAGGGGGAACTGGCCACTTGTGATTCATGTCGGAAGGCATGAAGTAGGACTCTATGGACTAAGCAGGTGTCCCCGGAATGATGTGAAGCTTGGTCTTCAAGATAAAGCACGGAAATGACCGATATATTTGTGAAGCCCTAACTCGATAAATGACTTTAAGATGATGATTGAGAGACGCACTAGTTGGTGTCTTGTGTTACGAAGACGAATAGATGGAGTTACCCTCATAATGGTGATAATGGAATGCACGAATAGTTATTAATTTATTTCGGTAACTACCGGCAGGTGCACTACTTCATTTTAAACTGTTCACTAACCATGTTACCTCGATTAGTTATATCAGGTAACCCTCCTAGATTTCTACTTCAAACTTGGGGAATAACAACCAGTGATATACTTTCTCGAAACCGGGACTCATCCAAAGTATCTTAACTGATCCCCGAGCATTCTATTTGAAGTTTATAATTATTTCTGCTCAGGACTATTTACACTTTCTTTCAATTGTCCAAGGAATGTTCAACAAATATTTCCTTAATTAATCGACGAATACTACTTAACGGATATCGATATTTGATTGCTTCTTTCATGCTTGCACTCTTCAGTTGAGCTCATAAGTATTCAACAAATTACTGAGGACATGGATGATCTAATGCCCAGACGTCCCTCATGAATTCTCTTCTTCTATTCAAGATGAGATTGTACATCGTACATTGAAATCATAGTAAGGATATCATTTTGATATTGGTATTCCGAATTTAATTCTATTGTCGAATCTGATAAAGCATGTGTACGGAGGCACCCTTGGGTGGACCGTTTCACTGATAAGTAATATTTGATGAGAGGTTATCGATTGTTCCGATACCTAGAACATTCTCTTCAGATTTTATAGTTTTCTTTTTTCAAACTTAATAACTTCTTATTTTCATTCATTGTCCGAGAAGCCTAAAGTTTCTTCAATGGCTACGATGTTGAAATTCCGTTCTATTCAAGTGAAACTGGCTAGTCGTTATGTCAATATGAATGACTAGTTGATCATTCTAACTACTCAAAATTGTAAATGTTGTGAAGAACACCTAGCTAATTGTCCTAGCTAGTGGTGTTGTCTCAAACAGGTGGACTAGCAAATTTTGTCTAGCTAGTTACTAGTGTTTCTTGAAAAGGACTAGTTATTGTTTCACTGGTCCAACTCCTAATTTAATTCATTCTGTAATGCATTTTGCATGTGGTAAAGTATGATGATGAAAGTTTTGACGAATAACTTGATTGAGACCTAATGAGGTCGCCCACTCAACTCGAATTCTACCCATCTTCGTATCAGACTCTATATCACTTGAATATTTTATTCTTTCATTCACACAATGAGAATTCATTTGAAACCACTGATTACTTGAATGATAAACTACTTCATTCTTTAATTGTCATGGAGTAGAATTGCTTTCTATTGGCTGACCTTCATCAATGCGACTTTAGATTTCCTCTTATTATTCAGGAGGAAAAGTATCCACCCGATGTAAGAATTGTATAAAGACCGTCTTTACGACTTTTGTATCCAACAATCATTGCCCTTGTGCAACATTCTCTATGGTATCATATTACAGAATTATCAGGACGGGAAGGAATAAACCTTGTTGTATTCTTTCTGTCCATCCTTACATCTCCAAAAATCGAGACTCCTAGTATTTGGAACCATCAACATTCTTGGAACATCCAATGTGGAATTCTTATTGAAATTATCTGTTGGACCTTGTTATTTTGAAACCATTCCTTTCAAAAGTGATTACTCTAAGGTGAACAGGAGGTACAATTGTGAACCGTTGCACCAAATGAAAAAAAAACAAATGTTGTAATTGTGCAGCCAGAGCGTTATGCCGAGTAATTATTTAAAGTTGGAATAACATGTCGGGGCATACCACAAGGACCTTTAATATTAGTATGAGGAAGGTTATAAGAAATGATGAGGTGGTTGGGAGTACGCTCCTACCAACCGATGTCAGGATGTTATATTAATGAATTCTGGACTTACCAAGCCTTTTCCTGATCCAAGAAATGCAAATCGATTGCGATGTAAGACATATCCTTAGAGGAAACTAACATGGAAGCGAGATGGACAAGAAAGGAAGAAATATCGTGGCAAGAATGTGAAGCTTTACTTAGCTTAAAGGGATTGATGCACATAGAGAGACATAAAGTTTAAAAGGCCCCTAATAGCAAACGGATGCATGGATATATCCCAATGATCCTTCGAGGTTACCACCTAATCAAGTTTATTGGGAATCGCAGCCGCATGCAGGCCTCAGGCAGATTGGCGCCAGTTGTGAAGGAGGACGAGCGTATGACATCTTACATATACCATCGAGAACCGATACCCTTATCGAAAATGGAGGAATTGTTGACTAGTTAAAATGAGTAGTTGTTTTTCAAAGATAAGGTTGAAGAGAAGGTTTCACCAACTCAAGATCGACCTTTGTACTGTGCCAAAGTTAGCATTTCACACTAATATAAACGTTATAAAATTGTGGTAGTATCGTTTGAATGGACTAATGAGTCAGAAGCCTTTATGGATTAATGAACAAAGTTTTGGGATGAAATGAGATATTAACAACAGCCTCGTTGTTAGCCATAATTGATGATAAAAAGAGGACTTTGAGAGTCACGATGATGCGTCTTTCAAGAGTTTAAGAGGTGTGCTGATGCAGTAGAAAGGGGATGATAGCTTACACTTCTAAACAACATAAAGGTTACGGGATAGGATATACTAACCGTGAGTCTGGGATTAGTCATGATGGCGTTCATGAAGGGTTTCGAGCATCAAACGCAGCGGAAAATTAAAACAAAAACAATAATTATCGAAACCCTACCGCAGGATCCATGCAAAAACATGATATTTAATTCGGAGATTGATGATTTACCTTAAAGAAGCTTTACGATTGTATGTCTAATGGATATCCAAGCTTTCACGATCGTTGAGTGCTCCTCTTCGAAGCCTCCTCTACGGTATCCACACGAACACTCCAAGAACGATTCTTGATTGGAAGGGAGGTACTAGCCTCCAGTGAAAATATGAGATCTTCTTTTTAGGTTTTGGTTCAAGCGGCTGGGGATTATTTTTGTCGTACAAAATTAATTACCTTCTTTACCTATCATCATATATTTATATGATAGTGTAAGGTAAAAGCCCAACTAAAAACCTAGCCCAAGTTTGATTAATTAAATAATAGAATCAAATCCTATTATTTAAATAAATAATAATTAAGTCATACTTAATTATTAAAATCATATCTCATTTGTATTTTATTATATCTTAATTAAGTCCCACTTAATTAATATAATAAAATACAACTAATCATTTAATTAATTTAAATTCATAATTTAAATTAATTCTTCCTTAAAATGTTCTATGTGTGTGACCCTGTAGGCTATCATTTAATTGACAATAATTTTATTCTCTAATAAAATTATAAACAATGAGCGGCATCTAGTAATACATCATTGCTACCCAATTAAATAATAATTAAATCGTGATTCGATAAAACCTTTTGTGATTAATGTTCCCGTGTAATATAATCCCTTTAACCAAATATTATAGATTAAACTCGAGGCATGTTTCATGTCATCCTCTTCATAATTTAATCCGGGTTTACTTGATCCATAAGTAGACTATTAATAACAAATCATTATTTGAGCACGGCCATGCATTTTATAGTCTCACTCAATCAAGAGGCCAATAATATCTCTCCAAATAATAGGAGGGTTAAATCCTTTATCTATCATTCATATTTCTCATACGATTCACAATATACCCGATGTCCACTTTTATCATTACCCGGTCAAAGGTAACTTTTAATGTAGTCAAAGTATATTATCCTCGTATAGAAATATAATGATCTCAAGTCAAAGGATCATTACACCATTATCACTGTGAGTCTTTCTTATGACTTAATTAACATGAAGAATCTCACGGTGGGTCTGTCCAGTACCATGTACCCTACATGTACCTATGTATTGACTTTAGTATCTCCATACTTATAACCAATGAGATGTGGTTATCAGTCAAAAACATACTAGTCTATTTATGTATTGTTATTGTCCTGTATAATAATACTCGACTAGGGACCTTTAAGAATATGATATTATATAATCTCAAATTCAAGTTGTAAACTTAAACTATATAATGTGTATCATTATTCTAAGGACATTTATTATGCTAACAAATATCGCAGTAATTCGAGTCATAATAAATACATTTATTTAATAATCAAATGACATAAGGTTTATTTAAGAAACAATGTATTGCCTCTAGGGCACCTACACTAACAATCTCCCACTTGCACTAGAGTCAATCACCCATGTATCTAATACCCATGGAACTAGTGTGACCGTCGTGCTTCTGCTGCGATAAAGCCTTGGTCAGTGGGTCCGCAACATTTTCATTGGTATGCACTTTACATATATGTATATCTCCTCTCTCGTTTATCTCTCGAAGAAGATGATATCTTCTAAGTATATGCTTTGCCTTGGAATGGGACCTTGATTCCTTAGCCTGCGCAATGGCTCCATTGTTATCGCAATACAGATCAACTGGATCTGCGATCGACGGAACCACACCAAGTCCGGTAATAAATTTCCGAATCCAAACAGCCTCTTTGGCTGCTTCACTAGCGGCAATATACTCAGCTTCCATTGTAGAATCAGCTACTGTCTCTTGCTTCGAACTTTTCCAGCTTACAGCACCTCCATTTAGACAAAACACGAATCCAGACTGGGACACGGAATCGTCCCTATCTGTCTGGAAACTAGCATCAGTGTAACCTTTTACGACCAGCTTCTCATCTCCTCCGTATATCAAGAACGAATCTTTAGTCCGTTTAAGGTACTTAAGAATATTCTTGACAGCTGTCCAGTGACCCTCACCTGGATTAGACTGGTACCTGCTCGTCATGCTTAAAGCATACGAGACATCAGGACGAGTACATATCATTGCATACATTATAGAACCAATTGCCGAAGCATATGGTACTTTACTCATACGGTCCTTATCATCTGATGATTTAGGACAGTTTTCCTTTGAGATCACTATCCCATGAGACACCGGGACAAAGCCCCTCTTTGCCTCTTGCATTCCAAAACGATGCAATACTTTGTCAATGTATGTACTCTGACTTAGGCCGATTAATCTTTTAGATCTATCCCTATAGATCCTGATCCCTAAGATATAGGTAGCATCGCCTAAGTCTTTCATCGAGAAACTTTTTCCCAACCAAGTCTTCACAGCTTGTAGAGAAGGAATGTCATTCCCTATTAGTAATATGTCATCCACATATAATACTAGGAATGCCACATGGCTCCCACTAACCTTCTTGTAAACACACGGCTCATCCTCATTTTGTTTGAAGCCAAACTCTTTGACTGTTTCATCAAAACGGATGTTCCACCTCCTTGAGGCCTGCTTCAATCCATAAATAGATCGTAGCAACTTACAAACCATTCTAGCAAACTTTGGATCGACAAAACCCTCAGGTTGTGTCATGTACACATCCTCTTCTAAGCTTCCATTTAAGAAAGCAGTCTTGACATCCATTTGCCAGATTTCATAGTCATAATAAGCCGCTATCGCAAGCAAAATCCTGATGGACTTGACCATAGCTACCGGTGAGAAAGTTTCATCATAGTCAATACCATGGATTTGATTGAAACCTTTCGCCACCAGTCTTGCTTTGTAGGTCTGTAAATTTCCATCCATGTCAGTTTTCTTCTTGAAAACCCACTTGCACTCTATGGGTTTAATCCCATCAGGTGGTGCAACCAAAGTCCATACTTTGTTTTCATACATGGAATCCATCTCAGATTTCATGGCTTCCAGCCATCTCTCAGAATCTGGACTATTCATAGCATCCTTGTAGGTGAGAGGCTCATCATTGTCTACAAGCATCACATCACCACCTTGAGTCAGGAGAAATCCATAATATCTCTCTGGCTCATGGCGAATCCTACTTGATCTACGAACAACCTGTGTTTCTTGAGCATTATCGTTATTCTGCTCTTGTTCCACCTCAGGTTCAATGCTATTTTGTGGTTCTCGATCTTCATCGAGATTTATAGTCCTCCCACTGTTTCTTTTGGAAACAAAATCTTTTTCCATGAAAACAGCATCTCGAGCAATGAACACTTTCTGCTCAGAAGGATTATAAAAATAATACGCCTTTGTTTCTTTAGGGTATCCCACAAAATTGCACTCTTCGGATTTAGGTCCAAGCTTGTCAGATACTTGACGTTTTACAAACGCCTTGCATCCCCAAACTTTCATAAAGTTCATGCTTGACCGTTTCTCCTCCCATATCTCATATGGAGTCTTTTGAACCTTCTTAGTTGGAACACGGTTAAGTGTGAAAGCTGCTGTTTCTAGAGCATAACCCCAGAAACTTATTGGAAGATCTGCATGACTCATCATCGATCGTACCATGTCTAACAGGGTACGATTTCTCCTCTCTGAAACTCCATTCCATTGAGGAGTACTTGGCGGAGTGAGTTGTGATACAATACCACACTTCTTTAAATACTCTTTAAATTCGGTGCTTAAGTATTCACCCCCACGATCGGATCGTAAGATTTTAATACTTGCACCTCCGCCTATTTGCTTCTCTACTTCAGCCTTGTATTCTTTGAATTTTTCAAAAGAATCGGATTTGTTCTTCATAAGATATACATATCCATATCTACTGAAGTCATCAGTAAATGTTATGAAGTAGTAGTAGCCTCCTCTAGCCATCACACGCATTGGGCCACATACATCACTATGTATTAGCTCCAAACGTTCAGTGGCCCTTTGACCCTTACCAGTAAAAGGAGCTTTAGTCATCTTACCAAGCAAACAAGATTCGCATTTTTCGTATGATTCAAAATCAAACTTATCCAAGTATCCATCTTTATGTAATTTGGAAATGCGTTTCTCATTTATATGGCCTAGACGACAATGCCTGAGGTATGTTTGATTTGAATCATTAACTTTAAGTCGTTTGTTTTCTATGTTACAGATAGGATTATCTAAATCAAGAACATATAAACCATTAAATAAATGCGCAACACCATAGGTTAAATCATTCAAAGCAAAAGAGCAACTGTTGTTCTTTATTGTAAACGAAAAACCTTTCTTGTCCAAACAAGAAACAGAAATAATGTTTCTGCGAATCGCAGGCACGTAATAATAGTCATTTAGTTCTAAAACAAGCCCAGAGGGCAAAGATAAATAATAAGTTCCTACGGCTAAAGCAGCAACTCTTGCTCCATTGCCTACTCGTAGGTCCACTTCTCCCTTAGCCAAAGTCTTACTTCTCTGCAGTTCCTGCACATTTATACAAATGTGAGAAGCACATCCAGTATCCAATACCCAAGATGTAGAAATAGACAGATTGACTTCTATAACATAAATACCTGATCCAGAAATCTGAACACCCTTCAATTTCTTCAGATCCTCCAAGTAAGCATGACAGTTTCTCTTCCAGTGACCAGGCTTGTGACAATCACCTTTGTCAGCCTTTGCGACATCTCCCTTCGGCTTTTTAGCCTTTTTGAAAGAGGGCTTAGAAGGACCAAGATCTTTCGGTGTAACCTTTTTCTTGCCCTTCCATTTCCCCTTTCCCTTAGCACCTTTCTTGCCCACCATCATTATGGGAGCCTTCTCAGGTGCCTTGACCATATTTGCTTCAGTGGTCCTCAGCATGGCCAACAATTCCATAGGAGTCTTATCTTGATCAACCATATTGAAAGTCATTATGCACTGAGCATAGTCGCTGTTCAAAGATTGCAAGATTATATCGACTTGAGCCTCTCGCTGAAGCGGGAAACCCAAACGAGCAAGGTAATCACAATACCCAATCATCTTTAGAACATGTGGTCCGACTGGTCCATTGCCCTGCTTACACGAGAAGAGTGCTTTGCTTGTGTTGAACTTTTCAACACGAGCCTGTGATTGAAACATAGTTGAAAGATGTTCAAACATAGTATCAGCATTCATATCAAAATGCTGCTTTTGGAGCTCAGCATCCATAGTAGCAAGCATAAACAAGCCACATCAGTTGCATCATCAATATGCTTCTGATAAGCATTTCGTTGAGCAGCAGTGGCATTGTTAGCAGGGGCTGCCGGTGGAGGAATATCAATCACATAAGATTTCTTTTCCTGCATGAGAACAATTCTCAAATTCCTAGACCAGTCAAGGAAGTTCGATCCTGTCAGCTTGTCCTTCTCAAGGACTGATCGCACAGAGAAAGTGTTGTTTGTATTTTGTGCCATTTGTTTTCTACAATGATAAAATGCATAAGATAAGTTAGATTGTTACATTAATTATGTTCAAGTGATTATGACATATTCATAATATATCTCCCACTATTTTTATCAAATTAATAGCCCTTACTATTAAATCGGAAAGAATATCTCATAAATCTTTCTAGTGAGCCAAGATCCATATTTCGTCATATCCTAAGTCAACCATTGGTAGTCCTTAAAACATGATTATTTAGGTAGACAACAGTTGTCAATTATATCATATATAATTCTTGGATAGTTTGGTGAACAACAATTGTTCTTGTCTATCTAATAGATTTTGAACCAAACTCTATGCTTCTAAGTTCATAATAATTGAATATAACCGTTTATTTTCACCTTATTATGACGACTCAGTTAAGTTAAACCCAATGATACAACGGTCGAATATAACCGCTTATATTCGTCACATCTCACCACGATAGACTGGAGTCCCCTGCCACTGGCAGTCATTCCCCTTATCGATCTAGGATTCAATGAGTGTTCATTCATTGGAAAGCATCGGATAAAAGAACTTAATATTTTGTTAAGGGGTTTTGTATTAAAACGATCATGATCCCATCATAAAGAGATTCCCAATTTTTCCTTGAATTAAATACTTAAAATCAATATTCATCAAAAGTTTGATTTCCAGGTTGTTGGAGGAGTCACAAGTGGCCTCACTTAATACCCAACTTCCTTACAGGTAAAACCCGTTTTTGACAAAATCTCCCCATATCTAAATAATTGAAAATTCGTATTTAATTCCGTGTTTCATAAACACAGAAATCTCATGATCGTTTGTTTATTTTAAAATCTCGATCGTTACAGATTTTATCTTGTTTAGCATGGCAAGCATGGTATGGGTGACGTATCTAATACATGCATACAGCATTAATCTAATTAAAACATGCATACATTTGCTACTCTACACATGCATCATATGTAAAGTAAGTGCATTATGTAAACGTGATTGGTTATGGCCTTTATCCTATATGATCCTTTCAAGCTAATGAAAGGATCAAGGACAATCTATGGGTGGTTTAAAATACTATACTATTATATGTCATCTTCTTTGCTGCTACAATGCCTCCTTGGATCGCCTCCTTGCTTGCTTGTCTTCATGTATTCATGTACATTACATAAACAAAACAACTATACTAATGTACTTACAAGGAAAACTCGAGTTACATTCGAGATTTAATCATTACAAGGAATGACGACATGCAAGTCGTATTTAGAAACCAAACCATAAACAAAAACCTCTATCCTATGGGTCTCAAGGCCATAACCATCCACCATGCTCAAGTAACAATTAAATAACATGTAATATTATCTAATCATGTTATACCATATCATATTTCAGATGATCCAATCAAAGAAATCATATAACGCAAAAATCAGAAAATCAGAATCAAATTCTGAAAACAACAAATCGCGTTTTTCGTGCACTAAACGGCGTCAAACGCCTTACAGACGAGTCGGTGATACCTATGGTATCAGTTTTGTTCAGACACTCGTTTCCAGTCAGAAAACACATATCGTTTGCGAAAATCTGACACTGGACACAGATTTCATCAGATCTGCGTAGCGTATACAGAAATCGTATCGTATACAATCCCCATATCATGAACAAACAAAAATCATGTATATATCAATATACATACAGATTATATGATCATCATATGATCATCCCAATCATCATTAACATACAGTTTATACATATATATATCAAAATCAACGCATCATACATGACAATCATCAAACATGCTCGTATATATATCAAAACTGTAACATATAACCGAATTAAAACGTTTTTGCAAGTAGCTCTGATGCCATTGAAGGGTTTCGAGCATCAAACGCAGCGGAAAATTAAAACGAAAACAATAATTATCGAAACTCTACCGCAGGATCCATGCAAAAACATGATATTTAATTCGGAGATTGATGATTTACCTTAAAGAAGCTTTACGATTGTATGTCTAATGGATATCCAAGCTTTCACGATCGTTGAGTGCTCCTCTTCGAAACCTCCTCTACGGTATCCACACGAACACTCCAAGAACGATTCTTGATTGGAAGGGAGGTACTAGCCTCCAATGAAAATATGAGATCTTCTTTTTAGGTTTTGGTTCAAGCGGCTGGGGATTATTTTTGTCGTACAAAATTAATTACCTTCTTTACCTATCATCATATATTTATATGATAGTGTAAGGTAAAAGCCCAACTAAAAACCTAGCCCAAGTTTGATTAATTAAATAATAGAATCAAATCCTATTATTTAAATAAATAATAATTAAGTCATACTTAATTATTAAAATCATATCTCATTTGTATTTTATTATATCTTAATTAAGTCCCACTTAATTAATATAATAAAATACAACCAATCATTTAATTAATTTAAATTCATAATTTAAATTAATTCTTCCTTAAAATGTTCTATGTGTGTGACCCTGTAGGCTATCATTTAATTGGCAATAATTTTATTCTCTAATTAAATTATAAACAATGAGCGGCATCTAGTAATACATCATTGCTACCCAATTAAATAATAATTAAATCGTGATTCGATAAAACCTTTTGTGATTAATGTTCCCGTGTAATATAATCCCTTTAACCAAATATTGTAGATTAAACTCGAGGCATGTTTCATGTCATCCTCTTCATAATTTAATCCGGGTTTACTTGATCCATGAGTAGATTATTAATAACAAATCATTATTTGAGCACGGCCATGCATTTTATAGTCTCACTCAATCAAGAGGCCAATAATATCTCTCCAAATAATAGGAGGGTTAAATCCTTTATCTATCATTCATATTTCTCATACGATTCAAAATATACCCGATGTCCACTTTTATCATTACCCGGTCAAAGGTAACTTTTAATGTAGTCAAAGTATATTATCCTCATATAGAAATATAATGATCTCAAGTCAAAGGATCATTACACCATTATTACTGTGAGTCTTTCTTATGACTTAATTAACATGAAGAATCTCACGGTGGGTCTGTCCAGTACCATGTACCCTACATGTACCTATGTATTGACTTTAGTATCTCCATACTTATAACCAATGAGATGTGGTTATCAGTCAAAAACATACTAGTCTATTTATGTATTGTTATTGTCCTGTATAATAATACTCGACTAGGGACCTTTAAGAATATGATATTATATAATCTCAAATTCAAGTTGTAAACTTAAACTATATAATGTGTATCATTATTCTAAGGACATTTATTATGCTAACAAATATCGCAGTGATTCGAGTCATAATAAATACATTTATTTAATAATCAAATGACATTAGGTTTATTTAAGAAACAATGTATTGCCTCTAGGGCACCTACACTAACAGTTCACGCATAAAACTGAGACGTTAACCTTATGTGGAAAGTGTGAAAATTTCTCCACAAGTGCCATAAATATATCTTCATATTGGAACCAAACATAAGAAAGAGAAGGTGACGAAAGGGAGCAGGGGGTATAATGGAGAAATTTGTTATTACCCAGGAAAGGCCTGTGTGGTGGCCGATACCTATAGAAGGGATTATTCGAAATTGGAATTCAGTTAGTATTGACCAAGAAAATAGAGTATATACAATAAAGAATAATGTTAGAGGAAAATGAATAAATTATGGGGAAGGAAAAAGATGTATAGAGAATTAAGGGAATGTTTGGTAAACTGAAATGAAGAATGGTATTGGCAAACTATTAAGTACAAACGCGACGTGCCAAAAGCAGAATGATAGAGATCTAGTGGATTAATTCCGCCTGTAGAAAATCTTGAACGTGGACAGAATTATAATGAATTTCATAAGTAGGTCGCCAAAGACCGAGCCAAGAGATGGCCCTAGTTGATTTATAATTGTTGGACCAAGTGATTTAACTACGAGAGACTTTCCATTTAGAAGATTATCGATTTATATACGGAAGAGATGGTGGTGCAATATAAAACCTCTGCAGCGATTACGTCAGATAAAGACTTAAGGTTAAACTTCAAATATTGAAGGTGCTTTCAAGTATATTTAACAAAGAGATTGAGCGTATGTACTAATTTGATCTGTGGCTGACGGACAGGGAAGAAGAATTGTCCAGACGATCGAATTTATATTTAGTGTCGTGCCTTAGGTTTCACGGGGCAGTCGAGAATAAAAACTTATCCAAGAAATGAATGTTGTTATCACGATCATCACCATGCGAACGTAAGGACATCTCCTGTGGAGCGTACCGCGAAAGAAGAAGTTTCGCTTCTCTTGCGTTACGAAGAAGTCAATGAATGAGGGACATAGTAGCTGAACTGGTTCGACGTATACCGAAGACTATACAGTATCCATAGCAAGTGGTAACGGCTGACGGCAGGCAACACATGCCTGCTAATCAAGCGAAGGAATATGAGGAATACCGTACGTATTGACGTTGTCTCAGATTACAAAACACGACCACAAAGTATTCACGGGCCAACTATACAAGGACTCAACACGGATACTATGAACAAGGTAGAAGAGGAACGTGTAAGTAGTGGGATAGAAATTTTCAATCATAGAACAACCGATAGAAAATACAGGTCGAGGAGAGTATGCGTTGAGGAACAGCATCAAGGCGTTGGTAAGACCAAGGGAGAGAACAATAGGGTTGAAGTGTCAACCTGAGAGTTGGAAAGGGTAAGGTTGGAATTGTATCCACAACTATTATCCTTAGGATCTTAAGATAGAATCCTTTTAAGGAAAGGAGACTGCATTAACCCTAATTTTCGAAAATATTCGAAACCTGGACGAATAGTAATTTTATGGGTGGATGAGAAATTTTTGCAATCACGATATGTACGAATTATTAAATGAAGATTTCGAATTGATATTACGTCTTTACGGTATAGACGGGTGTATGTAAAAGTCATTAGTTTTTTTACGAAACCCATTACTTTGAATGGTCAAATTTTATGAGATATCTAAGGAGATTGTGGTAAGGCATGGGGTTCCTGTGAGCATTGTATCTGATAGAGACCCAAGGTTCAACTCCGGGTTCTGGAGGAGTTTTCAGGATTGTGTGGGGACCAAGTTAAACATGAGTACTGCACACCACCCCCCCCCAATCAGACGGACAGAGCGAGAGAACCATCCAGGCCATAGAGGACATGTTGAGAGTATGTGCCATCGATTTTAAGGGAAGTTGGGATGACCACTTGTCGTTGATCGAATTTTCCTACAACAACAGTTACCATGCGAGTATAGGAATGCCCCCATATGAAGCTTTATACGGACGAAGATGTCGGTCACCCTTGTGTTGGGAAGAAGTTGGAGAGCGAAAGATTTTAGGGCCTGAACTGGTCCAACAGACAAGAGAAACTATCGAGCTCATAAGAGGACGGCTGGCAGCGGCCCAAGACAGACAAAAGAAGTATGCGGACCAGACCCGCAAGGACAAAGAATATGAGGTAGGAGAATTTGTGATGTTGAAGGTATCACCATGGAAGGGATTGATGAGATTTGGTAAGAAGGGGAAGCTAAGCCCAAGATTTATTGGACCTTTTGAGATCTTGAGACGAGTTGGAAAGTTAGCCTATGAATTGGCTTTACCCCCAAGCTTGCAGCAAGTACATAATGTGTTCCATGTGTCCATGCTACGACCCTACCATACCGAATTCCGACACGTGATAGAATATGACCAAGTGGATCTGCAACCAGACATAACCAATCGAGTCATCCCTGTTGTTTAATGAAATTGATTGTCTGGGAACTATGTTGTTTCATTCACTATGTAAGATAAAAGAGAAGATTGTTGAGGGCAAGAGTCTTATTGTTAGTAAGATTTATAAAACTTGGGATTTGAGAATGATTAGAGGATTAAAAGATTTATTAAGGATTATGACGAGGAATTATGGACATTCGAGGAATTTACACAATTAAGTACTTAAGGAATTACTAGAGAAATCTCTACGCGACAAAATATTATTACGAGGGATTAATTAAGATACGATATGAATTAAAGATTAAATGACAAGCATTGGTGGAAGAATAATGATACAAGGAGTAGTATTGCATGCAAGTCCCATGCAACCAAGTAGTTAGGAAAAAAAAACAAACTAGTTAAACCAAATGGCAAGAGGAATAGTAACTAGTTGCATTTCTTTTTCGAAGGAGGGGACAAGAGTACATGATAGCCATACCTAGGCTTGTACCATGTTTATACATACACTAATATGTATCACCCAACTACTACTTTACAATTATTCAACCACACAAAAATCAAAAACACAAAACACTTCTCCCCCCCCCCTCCAAGAGCAAGCTCTCGACCAAGCTTCAAAAAGGGAAGAAAAATTTCTTCCTCTTCCATTTCTCCTCACTCATAATTCAAGGCATAATTCCTAGGCTCTCCCCATCATCTAGGAAAGGTATGCTAAGAGTTTCAAGCCCTTTCATCCATTAACTTTCAAGATATTAATTGTTAAAGATATTGTGAATAGTAATAATGTTGGGTTTTTCTTATAGATCTTGGATTATAAGGATAGTAGGAGCTTATTCAAGGTGTTCTTGAGTTTTGTAAGGCTTACCCAAGGCTCCTAGGTACTCAAGAAGGTATAAAAACCCTAACCCCTCTTGGCCATGTAGTGTTTATGATGTTTGGAAATAGATCCATGTATATTTGTGTTAATCTTGGATGTTCAAGTGATGGATGATATGGATCTTGAGTTTTAGTGTTGTGATTATGATTTTTATGATTGTGGATAGTATATGTATCTCCATGAATGTTATAAAGCATGAACTAGGTGAATTAGATGTTGGTTGTGATGTGGAAGTAAGAATATTGGTTGATTTAAGTAAAACATGCAAGCTGAGTTTTTCCAGAAATTTGACCTGTCTTGTAACATGGTTTTGAACCCCAAAATCTTGTTCCCTGAGGTCCTACCATATATTTTGGGAAAGATATTTGAATGTAGTTTCTGGAAATATAAGGTTCATGACTAGGTGATGTATCGATTTTAAGTTATGGCCGGAGAAGTAAAATGTGTTTCTGGATTCCGGACTGCACTAAGTGACCCCCTTGTGAACCTTGTTAAACCCCTAACAATTTATGTGGGATCATGAAAAAATTTGATAAGCTAGGAAATGCAGTGGTGAAGGCTACCCAAAAAGAATTGGATTAAAATATGAATTTTTCAAATTTATAAAAATGCTAGAGTAAAATTCGCGCAAGGGAAAAAGTCGTTAAGTGGAGTATAATTCTAGGGGTAATGATTATGGTTCGGATATGGTAACCAAATTAAGTCGAACAAGTGACGAGCGTAATCGAGTGATGACATGAACCTATAGTGGGGCTAGAGTGTCATAAGACGAAGTCATTAAGTTAATTTCGTAGCCCCTAAAACCCCGTAATTAAAGAGATATTGTTAAGGTACTAACGAGCGGTTATTGCTTATGTATAGATCGTTCCATTCCGCATGCTCGACCACCCCAACCAAACCAAGGCAAGTTACTTTTCAAAACTTATACATATACAAGGACTTTCACTGTTGTGTTATAGTTTTCAATCATATCAAATGTTATGTTTATCGAAGTATTGATGCAATTGAGATTGTATAAGTACATTTATGATTGTGCCCCTTGAACTTAGATTTAAATGTTTTCCTCGGACAATGACTCTAGCAATAGAGGTCGTAGCGGTCCGTATATACTATTGACCGGGGAGCGGTATATTATTATATCGTAACTAGATTGCGAAAACCCGAAGGGTCATTCGGGGAGTATCGTATACTCAAGTAATTATTTTCATATCTTCGTAAATACTCGAAACCCTATCTTGGATTAAAAGTTTATTTTATCGAATAATTATTTTATTATTTATTAATATTAAATCTTAAAGTATTATTTATTATTTATTGTTCATTATTTTAGAGATGAAGTCAATCCAAGATACATTTAATACTTTCAAACTCGAATTCTTTCGAACTCAAAACATTTTCGAAAACCCCCGGTCAGGTTCTGCTTCTTGTATGATTTCAAGAATCATCGGTCGACTGATGTCGGACCTCAATTACTCTATTTTCAATCAAAATCAAGCTTTCAAAAGAAAAAGAAAAAGGGACTTTGGCAGGTGTGGGAACCGTTGACGAACGATTCCCGGGATGTGTAAGCGACCGTGAGCCAGGCGGTCCATCAATTATTATTCCGGCCCAGGTGTTGCGGAAGGATGATTACGGATGTAGTTTTCATCGAGGGTGATTACGGATGTAGTTTTCACCCGGGGATAGTTACAGATGTAGTTTCTATCCTTCTACCGGTAGAGAAGACCCGCGGATTATTGGACTTGGATGTGGCGACTGATCATCGTCAATCCCTGTCAGGTTTTATGTTTTCTTCCAGTCCCATCCTCCACTTTGGAAAAATACTCAAACACTGCTTCTTGGGCCTAAGTGCCAAGTTGCCGATAGTGTGGCTTTTGATAAGAAAAATATTGATATCGTGCAGTATCTAGAACTGCAAGATTTTCTATGAAGATTGGCACGTGTTAGTGCACTCTTGCAATTCTTTCAAAGAATGAAATGTTTTTGAATGAGAAACCTTCTAAGCTAATGGAAGGAAAGAGGTTTGCAAAGATGTACTCCCTGTACAGTATGTTAATCGTAGAGTGTTTTGCCGAAAATGATATACTCATATGTATATATTTTCAAACTTGAGATATGTTGAAATGGGAACCTTATAAAGGGTTCATATGTTATTCTTAAAGCTCCTTAGTGAGTATAGATGTTTTATTCAAACTCGGGCATATACAGTGTCCAATTATGTTTTGAAATCTGAGATATATACCCATATAGTTGGGAATGTTTTCGAAATAAACCCCATTATTATTTTACAAAATGGTGAACTTGTTGAGCATTATGTAGCTCATTCTTGCTTTATAAAAACTTTTCAGAAAGAGAAGAATTTGGTCGGTTAACTCCGCAACAGCAGAAGAGGAGTAGAAGATTTACCCCGGAGGTGATTTAGTTTCTGATAAATACTACAGAGTAAGTCTGATAGGTTTTCAACTGTAATAGTAAGACTTGTCTTCAAGTGTAGTTGTATAAGTGGAATTGCGTAAGACTCTGATTTGTACAAATGAATTGTAATATTTAGTGGCACTTTTGATTATCGTTTCTGAGGCTCTAACTTGTTGGTGTGTAAGATTGAGGTCTGGACGGATGTATTGTTGAGCTGTAAAGTTAATACAGGTATGATATGGTTGGATGATGATGTGACGACCTGAATCTTTGACCTCAGATTTGGGGGTGTCACACAACCCATGACTTATAGACAGCTGCCAATTACACAGAGGATGTTACGAGTATGGAGTCAAATTGTAAATATTTGAAGGCTCAAAATCTTCCAAGTGAAAGGTGAAATCAGTCACTGTCTATTCGACTTCAAGGGCAACAATAAGAGTGAAAGCATCCTCCAACCTGATTACACTTCTACTGAAAGATTCAAAGGATATTTCGATGAATGCATAAATATCAGCCGTTTTGTCTTGGAAGTTCTAGCACAGCTCAATAAGCAGAAAGGCTTATTGACTCTCAAAAGGGGTAGCCTTTTGATAAAGCTACTTTCAGAGACAAAGATCCAAAAGCAGAAAGATCTTATGCATAAAGCATCACGTGGGCTTGGAAGCTAAGTCACCTAAAGAACTTAGTCACTTTTGAAGAAAGAAACTTACACCGTCTCAAAGCATGCTAGGATTGCCAAATCAAGAAGAGAAGACTTTTAAGATAATTCCAGAAATAGATATCACTTTGAGTATGTGTGTGTGACAAGTTATATCAGAAATCTATCATAAAATTTTGTGTAGCTTACTTGTCTTCATATAGTCTTAATAAGCTGTATGAGCAGCATAGTTTCAGTAGAGAAGAAAACACTGATCACAAGGCTGATAGCTTTAGGTTTTCTTGTAAACACTAAAACTTTGTAACCGCAGTTGTGTATTATCACGCAGAGAATTATCTTCAAATACAACCATCAGGTGGATCAAGCTAATAAGCCAACCCACCTGAGATTTTTTATATTGTGTGTTGTATTTGTTTTAGATAATTTGTTTATCTTGTTTTTCTTGATGTTCTTATAACAAATTATCAAGACCTCATCAATTCGAAAGAATTTAGTTGAGATTGTATTCAACCCCCCCTTCTACAATCTCGTGGTGTACAACTGGGACATATCAAGATTTTGATATGTTAGTGAAGTCGAAATCGAAAACTTTCACAACCAATGTTCTTATAATTATTAATAAATTAACATGTTAAATTTTCGGTTCATTCCATGATATTTCGATTTTTCCGATATTGCCACGTTGGAATTGACTAACATCCAGGGGTTAGCATCGGGTGGTTTGGGCCGTTTAGGACCGCCAAACCAACCAAACCATAAATTTAGGGTTTTTAATTTTTCAAACCATAACATTTTAAAAAAAACAACCTAATTATAACGGTTTGGTTTGGTCGGTTTCGGTTAAAAACCATTATTAAATAATAAAAAAGAGGCAACAACATGTGTCAACTAATAGTAGCATAAAGTTTCATCAAAGCAATTATAAAATAAATTACAAAATCTTCAAAACTATATATAATCAAGTGTTTGAGAGGTAGAGGAAAGAAAGCGAGCGACTGCATCTAATTTTAGGGTTGAGCAAGGTAATAAAACTTTAATTAGGCTACATCGTTTCAACATAAATAATTTTTATTTTATATAAGCATAAAATTAATATTAAAACTATATATAATGTATAAATACATATATATATATATATATATATATATATATATATGGGCTTAATGATCCTATAGTTAACTATAGGTAAAGTTCCTACAGTTAACCATTGAAATCACGACACATCACATAGTTTCCTAAATAAAAAGATTCATCATTAATGCCCCTGCGGGGCCCTTATAAATAAAAGGTAATAATCACATGATTTTAAAGGTTAACTATAGGAAATTCTCCTACAGTTAACTGTAGAAACATTTTTCTCTATATATATATATATATCATATTTATATATTATTTGATCTTAATGGTCGGGTTGGTTAAATCGGGTGGAAAAATTAGTAAAACCAAACCCAATCCAAAATTTTCAATTTTTAAAAATTTAAAACCATAACCAACCCAAATAGAAAAAAAAACCCTAAACTTTCGATTTGGTTGGGTTGGTTTGGTCGATTTAACCGATTTTAGGAAAACCATGCTCACCCCTACATCCATTACTAAGATATAAATGGAAGGATGTCAATCAAACATTATAAATGATTGACTTGACTGCATGGACAAAAGGACGGATCTATCTATATTGTGTAGATATATTAGTTAGGATTCTTAAGCTTAATTATACTCCCTCTGTCTCAAAAAACGTTTCCCATTTAAGTTGGACACGTATGCCAATGCACACTTTCGATTGTTAATATCTTCAATTTCGTATTAGTATTAAACATAAAACTTCACTGCATTAAAGTACTCATAAATACGAATGCAACAAGATCACTCATAAATATATTTGGTCTTACAAATTAGACGTAAATTAGTAATTTATCGCATGTTATGAACAGTCCAGACATATTAAACGAGAGAAGCATTATGAGACGGAGGGAGTAGAAATCTATGGAAATCTGATACTCGGCCTTCTCATAAAACTGACCATACAGTTTTTTTTAACACATTTGCAGGTTCGCAAATTTTTCAATAATTAATATATATCCAAAAATATCACAACATATCTTCTAATCACTAACAAAATATAACAGAAATCTGTTTACCAATAATGACCATTAGATTTTTAGTAAAAAATCAGAACCGTTAGATCTAATGATTACCGTATCGACCAACCAAACTTTTAATGTTTCGACTTTTATAAAATAGTACATACTGCATCCTAATGAATTCATACCATAAATTTTTTGCACCCTTAAAACGATTTTTCTTAAAATTTGATTGTCAATATTAGTTAACATAAGGGTATTTTGATCATTACAATCAACAATAATTAATAAATGTATTATCTGAATTGTTCTAAAAAACTTTAGATGCCAAAATTTTATCTATAGTTTTCAAAATATAATTTATGATTTTTTGTTAAAAATAAAAGTTATATTACTAAAATTTTCCTGAAAAGTATTATTTAAAATATAAACTATAATTATTAAAATTTTCAAAGTATTATTTATAAAATATATTATAAATTTAATATTTTTAAAAATGCTTCACTTTTTTTTTTCATTTTTACTGAATTTTATATTATATATATTTTTCTTTTTTAAAAATTATTAGTTTTCATAATACCTAATGACTAAAATACCCTCGTTTTGATTAATGGTAACGGTCATATTTAACAAAAAATCGTTAAAAAGATGCAAATTGTAGCGAACTTAAAATTTAAAGAATGTTATCGGTCAATTCCCTAAATTTTAAATACGAAGTGTAATTTGCTTAAGTACAGGGATTTAAACTTCAATTTAATCTTTTTATTTTGATTCTTAACTTCTTCATTTTTTCCATCTATATATAGTTAGAGTTTAGCAACTCAGATCGAGTTAAGATAATCGTCAAAAAATTGTACCATATTTTTAATTGGAAAATATGTACCATTTTCAATTAACTGCATTCGGTGTCAACTTCTTAATAGCCCAACAATAATCAAATTTAAAAACAAAAATTCTAATATACGACATCATAATTTTTTTATCTCTAAACTAGTATTTTACCCGTGCTACGCAACCGAAGGTACAATTCTAAAAAATATTAAATAATTACCAAAATATATATAAGTATCAAAAAATAAAATTTTGACATTTAATTATTTAGATTGTAATGTTGATCTCTACTATTTCATTAATTTTTTATCTATTAATTTAGTTTGTTAAATTATGATGTATTTGTTGTGGATCTAAAACTCGATTACGATTTGTTATTATTGCTAGGGTGGTTGAGCTTCGCGCTTTAATGGCTGTTTCTGCGTTCGAGACTGTAATCGGTACTCACAGAGTGCCTACGTATCTCGTATTGAGAATCAAGCCAACGTAGTTCTGAGAATGAGGGGTCAGGCCCTTTATATAGGCTGAGAAGCCTTAGAATTATGGTAGGATTCGGAGACTTGGTGGGCAAGTCTTTGAGGAAGGTTCTAGATCTATTCCTTATAGGAATCAGTTTCCATATTGAACTGTGCATCTTGGAGGATAAGTCAGGCAAGAGTAATATCCTTGTTTGACTCTTATTTGCTGAGCTGTTTATTACCCTTAATATTAATTACGAAATTAATATTATAATTAGGGTTTTGGGCCCAGCTGGTGGGCCCCACGTTTGGACCATTCTTGGCCTAATTAATGCCACATTAAATGTTTTTTTAGGGCTTATCTTCAGCCCATATCATTTGCCCCCCAACTTCTAGGAAAGCTGATCAGGCTTTCCTTGAAGTTTAACTTGTCTAACTCGAGACTCGGGTCAGGGTTTATCTTTGTACACTAGTGTTTCACGAGTATTGTCTTTATGTGAAGCGTGGAGCGACCGACGCGTTCACGACAAAGTTAATTCGATGCTAATCGGCACTAATCAGTCTTAACGATGCTTAAACAATGCTTAAACAGTGTTAAACAAAGTTTAAAGGATAAATTGGCACTCACGCTGCTTAAACGACACTAATCGGTGTTAATCGGCACTAAACGGTGCTTAAACGACACTAATCGGTGTTAATCGGCACTAATCGGTGCTTAAATGACACTAATCGGTGTTAATCGGCACTAATCGGTGCTTAAACGACACTAATCAGTGCTAATCGGCACTAATCGGTGCTTAAGCGACACTAATCGGTGTTAATCGGCACTAATCGGTGCTTAAACGATGTTAAACGATGATGAACAGTGCTAGACGGAGGAGATCCTGGAAAATTGTAACCTCTTCCGGGCAACGAGGCAGCCGACAAGGGTCCCGGTCAGCTGCCAGGTGCTCCTGGTCGGCTGCCGGGAGATCCTGGTCGGCTGCCAGGAGATCCTGGTCGGCTGACAGGAGATCCTGGTCGGCTGACCCTCCTTGATGCACCTGGTCGGCTGCCAGGAGATCCTGGTTGCCTGCCGGGTGCTTCTCGATCGTCTGACACGTGCTTCTCGATCATCTGACGTGTGCTTCTCGATCGTCTGACATGTGCTTCTCGATCGTCTGACATGTGCTTCTCGATCGTCTGACATGTGCTTCTCGATCGTCTGACATGTGCTTCTCGATCGTCTGACATGTGCTTCTCGATCGTCTGACATGTGCTTCTCGATCGTCTGACATGTGCTTCTCGATCGTCTGACATGTTGACGGGAGATCCAGGTTGACATTAATGATGTCACACGATGCTTAAACGACGTTTCAATGTCTGTGTAAACGACGTTAAATGGCATAAAACGGCACTAAACGGTGCTAATTCGAAAGTCGATGTTTGTCACGGAAAGTGAGAAACCTTCAACAAAACCATCAAACGATTCAATCAAACGATAGGGGGTGCCAAAATGAGTATCGGGAAGTGAGATTGAGCCTCTTTGTGGCTCCTGGTCAGCTGCCAGATGCTCCTGGTCGACTGCCAGGAGATCCTGGTCGGCTGCCAGGAGATCCTGGTCGGCTGACCCTCCTATGTGGCACCTGGTCGGCTGCCAGGAGATCCTGGTTGCCTGCCAGGTGCTTCTGGTTGCCTTCCGGGTGCTTCTTGATCGCCCGACAGGTGCCTCAAGTTGTTTGGAAGTGTTTAAATGACGTTTCAACTTGACCTTCAATTTAGTATCTTGGTCACCTATGACTTTCAAGGATCCAAAACCTCGATCTCGATACTAGGGATCCAGAACCTCGATCTCGATCTCGATCTTGTTCTCTGATTTAGTATATGGGTCACCCGTGACTTTCAAGGATTCAGAACCTCGATCTTGATCTTAGGGATCCAGAACCTCGATCTCGATCTCGATCTTGATCTCTAATTTAGTATATTGGTCATCCGTGACTTTCAAGGATTCAGAACCTCGATCTTGATCTTAGGGATCCAGAACC
This sequence comes from Saposhnikovia divaricata, assembly GCA_036435485.1. Lineage (NCBI taxonomy): Eukaryota > Viridiplantae > Streptophyta > Magnoliopsida > Apiales > Apiaceae > Saposhnikovia > Saposhnikovia divaricata. The sequence continues at coordinate 131,484,124 of CM071594.1, read as the reverse complement.
TCGATCTTGATCTCTAATTTAGTATATTGGTCACCCGTGACTTTTAAGGATTCAGAACCTCGATCTTGATCTTAGGGATCCAGAACCTCGATCTTGATCTCGATCTTGATCCTACAGAACCATCAAACGATTCGAAGAACTGACGGGAGATCCATGAGCTCGGCTGCCAGGAGATCCTGGTCGGCCAGACCCTCTCCATGGCACCTGGTCGGCTGCCAGGAGATCCTGGTCGGCAAGACCCTCTCCATGGCACCTGGTCGGCTGCCAGGAGATCCTGGTCGGCCAGACCCTCTCCATGGCACCTGGTCGGCTGCCAGGAGATCCTGGTTGCCTGCCAGGTGCTTCTGGTTGCCTGCCGAGTGCTTCTTGATCGCCCGACAGGTGCTCCATTGTTGCTGCGTCGTGCCTCTCGGAGCTTTTCGTAATGCCTGGAGTCTCGTTCTAGAATCACGTCCTTGATCATGGATGTATGGGTCTCGTTCTAGAATCACGTCCTTGATCATGGATGTTGTACACCTCCTTTCAGAGCATAATTAGTCTCTTTAATAGCAAAGACTAACTGATTGTATTCTATCTTCCTTAAACGTAATTAGCTCCTTAAGCTCAGATGAGTGCCTTGGCACAGCTTATTACTATATCTTCACGTAAATCCTTCTTTTCTTTCCCGGAATCATACATACCGGTATAATTATTGCCGGATATAGCAGATGAAATCCATCTTTCTGTATATGAACGATAGATGACCTGTAAACATGAACCAGGCTGTGTTTCAACCTGATATAGAAGGTCATCCATCTTTTATAAAAGAGTGGGGGGAGCCTTCATTTTCATTCACTTCACTTCTTCTTACTTCTAAAATTCTCTCTGAAGTTCTCAAGTTCTAAAGCTCTCAAGTTCTAGCTTCAAGTTCGAGCTCAAGATGGCAGATGGCGACCGCGCTCCAGCTTCATCATTTTCTATGTCTGAGGCAATGGCCAAGAGAGCTTTGGCCAAAACACTGCGAGGTAATCTTCGACTGAATCCCCCTAGATATATTGATCATCGATTTGATTCTTTAATTGACTTATTGAGTACTATAAGGGATGCATTTCCCAACAACTCTGAGTTAGCTGCGTATCATAGTCCGTCCAAGTTCGAAAAGCAAGATGTCGAAAATATTAAGAAGTTATATGGCTTTCCGGACGTGATCAAGGTTTGCCTTCCTGGCTTAGCTGACAGAACCTGCAATTGGCACCCAGAGAAGCTATGTGTCTACAAAGGTGCCCTGGAAGCAGGTCTGAGATTCCCGGTAGACCAGTTCATCATAAGGCTCCTAGCGGAGCTTCAGGTTCATCCCTGCCAATTGTATCCCAATGCATGGCGGTTGATTATCATCTTTATGCTGAGATGTCGAGATCTAGGTATCGAGCCTACTACTACCATGTTGAGGAGCATATTCGCCACCAAGAATTCTTCTGAGATTCAGAAGGGATGGGTCACTATTCAGCATAGATCCAATGTTCCACATATTGTGAATGCCTTTTCATTCCCAGATTCCCATCACTACTGGGACAGAGAGTTCGTGATTCTGGTATGGCGTGGTGGCGACTGGGGCCAATTCTTTATGTCTAAGTTTGGGGAAGTGCATGATGCTACACATTTTGTATGTGATCTTGACGAGAAGGAGCTTTTTGATCATGATCGACTACTTGCTGATGACGGCCGTACTCACTACAAAGTTTTCTTAACCGAGAAGAGACTTGTAGAAGCTGGACTTAGCTTACTTTCTGCTGATGGTAATTTTTTACCTTCATGTTATGAACTCTGTTTGTTCTTATTCCGATATCTTTCCTGTTGTCTTTTCAGTTGCTGAGGAGATCGACAATCGGCCCGAAAACCTGCCGAAAGTTACTAGAAGGATGATCAAGAAAGCCAAGGCGGCTTGCATTCAACCCGGGCCGAAGATCCCTCAGTTCCTGTCGGAATGCTCTTCGAAGAGATCACGGAATGCTGACGGGAGAGTCAAGACCCCCTTCATCCCTGGTTGGGGGATTTGTGAGCAAGATTCTGTCTTGGGATGCCCAGAGTCAGCCTTGGATTGGTCCAAATTCAGCATCACTCCCCCCGACCTTCTGACTGTAACAGCCGGGGACAAATTCGATGAAGCGGAGAAACTCGGAGCTCAAGCTCTATATCAGGTTTCCCACCTTCCTTCCTAGACATAGTGTTTTCACTTAACTTGTGATTATAACTGTCTGATTGATTTTTTGTTCCAGGCGAATGCCCAGTTCCAGGCTAGCACTCGGCTTGGTCGTGCATACCGAGATGAGAATGTGGCTTTGAAGAAGGATAAAGCAACTCTTGATGAAAAATATCAAGACTTGGAGTCCAGGGCCATCCGGGCTGAAGCTGATGCTCATTCTATCCAGAGATAGTATGACTCCTTGTATAACAAGAGGGCAATAGACTGCAAGCAAGTGGTGAAAGCTTACCAGGAGTCTGAGGATTTCTTTGAGCTTATAGATAAGCATGACGATGAAGTACGCCCGGGTATCATGTCTGTTGGCTGGGATCGAGCCATCAATGCTGTGAGCAAGAGGCATCCTGCTGTGGTTTTCCCGAGGGACTTTCCAAGTCCGTATTGTCAAGTTGCTTCGGGCGCCGAGGCCATCCCGGTAGCTCAGGCTTCGGGCTCCGGCTCTAGGGGAAGTCATCGTCGTTCTGGTTCCGGTTCGAGGGGTGTCCGAGCAGCTGTGGATGGCTCAGTTTCCTCAGATCCTCGAGGGAAAAGGCCTATGACCGTGCAGAAGGGGAGAGTAGTTCGTCCAACAGTCCCCTCGAACAAGGTAGTTGAAGATAGCTCATCTTCCGAGGAGGAAGAGGTTGAGGCAATGGAAGTGACAGCTCCACCAGTCGCGGTAGCCGAACCGGGTGAGGGCCATGATGAGGACAGCTCTGAGGAAGAGAGTGACGAGGAGAGTAGCGAGGAAGAGACCGATGAGGAGGAGAATGACGAGGAGGAGAATGGCGAGGAGGATTCCTCGGATGAGTAGCTGGGATTGCTTCGGGCCTTGCATGGCCTAACTTAGCCGTATGTGGCTTTTATTTCTAGTATTTCAATCACGGTACTTCGTGATTAAACTTTTATTCGGTTTAAATGATGTAACCCTAACCGTTGGCCCTTCGGGGTCTTTATTTATGCACTTGTTTGTTTTATTCATATGTTCATTTATTTTCGGTACTTGGTCTTCCTAGACTCACACTCAACAGGTGCTTGGTACATAAACAAAACATAGAATCATAGAATGGAAAACAAGTTTGCATTTATAACTCAAAAAGGGTTCAACCCTTACACAACTCATTATTGTCCTACCCGGGGCATCAAAACCCTGGGATGGTTTCATCGAACCTTATTTCTACTTCTCCTACTAGATAAATAAAAATCTACATCCTCGCAGAGGCAACTTAAACATAATAAATCTTGAGGTTCAAGGCATGCCAAGTACGGGGCACCTCAACCCCGTCCAAGGTCTCCAACTTGTATGATCCTCGTCCCAACGTCTTCCTGACTCGATACGGCCCTTCCCAATTTGGGGCTAGTTTTCCTTTCTGGCCAACTCCAGAAGCCTCAATCTTCCTCAGAACCAAATCACCTTGTTGAAAGAACCTCTCCTTAACCCTGTGGTTGTAATAGAAGGATGCTTTCTTTTGATGCTCCACATTTCTGGCGTTTGCCTCGTCCCTGACTTCATCAATCAGATCTAGGGCGAGCTTCATACCTTCTTCATTTGTCTCAGGTTCAAATGCCTCCACTCGAGGTGATGCATGCATGATCTCCAGTGGCACAACTGCCTCAGCTCCATAAGCTAGCAGAAACGGGGTTGCTCCTGTGGTCACCTTGCAAGTAGTGCGATAAGCCCAGAGTATAGGTAGTAACTCGTCTACCCAGGTGCTCCTTGAGCGTTCAACCCTTTTCTTAAGTCCATCAAGGATGATCCGATTGGCCACCTCGGCTTGTCCATTTGCTTGCGGATGTGCTACCGAGGTAAAACGAAGCTCAATAGCATTCTCCTCACAGTACTTCTTGAATTCTTCATTATTGAACTGTGTCCCATTATCCGTCACAAGGATTCGCGGGATGCCATATTTGCAAATTATGTTCTCCCAAAAGAATTGGGAAACTTGCTTGGTGGTTATTTTGGCTAAAGGCTTAGCCTCAATCCACTTGGTGAAGTAGTCAATGGCGACAATCAAAAACTTCCTCTGTGCTGATGCCATAGGGAAAGGACCAAGAATGTCCATCCCCCACATTGCAAACGGAATGGGGGAATTGACTGATGTTAACATCTCAGGCGGCTGCCTGACAATCGGAGCATGCTTCTGGCACCTATCACACCTCTTGACATAATCCTGTGCATCAGCCAGCATCTCTGGCCAGTAAAATCCCAAGCGAGTTATTTTGTGAGCGAGGGCCCTGCCCCCCAGGTGTTGCCCACAGATCCCTTCATGAACTTCTTCCAAAGCTTCCCTTGCCTCTTGAGGCCTCAAGCACTTCAAGTACGGGATGACAAATGATCTCTTGTACAGAATGCCCTCAATCAAGGTGTATCTCAATGCTCTTACTGAAAGTTTTCGTGCCTCCAAGGCATCGTCTGGGAGCCACCCAGTCTCAAGGTGTGCCTTGATAGGATCTATCCAAGAGCTTCCCACATCAATTGGTGCCACTAATTTCGAGTTGATCGTCGGGGCCTTCAAGACCTGGAAGTAAACACTTCATTCATAGTTTTCTATCTTGGAAGAAGCAAACTTAGATAGGGCATCGGCCTTAACGTTCTCTTCTCTTGGGATGTGTTCTACATAACATTCGTCAAACTGAGTCATGACAGCTTTCACAACTCGCAGATACATTGCCATAGATTCATCCTTGGCCTCAAATTCACCATTTACTTGAGAGACTACTAATCTTGAATCTCCACACACTTTGAGGTTCTTGACTCTCATGATTCTGGCCAAGCCTAAACCAGCTATCAAGGCCTCATACTCAGCTTCATTGTTGGTTGTCTGGAAATCCAACTTCAAAGCATATTCGACTGTGAACCCATCGGGGCTTTGTAATACTAAGCCTGCGCCACTAGATTTTGTTTTTGATGCTCCATCAAAATAGAGCACCCAGTATTCCTTCCGATCAGGTTCAAGTTCTCCATCTCTATCTTGCTTCTCAGGGGTTGTTACCATTTCCTGCCCCCCGACTTCTTGGTTGCTAATGGTGCATTCAACCACGAAGTCAGCCAATGCCTGAGCCTTAATGGCTGTTCGAGGCTTATAGGTGATGTCAAATTCTCCAAGTTCAATTGCCCACTTGATTAGCCTTCCACTAGCCTTCGGGCTATGAAAAATGTTTCTCAACTGTTGGTCCGTCAGGACCTCAATCTTATGTGCCTGGAAGTACGGGCGTAACTTCCTCGAGGCTGTTATCAATGCCAAGGCGAACTTCTCAATGGGAGAGTAATTCAACTCCGCCCCGTGCAACACCTTGCTCACATAATAGATAGGTTTCTGGACTTTCTTCTCTTCTCGAATGAGAACGGCGCTCAACGCTTGCTCAGATACCGCCAGGTATATATAAAGAGTCTCTCCGGGACTAGGTTTGGCCAACAACGGGGCTTCAGCCATGTACTTCTTCAGTTGTTCAAAGGCCTCTTGGCTCTCACGAGTCCACTCAAAATTTTTCACCTTCTTCAATGCTTGAAAGAAAGGCAAGCATTTGTCACCAGACTTGGAGATGAATCTTCCTAAAGCCGCTACTCGGCCTGTCAACTTCTGCACATCTCTTATAGAGCGTGGTGGCTCCATGTCTAAGATCGCCTTGATCTTGTCAGGATTGGCTTCTATGCCTCGCTTTGAAACCATAAGACCCAAGAATTTGCCTGATCCAATGCCAAAGGCACACTTGGCTGGATTCAACATCATTTTATGGTGCCTCAGCACTTCGAATGCCTCTCTGAGGTGCTTAATGTGGTCTGTCTTGAACAGGCTCTTGACTAGCATGTCATCAACATAGACCTCCATGGTTTTTCCAATCAGATGGGTGAATATCTTATTCACCAGTCGTTGGTAAGTAGCTCCTGCATTTTTTAGACCGAAAGCCATAACAAGATAGCAGAAAACACCGAAGTCAGTTATGAAATATACCTTAGGGACGTCATCCTTGTGCATCTTAATCTGATTGTAGCCGCTGAAACCATCCATGAAGCTAAGCATCTCATGTCCAGCTGTGGCATCTATTAACATGTCTATCATTGGTAAAGGGAAGCAATCCTTAGGGCATGCGTCATTCAAGTCGGTGAAGTCTATACACATCCTCCACTTACCGTTGGCTTTCTTGACCATCACCGGGTTAGCCAACCATTCTGGGAACTGAATCTCTTCGATAAACCCAGCTTCTAAGAGCTTGTCCACTTCCTGCTTTATGGCCTCTTGCCTTTCAGGTGCAAAGTTCCTTTTCTTTTGCTGTATTATCTTCCGATTGGGATCAACATTCAACCTGTGAGTTATGAGTTGGGGATCAATCCCTGGCATATCAGCCGCTGTCCAAGCAAACACATCGCCATTCTCTTGCAAGAATGCTATCAACTTGCCCTTCAGGGGTTCCTTCAAAGAGGCTCCTATGTAAGTCACCTTCTCAGGGTCATCTAGCTCCAGAGGAATAGGTATTAAGTCCTCTGCTGGCTTTCCTCAGTGTTCATCATCGCCACGGACATCCATGTCTTCGATCGGAAGTACCTGCCCCCCGATTCCATCAGCCCTTAGTGCGGATACGTAACAACTTCTCGCCATCTTCTGATCACCCTTTTGTTCTCCAACACCATTCCGGGTTGGAAACTTAATCTTCATATGATATGTGGAGGCCACAGCCTTGAAAGCATGAAGTCCAATCCTTCCTAGGATTGCATTATAAGTTGAGGATGCCTTGATCACAAGGAAATTCAGCATCTGAGTAGCTTCCTTAGGTTCCTGTCCAATTGTCATGGGCAATTGAATAGTACCTTCGACCTTGGATTCAACTCCATTAAATCCGTAGATTGGCATGTTGGTGGGGGTCAACTGAGAATCGGTGTATCCCATTTTCACAAACGCATCGTGAAACAAGATATCAATAGAAGCTCCATTGTCTATAAAGACTCGTTTCACCTCCGAGTTTCCAATTACAGGAGTTATGACCAACGGGTCGTCATGGGGGAATTTCACCCCCTCAAGGTCTGAATCATCAAAACCAATCACTATCTCAGTCTTGGCACGCTTCGGGGCTTCTCCTACTATGTGCATCACTTCTCTAGCATAGGCCTTTCGGGAGTTCCGGGTAGTGCCGGCTGCTGTCGGTCCTCCCCAAATCATATTGATTACTGGCCCTTGGGGCTGTGTATTACGATCACGATCACGATTGCCGTCTCTTTTGTCATTGTCTCTCCTGTCATAGTCCCTTCTTTGGGTTCCACGATCATCATTCTTCGTGAACCTGCCTAGCTTTCCTTTCCGGATCAAAAACTCAATCTCATCTTTCAGCTGTCTACAATCATCTGTATCATGACCCACATCACGGTGGTACCTACAGTATTGATCTTTGTTCCTTTTCGCGGGATCACCCCTAAGTGGCTTCGGCCATCAGAAGTCTTTATCCTTCTCAATATCTAGCAAGATCTGACTCCTAGGAGCGTTCAACCTTGCATAATCAGAGAACCTCGGTCCCAAACCTTTCTTCGGTGGTGACTCCGAATCCTTGCTAGTCCGGGGATACTTGTCCCTAGCATCGTACTCTTGCTCTTGCTTTCGTTTCTTCGAATCATTAGAACCTTTGCCATTGCCTCCTGTGGCTTCCTTCTTCATGCTGTCCTCAGCCTTGATATATTTGTCGGCTCTCCGTTGGAGCTCGGCCATATTTTCAGGAGGATGTTTTGCCAAAGACCTTTTGAAGAAGAGGTCAGTGGTTCCGTGTTCCAGGGCTACCATGGCCACCTTATTTTCCAGATCAGTGATATTCAGCGTTTCCTTGGTGAACCGCTTGAGGTAATCTCTCAGATTCTCATTCTTCCCCTGCACCACATACATAAGGGATGCAGAAATTTTTTCATGAACTCTCCCACTAATGAACTGGCTGATAAAGGCTGCACTCAGTTTTTTGAATGAGCCGATTGAGTTTGCAGGTAAGCGGCTATACCATCTTTGAGCCATGCCAGACAAGGTTTGAGGGAACGCCCTACACTTTAAGGCGTCGCTCGCAGGCTGCAACAGCAGTGCATTCGAGAATGTCCTGACATGGTTTGCGGGATCGCCCGTTCCATCATAGGCCTTGATTGTCAGCATCTTGAACTTCTTTGAGATGCGAGCATTCATCACCTCCTCCGTAAACGGGGGTGTAGGATCATTAGGATCCCCAAGTGGCATCAGATCCTTAGGGTTGCTTCTGGGGGTCTCCACCCTTGTTGATTTTTCAGTTGGGGCCTCGGCCCTCCTTTGCCTTCTTGAAGGCCTCTCCAAATTTATAATTGGAATCCTCTCGGCAGTTGGAGGAGGCTGAGTTTGATTCAATCTATCTTGTTCTCTTGCAATATCGTCCTTCAATTTTAAGATCTCTGCCTCATAAGCCTTGATTTTCTCAGCAGTTGTCATGGGGAGTCCATCATGGATTCTTCGTGTCCTTCTTTGAGGTTCTTTGCTGGCACGTCGCCTCCTCGAGGCTTCATCTCGATCATCATCCTCAGATGACGAATCATCAGTATAGGGGCCAGAGTAGTCATCATACTCTCGATCCCGGATCTGTAAGGCATGACCGCTTGGTCCAGGTTCCCTTCGTCGAGGGGGATAATTAGGCAACCCATACATAGGGTTAGTGTTCAAAGGGAGATCTGTAGTATGGATCTGTACCCCTGTGCGATCAACGTTACCAAGAGGAGAAACCACCATCTGGAGAGGGTTGGTTTCTTGGCTTTGATGGACAATCACAGAGTGGGTCCCCTCTACTTGGGGAGTCGTCCCTGGGGGCTGAGTGGGCAGAGGTTGAATGACCGCCCCTGTTGATGGGAGTATTTGTCCTTCTTCAGTGACGATAAGCGGATCAGAAGTGGCTGGTGGAGCAGAGTTAAGAGGCACGGCCTCAGTTGATGTTGTTCTTCGTGTTTGAACCATGGTTGATGTTGTCTTCCCACAGACGGCGCCAAATGTTGTGGATCTAAAACTCGATTACGATTTGCTATTATTGCTAGGGTGGTTGAGCTTCGCGCTTTAATGGCTGTTTATGCGTTCGAGACTATAATCGGTCCTCACAGAGTGCCCACGTATCTCGTATTGAGAATCAAGCCAACGTAGTTCTGAGAATGAGGGGTCAGGCCCTTTATATAGGCTGAGAAGCCTTAGAATTATGGTAGGATTCGGAGACTTGGTGGGCAAGTCTTTGAGGAAGGTTCTAGATCTATTCCTTGTAGGAATCAGTTTCCATATTGAATTGTGCATCTTGGAGGATAAGTCAGGCAAGAGTAATATCCTTGTTTGACTCTTATTTGCTGAACTGTTTATTACCCTTAATATTAATTACGAAATTAATATTATAATTAGGGTTTTGGGCCCAGCTGGTGGGCCCCACGTTTGGACCATTCTTGGCCTAATTAATGCCACATTAAATGTGTTTTTAGGGCTTATCTTCAGGCCATATCAGTATTTAAATATTTAATATCTATATTATATAATTTAAGAAATAAAGTAATATAAAAGAATTACATACACAAATTTCGATCCGATCCAGATTTTTTCTGGGTTTGGATCGGACATGACGGAAAATCAGATTTTTTTTATTTGAAGGACCGAAGACTGAACCGCTTATATACGATCCGGTCCGGGTCTTGGACTGATAGAACCGATTCAGTCTTATTTACCTATTTAGATCGAAATGTTGTGCGGCCCTAACTACTACACATAAATTACTTTTAATAACGTGGTTTCTTGTTCAATTTGTACTTTGTTAATTTCATAAAAAAGTCCTGTTGGATTTCACAAAAGTCTCAAAAACATCAAAAGCTTGTTTATAATTTTTTTTCCAGCACAATGGATAAATTATATTAAAGATATAATAAATCTCAATTCATAAGTTGAGAAGCATTTAAACCCACGACAAATGAATATTTTCATCGTATTGAAGTAGCTCGTTGCTAGTGACCTTAACACACTATTAACCGAGCAATCTTATTTTATATAGATGTAACTTCGTGATTCAATATGTCTCTGTAAAACCATAAAGATCTTATAAGACGTACATATAGTTAGTTAATTTTCTATCATAATATGTCAGATATAAACATGTTTGTTATGTCACTAATAGAGACTATAATAATAGATTTTAATTAAATAAAAAAGTTATATATATTATTCAGTAATTTTCAAATTATTCCCAAGAAAAAATTGCGCTTGACCTTAAAGGTCTGAAAAATGTTACAAATACTGTTAACGACACAGGTCAAACGACTATACTTATCATATATTTTCTTACTTTTTCGAATGCGAATGCGGTAACAAAAGTTTGTAGCCATACACCATAAAGTACTTTATTGAGAATACATATCTCATTAATAACATATTGTTGTTTGCCTTGTTTGAGTATGTTCTGGTGACCTACCAATAAAGTAAAGTGTAAAATTTAGTCTCCAAAAATTTAAAAATAAAATTCACCTTCGAGAAGTCATTCGAGAACTCTAACAAAAAGGGTTTATTCGAGAAGTCCTAGTTCGAGAAGTCAGAGTGTTCTATTCGAGAAGTTCTAGTTCGAGAAGTTCAGACTGTTCTATTCGAGAAGTCTTCAACAATCTCTAATCGAGAAGTCTATTCAAGGAACTATTCGAGAAGTCATTCGAGAACTCATAGAGGAACTATTCGAGGAGTCATCATTCGAGAACTCAAGTTTCATCTATTCGAGAACTCAACCTTGTGTTAATAAGTAGAGTTCCTCTAAAGGAAACATATCGAATGGAGATCAAACCCAGAATTACTTTGCAACCCGTGACTAATAGACAGCGGCCAATTACACAGAGGATGTTACGAGTAGGGAGTCAAATTGTAAATATTTGAAGGCTCAAAATCTTCCAAGTAAAAGGTGAAATCAGTCACTGTCTATTCGACTTCAAGGGCAACAATAAGAGTGAAAGCATCCTCCAACCTGATTACATTTCTACTGAAAGATTCAAAGGATATTTCGATGAATGCATAAAGATCAGCCGTTTTGTCTGGGAAGTTCTAGCACAGCTCAATAAGCAGAAAGGCTTATTGACTCTCAAAAGGGGTAGCCTTTTGATAAAGCTACTTTCAGAGACAAAGATCCAAAAGCAGAAAGATCTTATGCATAAAGCATCATGTGGGCTTGGAAGCTAAGTCACCTCAAGAACTTAGTCACTTTTGGAGAAAGAAACTTACACCGTCTCAAAGCATGCTAGGATTGCCAAATCAAGAAGAGAAGACTTTTAAGATAATTCCAGAAATAGATATCACTTTGAGTATGTGTGTGTGACAAGTTATATCAGAAATGTATCATTACATTTTGTGTAGCTTACTTGTCTTCATATAGTCTTAATAAGCTGTATGAGCAGCATAGTTTCAGTAGAGAAGAAAACACTGTTCACAAGGCTGATAGCTTTAGGTTTTCTTGTAAACACTAAAACTTTGTAACCGCAGTTGTGTATTATCACGCAGAGAATTATCTTCAAATACAACCATCAGGTGGATCAAGCTAATAAGCCAACCCACCTGAGATTTTTTATATTGTGTGTTGTATTTGTTTTAGATAATTTGTTTATCTTGTTTTTCTTGATGTTCTTATAACAAATTATCAAGACCTCATCAATTCGAAAGAATTTAGTTGAGATTGTATTCAACCCCCCCTTCTACAATCTCGTAGTGTACAACTGGGACATATCAAGATTTTGATATGTTAGTTAAGTCGAAATCGAAAACTTTAACAACCAATGTTCTTATAATTATTAATAAATTAACATGTTAAATTTTCGGTTCATTCCATGAAATTTCGATTTTTCCGATATTGCCACGTTGGAATTGACTAACATCCAGGGGTTAGCATCGGGTGGTTTGGGCCGTTTAGGACCGCCAAACCAACCAAACCATAAATTTCGGGTTTTTAATTTTTCAAACCATAACATTTTAAAAAAAACAACCTAATTATAACGGTTTGGTTTGGTCGGTTTCGGTTAAAAACCATTATTAAATAATAAAAAAGAGGCAACAACATGTGTCAACTAATAGTAGCATAAAGTTTCATCAAAGCAATTATAAAATAAATTACAAAATCTTCAAAACTATATATAATCAAGTGTTTGAGAGGTAGAGGAAAGAAAGCGAGCGACTGCATCTAATTTTAGGGTTGAGCAAGGTAATAAAACTTTAATTAGGCTACATCGTTTCAACATAAATAATTTTTATTTTATATAAGCATAAAATTTATATTAAAACTATATATAATGTATAAATACATATATACATATATATATATATATATATCATATTTATATATTATTTGATCTTAATGGTCGGGTTGGTTAAATCGGGTGGAAAAATTAGTAAAACCAAACCCAATCCAAAATTTTCGGTTTTTAAAAATTTAAAACCATAACCAACCCAAATAGAAAAAAAACCCTAAACTTTCGATTTGGTTGGGTTGGTTTGGTCGATTTAACCGATTTTAGGAAAATCGTGCTCACCCCTACATCCATTACTAAGATATAAATGGAAGGATGTCAATCAAACATTATAAATGATTGACTTGACTGCATGGACAAAAGGACGGATCTATCTATATTGTGTACATATATTAGTTAGGATTCTTAAGTTTAATTATACTCCCTCTGTCTCTAAAAACGTTTCCCATTTAAGTTGGACACGTATGCCAATGCACACTTTCGATCGTTAATATCTTCAATTTCGTATTAGTATTAAACATAAAAATTTCACTGTATTAAAGTACTCATAAATACGAATGCAACAAGATCACTCATAAATATATTTGGTCTTATAAATTAGACGTAAATTAGTAATTTATCGCATGTTATGAACAGTCCAGACATATTAAACGAGAGAAGCATTATGAGACGGAGGGAGTAGAAATCTATGGAAATCTGATACTCGGCCTTCTCATAAAACTGACCATACAGTTTTTTTAACACATTTGCAGGTTCGCAAATTTTGCAATAATTAATATATATCCAAAAATATCACAACATATCTTCTAATCACTAACAAAATATAATAGAAATCTGTTTACCAATAATGACCATTAGATTTTTAGTAAAAAATCAGAACCGTTGGATCTAATGATTACCGTATCGACCAACCAAACTTTTAATGTTTCGACTTTTATAAAATAGTACATACTGCATCCTAATGAATTCATACCATAAATTTTTTGCACCCTTAAAACGATTTTTCTTAAAATTTGATTGTCAATATTAGTTAACATAAGGGTATTTTGATCATTACAATCAACAATAATTAATAAATGTATTATCTGAATTGTTCTAAAAAACTTTAGATACCAAAATTTTATCTATAGTTTTCAAAATATAATTTATGATTTTTTGTTAAAAATAAAAGTTATATTACTTAAATTTTCCTGAAAAATATTATTTAAAATATAAACTATAATTATTAAAATTTTCAAAGTATTATTTATAAAATATATTATAAATTTAATATTTTTAAAAATGCTTCACTTTTTTTTTTCATTTTTACTGAATTTTATATTATATATATTTTTCTTTTTTAAAAATTATTAGTTTTCATAATACCTAATGACTAAAATACCCTCGTTTTGATTAATGGTAACGGTCATATTTAACAAAAAATCGTTAAAAAGATGCAAATTGTAGCGAACTTAAAATTTAAAGAATGTTATCTGTCAATTCCCTAAATTTTAAATACGAAGTGTAATTTGCTTAAGTGCAGGGATTTAAACTTCAATTTAATCTTTTTATTTTGATTCTTAACTTCTTCATTTTTTCCATCTATATATAGTCAGAGTTTAGCAACTCAGATCGAGTTAAGATAATCGTCAAAAAATTGTACCATATTTTTAATTGGAAAATATGTACCATTTTCAATTAACTACATTCGGTGTCAACTTCTTAATAGCCCAACAATAATCAAATTTAAAAACAAAAATTCTAATATACGACATCATAATTTTTTTTATCTCTAAACTAGTATTTTACCAGTGCTACGCAACCGAAGGTACAATTCTAAAAAATATTAAATAATTACCAATATATATATAAGTATCAAAAAATAAAATTTTGACATTTAATTATTTAGATTGTAATGTTGATCTCTACTATTTCATCAATTTTTTATCTATTAATTTAGTTTGTTAAATTTTGATGTATTTAAATATTTAATATCTATATTATATAATTTAAGAAATAAAGTAATATAAAAGAATTACATACACAAATTTCGATCCGATCCAGATTTTTTCTGGGTTTGGATCGGACATGACGGAAAATCAGATTTTTTTTATTTGAAGGACCGAAGACTGAACCGCTTATATACAATCCGGTCCGGGTCTTGGACTGATAGAACCGATTCAGTCTTATTTACCTATTTAGATCGAAATGTTGTGCGGCCCTAACTACTACACATAAATTACTTTTAATAACGTGGTTTCTTGTTCAATTTGTACTTTGTTAATGTCATAAAAAAGTCTTGTTGGATTTCAAAAAAGTCTCAAAAACATCAAAAGCTTGTTTATAATTTTTTTTCCAGCACAATGGATAAATTATATTAAGGATATAATAAATCTCAAGTCATAAGTTGAGAAGCATTTAAACCCACGACAAATGAATATTTTCATCGTATTGAAGTAGCTCGTTACTAGTGACCTTAACACACTATTAACCGAGCAATCTTATTTTATATAGATGTAACTTCGTGATTCAATATGTCTCTGTAAAACCATAAAGATCTTATAAGACGTACATATAGTTAGTTAATTTTCTATCATAATATGTCAGATATAAACATGTTTGTTATGTCACTAATAGAGACTATAATAATAGATTTTAATTAAATAAAAAAGTTATATATATTATTCAGTAATTTTCAAATTATTCCCAAGAAAAAATTGCGCTTGACCATAAAGGTCTGAAAAATGTTACAAATACTGTTAACGACACAGGTCAAACGACTATACTTATCATATATTTTCTTACTTTTTCGAATGCGAATGCGGTAACAAAAGTTTGTAGCCATACACCATAAAGTACTTTATTGAGAATACATATCTCATTAATAACATATTGTTGTTTGCCTTGTTTGAGTATGTTCTGGTGACCTACCAATAAAGTAAAGTGTAAAATTTAGTCTCCAAAAAATTAAAAATAAAATTCACCTTCGAGAAGTCATTCGAGAACTCTAACAAAAAGGGTTTATTCGAGAAGTCCTAGTTCGTGAAGTTCTAGTTCGAGAAGTTCAGACTGTTCTATTCGAGAAGTCTGCAACAATCTCTAATCGAGAAGTCTATTCAAGGAACTATTCGAGAAGTCATTCGAGAACTCATAGAGGAACTATTCGAGGAGTCATCATTCGAGAACTCAAGTTTCATCTGTTCGAGAACTCAACCTTGTGTTAATAAGTAGAGTTCCTCTAAAGGAAACATATCCAATGGAGATCAAACCCAGAATTACTTTGCAACCCGTGACTAATAGACAGCGGCCAATTACACTGAGGATGTTACGAGTAGGGAGTCAAATTGTAAATATTCGAAGGCTCAAACTCTTCCAAGTGAAAGGTGAAATCAGTCACTGTCTATTCGAATTCAAGGGCAACAATAAGAGTGAAAGAAACCTCCAACATGCATGATTACATTTCTACTGAAAGATTCAAAAGATATTTCGATGAATGAATAAAGATCAGCCATTTTGTCTGGGAAGTTCTAGCACAGCTCAATAAGCAGAAAGGCTTATTGACTCTCAAAAGGATTAGGCTTTTGATAAAGCTACTTTCAGAGACAAAGATCCAAAAGCAGAAAGATCTTGTGCATAAAGCATCACGTGGGCTTTGAAGCTAAGTCACCTCAAGAACTTAGTCACTTTTGAAGAAAGAAACATACACTGTCTCAAATGCCACACAAAGTACTGAAGACCTAGAAGCTCAACTAAAGGAAACTTACAAGAAATTCAACAAGCAAATCAGTGAGAGAGCAGGTTATCAGCCCTGTGTACTGGATGATCCTCTGAGAATCAAGAATCAAAGAGAAGAAATCTATGTTGATAGCTTTCAAAAGCTGAGGACCAGTATACTGAAGGATCTCTGCTGGAAAGTTGTTGGATCAATTCATAAGCTCGAAATGCTAGTTGCTTGGGAACTAGAGGTTATATTTGATCAAAAGAGAGATGAAGATCCAAAGCTAGACAGAAAGAGAAGAGCATCACTGAATGCTTTTCCTGGAAGGAGATTGAAGATCATCCAAGGAATTCTGAAGTTTAGAACATACACTTATGATTTTGAAACTTGGTTTGATCTAAAAGAAGCTGAAATATTTACTTCTAAAGTGGTTCAAGGGTACATTGAAGACATTGAAGATGATACCATATCACTTGAAGAAAAGGCTTTAGTCGAAGACCTCAAGAAGGCAAGAATCGAAGCTCTCAGAAGAGAGGGGAAAATCTGAATAACTGGAGACTGCTAAAATCAAGTAAGTTAATCTAAAAAAACATTTTTATATAGACACCTAATAATGTAAACAAATCTATATATAATATAGAGAATAACAAGCAACACGCGTATGAACAATTAAAAACTGTTTGGAATTAATAACTCCTCTCTCGGTGATGTAAAATATCACAGAGAGCTGCTTAGGTTACAAAGAAAGATAGTTCGATGCACGATGCCCTTCTAGGGTTAACCTAACTGTATTTATAAGACATACAGCTTCGTTACAATCGCTAATTGATACTCCTATAAATTAGATATAGAATTGATATCAATCATGATTGCTACTCATCTCCTAATTCAACTCAATCTCTTTAACAGCTATCCAATATGTAAAGATATTGCTTCCATAATTATCTTCAATAAATCTTTAATCCCTGTTGACTGGAGACGCGCTTCCACCAGACAGAGTTTAACTAAACTCTATCGAGCTTCCATTGCCAGCGTTTAACTAAACTCTGACTGCTTCCAGCTAAACTCTGATTTGTCGATGTAGCTCTTAAACACTGTTCTCATCAATTATTTCAAACAATCTCCCCCAATAATCAATTCAGAATTCACAGAGTTTATCAAAAATGTTAACAATGTATGGCATACAGACATGTTGACAGAGTTTAACAGAGTTTAATCAACAAAGTTCACATAGCACTTAGCAAATCACAGAAAAATGAGCAACACATTACATAAGTAAAATTTTGAATCTAACCAACATCTCTAGTCAAAACCAGAGACTATTCCTAGTTCATTGACCAGTCTTGTAAATGTAGCTTCACTCAAAGGCTTGGTGGAGATATCTGCAAGCTGTTGTTCTGTAGACACAAAATGAAGCTCAATATGTCCTTCCACATGTTCTCTGATAAAATGGTACCTTATGCTGATGTGCTTGGTCATTGAATGTTGTACTGGATTACCTGTCATAGCAATAGCACTTTGATTATCACAGTAAATAGGAATCTTACTGTACCTCAATCCACAATCCATCAATTGACTCTTCATCCACAAAATCTGTGCACAACAGCTACCAGCTGCAATATACTCTGCTTCAGCTGTAGATGTAGAGATTGATTTCTTTTTCTTACTGTACTAAGAAACAAGTCTGTCACCAAGAAATTGACAACTTCCACTGGTGCTCTTTCTGTCTATCTTGCAGCCTGCAAAGTCTGCATCAGAATACCCAAGTAGCTTGAAATCTGATTCTCTAGGGTACCACAGACCTAAGGAAATAGTGCCCTTGAGATACTTGAAAATTCTTTTTACAGCTGTGAGATGTGGTTCCCTAGGGTCTGCCTGAAACCTTGCACAGAGACAAGTTGCATACATGATGTCAGGCCTACTTGCTGTCAAGTAAAGAAGAGGCCCTATCATGCCTCTGTAGTTTGTCATATCCACTGAAACTCCTGTGTTTTTGTCCAACTTAGTTGATGTTGCTGTGGGAGATGCAGATGAACAGTCAAGCATACCAAATTTCTTGAGAAGATTTCTGGTATATTTTGCTTGATTTATAAAAATCCATCATCTGTTTGTTTCACCTGTAGGCCTAGAAAATAACTAAGCTCTCCCATCATGCTCATTTGATACCTGGACTGCATGAGCTTGGCAAACTTCTTACAGAGTTTATCATTAGTAGACCCAAAGATAATATCATCAACATATATTTGAACTAAAAGCAAATCACTTCCAGATTTGAAATAAAACAGAGTTTTATCAATTATACCTCTGTTGAACCCACTTTCTAAGAGAAATTGAGCTAGAGTTTCATACCATGCTCTTGGTGCCTGCTTAAGTCCATAGAGTGCCTTATCCAGCCTGTAGACATAGTCTGGATATTTTGGATCTACAAAACCAGGTGGTTGTTCAACAAACACTTCTTCTTCAAGCTTCCAATTCATAAAAGCACTTTTCACATCCATCTGAAACACCTTGAATTTCTTGTGAGAGGCATATGCTAGAAAAATTCTTATTGCCTTTAGTCTTGCAACTGGAGCAAATGTTTCATCATAGTCTATTCGTTCCTGCTGTGAATAGCCCTTTGCTACCTGTCTAGCCGTGTTCCTTGTGATAACACCCATACTGTCAGTTTTGTTTCTGAAAACCCATTTAGTACCAACAATAGATCTATTCTTGGGCCTTGGTACAAGAGTCCAAACTTCATTCCTTTCAAATTCATTCAACTCTTCCTGCATTGCTGTTATCCAATCAGCATCTTAAAGAGCTTCTTCAACCTTCTTTGGTTCATTTTTAGACAAGAATACATGAAATAGACATTCACTTGCAGTAGCACTTCTTGTCCTCAATTTTGCATCTGGATCTCTAATAATCAAATCAGGTGTATATGATTTTGTCCATTTCCTAGCAGAAGGCAAATGGATTCTGTCATCATGTGATCCTCCCCCTTGATCCATGCACTCCTGATTTTGATGTTGACTTTCTTCATTCTCTCAGGCTCCCCCTGAATTTGACTGCCCAGAGTCAGAATTTGAATTTTCAGAGTTTGAATCATCAGAGTTTGATCTAGATTTTTCAGTTGACTCACTATCAGTGTTTGAATCTTCATCTTGATCATGCTCCCCCTCAAGTGGTTCTTCCCTTTGTTGTGACTGAGAAGTTTCTCCTGTGTGTACCAGTAGAGGTTCGGAGTCTGTCAGATCAGTTTCATCAAAGTTTACTTCAACAAAGATTAAATCTTCATTTTCAAAGTGCAGTTGATCATGTTCATCTACATCTTCAAGTCCAGTTATTTTCTTGTCATCAACTGACACATGTATGGATTCCATGATCACTTTAGTTCTCAGATTATAAACTCTAAATGCCTTTGTTGACAGTGGATAGCCAATAAAAATTCCTTCATCTGCCTTTAACTCAAACTTGGTCAACTGTTCAGGATGAGTTTTCAACACAAAGCATTTGCACCCAAAAATTTGAAAATATTTCAGGTTTGGTTTCTTATCTTTCACCATCTCATATGGTGTTTTTCCATACTTGTTGATCAGTGTGGCATTTTGAGTAAAACAAGCAGTTTGAACTGCTTCTCCCCAGAAATAAGTTGGCAACTTTGCTTCATCTAGCATGGTTCTGGTAGCTTCTATTAAAGTTCTGTTCTTCCTTTCAACTACACCATTCTGCTGTGGTGTACCAGGTGCAGAAAACTCTTGCTTCACTCCTCTGTTTTTGCAGAATTCTTCTATTGTTGCATTTCTGAATTCTGTTCCATTATCACTTTTGATTATTTTCACTTTGTGGTCTGATCCTTTGTCCAGCAGCTTTACATGTTCTATCAATGTTGATGCAGTTTCATCATTCTTTGCCAGAAAAAACACCCAAGTATATCTGGTGTGTTCATCAACAATGACTAGAGCATATTTCTTTCTCCCAATTGACAAGACATTCACTAGTCCAAATAGATCAACATGTAGTAGGTGATAAGGATCAACAATTGAATATTCAGATTTGCTCTTGAAAGATGACTTCCTTTGTTTGGCCTTTTGACAAGAATCATACAGGCCATCAACATTCAACAAGGATTTTGGAAGTCCCCTGACAAGATCCTTTCTTATTAGCTCATTGATGTTATTCAGATTAAGATGAGAGAATTTCTTATGCCATTTCCAACTCTCTTCACTTGACATTCTTGTTGACAGGCACACAGCTTTTCCACCAGAGTTTGTGAACAAACTTGCTTCATAAATGTTATTGCGCCTGTGTCCAACTAGAACAACTTTCCCGGTAGATTTGCTGATGACTTCACAGTATTCTGGCTGAAAATCTACATGATATCCCTGTCACAGATTTGACTCACAGATAGTAGATCATGCTTGAGTCCTGGAACCAGAGCTACATTTGTGATGATGACATTTCCAAGATTGATATTGCCATATCCCAGAGTTTGTCCTATGTTGCCATCTCCATAGGAAACATTTGGGCCAGCCGTCTCCACATACTGTGATAGCAGGGCTTTATTTCCAATCATGTGTCCTGAACATCCACTGTCCATGACTAGGGTTCTCTCCCTAATGCCCTGAAATCACAAGCAATCAATGAAGGTCATATTTAAGGATCCAGACTAGCTTGAATCCTTTGGCTTTCTTATTTTTGTTAGCTTTAGCAGCGGAATTTTCATTAACAGAATTTAAGCTAACTTTTTCAGAGTTTACACATGCAGAATTAACTTTAACCCATTTCAAATTAGGTTTCAGTTCATAGTAATTGTGATAAATAGCATGATAATCTCTGCAAGTCTAAATAGAATGTCAAGTACTTCCACAATGTTTGCATAAAGTCTGTGGTCTAGTTCTAACATGTTCTTTCTTTACTTCAGACTTAGAAGGTAAATAGTTAATGTTTTTGTTCTTCCTGCAGAAACTAGCAAGATGGTTAGTACTACCACAGTTATGACATGTTTTTCTTGGTGCAAAAGTAGCAAGAATTGGATGTTACCTTGAGTAATGCCTACTTTACCATTTCTATTCTTTTTAGACACTGTTTGTTTCTTGACAGACTTTAACTCTTTAAGCTTATGCTTAAGTTGTTTATCTGTCATTGAACCAATATTTACCTATTTAACACTAGTTTTTACTGATTCTTTCTTGACAGCTTGTTCTCCACCTTCAAACCTAGGTTCACTTATTCCATTAACAAATGTTCCAAATTTCTTAGGTGTAAAACGTGGTCTAACCTTAACTTTATTCTGAAACCTAAGTTCATCTTCTTCAGAATAACCTAGACCTACTGTGTCAGATTGAAAAACCTCATGAATGTCCTTTCCAGAATGAGTCCAAGTCTTAATAGTGTGATTTGCCTTCTCCAGTTCAGATTCTAATTGCTTATACCTACCTTGCAATACCTGTTCTAGATAAACAGCATCATCTCTTTCTTTCTGAACTTGTTGCATATTTTCAAGTTTTTCCTCAACAACTTTGTTTCTAACCTTAAGTTCAGAATTCTCAGACTTAATTCTTTCATTCTCTAAAGTCTGATCCCTATAAATGATATGCAATGATTTAAGATAAATTCTCAATTCAGTTATATTATCAGTATTATAAGCATAGGCAGTAAGGGGTACCTTGTTTTCAGAGCTTTCAGAATCTGTCTCAATAGAAGCCATGAGAGCATAGTTGATTTCCTCATCTGAATCTGAAGTGTCTACCCAATCTCTGCCTTTTGTGATAAGTGCCTTCTCAGTTTTACCCTTCTTGCACTCAGGAGCATAGTGACCCATCTCCTTGCACTTGTAGCATTGAATCTCAGACTTATCCTTCTTCCCAGATTTGGTCTCCTTTCTCTCAAACTTCCTGAAACTCTTTCTATCTTCATTTGCATCTCTAGAAAACCTTTTTCCCTACTTGAAGTTCTTGAAACCCATCTTCTTGAAGGTCTTGACCATCAAAACAGCCATTTTTCTCATTTCTTCTTCATCATCCTCAGAGTTAGACGAGTCAGAAGTGTATGAATCATCATCAGAGTTTGATGATTCACTTTCTGAGTGTATGACCAAGGCTTTTCCCTTAACTTTCTTCCTTAATGCTTCCTTCTTCGGAGGCCTCTCTTTAACCTTGAGAGCAACAGACTTTGTCTTCCTGCTTGATCTCCTGTTTCTCTGCTCCAATTCTAATTCATGAGTTTTGAGCAGCCCATAGATTTCATCAATCTCAGTTTCAGCAAGATCATAGTTATCTCTTATAGTGGTTGTTTTCACATCCCACTTTTCAGGTAGAGAAAGAAGAAACTTGAGGTTTGAGTCTTCTAGATCATACTCTTTGTTAACCAGTGACAAATCATTGAGCAGTTTACAGAATCTGTCAAATGTTTCTATCATGGTTTCTTCAGATTTAGCCTCAAAGTGCTCATAATCTTGTGTGAGTATGTTCTTTCTGTTCTTCTTGATAGCAGCAGTTCCTTGACACCTTACTTCAAGTTCATCCCAGATCTCTTTTGCAGTGGTGCAATTAATCACCTTGTTAGACATAACATTGTCTAAAGCACTATGAAGTAGATGCCTGAACTTTGCATCTTTAGCAATAGATGATAAATCCTCAGGAGTCATATCTTTTTTCTCCTTTGGAATTGTTTTTGCTTCTTGACCAGCAGTTACAGCAGATAGCTTTGTAGGCATATGTGTGCCTTCATAAATTCTGTCAAGATATTCTGGATCTGTAGCCTCCAGAAACATAATCATCTTAACTTTCCAGATTGCATACTCTGATGGCCTGAGAATAGGAACCTTATTTGTTTCATAGCGACTCACAGTAGTGGGAGCCTTCTCAGTACTTGAAGCTGTTGGTGGAGGAACCTCTGACATGATTATTGTTGTGTTTGGATCTTAAACTGTAATAAAGTAACAGATTGGCTCTGATACCACTTGTTAGGCCGAATACATAATATAATAATCAAGTTCTTATAAGAGAATAACAAGCAACACGCGTATGAACAATTAAAAACTGTTTGGAATTAATAACTCCTCTCTCAGTGATGTAAAATATCACAGAGAGCTGCTTAGGTTACAAAGAAAGATAGTTCGATGCACGATGCCCTTCTAGGGTTAACCTAACTATATTTATAAGACATACAGCTTCGTTACAATCGATAATTGATACTCCTATAAATTAGCTATACAACTGATATCGTTCACGATTGCTACACATCTCCTAAGTCAACTCAATCTCTTTAACAGCTATCCAATCTGTAAAGATATTGCTTCCATAATTATCTTCAATAAATCTTTAATCACTGTTGATTGGAGACGCGCTTCCACCAGACAGAGTTTAAATAAACTCTGTCGAGCTTCCATTATCAGCGTTTAACTAAACTCTGACTGCTTCCAGCTAAACTCTGATTTGTCGCTGTAGCTCTTAAACACTGTTCTCATCAATTATTTCTAACAATATATATATATATATATATATATATATATATATATATATTAAAATTAAAAATTATGTGATATACGAATTTATTAAAACAAGATATTATTATATTTAAATTTAATTTAACCGCGATTAATAAATTAGAATAAACTTGGTAAATAATAAAAAAATTGTATATGATCGATTGATTGATTGAATGAAAATTTTGAAGTGAATTTTGATTGTCCCTAAAATAAATTTTATTTTTTGATTGGTAATTTATTTACCAACCAATAATAATACTCTTCTAGCATATATTTAATAATTTAAATAATCAACATATATGTAGCGTTGGCTTATATGCATTTATTAATTAATTTTATTAACAAATTATGAATAAATAAATTTCTGAGCTTTTAAAAAAATCGTGTAGGTATGGAAATTATCAAAAATATTTAAAATCTGATTTCAAATCCAATGTTTTTCATATTTTTATTTGAGTTATATTATAATTATTTAAAATTATTATTGTACAATATATATTGTGAAAATCAATTTATAATGTATGATAATATGATTGTGATGGACTTTATATTGAAAAATTGGTTGATTAATGAATGAGTAGTTATAAACTATAATTTAAAATATATTAAAGTATATCGTGATTGATTTCAAATTAAAATAGTAATTATTCAGTAATATTTTTATTTAAAAAATATGTATTTATGGACATGTAAATAGTAAAAAATATGTATCTACGGATATGTCTAATAAAATATTTTGTATTTAAATTAGAAGTGTTAACTAACCATGATTAATGAGGTAGTGTAATAACCTTAACTTTAGTAATGCTACAGTGGTCACATGAATAGTAAATTTTGAGGATTTAAGGAAATGGTATGTAAGTACTCTATATTTGAAATGGAAAACGAGTAAACAGAAACCATATTAGTATTGTACTAGGAAAATAAGTGACTCGAAATGACGATAGATTTCAGAAATTCCTGAATACAGATTTTTGAGGATTTTGAGTTCGAATGAGCTTCTATTTTATTAGATATTAAGGAGCATAGAAATATTAAAGGATTTATACTTTAAGGAATTATTGAAATTAGGTTAAACCAAGGCGAGAGCAAGTCAAGGAAATGTCAAGGGAATTTGGATTTTTAAACGGTTTCAAAATCACTTGGAAAATGAGGTATATTCGAAACGAATCGTAATTAGTCGAATATGGAGACTAAATAACCAAGATTAATATCATTACAAGGACATGTACTACATTACTAATAACCAAAATCATTAAAACATTAACTAGAAATAAAGAATCAAGCATGCTAGATCATCATCCATTACATCATCCCTTACATCACATTCCACTCACATTTCTTAAAGATTAATTTGTAATATTACTTGATAATTATCCACAAAACATAAAAAATATCTACCAAAAGTAGATTAACCAAGGATAAGACCAAAACATCACAAAAATCTCTTCCCTTCCATCATCTTCTTCCAATTCGAATTTCACTATTCATCAAGGGAAAAAAAAAATTCAAAACCCTAGTTTCAAGCAATCTAAAATCAAGGGAAAAATCATGGAGGTTACTTGAGGATATATAAAGACATCCACCAAGTTTCATAGCAAACAAACATCATTTGGCAAGG
The DNA here is from genome assembly GCA_036435485.1 of Saposhnikovia divaricata. Classification (NCBI taxonomy): domain Eukaryota; kingdom Viridiplantae; phylum Streptophyta; class Magnoliopsida; order Apiales; family Apiaceae; genus Saposhnikovia; species Saposhnikovia divaricata. Next base: position 131,458,886 of record CM071594.1, on the reverse strand, counting down.
TAATAAAATCATCAAAGTTGATGATGAATAGTAATGAATATTGATTTCAAGAGCTAACTTTGGTTTTTATGATTTCTTTAGCTAATTCCATCCACTTTAAGGTTGTGTAAGGACTATCAAAGGTTTATTAAGTGTGATTAAAGCCTCAAGAAGGTATAAATGTTCTTGCCCTTTTGTATTTATGAAGGATATTAGTTGTGTTAGTAGATATGTTGATATAAGTGATTATTCATGATGATATATGTGTTTGTAAGTGGTTTAAGTTGAATATGGAAGTATTGTGTGCTTGTAACCATGGTTGGTAAGATGACCACATGGTGTAGGTGATGGTGTATAAGGTGGATGATGGATTTGGAGGAGTTGAATTTTGGAAAGTATGAAAATATAGCCGTTATAATGCCCGATTTTCGTTAAACCAAATAGATGCCATGTTTTTAGCACCCATGCTCGTACGGTAGATTTCTGTCCAGAGCACCCACTGATCATGAGAGGGTAGATCTTGGTTCATAGATCGTTTTGATATAAAGTACGTTAATGAACGGTTTAGGAGAAAAGTCAGTTTTATTGAAAGACGTTCGAGAACCGAGAAAACGTAATTGTATAAACCTTTAAGCTATAATTACCATACTTAAACATTTTTAAAAGTTATAAACTTTTGGGATAGTGTAGTAGGGTGGTCAGAGGACCCTTGACAGTTAGCCTTGCATTAAAATTCGGAATCTATATTTTCTGAGAATTTTTACAGTCGAGAGTGGTTGTTAAGGAAAGAATGTAAATCGTTAAGAACTTTAATCGGGAATAAGAATGGTTAAGTCCTCAAGACCTTTTGAGATAGTAATGGGATATTGTAAGAGTGTTATTATATGAGCGTAGGTGGTTAAGTGGAATATATTTTGATAATGATCCTTTTCGTGTTTATAGAGACTTCGGGAGAGCCACGAGCTATACTTCCGACTTACAGAGATCGAGGCAAGATCTTTCTATCCCTACTTTGGAAATTATTTATCTTCGGAATAAAAATGATATCATGGAATATATATATATATATATATATATATATATATATATATATATATATATATATATATATATATATATATATATATATATATATATATATATGTGTGTGTGATGCTATTGTTGCTATGTTGCAAAGAATATATTTCCTTGATTTTGGGAAATTAAAGAGAGATGGATATGATTTATGAAATATGGATATAGAGATGATTACGAATGGAGCGAATATGCTCTATGGTAAAAGAGATATGAAAGGGAATGGTATCAGTTGTTATCTAGGGTTATATGGTTTATAATACTATATTAAAAATATTCTTTTTGAGTATCAGTGGTTTAATAAATATTATTTGATTATTATTTACTACTCTTAAAATAGACGAAATATTTTATGAATATAAAAGTATATTTGATTTCTTGAATATGAAAGAGATGTCTGGATCATAATCAAAGCATTATGTTATATATATAAATATATTTTATGGAAGTAATGTGCGAGAATGGAAATGTGGAGTGATATTTTATAAATGGAATAATGATTTGACAAAAAGGGGGGATAGCTACAAAAAGCGTAGGAGGCTGTGTGCGGCACAGTCCAGCAATCAATATTTTATTTCGGCCCAAGAGTTTCCGAAGGAGGATGTAGTGGTGTACCTTCCTCCAGGGGGATGTAGTGGTGTACCTTCCTCCTTCTACCGGTAGTAAAAAGGACGGGTACGGAGGGCGACTGATCATCGTTCTTACGTATTCGGCAACAGTGAAAATCCCCAAAACTTGAAAGAAAGAGTTGAAAATGATTTTCAGATTTCTATACCGAAAACAGAATAATGATATAAGATGATGGAATTATGGTTACAGATGAAGAAAAACTGATATTATATTATTTTAGATTTCTTTCTTATAATAGTAAGTGGATGATCTATTGTTAAATAAGAGCTTTATTCTTCCTTAAAGATTATAATTGGTTTCTGCTTATATATGCATATATATTTATACCTGTTCACATTCTAAATTCTAGTTGCAATATTATCTTGCTGAGCTATTATAGCTCACTCTTGCTACTTATGTATATAGCAGCTAGGTCCCATGCCGATACTACGCACTACACCCCGCAAGAGGGTAAGGGAAAGGCGACCTTTTGAGCGAGTGCTGGCGACCATCCCCGAGGTAGTGACAAGCGAAAGGGTCTTAGTAGACTTATTTAAATTAAGTGTGTAAGTTTGTAATAAACTTTTGGTTGTTGAAATGCTTCCTGTAGAAGTATTATTCAACAATGTACTTAGTAGAATTTTGGGTTGTAATAACTGTTAACTTTAAACTTTTAATATTGTGGATGTTGTTCTATGAGCATATGACTGGTGTGTGTGTGTATTTATGTGGGGTCAATTGCATAAATATTAAGTTATAAAAAAAAAGACTCAAGAGGTATTGATATTGATCGGAAATTGGACCGTGATGACCTGGATCCTTGACCCCGGATCTAGGGGTGTCACAGGTAGGGTGAGATTGTAAATAAGGAAAACTTCTAAAATAACATGATTGGTCTAAAATTTAGGAATTAGTTCTGATTGGTTCTAAAATAATTCATAGTTTTCAGATTGGTTAACTGAACATTGGTAGACTCAGGTATTATAATAAAGGATACGCAAATTGCATTATTTTATTGAAAAAGTTTCGTATGTAGCACATTTAAAATCTATATTCTTTATTGTTATGGAAAATCATGGCTTAACTAATATGTAATATTACCAAAATATCCAATTTGCTTATCACTAAACTCAGGTTCGCTACTTGCAACTACATCGTTATACGAGATTTATTTATTTTGATTTCTTCATTTAGATTTGGATTCGATTCTTTATAATTATATAATGATTATTTTACTAAATATTATTATCATTCAATTATCTATAAGTGCATATATAAATAATGTTTATATTTATTAATTATATTTATTCTCAATAATTTTTAGTATTTATATTTTAATCTCAATTCGTGTTTCATTGTTCGCACGTTCATCAGCTAGTAATTAATTAAATAAAAAATAGATGATTAAATTAACCCGTTGGTGCTTATCCGTCTTATATATATGTATCCCTACATATCTATTTACTACAAATTCAAGCTACTTGAATATATGGCAAAATATCATAATTATTCAATACTTAAAGTTGTTAACAAATGATCACCAACGGTGTCTGTCAAACCCTGATTTTTGTATATATACTTTAAAACATAACAGTACCATCAACGGTTTAATACTACTGCTAATACAGAATCGCTAACTACCACAACTTAATATCAGAGATGAAGAAGCTTACATTTCCATTAAAGAACAATCAAAGTCTATAATCAAGAAGATGATGATGCATCTTCATATACAGTACTCACATTACAAAGATAGAGTACAGAGCTAAAGAGTAAAAACAAGAGAGGAAATGAATCTAACTAACTAAACATTACTGACTATAGCTATTTATATCTATACAAGTTGTAACAAACTCTTAACTGTCTTGCCAACTCAGCATACAGCTGTACAAATGACTCAACAACTTTGCTTACTCAGATCCACACAGTTATGCTCGTTTTCTGTTGTATGTGTAACATCCCCCCTCAAGCTTGATGGTGCAAACAGATTAGAAACATGAAGCTTGGACTGTAACAAAGCCAACTGATGCGAAGGCAAAGCCTTGGTAAACATATCAGCAGGTTGAATTGAAGTGCTAATATGTGCAGGAGCAATCAAACCAGACTGAAACTTAGCACGAACAAGATGACAGTCAATATCAATATGCTTGGTCCGTTCATGAAAAACTGGATTAGATGCAATATGTAATGCAGAGTTATTGTCACAAAATAGTGGTATAGGCAAAACAGACGGTGACTGTAATGTCTTAAGAAGATTAACAAGCCAGACAACTTCACAACAAGTATCGGCCATAGCACGATACTCAGATTCTGTAGAAGACCTCGAGACTGTAGGTTGTTTTTTACATTTCCAGGATATTAAGGAATTGCCTAACATGACATAGTAGCCAGTAAGGGAACGTCGAGTCTCAGTAGAGCCCCCCCAATCAGAATCACTGTATGTAGTAAGTTGTAAAGGACATTGAGCAGAGAAAAATAATCCTTGACCTGGAGAACCTTTGATGAACTTGACAATTTTATAAGCTGCAGACAAATGATCTTCCCTAGGACATGAGATGAATTGAGACAAGACATGAACCCCATATGCTAAGTCTGGACGAGTAATAGTTAAGTAAAGTAAACGTCCCACCAATCATCTATAAACACCAACCTCAGAATCAGCCAGCAAAGGGGAGGTATTTTCAATTAATTTGTGATTTTGCTCAATTGGAACAGAAGAAGGTTTGACAGCAGTCATACCTGTGTCATTGAGAATATCAAGTGCATATTTACGTTGGCTAACAAATATGCCATCGCTAGATCGAGCAACCTCAAGCCCAAGAAAATACTTTAAAGGGCCTAAGTTCTTTATTTTGAACTGAGAATGTAGAAAAACCTTAACTTGAATTAGTAACTCTGTAGAATTACCAGCAAGAATAATGTCATCCACATACACAATAGCCACAACAAATCCAGATGAAGTCTTGAAGCTGAACAAACTATGATCACAGGAAGCTTGAGAAAAACCAAATTTTAACAAAGCTGCAACTAATTTTTGATTCCAAACACGAGGTGCCTGTTTCAACCCATAAATCGACTTTCGTAGCCTGCAGACAAGTTCAACACCAGCTGGAAAGGAAGTGGAGGTAGTAGAAAAATGTTGAAAACAAGGGGGCAATTTCATGTAAATTTATTCATTTAACTCACCATGTAGAAAGGCATTATTTACTTCCACTTGGTGTAAATGCCAGTTATATTTAGCTGCTAAAACGAACACTACACGAATTGTAGTCATTTTATCAACTGGTGCATAGGTTTCAAAGTAGTCAACCCCTATAGTTTGTGTGAACCCCTTGGCTACAAGACGAGCCTTGTATTTATCAACAGTCCCTGCTGGTGTGTACTTAACTTTGAATAACCACTTACACTCAACTATATTTTTATCCAAAGGTTTAGGCACAATATCCCATGTGTGATTATCCTCTAGAGCTCTAATTTCTGCTACCATTGCAGCTTGCCAGTGATCATGTACTACAGCTTGTTTATAAGTATAAGGAACTGGTTCTTTAGTAATGTTGGCTAGAAATTTATTATAGGGTGGTGAAAAGACACTGTAAGTTATGCATTTATGCAAAGGAAAAGTACATAAAGCAGTAGATTGAGAACCAAAGGTATTAGCAGTTGAAGGCAAACCGGTATGATCTTTGTATTTGGATGGTAAAGTCTTATGTCTCACAGGTCTGATAGGCATAGGTTGAGGAGGTAAATCTGATACAGTCTCAGCAGTAGTAGAATTAGAGTTAGAAGTAGAAGGACTGTGTATGGATTGTGATGGATCAGAAATGTCAGATGTGATTAGAGGAGACACAATGGAAACAGGAGTGTCATCAGTATGAGATAGGTCAGAAATAATAGCTGGGAATAAGGATGTATGAGACAGAAGAGAAGAAGTTTCCTTAAAAGGGAAGACATTTTCAACAAAGACAACATCCTTGAAACATAACATTTCCTAGTAGAAAGGTGCATAACCCTATAACCTTTCTTACCATAAGGGTAGCCCACAAAAACACACTTAAGTCTGAAAGGCAGAGTGTGTAAACTTGTAACACTATAACTAATGTAACTCAACTAAAGGAAAAAATACTTAACCAGAAGACAATCAAGAACAAGAAGTCACAAAGAAATCAACACTAATTGAAGACAATGTAATTGATACAATTCAACATGTTAACTATGATCAAGCCAAGAAGAAATCATTGAGAGAAGTTCAAGTCAAAGTTGTTCATGCCTCAGTGATTTGAAAAGCCAAGAATCAAGATCATAACTATCAATATCAATAAGACTAATTGATTTCAAGTGAACAAGAAGGAAAGCAAACATTGGAAAGCCACATTACTAATTGGATATGGTAATTTATTCAAGAAGCAAAAACACTATCAAGACTAGTCACTTATGAACCAGACCGTTGCATCAAGTGTCAGGACATTGATAGCAAGTTTATGTCAGTAATAAAGATCCATGTTCAAGAGCTTGGTGAAGAATAAAGAAGACATGAAGATATCACAAGTTCAAGATGTGCATTGAAGTTTCAAGTTGAAGGCCAAGAATATTTTCTAAGTACTAAATATTCTAGATGACCAAGTAGAAGTTTCTAAGTAGAAGTTCTACTTAGAAATTCAAGATGGCTAAGTAGAAATTCTCAAGTAGAAGTTCTACTTAGAGTGCAGCTTCAACATGACACATTGCATCTTCTGATTGGCAGATTTCCAAGCTTTCAAGATAAGGCAAGATTTATGTGGACATCATTGGGCCACGTATATCTTAGTCTTTGAAGACTACAGGACATAGATTACATGTAGTATAAATAGAAGTACTTTTGTAATGTTTTTAGTGAGTGAGCAATTCTTGAGAATAACACAAGAGAAAAAGAGAGAGAGTGCATTCACAGAGCTTAGTATCATTCACTTCTCTCTGAACTTCTGTTATACTTTGTAATGAATGTTGTAGCAACCACTTCAAGTTATATATAAGACATATATTCCTTGAATCTGTGTGTTCGTTTATTGCATCGTATTTATTGCTTCTAATATTCGAAAAGTTGTATTCACCCCCCCCTCTACAACACATTTGGACCTAACAATAGGTATCAGAGCCATATGTTTAACATACAAAACATAGATCCTTGTGTTGAGTAGAAGAATCGTGAGTTTTCATTTTCTAGATCCACTTTTCATTTTCTTGAAAAGTGTGCTTTAAATCGTTTGTATTGAAAACTCATCCGAAAAATTATTTAAATACTCCAGGTGTGATTATTTAGCTTGGGTGTATTTTAATTAATTTTTGTGAATTAATCTGGGTACTTTCATATTTGGTGTTCTTGAGTGTTCATCATCTGTTCTTATCAAAGAAGACAACCCAGCAACTTTTTGAACTCCTTTTCAAACAGAAAAAAAAATAGTAAAAGAATAAAAAGGTGTTTTTGGACTTTGTAATTTGCATTATTCACGGCCGAAAGTGAAACAAGACATACTCAGTACCTAGCACGTGGGTTAGGTGGGTTAGGTGAGTAAAGCATCAAAAGTCAAAAGGTGTTAAAGAAATAATATTGTTTATTCAATATTAAAGTAATCTGCAGAAAATTTTCTAAGGAGAAAAGTTCTACATAGAATTTCTACTTGAGATTTTCTACATAGAATTTCGACTTGGACAATTTCTACTTGGTGAGTTCGACTTGAGCAAAATTTCTACTTAGAGAAATTTTGACTTAGGCAAAAGTTCTACATAAATATTCTACATAGCCTAATCTTGGGTACTTAGAAACTTTTAGTGACCAGAATTGAAATGGCTCCTAAAAATGCATTCAAGATCCCAATGTTCAACCGAGATCACTATGAAGAATGGGTTTTCAGAATGAGACTATACCTAGAGACTGTTAACCCTGAATATCTGGAAGTCCTTGACAAGGGTAAATTTGTTCCAATGGTGGTTATTCCTGCACATACGGAAGGAGGGGTGGTTATAGCACCTCGGTCTGAGCCCAAAAAGGCAGCGGACTTTTCGGATGCTGACAAGGAGCAAATAGCTTGTGATACTGCCGTACGACAAACCTTGATGGAATCTCTTGATCATGAAATGTTCAACATAGTCAAAGGTTTGACTACAGTAAAGAAGATTTGGGACAAGATAGAAGTTGTCATGGAAGGATCTGCAGAGGTTAGAAGTAACAAGACACTCATACTCAAGATGGAGTATTGACACCTTTAGAATACGAAAAGGAGAAGGCATAATAGATGTCTATCTACGATTCAGTCAGTTGGTATTGGATTTGAATCTGAGAGGTGTAAATCTCCCCATGGTTGAGACTAATACGAGGTATCTAAGGAACCAGCCAAAGAGCATTGAACATAGGGTCTACGCAATAAGAGAAACCAGAGATTTGCATACAACTTCTCTGGAAGAATATTATGGAATATTAAAGACCTATGAGCTGGAAACACTTCAAGATCAAGCATGGGACAATGATTCAAAAGGAAAAGAAACTGCATCAGGATTAGTTGCTGATGAGGAAGAGTCTAAGAAGGCAATGGTTGCAGCAAAGCCTAAATCATCACTTGCACCACATCAAGTTGATAATGATGACGAGTGCACATCTAACAGTGATGATGACTACTACACCCAAGAAGAGCTGGACAACTTGGACGATAGTGTCGTGGCATACATGGCAAGGAAGTTCAGCAACATGAGATTTAGAAAGAGCAACCGACCACAAAGAAACTCTTCATTTTTCTATCGGGCTGCTAAGGGTGGTGGTAGTTCGTCAGGCTACCAAGGTAAAGGTAAGAATACCAGCTACAAATCTCCATTGGATTTCAAAATGAAGTTCAAATGCTATAATTGTGGTGAAGCTGGACATTTTGCCTCGGACTGCAAAAAGCCTAAACAGACTTATCCAAAAGAGACATATGAAGCCCTCAAAAGCAAGTATGAAGCGCTGGTGAAGGAAAGACATGGAAAACGAGCTTTATTGGTGACAGAAGGAAGAGCTTGGGATGATTCAGATGAGGAAGATGTTACTCATGTAGCAAACTTTGCCCTCATGGCTGAAACATCAGAGGAACCAGACGTACCAGTTCTGACTCTTAAAGTAGAAATGTCTATTGATGATTATAAGGAACAGAACGGGGCTCTTAGTGAAGAGATCTATATGTTGTGCAAAAGCCTAGACTCTTCTCAAAAGGAACAGAAAACACTTGTTGCCAAATGTAGAATGCTTGAGGCAAAAGTGGAAGAGTTAGAGGCTGCTTACACTGTAGATACTTCCCTAAGAGACTTTATTAAATCTCTAGAACACAAGCTCGTCCTTAAGGAAGAAGTAGAAGCATGTCTAGGAACAATCTAGCTGAGTTAGAAACTAAATGCGAAGCTTACAAACTAGCTGCTAGTAAAGTGTATGTAGATAATGACACATTTAAGAAGATAACTGGAGTAGGTATAGGACTTGATTATTCTGACCTTCCTAAGAAAGAAGGAAAGAGACCTATTGACCCTAGTTCCAGTGACCTTAAAAAGGAAACACCTAGAATTCTTAAATCAGCTGTCAAACCTATCTATAAACACCTTGTTCCTAGAATAGAAGAAGAAGAGACTGAATTGATAGCTAGATATGAGATTGAGATGGAAGATCGCCAGAAAGCACAACCTATAACTCCTATCAAACAAGTTAAAATCAATTTCCCTAGATGAATCTAGACTAGGGTTAGGAGCTAAGGCTGTTAAGCAACAAGGAAAGAAAGAAAAAGGCATAAAAGAGGTTAAGGCTGAACGAATAAAGAAAGCATGTTATCACTGTAAATCTATTGAACATCTTTCTTATGCATGTAAAGCTAACATAAATGTTCCTGCTGCACATGCCATGCCTACCACACATACAATGAATAATCTGCATCAAAATCATGCACAGTGTGGTCAACCTAATTGTATGCCATGCACTTTTAACATCATGCAAACTTTTGTGCATTTAATGAATGCATCTAGCCAGTCATGCTCAAATACTGTTGCTAGTTCAAACATCAAGAAAAAGCATGTGAGAGCCAAGACTATCAGTCCTCCTAAAGTTAGGAGTGACAAACCTTCTCCTAAGACTGACAAATCTGTCAAGTCTGAGAAAGGAAAGGAGATAGTCGAAAGCTCTAGTAATGTTAAGAAAAGTGCATCTCCTGTTGTTAAATCTGTTGATTCTCGATCTTATCGAAAAGCCGGGCCCAATCAAAGTTGGGTTCCGAAGAATGTCTAACCAATATGTCATTGCAGGGCGTTAAGCAGAATCGGAATAAAGTTATATGGGTGCTAGACAGTGGAGCATCGAGGCATATGACTGGAAACAAGTCCCTGCTTACAGAGTTGGTTATGAAGGCTGGTCCTTATGTTACCTTTGGAGATGACAGCATAGGTGTGACTAAGGGATATGGCAAACTGAAGACTAGTAATGTCATCATTGAAGATATTTCTTATGTTGAGGGACTGAAGCACAATCTGTTGAGTATCAGTCAATTCTGTGACAAAGGTTACGAAATTGTCTTCAACAAGAAAGGTGTATCAATCACTCACATCAAGGAAGGCTCACTAGCTTTGAGAGGAGTTCGAAAGGTAGATCTTTTTGTTGCAGATATGGATTCAGCAAATCAGAATGAGGTCACCTGTTTCTACAGCAAAGCCTCGGATGATGAAAGCTGGTTATGGCACAAAAAGCTATCTCACTTAAACTTCAAAACGATGAATGCTCTCGCGAGGCGAGAATTGGTGAGAGATCTACCTCAAATGGAGTTCCCTCCGAAAGGACTCTGTGAAGCTTGTGAAATGGGAAAGTCGAAGCGAGCATCGCATAAAAGCAAAGAAATTTCTAGTATTACTGAGCCTCTACAACTTCTTCATATGGATTTGTTTGGCCCAGTGAATGTCCTATCTTTGTCTAGGAAAAGATATGCATTGGTAATCGTGGATGATTTCTCCAAGTATACATGGGTATTGTTCACAATGACGAAAGACGAAGTACCTTACTTAATCATTGATCATATCACTCAAATTGAGAATGTTTCAACACTTACTGTGAAGACGATTAGATCAGACAATGGCACTGAATTCAAAAAAGCAGTGCTGAATGACTTCTGTGTATCTAAAGGAATACGTCGTCAGTATTCAGCCCCGAGAACTCCACAGCAAAATGGAGTAGTTGAAAGGAAGAATAGAACTTTGGTTGAAGCAGCAAGAACTTTGTTGTATGATTCAAAACTTCCTTTGTACTTCTGGGCCGAAGCAGTGAGTACCGCTTGTTACACTCAAAATAGAACCTTGATTATAAAAGATAAAGAAAAGACACCATGTGAATTAATGAACAACAGAAGACCAACAATCAAATACTTTCATGTCTTCGGAGCAAAATGCTATGTGCTTATAGATGATGAAAATCTAGGCAAGTTTGCAGCAAAAACGCGTGAAGGAATCTTTGTTGGTTACTCTACAGATGTGGTGGCAGCTTATAGAGTGTTCTTAGTGAATGATCGAAAAGTGACTGAAAGCTACAACGTCAGATTCGACGATACCAAACTCCCATCAATTTCTAGAGATTCTAGTGAACCTGAGTCCCTAAAATTTCAAAATCTGGACTTAGATGAACTTGAAGATGAACCTGAGTTAGTTGTCCCATTAAATGTTCCAAGTGTACGTGAAGAACCTGAGTCTAGTGAACAAGCTAATTCTACAAGATCAGAAGAGACTTCTTCAGTACGAACCGGCAATAACTCAGGGGGAGTAAATAGCAGCTCAAGGACAACTGTTCAAGGCTCGAGATGAGTTGACAGTAGTTCTGTAGGAGCTGGCACTAACTCAGGGGGAGTTAGTGAGAATAATCAAAGTAGTCAGCACCCTAACTCAGAAAGTCAAGCTGAATCATCAAGACAATTTCCAGGAGAACGGGTATGGAATAGAGATCATCCGTTTGAATTAATTATTGGTGATCCAGATGCTGGTGTAACTACTAGAAGAACTGCAAGAGCTGACCTGGCTAATATTTCCTTATATTCTGGGTTCTTATCCAAGCTTGAACCTAAAGAAATAGAAGAAGCTCTTGGCGATGCTGATTGGGTGATTGCAATGCAAGAGGAACTTAATCAGTTTGAAAGGCAGAAAGTTTGGAAACTGGTACCCCGACCAAAGAACATATCAATAATTGGAGCTAGGTGGGTATTCAAAAATAAACTGGATGAAAACGGACTTGTAACACGAAACAAGGCTCGTTTGGTTGCAAAACGTTATTCTCAACGAGAAGGAATTGATTATGATGAAACCTATGCACCAGTTGCAAGACTTGAGGCAGTCAGGATGTTCTTGGCATTTGCAGCACATAAGAACTTCAAGGTTTTCCAGATGGATGTGAAAAGTGCCTTCCTGAACGGAGAGTTAGAAGAAGAAGTGTATCTGGAACAGCCGCCTGGCTTCGTTGATCCAGAACATGTAGATTTTGTGTATCTTCTCTTCAAATCTGTCTATGGCCTCAAGCAATCCCCAAGGCGATGGTATGAAACCCTATCCATATTCTTAATTGAAAATGGTTTTGTTAGGGGAGTAATTGATAAAACATTGTTCTATAAAATTGTAAGAAATGACTTAATACTTGTTCAAGTCTATGTGGACGATATTATTTTTGGGTCATCAAATGAGCGCTTGTGCGAGAAATTTGCCAAGCTAATGCAGGAAAAATATGAGATGAGCATGATGGGAGAGCTGTCCTTCTTCCTTGGATTACAGATCAGTCAGAGAAAAGATGGTATCTTTATCTGTCAATCTAAGTACGTCAGAGATTTACTCAAGAAGTATAATCTAGAAGATGCATCAGCAGCTAAGACTCCCATGGCAACAGCCACGAAGCTTGATGAAGACAAATCAGGTAAATCAGTTGACATCACAAGCTATCGAGGTATGATTGGCTCACTCCTTTATTTAACTGCAAGTAGACCTGACATAATGTTCGCAACTTGTTTATGTGCAAGGTTCCAAGCAGATCCTAGAGAATCACATCTCGTAGCCGTCAAGAGAATTTTCAGGTATCTCAAGGGCATGCCAAATCTAGGGATTTGGTACCCAAGAGATATAGGTTTTAATTTAATTAGCTATTCGGATTCAGACTATGCAGGTTGCAGGATTGATAGGAAAAGCACATCTGGTGCTTGCCAATTTCTTGGCAGAAGATTGGTGTCCTGGAAAAGTAAAAAGTAACATACAGTATCTACTTCTACTGCTGAAGCTGAGTACATTGCTGCTGGAAGCTGTGTAGCTCAAATACTGTGGATGAGGAACCAATTGAAGGATTATGGCATGGAGCACAAGAAAATTCCAATTATGTGTGATAACACAAGTGCCATTGCCATAACCAACAATCCTGTAGATCACTCAAGAACCAAGCACATCGACATCAGGTATCACTTCATAAGAGAACATGTCGAGGAGGGGACTGTGGAGCTATATTTTGTGCCCACAATGCAACAAATTGCAGATATTTTCACCAAACCTCTTGATGAAGTAACATTCAATAGATTGGTTGGTGAATTGGGAATGCTTAACACAAGTTAGTAAAGCCTTCTATCTGTAAAATCCATGTTTATGTTTGTATGTGCAAGCTATTTAATCATTATGTGCTTAGACTTTAAAATGCCTAATTAATGATTGTTATAGTTTGCATATAGTTTGTATAAATTCATTGTATTTTAAGTGTCTTTTATAGCACAAATCTGTGAATTTATGCTTGTTAGATTGCATGATCATAGGGGGAGTTAAATTCATAATATTCTAAATTTTACATGATTTTTAGATGAATTTACCTATGATTTTCATGTAATTAGAGGCCTTAGAATTGAAAAAAAACTTCAAAATTTCGAGTTAATTTCTATCTCGAAACTCATCTCGAAATTCGACTTGAATTTCGACTTAAGCTGTCAGAGTGAAGTTTTGAAAATTCTAAGTCTGGGAAGAATTTCGAGTTGTCTATCTCGAAATTCATCTCGAAATTCGACTTTGAGTTCGAGTTCGAGTTACCAGTGTGCCTAGTTCTATCTTCAAAATATTCGAGATAAATTCTATCTCGAATTTTATCTCAAAGGTCGAGATGAGGTTTCCATTAAGGGAATATTTTGAAAAGAACTGAGAATAACTTCGAGTTAGTCTATCTCGAAACTCAACTCGAATTTCGACTTGATGTTCGAGATAGAGTTCTCAGTGTGTTCTCAGTTCCTTGAGGGAATTTTTGAGTTACTCCTAACTCGAATCTTATCTCGAAGGTTGAGATTAGGCTTCCATTTAAGATATTTTGGAAAGAATTGAGATTAACTTCGAGTTAGTCTCTATCTCGAAACTCAACTCGAATTTCGACTTGATGTTCGAGATAGAGTTAAACTCAACTCGAAACGTATCTCGAATTTTCCTTTATTTCTTTTATTGGAAGGGAATTTTCCAAGTCAATCAAGTTCGAGATAAGATTTCCCTGTAGTCTTTGCTGTTTAATTGGTTAAAGTGCTTATTTGTGCTTAATTGTTCGAGTTAACCTCTATCTCGAACTTCATCTCGAAGTTCGACTTGATGTTCGAGATAGAGATGTTCGAGATAGAGTTCGACTTAGGTGTTCCCTGTATGGACTTGATAATTTTTACTCTTTTTAACAGGGACATTTTTGTCATTTCACAATCATCTATATATACATCTCTAACTCGATGCATCATTCACTTTACCTAATTTCATTTTTACAGCAGCCGTTTTACAAAAGCAAGACGATTTCACAAACTTCATACCATTAATCCGTGTTTTTGTGATTAACTCATACTAATCACGAATTACTGCCAATTTTTTGACTGCTATTCACTGTGTTATCATTAATCTTTGTGTTGGTGTGTTTTGTAACCGCATATACACGCGCATATACATACACACAAACATCAAGTGTTTGTGTATCTGTTCAAAACACGATCTCCACATTCTTCATCCATATACACACACGATTTCACTGATATACACACGAATATTCATCCTCTTTGAATATACAGATTTAGTAATTGGCAACTGTTCATATCCCGTAGTTTAACTTTTCAAATTGTCTTTTGATATTCTCGAAAAATTAAAAGGGATAAAACTGTTAATTCGTAAATTATTTGTTTTTCAAAATTAAAAAAAAATCATATCTTTTAAAGAAAAACATTTAATTAAAATGGCTCACCAATTTTCACTTGCTAAAAACAATTTCTATAATATTTCTACGGAAATTGGTGATCAACTCCCGCGGTTTAAGTTTTGGATACGATTTCTTAATTTGTACTCCAAGGCTAGCCATGCTTTTACTGCTAAACCTACACTGGTACATGATGCTTTACAGCAATTATGGACTAGTGCGGTTACTTTTGGGAGCAAAACAACCCCCTTCGGTTTCAGGTTTACCTTAGCGGGTCAGGAATATGAGGTGACTGAAGAAATTGTCAACAGGGTTCTGGGATTCCCAATCAAAGATGCTTATGATCCAGAACCTACAGCTGCAGAACGCCTCAGATTCTTTGAAGAAATTGGATGTTATCCTCCGAAAGGTCCGATCACAGGAAACATCCAAAAACAATTCTTCCATGTGGAATGGAATTACTTTTTCGAGGCCATCACAAGATGTTTTCGGGCACGCGAAAAAGATTTTCATCAAATTCCAATTCCAATGCAAACCTTTGCAGTTGCCCTAGCAAGAGAACTGGATATAAATTATGGACGCATAGTTCTCTCTGAGATAGTGGCCTCAATGGGATCTCCTGCAAGCAGAGACCTCACTACAACTGATGTTGTCTGCTGGTTTCCTCGGTTCCTACAAATGCTGATTAATGATTTAATACCGAAGGATGCTCTTGCTGTTAGACAGGGATTTGCCAGAAGCCCAACATCTGCATCGCTAGGGATGGGCACTAAGTCACTTTTAACCATTTCTAATCAGGATAAACATCAAGGTAAACCGATGTCAATTCCTGAAAATATACAAATGTGGCTTACATATGATGCAGGAGTTCCCAATTTGGAGGCATCATCACAAGTTTCATCACATGCTCAGAATCCATCTGTTCATGCTGAGGCATTTGATGAGATTCCTGATGAGCAAAGCGATGATGCACAAGGTAGTCAATCAGGTAATCTCTCCCTGCATAATATTCATTCCTCCTCCTATGTATCTGGTTCCGAGACCCAAGAGACTGCTAACCCGCAGGATCTATCCCAGGGTGAGAGCTATATTTCTGAGCCTGATACACATTCTTATTCTCTTTCACCCCTATTAACGGAAGTCAGAAAGCTAGCACATGTATATGTAGAAGATGATGAGGAGAGTGAACCCGAAGAGCAGCAACTTATTCGAAAGAAAGCCAAACTTTTTCATGCTGCTGCTTCAAAAATCCAGTCAAACCCTAGTGTGTCACACGCAACCACTCCATCTCACGAGAGTGGTTCTCCCCTTAAAAAATCTGCACATAGGGATTTTGATGACAATTATGTACCTTTTGAAGATCCTGTTGCTTCAAAAGGACATGGAGTTTTAACAACTTCCGCCGTACCTTCACCGGTACGTACTGATGCTGCAAAGAGGATCGGTTCTGATGTCGTACAAGAACACTTTGCAGCCGCTCAGCCTGAGATTCCAACTCAGGACAGAACAGACATAGATCCCATAACTGCCAATTATTTTGCTTATCCAATTTCTGCAGGTACTGCTTCATACTTCGGATCAATCATTGAAGACATACACGAGCGTGAGACAGGGAGTGTGTGTGAGAGGTTAGGGAGAGAGGGACCTTCATTTTTAAGGCCCGAAACAGAGCGCCAAATACTAACAGAACGAGTATTAGAGCGAGGTCGCCTAAACCAAACACCGTCGCTTAACATTGAAAATCTTGATACACGTATGACTTCTATGGAAAATCAGATGAGGCAGTTCGGGCAGATGATGGGGCAGTTCGGGATTAACATTGGAAACAATCAAAGGGCTCTAGACGACTACGCAGCAAGAATGGCAAGTCAAGCTACAGCTTTTGATGCTTTGACAAATAAGGTCAATGACTTGGGCCATGCTGGTGGTGTCTTGGGAAGCACTCTCAATGAGAGGATGGGGGCATTGGAGTCTACAATGCATACAATGGCTGTGGAAATCAGTAGAATGATGTTCGCAGTCAGGAGTTTTGTGCCCCCGGAGTGTTTCGAGTCGCAACAACCTCCCCCCGATGCTGGTGCAGGTGGTGCAGGTGGTGCTAGTGGAGCGGGAGCCTCTGGTTCTGGTTTAGGAGGTTCTTATGCAGCTGGTGGATCTGAAGACCAAGGTGGAGCTCAGGATAACTCACCTAAGGGGGAGAGTGGAATGGAGACGAGACAGCATGCAGTTCACATCGAAGAAATTGAAGAACCCGCTGATCTTGTCAAGGAAACAGAAATTGAGCCTACTGTTGATGAAGAGGCTCTGAGGAGGAAAAAGGGTAAGGCAATGATGGTTGATGAACCATTCGTTGACCTGAGTCATCAGGAAACAGTACAGGAGGTACTTGACTCAGATTCTGATATGGAAGACGTACCTTTGGCACATGCTATTAAGAGATCTTTGAAGGAACAAGGTGGAGGTGCTGGGATGTCTTCCGGAATGCCTGAAGAAATTCCTGTTGATGAGGAAACCCCTAAAGCTCAACAGTTAGCCTTGGAACAAGCTCAGTTCCATAAAATGAAGATGATGCAAGAACGTGCTGCCTTCCTAGAAAAGAAAGTGGAGCTCCAAGGGAAGCAGTATGTTCATGAGCTTGCAATGCTAGCTGATCCTCAAGTTGATCTTGACAAGAGGAGGATAGGACAGAAGTGGGATGAAGCAAGGAAGATAATGATGGGACCCTGTGCGAAAGGAGTTCATAACAAGGATGCAGATGATCTGTTCTACAACTTGAATTTGCAGAATCCAATGACTGGGGACTATATAAGTGCTTTGAAGAGATTAATTTCTAAAGTCAGGGTTGGATATAATGCAACACTTAAGGAGTGGCAAGTTATTTTGTCTTTGGTAGAAGGAGTCCCAACATCTTTCCTATATGTGGATGACCAATTCATAACGAGAAGATCTGCGTCAGAGTTGTTCTTGCTAGCGACAAAAATTCAATACTCTCATTCTGAGGAGCTAAGCATTCTGTATAGGGATCAGTTAATGCAGCTAGCAGAGGACAAGGGTCCAGAATTCTCAGCATATCCAAATTTTGTCCGAATGGTAGTTGACGGAAAGATGAAGAGGGTTAGCATGGAGGAAAATGATCTAATGGAGCTTTCAGTGGAATCTCTCAAAGCTGTCTGTAGACAAATGATGAGTAAGGGATTCGCTTATGAGCTTAAAGATAAATCCGTGAAGATCATTGAAAGAGTCATATTCAAGAAGAGCAATGAGGTGTGGAAGTGTGATATCATTGCTCCAAACCCTCTTGATAACGTGAAGATTGAGCCGGAGCTGATGGAGAAGAAATGGAATATTCTTCAAGCAATGAAGAATGTAGATGAAGCTCTGACTCTTCCTTCTGGAGCACTGGAACAAGGAGAGATAAGGGAGGCTATTGGTATTCCAGGAAGTGATAGTGTATACTGGATACACGCTTATGCTGAAGATACAGCTGATGCCTTAGTATTCATAGATGCAGACCAGAATCAAACATTCTTGCATATGAGTAGAAAATGGCTGCTACAGACTCACGATGCTGCATTTCTGGAGAAAGTATTATATGTATTCAAATGGGGCGAAGTGGAAGATATGCATGTGGAAGAAAAGCAGAGACTCATTGTAAGAACCCCAAATTTTGGATATAATTAAAACTTTTTATTAAGTATTGATAAAATGAGGAACAATGATTCCGACAACAAGGTCACCAGCTCTAATGAATGGTGGTTTCAAAGAACAATGATTGTAATGAATGGATATTGCTTTGGACAATGATCCTGATGCATTGGTATATAGTCAGAATAGAGTAATTCGATGGTTGAGGACCTAGATAAGAATAATCTACCATCCAGGAAGGAGCTAATGGATCCTTGAAGGGAAATGAGTACGTGTATAGTGTTTCCCATACGTGCATAGTATTTCCCGTACGTGCATAGTATTTCCTGTACGTGCATAGTGTTTCCCGTACGTGCATAGTGTTTCCTGTACGTGCATAGTAATTTGGTGGATGAATAGTGATTTTGTAAGTTGGAAAACTTTTCACGCCACCCTATGTACGGGACGTGATATGGATGTTTCGAAGTCATATTAGTAATACGCGGAGGAAATAAGTGAATGCAGAGACGATCGGAATTCAGAAATTCCAAATTCTTTTCGGTATAATATTTGACCGGACAGTGGATTAAATATTATTATAATCCAAGAATTGAGATATTAACTTTGAGGATTTGATATTTTGGGATGTTATTATATTTGATTTAAGAATGAAGGTAGGAAACCACTGAGGAGTGGTTATGGCTACAATGTAATAATTGATATTTGGAAAGAATGAATGGAATTCGACTTTATTATTTCTATGTCTTGAAGAATTCTAAAGGGTAACAACATAGGTAAGAATAATCTATCTTCTAAGGGAATAAGATATGGCAATTTCAAGCAGGAGAATATTCTCATGTCATCCAGATCGGTAACGATTAATCCAGTAGTTCCGTAAAAAGGATAAGGAACGATCGAAAGAGAATACGGACAATTGTACCACCCTAAGAGAACAAGTAAAGAATACAGAATGAATAGTGTTTTGGTGGGAGTATATAATAATATGAGACGACACTATATAGAAGCATTCGGAACGGATTTCCGAGTTCGTATTAGTGATCCAGGGGGAAAATAAGTGTATGTAAAAGCTGTCGGATTCTGAAAAACCGCACTTTTATTTTCTCCGAGAGTTCCCTGGACACTGATAGCCTTAAGTATTTAACGAATGGATTTAAGGAATATAAATTGGAAAGTTAGAATGAAAGATGGAGAATGAAAGTATTAATATTAAAAAGGATTCCCGGTAAACCCTAATTAGAAATCCGTGAAATATTCCTACGAACGATCAATCGAAACGGGCAATAACCGGACACAGAAACAAGCAGAGGAAGCAAGAGTCTTGTGCAAGCTACTAGTATAAAATATCTAGTAACCAAACTATAATCAAGGAACTAGCACCCTAGAGAATGCAACTAAGTACTTAGCAAGGCAACCATGTAGTTAGGCTAAAACCACCACATTTTCAACACTTGTCATGGTATTTCCTCATCCAACACCTCATCACTTTAATAAAGTGAATTTATACAAGATATTATCTTGATAATAGATGAGAATGGATGAGATTAAAACAAAATAAACCAAGCAACTCTCCCCCCCCCTTGAAAATTCCATTCGGCCATACCCTTAATTCCAAAATCAAAACCCCTCTTCCCACCATCTCTTGATCTTGTAAAAATTATGGTGAGTCTTACATTTCCCAAAAGTGATCCCCTAAAAATTTCAAAGCCAAACTCTCTTGTTTCCATTTTCAAAGAAATCATTAAAGACTAGGGTGAATAGTGATTTTCAAGAACAACTCTTGATTTTCTTGATTTCTAGGATGATCTAAGCTTGGTTATGGGTATACAAGGACTATGCAAAGCTTAGCAAGGTCTTTACACACTCCAAGGAAGGTATAAAGCTCTTGAAACCCTAACCCTTGTTTGAGATTTAAGCATGTTTAAGATAGTTTTAACTTAGTTATGGTTATGTTAAGATTACAAGCATGATTATGTATGGATTTTGGATTAATGATGTAAATAGCTAGATGAACGGAAAGGCATTGCTTGGCCTCAGTTCATGTATATAAGTCAGGTATATGTTGTTTGGGTTGGATACTATGTTTATGGGAAGATTCGAAATTGGTAGATATTCGATTTACAGCCGTTATAATGCCCGATTTTGCAATACCATGTTTTGTATGCCATTTTCCATGTCGAACCCCTACTGTCCATAGACCTTATCTGCAATGATAGGATAGGTAATGTTCTAAGCTTCGTTTTGATATAAAGATCACGTGAAACGGACTTACGGTTTAGGATTTATGACCAAATTACTAAAAGTAGTTCGAATCCGTAAACGAAAGTTCGTAACTGTAATTGAACCCTCGTAAACTATGTAACGTCATGGCGAATCTTGGTAAATAAATACTAGAGGTAAAAAGGAAGGCGTGAAAGAAAACTTTATGTCAAAAGGATCATTTTTCGATTTATTAAAAATGTTCGAGTCGAGGTTAAACGCGAACGAACCCCTAAAAGACGACTCTTTTATAACTTCAGTAAAACACTTAGAAAACGGGCGATAAAACTCGGAGTATAATATTGGTTCGTAACGATCGACCTTAGAACTCGTATGACTTAAGTATATCCCAAGTATAAGTACAGTGACATGTCGTATTAACGAACGAATGTCGGGTCGGATCAGTGATAAAAAGGAATCCACTAGAAGGGATATAACGAGATAACTCGAGAACGTGTTTCGATTTAAGTACAACTTAACTTTTAATATGTTAAGTGATTAATCCCGAATGCCTTGGCTATTTATAGATCACCAAGCTGAACCGGGACCCGCTACCACTACCCCTTACCGTACTCGACTACCAGGCAAGTTTCAATTCCCTTCTTTTAGACTGTTGTTGTGACTGAATAATATATATATGATTGCTGATATACATATGCCATTGCATGCATGCCTACTTTCAAGTTGAATTGATATACTTGTTCCCTGAATGTTATTGTTGGCTTATAAGCTAGATAGTTATATATCAGTTATAAGGCGGTTATTGTAAGACCCTCATAGAAGGGCGTATATATCTTATTAATCAGAAATAGACCGGGAGTCAATATTCCTTGATATATCGAGATTACCTCGGAGGAGAATATTTAAGTAAATATTTTCTATTATTTGGGCGACGAATATTATTTGAATATTTGTTCGAGACTAATTATTTTAACGATCCTTACTTCAAATAATTATTTGAACGTAACTATTCAACGAATAATATTTCTCAATATTCATTCAGAGTTGAATTGATTATCGACTATTATTTCGAATCTTCTTCTAAAGATGAGACTATTAAATGAATATTATTTGGATATTCTTTTAGAATATTATTTTATTAAATAAATATTACTTTTGAATATTCATTTAAGATATTAATACTTGATGAATATTATTTTAATATTCATCTAAAGCTTGATTTAATTATCGAATATTATCTCGAATATTCCTTAAGGCTTGGATTACTAAATGAATATTACTTGATATTCATTTAGGATATTATTCATTAAATGAATATTACTTTTGAATATTCATTTAAATTACTAATTAATTATGAATATTACCTTAAATATTCTTTTCAGGTCTTATTAATTTATGAATATTGTTTTGAATATTCATTTAAATATTTATTTATTCAATAAATATTCTCCTGATATTTCTTCAGAGATTATTTTGAGAAATACTCTGATTAAAGATATTCTTTCATATTCCCAAATATTCTTTAAATATTTTAACTCAATAAATATTCTCTGAATATTTATTCCATACTTAGAATAATCTCGATAAGGTTTATCTTCTTCGATTATTACAGAAAATATTTCGAAGTCATATTATTATTAATCTTATATCAAGAAAGGTTCTCAGACATCATTCTTCTTTGAGTCTATCTCCTTAATAATAAGGGAACCTTACTTGGAAAATGTTATCTATCTTGTCGACTTCCCGGTCATAAAGTATTCCCTTCACCCGCAACTTGGGTGCTGTTGACTTATTAAGTCGTTGCTTACCTTCTCATCTTTCGAGGGGTAAGATTACTGGAACAAGTTGATATCTGTTACCAAGTAATAGCTTGGGAGTTATTGGTAAATTTTCCTTTCCAACTAGATACGACTACTTTGTGGAGTCTTATCAACAAGTATTATACTTGGGGAAAGGGGGACGAACGTTATATTCAGAATCATGAATTCTATTTGAACTAGGAGTCGTGTAAGAGACCGAGTAGCGCCGATCCATCCCCTTTGGCCCAACCGTTGGCCGTGGAGAGCTAGTAAGGCGGTATACAAGTAAAGCCGTCAGTTCTTCCTTCTACCGGTAGTAAATCTAAATTGAGCTGTACGATCTCGACTGATCATCAAGATTGGAACAGCGGGCGCGGTGAATACTCCATCATTGGTTCATCATCCAAACTTATTTATTTCCTGCAACATGATTACTGTTGGCAGAGCTGGAAAAGTGTTCATAACTGGAATTGCAACCTTTTCATGCAAGTTCCTCTTCTTAATAACAATGAGAATATCTCGCTTACTTTTGATGTAGCAGATATTTTTACAAACAAATACTTTAAGTTACCTTGTAACTTCATCGTTCATATTATACTGGCATCATTTCCGTAAATGCATGGCATATGGTTTGAAAGATACTTTTGAACTGTTATACTTTATCGTTCAGTTATATATTATTGTTGGTGGGCTATTGCTCACCCTTGTTTTATTATTATATCACAACAACAGCTAGACCAGATGACTCGCACAAGGCGCACTCGACGCGGGCGAGGACGATGAGACTACCAGAGCTGAAGAAGAAGCTATTGGTAGGATATATTTATTCTTTCAGTACCAAGAATATGGTCTAGTATGACTTATGTAAATGGATGGCAAAGAGTATGTATTTATATTGAAATTCTTTTGGATTGTAAGAACTCATAATGTGATTAATAAAAATTTGATTGTTACTCTGATTTCATCTCTGGGATTATAACGGGTGTGTTTTATATTGTTGTGTTGGGTCATAGAGACGTAATTTATTTTATGTTAAGGAAAGTTCAATTGTTGTGGACAGAATTGGAAACCGTAACCACTGGATCCCGGACCCCGGATCTGGGGATGTTACACTCATGAGTTACCTGTCTGAGATAGTGGTGGAAAAGAAGCGGATGGAGCGAGATGCGGCCAGTGTCCACAATACTGACCGTGTCAAGGGCTACCCTAAGATGATCTATTGTCAGTTTAAAGCTGATAAATCTCATTGGAAACCTCAGCTCATAATGAAGAACTTTGAGGACATTCCAAAGATCAGGACTACTCAGGAGGTGGACAAACTCAGAAGGCTTTTCAAACATCCTTATCCAGAGCCCAAGAATCCTCTAGAAATGGAAGTTGTAAGTCTGTTGAATGCTAGGTGGAAGCAGCTTAGAGATCCAGTGTACAAGAAAGAACAGCAGCAGAAGGAGAAGCGCAAAAGGCAGAAAGAAGAGAAAGACCAAGCTGCTGAAGCTAGAAAGAGGAAATGGAATTAGGGTTAAAGGTCAGAGTGGTGTGAACTTGAAGTTGGAAAAACTTCATGTCTTTCGGTTGCTTTAACTCACTTGAGGAAAATTCACCTTAGAGTGAATCCAATAAGGTGATATAAGTTTGACTAAAAGGTATGAAATAATCCAGGTGATAGGAATCACTCAAATGATCTTTAACTCAAAGTTCGAATTCTGTTTCTAGTTTAAGTTCTTTGTATTGTTTTCATGTAAATTTCAATTGTAAATTATTCAAGACTGTAATGTTAATTATCTTTTCTCGTCTCATTGTTTAGTTGAGTTATCCTTCATTAAATTTGAATGTCATTGTTAGACAATCAAATTGGGGGAGATTGAAAGGCAGAGTGTGTAAACTTGTAACACTATAACTAATGTAACTCAACTAAAGGAAAAAATACTTAACCAGAAGACAATCAAGAACAAGAAGTCACAAAGAAATCAACACTAAATGAAGACAAGGTAATTGATACAATTCAACATGTTAACTATGATCAAGCCAAGAAGAAATCATTGAGAGAAGTTCAAGTCAAAGTTGTTCATGCCTCAGTGATTTGAAAAGCCAAGAATCAAGATCATAACTATCAGTATCAATAAGACTAATTGATTTCAAGTGAACAAGAAGGAAAGCAAACATTGGAAAGCCACATTAGTAATTGGATATGGTAATTTATTCAAGAAGCAAAAACACTATCAAGACTAGTCACTTATGAACCAGACCGTTGCATCAAGTGTCAGGACATTGATAGCAAGTTTTTGTCAGTAATAAAGATCCATGTTCAAGAGCTTGGTGAAGATTAAAGAAGACATGAAGATATCACAAGTTCAAGATGTGCATTGAAGTTTCAAGTTGAAGGCCAGAATATTTTCTAAGTACTAAATATTCTAGATGACCAAGTAGAAGTTTCTAAGTAGAAGTTCTACTTAGAAATTCGAGATGGCTAAGTAGAAATTCTCAAGTAGAAGTTCTACTTAGAGTGCAACTTCAACATGACACATGGCATCTTCTGATTTGCAGATTTCCAAACTTTCAAGATAAGGCAAGATTTATGTGGACATCATTGGGCCACGTATATCTTAGTCTTTGAAGACTACAGGACATAGATTACATGTAGTATAAATAGAAGTACTTG
The DNA here is from genome assembly GCA_036435485.1 of Saposhnikovia divaricata. Classification (NCBI taxonomy): domain Eukaryota; kingdom Viridiplantae; phylum Streptophyta; class Magnoliopsida; order Apiales; family Apiaceae; genus Saposhnikovia; species Saposhnikovia divaricata. The sequence continues at coordinate 131,433,715 of CM071594.1, read as the reverse complement.
TGTAATGTTTTTAGTGAGTGAGCAATTCTTGAGAAAAACACTAGAGAAAAAGAGAGAGAGTGCATTCACAGAGCTTAGTATCATTCACTTCTCTCTGAACTTCTGTTATACTTTGTAATGAATGTTGTAGCAACCACTTCAAGTTATATATAAGACATATATTCCTTGAATCTGTGTGTTCGTTTATTGCATCGTATTTATTGCTTCTTATATTCGAAAAGTTGTATTCACGCCCCCCCCTCTACAACACATTTGGACCTAACAAAGTCCTCTAGGATTGAACTTATCTGAAGGACTAGAAACATCAACTATGTAACACAAACAACCAAACACCTTTAAGAACTCATAATCAGGTGGTTTATGAAACAAAATCTCATAAGGAAATTTGAATTGTAATTACTGAACATGCAACAAATTGATTAGATGAACTGCAGTAAGAATGCAGTCACCCCATAGAGACTTAGGTAAATTTGCTTGAAGCATTAAAGATCTTGCAACATTCAATATATGCTGATGTTTCCTTTCCACTACCCCATTTTGGTGGGGTGTGTAGGGACAACTAGTCTGGTGAATAATACCAGAGTCGTTGAATTTTTTTTTAAGAATTTGATTAGTGAATTCAGTACCATTATCAGATCTAACAGTTTTGATATAGGTCTAGCATTGATTTTTGATTAAGCATATGATATTCTGTAGATGTAAAGATACTTGAGATTTTTCTGATAACAAATAAACCCAAGTACATTTGGAATGCTCTTCAACTATAGTAAGAAAATATTTACAATGACCATGAGTGTTCTTGTTGTAAGGACCCCATAGGTCACAATGAATCAACTCAAACAGATCATAGCTAGAGTTATCGGAAACAGGAAATGGCAACCTATGTTGCTTAGCTTGAAGACAAACATCACAAGTAGTAAATTGACTACTATTTACAGAAAAAGTAACAAAAGCTTTATTTAGAATGACAATAGCAGGATGACCAAGTCTGGCATGCCAGAGTTGAGCTTCCACAGATGGTTCAACATGTACTCTTGAACACAGATGATTGACAGAGGAACATGACTCAGAGTGAAGAGAAGAAGACATGGTGAGATTGTGTAGCCCAACTTCATCTTTACCAATCTCTACCATCATCTTCTGGGAAGGGACTTGCAAAGTACAATTATGTTTGGAGAAAAGAACTGAGGCAGAAGTGTCTGAAGTTAATTTTGAGATAGAAATTAAGTTGCAGTGGAATGAAGGAATACACAAAACATCAGACAACAAAACTGTAGGACTTAGTTGAACTTCCCCTACATGTGTAATCTGAACAGTTGTGTTGTTTGGTATATGCAAGACAGATGATATAGGTTTATAGTTGCTCAACAGACTAATATTAGAGACTATATGATCTGTTGCTCCAGAATCTAAGATCCATTTAATATTTGAAGAACTTTGCACACTGTAAGCAGTATGATACAATAAAACACTGTGAATTTTACCTAACAAATGAGACACATAACCAATCGAACCAGAGATAGACTTCATGCTTGTTTGTATCATTTTGGCAATTTGCTCATATTGAGCCTCTGAGAAAATGTCTTTGGATTGTCCATTTCCTTTTTCATCTGTATCTGCAAACTTAACAGTGACCTGAGCAGCTTTCTTATGTTTGAGTTTAGGTTTTGGCTTACCATACAGGCGATGCCAGTCAGGATATCCATGAAAAAAGAAACACTTATCCTGTGTGTGTCCAGGATTGTGACATGAATCATTGATTTCATTTGAAGAATCACTTTTCTTGGAAGAACTTGTAGGATAAGGGTTAGGTTTAGATCCATTGTATTTCACATTCATAGCAACAGTTTCAGCTATAACAGGAGAAGCACGCTGACTTTCTTCTTGAAGCAACAGAGAATAAGCTTGACTTAGGCATCTACTTCATAGTGCCTTAGACAATGTTATGTCTAACAAAGTGATTAATTGCACCGCTGCAAAAGAGATCTGGGATGCCCTTGAGGTTAAATGTCATGGAACTGTTGCTATCAAGAAGAATATAAGAAACATACTCACACAGGAGTATGAGCACTTTGAGGCTAAATCTGAAGAAACCATGACAGAAACATTTGACAGATTTTGTAAACTGCTCAATGATTTGTCATTGGTAAACAAAGAGTATGATCTAGAAGACTCAAATCTCAAGTTTCTTTATTCTCTACCTGAAAAGTGGGATGTGAAAACAACCACCATAAGAGATAACTATGATCTTGCTGATACTGAGATTGATGAAATCTATGGGCTACTCAAAACTCATGAATTGGAAATGGAGCAGAGAAACAGGAGATCAAGCAAGAAGTTAAAGTCTGTTGCTCTTAAGGTTGAAGAGAAACCCTTGAAGAAGAAAGCTAAGGGAAAGGCTTTAGTCATTCATTCTGAAAGTGAATCATCAAACTCTGATGATGATTCAAACACTTCTGAATCATCTGACTCTGATGATGATGAAGAAGAAATGAGAAAGATGGCTGTTTTGATGGTGAAGACCTTCAAGAAGATGGGTTTCAAGAACTTCAAAAAGGGAAAAAGGTTTTCTAGAGATTCAAATGAAGACAAAAAGAGTTTCAGGAGGTCTTAGAGAAAGGAGACCAAATCTGGGAAGAAGGACAAGTCTGAGATTCAATGCTACAAGTGCAAGGAGTTGGGACACTATGCTCCTGAGTGCAAGAAGGGTAAACTAGTAAGGCACTTATCACAAAAGGCAGAGATTGGGCAGACACTTCAGATTCAGATGAGGAAATCAACTATGCTCTCATGGCTTCTATTGAGACAGATTCTGAAAACTCTGAAAACAAGGTACCCCTTACTACCTATGCCTATAATACTGATAATATAACTGAATTGAGAATTTATCTTAAGGCTTTGCATATCAGTTATAGGGATCAGACTTTAGAGAATGAAAGAATTAAATCTGAGAATTCTGAACTTAAGGATAGAAATAAAATTGTTGAAGAAAAACTTGAAAATTTTCAACAAGTTCAGAAAGAAAGAGATGATGATGTTTATCTAGAACATGAGTTTCTAGATAAGTATAAGCAACTAGAATCTGAATTGGAGAGGGCAAATCACATTATTAAAACTTGGACTCATTCTGGAAAAGACACTCAAGAGGTTTTTAAATCTGACACTGTTAATGGAATAAGTGAACCTAGGTTTGAAGGTGGAAAACAAGCTGTTAAGAGAGAACCAGTAAAAACTAGTGTTAAACAGGTTAATATTGGTTCAATGACAGATAAACAACTCAAGCATAAGCTTAAGGAGTTAAAATCTGTTAAGGAACAGAAATTGTCTAGAAAGAACAGAAATGGTAAAGTAGGCATTGCTCAAGGTAATTACCCGATGCTTGCTACTCTAGCTCCAAGAAAGACATGTCATAACTGTGGTAGTACTAACCATCTTGCTAGTTTCTACAGGAAGAACAGAGACATTAATTCTTTACCTTCCAATTCTGAAGTAAAGAAAAATTATGTTAGAACTAGACCACAGACTTTATGCAAACACTGTGGAAGTACTTGACATTCTATTTGTACTTGCAGGGATTATCATGCTATTTATCATAATTACTATGAACTGAAACCTAATTTGAAATGGGTTAAAGTTAATACTGCATGTGTAAACTCTGAGAAAGTTAGCTTAAACTCTGATAATGAAAATTCCGCTGCTAAAGCTAACAAAATTGAGAAATCCAAAGGATCCAAGCAAGTCTAGATCCTTAAATCTGACCTTCACTGATTGTTTTTGATTGCAGGGCATTAGGAAGAGTACCCTAGTCGTGGACAGTGGATGTTCAGGACACATGACTGGAAATAAAGCCCTGTTGTTAGAGTATGTGGAGAAGGCTGGCCCAAAAGTTTCCTATGGAGATGGCAACATAGGACGTACTCTGGGATATGGCAATATCAATCTTGGAAGTGTCATCATCACAAATGTAGCTCTGGTTCCAGGACTCAAGCATGACCCGCTATCTGTGAGTCAAATCTGTGACAAAGGATATCATGTAGACTTTCAGCCAAAATACTGTGAAGTTATCAGCAAATCTACATGGAAAGTTGTTCTAGTTAGACACAGGCGCAATAACATTTATGAAGCAAGTTTGTTCATAAACTCTGATGGAAAAGATGTGTGCCTGTCAACAAGAATGTCTAGTGAAGAGAGTTGGAAGTGGCAAAAGAAACTCTCTCATCTTAATCTGAACAACATCAATGAGTTGATAAGTAAGGATCTTGTTAGGGGACTTCCAAAATCCTTGTTGAATGTTGATGGCCTGTGTGATTCCTGTCAAAAGGCCAAACAAAGGAAGTCATCTTTCAAGAGCTAGTCTGAATCTTCAATTGTTGATCCTTATCACCTACCACATATTGATCTATTTGGACCAGTGAATGTCTTGTCAATTGGAAGAAAGAAAATAACTGGACTAGTGAATGTCTTGTCAATTGTTGATGAACACACTAGATATACTTTGATGTATTGTCAAGCAAAGAAGGATGAAACTGCATTAACACTGATGGAACATGTAAAGCTGCTGGACAAAGGATCAGATAATCAGAAGTGATAATGGAACAGAGTTCAGGAATGCAACAATGGAAGAATTCTACAAGAACAGGGGAGTGAAGCAAGAGTTTTCTGCACTTGGTATACCACAACAGAATGGTGTAGTTGAAAGGAAGAACAGAACTTTGATAGAAGCTGCCAGAACCATGCTAGATGAAGCAAATTTCCAACTTATTTGTGGGCAGAAGCAGTTCAAACTGCTTGTTTTACTCAAAATGCCACACTGATCAACAAGCATGGAAAAACACCATATGAGATGGTGAAGGAAAAGAAACCAAACCTGAAATATTTTCATATTTTTGGGTGCAAATGCTTTGTGTTGAAAACTCATCTTGAACAGTTGACAAAGTTTGAGTTAAAAGCTGATGAAGGAATTTTTGTTGGCTATCCACTGTCAACTAAGGCATTCAGAGTTTATAATCTGAGAACCAAGGTGATCATGGAGTCAATTCATGTGTCATTTGATGACAAGAAAATTACTGGACTTGAAGATGTAGATGAACATGATCAACTACACTTTGAAAATGAAGGAATATTCTCTGATGAAATAAACTCTGATGAAACTGATCTGACAGACTCTGTTGAATCATACTCTGAACCTCTACTGGTAAATACTGGAGAAACTTCTCAGCCACAACAAAGGGGAGAACCAGTTGAGGGGGAGCATGATCAAAATGATGACTCAAACACTGATAGTGAGTCAACGGAAAAATCTGGATCAAACTTTGATGACTCAAACTCTGAGAATTTAAATTCTGACTCTGGGTAGTCAAATTCAGGGGGAGCCTCAGAGAATGAAGAAAGTTAACAACATAATCAAGGGGAAGGATCACATGCTGAAAGAAGCCATTTGCCTTCTGCTAGGAAATGGACAAAATCACATACTCCTGATTTGATTATTGGTGATCCAGATGCAAGAGTAAGGACAAGAAGTGCTACTGCAAGTGAATGTCTGTTTCATGCATTCTTGTCTAAAAATGAACCAAAGAAGGTAGAAGAATCTCTTCAAGATGCTGATTGGATAACAACAATGCAGGAGGAGTTGAATGAACTTGAAAGAAATGAAGTTTGGACCCTTGTACCAAGGCCAAAGAATAGATCTATTGTTGGTACTAAATGGGTCTTCAGGAACAAAACTAACAGTGAGGGGGTTGTCACAAGAAACAAGGCTAGACTTTTGGCAAAAGGCTATTCACAGCAGGAAGGAATAGACTATGATGAAACTTTTGCTCCAGTTGCAAGATTGTAGGCAATAAGAATTTTTCTAGCTTATGCCTCTCACATGAAATTCAAGGTATATCAGATGGATGTCAAGAGTGCTTTTCTGAATGGGAAGCTTGAAGAAGAAGTGTTTGTTGAACAACCACCTGGTTTTGTGGATCCAAAATATCCAGACTACGTCTACAGGCTGGATAAGGCACTTTATGGACTTAAGCAGGCACCAAGGGCATGGTATGAAACTCTGGCTCAATTTCTTTTTAGAAAGTGGATTCAACAGAGGTGCAATTGATAAAACTCTGTTCTACTTCAAAACTGAAAGTGACTTGCTTTTAGTTCAGATATATGTTGATGACATTATCTTTGGATCTACTAATGATAAACTCTGTAATAAGTTTGTCAAGCTCATGCAGTCTAGGTATCAAATGAGCATGATAGGTGAGCTTAGTTATTTTCTAGGCCTACAGGTGAAACAAACGGATGATGGGATTTTCATAAATCAAGCAAAATATACCAGAAATCTTCTCAAGAAATTTGGTTTGCTTGACTGCTCATCTGCATCAACTCCTATGGCAACAGCAACAAAGTTGGACAAAGACACATGAACTTCAGTAGACATGACAAACTACAGAGGCATGATAGGGTCTCTTCTTTACTTGACATCAAGTTGGCCTGACATCATGTATGCAACTTGTCTCTGTGCAAGGTTTCAGGCAGACCCCAGAGAACCACATTTAACAGCTGTGAAGAGAATTTTCAAGTATCTCAAGGGCACCATCAATCTAGGTCTGTGGTACCCTAGAGATTCAGATTTCAAGCTAGTTGGGTATTCTGATGCAGACTTTGCAGGCTGTAAGATAGACAGAAAGAGCACCAGTGGAAGTTGTCAATTTATGGGTGACAGACTTGTTTCTTGGTACATCAAGAAACAGAAATCAATTTCTACGTCTACATCTGAAGCAGAGTATATTGCAGCTGGTAGCTGCTGTGCACAGATTTTATGGATGAAGAATCAATTGCTGGATTATGGTTTGAGGTACAGTAAAATTCCTATTTACTGTGATAATCAAAGTGCTATTGCTATGACAGGTAATCCAGTACATCATTCAATGACCAAACACATCAGCATAAGGTACCATTTTATCAGAGAACATGTGGAAGAAGGACATATTGAGCTTCACTTTGTGTCTACAGAACAACATCTTATAGATATCTTCACCAAGCCATTGAGTGAAGCTACATTTACAAGGCTGGTCAATGAACTAGGAATGGTCTTTGGTTTTGACTAGGGATGTTGGTTAGACTCAAAATCTTACTTATGTAATGTGTTGCTCATTCTTTTGTGATCTGTTAAGTGCTATGTGAATTCTGTTGGTTAAACTCTGAAATGCAAACTCTGTTAGTATTACATGATTTGTTTACACACTGTTAAACTCTATCACTATGCTCTGTATGTCGTACACTGTTAACATGTTTGATAAACTCTGTGAACTCTGATATGATTATTGTCTGAATGTAAACACCAATGAAGAAATATGTATGAAGCAAGATTCTTAGTAATTAATCATGAATCTTTCCAAGTTATTGTGATCCAATCCTAGACTGTGCAGAAAGTTAAAATAGCATGATATTGTTTCATATTTATAGCATCTCTTAGTTTATTTATCCTAAAATCTGAATCTATAAATATTGTGTGCATTGCCTCTCATGAATAACTTCTGATGTTGATGAACTCTAAACTCTGTTAGTTATACTCTGATCAAATGAAATGCTATTACTGCTATACCCTCAAAAAGAAAATGTATATAGGTTGGTAATACTCCTTTGAGATTATGTTGGTGACTAGGATGACCCAGGAACCTATTGGTATATAATATGGGCTAAAATCTCTCTAACTTTTGGTGACTAGTCAAGGACTAGGATGACCCAGGAACTTATCCACATGATAAGGGCTAAAATTATAGGATTTTTGGTGACTGGCTCCAACCTCTAATTACTGGAATGAATAAAAAAATATTAGATTAATTAATTAGTTACAAGGGGGGTATAAATAAATTAAATGTTACTGTATATAAATTGTTTACTACAGAGTTTAGCTTTCATCATACATTCAGTGTTTACTATGAGAGTTTGTGCATCTAGTGTTTACTGATTTACTTTATGGATGTTATGAAAAATTAAATGCTCTAAAAATTGATTTGGTAAACTCTGCTACACACACACACACACATATTCACAATTGTGCAGTTTTTGAAAGGATTATTGTGATAAAGTTGGAGAATTGACAAACACTCTTGGATTTTGTCTAGTACTCTAAGGTAACTTTTCGTTCAGATAATCTGAAAATTTGGGGTAAAGAGAGTTTTTGACAACTGTTAATGAGTGTAAATGTGTTAAATTGTTTTGTTAATGGGAAAGAGAAAACAACGGTAATTATTGCCATATTTACTGCACGTGCTTAGTTGGTTCATTGCATGTATGCCACGTGTCCCACTCACCCACTAATGTGTTCCACTCACACATTAATCACGGAACTGTTGCGTGTTTTATTGCACAAACGATTGAGTTTTGATTTTTAATTACAACTCTAATTACTTTTGTGTAAACGATTCACTTTTATCCACACCCCCTCATTTTTACTTTACACACAAACACACAGTTCTCTTGTTTATTCACTTTGGCATTTCTGCAAACACTTTCCATTCATACCATTTTCACTGCTATTCTTTTGATTAAATGTTTACACTAATACACGCAAGGGTACGTGGTCACAAGTAATACAGATAGAATTCAAGTTCGTTCCCACAGAGATCTTAGGTTTCAATTCAGTAGATGCACCTATGCAACAATGTATGATTATTATTCACTGCTAAGACAAATAACAAGATTAAATTTTTACTAACTATAATTAACTAAGATACAAATTAACAAACTAATAATTACTTAACTAATGAGAATTAAAATCTAATTACTTATGCAAGATAAACCATGGAATCCTAACTTCATTAAATACTTCGCTTAGATCTGACGCCTTTAATCACTATGTGCAATGGTTATGATATCTGATCGGACAACACGAAACAAGTACACGTTACCTCTCAGTATACGTATACCAAACTAAACATACATCCACAAAAGAGATAGAAGATGAATAGACACCAATTATGCTTAGACCCTATATGTCTATAGAATTTGAAAACATAACGGTTGAAAAACAAGTTATCCATAAAGATCACACAGGGCAGTATAAGTATTTTCATCTCACACCACAAATCATATTGATAAACAATTATGAACCTGTGCTAGCATGGCAAGTTCTAAATCTCAAGATCCACTTTCACTTCACAAGAGATTAACAAATTAGATGTTCGTGACGCATCTATCAATTAAGCATAACCATACGAGGATATCAAATATACATCACACAGAGATCTTTAAAGCAATCAAGATACTAAAGTTCCATAAATAAATCCGTTAGAGTCCCATGACAACGATTAGTTCATAATTGAACCTCTCGTCATCATGGGATCAAGTGAAACCATGATAACAAACAAGATATGGAAGAAAGAAACAATAATATTATTTAAACTAAGAGTTGAGAAAACAAATCTAGAATCCAAAAGATGAAGTAGATCTAGATTCGTTGCTTGTCACGAGCGTTGAATCCTTCTCTCCTTTTCTCCCTTGCAGATCTAAGCTATATTATGTACAAGCTATCTAATTGTCTAATCCTCTAATTCTAATTATCTAATTTATAAGGGGTTGGATGTGTTTAAATAGGCACTCCAAGTCTTTCCCAGCAAGAAAATACAAAAACAGAATTATAATAGAATTTCTGCAAGATACGTTTCCTAAATTGATTCTGTTTTTAAGGAAAATTCATGGCTGACTTTTCTTCAGATTTTCTGGAACGTTCCAAACGTAATTGGACCTCTGGACCACCTTAGAATGATAGAGAATTGCGTTATCTTCGCGTGGACTGCTTACGGGCCTCAAACGGACTTCTAGAACTCAAGATATGGCCATAACAGTGTAGACTGCGCAACCCTTCTCAGAAATTCGAATTTTAATCAATTACTTCCCCAAAAATTATAAAAGCATCCACCTTAGTCAACATTCTCGTAATTCTGCACAACTAAGCAAAACACATCAAAAATACAATAAACTTGAGTCCAAGACAATCAATTTATGCCGAATTGAAGCGATCCAAGTGGATATAAATCCACTTATCATTAAATCTGCTCTAATGGCTACTAAACCTTTCTCTGCTCTAGGGCTTTTGTTTGTTTCTAACAATTATGCAGCCCCACTAAACACTGCATTAGTTCCAGAGGCATTTCATCTGATGTAGAATTTCTTGCGCGACTCAGAGATTGGTCAAGCTCTGGTTGAACCACCAATACTTTCTGTCACACAGATAGCAACTTTCTGGCAGAATTCAACGTATGATGATGGAGGAAAGAATGGGACTCCTACAATCATCTTTACTTATGACGAGACAGAGTTTGTGATTACTCCAACAACTGTCAGAGCAACTATGGGCTTTGATACTCATACTTCGTATAGTTTTGCTGGTGATGCTCAACTAAGAACGATGCTGTAAGAGATTGGTTATTCAGAGTCTCTTGACAGGCTTGGTAATGTCAAAAGGCCAAAGCTACGGAAGGAGTGAAGCTTCTTCTTTGACTGCATAACAAGGGCTTTTGGCAAGAAAGTTACAAACTGGGATGCCATTCCCACTGATAGTCTACAAATCGGGTATTCTCTTTTCTATGGAAGTAATTTCGATTTTGGTAGACTAGTCTTAATGAACTTGGGTGATAAATTGTCAGATACTACTACAGTCTATTTTGCTCGTTATGTCAATTATTATTTACTGCTTGTGTTCCTGGTCTTGCAATTGCTGAGGATGATGTAATTCAACCCATTAAAGTTGCTAAAAGGATATTCTCTGATTTGACCAATAAGGATGCCACCATGCAGGAAATACCTGCTATGGTTTTACCTCTTACCCTACAGAATTTTCTACATCAACCCCAAGACCCACAACAGCAAGCACCACAACAACCAGAACCACAACAGCCTGAGTCCATAAACATTGTACCTTTATCACCACCTGCAACTACTCAGCCACTTACAACCTCTGACCAAGTCCAATCTCTGACCAACAACCTACAAACACTCAACCTCAAACCCTAAACCCTGAATCCTCACAACTACAACCACAACCTCCAACCACTCAATCTCAACTTGAACCACAACCACAATCTCAACCTGAACCTCAACCTCAATCTGAACCTGACCTACAATCACAACCTAAACCAAAACGTAGAGGCAGACAAAGGCATACAGCAGCGAATACTCTGAGGCATTCCAAAGCTAAACAGACATCTACTGGAGCTGTTTATGCTAGAAGGAAAGTAAACACAAGGGCAAACAGGCCTCCATCACCTTCAGTTGTGGAAGATTCTAGTGAAGAAGAGGTTTCAGTTGAGGTGCCTCTAGCTAAGAGAAGTAGGTTGATAGTTGATGAATCTGATGAAGAGCAAAATGTTGAAGCTCCAGAGGTTATTTCACAACAAATACCTGCTATTGAGGTATATACTGCAGAGGAGGTTATAACTGCAACTGTAAATATGCAGATGGATGAGGACAACAGAGATGGTTTTGCTTCTATGGATGCTTTTGATGATTTTATTCCATTCTCTGATAATTTTGTAGCTCAATCTGAAGCAACTGGTGCAGTTGATCAGCCTACAGTGGTAATTGATGAAACTGTAGCTTCTCATACTGAATTAATATCTGATGCTCACCAGGTTTTTGAAAAAGGTGAAGAAGTTGAGCAAGTCACCAAGGCTGTAATCTCTGATCCTGTGGATGCAAACAATGTTGACATTGCATAGTTGTTGATTTTGACAAGCAACCTGCAGAGAATGCTGCACCTGCAGAGACTATTGTAGAAAATGTCATTGAACATATTGATCCAGTTGTAGATACAACAGTGGATATTGAAACTGAAGGTAGTGCAGAATCTAATTCTACTCAGAGTGTACCAGTATATACTGCAGGAAAACACACACCTTTTGATAAACCTTCAAATGCACATGATGTTGAGGAAGAATATTTTGATAAATATTCAAGGGATTGGTATCAAGATGATTGTATCTTTCCTGCTGGTCGAGCAACTAAGTTTGTGAAGAAGGCTGCTAACTCAATTTCCAATCCAAACATTCTCTCTAGTTAGCAAGCAACTATAGTTCAAGTTAAGACACTGAATCACAGGTTTGATGATTTTCAAAAAGCTTTTACCGATCTTAAAGCTGAAGTTGTTGCAAATGAAATGACTATGAAGAGAGAGAATCAACTCAAGAATCAGAAGTTATCTAAAGCCCAAGAAACTCTGTTTCAAAGACTAGGCCAGGTTGAACAGAATCAGACTGTTTTGTCTGCTAAAATTGATTCGATTGCTACCTCCTTGGAGCTGATTACATCTATTCTCATTCCTGATGATGTCAAAAAGGGGGAGAGAGTTGCTAAGTCTAACTGCAAGAAATCTCAAACTCTAGCTAAGAAGGATGATGTTGAAGATGGAGGAGCAAGTGATAAAGGCAAGGGTTTAAAAGCTGATCCGAATCAAACTCTGAGATCTGGCAATAGTCTCTTAAATCATAGTCTGTTGGAATATACACTGATACTCAGGGTACTTCAAAAACCAGGAGTTTGCTATTTACTGAAAATCCATAGACTGATGAGGAATTGGCTGCTAGAGTTTTTCTGGAAGAAAATGCAGAAGGGGCTACTTTAGAAGATGTTCAAGATGAGGAAAAGAGTTTACAAGAAAAACATCTAAAAGCTTTAAAGTCTGGAAAGTTTAAAAAGCAAGAGAAAGCTCCTAGTCATGTTCTTAAAGGCATTGCAATTAAAGAAAAAGTTGGTGCTGATCAAAGGACATAAATGTCTAGAAAACCAACAGAAGCTGAAGCTAGGCAAAAGCTTAAAGGCATTGCTGAAGAAGAGAGAATTTCAAAGAAGGCAAGTACAACCTCTGTTGCTACACAAGGTGTACAAAAGAAAGAAAACACAACCTCTGTTGCTACACAAGTTGTGTCAAAATCTTTATCTACCCAGATGCAATCAGTATTTGGAAAAGGAACACTTCATGATCCAAATCAGATTCCTGGAGGTCCTATGGATTTTTCAGATAGAAGAGCCTTAATAGGGAAGATTGGAAGAAATAAAGCTGGCCTGGGCTCACATAGAGATAAAAGAATGCATACCGGTCCTAGAGATCCTTCTTCACTGGCTGTTCCATGTCTTGGTGTCACTCAAGAGAGTTTAGACAGACTGGAATCAGTACAGTTGGTCTATCAGAAGAGTTTAGATAAAGATTTCCTCTTGTATTTTATGGCTGATGGGACAGTATACAAGATTGGTGAGAATGATCTTGATTTGAAATATTGGGAAGAATTAGAACATGTTCTGTATCTTTTCAAAGTGAAGAATCGAAGGACTCAGTCAGTTGCAAATGTGCTTAGACAAAAGATGCTTCATAACTTGGCAGTTAGGGGCATGAAATACAACAGTAGATATGTTCCTAAGTACAAAGATTATCATGGTAATATTATTGAGATGAAGAAGGGTACTACAAAACTGAAGACTGATCTGGGAATTACAGTTCTTGATTTCAACTCACAATCAGAGGAAGTGAAATTTATTAGACTGGGTAATGATATGAGGAGGAACAAAATCTATGATCTGAGATCTGCTATCTATCAGACTGATGAGAGTGATCCTAAGTTGAAAGAGATCAAGGAGGTTATGCAGATAGAAATTGAAAATGCAGAGAGAAGATTGCTTATAGACTATCTCATAACAACACCAGATGTTGAGGAGATTAAGGATTAAAGTCTGTAAGAATTTTCTTGTTTTCTGTAAAGTTTTGTTAAGTAGAAGATTAAACTCTATTTGTATATTAAACATTGTATTTGTGTATTTGTTTTGACATCATCAATTATTGTAAACTTGTACATTTTTTCTAATGAACAAATTGGGGGAGATTGTTAGAAATAATTGATGAGATCAGTGTTTAAGAGCTACAGAGACAAATCAGAGTTTAGCTGGAAGCAGTCAGAGTTTAGTTAAACGCTGACATGGAAGCTCAACAGAGTTTGTTAAACTCTGTCAGGAGGAAGCATGTCTACTAGTCAACAATGATTGAAGAATTAACGAAGATAATTATGGAAGCAATATCTTTACAGATTGGATAGCTGTTAAAGAGATTGAGTTGACTTAGGAGACATGTAGCAATCATAATTGATATCAATTGTATAGCTGATTTATAGGAGAATCAATTAGCGATTGTAACGAAGCTGTATATCATATAAATACAGTTAGCTTAACCCTAGAAGGGTATCGTGCAACGAACAATCATTCATTGTAACCTAAGAAACTCCCTATGATATTTTACATCACTCAGAGAGGAGTTATTAATTCCAAACAGTTTTTAATTGTTCATACGCGTATTACTTGTTATTCTTTCATACGATCTTGATTATTATTGTGTATTCAGCCTAACATATATATATATATATATATATATATATATATATATATAGGCAAGTGCTCAAATACAAACCACTTTTAAAATACAAACCTACAAACCAACACTAAATTAATTATATTTCATCTATTCTAAAGTTCTCGCCAAGGGTACCTTCACAAAAAATGCTTAAAATAATTGGCTCTATGCAACAAAAAAAATAAAAAAATCTTGCCGTGGAAATGTGAAGAATTTAAGACAATAAACGGATGAGTTAGGTAGTCATGAGGGCCGAAGGCTCTCGACACACCCGTCAATCGTCTATTGCCTTTACCATTGATTGCCATTCCTTACATCTTTACAATGATAAAGGCGCGAAGCGCCGTACAAGAAGGTGCGAAGGACCGTTAACCAGTGAAATCCACTGCCACATCATCACGTGAACAGTGATTTATTTTTTTGTTGGATAGAGCCAAGTATTTTAAACGTTTTTTGTATTTGGGTGCCCTAGTTTCGTCATTAGATTATGCTTGGTTTGTAGGTTTGTATTTTAAGGAGGTTTCTATCGGAGTACCCCCTATATATATATATATATATATATATATATATATATATAGGCTAGCGTTCAAATAGAAACCAACCTTAAAATAGAAACTAGAAACCTACACTAAATAAATTATATTTCATTTATTTTAATGGCCCCGCTAGGGGCACCTTCACAAAAAACGTTTAAAATTCTTGGCTCTATTCAACAAAAATATAAAAAAATAAAAAAAAATTTTAAAAAAAGTTACTGTTCACGTGCCACGTCATCACGTGAACAGTAACTTTTTTAAAACTTTTTTTTATATTTTTGTTGAATAGAGACAATAATTTTAAACGTTTTTTGTATTGGAGTACCCCTAATTTGGTCATTAGATTAGCTTGAAATATTTAATTTAGGTTTAGTTTCTAGTTTCTATTCTAAGTTAGTTTCTATTAGAACAAGACCCTATATATATATATATATATATATATATATATATATATATATATATATATATATATATATATATATATATATATATATATATATATATATATATATATATAAGTGTGGTGAAATCGAGTCGGGATTGAAAATCGAATCGGGTAGAGAAAATCGGGGCGGGGTCGGGGATCGTGCCGGGGACACATAAAAACCCGGCCTAGGCGCGCTCCCCGATTTTTTTTGAAAATTGTCCCCGCTCCCCGGCCCGTACCCAAAAAAATCCCCGAATCCCCGCTCCGTTCGGTGCGGGGATCGGATCGGATCGGGATCGGCCGGGCCGGGATGAGTGCCCATCCCTACTTCTATTTCCAAGATTACATATAAACAGTTTATATGTTATTATAATATCGTATATAACATGCATATCCATACATTAATGTATTGTCTTGTTCAATATTGATACTCTCGATACAATTTACACAACGATACACGTCTTTTGCTCTCTAACGATCATCAACCCGACTGAGTACAAATGACCGGCGGTTCGCCGGAATCATCAATTCACATTCCAGTCAAGCTTATTCACTTATTCACATATTCAAAACTAGATCTGTATAGTTTCATATTTATATAAACTGTTTTTACCCTCCCATTCATATTAGTCCAGTTTTACCTCAATATTCATACTTCATTTTTTTTACTTCGATTTAGATAGAAGCTCATAAACATATTCCTACTTTCTCATTCCCTTGTACTCTGCATATACTCGCATTCATTATATACTATATTTGCATACTTGGGACTTTTAATTTTTAATTTTAAAATCCTGCAGCCAGCCGCCGGCAAGTCCGAGTTTCTTCGGTGATCTTTTCCATTTCCCAGGAATCGAAGCCGAATCTGGCATCCCTGTGCTGTACCTTTACGTTAATCTCGACCTTTTGGCAGCCTTGTACAATTGTTTTCTTGAGTTATTTAGTATTTTATTTTATTTCTACTAGCTGGTAATTTATTTTTATTTCACTACGCCATATGTGGGCAATAGCTACGCTTTTTTCAGAGTAAAACGCAAAAGTGTAACTATATATGCCTTAAAACGAATCTACGCCTACAATTTTTTCTATGTTAGCATTTCTATAAATTAGTGTTACGGTAGATGTGATTCAGTATCTATGCTAACGCCAAAGTTGGTGTAGCCGTTGGTCTTTAATAAAAGTGTAACCGTTGGTCTTTAAAAATTAAAAAAAAATAGGCGGCTCTAAATATTTGTCTAAAATGAGACAATAAAAAACAGGCGGCCAAATATTTGCCCAAATATTTCATTTAAGCGGGTTAATTTTCAGACATTCCCTCTATGTCAATTATTTTCAGACGACTCTCTCACTCACCAAACACAATTACACAAATCTCTCTCTACAGCTCACTCAAATCTCTCTCAACTCTCTAAACCAAATTTAAATTACACAATTAGGGCTTGTAGATTAAGGTTTCTTCAGAGGTTCTCTCTCTACAGGTTCTCTGCAATTAAGGCTTGTAGATTAGCGGCTCAATTAGGGCTTTATTTCGGGTTATATAGGGTTCGATTCAGGTTCAATTCAAGTTCAATTCAGCTTCTTGTTCGATTCAAGTATTCATCTTGTTCTTCTTATTTGTGTATAACATGTTTATTTGGGTTCAATTTGGGTTCAATTGGGGTTTGTAAATTAGGGGTTCCTTTCGGGTTGAATTGGGGCTTGTAGATTACGAATGTTTGTTTGTGTATAACATGCTTATAAACATGGTAATAATTGTTTCGATTGTTTTTTTTGTTTTTTTTGTTTCGATTTTAGTTACGGTTTTGGAAGATGTTTTGGAGCTTAACAACTTGATTATGGTTGGTTTAACACCTTGAGCTCAATTTACGTTAGTTTTGATTAACAGCTTGAGCTCAATTTATTTGTATGTGGCCATTGTTGGTTGGTTTAACTGTGGTTCTGAAGGCTTAATTAGCTTACTAATATTTGTTTTAAATACTAGAGTATTTGTTTAAAAATGAGACTATCTACAAGTTGTTAATATTTTAGTTACTAAAACTAGATATTGTCTTGGCCGGTTCTTGAATATGTAAAACCTGAACACATAGTTAGATTAAGTAGACTTTGTGGATCTTTTATCCTCAGTGTTTTCTTTTCCTGTTTATTGTGTTTAAGCATGCTGATTTTTCTTTTCTAAGACTGAACATGGAAACAAATGAAATTTCCTATTAAGAGGATATCAACGGAGTTCAATGAAACTCAAGACTGGGATAATGCAGTTGAAGATGATATAAACGGGCAATTTTCAAATGACGCAATATTTCGTTCTGTAATAGAAGAACATGATCGTGTAGTTAGTTGTTTCAGAGAAGATATCCCTGCAATAGAAATTGCTATTCAATCGCCTGAGAGACCTGAATCAGACTTGGTAAATTAAATTAATTGTATAAATTAGATTAGGAGTGTAAAATAGATTAGACCTGAAGTTAGACTTTTTAATACATGATTATGTGAAATTTAGACTTGTTTATACGTGAATTTTTTAATTAGTTATGTCTACCATCTTATTTGTCTTGTAATCTGATCATCAATCAAACTTGGTAAATTAATTGTATAAATTATATTAAGTTAGCAAAAATCATTACCTGTGAAAATTGTACTTGAATTTTAAATTAAGTTAATTGTAATGTGACTAACCAGTATTGGATTTTGTTACAGGATGGATGAAACTGTGATTGTTCGATTGCACCACAAGGGATGCTTCACAAAGAATAAGTATATTGGTGGCTCATATGATACATTTGAGGAAGACCCTTACAGGTTTTCCTACTCAGTACTGATGGAATTTGTTAAAGAAATGAAATACAAGGAGATTGGAGGCATATTTGTTAATAATGATGGCTGGAAACTAGTGTCAGATGATCAAACTCTTCGTCAATTTACTCAAGAAAAAACTGAGCTTGACTTTTACATTGAGTGCACTGTCAACAAAGCTATACCAGCAGTGAAACAAGTGCAACCGCATGTGGTTGTAAGGCCAAGATCAAGCCCTGTTATAACTAAAGAAAAGATGGCTGAGAAGCGGACTTTTGTGACACTACAGAATATCAATGCTGAGAAAAAACGAAAGCTGAAGGATAGGAATGACGATAAGGAAAGGAGAATTAGCACAAGGAAAAAACTACAGTTCAATGATGATGTTAGTACTCATGAGGAGGAATTAATAGGTCTGGCGGATTATATAAAAAGGTTTGAGTCACCTGATACAAAGGCAGAGAAAGCCGGTGAGGGTTTGCCTGATCCCAAGGCAAAGATAGTTGGTGCGGGATTGCTTGATATAAAGGCAAAGAAATCCAGTGAGGAATTGCGTGATACAAAGACAAAAGAAGCTGGTGCGGGATTGCCTGATCCAAAGGCAAAGATAGTTGGTGAGGAATTGGGAAAATGTGTTGAAGGGCAAGGATGTAATGACTATGAGATGAAAAGGAATGATAATGTAGCGAAAAATAAAGCAAAACTTAAAGAACTTGGATTGGTCCCAAGTAAGTCTGCTAAGAGTTGTCAAAAGGACAAAGGTAAATGCAAGGAAACAAATGAAGATGCAAGTGAAAGTGAGTATGTCCAGGATAATAATGATGTTGAAGCTGAACAACAAAGTGATCGTGAGGATGATAATGTCACTGCAAAGGTATGTTTTTATTTAATTTATGCATTAACTTAATTTTACTTAATTTATAGTACTCCTGGTAATTGGTAAATACTAAAATTTGTAGAGAACAAAAAAGGTCAAGAGACAAAGAGTTGAGATCAGTGCTGGTCCAAGAACTCGTTTGCAAGCTACTAAACTGCCAGGTTCATCTGAAAAGAAGGAAGCAACTGCAGGCGCAACTTCACTTCCTGTGGAGGTATTTACAATAGTTCTTCTTGTTACCAAATTACGGAAGTTGAGGTTTGTGAATTTTTTTTATATTTTAATATTCTTGCTTTGAAGGTTAATAATGCACCAGTGGTTTCTCTAAAAGAAAAGCTAAAAAGTTTGAGAGAAGGTCCTGGTTCAATGGCTCTGTACTTGGAGTTACGGGAAAAACAACAAATTGAAAAGGAAATTCCGCGAGCAGAGTCTCAAACGCAACATTTGCAGTCACAGTCCGGTAATTTACTAGATCACTTGCATGGTAGAGTATTACATGCTCTTATATTATTTTTTACTTTGCAATTCATTTTTACATGCTATTACATAAAACAATTATATTATTCATTTTCACTTTGCAATTCATTTTTATATAATTTTTTTACTGAAATATAAAAGTTGAAAAAGGCATAACAATTAAATTTACAATATTCCAGATGATGCACCTGTTGATGCAGCTCCAAAAAGAAAAAGAGGGAAGACCAAAATGAACCATGTTCATAATAGAGGAGAGAAAAAAAGGATCACCCTCAATTATCTCAAGCAGCCTGTTGCGGATGATGGCAAGTTATTATCTGAATTTAGCAATTTTTTGGGGACAACTGTTAGGTAGTTTGTGTCTCTTACTTGTGCCAGTTGGCATCAAGTTCCTGAAAAAGGGCTGTTATTGGAGTATGTCCAGGTAAAATATGTCTAATATGTGAAAATCTCGCAACATTTGGTTTATATATTCATGTTTATGCACTTTGTGTAATTTTATACAGGACAAGTATATCATTCCAGAAGACGTTGTACCGTGGATTAATAAATCGATGAGTGATCACTTTAGGAGCTTCAAAGGTCGAATCAAGAGAGACCATTATAAACCTTATAGTATAGATGATGAGAGGTTGGCACACAGGCCCGAAGAGGTTCCTCTTTCAGATTGGAGGATTCTTTTGAAGTATTGGGGTGACGAAAAAGTTCAGGTAATGAATTTAAATTCAATGTTCAATATAACGAGGCTCTAATTTAACTAGATTATGGACTGGAAATTGATGAATGTTAATTCATGTCATTATTATGTATAATTAAGTATGAAAAGTGACTATTAAATGTTCCCTTTTCATATAGGAAATTGCAAAAAGGAATCAAGAGTCACGGAATAAAATTACGGAGACCCATACTACTGGGGCCACGAGTTTCGCCCAAATTGCCCACAAGCTGGTAATGCTTATTTGACCATAATTTTTTTTTGTAATTTTTTTGCAGTTTAGCAGTTTATTAGCAGGATGAGTGATGTTTTTATATGTTCTATTTATTGAATTCAGCGACTTGAAAAACTTGAGAAACTTAAAAATCTTGAAAAAACCCCTATCGACGGTGATGCTGAATCTGATGCTGATTGTGAAGAGCTTGCTAAAGTCTATGATGCTGATGTATATGTAGCGACTCGCAAACGAAAAGATGGCCGCGAGTACAAGTTACCTCCGGAGGTGCTTAAAACGGTTAAGGATAAAGTTGTAAGTATTAAATAGACATTTCTCTGATATTTTTTATTATTGTATTTTGTGTCTCAATCAAATGCACTATTCTTTTTTTTTTACAGGTTGATGTTGAGAAAGTTCTACAAAATGAAGGTGCTGAGGCTGCTAATAAGTTGGTTCATGGTGGCAAGGAACACGGCCCATCTTACCTAATTGGGAGGCATATTCGAAAAAAGGAACCAAAGTAGAAGTCCTCGGCATCACCATGTATATCCTCCGTTCCAGATCAGCTGGTGTCAGACATAACTACTAAGATCAGGGCTCAATTGCAAAAAGAGATGGATGAGAAACTGGACCAAAAAGTTCGAGAAATGATGAAAATGTTGGCTGACAAGAACCCAGATTTGAAGTTGAACATTGAGGGCTCTGAGAAATCAGTGCAAGTGCCTGATGATGATCACAGTGTCTCTCATCAAATGACTGACTAGATTATTTTATCATATGCTAAGTGTTTAGTAGTTTCTGTTATATCTTTGGATTGCGATGGTATTACTTAGCTTCTAAGCGCTACTTAATTATGATAGTTTTTGATGGTATTTAAGTCAACTTTTGGATGTTGGTTTAGTTAATTTGGATGGTTTGTTGGTTTTTGTAGTAAATTTGGGTGGTTGGTTGTATTGGAATGGTTTGTTGACAGTCTTGTGTAATTTGGATGGTTGTTTGTGTTTTGGGATGTTTGACAATATTTTTTATGGGAAGCTTTATATTTCAATATCATATGTTTCATTTTTGTATTTTAAGTGTTGGCAAAAGTATAATAAAGTGTAGGCAAAATATTAAACTGTTAAAGATAAAAGTGTAGCCATAGTGATAAAGTTGTTGCCAAAAATATCAAACTGTTTCACAGTATTATGTTACAGTTGTACTAAACAGGTGTAGGCATAGGTCTACGGCTATACTTTTAATGGTGTTACCATATTGATAATTGTGTTGGCATAGGTCTACGACGACAAGTTTCAAGATGTAGCGACAGAAAAGAAAAGTGTAAGAATAGGGGTCTACAGCTACACAAATATACTCGTGTCACCAGAAACCGAAAAAGTGTCAGCATAGGGGTCTATGGTTGCGGCCGTTTTTGTAACACCCTCAAATTTGGTAAAAGTATAACCGTAGCCTCTTTTTCTTGTTTTAGCCACACTTTTTGGGCTATAAGCACACTTTTTTAGGCGTAGTTATTGCCCATATATGGCGTAGTGTTTTAATTTATTATTTTTTTGGTGGGTATTGGGTGTGTTTTTGATCGTTTGTTCTGACTATGTCGCGTATTTTACGTGTTGGCAGTTTGAATTTAGGTACTTTAACGGGAAATTTTTTGGAGTTAGTGAACGTGTTGAAGAAGAGAAGAGTGGATGTGGCATGTATCCAAGAGACTAGGTGGAAGGGGGCACAGTCAAGAGAAGCGAACGGGTATAAATTGTGGTACTCAGGTCTTGTCAACTCGAGGAACGGAGTGGGTATCCTTTTAGCGAAGGATCTAAAGGACAACGTCGTGGAAGTGAAGAGATGTAACGACAAAATCATGGCTGTTAGAGTTGTGGTTGGGGAGAAGGTGGTGAACGTGGTGTGTGCGTATGCTCCTCAAGCCGGTTTGGGCGACTTGGAGAAGGAGGCTTTCTGGGTCTGTTTAGATGAGTTGGTCGGAAGTATTCCTGACGACCAACTTTTAGTGTTGGGTGGCGATTTTAATGGTCACATTGGTGAGAGGGCAGATGGTTATCCCAATGCACATGGGGGTTTCGGCTTTGGGGTCAGGAATGTCAGCGGGTCTGCGTTGTTGGAGTTTGTTACTTCCCGGGAGTTGGTAATTGTGAATTCTGTTTTTCAGAAGAGGGCTCAGCACCTCATCACCTTTAGTAGTGGGGGGCACATCACCCAAATCGATTACCTACTTTTGAGTAAGTGTGATGTTAGGGCATGCGTGGATTGCAAGGTGTTCCGGAGTGAGGCGTGTGCTTCCCAACACCGTCTGTTAGCCATGGATCTATCCATGGGGGGTCGAGCTGTTCGCAGGACGAGAGAGTCTAGACCAAGAATACTATGGAAAAATTTGAAGGGCGAGAAGGCGGCCGAATTCAGGGAGTCTCTGCTCAACGAAGGCTGTTTTGCACGTGGTGGAGATGCTAATTTTAGGTGGACCAACATGGCGAAGGCTATTCGGTGTGTGGGCGAGAAGGTGGTGGGGGTTTCCTCAGGAAAGTTCAGTGGCATTAAGGAGTCGTGGTGGTGGAACGAGGAGGTTCAAAAGAAAGTAAAGGCTAAACTTGCGCTCTTTAAAGAGCTTTTATCGAGTTGTGCAGGGGCGTAGAGGATTCTGAAGATGGAAGCGTACAAGGTGGCACGTCGAGAGGCAAAAAGGGCTATGGCAAAAGCCAAAAGTGAAGCCTATGAGGGGATGTACAAGCGCCTATACACCAAGGAAGGAGCGAACGCTATATTTAAACTAGCTAAAGCTAGGGAGAGAGGGCGACGTGACCTGGGTTCTATTAAGTTTGTTAAGGATGATTCAGGCCAAGTGTTAGTGAATGAAGATGCTATTAAAGAGAGGTGGAGTTCGTATTTTCATAATCTTTTCAATGAGGCTAGGAGGAGTGGTACCGGTGTGGAACAAGAGGTCTCTCCTTCGTCTGTGCGTTCCTTCGGCCCCTGCGAGCGTATCAGCAAGGAGGAAGTCAAGGGTGCCCTTCAAAAAATGGCTAGAGGGAAAGCAGTTGATCCGAATCACATCCCAATCGAGGTGTGGCTTTGTCCTTGTGAGATTGGCGTAAAATGGTTAGCAGATCTGTTCAATGTTCTCCTCCTCGGCGATAAGATGCCAGATGAATGGAGGCGTAGTATTGTGGTCCCTTTGATGCTCAGAGTTGTAGTAACTATCGGGGTATTAAATTACTCAGTCATACTATGAAACTTTGGGAGAGAGTGGTTGAAGGTCGGATTAAAAGAGGAGTTGAAATCTCAGAGAATCAATTTGGGTTTATGCCTGGGAGATCGACTATCGAGGCCATTCATCTCGTCAGACGCTTTATGGAGAAGTTCAGGGAACGTCGCAAAGACCTTCATTTGGTGTTCATTGATCTGGAGAAGGCGTATGATAGCATCCCTCGTGAAGCTATATGGAAGAGCCTTGAGGAGAGGAGAGTGTCGTCGTCATACATTAGGGCGATTCAAGACATGTACTCCCTAGCTAGTTCCTGTGTCTGGACCCTAGTTGGTGACTCCCGTTTTTTCCCTGTTGAGATTGGGCTACACCAGGGGTCGGCCCTCAGTCCTCTTCTTTTCGCTCTTATCCTAGATGTCATGTCGCGAGGGATTCAAGATGTCGTCCCTTGGTGCATGCTCTTCGCTGATGATATCGTGTTAGTGGCGGAGTCGAGGGGGGAGGTGAACGAGAGGTTGGAGTTATGGAGATCGACTTTGAAGCCCCAAGGCTTGCGTGTGAGTCGGTCAAAAACCGAGTATCTCTGGTGTAACTTCAGAGGTGAGGACAACGAGGAAGGGGTGAAGGTTAGGATTGAAGATCAGATCGTCCCCCGTACGGATAAGTTCAAGTATTTGGGTTCGATCATCCAGAAGGAAGGTGAGGTTGAAGCCGATGTCACGCATCGTATCAAGGCTGGATGGATAAGGTGGAGGGTAGCGTCAGGAGTGATGTGCGATAAGAAAGTCCCTTTAAAGCTGAAAGGGAAATTCTATAGAGCAGCAATCCGTCCTGCGATGTTATATGGTTCGGAGTGTTGGGCGGCGAAGAAGGCCCTCAAGAGCAAGTTGGAAGCGGCTGAAATAATGATGTTGCGGTGGTCTTCTGGGCACACGATGTTAGAGAGAATCCCGATGTGGTTTTTAGGAGCGAGCTTGAGGTAGCGCCTTTTTCTGCGAAAGTTAGGGAAGGGAGGTTGAGATGGTTCGGCCACGTCCGTAGGAGGCTGGCTGAAGCCCCGGTGAGGAGGGTCGAGAGTCTTTCGGTTGATGGGGTGAGGAGGAGAGGCAGATCGAGGAGGTCATGGGAAGAGCAGCTTAGGTTGGATTTGAAGGCCTTAAACTTAAATGAGACCATGACCGCTGATAGGTGCGCTTGGAGACGCAAGATCAGAGTGGTGGATTCTCTTTTAGGGAGCAGTTCTGTGGTTGAGAGCCTCAGAGTTGGGTTATCTCGGTTAGCTTTATCTTAGAAGTTCGTCTTTTCGTTCTCTTTTCTCTGTTTTTTCTGTTTTTTGTCTTGGTTCTGTTGTTTTTTGTCTTTTGTTTTCTGGTTTTGCAGTTGTAGGGAGCTTGGCCAGGTGTCATCTTAGTGTGTCCAAAGCCATGGGCGCAGGGATCTGTGCGAGGAGACATCCTAGATCAGAGTGTTTCGAGAACGGAGTGGACAACCCCCACGTAGGTAAGTCCCATGTGATCAAAACCATGGGCTCAGGTATGACTGCGATCTTTACTAAAATTTATGAAGCCTTTGTAAATATCACACACTATTTTTCTGTTGTTCACTAAGCTGGGGGTCTTCACGGAAACAGCCTCCCTACCGTAAGAAGTAGGGGCATGGTCTGTGTACATCTCACCCTCCCCAGACCCGGCTCTGTGCGGGATATACTGGGTATTTTTGGTTTGGTTTGGTATGGTTTATACACGCATACATAAGTAGAGCACTCGGTCGGGGATTATTTGAGCTTTAAAAAGTCGGGATTTTTTAAGAATCGGGTCGGGCCTAATTTTCAAAAATTGGACTGGTCGGGTCGAACTTTCTCTAAAATATACGACCCGTTTTAAACTCTCGGGTCTGGTCCCATTTTTATCCAGACTTTTTTTATAATTTATATTTACGTATCTTTTGTATTTTTTTGCAAAGCTAATGTATTAATATACAAAAGAAAAAAATCTTTACAAAAGAAATAATCTCTCAAGAGTTACACCCCTAAACTTCTAGAATTCGGAATACATAAGAAACAAATCGTACAAATGTCCTCGTATATGACCATTTCGACAATCATATATCCTCTACACTCAATACGTCTTCTTGAAAGAAGGATTTGTCTTGCTTATTGTTGATTTTTCCTAGTCTCATGATTCTGCACATCCTATTGTTAAGTTCAATATTGTTGAATTTGATTAAAAATATTATATATATTTAGATTTTATCTATAAAAAATCAGATTTTTATCCGAATTGTTTTAACAGAACTAGGCTTTTGTCCGGGTTTTTTAAAAGCTCGGGTTTTATCCGGGCTTTTCGGGCTTCGGACCAGACCGGTTTCGGGAAAAATAGGAAGTCCATCTTAGGCCCTCGGGCCGGGCCGAACCGGGCCAGGCTTTTTTCCGACCGGGCTTTTTAGGATTTTTTTTGCGGATCAGATCATACCGAATTTCGAATTTCAGACTAATATATTTAATAATTTGCATATTTATTTATTTATACTAGATGTTTACATCCTTACGGTTGAATTTTTAATTAAAATTATATAAATTTTGCAAATTTGAGTTGTATTAATAAAAGAAAATCTATTGCGACCTTAATATTTTATTTTCCCTTTTTTTCTCTAAAATATGGTATAATAAGAATATTTAACTTTTTGATAAATAATTTTTTTGTTTATTAAATAATATTTCATAATTTTAATACGATACAGATAATTTATATTCTGTTTTAACAAAATGAATAAAAGTTTTAGTTACGTAATATTAATTTACCAAAATTTGAGTGCGATAAAACAACTTAAATGGTATGGACTTATTTCTGATCTCCCAAATTTTAGACTCGATTTCCATTCATTTTAAAATTTAGTAGAACTATTATAAAGCGTGTAATAATTTTTTTTTACCAATATTTAACTCTTTAAATGTTGTCAAATTCTCTATAAATGGAATGCATATGATTAGATGACTTTCTGTAGTGGAAGATAAATTTTGCAGTACGCTACCGACAAAAACCAGATATTAAATTATTTTAATATGTATATTTTTTTCTAATATGATAATTAAAAAGTACATAAGGAGTATCATATATGTTAGAGCATCTCCAATGGTATAAAACACTTAGCTAAATTATCCATGTGACATCTAAGTGGCATCTAAAGGTACTATTTAGACAATATGTAAAAGTTTGAGCACTCCAACCATCAAACCTTTAGCAAAAAAATTATAGATAATCATTTTTGATTGACTATATTTGTTGAACCAATGAACCCCTTATGTATAATTTTTCATAATCATAATTATAGATAATTCATTGGAGTGCACATCCTCACCCTTAGCAAAAAATTTACAATATCAAGATAGCTAATCAATATAGCAAACCAATTTACATAATACCCTTGAAGATGCTATTAGGCTACCTTATATTGATTGACCGTCCGATGTACGTACCAATATAAGTTACATAAAATTTGTGCAATAAAATTTGATTATAAAGCCCGTTTGGCTTAACTTAAAAAACGTTACTTATTACTTAAAGCACAACTTAATGCTTTAAGTGAAAAGTGATAATTTTAACTTTAAGTTAGGTGTATTTGTTTGGCTAATTTTACTTAAAGTATATTTTTTTTAAAAAAATGATTAAAAAAATAGAAATTTATGTTTTTTAAACATAATATAAAAGTATAAAATACAAATATATACAAAGAATATAATGCGAGTTTAAAGGTGATTAGAATATATAAAAATTGATAGGAGAAAAAAATAAGTTAAAAAAAAGTATCTCAATGGTACTTAAATTTTTTGAACTAAAAATAATTTTAAGTACACACAAACACCACATTTTCACTTTAAGTGAAACTAAAAAAAAGATAAGGGGCGAAACGTTTAGAACCTTGAAAGTCGAAACAAAATATAGAGCCGCAACCACTATCTATGAGAGTCGAGTAAATCCCCGCCCCCCGCCCGCAATCACTATCTATGAGAGTCGAGTAAATCCCCGCCCCCGCGCCCCGCCCCCCGCCCCCTTTTCTTCCCTCTTCTTCCTCTCCTTCCCCTTCTCCAACCAAACCTTACTACATCTCCACAAATACCTTTCATTTCCTCCATCTATTTCTAGTTTGTATTTCAATAAATTCGAGATCCAATCCTTGTAGGGTGAGATCTCTTTGTCATACCCATATTTTTGGGTTTATTTCTCCCCAATTGTTTGGGGTTTATTTCTCCCCAATTGTTTGGGGTTTATTTCTCCCCAATTGTTTGGGGTTTATGTTTGGTTGTATTTGGTTGTTGTTCCTGGCTCCTTTGAAAAGGATTTATGTGGTTTTGGGTGAGATCTATAATGCGTGCGTTAGATTTGAGCTGGTATCGGATATTGCAAGAGCTTACTTTTCACAACTAAATTTTGTTCATTTTATGAGAATTTTCACTTTCGGCATGTCTATAGCTGGTTTTCGGCATGTAGATAGCTGGGGTACTTTCGGCATGTCTATAGCTGGTTTCCGGCATGTAGATAGCTGGGGTGTTGCTGAACATTGGGCTACAGGTGGTGCGTATGTGAAGGTCATTTGCAATATTACTAGTTTCAAGATTGGTGCAGGTTGGATTGATCAAGAAGCCACTCTAATCTTTTTTATTTCGAATAATTATTGTAAAATTCATGGTGTAAAACAGTCTGTAAACATAAACGACTACTTGGTTAGTTCTTTTATTTGTTTCTTTCCAGATTGTATTTGTCAGCTCAGGGTTTTGTCCTGGCTGTGATGTGTTTGTTGCAAATTAATACAATTCCTTGTTTGTCAAAAAAAAAAAAGATAAGGGGCCAAACATGCTCAAAGTCTTTTCTTTTCGTTGCATGGTGCAGTAGAGAAATAAGTTATTTTTTCTGAAAAGGTATGTAAATATATACTTGTTTTTGAAATAAGAAATTTATTTTTATACGATAACGAATATTAAATTCTTTATACACATTTTTTTCTAAAAAAATAGGGGTTTTTCATAAATATCCGAGGGGTAAAACTTTTTTTCAAAAATACTTTTTTTAAAATAAATAATTTGTAAAAATACCAAAATATTTGCAAGAATACCGAGGTTGCATATGTGGTTGCATATGCAACTGGATGCAACCACATGCAACTGAATGCAACCAATGCAACTGAATGCAACTACTACGCATCCAAAAAATGCAAATTCAACTTCCTTGTATATAAGGGCGGCGCAGCCACATATGAAAATTCAATTTTCAATTACGTATAAAGTTAGTTGCATGCAACCACATATGCAGCTGAATGCAACCACATGCAACTGAATGCAACCTTCTGCGCAGCCAAAAAATGCAAATTCAACTTCCTTGTATTGTATATAAGGGTGGCGCAGCCACATATGAAAATTCAATTTTCAATTTCGTATTAAGTTTGTTGCATATAACCACATATGCAACTGAATGCAACTAACCACATATGCAACTGAATGCAACCTCCGTATTTTTGCAAATAAATTGTTATTTTTGCAAATATTTTAAGAAGATGGTGAAATCGAAAAAAAATTAAAAAAAGTACTCCATCTATCCCCCGCAGTTGTTTACATTGGATGGGGACACAAAGACCAATACAATGCACAAAAAATGAGTAAAGTTAGATGAAAAGTGGGTAAAGTGGTGGGACCTATCAATATTTAATAATATATTTGAGATAATGGAGGAAAGTAGTGGATGTAATAGTATTTTTTATTATTAAATAAAAGTTAGTGGGGGAAAGTAGTGGGTGTAATAGTGAGAGAAACTTACTATTTATGGTATCGTAAAGAAATGAGAGGAACATCCCAAAATATTAACTGTAAGGAAATGAGAGAGAAGGAGGGAATAGTATTTTTGGTAAATAACCAAAAAAATATGTAAATACAAAACTTTTGTCAAAATAAATAATTTATAACTATTTATAAGGAGGGCCAAAAGGTACCAGAGCTTGTATGCCTCCTACGACGATGAAGCGTTAAACGTGCTCAATGATATCCGAACAAAATGAATGTATTATCTATTACTATATATTAAACTTCAACACAAGGGCAAAAATTCCCATTTTAATGGGTGTGAAGTTACGATTTTATCTCTTTTTAAAAACAAAATGTCATCCTTTAATAGTTATGTTAAAATATTGAAATTATGCTTTTGTTAGGACTCGAACTTCTAACCTTCCACTCTCAAACTCAAGACTTTACCAATTGTGCTACAATTGCTTTTGAGTTTTGTTAACCAATCCTATAAGATAAACGAGGGTGAAGGCCAACTTTAACTTTTTTTATACAAATTACATAAAAATAATAATTTTCAAAATTTAGGCAAATTTTATCTCAAGGGATACCCAACTTTCAGTGGAGTATCCACTTTTATATGAGATACCCAACTGTCAATGGAGTATTTAGTGTATGGGATACCTATTTGTCAGTGGAGTATCCCTTATCCGGTGTTTGGGACCAGTGGAGTATCTTATACAAATTGGGATACCCAACTGCGAGCGGAGTATCCAAAAGGCTAAAATTGACCACTTTTTTGAAACTGGTTATTTTTGTTATTTTTATCAAATAAATGATTATTTTTGTAATTTTTTCGATAAACCACCTCTTTTTTCTTTTTATCTCAACTTTTTTTTTTTGAGTAAATGAAATGTTGGTTCATATTATTCCTAGAATATTGGATAGGTAAAATTAAAAAAAATATTATAATCAATTGAGTTTACTCTACAATTCTCTTTTGCCATTCTAAATAGTTGATATATAAAAAAAATTGATTATACATAATGTAACCGAGTGAAGAAAAGATTAGATTGCCAATTTAATGGTTGTGAAACTACGATTTTACCCCTATATTTTTAAAACTACATAAATGCCATCTTTTAATAATTATGATAAAAATAGTGAAATTATGTTTGTGTTAAAATTTAAACCTGACCTTCTTCTATCAAACTCATGACATTACCAACTTTGCTATACTTAATTTTTAGTTTTGTTTAAAAATCCTATAAGATAAATCACATGTTCTCTTTTTGTCTATTCCGGAACTTAGCATACTTAGCATCGTTTCAATCACGAATGAAGACATACATGTTTTAGATATAATTATTTCCGATCACACTATTATACAATAATGTTTTAAGCACACGCGTGCACAAAAGCAATCACTAAGTAGCAGGTTAAATAAAGCAGACACACTCAAAGATCACTCAAAGCCATACCCCAAAAGAAAAGGAACAATAACGCAAAATACCTACTACCCCATTGTAGAGCTGCAAAAAGGATAAAAGGACAACTGTAGAGGTAATGGCCATACCTTGCACTGTAGACAGCCATAGTGACCACCACGTGTGCTACAGGACTACAAAGGTTGGACTATAAATAACACACTTTATTCACATTTCAGGGATATATGCAAATTTACACTTTCACACTAAAAAATATGCAAATTTACACATTCACACTAAAAAACACACTCTCTCGATTAACTTCTACTTGCCTGATTATTATTATACCGATCACTGATTCTCACACCATAGGTGCTTTACGGCCACCAACCCCGGGCAAGCATTGTTTTCCTGGCGCCCAACCTAGGTGGAGACACCGTCGAAATAGTGATTGGAGCCAATAATCAACCGTGGGAGTTATCGTTTGGCGCTAGAAGGAGGGGACTAGTTTTCTTGTAGAAAACCCCTCACCTGCTCAACCACTGCAACAACCACCACAACCACCGTAATAGTTACCGTAGATATTGTTACGATCTTCAAAGACATTCCCAGAACTCAAAGTCATATTCTAGAAGGAAGATCACACCTTCAAACATATGGCCCCACAAAAAAGATTTAAAATGCAAGGGGACCTGATCCATCGGCGCATGAACGTGTTGAGGGACAATTGACAAATCCAACGAAATCTGGGCAAGTCCCACCAGCCAACAACCAGGAACAACAACAAGAGTTCAATCCCACACCTGAGCATCCACCACTGTAGCTTGATTTAACTGGATTCACCTGTTGGTTCGAAAACTAACTGCGCAAGTGTACGCGGTCACAAGTAATATAATAAATTCGTTCCCACAGAGACTTGGTGTTTGTTCAGAAATAATATTTAAGCAACGACGTATGATTAAACAACAAACTGCTTGAATAAATATCAAAGGGGGGTATTTTTGTATTATTCTAATTGATAAATTAAATTATTAATATTAAATAATTCGAACTAATTAATTTAATTAAATGAAAATTTATATGTGAGAAAAACATGGGATTCTAATTTCATTATTTATTTCATTTAGAATTGATGCCTTAATTTCAAAGTAATTTTGATAATTTACGAAAGCTAGTCGGGAACACGAAAATAACATAAGTGCCTTTCAGTCTTAACTTATATCAAACCACACCAACATCCACTTAAAAAGATAGAAGTCGCGAGGACACCTTTTATGTTTAGACCCTATATGTCTATAAGATTTGAAAACATAATTGGTTTACGAAAAAATTCCTTTATTATGACTACATAGGGTGATGTGAAAAAAATCCTATCACTTATCGTAAATGTACATGACAATTACGAACCTATGCTAACATGACAAATTCTAAATTCCTAAATCCACTTTCGCATTCATTAGGAATTAATAATTTAGAAGTTAGCTACGCATCTAATAAATTAAGCGCAACCACATTAGGCAATCTGAATTTTTATCATAATACAAATTATTAAGGCATCGAATTACTAAATTACGTAAATAAATCCATTAGAATCCCATGACGGCGATTAGTTCATAATTAAACGAATCGTCATCATGGGATTAATTGAAATCATAATACTAATAATAATAATAATAATAATAATAATAATAATAATAATAATAATAATAATAATAATAATAATAATAATAATAATAATAATAATGATAATAACAACAACAACAATAATAAAACTAAATTAAAAATTGCGATAAATTAAATATGAAAATTACAAGAGTTAGAAAGTAGAACCGAAATAGTTCCAATGAAAGAAAAGATCACTCCAAATAATTCCCGTAAAATCTTCAACCAAAATAAGATTTATAGTAAAATTGCAGAAATTTAAAATGTATAAAACAAAACTGAATTTACAAAAGAAGCTAGAAAGAATACAACTGAATATAAGAGAGAACTCAGTTGTGGGATGGTTCAAAACTATGGAAAACACTGCTATTTATAGCAGAAATTAGCACACCAATTGGCATAATTAATTGAGCCGAAAGCAAGCCATCAAAATAATTTAACTGTAAAGTAGCCGACATCGGCTGCCCACATATGCCAGCCCAATTGACAAGATAATCACCAATTGCAGGAGTGGGAATTGCTAGACACGCACTTGCTATTTTCTGTTTGGACTTCGGGCTCGTGCGCCCCACGCGCGGGAGGACAAGTGAACCAGCACGCTAGATTCATTTCCTTGTTAATTCAAAAGAAAAACGTGATGCCTGCTAGTGCTAACTTTTGAACAAAACTGGGCCATAATTCGAATTTATATGGTTGGGCTCTCTCGAAATGTTTTTTTTAATCCCCATAGCTTATAATCTTTAATTAATAAATAATTTATTTATTCCAGAAATTATAAAAATAAATATCTAATATTATTAGGTATTTATAAATATAATTTCCTAAATAAATAAAATATTTATTAATATAAATATATTCTTAAGTCCTAAGCTGCGGTATATTGAGGGTCAGAAACCGGACTCCTTTTGCTTAACGAAAAATATATCAATTCCAACCGGGATTCCTGCTTTAAGAATATATCACTTTCCATCTTTTTGTGATAATTCTATTTTCTCCTTGCTCGTTCAGGTGTAAATTACGGCCTGTTGAGGATCTGAAACTGGATTCCTTTTGCTTAAAAGAAAAAATATCAATTCCAACCGGGATTCCTGCTTTAAGAATATATCACTTTCCATCTTTTTGTGATAATTCTATTTTCTCCTTGCTCGTTCAGGTGTAAAATACGGCCTGCTGAGGATCTGAAACTGGATTCCTTTTGCTTAACATAAAATATATCAATTCCAACCGGGATTTCTGCTTTAAGAATATATCACTCAGAATTTTTTATGATAATTCTTTTGGCAACTCTTAATTCCGAATTGGTGCAAAATTTCACCGTTTTTAGCCTTTTATCGCCACGATACCTTAAGTTGCGAGTTCTGCACAACAAATGCTGAAACACAACAAAAATGAATTAAAAGACACAACATACTTAAGGATAAACCATCAATCTAGGCCATTTAGCTCATAATAAGTGGATATAAAATCCACTTATCATCACCCAACAACAAATAGATGCTATGATGCAGATTGTGTCCGCTTTCCCACTGAACCAGGCGGGGCACTAAAACCAAGTCCCCCCGGTCAACAGACAAGAGCAAAGGGGATCCATGCTACAGATTGTAAACGAACACAGTGAAGCACACAGCTAACCTCGAAGAGCTAACTCAATCTTCTCCCGCTTAGAATCATCTCAAGTGACAAACCATAAGAGGCATGACGGGCCTGATCACCACCCTGAGACTTGGTAGAAAAATAGGAAGCGCAGGGACCTGCATAAATTCTTGACTGACAAGAAGGAAAATTAAGAAAAAGCTAAGGTTGAGTATAATAAAGAACAGTGAAGATATGAACGTCACGCTAAGTCGCCACCCGCAATCATTGTTACGGGTTGCGCGCAACCCAGCAATGCAAACATGCTCAATACCTTCATGGAACTCAAGAAAAAATAGAAGGCGGGAACGATATAGAGATGAGAGAATCTCCCTTTACTAGACGTCTGGAGGTGGAATCTAAACAAAAGAGTATCAAGCATTATAGCTTCAACTCGTTCGACGGGCCTGGGAGACCCAGAGGAACACCTCAGCTATTTTGATCAACTTGCACTTCATTATGAATATAACGATCTGAACCACAGTCATTTCTTTGCCACCACCTTTTAAGGAGGGGATCAGCGGTGGTTTTGTCGCTTGCCATCAAGGTCGATTGATACTTGGGCTGAATTCAAAAGGATGTTCCTGAATAATTTCAAAGCCAACCAACAACATTAGGTCTACACGATTTTCTTGGAAACAATAGCACTATTGACCGCTTCAAGGAGGCAGTAAACAAAGTCATTTATGTAAATGAAACAGAGGCGTTGGTATACCTAAGGTAGGGACTCAATCCTTACGAATGCGAGAAGTATGTTTGCAAGTTGATGGAAACCAAGCCCACTACCTTGGCCAAAGCTTATGACCTCGCCTCCCAGGAGATCAATGAAATGAAATTGCTTAACGTACTCAAACAATCCAGGGCTCCGCCAATTTCACAAAGGACTCCTACTTTCAATGGGATAGAAATGCACCCTATCAAAGGTCGGCTCGAACACAACATCAAGTCCAAACTACTCATGGTCCTCCACCGCCAGCTCCAAGGTCGCCACCCGCAGTATCTGTGAAGGATCGCTTGGGGCCTCTAAATCCCACAAGGGCTGCAAGGGATCCTGAGCCCGAATGGACCCGTTTCACACTTTCTAGGGCTACCATCTTCAAAGAAATCAAAGGCAAACCACCTATGTATGCCTCGCTCGATGAAAGACCCAAGGACAAACATTAAGATTATCACGAAACACAAGGACATCACACAGAAGACTGTTTAGCTCTCAAATACCTTCTTGAAAAATAGCTGTAGGCGTGCAACTTGAATCAGTATCTCCCCCGCCAGACAAAAGGTGTGTCCGCTTCCCAGAATCAAGGCAAAAACGTTGTCAATACAGTCTTTGGCGGATGAGTATCTCCACCTTGGGAAGATATGCCGGTCTATACTATCTCGCTGGGTGTTGCGGTACCTATCACTTTTACAGATGCAGACTATGAGGGAATCAACCCCAACCATAATGAAGCCTTGGTGGTGACTTTTGATGTGGCAAACAACGAGGTCAAAAGAATCTTGATCGACAACGATTATTCTATAGACATTTGCTTTAAGCATACATGGACCGCCTCAAACTTCAAAATGTTGAATTGGAATGCCCGAACGAGGCTCTTCTTTATGGCTTCAGACATAATGTAATCCCAATCATGGGCATTTCCCGTTTTCAGGTGTACTTTGGCAGCTCTCCACGACAAATTTGCCGGATGGTTAAATTCTATGTCATCAACACCGCTTCCTCTTACAACATGATATTGGGTAGGCCCACCCCAAGTATGATCAAGGCATCACATCTACTCCTCATCTAAAGGTTAAATTTATACTTTCTTGAAAAATAGTTGTAGGCATGCAACTTGAATCAGTATCTCCCCCACCAGACAAAAGGTGCGTCTACTTCCCAGAATCAATGCAAAAACGTTATCAATACAGTCTTTGGCGGATGAGTATCTCCACCCAGGGAAGATATTCCAGTCTATACTATCTCGCTGGGTGTTGCGGTACCTATCACTTTTACAGATGCAGACTAAGAGGGAATCAACCCCAACCACAATGAACCCCTGGTGGTGACTTTTGATGTGGCAAACAACGAGGTCAAAAGAATCTTGATCGACAAAGGTTATTCTATAGACATTTGCTTTAAACATACATGGGACCGCCTCAAACTTCAAAATGCTGAATTGGAACCATGCCCGGATGAGGCTCCTCTTTATGGCTTCAGACATAATGTAATCCCAATCATGGGCATTTCCCGTTTACAGGTGTACTTTGGCAGCTCTCCACGACAAATTTGTCGGATGGTGAAATTCTGTGTCATCAACACCGCTTCCTCTTACTACATGATATTGGGTAGGCCCACCCCAAGTATGATCAAGGCAGTCACATCTACTCCTCATCTAAAGGTTAAATTTCCCACGCTTTACAGAATGGTATAAATCAAGGGAAACTCAGAAACATCCAAATGATGTTATAGAATAACACTAACTTTGGCGGCCACAGAGCCCATCAATGTTCGAAGGGAAAAAGCAAACAAAAGGAAACGGGAAAAGCGAAAATGCCATGCCGAGCACTAATTGTTGAATTGCAAAAGAAAGAAAGAGGTTCAATGCATTGACGGCCACGATTATGTCCATGAAGATCCGCCAAGGATCGATGCAAACTTGATGAAATTTCTTAAAAGGGAAGAGAAAACCCCCGTTGACTCCGGCAACTAAAATTGAAAAAGTAGTATTAGTGCAGAAGGCAAACGGAAAAATGGCGAATGTGTGACGACTACACGGATCTTAATGCCGCATGCCCTAAAGATCCGTACCCGCTCCCCACCATTGACTAATTGATAGATGCAACAGCCGGACATCTAATGTTATGTTTCATGGATGCATTCTCAGGTTACAACCAGTTCAAACTGGCACCAGAAGATAGAGAGAAAACTGCTTTCGTCATACCATGGTGTTTACTGGTACAAAATAATGCCTTTTGGTCTAATCAATGCGGGATCCACTTTCCAGCTGGCCATGAACTAAATATTCAAAAAGTAACTGGGAACATGGAGGCTTATATCGATGACTTGATTGTCAAATCCCTCCTTAAGGAATCACACTTGAAGAACTTAGAAGAATGTTTCGATACGCTAAGGAAGTACAACATGAAACTCAACCCTGACAAATGCACATTCGCATTGGACGCGGGGAAATTTCTAGGATTTTTTGTGTCACATAGGGGCATTGAGGCAAATCTTGAAAAATTAAGGAAATCATGGACATGCAACCGCCCAAGACCATCAAAGATGATTAGAAGTTGAATGACCACTTAGCCGTTCTTAGGAGATTCATAGCAACGCTGGCAGACAGGTGCTTACCATTCTCTGACACATTGAAGGGTGCCAACAAAACCAAGACAATATCATGGAATGAAGAATGCCAGAAAGCTTTCGAGGACCTTAAAAAGTATCTCTAATCCCTGTCGTTGTTAGCCGTGGCTCTACCTATGGAATCGTTGCTCCTATATCTCTACGCAACGGATAAAGCCATGGCTGCAATGCTCGTCAAAGAAGATGTAAGCAAGCAGAAGCCGGTATACTATGTCAGTTAAACATTGAAAGATGCAGAGACCCGCTATCTAAACGTGCACAAATTTGCTCTAGCTTTAGTAATGGAAAGTAGAAAGTTGAGACATTATTTCTAAGTGCGGCAAATACGGGTTGTAACCAACCATCCCCTAAGAAAGATTTTACATAAGCTTGATCTTTTAGGTCGATTGATAAACTGGTCTGTGGAGTTGAGCCAATACCACTTGACTTACGTCCTGCGAACGGCAATCAAAACACAAGCCCTCACAGATTTTGTTGTTGAATGTTCATTTTCTGAAACAGCCTCGGGCCTACAAAAATAGTCTGCAAGGAGCAACCTCAAGGAAACGTTCAGTGGAAACTCTATGTGGATGAGTCTTCCACCAATGACCGGTGCGGAGCCGGATTAATCCTCGAAAGTCTTGAAGGTTTCCAAGTCAAGAAATCTATTCAGCTTAACTTTAAGGCTACAAACAACCTAGCGGAGTATGAAGTTTTATTGGCGGGCTTGGCTCTTGCGAAGAATTTACAAGTCAAGAACATAGCTATTCACAGCGATTCCCAGCTGGTTGTCAGACAAACATCAGGCGATTATGCTACGAAGGATGAAACTTTGCTGAAGTATCAATCACGGGTCCAAGATGCCTTGGCGAGATTTGAAGTGTTTAAGCTAGAGTAGATAGATCGCTCAGACAACTCGTGTAATAACCCTAACTTTAGCAATGCTACAGTGATCACATAAATAGTAAAATTTGAGGATTTAGGGTAATGGTATGTAGGTACTCTATATTGGAGATGGAAAATGAATAAACAAAAACCATATTAGTGTTGTACATTGAAAATAAGTGACTCGAAATGACGATAGATTCCAGAAATTCCTGAATATGGATTTTTAAGATTTTGATTTTGAATAAGCTTCTTTTTGATATTAAGGATCATGGAAACACTATAAGAATTATATATTGAGGGATTAGTGAATTTAGATTAAACCAAGGGATTATTAAGTTAAGAGAATACCAAAGGAAAATTGATTCGTAAATGATTTCGAAAACCACTGAGATAATGAGGTATACTCGAAACGAACCACAATTAGACGAGTATGGAGACCAAGCAACCAAGATTAGTAATCTCACAAGGATGCATACCACATTATTATTATCCAAGATTAATAACATAATACTTAGAAAAACAAGAAAAGAGATTATTCGGTCATCAAGTTGACATCACTTTCCACTAATTGTTTTTAAGGGTAAATTAGTACTTTTGCATGGTTTTAACCACAAATATCTTCCAAGCTTCCACAAGACACTAGACTAATCAAGATTAAGCCAAGAAAAGAGCAAGTAAACACAAAAATCTCTCTCCCCCATCCACTTTACTACAGTCGGCCACTTTGAAAGAAAAAAAAATAAAAACCAAAACCCTAGCTCTCTTCAATAACAAATCAAGAGGAAATTCATGGGGCTTCTTGGAGGTTAGAAGGATCATTTACAAAGTTTCAAGGCCAACCATCATCATTTGCCAAGGTAATAAAATCATGGAAATTACTAGAAAAGATGATGAATAGTGTTTTCAAGTGTTAACTTTGTTTTAATGGTTTCTTTTAGTTGATTCAAGCTAGTATAAGGTTGGTTAAGGATATATCAAGGATTTTTAAGGGTTATCAAAGCTTCAAGAAGGTATAATCATGCTTGCTCTTTTATATTTATGATGGATATTGTTTGGTTTAGTGATTAAGTGGTGTAAATGTGAAGATTATGATGATCCATGTGTTTGTAAGTGATTAAAGTTGAATATGAAAGTGTTTGGGATTGTAACCATGGCTGGTAATGAAGACCACATGGTGTAGGTGATGATTATTGTGTTTGATAATTGATTTGGAGGAGTTGGATTTTGGAAAGTACGAAATTATAGCCGTTATAATGCCCGATTTTCGTTAGGATGTGAATTGCCATGTTTTGGACCCCCTGCATCCGTACAGTACCTCACTGCCTAGGTGACCAATTGACCATGAAATGATAGAGCTTAGTTCAT
Source organism: Saposhnikovia divaricata (assembly GCA_036435485.1). Lineage (NCBI taxonomy): Eukaryota > Viridiplantae > Streptophyta > Magnoliopsida > Apiales > Apiaceae > Saposhnikovia > Saposhnikovia divaricata. The sequence goes on along the minus strand of CM071594.1, from coordinate 131,394,010 downwards.
AGATCGTTTTGATATAATGTACGTTAAAATCTGACGTACGGTTTAGGAGAAAAGTCAGTTTTAGTGAAAGGCGTTCGAAAGTCGAATAACCGTAGTTGTACCAACTTTGAGGCTATAACTACCATACTTAAACATTTTTAAAAATTATGAAACTCTGGGATATTGTAGTAATGTAGTCAAAGAGTTGATACCAGTTGACATTGTGGTAAAATTCGAAATCCATATTTTCTGAGAATTTTTACAGTTAAGTGTGATCGTTAGGGGAAATGGTGAAAACCCCTGAAACTTCGATTGAGGTTTTAAATGGTTAAGTTCTTGAACCTTTGGGGTAATAGTAATACGTTAAACATATATTAAAGTTTCAAAGGTAATGTTATACAAGAGTGTAGTGAGTAAGAGATGTGGTTCTAACGACAGTCCTTTTGTGTTTATAGAAATTCCGGAAGAGGGACGAGCCATACTGTCAGGATCCCGAAACCGAGGCAAGATTTCTTCTATCCTTACTTTGTAAAACTACTTATCTCCATAAAGAAACTTGATTTCATGGAAGATATATATGTGATGCTATTATTACCATATTGTGAAGAAATTGTCTTCCTTGAGTATTGATATTGAAAAGAAAGGTATACGAAGATGTATATGAATATGGATATGAGTATGAGGTGGATATGTATAGAGATGATTATGCATGAAGTGAACATGCCTTATGATTAAAAGTAAATAAAAGAATGGTAGTTGTTATCTAGGGTTATATGATTTATAATATTTTCTAAAGATATTCTTTTTAAATGTCAGTGGTTTAATAAATATTGTTTGATTATTATTTACTACTTTTAAAATAGACGGAATATTTTATGAATATAAAAGTATATTTGATTTCTTGAATATGAAAGAGATGTCAGGATCATAATCAAGGCATTATGTTATATATATATATTTTTTATAGAAGTAATGTGCGAGAATGGAAATGATATGAGTGATTGATATGTGGAAATGAAAGCGAGAAAATGGAAATGTGGAATGATATTTTAAAAAGGGAATAATGATGTGATAAAAAGGGGGATTGCAACATACTTGCGTAAGTGGCTGTCTCAGGGCTGTGTGCGACACAGTCCAGCATTTATTATTTTTATTACGGCACGAAGATGCCAAGGGAGGATGTTAGCAGGTGGCCTTCCTCCAGGGATGATCTTCATTCCTTCTACCGGTAGTAAAAAGAGAACAGGTACGCTTAGGCGACTGATCATCGTCCTAACGTATCAGGCGAGAGCAGATATCCCCAATGTTTTTGAAAAGAAAGTGTAGACAATGGTTTTCAGATTTCTATACTGAAAACAGAATAATGATATGAGATGATGGAATTATGGTTACAGATGAAGAAAAACTTATACTATATTATTTTAGATTTCTTCCTTATAATAGTAAGTGGATGATGTATTATTAAATAAGAGTTTTATTCTTCCTTAAGGATTTTAATTGTTTTCTGCTATTATATATGCATATACATATATGTATACCTGTTCACATTCTAAATTCTAGGTTACAATATTATCTTGCTGAGCTATTATAGCTCACTCTTGCTATTTATGTATATAGCAGCTAGGTCCCATGCCGATACTACGCACTACACCCCGCAAGAGGGTAAGGGAAAGGCGACCTTTTGAGCGAGTGTTGGCGACTATCCCCGAGGTAGTGACAAGCGAAAGGGGCTTAGTATACTTATGTAAATTAAGTGTGTAAGTTGTAATAAACTTTGGTTGTTGAAATGCTTCCTGTAGAAGCTTTGTTCAACAATGTACTTAGTAAAATTCTGGGCTTGTAATAACTGTTAACTTTAAACTTTTAAATATTGTGGATGTTGTTCTATGAGCATATGACTGGTGTGTGTGTGTGTGTATTAGTTTGGGGTCAATTGCATAAGTATTGAGTAAAAAAAAAGACTAAAGAGATATTGATATTGATCGGAAATTGGACCTTGATGGCCCGGATCCTTGACCCCGGATCTAGGGATGTCACAGATGGTATCAGAGCTAAGAGTCATAATGCTCAAGAACAAAAGTGATAATAATAAATGTATCAGTTATAATATAAATTGTGAACTTCCATCAAGTTCAGGGGTGGTATATCGCAGGTAGTATTTACTTTAAGCATATATTATAATTTTATAGACTGTTACTAATAGAATTTTATGTTTTATTATAGGGAGCGGAGATGGGTGAGCCGAGTCAGGACCCCCAGTGGCTAGGGATGTCAGAGCAGGAGCTATTAAATCTTCAGCTGGCCGGGGTAGAGGTCCCCGAGTATGCAGTTGAGGAACTCAGGGAGAGACGCCGGGCGGCGGCTAGAGAGAGATTTGAGAGAGAGGAGGCAGAGGAACAGAGACGGAGAGATGCTGTGGCCATAGTGCCATATATGGGTAGACCTTCTACAGGATCTGATGAGGCAGGTCCTTCCAGAGTGAGATGGGAGATTCCGGAGGAGGAGAGGCCGTTACGTAAGAGGCCTAGATTGTCAGTTATAGCTGAGGAGGAGGAGGAGATTGAGTGGACCGATATCCATATGATACCTACCCCTGCCTTGCCGATTCCAGTACCATCACCAGTCCCTTCTCCCTCACCGAGTCCTGGCCCTCTAGAGGATCCAGTTGAGCCATTCACTCCGCCCGGACATTTTATCTTCTCAGAGGATGAGATAGAGGGAGATTCGTCTGAGGATGCAGATACCGAGTCTATTCCTCCATCCCCACCATTTGCACCTCCACCACCTCCACCTGTACAGGCACCTGCCCCAGCTGTTGTGCCCCCTCAGGAGGCACCCTTACCGACAGGTGACTCACTACCAGCCATTCTTGTAAGAACCCCAAATTTTGGATATAATTAAAACTTTTTATTAAGTAATGATAAAATGAAGAACAATGATTCCGACAACAAGGTCACCAGCTCTAATGAATGGTGGTTTCAAAGAGCAATGGTTGTAATGAATGGATATTGCTCTGGACAATGATCCTGATGCATTGGTATATTGTCAGAATAGAGTAATTCGATGGTTGAGGACCTAGATAAGAATAATCTACCATCCAGGAAGGAGCTAATGGATCCTTGAAGGAAAATGAGTACGTGCATAGTATTTCCCGTACGTGCATAGTGTTTCCCGTACGTGCATAGTGTTCCTGTACGTGCATAGTAATTTGGTGGATGAATAGTGATTTTGTAAGTTGGAAAACTTTTTCACTCCACCCTATGTACGGGACGTGATATGGATGTTTCGAAGTCATATTAGTAATACGCGGAGTAAATAAGTGAATGCAGAGACGATCGGAATTCAGAAATTCCAAATTCTTTTTGGTATAATATTTGACCGGACAGTGGATTAAATATTATTATAATCCAAGAATTGAGATATTAACTTTGAGGATTTGATATTTTGGGATGTTATTATATTTGATTTAAGAATGAAGGTAGGAAACCACTGAGGAGTGGTTATGGCTACAATGTAATAATTGATATTTGGAAAGAATGAATGGAATTCGACTTTATTATTTCTATGTCTTGAAGAATGCTAAAGGGTGACAACATAGGTAAGAATAATCTATCTTCTAAGGGAATAAGATATGGCAAATTCAAGCAAGAGAATACTCTCATGTCATCCAGATCGATAGCAATTAATCCAGTAGTTCCGTAAAAAGGTTAAGGAACAATCGAAAGAGAATACGGACAATTATACAACCCTAAGAGAACAAGTAAAGAATACAGAATGAATAGTGTTTTGGTGGGAGTATATAATAATATGAGACGACACCATATAGAAGTATTCGGAACGGATTTCCGAGTTCATATTAGTGATCCAGGGGGAAAATAAGTGTATGTAAAAGCTGTCGGATTCTGAAAAACCGCACTTTTATTTTCTCCGAGAGTTCCCTGGACACTGATAGCCTTAAGTATTTAACGAATGGATTTAAGGAATATAAATTGGAAAGTTAGAATGAAAGATGGAGAATGAAAGTATTAATATTAAAGAGGATTCCCGGTAAACCCTAATCAGAAATCCGTGAAATATTCCCACGAACGATCAATCGAAACGGGTAATAACCGGACACAGAAACAAGCAGAGGAAGCAAGAGTCTTGTGCAAGCTACTAGATAAATATCTAGCAACCAAGTAGTTACTTAAGCAACTAGCACACTTAGAATCAAAACTAAGTACTTAGCTTATTCATCTCATCCAACCAAAACAACCAATACTTATCTCTTGAAAATACCTCATCCATTGCATCATCACTTTATTAAAGCAACTTTAACCCAAGATATTATCAAGACAAATCACTTTATGCATTATTATTCAAGAAGCAACCAAGCAAACCCATTCTCTCTCAAAGAAACCTCCATTCGGCTTCTTGTTAATTCAAGAATCAAAAACTCCCTTCCCACCATTGTTTGATCTTGAAACTTTTATGGTAAGTCCTATATTTCATAAAAGTAATCTCCTAGAAATCTTAGCTCCAATCTCCATGTTTTCCATTTTCAAATAAATCATCCAAGGTGAGGATGAATAGTATTCTTCATGATTTAACTTTGTTTTCTTGGTTTCTTTTGATTGATCTAAGCTAGCTTAGGCCACACAAGGACTAGATCAAGGCTTATTAAGGCTCTAGCACTCTCCAAGGAAGGTATACCCTTGAAACCCTAGATCTTGTTTTGAGATTTATGCATGTTCTTGATGGATTTAAGCTTGGTGATGATGTTAGTATGATTATAAGCATGTTAGCATGATTTGTAGTTGGTTTAATCATATGATGATTATGATGGTAAAGTAGATGTTCTTGGACAGATTTGGGATGAGAATTATGTGTATAAGTTGTATGGATGCCCGGTGTGGCTTGGTATTGATGTTACGATTTTTAGAAACGTTCGATTTATAGCCGGCGTAATGCCAAAATTTCGTTAACCCTTGAAATTCGTGCATAGCAGTAGCCATAAACCACTGATCTTGATAAGAATATAACATACCCTTGTAGATCTCGAGTCATAGATCGTTTTGGCGAAAGAATCGAAACAAACGGACTTACGGTTTAGGAATTATGGCCGATTTACTAAAAGTAGTTCGAATCCGTAAACGAAAGTTCGTAACTGTAATTGAACCCTCGTAAACTATGTAACGTCATGGCGAATCTTGGTAAATAAATACTAGAGGTAAAAAGGAAGGTGTGAAAGAAAACCGTATGTCAAAAGGATCGTTTTTCGATTTATTAAAAATGTTCGAGTCGAGGTTAAACGCGAACGAACCCCTAAAAACCCGCTTGGTTATAACCTTGGTAAAACGCTTAGAAAACGAACGATAAAACTCGGAGTATAGTATTGGTTCGTAACGATCGACTTTAGAACTCATATGACTTAAGTATGTCCCAAGTATAAGTACAATGACATGTCGTATTAGCGAACGAATGTCGGGTCGGATCAGTGATAAAAGTAATCCACTAAAAGGGGTATAACGAGATAACTCGAGAACGAGTTTCGAATTAAGTATAACTTAACTTTTAATATGTTAAGTGATTAATCCCGAATGCCTTGGCTATTTATAGATCACCAAGCTGAACCGGGACCCGCTACCACTACCCCTTACCGTACTCGACTACCAGGCAAGTTTCAATTCCCTTCTTTTAGGCTGTTGTTGTGATTGAATAATATATATATATGATTGCTGATATACATATGCCATTGCATGCATGCCTACTTTCAAGTTGAATTGATATACTTGTTCCCTGAATGTTATTGTTGGCTTATAAGCTAGATAGTTATATATCAGTTATAAGCCGGTTATTGTAAGACCCTCATAGAAGGGCGTATATATCTTATTAATCAAAAATAGACCGGGAGTCAATATTCCTTGATATATCGAGATTGCCTCGGAAGAAAATATTTAAGTAAATATTTTCTATTATTTGGGCGACGAATATTATTTGAATATTCGTTCGAGACTAATTATTTTAGCGATCCTTACTTCAAATAATTATTTGAACGTAACCATTCGACGAATAATATTTTTCAATATTCATTCAAAGTCGAATAGGTTATCGATTATTATTCCGAATATTCTTCTAAAGATTGGACTACTAAATGAATATTATTTGAATATTCATTTAGAATATTACTTTATTAAATGAATATTACTTTTGAATATTCATTTAAGATATTACTTACTTGATGAATATTATTCTAATATTCATCTGAAGCTTGATTTATTTATCGAGTCTTATCTCGAATATTCCTTTAAAGCTTGGATTACTAAATGAATATTACTTGATATTCATTTAGAATATTATTCATTAAACGAATATTACTTTTTCAATAAACATTTAAATTCCTAATTAATTATGAATAATATTCATCCAGGGTTCTATTTAAATCATCGAATATTATTTTAAATATTTTAAATATTCTTTTCAGGTCTTATTAATTAATGAATATTATTCTGAATATTCATTTGAATATTTAATTATGCAATAAATATTCTCTAGATATTTCTTCAAGGATTATTTGAGAAATACTCTGATTAAAGATATTCTTTCATATTCCTAAATATTCTGTAAAATATTTTAATTCAATAAATATTCTCTGAATAGTTATTTCATACTTAGAATAACCTCGATAAGGTTTATCTTCTTCGATTATTACGGAAAATATTTCGGAGTCATATTATTATTAATCTTATATCAAGAAAGGTTCTCAGACATCATTCTTCTTCGAGTCTACCTCTCTAATAATAAGGGAACCTCACTTGGAAGATGTTATTTATCTTGTCGACTTCCCGGTCATAAAGTATTCTCTTCACCCGCAACTCGGGTGCTGTTGACTTATTAAGTCGTTGTTTACCTTCTCATCTTTCGAGGGGTAAGATTACTGGAACAAGTTGATATCCGTTACCAAGTAATAGCTTGGGAGTTATTGGTAAATTTTCCTTTCCAACTAGATACGACTACCTTGTGGAGTCTTATCAACAAGTATTATACTTGGGGAAAGGGGGACGAACGTTATATTCAGAATCATGAATTCTATTTGAACTAGGAGTCGTGTAAGAGGCCGAGTAGCGCCGGTCCATCCCCTTGGCCCAACCGTTGGCCGGGGAGAGCTAGCATGGCGGTATACAAGTAAAGCCGTCAGTTCTTCCTTCTACCGGTAGTAAATCTAAATTGAGCTGTACGATCTCGACTGATCATCAAGATTGGAACAGCGGGCGCGGTGAATACTCCATCATTGGTTCATCATCCAAATTTATTTATTTCCTGCAACATGATTACTGTTGGCAGAGTTGGAAAAGGGTCATAACTGGAATTGCAACCTTTTTCTTGCAAACTCCTCTTCTTAATAACAATAAGAATATCTCGCTTACTTTGATGTAGCAGATATTTCTACAAACAAATACTTTAAGTTACCTTGTAACTTCATCGTTCATATTATACTGGCATCATTTCCGTAAATGCATGGCATATGGTTTGAAAGATACTTCTGAACTGTTATACTTTATCGTTCAGTTATATATTATTGTTGGTGGGCTATTGCTCACCCTTGCTTTATTATCATATCACAACAACAGCTAGACCAGATGACTCGCACAAGGCGCACTCGACGCGGGCGAGGACGATGAGACTACCAGAGCTGAAGAAGAAGCTATTGGTAGGATATATTTATTCTTTCAGTACCAAGAATATAGTCTAGTATGACTTATGTAAATGGATGGCAAAGAGTATGTAATTATATTGAAATTCTTTTGGATTGTAAGAACTCATAATGTGATTAATAAAAAAATTTGATTGTGACTCTGATTTCATCTCTGGGACTATAACGGGTGTGTTTTATATTGTTGTGTTGGGTCATAGAGACGTAATTTATTTCATGTTAAGGAAAGTTCAATTGTTGTGGACAGAATTGGAAACCGTAACCACCGGATCCCGGACCCCGGATCTGGGGGTGTTACAGAAGTGGTATCAGAGCGTACGTTATAAACCCCAGAGATGAGGTGACGTTAAAACAATAAATTCAATAAGATAATAAGAACTCTTGCCAAGTTCATAGTCGGACTACTTAATGTAGTGATGACATATAAAACCCTTATGGGAACTCGTAAGTATAATGATAGTAACTTAGCTCGATATCGTATCGACGAGTAAGGCGACTGACCTTGAGGCATACGAGCGACAACGCGATGATGCTTTATATGCTGAAGATCAGTGGGTAATTCGATGGAGTACCCTACTGGAGACCCGGAAGAGGCTCCAGCAGATAAGGAAAATCCTGTTAGGATAAGGAGCTTACCCATGGGTAATGAGGGTCGCAGCCAGAATGACTATGATGATTAAGATATGGTGCTCAGAAAAGTGAGTATAAAGAACCGAGATATTATTAAGAGATCTGAAGATGCATGTTGAATTCATAGCCGGACTACCAGATGTAGTACCAGCAAGAAAGAAGGATTGGAAGAATTACTTGAGATCTTATACGGAAATAGATGAGAATCCTTAGAGATTTTCATCTTAACAAAGAAAGAGCTAGAGGGATGTATGATTATCAAAGACATCGATTTAGGGCGAGGAGCTGAGTCCCTAGGAATAGTTGAGAAGGAGGCAGTAAGTGCCATATCATTTGATAAATGTATTAGTATGAATATGGTCAGTAATAATTCGCCATGAGAAGGCAGGTGTCGTAGGTTGTAAATTATGGAACCAAATTGAGGTTAATAAGGTGGTTTTATTAAGGAAACTGTTCATTTTATGAATGAATCATTTAGAAAGTAAAGACATTGGGAAGTGATAGAATGATTGGGTAAAGTTATATAAGGAAGTAGTAAGCAAGACAATGATCTCGGAACCTACCGGAAGATAAGACCAGTGAGTCAAGATGAGCTCGTAATGAGACTACTGCCAGAGACTGAGTATAGAGTTAATTCAACTCAGTTAAATGATGAACCAGAAACGTTGGATGCATGTGATTCAGAGGAATATTAAATTCCTTCTTCTCTTTGAATGGATTATAGTAGTTACCTTAAGTTTACTCCGACACGGAATTATAATAGATCAAGTAATACGATCAGCAGTTAAAGAGAAAAATGTGAGAAAATCTTCCTGGAGCTAAAAGGTGAAATTGGTAATGACCAAGAGCTGGCATTGCTTAATGGAAAAAGGAGACTTTGTGCTTCCAATGACGCTTCGCATAAAGGGTTAGGTAGACCGACATTTGGTAGTATTGAATATCAGGACGTTGTGACAGGTTTCAGTTTGAAACTATTGATTCCCTTTTTAAGGGATGGATATAATTGATTCCTCTCCAGTGGGTAAACTTCCAATCCGATGATGATTATTTCGTTAACTATGACTGCTTATGATTCCACCTGCTTGGAGGTTCATAGAACTATTCTTCAGGTTTCGAAACTGGTCTCCTTAATGTTACCAGTAGGTGGTTAGATTGATCAAAATTTCCCTGAGTCTGGAAAGGAATTCGGTGAATTTTGGCAAACCTTGTCTTTCTGATTATCAGAGAATGTCATGGAAGAGAGTAAAAAAAAAAAATTGGAGCAAACCCTGTGATTTGGATAAGGATGCTGTAAAATGGGTTAGTAAACGGACCCTGAGCATTACAATCGACGGTAGTGATAAAATGATGAAGTGAGATTGGACGAAAATAGGAAATGTAAGTAAGAAACCAGCCGGACTGAGAAATTCCAGGATTGACTTAAATGAAAAGGATGTTATGCCAGGAATGGTAAGCTTGTGTGGCACGCAGGATTGATAAGTACAGTTGAAAAGATAAAAGTGGAGGAAAGGTGACCGGAGACGGTGCCGAGTAGTCGATTAAGACTTATATGGAGTAAAGTTTTGGAAAGGTAGAAAGGTATCAAAGAAGAAGACACTATGCCGGCAATTGCTAGAAAAGTAATGCTAATTAGCCAACCCTTAAAATCATATATTTTTATTTTAGTGTGGCCACTTGAGGCCAAGTCACAACGGACTATAAAGTGACTAGACCAGTAATGAAAAGACAAAGCAGGGTTGCTTCTAAGAAAGCACCGACTGCAAGGGCTTCTGATATAAAGGAAACATTAATGAGATCGTTTGAATCTTCTGCCGAACAACCCATGTTTTGATTTGGAATTCACTAGACCTTTTTGGGATGGGGTCACCCGTTCTAAAGTGACTCATGTGTATATGGTTGTCCAAGATTTCGAGTAAAATGGAAGTATAGTGACTTGAGATGTATGATGTTAGGGTATCATGAATACCATGAATATACTATGACGGAGGAAAGTAAACAATGAAGGTATATGAAGAGGGTATAGAAAAGGTCAGAAATTGAACAGTATGCTGTAGAAATTTTGTCTAAGACAAATACATTTGAAAAGAACGATAAGTACTAAGAGATTCACGTTGAACTCGACCAATATCTTCCAAAACATCCTTGCTACCATTACCAAGTTCTGTAAGAGAGCAGATAGGCATACGTTGCCTTTTGGAAGGCCAAATAGGCTGACAACTATCTGGAAGAAGAGGGTGGCATTAAGCCACCGATCGATTATCAAATGAGAATGATTGAAAAGAGACCTTTATTAAGGATACATGATCCGATTGCCAATTATAAGATGCAAGAATTCCTTGGCAGTTGAATTAAGGATAGGATATCCATAAATTAAGACAAACCCTGGGGAATGCACAAGGGGTGGCATTAACCCTAATAACGACATTATGACTTCAGATGTTATGAGCTGGACTTGCTAAGGCAACAATGACCGGTAAGGATTATTAAAAAGAGTTCTGGAAAGAACATAGATAGAATTATTAGAGTATTGATCAATGACATTTTGATATACCCGGTACCCAGAAAATACCGGAGGAATGATAAGGATGGCCTATGAAACCTTACAAGCAAAAAGGTAATATTCCGAACTTCAAAATGGAAGTTGGTAAGGGATGTATGACATCGTAACAATAATACCAGATGAGGCATGTATGAAACCCTGAGGAAGTATGGATTGAACCTATAAAGGTTGAGATTGTCCTAAGATAAGGAAAGGACTAAGAAGAGAAGTATCCTAAGTAGGATTGGGAATAAACGTGATAAAGTTCCCACGGGTAGGTGGAAGCAATGACTTATGGAGAAAGACTGATAAATATATTTTTCTCCATCAGCAGAACTTAAGGGAGAATACTTTCACCCAACAAAGATGGAATGAGGTAGAAAGGTTTGAATTGGAATATATCCAAGGAACAAGGATTACCAGAAATTATTATTATCAGGAAAGGCCAATGAGGTGGCCGATAGTCTAAGTATAAAGGAATAATTATAAATGTTCATACCGAAGAAACAAAATGATATTTGGAAAGACCTTGAAGGTCATATTGGAGTGGAGGAAGTTACATTCCTTCTGATGACTGTGCAAGAATTAAAGGTAATAATAGTTTAAGTAAAGATTCGATTCCTGATGAAGTCTTAAGCATATTACGTACCTTAGAAGGTCCCGTTTTGAGGCAAACCAGGACCATGGTACAAAATTGATGAAGTAAACCATTAAGTTTCCAGTCTTTTATGGAAGATGCATAAGTGATAGTTTCATCAACCGGACCTAGCTGCGATGCTTGAAACTCTTCGGCAATTCTATCTGCTTCACGTTATATCTACATCAAGTTCAGGGAGTGTTCCTTATGGATAAGGAATAATGATTACTTTGTCTCCCTAAGGGATTTGAAACCCGTAGGGTTAACTATTAACGCACTACGTAAACAACAAGCGATGGTGATTCTTCTAAGAAAGGAGATGACAACGTAAAGAGAAAGAAAGTGCTGCTATTGATAAGCTAAATGGCATGTTGATGAATGACAAGCAAGTTGGTGTTAATTTACTTCTGCACAAACAAGATAGAGAATATGAGGTCGATAATTCGTGATGCTAAACGTATTCCCGTAGAAAGAATTAATGAAACTTGGAAGGAAGGGCGGTTGAGCCCAAGACTTATTGGGCCACTTGAGAGTTTAAAGTGTTCGGACGGCGGTATTCGAGCCAGCCTTACCCCCAAAATTATAGCACGGTCATAACGGGTTTTCATGTGGCCAGGCTACGCCAGTAAAATGCAAATGTTCAACAGATGATAGGAGTACGAGCATGTAGATATACGACCTGGTCTGACTTACGAAAGACAACCTGTGGAAAACCACGGATAGAAAAAAAAACCAGTGATGAGAAACAAGGTTGGCAGAAGTAGATTATATGAATCTAAGTTAAAGGAATCGGCCAGATTCATTTCGGAAGTTTTAAATTTGAAATAATGTGATGATTATAGAGTAAATGTGACAGGATACCAATAAGGAGGTGCCAAGTGCAAAAGATGTCTCAATAAAGAGATGAAGGTGGAAGTAAATAACAGAAGTAAATAAGAATCAGATAATAAGAAGGATGTGATTGATAAAGAAAAGACGGGGAAAGCAACTACGAAATATGAGGCAAGGAATGTTAGGAATGGATTAATGAATGGGTTTTCTAATGAATTCTCAGGATGACAACCTGATAGTGTCAATATTATAATTATGATTAATTTCTTCCTTAATGAACCTCTATAGTTCAGAGGTAAATTCTGAGTATGATATTTTACAATCATGAAAACTTTCTATAATCCTTTAGAATTCTTTTCTTTTCTTCTCTCTTATTCATCTTCTTTATGAATTGAGAAGAACAACCCTTTAAGGAGGGGAGGTACTGCTACGTGACTATCTGTCTATGTGATAGAAGTCTAAGTGGAATACCATAACTTGTTTAATTGCTTGTCAAGTACTAAAGGCTGGCCCCCTTCTGTACTAACTATGCAATATAACAAATGTTCAATTGATCATAGTGATCTCTCAATCAATCTTTCCACTTCTCTATATTGATCGAGATTGCGAAGATTAAAGCAATCAGGAAATGCACAGTACGAGCGAGGTTACCTCCGAATTCGTAGGGTGATAGTGATACCAATGTTACTGCAGGTATCAATAAGGATAAGACTGAGTAAGAGTATAACCCGGATAGTGAGTTGTACGAACAGTAGCAACGTTGATGGAAAAAGGATACAGTATGAATTGTAGCACTACAAGATGTGCTGAGGAAGGGTAGAACGACTAAGAATTGACCGGGAAGCTAAAGAGTGAACGACAGGCAAACGACTCTTTGCTTCCTACCTGATTCCGGGACGGAATCCTTTTAAGGAGGGGAGACTGTAAGAACCCCAAATTTTGGATATAATTAAAACTTTTTATTAAGTAATGATAAAATGAGGAACAATGATTCCGACAACAAGGTCACCAGCTCTAATGAATGGTGGTTTCAAAGAGCAATGGTTGTAATGAATGGATATTGCTCTGGACAATGATCCTGATGCATTGGTATATTGTCAGAATAGAGTAATTCGATGGTTGAGGACCTAGATAAGAATAATCTACCATCCAGGAAGGAGCTAATGGATCCTTGAAGGAAAATGAGTACGTGCATAGTATTTCCCGTACGTGCATAGTGTTTCCCGTACGTGCATAGTGTTCCTGTACGTGCATAGTAATTTGGTGGATGAATAGTGATTTTGTAAGTTGGAAAACTTTTTCACTCCACCCTATGTACGGGACGTGATATGGATGTTTCGAAGTCATATTAGTAATACGCGGAGTAAATAAGTGAATGCAGAGACGATCGGAATTCAGAAATTCCAAATTCTTTTTGGTATAATATTTGACCGGACAGTGGATTAAATATTATTATAATCCAAGAATTGAGATATTAACTTTGAGGATTTGATATTTTGGGATGTTATTATATTTGATTTAAGAATGAAGGTAGGAAACCACTGAGGAGTGGTTATGGCTACAATGTAATAATTGATATTTGGAAAGAATGAATGGAATTCGACTTTATTATTTCTATGTCTTGAAGAATGCTAAAGGGTGACAACATAGGTAAGAATAATCTATCTTCTAAGGGAATAAGATATGGCAAATTCAAGCAAGAGAATACTCTCATGTCATCCAGATCGATAGCAATTAATCCAGTAGTTCCGTAAAAAGGTTAAGGAACAATCGAAAGAGAATACGGACAATTATACAACCCTAAGAGAACAAGTAAAGAATACAGAATGAATAGTGTTTTGGTGGGAGTATATAATAATATGAGACGACACCATATAGAAGTATTCGGAACGGATTTCCGAGTTCATATTAGTGATCCAGGGGGAAAATAAGTGTATGTAAAAGCTGTCGGATTCTGAAAAACCGCACTTTTATTTTCTCCGAGAGTTCCCTGGACACTGATAGCCTTAAGTATTTAACGAATGGATTTAAGGAATATAAATTGGAAAGTTAGAATGAAAGATGGAGAATGAAAGTATTAATATTAAAGAGGATTCCCGGTAAACCCTAATCAGAAATCCGTGAAATATTCCCACGAACGATCAATCGAAACGGGTAATAACCGGACACAGAAACAAGCAGAGGAAGCAAGAGTCTTGTGCAAGCTACTAGATAAATATCTAGCAACCAAGTAGTTACTTAAGCAACTAGCACACTTAGAATCAAAACTAAGTACTTAGCTTATTCATCTCATCCAACCAAAACAACCAATACTTATCTCTTGAAAATACCTCATCCATTGCATCATCACTTTATTAAAGCAACTTTAACCCAAGATATTATCAAGACAAATCACTTTATGCATTATTATTCAAGAAGCAACCAAGCAAACCCATTCTCTCTCAAAGAAACCTCCATTCGGCTTCTTGTTAATTCAAGAATCAAAAACTCCCTTCCCACCATTGTTTGATCTTGAAACTTTTATGGTAAGTCCTATATTTCATAAAAGTAATCTCCTAGAAATATTAGCTCCAATCTCCATGTTTTCCATTTTCAAATAAATCATCCAAGGTGAGGATGAATAGTATTCTTCATGATTTAACTTTGTTTTCTTGGTTTCTTTTGATTGATCTAAGCTAGCTTAGGCCACACAAGGACTAGATCAAGGCTTATTAAGGCTCTAGCACTCTCCAAGGAAGGTATACCCTTGAAACCCTAGATCTTGTTTTGAGATTTATGCATGTTCTTGATGGATTTAAGCTTGGTGATGATGTTAGTATGATTATAAGCATGTTAGCATGATTTGTAGTTGGTTTAATCATATGATGATTATGATGGTAAAGTAGATGTTCTTGGACAGATTTGGGATGAGAATTATGTGTATAAGTTGTATGGATGCCCGGTGTGGCTTGGTATTGATGTTACGATTTTTAGAAACGTTCGATTTATAGCCGGCGTAATGCCAAAATTTCGTTAACCCTTGAAATTCGTGCATAGCAGTAGCCATAAACCACTGATCTTGATAAGAATATAACATACCCTTGTAGATCTCGAGTCATAGATCGTTTTGGCGAAAGAATCGAAACAAACGGACTTACGGTTTAGGAATTATGGCCGATTTACTAAAAGTAGTTCGAATCCGTAAACGAAAGTTCGTAACTGTAATTGAACCCTCGTAAACTATGTAACGTCATGGCGAATCTTGGTAAATAAATACTAGAGGTAAAAAGGAAGGTGTGAAAGAAAACCGTATGTCAAAAGGATCGTTTTTCGATTTATTAAAAATGTTCGAGTCGAGGTTAAACGCGAACGAACCCCTAAAAACCCGCTTGGTTATAACCTTGGTAAAACGCTTAGAAAACGAACGATAAAACTCGGAGTATAGTATTGGTTCGTAACGATCGACTTTAGAACTCATATGACTTAAGTATGTCCCAAGTATAAGTACAATGACATGTCGTATTAGCGAACGAATGTCGGGTCGGATCAGTGATAAAAGTAATCCACTAAAAGGGGTATAACGAGATAACTCGAGAACGAGTTTCGAATTAAGTATAACTTAACTTTTAATATGTTAAGTGATTAATCCCGAATGCCTTGGCTATTTATAGATCACCAAGCTGAACCGGGACCCGCTACCACTACCCCTTACCGTACTCGACTACCAGGCAAGTTTCAATTCCCTTCTTTTAGGCTGTTGTTGTGATTGAATAATATATATATATGATTGCTGATATACATATGCCATTGCATGCATGCCTACTTTCAAGTTGAATTGATATACTTGTTCCCTGAATGTTATTGTTGGCTTATAAGCTAGATAGTTATATATCAGTTATAAGCCGGTTATTGTAAGACCCTCATAGAAGGGCGTATATATCTTATTAATCAAAAATAGACCGGGAGTCAATATTCCTTGATATATCGAGATTGCCTCGGAAGAAAATATTTAAGTAAATATTTTCTATTATTTGGGCGACGAATATTATTTGAATATTCGTTCGAGACTAATTATTTTAGCGATCCTTACTTCAAATAATTATTTGAACGTAACCATTCGACGAATAATATTTTTCAATATTCATTCAAAGTCGAATAGGTTATCGATTATTATTCCGAATATTCTTCTAAAGATTGGACTACTAAATGAATATTATTTGAATATTCATTTAGAATATTACTTTATTAAATGAATATTACTTTTGAATATTCATTTAAGATATTACTTACTTGATGAATATTATTCTAATATTCATCTGAAGCTTGATTTATTTATCGAGTCTTATCTCGAATATTCCTTTAAAGCTTGGATTACTAAATGAATATTACTTGATATTCATTTAGAATATTATTCATTAAACGAATATTACTTTTTCAATAAACATTTAAATTCCTAATTAATTATGAATAATATTCATCCAGGGTTCTATTTAAATCATCGAATATTATTTTAAATATTTTAAATATTCTTTTCAGGTCTTATTAATTAATGAATATTATTCTGAATATTCATTTGAATATTTAATTATGCAATAAATATTCTCTAGATATTTCTTCAAGGATTATTTGAGAAATACTCTGATTAAAGATATTCTTTCATATTCCTAAATATTCTGTAAAATATTTTAATTCAATAAATATTCTCTGAATAGTTATTTCATACTTAGAATAACCTCGATAAGGTTTATCTTCTTCGATTATTACGGAAAATATTTCGGAGTCATATTATTATTAATCTTATATCAAGAAAGGTTCTCAGACATCATTCTTCTTCGAGTCTACCTCTCTAATAATAAGGGAACCTCACTTGAAAGATGTTATTTATCTTGTCGACTTCCCGGTCATAAAGTATTCCCTTCACCCGCAACTCGGGTGCTGTTGACTTATTAAGTCGTTGTTTACCTTCTCATCTTTCGAGGGGTAAGATTACTGGAACAAGTTGATATCCGTTACCAAGTAATAGCTTGGGAGTTATTGGTAAATTTTCCTTTCCAACTAGATACGACTACCTTGTGGAGTCTTATCAACAAGTATTATACTTGGGGAAAGGGGGACGAACGTTATATTCAGAATCATGAATTCTATTTGAACTAGGAGTCGTGTAAGAGGCCGAGTAGCGCCGGTCCATCCCCTTGGCCCAACCGTTGGCCGGGGAGAGCTAGCATGGCGGTATACAAGTAAAGCCGTCAGTTCTTCCTTCTACCGGTAGTAAATCTAAATTGAGCTGTACGATCTCGACTGATCATCAAGATTGGAACAGCGGGCGCGGTGAATACTCCATCATTGGTTCATCATCCAAATTTATTTATTTCCTGCAACATGATTACTGTTGGCAGAGTTGGAAAAGGGTCATAACTGGAATTGCAACCTTTTTCTTGCAAACTCCTCTTCTTAATAACAATAAGAATATCTCGCTTACTTTGATGTAGCAGATATTTCTACAAACAAATACTTTAAGTTACCTTGTAACTTCATCGTTCATATTATACTGGCATCATTTCCGTAAATGCATGGCATATGGTTTGAAAGATACTTCTGAACTGTTATACTTTATCGTTCAGTTATATATTATTGTTGGTGGGCTATTGCTCACCCTTGCTTTATTATTATATCACAACAACAGCTAGACCAGATGACTCGCACAAGGCGCACTCGACGCGGGCGAGGACGATGAGACTACCAGAGCTGAAGAAGAAGCTATTGGTAGGATATATTTATTCTTTCAGTACCAAGAATATAGTCTAGTATGACTTATGTAAATGGATGGCAAAGAGTATGTAATTATATTGAAATTCTTTTGGATTGTAAGAACTCATAATGTGATTAATAAAAAAATTTGATTGTGACTCTGATTTCATCTCTGGGACTATAACGGGTGTGTTTTATATTGTTGTGTTGGGTCATAGAGACGTAATTTATTTCATGTTAAGGAAAGTTCAATTGTTGTGGACAGAATTGGAAACCGTAACCACCGGATCCCGAACCCCGGATCTGGGGGTGTTACAATTCTGTTGACGGAGTATTTTGCCCTACAGGTTCAGTTGGAGGAGTCCCACCGAGTGATAGACACACTGATGCAGAGGTCAGAGAGAGGGAGAGGAGGCATCATTCCTGATGGTATATCTTTGGGATTAGTGAGTGTTGAGCTGCGGGCCCGGGGTGACATTAGGAGGTTGTTAGCTGATAGAGGAGACCCAGAGTGGAGGGTTGCGATAGTGAATACAGTCACGTCTATGGTAGTCCAGATCCGGGACATTGTTAGGGCAGGACTGTGAGTCGGGATAGTAGTCTACGTCACTAGTCAGACTAGTCATCTTACTGATGTCTTTTTGGGGGATTAGTTTAGTTGGTTGCTGTTTTAATCCCAGTCTGATTGGAAGACAGCTAGTAGCACTTTTGTTGTAGCAAATTAGTATGTACAGTTATGTTTGTAGATTTCGAACCATGTACCCTATGATGTAAAATATTAGTAGTAAAAGACGTTGTATCCAAGTTGTAAAATATTTATGTAAATTAATGAAGTTGTGCATTTCTATCTAAATTTTTGCTGCATTTTTAATAATAAATGTTGAGACTCAAAAATATTGATGTATAAAAGGTGACTGACTTAATGAAAAGGCTATCGTGTTAAGGGCGATACACTTACCTACTGAAGTTATAATATAACTAGATGCAAATCGTGTGATAAGAATATTGTGATGTGCAAATGAATTAATTGATGATATAGTTGTGTATATAGAAATGATGTATATTGTAACCAAAATTCGGGTAATTAATAAGGACTATTGTTATGAACAGAACTATGCCGCCTAGACGTGATAGTAGAGCGAATGCAAGGGAAAATGAGAGAGATGAAAGAAGTCGAAATATAGAAGGTAATAGACTGAACGAAAATGCTCATAATGAAGAAAATCATGAAGAAGAAGAAGAGGAATCAACTGGCCAACAAAGGAATCCGGGAGGTGGTCCCTTTGCCCAATTCATGGACTTATTAAGGCAGAATTTAGCGAATCCACAGAATCCTCAACCACCACCTGTTCTCCCCAATCAGGCAGCTAATTCCTTTCGTGCCTTTAAGTCATTAAAGCCCCCAGAATTTGAGGGAACCACTAACCCAGTAGTAGCCAGGGCATGGCTAAAAGAAATGGAGAAAGCTTTCGAGATACTGAGGATAGAGGAAGATCAGAAAATAGTCTTTGCCGCCTATCTCTTAAAGGGAGTGGCAAATTACTGGTGGGAAGCTAAGAAGAACCTAGAAGAAGCGGGAGTGATAACCTGGGAGCGTTTCACTAGGGTGTTCCTAGAAATGTATTCTCCTAGGTATTTAGAAAACCAAATGGAAATAAAGTTTCTGGAGTTAAAACAGGATAACCTAACAGTGGCAGAGTATGAAACTAAATTTACAGAACTGTCGAGGTTTGTTCCCGAGTTTGTGCGTACTGAAGAACAACGAGCGAAAAGGTTTCAACAAGGATTGAAACCCTGGTTACGAACGAGAGTGGCCCCATTTGAGTTGACTGATTATGCTGCAGTGGTTTAAAAGGCATCAATTATAGAGGCCGAGAGTGAACAGGCTCAAATAGGTCGAGAGAATAAGAAAAGAAGATTTGAGGGTCCGAAAGGAGGTTCAAGTGAGGGAAGCTACTTTAACAAAGGAGGTAGAGGACAAAAATCTCAATTTGTGGGAAAGTCGGGGGTAACAAGACTACTAGTGAGATGGTGAATCAGGGTGGTAAATCTTCAGGAACATTTCAGTCAAATCAATCACGACCACCATTACCAGATTGTGACACGTGTGGTAAGAAGCATATAGGAGTCTGTAGAGTGCTGGGAGTAACTTGTTTTAAGTGTGGACAAAAAGGACACTACCTTAACCAGTGCCCATCAACTGATACAAACCCTAAAAGAGATGTTAAGTGTTACTAGTGTGGGAAATTAGGACACATTGCTAGAGATTGCCGTTCCGGTGGGTCATACGCGCCAGGACAGAGTGTGACTGCTTCAAATAGGCCTACTGCTAGAGTGTACAACATGACCTTAGGGGAAGCGTTGACGAAACCAGATGCGGATACAGGTACTTGTTTTTCGATTTAAATTTTGTGTGTACGTCTTTGGTTAAGGATCGACTTAATAAATTAATGGAATAAATAAGTTAATAATATATATAAGGAAAATCAGTATCTGTTAAGGGCTAGGAAACGTTATGAAAAGAAAAGTAGGAGTGTTTTGGGAAAACACAAGCTCGTTGAGACGAACAGGAAATATATATTATAGGTAGCATTTTCTACAATTGTTTTAAGGAATATTATCAGACCTTATTTTCTGGAAAATTTTACAGAGATGAGATATAGGAATATTGAGGTGTTAATATTTATGTCATGATAGAGATCAGAAGATGGTCAAACCATAAGTGATATACACTACCATTCAGAAAAGGCCAATGTGGTGGCGGATATCTTCGTCGAAAGTGGAAGGAGAGACGAAATAACATGGAATGACTGGAAACACGATCTGAAATGATGGAATTTGTAAGGAAAAGACAGTAAAAGTACTGCTATTGATAAACTAAATGGCATGTTGATGAATGACAAGGAAGTGATATTGGTGTATTTCTGCGAAAACAAGATAGAGGAAAAGGATACAGGAAATAGTGTGGAAGTTAGAAGGTGTGAATGAAAAAGATACTTATGGACATTTTCAACATGATTCCGGGACGGAATCCTTTTAAGGGGGGAAGACTGTAATAACCCTAACTTTAGCAATGCTACAATGATCACATGAATAGTAAAATTTAAGGATTTAGGGAAATGGTATGTAGGTACTCTATATTGGAGATGGAAAATGAATAAACAGAAACCATATTAGTGTTGTACATTGAAAATAAGTGACTCGAAATGACGATAGATTCCAGAAATTCCTGAATATGGATTTTTAAGATTTTGATTTTGAATAAGCTTCGTTTTGATATTAAGGATCATGGAAACACTATAAGAATTATATATTGAGGGATTAGTGAATTTAGATTAAACCAAGGGATTATTAAGTTAAGAGAATACCAAAGGAAAATTGATTCGTAAATGATTTCGAAAACCACTGAGATAATGAGGTATACTCGAAACGAACCACAATTAGACGAGTATGGAGACCAAGCAACCAAGATTAGTAATCTCACAAGGATGCATACCACATTATTATTATCCAAGATTAATAACATAATACTTAGAAAAACAAGAAAAGAGATTATTAGGTCATCAAGTTGACATCACTTTCCACTAATTGTTTTTAAGGGTAAATTAGTACTTTTGCATGGTTTTAACCACAAATATCTTCCAAGCTTCCACAAGACACTAGACTAATCAAGATTAAGCCAAGATAAGAGCAAGTAAACACAAAAATCTCTCTCCCCCGTCCACTTTACTACATTCGGCCACTTTGAAAGAAAAAAAAATAAAAACCAAAAACCTAGCTCTCTTCAATAACAAATCAAGAGGAAATTCATGGGGCTTCTTGGAGGTTAGGAAGGATCATTTACAAAGTTTCAAGGCCAACCATCATCATTTGCCAAGGTAATAAAATCATGGAAGTTACTAGAAAAGATGATGAATAGTGTTTTCAAGTGTTAACTTTGTTTTAATGGTTTCTTTTAGTTGATTCAAGCTAGTATAAGGTTGGCTAAGGATATATCAAGGATTGTTAAGGGTTATCAAAGCTTCAAGAAGGTATAATCATGCTTTCTCTTTTATATTTATGATGGATATTGTTTGGTTTAGTGATTAAGTGGTGTAAATGTGAAGATTATGATGATCCATGTGTTTGTAAGTGATTAAAGTTGAATATGGAAGTGTTTGGGATTGTTGTTGGTGTATACTGAAAATATTTATTTGAAGTATTTACATTTATTTCTGGCCGGTTTAATTGAGAATCATTTAAATGTTTACACGTTGTCTAAATATTATATATTGTGAATAATCTAGTATCAAATGGGATACAGAATATTAGATTATTAAATACGGTTTATATAATATAATAAGGTTCACAGCACAGGTGGAGTTAGACAATCCATTGGAATGGCTGTAGTATTATTTAGATTAGTTTATATTGACTAATAAATAATACTAGTATACTTTGTGTATATTGAACAGGATCAAATTTAGAATTGTTCCCTAATACTGATTAAGAAGGTGAACTAAGATTCTATGTTATTATTAATGCTTAGGTTGTTAATCCGGAAATAATAATTGACACGTATATATTATTTACATGCTTTGATTTATATATGAAATAATTCTTGTGAATTATATCATTATATTTTGGGTGATGAAATAATATATATGGTGGTATATTATTTATTGAAGGAATCCATGTCCTGATAATATTCGGGTTAATGATGTCCCCTTGAAAGCTCAAAAAGATTTAATTATGTGAAACCCTGCAGGTGGATTTATTCCGGCATAATTAAATAAAGGTTGAGTGGATAATCAAGGATAAAAGATATTAATTAAATGAATTATCAGTAATTTATTTAATTAATGGACATGCGATATTTTAAACATGGGGAATTTAATAAGCAAATAATATTGGAACCGAATTAATTAATTAAATTACGGTATTAGGAAAGGTAGTGCAAATATTAATTCTTTAGTGGATTGAATTAATATTTAATTACATTGGGCTAGGCTCAAGATGTAATTAGAAGGCCCAACCTAATTGTCCATGATCCCTATTGTAGCCTATATATATTCTTATTCTCTTCTTGCTGGGGGTGGTCGAAAAAATTTTGTAGCCACCCAGGAGCAAGAAGAGAGGTTAACTTGAGAAGACGAAGGCCACACTTCGCTCAAGGGAATTTGGGAATACAATAGAAGAGCGTGGAATCAACCGTAAACAAGGTGATTTTTCTATTCGTACTCGTTAATTTATTGTATCAAAAATCGCAGTGCCAAGATCTGATTGTCCCAACAATTGGTATCAAGAGCCTGGTTCATTGGTTCTGCGAATTTTGATACGATGTCCATGTCGTAATTATATATGCATGTGTATAGTGGTGTGCTTGGATAATAATCTTTTGCAGGTTGTTTAGTATCCACTATTATGGCCATGTAATTTTAATTATGTGTTTGGATCCCACGTGATTTAATCGTGGTTATTTTGTTTGGTTTCCACGTGGTTTATCGTGGTTGTAAAACACGAGGGTTGATCGTGTTAGAATAGATTTTGCAAAATTAGTTTTGTATTAGATCTACTTTTTTGTAATTGTTTGTTGGATTTTATTAAGATCCGGATATTTTGTAACAATTACGTGCAATCGGAAATCGAAATGGAGAAAAAAATTTGTCCGCTGCGTAGCTGCTGGTTCGATTTGTTTTTGAATTATGTCGACAGATGTGGAAGAAACAAGTCTGTGCACGCTCGAAATTTTTTTTTTCTGGTCAGACAAGGTAGTAACGCAGGAGCTGCCTGCGTTACTAGGCAAAACAGGTGGTAACGCAGGAGCAGCCTGCGTTACTAGGTGAAACAGGCAGTAACGCAACTGCGTCATGCGCAACAGGGTTTTTACAGAAAATTTTTTTTTTTCAGCAGAACAGGGCTGGAAATTTATTTTTTTTTCAAGGGGCCATAATAGTGGATTTAAATTATGTTTTTTAATTTTAATTCCGCTATTTAATTTTTTAATTATTGCTTTAAATAATTATTATGTGTGTTGTTAATTATGTGTGTAATTTTAATTGCATGTTTAACATAATTAGGACGACATGGACATTAATTTTATTTATTGCTTTAATTTTATGATGCATGCTGTTATGTTATGTTTTCATTGTTTTATTATTTTTATAACATGTAGACCTCGAAATAATAACATAGGGCGATGCATCTAGATAAAATTCCTCAATTTTAAATAAAAAAAAATTCTAAGTGGGTGAGGGAATTAATTAGGAATTAAATCCCATGGTCTCCATTATTGTTTGTATGTAATTTAACACCGAGACGGATATAAATTATATACATGCCACCCATCGTGGCGTATGATTTATGGTGTCAGGTAGTGTTATGGATATTACTAGAACAAACTTCCTAAATTAATTACGGATATTGAAAGGTATACATGCCACCCATCGTGGCGTACCAAGTTTCATAGAATTCAATTAATTAGAAGGGCACCACTGATTGAATATAGATTTTGATATTGAGAGAAAGGATGATTCTGTCTATAAAGGGGTCTTAAGTGATGCCTCTTGACAATGCTCCCCCCGATCTGGGAATTATCCTATTATCGATTATTGATTTGAAATATTTAATGGTGGTATCCAGTCTTTTTATTAATTTAAGATTTAATAATGGTATACACTTAGCTATGAAAAATAATATATAGTCCACCCTAACGTGGCGTATTATTTAGTAATGGGACCGAAGTAATATTTAAACGAATTTAAGTGGTATATATGTCACCCATCGTGGCGTACCAGATACTTATGGTGTTTAAATATTAATGCATTAATATTAATTAATTGTTAGAGGAAACCAATAGGATTTAAGATTTATGCAACTATCTGATTATGTGTTACATGTATGATTCTCAGGATTAGATCACTATGGGCTTTAATCCACTATTCACCATACTTAAGGATAACAAACTTACTGGACCGAACTATATTGAATGGAAACGTAATTTGGACATAGTGTTGACTGCTGAGGACTACAAATTTTGTACTTATGAACCCAAGCCAGACCAGCCTGCTGAAGATGCTCCTGAAAGTGAGAAGGAGTATTATAAGCGGTGGATTAAGGCTGATGAGATGTCGCGATGTTACATTCTGGCAGCAATGTCGGGTGTTTTGCAGCATCAGCATCAGGCTATGCCCACTGCTTCAGATATGCTCTTTAATCTCAAGGAACTTTTTGGAGAACAGAATAGGGCTGCTAGGCAAGTAGCAATGAAGGCTTTAATGAACACTCAGATGGTTGAAGGAACACCTGTAAGGGATCATGTTCTCAGAATGATGTCTCATCTGAATGAGATGGAGATCCTTGGTGCTGATATTGATGGGGAAACCCAGATCGATATCATCCTTATGAGCTTGCCCAAAAGTTTTGAGCAGTTCCGCTTGAATTACACCATGAACAAAAGGATGTATAGTCTCGCGGAACTTCTGACAGAACTTCAGGTAGCTGAAGGACTCTTTAAGCAGAATGTTCAAGTGAATGTGGCCGAGAAAGCTTCTTCATCTAAGCCGAAAGGTAAGAAGAAGAAAAAGACTTAGACACGGAAACCTGGAAAGATTGCTAATGCAGTGGGAGTTCAAGGTGGTGTGAAAAAGCCTAAGGGCAAGTGCTTCAGGTGCAAGCAGTCAGGTCACTGGAAACAGGATTGTCCTCTTCCTAAGAAGACAAACAATACTGGTATGTCTCTTTCTCTAGTTACAGAAACATATATAGCGGCTATATCTACGAGCACTTGGTGTGTAGATACAGGAGCCACTGACCATGTTTGTAACTCTATGCAGGGGTTCCAGCAATCCAGAATGCTTAGAGATGGCGAGATATATGTGTTCGTGGGAGATGCTACAAAAGTAGCAGTAGTTGCAGTTGGAATAATTACATTGTCTTTTGGCGATGATAGGATTTTGGTTTTGAACAATTGTCTTTATGTACCTTCGTTTAGAAGAAATTTAATTTCGGGTTCTAAACTTGCCATGGATGGTTATAATGTTTGTTTGGATCGTAATGTTTCTATTATGATGAATAAACGAGTTATATGTTCTGGTACATTGCAAGACAATTTATATATTATTAATCCTATCCAACCAATGCTGCAACATAAGGAAACTAATAACATTCTTTCTAGCTCAAATAAAAGAAAGAAACCTTCTGAATTGAACCAAACATATCTTTGGCACTTAAGATTAGGTCATATTAACTTGAGGAGGATTCAAAGACTGGTAGTAGATGGGCCATTAGGCTCGTTGGCAGTGGAGTCATTTCCAGTTTGCGAATCCTGCTTGGAAGGTAAGATGACTAATAGGCCTTTTAAAGCAAAGGGGAATAGAGCTAAAGAAGTGTTAGAATTGGTTCATACTGATTTATGTGGACCTATGAGTATCCAAGCAAGAGGAGGTTATGAGTATTTTGTCACTTTCATTGACGATTATTCTAGATATGGGTACATTTATTTGTTGCACCGTAAGTCTGAGTGCTTTGAAAAATTCAAAGAGTACAAAGCAAGTGCGGAGAAGCGACATCTTGGAAAATGTATCAAGTCACTACGATCAGATCGTGGTGGCGAATACTTGCTTGGAGAATTTAGGGAATATTTATCAGAAAATGGGATTGCATCCCAGTTTTCTGCACCTGGCACACCTCAACAGAATGGTGAAGCAGAGAGAAGGAATCGGACTCTTTTAGAGAGTGTTAGATCGATGATGAGTTATTTAGATTTACCCAAGTCGTTCTGGGGATATGCTATAGAAACAGCGGCTTACCTTCTGAACTTGGTACCTTCTAAGTCGGTTCCCAAGACTCCAATAGAATTGTGGACTGGTAGCAAACCAAGTCTAAGACATATTCGGATTTGGGGTTGTCCAGCACATGTGCTGAACAAGAACGCGACTAAGTTAGAATCTTGTACAGAAGTAAGGCTGTTTGTAGGCTATCCCATGGGAATGAAAGGTTATTCATTTTATAGTCCTAGGGATCAAGATATCATTGTTAGCACCAATGCTAGATTCTTAGAAGAAGACTATATAATGAAACACAAACCCATGAGTAGTATCGTTTTAGAGGAACTAGTGGGAGGGACAGATAATCCCCAAGTGCCAATAGTACAAGTAGATCAACCACAAGAAAATGCACAACTTGTCACTAATACCACACCGGTGCTTCGTCGTAGTGGGAGGGTTGTTCAACAACCTGATAGATTCATGTTTTTGGGAGAGTCCTCAGACTTGGTCTCTGGTGAACATGATGAGGATCCCAGGACATACGAAGAAGCAATTCTAGATAAAGATGCAGATCTTTGGTAAAAGGCAATGGAATCTGAGATGGAATCTATGTATTCTAATCAAGTTTGGAAGCTCGTGGAACCACCCAAAGGTGTAAAACCCATTGGATGTATGTGGATCTACAAGAAGAAAAGAGGATCTAACAAAAAGGTGAAAGCCTGGAAAGCACGACTTGTTGCGAAAGGGTATACTCAGAAAGAAGGGATCGATTATGAGGAAACCTTTTCCCCGGTTGTTATGCTTAAGTCGATCCAGATTCTTTTATCTATAGGAGCTCATCTCGATTATGAGATTTGGCAAATGGATGTCAAGACAGCTTTCCTTAATGGAAATCTTGAGGAAACCATCTATATGCAACAACCAAAAGGATTCATTAAGGAAGGCCAAGAGCATCTTGTTTGTAAGCTTAAGAGGTCTATTTATGGACTAAAACAAGCTTCTAGGGACTGGAATATTCGTTTTGATCAGGCAGTCCAGTCATATGGATTTGATCAAAGTCCAAGCGAATCATGTGTGTATAAGAGAAGTGAGGGTAATGCAGTGGTTTTTCTAGTACTGTATGTGGATGACATTTTACTCATTGGAAACAATGTTAAGATGTTGTCATCAGTAAAGGCATGGTTGTTCAAACAATTTGAAATGAAGGACTTAGGTGAAGCGGCATACATCCTTGGGATAAAAGTAATAAGGGATCGCAAGAAAAGGATGTTGGCTTTATCTCAAGAGCCCTACATTGATGAAGTATTAGCTCGTTTTAACATGCAGAACTCTAGGAAAGGTTTTCTACCTTTTAAGCATGGAGTGGCTCTATCCAAGGAGCAGTGTCCTTCGACACCTAAGGATATAGAGAGCATGAAAGTAGTTCCTTATGCTTCGGCATGTGGAAGCTTAATGTATGCTATGTTATGTACGAGGCCTGACATCTGCTTTGCTATAGGCATGGTTAGTAGATATCAGTCGAACCCAGGTCAGAAATATTGGAGTGCAGTAAAAACTATACTCAAGTACCTGAGAAGGACTAAGGAGTATATGTTAATTTACAAGGCCTCAGATCTATTTTCTTTGGGATATACTGATTCAGATTTCCAATCAGATAGGGATAAGAGGAAATCGACCTCGGGATATGTTTTTACTTTGGGAGGTGGAGCCGTTATATGGAGGAGTGTAAAGCAGAAATGCATTGCAGACTCTACCATGGAAGCCGAGTACGTGGCGGCCTCTGAGGCTGCAAAGGAGGCTGTATGGTTCAGGAATTTCCTTTTGGACTTGGATGTGGTACCTAATTTGCCTAGGAGCTTGACAGTGTATTGTGATAACACTGGTGCTGTGGCAAATTCGAAGGAACCGCGAGATCACAAAGCAGCTAAACATATTGAACGTAAGTATCATCTCATACGAGGAATCGTAAAGCGAGGAGATATAGTTGTGGCTCACATATCATCAGAAGACAACCGGGCAGATCCTTTCACAAAGAGCCTGCCAGCCAAAGTTTTTGACAGGCATGTGGAAGCGATAGGAGTCAGATGGATGGAAACATAGTTTTTTGTGTAATAGTGGATTAAATAAACACTGATATACTCATAGAATATTTTGAGTATAAGTGGGAGATTGTTGGTGTATACTGAAAATATTTATTTGAAGTATTTACATTTATTTCTGGCCGGTTTAATTCAGAATCATTTAAATGTTTACATGTTGTCTAAATATTATATATTGTGAATAATCTAGTATCAAATGGGATACAGAATATTAGATTATTAAATACGGTTTATATAATATAATAAGGTTCACAGCACAGGTGGAGTTAGACAATCCACTGGAATGGCTGTAGTATTATTTAGATTAGTTTATATTGACTAATAAATAATACTAGTATACTTTGTGTATATTGAACAAGATCAAATTTAGAATTGTTCCCTAATACTGATTAAGAAGGTGAACTAAGATTCTATGTTATTATTAATGCTTAGGTTCTTAATCCGGAAATAATAATTGACACGTATATATTATTTACATGCTTTGATTTATATATGAAATAATTCTTGTGAATTATATCATTATATTTTGGGTGATGAAATAATATATATGGTGGGATATTATTTATTGAAGGAATCCATGTCCTGATAATATTCGGGTTAATGATGTCCCCTTGAAAGCTCAAAAAGATTTAATTATGTGAAACCCTGCAGGTGGATTTATTCCGGCATAATTAAATAAAGGTTGAGTGGATAATCAAGGATAAAAGATATTAATTAAATGAATTATCAGTAATTTATTTAATTAATGGACATGCGATATTTTAAACATGGGGAATTTAATAAGCAAATAATATTGGAACCGAATTAATTAATTAAATTACGGTATTAGGAAAGGTAGTGCAAATATTAATTCTTTAGTGGATTGAATTAATATTTAATTACATTGGGCTAGGCTCAAGATGTAATTAGAAGGCCCAACCTAATTGTCCATGATCCCTATTGTAGCCTATATATATTCTTATTCTCTTCTTGCTGGGGGTGGTCGAAAAAATTTTGTAGCCACCCAAGAGCAAGAAGAGAGGTTAACTTGAGAAGACGAAGGCCACAGTTCGCTCAAGGAAATTTGGGAATACAATAGAAGAGCGTGGAATCAACCGTAAACAAGGTGATTTTTCTATTCGTACTCGTTAATTTATTGTATCAAAAATCGCAGTGCCAAGATCTGATTGTCCCAACAATTGTAACCATGGCTGGTAATGAAGACCACATGGTGTAGGTGATGATTATTATGTTTGATAATTGATTTGGAGGAGTTGGATTTTGGAAAGTACGAAATTATAGCCGTTATAATGCCCGATTTTCGTTAGGATGTGAATTGCCCTGTTTTGGACCCCCAGCATCCGTACAGTAACTCACTGCCTAGGTAACCAATTGACCATGAAATGATAGAGCTTAGTTCATAGATCGTTTTGATATAAGGTACGTTAAAATCTGACGTACGGTTTAGGAGAAAAGTCAGTTTTAGTGAAAGACGTTCGAAAGTCGAATAACCGTAGTTGTACCAACTTTGAGGCTATAACTACCATACTTAAACATTTTTAAAAATTATGAAACTCTGGGATAGTGTAGTAAGGTAGTCAAAGAGTTGATACCAGTTGACATTGTGGTAAAATTCGAAATCCATATTTTCTGAGAATTTTTACAGTTAAGTGTGATCGTTAGGGGAAATGGTGAAAACCCCTGAAACTTCGATTGAGGTTTTAAATGGTTAAGTTCTTGAACCTTTGGGGTAATAGTAATACGTTAAACATATATTAAAGTTTCAAAGGTAATGTTATACAAGAGTGTAGTGAGTAAGAGATGTGGTTCTAACGACAGTCCTTTTGTGTTTATAGAAATTCCGGAAGAGGGACGAGCCATACTGTCAGGATCCCGAAACCGAGGCAAGATTTCTTCTATTCTTACTTTGTAAAACTACTTATCTCCATAAAGAAACTTGATTTCATGGAAGATATATATGTGATGCTATTATTACCATATTGTGAATAAATTGTCTTTCTTGAGTATTGATATTGAAAAGAAAGGTATACGAAGATGTATATGAATATGGATATGAGTATGAGGTGGATATGTATAGAGATGATTATGCATGAAGTGAACATGCCTTATGATTAAAAGTAAATAAAAGAATGGTATCAGTTGTTATCTAGGGTTATATGATTTATAATATTTGCTAAAGATATTCTTTTTAAATGTCAGTGGTTTAATAAATATTATTTGATTATTATTTACTACTTTTAAAATAGACGGAATATTTTATGAATATAAAAGTATATTTGATTTCTTGAATATGAAAGAGATGTCTGGATCATAATCAAGGCATTATGTTATATATATATATTTTATAGAAGTAATGTGCGAGAATGGAAATGATATGAGTGATTGATATGTGGAAATGAAAGCCAGAAAATGGAAATGTAGAATGATATTTTAAAAAAGGAATAATGATGTGATAAAAAGGGGGATTGCAACATACTTGCGTAAGTGGCTGTGTACGACACAGTCCAGCATTTATTATTTTTATTACGGCACGAAGATGCCAAGGGAGGATGTTAGCAGGTGGCCTTCCTCCAGGGATGATCTTCATTCCTTCTACCGGTAGTAAAAAGAGAGCAGGTACGCTCAGGCGACTGATCATCGTCCTAACGTATCAGGCGACAGCAGATATCCCCAATGTTTTTGAAAAGAAAGTGTAGACAATGGTTTTCAGATTTCTATACTGAAAACAGAATAATGATATGAGATGATGGAATTATGGTTACAGATGAAGAAAAACTGATATTATATTATTTTAGATTTCTTCCTTATAATAGTAAGTGGATGATGTATTATTAAATAAGAGTTTTATTCTTCCTTAAGGATTTTAATTGTTTTCTGCTATTATATATGCATATACATATATGTATACCTGTTCACATTCTAAATTCTAGGTTACAATATTATCTTGCTGAGCTATTATAGCTCACTCTTGCTATTTATGTATATAGCAGCTAGGTCCCATGCCGATACTACGCACTACACCCCGCAAGAGGGTAAGGGAAAGGCGACCTTTTGATCGAGTGTTGGCGACTAACCCCGAGGTAGTGACAAGCGAAAGGGGCTTAGTATACTTATGTAAATTAAGTGTGTAAGTTGTAATAAACTTTGGTTGTTGAAATGCTTCCTATAGAAGCTTTGTTCAACAATGTACTTAGTAAAATTCTGGGCTTGTAATAACTGTTAACTTTAAACTTTTAAATATTGTGGATGTTGTTCTATGAGCATATGACTGGTGTGTGTGTGTGTATTAGTGTGGGGTCAATTGCCCGGATCCTTGACCCCGGATCTGGGGATGTCACAACTCGGTAGTGGACATGTTGTCAAAACTGGTACACGGTGAAACCACAAGCCCAAACACAATATGTTTTGAAGAGCTCAATAGGCCTAGCATCGAGGAGCATGTTGTAATGGAAACTGATCCTCCAGCACAAACTTGGATGTCTACTTATGTCCAATATTTAGAAAATGGTACTCTCACGGAAGACAAAGTTAAGGCCAAGCAAATAAGGGCACAAACAGCAAAATACTTTTTGAAGGATGGAGTTCTGTATAAACGGAGTTTTGACTCACCAGTACTTAGATGTGTAGATAATGAAGAGGCCGATTATTGCATGAGAGAAGTGTATGAAGGCATTTGCGACGATCACATGGTCGACAAAGCTTTGGCTTACAAAATTCTAAGGCAAGGATATTATTGGCCTAAGATTCACAAAGACTACAAGACCTTCGTTAAAAAATGCCACCAATGCTAACTATTCTGCAACCTGCCTAGAAAAGCACCCACTCTCCCAGCAACAATTCTATCACCAATCCCCTTTGCCGTTTGGGGAATATACATCATGGGTCTGTATCTTAAAACCAAGGGTGAACTCCAATATGGTATGGTGGCAATCGATTATATGATAAAATAGGCAGAGGTAAAAGCCCTGAAAAATATCACACAAGAAGATGCAATTCGTTTAGTCAAAGAACACATCATTACCCGCTTCGGCATCCCGATGGTACTCATCTCCGACAATGGCACAAAGTTCATTGGTTCTAAATTCACCAGGTTCCTCTCAAAGCATGGGATAAAGCACAAGAAGGCGTCTATTTGCCATCCACAAAGCAACGGCCAAGTCGAGGTCACAAATAGAACAATAGTGCGTGGCTTAGAAAGGTGCCTGACCGATTCCAAGAAAAAATAGCCCCAAGAGCTACCAAATATCCTTTGGAGTTACAGGACAACGACACATACAAGTACAGGCAAATTGCCTTTTTAACTTGCTTATGGGATAGAGGGTTTAGCACCAGTGGAAGTCGGCTCTCCATTATATCGCGCTATCCACTTTGAAGAACAAAACAATCTTGAAGGCATAAGTACAAATCTTGACTTGCTAGATGAAGTGAGGTGGAAAGTGGTCAATCGCATGGCGGTTTACAAAGAAAAAATGAAGGAATTTTTTGGAAAGCGGACACGCATAGAAACATTGAAGTAGGCGACCTAGTACAGAGCGACAGAAACATCTGATCCCAGACACACCGGGAAACTCATGCCCAAAGAGGAAGGCCCCTTCAAAGTTATACAAATCCTCAGACCCAGATCCTACAAGTTGGCCAAGCTAGACGACACTAAAGTTAATTATACTTGGCACGCAGAAAACCTGAGGAAGTATTACCAGTGGGACGCTAGCATAACTATTTCTATTTTTTAATTACTGGCGGATGACATCTTTTGTTGTACCACTTCTATGCATTAATGAAAAGTGCCAGCTCAGTTATCATCTTTTCACAATTAAGTTCTAAACAAATTTAAGATATAATGAAGTAGCATTTTACGTCTCAAGCGGGATTACAAATCGCAACGCATTAAATATAAAAAACGAAGCAACCAACAAAAAAAAGCGCAAGCAATCGACAAAAAAACAACCAACAAAAACAAATACAACCAACCAACAAAAGCAAAGCACAAGCAACCCCCAAAAAAAACAACCATGAGCAACCAAGCAAAAGCAATCAAGCGGCCAAAAAGCAGAACAACCAATAATGTAAACAACCTGTTAATAGCTTGACAATAAACAAAACACTCACAGCGAACATGGCAAAAAACAACTAACGAAACTAGCTCAAAAAAATAGCAGAAAACAAAGCAATAGCTACCATTTGATATATCGACAGCGGGAATAGCAAAAGGCAACCAGTGGAAGCGTAGAAAATACCAATATTCTCTTTGCCATAAAATGATTTATAATTACAGAAGATTTCCCACATCCTAAATTTCATTCTTCCCTAGTACACGTACTACATCAAAATAATGCATGTCTTAGTTACAAAATCTTTTTAATACTAACAAAATACAAGTTAAAGTCCTCTGCTTTAAATTCACCAAACGGACACGCTCGCTGATGATTCCACTGTCGGTCGCATGAGCCTCCAAGGAAGGAACCATGGCAACCAGAATAGCTGTAAAAAGAAG
Source organism: Saposhnikovia divaricata (assembly GCA_036435485.1). Taxonomy (NCBI): domain Eukaryota; kingdom Viridiplantae; phylum Streptophyta; class Magnoliopsida; order Apiales; family Apiaceae; genus Saposhnikovia; species Saposhnikovia divaricata. Next base: position 131,359,634 of record CM071594.1, on the reverse strand, counting down.
GGTGGCTAGTTTAGCCAATTCCTCAACTTTATAGACAAATGATTTTCGTGCGGAGTAGCCGCCATTGTACGCTCCTTCTCAACCTTCAAAACAGCTTTCAAGGAATGTATCTGTCTCTTCCTTTGTTTGGCCTTTGACTTTGCCTTAGCAAGCTTCTCTTCCATTTCCCCGGTCCTGGCAGCAACGACCCCATTCAAAACTTCTTTATAGGCATAACTATTCATAAACTTGCTAATTCCGGCCTCCTCTATAGGTCTGGAAGACAAGTTCCTCTCTGGATCATTCGCACGATCGATCTCATATTTCAAGTGGGCTCTTAAAGTAGTGAGTTCTTTATTTGCAACATCTAAGGCCACTGGTAACACTTTTTTCTCTTCCTCTAACCCTTTGGTCATCTCTTGATCATCTTTGCGATGGCCTAGCAACATCCTACGGGCACGTGTAGCTTGGGTCTTCAACATGTCCATCTTATGCACTGCCTTCGCGGCGTTCTTCCTAACAATCTTTTCATAGTCCAACTCATGGGTGGCCCATTTCAACTCTTTCTATAACTCATCATTCTGCTCGCGGTAATACTATCCTGTGGCCATAATCCCACACATTGGCTCTACAATAAAAGAATGATCGGTTACTCAAATAGCAATATCAAAATAAGATCAACAAAGAAAAGGGTTAGGACATTACACGAGATGCATAATTATGACCTAGACGGTAGATCTTCTCAAAGCTCAAGGTGTTCAACTTTGCTTGGTCGTCATTTGTCATAGATTGCGCAGTAAAAGTATTTGGAGCAGGCTTGAACAAAAAACCATAACTGTGACGCCCCCAGATCCGGGGTCGGAGATCTAGGCGCTCACGGTCCATTTTCCATTAATAACATACCTGTTCTTGCACATAATATATATAACACAGTCATCGACCCCACAATAAACTCACACCACACACACACACACATGTTAGAGCCTCAGAAACGTCACACATTGATTAAACAGTAATAAAATTATCAGAGTTATTACAGACCGAATTAAATAGTATTTATGCTACCAGCAACACTTCGATATGAAGCGAAGTTGGCGGCTTGAAAGTTTGTTACGATACACTGCCTTGCAGAGGTCATACTGATAAATAAAACGAACTAACAAAAGCTGCCAACCAATCCGGCTAATGGGGCCTACCGGTGGAATCTCAAGTGTTGGCTCGGGTCTAGTCACCTGCTTTCGAGCAGTCTGTCTGGGTCTTGCCATTTCGCTTAGCTGTTGTGTTTGTAAAATTTGAAAACAAGCAAGAGTGAGCAACTATAGCACAGCAAGAAATATACGTATAAGGTAAGCAATATAACATTTCATATGATTGGCAGTTATTAAGCTTGTTTGTATCAATCAGATATAAAATCATTTGTCATAGTTGATAAATCTCGAAGGTGCAACAATATTTGCCCTTGTTTTCAAAATAAACTTGCAGTTCTAGATACTGCATTGAGTCAACATCTTTCTCATCAAAATAGAACACTATCAGCAACTTGGCACAAAAGCCTAAGAAGCAGTGTCAAAGAATTTTTCCAAAATGGAGGAATGGGACTTAAAGAAAACATAAAACCTGACAAGGATTGACGATGATCAGTCGCCACATCCAAGTCCAATAATCCGCGGGTCTTCTCTACCGGTAGAAGGATAGAAACTACATCCGTAACTATCCCTCGGGTGAAAACTACATCCGTAATCACCCTCGATGAAAACTACATCCGTGATCATCCTTCGGCAACACCTGGGCCGGAATAATAATTGATCGACCGCCTGGCTCACGGCCGCTTACACATCCCGGGAATCGTTCGTCAACGGTTCCCACACCTGCCAGAGTCCCTTTTTCTTTTTTTTCTTTTAAAACTTGATTTTGATTGAAAACAGAGTAATTGAGGTTCGACATCAGTCGACCGATGATTCTTGAAATTATACAAGAAGCAGAACCTGACCGGGGGTTTTCGAAAATGTTTTGAGTTCGAATGAGTTCGAGTTTGAAAGTATTAAAAAGTATCTTGGATTAACTTTGTCTTTAAATAATGAACAATGATTAATAAATAATATTTTAAGATTTAATATTAATAATTAATAAAATAATTATTCGATAAAATAAACTTTTAATCCAAGATAGGGTTTCGAGTATTTACGAAGATATAACAATAGTTATTTCAGTATACGATACCACCCGAATGACCCTTCAGGTTTTCGCAATCTAGATACGATATAATAATATACCGCTCCCCGGTCAATAGTATATACGGACCGCTACGACCTCTATTGCTAGAGTCGTTGTCCGAAGAAAACATTTCAATCTAAGTTCAAGGGGTACAAGCATATATGTACTTATACAATCTCAATTGCATCAATACTTCGATAAACATAGCATTTGATATAATTGAAAACTACAAACACAACAGTAAAAGTCCTTGTATATGGATAAGTTTTGAAAAGTAAACTTGCCTTGGTTTGGTTGGGGTGGTCGAGCGTGCGGATTCGAACGATCTATACATAAGCAATAATCGTTCGTTAGTACCTTAACAATATCTCTTTAATTACGGGGTTTTAGGGGGGTACGAAATTAATTTAACGACTTCGTCTTATGACTCTCTAGCCCCACTATAGGTTCATGCCATCCCTCGATTACACTCGTCACTTAATCGACTTAATTTAGTTACCACTTTCGAATCATAACCACTAACCCTAGAATCATGTTCCACTAATCGACTTTTTCCATTGCGCGAATTTTACTCTAGCATTTTTATAAAATCCAAAAATTCATATTTTAATCCAATTCCTTTTGGGTGGTCTTCACCACTGCATTCCCTACATTCTCAAATTTTTTCATGATCCCACATATATTTTTAGGGGTTTAAACAAGGTTCACAAGGGGGTTACTTAGTGCAGTCCATAATCCAGAAACACAATTCACTCCTCCGGCCATAACTTAAAATCTATACATCACCTAGCCATGAACCTTACATTTCCAGAAACGACATCAGGGGACAACATTTGGGGGTTCAAAATCGTGCTACAATACAGGTCAATGTTCCTGGACAAAACTCAGCAAGCACAAACTACTTAGATCAACCATTTTTCACACTTCCACAACATAATCAACACTTAATACACTTAGATCATGGTTCATAACACTCATGGAGATATATATATTATCCATAGTCATAAAAGTCACAATCTCAACATCAAAACTCAAGATCCATGTCATCCAATACTTATACAACCAAGATTAGCCCACAAACACATGGATCTACTACCAAACATTATAAATAATACATAACCAAGAGGGTTTGAGATTTTTATACCTTCTTGAGCACCTAGGAGGCTTGGATAAGCTTTTCACAACTCAACAACACCTTAAATGGTCTCCTACAACACTTACAATCCAAGATCTAAAAGAAAATCAAACATGGTTACTATTCACCCAATCTTTAACAATTTATAACTTGAATTTGGGTGGATGAAATGGATTGAAATTGCTAACATACCTTGTCTAGATGATGTAGATGACCTAGGAATTATGTGGTGATTTATGAGTGATGGAAGAGGGGAGGAGAAGAATTTTTCTTCTCCACTTTAAGCTTTGGCCGAGAGCAACTAGGCAAGGGGGAGGGGGAGATAGTTTGATTTTTGTGTTTTGTGTTTTTGTGTGTTATGTTGGGTGAATAATTGGTATTAGGTTAGGTTGGGTGATACATATCATGTAAGTATAGGTAAGTACTAGCAAGCATGGCTCCTTGTACTTCTTGTCCCCTTTTTTTGAAAAAGCTAGTAACTATGTACTATTCATCTTCCAATGGCTAACTAGTTTGCTTGATTTCTAACTACTTGGTTGCATGGGCTTGCATGCAATACTACTCCTTGTATTATTATTCTTCCACCAATGCTTGTTATTCAATCTTTAATTCGTATCGTATCTTAATTAATCTCTCGTAATAATATTTTGTCGCGTAGATATTTCACCTATAATTCCTTAAGTACTTAATTATGTAAATTCCTCGAATGTCCATAATTCCTCGTCATAATTCTTAATAAATCCTTTAATACTCTAACCATTCTCAAATCCCAAGTTTTATAAATATTACTAACAATAAGACTCTTGCCTTCACAATCTCCTTTTATATCTTACATAATAAATGCAACAACGCAGTTTCTCAGACAATCAATTCTATTAATCAACAGGGATGACTAGAAAGGTTCCATAATGACAATGTCACAAGATATTAAATAAAAGGAAATATTACCAAAAATTAGGGTTCTTACAATAACCTGGCCGCTCGCCAATACCCGCATCATCCACCATGTCATCACTATCAGAAAGTACACCACCCCCTCAAAATTGGAGTTAGAAGAATCAACATGCAATGTTGGTCTTTTTCTCCTTAACCCACCCCCGCTCAGCCTGACACTGACCCTCACTTTTAATTTACCCACCATGGGTGTAGCAGTCTTAATATTCTTCCTGCTCGCAGGCTCTCAGGCATCACGTTTCTGCTTTAGCCTCTTCAAAGGTCTATCCACGACAGGACTTCCCATTTCAGCCCGAAACTCCTCTTCTTCCCCCGGGCTCTCCATACAGGTTCCAGCATCATACGCCCTTTCTGGGCTATCCAACACAACTACTTACTCTTCTTTCTCCCTGGATTTCACTTGAGCATCAACAGAACCACCACAATTAACACCACGAATTTCTTCTCTCATCTTCCGGCTACGGATGTCAACGTCTTCCTCTGTTAGCAACACCCTTCTCAAAGTGGCAGAAACACTCAACGGCTCACTGGGTCCAGCCGGAATCTCCACCGTAGCTTGCTCAGTACCCTTGTTCCCTTAAGACAAGCAACGCTAGCGTTTTCCTTGGCAATAACTTGGCGTACCTCCTCAGGTGCCCCTGCAAATGCAGCATCCACCAAACCACCTGCATCCCTAGAGCCTCAATCCGCTCCTCAATGTTAGAATGGAAAATAATATCCTCACTCTCAGGTTCCTCCTGATCCTCCACGCTGGGCATCGCCTCCTCACTATTAACCAATTCCGCATCTTGAACATCCTCTTGGGCCCAACGGGCGATAGTCTCAACAGCCTCAATCTCAGCCTCCATCACATCCTCTACAACAACTCTGGTTCTCTTCTATCGTACAAAAGCTTGTCTCCGCTTACTGCCACCCCATACAACGGGACTATCTCCTGCAATAATCACAAACCGTGCACTTGACGGAGGGTGATGCTACAATTTCAAGAGGTTGAGATTAAACTTCTGCTCATCTAATTGAAGCTGCGGATGTAGCAGCAACTCTCTCTTTTGAGGATCTAGCACCGTCAAGGGACACAATGTCAGTTACGGAAATAGGAAAACAACATTACATAAAATCAAACCAAAGGTACTTACAACAATGCTGCTGCGAATCGGCCTGAAGGAAGAAATTTGTTTCATCCGACTTTTTTCCAAGGGCACGAACCAAATCTACCAACATGCCAATCTCGACGTCAGTCAATCGGCTCCGCTCTACCTTATAAAAACACTCGACCTTTAGCTGGAAATTGGGCATGTACTCAAGTCACCGCCCTTGATCCCTAGGAACTCCTCTTGCCAACACGGAATGCTATTTGGAAATTCAAACGATCGATAATCTCCCAAGGCCTTCCCACTGCGGCTTTGGCTTGGGCAAAACACTAACTCGTAGAATGGCTTTGCACCGCTAGCCTTCAAATTAAACAAACAAAAGAAAGCCCGGAAAGTAGGTTTTTTCTTTTTAGCATCGCAACTAGCAATAAACCATAAAATGCTTCTGATTGAGTTTAGGGTGAAATGGGAAAATTGACAGCGAAAGTGATAGTGGAAAAAGTGAACCATGAATTTATGCACACCCAAACGAAGACCCGCTTTTAGATGTGACACCGGAATGAAGGTATACCCATTCGCAGGTTGGTCGTACAATCTCTCGCCCGTAGCGGCAGCTCTCCACGAGCAGCCATCTTCAATGTGGAACATGCGACTAATATGCTCCCCCCACTCGGCAACCTTGAATGTACTGTCTTGGTTCAGATGTTTGAACCCGGCAAACTGAGCATCCATGGCCGCTTTGTCAAATTCTAGAAGCGGCACATCCAGGGTTCGGTACAAACTTTCGTAACTTCAAAAGTACTTGTGCTTATCCCTACGTGGAATAGTTGGAAACGTCAAATGGGGCCAATTGTCCTATTTCCCTCCCCGGTCACCATCACCGTCTTCTCACCGGCATCATTGGTATAAGGTGAATTTTCTTTTTGAGACTGAAAATACAAAGGCAAAAATCCAGTCAAATACACCAAATATACGGATCATACCGATTCAAACTAGTCCAATACCCAGTTTGACACCTACCCATCTGGTTGGCCAACGATACATATTCCACAAACACAAAACACAAAAATACCCTAGAATCGAACACCCAATTATCCCATTTTTATTATATACATACACATATATACAACAAGAACATATGCTATCCCCACAACAAACCAAAAAATCTACCAGAAACCCTAAATGTCATACCAACGGCGACTAAGAACAGGCAAAAAAGCACATCACAAACGCAACAAGCAAAAACCAAGTAACAACAAACCTAAATACAGTTATCTAATGAAGCAAAAAAGGATCCAACCCATCCTTACTATCATATATCTTTAAAAACCACAAAGACAAAATGGCATTCAAGAAATAAAGTGAAAATACGGAGCAAAATACATCAAAATAGTACAAAGCACTTACCGCCATCGAGAAGTGTACGAAGTGTTGACAATTCTTGAGCGAAAGAAATGACTTCGGCAATATATCAAGCAACTCGGGTCCAAACGCACAAAAATTGGGAGAGAAGAAGAGAAAATTAAGGAGAAAAGGTAAGAAGCAAAGAGAAGAGGAAAAAAAATGACAGAAAAAACTGCTTTTTCCACCTTTTATAGCCAAATACGGTTATCGAGGGGAATTAACTTCCCAAGTGACGTGGCATCACCTAGTTGGTACAACTCATGTCCGAGCATACCAATCGTCTTGGAAAATTGCACTCTTTATACCATTACTCTACTAATACTTCTTATTCTCCCTTTAAATCTATTCTATATATAATACTGCAACATACTACTTCAGTGTGAGACAATTTATTCCATGTTGGATTGACACGTCAGAACCACATCAGCTGGCTGATTAAACCTTGCGCGTCGTATATACACCCCTCTAATATATGCACAAATACCTATAACGGCTCTTGGCATATCTCTAGCATAATCTCATGTAAACCCTTTTCAGCTCTCCTAATTAAGGTCGATTAAACCCTCTATCGGGTAAGAATGTGTTGATTGATTGTAGTAATTTATTTTGTAACGTGTTCTGTTCAGGCATGTATATGCAGCAAGATGATCCTTACGACAAGAAGGTACCTTGATGAGGAGATTGATCATTTTTCCTTTTTAAAATAGGCAATGTTAAAGAAAAATGCCGTCTTATTTTAAGATGTATGCCAATCTGAATCATTTTCTTTGATTAAATTTTCGAATATCTCTCCCTCTATACTTAATGTGTTCAGTGATTGATGCAAGATGCAAGAAATAGGGCCAAAAATTATTAGTTACATCTCTACGTACCTTGTCAGTATGTGTATTTGTTTCAAAGATTTTATCTCGGGGAACAAAGAAATTCTATTGTATTTAAATTCTTTGGAGAACCGTGAAATGGTAAGTGTGAATTAACTCTTACAACCTAATGTTTCTAGATGTCTCCGTTATAGATGAACTCTTAATATAAGATATACTGTTTTTTTAAATAATATAGGAGGATATTTGGGCTATATGATGGGGTCTAAGTTTTATTACCTAATAGTCTTTCTTAGAGCATTTCCAATGGTATAAAACCCTTAGCTAAATTATCTATGTGGCTATATTTGATTGGCTATATTTTTGCACTCCAACCATCAAACCTTTAGCAAAAAATTATAGACAACCATATTGGATTGGCTATATTTGATGAACCAATGAACCCTTTACATATAATTTTACATAACCATAATTATAGATAATACCATTGGAGTGTACATCATCACCCTTAACCATAATTATGTGTTGAGTGATTGATGCAAGATGCAAGAAATAGGGCCAAAAATATATATAGTGCATAGTAGCTACTTTCGAAATCTTAATCAGATGAGTATGTTTGTATCTATTCTGATTATAATTTCTCTTTTGACCACCTTCAACCTCTGAACAGAACCAGAATATACTAACAACTGGTGCTTCAAAATATACGAATCGATGCTTATTGGACCCAAATATATACTGACCAGTGCAGTTTTTTCTTACAAGAAATATGTAATTTATTATTTTTATCTACCCAGTGCTTGGACAGGTACCTAATTTTACCTGAATGAATTTTCATTTCTACCGCTCAGGCTACTGCAATTCAAGACCAGGTATTGCCTTCTTATGGTCTTGTAAATACAAGATTTTTACAAGGGGAATAAGGAATTAAATTATGCTGCGTATTATTTTGCGATATGGTAATAGGTGACACAAAAATAATGATGACTTATCACAATTTAGAGTGCATCCACTGACCTTCCCTATGAAGATTGCTCTAGGAGCCCCTAAAGGTCTAACAATTTTTCGTAAAACAAAAACCTGTTATTTATCGCACTTTACACCTAATTTTTAGTTGATTTTGAATTTTAGCTTTTTCGTATAAATTACTAAGTTTCTCTGTGTGTCTATATGTGGTAGTGTTTTTGTCATGGCTAGCTTCGGAAATAATCATTATGGAGCATAACATTGAATTACAATTCAAGTGCGCATAATGAGCTTATAATACTACATTACAAACATGGTAGGTTTCCTTTGATGTTATTTTTTTATTTGTGTAATGATATTTTTCCTAAATTCACCTATTATTTTACTCTTCTAATAATACTTTTAATTTATTAATTATTATTTAATATTCAATATTAATAGACATTATATTAAAATATTGTAATGTTGTTATCCATTATATGTTTATTAAATAATATTGTTACTTATTTATCTCCTCTCCTCTGAGTTTCATAAGCAGCTATTTATGGTACACTTACCAATGTCGCAATAGTTGTTTTTCAGGTTCCAATCAAATTAAAATGTCCGCTTTTGACAAGAAAGGGTTTTGGAATCTCAACGCATGTGCTTGTGGAATCTCGGCATAGATAGCACTACAATAGAAATTCGAGAGGCTGAAGCCCTATCATTCGTTTGCTATCTACTTACTAAGGAGGTGAAAGGCTGATGAAACTTTCACTGCTACCGGCCAAAACTCTCAGGAATCCAATGGAAGCCAAGTAGGAAAGCGTTAATATGGTCTCGACTGCAGCCTAATTGAAGACCAAGACCACCGACAAATGATGTAAATAAAATCTTGCTTTGACAAGGCACACACATTTAGAATGGTTCTCCCTCCTCATTTGAAAGCTTAGTAGCACTATAAAGTTACATGTCTTACACATAGCCTCATTGTTACCACATGTAAACTTTACAACAGAATGATCTTACTCGTAACACAACCTATATTTTATCCTATTTTGCATTTCATATACAATTCTACAATAAACGAGGCTAGAGTATGCCCGTGCCTCGCACGGGCTATAAAGGTAGTTCATTTAATTACACAAAAAGGACATCCACTTTTCACTTCGCAATCACATCATAAACAGCACTATACACACCTATAAGTCACACCACTTATCTCTCTTACAAGCATTAAATGCTATTCCCCCCATTTATTTCAAATTCCATCATTTATTCAGGCCTAGGTATTCCTTGCTATTTACCCATTTAATATCAAATTCCTTCATTTATTTCACATCACCTTTTCATATTTATTCACAAAATTACAAGAATTCCTCAACACCTCAAAGCGTCCGTTGCCGATCGAACTTCTTTCTAAAATTTTTAACTCCCAAGTCCAGTCGCTAGTACTTGGGGGGAAAATTTCAATCAAATTTTCTTACTCCCAAGTGCAGCCGCTAACACTTGGGGGGCAAATTTTATTTTCAAAATTCAAACTACCAAGTGTACACTACAAGGATTTTTGCTTCAGAAAACAGGCAAAACGTGTTGTCTAAATATACCAAAAACTGTTAACTATTGGAAAGTCGTCTGATACATACCTCAGACAACACACAGCAAACTGTTGTGTAAGAGTTGAAAGACAAGTAAAAGCCACCTGAAAAGTGTTGTCTGATACCCAGAAACAACAACACTTCTTTGGAAACCTCTTGTGAAAGCTCCAATAACGCAACACGTTTTAACGAATATATTGTTGTTATTAAGTAGTAAAGACAATGGTTTTTAAAAGAAAGCCTATTGTTTAAGCCTGTTATGAAACTCTTAAATCATTTTAGACAACGATTTTTGCCTGTTGACCTTTGTTTCCTGTTGTATATTGATGTGTTGTCTGTTACGTAGCTATTGTCTCATATGATTTACAACAACTGTTATTAAAGATGCCTCCATTGGCTAAAATTAGACTAGACAATGGTTTATTTAGACAAAAAAACTATGCTAGACAATACAATCAACACACCAAAATTACTATAAATTAAACATTACTTAATAAAAACAATGTCAACATTGTAGATTTAATACAATCATTACACAACCATCAAAAAATCAGGTCTAATATCTGCTTGACCAATCTATATACATACATACAAATTTGAGAGTGATTGTCAGGCTTAAGGTGATCAAAGAACTAGTATCTTGAGAAGGTTCAGCCTCTCCTGCAATATCCATAACAGCTTCAATGCAGTTGCGTGAATCATTCGGTTCAATGCAATAGCGTGAAGGGTTGAAAATAAATTATCAGACCTTTGACAACCTGAAAGATCATACAAGATGTAACGTTATCAAATAGGTGAAATATTTCTGCAAACCAGATTATTAACAAAAAATTTCAAGTTCATAGAAGTTACGTAATCAATATACTTGACGAAGGATACAAAAGCACACACTACAAGGAAAGGTGAAGCCTCAAGTAAATCAAATGAAAGCATTGAGGTCCTCGGCCTTGGTCGCGACCATTCCACAAAGCGTCTTCCTGATGGCAGGACTGCTGCGGTTGCATTCATCTCACGGATGCCAACCCACTTAGCTTGCATGTACTTTTGCTTCCTCCATGAAGCAATATGCATTTTCCTTTCTTTCATGCATTTTTTGCAGGCAGAACATAAAATCTTCACAACAGCTCGGAGCCTTTCAATTTTTCCAACAAATACTTCAGGTAGTGGGTTGGTCAATTGACAGTAATCGTCTCCAGCTCTGGCTATCTCGAATTCGGCTCGAAAATTTAGCTCAATAACCACTTTGATCTCTCCTTTGATGATATTTGAATTGTCACTTCTAAATATGTATGATCCCCTGAAAGATTACAATCATGTCATACATGGTCCCAGAGATGTTAAGAAAATGTAAAGTATTACGGTTGTAAACAATATTTTTGTCCTCAACATGTTGTAAACTAAAAATATACTTTAAACACCTTAATGGATTCTTTCTTAACTAATGACTTAAAAATTACCCGATGGGATTTCTTTTGTACTCGTCCACTTGGACTTGCATATGGCACAATTGTAATTTGCAGTTTCAAGGAGGAGAGACATTTCTTTTTGTAGACAATTTCTGCAATCCGCTACTGGTTTCCGATAAACATAAGTAGTGCCTCCCAATTTTATGTCCCTTATAGTTTCTTTGGTTATTCTTCTAATCTTAGACTCTGCAGAACTGCTCTTGCGCAAAGTTACCTGCAGCAAACAAATTATCTGTCAGTTTGATTTCAAAAATTCGCAGATGTAATATTACGGACACATTTGGCACGTATCAGAACTAACCTGGAGAAGTTGATCCTGTGATTCCCAAAACACCTTATCCTTCTCAGCACTGCAAGAATCTACATCATTGTCATCCTCCATCTCCTCAACAACATAACTTCGGCTTCTCAACTAAACTAAGTGGCCCACATGTATCAATGTGGGACTACAATATTACCACTCGTCTCACATGTTCTTGTACTTATTATTCTGTTCTATTATGTTTAACAGAACGAGCATATGCTTACAAATAAAACTTAAATTCTCTAGTCAAATGCAAAAAAACAAATGTTTTTAATTTACCACAATACAAATCTGAACTCAAGATATGTCTGGCTGTTGTGGTAGTAGTTCCACAGCATCCGGAGTGCAATGTACACCATCAATAACTGTCCCCTCACTAATAGTTACGAAATGCCGCTTATTGACTGTACCATCTATTGTTGCAATGTATCTAGATATGGCACCATCTAAATAGCTCCCCTGCACAAAGAAAGGTACAAGGATATGAATTTTGAAAACATCTTAAGTTTTACGGCTGCGATAGTTAGTTGCCAGATTCACCGAATTAACATCATGCTGCTCATCTTTTTCCACCTTGGTTGGGTCATCATCAACTTCAACCTGCATAGGACCCAAGTCAGGATATCAATATATCATATATAGATTTATAAATGTACACATCATATAAAACAATTAATCCACCTCTTTCGTATATCCATTTTCCTGCCAGGTGTATATTGGAAATGACACAAACTGCGAATAGTTTTTCACTAGCTTCTGTATCCTTCGTGTTGAACGGACTTACATACACCGAGTTTTGAGTTTAATTGAGTTAGGGTTAAGAGTTTGTTAAGGTAGATGACCGGGTTTGAGGGATATTAACACTAATTAAATGGATAATCGAGTATAAATTTTGAAAACTAGGGTTTCGTTACTTTGAGGATTTAGGGTTTCGTCAAAATCGAATCATTGTGTGAGAAAAATTGATGAGGGTTTGGTGTTTATCAGCGAGGGAGACTCGATTAAATATGAGATGAACTTTAGATACAGAGATATAGAGATGTAGATCTGTGTTTATGTATGTGTTTGGACATAGAGAGCAAAGGGGGGAAACAAAAAATGAAAATTTTGGAGAAGGGGGAAATGAAATACTGTATTGGATAAGCGGGAGAATGGGAGAAAATATATGTTACTTAATTAATTTTACAACATATTAAGAATTAAATAGTTTAATTAATTTTTTAAAATTTTTTGAATGATTTCTTCGATGATTGAACCGTACGAAAGTTAAAAAAAAGTTCATTCTAGTGTTGGGAAAAAATAATAAAAAAAAGGTCGGGTTGTACGAGATTTTAACAAAAAAATAGCAAAAGTGCTCCTTCCTATAACGAGGCACGATCCAGATTAACTGAATGATTTCTTCGAAGATCGAACTGTACGAAAGTTAATAAACACTCATTTTAGTGTTGGGAAAAAATAATCAAAAAATAAAAAGGTCAGGTTGTACGAGATTTTAACAAACACGTAGTAAAAGTGATGCTTCCTATAACAAGATATGATCCAAATTCACTGAATAATTTTTTTCAATAAACACCCATTTTAGTGTTTGGAAAAAATAATCAAAAAATAAAAAGGTCGGGTTGTACGAGATTTTAACAAAACGTAGCAAAAGTGCTCCTTCCTATAACGAGGCACGATCCAAATTAACTGAATGATTTCTTCGACGATCGAACCGTACGAAAGTTAATAAACACTCATTTTAGTGTTGGGAAAAATAATCAAAAAATAAAAAGGTCAAGTTGTACGAGATTTTAACAAAAACGTAGTAAAAGTGTTGCTTCCTTTAACGAGGCACGATCCAGATTCACTGAATAATTATTTTTCAATGATCTCTTCGACGAACGAACCGTACGAAAGTTATTAAACACCCATTTTAGTGTTGGGAAAAAATAAGCAAAAAATAAAAAGGTCGGGTTGTACGAGATTTTAACATAAACATAGTAAAAGTGTTGCTTCCTTTAACGAGACACGATCCAGATTCACTGAATAATTATTTTTCAATGATCTCTTCGACGAACGAACCGTACGAAAGTTATTAAACACCCATTTTAGTGTTTGGAAAAAATAATCAAAAAAATAAAAAGGTCGGGTTGTACGAGATTTTAACAAAAACGTAGTAAAAGTGTTGCTTCTTTTAGCGAGGCACGATCCAGATTCACTAAATAATTTTTTTCAATGATTTTTTCGACGATCGAACCGTACGAAAGTTATTAAAGAACCATTTTAGTGTTGGGAAGAAATAATCAAAAAATAAAAAGGTCGGGTTGTACGAGATTTTAACAAAAACGTAGTAAAAGTGTTGCTTCTTTTAACGAGGCACGATCCAGATTCGTTGAATAATTTTTTTGAATGATTTCTTCGAAGATCGAACCGTACGAAAGTTAAAAAACACTCATTTTAGTGTTGGGAAAAAATAATCAAAAAATAAAAAGGTCGGGTTGTACGAAATTTTAACAAAAATGTAGTAAAAGTGATGCTTCCTTTAACGAGGCACGATCCAGATTCGATGAATAATTTTTTTCAATGATTTCTTCGACGATCGAACCGTACGAAAGTTATTAAAGACCCATTTTAGTGTTGGGAAAAATTAATCAAAAAATAAAAATTTCGGGTTGTACGAGATTTTAACAAAAACGTAGTAAAACTGTTGCTTCTTTTAACGAAGCACGATCCACATTCGTTGAATAATTTTTTTGAATGATTTCTTCGACGATCGAACCGTACGAAAGTTAAAAAACACTCATTTTAGTGTTGGGAAAAAATAATCAAAAAATAAAAAGGTCGGGTTGTACGAGATTTCAACAAAAATGTAGTAAAAGTGATGCTTCCTTTAACGAGGCACGATCCAGATTCGCTGAATAATTTTTTTAAATGATTTCTTCGACGATCGAACCGTACGAAACTTAATAAACACTCATTTTAGTGTTGGGAAAAAATGATCAAAAAACACTCATCCATATGGTTAGATCGTCCAAAAACATTTTTTAAAAAATTGATCAGGTTCAATCGATACGACACTAGTTAGAAGGAGTAATACTTTTGGCTGATTTATATTATAAACACGTACAAGGATGATTTATTTTTTTATAATTTTTTATACACATCACTAAAATCAGTATATAACATTATCTGTATGGTTGGATCGTACAAAAATATTTTTTTAAAAATATATCATGTTCAATCGGTTAGAGCGAGTAGTACTTTTGAAGAATTTATATTATAAAGACGTACAAGAATGATTTTTTTTTTCTAATTTATTTTACACATCACTCAAATCATTAGATATTAACATCCGTACGGTTGGATCGTCGAAAAAAAAATTATAAAAAAAATTATTCCAAAATTATACTAGTTTGATCAAGTTGTACTTTGACAGTTGACCATTAAAATATCATACAAGAATAATTTGTTTTTTTCTAATCTTTTTACACATCACTAAAATCAGTATATAACATCATCCGTACGATTGGATCGTCGATAATTTTTTTGTTAAAAAATAGATCATGTTCAATCGGTACGACACTCGTTAGAGCGAGTAGTACTTTTGGAGGATTTATATTATAAACACGTACAAGAATGAATTCTTTTTTCTAATTTTTTGTACACATCACTCAAATCATTAGAACACTACTATATTGTCAATATATATCTAATTAAATGATATTCCCAATTTTTGAAAAAATAAAAAATTAATTTGGTTTGAGATCTTAATAAAACACTACTATATTGTCTAGTACTTGTAACTAGTGCTTTATCCCGAATTATTGTTTCTATTTTTTTAAAAATATTTTTCGATGATCCAACCGTACGGATGTCAAGATATATCTAATTAAATGATATTCCCAATTTTTGAAAAAATAAAAAAAATAATTTGGTTGACGATCTTAATAGAACACTACTATATTGTCTAGTACTCGTAACTAGTTGACCGAAAAATTACCAAATCAAATAAAATTTTTTTTTTGAAATGTTGACAATCCTTTATTATAATACCCGAGTCTACCCATGCGCAGTTAACCAATCAGAAAATTATGAATTATTTTAGAACCAATCAGAGCTGACTTCTAAATTTTAGACCAATCTTGTTATATTAAGGATTTTCCTTATTTACATTCTCACCATACCTCACATAAATTTCCTGAGGTTAATTTTTTTTTTTAATATAAATACACGAGAGTGTTATTGTAATTACAGAAAATTATATACATTTACAAAAATGCCATTACTATTTTGTTCTAAAAAATACTTGCATCTCATGTAAGTTTCCTGAGTTAATCTCAGGAACTTTATTCTTTATTTTTTAAAATTGTATGTTCGGTGCGTAGCACGGGTAGAATGCTAGTAACATTAAAAGGATGGATCTTGACCTCGGTACGATTGGATAATCAAGAAATATTTTTAAAAAATAAACTAAAATAATTTACCAAAATTTACGTAATAACATTCGAATTTTGAGTAAATTTTCACACTTATAATAATAACATACAAAATTTTGAGCAAATTTTGAGAAAAAGGCAGCACACTTTCCCCCCTTTTCCCTTAACCAAAATTGTTACAAGTACGTTTTCCCCCTAAAAATAAAATTATTACCAGGCGGCACCCTTTAATCTATCTACTCCCCCTCTCAACTCTCTCAGACTCTCCCTCGCTCTCTCTCTTATCTCTCGCTCTCTCTCTTATCTTCTCTCTTCTGTTCTCTTCACTCTCTTCTCCTCTCTTCTCTTCTCTACTCTCAGATTCACTCTTCTATTTTAATTTTCAATTAGGGTTTCGATTGGGGGTTTTCAGTTCAATGTAAAATTGGGTTTTATATCTACATCTACATACAAATGTGTACTTGTATATGGGTGAAATGGTTTGTGCACTTCCATCTCAGAATATATGATTGCGTTTGGTGTGTTTTCCAATTTACGGGTCTATTCTACATGTGAATCATATTGGCTCAATTGACTTTGCAAAGGTTCATTTGGGTTTAGTATAGGTATTGACTTGATGTTTCTCAGAGTGCATCAATTCAGGTATGCTTTCCATATTCAGTGTGTAATTGAGCTAGGTGCAACTAACCTGGTAAGTTGAATATATTTGATTGAGCCAAGTTTAAGTAGCTGATATATCTCCTTCAGCACATTTAAGTGTTCATCATGTCTAGTATTGTTTAATTTCTCATATAATCTTTAAATTGATAAGAAAATTCGGCAAAAGGCCATGGCCACTAAAGAATTTTGAAAGATTTAAAAGCATATTCTGTCTTACCTAGCAAAAAACAAATACTCTGTCCTATTTATCATGGAGTGGATGTTTGTGTTCTGCCACAAATACTAAATATAAAGCTTGCTGTTTTTTTTTGTTATATATCTAAATTTGCTGTTCTGTCTACTCTTTGTTTTTGCGCGCACAAGTAAAAAGAATGGTACTACCTAAGGTCTGCTTTTATATAGTTGGTTAGCAACTTGATATACTGCTGCTTTCTTGAATAAAGTTAAAAGTTATGTAAGTATACAACTTTGCCAACTTACAGATTAAGAAGTGTAGCCATTCATGTAGGTTCATTTTCTCTACAGTTTTTTTAGTCTAAACTGATACATAATTAGTTATGAACTTGAATGCCTGATATTGTATACCAGTAAGTACATTTTCAGTTCCAACCCATAAATTATCACAAGCTTCCAGTATTTTTCCAAAAATATATCAAATTGAAATTCTCAAACAGCCAGGGTCTGATGGTTGATAGAAATATCAAAGCTCAACTAAGTAATACCGGTTGTATATGATAAAAAAAAGTTTTACTTCTTACAATGAATTCAATATCCTTATTGTTAGCGTCGATTCTGGACTACCTATATATGTAGAATCTTTCGTGATATATATCACTGTTTAGCAGTGATTATCCTACACAGCCATGTTGTGTTCAACGACGGGCACAATTAGTAACAATTAATGGTCTATGGGTCTATAACTTTAGAAATGTGAAGACATATTATTTTGACTTACTGTATAAGTTGTTTCTGAATATGCCTTGAAAGACATTATGAGTTTGTATGTATGTTTAATTATTTATATGTGTGTCTGTAGTATGCATAACTGAATTGTCTTTTTAATTAATAGTGATAAAGGAAACCCTATTTTGCTAACAGCTAGTATCATTTTATTTCTACTTCCAAACATTCAAGGCTGTGAAGACAATTTCTTTTCTTTGTTTCAGCTTGTAAAGTGGGACCAATACAGCTTTGCGTCAGCTATGGGACCCGCTGGTGTTGAGCTTTTGGCTGGAGGTTTAGACGGCTATGCCAATCAAGCAAAACGAGTTGAGGAGTTATTCGGAAAGATATGGCCACCACCAAACGTCTAAGTATTTTCTTACCACAGAGAAGCTGACCATCCTAAATAAGACAATAAGTTGAGTCCATGTTTTTTTCTTTAATGTTCAAGCTCGGTGACTCTGTACTTTGCCTTGTTCTTTTCTTAACCTTCTGTAATGACCCTTCTGTACTTTGCGGTGTAGTAAATTTGATTCATGTATGTGGATTGTCTTGTATTTGTTTAGTTTGTTTTTTGTAAGTTGAATTGGGGTTGCATTTGTTTAGTTTGTTTTTTGTAAGTTGAATTGGGGTTGATGAAATGAATCTTTGTTTTGTTTGAATCTCATTCATGAATTTGATAATTGTGTAATAGCAACGATATTAGCAACGGATTGGTAAAGTCTATTGGCAAAGCTTATGTAGCTAAATAACATATGAAGAAGTTGGATATATTCAATTGTTTGGCCTTTGTTGATTTGTTGGATGCCAATTTGGTAGGTTAGTCATCTTTTAAATATGTTTTTTTTTCATGTGCAGTTCATTAGACAACAGTTTTAAACAGAAGACACTTGTATGAGTTGAAACACACAATAGGCAAGAATCTGTTGTGTGTTGGATTATGTTCATACAACACTATGTAAAGCACTTGTGTTAAATATCATTACACAATGCCACGATGGAAATCACTTGTCTCATTCTAACAATACTTTTTACGAAGTATTGTCTATGCTTCATTCACATAATATTTCTAAAAAATGTTGTGTGTTGGTTAACTGTCACACAACACTATGGATAAGATATTGTATGACTGCTACTTAGACAACAGACCTAAAAACGCTTGTCTAATCTAAAAATACTTATGCATTTACACAACACCCCTGGTTTTGGCCTATTGTGTGAATGTAGGATTAGACAATACTTTTTCGAGTAGGAAAATACTAGTTGTCTAATCATTTCGGGCAACACTTTTTTCCATGGGTGTTGTCCGATACGTGTCGTCTATTGCCAGATTTCTTGTAGTGGTGGCCGCTGCTACCACTTGGGAGGCAAATTTCCTTTCGAAATTTCCCTAACTCCTAAGTGCATCTGTTACCATTTGGAGATTAATCCTTGGCCAAATTTTTTCCAACTTCTAAACGCACCCGCCAATACCTGACGGATGTAACTAATCCAAAAGTCCAACAATGCCTATATGTCACCCACCCAAAATCCTAAACACTATCACACATATATATACATTCCCTACAAATATACATACAATGAGGTTCAAAACTTATAAACATCGGCCCAAAAAATATAATCCTATCACTATAAACAGATATGCAAAATACACATAAACAGAATAAAGCCAAACATTTCCTCTCTAACAAAACCATTCATCAAAGTGAAATCCATTCAAACAAAACCAAAAAATCTCAGGTTTATTTCAAATATTCATTATACAATTAAAAAACAACCAATACAAAAACTTAAATATACCCTACGGATTCACGGGGGCTTCCACCATCGCTACTACTGCCATCGTCGTCCTTGTAGCCACCACCAGCCCCATACAACACAACGTCCATAATGTAGAAATAAATTTCCAGAAATAGCTCCGGATTGGTCTCCGGTATACCCCTCAGCACAGGTATAGAATTTTACCATCGTTAATGAAGAAGTCGACGAAAAGTTGAAAAGGTTTGAAAGCAAGAGCAAAGAGGAGCAAAAATGGCTGATAACACATTTCTGCAGCCTAACGTCTACTTTTATAGCCAAAATTCGTAGGTAGCGGAACCGTTGCAATAAATGACATCCAATCCCCAAGATGGTCAGCCTCGATCAACAACCAACCTTTGAGTTACGAGTTATTTTCGACAGTCACAGTTAATTTCCTAGTTAACAACAACTTGATAATTTATGCATTTTTGTATAACCACTGCTTTTCAACAATTACCTCAATCATTCATCATTTTACATTTCCAAATTCGTTACTTAAGAGTAATTCTTTTATTTTGTTAATAATGTTCTCATAATTCCCGGTATTCACAAAAATAAAATTGTTGTTTTTAAGAAAATTAGAAATAATTCTTTACTTTCCACGTAATTCCAATTACATATCTATTCAATTGACATTATTTCACTAATTACATTCAAATGTCGTCAAGCACACACGCGAACCATCACACTTAGTAACTTGAAACCATCAAATTTTTTTCTAACTCCTGATTGTTTTCCGCCAACGTTTGGGGGGTAACCAAATTTTCTTTGCATCATATTTTTTTCTATGTTCTGATTGTTGTCCGCCAACACTGGGGGACAATTGTATCAAAAGTTTTTCTAATTCCCGAGTGTTGTCTGTCTTGTGTTGACGGGCAACCAAATTTTTTCTAACTCCTGAGTGTTGTCCGCCAACACTTGAGGGGCAACCAAACCAGAGTTTCCATGATTTTATTTGTAAAATCTCTATTACGCACACTATCCGTGCATCTTCACCTCCCTTTTCTCTCTCCTCCCCCTAACCACTAAAGTGAATAGAGGGAGTGGGGGCAATAATACGTACCATGTCAACAGGAGGGACGACCGCGGTCCTTGACCACAAGCGTGGACCCTTTTAACACTTAGCATACTTAGCATAGTTTCAATCACGAACGAAGACATACATGTTTTAGATATAATTAATTCTGGTCACTCTATTATACAATAATGTTTTAAGCTAACGCGTGCATAAAAACAATCATTAAGTAGCAGGTTAGATAAAGTAGACATCCTCAAAGGTCACTCAAAGCCATACCCCAAAGGACAGGGACAATAGCGCACATTACCAACTGCCCAACTGTAGAGTTACAAAAAGGATAAAATGACAACTGTAGAGGTATGGCCATACCTTGCACTATAGCTAGAGATGCAAATAAAGCCCATCGGGCCGGGCTTTGACCGGGTTCTTGAAAAGCCCGGGCTTTGACTTTGACCGGGTCGGATCGGGTCGGGCTTTCGAGAAATATCTAGGCCTTTTTCGACCCTCGAGGCGGGCCGCGTCGGGCTTTTATTCGGGTCCGAACCGGGCCGGGTCGGGCTTTTATTCGGGCCCGAGCTAGATAGAGTCGATTTCTTGCAAATTCGATAAGTTTTTATATATTATTATTATAAATAAATAAATACAAAACATATATTTTATACAATTGATGAACCACCAACAAGAATATTGACAATCTTTCGATCGTTCATTGATTTTTTGATAAATCAACGGATTACAGGTATACTTGGTATATATTTTATTCATGTTTGATAAATTTAAGTATTCAGATAATATATTTAGTAATGAACATGTTAATATATATATGTGTTTGAAGTGTTTTATATTTGTAATAAGTGTGAATACATAAATATATATGTCAATATATAAGAAAAATCGAATTCTATTCGGGCTTAAATCGGACTTTAATCGGGCTTTTTTCCGGGCTGGGCCGAAGCCCGGGCTTTTGCCGGGCCGGGCTTCGCCTAAAAATATAGGGTCCGTTGAAGGCCTTAATCTCGGCCCGAACCGGGACGGGCTTTTTGGGCCGGGCTTTGACCAGATTTTGACCAGATCGGGCCGGGCTAGATTTTCGGGCCCAGACTTTTTGTGCATCTCTAACTGTAGCCATAATGACTGCCACGTGTCCTACAGGGTTATAAGGTTTGGCCAATAATTAGCACACTTTATTCACATTTCAGGGATATATGCAAATTTATACATTCACACTCACAAACACTCTCTCGATTAACTTCTACTTATCTGATTATTATTATTCCGATTACTGATTTTCACACCGAAGGTGCTTGACGACCACCATCCCGGACAAGCATTATTTTAGAGGCGTCCAATTTAGATGAAGACATCGCTACATAGGTGAAGACATCGCTACAACAATGATGGGAGCCAATAATCACTCGTGGGAGTTATCACGGAATAACAACGATGCTGATGCTGCTATTGCTAGAGACCCCTTTGAAGGAGATGCTTAAGACATTTGGGATTGCTTCTTATTTCTAGTGCTATATTTTGTTATTGTCTAGTTTCTATGATTCTGATCTAAGCATTATATTGTAGGTTTGTATTTTGGTGAACTGGATGCTTATTTTTGTTTTATAAATTGAACTTGCTTCTTTTTGGAGCCGAGGTCTCTCTAATGGATTCCCCCTCTTATTTATTTATAAAATTTAATTAATGATTCGGAAAAATTAATTAGATAACGTTATCATCTCCCTTATTATGGTAATCAATAGTTGAAAAGTATTGGCGAAAAATTGATTTTTTTTATTTAATTTGCGACCGATGAAAGAAAAAAGAATAGGTAATAAATAACTACTGTATCAAGCTAGCCGTAGATTAAGCAATTTGTACTTATCATAAATGAATAATGTTTTTATAAGATAAGTGACTGAGAGTTCATGTGATCATCATCTCAGCTAAAACAAATCTTAAATTGCCTATTACAGGAGTCGTACAACTTGTGCAATACTTCTTATCAGAAATCACAAAAAAATTGCTCAGTTGACTACAAGACACCCGTATAGCTAGGTATTTTCTATATATATAATAGAAGCAAGTACAACTTCCTCACATGCAATATCTCATGGCTATTTCTTGATATTTTCTCTTTTTTCTTTTTCTCTCAAGTTCCGCTTTCAATCATGCAAAATGTTTGCAGCTCCTATTGCTTCTTCTTCTTTGTGTACTTCTAGCCATTTCTTGATATTCTCTCGTTTGATTGCTCCGCTTCTTTCGTTTTCGCTACAGAATAATATAATATTAATTACAGGTATTGAAATTAAGAGTAGAAGAGTTGATGGCTAAAGAGCCAACCAACATTGAAATTGTTAAATTACAGACCAAAAATGTTCAAATATCCCAAAAAAATATAAACATCATCTGCAACAGATTGCAATATTTAAATCACATTGTTCAGAAGCTTTGCTAGCTCTTTATTTGTAGCTCAATCTGAAAGATCATCTCTTCTTACATCTTAGTTTTAATCATAGTTTTACTTTCCCACACATCATATATATATACATATACACATTTTCTAGCTGATCATAAATCCGACATCTTATATTAGAGTTGGAGAACATGAAATTCAGCAAAGAATTGAAGTCACAAATGGTGCCCGAGTGGCAAGATGCGTACATGGATTACAAGTATTTCTCAAGAACCTATTAAAAGATATTCTTCATCATAAAAAAGAAACTAATCCTCCTCCACCCTCTGATAATCCATCTGGATTAACGCGAACTCTTTCACATTATATAGTTTTTAGCGGTTTGACATCAGTACAAAGAAGTCTTTCTATGCGCAGTACTAGCAGTAGTCATCATGAAGACATTGAGAACCACCCGATTGTGGTGACCAATGTCAAGGGAATTGACGGGGAAGATGGCTATGTGACGACTTATCGTGGGGATGGAGAGGATATTGGAGAGCATGAGCTTATCTACTTTAACAAGCTTGATATTAAATTCAATAAAGTTAACAACTTCTACAAGGCAAAAGTTGAAGAGGTGCTGAAGCAAGCTGATGAGTTGGATAAACAAATGAATGCTTTGATTGCTTTTCGGATCAAAGTTGATGTTGACGGAGGAATTTGGGAACAACAAAACTCGAGGTACGTCGCCGAAAACAAGATCTTAGATGGTGGTTTTTCTCCGGAAAAAGTGATGGTGTGTGGTGGCTGCAGATAATTGGTGGCTGAGATTGATAGGGTTAGTGGCGGCTATTCAGAGCTCTCGACTTCCAACCCCTCAATCGGCCTACGTACCCCGGTATTTATAGGGGATCAAGCCATACGTAGTTCTTGGAGAACAAGAAACCCAAATGGGCTTGGATAACGGACCAGCTTCCGGAATGTTCTACTATGAGGCCTAACCACAAAGGCCCAAGGCTCATCCAAGATCTCAAGACTTCACGGATAAGGAAACTTCCCCCGTCGAGGACTAGTCCTATCCGTTACCAGCTATTTCTTGATTTCAAGGATGCAAGTATAGCCGTGGTTTATCCCAAGTGCATAACGCATCCCTGTCCCCCGAATGAGAAGCACCCACCAGATAGCAGGACAGGTGATCCAGAGCTTTTGGGTGCAAAGTGCAGGATTACTCCGAAGTTCCCCAATGAGAGCGCGCCCATTGGCTACAGGAACAGAGCTCCCAAAGCACACACCAAAAGTCCCCATCTTTCCACCATAGGGCGCGCCCTTATTGTTTAAGAAGGGTCCTTATATCCAGGCAAACCCCTGGAGGCCTTCTGCGACGGACATCCCCCTCCTGAGATACGACAGGAGGGAATTCTTCAACTTCTGGAATTCCAGCCTGAGTGGAATCCAAGTTTGAGTGGAATTCACATTTGAATGGAATCCTAGGAGAGATTTCTTCAATGTCTTCTTAGAAAATCAACTTAAATAAATCTGTCACTTTGTTTGAATACTTAGGGCGCGCCCTCTTTGTAGAGAAAGAGAGGGCGCGGCCTAACTTCCTCATTTACTTCCAAAACCCTAATTTATCCTAGAATTCCCCAAATTTAACCCATATTTGACCCAAATCCATCTTGAAAATACCCGAATCGAATTTTGGCTATAACAGTTGATAATCCGACACATGCTTGGTTTGGGACTGCTGTTGATACGGATCATCTTGCATCCACCACCTCATTATCAACTTCATTTTCTTCGTCTGGGAGGGGGCCAAGCAGTAAGTACAATATTATACGTGCACACACACGAACACACACATATTATTAGATAGTTGGTCGATAGCAGAAATTAATTAGAATGACTTTTGCGCGCAATTAAATTAATTATGAATTGTTGATGTGCAGAAAGAATGGGTGAGCAAATGGATAAAATAGATGAAGATAGATCGCTTAGAGGGATGACATCCGAAGAATTATCGTCAAATGATTATCGTACCACAGACGAAATAAAGCATTCATCACGCCAAGTTGTTCCACAAGTAACGATCAGCAGCAGGTCAATCATTAGCACAGAGGAGAGTGAGTTGATTACTGGTAGACCACCATCACTTGAGATACTAAAACGTGTGACAATAAACAAACCAGATACGCCTCTTTCGACAATCAAAAACATCCTTAATGTCCCAGTTGATACAAACTTGAAATTCACTACCGAAAATCTCAGTAAAGTTGAAGATCAACTGAAAAAGGCTTTTGCTGAGTTTTATTACAAGCTTAGACATCTAAAGAGCTACAGGTAAATAATTATAAGTTAAATCCAGCCATTTTAATTAGTTATTTGGTTTATTTACTTAATTGTGCATTACTGTTTAATAATGAATGTAACAGCTTCTTGAATATTCTGGCAATTTCCAAGATCATGAAAAAACATGACAAGGTACGTACGCAAAAAATCAATCAAGTAGTCCATCTAATTGTGTATACTCTATGAATGCTTATAAAATAATACTCCCTCTGTCCCATGAGTTTGTTTACATTTACGGACCAGTTTTCGGCACGGATTTTAAGGTGTATTTTAAGGATAGGTCTATAACTTATTTTTTATATTTTCTTTTTTTTGTATAAAAATAGAACAATCCTATTTTTATACAAAAAAACGAAAATATCAAAAATAAGTTATATAACTATATTTAAAATATACCTTAAAATGCGTGTCAAATACGCAATTTTTTATGTAAAGAAATGGATGGGACAGTGGGAGTAACTAACAATACCGACACGTAACCCTTGTATCAATAGGTTGGACTCTGGTTTTAGATAGTTTAATTTCCTGATATTCAGATTTGATCAATCAATTTGCAGATCACTTCAAGAAATGCTTCCAAGTCCTACCTAAAAATGGTTGACAAGTCGTACATAGGCAGTTCTGATGAGGTGAGGGGTTTTTCTTAAACTCTGTTATTTCTACTTCAAAAATGTATTCTAAATTGTTATTTCTGTTTTTAATACTCTGTTATTCCTACCTAAATTGTTATTCTAATTTAGTACCATTAATATTTTTTCTTCCTATAATAAATTCAATTCAATTTGATTTAATTGAATGTATGAATATTTTAATATAAGGCTTCCCTATTTTATTTGTGTGTGTGTTTAAATGGAATAAGGTTTGTGTGTATTCTTCAGAGAGATGTTTTAATTAAAAAGCTAATGTTATTTCAGAATAACTAAATTGGCTCATTACTTAGGATTTCAAATTTTTGAGCACTTCCAGTGGTAGTATGGACCTCCAATGGTAGTATGGAGCCTTTCAATTTACACTACTCAAGTTTTGCTAATCAGTTCGTGGGTAATCAACCACAGATAATTCCGAAGCTCCTGGACAGGGTGGAGACGACATTCATTAAGCATTTTGCTAATGCAAATCGAAAGAAAGGACTCAACACACTTCGACCAAAGGCTAAAAGAGAAAAACATAGAGTGACTGCTTCTTTAGGTACGCTAGCTTGCTACCTCCAAGTTCTTTCCAGTGATTACCCATGCATACAATTTAATGTATATATATTAGTTCTAAAATGTTGGGAAACATAATTAGAATATAACAATTAACAATTCCACCAGGTTTCCTTGCTGGTTGCACAGTAGCACTTATTTTCGCTCTCATTTTGAGTGTACGAACCCGTAAAATTGTTGAGAAGTATGGCCATGGACAGTACATGGAAACCATGTTTCCCCTGTACAGGTATAAAAAAAAAAAAGATTGCATACTTCTATATATTGTGACATGTCTTAATTGATTTATATATATGTACTTGAAATGCAGCTTCTTTGGGTTCATCGTCTTGCACATGCTGTTCTACGCGGGGAATATATATTTTTGGAAGAAATATAAGATAAACTATCAGTTCATATTTGGGTTCAAGGCAGGAACTGAATTAGGGTATCGAGAAGTTTTCCTACTGAGTTTTGGTCTATCTGTGCTGGCATTAGAGCATCTCCGAAGGTGTTAGCTAAAAATGATTGGCTAAATTACGTAAAATATTGATTATGTAAAATTTGTCGAACCTGTAAGACATTGTGTTCCGATGGTATTGGGTATAATGATTGACTATATTTTAAAAATGGTATGTTATTAATATTTCAAGTTGTTATTAATGGAATATATAATTTTAATATAGAAATAAGTGATGTGACAATTCATTACAGGTCTCTAGAGGTTCGACAAATATAACCAACATCAAGAGATTATCTATAATTATAGATAACTGTTTTGTCCCATTGGAATGCAAAATTTTTTACACATTCTTTATAATTCTTATTTATGGTAATTAATTTAAAATTTTACCTAAGAGGTCTCTCCCATTGGAGATGCTCTTAGCAAGTATTCATGCAAATCTTGACATGGACATCGACCCTAAAAAGAGCATGGATCCTCTATCCCCTTCTTCGTGTTCCCTTCTGTGTCCTCTGTAAAAAAGAGTGCTCCTAGCGGGGTCCCTTTATTAAAAAATATTATTATTATTACTTTTTAATACAAGGACCCCGCCAGGGGCACTCTTTTTGTACAGGGGACACAGAAGGAGACACGAAAAAGGGTACAGAGAATCCTCACCCGAAGGTTAACCGTTCCAATTAAAGAATTAAGAAAATGAATACTAAGCACAACTTGAACAGAAGAATACGCTTTATATAAAACCTGACTGGGCACCCATGTCATTTCTCAAATGTCAAGTGTACCGATTTAATTCAAGTTCAGTTAAATTTCGATAAATTAGGGCTAAACAGTAATTCCAAAAGTCGTACATTTGCGTACAAAATAAATTACGGCGAAAAAAAAGTAATTTGACTAAACAATCGTACAACCCGCAATTCAGTTAAATTTCGATAAATGAATATGTTCGAAATCGAAAATTTTAATTCATTAATTAAGATTATTCATTTATCGAGATAAAAAATGCATTATTCTTATTATATTAGGACTAAAAAAATTATTTATTTAACGAAATTATTCTTTATCGGATATTTATTTATCGATATTCTACTATGCTTGTATCAGTGTATGTATTCTCACATGCATGCACGGTTGTAAAAATCGGTAACTCGGGCCGAGTACTCGTTTTGGACCCTTAAACCGATCCGCGTAGTGACTAATTGGACCAGAAACCGGTTTTTGCTATAACTCGGTCAAGACTCGGGTTGACTCCGAGTAATCGGGGTCAAACTCGGGTTTGACTAAATTTTATTTTATTTTTGCTAAGTACTAAAATATAATTTTTATTGCTCAACTTATAGACTATAGTTATAATCTAGATTTGGCCCAATTAAAAGTCCTCTCTCTCAAAGATTCTATACATACACTTATATCACGTTTTAGTATTATTAGTAATATTAATATTATTACTTGGACACATGTACACTAAAATTAGAATAAATATTATTAGTAATATTAATATTAATATTATTGTTAAGTTTTAAGTTTAACGCATGTACACTAAAAACAATATCCGAGTACTTGCCGAGTTTCCGATTACTCATTTTTCTGGAACAAAACCGAGTTGGTCCGATTTCCGATTTTTACGAACTTGCATGCATGTTGTCACGTTGTGTACCGCTCTTATCTTGTTTCTCTATTACTTCTCGCACTTATTGCTCATTGCTCTTGTCTACTTATCTCTTCTTGTCTCTTTTTGCTTTTATAAATACTACTCCCTCCGTCTCATAATGCTACTCTCGTTTGATATGTCGGGACTATTTATAACATTAGACAAATTACTAATTTACATCTAATCTATAAGACCAAATATAGTCATGAGTGATCTTGTTGGATTCGTATTTATGAATACTTTAATACAGCGAAGTTTTTATATTTAAATTAATAAAAAAATTAAAGATATTAATGATTAAAAGTGTGTGTTGGTACTTAGCAAAAAAAAAAGTGTGCGTTGGCAAACGTGTCCAAGAGAAATGAGAAAAGTTTTTAGTGACAAGGGAGTATCTTATAACCGTGCAAATGAAAGATTCTTCTTTTAATATTTATAAATATATTATTTTTTTTGAAATATAACTTTAATTAATTTACATATCTTATTATTATTAAAACAATTATATATATATATATATATATATATATAATTAACACGTTCAATTTAATATTTGTGTTTTATCCTTAATTCTTAAAATTTGATTTGAAAGATTTTATAGCCCACATGAAATAAATAAAATAATCTTTAATTTAGTGATGATTTATAATTATTTTTTAATTAAATTAAGCAAAAACAAAAGAGATAAGAAATTGACGATTTTTTACGTTAAAAATTCTATTCGATTTATGAAAACTACTTATATTTCGTTTTGATTATCAAAATACCCTTTTTATTATTCGAAGATAATTCTACCAACAACCAAATAAAATTATATCCTATTATATAATAAGAGTAAGAGGGATAATATGGAGTACTACCATAGGTCAAGGATTCGACTCTCATAAACAACATATTTAATATTTATATCTTTAACTTAAAACCATATATCTTATTATATTATATTAGAGAGTAGGGAACCTGAGATATATCTCAGGTAAGTTCCCTGAGATAGTATAATTTTATATGTAAATATGTGTGGGCATTTTTGTAAAATCAAGATTTGTTTAAAATTTTATTAATTAGCCCTGCGGGCTCAATAAATTCTAAAGTGTATCTCAGGAAAGTTCCCTAAGATTAATCTCAGGGTCCTTTTTCTCATTATATTATATATCCTATAATTTAATAAGAGTAAAAAGGATATTTAAAAAGGTCTAACATAGATTAAAGGTTCGATACCCATTAATAACAAATTATTAAATAATTTATTATATAAAAAAATAAGAAATATAATATAAAATTTTACTAATAACAAAACAAGATATCAAATTCTAAAAAAAATCGGTAATAAATCCTAAATTGAAGTTGTCAACCAATGTCAATACTGATAGAGTATACGGAACAAATTTGTTTTTCATGTAAGCGTGTAACTAGCTCTCGCTGTGTAGTGTTTATAGGTTTGGGATGGGAGACTAAGAACAATGACCATGATTTGAAGTTATTAATATGTAAATTAATTACTAAAAATTGGGCAAAGGTCTCATTTACCTATTTTTATTATTAGTGGGTCCAAAATACCCGTTCACGAGAATCTGGCCCAAAATGCCTACTACTTACCGATATGTATAACGGAGTATAAAATATATACTCGCATTACATACA
Source organism: Saposhnikovia divaricata (assembly GCA_036435485.1). Classification (NCBI taxonomy): domain Eukaryota; kingdom Viridiplantae; phylum Streptophyta; class Magnoliopsida; order Apiales; family Apiaceae; genus Saposhnikovia; species Saposhnikovia divaricata. The sequence goes on along the minus strand of CM071594.1, from coordinate 131,329,223 downwards.
AGTACACATAAAAACTACGCGTGAATTGAACTTTTCATTTTCATTTAGTATGTGATTGTGGAAAGCTGCTCTACAACAATGGCGTCTGATTGTGTGATTGGTCAATTAGGTATGCTTTCATGTATCTCTAACTGCTCATATGTGTGTAATGTACATATGAAATTTTTAGTTTCTTAATTCATCTATGAATTCTATCCAAATACAAATCAAACAAACTAGGGTTCCTATCCATAAATGTAGTAATCTTAACAGGTAATCTCATCCTTTCGCGACGTTTCTCTAAGTATCTTAACGGAATAACTTGTCCTGGTTCATTTAAAAATTCTTTTACGACACGAGCGCAGAGTCTCCAGTGTTTATCATTTTCAATTGCTTGGTCTAGTTTTTGATCTTTACGCCAAGCTACTTTAAGACTTGAAATTGAAGCAGCTGATTGAAATAAAACCCTAACCCTAGAAATTGTGCATTTGTGATTTGTGTTGAGAATTGATGATAGAGTAATGTAATTGCGGAACAACATACCTGATTGAATGTGTATGTATGTATACAATTGGATTTTTGTATGTAATGGAGCAGCTGATTGATTTGATTGTTGGGAGAGCTTGTTTTGGGTTTATGTTATAGAGCTTCTTTTATGTTATAGAGCTTCTTTTGTGTAGATTCGTAAGTATCTGTATTGAATTTCAACTTATTTGCATTCTCATTATTTTGCATTCTTATTTTGTTGGAATATAGGTACTTCTCACAAGCAAGTAGAGATAGAAATTTTGGTATCTTCTACAGAATCTACTCATTTTTCTCATCCATGTCAAAGGAGAAAATATCTTGTAAAAGTAGATGGTAACTTCACAAAATCTGAAAAGCTTTATAATGTCTTTTCCAGTTGTTGTACTACATGTTTTAATTGTATTATAATGTTTTCATATATGAATCAGGAACCGTTTCAAGTCTTCGCAAAAAATATGGAATATGTAGTGAGCAAAGATTGAAACAATCACATATGCCTGCTGATCATATCTATATTGAAAGTGATGATAGTAATAGCACCAAAAATCAAAATGAAGCTAAAATTCTACCGCAAGTAGAGAAAAGTTTGTCATGCATTGTCCTTAGTGACAGTGACTTTGAAACTCCTAGGCAGCTACGAGAAAAGAAAACCTGTGTTGCTGGTAAGAGGAAAAAAACAACAAAATCAGCATCAATCACCTCCCACAAAAAGAGAAGAACTGAAACCACATCAGTAGTAAGAGGCAAATTATTCAATAAGGTAATAAGAATCTCTTCGAATCTCTATAAATCTCTATAAATCTGTACGAATCTTTGATTTTTTATACGAATCTATACTAAGTGTTGGTTGTTAGTTGTTCCGTGTACTTTAAGTGTCTCGGGTCATTTGTACAACATACAACTGATGAATTCCCTGTTTTTAGAACAAGGCCCGGTTACTATTTTCCTTTCCATAAATGTCCTTTAGTAAGCCTTTTAATCTTTGTTATAAAACTTGTAGTATCACGATGTGTTCATCTACCATCAGGAAAGCACACACTAAAGGACATTTTGATATTCTCAATATTTAAAATAGCTTTCTGGTTGGCATGTGTATCCTATATATAAAAAGAGACCAGATTTGTAGACGATTCAGTTCCTGAAGTTAATCATGCTTCTCATATAGCTTCTACCTTCATTTCTATCTGTCGCATAAGCAGTGTTACTCTCTGAGTCTGACTCCATTCCATTACCTTGATATCTCCACAATTAAATCTGAAAACTCATATCCTATAAACATTGCGCATTTGATCTAGAACCAGTTCAAGTACTATATATATTTCCTCTGCTCAGGTTTGATAACAACTGAAATTATCGAACAAATCAATTTGATTGCTGTTATAAACCAATTCTGGCAATTCCATTCCACCATACCAATCAAATGAAAATCAGGCCATTTCTCTGCGGTTGTATCATATGTAAATTATAAGCTTTGAACAAAACCAGCTTCACGTACTCCACGACCATTTGTTAGCATATACCATAAGTAAGAAACAAACTCCCTTGTACCATACACGAAGACTTGAATTTCTGATATGTACCACGGAAAATTGTGTTTTTCTACCTTGTTGTGGAACTTCTCATGTCCATTTCTCCCAATCGCAGTACTCCTTAGTGAAAGAATCAGCCTTGTAACCATTAATACGATTCGGTATTCCTGTTATATAATTTTAGCTCGGCTTCTTTCACTTCAACACGTACATACTCTCCTTTCTAATTTGCATTTCTTTAAGTTCTCTGATCTATGTTAATGACGCATTAGTTTTGCGAGATGATTTCTCCTAGAAAACAACACCAGCAATGTTAGTTTTCAAGTCAAATTGCTTGCCTCATACACATGATACTAGTTGTACCCAAATGACTACTCAAGGTATCAAGTTTCATTCTATGAAGGAAGAAACCTTATCCTTCAAATGTTTCCTCAAATTGTTAGTAATATGTAGACTGATGTAGTTGTCATGTACTACCGTCTACCAATACCAACCAAAACTATGTTGCTACTTCAAAATTTTGATATTTTTATGTCAATGCTACCAGTCAATTTGCTGCATACTACTAGGATTCTTAAAACCATACTCATCTCAGATACGGTATTAAACATCTGAGAGGAACTGACCGTTAAGTGAATAGTCCTCTTTTTCTCATCACAAAGTTCATCAAATTATTTTTACTATACACTTGGTCACCCACACATCAGTTATAAAATGCACCACTCGGTGTTTGACAATGCACTTAGCCCATCAATACCAATTTAGCACCGTAAGACATACAGACTACCCTTTTGTCCCCTAACTATGAATTCAATACTCATCACCCCCAAGTAGAAGTAGACAACACAAAGGTATATCAGATCTTTTTCCTAGCCAATTCTGCAGCCATAATCTCTTTTTCCTTTCCAATACTTGAACACATACCCTTGAGGCTCTTTCTTGCTACCAAACATGCATTAAGATCTTTCTTCAGCTTTGCTTTGTCGCCTTCAACTATTCCTTCACCAGCCTTTTTGTCACGTGGGGGATTAGCCCTTATATCTGTGTTGCATCGCGTTCACTTAGCTAGTGGTCTTTTATTACCGAATGATTGGCATTTCTGAATTCTGTCTCTTACATTGTCAAGAACAGTCATCATCCTAGCCACCCTTAGCATCCGACGGCTATCGTTTTGCCCCTTTTTGCATGCATTTTTATGATCATGGATTAGTTTTAGCAATAACTTTACATTTACTGCAACTCCTAAACAACCACCAAAAAACTTGATTGTACATACATGAAAGGGAGTCTATGTAAATACTGGATTCAAAATGAAATTCTATGTTTTATTTATATAATTCTCTTTCCAGGAAACCTTAGTTCTATCTTTTTTTCGTAATACATTGCAATGCAAATAATTGTGCCATTTTAAAACACAAATATTCATGTGACTATATATTTTTGCATGTGTGCAAATTCAGAGAAATGCATGGTAAGAAAACAACGTTGGTCTGGACTCTAGAGACTTGAAACTAGGAAGATGGATAGCTAACCTTATAATGCAGAATCGTCGTACTGTTCTGGGAACTCTGTAGACAACAGGAGTTAACAGGAGGGTGTTTCACCACATTCTCCGACATATCATATACGAGAATGGAAGTGAAGTTAGGAGATTGAGATTAGAGTAAAGTTGAAGTAGATAATGTGTACAGTAGACTAAGAAATTTAGAGAGAACTGAAGTGAGATAAGAGGGCTTGGTGGTAGTTATTGTGTGTTTAAAATCATGAATCTACACGTATCTCTTCGAATCTATAAGAATGTTTACTACTTAAATTAGAATTTTTCTTAAAGAATCTCTTCGAATCTCTATAAATATCTATAAATCTGTACGAATCTTTGATTTTTTATACGAATCTATAAATCTGTACGAATCTTTTATTTTTTATAAAATTGTGATACGAATATAAAATTGTGATTGTTATATAGGTTTGGAGAATTAGTTTACAAAAAATATATCAAGCTCTGAGTTGCTGATTATATAGGTTCGGCATGTTTTACTTAGACTTATATACATCAATAAAGAAATCGAGTTTGCTAATTTAAGAGAATTATGACTTGTGAGCAATACCTTTACAACTCAAATTAATTTTTGGAGGGAATTCTGGTATCTTACTATAATTTTTGCAGTGGCTGTTGTAGATATATATGATGTACTGAAGTACTGAACTAGTACTTGTGATTGGGTTGAATCTGGTCTGAGTACTGTTTTGTTGTTAAGATATCAGACTATTCTAGTTGAGTTGCCATGTATGTTGAGCCAATTTTCAAAGCCTGATTTATTAATCACTGCTACCTGCTATGCATATGTATTCTTATTAAATCAGGAGAACCTCAAATTGTTGGATCTTAATTTGCAGGAATGGAGCAGGAAGAGGCTTAAGGATGCTGTTAAAGGTTCCTCGCTAAGAAAGAAGAGATGCTCTTGTTTAAGGAATACACGAGAGGCATGTAAGAAAAAGAAGATTAACAAAGTAGCAAAAGCTAAACCAAACACTGAAGATAGGAAACAGATTCTTGTACGGACATCTCCCAATACATTTGCAAACATGTTTAGAGCATTATCGGATGAACAGAAGCAGTGGGTTATTGATGTGGGATTTGAAAGCATTTTATCATTCTCACTTACAAAGTTTCCACTAAAGCTTGCATATAATGTAGTTTGGAGTTTTAATATGGACGATTGTGAGATGGATTTACCAGCTGGTAAAATACTTATAACTGAGGATGATGTGCATGAGATTTTAGGCCTGCCTAAAGGACCAAGAACAATTGAGATTGTGAAGAATGAAGATGCAGAAAAATCATGGAGGTCCCAATATAAGGATGCGCAGAAGCCATGGAAAGTGACAGCAAAACGAGTTTATCAGAGAATGTTAACGTCAACTGTTGTGGACAATGACTTTAAGTATAATTTTTTAGTTATGATGTGTAACATGATGATTAAATCTCAAAAAAATTCATTTCTCAACCAGTCCATTCTGGGATTCAGAGACATTGACCGGTACAATGACTATAATTGGTGCGAGTATCTCATTCTTAGCTTACATGACCCTTCGGAGTACTGGTTGGTTGATCCCAAGACACGTTATTATTATGGACCTCTACCATTCTTGCTGGTAAGAAATATGTTTCTATTTTTTTTTGTATTTGTGTATTCTTAAAGTTTTACTAATACAATTTGACCACATTACTTGCTTATGATGAAACAGTATTTTTACGTAGATCGTGTCCACAATGAGCGATGGAAAGTGATTAGAAGAGAACCAACATTTAATGGGTGGACAAATTTAATGATTCAACAAAGGCAACGCTATGAGGAGTTAAATAAATCTTTCGGGATTGGAAAAATCTTAGGTGCTCTGCGATTGACAAATGAAAGCAATATTGATAGTGTCAATGTAAGCATCTAAATTCTTCTGAAAATCTCAAAATAAATAATGTTTTATATGAATCTACACAAGTCTCTGCGAATCTGCACTAGAAAATTGGAAATATTGACAAATGTTGCTTATGTGCCCGCAACACGTGTGGGTTCAGTAGTATACATCATTTTATTTACTCAAAAGAATTATATATGACTCAATTACATATTCAACTGATTAGGATAAAATGAAGGAGGAGCCAACACCAAATGATCTAAAACAGGTACCATTTATTCTTTTGAGTAAATAAAATTGTGATCGACATATTAGTGTTTACATTTAATTGTTAAGGTTTGCGTTTTGAAAGTGCAAACTGAAAAGTTTCATACTTATAAATCAATATTTATATGAAAGAATCAAATAACAAGTTAAAACTGTGGTGCCACTTTGACTTGTGTCGTCCATTGAGAAACACCTTTCGAATCTGTATATGTAATAATTGGGCTCAAATTTTGAGCTTGTGAGATGTAAACTTGGGCATTTGTCACGCTTTAGGGCTAGTTTTGGCTGAGATTTTGACGTTGTATTTGTAGATTTTAGGTAAAGACTGTTTTCTAAATTAGATAATCAATTTACTGTGAATGACATATAAATGTAGTACTTGGTAAAGGCTAATGACTCGAGAAGAACACACTATATTTATAATAGTTCATAATGATAGTTGTGAATCATGAGAAGACTCTGAATTTGTGCTTGTCCCCTGAAATGCTTGAAATTCATGAGGATATGTCTTGTGTTTTGGTTGTTGAATCGAGTGCCCTAACAATTGCATGTTAAGCATTTCACCGGAGCCCTTGGGGAAAATAATAATAGAAATAAGGCTTCGGCAACTATGCGAAAAAAATAATGCTTCACTCCAGTGAGTGGCGAGTAGACTGGGCCAACTTCTTCAATGACTTTCTTTCTTTTAGTTTATCGAATAAGCCAAGGTTGCGCTGAAATTCTGCCACGACGTATAAAGAAAGTCTTTAGCTACTGATAGATTTTGTATTTAAATGTAGAAATGTTTTAAAGTCCTGTCTTTAAAGGGCCTCTAAGACGGTTACTCAAATCGATTCCCATAGATCCAAAGTCTGAAGTCCTGTATGATATGTCTTTTTTTAACATAGAATATGACATTTACGTACATAGGAGAACATTGTTTGTCAAATAAAAACATAGGCTTCAGGAGAAGGCTTGCTATCATAGCAATATGAACTATTTCCTTGCAGAGTTGCTATGTTGAAGTAATTGATAAACACTTCGAGAAGTAGGAGTTAGCTTCTATAACATGAAATGAAATTTTCAACTTTCTACCTTGCCCCTTACGAATCCTTTGTCGAGCTTTTGGGTTTCTATCTGCCAGCTTGTTGATTTGTGTAGGAGCTCGGTCTTACTTTTGGAGATTTGTACTTAGTTTTTGCGATTTGGACTCGCTTTTCTCATTGGTTTTGGACCTCAATTTGTAATATCACTACCATAGGCTGGTGCTATTTGTCGTACTTTGGTGCCAAGTGTTCAGACAGTCACTATAGCTAAGCTTCCATGTTTGAACAAGTAGTGACAAAGGTCTAAGGTCTTCTTCCAAATAGAGTACCATCAGATTCTGTACTTTCTATTTATTGGAAATTACCTTATGAAATATGAGCATGTTAACCAGCAACCCTTTCACAATAAAATCTACAAGATACTATATAAGATTCTAAAATTTAAACTTGGGCACTTGTTTCTCCCTTGTAGGAATATGAGTCTGTAAGCTGTAATGATTTTGCCAAGCGAAAGCATGCCCTTCCACAGATACTGCCACTTTGACTTGTGTCGTCCATTGAGAAACACCTTTCGAATCTGTATATGTAATAATTGGGCTCAAATTTTGAGCTTGTAAGATGTAAACTTGGGCATTTGTCACGCTTTAGAGCTAGTTTTGGCTGAGATTTTGACGTTGTATCTGTATATGTAATAATTATTTATAAATCTCTGCGAATCTGCACTAGAAAATTGGAAATTGACAAATGTTCATTATTAATATATGTTCATTATTTCAAATCTGCCCCTTTATTGACCTTTGAAAAATAGGTTATATATTTTTTTTTAAATTATTAATATGTTTGAACAAGTAGTGACTAAGGTCTAAGGTCTTCTTCCAAATAGAGTACCATCAGATTCTGTACTTTCTATTTATTGGAAATTACCTTATGAAATATGAGCATGTTAACCAGCAACCCTTTCACAATAAAATCTACCAGATACTATATAAGATTCTAAAATTTAAACTTGGACACTTGTTTCTCCCTCGTAGGAATATGAGTCTGTAAGCTGTAATGATTTTGCCAAGCGAAAGCATGCCCTTCCACAGATACTGCCACTTTGACTTGTGCCGTCCATTGAGAAACACCTTTCGAATCTGTATATGTAATAATTGGGCTCAAATTTTGAGCTTGTAAGATGTAAACTTGGGCATTTGTCACGCTTTAGAGCTAGTTTTGGCTGAGATTTTGACGTTGTATCTGTATATGTAATAATTATTTATAAATCTCTGCGAATCTGCACTAGAAAATTGGAAATATTGACAAATGTTCATTATTAATATATGTTCATTATTTCAAATCTGCCCCTTTATTGACCTTTGAAAAATAGGTTATATATTTTTTAAAATTATTAATATGTTTGAACAAGTAGTGACTAAGGTCTAAGGTCTTCTTCCAAATAGAGTACCATCAGATTCTGTACTTTCTATTTATTGGAAATTACCTTATGAAATATGAGCATGTTAACCAGCAACCCTTTCACAATAAAATCTACCAGATACTATATAAGATTCTAAAATTTAAACTTGGGCACTTGTTTCTCCCTCGTAGGAATATGAGTCTGTAAGCTGTAATGATTTTGCCAAGCGAAAGCATGCCCTTCCACAGATACTGCCACTTTGACTTGTGTCGTCCATTGAGAAACACCTTTCGAATCTGTATATGTAATAATTGGGCTCAAATTTTGAGCTTGTAAGATGTAAACTTGGGCATTTGTCACGCTTTAGAGCTACTTTTGGCTGAGATTTTGACGTTGTATCTGTATGTGTAATAATTATTTATAAATCTCTGCGAATCTGCACTAGAAAATTGTAAATATTGACAAATGTTCATTATTAATATATGTTCATTATTTCAAATCTGCCCCTTTATTGACCTTTGAAAAATAGGTTATATATTTTTTAAAATTATTAATATGTTTGAACAAGTAGTGACTAAGGTCTAAGGTCTTCTTCCAAATAGAGTACCATCAGATTCTGTACTTTCTATTTATTGGAAATTACCTTATGAAATATGAGCATGTTAACCAGCAACCCTTTCACAATAAAATCTACCAGATACTATATAAGATTCTGAAATTTAAACTTGGGCACTTGTTTCTCCCTCGTAGGAATATGAGTCTGTAAGCTGTAATGATTTTGCCAAGCGAAAGCATGCCCTTCCACAGATACTGCCACTTTGACTTGTGTCGTCCATTGAGAAACACCTTTCGAATCTTTATATGTAATAATTGGGCTCAAATTTTGAGCTTGTAAGATGTAAACTTGGGCATTTGTCACGCTTTAGAGCTAGTTTTGGCTGAGATTTTGACGTTGTATCTGTATATGTAATAATTATTTATAAATCTCTGCGAATCTGCACTAGAAAATTGGAAATATTGACAAATGTTGCTTATGTGCCCGCAACACGTGTGGGTTCAGTAGTATACATCATTTTATTTACTCAAAAGAATTATATATGACTCAATTACATATTCAACTGATTAGGATAAAATGAAGGAGGAGCCAACACCAAATGATCGAAAACAGGTACCATTTATTCTTTTGAGTAAATAAAATTTTGATCGAGTTTTTTATGTTTGTGAACTATTGAGATATCAACTAGAATCTATACGAATCTCTTTGAATTTATACGAATCTCTTCAAATCTATACATAGTTTCTGAATCTATACTACCTTGTGCTAGAATCTATTGGCTAGATATTGAAAGGTTGGAATCTATACGAATCTGTACGAACATATATGAATCTCTGGAAATTTCTGCAAAATTTTGTAGGAAGAGATTCAAGAAGATATTTATCACATGGATCGTAAAGATTTATCTATAGAAGAAATTTGTTGCGTAACTGATACTATCCTGCAACTTAAAGACGAGGTGAGTTTGTAAATGCCTCCACTATGTCAAATCTCTATTATCCCTGTCATATGAATCTATTTGAATTTCAACGAACCTATTTCATTATCTCTATTATCCTTATTATCCCTGTCAAATATCCCCCTGTACATTACTAATTTCAGCGAATGATTCATTATACATTACAAATCACTTTATTTTTCTGTTTGTTTTGCTTCTGAACTTCCAGAAAGAGGTTCAAGGAGGTGAAGGAGTCACTGTAAAGAAGAAAGAAACCACTGCCCCAAAGAAGATGCCTGAAAAAGCAGCTGTAGAGAAGGATAAAGAAATTTCTATTAGCTCAGTCAAAACACATGCGGGTCTAATTTGCAAAGCTTGGAAACATTTATCAGCTGACAGGTGTGACTGAAAAATGTAGTATATGTGTTTTCTTGGATCCTCCATGCTTTTTAATCCTCTTTTTTAATACTGGCATATTGAGAAGGCACATGTTTCCAAGTACTGTATACAAATTTGATGTATATATGCTGCAGTTTACTGGTTGGGGAGATAGACGTTGGAGAGCCTAAATTGTGTCAAGTAGTCAGTGGTCTGGCCAAATATTGCACTCCAGAACAGCCGACGGTATGAATGTCGATTTGATGAATTTTCCTACTTATCTGAAATAGGAAGAGGAATATTACATCACTTGCCTCCTTTATCTGTAGTCACTCTGCAGTGCCCAATTTGGGGGTGCTTCTTTTATTTGTGTCCATTTTGTATGAAGAATTTTACGGATCCTCAAACTTTGTACTGCGGTCAGACGTGACGGAAGGAGGTTAAACAAATTGTAATTAAATTGTTATTGACCATTGGAACAAGTCCTTTGCTTTTTTTAATGTCTGGTTATACTAAATTTGGTTTGTAAAATCTTTTAATAGTTGGTAGTTATATTCCTGGTTTAGTTTTTAGATTCTCTTAAGAACCTTGGATAGTGAAATTCAGTCACTGATACTAGTATGGTTAGAGTTGTTAGACAGACTAATGATGGTAGTTATAATCAAGAAAGGAACAATAAAATGGTCCCTGGCGTATTCTGATATGAATCATGAGAGAATATTGATGTTAATTTTGAAAAGATCTCACAAGTTGACAAAGGACAGGTAAAATCACCAGATTCCAGAGTAACAGATGGAGGCATTGGTCTGAATTCAGTGGTGGATCAGAAAAAGTAGAAAGTAATTCACCAAATTCCTTGTCGCAATTTCTAGCATAGGTTTCTCACCTTGCAGAACACTGGTAAACAGTTTTGCTATTCAAATTTCAGATGTAAAGTGGAAGACATCCAGGTTATGCTAATATATTGGGCAACTATAGGTCTGAAAATTGAAATGTTAGGATGTTATAACGACATATTAGTGTTTACATTTAAGTGTTAAGGTTTGCGTTTTGAAAGTGCAAACTGAAAAGTTTCATACTTATAAATCAATATTTATATGAAAGAATCAAATAACAAGGTTAATTGTGAGAATCTCTTGGGACTTGACCACTATATCGAATTTTTGACTTCTAATACACTTCCTCAAGATTATTAGATTCCCTAAGATCAGCATATATTGAACTTGCGGTCATTAGGTTGTGTACGTATGTGTCGAACCCAACCATAGATGCCTTGATCCTTGCATACAGGAATGTGCAAGGAGAAAAGTACTGAATAGTCCTCATATACAGTATGTATGTATTTTCTAACTTGTTCATCAGTCTTTGGAACATAAATAATAGTATCTATCTTGAAAAGTAACTTTAGTAGTTTTTGGCATCTAAGGAAAGTATTACCTACAACTACAGTCCTTTGAGTATTCTGCAGTGATGTATGAGATTCTATAATTTTTATTTGTTGTTTCTGTTTTCCCATGTATAGGAAAATCCTGAGAATCTAATTCGAGATGAGAATAGTAAAATCAACATAAATATTGACAATATCACGCACAACCCTGAAGAAAACATCAATGCCTTTGACGAAGATATTGACATTAAAGAAAATGTAAGATTTTGTTTTTGCAGTGTCAATTCTGCATCTTTGCTGCATGTTGCTTACATTAAAGGATTTGTTTCAGGAGTTTCTAGAGACTATTGAAAGAAATATTGATGACATTGAAAGGATAAAAAAATATGCAGAGATGATCTAGTCATAGCAAGAGCTCTTTTCAGCCAGAATAATAAAGTGAACGAGTTGGAGATGCGATTTGTGAAGTTAAATGAGTTGTCAATCAACACGCTCTGGTCCAAAAGAGAACAAATATTTAGTACCCCAAGTCAAAGTATGTTTCCACTTAGACGATGACTTTGAGCTGACTGATGAATTTAAGACAATTGGTTAATCCTTTTAACTTTGCTTGTTTTACAGGGCTTACTGACCATAGTGCGAGAAATATGCAAAAGAAGTTTGATAGCGTGGCAGATGAATCTGCAAAAATGAACGTGGAGCAGCTTATGGAGCACACCCCAGAGGATAACAAGATTGAAGAGAGACCGCACAGAGATTTAAAGATGGCAGATATTTTGAAGTCTCCATTTTATGATCGTGCGGTAGACATAAATGGCAAGACATTAACAGCGGATGAGGCTAGGACCTGGAGATGGCTAAACAGAAACCAAGATAACCCAAAGTAAGAATCAAAAAAAGCTATTCTTTAATTTTATACATAATCAGGTTATAACCCCTTGAATTTTAAAAATGTAATGCAGCCAAACAATTTTTGAATGGAAGCAGATAAAATGTTTTAAAGCTGAATTACAATCTCTTCGTCTCAATGAACATCTATTTGCGTCTGTTATTGATACATGGGCATGCATTTGTAATGCTCTAGAAGATATGAGGGCTCCTGAATCTCCTCGGAGATTGTTCTGCTCAATAGAAACTACGGTAAATTTACTAATCATGTTAGTAATTTTTTTTGCCTTTTTGTGAGATTGAAATTGTATATTGAGGTGGTTGAATTGGTTAGTTTTTGAAATCAATTACTTTACTCAGCTCGAGTTCCCGTGATAGCTAAACATTAATTTGAGATGGTTTCTAGGTAAGAAGTGTAATACTAAAATTAGCAGGACCGCCCAACTGTGCTTGGACACCCAACTTTACTTAAGTTCTCTTATCTGTGAAAATTGCTTGACCTGGATTAATAATGCATGATAATACTTAGTGTTGGGCAAGGCACCCCCCCCCCCCCTGAACTTCTGATAACATATTAATAATTTTGTCATACAAAATCTTTATGATCTTGAATCTTAGCTCAGTTGGTGTAGAACTTGTTTTGCAGAGCTCTTGTGTTAGGTTTTGTTTTGTATAATATTTAGTCACACATAGGAAATATCATGATCATAGCATTAAACAAATATATTTTTAAGACCTAAAAATAATGACGATTGGCGAAGGCTGACTGGTACGTGCAGCTTCTCCTTGATCATTTCCGTCATTTCTTTAATTTCATGGGTCTGATCTCTAGTAGCAGTTTATCCTCCAGCAGTCGTGGTTGAAGTAGCATAAGATTGTTGCAGCTGCTCGGGACAATTTCTCCTTTATCTTACCGCTATTGCAGATTATGTTAACTCGAGTCAAGATTTTGGCCCCTTGATTCTAATTCTAGATCCACCACTTTTACATAACCTTGTTGTATGATGCTGCCTTTGAACTGAAAATATTCCTATGGATTTACCATTTCCCTGCAGAATACTCAAAGGACTGTAGTTGTAGGTAATACTATCACAGATTTGAGGTAGAATTTCTGCATTGTTTACTAATGTACTAATGTGCAAGTAGTGGTCAGTTTCAACAACTCGCAACTCATCCATGCACTTCTGTTTTATTAACTATTTACAAGATTTGTGTAATGTGCTTGTGTATATCAAACTAATCTTGCACATTGGTGGAATCTTGCACAGGTTGGAACACTGACTAGAAGAAACCAAAAAAGTACAAATTTAATGTACTTGAATTTCGAAAAGAATCTTGATCTCATTCTTGAGACTTATGGAGTTAAGCTTAGTGATGTTGATATGGTAGTTACCCTTAATTTTTGATCTCATTACCCTTAATTGATATTGTTATGCCTATATTTAATGTACCTAAAGCTGAATATTTGTTTGATTACAGATTTTCTTTCCCATCCATGACGTCAACCACTACTATCTGATATGTTATAACCTGAAGAACCCATCAGTTGAAATCATTGACAATAGCGCCTATAATGGGGCTGCAACAAACATTTATAATGGATTGCCAGAGTCATTGGTAATGTTATTAACTTTCTATGTTTCTGGAGGGGATATCTTTGTTTTTGATATTTTGATATTTTATACAAATATTTAATATATGTTTTATATGTTTGATATGATGTATTTAGGTTTGTGAACCCCTTCAGCTTGAATAAAGCTCTTGTTCTAATGTTATTAGTTGTATGCTGTTTTTCTGAATTATAAGGGTAATAAAGTAATTTGGAAGAACCAATTCATGGTTGATGATAATTCTTTAGCTAAAGGCAGTTCTCTGAAAGTTGTTGAGATTTGTGCTATATGAGCTAAAAAGTTGACCCATGTGTCAAAGAATGTACATATGTGGATAAGCACACCATTAAAGTAACTTGTGAAATTATAATGTGCAGTAACTATGTGGTCATATTGGCATAGGCCTCATATAACTGTGTTTATAGAAACCATGGGATTGTGAGCACAATTCTTTTTTCATAAGCATTAGGTGTGTGCATTTGGTTCTGTTCGAACCGAACATTTCCAGTCTGGTGATCCGGTATTAGAAATTTAGTAATTATGATATTGGCTAGCCTAAATAAATTCCAGTTCGGTTGCCAAAATACCAAACGCACAGCCATTAGCTAATAGGCATAGCAATGTGTATTTGGCACAATTATAATCCTATAGATGATGAGCAATCATAGAATTCTAAATAAAAGAACATTAAGTTTGGCCAACTCAACTACTGCAACAATTCTCTGAGTATCCTAATTAGAGCACATACTTGTGTGTGATCTGGTACTTGCTTTTTAGGTCCCATTTTAACCTCAGATACAGTACAACATTTTCCTCGCTGATCACCCTTTAAGATATTTGTCTTAATGCTGGGTAATTTTACCCACTTCTTGTACTCGTCGCTTGTGCTGAGAATAGATAAAAAATATTCAGCAAGCTTTAACTCCCCAACTAGACAGTCAGCTATAGCTCCTGCATCGGGAACTGTCAAACATTAGTAGTGAAATAACTGCAGTAGTAATAAATCTTTATGCAAAGCATATAGGAAAATCAATTTTCTTCTTCAATCTGCTGCGTTTTTGGCAGATGGCCTTTGCCAGTAGTGCCTAAGAACAGTAGATACAACTCTACAAGTATTATGACTTTCTTAATGTTCTTCTAAAAAGAAAAAGGCTGAGATTTAGTACTGGAATTACAGTTAATCCTATCATAAAATATGTGTAATTATCTTAAGTCACTCTTCCCTGTCAATAGACCTCTTAAACTAAAACCATCATTAGATAGCGAGCAAAAAATTGTCAATACATTTTGAAATCAGAATCCTAGGGGCTAGGTCCTTATTAATAAAATTTACAATAGAATCCTAGGATTATTAATGTTAATTTATGATTGGTTATCCTATGATGGATTTCCAGAGTCATTGGTAATGTTACATTGAACTTCATTTGGTATTGTTAAAGTTGGATGTTGACGTTAGTAACCTTTTTGATGTTGACTGCACAAACATTTCATCAAATACTTGCGCAAGAATTTGTTTAGGAGGATAATACAAATGCAGTTGGTACGTTGTGTTAGACTTGAAATGCCATGGCGAACCAAAGCTAATCAAATAGATTGTGGGATATTTGTCATGCGACATATGGAGAAGTATAAGGCTGATGGATCTCGTGGTTGGTCAGATTTCTACTGTGAAGGGGTATGAAATATTGTTAGATAATGATAAACTGCATATGCTTGAATATGAGGCATATAGGAATTCATGTTTATTAACATGAAGTTATTTGTTATGACAATTTTATGCAGCCGAACCAGTCAAGACAACTTGCCAGGCTTCGTATACTTTATTGCCACAGAATTATAAGATCCCGAATGAACATTTGGAAGGACTTGCCAATCTATGAACTCGACTGATTGAGAGACTAAACTAGAAGATGGTGATTCGAACATGTTGGTGAAAAAGATAGTTTGCAGCTAAAGAAACTTTGTTTTGTGTACTGGATTAATATTTTTAGGTTTCATGACAGGTTAATGTAACTGATACTGGTTTTTAGTTGTAGAAACCATAATTTTTATCCTCTGCTAGATTCTATACGAATCTACATGAATCTTTTCTACTTAATCTCTTTGAATCTATACGAATCTCTTTGAATCTATACGAATCTACACGAATTTTTTCTACATAATATATACAAATCTATATGAATTTCTTTGAATCTATACGAATTTTTACTAAATTTAGAATTAAAATTAGCTTTTGAATCTATACTACCTTGTTGATTATTCATCTTTTCTACTTAATCTATACGAATCTATACGAATCTCTTTGAATCTATACGAATTTTTACTAAATTTAGAAATAAAATATGCTAAAAAAAAGCATACACTTTTATAAACCAGTCGTGAATGTTTTAACTTTTTGGTCAATCCTTTTCTTGTTATTATGTTTTTTCTTTAGCCACAAAGTTATAAAACATGGCATACAATTTGGAGATATCAAGCAACCCCTGTCCGAAATAATAAGTAATATGATGTTCAAGTCAATTTCCATCCTAACATAATCCATATTGTGACATTTATGGTATCTCTTTCTCCATTGTATACAAAGGTTCTTATGCAGATTAAACCAGAGTTCATTAAGTAGAAAGATAAATATGTTTATAAGATTATCGACCACAAAATGCATTTGATAAAACTAAGATCTCTATACTAGAATTTTTAAGTTTGACAAGAATTTCTTCAGAACCTTTCAAGGGGACAAGTTTTATTTGCATATACAAATAATATAAAGTACCAGTTGTACAAGATTTTACATTAACATCCACGACAAGTGACGGTAAGACCCATGTATGAACCTGCTGATACCTACTAATGTATACAATATATGCTTGGGAAAGTTGAAAAATAAGGGAGATTCCTAAAAAGGTTTATCTAAACATTACACTGTTTGACAATCTTAAATTGGTGAAACTGACTTTAGTCCTTTATACATGGTCACCATATCACGATACTCAATACATAAACATACAACATTCAACACCCCTCTTATGTTATTTCGATACAATTGCAGTCGAAAAACATAAATAAACAGATAGACAACTGACAACATAAGAAATAAAAGATAACAAATACTAAATCAAGAACTTAACTAACCTTTTGTAAAATTGTAACTAGTCCTTGGCCTTTGTTGTAAACATGTAGGAGCCAAGATAGCTACTATATAAGTTTAAAAAATATAGGTAAACACATCGCAGATCTGTATAAATTAAATTAGGGAATTGAAAGTCTGATCTTGTATGAGACAGAACATAAAATTTTTATGTAGTTGAAGACTGTTACAAGGAAGCATTGTGTAAAGTGTAATTATATAAGAGAAACATGATCAACACAGACAAAGAGATTTAAAAAAAAAAACTATGTAGGTATCCTTTCATGGATGTCCTGATCACACCAGACAAGAAACTTCAAAGAAAAAATGATAATTGAGATAACAACTACGACCACTCTATATGATTTTGGCAATATTAAGGCATATACTCCAGGTGAATTACTATAACCTGCTCAAAACTGACTTCCTCTTACCATTCACTCATTCAGTGAATAAGTAAAAACTAAAAAGTGAACCTGGGAAAATAAGTTTGCGACAAACTTTTGAAAGCAAATATATTCTCAACTCACTCACTCTTTTAAAGCCAGGCTCCATGCTTCCAGAGAGCACGACAACAACAGGTGACTCACTAGCAGTTACACACATCAGTCCTTTCCATATGATTAAAGCCGACGTGACAATTCAGAGGACCAGCAGCTACTACATTCTGAAATTTGATAGGAATATAACAATTCAGAGGCTGCCTGGGGGCACTCCCCAGTTGGTAGAAGCAAATTCAACAGGTGACCAGCAGCTAGTACACAGGAATCAACAGGTTGATGTCAAGGATAATCTTCAGAGAAGGCAGTAGAAAAAAACTCTGGGGAAATACTGAACAATGACAAGGAAGAGGTTGTTTGTTAGGGAAAGGAGTCGTGAAAGGAGTACATAAAGAATTTCTTAGCTGCAATCCCCATTAGGGAATTACAGGCAGATATTAAGAAAGGTTTAATAGCATCAACTCCGCTCCATCACTGCCTACAGACACAATGATTAATAGCTACAGACACAATGATTAGGGAATCTCTTGCCTTAACATGTTTCCTTAGCATGTCGATGCACAGGTTTACTTCAGACACAATGTAGGTCTACGAAAAAAGAAACTGCAGACACAATGCAGCGAAAAAAGAAACTCCAAACACAATGCAGCGAAAAAAGAAATAATCCACAGACCAAATCACGAAGCTGATGACATATCCTCAACAGCAGTAGAGTGTATAATTTAAACCATAATTTTTATAAGAAAACTTCTGTACAACTGCAATGGATACTACATTTCTTATTCAAGATATATCAAATGGTGAGAAGCACTTTGTATATGTTAAAATAAATTTAAATTAGAAATGAAATAAGCTAATGCTATTATCTAATAAATGTTATCAAGAAGGATCTTCTGTTCTTCAGTTTTGTTGACACCTCAAGCCCTGTCAAGAATAAGCACCAATTATTAGCCATTATACAATAAAACATAAAACTGGATGAGGAAACATTTACAACACATATTATGTAGTCCAATGCAGTCCCAAAAAATTAAGGATCAGAAGAGTATAACATACCAATGCAGTTAATCTAAGGCGCGCCAGAAGAAGTTCCTTTGCCTTTTCCTAAAGCTTGATAATCCATCTCATTCTTGTACCTTGTGGATTTTTTTCGCCCAGGTTTATTTGGGATATCCTCATCATCATGTATCACCATAGGAAAACCTAGCAATGGGGGCCATGCCTTCTTATCTGGTATCGGCTCAAAGTGACCTGCATAAACTTTCTCTGCAATCTCCAACTTATACCACTCACTTATGAAACTTTTGTGTTCCAATCCCAAACTAGCACAACAAGCAAAAACATGGGAACATGGAATCTGATATGTCTGCCACTTGTTACATGTGCATGTGCGCTCACTTAGGCGAACAATTTGTTTTTTCCCTCCTTTTTGACCACGCTTCATAGTGATAACCTCAAACACCAAAGTATGTCGATCAATACCTGTCACATGATGTCCACATGCACGTTCTTTCCATTTGTTCATAATTGTATTGGCATACTTGGTGAACGCGTTACCATCAATTGCTTGTTTCTGGATCTCAAGACGACGCTGGTCAAAGTAGCTAACCACTTTATAATACAAAGCTTTGACTAGGGCGGAGATTGGGAGTTTTCTCGACTCTTTGATGGCACTATTCCAACTTTCATCTATATTTGTTGTCATGATCCCAAATCTCTTACCCCCGTCAGAAGCCAATGTTGTCTGTTTGGGATTTATCTCACTAAACCACTCCTCAGCTCTAAGCTCAGCTAATAACAAGGCGTTCCAATGCAAATTTGCCTTGGCTTCTGTCACTTGGCTACACATTGCAACCACCCTTTCTTTCATGTTGGGTTTCTTGAACTTCGTTGCAAAATTAGCAGATAAGTGTCTAACACAAAACCGATGATGCCCGTATGGTTCACACCACCCAAGTGCCGGATTGTTCATAGCAGACATGATCCCTAAATGTCTATCTGAAATCACACAAATACCTATTCGTTGGAGAACAACCAACTTCTTCACTCTCTCCATGAACCAAGACCAGCTTGCTATATTTTCTCCTTCAACAATTGCAAATGCTATAGGAATAAGGTGGTGAAACCCATCAATTGTTGTGGCAGTAAGCAGGACTCCTCGGTACTTGCCATAAAAATGTGTACCATCTATTTGAAGTACCGGAATACAATGAGCAAATGCATCTATGCATGGCTTAAATGTCCAAAACACTCGTTTGAATCTAACCATCTGTTCAATTTTTCACACAAATAGAACCACATAAATTAAATCAACAAAAAAGAATAATCAACTATACATGCTTAAAATACCAAGTAATGATTATAAATACAAGAATGATACCTCTGATATGTTAATAACTAAAGAAAATTATATTAGAAATGAATAGCAATCATCACATTTCTCTAATAATTTTTATCCATATCTTAAAACATTCAGAAGCTAAAATTATTTCTAAAATAAGTTGTAAAGATTCATAGAGATTCGTAGATTCTATAATAGATTCGGACAGATTCTCTAAAATTATTTGATAAAAATAATTTTAGAGAATCTGTCCGAATCTATTAGAGAATCTATTAGAAAATTATTTAGGAAAATGAGAGTGAGGATGAGGAGCCATTGTTGTCCTGGTTCCATCACTCTGTGATGGAGTGTAAGTGTGTTAATGTTGACAGGGAAGTACTTCTACTTCATAAGTAAATATACCCTATCAAATTGTAATTTTTTTTAACTATGTATGAGTAGTTTCTAAAGGGTAATACAAAAATGAAGATGGCACAAAATAATATAGGCTCCCTGGTGGTCTTGAAACCAGGAGATAGCCAGTTAATCGCAGGAATTTTCACAGAAAGAGGTAAGAATCATATTCTTTAGTTATGGAACGTAAAACCTATACAAAGCATATCTTAAGGTGACCACGTAATTGTCCTTTTAAACCGAAATTAAAAGATTGATAATCAATAATTCACAACTTGAGTCGAACTTAATTTCACATTTGTGGTTGACTAGCATAATCTACTCCATTAGCTCAGATCTTGGTACTTAGAACAATGTGAATTTTAACTGTTTATCTTTTTTTCGGAACATAGTTCTGAAGAGAATGAGAATAACTTCTTCCATGCGTTTCAGTTTCTTTGCATTTGGGTATCAAGTCTAAAAGACTAAAACTATACTCGATAACCTAATACAAAAACATAGATGCTTGAAATATCAAATTTCCGTAATAGACCAGCAGATGGTACATATCAGAGGCTATATGCTCAGTTTTAATCAATGGTTAACAGCTTGAGTATATACATTACATTACTACTGATTTCTGCACAATATAAAGATCAATCAGCTTGTTAAATGTAAGATTTGATTGCATGATGTCTATGAGGCATATTGAATGTTGAGATGCAGTGTTTGTAATCTTAAGAAAAAAATGGTTCAAAGTGAATGCAACAAATACACGTTTGTCATTTATTAGTGTATCTGTATCTGAAATCAATGATGGTAACCATCTTTACCGATGATATATATGATTCAAGATGATAGATAGCATCTAAAACTAGAAGACAAGTGTTGTAACCCATTATGACATGCTCGCCAAATAGAAATTGTTCAATTTAATACCTAAACATAATTTAATTTGAGTCGAACTTAATTTAATCATAATCAAACTAAACATGCTTAAAATACCAAGTAATGATTCTAAAATACAAGAATAATACCTGTGGTATAGGCTGTCCTAGATCGTGCTCTCTAAAGTACCAGTCAACATGTGTGCCAGAATTAAATGACTGTAGTGCATTGAAAAATTTTGGAAGTTCTTGGTATGATTCCTCCCAAGACCCAAAAAGCTTCTTACTTGCAATTTTTCTCCCATCTCTAATCTTTTTCCTCGTTGGTTTATAGCCAACTTCTTTGACTACTGCTGCAATTAAGACCTTCTCCGAGACCGTAGGATCAGCAGCAATAAAGTTAATGATGATTTCTGCAGTGTGTGAAGAGCTCAAATTTGAATGATCTTGTGATATACATTGATTGAAACATGTATGTGGACCCTTAATGTCCATAATTTCAAAAAAATTATGGGTTTTTAGCTTTCTGGCCCTCAACCTCCATTGACAACCCATATTATCCTGTTTACATGCCACTTCCCAAACACGAGAATCAGACTTTATTACCTTTATCTCTTGATGATTGGCAATGTGAATCTTCTTTACCACACTCAACAACTTTTCTTTTGTTTCAAATATAAAACCTTTCTTTAGCTCTGCCGAACTTTGAATTTCAGCAACATTTGGCCTACAACTATTTGGATCAGAGGCAACCATCAAAGAGCCATCAAAAGACTTATAAAAAGGAATATCATCATCTTTACACTCGCTACTTGATCTAGGATTTAATTCATTGTCAGCACTACCCATAAACAACGTCCTACTTGAACTCCCACTAGAAACAAATTCACTACCCTGCCGGACACTTCTTGAACTGCGATTGCTTGAAATATTTTCAGAACCTTCACCAATCTTTGAACATTGCACAAATTCAGTTGAGCTTTCGCACAAACTAAGAGCAACTTTTTCAATATAAAGCTCTACACGAACTTGACCACCGAAACTTTCCAATGATTCAAACATAAACTCTAAATCATCATCATCAACAAGTGAAACAACTCCATATTTTTTTGTCGAAGGATTCATAAACCTACGTGATATACTTAATTTAAACAAATTTGGATTTATCGAAAGTTTTTTATGCATTACATTCAGAAGCTCTTGGTACTTCATATTGAAATTCAACTTCACAAAAGCAATAACATCTCGATCATATGTACATCCAAGTACACTATCATATGTAATACTACCATCACAATACAACCATCCCCAAACATATTTAGCATCAGATGAAGGCATTTCGAGTCAAGATTTAATCAAGTCTTGATAAAACATTGAGGCCTAAAATCAATATAATCGAATCAAATACAACTTAATCGAAGAGTGTGAGAATGATAATAATCAAGACTTACAGATGATTGATAATAATCGAAGAGTGTTTTTTTCCCCCCAATTTTGACTTAAACCACCCTCAATCACAACGACGACGTGCTCTTTTATCCCCCCTTGTACAGATTATCTTAGAATTAGAAGCGTAAGAAAAGTTCAGAGACTGGTATAGAATTATAGTATATTAGAATTGGTATAGATTTGTATATGTGCGTCTGTATTGTTTTTGTATATGTGCGTCTGTATTGTTTTTGTCTTAGGTGAAAACAAGAAACGGGTTTGGAGAGTAAAAAGGGTCACGTTCCAGCAAAACAGTATTTTGGGCCTCTATAGGTGTATAATGGGGTATTTGGGGCAATTTCTCCTAAAAATTCAGGTTTTAAAGCTAATTAATTCATGATTTATAGTAAGTAATTTAAGTACCAAAAGTAAGTTGGGAAACTAAAAGAAATTCAAAAACTTTTCAGAAAATTTTAAAAACGATAATAAGTTTAAAAATGATAATATCTTTAAAAACAATAGTAATATTTTTGAAAATAAATTAAAAATGTAAATTTTTAGATAATTTAGAATATTTTCATTTTTAAAATTTAAAATAAAATATTTAAAAATAACCGTGCTTTGCACGGGTTCTAAGCTAATAATAGGATATAATATAATATAATATTAAATATTATAATAATTAAGAGTAAAATAGATAATTAAGGAGTACTACCATAGGATATAATATAATAATAAAATATTTTATAATATATCTAAAATTATATTAAAAATTATTATTATAATATTATAATAATAGGATATAATATAATATTATAATATTAAATATTATAATAATTGGATATAATATAATTATATTATATATTATATAATAAAAATAAATGGGATAATAAGGGAGTATTAGCATGGGTCAAGGGATCGAATTCTAACAACTACACAATATTTTTATAATTATTATAAATTACAATAAATTCTTATGCATATTATTAAATACATTATTTAATAACTACTTGCATCAAGCTAAGCTTTATTCATAACCTGCTTTATTCATAACCTTTGTGCGAGTGAAACAAAATGCAAGCAAGCATATACTATATTATAAAAAACGAAAGGGGTATAACCCTTTTTTTATTTTCATTTTTGGTTATCCCTAGCTTATTTATAGATGTTAGATCTTGAACTCAAATATCATAAATGTTAGATACAACAATACTAAAAGTTGTTATATACTGAAATTTAAGTTTAAATTACCGCCAACAACATATTAATTTATATTTAATACTAAAAATTATCATATACAGAAATGAATTTAAATTCTTTACAACAACATAACCAAAAGAATACAAAGGCCTAATACCAAAAGTAACTAATTTACAATTTGGGCTCTATCTTGAAATCTAAAAATCAGATTTGGATGATCTTATAATTCACGCGAATCTCATAAAATTATCTTTAATTTAGTGATGAATTAATAATTATTATTCAAGGGAAACACTCAAAATTTTAAAGAAAAATATAATTACGAATTTTTACATTAATCATATTCAATTTAAAAGTCCTAAATTAATAATGACATTTAATGTAGAAAACCTAATTATATATTATTTAAATCATTGACATACAATTTTTCGTATTTCAATAATCACATTTTTTAATTTATAACATATTAAAATATAAAATATTTTTTTGTACCAGATCCAAAGGTTTTCATCTATTTATTTTAAGATTTATAACATATTAAAATATAAAATATCAAAATTTTGGACAAAATCCCTCTTACACTTATTATTAAAATGGTATTTGTTTATTAGTAGAACTATCTTTAGATAATAACAAGGGTATTTTGATAATCAAAACGAATTATAAGTAGAATTCATAAATCGAATAGAATTTTCAATGTATCGTCAATTTCTTCTTTCTATTGTTTCTGCGTTGATTTGATTGGAAAATAATCGTTAAACCATAATAAATTAAAGTTTATTTTGTTAATTTCATGTGGACTGTAAAATCGTCCAAATAAAATTTTAAGAATTCAAGATAGAATAAAAATATTAAATCAAACGTGTAAAATTTTATATATATCAATTTTTTAACAACAATTTGATATGTAAATTAATAACATAAAAAATTAAAAATTATAATATAATTATAAATATTGAAAAAAGAACCGTGCGTTGCACGGGTTATAAGCTAGTTTTAATAATAAGTGTAAGAGTAATTTTATCCAAAACTTTGGTAGTCTGATCTTCAATACGATAAAATAAATAAGAACTTTTAGATCTTAAAATAAATAGATAAAAACGTTGGATTAGCATAAAAAATATTTATATTTTAAATAAACTAAAAAGTGTATTTATATTGTAATAAATTCATATATATATATAATTACGATTGATAAAACAACAAATTTTTTAGACAAGTTAATAACAAATTCATAAAATAAATTTAATCAAATATTTTATTACTGGTTAGCTTGCTCTAGGTCTTGCTTTTGTGCAGTTTTGTGAAGCTTGGTGTTGGTTTAGGTCAGCTAGGATAAAGTGGCCATGCAGATAATCGAGAACTTGTACCCAAGTGGTGGTGTTGTAAGAGACTTTCTAAGTCTCTATACCTAATTACGAGTGCCATACTCGTACTTTTCTAATAAATCTTGAATTATTAAAAAAAAAAAAATTTAGGTACATGTAAAAATTTTAAATGTTGAATAACTCGGCTAAGTAATTCTTTTAGTATTCAAATTATATAAAATTTTATTTATAAATTCATCTAATAATTACTATTTTTCAATATCTAAAATGCACAAATTGCACCGCATCATATCGGTGTGTTCCATTTTTGTGATGTAATTTTTGTGATTTTTGTATTATATGATGCGATTACGATTTGAAAATTTGATAATATTGTACATACAAATTGGCATCGTCGGAGGATAAAAAGGAAAAAGAAAAAGATGAAAAATTAAAGTGAAGATAAAAGAAAGAGGACGTCAAGGTGTTGACATATTATTATATGTAATATGTAATATCGAAAATTAATGTAATTATTATTATTAGGGAAAATGGTTAGTTTTCTTTATCACGATCAGGTATTGGCTATATAAACGATCATTATATCGTAAACGAACTAAAGTTTTATACCTTTACGATCAAATAAAACCAGTACTTGCGAATATTATATCATTGTATCAAGAACCTAAGATTATTAACGATGATAACGAAGAGACGAAACCATAACAATGGTTAGGGCTGCACAATTTTCCGATCTGGACTGGTAAGTTAGATGTTAGTCACAGAGGCATGCCTGAGTACATCTAATAACAAGCCTAATTGTTTGTAATACTTTGCATTACTTACATGACCTCTTAACTGAGGGAACATCTAGTTGTAGAGTTTCTACTTAGTTGTAGAGTTTCTACTTGTTGTAGTACTTATAATAGGCATCAAAACTACATGTATAAAACTATAATTAAAGTCAGAGAATAATGCTTGAAAGAAGTTCCAAAGATCATGCCTCAAGCTTGAAGACCAAGACTGTCAAAATAATCACAGTTGGAATTTGAAGAATGAAGATTTGCCTAAGTACCAATTCGAGAAGTATGTTTGTCATATTCGAGAAGTCTAGCATTCGACAAGTCAAGGATTCGATATATACAAAGACACGGTTCGAAATCTCTAAAAGTCAACAAGTCAAAATCTCATTCGATGACTCGGAAATTCGACATGTCCAATACTCTATTCGAGAACTCAAGGAGTCAACAAGTCAAAGCATCATTCGAGTTCTCTAAGAGTCAACAAGTCAAAGTTCCATTCGATATCTCAATGACCCAGAAAGCTATTCGATATCTCAAGGATTCGATAAGTTAAATGCTCCATTCGACAACTCAAGAATTCCTGAAGAAAAGAGCTATTCGAGAAGTGATTCGATATGTCAGCTTTGCAGTATTCGAGAACTCAGAGTTATCTATCAAGTCAATTCTATTTCTCGAATCTATCACTAAGTTACTTTTCGAATACATTCTTGGAGACAAACTACTGGAGAAATTGTACAAGTCAGAAACCTGCAACAAGCCAAAGCACTTTATGGACCACAAACTATAATGCGCTTTGAAAGCTTACAAAGAAGCTTAGAGAGATGTACAAGAGACAAAGAGCTAAAGAAGTGGATCTGACAGAACTTCAAGAAGTCAAACCTGTAGCCGTTTGGATGCTTACTCAAATAGGATAGACATACTAGAAAGTAATTTATCATGTAACCCTATTTGTAGTAAGTAGGTTGTATTCATGTTTTATAATAATACAACCTTACTTCTTAAGTTAAATAGTTTTTCACATACACATTCAAGAACATACATCTCTCTGAGAAAAACGAAGCTGAGAATACTACCATTTCACTACTAGAAATATGTTAATAGATATCACGCCTTTAACATCGGGGGAGTAATGCCACCGATATCTTTGTGTTTTAAGGCATCGCTTGAAATAAAACCGATGTCTTTATGTTTTAAGACATTGCTTTCAAGAAGAACTGATGTCTTAGATAAGCTAAAAAAAATAAAAAAAATCCTGCGCTACCCTAAATAGTTTCCCCCTTAGAATATTTTC
This sequence comes from Saposhnikovia divaricata, assembly GCA_036435485.1. Classification (NCBI taxonomy): domain Eukaryota; kingdom Viridiplantae; phylum Streptophyta; class Magnoliopsida; order Apiales; family Apiaceae; genus Saposhnikovia; species Saposhnikovia divaricata. Next base: position 131,302,070 of record CM071594.1, on the reverse strand, counting down.
CCCAATTTGTTAAAATGTTTCCCCCACTTAGGCGGAATTTTGTTCCCCCCAAATAATCAAACACACTCAAAGCTAATTCAGACTAAAAAACATAAAAACATAAAATCATAAAACAAAAAAACACTCTCTCTCTCGTCACTCACCCCTCTCATCTCAAGAACCCTAACTCTCTCACACTCACCAGCCTCTCTCTCTCTCTCCCTCTCTCTGTCTCCCTCTCTATGTCTTCCTCTCTCTCTCTCTCTCTCTCTCTCTCTCTCTCTCTCTCTCTCAAAGCTGATTCGACTGGAGACTTGTTCGAGTACTAAGCGCACTCTTGCATTAAACTCGATTTCTACAAAGCTCGATTTAGGTAAGTTTGCACTGAACTGGAATTAGCTTGCATTGAACTCGAATTATCTTGAATTGAACCATTTGTTCGATTAAGTACTAATTTGGGGATTTTTAAACTCGAAACCCTAATATTTTTATTTGGGGATAAATTTGTAATTTGTGGGTTGTCAGAAGAGAAAGCACCGACGGTGTTGACTTAACGGCGAATAACTCTGAAAGTGGTTATGTTGAAGGTGAAAAAATCTTGGGGTTTTATAAGGGTAACTGGTACCCGGCCAAAGTATATATGCTTACAAAGATACACACACTTGTAATATCATTTTTATAGTTAGTTTTTTTGTCATTGGAATGTTTTATTGTATTTTTTAAAGAATGTGTGTGGTTTTATTTTTGTGAATTTGTGATGAATTAAAGTTGTTGGATTTGTTTGTTTCTTTTTATTAAAGGTAGAGAAAGTTGAATCTCGGATGGAGAGACATGGACATATTTTGTTCATTATCTTGTGAGTACAATTTTGTAACATTCATTTCTTTATTAGACCGAGTCTCTCCAATTTAACAAGTGATGAATGTTTATGTAAAAAATCATTAATATTAATTATAATTTATTTCTCATTATATTTGCAGGGTTGGAAGAAAAGGTTAGTATAAATTGTCATTTTAAGAGTAGATATGAGGAAGCGGGTTCCAGTTGGAAATAAATGTTTCTTCTTGTTTTCTTGTTCTTCGAATTCATTCTTAATATATTCTAAGCGATTGTGTTCAATTTTGAACTCTATCAAGTATTCTTTTGTGCTAGCAATCTGTACACTATCAAATATTTTGTGATCTTATCCAATGCAATGTTTGCAGGCTGTTAGGCTTACCGTTTCCACTTCTTATAAGAGGCAAAAGTACTTCCAAAGGTACTTGCTTTTCTCTTATAAGATGAAAACTGTAAACTAAACAGCACCTCGTGTCATTTAATATTTCAAACGCAAAACAAGAACACTTTTACAGAAGTTGTTATAGAATTGTCGTTATATCAATTAATGTTAATGTTGTTCAGCGAAGACTGCATGCTCTACGAGCAGTGAGCAGTAAGTTTCTTGAAGACTTTTGTGTGAGACGGTTGTTCTAGGTTTCTTTTACCCAGTTGTTTAATTTTCAAGCTTTTTAATATCTTTGAGCATGATAGTCCTATCCTCGAACATTTTAAAACTATATATACTAGCAGATGGGATGAATGGCTGGGAACTGAGCATATGAAGAAATTTACTAAGGAGGATGTTCAAAAGCAGTTGGTGCAGTGTGGTAGATCAGGTACGGTAAAGAACATAAAGCCAGACCACAAGACTAAAACAAACATTTCTGCTGGTTAGAACTATTCAATGTTTCATACATGCATGACATACATTAGGGTCTGATGGGGCTTGAATAATGTTAAGTGGATTTCATATCCACTTGGATCGCTTCAATTCGGTTTAAATTGATAGACTTGGACTCAAGTTTGTTGTAGTTTTGATGTATTTTTACTAGTTGTGCAGGTTTGCGAATTATCGATTAGGGGTGTTGATTTTCGTCGATCTTAGAGTTTAAATTGAGCATTGGAATGAAGGATGGTGAATTTTCCTAGGCTACCATGAGGATTCACAAGTCAAGGATTGAGAACGGGACGTAGCAAAAGAATCGGAAGAGAAAATGGAAGAGAAATGAGAAACTTGTGGAAAATTTGGATTTTCGGGTAGGTTGTGCAGTCTCCACTGTTTTGGCCATATCTGGAGTTCTAAGTTTGTTTGAGGCCCGTAAGCAGTCCACGCGAAGCTTGGAGAATTTTCTTGAAGTTGGCAAAATGGTCAGAATTTGAAGGAGCGCGAGCGCGCCTGAAATACACTAAAATGAAGCGCGGGCGCGCTTGGATAAATGTCAGAAATTGGTAGCAGCGCGGGGGCGCCCGATTTACACTAAAATGGAGCGCGGCCGCGCCTGAAATGGCCAGAAAATTCGCAGAACCTGCAGAATTCAATTTTAACAAAGAAATTACAACAAATTCTACTTCTAATCATTATGGTAATTGCTTAGAGCGCTCAGAACCTTCCAAAATCAGATCTATACATGGAATTTGCAATTCTATTCTAATTCAAGAACGGAAATTGCTATAATTATACTCCAACTCAAAGACGACAATTGATTGGTGGATAGGCAAATTGGGGCTATAAATACACATCTTGGGGGACATAAAAATCACGTTTTTTCAGAGAAGCAAGGGAGACAAGTTGGAGAAGGATTCACCAAAGCTCGTGACAAACAACGGAGATCTAGATCTACTTCATCTTTTGTTTTCTTCTATTAGGAAACATTATTATTCAAACTTTGTTTTTATCATGGTTTCATCAGATCCCATGATGACGAACGGTTCGATTATGAACTAATCGTTGTCATGGGATTCTAACGGATTTATTTATGGAATTTAGTAGATGATTGCCTTATTGATATGTGTGTGATGAATTATTGATATCCTTGTATGGTCGTGCTTATTCTTCTTTGATGCGTCGCGAACATCTAAGTTGCCTTGTTAATTTCTAGTGAATGCGAAAGTGGATCTAGAGATTTAGAACTTGCCATGCTAGCATAAGTTTATGGATTATATTCATAAATGTGGTGTGATTTGAACTATCTCATACTACCTTATGTAATCTTAATAGATAACTTGTTCTTAAACCATTATGTTTTCAAATCTTATTGACATATAGGGCCTAAGCATAATTGGTGTCTACGTAGTTCTATCTATCTTGTGGTTGATGTGTAGTTCGGTATGCGTTTGTCGAAAGATAGCGTGTACTAATTTCGTGTTATCTGATTAGTTATCAACTCATCACATATATTGATTAAAGGCATGATCTCTAAAGGAAGTATTTAATGAAATTAGGATCACATGTTTTATTCTCATAAGTAAATCGATTTTAATTCTTGTTAGCTAGTTAATCTTTAGTTTAATAATTTGTTTTAGTAGATAATCAAAACCCAAATTGTTATGTGTCTTAGCAGTGGATAAAAACCATACCTCGGTGCATAAGTACATTAATTGAGTTGAAAACCAATCTAGATTTTTGTGGAAATGAACTTGACTTATTTATATATTACTTGTGAAAACGTGCGCTTGCGTGATTTTTTGCTAAAATATACTGTTATGGCGATCATTATTATTACAATCACTATACTTATTTGTCATGAATTTGTGGTGGACCTACAAAAACTGTGTTTGGAAAAAAAGATGTAGTTGGATTGAGTTGTTCTCATGCTTAACAATCCTTTCCTTTTTCAATCCCAGTTACAATCTTTATACATTGTTATGTTGAACTAAGAAAGATGGGAAATATGCCTTACATCGAAGAACCGTTTTTGGAGTCAAGAAGATAGTGTATCCTAATTCCTATTAAAAGCATGACCGAGTTGGATTTTCCCAGTCCCAGCTATATTTGTATTAGATATGACAATAATCTTGAGGTGGTCTGATAACTTTGATTCAATAATTTTAGTCTGTTGAGATCGAATAACTGAGGCTTAATGATTGTAACTTTGCATGCTTTTTATATACACTTGCTTTCAGAAGTACCATCGTATCATGACTGTTTATTTCAGGCCTTTGTACATGATACGATTTATTAGTATTCGTGTTAGTTTTGCTACTTTGATTTGGTGTAGCTACTTTTATAGGTCTGCAGTTACATAGTAAGTTCATATTTTAGTTAACTGCAATTCCGAAGTATTATAAACTTTTCATATAATGTTCATGACAGAAGCTAGAGGCAAGAAAGGAAACAGTGAAAGCATTTCTAAGGTACATCTTTGTTTTCATAGGTTTTATTGAGTTTGGACATTATTGTATAATTTATTACCTATTCTTCATTTTTCTGATCCTTGTACACATTTCCTTTATGAAAGTTTTAGTATAGCCTTTTTTTTATTCAATGCTCTTACTTACATTATATGCTTTAATGTTAGATGTTAACATTAGTTATAGTTTGTTATTTTATGGATTTTCATATTCTTTAAGTCGATGTTGATCTACTGTTTTCTACAGCTAGCAGAAGCTAAGTATATGCTAATCCTTTCTTGATTTTTCAATTGCAGGAAGTACATGATGGTCTTGAGTTCGCAAAGGTGATGCTTCATCAACCTGGGATTCTGTTTGAGCATCACTGGGATGTACATTTGACTAGTAGATACTTCATGGTTCTAACTTTCTAGGAGTTAGGTTATTTTTGCATGTGGTAGTAGTAAATATTTTTTTTGGTTTTGCGGATTGGTGTATAGCATTGTGATACTTTGGATTTGGCTAGCTAGTTCTTTAGATATAGTAGATTCGTTTACATTATGGTTGTTTAAGTGACATTGGTTGGATATTTTGTAAATGACAAATTGAGTAGTTGTGGTTATGAGATGAATGTTATTTTGGATTAAGGTATCAATGTTTGGATATTATGTAAATATTTGGATTCTTATGTTGTCAAAGACAAATTGAGTAATTAAATAATAAATATTTATTACAAAGTGATACAGGACAAAATACAATAGACATCAGTAAAAAACGATGTCTATTACAAATATACATAACGGTTATCACAAATAAAACCGATGTCTAACTTCAACTTAAATATCGAATAAGTATAAAAATGATGTTTAATATACTCTTCCACATCGGTTATCACAAAGAAACCATTGTCGAAGGTTATATTTAACATCGTCCCAAACCGATGTCTAATACGACTTGATACATCAGTTACGATAGAAGAAACCGATGTCCAAAAAGGCCTTAGGCATCGGTCAAAAACCGATGTCTATGACATGGTACAATAGACATCACCGACAAAGACATCGGTATGATTTTTTAATAGACATCGGCCAGAAACCGATGTCTATGAGCTTTTTTCTAGTAGTGTTTGTATTCACAGGTTGTAGCAAATCTTTATCTAATAAAATATTAGATTAAAGTGAGTACTGTGGGTTGTGACTTATATTTCCGCACTCATATTTGTTTAAGCACAGAACACATACTTTACAACATACACATGTAAGCAGATTTGAAGAAAAGTTTGAGAATCCATTCACCCCCCTCTGTATTCTCTTTGGTATACTCAATACTCAACAAGTGGTATCAAAGCGGGCTGTTTATTTAAAAACAGAAAACGATCTTGAATACACCAAAGACTACAGGAACAGTGAAGTTCCCTAAGTTCGACAAAGAGAACTACAACCTATGGAAGATTAAGATGCTGTTGTTCATTAAAACTGCTAACCCTCTGTATCTTGAGATACTCAAGAATGGTCCATTTGTTCCACAACAGGAGATTCCTGAAAAGACTGTTGGAACTATGACAATTCCAAGATCCTATGTGGCTAAAGAACCATCCAAATGGACAGAGACAGAAAAGGAGATGGTCGCCCTTGACATTCATCTCATGTTATTAATCATAGATTCTATGGAACTGTCAATGTTTGCTAACATAGCCTCTTGCAAGACAGCAAAGAAGATGTGGGATCATATTGAGGTGTTATGTGAAGGAACGGAGGAAGTTAGAGAAAACAAGAAACAAATATTGGTCACACGGTATGAAGCTTTCATGGAACAGACCAAGGAAAGCATTACTAACATGTTTGAAAGGTTTCACAAGCTGGTGATTGAGCTACAAATGAATGGGAAGGTTTACAACACCAAGGAGCTGAACATGAAGTTTCTATTGTATTCACCAAACCATAGAGCAAAGGGTCATTTCTCTAAGGGAAAAAGATTTGAACAAAGTCACATATGATGTGCTCTATGGGGTTTTAAAGACTCATGAGCTTGAGTTGCGTCAGAAGAGGACCATCCAAGCCAACCAAGGAAGAATGATAAACACATCATGTGCATTTATTGTCAACAAATCTATTCAAGACCTAGAAACATCTACAAGTCAGCTGAGGATAGAGGAGATAGTAGATGATGAAGAAACTGAAGCTGAAGTGACTAAACCTGTTGAAGAGAAGGAAGAAGATGAGTTCTATACTCTTGAAGAACTATATGGAATGGAAAACACTTCATACGCTTTCATGGAAATAAAATTTCCAAACATCAGATTCAAGAGAAACCAAGCCTTCAAACCTATATCTCAAAACCATTAATTCAACAAGAGCAAGACACCTGTGAAAACAAACAAGAATAAATTCAAAACCAGCCATGTGGATAGGTCATCTGTAAGGTGTTATAGATGCAATAACCTAGGGCATTTTACCAGTGAATGCAAGAAGCCTAAAAAGAAGGATAAGGAGTTTCTAGAGGTTGAAGCTAAGTATGAGGCCCTCTTGAAAAAGCAAACACAAGGCAAGGCCTACATAGCTGAAGGGAAGTGTTGGGATGACTTTGATAGTGATGGAGAAGAGCAAGAATTTTGCAACTATGCCTTGATGGCTGAATCCCAGGATGAACAATCTCCATCTGAGTCTCAGGTACCATCTCTTACTACCATAGATATGTCTGTTTCTGAATATAAATGTATGGTTGAACAACTGTCTATGGAAATGTTTAATATTCATACTAGTATGACTGCTGCTAATGAAGAGATTGCTAAACTGTCTACTAGAAATGAACTATAAACAAAAAGAATGAGGAACTTGAGCTAACCGCTATGCAAGTAGATAACCTTAAGAAAGAAGTTGAATATCTACAGAATAAGGTTCTATGTGTTAGTCAGGTTGAGAAGGCTCTTATGGATGAACTAGCTGAAAATGAATTCAAAATAAAAAAAAATTAAGAACTCCTCTAGTCTATTACAGTCCTACCATGAGAAAAATCTAGCTAAACCAAAGGCTGCTATTGGTCTTGACTATGACACTCTAAAATAGAGGAAAGGCTATGCAGTCATTGATGATGACCAGGTTGTTCATGAGGAGGTGCCTCACATTTTGAAAAAGGTTGAATCTCTAGTTTTTAAAGAAGCAACATTTGAAATTGATGAGGATGCCATACTCATTAATCAAATGTTGAATGATGAGGATGAGGCACAGTCTAGTGAACAACCAGCATCCTTTAAGAGTGAGAGTGTCAAGCCAAAAGCCAAGAAGCCAGTAGGAGGTAGACCTAGACTTGAGAAGTCTGTGAAATTTGTTTCAGCTAAGAAAAATGAATCTGAGAAGAAAGTGGCTAATAAGAAACAAAATAGGAATGACAAGCTAGGGATAAACAAGAATAATAATTATGCTTATGTGCCAAATGCCCCTAGGAAAGTTTGTCAAAACTATTTTAGCACTAATCACTTAACACATGCATGCAGGAAATCAACTAGTAGTGTAGCTAAGCCTTTCTATGATTGCTCTGTGCCTTTAAGACATAGAGATTCTCCTTTCTGTGATAAACTTGACTGTATGCCATGCAATATGAATGTTATGACTAGTTGTTTTAATTTGAGAAGACAATTCATGGATGGTTGCATCAGTCACAACACTCACACACACTACACAAGGTCGTCTTCAAGTCCTCCTAGAGCTAGGAAGGTACCTATGTCACCTAAGTCTGAAACCTCAGGTTCTAAGACTTCTAACAGTGACAAGAAGAATGGTCCTAAGAAAGTTGATAAGCATGCTGTTTTTGATAAATCTGTTTCTAAGCCAAGTGGACCCAAACTTGTTTGGGTACCAAAGGAAAAGTAATACCATTGTGTTTGCAGGGCAAAGAAAATGAAAACAAGGTCATGTGGATTTTGGACAGTGGTTGCTCAAATCACATGACTGGTGATATGGCCCTACTATCACAGTATAAGGAGAAGGCTGGCCCAATGGTTGCTTTTGGAGATGATAGCATGGGAACACATTGGGATATGGCAAGTTGAAGTTAGTAATGTCATCATTGAAGATGTAGCACTAGTCAAGGGACTCAAGCATAATCTGCTAAGTCTTGGTCAGTTTACTGATAGAGGATTCAAAGTAAATTTTGACAAAGATGAATGTTTGATCACTCACAAAAAGACTGTTGATTTTGCTCTATCTGGAGTAAGAAAAAGAAGCATGTTTGTAGCCAATATGGACTCTGTAAGCAAAGATAAAATCTGTTGCTTTTACTCAAATGCATCTAATGCAGATTGCTGGCCGTGGCATAAGAAGTTATCACACTTGAACTTCAAAGCCATTAATTCTCTAGTCAAAAGAGAGTTAGTAAGAGGCATGCCCATACTTTAATTCTGTCAAGAAGGGGTGTGTGAGGCTTGTCAAAAAGGAAAAATGAAAAGGTCTAGCCACAAGTCAAAGACAGTGACATCAATAACCAAGCCCCTGCAATTAATTCATATGGATTTATTTGGGCCTGTCAATATTATGTCACTCTCAAGAAAGAAGTATGCCCTGGTGATGGTTGATGACTACACAAGGTATACATGGGTGATTTCTAGCATGAAAGGATGAGGGTCCACAAGTAATCATTGAGCATATAAAGAAAGTTGATAAGGAAACAAAGGCCAACAATGCAAGTGTGATTGCATTGAGAAGTGATAATGGAACAGAGTTCAGAAATGCCTTACTTGAAGCATTTTGCAAAGAGAATGGCATTTCTCAACAATTCTCTGCTCCAAGAACTCCACAACAAAATGGAGTTGTTGAGAGAAACAATAGAACTCTGACTGAAGCTGCTAGAACAATGTTACTCGGTGCAAAAATGCCTACATGTTTTTGGGTTGAGGCTGTGAGCACTGCATGCAACATTCAGGACAGAACCTTCATCAACAAAAACACTGGAAAGACACCTTACAGTTTGATGACTGGAAAGAAGCTTACTCTAAAGTATGTTCATACTTTTGGAAGCAAATGCTTTGTGTTAAAAGACAATTCAGAATATGTTGGGAAATTTGATGCAATGGCATTCGAGGGAATTTTTCTTGGCTATTCCATGGAAAGAATTGCATACAAAGTTTATGTCATCAGTCAAAAGAAAGTTATGGAGAGCACAGATGTGACTTTTGATGACAACAAACTACCTGGATTAGAAGAAGCCAATGATGAAGATAAAGATCCATTAAGGTTTGAAAATCTAGATGATTCTGATGAAGAGATTGGAGAAGAAGTTGGGACTACAATCAACCAATCCCAGTGATTGAAGAAGCAAGAGAAGAATTTGTGCCAATCAACAGTGAAGAGACAAGCATCCAAGACACACCTGTGAATAGTGGCAACTTCACAGGGGGGAATGAAAATGATCATGACTTGGATGATGAAGCAACATCAGGGTTGAGAAATAAGACTGAGCATTCAAGAAAATGGGATAGATCACACACTGCAGAGCAATTTATTGGAGATTTAAATGCAAGAGTGAGGACTAGTGTTACAGCCCCAAATCCGGGGTCAGGAATCCGGGCCGTCATACTCAAATTCCCATTTATTAGCACTATCATTTTTTTAAAAAGAAATATTTTATTACCATTTAATACTCACACAAATGACCCCACACTAATCTCAATACACAAACACACACACCAGTCATATGCTCAGAGAAAAACATCCATAATAACAACAGTTTAAAGTTAAAAGTTATTACAGACCCAGAATCTAACTTAAGTAGTGTTGCTGAATATTACTTCGAGATGAAGCATTTCAACAACCAAAAGTTATTACACAAGCTTACACGCGTAATTTACATAAGTCTAACAATACCCATCTGCCTATCAGCTACCTCAGGGATAGGCTCCAGCACTCTCTCAAAAGGTCGTCTTTCCCTTACCCTCTTGTGGGGTGTAGTGCGGAGTATTGGCATTTGTCCTAGCTGTTATGGAATTAAATAGCAAAAGTGAGCTATAATAGCTCAACAAGATAAATTTGTGTAACTAGCATCAATGAAAGTATATATATATATATATATATATATATATATATATATATATATATATATATATATATATATTAATAAACATAAAACCCATCATAATCCTTAAGGAAAGAATTTGTTCTTACTTATTAAATACACCATCCATTTTTCTTTATAAGAAAAGAAATATAGAACAATATAATATCAGTTTTCTTCTAATATAATATAATATCAGTTTCTCTTCTCATATAATATAATATCAGTTTCTCTTCTAATATAATATAATATCAGTTTCTCTTCTATAACAAGATAATGATCAATACATCATCTCAGTATAATATCTCAAGAATATAACATTTGAAATAAATCTCTCAATATAAACTTTCCATTTCCTTTTATACAACAAATATATAAAAATAATATAAAATCAGTTTCTCTTCAATCCATAAAAATAATTCCGTAATTTCATACCATTTCTTTTTCAAAATGCAAATCTGAAACCAATATTAAATTCTTTCTTTAAAAGTTTTGGGGATATCCACTATCGCCTGATACGTTAGGACGATGATCAGTCGCCTAATCGTACCTGCTCCTTGTTTACTACTAGTAGAAGGAATGTCAAACATCCCTGGAGGAAGGTTCTCCACTACATCCTCCTGGAGGAAGGTTCTCCATTACATCCTCTATCGGCAACACATGGGCCGGAATAAAATAATGAGGAAGGTTCTCCACTTCATCCTCATAAAATGATGGTTGCTGCACTTTACTAAACACAGCCACTTACGCAAATATGTTGTAATCCCACTTTTTGAAAATATAAATCATTATTCCATTTATAAAACACCATTCCATATTTTCCATTTCCCGTTTCCATTTCCATTCACATATATCATTTCCACTTCCATTTTCATATATATCCTCTTGGTAGATATTTTGTATGATTATAAGATAATTATCAAGAAATTTCTAGATAATCTTTGGATGTTGTAGTGGGAAATGGTGTAGGAAATGATGTCATTTGTTGGATGATCACATGGTTTTTGGTTTTTGATTTTCTAATTAATGTTTTAATGATTTTGGTTATTGGTAATGTAGTGTATATCCTTGTTATGATATAAATCTTGGTTGTTTAGTCTCCATATTCGTCTAATTACGATTCGTTTCGAATATACCTCATTTTCCAAGTGGTTCTAAATTGTTTAACAATCAAAATTCCTCTGGAATTCCCTTGTCTTAATAATCCCCTGGTTTAATCTATTCCACATAATTTCTCAATATAATTAATCCTGGTTAAATCTCCATACTCCTTAATATCCAATACAATAATGCTCAATCGAAATCAAACATCTTAAAAATCTATATTCAGGAATTTCTGAAATCCGTCATCGTTTCGAGTCACTTATTTTCATAGTACAATGCGAATATGGTTTCTGATTATTCATTTTCTGTTTCACTTATAGGGTACCTACATACCATTTCCCTAAATCCTCAAAATTTACTATTCATGTGATCTCTGATTCCACTACACGCAATCGTACGTGGTCACAAGTAATATAGAATAAAGTTGAGTTCGTTCCCACAGAGATCTGGTTATGGTTTTTATTCAGTTTTGTACCTATGCAACAATGTATGGTTATTATGCACTGCAAAGACAATTAACAATATTGGGTTGTGATTATCTAAATTAAACTAAGCTGTAAATTATTAAACTAAGAATTACTTAACTAATGAGAATTAAAATCTAATTACTTATGCAAATAAACCATTGAATCCTAACTTCATTAAATACTTCGCTTAGATCTGACGCCTTTAATCACTATATGCAATGGATATGATATCTGATCGGACAACCCGAAACAAGTACACGCTACCTCTCAATATACGAATACCAAACTACTCATACATCCACAAAAGAGATAGAAGATGAATAGACACCAATTATGCTTAGACCCTATATGTCTATAGAATTTGATAACATAACGGTTGAAGAACAAGTTATCCATAAAGATCACACAGGGCAATATAAGTATTCTCATCTCATACTACGAATCATGTTGATAAACAATCCTGAACCTATGCTAGCATGGCAAGTTCTAAATCTCAAGATCCACTTTCACTTCACAAGAGATTACAAAATTAGATGTTAGCTACGTATCTAACAATTAAGCATAACCAAACGAGGATATCAACATGCATCACACACAGATCTTTAAAGCATCAAGATAATAAAGCTCCATAAATAAATCTGTTAGAATCCCATGACAACGATTAGTTCATAATCGAACCACTAGTCTTCATGGGATCTATTGAAACCATGATAGAAGACAAGATATAAAAGAAAGTAATAATATTAATAAAACACAGAGTTGAGAAAACAAATCTATGATACAAAAGATGAAGTAGATCTAGATCCGTTGCTTGTCACGAGCGTTGAATCTTGCTCCCCTTTTCTCCCTTGCAATTCTAAGCTATATTATGTACAAGATATCTCTAATTTACATGGGTAGGATGTGTTTATATAGGCTCTATAATTCTTGCCCAGCAAGAAATTGCCTACTATTACAATTATAATTCAATTAAGGTAATAAAAACTGCCCAAAATACAATTATAACTTAAAAAGGGCAAAACATTAATTTCCTGCTCCCATCAGTCTGATTGTCGAGCTGACTGGGCCCAACACACGCAACCTGCTCGTGCAAGACCTGTCCCATGTTGTATAAAATCTCCAAAGCTTCGCGTGGACAGTAAGATCGCTGAAAACGGACTTCTAGAATCCCAGATATGACCAAAACAGTGTAAGCTGCGCAACCTTCCCAGAAAATCCGAATTTTAAACAATTAATCCTCCAAAAACGACAGAAGCATCCACCATAATCAACATTCTTACGAACCTGCACAACTACACAAAACACATTAAAACTACAAGAAACTTCAGTCCAAGACAATCAATTTAAGCCGATATAGAATGTTCCAAGTGGATATAAAATCCATTTATCACACCCCCAAACTTAAACCGATGCTTGTCCTCAAGCATAAACAATTACAACTAACTAACTAACTAGTACCACTTCTGTAGGTGATCACGGTTGCATTTGGCATATGCAACAAGCCCTTTAAACCCCTAGGCAGCCCTAGTGGACGAGTAAGGTCTCGTGAGGGCCTATAACGAATGTACCCACAAAATCCAATGCAATGCAATACATGAATGCAACTAATATGAAAAAATGCAAGGATCCCCTTCAAACTAACTAAAACCAACTAGCAAGCAAATACCTCAACGAATGCAACTGAATCCAAATAGAGCTCGACTAAGTCCCCGTATACTAACAATGCATGAACAGAAACGTGCGTGTGTGCAATGCTCATCATAAATACTCCCAAAACTAGATCAAAATCATACCTATTCTTCGCTAAGACAATCATAAGTTTATAACTACAATAGACGGTAAACACTCCATAACCTAGAATCACCTCCATCCTTATTCAAGTTAGACAGAAATTCATGCTTTATTACTATACTATGACACATAATATACAAGCATGCTTATTTAACCGTGCAATGAATGAGACCCCAAAAGGCTTATACAATAATACCCATGTAGCGAGTGTTAGGTCAGTGGATCCCAGACTATAAAGCCTTAGGTCACTAGGACTAAGTCCCCTCAGACTTAATTACTCGAGTATTAAAGAGCTCACTCGTGGTTAGTTTTGCATTGAAACTATTTACATGACTCTTTTTTTTTCTTTTTTTTTCATATATTTTTTTATATGCAATCTGAATGAGAATTCTCATTTCCAACCCTAGACTACTCATATAAATATGAGCCGGCTACTAGCCATTTGATGCCTAGCCATTATTGGCAATATTTACAACTAGCATGAAATTCCTGGTTTCCCCCAAACTTAGACTTTAGAGATCCTACGCCATAAAGGAAATAACGCAAATTCTAAATATAAACAAGTGATTAAATCTCAAAGCATCCAAACAAGCATGACCCTAACCTAGCCCAAAAGTACCCAATGAAACTGTGTAAAATTTTTGTTTCTGAAACATGCAAGTCAATTTCATAAGGAATATAAATCAACCCTCTACTCATCATCAAACACACTCAATAAAACAAGTACCTACCAATCAGAATCAGCCCGTTCTAAGGGATCATGAAAAAAAAATGCATTCCATGAAAATGCAACTAGAATGGACTCACATGGTATACGCAAATAAAAACAAAATGTCCTACATGAAACAAACGTAGATAACACGAACATACATGCATGAATTACTACTAATATGCAAAGCATGAAATCCTACATGAACAAATAATACAACAACTACTAATTCCTCAAACCACCCCCAAACTTAAAATATTCAATGTCCGCATTGAATGAAAGTAAATACGAGGGATAGCAGAAAACATACCTACAAGGTGCCTTACATATCCTTCCCCATCGCTACTCAACATGCTTGTTCGGCAAAAACCCCCTTTCTGTAGCAATCGGCCTCGACAACAACCGATTAAATTCAACCTCCGCCATCAAAGACGTAAATTTTGCAACACTAGCACTACCTCTCCCACGCTTAGGAGCCATATAAATCAATACCCAACTCACAAAATTCACCAAAATCCACAAAAAATTCGAATTCACAAATACCCCCAAATAATCAAGAACACACAACCTTAATAATGCAGGAACACAATTCGTAATAGCAAAATAAAATGAAGAAAAATACCCCAAATACGAACCGGAGAGGTGAAGCTTGCAATTAAAAATCCCCCAAACTTAAATCTTGAAGCCTTGAAATTATTGTAGTGAAATATAATTGGAATGGGGTAAGATTTGTGTGTATATATAGGTGTATATATAGATGAGATATAGATTTGGGAAAGAAATATGAAATAGGAGATGGATTGGGAATGATTTGGAATTAATATAGGACTAGAATTAGGATTTTAGGTGGAGAAAATAATTAGAAAAGGAGTTGAATTAATTTAGGAGATAGAATTAAGATTTTAATAAAATATGTGTTAATTAACACATATATACTCACGTACTAGTACCTGGACAGATTTGATACTGCGCCGCAGCCTAGTCAACCGCGCCACGGCCTGGGACAAATTCTGTTGAAAGTTTTCAATTTTTTTTCTATAACAACCACAATCTCACGGCATGGACATAATGTATTGTAAGCTACAGCCTACCTGCTGCGCTGCAGCGTGGGGTGAGTCTGTTGGCGTAATTTTTTTTTCGATTTTTTTTTTGCACAACACACTTTTTTTTCCCTACACTAATGCGTGGGTTGCCTCCCACGAAGCGCTTCTTTAACGTCAATAGCTTGACGTTACTTCCATGCCTCCATTAAGGATGATAATAGTTTGCCTGGTCCTCTCTTCATGAGACTTCATCATCATCACGGCGGTACACTTTCTACCTGTAACGCCCCCAAATCCGGGGTCCGAAGATTTGGGCGTCACGCTAACAAACTCAATAATTCTAACAAAAATTGGCCATGATGTATTCGTAAATACAACATAAACCTGCTGAATACTAAACTAAAAATCTGAAATCAAAATAAAACTGAAATAAAACTAAAAACTCAATAAACAGCTCTTTGACCCCAACTCCCAACTCAGGATCTTAGGTTACAGATCTAGAAACAAGAAAACCCAAAACCAACTTAAATACAACTCTATATACAAAACTTTACAAACTTAAATCACTGGTATAACTTCGAATAGAAGTATACCAGGCCAACTAATCAAATACATACTATAACTACTAAAACTATATATACATGCAACAAATCAAACTATAAATCTAAATACCCTGATCCACGTCAGCTTTCTTCACATCGTCTTGCTTCCTCTTTCTGAACTGCGCAGGTACTTCTCGCCAATGCTTAGCTTACTGAAATATTAGATTTAAAACAACAACAAGTGTGAGCCAAAGAATGCTCAGCAAGTTACAAATATAGCGAAACGATAATATCTCAATAATTCATTGATGAACAATATCAATGAATACTTTATCTCAAAAGATCAATCAGTTTCAATCATAGAGTAAAACTTTTTCATTTACTACAAACCATCACTACCTCAGATAAAACTTTGAGAAAAAGAATATCAAGAAATTCCCCAATCATTCTTACTCCACTTTCACGTACAATGTTACTCGCGAACAGAATAACTAGGAAACCTCTATCCATCCTTAATCCCAATATTTTACTGAGTTCCAAATTATATCATTTAAAACGTTTATAACTCGAAATCAAAATTTAATAACTGAGAAGGATCGTAATACTAGATTCAATACTTTTAATACTTGCAAAATACTTTAACTATCGCTTTAACAAAATCTCCAAGAAATTCTCAGTTACTCAAATCTCATTCATGTCCACTAAGCGTTTGCATACCTAGCTGCCTAACCGGCCTGACAATCATGAGTTTGAATAAATAAGAAGATCTCAAATCATTCTCGGTTCTCACTATCACTGCGCAACACATGCCACAGTGACCGTAATAACCGTGAATTAGTTTTCATTATAATAACTTTCCATTTTTATACTAAAAGTACTTATTAACTCAAATCATAACTTCAACTCAAATCATAACTTCATATCCAACATACTTTAAACTTAAACAGTTCTATACTCAGAATATACTTACATAAAAAAAATATTAATAGAATTGGAGTTTTAATCATACTCTGGACATTACGGGTGATCAGCCACGTAAAGTCCCCCTTCCTTTGAAATTGGGTTCCCAATTAGGCAGCACATTGGCCTTTAATGCTGGACTAGGACCACCCTAGCCTCTTACGCTATATAAAAGTGCTGGACTAGGACCACCCTAGCCTCTTACGCTTTTCCAATTCATAAACAAATTTATTATTAATAATTTAAAACATTTCACTTTTCAGTCCTTAAACTCACTGATAACAGATCAGCCCAGTATAAGGAATTTTTAAAACAAAACATCTTTAATCAATTAAACCATTTTCATTTACCATTATAAAAGACTGAGGGTCAGGGAAGCAACTGATATAAGGGATCATAACAACAAAGCAGTAAGTTTTATACTAAGCATTTAGTTCAGCAGAACAAAATCATATATCAATAAGAGAACATAAATCAGTTAAAGAACGAAGCAATTATTAAGATTATAGAAATTGAACAGCCATTTACAAGGAATTAATGGAATAAAGAAATATGTAGTTCAATTGAGAAATTGGGTTACTGCATTGGTCATAATCTACCGAAGAGTCGTTAATTAATAAAGATCAACACAAGGGTTAGGGATTTCTAGAATTTAAATTAAGGGTTATGAAATCTGGTTACGATGATATGGTTTAAAGGAATAAACATAAGGAAAAAGGCTAAGATAAAGCAAGGAATAAATTATAGGTCAAGGGTTATAGTTCAACATGAAATAGGGTAATTAATAAGGTACATGTGTTTCACTTAAAATTTAAAAGGAATAAACAATAAGGTTAAAAATGGTTCATCAATAATTTAAAAAGGAATAACAGTCAGGTATAAGAATTGGAACAACAACTCATAAGCAATTCAAGGAATTCTGGATTTAAATACGAGGTTCGAGTCATTTGAACAAAAGAAAGGGATGTAGACCCTAGCAAGATGATTTGGAAGAAAATCTTATAATTGATAAAGACAGATTCACATCATTCAAAATAAATATGAAGAGTATAAGTACTTGCAAGAAAGGATTTGAAAGAGAATATATATAAATAACAGAAACAGTTTCACATCACTTGCTAGGGGGATAGTATACTTGCCTTGATTCCAATGCGTTGATTCGCTACTTACTATACTTCGGTCTTTACTCGATCACGCCTTCATTTCCTTCAATCACCTCGTCAACACGCTCGCTCGAATCCCTAATTATACTCGAAATAATAGTAAAGTACTATTTAGTACATAAACACCCAATTTGATAATTACTACTTATAACTCGCAAAGCAATACATACATAAATATATATATATATATATCCACACCTCATTAATCATCACATATGTACTTAAACACTTACACACATACATGCCTTTAAATCTTTAAATCAAATAATTTAAATAGCTTTAAATACAGGGGATTTTTAGAAAATTTCGGCATGACCTATTCGTTTATCGGACTATGGGCACAGCCCCTCAAACACAATTCAATCCCTGTTTTTGCAAAAATTAAAGCTGCCTCAACTTGCAGCGACATAAAAATAAACAAGTAATGAAAAGTACCCGCCCAGACATGCGGCACCTAGCACATAATGATTAACACTACTACTTACGCTACACCAATGATCGTATTTCTCACGCATTTTAATGATACACGTGACAACCAATCATTGATGTTCGTAAGCCCTAGGGAACAACCCCTAGCACTAACTATTACTTACGCTATATCAATGATCACATCACTCAAGTATATTAATTATACCCGTGATAGCTAATCATGGATATTCGTAAGCCCTAGGGATTAGTCGAAAAGAATTACACAAGTCCTTTAAATATTGACATTTAAAAACTTGTGATCTTCTCATAACCCCTAGCACAATTCTAATTATTATAAAATTCTAACATTTAACATGTATCACGTATTCCCATACTTACCATACTTAACCCATATACATGACCAATCACCATTTAACCACCTATACTTTACCACCGAGTACTTGACATTTACACATTTCATAGATACTACGACTTGATCTACAGCATTTAGCACATAACAATTAGCCACTCATATAACTACAAATTATATGACCATAACAGTTTGCACTTAGCACATACAAACCACCACTAATAATCGACAACCTTTAAGACCATTAAACTCAAACATTTACAACTTAGTACTTCATATAAATTCCACATTTTATACAACAATTAATACTAACAATTCGAAAATTAATAATTACTAAATCCGAATACTTAATCGAACTCATAATACTTAACCACCAATAATCATCAAAACATAAATCCAACTCGAAATACATGCCACAGTTATAATTAACCACCTCGATACTAAATAATTTTATTCTCCGAATTAATCACGGAAATACAACAATGATATTGCAATTTAAACTAATTAAATTACATCAACTACATAATTATATCACAATTAAATTACTACAATCACAATAATTAATCTAAATGAGGAATTAACAATTTACATCGGAAAAATAAAACGAAGTAAATAAATAAATAAGGTATAAAATGTATACCTCTTCCGATTCCGACCCGCAATTCAAGCCACCGGAACCAATCTCCACCACTTCCCCCTTCCCGGAAAATCTCTCCCTCCTTCATCTCTCTCTCTCTCTACTGGTCTCTCTCTCTCTCTCTCTCTCGTTTTTCTATGCCCAGCTGCTACCCCCACGCGACACCAGTCTCCTCCCCTTGCTGCAGTCGTCGGCCGCCACCACCGCCGGCCGCCGCCGCGCGGTGGGGCTAGCCCCCTGCCTTCCTGCTGTTGCACTCGCGCACTGCCTCCCCCGATTACTCTTCTTCTCCCCTTCCCCGATCTATTCTCGCGTGTATATATGTGTGTATAGGTGTGTGCTTTTTTATTTATTACTACTTCCCTCAATTTCTCTCCCCAATTCTTCTTTCTTCTCTCCGATTCTTTCTTTCTCTGTCGAGAACTCTCTGGATTCTCTAAATGGGCTTGGCCCAAATCCTTTATATCACTACTACTCTTATTCCGACCAAAATAAAATACTACTCATTCTTGTAAAAACTAATACACATCTTTTATAAATCGAAATTAAATAGAAAATTGGGAAAATTAAACTTTTCATTTTTAAAATGAAGAGTATAAAATTACGAACTCCCACATATTTTTAAAATATTTTTCGGATCAAAAATGAATTAAATATGAATTTTCAAAGTTTTGATCCTTTAAATACAATAAAACTCTTAAAATCATTTTAAAATACCCGACCATCCAAATTAATTCAACCAACAATTTTAAAAACTCAATAAATAAATAAAGATAATTTTACCAAAGATTTCATGATTTTCTCCAACTCTGATAAATAAATAAAGATTTTTGAAGATTAATAATACTTGATTTAAATCTTTTTAAATCACTAAAAATACCAATAAAATACTGGGGCACACATAACTCAATATATACTCATATAAACTCACTAATAAATATCGTTGAATTCCACAACGATATTCTCAAGTCCAATTCCATCATTTAAATACTAATTAACATAATTAAATAATAATAAAATAATAATAATAAATCCTAAAATAATCTGGGATCTTACATTCTACCCACCTTAAAAGGATTCCGTCCTCGGAATCAGGTAAAGAAGGGTTACTGGGGTTTACTCTACCAACTCGGGTCGCATCCGCAACTCTACTAATTTGTACTATGGATACTTATTTACTATACTGGGATCTCTACGGATCTCTCTATATAGAACAACTCTAATCGATACTATACGTCACGCTAGCATTCTAAACTCGATTGGCATACGTTCAAGACTACCCGAGATATTATGATTCATGATATTTGAAGAGAACGATTTCACATTGTAGCAAAGGTTCCACAATTGTAGAATTAATTTATGAGTTTTCAACAAATATTCTTTGAAATGAAAAATTACTGAGTGATCAATATAATCAAATGAACCTTGTTGCGTGCCTTATTCAAGACATGACTAAAGGTAATTAACCTTCTTGTACTTCACAACACACAAGTGATGGCGTCCCATCAGACTGCTATCACACAGACAAACATTCCTTGTGTCCCCTATAAATAGGGTTGTTCACCTCAGTTGGAGTAAAGAAACATAAAAAGATTCGAACATCGAATTAACAATCAGTTGATGAGAAATTCTCAGACATACCCCTGGATTACATCTAAACGGATTCCATGGGTACTACTTCCAAAGGAAAGAATAACCAGAAAAGAAATGACTTGCAGAATACTAAGAAATAATGATTTATCAATAATAGAATCATTCACTGATGAAGAAAATTAGAAACTCAAATATCACTTGACAGGGTTTTAGAAATAAAGGAAATAGGTATCAAAACAACCTCTGTCATAACTGGAATCCCAAATTCGGGGAAAGACACTTGTCAAAATAACTCAACAAAGGAATATTGATTAAAAGAAAATGAAGGTATTGCCAGGGTCTCCACGTACATCTTCTTTGTCGACTCCTTCGCTGACTCGTCATTCGATCTAGACTCTGAAGGCTCCACTACCTATAGCCTCAAGGGTTTCTACCCAACTTCGCTCAACTATCTGACACCACTCACATCTTAACTCACTAACTGGTACTATATCCAATAGTCCAACACGAGTCCTATATGAACTCTGACGTTCCTTACTTAACTATACACACTCCTGCACACTCTCGTTTCTAGTTTACTATAACCTCGCTCTGATACCAACCTGTAACGCCCCCAAATCCGGGGTCAGAAGATTTGGGCGTCACGCTAACAAACTCAATAATTCTAACAAAAATTGGCCATGATGTATTCGTAAATACAACATAAACCTGCTGAATACTAAACTAAAAATCTGAAATCAAAATAAAACTGAAATAAAACTAAAAACTCAATAAACAGCTCTTTGACCCCAACTCCCAACTCAGGATCTTAGGTTACAGATCTAGAAACAAGAAAACCCAAAACCAACTTAAATACAACTCTATATACAAAACTTTACAAACTTAAATCACTGGTATAACTTCGAATAGAAGTATACCAGGCCAACTAATCAAATACATACCATAACTACTAAAACTATATATACATGCAACAAATCAAACTATAAATCTAAATACCCTGATCCACGTCAGCTTTCTTCACATCGTCTTGCTTCCTCTTTCTGAACTGCGCAGGTACTTCTCGCCAATGCTTAGCTTACTGAAATATTAGATTTAAAACAACAACAAGTGTGAGCCAAAGAATGCTCAGCAAGTTACAAATATAGCGAAACGATAATATCTCAATAATTCATTGATGAACAATATCAATGAATACTTTATCTCAAAAGATCAATCAGTTTCAATCATAGAGTAAAACTTTTTCATTTACTACAAACCATCACTACCTCAGATAAAACTTTGAGAAAAAGAATATCAAGAAATTCCCCAATCATTCTTACTCCACTTTCACGTACAATGTTACTCGCGAACAGAATAACTAGGAAACCTCTATCCATCCTTAATCCCAATATTTTACTGAGTTCCAAATTATATCATTTAAAACGTTTATAACTCGAAATCAAAATTTAATAACTGAGAAGGATCGTAATACTAGATTCAATACTTTTAATACTTGCAAAATACTTTAACTATCGCTTTAACAAAATCTCCAAGAAATTCTCAGTTACTCAAATCTCATTCATGTCCACTAAGCGTTTGCATACCTAGCTGCCTAACCGGCCTGACAATCATGAGTTTGAATAAATAAGAAGATCTCAAATCATTCTCGGTTCTCACTATCACTGCGCAACACATGCCACAGTGACCGTAATAACCGTGAATTAGTTTTCATTATAATAACTTTCCATTTTTATGCTAAAAGTACTTATTAACTCAAATCATAACTTCAACTCAAATCATAACTTCATATCCAACATACTTTAAACTTAAACAGTTCTATACTCAGAATATACTTACATAAAAAAATATTAATAGAATTGGAGTTTTAATCATACTCTGGACATTACGGGTGATCAGCCACGTAAAGTCCCCCTTCCTTTGAAATTGGGTTCCCAATTAGGCAGCACATTGGCCTTTAATGCTGGACTAGGACCACCCTAGCCTCTTACGCTATATAAAAGTGCTGGACTAGGACCACCCTAGCCTCTTACGCTTTTCCAATTCATAAACAAATTTATTATTAATAATTTAAAACATTTCACTTTTCAGTCCTTAAACTCACTGATAACAGATCAGCCCAGTATAAGGAATTTTTAAAACAAAACATCTTTAATCAATTAAACCATTTTCATTTACCATTATAAAAGACTGAGGGTCAGGGAAGCAACTGATATAAGGGATCATAACAACAAAGCAGTAAGTTTTATACTAAGCATTTAGTTCAGCAGAACAAAATCATATATCAATAAGAGAACATAAATCAGTTAAAGAACGAAGCAATTATTAAGATTATAGAAATTGAACAGCCATTTACAAGGAATTAATGGAATAAAGAAATATGTAGTTCAATTGAGAAATTGGGTTACTGCATTGGTCATAATCTAACGAAGAGTCGTTAATTAATAAAGATCAACACAAGGGTTAGGGATTTCTAGAATTTAAATTAAGGGTTATGAAATCTGGTTACGATGATATGGTTTAAAGGAATAAACATAAGGAAAAAGGCTAAGATAAAGCAAGGAATAAATTATAGGTCAAGGGTTATAGTTCAACATGAAATAGGGTAATTAATAAGGTACATGTGTTTCACTTAAAATTTAAAAGGAATAAACAATAAGGTTAAAAATGGTTCATCAATAATTTAAAAAGGAATAACAGTCAGGTATAAGAATTGGAACAACAACTCATAAGCAATTCAAGGAATTCTGGATTTAAATACGAGGTTCGAGTCATTTGAACAAAAGAAAGGGATGTAGACCCTAGCAAGATGATTTGGAAGAAAATCTTATAATTGATAAAGACAGATTCACATCATTCAAAATAAATATGAAGAGTATAAGTACTTGCAAGAAAGGATTTGAAAGAGAATATATATAAATAACAGAAACAGTTTCACATCACTTGCTAGGGGGATAGTATACTTGCCTTGATTCCAATGCGTTGATTCGCTACTTACTATACTTCGGTCTTTACTCGATCACGCCTTCATTTCCTTCAATCACCTCGTCAACACGCTCGCTCGAATCCCTAATTATACTCGAAATAATAGTAAAGTACTATTTAGTACATAAACACCCAATTTGATAATTACTACTTATAACTCGCAAAGCAATACATACATAAATATATATATATATCCACACCTCATTAATCATCACATATGTACTTAAACACTTACACACATACATGCCTTTAAATCTTTAAATCAAATAATTTAAATAGCTTTAAATTATTAGACTGAAATGTTCTTGAGGATTTTCCACCCTGATTCACAGTCTCACTAGCAGTCTTATTAATCCCTGACTTTCCCACAAACTGAGATTTTTGTCCTTTACCTAACTTGATAAAGTAACTCCCTTCACTTGAACCTCCTTTCTGGCCCTCAAATTTCCTTTTCTTACTCTCTCGACCTATCTGAGTTTGTTCACTCTCAGCTTCTATAATAGATTCTTTTTGAACCACTGCCGCATAATCAGTTAACTCAAATGGTGTGACTCTCGTCCGTAGCCATGGTTACAATCCTTGTTGGAACCTTTTTGCTCGTTGTTCTTCAGTACGCTTAAATTCTGGAACAAACCTAGATAGTTCAGTAAATTTAGTTTCATACTCTGCCACTGTTAGATTGTCCTGCTTTAACTCCAAAATTTTTATTTCCATTTGGTTTTCCAGATATCTAGGGGAATACTTTTCTAGAAACACCCTAGTAAAATGCTCCGAGGTTATCATTCCCGCTCCTTCTAGACTCTTCTTAGCCTCCCACCAATAGTCTGCCTCTCCCTTCAAGAGATAGGCAGCGAAAATGGTCTTTTGTTCCTCATCTACCCTCAAGATTTTAAAAGCTTTTTCCATCTCTTTCATCCATGTTCTGGCTACTACTGGGTTTGCAGTTCCCTCAAACTCTGGGGGTTTTAATGATTTAAAGGTATGAAAGGTATTAGCTACCTGGTTCGGGGGAATAGGTGGTTGTTGGAGATTCTGTGGATTAGCGAAAGTCTGCCTTAGTAGGTCCACAAATTGGTTTAAAGGAAAACCTCCCTGGTTTCCTGGTTGGGTTGATTCGTCTTCTTCTTCTTCATGATTTGGTTCATTCCGAGCATTTTCATTTTGTCTATTTTGACTTTCTTCATCTCTCTCATCTTCCCTTTCATTCGCTCTATTATTACGTCTAACCATTTTCTGTTAATAACAATATTTTCCGTTAATTACCCAATTTTAGGGTACAATATACATCATCCCCAAATACAATAATTATATCACTATTTAATCATTTATATATAACCATATTCTCAAATTCAAGCAATTAATATCAAGTTATAATACCATTTATACGAAACATATAACCCACTACCTTTGACACGATGACCTTTAACATAGTGCCTGTTTGGCACATATTATGATGGAATTATAAGTTACTTATTTTGGAAAAAAATTCGTATTTACATAAAAAAAATTTGAGAAAAATGTGTATGGGGAGTTTAATATTCGTTATCTTGCAAAAATAAGTTACTTATTTCTGAAAAAAGTACATATTTCCTAACTTTTTTCCAGAATAAGTAACTTATTTCTGAAAAATAAGATTTCCCAAACGGGCCCATAATAACCTTTTCATTTAAGTCATTCACCTTATATACATCAATATTTTTGAATCTCAACATTTAGTATTAAAATATGATAAAATTAGGCAAAATACATAAACTTCATTAATTCACATAAATATATTACAACTTGTGGATAACATCCTTCACTACTAGTTAATATATACATTATAAAGTACAAGGTTCGAAACCCCAAAAGCATATCCGTACCTACTAATCCGCTATAACAAAAGTACTACTAACAGTACTCTAATCAGACTGGGATTAAGACAGTAAACAACTAAACTAATCCCCAAAATGACATCAGCAAGATGACTAGTCTGATTAGTGACTACTATCCCCGGCTCACGGAAACCCTGCCCTAATAACATCCCTGATCTAAACCACCATAGACGTGACAACCTCAACTACCTCAGCTCTCTATGCTAGATCTCCTCTCTCTACTAATAACCTCCTCAGAGTACCAAGTGCTCGCAGCTCAATGCTAATCAATCCCAAAGATACACCATCTGGAATAACACCTCCTCTACCTCCAGCTAACCTCTGCAATAGTGTATCTATCATCCTACGAGACTTCTCTAGCTGACCCTGTAAGATATGGTAGTCTGACTGTAAAGTCACGTAGACTGGATCACCTCCAAGTATAGGTACCTCCTGTGGGGGTGCAGCTACTGGTGATGGTGCAGCTACAAGTGAAGGTGCAACTACTGGTGGAGGTGAAGGAACTGACTCTGTATCCGCATCCTCTAAAGGGTCCTCCTCATCCTCTGAATGGAAACCAAACTGTCCTGGGGGAGTGAACTGCTCTATCAGATCGTCCAAAGGATCCGGACTCGGTGTAGGGGATGGAACAGGGGATGGCACTGGAACAGGTGGAATAAGAGTAGGAATCATGTGGATATCTCTCCACTCAGGCTCCTCCTCGTCTATCACTAGTAATCTAGGCCTCTTACGCACTGCCATATCTCCATCTGTAACCTCATACCTAACTCGGGAAGGACCCGCCACATCTGATCCTATAGATGGTCGCCCAGTGTATGGTACTATAGCCATAGCATCTCTCGCTCTGCGCTCACATGCCTCCCTGACTCTCTCTCCGTGCTCATAGGACTCTCTGGCTCTCTCCTGAACTCTCCTCCTCAAGTCTGCTATAGCATAGTCTGGAAGCTCGACACCTGCGTGCAATAAGTCCGTAATCTCCCGCTCCGACATCCCTAGCCACTCTCGTGTATGACTCGACTCACCGATCTCCATCTCCTCTCCCTATAATAAAACATAAACTTTTATTAGTAATAATCTATAAAATTATAAACATTACTTAGAATAGATGCTACATTCGATAAACCACCCTTGAACTCGATGTGAGTTCATATTTTATATCATTACATATATATATATATATATATATATATATATATATATATATATATATATATATGTATATTATTATCACTTTTGTTCCTGAGCAATATGACTCTAAGCTCTGATACCATCTGTGACAGCCCCAAATCCGGGGTCAGGAATCCGGGCCGTCATACTCAAATTCCCATTTATTAGCACCATCATTTTATTTTATTTTAAAAGAAATATTTTATTACCATTTAATACTCACACAAATGACCCCACACTAATCTCAATACACACACACACACCAGTCATATGCTCATAGAACAACATCCATAATAACAACAATTTAAAGTTAAAAGTTATTACAGACCCAGAATCTAACTTAAGTAGTGTTGCTGAATATTACTTCGAGATGAAGCATTTCAACAACCAAAAGTTATTACACAAGCTTACACACGTAATTTACGTAAGTCTACCAATACCCATCTACCTATCAGCTACCTCATGGATAGGCTCCGGCACTCTCTCAAAAGGTCTTCTTTCCCTTACCCTCTTGCGGGGTGTAGTGCGGAGTATCGGCATTTGTCCTAGTTGTTATGGAATTAAATTACAAAAGTGAGCTATAATAGCTCAGCAAGAAAAATTTGTGTAACTAGCATCAATGAAAGTATATATATATATATATATATATATATATATATATATTATATATGGGCTTAATGTTCCTATATGGGCTTAATGTTCCTAGAGTTAACTATAGGTAATATCCTATAGTTGATTCATTTTTCAATTCAAAAGTAAGGGTGTTTTTGTAAATACAGAGGGGTGAATTCTATTATTACAAAAATGCCATCAAACTTTTGTATATAAAATACAATTGACTTTAGGTAATTTTCCTACAGTTAACTATAGGAACATTTTTCAATATATATATATATATATATATATATATATATATATATATATATATATATATATATATATATATATATATATATATATATGTTAATAAACAGAAAACCCATCATACTCCTTAAGGAAAGAATTTGTTCTTACTTATTAAATACACCATCCATTTTTCTTTATAAGAAAAGAAATATAGAACAATATAATATCAGTTTCTCTTCTAATATAATATAATATCAGTTTCTCTTCTAATATAATATAATATCAGTTTCTCTTCTATAACAAGATAATGATCAATACATCATCTCAGTATAATATCTCAAGATAATATAACATTTGAAATAAATCTCTCAATATAAACTTTCCATTTCCTTTTATACAACAATTATATAAAAATAATATAAAATCAGTTTCTCTTCAATCCATAAAACTAATTCCGTAATTTCATACCATTTCTTTTTCAAAATGCAAATCTGAAACCATTATTAAATTCTTTCTTTAAAAGTTTTGGGGATATCCACTGTCGCCTGATACGTTAGGACGATGATCAGTCGCCTAATCGTACCTGCTCCTGGTTTACTACTAGTAGAAGGAATGTCAAACATCCCTGGAGGAAGGTTCTCCACTACATCCTCCTGGAGGAAGGTTATCCACTACATCCTCCATCGGCAACACATGGGCCGGAATAAAATAATGAGGAAGGTTCTCCACTACATCCTCATAAAATGATGGTTGCTGGACTGTGCTAAACACAGCCACTTACGCAACTATGTTGTAATCCCCCTTTTTGAAAATAAAAATCATTATTCCATTTATAAAACACCATTCCATATTTTCCATTTCCCGTTTCCATTTCCATTCACATATATCATTTCCACTTCCATTTTCATATGTCATCATCTTTAAAATATATATATATATATATCATAATACTTTGATTGTGACTCAGACATTTCTTCCGTATTTAATAAAATCAAATATTCTATTAAATATATAAACTATTCCTTTTACCTTTAAAGTATTAAATATATTCAAATAATATTTATTAAATCACAAATGTTTAAAGATTATAAACCATACAACCCTAGATAACAACGGATACCATTCTTTTCATATCTTTTGAAACCATAAGTATATTAGCTCCATTCATATTCATATCCACAATCCATATCCATATCATATATAATGTTCATATATTATCTAGCACAACCACTTTTCTTTAAACATAAACGGTTTATCAAAGTAAGGGTAAAAGAAATCTTGCCTCGATCTCTAAAGCCCAGAGGTATGACCCGGTGTTCGTCCTGAGTTTCTATAAAACGAAAAGGATCATTATTAGCATATGCCCCATTATCAAGGTATGTCATTATCTTATACACTTAATTGGTATTTGAGTCTTAAAGATTTTTAAGTCGACCCTTAACTCGAGAAAATCATCCTTTATCCATTTAAGGGGTATCCCCTGAACATTCCCTTAATCTAAACATTTTTATAAAATTGAAAAATTATTCGTTCGACATAAGACCTTCTCCTATACCTTCTTTATGACCTCTATTATTTAATTATCAAGATTCGTAACGGAATCACTTAGGTTAAGGGTGTTCAATTAAAGTTACGAACTCACACTTAAAGTTTCGAACCACTTTTACTGTTTTGATCATATCTCCTAAACCGTTCATCAGTTTTTTACGTACTTTATATCAAAACGATCTATGAACCAAGATCTATCCTGTTATGACCAGTTGGTATACCCTACTGACTTTGACAGATTCGGGTTGCCCTGTTTTTAACAAGTAATTACTGTTTTAACGAAAATCGGGCATTATAACGGCTATACTTTCATATTATCCAAATTTTTCACATCTCCAAACTCATCCTCCAACACATGTATCAATCCATATACCATGTGGTCATCATACCAACCATGGATTTCAACACACAATACTCCCATAATCCATAAAAAACACTTTTAAACACATATATGATCATGATTTCATCAATTATAACCACTTAACCACTAATACAACCAATATTCATCATAAACTCAAGAGGGGTGAGGTTGTTATACCTTCTTTGAAACTTTAACACTCTTAATATATGCTTGTAGTCCTTAATACACCTTGATACAACCTTAATACACCTTAATCTTTCAAACTAAACATGAAATCCATATAAGTTACTATTCATCTAGCAACTTTGATGATTTTATTACCTTACCAAATGATGCTTGTTTTATATGAAACTTGGTGGATGATATTTTCTAACCTCTAAGAAACTCCATGATTTTTCCCTTGATTTGTAGTTGATTGCAACTAGGGTTTTGGATTTTATTTTTCTTCTTTTTTCCTTGAAAAACCGAATGGAAGAAGATGAGGAATGAGGAGAGATTTTTGTGTTGGTATAATCTTATCTCCTCTTGGTAGATATTTTGTATGATTATAAGATAATTATCAAGAAATTTCTAGATAATATTTGGAAGTGGAAGTGGGAAATGATGTAGGAAATGATGTCATTTGTTGGATGATCACATGGTTTTTGGTTTTTGATTTTCTAATTAATGTTTTAATGATTTCGGTTATTGGTAATGTAGTATATATCCTTGTTATGATATAAATCTTGGTTGTTTAGTCTCCATATTCGTCTAATTACGATTCGTTTCGAATATACCTCATTTTCCAAGTGGTTATAAATTGTTTAACAATCCAAATTCCTCTGACATTCCCTTGTCTTAATAATCCCCTGGTTTAATCTAATTCCACATAATTTCTCAATATAATTAATCCTTGTTAAATCTCCATACTCCTTAATATCCAATACAATAATGCTCAATCGAAATCAAACATTTTAAAAATCTATATTCAGGAATTCCTGAATTCCATCATCGTTTCGAGTCACTTATTTTCATAGTACTATGTTATGCGAATATGGTTTCTGATTATTCATTTTTTGTTTCACGTATAGGGTACCTACATACCATTTCCCTAAATCCTCAAAATTTACTATTCATGTGATCATTGTAGCCATGCTAAAGTTAGGGTTATTACAACTAGGAGAGCAACTCAAAATGAGTGTCTCTATGGCTGCTTTCTATCTCAAATTGAGCCTAAGAAACTTGATGATGCATTGTTGGATCCAGATTAGATTATTTCCATGCAAGAGGAGATGAATCAATCTGAAAGAAACAAAGTATGGGAACTTGTGCATGCACCAAAGAACAGAACCATTGTTGGAACAAAATGGGTTCTGAAGAATAAGAC
This sequence comes from Saposhnikovia divaricata, assembly GCA_036435485.1. Lineage (NCBI taxonomy): Eukaryota > Viridiplantae > Streptophyta > Magnoliopsida > Apiales > Apiaceae > Saposhnikovia > Saposhnikovia divaricata. The sequence goes on along the minus strand of CM071594.1, from coordinate 131,270,966 downwards.
GGATGAAGATGGTGTAATAGTAAGAAACAAAGCAAGGTTGGTTGCAAAAGGATACTCTCAACAGGAAGGCATTGATTATGATGAGACATTTGCCCCTGTTGCTAGATTAGAAGCCATCAGAATCTTCTTGGCATTTGCTGCTCACTCAAACTTTAAAGTTTATCAAATAGATGTCAAGAGTGCATTTCTGAATGGAGAGTTGGAAGAAGAAGTTTATGTGCAACAACCACCTAGCTTTGAGGATCCACATTTCCCAGAATTTGTCTATAGATTGCTTAAGGCATTGTATGGACTTAAGCAGGCTCCAAGGGCATGGTATGATACTTTATCACAATTTCTTCTTGAAAATCAATTCACTAGAGGCACATTGGACAAGTCACTGTTCTATAAGAAGCATGGTGATGATATTATCCTAGTTCAGATCTATGTGGATGATATCATATTTGGCTCTACTAATGAGAAACTGTGTGAGAAATTCTCTAAGCTCATGCAAAGCAGATATGAGATGAGCATGATGGGAGAGTTGACATTCTTTCTTGGATTGCAAGTTAGTCAAAGGAAGGATGGTATATATCTTTATTAGTCAAACCAAGTACATCAAGGATTTATTGAAGAAGTTTGATCTAGAAGACTGCTCACCTGCTAAGACACCCATGGCCACTGCCACTATATTGGATGAAGATGATAAGGGCAAGAAGGTAGATATCTCAGTCTACAGAGGCAGGGTTGGTTCTCTACTTTATCTCACTGCAAGTAGGCCAGACATAATGTTTGCTACATGTCTGTATGCAAGGTATCAATCAAATCCAAAGGAATCACATATGATTGCTATTAAAAGGATCTTTAGATATTTGAAGGGCACTCCAAACTTGGGTTTATGGTATCCTAAGGACACAGGGGTTCAATTTGGTTGGTTATTCTTATGCTGATTATGCTGGATGCAGAGTGGATAGGAAAAGCACCTCAGGTAGCTTCCAGTTCCTTGGACAAAGGTTAGTCTCTTGGTACAGCAAGTACTCACTTGCTAGTTGTATTCACAGGTTGTAGCAAATCTTTATCTAATAAAATATTAGATCAAAGTGAGTACTCTGTTGTTATGACTTATATTTCCGCACTCATATTTGTTTAAGCACAAAACACATACTTTACAACATACACGAGTAAGCAAATTCGAAAAAAAATTGAGAATCCATTCACCCCCCCTCTGTATTCTCTTTGGTATATTCAATACTCAACATTAGACCGGACCGAATTTATCGGTCCGAGGACTGGACCGGATATAACCGTTCCGATCCCTGGTTTATAAAATCAAAAAAATCCGTCTTCGGTCCGGTCCGGTCCAAATCCTAAAAACACCCGATCCGGACTGTATCGGACCGGATTTTATGTACATAGTTAATTTTACAATATTTTGTCTTTTAAATTATATTATTTAATGATTAAATATTAACACATGACATATTTAGTGATACAAATTGGTAAATAATAAATTTATGAAATAGTATATATGAACACTAATATATAAATGATTAAATTTTATATTTCATACTATATGTAATTTATAATTACGTTTACAAATTAATGTACAAATAATTTGACATTTACCTATTTTTAAACTTAAAATAACTTATCAAGTAATTTAAATATCAACAAAGAATGAAAATTAAATTATTAAATTAATTTTTTATAAAATATTAACTAATCGGTCCATATCGGTCGGGTCCGGGTTTTTTCAATCCGGTCCCGTCCCAAGATCGTTTATAATTGGTCCGATCCTCGGTCGATGAATTTAATAAAATACGAGCTTCGGTCCGGTCTGGTCCGGTTTTGGACCTTTGTGTAGCCCTAACAATAGTGATGGGTTTGTGGGAGAGGCTGTACCAATCCAACGACGATGCGACGATTTACAACAAGATCACATAATCGTTTTTCGATTCAAAACGATGACATGAACGACTACGACGACCTGATGATTGTTTCTTGATGAGAAATAACAAAAAGGCGACGACGATTCGTTGATTGTTTTTCATGAAAACGACAATAAACAACGACCGACGACAATCGTTTCACGATTAGAAAAGATGACGATTTTTTCAATTTTTTTAATATTCTTAATATTTTACAAACTCTTGATACTTGTATCTTGAGTTTGAGAGGGCATGTTGACGTATTATTATGATGTAACAGGAAATTACCGTGATTATTGTTATTAAGAAAAATGGATAGTTTACTTTATTATGATTAAGTGTTGGTTAGAATTTTTTTGACAAACAAAGGAATTTTATTAACTTGCATCAACCAAAATTACAGACTTAACTCCAATGGGAACATAACTTCCATCGAAAATCCGATCTGGAAGAGACATGCAAAAACACAAATCACAGCCAGGACAAACCCTGAACCGACACTACAACCTGAATGGAAACAAATAAAGGAGCTAAACAAATAGCCGCTTATGTTTTCAGAATGTTTAACATCATGAATTTCGAAATTGTTTTAATTAAAAAAGATTAAAATGGCTTTCCGATCAATCAAACCTGCACCAATCCTGGAACTAGTAATATCACAAATGATCTTCACATACGCACCGCCTGTAGCCCAATGTTCAGAAACACCCCAGCTATCTACATGCCGAAAACCAGCTATAGACATGCCGAAGGTGAAAGATCTCATAAGATGAACAAATTTTAGTTGTGAAAAGTAAGGTCTTGCAATATCCGACACCAACTCAAATCCAATGCACGAATTACAGATCTCCCACAAAAGCACATAAATCATTTTCAAAGTAGCCAAGAACAAAACACATACCAACATAAAAAAAACATACCTTAACATCCCAATAAAAATGGTAACAAACTAGACACACGCCAAAAGTCGAGACTAAAAACCAAAAATTCAAAGACCTCGGAATGACGCCAAATTTTGGTATAATGTTAAGGAGGAGAATTTGAATCTAAATATATTTTTTATTTGCGGTGTCAGACTCAAAACCATGCAAGATAGATCTGAGAAATAAATTCTAGATGTTTGGCTTTGGTTCGATTTTATTGAAAAAAGACTAGAACAAAAAAAAAAAAAGGGGTTTAGATGAATGAGAGGAGGACTGGAGGATGGTTTGATTGGGGAACCGAAGCTGTAGATGGAGAAAATGGGATGGCAGCTATGGTGTCCTAGGGAAGTCGACTCTCATAAAAAAAACTTATAGTTTTTTAAGGCCAGGTTTACTCTTTTTAACATGTGGCCTTAGGGAAGTAGATAATTATATTGTAAATGAATTAAAATTTTATGCTTTTACGATCAAATAAAAGGAGTACTTACGAATATTTTATCATAATTTTTAAAAAAAAAAAAGTTTCGACTCTCATTTAACCTGATTCTGTACAGTAAAACTTCCATTTGTTAGTTTATTTTTCCTAACAATTAATAGCGAACACAAACTTATTATAATTACTACTAATAATCATGAAATTGCAAGTTTGCAACCCTGGATTCCATTAATTCCTCAACCTCAAAGTCGGCAATAACTTTGTACAGACAAGAAACTACGACCGCTAGAAACTAAAAATCAAAGAAAATAAATATATATTTTGTTTTGATCTTTATTTAGGAGAAACTTAAAACACCCCTGTGATCTTGTTCGCAAGTATATTTAATAGAAAAATGTTAGAGGTACCAAAATTAGGTACAAAAAATTGTTACCAAATGATGTGGCTTTGTTTTAATTGGTTATAGTTATAATGGGCTCGTCAGGACCATCCAATCAAAATATTTTAAAATGCCAAGTGTTTTGTGCCAAGTTATTTGGTACACAATTTTAATACCCAACTTGGTAGCACTACACTTGCACAAAACAATCATTTACAGGATCTTAAAATATTATGTATGATTGACTTAAGCACCGTACAATCCACGCACCAACAAAATTAGTAGTTGTACTGTACTTGGTTCCGACGTTATATATATTAATAAAATATTCATTTAATCTATTCTCGCATGCATCTTGTCTACAGCTCTTATCTTAGAGTATAGTTATCGCTTATCTCTTCTTACTTTTGTTTAAATTTTACTAGCACTGTAGCACGCCATTTTTTTACACACATTTTTATATATTCGAGTTTATCAAGTAACAGTCACACATACGCGTACAAGTGTGTTTGAGTCGTGGTTCTAAAAATTCTCGATTTAATTGATTAATCTTTAATTAATTTTTTGTAAATTTACCAATTGATTTGATTTTTGAAATCCAATTAATCCTGTGAATCGGTATAAAATGATATGTTTACTTGTAAATTAGATTAAATATTAAATATTATTATAATATCCGATTAATACTCCGATTTATTCTTCTGATTAATCCCCGATTATCCGATTAATCTTAAATCGGTACCTCAACCAATTATACTAATTACCAATTTTTACAACCATGGTTTGAGCTTTATAAGATAAAGTTTGGAAACTAATTGGAATAAAAATGTTGCATGATTATGTGCATTGTATTACTGTTTGAATATAATATAAGATTGAGTCCTCCCGTTAACTATCATGTTAAGTAAGCAACTCATGTAAAATCTTAAAGTGTTAGAAGAAGGTCTTATATCGATCTTATATTATATTCTCACAATTACCACTTAATATGTTTCATTTTTCTTTTTGTACTAATTAATCATCTCACTTGTATATGGTGAGAGATAATCACAAAAAACACTACGATTCTTTTTGTACTAATTGATCATCTCACTTGCATATGGTGAAAGATAATCATAAAAAACACTACGATTCTATCTTTTATATGTAAAAATGGGATGAACATTTTAGTAAATTCAAAAATTTTTAATTAGTCCAGCAGACCAATAAAATTTAAAACTATTTTATATATATCTCAGGAAAAATTTCCTTAAATATATCTCATGGTCTTTTTTCTCATTAGAAAAAGAGAGATAATTATTGGATCAAAGACCACAATAATTAAGAGATCAAAATTTATTATAATAAGCGAATAGGATATAATTTATATTTTGATTAACCTCCTATATTTTGTCATCCTCTCATTTTTGGTTATCTCTCGTTCACAGCCGTTAGTTCTTTAACTCAAATAGATCATCATCGTTAGATACAACATATTAAAAATTGTTATATACAGAGGTCTGAGGTTCGATTTCCGTCAACAACATATTAATTTACTCATACAAGAATAATTTTAAATATTTTAATTTTTTTTGCACATCACTAAAATCAATATATATTATCATGCGTACAGTTGGATCATCAAAAAAAAATTAAAAAATAGATTACATTCAATCGGGACGAGACTATTTAGAAGGAGTAGATTATACAGCCTGTTTGGGAACCACGTTTAGCGTATGACTTATGGCTTTAAGGAGTTTAGAGGTGTTTGGCTCCGGTGCTTCTAAGCCGGCTTTAAGTAGAAAATGAGTCATAAGTCATAATTACCTTTTAGGTACTTTTGCTTATGGCTTATGACTTATTCTGTTTTTTTTTTGTTTTTTTTTTCTTTCAGGAATCTTGTAAAGTTTAAAAAATATTTAATTAATTTTTTTTAAAGTTAAATTTCACTTTAACTCAAAATTATTAAATTCTCATTTAACTTTAAGTAAAATTACCCAAACACATTTATTCAATTTAAAGTAAACAACTTTACTTTCTCCTTTAAGTTAAAAACACCTCCATTAAGTCAAAAGTAACTTATTTTAAGCAATGCCAAACACCCTCATAAACGCATACAAGAATAATTTTCAATATTTTACTTTTTTTTCACATCACCGTTTAATACTAAATATTATTATATACAAAGATGTAAGGTTCGAATTCTTCCAATAACATATTAATTTTTAAAAATAATTATATACAAAGATGTAAGTTTCGAATTCTTCCAATAATATATTAAAATTAATATTTATGATATTATACTAAACTATAAATAAATTATATAATATTAAGAATAACCCATATTTTGCATGAATTATAAGCTAATTAATATGTATAAAAAAACCAAATCATATAGAAAAATAGAGGGAGTAAGAATGTAATCAATTTTAAACAACCAACCAATCCTACGATTTAAGTGATAATCTTGTTCCCACAATGGAGTGCCTCTTTGACAAAATTGGTTAAGGATATCGATAAATTCTCTCAAATCAATCCGGTATTTACTGTCGGAAAAAACTGGATGGTATTAATTCGTAAAACTTCTGAAAATGTACAGATTACAGAAGGGTGAATACGTGTTTAGACTAACTAAATATATCTACACTAGGCCCGACAATTTGACACGTGATACGTGAATACGACACGAAATAGACACGAAAAATATGATTTTGGGTTTTGATTTTTGGTACACGAAACAGGAAAGTACACGAACACGAAATTACATAAATATTTAGTGTCTGATATGGGTTTTCATTTCGGGTACACGAAAGTACACGAAATAAAGATGTTTATAAATTATTAATTAAAGATTTTATGTATATATTAATATTATTTTTATAAGGATATATATTTTACACAAAAATATACATATTTACAAATTTTTATAGAGTTGTATTTAAATTCATATATGGAAATGTAAAATATTTTATGTATATTTCATATGAATATAATATTTACTAATAAATTTTAACTAAATTTTATTTTTAAAATTATATAATATATACACGAAATACGACACGAAAGTACACGCATTCATTACGGGTATATACAGGTTTTACATTCAAGTACACGAATTCATTTCGGGTGGATACGAGTTTCACCTTCAAGTACACAAAACACGAAAGTACATGAAACGAAAGTACACGACACGACACGATTGTCAGGTCTAATCTATACTATATTAGTATAGAGTAAATTGCATTTTGTATCTCTTATCTTTGGATATTTTTTCAATTTGGTCTTACCTTATAAATCCTGGCACTTTGCATCCCATATTTAATGTTTCACATTCACTTTTCACTTTTTCCGTTAACAAATTTTAACACAGTTAAGTTTATTTTTTTTAAAAAAAAATTGACAAGGGCATTTTCGGTATTTAGTAAACTATTTTTCAGAAAAAATGAAAAAAAATCGTAAAATTACTTTTGTTAATTTTTAATTTTTTTCCTGTTTTAAAAAAATATATTTTATTTTCAAAAATTATAATTTTTTTAAAAATGAATTTATTTTTGTAAAAAGTGATTTTTTTAATTAAAAAAAAGTTGGAAATGATTTTTTTTTTTCATTTTTTTGAACATTTTTTAAATATTTTTTGCCAATTTGTGTTTTAAAAAGGAAAATATTATTTTCTGATTATTTTCTGAAATGCAGTTTTCATTTTTGAAATATTTTTTATTTTTGAAATATAATTTTCTGATTTTTTTTCATTTTTTCCGAAAAATAATTTTCTAAATACCGAAAATGTCCCTATCAAATTTTGAAAAAAAAATCTAACTTAACGGTGTTAAAATTTGTTAACGGAAAAAAGTGCAAAGTGAATGCGAAACATGAAATATGGGATGTAAAATGTCAGGGTTCATTAAATAAGACCAAATTGAAAAACACCCAAAGATAAGGGTTGCAAAATGCAATTTACTCTACTATATATACTATACTATAATAAGTTAAAGGGGTATAATTTGTATTTTGATTAACTCACTATTTTTTGTTATTCCCTATTCACAACTGTTAAATTTCACTCAAATAGATCATGACCGTTAAATACAATAATACTAAAAGTTGTTATATACAGAGGTCTAAGGTTCGATTCCCGCCAACAACATATTATTTTATATTTAAAACTAAAAATTATTATATACAAAAATTTAAAATTCAAATTCTTTCTATAATAGATTAAAATTATTATTTATAATATTATATTACATTACGAATAAATTATAAAAAATTAAAAATACCCCATGCAAAGCATGAGGCTATAAACTAGTACTCCTTCCGTCCTAATTTGTTTGACCCTGTTTGACTTTCACGGAGATTAAGAAAATTCTGTTTGACTTGCTAGGTGGTAACACGTGGTTGGTTGGGTGTGAAAGTGGGTGTATAAAAAATGGGTAAATTAGGAAAGTAGTGGGGGTAATGGTATTTATTTAATGAAAAGGAGTTATAAAATAGAGAAGTAGTGGGTGTAATAGTGAAAAGTAGTGTTCAAAAATAGTAAGTTTAGTAGGTTCATTCTTTTTGGGACGTCCCAAAAAGGAATGAGTGTCATACAAAATGGGACGGAGGCAGTATATGTAATTTGAGCTTACTACACTTTATAACCCGTGCGATACACGGTTACTTGTAATTTTTTTAATTATATTTTATTATTAAAGTTTTAAGTTGTATACATTTTTTTATTATTAAAATAATTTTTAAACTTTAGAAATCTCATGTATATATATATATATATATATTATCATATTTATACGTATATAAATATTACTTTAAGATGATATAAATGTTTAATAATAATATGTTGTTGATGCGATTCGAATCTTGAACCTATAACAGTATTTTATATATTATAAAAAGAATATTCTTTTAGCATACATCCAACGGTTCTCATTAATATGTCTCAAAATCCAACGGTTGTTATTGAGTGACCAAAAAGAGTGATTAAAAAAAGAGTACCAAACCGACAACCAAATATACCCTATTTCGCTTATTATATCCTATATATAATTAGCGTAAGTGACTTAAGGTGGTTTGGTTTGGTCGTCACCGGTCCCACGACTAAAATGTAGGTTAATACTTTTGTCTGTTATTTGGTTGTTTACGGGAAGATTTTTAAAGAAAAAAAATAATTATATATACTACTAATAGTTTAATACTATTCTAATATCCTTAAAATTTACAAATATTTGAATAAAACTATAAATAATTATTTAAAAAAACATAATATAGTAACATATCACCACATCATATGATCATACTAAATATAGTTAGAAAATACTATAAAAAATATAAGGCATAATGATAAAAAAAAAAAAAAAAAAAACATCCAATTGTTATAGTAAAAATAAAACTAATATAAAATATTCAAAAATTATATTTTAAAATTATATAATATGCATGTAAATAAAAAATAAGTAATCTTTTTAATAAAAATTAATATGTATAAATATCTTAACAAAGTATACTAAATAAAAAAATTCTGAAAAATAAATAAATAAAAATTGGAAAATTTAAATTGAAATAAAATATTAAATTTTATATTCTAGGTATAATTAACGTAAGGAAGGTTTGGTTTGGTCGTCATCGGGTCCTAGCTCTAGCTAAAATTTAATTGGTTGTTTAGGGGTAGATGTTTAAAGAAAAAAAATAGTTATATACACTACTAATAATATTAATATAAGTCATAATGATAAAAAAAAACATTCAAATGTTATAATAAAAATAAGACTAATAGAAAATATTCTAAAATTTAATAATATGCATGTAAATAAAAAACAAGTGATTATTTTAATAAATTAATTTGTAAAAATATATTAAAACGGCATATTAAATAAAAAATTTTGAAAAATAAATATATAAAAATTGAAATTTAAAATTAAAATAAAATATTAAATATTTAAATTATATAAAATAAAAATAACCGTGCTTTGCACGGGTATTAAGCTAGTAATAATATAGTATAGATGTATAGTTTTGAAAACACTTTGATCTCCTTACTTTAAACTATAACAAGGTACATCCCACTTCATTATACTGATATTCATTTCAAATCCATTACATGAAATCAACCTTTTTTTTATGGAAATATGAAATCAACCTTAAAATTGCAAGTGGATAAAGGGTTCTATAGTAATTAGATAATTTTAAGGAATATTTACAAAAATATTTAAATTTCTGAATATATTTTCAAAAATACTATCTAAAGTTGCAAATGAAATTGCAACGTTGGCATCGTGAGTAAAAATCGATTGCAAATGAGGTTATAAATGTTACAAATGTGGTTGCAAAGATTGCAACCGTATTTATAAAAAAAATAATTGTTACATGGATATTTTTGAGAAAATCATATATACACATATATAAAATAATGTAACAAGTCAATATCTTTAAAGCGCAATGAATATACTTATGCACATATAAAAATTACCGAATTACTATATTCGAATTATAAGTCCATATTAAATTTTTTTGGGTTTTTTTTCATAAATATCCTTGTCTTCATAATTTGTTTTTTGCAAAAATACTGTATCATTTACAAAAATACCATTTAATTTGCAAAAATACTATCATATAATTTGTAATGGCTACACAACAAGTTGCATATGATATGTGGTTACATATGCAACTAAATTCATCTGAAAATTGTAAGTTGATTTTTTTTTTTTTTACCAACTTCTAGTTGTATATAAGGTCTGCGCAGCAGCAAAAAATGTAAATTTAACTTTCAGTTTTTAGTTGCATTAGTTGTATGCAACTGAATGCAACTGAAAATTTGAAGTTGATTTTTCATTTTCTGTTGCTGCACAGCCCTTATATATAACTAGAAGTTGGTAAAAAATGTAAATTTAACTTTTAATTTTTCTTAAAATTTGAAGGTCAAGTCTGGAAGTACACTGGATGTGCCAGGCTGCCAGCTAAAGTCTGCATAACACCTAATTGTAGAGTCCAGTTCATATATTTATGAATATTTTTCCAGAAATATTCAAGTTACAATTTATTTTAAAAATATAATTGCCAAATTTGCAACCTGATTTGCAACTCCATTTACAATATTTGTAATCTCATTTGCAACCGATTTTCACCTACGGTGTTGCAACCTTATTTGCAACTTCAGCCTTCAGATAATATTTTTGAAAATATTTTCAAAAAGTTAGGTATTTTTGTAAATATCTTTATATTTATTTGGAGTAAGGTTTTATGAAGAATATCCTCTTATAAAGAGAAAAGAGAATGACAAAATTTGAAATTCAAAAAAAGATTTTAAATACTTTTTACCTATTTTTATCAAATAATCACACATTTATATTTTAACTATCATTATATAATTTTTAAAACCAAAATTTGAATTAATAACTGAACATTGAAAAAGGTTCATGCATATTTTTCAAACTTTTTAATTGAAATTGAAAAGTAGATTCTTGAAATTTATAAAATTTAAAACAGTTTCTTACAATTTAAGAGATTCAAAAATAGATTATTAATTTTTATCATAATTATTCTAATATACAAACAAATTATTGTTCATCATAATTAACTTTTTGAAAGCATTATAAAAATATAAATTACTTATAATTTTTTTGAAATTTCAAAATAAATTTTTGAAACTGGTTCCCTCCTGAAAGTGGGTTAACCAGACCTATTTATCTGTACCCTGAACGTACGTGTGAAATGTTAGATGTGCTTGGTCCTTTCTGAAAGAGAAACGGAATTTGCTTTTGATTATTGTGTAAACTACCACCCTTTTCTATATAAATTTGGGAAAGAAAAAAAAACTTGGACGTATAAACATGTACTTGAATGAAAGTAACGCTAATGAGAATATCTCTGGTCTTCCAAGATTACATACAGTATGTTACGATCGGTTTTCTCCCTGATCTTGATTCGATTGGACTTGTTTAAGTCGGTGTAGACCACACACATCCTCCACTTGCCATTTGATTTTTTAACTACCACCACGTTCGCCAACCAGTCGGGATAGTCGATTTCTTCAATGAACTTTGCTTCCAGTAGCTTCTCAACTTCAGCTTGAATAACTTTTTGCCTCTCTATGGCAAAATTTCTCTTTTTTTGTTTGACAGGCTTGGCTACGGGAGCCACATTCAGACAGTGTTTTGCTATTGACGGGTCTAGTCCTGGCATGTCTTCGGGACCCATGCGAATACATCGTGGAAGTCCCTAATGACCTTGCCTACCTTCTGTTTCAACTTCGGTTCCACGTTTTTCCCAATTTGGATCATCTTTACAGACTGACCCACATATAACTCGACTTCTTCAGTTTCGGCAGCTGGCTCAACAATTAGGCTAGACAAATCAGCCCCGAACTTTTCCAGTTCGATGTTCAACAATTGATGAATGCTTCCAGCCTCGTTCTCCTTTCTCTTTCTCTTTCCAGCCTCTGTCATCGCAACATCTTTATCTTTCTCTAGATCCTCCAACATGATGATTCTTGCGGCCTTCTGATCGCCTCTCATCTCTCCGACCCCGTGTTCGGTCGGAACTTCAATTTCAAGTGTGGGATAGAGGACACAGCCTGGAACAGTGATAAGGCTGGTCTTCCCAAAATCCCATTATACGGGTTGTCCACCCGAACAACATAGAACTTTACCTCTTTTACCAATGTGTATGGAGCCTTTCCCAATAAAATATTCAAGGTGATAGTTCCTTCAATCGGCACGGGCTGATTCCCGAAGCCATAAAGTGGTGCCTCGTGGCACGGCTCCAATTGTTCGCCTCCAAGATTCATTTTGCAGTATGTCCAGTGATACAGAATATTAACCGAACTCCCTTCATCGACCAGCACTTTCCAAATCTTGTTCTCCCCAATAACTGGGTTTATGACAAGTGGGTCTTCGTGCGGCCATATTACATCCTCGGTAAAGGAGATAGGCAACGGTTGCTTGGATGTGTTCGACTGATACAAGCTGTAAATCTGCCTAGCATACTTCTTTCTTGCTATCTCGGTCTAGGATGGTACCTCCAGATATTGTCCTGACTTCGCCCCGATACTTTTCTGACCCTTCGGCATCTCTAGTATCTCTTTTCTTTTCTTTGTCATCCAACTTATCTCTCAGATCCCCAACGAACTTGGTTAGTTCTCCATCTTTTATCATTTTCTCAATCAACTTTTTCAAGTGATAACATTCATCAGTGTTGTGACCTTTATCTCGATGATAGTCACAATACTTGTTCTCATTCCTTCTATTTTCGGGGGTCTTTAGCCTGGCCGGTCGAACGAACCCAGGCTTACCCTTTATCTCATGGAGAATTTTCGAGATAAATGTGTTAAGTGGTGTGAACACAGTACTATCTCTATCTCTTCTTCGTTCGGCCCCCTTATCAGGCCTAGTGTTAGTCAGTCTGCTTTTAATATCACCACGACCCCTTCGCTTATCCCTCCTATCATCCTTTCGATCATATCTATCATTCTTCTTATTATCCTTGTACCCCCCAATCGATCCTAACTTCTTTCTAATTGATTCTCCCCTCAAATATATATCATTCAAAGATTTAGGAGGCATATCATAAAGAGAAGATCGAAGCTTTTTACATTTAATGGGGTCTAGGCCGGCTGCGAGGAATCCAGCTGCCTTGACTTTATCCAAGTTGGTAACCATTCAAGCTTCTTCTTTAAACCTTGCCAGGTAGTCCCACAAATCCTCATTCGGCCCCTATCTATAGTGGATCAGGGCTTCGGTGTCTTTCTCTCTTCGGCACAAATGAGAGTAGTGCCTTAAGAACTTCCTCTCTATCTGCTCTTATGAGCCGATTGACCTAGGTCTTAACGACCTGTACCACATGGATGCATTCCCCTTGAGATATGTCTTGAACATATTACAGAGCATCACATCACAGTGCCCCATACCGGTCATGAGCGATTCATACTTCTCACAATGGTCTTCGGGGTCACCCTTTCCATTGAATTCATACATCTTCGGGAATTGCCTTTCCGGAGGTGGTCGAAACTGCTCGACATCTTCAGTAACCACTGGTTCATGGCTTACTCTTCTTTCTCCGAACATGACTTTCTCGATCCTACGGATACGGTCGTCCGTATGAGGACCGTTTTCTTCCGAATCAGAAGAGTACACTACTTTCGACCTGGTTCTCCTAGAGTACGATTCAGAGTCCTTTGACTCATCTTCATCGTTTCTAGTCCTCGTCCTCTTATCCCTTCGATCTTCGGGCTCCGGGTCTTCGGCTTCTAGAGCCTCGCGGAGTGCTTTCTCTTGTAACTCAATCTCCTCCCTTTGGAGCTTTAGGGCTTCTACCCTCAAACGATCGGCCTCCCTCTTCTTGGCCAGTCGTTCGACCTCCCTAATGCTATTTTCTTTCTCCATCTCCTTCCGTTTCCCCTTGGCTTTTTGCTGCTCTTGCCATTTCATGAGCATCTCCCGTTGTTCTTCAGGAGACGGCATGTCCCCTTCTTCGTCAAAAGTCAGTAGCCTTGAGGGATGGGAGGAGTTGTCCTCTGGATGACGGGATGAGAAGTGCGGTTGTTCCGTTCCACGATGCTGTTATCAGCTATGGGTGTTTCGACATCACTTGTTGTAATTGCTAGTAGGTTAAAACACAAATGTATCTATACGTTCCCACAGACGGCGCCAAATGTTACGACCGGTTTTCTCCCGGACCTTGATTCGGTCGGACCTGCAGAAGAAGAATGCGGAGGTTTGGCCCCCCGATTCACCTCCGATGTGAGAATAAGTCAGTCAATTCTTTGTAAGGTAATATTGTACGTAGAGCTTTTGTGTTGTGTGTAAAATTGTGAATGAATGAATAATCAAACCTGACCCAAACCTTATTCTCTGTTTCTGTCAGTTACCGAAGAATGGGTGAGTGGAGAATGTGCCCACGTCTTCAGGAACGAGTAACCATACGTCCGTTGTGGTCAGATGGACCGTCTGAATGTGGGCTCCATTCGGATTCGGGATGTTGGGCCTTCGGTCCAACCCACTAAGAAGATGGGCCTCCAGCATAGTATATCCTTTATATGCTAAATAGATCAATTAATGTAATGTACTGTCTTTAATTCTGTTGGGCCACAATATTAACCTAGGAAATTAGTATTATTAATAGATTGTAAATAGGGCTAATTAGAAGTAGAATGTAAATAGATCCAATCTTGTAAGTATTCTTTTCTTTTCCCGTGATTATTGTGGTTAAGAGGGGATCCAGATCCCCTATAGATATAATGGATTCATTGTTGAGAGGGAATGGAAATTTGTAAAAATGAGTGATCTTCTTAATTAAATATTGTAATGAATTATTATTAGATGCGTCTTGTTAATACCCAATCTGCACGTGTTTCATAATACGTATTTCGATTATTCGATTATCGCTAATGATTCTGTTCCCAAATATTTTACAATGGTCAAATTCTTACATATATGGGCGGAATTTGAGACTAACCTAAACTCAAACAAATCCTGTTCTACCGAATTTTGCAATAAAAAATAATATTCAAGATCCGATTTTTATTTTAAAATGAATAAAAGAAAAGTTTAAGTGTCAATATTTAAAATTAGTGATAATTCATTAAAATCCAAGATATTTTGAAATTCTTGTCACCAACTGTACGAATATGTACCACCAGCAGGGGCGTAGCCAGTGTATGGCCAGTGGGTTCATCTGACACCACTGAAATTTTAAAAAACAAAATTTTTATATATATATTTTTTTAGAAAAAATATTTATAGTAGTAAATTTGAATTTTGACACCACTGAAAAAAATAATTATTATAACTAGTTTTATTTTTGACACCACTGATTTTTAAACTTAACTCCTAAATTAATTATTTGACACCACTAATATTAATTTGACACCACTTTTAATTAATTGGAATTAGGCCATCTGGGTAAAGTAACACTTAAAAATGTTATTTTTGCTTTTACTTTCTATCTACTAGACTGTTTGTTTACCTAACTACCTCTATCCTTTTCATTTTCTTTCTTGGTGACTTGGTGCCCCCAATTTCCATTTCTACTTTACACCGTTGTTCACACTTCACAGATCTAATTATGCAAAACTTTTTTGCCAGAAAATCTTGTATCAAAGGGTCTAAACCACGGTTAGTTGATGATCAAAATACAATTAATCAACAAGCTCATGGGGTTTCGGTTTCACAACCTAATTTGAAAAAATATGTTGATGCCAACTTGAGTCTTCTTCCTGCAGATCCTGGATTGAGGTTTAAAATTTCAGAATATCATCCGAATGATCAAGACAAGGTAAGAAGAGCATATCTACAAAAAGGCCCTTTTCAACCACTCAGTCATAATTTTAAGAAACGGAAATATGGTAATTTGATGCGTCGTTTCAATCCTAGTTGGTACAATGAATACAAGAATTGGTTAGAGTACAGTATAGAAAAAGAGGCTGTATTTTGCTTGTGTTGTTATTTATTTAAAGTTGATGTTGGTAAACAAGCAGGAGGAGAAATTTTTGTCACAGAAGGTTTTGCTGCTTGGAATAAAAAGGAAAGATTAAATGTTCATATTGGAGGTCCTAATAGTGCACACAATCAAGCTCAGAGAAAATGTCAAGCTTTAATGACACAAAATCAACATGTTGATGTGGTTTTAGATAGGCATACAGATTTAATGAAAAAGGAATATCGGACTCGGTTAAGTGCATCTGTTGATTGTCTACGATTTCTTTTAAGGCAAGGCTTAGCTTTTCGTGGTCATGACGAATCAAGTGATTCAAAAAATCAGGGAAACTTTCTTGAGCTCTTAAAGTTTTTAGCTATGCATAATAAGGAGATTGATGCTGCCGTTGGGCACAAAGCTCCTGGTAATCAAAAGGTAACATCTCCTGATGTTCAACATGATATTATAAATGCTTTTGCTACGGAAACTCTTAATGGTATTATTGGTGAAATAGGAGATAGTTTCTTTACAATTCTGGTTGATGAGTCACGAGATGTATCTATCAAAGAACAAATGATTGTTGTTTTGCGTTTTGTTGATAGAAATGGATATGTAGTTGAAAGATTTATTGGCATTGTCCATGTTCAAGAAACAAGTGCATCTACGCTTAAGTTATCTATTGATTCGTTATTTGCTAAGCACGGGTTGACTATTTCAAAGATCAGAGGGCAGGGCTATGATGGAGCTAGTAATATGAGAGGGCAGTTTAATGGATTGAAAAGTTTGATAATGAGAGAAAATGAATCAGCCTATTACATTCACTGTTTTGCTCATCAACTTCAACTCACACTTGTTGCTATTGCGAAACATAATGTTCATGTTGGAAGCCTGTTTAATATGGTTTTAAATCTAATAAATGTAGTCGGAGCTTCTTGTAAACGACGAGATGCTCTACGAGATCGCCAAGTTGCTCATATTTCTCAAGCTTTAGAAAATGGAGAAATTCTGAGCGGACATGGATTGAATCAGGAAACATCTCTTAAAAGACCAGGAGATACTCGTTGGGGCTCACATCACGGTACACTTATTTCTTTAATTATAATGTTTGAGTCTATAGTGGATGTGCTTGATAACATTATTGATGATGGTTTAAATTCTGACCAAAGAGCTGAAGCTTCAACTTTACTAGGGTATATACAGAGTTTTGAGTTCATATTCAGCTTGTTATTTATGAAAAAATTATTAGGCATTACAAATGAATTGTCAATTGTCTTGCAAAGAAAAGACCAAGATATTGTCAATGCGATGAGATTAGTGACTATATCAAAACAAAGGCTACAAACATTCAGAGAAGATGGTTGGGATGATTTATTAGATGAAGTTTGCTCATTTTGTGAAAAACAAAATATATCTTCCTCAAGTATGGATGAGATTTATGAAATGAAGGGACGGTCACGACGAAGAACTCATCAGGTTACAAATTTGCATCATTATAAGATTGAATTTTTCTACGCTACAATAGATTCGCAACTACAAGAGCTTAATAATCGTTTCAGTGAGGTTAATATGGAGTTACTTCTTTGTGTTGCTTGTTTAAATCCAACTGATTCATTTGCTGCTTTTGACAAGGAAAAATTGCTTCGTCTTGCCCAATTCTATCCAAATGACTTCTCATCAATAGAGCTTGTAGTACTCGACAATCAGTTGGATACTTATATTCATGATATGCGCTCTGATGGAGAATTTTCAGTATTGAATGGAATCAATTCTCTTGCTCTAAAGTTGGTTAAGACAAAAAGAAATATCGTATACCATTTGGTCTATTTGCTCGTAAAACTAGCACTGACATTGCCTGTTACCACCGCAAGTGTTGAAAGAGCCTTCTCTGCCATGAAAATTGTGAAAAATCGACTTAGAAATCGGATGGGAGATCAGTTTTTGAATGATTGTCTTGTTACATATGTCGAAAAAACCATCTTTGATGATGTCTCCAAAGAAGCAGTTCTCCAACGTTTCCAGAATATGAAAAAGCGTCGAGGACAGTTAGACAAACAATAATTACATGTAAATGTATTTTGGATATTGTAAATTTTGACCCCAGTGAAATGAATTTCTGGCTACGCCCCTGACCACCAGTGGTGTAAAGTTTTCAAGTTTGACGGCTAATTTAGCTATCACGATACTTTCTTTCTACTCAAAATCAAAATGCAGATCTTAAAATCAATAGCAAAGGTATTTTTTCCCCAGTAGCTTTACATATAAAAGTCTAGCTTTCCATTTTTCTTTCGTGGATGACCACAACTGCCTAAAGCTTACGTTCTAGTACCTTTCGGCTGAAGCAACAGAAACTGCTCAATGTATTTATGTCCTTTTTCTACAATTAAATTGAGTGGCAAAGTTGACTCTTTTTAATCTTTAATTTTTAAACTTTTAACTTGGCTGCTTAATTTTGTCATTTTAAGGGCGCTTCTGTATATATTATTATAGCTACATATATATACAATATAACATCTTGCAAATCGATCTGGATTATAGATTAACTACATGATTAATGATCCAAAAGACAATTAATATTAACCGTTCAAATTGGAAAAAATTAAGATAATTAATACTAATTAAGCACAACTTGATCGACATAATAAGAAATGCTTTAATTATACAAACCTGACTGGTCACCCCATGTGATAAATTTAGTCACGACATTACTCCCTCCGTCTCTTAATTCTTTGTCCATTTTGACTTTTTACACTGTTCATTATTAGCGATTGACTACTAATTTACGCATAATTTATAAGATCAAATATAGTCATGAGTGATCTTGTTGGATTCGTATTTATGAGTACTTTAATACAGTTAAATTTTTATATTTAGTACTAAAACGAAATTGAAGATACTAACGATTAAAAATGTGCATTGACATGCGTGATAATGATGAATGGGAAAAGAAATATGAGACAGAGGGAGTATTTTAAATTCTAAAATCGTACATTTGCGCATAAAATAAATTATGGCGAAAAAAACAATTACTCGGTTGACTTAACTACCGTACGGCGGGCTTAGTAGGTAAGGTACCCGGTATGTATTCTGAGTTCTCACATGCATGTTGTCATGTTGTGTACAGCTCTTATCTTCTTCCTCGATTACTTCTCTCACTTATTAGTCTCCTCTTGTCTGCTTATCTCTCTTCTTCCTCTTATAATTATTTGACCAGCTCATCTATACATTTACATACGTTAATGGTCTTTTTCACTTATCTGAGGGTTATTGTTCTTAGTTTATATAAGCTGAAAAAATAAATTTTGAAGTTGCTGAGATTACATTTTGAATAATGCTAGTAAATCAAATAATATTTCCAAAGTGACGTGATAATATTGAGTTGACAAAATTGAGGAATTTTAATTGATGAAATTCATATAAATGCACACCGATCTATATCACACATGATATTTTGAAGAGTTTTTTTTGGAAATTTGGTTTGATTTCTTCTCATTTTTCTTACGTTATTAAATACAACGGTGAATCTAAGGATGTGGATAGTTCTCGTAAAACAAAATTTCACCTTTTTTTATCATTAAACTATTTGAAAATATATGAAAGCGATCTCGCAAAATTTGAAAGTATAACTCGATGTGCACCTCTAATTAGAAAATTTGTGTATTCCTTGACTTAGGGTGTTCATCCTTTTCGGCGAACATGATGGCCCTTTTTCCCAAGCCTTTGCATGGTGTTATAATCTTATTGTGCTTTAATCCGCTAACACACTTAGTCTTTTAGAAGAAACTTGGCCCTTAACAAAGTGTTTTCACCCATGCATGTTGACATGTTGTACCTTGTAAAAGTTGAAGATGATAGCCGGTGGTCTTAGATTTGTCAGTAAAAGATGCACAAGATATCTTTTTCGCCCCAAGAATGTATGGTTACAATATCCTATATTCTTATGTTGTATCCACTTATATACTTGTGCTTCAATTATTTATAAAATCTAAAAAGAGTAACCAATTTTTTTAAGTCAATAAAAATGAACTTAATATTTTTCAATTGTGGTAGAAATAGTACACAACAACAGCACAAATTACAAAAAAAAAAAAAGCAAAATAAATTGAGATACGGCAAGAGACAACAAGTAGTATTAAAACTACAAAATGCCATTTTGTGAATTGCTGCGTCACAAACCGTACTTGAAGATGCTACAGACCTGAAAAAAACACATTGGAAGATGCAGATCTAGCTAGACATAATTAAAATTAATCGTCTGTACACATAAGAATTAAAAAAAATTATAATTATTTTATATAGCCATTAAATTAGCGATACCGCAATACGTACCTTCGGATCATAAACAATTATATTTTCCATAAGAAAACTGACTAATCGTACATTCAGCATCAACATCCTGATTACAGAAGTCGCAGCACTTACGCAGAAGTTCAACATAAATAAAAAAAACAAACAACAAATTGATTTATAAATTATAACAAGCCAAACGCGTAGCAGTACTAGCTGTTCCCCAGTTAGTTCTATATATAGCTTATGCAAGTTATGTGATCTTACATGCAAATTGTACACACCTCTCTAGCTTATCTCTTCTTTCTTCCATACTTCTAGCTATTCTCTCTTTTTTCATCACTTATCTTTTCTTACAAGTTTCATTTTTCTATAAATATCTCTGTTGCTTACCAATTATATCAACATAGATTCTACCTGCATTATTAATCATACACATATAATTCGAGCGTAAAACATGACATTCGGAAAAGAATTGAAGTCACAAATGGTGCCGGAATGGAAAGAAGCATACATGGATTATCAAGTTCTTAAAAATCTTTTGAAAGATATCCATCATTCTAGAAAAGAAACTCACCCTCCACCTGCTACTCATTATCCATTCGGATTAACGCGAACTCTTTCGCACTACAGAGCATTTAGCGGCTTGACAACGGTACAAAGAAGCATTTCTATGCGCAGTACTAGCAGTAGTCATCATGAAGACATTGAGAACCACCCGATTGTGGTGAACAATGTCAAGGGAATTGACGGGCAAGATGGCTATGTGACGACTTATCTTAGAGCTAAAGAGGATGATGGCGCGCAGGAGCTTCTTTACTTTAATAGGCTTGATATTGAATTTAACAAAGTTAACAAATTCTACAAGTTTAAAGTTGAAGAGGTATTGAAGCGAGCTGATGATGAGTTGGATAAACAAATGAATGCTTTGATTGCTTTTCGATCGGATCAAAGTTGATAACCCGAAACATGCTTGGTTTGAGACCGCTGTTGATATTGATAATCTCGCTTCTGCTGCTGCATCTTCAACCAAATCATTATCAACTTTGATTTCTTCGCCTGGGAGGAGGCCAAGCAGTAAGTACAAAGTTGAAATACATGCACATCCATTTTCCGCACCTGGTCCATGCTTATACTGTCCAAATTAAAACAGTTTTTAAATTTTTAAATGCCATTGAAATTAATAATTTAAAGTGGTTATAGGCAGAAAGAATGGCTGAACACATGGATAAAATAGACGAAGATAGGTCGCTTCGAGGGACGAGAACAGAAGAATCAGAAGGATTAGAAGAATTAGACAAAATAGCGTCAGGTGATCATCGTACTAAAGAAGTAAAACATTCATCGAGACAAGTTGTTCCAGAAGTTACGATCAGCAGTAGTAGTATAACTACTACCACAAATAGTAAGATGATTACTGATAGACCACCTTCACTCGAGATACTAAATCGTGTGACAATTAACAAACCAGCTGATACGCCTCTTCCAACAATCAAAAACGTCTTTAAGCTTCCAGTTGAGATAAACATGAAATTCACTGCAGAGAATCTCAGTAAAGTTGAAGATAGTTTCACCACAAGCTTAGACATCTCAAAAGCTACAGGTAAATTATCAAGTGGAATCCGGCTAACTTAGTTACATCTTTATATTTTACTTTAGTCTTTAATCTAACAGCAGCATTATTGTTATTTACTTAAGATACTCACCTCTGTTTTTTTTGCATGCGAATTGATGTAACAGCTTCTTGAATATTTTGGCATTCTCCAAGATCATGGAAAAGTATGACAAAGTACGTAACGTAAATATAATTAGTCCAGCTAGTTTTGTTATTTTTATACACACGCATATGTAAGAATCCTCCAAATTTATAGCTACTTGCATCTAAGTTGGACTCTGGTTTTGGGTTGTTCCCCTAATGTTCAAATTGATCAATGAATTTACAGATCACTTCTAGAAATGCCTCCAAGTCCTACCTAAAGATGGTTGACAACTCGTATATAGGCAGCTCTGATGAGGTGATCATTTGACGACCTTTCGCTTATTTAGTATATGTATTCTATTGTATCGAATATTTATTCAGAACAAATTCATAACAAGGCACCAAGCATGTTACTCAGATCCAAAACATGTACTATTCATGTGATTAACCTTACTTACCGCCAATTTAGGACTAATCCTTATATCTTAATATTCAATTAATGTACTTTACCCGATTCACTAATTTTTTCTTTATTCTGCTACAACAACTTCTGATATTACTCTTTAATTTGTTGCCAACATGTGCAACTTTCAGAATCAACGAATTGCACATATTCTTGATCTGTCATCATTACTTGAACAGTTTAAAACATTTAGCAGTATTATCAGAAATACGAACTGTTATGTCCAAATCTGGCATAATAGCTAAATTGATTTAATTAGCTAAATTGATGGTTTGCAATCTATGATGGGCCTAGAAGATAAAGATTGGGTCACTAAAGCCCACTATTGAAATTAGCCCAACATGCCTTGGCAATAATATCTCTATTGCAGGAGCACCTCGCTACATGGTTGCGCCCCGCTATAAAGCGCCTCGCTAGAGATGCCTGTCAGGGGATCGCTTCGCTTTTGCATCACATCTATAACTTGCAGCGAGATCATTATCTCTTCTCTGGAAGGCTCATGGCCAGACCCAAGGTCGCATGAGTAGCTAGGTACAGGGATCGCTTTGCGTGGCCAGGCCTCTCAAGGTCGCATGCAAGGGCCCTGATGGATCTTTCATTCCAAATCTATCCGTTCGAGACCATGGGCTTCTACAGCTGGATCATGGATCATGGATAGGGTTGATGACTCACTGCCACGTCAGCCCTAAACAAGTGGGCTTGGACTTTGGCTTATCTCGCCTAGATAACTTGTTGCCCAAGAACTACGTCAGGCTTGATCCCTATAAATAGGGTACGTAGGTACCTTGATACGGATGAGAAACAGTTTACCTACAAACACCTATCAAGCTCAGCCATATCCAAAACACAAACCCTAATCCCTTGTTCTTCTTTTGTTAGCAAAATATCCGTATTTTGCTCCGATAATCCAGCAAACCTCCAAAATATTGTTATACAATATTCTCCCTATAACACGAACCTTGCTAAGTACAACGATTAAGAGTAAAAACATATTCCTAATTAAACAAGCTGTCGATAATGAACCGCAGGTTATTTCAAAGCTCCTGGACAGAGTTGAGGCTACATTTATTAAGCATTTTGCTGATGGGGATCGCAAGAAAGGAATCAACACACTCAGACCAAGAGTTAAAAAAGAAAAACATAAAGTGACTGCTTGTTTAGGTACATTAAATTAAAGACACCCTTAAGTGGTTATCCATGCAATCAATTTGATGTTTAGCAATTCCTAATGTTTTCTTGTCCATTGGAAACCAATTCGATCAGGTTTCTTTGCTGGTTGCACAGTAGCTCTTACTTTTCCCCTCATTTTGGCTGTACGAACCCGTAAAATTGTCGAGAAGGAGGGTCATGAACAGTATATGGAAACCCTGTTTCCTCTATACAGGTAAACAAATCGCCTATATTTATCATCATGGATGCACCCTAAAGTTTATTGTGACTCATAAATATGTATATTTACTTGAAATGCAGCTTCTTTGGGTTCATCGTCTTACACATGCTATTCTACGCGGGGAATATATATTTCCGGAAGAAATATAAAATAAATTATCAGTTCAAATTCGGGTTCAAGGCAGGCACTGAATTAGGGTATCGAGAAGTTCTCCTACTGAGTTTTGGTCTTTCTGTGCTAGCATTAGCAAGTATTCATGCAAATCTTGATATGGAAATGGACCCTAAAACCAACGACTACAAACAACTTACGGAGCTTCTTCCTCTAATTTTAGTGATTGTAAGTTCAGTGATCATTCTTCAAATTAATCCTTTGATCTTTTTGTGTTAATTTACATATCCATTTACCTAATCATATATTCTCTTGCATTGTATCCGCTTGCAGCTCATTTTTGTGACAATGATCTGTCCATTTAACATCATATATCGCTCCAATCGCTACTTCTTTCTTACCTGTGCAATTCACACTTTCTTTTCTCTTTTATATAAGGTAGGTCAAAAGAGTTAAAAATTGGTTTTACTCCCATAGTATATATGATTAAAGCCAATATACACTAGCTCCATATGTGTGACCTCTGTTTCTTACTCCTCGTGTATGAATGCAATGCAGGTTGTGCTTTCGGATTTTTTTGTGGCGGATCAATTTACCAGCCAGGTTCAATCTTTCAGAAGTATTGAGTTTTACATCTGTTACTACAGTTCGGGTGACTACAAACTAAGACAACATGGATGTAACAATAATATTACTTATACTGTCTTCACTTACATATTAGCTCCCCTTTTATTTTGGTGGCGCATGCTTCAGGTATTAAACAAGAAAAAGTTTATTCTTCATTCTAATTTGTTCAATGTAAATGCATTCTTACAAGTTCAAAGAAAATTTGAAGGATAAAAGTTGATCATCTTTCCTTTCGTGTTTATTATTTCTAGTGTGTGAGGCGATTCTTGGAAGAAAAAGATGCTATTCAGGGCTGGAACTCACTGAAGTATTTTGCTATAGTTGTATCATTTGTTACAAGGACAGCATACTGTAGAAACAAAAGCGACGAGTGGTACATAATAGCCTGGGTTACCTCTATAGTTGCCGGAATAGTTGCTACATATTGGGACATAGTTTTTGATTGGGGTCTTCTCAACAGAAAATCCACTAACCCTTGGTTGAGAGACAAACTCATTGTTCCATACAAAGGTGTCTACTATGCAGCCATTGTAAGTATTTATTCAAAATTTCAAGTTCTGTAATTCTTGATGATACATTAATAAATTCCTATAGTTCAAACAAATTAATTCATCCTGTATGTATGATAGGCCTTGAATGTGCTACTGAGGTTTTCGTGGATTCAAATGGTTTTGGACTTGGAAGTTCCGTTCCTGCATGAACAAAGTATGATTGCATTTATAGCTATCCTGGAAATTGTTCGTCGTGGGGTTTGGAATTTCTTCAGGTAAAGTGAAAAATTGTATTACGATCATCCATCTCATCCGTATGGCTTCCAGTATAAGCTGTGGCACAACTTTGATGAATGATGATGCTGACATATAGTATATGTGTTTTGAAGGTTGTAGAATGAACACCTTAACAATGTCGGCAAGTACCGTGCATTTAAGTCAGTACCTCTACCATTCAACTACGAAGACGATGAAGTGGATGACTAGAAAATTTTACAGGCTCGTATATTGTAAAGAGTACAGTATATGCATACAGAGAGTTGCAAGTAGAGCCGGCCAAAGGGGCGGTTCGGCCCAGCATGCACGCGAATAATTCGTGAGAAAAACCGTTCGGCCCGCCACTGTACGAATAACGAGCCGACCCGTTCAGCACGCGAAAATCAACGTGCCGTGCACGAGTCGATTATCTGTGAACCGTAGCCCATTCGGCACGGCACGTGGAAGCCCGTGGTGATAATAAAAAGACGACACGTTCGGCACGCCAGTTCAGCACGCCAATTCTAAATATTCTCTGATCAAATTCACGCGATTTATTCTAAATAATACTTGTATTTTAAAATTTTCAATCGATCATCAAAATATATACCTAATTTTAAAAGTTTGTTTTAATTCACAAATCAGTGATCATATTTTTAATTTTACAAATATTGAATTTCAAATCCAACAATATCATATGACAAAAGTTGTAAGTTAATTAAATAAATATAATTTTGATTATACATAAACACCTAAATATTATCAAAGAAAAAAGGTATCTAATTTAAGTTTTAGTCAAAAATGACAAAATTACAATTATCAAAATTTATTGTGTTTGAAATTCTAATTATGTTAACAATTTTTTAATTATCAATAACTTTTAAAATAATACACCATTTTAAAACCATTTAGAATTACCATTTTTTTTAAAAGCACGACACGTTCATGAAAAGCACGGCACGTTCAGGGCTTTTGTATTTTTTTTTTTTTGCTAAATGGCTTTTGTATATTGTATTACCATTTTTAATTGAAAAGCACGTTCAATGAAAAGCACGTTCATTGAAAAGCACGGCACGTTGGCACGCCGAACCTGGGTACAGCTCTCTCCGCACTACTACTTCCAACGGCTCCAAGCCTGCAACGGCTAGTTCCAACTCCAACGGCTCTAACTCTAACCTCTATAAATATCACACCACACCACTCCAAAACCTCACTGCATTCTTAATCTCTCTATCTCTATTCTTAATCTCTCTGCACTGGTCTCTCACTCTCTCTATTCTTAGTATCTGTTCTTAGTCTCTGTCCGGCGAGCTTTCAATTTCCGGCTAACTTTATACAAATCCGGCAAAACTAAAAATGGAAGATGCAAGGGGAAAATTATCTTCTCAAGGTTCAAGCCAAATACGTTCCTCTTCCTCCATGCCACCACCATCACGTGTCGAAGCCGGTAAGTTTATTTTTGATTCGTATTTTTGGTTTATAAATTTTTTTTATTCGTATTTTTGGTTAAAAAAAATTCATGATTCGTATTTTTAAAAAACTTGTTTACTTTGTTTTTTGATTTGAAAATTAGAAAATTCGAATTTTTTCCCAAAGATTCATGATTCGTATTTTTGGTTTACTTTGTATTTATGTTCCGTATTTTTCGTTTGGTAAATTTTGTATATTTTAAACATTCGTACTTTTATTTTGTGTAATTTAATCGTTTTTAATTTTCCTTTGTAGGTTCTTCTTCGACGAGCAGAAATTCGTATGTTTGGAATTATTTTAATAGAGTACCGGCGCCGACGGAACAAGATCCCACCGAAGCGAAATGTTATTGTTTATTATGTATACAAGCTAATCGACAACAAAAACCATTTTTACATCGGAAGGGAAGCGGCACGGGTACACTTGATCGACATTTGCACTCTAAACATAATATTACGAAGGAAAGTCACGAAAGTGGAACGGCACGCGGAAGTTCAACGGAGCAACAAACACAAATCGGTGGTTTCATGACTTCGTCACCCGGTGGAGGTATGCCTTTTCACTATAATCGAGAACGTATGGTTAATGAATTTGCTAGATATACTATATTAGATGAGTTGCCTTTCTCCCACGGTGAGAGTCCTAATTTAGAATATATGATGAAAACCGCGGTAAATCCGGCATTTAAAAGAATTCTTAGGAACACACTTAAACGTCACACACAAAATCAATATGCTATTCAACGAAATGATTTAATTAATTATTTTGCTACATTTGATGGTATGGTTTCCTTAACTAGCGATTGTTGGAGTTCGAGTGGAGGTGAGCCTTTTATTTGTGTTACGGTTCATTGGATAGATAATGATTACTTAATACAAAAACGAATTATTGCCTTTGATATTATGAATGAGTCACACACCGGTTTTAACATAAAAACAAGAATTTTAGAAACAATTAGGGCATTTAATTTGTATAAAAAGGTTTTTTCAATTTCGTTAGATAATGCCGCCGCTAATAACAAAGCTATCGATTATATTAGGGGTGATATTCCTTTAATTTGTAATGGAATATTTTTACATGTTAGATGTTGTGCTCACATAGTTAATTTATCTTGTCAAATTGGAATTAAACATTTAACTACGTTATTAGAACCTATAAGAAAAGTAGTTAAGCGGTTACGTTATGCGGGTCATGTTAAACGAAAATACAAGAAAATGTGTAAAGATAGGGGATTAAAGGCGAAAAAATGGGGGATTGATTGTCCGACTAGATGGAATTCGACTCATAAATTAGTAAGTGATGCAATTATTTATAAGGATATTTTCACGCAATTATATAATAGCGAACCAAATCACCAAAATGAAGATTAATATATTACCGAACATGATTGGGAATTGGCATCTACCGTACGTGATATACTTGATTGTTATTCACATGCTACTAAGGTTTTTTCTTATATTTATGAACCAAATGCACATCACGTTATTATTGAATGTATTAATATTGTTAACACTTTAGCTAATTATGAAGAAGATCCTCATTTTAGTTTTATTATAGAGGAAATGAAGAAAAAGTGGATCGAATATTTAGATGAATTTCCTTTTATTTATGGTATTGCATGTCTTCTTGATCCGGGTGTTAGAAAGGATGGTTTAGAAGTCTTGTTAAAACATTATTACACAACGTTAAATGTTTCATATAATTGCGAATTATATGTTGTAAATTGTTTAGATTATTTGTATCGTCTTATTGATATATACAATGCTAAAACTCAAATTTCTATGCCACCTAAAAGTAGTAGTAGTGGTAGTAGATTTAATAAAACAATTGCATCGATATTAACTAACAAAAGACCAAAATGTCTGATTTCCGAATCTAGTACTAATATTCCCACTACTGTTTTTAGTATGCTACATGAATTTTTTTCGTATCATTATGAGTTAAATGATGAGTTCGATATATTAACATGGTGGAAAAACCATGAGTTACAATTTCCGGTTTTAGCAAAAATTGCAAAAGATATTTTAGTAGTCCCTGCTTCTACAATTGCATCCGAATCCGCTTTTAGTGCGGGTAGAAGAGTGTTAGACGAGGAGAGATCAAGTCTTGCACCCGATTCAATAAAAATATGTGTTTGCAAAAAAGATTGGGATCAAGCCGAAAAAAGACAACATGGAAAAAAAAACGGATGATTCGGACGGAGAAGACGATCCGTGGATGATAATGGATACTTCATCGGAATCCGGTGCCGAACAAGGAGAAGACTAGTGTGTAGAATTTGTATTATGTTGTATTTTTAGATTTATTTTAGATTTTAGAATTTATTTGTTTGTAGTTTTGTAAACATGTTTAATGCGGCTTGTTCCGTTTTTTTTGAGAGGAGTCCTCTCACACCATTTGTAAAATATTTTTTTAATTAATAAAATTTAGTAGAGGTACCGTCCTCTTTCACTCCTTTTTTATTTCAATATAATTGCATGATACGTATTTTCTTAAAATTTCGAAAGATTTTAATATGAAAATAAAAAATAGATGAAAAAAGTTACAAAATCGAAACATTTTAATTCCAAATATTTCATATTTTGAGAATATTAAAAACAAATATTAAAAATTAACAAAAAAATTCAAATTTTATGTACAATTTTTCAGTAGACCTTCGAATTTTCCTTAAAAAAAAAAAAGCCCGCCGAACCGCGTAGCTCGCGTGCCGTC
Organism: Saposhnikovia divaricata; assembly: GCA_036435485.1. Taxonomy (NCBI): domain Eukaryota; kingdom Viridiplantae; phylum Streptophyta; class Magnoliopsida; order Apiales; family Apiaceae; genus Saposhnikovia; species Saposhnikovia divaricata. The sequence goes on along the minus strand of CM071594.1, from coordinate 131,241,435 downwards.
CACGGGTGATATTTTCGAAGGCACGGCACGTCCAACCCGCGCGTGCGTGCCCGTGCCCGGTTTCATCCAGCACGCCCCGTGGCCAAACCGGCACGGCCCGCACGGCGCGGCCGTTTGGCCACCACTAGTTGCAAGTACAATGTATCTATCTTGCCATGAGTTCAATTACTTTTTGGGGACAATGGCAAGAAGGATACACGATTTCCAGAGTATAGGAGATGGAGATCAATAGATATCAGGAATTGCGGAACTCTCAATTTGTTTTGACTTCCTCTTGTTGATGTTCATTTTGGACTTGATCTTGTCTGTGAAGTATGCATAATTATCACGTACCAGTGTAATTAATCCTTGAGAAATAAAAGACTGCTACTTGTTTTTTATGTAGTGTGTATATAAAACCATGTATTAATAAGCGTCTAAGATGCTCTCTTTGGGTCTTTCTCCTATGCCTCCCCTCTCCCATCTAACCTAATTTTTTTCAAAACCTTTGCCTCTGCACTGTATAACTTTCTCAATCTGATGAAAGAGAAGATTTGGCTGCCTATGAAACTGGTTCTGTTCATATGGTATCAATTAGCATTGGACAACTTGGAAAATGATCTTTTTGTTGGGATGCCATAGTAGCAGCAAAGGACAGATAACTGAAGATCAGGAGAGCAACATATGTTGCCATGTGTTTTAATCATTCAAAGTGAGCCAAATAGAGTAATGGTTGACACTTGATGACAAGGAAAGTTTACAACTATGTAACCCCTTTGTGTCCAGTTACCTAAAGATGAACTCATCAACTATAATTAAGGACTGATATATATCCGTGTTTCTATCATGGTCAAATTAATGTGTAAAAGTAGAAAGTGCAGTTGGACTAAGAACTCTTCTCAAGGGCTGAACAAAGCAGAGCATGCACGTTCCTATGACCAAAGTACTATCAGAAACTAGGACGACTCATCTCGGGTCCTCAAAACACTAAATTCCAGTCAAACATCACAAAGTTGCATTGTCACTGTACAATGCAACGAGATAAAAAGAAATGTTATTCTCGCTGGAACTGGAAACTTGAAACTTACTGGACTTGTTACCTGAGTAGTTCGTAAGGAGAGATAGTCGAATATAATTGATAAATTACAACAGAAGCATTAGGTTTTCTTGTCAAGTGAGCAAGAACAGAGGGTAAAAACATTCAAGAATCACAACGCAAAGAATATTTTGAGAGAGCAAGTTCAAAAGTGCAATGAAACAAGATATCTTAGAATTCTCGGTCATGTTAATGTCTCCTTATCGGGCGAAGAACAATGAGAGGAAAGGCAAACAAAATGTACGTTAGCAAAAAAAAAAACTACAATGAGACGAATGGCAAACGCACTGCAGTCAGCAAACACAGAAAATTATAAAACCCCAGCGATCGCTAAGATTTCAAAACTGAAAAAAATTGTCTTAAACAGAAGGTATCCCCCTTTAGACAATTTGCACCTTTGCTGTATATGCGGGAAGAAAAGAACTGCCATTTAAATTTGTATACGAAACTCCAACATAAGAATATTCAAGTTTCTCGGCATAAGTTTGTCTATATAAGTTTAAATGCAGAAAAGAATATCAGTCGAAGCTCAAATCCATCGAAATCAGCATGACAACTTTCAAAAGTGAACTCATGTATCATCTAAGAGTCGACAATTTTCAAAAAAAGTATAAACAGTGCGAGTTTTTAAACTATTTAAGATTTGAATACACGATAATATCATGTAAAAAATATCGTACAAAATCATCAAAGGTACTCAATTTTCGTCAGAATAAACAAAATTTAGTATAGGCGGACTAAGCAAGTGTGGAATCAACACTCAAATTACAGGATTGCACATAGGAGTAGTTCATAAAATTTAACAGCAAGTTGGCAACTATCAAATCAAAGGCGCGAACGCCTACTCTGTTTTGATATGTTGTAGTCCAGTATTTTTCCTGAACTGGCTTTACAGTCCGTGTGAGGCACGAACATGTTCTAGATATGCATAGTTTAAATAAGCACAACTTAGAACTATACTGTAAAAAATGATTAAAATTACAGTAACAGGACTCATACATGGTAGTTTGTTAGTTAGAATTACACTCGTGTGCATTCTAGTACATTACTTCTCGGTACATCATGACCAACCTGCAACACTAATTCATTCCTCTAAAAAAAGCAAAGCTACATGAAGTATATATGTCTAAAAAAGAATGCATCATATTACTAAATGTAACACCAAAATAGCATTCTTCCATGTAATACCCTCCTTCCCCTTCCCCTCCTGAAGACACTCATGCAGAGTTATGGTAAATAGCATAACCTCATGAAGCACGACAAGAGCTTTATTTCTTTCATTTGACCAAGGTTCCCTCACTTCAGTGGCTAGATAGCCTTTTCTCTATATGCCACTCAAGCATTTGGCACTCAAAGAAAATAGATAGAAAGCTATAATAACAGGTTCATGAAAAGTCAACCAGTTGCATTCAAGTCGCCATAGATAATGCACAAGTCATATTGTAGAGAGCACGTGGTCCTCTACTTAGGGAGGCTATCAAATCTGAACTCATGTTGTGGAGTCTATAATAAATGTATTATGGAACAATAAGTCAATAAGCATTAGAGAGTGTCAAAATCTATTTTTACGCAACATAGATGTTTCTACTATGCATCCATAATAATATTGTATGTTTATACTCCCTCCGTCCCTCAAGGTAGTTTACATTGGGGATGGGCACGGAGACCAAGAAAAGGTATAAAAAATGAGTAAAGTTAGATGAAAAGTGGGTAAAGTGGTGGGACCTATCAATTTTTAATAATAGATTTGAGATAATGGAGAAAAGTAGTGGGTGTAATAGTGTTTTTTATTATTAAATATGAGATAGTGGGGGAAAGTAGTGGGTGTAATAGTGGAGAAACTTACTATTTATGGTAATGTAAAGAAATGAGAGGGACATCCCAAAATAGTAACTGTAAAGAAATGAGAGGGACAGATGGAGTATATTCATATATCAATATTATAAACACAGAGAAGCCCAGAAGAGTCTTGGCTCTTACAGCAGTGTAACTTCACAAATATGTACATTAAGTGTGTTTCGCGTTCTTTTAAATGTACAGATGATAAAATGCACAATAATAGTGTGTTTACATCTAAACCCTTCTTGACAATTTTAGTATGCAACCACTACCTAACTATGCTGAAATAGTGAATTCTTAAAAAGAGTTTTTAAAACAAAGCAATGCTAAAGCTTATCAATTGAGTTGAGCGATGAATATCAAATATATTCACCGAACCTATATCTAAAACTCATACATCAAGCGGGTCACCAATTTCAAAATGGTCTCAGTCAAAGTCACTTTTGTCCCAGAACATATTACTCTGAACGAAATGCAGGTTAGAGTGTGGCCAAAAGGGCAAGTCAGTGCTAAAAATTAAGATTTAAATATCGCAAGCGCACGATCATCGTTTTAATATTTGAGATATCGTTCTACAGAGACTAATATTTTCGCGATCCTTAATTTCTAATTTAGGCGGATTAGAACGATTTTGGATTTTTGAGAATTTTGATTTTTACTAATTAATTACGAAAAGAAAATTTAAACTATTTTTAAAAGAAATTTAATATAAGAAAAATGAAATTTTGCATTTTCACTCTTTGAATTAAAATTAGATTTTAGTCTAAAAGTTTATTTACAATTTTTTTTTAAATAAAATTCGACATGACTTGCTCGTAAATTCGAATAACCAAAAACACACCAATCACAAAATCACAAGAATTTTCGATTCAACAACTCACAACTAAACCCAAAACTAGTTATACTATAATTAAAACAAACCAATGAAACCAGCAAACCAGAAAAACACAAAGACACAATATATTTAGCAGCCATAATAAGACACAACGAAAAGGAAATAAGAACACTAGTTGAACAAACCTGCAAACTCAGTAATATACAATGAACTCGATACTCTGGCGTCAAACAAAAGACTCAACACAAAACTCGAATTAAAATTGTTAAAACAACTCAGCAAACACGGTGAAAACGCAGAAAAGCAAACGATACACAGAAGACTCGGCATTTACAGTGAACTCGCAAGCAACTCAGATACACGTAAGGACAATGATGAAACAAACAGAACTCAATAAAACAATGGTGAAATCAGCAACAAACAGAACAAACAGACATTAACACAGAAAATGTACAAATAGTAAACTGGACTCTACTCAGACTTGCATTCAAACGGAACCAAAACAAAACAAGCCAACAGCAAATTCACCCATCGAACTTAATAACACATTAACAGAACTCGCAAAAACATAACTATGATTCAACAATTTACAACGAAATGGGGGAACGGGGAGTTTAATGATTCGACATAAAGGAAAGGAGAAGAGAGAATTGTGTTTGGTTAATGTATCGAAGAGAAAGAGATATGGTAGGGGACTTGCGAGCGAAACAAAATGAAGAAGATGGGTTTTGTTTCGGTGTTTGACAAGAAAAGGTTAAGATTAAGATAGGAAAACAGAGCTGGGTTCTCAAATAAAAAGAAAACAGGGGAGTTGGGTTCTTTAACTCGTAGGAAACAAGGGAGACTAATTAAAATTCGAATTAAGCAAAATAAACCAGCCAAAATACGTACTTAAAATTAAAATGTTTACAAGAGCTAGAAAGAAAAATTACAACTACTAATTTAGGAGTGTACTACTACTAAGGTCCTAATCTAATCTAATGGTTTTTGCAAGCTGCATCCCTTCCAATTTATAGCATTTGATGTGCCTCAATTTTTGACAAATAATACCTCCATTATTGAAGCTTCATCATTTGCCCCCATCTTGGAAGTTCTTTTGCCAACCCATTCACACTTTACACTTATGGCTGATTTTATTTTACAAAAGCTAAACACACTTTAAACTTTTAAATAAATTACAAGAAAATTCCAAATCTAAAAGATTTTCACTAAAAATTCGGAACTGAATTTGCTCCTCAGATTTCGAGCTGCTCCAATCGGATTTTTGTTTATTTAATCCCACTGAATTGAAGATAATTTTTTAAGCTTCGCGTGGACTGTAAGATTGTCCAAATCCGACTCCTACAACTCCGGATATGAAATAATTACTGTAGAAGACGGGTGTAGCTCATTAAATCCGAATTTCTCCATTTTTAGCTCCAAAATAGCTCTTTAAGCCCAAATTCTTCTAAACTTCGAAATTCTTGTCTTCTACAATAAAACATCAAATTTATTAAATAAATATCCAAATCAATGCAAAATGAGATTAAATATGGGAATAAAAATATCTAAAATAATCTTATCAAACATCCCCACACTAAGCATTTGCACGTCCTCGGGCAAATAAGCGAAATAAAAACTAAATCCTAACTAATATCACTTTCGTAGATGACACGATTGCATTGAGCACATGCACCAAGCCGTTAAACCCCTAGGTAGCCCTAGTAGGACGAGTGTTGTCTCGTGAGGGTTTATAGTGAATTTACCCACAAAATCCAATTTTTTTCTGCAAAGCCTTATGTATGCAACATATCATAGTACTCCACACCAGTAAACCTCAATTGCAAAATACTGAAAGTCTATTCACTTACACATCATTTGTACAAGACTATCCAAGTAAGCACACAGTCTAGATAGACAAAAAGATCATGAAATATATATCAATGCCGCATTCAGTGAGTAACATGCTATGGATAGAAAATCTCACATAACTCTCAAATCACACAAGTGTATAGGTGAAGTGTATTCGCTCAAGTTCAATCAATTAAGTCATGTGCTACCATATGCTTGGTTGTCCACCAAATCTCCACTACTTTGTATACATGCATGCACAAATCAAAAGGTCTTTGTTAAGGGTTGTAACGTGGCTAGGGTGAAGGGTAGGGAATCAAGAAAAAGGCTAACACGTGGCTAACTCGACAAACTAATAGAGAACAATGTTCATTTTTAATTAAAGCACTCAACATGAAATTTCAATCATGTAAAAGCTGAGCAAACTTTCACAAATATTAAACCCAAAGCACATATTACCATGTACTTTTCCATTTTCATATTGCACAAACCAATGAACACAACTCTACTTGACCCCTTTTTTTCTATTCTTTCTTCTTTTTCTTTTTCTTTTTTTTTCCTTTTTATTTTATTTTTTTAACGATTCCCACCAAATTTTCACACTTTAACAAAGAAATCCCCACATTATGCACTCATCAACCCCCAAATGAATCAAAATGCTCTACAAGTAAATCAACAGAAGAATAAACAAGTAGCCCCAAGAATTTAGATTGGTGATACACAAAAATAACGGATAAAAAGCTCAAAGGGGATTCACTAAGGATATATGATTCAAGGGTACTGTTTGGATAAATACGGTTAATCCTAGTGCCTTTATCATTTTCATGCATACATATATCATATAATCTCAAAATGGTTTAAAGCAAGTTCTAGAGCAACGTCATACCAAATGATGAACAACACACAACAATAAAATTCGATTGATATAAGATGTACCAATCATAAATTAGGCTCAAGATCTCACAGGGTGAAAGCATGCTTCAGTACTCACTAAAATTGACGAAGACACATCTCAAGTTTTATAATTTTCGCAAGCACGAACAAGGAATCATCAAGTACAAATAACTTTCAGAGATATGACATGTCAAATAATCATGCAAAATAAGCTCACAAGATGTGTACCTATCCTTGTTAACACATTATGAGACGAGACAATTAATTTTCTAATTTTCTATTTTTTTGGGATTTTTTTTTTGATTTTTTAATCATCGAGAACTCATCCCCACACTTAAATGGTTCATTGCCCTCAATGAACAATTATTTAAAAGAAAAGTAAGAAATACAAAGAAAAGTAAGAAATACTCCCCTAATGCATATGCATGAAGTGGCGAAACATGGAGTGCCACTCCAAAAAGACCAAAAACCTGTTGCGCGGGACCACCGTGAATAAAATCAAGAGCATCAACAGTTGTTTTAATCCTACACAAAGTTTCCAAACAAGCATTAGCAAATTTAACTACTACATCAATAATCAATTGATCAAGAAAATATGTAGTTTTGGAAAAGTTTGTGATAAAGCAACGATAAAATTCACAGCCTCGAAAACGTTGAACTCCCTTAATATTCACGTTAGGTGGAGGCTCGGGTGGTGGTTCTTCTCCATTCCTTACTTTCTCTGGAGCTATCTGATCCTCTTGGATTTTTAAATCAATGAATAAGGAGTAATTATCACTATCTCCTTCTTCCGAGAATTGAAGCGTAAGAGCTGTTTGGAATGGATTATCTAGCAAAATTGGAGAAAAATCCTCTCGGACAATTTTTGGTATCATGTCAACCTTGAAGCACAAATTCTCGTCCATACTCACAACATCCTCAACAATAACAAAATTATTGATCTTAACATCGGTGGAAAGCTCCCCTTCTATTTCAATAAGTACATCATCAACACACACCGAGAAACTATTTTCCTCTTGATCACTTGTAAGAATGATCGAATCCATTTCAACTTCTGGTTGTATAGGTGGCGGCGGTGTAAAGTCAGGTTGCCATGTAGTAGAAGAGCTAGCCAATTCTGAAATTTCAGCTTCCATTAACTTGTTATGAGTGTTTAGCTCATTCATATTTTGTATGAACTCCTCTTGATCCTTTTAAATTTGCATTAGAAGTTTCCTCGCTTTGCTCAATCGATCAGGTTGCGCATTTTCATTGGTTTGATGAACCTGGAAATTTTGCGGTGGAGGATATTCATATTGCTGCCATGATGATTGCTCAAATTGTTGCTGGTGATACTGTTTTTCATATTGTTGCTGAAATTGTTGTTGATCATGATATGATAAATTCTGAAAATTGTTGTCTCTGTACGAAAAATTTGGTTGACCCGTCCAATCTTGATCATATGCATTAGAGTACGGGTTGGGCTCGTATCTTTCTTGATAATCATTCACTTGTCAAAATTGAGCATCTTGAGCATCGTAAAAATTGTAAGAGCACTCAAAACCAAAGTGACCCGGGATACCACAAATATTACAGAAATTGTAAGTTTCAGGGGCCATTTGTGACATCTCAATTGTACTCATTGGACATGTGGTGGGCTCCGAATTATGCAATACATGTGTCCCTACTAGAGAACATAGGCGCGCGAAATCATCAAACTCGCCCATTGTATCCCTGCAAACATACTATAAAACCAAGTAGTTCGCATAAACAACGAAAGGAAACACGTAGCAAGTAAGAGTGGGTAAGAGTGGAAAAAAATTTAAACACACAAAAGAAAGGGTGAAAAATCAAAAGAAAAATTCTATACCTAGGGTTCCTTAATAAACTAGACCTTGCTAACTGTAAGGACCACCAAAAACTCGGTAAATTAGAATTTATTCGGACCGATTTGGCCAGGTAGGTGCAAGCATTTCCGAGAGGCTAAACACCGGCCTAGACATAAAATCCTAATTGGCCAGGTAAGATTTCGCTTGCCTAGACACCAAAGAGTCGGAATAATTAATGATTACTTCGTTTCTTAGGTACCTTCCTAATTGAACGCGAAATTCCTAAGGACAAACGTCTAATTAATTTTATTAAGGCTAAGGGAGAATGATGAAACAAACAGAACTCAATAAAACAATGGTGAAATCAGCAATAAACAGAACAAACAGACATTAACATTAACACAAAAAACGTACAAACAGTAAACTAGACTCTACTCAGACTTGCATTCAAACGGAACCAAAACAAAACAAGCCAACAGCAAATTCACCCATCGAACTTAATAACATATTAACAGAACTCGCAAAAACGTAACTAAGATTCAAATAATACCACCACTATTGAAGCTTCATCATTAGCCCCCGTCTTGGAAGTTCTTTTGCCAACCCATTCACACTTTACACTTATGGCTGATTTTATTTTACAAAAGCTAAACACACTTTAAACTTTTAAGTAAATTACAAAAAAATTCCAAATCTAAAAGATTTTCACTAAAAATTCGGAACTGAATTTGCTCCTCAGATTTCGAGCTGCTCCAATCGGATTTTTGCTTATTTAATCCCACTGAATTGAAGATAATTTTTTAAGCTTCGCGTGGACTGTAAGATTATCCAAATCCGACTCCTACAACTCCGGATATGAAATAATTACTGTAGAAGACGGGTGTAGCTCATTAAATTCGAATTTCTCCATTTTTAGCTCCAAAATAGCTCTTTAAGCGCAAATTCTTCCAAACTTAGAAATTCTTGTCTTCTACAGTAAAACATCAAAATTTATTAAATAAATATCTAAATCAATGCAAAATACAATTAAATATGGGAATAAAATTATCTAAAATATATCTTATCATCAAACACTAATGAATTGTATGATGTGACAACAAACTGTCATTATACATGTTAAACTGCCCTTTGAACTCACACCCACATACCGAGTATGCTCAATTCTCACTTCAAAACGGTATTTCTCGAGTTACTCTAAAGTTTTATGTAACTAATCCAAGTTATATCATTATCCATGGAATAATTTACAAAACTATTAAAGAAATTCCTACCAAAAATCTTGGAACTTCTACAACCTATTCGATATATCAACATAAATCTGCAATTACACTCTACATAGCAGTTACCACGATAAGGTGGCAAACAAAATCTTCTAGCCGATAATTGCAGTAAAGTAAAAGTTAATTCTTTTAGAGTAAAGCTTCTACAGAGTAGAATATAAATTAAAATCAAGGAGACGAAGTTAGCCATGTGTCTATTACAAACTTCAAGTACAAATTAAGTACCTATTATCCAGGGAAAAAAAATTAAAACACAAGCTATAGAAATTTAGGTTCTTTGGACAAAATCATAAGGTGAAGATAGTGCAAACAAGACCGTAAATCATATGTGAGAAATCTAGTCTTGGACTGGAAATATTCGAGGATAACATAGTGAAGCACATGTCTCATCTCGACCGGCACACTTAAGTAAGATTTTGTACTACCAAACAATGTAATTTGGCTATTTCTTTAGCTCATTTTCAATCTGTTCCTGAAATAAAGTATGTGGCTCTATTTGATTAAATGATAATCTTGGATCATAGTAACTAAATTTTAAAATATCTGGAGCTTCCTTCATCGCACTTGCATTATAGTAGCGTAATGATCATTAACATATATAATATTATATCTTTATATACCTTCCGAATAGAAAGATCGTTTTACTACAGTTAACTAGCTTATAATTCTATACAAAATGCGTATCAGTTTAATAGATTATTCTATGATTTATAGTGCCATATAAACAAATTAAAGAAGAATACAACTGCAAGCAAAATATCACTTACTATTTCAGGCATCCGAGCAGATCAAATAAAATGATAAAGTTGTACGATACCTCAAACTATAGGCAAATACCATTATTGGGCAAGGTTTTAAGAAAACAACATATCACTTTAAATTCTTCATTGATGATCCCTTCATGTTGCAGCTGACAATCCTTTCCAACCGTTGCTTGAAATGCTACCTGCAGATTTAAGAAACCCATTTACAAATTATAATCGACTGATATCATAAATATAGCCTTCACATGCAAATCCTAATTAAAGAAAGTGCTTGAGTAGTTTCATGATTTAAACAAAATATCTCCAAGCCAATTTGTCAAAACACAGAACCAAGTAACTAACATGGTCAAGAATGAATCCCATATTGAGCTTTATGCATGGTCTATACTTCTTTCTTATGCGGAGACCTGCCAGTGACACGAGAATACTATTAGAAATTACTTTATTGATATATATATATATATATATATATATATATATATATATATATATATATATATATATATATATATATATAGGCCTTTGCTCCATGCAGAACACTCTTATATAACAAACAATAAAGAACACTATAAAATCATTTATTCCAATAGATCCATTGGTCCCACCAGGAGCACCCAATACAAAAAGGCAAAAAAAATTGAAAATTTACCGTTCATCGATGACGTCACTGATGACATCATCATGACGTCATCAATGAACAATAAATTTTCAAATTTTTTTTTTTTTGCGGGATGGATAGAGCCTAAAAAAATAAGAATTTTTTGTATTGGGTGCTATGACGGAACTCTTAAATTATATTAGATATGAGGTGTTCTTTATTGTTTGTTATATAAAGTGTTTGCTATGGAGTGCAACTTTCTCTCTCTCTCTCTCTCTATATATATATATATATATATATATATATAAATCAAATGCGTACCTTTTTCTTTGTACTTTGTTTTGTATGGGTTTTAAATGTTAAGAGGTTTCCCGAAGTGCAAGGGGTTCGGGAGGGAAGACGAGGATCTGAAGAGGGAGATAAGAAGTGCCTGCACAAAAATATTGTCGCAGCAAAAAAATTGAGGGTGAACTCGTCATTTCATGCTGAAGAACTTGTCTCAACACTAAAGTAATTTGTGCACAATTTTCAGTCATTCATTAACATGTTTGATATCTTGATTTCATCTCAACAGTTAGTAGGAATGGAACATATCTACTGTAAAGGAAGAAAAAATTGTTAGAGGGGTCTGTTTCTTAGATACTACTTTTTCAACTGTTTTTTCTGTGAGGATCCGAATATGACGCATTTTCTAACAATATATTTCTTTTTCCTTCGTTAATATTTTCAATGGAGGACATGAGCTCATTATTGCGTAGAGCTCTCAAGAACAAAGAGTATGCCATCTTTTATATTACTAAAGGATAAGAGAAAATTAGTATTAAGTACCAAACCTTAAAAGATACCAATATATGGTGACCTTAAAAGAAACCAATATATGGTGTTGAAGCTTATAAGAATTACAATGTATTGTAGTTTTGGGTCGCAAAATGTTATTAGGTATCATTTTTAATTGCATTTTACTCACTCTGTTTCATATTTGTCTAGCTATGAGACATGCTCGAGTGCCAATTATGAGCTCTTGAATAATCTTAAATTTGCATTCTTATTTAGCATATTTCGACAACATCGCTACTACATCTGCAAATGGAGAGATTGACATAATTTAGATTCATCCTCATCTAAAGTGCTAGGATAACCTGCTAGTCTCCCCCTGAAATAACTGGCAAGTTGGTCCAGTACTACTTTTTCCCATACAAGGGCTTACCTATTAACCAAAAAATTATTATCATTTCTAACCATAAGAGTTTTAAGCACAGAGATTTATGCACTTATGCATAATACATTAACCATCTGATTGGCCACATTTACAAAAAAGTATCCCACCAAGGTCATATTGCTCTCCGCTCTCCCATTAGAAAGATCATAATTTGGATTTACTACATTAAATAAGCTGTGAGGAATCAGCATACCGAACAGATTGGACCTTGAGAAGATATTACAGACTGCATCTTCGGGGGATCTGAGACATATCCAAGTCTTAAATAAGGTAGCAAATCAAAAATAGCCTCTCGTTCCTTCCCCACATTCACCTGTTGTATAGGGTAATATTCAATACAATGTGAAAGCCGAAAGGACTCTTAATTAAAGCAGCATTAAGAAATAAATTTATACCTTGAACACTTGCACGGATAATTTTCCGTTCCGATCCTTTGGGCAACCAATCTCTTGTCCTGATATTGAGGATCTTCTGTATTCAAGGATGCCTGGAAGAGGGAGCCACACGGAGGTTAAATAGAGCGAATTTTGACGTTGGTAATCACCCTAACAAAAGCGTTATACATGCTTCTGAAACTAAAAATAATCACCCCAATCATAATACGGTCATTAGGATTATCATCGTACACAAAACCATAGTTTATAAGCAATTTGGAATCAGGCTATGGACCACACCTACAATAAGTACCGGCTAGTAATGGTTTGCCATATTTTGTTATATTAAAAGCATGAAATAAGAAGCCTCGAAGATCCCCTCCACATAGGAACCATAGTTTAGCACAAATATGTAGAACATTATACAATTGTAGATATATTAAAAATCATACCATACAAAAATTGGATCCCCAGCCTTGTATGGACGATCTACAACCAGTTGAACAGCATCATCAACAGCAGTCAACATTGCCTTACATCTGCTTCCATATGATAACAACAGGGGCCCAAGCAGTACCAACGCAAATCTTCGTGCCAGACTTACTCTCTGATTTCAAAATGAATCACACAGTTTAGATGAACTCTTATCAAGGCATCGAAAGTAGGTCAAAATATAAATAAAAAAAGTCATAGCTCCTCCGTTTTTACAAGCAAAGTTCTACTCAAATTAATTTCTCTTCCAATTATTTTAATGGTCAATAAAACTAACCAAAGGATTTTTTTTCATACAAATCCCTTTCCTGTCTTTTTATCAAACACGATTCTAACTAATTTTTATCTCTGAAATGACACTGTACTTTAGATTCTTTTAGGAAGGAAAGAACTCACAAAGCAACTATTTTACGTGTACAATTGACCATTAGTAAGGCAAACCTACAAATGTACCACACAAGATTGAACTGCAACAAAGGCTTGTTTGAACATCTCAAAAGGAAAGGCTTCTGTGGGTATGTCATAAGGGTATTGCTGCAAAAGGAAGAACACAACATTACCATCTAGAATAGCAGTATACATTGTTTCTAAAAGAGGGACAAAGATAAATACCTGAAACAAAGACCCAACCATAAACCAGACAGTGTCAAGCTCATTATATTCTCTTCTGATCCCTTCAGCTCTTTCCAAAACTTCAGCCTATAATTATAAGATAGAAATTGTCTTAATTTGGCTTTAAAAAAACTTCATTTTATTTTTAAATACAGTGGTGCTAACATAGATCTATAATTCTTGATAACATTGATTTCACTTAATTTAAAAGCATATATACCTTTGTCGGACTTCCTGTCAAATAATTAAGTTCAACATCATACCACAATAAGGGTGATTCAACTACTAGCTGCCCCCTCCCTCTCTGACAATCAAGCTCTCTGATGTATGGGTACCAGAAAGACTTTTTTCCTTTCTTTTTCTCATACATAAGATATAATTAGCAAGCTCCGATAATTTGTTTGTAGTTAAGAGTTTAGCTGCATTTAGCATTCAGTCTTCACTTAATTGGTGCCTTGATAGGCCAAGGTGTCATAATAACAATTCACACATATCTATCTGTATAATAACTATGAATTCATATTGAGCCACATCAATTTCAACTCACCATACTTTCACATTGCTACTATATTTTGTGTACCAGAAAGACAATCACAGAGTTCAAAATTTTTCATTATCTCTAATTAAGAAAAGTTAGCCCATGCCTCAACTTCGGTAACATAAAATAATGATTATAGAAAAGAAAACTTCAAATTATAAAGTTTAGGGAATAGCAAATATTCTTATATAGTGCATAAATAATTTTCTCAGAACAATGACCATGAGTCCTTGCTAACATGAATATAAGTGATAAGTCGTCTCATCCGAAAAGATTTATTTTCTCATTATTCCATCAAAAATACCCTCCAAATAAGATGAGCCATAAGTTAACTTATGCTTTTAACCATTGCAGCATATATCCCTTAATGAGATCTTCTAAAATTTCGTAACTCACAATATAATTCCATATTTGTTTGCTCTGACAGCCACTCCTAATATATTTCGAAAGAAATCCTTTGTTACCATCTCACAAATGTTTATGATAATTTTTTTAAACCTATAAAATTCTTGATACATCTGTTAAGTATATTACTCTATGTTGAAAACTTGATAATTAAGAGATTGTATTATGAACGCAAGTAATCAAAATTCCAAACACAACATTTGTGTAGACAATTTATCAAACAGGTAGTGCACAAATCATCTTCCATACATCAAACGGAATTCCTGAATATTTTAGTGCATCCATGACGTGTATACTTATAGATTAAACAAAAAATACCTTTGAGATAGAGTTGTTAACGGCCGAAAAGTCATTTGTCTGGGCAGCAGATGGATACACGTAAAGCAGAGGGATACACGTACAATTAGTTAAGTCTGAATATAGTAGTGACCTTGTCCACATTCCATTTTTGCACACATGAGTAGAATTAAAAAACAAAAACTTCCAGGGTTTAGGTCTGGGGACATACACCAGTGAAGAAGAAAGAGGCGTTTATAATCAGGGTTAGGGAAGTGGAAAGAGTTGTACAAACAATGTAGAGTGTGAACTGCTGCGGGCATATGTGTGTAGAGGTTTTGGAATAAAATGTTACATGACCAGAATAAGCACTATGCATCATATGATACATCATGTAGAGTTCAGACACCCGCAATCTTAGATTTGACCAGAATTAGAGGCTGTCTTGGTCGTTCATTTAACTCTGCAAGAAATAGTCTTAACAGCATCCTCTGAACCTAACTTATTCTAATCTTTGATTGCGATGACTTTTTTTCCCATGTCTCTAACTAGAACTAGTGTACACTAATTAAAAAGAAATTTAAAACTAAACACAAGTGGAAGATTAGACAAAGTGCTTCTCTACTAAAGCATTTGATCTAGCTATGTAACTCCATAAGAAAGTGAAAACCAAACCCCATTGAATAACTTTAGGCAAAATAACAGAATCAAACAATATTTAAAATTAATCAACCATGCTTTATCACAATTCAAACGAAAATTATTCACATATGAATATATGAATGTTGCTGCATATTCGTTACCTATATGGTGCACAGGCTAATAGAACATCTTGCAATACTTCAGGCCACCTGGTGTTAGCAAACAAATATACTTATCAAAATCAGACCTCATTCAAATTGAAGACAGATCAACGGAAAATTGCACACTTGCGGAGCATCTCGAACTCAAAACTCTACTAAAATTATATATGAAGATTCATGCACATTAGCAATTACTCAATGGTGACAAGATAATAAAACAATAACAATGGCGACAAGATTATGATTAGATTCCTATAGTTGGAGTAAAACAGCAAACTAAAACATAGGCGGACACATTTTTCAACAACAACTGCTACTAATTAAAACATCTGCTTTGTGCCCCCCAGCACCATTCTTCTGACTTTCGGCTACGAAGGAAAACTATCATTTTTGCTGACTGTATCAGAAGTTACATTAGTAACATCCAGCGACTCAAAGAGAATCTAATAGTATTGGAGGGTATGGAAGATGTGCTGTGGGTAGGGGAGAACAATTCTTTCACATCCATAGTCCATTGACATCATTTTTTTTGGGGAGAGCCGCTTTATGAAGGATAGGGGAGAGCTCTAAGCATAAAATTTGTCAAGCACCTTTATATTAAAAAAATCTTCGAGTCATCTACATGTTTTTAGTACACTTTCTTATCAAAATAGGCCACAAGGTGGTACAAATCATAAGGGGAGGTGCCAAAAACAACCAATACTTCAAAAACATAAAAACAACCAACACTTCAAATAAATTTATTATCATAAAAAAAAAAAAATTTACCAACAATACTGATAAAACAGACTAGGTGCCATACATAACCATAGTTGTCCCAAGTCCTAACCAGAGATCAGCCAATTCTTCTTCCAACTTTCTCTAATGCCAACATGTATGTACTTCCTTGAACTCCAATCAAAACATATCATAGATGGACTTTGTTCCCAATCATAAGTTTATACCTTTTAGCATCAAAATTTCTCCATTTTTAAGGCATGCTAGAGGCCTTAAATATTCACCAATATCAGAAATAACAAATTTTTTAGTCCATGAATCTTGAACACCGTATTCATGCATCACCCACATCTCACATTCTAGACTTTTACTCAAATTGAGGCACAGACAACCATCTAGTGATCCAAGAATAGCCGAAAAGTCGTAACCCTTACACGGCGGCGTTTGAATCACCTCAAATATCTCCTTCTCTGCGTCAAAAGAATGTATGACCTCACAATCAAGGTTGATCCAATGACACAGTCCGTTTAATGAGATATGACGTCGCAGTCCGTTTATTGGGACGGGCTGGACAAGGCCGTAAGAATAAGGAAGTTCCCCAACACTCCTCCATGTGTTGGTCCCAATTGTTTGGATATATGCTTCTACTGGTCCGCCTTGTTTGTCACAATAATATTCTAACAACTTCAACTGATTTGTTTTTTGAGCAAAAATCAGAGGACCTGTATTCCACAGTACATCATTGTTCCTTATAGGATTTGGTACAACCATACGTTGTCCGGTTATAGGATTATACATATGGTACTGAGATTTGAATGTTTTAAGTAACTCGATCACTCACACGCTGTCACTACTAGTGTTACAGATAAGACTAAAAAGATAACTATCAATTATTGAAGAAAACAAGAAAAGGTACAGTTAAGAAAATAACAAGAAAAATGATGTCAATTCCCTTCATAATTCATTCACGTACAGCTGCATACGAAACTGTCCAAAAATACCCAACCCACTACCGAATTACTTAAACGACTATAATGACACTCAAATTAATTACTACGCGCCAATACGAAACTTTGTTGAATTAAACTGTCTTCTTTTGAGAACGTGACAAATTCCTCATCCTTAACTTGATCCTTGTCCCCAAGGATCGAACTTAGGAAACTTCTTGTCTATCTTCTCCCAGAATTCCCAAATAGCATCACCCTTTTCACCATATTCCACTGAATCAAAACCATAGTAGCAGGGGCGTTTCTTTTCTTTACCAAAAGTCTATCCAGCATAGCCACCGGCTCTACCTGCAATTCACCCTCTTCACTAACACCAGGAAGCTCTGTCTGTATAGTCTTACCTTTTCCCACTCTCTTCTTCAGTTGTTAAAAGCACTATGTTTAGTCTAAGAGTTGTACAAACAATGTAGAGTGTGAACTGCTGCGGGCATATGTGTGTAGAGGTTTTGGAATAAAATGTTACATGACCAGAATAAGCACTATGCATAATATGATACATCATGTAGAGTTCAGACACCCGCAATCTTAGACTTGACCAGAATTAGAGGCTGTCTTGGTCGTTCATTTAACTCTACGAGAAATAGTCTTAACAGCATCCTCTGAACCTAACTTATTGTAATCTTTGATTGCGATGACATTTTTTCCCATGTCTCTAACTAGAACTAGTGTAAACTAATTAAAAAAAAAAATTAAAACTAAACACAAGTGAAAGAGTAGACAAAGTGCTTCTCTACTAAAGCATTTGATCTGGCTATGTTACTCGATAAGAAGGTGAAAACCAAACCCCATTGAATAACTAACTTGATCTATGAAAAGTTTTAGGCAAAATAACAGAAGCAAACAATATTTAAAATTAATCAACCATGCCTTATCACAATTCTCATGAAAATTTTTCCCATATGAATGTTGCTGCATATTCGTTATCTATGTGGTGCACAAGCTAATAGAACATCTTGCAATACTTCAGCCCACCTGGTGTTAGCAAACAAATATACTTATCAAAATCAGACCTCATTCAAATTGAAGACAACTCAACGGAAAATTGCACACTTGCGGAGCATCTCCAACTCAAAACTCTACTAAAATTATATATGAAGATTCATGCACATTAGCAATTACTCAATGTTGACAAGATTGTTAGAAAATGGAAAGTTTGAGATACATTTTAGATGTGTTCCTTCATATATGGATCTAAGACATTTTTTTAGTGGAATCCATAATTATATATAGGCAAAGTTGCTAGTTTGAAATTAGTTTAAAATGGGTTTTTTCATAAATCCCACATTGAAAAGATTTTTAACCAAACAACTTGAAATGTCTATATATAGAAGGCTTATTCTTGAGTTTTAGCAATAAGTAATCTCAAGTGCTTACCTTACAGA
This sequence comes from Saposhnikovia divaricata, assembly GCA_036435485.1. Taxonomy (NCBI): domain Eukaryota; kingdom Viridiplantae; phylum Streptophyta; class Magnoliopsida; order Apiales; family Apiaceae; genus Saposhnikovia; species Saposhnikovia divaricata. The sequence goes on along the minus strand of CM071594.1, from coordinate 131,222,687 downwards.
CATTTATAAGTTGCATAGGTTTTTTGGGTGAATTGAGGTGCTAGTCGTTGTTGATATCTGCCGTGTCTGTGACCTGATTGATCTGAGCTTGTTTTATCCTGGAAGCGATATTGCTGCAACCCATCACAGCGTAAGTGGGGCAATAATCTCTTCAAGAACAGTCAAGACTTCTCTAAGCCTTGGCGACTCAGCTGTTCTGTTCTCTTCTTTCAGAGTTTTAAAGCTTCTGTTAGAGCCAAGTGTTCTCTCCTTTCTTTTGTTTTACAGTCTTTAATTATATATATATTTTTTACCATCGTGTTTGTTTCGTTATTTGGTTATTTTCATGTTCTTGTTAATTGTAATATAACTGTCTCATTGTTGCGTTGTTTAGTGTAATATACCCAACAATCTTGAAGAGATTATTTAGTTATATTTGGTAATTAGCAAGATTGTTAATGAAACTGAAACTCCTATTGTTGATACTGACTCTGGGTCTGGTGTTACTGCACCCACCATTGATTGGACCACGTACCGTTTCCCACAGCCTATCGATTTGTCGGGTATGCCTGATAATTCGGTGAAGGTGTTGGTTTTTCTCGTTGGCAGAAAAAGATGAAACTGTGGCTTACGGTAAAGGGTCTATGGCTGCGGTGCAGTATGAGAAACCAGTTGTGGTTAAGGAAAAGGCTGAAACCGTTAGGGCTTATTCTATGTGGGAGGAAAAAGATGGGGTGGCTAGGGCTGCAATTCTAGCAGCTTTAGCGAACACTCTGTTTGATGTTTATTCATCGGATTCCTACACAGCTAAGCTCTTATGGGAGAAGCTGGACCAGACACATAATACTGACTTGCAAGGGTTCGAAAAGTATTCTTTGGCTCGGTTCCTTGATTTTAAACTGGTGGATACTAAATCCATGACTAAGCAGGTGCACGAGTTTGAGATGTTGGTGCATGCTTTGATAGAGTCCGGTATGGTCCTTCTTGAGAAGTTTCAGGTTATGGCAGTGATTGAAAAGCTCCCGAAGTCTTGGGAAGAGTTTGCTCTCTCCTTGAAGAGACTGAAAGGAGAGATCACGTGGACTAATCTGATGTTGGACATCTCAGCGCAGGAGCAGCATAAGTCCAAACAAGGACATGTGATGCCTGTTGAACATGATAGTAGTTTGAAGGTGAATGTAATGACTGTTGGTAAGAAAAGAAAAGAATTTACTAAGAAGGAAAACAATAAGTCTAATAAAGACAAGAACAAGGCTAAGAAACCAAAGGCAAACAAACCATGTTGGTCTTGTGGACAGGTTGGTCATTGGAGCAAGGACTGTCATGTTACCTATAAGCCTGTTATACTATTCAATTATTTGTCTCATGAATGGTTTATTGATACTAGAACTAATGTGCACATTTGTGCTGATAAAACTCTGTTTGTATTTTATCACCAGACTCATGGAGTGACAGTGACGATGGGGAATACTAGTGCTGCACAAGTGCTCGGAATAGGAAACGTAGACATGAAGTTTGCTTCTGGGTGTGTTCTGTCCCTCACTAGAGTGCATCATGTTCCTGATATTCGTAGAAATATAATAAGTGGAAGTTGTTTTGTTAAGAATGGATTTGACCTTTCTCTGAAGTGTAATAAAGTAGTTATTACACATACTGGTGTTTTTGTTGGCAAAGGTTACTTGTCTGATGGATTGTTTTTGATAAATTTTGAGCCTGTTTTGGGCAGTTTTATTAATGATAATGTTGCTCCTTCTGTTAATTATGTTGAATCATCTGATTTGTGGCACTTACATCTTGGTCACTTGAATTTTGGTGCTCTAAAGAACATGATGAATATAGAGTTGATTCTAAAACATGCCATTGATAAGGAATCTAAATGTCAAGTATGTGTGACAGCTAAACAAACTACGAAACCCTTTCATAATGTAGTAAGGGATTCAAGAGTACTAGATTTAGTGCACACAGACATATGTGAATTTAGTGGCATAGAGACTAAAGATAATAAAAGATATTTCATTACCTTTATTGATGACTGGAGTAGATATTGTTGTGTTAATTTTCTTAAACATAAATATCAAGCACTAGAAAAATTCATTATATTCAAAACTGAAGCTGAAACACAAACAGGTAAAGTACTTAAACGTTTGAGATCAGATAGAGGTGGTGAGTATACGAGTACCTCGTTTAATGAATTTTGCAAGAGCAATGGTATAGTTCACGAGGTAACTCCACCATACACACCTGAGTCTAATGGGGTAGCAGAACGAAAGAACAGAACCTTTAAAGATATGAGCAACAGTATGCTGATTAATTCGGGGTTGCCTAAGTACATGTGGGGGGGCTCTGAATACGGCTTGCCATATTCTGAATAGAGTTCCTCTGAAACATATGGACAAGAAACCTTATGAATTATGGACAAAGAAAAAGACTAGTTTAAAATATCTTCGTGTGTGAGGGTGCCTCACAAAGGTACTTGTCCCTGAACACAAGAGAAAGAAACTAGGGCCAAAAACTGTTGATTGCATCTTTCTGGGCTATATTGAAACCACTACGGCTATGAGATTTTTAGTCTTAAAATCTGACATAGATGGAATAGTGGCTAACACTATAGTTGAATTTCGTGATGCAACATTCTTTGAGGATGTGTTTCCTATGAAGACTGGTATACCTCAGGGTATTTCTGATGATGATCCCACTCGCACATCGAGTTCCATTCCTGATCATGTAGAAAGGATGACTAATGTGGGGGCGGATCCTAGTAGTAGCTCTACTCCTGAAGAAGTAGAGGAACCTAGAAGAAGTAAGCGTACGAAGGCAGTCAAGGACTTTGGAAGTGATTTTATCACTTACAATGTCGAGGATGAACCTTTAACTTTCCGGCAGGCCATGGATTCTTTAGAATTTAGGTACTGGAAAGGTGCGGTAAAAAGTGAGATTGACTGTATTGCATCAAACGGAACATGGGAGTTGGTTGATCTACCTCCTAGGTGTTCTACTATAGGATGTAAATGGGTTTTCAAAAGGAAGATGAACCCGGATGGCTCAATAGATAAGTATAAAGCCAAGCTAGTAGCTAAAGGTTTTAAGGAAAAGGAGGGCATTGATTACTTTGATACGTACTCTCCTGTAGCTAGAATGACAACAATCCGAATGCTTGTAGCATTGGCTTCCGTACATGGTCTTATCATCCATCAAATGGAAGTAAAGATAGCTTTTCTTCATGGTGAACTTGAAGAAGAAATTTATATGGATCAGCCTAAGGGATTTGTTGCATCTGGTAACGAAAGGAAAGTATGTAAGTTAATCAAGTCTATATATAGCTTAAAACAAGCTCCAAGAGACTGACATAAAAAGTTTGATGAAACTGTTTTAGAATCAGAGTTTGTAGTTAATGAAAGTGACAAGTGTGTTTACTATATGGTTAAAGGAAATGAATGTATTATTTTATGCATATATGTTGATGATATTTTATTGTTTGGAACCAATATTGAGATTATTAACGAGAGAAAAAGTTTCTTGAAAGAGCATTTTGAAATGAAGGATATGGGTGAGGCTAGTGTGATTCTTGGAATCAAGTTGACTCAGTCAACTGATGGAATAACCTTGTCAAAGTCTCATTATATAGAGAAAGCTATACTTGAGAAGTATGGTTATTCAAATTGTAGAATCGCAAGTACTCCCTATGATCCTAAAGTTGCTCTTGTAAAGAATAGTTCAGGAGTTCATGTGTCTCAGTTAAGGTATTCTCAGATTATTGGGAGTTTACAGTATCTTGCAAATTGTACTAGGCCGGATATTTCATATTCAGTGTCTAAGTTAGCAAGATATACAAGCTGTCCAAACAAGACTCATTGGGATGCTCTGGATAGAGTACTTAGATATCTGAAGGGCACCATCTATCTTGGTTTGCATTACAGGAGGTTTCTTAGAGTGCTAGAGGGATATAGTGAAGCAAGTTGGATAGCTAAGAAGTCTGGTTCCAATGGAGTGACTGGATACTTGTTTACCCTTGCGGGTGGAGCAGTATCATGGAAATCTTCTAGACAGACTGTTATAACTTGGTCTACTTTTGAGGCTGAGTTGTGTGCATTAGATGCCACATGGACTGAGGCCGAATGGTTACATGGACTTATGTCAGTGTTACCTGTAGTAAGCCGACCACTTCCTACTTTTTCTGTTCATTGTGATAGCCGTACAACTATCGATAAGATTGATAAGTGCATATTTTTGCATATTTTTATTACCTATTTATTGCTTGAACTCGTATTTTAATAATTTATTTTGTTGCATTTCAGGAAATTCGTAAATAAATAAAGAAATGGAAAAATGAAGAAATAAAGAGCAAGGAAGGGAAAAAGAGGAAGAAAAAAGACTTAAATGAAAAGAGGAAAAAGAATTAGGAGCTTGGTGGAAAAGGAATCTTGGAGGACATGTGGAAGGTGGAGATCATCCCAACACACTACATAAGTGTATGGCCAAGATCAACTCTTCAAAGCTAAAAGGGGAAGAAACAAATAGATGACTAGGATTTCTCCACCACATTTAGAAGGTGTAGGGCCAAGATTAACCCAACACACCCCTAAACCCTAGTTTCTCTCCTATAAATACTCCATCATCCTTTTGTAATTAACAACTTAGATTATAACTTAGATTTTAGTGTAGATTTTAGGGTAGATTTAATTTCTTGTTTTTTTTAGTTTCAAATCTTGTAAACACTTTTTATTTTAATGCAAAAATTCCATTTCCTTTAATTTCTTGTCTTGCTCTTTCGATTTTGTTGCCTTGCTTTCGTTATTTTCGTAAATCCGTTTAGTGGACAAAGTAGCGAAATGCTAACCACTATGGGTTGAAAGTAACGAAATTTTATTTCATGTTCATAGTTATAATTTTAATTCGTAATAAGCCCCTTTAAATTTCCATTTTATTGTGGGCCATTTTAATTCCAAATCATCGTTTTAGTATAATTTTAATTTCGTAGTTAATTTTTTTATTCTCATATTTAATTTCCAAAAAAAAAACTTAGTTTCTTAATCACTTTTATAATATTGGTAATTATCTTTTCCGTTTATTTGCTTTCTATTCGAACCAAACATTCTCTCCCCTGTTTCAGCTCAAGCAAACCCAACTTTATTTCTTTACTTCTTCGAATAAAAACACACAAACCTCCTGTTCTCCTTCATCTTAATTGCAAATTCATGCTCAGCCTCCTCCTTCATTTCTTCTTCCTCAATTCACTTTCTCCCTCAATTCTTTGCTTTGTTTTCTTTGTTTTCGTTTTGTTTTCTTACGTTCATTTTGTTCCTTTTCGTCTTGGGTTGAGTTAGTTTTCTTGTTGTGCGAGTTTTTGAAGTCTTCTGTGAGTTTCGCTGAGTCCTTGCTACTGAGTGTGACTGAGTCGAGTATCGGTTTAGTTACGAGTTACTGTTTTTCAATTGGTGTTTTTGTTTCGTGTTTATTGGCTATAGAATGTTACTGTGTGTTTGAGACTCGATCCTGAGTTGACTCATTGTCTTGTTCGCTGCTGAGTTCATCCTTTCCGAGTCAGTCGAGTTCTTTGCTGCGTTCGCTGAGTTGTGTGTTGACGAGTTGTTGTCGAATATGCTATCGAATTATTGGTTTTGCTTTAGTTCCTGTTCACAAGCTCTGTCAATCTGTTGTTGTTCACTATTTGTTCTTCCGGGTTCGCTGCGTTTTATTTAGTCATGAGTTTGTTAGTTTTTCAGTTGTGTTTGCCGAGTCATTATCGAGTTGTAATTCTGAGTTTATGGTTGGATTTCCGAGTTGGTTTGTGCTGGTGTCGTTTTTAGTTTTGCGTGTTGTTAGCTTTAGTTTGATGTTGCCGAGATGACTCGGAGTTGTTAAATTGCTGGTTTTGTTCTGTTAATTTTGGCTTGTTGGTTTTTCAAATATTCCATGTCGAATTTTTCCAAAAAAAATATTCTGTAAATAAAATTTTCATACAAAAAAAAAATTAATTTTAGCTTTAATTCGAATTAAGAATTTTTAGAATAATTTATAATTTAGAATTAAATTAGTAAAATCCAAATTTTCCAAAAATCCAATTGTTCTAGTTCGATTAAATTAAAAATTAAGGTGTTTGCGAAAATGTTAGTTTCCGTGGATCGATAACTAAAATATTTCGACGATTGAATCGTACGCTTGCGATTTTATTTGTTATTTATTTTAGCACATCAAAGATTAACAGTAAGAAGTATAATGTAAAAACAAAGAGACATATCCAAGTTAGATTGAAGTCTATAAGGGGTCTAATGTCTGAAAGGATCATAGCAGTTGAGTTTATTGGAACTCAACATAACCTAGTTGATCCTTTGACTAAGGGACTTAATCATGCTGTTGTCCTTAAGTCTAGGTTGGGGATGGGACTGATAGCCCATAATGATTCATCTACAACGGGAACCCAATACACATGAGAGGAGATCCCTCGAAAGTCTATTCAATGCAGTAATAACAAGTTGTAAGGGTGAATTGGTTGTACCTTTAATTACATAGATTGATACTCACATATCTGGACTCTATCCCCAATAAACCTATAAGGTACTGTAACTGCCAGAATAGCAAGAGTTATTTGAACTCTGAATGGGGTCAAGTCATATGACGAGATGCTAGCAGTACATCTCTGGAGATGCCCAGCTAAGCGAATGTATTTGTGTGGTAGCAATTAGAGGAAAGGGTTATTTCTTGAAACATTCGACGAACAGGATCGAGACATGATCATTAACGTCTCCAAGCCGTAGATTAGCACCATAGCCTTTGACTTGTCGTCGTCTATGGAGCGTGGTTACACCAAATGGATAAAGATTCAAGGTGAAACATTCCATCTATATCTGGTAGCCATCAAAGTAGGGGACTTAGGATGGTTCAAACCCGGAAGGGTACCTACTCTGAAAAGCAAGTCATGAATAGAATCTGATATGCATTTACAGTATGGATTTGTGCGGGATTATTAGAAAATGAAAAGTTTGAGACACATTTTAGATGTGCTCTTCATGTAATTTCCGGAAACTAACTTATGGAAGTTGTTCCTTGATATGAGGACTTAAACTATCATGTATGGATCTAATACATTTTCTTAGTGAAATCCATAATTATATATAGGCAAAGTTGCTAGTTTGAAATGAATTTGAAATGGGTTTTTTCATAAATCCCACATTGAAAAGATTTTTAACCAAGCAACTTGAAATGTCTATATATAGAAGGCTTATGCTTCAGTTTTAGTAATAAGTAATCTCAAGTGCCTACCTTGCATTCATTTATAAGTTGCATAGGTTTTTTGGGCGAATTGAGGTGCTAGTCGCTGTTGATCTCTGCCGTGTCTGTGATCGGATTGATCTGAGCTGTTTTATACTGGAAGCGATATTGCTGCAACCCATCACATCGTAAGTTGAGCAATAGTCTCTTCAAGAACAGTCAAGACTTCTCTAAGCCTTGGCGACTCAGCTGTTCTGTTCTCTTCTTTCAGAGTTTTAAAGCTTCTGTTAGAGCTAAGTGTTCTCTCCTCTCTTTTGTTTTACAGTCTTTAATTATATATTTTGTTTTGCCATCGTGTTTATTTCATTATTTTATTATTTGCCTGTTCTTGTTAATTGTAATATAACTGTCCCATTATTGCGTTGTTTAGTGTAATATACCCAACAAAGATAATAAAACAATAGCAATGGCGACAAGATTATGATTAGATTCCCATAGTTGGAGTAAAACAGCAAAAGAGCTAAAACATAGGCGAGCACATTGTTTAACAACAACTGCTACTAATTAAAACATCTGCTTTGTGCACCCAACACCATTCTTCTGACTTTCGGCTATGAAGGAAAACTTTCATTTTTGCTGACGGTATCAGAAGTTACATTAGTAACAACCAGCGAGTCAAAGAGAATCTCATAGTATTGGAGGGTATGGAAGATGTGTTGTGGGTAGGGGATAACAATTCTTTCACATTCATAGTCCATTAACATCATGTTTTTTGGGGAGAGCCGCTTTATGAAGGATAGGGAAGAGCTCTAAGCACAAAATTTGTCAAGCACCATTATATTAAAAATCTTCGAGTCATCTACAAGTTTTCAGTACACTTTCTTATCAAAATTGGCCACAAGGTGGTAAAAATCATAAGGGGAGGTGCCAAAAAACAACCAATACTTCAAAAACATAAAAAAAACCAATACTTCAAATAAATTTATTATCACAAAAAAAAAATAATATTTACCAACAAAACTGATAAAATAGACTAGGTGCCATACATAAACATAGTTGTCCCAAGTCCTAAATAGAGATCGGCCAATTCTTCTTCCAACTTTCTCTAATGCCAACATGTATGTACTTCCTTGAACTCCAATCAAAACATATCATAGATGGACTTTGTTCCCAATCATAAGTTTATACCCTTTAGCATCAAAATTTCTCCATTTTTAAGGCATGCTAGAGGCCTTAAATATTCACCAATATCAGAAATAACAAATTTTTTAGTCCATAAATCTTGAACACCGTATTCATGCATCACCCACATCTCACATTCTCGACTTTTACTCAAATTTAGGCACAGACAACCTTCTAGTGATCCAAGAATAGCCGGAAAGTCGTACCCCTTACACAGCGACATTTGAATCACCTCAAATATCTCTTTCTCTTGGTCAAAAGAATGTATGACCTCACAATCAAGGTTGGTCCAATGACACCGTACGTTTAATAAAACATGACATCGCAGTCCGTTTATTGGGACGGGCTGGACAAGGCCGAAAGAATAATAAAGTTCCCCAACACTCCTCCATGTGTTGGTCCTAATTGTTTGTATATATGCTTCTACTCGTCCGCCTTGTTTGTTACGATAATATTCTATCAACTTCAACTGATTTGGTTTTTGAGAAAAAATCAGAGCACCTGTATTCCACAGTAATTTGAATGTTTTAAGTAGTTGCTCCTCTATAGGATCACTCATACGCTGTCACTACTAGTTTTACAGATAATACTAAAAAGATAACTATCAATTATTGAAGAAAACAAGAAAAGGTATGGTTAAGAAAATAACAAGAAAAATACTGTCAATTCGATTCATAATTCATTCACGTACAAATGCATGCTATATATAGCCGAGCATAACGGTATGATGTAACTAAGCCCAATACATAAGGCCCAAATGTCCACAAGTACCCAACCCACTACCGAATTACTTAAACGACTATAGTGACACTCAAATTAATTACTACACGCGAATACGAAACTTTGTTGAATTAAATTGTCTTCTTTTGAGAACGTGACAAATTCCTCCTCCTTAACTTGATCCTTCTCCCCAAGGATCGAACTTAGAAAACTTCTTGTATACCTCCTCCCAGAATTCCCAAGTAGCATCACCCTTTTCACCATTATTCCACTGAATCAAAACCATAGTCGCAGGGGCGTTTCCTTTCTTTACTAAATGTCTATCCAGCACAGCCACCGGCTCTACCTGCAATTCACCCTCTTCACTAACACCAGGAAGCTCTGTCTGTATGGTCTTACCTTTTACCATTCTTTTATTCAATTGTGAAAGATGGAATACATCGTGTATCTTAGAGCAGGAGGTAGAGTAATCTGGTAAGCTACACTTCCCACTCTTATGAGCACTTTGTACGGTCCAAAGAATTTTGCTGATAATTTATGATTGCGTCTCATTACAACCGAAGCTTGTCTATAAGGCTGTAGCTTAAGGAATACTTCGTCCCCAACATCAAATTGTCTATCCACCCTCTTTTTGTTAGCATACCACTACATTCTTTCCTGTGACTTGAGTAGGTTCTCCTTTAGCATCTGCTGTAGTTTAACTCTGTCTTGAACAAACTTTTTGACCCCAGGGTTGGTTAGTCCTGTTGACTGGTACTGTAGAGAAGGGGGTCTTGATTATACAACGCCTTGTATGGTGACATTCCAATTGCAGAATGGTAGCAGGTGTTATACCATAGCTCTGTCTTTGGTAGCCAGTAGCTCCACTGAGTAGGTTTTTGGCCTGCCACACATCTTAGGTACATCTCGAGGCATTGATTGACCCTTTCTGTTTGGCCATCCGTTTGAGGATGGTAGGCAGTGCTCAAGTTTAATTGAGTCCCGATAGCCTTAAATAGCTCCTTCCAGAAGGTACTAACAAAAATGGCATCTCTATCAGAAATAATAACCTTGGGCACCCCATGCAATTTAACCACATTGTCTAGGACTCTTTGAGCAACCACTTGGGCAGTGTATGGGTGACTTAGGGCCACAAAGTGACAATACTTGGTTAGTTTATCAACAACCACCAAAATGACCTCATGCCCTTTTGACTTAGGTAGACCTTCAATGAAATCAAGTGAGATAGTTTCCTAAGCACTGTTAGGTATTGGCAATGGCTGTAGAAGCCCAGGTGGTGCATTGTGCTCAGGTTTGCATCTCTGGCAGGTATCACAAGCTTTAACAAACTCCTGTACATTTACCTTGAGGTTTGGCCAATAGAATCTATCTTGTATTCTTTTAGTGGTGACAATGATTCCTGAATGACCCCCTTCTGGGCTACTGTGAGTATCTTCAATGATCTTTCTCTTCAACTGATTTCCAGTTCCCACATACCAGCTCTTCTCCTTCATTATGTCCCAATCCACCAACTTAAAACCATTTTCATCTGCTCCTTTCACCATCAAGCTTGCCTTCATTTGCTGTGCCCAGCCATCCTTGTCATAGCTTTCTTGTAGCTCTTTTTTCCATAATGGCACAGTGGTATGTATGGCATGACATTGTGAAGTCTCTTCATAGCATCTTGATAGAGCATCTGCCACCAGATTATGCTTCCCATTTTTATACATTACCACATAATCATAGCCAAGAAGTTTGGACAACCATTTATGTTGTAAAAGTGTTGTTAGTTTATGCTCCATGAGGTGTTTAAGTGCTTCATGATCAGTTTTAATCACAAACTTGTGCCCCAGCAGATAATATCTCCATTTTTGAACTGCCATGATTGCTACCATCAATTCCTTTTCGTAAGTGGACAATCCACAGTGCCTTGCAGCCAACACCTTATTAAGGAAGGCCATGGGCCTCCCTTCCTGCATGAGAATAGATCCCACTCCATTATGGCATGGATCAATTTCCAAGACAAAAGTTTTTGTAAAGTCAGGCATTGCAAGGACTTGTGTGGTGGCCATTGCAGATTTAAGCTGATTGAACGCCATCTCTGCTTCCTCACTCCATTTGAAAGCCACCTTTTTCAGTAGCTGTGTTAGTGGCTTACTACTCAACCCATAATCTACCACAAACCTCCTATAGTAGCCAGTCAACCCTAAGAAACCCCTTAATGCTTTTAAATTTTTAGGGACTGGCCACTCTTCCATTGCTTTGATCTTTTCTCTATCAGCCTCAACACCATCTTCAGGTATGAAAGGCAGAGTGTGTAAACTTGTAACACTATAACTAATATAACTCATCTAAAGGAAAAGATACTTAACCAGAAGACAATCAAGAACAAGAAGTCACAAAGAAATCAACAGTAAATGAAGACAAGGTAATTGATACAATTCAACATGTTAACTATGATCAAGCCAAGAAGAAATCATTGAGAGAAGTTCAAGTCAAAGTTGTTCATGCCTCAGTGATTTGAAAAGCCAAGAATCAAGATCATAACTATCAGTATCAATAAGACTAATTGATTTCAAGTGAACAAGAAGGAAAGCAAATATTGGAAAGCCACATTACTAATTGGATATGGTAATTTATTCAAGAAGCAAAAACACTATCAAGACTAGTCACTTATGAACCAGACCAGTGCATCAAGTGTCAGGACATTGATAGCAAGTTTATGTCAGTAATAAAGATCCATGTTCAAGAGCTTGGTGAAGAATAAAGAAGACATGAAGATATCACAAGTTCAAGATGTGCATTGAAGTTTCAAGTTGAAGACCAGAATATTTTCTAAGTACTAAATATTCTAGATGACCAAGTAGAAGTTTCTAAGTAGAAGTTCTACGTAGAAATTCGAGATGGCTAAGTAGAAATTCTCAAGTAGAAGTTCTACTTAGAGTGCAGCTTCAACATGACACATGGCATCTTCTGATTGGCAGATTTCCAAGCTTTCAAGATAAGGCAAGATTTATGTGGACATCATTGGGCCACGTATATCTTAGTCTTTGAAGACTACAGGACATAGATTACATGTAGTATAAATAGAAGTACTTGTGTAATGTTTTTAGTTAGAGAGCAATTCTTGAGAGAAACACATGTAAAAGAGAGAGAGTGCATTTACAGAGCTTAGTATCATTCACTTCTCTCTGAACTTCTGTTTACTTTGTAATGAATGTTGTAGCAACCACTTCAAGTTATATATAAGACATATATTCCTTGAATCTGTGTGTTCGTTTATTGCATCGTATTTATTGCTTCTCATATTTGAAAAGTTGTATTCACCCCCCCTCTACAACACATTTGGACCTAACAATTGGTATCAAAGCTATATATTTAACATAAAAAACATAGATCCTTGTGTTTGGTAGAAGAATCGTGAGTTTTCATTTTCTAGATCTATTTTTCATTTTCTCGAAAAGTGAGCTTTAATTCGTTTGTAGTGAAAACTCATCCGAAAAATTATTTAAATACTCCAGGTGTGATTATTTAGCTTGGGTGTATTTTAATTAATTTTTGTGAATTAATCTGGGTACTTTGATATTTGGTGTTCTTGAGTGTTCATCATTTGTTCTTATCAAAGAAGACGACCCAATAACTTTTTGATCTCCTTTTCAAACAGATAAATAGTAAAAGAATAAAAAGGTGTTTTTGTATTTTTGATTTGCATTATTCACGGCCGAAAGTACATCAAAACATACTCAGTACCTAGCACGTGGGTTAGGTGGGTTAGGTGAGTAAAGCATCAAAAGTCAAAAAGGTGTTAAAGAGATAATATTGTTTATTCAATATTAAAGTGATCTGCAGAAAAAATTATTCTAAGGACAAAAGTTCTACATAGAATTTCTACTTGAGATTTTCTACATAGAATTTCGACTTGGACAATTTCTACTTGGTGAAGTTCGACTTGAGCAAAAATTTCTACTTAGAGAAATTTCGACTTAGGCAAAAGTTCTACATATATATTCTACATAGCCTAGTCTTGGGTACTTAGAAACTTTTAGTGACCAGAATTGAAATGGCTCCTAAAAATGCATTCAAGATCCCAATGTTCAACCGAGATCACTATGAAGAATGGGTTTTCAGAATGAGACTCTATTTAGAGACTGTTAACCCTGAATATCTGGAAGTCCTTGACAAGGGTAAATTTGTTCCAATGGTGGTTATTCCTGCGCATATGGAAGGAGGGGTGGTTATAGCACCTCGGTCTAAGCCCAAAAAGGCAGCGGACTTTTCGGATGCTGACAAGGAGCAAATAGCTTGTGATACTGCCGTACGACAAACCTTGATGGAATCTCTTGATCATGAAATGTTCAACATATTCAAAGGTCTGACTACAGCAAAGAAGATTTGGGACAAGATAGAAGTTGTCATGGAAGGTTCTGCAGAGGTTAGAAGTAACAAGATACTCATACTCAAGATGGAGTATGACACCTTCAGAATACGAAAAGGAGAAGGCATAACAGACGTCTATCTACGATTCAGTCAGTTGGTATTAGATTTGAATCTGAGAGGTGTAACTCTCCCCATGGTTGAGACTAATACGAGATATCTGAGGAACCAGCCAAAGAGCATTGAACATAGGGTCTACGCAATAAGAGAAACCAGAGATTTGCATACAACTTCTCTGGAAGAGTATTATGGAATATTAAAGACCTATGAGCTGGAAACACTTCAAGATCAAGCATGGGACAATGATTCAAAAGGAAAAGAAACTGCATCAGGATTAGTTGCTGATGAGGAAGAGTCTAAGAAGGCAATGGTTGCAGCAAAGCCTAAATCATCACTTGCACCACATCAAGTTGATAATGATGACGAGTGCACATCTAACAGTGATGATGACTACTACACCCAAGAAGAGCTGGACAACATGGACGATAGTGTCGTGGCATACATGGCAAGGAAGTTCAGAAACATGAGATTCAGAAAGAGCAACCGACCACAGAGAAATTCTTCATCTTTCTATCGGGCTGCTAAGGGTGGTGGTAGTTCGTCAGGCTACCAAGGTAAAGGCAAGAATACCAGCTACAAATCTCCTTTGGATTTCAAAATGAAGTTCAAATGCTATAATTGTGGTGAAGCTGGACATTTTGCCTCGGACTGCAAAAAGCCTAAACAGACTTATCCAAAAGAGACATATGAAGCCCTCAAAAGCAAGTATGAATCGCTGGTGAAGGAAAGACATGGAAAACGAGCTTTATTGGTGACAGAAGGAAGAGCTTGGGATGATTCAGATGAGGAAGATGTTACTCATGTAGCAAACTTTGCCCTCATGGCTGAGACATCAGAGGAACCAGAGGTACCAGTTCTAACCCTTAAAGTAGAAATGTCCATTGATGATTATAAGGAACAGAACGGGGCTCTTAGTGAAGAGATCTATATGTTGTTCAAAAGCCTAGACTCTTCTCAAAAGGAACAGAAAACACTTGTTGCCAAAAGCAGAATGCTTGAGGCAAAAGTGGAAGAGCTAGAGGCTGCTTGCACTGTAGATACTTCCCTAAGAGACTTTATTAAATCTCTGGAACACAAGCTCGTCCTTAAGGAAGAAGTAGAAGCATGTCTTAGGAACAAACTAGATGAGTTAGAAACTAAATGCGAAGCTTACAAACTGGCTGCTAGTAAAGTGTATGTAGATAATGACACATTTAAGAAGATAACTGGAGTAGGTATAGGACTTGATTATTCTGACCTTCCTAAGAAAGAAGGAAAGAGACCTATTGACCCTAGTTCTAGTGACCTTAAAAAGGAAACACCTAGCATTCTTAAATCAGCTGTCAAACCTATCTACAAACACCTTGTTCCTAGAATAGAAGAAGAAGAGACTGAATTAATAGCTAGATATGAGATTGAGATGGAAGATCGCCAGAAAGCATAACCTATAACTCCTATCAAACAAGTTAAAATCAATTTCTCTAGAGATGAATCTAGACTAGGATTAGGAGCTAAGGCTGTTAAACAACAAGGAAAGAAAGAAAAAGGCATAAAAGAGGTTAAGGCTGAACGAATAAAGAAAGCATGTTATCACTGTAAATCTACTGAACATCTTTCTTATGCATGTAAAGCTAACATAAATGTTCCTGCTGCACATGCCATGCCTACCACACATACAATGAATAATCTGCATCAGAATCATGCACAGTGTGGTCAACCTAATTGTATGCCATGCACTTTTAACATCATGCGAACTTTTGTGCATTTAATGAATGCATCTAGCCAGTCATGCTCAAATACTGTTGCTAGTTCAAACATCAAGAAAAAGCATGTGAGAGCCAAGACTGTCAGTCCTCCTAAAGTTAGGAGTGACAAACCTTCTCCTAAGACTGACAAATCTGTCAAGTCTGAGAAAGGAAAGGAGATAGTCGAAAGCTCTAGTAATGTTAAGAAAAGTGCATCTCCTATTGTTAAATCTGTTGATTCTCGATCTTATCGAAAAGCCGGGCCCAATCAAAGTTGGGTTCCGAAGAATGTCTAACCAATCTGTCATTGCAGGGCGTTAAGCAGAATAGAAATAAAGTTATATGGGTGCTAGACAGTGGAGCATCGAGGCATATGACTGGAAACAAGTCCCTACTTACAGAGTTGGTTATGAAGGCTGGCCCTTATGTTACCTTTGGAGATGACAGCATAGGTGTGACTAAGGGATATGGCAAACTAAAGACTGGTAATGTCATCATTGAAGATATTTCCTATGTTGAGGGACTGAAGCACAATCTGTTGAGTATCAGTCAATTCTGTGACAAAGGTTACGAAATTGTCTTCAACAAGAAAGGTGTATCAATCAATCACATCAAGGAAGGCTCATTGGCTTTGAGAGGAGTTCGAAAGGCAGATCTTTTTGTTGCAGACATGGATTCAGCAAATCAGAATGAGGTCACCTGTTTCTACAGCAAAGCCTCGGATGATGAAAGCCGGTTATGGCACAAAAAACTATCTCACCTAAACTTTAAAACGATGAATGCTCTCGCGAGGCGAGAATTGGTGAGAGATCTACCTCAAATGGAGTTCCCTCTGAAAGGACTCTGTGAAGCTTGTGAAATGGGAAAGTCGAAGCGAGCATCGCATAAAAGCAAAGAAATTTCTAGTATTACTGAGCCTCTGCAACTTCTTCATATGGATTTGTTTGGCCCAATGAATGTCCTATCTTTGTCTAGGAAAAGATATGCATTGGTAATCGTGGATGACTTCTCCAAGTATACATGGGTATTGTTCGCAATGACGAAAGACGAAGTACCTTTCTTAATCATTGATCACATCACTCAAATTGAGAATGTTTCAACACTTACTGTGAAGACGATTAGATCAGACAATGGCATTGAATTCAAAAACGCAGTGCTGAATGACTTCTATGTATCTAAAGGAATACGTCATCAGTATTCAGCCCCGAGAACTCTACAGCAAAATGGAGTAGTTGAAAGGAAGAATAGAACTTTGGTTGAAGCAGCAAGAACTTTGTTGTATGATTCAAAACTTCCTTTGTACTTCTAGGCCGAAGCAGTGAGTACCGCTTGTTACACTCAAAATAGAACCTTGATTATAAAAGATAAAGAAAAGACACCATGTGAATTAATGAACAACAGAAGACCAACAATCAAATACTTTCATGTCTTTGGAGCAAAATGCTATGTACTTATAGATGATGAAAATCTAGGCAAGTTTGCAGCAAAAGCTCGTGAAGGAATCTTTGTTGGTTATTCCACAGATGTGGTGGCAGCTTATAGAGTGTTCTTAGTGAATGATCGAAAAGTGACTGAAAGCTACAACGTCAGATTCGACGATACCAAACTCCCATCAATTTCTAGAGATTCTAGTGAACCTGAGTCCCTAAAATGTCAGAATCTGTACTTAGATGAACTTGAAGATGAACCTGAGTTAGTTGTCCCATTAAATATTCCAAGTGTACATGAAGAACCTGAGTCTAATGAACAATCTAATTCTACAAGATCAGAAGAGACTTCTTCAGTACGAACCGGAAATAACTCAGGGGGAGTAAATAGCAGCTCAAGGACAACTGTTCAAGGCTCGAGACGAGTTGACAGTAGTTCTGTAGGAGCTGGCACTAACTCAGGGGGAGTTAGTGAGAATAATCAAAGTAGTCAGCACCATAACTCAGAAAGTGAAGCTGAATCATCAAGACAATTTCCAGGAGAACGGGTATGGAATAGAGATCATCCGTTTGAATTAATTATTGGTGATCCAGATGCTGGTGTGACTGCTAGAAGAACTGCAAGAGCTGATCTGGCTAATATTTCCTTATATTCTGGGTTCTTATCCAAGCTTGAACCTAAAGAAATAGAAGAAGCTCTTGGTGATGCTGATTGGGTGATTGAAATGCAAGAGGAACTCAATCAGTTTGAAAGGCAGAAAGTTTAGAAACTGGTACCCCGACCAAAGAACATATCAGTAATTGGAGCTAGGTAGGTATTCAGAAATAAACTGGATGAAAACGGACTTGTAACACGAAACAAGGCTCGTTTGGTTGCAAAAGGTTATTCTCAGCGAGAAGGAATTGATTATGATGAAACCTATGCACCGGTTGCAAGACTTGAGGCAGTCAGGATGTTCTTGGCATTTGCAGCACATACGAACTTCAAGGTTTTCCAGATGGATGTGAAAAGTGCCTTCCTGAACGGAGAGTTAGAAGAAGAAGTGTATCTGGAACAGCCGCCTGGCTTCGTTGATCCAGAACATGTAGATTTTGTGTATCTTCTCTTCAAATCTGTCTATGGCCTCAAACAATCCCCAAGGCGATGGTATGAAACCCTATCCTTATTCTTAATTGAAAATGGTTTTACTAGGGGAGTAATTGATAACACATTGTTCTATAAAAATGTAAGAAATGACTTAATACTTGTTCAAGTCTATGTGGACGATATTATTTTTGGGTCATCAAATGAGCGCTTGTGCGAGAAAATTGCCAAGCTAATGCAGGAAAAATATGAGATGAGCATGATGGGAGAGCTGTCCTTCTTCCTTGGATTACAGATCAGTCAGAGAAAAGATGGTATCTTGATCTGTCAATCCAAGTACGTCAGAGATTTACTCAAAAAGTACAATCTAGAAGATGCATCAGCAGCTAAGACTCCCATGGCAACAGCCACGAAGCTTGATGAAGACAAATCAGGTAAATCAGTTGACATCACAAGCTATCGAGGTATGATTGGCTCACTCCTCTATTTAACTGCAAGTAGACCCGATATAATGTTCGCAACTTGTTTATGTGCAAGGTTCCAAGCGGATCCTAGAGAATCACATCTCGTAGCCGTCAAGAGAATTTTTAGGTATCTCAAGGGCACACCAAATCTAGGGATTTGGTACCCAAGAGATACAGGTTTTAATCTAATTGGCTATTCGGATTCAGACTATGCAGGTTGCAGGATTCATAGGAAGAGCACATCTGGTGCTTGTCAATTTCTTGGCAGAAGATTGGTGTCCTGGCAAAGTAAAAAGCAACATACAGTATCTACTTCTACTGCTGAAGCTGAGTACATTGCTGCTGGAAGTTGTGTAGCTCAAATACTGTGGATGAGGAACCAATTGAAGGATTATGGCATGGAGCACAAGAAAATTCCAATTATGTGTGACAACACAAGTGCCATTGCCATAACTAACAATCCTGTAGATCACTCAAGAACCAAGCACATCGACATCAGGTATCATTTCATAAGAGAACATGTCGAGGAGGGGACTGTGGAGCTACATTTTGTGCCCACAATGCAATAAATTGCAGATATTTTCACCAAACCTCTTGATGAAGTAACATTCAATAGATTGGTTGGTGAATTGGGAATGCTTAACACAAGTTAGTAAAGCCTTCTATCTGTAAAATCCAGGTTTATGTTTGTATGTGCAAGCTACTTAATCATTATGTGCTTAGACTTTAAAATGCCTAATTAATGATTGTTATAGTTTGCACAAATTCATTGTGTTTTAAGTATCTTTTATAGCACAAATCTGTGAATTTATGCTTGTTAGATTGCATGATCATAGGGGGAGTTAAATTCATAATATTCTAAATTTTGCATGATTTTTAGATGAATTTACCTATGATTTTCATGTAATTAGAGGCCTTAGAATTGAATATCTTCAAAATTTCGAGTTAGTCTCTATCTCGAAACTCATCTAGAAATTCGACTTGAGCTGTCAGAGTGAAGTTTTGAAAATTCTAAGTCTGGGAAAAATTTCGAGTTGTCTATCTCGAAATTCATCTCGAAATTCGACTTTGAGTTCGAGTTCGAGTTACCAGTGTGCCTAGTTCTATCTTCAAAATATTCGAGATAAAGTCTATCTCGAATTTTATCTCAAAGGTTGAGATGAGGTTTCCATTAAGGGAATATTTTGAAAAGAACTGAGAATAACTTCGAGTTAGTCTATCTCGAAACTCAACTCGAATTTCGACTTGATGTTCGAGATAGAGTTCTCAGTTGCTTAAAGGGAATTTTTTGAGTTACTCCTAACTCGAATCTTATCTCGAAGGTTGAGATTAGGTTTCCATTCAAGATTTTTTGGAAAGAATTGAGATTAATTTCGAGTTAGTCTCTATCTCGAAACTCAACTCGAATTTCGACTTGATGTTCGAGATAGAGTTAAACTTCTAACTCGAAACGTATCTCGAATTTCCCTGTATTTCTTTTACTGGAAGGGAATTTTCCAAGTCAATCAAGTTCGAGATAAGATTTCCCTGTAGTCTTTGCTGTAAAATTGGTTAAAGTGCTTATTTGTGCTTATTTGTTCGAGTTAACCTCTATCTCGAACTTCATCTCGAAGTTCGACTTGATGTTCGAGATAGAGTTCGACTTAGGTGTTCCCTGTATGAACTTAGTATTTTTCACTCTTTTTAACAGGGACATTTTTGTCATTTCACAATCATCTATATATACATCTCTAACTCGATGCATCATTCATTTTACCTAATTTCATTTTTACAGCAGCCGCTTCACAAACACAGGGCGATTTCACAAATTACATACCATTAATCCGTGTTTTTATGATTAAACTCATACTAATCACGAATTACTGCCAATTTTTGACTGATATTCACTGTGTTATCCTTAATCGTTGTGGTGGTGTGTTTAGTGACCATTCATACATGCGCATATACATACACACGAACATAAATTGTTTGTGTAACTGTTCATAAAACACGATTTCATATTTTCTATCTAAGCACACACGATTTCACTGGTATACACACGAATATTCATCTTCATTGAATATTCAGATTTAGTATTGGCTATTGATTGAATCCCGTAGTTTAATTTCTCAAAGGAACTTTTGTTGTTCTTATTAAATTAAAAGGGATACAATCTTTAATTCGTAAATTACTTGTTTTTCAAAATTAAAAAAAAAATTCACATCTCTTCAAGAAAAACATTTAATTAAAATGGCTCACCAATTTTCACTTGCTAAAAACAATTTTTATAATATTTCTACGGAAATTGGTGATCAACTCCCACGGTTTAAGTTTTGGGTAAGATTTCTTAATTTGTACTCCAAGGCTAGCCATGCTTTTACTGCTAAACCTACACTAGTACATGATGCTTTACAGCAATTATGGACTAGTGCGGTTACTTTTGGGAGCAAAACAACCTCCTACGGTTTCAGGTTTACCTTAGCGGGTCAGGAATATGAGGTGACTGAAGAAATTGTCAACAGGGTTCTGGGTTTCCCAATCAAAGATGCTTATGATGCAGAACCTACAGCGGAACAACGCCTCACATTCTTTGAAGAAATAGGATGTTATCCTCCGACTGGCCGGATCACTGGAAACATCCAAAAACAATTCTTCCATGTGGAATGGAATTACTTTTTCGAGGCCATCACAAGATGTTTTCGGGCACGCGAAAAAGATTTTCATCAAATTCCAATTCCAATGCAAACCTTTGCAGTTGCCCTAGCAAGAGAACTGGATATAAATTATGGATGCATAGTTCTCTCTGAGATAGTGGCCTCAATGGGATCTCCTGCAAGCAGAGACCTCACTACAGCTGATGTTGTCTGCTGGTTTCCTCGGTTCCTACAAATGCTGATTAATGATTTAATACCGAAGGATGCTCTTGCTGTTAGACAGGGATTTGCCAGAAGCCCAACATCTGCACCGCTAGGGATGGGCACTAAGTCACTTTCAACTATTGCTAATCAGGATAAACATCAAGTTAAACATATGTCAATTCCTGAAAATATTCAAATGTGGCTTACATATGATGCAGGAGTTACCAATTTGGGGGAATCATCGCAAGTTTCATCATATGCTCAGAATCCATCTGCTCATGCTGAGGCATTTGATGAGATTCCTGATGAGCAAAGCGATGAGGCACAAGGTAATGAATCAGGTAATCTCTCCCTGCATACTATTCATTCCTCCTCCTATGTATCTGATTCCGAGACCCAAGAGACTGCTTACCCGCAGGATCTATCCCAGGGTGAGAGCTATATTTCTGAGCCTGATACACATTCTTATTCTCTTTCACCCCTGTTAACGGAAGTCAGAAAGCCAGCACATGTATATGTAGGAGATGATGAGGAGAGTGACCCCGAAGTGCAGCATCTTATTCGAAAGAAAGCCAAAATTTTTCATGCTGCTACTTCAAAAGTCCAGTCAAACCCTAGTGTGTCACACGCAACCACTCCACCTCACGAGAGTGGTTCTCCCCTTAAACAATCTGCACATAGGGATTTTGGTGAGGATTATGTACCTTTTGAAGATCCTGTTGCTTCAAAAGGACATGAAGTTTTAACAACTTCAGCCGTACCTTCACCGGTACATACTGATGCTGCAAAGAGGATCGGTTCTGATGTCGTACAAGAACACTTTGCAGCCCCTCAGCCTGAGATTCCAACTCAGGACATAACAGAAATAGATCCCTTAACTGCCAATTATATTGCTTATCCAATTTCTGCAGGTACTACTTCATACTTTGGATCAATCATTGAAGACATACACGAGCATGAGACAGGGAGTGTGTGTGAGTGGTTAGGGAGAGAGGGACCTTCATTTTTAAGGCCTGAAACCGAGCGCCAAATACTAACAGAACGAGTATTAGAGCGAGGTCACCTAAACCAAACACCGTCCCTTAATATTGAAAATCTTGATACACGTATGTCTTCTATGGAAAATCAGATGAGGCAGTTCGGGCAGACGATGGGGCAGTTCGGGATTAACATTTGAAACAATCAAAGGGCTCTTGATGACTACGCAGCACGAATGGCAAGTCAAGCTACGACTTTTGATGCTTTGACAAACAAGGTCAATGACTTGGGCCATGCTGGTGGTGTCTTGGGAAGCACTCTTAATGAAAGGATGGGGGCAATGGAGTCTACAATGCATACAATGGCCGTGGAGATCAGTAGAATGATGTTCGCAGTCAGGAGTTTTGTGCCCCCGGAGTGTTTCGAGTCGCAACAACCTCCCCCCGATGCTGGTGCAGGTGGTGCTAGTGGAGCGGGAGCCTCCGGTTCTGGTTTTGGAGGTTCTTATGCTGCTGGTGGAGTTCCGGAGCAAGGTGGTGTTCAGGATAACTCACCTAAGGGGGAGAGTGGAAAGTAGACGAGACAGCAGTCAGTTCACATCGAAGAAATTGAAGAACATGCTGATCTTGTCAAGGAAATAGAAATTGAGCCGTCTGTTGATGAAGAGGCTCTGAGGAGGAAAAAGGGTAAGGCAATGATGGTTGAGCAAGATGAGCCATTCGTTGACCTCAGTCATCAGGAAACAATACAGGAGGTACTTGACTCAGATTCTGATATGGAAGACGTACCTTTGGCACATGCTATAAAGAGATCTTTGAAGGAACAAGGTGGAGGTGCTGGGATGTCTTCCGGAATGCCTGAAGAAATTCCTGTTGATGAGGAAACCCTTAAAGCTCAACAGTTAGCCTTGGAACAAGCTCCGTTCCATAAAATGAAGATGATGCAAGAACGTGCTGCGTTCCTAGAAAAGAAAGTGGAGCTCCAAGGGAAGCAGTACGATCATGAGCTTGCAAGGCTAGCTGATCCTCAAGTTGATCTGGACAAAAGAAGGATAGGGCAGAAGTGGGATGAAGCAAGGAAGATATTGATGGGATCCTGTGCGAAAGGAGTTCATAACAAGGAGGCAGATGATCTGTTCTACAACTTGAATTTGTAGAATCCAATGACTGGGGACTATATAAGTGCTTTGAAGAGATTAATTTCTAAAGTCAGGGTTGGATACAATGCAACACTTAAGGAGTGGCAGGTTATTTTGTCTTTGGTAGAAGGAGTCCCAACATCTTTCCTATATGTGGATGACCAATTCATAACGAGAAGATCTGCGTCAGAGTTGTTCTTGCTAGCGACAAAAATTCAATACTCTCAATCTGAGGAGCTAAGCATTCTGTATAGGGATCAGTTAATGCAGCTAGCAGAGGACAAGGGTCCAGAATTCTCAGCATATCCAAATTTTGTTCGGATGGTAGTTGACGGGAAGATGAAGAGGGTTAGCATGGAGGAAAATGATCTAATGGAGCTTTCAGTGGAATCTCTCAAAGCTGTCTGTAGACAAATGATGAGTAAGGGATTCACTTCTGAGCTTAAAGAAAAATCCGTGAAGATCATTGAAAGAGTCATATTCAAGAAGAGCAATGAGGTGTGGAAGTGTGATATCATTGCTCCAAACCCTCTAGATAACATGAAGATTGAGCCGGAGCTGATGGAGAAGAAATGGAATATTCTTCAAGCAATGAAGAATGTAGATGAAGCTCTGACTCTTCCTTCTGGAGCACTGGAACAAGGAGAGATAAGGGAAGAAATTGGTGTTCCAGGAAGTGATAGTGTATACTGGATACACGCTTATGTTGAAGATACAGCTGATGCCTTAGTATTCATAGATGCAGACCAGAATCAAACATTCTTGCATATGAGTAGAAAATGGCTGCTACAGACTCACAATGCTGCATTTCTGGAGAGAGTATTACATGTATTCAAATTGGGCGAAGTGGAAGATATGTATGTGGAAGAAAAGCAGAGACTCATGAGTTACCTGTCTGAGGTAGTGGTGGAAAAGAAGCGGATGGAGCGAGATGCGGCTAGTGTCCACAATACTGACCGTGTCAAGGGCTACCCCAAGATGATCTATTGTCAGTTTAAAGGTGATTTGGAAACCTCAGCTCATAATGAAGAACTTTGAGGACATTCCAAAGATCAGGACTACTCAGGAGGTGGACAAACTCAGAAGGCTTTTCAAACATCCTTATCCAGAGCCCAAGAATCCTCTAGAAATGGAAGCTGTAAGTCTATTGAATGCTAGGTGGAAGCAGCTTCGCGATCCAGTGTACAAGAAAGAACAGCAGTAGAAGGAGAAGCGCAGAAGGCAGAAAGAAGAGAAAGACCAAGCTGCTGAAGCTAGAAAGAGGAAACGGAATTAGGGTTAAAGGTCAGAGTGGTGTGAACTTGAAGTTGGAAAAACTTCATGTCTTTCGGTTGCTTTAACTCACTTGAGGAAAATTCACCTTAGAGTGAATCCAATAAGGTGATATAAGTTTGACTAAAAGGTATGAAATAATCCAGGTGATAGGAATCACTCAAATGATCTTTAATTCGAAGTTCGAATTCTGTTTCTAGTTTAAGTTCTTTGTATTGTTTTCAAGTAAATTTCAATTGTAAATTATTCAATACTGTAATGTTAATTATCTTTTCTCGTCTCATTGTTTAGTTGAGTTATCCTTCATTAATTTGAATGTCATTGTTAGACAGTCAAATAGGGGGAGATTGAAAGGCAGAGTGTGTAAACTTGTAACACTATAACTAATGTAACTCATCTAAAGGAAAAGATACTTAACCAGAAGACAATCAAGAACAAGAAGTCACAAAGAAATCAACACTAAATGAAGACAAGGTAATTGATACAATTCAACATGTTAACTATGATCAAGCCAAGAAGAAATCATTGAGAGAAGTTCAAGTCAAAGTTGTTCATGCCTCAGTGATTTGAAAAGCCAAGAATCAAGATCATAACTATCAATATCAATAAGACTAATTGATTTCAAGTGAACAAGAAGGAAAGCAAATATTGGAAAGCCACATTACTAACTGGATATGGTAATTTATTCAAGAAGCAAAAACACTATCAAGACTAGTCACTTATGAACCAGACCAGTGCATCAAGTGTCAGGACATTGATAGCAAGTTTATGTCAGTAATAAAGATCCATGTTCAAGAGCTTGGTGAAGAATAAAGAAGACATGAAGATATCACAAGTTCAAGATGTGCATTGAAGTTTCAAGTTGAAGACCAGAATATTTTCTAAGTACTAAATATTCTAGATGACCAAGTAGAAGTTTCTAAGTAGAAGTTCTACTTAGAAATTCGAGATGGCTAAGTAGAAATTCTCAAGTAGAAGTTCTACTTAGAGTGCAGCTTCAACATGACACATGGCATCTTCTGATTGGCAGATTTCCAAGCTTTCAAGATAAGGCAAGATTTATGTGGACATCATTGGGTCACGTATATCTTAGTCTTTGAAGACTACAGGACATAGATTACATGTAGTATAAATAGAAGTACTTGTGTAATGTTTTTAGTTAGAGAGCAATTCTTGAGAGAAACACATGTAAGAGAGAGAGAGTGCATTCACAGAGCTTAGTATCATTCACTTCTCTCTGAACTTCTGTTTACTTTGTAATGAATGTTGTAGCAACCACTTCAAGTTATATATAAGACATATATTCCTTGAATCTGTGTGTTCGTTTATTGCATCGTATTTATTACTTCTCATATTTGAAAAGTTGTATTCACCCCCCCCCCCTCTACAACACATTTGGACCTAACAAGGTACTGCAGGTGTTGATCTATGTTTTGGCTGTATATTAAAATATCATCGAAAAAGACCAAAACAAAATCCCTGATGTGCTCCACAAATACCTCATTCATCAAACTTTGAAAGGTTGGAGGGGCATTGGTTAAGCCAAATGGAATAACCATAAATTCATAATGCCCATGGTGTGTCCTGAATGTTGTCTTTGGTATGTCATCCTGATGCACTCTTATTTGATGGTATCCACTTCTGAGGTCCAATTTGGTAAATACTGAGCTTCCTTTTTAATTCTGATAGCAATTCCTCGATAACTGGTATAGGGAATTGGTTCTTGACAGTTATAGCATTGAGTGCCCTATAATCAACACATAATCTCCAAGACTTGTCCTTCTTTTTCACTAACAACACAGGAGAGGCATGGGGTGAACTACTATGCCTTACAATCCCACTTTCAAACATTTCTTTGACAATTTTTTCTATCTCTGTCTTGTGAAACTATGGACACTTATAGGGGTTAGAGTTTACTGGTGAGCTGCCAGGTTTAAGGGGTATTTTGTGGTCATGGGACCTAGGTGGTGGTAGTCCCATGGGTTCTGAGAAAACATCAACATACTCATGAATATGGTTGTCAACCTTCTCTTCAGCTGCGGGTAGTGTGGTCACCTCATTGACTGCCATCACTTGTATTAGAAAGCAGCTATGACCTTTATTAACCCACTTCTGAGATTTCCCTTCAGGCAGTATATCTACCTTAGAGCTTTCTTGAGCCTGCTTTTGCACTACTCTTTTCTCTTTCCACATGACATTGATGCTATTGGACTTGAAGTCAAAAATCACTAGACTGACTAGTTTCATCCATTCTATACCCAAGATGACATCACAGCCACCAATTGGCAGGATCAATACACTAGCTCTGAATTCTTCACCAGCCATCTTCGAAGAAAACTCTGGGACTAGTTGAGTAAAACCGAGTTTTGCCTCGTTTGCCACAGTCACAGTCACAGGGTTGCAGGGCTGATATTTCAAGCCTAAACTCCTAGATGTGCTAGTTGACACAAAGTTGTGTGTGGACCCACCCACTGTCAATTAGGATATCTAGCTTTTTTGTTGCCACTTTCTCCCTCCAAGGACAGAGTATGAAGCCTTTCAGTACTAGTAATGGCATGAATAGATACCTCAGAATCAGTGTTAGTCGTTTTTTCACTGCCTTCTTGTTCTTCCCATATGATAGAAAGTTCCCCTTTATCTTGAGGCAACTCAGGGTCAGCCTATTCTTCAGTTGTTAATTAACCTGAATAACTATTTATTTCTACAATTATGCCCAGGGGTGTACTTCTCATCACAATGTATGCACAATCCCTTACTCATCCTGTCTTTAAAGTCCCCGTATGACAGTCTTCTAACAAATTTGTTTTCCGCTTTTGCGTGACTGCTTGCTTGACCCTTATTTTTATCTGGTGCATTGTAAGTTTCCCTCCTCTACACAAAGCTGGTAGTAGTAGCTTTAGCTGGTATCTTGACCCTCTTCTCCATGGACTCGATGACTACTTCCTGGGCTCTGGATTTTTCTCTTGCATCTCTAAGGGAATTTGGTTTATGCAGGTATAGAGTGCTATCTATTTCATCTTTCAGCCTACTGAGAATGCTATACACAAAATAGAGTTAACTTAAGTTAGGGTTCTGCACCATGACATGCTTCTTTAATTCTTCAAACTGGGTGATATAATCATCTACCTTCCCCTTTTGTGTTAATTTATTGAACTTCCCTTCAAGATTCCCATACCCACATCTAGTGAACCTATGACAGACCAGCCTAGCAAATCCACCCATAACAAATACTGGTACTCCAATTGCAGTGACTGATACCAAGTATCAGCCTCACCATCTAGGTGTAAAGAAGCATAGACCACCTTTTGCCTATTGTCAAGAAGGGGATTCAACTGAAAAAACTTGTCACACTTAGAGACCCACCCCCTTAGGATCCTTGCCCTCAAACCTTGGAAAATCTATCTTGGGAAACTTATACGGTACAAATTGGTGGTTATCCCTATTATAAGCTTGATATGTGTACTGTTGTTGATGGAGCGGTGCCTGATATGTTTGATTATAATTAGGGTTTGGGATGAATGGGGGTGCCATAGGAATGGTCAAAGGGGGGTTATGAGCTTGAAACTAGGCAGTTGGTTGCAACTGAATAGGGGTGTTTGTTGGGGGTTTGGCTGGAATATAGGTATGGCCTTTGAAGAATGAGCCATTTTTGGATAGTGTGGTAGTTCATAGTAGTTTGGTAGTGAAGACAAGTACTGGTGTAACAGGGGTGGTAAGTTCACATTTGTTGTAGCCATATGATTAGTTTGACTAAGAACAAAAGGAGGGTTTAGGGGTACCTTTACTGGTTGCTAAAAAGCCTGATTATTCAGAGATCTATGGAGATCCCTGTGTGTAGAGGTGACACCAATACTGCCCTGTCCTTCCTTCATAAACCATATATTTTCACCTTGGTCACCATAAGTAGTAAAATGTGTTGGTGTCGATGGAATAAACCCAGGTGGGTACCCAGTGTTTCTTACCAGGTTTTGTTTCAAGATCTGTGTCAAAGGGCCCATCTCTGGAGAATCAATTTGTTTGCCCTTCCCATTGTTTTTTTAAAACAGATCCATCAAATCTTCAAATCTCCGATTACTATCCAGATTAGCAGCTGTAAGCTGATGCATTTGTTTTCGCATTTCTTCCATGGATTCAGTTATACGTTGTTGGTCTTCTCCCCAAGCTAGCTGCATCTGCTCAAACTTAGATTCCAACGAAGAAAACTGGTCTGCCATGGCCCAAGGTTGCTCTGATACCACTTTGTCACTACTAGTTTTACATATAAGACTAAAAAGATAACTATCAATTATTGAAGAAAACAAGAAAAGGTACGGTTAAGAAAATAACAAGAAAATGCTGTCAATTCCATTCATAATTCATTCACGTACAGCTGCTTGCTAAATATAGCCAGACATAACGGTATGATGTGACTAAACCTAATACATAAGGCCCAACTGTCCACAAGTACCCAACCCACTGCCGAATTACTTAAATGACTATAATGACACTCAAATTAATTACTACACGCCAATACGAAACTTTGTTGAATTAAATTATCTTCTTTTGAGAATGTGACACACGCACACCCAACATACCATGAAGGACCAATATCCAACCGATAACCTCAAAAATAACAAAATCTAACCAGAATGAAATTGGTATCCCGAAGATTCGGTGTATGTTGATATCAAAAATCGATTTTTTACGCATTGAATAATTGGATGGATATGTTGCTGTGTACAAAGCTTCATCAAATTGAGCCACAACTACACTGTTGTCTATTTTGAGCACTAGTTGGAGAGTAGCTTTTCCTCTCGAAAAGTACACTTGTGGAAAAGACGATTGGTAAATTAAATTAGCCCAATCTTTTCACACACAACTGCATCTGATGATGGATTTCGCTGGAAGAAAACATAATATATCAAGAATTAATTTTTCATACAGATAGGGAATGGGGGTACGTTTCAAAATTTTATATTTTTTTATGATGGATAACAAGGAGTTTGAAAACTAGTGATCAGAGGAGACTCAAACTCAACATATGCGTTGTAAGCTTATTAGGGTATGGATCGGTCTATATATGATGTGGTAACAAGAATGAATACGGTCTATAAAAAATGAAATTTCAACCCCATTTTCATGTTATCTAGTACGGTAAGGACATTATTTGGGATGAATTTTACTTATAAAAGGAAGTTTGTAACGTGGATATTGCAAAATAAATCAATTAATATCAGTACAATCAATCTTTATCTTGCAAAGAGAAATAATCGTTGTCAATATCAAATCGAATTTTTTTATTTTTATAGGAGAACCGTGAACATGTGACGTGATGTTTAAGGGTTATATGAAATTTAGGTGTAATCAATAATCATAGGTTTGGCTAGGCAACTACTCCCTCCGTCCCACCCATTCCTTTACATGTTTTCAGCATTGCTTGACACGCATTTTAAGGTGTATATTAAGTATAGTTTCATAACTTACTTTTAAAATTTTCTTTTTTTAATAAAAATTTACACATTAAATTTTTATTTAGAAGTAAAAAATATTAAAAATAAATTATGGAACTGTACTTTACAGGAGTCTTAAAATGTGTATCGAACCCTCTGTCCCCGGCGTAAAGAATTCGCTGGGACAGAGGGAGTACCTTGTTTCCCAAAATTATGATGTTCTAATTAGTCTTGGAAAATTGGAAAATGATAGAATCCCACATCCGGTATTAGAATTTTATTGTACTAAGTTAATTATTTGTGATGGATTTCCTGTAAATTAAAACCTTTCAAAATAAAACTGGAATTTTATTTATAAACGTTTTTGGGGTACGTAAGAAAAAAATATTAATCTATTTATTATAACTTTTCAAATCAATTAAAATATTTGGTTAAAATAATATAAAATAATGATGGGTTACAATTTATTAAATTTATGAGGTGATGTATTTAATGTGATTGGCTATAATGATTAAATTTATTTTTACAATTTTTTACAATTCTAAAGAGATTCATAAATTAGCCCATGTTTGAAAGTTGACTACAATTTTACTAAGGGTTTTGAATTGTTGGAATTTCACAATATATACAAATGCATGGATCTTTTTCAATATCATACAAAAAAAATTAACTCATATATCAATTTCATTATATTAAAAAAATTTAACAGATCTTAACCAGGAATCTTTTGATTGGTGCCTATTTTTTTCACTTAATTAGCCTTTTTTAATTATTTAAACTTAATAATAACTAATCAATTTCATTTTTTCAGGTCAAATATAGGATGATTGTTGACAAGTGGATTTTATACCCACTTGGAACGCTTAGTATCAGCTTAAATTGATTAACTTGGCCTCAAGTATGTCGTGTTTTTAATTCATTTTTAGTAAGAATGGTGCAAGGTTACTATCTTGAAGTGGGGAGATACATTTGAATGTTTCATGGTGGATTCACACTCAAGAACTGAAGAACGGGAAATGGCAAAAGAATCGGAAGGGAAAACGGAGGAGAAATGAGCAAATTGTGGAAAATTCGGATTTTCGGTTACGTTGCGCAGTCTACCCTGTTTTGGCCATATCTGGAGTTCTAGAAGTCCGAATTCAGCGATCTTACAGTCCACGCGAAGCTTGGGGAATTTTCTTGAAATCTGAAGCAAAAGCAAATTTTTGGCAGTTGGTAGGCGCGCCTGAGCGCGCAGGAGCGCGCGGGAGTGCAATTTGGGCGCCGTAACACGGGAGCTTGCTGGAAATTTTCCTTTTTCGACTTAAAATCATATTTTTGGTATTTTCTTGGAGGACAAGCTGTTGGGGGCCTAGATAAACTCATTCTATCATCATAAAACGTAACCAACATACTTAGAATAAACACAGAGAGAGCCGAAGATAGAGATTTAGACTTGGAGAAGGATTCCAATGCTCGTGACAAGCAACGGAGATCTAGATCTACTTTTTCTTTTCTTCTTCAGGTGATATTCTTGGATATTTTTCGGATTTGTTTTATTAATTCCATTACTCTAGTTTATTATTATTCAGACCTTGTTTTATTATCATGTTTTTACTTGAACCCATGGTGACGAGCGGTTCGATTATGAACTAATCGTTGTCATGGGATTCTAACGGATTATTAATGTAGTTTAGTAGTTTCATTGCTTTAAAGATTTTTGTGTGATGAATTGTTGATTTCCTTGTATGGTTGTTTTTATTCTTCTTGGATGTGTGGCTAACATCTAAGTTGCCTTGTTAATCTCTTGTGAAGCGACAGTGGATCTTGAGATTTAGAAATTGTCATGCTAGCATAGGATTATGTATGTTTGACATCATGATTTGTAGCGTAATTTTAACCATCTTATGCTGCCCTGTGTGATCTTAATGGATAACTTGTGCTTAAACCGTTATGTTTTCAAATCTTATAGACATATAGGGTCTAAACATAATTGGTGTCTACCCATCTTCTATATCTTTTGTGGATGTATGAGTAGTTTGGTATTCGTATACTGACAGGTAGCCTATACTTGTTTCGTGTTGTCCGATCAGTTATCATAACCATCTCATACTTTGATTAAAGGCATCAACTCTAAGCGAAGTATTTAATGAAGTTTGGATCCCATGTTTTAATTCTCATAATTAATTAGATTTTAATTCTCATTAGTTAAGTAATTCTTAGTTTTGTTATTTTACTTCTTAGTTAATTTAGATAATCAAGACCCATCTTTGATATTGTCTTAGCAGTGAATAATAATCATACATTGTTGCATAGGTCATAAATCTGTATTGAACTGAAACCAGTCTCTATGGGAATGAATTTGGACTTAACCTTATATATTACTTGTGACCGCGTACGCTTGCCTGAATTAGTGCAAACAAGTTTTTAGCGCCGCTGCCGGGGACTCGGTGTTATTTATAGTTTCTGTAACACCCCCAGATCCGGGTTCCGGGATCCGGTGGTTACGGTTTCCAATTCTGTCCACAACAATTGAACTTTCCTTAACATAAAATAAATTACGTCTCTATAACCCAACACAACAATATAAAACACACCCGTTATAGTCCCAGAGATGAAATCAGAGTAACAATCAAATTTTTATTAATCACAATATGAGTTCTTATAATCCAAAAGTATTTCAATATAAATACATACTCTTTGCCATCCATTTACATAAGTCATACTAGACCATATTCTTGGTACTGAAAGTATAAATATACCCTACCAATAGCTTCTTCTTCAGCTCTGGTAGTCTCATCGTCCTCGCCCGCGTCGAGTGCGCCTTGTGCGAGTCATCTGGTCTAGCTGTTGTTGTGATATAATAATAAAGCAAGGGTGAGCAATAGCCCACCAACAATAATATATAACTGAACGATAATGTATAACAGCTCAAAAGTATCTTTCAAACCATATGCCATGCATTTACGGAAATGATGCCAGTATAATATGAACGATGAAGTTACAAGGTAACTTAAAGTATTTGTTTGTAGAAATATCTGCTACATCAAAGTAAGCGAGATATTCTTATTATTATTAAGAAGAGGAACTTGCAAGAAAAGGTTGCAATTCCAGTTATGACCCTTTTCCAACTCTGCCAACAGTAATCATGTTGCAGGAAATAAATAAATTTGGATGATGAACCAATGATGGAGTATTCACCGCGCCCGCTGTTCCAATCTTGATGATCAGTCGAGATCGTACAGCTCAATTTAGATTTACTACCGGTAGAAGGAAGAACTGACGGCTTTACTTGTATACCGCCTTACTAGCTCTCCCCGGCCAACGGTTGGGCCAAAGGGGATGGACCGGCGCTACTCGGCCTCTTACACGACTCCTAGTTCAAATAGAATTCATGATTCTGAATGTAACGTTCGTCCCCCTTTCCCCAAGTATAATACTTGTTGATAAGACTCCACAAAGTAGTCGTATCTAGTTGGAAAGGAAAATTTACCAATAACTCCCAAGCTATTACTTGGTAACGGATATCAACTTGTTCCAGTAATCTTACCTCTCGAAAGATGAGAAGGTAAGCAACGACTTAATAAGTCAACAGCACCCGAGTTGCGAGTGAAGGGAATACTTTATGACCGGGAAGTCGACAAGATAAATAACATTTTTCAAGTAAGGTTCCCTTATTATTTAGGAGATAGACTCAAATAAGAATGATGTCTGAGAACCTTTCTTGATATAAGCTTAATAATAATATGATTCCGAGGTATTTTCTGTAATAATCGAAGAAGATAAACCTTATCGAGGTTATTCTAAGTATGGAATAAATATTCAGAGAATATTTATTGAATTAAAATATTTTACAGATTATTTAGGAATATGAAAGAATATCTTTAATCAGAGTATTTCACAAATAATTCTTGAAGAAATATCGAGAGAATATTTATTGCACAATTAAATAATCAAATGAATATTCAAAATAATATTCATTACTTAATAAGTCCTGAAAGAACTATTTAAAATATTTAAAATAATATTCGATGATTAAATAGAACCCTGGATGAATATTCAAAATGATATTCATAATTAATTAGGAATTTAAATGAATATTGATAAAGTAATATTCATTTAATGAATAATATTCTAAATGAATATCCAGATAATATTCATTTAGTAATCCAAGCTTTAAAGGAATATTCGATATAATATTCGATAAATAAATCAAGCTTCAGATGAATATTGAAGATAATATTCATCAAGTACTTAATATCTTAAATGAATATTCAAAAGTAATATTTATTTAATAAAATAATATTCTAAAAGAATATCCAAATAATATTCATTTAGTAGTCTCATCTTTAGAAGAATATTCGAAATAATAATCGATAATCAATTCGACTCTGAATGAATATTGACAAATATTATTCGTCGAATGATTACGTTCGAATAATTATTTGAAGTAAGGATCATTAAATAAATAATCCCGAACGAATATTCAAATAATATTCGTTGCCTGAATAATGGAAAATATTTACTTAAATATTTTCCTTCGAGGTAATCTCGATATATCAAGAAATATTGACTCCCGGTCTATAATGATGAATAAGATGTATACGCCCTTCTATGAGGGTCTTACAATAATTCGGCTTATAACTGATACGATAGCTATCTAATTTATAAGCCAATAACAATCAAGGAACAAGCATAGTGATATAACTTTGAAAGCAGGCATGCATGCTATGGCATATGTATATCAGAAAACATATATATATTTATTCAATCACAACAACAGCCTAAAGAAGGGAATTGAAACTTGCCTGGTTGTCGAGTACGGTAAGGGGTAGTGGTAGCGGGTCCCGGTTCAGCTTGGTGATCTATAAATAGCCAAGGCATTCGGGATTAATCACTTAACATATTAAAATTTAAGTTATATTTAAATCGAAACACGTTCTCGAGTTATCTCGTTATACCCCTTTTAGTGGATTACTTATTATCACTGATCCGACCCGACATTCGTTCGTTAATTCGACATGTCACTGCACTTATACTTGGGACATACTTAAGTCATATGAGTTCTAAGGTTGATCGTTACGAACCAATATTATACTCCGAGTTTTATCGCCCGTTTTCTAAGTGTTTTACCGAAGTTATAAAAGAGTCGTCTTTTAAGGGTTCGTTCGCGTTTAACCTTGACTCGAACATTTTTAATAAATCGAAAAATGCTCTTTTTGACATACGGTTTTCTTTCACACCTTCCTTCTTACCCCTAGTATTTATTTACCAAGATTCGCCATGACGTTACATAGCTTACGAGGGTTCAATTTCGATTACGAACTTTCGTTTACGGATTCGAACTACTTTTAGTAATTTGGTCATAAATCCTAAACCGTAAGTCCGTTTCACGTGATCTTTATATCAAAACGAAGCTTAGAACATTACCTATCCTATCATGGTAGATAAGGTCTCTGGACAGTAGGGGTTCGACATGGAAAATGGCATACAAAACATGGTATTGTAAAATCGGGCATTATAACGGCTGTAAATCGAATATCTACCAATTTCGGATCTTCCCATAAACATAGTATCCAACCCAAACAACATATACATGACTTATATACATGAACTGAGGCCAAGAAATGCCTTTCCGTTTATCTAGCTATTTACATCATTAATCCAAAATCCATACATAATCATGCTTATAATCTTAACATAACCATAACTAAGTTATAACTATCATAAACATGCTTAAATCTCAAACAAGGGTTAGGGTTTCAAGAGCTTTATACCTTCCTTAGGTGGTGATATAGCCTTAGTAAGCCTTGTATGGTCCTTAGGAGTGATTATGCTTGCTAGATTAACCATGGAAAATCAAGAAAACAAAGTTAGTACATGATGAACACTATTCACCCTCCTCTTGTTTGATTTTTTTGAAAATGGAAAAGGATGAGTTTGAAGCTAAGATTTTGAGGATATAAGTTTTATGAAATGTAAGACTCACCTTAATTATTTCAAGAACAAACAATGGTGGGAAGGTGGAGTTTGGATTTTGAATTAATGGTAAGGCCGAATGGTTCTTTGCAAGGGGGGGGGGAGAGTTGCTTGGTTCTTTTGATTTTTGGTGTTTTAATCTCATCCACTCTCATCCACTAGCAACATAATATCTTGCAAAAGTCACTTTATCAAAGTGGTGAGGTGTTGGATGATGAAATGGCAAGACATGTGTTGGTTTTATGGTGGTTAGAGCTTAACTAGGTAGTTACTTGCTAAGTACTTAGTTCTTCCTCTAAGGTGCTAGTTCCATGCTTCTAGTTTAGTTACTAGATATTTATACTAGTATCTTGCACAAGATTCTTGCTTCCTCTGCTTGTTTCTGTGTCCGGTTATTACCCGTTTCGATTGATCGTTCGTGAGAATATTTCACGGATTTTTAATTAGGGTTTACCGGGAATCCTCTTTAATATTAATACTTTCATTCTCCATCTTTCATTCTATCTTTCCAATTTATATTCCTTAAATCCATTCGTTAAATACTTAAGGCTATCAGTGTCCAGGGAACTCTCGGAGAAAATAAAAGTACGGTTTTTCAGAATCCGACAGCTTTTACATACACTTATTTTCCCCCTGGATCACTAATACGAACTCGGAAATCCGTTCCGAATACTTCTATATAGTGTCGTCTCATATTATTAATACTCCCACCAAAACACTATTCATTCTGTATTCTTTACTTGTTCTCTTAGGGTTGTATAATTGTTCGTATTCTCTTTCGATCGTTCCTTAACCTTTTTACGGAACTACTGGATTAATCGTTATCGATCTGGATGACATGAGGGTATTCTCTTGCTTGAAGTTGCCATATCTTATTCCCTCAGAAGATAGATTATTCTTACCTATGTTGTCACCCTTTAGCATTCTTCAAGACATAGAAATAATAAAGTCGAATTCCATTCATTCTTTCCGAATATCAATTATTACATTGTAGCCATAACCACTCCTCAGTGGTTTCCTACCTTCATTCTTAAATCAAATATAATAACATCCCAAAATATCAAATCCTCAAAGTTAATATCTCAATTCTTGGATTATAATAATATTTAATCCACTGTCCGGTCAAATATTATACCAAAAAGAATTTGGAATTTCTGAATTCCGATCGTCTCTGCATTCACTTATTTCCTCCGCGTATTACTAATATGACTTCGAAACATCCATATCACGTCCCGTACATAGGGTGGAGTGAAAAGTTTTCCAACTTACAAAATCACTATTCATCCACCAAATTACTATGCACGTACAGGAAACACTATGCACGTACGGGAAATACTATGCACGTATGGGAAACACTATGCACGTACTCATTTCCCTTCAAGGATCCATTAGCTCCTTCCTGGATGGTAGATTATTCTTATCTAGGTCCTCAACCATCGAATTACTCTATTCTGACAATATACCAATGCATCAGGATCATTGTCCAGAGCAATATCCATTCATTACAATCATTGCTCTTTGAAACCACCATTCATTAGAGCTGGTGACCTTGTTGTCGGAATCATTGTTCCTCATTTTATCATTACTTAATAAAAAGTTTTAATTATATCCAAAATTTGGGGTTCTTACAGTCTCCCCTCCTTAAAAGGATTCCGTCCCGGAATCAGGTAGGAAGCAAAGAGTCGTTTACCTGCTGTTCACTCTTTAGCTTCCCGGTCAATTCTTAGTCGTTCTACCCTTCCTCAGCACATCTTCTAGTGCTACAATTCATACTTTATCCTTTCCATCAACGTTGCTACTCTTCGTACAACTCACTATCCGGGTTATACTCTTACTCAGTCTTATCCTTATTGATACCTGCAGTAACATTGGTATCACTATCACCCTACGATTCGGAGGTAACCTCGCTCGTACTGTGCATTTCCTGATCACTTTAATCTTCGCAATCTCGATCAATATAGAGAAGTGGAAAGATTTATTGAGAGATCACTATGATCAATTGAACATTTGTTATATTGCATAGTTAGTACAGAAGGGGGCCAGCCTTTAGTACTTGACAAGAAATTGAACAAGTCATGGCATTCCACTTAGACTTCTATCACATAGACAGATAGTCACGTAGCAGTACCTCCCCTCCTAAAAGGGTTGTTCTTCTCAATTCATAAAGAAGATGAATAAGAGAGAAGAAGAGAAAAGAGTTCTAAAGGATTATAGAAAGCTTTCATGATTTTAGAATATCATACTCAGAATTTACCTCTGAACTATAGAGGTTTATCAAAGAAGAAATTAATCATAATTATATCCAATACTATTTGATCGCAATCTCATGTGTCAACATATCTTGCTGCTTTGTCCATTATTCTATGGACAAATACTCTTGTTCAATCTTAGCGATACTCACATTCGGGAAATCCTTCAACCTTTCAGGTTAAATCTTAGATTTCTCACTTGACATCATTATTACTGACATCCCATATCATGTTACTAGCTTTTTCATAACTATAATATTGACACTATCAGGTTGTCATCCTGAGAATTCATTAGAAAAACCCATTCATAACATTCCTTGCTTCTCATTCCATAGTTGCTTCCCCAGCCTTTTCTTTATCAATCACATCCTTCTTATTAGTTGATTCTTACTCATTTCTATTATTTACTTTCACCTTCACCTCTTTATTGAGACACCTTTTTGCACTTGGTACCTCCTTGTCGGTATTCCGTCTCATTTATTCTATAATCATCACGTTATTTCAATTTAAACTTTCCGAAATGAATCTGGCCCGATTCCTTTAACTTAGATTCATATAATCTACTTCTGCCAACCTGGTTTCTCATTACTTGTTCTTTTCTATCCGTGGTTTTCCACAGGTTGTTCTTCGTAAGTCAGACCAGGTCGTATATCTACCTGCTCGTACTCTTATCATCTATCGAGCATCTGCATTTTACTGGCATAGCCTTGCCACATGAAACACGTTACGATCATGCTATAAGTTTTGGGGGTAGAGCTGGCTCGAATGCCATCTTCCGAACACTTGTCAGATGGCCCAACAAATCTCGGGCTCAACTGCCCTTATTTCTTTTTACGGGAATACATTTAGCATCATGAATCGTCCGCCTCATATTCTCTATCTTGTTTGCGCAGAAGTACACTAACACAACTTGCTTGTCATTCATCAACAAGCCATTTAGCTTATCAATAGCATCACTTTCTTTATTTTTACGTTGTCATCTACTTTCTTAGAAGAATCGCCATCGCTTGTTGTTTAAATAGTGTGTTAATAGCTAACCATACGGGTTTCAAATCCTTTAGGGAGACAGAGTAATCACTATTCCTTATCCATAAGGAGCACTTCCTGAACTTGATGTAAATATCACATGAAGTAGATAAAATTGCAGAAGAGCTTCAAGCATCGCAGCTATGTCCGGTTGATGAAACTATCGCTCATGCATCTTCCATAAAAGACTGGAAACTTAACGGTTTACTTCGTCAATTTTGTATCATGGTCCTGGTCCGCCTCAAAACGGGACCTTCTAAGGTACGTAATATGCTTAAGACTCCATCAGGAATCGAATCTTTACTTAAACTATTATTACCTTCGATTCTTGCATAATCATCAAAAGGAATGTAACTTCCTCCACTCCAATATGACCTTCAAGGTCTTTCCAAATATCATTTTGTTTCTTCGGTATGAACATTTATAATTATTCCTTTATACTTAGACTGTTGGCCACCTCATTGGCCTTTCCTGATAATAATAATTTCTGGTAATCCTTGTTCTCCGGATATATTCCAATTCAAACATTTCTACCTCATCCCCATCTTTGTTGGGTGAAAGCATTCTCCCTTAAGCTCTGCTGATGGAGAAAAATATATTTATCAGTCTTTCTCCATAAGTCATTGCTTCCACCTACCCGTGGGAACTTTATCACGTTTATTCCCAATCCTACTTAGGATACTTCTTTTCTTAGTTCTTTCTTTATCTTAGGATAATCTCAACCTTTATAGGTTCAACCCATACTTCCTCAGGGTTTCATACATGCCTCATCTGGCATTATTGTTATGATGTCATACATTCCTTACCAAACTTCCATTTTTGAAGTTCGGAATATTACCTTTTTCCTTGTAAGGTTTCATAGGCCATCCTTATCATTCCTCCGGTATTTTCTGGGTACCGGGTATATCAAAATGTAATTGATCAATACTCTAATAATTCTATCTATGTTCTTTCCAGAACTCTTTTTAATAATCCTTACCGGTCATTGTTGCCTTAGCAAGTCCAGCTCATAACATCTGAAGTCATAATGTCGTTATTAGGGTTAATGCCACCCCTTGTGCATTCCCCAGGGTTTGTCTTAATTTATGGATATCCTATCCTTAATTCAACTGCCAAGGAATTCTTGCATCTTATAATTGGCAATCAGATCATGTATCCTTAATAAAGGTCTCTTTTCAATCATTCTCATTTGATAATCGATCGGTGGTTTAATGCCACCCTCTTCTTTCAGATAGTTGTCAGCCTATTTGGCCTTCCAAAAAGGCAACGTATACCAATCTCTTCTCTTACCAAACTTGTTAATGGTAGCAAGGATGTTCTGAAAGATATTGGTCGAGTTCAACGTGAATCTCTTAGTGCTTATCGTTCTTCGCAAAGGTACTTGCCTCAGACAAAATTCCTACAGCATACTGTTCAATGTCTGACCTTTTCTATACCCTCTTCATATACCTTCATTGTTTACTTTCCTCCGTCATAATATATTCATGGTATTCATGATACCCTAACATCATACATCTCAAGTCACTATACTTCCATTTTACTCGAAATCTTGGACAACCATATACACATGAGTCACTTCAGTACGGGTGACCCCATCCCAAAAAGGTCTAGTGAATTCCCAATCAAAACATGGGTTGTTCAGCAGAAGATTCCTACGATCTCATTAATGTTTCCTTTATATCAGAAGCCCTTGCAGTCGGTGCTTTCTTAGAAGCAACCCTGCTTTGTCCTTTCATTGCTGGTCTAGTCACTCGATAATCCTTTGTGACTTGGCCTCAACTGGCCACCCTAAAATTAAAAAAATATATATATGATTTTAGGGGTTGGCTAATAGCATTACTTTTCTAGCAATTGCCGGCATAGTGCCTTCTTCTTTGATACCTTTCTACCTTTCCAAAACTTTACTCCATATAAGTCTTAATCGACTACTCGGCACCGTCTCCGGTCACCTTTCCTCCACTTTTATCTTTTCAACTATTCTTATCAATCCCGCGTGCCACGCAAGCTTACCATTCCTGGCATAACAGCCTTTTCACTTTAGTCAATCCCGGAGTGTCTCCGTCCGGCTAGTTTCTTACTTACATTTCCTGTTTTCGTCCAATCTCACTTCATCATTTTATCACTACCGTCGATTGTAATGCTCAGGGTCCGTTTACTAACCCATTTTACAGCATCCTTACCCAAATCACAGGGTTTGCTCCAGTTTCTACTCTCTTCCATGACATTCTCTGATAATCAGAAAGACAAGGTTTGCCAAAATTCACCGAATTCCTTTCCAGACTCAGGAAAATTTTGATCAATCTACCCACCTACTGGTAACATTAAGGAGACCAGTTTCGAAACTTGAAGAATAGTTCTATGAACCTCCAAGCAGGTGGAATCATAAGCAGTCATAGTTAACGAAATAATCATCATCGGATTGGAAGTTTACCACTGGAGAGGAATCAATTATATCGATCCCTTAGAAGGGAATCAATAGTTTCAAACTGAAACCGGTCACAACGTCCTGATATTCAATACTACCAAATGTCGGTCTACCTAACCCTTTATGCGAAGCGTCATTGGAAGAACAAAGTCTCCTTTTTCCATTAAGCAATGCCAGCTCTTGGTCATTACCAATTTCACCTTTTAGCTCCAGGAAGATTTTCTCACATTTTTCTCTTTAACTGCTGATCGTATTACTTGATCTATTATAATTCCGTGTCGGAGTAAACTTAAGGTAACTACTATAATCCATTCAAAGAGAAGAAGGAATTTAATATTCCTCTGAATCACATGCATCTAACGTTTCTGGTTCATCATTTAACTGAGTTGAATTAACTCTATACTCAGTCTCTGGCAGTAGTCTCATTACGAGTTCATCTTGACTCACTGGTCTTATTTTCCGGTAGGTTCTGAGATCATTGTCTTGCTTACTACTTCCTTATATAACTTTACCCAATCATGCTATCACTTCCCAATGTCTTTACTTTCTAAATGATTCATTCATAAAATGAACATTTTCCTTAATAAAACCACCTTATTAACCTCAATTCGGTTCCATAATTTACAACCTACGACACCTGCCTTCTCATGGCGAATTACTA
Source organism: Saposhnikovia divaricata (assembly GCA_036435485.1). Lineage (NCBI taxonomy): Eukaryota > Viridiplantae > Streptophyta > Magnoliopsida > Apiales > Apiaceae > Saposhnikovia > Saposhnikovia divaricata. The sequence goes on along the minus strand of CM071594.1, from coordinate 131,180,452 downwards.
CTGACCATATTCATACTAATTCATTTAACAAATGATATGGCACTTACTGCCTCATTCTCAACTATTCCTAGGGACTATGCTCCTCGTCCTATATCGCGGTCTTTGATAATCATACATCCCTCTAGCTCTTTCTTTGTTAAGATTAAAATCTCTAAGGATTCTCATCTATTTCCGTATAAGATCTCAAGTAATTCTTCCAATCCTTCTTTCTTGCTGGTACTACATCTGGTAGTCCGGCTATGAATTCAACATGCATCTTCAGATCTCTTAATAATATCTCGGTTCTTTATACTCACTTTTCTGAGCACCATATCTTAATCATCAAAGTCATTCTGGCTGTGACCCTCATTACCCAAGGGTAAGCTCCTTATCCTAACAGGATTTTTTTCCTTATCTGCTGGAACCTCTTCCGGGTCTCCAGTAGGGTACTCCATCGAATTACCCGCTGATCTTCAGCATATAAAGCATCATCGCGCTGCTGCTCGTATGCCTCAAGGTTTGTCGCCTTACTCGTCGTTACGATATCGAGCTAAGTTACTATCATGATACTTAAGAGTTCCCATAAGGGTTTTATATGTCATCACTACATTAAGTAGTCCGACTATGAACTTGGCAAGAGTTCTTATTATCTTAGTGAATTTATTGTTTTAACGTCGCCTCATCTCTGGGGTTTATAACGTACGCTCTGATACCACTTCTGTAACACCCCCAGATCCGGGTTCCGGGATCCGGTGGTTACGGTTTCCAATTCTGTCCACAACAATTGAACTTTCCTTAACATAAAATAAATTACGTCTCTATAACCCAACACAACAATATAAAACACACCCGTTATAGTCCCAGAGATGAAATCAGAGTAACAATCAAATTTTTATTAATCACAATATGAGTTCTTATAATCCAAAAGTATTTCAATATAAATACATACTCTTTGCCATCCATTTACATAAGTCATACTAGACCATATTCTTGGTACTGAAAGTATAAATATACCCTACCAATAGCTTCTTCTTCAGCTCTGGTAGTCTCATCGTCCTCGCCCGCGTCGAGTGCGCCTTGTGCGAGTCATCTGGTCTAGCTGTTGTTGTGATATAATAATAAAGCAAGGGTGAGCAATAGCCCACCAACAATAATATATAACTGAACGATAATGTATAACAGCTCAAAAGTATCTTTCAAACCATATGCCATGCATTTACGGAAATGATGCCAGTATAATATGAACGATGAAGTTACAAGGTAACTTAAAGTATTTGTTTGTAGAAATATCTGCTACATCAAAGTAAGCGAGATATTCTTATTATTATTAAGAAGAGGAACTTGCAAGAAAAGGTTGCAATTCCAGTTATGACCCTTTTCCAACTCTGCCAACAGTAATCATGTTGCAGGAAATAAATAAATTTGGATGATGAACCAATGATGGAGTATTCACCGCGCCCGCTGTTCCAATCTTGATGATCAGTCGAGATCGTACAGCTCAATTTAGATTTACTACCGGTAGAAGGAAGAACTGACGGCTTTACTTGTATACCGCCTTACTAGCTCTCCCCGGCCAACGGTTGGGCCAAAGGGGATGGACCGGCGCTACTCGGCCTCTTACACGACTCCTAGTTCAAATAGAATTCATGATTCTGAATGTAACGTTCGTCCCCCTTTCCCCAAGTATAATACTTGTTGATAAGACTCCACAAAGTAGTCGTATCTAGTTGGAAAGGAAAATTTACCAATAACTCCCAAGCTATTACTTGGTAACGGATATCAACTTGTTCCAGTAATCTTACCTCTCGAAAGATGAGAAGGTAAGCAACGACTTAATAAGTCAACAGCACCCGAGTTGCGAGTGAAGGGAATACTTTATGACCGGGAAGTCGACAAGATAGATAACATTTTTCAAGTAAGGTTCCCTTATTATTTAAGAGATAGACTCAAATAAGAATGATGTCTGAGAACCTTTCTTGATATAAGCTTAATAATAATATGATTCCGAGGTATTTTCTGTAATAATCGAAGAAGATAAACCTTATCGAGGTTATTCTAAGTATGGAATAAATATTCAGAGAATATTTATTGAATTAAAATATTTTACAGATTATTTAGGAATATGAAAGAATATTTTTAATCAGAGTATTTCACAAATAATTCTTGAAGAAATATCGAGAGAATATTTATTGCACAATTAAATAATCAAATGAATATTCAAAATAATATTCATTACTTAATAAGTCCTGAAAGAACTATTTAAAATATTTAAAATAATATTCGATGATTAAATAGAACCCTGGATGAATATTCAAAATGATATTCATAATTAATTAGGAATTTAAATGAATATTGATAAAGTAATATTCATTTAATGAATAATATTCTAAATGAATATCCAGATAATATTCATTTAGTAATCCAAGCTTTAAAGGAATATTCGATATAATATTCGATAAATAAATCAAGCTTCAGATGAATATTGAAGATAATATTCATCAAGTACTTAATATCTTAAATGAATATTCAAAAGTAATATTTATTTAATAAAATAATATTCTAAAAGAATATCCAAATAATATTCATTTAGTAGTCTCATCTTTAGAAGAATATTCGAAATAATAATCGATAATCAATTCGACTCTGAATGAATATTGACAAATATTATTCGTCGAATGATTACGTTCGAATAATTATTTGAAGTAAGGATCATTAAATAAATAATCCCGAACGAATATTCAAATAATATTCGTTGCCTGAATAATGGAAAATATTTACTTAAATATTTTCCTTCGAGGTAATCTCGATATATCAAGAAATATTGACTCCCGGTCTATAATGATGAATAAGATGTATACGCCCTTCTATGAGGGTCTTACAATAATCCGGCTTATAACTGATACGATAGCTATCTAATTTATAAGCCAATAACAATCAAGGAACAAGCATAGTGATATAACTTTGAAAGCAGGCATGCATGCTATGGCATATGTATATCAGAAAACATATATATATTTATTCAATCACAACAACAGCCTAAAGAAGGGAATTGAAACTTGCCTGGTTGTCGAGTACGGTAAGGGGTAGTGGTAGCGGGTCCCGGTTCAGCTTGGTGATCTATAAATAGCCAAGGCATTCGGGATTAATCACTTAACATATTAAAAGTTAAGTTATATTTAAATCGAAACACGTTCTCGAGTTATCTCGTTATACCCCTTTTAGTGGATTACTTATTATCACTGATCCGACCCGACATTCGTTCGTTAATTCGACATGTCACTGCACTTATACTTGGGACATACTTAAGTCATATGAGTTCTAAGGTTGATCGTTACGAACCAATATTATACTCCGAGTTTTATCGCCCGTTTTCTAAGTGTTTTACCGAAGTTATAAAAGAGTCGTCTTTTAAGGGTTCGTTCGCGTTTAACCTTGACTCGAACATTTTTAATAAATCGAAAAATGCTCTTTTTGACATACGGTTTTCTTTCACACCTTCCTTCTTACCCCTAGTATTTATTTACCAAGATTCTCCATGACGTTACATAGCTTACGAGGGTTCAATTTCGGTTACGAACTTTCGTTTACGGATTCGAACTACTTTTAGTAATTTGGTCATAAATCCTAAACCGTAAGTCCGTTTCACGTGATCTTTATATCAAAACGAAGCTTAGAACATTACCTATCCTATCATGGTAGATAAGGTCTCTGGACAGTAGGGGTTCGACATGGAAAATGGCATACAAAACATGGTATTGTAAAATCGGGCATTATAACGGCTGTAAATCGAATATCTACCAATTTCGGATCTTCCCATAAACATAGTATCCAACCCAAACAACATATACATGACTTATATACATGAACTGAGGCCAAGCAATGCCTTTCCGTTCATCTAGCTATTTACATCATTAATCCAAAATCCATACATAATCATGCTTATAATCTTAACATAACCATAACTAAGTTATAACTATCATAAACATGCTTAAATCTCAAACAAGGGTTAGGGTTTCAAGAGCTTTATACCTTCCTTAGGTGGTGATATAGCCTTAGTAATCCTTGTATGGTCCTTAGGAGTGATTATGCTTGCTAGATTAACCATGGAAAATCAAGAAAACAAAGTTAGTACATGATGAACACTATTCACCCTCCTCTTGTTTGATTTTTTTGAAAATGGAAAAGGATGAGTTTGAAGCTAAGATTTTGAGGATATAAGTTTTATGAAATGTAAGACTCACCTTAATTATTTCAAGAACAAACAATGGTGGGAAGGTGGAGTTTGGATTTTGAATTAATGGTAAGGCCGAATGGTTCTTTGCAAGGGGGGGGGGGAGAGTTGCTTGGTTCTTTTGATTTTTGGTGTTTTAATCTCATCCACTCTCATCCACTAGCAACATAATATCTTGCAAAAGTCACTTTATCAAAGTGGTGAGGTGTTGGATGATGAAATAGCAAGACATGTGTTGGTTTTATGGTGGTTAGAGCTTAACTAGGTAGTTACTTGCTAAGTACTTAGTTCTTCCTCTAAGGTGCTAGTTCCATGCTTCTAGTTTAGTTACTAGATATTTATACTAGTATCTTGCACAAGATTCTTGCTTCCTCTGCTTGTTTCTGTGTCCGGTTATTACCCGTTTCGATTGATCGTTCGTGAGAATATTTCACGGATTTTTAATTAGGGTTTACCGGGAATCCTCTTTAATATTAATACTTTCATTCTCCATCTTTCATTCTATCTTTCCAATTTATATTCCTTAAATCCATTCGTTAAATACTTAAGGCTATCAGTGTCCAGGGAACTCTCGGAGAAAATAAAAGTACGGTTTTTCAGAATCCGACAGCTTTTACATACACTTATTTTCCCCCTGGATCACTAATACGAACTCGGAAATCCGTTCCGAATACTTCTATATAGTGTCGTCTCATATTATTAATACTCCCACCAAAACACTATTCATTCTGTATTCTTTACTTGTTCTCTTAGGGTTGTATAATTGTTCATATTCTCTTTCGATCGTTCCTTAACCTTTTTACGGAACTACTGGATTAATCGTTATCGATCTGGATGACATGAGGGTATTCTCTTGCTTGAAGTTGCCATATCTTATTCCCTCAGAAGATAGATTATTCTTACCTATGTTGTCACCCTTTAGCATTCTTCAAGACATAGAAATAATAAAGTCGAATTCCATTCATTCTTTCCGAATATCAATTATTACATTGTAGCCATAACCACTCCTCAGTGGTTTCCTACCTTCATTCTTAAATCAAATATAATAACATCCCAAAATATCAAATCCTCAAAGTTAATATCTCAATTCTTGGATTATAATAATATTTAATCCACTGTCCGGTCAAATATTATACCAAAAAGAATTTGGAATTTCTGAATTCCGATCGTCTCTGCATTCACTTATTTCCTCCGCGTATTACTAATATGACTTCGAAACATCCATATCACGTCCCGTACATAGGGTGGAGTGAAAAGTTTTCCAACTTACAAAATCACTATTCATCCACCAAATTACTATGCACGTACAGGAAACACTATGCACGTACGGGAAATACTATGCACGTATGGGAAACACTATGCACGTACTCATTTCCCTTCAAGGATCCATTAGCTCCTTCCTGGATGGTAGATTATTCTTATCTAGGTCCTCAACCATCGAATTACTCTATTCTGACAATATACCAATGCATCAGGATCATTGTCCAGAGCAATATCCATTCATTACAATCATTGCTCTTTGAAACCACCATTCATTAGAGCTGGTGACCTTGTTGTCGGAATCATTGTTCCTCATTTTATCATTACTTAATAAAAAGTTTTAATTATATCCAAAATTTGGGGTTCTTACAGTTTCTGTGCTTGTCATCAGTGGTCATTAAAGTTCACTGACTCAAATTTTTTTTTCTTACTTAGTTTGTGTTGCTGGTGTGTTTCAGGTACTTGAGCGTGTATGCGAACACGTCCTCAAACTCGTAAATTGGAAGAAGAAGAAGAACATGCAGCAACTAAAGAGATGGGTGAACCAGCAGCAGCAGCTAAGGCTTTGAAGGACTATTCTCAGCCGAAAATCAATGACATCCAATCTAGCATTGTCAGACCAGCCATTGCAGCTAATACCTTTGAAATTAATCCTGGTACAATTTAGATGGTGCAGAATTCGGTTCTGTTTGGGGGAGCTCCAATGGACGAGCCTAAATTGCATATCCGGAACTTCATTGAGATCTGTAACACTTTCAAGTTTAATGGTGTGTCGGAAGATGCTGTAAAATTGAGAATTTTCCCATTTTCTCTTAGGGATAAGGCTAAGGGCTGGTTACACTCTTTACCAGACGATTCTATTACGACATGGGAGGCCTTGCTCAGAAATTTCTCTCAAAAATTTTTCCCATGGCAAAGACTGCAGCTATAAGGAATGCTCTTACTGAATTTTTTCAACAGTCGGGTGAATCTTTATATGAAGCTTGGGAGCGCTATAAAGAGATGCTTAGGCAATGTCCTCATCATGGCATGCCGAACTGGATGGTAATCAACTGTTTTTACAATGGTTTAGGATGGCAGCCGAGACAGATGGTGGATGCAGCTTTAGGAGGAGCATTATGGGCTAAGAGCTATGAGGCGGCCTATGATCTTATCGAGATGATGGCAGGAAATGAATATCAGAATGCAACTCAGAGAATGCCACAACAAAAGGTGGCAGGAATTCTTGATGTTAATGCAGCCACAGCTTTAGCAGCTCAGCTAGAGGCAATGAATAGGAAAATAGATTCTTTGGCAAATCATGGGATTCGACAGGTAGCTAGTGTTTGTGAGCTATGTGCAGGCGCACATGAGACAAATCAATGTGCCATCTCAACTGAATCAGTGCAGTTTGTGAGCAACTCTAAGAATCAACAGTAGTCAGCCCCGAATACTTATCATCCGAGCAACAGAAATCATCTGAATTTCAGTTGGAGCAATAATCAGGGTGTCATGCTACAACCACAACAGCCTTATCAATGTGCAGGCACACATGAGACAAATCAATGTGCCATCTCAACTGAATCAGTGCAGTTTGTGAGCAACTCTCAGAATCAACAATAGTCAGCCCCGAATACTTATCATCCGAGCAACAGAAATCATCTGAATTTCAGTTGGAGCAATAATCAGGGTGTCATTCTACAACCACAACAGCCTTATCAGCAATTTCAAGGTCAACAATATGGAGCTCAGCCTTAAAATCCTCAGAATTTTCAGCAGCAGCAAGGGCAGAATTTTCAGCAACAGTATGCCCCCAGGCAATTTCAACCTCCGAGTTTTCAGCAACAACATTCATATGCTGGTTCTGGGCATTCCACTTCTGAAAAATCAGAACTAGAGGAGTTGATATTGATGTGCAAAACTCAAGCTGTCTCGCTTAAGACCTTGGAAAATCAGATTGGTCAGATTGCTACTACTTTGTTAAATAGGCCACAAGGAGTGCTTCCTAGTGACACGGAGGCTAATCCAGAGAAGAAAGTTATCCATGAACAGGTGAAGGCAGTTACTTTGAGAAGTAGAAGAGTTACAACTGATCAGAAATCAACAGCTAAGGAAGATGAAGAAGTTCATAATCAGCAGGTTGAAAAATCTACAGGGCCCGAAATTGAAAAATCAGACTTGGTAGCTGATCAGTTGGATGGTGAAGCAGAAAAGAGCAAGAATCCTGTTAAAAAAGCTTCTCTGGAGCAGTCTACAAAGATCAATCAGATCTACCCTCCTCCTCCATATCTCAAAAGACTTCAGAACTAGAAGTTGGACAAGCAGTTTGCTAAGTTCCTTGAGGTGTTCAAGAAGTTGCAGATTAACATACCTTTTGCGGAAGCTCGTGAACAGATGCCGAGCTATGCCAAATTCATGAAAGGTATTCTATCATGGAAGTTGAAGCTCGGGGAATTGGAGACCGTTGCTTTGACGGAAGAGTGCAGTGTTGTTCTGCAACAAAAGTTTCCTCCTAAACTTAAAGATCCGGGAAGTTTCACCATTCCGTGCACTATTGGCAACTTATCTTTCGACAAATGTTTGTGTGACTTGGGAGCTAGTATCAATCTTATACCTTTATCTGTCTTCATGCAACTTGGTCTACCTGATCTAAAGCCTACAAACAGCTCCTTACAGCTAGCTGATCTATCGATCACTTATCCGAGAGGTATAGTGGAGGATGTCTTGGTGAAAGTCGATAAGCTCATCTTCCCTGCTGATTTTGTTATTCTAGACTTCGAGGAGGATAAGAAGATTCCCATCATCTTGGAAAGACCATTCTTGGCTACAGGTCGTACAGTGATCGATGTTCAAAAGGGAGAGCTCACAATGAGAGTGCAAGATCAAAATGTAACCTTTAATTTGTTTAAGGCTATGCAATTTCTGGCAGAGGATGAAGATTGTTTTAGTGTGGAAATGGTTGATATAGGACAGAACAAGGATTTTGATCAGCTGTTGAAGTCGGACTCCTTAGACTATGCTTTACAAGGGAAGTCTGATACTGAAAATGAGGAAATAGCAGAGAATGTCTATCTGTTGAATGGAGTTCCTTGGTAAAAGAGGTTTAATAGTCCAATTGAGTCACTTGGGTTGGTCGATCTTTGGGATTCTCAAGTACGGCTTAAATCATCTTATGAAGTAGCTCCTAAACTCAAGCTCAATCCATTGTCGGATCACTGGAGGTGGGCTGATGACTAACATATGCAGCCATCTATTGCAGAATTTGATAGAGCTAATCTTGAAAGATTTGAGGATTGGTCGGGTGCCGTTCCCCATACATTGTTTGAGATTATCCGCAGATTTGCTGAGGATATCTTTTATCTTTGGATCATGTTCTTGAGGCGGGTGCAATAGTGGTTGCCTGGCCAGTGTTTGGAGCTCACCACTTACCACCCGAGGAGGGTGGCCCTGCCGACAGTTAGGTATGTCTCTGCTATCCTTTTATTACCATCAATGGGGACATTGAATATTTTAAGTTTGGGGTGATTTGAGGATTAGTAGTTAGTAGTGTGTCTTTGTTCATGTAGGAATTCATGTTGCATGTCTAGTAGTAGTTTCATTCATATTATTGCATGATTGTTGCATGTAGAGCATATTTGTTTGCATATTTGTTTATGTATTCCATGTGAGTCCATTTAGTTGCATTTTTATAGCATATTTCATGATCCCGTAGGACTTGGCTATTTCCGTTTGGTAGGTCGATGTTGATTTGAGTATGGTAATGATGAATAGAGGGTTTATTTTGTTCGCTAAATGAAGTTATTTCCATCCGCAACGCTAATGTTCTTGAAATAATGTGGGTAATTTTGCTAATACTTCTACTCCTACTGAATTTCCAATTGCTACCTTACCTCTTTTACAGAAAAATAGTGTGGTTGAAAAAAGCACACCAAATGTTTGTGAAAATGTCGAAATGAGATCATCGACTTTAAAACAGAATGAGGTTTGCGATGAAAATAATAAAGCCTCTCCTAGGACTCAACCCACTTGGAGTGCTTTAGCTCAGAAAAACATCCTGGATGCCACACCTTCTACAGATTCTCGCTGTGGAAATTGTATTACTTATAACGAAGACGGATCTGCAAATATCAAGCCACCACAGCAGTTTTTCGTGAATGCTCATAAGAAATGGGAAACTAGAATTATAGGGCATTTCATGGGCTGGGGTTTTGCTTTCAAATACGTTTGAGAGCAAGCTCTTAAGCTATGGGAAAACAAGGGCCTTACTCGAGTTTTTTACAACTCTAAAGGATTCTACACCTTTCGTTTTGAAACAGAGGCTGAAAAAAATGATATTCTCAAACTTAACACGGTAGTTTTGGGTGGCAAAACTTTGTATTTAGCACCCTGGATGGATGGTTCTGATTTTAAGAAAAATGCAATTCAAAAGGTCCCGTGTTGGATAAGATTCGTGGACATCCCTGTTTCGTACTGGTCAAATGATGGAATAACTACACTTGCAAAAACTGTTGGAAGACCTCTAAAGTTTGATGAGGCCACGTCTAAATTTGAGCCTATCAAATTTGTTGTTGTACAAGTGGAGATCTCCTATGATGGGCCGCGAGCTCCTTTTTTTTGGGCAGATACAGTTACATCAAATGGAATTCGAAAAAGAGAAAAGGTGGAAATCCAATACGCACAATTGCCTTACTCGTGTAGTTTATGCAGGGCATTTGGCCACTCTCTGTCAAGATGCAAAGATAATCTGGATGCTGTGAAACCTCCTAATAGGGCTCTTCCTAATAGGGCATCTAAAAATCAAATGGTCATAATTCCTCACAACCAATCGAATACTCAGGATCATTTACCAACTAGCCCTAGGGAAAATTATGTTGGTAACATGGATATGGTTCCCTACATTGTGGGCAAGTTTGCTGGCTGTCCTGTTGTTCTTGATGAGGACATCATTCTAGCCCAGGCCCAAGCAGCAAATGACGATAATACATCCAACCTGGGAAACAAGAACAATCGAGATGAATCTGACTTCATGCCAGAAATTTTTCTGGTTGATACCACTACAGAACAAAAGGATGACACAAATGAAAATAGCTCGGTTTTAACTATTGTGGTTGAAAATTCTTTTGAATCTTTGACCAATTTAGAGGATGATGAACCTATTGTTCCACCACCGTTCCCTCAGAAAAGAAAGCGAAATAAAAGCAAATCTCCAATAAAATAAAACAGAGAAGTGGACTTTTCATCTCCAATCAAACAGAGATGTGGTTATTTGTCTTCCTGCTCAGGGTTTACCACCCTTACCCCCAAGCAAGACTGTTGTTGGCGACTCAAACTCAAAGACTCGAAAGAAAAGCCTAAGGCTGCAGGTCCAAGCAGCTAAATCCCAATCTTAATGATGAACTGGGTTACATGGAATGTTCGAGGGCTTAATATCGAAGCCCATCAGACAGAAGTTTTAAACATTACTAGTATGCATCATATCACTCTTATGGGTCTTTTAGGAAAAAAAGTAAAGGTTGGAAATAGCTTAGCAGTCTCGAATAAAATTGCTTCTCATTGGAAGTGGATTTTCAACTATAATCACCATGAAAATGGGCGAGTCTGGGTTGGATGGGATGAAAATGTTTGGGAGGTTAATATGATGGACATTTCTGCTCAGCATATTACGTACAATATCACCTTTAAAGAGAAACAAATACATTTCTTGGCCACCTTTGTTTATGCTCACAATAGAGGTTATAATAGAACCTGTCTTTGGAACTACTTGGCGAATGTGAATACTACTCTGCCTTGGTCTGTTGTTAGAGATTTTAACTGCGTCACGAATCTTGAAGAAATTGATGGGGGTCAAGAACACTGGACTCCGGATATGCAAGCTTTCAAAGACTGCCTGATCAATACCCAAGTGTCTACAATTCGTACTACAGGGAATCCTTTCACACGGTCAAATAATCGTCTAAGTAATCCAATTTTTAGAAGACTGGACAGGGTTGTGTGCAATGCAACCTGGCTTGCTTCTTTTGTAGATTCCGAAGCTCTCATCTTGCCTCGGGGCATAATGGACCACTCTCCAATTCTAATAAGGGTTCCCATGGAGGTTCAACGATACTCTAAACCCTTTCAATTTTTCTCTTATATGATTGATGCTGAGGACTTATATGAGGTTGTTAGGGATTCTTGGAATGTCCCTATTATGGCAAACCCGATGGTCATTCTATGTAGGAAATTGAAAGTGGTAAAACAAGCTCTAGTGACCCTTAACAAGGAAAAAGGCCACCTGCCAAATTCTGTTGCCTCATTTCGCTCAGAACTTTTGGGTTTACAGGAGATTATAGCCCAGGAACCTCATAATAGACTTTTAATTGAGCAAGAGAATAGTGTTATCCAGAGACTTTCAAATGCTTTGAAGCAAAAAGAGTCCATGTTAAAGCAAAAATCAAGAATCAAGTGGTTGGCCCTCGGAGATGGAAACACAAAATTTTTCTTTAATCAAGTAAAGCATAATTGGAATAGAAAGAAAATTCTGTCTATCCAGAATAAGCATGGTGAAATTGTTCATGGGCATACTGTTGTGGCCTCCGTGGCTGTTGATTACTTCTCGGATTTCTTAGGCACCTCTCCTGCTTCTACAAATCTGAATTTTGATCGAATTGACTACACTTTACTGAACATGGAGCAGAGTGAGGCCCTTGTGCGACCCTTTACATCTGATCAAATCTTGCAAACCTTAAAGAAAATGAAAAAAGGAACGGCTCCTGGGCCTGATGGCTTTACTGTGGAGTTCTATTTGGCAACGTGGGACATTGTTGGCAAAGATTTTTGCAATGCTATTCTTCATTTCTTTCAGGAGCCCCGAATGCATCCAAGTCTAAACTCTACGAGCATAGCCTTGATCCCCAAAACTGCTTCACCTTCGAGGATGGAAGAATTTAGACCAATTTCGCTATGCACTACAGCCTATAAATGTCTCTCAAAACTACTTGTTGACCGTCTCAAGAGGATCCTTCCCAATATCATTGATAAGGCACAATATGCCTTCATCCCGAGTAGATTATTATCTGATAATGTCATGCTTGCTCAAGAACTGTTTAGAGGTTATAATAGAGAAACTGGTCCTCCAAAATGTGCCATGAAACTTGACCTTCATAAAGCCTTTGACTCTCTACATTGGGACTTTCTTCTAGCTATTTTGGTTCATATGAGATTCCCGGAAATCTTTATCAACTGGATTAGGGCTTGTGTTTGCAATACTCGGTTCTCTGTGAAGGTAAATGGGACATTAAATGGGTATTTTCAAGGGAAGCAAGGGCTCAGGCAGGGTGACCCACTGTCCCCGTATCTTTTTACCATCACCATGAATGTATTCTCGGCCATTTTAAACACCACCACTAATGACTTCCACTACCATTGGAAATGCAAGGAGCTACAAATCACGCATCTCTTCTTTGCGGATGATGTTCTTCTATTCTCAAGGGGTGACATGCCCACAATTATGCACGTCATGAACTCGGTCGAGAGGTTCACAAACCTAAGTGGGTTAACACCTAGCTTTCTCAAAAGTTCATGCTTTATAGCAAATTATGGGGAGTCGGTTACAAATTGGTTCGACTGTACTTGCTCTATACCTCATGGTAATCTCCCGAATAAGTTTCTTGGGGTGCCACTAATTTCTGCGGAGCTTAGTGTAAATGATTGCACTCCACTCATTCATAGAATCACATCTCGGATGGATTGTTGGACTCCTATTCTACTATCCTTTGCGGGTTGTGTCCAACTTCTTAAATCAATCTTGTTTGCAATACAATCTTTTTGGACAAATCACTTTGTGCTTCCAAAGACAGTTCACAAACATCTGCGATCTATATTTACACACTTCTTGTGGAAAGGTGATTATTCAAAAATTGGAGGAGCCAAGGTGGCGTGGAATTCTCTATGTCTACCAAGGGAAGAGGGAAGTTTAGGGCTTAAATGCCCTGTTGACTGGAACAATGCACAAATGTTTTTTCATTTGTGGAGATTTCTTTCGAAAAAAGAATCTATATGGGTCAAATGGGCTAACTGCACTCCATTAAAAAGGAAGAGCTTTTGGCATCAAGCCATCCCTACCGACTCTTCCTGGTTTAGGAGAAATTTACTAAAATTATGTGAGGATGCAAAGAACTATATCACATACAGTATTGGGAATGGCATGAAAACATTGTTTTGGTTGGACCCTTGGTGGCAGCAGGACCCTATTGCTAATGCCTTAAATGATGGTATAATTCATTGTTGTAATTCTCAACCTTTAGCCAAGGTGGGAGACTTCTTACTTAATGACTCGTGGGCTTTACCTCAACCTAATACATCACAACATCGTGCTTCTGCTACTTTCAATAGATGGGTCTCAAATTTCTCGTATCCCTCGATCAACACTTCGAGGTCTAACTACATTTTGTGGGATGACTCCTCTAAGGTTACTAACAGATGGATATGGAACTCTATTAGGAAACGGGCATTAGAAGTTTCTTGGCATAGAGGTGTTTGGTTCAAGGGTTGTATCCTGCGTTATGCTCATCACAATTGGCTTCTATGTTGGGGCCGATTGTACACCATGGCTCGTCTCCAGTACTTTGGACTCTCGGTTATAAAAAATTGTTCTCTTTGTGCATGGGGTATAGAAAAGGACTCACGTCTGTTCATACACTGTCCTTATTCTTCTTTTGTTATGCAAAAGTTGCTTGCTCCGTTAAGCATCTCCCCTGACCAGACTCGAAGATGGACTGATCTGCTTGTCTCTGTTTTGGATATTGAGGACTTTGTAACTCATTTTGCAGGTCTCATTGCCTTGCAAACATTTTCTTATTTCATATGGCGAGAGCGAAATGCAAGGATTCATAATGGAGGGATTTTTACGCCCCAAAAACTGCTCACTGGGAGTCATGCAGACATCAAAGCAAAAATTGATTCTCTAGAATGGTTCAAGAATAGAATATGTAATAGGCATGACATTATTGCTTGGCTAACAGGATAACTTTCTTCCAGACTATTCTTTGCATTTGTTGTAATTGTTTTGTTTTTGCTTTTCGTAGCTTTTAGCTTGGCTTCCCTGTAGCTTGGTTTGTTTGTACTTGGTTTCTTTTAGCTCGGTTTGTCGAGTCTAAGCATCTTCCTTGTTGCTTTCTTTTAGATTGCTCCGAGGTAGTTGCTCCTTGTATATCATTTTTCTTTATATATATTTCTACATTTAGCGAAAAAAATATGATGAATAGAGGGTTGATTTAAGTGCCTAGGAATTGACTTGCATGCTTCAGAAACAAAATTTTTACACAATCTCATTGTTTTCTTTTGGGCTAGATCAGAGTATGCTTGTTTGGTTGTTGAGATTTAATCACTTGTTTATATTTAGAATGTTCGTTATTCCCTTGATGGCGTAGGAACACTAAAATATAAGTTTGGGGAAACCAGGGATTTCATGCTAGTTGTTAATAAAAGTTAGGTGTCAAAAGGCTAGTAGCCGCTCATATTTATGAGTAGTCTAGGGTTGGATGAGATGGAGCGAAACGCACTCATTCCAAGTTAGTTGTGTGAAAAAAAAAACAAGGAATAAAAAGAGTCAAAGAAAAAAAATAAAAATAAAAGAGTTATTTGAATGTGTAAATGAAGAATTAATTAGGGTAAGATCTTTAATACTCGAGCAATTAAGTTATAGGGAACTTTGTGCCTAGTGACCTAAGGCTTTTCCGGTCTGGGATCCACTAACCTAACGCTCGCTACATGGGTATTATTGTATATGTCTTTCGGGGCCTCATCCATTGTACGATTAAATAAGCATGCGTATTGTATATAGTATTTTGTGTCATAGTTTGTTTAGTAATAAGCATGCATTCCTGTCTAACTCAAATGATGATAGAGGTGTTTCTAGGTTATGAAGTGTCTAGCGTTCATTCTATTTATAAATTTGTGATTGTCTTGTCGAAGAATATGTATGATTTTGGTCTAATGTTAGAAGTATATCTGATGAGCATCGCACAAACCCACGTTTCTGTTCATGTAATTTAGTATATAGGGATTTAGTCGAGCTCTGTTTGGAATAATTGCATTCTTTGAGATATTTGCTTGTTGATAGGTTTTGGTTAGTTCGAGGGGATCGTTGTATTTCATATTAGTTGCATTCATGCATTGCATTACTTCGTATCGAGTCTGTTTATGTTTGACGACAAGCATCGGTTTAAGTTTGGGGGTGTGATAAGTGGATTTTATACCCACTTGGAACGCTTCGTATCAGCTTAAACTGATTAACTTGGCCTCAAGTATGTCGTGTTTTTGAGCCGTTTTTAGTAAGAATGGTGCTGGGTTAATATCTTGAAGTGGGGAGATACATTTGCATGTTTCATGGTCGATTCACACTCAAGAATTGAAGAATGGAAAGTGGCAAAACAATCGGAAGAGAAAACGGAGGAGAAATGAGCAAATTGTGGAAAATTCGGATTTCCGGTTAGGTTGCGCAGTCTACACTATTTTGGCCATATCTGGAGTTCTAGAAGTCTGAATTCAGCGATCTTACAGTCCAAGTGAATCTTGGGGAATTTTCTTGAAGTCTGAAACAAAATCAAATTTTTGGCAGTTGGCAGGCGCGTCGGGAGTGCAGTCTGGGCGCCGTAGCGCGGGAGGTCGCTGGAAATTCCTTTTTCGACTTAAAATCATATTTTTGGTATTTTCTTAGAGGACAAGCTGTTGGGAGCCTAGATAAACACATTCTATCTTCATAAAACGTAACCAACATACTTAGAATAAAAACAGAGAGAGCCGAAGATAGAGATTTAGACTTGGAGAAGGATTCCAACGCTCGTGACAAGCAACGGAGATCTAGATCTACTTTTTCTTTTCTTCTTTAGGCGATATTCTTGGATGTTTTCCGGATTTGTTTTCTTAATTCCATTACTCTATTTTATTATTATTCAGATATTGTTTTATTATCATGTTTTCACTTGAACCCATGGTGACGAGCGGTTTAATTATGAACAAATCGTTGTCATATGATTTTAACGGATTTATTTATGTAGTTTAGTAGTTTCATTGCTTTAAAGATTTGTGTTTGATGAATTGTTGATTTCCTTGTATGGTTGTGCTTATTCTTCTTGGATGTGTAACTAACACCTAAGTTGCCTTGTTAATCTCTTGTGAAGCGACAGTGGATCTTGAGATTTAGAACTTGCCATGCTAGCATAGGATTATGTATGTTTGACATCATGATTTGTAGCGTAATTTTAACCATATTATGCTGCCCTATGTGATCTTAATGGATAACTTGTGCTTAAACCGTTATGTTTTCAAATCTTATAGACAAATAGGGTCTAAACATAATTAGTATCTAACCATCTTCTATCTCTTTTGTGGATGTATGAGTAGATTCGTATTCGTATACTGATAAGTAGCCTATACTTGTTTCGTGTTGTCCGATCAGTTATCATAACCATCTCATACTTTGATTAAAGGCATCAACTCTAAGCGAAGTATCTAATGAAGTTAGGATCCCATGTTTTAATTCTCATAAGTAATTCGCTTATAATTCTCATTAGTTAAGTAATTCTTAGTTTTGTTAATTTACTTCGTAGTTAATTTAGATAATCAAAACCCATCTTTGATATTGTCTTAGCAGTGAATAATAATCATACATTGTTGCATAGGTGCATAAATCTGTATTGAACCTAAACCAGTCTCTATGGCAACGAATTTGGACTTAATCTTATATATTACTTTTGATCGCGTACGCTTGCGTGAATTAGTACAAACAAGTGCCCTAAATACCCACTTTTTAATCTTTTCTTACCAAAATACCCACGGCGCGCGAACACCGCCCAAAATGCCCACCAAATACGCCACTGGTATGGGCGTATGTGGTGATACGCTACTGGAAGCAGCGTGTATTGAAGACACGCCCATGCCATTGCTGTTTTGTCGTATACTCACGTCACTGGAATCAGCACGTATCGAAGACACGCCTCACGAAAATGTGCATGCCCCTACGGGGCCCACACCCACAACAGCCATTTCTCGTGTTTTCCCATAACGTGTTATAGTCCATTGGATTCGTCTTTCGATGATCTACACATCTGTACCACCTTTATACCATTTCTTTTGCCGGATTAAAAATGCTCAAATCGAACCCAATCTCTCTGCTTGATTTTCCGGTGAGTTCGTACAAGCCCCTGCGGGGCCAAATTCAGTTAAATCGATTCGTTAAAATGAAGAGCATGGTGTGCTGGTTGTTTTGGTGTGCTTGGAAGGAATTGAGGTGACCGGAGGGAGGCGAAGGGAACATGAGAGAGTTCGATGAGAGAGAGAGAGGGGGAGAGAGAGAGAGAGAGAGAGAGAGAGAGAGAGAGAGAGTTCACGGGCGAGGAGATGAACAGTGGAGTGGGGGTTGCGCCGTTTGGAAGTCCGTGGGTATTTTGGGTAGTCTTTCCGAATCTGGGCATTTTGGGCAGTGGGTAGAGAAAAAGTTAGTATTTTGGGCATTCTTTCTCAAATATATTATCTTTTCTATTTTTCTATAACTAATCAATTTCCCTTTTTAGGTAAAACAGGTTAAATTTTAAATTTTAATCCTCTTTTCCCAATTTTCTTGTCCATCAATCAAAATCCACGTTTTATTCCGTCAAATTAAATATATTGATAATTTTCCTAAAATATTACTAACTTTACAAATTATCGATTCTTAATAATTAGACTCTTAGTAGTTATAAATAGCTAGTTATATTAATGAAATTAAGATTTTAAATTTACCATAATTATTAAATATGGACAATATGTTTGGGACAAACGAAAATGGAAATTATGAGAAAAAAAATGGGATGGATGGACATCTAACTAAAATTTCTCCTTTTTTAAAAAACGTAACCATATTAAATAAAATAAAATAATATTATTACAATTACTAATCAAATACCTTTTTCGGTTAAAACACAATAGTTACTCTTTTCACTAATTAAAACCTCATCTTTTCCAGTAATATCAGGTATAGTTCTATTTAATAAAATAATAATATTATAAATACTAATTATTAATCGATCATCTTTTTCAACTAAAATGTATTATCTTAATTTTCAATATTTTTTAACTAAAATAAATTATTTTCTAGAAATATTAAAAAAAATGCGTTCTACAACACTATTAACTTTTCACTTTCCCTCCAAAAAAACTATTAAACATCATTAATTATTTTTTAATGGTCACAAATGATCATTTTAAGTTTTTTTTTTCTAAAATTGTGGGTTAAACTACACGCCATTAGAAATACATAGTTCATTACTTGACTTTATGTGTAGTTATGTATTTTATCTCTCTCTAGATTAGAAATGGGTCTGTCAACGCGTCGGATTCGTTGGATCGGTTTAAATTCATATCAAATCCAATTAAGGTTAGTGAATTCGAATCGAATCACATCTCGAATATTTTAGAGACCAATATATATCCAATCCATTTAGTTTAATGGATAATCGAATCAAATTTCAGATATCCATTGCTCCATTTATATTTATAATATAATAAAATTAATTATGCACTAGCTTATAACCCGTGCGATGCATGGGTTTCTTTTAATATGTTATAAATTTTATTTTATGCTATAATTATATTTTTATATAAGAGAAAAATGTTCCTATAGTTAGCTGTAGGAAAATTACCTAAAGTCAATTGTATTTTATATATAAAAGTTCGATGGCATTTTTGTAATAACAGAATTCACCCCCCTATATTTACAAAAACACCCTTACTTTTGTATTGAAAAATGAATTAACTATAGGATATTACCTATAGTTAACTATAGGAACATTAAGCCCTATATAATCATTATTTGGTAAAGATTATTTTAATATAATTTAATTTAAATTTAGTTAATGATATGCGTGATTTAAAAATTATATTAGAATTTTAAGTTAAATATGCCGTTGAAAGGATTCGAAACTTGAATTTTTAGTAAATTTCTTTAATCATAAAATCTAACTTATAATTACATCTAACGGTTCTTATTAATTAATAAAAAATCTAATAGCAAAACGGTGTAATATTTTTGGATATATATTAATAATTGCAAAATTATTTGGTTTAAAACTTATATTATAAATTTTTTTCAAAAAAAATGTCGTTAACAGAATTCGAAACTTGAAATTTTAGTAAATTAATTTAAACATATAATATATCTAATCATTAGATCTAACGGTTACGATTTTTTACTAAAATTCTAACTGTCATTATTCGTTGTATATATATTTCTATTATTTTGTTAGTGATTAGACGATACAATGTTATATTGTTGAGTATACATTAATTATCGTAAGATTGTATTTTAAAATAAAAGTTAACGTGTTTCATTTAGAAAGAAATATTATTGATTGGAAGATACGATATTTTAGGGAGAAAATGACCAGACTACCACATTTTGGGGTGGTAACTGCCCGAAATACCATTATGCAGGAGACTCCGCCATTTTTAACCACGGAGTACGCATGCTGGTACTGCGCATACTGAGATACGCATTACAGAAATGCGTGTACCGAGATACGCATCATGGAGATGCATATTGACGTCTGCACACGTCATTTCTTCTTGCACGACTTCGGAGCTCAGGCGACAAAACTTTCGCCTCCAAATCGCCTCTCCCCGTCCATCAGCTTAAGGCAACGTCCACAAAAACTACACACAGAAAAATGTTGCCGACGCATTTCTCTTCATAATTCTATGTTCAGTTGATGAATTGTGGCCCCGCAGGGGCGTGTAATACCGATCTGAAAACATAATCGGAGAAAAGAGCTCGATTTGGGCTTTCGAATACGGCTAATAAAATGTGAAATGGATGGTATAGGCTTGTAGAGTACAAAGAGACGATCATTTTGATATATTCCATTGTATTGAAATATGTCTGGAAGACACTGAACGAATCGATCGAATAATTGACCGGAAATCGCCTCCGGCATCGCTCGAGAGAGACAGTGAACAGTACGCATGTTGAACATGCGTATGAGTAACAACGCATGATGAACATGCGTATTGCGAGCACTGTTCACATGTTTGTAGCAGTAGGAGAATGCGTGTATGCCCTCCACACATTTCAGAAATGCGTACTCCCTATACGCCATCTCAGAATGCGTGGCCCGTGGTTAAAAATGGCGGGCTCTCCCGCATAGTGGTATTTCGAGCAACTGGATTAAAATAAGTGGTAGTGTGGGCACTCACCCTTAGGTGTTTATAAAAGGTAATATCATCAATCAATTAAAAGTAGACATCTTTTAATTTAAAAAAGGCATTCGGCTAATTATCACTAATTATAATATTTTACTGTTTTTTTTTTGCTATTTTTTGTAAGTATATATTTTTACCAGGTATCCGGGCCAGCTTGCGCGCACCACGATTAAATTTGGGTGTCCCGCTTATCTCCATGCGCTCAGCTGGAATCGAACCTGGGACCTCGGGATGGTAAGCCCCAAAGGTCGTGGCCTTAACAAGCTGAGACATCGGTGCAGGACATTATTTTACTGTTTATTTTAATAATTAAGATGACCGTGCTAAAAATCGAACCGACAAACTTTCAATGCTCGTGCGATGCACGGGTTTCTTTTATTATGTTATAAATTTTATTTAATATTACAATTATGTTTTTATATAATCATTATTTTTAATATTTTTTAATTTAATATAATTTAATATACTCAACGTTTACGGATTATACTAATGTTTCCCTAATATAAACAATGTATACAGAATTTTAATTTATTTTATTAATAATTAAAAAACACGGTGTTTGTCTTCAGCAAGACTTAATGTCCTAGGCAAAGACGTTAAAAGGCTAATTGTCCTAAACTGGACATTAAAAGGCTTAATCACACTATGTCTATGCTAAGGTTCTCTTGCGATGATGATATGGGCAAAGGGTTGCTTTGTGGGTAGTGCATTGAGCAGACGGGTGCTCGAAGGGCTCCTATTCATGAGCAAAGACGTTAAAAGGCTTATTAGGGATCTCCCCCATGGGGATTTCCTTGGTACTTCGTATCAGAGGTACAAAAGAGAACTAGGCGGGTTATAGATAATATTCTAGCCTGGAATCTAGTCTCTAGAGGGCCAAAGGCCTTTGAAAGAAGGAGAAATCCTGATATTAATGATTATAAGATTAGTTTTAAATGAAAATGGTAACATGTTCAAATTAGAAAGAAAATATTAATTATTGAAATATATGATACAATTAATTTTTTAGGTGTTTAAATATTAATGATTGAAAGATATGATACTATTGATTTTTTAGGTGTTTATAAAAGCAATATATTCAACTAAAAATAAATTTTAAAAAAGCAATCGATTAATTACCATTAATTATATTATGTTATTATTTACCGAAAACCAAAACTTTCAATGTTTCGGCTTTAATATAAATAGTATAGATATATTTTTCACAATTTCAAAGAAAATTAGTAATCCTTGAAAAGTTACAATCTAGTATTCTAATGTGTAAAATTTAAGTAGCAATCCAAAATTCAAATTATTTTAATGATACTATTATTCAAAGATAATGTTAAATAAAAATTTCAGATAAAAAAAAAGTAAATATAGCAAATTAAGTATTTCAAATTTATAAAATGACTATCCAAATATATTTTTTTTAGCTTAGAGTTTAGCACATGCTAAACAATTAACTTGAAAGAGATGTATGAAAATGTTAAATCAGATATTAAACTTAGAATTTGTACGTAAATTAATTTATTATAATATGTAATGTTTTTTGCCTTACATTTTATACTATATGTAAAAAATTATATTATATAAAGTATATCATTATATTATATAACTAAACATTATATTATATAACTAAACGGATCGGATCGTGATCAGCGGATCAGATTAGCCTACATCCATATCCAATTTATTTGTTATTTGGATCATCCTTATCGGATCGAATATCAGATCGGATATTTTTCAGATCAATCCATATCCATTTAAATCGGTCCTGATCGGATCGGATATTCGATCATTGACAGGTCTAATTAGAAATACTTCCGCTTCTAGTTGTTTAGCTGAACAGAAACAACCAGCAGGACTTTAAAATAAAATTCATCAGCACAACCACATTGTTACATCTTACATGCATAAACAATTAAACATTACTTCAAGCTAATAGTCCGCATAAACCTTCCATCAACTCTTTTGTGAAAATTCACGCATGATCATATGATCCTATCCAATCACAATGTTAAACCAAACCCAGTCTATTTTAGTATCATTTCGAAACAAGCCACGTCACTGGATTGTTCTATAACAATCCATAGGTGACACATAACATACAGTTTGCTGTGCCAAGAACTGATGGAACATAGTGGATTTACCAAAGCTGGGTTTCAAACTTCAAAGATATGCCCATGCTGAAAAGCTCTTGGCATAATAGCTTTGCTCCGTAAGGCACATTTACCTTAACAATGTTTTCGGCAGACTCACAATAACGGCAATATGGTCCCCTGATTTTGTGTTTACCCACTGTGCGTTGTATTACATTTGCTGTGTGCTTGCATGTTCGACATATATGCATCTGCGAGTAGTCACTACATAAGAAGAGTCGCTCCTGCAGATTGGCTGATGCTCCATGGGCTATAAGACAATCACGCTCCATCTCCCCAAACTTAACTCCACCAAACCGTTTACGGTCAGCAATCGGTTGCCTGGTGAGAGGATGAACTGGGCCCGTGTTCCGGTATTTGACTTTGTCTTCAGCCATATGGGTTAATCGCTGGTAGCATGTTGGGCCCATAAACACGAGCGAGCGTATCATTTCACCGGTACGGCCATCATAAACTCTCTCGCTTCCCCATCTAGATAATCCAGCCCTGCCAGACATGTAAAATAGTGATCAGACTCGAGGTTATTAGAGGTGTAGCTATGAGATATACAAGACGAAACATGAGTCGTGATTTGGCAAGTTGATACACTGACAATTCTGCATGTTGATCCCAAGAAGATTCATCAAACTTTATCTATAATCTAATTAATATTATCTCACCTCAAAATGATGAATGACTCAAACTTGTACTATATACTCTATATATAGTCAAATACATTATTTGTTAAGTTTTGACGATGAAGGGAATATATATATATATATATATATATATATAGGGAGTTGCTCAAATGAGACCCTTCTTATAATGAGACCCTCCCTTATAATGAGTCCCCCTCATATTTCTTGTATTCTAGATGGCCCCGCTACCCAATACGAAAAAGTCCCATAATTACATCCTCTATTCATTCATCAAAAAAAAAATTAAAATTTTTTTTTTAAAAAAAATTTAAAATAAACCACTGCCACGTCATCATTTTTTTTCAAAAAAAAAAAATATTTTATTTTTTTCTTTTCATAAATGGATAGAGGGTAGAATTATAAGACTTTTTCGTATTGGGTGCCCCTAGCGGGGCCCTCTAGAATACAAGAAAAATGGGAGGGACTCATTATAAGAGAGGGTCTCATTATAAGTTTAAGAGGGCTGTATTGAACATCTCACTGTGGTACGCGACCACTCGGCCGTCTTGCCATAACACGGCTCCCAAAGCATGAGCAGAAGCGTCCGTCTTGATTTCGAACGGCTTCTGAACGTCTGGCATGGCCAGAACCGGTCCTTCGCAGACTTTCTCCTTAAGTGCCTGGAACGCACGCTCTGGATCCTCTCCCCATCTCGAAAGGTCTGTTTTCTTTTCTGGGCCCCGAGTAAGATCAGCCGGGAGTCATTTTTTATGAATCTTTGGGGTCTCATTTGAGCAGCCCCCTATATATATATAGGCTAGCGTTCAAATAGAAACCAACCTTAGAATAGAAACTAGAAACCTACACTAAATAAATTATATTTCATTTATTTTAATGGCCCCGCTAGGGGCACCTTCACAAAAAACGTTTAAAATTCTTGGCTCTATTCAACAAAAATATAAAAAAAATTTAAAAAAAAGTTACTGTTCACGTGCCACGTCATCACGTGAACAGTAACTTTTTTTTTATATTTTTGTTAAATAGAGACAATAATTTTAAACGTTTTTTGTATCGGAGTACCCCTAATTTGGTCATTAGATTAGCTTGAAATATTTAATTTAGGTTTAGTTTCTAGTTTCTATTCTAAGTTAGTTTCTATTAGAACAAAACCCTATATATATATATATATATATATATATATATGCCATTGCAACATACAGAACACTCTTATAAAACAATCAATAAAGAACACCTTAGATCTAAATTGGCCCCGCCCGGGGCACCCAATACAAAAAGTTGTTATTTTTTTACCCTCTATCCATCAAGCAAAAAAAAAAAAAAAAATTATTGTTCATGCTGACGTCAGCAGTGATGTCATCATGAACAGTAAATTTTTTAAATTTTTTATTTTTCTTTTCTTGATGGATAGAGGGTAAAAAAATAACAACTTTTTGTATTGGGTGTCATGACGGAACTTTTATATTTGATTAAATATGAGGTGTTCTTTATTGTTTGTTATGGAGTGCAACTCTCTCTCTCTCTCTCTCTCTCTCTCTCTATATATATATATATATATATATATATATATATATATAGTGACAAGTAAACGCGCAAGAACAAAACCCTCTGACTTTTTTGTATCAACCTATCCGAACTAAGCACAAGCATAAAAATAAATGATGAACCAACCCAGAAATTATGTATAGTAAAAAAAAAAAAGAAGAGTATAAATATATTACTTGTGGAGTTGGTCTGCTATGCCATCCACGGAGAGTGTGGAAAAAGGGGTGGCATATTTTTCAATACCCTTGAGGGCAATCCCTTTACCCAGAGCAGCCTCTAAGAGCTGACCAGGAGTCTGACGTGAAGGAAATGCATGTGGATTAATCACGATATCTGGAACTATCCCTTGTGCGGTGAAAGGGAAATTCTCCTGCGACTCCAAAAAACCGAGGACGCCCTTTTGCCCATGCATGCTAGAAAATTTGTCCCCTAAAGATGGAGACCGAACCTACACCATTCAATCAAAAATAAAATCACTAAATCACCAATAGAAAAGACAATATGCACATACACAGAGCATGCCTGGTGAGTTCCAAATATTAGGAGTAATTTAACTTACAAGAATCTCATTGTTCATTATACACGTTATATGCATGAATGTGATTTTCAAAAGATATAATGTGGCACCTGGAGTAAAGTAATAGCAATTTCCTAAAGGGTTGATGGCTCCCAAATGGGGTCAGTGCCTCCATTTTAAGATGCTAACTAAAGGTATTTAAGTGATCACTACTCTCACTAAAGCTCCTACATAAGAATAAAAAACTGCACTCCTGTTATAAACAGTAGAAGGGAGATTATGATATATTCTAGACCTAAGTCCTAACAGCAATATCCACTTGAATTCAGGCAGACAAAAGTTTATTTGTTTGTCTTTCATTTATGTTTTAGTCTTTAGATCCCTGAAAATTAAGATTTGCTTGTAAAATGTATTTTATACTGTATGCAGCACCAGCTATGAAGCCTAAAAAACATAGTCACACACATACTTGAAACATGGACACAGACAGCCTTCTAATGGAATAATTCTTCTTCACATGTTAACAAAATGACATGCACTGAATCAAACAAACATATTAGCTGTAAAAGATCTTATTTATATATGCAATTAATATAAAACGAATCACAGCAACACCAGTTTACGTCACAGATACAAAAGTGAACAGCCATCTTTTACGATAAAAGCAATTATGAAGCTTGAATACACCGTTATATATATACATCTAACTCTTCTTCTTTCATTTTACATGTGTTAGGAAGATTTACCAAATGTTCCTATACCACCCCTTGGTGAATCTATGAATGTACATAAGACGTATTGCTCTCTACGCATGTACACGAGCCTTACTGTTCAATATGAGTCAAGAAATTAGGCTAGCCTATGAGTCAATGCTAGAAATAGCATGCAGGCTTTGCAGAGAAAGACCTACAACACTTTCTTTTTACCAAAAGACATCCCTCAAGAATGTGGGAATCTGTACTCAGTGTTCCGTGCAATTTCTTTGGTTGCGGAACTCTAAGGTTCAATTTGCACAGAAAACTAACTTCAATGATCAATATACATTTAAATTTATTATGGTTTAAATTGTCATTTAGCCGATATAAAAGAGGGACTGAGTACAACCTATTCTTTTACCTATAAATTACACTCACATTCCTCGAGATATAGAAACTACCAAAGACATATATCTAGTTGCGAATTGGCCATATCTCACCCCCATCGTTAGCTACTAATAGATTGTTTTATATTTAAGACCGTAATTACAGAGTTTAAAATATTTATCACTCACAAAGGGTGGTAGTTTGCGTTCAAGGTTTCCTATATATACTACTTATGACTTCTGGACACCAAAGAAAGTAGGAAGAAGTAACTGAAATTTCAAAGAGAAATGTTCCATCAAGGTAGCTTCTGCTTTAAAATCCATCAACTACTGCAAGAAATGCATCAAATTATGCAAATATTACCTGTCTCAAAGATACTACACCGAAGTTTTTTCCTTCATCATTAGCAGAGAGTACTACTCTGTGAACCGTGCCTCTTTCAGTGTGCTTCAGTTTTAGACTCTGGTCAGCCCCTGATTCTGCATGTTTCCCAATAACAATATCACCATCCCGCAGACTTGCACCAATATATGGGAAACCATCTTCTTCCAAGCTGTCAACACGTCCAACTCTGCTTTGGATCTTTCCAAACTTCACTAAATCTTCTACTTTCTGTGGCTTGGAAAATGCCTCCTCGTTGTAGATATCAGCTTTGTAGCTTCTGATGTGCTCTGACCTAAACATACCACGTTCTGCTGAAGCACGATTCATTACTAAAGAATCTTCCTGGTTATAACCAAAGTGAACGTTGACTGCCACAATAGCGCATTGCCCATTATAAAATTCTGGCCTTGATGGCATTATATTGGAATCAGGTCTACCTAGACAATCAAAAACCATTGTTCGGAAAAGAGGTTTTTGGGGATAATATAACTGATGTGTAAGAGTATCAGCTCTGATGCGTGGATTTGTAGTAGAATAACCTATCGCCTGATGGGAGTGTTTCTGAGACTGGTAGAGAACCCTTTTCGCATGATTATGATTCGCAAAGGGGATAAGTCCACAGCTTAAGCCTAGCAGAAATGACATGTCAAGTTCGCAGTGTGTATACTTCACGGGTAGATCTCCTCCATTTTTTGTCCTGAGATACTCAATTCCCCATGCAGTACGACAATCTTCCTCCTCCTCAGCTCCAATAAGCTCAATAATGCCATTGTCCAAAAGAGATTGAAAGTTACAGTCTCCCTTATATATTGATTTGATTCTCATTACATTTCTGACAACTAGAAGAGGCCGTAGAACCCTTCCAGCATCACAAAATATGCGTACTTCTGCCTGCTGCTCATCTCTTTTGATTTCCACCTGAAATAAAATCAAACTACAAATTTAGTCCACACACTACCTAAAAGTCTAAAACAGTCTAGATGCACACCGCACTTGCACAGTGAAAGATGGAGATAAAGAGAGATGCCTACCAAACTGCTATACAGTATAATTACATTGACATTCAGACATATACATATGTCAAAGTTATACTACTGGTTCAAGCATATCTCAGTAGCGAAAGGTAACTTTATTTCATACATTAGCAGGTGCCCCCTACCAATAAACAAGTATGACAGCCAATTTCTGTTATAAAGATTATAAAGGAAACCAAGCGTATCAGAACAGGATGCAATTCAGTTCTTTACTTTGCTGAAAAAATATATTCATTTACATGGATAAATGCCCATCAGTGTTACAAAAGGCAAAAAGCGCAGCGAAGTGCAAAGGGCCTCTTGTAGCTTAAATGCAAAGAGAAGTGCAGCCTTTTACGCAACGCTTTTTGAAATGCACTTGGATTTTTTGAAGCGAAGCCCAAGGCTTTTTGAAATAGGGAACCTGCCCTGACCCGTCCTACACTCCTAGATGAGTCCAGGGCTAATGTAGGGAAGAGAATGTACATAGGCATAATGCCTTTGCCTGCGGGTATAGAAAGCTTACATAATACCAGCAGGAAAACCTAGCACAGATATGTTTCTATAAAAAATTTTACAAAGCACGAAGTTATTGGCATGGCATTCATAGGAAAATGGGGTGGAGCGGAGAATTTAGAGTATTCATGAGGGTATGGGAATTATAGTAAAATACCAGCAGACAAACAGAGCGTGTATTAGAAAATAATACTTTATGAGGGCTTGAAATTGAGGAACTGATTATCTGGATAGAAACCTTGATTCTTGCTGGATAATTGCCACAAAACGTGGATACGTAATTTCCAATTTGAAATTTAAAAAAAATTTGAAATTGTTTCACACAGGTACGATTTTATGAAACAAGGAATATAAAATGATATAAGATTGTATTTGGAAATACCCTTTCATCGAAACTATCTTCGCAAAGAAATTTATTTTCTAATTGCAAAACCCGTTACCGTAACTGATCCTATTATAGTGAAAACTGTAGTTGGCGATGCGATACCAGCAATATGTTGCTCAATTAAAGAAAATCGACAATCGTCAACCTCCAATGAAATTAACTGAAAGAATGCTCACAAAATGAACAGGAGACTGCTACACAAAGTAACCATGGTAGATTAACATTTTGGTCAATCATATTTCACCCTCCAAAATCAATAATAATTCTGATTATAATAAATTCACTGAAGGATATGTAACCAAGGGAAACACAAAACTTTTGTACACACTAGATAACATAGATGATGAAAACCATTTTCAGTCAGAGGAAGGTCCTCTTCCTTGGTAATAGGTGACAATCTAGAACAGAAAAGAAATTAAAAGATGATCTCAATCTAAAGCAGAGGGCCAAAAGAACAAGACAAGAGACATATCAAAGCAGAAGGAGAAGGTTTGAATTTTAAAATTACCGAGCTGAGATCTAGAAATGAACAATAAAGGTTTCCAGAACCAACCAAGCAAAAAATCAACAAGTGCAATCCAAACACGATGAAAAAATACACACAACTTGCTGCAAAACTGCCTAATGGGTTCGTTCAAGAGCTCCAAAAAAGCATTCCAAGGAGATATAACTGATAAGAAGTAAATTACTAAAAGCAAATGTGCTTAAAAATGAAATAGATTGATTAGGTGAAATTAAGAAATAAATCAAGAAAATTCTAAAGTGTCAAATTGATTACCGAGGGTTTAAAAACCAAGTTTGCACCCCTTAGAAAACTGAGGTACCTTATACAGCAGAAGAAATTTATGGATGTTTAAGACACTAAGAAAGAAAATCAATGATTAAAGACCGCCCGCAATATTCATTTAACCTCTGTTGCCTTCAATATAAACACCTAAATTGTTGTAGTGGTGGTTCACTTTTACGAAATTGGCAGCAGAAATGATGTTGATGAAACTGAAGTATGAACAGAGTAAATTGAAGGGGCAGAACAAATAGAAGATAAGACTAAAAGTCTTTACCCGGCCAAGGGACGTCATATTATATCTTAAAATGCGGTATTATCTTCGTAGATCAGTTTTATCTAAGTTAACACTTCAAGTAAAGATAGAGTCGGAGGTAATGATACTACCTTATTTAGTAGAACATGGATAGGGACAATTTAAATAGTATGCTGTCCATTCCTATAACAAGAAACATGTAAAGTAAAAATAATCTTCCTTATCTATGCAATAATTAATTTTTATTTATTTACGCTGCGTACTACTAGCAATATCTGCAATAATATGCATATGATGTAACACATTTTTAATGACTAGGTCACAACACAGCACTATATAAAAAATGCTGTAAAATGGATGCATAGTTTACAACTACCACCATAACTAAGCAAAAGAAATTCATAGCAGATTGCAAAAGACCATGATGCACACGAAGCCCAAAGCAGCACGCACAAATCTATTTACCATGATTTTCCTCATTTCTGTTAACAAAAACTTAATGCTCCATTTGTTTCATAAAACATGCAAATCAGTTTCTAAAAAGTGATTGCTCATGCTTATCATAGAACTAATAGTGCGAATGAATCTGAAACCCTGATATAATATATGCTAAACGAATCCTTCTGCATGTGAAATTTTAAGGTACCTGGCTTGGTACTTCCTTTTTGTGCCGCATACTTCTCAATTTTGCAACAAATGAGGCTGAATCATGACAAACTCCAACTAGTTCTCCATCAAGAAAAACAAAATTCTTTCCATGAAGTGAAGTCGAAGTATCATCGACCAACTCTTCCATCCCACAGTCTAGCAATTTGTCAATAATTGGTTCAAAAACACTCGTACTGACGAGTCCAGTGCTGGCTAAATTTTTTATCAAACCACAATTTTCTCCATCTGGAGTAGAGACAAAACATATCTTTCCCCAATAGGAAGGGTGGCTGCATCCAAAAATTATGCACATGATTATAATAAGTACAGGAATGGAATTGGAATTGATGTTCCTATTACTATGGTTCAAATAATAATTGTAGAGTATTGTGCAACTGTATAGAGATGCAAGTTCAAATTTCAAAGCATGGTCATTAATTCTTCTACTCGTTCCATCAATTCTTGAGTCCGAGCCAGACAAAAACCCTGACCCGGTTAAAAATCTTAATATATTAAGAAAAAAATAAAGACATATCTGAATTAACAGCACTATTTTTTATAATCTATCTGCCTGTAGTTCTAGAGTTCTCCACTTTCCAGAGTCAATACATTCTGTAACCAGTGGCTACATGGAAATATGTTCATGATATACGACCGTTAGATAAAAATATCATCTACTCAGCTTTGCTGCAAATTGAGCCTCGTTAGTTCTCATTCTGGTCTTGACCCTTTTTGGCATAATTTCAACTTGAAATGACCAAAACAACACATCTAAAAAATGTTGGCCCTTTTTAGCAACAGCTAACGCATTTTAAAAATGAGTAACACTTTGTTTCCTTTTTTTATGTTTGTAATTAAAGCACAAATGCTCAATATTTGCATGTGTTATGTGCACTTTTTTTTTACTGTCTATCAAGTATCAATGCAATTTATATACACGTTAGCCTTAGTCAAGTACCACAAAGATAAAAATGTGTGACATCTATTTAATGCAGTAAACTACTAACACTTCCATGGTTGACTTTTTAGCTAATAAACATTTATTAACAGGAAGAAGAAAACCAAGTCTTCACCCTTAAAGCTTGTTTACTCAATCACATGGGCAAACAAACAATTGCCAATCCTTTAATACATCATGCATATCATAGGCATTAGAGGGTGCTAAAAAGGGCCAACTTTCAACACAATAACAGTAGTTTCTGAGAATTTTAGTACTACTGAATTATTAAGACTCTCGCTTAAACTATTGATTTATGATTACATAAAATTATTCTAGAAAATTCCCTTCATATTAAAAAATGTTCCAGAATTCGCATCCGTTTTCTTTTGTTTCATTTTAGCGACTTTTTAACTAGATCCTGGTCGACTGGCCAAGGTGAAGCTAACCTAATTAAGAATTTCCAGTTGTGGTGTTGGCGATTATATCTCATTTCATTGTTTGACTGCAGATGAGTAGGTGATCCTATTTATCCGTCTTCTTGAAGTGATCTTATATAAGCAGCTGACTTGATTCTTTGACAGTTTTACTATTCAGACCTGGCATAGATGATTCAATACTTGTACAAATTAAGTTTGTCCTTCCCTGTCACGTCTTATATGATACATATATACTAAACACTTTACTCCTTATGAGAATTGCTGATCCCCTTAACTGGATATAAGACAAAATTCAGATAATTAGTTACATGCACTAAAAGATTACTAATCACTAGAAATACAACCCATGGAATATAGAAATTTTGTTCTGATTTACTAAGCTTAGTGCCTGTTGTGTAAAACTTACTTATAAGTTGAATCCCAAAACTAAAAAATAGACACTTGATTTTTTTATAACAAATTTGCAGTTTAACTTGAAAAAGATTAATATTACTCTTTTGTTTGTGACTTCTAGTAGACTAGTACTAAAATAATTATATTACATGTGATAATTCATGGATTATGTTTCCAATAGAACGAGAATAAATATTTATACAGCCCCATTTAATTCTTGTACACAGATCTATAGAATACCGCACGAGCACTTAGTGCGGTAAGCATGCAGGGTACGAATATCATGTTTAGTGTGAATTTAATTGTTAGTTTTTGCTACAAAACTTTTATATAATTTACTTGCTTTTCAATAAATTATGATGTGGCCCCGTACCCGTGTACAAAAATATGACAGAGTCCCCATGTCCCTGTTTTCAGAAATTCTAAGTGGAAGACTCACCTGGTCAGATTGACACGGACCACAATGAAATAGCTCAGAACACAACTATACCCTATTAGTTTTTCCAAAAGATGAGTAAAAAAAGAAGCAGCTACCACTGCCAAAACGAATGTCTTGCAACAATATACCTACTAACAAGAAGAAAGTGTAAAACTGAGCATGTACATGAAAGTGACTAGCAATAGTTTGTTACTTACGGATATCGAGCCCCGCCAATTTTCCCCGTGTATTCAACACGCTGACGTGTTCTTCTCATCTCAGATATTGATTGGAGTGGATTAGTTCGGCTCAAATTAGCCACTACACCAGATATCTTTTCTGCTCTCTTGTATGGATGAGACCATGCTCCAGTGGAGAATGCCCTAGAAAGCCCATTTGTAATAACTGAGCAGTCTAAATAGTGTTCAATTCGATTCATAGTACGATCTCCATCAAGATCTCTTTGCATAACCTTGATCATTCTCCTCTTAGCATGATTAATATGAACTCTAAGTTCACGATCTAAAAGCTCACTGGCCAGCTCTAACCTTTTGTTTCTGAAATCATCCCTGCAATCGATTTTTCTGCGGCCAGTATAAGCCTTTAAGAGACACTTCACCATATAGGCTAGAAAACGAGCCTTTTGCTTGATACCAATAAGTTTGGGGAACAGAAGCTTGTCAATGCACTCTTTAACAGACTCTTCCGGTGGATATTCACAAGTTTTAAATTGTTTTTCCAGATACCTAAGAGCCATTCCACTTCTACGAAAATTTTCGCATTGCTTGTCAGCTTCACGCATTGAAGCTCTTAGAATATTCACAACAGTATCATCTTCAGCACCAGCATCGATTAGATTCACAACCTCTTTATCAGAGGAAACACCAAGCGCAAAAAACAATATCCAGATCGGCATCTCGGTCAGGAAAGCGACACTGAGAACTTTTCTTCCTCCAATTTGTGGAATTATAAAAGTGTCCACTAGTTTCACATGCACCCTTTTCCTTATAAATGTATGACGGTATGAAGCAATCCAACTGGGATTACTAGACAACCATAGCCTCTTCAAGCAGCTTTGCTCCTGAGCAACAAAGATCTGGAGCAACAATGAGGATTAGTTAATATTTAATGTACACAACTTAGAAAAACACACAATAAATACCACATCCTTCATCAGACAGGATTCTTCATGGCAATACGTGTAAACAGTCACTGGCAACTACTTCAAGCTTATGGCCTTGCTTAACTGAGCATATTTGGACAATATAGAAGGGGAGAAAGAGTTCTGTTAAAAATTTAAAGTCAGATGACTTGAAGAATGATAACCTTAATTGAAACAAGAGGCAATACACATCAGATGCTTTATATACACAGGTTTGAATTGTTTTCAAATACAAAGAAAATATGACAGAATGTGCTTCAAGCATTTCGTCAAGCTAATTGAAAAAGTTATTAACCGCAACTATCAAACTAGATCAATATCAATCAGCCAATCATGAAGTTTCCCTCTATAAAATAAAAGAACAGTAAATCTTAGCAGACACACATAAACACTACTAAAACACTTATTTACTATTCTCTTGTTATATTTATCTATATGTTATTGACTTACATTTATCTGATTGTTATTGAGGTCTTTGGTTGTTACTGTGTTATGACTTCGACCTTCTCTTTACAGCCTGCTTCATAGTCATATATGTCTTTTACTGTTCTAGTCCAAGAACTCAACCAAATAATCATGGATGACAATTCACGCAATTAACGTAATACTAGATCACAAAGGAATGAAGTTAAGATGACGGTGTGGTTTTTCAATATCTAATACACTACACGTATCAGAAATTTAGGCTTAGTTTAAAGGGGTACACCTATAAAAAATTACAGTATATGATAGCATCGATAATAATTTTTTATTTTTTAAAATGGATAAGTAAATAGTGTTTAATATTGTAATGCTATGTAAGATAGCTTTTTTTAGTGTATTAGCTTTTATCAAAGCCATTACTGTAAATTTCATTCAATAAAATAATTTAAAATATAAAAATAATATAGACAAGAAAATTTTGTTATAGTCAATATCATATATAATAATTACAAGAACTACAAGTACTTTTAAAAAAACTAACATCATATTTAATACCATTTTTTATTTAATATAAATTATTGTTGTTATTAGAGACTATAGAAATTATTTTTTTGTCCATGCACGTGAATTTCAATTGCAAAAAAAAAAAATAATAATAATAAACATGAGTAGTATAAAAAAGAGCTAAATTGTTCCTAAAATAGTTATTGCATTTTAGCAGTACTTGTGTATACTAAGATTTATTCTATGAAAGAAACAAAGAATAAAAGACGTCACCTTCTCAGCTCCATTGATTATGAAATAACCTCCATGGTCAAAATCACAATCACCTTTGCTAACTCCTTTCATCCAGCACAAATCAGATTTCACCATAACCGGAAGCTTCCCTATAATCATTTCCGTGCAATTTTCGCTAGATAGAACCTTCTCTATATATTGATGTTCGTCATCCCCAAAGTTGTCGCTTCTGACCATCTTTTCGTTGTATACCTAATGTTCGCAGCACATCAGTAATGGAACATAGTATGCTTGGGTTGTTAGCAGGTAAAATGTTTGAGGTACAAGATTGTCGGGACCTTTATATAGGCTTAGGTTTAATACAGGAGAGTAACGTTATGATAAGCAAAAGTCAAACTACAATGATATACATCTAAAATCAAGATCATTACAAAATTCTATAAATGGTAGTCTTATATGCTTATAAAGCACACTAATATAGCACGAATACAGAAGTGTGTGTGCGTGTGCGTGTGCGTGTGCGTGTGCGTGCTTACTCCTGACAATAGTACCTTAAAGTTGACCTGAACTTGCATCCTGGCTGCATATGTCATATTCTGAAGCCTAGCATGTCTCGGCAACATATCCACAAAACAATCACCATCATCAGTTGAAAATTTTTCGCCTGCAAAGAATTTTGGTTGTTCAAAGGTGACCTTTCCAAACTTTACTGATGCAGATCTCCATTCACCATCACCATATTGAGATGGATCATGAAAAGGCTTAACTATAATCTCGCCAACTGAATCAAAAATATCTTGGATTCCATTTCTTATGAAGTCGTTGTAAGAGTTCAGTTGATGACTTATCAAGCCATATTGTTTGAAAAAGGATTGAGCTGCTGTCTTCAAGAACCTCTTCAGCTCAACTTCTTTTAGACCTCTTAAAAGGTTGTTACCGTCTTCAGAAATATAATCCACGTCCATAGCTTCTATACCCATTGCTTATCTAATCGGTAAACAAAGACATAATTTAACTCACAAAGTCAACAAGTCAAACCATCTTAATAGAGTTCATATCAACATAAAACCACAAAAGCTATACTACAATGTTTCGTCAGAAATTCATAAACAAGTAGGAAACTATAGAAACACAAAAACAAAGAGCAATATGAGGGAAGACACAATATATCTCATCCTATTTCTTTCACCCATACCTTCAATTGTTAACGTAGCCTACTTTAGCAGTAACATTCCTCTAGTGTTTCGATTATTACTAATCTCCAAGACAATTTGAAGCTTATAACACAAACAAAGTTTCATATACCCACAACCACAATCAGAAGACATACAACGATCTTTAAATTCCCATATGCATATAGAATCAATGTGTACATCCCATATGCATATGATCAATGTGTGTGTGTATACACAATTACAGTGTTCTGCTCAAAATTATTAGATTTCTATTAATAGTAACAATTTATGAAGTAGTGTGAATGCCCCTATTATCACAATTTTTCAGTAATAATAGTCAAAATATCACTTGTCAAGAACAGAGAGTTACATAAGAAAAGAACAAAATGTATCTAAAATACCATTTCACTCACCCATTCTTTAAAAAATCCTTAATGTAACCTACTCTACAGCAGTAACATCCCCACTAATGTTTCGATTTATCGCTCACCCCGAAAACAATTCGAACCTTACATCACAACCACAACTTCAAATACCCACAGCCATAAGCAGTAAACATACAACAAAATCTTTCAATTCAGGTATATAAAGATTACATTTTTCTACCTCTAAGCACATTAAACTTGCAACATTATTGAACAAAATCATGCATAAATTGCAAATAAAAACCCTTAATCTTCACCCAAAAATCCTCTAATTTTCTAGCTGATTTCACAAACAAAATAATCAAGAAGAAAGCATCAAGTGCATAGAGAGACTTACAGAAGTGAATGCGATATAGAGAAATCAGCTTCACATGAAAAACTTTCTAGGGTTTTGCACTCAACAAGAAATGATCAGTGTATTTATTAGTGCTGCTCAAAATTATAAAATATACATAACGGGAGAGAAGCACTGTTGGTGTCATGTTCTTATTTTTCTTTTTATTGTTGGTGTCTTTAAGTACTAGGCCGAATGTTTGTAAATCGACCGAATCCATGTTTGTGACATGATGCTCTTATACTAGTTTGCGTTCGCCAACAATTGTGTTTGTTTACGAATTTGTTCTCGCCAGTATTTTTGTCACTTTGTTTCTTAATTTAATTATCAATTTTGTTGGCGAATTTTCATGTCAAACTACTGTATGTTTTAATCAAATTCAATTCATTTATAAGTTGAACCTTATATTTGTTTTCATTTCGATCAATTTACAAATCCAAACGAACCCAATCCAAATTTTTTTTTTTAGCTGATGAACATGTAATCGACTCATTTACAAATATACATACAAGAGATTAATATATTCAAATATTATCTATCCATAAATATTCTTTATTAATAAATGAGATTCTTTTATAATGTTATTACAATAGTTCAAACCGCACTCAAAGGTAGGGCATTTCCCATTTTTATAGAATGTGTTGGACTATGGAGTCCAAGAAGATATAATTTGTATTTAGATTAGAGAAAAAGGACCCTGAGATATATTTCAGGGAACTTTTCCTAAGATATATGCAAAATATCCTTTAAATCTTGTTGGGCTTGCAGGGCTAATTAAAAATCTCTAAATTTACTAAAATACCCATCCTATTTTTATATATAAAAATTATGTATTTCAGGGAATTTACCTGAGATATATCTCAGGCTCCCTACTCTCTTTAGATTAATAGACTAAGAAAGAATGCATATTAGGCTCGTTAGGCCATCTCCAAACATTACTCTACTTTAAAACAATTTTATCTTCAAAATACCACCTTTTTCACTCTATATTACTATTTCTTCTCCAACCATTACTTCAAATTTTACTTCAAATCTACTTTATCTATATTTAAAATAATAAAAATATACACATGTACAACAATAATAAGCAATGTGAGTATACAGGGAGTGGAATGGACATGTGGCAAGCAGTAATGCATTGCTTTATATGTACAGTATGACTTCAAATATAGAGTTAAACAGTGCTTGACTTCAAAAATGAAGATAAAGTTACCTGCTGTTGGAGGTAGTTTTAATAGGTTTTAACTTCAAATATAAAATAAAGAATGGTTTTAAAGCAAACATTGGAGATGCCTTTAGCTTTTGTATTGATTCTTAGGCCCAAAGACCCATGAGTGTAAAACTAAAAAGACCCACAAGGATCCCCTATAAATACCAAACAAATCCCACTTGTAAAGGGGTTGGCAATTTAGAATTATAGAGTTGTACCTCCTAAAAGGAGAGAAAGATTTCTTAATGAAAACATTCTTCATCTCATTCTAGTATCTTCTTCAGTGTTATCGATATTAATACTATTATTATTATAAGAATAATCTACTCTCCATCATTTGGCGCTAGAAGGAGCTCTGTAATCTAAGATTCCAACCAAAAAATGGATGAAACTGAACCTGTCGTTGAGCAGATAAGTGCGAGAAAGGAGATGTTAATGGCCCCCCGAGCAGGTAGCCAAATGGCACCTCCTTCATTGCAGCCGAGACGACTGTTTCAGGCAACTCAAGACGACGCTGATGGATCTCAGCGGCCAACCGAAGTAGTGCAACATACTATTCAGCCTGATACCCGCATGAGGGTCACAACAGCCACGGGCAAAATGGTGCTAACGAGTGATGCGTGTTTACACCTGCAAAAAGTTCAAAGAGAAAAAGAGCTCGTTGCTGAGATCGAAGACTGCCACCAAGATTCAGATGAAGAGCTATTTAATCTTGAGCAACAAAAACGAGCCTTAGAGGAAAAACTAAGGAGGCACCGACAAGCTCGTCGAATGAAAAAAGGACTGACAAATATAACAGCCCTACAAGGTGACGAGGACGTCGACGCCGAGGATGGTTTCCAGGGGAATGACTATAATGAATTTGAGGACGAGGTATCAACTGAGTCGACATACTCACGACCTTCCGCTCGTAAAAGAAGACCAATGCCGTCTGCGAGTCATTCATCTTGGCGGAGTGATTCTAACGAGTCGGTCAGACCTGAGGATATTGCGGAAATTCGAAGTGATCTTGCCATGTGCAGAGAGTTCATTCGAAATCAATCTGGTCAAATCACATCCACAGAGAGCCCATTATCGAGAGATATTGAGATAGCGTGCATCGATAGGACGTTGAAAACGCCCTCTCTAGATCATTTTGATGGAACGTTGGATCCAAGTGCCTTTCTCAATACATTTGATGGCCGTATGGCATTTTATGGACATTATGAAACAGCGAGGTGTCAATTTTTCTCCACATGCCTTCAAGGTACAGCTTTACGATGGTATAATAGCCTTCCTCCTCGTTCCATAGAGTCCTGGCAATCTTTGAAGGCGAAGTTTCAAACTAGATTCTCAAGCAATTACAAGGGTGGAAAGATAACGGCTTCGTTGATGAAAGTTCGAAAACGTGGTAATGAATCATTAAGAGACTTCTTAGTTCGATTTCGAAACGAAATTTCTGATATCCCTAACTTAGTGGAAGAACTGGCTATAAATTATTTAGCTACTGGAATTGATAAAAATCGCCATGCCGATTTGTTAGAAGAATTTTTTGAAAAAAACCCTCGAACTCTCCAAGCAGCTTTCCAAGTTGTAGAACATCGAATGACCTTGCAAGAGGCTGTAGGAAGCATCCAATCACCTCGAAGGACGTTTAGGCGAGAACGAAGTAGGAGCCCTCGACGGCATTCTCCAAGGACTAATTACAAACGAAACTATGATTCGTATTCAAGATCGAGCGACAGTCAGAGTCCCCAAAAATCACGACCTGAAAAGTTAGGTAATCGCGACATATCGTGGAAACCAAGAGAAAAACAAGAAAAAAAGTTCACGAAACTCACCATGACACACCAAAAAACCAAATAAAATAATTACGAAACCTTACAGTTATGATTCTCCAAAAATACAGAATTCCTCAACTGGACGTGGGTGTACAAAGGACCCCCACCCTCCTGAAACCTATCTGAAAAGACATCATCGTATTTCACCATGTTGGTTGAGTAGTCTATCGTCTTTTGTGAGACCTTTTGACAAGGAGGAACAAACTCGGGGTCAGGCACGGTATAATACATCCACTTCCCATACCATCCTGAATTAGACGATCTAACATCCACAATCTTGGAACGACCATTCAACTTATCAAAATAAACTTGCCCACGAGAATACTTTATTCCAAATATCGAGAAAAATAAGCGGATAGATGGCACATACCCCAATTCCGTACAACGAGCAATGAACCCAATCACCTGGGCCACAGAATTAGGAGTTAACTGCGAGACGCCACAACCTACGACCTCGAAGATGGTCAGATGAAAAGGGTGCATCGACAAACGCAACCCCAACTCAAAATGAACCATGGGAATCCCTTGCATACCAAATTCAGGCATCTCCCATATCCTATCCCTGGCTAAAGGAACTTTACAATCATAATCACCTTTCAAATCAACCCAAGATCCCACATCTACATTAATAGCACGATCAACGTAAATACTGGCATAGTTAAGATTAGGCCTATTTTTTAATTCCGACAAACCCCCAATTCTGGCATCTTCTACAACTTTCTGACGATTCGCTAAAGTTCGTGGACTAAGAGGAGGTAAAACCTGAGTTTCCCTCGCAATACTACTGGCCTCGTCTAAAAAATCGAAGCTATGGTCAGACAACTGTTCAAGGATCTCTATTTCATCCAAATTGACAAAACTTTCGAAACTCTCACCCTTAGTTGGCAGCCTACACGGATTCATACCATCGAGCGTACGGGAAGAAGAGGACGAGAAAGACATTTCTCTCATGATTATGCAGAATACAAGATACTTTGCAAAGAAAATCTAGAAAAATAAACTAAAAACAAAAGATAAGAACGTACCTGGCTAGAATAATGAAGGCAAGAGGCGCGAAGAATGAATATAAGTCCCCTAGAGAGAAACCTCTTCTTGTCTCGAAAAAACAAAATCGGAAAAATGAAACGCCGCTACAGAAAGAAATATATATAAAAAAACAAAACGGTTTCTCTTCCCACCTACCTAAAATTAACTATATCCTGTTTATTATTATTACTTTTTTGCAGGTATCAAAAAAGACGGGATCTAAAGATACCCTCTTCACTAGGGGGGACAAATGTTGGACCATGGAGCCCAAGAAGATATAATTTGTATTTAGATTAATGGACTAAGAAAGAATACATATTAGGCCCATTAGCTTTTGTATTGATTCTTAGGCCCAAAGGCCGATGAGTGTAAAACCAAAAAGACCCACAAGGATCCCCTATAAATACCAAACAAACCCCACTTGTAAAAGGGCAATTTAGAATTATAGAGTTGTACCTCCTAAAAGGAGAGAGAGATTTCTTAATGAAAACATTCTTCATCTCATTCTAGTATCTTCTTCATTGTTATCAATATTAATACTATTATTATTATAAGAATAATCTACTATCCATCACAATGTTTGCGGATACTATTTATTAATAAACGAAGCTATCTTTCCAATGTTATTACAATCTACATTGTAAACTTGCTTCCCTCTTATATGTTCACTTCCAAATAATATTTATTTATTTTAATTAATTTACTCTATCTCAAATTCAATTTTCTATAATTACATATTTAATTAACATTATGCATGTTTTGTTCACAAACACTTGCTCCTCCTTGGTGCTCAAGTCTTCTGCTATCATGTTTGGAGGGAAAGAAACGCAAGGCTGCATGAGAAAGGTGGCGTTAGTCCTAATAGACTTCTCGAAGGCATTGTTACTGATATAAAAGCTAGACTAATGACTTGTAACTAGTTTGTCAATGTGGCAAATGATCACAACTGTTCTACTTGGTTAAATTCTTATATGTTAGTTTTTTTTTTTCTGCTCTCTATCTGCAATCTCTTGTTTAGATTGCTTATAGATAGTCCTCCCCTTCGGTTTGTCGTTGGGCAAGGGTTAATCCCTGTTTTTGTTGTTTATAAAATTTAAATTTAGCAAAAAAAAAATTAACATTATGCATGTTTTAAAATATCTTATCTCTGCTCTACTGGCAACGATGATACCATTGTACTATAAAATATTTATAATATCATTAATACAATAATTCATATATATTGATACCATTAAATAAATTTAAGCAACCTCATAATACATTTACAACACAATTCATATAATACATATAACCAAAATCCCATTCTTTTTATGAATTATACATACGAAATTCATCCAAAATATCTCATATGATATAATACAACATCAAAAGACTCAACTATATATGTAAGTGTAAAAGCTGAAGAGCATGAAGTTTAGATTACTTGTTTTTTGATATGTTACTTAAACCTAAATCTACCATTCCAAATTTGATACGTAATAAAAATTTAATTTTTAGGATTACCTGAAAAATATTGGGATATTTAAAAAAATAAATATATTTTCTACTTTCTTTTACATTTTTACTGCTGTTAAAATGTGGTTTCAAATCTACACTTTCTGTTTTTTTTTTAAAAATACGGACATTAACAGTTAACACTTTCTCTTTTTACAATAATACGGACATTAACATTGTAACCGTTGCTGCCTTCCTTCTCATCTCTCATCTTCACGCACCTGCCTTGCCTTCTTCACGCACTCTCCTCTCTCTCCCTCTCGAAAGTTATCCGGTAAGCTCCATTATTTTGTACTCTGTCTCCCTCTCTCTCCCTCTCTATCTCTCTCTCACCCATACACACGCGGTTTATTGTTTGGAGTATCGGAGTAATTTTGTGACTATTCAAGGCTTGTTATGTATATAGAAGTGAAAACACTTGTTTATTTATGATTAAAGTAATTGAATTAGATGCTTATTGCATTATGTAATTGTTAAATTTAATTGATGTGAATAATATCAGTGTTTAAGTGTTACAGTGAAATATCAGAGTTTAGCTGGAAGTAGTCGGAGTTTAGTTAAACGCTGACAGATGGAAGCTCGACAGAGTTTGTTAAACTCTGTCTGACGGAAGCGTCTACAGGCCAACAGAGTTTGAAGAATTATTGAAGATAATTATGGAAGCAATATCTTTGAAGATTGGATAGCTGTCAAAGAGATTGAGTTGACTAAGGAAACGTGTAGCAATCGTAATTGATATCAATTGTATAGCTAATTTATAGGAGTATCAATTATCATTTGTATAGTAGCTGTATATCTTATAAATACAATTAGGTTAACCCTAGAAGGGTATCGTGCAACGCATAATCTTATCATTGTAACCTAAGAAGCTCTCTGTGATATTTTACATCACTGAGAGAGGAGTTATTAATTCCAAATAGTTTTTAATTGTTTAAACGTGTGTTTTCTTGTTATTCTCTCATACAATCTTGATTATTATTGTGTATTCGGCCTAACAAGTGATATCAGAGCCGATCTGTTACTTTAATACAGTTAAGATCCACACACAACTATAATCAATGGCAGAGATACCTCCTCCATCAGGTTCAAGTTCTGAGAAGACTCCTACTACTGTGAGTCGTTATGAGACAATTAGGGTTCCTA
Source organism: Saposhnikovia divaricata (assembly GCA_036435485.1). Lineage (NCBI taxonomy): Eukaryota > Viridiplantae > Streptophyta > Magnoliopsida > Apiales > Apiaceae > Saposhnikovia > Saposhnikovia divaricata. Next base: position 131,136,743 of record CM071594.1, on the reverse strand, counting down.
TTCTCATGCCTGCAGATTATTCAATCTGGAAGGTGAAGATGACTATATTTCTGGAGGCTACAGATCTAGAATATCTTGAGAGAATTTATGAAGGTCCTCATAAACCTACAAAGCTATCTGTTGCTACTGCTGGTCAAGAAGCTAAAACAGTTCCAAAGGAGAAGAAAGATCTGACTTTTGAGGATCTTTCCTCTATTGCTAAGGATGCAAAGGTTAGGCATCTACTTCATAGTGCCTTAGACAATGTTATGTCTAATAAAGTGATTAACTGCACTACTGCCAAAGAAATCTGGGATGCCCTTGAGGTTAGATGTCAAGGAACTACTGCTATCAAGAAGAATAGAAGGAACATACTCACACAGGAGTATGACCACTTTGAGGCTAAATCTGAAGAAACCATGACAGAAACATTTGACAGATTCTGTAAGTTGCTCAATGATTTGTCACTGGTAAATAAAGAGTATGATTTAGAAGACTCAAATCTCAAATTTCTTCTTGCTCTACCTGAAAAGTGGGATGTGAAAACAACCACTATTAGAGACAATTATGATCTTGCTGATACTGAGATTGATGAAATCTATGGGCTACTCAAAACTCATGAATTGGAAATGGAGCAGAGAAACAGGAGATCAAGCAAGAAGATAAAGTCTGTTGCTCTTAAGGTTGAAGAGAAACCCTTGAAGAAGAAGCTAAGGGAAAGGCTTTAGTCATACATTCTGAAAGTAAGTCATCAAACTCTGATGTTGATTCAAACACTGATGAATCATCTGATTCTGAGGATGATGAATAAGAAATGAGGAAAATGGCTGTCTTGATGGTGAAGACTTTCAAGAAGATGGGTTTCAAGAACTTCAAGAAGGGAAACAGGTTCTCTAAAGATTCAAATTCAGACAGAAAGAGTTTCAGAAAGTCTGAGAGAAAGGGGACTAAATCTGGGAAGAAGGACAAGTCTGAGATTCAATGCTACAAGTGTAAGGAGATGGGTCACTATGCTCCTAAGTGCAAGAAGGGTAAAATTGGAAAAGCACTCATCACAAAAGGCAGAGACTGGGTAGACTCTTCAGACTCAAATGAGGATGTTAACTATGCTCTCATGGCTTCTATTGAGACTGAATCTGAGGATTCTGAAAACAAGGTACCCCTAACTACCTATGCTTATAATACTGATAATATAACTGAATTGAGAATTTGTCTTAAGGCTTTGCATATCAGTTATAGGGATAAGACTTTAGAGAATGAGAGAATCAAATGTGAGAATTCTGAACTTAAAAGGAGAAATAAAATTGTTGAAGAGAAACTTGAAAACATGCAACAAGTTCAGAAAGAAAGAGATGATGATGTTTATCTAGAACATGAGTTGCTATAGGAAGATATAAGCAACTAGAATCTGAGTTGGAGAAGGAAAATCACATAATTAAAGCTTGGACTCATTCAGGAAAAGATACTCAAGAGGTTTTTCAATCAAACACAGTTGGTTTAGGTTACTGTGAGGAAGATGAACTTAGGTTTCAAAATCAAGTCAAAGTTACATCTTCGATCTAAAAAAATTGGAAAATTTGTTACTGGAACAAGTGAACCTAAGTCTGTAGTTGAAAAAGAAGCTGTTAAGGGAGAACCAGTAAAAACTTGTGTTAAATAGATTAATATTGGTTCAATGACAGATAAACAACTCAAGCATAAGCTTAAGGAGTTAAAATCTGTTAGGAAACAAAAAGTGTCTAGGAAGAATAGAAATGGTAAAGTAGGCATTACTCAAGGTAATTATCCAATGCTTGCTACTTTAGCTCCAAGAAAGACATGTCATAACTGTGGTAGTACTAACCATCTTGCTAATTTCCGCAGGAAGAATAAAAACATTAATTCTTTACCGTCCAAGTCTGGAGTAAAGAAAGATTTCGTTAGAACTAGACCACAGACTTTATACAAACATTATGGAAGTACTTGGCATTCTATTTATACTTGCAGAGATTATCATGCTATTTATCATAACTATTATGAACTGAAGCCCAATCTAAAATGGGTTAAAGTTAAATCTGCAAGTGTAAACTCTGAAAAAGTTAGCTTAAACTCTGATAATTAGAATTCTGCTGCAAGTCTGGATCCTTAAATCTGACCTTCAGTGAATGTTTGTGATTGCAGGGCATCAGGGAGAGTACCTTAGTCGTGGACAGTGGATGTTCAGGACACATGACTGGAAATAAAGCCCTGCTATCAGAGTATGTGGAGAAAGCTGGCCCAAAAGTTTCTTGGGATATGACAATATCAATCTTGGAAGTGTCATCATCACAAATGTAGCTCTGGTTCCTGGACTCAAGCATGATCTGCTATATGTGAGTCAAATCTGTGACAAAGGTCATGTAGATTTCCAGCCAGAATACTGTGAAGTTATCAGTAAATCTACAGGGAAAGTTGTTATAGTTGGACACAAGCGCAATAATATCTATGAAGCAAGTTTGTTCACAAACTCTGATGGAAAAGCTGTGTGCCTGTCAACAAGAATGTCTAGTGAAGAGAGTTGGAAGTGGCATACGAAACTCTCTCATTTGAATCTGAACAACATCAATGAGTTGATAAGAAAGGATCTTGTAAGAGGACTCCCAAAGTCTTTATTAAATGTTGATGGCCTGTGTGATTCTTGTCAAAAAGCCAAACAAAGGAAGTCATCTTTCAAGAGCAAGTCTGAATCTTCAATTGTTGATCCTTATCATCTTCAACATGTTTATCTCTTTGGACCAGTGAATGTCTTGTCAATTGGAAGAAAGAAGTATGCTCTAGTCATTGTTGATGAACACACCAGATACACTTGGGTGTATTTTCTAGCAAAGAAGGATGAAACTGCATTAACTCTGATGGAGCATGTAAAGCTGCTGGACAAAGGATCAACTCACAAGGTCAAGATAATCAGAAGTGATAATGGAACAGAATTCATGAATGCAACAATGGAAGATTTCTGCAAGAACAGAGGAGTGAAGCATGCAAGAGTTTTTGCACCTGGTACACCACAGCAAAATGGTGTAGTTGAGAGGAAGAACAGAACCTTGATAGAAGCTGCCAGAACTATGCTTGATAAAGCAAAATTGCCAATTTATTTCTGGGCAGAAGCAGTTCAAACTGCCTGTTTTACTCAGAATGCCACTCTGATAAACAACCTGAAATATTTTCATATTTTTTGGTGCAAATGCTTTGTGTTGAAAACTCATCCTGAACAGTTGACCAAATTTGAGTTAAAAGCTGATGAAGGAATTTTTGTTGGCTATCCGCTATCAACTAAGGCATTCAGAGTTTATGATCTGAGAACCAAGGTGATCATGGAGTCAATTCATGTGTCATTTGATGACAAGAAAATAACTGGACTTGAAGATGTAGATGAACATGATCAACTGCACTTTGAAAATGAAGATTTAATCTCTGATGAAGTAAACTCTAATGAAACTGATCTGACAAACTCTGTTGAAGCATACTCTAAACCTCTACTGGTAAATACTAAAGAAACTTCTTAGCCAGAACAAAGGGGAGAACCAGTTGAGGGGGAGTATGATCAAACTGATGACTCAAATACTAATAGTGAGTCAACTAAAAAATCTTGATCAAACTCTGATGACTTAAACTCTGAAAGTTCAAAATCTGACAGTTCAAACTCTGAGCAGTCAAATTCAGGGGGAGCCTCAGAGAATGAAGAAAGGCAACAAGAAATCAGGAGAACATGGATCAAGGGGGAGGATCAAATACTGATAGAAGCCATTTGCCTTCAGCTAGGAAATGGACAAAATCTCATACACCTGATTTAATTATTGGAGATCCAGATGCAAAAGTAAGGACAAGGAGTGCTACAGCAAGTGAATGTCTGTTTCATGCATTCTTGTCTAAGAATGAACCAAAGAAGGTAGAAGAAGCTTTTCAAGATGCTGACTGGATAACAACAATGCGAGAGGAGTTGAATGAATTTAAAGGAATGAAGTTTGGACCCTTGTACCAAGGCCAAAGAATAGATCTGTTGTTGGTACTAAACGGGTCTTCAGGAACAAAACTGACAGTGAGGGAGTTGTTACAAGGAACAAGGCTAGACTTGTGGCAAAAGGATATTCACAACAGGAAGGAATAGACTATGATGAAAGTTTTGCTCCAGTTGCAAGATTGGAGGAAATAAATTTTTTCTAGCATGCCTCACACATGAAATTCAAGGTATTTTAGATGGATGTCAAAAGTGCTTTTCTGAATGGGAAGCTTGAAGAAGAAGTGTTTGTTGAACAACCACCAGGTTTTGTGGACCCAAAATATCCAGACTATGTCTACAGGCTGGATAAGGCACTCTATGGACTTAAGCAGGCACCAAGAGCATGGTATGAAACTCTGGCTCAATTTCTTTTAGAAAGTGGGTTCAACAGAGGTGCAATTGATAAAACCCTGTTCTACTTCAAATCTGGTAGTGACTTGCTTTTAGTTTAGATATATGTTGATGACATAATTTTTGGGTCTACTAATGATAAACTCTGTAAGAAGTTTGCCAAGCTCATGCAGTCAAGGTATCAAATGAGCATGGTAGGAGAGCTTAGTTATTTTCTAGGCCTCATGTTCCTGAGCTGCAGAGGTTTGCAAGGTGAAGCAAACAGATGATGGGATTTTCATAAATCAAGTAAAATATACCAGAAATCTTCTCAAGAAATTTGGTATGCTTGACTGCTCATCTGCATCAACTCCTATGGCAACAACATCAAAGTTGGACAAAGACACACGAGCTCCAGTAGATATGACAAGCTACAGAGGCATGATAGGGTCTCTTCTTTATCTGACAGCAAGTAGACCAAACATCATGTATGCAACTCGTCTCTATGCAAGATTTCAGGCAGACCCTAGAGAACCACATCTAACAGCTGTGAAGAGAATTTTCAAGTATCTCAAGGTCACCATTAACTTAGGTCTGTGGTATCCTAGAGAATCAGATTTCAAGCTACTTATACTCTGATGCAGACTTTGTAGGCTGTAAGATAGACAGAAAAAGCACCAGTGGAAGATGTCAATTTCTGGGTGACAGACTTGTTTCTTGGTACAGCAAGAAACAAAAATAAATTTCTACATCAACAGCTAAAGCAGAGTATATTGCATCTGGTAGCTGTTGTGCACAGATTTTGTGGATGAAGAATCAATTGCTGGATTATGGACTGAGGTACAGTAAAATTCCTATTTACTGTGATAATCAAAGTGCTATTGCTATGACAGGTAATCCAGTACAGCATTCTATGACCAAGTACATCAGCATAAGGTACCACTTTATCAGAGAACATGTAGATGAAGGAAATATTGAGCTTCATTTTGTGTCTACAGAACAACAGCTTGCAGATATCTTCACCAAGCCATTGAGTGAAGCTACATTTACAAGGCTGGTAAATGAACTAGGAATGGTCTCTGGTTTTCACTAGAGATATTGGTTAAATTCAAAATTTTACTTATGTAATGTGTTGCTCATGTTTCTGTGATATGTTAACTACTATGTGAACTCTATTGTTAAACTCTGCTATGCAAACTCTGTTAGTACACCTTGAATTGTTTGTACACTGTTAAACTCTGTTAGCATGCTCTGTAGGTCATACACTGTTGACATGTTAGATAAACTCTGATATTGTCATTGTCTAAATGTAAACACCGATGAAGAAATATGTATGCAGCATGATTCTCAGTAATTAATCATGAATTCTTCTGAGTTATTGTGATCTAATCTTAGACTGTGCAGAAAATTAACACAACATTATACTGTTTCATATTTATAGCATCTCTTAGTTTATCTATCCTAAACTCTGAGTCTGTAAATACTGTGTGCATTGCCTCTCATGAGTAACTTTTGATGTTGATGAACTCTAAACTCTGTCAGTTATACTCTGTTAATTTAAATGCTATTATTAGTCTACCCCCAAAGAAAATGTATATAGGTTGCTAAAACTCGTTTGAAATTATGTTGGTGTCTAGGACGACCAAGGAACTTGATGGTAATATATATATATATATATATATATATATATATATATATATATATAGATTAGCTAAAAGGGGGGTATAAATTAATTAAATGTTACTGTATATAAATTGTTTACTACAGAGTTTAGCATTCATCATACATTCAGTGTTTACCATGAGAGTTTGTGCATCCAGTGTTTACTGATTTACTTATGGATTTTATGAAAAATTAGATGCTCTAAAAATTGAATTGGTAAACTCTGCTATACACACACATATACTCACAACTGTGCAGTTTTTGAAAGGGTTTTGGTAATGAAGTTGGAGAATTGACAAACGCTGATGAATTTTGTCTAGTACTCTAAGGTATATTTTATTTCAGATAATCTACATACTTGGGGTAAAAAGAGTTTTGCCAACTGTAAATGAGTGTTAGAGTATTAAAGTGTATTGGTAATGGGAGAGAGAGGGTAGCTGTAATTATTGCTATAATTACTGAGCATGCTAGGTTGTTTCATTGCATGTGTGCCATGTGTCCCACTCACACATTAATGTGTCCCACTCACACATTAAACAAGAAATTGGTTGCGTGTTTTACTGCTTAAACGATTGAGTTTTAATTTTTAATTACAACTCTAATCATATCACTTACACGGTTAATATCTTTTTACACACACCCACTCACAGTTCTCTTGTTCTCTCTCCTGCGCGTTTTTACAAACACCTTGCATACATATCACTTTTCACTGCTATTTTCTTCTCACATCGATTCTAATGGCTACCAAAGCATTTACTGCTCAAGGGTTAGTGTTCGTTCCTAACAATTATGCAGCTCCATTGCATACTGAGAAGGTTCCTGAAGGGTTTCATCTCATTCAAATTTTTTTGAGAGATTCCGAGATAGGTCAAGCCCTAGTTGAACCACCAACGCTCTCTGCCACGAAGATTACTACTTTCTTGGAGAACTCTACTTATGACGATGGAGGAGAGAATGGGACTCCTTCAATCATTTTCACACATGAAGAGACAGAGTATGTGATTCCTCCAAGAACAGTCAGAGAAACTATAGGTTTTGATACACACACTTCATATAGTGTTGCTGGTAAGGATCAACTGAAATAGATGTTGCAGCAGATTGGCTATTCAGATTCTCTAACAAGACTTGGTAATGTGAAAAGGCCAAAGCTAAGGAAGGAGTGGAGTTTCTTCTTCGATTGTATCACAAGGGCGTTTGGCAAGAAAGTCACAAACTGGGATGCTATTCTTACTGATAGTATTCAAATCGGGTATTCTCTTCTCTATGGAAGTAATTTCGGTTTTGGTAGACTTGTTTTGATGAATATAGGTGACAGATTGTCAGTCTACTACTGTTTACTTCTCTAGATTCTGTCAATTATTATTCACTGCTTGTGTTCCTGGTGTTGAGATTACTGAGGAGGACACTATTCTGGCTTTTAAAGTCAATAAGAGAATATTCTTTGATTTGACTAACAAGGATGCAACCAAGGGGCAATTACCTGCTTTTTTTTGCCTCTTGCTCTACAAAACTTCTTATATCAACCCCAAGACCCATAACAACCTGAACCACAACTGCCTGATCCTACAAACACTGAACCCATACAACCACCTGTAAACACTTAACCACCTGCAAACACTAAACAATTCCAAACACTCAACCTCAAAATCAAAACATTGAATCTTCCCAACCTACAACCACTCACACTCAAACTCAACCTCAAGCCCAACCTCAACCTGAACAACAACCACAACCTACACAGGCTAAATCAAAACGTGGAGGCAGAACAAAGCACACAGCACATAATACAAGGCATAGATCTGCAAGGGCTAAAAAGGCTAGAAATGAAAGAAAGGAAAGAGCAAACAGGTCTCCATCACCATCTGTTGTAGAAGAAGATTCTACTAAAGAAGAAGATGTAGCTGAGGTGCCTCAATCTAAGAGGAGAAAGTTGATACTTGATGAGTCTGATGAAGAGGTGAACATTGTAGCTCCAGAGGTGATTTCTAAGGAAATACCTACTGTTGAGGTACATACTACAGAAGAAGCTGTACATACAACTGAAAATGTACAAATGGATGAGGATAACAGAGATGGTTCTGCTGCAATGGATGATTTTGTTGAGACATTCATTCCATTCTCTGATCACATTGAGGTTCCTACTTCACATGTTGTTGCTCATTTTGAAGAAACTGGTGTAGCTGATCAGTCTACTGTCATACTTGATGAAACAATAGCATCACATACTGAGCTATTCTCTGATGCTCACCAGGTTCCTGAACAAGGTGAAGAAGTTAATCAATCAACCAAGGCTGTAATCTCTGAGCCGATGGATGCAGTTCTTGAAATTGCAAAGTTTGTTGAAAAGACTGTTGAGTCTGGAGAGCAACCTGTAGAGAATATTGATGAGACCTTTGCTGAAAATGTTGAACCTGCAGTACATTTTGTTGAGACTGATCTAGTTGAAGATGCAAATGCTGATGTTGAAACTGAAGGAAGTGTTTAGTCTATCTCTTCTCGGAGTATACCAGTACAGACTGATGCAAAGCACACTCCTTTTTCTGGACCTTCACATCAACATGACATTGAAAAAGAATATTATGCCAAGTTTTCTAAGAATTGGTATAAATCATATTGCATTTTTCCTACTGGAAGAGCAGCTAAGTTTGTGCATAACACTGTTAAGAAGATCTCAAATCCAGACATTCTCTCAAGCCTGAAAGCCAATATTGTTCAAGTCAAGAATCTGAATGAAAGGTTTAATGAGTCTCAAAAGGTAATCACTGATATGAGAGCTGAAGTTGTTGCAAGATACATGAATATGCAGAGGGATAATCAAACAAAGTTTCAGACCCTTTCTAAAGCTCAAGAAACTCTGTTTACCAGGCTAAGCAAAGTTGAAGAGAAACAAAAAGAACTGTCTGGTAAGATTGATTCTATTGCTACCTCCTTGGAGTTGATTACATCAATTTTGATTCCCGATGATGTCAAAAAGGGGGAGAGAGTTGCTAAGTCTAAATGCAAGCAATCTCAAACTCTGACTAAGAAGGATGATACTGAAGATGGAGGAGCAAATGACAAAGGCAAGAGATTAAGAGCTGATCAAAATCTAAGTCTGAGATCTGGAAAGTCTTCTAAATCAAAGTCTGATGGAATAAACATTGATGCTCAGGGTACTTCAAAAACCAGGAGTTTGATATTCACTGAAAATCCACAGACTGATGAAGAATTGGCTGCTAGATTATTTCTTGAAGAAAATGAGGAAGGAGCTACAATTGAAGACATTCAAGATGAAGAGAGGAGTTTACAAGAAGAACATCTAAAAGCTTTGAAGCCTGAAAAGTTTAAGAAGAAAGAAAAAGCTCATAGGCCTGTTCTTAAAGGCATTGTTATCAAAGAGAATGTTGGTGCTGGTCAGAATGTAAAATTGTCCAGGAAACCAACAGAAGCAGAGGCGAAACAGAAGCTGAAAGGTATTGTTGAAGAAGGGAAGGTTTCAAAGAAAGTTGATACAACCTCTGTTGCTACAGAGTTGTACAGAAACCACTGCCTACCCAGATGCAAATGGTTTTTGGAAAACCAACACTTCATGATCCAACTCTGATGACTGGAGGTACTAATTTTCTACAAAGCAGAACTGTAATGGGTAAGCAAGGTCGAGACAAATTTGGATTGGGCTCTCACAGAGATGTTAGAATGAATACTGGTCCTCAAGATCCTTCATCACTGGCTGTTCCAGGACTTGGTGTTACACAGGAGAGTTTAGATAGACTGGAGTCAGTACAGTTGATTCATCAGAAGAGTTTGGAGAAAGATTTTCTTTTGTACTTCATGGCTGATGGTATTGTGTACAAAATTGGTGAGAATGATCTTTATTTAAAGCTATGGGAGGAATTAGAATATGTTCTATATATCTTCAAAGTGAAAAATCGAAGGACTCAGCTAGCTGCAAATGTGCTAAGATAGAGATTATCATGGAAACATTGTCGAGATGAAGAAGAATAGTGCTAAATTGAAGACAGATCTGGGTATAACAGTTATTGATTTTAATCCAGAGTCAGAGAAAGCATAATTCATCAGACTGGGTAGTGAAATCAGAAGAAACAAAATCTATTCTCTGAGATCTGCTATCTATCAAACTGGTGAAGATGATCCGAAGCTTAAAGAGATTAAAGAGATCATGCAGATAGAACTTGAGAATGCATAAAGGAGATTGCTTATAGACTATCTCATATCAACATCAGATGTTGAGGAAATTAAGGAATAAAGCTCTGTAAGAATTTTCTTGTTTTCTATAGATTTTGTTAAGTTGAAGTTTAAACTCTGATTGTATATTAAACACTGTATTTGTCTGTTTGTTTTGACATCATCAATGATTGTAAACTTGTGCATTTTTGCTAATGAATAATTTGGGGGAGATTGTTAAATATAATTGATGTGAATAATATCAGTGCACAATGAGAAAAGTAGAGAGAGTTTCATACCAAGCTCTAGAGGCTTGCTTCAATCCATAAAGTGCTTTGAACAGCTTGTAGACAAAGTCATACAACTCAGCATCCTCGAATCCGGGTGGCTATTTAACATACACTTCATCTTCTAATTCTCCATTAAGAAAGGCACTTTTGACATCCATTTGGAACACCTTGAAGTTACAGTGTGCTGCATAGGCTAAGAATATCCAAATAGCTTCAAGTCTGGCAACAGGTGCAAATGTTCCATCATAATCAATTCACTTCTGTTGACAGTAACCTTTAGCTACTAGACTTGCCTTGTTCCTTGTCACATTTCCACTTTCATCCAGCTTGTTTTTGAACACCCACTTTGTGTCAACTACTGACTTCCCTTTAGGTCTATGGACCAGCTTCCATACATTGTTTCTCTCAAATTGGTTGAGCTCTTCTTGCATAGCTATCACCCAATCTAAATCCAACAATGCTTCAGCAATTGACTTTGGCTCAGTTTGAGATAGAAAGCAAGAGAACATGCTATCAGCAGAAACATTTCTCCTTGTCCTTATACCAGTAGTGGGATCACCAATGATTAGATTGCTGGTGTGATCTCTGTTCCACTTGGTGCTTCTAGGCAATCTTCTTTCTTGATCTGCTTGATCATTTCCTCTCTGAGGAGTTGATTCTCCACCATTGATATTATCTCCTTCATGTTCTTCAACATCTCCAGAATCATTCTCATTCTGATGATTAGCTGTTATGGTTTGAGATTGAGCTGGAGTTTGAGTAACATCGGTGGTATTGACAACATCTCTTTTAAACTCAATGGTCTGAGTGCAAATAGGTTCTTCAGTAACAACTTTTTCCTCAAAGTAACCCTGATTTTCAAATCTAAGAGGCTCCATTTGACCATCCTCTTGTAATCCTGGAAACTTGGTTTCATCAAATGTGACATTCACACTTTCTTCAATGATTTTGTGATCAATGACATAGACTCTGTATGCAGTCCTTTCTAACCCATATCCCATGAAAATGCCTTCATGAGCTTTAGCATCGAACTTTCCTTTCCTTTCATGGTTGTCAATCATCAAGAAATATTTACTTCCAAATACATGAAAATATTTGACAGTAGGTTTCTTTCCTGTTAACAGGTAGTAAGGTGTATTTCCATGAGTCTTGTTGATCAAGGTTCTGTTCTGTGTGTAGCAAGCTGTATTAATAGCTTCTGCCTAGAAATATGTTGGTAACTTAGAGTCATTCAACATAGTTCTCGTAGCTTCGATGAGAGTTCTGTTTTTCCTTTCTACAACTCCATTTTGTTGTGGTGTCCTGGTAGTGGAGAATTGTTGGATAATGCCTTCTTCCTTGCAGAAGTTTCCCAATGTGGCATTTCTGAACTCAGTACCATTGTCACTTCTTAGATATTGAACTTTTGCATTCGGGGTTCTATCAAGAACTCTTTTGTGATCAATGATTTCTTGAGCAGCTTCGTCCTTTATCTCTAGAAACTTTACCCAAGTGTACCTCGAGTAATCATCCACCATAACCAGGGCGTATCTCTTCCTTGCAAGAGATTGAACATTCACTGGGCCAAACAAATCCATATGAATTAATTTGAGTGGCTCAGTGTTGGTATTTACTTGCTTTGACTTGTGCACAGATCTTCTCAATTTGTCCATTTGACAGTCCTCGCACAATCCTTCTTGACAGAATTGTTGTTGAGGTAGTCCTCTCACCAATTCTTTCTTCATCAGAATATTCATGTTCTTGAAATTGAGATGAGAGAGCTTCTTGTGCCAAAGCATGCTTCCACAATTATTGCAAAGCTTTCTGAAAGGATATCTTCGATATATTATTTATTTTGGTATTTGTACAATTTAACATAAAATTTAATTGCACTTAGTTATCCTCTCCACTAGGTCATTAATTTAATTGATTCCGTCAAAAGTCAAAAGTCAATTCTAGCAATATTTATTTTTATTATACGAGATATTCCATTATTGCTAAAAATCGAAAATTATATTTTCATGGAATATATCTCAAGGCAATAAGATCAAACAAGAAATATTAAGATGTAATATTTTTTAGATCTCCGTTGCAAAATTGATAAGGCGACAGGCTCGAACAAAGAATATTCGAGAATTAATATTCTTTAGAGAACTCGTGCTATATTTAAAAACGATAAGTTTTTATTCAAAAATTATTCCGCCTTAGCACTCAAAATATTTTTATCCTCAAGAATATTAATATTCAGTGGTAGAATATTAATACTCATTTTTATCTCGTGCCAGAAATATTTAAAGTAATTTTTCTCCCACTTCTTAAATTTATTCCATTTTTGGAGAAAATTATTTTAAATACTCAAAAATATTTCCTACACTCTCAAAATGTTTTATATATTAGGAAATATATTCTAAGTATTTATTCTAGTCAAAACATTGGTCAAAAGATGTGTCTACTTCAAAGAAAGACCAATCGTATTTAATTCGGAAACGAAACCTGATTTAATCGTATTAAATCCAAATAAAATACTTCCACTTTCTAGAATGACTTGAAACTTGAAATGGGTCACTTAAATGTTATTTTCTATGCATGGTAAAAATTTCATAATTTTCTGAGAATTTTGGTCCGGGCACGAAAATCGAGACAGTGGGTCCACAGTTGACCACGTTTGACCAAGTCAACGTTGACCAAAATTGACCAAAACTTCCAGAATTTCATTTTATGATATTCCTAAATGCTCCATAATTTTAGAATTATTTATTGGGTATTTTCGTATTTTTCGAGTATTTAATTAACGAAACATGTTACGTATTTAATCGTTAATTGATACGAGTACGATACAATTAATTAGAGCCCAAACACAGCTGGTTTCTTTTTACCAAACCCACTTGGAAGAAACACAAAACCACCCCCAACAAACACAAAACCACTTTCCACCTCCTCAATCCAAGTGCTTTTCATCTCAACCAATCCTTTTACTTTAAATCTCCACCCTTCCTTCCACCCAACTCTTCCTATAAATAAACCCCCACCCCCAACCATTTCTACCAAGCTAAGGAGCCAAATAAGTGCTGGGAATTTAGAAGTGTGAGCTCTCTCAATATATCCAAATACTCTCTACACCCACTTCATCTCAAAAACCTTCTCTTTCTTATATATACTTAAATATATACATGGTTTTTGTTCCATAAAGCTTAGTTCATCCAACCAAGCTCTCTCCCACCTAGAAAGCTCCTCTACCACTACTATCCGGTCTCCCGAAGGGCTGCCCAAGTTCGACCATAAGCCAAAATCCGGCCGAACCTCCGGCGAATTTTTCCGGCGAACTTTTTCCGGCGATATCCAAAAGTGGTAATTTTTAGCTTCATATTTGATTCTTAACCGACCATATTTTATATACATATAAGAGCTTTATACCTTCATCTCATATTCTTTATAAAGCTCTTATATCGGATCTCGAACCGAGACCATAAAAATCCATACAAGGATTAAATTTCGAACAAAACGATTCGAAATATTACAACACCTCAAAAAGAGGTTATATTTGACGACGGTCAAATAATTACATTGAGCTTGATTTAATTCCCTTCTATCACCTTAGTGTTCCGAGGGAAAAGAATCTAAAAGCCTTAATTAATTAAATCTTTAACGCACTTACTTTGGCCATTATTATTATTGTGATATATATAATTGTGCTAAAGCGTGATTTGTTTCCCTTCTATCACCTCTAGTGTTCCAGGGGAAATAAGTTGTTAAGCTTCTATTTCTATATTTTGCGCACTCTTTTCTTCTAGTCCTCACACTTGTGAGTGATACTACTTTAAACGCGTAATAGCGTGGCGAAAGCCGTTTATATATTTTCCGCACTTTTTATTCTCGTCCTCACACTTGTGAGTGATTTTTACCTTCCACACTTTTTCTTCTTGTCCTCGCACTTGTGAGTGATTTTACATTCCGCACTATTTTAACGCATAATAGCGGCCCTCGTTTTATCCTATAGATAAGCCGAGTTACTTTTACGTACGTGTGCGTTTATTTGTGTGTTGTGTTTAATTGGCCAAATAATATTAAAGTGCAAATTGTTAAAGTAATATTGTATTAAATATAAATACGAATAGTCTATAACAAGACTATATCGAACAAGAAGTTGTTTATCAAAGGTCCTTTAGCTATAAAGCTCATCAAGGACTTGATTTATACAATACTTCGAAAATAGACGTATTTTCAACAAAGAAGTAATTGTAAGTATACTTCGATCTTTATAAAAGACGAGCCAAAGTATACGATTATAAAACCTGATAAGCCTACGAGCTTAAAGGAAATAATCAAGATTTACAAACTCCGAGATATATTTAAATCTCACTATACGGAGTATTGTATTAAAAAGTCATAAGCAAATAAAGCTTATTGAACTTACTTTAATTAATATTCGGGTAAGAATATTATAGTCACCTTAGGACATATTAAGTCCAAACCTCTCTCTATATTACGGTTTGTTTCGTAGATATTGTTTTCTAAGTTTTGCAGTGAGGTGAAGTTGAAGTGAGGTGATTCTCGTTCTAAGACCCAAGTCCTAGGCATTAACGGGGAGTTAGTGGCCTTTGCACAGTGAAGAAGAGGAAAGATCCAAGACCATTCATCTAAGATCCAAGACCGGCAAAAGCGAGGAATTCAAAGACTACACCAAGGGTTCTACATCAACTTTGAAGAAGTAGCGGGGAGTTATTGTCTAAGATAAGTTGTGTAGGTTAACGACTTTGAGGGTGTAACGGGGACTTACAACCCAAGACGAGTCTTGTGGGTTTTTATATTTATTGTGAGGTAGTGTCGGGGAGACACGTACCGAGACCAATACTTATAAGGTTGTAAAGGCTTCTCCGCCTACTAAAGGAGCGAGTTATTTTTAAGGGAAAATCTCGAGTCCGGAGAGGAGCTCGGGGACTGGAGTAGGGGTGAGCGAATTCATTAGGGGTTGCGCCATCGCGAACCAGGATAAAATCTCCTGTGTGGTATTTTCTTCCCTTGTCTTTTATTTCTGCACTTATAAACTGCATAACGATTCGGTAAAAGTTTTAAAAAGGGAAAATTATTTTAAAACGCCATAATAATTTTTAAATTGGATATTAAGCTATTCAACCCCCCTTCTAGCTTAAAATAACCCTCTTACGGGACTTAACAATTGGTATCAGAGCAGTGCTTTTTAACGTGTTTGTTAAGTGATTTGCAGATTTACAGGCACAACAAAAAGTGATCCTAAATGGCGTATCTGAATACCATCGGTTGCGGTGAAGGCCTATCAAGCTCTCGCCCTCCTCTATTTGATGGCACCAACTTTGTAACATGGAAAACGAGATTTCGCATCTATGCTAGATCTCAAGGAGTCAAAGTATGGATGGCCATAGAAGACGGAGTTGTTATTCCTACCGAAACGGTTGAAGGTGTCACTGTTGAAAAGAAGGTTAGTGAATACACTCTCGCCGAGGAAAATATGATGAATATAGCCGCAAAGGCGGAAATGGTTCTCACAAGTGCACTTGCAGAAAAAGAATATAAAAGAGTAAATAATTGCAAGTCCGCACAAGAAATGTGGAACAAATTAGTGGTTACCTACGAAGGAACCATTGATATAAAAGATTCTCGAATGGATACTTTAATCCACGAATACGAGAACTTTAAACTCCAAGAGGGAGAAAATATCATCGATATGGAAACAAGATTTACTCGTATAATCGATGAATTATCTCAACTCGGAAAGAGTTATTCTCGAAATGAGAAGAACCGAAGAGTTCTTAAATCTTTACCTCCTAGTTGGAAGGTTAAAGTTACAACTATCAAAGAAATGCATAATCTAAATGATTATGACATTGATAGTTTATTCGGAAATCTTCGTGCATACGAAAGAAGACAATATTCCGGATAAAGTCATTCCTAAAGTGGAAGACAAAAAGAAAAATGTGGCTTTAAAAGCTATATTAATTGATGAAAATGAAAACGACGAGGAGTTGAACGAAGAACTCCAAGATCTCGATGAAAGCGAAATTGCTTTACTTACGAGACAACTTCGTTGTGTGCTACAAAGCAAAGCTCAAAGATACGGAAAAGGCTTCCTTAAATCGAACAATCAACAAAGAGTTTTTAACTCTAAAGGAAGACCTAATTACTCTCAAAATTATAGTCCTAACTATAAGAGTAATTTTCCAACAACGAGCTATAATAAAGGCAAAGGCACTCAAAATACAAATGCCTATAATAATGCCAACAACAATAATACTCCTACTTACACTCCTCCAAAATATAAAGAACAAACTCCGGAGGAAACACAAGAAGTGTGTTTCGAGTGTAAGCAACCGGGCCACTTCAAAAGAGAATGTCCAAAGCTTGCTAAAGGAAGAATTCTCGTGGCGGAAAACGGTTGGGATTTAAGTGAAGATGAAGAAGCTCCGGAAGCTAGTGAAGAAGTTGTCAACTTGTGCTTAATGGCTATCGGGGATGAAGCTACTTCAACGGGAGCCTCCACTTCTCATCAAGAGGTAAGTTCTAATCTCAACTACATCTCAAATAAATTGCAATTAGATGAATCTAACTTGAATCTAGTTGATATGAGTAAATATGATTTAATTGAGCTTGTAGTAGGTATCAACAATAAGTATAAAGATGTTGATAAAAGACTTCATTCATTATGGTCCGAGAAAATGAAACTTGAAGAAATGTATCATAATCAAAGTAAAGATTTTACTCGGATGATGGATATACAAACACAAAACGAGAATGAAATGACATTTTTAAATGATCAAAATCATCTCTTAAAAGTTGAAGTCAACAAATTCAAAGACAACGCTCTCAATCTTGAAGTAGAGAATGTATCTGTAGTACTTCAAGTAGAAGAGTTGGAAAATGAGAAGTTACAACTAAATGATAATATTTGTAAACTTCATGTTGATCTATTGAACTTAAAGATTCAAAACGAATCAATAGTTCAAGACAACTTAACATCTCAAAACAATCTTGAAAAAGAGAATGAGCTATCAAAAATTTTTGAGTTAAAAGAAAAAGAATTACAAGAAGAAACTCAAAGATTAAAATAAGAAAATTTCAAGCTCATGGCTCAAGTTATGGATCAAGCAAGATTCTTTAACAACAAGATTGATGCCTTAGTAGAAGAAAAAGAAAATCTTGAAACTGTTGTTCAAAGATTTACTAAAGGCAATGAGATGTTAGATAAAATGGTACACTAAAAAATCTCCTATAACCGTGAAGGTTTAGGATATGATAAGAACGCTCCTCCTAAAAGAGATGTTCAACCAAGAGTGCAACCTATAATAGCTCCTCCTAAACCACAATCTTTAAAATGTACTTATTGCAACAAAGATGGACATTCGGTCCTATATTGCAAATTCAAGAATGGTGAATTTAAGGGGAAGCATGTATGGATTCGTAAAAGATCAAGACCATACAAAAGGTTGAAAAACAAGTACCATTTAACAAAGTTGCTTATAATGGTCAAAAGCAACAAAGGTTTCAACAACCTATTATGTCTCAAAATAGAAACACAATGTATTATAACAATGCTAGTAGGTATGCATCTAGATATCAACATGTTCCTATTCGTAATGCTCCCTACTTTGCAAATGCTAGAAATAATATGCATCGTGTTAACTCTAGATTTGATGATAATGATAGATATCCACAAAATCATGTTAGACATCATGCACCTCGAAATATCCATATGCCTAACAATGATTATTTTATGCCTAGATTTTATCATGCAAATTCAAATATTATTTATGATGAACTAACCCCAGGACCCTCAAGACAAAAGGGTACCTATAAGTATAATTGATTTATTTTGTAGGTTTGTCTTGCCGCTAAGCAAGACATGTGGTACCTTGATAGTGGTTGCTCAAGACATATGACTGGTAACAAGTCATTATTGAACAACATTAAAAAGGTCACTGCGGGAAGTGTCACATTTGGAGATAGTAGTAAAGGAATCATTGTCGGCATCGGAGACATCGGGAATAGTCGCTTCAAGATTTCAAATGTACAACTAGTCACGGGGCTAAAGTACAATCTTCTCTCGATAAGTCAACTTTGCGACAATGAATACAAGGTAATTTTCTACACTACTCATTGTTCAATTCTAGATAAAAATTGGAAATTGGTTCTCACTTGCCCACGAAACAAAAATGTCTATACATGTGACATGAGCAAGAATGAGAATGTATGCCTAATCACAACAAACGATGATCCTTGGCTATGGCATCGAAGATTAGGACATGCAAATATGAAGTTGATTAAAAACATATCAACTAAAGATCATGTACGAGGTATACCAAAATTGAATTATCAAAAAGATCATACTTGTGAAGCTTGCGAAATTGGAAAACAAATTCGAGCATCTCACAAAGCAAAGTTTATGGTATCAACCTCTAGACCTCTCGAGCTCTTACATATGGATCTAATTGGTCCGGTTCCAATACAAAGTCTCGGAGGTTGTACATATACGTTAGTAATCGTTGATGATTATTCACGATTCACGTGGACAGAATTTCTCAAATCTAAAAGTGATGCTTTTGAATCTTTCTCTTCTTTATGTAAAAAGATTCAAAATCAACAAAATAGTACCATAGTCTATATACGGACTGATCATGGTAAAGAATTTGAGAATTCTAGTTTTACAAACTTTTGTGATGAAAATGGTATCACACATAATTTTTCCGCTCCATACACTCCACAATCAAATGGAGTAGTTGAAAGAAAAAAATAGAACGTTACAAGAAATTTCTAGCACAATGCTAAATGAATATCGTCGACCTAAATATTTTTGGGCCGAAGCGATGTCTACTGCTTGCCATATTCTTAATCGGGTTTTGCTACGACCAATAACACAAAAGACTCCTTACGAGTTTTATTTTGGCAAAACACCGAAACTAAGTTACTTTCGAGTATTCGGATGCAAATGCTTCATACTAAACTCGAAAGACTACCTTACTAAATTTGATCCTAAATCAAATGAAGGTATATTTCTTGGATACTCTATAAATAGCAAAGCCTATTCAATCTTAAAACTCTTATTGTGGAAGAATCAATGAATGTAGCATTTGATGAAAGTAAACCATCATCAAAGTACAAAGATCTTGTTGAAAACAATAATGTTGAACAAGACGATGTAGAAAATATTATTCGACAATTCGAAAATATGGATCTCGGTACCCCTGTTCCAAGAAATTCATTAGAATTAGCCGAAACGGAAGTTGAACTTCCAAAAGAAATTCCTATTATTAGAAGTCATCCTTTGGACAATGTCCTTGGAGACCTAAATAAAGGAGTTCAAACGCGGTCACAAGTACAAAATGTTGTGAATCATCTTAGTTTTCTATCACAAATAGAACCTAAGACTGCTAAAGAAGCTTTGTTAGACGAGGATTGGATCTCTGCTATGCAAGAGGAACTATTACAATTCACTCGTAGCAAAGTTTGGGAACTTGTTCCAAAACCCAAAGATACTTCCATAATTGGAACCAAATGGGTATTTAGAAACAAGTTAGATGAAAACGGAACGGTAATTAGAAATAAAGCGAGATTAGTCGCTCAAGGCTATACCCAAATGGAAGGGATAGACTTTGATGAAACTTATGCACCCGTAGCACGAATTGAATCAATTCGAATGTTATTAGCTTACGCGTGTCATAAAGATTTCAAAGTATACCAAATGGATGTGAAATCGGCCTTCTCAAATGGGATATTAGAGGAAGAAGTCTATGTTAAACAACCTCCCGGTTTTGAAGATGCCACACATCCGGAGTATGTATACAAATTATAAAAAGCTCTATATGGCTTAAAACAAGCTCCAAGAGCTTGGTATGAAAGGTTGAGCAAGTTCCTATTAGAAAACAATTTTAAAATGGGAACTGCCGATAAAACCTTATTTACAAGACAAGAAAAAGATGATATCTTGCTTGTACAAATATACGTAGATGACATCATTTTTGGTTCAACAAATGATGCACTATGTAAAGAATTCTCTCAAAATATGAGCAAAGAATTCGAAATGAGTATGATGGGTGAATTAAATTTCTTTTTAGGATTGCAAATTAAGCAATCTGACGAAGGCATCCATATTTCACAATCGAAATATTGTAAAGAGATGCTAAAGAAATTTGAAATGGAAAATTCAAAACCCATATCGACTCCTGATAAATTAACAGAAGATCCCAATGGAACACCCGTTGACACTAAGAAATATCGAGGCATGATTGGTAGTTTGCTATACATTACCGCAAGCCGTCCCGATATTCAATATACTGTTTGTAAGTGTGCTAGATTCCAAGTAGCACCAAAAGAATCTCACTTATCCGCAGTAAAAAGGATATTGAGATATCTAAAAGGAACCACTGATGTAGGTCTTTGGTATCCTAAAGGAGTACCATTCGACTTATTATGTTTTTCTGATTCAGACTATGCCGGACATTTAGTCGACAGAAAAAGTACAAGTGGTACATGTCAGTTTCCAGGAGGATGCCTAGTATCTTGGTTTTCCAAGAAACAAAATTCGGTATCTATCTCCACAACGGAAGCTGAATATATAGCGCCTGCAAAATGTTGTGCTCAAATCTTGTGGATGAAGCAAACACTAGCCGACTATAATATTAAATTTAATGTGATCTCAATCTTATGCGATAACACGAGTGCTATTGATCTTAGCAAAAATCCTGTGTTACATTCAAGATCTAAGCACATAGATGTGAGACATCATTTTCTACGTGATCATGTCAATAAAGGCGATATAAAAATGACTCACATCGAAACTGAGTACAATCTCGCGGACATTTTCACGAAACCATTGAATTCCGAAAGATTCACTAGACTCCGTTTGGATTTAGGAATGTTGGAAATTTCAAAATAATGGTTTATATTGATATATAAATATTACAATTATTTATATATTTTTAGAGAAAATTTATCATTATTTATATTCATCTCACGAAAAAGATATCTTTCCGGATTATTAAATCTCTAAAACTCAGATTCATCGATAATGATAACATATGAAACTTTATCGATCGGGTTTTATCGAGAACTTAATTTTCCCACGGGTTAAAGATAAAACTATTCGAGCAAATATTTATCGAATTTAAATTCGAAAATATTTTTGAGATACTAAAATGATATTTATCTCAAATACAAAGAATCAAAATATTAGTATAATTACTAGTATAAATATTTAATATATTATTATATTAATAATTATTTTTCAAAACTATTTTCGAAAATTTATATATATATATATATATATATATATTATTTTCAGATATTTTTGACCCAGTCCATTTAAATCAGTCCAGCCCAACTCTGATTAACCCAGCCAATTCTATTAAAACCCTACAATCCTGACCATCCATCCTTATGATAAGTTAATCTTGGTCGTTCATTACAGAAAATATATATACTAAATATAATGTACTATTCATTGTGTGTGTAGCAGCCGTGTTAGTCTCTCATTCTCTCTCGTTTCTCTCTAGAAACCTTTCGGTTGTTCTTCATTTTTTCCGACGAGTTCACCGTTTCTTTTCCAATGATATATCAATCAAACACCATTCTATACACTACACATCATCTTATCATCGGTTTGATTTTCAGAAATCTCAAATCGACACAAAATTTTTGGGTTGGGTATAGAAAAAGGATTTTTGATATACAAATTGTTATCGCCTAAATCGATCTCGATTTATAAATCAAAATCGACATTTATATGTATATACACGATATGCACACACACGCACATGTTTTTAATTTTATGTTTCAATATTTTGAAACCCTAATTCGATTTTCGAGGGTTTGTGCAGGATTATTGAAGAGGATCATAAATCGAGTCTTCGATTATGATAAAAAGCCCTAAATCGAATGTGATGAAGCCCTAAATCGGACAAAACGAAGTCAACTCGGTGAGTCAACTCGGAACTCGACGAGTTTGGATCGGTAAGTCCCAAGAAGACTACGAGGCCTTGGGCTAAGGTACAATTCCTGATTAAACCCAATAATTTGTTTGGAATACGCAAAAATCAATGTGTTCTTGAGTTTTGCTTATTAATTGAACGTTCGAGTTGATATTATGTTACTTGGTTGTTTGAAGCCATGAGTTCATACTGAATGTTATAATTTGAATGTGAGAATCGAATTTAGTCGATTTATCAGCATACTTGAACTGTTGTATAGGTTTGGCTGATGTGGAACTTACTATATCTAGTTTGTGTTTGATTTGAATATATAAATGATAAGTATTATATCAGTATGTTTGGAATTGTGTAGATATGTTAAAAATTGATATATTCAGATTTTGTGATCTGGCAAGTCAAATAATGTGCTAAATTGAATGAATTAATCTTATTATAAGGATTTCTTTGGTAAATTTAAATATATTTTGAGTTAATTGTGATAAATGGGAAGTGTAAACTCTGTATACATGTAAGTTGTATCAATTTGACTTAGTCAAATGTGCCTTTCTTCACTGTTCTGGCAATCTTAACTATGAGTTTGTTATATAAGTGTTTGATTAGATAACTTGTTATTTAGTACACTTGGAATATCTTATGTGGCTAAATTACTCTGGTTGCTGTAGTGCTTATTTTGCAAATCTATTAACATGATCAATAGAGTGATTATACTGAATGAGAATTCTAATATGTACTAATTGGGAGTTATTTATATGATACATGATATCTCAAATTGGTATGTTCTGTGTCTATACTAGTTTGACTTGGTCAACTAGCCCACATGTAGTACTGCCTGTCTTAATACTTGTTCACATTATGACTGATAACATTGTGGTATATGTAATTGTGCTTGTGTTATGTGATCCAACATGAATGTATGTTCTGGATAGGTGAGATTGACTACCCTGGTTTCTATATTGAGAAGTGTTATATGATTATACCTTGGATGTTTAGTTTAAATAGTATGCACTAGTTAGAATCTGTTAAGAATATGATGACAGTTTTTAACTATACATTCATGCATAACACTCACACACTAGCCCTCACTCAAAGACTTGGCTGGGAATCCCTTTGAGAGGCCCAGTATCTGGACACTGGGGTGATAATGGCCACTTAGATCAATAGGATTCACATTTTACATATATCTAATATTATTGTCTGTAAAATGTTGTCTGTGTCCTTTATGAGGAGCATGCTTGTCTGTCTTGATTAACTTGGTCAAAATGTGGTGTGTGCTCTATGCCAGTACATTTACTTATATATATATATATATATGGTGTCCAGAGTCTCTATCAATCAATCATTTGTCATGTATGTTGCCTTGAGTCATTAATATATTCCTATAAGTACTAAAAGTAGTAACTTAGCATTAAATGTGAGTGACATCAGCTGGACTTTAAGGGATACAAACTTTGTCTTTAAGAGATATCTTTTTGTAAAGTCAGCCACTTGTCCCCCTTTTGTGCAACCTTTGAAAAGTCAATACTGTCATGCTTCCTTCATTTACTTCATTCTGTGAGTATATTGTAGTTGCATTGATATACATGCCTGACAAACTCTTACACACATCTCTATCCATTCTTTTTCAAAGCATCTCATTTAATTAAAACACTATTCCATGTACTATGATTTGTACACTATTACACTTAGTCAGTCATTCACTTGCATCTATATCTGAATTTGATCATAAAATACCTTTAAAAAGGGACAAAAGCAAATTTTTTTAACAACATGCCATCTGATAGACATATATATATATATATATATACTTTATATATGCATGTCCTGCATGTCTTTGTAAGAGATATTTTATAAAGATACATGTTCTTCAAGCATTTATAAAACCAGGATACACTAATATATGCTAGCTGTCTATATACAAATATGTATATCCATTATATATATACCCTGCAAATGTTCCTGCATGCCCTGTAAATTCATTAAATGGCCTTACTGTGGACTCACCAGCTTGCATCATCACTTCTGTGTTTCATATTTTATAAAAACATATGAATGCTTGATTCAATCTATGTGCTAACTGCCTATATATATATATATAGATATTCATGCATTCATAAGCACACACTCCCCTACACTTTCTTTACAAACATATGGACTACACACCATTAACCCCAAATCCAAAAGCCAAAAACCTTGACCTACTTCCCTTGTTCCCAACCATGAGTAGGAGAAACTTCAACCATTCTCTCTATGATCCCTTCACACCATTATGTCACCCTGACAATTCTAAAGAACATTACCACAAGAAAATAAAACAAGAACCTGCACACCTAAATGAGTTTGCCTATTTCTCCCAGGGAAACAAATTGCCTGTTTTTAGAAACCCAAACCCTAACCCTAACATTGTTTTTCAAGCCATGCCAAACACTAAGAAATCAGTCAACTCACACAAAGCTAGAACCAACATCAAACCCTCAAACCCTACCTTAGTAAGACTTTCCAACACTGGAAAACTCAATAGGATGCTTAAAAATAATCAGCCAGGGATGATGGTCTTTGTCCAACCTAATGGTGATGTTCACAGCATGTTCACTAGTGTCAAATGGGATAACTATGTGTTTTATAGGGGTCAAAACTATTACACTCATTTGATTGCTGAATTTTATGGTAACTTGGAAGTGCAACAGAGAGTTGATGGGGTCTTCTACTTGAGTTCTTCTGTGAATGGTAAAAACATCTATGTTGATCATAAAGTGCTTAACAAGTCTCTTAGGTTAGGAAATCATCATTCTGACCTTCCTTGTGTCAACATATTTGAAAATTTTGTTTTTGACCAAAGTGAGTTTGAACTGTTTCTTGGTTTGTTCTGTGAAGAAGATGTGCCTGATGGTCTTTGTGCTAGAGAGTTTGCTATTCATTTTAGACACTTCTTGCCTAGGTTTCAATAACTAGCCATAATCCTTAGTGAAAATGTCTTGCCAAAACCCAAACATGATAACTTCTTTGATTTTGTTGATCTAAAAGTCATGTTTAAGATAGTGTCAAATACAATAGACTTCAATGTTAGTTATGTACTAGTACTAAACATGATAAATGCTTACAACATTGATTACATGCCATATGGTTTGCTCTTAACCTCTATTTTTGAAACCCATTATGTGCATTTGTCTAGGATGCATCTCAATAAGATGGAGTTTTGTGCTATAGATGGTATTACTCAACCTAAGCTCTCTCTTAAAAATTGTCAAATAAGCCACCCTAATAGGATTGTCATTCCCTCCCTTGCACCAAAAACTGATTCTTATGCTATTCTTAGGGAAGAAGTCAATAAGCTAAGTTCAGAAATTGATGTCCTTAAAGAGTCAAATTTTGAACTTAACAATAGGGTTGAGAACCTAGAAGGAAAAGTTTATAAGGATAAGGGTAAAATGGTTGAACATGGTGTTATTGTTGAATCTGCTAAAGAAACTGAGACTAAGATAGTTGGTGAACTTTGTGCTGTTGGTAATGATGATGATATGGAGAAAGTGTTTGCTGCCTTGCCTGATCTAGGTGAGGATCTTGGTGTTGTTTCTGCTGAACCTGTTCTGGTTAAACCTGCTACTTAATTGCTTGTTCTGTGACATTGCATGCTGCCTTGTGATGTTTGCAACATATCCTTTAAACTCTGTCTGATGGTTAAACCTGGTTTGCTTCTGGTATGATGCTGTTAGTGTTACTTGACTTAAAGTATGTATCTTTAAGTTAGAATAAAACTTCTGCAGTTAGTTCTTTATGAATCAGTGAACCACACTGATTGGTTAGGAACTTTTTGAATGTATATATAACTGCATTGACTAGAATTGCTCTCTGCACTTTTCTAATGTATCTCTGTTTTTGCCTCAAATCAAATATGACCTAATACTATGAAATGTCGAATCTATAAATGGTGGATAATATGCATATTATAACTATGATACTCTCAGATAATTGGAATACAGTTTATAATCATCTCTATCTGAATGAGTTATCAAGAATTTGATTGAGTTTGATAAAACTTGAGATCTAGTATGCAAGATTAAGATTTTTTAAGGTTGATCTATGAGTGATATATAGGGACTTCAGTAGTGACAAATGAGCCTCACTGATTGATATGTGTGCATGTCTATTTTTGACTATCTTATAAGATTTCATATCAGCATGCATATAAAGTTTTGTAAATGAAGTTCTGACAATACCGAAGGTCAGTTTCAACAAGTCATGTTGATATGGGCTAAAAATAATCCTTAAAGACACATTTAGTGTTGCATTAATTAGACCCGGTATGGTCCGAACGTGGGGCCCACCAACAGGGTCCAAAATCCTATTTTAAATATTAATTTCGTAATTAATATTGGAGGTGAAAAACAGCTCAGCAATAAGAGTCAAACAAGGATATTACTCCTGCCTGACTTAGCCTCCAAGGCACCCAATCCAACATGGAAACTGATTCCTACAAGGAAGGAGTCTAGAACCTTCCTCAAGGAGGTGGCTTGCCCACCTAGTCTCCGAATCCTACCATAATTCTAAGGCTCCCGCAGCCTATATAAAGGGCCTGACCCCTCATTCTCAGAACTACATTGGCTTGATTCTCTAGCAATACAGAGATACGTAGGCATCTTGTGAGGACCGTTTAGTCTCGAACGCAAGAACAACCATTAAAGCTCAAAGCTCACCATCCTTTGTATTAAATACATACAAACCCTAGCAGCAATTTATAAACCCTCGTTTTTATTCCATAACATTTGGCGCCGTCTGTGGGACGACAACATCAACCATGGTTCAAACACGAAGAACAACACCAGTTGCAACTGAGGCCATACCTCTCAGATCTGTTCCACCCATCACCGAACAGGTTCCCCCAGCATCAGGGGCGATTGCCCAACAAGCTCCGCCAGCATCAGGGGCGATCACCCAATCTCAAGTTTCTCAACAATCAGGGGCGATCCCCCACGTTGAGAGTACATTACCTCCGATTACCCGTACAAGACGAGAAACCAATCCTCTTCAGATGGTGGTCTCTCCTCTGATTGATCCGAACAACCCATCGCATGGGGTCTAGATCCACACTACAGATCTCCCCATGAGTACTAACCCGACATACGGGCTGCCTAATTATCCTCCTATCCAAGGGACAGGCCCAAGTGGTCACGCTTTGCAGATCGGAGATCGAGAGTATCACGATTATTCGGGTCCTTATACTGATGAAACCTCCTCCGACGATGAGGATGATGACCGTGATGAAGCCCCGAGGAGGCGACGTGCTAGTAGAGAACATCGAAGGAGGACTCAAGACATCCGTGATGGACAATCTTTGACAACTGCTGAAAGGATCAAGGCTTATGAGGCCGAGATCTTAAAATTGAAGGAAGATATGGCAAGGGAACAGGCAAGACAGAGTCTAATTCGACCCCCTCCAATCTCAGGAAGGATTCCCGTTATAGATTTGGAGAGGTCCTCAAGAAGACAGAAGAGGGCTGATGTCCCAACAAGAGAAGCTATGAGGGTGGAAACCCCCAGGAGTAACCCCAAGGATCTCATGCCACTTGGAGATCCTGATGATCCCACACCCCCGTTTACTGAGGAGGTGATGAATGCTCATATTTCTAGGAAGTTTAAGATGCCGAAAATTAAGGCTTATGATGGAACGGGTGATCCCGCAAATCACGTCAGGACGTTCTCAAACGCACTGCTACTGCAGCCTGCAAGTGATGCCCTAAAGTGCAGAGCGTTCCCCCAAACCCTGTCGGGCATGGCTCAGAGATGGTATAGCCGATTGCCTGCGAACTCTATTGGCTCTTTTAAGGAGTTGAGTGCCGCTTTCGTTAGCCAATTCATTAGCGGAAGGGTGCATGAGAAGAGCTCCGCATCTCTTATGTATGTAGTGCAAGGAAAGAATGAAAATCTGAGGGATTACCTCAAGCGATTCACTAAGGAGACCCTGAATATCACTGATTTGGAAAATAAGGTGGCAATGGTAGCCCTGGAACACGGAACCACTGACCTCTTCTTCAAGGGATCATTGGCGAAGCATCCCCCTGAGAACATGGCTGAGCTCCAACGAAGGGCTGATAAGTATATTAAAGCTGAGGATAGCTTGAAGAAAGAAACCACCGTAGGTGGAGGAGGAGGTAACAATGACTCCAAGAAGCGAAAGCAAGACCAGGACTATGACGATCAAGAGTATGATGCTAGGGACAATTATCCCCGAACTAGCGAGGATTCCGACTCTGCCCCTAAGAAGAACCAAAGGTCAAGGTTCACTGAGTATGCAAGGTTGAATACTCCTAGGAGTCGAATCTTGTTGGATATTGAGAATGATAAGGATTTCAGATGGCCGAAGCCACTCAGGAGTGATCCCGCAAAGAGAAACCAGAATCAGTATTGCAGATTCCATAGAGAAGTGGGGCATGACACTGACGATTGCAAGCAACTCAAAGATGAGATCGAGTTTTTGATCCGTAGAGGGAAGATGAGGCACTTCACTAAGGGTGAAGACCGTGGTAACCAGAGAAGAGACTATAATAGAAGGGATGACGATCAAGATCGCAACCCACAGCCCCGAGGGCCAGTAATCAACATGATCTCAGGAGGCCCGACTGCGGCCGGGACAACTAGGAACTCTCGAAAGGCTTATGCTCGAGAGGTGTTGCACATCGTGGGAGAGGCCCCGAAGCGTGTAAAAACTGAGGTAGCGATTAGCTTTGATGACTCAGACTTGGAAGGGGTGAAGTTCCCCCATGATGACCCGTTGGTCATAACTCCTGTGATTGGAAACTCGGAGGTGAAGCGAGTCTTGATAGACAATGGAGCTTCCGTTGACATTCAGTTTCATGATGCGTTTGTGAAGATGGGATACACTGATTCTCAGTTGACCCCCAATAACATGCCTATATACGGATTTAATGGAATAAAATCCAAAGTTGAAGGGACTATTCAGCTGCCTGTAACTATTGGGCAAGAGCCCAAGGAGGCCACTCGGATGTTGAACTTCCTGGCAATCAAGGTGTCTTCAACGTACAACGCTATCCTTGGAAGGACTGGACTTCATGCATTCAAGGCTGTTGCCTCAACCTATCATGTGAAGATCAAGTTCCCTACCAGGAATGGTGTTGGAGAACATAAAGGTGATCAGAAGATGGCACGAAGCTGTTATGTAGCCTCGTTAAGGCCTGATGGAGTCGGGGGGCAGGTCCTTCCGATTGAAGACATGGAAGTCCACAGTGGTAAGGAACACAAAGAAAGGTTAGCAGAGGACATCACACAGAAGCCTCAGACAGCCATTAAGGCTAAGGCGTTAACTGACTTTGTGGTTGAGTGTACCATTGGCAACCAAGAAGTTGGGGGGCAGGAGGTAGTACCCCGAGCAGGAAGTGAACTGCAGAATAAGAATGAGGAGACCAGAAGGAGTGGCGGGTGCTCCATTTTGATGGAGCATCAAAAACAAAATCAAGTGGTGCAGGCCTAGTCTTTCAAAACCCCGATTGAGCTTAAGTTATCCTAGTAGGACTTAGCTTCATATTTATATAGTAGAAGTAGAAATAAGGTTCATTAAAACCATTGCAGAGCATGTTGCTCCGAGTAGGACAGTAGTACTCTATGTAAGGGTTGAACCCATTTTAAGTTATTAATGCAAGTTTGTTTTCCATTCATTGATTGCGATTTTATTTATGTGCCAAGCACCTGATGTGTGAGTCAAAGAAGACCAAGTACCGAAAATAAAAGAATACACGAATGAAAACAAACGAATGCATACCCCGAATGGTAGAGTTAGGTTACAGCAGATAAGAGTTTAAGTCTTTGAAGGACCCTGGATAAAGACAAACGTTGAAGCCCTGATGGAACACCCGCTGAAGAAACATATTTCATAGCCCGAAAGATAATGGAAGGCTCACCATGTGGATTGAGGCTAAACCTTCAGCCAAGATAACCACCAAACAAGTAATGCACTTCTGGAAAAGTGTAATATGCAGATGTGAAATTCCACGAATCCTGGTTACGGACAATGGAACTCAGTTTAACAATGATGAGTTCAAGAAGTATTCTGAAGAGAATGATATCCAATCGCGTTTCACTTCTGTTACCCATCCCCAAGCAGATGGGCAAGCTGAGGTTGCAAATTGAATTATCCAAAATGGACTAAAGGGTTGAAACCCCATGAACCTAAGACGTTCAGTCCAAACCCCATCATTCGATATGCTCAATGTAAGGCTTGAAGCCGAAATAAGATCCCAAGTCTCGAAAAAGACCAGTATAATTTCTATGAAATCTTAGTGCATTATCATGGATGTTGGGAAGCATGATCAGCCATTTTAATCCCAGAAGTTCTTCAAGTCTTCAAGAAATCATCAAGGGATGAAGATCGAACCCAGAAAATCTTCAATAAATGAAGATTGGGCCAAGAAAACTCTAAGCTCAAAGCGAGGCAATGAATTTAGTCCAGGTTAGGCCTAGTCCAATCAAGGCCCATGCTGGCTAGGCCCAAACCCCAAACGGGTCATGTCCAACAGAATAAACTCCCGAAAGGAGCACTCAAAATTATAAAGTCGAATTAGTGCTAATTCCAAGTCGCAGAGGTAAAGTCGAAATTGTAAGAACCCTAATTTTTGGTAATATTTCCTTTTATTTAATATCTTGTGACATTATCATTATGGAACCTTTCTAGTCATCCCTGTTGATTTATAGAATTGATTGTCTGAGAAACTGTGTTGTTGCATTTATGATGTAAGATATACAGAGAGATTGTGAAGGCAAGAGTCCTGTTGTTAGTAATATTTATAAAACTTGGAATTTGAGAATGGTTAGAGTATTAAAGGATTTATTAAGAATTATGACGAGGAATTATGGACATTCGAGGAATTTACACAATTAGTACTTAAGGAATTATAGGGGAAATCTCTACGTGACGAAATATTATTACGAGAGAATAATTAAGATACGATACGAAGTAAGGATTAAATGACAAGCATTGGTGGGGGAATAATATTACAAGGAAAGAAATTACATGCAAGTGCCATGTAACTAGCTAGTTAGGAAAAGGAACTAGAAAACATAAAAGTAGAAGTGAATAGTGACATGTATGATGGGTGATGTACTTAGGGGACAATAGGGCATGGGAGGTAACCTACACTCTAGCTTGGCAACATGTGACTACTCTTTACTAACCACAATAATACAAGTCATATTAGCATTCCTTTTTTCCATTCCAAACAAAACAAAAACCAAAAACACTCCCCCCCCTTGACAAAAGCTCTCGGCCGAACTCCTTAAAGAGAGAGGGAGAGATTTTCTCTCCACCACTTCTTCATCTACAACCTTCCTAGAGCTTCCTTGCAACATATTAGAGGTATGGTATCAATTTCAAAGCCTTCCATCCATTGGTTCTTTAGTTATGAATTGTTGAAAGTAAGAAAAGCATTAACATGAGTTTATTATCTTTTAGATCTTGCATTGTGAGTGTTGTAGGAGGCCATCTAAGGTGTTTTTAAGTTGTGTAAAGTTTGTTCAAGGTCTCTAGGAGCTCAAGAAGGTATGAAATCTCAAACCCCCCTTGGTTATGTGTTGTTTATATAGTATAGTAGTAGATCCATGTGCATGTTTTAGGACTTATCTTGGATGTATATGTATGGGATAGCATGGATCTTGGGTTTTGATGTTGAGATTGTGATTTTTATGACTATGGTTAATATATATATCTCCATGAGTGTTATGAGTCATGATCTAAGTGTATTAAGTGGTGACTATGTTATGGAAGTATGAAAAATGGTTGATCTAAGTGATTTGAGCTTGCTGAGTTTGTCCAGGAACTTTGATCTGTGTTGTAGCACGATTTTGAACCCCCAAATGATGTCCCCTGATGTCCTACCTTATATTGTTGGAAAGATAATTGAATGTAGTTTCTGGAAATGTAAGGTACATAGCTAGGTGATTTGTGGATTTTTAGTTATGGCCGGAGGAGTGAATTTTGTTTCTGGACTATGGACTGCATTAAGTGACCCCCTTGTGAACCTTGTTTAAACACCTTAAAATATATTTGGGATCATGGAAAAATTTGAAAATGTAGGTAATGCAGTGGTGAAGACCACCCAAAAGGAATTGGATTAAAATATGAATTTTTGGATTTTATAAAAATGCTAGAGTAAAATTTGCGCAATGGAAAAAGGCGATTAGTGGAACATTATTCTAGGGTTAGTGGTTATGATTCGAACGTGGTAACTAAATTAAGTCGAGTAAGTGACGAGCGTAAACGAGTGATGACATGGACCTATAGTGGGGCTAGGGAGTCATAAGACGGAGTCGTTAAGTTAATTTCGTACCCCCTTAAAACCCCGTTATTAAAGAGAAATTGTTAAGGTACTATCGAAACGATTATTGTTATGTATAGATCGTTCGAATCCGCACGCTCGACCACCCCAACCAAACCAAGGCAAATTTACTTTTCAAAACTTACCCCTATACAAGGATTTTCACTGTTGTGTTTGTAGTTTTCAAATGATATCAAATGCTATGTTTATCGAAGTATTGATGCAATTGAGATTGAACAAGTACATGTATGCTTTTACCCCTTGAACTTAGATTGAAATGTTTTCTTCGGACAACGACTCTAGCAATAGAGGTCGTAGCGGTCCATATATACTATTGACCGGGGAGCGGTATATTATTATATCGTATCTAGATTGCGAAAACCCGAAGGGTCATTCGGGTGGTATCGTATACTCAAATAACTATTATTATATCTTCGTAAATACTCGAAACCCTATCTTGGATTAAAAGTTTATTTTATCGAATAATTATTTTATTAATTATTAATATTAAATCTTAAAATATTATTTATTAATTACTGTTTTTTATTTAAAGACAAAGTTAATCCAAGATACTTTTTAATACTTCAAACTCGAACTCATTTGAACTCAAAACATTTTCGAAAACCCCCGGTCAGATTCCGCTTCTTGTATGATTTCAAGAATCATCGGTCGACTGATGTCGGACCTCAACTACTCTGTTTTCAATCAAAATAAAGTTTTAAAAGAAAAGAAAAAGGGACTCTGGCAGGTGTGGGAACCGTTGACGAACGATTCCCGGGATGTGTAAGCGGCCGTGAGCCAGGCGGTCCATCATTTATTATTCCGGCCCAGGTGTTACCGAAGGATGATTACGGATGTAGTTTTCATCGAGGGTGATTACGGATGTAGTTTTCACCCGAGGGATAGTTACGGATGTAGTTTCTATCCTTCTACCGGTAGAGAAGACCCGCGGATAATTGGACTTGGATGTGGCGACTGATCATCGTCAATCCTTGTCAGGTTTTTGTGTTTTCTTTAAGTCCCATTCCTCCATTTTGGAAAAATACTTTGACATTGCTTCTTAGGCTTTTGTGCCAAGTTGCCGATAGTGTTCTATTTTGATGAGAAAGATGTTGATTCAATGCAGTATCTAGAACTGCAAGTTTATTTTGAAAACAAGGGCACATATTGTTGCACCTTCGAGATTTATCAACTATGACAAGTGATTTTATAACTGATTGATACAAACAAATATATCAACTGCCAATCATATGAGATGGATATTGCTTATCTTATATATATATTTCTTGCTGAGCTATAGTTGCTCACTCTTGCTTGTTTTCAAACTTTACAAACACAACAGCTAAGCGAAATGGCAAGACCCAGGCAGACTGCTCGAAAGCAGGTGACTAGGCCCGAGCCTCCACTTGAGATTCCACCGGTAGGCCCCATTAGCCGGATTGGTTGGCAGCTTTTGTTAGTACGTTTTATTTATCAGCATGACCTGTGCAAGGCAGTGTATCGTAACAAACTTTCAAGCCGTCAGCTTCGCTTCATATCAGAGTGTTGTTGGTAGCATAAATAATATTTTATTCGGTCTGTAATAACTCTGATAACTTTATTACTGTTTAATCAATGTGTGACGTTTCTGAGGCTCTAACCTGTGTGTGTGAGTGTGGTGTGAGTTTATTGTGGGGTCGATGGCTGTGTTATATATATTGTGTGCAAGAACAGGTATGTTACTAATGGAAAATGGACCGTGAGCGCCTAGATCTCCGACCCTGGATCTGGGGGCGTCACAGAAATTATACCACAAAAGAGGTTTGAATGCTTCGACCTCACGGCGAAATGAGATCGTGAAAGGCCTTGGAATGAGGTCGAAAAATAAAGGTTTGAGCTCGCAAGTTTGAGCTCGAAAATACATGCAGAGGTAAGGTAAAACACGACGATCTACATCCCTGTGCGGACGAAACCTTGAGGTCGTTAATAACCTACGGATGAGGTCGAAAAACTGTTGAAATGTGAGGCCCACGTCGAACAAAAGGCCGGAAATTAATTAGGTTTAGTCTTAAAGGCTAAACACCATGACGCAATCAAGGCCTAACATGGCCCAATCAAATTTCTGTAGAAATCCCAAAAGGCTGAAATGATTAAAAGTGGCCTAAAGGCTCTACAAAGCCCAAGTCAAGCAAATGACTCAAGAATGAAGGAACAAGTGATAGTAGGCTTAATAAATTATGTAGGCCCATCTTGGATCAAGCCCAAACTAAAGGCCTGATAAGATCCAGACAAAAATGAATGGCGAAAGTTGATAACAAAGGCACGAAAGCCTAACAAACTTTTAGTTGGACTTGAGTAACAAGGCCTGTTAAGGCCCAAGTCAAAATCAATTAGGACTTAAAGATGAAGAGCCCAAATATACGATTGGGTTCACGAGGAAAGGCCCCAAACTCTGATGAGTCTAAGGCCCGAAACAGAGGAAAGGCCCAAAAAAAAAACCAAAGGTCCCAAACGAAGTTGTCTGAGGTTGAGACCAACGACCTCGTTTTGCAGCATGTTTTCGAACTCGTTCAAACGACCAAGAAGTCGATTAAAACCCTGGGTTGAGGTCGTAAATGTGATAAGATAAGCTCGTGCGAATCTGCTCGAATAAGAACTAGCAATCTCAAGTCATGTGAGCGACCTCACTCCCATTTGAGGTCGTAAACGACCTAAGAGATGAGGTCGTGGTTATATCGATTCCAAGTCGAAGCATCGAGCTCGTACTTGAACTAAAAGTGAATACGAAAATGTGCAACCTAGGTGTAAACTAAAGCCCAGAATGAAGTCGAGATAACCTTGGGTCGAAGTCGTGCAATCCTGGTCGAATATCGACAGTGAAATGAAGTCGTCGAGCACGACCAATGTCTCATTTGAGGTCGTTAGATCGTGAAGTGAGGTCGTACGTTTGAAATCGTAGTTGAACTACGAATAGGGCTCGTAACGTGCGACCTGGACATAGAAAAAGCTTACGTTGAGCTCGATGCATCCTAGTCGAAAATGAACTAGAAAAATGGAGAAAACCATGCGACCAGGACATGAAATGAGGTCGTGTGTACCCCAATTTGAGGTCGTTGAACCCAGGTCGTTTTTGAACTAAAGACTGTGACCAAAAGCTGCGACCTGGCCCTAATTTGAGCTCGAAAAATCAGACCTTATTTCGACCAGAATCCTGGTCGAAATCCTGGTCGAAAAATGTGAAGTTTCCTGATCGAAACTCAGAAATTTGAGTCGAAATGATAATTTCTGAATAGTACTAGCCCTTGGAAATAAAAAATTTCTAAGCTGACTCTGCCCCTTGGACCCCGCCAGGGGCTGCCGCCCCTTGGACCCCGCCCGGGGGCTGCTGCCCCCGGACCCCCGCTAGTGCCGTTTAGCACCGTTTAGAATCGCTTAACATTGTTTAAGTGTCGTTCAAGGCCCGTTAGTGCCGATAAGCACCGATTAAGTACCGATTAGCACCGTTAGTGCCGATAGCACCGTTAGTGCCGATAAGCACCGATTAAGTACCGATTAGCACTGTTAGTGCCGATAAGCACCGTTCAGTGTCGTTTAATGCCGGTTGGCGTCACTTAAACGTTGTTTAAGTGTCGTTTAAGGCTAGTTAGTACCGTTTAGTGCCATTTTATGCCATTCAACGTCGTTTAAACATTGTTTAAATGTCGTTAAGGCTGATTAGTGCCGATTAGCATCGAGTTAACATTGTCGTAAACGCGTCGGTTGCTCCACGCTTTACATAAAGACAATACTCGTGAAACACTAGTGTATAAAGATGAACCCTGACCCGAGTCTTGGAAAGGACCGTTAAAACTTCAAGGAAAACCTGATCAGTTTTCCTAGAAGTTGGGGGGCTAATGATATGGGCTAAAAATAAGCCCTAAAGACACATTTAGTGTTGCATTAATTAGACCCGGTATGGTCCGAACGTGGGGCCCACCAACAGGGTCCAAAATCCTATTTTAAATATTAATTTCGTAATTAATATTGGAGGTGAAAAACAGCTCAGCAATAAGAGTCAAACAAGGATATTACTCCTGCCTGACTTAGCCTCCAAGGCACCCAATCCAACATGGAAACTGATTCCTACAA
Organism: Saposhnikovia divaricata; assembly: GCA_036435485.1. NCBI lineage: Eukaryota > Viridiplantae > Streptophyta > Magnoliopsida > Apiales > Apiaceae > Saposhnikovia > Saposhnikovia divaricata. The sequence continues at coordinate 131,099,944 of CM071594.1, read as the reverse complement.
GGAAGGAGTCTAGAACCTTCCTCAAGGAGGTGGCTTGCCCACATAGTCTCCGAATCCTACCATAATTCTAAGGCTCCCGCAGCCTATATAAAGGGCCTGACCCCTCATTCTCAGAACTACGTTGGCTTGATTCTCTAGCAATACAGAGATACGTAGGCATCTTGTGAGGACCGTTTAGTCTCGAACGCAAGAACAGCCATTAAAGCTCGAATCTCACCATCCTTTGTATTAAATACATACAAACCCTAGCCACAATTTATAAACCCTCGTTTTTATTCCACAACACATGTGAAGTTCAAATTCAAGAAAATATCTAAGTACTCAATATGACTATTCAGATTTCATTCACAACTACTCTTGTGAGTTGCATGTTCATAATCTCACAATTGAGTTAGCTATTTAAACTACTAAAAGAATATTGAACAAATACTATGCACGATTGACTGTTTTTTTTATAGAACTATAGCATAATTGTATTGTTCATTTGCAGATTATGATCCACAGAACTAACCACTATAAGCTCACGGCAGCCTTATATGGATATACGGTTCAGAGAAAAATGATTCATGTATCTAATATGATTGTTTAGATGATTTTTTTTCTTAACAGTTGTAAATTTTAAATCTGATATTGATTGTATCAATTTTATAAGACAATGTACCGAACATTCATGTTATAGAGTACATATTAATTGATGCGATTGAACGATAATGAATGAAATATCAATCGTTTATTTACTGAGTAAAAATATTTATGTTTGAATCACGACTGCCAAAATACGAGCAACTTAGATCAACATAAAATGACTCGAAAAGAATTACAATTCAGACATAGATCATATCAAAACAAGTTTGCGATTCATTTACAAATGAAAAGAAATTTTTCGAAAGTAAATGAACTATTAGAAAAGAAAAGAAATCTTTGTAATACTTTAAAATTACAAAAATAGAACGTTTCTTAAAAAAAGGGGAAGAGATAAATAATAAGGGGAAGCTACAAGGAGAAGAGAAAATTAATTGGTTAAAAACACCAATTACCTTTTCAAAAGGGGAAGAAAATTCAAGACCTCTAACTTTTTGGTTATGTACCAAACAAAAAGGGGAAGAGAAATTAGACCCCCCCCCCAATTTAAAATTTTCAATTTTCAAATATTTATCTAACTCATAAACTGTTTTGCAGGAATCAGTTAGTGGAATTTACCGAGTGCTTCGAATCGAGTCTAAAAGATTTTCTAAACTCATGCATACACTAAGGGGAAGCACACACGGGTAAAATTTTTAAATTTTATGTTTTGTTTAGCAAATACCAAAAAGGGGAAGATTGAAAGGATATCTTCGATATATTATTTATTTTGGTATTTGTACAATTTAACATAAAATTTAATTGCACTTAGTTATCCTCTCCACTAGGTCATTAATTTAACTGATTCCGTCAAAAGTCAAAAGTCAATTCTAGCTATATCTATTTTTATTATACGAGATATTCCATTATTGCTAAAAATCGAAAATTATATTTTCATGGAATATATCTCAAGGCCATAAGATCAAACAAGAAATATTGAGATGTAATATTTTTTAGATCTCCGTTGCAAAATTGATAAGGCGACAGGCTCGAACAAAGAATATTCGAGAATTAATATTATTTAGAGAACTCGTGCTATATTTAAAAACGATCAGTTTTTATTCAAAAATTATTCCGCCTTAGCACTCAAAATATTTTTATCCTCAATAATAATAATATTCAGTGATAGAATATTAATACTCATTTTTATCTCGTGCCAGAAATATTTAAAGTAATTTTTCTCCCACTTCTTAAATTTATTCTATTTTTGGAGAAAATTATTTTAAATACTCAAAAATATTTCCTACACTCTCAAAATGTTTTATATATTAGGAAATATATTCTAAGTATTTATTCTAGTCAAAACATTGGTCAAAAGATGTGTCTACTTCAAAGAAAGACCAATCGTATTTTATTCGGAAACGAAACCTGATTTAATCGTATTAAATCCAAATAAAATACTTCCACTTTCTAGAATGACTTGAAACTTGAAATGGATCACTTAAATGTTATTTTCTATGCATGGTAAAAATTTTGTAATTTTCTGAGAATTTTGGTCCGGGCACGAAAATCGAGACAGTGGGTCCACAGTTGACCACGTTTGACCAAGTCAACTTTGACCAAAATTGACCAAAACTTCCAGAATTTCATTTTATGATATTACTAAATGCTCCATAATTTTAGAATTATTTATTGGGTATTTTCGTATTTTTCGGGTATTTAATTAACGAAACATGTTACGTATTTAATCGTTAATTGATACGAGTACGATACAATTAATTAGAACCCAAACACAGCTGGTTTCTTTTTACCAAACCCACTTGGAAGAAACACAAAACCACCCCCAACAAACACCAAACCACTTTCCACCTCATCAATCCAAGTGCTTTTCATCTCAACCACTCCTTTTACTTTAAATCTCCACCCTTCCTTCCACCCAACTCCTCCTATAAATAAACCCCCACCCCCAACCATTTTTACCAAGCTAAAGAGCCAAATAAGTGCTGGGAATTTAGAAGTGTGAGCTCTCTCAATATATCCAAATACTCTCTACACCCACTTCATTTCAAAAACCTTCTTTTTCTTATATATACTTAAATATATACAAGGTTTTTGTTCCATAAAGCTTAGTTCATCCAACCAAGCTCTCTCCCACCTAGCAAGCTCCTCTACCACTACTATCCGGTCTCCCGAAGGGCTGCCCAAGTTCGACCATAAGCCAAAATCCGGCCGAACCTCCGGCGAATTTTTCCGGCGAACTTTTTCCGGCGATATCCAAAAGTGGTAATTTTTAGCTTCATATTTGAGTCTTAACCGACCATATTTTATATACATATAAGAGCTCTATACATTCATCTCATATTCTTTATAAAGCTCTTATATCGGATCTCGAACTGAGACCATAAAAATCCATACAAGGATTAAATTTCGAACAAAACGATTCGAAATATTACAACACCTCAAAAAGAGGTTATGTTTGACGACGGTCAAATAATTACATCGAGCTTGATTTAATTCCCTTCTATCACCTTAGTGTTCTGAGGGAAAAGAATCTAAAAGCCTTAATTAATTAAATCTTTAACGCACTTACTTTGGCCATTATTATTATTGTTATATATATAATTGTGCTAAAGCGTGATTTGTTTCCCTTCTATCACCTCTAGTGTTCCGGGGAAATAAGTTGTTAAGATTCTATTTATATATTTTGCGCACTCTTTTCTTCTAGTCCTCACACTTGTGAGTGATACTACTTTAAACGCGTAATAGTGTGGCGAAAGCCGTTTATATATTTTCCGCACTTTTTATTTTCGTCCTCACACTTGTGAGTGATTTTTACCTTCCACACTTTTTCTTCTTGTCCTCACACTTGTGAGTGATTTTACATTCCGCACTATTTTAACGCATAATAGCGGCCCTCGTTTTATCCTATAGATAAGCCGAGTTACTTTTACGTACGTGTGCGTTTATTTGTGTGTTGTGTTTAATTGGCCAAATAATATTAAAGTGCAAATTGTTAAAGTAATATTGTAACACTCTCGTTTAAATATAAATACGAATAGTTTATAACAAGACTATATCGAACGAGAAGTTGTTTATCAAAGGTCCTTTAGCTATAAAGCTCATCAAGGACTTGATTTATACAATACTTCGAAAATAGACGTATTTTCAACAAAGAAGTAATTGTAAGTATACTTCGATCTTTATAAAAGACGAGCCAAAGTATACGATTATAAAACCTGATAAGCCTACGAGCTTAAAGGAAATAATCAAGATTTACAAACTCCTAGATATATTTAAATCTCACTATACGGAGTATTGTATTAAAAAGTCATAAGCAAATAAAGCTTATTGAACTTACTTTAATTAATATTCAGGTAAGAATATTATAGTCACCTTAGGAAATATTAAGTCCAAACCTCTCTCTATATTACGGTTTGTTTTGTAGATATTGTTTTCTAAGTTTTGCAGTGAGGTGAAGTTGAAGTGAGGTGATTCTCGTTCTAAGACCCAAGTCCTAGGCATTAACGGGGAGTTAGTGGCCTTTGCACCGTGAAGAAGAGGAAAGACCCAAGACCTTTCATCTAAGATCCAAGACCGGAAAAAGCGAGGAATTTAAAGACTACACCAAGGGTTCTACATCAACTTTGAAGAAGTAGCGGGGAGTTGCTGTCTAAGATAAGTTGTGTAGGTTTTTCACAACGACTTTGAGGGTGTAACGGGGAGTTACAACCCAAGACGAGTCTTGTGGGTTTTTATATTTATTGTGAGGTAGTGTCGGGGAGACACGTACCGAGACCAATATTTATAAGGTTGTAAAGGCTTCTCCGCCTACTAAAGGAGCGAGTTATTTTTAAGGGAAAATCTCGAGTCCGGAGAGGAGCTCGGGGACTGGAGTAGGGGTGAGCGAATCCATTAGGGGTTGCGCCATCGCGAACCAGGATAAAATCTCCTGTGTGGTATTTTCTTCCCTTGTCTTTTATTTCTGCACTTATAAACTGCATAACGATTCGGTAAAAGTTTTAAAAAGGGAAAATTATTTTAAAACGCCATAATAATTTTTAAATTGGATATTAAGCTATTCAACCCCCCCTTCTAGCTTAAAATAGCCCTCTTACGGGACCTAACACTTTCTAGGGCGTCTTTAACATAACTATATCCATTCTTCTTGTCAATCCCTAACTTGCCATTCCTATTCTTAGGCTTGTAGACATTTGCCTTGACAGTATGTTCTGAAGTTGCTGTCGAGCCACCTTTGGCAGTACCTTTCTTTGCCCCTGTCTTGACAGCAGGTTTGAAAGTTGTTGTCTTGGGTTCTCTCTTGACAGTATCTTTTGAAGTTTTTGTCTCATTCTTATTATCAGCTACTTTAGAACATTCTTTCTGATGACTTGGCAAAGTTTCTGTAATGGGAGAGTTGACAGTATCTTTCCTAGCTTCTAGTGTGCTGTCAATGCACTCATCTTCATCAAGTAGCTCTTGTTTGATGAACATGGAGGTTTCATCAAAATCAGCTTGAAGATTTTTGAAAATCGGTTTGATAACTCTTTTGAGAATTTGAGGTTTGACAGCATCGCTCTCATCAACAGCAATTGCCTTTCCATGCCTTCTACCATACTCGAAACCTATTCCTACCTTTTGACTCTTAGTGTGATTATCATGATATTCCTGGACTAACTTAGAAGAGTTTCTAAATGCTTTAAGTTTAAACTCATTTTCTGCAATTTGGTTCCTGTGAAATTCTTCTATTTCCTTAGCACAATTAATATCATTCTTGAATCTAGCATTCTCTTGAACTAATGAATCTAGGGGGCTGGTTCTTAGCAGTAACATTTCATTTTCAGATTTGAGAGTTTCATTCTATTTAGTTAACTTAGCAATTTCTTCGTGAGCAGCAGATAAACTAACATGAATGTTAAACATCTCAGCACTTAAATCTTCAATGGTATGCTTGTACTCAGTTATAGACATATCAAGTAAAACTAGAGATGGTACCTGAGATGAGGAACTAGAAGCTTCATCATCAGATTTAGCCATGAGGGCCAAGTTTACAAATTCTTCCTCTTCCTTATCTTCTGACTCATCCCAGCATTTTCCTTCAGCCACGTAGGCTTTGCCTTGATTTCTCTTGAACTGATTTCTAGATCCTTTTCCCTGATTCTGTCTTGGTCTTTTGCACTCAGTAGCAAAATGACCTAGCTCGTTGCAGTTGTAACACCTGAATTGGACTTATCCACCAATCCGGTCTTGTATCCTCCTCTTGTGGCTCCACCAGTGTTCTTAGAAAAACCACCCTTGTTGAATTTAGATGATTGACCCTGTTGCTTGTATGACTTGTCCCTACTCAACTTGATATTATTGAATCTCTTAGCCATATAAGCCATGGTTGGATTATCCATGCTTTCAATCTCTTCTACCGTGTAGAAGTCTTCATCTTCAACATCTTTCAGCTGCAAGACCACCTTCTCCTCGTCATCCAACACTTCTTCAATTTTCAAAGAAGGCATCTGTGTTGGTAGTGAACTTTGTGATGATTCACTTGGACAAGCTACTTGTGGTTCTTGAGCTACGAGGGCTCCTGACATGTTTGCTACTTTTCATTTGGTTTCTGTCTGAATAGCTCTCTTTTGAAAGAGTTCGAGTTCGTATAACTTGAGCACACCATATAGAGTTTCAAGAGAAACCTCATTCAAGTTTCTTCCTTCTCGTATGGCTGTGACCTTGTGCTCAAGATGCTCAGGGAGTGTGAGCAAAAATTTGATGTTAACCTCCTTTCTCTCATAGAACTTCCCATGGATGTGTAACTCAGCAATCAGCTTACTGAACCGTTCAAACATGTTGGTTAGATCTTCACTTGGCTTGGCCATAAAAGCTTCATACTGTGATACAAGTATTTGCCTTTGATTTTCACGAACCTCTTCACTTCCTTCACACAGCAGCTCTATCTTGCTCCACATCTCCTTTGAAGATGAACATTTCATTACATTACCACACATGGCTTTGTCTAAAGTGAGTGAGTCGAGCAAGATAAGTTGTAAGTAGTCATCCAAGGCTACTTTCTCTTTTTTGGTCTCTGCGTATTCTGAAGGCCTCTTTGCATCCCAGTGGGCTGGAATGACTTCGTCATTTACAGTATCAACAACTACTTCTTTTTGAGGTATGAAGGGGCCGTTCTCAAGGATTCTGATGTATAGTGGATGGGCAGCTTTGATAAACAACAAAATCTTTCTTTTCCAAAAATTATAGCTTTCTTTATCAAAGACTGGAATCTTGATACTACTTCACTTCTAAACACTCGTCACGATCTTTAGATTTGTATATCAATTTGTCGTTGTGATACTAGTTGTTAGGCCCGGAGTATTGCAGAAGGGGGGGTTGAATGCAATACTGATAAAATTGAATCTTTAAAACAACAACGATGATAAAGATTATATGTTATCAGTAGATGTATGCAATGAAACAAGTGAAACAAGATTTCTCACAAAATAAATATTTTATTTATCTTGTGCGAAGTGTTGCTACAACCTAGAGAAAAATATTTCTCCAGCTTCGTTGTCTCGAGAGATACAAGTTTGCTTCGTACACATACATAGAAAGAAATTAGAGATGAGTATCTAAGTAGACTAGGATACTCTGTTGTCTCTATCGCATGGGGTGTTGAGCTGTTGTCGTTTTCAAGTGACAGCTCATTACAATTTGCACACCCATGTGACTTTCTTAAATTGCTATACAGACATCGTTAACAATAAAAGTAAAGCAACCTAGATTCTTTCTATTTCTAGACAATACAATTCTAGTAGATGTGGATATATCATACTCTTTGAATTGACCAGCCTTGGTATTGTATCTCTCCAGCTTATGTCGTTGTCTTGCAGGTCTGCTACAAACGATTGAGTGTTGTAGCAAATCTGTTTCTTGAACAATTAACCTGTCACGGGCTTTGACTAGGAAAAGTACCCAATTCAAATAATTCAGTGTGACAGTAACCTTAACTGCAGAGTCTGCTGTCGAAGGGATATTCAGTAGTCGACAGTACGAGGTTTCGCCAAACTTGCTGTCGGAACTCCAGACTTGCTGTCAAGTGTGAGAATGTTACTGTCCCATGCTTCAGCCAATGTTGCTGTCAGATACGGCTTTGACATGACCTTGCAACACTTGTCTTCATGTAACCTTACTGTCAATAAGCGTGACAGTAACTTTATTCTTGCTGTCTTCAGGATGTACTCTTTGAGGCTTGAACAAATGCATGAACTTCTTCCAAAGCATACAATTATTACATGACAGCAATTATTCGATTACAAAGACATACTCTAGCTGTGATAGTATTGTCAACTTAGTAAAACTAAGTATATGGAAATATAGTTAAGTTGTCTCTATGCTATCACCCATAAATCCCAACATGTTGGCTCTTTGCTTAAAAGTCACCAAAGTGTGGTGGGATTTGTGATTAATTGGTTGTGATTGATATTTTCAAAGATCTCAACTCCAGCCCTTGTAATGTTCCTACATATGATGAAGCCTAACTTAGGTTTTGGAGATTGGCTTAACCTAAATGATCTGGATTTCTTGTTCTATAAGTCCACTTAGAAATGTCTAATCACGATGCCTAGTTATAAAGGTTGAAGGCTCAGCTATAATTTTAGGATTTCACAAATAAGAAATTGTTGTGATTGGCCAAGGTCAATACCAATCTGCTACAAGCTGTCTTGATCTTATAATTGCAAGTATAGTCAAGACTTATCCTAAATGTTATGACGCGTCCGTACCGTGGTGAGGATAACCCACTAGACTAAGTATAACAACAATTTTTTGGATTTTGTTATTATTATTTAATATTTTATTGGCTATTCCAATCAATTGGAGGAATAAATTTTTTTATGTTTTGATACATTTCCATCTTTAAGTATTAAAATAGGTCACTCTATGGTACTATGTGATACCATCTATTTTATTTTAATTATTTTTAATAATGGATTGTTTAATCGATATTGTCTGTATCCGTTTTATGATTTTATGTATTGATATGGTATTTTATCCTTGTCAAATTTTATCTGTGTAAATTACAAAAAAAAAAAATCTAAAATATTGAATTTTCACATTTTTAATAAAATTTTAGATTTTAAATTTTTGTGAATATTTATCTTAAATATTTGCAAAATAAAATTTATATTTTACCCGCTAATTATTCAATTGGCAATTTTGGGGTACTTAGTTTTTAGAAAATATTGAGAGTGCTTTTTTTAGAAGAAAAGAGAATAATTTTATAATCATTTTGGAGGAAATATATTTTATTATTTTAGAAAGTAGATTTAAGAATTATTTATTTTAGACAATAGACAGTAGAATAGAATTATTCAAAAACCAAAGTGCCCTCTACTAGTACATATAAAGAGATAAAAGTTTGTTCTTTTATTTCACCTTTAACACATCTTCTTCCCCATTAAGGGAGAGAAGAGTGCACAAGAGAGAACTCGAGACTTTGGGGTAATTCATAAGAGGCTATCGACAATCCCACTTTCACATGCAATCATATTTCTGGAATGGTGAGAACGAGATCTTTGCAACGCTCACGGTTGATCATTCGTTCGATGAGGTTTTCGCTTAGGGTAAGTTTCTTTAGTTTGATATTTATGAAGAATACATGAGTTTATATAAGTTTTTCTTTCATGATTAGTCATTTATTTGATAATGGTTCATGGATCTTGATTAATAAGTGAGTCAATCAAATTTTTGGACTTGTGTGGTGGTTTGTTGGTTCAGTTGGACCTCTAGCATAGAGCTGAGAGGTTGATGATGATGGATGATAATAATCTTGAGTAATTTGATTTTTATTTGAAGTTTGGTTGAGTAATGTTTGAGTTTTATTACTTGCATGTGTTATGTATTAGCTTATTCATGTTTATTTTGCAATAATCTTAAATGATTGTGGTAGAAAATTAAATCTTAGTGCTTACATCTTTAAATCATGGATTTCCTTATAATCTTGTTGAGTTTTGATGGTGATTAAGAGATGTTAAAGAGGAGAAAATGATTGGATTAAAGAAAAGAAAAAGAAAAAGAAACGGATAGAGATATGGAGAAATGGAGAGAAAGAAATAGAAGTTAGGGGCGGGGTAGAAGAGGCGGCCGAGAGTGGTGGTGAGGAAGGAAGAAAGGAAGAAACAGTGAAGAAAGTTAGTAAAGATGGTGTCTAGTGTGTTTATGTGTATGATAGCGATGTGTTATTTTCCTTTATTTATTGAATGTTTAGAGTGAATTTTGGAAATTTTAGTTGATAATCGGAGATGAGTTTGTGCTTGAGAATTTATGGATAAATTGAGAAAAAGATATAGTATTTGATTAATTTATTTAATCACTCCTTTTTCATTTTTTGTTGTGTTCTTCGATTTAAACGTGTGTATAGATACTTAAATGACATACATAACATATATGAAAAGTGCCAAACTTTGGTTTTATTTTTTTGTATACTCCTTTGTCTTTTGTTTTGTTTATTATGTCATTCAAAAAATTTTGTCAAGTTCTATAATTTGTTTTTTCATTCTTGTATGATAATATATATAAAATTAAAAGATATATTAAATTTAATAAAAAAATAAGATTGAAAAAGTACAGATACACCTAAAGCATGTACCCTGGGGAGGTTTTTACGGGAGGAGTTACTCCACGTTTATTCAGATGGCGTGATAATATTTGATCGATTAATTTAGCTATAGCATTATTTGAGAGTAATTTTTCTTGACTATAAAATAATGCTAGTATACTTTGTGTATATTAAACAAGATCACATTTAGAATTGTTCTCTTACACTGATACAAAGATTCTACGTTATTATTAATGCTTAGATTCTTAATCCAAATATAGTAATTGACACGTGTATATTTTGTACTTGCGTTGGTTCATAGGTAACGTGGTTTATTATGAATCATAATAATTATAATTTGTGTAATGGCATTGTATACATGGTGTGATACTGATTATAGAAGGATTCCATGTCCTGATAATATTCGAGTTGATGATGTCCTCTTAAAAGTTCATAAAATTCATAAGGATAATTATTGAAAACCTGTAGGTAGATTTGTTCTGACATAATTATATGGTTGAGTGGATGATCAAGGATAATAAGATATTAATTGTCAATAATTAATTTAATTAATTAACATACAATATCTTAAATGTAGGGAATTAATAAGCAAATAATATGGAACCGAATTAATTAATTAAATTACAGTGTGAGGAAAAGGTAGTTCAACTATTTATTTTTATTGGACTGAATTAATATTTAATGATATTGGGCTCGGTCCAGAATATCATTGGAGGCCCAACCTAATTATCCAGGATCCCTACTATAGGCTATATATATTCTTATTCTCCTTAAAGCATAGAGACACACACAAAAACGAAATCAAAACCTAGGGTTTTAAGAGGCAGCCACACTTCTTTAAGAATAGAGCTAGGGTTTTGGATTTATGGTGCTTTAAGGAGATGTAAACCTTGGGAGATCGAAACTCGCACTTTGTTCAAGGGGAATCAAGGATACAGTAAAAGACATGGATTGTAATCGCTTGCTTCGTAGCAATTAAGGTAATCTCTTTTGTGTTTACTATTATTGATCACAAAACGCAGCACTCCGATCTATTATATCCTACATAAATATAATCGTATCTCCCATTTTAAAAAGGGATGGAACTTGGTGACAAAAAAAGGGGGGATGGAACTTTTTGATGTAATACTATTTCTCCTCGAGCCACTTCTCATGCTTGTCCCTTCTCCTTCTAAGTACTTGTAAAATTTTCATTCTTAATTTGTCCACAAAATTTTGACCACAATCTCAATAATATAACTACCAACAATTCTTACGTTGTGTTTTTTGTGGTTTTTGCCCAATCGATGACCGATATCCCTTTTATCATGCTTGCAAACTACTCAATATGTCAATTTCATCAAGATATCTGACTTGGTAAGTTGTAATCTAAATTGACTTTTTGTACGACACATAAGCATGATTATATGAATCAATTGATATATGTTTTGTTATTTCTGGATTATTGATCAAATAGGTTTCATGTTTAAACAAAACTAAAAGCTGAAACCAACCTATTTCTATATAATTACAGTAACATTGTGTGTGTATATATATATATATATATATATATATACTTGTTCGACATGAAATTTTTATAAATTTTGGATCTGCACGGAATTTCATGTACTAGATAAATAAATTTATACCCAAAACCTTACCATTCATATTCGATTTTAGATTTTAAACTGTATTATGATTTGAATCAATTACGATCAGATCCACAAATCCGTTTATAACATTCGACTACGGCACAAAAAAATCAACACAACTTGAAAGATCTTCTAGTTGATCCACCAAATATATTTATTTTATAATTAATAGACATTTTTTGTTTCATAATTTGTGAAAAATTATGGTGCAGTAAATAATGAAGAAAATGCTCCAAAAGATTTTGTTTCAGTGGCATATATTTACAGGTACCTTTTTATATCTATTAAAATTATGCAGAACTTGTTGATTATGTTTGTTACACATATTTAATTTTGTATGTTACACAAGTAATACGTATTTACTCCTAAACCAAAAAAAAACCAAACATATTCAATAAAATCATGCTCAAAGAGAAGGGTATGTGTAGGATGTAAAAGTAGTATCTTTATATTATATAAATCGTGTCTTATACATTTTAAACTCAGTTTTGAATATTATATTAAATGAATATCATTTTACATAAATATAAGATATGAGTTGTTTCTTTATGACTTTTCTTTACTTGGCGTATAATTTTACATATAAGGCTACATGGAAGGGATTGTTTCCATATTCGTTTTTCAACTCTTTCTTCCTTTAATATATGCTCAAATGCAAGTTACTTTAAAAAAACTTGAACATTGGAATTGGCTTCTATATTGTATCAAGTTGTTTAAGTTATTTGAATGTTGGGTAATATATTATATATACGGGCAAATGATTAAATAGAAATTAATAAAATAAATAAAAACAAGAAACCAAATTATCCATGTATTTATAATTAGTGTTCGTTAATTAAAATATTTATATATTTGTATCTAGCTCACTTATTGATCGGTAATATATAATCTAATGATCACTTGTAATTTAGTAATCAGTAATATGAAATTTGGTTATCATCATAATTCTTTTTATTTGTATTTATAGCCCTCTTATTTAGATTATATATATGTGTGTGTGTGTGTGTGTACGATTTACTAATGTTAACGGGTTCAATGTTTTATCATATTTAATTATTTCAAGAATCTATTATAATTAAAATATTTAAAACATGTTGTAGCATGAAAAGCAGGGTGTTAATAATACTAGGGTTCGAGGTCTTTTAGAGTTTTAATGGATGTCATTGCATGTCATTGTTATTCGAGACAAAATCGGTCCTTACAAGATATCTATCTTAACCAGTATTAAGAATCATGCGAAAATGTAGTTCTCGGAGGAGGGTTAACGGTTTCTATATACATTGAGAGTCTCAGACTTTGTACAGATTTATGAACCTAGGGAAGAATTCAGCCCCTAGGAAGGAATTTTAGATGCTTCATCTTATAAAACATATTCCTTATAGGAATTCGTGTCTTGGAGGCTACTCCTTCTTGAAGTGGCATTTAATTTGGATATCTGGTGGGTTATTTAATTAACCCCTTATATAATTACGAATTTAATATATAATTAGAGTTTCACGTCTTTATTATTGGGTCTTCCCCTTGGACCAAGTTAAGTCTAATTTATGCGACACTGATTGTGTAACTAGGATACGTTTTAACCCATATCAGATAGATTACATAATAAATATCAAAAGTAAATTGTTCATGGTACAAGCTACAATTAGATAGACCCTTCAATAGAGCCTCATCCCTCTTGCTCTTAAGATTATACGAAATAATTTTGTTAGGAATAGTCATGAAAAGAGGTGAATCTTTTCTTTTTTGCTCCACTCACAACACACAATATCGAAAATGCATATTGAGAATCGTTATACACCCCTTTCACAACCTCTAGGAACAAAGATATCAAATGAGTTATATGTAACCAATACTTGACAAACCAATTCATAGTAACTTGCTTCAACTCTAAAATATTAAACATTTTTATAGTCAAGTTGCGGGAGCAAACGAGTGATTCAAGCGCCCATTAAATTCTCCAAAGTACCTAGAGTATAACATAGCACCCCTTAAAACAAATTGACTGAAAGATTTTTGTCTTTAAGTGACTCCGAACGCACACACATAATTGCCACCAAGGGAATTACATGTCAAGGCAAGTAGTTTGTTTGCAAGGAGAGAATGAGACAAAAGGGTATTTTTAGTTAGGTGACAAATTTACCATTTAGATATGTAGACGAAGTTTTTAAAAACAACATATTTGTTTATAATATGCATTTGTCAAATTTAATAGGGATACTCATTTAACAAATGTGTACATCTTTATAGTACGAAATGAAAATAAAAACTTTTATTTTAAAAAAATACAATTTAAAGTTAAATAAATGCATAATTAGGTAATTATATATTTTAAATATTAAGACTTAATTCCGCTCAATGTCAAATCATATAACAAATAATAATTAGAATATTTGTTTGGTTCATTTTTTCTATTCACAAATGTTTTCATGTTTAAGCTATTTTAAATCATTTAATTGTTACGACAATAAAAGAAACATTTAATTGTTGGTGCTTATCAAGTGCAATCGGAATATGCTATATGTAACGTTGGTGCTATCAGGAAACATTATTTTTAAGAAGGTATCATAACTTAACGGCTAGTTAACTTCATGTTGCATAAACTGCATAAAAAGGCAAATTTACTTGTATTAGCCAGTTGATCTTTGTATGGCTTCACCGTGCAATGCACGGATGCTATATAAAGAGAAAATGATAAAAACAAATCTCATTTTTATGTTTATTTATCCAAATACCAATTTTTAGAAAAAATAACCAAAATATCTATTTCGGTTAGATACTCCATTTGCACTGAAGTATCAGAGATACTCCTCATCCACTGGAGTGATACTCCACTACGAGTGGAGTATCGGACGTTCATACTCCACTACGAGTGAATTATCCTACCTGATACTTTACCAGTAGTGGAGGTAGAGTATATCCCTGATATTCCTTTGGGAGTGACTTGTCAACCTAATTCTCCACTACTAGTGAAGTATTTAGTGGGTATTTATGATCACGTTTACTGAATATAGGTATTTTGCGCATGTTTTGTTGAAAATTAGGCCTTCACCCCTTTATCAATGTGAATTATGAGTTTTTCATATCAAATTATTAATAGTTTTTGGAAGAATTGCAAAATATTGTATGCCAACTTCAATAAATTGATGATAGATTTTTTATAACTGTATTTTTCTACCTGAAATATCATATTTTTTAATTTTAAAATTATTAAATGTTACATTTTAAAAAAAATTTCTCTCAATACCTTTATTAACCTCTATTAATTATATTTTGTTTTTAAACGAAGTTTGCATGAAACATACAAAGCTCTGCACCTTTCAATAATCTCTTATCATCTTAGAACACTAGAATTCCCATCTAGATATAGAATCCACTTGCAACATTCCGTTAATGTACAACAAGCCTTATATGTGAATGCATGATTCATGTTACAAACAGGAATTTCATGTCATTCGCGGTTAACTTCCCTAGTGCATCAGTTGGGCCACCATCCGTCCTCTAAAAAAGTAGGACATAATGATTAGTTGATTTAGAAAGAGCTATGATTTTTAACATTGGAGTTTTCAATAAATAGATATACCCTTCAAACATTAGTTCCTTTTTCTTTTGCAATTCTACAATCCTTTCTTCGATTATATCTTGTATTATGAACCTCACAACCCTACATTTTTTTCATAGGAGATTTAGGAGCAGAGTTGCACAATATAATAGTACTAGAAGACTAATGCAAGCAACTATATAGCCAAGGTACTTGCCTTATAGTTTTAAACTACCCAATTATATGTAATTAGGCAGTTTAAACAGATTACATAGAATTGGGCAGTTTAAACCTATAAGCCAAGTACCTTAGCTATATAGTTGCTTGCATTAGTCTTCTAGTATTGTTATATTATGCAACTCTTTTCCTAAATCTCTTGTGAACAAAATTGTAGGGTTGTGAGGTTCATATTACAAGATACAATCGAAGAAAGGATTCTGGAATTGAAAGAGAAAAAGGGACTAATGTTTGAAGGGTATATCTATTTACTAAAAACTCCAATGTTGAAAATCATAGCTCCATATAAATCAACTAATCAATATGTCCTGCCTTTTTATAGGACGGTTGGTGGCTCGGCCAATGCACTGGGGAAGTTAACCGAGAATGACATAAAATTTTTGTTTGTAGCATGAATCCTACAGTCACATATAAGGCTTATTGTACATTAACGGAATGTTGCAAGTGGATTCTATATCTAGATGGGAATCTAGTGTTCTAACATGATAAGAGATTGTTGAAAGGTGCAGAACTTTGCATTTTTCATACAAACTCTGTTTAATTATTTTCATTCCTTTGCAAATTTCAAAATAATACCTATAAATCAAATTCATAATTTTTGAAACATGGTGTAAAATTTAATAATAATTTAAATTCTACTTAATATTTTTTAAAAACTTTAAATTTAATAGTGCTTTTTAAATGACACATCTGCTATTGATGATCAAACCGTTTAACTCCTTTACATAGTTGTATAATGTCTAAAAAGCCAATTCATAATCATATAATTAAATAATATTTTTAATATCTATTTAGTATTATTTAAAAATATAAAAATAATTTTTTTGAAATTAAAAATTTGCCCTTGATTACCAAACCACATTATCTCCTTTAACACCAATTATATATAGATATAATTAATACATAATTTATCAAAAGAAAAATAATCAAATTAAAGTTATATGTATTATTCACCAAATTATAATATATATAAAATTTATAGCTTTTAAATGGGTGGTCATTTTGGGAAGTGTCTAATATTTGAAAGAAAAATTTTCTTAACAAAATATCTCAAAAAATTTGAATCAAAGTTTTCCACTAAAATGCATGTATAACTTAATGCTCCCAATCTGTTGTGGGAGGATTTTGGCAAAACTACGTGGAGGTCGTTGCTGGAATAGTGCCGTAAAATGTGGTATTGACTAGCTGCCCAGAAAGGCTCACAGCTAGGCTTCTGAAGAACACGAGAAGGTGTTTTGGTGATGATTAGGACTGAATTTGCGGGATAGAGCTCAAGGGCCATACAATATCGATGTGTTGGCCTGCCAATAACCCTAATTTGACTGTGTCACACAAGAGTATACGTGCTCCAAGTACCTCAATGTGTTAAAGTGTCAAAGAAGATCCCGCAAACTGCCTACATACTCCTATTTATAGAAGATCAAGCCCATATGTAGTTATTAAGTGATATGATCGATTATTTGTGATGAGTTATCACGTTTCTAATGGGATTATGATTGTAATTATCGTTTATCAACTGATTGTGATGTATTATGAGGTTTCCAAGCCATATCAGGACCGTTGAAAGCCTATCCAACGATGTTTATCTCAAGAATGTATGATGTATGATGTATGATGTATTAATGATATATATCTCTTAATAATCGTGTAATTATCTATTAAGAAGTGTATATTGGGTGTAGAGACGTGCTCCTAAAATATAGGACGCTATCCTTATCTGGATATGTGTTTCTGCCAGGCTTCTGGGGAAGCTGGGGGTATCGCCGATAGCCTGGCTGCGGTAGCCCTGCTGGCTGGCAATGGTAGTTGTACTGGAATCCTTATAATAATAGTTGGGAGCTAAGGATTAGTTAAGGGAAGCTAGTTCCTTTGTATCTAGTAATGATCCTTCTTAGAGTAGCTCTTATGGGCTGCCATGGGCCCTTGGAAGCCTTTTAAATGATCTAGTTTATTTACGGATTGGACCCTAAACCCTTAATGGGCATAAATCTTACCCATGCGAGATTTCGGTCACAACACAATCGAAACTAATACTATAGCCAAACAAAATGCATCACAGAATAGGCCTTAATTTTATAATAAGTGTTTATAAAATTAAAATTTTAACTTTAAAATTGTTTTTGAATTAAAAGTCACATCTAAATAAAACACCTAAACATTTATTATAACAAAGAACAATTAATTTTTTTAATATAAGATCTAAAATTGTACATAGCAATCATCCTTTTTTTATCATTATATTACAACATTCCTATATTTTGTATATCTTATGGTTAATATATATAATTTGGTTCCTTAAAGAATTATTTATATTATAATATTTCATATTTGTTATAAATTACTAACTATTTTACTAATATTAACTACCAGAGAAAGAGAGCAGAGAGATAAAGAAAAGCAGTATAGAAAGTTTGTTGCTTGGTGCCTCATTTCCATTACCAGATGAATTTATTTATAGGCAAGAGAGCAAGCAAGGGAATTAAATGTAGTGCAACATTTTCTTTACCTATGCCTAGCTCAACTATTTACCATTAACTGTAATGGCAATCAATTATAACACTCCTCTTTGATTGGCATTACATTGTGGATCATAGATTGCCTCATTAAAATCTTGTCATTACATTGAAGAATAACCCAAAATCAACTGTTCCACGAAGATAATCGAATATATGTTTGATATCATTCCAAGTCTGTCCATCGGAGCAGAGCTAAATCTAGCCAATAAATTCACAGCAAATGCAATATCTAGCCTTGTATTATTCGTAAAATACATAAGTGCACCAATTGCACCAAGATATGGGATTTCAAGACGAAGAACATTTTCATCATCTTCTTGTGGTCGAAATGGATCTTTATCAGGTTCTAAAGATCTAACCACCGTTGGAGTAGTCAAAGGATGAGATTTATCCATGTAAAATTTGCTCAAAATTTTTTCTGTATATGTGGATTGGTGGAGGAAAATTCCTGATGACAAGTGCTCAACTTGTATACCAAGAAAATAATTTGTCTTTCCAAGATCTTTCATTTCAAATTCTGTCTTTAGATATATGACAGCATCATCAACTGTTGAGTATGGAATACACACACAAGAAAATACAGAGGGGGGGTGAATTTATTTTCAAACTTTTCTTCAAATAATAATCTTAAGAACGATTGTTTGAAGGTTTGAATTTGTTTGTGTAGCAAAGTGTGTGTTTAATAAAATATATAAGTGCGGAATATAAACACAAGAACACGATCACTCACTTTAATCTAATATTGTATTTGATAAAGATTTTCTACAAACTGTGAAACAAATGTTAGTATTCTCAGCTACGTTTTTCTCAGAGAGATGTTCTAAGTTGTTATGAGAAAACTTCAACACTTAAAAAAACTCAATTGCTAGAGAAGTGAGGTTGTACACTTATAGAACATGTGTACACCTTACTTACTACAAAAGATAGAACAGTCAAATCTACTTTCTAACTTGTCTATCCCTATTTTGGAATACATCCGGGCAGCATGTAATTTGACTTTCTTTAACCTGCCCAGACCCACTTCTTTAGCAGCTTGTCTCCAGCAACAATTCTCTAAGCTTCTTTGTAGACTGTCCATGAACACTTTACAGTACAGTGGTCTTGAAAGTGTCTTGGCTTGCTGCAGGTTTTTAACTTTTACAATTTCCAGTATTTTGTCTTCAAGAATCCATTCGAGAAGTAGCAAAGTGATTGATTCGAGAACTAGAATTAACTTAATAGATAACTCTCAGTTCTCGAATACTGTATAATTGAGATATCGAATCACTTCTCGAAATAATCTTTTCCTTAGAGATCCTTGAGTTATTGAATAGAGAATTTGACTTATCGAATCCCTGAGATGTCGAATAGATTCTTAAGTCCTTGAGATATCGAATGTAACTTTGACTTTGTCGATTCCTTGAGTTATCGAATGAGGTTTTGACTTGTTGACTCCTTGAGATATCGAAAAGTGTCTTTTGAGATATCGCATTCCTGACTTCTCGAAACCTTGACTTCTCTAATAGACAAAAGTACTTCTCTAATTGGTTCTTAGGCAAATCTTCAATCTTTGAAATTCAACTGTGTTTATTTTTACAGCCTTGTTCTTCAAGCTTGAGGCATGATCTCTGGATCTTCTTTCAAGCATTATTTCATGACTTAATTAGTTACACAGATAGAATTTTGATGCTTATTACAAGTACTAGATACAAGTAGAAACTCTACAACTAGAGGTTCCCCCAGTTAAGGGGTCATGTAAGTAATGCAAAGCATTACAAAAAATTAGACTTGTTATTAGATGTATACAGGCATGCCTCTGTGACTAACATCAACTTCTGTGGCTGTTCATACAAGATTTAAATCATCCACATATATATCAATGATCACAAAACCAGTTTGCGATTTCTTGATAAAAATGCATGGACAAATCTAATTACTAATGTACCCATTCTTTTGTAAATAACGACTAAGTCTGTTAAACCACATACAACCAGATTGTTTCAGTCCATACAATGATCGTGGAAGTTTAATGGAGTATATATGACGAGATTTCTTGAACTCATCCATTTTCAACCCTTCTTGGATTTTCATAAAAATTTCACTATCAAGTGAACCATATAGGTACGCAGTAATGATGTCCATAAGACGTGTTTCCAGTTTTTCATTAGATGCCATACCTAATATGAAATGAAAAGTAATTCCATCCATTACTGGCGAGTATGTCTCTTAATAATCAATGTCAGGTCTTTGAGAAAACCCTTGAGCCACAAGTCGGGTTCACACTAATTGGTGTTTGGACATCATGTCCAAATACTTCTCTTTTATGCAATGAATTTAATTCTGTTTGAATCGCGTCTTTCCATTTCAGCCAGTCTTTTCTTCGACAACATTCATCCACACTTTGTGGTTCAGGATCAGAATTTATATCGACATCCAATGTCGCAGAATACAAAAATACATCATCGATTATAGCTTTACTTCGGCCCATAATTTCAGGTCATGCACAAAATTTATTTAAATTTCATGATTACTTCAGGGGTATTTGCTACTTCTGGAGCATGTGCCACTTCAGGGGCATTTTTCTTTGTTTTTCATTTTGGTGGTGCAACATCTTTTGCACCGACCGGTCTACCACGCTTCAAGCACTACTACAGAATAGGCTTTTAGCATTGGTCAAAATAGACTTTAGGCGTCGGTTATTGGGCGTATTATATGAAGGCGACGCTATAGGTATAGGTTTATAGCATCGGTTAAACGGGCGATGCTAGAACTTGTTTGTGTCGGTGGTAGAACCGACGCTAAAAGGCTGATAACCGACGCAAAAGGTCAGCCAAAAGCGTCGGTTAGAAGAAATGCCGTTGCATAAAGTATAGAAATTTGGCATCGGTTGTTCTTAGAACCGACGAATAAAGACCACCAAAAGCGTCGGTTATCTTAAATGCCGACTCATATGTATTTCCCTATAGCATCGGTTCCGTAAAAAGCCGACGCCTAATCTCTTTACATTAAGCGCCGGTTCTATCAAATGACCGACACCTTTTTCCTTTATTTTTAGCGTCGGTTCTGTCAAATGACCGTCACCTATTCTATTTACTTTTAGCGTCGGTTCTGTCAAATGACCGACACCTTTTTTTTTGCCCCTGCTACCTGCTCTACATACATATCAGTATAGCCCTTGCAAACACAAAAAATAATATGAAAATCATTAAAATCAGAACACAATCTAATTGATAATTTGATTAAAATAAATTTAAAATATTTAATGTTCATAATTTTACAATTGGAATAAAAAGTACAATTGTTTCTAGTACTTGCAGCTATTAATCTATTATACTAATTAATTACAAAGGTGGTCACAGGCAGCTATTCATACAGATTTAAGCTGAGTTACAAGAGCAGCCTGCCTCTACTTGAAATGGATCATAAATAGACACCCAAAGTCTTACGGTCTTAGTCCAAGAAATGCATGTGTCATCAAGGTTTCCCAAACTCGACAAACAGTTCTGACATAAGAAAATAGAAGAAATCTTGGCCAGCCATCGTAGTAGACATTGTAAAAACACATCAGTTGTTGATTTGAAACTTCTAGGAAGAAATTCATCCCTGCAGCACAAATAAATAAAATGTACATTAGATATGCAAAGAAGGCATAACAATTGTACATAGAGTAAGAGGAACTAATGCTAACAACAATCTAGATATCTTTTAATTATATCGAAAATGAATTGCAATCTTGCTCTAGTTCATTCTTTTAAGTATATTTCTCAACAGTATACAAGTATTTATTTCTTTCCAAAATGCTATACATCTAAGGACCTTGATATGTTGCTATGTCATCTTGAAAGTGGGATAATTTTTTGATATATTATATGTGTGATGCAGTTAAGGCCACAACTGGCCGCTAAAGAGCACACAGTTGGTCGAACCAAGCATTCTGATCGTATGGGTAAGGGTCCAGCAAAGGGTGTGAGAAATGTGGGTGCATTATATCTACCCTAATCATTGTTTACACATTCGAACATGCATGCAGGGTCAATTTGTCTGGCCAGAGTCTCCTTCAAATTTACTAGTGTTATATCTGAAATCTTGTCTGTATATTTCCCTTTGTGTCAGGGAAATGTTTTTTAGTTAATTGATCTGAGTTGTGTATTTTTGTGTATCATTTATTACTGGGAAACGTGTGGAGTAATTTCATCTGACGCCAGTTTTAACATTTCTGCAGTAGCGCTACAGCATCCTCTTCGGCCAGTGTAGATCATTGTATGGAATTTCTCATTTAGCAGTTGATGGCACCCAAAGAACAATAGTTGGCATTTAGTTTTTTATGTAGCGGCCGGCCTGTAGATCTTAAAGGATCCATCGATAGGCCTGACCGGATATCATTCATCCACAAAGAAAAAATTATACAAAAAAGTTGGGTTTAAGTAGTAGTTCATGAGACCTTACAGCAGATATTTTGTACGAGAACTGATTGGAGAATGTGAAATTGTTGAGGGAGTCAGAATTCAGTATCTCCCTCTGTAAACTTTAATGAATGTTGGATTTTTATACAAAGTCATAATATATTATGAATTAAGACTTACATTGTCGTCTGCATTTGAAAATTTTAACTTTTTATGTTCTTTTAATTATAAAATTTTGTTTAATTTGGTGTTTAGTCTCTTTCTTTACAGGGTAAAGTTGATGGCAATGCCTCTGAGTGTAGATTAACGCTCAAGAATATAATAAAGAGAGGAAATTCTTTAGATTTCACTATTTCAGTCATAGGCATCCTGCTGAGTGCTAACAAGTACTCTCTACTCTCTATCTATAGACTATAGTACACAATTTCATGATTAAAATTTGTTAGGTAAACATGCTAAGAGTTCCAGAATTGCACATCAAACAGTAACAAAAGTAATATAAAACCAAATGCTTCAAGTCAGGAACCTGCTTATTACAAAGAATATAATTCACTTACTTTACTAAACAAATAGTCAGGAACCTGTATTTTAATGGATATACAGATCATTGGAAAATGAACATGTATTTCACACAAAATGAGAAGACCAATGTTAATTAAACAATGTATAGCTTAAGATTTCCCTAAATTTGATGTTTTCTATAATTATATATAATGATGATCATTAGTAATTTGACAACACTTGTGGTACATCCGGATTTAACAAAAAATGACATAACATTTAAAAGTAATTGTCATACCTGATTATAGACATTCTGGAATAAAATATTTTGCCCAAAGCTCTCGAATCTCATTGATTTCCTTTTCGGTATAGCTTTTCGAAGCAAGACCCTTCCAAACATAAAAGATAACATATTAAAAAAAAACACTACGTCAAATTTTGGCTTCCGTCACTCTTTTGTACAGTAAGGGCTGTGACGCTTTGGAAAAAACGAGTGGCTGAAGGTGATCCTCCCAAGTTTTAGCCACACAGATATTGTTAATTTCTCAGGAAAGAAAAACTAATCATAGTTTATCTCAAAACAAAAGTTTATATCATCCATTATCTGTCTTAAAACATTACATGAGAGGGGTATATATAGGCTTAGACAATAACCTAAACCCAATAGGTATCCAAGAGAAATCCAATACCAGCTTGAAGATTAGCTAATATCTGAATCCATCCAGGAAACACAATTAAAAACCAAATCCAAATAGAAAATACATAAAACCGAATCCAAACAGGAAAATAAAATCCTAAGTGCTTAAAACAAGAAAAACCCTTTCAAGTGAAAGGTAAAAACTTGCAAGCCAAAATCTACTTAATACTTATAGATAATAATCAGCTTCTTGTCCAAGCTTCATTCGTCTCTCCTTTATTCCTTCTTGTCCAAGTAAGCTTCTTGACCCAACACTCCCACAAATTCTAACTTGAATCCCTTCATGAATAATAATATAAAATATTTACCAATTAACATATTTATTCCTTGATCCTCATCATTCTCCTCTCCTTTGAAGAAAACTCGTCCTCGAGTTCTAAAGTATTTAAGAATAAGCACACAACGAGATAATTTCTTGTAGAACTCAAAAGCATCAAATTTATCCCCATGACCAATATCTTTGGAAGCAACCTAAAAATAACAAGATATATTGAAGAACCAGGTGTTTCCAACAAGTTGTCAATGCCTAGAAAATCAACGTGTTCCATCGTAATGATGTTATTCTCATCTTTCACAACATCGACAATTGCAATCACATTCTCTACCTCATCCTTCTCTTTAATGTCACTACAAATAACGTGCAGAGGTTCACTTACATGATTCTCTTCTACAATCAGAACATGCTCACATTCCTCATGCTTCTTTGTTATTGCTTGCTTGGTAACTTGTTCCTTCGTTTCAGCAGAATTTTGTGTAGGCTCAACATGTAACACCCTACAATCAACAATCAAATCAACAACATTCTTCATAACAACAATTTCTTCCTTTTTTGCATCATTCTCTGTAATAGCAATTTCTTCCTCTTTTGCATCTTTCTCCATAAGAACAACTTCTTCTTTTTGAGTTCCTCTTGAAAGTTCAAACCCTTGAAAAGAAGACTTCAATTTCTCCTCTTGTTCCTCTGGTTGATGAGATTCAAATTCCAAAGCTAGATTGTGAACATCATTAAACGAGATATATGGACTTGATTTAACCTTTTTATAAATAGGCCAATTCAATCCACGAATAAACCTTGCAATCGTTTTTGTTTCTTCCTCCTCCAAGTTACAAATAAAGCATAATTTTTCAAATTCAGATGTATACTCAGAAACACTCATGTTACCTTGAGACAAAGATGTCAGCTTCAAGAATTTTTCTAGTTCATAATCACAAGGAATATATTTTGCACGAAGGTTCTTCTTTAAAGCTGTCCAAGTCACGATCTTCTCCTTTCCAGATCTAGCTCTGCTTGCATTAAGATTGTCAAACCATAAGCCTGCTTTTTTCGTAAGTTTAATCGCTGCAATCTTGAATACTTTTGTCTCACTCCAACCCGTATAATCTGAAATCTTGTCGACTTGTCTTACCCATTCAACAAAATCTTCAATGCTACCCAAACCCGTAAAATAATTAAACTCTATTCCGGGATCATAGATTTCATCTCTATCTTTCACTGTAAGAATTTTACCCAACACATCAAACCTAGACTCCATTGAATTAGCTAGCTTTTCCGTTCGTATATCCATCGCATCCAATTTTTGAAGCAAGCGTTTAACCAATTCATCTGTTGCCATGACCGAGATTTGAAAAAAAAAAGAAAAAAAAATCTGGATGAACAGTACCCGTGAACAGTGCCGATGAACAGTGATCGTGAACAGTACCCGATGAATAGTGCAGATGAACAGTCCCTATGAACAGTGCGCGTGAATAGTGCCCGATGAACAGTAATTTTTTTTTTTTGTAAAATCCTAGATCTCCCAACAATTAAGAAATTGATGAAGAAACCTTTGCTCTTGATACCAAATTGATGTGGATCGCTCCACGAATAAAGAAAACAAGAAGAAAAAGATATTTCAAAAGAACACGATCAATCCAGAAACGTGAACTTTGAATCTCAAATAACTTAGATCAATCCAGAAACTAAGTAATTTGAATCTAACCTTCAAAACAATCCAGTAATTGAAGCTTAGAGGAAAGAAAAACTAATCATAGTTTATCTCAAAACAAAAGTTTATATCATCCATTATCTGTCTTAAAACATTACATGAGAGGGGTATATATAGGCTTAGACAATAACCTAAACCCAATAGGTATCCAAGAGAAATCCAATACCAGCTTGAAGATTAGCTAATATCTGAATCCATCCAGGAAACATAATTAAAAACCAAATCCAAATAGAAAATACATAAAACCGAATCCAAACAGGAAAATAAAATCCTAAGTGCTTAAAACAAGAAAAACCCTTTCAAGTGAAAGGTAAAAACTTGCAAGCCAAAATCTACTTAATACTTATAGATAATAATCAGCTTCTTGTCCAAGCTTCATTCGTCTCTCCTTTATTCCTTCTTGTCCAAGTAAGCTTCTTGACCCAACAATCCCACAAATTCTAACTTGAATCCCTTCATGAATAATAATATAAAATATTTACCAATTAACATATTTATTCCTTGATCCTCATCACTAAAGGTCATCCTCCCAAGTTTTAGCCACACAAATATTTTTTGAGTGACCAAAAATACAATTTTTGTAAGATTCAGTCACAACTTTAAAAATGTGTGACAATTGAGAGATAAAACAAAATGTTTTTTTGTTGACTTTGACCAAAACCAAGAGTTATATTCATAATTGAGAGATAGCAGTGTGACAAAAAATAGTGACGCTTCTTTGCTGTGTCTAAATGTTAGGAAACGGTCACAGTTATTTTATGTGATGTGGCTAAATGGGAAATAACCTATGGTCACTACTGGTTTATTGTGACTAAAAAGTAGAGTTTTCTGCATATGTCAGATCTTTGTTTGCTTAAGGAACCAAAAAACTAGTGACTTATTCTATGAGATATACATTCGAATCAGAATGCAATCATTATAATTCCAAACGAAGTCTGGAATTTGAATGTGTACTGTAGATTAAGTATTGTTTTATAAAAGTTAAACAGGATTAAGCACTAAACGGACAGTTTACTGCTTAAATAATTTTTGTAGTGGACAACTTTAGTAGAACCTTATTTAATTACTTTAGTGTTGGAAGTTCAGTAAAGGTTATTGAGAATTTGAGATGTTCAAATAACAAGCGAAAGAAGTTGATCGTCACAATATATTTAAAAATATTTATTTAATTCTCTTTTGAATTCAGACAATAAAATTAATGAAAAAGAACCTGCAGTTAGAGATCTATGCAATTTTTATGCATTTTCACACTTTCTCTTGTCCAGCGTAGTGTATCTTATATCTATACTTACTTTTATATATAAAGGAAAAACTCGGCCGCCTGACATGGCAGGCTTCAGCGTCTCTATACCAATTTCTCTCATTTTAGCTGCTTTCTCAATTTTTGGGTTGCTTTATATGTGAAAAATCAATTTTGGGCTTTTTGTTTCCCCATATCAATCAATTTCAAGCTTTTGGTCTCCCAAAACCATTAAGCGGTGGAGGTTTATATATACGTCTATATAATCCTTTATATACAAGTATAGAAGCCAACCTATGTTCTTCTAATCTTGCTTTATGTTGCAGCTGAATGTGACAACAACTTTGATTTCCAGAAAATAGTAAGATACATTTTAAACCCTCCTTTCTTCTCTAATCCTCTCCCCCTTTCTTTTATTATCAGTTAGTGTTTATATATATGTTTTTAATTAGTTTGGTGTTTGAAATGTATCGGTTAATTTGTAACAATGTTGGTTAATTTGGGTTGAGAATTGAAATCATGACAGCAGTTGCCGGCCACACTTCCCGATTGTATGTCTTTTTTTAATTATTCATTTTCTAGGGTTTTATTTTCTCCAACTATTTTAAGTCATTTATTTGTGTGTGTGTGTGTGTGTGTGTGTGTTCTTTTAGTGTTAAGAGCCCTGTTTGTCAAATTCATACAACTGCTATGCAGTTGTATGTATTAATCAATACATACAACTGCTATGCTGAAAGAATAAAGAATTCACAATGATTTAGCCTACAGGTTTTTGATTACGGCTAACAGTTTAGGCAAGCAAATTGAAATAAATTGTCACTTTATTTCACCACATATTGTGGTGTAATATGTATTCCTTCTCAGTAATTTTCATTCTTCAATGATTTTGAGGTGTCGTTAATTACATTCAAAGGCCATGTTTAGTTTATTAAGTTAAGTTTAGGGTCTTATGTTCTATAATAAATAACTTGAGTATGGGCATATATAGTGTTCGTTGAAGTCGCATACATTCTTTGAAGCAGTCTAAACTGCAGACAAATTCATGGTTTATTTTGTTTAATATATCAAGCTTGCGATCAAGCAAACGAGATTTCGTGGTGTTTGAAGAACTGAATTACACCACCCTTTGTGATGGTTCTATAAAGATAAATTATTTTTATTTTGTTAACAATATATGGTCCTTTTTGCTACAGAGGTATCAAATAAATTTATAAAGGGGGATCTTGGACATCTGACATGCAGCCTCCCAGGTACCTATCTTTCCTTTAATCTTCGATCATTTTAAAATTGATTGTTTAAAACATCATTCCTGTCTTTACCTTTGTTGTCTTTCTTTAGAACGATATGTGTGGATTTTGGGCAACATTTAATTCAGTTAAAAAATTTAGGTTTCTCAAAGTTTGAGATCGTACATGGAAATTTTGATACCCTCAAATTTTACTACATTTAGTTGTGACATTGAAACTTTGTAGTGCACAGGTCAAAGTTACAGGTCAAAGTTAGTGCAAGTACAATGACCAGAAGGCGTGTGTTGATGCTCATAGGCACTTGATAAACAAGTCATTCGTGCTCTTTCCAAAATTTTCGCAATATATTACGCTATAATTGTTGTGTGATAAACAATCTTTATTTTAGTTCACTTCCGACTCTGCCTATACATTTCCTCGTGTATGTGCATATAAATATATAAAAAGGAAGCTATGGAAGGCTGGCATGTGATCTTAAACTTCTCCCAAATTTTTATCTAAATTCTTTTATACAGTTATTTCACACAAAAATTGTATTATTTCACACAAAAATACTTTAGGAAATTCCATATACAAGAATATCAGAAACACTAATGAGAGTCGACTAACGTAGCTGCCCTTCACCCCACCCCACCCTACATCCGACCCTTCCTCCTCTCTCACCGCCCACCTCCCCCTTCCCCTGCCCCCTCCCTTTGCCCTCTGCTTGTTTTTTAATTCAATAAAATCGAGTGTTATTTAAACCTCGAAGATTCCAATCGAGTTTATTCTCGGATCTTTTTCGGATTTAAGCTTGGGCTTGATTATTTTTCTGAATAAATCAGATCTTTTGAAATCAAAGGTCCGAATTTTTTCCGGTCTCGCCTTTTGGCGTGTGTTTTAGTACCCAATTTTTGGGTTGTTATGCGTTGTTATATTTGTGGTTGTTATGTCTTTGTGTTGGTATCAATGAGAATGATTCGGATGGAGTTTTGGGAGATCTGGATTTACTGCATCATTAGTACTTTCGACATGCCTATAGCTGGTTCCCGGCATGTAGATAGCTGGGGTATGCTTGGAACGGTGGCGACCGCATGTGCTCACCTTTCACAAATTATAGTTGTTCATTATTCGAGGATTCTTGTTCCTCATTGCTTAGTTTTTGCAACTGAGTCGACTGAACACCGCAACAGCAATGGAACTATTGTGAAGGTCAATTGTGAAGCTACCATTTTCGAGATTGATGTAGGCTGGATTACTCGAGAAGCTTTTGTATTCATTTTCAGTTTCAAGAATCCTTGGATTCAGTGTGTTAAGCAGTCTGGAAACAATGCGGCTATTTGTTTGGCTCGTTTTATTGTTTATCAACCTGATTGCATTGTCAGTTGGGGGTTTGTCCCGGCTAGACTTGTTTTAATTTAATGGAATGAATTTGCATTTTGTCAAAAAAATATATTCTTTTATACAGTTTACCCTTCACTTTTATAGGCTGGCATCCCCTAATTTACCCTTCACTTTTATACAGTTTGTAGATAATCTACATTTATAAATAATGTAATGAAAAATATGTCCAACTAAGAGTGGTAACTAGCAAATTTATCAGTCCAATGGATGCAGTTTTATCAAATACCATTATTCATAGTGTGGTTCCTCTAGGCTTCTTGGTGGCTTTACAGTAGAGGCTATTAATAGATCATGAGTTCGGGCTTCTTTTATATGTGATAACATTTTCCACTGTTCAGTTCTTAAATCATATGTCTGATGCAAATGTATATATAAAGCGCATTAATGAATGAGGAATGACATAGGGGAAAAGATGAAATCTTTGTTTACTGTATTATGCTACATTGCATAGTATATACTAAGGTTTGCGAATTGTCAGTATTATGTCAAGTTTTTATTCAGTGTGATTTTTATGCTTCTATGCATGCCTACAACTGTAATTATTTACTAGAAGAGGACCTGACTTGAGCATTGAAAATGTCAAAAAAGTGCAGGTGGAGTTTGCGTTCAAATGGTTGTATTAGTATCTTGTATATAGGCTAACAACGAATTCAAGATGACAAGCTCGCGTGACCATCTCTTCACGCGATGACACAACTATAACATATACGTCTGTTAACAAGTATTCAAGCACTGGATGTTAAGAAAATCATAAGTTTTTTAAAAATTGTTGTGTATCAGAAAGGAATGAAGATTGCTACTATGATTTACCAAATACAAGTACAAAGTACTAAACTTTTTAATTATAAAAAACTGTATTTGTAGGAATGTTCTATTTAGCAAAATAGCGGGCTTTATATAAGGAGTGTACGCAGGTCCTTGGAGTTCTCAGGAAGTGTGCAGGTACCATTTTCATGCTATCATGATCCTTACTTTTATGGTTTCTTTAATATCGAAGTTTACATATATATGCTCTGGAAATTTTAGTGTGTTTCACATTGTTCAATATCAAACCAAGTCCTTGTACTTCTCTATATTGTTGTTTTTAATTTCACATTTTATCGAACCCATTTTTCAAACCCAATGCTGGTATATAGTAGCAATTGGAGTACATGTCTTTATAATCTATATATGGCATGTTGAAATCTTCGCAAACATTACCCAGTTTTTTTGTCAAGAAATCTTGTGTATCTTTGACATCGCTCATTAATTAACACTAATTTTCTTAGTCTTACACCTCCTAACACTGAACACATTCTGAATTTATGATATATATTACCTAAAATTCACACTCTGGTTTTTACAGATTTATTAGGATTTTAGGGTTCTATATGTTGCTGCAAAATAGATGGACACGAGTCCCGAGCGGTCCCACGAGATGCTGATGTGTCTACTCTCCCAATATTTCTAACCTATTTTCTCTCATTCTGAGAGTTTCAGTATTTTTGGTCTATACTTCTATATAAAGGAAAAACTTGGCCGCCTGACGTGGCAGGTTTCAGCTGTAAGATACCAGATTATTTTAGAATTTATTATTATTATTTTATTAATTATTATGTTAATTAGTATTTAAAGAATAGAATTGGATTTAAGGATATCGTTGTGGAATTCAACGATATTTAGTATTGAGTTTATATGAGTATATATTGAGTTATGTGTGCCAATGTGTGCCCCAGTATTTTATTGGTATTTTTAGTGATTTAAAAATATTTAAATCAAGTATTATTGATCTTCAAAAATCTTTATTGAATTATCGGAGGACTTAAAAATCATGAAATCTTTTGTAAAATTATCTTTATATATTTATTGAGTTTTTAAAATTGTTGGGTGGATTAATTTGGGTGGTCGAGTATTTTAAAATGATTTTAAGAGTTTTATTGTATTTAAAGGATCAAAACTTTGAAAATTCATATTTAATTCATTTTTGATCCTAAAAATATTCTAAAAATATGGAGAGGTAGATAATTTCATTTTCTACATTTTAAAAATGTTTTTGTGATTTTCTCAAATATTGCCCGTTTGTTGTCAAATTTACAAAGTGGATTTTAATTGTTTTAATCATTAAAATTGTGGTGAAAATTAGGAAATACCCCTCCATTTCAATTCCCCCAATTCTTTATAGCAGCTATTTTAGTCGAGGTTTTTTTCAGTCTCTGGAAATGTCTCGAGTCTCCCTTAATCTCTTGAGATTCTTCTCTCTCACCTCTCCTCAATCTCTTTCACAAATTCTATTTCCCTCCCTTGTTTTCTTTCCCCTCTTCCCCTGTAGTTCACGAAATCGGAGTGTGTATGTGTATGGTATATACGCTATTGTGTGTATGTATTTAGCAGTGAGTGAGTGTGTGGGTTCAGCCGTGTGTCGTGTAGAGCAGCAGGTGTGCGTGGCTTGATTTATGGTTGAATTTTGGAATCTGTTGGGCTGTTTGGTGCGAGATTGGGGTATGATTCAGTTGTATTGTGACCTGTGTGTGTGGATGGGTGTATGATGACGATGTCCTGTGTAAACCGGGTTTAATTAGGTGGTTGTGGTGATGTTTCTGTAGCGTGTTTGTGCCTAGTAAGTAGTCTTGGATTGTGGTGGTGGGTTAGAGCAGAGAAGTTGAGTGTTTAAAAGGGGAAGAAGAAAGGATGAAGTGTGTATGGATGTAGTAATAGTCGAACTAGCAGGGGTGAGGGTCTCGGTCAAAACAAGGACTCTGTTTTTGTTCTCTTGGTGGTGCATTTTAGTGTTAAGGCTGAGAGAGAATGGAGGAGAGTGGTGTGATGTATCCTGTGGTTGAGTGCATCTGGTGTGCGTGTGTCTAAGCTCTCAGATTGTGATGATCAAGGGAGTGCCAGGGGAGTTGGTTTGGAGAGGCTGTGCAGGGACGTTAGTTTGTCCCTGTGATGTGTATGTTATATGAATTTTCGAGTTAAGTTAAGTTGGTGTTATAATCGATTGTTACAGTGAATGATATTAGAACTGCTATTGTTGTGTAAGTCGAGAATACTGTGAGTTCTTCTGTGAACTTTCGTAAAGATCTCTGCCTTGGTCAAGTTTTGAATTGGATATCGGAGTTATGAACCTTCAGTGATGCTTATTGGGTTTAATGATATGTTATAGTGTCAATTGCTGTTCAAACGAAGTGTTAGTGTTAAGGAGAACAAATTAGATTGTCACAGTCATGAACTTAGTAAATTGTTGGTCAAAATTATGGAATTTAGGTCCTGGTAATCAAATTTTGGGATATTCATGGGACTGATTTAAATTTGAAATTGCAGTTCGAAATATGGGATTAGTTTTGTAAATTAGTGATTGTAAGTTTCACTCATATTATAATGTATTAAGAATTTTATTCTGGATTGACTAAAATACTGTCTTGGTTTGGATGATGGTTCCCTAGTATACATGAGGGTTTAAAATTTGTACGAGTTGTGATGTGATATTATGTGGGATATCTGTCAGATGGTAATTATTGTATATTGAATTAGTTGTTAGTTATGTGATCGAAAGTAATGGATTAAATGGTTGCGTCGGTGGTACTACGACGGGTTGTGTAATAATACAAAGCAGATGTTGTCGAAATTACTTTAGAATTATATGTGTTTCTAAAGGTTAAGTCAATAAGACAACCTCTTATATTCTATGTGCGCACTGTCAACGATAATTGTTTTGTGATAATAGGTGCTATGTGTTTATTGGATTTATCTAGTAATACTAAGAGTATTTTATTAGTATGACCTTATGTGCTATATGTGTGATAATTGTAAAGCGTTATAGAACGAGTTAGACAGGTTACAGATATTCACGTACTGAAGTAGTACTTTACCTGCATATAGGTATGATTAGGAGGCCAACTAAGAGCCAATGTAAGTGGAGATGGAATGTAGAGGGAGGAGATAATCGTCGGGACTGACAAGTAATGAAGGAAAGACAACTGTATGACCGAGTAAAGGCCAGCGAATAAGAAATAGAGATTGATGTTCAAAGAGTAAAGAATCGAGATAGTGGAGTTGGAAACTGCGTGTATTGAGGCAAGTGTACTAACCCTCGCTTATCGTTCAAGCGAGATAAATATGTTTCTATTCAATATAAGTATTCCCTTCAAATCATTATTGCTAGTATCCTCTCCTTCAAAGTATTGATAAGGATATATTTTATTCATATATCATGTGAAAAGTAGAATTTCAGTTTTATTGCCAGTATTATTCTCTCTTAAGTATTGTCAGTAATATTCTGTTAAAGTTTTTGCTGGTATTGCATTCTTATTCCTTGTTTTAGTATAATGTTCTTAATGTATATGGTTTCCCTGAGATTAATTGATAGTAAAGTAGTTTAATGGAATTGGAAGAATTTTATAAAAATGTGGACCAGCTTCGTGGTCAGAGTAGTAAAGGCTAATGTCAATAAGTGCCTAGTAAGGGATCCCAGAGTATTGTTTTTAGCTGGACTTTACGTGGCTGATCACCCGTAATGTCCAGAGTATGATGAAAACTCCAATTCTATTAAATGTTGTTTTTATGAAAATATATTCTTATGATAGAATGTTTAAGTTAAAGTACATTTTTATTTCCAAGTATGTTGGATATAAAGTTATGATTTGAGTTAAAAGTTATGATTTGAGTTAATGAATACGGTTAGTATAAAAATGGAAAGTGATTATACTAGTGTTTTGAACGGTGAAAACTAATTCATGGTTATTATGGTCGCTGTGGCATTTGTTGCGCAGTGATAGTAAGGACCGAGAATGAATTGAGATCTTCTTATTAATTCAAACTCATGATTGTCAGGCCGGTTAGGCAGCTAGGTGTGCAAACGCTTAGTGACATGAATGAAATTTGAGTAACTGAGAATTTCTTGGAGATTTTGTTAAAGCGATAGTTAAAGTATTTTGCAAGTATTTAAAGTATTGAATCTAGTATTACGAACCTTCTCAGTTATTAAATTCTGATTCCGAGTTATAAATGTTTTAAACGATATTAATCTTCTGTTAAAGTTAAGAATCCAGATTTCAATTAGAGTATTGATTATAAATTGGTGAGCATTCCTTCGCTCATATTTATTTTGCCTATTTCTTGAATTGCAATTATTGCATTCTTATTTCATCCAGTTCAGTTCTATATATATAACTTGCTGAGCATTCCTTGGCTCACACTTGTTGTTTTTAAAATCTAACTTTTCAGTAAGCTAGTTGGCAAGGCTTAGCCTGCGCAGTTCAGAAAGTGGAAAGAAGAAGCAGGATGCTGTTATGAAGCTGACGTGGATCAAGGTATTTAGATTTAAAGTTAAATTATTGTATGTAAATATAGTTTTAGTAGTTATAGTATGTATTTGATTAGTTGGCCTGGTATACTTCTATTCGAAGTGATACCAGTGATTTTAAGTTTGTATAAAGTTTTGTATATAGAGTTGTATTTAAGTTGGTTTTGGGTTTTCTTGTTTCTAGAACTGTAACCTAAGATCCTTGGTTGGGAGTTGGGGTCAAAGAGCTTTTGATTTAGTTTTTATTTTTTATTTCACTTTTATGTTGATTTCAGATTTTTAGTTTAGTATTCAGCAGGATTATGTTGTATTTACGAATACATCATGACCAATTTTTGTTAGAATTATTGAGTTGTTAGCGTGACGCCCAAATCTACTGACCCTGGATTTGGGGGCGTTACATCAGCGCCTCTATACCAATTTCTCGCATACACATACATACACAGTCGCATATATACACACATAAACTCACACCAAATCATTTAATAATTATAAGAACATGTTATAGATAATAAAAACAGAATTCAGACATGATTTGGAGCTTGAAAAATGAAAAGGAATGAAGAACAGGATAGAGAGAGAGAGAGAGAGAGAGAGAGAGAGAGAGAGAGAGAGTTCAGTCGCGAGAAGCAGCCGAAATGGGAAAGGAAATGGGCGGTGGAGGGGTTATATAGACTCAGGGGTAGTTTCCTCTTTTGCCAAAAGCTGAAAATCTAATTTCCTTTTAAAAACTAATTTTAACTATTTTAAAATCGAAATAAATTGGAAATTTAAGATAAAAATAACTTTGAATATTGTAAAATAAAATTTATGAAATTACAAACCTCCCCATATTTTTAAAATAATTTTGGGATAAAAAATGAATTTTTGAAATAAAGAATCTTTAAAAGAAATAAAGCTTTTTAAATCATTTTAAAATACCAAAACACTCAATTAAATACTCATTCTAATTTTAAAATCTAATTTATATCTCAAAGATGATAATGCAAAAGATTTCATGATTTAAATCAACTCCACTGATTTTATATGAATTTCGAAATATTAAAAATGCACTTTAAAAGTAGTTTTAATGCTCCAAAAATATAAATAAACTTCAACGGACATATACGACACATACCGATCATCATATAGTCACGTAAAAGTGATTTCACATATATCTTGATTCCACAAAGATATACTCATCATATAAATCACATAGTTTCTACATTTAACAATTAAATAAACAATTTTATAATCGCGAAAAATTCTAGGTCATCATAATAAGCCTCATTTATAACGCCTTAGAAAATTCGTGATTACAAATTATTATTATTTAATTAATATTAAATGTGGAATATATGGTGTAAATTTTTTTTTTTTAGTTAAATATATGTGACATCATTATTAGATGTTGATATGGTGATGTATGTGTGTCGTGTAGGTCCGTGTATTTTTATTTGAATTTTTGTGATGAAAAATATATTTAAATTATGCAATATTGATCTTTGAAATTTTTTATAAAATCATCGGAGTATGTAAAAATCCCGAAATCATTTGTGATATCATATTTGTATATTTATTTAGTTTTTAAAATTATTGGGTGAATTATTTTGAGTGTTTAAGTATTTTAAAATGATTTTAAGAGTTTTATTGCTTTTAAATGATCAAAACTTGTAAAATCCGTATTTAATTCGTTTTTGATCCAAAAAATATTTTAAAAATATTGGGAGATAACTAATTTCAATTTCTACATTTTAAAAATTATACTGAGGTTTTTCCCAAGTATTACCTATTTAATTACTATTTTACAAAATGAATTAAGTTAAATTTTTTTTAGCAATGGTTGGATATGTAAAATGACAGAATTACCCTCGCCTCTTTGCAATTAATGAACCACTGCTATCTCTCATTTTTGCTGGGTCTCTCTCGAACTCTCCAGATTTTCTAATCTCTCTCAATCTTTATCCACAATCGCTCTCTCGGATAATCTCTCTCCATCTGCCTCTAATCTCTCTCCCATTCTCGTCTTTCTCTATTCACAGAAATCTCTTCCCCTCTCCCCTTTTTGCAGTCTATACGATTCGTGGGTGCAGTCGCTGATTCTCTGAGTTCGTATAAGCTACAAATTCGTTGATTTCTTGTTGCAAGCCTTGTATTGTTCGGGTTTTACCTGTAAAGACAATCTCTCTCTCCCTATGTGTTCCTCCCCGGTATTACCACGGTTGTGGTTGTGTATACGAGCTGCCCGCGTGTTTGATTCGAGATGTAGGTGTGTGTTAATTCTCTTTGATTTCCAACGAGACACCACTGAAATTTGTAGTGTCCTGCTATAAGTTCAATTGTTGCTGGTTGTGGTTCTTTTGTGCTGGATTCTTGGAGATTGTATCAGGATTTGCGATTTTGTTTTTATGCTCGTACTATTGTTGGGTTGCTGCTTGTTTTTTTTTTTGTATATAAATATATTCGAAAGGCTTGCCTCTTGGGTAATATAATTTGATGGTGTGGGTTTATGCTGGGTTATGATGATAAGATATAAAGTGTATTAATTCAAGTTTCTGAAGCTTTTAGTTGAAAATCTTGATTTCTGGAATCACCATTCAAAATTTTGTGCTTGAATTGGGAATTTTTGGAATGGTGTGTGCGCTTGAGTATTTCTGCTGTGTGGGACTAAATTTCCGAGCTCAGTTTTGTTATGGTAAAGTATTGTTGGGCTGTGTCCCGAGTTTGGTTGTTGCAGCTGAGTTCTGTTTCTTTCCGTGATGTAGTGTTTTTTTTCTGGGATTACAATTGGTTACGGTAGATGCTTGGTTACATTAATGCAGTGAAATTGTAAATTATAGCCGGTTGTATGCAGAGGGATTGTATATTATGTTTGTTGTTGGTTTTGGTGTCGGCTGTGTCCGACTGGCAGTATACCCGTACAAAGGGGATGCTGCCGGAATTTTCTAAAATCATAAACTTTCTAAAAATAGTGTTTACATTTTATAGAATAATTATAATTATGTTATTAATTAGTATTTGAACGATGACTATAATTTATGAATGGATTTCGTTTGACAGCGGATAAAAGGGTAAGTGCTATATTATAATTTGTCGTATAATTGGTTATATGGATATTAATTATGGATTTATGGTTTGATTTAGTAAGTAAATGGACGTATAGGTACTAAAGATTTTATGTTGGTTTCTCGGGTAAGCATTGTTGTGTTTTGAATTCATAATTGAGTAGTGGCTTGTAAATCATACCAGGAAATATGTATTTATGTGGAATTTTAAATTTGATTCCGTGGATTGATAAATTAGGAGGTGTACGTATAAATCTTACAAATTGATAAGTGTCAACTAGTTACACTGAAAATTTGTCAGTGATTAACGAATGTGCCAGATAATTAATAAATTGTACGATTGATAATTATAACTATCATTAGTGTTAGTAGCTCGATTCTAAATGTTAAAGTGGGATGTACATACTACGATTTGGTTTGTAAATGGTTCAAAGATATATATTCAGTGCTAAGTGTATGGATGATCAGAAGGATTATAAATGGTATATGTTGATGTGATTGTATTGATAATGAGATTGTGTTGAGTTAGTTATATTGGAGTAAAGGATGTTGATTTCCGATTTGGTTTGATAAGTTGTATTCTGACAGGTTAGGACCTATTTTAGAGGAGGTGCTGTCCGAATTTTATTAGAATTTTTTTTGTAATCTGTATAGAAAATTGATAACAAGTAATTGTAAATAGATGTGATATATGTGATAACCAGCATAAGTGTAAATTCTTATTACGTGCTAAGTGCTTATACGATTTTGTGATTTTATGTTATTATTTTAAGAATATGATCTGTATAAGCTATATGTGGATAATATGTGTTGTATATGCTAAGTGGTAAAGCGTATAGGACGCGTTTGGGTAGAGCAAAGTTAGATGGTGAAGGTTAATAGCGTACGTGTAGATGGAATATAGAGGATGGAGATAATTATCGGGATTGACAAGTGTGCTCCTGTAGAGACTAACAATGATAAAGGAAAGATGGATGTGTGATCGAAGAAAGGTCAATGTATAAAGAAGTAGAGACGGATGTAAAGTGAGTAAAGAATTTAGATATTGGAATTGGAACTTCATGTATTGAGGCAAGTATACTATCCCTCACTTATCGTTCAAGTGATGTGAAACTATTTCGGTTATTATACGTTGTTCATTCAAATCATTTTGCTTGTGTATATACCCTTCCTTTTATTGCAAGTGACTCAAACTCTGTATTGAAATTCAAATTGTTTGAACTGCTTATGAATTGTTGTTTAAATTCTTATATCTTACCGTTATTCCCTTTTAATTATTCTTGAACCTTTTTCACCTTATTGTTTCTTATAAATGATTATTGAAACACTTGTACTTTGCTTACCCTTATGAATCGTTATTTAAATTTATGTACCTTATTGTTTACCCTGTTTCTTGTTGAACTATAACCATTGACTCATAATTTATGCCTTGCTTTATCTTAGCCTTTTTCCTGATGATTATTCCCTTAAACCATACCAATGAAACCAGATTTCATAACCCCTGAATTAAATTCTATAACCCTAACCCTTGTTTTATTCTTTATTAATTAACGACTCTTCATTTGTTTATAACCAATGTATTAATCAAATCTTCCCTTGAACTTCAGATTCCCTTATTCTAGGATTATCTTATAAATTGATGTTAAATTTCTAGAACCTTAACAATTGCTTTGTTCCTTAATTAATAAATGTTTCCTTGTTGATATATGACTCACTTTTGCCGAACCATGCCATGTTTACATCAATTTTATTACTTTGTTGATAATGATTCCTTATATTCAATGCTTCCCTGATTTTTAAATCTTTTATTGCTGCTTATTAAAATGGCTTAATTAATTAAAGATGGATTTTTTTTAAATTCCTTATACTGGGCTGATCTGTTATCAGTGAGTATAAAGGACTTAAAAATGAAATGTTTTAAAGGTTTTAAAGATCTGAATTGTGGGGGATTCCGTCAAAATGTTTTCTACGGATTCCTTCAGATTGAAGGTGTAAGAGGCCGGGTGGCGCCGGTCCATCATTTTTTTAGCGTAAGAGGCTGGGGGAGTGCCCAGTCGAGCATATAAAAGGCCAACGTGTTGTCTAATTGGGAACCCAATTTCAAGGTCCGGAGGGACTTCATGTCCGGTATGGGGACTTTATGTGGCTGATCACCCGTATTGTCCGGAGTCGTGGAAAAACTCCAATCAACTTAAATGTTTTTAAAAGGTTTTATGGAAAGTGTGTTTTAAAGATAAAATTTTTTAAGGAAAGGAATGTTTTAAATGAAAAGCTATGATTTTAAGAAAATGGAAAGTTTATCCTATGATGGAAATTGAATTCTTCCCTTGAGATTAATTGATCATTGATATTGTTCATCAATGAATTAACGAGTTATTGTTGTTTCACTATATTATTAACTTGCTGAGCGTTCTTTGGCTCACTCTTGCTTTGTTTTACCTAACCCTTTGCAGTTAGGTTTTAGGATGATCTACTACATTTATACCTGTGAATGAGGGCGATGAGGCATTCTATACAGGATAGATTTTAGAGCTAGAGCGGGTAAGCACAGATAGGGATTGAGCTACAGATTAGATGGTATAGTAAATTGTATTCAAAGCATAGATAGAAGTTGGAAATAATTTGTATTAATTAGATTCTTGTTTCATACCATAACCTGGAATCGATCCTCGGTGAGGAATCGTTGGTGTATTAAATTTTAATTGTATTTGTTAAATTGGAATTTGGTTTGGGTTGAATTACAGGTGGATAATCCGATTTACGAATACTTCATGCCGAATTTTTATAAAATTATCCTGTATCAAAGTCTATTTTATTATGAACAATATATTTTCAGTATTGGGAAGCCGGGGCGTTACATCATTTTCTTTTCCTTTATTTTACTTTGGATTTCAATAAATATGTCTCTCTGTTGAGAGCCTAATATCATATTCGTGGATTTTGTATACCCATATATTAGATTTTGTTAGCTAAGCTGCTCCACAAGTTTAACACTATTTCTACGCTTTTCCATCGAAAGGAAAAGTTTTTCTCTCTCACTTTTCCTCCCTCTTCTTCGTCAACCTCTTCTCCTCCGGCGGTGGTTTATCCACCGACCAGAGGCCCCTTTTCTTGTCTATTTTTTTATTTCTTTTAATAATCATCCTCCTTCTGTGAGGATTGTGAGTTTTTGGCTTGTTTACCCATTAATTGGGTTTATTTTGTCTCTCCTTGTGAGAGTTTGTTTGTCTCTCCTTGTGAGAGTTTGTTTGGTTTGTTTTACGATTCGTTGATGAGGGTCAATATGGTGTCGCAGTTATGGTCGATGTTTCGAATACGTTATAACAGATCATGTATGCATTTTCTTTACAACTACACCAAATCGTTAGATTATCTCTCCAAGAAGGCTAGCTGTAAATCTCAGCGTTATGAGCGAGGGATGCTCCACAGTGCAAGATCTACTCGACGATAGTAGTTTTAACGAAGAAATTTCTGATTTGATCTGTATTATGTGTTCATTAATATTTGATTATCTTTGTAGATTCCGTATGGCTTATTATTAATGGATCCTCTTCCTTAAAAAAAATATTAGATTTTGTTATATTAGTTCATTCATTTGGATAGTGTGGAATCAGAGTTTTGGTCGGTTGTTTGAATTCATTCTGACAAATCAGATATACATATTCCTCATGTTTATAATAAATTGTTAGATTTTCTCGTCGAAAAGGCTGCATAATTTAGAGATATAGATGATAGATGTACCATAATTGAAGACCTATTCAATGATTTTATTTGTTTTTTTAGATGTTGTATGCGCTTTTATTGATGATATTTGCAGGTTTGATTATTTGTGTGGATAACATATGTCCTTTTATAGATGAATTAATTATCTATAAATAAATAGTGATTTATAAGAAAATTAGTCGACAAAGCCACGCTTCGCGGCTGTGTAATAATTTTTTTAAAAAGATTTTTAATATAAACTTATGTTATATTATATTATTAATATCAAATTTTAACAATTAAGACAGTTGATTTTAATGAACCGCTCTCTCGTTAAACATGATCATTTCTATTAAGCCGATCTCTCAGTTAAAACCAAAACCCAACTTTTAAATATAGTATGAATACTTGCAGAATAATTTTTATCTATAAAAATCGAAGTCGAAAAATAAAATATAATTTATAACATCAATATCAAATTCTAATAGTTAATATGATTTTTCCTAGGGAGTCACCTTCTCGTTAACACATTTTAAACAACTTTCGTTTAGGACCGAAGTGCCAACTTCATTTTATCATTAATAGTCGAAAAAACCGTGCTTTACAGTGATGTTATAATATTTTTAAAAATATTTCAATATATTTTTATCTTATATTATATAATTAATATTAAATTTAAACATTTAACATGGTCCTCTCTATTGGGCCGCTCTCTCCTTAAACATGATTATTCCTATAGAGTCACTCTCTCGTTAAAACCAAAATCCAACATTAACATGTTTTATGAATATTTATATTATAATTTTAATCCTTAAAAATTGAAACTTAAAAACAATATATATTTTGTAACATCAATATCAAATTGTTAAGACGATCTTTTATAGTGAATCATATTTTCGTTAAACACACTTCAAGTAGCTCTCGTTTGAGTCCGATCCCAACTTAACTTTTTTGCTTCAAATTAAAACCTAGAAAGAGAAAGAATTCCAATTTTTACTTTTTTTAAATTTTGTATATGAAATTTTAGAAAACGAAAATACATCGTATCTTAACAATATGTCATAATTACTCCTATATTTTTTTTACCTTACAATTTAGAACCTATAAATAGAGTAATTTTTTTTATTTAAAACTTTTGATTAAAAAATTATATAATATAATGTTTAGAGGACGCCGCCTAAAAATTCTATTATGTATACACACACGCGTACACACACTAATATATATAATGATATAATAATATAAAAAATATATAAATATCATTTTTTATGAATTTGAATTCTTTTTTAAACTTGAATATTTGAAATTAAATTTTAGTTATACATCTACACTATAAATTTGGATTTCTATTTTCTTGTAAATTTGTATTGCTTTCAAATTGTCATTTTCAATAAATTTGAATGCATACCAAAAAAGAAAATTTATAGTTCCTGCATGTAAGTGTACTTTTCGATATGGGAATAAAATTGAATTTATAGATGTATTTTCTTAATGCAAGTATTATTAACTTCTACACAAAAAATTAACATAAAGGACTTCTAAGAAAAAAGATAAACAAATTTAGAAGATCGTAAAAGAAAATTTAAATATATGTATTCTCTATAAATTCAAACTCTTCTTATGTCTATATTTAAACACCTTTTATATTTTCCAATGAAACTTTTAATTATATGTGTTTTTTTAAATTCGAACTCTTCTCCATTATAAATTCGAACATCTATTCTACTTCCAATTGAAATTTAATTAAATATTATTA
Source organism: Saposhnikovia divaricata (assembly GCA_036435485.1). Lineage (NCBI taxonomy): Eukaryota > Viridiplantae > Streptophyta > Magnoliopsida > Apiales > Apiaceae > Saposhnikovia > Saposhnikovia divaricata. The sequence goes on along the minus strand of CM071594.1, from coordinate 131,056,645 downwards.
CAAATACCTATTATACTTCTAATAAAATTTGCAATCGTATTCTACTTCCAATAGAACTTTTAATCTCTTCTCCTTTATATATTCAAATACCTATTCTATTTTAATAGAAATTTCGATAATATGTTTTCTTTTATATAAATTCGAACTCTTTGAAGGAATTTACGGATGAGAAGAAGCGTGATATAACAATTATTCCGTAAAAACCATATATCATACATATAGAAAAACATGTAAAATCAAGAGAGCGGAGGAATCGTAACCATACCTTGAAAATCGAAGCTCTTAAAATCGATGGTTGCTAGCAGTTGCTTCTCAGTGTGTGAAGCACTCTACCGGTATCCACCAAGAATGATCCTTCGCTGAAGCTTTTTATAAAACTAAGTTTTTATAAAAATGGAGTTTTTGGGAGAGAGAGATGGAGGCTTTAGGTTTTTCACAAAAAACCAAGTGTGTATAGAATGAACTATCTCATTCTATTTATAGGGCTCTCATAGGGTTTAATAATAAAATATCTTTATATATATATATATATATATATATATATATTAGCCCCACATTTTATCTTATAAAATGCTTTAATAATAATTAAAACAATTTTAATCATTATTTCCTTTTCTAAACTATTTAGAAAATAATTCTCTCTCTCATAATTTAAATCTTTTCATCAAAGAAAATATTCTTTTATGGTGTGACCCAGTAGGTTCAATATTAAGCCGGTAGTAGAAATAAATAATAATAAACATTTATTTATTATTTATATGAATTCTAATAATTCATTAAATATAATTAACTGATTAATAATATTTATTCTACATTGTGAGTGATGCTTCTTAACATATCGCGACTATTCAGATAATATGAATTCACTGCTTAGAATACCAAGAACCTGTTAGTGACTAGTTTCCGTACCATCAATTCCTTCTACCCTACAATATCCCGATTAAATACAAGGCATGGATCTCGTGTCAAGCCTATCAAATTTAATCATATGATTTCTTATTCATAATGCAAAGTTCATATTAATGCAAATTAGAAACTCCTTTCTAATTTCATACACTCTGGCCAGAGGTTCCAGAACTCGCATACCAAGAATAATATAGGATATTCACTTCCTATACTGGAAGGGGTAGATCCTCTATTGACGTTAACTATTTCCATACACAAATCCCTATGCCCAGAATAGACCTAATAGATGTCCTTGAGACTAAGGACTAATCCAAAGCATAGTTCATTATATACAAGATAACTTTAACGATCTCAAGTCTAAGGACACTTGTACAACTATCACTCAGTGAATAACTATTGACACGTGAGTAAACTCCATTAGTTGTCCAACTTATCGAGTCATGTTCAGTGAACTTATTCCATAATAATCACCTACATACTAGCTATAGTGTCACCACACAAATGCCTATGAGAACAGACATCCACCTGAAAGGAGCAAGCATAGTATGTACAAATCTTTGCGGATTCACTAACTTTCGATTAGTTATCCTATGATCAGGAACTATTTAAGTCTAGTTTTAGCATCTTCTAGATCGAACTATTACAATCTCATTATAATTCTAGAAGCTTTACTCTAAACTATGGAACATCTTATTTAACATACTTTAAATAGATAAAGCCCGTAATAAAATTAAAACAAGTCTTTTATTAATATTAATGAAATCAAATAAGAATACAAGAAAGTTCTTCCTAACTCATCATACATGATTGGATTTAGGACAAACACTTTCAATCTCCCACTTGAACTAAAGCCAATTACCCCGGTATCTAATACCCATTTTCTCTTTGTGACGATCAAAGTGAATCTGAGACAATGACTTTGTGAGTGGGTCTGCTGCGTTGTTATGTGTGTCAACTCTCTCAATCTTGACATCTCCTCTTTCAATGATTTCCCTAATCAAAAGAAAGCGCCGTAAAACATGTTTGGAATTTTTATGAGACCTAGGTTCCTTGGCTTGTGCTATTGCTGCGTTGTTATCACAATACAACACAATAGGCTCATCAATGCTAGGAACAACTCCCAACTCAGGAACAAATTTCCTCATCCAAACGGCTTCTTTTGCAGCCTCACTTGCAGCTATATACTCTGCTTCCGCTGAGGAGTCAGCCGTTGTAGACTGTTTGGAACTCTTCCAACTAATCACACCACCATTTAGAGTAAACACGTACCCTGACATGGATTTGCTATCATCACTTTCTGATTAAAAACTAGAGTCAGTATAACCCTCTATTTTTAGCTCAGATCCACCATAAACAAGAAAAATATCCTTAGTCCTTCGCAAGTACTTAAGGATGTTCTTCACTGCTTTCCAGTGGTCTTCACCTGGATCGGACTGATTTCTGCTTGTCACAATAATTGAATAAACAACATCAGGCCTAGTACAAAACATCGCGTACATGATAGATCCTATTATTGAAGCATAAGGAATCTTACTCATACGCTCTCTTTCCTCAGGTGTCTTAGGAGACATCTTTTCGGAAAGGGATACTCAATGGCTCATCGCTATAAGACCTCTCTTGGAGTTTTCCATGCTAAACCTTTTAAGCACTTTCTCGATGTATGTACCCTGGGTAAGACCTATCATTCTTCTAGATCTATCTCTATAGATCTTCATACCAAGAATGTAGGATGCTTCTCCCAAGTCCTTCATAGTGAAGTTCTTTGATAGCCACACTTTGACTGATTGCAGCATCGGTATATCATTTCCTATAAGAAGTATGTCATCCACATACAATACAAGAAATGTTATCGCACTCCCACTAACCTTATTGTAGACACATGGTTCATCTATGTTTTTGATAAAACCAAACTCTTTGATTGTCTCATCAAAATGGATGTTCCATCTACTAGAAGCTTGCTTTAATCCGTATATGGTTCGTAGCAGCTTACACACTAGGTGTTCATTCCCTTTGGAAACAAAACCCTCTGGCTGTGTCATATACACTTCCTCTTCAAGTTTCCCATTGAGGAAGGCCGTTTTCACATCCATTTGCCAGATCTCATAGTCGTAGTAAGCAGCAATTGCAAGAAAAATCCGAATTGATTTCAACAGGGCTACAGGCGAAAAAGTTTCATCAAAGTCAATCCCTTGCCTTTTTCTGAATCCTTTTGCCACAAGCCTGGCCTTATAGGTCTCCACCTGGCCATCTGCTCCAATCTTTCTTTTGTATACCCATTTGCACCCAATAGGCTTCACATCCTCGGGTGCTTCAACCAAAGTCCATACTTGGTTGGCATACATAGAATCCATTTCGGATTTCTGGCATTCTGCCATTTCTCTGAGTCAACACTACTCATAGCCTCATTATAGGTCATAGGGTCGTCATCATCAATGATTGACAACTCATTGTCATTCTCAATGACAAGGCCATAATACCTCTCAGGTTGGCGAGACACTCTCTTTGACCTACGAATGGGCTGTACCACAGAAAGTTGTTCAGTCTGAACAAGTGTTTCCTCTTGAACCATAGTAGTTTATGTTTCTTGAACTTCATTAAGTTCTATTTTGCTCCCATTGTTTCCTTCAAGGATAAACTATTTTTTCCAAGAAGGTAGCATGTCTGGAGACAAATACGCTATGATCGGTGTAAAAGTGATACCCTAAAGTCTCTTTAGGATATCCAACAAAACTATATTTTACGGATCGAGATTCCAGCTTATCAGGGTCAACTTTCTTGACATAAGCTGGACATCCCCAAATCTTAACGTGTTTAAGACTCGGTTTCCTTCCTTTCCATATCTCATATGGAGTTTGAGGAATTGATTTTGAAGGCACCTTATCCAGTAAATATGCTGAGATTTCCAAAGCATAACCCCAAAGGAATACTTGAAGATCTGCATATCTCATCATGGACCGAACCATGTCTAACAAAGTTCGATTTCTCCTTTCAGATACTCCATTCAACTATGGAGTATATGGAGGAGTCCACTGAGAGACTATACCATTTTCTTTGAGATAATCTAGGAACTCTCCATTCAAGTATTCACCACCTCGATCTGATCGAAGGTTTTTAATATTATGTTTGGTTTGTTTCTCCACTTCATTCTTATATTCTTTGAACTTTTCAAAGGCTTCAGACTTGTGTTTCATCAAATACACATATCCGAATCTAGATCGATCATCTATGAAAGTAATGAAGTATGAAAAACCACCCGTGGCTTGCATAGACATTGGTCCACATACATCTATGTGTACCAATCCTAGCAAATCTGCAGCCCTCTCTCCATGTCCACTAAATGGAGATTTGGTCATTTTACCCAATAGAGAAGACTCGCATGTAGGATATGATTCAAAATCAAAAGGTTCAAGTAACCCTTCCTTATACAATGTACGAAGTCTATATTCACTAATATGACCAAGTCTGCAGTGCCACAAATAGGTGAGATTTTCATCATCCCTTTTCCTTTAATTAGTATGTTCAATTTGTAGTAAATCATGCTCTACGTCACATACATACAGACCATTATTTAAAATACCACTACCATAAAGAACGTTATCTCTAAGAATTGAACATTTATTATTCTGAATAACAAACGAAAATCTAGCCAAGTCTAACATTGGAATAGAAATAATATTCCTCACAATTGAGGGAACAAAATAACAATTATTTAAAATAATAGTCTTGCCCGTAGGCATATGTAAATCAAATGATCATACAGCTTTAGCAGCAACTCTTGCTCCATTTCCCATCCGTAGAATCACCTCCTCTTCCTCAAGAGTCCTACTTCTCCTTAGTCCCTGCAACGAATTGCAAATGTGAGAACCACATGCGGTATCTAATACCCAAGTAGAAATTTGATTTAATGACATATTCACTTCAATCATGAACATACCTGAATCAGAAGCGGCAGTCTAACTACACTTCTTCTTCTTCTTCTTCTTCTTCTTCTTCTTCTTCTTCTTCTTCTTCTTCTTCTTCTTCTTCTTCTTCTTCTTCTTCTTCTTCTTCTTCTTCTTCTTCTTCTTCTTCTTCTTCAATTCTGCAAGGTAAACCTTGCAGTTCCTCTTCCAGTGCCCCACCCTATTACAGTGGAAACAAACAGCTTTGCTCTTGGGGTCTTCAGCTTTTGGTGGAACCGGCTTTCTCTCACCTACTTTCTTCTTCTTGGGAGGGTTCTTCTTCCTTTCTTAGGATTGGAACCTTCACCAATTAGAAGAACAGAACTCTTCTTAGAGGGAAAATTCGATTCCGTAGTCTTCAACATGTTGTGGAGTTCATCCAGGCTGACATCCAACTTATTCATGCGAAAGTTCACAACAAACTGCGAAAATGAACCGGGAAGTGATTGCAAAGTCTTGACTTAACTCCCTATCCATGGCAAAACCAAGTTGTCCAAGACGTTCAATCAAATTGATCATCTTAAGTACATGGTCATTCACAGATGATCCCTCAAACATCCTACAACGGAACAGCTCCTTCGATATCTCATATCGAGCTGTCCTCCCTGCCACATCATACAACTCTTGTAGATGCGTTAGGATAGTGTGAGCATCTATATGCTCATGCTGCTTCTGTAGCTCAATGTTCATGGAAGCTAGCATGATACATTGAGCAACATCTGCATCATCTATCCACTTACGATACACAACATGTTCATCATTATGTGCATCGTCAGCAGGTTCAGTAGGCTTAGGTGAGTCAAGCACATATTCCATCTTCTCAACCCTGAGAAAAATTCTCAAGTTTCGAAGCCAGTCAGCATAATTAGGACCAGTCAATTTATGAGCATCTAGTATGCTCCGGAGTGATAATGCAGAAGACATAATGTATATAGTAAATCTGTAAATGATAAACACATAACAAAACTTAGCAAATATTCAATTTCATTTTAAAACACTATATGAATCGGGTCTTTATTCATAAGTGACTCCCACTAGTTTATCTAATTTATACAACCCCCTAATTGAAAAATTAAGCATTCATAATGCTAGTGGGAATAGGGATCCTACATTCCATCACACAACCTCGGCTGTAGCACGAAACGCCATGTGATGTTCAATAGGTAGAGAACTCTCGTCAATTACATCTTATGTTATTCCATAATAAAACTTTAGCCTCTTGAATAATTGAGTCATGGATGTAGCACGACAAACGCAATATTCTAAGTCAAGTCTAACCCAACATTTAGTACAATTGAATTAGTCTCCAACGACCCACGGCTGTAGCACTTAACGACCATTAGATTCTAATTCATTGTACACATCTCTATGTAATAGACAAGTATTTCTAATTTTGAAATCAAAGCCCTCGGCTGTAGCACGAAATGACAATGATTCAAAAATAAGAACTACTTTCTACCATGTTGGAAGGCTATGACCGACACAAGCCCGTTGTGTCATTGGCTAATTACTACTTGATATTATTTAATTTTAGAGGGATTATATTATGTTACAATCATAATCATATTATAAAGAGATTCTTCCTTTTAAATTAAATATTTCAAATCAATAATCGATAATTGGATGATTCCCAGTCGGGGGGAGCATTATCAAGAGGCATCACTTAATACCCCTTTCTTATAGATCGAAATCCGTTTTTGACAGAATCATCCTTTCTCTCAATATTGAAAATTCATATTTAGTTACGTGTTTCACAAACACAAGAATCTCATGATTGTATTCATAATATTATTGTTAAGGCAAGAAACGATTCCTATTCTAGATTTTCTAGAGCACGCCTTATTTTGATTTAAGTTCACCTAAATCTATCATCGCATGGTAAACAAAGGCATATATCTCATATATAAAATTAAATAAACAAGTAAGCATGCAAGTAATATCATGCCACACAATGATATAATGATGTATGGATTTATTATAGTATTTAAAAAGCAATTTAAAACAATTAAAACATGATTTAAAACACTTTCGGGAATATAAACAGTTCAAAACTTTTATATAAAAAATATTTGACCATTCCATTAGATCCGTCTCGGAAAAACGAATCCAACGATATATCGCACGCCCAAAACGGAGTTACGAAACTCCAAAAAAACAATTTTAATTCGTACAGAAAACTGTAACGCACTTCATAAATGCGCAACAATATGTAACGCATTTCATAAATGCATTATGACCTGTCACGCATTCCAGAAATGCGCGACACCCCTTTCCCCGGTTACGCACCACGCGCGAGTAGCAGCAATTGGTAGAATTTTTCATTTTTTTTTCTTTCTGACGATCAGACTACGGTTGCACTTTCTTATAGTCGTAATTGTTGCCATTACTATACAAAAACAAAACTGCGGAGCAATAATACTACTCTAATAACTTTTATTATTATCTTTATAATTTTAATATTAATAAATTAATTAACAATTGATTAATAAATTAATAAAAAATTATAAGGACATGATTTCTAAAAATCAGGCAGCATCAATATTACCAGAAAAGCAAGGGGATCCTTGTGCAAATTTTAATTTCATATTATTCACATGCATGATTATCTTATGAATTTTAATTAAAACAATTTTAAAAAAATTCATAACAAATAATCTACACATCACAAAAATATGAAAAAAATACCTAGATGATCCACAACACTTGTAGAATCCAGATCAGTGGTCAAAATCTCATGCAAATATTATTTCGAATTAATTCATAATTAAATCTAAATAAACTTGCAAAAATCATAATAAATCCATACATGCATAAAAAAATCTAAAATTTTTTATATGCAGAACCTGGCTCTGATACCTTTGAAGGAATTTACGGATGAGCGAAAGCGTGATATAACAATTATTCCGTAAAAATCATGTATCGTACATATAGAAAAACTTGTAAAATCAAGAGAGCGGAGGAATCGTAACCATACCTTGAAAATCGATGGTTGCTAGCAGTTGCTTCTCAGAGTGTGAAGCACTCTACCGGTATCCACCAAGAATGATCCTTCGATGAAGCTTTTTATAAAACTAAGTTTTTATAAAAATGGAGTTTTTGGGGGAGAGAGAGAGAGAGAGATGGAGGCTTTAGGTTTTTCACAAAAAACCAAGTGTGTATAGAATGAACTATCTCATTCTATTTATAGGGCTCTCATAGGGTTTAATAATAATATATCTTTATATATATATATTAGCCCAACATTTTATCTTATAAAATGCTTTAATAATAATTAAAACTATTTTAATCATTATTTCCTTTTCTAAACTATTTAGAAAATAATTCTCTCTCTCATAATTTAAATCTTTTCATCAAAGAAAATATTCTTTTATGGTGTGACCCTGTAGGTTCAATATTAAGCCGGTAGTAGAAATATATAATAATAAACTTTTATTTATTATTTATATGAATTCTAGTAATTCATTAAATATAATTAACCGATTAATTATATTTATTCTACATCGTGAGTGATGCTTCTCAACATATCGCGACTATCCGGATAATATGAATTCACTGCTTAGAATACCAAGAACCTGTTAGTGACTAGTTTCCGTACAATCAATTCCTTCTACCCTACAATATCCCGATTAAATACAAGGCATGGATCTTGTGTCAAGCCTATCAAATTTAATCATATGATTTCTTATTCATAATGCAAAGTTCATATTAATGCAAATTAGAAACTCCTTTCTAATTTCATACACTCTGGCCAGAGATTCCAGAACTCGCATACCAAGAATAATATAGGATATTCACTTCCTATACTGGGAGGGGTAGATCCTCTATTGACGTTAACTATCTCTATACACAAATCCCTATGCTCAGAATAGACCTAATAGATGTCCTTGAGACTAAGGACTAATCCAAAGCATAGTTCATTATATACAAGATAACTTTAACGATCTCAAGTCTAAGGACACTTGTACAACTATCACTCAGTGAATAACTATTAACACGTGAGTAAACTCCATCAGTTGTCCAACTTATCGAGTCATGTTCAGTGAACTTATTCCCTAATAAGTACCTACAAACTAGCTATAGTATCACCACACAAATGTCTATGAGAACAGACATCCTCCTGAAAGGAGCAAGCATAGTATGTACCAATCTTTGCGGATTCACTAACTTTCGATTAGTTATCCTATGATCAGGTACTATTTAAGTCTAGAGTTATCATCTTCTAGATCTCACTATTACAATCTCATTATAATTTTAGAAGCTTTACTCTAAACTATGGAACATCTTATTTAACACATTTTAAATAGATAAAGCCCGTAAAAAAATCAAAACAAGTCTTTTATTAATATTAATGAAATCAAATAAGAATACAAGAAAGTTCTTCCTAACTCATCATACATGATTGATTTTAGGAAAACGCTTTCACTCTTCTCCTTCTTGAATTCGAACACTTATTCTACTTTCAATAGAAATTTTAATTATATGTATTTCTTCTAAATTTGAACTCTTTTACTCTATGAATTCGAACAGCTGTTTCTCCTTCTAATAAAACTTTTATTTAAATATATTGTCTACAGAGTCGAGCTCTTGTAAATTCGAACACTTATTCTACTTCGAATAGACTTTTAAATTACATGTCTTACAATAAATTCAAATTATTCTCCATTTATAAATTTGAACATTTATTTTACTTTCAATAATTTTTTAATTATATGTCAAACATCTATTTTATTTCCAATAAAACTTATAACTATATGTCAAAATTTTAAAAAAAATTCTTATATTATAAGATTTTAAAAAAAATCTTTTGAACATAATATAAAAGTTGTAAAAAAACCCGGTCATAACGATTCCACCAATAATCCCAACAATTAACTTTTTTATGAACCAAATTACGCTAAAAAAAAGTCATCGAAAATTATATATGAATAAATAAAGAAAAAAGAAATTCAAAATTATACAATCAGAAACGGAGGCAAGGGGTGGTCGGCAGGTACAGTTGCCACCCAAAATCCAATATAATCATAAAATTAATAGTAAAATATTGAAGAAAGATCGTATATTCTTAATTTTTATGTTAAAATATTATAATATTTCGTCTTTACCTACTCAAATTTACAAATTTTAAGAACATAGTAATAGAGTTTTTGATTTTATATTGATTTGAATTTTATAATTTGAATACAATTGAAGAAAAATAATATGAATAAAAAAATGTTCTGTATAGAACACAAAATAAATTAGAAGTATTAATAAAAAAATGGACATCATAACAATTTAAAAAATAGTAAAGTACACAAAAATTAAAACGTATGAGAGGAACAGAGTATTATCTTCCAATGTCCTATAGATTTAGAGAGAGATATATTTGAATTATATATATGTTTTCTTTTAGCTATAAATTTGAACTGTGTTTCCAATGAATTAGAAGGTATGTTTTACATAGAATATGTGTCCTATTCTAGATAGAATATGTAGAAACTGCTTTATGTATTTCATAAATTCGAATTCTTCCCCTCTACAAATTCGAACACATATTCTAATTCTAATTTGTTAGAACATATTTGTTTAAGTTATTGGTATTTTAAAATTCTAAAACATTAGAAAAATAGATTGAGACGATCATAACGTGCCACCTCAACTCCCGCATATTCTAATATCTATTTAAAACAAATTAAAATTCTAATATCTATTTAATACTTAAAATTCTAAAATTCTAAAAAATTTGAAAAATAAATTGAAGCGATCTTAACGTGCCACCTAAACACCCGCGTATCCTCCTTTATATATATAGGAAAATGCTCAAATACAAACCAATCTTAAACTACAAACTACAAACTAGATTTAAAAATAATCAAAATTAAAATATACACGGTACATACACCCACCCCCACCCAATTTAGACACCCCACCCCACCTTCTCTGGTCATCTTCTCCGGGAGCTCCGGCGAGCTCAATTTTTCCGGCGAGATTCAGATCTGGTTGTCCGTTGAACTACTTCGTCGTCATCACTCTCTTCTCTTGGTCGTGGACATGTCTTCCCCATTTTTTCGATGCACGACCCTTCCATCACCATTTATTTTCTATATGATTTCTCCATCTTTGATCTCTGTATCACTCTCCCTCTTTGATCTTCATCTCATTTCATTTGCACCATCTGTTAGAATATGCCTTGAATCTGTAATGCCCCAAACGTTGGGATTTCGGGTATCTTGGGTTATCTGTTTTGGGCCTATTATTCTGGACTATTCTGTAACCGGTTAGAGAGTAGTATATAAACTCTCTAGGTCATAACCTAGATATAATCAGAATTTTTAATGTGAAACTGTAGTCTAGATTAGAATCGGTAATTTGAATCGATAATCTAGATCTGAATCTGTAGTTGTGTGCTGTAATCTTTATCCTCAAGATCAAATCAAAGCTTTCTCTTCTGCCTATATGTGTTCTTCCTTTACGTTTATTATAATCGTTCTTGCTTCCGTTATAACAAACTGGTATCAAGAGCTTGGTTTTCGGTGAGAAAGATGTCTGGTTTTAACGTGAAGGTCGACAAATTTACTCGGAGGAATAGTTTCAGTCTGTGGCAAATCAAGATGCGTGCTTTGTTAAAGCAACAGGGGCTCTGGGCACGTTGAAAAAGAAATCGACGACGGATCCTGAAAGCGCTGAGATGGCCACTCTAGAAGAAAAGGCACACTCAACAATTCTGTTGTGCCTCGCAAATGATATTATTACTGAAATCGCGGAGGAGGACACCGCGTCTGGTCTATGGTTGAAGCTTGACAGTCTCTACATGACAAAGTATTTAACAAATAAGTTGCTTCTGAAACAACGTCTGTTTAGTCTGCGAATCCAGGAAGATATGCCTCTTCGAGATCACTTAGATCAGTTAAACACAATTTTATTAGAATTGCATAATATTAATGCTAAAGTTGAAGATGAGGATGCTGCTTTAATTCTGTTTTTTCTTTACCATTATTGTATGAGAATTTTGTGCAATCATTTATTGTTGGTAAAGATACTATTTCTCTAGAGGAGGTTAGATATTCTCTCCATACTAGAGAGCTGCACCATTAGGCGGCTGGTACAGGTGCAGATAATCAGGCTATTGGATTAGTAGCCAGTGGGAGTAATGGACATGGAAAGTCGGGCAAGAAATCGGTTCCTAAGTGTCCAAAACCTAATGATATCTGTAATTACTGTAAAGAGAAGGGACATTGGAAATCTGACTGTCCCAAGAAAAAGAAGCAACAGGATAAATTGACAGATATTGTTGCTGTAGCTAATATCAATTCTGAAGAAGATATTGCTCTAGTTGTTGATGAGCACACGCATCACTCTGATGTGTGGATCCTTGACTCTGGAGCATCTTACCATATATGTCCGCGTAGGGAATGGTTTACAACCTATGAGCAAGTAGATGGTGGCAATATTTCTATGGCTGACAGTTTTGCTTTTAAGACAGTTGTAATAGGCTAAATTAAAATTCGGACACATGATGGTAAATTCTACACATTGAATGATGTTAGGCATGTTCCACTTATGACAAAAAATCTGATATCTTTGATTATGTTAGACAATAAGGGTTTCAGTTTTCAAGGTGAAGGTGGAGTTATACATGTCTGCAAGGGTTCTAATGTGGTTTTGAAAGGTGTTAAACGTGGTACCTTGTATCTTCTTCAAGGTTCTACGTTATCAGGTTCTGTTGTTGTCGCATCCTTGGAGATTGATAAGATATATATGACTCAGCCATATGGGTTGCAGGTTCCTGGTAAGGAAGACTATGTTTGCAAGTTATTGAAGGATTTGTATGGACTAAAGCAGTCTCCGAGGTAATGGTACAAGAGAGTTAAGGTGAGCAAAGTGGGTATTACTGATAACCCAGCTGATATGCTCGCCAAGCCGGTTCCACATAGCAAGTTTCAACATTGTTTGGACTTGCTTAATGTTAGGAGTTGTTGATTGCCCTTTTGAGGGCAAAATCTGAGGTAGAAGAGTTTTTTTCTGGTACATCTGGCATTAACATGGTGCATCTGGTACATCTGGCATTATTATGGTGCATCTGGTACATCTGTTATTTGTGAGAGGATTCAAGTCAAGGTGGAGATTTGTTAGAATATTCCTTGAATCTGTAATGCCCCAAACGTTGGGACTTCGGGTATCTCGGGTTATCTGTTTTGGGCCTATTATTCTGGGCTATTCTGTAACTGGTTAGAGAGTAGTATATAAACTCTCTAGTTCATAACCTAGATAAAATCAAAATTTGTAATCTGAATCTGTAATGCCCCAAACGTTGGGACTTTGGGTATCTTGGGTTATCTGTTTTGGGCCTATTATTCTGGGCTATTCTGTAACCAATTAGAGAGTAGTATATAAACTTTCTAGGTCATAACCTAGATAAAATCACAATTTGTAATCTGAATCTATAGTCTAGATTAGAATCGGTAATCTGAATCGATAATCTAGATCTGAATCTGTTACTATGTGCTGTAATCTATATCCTCAAGATCAAATAAAATCTTTCTCTTCTACCTATCTGTGTTCTCCCTTTACGTTTATTATAATCTTTCTTGCTTCCGTTATAACACCATCAACAACCATTAACCACCACAAGTTGTATTGCTATTTCCAATAAATTATCAGATCTGAACTGCTTTCACCAATTCGTATTAAGAGAATCACTAATATGTATTTCACATATCACTTACCCAATAATTAACAATTGTAGAAGGGGGGTTGAATTTAATTGTATAAGATTTTTGACTTAACAGAAATGATAACACAAGTATGAATAAATAACAGCTTTATTAATTCTGATATAAAACTGTTACAAACTCTCTCAAGAAATCTTGGTGTTCTTGAGAGCTGCTAGGTTACAAGAAAACTCGTGTAAGCGATTACAATATGTAAAACCTAAACTGTGTATAGTACACAGCTGCACTATCAACTACAAGATATACTAAATCAATTACATACATCTCTGAATACATATCTTGCATGATAGTTGCCTTCCTATAATTTAGGAACCGAAATATCAATCTTCATAGATCTCTGGACTAATGAAAATCTTCATGTAATCCTGATCAGCTTCCAATCCTGATAGCTACCCAATATTGACGTTGCATTACTGATGACGTCAACATCAGTATCTGATAAGTAATAGTCCAGATCCTGACATTACTTGAATCAATATCTACAATCTCCCCCAATTTGTACTTTGTGAAATAAAGCACATATTCCTTGATTCAATGATGTCAAAAACTCAAAACAAAATATTATACAAAATCATCAGGCTCGGTCTCAGAAATTCTCACAAAGAAGTTACCCATCTTCAAGAAACTTGATAGCAACTCTTCTTCTTTACTTTCAAGAATTTGAACCAGTCTTTTCTTCAGATTTTTGAGTTCTTCATCTTCCTCATTAATCTGATAAATACCTGCCCTGAGATTTTGAATTGAGCTTCTTGGTAAGTCTAACTCTCCCAACAGTAGATATGCAATTTCTTTCCCATCAGGATTCAAAGATAATTGTTCTTGACAGATTATCACTTCTTTAATAACTGAACCCCTTTGCATTTCAACTTCTTATCCTACTGTATTCAAGTACATGGGAGTATAATTACCATCATACCTTGATCCACCATCTAAATGTCTCAGTCTGATTATTATGAGAATCATGCAACACCAGTTGTTGTAATCACCAACTTCCTTATCATGAATCCTTTTGCTTTTAAGCAGATAAAGAACATATTTCAGTTCTTTTGTTGATTTGCATAACACCTCATGAATAGTCAGCTTCTTGACACTCTTGTCTTTCATGAAATACAACAACCTTTCTATCTTCTTAGAATGAACATGACAAGCAACAGCTTCAAGTTCCCAAAGATCATCAGCAGTTAATTTATCACCAATTCTTTTAACCAAAACATGCTGATCTGTCTGAGCTATAGACACAAACTCAGATTCCCTAGAACAAATAGCTCCTCGTGTGTTAGGTTCCAGTCCTTTCAACTCAAATTGCATTTTAGTCCATCGTGGTGGAAGTTTATCAGACTTGAAAACTTTAACTTTATGAACTACAGGATGAACTACAGGAGGTTCAGAAATTATTCCACCAGATTTAAAAATAGTTGGTCCAGTATAGTTCATTTCATCAACTTTCTTCCACTTGCCTTCTTTCTTTTTGGAATGAGGTTCACTTGATTCTTCTTCCCTAACTTGTTTTGTGATATCATACCACAACTTCTTGTCAGGACTTGAGATTGCACCATTGTCCTTACTGTTCTCTTCCAAGATTTAGAAACATGAGTTGACTGCTTGGTTTGAGTTTGAGATGAACTTCTCCTTGTTATCAAAGCAGCATCAGAGGTTCCTGCTCCATGTGCCTGAGCACCACCATCATTTCCAGAAGTATCATCATCCTTTCTTATAACTGGATTAGGTGTGTATTTTGTTTTGACTACCTTCTCCCCCCTTTTGACATCAGAAGCATCATCAGTAGGATCAGTTAACAAAGATAAGTTAAGTTTGAGAGATTCCTCAACATTAGTGATTTTATATTCCAAAGCATCCATTCTTTTATCCATTTTTTTCTCAAGTGCTTGGACTTCCTTACTGAGACGTTGAGCTTAAGCAGAAGTAGCAGACAAAGACACAGTAGAATGAATATCAGCCCTAACTGTAGCATTATCAACTTTGACAGAATCAATCTCATCCTTCAATCCTTTTGCCAGAATAGTAGTAGTCTTCAGATGATCTTTGAGATCAGGACTAGACAGCTTATAAGCTATATGCTTGGAATGAAAGAGAGCATTATTGGAATTTATTGCAGTAGTAGGTTGATTCCATTCAGTATCCCATTCATTCCTTCTCAGATCTTGATTGTGTTCAGGAAGATGACTGTACTCTCCCCTGATCTCAGCTTGAGCAGTTTTAGATTTTCCAACAGACTCCATAAACTTGCTGGAAGATCCATGAGTAGATCCTAGACTGACTTTCATGACTGCCTTTAGTTGAGCTACTTCAGAATCATCATCAGCATCATCATCATCTGAGCTATCATTAGCCTCAGGAATTCTATCATCCATATTGTCATCAGGATTCATAACACCTTTCAATTTTAAATCAACAACAGATGGTGCTGATGTATCATGAGAACCTGCATTGTGAATAGAAATAGTTCCTATATCTCTCTGTTCTTTCAAAGTGATCTCATCACTTCTCACAACTTTACCTAAGTTATTTTCAATAGTAACTGCTACCTCACTAGAAGTTTGAAACTTCTCACTCTGTTCTACCTCTACTTTTGCCAGTTCAGGAGACTGCCTCTCTTCACTCTTCTTTTTCTCTATTTGTTCACTCTCATTCTCACAAGAAAGGTTCTGGCTCAACAAAATAGAAGAAATAAGAGGTGGCTGAGAGGAGTGGACTGAAGTCATACAAATAGAGGTATCCCTTGTATCAGGTCTATCTGTAATCATACTATCAGTAGTAAAATAATTAGAGATAGAAGTGTTACCTGATGAAGTAGTTAGAGATTCCATTGGTCTTGAAGAAATTGGTTCAATGAGCAGTGGAATATTTGGATCAGAAATATTTTCATCAGGATTGACATCTGCAACTAGAGAATGACTTAATTGCATCAGTATTTTCTACCAATGGTTCCTGTGTAGTCTGAGGTTGTGAAGATGCTTCAACACTTTGAGTCAAAGGTTCTTGTGTGCTTCCCTCAAATGTAGTGTCTTTGAGTAGTTCATCACATTCAGTAATGTGCAAATCATGAGCAGCTTTATCTGCCAGACTTTGAGCTAAGTCGAATTCAATTTCAGAAATCCCTTGAGCAGTGTCAGGAAACTCCTGTGCTGATGTGATTTTTCCTGCATCTTCACTTTGAGAAGATGGTTCTTGTGTGGCAGGAATGTTCTTGTTTTCACCTTCTCTTTCAGAAAGTGGTTCTTGTGGGACTATTCCTTCAGAAATGTCTGCACCCACACTTTGAGTGAGTGGTTCTTGTATGACTGGATCCTCAGTAGCTTCTGAACTCCTTTGAAATTCAGGTTCTTGTGGGCTAGATCCTTTCAGAGGTGAAGTGATCCTCTGTTTTTTCTGACTTGCAAAGACTTTTGCTGTAGCTTGTTGTTGCTCAAAAAGAGGTGGTGGCTTTTGTCCAAGCTTTACAGCAGTAGCAACTACCTATTCCAATGACATATCAATAATTTTCCTCTTTGGTGAAGCAGATGCTAGAGAATCAGAAATCTCAACAGTCTTCACAGGTCAGTTGTCAGGAGTAATAGTTGTGTCAGGAACTGATGATCCATCAGGATTGGTAGAGACATCAGGAATGCTCTCTATATCATCAGTAAGATTCTGTATTTCCATAGGAATAAAGTATCTGCTTTTGTTGATTATTCTCCTTCTTTTCTTTGGCTTTTCAGAGAGAGCCAAATCTTCAGTAACAACAACAACAATTTCCTTTTTCTTCAACATAACTGATAATGGTACTGTATCATCACCAGAATCAGAATCAGAATCCTCCCTCTGACAAAATTTCCTCTTCTCTACTGTTTCTTTATACACTCGTATTTCAATTAAGGACTCATCAACCTTAAGATTGGGTTTCTCCAAAATCAGGACTCCTTGTTCACCCCCTTGTGACTTCATTTTAGTGTGGGTTGGAGTGGAGAAATCCTTTGACCCTGATTGCCTTCTAGACACATTAGATCTAGCTAATTTCTTTGATTTTAAAACTGATGCCTTTTGTGAGACACCAGAGGTGGTTGACTGTTTGGATGAGTGTTTGGGTTGAGTGCTTTGGTCAGAAACAGGATGTGTGGTGTCCTGTCTCATAGCACCAGTAATAGGTCCAAGACCATCAGTAATCGATCCATAATGAGTAGACATTCTCTTTGTCAAGAGAAACCTGACCTCATTATGAATGAAAGCATTGCCTTCAAGATCATTTACCTTATCACATTTAGACAGGGCTTTGATATTATTCTCAGAAATTTTAAAGATAAGCAACACTGTATCATTTTCAAATTCAACATTGGGGCATAAGTGAGAGAATATTAATTGAAAGAATCTAATAAAATAGACATAACCACATTTATCTATTTTTCTAGAACTTAATGCTTTCAGAATGAAAGATCCATAATCAAATAAAGTTTCATGAATTAGAGAATACCCAATGTGAACTGAAGCAAAAGGTAGTGCATCAAAGTTGGAAACTTTGTTAAAGAAGCATCTACTGATGGTATCAAAGAAGAAATTCCATTCCTTCTTTAGCTTGGTTCTAAACAGATGTCCAAACTTCCTTGGTTGTCCATTGTAGCCCAGACTTATAGCAAATTCAAGAAGAGTAGTATCAGAAATACTTGCTGGGGTCTTACCATTGAGAGATGGTAATTGAAGAGCTTCAACGACAACTTCTGGAGTTACATGGTGTGTAACACCATGGTATTCAAAGGTCAGGTTAGGCTTTCCTAAAGGTTCACATTTTCCAAAAACAGCAGTATTCCAAACCTGCATAACACACTTGAAAGAGACTTTGGCAGGTTGGGTTAAAGCATAATTAATTGGACTTGTGGCCAAGAAATCCTGAATGATATGAAAATCATTCGACAGTTCCTGATGATCAAGAACAGCAACATAGTTGTTAGGAGCAAAAGTGACACCATTAATAACAACCTTACTGTTTATGAATGATGGAGAATCCATTATCGATTAGAATGTGTGGGAAATTTAGATTTTGAAAATTAGGGTTTATGTTCGCACAAAGAGAAAGAGAAGATGTAGTACTGATTGTTTGAGAATAATGAATCAATTTAGAATAATAAATTGATTTTAGTTAAAACAAATGATTTATCAAAAACAGGTGTTAGTGTGTGATTTTTGCGAACATGAGTAGTGGACTAATTTACGTGAGAGAGTGGTGATAACTGCACGCGACACAACTTACTATGTATATCTATATGTATCTGTGAGTGAAACACACACACTCTTATTTTTATTCTACAACTGTGATAATGATAAGAAATATGGTAATGAATTTAATTAAATAAATCAAATATCACAATCTAAAAATACCTGGTACCGATAAAACCAGAATACGAATCGTTTCATGTCCTCGTTAATCTCCCACCTCTATTTAACGCATAGAGACTTGTCCACTATCTCTTTAACCTTGAACTCTCCAAACTTTCCTGTAAACTCAAAAACCCTTCAAAGAAAAAAACACCTTAGTAATAAGATGTCTAGCCTGGTTATCAAAGAAAAGAATCTCCATCTCGTAGAGAAGAGAGATATCTTCAGTTATACTCGTGAAGAGTTTGAAGCCTTTGACTGGGAAGGCAACTTGAAACTTTGTGGCTACAGATGGATGCTGGTCTTGAAGAGATCGAGAGAGAAAGACCTACAAAAGTGATCGACATCGATGCTGCTCTCCAAGCAGCATTCGCATGGCTTTCTTCCAAGGCATCCTCATCCAACGCCACCAACCATTGTTAATGAATATGTCAGCAAAAATAACCTTATCCCTATCGACTTCCACCCAAACAAAGTGGTAAAGATGGGATCTGGGATAGCTGCTAACAATGGTGTGGTTTGTACTTCACTTTTTCTTTTGCTGTTGAATAGATTAGTAGATAGAGAAAACAAAAAAGATGTAATGTTTGCATGTAATCTCTTTCTTATTATCAATGAAAACCCCTGTTTCTCTAATCTTATTCAATGTGTTCTGCACTCTTGATGTTATTGAACTGTTCTTCAAAGGATTAAATCAGAGAAGTGAACATGAGAAATAATTAAATTAATCACATTATTAACAAGTTCATTAACAATAGCCACAAGTAAATCAGGAAAATAGAACAATAAGGAGTACTTATATTCTGAAAATAGTACTGATAAATGAACCGTCGCATCAGGATTTGATGTTTGACTAGAGTCAGGATTGACTTTTCATCAGGATTCGATAATTATCAGTATTTGATCTCCTTCTATTCATAGAAACTCTCATAGTTCACCATTCCGAATTCATTCACCAATTTTGTAAAAGTAGTTTCAGAAAGTGGCTTGGTGAATATATCAGCTAGCTGTTGATCAGTAGAAACAAAGTGTAGCTCAATTGTCCCTTCCATTACTTGCTCTTTTATGAAATGATATCTGAGACTAATATGCTTAGTAAGAGAATGCTGTACTGGATTTCCTGTCATAGCAATAGCACTTTGGTTATCTCAATAAATAGGTATCTTTGAATATGACAAACCATAGTCCATTAGCTAATTTTCTCATCCACATTATCTGAGCATAACAGCTTCCAACAGCAATGTACTCAGCTTCAGCAGTTGATGTGGAGATAGACTTTTGTTTTTTACTAAACCAAGAAACTAGTCTTCCTCCAAGAAACTGACAACTGCCTGAAGTACTTTTCCTGTCTATTTTGCAGCCTACAAAATCAGCATCTAAGTATCCACATAAACTAAAATCAGACTCTCTAGCATACCTAAGGCCAAGAGATGGAGTGCCTTTCAAGTATCTGAAAATCCTTTTGACTGCAATGTAATGTGGTTCCCTGGGATTTGCCTGAAATCTTGCACATAGACAGGTTGCATACATGATATCTGATCTACTAGTAGTTAGATACAAAAGTGAGCCAATGATACCTCTGAAGTTAGTTACATCTACCTCAATACCTTGATCAGGATCAAGCTTAGTATCTGTAGCTATGGGAGTTGAAGCAGTAGCACCATCTTGCACGTTAAACTTCTTCAATAATTTTTTTGTGTATTTTGAATGATTGATAAAAATCCCATCATCAGTCTGTTAAACTTGCAGACCTAAGAAATAGCTCATTTCCCCCATCATGCTCATTTGATATCTTGACTGCATTAGCTTTGAAAACTTCTCACATAATTTGGAGTTAGTTGACCCAAAAATAATATCATCAACATAAATTTGAACTAACAGCAAATCTTTACCATGATTCAAATAAAACAAATTTTATCAATTGTACCTCTTTTGAATCCACTTTCCAGTAAGAATTGAACCAATGTTTCATACCAGGCTCTTAGAGCTTGCTTTAGTCCATAAAGTGCTTTATCCAGTCTATAGACATAATTTGGATATTTAAGATCAATGAAGCCAGGAGGTTGTTTAACATATACCTCCTCTTCCAATTCTCCATTGAGAAAAGCACTTTTCACATCCATCTGGAAAACTTTGAATTTCTTGTGGGCTGCATATGCCAGAAAAATCCTGATGGCTTCTAACCTTACAACAGGAGCAAAAGTCTCATCATAGTCTATTCCTTCCTGTTAAGAATACCCCTTTGCAACTAGTCTTGCTTTATTCTTGATAATTGTGCCATCTGAATCTGTCTTATTTCTGAACACCCACTTTGTACCCACAATTGACCTACCCTTTGGCCTTGGTACTAGTTTCCAGACATCATTTCTTTCAAATTCATTTAGTTCTTCTTGCATAGTTGTAACCCAATCAGCATCTTTGAGTCCATCTTCAACTTTCTTAGGCTCCTCCTTTGATCGAAAGTTGTGATAAAGACATTCATTCTGAGTTGCACTTCTAGTTTTAACACCTGCATTTGGATTACCAATAATTAAATCAGGAGTATGGCTTTTAGTCCATTTCCTTGCTGGTGATAAATCATTTCTTGAATTTGATGCTCCCCCTTGATTGGTGTTTTCTTCAGAAGAACTAGAATTGTTAGAAGCTCCCCCTGAGATAGTGCTATCTCCTTCTGATCTACTTTCAGAATTATCACTTGAATATGTTTTTGATGAATCTCCTCCTGATGTTTGAGTTTTACCTGTGTTGATGGTCTCTTGTTGTTGCTCCCCCTCAACATTTGCATTACCATCAATAATTTGTGTTTCATCAGGAATGAGAGGATCATCAGGATCTGATGGAGTATCAGTATCTGACTTGTTTTCATCAGTATTCTTGGTAGCTTCATTTGCAAAAGTTAAACTGTTTCCCAGTAATTAACAATTGTAGAAGGGGGGTTGAATACAATTGTATAAGATTTTCGACTTAAACAGAAATGATAACACATGTATGAATAAATAACAGCTTTATTAACTCTGATATAAAACTGTTACAAACTCTCTCAAGAATCCTTATGTTCTTGAGAGCTGCAAGGTTACAAGATAACTCGTGTAAGCGATTAGAATCATGTAAAACCTAAACTGTGTTTATATAGCGTACACAGGTGCACTATCAATTACAAGATATTCTAAATCAATTACATACAACTCTGAATGCATATCTTGCACGATAGCTGCCTTCTTATAATTTAAGAACCGACATATCAATCTTCCTTGATCTCTGGACTGATGAAAATCTTCATGTAATCCTGATCAGCTCATAATCCTGATAACACCCTAATACTGACGTTGCATTACTGATGACGTCAGCATCAGTATCTGATCAGTATTCCAGATCCTGACATCACTTGAATCATTATCTAACAATCTCCCCCAATTTGTACTTTGTGAAATAAAGCATAAATTCCTTGATTCAATGATGTCAAAAACTCAAAACAAAATATTATAAGAAATCCTCACGCTTAGTCTCAGAAATTCTCACAAAGAAATTACTCATCTGCAAGAAACTTGATAGTAATTCTTCTTTTTTACTTTCGAGAATTTGAATCAGTCATTTCTTCAGATTCCTGAGTTCTTCATCTTCCTCATTAATCTGATAAATACCTGCCCTGAGATTTTTGAATTGAGCTTCTTGGTAAATCTAAATCTCCCAACAGTAGATATGCAAGTTCTTTCCCACCAGGATTCATAGATAATTGTTCTTGATAAAATATCACTTCTTTAACAGCTGAACCCCTTTGCATTTCAACTTCTTGTCCTACTGTATTCAAGTACATGGGAGTATAATTACCATCATACCTTGATCCTCCATCTAGATGTCTGCATGGTACACCAGTTATTGTAAACATTAGCTTCCTTATCATGAATTCTTTTATTCTTGAGCAGATAAAGAACGTATTTCAGCTCTTTTGTTGATTTGCACAACACCTCATGAATAGTCAGCTTCTTGACACTCTTGTCTTTCATGAAATACAACAACTTTTCTACCTTCTTACTTCTTAGAATCAACATTGCAAGAAACAATTGCAACAACTTCAAATTCCCAAAGATCATCAACTGTTAGTTCATCACCAATTCTTTTCACTAGAATATGCTGATCTGTTTGAGCCGTAGACACAAATTCTGATTCCCTAGAACCAATACCTCCTCTTGTGTTAGGTTCTAGTCCTTTCAACTCAGATTTCATTTTAGTCCATCATGGTAAAAGTTTATCAGACCTAGAAACTTTATCTGCAACACTCAGTGAAGGAATAAGAAGTTTTTCTTTAGCAACTTGTGGAGGTTCAGTTATCACACCACCAGATTAAAAAATAGCTGGTCCAGTGTAATTTATGTCATCAATCTTCTTCCACTTGTTTCCCTTATTTTTGGAATGAGATTCATTAGTTTCTTCTTCCTTAGCTTGCTTTGTGATATCATACCACAACTCTTTGTCAGAACTGAAAACATTTCTCAAATACCTTTCACTTTCCCTGTCAGCAACAGTTCTTCCTGTTTCCCTGATAACCTTTGCTTCTTCAAGTTTTCTGAATCTTTCTTGATCAATCTTCAAGTTCATCTCATCAACTTCCAGATTATGAGATTCAACTACAACAACAAGAATCATCACTTCAAGATCTTTCAAGATTTTAGATTCATCAGAATCAGGAATTGCAGGTTGAGTAGTTCCAGCAGCAACATTATGTGCTCTCACAGTAGCTTTACTCTTTCTAGCTCTCAGTAGATTTTCTTCTTCAACTTCTTCAGATACATTAACAATATCTTCAGTTTCATTAAATATGTTGTCTGGAGCCATTTAAAGAAGTAGTGGAGTTTTCTTCCTTTTAATTTTCTGAGGATCTTCAGTTATCTCCTCAACTGTGATTCCACTAGACCTTGTCTGTCTTCTACTTATCTGAACAAGTTTTCTTCCTCTGCCTCTCCCTCTACTTGCAGCAGGAGCTTCTTTCTGTTTAGCAATTTCCTCAAAAATCTTCTTTTGTTCTTTAAGATCTCTTGAGTACTCATGTTAGAATTCTCTGTAGAGATCAAAGCCAATGCCTCCCTAGCATGATGTTGTTGAACTTTAATATCATTGTGATATACAATTTCACTCTCACCTGATTTGGAAGTAATCTTCTTAAAGAGATGTGGAGCATCTTCTATCTCAGTAATAAAAAAATCCTCATCTTCTTCAGGAATTGTTGAAAGTGGTTGATTTTGACTAGGTGATTGAGATTGTTCTTCTGTCAGAACTTGAGATTACACTATTGTCCTTATTGTTCTCTTCCCAGATTTAGAAACATGAGTTGACTGCTTGGTTTGAGTTTGAGATAAACTTCTCCTTGTTACCAAAGCAGCATCAGAGGTTCTTTTTGCATGTGGCTGAGCACCACCATCATTTCCAGAAGTATCATCATCCTTTCTTACAACTGGATTAGGTGTGCATTTTGTTTTGACTACCTTCTCCCCCTTTTTGACATCAGAAGCATCATCAGTAGGATCAGTTAACAAAGATAATATCAATTGGAGAGAATCTTCAATATTAGTCATCCTTGAGGACAAAGTAAAAACCTTATCTTCCAAATTATCCATCCTTGTTGTAAGAACCCTGATTTTTGGTACGAATTAAAACTTTTATTATGGAATGGATATGGATTCCAATATTTATATGTCATGAAGAATGCAATGGGTTGACAACTTAGGTAAGAATAATCTATCGTCAAGAAAGTAGGATATGGCATACAAACAGAGGAAGTATTCTCATGTCATCCAAATCGATATCTAGTATAAGTCCAGTGGTTCCGTAAAAGGATTAAGGAACGCTCAGGAAAGAAGGAGCACATTTTTCTAATTAAAAGGAATAAAGAGAGAATAAGTGATGAAAAGTGTTTTTTGGTGGAAATAGGAATATTATTAGATGACACTATATAGAAGTACCCGGAACGGATTTCTGAGTTCGTATTAATGATCCAAGGGGAAAAAGAGTGTATGTAAAAGTTATCGGATTCTGAAAAATAGCACTTTTATTTTCCCCGAGATTTCCATGCACACTGAAAGACTTAAGGAATTATTGAAAGGATTTAAGGAGTATAGGTTCAAGAATAATTAAAGAGAATGGAGAATGATAGTATAAATATTAAGACGGTTTCCGGTAAAACCGTAACTAGAAATCTTCGAGATATTCCTCCGAACGATCAATGAATTAAGCAATAACCGGACAAAGAAACAAGCAGGGGATCAAGATACATGCATGTGCTAGTGGATAATATCAAGTAACCAAGTAGTTACATGAGTAACTAGCAAACTTAGAGATTTAAAACAAGTACTTAGCTACATTTCATCATCTAACCATAAGATCAAGACATTTGTCCATCCAAATACCTCATCCATGACACAAGCACTTTAATAAAGTAGCTTTATGCTATAAAATATCTAAAGGCATCACAATAATGCAAGGATGAGAGCAAAGCAAGCAAAACAACTCCATTTCTCATTTCTCCAAACTACCCAGAAGGAGCATCAAGGAAAGAAAAATTCATATCTCCACTTCTACCAATTATAAAATCACCAAATTTTAACCATAGCTTCTCCACTCCATGGGTAAGGTTCGTTCAAAATTTCATGGAAATCTAATGAGTATAGCCTAGTCAAATCGCCTCCCCAATTTGAAGAAGCCAAACTCCCTATTCTTGACAGTTTCTGTCCAGCGGGAAAAACTGGTTCAAACCATAGCTACCAAGCTTCAAATCTGATGATCTATAGCTCAAAACAAATCTTATGAAGATTCCAAGATATGGTAAAAATTTGAGACCTAAACTCTTATTTTTCAATTTTCTATGATTTTTACAAAAGTGATGATGAATAGTAACGCTTAGAAACTAACTTTGTTTTCTTGCTTGATTTGGATGATTCAAGCTATCTTAAGGTTATACAAGGACTATATAAGGATTACTAGGGCTACTACGCTCCAAGGAAGGTATAACACTTGAAACCCTAGCTTGAATCTTGAGTTTTTATGGAGTTTTGGATGATATGTGCATGTATAGCTCTTAGAGATGTGATTAAGCTTTGTTATATGTTAAAATAGTTAGTAAGAATGGAAAGGCAGTGCTTAGCCTTAGTTCTATGGTAATTATCATGTATATGTGGTTTAGAGTGGAAATCATGATTGTTGGAGTGTTTTAATTTTGGAAATATCCGAGTTATAACCGTCGTAATGCCGAATTTTCGTTAAACCTTGAAAACCGTGCATCATAGTAGCTCTAATTGTCTAAACTGGTTAAGTGTATGACATAACTTTGTAGATCTCGAGTCATAGATCGTTTTGACGAAAGAATCGAAGCAAACGGACTTACGATTTAGGAATTATGGCCGATTTACTAAAAGTGGTTTGAAACCGTACATGCATATTCGTAATTGAAATTGAACCCCCTTAACAAGAGTAATTCAGTGACGAATCTTGGTAATTAAGTATTACAGATCATAAGGAAGGTGTGAAAGAAGACCTCATGTTAAAAAGATCGTTTTTCGATTTTATAAAAATATTCGAATCAGGGTTAAGTACGAATGAACCCCTAAAAAGAACGAGTGATTATAACTTTGGAAAATCACTTAGATAACGATCGATAAATCTCGAGGTATAATCTTTCGACCTTAGAACTTATATGGCTTAAGTACCTACCAAGTGTAAGTGTAATGACATACCTTGATAGCAAGCAAGTGTCGGGTAATAACGGTGTTAATGAGCGATAACTTGAAAACGTGCTTTAGCTTAAGTAAAATATTTACTTGGCGTTTCAAAGTGATAGGTGATTAACCCGGGATAATTTTGGTTGTTTATAGATTTCCAGACCACCCCGAGTCATACCACTAGCATAGCGGGAGTACCAGGCAAGTCTTCAATCAATTTGAAGCTGTTGTTTTGATAATATATATGATTTGATGTTGTTATACATATGCCATAGCATGCATTCCTACTTTCAAAATTGATATTGTGATACTTGTTTGACTGATGTTGGCTTATAAGTTAGATACAAGATATACTAATTATAAGCCGGATATTGCTAAGACCCTTAGTGAAGGGCATATGAACCTCATTCTTCTGATAAAGACCGGGAGTCGTTATTTTGTAATATAGAGATAGTCGTGGAAACCCGGAGGGATTCCAGTGAAAGATTATTTGAGGAATGTTATTTATGAATATTGTCTATATTTCCATAAGTATTAGTACATGGAAATCACTCGAGGAATGTTATTTGAATATTATCTCAATCGAGAAGTATTCTATGAATATTATTTTGAATATTCATTCGAGTTTATTTATTTAATGAATATTATCTTTAATATTCATTTGAGTTTAATTGTTTATTTTATATATATTCATTTGAACTTTATTTATTCAATGAATATTATATTCAATATTCGTTTAAAGTCGATTCAATTATCGTATATTATTTCGAATATTCATTTGATAATTATTTCTTCAATAAGTATTATTAATTTGAATATTCATTATTCATTCAATGAATATTATTTTGAATATTTATTCGGGGTTTATTTTGAGCAACATTAAAACTATTCTTTAAATATTTATGATTAAATAAATATTCTTTGAATATGTATTGAATTCTTCTAACTCGTTTTAAAAACGATTTACTTCATTCAAATATTATCTTCGACCCTCGAGTATTATGTAAATTATTCTGAGCCTATTCATTATTATTCTTATCAAGGAAGGTTCTCACCAATTTTATTCTTCATTCAAAGCTATCTTCCAAATTATATGGGAACCTTACTTGAGAAATGTTATTTATCATGTCGACTTCCCGATCATAAATCTTTTGAAACTATTCTTTTGATTCGCAACTTGGCTGCTACTCATTTATTGAATCTTTGTGTACCTTCTCATCATTCGAGGGGTAAGAGTGTTGGAACAAGTTGGTATCCATTAACAAGCAGCAGCTTGGGAATATTGGTGAATTTTCCTTTCTAACTAGATACGACTACTTTGTGGAGTCTTATCAACAAGTATTATACATGGGGAAAGGGGGACGAACTTTACGTTCAGAGTCAACTAGGAGTTGTGTAGGAGGCCGAGTAGCGCCGGTCCGTCCCATTTGGCCCAACCATTGGCCGAGGAGATCTAACAGGGCGGTAGACAAGTAAATCCGTCAATTCTTCCTTCTACCGGTAGTAAAACTAATTTGAGTTGTACAATCTGCGACTGATCATCGTAAGGATTGGAACAGAGGGCGCGGTGAATACTCCAGCATTAGTTCATCATCCAAATTTATTTATTGTCTGCAACATGAAGTATCACTCTTGTTGACAGGGTTGAGAATTGTTCAAAACTGAAAGTACTTTTGCTTACCTTGTAACTTCATCATTTATATTATACTTGCACTATGTTCGTTAATGCATGGCATATGGTTTTAAAGATATTTTAGAACTGTTATATATTATTGTTCAGTTACATATTATTTTTGGTGGGCTATTTCTCACCCTTGCCTTATTTATTATATCACAACAACAGCTAGATCTGATGGCTAGCACAAGTCACACTCGGTGCAAGCAGGGACAACAGTCATAGGGTTGCCCACTGATATCATGGTCGGCATTGCTGAGGTAGGAGCAACCAGTAGGCTAGACTGTCAGCTTTTGATTCATCAGACTTATTATATGTATGACCTATGTAAATGGATGGCAAAGAGTATGTAACAGTTAAATTGTAATTCCTTTGGGTTGTAAGAACTCAAAACTTATGATTAATAATATTTGTTGGTTACTCTGATTTCATCTCTAGGACTATAACGGGTGTGTTTTATGTTATTGTTTTGGGTCACAAGGTTGTAAGTTAATGTATGTTGATGTGTGGATAGAAATTGAGACCGTGACGACCGGATCCCCGACCCTGGATCTGGGGCTGTTACAGAAATGGTATAAGAGCGTTACGTTATAAACCCCAGAGATGACGCGACGTTAAAACGATAAATTCACTAAGATAATAAGAACTCTTGCCAAGTTCATAGTCGGACTACTTAATGTAGTACTGACATATAAAACCCTTATGGGAACTCTTAAGTATCATAATAGTAACTTAGCTCGATATCGTATCGACGAGCAAGGCAACAGACCTTGAGGCTTACGAGCAGCAGCACGAGGATACTTTATTATATGTTGACGATCGGCTTGAAGACTCTATAGAGTACCCTACTTGTTGAGACATGCATGCATATGGATGATGGTAACAAATACCACAAGATAGAAAATGAATCAAGGAATCGAAGCTGATGAACAAGTCAGGAAGCTAACTAAAATGCAGATCAACTATAGCAATATCTTAAGGATGAAACACTGCATACAGTTAGGATTTATTTCAGTAACAACCCTGGAGATGATAAAGTCAGATATCAGTAATCAAAAGAGAGTTTATTATACCATGCAAGTAAGTTCGAGAAATCAAGGAAAGAAGAGTTCGAGAACTCTACACAAAGGGTTTATTCGAGAAGTCCTAATTCGAGAATTCAGATTGCTCTATTCGAGAAGTCTGTAAAATGAACTATTCGAGAAGTCCTAATTCGTAGAATTCAGATTGCTCTATTCAAGAAGTCTGCAACATTCACTAATCGAAAAGTCCTCTCAGAAGGCTATTCGAGCAGTCATTCGAGAACACGCTTTAAGGAACTATTCGAAAAATCATCATTCGAGAACTCAATTTATCTGTTCGAGAACTCAACCTGTTTCCACAATATTACAGAGTTCACTAATGGAACGTATCGAATGAAGATTGAACCCAGAATTACTTTGCAACCCCTGACTTATAGACAATGATCAATTACACAGAGGATGTTACGAGTAGGGAGTCAAATTGTAAATATTTGAAGGCTCAAACTCTTCCAAATGAAAGGTGCAATCAGTCACTGTTTATCTGACTTCAAGGGCAACAATAAGAGTGGAAGCAACCTCCAACATGATTACATTTCTACTGAAAGATTCAAAGGATATCTTGATGAATGCATAAGGATCAGTCGTTATATCTGTGAAGTTCGAGCACAGCTCAATAAGCAGGAAAGCTTATTGACTTTCAAAAGGATTATCTTTTTGATTAAAGTTATTTTCAGAGACAGAAATCCAAAGTAAAAAGATCTTGTGCATAAAGCATCACGTGGGCTTAGAAGCTAAGTCATTTCAAGAACTTAGTTACTTTTGAAGAAAGAAACATACACTGACTTGAAGCATGCTGGGATTGTCCAAATCAAGTAAAGAAGACTTTCAAGATAATTCCAGAAATGGTTACCACTTCGAGCATGTGTGTGTTACAAGTTATACCAGAAATGTATCATCACATTTCATGTAACTTTTACTTGTCTTCATATAGTTTAAATAAGCTTTATGAGCAGCATAGTTTTGGTAGAGAAGAAAATACCGATCACAAGGCTGATAGCTTTATGTTTTCTTGTAAACACTAAGACTTTGTAATCCGCAGCTGTGTATTTTTACACAGAGAATTATTTTCAAATACAACCATCAGGTGGATTAAACTTTCAAGCCAACCCACCTGAAATTTTTTATATCTCGTGTTGTATGTATGATTAAATAATTTGTTTATCTTGTTTTCTTTCTGTTTTTATAACAGTTTGATCTAAGCCTCATCATTTCGAAAGAATTTAGTTGAGATTGTATTCAACCCCCCTTCTACAATCTCGTGGTGCATAACTGGGAAATAACAATTGGTATCAGAGCAAGCTTCTAGAATACAAGAAGTCTAAAGATCACCACCATGGGAAAGAAGGATACAGGCGTGAAAATACAAATCCTCGACAAAGATAATTACTTTCACTGGAAAGTAAAGATGCATTTACATCTCTTATCCATCGATGAAGGTTATGTCAATTGCATAGAGAAAGGTCCTCATATTCCTATGAAGGCTAACACTGCAGTTGGAGAAGCAGCTGGAACTGGAGTTGCTGGAAGGCCTATTCCTAAACTGCCAGCATAATTCACAAATGGGGACAAAGAGGAAGTCCAGAAAGATAAGAAAACCATGAATATTTTGTTCATGGTATTGATCAAGACATGTTCGATAATGTCATCAACTGTACCACTGCTAAGCAAGTGTGGAACACCATTTGAACACTCTGTGAAGGGACTGAGCAAGTCAGAGAGAATAAGAAACAACTCTTCGTACAACAATATGAACACTTTCACTTTAATACATGTGAAAACTTAACTGATATATTTAGCAGGTTTCAAAAATTGTTAAATGGGTTAAAGTTGTTTGGAAGAGTTTATGAAACTAAAGACTCCAACCTAAAATTTCTAAGGTCTTTGCCTAAAGAATGGAAGCCAGTGACAGTCGCATTGAGAAACTCTCAAGACTACAAAGATTATACACTTGAGAGACTGTATGGAATTCTAAAGACCTATGAGCTCGAGTTACAACAAGATGAAGAAGTTTAGAAGAGCCAGAAGAAAGGTGGAAATGTAGCTTTGGTGGCCAATATTCCAAACAATCAAGATGGAGAGAAGATGAAGAATGTGGAAACCACACCGAGTCAAAGAACCTGTGAAGGTGGAGCTGGAACTAGTAAATGCAAAAGCAAGATGACAGAGGAACTTGATGCACTGAGTAGAGATGAATCAGAAGCTCTAGATGAATACTTGGCATTTTTGTCAAAGAGATTTTTTAAGTTGAAGTTCAAGAAGAATTCAGCAGGAGCAGGGCAATTCAAGAAAAGCTATCAACCTAATAAGGGCATGGTTGAGAGATCAAAGATCAAGTGCTATAACTGTGGAATTGCTGGTCACTTTGCCAATGAATGAAGAAAATCCAAAGCTGAGAATGAAAAGAAGCAATTTGAGTCTACTGACTACAAGAAGAAGTACTTTGATCTTCTCAAGCAAAAGGAGAAAGCATTCGTATCAAGAGATGATGATTGGGCAGCTGAAGGAAGCTCAGATGCAGAGGAAGAATTTGTTAACCTTGCACTTATGGCAAATGGGAATGATGAGGAAGCTAGTTCATCAAGCAATCAGGTATACTCTACGAATCTAACTGAGCTTTCCAAAGATGAATGTGATAATGTTGTTAATGAAATGTCAAATGAATTGTACAACATGCATGTTACACTAAAATCACTTAACAAAGAGAATAACAAGATTAAAGAGCTGAATGCTAGGTTAGGTGATAGGAATACTCTGTTAGAGACTCAATTAATTGATTTTGAGACAATGAGAAGAGATTACCAAGATGCAAAAGATAAACTACTTGAGGCTTTAGATAGAGAAGATTGTTTAAAAGAACAGTTGAAAAAGGAATAGGATTTATTGCTAAGTGGAGAGGATCAAAGGCTAAAACTGAAGAAATTGGTAGTAAGTAAGGAATTGATTCTTTTTACAAATTAGCAGAAGCAAAGTTGGAAGTTGATGGGGAAGTTGCATCAGACAGTGACTCATTGGATGATGATTGTCCAAAGGAGTTGAAATCTGTTAGTAATGCAACCTTGATTAAATTGCATAAGAAGTATGGTCCTGTCAGCAAAAACTTTGTGTTGGGAGAATGTAGCAAAACCAAGTCAGTTGAACAAGAAAACACAGGTCACTTATCCACCAAGAAATTGAAGGATAGGTTAGAGAAGACTGAACCTAAGGCTAAGGTTAACATGAAGAATAGGAATGGCAAGGTAGGAATTAACAAACACAGTAACTACACACCTGATAAATATGCTTCCAGAAAGGAATGTGAACTATGGTAGTGCTAATCATTTATCTACCAACTGTAAATCTGTTAAGAATACTTCCGTGCCTATATGCCTAAGTTAGTACCTGTGCCTGCCATGAATGCTATGCCAAATGTGTCTTTCCAGTCTGCTCATGCATTTAGTCATTATGCCAACATGCTATTCATGCATAATCCATATCATGATGCTTATAACATGACTCAATTGCCATGGATGATGAATAACATGTTTGCATAGACTATGCCTAATTGGACATCTAGTTTTAATGCATATGAGCAAGTGGAACAACCTGTCTTTCAGAGATCCACACCAAGAGTTAAGATTGATTTAACTCAGTCAGAACCCTTGGGTGGTAAGGGCTTGAAAAATAGGAAAAAGGCTAACAAGGTAGGACCAAAGGAAACTTGGCAACTTGATTTGATTTTGATGTGTGCAGGGAGACAGAAAGAATCTTTGGTACCTGGATAGTGGTTGTTCTAGGCACATGACTAGAGATTCTACCCTGCTCACTAAGTTTGAGGAGAGAGCTGGCCCTAGCATTACTTTTTGAGACAACAGCAAAGGATATACTAGAGGATATGGCTTGATTTCACAATGAAATGTTGTCATTGAAGAAGTAGCACTGGTTGATGGACTCAAGCACAACTTGTTTAGTATCAGTCAACTATGTGATAAAAATCAAAATGTGTGGTTCACCTCTGAAGCTTGTGCTGTTTTCAAGAAAAACGACAACAAGGTAGTGATGACAGGAAATAGAAAAGGAAATGTGTACATTGCTGACTTCAACTCAACAAGTGCCAACTCTGCTACATGCCTCTTCAGCAAGGCAAGCATGGACGAAGGATGGCTTTGGCACAAGAGACTGTCACACTTGAACTTTAGAGCCATGAATGAATTGGTCAAGAAGGATTTGGTCAGAGGCATCCCAAAATTGGATTTCTCCAAGGATGGACTATGTGATGCTTGCCAGAAAGGGAAGCAAAGGAAGACCTCTTTCAAATCTAAGTCAATGTCTTCAATTGATCAACCTTTACAGCTTTTGCACATGGATCTATTTGGACCAGTCAATGTATTGTCGATAGCCAACAAGAAATACTGTCTTGTGATTGTTGATGATTTCTCCAAGTTCACTTGGACCTTCTTTCTTCATTCGAAAGATGAGGCAGGTGAAATCATTATCAAACATGTTAAGGCAATCAACAACAATCCAATCTTTAGAGTAAGAAGGATAAGAAGCGACAATGGAACTGAGTTCAATAATTCTGTGCTAAGAAAGTTCTATAAGGGAGAAGGAATTACTCAAGAATTCTCTGCATCAAGAACACCTCAACAGAATGGTGTGGTGGAGAGAAAGAACAGGACACTTATTGAAGCTGCAAGAACTATGCTTGAAGAATCAAAGTTGCAAACATATTTCTGGGCTGAAGCTATTAATACTGAATGCTACACTCAGAACATATCTTTGATCAACCAAGCAAAAGGCATGACTCCTTATCAATTATTCAAAGGCAAGAAACCAACAATTAACTTTCTGCATGTCTTTGGATGCAAATGTTTTGTATTGAAGAATTATGGTGAGAACCTCAGGAAATTTGATTCAAAGGAAGATGAAGCTATATTTGTTGGGTACTCAGCTGGAAAATCTTACAGAATCTACAATCTAAGACTCAACATTGTTATGGAGTCCATACATGTTGTCTTTGACGACAAGAAAATATCTGGTCTTGTAGATGAAGGTTTTCATGAGTCACTCTCATTCGAGAATGAGACATGTAGTGAGGCAAGTGAAGATGATGATGAAGAAAGAATAATAATGGGTGTAGAGAACAGACATGGACCATCAAGAGAAGTGCAGAATGGACCATATGTAGAAGAGCAACACACTCCATCTAGTGAAGATCATGTTGAAGCATCTATTGGGAATCAAAGAGAAGTATCTGTTGACAACTCTGTTAGAACTCCACTCAACATGAGGTCCATACACTCAGGGAGAGTTTCTCACAGTCAACACTCAACAATGAATCAAAATGAGCAACATCAAGAGATTGAAGTAACTTCATCAAGGTCAAGCCTGCCACTATAAAGAAAATGGACTAAGGATCACCCTTTTGAGCTGATAATTGGTGATTCCAATGCAAAAGTCCAGACTAGGAGAGCAACTCGAGAAAAATGTTTGTATTGTAGCTTTCTCTCTAAAGAGGAACCTAAGAAGATC
The DNA here is from genome assembly GCA_036435485.1 of Saposhnikovia divaricata. Taxonomy (NCBI): domain Eukaryota; kingdom Viridiplantae; phylum Streptophyta; class Magnoliopsida; order Apiales; family Apiaceae; genus Saposhnikovia; species Saposhnikovia divaricata. Next base: position 131,021,746 of record CM071594.1, on the reverse strand, counting down.
GAAGATGCTCTTCTAGATCTGGACTAGTTTCTAGCAATGCAAGAGGAACTAAACCAGTTTGAAATAAATAAAGTATGGAAACTTGTACCCAAGCCAAAGGACAAATCAGGGATTTATACTAAGTGGGTATTCAAGAACAAGATGGATGAAAATGGTATAGTGACAAGGAATAAAGCAAGACTTGTTGCCAAAGGCTACTGTCAAGAAGAAGGAATTGCCTTTGAAGAAACCTTTGCACCAGTGGCAAGGTTAGAAGCAATGAGAATCTTCCTAGCCTATGCAGCCCATGCCAATTTCAAGGTCTATCAAATGGATGTCAAGAGTGCATTTCTAAATGGTATTCTGGAGGAGGAGGTGTATGTAAGTCAACCTCCTGGTTTTGAAGATCCAGACTTCCCAGAATATGTTTATTACTTGCTCAAAGCACTCTATGGCCTGAAGCAAGCACTTAGAGCCTGGTATGACACTCTTTCACAGTTCCTCATTGAGAATCATTTCACCAGAGGTACTGTAGATAAGACTCTCTTTTATAGATCTGTCAATGGCTCTATGATACTTGTCCAAATTTATGTAGATGATATAATATTTGGGTCTACTGATGAGAAGCTTTGTAAAAGGTTTGCCAAACTTATGCATAAATATGAAATGAGTATGATGGGTGAATTAACTTATTTCCTTGGTTTACAAGTTAAACAAGTAAATGAGGGAATTTTCATAAGTCGGAAAAAATATGTTTGTGATCTACCAAAAAGGTTTGACTTAGCAGATTGCTCTTCTGTAAAAACACCCATGGCCACTGCAACTAAGCTTGAACTGAATACTAAGGAAAAAAAGGTGGACATTTCAAGCTATAGAGGCATGGTTGGATCTCTTTTATATTTAACTGCTAGTAGACCTGATGTTATGTTTGCTACTTGTTTATGTGCTAGATTCCAAGCTGATCCTAAGGAATCTCATTTAATATCTATTAAAAGGATCTTCAGGTATCTCAAGGGGACACCAAACCTTGGTATTTGGTACCCTAGAGATTCTGGTTTTAATCTAATAGGTTATTTAGATGCAGATTATGCAGGATGTAAGATAGACAGGAAGAGTACCATAAGCACCTATCAATTTCTAGGAAATAAGTTGGTCTCTTGGTTCAGTAAGAAGCAGAATTCAGTTTCAACCTCAACAGCAGAAGCTGAGTATATTGCAGCAGGAAGTTGCTGTGCACATATTCTATGGATGAGAAATCAACTACTTGACTATGGAGTTAAGGTTGAGAAAATTCCAATTTTCTGTGACAACACAAGTGCGATTGCAATTTTTGAGAATCCAGTGCAACACTCAAGAACCAAGCACATAGACATCAGATACCATTTCATCAAAGAGCATGTGATGGAAGGTACTGTGGAACTTCATTTTGTTCCAAGTGAGAAACAATTAGCAGATATATTTGCTAAAGCTCTGGATGAAGCAACCTTTTCAAGATTGGTAAGTGAGCTTGGTATGTTGAATTTTTCATAATCTTTAATATCTGTTCAAATTGTTGCAGCCAGTGAATTTTATTCTCCGGATTTTATTTATTATTTGCTTGATTATTCTGGAGATATCGAACTGAAGGGTTTCGAGCATCAAACGCAGCGGAAAATTAAAACAAAAACAATAATTATCGAAACCCTACCGCAGGATCCATGCAAAAACATGATATTTAATTCGGAGATTGATGATTTACCTTAAAGAAGCTTTACGATTGTATGTCTAATGGATATCCAAGCTTTCACGATCGTTGAGTGCTCCTCTTCGAAGCCTCCTCTACGGTATCCACACGAACACTCCAAGAACGATTCTTGATTGGAAGGGAGGTACTAGCCTCCAATGAAAATATGAGATCTTCTTTTTAGGTTTTGGTTCAAGCGGCTGGGGATTATTTTTGTCGTACAAAATTAATTACCTTCTTTACCTATCATCATATATTTATATGATAGTGTAAGGTAAAAGCCCAACTAAAAACCTAGCCCAAGTTTGATTAATTAAATAATAGAATCAAATCCTATTATTTAAATAAATAATAATTAAGTCATACTTAATTATTAAAATCATATCTCATTTGTATTTTATTATATCTTAATTAAGTCCCACTTAATTAATATAATAAAATACAACTAATCATTTAATTAATTTAAATTCATAATTTAAATTAATTCTTCCTTAAAATGTTCTATGTGTGTGACTGTAAGAACCCTAATTTTTGGTAATATTTCCTTTTATTTAATATCTTGTGACATTGTCATTATGGAACCTTTCTAGTCATCCCCGTTGATTTATCGAATTGATTTTTCTGAGAAACTGCGTTGTTGCATTTATGATATAAGATATACAGAGAGATTGCGAAGGTAAGAGTCTTACTGTTAGCGATATTTATGAAAATTGGAATTTGAGAATGGTTAGTGTATTAAAGGATTTATTAAGAATTAGGACGAGGAATTATGGACATTCGAGGAATTTACGCAATAAGTACTTAAGGAATTATAGGGGGAAATCTCTACGTGACGAAATATTATTACGAGAGAATAATTAAATTACGATACGAAAGAAGGATTAAATAACAAGTATTAGTGGAAGAATAATATTACAAGGAAAGAAAATACATGTAAATGCCATGTAATTAGCTAGTTAGAAAAGACAAAGAACTAGCATGTTGGATGATGCACCTAGGGGGACACTAGGGCATGGATGCAACCTAGGCTATAGGCTTGGCATGTGACTACTCCTTGTTAACAACAATTATACCTAGCATGCTTGCATTTCTTTTTGCCATTCCAACAAAACAAAAACACAAAAACACTCCCCCCCTTGAACAAAGCATTCAGCCGAACTGCTCTAGGAGAGAGGGAGAGGTTTTCTCCCCACCATTTCTTCATCCACAACCTTGAACAAGATTCCTAAGGCTTCCTTGCATCATATTAGAGGTATGGTAAAAATTTCAAAGCCTTCCATCCATTAGTTTTGGAGTTGTGATTTGTTGAAAGTGAGAAAAGTGTTAACATAAGTTTGTTTTCTTTTAGATCTTGCATTGTGAGTGTTATAGGAGGCCATCTAAGGTGTTTTTAAGTTGTGTAAAGTTTGTACCAGGTCTCTAGGAGCTCAAGAAGGTATGAAATCTCAAACCACCCTTGGATAAGTGTTGTTCATATAATATGGTAGTAGATCCATGTATTTTAGGGCTTATCTTGAATGTATATGTGATGGATAGTATGGATCTTGAGTTTGATGTTGAGATTGTGATTTTTATGATTATGGTTAAGATATATATCTCCATGAGTGTTATGAGTCATGACCTAAGTGTTTTAAGTGGTGTTTATGTTATGGAAGTATGAAAAATGGTTGATGTAAGTGATTTGAGCTTGCTGAATCTGTCCAGGAACTTTGACCTGTGTTGTAGCACGATTTTGAATACCCAAATGATGTCCCCTGATGTCCTACCTTATATTGTTGGAAAGATAATTGAATGTAGTTTCTGGAAAAGTAAGATTCATAGCTATGTGATGTGTGGATTTTTAGTTATGGCCGGAGGAGTGAATTTTGTTTCTGGACTATGGACTGCATTAAGTAACCCCCTTGTGAACCTTGTTTAAACACCTTAAAATATATTTGGGGTCGTGGAAAAATTTGAGAATGTAAGTAATGCAGTGGTGAAGACCACCCAAAAGGAATTGGATTAAAATATGAATTTTTGGATTTTATAAAAATGCTAGAGTAAAATTCGCGCAATGGAAAAAGGTCGATTAGTGGAACATTATTCTAGGGTTAGTGGTTATGGTTCGAACGTGGTAACTAAATTAAGTCGAGTAAATGACGAGCGTAAACGAGTGATGTCATGGACCTATAGTGGGGCTAGGGAGTCATAAGACGAAGTCGTTAAGTTAATTTCGTACCCCTTTAAAACCCCGTAATTAGAGAGAAGTTGTTGAGGTACTAACGAACGATTATTGTTTATGTATAGATCGTTCGAATCCGCACGCTCGACCACCCCAACCAAACCAAGGCAAGTTTACTTTTCAAAACTTATCTATATACAAGGACTTTTACTGTTGTGTTTGTAGTTTTCAAATGATATCAAATGCCATGTTTATCGAAGTATCGATGCAATTGAGATTGAACAAGTATATGTATGCTTTTACCCCTTGAACTTAGATTGAAATGTTTTCTTCGGACAACGACTCTAGCAATAGAGGTCGTGGCGGTCCGTATATACTATTGACCGGGGAGCGGTATAATATCATATCGTATCTATATTGCGAAAACCCGAAGGGTCATTCGGGTGGTATTGTATATTCAAATAACTATCGTTATATCTTCGTAAATACTCGAAACCCTATCTTGGATTAAGAATTTATTTTACCGAATAATTATTTTATTAATTATTAATATTAAATCTTAAAATATTATTTATTAATTACTGTTCATTATTTAATAACAAAGTTAATCCAAGATACTTTTTAAATACTTCAAACTCGAACTCATTTGAACTCAAAACATTTTCGAAAACCCCTAGTCAGATTCTGTTTCTTGTATGATTTCAAGAATCATCGGTCGACTGATGTCGGACCTCAATTACTCGGTTTTCAATCAAAATCAAGTTTTAAAAGAAAAGAAAAAGGGACTCTAGCAGGTGTGGGAACCGTTGACGAGCGATTCCCGGGATGTGTAAGCGGCCGTGAGCCAGGCGGTCCATCACTTATTATTCCGGCCCAGGTGTTGCCGAAGGATGATTACGGATGTAGTTTTCATCGAGGGTGATTACGGATGTAGTTTTCACCCGAGGGATAGTTACGGATGTAGTTTCTATCCTTCTACCGGTAGAGAAGACCCGCGGATTATTGGACCTGGATGTGGCGACTGATCATCGTCAATCCTTGTCAGGTTTTTATGTTTTCTTTAAGTCCCATTCCTCCATTTTGGAAAAATGCTTTGACACTGCTTCTTAGGCTTTTGTGCCAAGTTGCTGATAGTGTTCTATTTTGATGAGAAAGATGTTGATTCAATGCAGTATCTAGAACTGCAAGTTTATTTTGAAAACAAGGGCACATATTGTTGCACCTTCGAGATTTATCAACTATGACAAGTGATTTTATAACTGATTGATACAAACAAATACATCAACTGCCAATCATATGAGATGTATATTGCTTATCTTATATATATATTTCTTGCTGAGCTATAGTTGCTCAGTCTTGCTTGTTTTCAAACTTTACAAACACAACAGCTAAGCGATATGGCAAGACCCAGGCAGACTGCTCGAAAGCAGGTGACTAGGCCCGAGCCTCCACTTGAGATTCCACCGGTAGGCCCCATTAGCCGGATTGGTTGGCAGCTTTTGTTAGTACGTTTTATTTATCAGCATGACCTGTGCAAGGCAGTGTATCGTAACAAACTTTCAAGCCGCCAGCTTTGCTTCATATCGGAGTGTTGCTGGTAGCATAAATACTATTTAATTCGGTCTGGAATAACTCTGATAACTTATTTACTGTTTAATCAATGTGTGACGTTTCTGAGGCTCTAACCTGTGTGTGTGAGTGTGGTGTGAGTTTATTGTGGGGTCGATGGCTGTGTTATATATATTGTGTGCAAGAACAGGTATGTTATTAATGGAAAATGGACCGTGAGCGCCTAGATCTCCGACCCCGGATCTGGGGGCGTCACAGAAATGGTATCAGAGCGAGGTTACAGTTCTCGGAAACGGTAGTAATTTAAGAAATCAACCCTAATAATAATAACAATAACGATAACCTTAATAACAACTTTAATAATACTTAGAACTCTCATCGAGTTGGTGGTCGGGTTATCGGATATAGCCCTGACTTTAAGGCCCGTGAGGGAACTACTCCTAAACCCTTCTTTTATGGTTAGTGACCCACCTTATTTCCCTTGTGTAGATGGATGAGATACCAGACCCTGAGGCTTTCGAGAGGGAGCATGATGAGGCCCTGATGCGAGAGATCGAGGACCCTGAGGAGGATGTGGGTGTTGACTCCGAGCTTGGCCCCTGGATTACAGTGATAGATAGTACTGATGATGAGGATCCCGTTGAGGAGCCCTTTGAGTCCGAGCCAAAGTCTGTTACCCCATCTCCTGTAGCTACTGAGGAGGAGAGTGTGAGATCCGGCGAGGGTCGTGTTGTGTCACCCCCACCTTCTCCACAGACATCTAGCCCTGTTTCATCGGACGGTGACTCTGAGGATGACACTTCTAGCGAGGAGGAGCTTGACCCTACCCCTGTTCCTGCTCCTGCTGCTGCTGCACCTACACCTGTTCCAGTCATACCACCTCCACCGGCGGACCTACCCCCAGTGTCGGGTACTGAGCATGCTTACGTGGTACAGTTCCTGACCCGAGACTTACTATCTGCAGAGGCCCGACTTAACGAGGCGAGGCGGGCACTAGTGGAGGAGCGCGAGGCGCGCTTGAGGATCCAGGCTGAGATGAGGACCACTGTTGCTAGGAGGACTAGGGCTCGACTCCACAGGATCGAGATGAGGAGTCGCGATAGGATTCTTGGTTTAGTGATCCGCGGGGGCGGAGTGATCCAGGCTAGGGATGCTAGACGTGTTGTGCGTCGTGCATTCACCCGAGTGAGGACCTTGCTCCGTCGCGGCGTGGCCCCGTGATGTGTTACTTATAGCTCAGTCCCCTAGGTTCAGATGACATTAGTGTGTCGATTTTGTGGGATAGTTGACTTGTGCAGTGGTATCCTTTCTGACCAGTGGATGAGTAGACTGACCTACAGATATGTAGGTGTGACTTCGGGTAGTATGTATGGATGTAACCCTACTTTGGTGTAGCCTTACTATTCGGATGATGTATTTGTATTTGTTCCACTTTTGCTAGACTTTGACATCGGAACTATGTATTTGGCTCTAACATCCAAACGCGTGATAACCCTTGTACCGTACTTATTTAGTTTCAGTTTCTTTAAAATTGCCTCAACTGCTTTACTTTCCGATGCCATGCTTTACTGTTTTGATATACAACTGTGATTATACAATTGCTACAAGCCACAAATACAACCATACCGTTTCAAATTTACGATATACGATTTCAAATTGTTTCTACAAATTCCAAAAAAAAAAAAAATGTTCCTACGATCATTAAAGATAAAACTTTTGCAAAAAAAAAAATGTGTGTTTTGAAATTTTGAAAATAGTTTGAGGTTTCGAAATTTTGAAAACTCTTGTAAATGTTTTCGCATCTCAAAGGGATCTTTTCCCCCAAAAATGTTTGGCATTTTATTTCCAACAACGGATTATTAAAACTTTTGCACTTCCACCCTTATGCGGAGGAACGATACGCTTCTGAACCGTGCAAACGCTGTCAGGTAATTGGGAAAAAAAAAACCCTGACCCCCTTTCTTGTTTTATTATCAGAATCATGCCACCCAGGAGAATGAACACCCGAGCTCACCCGATCAGTTCTGAGGGCCAGGGTAGTCACCATGGAGCCGGAGGCCACCAGAACCGTGAAGGGGAGAATGTCAACCTGAGTGATAATGAGGGCAACGATCATAATCTGTTTGACGACTCTGAGTATGAAGAAGAAGAAGCTGGCGATGATACCCAAGAGGTAGAACATCTTAGGGGAGGCCCTATGGAACAGTTCATGGAGTTACTTAGGCAGAACTTGGACCGACCCCCAGTTCAGCAACCACCCCAGAATGCTAATGCTAATGCTTTCCGGAACTTCAAATCCCTGAAACCCCCGGAATTTAAAGGAACTGCCGACCCTGTCGAGGCAAGGGCTTGGCTGAGGGAAATGGAAAAATCTTTCGAGATCCTAAGTGTCGCTGAAGAGCAGAAGACTGTTTTCGCCACTTACCTTCTGAAGGGTGAGGCGAACTATTGGTGGGAGGCTAAGAAGAATTTGGAAGGAAGAGGTGTGGTAACCTGGGAGAGATTTAGCGAGTTGTTCTTGGAGAAGTACTTTCCTAGGTACATGGAGACCCAAATGGAGCTAAAGTTTTTGGAGCTGAAACAAGGAAACATGACAGTGGCCGAGTATGAGGCCAAATTTACTGAGTTGTCAAGGTTTGTGCCGGAGTATGTGAACTCTGAGGCAAAGAGGGCCCGAAGATTCCAATTAGGGCTAAAACAATGGATTCAGAATCATGTGGCGGTTCTTGAGCTGACAGACTATGCCACCCTGGTGCAGAAAGCGTCAATTGTCGAAGCTGGAAGTGAACAGATGCAGAAGGAGAGAGAAGGAAAGAAGAGGAAGTTGGATAGCCGAAAGGGAAACTCTGCTGGTGGAAACTTTCTGAACAAATTTAAGCGAGGAACAATGTCCCAACCCAGCGGGAACTTTGGAACCAGGAGAGCGGAAAGTTGGAGTGTGGGCCAGGGCGGCCGACCACAGGGATCGTCTTACTCTACCCCATCCCGAGCCCAACTCCTAGAATGCAACAAATGTGGAAGGAAACATGCGGGCGTGTGCAACCTGCAAGATGTGAAGTGCTTCAAGTGTGGGCTGACAGGGCATTATGCTAACGCCTATCGCGGAACTAGTAACAACCCGAGTGTCGGAGGTAATTGCTTCAAGTGTGGGAGACCAGGGCACCGAATGAGGGAATGTATGTCCTCTGGGCCAGCTGCATCGAGAGTGAGTGGAGCTGCTTCTAACAAGGCCCCTACTGCAAGAACTTTTAACATGACGGTGCAGGATGCCGTGAGGAACACGGATGTGATTGCAGGTACCCTATTACTCAACTCAGTTAAAGCAAATGGTTTATTTGATTCGGGAGCTACCAAGTCTTTCATATCTCTAGATTTTGTATGTCAGTTAGGCCTTAAGACTGAACCCTTGAAAGACAGATTGCAAATAGAGATAGCTAATCGCGAAATTATTCCCGTTAGCCGAGTATGTCCAGGTTGCGACCTAGAAATAGGAGGGCGACATTTTCGGGTAGACTTAATACCTTTTAAGCTAGGGGAGTTTGACGTAATAATAGGTATGGATTGGTTAACAACCCACGGAGCCCAGATCGATTGTGTCAAGAAGAAAGTAAGTTTGAGACTGCTAGGGGACGAAGAAGTAGTGTTTAGTGGGAAACGGCAAAGCCAAAAGTTCCTGACTATGATTCAAGCTAAGAAGCTGTTACGTAAAGGATACGAAGCCTATTTAGCATATGTGAAGGATACCAAGAAGGAGACACCAAACCTACAGGAAATCCCTGTCGTCAATGAGTTCGTGGATGTATTTCCGGACGATCTTCCCGGACTACCACCCGATAAGGACATCGAGTTTGCTATAGACTTAGTTCCGGGTACAGCCCCAATTTCGAAAGCCCCGTATCGGCTAGCCCCAGTGGAAATGAAAGAACTGGCCACTCAGTTACAAGAGTTGTTGGATAAAGGGATGATAAGACCTAGTGTGTCACCGTGGGGAGCCCCGGTGTTATTCGTGAAGAAGAAGGACGGCAGCATGAGACTATGTATAGATTACCGGGAGTTGAACAAAGTGACTATCAAGAATAAGTATCCCTTGCCCAGGATAGATGACCTGTTTGACCAATTGAAAGATGCAGTTTATTTCTCTAAGATTGACTTGCGGACCGGGTACCACCAGTTAAGGATTAAACCAGAAGATATACCAAAGACGGCCTTTCGCACCCGGTATGGACATTATGAGTTCCTAGTGATGTCATTTGGGTTAACGAATGCCCCTGCAGCTTTCATGGACTTAATGAATCGAGTCTTCAAGAAATACTTGGACAAGTGTGTTATAGTCTTCATCGATGATATCTTGATTTATTCCAAGACGAGGGAAGAACATGCACAGCACTTAAGGATTGTATTGGGAGCATTGAGAGAAGAAAGGTTGTACGCTAAGTTCTCGAAGTGCGAATTTTGGTTGAAGGAAGTTCAGTTTTTAGGGCATGTGGTCAGCGAACAAGGTATTCTAGTGGACCCAGCCAAAATAGAGGCCGTATCAAATTGGGAGAGACCAACCACTTCGACAGAGGTGAGAAGTTTCATAGGACTGGCTGGCTACTATAGGAGATTTGTCCAAGACTTTGCAAAGATAGCAGCCCCTTTGACCCGACTAACTCGCAAGACTGAGAAGTTTGTGTGGACTGAAAAATGCGAAGAGAGCTTTCAAGAGTTGAAAAAGAGGTTGGTGACAGCACCAGTACTAGCCCTACCTGATGATAAGGGAGATTTTGTGATTTATAGCAACGCATCCCATAAAGGTTTAGGGTGTGTGCTTATGCAGCACGGTAAGGTTATTGCGTATGCGTCCAGACAACTTAAGGAGTATGAGATAAGATACCCCACCCATGATTTAGAATTAGCAGCGATAGTTTTTGCTTTAAAGATCTGGAGACATTATCTGTACGGAGAAAAGTGTGAAATCTACACGGATCACAAGAGCTTAAAGTACATATTCACTCAGAAAGAGTTAAACATGAGGCAGAGGAGATGGCTAGAGCTAATTAAAGATTATGATTGTGAGATTCATTATCACCCCGGGAAGGCCAACGTGGTGGCCGATGCACTTAGCCGAAAGGAGAAGCTTAAGATGATAACGTCAGTGGACGAATTGATTAAGGACCTTGAGAAACTGGAGATTGAAGTGAGGCTACCAGGAATTGGACAAGAGAGTCTAATGGAAATAAAAGTCCAACCACCATTATTGGAAAAGATTAAGTTGTGCCAGGAAAAGAAGATGGAAGAAGAAAAGAATTCGATGGAGAAAATCCTGACTGGCGAAGAAATTAAGTGTGAGAAGGACTGGAATGGAATTATGAGGTACGCATCTAGGATATGGATTCCAAACGTTCAAGAGTTAAAAGATGAGATTTTGCAAGAGGCTCATAGTTCGAGGTACTCAATTCACCCTGGAGGCACTAAGATGTATAGGGATCTGAGAGAATACTATTGGTGGCCTAATATGAGAAAGGACGTGGCAGAGTGGGTAAGTAAATGCTTGACATGTCAAAGAGTAAAGGCCGAACACCAGAGGCCCAGTGGATTGTTGTAACCCTTAGAGATACCCGAGTGGAAATGGGAGCAAATTGCGATGGACTTTGTGGTCGGATTACCAAGGACCAAGGCGAATCATGATGCTATTTGGGTAATTATCGATAGGCTGACCAAGTCAGCACATTTTCTTCCAATCAACGAGAGATATACTGTCGACAAGCTGGCGGATATTTACCTAAAGGAGATTGTGGTTAGACATGGGGTTCCTGTGAGCATTGTATCAGATAGAGACCCGAGATTCAACTCCAGGTTCTGGAGAAGTTTTCAGGATTGTGTGGGGACGAAGTTAAACATGAGTACAACATACCATCCCCAAACAGACGGACAGAGTGAGAGAACCATCCAGACCATCGAGGACATGTTGAGGGTATGTGTTATTGATTTTAAGGGAAGTTGGGATGACCACTTGCCGTTGATCGAATTTTCCTACAACAACAGTTACCATGCGAGTATAGGCATGCCCCCATATGAAGCTTTATACGGACGAAGATGTCGGTCTCCCTTGTGTTGGGAAGAAGTTGGAGAGCGAAAGATTTTAGGGCCTGAACTGGTCCAACAGACAAGAGCAACTATCGAGCTCATAAGAGGACGGCTGGTAGCAGCCCAAGACAGACAGAAGAAGTATGCAGACCAGACCCGCAAGGACAAAGAATATGAGGTAGGAGAGTTTGTGATGTTGAAGGTATCGCCGTGGAAGGGATTGATGAGATTTGGTAAGAAGGGAAAACTAAGCCCGAGATTTATTGGACCTTTTGAGATCTTGAAACGAGTTGGGAAGTTAGCCTATGAATTGGCTTTACCCCCGAGCTTACAGCAAGTACATAACGTGTTCCATGTGTCCATGCTACGACCCTACCATACCGACTTCCGACATGTGATAGAACATGATCAAGTGGATTTGCAACCAGACTTGACATATGTAGAGCAACCTGTAGAGATCATGGATAGAAAAGAACAGGTGCTGAGGAACAAGGTTGTCAAACTAGTGAGAGTCTTGTGGAGAAATCAGAATGTCGAAGAATCAACATGGGAACTAGAGAGCGCAATGCGTGAAAAGCACCCCCAACTGTTTTCAACCTGATTCCGGGACGGAATCCTTTTAAGGAGGGGAGGCTGTAAGAACCCTAATTTTTGGTAATATTTCCTTTTATTTAATATCTTGTGACATTGTCATTATGGAACCTTTCTAGTCATCCCCGTTGATTTATCGAATTGATTTTTCTGAGAAACTGCGTTGTTGCATTTATGATATAAGATATACAGAGAGATTGCGAAGGTAAGAGTCTTACTGTTAGCGATATTTATGAAAATTGTAATTTGAGAATGGTTAGTGTATTAAAGGATTTATTAAGAATTAGGACGAGGAATTATGGACATTCGAGGAATTTACGCAATAAGTACTTAAGGAATTATAGGGGGAAATCTCTACGTGACGAAATATTATTACGAGAGAATAATTAAATTACGATACGAAATAAGGATTAAATAACAAGTATTAGTGGAAGAATAATATTACAAGGAAAGAAAATACATGTAAATGCCATGTAATTAGTTAGTTAGAAAAGACAAAGAACTAGCATGTTGGATGATGCACCTAGGGGGACACTAGGGCATGGATGCAACCTAGGCTATAGGCTTGGCATGTGACTACTCCTTGTTAACAACAATTATACCTAGCATGCTTGCATTTCTTTTTGCCATTCCAACAAAACAAAAACACAAAAACACTCCCCCCCCTTGAACAAAGCATTCAGCCGAACTGCTCTAGGAGAGAGGGAGAGGTTTTCTCCCCACCATTTCTTCATCCACAACCTTGAACAAGATTCCTAAGGCTTCCTTGCATCATATTAGAGGTATGGTAAAAATTTCAAAGCCTTCCATCCATTAGTTTTGGAGTTATGATTTGTTGAAAGTGAGAAAAGTGTTAACATAAGTTTGTTTTCTTTTAGATCTTGCATTGTGAGTGTTATAGGAGGCCATCTAAGGTGTTTTTAAGTTGTGTAAAGTTTGTACCAGGTCTCTAGGAGCTCAAGAAGGTATGAAATCTCAAACCACCCTTGGATAAGTGTTGTTCATATAATATGGTAGTAGATCCATGTATTTTAGGGCTTATCTTGAATGTATATGTGATGGATAGTATGGATCTTGAGTTTGATGTTGGGATTGTGATTTTTATGATTATGGTTAAGATATATATCTCCATGAGTGTTATGAGTCATGACCTAAGTGTTTTAAGTGGTGTTTATGTTATGGAAGTATGAAAAATGGTTGATGTAAGTGATTTGAGCTTGCTGAATCTGTCCAGGAACTTTGACCTGTGTTGTAGCACGATTTTGAATACCCAAATGATGTCCCCTGATGTCCTACCTTATATTGTTGGAAAGATAATTGAATGTAGTTTCTGGAAAAGTAATATTCATAGCTATGTGATGTGTGGATTTTTAGTTATGGCCGGAGGAGTGAATTTTGTTTCTGGACTATGGACTGCATTAAGTAACCCCCTTGTGAACCTTGTTTAAACACCTTAAAATATATTTGGGGTCGTGGAAAAATTTCAGAATGTAAGTAATGCAGTGGTGAAGACCACCCAAAAGGAATTGGATTAAAATATGAATTTTTGGATTTTATAAAAATGCTAGAGTAAAATTCGCGCAATGGAAAAAGGTCGATTAGTGGAACATTATTCTAGGGTTAGTGGTTATGGTTCGAACGTGGTAACTAAATTAAGTCGAGTAAGTGACGAGCGTAAACGAGTGATGTCATGGACCTATAGTGGGGCTAGGGAGTCATAAGACGAAGTCGTTAAGTTAATTTCGTACCCCCTTAAAACCCCGTAATTAGAGAGAAGTTGTTGAGGTACTAACGAACGATTATTGTTTATGTATAGATCGTTCGAATCCGCACGCTCGACCACCCCAACCAAACCAAGGCAAGTTTACTTTTCAAAACTTATCTATATACAAGGACTTTTACTGTTGTGTTTGTAGTTTTCAAATGATATCAAATGCCATGCTTATCGAAGTATCGATGCAATTGAGATTGAACAAGTATATGTATGCTTTTACCCCTTGAACTTAGATTGAAATGTTTTCTTCGGACAACGACTCTAGCAATAGAGGTCGTAGCGGTCCGTATATACTATTGACCGGGGAGCGGTATAATATCATATCGTATCTATATTGCGAAAACCCGAAGGGTCATTCGGGTGGTATCGTATATTCAAATAACTATCGTTATATCTTCGTAAATACTCGAAACCCTATCTTGGATTAAGAATTTATTTTACCGAATAATTATTTTATTAATTATTAATATTAAATCATAAAATATTATTTATTAATTACTGTTCATTATTTAATAACAAAGTTAATCCAAGATACTTTTTAAATACTTCAAACTCGAACTCATTTGAACTCAAAACATTTTCGAAAACCCCTGGTCAGATTCTGTTTCTTGTATGATTTCAAGAATCATCGGTCGACTGATGTCGGACCTCAATTACTCGGTTTTCAATCAAAATCAAGTTTTAAAAGAAAAGAAAAAGGGACTCTAGCAGGTGTGGGAACCGTTGACGAGCGATTCCCGGGATGTGTAAGCGGCCGTGAGCCAGGCGGTCCATCACTTATTATTCCGGCCCAGGTGTTGCCGAAGGATGATTACGGATGTAGTTTTCATCGAGGGTGATTACGGATGTAGTTTTCACCCGAGGGATAGTTACGGATGTAGTTTCTATCCTTCTACCGGTAGAGAAGACCCGCGGATTATTGGACCTGGATGTGGCGACTGATCATCGTCAATCCTTGTCAGGTTTTTATGTTTTCTTTAAGTCCCATTCCTCCATTTTGGAAAAATGCTTTGACACTGCTTCTTAGGCTTTTGTGCCAAGTTGCTGATAGTGTTCTATTTTGATGAGAAAGATGTTGATTCAATGCAGTATCTAGAACTGCAAGTTTATTTTGAAAACAAGGGCACATATTGTTGCACCTTCGAGATTTATCAACTATGACAAGTGATTTTATAACTGATTGATACAAACAAATACATCAACTGCCAATCATATGAGATGTATATTGCTTATCTGATATATATATTTCTTGCCGAGCTATAGTTGCTCACTCTTGCTTGTTTTCAAACTTTACAAACACAACAGCTAAGCGATATGGCAAGACCCAGGCAGACTGCTCGAAAGCAGGTGACTAGGCCCGAGCCTCCACTTGAGATTCCACCGGTAGGCCCCATTAGCCGGATTGGTTGGCAGCTTTTGTTAGTACGTTTTATTTATCAGGATGACCTGTGCAAGGCAGTGTATCGTAACAAACTTTCAAGCCGCCAGCTTCGCTTCATATCGGAGTGTTGCTGGTAGCATAAATACTATTTAATTCGGTCTGTAATAACTCTGATAACTTATTTACTGTTTAATCAATGTGTGACGTTTCTGAGGCTCTAACCTGTGTGTGTGAGTGTGGTGTGAGTTTATTGTGGGGTCGATGGCTGTGTTATATATATTGTGTGCAAGAACAGGTATGTTATTAATGGAAAATGGACCGTGAGCGCCTAGATCTCCGACCCCGGATCTGGGGGCGTCACAGTGACCCTGTAGGCTATCATTTAATTGGCAATAATTTTATTCTCTAATAAAATTATAAACAATGAGCGGCATCTAGTAATACATCATTGCTACCCAATTAAATAATAATTAAATCGTGATTCGATAAAACCTTTTGTGATTAATGTTCCCGTGTAATATAATCCCTTTAACCAAATATTATAGATTAAACTCGAGGCATGTTTCATGTCATCCTCTTCATAATTTAATCCGGGTTTACTTGATCCATGAGTAGACTATTAATAACAAATCATTATTTGAGCACGGCCATGCATTTTATAGTCTCACTCAATCAAGAGGCCAATAATATCTCTCCAAATAATAGGAGGGTTAAATCCTTTATCTATCATTCATATTTCTCATACGATTCACAATATACCCGATGTCCACTTTTATCATTACCCGGTCAAAGGTAACTTTTAATGTAGTCAAAGTATATTATCCTCGTATAGAAATATAATGATCTCAAGTCAAAGGATCATTACACCATTATCACTGTGAGTCTTTCTTATGACTTAATTAACATGAAGAATCTCATGGTGGGTCTGTCCAGTACCATGTACCATACATGTACCTATGTATTGACTTTAGTATCTCCATACTTATAACCAATGAGATGTGGTTATCAGTCAAAAACATACTAGTCTATTTATGTATTATTATTGTCCTGTATAATAATACTCGACTAGGGACCTTTAAGAATATGATATTATATAATCTCAAATTCAAGTTGTAAACTTAAACTATATAATGTGTATCATTATTCTAAGGACATTTATTATGCTAACAAATATCGCAGTAATTCGAGTCATAATAAATACATTTATTTAATAATCAAATGACATAAGGTTTATTTAAGAAACAATGTATTGCCTCTAGGGCACCTACACTAACAATCTCCCACTTGCACTAGAGCCAATCACCCATGTATCTAATACCCATGGAACTAGTGTGACCGTCGTGCTTCTGCTGCGATAAAGCCTTGGTCAGTGGGTCCGCAACATTTTCATTGGTATGCACTTTACATATATGTATATCTCCTCTCTCGTTTATCTCTCGAAGAAGATGATATCTTCTAAGTATATGCTTTGCCTTGGAATGGGACCTTGGTTCCTTAGCCTGCGCAATGGCTCCACTGTTATCGCAATACAGATCAACTAGATCTGCGATCGACGGAACCACACCAAGTCCGGTAATAAATTTCCGAATCCAAACAGCCTCTTTGGCTGCTTCACTAGCGGCAATATACTCAGCTTCCATTGTAGAATCAGCTACTGTCTCTTGCTTCGAACTTTTCCAGCTTACAGCACCTCCATTTAGACAAAACACGAATCCAGACTGGGACACAGAATCGTCCCTATCTGTCTGGAAACTAGCATCAGTGTAACCTTTTACGACCAGCTTCTCATCTCCTCCGTATATCAAGAACGAATCTTTAGTCCGTTTAAGGTACTTAAGAATATTCTTGACAGCTGTCCAGTGACCCTCACCTGGATTAGACTGGTACCTGCTCGTCATGCTTAAAGCATACGAGACATCAGGACGAGTACATATCATTGCATACATTATAGAACCAATTGCCGAAGCATATGGTACTTTACTCATACGGTCCTTATCATCTGATGATTTAGGACAGTTTTCCTTTGAGATCACTATCCCATGAGACACCGGGACAAAGCCCCTCTTTGCCTCTTGCATTCCAAAACGATGCAATACTTTGTCAATGTATGTACTCTGACTTAGGCCGATTAATCTTTTAGATCTATCCCTATAGATCCTGATCCCTAAGATATAGGTAGCATCGCCTAAGTCTTTCATCGAGAAACTTTTTCCCAACCAAGTCTTCACAGCTTGTAGAGAAGGAATGTCATTCCCTATTAGTAATATGTCATCCACATATAATACTAGGAATGCCACATGGCTCCCACTAACCTTCTTGTAAACACACGGCTCATCCTCATTTTGTTTGAAGCCAAACTCTTTGACTGTTTCATCAAAACGGATGTTCCACCTCCTTGAGGCCTGCTTCAATCCATAAATAGATCGTAGCAACTTACAAACCATTCTAGCAAACTTTGGATCGACAAAACCCTCAGGTTGTGTCATGTACACATCCTCTTCTAAGCTTCCATTTAAGAAAGCAGTCTTGACATCCATTTGCCAGATTTCATAGTCATAATAAGCCGCTATCGCAAGCAAAATCCTGATGGACTTGACCATAGCTACCGGTGAGAAAGTTTCATCATAGTCAATACCATGAATTTGCTTGAAACCTTTCGCCACCAGTCTTGCTTTGTAGGTCTGTAAATTTCCATACATGTCAGTTTTCTTCTTGAAAACCCACTTGCACTCTATGGGTTTAATCCCATCAGGTGGTGCAACCAAAGTCCATACTTTGTTTTCATACATGGAATCCATCTCAGATTTCATGGCTTCCAGCCATCTCTCAGAATCTGGACTATTCATAGCATCCTTGTAGGTGAGAGGCTCATCATTGTTTACAAGCATCACATCACCACCTTGAGTTAGGAGAAATCCATAATATCTCTCTGGCTCATGGCGAATCCTACTTGATCTACGAACAACCTGTGTTTCTTGAGCATTATCGTTATTCTGCTCTTGTTCCACCTCAGGTTCAATGCTATTTTGTGGTTCTCGATCTTCATCGAGATCTATAGTCCTCCCACTATTTCTTTTGGAAACCTCTTTCCATGAAAACAGCATCTCGAGCAATGAACACTTTCTGCTCAGAAGGATTATAAAAATAATACGCCTTTGTTTCTTTAGGGTATCCCACAAAATTGCACTCTTCGGATTTAGGTCCAAGCTTGTCAGATACTTGACGTTTTACAAACGCCTTGCATCCCCAAACTTTCATAAAGTTCATGCTTGACCGTTTCTCCTCCCATATCTCATATGGAGTCTTTTGAACCTTCTTAGTTGGAACACGGTTAAGTGTGAAAGCTGCTGTTTCTAGAGCATAACCCCAGAAACTTATTGGAAGATCTGCATGACTCATCATCGATCGTACTATGTCTAACAGGGTACGATTTCTCCTCTCTGAAACTCCATTCCATTGAGGAGTACTTGGCGGAGTGAGTTGTGATACAATACCACAGTCCTTTAAATACTCTTTAAATTCGGTGCTTAAGTATTCACCCCCACGATCGGATCGTAAGATTTTAATACTTGCACCTCCGCCTATTTGCTTCTCTACTTCAGCCTTGTATTCTTTGAATTTTTCAAAAGAATCAGATTTGTTCTTCATAAGATATACATATCCATATCTACTGAAGTCATCAGTAAATGTTATGAAGTAGTAGTAGCCTCTTCTAGCCATCACACGCATTGGGCCACATACATCACTATGTATTAGCTCCAAACGT
Organism: Saposhnikovia divaricata; assembly: GCA_036435485.1. NCBI lineage: Eukaryota > Viridiplantae > Streptophyta > Magnoliopsida > Apiales > Apiaceae > Saposhnikovia > Saposhnikovia divaricata. The sequence continues at coordinate 131,002,733 of CM071594.1, read as the reverse complement.
TCAGTGGCCCTTTGACCCTTACCAGTAAAAGGAGCTTTAGTCATCTTACCAAGCAAACAAGATTCGCATTTTTCATATGATTCAAAATCAAACTTATCCAAGTATCCATCTTTATGTAATTTGGAAATGCGTTTCTCATTTATATGGCCTAGACGACAATGCCAGAGGTATGTTTGATTTGAATCATTAACTTTAAGTTGTTTGTTTTCTATGTTACAGATAGGATTATCTAAATCAAGAACATATAAACCATTAAATAAACGCGCAACACCATAGGTTAAATCATTCAAAGCAAAAGAGCAACTGTTGTTCTTTATTGTAAACGAAAAACCTTTCTTGTCCAAACAAGAAACAGAAATAATGTTTCTGCGAATCGCAGGCACGTAATAACAGTCATTTAGTTCTAAAACAAGCCCAGAGGGCAAAGATAAATAATAAGTTCCTACGGCTAAAGCAGCAACTCTTGCTCCATTGCCTACTCGTAGGTCCACTTCTCCCTTAGCCAAAGTCCTACTTCTCTGCAGTTCCTGCACATTTATACAAATGTGAGAAGCACATCCAGTATCCAATACCCAAGATGTAGAAATAGACAGATTGACTTCTATAACATAAATACCTGATCCAGAAATCTGAACACTGATAAGTGGATTTTATATCCACTAATTATCTTCCATTTGGACTTTTAATCGCTTGCTAGTTCTCGAGTTTTGTGGATTTTGATATGTTTTTATGTGCATTTTTAGGAATTATGGACGAAGGCATTGTGATGCTTAAAAGAATTGAAGTGATATTTGAGGTGGTGATAATTTGATCAAGTGAAGATTTTAAATTGTGGAAAAGATGTGGAGGTGTAAGCCAAGTATGAAGGAAGGATTTTGAAGTTGTCCAGGAGCTGATCAGTGGGAAGAAAGCGCAGGAGCGCATACTCTAGCGCTAGAGCGCGCACCGGGCTGGAACGAGGAGCTATAGCGCATGGCTTCGAGCTGTTGCGCGACACTATGTCAACTCCATGCGCAGGGGCGCATCACTAGGCGCAGGGGCGCGAGAGCTCCAGAAATTTTCTTGCGCAGGTGCACAGGGAGAGGCGCAGGGGCGAGGTTTTGCTAACACTGAAATGCCGCAGCGCTTGTGGAGGCCTCCAGGGAAATTCATGCGCAGGGGCGCAAGATTACGCGCAAGGGCGCAGTATTGTTTTTTTATGCGCAGCTGCGCGTTGCAGGTGCTGTAGCGCGACCTTGGCTCTGTTGCGGATCTTTATTCCGTTCCTGTTTTACTTAGAATAATTTTCAGACTTTATATTTTATTTCGGGTTAAAACTTATTTGGGCTATTTTCAGTTGGGCTTGTAGTAGTTGATTTGGTATTATTTTAGATTCCTAAAAACACGAAGAAAAGTGGATGGTACTATTATCTTTGTATCGTACAAATTTTCTAGGGTTCTTGAGGTAGCAGTCAAGGATCACTTTCAGGATTAATTTCAATTTCAGATTTTCTCGTCTTCGATATTGGTTTCAATTTCTTATTCTCGTGCCTTTATTTAATTATTGTTTCATCTTGTTAAATTCATGTTTAATTTCAGCTCTATGTTCAATATCAATTCCATGTTAATTATTAATTCAGTCATGAACTAAATCTTTTTCATGGGGTTCCAATAGATTTGATAATGTAACTTTCGTGCTTGATTCATAATTGATTTTGGGTGATTAAATTTAGATAATCTAATTTGGTTGAATTAATTTAAAGATGATTAGCTACCATTTTATTTATTTATTCCTAGATGATTGCGAAAGCGGATTCTAGGGTTTAGATATCGCCAAATTAGCATGGGTTCTTGAATAATTTTATTATTCTTGATTTGTAATGTGATTTAAACCATCTCACGTTGCCCCGTGTAATCGTATTGATAACTTAAGCTTAAATCAATTGTATTTCCAGATTGTATAGACATATATAATCTGAATATAATTTGGTGTCGTCTTAAATTCTATCTGTTGTAGAAATTAAGGGGTTTGATGCGAGTTTATCGAAAGGTAGCTCGTATTATCATCGTGTTGTCTGATTAATTATTGAATTTATCACCCGAGTCGATATATTGAGTCAGCCGTTAGTGAAATTGTCGATGAAATTGGAATCCCATGTCTCTCTTGCTATAGATAATTTCTTGTTAATTCACTTTTCGATATTTCTTACTTAGTTGATAATTTTAGAGTTATAAAAACTTGAATTTGGTAAATCGTCAGGCAGTAAAAAGTAATCATACTCTGTTGCATAGGCAATAAATTCACAGTACATCTTGTCCCTGAGGAACGAACTTTTATTTACCACTTGCTATTTGTGACCACGTATACTTGCGTGTTCAGTTGGCCATAACAAGTTTTTGGCGCCGCTGCCGGGGACGCGGTGTTATTGTAGTTATATGCTTTTCATCAGTGGTCGTTATAGATTACTGACTTGATTTGTGATTACTTATCCAACTTGTGTCGCCTTGCCTATTTGTGTTTCAGGTACTAATCGTGCATGCGAACACGATCTCAAACCAAGGCGGAACAAGAAAGAAAACAAGAAGAAGAAGTTGAACTTGAGGTTGAGGTTGTAGTTGAACACTCTGTTGCTATGGGAGACCCTAATCCACAGGACGTTCCAAGGGCTCTCATGGACTATTCGCAGCCTAGAATTAATGATATTCAGTCAAGTATCATCAGGCCTGCCATTGCTGCGAATACGTTCGAGATCAAGCCGGGCACTATCCAGATGGTGCAAAACACAGTGCAATTTGGGGGTGGTGCTACTGAGGACCCTAATATGCACATCCGGAATTTTATTGAAATCTGTGACACCTTCAAATTCAATGGTGTTTCTGATGATGCTGTGAAGCTGAGACTCTTTCCTTTCTCTTTGAGGGACAAAGCCAAGGGCTGGTTACATTCTTTACCAGCTGGTTCAATCACTACGTGGGAAGAGCTTGCACAGAAGTTTCTCTCCAAATTCTTTCCTATGGCTAAGACTGCAGCCATACGGAATGCCATCACTCAGTTCACTCAGACTCAGGGGGAATCTCTATGTGAAGCTTGGGAGCGTTACAAGGAGATGCTTAGGAAATGCCCCCATCATGGAATGCCAGACTGGATGATCATAAACTGCTTTTACAATGGTCTGGGAGGCCAATCTAGGCCTATGGTCGATGCAGCTTCTGGAGGAGCATTGTGGGCTAAGAGCTACGAGGAAGCCTACGAGTTGATTGAAATGATGGCTGCAAATGAGTATCAGAATCCTTCCCAGAGATTGCAGCAGAACAAAGTGGCAGGAGTCCTTCAAGTTGACACAGCTACTGCACTTTCAGCTCAGTTGGAGGCTCTTAATTTGAAAGTTGATTCATTGGCTAATCTTGGGATGCAACAGGTTGCTAGCATCTGCGAGCTATGTGCTGGTAGCCATGATACTCGTCAATGTGCCATATCCACTGAGTCGGCACAATTTGTGAGCAACTTCCAAAGGCCGCAGCAGCCAGTGCCCAACACTTATCATCCGAATAACAGGAACCACCCCAATTTCAGCTGGGGTAACAATCAGAACATCGCACAGCAGCAATCTTTTCCACCTCCCAACCAGCAGTTTGGGGGTAGACAGTTCAACCCTTCAGGGAGTCAGCAGCAATATGCGCCGAGGCAGCAGTATCAACCTCCAGGATTTCAGCAGCAGAATAATGAGAAATCTGAACTTGAGGAGTTGAGAGCCATGGTCAAGAGCCAAGCAGTTTCACTCCAGAGTCAAGCTTCTTCGCTTAAGACTTTGGAAAATCAGATTGGTCAGCTTGCTAATGCCCTACTTAATAGGCAGCAGGGAACTCTGCCTAGCAACACAGAGCCGAATCCAGGAAAGAGAGAGGGTAAGGAGCAGGTACAGTCTATCACTCTGCGATCAGGAAAGGTTACAGGGGGTTCAGATTTTGAGCAGACTTCAAAACAAGCAGAGCTAGAGGATGTTGAGGACAAGGAAAAGCAACCAATTAAGGAGTCGGCCCCTTCAGAGGTTAAGCCTCCAGTCTATCCGCCTCCACCTTTTCCTCAGCGAATTCAGAAGGAGAAGAAGGATCAGCAATTTGGTAAGTTTCTGGAGGTGTTTAAAAAGCTACATATCAACATACCATTTGCTGAAGCCTTGGAACAAATGCCTAGCTACGCCAAATTTATGAAGGGGATTCTCTCAAAGAAATTAAAGCTGGCTGATTATGAGACAGTTGCACTGACGGAGGAATGTAGCGCGATTCTGCAGCAGAAACTTCCTCCAAAGCTTAAAGATCCAGGGAGCTTCACCATTCCCTGCACTATTGGGAACGTGTCTTTCAACCGATGCTTGTGTGATCTTGGTGCAAGCATCAATCTGATGCCTCTCTCAGTCTTCTTGACACTTGGACTTCCAGACCCTAAGCCAACAAATATTTCATTGCAGCTTGCGGACAGGTCGGTTACATATCCTCGTGGAATAGTAGAAGACGTTCTAGTCAAGGTAGATAAACTCATCTTTCCGGCTGACTTTGTCATCTTGGATTTCGAGGAGGACAAGAACATCCCCATTATCTTGGGAAGGCCATTCTTGGCCACGGGCAAAACGTTAATTGATGTTCAAAAAGGGGAATTGACTATGAGAGTGCATGATCAAAACATCACGTTCAATATGTTTAAAGCCATGCAATTGCCTACTGAAGAGGAAGACTGCTTCAGACTTGATGTGGTCAAGTCGCTGCAACACAAGGAGATGACTCAGATGTTGAAAACGGATGCTTTAGTCAGCACATTACAAGGGGATGCTGACTCTGAAGATGAAGAGGATGCAGAATGTATGCAAATGTTGAATGCTAGCCCTTATCAGAGAAGAATCATTGCTCCACCCACATCACTGGGTTTAGCTGAGCTTCAGAAATCACAAATCCGCCTTAAGCCATCTATTGAGGAAGCTCCTGAACTTGAACTCAAGCCACTGCCGGACCATCTAAGGTATGCTTTTCTTGGTGATGCATCTACATTACCTGTGATTATTGCATCTAACCTGTCAGGTAGCGAGGAAGAGAAACTTTTGCGGATTTTGAGAGAGTTCAAGTCAGCGATAGGGTGGACGATTGCAGATATCAAGGGCATCAGCCCCTCTTACTGTATGCACAAAATTCCAATGGAGGAAGGGTGCAAACCTTCAGTGGAACATCAGAGGAGGCTAAATCCCATCATGAAAGAGGTTGTCAAGAAGGAGATTCTAAAGTGGCTGGACGCAGGCATCATCTATCCAATCTCAGATAGTTCGTGGGTGAGCCCCGTTCAGTGCGTACCAAAGAAAGGGGGTATGACAGTGGTGACCAACGAAAAGAATGAACTCATTCCAACACGGACAGTCACAGGTTGGAGAGTTTGTATGGACTACAGAAAGTTGAACAAGGCCACCAGGAAGGATCACTTCCCTCTACCCTTCATTGATCAGATGCTGGACAGACTAGCTGGACATGAGTACTATTGTTTGCTGGATGGGTACTCGGGCTACAATCAGATTGCTATAGCTCCTGAAGATCAAGAGAAGACTACCTTTACATGTCCATTTGGAACTTTTGCGTTCCGACGTGTTTCCTTCGGACTTTGTGGGGCTCCAGCTACTTTTCAAAGATGCATGATGGCCATTTTTTCCGATATGATTGGCATTAATGTGGAAGTATTCATGGATGACTTCTCCGTGTTTGGCTCTTCTTATGACGAGTGCTTGCACAATTTGAGTATGGTGTTGAAGCGATGTGTGGAAACAAATCTAGTGCTCAACTGGGAGAAGTGCCACTTCATGGTTCAGGAAGGCATCATTCTTGGTCACAGGGTGTCTAGAAAGGGCTTAGAAGTGGACAAGGCCAAGCTGGAGACAATTGAAAAACTTCCTCCTCCTATTTCTGTCAAAGGAGTCCGCAGCTTTCTGGGACACGCCGGGTTCTATAGGCGTTTTATAAAAGACTTCTCTAAAATCACAAAGCCACTTTGCAGTCTATTAGAGAAGGACACTCCTTTTAAATTCACTGAGGAATGTTTGGAGGCATTCGAGCACTTGAAAAAGAAATTGACAACTACTCCAGTTATTACAGCTCCCAACTGGAATGAACCTTTTGAGATGATGTGTGACGCAAGTGACTTTGCTGTGGGTGTGGTGTTAGGGCAAAGGAAGAGCAATGTTTTTCGTGTGGTCTACTATGCTAGTAAGACCCTCAATGATGCCCAGCTGAATTACACCACCACTGAAAAAGAGCTTCTTGCAGTTGTTTATGGATTCGAGAAGTTCAGGTCTTATTTGCTTGGTGCGAAGGTCACGGTCTACACAGACCATGCAGCTATCAGATTTCTACTTGCTAAAAAGGATGCTAAACCCCGACTGATTCGTTGGGTACTTCTACTTCAGGAGTTTGAACTTGAGATCAAGGACAGAAAAGGAACGGAAAATCAGGTAGCTGATCATCTCTCGAGATTGGAGCAGGGTGAAGATGGAAGTAAGGATGCAACTCTCATAAATGAGCACTTCCCGGATGAGCATTTGTTTCAGGTGCAAGGTGAAGTTCCGTGGTTCGCTGATTTTGTGAATTATCTGGTGAGCAACATCATCCCAGCTGAGTTTTCTTATGCTCAGAAGAAGAAATTCCTCCACGATGTCAAATGGTACCGTTGGGATGAGCCCTATCTTTTCAGGCAAGGGCCGGATCAGCTTCTCCGACGGTGTATTCCTTACAGTGAGACGGAGGGGATTCTACGAGATTGCCATGACACCATCTATGGTGGTCATTATGGGGGTGATAAAACTGCTGCTCGGGTACTTCAGGCAGGTTTCTTCTGGCCTACTCTATTTAAGGATGCGCATCAGTTCGTGCTGCGATGTGATCGGTGCCAAAGAGTTGGCAATATTTCTCGGAGGAATGAGATGCCGTTGAATAACATGCTGGAAGTGGAGATCTTTGATGTGTGGGGTATTGACTTCATGGGACCCTTTGTGTCGTCGTTCAACAATCAGTACATTCTGTTGGCAGTGGATTATGTATCCAAATGGGTAGAGGTGAAGGCCTTGCCAACGAACGATGCTAAGGTCGTGCTTAACTTTCTTCATAAACAGATCTTCACTCGTTTTGGGACTCCTCGTGCTATAATCAGTGATGAAGGCACTCACTTTTGCAACCGCCAGTTCACGGCTTTACTAGCCAAATATCGAGTATCTCACCGCGTTGCAACCGCCTATCATCCTCAGACTAATGGTCAAGCCGAAGTCTCGAATCGGGAAATTAAGCGAATCTTGGAGAAGGTAGTGAATCCTTCGAGGAAGGATTGGTCCTCGAAATTGGATGAAGCTGTGTGGGCTTACAGGACTGCCTATAAAACTCCTTTGGGGATGTCTCCGTTTCAGCTGGTGTACGGAAAAGCTTGTCATTTGCCTGCAGAACTTGAGCACAAGGCGTATTGGGCCTTGAAAAAGTTGAATCTGGATATGACAGCTGCGGGTGAAAAGAGAATGCTACAACTGAACGAACTTGATGAGTTTCGTCTGCAAGCCTATGAGAACTCAAAGTTGTACAAGGAGAAAGTGAAAAGGTGGCACGACAGGAAATTGGTGCCCAAAACCTTTGAACCAGGCCAATTGGTACTTCTTTTTAATTCCCGGCTCAAGCTTTTTCCGGGAAAACTCAAATCAAGGTGGTCAGGGCCGTTCACCATTAAAACAGTTTATCCGCATGGTGCAGTAGAGATTTTCGAGAAGTCACCTGACCAAGCTTTTAAGGTCAATGGTCAGAGATTAAAACATTATTTTGGTGGAATGGTAGATCGCGAGAAAAGAACGGTGGTTCTTGGTTCTACATAAATCAAAGCTTCAAGTCAAGCTAGTGACGTTAAAGAAGCGCTTTGTGGGAGGCAACCCACGTAATTTGTATCAAGTAAGTTGGTGTTTTTTTTAGTGTGTTGTTAGTTTCAAAAAAAAAAAAAAAAAAAAAAAAAACAAAAAACAAAAAACAGTTTTTTCCAGGGGATCCCACGCGCTGCTGCGCGTGTAACTGCGCCACAGCCCCTTAACCCTACTGCCTCCATTCGAACATAACAAACCCCTAAATCTCCTACTCCTAAATCTCCTCTCATCTCAAATCAAATCCCTCACCCATCTCATCTCACCCTAAATTAAAATCTCTCTACACCCACATATACATACATATATACACACATATCCCCTCTTTATTCCATATCATCCAACCTCCATTAAAGCTTCAAGAAAATTTTAATTCAAGCTTGGGGAAAGTGCTCTCAAGGGTTATCATCTTCAATTCATGGGTAAAATTCTTTACTACTCTTGTCATTGAATTAAGATTGATTAGTGGAATTGGGATATTTTGTGTGGAATATTTTTTTTGGGTGTTTTTGGTTAATTGTTGAATTGGAGTTGTTGTGGTATATTGGTGGTAGTATTGTATTATTCTTGTTGAATGGCTCCGAAAAGAACTCGTGTTGTGGCTAGTAGTAGTTCGGAGGAGGAGGTGGAACCCGACTATAATGTTGATAAATTTGTGTCGAAAAAGGCGGAAGATGAGTTTTTCAGTTTGTTGTCTAGAGCCGTTTGTAGGGAGAGGGGTTTTGAACCCTCGGAGGAGGATGGAGAATTGCTTGCAATGATTAGCGAGAGGGGTTGGATGGATTTTTGTAAAACACCCTTGGATGTTCCGTTGGGCATAGTAAGAGAATTCTATGCAAATGCTAAAGAGGAGGCAAATGGTGAGGCTACGGTACGAGGCCAGACAGTGGCGTATAAGCCTAGTTATATAAGGCGGGTTATATTCCAACCGGCAAGGCCGAGAGGTGCCGAGGATTGGACGCAGAAAACCCGTGATAGTGTGGATTTGGATGCTATCATAGCGGGGATGTGCATTCCGGGCACAATGTGGAAGTGTAAGCCCGGGACGTTTGAGAAGCGCACCTTCCCTGCCGCTGCTTTGACACGGTATGCGCGAGCTTGGTTTCTTTTTATTTGTGCGCGTATCATGCCATCCACCCATGTCACCGATGTCACTGTAGAGCGGGCGATTATTTTATGGGGCATCTTGAACGGACATTACATTGATTTGGGATATCTCATCAATCAGAACATCATGAAGTTTTTGAGTGGTGGCACTACTGGAGGGATTCCTCATGCTGAGGTTGTTGGACAGTTGTGTATTCATGTTGGTGTGTCTTGGGTTAATGATGAGACCTTACTTCGTCCGATGGGTCCTATTAATCATAATGTGATTAGAAGGATGGCAGAGTGGCCGGGCGGCACTCCGCATCCTAGGGGGCTTGGGTATGTTGTTGTTGAGGGCGAGGAGGCCCCACCACTAGTGTCGAGAGTTCCTCGTCAGGCTGATAGAGCGGGTCCTTCCCACGATCAGACGAGCCAGCCGAGTCAGGGCACCGTGGTTTTTAGTGATGCTCAGTATAGGCGCATGTTGAGGCGCTATGACACTACAAATGACATGATGAGCAGGTTTGCTACGGATTTGACACAGTCGTTGGATGGGGTATATCGCCAGCAGGGATTCCAGGTCACTTGGCCCACCTTTGGCGCTCACCACGTCTATCCACCACCTGACACACCACCCGAGGAGGGTGACGATGCCGATGAGTAGGGGAGTATCTCTTGTACCCTTTTATTTACCTTCAATGAGGACATTGAATTTAATAAGTTTGGGGGTGATTTTAGGGTGCTAGAGCCATGCATTGCATTTAGTATATATTCATGTTAGTTGCACTTAGTGTACCATGTCATGTAGTTTGCATTTAGGTTGCCATGCCATATAGATTATTTAGGGTGTATTCATGCATATCACATGATTCCATATGAGTGTCTGTTTCTGGCTCGATAGGTTGACGTTAATTTGAGTGTGATGACAATGAATAGAGGGTTGATTTAAGCTTCTATGAAATTGACTTGCATGTGTTGGGGACAAAATCTTTTCACGGTCTCACTGTTTGCTCTAGGGCTAGATCGAGTCATACCTAGTTTGGTTGTTAGGATTTAATCACTTATTTATATCTAGAATGTTCGTTATTCCCTTGATGGCGTAGAAGCACTTAAGTATAAGTTTGGGGGAAAACAGGGATTTCATGCTAAGTGTCGTGTCGTAGTGTAATAATGGCTAGGCGTCAAATGGCTAGTAGCCGGCTCATATTTAATATGAGTAGTCTAGGAGGGTGAGATAGTGCACCCATGTGTGAAAGAGAGAAAAAAAAAAAAAAAAAAAAAAAAAAAAAAAAAAAAAAAAAAAAAAAAAAAAAAGAGGAAAAAAAAATTAGAAAAAGCAAAGAAAAGAACAAAAAAAAAAAAAGAGTCGTGTGAATAAAAAATGAGCGTCGGTGAGAGTGTGTGTATGTGAATTGGCTAGGGTGGGCTCTTTAGTACTCGAGCAAGTAAGTCTGAGGGGACTTAGTCCTAGTAACCTAAAGCCCTTTGTGGTTTGGGATTGCTGACCTAACGTTCGCTAAAAGGGTGCTATTGTATAAGCCTTTAGGGGTCTCACCCATTGCACGGTCGATGAGCATGTGTGTTTTTGTGTTTTGTAGTGTTTGGTATAGCATAGCATGAGTCCTTGTCTACCTTGAATGATGATGGCGGTGTCTTTGAGTCATGGAGTGTCTAAAGTCCATTCTATTTATAAACATGTGATTATCGTGGCGAAGAATTGGTTATGTCGTTGATCTAGTGTCGAGAGTATTATTAGTGAGAATTGCACACACCACGTTCCCGTGCATGTATTGTTGGTATACGGGGGTTTAGTCGAACTCTGTTTGGCGTTGTTGCATAATTTGAGGCATTGGCTTGCGAGTTGGTTACGATAACTTGTGTTTGGAATCATTGCATTAGGTCATTGTGCATTTTCATGTCATTTGATAATTTAATTGCATTCATGCATCATGTTAGGGTTGTTTTGCATTGCTCGAGGACGAGCAACGGTTTAAGTTTGGGGGTTTGATAAGTGGATTTTATATCCACTAATTATCTTCCATTTGGACTTTTAATCGCTTGCTAGTTCTCGAGTTTTGTGGATTTTGATATGTTTTTATGTGCATTTTTAGGAATTATGGACGAAGGCATTGTGATGCTTAAAAGAATTGAAGTGATATTTGAGGTGGTGATAATTTGATCAAGTGAAGATTTTAAATTGTGGAAAAGATGTGGAGGTGTAAGCCAAGTATGAAGGAAGGATTTTGAAGTTGTCCAGGAGCTGATCAGTGGGAAGAAAGCGCAGGAGCGCATACTCTAGCGCTAGAGCGCGCACCGGGCTGGAACGAGGAGCTATAGCGCATGGCTTCGAGCTGTTGCGCGACACTATGTCAACTCCATGCGCAGGGGCGCATCACTAGGCGCAGGGGCGCGAGAGCTCCAGAAATTTTCTTGCGCAGGTGCACAGGGAGAGGCGCAGGGGCGAGGTTTTGCTAACACTGAAATGCCGCAGCGCTTGTGAAGGCCTCCAGGGAAATTCATGCGCAGGGGCGCAAGATTACGCGCAAGGGCGCAGTATTGTTTTTTTATGCGCAGCTGCGCGTTCAGGCGCTGTAGCGCGACCTTGGCTCTGTTGCGGATCTTTATTCCGTTCCTGTTTTACTTAGAATAATTTTCAGACTTTATATTTTATTTCGGGTTAAAACTTATTTGGGCTATTTTCAGTTGGGCTTGTAGTAGTTGATTTGGTATTATTTTAGATTCCTAAAAACACGAAGAAAAGTGGATGGTACTATTATCTTTGTATCGTACAAATTTTCTAGGGTTCTTGAGGTAGCAGTCAAGGATCACTTTCAGGATTAATTTCAATTTCAGATTTTCTCGTCTTCGATATTGGTTTCAATTTCTTATTCTCGTGCCTTTATTTAATTATTGTTTCATCTTGTTAAATTCATGTTTAATTTCAGCTCTATGTTCAATATCAATTCCATGTTAATTATTAATTCAGTCATGAACTAAATCTTTTTCATGGGGTTCCAATAGATTTGATAATGTAACTTTCGTGCTTGATTCATAATTGATTTTGGGTGATTAAATTTAGATAATCTAATTTGGTTGAATTAATTTAAAGATGATTAGCTACCATTTTATTTATTTATTCCTAGATGATTGCGAAAGCGGATTCTAGGGTTTAGATATCGCCAAATTAGCATGGGTTCTTGAATAATTTTATTATTCTTGATTTGTAATGTGATTTAAACCATCTCACATTGCCCCGTGTAATCGTATTGATAACTTAAGCTTAAATCAATTGTATTTCCAGATTGTATAGACATATATAATCTGAATATAATTTGGTGTCGTCTTAAATTCTATCTGTTGTAGAAATTAAGGGGTTTGATGCGAGTTTATCGAAAGGTAGCTCGTATTATCATCGTGTTGTCTGATTAATTATTGAATTTATCACCCGAGTCGATATATTGAGTCAGCCGTTAGTGAAATTGTCGATGAAATTGGAATCCCATGTCTCTCTTGCTATAGATAATTTCTTGTTAATTCACTTTTCGATATTTCTTACTTAGTTGATAATTTTAGAGTTATAAAAACTTGAATTTGGTAAATCGTCAGGCAGTAAAAAGTAATCATACTCTGTTGCATAGGCAATAAATTCACAGTACATCTTGTCCCTGAGGAACGAACTTTTATTTACCACTTGCTATTTGTGACCACGTATACTTGCGTGTTCAGTTGGTCATAACAAACACCCTTCAATTTCTTCAGATCCTCCAAGTAAGCATGACAGTTTCTCTTCCAGTGACCAGGCTTGTGACAATAGTGACAATCACCTTTGTCAGCCTTTGCGACATCTCCCTTCGGCTTTTTAGCCTTTTTGAAAGAGGGCTTAGAAAGACCAAGATCTTTCGGTGTAACCTTTTTCTTGCCCTTCCATTTCCCCTTTCCCTTAGCACCTTTCTTGCCCACCATCATTATGGGAGCCTTCTCAGGTGCCTTGACCATATTTGCTTCAGTGGTCCTCAGCATGGCCAACAATTCCATAGGAGTCTTATCTTGCTCAACCATATTGAAAGTCATTATGAACTGAGCATAGTCGCTGTTCAAAGATTGCAAGATTATATCGACTTGAGCCTCTCGCTGAAGCGGGAAACCCAAACGAGCAAGGTAATCACAATACCCAATCATCTTTAGAACATGTGGTCCGACTAGTCCATTGCCCTGCTTACACGAGAAGAGTGCTTTGCTTGTGTTGAACTTTTCAACACGAGCCTGTGATTGAAACATCGTTGAAAGATGTTCAAACATAGTATAAGCATTCATATCAAAATGCTGCTTCTGGAGCTCAGCATCCATAGTAGCAAGCATAAGACAAGCCACATCAGTTGCATCATCAATATGCTTCTGATAAGCATTTCGTTGAGCAGCAGTGGCATTGTTAGCAGGGGCTGCCGGTGGAGGAATATCAATCACATAAGATTTCTTTTCCTGCATGAGAACAATTCTCAAATTCCTAGACCAGTCAAGGAAGTTCGATCTTGTCAGCTTGTCCTTCTCAAGGACTGATCGCACAGAGAAAGTGTTGTTTGTATTTTGTGCCATTTGTTTTCTACAATGATAAAATGCATAAGATAAGTTAGATTGTTACATTAATTATGTTCAAGTGATTATGACATATTCATAATATATCTCCCACTATTTTTATCAAATTAATAGCCCTTACTATTAAATCGGAAAGAATATCTCATAAATCTTTCTAGTGAGCCAAGATCCATATTTCGTCATATCCTAAGTCAACCACTGGTAGTCCTTAAAACATGATTATTTAGGTAGACAACAGTTGTCAATTATATCATATATAATTCTTGGATAGTTTGGTGAACAACAATTGTTCTTGTCTATCTAATAGATTTTGAACCAAACTCTATGCTTCTAAGTTCATAATAATTGAATATAACCGTTTATTTTCACCTTATTATGATGACTCAGTTAAGTTAAACCCAATGATACAACGGTCGAATATAACCGCTTATATTCGTCACATCTCACCACGATAGACAGGAGTCCCCTACCACTGGCAGTCATTCCCCTTATCGATCTAGGATTCAATGAGTGTTCATTCATTGGAAAGCATCCGATAATAGAACTTAATATTTTGTTAAGGGGTTTTGTATTAAAACGACCATGATCCCATCATAAAGAGATTCCCAATTTTTCCTTGAATTAAATACTTAAAATCAATATTCATCAATAGTTTGATTTCCAGGTTGTTGGAGGAGTCACAAGTGGCCTCACTTAATACCCAACTTCCTTACAGGTAAAACCCGTTTTTGACAAAATCTCCCCATATCTAAATAATTGAAAATTCGTATTTAATTCCGTGTTTCATAAACACAGAAATCTCATGATCGTTTGTTAATTTTAAAATCTCGATCGTTACAGATTTTATCTTGTTTAGCATGGCAAGCATGGTATGGGTGACGTATCTAATACATGCATACATCATTAATCTAATTAAAACATGCATACATTTGCTACTCTACACATGCATCATATGTAAAGCAAGTGCATTATGTAAACGTGATTGGTTATGGCCTTTATCCTATATGATCCTTTCAAGCTAATGAAAGGATCAAGGACAATCTATGGGTGGTTTAAAATACTATACTATTACATGTCTTCTTCTTTGCTGCTACAATGCCTCCTTGGATCGCCTCCTTGCTTGCTTGTCTTCATGTATTCATGTACATTACATAAACAAAACAACTATACTAATGTACTTACAAGGAGAACTCGAGTTACATTCGAGATTTAATCATTACAAGGAATGACGACATGCAAGTCGTATTTAGAAACCAGTCCATAAACAAAAACCTCTATCCTATGGGTCTCAAGGCCATAACCATCCACCATGCTCAAGTAACAATTAAATAACATGTCATATTATCTAATCATGTTATACCATATCATATTTCAGATGATCCAATCAAAGAAATCATATAACGCAAAAATCAGAAAATCAGAATCAAATTCTGAAAACAACAAATCGCGTTTTTCATGCACTAAACGGCGTCAAACGCCTTACAGATGAGTCGGTGATACATATGGTATCAGTTTTGTTCAGACACTCGTTTCCAGTCAGAAAACACATATCGTTTGCGAAAATCTGACACTGGACACAGATTTCACCAGATCTGCGCAGCGTATACAGAAATCGTATCGTATACAATCCCCATATCATGAACAAACAAAAATCATGTATATATCAATATACATACAGATTATATGATCATCATATGATCATCCCAATCATCATTAACATACAGTTTATACATATATATATCAAAATCAACGCATCATACATGACAATCATCAAACATGCTCGTATATATCAAAACTGTAACATATAACCGAATTAAAACGTTTTTGCAAGTAGCTCTGATGCCATTGAAGGGTTTCGAGCATCAAACGCAGCGGAAAATTAAAACAAAAACAATAATTATCGAAACCCTACCGCAGGATCCATGCAAAAATATGATATTTAATTCGGAGATTGATGATTTACCTTAAAGAAGCTTTACGATTGTATGTCTAATGGATATCCAAGCTTTCACGATCGTTGAGTGCTCCTCTTTGAAGCCTCCTCTACGGTATCCACACGAACACTCCAAGAACGATTCTTGATTGGAAGGGAGGTACTAGCCTCCAATGAAAATATGAGATCTTCTTTTTAGGTTTTGGTTCAAGCGGTTGGGGATTATTTTTGTCGTAAAAAATTAATTACCTTCTTTACCTATCATCATATATTTATATGATAGTGTAAGGTAAAAGCCCAACTAAAAACCTAGCCCAAGTTTGATTAATTAAATAATAGAATCAAATCCTATTATTTAAATAAATAATAATTAAGTCATACTTAATTATTAAAATCATATCTCATTTGTATTTTATTATATCTTAATTAAGTCCCACTTAATTAATATAATAAAATACAACTAATCATTTAATTAATTTAAATTCATAATTTAAATTAATTCTTCCTTAAAATGTTCTATGTGTGTGACCCTGTAGGCTATCATTTAATTGGCAATAATTTTATTCTCTAATAAAATTATAAACAATGAGCGGCATCTAGTAATACATCATTGCTACCCAATTAAATAATAATTAAATCGTGATTCGATAAAACCTTTTGTGATTAATGTTCCCGTGTAATATAATCCCTTTAACCAAATATTATAGATTAAACTCGAGGCATGTTTCATGTCATCCTCTTCATAATTTAATCCGGGTTTACTTGATCCATGAGTAGACTATTAATAACAAATCATTATTTGAGCACGGCCATGCATTTTATAGTCTCACTCAATCAAGAGGCCAATAATATCTCTCCAAATAATAGGAGGGTTAAATCCTTTATCTATCATTCATATTTCTCATACGATTCACAATATACCCGATGTCCACTTTTATCATTACCCGGTCAAAGGTAACTTTTAATGTAGTCAAAGTATATTATCCTCGTATAGAAATATAATGATCTCAAGTCAAAGGATCATTACACCATTATCACTGTGAGTCTTTCTTATGACTTAATTAACATGAAGAATCTCACGGTGGGTCTGTCCAGTACCATGTACCCTACATGTACCTATGTATTGACTTTAGTATCTCCATACTTATAACCAATGAGATGTGGTTATCAGTCAAAAACATACTAGTCTATTTATGTATTATTATTGTCCTGTATAATAATACTCGACTAGGGACCTTTAAGAATATGATATTATATAATCTCAAATTCAAGTTGTAAACTTAAACTATATAATGTGTATCATTATTCTAAGGACATTTATTATGCTAACAAATATCGCAATAATTCGAGTCATAATAAATACATTTATTTAATAATCAAATGACATAAGGTTTATTTAAGAAACAATGTATTGCCTCTAGGGCACCTACACTAACACGAACACCTAATTTGCTAGAGATATCGAATGAATATGTGTACTAACTTGAGTTGTCGAATGGATATTATGCTTGAGATATCGATCAACTAATTTTCTAGAGATATCGAACTAGTATTTTAACTAGAGATATCGACTAGTCATATGTTGAGAGATATCGATTAAGTATATGTTCAGACAAATCGAATGGTCAAATATTTGAGATGTCGAATAGTTTAATTAATTGTTGATATTACTTAAGTGCTTTATCTTGTGTCCAGAATTTTCATATGCTTTGTAAGAACCCCAAATTTTGGATATAATTAAAACTTTTTATTATGTACTGAGGTAATGGTGAATAGTGATTACGACTATGATGTAAAGATTGAGATAATGAATGAAAGGAATAGATTTGAATTCAAATATTTATATGCCATGAAGAATACTATGGGTTGACAACTTAGGTAAGAATAATATCTCTCCTAGGGGAATAAGATATGGCAATTCCAAGCAGGAGAATATTCTCGTGTCATCCGGATCGATAACGATTAGTCCAGTGGTTCCGTGAAAGGGTTAAGGAACGCCCGAGAAAGAACAAGGACATTGTCATAAATATAGGGAATAAAGGAAGAATATAGAATGAATAGTATTTTTGGTGGAAATGATAATATTATGAGATGACACTATATAGAAGTATTCGGAACGGATTTCCGAGTTCGTATTAGTGATCCAGGGGGAAAATAAGTGTATGTAAAAGCTGTCGAATTCTGAAAAACCGCACTTTTATTTTCTCCGAGAGTTCCCTGGACACTGAAAGACTTAAAGAATTATTGAAGGGATTTAAGGAAAATAGGTTCAAGAATTATTAAAGAGAATGGAGAATGATGGTGTAAATATTATTACGGTTTTCGGTAAAACCCTAACTAGAAATGATGAGTTATTCGTTCGAACGATCAATGAATTGAGCAATAACCGGAAAAAGAAATAAGTAGGGAGCCAAGATACAAGCATGTGCAAGTGGATAGGATCAAGTAACCAAGCTAGTTACAATGCTAACTAGCAAGATTGTAAACAAACCAAATGACACAAGACTTTATCACTTAAACCACCACTTGCCCACTTGATTCTTGCATCATGGATGACCACACTACTTTATTAAAGTAGCTTTATGGTTAGATATTATCACAAGACAATCCAATAATGCAAGAGGAGCAAAGAACCAAGCAACCAATCCATTCTCTCTCAATACTAAGCCATTTGGCTTTTTCCTTTAATTCAAGGGAAGAAATCATCCTTCCCACCATTTTTTGATCTCCAAAATTTTATCATAGATCCTACATTTCATAAAATGATACCCTAGAAATCTTAGCCTCAAACACCAATTTTTCCATTTTCAATAAAATCACCAAAGTCTAGGGTGAATAGTAACTTTCAAGAACAAATCTTGGTTTTCTTGATTTCTTGGATGATCTAAGCTTGGTTAAAGATATACAAGGACTATTCAAGGCTTAGCAAGGTATTTACCCACTCCATGCAAGGTATATCTCACCAAAACCCTAGCTCTTAATTTGAGTTTAATGATGTTCTTGATGAGTTTTTAGATTAGTATGATTATGGTGATGATTAAAGCATGCTTATGTAGTGATTTGTTGATATAAGAGGATAAAATAGTTTAGATGAACGGAAAGGCATTGCTTGGCCTTAGTTCATGGTTAAATAACATGTATATGTTGTTTGGAGTGGAAACTATGATTATTGGAAAGTTTGGAATTTGGAAATATTCGATTTATAGCCGTCGTAATGCCCGATTTTCGATAACCTTAAAAAATTCGTGCATCACAGTAGGGTTAATTGCCCTAACTGGTTATGAACATGACATGTCCTCGTAGATCTCGAGTCATAGATCGTTTTGGCGAAAGAATTGAAACATTCCGACATACGGTTTAGGAGTTATGGTCAAATAACTAAAATTGGTTCGGAACCGTAAGTAAAAGTTCGTAACTTCAATTCAACCCTCGTAAAACATGTTACTCAGTGGCAAATCTTGGTAAATAAATACTAGAGGTCATAAGGAAGGTATGAGAGAAAACCACATGTCAAACGGATCGTTTTCCGATTTTATAAAAATGTTCGAATCAAAGTTAAACGCGAACGAACCCCTTAAAAGTATAACTTTGGTTATAACTTAAAAAATGAACGATAAATATAACGCCTTAGAAATTTCGATTTTTTATTTTTTATTTTTATTATTTTATTTATTATAAATTATATTATGTGAATATTGTTGTAAATGTGAGAATTATGTGAAGTTGTGTTTATGTGATGATTGGTATGAGCTGTGAAGGTCGGTATATTTTTGTTTGTATTTTTGAGGATTTAATTGTATTTAAATCGTGTATTTTGATCCTCTGTCAATTTTATAAAATTATCGGAGGAATTAAAAATCATGAAATCTTTTGTAATATTATCTTTATATATTTATTGAGTTTTTAAAATTGTTGGGTGGATTAATTTGGGTGGTCGAGTATTTTTAAAATGATTTTAAGAGTTTTATTGTAATTAAAGGATCAAAACTTTGAAAATTCATATTTAATTCTTATTTTATCCGAAAAATATTTTAAAAATATATGTGTGCTCGTAATTTAATATTCTTCATTTTAAAAATGAAAAGTTTAAATTTTCGAATATTTTATTTAAGTATGATTTATAGATTTATCAGTAGTGTTTTAAATTGGGCCAGAATGAGTTATAAGTAGTATTTTTTAGTATTGGGCCAAGCCCAATAAAGAGAGATCAGTAGAGTATTCTAGAGGGGTCGAGTAACGCAGAGACATACAGACGCAGCAAGAGTTCAGATGGGGAGAGGGCTAGGAGAGAGAGAGAGAGAGAGAGAGAGAGAGAGAGAGAGAGAGAGAGAGAGAGAGAGAGAGAGAGAGAGAGAGAGAGAGAGAGAGAGAGCATAGAAGATGATGAAGAAAGGAGGTGTTTTTGATTGTTTTAAGGTTGTGTTGATAAGGTAATCCTTAACCAATAATCTTAAATTTGTTCTTGAATCTTGATTTTTCTTTCTTAATATTCAGATTCTATATAGTTAAGCATGCCTACAAGTTGTTTGATTTATTGTCTCAAAGAAGTTAAGCATGATTCTTAGTTTTGATTATGAAAATCCCAGCAACTGCCCTGTTTTGTGCTGTAAGTTCGAGATAGTTAATGACCTTATTTGGTCTTGGATATAAAATATGCATTATGGCTTGTGGTTTCTAGTTTGTGTAGGAGAAAACGGTGCGTAGTTTGAGTTAACGAGCAAGGAGAAAACGTTGTTTTAGTAACTGTTGTTCATAAACTTCGCTGCTCTCGGGAATTGCTACTTTGGAAGTCTGTTTCACCTAGTTAAACTTGTTCTTTTAAGTTGAAAATTTTACTGAGTATAGAGGAAGGAATTATAAAGATTCCAGAAAAAGATTTGGACAAAAATATGAAATGTTCGATTTATTAAAAATGCTAGAGTGTGACTGGTACAGGAGAATCTGCCCTTGTGCTAATGGTCGTAATTAGATTAGTATGGTAAATTTTTATATATTGTTTAATTGTGGTAATTTAACTAATAAGTGTTGTAATTTAAATTGATATAAATTGTGAGATTAATTGTGGGTTTGAGTATATGTTTTGATGATTATTAATGGTTAATTGTTGTTGTTGGGTAGTACTTTCGGAAGTGGAATTTGAGGATTTTGGATATATGTCGAGTTGGATATCTTACTTGTCGAGTATTTGGTGGTAAATTATGTGTGGTGGTGAGCTATTTGTATGGTTTTAAAATGTTAATTATCAAAGATTTACTATGAGATTTATTTTATGTGTTATGTGTTTATCTGCGAGGAGTTGTAATGAGATCACGAGTCTTAAATGTCAATATTTAAGTACTTGTGTAATTCTCTACAACTAGTTCCTCGGGCTTACGAATATCCATGATTAGCTATCACGAGTATAATTAATATACTTGAGTGATGTGATCATTGATATAGCGTAAGTAATAGTTAGTGCTAGGGGTTGTTCCCTATGGCTTACGAACATCAATGATTGGTTGTCACGTGTATCATTAAAATGCGTGAGAAATACGATCATCGGTGTAGCGTAAGTAGTAGTGTAATATAAATTATTATGTGCTAGGTGCCGCATGTCTGGGCGGGTACTTTTCTTATTTGTTTATTTTATGTTGCTGCAAGTTGAGGCAGCTTTATTTTTGCAAAACAGGGATTGAATTGTATTTGAGGGGCTGTGCCCATAGTCCGATAAACGAATACTTCATGCCAAAATTTTCTAAAAATCCCCTGCAAATCTATGATAAATCTATCTAATCTACTTGACATGATGATGTGAAAGTATGTAGTGAATTTGTTGTGAAGTGGTTGCCTAGAAAGTATCTAAGTAATAAGTAGCTATACGTGTTAAGTGTTATTTGATTTGGTTGATTATATTGAGATTATTCTATGTATGTAATTGGATATGTATATATGATAAGTATGTAAGTGTTATAGGACGCGTGTGGGTAGAATAGAGCAAACAATTAAGGTTTTGCTTGAGTCAATACTGAGATAAGTGTTTGACCTTGAAATGGTTCGAATAGGAAACCTGGCCAAGGACAGAGCACGGGTAATCGGAAAGACGAATAGAAAAACAAGTATCAGAGTTGGCAGATGTGTGAACGTAGAGTTGGTGAAGCATGAAGGAAAATGGAAGTAGAGCCGAGTAAGAGAGCAATATGTAAGAAAGTAAAGAATGACGAGAAGCTGAGTTGAGGATCCATGTTAGGATCGGGAACTTCGTATATCGAGGCAAGTTTTCTTGCTAATCACATATTGTTCAAGTGATGCAATTATGTTCTGTTTATTTATCAATTGTGTCTGTCAAGTTATGCTTACATAGTGACGTCCTTCTTCACATGACGTGAATTTTCAAACGGTTTCGCAAGCCCCTTTTTCTTCAAAGATATTTTAAATCATGGTTATTGGATTCCTCAGAAGTGTGCACTTTCTTTTATCTTCTTCGAAAATATTTAAGAAACTTTCTAAGCAGAGGAAACCCAAGATTTTAAATCCTTACAAAAATCTTTTAACATAATTTCTGGTTTTAACATAATTTACCCGATAGACCCTTTATATGGGATGTTTTCTTCAAACTGATTTACAAATAATTTTCTTGGAATTATTTTACAAATAATGTGACGCCCCCAGATCCAGGGTCGGAGATCTAGGCGCTCACGGTCCATTTTCCATTAGTAACATACCTGTTCTTGCACACAATATATATAACACAGCCATCGACCCCACAATAAACTCACACCACACTCACACACACAGGTTAGAGCCTCAGAAACGTCACACATTGATTAAACAGTAATAAAGTTATCAGAGTTATTACAGACCGAATTAAATAGTATTTATGCTACCAGCAACACTCCGATATGAAGCGAAGCTGGCGGCTTGAAAGTTTGTTACGATACACTGCCTTGCACAGGTCATGCTGATAAATAAAACGTACTAACAAAAGCTGCCAACCAATCCGGCTAATGGGGCCTACCGGTGGAATCTCAAGTGGAGGCTCGGGCCTAGTCACCTGCTTTCGAGCAGTCTGCCTGGGTCTTGCCATTTCGCTTAGCTGTTGTGTTTGTAAAGTTTGAAAACAAGCAAGAGTGAGCAACTATAGCTCAGCAAGAAATATATATATAAGATAAGCAATATCCATCTCATATGATTGGCAGTTGATATATTTGTTTGTATCAATCAGTTATAAAATCACTTGTCATAGTTGATAAATCTCGAAGGTGCAACAATATGTGCCCATGTTTTCAAAATAAACTTGAAGTTCTAGATACTGCATTGAATCAACATCTTTCTCATCAAAATAGAACACTATCGGCAACTTGGCACAAAAGCCTAAGAAGCAGTGTCAAAGTATTTTTCCAAAATGGAGGAATGTGACTTAAAGAAAACACAAAAACCTGACAAGGATTGACGATGATCAGTCGCCACATCCAAGTCCAATTATCCGCGGGTCTTCTCTACCGGTAGAAGGATAGAAACTACATCCGTAACTATCCCTCGGGTGAAAACTACATCCGTAATCACCCTCGATGAAAACTACATCCGTAATCATCCTTCGGCAACACCTGGGCCAGAATAATAAGTGATGGACCGCCTGGCTCACGGCCGCTTACACATCCCGGGAATCGTTCGTCAACGGTTCCCACACCTGCCAGAGTCCCTTTTTCTTTTTTTTTTAAAACTTGATTTTGATTGAAAACAGAGTAATTGAGGTCCGACATCAGTCGACCGATGATTCTTGAAATCATACAAGTAGCAGAACCTGACCGGGGGTTTTCTAAAATGTTTTGAGTTCAAATGAGTTCGAGTTTGAAGTATTAAAAAGTATCTTGGATTAACTTTGTCTTTAAATAATGAACAAAGATTAATAAATAGTATTTTAAGATTTAATATTAAATAGTAATAAAATAATTATTCGATAAAATAAACTTTTAATCCAAGATAGGGTTTCGAGTATTTACGAAGATATAATGATAGTTATTTGAATATACGATACCACCCGAATGACCCTTCAGGTTTTCGCAATATAGATACGATATAATAATATACCACTCCCCGGTCAATAGTATATATGGACCGCTACGACCTCTATTGCTAGAGTCGTTGTCCGAAGAAAACATTTCAATCTAAGTTCAAGGGGTAAAAGCATACATGTACTTGTTCAATCTCAATTGCATCAATACTTCGATAAACATAGCATTTGATATCATTTGAAAACTACAAACACAACAGTAAAAATCCTTGTGTATGGATAAGTTTTGAAAAGTAAACTTGCCTTGGTTTGGTTGGGGTGGTCGAGCGTGCGGATTCGAACGATCTATACATAACAATAATCGTTCGTTAGTACCTTAACAATTTCTCTTTAATAACGGGGTTTTAAGGGGGTACGAAATTAACTTAATGACTCCGTATTATGACTCCCCAGCCCCACTATAGGTCCATGACATCACTCGTTTACGCTCGTCACTTACTCGACTTAATTTAGTTACCACGTTCAAACCATAACCACTAACCCTAGAATAATGTTACACTAATCGACTTTTTCCATTGCGCGAATTTTACTCTAGCATTTTTATAAAATCCAAAAATTCATATTTTAATCAAATTCCTTTTGGGGAGTCTTCACCACTGCATTACCTACATTCTCAAATTTTTCCATGATCCCAAATATATTTTAAGGTGTTTAAACAAGGTTCACAAGGGGGTCACTTAATGCAGTCCATAGTCCAGAAACAAAATTCACTCCTCCGGCCATAACTAAAAATCCACACATCACCTAACTATGAATCTTACATATCCAGAAACTACATTCAATTATCTTTCCATAAATATAAGGTAGGACATCAGGGGACATCATTTGGGTGTTCAAAATCGTGCTACAACACAGATCAAGTTCCTGGACAAACTCAGCAAGCTCAAATCACTTAGATCAACCATTTCTCATGCTTCCATAACATAAACACCACTTAAAACACTTAGATCATGACTCATAACACTCATGGAGATATATATATTAACCATAGTCATAAAATTCACAACCTCAACATCAAAACCCAAGATCCATGCTATCCAATACATATACATTCAAGATAACCCCTAAAATACATGGATCTACTACCATACTATATGAACAACACATAACCAAGGGTGGTTTGAGATTTCATACCTTCTTGAGCTCCTAGAGACCTTGAACAAACTTTACACAACTTAAAAATACCTTAGATGGCCTACTACAACACTCACAATGCAAGATCTAAAAGATAATAAACTCATGTTAATGCTTTTCTTACTTTCAACAATTCATAACTCAAGAACCAATGGATGGAAGGCTTTGAAATTGATACCATACCTCTAATATGTTGCAAGGAAGCCCTAGGAAGGTTGTAGATGAAGAAGTGGTGGAGAGAAAATCTCTCCCTCTCTCTCCAAGGAGTTCGGCCGAGAGCTTTTGTCAAGGGGGGGGGAGTGTTTTAGGTTTTTGTTTTGTTTGGAATGGCAAAAAGGAATGCTAATATGACTTGTATTATTGTGGTTAGTAAAGAGTAGTCACATGTTGCCAAGCTAGCCTAGGTTGCATCCATGCCCTATTGTCCCCTAAGTACATCATCCACCATGCTAGTTACTATTCACTTTTGCTTTTATGTTTTCTAGTTCCTTTTTTCTAACTAGCTAGTTACATGGCACTTGCATGTAATTCCTTTCCTTGTAATATTATTCTCCCACCAATGCTTGTTATTTAATCCTTACTTCGTATCGTAAATTAATTATTCTCTCGTAATAATATTTCGTCGCGTAGAGATTTCCCCTATAATTCCTTAAGTACTTATTGTGTAAATTCCTCGAATGTCCAAAATTCCTCGTCATAAATCTTAATAAATCCTTTAATACTCTAACCATTCTAAAATTCCAAGTTTTATAAATATTACTAACAGTAAGACTCCTGCCTTCACGATCTCTCTGTATATCTTACATCATAAGTGCAACAACGCAGTTTCTCAGACAATCAATTCTATAAATCAACAGGGATGACTAGAAAGGTTCCATAATGATAATGTCACAAGATATTAAATAAAAGGAAATATTACCAAAAATTAGGGTTCTTACAAATAATCGTTTTTAAAATTACCTTATTCACTTATGTTGACTCAAACCACTTAACGTGTTGAAAAATTTTATTAAACGCACTGTGCTCAATCATACCCTGCTTCAACTTAAAATTTTTGTTTGTTAATAATCTTAGGGCTATTTATATCCCTTATTGTCGCCCAAGTTGATTTTCTCTTCAATAAATTTAATGATGTTATGTCCTCATTCACTTATATTTATCTTGTCGATATTCATTCAATTGATGTTCATTATATTCTCCACCCCATTGATTATCGATCTTGACGATAACTATTGAAGATCGTGATTATTTGTTATTCCCCTGTAATGTATCGAACTTGTCGATACTAGGAGATAGAGATACTTCCTTGTTGACTCTTGAATTCTGAGTCGTTATTCTGGAACGTGAGTTTTCCAGTTATTGGTTGGCAAGGTTGTCGATTGTTCCGACACCTAGTGTAGATGATTTAGAATTGGAAATGTTTTTAAAAAAGGTGGACCGTGAGGGTCGAATGTTTTTAAAATGTGGACCGTGAGGGTCGGACCAGATTCGTGGTCGGAAGTTAAGGCCAATGTGTGCCATGGATCCAATTAAGGACATTGCTGTGTGCGTTTGTCCGGGGTTAGTGCTGACTGATCAGCAGCCTAACCTTAATGTTTTTTTAAAAATAAATAAAAATTCCAATTCTAATCTATATTCTGAGATTGAGATGCTTAGTTCTCGACTTCTTGAAAGTCCATTTAATAATACCTTGACTTCAGAATTCTTATCAGTTCCCTTTCTTGTTGCACCTTATGAATGGTGAGTTATTGGCCTCGTGGCAATTAAAAAGTTGATATCGCATAATCTTTCAAATGATGAAATGAAAATCTTTTGCTTATCAAAATTGTCGTTGTATTGTAATTGTCATCCCTATTTACACTTGCTGAGCATTGTTGGCTCACTCTTGCTTTTGTTGTTTTTCTCCAGTTAATAAAGAAGCGTAGTAGACCTAGTAGTGGACCGGGAGTATTGATCTCCGGGCAGCGAGAGGAGATGGTCGAGTTATGGATCACCAGATAGTGGATTGAGATTAGTCGAGGTTGGAAATAGAGTTAGACAGTAATTTCATTTATTCACAAGATGTATAATATTTTATTATCCAGAGATTGAGTTGTAATAATGTAATTCGTTAGTTGTTTTATACCATAACCTATAAGTGATCTTGGTTAAGGGGTTTTATTATTAAATGATGTTTATATTCAGAGATGTGCATTATTGATTATGGTTAGTGGCCCCATATCTGTGCCCCGGATTTGGGGATGCTACAATAAAGCTCGAGGTATAATCTCGGTTCATAATCGATCGACTTTAGAACTTATACGACTTAAGTATATACCAAGTGTGGGTATGATTACATGTCTTAATAACGAACGAATGTCGGATCGTATCGGTGATAAAAAGAGTTACACTAAAAGGTGTATAACGAGATAATTTGAAAACTTGTTTTGACTTAAGTGAAGTTTATACTTAGACTTTTAAAAGGTGTTAAGTGGTTAATCTCGAATGTTCTTCTTGTTTATAGATCATCGAGCAGACCCAGGGCACGCTATCTCTTCCCACACCCGATTACCAGGCAAGTGTTCTGAACTTTGAACCTGTTGTTGTGATAATATATATATATATGTGATTGCCATTTTACATATGCCATAGCATGCATGCCCATTGTCAAATTATATTATGATACCTGTTCCCTGAATTGATATTGGCCTATAGATCATCGAGCAGACCCAGGGCACGCTATCTCTACCCACACCCGATTACCAGGCAAGTGTTCAAAACTTTGAACCTGTTGTTGTGATAATATATATATATATATATGTGTGTGATTGCCATTTTACATATGCCATAGCATGCATGCCTATTGTCAAATTATATTATGATACCTGTTCCCTGAATTGATATTGGCCTATAGACTAGATACGAATTATCAGTTATAAGCCGGATTGTTTTTATAAGACCCTTAGCGAAGGGCATATGATATTCATTCTTAAATATAGACCGGGATTCGGTATTTTGAGATATAGATAGTCGTGGAAACCCGGAGGGATTCCGATGGCAGATTATTATTTATTTTGAGGAATGTTATTATTAAACGTTATTTATATTTCCATAAAGTATCAATTACTTGGAAATATTTCGAGGAATGTTATTCGAGTATTATCTCAGTCGAGAGATATTAAATGAATGTTAGTTTCGAATATTCATTTAGAGTTGATTATTTAATGAATATTATTTTGATATTCATTAGAATGTTATTTATTAAATGAATATTCATTTTGAATATTCATTTAAGGTTTTATGTACTTGATTAATATTATTTTAAAATATTCATTGGAAATTCTATTTACTTAAGGAATATTATTTCGATTATTCCCTTAAAGTGTTGATTACTAAATGAGTATTATTTGGATATTCATTTAGAAGATTATTTATTAAATGAATATAAATTTCAAATATTCATTTAAGGTTTGACTTATTTATTGAATATTATTTTAAATAATTATTGGAGCTTAATTATTTAATGAATATTATCTTTGAATATTCATTTAAGGAGGGATTTATTTAGTAAATAATTCTATATATTCATTCGAGGATTACTTACGAGCAATATTATGATTTAATAATATTCCGTAACTATTATTGAGTTAATAAATATTCTTGGAATATTTATTTAATTCTTTTAAATTCTTTTTAAAAATGATTTATATTATTCAGAGTCTTTTTACGACTATTTTATCAAGGAAAGGTTCTCAACTCTTTATTTTTCATTTAAATCTATCTTAAAAGGATTTAAATGCTCGCTCAAACTTCCATATTATAAGGGAACCTACTTGAGCAATGTTATTTATATTGTTGACTTCCCGGTCATAAATCTTGTAAAACTATTCATTTCACTCACAACTCGGTTGCTGTTTATCAATTGAATCTTTGAGTAACCTTCTCATCAACCGAGGGGTAAGATTATTGGAACAAGATAGTATCCTCTAACAAGCAGCAGCTTGAGAGATATGATGTTGAATTTTCCTTTCCAACTAGATACGACTACTTTGTGGAGTATTATCAACAAGTATCATACTTGGGGAAAGGAGGACGAACTTTGATAAGTGGATTTTATATCCACTTATTATGCGCTATTTTGACCAAGATTGGTGGTTTATCCTTAAATATATTGTGTCTTTTAATTCATTTTTGTTTTGTTTCAGCATTTATTGTGCAGAACTCGCAACTTTAGGTATCTAGGCGATAAAAGGCTAAAAATGGTAGATTTCTGTCTCAATTTTATCAAGTGGACCGGCTACGAGGAAAAAGAATTATCACAAAGAAATTCTGAGTGATATATTCTTGAATCTGGAACCCCGGTTGGAATTGATATATTTTTCGTTTCGCAAAAGGAATCCAGTTTCAGATCCTCAAGAGACCGTAATTTACACCTGGACGAGCAATGAGAAAATAGAATTATTACAAAAATATGGAAGGTGATATATTCTTAAAGAGGAAACCCCGGTTTGAATTGATATATTTTTTCTAAGCAAAAAGAGTCTGGTTTCAGATCCTCAAGAGACCGTAATTTACACCTGGACGAGCAATGAGAAAATAGAATTATCACAAAAAGATGGAAAGTGATATATTCTTAAAGAGAAAACCCCGGTTTGAATTGATATATTTTTTGTTAAACAAAAGGAGCCCGATTCCTGTCCCTCAATAGACCGCATCATAGGACTTAAAGATATATTTATATTAATAAATATTTTATTTAATTAGAAAATTATATTTTTAAATATCTAATAATATTAGATAATTGTTTTTATAATTTCTGAATTAAATTAATTATTTATTAATTAAAAATAAAAAGCTATGCGGTTTAAAAATATTTTTCTTTTCGGAATCGTACATAAATCAAGCCAGCAAGTTAATTTGTTTTGCAATGTTGTTGATGTTGCTGTGGACAATTAAAATAAAAAAAGGAGAGAAATAATGGTGAACAAACCTGTTGTCGGCTGCTTTTTGCTGGAGAAGGCACGCTCCTGGGCGTGCGTGTCATGCACGCGCCAAGTCTGTCCTGCCAATTGCCGCGCGTGTGTTGCACGCACGTGGCCTGCGATCTTTTTTCTTTTTTTAATTTGCTCAGTGGCCGAACAGTTGTGGAGTTTAGTTGGTTTGATACTTTCGGCTGTAGTGTTATTGTTGAGTGCTGTTTGTTTGTTTTCTTTTTTTATTTCTTTTTAATGCTTTTCATTTTTTTTTTATTTAATTTGGTGTGCTAAATTTTTGCTATAAATAGGTGTAGGTTCTAAGTTATAAAACACAACATTTTGGAGTGCAATAAATTCTCTCTTGTATTCTCTCTTTTTTTATTGTAATTTTAAGTTTCATTTTTATACACTTTAAATTTTTGTAATTTTAGTATAATTGTTATTTTGGTTGAAGAATTTACGGGGATTATTTGGAGCGCTCTTTTCTTTCATTGGAAGCTATTTCGGTTCTACTTTCTAACTCTTGTAATTTTCATATTTAATTTATCGTAATTTTTAATTTAGTTTTATTATTGTTGTTGTTATTATTATTATTATTATTATTATTATTATTATTATTATTATTATTATTATTATTATTATTATTATTATTATTAGTATTAGTATTATTATGATTTCAATTAATCCCATGATGAGAATTCGTTTAATTATGAACTAATCGCCATCATGAGATTCTAATGGATTTATTTACGTAATTTAGTAATTCGATGCCTTAATAATTTGTATTATGATAAAAATTCTGATTGCCTAATGTGGTTGCGCTTAATTTATTAGATGCGTAGCTAACGTCTAAATTATTAATTCCTAATGAATGCGAAAGTGGATTTAGGAATTTAGAATTTGCCATGTTAGCATAGGTTCGTAATTGTCATGTACATTTACGATAAGTGATAGAATTTTTTTCACATCACCTTATGTAGTCATAATAAAGGAATTTATTCGAAAACCAGTTATGTTTTCAAATCTTATAGACATATAAGGTCTAAACATAAAAGGTGTCCTCGCGACTTCTATCTTTTTAAGTGGATGTTTGTGTGGTTTGATATAAGTTAAGACTGAAAGGCGCTTATGTTATTTTCGTGTTCCCGACTAGCTTTCGTTAATTATCAAAATTACTTTGAAATTAAGGCATCAATTCTAAATGAATTAAATAATGAAATTAGAATCCCAAGTTTTTCTCACATATAAATTTTCATTTAGTTCGAATTATTTAATATTACTAATTTAATTAATCAATTAGAAAAATACAAAAATACCCCCTTTTGATATTTATTCAAGCAGTTTGTTGTTTAATCATACGTCGTTGCTTAAATATTATTTCTGAACAAACACGAAGTCTCTGTGGGAACGAATTTATTATATTACTTGTGACCGCGTACACTTGCACAGTTAGTTTTCGAACCAACAAGTTTTTTGCGCAGTTAGTTTTCGAACCAAAATTGCAAAAATTTAAAGTGTATAAAAATGAAACTTAAAATTACAAGAAAAAAAGAGAGAATACATGAGAGAATTTATTGCTCTCCAAAATGTTGTGTTTTGAAACTTAGAACCTACACCTATTTATAGCAAAAATTTAGCACACCAAATTAATAAAAAAAATGAATAAGCTCATATTTCCTGCCGATTTTGTGATTCTAGATTTCGAAGAGGACAAGAAGATTCCAATAATTTTGGGAAGGCCTTTTCTAGCTACGGGTCGTACTTTGATCGATGTGCGAAAAGGAGAGCTTACAATGAGGGTACAAGACCAGAATGTCACCTTTAATGTGTTCAATGCCATGAAATTTCCGGCGGAAGTTGAAGAGTGTTTCAGCATGGAAATGGTTGATACGAGCCAGGCAGAGGAGTTTGATCAGTTGTTTAGTGAAAAGTCGGATATGCACATGCTAGAGCATCACATCAGTGATTCCATTGACAGTTCTTCAGTTCGAGATCTCTCAAATGTAAAGCTCGGAAAACTTCCACCGCGTTTGAGGTATGTCCTTTTGAATGATGAGTTAGTAATTTTTGAAGAAGGGCATGATAATGTGTTAAGAAGGTGGATAGTTGATGATGCGAAAGAAGAGTGTGTGGTTCAGTCATCGGAGAGGGATAAACATCTTAGAGATGTGAAGAAGAAAAAGAAGGTGAAGAAGTCGACGGGTGGAAAACTCAAGGTGAAGAGTGAAAGAAGAGTTGTGTTGGGACTAAGCAATCAAGATGTCAACGGTTGTATAAATGGTCTTTCTGTTGAGGACGGTTCGATTATTCTCTTGAAACCGCCTTGAGTTGAGGAAGTAACGTCCGGCTAGATGACGTTAATGACAGCGCTTCATGGGAGGCAACCCATAGGTTTGGTGTTTTTATGTGTGGTTTGATTTTGTGTGATTTTGTTCAGTATTATATCAAGTTTGCAGGTCATTGGCGAGTTGCAGGAACTTGCTTCTCTCAAGGTAGATTGGCCTCAGTTGGGAGCTCATTTCCACCACCTGATTCACCGCCCGAGGAAGGCGACGATGCCGACAGTTAGGGGAGTTCTCTTTTATCCTTTATCTATACCTTCAATGAGGACATTGAATATTTTAAGTTTGGGGGTGATTTAGGATATTGGATTAATCGAGTCATAATATTGCATATAGTTTTATATAATTCATATTTTACCATAAAATATAATAAAAAAAATTTACATATTCATGATTAGTTGCATATCATATTTTCCTTGATCCCGTAGCGCTTGGTGGTTCCGTTTAGTTGTCAATGATGAATTTGAGTGTGATAATGATGGATAGAGGGCTGATTTAAATACTTTTTGAATTGACGTGCAAGTTGCAGAAACACAATCTTACACAACTCATCGTTTGCTTTTGGGGCTAGGTTAAGGTCATGCTTGTTTGGTTGTTGAAATTTAATCGCCTGATTATATTTGAAATTTTCTTTATTCCCTTTATAACGTAGAATCACTAAATATAAGTTTGGGGGAAACCAGGGTTCATGCTAGTTTGTGTGTAGTTGTTAATAATGGATAGGTGTCAATTAGCTAGTAGCCAGCTCATATGAGTAGTCTAAGGTTGGAATTGAGAATTCTCATTCCAGATTGCATTTGTGAAAAAAAAAACAACAAGAAGAAAAAAAAGAGAGTGTTTATGAGAGTGTGAGTATGCAGAGTTGGCCAGGTTGAGCTCTTTAATACTCGAGCAATTAAGTTCTAGGGGACTCAAGCCTAGTGACCTAAGACTTTTCCGGTCTGGGATCCACTAACCTAACGCTCGCTACATGGGTATTATTGTATAAGCCTTTTTGGGGTCTTATCCATTGCACTGTCAAATAATCATGTATGTTGTGTATAGTATTATGCGTCATAGTTGTTAGTAATAAAGCATGAATTCCTACAGGAACACCGGCGCATTAGCTACAAATAGGTAAGCGAGTCCCCCCAGAACTGTCTATCTCAAATGATGATGGAGGTGTTTCTAGGTTATGAAGTGTCTAGCGTTCATTCTATTTATAAACTTGTGATTGTCTTGGCGAAGAATAGGTATGTTTTTGATCTAGCGCCAGGAGTAATTCTGATGAGCATTGCACACACGCACGTTTCTGTACTTGTAAATGTTAATATGCTGATATTTAGTCGATCTCTATTTGGAGTTATCACATTCTCTGAGACACTCTGCTAAGTTGGCTATTGCTTTGCTTATGGGATCCTTGCATCAGTTGCATTCATGCATTTAGAGGTAGTCGAGTCTGTTTTCGCTTGAGGACAAGCATCAGTTTAAGTTTGGGGGTGTGATAAGTGGATTTTATATCCACTTATTATGCGCTATTTTGACCTAGATTGGTGGTTTATCCTTAAATATATTGTGTCTTTTAATTCATTTTTGTTTTGTTTCAGCATTTGCTGTGCAGAACTCGCAACTTTAGGTATCTAGGAGATAAAAGGCTAAAAACGGTGGATTTCTGTCTCAATTTTATCAAGTAGACCGGCTACGAGGAAAAAGAATTATCATAAAGAAATTCTGAGTGATATATTCTTGAATCCGGAACCCCGGTTGGAATTGATATATTTTTCGTTTCACAAAAGGAATCCAGTTTCAGATCCTCAAGAGACCGTAATTTACACCTGGACGAGCAATGAGAAAATAGAATTATTACAAAAAGATGGAAGGTGATATATTCTTAAAGAGAAAACCCGGTTTGAATTGATATATTTTTTCCAAGCAAAAAGAGTCTGGTTTCAGATCCTCAAGAGACCGTAATTTACACCTGGACGAGCAATGAGAAAATAGAATTATCACAAAAAGATGGAAAGTGATATATTCTTAAACAGAAAACCCCGGTTTGAATTGATATATTTTTTGTTAAACAAAAGGAGTCTGGTTCCAGGCCCTCAATAGACCGCATCTTAGGACTTAAAGATATATTTATATTAATAAATCTTTTATTTAATTAGAAAATTATAGTTTAAAATATCTAATAATATTAGATATTTATTTTTATAATTTCTGAATTAAATTAATTATTTATTAATTAAAAATAAAAAGCTATGCGGTTTAAAAATATTTTTCTTTTCAGAATCGTACATAAATCAAGCCAGCAAGTTAATTTGTTTTGCAATGTTGTTGATGTTGCTGTGGACAATTAAAATAAAAAAAAAAAGAGAAATAATGGTGAACAAACCTGTTGTCGGCTGCTTTTTGCTGGAGAAGGCACGCTCCTGGGCGTGCGTGTCATGCACGCGCCAAGTCTGTCCTGCCAATTGCCGCGCGTGTGTTGCACGCGTGTGGCCTGCGATCTTTTTTTTTTTTTTTTTTTTTTAATTTGCTGAGTGGCCGAACAGTTGTGGAGTTTAGTTGGTTTGATACTTTCGGCTGTAGTGTTATTGTTGAGTGCTGTTTGTTTTCTTTTTTTTATTTCTTTTTAATGCTTTTCATTTTTTTTATTAATTTGGTGTGCTAATTTTTTGCTATAAATAGGTGTAGGTTCTAAGTTTCAAAACACAACATTTTGGAGAGCAATAAATTCTCTCTTGTATTCTCTCTTTTTTTCTTGTAATTTTAAGTTTCATTTTTATACACTTTAAATTTTTGCAATTTTAGTATAATTGTTACTTTGGTTGAAGAATTTACGGGGTTTATTTGGAGCGCTCTTTTCTTTCATTGGAAGCTATTTCGGTTCTACTTTCTAACTCTTGTAATTTTCATATTTAATTTATCGTAATTTTTAATTTAGTTTTATTATTGTTGTTGTTATTATTATTATTATTATTATTATTAATATTATTATTATTATTATTATTATTATTATTATTATTATTATTATTATTATTACTATGATTTCAATTAATCCCATGATGACAATTCGTTTAATTATGAACTAATCGCCGTCATGGGATTCTAATGGATTTATTTACCTAATTTAGTAATTCGATGCCTTAATAATTTGTATTATGATAAAAATTCAGATTGCCTAATGTGGTTGCGCTTAATTTATTAGATGCGTAGCTAACGTCTAAATTATTAATTCCTAATGAATGCGAAAGTGGATTTAGGAATTTAGAATTTGCCATGTTAGCATAGGTTCGTAATTGTCATGTACATTTACGATAAGTGATAGGATTTTTTTCACATCACCCTATGTAGTCATAATAAAGGAATTTATTCGTAAACCAATTTTGTTTTCAAATCTTATAGACATATAAGGTCTAAACATAAAAGGTGTCCTCGCGACTTCTATCTTTTTAAGTGGTTGTTTGCGTGGTTTGATATAAGTTAAGACTGAAAGGCGCTTATGTTATTTTCGTGTTCCCGACTAGCTTTCGTAAATTATCAAAATTACTTTGAAATTAAGGCATCAATTCTAAATGAATTAAATAATGAAATTAGAATCCCATGTTTTTCTCACATATAAATTTTCATTTAGTTAAATTAATTAGTTCGAATTATTTAATATTACTAATTTAATTAATCAATTAGAAAAATACAAAAATACCCCCTTTTGATATTTATTCAAGCAGTTTGTTGTTTAATCATACGTCGTTGCTTAAATATTATTTCTGAACAAACACGAAGTCTCTGTGGGAACGAATTTATTATATTACTTGTGACCGCGTACACTTGCGCAGTTAGTTTTCGAACCAACAAACTTTAAGTTCAGAGTCAAGAACTTCTTTTCGAACTTGGAGTCGTGTAAGAGGCCGAGTAGCGCCGGTCCATCCCAATTGGCCCAACCGTTGGCAATGGAGATCTAACAGGGCGGTAGACAAGTAAATCCGTTAGCTCTTCCTTCTACCGGTAGTAAATCTAAATTGAGCTATACAATCTGCGACTGATCATCGTAAGGATTGGAACAGTGGGTGCGGTGAATACTCCAGCAAAAGTTCATCATTTAAATTCATTTATTTTCTGCAACATTATCATTGTTGGCAGTATTGGAAAGTATTCATAATCGGAATTGCAATATTTTTCTGCAAGTTCCTCTTTTATGATAAATGATAATATCTGGCTTATCTTTGACATAGCAGATATTCCCACCTATATATGCATTTTGAGTTACCTTGTAACTTCATCGTTCATGTTATACTGGCATCATTTCCGTAAATGCATGGCATATGGTTTGAAAGATACTTTTGAACCGTTACATATTATCGTTCAGTTATACATTATTGTTGGTGGGCTATTGCTCACCCTTGCTTTATTATTATATCACAACAACAGCTAGACCCGATGACTCGCACAAGGCGCACTCGACGCTAACGAGGATGATGAGACTACCAGAGCTGAAGAAGAAGCTATTGGTAGGATAGATTCATTATTTCAGTACCAAGTTTATGGGCTGGTATGACTTATGTAAATGGATGGCAAAGAGTATGTATTCATATTGAAATTCTTTTGGATTGTAAGAACTCATAATGTGATTAATAAAATTTGATTGTTACTCTGATTTCATCTCTGGGACTATAACGGGTGTGTTTTATATTGTTGTGTTGGGTCATAAAGATGTAAATTATTTTATGTTCAAGTATCGTGGATAGAATTGGAGACCGTATTGACCGGATCCCGGACCCCAGATCTGGGGGTGTTACATGCTTTGTGTGCTCTGTTCTCTAAGATTATTTGTCTCGATTTGATTAGACATAAGCTATCAGACTTAAATGATTTTAAAACAAATAGCACACATAATATTTTCACTTTTTATCTTTTCTAAATGGACTGTCAGGATTAGTATAGGACACCGTGTATCTCTTTTGCATACGTAAGTGTGTATTAAAGAGGAGTGACCTTTGATTAACCTTGCACCCGTTTATTTCCTAGATATTAAGTCGTGTCTTTAGGACTTCTGGGCTTATAAATAGGAAGGGGTAGACACCATTTAGACTTACACTTAACTAAAAAAAAATCCTTTTCAAACCCTTTCATGTAAAAGATGACTAAGAGCATCCTGAAGGTTTCTGTGGAGGAGTTTGAGGCCATGCCCTTCTATGCGAAGGTAATGGCCCTCCAGGAGAAGATAGACGAGCTTCTCACCGAGGAGAAGAAGAACCTCGCTGCCATGCATGCAGCGTTGGAGGTTCTTCGGGCTCGCAACCCGGAGGATGGCGTTGAAGACCCAGCCAAGGCCGCCTAGTTGGTGTAGTTTGGGCGGTCTTAGTTTAAGTGTTTGTTTTTTGTTTTTCTTTATTTTCAATGGTCTTTATGACCATTCTTGTAATGTTTTTTAATGAAATGAAGTTTCCATCAATCGTTGTCTTATTGATTCTATGGTCTTGATCTACTTGCATGTCTCTTTAGAACGGGTTGCTAAGTAGATTATGTCTCGTCTTTCATAGAATGTTTAGAAAAGATTACGTTGGACTGTGCTTGAATCAGCAAAGTTGTTTTAATAATCTAATATCTACAAATTAGCTTTTTTAATTCAACTTACACGATTTTTCTGATCTAATTGTGATTTGACACACATTTCATTCAGTTATCTTTAATCTAATCAGAATATTTAGATCTCATCTGGATCAGACTGAATAGATATGATAACTTAGACATTGTTCCTGATGTTTTAATTCTAAGTTCGATTTACCATCTAACCCTAGCAGTGAGCTTTAATAGCTACACAATTGCATAGTTTTGTGTCTAAATTGCAGTAATTTACATGACTCAAACTAACAACAAAGGATGATGATGATGGAGTAATGGTGTACCCACATCAAGCCTGGTGATTGCATCAATCAGGTTCTATAATTCTGTCATATGCCATGTGTCACTTAATTAGAATTAGAACTTAATTAGAGATAACTGCTCTGTTTCACAATAGGTCTTATTGGTTAATTCTAAACTCATGAACAAGTATTTCTGCTGATTGAACTCATGTTTCAAATTGACTAACTATGGCACTAGGATTAAGCACAACATTTTTGCAGATACTTCAATGAATATTCATAACTTTCTCTACAATTTGTTTCTTTTCCTAAGTACAGCTCCAAGGAAAATGCCGATTTGTTCACTCAAGACAATTGGTGTTCTGCATCTTGCTTAAGAGATTATTTCTTCATATGGAGAAGGCTCTTATAGCAGTTCACCTAGCTAAGGTATCGAGTTCATTTTTTTTAAATCAGCAGTTCTTGTCCTAAAATCTTTGCCTTATTTTGCTGAAATGAGAATTGTTGGAATGTCCCCCGGATTCTCTACCCAATCAGCACACCATACTTTCATAGTTTTCATCTTTGAAACCCCCTCTACAGTTTCTCAACAAACTGTAGTTGATTATCCTTGCAAATCCTAACTTGAGGGGAGTGTCCAGGAGGAAAGTATGGGTGAGGGAAGTGGTGAACATCAAGAAACCACAAGAATAAGGAAGGTGAGGGTGTGTAAAACCAGCCTAGCCATCCTATGTCTTCCCAAAAAGGCATAGTGATTAATACGGACATCCACATTTCTACTTTTAGTCTCTCAACAGACTTTAACTATTGAAACAAGTTCCCAACCAGGAACACAATCAGTGAGGGTAAGGGACACACTTGTGCAACCTATAACACTTGTCATCTATCCAGGCGTTAATACAAGTTGCATGGACACAGGGGGAGCACACACAAGTTACTCTTAACTTTTTTTTTCCTCAAATTCAGGTTGATGAATCTTCTATAAATGAGAAGATTCAGCCCCACTCATGGATACCTAATTTTGAAACTGGATTTTTTTTTCTTTTCTTTTTTCACCTCCGAACCATCTTGATTCTTCATTTTAATTCATGAAGAAGCCAACACTCAATTTTTAGTTCACTGAGCTTTCTCTTCAAACACTTTACTAAACCTTTAATCTCTGTTTGATACAACAATGCTAACATATATTTCTCTTCAATCTTCTTGAGATCTCATGATCTTCATTTAGGACTGAGGGAAGGGAGTGAAAAATAGGAGAGGCGTGGTTGCTCCAGGGCAAAAGGTGAGTTGTGTATAAGAGTGGTCTCCTATTTCTTCCAGGAGAGCAAAAGGGGAGATTGAGTACCCCTTTAGTAAGGGAAGGTGAGTTGAGAGCAGTGAGCCAGGATGAGATCCTGATGCAAAAACAGAGAGATGAGAGACAGCAGTTTTTGCTTCATGTAACATCTCTGATTCTGCTGAGGTATTACATCACTTTGATCATTTTAATTTTTGTTGATAACAAAAAAGGGGGAGAAGTTAGTTCAGTTCAGAGTCTTCTTTTAGAGGGGGAGACGAAGTTAGCTCAGTTAGCTCAGTTCAAAGTCTTTTTAAAGGGGGAGACTTAACTGAACTAAGATCTTCGAGCTAACTCTCAGAAGACCAGTAATTAAGGGAACAGAACAACTCTCCGAAATGGATGCCAGATATAGGGGGAGCAGCTCTTAGTACTCAAAGTGAAGTTAGTACAACTCAGAAACTGTGTCAAGGAAGCTTGATCAAAATTTTATGTCCTAGTGAAAGGAGAATCTGAAGAGTGGTTTTTGTTATCATCAATCTATGGATTTATGCCTCTCTTCTTGGAGTAATAAATAGGGGGAGATTGTTGAGACATGCATGCTTATGGATGATGATAACAAATACCACAAGATAGAAAATGAATCAAGGAATCGAAGCTGATGAACAAATCAGGAAGCTAACTAAAATGCAGATCAACTATAGCAATATCTTAAGGATGAAACTCTGCATATAGTTAGGATTTATTTCAGTAACAAGCCTGGAGATGCTAAAGTCAGATATCAATAATCAAAAGAGAGTTTGTTAATACCATGCAAGTAAGTTCGAGAAATCAAGGAAAGAAGAGTTCGAGAAGTCATTCGAGAACTCTACACAAAGGGTTTATTCGAGAAGTCCTAATTCGAGAATTCAGATTGCTCTATTCGAGAAGTCTGTAAAATGAACTATTCGAGAAGTCCTAATTCGTAGAATTCAGATTACTCTATTCGAGAAGTCTACAACATGCAGTAATCGAGAAGTCCTCTCAGAAGGGTATTCTCGAAGTCATTCGAGAACTCGCTTTAAGGAACTATTCGAAAAATCATCATTCGAGAACTTAAAATTTATCTGTTCGAGAACTCAACCTGTTTCCACAATATTACAGAGTTCTCTAATGGAACATATCGAATGAAGATTGAACCCAGAATTACTTTGCAACCCGTGACTTATAGACAGTGATCAATTACACAGAGGATGTTACGAGTATGGAGTCAAATTGTAAATATTTGAAGGCTCAAACACTTCCAAATGAAAGGTGCAATCAGTCACTGTTTATCCGACTTCAAGGGTAACAATAAGGGTGGAAGCAACCTCCAACATGATTACATTTCTACTGAAAGATTCAAAGGATATCTTGATGAATGCATAAGGATCAGTCGTTATATCTGTGAAGTTCGAGCACAGCTCAATAAGCAGAAAATCTTATTGACTTTCAAAAGGATTATCTTTTTGATTAAAGTTATTTTTAGAGACAGAAATCCAAAGCAAAAAGATCTTGTGCATAAAGTATCACGTGGGCTTAGAAGCTAATTCATTTCAAGAACTTAGTTAATTTTGAAGAAAGAAACATACACTGACTTGA
Organism: Saposhnikovia divaricata; assembly: GCA_036435485.1. Taxonomy (NCBI): domain Eukaryota; kingdom Viridiplantae; phylum Streptophyta; class Magnoliopsida; order Apiales; family Apiaceae; genus Saposhnikovia; species Saposhnikovia divaricata. The sequence continues at coordinate 130,962,000 of CM071594.1, read as the reverse complement.
AGCACGCTGGGATTGTCCAAATCAAGTAAAGAAGACTTTCAAGATAATTCCAGAAATCGTTACCACTTCAAGCATGTGTGTGTGACAAGTTATACCAGAAATGTATCATCACATTTCATGTAACTTTTACTTGTCTTCATATAGTTTAAATAAGCTGTATGAGCAGCATAGTTTTGGTAGAGAAGAAAACACCGGTCATAAGGCTGATAGCTTTAGGTTTTCTTGTAAACACTAAAGCTTTGTAATCCACAGCTGTGTATTTTTACACAGAGAATTATCTTGAAATACAACCATCAGGTGGATTAAGCTTTCAAGCCAACCCACCTGAGATTTTTTATATCTAGTGTTGTATGTCTGATTACATAATTTGTTTATCTTGTTTTCTTTCTGTTTTTCTAACAGTTTGATCTAAGCCTCATCATATCGAAAGAATTTAGTTGAGATTGTATTCAACCCCCCTTCTACAATCTCGTGGTGCATAACTGGGAAATAACACTACTGAGGACCCGAAGGAGGTTCCAGCTAAGGAGGAGAATCCTATTAATGATAAAGAGTTTAACCTTGAGGAAATGAGGGCTGCAGCCAGGGAGACTGTGAGAGTTAAAGGTATTGTGCTCAGAGAAGTGAGTATAAAGAACTGAGATATTATTAAAAGAACTAAAGGTGCATATTGGATTCATAGCCGGACTACCGGATGTAATACCGGCAAGTAAGACGGATTGAAAGGATTACTTGAGAACTCATATGGGGATAGATGAGAATCCTTAGAGACTTTCAGATCAGTGAGAAAAGAGTTAGAATAATGAGTGATTGTCAAAGACATCGATATAGGACGGGGAGCAGAGTCTCCAGGAGCAGTTGAGATATAGGTAGCAAGTGCCATTTCATTGGATAAATGAATTTGTGTGAATATTGTCAAAGGTAATTTGCCATGAGAAGGGAGATTCCATAGGTTATAAATTAATAAGTCAAATTAAGATAGAGGAGGTGATCTTATCCAGGAAATGTTCATATTTCGTTGAATGTATCAGCTTAGAAAGTAAAGATAGTGTGAAATGATGGCATGATTGGATAAAGTTATATAAGGAATTAGTAAGCGAAATGATGATCTCAGAACCTACAAGTGGAAAAGACCAGTGAGTCTATGATAAACTCGTAATAAGACTACTGTCTGGGATTAAGTATAAGGTTATTCAAACTCAGTGAAGTGACGAACCAGAAACATTAGATGCTTGTGATTTTGAGGAATATTAAATTCTTTCTTTTCCTTGAATGGATTATAGTAGTTACATTAAGTTTACTCCGACGCTGAATCATAAATGGATCAAGTAATACGATCAGTGGTTAAGAGGTAATGGAAAATGTTTTAAAGGTGAAACCTAAAAGAGCAATTGTATGCCAAGTTCTCGAAGTATGAATTCTGGTCAAATGAAGTTCAGTTATTAGGACATGCGATCAATAGTGAGTGGTGTTGGTTGACCCCGCCGACTTAAAGGCAGTTTCAATTGGGAAAGGCCAACCACACCGACTAAGGTGAGAAATTTCATACGATTTACCAGGTATTACCAAAGATTTGTTCAGGGCTTTACAAAGATTGCAGTCCCGTAACCCGACTTATTTGTAAGACTAAGTAGTTTGAATGAACAGGAAAATGTGAGAAAATCTTCCTGGAGCTAAAGAGGAATTGGAGGCAACCCAGCATTGGCATTGACTAATGGAAGAAGGAAGACTTTATGATATATGATAACGCACCTCATATAGATTTAGGTGGCGTGCTTATGCAGCTCGGTAGAGAAATTGCGGATGTGTTCGGATAGCACGGTTCACCAGATTCGGGTGACCTTGATAGTGCTAATTTTGTGGAACAACTAACTCCGACGGTAGTGTCCCTTCTGAGACTAGTGGTTAGGAAGATTGACATTTGGTAGTATCGATTATAAAGACGTATATGTATTAGGAAGATATGGCATGTTTCAGTTTGAAACTTTTGATTTCCTTCTATGGGATGTATATATTTGGTTCCTTTCCAATGGCTAGACTCCCAACTTTATGTCAATCATGCCATTACTATAACCGCTTATGATTCGACCTGCTTTGATGTTCCTAGAACTTTTCTTCAGGTCTCGAAATGAATCTTCTTAGTGTTACCAATGGGTGGACAGATTGACCAAAATTTCCCTGATTCTGGAAAGAACTTCAACGAATTTTGGCAAACCTTGTCTTTCTGATTATCAGAGAACGTCATTGAAGAGAGTAGAAACTGGGGCGAACCCCGTGGATTGGGTAAGGTAGCCGCTATATGGGTTGGTGGACAGACCCCGATTATTGAGATTGATTGTAGAAATAAAATGATGAAGTTGAGATTGGACGGTAAAAGGGGAAATGTACTTGAGGACCAAAACGGACTGAGGAGTTTCGGGATTGACTTAAATGAAAAGGTTATTATGCCAAAAGTGTAAGCTTGTGTAGCACGTGGGATTGATAAGAGAAGTTGAAGATAAAAATAAAGAAAAGGTTGAAGAATATGCAGGACAAAGTATGTGGATAAGCGTAACCTGTCCCAGATAATTGTCTTCGCTATGGACGAAGGAGGGAATTGCTAGAAAAGTAATGCTATAAGCTAACCCCCAAACTCATATATTTTAGTGTGGCCAGTTGGGGCAATATCATAGAAGGACCATAAAGTGACAAGACCATCGATGTAAGGACAAAGCGGGGTTGCTTCTAACCAAGCGCCAACCGCGAGGACTTTGATATATAGTGAAGTGATTTAGGTGTATATGTTTGACCAGCTTATGAACTAGAAAGAGAAGTATAATGAATTGAGGTACATAATGTTGGGATTTTATAAATACAATGGACATAGTATGACTGAGGAAAGTGATCCATAAAAGGTTTATGGAGATTGTCAAAGATTGTGCAGTATGTTGCATAAAGGTTATCTCAAGCTTAGTATCTTTAAGAAGAGTAATAGGTACTAAGAGATTCACGTTGAACACGACCAATATCTTCCAGAACATCTTTGCTACCATTACCAAATTCTGTAAGAAGAGCAGATAGACATATGTTGTCTTTTAGAAGGTCATGAAGACCGACATCCAGTTGAAAGAAGAGATTATCATTAAGCTAACAATAATTTATCAAGATGAGAACGATTGAAAAGAAACCCTTATTAAGGATATGTGATCTGACTAAAGGATGTAAGTATTTTTGAAAATAGAATTGAGGATAGAATATCCATAAATTAAGATGAACCCTGGGGATGTACAAAGGGTGGCATTACCCCTAAAAAGACATTATGAATTCAGATGATATGAGTTGGATTGAATAAGGCAACAATAATCTTAAAGAGTTACTGAAAGGAGTTTAGGAAAGTACATAGACAGAATTGTTATAGAATCGATTAAGGATATTTTGATATACCCTGTACTTAGAAAATACAAGAGAAACGATGAGGATGACATAAGAAACCTTACAGGAAAAAGGGTAATATTCTGAGTTTCAAAATAGAAGTTTGGTACGGAATGTATGACCCAATAATAATAATGCCAGGCGAGGCATGTGTGAGACCATGAGGAAGTATGGATTGAACCAAATAAAGGTTGAGATTATCCTAAAACAAGAAAGGATTAAGAAAAGAAATATCATAGGTATGATTGGGAGTAACCATGATAAAGTTCACACGGAAAGGTGGAAACAATGACTTATTGAAAAAGACTAATAGATAATTTCTCCTTCAGCAGAGCATAAGGGAGAATGCATTCACCCAATAGTGATGGGAATGAGGTAGAAAAGTTTGAGTTGGAATAGATTCAGAAAATATTGATTGTGAGAAGTTATTATTATCAGGAAAGGCCAATGAGGTGGCCGACGCTTTAAGTATAGAGGAGTAATTATAAATGCTCATACCAAAGAAAACAGAACGATATTTGGAAGGACCATGAAGGTCATAATGTGGTGGAGGAATTTACATTCCTTCTGATGATTGTGCAAGATTCGATTCCTGATGGCGTCTTAAGCATATTACATACCTTAGAAGGTCCCATTTTGAGGTAAACCAGGCCCATGATACCAAATTGATTAAGTGAACCGTGAAGTTTCCAATCTTCTAATGAAGACATATGATTAATAATTTCATCAACCTGGCATAGCTGCGGCGATTGAAACTCTTCTTCGATTTTATCTGCTTCATTAATATCTACATCAAGTTCAGGAAGTATTCCTTATGAATAAGAAATAGTGATTAGTTCGTCTTCCTAGAGAATTTTGGATATGACAATTATGAAACCCGTTTGATTAACCATTAAAGCACTACGTAAACAGCAAACGATGGTGATTCAACAATGGACTACAACAATATAGTGGTGATTCTTCTAAGAAAGTAGATGACAACGCAAAGATAAGGATAGTGATGCTATTGATAAGCTAAATGGCATGTTGATGAATGACAAGAAAGTTTATGTTAGTGTATTTCTGCGCAAACAAGATAGAGAATACGAGGTTGGAGATTCATGATGCTAAAGGTATTCTCGTAGAAAAAATTAATGAGACTTAGAGAGAAGGACAGTTGAGCTCGAGATTTATTGGGCCATCTAAGAGTTTAAAAATGTTCGGAAGGTGGCATTCGAGCCAGCCTTACCCCTCAAAACTTATAGCATGGTCGTAACGTGTTTCATGTGGCAAGGCTACACCAGTAAAACGCAGATGCTCGACAGATGATAAGAGTACGAGCAGGTAGATATACGACCTGGTCTGACTTACGAAGAACAACCTATGGAAAATCACGGATATAAAAGAACAAGTGATGAGAAACAAGATTGGCAGAAGTAGATTATATTGGATCTAAGTTAAAGAAATCGGCCAGATTTATTTCGGAGGGTTTAAATTGGAATAATGTGATGATTATAGAGTAAATGTGACGGGATACCAATAAGAAGGTGCCAAGTGCAAAAGATGTCTCAATAAAGAGATGACGGTGGAGGTAAATAACAGAAGTGAATAGGAATCAGATAATAAGAAGGAGGTGATTGATAAGGAAAAGACTGGGAAAGTAACTATAGAATGTGAAGCAAGGAATGTTATGACTGGATTAATGAATGGGCTTTCTAATGAATTGTCGGGATGACCACCTGATAGTGTTAGTATTATAAATATGAAAAAGCTAGTAGCGTGGCATGGAATATCAGTACCAATGATGTCAAGCGAGAAACCTAAGATTGAACCTGAAAGGTTGAAGGAATTTCCTAAGGTGAGCGTTGCTAAGATTAAACAAGAATATAGGTCCATGGAATGATGGACGGAGCAATGAGGACATGTTGACATGTAAGATTACAATGAAGTAATATTTGATACGAATACGATTATTTTCTTCACTAATGAACCTCTATAGTTCAGAGGTAAAATCTAAGTATGATATTTTGCTATCATGAAAACTTTCTATAATTCTTTGAAAATCTTTTCTTTTCTTCTCTCTTATTCATCTGCTTTTTGGATTGAGAAGAACAACCCTTTAAGGAGGGGAGGTACTGCTACATGACTATCTGTCTGTGTGATAGAAGTCTAAGTGGAATACCATAACTTGTTTAATTGCTTGTCAAGTAGTAAAGGCTGGCCCCCTTCTGTACTAACTATGCAATATAACAAATGTTCATTGATCATAGTGATCTCTCAGTAAATCTTTCCACTTCTCTATATTGATCGAGATTGCGAAGATTAAAACGATCAGGAAATTCATAGTGTGAGCGAGGTTACCTCCGAATTCGCAGTACAATAGTGATACTAATATCACTGCAGATATCAATAAGGATAATAGTATATGACTGAGTAAGAGCATAACCCGGATAGTGTGTTGTACGAAAAGTAGCAAAGTTGATGGGAAAAAAAGGATAAAGTATGTATTGTAGCACCAGTAGATGTGCTGAGAAAGGGTAGAACGACTAAGAATTGACCGAGAAGCTGAAAAGTGAAACGATAGACAAACGACTCTTTGTTTCCTACCTGGATTCCGGAACGGAATCCTTTTAAGGAGGGGAGACTGTAAGAACCCTGATTTTTGGTAGGAATTAAAACTTTTATTATGGAATGGATATGGATTCCAATATTTATATGTCATGAAAAATGCAATGGGTTGACAACTTAGGTAAGAATAATCTATCGTCAAGAAAGTAGGATATGGCATACAAACAGAGGAAGTATTCTCATGTCATCCAAATCGATATCTAGTATAAGTCCAGTGGTTCTGTAAAAGGATTAAGGAACGCTCGGGAAAGCGCGAGCACATTTTTATAATTAAAAGGAATAAAGAGAGAATAAGTGATGAATAGTGTTTTTTGGTGGAAATAGGAATATTATTAGACGACACTATATAGAAGTACCCGGAACTGATTTCTGAGTTCGTATTAGTGATCCAAGGGGAAAAAGAGTGTATGTAAAAGTTATCGGATTTTGAAAAATAGCACTTTTATTTTCCCCGAGATTTTCCTAGACACTGAAAGACTTAAGGAATTATTGAAAGGATTTAAGGAGTATAGGTTCAAGAATTATTAAAGAGAATGGAGAATGATAGTATAAATATTAAGACGGTTTCCGGTAAAACCCTAACTAGAAATCTTCGTGATATTCCTCCGAACGATCAATGAATTATGCAATAACCGGACAAAGAAACAAGCAGGGGATCAAGATACATGCATGTGCTAGTGGATAATATCAAGTAACCAAGTAGTTACATGAGTAACTAGCAAACTTAGAGATTTAAACCAAGTACTTAGCTTCATTTCATCATCTAACCACAAGATCAAGACATTTGTCCATCCAAATACCTCATCCATGACACAAGCACTTTAATAAATAGCTTTATGCTAGAAAATATCTAAAGGCATCACAATAATTCAAGGAAAAACAACTCCATTTCTCTCATTTCTCCAAACTGCCCAGCAGGAGCATCAAGGAAAGAAAAATTCATATCTCCACTTCTACCCATTCTAAAATCACTAAATTTTAACCATAGCTTCTCCACTCCATGGGTAAGGTTCGTTCAAAATTTCATGGCAATCTAATGAGTAGCCTAGTCAAATCTCCTCCCCAAATTGAAGAAGCCAAACTGCCTGTTCTTGACAGTTTCTGTCCAGCGGGAGAAACGGGTTCAAAACTATAGCTACCAAGCTTCAAATCTCATGATCTATAGCTCAAAACAAAGCTTATGAAGAGCCCAAGATGTGGTAAATATTTGAGAGCTAAACTCTTATTTTTCGATTTTCTATGATTTTTACAAAAGTGATGATGAATAGTAACCCTTAGAAACTAACTTTGTTTTCTTGCTTGATTTGGATGATTCAAGCTATCTTAAGGTTATACAAAGACTATATAAGGATTATTAGGGCTACTACACTCCAAGGAAGGTATAACACGTGAAACCCTAGCTTGAATCTTGAGTTTTTATGGAGTTTTGGATGATATATGCATGTATAGCTCTTAGAGATGTGATTAAGCTTTGTTATATGTTAAACTAGTTAGTAAGAACGGAAAGGTAGTGCTTGGCCTCATTTCTATGGTAATTATCATGTATATGTGGTTTAGAGTGGAAACCATGATTGTTGGAGTGTTTTAATTTTGGAAATATCCGAGTTATAGCCGTCGTAATGCCGAATTTTCGTTAAACCTTGAAAACTGTGCATCACAGTTGCTCTAATTGTCTAAACTGGTTCAGTGCATGACATAACCTTGTAGATCTCGAGTCATAGATCGTTATGGCGAAAGAATCGAAGTAAACGGACTTACGATTTAGGAATTATGGCCGATTTACTAAAAGTGGTTCTAAACCGTACATGCAAATTCGTAATTGAAATTGAACCCCCTTAAATCGAGTAATTCAGTGATGAATCTTTCTAATTAATTATTACAGATCATAAGGAAGGTGTGAGAGAAGACCTCATGTTAAAAAGATCATTTTTCGATTTTATAAAAATATTCGAATCAGGGTTAAGTACGAATGAACCCCTAAAAAGAACGAGTGGTTAGAACTTTGGAAAATCACTTATATAACGATCGATAAATCTCGACGTATAATCTTTCGACCTTAGAACTTATATGGCTTAAGTACCTACCAAGTGTAAGTGTAATGACATACCTTGATAGCAAGCAAGTGTCGGGTCATAACGGTGTTAATGAGCGATAACTTGAAAACGTGCTTTAGCTTAAGTAAAGTATTTACTTGGCGTTTCAAAGTGATAGGTGATTAACCCGGGATAATTTTGGTTGTTTATAGATTGCCGGACCACCCCGAGTCATACCACTAGCATAGCGGGAGTACCAGGCAAGTCTTCAATATGCCATAGCATTCATGCCTACTTTCAAAATTGATATTGTGATACTTGTTCCCTGACTGATGTTGGCTTATAAGTTAGATACAAGATATACTAATTATAATCCTAATATTTCTAAGACCCTTAGTGAAGGGCATATGAACCTCATTCTTCTGATGAAGACCGGGATTCGGTATTTTATAATATAGAGATAGTCGTGGAAACCCGGAGGGATTCCAGTGACAAATTATTTGAGGAGTGTTATTTATGAATATTGTCTATATTTCCATAAGTATTAGTACATGGAAATCACTCGAGGAATGTTATTTGAATATTATCTCAATCGAGAAGTATTCTATGAATATTATTTTGAATATTCATTCGAGTTTATTTATTTAATAAATATTATCTTTAATATTCATTTGAGTTTAATTGTTAATTATATATATATATTCATTTGAACGTTATTTATTCAATGAATATTATCTTCAATATTCATTTAAAGTCGATTCAATTATCGTATATTATTTCGAATATTCATTTGATAATTATTTCTTCAATAAGTATTATTAATTTGAATATTCATTATTCATTCAATGAATAATATTTTGAATATTTATTCGGGGTTTATTTTGAGCAACATTAAAACTATTCTTTAAATATTTATGATTTAATAAATATTCTTTGAATATGTATTTAATTCTTCTAACTTGTTTTAAAAACGATTTACTTCATTCAAATATTATCTTCGACCCTCGAGTATTATGTAAATTTTTCTGAGCCTATTCATTATTATTCTTATCAAGGAAGGTTCTCACCAATTTTATTCTTCATTCAAAGCTATCTTCCAAATTATAAGGGAACCTAACTTGAGAAATGTTATTTATCTTGTTGACTTCCCGGACATAAATCTTTTGAAACTATTCTTTTCATTCGCAACTTGGTTGGTATCCATTAAGAGTGTTAGAACAAGTTGGTATCCATTAACAAGCAGCAGCTTGGGATATTGGTGAATTTTCCTTTCTAACTAGATACGACTACTTTGTGGAGTCTTATCAACAAGTATTATACTTGGGGAAAGGGCGATGAACTTTACGTTTAGAGTCAATGATTCTATTTGAACTAGGAGTTGTGTAAGAGGCCGAGTAGGGCCGGTCCATCCCATTTGGCCCAACCGTTAGCCGGGGAGATCTAACAGAGCAGTAGACAAGTAAATCCGTCAGCTCTTCCTTCTACCGGTAGTAAAACTAATTTGAGCTGTACAATCTGTGATTGATCATCGTAAGGATTGGAACAGCGGGCGCGGTGAATACTCCAGCATTAGTTCATCATCCAAATTTATTTATTGTCTGCAACATGAAGTATCACTCTTGTTGGCAGGGTTGAGAATTGTTCAAAACTGAAAGTACTTTTGCTTACCTTGTAACTTCATCGTTTATATTATACTGGCACTATGTTCGTTAATGCATGGCATATGGTTTCAAAGATATTTCAGAACTGTTATATATTATTGTTCAGTTACATATTATTTTTGGTGGGCTATTGCTCACCCTTGCCTTATTTATTATATCACAACAACAGCTAGATCTGATGGCCAGCACAAGTCATAGTCGGTGCAAGCAAGGACAGCAGTCATAGGGTTGCCCAATGATATCATGGTTGGCATTTCTGAGGTAGGAGCAACCAGTAGGCTAGACTGTCAGCTTTTGATTCATCAGACTTATTATATGTATGACCTATGTAAATGGATGGCAAAGAGTATGTAACAGTTAAATTGTAATTCCTTTGGGTTGTAAGAACTCAAAACTTGTGATTAATAATATTTGTTGGTTACTCTGATTTCATCTCTGGGACTATAACGGGTGTGTTTTATGTTATTGTTTTGGGTCATAAGGTTGCAAGTTAATGTATGTTGATGTGTGGATAGAAATTGAGACCGTGACGACCGGATCCCCGACCCTGGATCTGGGGCTGTTACACTTATAGTGAAGGCAGTGTTTAAACGTTGAAGCTGTTGAGTAGTAGCAATCTCAGAAGAATCGTTAATGAACAGAGCATGAAACTTTTCATTATCAGTCTTGACAGAGTTAATTTCATCTTTCAAACTCTTTGCCAGAATAGTAGTAGTCTTCAGATGAGCTTTGAGATTAGGATCAGAAAGCTTAGTAGCTATATGACTGGAATGAAAAAGAGCATTATTGAAATTTATATCAGCAGTAGGCTGATTCCACTCAGTATACCATTCAGATCTCCTTAGAGCTTGAATATGTTCAGGAATAAGATGGCTATATTCTCCTCTGATCTCAACTTTAGCAGCTGTAGATTTACCCATAGACTCCATAAACTTGGTGGATGATCCATGAGCAGATCCTAGACTTGCTTTTTATGACAACATTCAACTTAGTTGCTTCAGGATCATTATCAGCATTATCATCATCACCATCATCATCATCTGAGCTATCATTAGCTTCTGGAATTCTATCATCCACATTGTCTTCAGGATTCATAACTCCTTTCAATTTTAAATCAACAGCAGATGGTACTGTTGTATCCTAAAATCCTGCATTCAGATTAGAAATAATTCCTATATCTCTCTATTTTTCTAAGGTGATCTCATCACTTCTCACAACATTACCTAAGTTAATTTCAATAGTAACTGCTACCTCACTAGAAGTTTAAAACTTCTCACTCTGTTCTACCTCTCCTTTTGCCAGTTTAGGAGACTGCCTCACTTCACTCTTCTTTTTCTCTAATTGTTCACTCTCTTTCTCACAAGAAAGGTTCTGGCTCAACAAATTCAAAGAAATAAGTGGTGGCTGAGAGGAGTGGACTGAAGTCATACAAATAGAGGTATCCCTTGTCTCAGGTCTATCTGTAATCATGCTATCAGTAGTAAAAGAAGTAGAGATAGAAGTGTTACCTGATGAAGTTGAAATAGATTCCATTGGTCTTGAAGAAATAGGTTCAATGAGCAGTGGAATATTTGGATCAGAAATATTTTCATCAGGATTGACATCTGCAACTGTAGAATGACTTGCATCAGTATTTACTACCAATTGTTCTTGTGTAGTCTGAGGTTGTGAAGCTGTTTCAACACTTTGAGTCAAAGGTTCTTGTGTGCTTCCCTCAAATGCAGTGTCTTTAAGTACCTCATCACATTCAGCAATGTGCAAATCATGAGCAGCTTTATCTGCCAGACTTTGAGCTAATTCAAATTTAATTTTAGGAATCCCTTGAGCAGTGTCAGGAAACTCCTGTGCTGGTATGAGCTTGCCTGCATCTTCACTTTGAGAAGATGGTTCTTGTGGGGGCAGGAATGTTCTTGTCCCTTCCCTTTGAGAAAGTGGTTCTTGTGGGACTATTCCTTCATAAATGTCTGCACCCACACTTTGAGTGGGTGGTTCTTGTGTGATTGGATCTTCAGTAGCTGTTGAACTCCTTTGATGTACAGGTTCTTGTGGGCTAGATCCTTTCAGAGGTGAAGTAATCCTCTGTTTCTTTTGTCTTTGAAAGACACTTACTTCAGCCTGTCTCTTCACTAGAAGTGGTGATGGTGCAAGACCAAGCTGAGCAGCAATAGCATTTGCTTCTTCCACAGACATCTCAATGATTCTTCTTTTTGGAGAAGCAGGTGCTGGAGAATTAGAAATCTAAACAGTCTTCACAGGTGAATTATCAGGAGTAGAGGTATCAAGATTGACAGTTGTATCAGGAACTGATGAATTGTCAGGATTGGTAAAGATATCAGGAATGTTCTCTATATCATCATCAAGATTCTGTACTTCCACAGGTATGAAAAATTTGCTCTAGTTGATTATCCTCCTTCTTTTCTTTGGCTTTTCAGAGACAGCCAATTCTTCTGGAACAACTGCAGCAATTTCCTTTTTCTTCAACATAACTGATAATGGTACTGTATCATCACCAGAATCAGAATCCCCCTTCTGACAAAATTTCCTCTTCTCTCCTGTTTCTTTGTACACACCCATTTTGATTAAAGAATCATCAACCTTAAGACCAGGTTTCTTCTTAACCAGGATCCCTTGCGCACCCCCTTATGACTTCTTTTGAGTGAGGGTTGGAGTGGAGAAATCCTTTGATCCTAATTGCCTTCCAGACATATCAGATCTAGCTGAATTCTTAGATTTTACAACTGATGTCTTTTGTGAGACACCAGAGATGGTTGACTGTTTGGATGAGTGTTTGTGTGCTTTGGTCAGAAACAGAATGTGTGTTGTCCTGTCTCATAGCACCAGAAATAGGTCCAAGACCATCAGTAATTGATCCATAATGAGTAGGCTTTCTCTTTTTCAAAAGAAGCATGACCGCATTAGGAATAATAGCATTACCTTCAAGATTATTTACCTTATCACATTTTTCCAAATTTTTGATGTTATTCTCAGAAATCTTAAATATAGGCAACACTGTATCATTTTCAAACTCAACATTGGGGCATAAGTGAGAGAATATCAATTGAAAGAATCTAATAAAATAGACATAACCACATTTATCTATTCTTCTAGAACTTAATGCTTTTAGAATGAAAGATCCATAATCAAATAAAGTTTTATGGATTAGAGAATACCCAATGTGAGCTGAAGCAGAAGGTAGTGCATCAAAATTATAAACTGTACCACCCCCAGGTCCGGGGTCTGGGATCCGGTCGTTACGGTCTCCATTTCTGTCCACAATACTTGAACTTACTTCAACATAAAATAAATTACATCTTTATGACCCAACACAACAATATACAACACACCCGTTATAGTCCCAGAGATGAAGTCAGAGTAACAATCAAATTTTATTAATCACATTTTAAGTTCTTACAACCCAAAAGAATTACAATATAAATACATACTCTTTACCATCCATTCACATAAGTCATACTAGCCCATATACTTGGTACTGTAAGAATGAATCTATCCTACCAATAGCTTCATCTTCAGCTCTGGTAGTCTCATCGTCCTCGTCAACGTCGAGTGCACCTTGTGCGAGTCATCTGGTCTAGCTGTTGTTGTGATATAATAATAAAGCAAGGGTGAGCAATAGCCCACCAACAATAATGTATAACTGAACGATAATATATAACAGTTCAAAAGTATCTTTCAAACCATATGCCATATATTTACGAAAATGATGTCAGTATAACATGAACGATGAAGTTACAAGGTAACTCAAAATGTATATATATAGGTGGAAATATCTGCAATATCAAAGATAAGCAAGATATTATCATTTATCATAAAAGAGGAACTTGCAGGAAAATATTACAATTCCAATTATGACTACTTTTCCAATACTGCCAACAATGATAACGTTGCATAAAATAAATGAATTTGAATGATGAACTAATGTTGGAGTATTCACCGCGCCCGCTGTTCCAACCCTTACGATGATCAGTCGCAGATTGTACAGCTCAATTTAGATTTACTACCGGTAGAAGGAGAGCTGACGGATTTACTTGTCTACCGCCCTGTTAGATCTCCTCGGCCAACGGTTGGGCCAATGGGATGGACCGGCGCTACTCGACCTCTTACACGACTCCAAGTTCGAAAAGAAGTTCATGACTCTGAACGTAAAGTTCGTCCCCCTTTCCCCAAGTATAATACTTGCCGATAAGACTCCACAAAGTAGTCGTATCTGGTTGGAAAGGAAAATTCAACATCATATCTCCCAAGCTGCTGCTTGTTGGAGGATATCATCTTGTTCCCAATAATCTTACCCCTCGAATGATGAGAAGGTTACTCAAAGATTCGATTGACGAACAGCAACCAAGTTGCGAGTGAAAAGAATAGTTTTAAAAGATTTATGACCGGGAAGTCAACAAGATAAATAACATTTCGCAAGTAAGGTTCCCCTATAATATGGAAGTTTGAGCGAGCATTTAAATCCTTTTAAGATAGATTTAAATGAAAAATAAAGAGTTGGGAACTTTTCCTTGATAAAATAGTCGTAAAAAGACTCCGAAATATTTTACATAATATCTGAAGGTGAAAGATAATCTTCGAATAATATAAATCATTTTAAAAAGAATTTTAAAAAAATAAATAAATATTCCAAGAATATTTATTAAATCAATAATAATTATGGAATATTATTAAATCATAATATTGCTCGTAAGTAATCCTCGAATGAATATATACAATTATTTACTAAATAAATCCCTCCTTAAATGAATATTCAAAATAATATTCATTAAATAATTAAACTCCAATAAATATTTAAAATAATATTCAATAAATAAGCCAAACATTAAATGAATATTTGAAAATAATATTCATTTAGTAAATAATCTTCTAAATGAATATCCAAATAATATTCAATTAGTAATCAAAATTTTAAAGGAATATTCAAAATAATATTCCTTAAGTAAATAGAACTTCCAATGAATATTTTAAAATAATTTTCATCAAGTACATAAAACCTTAAATGAATATTCGAAAGTAATATTCATTTGATAAATAAAATTCCAATGAATATCAAAGTAATTATTTATTAAATAATCAAACTCTAAGTGAATATTCAAAAATAATATTCACCTAATGTTTCTCGACTGAGATAATACTCAAATAACATTCTTCGAAAGATTTCCAAGTAATTGATACTTTATGGAAATATAAATAAGGTTTAATATTAAGATTCCTCAAAATAAATAATAATCTGCCGTTGGAATCCCTCCGGGTTTCCGCGACTTTCTATATATCTCAAAATACCGACTCCCGGTCTATATTTAAGAATGAATATCATATGCCTTTCGCTAAGGGTCTTACCAAAACAATCCGGCTTATAACTAATAATTCGTATCTAGTCTATAAGGCAATATCAATTCAGGGAACAAGTATCATAATATAATTTGACAATAGGCATGCATGCTATGGCATATGTATCAGAAACAACAGATATACATATTATCACAACAACAGTTCCAAGGTATTTGAAACTTTCCTGGTAATCGGGTATGGGTAGAGATAGCGTGTCCTGGGTCTGCTCGATGATCTATAAACAATCAGAACATTCGAGATTAACCACTTAACACCTTTTAAAAGTCTAAGTATAAACTTCACTTAAGTCGAAACACGTTTTCAAGTTATCTCGTTATGCACCCTTTTGTGTAACTCTTTTTGTCACCGATATGGTCCGACATTTGTTCTTTAATAAGACATGTCATCAAACTTACACTTGGTATTTACTTAAGCCATGTAAGTGCTAAAGTAGGTCGTTTACGAATCAAGATTATACCTCAAGTTTTATCGTCCGTTTTCTAAGTGTTTTACCAAAGTTATAACAAAGCGGGTTTTTAGGGGTTCGTTCGCGTTTAACTTTGATTCAAACATTTTTATAAAATCGGAAAACGATCCGTTTGACATGTGGTTTTCTCTCACACCTTCCTTATGACCCCTAGTATTTATTTACCAAGATTCGCCACTGAGTAACATGTTTTACAAGGGTTCAATGAAGTTACAAACTTTTACTTACGGTTCCGAACCAATTTTAGTAATTTGACCATAACTCCTAAACCGTAAGTCGGAATGTTTCGATTCTTGCACCAAAACGATCTATGGCTCGAGATATACAAGGACCAGTCATAATATTACCAAGGTCGGGAAATTATATTAACTGTCATGCTCGGTTTCTAAGTGTTAACAAAAATTCGGCATTACGACGGCTATAAATCGGACGTTCCAAAAATCATAATCATCAAACCAAGCCACACCGGGCATCAATACAATTTATAAACATGATTCTCATCTCAACAAGCCCTAGAACCACTGATCTTAACCTCAAAATCATCATGCTTCTTAAATCACATAACTAACTACATAATCATGCTTATAATCACCACTATAATCATACAAAGCTAAACCCATAAAAAACATATATAAATCTCAAATCAAATGCTAGGATTTCAAGAGGTCTACCTTCCTTGGAGTATGTTCTAGCCTCACTAAGCTTTGTATGATCCTTGAGTGGCATTAAGCTAGCTAAATCAACCATAAGAATCAAAGAAAACAAGATTAGTTCTTGAATATCACTATTCACCCTCCTCTTTCTTGATTTATTTGAAAATGGAAACAAAGGAATTTGGACTTGAAATTTCTAGGAGATTAGTTTCTTGAAATATAGAACTCACCTTAAAAATTACAAGATCAAATGATGGTGGGAGCTTGGTCTTTGGATTTGGAATTATGGAATGGCCGAATAGATGGAATAAAGGGGGGTGAGAGTTTTGCTTGGTTGCTCTTGACAGTAATGCATAAAGTGATGGTAATTGGATAATATCTCATCCAAAACTACTTTAATAAAGTGATGATGCAAGGGATAATGATATTGGGTGGACAAGTGTTGAAGATTTGGTGGTATTAAGGCTAACCAAGTGGTTTGCTTGCTAAGTACTAGTTTAATCTCTAAGTGTGCTAGTTACTTAAGTCACCACTTGGTTACTTAGATATTTTCCACTACCACATGCATGTATCTTGCTTCCTTTGCTTGTTTCTTTATCCGTTTATTGCTCAATTCATTGATCGTTCGGAGGAATAACTCATTCATTTCTAGTTAGGGTTTTACTGGAAACAGTCTTAATATTTATACTATCATCCTCCATTCTCTTTAATAATTCTTGAACCTGTTTTCCTTAAATCGCTTCAATAATTCCTTAAGTCTTTCAGTGTCTAGGGAAATCTCGGGGAAAATAAAAGTGCTATTTTTCAGAATCTGACAGCTTTCACATACATTCTTTTTCCCCCTAGATCACTAATACAAACTCAGAATTTCGTTTCGGGTACTTCTATATAGCGTCGTCTAATAATATTCCTAAATCCACCAAAATCACTATTCACCACTTATTCTTTACTTATTCTTTTAGGGTTATATAGATGTCCTGGTTCTCTTTCGATCGTTCCTTAACTCTTTTACGGAACCACTGGACTGATAACAGATATCGATTTCGATGACATAAGAATAACCTTCCCCCTTGGAATTATCAAATTTTAATTTTCTAGGAGATAGATAATTCTTATCTAGATTGTCAACCAATAGCATTCTTCATGACATATAAGTATTTGAATCCATATCCATTCCATAATAAAAGTTTTAATTCCTACCAAAAATCGGGGTTCTTACAGAAACTTTGTTCAAGAAGCATCTACTGATGGTGTCAAAGAAGAAATTCCATTCCTTCTTTAGTTTGGTTCTAAACAGATCTCCAAACTTCTTTGGTTGTCCATTGTAGCCCAAACTTGTAGCATATTCTAGAAGAGCAGTATCAGAAATACATGTTGGAGACTTACCATTTAGAGATGGTAATTTGAGCGCTTCAACTACAACTTCTGGAGTTACATGATGTGTAACACCATTGTATTTAAAGGTCAAGTTTGGTTTTCCTGAAGGTTCACAGTTGCCAAAGATAGCAGTATTCTAAACCTGCATAACACACTTGAAAGAGACTTTTGCAGGTTGGGTTAAAGCATAATTAATTGGACTTGTTGCCAAGAAATCTTGAATTATATGAAAATTGTTCGACAGTTCCTGATGATCAAGAACAGCAACATAATTGTTAGGAGCAAAAGTGATACCATTGATAACAACCTTATTGTTTACGAATGATGAAGTGTCCATTATAGTTGAGACTGTGAGAGAAATTGAGATTTTTGAACAGTTAGGGTTTATATTCGCACATAGATGGAGAGAAAAGGCAATACTGATAGTTTTTAGAATAGCGCACAATTTAGAAAACTAAATTGATTTTAGACAAGGCAAACGATTTCTCAACTACAGGTGTCAGTGTATGATTTATGCAAACATGAGTAGTGGACTAATTGACATGAGAGAGTGTGATAACTGCACGCGACACGTTTTACAATGTGTATCTATATGTTTCTGTGAGTGAAACACACGCGCCCGTATTTAATTAAGAAATACAACTGTGATAATGATGAGAAATATGGCAATGATTTTAATTAAAGAAATCAAATATCACAATCTAAAAATACATGGTACCATTAAAAACCAGAATATGAATCGTTTCATGTCCTCGTTCGTCTCCCACCTCTATTTAACACAACGAGACATGTACACTAACTCTTTAACCCTTCATTCTCTCCTAAAAATCAAAAACCCTTCACAGAAAACACCTTAGCAAATAGATGTCTAACCTTACCATCAAAGAAAAGAATCTTCATCTTGTAGAGAAGAGAGATATCTTCAGTTATACTCGTGCAGAGTTTGATGCCTTTGACTGGGAAAGGCAACTTGAAACTTTGTGGCTGCAGATGGATGCCAGTATTGAAGAGATCGAGATTGAGAGACCTGCAAAAGTGATCGACATCGATGCTGCTCTCCAAGCAACATTTTCATGGCTTTCCTCTAAGGCATCCTCATCCAACTCCACCAACCATTGTTAATGAATATGTCAGCAAAAATAACCTTATCCCTTTCGACTTCCACCCAAACAAAGTGGCAAAGATGGGATCTGGGATAGCTGTTATCAATGGTGTGGTTTGGACTTCACTTTTTCTTTTGTTGTTGAATAGATTAGTAGATAGAGAAAGCGAAATATGTAATATTTGTATGTAATCTCTTTCTTATTATTAATGAAAAGCTTTGTTTCTCTAATCTCATTCAATTTGTTCTGCATCTTTTATGTTATTAAGCAGTTCTTCCAAGAATTAAAACAAAGAAGTGAACATGAGAACTAATTAAAGTAATCACATTATTAACAAGTTCATTAACAAATAACCACAAATAAATCAGGAAAAAGAACAATAAAGAGTACTTAGATTCTGGAAATTGTACTGATAATCGAACCATCGCATCAGGATTCGATGTTTGACTAGAGTCAGGATTCGCTATGCATCAGGATCTGATGATCATCCGTATTTGATCTCCCTTTTTTTCAGAAACTCTCATAGTTCACCATTCCTAATTCATTCACCAATTTTGTAAAAGTAGCTTCAGGAAGTGGCTTGGTGAATATATCAGCTAGCTGTTGATCAGTAGGAACAAAGTGTAACTCAGTTGTCCCTTCCATTACTTGCTCTCTTATAAAACGATATCTGATATTGATATGCTTAGTAAGAGAATGGTGTACTGGATTTCCTGTCATAGCAATAGCACTTTGGTTAACACAATAGATAGGTATTTTTGAATATGATAAACCATAGTCCATTAGCTGATTTCTCATCCACATTATCTGAGCACAGCAGCTTCCAGCAGCAATGTACTCAGCTTCTGCAGTTGATGTAGAGATTGACTTTTGTTTTTTACTAAACCAAGAAACTAGTCTTCCTCCAAGAAACTGACAACTGCCTGAAGTACTTTTCCTGTCTATTTTGCAACCTGCAAAATCAGCATCTGAGTATCCACATAAAATAAAATCAGATTCTCTAGCATACCAAAGGCCAAGAGACGGAGTGCCTTTCAAGTATCTAAAAATCCTTTTGACTGCAATGAGATGTGGTTCCCTAGGATTTTCCTGAAATCTTGTACATAGACAGGTTGCATACATGATATCTGGTCTACTAGCAGTTAGATACAAGAGTGCGCCAATCATACCTCTGTAGTCAGTTACATCTACCTCAATACCTTGATCAGGATCAAGCTTAGTAGCTGTAGCTATGGGAGTTGAAGCAGTAGCACTGTCTTGCATGTTAAACTTTTTCAATAGATTCTTTATGTACTTTGACTGATTGATAAAAATCCCATTATCAGTCTGTTTAACTTGTAGACCTAAGAAATAGCCATTTCCCCCATCATGCTCATTTGATATCTAGACTGCATTAGCTTTGAAAACTTCTCACACAATTTGGAGTTAGTTGACCCAAAATGATATCATCAACATAAATTTGAACTAACATTAAATCCTTATCATGATTCAAGTAAAACAAGGTTTTATTAATTGTACCTCTTTTGAATCCACTTTCCAGTAAGAATTTAGTCAATGTTTCATACCAGGCTCTTGGTGCTTGCTTTAGTCCATAAAGTGCTTTATCCAGTCTATAGACATAATCTGGATATTTAGGATCAATGAAGCCAGGAGGTTGTTCAACATATACCTCTTCTTCCAATTCTCCATTTAGAAAAGCACTTTTCACATCCATCTGGAAAACCTTGAATTTCTTGTGGGCTGCATATGCCAGAAAAATTCTGATGGCTTTTAGCCTTACAACTGGAGCAAAAGTCTCATAATAGTCTATTCCTTCCTGTTGAGAAAACCCCTTTGCAACTAGTCTTGCTTTATTCCTTACAATTGTGCCATCTGAATCTGTCTTGTTCCTGAACACCCATTCTGTGCCCACAATTGACCTACCCTTTGGCCTCGGTACTAGTTTCCAGACTTCATTTCTTTCAAATTCATTTAGTTCTTCTTGCATAGCTGCAACCCAATCAGCATCCTTAAGTGCATCTTCAACTTTCTTAGGCTTCTCCTTTGATAGAAAGTTGTGATAAAGACATTCATTCTGAGTGGCACTTCTAGTTTTAACACCTGCATCTGGATTCCCAATAATTAAATCAGGAGTATGGCTTTTAGTTCATTTCCTTGCTGGTGGTAAGTCATTCCTTGAGCTGGATGCTCCCCCTGGATTGGTGTTATCTTCAAAAGAACTAGAATTGCTAGAAGCTCCCCCTGAGATAGTGCTATCTCTTCCTGATCTACTGTCAGAATTATCACTTGAATCTGTTTCTGATGAATCTCCTCCTGATGTTGGGTTGTTTCTGAGTTGATGGTCTCTTGCTGTTGCTCCCCTTCAACATTTGCATCACCATCAATAATTTGTGTTTCATCATAAATGAGAGAATTGTCAGGATCTGATGGTGTATCATTATCTGACATAATTTCATCAGAATTCTTGGTAGCTTCATTTGAAAAAATCAAACTGTCATGTGAGTCTTCAGCTATTCCTGTTATCTTCTTATCATCAAAAGATACATTGATAGACTCCATGACTGTCTTTGTTCTTAGATTGTAGACTTTAAAGGCTCTTATTGTTGGATAGCCAATAAAGATGCCCTCATCAGCTTTAGTCCTAAATTTTTCTAGATGTTCAGGATGAGGTCTTAGAACAAAGCACTTGCAGCCAAATACATGTAAATGCTTCAGACTTGGCTTCTTTTCCTTAATCATTTGATAAGGGGTTACACCATGTCTGTTGATCAGTGTAATGTTCTGAGTGTAACATGCTGTGTTGACTGCTTCTGCCCAGAAATATGTAGGTAGTTTAGCTTCCTCCAACATAGTTCTGCCAGCTTCAATAAGAGTTCTGTTCTTTCTTTCAACCACTCCATTTGCCGGGGTGTGCCAGGAGCAGAGAATTGTTGAACTATTCCTTTGTACTTGCAGAACTCTTCCATTGCTGAATTGTTGAATTAAGTTCCATTATCACTTCTTAGAATCTTGACTTTTTACTTTGTGCCAGTTTCAATGAGTCTCACATGATCCAAAAGTATCGCAGCTGTTTCATCTTTTCTGTGCATAAAATACACCCAGGTAAATCTAGTATATCCATCAACAATGACTAGAGTGTACCTTTTCTTACTGATGGACATTATGTTGACTGGTCCAAACAAGTCAAGGTGAAGCATGTGATATGGTTCATCAATTGAGGATTCTATTTTACTCTTGAATGATGTCCTTCTCTCTTTAGCCTTCTTACAAGCATCATAGAGTCCATCAGAAGTATACAATGCCTTTGGTAATCCTCTCACCAAATCTTTCTTAACCAACTCATTGATGTTGTTGAAGTTGAGATGAGAAAGCTTCTTGTGCGATTTTTTGGATACACATAATTAACAGGTTTTAATTCATTTTTGTTTTGTCTGTAACATATCTGTAGGTTTTTGGATTTGTTGAATCATTCACAACAACTCTTCCTAGTTCTATTGTTTCAGCAGTAACAACTTTACCTTTATCCTTTTTCTCATTCTCTGGCTTATAACCTAGACACTCTTTCCAATTTTTGTCAGCGATAATTCCATGAGTTTTCTTTCCAGAGTGTGTCCAGGTTCTGAGTTTCTCTTTAGCATCCTCAAGTTCTTTTTCAAGTTCAGTACATCTAAACTCCATTTCTAGTTTCATGTGCTTAGCATTATCACATTCTGTTTGTACCTCTTGCAAGAAAAGTAACTCAGCTTCTAGATAATCATTTCTCTTATCCACCTCTGCCATTTCAGATTTTATTCTAGCATTTTCAAGAGATTGACTTCTAAACCTAATATGCAGAGATTGTAGAAATGATCTTAACTCAGAGACATTATTAGTATCAAAATCAAACAAAGTTTCAGATACCTTATTATTAGCAGCAGCAGTCTCATCAGTATTAGCCATCAATGAATAATTCACCTTCTCTTCTTCAGATTCAGAGGAAGAGTCCATCCAATCCTTGCTTGATGAAATGAGAGCTCTAGCTTCGGCCTTCTTGCACTCAGTTGCAAAGTGACTCATTCCATCACAATTGTAGCATCTGACTTTTTACTTGTCAAGTTTGCTGCTTTTGTCTTCTTTCTTCTTGTACCTGTCCTTGTCCGCATTGAAGGTTTTCTTTTGAAACTTTCCTTGCTTCCTAGCCTTTCTGAACTTCATCTTCTTGAAGCCCTTGACTATCATAGCAACCATCTCCATCATGTCAGAATCAGTAGAGTCATCATCAGTATCAGAATCAGACCTAGCATCAGTATTTGGTGATGAGTCATTAGGAATTGACTTTACAACTCTACTCTTCCTACTATAAACCTCCTCAGCTTTTCCCTTTGATTTTGATTCCACATTCAAAGCAACAGACTTTGCCTTGACATTCTTCTTGTTCTTTCTTTGTTGAACCTCAAGATCATAGGTTCTTAGCATTCCGTAGACTTCATCAAGAGACAATATTTTCAAATCATACCGATGCCTAATGATTGAGGCTTGAGTATCCCACTCCTCAGGTAGGGCTCTAATAAACTTGGTATTTGAATCATCTGGATCATACTCTTTGCCAACAAGAGATAGATTGTTCAGCAGTGTCAGAAATCTATCATACATATCAGTAAGGCTTTCATTAGATTTAGCATCAAACTGTTCATACTCCTGAATCAACAGGGCCCTACTATTTCTTTTGATAGATTCAGTGCCTTGGCATTGAGTTTCCAAGGTATCCTAGATTTCTTTAGCAGTTTTGCATGCTATTACCCTGTTTGACATGACAACATCAAGAATATTATGAAAAATATTCTTTACCTTTGCATCTTTGAGTACTTGAGCCTTTCCTCTGGAGTCCATTCACTTTTTGCCTTGACGACATAGTGTTCAGGAACAGTCTCTATTCTTCCAACTAATCTCGTTGGAAGAAATGGTCCATCATTAATCCTATCGAGATAGTCTGGATCAGTTGCTTCCAGATACATCAACATTTTCACTTTCGATGTTGGATACTCAATTTTCCTTAGAATAGGAATCTTAATGCTTTCATACTTGCTTGTCGACATCTTAAGATCGTTTCTGTTTATAATTAATCAGTTTGCACTAATACCAATTGTTGCCCAGTAATTAACAATTGTAGAAGGGGGGTTGAATACAATTGTATAAGATTTTCGACTTAAACAGAAATGATAACTCAAGTATGAATAAATAACAGCTTTATTAACTCTGATATAAAACTGTTACAAACTTTCTCAAGAAATCCTTATGTTCTTGAGAGCTGCTAGGTTACAAGATAACTCGTGTAAGCGATTACAATCATGTAAAACCTAAACTGTGTTTATATAGCGTACACAGCTGCACTATCAATTACAAGATATTCTAAATCAAATACGTACAACTCTGAATGCATATCTTGCACGATAGCTGCCTTCCTATAATTTAGGAACCGACATATCAATCTTTCTTGATCTCGGGACTGATAAAAATCTTCATGTAATCCTGATCAGCTCATAATCCTGATAACACAGTAATACTAACGTTGCATTACTTATGACGTCAGCATCAATATCTGATCAGTAGTCCAGATCCTGACATCAATTGAATCAATATCTAACACAAGCTGTCATGTGAGTCTTAAGCAATTCCTGTTATCTTCTTATAATTGAAAGACAAATTGATAGACTCCATAACTTTCTTTGTTCTTAGATTGTAGACTTTAAAGGCTCTTGTTGTTGGATAGCCAATAAAGATTCCCTTATCAGCTTTAGTCTTAAATTTTTCTAGCTATTCAGGTTGAGGTCTCAGAACAAAGCACTTGCAGCCAAATACATGTAAATGCTTCAGACTTGGCTTCTTTTCCTTAATCATTTGATAAGGGGTTACACCATGTCTGTTGATCAGTGTAATGTTCTGAGTGTAACATGCTGTGTAGACTGCTTCTGACCAGAAATATGTAGGTAGTTTAGCTTCCTCCAACATAGTTCTGCCAGCTTCAATAAGAGTTCTGTTCTTTCTTTCAACCACTCAATTTTGATGGGGTGTTCCAGGAGCAGAGAATTATTGAACTATTCCTTTGTACTTGTAGAACTTTTCCATTGCTGAATTGTTGAATTCAGTTCCATTATCACTTCTTAGAATCTTGACTTTGTACTTTGTGCCAGTTTTAATGAGTCTCACATGGTCCAAAAGTATCTCAGTTGTTTCATCTTTTCTGTGCAGAAAATACACCCAGGTAAATCTAGTATATTCATCAACAATGACTAGAGTGTACCTTTTCTTACTGAAGGACATTATGTTGACTGGTCCAAACAAGTCAAGGTGAAGCATGTGATATGGTTCTTCAATTGAGGATTCTATTTTACTCTTGAATGATGTCCTTCTCTGTTTAGCCTTCTGATAAGCATCACAGAGTCCATCAGGAGTATACAATGCCTTTGGTAATCCTCTCACCAAATCTTTCTTAACCAACTCATTGATGATGTTGAAGTTGAGATGAGAAAGCTTCTTGTGCCAATTCCAACTATCATCCACAGATGCATTACTGATTAGACATGTAGAGGGACCATCAGTATTGGTGTAGATGTTGGCTTCATAAATGTTACCATGCCTTTGACCAGTTAAGGCAACTCTTCCTGATGCCTTGCTGATTACTTCAAAATGAGTATCATAAAAGTTGACCTGATATCCTCTGTCTGTGTTTGAATAACACTTTCCAATGATTATATTGCCATATCGCAATGTTTGTCCAATGTTGCCATCTCCATAAGACACAGTTGGGCCAGCCTTCTCCTCAAATTCTGACAGCAAGGTTTTATTTCCAGTCATGTGCACAGAGCATTCACTGTCCATGACTAACACATTTTTCTTTTTACCTTGCAATCAGAACCACAAAGAACTCAGTTAGAATTTTTAAGAACCCACACTTGTTGGGTTCTTTTCGCATGCAATTTAAAATTTTTAACAGTTGAAGACTTCTTAACAAAAGCGGTTCCTTCGGGATTGACTCCATCAGAATTTGCCTTGTTATTATCAGATTTAACAAATGCATGCTTAGAATTCACATTCTTTGTTTTACTAGAATTTGCAATTTTATTAAACTTTGGCAATGGATCATAAAGATTATAGTACAAACTATTGTATTCTTCACATGTATAAATAGAATGCCATTTACTACCACAACGAAAACAGGGATTCTGTGGTTTATAAAATACTGATCTATTCCTAATGTCAGACTTAGGAATTACAGTAGCCTTCTTTTTACTCCTCCTGCAATAGCAAGATGTTTAGAGTTACCACAGTTAAAACATGATTTCCTTGGTGCATTTGGAATATATTTAGAATTATTCTTTTTGTTTATTCCAACTTTACCATTCCTGTTTCTTTTAGCAGTAGGTACCTTCTTTCTATCTGTCACTTCACAGTGTCTCTCAGTTATTTCTTAGACAAAAGACCTACATTTTTGTTTTTGACAGTTATAGACTCAGAATTTTGTGTAGAAGTAGATCCCTCTTCAGTAGTTGATTTTGGATTCTCTGGATACACATAATTCACAGGTTTTAATTCAGTTTTTTTTTGTCTGTAATATATCTGTAGGTTTTTGGATTTTCTGACTTATTTATAATAACTCTTCATGGGTCAGATGAAACAACTTTACCTTTATCCTTTTTCTCATTCTCTGGCTTATAACCTAGACACTCAGCTTCTAGATGATCATTTCTCTTAGCCACCTCTGCCATTTCAGATTTTATTCTAGCATTTTCAAGAGATTGACTTCTAAAGCTAGTATGCAGAGATTGTAGAAATGATCTTAACTCAGAGACATTATTAGTATCAAAATCAAACAAAGTTTCAGATACCTTATTATCAGCAGCAGCAGTCTCATCAGTATTAGCCATCAATGCATAATTCACCTTCTCTTCTTCAGATTCAGAGGAAGAGTCCATCCAATCCATGCTTGATGAAATGAGAGCTCTAGCTTTGGCCTTCTTGCACTCAGTTGCAAAGTGACCCATTCCATCACAATTGTAGCATCTGAATTTTTACTTGTCAAGTTTGCTGCTTTTGTCTTCTTTCTTCTTGTACCTTTCCTTGTCAGCATTGAAGGTTTTCATTTGAAACTTTCCTTACTTCATAGCCTTTCTGAACTTCAACTTCTTGAAGTCCTTGACTATCATAGCAACCATCTCCATCATGTCAGAATCAGTAGAGTCATCATCAGTATCAGAATCAGACCTAGCATCAGTATCTGATGATGAGTCATCAGGAATTGACTTTACAACTCTACTCTTCCTACTAGAAACCTCCTCAGCTTTTCCCTTTGATTTTGATTCCACATTCAAAGCAACAGACTTTGCCTTGACATTTTTCTTGTTCTTTCTTTGTTGAACCTCAAGATCATAGGTTCTTAGCATTCCGTAGACTTCATCAAGAGGCAACATTTTCAAATCATACCGATGCCTAATGATTGAGGCTTGTGTATCCCACTCCTCAGGCAGGGCTCTAATAAACTTGGTATTTGAATCCTCTGGATCATACTTTTTGCCAACAAGAGATAGATTGTTCAGCAGTGTCAGAAATCTATCATACATATCAGTAAGGCTTTCATCAGATTTAGCATCAAACTGTTCATACTCCTGAATCAACAGGGCCCTTCTGTTTCTTTTGATAGATTCAGTGCCTTGGCATTGAGTTTCAAAGGTATCCCAGATTTCTTTAGAAGTTTTGCATGCTATTACCCTATTTGACATGACAACATCAAGAATATTATGAAAAATATTCTTTACCTTTGCATCTTTGAGTACTTGAGCCTTTTCCTCTGGAGTCCATTCACTTTTTGCCTTGACGACATAGTGTTCAGGAACAGTCTCTGTTCTTCCAACTAATCTCGTTGGAAGAAATGGTCCATCATTAATCCTATCGAGATACTCTGGATCAGTTGCTTCCAGATACATCAACATTTTCACTTTCCATGTTGGATACTCAGTTTTCCTTAGAATAGGAATCTTAATGCTTTCATACTTGCTTGTCGACATCTAAAGTTCGTTTCTGATTATAATTAATCAGTTTGCACTGATACCAATTGTTGCCCAGTAATTAACAATTGTAGAAGAGGGGTTGAATACAATTGTATAAGATTTTCGACTTAAACAGAAATGATAACACAAGTATGAATAAATAACAGCTTTATTAACTCTGATATAAAACTGTTACAAACTCTCTCAAGAAATCCTTATGTTCTTGAGAGCTGCTAGGTTACAAGATAACTCGTGTAAATATAGCGTACACAGCTGCACTATCAATTACAAGATATTCTAAATCAATTACATACAACTCTGAATGCATATCTTGCACGATAGCTGCCTTTATATAATTTAGGAACTGACATATCAATCTTCCTTGATCTTTGGACTGATGAAAATCATCATGTAATCCTGATCAGCTCATAATCCTGATAACACCATAATACTGACGTTGCATTGCTGATGATGTCAGCATCAGTATCTGATCAGTAGTCCAGATCCTTACATCACTTGAATCAATATCTAACACAAACTGTCATGTGAGTCTTAAGCAAATCCTGTTATCTTCTTATCATTAAAAGACACATTGCTAGACTCCATGACTGTCTTTGTTCTTAGATTATAGACTTTAAAGGCTCTTGTTGTTGGATAGCCAATAAAGATGCCCTCATCAGCTTTAGTCTTAAATTTTTCTAGCTGTTCAGGTTGAGGTCTTAGAACAAAGCACTTTCAGCCAAATACATGTAAATGCTTCAGACTTGGCTTCTTTTCCTTAATCATTTAATAAGGGGTTACACCATGTCTGTTGATCAGTGTAATGTTCTGAGTGTAACATGTTGTGTTGACTGCTTCTGCCCAGAAATATATAGGTAGTTTAGCTTCCTCCAACATAGTTCTGCCAGCTTCAATAAGAGTTCTGTTCTTTCTTTCAACCACTCAATTTTGCTGGGGTGTGCCAGGTGCAGAGAATTGTTGAACTATTCCTTTGTACTTACAGAACTCTTCCATTGCTGAATTCTTTAATTCAGTTCCATTATCACTTCTTAGAATCTTAACTTTGTACTTTGAGACAGTTTTAATGAGTCTCACATGGTCCAAAAGTATCTCAGATGTTTCATCTTTTCTGTGCAGAAAATAAACCCAGGTAAATCTAGTATATTCATCAACAATGACTAGAGTGTACCTTTTCTTACTGATGGACATTATGTTGACTGGTCCAAACAAGTCAAGGTGAAGCATGCGATATGGTTCATCAATTGAGGATTCTATTTTACTCTTGAATGATGTCCTTCTCTGTTTAGCCTTCTGACAAGCATCACAGAGTCCATCAGAAGTATACAATGCCTTTGGTAATCCTCTCACCAAATCTTTCTTAACCAACTCATTAATGTTGTTGAAGTTTAGATGAGAAAGCTTCTTGTGCCAATTCCAACT
The DNA here is from genome assembly GCA_036435485.1 of Saposhnikovia divaricata. Classification (NCBI taxonomy): domain Eukaryota; kingdom Viridiplantae; phylum Streptophyta; class Magnoliopsida; order Apiales; family Apiaceae; genus Saposhnikovia; species Saposhnikovia divaricata. The sequence goes on along the minus strand of CM071594.1, from coordinate 130,932,859 downwards.
ATCATCCACAGATGCTTTACTGATTATACATGTAGAGGGACCGTCAGTATTGGTGTAGATGTTGGTTTCATAAATGTTACCATGCCTTTGACCAGTTAAGGCAACTCTTCCTGATGCCTTGATGATTACTTCAAAATGAGTATCATAAAAGTTGACCTAATATCCTCTGTCTGTGATTTGACTAACACTTAGCAGATTGTGTTTGAGTCCCTTCACCAGAGCTACTTTCTCGATGATGACATTTCCAATGATTATATTGCCATATCCCAATGTTTGTCCAATGTTGCCATCTCCATAAGACAAAGTTGGGCCAGCCTTCTCCTCAAATTTTGACAGCAAGGTTTTGTTTCCAGTCATGTGCACAGAGCATTCACTGTCCACGACTAACACATTTTTCTTTTTACCCTGCAATCAGAACCACAAAGAACTCAGTTAGAATTTTTAAGAACCCACACTTGTTGGGTTCTTTTCGCATGCAATTTAACATTTTTAACAGCAGAAGACTTCTTAACAAAAGCAGTTCCTTCGGGATTGACTCCATCAGAATTTGCCTTGTTATTATCAGATATAACAAATGCATGCTTAGAATTCACATTCTTTGTTTTACTACAATTTTCACTATTATTAAACTTTGGCAATGGATCATAAAGATTATAGTACAAACTATGGTATTCTTCACATGTATAAATAGAATGCCATTTACTACCACAATGAAAACAGGGATTCTGTGGTTTATAAAATACTGATCTATTCCTAATGTCAGACTTAGGAATTACAGTAGCCTTCTTTTTACTCCTCCTGCAATCAATAGCAAGATGATTAGAGTTACCATAGTTAAAACATGATTTCCTTGGTGCATTTGGAATATATTTATAATTATTCTATTTGATTATTCCAACTTTACCATTCCGGTTTCTTTTAGCAGTAGGTACCTTCAGATACTGTCTCTCAGTTGTTTTTTAGACAAAAGACCTACATTTTTGTTTTTGACAGTTCTAGACTCAGAATTTTGTGTAGGAGTAGATCCCTCTTCGGTAGTTGATTTAGGATTCTCTGGATACACATAATTCAAAGGTTTTAATTCAGTTTTTTTTTGTCTGTAACATATCTGTAGGTTTTTGGATTTGCTGACTTATTTATAATAACTCTTCCTGGGTCAGATGAAACAACTTTACATATATCCTTTTTTTCATTCTCTGGCTTATAACCTAGACACTCTTTCCAATTTTTGTCAGTGATAATTCCATGATTTTTCTTTCCAGAGTGTGTCCAGGATCCGAGTATCTCTTTAGCATCCTTAAGTTCTTTTTCAAGTTCAGTACATCTAAACTCCATTTCTAGTTTCATGTGCTTAGCATTATCATATTCTGTTTGTACTTCCTGTAAGAAAAGTAACTCAGCTTCTAGATGATCATTTCTCTTAGCCACCTCTGCCATTTCAGATTTTATTCTAGCATTTTCAAGAGATTAACTCCTAAAACTAATATGCAAAGATTTTAAAAATGATCTTAACTCAGAGACATTATTAGTATCAAAATCAAACAAGGTTTCAGATACCTTATTATCAGCAGCAACAGTCTCATCAGTATTGGAAATCAATGCATAATTCACCTTCTCTTCTTCAGATTCAGAGGAAGAGTCCATCCAATCCTTGCTTGATGAGATAAGCGCTCTGGTCTTGGCCTTTTTGCACTCAGTTGCAAAGTGACCCATTCCATCACAGTTGTAGCATCTGACTTTTGGCTTGTGAAATTTGCTGCTTTTGTCTTCTTTCTTCTTGTACCTGTCCTTGTCAGCATTGAAGGTTTTCTTTCGGAACTTTCCTTACTTCCTTGCCTTTTGGATCTTCATCTTCTTGAAGCCCTTGACTATCATAGCAACCATCTCCATCAAATCAGAATTAGTAGAGTCATCATCAGTATCAGAATCAGACCTAGCATAAGTATCTGATGATGAGTCATCTGGAATTGACTTTACAACTCTACTCTTCCTGCTAGAAACCTCCTCAGCTTTTCCTTTGATTTTGATTCCATATTCAAAGCAACAGACTTTGCCTTGACATTCTTCTTGTTCTTTCTTTGTTGAACCTCAAGATCATAGGTTCTCAGCATTCCATAGACTTCATCAAGAGACAACATTTTCAAATTATACTGATGCCTAATGATTGAGGCTTGAGTATCCCACTCCTCAGGCAAGGCTCTTAGGAACTTGGTGTTTGAATCCTCTGGATCATACTCTTGCCAACAAGAGATAGATTGTTCAGCAGTGTGAGAAATCTATCGTACATATTAGTAAGGCTTTCATCAGATTTAGCATCAAACTGTTCAGACTCCTGAATCAACAGAGCCCTTCTGTTTCTGTTGATAGATTCAGTGCCTTGGCATTGAGTTTCCAAGGTATCCCAAATTTCCTTAGCAGTCTTGCAAGCTATTACCCTGTTTGACATGACAACATCAAGACTGTTATGCAGAATATTTTTTACCTTTGCATCTTTGAGTACTTGAGCCTTTTCCTCTGGAGTCCATTCACATTTTGCCTTGACGACATAGTGTTCAGGAATAGTCTCTGTTCTTGCTACTAATCTCGTTGGAAGAGATGGTCCATCATTAATCCTATCGAGATAGTCTGGATCAGTTGCTTCCAGATACATCAACATTTTCACTTTCCATGTTGGATATTAAGTTTTCCTAAGAATAGGAATCTTGATGCTTTTATACTTTCTTTTCGACGTCTTAAGATCGTTTCTGATTATAATTAATTAGTTTGCTCTGATACCAATTGTTACCCAGTAATTAACAATTGTAGAAGGGGGGTTGAATACAATTGTATAGATTTTTGACTTAACAGAAATGATAACACAAGTATGAATAAATAACGGCTTTATTAATTCTGATATAAAACTGTTACAAACTCTCTCAAGAAATCCTGGTGTTCTTGAGAGCTGCTAGGTTACAAGATAACTCGTGTAAGCGATTACAATATGTAAAACCTAAACTGTGTTTATATATAGTACACAGTTGCACTATCAATTACAAGATATACTAAATCAATTACATACATCTCTGAATACATATCTTGCATGATAGCTGTCTTCCAATAATTTAGGAACCGACATATCAATCTTCCTTGATCTCTGGACTAACGAAAATCTTCATGTAATCCTGATCAGCTTTCAATCCTGATAGCAACCCAATACTAACGTTGCATTACTGATGACATCAACGTCAGTATCTGATCAATAACAGTCCAGATCCTGACATCACTTGAATCAATATATAACATATTATATGAATCACTAATTTGCATTATATGAATCAGTAAATCTACAACAAAAATCATTGATTTTTATAGCAGAAATCAGCAATATATTTATGTACACAAATCTGAGATTGTTGGAATAAGATAATGAGAAGATTGATAGAATAAAATAAAGCCGCCTAAATAAGATGAAGTCACCTGAATAGAAGGATGTCACTGGAATTAAGATCAGAAATCATGGAGGTTACTAATTGTAGTGGTGGCGATATATGTATATGCAAGTGGGTGGGGTGGGTTGTGTATGTATATGCAGGGGTAGGGTGGGTAGCGCGAAAAAAGAAATAGATGAATTTAAATGAGTGGATTAAAATGATTTAATTTGAATGGATTAGGTGGGTTTTTAGTTTGTATTTAATTTTGGTTTGTAGCTGAGTAGGACTCTATATATATATATATATATATATATATATTGATGATTTGTGCTAAGTTGATCAATTTATTATGAAAATATTCACTAACAATATTTTCATTAACTCTATAAAAATTTTGTTTTATGATTTCTAATTTATACACCAAATAATATATATAGTACTATTCAAGAGTATATATATTTAATATATGAGAAAATTGTTCCTAAAGTTAACTTTAAGCAAATTAACTAAAACCATTTGTATTTTGTGTACAAAAGTTAGATGACATTTTTGTAATATACAATACAATTCATCCCCTGTATTTAAAAAAATAACCTTACTTTTGTATTGAAATATGACTTAACTTTAGATAATTATATAAAGGTAACTTTATGGCCATCAAACCTTTAATATTTTGAATAATTCAAATATATTGGAAGGTCAAATTGTTTTTCCATTAATTATTGCATAGTTAAAAAAAATCATAATTAAAATGTGAAAGATGATTGTTTAAAGATCTTCTAATGTTTCAATTGTTTGATGCTAACTTTTTTTTTTGTCCAAATTATTTAGTACATTACATAACTTAAATTTTGAATTTGTATTTAGAATAATGTGCTAGATGGTGTTATATTGTTAACAATTTTTAATTAATTATTTTGATTGTACCTTATGATTTTGAATTGAGAGTTTGAGATATCAAAATATCTATTATAGATATATAGACTCATGCATTAATGTATTATTTTCAAATTAAATAATTATCGTATTTAGAATAAAATTGTTAAGTAATCACTGAATAACATCGATAACCCAACACTGTAAAAAACATTTATCCATAGGCACGCCTAATAATGTAAACAAATCAGTGTAATATGGTAAGGATTGATGCCTAGAATTCAGTAAGTCGCAGAATTATTAGAGTTCGTCACTTATTCTAATATGAAGTAACTCTGGGAGAATCTGGACTGGGGATGATGATAACATAAATCGTTTTCTTTTTTTTTTTGTTGATTTTAGTAGACAATTAAAATATGAAACATATAATACATATATGTAATCGAAATAAAAATGTAATCTATCCAAGTATAGTATGTAATATAATAAAATGATATAAATTAGTACCTTAACCGAAATTGATACGATTTAGGCATGAGGAGAATTGATGCTACTTAGTTTATCAAAATTGGTTAGGTCTGATGGGGAAGAGGGATAAGCGACTTAAATTTCCCTTAATGTTTAAATTGATATAATAATTATATTTTTTAGTTTCTAAGAATTTTATCTTATATACATTGTTTATTAGTTAATCACTAAAATAAAAATTAGTAGTTATTATGTTCGGTTAATTGATATGAAAAATAAAAATCAACTGTTATTGAGTGTAACTTGAGTTGAGTTTAATCTTGGCTCAAACATACAATCTTGATCCAACAGAGAAACATGTTACATTAAATTTAATTGGTCTAAATTTATTAAATTCTGATTGAAGTTAAAATAATTCACAATCTTGTGATTGGTTAACTAATAATATATGGTAGATTCGAGTATCCTTTATTATAATAAAGGATGTTCAAAAATCATTCAAAGCTAAAAGATGTATAAACATATGTAATATATTGTTATGTAGATTTATAGAAAATAATATTTACGATTAGTAGAAATTTTTTAAATTAAAAATCATGTGATATACGAAGTTATTAAATCAAGATATTATTAAATTTAAATTTAATTTAATCGCGATTAGTAAATTAGAATAAGTATGGTAAATAACAAAAAAAATTTGTACATGATTGATTGATTAAAAGTTTAGAAGTAAATTCTAATTGCCTCTAAAATAATTTTAATTTTTTGATTGGCAATTTATTCACCAACCAATAATAATACTCTTCTAGCGTATATTTAATAATTAAAGTAATTAAAATGTATGTAGTATTCATTTATATAAATTTAATAAATTTTTTATTAAAAAATTATGAATAAATATATTTTTGAATCATTTAAAAAATCGAGTATTTGAAGATATGGATTTTATCCAAGCTATTTAAAATTTGATTCAAATCCGATTTTATAGTGTTGGCTTATATGCATTTATTAATTAATTTTATTAGCAAATTATGAATAAATATATTTTTGAACTTTTAAAAAAAATTAAATTTTTGCAAGTATGGATTTTATCCAAGTTATTTAAAATCTGATTTCAAATTCAATTTTTTCAGTATGGTCGTTCTAATCAAAGAAATAAACTAGTAATATTATAATCACAAATAACTTACTCATTACCTTTTCCAGCTAAAAGGTATATATTTTCTAACTAAAATATCTCATTTTCTCCTAAATGATAACTAACCCATTACCTTTTTCAGCTATTACCTTTTCTAACTTTTTTAACTAAAATATCTTTTTTTTTCAAAAATATGGTCGTTTAATTAATCCGATCTTGTATTGTTGGCTTATATGCATTTATCGATTTATTTTATTAATAAATTATTTAAAAAAATATTTTTTTGAACTTTTAAAAAAATCAAAATTTTGAAGGTATAGATTTTATCCAAGTTATTTAAAATCTGATTTCAAATCAGATTTTTTCAGATTTCTAGTTGAGTTAGATTATAATTTCTGAAAATGGATTACAATTGTACAATATATATTATGAAAATCAATTTATAATGTATGATAATATGATTGTGATTGACTTTATATTAAAGTTGATTAATGAATGATTAATTAAGAAATTTAATTTGAAATATATAATAGTATATCGTGATTGATTTCAAATTAAAATTGTTATTTTCTAGTAAATATTTTTGAGTTTAAAAATATGTATTTATGGATGTTGATATGGGCTGAAAATAAGCCCTAAAGACACATTTAATGTGGCATTAATTAGGCCAGGAATGGTCCAAACGTGGGACCCACCAGCTGGGCCCAAAACCCCAATTATAATATTAATTTCGTAATTAATATTAAGGGTAATAAACAGCTCAGCAAATAAGAGTCAAACAAAGATATTACTCTTGCCTGACTTATCCTCCAAGATACACAATTCAATATGGAAACTGATTCCTACAAGGAATAGATCTAGAACCTTCCTCAAAGACTTGCCCACCAAGTCTCCGAATCCTACCATAATTCTAAGGCTTCTCAGCCTATATAAAGGGCCTGACCCCTCATTCTCAGAACTACATTGGCTTGATTCTCAATACGAGATACGTAGGCACTGTGTGAGGACCGATTACAGTCTCGAACGCAGAAACAGCCATTAAAGCGCGAAGCTCAACCACCCTAGCATTAATTACAAATCATAACTTAGTTTTTGATCCACAACATTTGGCGCCGTTTGTGGGAAGACAACATCAACCATGGTTCAAACACGAAGAACAACATCAACCGAGGTCGTGCCCCTTAACTCTGCTCCACCAGCCACTTCTGATCCGCTTATCGTCACTGAAGAAGGACAAATACTCCCATCAACAGGGGCGGTCATTCAACCTCTGCCCACTCAGCCCCCAGGGACGACTCCCCATGTAGAGGGAACCCACTCTGTGATTGTCCATCAAAGCCAAGAAACTAACCCTCTCCAGATGGTGGTTTCTCCTCTTGGTAACGTTGATCGCACGGGGGTACAGATCCATACTACGGATCTCCCTTTGAACACCAACCCTATGTATGGGCTGCCTAATTACCCCCCTCGACGAAGGGAACCTGGACCAAGCGGTCACGCCTTACAGATCCGGGATCGAGAATATGATGACTACTCTGGCCCCTATACTGATGATTCGTCATCTGAGGATGATGATCGAGATGAAGCCCCGAGGAGGCGACGTGCTAGCAAAGAACCTCAAAGAAGGACACGAAGTATCCATGATGGACTCCCTTTGACAACTACTGAGAACGATATTGCAAGAGAACAAGATAGATTGAATCAAGCTCAGCCTCCTCCAACTGCAGAGAGGATTCCAATTATAAATTTGGAGAGGCCTTCAAGAAGGCAAAGGAGGGCCGAAGCCCCAGCTGAAAAATCAACGAGGGTGGAGACCCCCAGAAGCAACCCTAAGGATCTGATGCCACTTGGGGACCCTGATGATCCCACACCCCCGTTTACTGAGGAGGTGATGAATGCTCGCATATCAAAGAAGTTCAAGATGTCGACAATCAAGGCCTATGATGGAACGGGCGATCCCGCAAACCATGTTAGGACGTTCTCAAATGCACTGCTGTTGCAGCCTGCAAGCGACGCCTTAAAGTGTAGGGCGTTCCCTCAAACCTTGTCTGGCATGGCTCAAAGGTGGTATAGCCGCTTACCTGCAAACTCAATTGGCTCATTCAAAGAACTGAGTGCAGCCTTTGTCAGCCAGTTCATTAGTGGGAGAGTTCATGAAAAAAGTTTTGCATCCCTTATGTATGTGGTGCAGGGGAAGAATGAGAATCTGAGAGATTACCTCAAGCGGTTCACCAAGGAGACGCTGAATATCACTGATCTGGAAAATAAGGTGGCCATGGTAGCCCTGGAACATGGGACCACTGATCTCTTCTTCAAAAGGTCCTTGGAAAAACATCCTCCTGAAAATATGGCCGAGCTCCAACGGAGGGCCGACAAATATATCAAGGCTGAGGACAGCATGAAGAAGGAAACCACTGGAGGCAATGGCAAGGGTTCTAATGATTCGAAGAAACGAAAGCAAGAGCAAGAGTACGATGCTAGGGACAAGTATCCCCGGATTAGCAAGGATTCCGAGTCACCGCCAAAGAAGGGTTTGGGACCGAGGTTCTCTGATTATGCAAGGCTGAACGCTCCTAGGAGCCAGATCTTGCAAGATATTGAGAAGGATAAAGACTTCCGATGGCCGAAGCCACTTAGGGGTGATCCCACGAAAAGGAACAAGGATCAATACTGTAGGTACCACCGTGATGTGGGTCATGATACAGATGATTGTAGACAGTTGAAAGATGAGATTGAGTTCTTGATCCGGAAAGGAAAGCTAAGCAGGTTCACGAAGAATGATGATCGTGGAACCCAAAGAAGGGACTATGACAGGAGAAACAATGACAAGAGGGACAGCGATCGTGATCGTGATCGAAATACACAGCCCCGAGGGCCAGTAATCAATATGATTTGGGGAGGACCAACAGCAGCTGGCACTACCCGAAACTCCCGAAAGGCCTATGCCAGAGAAGTGATGCATATCGTAGGAGAAGCCCCGAAGCGTGCCAAGACTAAGATAGTGATTGGTTTTGATGATTCAGACCTTGAGGGGGTGAAATTCCCCCATGACGACCCGTTGGTCATAACTCCTGTAATTGGAAACTCGGAGGTGAAACGAGTCTTGATAGACAATGGAGCTTCTGTTGATATCTTGTTTCACGATGCATTTATGAAAATGGGGTACACCGATTCTCAGTTGACCCCCACCAACATGCCAATCTACGGATTTAATGGAGTTGAGTCCAAGGTCGAAGGCACTATTCAATTGCCCATGACCATTGGACAGGAACCTAAGGAAGCTACTCAGATGTTGAATTTCCTTGTGATCAAGGCATCCTCGACTTATAACGCAATCCTAGGAAGGACTGGACTTCATGCCTTCAAGGCTGTGGCCTCCACATATCATATGAAGATTAAGTTTCCAACCCGGAATGGTGTTGGAGAACAAAAGGGTGATCAGAAGATGGCAAGAAGTTGTTACATATCCGCACTAAGGGCTGATGGAATCGGGGGGCAGGTACTTCCGATCGAAGACATGGATGTCCGTGGCGATGATGAACACCGAGGAAAGCCAGCAGAGGACTTAATACCTATTCCTCTAGAGCTAGGTGACCCTGAGAAGGTGACTTATATAGGAGCCTCTTTGAAGGAACCCCTGAAGGGCAAGTTGATAGCATTCTTGCAAGAAAATGGCGATGTGTTTGCTTGGACAGTAGCTGATATGCCAGGGATTGATCCCCAACTCATAACTCACAGATTGAATGTCGATCCTAATTGGAAGATAATACAGCAGAAGAAGAGGAACTTTGCACCTGAAAGGCAAGAGGCCATAAAGCAAGAAGTGGAAAAACTCTTAGAAGCTGGGTTTATCGAAGAGATTCAGTTTCCAGAATGGTTGGCTAACCCTGTGATGGTCAAAAAAGCCAACGGTAAGTGGAGGATGTGTATAGACTTCACCGACTTGAATGACGCATGCCCTAAGGATTGCTTCCCTTTACCAAGGATAGACATGTTGATAGATGCCACAGCTGGACATGAGATGCTTAGCTTCATGGATGGTTTCAGTGGCTACAATCATATTAAGATGCACAAGGATGACGTCCCTAAGGTATCTTTCATAACTGACTTCGGTGTTTTCTGCTATCTTGTTATGGCTTTCGGTCTAAAAAATGCAGGAGCTACTTACCAACGACTGGTGAATAAGATATTCGCCCATTTGATTGGAAAAACCATGGAGGTCTATGTTGATGACATGCTAGTCAAGAGCCTGTTCAAGGCAGACCACATCAAGCACCTCAGAGAGGCAGTCGAAGTGCTGAGGCACCATAAAATGATGTTGAATCCAGCCAAGTGTGCATTTGGCGTTGGATCAGGCAAATTCTTGGGTCTTATGGTTTCAAAGCGAGGAATTGAGGCCAATCTTGACAAGATCAAGGCGATCTTAGACATGCAGCCACCACACTCTATAAGAGATGTGCAGAAGTTGACAGGCCGAGTAGCGGCTTTAGGAAGATTCATCTCCAAGTCTGGTGACAAATGCTTGCCTTTCTTTCAAGCATTGAAAAAGGTGAAAAATTTTGAGTGGACCCCTGAGAGCCAAGAGGCCTTTGAACAATTGAAGAAGTATATGGTTGAAGCCCCGTTGCTAGCCAAACCTAGTCCCGGAGAGACCCTTTATATATACCTGGCGGTATCTGAGCAAGCGTTGAGCACCGTTCTCATTCGAGAAGAGAAGAAGGTCCAGAAACCTATCTATTATGTGAGCAAGGTGTTGCACGGGGCGGAGCTGAATTACTCTCCCATTGAGAAGTTTGCTTTGGCATTGATAACAGCCTCGAGGAAGTTACGCCCGTACTTCCAGGCACATAAGATTGAGGTCCTGACGGACCAACAGTTGAGAAACATTTTGCATAGCCCGAAGGCTAGTGGAAGGCTAATCAAGTGGGCGATTGAACTTGGAGAATTTGACATCACGTATAAGCCTCGAACAGCCATTAAGGCTCAGGCATTGGCTGACTTTGTGGTTGAATGCACCATTAGCAACCAAGAAGTCGGGGGGCAGGAAATGATAACAACCCCTGAGAAGCAAGATAAAGATAGAGAACTTGAACCTGAACAGAAGGAATATTGGGTGCTCTATTTTGATGGAGCATCAAAAACAAAATCTAGTGGCGCAGGCTTAGTATTGCAAAGCCCCGATGGGTTCACAGTCGAATATGCTTTGAAGTTGGATTTCCAGACAACCAACAATGAAGCTGAGTATGAAGCCTTGATAGCTGGTTTAGGCTTGGCCAGAATCATGAGAGTCAAGAATCTCAAAGTTTGTGGAGATTCAAGATTAGTAGTCTCTCAAGTAAATGGTGAATTTGAGGCCAAGGATGAAACTATGGCACAGTATCTGCGACTTGTGAAAGCTGTCATGACTCAGTTTGACGAGTGTTATGTAGAACACATCCTGAGAGAAGAGAACGTTAAGGCTGATGCCCTATCTAAGTTCGCTTCTTCGGAGATAGAAAACTATGCAGGGAGTGTTTACTTCCAGGTCTTGAAGGCCCCGACCATCGACTCAAAATTAATGGCACCAATTGATATGGGAAGCTCTTGGATAGATCCTATCAAAGCACACCTTGAGACCGGGTGGCTCCCAGACGATGCCTTGGAGGCACGAAAACTTTCAGTAAGAGCATTGAGATACACTTTGATTGAGGGCATTCTGTACAAGAGATCATTTGTCATCCCGTACTTGAAGTGCTTGAGGCCTCAAGAGGCAAGGGAAGCTTTAGAAGAAGTTCATGAAGGGATCTGTGGGCAGCACCTGGGGGGCAGGGCCCTGGCTCACAAAATAACTCGTTTGGGATTCTACTGGCCAGAGATGCTGGCTGATGCACATGATTATGTCAAGAGGTGTGACAGGTGCCAGAAGCATGCTCCGATTGTCAGGCAGCCGCCTGAGATGTTAACATCAGTCAATTCCCCCATTCCATTTGCAATGTGGGGGATGGACATTCTTGGTCCTTTCCCTATGGCATCAGCACAGAGGAAGTTTTTGATTGTCGCCATTGACTACTTCACCAAGTGGATTGAGGCTAAGCCTTTAGCCAAAATAACCACCAAGCAAGTTTCCCAGTTCTTTTGGGAGAACATAATCTGCAGATATGGCATCCCACGAATCCTTGTGACGGATAATGGGACACAGTTCAATAATGAAGAATTTAAGAAGTACTGTGAGGAGAATGCTATTGAGCTTCGTTTTACCTCAGTAGCACATCCGCAAGCAAATGGACAGGCTGAGGTGGCCAATCGGATCATCCTTGATGGACTTAAGAAAAGGGTTGAACGCTCAAGGAGCACCTGGGTAGACGAGTTACTACCTGTACTTTGGGCTTATCGCACTACTTGCAAGGTGACCACAGGAGCAACCCCGTTTCTGCTAGCTTATGGAGCTGAGGCAGTTGTGCCACTGGAGATCATACATGCATCACCTCGAGTGGAGGCATTTGAACCTGAGACAAATGAAGAAGGTATGAAGCTCGCCCTAGATCTGATTGATGAAGTCAGGGACGAGGCAAACGCCAGAAATGTGGAGCATCAAAAGAAAACATCATTCTATTACAACCACAGGGTTAAGGAGAGGTTCTTTCAGCAAGGTGATTTGGTTTTGAGGAAGATCGAGGCTTCTGGAGTTGGCCAGAAAGGAAAACTAGCCCCAAACTGGGAAGGGCCGTATCGAGTCAGGAAGACGTTGGGACGAGGATCATATAAGTTGGAGACCTTGGACGGGGTTGAGGTGCCCCGTACTTGGCATGCCTTGAACCTCAAGATTTATTATGTTTAAGCTGCCTCTGCGAGGATGTAGTTTTTTATTTATCTAGTAGGAGAAGTAGAAATAAGGTTCGATGAAACCATCCCAGGGTTTTGATGCCCCGAGTAGGACAATAATGAGCTGTGTGTAAGCGTTGAACCCTTTTTGAGTTATTAATGCAAACTTGCTTTCCATTTTATGATTCTATGTTTTATTTATGTACCGAGCACCTGTTGAGTGTGAGTCTAGGAAGACCAAGTACCGAAAATAAATGAACATCCGAATAAAACAAACAAGTGCATAAATAAAGACCCCGAAGGGCCAACAGTTAGGGTTACATCATTTAAACCGAATAAAAGTTTAATCACGAAGGACCGTGATTGAAATACTAGAAATAAAAGCCACATACGGCTAAGCTAGGCCATGCAAGGCCCGAAGCGATCCCAGCTACTCATCCGAGGAATCCTCCTCGCCATTCTCCTCCTCATCGGTCTCTTCCTCACTACTCTCCTCCTCGTCACTCTCTTCCTCAGAGCTTTCCTCAGCATGGCCCTTACCCGGTTCGGCTAACGCCGCTGGTGGAGCTGTCATTTCCATTGCCTCAACCTCTTCCTCCTCGGAAGATGAGCTATCTTCAACTACCTTGTTTGAGGGGACTGCTTGACGAACTACTCTCCCCTTCTGCACGGTCATAGGCCGTTTCCCTCGAGGATCCGAGGAAACTGAGCCATCCACGGTTGCTCGGACACCCCTCGAACCGGAACCGGAGCGGCGATGACTTCCCCTAGAGCCGGAGCCCGAAGTCTGAGCTACTGGGATGGCCTCGGCGCCCGAAGCAACTTGACAATAAGGACTTGGAAAGTCCCTCGGGAAAACCACAGTAGGGTGCCTCTTACTCACAGCATTGATGGCTCGATCCCAGCCAACAGACATGATACCCGGGCGTACTTCATCGTCATGCTTATCTATAAGCTCAAAGAAATCCTCAGACTCCTGGTAAGCTTTCACCACTAGCTTGCAGTCTACTGCCCTCTTGTTATACAATGAGTCATACTGTCTCTGGAGAGAATGAGCATCAGCTTCAGCCCGGATGGCCCTGGACTCCAAGTCTTGATATTTCTCATCAAGAGTTGCTTTCTCCTTCTTCAAAGCCCAATCTCATCCCGGTATGCACGACCTAGCCGAGTGCTAGCCTGGAACTGGGCATTTGCCTGGAACAAAGAATCAATAAGACAATTATAATCACAAGTTAAGTGAAAAAACTATGTCTAGGAAGGAAGGTGGGAAACTTGATATAGGGCTTGAGCTCCGAGTTTCTCCGCTTCATCAAATTTGTCCCCGGCTGTTACTGTCAAAAGGTCGGGGGGAGTGATGCTGAACTTGGACCAATCCAAGGCTGACTCTGGGCATCCCAAGAAAGAATCTTGCTCACAAATCCCCCAACCAGGGATGAAGGGGGTCTTGACTCTCCCGTCAGCATTCCGCGATCTCTTTGAAGAGCATCCCGACAGGAACTGAGGGATCTTCGACCCAGGTTGAATGCAAGCCGCTTCGGCTTTCTTGATCATCCTTCTAGTAACTTTTGGCTGGTTTTCGGGCCGACTGTCGATCTCCTCAGCAACTGAAAAGACAACAGAAAAGATATCGGAATAAGAACAAAGAGAGTTCATAACATGAAGGTAAAAAATTACCATCAGCAGAAAGTAAGCTAAGTCCAGCTTCTACAAGTCTCTTCTCGGTTAAGAAAACTTTGTAGTGAGTACGGCCGTCGTCAGCAAGTAGTCGATCACGATCAAAGAGCTCCTTCTCGTCAAGATCACATACAAAATGTGTAGCATCATGCACTTCCCCAAACTTAGACATAAAGAATTGGCCCCAGTCGCCACCACGCCATACCAGAATCACGAACTCTTTGTCCCAGTAGAGATGGGAATCTGGGAATGAAAAGGCATTCACAATATGTGGAACATTGGATCTATGCTGAATAGTGACCCATCCCTTCTGAATCTCAGAAGAATTCTTGGTGGCGAATATACTCCTGAACATTGTAGTAGTTAGCTCGATACCTAGATCTCGGCATCTTAGCATGAAAATGATGATCAACCGCCATGCATTGGGATACAATTAGCAAGGGTGAACCTGAAGCTCCGCTAGGAGCCTTATGATGAACTGGTCTATCGGGAATCTCAGGCCTGCTTCAAGGGCACCTTTGTAGACACATAGCCTCTCTGGGTGCCAATTACAGGTTCTATCATCTAAGCCAGGAAGGCAAACTTTGATCGCATCCGGAAAGCCATATAACTTCTTAATATTTTCGACATCTTGCTTGTCGAACTTGGACGGACTATGATACGCAGCTAACTCAGAGTTGTTGGGAAATGCATCCCTCATAGTACTCAATAAGTCAATTAAAGAATTAAATCGACGATCAATATATCTAGGGGGATTCAGTCGAAGATTACCTCACAATGTTTTGGCCAAAGCTCTCTTGGCCATCGCCTCGGACATAGAGAATGATGAAGCTGGAGCGCGGTCGCCATCTGCCATCTTGAGCTCGAACTTGAAGCTAGAACTTGAGAGCTTTAGAACTTGAGAACTTCAGAGAGAATTTTAGAAGTAAGAAGAAGTGAAGTGAATGAAAATGAAGGCTCCTCCCACTCTTTTATAGAAGATGGATGACCTCCTATATCAGGTTGAAACACAGCCTGGTTCGTGTTTGCAGGTCATCTATCGTTCATATACAGAAAAATGGATTTCATCTGCTATATCCGGCAACAATTATACCGGTATGTATGATTCCGGGAAAGAAAAGAAGGATTTACGTGAAGATATAGTAATAAGCTGTGCCAAGGCACTCATCTGAGCTTAAGGAGCTAATTACGTTTAAGGAAGATAGAATACAATCAGTTAGTCTTTGCTATTAAAGAGACTGATTATGTTCTGAAAGGAGGTATACAACATCCATGATCAAGGACGAGGTTCTAGAACGAGACTCATACATCCATGATCAAGGACGAGATTCTAGAACGGGACTCACACATCCATGATCAAGGACGTGATTCAAGAACAAGACTCCAGGCATTGCGAAAAGCTCCGAGAGGCACGACAAAGCAACCATGGAGCACCTGTCGGGCGATCAAGAAGCACCCGGCAGGCAACCAGAAGCACCTGGCAGGCAACCAGGATCTCCTGGCAGCCGACCAGGTGCCATGGTGAGGGTCTGGCCGACCAAGATCTCCTGGAAGCCGACCAGGTGCCATGGAGAGGGCCTGGTCGACCAGGATCTCCCGGCAGCCGACCTCCTGGCACCTCCCGTCAGTTGTTCGGATCGTTTGATGGTTCTGTCGAAGATTTCTTACTTTCTGAAACGAACATCGACCTCCAACTACACATCGATTAGCACCGTGTAGTGCCGTCAAATGCCATTCAACGTCATTCAACATAGATTAAAACGTCGTTTAAACACTTCCAGACAACTTGGGGCACCTGTCGGGCGATCAAGAAGCACCCGGCAGGAAACCAGAAGCACCTGTGTAACACCCCCAGATCCGGGGTCCGGGATCCGGTGGTTACGGTTTCCAATTCTGTCCACAACAATTGAACTTTCCTTAACATAAAATAAATTACGCCTCTATGACCCAACACAACAATATAAAACATACCCGTTATAGTCCCAGAGATGAAATCAGAGTAACAATCAAATTTTTATTAATCACGTTATGAGTTCTTACAATCCAAAAGAATTTCAATATAAATACATACTCTTTGCCATCCATTTACATAAGTCATACTAGACCATATTCTTGGTACTGAAAGAATAAATATATCCTACCAATAGCTTCTTCTTCAGCTCTGGTAGTCTCATCGTCCTCGCCCGCGTCGAGTGCGCCTTGTGCGAGTCATCTGGTCTAGCTGTTGTTGTGATATAATAATAAAGCAAGGGTGAGCAATAGCCCACCAACAATAATATATAACTGAACGATAATATATAACAGTTCAAAAGTATCTTTCAAACCATATGCCATGCATTTACGGAAATGATGCCAGTATAATATGAACGATGAAGTTACAAGGTAACTTAAAGTATTTGTTTGTAGAAATATCTGCTACATCAAAAGTAAGCGTGATATTCTCATTGCCATTAAAAAGAGGAACTTGCATGAAAAGATTGCAATTCCAGTTATGAATACTTTTCCAGCTCTGCCAACAGTAATCATGTTGCAGGAAATAAATAAGTTTGGATGATGAACCAATGATGGAGTATTCACCGCGCCCGCTGTTCCAATCTTGATGATCAGTCGAGATCGTACAGCTCAATTTAGATTTACTACCGGTAGAAGGAAGAACTGACGGCTTTACTTGTCTACCGCCTTACTAGCTCTCCCCGGCCAACGGTTGGGCCAAAGGGGATGGACCGGCGCTACTCGGCCTCTTACACGACTCCTAGTTCAAATAGAATTCATGATTCTGAATGTAACGTTCGTCCCCCTTTCCCCAAGTATAATACTTGTTGATAAGACTCTACAAGGTAGTCGTATCTAGTTGGAAAGGAAAATTCACCAATAACTTCCAAGCTGTGGCTTGGTATCGAATATCAACTTGTTCCAACAATCTTACCCCTCGAAAGATGAGAAGGTAAACAATGACTTAATAAGTCAACAGCACCCGAGTTGCGAGTGAAGAGAATACTTTATGACCGGGAAGTCGACAAGATAAATAACATCTTCCAAGTAAGGTTCCCTTATTATTAGAGAGGTAGACTCAAAGAAGAATGATGTCTGAGCACCTTTCTTGATATAAGATTAATAATAATATGACTCCGAAATATTTTCTGTAATAATCGAAGAAGATAAACCTTATCGAGGTTATTCTAAGTATGGAATAAATATTCAGAGAACATTTATTGAATTAAAATATTTTACAGAATATTTAGGAATATGAAAGAATATCTTTAATCAGAGTATTTCTCAAATAATCCTTGAAGAAATATCTAGAGAATATTTATTGCATAATTAAATATTCAAATGAATATTCAGAATAATATTCATTAATTAATAAGACCTGAAAGGAATATTTAAAATATTTAAAATAATATTCGATGATTAAAGAGAACCTTGGATGAATATTCAAAATAATATTCATAATTAATTAGGAATTTAAATGTTTATTGAAAAAGTAATATTCGTTTAATGAATAATATTCTAAATGAATATCAAGTAATATTCATTTAGTAATCCAAGCTTTAAAGGAATATTCGAGATAAGACTCGATAAATAAATCAAGCTTCAGATGAATATTAGAATAATATTCATCAAGTAAGTAATATCTTAAGTGAATATTCAAAAGTAATATTCATTTAATAAAGTAATATTCTAAATGGATATTCAAATAATATTCATTTAGTAGTCCAATCTTTAGAAGAATATTCGGAATAATAATCGATAATCTATTCGACTTTGAATGAATATTGAAAAATATTATTCGTCGAATGGTTACTTTCAAATAATTATTTGAAGTAAGGATCGTTAAATAAATAATCTCGAACGAATATTCAAATAATATTCATCGCCCAAATAATAGAAAATATTTACTTAGATATTTTCTTTCGAGGTAATCTCGATATGTCAAGAAATATTGACTCCCGGACTATATTTGATGAATAAGATGTATACACCCTTCTCTGAGGGTCTCACAATAACCGGCTTATAATTGATACGATAGCTATCTAATTTATAAGCCAATAACAATCAGGGAACAAGCATAATGATATAACTTGAAAGTAGGCATGCATGCTATGGCATATGTATAACAGAAAACATATATATATTCAATCACAACAACAGCCTAAAAGAAGGGAATTGAAACTTGCCTGGTAGTCGAGTACGGTAAGGGGTAGTGGTAGCGGGTCCCGGTTCAGCTTGGTGATCTATAAATAGCCAAGGCATTCGGGATTAATCATTTAACATATTAAAAGTTAAGTTATACTTAATTCGAAACACGTTCTCGAGTTATCTCGTTATACCCCTTTTAGTGGATTCCTTTTTATCACTGATCCGACCCGACATTCGTTCGTTAATACGACATGTCACTGTACTTATACTTGGGACATACTTAAGTCATACGAGTTCTAAGGTCGATCGTTACGAACCAATATTATACTCCGAGTTTTATCGCCCGTTTTCTAAGTGTTTTACCGAAGTTATAAAAGAGTCGTCTTTTAGGGGTTCGTTCGCGTTTAACCTCGACTCGAACATTTTTAATAAATCGAAAAATGATCCTTTTGACATACGGTTTTCTTTCACACCTTCCTTTTTACCTCTAGTATTTATTTACCAAGATTCTCCATGACGTTACATAGATTACGAGGGTTCAATTTCAGTTACGAACTTTCGTTTACGGATTCGAAATACTTTTAGTAATTTGGTCATAATTCCTAAACCGTAAATCAAAATGCTTCGATTCTTTCGCCAAAGTGATCTATGTTCAAACATCTATCAGTAGGGTTCATTAACTTGCCAAGAACAGAGAGTTATGGCTAATGAGCAGTTCGGTTTCTTAGTGTTAATGAAAATCGGGCATTACGATGGCTACGAATCGAGCGTTCTAAAATTCATTACGCAACAACCAAGCCACACCGGGCATCTAATCAATTACTACAGTTAATAATCATCTCTTAAAAGCTCAAGAATATCATGCTTCATCAATATATCATCATAAAGCTAATCTAACCACAAAATCATGCTAACATGGTGGTAGAATACTACTAATATCACTTAATCCAAAATCACCGTGAATCATGCATAAACTCAAAGTAAAGCTTAGGGTTTGAAATGATTTATACCTTCTTTAGAGAGTAGTATAACCTTCCTAAGCCTTGATCTATCCTTGGATGATCCTAAGCTAGCTAAATCCACCATGAAAAACAAGAAAAAACAAGATTAGTTCATAAAACCACTATTCATCCTCCTCTTTGATGAATTATTTGAAAATGGAAACAAGAGAGTTTGGCTTTGAAATTTTTATGGGATCACTTTTAGGAAATGTAAGACTCACCATAATTTTCACAAGATCAAAAGATGGTGGGAAGAGGGGTTTTGATTTTGGAATTAGAGAAGGGCCGAATGGATGTTTTCTTGCAAGGGTGGAGTATTTTGCTTGGTTTCTTTTGATTTCTATGATTTAATCTCATCCACTCTCATCCAATTACAACATAATATCTTGTATAAAGCTACTTTATTAAAGTAGTGAGGTGTTGGATGAGGAAATACCATGACAAGTGTTGAAAATGTGGTGGTTTTAGCCTAACTACATGGTTCCCTTGCTAAGTACTTAGTTGCATTCTCTAGGTGCTAGTTCCTTGATTCTAGTTTGGTTACTAGATATTTTATACTAGTAGCTTGCACAAGACTCTTTCTTCCTCTGCTTGTTTCTGTGTCCGGTTATTGCCCGTTTCGATTGATCGTTCGTAGGAATATTTCACGGAATTCTAATTAGGGTTTACCGGGAATCCTTTTTAATATTAATACTTTCATTCTCCATCTTTCATTCTAACTTTCCAATTTATATTCCTTAAATCCATTCGTTAAATATTTAAGGCTATCAGTGTCCAGGGAACTCTCGGAGAAAATAAAAGTGCGGTTTTTCAGAATCCGACAGCTTTTACATACACTTATTTTCCCCTGGATCACTAATATGAACTCGGAAATCCGTTCCGAATGCTTCTATATAGTGTCGTCTCATATTATTCTATACTCCCACCAAAACACTATTCATTCTGTATTCTTTACTTGTTCTCTTAGGGTTGTATAATTGTCCGTATTCTCTTTCGATCGTTCCTTAACCTTTTTACGGAACTACTGGATTAATCGTTATCGATCTGGATGACATGAGAGTATTCTCTTGCTTGAAGTTGCCATATCTTATTCCCTTAGAAGATAGATTATTCTTACCTATGTTGTCACCCCTTAGCATTCTTCAAGACATAAACATAATAAAGTCGAATTCCATTCATTCTTTCCAAATATCAATTATTACATTGTAGCCATAACCACTCCTCAATGGTTTCCTACCTTCATTCTTAAATCAAATATAATAACATCCCAATATATCAAATCCTCAAAGTTAATATCTCAATTCTTGGATTATAATAATATTTAATCCACTGTCCGGTAAAATATTATACCGAAAAGAATTTGGAATTTCTGAATTCTGATCGTCTCTGCATTCACTTATTTCCTCCGCGTATTACTAATATGACTTCGAAACATCCATATCACGTCCCGTACATAGGGTGGCGTGAAAAGTTTTCCAACTTACAAAATCACTATTCATCCACCAAATTACTATGCACGTACAGGAAACACTATGCACGTACGGGAAACACTATGCACATACGGGAAATACTATGCACGTACGGAAAACACTATGCACATATTCATTTCCCTTCAAGGATCCATTAGCTCCTTCCTGGATGGTAGATTATTCTTATCTAGCTCCTCGACCATCGAATTACTCTATTCTGACAATATACCAATGCATCAGGATCATTGTCCAAAGCAATATCCATTCATTACAATCATTGTTCTTTGAAACCACCATTCATTAGAGCTGGTGACCTTGTTGTCGGAATCATTGTTCCTCATTTTATCATTACTTAATAAAAAGTTTTAATTATATCCAAAATTTGGGGTTCTTACAACCTGGTAGGCAACCAGGATCTCCTGGCAGCCGACCAGGTGCCACAGAGGAGGGTCAGCCGACCAGGATCTCCTGGCAGCCGACCAGGATCTCCTGGCAGCCGACCAGGATCTCCTTGCAGCCGACCAGGATCTCCTGGCAGCCGACCAGGATCTCCTGGCAGCCGACCAGGAGCACCTGGCAGCCAACCAGGAGCCACGGAGAGGCTCCATCTGACTTCCCGATACTCATCTTGGCACCCCCCTTCGTTTAATTGAATCGTTTGATGGTTTTGTTGAAGGTTTCTCACTTTTCGTGACAAACATCGACCTTCGAATTAGCACCATTCAGTGCCATTTTATGCCATTTAACGTCGTTTACACAAACATTAAAACGTCGTTTAAGCATCGTGTGACATCATTAATGTCAACCTGGATCTCCCGTCAACATGTCAGACGATCGAGAAGCACATGTCAGACGATCGAGAAGCACATGTCAGACGGTCGAGAAGCACATGTCAGACGATCGAGAAGCACCCGGCAGGCAACCAGGATCTCCTGGCAGCCGACCAGGTGCCTCAAGGAGGGTCAGCCGACCAGGATCTCCTGGCAGCCGACCAGGAGCACCTGGCAGCTGACCGGGACCCTTGTCGGCTGACTCGCTGCCCGGAAGAGGTTACAATTGTCCCGAATCTCCTCCGTTTAGCACTGTTTCTCGCCGTTTAGCGTCGTTTAACATTGTTTAAACGTCGTTTAAAGCTGATTAGCACCGATTAGTGTTGTTTAAGCACTGTTTAGTGCCGATTAGCACCGATTAGTGTTGTTTAAGCGTCGTTTAGTGCCGATTAGCAACGACTAGTGTCGTTTAAGCACCGTGAGTGCAAGTTTATCTCTTCAACACTGTTTAACACTGTTTAAGTGTTGCTTAAGCACCGTTTAGTGCCGATTAACACTGATTAGTGTCGTTTAAGCACCGTGAGTGCCAGTTTATCCTTTCGACATTGTTTAACACTGTTTAAGCATTGTTTAAGGCCGTTTAGCGCCGTTTAGTGCCGTTTTATGCCGTTTAGCGCCGTTTAGTGCCGTTTTATGCCGTTTAATGTCGTTTAAACATTGTTTAAGCATCGTTGAGGCTGTTTAGTGCCGATTATCATCGAATTAACATTGTCGTGAACGCGTCGGTCGCTCCACGCTTCACATGAAGACAATACTCGTGAAACACTAGTGTACGATGATAAACCCTGACCCGAGTCTCGAGTTAGACAAGTAAAACTTCAAGAAAAGCCTGATCAGCTTTCCTAGAAGTTGGGGGGCAAATGATATGGGCTGAAATTAAGTCATAAAGACACATTTAATGTAGCATTAATTAGGCCAAGAATGGTCCAAACGTGGGACCCACCAGCTGGGCCCAAAACCCCAATTATAATATTAATTTCATAATTAATATTAAGGGTAATAAATAGCTCAGCAAATAAGAGTCAAACAAGGATATTACTCTTGCCTGACTTATCCTCCAAGATACACAATTCAATATGGAAACTGATTCCTACAAGGAATAGATCTAGAACCTTCCTCAAAGACTTGCCCACCAAGTCTCCGAATCCTACCATAATTCTAAGGCTTCTCAGCCTATATAAAGGGCCTGACCCCTCATTCTCAGAACTACGTTGGCTTGATTCTCAATACGAGATACGTAGGCACTCTGTGAGGACCGATTACAGTCTCGAACGCAGAAACAGCCATTAAAGCGCGAAGCTCAACCACCCTAGCATTAATTACAAATCGTAACTTAGTTTTTGATCCACAACAGATGTTAAATAAAATCATTATTGTATTTAAATTAGAAGTGTTAACTAACCATAGTTAAAAAGGTAGGTTGATATTATAAATAAAGAAAACTTTTAATATAACATGATTTGTTTAAAATTTAATAATTAACTTTGATTATTTCTAAAATAATTTCTGATTTCTGATTGGTTAACTGTACATTGATAGACTCAAGTATTATAACGAAGAATAAGTAGGAGGCAATCAAAATTTAACTACTCATATTTTATTACCTGCCCTTGGACACACAGTAACTTTTATCATTAATGCTTTGCTCCCGAGTTTTTTAAGGAACGAAAGTAAATGAATGCAAGAGGAAGCAAGTGAAAATGGAAGTAATATGTTTCGTTCACTTGCTCCCGAGTTTGAAAATTTGTTGAGTGAAATTGATTTCATTAACATGCTCCCGAGTTGGAAGGAAAGCATGTAAATGATTGTCAAGTTACAATTCAATCCTTAGATATAAAATGTTTTCATTTAAATGATAAGGGTATATTTGTAATATCAAGTGTTTTTAATTAACTTGCTTTCACTTGCTTTCCTTTTCATCCCACTTTTGGGATGAAAATTTTGGGAGGAAATTAAGCAAAATTTACTTTACCTTTCACTCGCTTTCGCTCCTAAAAAAAACTCGGGAACACAAACATGGATGTAAATTATGTTACTTTACTTTCTTTTCACTTGCTTTCCTTCCTCTTTTTAACTCGGGAGGAGGGTGTAAAATCCATAATCATCTCTTGACCATACTCACCATTTGAAAAAGTTTTTACAAATTTCATAAAATAATGAAAAAGTTGCATATAAGAAGATAAAAGTATCCAATGAAATTCAGATATGTGGCAGCATATGTGTTCATGACAAACTGTTCCACAATAAATACTTGTTTATCTTCATGTTGCATAATAAGATATGAACAACATTGGCAACAACTTGTCAAACTTTCTCTCAATAATATAGCCGTTTAACAACTTTCTTGTCAAACTGGTATCACTGGCCGGCGCATCGCCGGAATTTCACTGAAGCATTGCGGATCAACCTGTTTTTACCTGTTTTAGCGTTTCTTTGTCTCTTCGTTTGCTTTGGCTTCGTGTATCATTGTTTGGTTTGTGTTTCTTTGGTTTGTCCGGTTCATCCTCCGTCCTCAGCAACATTTTCTACGCCCCCGCACCTCACTGCAACCACTCCTCCACGCACCTCCCCCTCCCCCCACCGTAATCAACCACCCCTTTTCCCTGTCTCTTCTTCCCCCCACCTTCGACTCGTCCACTTCCCCCTTTTTTGTTCCCTCTCCCTCCTCACGCCACCGTCCCTCTCTCTCTCTCTCTCTCTCGCCCGTCTCCCCCTACTTTCACGTACTCCTCCCAGCCACCGCCATATCTTCACCATCCTCACTTTTCTTTTCTGTCGGGATCTCATCGCCTAGCAATCCCATCGTTCAAAACCACCACCACCTCACCCTCTCTCCGTCCCCGACTGTCTTCCTCGACACAACTTAAACCACTTTTCCACCCTTACTCCGATTTCCCCGGCCTCATTAACAATACCACTCCCTCTCCATATTTCAATCACCAAGCAAACAACCATCAATCTCTCTCCGTATCTCCGCCTCCGTCCCTCAACTTCGTTCCCTCCATTCCTTCATCGGAATCCGCCACCCTCCGACGTTGCTCGCTTGTCTTTCCCCTTTTCCCCTTTCCCCCCGTGCCTGTTCCGTCCCCCTCCCCTTTCCCTTTTTTTGCTCAGTAGTGTTGTTAAGTTTAGGTGGTGTAAGATTCTTTTTTCTTTTTTTCTTTTTTGTTCTACTTTTTTCTTTTGTGTTCGATTTTCGTGTTCTATTTTTTTGTCCCACCTTTGTTGCAAGATTTTTATGTTCAAATTGTATTTTAGTGTCTATCCTATTTACTTTGGTGTATATGCTTATGCGTTGGTTAGTGTCTATCCTTTTGTTGTGTACTGTCATTGTGTTCGTTTGTTTTTTTTTGCTGTGATTGTGTTCCTTTTGTTTTGTTTTTGTTTGTGATTGTGTTTTGTTTATTTTGTTTTGTCGATGTCGCGTAGTTTGCGTGTTGCCAGTTTAAATGTAGGTACCTTGTCAGGTAAACTGTTGGAGTTAGTGGACGTGCTGAAGAAGCGAAGAGTGGATGTGGTTTGTATCCAAGAGACTAGGTGGAAGGGGGCTAATTCCAGAGTAGCGAACGGGTATAATTGTGGTACTCAGGTCTGGCCAACTCGAGGAACGGAGTGGGTATTCTTTTGGCGGAAGATCTTAAAGACAACGTTGTGGAAGTGAAGAGGTGCAACGACAGGATCATGTCCGTCAGGGTTGTGGTTGGGGAGAAGGTGGTGAACGTGGTGTGTGCGTATGCACCTCAAGTCGGTTTTAGCGATTCTGAGAAGGAGGCGTTCTGGGTCTGCTTAGATGAGTTGGTTAGCAGTATTCCTGACGAACAATTCTTAGTGCTGGGTGGCGATTTCAATGGTCACATCGGTGAGAGGGCAGATGGCTACAAAAGCGCTCATGGCGGTTTTGGCTTCGGAACCAGGAATGTCGGTGGGTCAGCCTTGTTGGACTTTGCTACTGCTCCGGAGTTGGTTATCGTGAATTCGATTTTTCAGAAGAGGGAGGAGCACCTCATCACCTTTAGTAGCGGGGGAAACGTCACTCAGATTGACTACCTACTTATGCGCAGTCGGGATGTCAGGACGTGCATGGATTGCAAGGTGTTCCGGAGTGAGGCCTGTGCATCCCAGCACCGGCTGTTGGCCATGGATCTGACCTTGGGTGGTCGAGTTATACGCAGGTCGAGAGAGTTCGGACCGAGAATCCTGTGGAAAGATCTGAAGGGCGAGAAGGCAGTCGAATTCAGGGAGTCTCTGGTCATCGTAGGTAGTTTTGCTCGTGATGGAGATGCTAACTGTAGGTGGACCAAAATGGCGAAGGACATTCGGTGTGTGGCCGAAAAAGTGGTGGGGATTTCCTCGGGTAGGTTCAGGAGTCTTGGTGGTGGAACGTGGAGGTCCAAACGAAAGTTAAGGCTAAACGTGCGCTCTTTAAAGAGCTTTTGTCTATGAGTGCAGGGGCGGAGAGGAGTCGGAAGATGGAAGCGTACAAGGTGGCGAGACGGGAGGCAAAGAAAGCCGTGGCGAAAGCCAAAGGGGAAGCCTATGAGGGGTTGTACAAGCGCCTGGACACCAAGGAAGGAACGAATGCTATCTTTAAACTAGCTAAAGCTAGGGATAGAGGGCGGCGCGACCTGGGTGCTGTTAAGTTTATAAAGGATGAGTCAGACCTAGTGTTACTAAATGAAGATGCTATTAAGGAGAGGTGGAGTTCGTACTTCCATAACCTTTTCAATGAGAATAGGAGGAGTTGGGCCGGTGGGGTACTAGAGTTCCCCCCTCGTCTCCTTGTGAGCGTATCAGCGAGGACGAGGTCAAGGGGGCCATTCGTAAGATGGCGAAAAGGAAGGCGGTGGGTCCGGATTAGATCCCAATCGAGGTGTGGATTTGTCTTGGCGAAGTTGGCGTTCAATGGCTAGTTAATCTGTTCAATGATCTCCTCTTGGGTGCTAAGATGCCAGCAGAATGGAGGTGTAGTGTTGTAGTTCCTTTTTTCAAGAACAAAGGTGATGCTCAGAGTTGTAGTAACTATCGGGGTATTAAATTACTCAGTCATACTATGAAACTCTGGGAGAGAGTGGTAGAAGGCCGGATTAGAAGAGAAGTTGAAATCTCAGAGAATCAATTTGGTTTTATGTAAGAACCCAGGTTTTTGTAATATTTCTAAAATGATCATAAACAACGATTGGTGGAAGTCATGTAAAATTTTTAAGATCATATTATATGAATGAAGAAGTATTTATACTTTTATGAATAAAGTATCGTTGTACAAAGAAGAAAGGGATTGCAGAAACCGCCAAATTACGTAGATTTTCACTTTTATTAAATATTGGTATAAATATGGGATATTGAGGTTAAGAAAATCTCTAAGCTAAGTTAAACACCAAGGCAAGGAATTATGGAATTTATTAGAAGAATTTTAATGACAAATGTTCAAGAACGATGAAAGAAATTTCTACACGACGAAACGTTTTTACAAGAAAATCTCCAAACTTGCATATGGAATTAAATGGTAAGCATTGGTTGATTATTAAGGTGAGTAATATACATGCAAGTACCATGCAATATGCCATGCAAGTGCCATGCAAAATAATTAGTTTTAAATCAAACTAATTATTTCAAATTCAATCAAATTAGAGTGAATAGTAAAGGGGACAAACTTTCTTGATTTAGGGAGACAAATT
Source organism: Saposhnikovia divaricata (assembly GCA_036435485.1). Lineage (NCBI taxonomy): Eukaryota > Viridiplantae > Streptophyta > Magnoliopsida > Apiales > Apiaceae > Saposhnikovia > Saposhnikovia divaricata. Next base: position 130,905,377 of record CM071594.1, on the reverse strand, counting down.
GGAAAGTGGGTGTCCTACACTTTTACCATGGTATGGCTGCATCCTTGAGTGTAATTTAACTTCATAATTCAGTTGCTAATCACACCCAAGCATCCAAGAAAAACAAGAAACTCTCTCTCCCATTTTCAAGCAATTCCCGACCAAACTCTATAGGGGTGTCTTTCCGATTTTTTTTCACCCACTTCCCCTCATCGAAAAATTATGAAAAAAATTCCAGTTCTTCTGTACATCAATACGGAGTTGCGGATTTAATTTCGTAATTTTTCAAGGTCGTTTGATTTGTCAAATAAATTCGACAAGTTGTTGCTGCTCTTCCACTTTTCTGGATACTTTCCAAGATAGCCAAGAAAAATGAATTTTGTCTCCAAGCTCTACTCGTCCTAAAATCATCAAAATATTTCTGGGATTACTTCATGATATATCCAGGGTGAGGATTTAATTTCATGATTTTACACTAAGTATAGCTTGCTCAAATAAAATCAAGAAGTTCTTGAGTAAAGAATAACTTCTTATGAACCTTTGTTTAGATCTTGAAGTTTGAGGGTTATAATAGCTTGTGGACTTGATCTCAAGCCTTGTTAAGCTTGGTTAAGGTTGTTAAGACTCCAAGGAAGGTAAAATACTCACACCCACCTTAAACTTCATGAGTTATAAGTTGATTTGAAAGATTGATGCAAGTATGTACTTGTTTAAGGGGTTTGTGATGTTTTAACATTTATAAGTATGGGTAAATTTTGAGTAATGATAAATGGATATTACCACTGGCATTATAGACCCTTGATGATGTTTATATGATCTTGATGGTGTGTGGTTGAATTAAGTGGTTAGATGGAGTTCATGGATATTGGTAAGATTCGATTTATAGTCGTTATAATGCCAAAATTTTGTTAAACCACTTGTGCAGAATCACCCGAATTATATGAGTGTTGTTTTTGGGCAAAATTTCTTGGAAACTTGTAGATCTGACCTTGTAGAGTAATTGAGAATTTGAATCTCATAAAAAGGATTTACGGTCTATGAGTTATGCTTGTTTTAGTGAAACCGGTTAAAACGGATGAATCGTTAAGATGGACTGACTTTACAAAGCCAAACGAGCCCTTTAAATTTGGTCTGTTATTATGAAATTTTTACAGTAGCTAGGTGGTATGTCCAGGAAGTTCTCTGAAAAATTTGAGCTTAACAAGGTAAATGGTCGATTTTATAAAAATTCGGGAGCGAAGGTTGTTCAAAGCAAATCGCCATTAGAATAAAAACTTGGAAAGTGAAATGGAGATTTGGTTAAGTGAAATGGTCTTGAAAAATGGAATTAATATGTAATGCATGTTATAGGGAGTATTTGACCTATGCGAATATGTTAAGGAGGTGAAGAGTTTATTTGGTTCGTTATCACGTTTTACGAGTTGAGTACTCGTAAAGAGTCGATAATTCAAGCTTAGAATTAACGATGCCTTTATGCTTATGTTATAGATTATCGGACCATCCCTCGCACCCCGACTACTCCGATATTTCAAGGCAAGTTTTCGAAACTTGTACTTCAAGTATTTTCAAACTGTTGTTGTTGTGGTATAACTGTTATGAACTGTTTTAAAATTATTTTTGCGAATCAACATGAAATATATGGTTTATTTATGTTGATTTATAAACCTGTTTAGCAAGTACGTATGCATGAATACATATATACATGTATGCGATGATGTGTTAAAAGTTCCAAGTAGGGTATGATAACACCCTTTCTTAGTAGGGGAGTCGGAGATATTTCGTCCAGATAAGGACATAAAAACCTGGAAGTCTCCGGAGATGATATATGACTTATATTTAGTTTTAAAAATAATCCAATAAATATAAATTGGATATTTTCGGATTAAAAATTCCTTTGATGATATTAATAAATATTATTTGAATATTTATTAATAAGTTGAATAAAAACCAAAACCAAACCAAACATACCCAGTATATCCCGCTCAGAGCAGGGTCTGGGGAGGGTAGGATGTACGCAGACCATACCCCCACTTTTAAAGCGGGGAGGCTATTTCCGTGAAGACCCTCGGCTGAGTGCACAACAAACATAGAGTGTGTTGAATACAACGGAAATGATACGGAAATGGACAATGACATACCTGGGGCCCATGGCGTTCTCCACATGGGGCTTACCTATCTGTGTAGATCTATGAAACTCCTTGCTTGATGCGCTCCAACCACCCGGAAAGTTCCGCACAGAGATAACATCGTGCCAAGCTCCCTGTAACTGCAAAACCAGAAAATAGAAGACACTAAAAACGAAAAGTGAGGACGCTAAAATCGAACTTCTAAAAAATCGCTAACCGAGACAAGGCACCTCTGAGGCTCTCGATAACAGAGCCACAACCTAAAAGGGAATCCACCACTCTGATACGCCGCCTCCAAGAACACCTATCCGCGATCATGGTCTCATTTAAGTCTAAGGCCTTCAAATCCATCCTGAGCTGCTCTTCCCACGACCTCCTCGGCCTGCCTCTCCTCCTCGCCCCAACAACCGCCAGCCTCTCGACCCTCCTAACTGGGGCTTCAGCCTATGATTTTCAATTGAGGATTGTGAGTAAATATTTATTTAATGAATATTATTTAAATATTTATTGAATATTCTAAGCTTATTATTTATTTAATAAATATAATTTGAATATTTATTAAATATTCCAGGATGATTTACAAATCATATTATTTATTTCAAAATTATTTAAAACTTTAAAAAAATTATTTTAAATATTTTCTGATCGTCGAAAAAGTATTTAAAAATGGATCGGGTTCCCATTTCTTCACTGACTATAGCTTCATTCATCGAAAAGTATCGCTACCTCGCTCAAACTTATCAAAACTCGGGAACCCAAGGTTTTGGGAGCTAGTATTAATTATTTTCTCCCTTCGCTACCAATAAGAAATGCACCCTACCTAGTAAGGAGGGGCTCAGGTTTGACTAAACACTCAAAAACTCCGACCAACTCCCAAATTATGTTTGATGATGCGATTCTTAGTAATCAAAATCCGTTGACTAAAGTCAACCCACACATCAGAGTTACTTCCTCAATTACTCATGGAAGTAAAGTTGTAATGATTATCAAACCAGTTGTCAAGCTTTGTGCTTGGGGGAAACTGAATTAAATTATGTTCCCACGATGCATAGAATTCTCTCAGGGATTGGAGGAAGAGGGGACATCGCCTTCGGGCGTAGTCCAAATATTAAGGCCCATATGCGGTCAGGATGCGACCCGATAAGGGAACGTCGTCCTTCTACTAGTAGAGAAGCAGAGGCACGATATATTGGCTGATCACCAGATATCGTGGAAGAGGCTCAACCATAATCCCATTCTTCCAATTGGAATTGTACTGTAACACTGTAATGAAAGCCTAGATGCTCAATTACCGATAGTGTTAAGAGAATGATGAACTATTCAAAGTACCTCAGAAATTCTTCGTTATATTTCTGGATAAAGAATGAAAAATGTTTAATGATGGTACAATATTAGTATACAATATGGCATATGGTTTATGTTAACAAAAGTACTTTGAAAACTATTATTATATGGCTGAGCTGTATTGCTCACTCTTGCTTTTCTTTCATATATACCACCACATACTCATGGGAAGAACAAGGCAGACCCTCCGCAAAAGCGTGCTAACCGGCCAGCAGTTTAGGAGACTGTTTACGAGGTAGGTACCAGGGCAGCACCCAGTAGCATTACCACAGGTGAGCAGACTAAGTTGGATAGGTTTACAGCTTAGGTTGGTTAGATTTATTTACAAGCATGACTTGTGTAAGTTTCTGAAAACCAAACCTCCTTTTGGACGCAAGTGCCACCTTAGATGGTAATTCCTTTTTAAGTTGAACTTTTGAGATTATGACAATTTGGGTTTGTAATAACTATTTCAAGATGGTTGTAATAACTTAGTAATATTTTAATTTCGTCTCTGAGCCTATAATCTGTAAATGTTGACTGTGATTGAGGGATCACAACATACTAAAATGAAGATTAAGAATAATGAATATTAAAATGGGAATTAAGGATAGAGTGACAGCCTGGATCTCCGACCCCGGATCTAGGGGTGTTACAGAGACGATAGGAAGGTTTAAGGACCCAAACCCTTACCGAAACATATTCGGACTAATAGACATAGCCCTAACAACATTAAGCCCAATAAGGGAACTACTTATCAGAACCTCAAGGATAGTAACATTTTTTCCTTTTTGTGTAGATACCCGAGGATGTAGAGCTACCTGAGAGTTCCGAGCAGCGACATGATGATGCTCTTCTGAGAGCTGTAGATGAGCCTGATGTTGAGACAGATAGAGAGATAGTCCAGGAGGAGGATCCCAGAGCTGATGACCCTATTCCTGTAGAGGACCCAGTGGATTCAGATGAGCCAGATAGTGACCCAGAGGAGGACCCCATGGACGATGTTCCAGCTGACCCCACACCCGGAGAGGAGCATGAGGATGAGGAGGTAGTTTGGGCTGATATCCCTATGCACTCCCCTCTCCTCAGAGAGGATTCATCCCCTAGTGGATTTCATTGGGATCAGAGGAGCCTATTTCAGAGGATGGAGAAACTGAGGTTGCCCCAGAGAGTGAACCGGTTAGTCCTCCCATACAGGTTGTTAGAGCCACTGAGTACGACTGGATGGTGACTCGTATGACCACCGACCTGGTGGCAGCGGAGGCCCGAGTAGCTGAGCTGAGGTTCCAGCTAGCTGAGGAGAGACGAGCGAGACTATACTCCCAGGGGAGAGCCTCTAGAGCTAGACAGATGAGGCGGGCAGTCCTGGGGATTGAGAGGAGGGCTCTCACCCGACTTAGAGCACTTCCACATTCCCACCGCAGGAGGAGGATCCGCAGAAGTGATGCAGAGAGAGTCCTTTTGAGGACTATGCGCCGAGTTAGGGAGGCGATACGCTTTCACGCAGATTGATGGATGGTTGACCAGTTCAGTCTTCTAGTACAGAGGGATGTTGTAGTAGTTTTACTTTTGATAGCGATGTCAGTTTCGTAGTATATTTCCTCTGGATAGAAAGACATGTTAACTTGCTTTTGATGTACTTTTATATATTTCATTCTTATGTTGTACTTGAAACCGTGACTCTGAGAAGTCACTAGCATTAATATTATGTAATTTTCGTTTGATTTAGCAACTGTTTCCATTTATGTTTTCATATACATATGATGCCATGATCGTTTGATAGCTATTTATGAGGTGCATATATGCCTGTAAAAGATTTCACCTTCGAGGTGCAAATCACAGAAAACCAGACTAAGAAAAATGAGGAAACCCTAACAGAATTTTTATAAATTTATACTTTCAGAAAAATGCCACCAAGGAGAAACACAAGAACTCACCCTACCGAGTCCGCCACTCATGGTAGTAACCAACACAGGGAAGAAGAACGCCGTCACCCAGAACCGGAGGATGAGGGAGATGAGTACAATGAGTTTGAAGATGAGGATTATGAGGAAGAAGAAGAGGACCCTATGGAACAGTTTATGCGCCTGATGAGGCAAAATCTGGAACGCCAGCCGCGACCCCAGCCACCACCCCGCGGCCCCAACAATGCAATAGCCAATGCCTTTAAGGCATTTAAATCAATTAAACCCCCAGAATTCCAGGGGACAGCAGACCCCGTTGAGGCCAGGGCTTGGTTGAAGGAGATGGAAAAGACCTTTGAGATTATGGGCACTGAGGAAGCCCAGAAAACTATTTTTGCTACATACCTGCTTAAGGGAGAGGCCAACTATTGGTGGGAGGCCAAGAAAAATGTGGAACCAGCTGGAGTGGTTACATGGGACAGATTCACAGAGTTATTCTTAGAAAGGTACTTTCCAAGGTTTATGGAGACCCAGATGGAACTCAAGTTCCTAGAGCTTAAACAAGACAATATGACTGTAGCTGTATATGAGGCTAGGTTCACTGAGCTATCAAGGTTCGTTCCAGATTATGTGAACACTGAAATTAAGAGGACAAAGAGGTTTCAACAAGGATTGAAACATTGGATCCAGAACCGTGTCGCGGTGTTAGAAATTACAGATTACGCCACTCTAGTACAAAAGGCATCAATTGTGGAGGCAGGAAGTGAGCAGTCTCAGAAGGACAAGATCATGAAGAAAAGAAAGTTTGAAAGTCGAAGTAGTGGTGCTGCAAGTAGGAGTTTCTCCAGCAAGTTTGTTAGAGGAACAGTGACCCAGCCAGCCAAAAGCACAGGGTTTAACAGAACAGAAAGCAAGAGTGTTGGCCAAGGAGGTGGGTCAACCAGGGCACCCATATCAGGACAGTCGCGCCCTCCCCTACCTAATTGTAAGACTTGTGGGAAGAAACATTCAGGAGTATGTCTCCAGGGTACGACGACGTGTTTCAAGTGTGGACAGATCGGACACTATTCCAACAATTGCCCCAGAGGAACTCAATCATGAAATGTTTCCAGTGTGGAGGTACGGACCACTGGAAGAAAGACTGCCCTAAATTGAAACCGACAGGATCAAGGATGAGCGGTACTGCATCCAATCGACCACCCACCGCTAGAACTTTCAACATGACAGTGCAAGATATAGTGAGGGATGTGGATGTCATCGCAGGTACCCTCTCCCTTAACACCTTGAGTGCAAATACTTTGTTTGATTCTGGAGCTACTAAGTCTTTTATATCACAAGATTTTGCATGCAAACTAAACTTGAAACCAGAAATGTTAAAGGAACGACTAATGGTAGAAATAGCTAACCATGAAGTGGTTCCTGTGAGCCAGATATACCCTAACTGCGATATAGTAATAGGAGGTCACCACTTTCAGGCAGACCTAATTCCGTTTAAGTTAGGCGGATTCGATGTCATTTTAGGGATGGATTGGTTGGCAAGTAATGGTGCCCAGATTGATTGCAAGAGCAAGAAAGTTAGGATAAAGGTGTCAGGAAAGAAAGAGGTCATATTCAAAGGACAGCGACAGACTCAAAAATTCTTGACTGTTGCTCAAGCGAAAAAGTTAGTACGAAAGGGCAGCGAGGCCTACTTAGCTTATGTATTAGACACGAAGCAAAGAAACCCTGAACTGAAGGACATTCCAGTTGTCATGGAATTTGAAGATGTGTTTCCAGAAGACCTTCCTGGGTTACCACCCGATAGGGAAATCGAGTTTGCGATAGAATTAGCACCAGGAACCGCACCAGTTTCTAAAGCCCCCTATCGATTGGCCCCCGTTGAGATGAAAGAACTGGCCACTCAGTTGCAAGAACTGTTGGATAAGGGCATGATAAGACCAAGTGTGTCCCCATGGGGTGCCCCAGTGTTGTTTGTAAAGAAAAAGGATGGTAGTATGAGGCTATGTATAGACTACAGAGAGTTGAATAAGTTAACCATTAAGAACAAGTACCCCTTGCCTAGGATTGACGACCTTTTTGACCAACTCAAGGGAGCAGTTCACTTTTCGAAGATAGACCTGAGAACGGGGTACCATCAGTTAAAGATCAAACCGGAAGATATACCCAAGACTGCTTTTCGCACTAGGTACGGCCATTATGAGTTTCTAGTGATGTCCTTTGGACTGACTAACGCCCCCGCGGCATTCATGGACTTGATGAACCGAGTATTCAAACAATACCTAGACAAGTGTGTCATAGTTTTCATTGACGATATTTTGATTTATTCAAAGACTGAGGAAGAACATGCGGAACACTTGAGGATAGTCCTAGGAATCCTGAGGGAAGAAAAGTTGTATGCCAAATTCTCTAAATGCGAATTTTGGTTGAGGGAGGTACAATTCTTAGGTCATGTGGTTAGTAGTGAAGGAGTACTAGTTGACCCTGCCAAAATAGAGGCAATATCAAAATGGGAAAGACCGACCACCCCGATCGAAGTAAGAAGTTTCGTGGGACTAGCCGGGTATTATAGGAGGTTTGTGCAAGACTTTGCCAAACTGGCAGCCCCATTGACCCGACTCACCAGAAAGACTGAAAAGTTTGAATGGAATGAGAAATGTGACGAGAGCTTTCAAGAGCTAAAGAAAAGATTAATGACCGCCCCAGTGCTAGCACTGCCAGATGATAAGGGGGACTTTGTGATCTATAGTGATGCATCGCATAAAGGACTAGGTTGCGTGCTCATGCAGCACGGTAAGGTGATTGCATATGCTTCCCGACAGTTAAAGGAGTATGAAGTAAGATACCCTACCCATGATTTAGAGCTAGCCACGATAGTCTTCGCATTAAAGATATGGAGGCATTACCTATATGGAGAAAAGTGTGAAATTTACACAGATCATAAAAGCCTCAAGTACATCTTTACCCAGAAAGAATTGAATATGAGACAGAGAAGATGGCTAGAGTTAATCAAGGATTACGATTGTGAGATTCGTTATCATCCAGGAAAGGCCAATGTGGTGGCCGATGCCCTTAGCAGGAAGGAAAGGCTCAAGATGATGACTTCAGCAGAAGAATTAATAAAGGAAATGGAGAAGTTAGAAATCGAAGTTAAGACATTGAGAAGTAGCCAAGAAGTGTTAATGGGAATTCAGATCCAGCCTCCATTATTGGAAAAGATTCGAATATGCCAAGAGCAAAAGATGGAAGAGGAAAAGAACTCGGAGGAAGAGATATTGACCGGGGAGGAAATTAAGTACGAAAGAGATGCAGGAGGAATCATGAGATATGCAACGAGAATTTGGGTCCCAAATGTTCAGGAACTAAAGGATGAAATCCTATATGAAGGACATAACTCAAGGTACTCTGTGCACCCAGGTACCACGAAGATGTATAGAGATTTGAAAGAATACTATTGGTGGCCCAACATGAAGAAGGATGTGACAGAATGGGTCAATAGATGTTTGACCTGCCAACGGGTAAAGGCAGAACACCAACGACCTAGTGGACTACTGCAACCCCTAGAGATTCCAGAATGGAAGTGGGAGCACCTAGCCATGGATTTTGTAGTAGGACTCCCAAGGACCAAGACTAACCACGATGTGATATGGGTAATCGTCGATAGGTTGACTAAGTCCGCCCACTTTCTCCCAATTAATGAGAGGTACACGGTCAATAGATTAGTAGACATCTATATAAGGGAAATTGTGGTACGACATGGAGTTCCCGTGACCATTGTATCCGACAGAGACCCGAGGTTTAACTCCAGGTTCTGGAGGAGCTTTCAAGACTGTGTGGGAACCAAGCTAAATATGAGTACTGCATACCACCCCCAGACTGACGGACAAAGTGAAAGAACAATTCAGACCTTAGAGGACATGCTGAGGGTGTGTGTTATGGATTTCAAGGGAAGTTGGGAAGAGCACTTACCATTGATTGAGTTTGCTTATAACAACAGTTATCACTCGAGTATCGGAATGCCCCCATATGAAGCCCTCTATGGCCGGAAATGTCGTTCTCCCTTATGTTGGGAAGAAGTTGGTGAGAGGAAGATATTAGGACCTGAACTGGTACAACAGACAAGAGATGTGATAGTCCTAATCAGGGGAAGATTGGTAGCAGCCCAAGACAGACAACGTAAGTATGCCGACTTAGCTCGGAAGGATAGAGAATATGAAGTAGGAGATATGGTGCTGCTAAAGGTATCTCCCTGGAAAGGACCGATGAGGTTTGGGAAGAAAGGGAAGTTGAGTCCGAGATACATCGGACCTTTCGAGATATTAAGGCGGATTGGACAAGTGGCTTACAAGTTAGCCTTACCTCCAAGTCTGCAGCAAGTACATAACGTTTTCCATGTGTCTATGCTGAGGAAGTACAATCGCAATGCGAAACATATAGTGGAACATGAGCATGTAGATTTACAGCCAGATTTGTCCTACGTCGAGCGACCGGTGGAAATCATAGACCGGAAAGAGCAAGTACTCAGAAACAAGACCATCAGCCTGGTAAGAGTTTTATGGACTAATCACAATGTCGAGGAATCAACCTGGGAATTGGAAAGCGCCATGCAAGAGAAGTACCCCCATCTGTTCTAGAAATGATTCCGGGACGGAATCCTTTTAAGGAGGGAAGGTTGTAAGAACCCAGGTTTTTGTAATATTTCTAAAATGATCATAAACAACGATTGGTGGAAGTCATGTAAAATTTTTAAGATCATATTATATGAATGAAGAAGTATTTATACTTTTATGAATAAAGTATCGTTGTACAAAGAAGAAAGGGAATGCAGAAACCGCCAAATTACGTAGATTTTCACTTTTATTAAATATTGGTATAAATATGGGATATTGAGGTTAAGAAAATCTCTAAGCTAAGTTAAACACCAAGGCAAGGAATTATGGAATTTATTAGAAGAATTTTAATGACAAATGTTCAAGAACGATGAAAGAAATTTCTACACGACGAAACGTTTTTACAAGAAAATCTCCAAACTTGCATATGGAATTAAATGGTAAGCATTGGTTGATTATTAAGGTGAGTAATATACATGCAAGTACCATGCAATATGCCATGCAAGTGCCATGCAAAATAATTAGTTTTAAATCAAACTAATTATTTCAAATTCAATCAAATTAGAGTGAATAGTAAAGGGGACAAACTTTCTTGATTTAGGGAGACAAATTGGAAAGTTGGTGTCCTACACTTTTACCATGGTATGGCTGCATCCTTGAGTGTAATTTAACTTCATAATTCAGTTGCTAATCACACCCAAGCATCCAAGAAAAACAAGAAACTCTCTCTCCCATTTTCAAGCAATTCCCGACCAAACTCTATAGGGGTGTCTTTCCGATTTTTTTTCACCCACTTCCCCTCATCGAAAAATTATGAAAAAAATTCCAGTTCTTCTATACATCAATACGGAGTTGCGGATTTAATTTTGTAATTGTTCAAGGTCGTTTGATTGGTCAAATAAATTCGACAAGTTGTTGCTGCTCTTCCACTTTTCTGGATACTTTCCAAGATAGCCAAGAAAAATGAATTTTGTCTCCAAGCTCTACTCGTCCTAAAATCATCAAAATGTTTCTGGGATTACTTCATGATATATCCAGGGTGAGGATTTAATTTCATGATTTTACACTAAGTATAGCTTGCTCAAATAAAATCAAGAAGTTCTTGAGTAAAGAATAACTTCTTATGAACCTTTGTTTAGATCTTGAAGTTTGAGGGTTATAATAGCTTGTGGACTTGATCTCAAGCCTTGTTAAGCTTGGTTAAGGTTGTTAAGACTCCAAGGAAGGTAAAATACTCACACCCACCATAAACTTCATGAGTTATAAGTTGATTTGAAAGATTGATGCAAGTATGTACATGTTTAAGGGGTTTGTGATGTTTTAACATTTATAAGTATGGGTAAATTTTGAGTAGTGATAAATGGATATTACCACTGGCATTATAGACCCTTGATGATGTTTATATGATCTTGATGGTGTGTGGTTGAATTAAGTGGTTAGATGGAGTTCATGGATATTGGTAAGATTCGATTTATAGTCGTTATAATGCCAAAATTTTGTTAAACCACTTGTGCAGAATCACCCGAATTATATGAGTGTTGTTTTTGGGCAAAATTTCTTGGAAACTTGTAGATCTGACCTTGTAGAGTAATTGAGAATTTGAATCTCATAAAAAGGATTTACGGTCTATGAGTTATGCTTGTTTTAGTGAAACCGGTTAAAACGAATGAATCGTTAAGATGGACTGACTTTACAAAGCCAAACGAGCCCTTTAAAATTGGTCTTTTACTATGAAATTTTTACAGTAGCTAGGTGGTATGTCCAGGAAGTTCTCTGCAAAATTTGAGCTTAACAGGGTAAATGGTCGATTTTATAAAAATTCGGGAGCGAAGGTTGTTCAAAGCAAATCGCCATTAGAATAAAAACTTGGAAAGTGAAATGGAGATTTGGTTAAGTGAAATGGTCTTGAAAAATGGAATTAATATGTAATGCATGTTATAGGGAGTATTTGACCTATGCGAATATGTTAAGGAGGTGAAGAGTTTATTTGGTTCGTTATCACGTTTTACGAGTTGAGTACTAGTAAAGAGTCGATAATTCAAGCTTAGAATTAACGATGCCTTTATGCTTATGTTATAGATTATCGGACCATCCCTCGCAGCCCGACTACTCCGAGATTTCAAGGCAAGTTTTCGAAACTTGTACTTCAAGTATTTTCAAACTGTTGTTGTGGTATAACTGTTATGAACTGTTTTAAAATTATTTTTGCGAATCAGCATGAAATATATGGTTTATTTATGTTGATTTATAAACCTGTTTAGCAAGTACGTATGCATGAATACATATATACATGTATGCGATGATGTGTTAAAAGTTCCAAGTAGGGTATGATAACACCCTTTCTTAGTAGGGGAGTCGGAGATATTTCGTCCGGATAAGGACATAAAAACCCGGAAGTCTCCGGAGATGATATATGACTTATATTTAGCTTTAAAAATAATCCAATAAATATAAATTGGATATTTTCGGATTAAAAATTCCTTTGATGATATTAATAAATATTATTTGAATATTTATTAATAAGTTGAATATGATTTTCAATTGAGGATTGTCAGTAAATATTTATTTAATAAATATTATTTAAATATTTATTGAATATTCTAAGCTTATTATTTATTTAATAAATATTATTTGAATATTTATTAAATATTCCAGGATGATTTACAAATCATATTATTTATTTCAAAATTATTTAAAACTTTAAAAAAAATATTTTAAATATTTTCTGATCGTCGAAAAGTATTTAAAAATGGATCGGGTTCCCATTTCTTTACTGACTATAGCTTCATTCATCGAAAAGTATCGCTACCTCGCTCAAACTTATCAAAACTCGGGAACCCAAGGTTTTGGGAGCTAGTATTAATTATTTTCTCCCTTCGCTACCAATAAGAAATCCACCCTACCTATTATGTTTGACTAAACACTCAAAAACTTCGTCCAACTCCCAAATTATGTTTGATGATGCGATTCTTAGTAATCAAAATCCGTTGACTAAAGTCAACCCACACATCAGAGTTACTTCCTCAATTACTCATGGAAGTAAAGTTGTAATGATTATCAAACCAGTTGTCAAACTTTGTGCTTGGGGGAAACTGAATTAAATTCTGTTCCTACGATGCATAGAATTCTCTCAGGGATTGGAGGAAGAGGGGACATCGCCTTCGGGCGTAGTCCAAATATTAAGGCCCATATGCGGTCAGGATGCGACCCGATAAGGGAACGTCGTCCTTCTACTAGTAGAGAAGCAGAGGCACGATATATTGGCTGATCACCAGATATCGTGGACGAGGCTCCAGCATAATCCCATTCTTCCAATTGGAATTGTACTGTAACACTGTAATGAAAGCCTAGATGCTCAATTACCGATAGTGTTAAGAGAATGATGAACTATTCAAAGTACCTCAGAAATTCTTCGTTATATTTCTGGATAAAGAATGAAAAATGTTTAATGATGGTACAATATTAGTATACAATATGGCATATGGTTTATGTTAACAAAAGTACTTTGAAAACTATTATTATATGGCTGAGTTGTATTGCTCACTCTTGCTTTTCTTTCATATATACCACCACACAACAACAGATACTCATGGCAAGAACAATGCAGACCCTCCGCAAAAGCGTGCTAACCGGCCAGCAGTTTAGGAGACTGTTTACAAGGCAGGTACCAGGGCAGCACCCAGTAGCATTACCACAGGTGAGCAGACTAAGTTGGATAGGTTTACAGCTTAGGTTGGTTAGATTTATTTACAAGCATGACTTGTGTAAGTTTCTGAAAACCAAACCTCCTTTTGGACGCAAGTGCCGCCTTAGATGGTAGTTCCTTTTTAAGTTGAACTTTTGAGATTATGACAATTTGGGTTTGTAATAACTATTTCAAGATGGTTGTAATAACTTAGTAATATTTTAATTTCGTCTCTGAGCCTATAATCTGTAAATGTTGAGTGTGATTGAGGGATCACAACATACTAAAATGAAGATTAAGAATAATGAATATTAAAATGGGAATTAAGGATAGAGTGATAGCCTGGATCTCCGACCCCGGATCTAGGGGTGTTACATTTTATGCCGGGGAGATCGACGACCGAGGCCATTCATCTCGTCAGACGCCTTATGGAGAAGTTCAGGGAGCGCCGCAAAGACCTCCACATGGTGTTCATTGATCTCGAGAAGGCTTATGACAGTATCCCCCGTGAAGCGATTTGGAAGGCCCTCGTAGAGCGGAGTGTATCGTCGTCATACGTAAGAGTGATACAAGACATGTACTCCCAAGCTACTTCTTGCATCCGGACCCCAGTGGATGACTCACGTTTCTTCCCTGTGGAGATTGGGCTTCATCAGGGATCGGCCCTTAGTCCTCTCCTTTTCACACTTATCCTGGATGTCATGTCACGCGGGATACTTGACGCCGTCCCGTGGTGCATGCTCTTCGCTGACGATATTGTGCTAGTGGCGGAGTCTAGGGGGGAGGTCAACGAGAAGTTGGAACTATGGAGATCAAATTTGGAGTCACAAGGCTTGCGGGTGAGTAGAACTAAAACTGAGTATCTCTGGTGCAACTTCAGTGGCGAGGCCATCGACGAAGGCGTGGAGGTTAAGATCGAAGATCAGATCGTCCCGCGTACGGATAAGTTCAAGTATCTGGGGTCGATCATCCAGAAGGAAGGTGGGGTTGAAGACGATGTCAAGCATCGTATCAATGCTGGGTGGCTAAGGTGGAGGGCAGCGTCAGGGGTGTTGTGCGACAAGAAGGTTCCTTTAAAGTTGAAAGGGAGATTCTATAGAGCAGCTATCCGGCCTGCGATGTTATATGGTTCGGAGTGCTGGGCAGCGAAGAAGCCCCACGAAATCACGTTGGAAGCAGCGGAAATGAGGATGTTGCGGTGGTCGTGCGGCCGCACGTTGCTAGATAGAATCCCTAATAGGGTGTTCAGGACCGAGCTCGAAGTGGCGCCCCTCTCTGCGAAAGTTAGAGAAGGGAGGTTGAGATGGTTCGGCCACGTCCGTAGGAGGCGGCCGGAAGCTCCAGTGCGAAGGGTCGAGAATCTTTCGGTTGATGGGGTGAGGAGGAGAGGCAGACCGAGGAGGTCATAGGAAGAGCAGCTTAGGTTGGATTTGAAGGCTATGAACCTAAGTGAGACCATGACCGCTGACAGGTGTTCGTGGAGGCGGCAAATCAGAGTGGTGGACTCTCTTCTAGGGCACGGCTCTATAGTGGAGAACCTCAGAGTTGGGTTGTCTCGGATGACATTATCTTAGGAGTTTGGCTTTTGCCGATTTATTTTCTCATTTTCATTTATTATTTTTATTATCATATGTTTCCCGGTTGTGCAGGTGCAGGGAGCTTCGCTTGGTGGTATCTAGGGGCATGGTAGGTAAGTCCCGTGTGGAGAAAGCCATGGGCTCAGGTATTGCTGTGAACGTTGTCGTATATACTTTAGATTCCTTTGTATTTATCACACACCGTATATGTCGTGCACATAGCCGAGGGTCTTCACGGAAACAGCCTCCCTACCCTAAAAAGTGGGGGCATGGTCTGCGTACAACCTACCATCCGCAGACCCTGCTCTGAGCGGGATATACTGGGTATGTTTGGTTTGGTTTGGTTTGGTTTTGCATAATAAGATAACAAAGCTGAATTAAATGGCCACGTCTAACCAGTTCGTAGTAGCCAAGCTCTAATAAAGGCTCCAACTAAACAAACAATAAGACGTACATTACTATTCTTAAGAAAAGAATAAATATCATGACAGAGCATTTAAATTTTCTCCAATCACCAGGTTAATCACTATATATATTACCTCATTAAATTGTGAAAAATAATTAACAAAAAAGTTAACGAACAAAATCAATCATTAGAAAATATAAAATCTAAAATATATAGTTGTAATCACGCAAATACATTTTCTCATTTCAACTTGGACCTATAATTCTTTAATATCAAAAAATTTCCAAATCATATACTAGGTTCCAATTCACTTGCATAGAGACAAGATCAATATTTTAATTGTGTGATGTGCTAAAATAAATGACAATTAAAAACCCAAGCGCACGGTTCAATCGTTGAAATTATTTTAGATTCGTTCCTCGGAGACTAATATTTTCGCAAACTTAATTTTTAACTTAATCGAATTAGGACAAGTTTGATTTTTGAAAATTTGATTGGATTTTATACTAATTAATTTCGAAAAGGCAATTTAATCTAATTTTAAAAGAAAACTAAATTTTATTCTAATTCTAAACTAATTAATTAAAAGTAAATGAGCAAAATTATTAAAAGTAGAATTTTAAATTTAACTAATTTTATTTACACAAAAATTCTAACAAAATTTCGACATGACTTATTCGAAAATTAAACGATCCAAAAACACGACTCATTACTAAATTACGGACTCAACAAAACACAAGATTTAAAACCATAACTACAACCTAGTGGACTCAGAAGAATAAACCAGGAAACTCAGTATTAATCGAACAAACACAGCAGCAAAAACAATAAAAAAAAAGTGTAAAGTGCACTTTGTGTACCTGAACTTTAGCCAAGACACCACTTGAAATAACATAGTTTCAAGTCTGCCATGGGCAATACTGAACAAAGTACTTACTTACAGTTAGTGTACTACCGTCTATTTTTCACTAACGGTGTCAAATGTTCAAGGGTAAAACAGACTTTTCTAGTAGCACAGATCCTGAACATAACATTTTTACCATGCATCTAGTAACACAGATCAAACACAAAACAATTTAAACAAAATAAAAGAAAACAAACAAGAACATATGAATGTTCTTGCTGTCCCCAGATTCCGGAAAAGTTGATATGCAGAATCCGGCCGGCAACAAATCCGGCGAACCCAAAACTACTTGTTTACACCCCAGCACCTGCCAGTGCCGCCGAGCTCCACCTTCTTATTCCGGCAACCTCGAAACCTCTTACACCTCCATTCTTCAAGCCCAATTTGTAACAACGTTGCCAAAGCCTGGCACAATTGCAACGTCGCCCCTCTTTCCCAAAACACCTGAAGACCTCACTCTACCTCAATGTAAACCCATTCTCAACTCCGATTAAACCCAGCCTCCACCTCCGATTTCAACCACGCAAACCCATCTCCGGCGCCCTACACAACCACACCCCACAGCAACTCTCTCTCGTAACTCCACCCCTAAAACTCCCTCCCGTCTGCTGCAATTTCAAAACCCACAACCACCATCCTTCATCCATCAACCCACCTCTGATTTCAACCCACGATCCATCACATGTAAACCAAATAACACCACCACACCTGAGCACCACACAACACTCCCACCTTTCCTTTCACCACCCTCGACGTCGCTGTTCACCACCAACCTCCATCCTCTCCTGTGCTTTTCCTTCACAAACCCAGCAAAACCCAATCCCCTCCCCCTATTTTCTTTTTATTTCACCTTTGATTTTAATTTTTTTAATTCTCTAATAAACAAAATTAGAAAGAACAATAGACGGTAGTGGAAAATATATCTAAAAAATAGAATTAGGAAAAGTCTGTTTTACCCCTGGACATTTGACACCGTTAGTGAAAAATAGACGGTAGTACACTAACTGTAAGTAAGTACTTTGTTCAGTATTGCCCATGGCAGATAGAAACTATGGTATTTCAAGTGGTGTCTTGGCCAAAGTTCAGGTATACAAAGTGCACTTTACTCTAAGAAAACAGACCATTCGAAACGCGACCGAGTTAACTCATAAACAAAATAAAACTCAGCAACCACAGACTAAGCAACAGCAAAACTCAGAACGAAAGGAAATTCGGCAAAACACACACAATCACAACGACTACAAACAGCAGCTCAATTCAAAATTAAAGAACTCGGTACAACTTGCAAGAACAGACAACACAAGCTCGGAATATAACTCGGTGAAACTTCAAACTCAGCATCAACTCAATTCTAAAACAAGTGAATTAATACTAAACTCAGAAAACTCGCAGCGAACTTAGAAACTTCGAACAATAGATACTAAACTCAGTACACAACAGAACAACAACTGAATTAACCCGGCAGACTCAATTAACTTAAAACGCGTAAACCAGAACCGAGTCAACTCGACAGTGAAACTCAGAAAAACGCAACTAAATCATAGCAGTTCTACAACGGAATGGGGGAACGGGGTTTGTTGATTCGAAATGAAACAAAGGAGTGAAGAAGTTGGTGTTGTACGTTCGATTTAAAAAGAAAAAAAAAAGTTGTTTTTATTCAAAGAAGAAGAAAAATGGAGATGGGTTTGCCTGGGCTGAAACAGGGAAAAGGCTGTTATTTAGCTTCGAATAAAACTATAACAGGGAGGTTGACTTCAAATTAAATCCAAAACAAACAGAAAATACGTAAAGAAAATTAAACTAATATTTTTTTTATTTAAAAAAAAAAAAGAAAAACAACTAAATACGATAATAAAGAAGTTAACTACAAAATTAAAATTGCACTCAAATGAGGATATGATTTTAAATGGCCCACAATAAAATGGAGATTTAAAGGGGCATAATTACGAATTAAAGCTAAAATTAAAACGACGAGCAAGAAAATAAAAGATCGTTATTTTCAGCCCATAGTGGTTAGCATTTCGCTACTTTGTCCACTAATCGGATTTACAAAAATAACGAAGCAGGGCAATATAATGAAAGAACAAGACAAAAAATTAAAGGAAATGAAATTGCATTAAAATTAAAAAGAGTGTTTACAAGATTTGAAACTAAAAAAAAAACAAGAAATTAAAGCTACCCTAAAATTTAAGTTTATAAATACAAGGGAAGTGAGGAGGTATTTATAGGATGAGAATTAGGGTTAAGGGGGGTGTTGGGTAAATCCCCACCATACATTTGTGGTGTGTGGTGGTGAAATCCTAGCCATCTATTTGTTTCCTTCCCCCTTAAGCTTTGAAGAGTTGATCTTGGCCATACACTTATGTAGTGTGTTGGGATGATCTCCACCTTCCACATGTCCTTCAAGATTCATTTTCCACCAAGCTCCTAATTCTTTTTCCTCTTTTCATTTAAGTCCTTTTTCTTCCTCTTTTTCCCTTCCTTGCTCTTTATTTCTTTATTTTGCCATTTCTTTATTTATTCACGAATTTCCTGAAATGCAAAAAAATAAATTATTAAAATACGAGTTCAAGCAATAAATCGGTAATAAAAATATGCAAAAATATGTACTTATCAAATGCCCCCATACCTATCTTTTGCTCGTCCTCGAGTAAAACAAAAAAAGAAAATCTAGATAAAAAAAAGTTCTATACTCCTTTTCGTAGGTGTGACGGTTGCATTTGGCATATGTAACAAGCCCTTTAAACCCCTAGGCAGCCCTAGTGGACGAGTGAGGTCTCGTGAGGGCCTATAGTGAATGTACCCACAAAATCCATCTAGTTCGTATAAAAGATTACATGGAAATGCAACACCACACATACATATCCTCTCATGATACATCAACTTAAGAATCAAAATGAATTTGCAAAGTCTTGGTGTGGAAAGTGCAAGGATTCACATAGTCTACTTAAAGAAGCATGCACGAGTGATTACAAGTTCATGTCAAGTGCAAAAATTATTGGAAACCATGCTAAGTCTACAAGAGCACACCTTAGAGTTAAAACTTGAGATCTCATATGCAAAAGAAACAAGCAATACCTCACATTTCACTCACAAAAGAACATTCACTCAAGAACAAGGGTAAGTGTATCACTCAATTTCAACAAAATCAAAAGCATGCTTGACATTTGGTATCATTCTAACTTAAACACAACATACATCAATGATGACAATCAATAGGTCTTTATTTGGGTTGTAATGGGGCTAGGGACATGGTATGTCAAGAAAGGCCAAAACAAGGTGAATTGTCAAAAGCTAGTAGTCACCATGGAAGTCATGCACAACACCAAACTTCCTCCCCACACAATTATTTTTCTATTTTCAACAAAAAGACTTGACTAGTCGAAATGAAGGAGGATTACAAAAATATAAGTATGCTCTCATATATATATTTTTTTTTATGAGAGCTAAGATAAACATAAGCAACCATAATCCTCCTTTAGATTTAACTTGAAAATCGACTAACAAGGTAACAAAACATATATTTCCTCAAAAGTTATGAACAAAAGTATACCCATCTCACAACCTTATTACTCCCTCAAGTTCCTACTAGCCTTTGACAAATTGGGATCAAATATACGTAATGCTGTACAAGAAAAAAGGTCTTAGGCGAGTAATGTGGTGTGTTACCGAAAGAATTTGATTAAGCTCAAAGGGGTAACTAATTGATCACATAAGAATGGTGTGGATATTTTGGAAATATTGGTTATTCCTAATGCCTTTATCATCTTATCATCAATCAATGTCATGTGTTTCAAGAAAGAACTAAAACAAGTGCTAGCAATGCAAATGATAAGTGGACACTCAAGCAAAAGAATATAAATGCAAAAGATATGCATATAGGCTCAAAACTCACTTGGTGTGGTAGAACATAATCATTCTCAAGTAAAGGTATCCTCAATGCACCTACTTGTACTCAAAGCATGAAAACCAAATCATCTTACACCTAATCATGACCTTCTAATTTCTTGCACAAATCAAATAAGTCTACTAGTTTCACCTTGCTAGTGTAAGTGTGTGGACAAGAACTTAGCAAATCACTTCTCAATCAAAAGTTAAAGGATCACAAGATTATCATAGCATGTAAGGGTGCATCAAGCAACTGCAATCAATTAATAAGACTAGAATAATATTAGAACTCTACTATTTACAATTCTACAACTCTTTTTGTGATTTTTTCATTTTTTTAATTTTTTTGGATTTTCTGATTTTTATATTTACACTAAAAACCTCCCCCATACCTAAATCATGCATTGTCCTCAATGTATGCAAATGTAAGAGAAATGAGTAAATGAGAACGAGGTAATACCTGATAAGGGATGACGGAAAGGAATGAAATTGAAAAACAACTAATTTACACTACTCACACACACTTATACTCCCCCATACCTGAATTTCACGAGGGGAGGCAAAGGAATAAAATCGAATTAGCCGATGCCGGTAGGAAGCAAGGAATGAATTTTCGAGAAGAGCTCAAGATGCCGTTGAAGCTCTAACACCTTAGTGACTTTTGCAAGAAGACAAAAATATTCTTTCAAAGTAAAAGCATTGTAACCACTAGTGTTTTCCACAGACCAAAGTAAGGCTTCTTTATGTTGTTTAAGCAAATTAATTAATTGGATTTCTTGGTCCGGGTTTAAATCACTATTGATAACAGCGGAGAGAAGTTTGTCTTTTTGCAAGAAAATGTGATCGAAAGTGGAGGGGTGTGTTACGAAATCAAGTGGAGGTGGCTCACCAACGAGAGTTGTAACAATGGTACTAGGGTTGACATGGTCAGTATTAGATTCAACCTCCCATTTAGAACAAATATGATTTAAAGCCCCTGACAACTCATCGAAAGTAGGTGGATCACCAACGGGATTTTTGACAACGGCTTCAACATTAACATCCTCGGGTGGAGTCTCCCATTTGGAACAAATGTCGTCTAACTCTCTCAACATTTCTTCCGAGGACATATCCCTTAACGAATCAACATACTCTCGGTTAGACTCATGGTTGACTTTGAAATCCTCATTGAGAAGAGACTCAATCTTACTATCCTCAAGGTTTGACCAATTAACAATGTCATCAACAAGATTAACCCCTATTTTTGTTCATAAAGCTCATTGGGTTCTTTTCTGACATTAAAGATGTTAAGGTTAATTGTCATATTACCAAAAGTAAGTTTCATCAAACCATCCCTACAATTAATCAAGGCATTAGATGTAGCAAGAAAAGGTCTTCCTAGAATGATCGGGATTTGGTTCTTAGGATTCGTGACGGGTTGAGTCTCGAGGACAACAAAATCAACCGAAAAGATGAATTCACCAACCTTAATTAGCACATCCTCAATTATTCCCTTAGGCGTTTTGACAGAACGATCGGCTAATTGAATTGTCATGCTCGTCTTTTGAAGTTCGCCTAAACCTAGGGCTTGATAGACCGAAAATGGAAGTAAGTTCACACTAGCGCCTAAGTCGAGTAATGCCTTGTCCACAAAAGTATTACCTATGAAACATGAAATTGTAGGACAACCGGGGTCCTTATATTTCACGGAAATTTGGTTTGAAAGAATTGAACTAACATGAGAAGTCAAAAAGGCTTTCTTAGGGACGTGAGTGGAACGTTTATGAGTACACAAATCTTTTAGACACTTAGCATAAGAGGGAATTTGTTGAATGGCATCTAAAAGAGGAATGTTGATCTCGACTTGCTTAAAAACTTCCAAAATCTTTTCTACTTGAGGCGATTGTTTGTTGGAAAGGAGTCTTTGAGGATAAGGAGCTTTAGGCTTAAAGACTCGTTCACCAGGTTCTTCGGGAATGGATTTCGAAAGTGGAATGACAAACGAAGATTCGTTAGGTGAATGTGGTTTGCAAGAAAATGTAGGCTCACTCGGTAATGATGATTTGAGAGGAGATTCTGATGACTCGGAAGTGGATTTTGAATATGAAGGTTCAAGTGGTGAAGGTGTGTGACTAGATGACTCGAAAGGCTCGGGATTTGGAGTATGGTTCGAATGATCAAGCTTAGGGTTAGGTTCAACATTTGACTCTTCTTCGTCTTCGGGAGACTCGACTCGTACTTGATTATCAACTTGTTTTCCCGACCTTAAAGAAATGATAGCATTAACATTTTCGGGAGGTCTTTGGTTGAGAGGAAATTTAGGGTTGACTCGGGAACTTATTCTTCTCTCGCTCACATATGGCGTTGGCTAATTGACTCAATTGAACCTCTAACTTAGATATGGCTTGAGTACTAGCATTCAAAATTTTCCTATCTTGAGTCATGGTTTGCATGAAGGTTTGTTGAGATTGAGCCAAATTAGTTGTTGATTTCAAAAGCGCATCAAGAGTCTTTTCCAAGGAATTAATTCTCTTGTTCGACTCATGAAAGCCGGGAGGGTGGGCGGGTGCTTGAGTCGGGGCTTGAATCGAGTTTGGATAAGGAACTTGATTTTGAATCGGGTACGAGTTTTGATTGGGCTTTTGAAAACAAGGAGGTTGAAAAGAAGGTGGCGGAGATTGGTAGTTTTGGCCTTGGTTCCACGAGAAATTCGGGTGATTCCTCCAACCGGGATTATAAGTAGGTGCAACCGGATCATTCCTAGGGGTTGGTTGAAACACCGCATTAATTTGATCATAGCCGGGAAAGTCCGAAAAACCTTGATTAAAATTAGAGCACATAGACACATTTGAGGGGGCCTTACTAGTTTCTAGGGCTTCGATTCTTCTAGTAAGGGTGGCTAACTTGGCATCAGTAGCAATATTGTTTCCAATTGAATGCATACCCCTAGAAGAACTAGATGACTCGTTGGACTTATGAGGTTCCCTAGTAGACTCCCACAACTTAGTCTTCTTGGCTAATTCTTCGAAAAACGTCCACCCTTCATCCTCATCTTTTTCCATGAATTTACCTTGGAACATAGACTCTAACAACGCGGTTGTTGGACTATCTAAGGCCTCGTAAACGATCTTACAAAGTATCCATTTTTCTATTCCGTGGTGGGGACATTGTTATAAAAGATTTTTGAAACGATCAAAATATTTCCAAAAAGACTCATTTTCCTTTCCATGAAATTGATTTATTTCGTTTGTAATTCTCGTAGTCTTATGGTTTGGAAAATATTTCTTACGAAAAATTACCACAAATCCCTCCCACGTGGAAATAGAATTAACCGGTAGGCTATACAACCATTTTTTATCATTTTCTTTAAGCGCAAAATTAATGAGCCTAAGCCTAATTGAGTCCTCGGTTAATTGTTGGAGTTTTTGTAAGGCACAAACCTCCTCGAATTCATGGATGAAAAGATACGGGTCCTGTAACACCCCCGTCCCACATCGAGGAGATTAGGGACTTTAGTTTAGTTTATAAGGCAAAGTACTACTACTAAGTGCACCAACAAATCATGATCTTTTGGGGGCCTGTGGTGGACTTGTGGACTACCCAAGTTGGTTGCATTTGGGCCAGTTTACTTTGGATTATTTCGGATTCGGAATCGGGACTCGACCTGATTTTTGAAAAAAAGCTCGGGATTTGACCCGGGTTGTCACAGGTCCTCACCTTCGCTCCCGGTAAATTTGGGTAACATGCTAATATGTTGAGCTTTAATTTCGAAATTATTACCATTTACCGGAGGAAGAGTGATACACGAGGGTTGGGCAGAACGGGTGGGGTAGCAACGGTCCTTAAAAGACATGGCCATGTCTAATATTGGTTCAGAATTATCTAAAGACTCGGAATCAGAAGAGGAAGAAATCTCAAACGATCTCACTAGTCTAGAAGAATTATCCCTAATCCAAATAGTTCGCATAAACCATGAAAGGGAACACGTAGCAAATAAGTGCGATAAAATAAACACACAAAGGGAAAGGGTGAAAAATCAAAAGAAAAAAATCCTATATCTAGGGTTTCCTAAAAAAAATTGAACTAGACCTTGCTCCTAAATTTAAGGGCTACCAAAAATTAGGTAAATCAATAATTATTCGAACCGGCTTGGCCAGGTAGGTGCAAGCATTGCCAAGAGGCTAAACACCAGCCTAGACACCAAAACCTTAATTGGCCAGGTCAGCTTTGGCTTTCCTAAACACCAAAAAGTCGGAATAATTAAAGATTACTTCGTTTCTTAAGCACCTTCCTAAATTAGCACTAGATTACTAGGGGCAAACGTCTAATTAATTTTATTAATAGCGGGTATGCAAAATGAGGGATTTATTGTTTTTGGGCCAAGGAAAGAGTGATGAAATCTCTTCCCTTATCATGTAAGTGGTTTTGCCCTTAAGATTTATTTACAAAATGATGCAACAAACAAAGAGTTATAAAAAATTATAAACATTTATGGATGCTTAACTACGTGCTCTAACTAAAGAAAAGAAAGAATTTAACGTACCTTGGGTCCGCCAGCAATCACCATTGTGTGTGATAGTTGTCATTTGGCTAAACAGTCCAGACAATGTTTTTCTTCTAGTACATACCGACGGGATACGGAGTTTCGGCCTCCGTATTAGCTGGATACGGTACATGGTGTTCCGTATCACCTTTATCACGGTACATGGTGTTCCGTATAACCTTTATCACGGTACATGGTGTTCCGTATCACCTCCTATCACGGTACATGGTGTTCCGTATCACCTCCTATCACGGTACACGAAGTACCGTATCACCTCCTCTCACGGTACACGAAATACCGTATTACCCCTCCTATCACGGTACACGATTTAACGTGTCCCATCAGTAAAAAGGGCCAGCATGGCTCCCATATGAATATTTTGGGCCATCACCCAATTTTTTTTGGATTTTTCAATTTTCAATATTTTTGATTTTTGATTTTTTTTTTTGTGATTTTCTAAATAAGGAAAAAAACGAAAGAGAAGAGAGATACGGTTTACCCAAGCAAAGCTTCCAAAATTCCGAGAAAATTATTCCGCTTTAATCCAACTTTCCGAATTTTCCTCCAAATTCCTCGAAAAAATGCAAACAAGAAAAAGGGTGAGAAAAGAGTTAATCCGAAAAATTAAAAACTAAGGTGCGAAAAATAATTAGTCCCCGGCAGCGGCGCCAAAAACTTGATGTGCTAAAAATAATTATTTAAAATTGATTACAAGTGCACAATCTCGTTTTAGTAAATTTTCGCAGAGACTATTTTATTTTCGCAATCATTAATTTTTAATTTAATCAAATTAGAACAAGTTTGATTTTTTGATAATTCGATTTTATTATTAAATTTCTAAAACGAAAATTTAATCTATTTTAGAAGAAAGTTAAATTAATCTAACAACTAATTAAGAACTACCTAGAGTCTAAATTAAGATTAATTTATTATTATTTTTTTATGTTTTTCTTTTCGAAAAAAAATGAAATCTCGAAACTAAATTATTTACAAAAATTTTATTAAAAGTAGAAACTCGAATTTAACTAATTTTATTTACATAAAATTTTTTATGGCATGATAAATTCGTAAATACAACTAACCAAAAACAATTACCAACAACAAGAACGAGGCACATTTTTAAAAAAAAAAAAAACTCGGCAGACTTTAATAAAATAATAACCGAGAACAAAACCAAAGCGAAACAAAAATCAACCTGCAACAATGACTAATAATGACTCAAAACTAATTAACAGCAACCTAGAACTACAAACTCAAACAGCAATTCGAACAAAAAAAAACGCATCAAAACAGTCTCGACATCAGAACAAACAGGCAACTCATCAGAACTCAGAACTCACTCGAGTCGACCCAGTAACTCAGTAAACACAGAGACAAACTCAAAGACTTCACCATTAGTCCATTACAACAAAAGACTCGCAGGAAAAAAAAATAGACTCGAACCTTTACAAAACTCGAAAAAAAAAATTAACTCAGCTATTCTAAAACGAAACCACAAGAAGATAAAACTCCAGAACAGAGAAACAAACTCACACACACAACTCGGCGGCTATTTCACAGAACATTCATCAATTCAAACAAAAATCGGTAATACCAAACTCGGAGAAAAAAACGGTACAAAAACGCGATTCGACTCACGACTAAATTCAAAAACAAAGTAAAAGGGAATTAAAAACAAAAGGGAAGAGGATTGTTGGGGTAATTGGGGATTTACAGTGAAGAAGAAAGGGAAAGGAAGGAATAAGGAAGAGACTCGATGAAAACAAGAAAATAAAGGAGAAGAGGCTGGAATTGGAATTGAGATGCAGTGTGGGGTTTGGGGAATTGACTCGAGCAAAAAGTAACACCGAAATGAAGAGGGGTTTGTGTGTTGAAGGAAAAAAATAAAGGGGAACTGGGTTCCGTTGAAAAAAACAGGGGAAGGGGAACTGGTAATAAACAAAATGGAAATTTTTGCTTCGAATTAAACAGAAAAAGTGAGATAAAAAAAATTGAAAATACGTAATGGAAATTTTATAAAACTAATTTTTTTAATTAAATACGAAAATAAAAAAATTAAAATTAACTACGGAATTAAAATTACATTAAAACGATGATTTGGAATTAAACGGCCCATAATAAAATTGAGATTTTTAAAAGGACGTAATTACGATTTTTAACTAAGAACAAGAAATTAAAAATCGTTACTTTCAATCCATAGTGGTTAGCTTTTCGCTACTTTGTCCACTAATTAGATTTACGAAAATAAGGCTATATATCGAAAGAACAAGACAAGAAATTAAAGGAAATGAAATTGCATTAAAATTAAAAAGAGTGTTTACAAGATTTGAAACTAAAAAAAAACAAGAAATTAAAGCTACCCTAAAATCTATGTTTATAAGTAAAGGGGGGTGATGGTGTATTTATAGGATAAGTATTAGGGTTAAGGGGGGTGTTGGATAAATCCCCACCA
Organism: Saposhnikovia divaricata; assembly: GCA_036435485.1. Classification (NCBI taxonomy): domain Eukaryota; kingdom Viridiplantae; phylum Streptophyta; class Magnoliopsida; order Apiales; family Apiaceae; genus Saposhnikovia; species Saposhnikovia divaricata. The sequence continues at coordinate 130,878,004 of CM071594.1, read as the reverse complement.
TACATTTGTGGTGTGTGGTGGTGAAATCCTAATCATCTATTTGTTTCCTTCCCCCTTACGCTTTGAAGAGTTAATCTTGACCATACACTTATGTATTGTGTTGGGATGATCCCCACCTTCCACAAGTCCTTCAAGTTAATCTTGACCATGCACTTATGTATTGTGTTGGGATGATCCCCACCTTCCACATGTCCTTCAAGATTTCTTTTTCCTCTTTTCATTTAAACCCTTTTTCTTCCTCTTTTTCCCTTCCTTGCTCTTTATTTCTTTATTTTGCCATTTCTTAATTTATTCACGAATTTCCTGAAATGCAACAAAATAAATTATTAAAATACGAGTTCAAGCAATAAATAGGTAATAAAAATATGCAAAAAAATATACTTATCATTGTGCAATTTCATTTGGATTACTAAAATCATATACTTAATCTTGCTCATCATTTCAATCTTTTTATATTTTTTTTAATCCTCGACTTTAATTAATTCTTTTCTCTAATCCATGTAATACACGTTAACCTTTATTTTATTTTTTTATAAAGTTGTAATAGAGTGATGTATATTGTGATTCTAGTAAACGATTTTTCGTAAAAATTGGGTAATTTAATAGTTTTTTACAAAAAAAGTGGATACTTTAACGATATAAAGGCCATTGTTGATAACTTTTGTAGTTTTGTTGATATAACCAGGTTTTGGAAATCTCGAGTACTCAGGATCACGAAATTGCTGATTTAAAAAAAAGAAAGCTACTAACGTGTTCAAACAAAACACTGATACTACTTAATTAACTGAGAGTGAAGAAAGCTACTGATTCACATTATAATGCTTACCTCCAAGTTTCTAATGATTATATTTCAACCACCACAATAACGGTTACTAATCAAACATGTTCTTAACACAGCAAAAATAATCTGCATTAAGACAAAAACTTACTAAGATCTTACAGCAATATCCATCAAAGGTCGAATTTACATTTACTAAGATAGACTTCCTGTTCAGTAGTAAAATGGTTTTATAACATTTACCTCCTTTGAAAATTTAACTTCCCAATACAATATGCAAATATCGAAGCAAAGATAAGTGGGTACAACATTAAAATCACACCAACCATTGGTAAACGATCATGGTGAAATCCAAAGTAATCCTTTACGAAGGCTGCAACTGTTTTCTTTTCTCCGAATACCATAATCTCCTTTGCTACATCTCCATATTGAGAGGAGAGCATGCTATTCAATGTCCATGATGAGGGTATGAGGTAATATAACCATAGCCACCACTTGGGAATTTGCTGCAGGAAAGAAAAAAGATTAATGATCGCATTCTCATTAAATATTAATATATGAGTGATGACTAGAAAATTGGAAATAAAGCTTACTGGTTGAGGAATAATAAATCCTGAAAAAAGGTTGAAAATAGTGTTGAAAGAAGACTGTGGAATCACAGCTGCCGGATACGTAGGCGTGAATGAAACAATCATCATTCCCATATATGTGAAATACAACAATGTGCAGAACATTGAATAGAAATACCAAAACACCTTGTAAGAAGTCCAAGAATATCCAATCATTGGATAGGTAATTACCACATATGCAAGTGATTGTGCGAATACATAAGGTACCTCAATCATCACCTACAAGTGAAGCGCATACTTAGTAAGTCGAATCATTTGTCCTTTAAAAACTCTAATATAACCATGATACATACCTGTGCAAGTGCATAAGCCCATGGTGCATACATCCCGGCAAATCTTTCCCTATACAAAATATTTCGTTCTGTTGTAATGTATGGTTTAACCGAGGAGGCATTGTTCATGCCAGAAAATATTGTAGTCGAAAACATCGAACCAAATATGCTGAACAGATTTTGCTGATTATCGCTGTAAGACAAATAGAGATGAGTGTCAGCTATCTTAATTAAGTCCATTAAAATAACAAAATAATATGAAAAATTAAGATAGACAGAAACTAGAGTTTTACACAGGTGGTTACATTCAAAGTTTTTTAAAGTGAAAAATTGTACTTACAGTTTCTGCCCTTGATCCCAAAAGAGAAACCCAAAAACAAAAGACGAGAATATCATGAGCATTAAACGATTGAAATTGTATGAAGGACTTCTCCAGTAAGACAAATGGTGTTTCCATAGGCAGGACATAAATTACCCAATACCATTTTGTGCAAAACGGGTGGGAAAAGACAACTTCTGGGAACCTGGAGGCGGAATTAATGCTCAATCTCGTGACTATCTCTTCATTGCTTCTAAGGTTACATTGAAACCAAACAAGGAGTTAGACACAAGTGAGCGACTATGTGATAAAATATTCGCAAGTTGGCATAAGCCTTAATTCATTTACCATATAATAATTGCTTATATAGCTAATACCTAATTGGTAATAAAGACAACTAATATAACAAGGAAACTCAAAGGAAACTCATTTACAATATAACGATCGCTTATATAGCCAATGTTACGATAACTTCCCGTTCCCGTACGAAAATTAAAATACAAAATGAAAGTAGTCGTCGTCGTTGTTTTCAATTAAGAAACAGTCGTCATTCATCATCGTTGGTTGTCGCCGTTTGTTGCCGTTTCCATCGAGAAACGATCATCGGGTCGTCATTGTCGTTTCCATCGAGAAACTCATCGGGTTGTCATCGTTCTTGTTGTAAATCGTCATTGTTTTCAATTGAAAAATGATCGTCTAATCTTGTTGTAAGTCGTGACATCGTCATTGGATTGGTACAGTCTCTCTGACAAACCCAACATCATCGTTGCTATGGTTTCGCCTCATTATCATCTTTGTTATTGAACTAGGTTCTTGATACCATGATAAAATATTCTCAAATTCTCGTCAATTCAATCGTGAAGACATTAAACCTTAATTTGTTAACAATATAATGATCGCTTATATAGCCAATACCTAATCGGTACGTTACAATATAATGATCGTTTATATAGCGAATACCTAAGTAATATAGGTAACAAATATAACAAGGAAGCTATCATTTACAATATAATGATCGTTTATATAGCGAATACCTAAGTAATAAAGGTAACTAATATAACAAGGAAGCTACCATTGTTTCGCTAATAAGAATTATGACGGGATCGCTTATATAACCAATACCTAATCGGTAATAAAGGTAACTAATACAACAAGGAAACTTGTTTACAATTAATGATCGCTTATATAACCAATAGCTAATCGGTAATAAAGGTAACTAATTTAACAAGGAAACTATCCTTGTTTCGCTAATAACAATTATTACGATAACTTCCCATATTACATCAATAAGCATATATGTTAACACTATGATTTGAGCTTATGTTAAGTTGGAAAACAAACTTACTCCAAAACATAAGGTGTTTGAAGGGTGGTAGAACCCAATAGGTATCTCATATTGTCACATTTTGTAAATTGTGTGTTTGAAAGAGAGACATGATTAAAGAAAAAAGCGTGTTTGAAATAGAGACATGAAAAGCATGAGCTCTTTAAATAGGAAAACAGAATTTTCTCCTTATGCTTGCTACAATAACTTTGATATCATGGTGACCTAATAGTGTGGATCTCACGCTTCTGCTGCACATCTTCAGACATGTATGTTGACATAATGCACCTCTAAAATAAGTTGTAGTCCATGCGCTTTGCATACATAGTTGGAAGCAAGTTTCTGGTAAATTTTTCAGAGCCATGATTAATTAATATAAAGAAACACTAGGACCTACACTCACTTATGGAAAGCAGAACTCTCATAGATGTGTGCAAAATCTAGGCCAAACTCAGCTTCTGCAGATAAAGAAGTGACCTCTAGCATCCATGTTGCTGGATTGTAATTATTTCTGATCTTTGGTACTCCTGAGATGCTCTGGCATAGCAAAAAAAAATTATAAATAAAAAACGTTAAGAGTGCATCACGTAAGGATTTCAGGAGCACACAAAACTAATCAGAATATACATATATAATATTTTTACACTCAGCGGAAAACTGACCTCAAAGTAATCCATGATAATACTTGAATGCAGACCCAATGGTCCTGAGTAAATAACGCGTCCACCAGATTTAACAAAATCAACTGCATGCACGGCATGTGGAGAGGCGAAATTATAATAAAGTTTCTCGTTAAATATTCAAGATGTTTTGGACCAAGTTTCGTAAAGCTGTATAACGTATAATACTATATCAGTACAAACACTTAAATTTTGTAACATGATGTTTATGTCACTACTTATTTGTAAGGTTTTCCCTCAAAGAATGCAGTCCTCTCTATCCACTTTCATGTGTAAAGATACTATTAAAATGCAATAAATACATAAATATATCAGAGATACAACGAGGCAGCTACGAGTAAATGGCTGAAACGATGCTCAGTCACCAACTCTGTAAATGCTTTAAATTGTCTACTGCAAAGATATGGTCATACACGAATAAAATAGAACATTGTTAGTTGAGCTATGTCCGAGTCGCACGTGTTCTTCAGTTCAGGCATTATTATAACTAGATGATAACCCGTGCGAAGCATGGGGCAGACAGAATTTCCAACAATTTTATTAAAAAAATTATATGGAGTCCAAGAAGAAATAGTAATTAAGGGGTGTAAGCAAAATAAGGGTGGAAGCAAATTTGGTACCAAAGTACCATTAAAAAGGGGGTTTTGCTTGTTAATAAAGGTTATAGAAGACGCTGATAGTTGGATCAGTAGCAATCAGACAGCACTAAAGACAAACCTTGATTTCATGATTCATGAAGTTTTACTCCATTCAGTTGCCAAGATTAAACAATAAAATCATAGAGATCAATATAACAGTTGGAAAAATTGTTCCTTCATCAAATGCCTCAAATATATCGATACTCGGTTGATGGATGGTACAAACAATTGTTCTTCCAGTATCAACCACATTCTTCACAGCCCGCATGACAATAGCTGCTGCTCTGGCGTCTAGTCCGGTTGTAGGTTCATCCATAAAAATGATTGAGGGGTTAGAAACAAGCTCCACGGCTATGGTTAGACGCTTGGGTTGCTCAGTTGATAGACCACTAACACCTGGCTTTCCAACTAAGGAATCTTTTATTCTATCAAGTTCAACAGTCTCAAGAACATCTTTCACAAAGTCCTACAAAAACATGCATGAAATTTACTATTAAGTAAAATATGTCCCTCATTAAACAGCAGAACAAAGCTCAATTTTTTTTACATAAAATACATACGGATTTAGTTTTCGAATCAATCTGAGGGTCAAGACGCAGTCACGCAGAAAATGTTACCGACTCTTCTACAGTAACTTGTGGAGAGTGTATGTCAGATTGCTCACAGTATCCCGAAATTCTAGCAAACGTCTCTTGGACCTTAGGGTATCCTCCAATCTTAATTTCCCCTTTAATGGTGCCACTGGTTTTCCTTCCAGCAAGAACATCAAGAAGTGTTGTTTTCCCAGCTCCACTGACACCCATCAATGCTGTAAGAACACCAGGTTTGAATGCACCAGTGATATCGTAAAGAAGTTGAAGATTTTTCTGACAAAATCCACGTTCAACCATTTCCTGAAACAGTAATAGAATGAAATTCGCCATTTAATTTCACCAGTACAACTTCATTTTACTGAATAGACATGAAAAGATACAACAGAGCTTATAAAACTATTACCAAAGGGGTGTCAACGTAGTATTGAACATTTTGAAATACAAGACTAACAGGTTCGAAAGGCAGAACAACTCTTCCTGTAATTTCATAGGCAGGCAGTAATTACTGAATGGAATATTAATTGAGCTTTCAACAGAAGATTCTTGAATATTTTGTTACATAATTTGTTGCCTCCTTTTTCGGGATTCTCTTCATAAGATGCGGTGTTTGTGATATTTTCACTTCCTTTATTTTATGACTGTTAAAGAATGTTAAAGTCAAGCTCACCAACCAAGAGCTCACCAACCATGCTCACCATTGCAGCAGCAAACTTGGACTTCCAGATTCATGGCTGTTCAATAAAGCATGCTCACCAACCAATCTTAGAGCCTGTTTGGCTGTTGTTACTTTAAGCAAAAAACGGCTTTTAGGCACTTTTACACCGTTTGGCTACTCTCCTTTCCGCACCTGCTTTAAGCTAAAACAGCCCATAAGTCAGAAGTTGCTTTGAGCGGCATTTGGCTTTTGGCTTTTTTTGCTTTTTTTGTTTTTTTTTCTTCCAGAACTCTTGTAAAGTTTAAATAACATGAATTTAAATTTTTTTTAAGTCAAATTTTACTTTAAGTCAAAATGATTAAATTCCCATTTAACTTTAAGTAAAATTATCCAAATACATTCATTCAACTTAAAGTAAAAAACTTTACTTTCTCCATTAAGTTTAAAACACCTCCGTTAAGTCAAAAATAACTTATTTTAAGCAATCCCAAATGGCCTCTTGGACTTTATGTACTAGTTTTCCTCTATATATATAGACTTATTTACTCATGTAATCAATCAAGCTACTCAACACAATGTAGTCTTCAATATCAATACAATTTAGTTTTAGATTCTAGTTTATTAATACACTCACAATTTCTACATGGTATCAGAGGTTTAAGATCCGGTGGCAGCCATTGTCTCCGGTAGCTTCATCTCTTCCAAGCTCTTTCTTTGAGACATTTGCACAAACACCTTGCGTGTTAACTCACTAAGTTACACAAACACTTTCTGAGTTTCCTCCATACCAACCACAAGATACAACAAACACACACCAGCCAAACACACACCGTCTCAGCAGTTTCACGGTCGTACCAGAACACATTGAGCCGCCAATCCTCGGCGAGTAACTCTCTCAGCACTTGAATTGCCTGAGAGCTTAACATTGGAGGATCGTCGTCTTCTTCTTCTTCTAGTAAGTGTTGGTCAGTGTTGGGAATTATTTTCTCCGACTCCATTTGTAGGTTGTAGGACTGGAAAGTGAGACGATTAGTTCTCTAAGATACACACTGCCCGTTCTAATTATTTTACCTACAACAGGGTATTTCTTTTTTCATATTGTTATCAGTCCATTAGTCTCTTGGGTCACACAAACATGATTGTCCAGGCCAAGCCCAATGATTGTGGCGTGTGTTTGGTTTGGGCTAGCATATAGTTTGGGCTAGCACATAGTTATAATCTTGTTTTCAGTATTTGGGCCACACTAAATCAGCCCACTGAAAAATACAACGGGTACAAGTGATTTTAGTAGCCAAAAAAAAAGAAAAAAGAAAGGAAAGTAAAACCAGTTCACCTTCCAATCCATTCACAGTCACTACGGATCCTTGTAACCGCGAAAGGTTCTAATCGACATTTAATCTATATATCACATACAACACACATATATACATATTATTGTCATATTCATATATATATATTCGCTCGTAATTTCAACGTATCACAACATAGCACTCATATATATGCATATGTCAGTCGTATACATATATATTAGCTCATATTTTCATAGCACATATATATACATATAATTTTCACATTTATATATATTTGCTTTGTGATTTTAACATATCACTACATAAGCACACATATATATAAATCACAGTTATATACACATATATTTGCTTATGTTTTCAAACAACACACATAAATAGAGATTGATTGTCATTTCACCCGTCAATAAGTTGAACACTTCATAGCAATACAAGAGTTTGTTCTTTCTCTTACATTGTTGTTCAGTTTCACCATCATCACCAAGCTCACATTGCTTATACAATATTTATAACTCTTCTACGTTATTATATACACACAAGCAGAGCTACCCTCACAATTTCTACATTAATCGGTCAACAAGTTCAAGATGGCATGAATCTGCTACATTATGTTTCCTCTACGAAGCTCATTCTCCTGACAGCTTTCGCTCTTTCGTTTCCAAACTCAAGTTGTTTCTTCAACCATCTTAAGTTTGAGGGGGTGTTAAAGAAAGTTAAAGTCAAGCTCACCAACCATGCTCACCATTGCAGCAGCAAACTTGGACTTCCAGATTCATGGCTGCTCAATAAAGCATGCTCACTAACCAATCTTAGACTTTATGTACTAGTTTTCCTCTATATATATAGACTTATTTACTCAAGTAATCAATCAAGCTACTCAACACAATGTAATCTTCAATATCAATACAATTAAGTTTTAGATTCTTGTTTATTAATACACTCACAATTTCTACACTGACAGTATTTCTCTTGACATAATAGCACGAGAGCCGGGAGCTGGATAAAATTAAAGATTTCAGGCAAATATAAAGCACTGAATTCTCAGCTTGACATCATAGATCTATATATTTACCATTCAAGAAGCTTATGGCCAAGATGAATCCAACGTTGAAAAACAGTATGAATCCAAATAAGGAACCGAGAGATATCCAAAAAAAGTACGCGCTGAAGTCCAGTCCGCGATTTATGAGAGCTTGATGCCCTATTGTTGTGTTCGTGGACAACATCTACACTATAAAACTGAAAATCAGGAAATCAGAAGGTAGCTCACTTTTGAGAGTGAATGTCATTACTAGCTGTTTGATTTGACTGATTGCCTATGTTTGGCTAAAATCATGTTATGCATGAGAGGGCATGTTGAGTATACATGTCCCATTTAGAAAATATGACATATAAACAAGTAAGATCCAGGTGTGGTAGTGTAATGTATCACTACGCACAGCTCAATGGACCCTGAACCAGAAACAAAACATTATAATGTCATCCAGAAAATATATAATCAACTGACGATGGAGAAATAACATTCATCATTACAAAAAATTTGGCTCCTAAGATAGATGCGTAAACACGAGACAGAAAATATAACAAATTTCAAAATCGTGCAAAACATTAATGGTGAATAAAGGAGTTGAATGGAATGCCAAGTACTGAGAGATTAGCTTGGAAACAATATTCCTCTATAGAGTAAATCACATGTTTTGCATCTGTATATCACTATTAGCATGCCAGTATTTATACAGAACCATCTGCTTTGAACAAGAGCTGGACAAATATCATAGAAACTGATTGTCAAACAGAAAAACTAACCTTTTGCCATATTGGAGAAAGAAACTCATTCACAGCAAGGCCTATTTGACCATATGTTATTGGGGAAACCCAAAATCCCCACTTCAACCAAGATGGCATTAAGGCTGCGACCGTTTTTTGGAATCATGTACACCAGATGATATATATGTTACTGGGAACAAAGTGCTAGAAGCCGGGATTATAGGCAGAGCATGCAGATTGCACATTCTGATTGTAAAACCTGTACAGTCTGATTAAAAAACATGTACCATCTAATTACACTATAAAATTAGAAAACCCTTACAATCTGACAAGAAAAACCTATACCATTCAATTAGAAAAAGCTGTACAGGTACCAACAAGATCTGTACACATGTCAATTTATTTCTGGTGATGTCTGATTAGTTATTTTTAAAAGCTCGAAGGCCAGCTGCAAAATCGTAAGATCTTTCTCATGTAGCAAACAAACTCACATGCCAAGAATTAGACTGGACAACGAAAATTACGCTGATAGGATGAGATACTCCTTAGTAAAAAAGCAACGAAGAAACGCCAAAACGATATATAGGAAATCAGATACTATAAAACCTTCGTAAAGGTATCGATATCTGGATCCGGTATAATTCCCGCCTCTTTTTCCCTCCTGAGGACCTCAATCATTAACTCTGTTTTGCATGAAAGAAAAACTACTATGTATCAATACATTGGCAAGCTGTCTAAACTACATTGAGTTACTGTGCAGTCATAGCAAACATACCTGCTCTATTTCCAATACCCTGACAGCGGGCTGAAAAGTCAAGTGTTTCCCTTACAGTCATGTCAGGTATATGCAGATCATATTGGTTTATGTAAGCAGAATTTTTCTGAGGTACAAGGCCTTCAAGTTTATAGCCATTGTAAGATATATCACCGGAACACTGTCAACAGAAAGGTAGATAAGCATAGTTAGAAAAGTTAGTTTAATAACAAAAGATGTGCATAACAATCAGAACCCATGGCACGGTTGCCCCATCTATATATGTACTTTATCAGATTTTTTGAATATTTCAATTGTTTTCCCTTGAAATAAAGTGCTTTTAATCCAACATTTTATCTTCGAGAGATCTCAACAAAATTTATGGCAATCATGTACAGCTGAAGCAATCCACGGTAGGATTAGATCCCGATGAGAATCTCAAATAAAAACAATTAACAGGTGGACGTAATTCAGTAGTATAGAATTACTTTGAATATGTCGAAAAATCGATTAAATGTCAATACCCTGATACTTGAGCAACAATATCCCAGATAGAGATTCAAACTAAATTCTAAGTATTTTATCACCATATCATAATATTTAGTATTTACTACATGTCAGTTTACAGAGCTGCTTGATTCACTTTACGTTTACCAAGACAAAATAAGAGCAAAATGAGGAACCTTCAGAGATTTGTCTAGGTTTCCAGAAAGTGCTTTCAATAAAGAGGACTTCCCACATCCTGGAGGGCCAAGCAGTAAAGTCATTCTGCACTTGAAGTGAAGCACTTGGAACTTCGAAACTGAACATTGAAATTATACTAGCCAAAAAAGAACAAAACCTTTCAGTATATGCAAACTTGCATATGAGAATTAATCGATGATAACCAATTAGTGTTTAAAAGCATTCCATAACCCTTAGTCTCCTGTAAGTAACCAAAAACATGATCGGCTTCTGCTATGTTAGAATCAGAAAGTTCTGCCTGTTAGCTTTTCCCTTATTTCGCTATATACAATCCTACAGAACACCTATAATAAAGCAAGTAATAGAACTGTTTAGTCGAGTGAAGCAACTATTTACTGCAACATAGACATCCTTCCCAATTATTCTTGCACTTTTACGATGCTATGTATCTGCTGGATGTCAATCAGCACATGTGACGGTACTTAGGCAGGTAGTAGATAGAAATACCTGTGTACACCTACAAATAAATGGAGCACGCATAACACATCCTGGCAGCATTTCTTACATAGACTTTTGCAATTAACTAGAATGCAGACACTATAGGAACTGGGAAGGCAATTTAAAATAGCTGAAGTAACTTTGTTAACCAGAAAGTCAAGAATATCTATTGTTGGGAAAAGATACTTTGCACATAACTAAGTAACAATTGATGAAGTTCTGCTGCTACCTTCCAGGCTTGATAATACCGCTGACTTTTTCAATGATGCTTATTTTGGCCTTTCTCGACTTTAATCCACCAATCTTGGCAATATTCTATCACAAACAAAATAATTAATTACCCTATAATTTTTGAAATTAACAAAAAAGGAAGCAAGACATGGGGTGGCATTAAAGTTCAGTACTGATATATTACTACATATGTTTATGCTAGACAGGAAATGCAGCTGCACACTAGGTGTGAAAGTTTACCCATGAATACTTTAAAACTGATTTTAGAACAAATGCAGGACCATTTAATCAGGCACCGATTAGTGGCTCTAGTCTGCCATACAATTAAAATGCAATGAAGGCAATTCCAAAAGAAAGTAATTATAATCTGATTTGTTTGTACTGGCAAGTAAAATTGCCTTCGACATCGGCCATTACCAACATATTTCATTTTTATCTGTTTGAACTTCTCAACATAGTTTTTCATAATATGTAATCCTTCATAGCATGAATTACAGATACATATTGTATAAACCTCTATATATTGATTTAATGATAAGTAGCTACTTACAAAAAACATTCTTTGCAGAGAGTTCCAGAGAGTCGGTAGGGGCTTGCCATGAACTACTTCGCACTGTGCTTCCACATGCAGATTATTGTATCTCACTTCAACAGTGGGAAACTTCAGACCAACTCTACAAAAATGACTTGAAACTTTTAACCCAACTAACTAATTATATAGTCTTGCTTGTGAATTTAAAAACTGTCAAGGAACTACAAAATACATAGAATTAAGATGAAGAATGAGTATTTTACAAATGCAATCATACTGAGCTCTGTAACAGCAGGTATCACTTTCTAAAATATCCTTTCCTGTATATAGTCATTCGTAACTGTGTTCATCTATGTCTGCCCCATATGTTCAGCATACTACACTGGTAGCTTTCATTTAATTTTTTTATTGTACTTGTTTACACATACAGAACTTCATTTTTATATCAGGAGGAAGAGAGTTTACTTGTTTATTCTTTCTTTAAGCTTGAGCAACAAGTGTTGATTGTCATCCTCAACATGCTTGATGAGCTTCTCAATGAACATATGCCGTTCTAATGCACTAATAGTAGACACATCAATTATCCTCTTCCCTTTAGCATCAACTATGTCTCCTTCATTGTACTCATCAACTAGTGATGACCTCAAGCGCTCAGAAGTAGGCAAACGATAGATTTCAGCCCATTGTGTCACATACTCATCATCGGTATTATTCTCCAGAGATACTGAATCCATACGGAAATTGGAGGCATGATGTCGAAAAGATGACCTTAAACTTCTTCCTACTTCAGAAAGGTTGGTTCTTGTTGAGTCAATATGACTTGCACCAGCTAACTGAGCCATCATGGATAAATTTGCAGAGCATCGAGCAGGAAATGACAGCAAGAGATGGGGGCCGTAATAGCTCTCTCTCTCTCTCTCTCCTCAGAGCGTGGTACAATAGACTTCCATCTAAATAAGACTAGAATATAACGAGGCAAGGGAGTGCATCATCTTACATTACTGTCAAAATGTCAGCATAGTTGGGCTTGGTTAGGCACCGTCCTTGACAATCTGCACTCTAGCATAGATTATAGCATCCTAGTATAAGACTTTGGTGTCTTAACTCTCCTATATATAGGATTAAAACCTCATGTAATTATCAACTGAATACACCACAAATATATACAATCTTTCTTCACCTGTCAATGCTCTCTCTATGTATGCTATTATATAATTGTAACATGGTATCAGAGTGGGTAAGCATAATCTGAGCCCAAAAGTTTCAAGAAAACAAAGCTAAATTTTCAAGAAAACAAAGCTACTAAACTCACGGGAAGAATTCGAATATTTCGAAAATCATCAAAACAAAAAAACAAATATACCACGAAGTTTTACTCTGGAAGACGACCTACCAGGAATTTTCCGATCTGAAAAGCAACGTTACACGCGCCACCCCACGCGCGGCAGGCCGCGACCACGCGGGCCACGCGCCGGCGCGTGGGGCCTGTTCTGCAGTGTTTCTCAGAAAACTCCAGTTGGACTTCTTGATCGCCTTCCTATGCCGACTCTATGTGTGGGAGACAAGAAAAAAGGGGGAGTCAGCAGCTGATTATTATACATACACGATTGTGTGTATATATAATAGAAAGCAAGTTGGAAGCAGCGGAAATGAGGATGTTACGGTGGTCCTGTGGGCACACGATGCTAGATAGAATCCCGAATAGGGTGTTTCGGAGCGAGCTTGAAGTGGCACCTTTTTCTGCGAAAGTGAGGGAAGCGAGGTTGAGATGGTTCGGTCACATCCGCAGGAGGATGCCTCAAGCCCCGGTGAGGAGGGTCGAGAGTCTGTCGGTTGTTGGGGTGAGGAGGAGGGGCAGACTGAGGAGGTCGTGGGAAGAACAGCTAAAGTTGGATCTGAAGGCCTTGAACTTAAATGAGACCATGACAGCTGACAGGGGTTCCTGGAAGCGGCATATCAGAGTAGTGGATTCGCTTCTAGGGAGCGGCTCTGTGGTGGAGAGCCTCAGAGTTGGGTTATCTCGTTTAGCTTTATCGTAGGAGTGCGGTAGTGCTCATTTTATCGCCTTGTTGTCTTCTGTTTTTTTTTTGTTCTGCAGGTGCAGGGAGCTTAGCTCGGTGTGGGAGTACAAATGGGCTCAGTTGCATTGGAGCTTAGCCTGGTTCATCAGGGGGGCGGGGAAGGTAAGACCCGTGTGGAGAAAGCCATGGGCTCATGTATATGTTGAACTTTCTCGCAGATCATTTAGATTCTTTAGTATTGATCACCCACCTTAATTGTCGTGCACATAGCCGAGGGTCTACACGGAAACAGCCTCCCTACCCTAAAAAGTAGGGGCATGGTCTGCGTACAACTTAACCTCCCCAGACCCTGCTCTGAGTGGAATATACTGGGTATGTTTGGTTTTCTCTAATTTTTGGGCTATTGTCTATTATCTGTTAATGGGCTTCTTTGTTATTGGGTATTATATACATTAACTGGGCCAAGAATTAAAACACAACCGATGCTTCCAAATTTAGCATAAATTTTCTAAATTGATATTTATTTAATTCAAGTTAAGACTTGACTATAATTGTTGGATAATTATTTTTTGAGTATTTTAGCATGATGAAAGAGGAATTTTCTTTAACTCATTCCGGTCTAACTGTTTCGGAACTCAAGTTTTTTCGACAGTTGGTTTCTCATATAAAGTTGAAGACTGCAGCCTCATTTGTACCGACAAATACTTTTAATTCAAGTATTTTTTGTCATTCGGTCTCTCACAGTTCACCTAATTCATGGATTATCGACTCGGGAGCGTCAGAACATATGACTGGCAATTCCAGTTTACTACAGTCATATCACTACATCAATAAAACAGAGAGTGTTCGTGTTGCCAATGGAACTCATGTGCCCGTTCACGGATGGGGCACTTTCAATTGTCTCCCTTCACTACCACTATCATCTGTCTTACATGTTCCTTCCTTATCAGTGAATTTATTATCGGTTCATCAAATTACTGAAAATCTTAATTGTTCAGTAACTTTTTTCCCTTCTTACTGTGTGTTTCAAGATCTGGCGACAGGCAAGGTCCTTGGAAGTGGTAAAGTGGTAGATGGCCTCTATATTTTGGAAGGGAATTCTGTTTCACCATCGGCAAGTTATCAGGTTTTATCTAAATCTAATCCCAGTTTAGAGTCCTTGTATCAATGCCATAGACGGTTAGGTCATCCTTCATTTGGTGTTCTGTGGCATCTCTTTCCGAATTTAGCATCAGAATGTAAAAAGGAAGAATTTTTTTGTGAACCATGTGAATTAGCCAAACATAAAAGGTCACCGTATCCATCTAGAAATAAGAGAAGTCCTACTCTTTTTTCTACTATTCATACTGATGTTTGGGGTCCATTTAGTTATCCTACTCATGATGGGTATAGGTGGTTTGTTGTCTTTGTTGATTGTCATTCTCGACTTACTTTTGTATACCTTCTTAAACACAAAAGTGAAGTATTCGGATGTTTTAAATCCTTCCACCACATGATACAAACACAATTCAATGCTTTTGTTAAAATTTTGCGAAGTGATAATGGTACCGAGTATGCCGGAATGTTTACATCTTATTTGGACACATGGGGTATTATTCATCAAACTACATGTGTTAAAACCTCTCAACAAAATGGAGTTGCTGAAAGGAAAATTGGTCACTTGCAACATGTAGCACGGTCCCTCATATTAACTATGAATGTCCCTAAATATCTTTGGGGTGAGGCAGTCATGACTGCTGCATATCTGATCAACTGTCTCCCTTCAAGTGTACTACAATTCAGAACACCGTTGTCCTTTATTCCTGCACCTTCGTCTCATTCATTGCCTCTTCGGTTATTTGGGAGTGTCTGCTTTGTTCATAATCATTCTCCCTCTCGAGATAAACTTGATTTCGTGCTCTCCGCTGTGTTTTCATTGGTTATACACCAACTCAAAAGGGGTATAAGTGCTATCATCCTCCCTCACATCGCACATATGTTAGTCATGATGTTACTTTCTGGGAGTCAATTTCTTACTTCTCTCCCGGATCCTCCTCCTTGCTTCAGGGGGAGATTAATCAACACAGTCTTGATAGTAAAGCGACAGAGGAGTCTCATTTCCTTCCATTCATCAATGTGCCAAACACTAGCCCAAACACATCATCCATCCCACCACTTAAGAGTAGAGAGTTGGATGATCTAAATAGATTAAAGGGGCCAGATTTGATCACATATTCTAGACGGAAAAATAATGATATAACCACTTTACCACCTCCAGAGACTTCTGACCTCGAGGCAGATCCTACAACTCCTACAATTGAGCCTGATAACGGTAACACTCTTGATCCTACTCTTGATCTTCCTATTGCTATAAGAAAGGGTGTACGTTCTTGCACTAACCATCCCATCTCAAACTTTGTATCTTATAATGCATTATCTTCATCTTCACTTGCTTTTTAGTCATCCTTGTCTAGTGTTTCTATTCCGCATACTTGGCAGGATGCTTTATGTGATCCTAAATGGAAAGATGTTATGATAGAGGAAATGAATGCCTTAAAACATAATGGCACTTGGGAGTTAACTCATCTTCCCGCTGGAAGGAAGGTAGAAGGATGCAGATGGGTATTCACTGTGAAACAGAAACCTAATGGGTTGATTGATAGGTACAAAGCAAGACTTGTAGCAAAAGGGTATACTCAAACTTACGGGATTGATTATCAGGAAACTTTTGCTCCAGTAGCAAAGATGGCCTCTATTCGAGTCTTGATATCATGTGCAGCAAATCTTGGATGGGAACTTCAGCAATTGGATGTAAAAAATGCATTCTTACATGGAGACCTGAAAGAAGAGGTTTACATGGATATTCCACCGGGTTTTTCTACAACTGCGACCATTGGGAAAATATGCAAGCTAAAGAAGACTATTTATGGGTTAAAACAGTCTCCAAGGGACTGGTTTGGCAAATTTCAGGGAGCAATGATTAAATTTAACTACAAACAGAGCAACTCAGATAACACCATGTTCATAAAAAGACGAGATGAAAAAATCACAGTGTTGATTGTTTATGTCGATGATATTGTGATCACCGGCAACAACACCTGTGAGATTGCTAATGTTAAACGCAAGCTTGCCTCTGAATTCGAGATGAAGGATTTAGGAAAACTACGATATTTCCTTGGTATTGAGGTCTCTAGAAGTGCAGATGGTATCTTCCTCTCACAACGGAAGTATACACTTGATCTTCTGAATGAAACAGGGATGTTGGGATATAGACCTGCAGATTCTCCAATAGAAGCAAATCATAAACTTTGTGGAGATGCTGGTGAAATTGTTGAGAAATCTCAATATCAAAGGTTAGTTGGTCGACTAATCTACCATGCACATACAAGGCCAGACATATCATATGCAGTGGGAATTGTTAGCAGGTATATGCATGATCCTCGTCAACCACATTTGGATGCAGTTTATATGATATTAAGGTATCTTAAAGCTGCTCCCGGAAAAGGAGTAATGTTTACTAAAAATAAACATCTCTGGGTTGAAAGCTATACAGATGCAGATTGGGCCGGATGTCAAGACGATAGACATTCGACCTCAGGATATTGTACATTTGTTGGTGGTAATTTGGTTACTTGGCGAAGCAAGAAACAACCCGTGGTTGCCTTATCCAGTGCTGAAGCATAATATAGAGCTATGGTCAAAGGTGTACGTGAATTATTGTGGATAAGATTGTTTCTAGAAGAATTGGGACTTGCATCCGCAAATCCAATGAAGCTGCATTGTGATAACAAAGCCGCTATTGCCATTGCACATGATCCAGTTCAACATGATCGGACCAAACATATCGAAATTGATCGACACTTCATCAAAGAGAAGATCAATAATGATACCATTGGTATTCACTTTGTAAGATTAGAAGACCAGATAGCTGACATAATCACCAAAGGTCTAAATCGGAAGATGCTTCATCCTCTTATTGGCAAGTTGGGCATGAGTGATATATATGCATCAACTTGAGGGGAGTGTCAAAATGTCAGCATAGTTGGGCTTGGTTAGGCACCGTCCTTGATAATTGGCACTCTAGCATAGATTATAGCATCCTAGTATAAGACTTTGGTGTCTTAACTCTCCTATATATAGGATTAAAACCTCATGTAATTATCAACTGAATACACAAATATATACAATCTTTCTTCTCTTGTCAATGCTCTCTCTATGTATGCTATTATATAATTGTAACAATTACTTACTATTAATGCATAGATATTTTGTAAGTGAGCTCACACTTGATTTAAGTTGCTTTTAAATTTCTAATTATGTTTCATGGTGTATTGTCAGCTAGCCAATGTTATATTAAGTAGATTCGTTAATCACTTGGGCTCCAAAGTTTAGAATCTAATTTAAAAAAATTAGGAATGTGGGGTCAAAATGTCATATAAACAAAACCGCAGAGGAACTAATAGATTAAGAGCATCTCCAACCATATCAAGCTCTTAGCTAAAAGTCTATGTGGCTTTCCAAAAATAAAAATTATACATAATATGTAAAAAATTAGTCACTCCAATGGGACAAAACCCTTGTCTAAAATTATAGATAATCTCTTGATGCTGGCTATATTTGTCGAACCTCTAGAGACCTGGAACCTCTAGAGACCTATAGGGAATTGCCACATCACTTATTTCTATATTAAAATAATATATTCCATTAATAACAATTTCAAATATTAATAACATACCATTTTTAAAATATAGCCAATCATTATAGCCAATACCCTCGGAGCACAATGTCTTATAGGTTCGACAAATTTTACATATCAATATTTTATGTAATTTAGACAATTATTTTTAGCCAACACCGTTGGAGATGCTTTAACAATAGATTGACGAGTCCTGTATGAGATACATATCTACAGCTTTCACTAGGATACTTAGTGTTAAGTAACAAACTAATCAAAAATCTTAAGATGTTCATACCAGGATCTTATACTATACTTTAACACTCACTCTCACTCGAAAGCCCATGTAAGGTCCAAGAGTGGATCACGGACACCTATCTTTGAGGCAATAATTTGCCTTCGTGTCCAATTTAAGCTTTGATATCATGTTAACCAAATCATCTAAAATCTTAAGCTGTTAAAAGGAGGCCTTACCAGGATCTTTTACACTTTTTTTTTCGAACACGGATCTTATACTATACTTTGGCACTTGGGACATTCGCATTGATATTACCTGAACATGCATGTATACAGGACATGAATGCTGCAGTAAAGCAATTACTATAGAAATTGGCAACAATACCCAATAAGCGAGCATAAACTGATGTTTATATAATAATTTGATTACATTGATCTTACCTGAACAAATGCATTATACAGGACAACTGGACAAGATTGCAGTAATTAAAAATTATTAAAATGGCAACATCACCTGTAATCGAGCATCAACTGATGTTTAAATATAACTTTGATTTCTACACAATGTTCATAGATAACTTTTAGTTTTCTTATATTCTAATAGTAAATTAAATAGCATAAGGACTCAATGTTAATGTCTGTTATTTCTTCAAGTCATTTTGTCTTTGTTTATTGACTAAATTGCAAAACGCACCCCTTTGGTTCGGACCAAAGTCACTTTGGTACCAATACCTTCAACAATTGCACTTTGCATCCCTCAACATATTTGGGCGTTGCACATTGCACCCCTTTTGTGTATTTTTACCAAATTACCCCTGATAATTTTGTAAATTCAGAATAATTAAATACATTTTGATCCCTAAAGTACGAAATGTTGCATAAATGAACCCTCGAATAAAAATTTTCGAATTTCATAATTTTTTTCGAATTTTTCCTAAATATTTTCAAATTTTTCCTAATTTTTTTTGAATTTTTCTAAATGATGCACAAAAAATATTCGAAAAAATTTATGAAAAAATTTAGGAAAAATTCGAAAATTTTTGTTCAGGAGTTCATTTGTGCAACATTTCATACTTTAGGGATCAAAATGTAATTAAGTATTCTGAATTTACTAAATTATCCCTGGGTTTTTGGTAAAAATACACGAAAGGGGTGCAATGTGCAGCGCCCAAACATACTAAGGGATGCAAAGTGCAATTATTGAAAGTATTGATACTAAAGTGACTTTGGTCCGAACCAAAGGGGTGCGTATTGCAATTTAGTCTTGTTTATTACTCCACCTAACATTGAGTACAACAACTATTTTGTTGCATGTGGCAGACATCTTGTCTGGAACCTATGGAACTGCATGGTTCTATTTTAAAATTTTATGATCAATCTCATAGCATATCTTATTTATTTTGTTGCTGTTCATTATGCATTACGCTGCTCTCATAAACAAAATAGTGTATCACATAAAATGACAAAGATGAGGAACTACATGTTCACTTTGTTTTTGCAACTTCAGCTTGTTTGAGGAAGTAGTCCAGATTCTTTCGTGTTCAGGAAAGAACAACATCTTGCAGTAAGTCCTGAAAATCAGCACTAAGAGATCCAAGATCATAGCAGCTCAGCAATCAGGGCTTCTTTCTGTATATGTTGATTTAGAGTAAGACTGTGATACGTGATATGGATGCATTTACTGGGAAGTATTATAAAAGGAAGAAGTCAGGATAGTAATATGGAAGAAATCATTGTAATAAATGCAAGAAATCAATCTCTTTTGTTTTATTCTGTTTTCCAAATAATTAGCCGATCTTTTAGGATCTATGTCTCATGCAGCCTATATGTAGCCTATATAAAGGCTTTTAGAGAGGAATAAAGATTTCAGTTTTTATTCTCTAAAAAAATAAGTCTTAAAGGGGCTCTGTCAAGGACGAGTCTTGTTGAGAACAATAGCTTCACAGAAGAATACTCTCGTGTCCAGACCTGTGACTAGATCCTCCGCTAAGGCCCATAATAATACGACACTACCACAAATAATAGTCGACAAGATATAAAAGAATAGCTTGATCTTTATTAAGATGGAAACTGTTTTGTTACTTCCAGAGAATTAACCAACAAGAAAGGTAATCTCGAAGAACGTAACTCAAGATACATTCATATCCATAGATAGAGGACTGAGATACAAGAAAATATTGTTCAAAATGCAAGATAAGATCCACATTTGGTTATGCCTACTACATATATCACTAAGAAATGAAATGTCACTGAAATGCAAAATGAAATGAAATGCAAGTAGTACTGCTCGTGGTCCTCGGCCTCTAACGGAATGATGTGCTCGTATCCACCTCGTATTCCTCACATCTCTTGTCATAGTCATTCTCCACCTCAGCATCGAATGCCAACCCACACTTGCTAATCATTTGATTCTGCCCCACGTCTGTCACCTCATTATCTTGGCCTTGGCATTTCATTGTTGATTTTGTTGACCCTTCTATCTCTAGTATCGTATCAGTCTGCCTACAAAGTTACCAGCGAAAATCACAAAGAAAGAACTATGATCCCTCTAGAGTCTGAAACAATACAACAGTGATTAGCTTTTTAGAGATAATTCCCAGTTCACATGTAGACAAAAGATAGTTATAAACCTGATGTTCTAGAAAACGGAAATCGGAATTAGTCACGTTATAATGATTAATCAGATCCATTAATAGGAGCATTAATCAAAAGCAATTTAATTTAATAAATAATTTCATTTAAGTACCATCAACCCCTCAAAAAATTTACAAAAAAATATCATATATCATTAAAATAGTGTTAGGTTTAAGTGTTAAGATTCACAAAAAGCACAATATATTATAAGCCTATATTTAATTAGAGTAGTGCTAGGTACCCCAAATTGGTACCCAAAAATTGTTCTCAAATGATTTGGCTTCGATGATGTGGCAGATTAGAAAATTTTGATTGGGAAGGTTGGTGTGAATGCAGGGGGTCCATTTTGTTATGACTAATTAAAATAAGACACTTGGCATTTGGGAATTATTTTGGGTACCAATTTGTGGTACCTAGCATTTTCCATTTAATTATATCTTTATATATAATAAGCGTCCATAATTTTGCTCCGTTTATTTTAGTCAATTTACTATCAAAATAATGTCAGCCGTTGAATCAATAATAATAAAAATAGACGATCAAGACTATAATAAGTTCACATGAATTCTAAAATCGTCTAAATCAAGTTTTAAGAATTTAGATAAAACACATAGTAAATTCAACGTGTAAAATATTATATATATATATATATATATATATATATATATATATATATATATATATATAGGTAGAGAGAGAGAGAGAGAGAGAGAGAGAGAGAGAGAGTTCTACTCAGCTACAAACCAAAATTAAATACAAACCACAAACAGGCTGCCCAACGAAACAGAAATCACTAAATTACACAACCGAAATCATTAATTTTATTTTTGACAAAAAATATTAAAAATACAAATCCCACCCCACCCCACCACCTGAAATCATAATATATACAACTGAAAATCACTAATACCCACCCCACCCCACCCCACCCCACCCCAAATCAGTAATATATATCTGAAAATCACTAATACCCACCCAACCCCACCACCTGAAATCAGTAATAGATACACTGAAAATCACTAATACCCCACCCCACCCCACCCACCCACCCACCCACCCACCTGAAATCAGTAATATATAGCTGAAAATCACTAATACCCACCCCACCCCACCCTACCACCTGAAATCAGTAATAGATATTTTGAAAACCACTAAAACCCCACCCACCCACCTGAAATCAGTAATATATAGCTGAAAATCACTAATACCCACCCCACCACCTGAATCAGTAATAGATACACTGAAAATCACTAATACCCCGCCCCCACCCCCACCCCACCCCACCCCACCCCACCCCACCCCAAATCACTAAAATATATTCCCGAAACCACTAATTTTAACACCCCCATCCCCCCACTATCCACCACCACCACCCCCCACCACTGTCCAGATCTGATTCCGGCGAAGATTATGCTTCGATCTCCGATCTGCTCTGTCCACCACCACCCCCCACTGTCCAGATCTGATTCCGGCGAAGATTATGCTTCGATCTCCGATCTGTTTCAGAGCTTCAATCGTCTTCGACCTCCGATCTTTTCACCAGACCGTCATCTTGTCCGTCATCGATTTCATTGATTTTTTCGATTCAGAACTTTGATTTAATCATCGATTTCATCGATTGAAGAAGATGCATTCCAAATCTTCGACCATTGAAGACGATGTGATGTGTTTCTTCTCTGATCTGTTGTCCTTCTTCTCCAAATGAAAATCGTCGGAGAGATTTCCCCTGCGGGGCCAGTGGTTGGAAAGGAATAAGAGGCTTGCCAGAGTTGTTACCGGAGAAGATGGCGTTTGGTGGTGGTGCGTCGGTGGAGGTGGTGGTGCGTCGGGGGTGGGGGTTGGGGTTGGGGGTGGGGGTGGGGTGGCATGATGATGTCATATTAAAGGTGGGCGATGTCATATAGGGGTGGATATGGTAAAATATGGTGTGGAGATAGTAAAATAGGGTGTGGAGATAGTGGTTTTTAGTTTTTATTTAAGTGTTAGTTTGTATTTGAGCAAAATCTATATATATATATATATATATATATATATATATATATATATATATATAGGTTTTTGCTCAAATACAAACTAACCCTTAAATACAAACTAAAAACCACTATCTCCACACCCTATTTTACTATCTCCACGCCATATTTTACTATCTCCACCCCTATATGACATCACCCACCTTTAATATGACATCATCATGCCCACCCCACCCCCCACCCCCACCCCCACCCCCATCGGAACCACCTTTCAGTTCCGACCAGCTCCGGCAAGCTCCAGATCCGGCGACCACCAGTTCTCCATCATCACCACCAGTCCTCAACCACCACCTCCAATCCACCACCACACCAGATCTAGAGACTCCGGAGCGAACTACCATCACCACCGACCATCTTCTCCGGTCGTCTTCCGATCATCTTCTCCGGCCGTTTCTTCAACAGCCATCACAGATCTGAGCTCTCAAGCCACGCTGCCCGACGCCGACGAAATCATTAATTATTATTACGATAATTACACAACCGAAATGAAGATGCCGACGACCTCCACTCCGATCTGCTGCCAGTCCTTCAACACCTGGTTCCTCTTTACAATCTGTTCGGACCTCTGTGACGATTTGTGTTTGATGATATGTGATTTTTTATTTGTGACGATTTGTGTTTGTAGATCTGGTGGTACTATTTAACCTGATTTCTACTTAGAGCCCGTTTGGGTACATGGGCTTAAAGCAAAAATTAGCTTTAAGTCGTTTGTCGTTTTTGAGGTGTTTGGCAACGTTAGCTTTAAGCCGGCTTTAAGTTAAAAAAACTGCTTTAAGCCATAATTTCCATTTAGGTACTTTTGACTTATGACTTATGGATTTTTTTATTTTTTTATTTTTTTTTCACAATTCTTGTAAAGCTTAAATATCATGAATTTAATTTTTTTTTAAGTCAAATTTCACTTTAAGCCAAAATTATTCAACCCCCATTTAACTTTAAGTAAAATTACTTTCATTCAATTTAAAGTAAACAACTTTACCTTCTCCTTTTAAGTTAAAAATATCCCCATTAAATCAAAAATAACTTATTTTAAGCAATCACAAACACCCCCTCTTAATTGAGACGAGATCCATCCGTCTGCCGAGGGTCTTCACGGAAACAGCCTCCCCGCTCTAAAAGTGGGGGTATGGTCTGCGTACATCCTACCCTCCCCAGACCCTGCTCTGAGCGGGATATACTGGGTATGTTTGGTTTGGTTTGGTTTATCCATCCGTCTGCCGATTACTGAATCGATTCATTGGCTTTTAGAACACTACTTAGACGTAAGAGAAACTTTACATTATGGAAGTTGCACCATATGGGAAACAATTCCTAAAGAAGTACATGATTAAGAACCGTGGAAGTTGGAACATTCAAAAATCTAATAAAATATTTGGATTAACCGAGTGTCTGATCTTTAAAGATGGTAGGACAAATCATGCCAGTAAAATCGATTCAATCGAATATATTTTCCAAGATCCTAAACCCAAACCAGAAACAATCTTCCAAGATCTGCTCCTGCATCACATATTTCCAAGCATTCATGTTGTGCAAAGTACAATATCATGAATGTTGGAGTATTAAATTACAGATGTAGGATTACATATGTAGGTCACTGTTCCTGAAACCTTCTAGTCCCGGAGATCCGTGGTTCTACTATAAAATTTTATAAATAATTTTAAAATAATATTTTTTTCAAAACATAAAATTTGATTCTAATATAAAATACTAATAATATATTAACTTTATAAAAAAATTAACATCTAAAACTTGAACAGAAAACTTGATTTTGATTTTGATTTTTATTTTAAATCATTTAAGATAAATTTGATTTTCAAGTTTTGAATTATTTCATTAATTTTCAATGAATTTTTAACTAAAGTATGGACCCTCCAGCCGCCGCTGAAGAATCCATGCCGGAGGAAGTGTGATCAAAGCAAGCTGCTCTACTTCTGCACTCTACTTTTTCAAAACCAGGTCGTATCGAGCACACTAAACCAGGCAATGTACCACAGAATCTGTAATATTATCACTAGCTCAAGACATACAAAACTGATGAGCGTCATATTGGAGTTGGCTCTAAATGAGACATGTTAAACTTTAAGAGTCACCATGGCGTTCGTCAGATGAAGTTCACAACAAACATTTGTATTAAGGAATGAACAAGGTGTAATCAAGGTGCGCATAAACATCCATTCAGGTGACCCGTAGAATGAACAAATGAAATCTCATTTGCACATTTGAAGTTGTGTTGGGATGTGAATTAGGTGTGCCGGTGTGTTTTAAAAATGATCAGACTACCCGAAACACAACCAACAATGTAATGCATATGCATCCACAACTTTACAGAGAATAAACAGGATAGTTAGAACTTTTAGAGTTCAGTAGCAAGATCAGAAAATTGTGTATTCATATCAGAAGCAACAAAACACAAGAAAGCTGCGGATTCTAATCGGATGGCTTACTTCCAAATTTCCTCTAACCAAAATTCCAACCACCACATTTACCGTTGCTAATCAAACATACTATTGACACAGCACAAACATACTAAATATACATAGAGATTTACAAAGATCCCAGAATAAGATCCATCAAAGAATAACTTTTTAACTTACTTTTGTTAAGTAGCAAAATACCTTTACAACGTCACCTCCTTTGAAAATTTAACTTCCCGATACAATATGCAAAAATTGAAGCAAAGATAATTGGGTATAACATCAATATTACACCAACCATTGGCAAGCGATCATGGTGAAAACCAAAGTAATCCTTTACAAAGGCTGCGACTGTTTTCTTTTCTCCAAACACCATAATCTCCTTCTCTACATCTCCATATTGAGAGGTGAGCATGCCATTCAAAGTCCAAGAAGTTGGTATGACATAATAAAACCATATCCACCACTTGGGAATTTTCTGCAGGTAAAAAGAAATGTTGATCACATTTTCATATGACATAATTGATGACCCTATTTGTTGAGCAAAAAAATTAGAAATTAAGCTTACTGGTTGAGGAATAATAAACCCAGAGAACAGGTTAAACATGGTGTAGAAGGAAGACTGTAGAATTGCAGCTACTGGATACGTAGGCGTGAATGAAACAATCATCATTCCCATATATGTGAAATACAACAAAGTGCAAAACATGGAGTAGAAGTACCAAAACACCTTGGAAGCAGTCCAAGAATATCCAATCATTGGATATGTAATTAACACATATGCAACTGATTGTGCAAATAGATAAGGTACCTCAATTATCACCTAGAAGAGAAGCACAATCAGTAAGTAGAAATTGTGGATTTATCCTTTACAAGGTTTGTCAAAATTCGAAACAACCCTTCTTAATTCTTTGTTATACCTGTGCAAGTGCATAAGCCCATGGAGCATACATCCCAGCAAATCTTTCACGATACAAAACATTTCGTTCTGTTGAAATGTAAGGTAGAACTGAGGAGGCATTATTTATGCCAGCAAATATAGTAGCTGAAAACATCGAACCAAATATGCTAAACAAATTCTGTTGGTTTTCTCTGTAAATAAAAAATCAATGTCAGTTATCATAATAAAGTCCTTTGAAATGACAACATTAAATTAAGCATTAATCAAGAGAGAAAGTATTAATATGACCGCCCTTGAATTTAAAGTACTTACAATTTTTGCCCTTGATCCCAAAATAAAATGCCGAAAGTTACAGACGAGAAGATCATATGCATAAAACGATTGAAATTGTATGAAGGACTTCTCCAATAAGACAAATGGTGTTTCCATAGGCAGGATTTAAACTGCCCTATACCATTTTGTGAGAAGCGCGTGGAAAAATGCAACTCCTCAGAACCCAGAGGTGGAGTACTCAAGCTCGTGACTAGCTCTTTATTTCTCCTAAGATCACATTGAACAAAATAAGAGTAAGACACAAGTGAGCTGCAGATATGCTCCAACGGTAATTCATACCACATCCTGAAGTTATCTGGTTTCACTGTTATATGATACAACAGTGAGAAAGAAATCAACTATTTGAAGACGTAATTACCTAAACAAGAGCAACCTTGTATCAACAATAACAGAATTTGAAAATTTTCTTTTCCAACTTGTGGGTGTGTGTCCGTTTTTATTAAGTCTTTATGGAAATCCCACAATATAAATATAGTATAGGTTAGTACACATTTTAAGCGTATGATTTGTTGGCTGACCAACACACTCAAGACATTAAGGTATTCTGAGAAGAAAGGGGGTCACTAACAATTTATCATAATGCACCTCCAAAATAATTTGAACTTCACACTCTTCGGAAAGAATCATACTAAGCAAGCTTGTACTAAAATTTATGAGCCATAATAAATTAATATGAAGAAATGGTAGGATTGTCACTCACTCGTGCAAGATAGAACTCTCATAAACCTGCGCAAAATCTAGACCAAGTTCAGCTTCTGAAGATATAGAAGTAACCTCCAACATCCATGTTGCTGGATTATAATTTTTTCTAATCTTTGGTACTCCTGAGATGCCCTGGTAAAAAAGACAAAGAAAAATAAACTGGAACATTGAGCCTGATTCATGTACGGATGTCGGGGGCCAAACAATACTAGTAGGCAAGAAAACATCATTACTCCAGGGAAAACTCACCTCAAAGTAATCAGTGATTCTACTTGAATGCATACCCAAAGGTCCAGAGTAGATAACACGCCCACCAGATTTCAACAAAATTAACTGTGTAAGGAGGCAACATCATTCCAAGTTTCTTATGTTCAAATAGTCGAAAAGTTTATCACTAAGTTTTTAATAAATGTATTTTACTGTATCAGTGCAAAGGACGAAGGTTCAACAAAAACATTTTATGGTTGCTGTTAGCAACTAGGCACAACAATGCATGATGTCCGCTGTGTCCACTTTCATATGTAGAAATATAATGCACAAACATATCTGAGACATAACAAGCAAACAAAATATGAGAATTTACGAAATTTCTTTACTCATATCTCGCTCACTTGTTGTGTCTCAGATATGTTTATGCATTATATACCAACGTATGAAAGGGGGCATAGCGGACATCATGCACTGTTTATGGAATTGCATGTTGGTGTATGTCTACAGTTGGTCCACAATTTGATTCTTAAACTATGACATGTCACCAATTTCGTATAGACATCAAATTCTCAAACTACTGCAAAAAAAAATTGTTGACGTAAACCAACATGCAAAGACATTGATGGTAACTGGAAAGGACAGTAAAGAAAACCACTTTTGGTTGAGTTATGCTTAAGTCGCATGTGTTTTTGTTCCGCTCATGCATTACCAATCAGACACTGGAGAAATTTCAATCAGCACCAAGAGTTTCACAGGCCATTTAGACAAATCTTGATTTCATGGAGTTCTATTCCAATTAGATTCCATGAAAAAATTTGTATCACAAACTTCTCTGTAACATTTGGCCATTTTTTCCTACCTCATCAAACGCTTCAAATATATCAATACTCGGTTGATGAATGGTGCAAACAATGGTTCTTCCAGTATCAACAACATTCTTTACAGACCGCATAACAATTGCTGCTGCTCTTGCATCCAGTCCAGTAGTAGGTTCATCCATGAAAATTATTGAGGGGTTAGAAACGAGCTCTACAGCTATAGTTAGACGCTTGCGTTGCTCAGTTGATAGACCACTAACACCTGGCATGCCAACTAAGGAATCTTTTATCTTATTCAGTTCAACAGTCTCAAGGACATCCCTCACGAAATCCTACAAATACATGAACAAAAATTTCAGTAATAAATTAAACAGTACAACTACACTTGACTTTTATGCATAAAACATACCGATTTAGTTTTTGAATCAATCTGTGGGTCAAGACGCAGCCAAGCAGAAAAAATCACTGATTCTTCTACAGTCACTTGTGGAGAGTGTATGTCAGATTGCTCACAGTATCCCGAGATTCTAGCAAATGTTTCTTGAACCTTAGGATATCCTCCAATCTTAATTTCTCCTTTAATGGTGCCACTGGTTTTCCTACCAGCAAGAACATCAAGAAGTGTTGTTTTACCAGCTCCGCTGACACCCATTAATGCAGTAAGAACACCAGGTCTAAATGCACCAGTGATGTCAGAAAGAAGTTGGAGCTTTTTCTGGCTGAATCCACGTTCAATCATTTCCTGTAACAGTAACAGAAAGGAACAGACCGCATTAATTCACCAGAACAACTCCAGATTACCACACAGTCATGTAGAGATACAATAGATGCTTATTTTAACTATTACCAAAGGGGTGTCGACATAGTAGTGAACATTTTGGAACACAACACTAACAGGAATGAAGGGCAGAACCATTCTTCCTGTAAAATCATAAGCAAGATATTATTATTGTTAAGAATATATTTAATAGAGCTTTCAGGAGAAGATTCTAAACTACCTTTATTTTTGGTCTTGTCTTCAACATATTCAGTTTTTGTGCTTTTTTCACTTTCCTTTATTTCTGACAGCTTTTCACTCGATATAATAGCACGAGAGCTAGGAGCTGAATATATCAAGGATTTCAAGCTAACACAAAACACTGAATTCTCAACTTGACATGATATTAAGAAAGATGGACTTACCATTTAAGAAACTTAAGGCCAGGATAAATCCAATGTTAAAAAACAATATAAACCCAAATAAGGCACCAAGAGATACCCAAAGATAGTACCCTCTGAAGTTCAGTCCACGATCCACGAGAGTTTGATGCCCTATTGTTGTGTTCGTGGACAGCATCTACATAATAAAAATTAGGAAAAAATTAATGTCTAACAGGAGATATACACATCATTAATGCTCAATAAATTTTATGAATTCCATTTATTGTTTGATTTGAATGATCTGCATCACATGTAAGACACAATTGCCTAAGTTTGACTCAAAATCATGTCATGCATAATGTTTCAACTGGCAGAGGTCAACATGAACTGAAATACAAAAGAATATTCATGGTGTCACGAAGTAATTATTGGATCAAGTCAGCATGAAGAAGTAAATATCCACTGTTAGAGCGAGTCCAATGCTAGTTGTAAAATGGCTATAGCCTT
The DNA here is from genome assembly GCA_036435485.1 of Saposhnikovia divaricata. NCBI lineage: Eukaryota > Viridiplantae > Streptophyta > Magnoliopsida > Apiales > Apiaceae > Saposhnikovia > Saposhnikovia divaricata. Next base: position 130,847,742 of record CM071594.1, on the reverse strand, counting down.
TGCTATAATATGACATCAAAAAGTGAATTTTGATGCTAAAAATAGAACTTGTATTCTAATGCTAGTTAAAAAATGCAATCATCTATGGTGATATAATATGTTAATTATTATTCATGAGAATAGGGAACCTAAGATCCATCTTAGGTATCTTTTCTAAGATACTTAATAATACTACGTCGTTTTTGTATTAAATTTTATCCTCTTTTATTTTGTTTCATTCTCCCTTCCCGACTCTTTCCTTCTCTCTCTATACACAGATACATACACACGATTTTATACACACACAGATGTACATACATACGCACACATAAACATTTTTAAAATTATTAACACATCTTCTCTTTCTGCACAAATAGTAGTTTCATCATTTGCACAGTTGAAAAATGTTCTAGTCGCACTAGCTACTTGATCTCAAAGTTTCACTGTCATGTATTCTTCTATACTGCAGCACACAATCCAAAACACAATGTTCTGCTGCAGAACACAATGTCTTGCATAAGCAGTACATTTGATTTTCAAAATGGATTTCATGTGGTTAAGCAGTATACTGGGTTCAACACTAAGTTCTGCATCAGAACACATTATATTTCTTGAAAATGTATGCTTTTGATGATACATGTAATGCAGAACACAATACAAAAAAATATGTTCTGCTTCAAAACCTAGTGTTCTTCTGTAGAACCTAGTAGTCTCTGTATTTGTATTTCCTAAGATTTTAGTCCGACTCTCTTGATAAAATTGATTGATATGTCTACTTCTATGATTTTTAATCAATAACCAATGTTCTGTTGCAGGACCCATTGTGGATTCTGCTGCAAAACGCAGTGTTCTCTTCATTTAATTTACAGATTTTGATGATATGCATTAATATTGTGTTGACTTGAGAACCAAATGCACTTTGGAACCAGGCCTGAGCTTCATATTTTCATCGTGGAGTGTAAATATGTATGTATCAACTACAGTGATTTTGTGCAACATTTCACATCAAAACTAGAATATGCACCAACGTGGACAAATCTAGTTACCTGTACAAAATGTGATAGTAATTACTAAACAAATTTTAAGAATCATCACTATGTTCAATTAATTTTTAAAATCTTAGCATATTAATTAAGTTCGATAGAACTACCACACACAAGCAAAAGACACATTATTTTCATTTTATAGAACATGGGGTTGGATTCTACCGCAAAATGTTCTGCTGCAGAACACTGGGTTTTTTAAAGTTTTTGAAGAATCAAAACAGTTTCAGTGGAAGAAAACGCCATCGCTGTAGATATTGTTCTGGGATTTACTTGCTTGTTTAAGGCTTGGGTGTTATACATACAGATATAGAATAGAGTATAAAAATATTAAAAAGGGGTAAAAATCAAAACACGTAGTTTTGTTTTAAATCTTAGGAAAGATACCTAAGATACATCTTAGATTCCTTTCTGTCATTACTCATTTCTCTCCATTTGTACTTGATCAACCAAAAATCCATCTTTAGCTGCATATGTCCATCTTTAGTTGAAAATTTAGAACGAGCCATGCATGTATGCATATTTGCATTCAAGTATGGCAGTGCATTGGAGTGATCATTTTATGCATCTAGTTTCATATTATGGCAATGCAACCAATTATAGCATTGCACTGGACTTCATCTAAAAACAAGAGACGTAGCACCTAAGAGACCTATTTTGTAATAAACAAATAAATGTTGATAAGATAAAAGTTCCAAGAGTTTTTTAGGTACTGAAGGGGTTAGCTTCAGACTATATTCCACATAAAGTAAATGACAGTGGGTATAGATGACCTAAAAGCACGAGCTGAACAAATATCATGAAAGGTAATTATTAAATTAAAAGAGTCACCTTTCGCCATCTTGGAGCATGAAACTCATTCAAAGTAAGGCCTATCTGACCATATGTTATTGGGGAAACCCAAAATCCCCACTTTAACCAAAGTGGCATTAAAGCTGCAACCCAAACCAAGTTTAAGTATATTTAATTACTCTTTTTCGATAAAAGAAACTGTCAAAACCTCACTTAAGAATATGGCAAAATATAAGAAATGTCAAAACCTTACGTTTTGGGATGATGAATCCACCAAATACTAATACACATAGTATTGAGACGCTACCAGCAGTTGTAGTGGCACTTGAAGTCCTACAGACAGAAGCCAAGAAGCGGAACATAGAGATTGATGTCCAGTGCACAGCAAATAATAGAAGTAACTGTTGGAAAAACCTATGGAAATTATGAGAGAAGTTAGTTTTTAACATAAGCTCAGTTGAGCTAGTTCGAATAGTAAATCATTGCATGTTGATGTACATAACAGCACTTATTCATAAGAGAAAACTGAGAATCTGAGGAAAAACTGTCTGGGAACAAAATGACTAGGAGCCTTGCTGCAATACTAACCTCCCGGGTTCTGGGCTGTACCCAATGACGTAGTATGTCAGAGATACCCAAACTAAAGATTCTAACATAGAAAGAGGAATCTTCAGAATGGCAGCTGGAATGGCATATGCCCATGCCGGGTAAAAAAACAGTTCTCTCTGTTTGTAAAAAACTGAAAGTCGTGCTACAGTCAAGGTCAATTCTGGAAATCCATCAACTAAAAGAATAACGAGAGAATAGAAGAGGGAACTCAAATATTGGTTTGCATGTGCAGAATCAACTTCCATCCGAGTTCGCAAAAATACAGTCATTGTGATAGAGGCAATTATAAAAAGCTGCACAAAAGATAATTTGAGCACTTTTGTCAATTGATCGAACATTTTTTTTTCTTGCTGTTTAATAACTTTTAAGAGGTAATAAGTTAAAACTAGCTCTTAAAAAGAAATTGTGGAAAATAACCTGAACTGTTTTGAATTTGTAAATGAACGAATTCCTTCTCATCAAAATAATTTCTCTTGACATGCAGGCTTTAAAAAGCGTCCATTTTGACAGAGAGTATACGCTATGTGAAATAGATCTCTTATGATTCTCTGACTTCACAAACTCCTCAGATATCTCCTCATTCAGCTTCTTACCAAGATTAGACTCTTTAAACATTCTAGACAGGGAATCGACAGAAACGTAATGGTAACTTTGTTCAGTTCTGTAATAGTACTGTGCTTGATCTTTCATGGAGATGACCTTGCAGACAGAAAAGTTTTGTTACTTCCACCATGAACTTAATTGACAGATGAACTAACATAACTAATCAGCTAAAAAAAAGTTACCTCCTGTAGAAAGTCAGCTACTCCTTTCCTTTCAGGACACCTAAACCCACATTCCTCAAAAAATTCTAAAATATGACTACGTGGTCCATGATACACAATCTTTCCTTCTGCCATCAATATGATGTCATCAAACATATCAAATGCTTCTGGTGCTGGCTGAAGAAGTGACACAATTATAGTTGCTTCTGTAATGTGAGCCAGTTGCCGTAGACATGAAATAATCTGATATGTGGTAGAGCTGTCTAAGCCATTTGATATTTCGTCCATAAATAGAGCCTTCGTGGGGCCAATGATCATCTCCCCTGAAGATTATCAATTATCTTATTTCTCACTGGGTCATCGTGAACTAGCATGTACTTGCTTGATTCATTAAATTTATAGAAACTGAATAAAGTAAGGTAATTCCATCTGCTGATGCTTAGAAATGTAGTCAACTGTCAAACTACCTGTAGTCAATCTTTTCTTCTGACCACCAGATATGCCTCTTCTCATGGCATCTCCAACTAGTATGTCCGCACATATGTCAAGGCCGAGAATCTACAAACCACAGGCAAACAGATACATCAACAATGCCACTGGTAAATGAGACTCACATGTGATAAGAACAAGATAAACAGAGGAGTACCTTTAAAATGTAGTCGGTTTGAAGGGTTGCGCTTTGTCCTTCAACAGATATTGCCTGTAAAATTAGCTGATTTGAAGAATCTATTGAAACAAGGTTATAAACCGAAGAAAACAGTGAAAATATTCTAAATGAATGCCCTTCAGAAATAATAGGTACATAATTTTAGTTGCAATTACATATATCTCTTGTTCCTTGTGTCTGAGATTCATCTTGGTCGATTCATATCTGATACTAAAGAAAAAACTCCTTGATCCTCCTAATGTGCAAAAATACAGTTTGGACAAGTTTTTTGACCGGTTAGCTGCTTATAAAAGAAACCGTACATGGGGAATGCTATAAACCATATTAGATAATGACAGCAAAATAGGTAGAAATTCATTACTGGGAATATGTGCTAATTGCAGGCAGCGCATGAAAATTGCTTGAGCAAAACCTGTACCATCTGATTTAAAAAACCTGTACAATTTATTCAGAAAACCTTACCCCAACCATCTTCATCTGTGGATATTGAATAAAATCGAAGTAGAAGTCTCACTTCAATTTTAGTGATGGCTTATTAGTTAGTTTTGAAAATCACAAATTCAGTTGGTAAAATCTTTAAAAAAAAGCTCAATCTCATGTAGCACACTAATCCTATGCCAGGAATTAAACTAGATTAAAGGATAGTATACTTCTCGATGAAAAAGAAACATAGAAACTCGAGAATATTAGATACGAATTAAGGGACAAAAATACCTTCATATATGTGTCTATATCTGGATCCGGGATTACTCCGGCCTCTTTTTCCCTCCTGCTGACCTCAATCATTAACTCTGTACCGGATGGAAGAAAAGTGTAATAAGTGAAATACTGGAAAGCGGTCAAAACTACATTGAGTTACTGTGCAAAGATAGCAAGCATACCAGCTCGACTTCCAATACCCTGACAGCGGGCTGAAAAATCAAGTGTTTCCCTAACAGTCATCTCAGGAATGTGCAGATCATATTGGTTTATATAAGCAGAAGTTTTCTGAGGCACAAACTCTTCAAGTTTATAGCCATTATAAGATATCTCCCCACTACACTGTCAACAGAAAGGTAAATAACCATAGTTAAAGAAGTTAGTTTTCAACACAATAGATGAGCATTAAAATCAGAACCCATGGTACCATTGGCCCATAAATGTACATTTTTCAGATTTTTCAAAATTTAACATGTGACCGCGAGTAACAGACAGAGATTCTTTCCAACCCCATTGGCCCATAAATGTACATTTTTCAGATTTTTCAAAATTTAACATGTAACCGCGAGTAACAGATAGAGATTCTTTCCAACAATACCAACGAAATTACCGACAAGCATTTACGGGTAACAGTGATCAGCATTAGCACCAGATCTCTTTAAAAATCTTACGATAACAACTAAAAAATGGAGGTACAGGTGATCTGCATTAAGGTAACAGCTAAAAAGGGAGGTCACAGCGAGTTTATAATCACTTTTAGAATTTGAGAGACATAAATGTTAAACACCTAATCCTAGAGAAACAATTTCTTCTTGGGTAAGGTCAATTACAGGAAAATTGAATATTTGCGCACACGTGTGTCTCCACTGGGGGTCGAACCCTTTAGAGAAACATTTTCCCAGGGACAGATTCCAGATCATGTTAAGTGAACATGCAAGCTAATTAATTCATATTAAAACCATATCCAGTAGAATACCAAAACTATATCATACTGTCATACAGTTAATGCAATGACCCCCATCTGGGTTATTCTTTAATGTGAATCAAATGTACTACATGTCCAATTATCTAGCTCCATTATTCACTTCAGTTTCAACTACATTTTTCAAGTTATAATGTAAAAAAAAAATTCTGCAAAATGAGGAACCTTTAGATATTTGTCCAGGTTTCCAGAAAGTGCTTTGAGTAAAGAGGTTTTCCCACATCCTGGAGGGCCAAGCAGCAAAGTCAATCTGCAAATAAAGTTAAGCACTTGGATAATCGAACTTAAACTAGCCAAAAAGTAAAAAAGCCTTTCACTTCTTTAAAATATCTACTTGGGTAAACTAGTCAATGACAAACATTGTTAAAAGCATTGCATAACCCCAATTCTCCTTTATGTAAATAAAAAAGATGGTCAGCAATTTCAAATTAAGAAAGTTCTATCAAACATCTTTACGCATTTCACTTTATAAAATGCTACAGAATACATCTAAAATAAAAACCAAGTACTTACAGCTATTAGTCAAGTAAAGCAACAATAATATATAACTATAAGTCTGGCAGACTTTCTAGTAACACCATAGAGATGAAAAAGAATTCAGTTTATTCCAGAGGCCCATAATCCAGAGCTGATTATATAATTGAAAGATAACAAGAAAATGGCTATACGAGTTATCCTAATAATCTGTGATCATGGATATCATAGCAACACTTCCATTATTAGTGAGATAATTAGGTTAAATTTTTAACTTTTAAGTAATGAAAGATGAAATATTAGAACAAAAAATAAGTGATTTATTGTTTAAGGTAGAAGAAAGAAGTAAACTCTTGATTTATGAGTTTGATATATAGTACTAACAATTAACAAAATTATAAATATACTTTCTGATTCATTTTGCATTTGTACAATATGTATCTACATCAGGCTTTCAAGGAGGTAGTAGACAGAAAAATCTGTGTGCACCAACAAATAAGTAGGGCCTGCATAATACATTCTGGCACGGATAAAGTTTTTTAAAAGACAGATAACTTATATCATTGGATAGCATGGCCTTTCAGATACTTACATAAGAGTTGAGGTAAGACAAGGTTTCACAATTGCTACATAAAGAGTAAAAGCTTTTCAAATAGGACTCGTGCTCTACATTAATTACTATATTTTAAGTAACTGAAGTAACTATGTTTTCCAGTATGTCAATAGCTATGAATGTAATAAATATTCTTTGCACATATGTAAGAAACATTTTGATGAATTTCTGCTGCTACCTTGCAGGCTTGATGATACCACTGACTTCGTTAATGATGTTTATTGTGGCCTTTGTCGACTTCAAACCAGCAAGCTTGGCAGTATCCTATTACAAAAAATATAATTAATTACCCTTTAAATTTTTAAATTAACAGAAACAAAAGCAAGACAAATTAGTACAGTTTCCTGGAGGAAGTGAGGTTCAGTCATTTTAAATAACAAACTCTTCTTTCTCTAAATGATGAATCAAAATATATGTTTCTGCTAGACATAAAATGCAGTTGCATGCTAAGCATGAAAAGGTTATCGATCAATATTTATGATTAAGTTAAGATAATATATGTATTAGACATGGTATCATAGCTATCTGGAGTTCAAACCCTTATACCCCCAATATTTTCCGATACTTAATTCGGACACTAAGGTTTTGCTTATTTTCCAAAACTGGGCTCCTTGTGATCCACTCTTCATTACAATGGACTTGCAGGTGAGGGGGAGTGTTAAGTTAGTAACAGATTTGACTTAAGAATCAATGCACGAAAGTTTACCATCCTGAGTTGAGCAATTTAAACTTCAAACCTGGACTGGATTTGTTCCAGATTTGCTCGGACTGAGAATTAACAGTGAAGATCTTTCACTCTAACTAATATCAATTTTACCGTTTAATAATTCACCAATCAGTGGCCCCTAATCTACTGATACATCAAACATATTATGAAGGAAATTAGAAAAGCAATTGTTTTTAATCTGAATTGATTTTATTGGCAGAAAAAAATTGCACCTGCCAACCACCCTCAGCATATCTGTACCTATAGTGTCTAAGCATTTATGCAATGAAATGCAGTAGTGATAAACCTTCCAACTTTATTTTAAGGGAACAGTATCCACTTACAAAAAATATGCTCTGCAGAGAATTCCATATAGTCGGTAGCGGCTTGCCATTAACTACTTCACACTCTGCTTCCACATGCAGATTATTGTATCTCACGTCAACAGTAGGAAACTTCAAACCAACTCTACAGAAGACACTTGAAATTTTTAGCTTCACTTTCCAATTATCATGCTTGTGAACTAGTAAACTGTTAGGGAACTACAATTTACAGAGAGTTAAGATGAATAATGGGCATGTGCTGCCTTAAAAATCAAGTAGAGAAACCTAAACCAAGGAATTAATTAATGCACATGAAACTAATTGAACTAGAATGACACAGACATACAGTAATAAATAATCCCACTCTGCAGTATCACTTGCCCAAATATTCTGAAACATCTCATGCAAAACTGTGTCCACTGTCTGTTTACCACATGTTCAGCATACCCCACCGGTAGATTTTTATCTTGTAATTCTTAATTCTGGTTTGTTGCACTCATTTAAAAGTAGTCAAGTACATTTTTATATTGGAAGAAAGGGAGTATTACTTGTTTATTCTTTTCCTAAGCTTGTGCAACAAACGTAGATTGTCATTCTCAATATGCTTGATGAGCTTCTCAATGAACATATGTCTTTCTAATGCACCAATAGTAGAAACATCGATTATTCTCTTCCCTTTAGCATTAAATCTGTCTCCTTCATCACTATAATCATCGACTAGTGATGACCTCAAGCGTTTATAAGTAGGCAATCTATTGATTTCAGCCCATTGTTTTACATACTCATCATCGGTATTGTCCTCCAGAGAAGTTGAATTTGTACGAAAACTGGAGGCATGATACCGAAAAGATGATCTCAAACTTCTTCCTATCTCAGATAGCTCACTTTTCAGTGACTCAATATCATCTGCACCAACTAACTGAGCCATCCTAGACAACTTTGCAGAGCAGCAAAATGGCAATGACAAGAAGAGATGAGCCTCTCTGTCCGTCTGTCTTGCCTGTATGCACAATAGTGTTTCAATTATATAAGGCTACAATATCAATGTGGTAAGGGAATGCATCATCTTGCATTTTTTATTGATAAATATACAGATAATTCATATATGACGTCATAGTTGAATTAAGCTTTTCCCAGAGGATGGATAGCTCAAGTAAATACAGTAACATGGTTGACTTTCATGTGAGCTTCCTATCATGCACATTTTATATATAGTTTAAAATGCATTTTTCAGTTCTACATCACAGCTAATGTCAACCTTCAGACCAATTAAAAATCTAATAATAGACAGAACAATATTTTATGCTTTAAGCATGCTTGCCATGTAAGCTGATCTTTCACGCAATATAACAAAGTTCAGCCTTCTTCTGAATTTCTCTTCTATCTGACCAGATGGTTTATTGTCCGCTAACTATGTCTGAATAAGTCGATTGTCCAATCACTTGGGCAAAAATGCACAGATATGGGGTCAAATGCACAAATCAGCTCAGGTTAAAACAGTATTTTTCTAGTATGCAGATACAAATTCAACTTGGCTAAGCTACTTGGAATATTTGTGTTGTACGTTAACGGAAGATGCATATCAAGAAGACACGAATGCAGTAAAAGTTTTGTTACTAAACTGTTTGTTAGCACCTACAGTCAGTACATCAAAAGTGTTGCATGTGGTAGGCATCTTTTCAGGCAGTCCTGGTACTGCATTCGCTGATTTATACAAACCTCATAAGAAATCTGCATAAAATTAATTAAAATTGTCTAAGACCCATTTATAATATATCTTTATTCAATCGATATTAGTTTAATTAATTAAAATTAATTAAATATGCTACTTACTTTTTAAACGAAGAACCTTTTTATTCAAACTTGAATTAGGGTTTAGTTGGTTTGGGTCATATCAGACGATGAGGTGTGTGACAACAACCACATAGGTGAAAACAAGGATCTGATAGGGTGGCTGCCCTTGCATTCCAAGTACCCTAACATCGAAGTTGGTCTTTTATTATATGTTGGAAAGTTAAAATTGCTTTAAATGTCTCAGTATGCCTAAAGGCATCTGGCTAGCTAATGTTCAAGCGAGCAGATTGTCTAATCACCCATCCACATGAGTACATAAATTCAAGGATAGGGGGGTTAAATACACATAACAGCATAGGATATAACAATTATCGACATCTTCTGTAAGATACTTGAGATGTATGTATTGCATGTTACCGAACATGCATTTCTACAAGTCAAGAGTACAAGACTGCAGTTAAAAGTAAATACTAAATTGGCAACGTTGCCCAATAATTGAGCATCATACAATGTGTAAATTATACTTGGATGCCAAGACAGTTATAATCATCTTCAATTTTCTATATTCTATTACTAAATTTAAGAGCATGAGGAATGCACTAAAGGCTCAAAGTCAATGTCTGTGGTGTTTATTTAAGTCGGTGTCTTTGTTTATTAGCACTACTTTCTGTTGCATGTGCCAGACATCTTTTTGTCAATTACCTGTGGAACTGCAATTCTCTGATTTAATAATCTGATAAGTAATCTGAATTAACTTAATTAAAAATTCAGGTCCACAAACCATTTAGCATATTCATGTATAACATTTCTATTTAATATGAAAGCCCTTCATTACAGTGTAGAAACAAAAGCAATCTACTATTTAAGTCCGTGCACATAACAACACTGCAACTTCATATATATCAAACCTTATACATAGCAGCGATGCCATCATGCCTCACATCAGCACAATAGTGTTCCTGACCTCATGGCATGCACCCACGATGTAATTTTGCAGCCATGCTGTAAAATTGATTCTAAAAATCTGTCAACCATAGTTATTGTGACAGGATTTCAGAAACAAAACATTCTCATTAAATGACAAAGATGAGAGATTACAAACTCTTTTGGTTCCTGATACAAGAGCATGTGAAAAAGCTCAGGTCTAGAATTCTTCATGTCTTGGCAAGAAGAACAACTAGCAGTATGTCCTGTAATAATATAGCACCAAGACGTCCAAGAAAATAGCAGCTCAGCAATGCATTAATCTTTCACATAAGTAATCCTTTTTATTTATGCTAAACTTTACATAAGGTTACTTTCTTATTATATTTGTTTATGGGAATTAATATTAGACTAAGAAAGCCCATGAAATTATCATAGAATATCAAAAGGCAACAACTATGATACCTGACAGTGTTCGGAAAAGTAGAATAGTGATAAACTTTTTGATGATAATTCCCCCGCTTACAATGTTTCTGCTAAAAAACATGATATATGCTACCTATTTTAAAGACAGCGAAGCTTTTTATTCAAACTAATATTAGAAAAAGTTGGTCAAGTCAGATAATGAAGAGTGATTGCAAGATGCGGTAAAACTAGTTTATTTACATGTAAAGAAAAGGTGATTGTTTATACAAGATACAAAATACAGACAAGGCAAGACATACAGCAATAATAACAAACGATTTAGCACCAACGAACCGAATAACCTCTAATCCTCTATCCATAACCTCATCATGAACTAAGTTAAAACCTCTTCTCAAACCAAACACTAGCTTTCTCAAGAAAAATGCCATGAAAGATCTAGTTGTTTCATATGTCACTCTCCTTGTCATACCAAGAACAAATCTTCTATTGCTTGGGACGGACAATGTAGACGAAAAACTACTAACCCAATCACTATTCCGTATATCAAAAGATGATATCTTCTCTTGTAGATTTCTCGCATTCTGATCAAAAAGTGTATCAACAGCAGCCCTTGGAGAACCAATAGTTTCAACAACACTACTCGAAGGATCCGAATTCGGTCTCGTCAAAACCTCATGTGTCGTCCTCACAAAAGTTTCAACCGCACCATTACAAACCGAAACCAACACATCTCTTACTTTCCCTTGATGCTTCGGATTAGTCAATCCCGAAAACATATCATCATAAACATTAACACTCATTGTCCTATCCAAATAAACATCCACCGCAGTACTAACAAACGCCTTAATATACTCCGCTACAACAACCTTACACCTCTCATCACACATTACATTAACCAACCATTCAGGTACCCTTGATCCAACCGAAACAATCCCCTTCCTCATCCGAAACCCCAAAACCAAATTCCTAGCGAAACTCCCAGCAACAACGGAAACAAACCCCGTCCCAGCTCTCGTAGTCATCTTATCAAACACCTTATCAGCAAACCCAAAAACCCCACCATTCGCAACCTCAATTCCCACCCTATACCCTCTCAAAACCCCCAATGTGACTGCCTCGGAAACTCTCGATAATGACAGCGAAAACTCCTCAGACCTCACAATTTTCGACAACTGGGTCAAACTATGAGGAATTTGATCACAATCAGATTGTAAAAAGTGTTTCATATCTTTTGAAACAATCCCAATTGCCTCAGCAGAATCAGAAACCATTTCAATTACTGAAACAAGGGTGCCCATTAGTTTCGAAAGTTTCTTCCTTTTCTTGATTATATAAGGAAAGTTGTAAACTTTGTAAAATCCATAGCTTGAAACACCAAGAACTGCTAAATAAATTAATATTTTTTTATGTTTGTGGGTGATTTGGTGACCCTTTTTGATGAATTGAAGATCCATGTGAAAATCTGGAGCCTAAATTGAGTTTGAATTTGTTCTTGCTGAAAGCGAAGGGTTTGATAGATACGTTTGTTTTGTACGTATTTTGTTCGGTTTTGTCTGGTTCTGGTAGCAATAAATGGAAAGAAGGTTAAAAATAACAGTTTTTTGGATAAAAATGATAAAAATAATATTTTTGGGAAAAGATTGTTAAAAATAACAATTTCAATATGTGATTGGGTAACAGTTTGGTGATTGGATAACATGAATAATAGTGAACTTGTAAGGGTGTTACACATTTATCAATGGGATAACAAAGGCAAATAGGTAAGAGTGGTCTGTTACTCATTTGATAAATTCGTATATTGTATAAATTTATTATTCAACTATTAAATACGTATTTGATCCGATATTTTTCACACACAGTACCGCCCATTGGTATTTTCATTATCACAGCCAAAAAAATGGGTATTAACCGACTTCACCCCAATAAATGCATACATGTCATAAGTTTTCAGAAAAAATTGCGAGAATAACAATTTAAATATAAATTTAATACTCCAATTAATAAAATAGTAATTTTGTTGTACTAGGCCATTTTTAAAAATAAAATATCGACTTTTTTACGGGATTTAATGATTTATATGTAATGTAATATATGTCTTTTTGAATACTATCTTATAACCCTTGTAACGCAAAGTTTATTTTTTAATTTTTATAATTATATAAATTTTTTAAATATCTATATAGCATTAATTTACATATTAAATTGTTGTTGTTAAAAATTGATATATGTAAAATTTTACACATTCCATTTCATATTTGTATTATATCTTAAATTTTTAAAATTTGATTTGGAAGATTATAGCCCACATAAAATTAACAAAATAATCTTTAATTTTTTGATGCTTTTTTTTATATAAGCCGATATATATAAAGTCAAGGCTGAAACCTTTGACTGGAGTTTACAAATTGACGATTTATATAAGCCGATATATATATATATATATATATATATATATATATATATATATATATATATATATATATATAATCTTTAATTTAGTGATGGTTTAACAATTACTTTCGAGTTAAAATTATGTAGAAACAAAATAGAGAAAAAATTGACGATTTTTTACGTTGAAAATTGTATTTGATTAATGAAATCTACTTATATTTCGTTTTGATTATCAAAATATCATTCTTATTATTTGAAGATGGTTATACTAACAACAAAAAACAGTTTTAATAATAAGTGTATGAGTGATTTTGTTCAAAAGTTTGGTAGTCAGTAATCTGGTATTCAATACGACAAAATAAATAAGAATCGTTAGATCATATAATAACTAGAAATAAAAATATTTTACATTTTAACTTGTAAATTAAAAAGTGTATTTATACTGAAAGACGAAATAGTGTATGTCAATGATTTAAATCATATATAATTTCGTTTTCTACATTGAATAGAATTATTAATATAGGTCTTCTACACTGAATAGAGTTAATGTAAAAATTCGTAAATATATTTTTGAGTGTTTCCATTTCAATAATAATTGTTAAATCATCACTAAATTAAAGATAATTTAATGATCTTCGCGTGGGGTGTAACATCATTCAAATATGATTTCTAGATCTTTAGATAGAGCTCAAATAGTAAATATGAACTTTTTTTTAATATTAATAAAAAATGAATAAAATTCAGTTTTGTCCTTTTTTAATTATATCCTTTTCATAATATAATTTTCTTTTTAAAATTCAATTCTAATACAATCTTTTTTAATAATATCCTTTTTTAAATTATAATTTTCTTTCTTAATATGATATAATCTTGATCGTCTATTTTAAAAATATTAGATTCGACGGTTGAGATTAATTTGGTAAAACAGTGACCAAAATTATGGATAAAATTCTTGTTATGCTTATTATATATTATAATGTATTTTTTCAGAAAATTTGAAACTCACTCTTGAATGGTCAATGAAGTTGATCATATCTGTTATCGGCCAATAGAATTGTTATGCCTTGTGGAATAGATTAGTGGAGTAGTTTTTGGAAACACCATAAATGATCAACATCTGAAAATGAAGTGAAATATAAAACAAGAAAGGAAGAAGAGTTGCAAATTTCTCATAAATTTTTCATAATAGATTAATGTTAGATTCTATTTCTGATTCAGTACTGCTTTTATTCTGGGTAACAACCTGGAAGACTACTGAAGGTGGGAGAAACTAGTGGGAGCTCAAACCTCAGATCAAACCATATCGTAACCGCTTGATTAATGATCAACTTTCATGCAACAAATTATACTCACTCGCTACTACTATCACACACAATATATGTAGAAATTTTTCATGACAATCAACTACAGGATCAACAGCCAACCGGTATCATTAGCTGCGTATTCAGGAGTCGACGTCCTAACATCTCTTTTTACTCTATACATGAACACCCACACAAAGATTTTTCCTTAAGCTGTGGGATCCATGCTTCTTTTTGTTTACCTATCTTTCCAAGTGTGGATGATGGATATGATTATTACCCTATTAGTGTTCTAGAACTTGTCTCCACTTCTGACAAAGGGATTGAAATTCTGCGACGCCGTTACAACATTGACTATATAAAGGTCCACGATAACTTGGGTAATGACTTAAAAGTAAGACTTCATAAATAATTGTTTGATTTTATATTTTTATTTTCGCTAGCAGAGCCTGGGACTAGGGGAAATGGATCATGTGCTTGTGTGTAAAATTAACATTGCCTCTTGCTCAATGTTGGTTCCCTTCCGGGCCATTCAAAGGAGGCTTCAGAGTAATGTATCAGTCAAGTAAAAGAGTTTTTCATACAAATAAATTGTTGTTTAATTTCAAAGACGCTTGTTCACAGTTGATTTGAAACATGTTTATCCCATGAATCCTTTTCTACCGGGGTATAACAAAAATCAGCATTACTAAATACCCCTTTGCACACTACGCAGGAAATTATGGGTCATTTGCTTGTTTTACAATATTCTTGCGTAGCTCTTTCCCACAACACAGAGAATGTGTACTGGAGTTTCTTCTGCCCTCTCAAGAAATGGATATTCATTACCCTCATACCTTGTTGAACTCTATATTTGCAATAATGAAGGAACATCTTCAATATTACACGGATGATTCAAGAGAAAAATTAACACAAGTGTTATCAGTTCAAGTTGTCAACACTTCTATGCATAATGAACAAGAGTCTTTTCAAATAGGTCAATCCGAGAACTCTCATCTTCACTATAAAGGCTTAAAGGATGAAGGGGATGTGTCCCAACAAATTATTCGCAACGTCCTATAGTTGGTTAAAGATGGTATTGAGGAAGATGTGAGTGCCCAAAACAGTAATTTATTTGAAGGAATTGCCAATGGCGAAATGACAAAAAGAACACCCTACATTGTCGATGAGATCATTCCTTGTTAGTCTTTGTACCTATTTGTTTTACTTTAGATATCTTTACTTTCTTCTATTTTTTATATGGTGGACTTATCTGTCAATTTATAAATTTGTTTCTTCACAGTGAATGAATTGGATAGAGTCACCTATGAAGTGTATTGAACCTTAGTCTCTTACTTGTTTACGCAAGAGATCTAGGGAAATCGCTAAGGTTGAGAGGAATGTTGTGGAGATAGATCATTTTGCTCTGGAAATGACTCTCGAAGAGGCTATAAAGCATAGACAACACGCTGTACCTGCAAGAGAAAGGTAAAATAATAATTTTTTAAAACGAAAAGTCTGGAAACATGCACATCATGCCATATAATTACTTTGCATAAGAATATAAGATTATATCTTATTTGATTATATCTTATATTACGTGGTATGGAAACAGCTGAAAAATCAACATACCAAATCCTGATACATCCTTAACTGAGTTAGTAATCAGAATTATAATATGTTTATGTTACCTAAAACTGAAAATCACAAAAACTACTTCATCATGCCAATATCCCAATATGTGTAAAATTCTACTTGCCACCACTGCTCATATGTCAGTCATACCTTTTGCCATATCAGTGCTCTCACAATATTGACTTTATATAGTAGCTTCCACTACAATTTAAGTTATAATATTATCACATATCCAATATACGAAATTGAGGAATATACACTCAAGTTTTCCGTAACTTGTCTTTCCATAACAAAACTTTGTTGCAAGAATATAGTAAATTGAAGATGTTATAATGATCAAGTAATATAAGTTCAATAAGTGACAAAATTTACATATACTAGTAATCAATGCATCCATCACTAGTCGAGCCTACTGCTAACAATATATCAAAGTCGCAACTTTTAACATATACTAGTAGTCAATGATCAAGTAAAAGTAAGTTCAGTAAGTGACAAAATTTACATATACTAGTAGTCAATACATCCATCTTTCCCGTACTATTGCTAACAATGATCAAAGACACATCTTTTTTGTCACGCACAAATTATCCTTTTCAAGTTTCCTCTTTCCAAGCATGTTGATAGTAGTACTATATTCTGACCCTTCTTCTTGATCGGAAGTCAGTAAGGCAACAAGCCAATCCATGTCAAAACTTGGATCTTCGCTAAGCTCATTAGACTCCTGAAAATCATTGTTTAGTTGAGAAGCAACATTGCAATCTTGAGTAGTGGCACAACAGTTATCAAGTAGAAAATCATAGTCATCGATACCACTGTCTATGGCGACAAAATCTTCTGTAGTTAAACATTTAGTGCCTCTATATTATCACCAACACTACTATTCATCACATCCACACTTTTTCTTGTTAAATTCAAAGTTCCCTCCAAAGTATCACCAACATATGTCTCAAGATTCTTAATTTTTGTTACCCTCACCAGTACTACTTTTCGAAACATGATCATTACTTTTTGAACCCAATTTAAATTTTGATTCTTTAGAAGAATCAAAGGTGATCTTACAAAGAACAACATCATCCCCACTAGCAGAATCAAGATCCTTATTAATCCCAAACCAAGGAATACTCGTGCATCTTGAAATAACCAGCTTGCTAAGATCAAACCGAACTCCAATCTCACTAATCTCAAAAACTAACATTCTTTTCTCCCCGATTAAATTACCCTCACCATCCCAGATCAGTTTCTTTGTCTTTCCAGCCCAAGTCCCACATCCAGCCCTTTTAGAGGTATTTTCTCTACTTCTCACAGCATTACTCGCAGAAGTACGTAAATTCGATAAGGTTGTAAACACATAGACAAACTTCTCAGTTGGTTTGTCCTGAATCCAAGAATCATCATCATTGACATCAAATAATTCCCATGGAGTGCAAGAGCCCTACAATTTTTGTTTCTTGATATAGTCGCATAAGAGCTTCACTCCGAGAAATTTACGCTTCAAATAATACAAAATCAGCTCTTCATCCGTTGGTTGAAACCTGAATCCAGGAGGCAAATTATTTTTCTCAGCCATCACCACCATTACAAATTCAATTAACAACAAAACGCAATTGTAGAATATTAGTGTAAAGTGTATGAAGTAGAAATATATATATATATATATATATATATATATATATATATATATATATATATATATATATATATATATAGAAAGAGAAAGAGAGTTTTTGACAAGAGAAAGAAAGAGATTTGACAACAACTGCAGATTACATGGTACTCATTACCCATCCCTCCTAGGATATATATACACTCAGATGTCTACAAACGAGTGAAGCTGACCGTTGGTAAATCTTTCCTTATAGGATACATTCCACGATTTTCTTAATCCTCATCATATTACAAAAACGCGCTTCCTACTTGGGGCTCAAGCCCTAGTTTTACAAAATTATGTAAACTAAATATGGTATGTTTTAAGTAATTATAAATTTTGAAACTAGTTTATTCAATTAATTAAATTGAATATAAAAATTGATTATTGTAATTTTTTAAAGCTAGATTGCCATAATATGGTTAGGTGTAGGAAAACTTAACATATATATCATAAATTTCTAATATCACATGATCAAAATATGTTTATGACAAATGTTAATTTGAGGCCGAAAATATTTTGGGATGGAGTGCTTATTTATTGCACAATAATATATACTCTTTGTTGAAGTGTCTGATTTGATTTTTTAGCGATCAAATTTTTAAATTTTGACTAAATTTATATATATCATATATTTCCTTCCAAGTATTTCCTACTAACATTTCTATTTCCTATCACATTCATCAATTTTCAGGGTTTCGAATGGTAAGTATGGTAGGAAATGGCTTGAATGTGGTAGGTTATAGCCCGGATTGGTAAGAATTGTTGGGCCGATTCTTTTTTAAAAACGTGATTCATTAATATTCATGTACTTCAAATTGCACAATAGGATCAATATCTAAATCAAAACCATACAATCATAACCAAAATTTATACATTCATCATAAACCATAATTCGGCCTTAACAACACCATAACAAAACATTAACATTACATCTCAAAAGTAATTATTCAATTTCACAAAAATGAAAAGCATTACAAAATATTAAGAAATGCTTTGAAAGTTTAAACTAATAATCTTCAAAGTTTCCCTCACCTTCATTCATTATAATTTTGTTAACTTCGTCGTTGTTCTTTCGATTTCATCCACACCACTTTTTGGAACATGACCATTACTTTTTGAACCCAATTTAAATATTAATTCTTTAGAAGAATAAAAGGTGATCTTACCAAGAATAACATCATCCCCATCAGCAAAACCAAGATCCTTATTATTCCCAGACAAGGAATACTCGTGCATCTTGAAATAACCAGCTTGTTAAGATCAAACCGAACTCCAATCTCATTAATTTCAAAAACTAAGATTCTCTTCTCCTCGATTAAATTACCCTCACCATCCCAGATCATTTTTTTTGTCTTTCCAGTCCAAGTCCCACATCCAGCCCTTTTAGAGATATTTTCTCTACTTCTCACAGCATTACTCACAGAAGTGCGTAGCAACGATAAGGTTGTAAACACATAGACAGACTTCTTGGTTGGTTTGCCTTGAATCCAAGAATCATCATCATTGACATCAAATAATTTCCATGAAGTACAAGGGTTGTACAATTCTTATTTCTTGATAAAGTCGCATAAGAGCTTCTCTTCGAGAAATTTACAGTTCAAATAATACAAAATCAGCTCTTCATCCGTTGGTTGAAACCTGAATCCAGGAGGTAATTTATTTTCTCATCCATCACCACTATTACAAATTGAATTAACAACAAAACAAAATTGTAGAATATAAGTGTAAAGTGTATGAAGTAGAAATGGAGAGAGAGAGAGAGAGAGAGAGTTTTGTCGAGAGAGAGAGAGAGAGATTTGACAACAATTACAGATTACATGGTACTCATTACCCATCCCTCCTAGGATATATATACACTCAGAGGTCTACAAACGAGTGAAGCTGACCGTTGGTAAAACTATTCTTATAGGATACATTCCACGATTTTCTTAATCCTGATCATATTAGAAAGCGCTTCATACTTGGGGCTCAAGCCCCTTACAAATTTATGTAAACTAAATATGGTATGTTTTAAGTAATTTAAATAAATTTTTTGAAACTAGGTAATTCAATTAATTAAATTGAATATAAAAATTGATTACTTTAATTTTTTAAAGCTAGATTGCCATAATTTGGTTAGGTGTAGAAAAACTTAAAATATATCGTAAATTTCTAATATCACATGTTCAAAATATGTGTATGACAAATTTTAATTTGAGGCCGAGAATATTTTGGGATGGTGTGCTTATCTATTGCACAATAATATATACTCTTTGTTGAAGTGTCTCATTTGATTTTTTAGTGATCAAATTTTTAAATTTTGACTCAATTTATATCTATCATATTATTTCCTGCCAAGTATTTCTACCAACATTTCTATTTCCTACCACATTCATCAATTTTCTGGGTTTCGAATGGTAAGTGTGGTAGAAAATGGCTAGAATGTGGTAGGAAATGGCTTGAATATGGTAGGTTATAGCCCGGATTGGTAAGAATTGTTGGGCCGATTCTTTTTAGAAAAAGTGATTCATTAATCTTCATGTACTTCAAATTGCACAATAGGATCAATATATAAATCAAAACCATACAATCATAACCAAAATTTATGCATTCATCATAAACCATAATTCGGCCTTAACAACACCATAACAAAACATTAACATTACATCTAAAAAGTAATTATTCAAATTCATAAAAATGAAAAGCATTACAAAATATTAAGAAATTCTTTGAAAGTTTAAACTAATAATCTTCAAAGTTGCCCTCATCGTTGGATCCTTCAACTTCATTCTTTATAATTTTGTTAACTTCGTTGTTGTTTTTTCGATTTCATCCACACCACTATATTCGCCTTAATAGACAACAATCTACATAAGAAGTGTAAATGAATAATTATTACAATTATACATGCACACATGAACAACTAATACATAAAGTTCCTAATTAGTACATGAATGTAAAATAACAAGTTTATTTAAACAACAAAGAACAAATTACATACATTATTAAAAAATAATGAATATATAAATAAATCAAGAACAAAAAAGGTTTAAAAACACTCACAATACGAAGGATAAAGATTTGTACCAAAATAATTGAGTTGGTTAAGTGAAGGAGAAAGTTGATGAAAATGAAATTTTGTTAGAGGAGATTAAAATGAAAGTGAAAGAGAGAAGAAAGTTAATTATAGGTTCAAATCACCTATTTCCTACCAATTGTGGTAGGTTATAAGTTTGGGCGCACTTTTTGAAATTTTGGGTTTGGGCGGAATTTTCGAATATTTTTGTCTAGGTGCCATTTTTGAAATTTTCACGAAATTACTGCTTAATTCTTACCAATATTGGTAGTTTATGGGATTGGATGAAAATTTTGAATTTTCGAGTATGAGCGGAATTTTTAAAAATTTGGTTTCGGTGGTTAGTTCAAATTTTCGTAAAAATTTGACCTATTTCCTACTAATATCAGTAGGTTTTCGGTTTTACTGAAAAAATTTGGATTTGGAAAATTATTATTTTAAGTCAAGTAATAACCAATTGTTGTAAAAAATTAAAAAAAAATATTATTATTTTGGGACTAGGATTTTTCCTACCATTTTTGAGTCTATTTACCACCAATAATGGTAGGAAATAGCTCAATAGGAAAACGACACAACATTTTTGCCATTTCCTACAAGTATTAGTAGGAATAGAAAATTTGATCAATAGATTTACTATAAAAAAATAGGAGTTTAAATTTAAAAAATCCAATATTTTACATATATCTATGAAATTAACATATTTAATCATCAGTCCGATCAAATCGTTGAACATAAATTTTTCCAATTCAAAATGTTTAACCCTAAACTATCCTAAAATCATAAGTAAAAATCCTAACTCAAACTTCGATGACTGAAACGCTTTCGCTTTCCAAATGATTTTGATTTTTTACAAATTATTTTTTGTCCAATTTTTTTCTATGCTTCCCCACACAAAATAAAAATTCATACAAAACTTATAATTTATTAATACATATCGATATTATTATTTTTGTTATAATTATATTTTTGCCAAATAACATGAAAACATAAGAATGTAAAAAATCTACATTAATAAAAAAATCTTTAAAAATGGGAGAAAAATCTTTTCTCGTAAATATCTACCCTAATTGTCGTTTACATTGTTAAAAAAATCTTAAAAAATAATATTTAGTAGAAGTACGCACTCTTTTTATTATTTAATTTTTTAATTTATTTTACAAACTAGTTAAAAATGGGGGAAGAATAAAAAAATGGAAAATTAGTGAAAATAGGATAACATTCATCACACAAATAGTGAGTATGAGTAATACTTAGGTGTGTATGAATTTTAGTTCTGATATGGGCTAAAAATAAGCCCTTAAGACACAATTAATGTTGCATTAGTTAAACCCAGTATGGTCCAAATGTGGGGCCCATTTACGAGGCCCAAAGCCCTAATTTAATATTAATTTCGTAATTAATATTAAGGGTGATAAACAGCTCATCAGTAAGAGTCAAACAAGGAAGCAATATCATTGGGAATAGCCTCCAAGGCAACCAATCAACATGGAAACTGATTCCTACAAGGAAGGAGACTAGAGCCTTCCTCAAAGGAGGTGGCTTACCCACCAAGTCTTCGAATCCTACCATAATTCTAAGGCTCTCGCAGCCTATATAAGGGCCTGACCCCTCATTCTCAAAACTACATTTTTGGCTTGATTCTCAACCTTGAGATACGTAGGCACTCTTTGAGGACCGATCAGTCTCGAACGTAGACACATCCATTAAAGCACGAAGCTCACGAACCCTAGCATTAAATACATACAAACCCTCGTTTTTATTCCACAACATTTGGCGCCGTCTGTGGGACGACAACATCAACCATGGTTCAAACACGAAGTACAACATCAGCCTCGACTAATGTCATACCCCTTAGCTCTGGTCCACCCGCCACTTCTGATCCGCCTAGGGCTGAGCAAAACCGATCCGAACCCGAAAACCCGAACCGAAATTTGTTATTTCGGTTCGGTTCTAAATATTTTGAAATTCCGGTTATTTCAGTTTTTCGGTTCTGGACCGAAATATATTTCGGTTCGATCCGGTTCTTTTCAAAAAATTTCGGTTCTGGACCGAATAAACCGAAACATTTAAAACATATATTTGCATTTATATATTATATATATAATATTTATTTTACCTAGTAAGTCAGTAACCCATACGTGTGTATCTATCATAATACGACCTAATTCCTAAATTACCTTACCAGCGACCATCGCCCGACGGTCCTCGTCACTCGTAAGTCGTCTTCCACGGATCCTCGGTCATAATTTTAAGGTTGGTAATTATAAATTTCTCTTCTAATTTGTATCTAATTTGTAGTCATAAATTTGCAGCCTGCTAGATTCGATTACTTAATTACTTAATTCTTAATCAGTTTAGTGGAGAATCATAGATTCGATTTTAAAGTTTTTCTTAATTGTAGAATAGATGATACTTCATGTTTTTAAGTTATCAATGTGCATAAATTAGTGACAAATCATAGTTTAGGAAACAAGCAAGTAATCTCTACTCTAGCTTTTAAAATTCTGTCTAAGATCATCAAATGCTACGACTAGTCAATGATAGTGGTTCATGTCGACAGTCATTGTTGCAGAATGGTGCACATGTGACATTGTAATTATGTATGGATAACTCGACTAACTAGGCTTGTTGGCTATTATTACTATCTTAAGTTCTTTTATTTGAAGTCTGGTCAAAGTAATCTCTAAACTCCTTTGCAAGCTAACTTTCCTTAACTTGATATATATGTATTCTCCCTATACAAGAACCTTATGTTGATTCCAGTTTTCTTGTTTCAAGTCTGTTCTTTTATTTAATTTTTGTAAATAAAGGCCATTAAGATTGCTTAAACCACTGATCCGATGCAATTCTTAGGTTTGTATATGTTTTATGTATCTACATGTTAATTAGCAGTTTTAACTTATAAAGCTTCTCCAGAGTCCAAGTTGTGCACTTCTTGCTTGCCAAGTTGCCTTGCTGTATACCCATTTGAATTCACAAGTTTATAGTAGCAAAATCTAGTTGCTTATGCTTGTGCTGTGTAGTTTGTAATCTCGCACAACATTCATATAGGGATGGTCTATGATAATGCGGCCTTTCATGGAGGCTTTATCGCCTAAAGATATGGTATAAAAGTGCAGAATGCTGCTCTTTATGTAACATAAATATAGGCCCATGCATTTTTCTAACTTTGAAGTTTATATGCAGATCAGATAATGTCCTAAACGGAGACAGACAATGTTGTTTTCTGCCACCATGACGGAGGAAGTTGGTGAACAAACCCATGCGCTTCTCATCAATCAAGCAGTCAACAGATGTAGTGTATTCAGTAGTGTATTCAGGAGGCTGTTCAAATTTGTATTGCTTATTCCTGTTTATTAAATTAAGTTGTTATCAACAGATGTTAATTTCTATGAGACTATGATTCTTATGAATGTTTAGTACTACTCTATTGGCTTGTTTAAGTAAAATGACTACTGTTTTCGTTATGTAGTATGTTAAATTTGGAATGAGACTTGGAAACCTGTGTTTGTTTATTTTGATTGCTTTAATAAGTTATAATTAACAGCTTAAAGAAAAAGTGCAGAAAACGGGTTTTTTAAATTTCGTTTCTGCTGGGACCGAACCGAAATAACCAAAATATTTCGGTTCGGTTCCGGTTCGGTCCATGTCCATATTTCGTTCGGTCCGGTTCCAAAAAAAGCCCTTATTCGGTTTTCGGTTATTTCGGTTCGGTCCGGTTCTGGACCGAACCGACCTAATGCTCAGCCCTAGATCCGCCTATCACTACTGAAGAAGGTCAAGTACCCCCATCAACAGGGGTGATCATTTAACCTCTAGTCTCTCAACCCCCAGGGACGATTCCCCATGTTGAGGGAACTCTACCGGTGGTCGTCCATCAAATCCAAGAAGCTAACCCTCTTCAGATGGTAGTTTCTTCTCTTGATAACGTTAATCGCACGTTACCCTTAGGGGTACGGATCCATACTATGGATCTCCCCGCAAATACCAACCCCCTGCTACTCGAGATGTTGGAACAAGCAGTCATGCCTTGCTAATTCGAGAACCTCCTTATAATAGGGGGTTGGGCCGAGATCAGGAATATGATGACTACTCTGGCCCCTATACTGACGACTCGTCATCTGAGGACGATGATCATGATGAAGCCCCGAGGAGGCGACGTGCTAGCAGAGAACCTCGAAGGAGGACATAAACTATCCATGATGGACCCCCTTGACAACTGCTGAGAGGATAAAGGCTCACGAGGCCGAGATCTTAAAACTGAAAGACGACATGGCAAGAAAGCAGGCGAGACAAAATCAAAATCAACCTCCTCCGACTATATGAGGGATTCCCCTTATTGATTTGGAAAGGTCTTCAAGGAGGCAAAGAAGGGCCGATGCCCCTACTGGAAGAACAACAAGGGTGGAAACCCCCAAGGGAAACCCCAAAGATCTAATGCCTCTCGGAGATCCTAATGATCCCACACCCCCGTTTACTGAGGAGGTGATGCATGCTCGTATTTCCAGGAAGTTCAAGATGCCAACAATTAAGGTTTATGATGGAACGGGTGATCCCGAAAATCACGTCAGGACATTCTCAAACGCACTGCTGTTGCAGCCTGCAAGTGATGCTCTAAAGTGCAGAGCATTTCCTCAAACCCTGTCGGGCATGGCTGAAAGATGGTATATCCGATTACCTGCAAATTCGATTAGCTCCTTTAAGGAGTTGAGTGCCGATTTTGTTAGCCAATTCATTAGAGGAAGAACTCATGAGAAAAGCTCTGCATCTCTTATGTATCTAGTACTAGGAAAGAATGAAAATCTGAGAGACAACCTCAAGCGATTCACCAAGGATGCTCTTAATATCACCGACTTGGATAATAAGGTGGCCATGGTAGCCCTAGAGCACGAAACTATTGACCCCTTCTTTAAAAGGTCGTTGGCAAAGCATCCCCCTGAGAACATGTTTGAGCTCCAACGAAGGGCTGATAAGTATATTAAAGCTGGGGATAGCATGAAGAAAGAGGTCATAGTAGGTAATGAGAACGACTCTAGGAAGCGAAATCAAGAGCAGGAGTATGATGCTAGGGACAAGTATCCCCGAACTAGCAAGGACTCCGACTCTGCCCCTAAGAAGAACCAAGGACCAAGGTTCACTGAGTATGCAAGATTGAATACTCCTAGGAGTCGAATCTTGTTGGACATTGAGAAGGATAAGGATTTTCGATGTCCGAAGCCACTCAGGGGTGATCCCGCAAGGAGAAACAAGAATCAGTATTACAGATTCCACAGAGATGTGGGGCATGACGCTGATGATTGCAAGCAACTCAAAGATGAGATCGAGTTTTTGATCCGTAGTGGGAAACTGAGCCACTTCACTAAGGGTGAAGATCGTGGTGATCAAAGAAGAGAGTATGATAGGAGCGATGATGATCGAGATCGCACCCCGCAGCCCCGAGGGCCAGTAATCAACATGATCTCAGGAGGCCCAACTGCGGCCGGGACAACAAAGAATTCCCGAAAGGCTTATGCCAGAGAAATAGTGCATATTGTTGGAGAAACACCAAAATGTGCGAAAATTGAGGTAACAATCGGATTTGATGATTCAGACCTTGAAGGGGTGAAGTTCCCCCATGATGACCCACTGGTCATAACGCCCGTGATTGGAAATTCAGAGGTGAAGCGAGTCTTGATAGACAATGGAGCTTATGTGGATATCTTGTTTCACGATGCATTTATGAAGATGGGGTATAACGACTCTCAGTTGACCCCCTCCCACACACCTATGTACGGGTTTAATGGAGTAAAATCTAAAGTTGAGGGAACTATTCAGTTGCCTGTCACCATCCGACAGAAGCCAATAGAGGCCACTCAGATGCTGAACTTTTTGGTTATCAAAGCGTCTTCCACCTACAATGCCATCCTAGAGAGGACTGGACTTCACGCTTTTAAGGCTGTGGCCTCAACCTATCACATGAAGATCAAGTTTCCAACGAGGAATGGTGTAGGAGAACAAAAAGGGGATAAGAAAATGGCTTGGAGTTGTTATTTAGCCGCGTTAAGGCCTGCCGCGTCGGGGGGCAGGTGCTTCCGATTGAAGACATGGATGTCCGTAGTGATAGAGAACACCAAGAAAGGCCAGCAGAGAACATCACACATAATCCTCAGACAGCCATTAAGGCTAAGGCGTCAACTGACTTCGTGGTTGAATGTACCATTGGCAACCAAGAAGTCGGGGGGCAGGAGATAGTACCCCAAGCAGGAAGTGAACTTCAGAATAAGAATAAGGAGACCAAAAGGAGTAGTGGATGCTCTATTTTGATGGAGCATCAAAAACAAAATCAAGTGGTGCAGGCCTAGTCTTGCAAAGCCCCGATGGGCTCAAATTATCCTAGTAGGACTTAGCTTCGTATTTATCTTGTAGAAGTAGAAATAAGGTTCAATGAAACCATCGCAGAGCATGTTGCTCCGAGTAGGACAGTAGTACTCTATGTAAGGGTTGAACCCATTTCAAGTTATTAATGCAAGTTTTTTTCCATTCATTGATTATGTGATTTTATTTATGTACCAAGCACCCGATGTGTGTAAGTCAAAGATGACCAAGTACCGAAAATAAAAGAATATATGAATGGAAACAAGCACACGCATAGAAAAGGTCCCGAAAGATCAACAGTTGGATTACAATACAATCAAAATTCAAGTCCATAAAGGACCCCGAACACAAGATAAGATGAACAATTACACCACATGTGGCCGCTTAAGCCATGCAAGGCTAACAATAGACCTTGAATCTCAACCAAGGATCAGGGAATCCAAGGGCATCCTTGACTAAGACCAGGGAGTCAAAGAAAACCAAGAAGGTCCAAAAACTAACTTTAAAACTTGTATTCATATCCTTGAGCAAGGCACGATGCCCTTGTTCCCAAGAAGAGCTAAGCCAAAGTGCCCTTAACTCCCTTATCAAACTACTTCACCATTGAAAAGGTTACATATATTGGAGCTTCTTTGAAGGAACCCTTGAAGGGCAGGTTGATAGCATTTTTACAAGAGAATAGTGATGTATTTGCTTGGACATCAGCTGATATGCCAGGGATTGATCCCCAGCTCATAACTCACAAGTTGAATACCGATCCTGATCGGAAGAAAAAAAAACAGAAGAAGAGGAATTTCGCTCCTGAAAGGCAAGAAGCCATTAAGTAAGAGGTGGATAAGCTCTTAGAAGCTGGTTTCATTAAGGAGATTCAGTTCCCTGAATGGTTGGCTAACCCAGTGATGGTCAAGAAGGCCAATGGAAAGTGGAGGATGTGTATAGACTTCACTGATTTGAATAATGCGTGTCCTAAGGATTGTTTCCCTCTACCAAGGATAGATACATTGATAGATGCCACAGCTGGGCATGAGATGTTGAGCTTCATGGATGGGTTCAGTGGTTACAACCAGATTATGATGCACAAGGATGACATCCCTACGGTATCCTTCATAACCGATTTTAGTGTTTTCTGTTATCTTGTCATGGCTTTTGGACTGAAGAATGCAGGAGCTACTTACCAACGATTGGTGAATAAGATATTGGCCATCTGATTGGAAAAACCATGGAGGTCTATATTGATGATATGTTAGTCAAAAGCCTATTTACAGCAGAACACATTAAGCACCTCAGAGAGGCATTCGAAGTGCTGAGGCACCACAAGATGATGTTGAATCCAGCCAAGTGTGATTTTGGCGTTGGATCAGGAAAATTTTTGGGTCGGATGGTTTCAAAAAGAGACATAGAGGCCAACCCTGATAAGATCAAAGCGATTTTGGATATGGAACCACCCCACTCTATACGAGACGTATAGAAGTTGACAGGCCGAGTTGCAGCCTTAAGGAGATTTATCTCTGAATCTGGTGATAAGTGCTTACCTTTCTTTCAAGCATTGAAGAAGATGAATAACTTTGAGTGGACTCCCGAAAGCCAGGAGGCCTTTGAACAATTAAGAAATACATGACTGAAGCCCCGTTGTTGGCCAAACCTAGTCCCGGGGAGACTCTTTACCTATATTTGGCGGTGTCTGAACAAACACTGAGTGTCGTCCTCATTCGAGAAGAGAACAAAGTTCAGAAACCTATCTACTACGTGAGCAACATGGAGCTGAATTGAATTACTCTCCCATCAAGAAGTTTGCTTTGGTATTGGTAACAGCCTCGAGAAAGCTACGACCATACTTTCAAGCACATAAGATTGAAGTCCTGGTGGACCAGCCTTTGAGGAACATACTCCATGGCCCAAAAACCATTGGTAGGCTCATCAAGTGGGTAATCGAGTTAGGGGTATTTGATATCAAGTATAAGCCAAGGACGGCCATCGAAGCCCAAGCCTTAACTGACTTTGTGGTTGAACGTGCCCTTAACAACCAAGAAGTCGGGGGATAAGAGGTATTAACCCAAAAGGGTAAAGGAGTAGAAAACAAGAATGAAGATGAAAACATGACCCTGAAAGAATAGTGGGTGCTCTATTTTGACGAAAACCCAAAAGGGTAAATGATTTGAAAACAAGAATGAAGATGAAAACATGACCCTGAAAGAATAGTGGGTGCTCTATTTTGACGGAGCGTCAAAAACAAAATCTTACTACAAAGAATAGCATGGAGAATACATTCTAAGGCTAAGGATTGAAGGCTTGAACCTCAAATCTCAACTTAAAATTTAAGCCTTGATGGCCAATAAGGCTGTCTGCTTCCAATCGAGCTTGTCGCTTGAGTTCAAGGCCTTAAATTGAGAGTCGTCAGTCAAATTAAAACTTAAACAAGGTTCTATGAGCATAAGAAGAAGGTTGGAATCCTATAATCAAGATATAGGGTTGACAACCAGCCAAGGCACACCAGACTTGAGGTCAAGTGCTAAGGATCATGCGGACTTCCTGAACGATCAACCGAGAAGTAAGACCTCCCCCATGTGAAACGAGGCGAAACTAGAACTAAGGAACTAAGTTGAAGCCATTGAAGGCTAGCGAAACCCTTGAAAGGAGTTTGAAGCTTCCTCATGGAAGGTCTGAGACCCTTAACAATCAACTAAGGATGTTTGCTTATCAATGTACAAGTGTTCCGATAGGGTGTCAAATGCTGTTAAACAAGATACAAGCATCACAACAGAGCTATGGAGGCACGACAACAGAGCTTTGGAGGCACGACAGCAGAGCTACGGGAGGCACGACAAGGCGCCAGAGGAAGGCCTTGGCTAACCTCCTGGTAGCCAAGCAGGCGCCAAAGGAAGGCCTTGGCCGACCTCCTGGCAGCCGTCCTGGTGCCAAAGGAAGGCTTCGGCCGACCTCTTGGCAGCCGAGTAGGCGCCAGGGGAAGGCCTGGCCAACCTCATGGCAGCCGACCTGCTATCAGGGGAGGCTTTGGCCGACCTCTTGGCAGCCGGCAAGCTGACGGGTGGACTCGAACACCTCCAACAACACTTGAACATCTCCAACAAGCTTCAAGATCGAGGTCATTTAGCGCTGATTTTCAAGCCAAAATGATAATTTCTGAACAGCACTGGTCTTCGGAAATAAAAAATTTCCAAGCCAGGTGCTCTCCCCCTTCGACCCTAGCCAGGTGCTCTGCCCCTTGAACCCCAACCAGGTGCGCTGCCCCCAGAGCCCCGTTTAACTCCGTTTAGTGCCGTTTAGCACCGTTTAGTGCAGTTATCGTAACAGCCCATGATCCGGGGTCAGGGATCCGGTCGTTACGGACTCAATTTCCATCCACAAAACCAACATAAATTAAATTACAACTTTGTGACCCAAAACAACAACATAAAACACACCAGTTATAGCCCCAGAGATGAAATCAAAGTAACTATCAAATATTATTAATCACGAGTATGAGTTATTACAACCCAAGAGAATTTAACTTACATACTCTTTGCCATCCATTTACATATGTTATATGGATAAATATATCCGATGCTTAAAAGCGAAAAACTAGCCTACCAATAGCTTCCTCCTCAGCAATGGTAGCTACATCAGCTGGTAACTCTCTGACGGCTCCCACGCTCTTGCGCCAAGTGTGCCTTGGACGGGCCATCTGCTCTAGCTGTTGTTGTGATATAATAAATAAAGCAAGGGTGAGCAATAGCACACCAACAATAATGTATGCTGAATAATAATAATATATATATACAGTTCAAAAGTATTTTTGAAACCATATGCCATGCATTAATGAACATAGTGCCAGTATAAGGTAAAGGATGAAGTTACAAGGTAACTCAAAACATATATTTTGTAGAAATATCTGCTGTGCAAGGTAAAAGCAAGACATCATCATATGTCATAAAAGAAGGGAATTGCAGGAAAATATTGCAATCCCAGTTTTGAACATTTTTTCAAACTCCTGCCAACCTGAAAGAAATCTCTTCGATACGTGTTGCGGGGGATGCCCGTCAACCTGAAAGATGTCTCTTCGATACGTGTTGCAAGAAATTCCCAATTTGGGAGATGAACTAATACTGGAGTTATCACGCGCCAGCTATCCCACTCCCTGATGATCAGTCGGAGATGGTACTACCCAATATAGTTTACTACTGGTAGAAGGAAGAACTGACGGATTTACTTGTCTACCGTCCTTTTTAGTAACTCCCTGGCCAACGGTTGGGCCTTGTGATGGACCGGGTGACTCAGCCTCTTACACACGACTCCTAGTTCGAATAAATCCATGACTCCGAAATGTAAAGTTCGTCCTCCTTTCCCCAAGTGTAATACTCGTTGATAAGACTCCAAAAAGTAGTCGTACCTATTTGGCAAGAAAAATTCACCAATATTTCCCAAGCTGATGCTTGTTCATGGATATAAACTTGTTCCATCAATCTTACCCCTCGAGTGTTGAGGAGGTAACCGAAAAGACTCATATCGATGTTTGAAAAGAATCAAGATGTGAGTGAAAAGGTAGTTTAACAAGTATTTGACCGGGCAGTCAAAGAAATAACATCTCTCAAGCAAGGTTCCCTTATATTTTAGAAGATAGATTCGAATGAAGAATGGAGTTTTGAGAACCTTCCTTGATAAAATAATAATATGACTCAGAGATAATTTACATAGTATTTGAATATCAAGGAAATTTTTTGAATAAAATATCTCATTTTAGAACAAGTTGAAAGAATTAAATAAATATTCAAAGAATATTTATTAAACCAGAAATAGTTCAAGAATATTCTTAATATAAATATTGCTCATGATTAACCCTCGAATAAGTATTTATAAAGTATTCATTAAATAAATAATTCCTCGAATAAATATTCAAAATAATATCCAAGAAAATAATTAAAACCTTAAATAAATATTTAAGATAATATTCATTAAGTAAATAAGCTCAAATGAATATTCGGAATAATATTTATTTCAATAAATAAAGCTCAAATGAATATTAAAAATAATATTCATTAAATAAATAAACTCGAATGAATATTCAAAATAATATTCATCTAAATCAATAACCTCAAATGAATATTCATAAAATAAATCAAGTCTTAAATGAATATTCAAAAATAATATTCAAATAATATTTCTCGATTGAGATTATACTCAAATACATTCCTCGAATAATTTGCAAGTAATTAATACTTATGGAAATATAAACAATGTTCTTAAATAACATTCCTCAAATAATTTGTCACTGGAATCCCTCCGGGTTTTCACGACTATCTCTATATTACAAAATACCGATTCCCGGCCTATATTAAAAGAATGAGATCATATGCCCTTCACTAAGGGTCTTAGCAATATCCGGCTTATAATTAGTATATCTCGTATCTAACTTATAAGCCAACATCAATCAGGGAACAAGTATCACAATATAATTCGAAAGCAGGCATGCATGCTATGTCATATGTATAGCAACAATCAGTCATATATATATTATCACAACAACAGTTCCAAAGTATTGGAAACTTGCCTGGTACTCCTGCTATGCTAGTGATATGACTCGGGGTGGTCCGGTGATCTATAAATAACCAAAACATCTGAGGTTAATCACTTAACGCTTTGAAAAGCTAAGTAACTACTTTACATAGGTTAAAACACGTTTTCAAGTTATCTCGTTATGCACACTCTAGTGTAACTCTTATTAATACCGTTATGATCCGACACTTGTTCGTTATTAATGCGTGTGATTACATTTACACTTGGTAGGTCCTTAAGCCATATAAGTGCTAAGGTCGGTCGTTTACTAGGAAAGATTATACCTCGAGATTTATTGATCGTTTTCTAAGTGGTTTTCTAAAGTTATAACCAGTTGTCCTTTTTAGGGGTTCATTCGCACTTAACCTTGATCCGAACATTTTTATAAAATCGAAAAACGATCCGTTTGACATGAAGTCTTCGCTCACACCTTCCTTATGATCTCTAATATTTAATTACCAAGATTCGTCACTAAATTACTCGGGTTAAGTGGGTTCAATTTCAATTACGAATTTGCATTTACGGTTTCGAACAACTTTTAGTAAATCGGCCATAACTCCTAAACCGTAAGTCTGTTTGCTTCGATTCTCACGTCGAAACGATCTATGACTCGAGATCTACAAGGGTATGTCAATTATTCATCAAGGACAGAAAATTATCTCAACTGTTATGCACGAATTTTAAGGGTTTAACAAAATATTGGCATTATAACGGCTACAAATCGAACGTTTCAAAAATCATTTCATCAAAACCAAGCCAAACCGGGCATCCATACATCTTACACACATTATAATCAGTCCATAACATCTGATTTCACCATCATATGCGTCATATTACTTAGATCAACTGAACCACTAACTAATCATGCTTACATGCTAATAATAACATCACAATCATTACTAATCTATAAACTACCAAGAACATCCATTAAACTTAAGATAAGATCTATGGTTTCAAGTGGTATACCTTGCTTGGAGTATGTAAAAGCCTTACTAAGCTTGATCTAGTCCTTGTATATGTTTAAGCTAGCTTAGATCATCCAAAGAAATCAAGAAATCAAAGTTAGTTTCTAGAAATCACTATTCATCATCAATTTTGTAAAAATCATAGAAAATCGAAAAATAAGATTTTGGCTCTCAAATTTTTACCACATCTTGGCCTCTTTATAAGCTTTGTTTTGAGTCCTAGCTCATCAAATTTGAAGCTTCCTAGCTAGGATTTTGAGCCCCATATTTCCGCTGGACAGAAACTGTGAAAGCAAGGCAGGTTCGGTTCTTCAAATTGGGGAGGAGATTTCACTAGGCTACACTCCTTTGTTGGCTATGAAATTTTGAACTTGTTCTCTCCATACAATTAGGAGGCTTTGGTTAAAATTTGGTGATTTTTGAAGCTCAAGATCTTGAGATATTAATTTTTATTTGAGTTGTGTTCTTGTTTGGAAGATTGGAGAGCTTTGTGGTTATCTTGCTTCTCTTGCTTGGTTATTGTGCTAAATGAATTATTGTGATGAGGTTTAGATAATATCTTGGTCATAAAGTAGATTTAATAAAGTGATCATGTCATGGATGATGCAAATCAAGGGACAAGTGTTGATGTTTAGTGGTGTTTAAGCTAAGTACTTGGTTGGTTTTCTAAGTATGCTATTTCTCTTAGTAACTACTTGGTTACTTGATCATATCCTCTTGAACATGCATGCACCTTGGCTCTCTGCTTGTTTCTTTGTCCGGTTATTGCTTAATTCATTGATCGTTCAGAGGAATATCTCGAAGATTTCTAATTAGGGTTTTACCGGAGACCGTCTTAATATTTATACTACCATTCTCAGTTCTCTTTAATAATTCTTGAATCTATATTCCTTAAATCTTTTCAATAATTCCTTAAGTCTTTCCGTGTCCAGGGAAATCTCGGGAAAAATAAAAGTCCTATTTTTCAGAATCCGATAACTTTTACATACACTCTTTTTCCCCTTGGATCATTAATACGAACTCAGAAATCCGTTCCGTGTACTTCTATATAGTGTCGTCTAATAATATTCCTATTTCCACCAAAAACACTATTCATCACTTATTCTCTATTTAATTCTTATAATTAGAAAAAAAATGTCCTTGCGCTTTCCCGAACGTTTCTTAACCCTTTTACGGAACCACTGGACTTATAACAGATATCGATTTGGATGACATGAGAATATTCTTCCTCTTTGGAATTACCATATCTTACTTTCTTAGGAGATAGATTATTCTAATCTAGGTTGTCAACCCATTGCACTATTCATAACATATAAACATTGGAATCCATATCTATTCCATAATCATTTATTAGAACCACTGTTACACTTATACTCCATTACATAATAAAAGTTTTAATTCTTACCAAAAATCTGGGTTCTTACAGTCTCCCCTCCTTAAAAGGATTCCGTCCTGGAATCAGGTAGGAAACAAAGAGTCGCTTGTCTGTCGTTTCACTTTCCAGCTTCCCGGTCAATTCTTAATTATTCTACCCTTTCTCAGCACATCTACTGGTGCTACAATACATACTTTATCCTTTTTCCATCAACTTTGCTACTTTTCGTACAACATACTATCCGGGTTATGCTCTTACTCAGTCATATACTATTACCCTATTGGTATCTGCAGTGACTTTGGTATCACTATCGCGCTGCGAATTCGGAGATAACCTCACTCGCACTATGCATTTCCTGATCGCTTTAATCTTCGCAATCTCGATCAATACAGAGATGTGGAAAGATTTATTGAGAGATCACTATGATCAATGAACATTTGTCATATTGCATAGTTAGTACAGAAGGTGGACAGCCTTTAGTACTTGACAAGCAATAATAAAAGTTATGGTATTCCACTTAGACTTCTATCACACAGACAGATATTCACGTGGCAGTACATCCCCTCCTTAAAGTGTTGTTCTTCTCAATTCGAAAAGAAGATGATTAATAGAGAAGAAAATAAAATAATTTCAAAGAATTATGGAAAGTTTTCATGATTGCAAATTATCATACTTAAAATTTACCTCTGAACTATAGAGGTTCATTAGAAAAAAATAATCATAATCGTATCAAATACTATTTTATCGTAATCTCGCGTGTCAACATATCCTCGCGGCTCTGCCCATTATTCTATGGACATATTCTCTTGTTTAATCTTAGCAACACTCACTTTTGGAGAATCCTTCAACCTCTCAGGTTAAATCTTGGATTCCTCGCTTGGCATCATTGTTACAATCATTCCACGCCACGCTACTAGATCTTTCATATTCACAATACTAACATTATCAGGTGGTCATCCCGAGAGTTCGTTTGGAAAACCCATTCATCAATCCATTCATAACATTCCTTGCTTCACATTCCATAGTTACCTTGCCAGTCTTTTCTTTGTCAATCACATCCTTCTTATTATTTGATTCTTATTTACTTCTGTTATTTATCTCTACCGTCATTTCATTATTGGGACATCCTTTGCATCTGGTACCTCCCTATTGGTATACCGTCCCATGTGCTCAATAAGCATCCCATTCATAAGGTCAAACTTTCTTTTGTTCCACCATCTAAATTCTCAATTTCTCGATCCATGAGTCTTCTTATTACTCAATCAGTCTATTCCAAATTTCCTCGAGTTCTCCCAACTTAAAGGAGTTAATCTATATGTCATTTATGCTTTCAATTTCAACTTTCCGTTGTGACCAACAACCTTTGCCATGTCAATTTCATACTTTTATAGCTCATTGCTGGGGTTCTTAGGAGTCCGCATATCTAACTTCCTTATTGTTCCTCAACTTTATTTCCTCTTTATCCTCGACTCTACATTTCTTTCATCAGTCATCTTGTTTC
Source organism: Saposhnikovia divaricata (assembly GCA_036435485.1). Lineage (NCBI taxonomy): Eukaryota > Viridiplantae > Streptophyta > Magnoliopsida > Apiales > Apiaceae > Saposhnikovia > Saposhnikovia divaricata. Next base: position 130,811,193 of record CM071594.1, on the reverse strand, counting down.
TATTTTGACTATAATCTCTTTATCATTATAGCATTATCATTTATTTCAGGCATCACGTCATTCCAAAATTAAACCATCCGAAATGAACCTTGACGATTTCTCTAACTTAGATCCAATACAATCTATTTCTGTTTTTCATTCCGACATCTCCACGGTCGTTATCACCTAATTTCTCAGAAGAAGCACCACTATATTAATGTAGTCCATTGTTGAATCACCATCGTTTGCTGTTTACGTAGTGCTTTAATAGTTAATCAGACGGGTTTCATAATTGTCATATCCAAAATTCTCTAGGAAGACGAACTAATCACTATTTCTTATTCATAAGGAATACTTCCTGAACTTGATATAGGTATTAATGAAGCAGATAAAATTACAGAAGAGCTTCAATCACCGCAGCTATGCCAGGTTGATGAAATTGTTAATCAGATATCTTCAGTAGAAGACTGGAAACTTAGCGGTTTACTTAATAAATTTCGTATCATGGTCCTAGTTTACCTCAAAATGTGACATTCTAAGGTATGTAATATGCTTAAGACGCCATCAGGAATCGAATCTTTACTTAAACTATTATTACCGTCGATTCTTGCACAATCATCAGAAGGAATGTAAATTCCTCCACTCCGATATGACCTTCAAGGTCCTTCCAAATACCATTCTGTTTCTTCGGTATGAGCATTTGTAATTACTCCTCTATACTTAGAGTGTCGGCAACCTCATTGGCCTTTCCTGATAATAATAATTTCTTGTAATCAATGTCTTCTGAATCTATTCCAACTCACATTTTTCTACCTCATTCCTATCACTGTTGAGTGAAAGCATTCTCCCTTAAACTATGTTGAAGGAGAAAAAAATATCTATCAGTCTTTTTCCATAAGTCATTGCTTCCACCTTTCTGTGTGAACTTTATCACGGTTACTCCTAATCATACCTAGGATATTTCTTCTCTTAGTTCTTTCTTGTTTTATGATAATCTCAACCTTTATTGGTCCAATCCATACCTCCTCATGGTTTCACACATACTTCATATGGCATTATTATTATGTCATACATTCCCTACAACTTCCATTTTGAATCTTAAGATACTAGCTCTCTCTTTGTAAAATCTCTTAGGCCATCTTCATCATTCCTCCTGTATTTTCTAAGTACAGGGAAAAAATCATTAATCGATCCTATAACAATTGTGTCTATGTACTTTCCGAAACTCCTTTAATTATCGATGCCTTGGTCAATCCAACTTATATCGTCCAAATTCACACTGTCTTTATTAGGGGTAATGCCATTCTTTGTGCATCCCAGGGTTCCTCTTAATTTATGGACATTCTATCCTCAATTCTATTATCAAGAAATACTTATATCCTGTAATTAACAATCAAATCTTATATCCTTAATAAGGGTCTCTTTTCAATCATTCTCATCTTGATAATCTATAGTTAGCTTAATGCTAATTTCTTCTTTCAAATGGATGTCGATCTTCATGACCTTCCAAAAGACAACATATGTCTATATGCTCTTCTTACAGAATTTGGTAATGGTAGCAAGGATGTTCTGGAAGATATTGGTCGTGTTCAACGTGAATCCCCTTAGTAATTATCACTCTTCTTAAAGATACTAAGTTTCAAATAGCCTTTATGCATCATACTGCACAATCTTTTACACTCTTTATAAACCTCCATTGATGTAAAATCCCATTGTCATGTATCTCAATTCACTTTATTACTTCTCTTTCTAGTGCATAAGTTGGTCAGTCATATACACCTGAATCACTTCACTTTATATCAAAAGTTCTCGCGGTTGGAGCTTGTTTAGAAGCACCCCGCTTTGTCCTTACATTGCTGGTCTCGTCACTTTGTAATTCTTTTCCACATGGCCCCAAATGGCCGCACTACAGTATGTGAGTTTAGGGTTAGCTAATGGCATTACTTTTCTAGCAATTGCCTGGCATAGTGCCTCCTTCGTCCATAGCGAAAATAATTTATCTAGGGTAGGTTACGCTTATCAATATACTTTTTCCCACGTACTCTTAAACTTTTTCTTTTTGTATTTGTTCACTTCTTTCCTTTAAACCGCAAATCTTATGTACCAGAGTAGCATAGTCACTCAACTCGAGCGCCGCCCCTCTTCGTTCATCCCTCTTCCTAGATACCTCCTGATCTTTTCAAAATTTTACTCCATATAAGTCTCAATCGACTTCTCGGTACCGCCTCCGGGCACCTTTCCATTATTTTTATCTTTTCAAATTCTCCGATCAATCCCATGTGCTGCATAAGCTTAACACTCTTGGCATAATAGCCTTTTCATTTAAGTTAATCCCGGAATTTCTCAGTCCATTTTGGTCCTTAAATACCTGTCCCTTTTTACCGTCCAATCATTTTACCTCTTCAATCAGTTGTAATAATCAGGGTCTGTCCACCAACCCATATAGCGGCTACCTTACCCAATCCACAGGGTTCGCTCCAGTTTCTACTCTCTTCAATGGCGTTCTCTGATAATCAGAAAGACAAGGTTTGCCAAAAATTTGTTGGACTTCTTTCCAGAATCAGGAGACTTTTTGGTTAATCTATCCACCCACTGGTAATACTAAGAAGATCAATCGAAACATAAAGAACAGTTCTACGAGCATCCAAGCAGGTAGAATCGTAATTGGTTAACATAACGGAATGTTTGACATAAAGTTGGAAGTTTAACCACTGGAAAGGAATCAAATATATACATCCCATAGAAGGGAAATCAGAAGTTTCAAATTGAAACAGGCCACATCTTCCTGGTACATATACGTCTTAATAGTCGATACTATTAAATGTCAATCTACCTATCCACTAGTCTCAGAAGGAACACTACCGTCGGAGTTAGTCGATCCACAAAATTGGCACTACCAAGGCCATCCGAATATGGTGAACCATGTTGTCCAATTGCAGCCGTAATCATTCTACCGTGCTGCATAAGCACACCCCTTAAACCTATATGAGGTGCGTCATAATATATCATAAAGTCTTCCTTCTTCCATTAGGCAATGCCAATGCTGGGTTGCCTCCAATTTCTTCTTTAGCTCCAGGAAGATTTTCTCACATTTTCTCATTCATTCAAACTTCTTAGTCCTTTTTTGTTGTGGTTGGCCTTTCTCATACTTCGAGAACTTGGCATACACTTGCTCCTTTAGGTTTCACCTTTAAATCATTTTCCATTACCTCTAACCACTGATCGTATTACTTGATCCATTTATGATTCAGCATCGGAGTAAACTTAATGTAACTACTATAATCCATTCAAGGAAAGAAAGAATTAATATTCCTCTGAATCACATGCATCTAATGTTCCTGGTTCATCATTCAACAGAGTTGGATTAACCATATACTTAGTCTCTGACAACAGTCTTATTACGAATTTATCATAGACTCACTGGTCTTCTCCTCTTGTAGGTTTCGAGATCACCGTCTCGCTTACTACTTCCTTATATAACTTTATCCAATCATGCCATCACTTCCCAAGGTCTTTACTTTCTAAGCTGATCCATTCGGATAAATGAACATTTCCTGAATAAAACCACCTCATCAATCTCAATTTGACTTCCTAAGTTATAACCTATGAAATCTGCCTTCTCGTGGTGAATTACCATTGACAATATTCACACTAATCCATTTATCAAATGATATGGCACTTGTTACCTCTATCTCAACTACTCCTGGAGATTCTGCTCCTTGTCCTATATCGATGTCTTTGATAATCATGCATCATCCTAACTCTTTTCTCATTAGTCTGAAAGTCTCTAAGGATTTTTATCTATCCCTATATAAGATCTCAAGTAATTCTTCCAACCCGTCTTACTTGCTGGTTCTACATCCGATAGTCCGGCTACGAATCCAATATGCATCTTTAGTTTTCTTAATAATATCTCAGCTCTTGTCGCTCACTTCTCTGAGCACTATAATCTTAGCCCTGACAGTCGTTCTAGCTGCAGCCCTCATTTCCTTAAGGGTAAACTCCTTATCCTTCACAGGATTCACCTCCTTAGCTGGAACCTCCTCCGGGTTCTCAGTAGGGTACTCTATCGAATCTACAAGTCGATCGTCGGTCATATAATAAAGCATCATCGTGCTGCTTCTTGTAAGCCCCAAGGTCTGTCGCCTTGCTCGTCGATACGATATCGAGCTAAGTTACTATTATGATACTTAAGAGTTCCCATAAGGGTTTTATTTTAGGTGAACTTGGCAAGAGTTCTTATTATCTTAGTGAATTTATTGTTATAATGTCGCCTCATCTCTGGGATATATAACTCTCGCTCTGATACCATTTCTGTAACAGCCCCAGATCCGGGGTCGGGGATCCGATCATTACGGACTCAATTTCCATCCATAAAACCAACATAAATTAAATTACAGCCTTGTGACCCAAAACAACAACATAAAACACACAAGTTATAGTCCCAGAGATGAAATCAAAGTAACTATCAAATATTATTAATCACTAGTATGAGTTATTACAACCCAAAAGAATTTAACTTACATACTCTTTGCCATCCATTTACATATGTTATATGGATAAATATATCCGATGCTTAAAAGCGAAAAACTAGCCTACCAATAGCTTCCTCCTCAGCAATGGTAGCTACATCAGCGGGTAACTCTCTGACGGCTCCCACGCTCTTGCGCCTAGTGTGCCTTGGACGGGCCATCTGCTCTAGCTGTTGTTTTGATATAATAAATAAAGCAAGGGTGAGCAATTGCCCACCAACAATAATGTATACTGAACAATAATATATATATACAGTTCAAAAGTATTTTTGAAACCATATGCCATGTATTAATGAACATAGTGCCAGTATAAGGTAAAGGATAAAGTTACAAGGTAACTCAAAACATATATTCTGTAGAAATACCTGCTGTGCAAGGTAAAAGCAAGACATCATCATATGTCATAAAAGAAGGGAATTGCAGGAAAATATTGCAATCCCAGTTTTGAACATTTTTTCAAACTCCTGCCAACCTGAAAGAAGTCTCTTCGATACGTGTTGTGGGGGATGCCCGTCAACCTGAAAGAAGTCTCTTCGATACATGTTGCAGAAAATTCCCAATTTGGGAGATGAACTAATACTGGAGTTATCACGCGCCAGCTATCCCATACCCCGATGATCAGTCGAAGATGGTACAACCCAATTATTTTACTACCAGTAGAAGGAAGAACTGACAGATTTACTTGTCTACCGCCCTTTTTAGTAACTCCCTGACCAACGGTTGGGCCTTGTGATGGACCGCGTGACTCGGCCTCTTACACACGACTCCTAGTTCGAATACATCCATGACTCTGAAATGTAAAGTTCGTCCTCGTTTCCCTAAGTGTAATACACATTGATAAGACTCCATAATGTAGTCATATCTAATTGGAAAGAAAAATTCGCCAATATTTCCCAAGCTGATGCTTATTAATGGATATAAACTTGTTCCATCAATCTTACCCCTCGAGTGTTGAGGAGGTAACCAAAAAGACTCATATCGATGTTTGAAAAGAATCAAGATGTGAGTGAAAAGGTAGTTTAACAAGTATATGACCGGGTAGTCAAAGAAATAACATCTCTCAAGCAAGGTTCCCTTATTTTTTAGAAGATAGATTCGAATGAAGAATGGAGTTTTGAGAACCTTCCTTTATAAAATAATAATACGACACAGAGATAATTTACATAGTATTTGAATATCAAGGAAATTTTTTGAATAAAATATCTCATTTTAGAACTAGTTGAAAGAATTAAATAAATATTCAAAGAATATTTATTAAACCAGAAATAGTTCAAGAATATTTTTAATATAAATATTGCTCATGATTAACCCTCGAATAAGTATATATATAAATATTCATTAAATAAATAATTCTTCGAATAAATATTCAAAATAATATCCAAGAAAATAATTAAAACCTTAAATGAATATTTAAGATAATATTCATTAAGTAAATAAGCTCAAATGAATATTCAAAAATAATATAAAATAAACAATTAAACTCAAATGAATATTCGAAATAATATATATTTAAATAATAAAACTCAAATGAATATTAAAAATAATATTAATTAAGTAAATAAACTCGAATGAATATTCAAAATAATATTCATCTAAATCAATAACCTCAAATGAATATTCATTAAATAAATCAAGTCTTAAATGAATATTCAAAAATAATATTCAAATAATATTTTTCGACTGAGATTATACTCAAATAACATTCCTCGAATAATTTCCAAGTAATTAATACCAATGGAAATATAAACAATGTTCATAAATAACATTCCTCAAATAATATGTCACTGGAATCCCTCCGGGTTTCCACGACTATCTATATATTACAAAATACCGACTCTCGGTCTATATTAAAAGAATGAGATCATATGCCCTTCACTAAGGGTCTTAGCAATATCTGACTTATAATTAGTATATCTCGTATCTAACTTATAAGCCAACATCAATCAGGGAACAAGTATCACAATATAATTCGAAAGCAGGCATACCTGCTATGGCATATGTGTGACGCCCCCAAATCCGAGGTCAGAGATTCAGGTCGTCACGTCACCATCCAACCATATCATACCTGTATTAACTTTACAACTCAACAATACATCCATCCAGACCTCAATCTTACACACAAACAAGTTAGAGCCTCAGAAACGATAATCAAAAGTAACACTAAATATTACAATTCATTTGTACAATCCAGAGTCTTACGCAATTCCACTTATACAACTACACTTGAAGACAAGTCTTACTATTACAGTTGAAAACCTATCAGACTTACTCTGCAGTATTTATCAGGAACTAAATCATCTCCGGGGTAAATCTTCTACTCCTCTTCTACTGGCGCGGAGTTAACCGACCAAATTCTTCTCTTTCTGAAAAGTTTTTATAAAGCAAGAATGAGCTACATAACGCTCAGCAAGTTCACCATTTTGAAAAATAATGATGTGGTTCATTTCGAAAACATTCCCAACTATATGGGTATATATCTCAGATTTCAAAACATAATTGGACAATGTGTATGTCCAAGTTTGAATAAAACATCTATACTCACTAAGGAGCTTTAAGAATAACATATGAACCCTTTATAAGGTTCCCATCTCAATATATCTCAAGTTTTAAAGTATATACATATGAGTATATCATTTTCGGCAAAACACTCTACGGTTAACATACTGTACAGGGAATACATCATTGCAAACCTCTTTCCTTCCATTAGCTTAGAAGGTTTCTCATTCAAAAGCATTTCATTCTTTGAAATAATTGCAAGAGTGCACTAACACGTGCCAATCTTTATAGAAAATCTTGCAGTTCTAGATACTGCACGATGTCAATATTTTTCTTATCAAAAGCCACACTATCGGCAACTTGGCACTTAGGCCCAAGAAGCAATGTTTGAGAATTTTTCCAAAGTGGAGGATGGGACTTGAAGAAAACATAAAACCTGACAGGGATTGACGATGATCAGTCGCCACATCCAAGTCCAATAATCCGCGGGTCTTCTCTACCGGTAGAAGGATAGAAACTACATCCGTAACTATCCCCGGGTGAAAACTACATCCGTAATCACCCTCGATGAAAACTACATCCGTAATCATCCTTCGGCAACACCTGGGCCGGAATAATAATTGATGGACCGCCTGGCTCACGGCCGCTTACACATCCCGGGAATCGTTCGTCAACGATTCCCACACCTGCCAGAGTCCCCTTTTTCTTTTCTTTTCAAAAATCATTTTGATAGAAAATTCGAGTAGTTGAAGTTCGACCTCAGTCGACCGATAATTCTTCAAAAGTGTACAAGAAACAAAACCTGGCCGGGGGTTTTCAAAAATGTTTTGAGTTCGAAAGAGTTCGAGTTTGAAAGTGCAAAAGGTATCTTGGATTAGCTTTGTCTTTAAAATAATGAACAATAATTAATAAATGATATTTTAAGATTTAATATTAATAATTAATAAAATAATTATTTAATTACATAAGCTTTTAATCCAAGATAGGTATTTTGAGTATTTACGAAGATATAAAAATAATTATTTGAGTATACGATACTCCCCGAATGACCCTTCGGGTTTTCGCAATTTAATTACGATATAATAATATACCGCTCCCGGTCAATAGTATATACGGACCGCTACGACCTCTATTTCTAGAGTCGTTGTTCGAAGAAAACATTTCAATCTAAGTTCAAGGGGTGCAAACATATACGTGCTTATACATCTCAATTTCATCAATACTTCGATAAACATAAACATTTGATATGATTGACAACTACAAACACAATAGTGAAAGTCCTTGTATATGTAAGTTTTGAAAAGTAAACTTGCATAGGTAGAATCAGGAACATAATATCTTGAAAATAAATGCTTAGGGTTGGAAAACTTGCCTTGGGAAGGTTGGTGTGGTTGGGCTCGTGGAGTGGAGCGACAATATATAAATATCCAATATTCGCTCGTTAGTATCTTAGCAACACCACTTAATCATAATGTTTTAAAGAATACAAGGCCATCTTAGCGACTCCACCATTTGACCTCCTAACCCTCCTATATGACCATGTCATCACATTATCACATTCTTTACCCATTCGACTCAAATCTATTCCTCAAACTCGAAACTCAAGTGAATACTCTTAAAACTACTTTAAACTAATCTCCTAAGTGGTTTTTCACTTGCGCGGATTTTACTTCAACATTTTTATAAAATTGAAAAATACATATTTTAATCCAATTAGTTTTGGGTAGCCTTCCCCACTGCATTTACTAGCTTCTCTAATTTTTCCATGATCCTACATAAATTTTTAGGGGTTCAAACAAGGTTCACAAGGGGACCACTTAGTGCAGTCCGGAATCCAGAAACACATTTCACTTCTCAGGCCATAACTCAAAATCTATACATCACCTAGTCATGAACCTTATATTTCTAGAAACTACATTCAAATACCTTTCCAACAATATATATTAGGACTTCAGGAGACAAGATTTGGGGGTTCAAAACCCTCCTACAAGATAGTACAAGTTCCTGGGAAAAACTCAGCATGCTTATATCACTAAACCAACCAAGAATGTTACATCCACATCACAACCAACATCTAAATCACCAAGATCATACTTTATAACATACATGGAGATACATACACTAACCACAAGCTTAAAAATCACAACCACAACAATTAAACTCAAGGTCTACATCATCCATAACTTATATGTCCAAGATTCACACTAATAACCATGGATCTAACATTAAACATCACAAATACTACATGGCCAAGAGGGGTTAGGGTTTTTATACCTTCTTGATGTTCTTACAATCTCAAACAAGCTTGGTTAACCTTGGGGAAGCCTTACTCTATGCTCACCATCTTCAATCTCACCAATGAAATCAAGAACATGGAAGTGAGTTTCCTGACTGGAAAAACACGCCCCAAAGATCAGCCAAAACGAAGCCCTTGCACTCGTTTCCTGGTCGAGGCTCCTGAATGAAAGTTGTAGAGCGTCTTCACAGCTTTCTAACCATATAAAGAACAAAAATTTCATTGAGTAATGAAGTCTCTAGGCCCGTTTTAGTGAGCTCCTTTCCTGCTGGGCAGAATGGAGTATTTGGTGTTTGTTTTGTTTGATTAAAGTGATAAAGTGATCAATAATGCTTGATATTTTCACTTGGATGCATCTTATCTTCTTGCCATGTGGTGTCATCTCCTCATTGGTTCATTTGGATTACCTTTATCCATCCATAATTGCAAGCAAGTCCCTTGATTTATACATATTATTTCCAAGTCCTTCCTTCCTTTTCTTATTTGCACCAAGGGGCTTCCCTTCTTGTATATTTACTAAATCAATATGTTACAACTTATATGTTGCACTTCATTGTAATAGTGTGGCCCAATACCTCAAACAATCGTTGTGTCCAATTTTCTTTGTATTTTCTCTTTATCTCAGAAAAAAATTCTCGCGGTTTCTCAATTGTTCTCATTTCCTTTAACTCTAGGATTTTATTCTCAATTCCATTTTCCTCTCATAATATATCCTTCCTTGGACTTCTAATATTTACTATTCTCAATTCATGATTCGCTCGCTTGATCGCTTAATCTCGTTGTAAAGTTTCAGCGGTTTCTAGAACGTTTGTTTCACTTCCTCAGTGGTTTTCGTTCCAAATTCTCAATTCACTTATAATAAAATTCCAAAATATTAACTCCTCAATTCCTCAAATTAAATATCTCATTTCTTGATATTACTGATATATAATTCACTGCTCGGTCAAATATTACACGAAAATAGAATTTGGAATTTCTGAATTCCGATCGCATTTACATACACTTATTTACTCCGTAGATTACTAGTATAACTTCGGAATATCCACACTACGTCTCGTACATAGGTGGCATGAAAAATTCTCTTAATCCTCAAAATCACTATTCATTGATGCACTTCATCATAATAGGAAAAGTTTTAATTCTACCGAAATTTTGGGTTCTTACAATATGTATAACAACAATCAATCATATATATATTATCACAACAACAGTTCCAAAGTATTGGAAACTTTCCTGGTACTCATGCTATGCTAGTGATATGACTCGGGGTGGTTCGGCGATCTATAAATAACCAGAACATCTGAGGTTAATCACCTAACGCTGTGAAAAGCTAAGTAACTACTTTACTTAGGTTAAAACACGTTTTCAAGTTATTTCGTTATGCACACTATAGTGTAACTCTTATTAATACCGTTATGATCCGACACTTGTTCGTTATTAAGGCGTGTGATTACACTTACACTTGGTAGGTCCTTAAGCCATATAAGTGCTAAGGTTGGTCGTTTACTAGGAAAGATTATACCTCGAGATTTATTGATCGTTTTCTAAGTGGTTTTCCAAAGTTATAACCAATTGTCCTTTTTAAGGGTTCATTCGCACTTAACTTTGATCCGAACATTTTTATAAAATCGAAAAACGATCCTTTGACATGAAGTCTTCTCTCACACCTTCCTTATGATCTCTAATATTTAATTACCAAGATTCGTCCCTGAATTACACGAGTTAAGGGGGTTCAATTTCAATTACGAATTTGCATTTACGGTTTCGAACCACTTTTAGTAAATGGGCCATAACTCCTAAACCGTAAGTCCGTTTGCTTCGATTCTCACGCCAAAACGATTTATGACTCGAGATCTACAATGGTATGTCATTTATTCATCAAGGCCAGAAATTTATCTCAACTGTTATGCACGAATTTTAAGGGTTTAACGAAATTTCGGCATTATAATGGCTATAAATCGAACGTTTCAAAAATCGTTTCATCAAAACCAAGCCACACCGGGCATCCATACATCTTACATACATTATAATCAGTCCATAACATCTGATTTCACCATCATATGCATCATATTACTTAGGTCAACTAAACCACTAACTAATCATGCTTACATGCTAATAATAACATCATAATCATTACTAATCTACAAACTACCAAGAACATCCATAAAACCTAAGATAAGATCTAGGGTTTCAAGTGGTATACCTTCCTTGGAGTATGTAAAAGCCTTACTAAGCTTGATCTAGTCCTTGTATATGTTTAAGCTAGCTTAGATCATCCAAAGAAATCAAGAAATCAAAGTTAGTTTCTAGAAATCACTATTCATCATCAATTTTGTAAAAATCATAGAAAATCGAAAAATAAGATTTTGGCTCTCAAATTTTTACCACATCTTGGCCTCTTTATAAGCTTTGTTTTGAGTCCTAGCTTATCAAATTTGAAGCTTCCTAGCTAGGATTTTGAGCCCCATATTTCCGCTGGACAGAAACTGTGAAAGCAAGGCAGGTTCGGTTCTTCAACTTGGGGAAGAGATTTGACTAGGCTACACTCCTTTGTTGGCTATGAAATTTTGAACGTGTCCTCTCCAGACAATGAGGAGGCTATGGTTAAAATTTGGTGATTTTTGAAGCTCTAGATCTTGAGATATGAATGTTTCTTTGAGTTGTGTTCTTGTTTGGCAGACTGGAGGGCTTTGTGGTTATCTTGCTTCTCTTGCTTGGTTATTGTGCTAAATGAATTATTGTGATGAGGTTTAGATAATATCTTGGTCATAAAGTAGCTTTAATAAAGTGATCATGTCATGGATGATGCAAATCAAGGGACAAGTGTTGATGTTTAGTGGTGTTTAAGCTAAGTACTTGGTTGGTTTTCTAAGTATGCTAGTTCTCTTAGTAACTACTTGGTTACTTGATCATATCCTCTTGCACATGCATGCACCTTGGCACTCTGCTTGTTTCTTTGTCCGGTTATTGCTCAATTCATTGATCATTCGGAGGAATATCTCGAAGATTTCTAATTAGGGTTTTACCAGAAACCGTCTTAATATTTATACTACCATTCTCAACTCTCTTTAATAATTCTTGAATCTATATTCCTTAAATCTTTTCAATAATTCCTTAAGTCTTTCCGTGCCCAGGGAAATCTCGGGAAAAATAAAAGTGATATTTTTCAGAATCTGATAACTTTTACATACACTCTTTTCCCCCTTGGATCATTAATACGAACTCAGAAATCCGTTCCGTGTACTTCTATATAGTGTCGTCTAATAATATTCCTATTTCCACCAAAAACACTATTCATCACTTATTCTCTATTTAATTCTTTTAGAAAAAAAATGTCCTTGCGCTTTCCCGAACGTTCCTTAACCCTTTTACGGAACCACTAGACTTATAACAGATATCGATTTGGATGACATGATAATATTCTTCCTCTTTGGAATTACCATATCTTACTTTCCTAGAAGATAGATTATTCTAATCTAGGTTGTCAACCCATTGCACTATTCATGACATATAAACATTGGAATACATATCCATTCCATAATCATTTATTAGAACCACTGTTACACTTATACTCCATTACATAATAAAGTTTTTATTCTTACCAAAAATCTGGGTTCTTACAGTTATAGCGCCGTTTAGTGCCGTTTAGCGCTGTTTTATGCCATTTAACGCCGTTTAGCATTGTTTAAACGTCGTTTAAGGCTAGTTAGCACCGTTCAGTGTCGTTTAGTGCCGTTTAGCATCTTTTAAAATATCGTCGTAAATGCGTCGGTCGCTCCACGCTTTACATCAAAAGACGATACTCGTGAAACACTAGTGTACAACGATAAACCCTGACCCAAGTCTTGATAAAGGCAGTTAAAACTTTAAGGAAAATCTGATTAGTTTTCCTGGAAGTTAGGGGGCAAATGATATGGGCTAAAAATAAGCCCTAAAGACACAATTATTGTTGCATTAATTAAACCCAGTATGGTCCGAACGTGGGGCCCATTTACAAGGCCCAGAGCCCTAATTTACTATTAATTTCGTAATTAATATTAAGGGTGATAAACAGCTCATCAGTAAGTGTGGCATCCAATAATCCGGGGTACAGATCTGGGACCACTAACCACAAATAACATCATACAATTCTGATAAAACATGATATAATAATAGAAACCCCTTAACCAAGATCGCATACAGGTTATGGTATGAAACAAACTATCAAATTACATTATTACAATCCAACCTCAGAATAGAATTCTTATACAAATTTTTGTAACTATCTAAGATCGCTACTGAACTAGATATCCAACCTTGACAAGTTCAAGAACCATTATCCGACGAAATCAACAACTCGAACATCGCCTCTCGATGTCGTAAGAGTAATATTGACTGACCACAAAGCCCACTAATCATCTCTATTAACTGGAGAAAATAAACATTAAAGCAAGAGTGTGCCAACAATGCTCAGCAAGTGTAAATAGTGATAACAATATCAACGACAGTTATGAGTTCTGAAAAACAAGAAGAATCATCATATGTGCTGTGAAAATAAGTAGCTAAAGAAATTTAACATCGCATCATCAGGATAAGCCAACATTGCTCCACTAGAATAAGGGGCATCAGCAATGAGAACTGATGAAAGTTCTGATAGCAAAATATAATCGAAATAAGCTTCAAGGGAATCAGGCATTAAAACAACTCAGTCTCAATGTATAGATTATAATTTGATTTTTATTTATTTAAAGAAAAAATAGTGGAGTTAGACGGCTGATCAGTCCCGCACTAACCCCGGACAATGCACACAACAAAGTCCCTCCAAGTGGATCCATGGCATATATTGGCCTCAACTTCTGACCATTAAACTGGTCTCCCCGAAGGGACATCTGTTGACCATTAATATGGTCTCCTCAAAGGGACATCTGTTGACCATTAAAATGGTCTCCCCGAAGGGACATCTATTTTAAAAACATTTCCAATTCTGTATCCAACGCACTAGGTGTCAGAACAATCGACAACCCTTGCAAACCAACTAACTGGAAACTCACGTTCCAAAACAACAACTCATAATCCAAGAGTCAATGAAGGATTGAAGATCAACAGGTGTCGACAAGTTCGACACAACAATTGGGTAATAAATGAAGAACAACAATCTTAAAAGGTATCGACAAGTTCGATACAAATATTTAGGAGTAAATGAATAAGCAATAACAACAACAGGTATCGACAAGTTCGATAGAATAGAGGGTGATAACCGAATAATCAAGATCTTCAATAAATACCGACGAGTTCGATAATAAATGGGGCGGAGAATATAAAGAACAATATTTTGAATAAGAATTGACAAGATAGATATGAATAATTGAGGACATATCATCAATACTTGATTAAAGAGAAAATCGACTTGGGCAACAATATAAGATATAAATCGCAACAAGATTGCCAACAATTGAAATCCTAAGTTGGAGCAAGGACATAATCAAGCACTAAGCATTTAATAAAATTTTACAACACATAGTAAGGTTTGAATCATCATAAGCGAGTAAAGCAGTTTAAACGATTATTTGTAAAATAATCTCAGGATAATTAATTGCAGTTTAGTTGAAGAAAATATTTCCAAAAGGGGGTCCACTGGTGAAAATATGTTAAAAATCAGGAATTACGCCAGTAAGTTTTCATAAGGTTTAAAATCTTGGATTTTTTTTTCTTTCTTTGGAATATTCTTTAAACATTCTTGAAGAAAATAAAAGAAATGGCCTTCCACTGAGGAATCCAATAACATGCCATGATTAAAGTATTTTTGAATAAAAGGCCCTATGTAAAATCATTTGAGAATTTAAATTTGAACCAGAGGTGGAGAAAATAGACATTTGCATGCTGCTCGAATAAGTGCATCATTTTCTAAATATAACTTGACCAAATCATTATATACTAACAGGAATGGAATGTCATCACTTGAACAATAAGTGAGGAGCAACAACACTTGCCTCGATTCACGGAGTTCTCGATCTTAACATCGATCCGCGACTCAGTTTCACGAAAGCCTTTACTTGCTAGCCTTTTATTTTGCCCTACTTCCCTTTCCTACTTCACAACTCACCATCTCCCACGTCAGTACATCCGTCGGCTTTGATACTTGTCCTCCTGTTCCTCTTTCCGTTTACCCGCGCACTGTTCTTAGCCAGGTCACCTATTCAAACCTTTAAAAGGTCAAATACTATTTCAGTATCAAACCAAGCAAAACCTCACTGTTTGCTCTATTCTACCCATACGCGTCCTATAACGCTTACATACATATCATATATAAACATATACAATCTTATTCATAAAAAAGTCCTAGTATAATCGACTAGGTCAAATAAGCATCTAATGCAGATAGCCACTTAACTCTAGAATATTATCCAGTGGCAACCACTTTACAGCAAAATCGCACCTCAAATTCTCACGTCAACTATTACATATTCACTTAGACTCTCGAAAATCATAACATACTTTCAAATCATCGAAATCAAATAAATTATATCGATTTTAAATAGAAATCATAACATACTTTCAAATCATCGAAATCAAATAAATTAAATAGATTTTAAATAGATTTGAAGAGGAATTTTAGAAAATTTCGGCATGAAGTATTCGTAAATAGGACTATCCCCCTGTTTTTCAATTCAACAATTTTGACTCAAAAATCATATGAAAATAAAGCTGCTTCACTGGCAGCAACATAAAAGTAAACAAATAAGGAAAAGTACCCGCCCAGACATGCGGCAACTAAACATATAAAGAAAATTACCCGCCCAGACATGCGGCACCTCAACACGTAAGGAAAAATAAATTGACAGTTTAACAGATTACATTGGAAAACTAAATCAAAACAAACCACACATCCTCTAGGGCCAGTGGTACTTTTCAGAAATCGCTGCTTAACATTTATAACTAAATCTACTGCTTAAGCAACTATCAATACATATTCGACACCAAATATCTGACAAGCAAAGCATTTAACGAATATTATGACTTGACTTATAACATTTAGCACATAGACATTTACAAATTAGCCAACTCATATAACTATATATTATACAACAACAACAATCCTCAACCAACAACCATTTAACTGCCGACATTCATCAAAATCCCCCAAGTTCAACTTTCGAAATTGTAACTTTACTTACTACACAATAACAATAATTAGCAACTAACACTCATCAAAACATATTATCGAACTCGAAATAAATCCCTACAATTATAATTTGCAATTATGCTATCCGAAATAAATACGGAAATTAAAACGATAATCTCACGATTTAAAACTAATTAAATTACAACAATAATATCACAATTTAAATCTAATTTAATTACAACAATTCACATAATTAATCTAAAATGAATATTAAACATTTACATCGAAAAATTGAAATAAATAAATTAACAAGAAATTATACCTTTTTGATTACCACCCCTAAAATCTCTCTCTCTCTCTCTCTCTCTCTCTCTCTCTCTTATCCTCACTACTGCTGCGCCACTCTCTCTCTCTCTCTCTCTCTCTCTCTCTGTCTCTCTCTCTCTCTCTCTCTTTCTCTCTCTCTCTCTCTCTCTCTCTCTCTCTCTCTCTCTTATCCTCACTACTGCTGCGCCACACACTCTCTCTCTCTCTCTCTCTCTCTCTCTCTCTCTCTCTCTCTTATCCTCACTACTGCTGCGCCATCACCACATCTGATGCCTTCGCGCCACCACCACCAACACTGGTGGTGGCTCTACTCCGACCACCTGCGTGTCTCCTCCACATCTGATTTTAATTTAACGAATTAAAATTAAAAAGAATAGAAAAATTAGCCACTCTTAATTTCTAATTTAATCGAACTAGAACAAATGATTTTTTTTTCGGAAAAATAAATTAAAAGAAAATTTAAATCACTATTTTTAGAAGAAGATTGATCATTATTCTGATTTTAAAATAATTAATTAAAAGTGACAGAACAAAAATTAAAATATTCTAAAATTCTAAATTCGAATGAAAAATAAATTTTATTCTAAACTATTATAAAAGTCCTAAATTTTAAAACTAAAATTTACTCTATATTATTCTAAAACTAAATTATTATAAAAATTCTAAATTAAAACTAGATTTTATTATAAAATGTTTTTTTTACTTGAATTAAAAATAATGCACAAGAAATTCTAGAAATATTCGACAAAACTCGGCACAATTTGAAAACCAGCAACTCATAACAAACTAGAATAACACAACAGTTAGAGAAATTCAGAAAAACAAGAACACGAAATAGCAAACATCGACTAAATGACACAGAAAGAGCGGCAAAACAAGCAGCTCAGAACTCAGCAACTTAATCATAAGAACAAACTACTAAATTCGGATATGACTCGGAATTGCAGAACTCGGCAAAAACGAAACCAAGAACTCAGACTTTCAACTTTCTGTACTCAGACTCGTACAAACAAGTTAGAACGTTATCAATGACCAAAACTAAACAAACGCAGCAGGAGAAACTCTAAGGACCAGCAAAAACTCGCCATTTGACTGAGTAAAACAATCGAACAGAACGTAGCAAAAGATTCAGCGACATAAACAAATTTCAATCTCGAAAACACTACTACTACTCAACTCAACAAACGTAATTACAAATGAAAACTTTAATAATCAAACGACAAATTTGGCAACTAACTCGCACAAGCTTAGTATTTCACTAATTCGTAAAAGAAACTTATGGCAACTAGAATTCAAGACTTGGCAGAACGAACTAGATATCAACAACCAGGACACAGAAAACAAACTAGATTAAAAACTCTCCAAAGCTCGGACTCGCGGACTCGGAAACTAGAAATAGCAACCTCAACATTGAATTTCAGCAAAAACTCGAAAATTGAAACACAAACTCGGTGACTCGATGACACCAAAACACAGCAAACTCAGTAATCACGAACGAAACTCGAAATAAAAAAAACTCATTAATCGTAATTCAGTAGCATAAAATGCGGAACACAAAACTCGAAACACAATCTAAAATGCAACCCAGTTGACTCAGTATCTCATAACCCAACTCGGAATTCATCCATACATCAATCAACAAACTCGCAACAAATAAACATACATAACTCGGAAGGTACAAACAAGCGCTAATACAATGATTCGACTCAGTCGAACTCGCACCAAAACTCACGAACTCGGACATAAACTTCGCGATAAAACAACTCCATAACAATTCAAAATCAACAGCAACTAACAGTGAATCTTCAATTTAAACAAAAATCGATACCAAAAATAAAATTAATATTAAGAAATGGGGTGAGAAGGAGGAGAGGATGGTTTGAAGGAAGAAGAAGAAAGAATCGGGGATGGGTGATGTTTGTGGGTGTGATTTAAAGGCTGGGATTGTTTCTAAAAATTGAAAAACAAAAAGGATAGAGGAGCAGGGGATTTCACGGGGAGAGAAAAAGAGGTGAAAGAGTGAGCTCGTGTGTTTTGAGAATGAAGAAAGAAAGAGGAGGTGGGTAGGAGTTGTTCGATAATAAAAACCGGGTAGGCAGGTGCTGTGATTAAAACAAGGAAATGGGTTTTGCCAAAAATTAAAAAGAAAGAAACAGAGGGATTGTGAGATTTTGTTCTAAGAAGAAGGAACTAGGTTTGCTATTTTAACCATAACAGAGAAAAAAAATACGTATTATAAAAAATGTTTACAAGATGCTTGAAAGAAAATTTACAACTATTAATTCAGGAGTGTGCTAATACTAATTCTAATGGGTTCTGTTTTTTTTTAAAAGAAAAGGAGGCTATTTATAAGAAATAATTTGGGATTTTGGTTGGTGTGGATTAATCCCCACCATTCATTTTGTTTGGTGTGGTTCAATCCTAGCCATCCATTTTTCTAAAATTGGTTTTGCACCACACCCCCTTCTCTTTCCTTTTGTTCTATTTTGGTCCTTCTTCTTTTCTTTTTTCTCTTCCTTGACATTTATTTCTTTATTTTGCCATTTCTTCATTTTTTTTCTTGAATTTCCTGAAATGCAACAAAATAATTTATTAAAATATGAATTCAAACAATAAATATGTAATAAAAATATGCAAAAATTTGCACTTATTAGGAGACACCACCCGAGGATGTTCGTGTTGAGGCTGTTGTTTAAACCCTCGTTGGTGAACCACCTACATTCAATGAGTTGTTAGGAGACTTGAATCACACTTGTTCTAAATGGGAAGCTAAATCTGATAATGACCATGTCAAACCTAGTACCATTGTTAAGAGTCCCGTGGGAAAACCTCCTACATTTGACTCAACTTTGTATCTTCCCGAGTTTGATCAACAGCCTTTAGGGAAAGATGAATCCTTATCTTATGTCATTCCTAGTGATTCAACCCCTAACCAAACTTTTATTATCTCTAATTTGCTTAAACAAAATAAGGAAGCCTTAAGTTGGTTTATGGAGAACATTAGTTACACTTGTTCTATAAGGTTGAATGATTCCATGTTACTTGAGAAAATATTTTCTAATCAAAATTGTCAACAATGTCTTGATATTTTCTCAAAGCTTCATCCCAATCTTCCTACAGGCATCGGCTAATTCGATTTTATTCCTTTGCCTCCCCTTGTGAAATTCAGGTATGGGGGAGGAATTGTGTGTTTGAGTCGTGTTATTTAGTTTTTCATTTTCATTCGTCTCCGTAATCCCTTATCAGGTATTACCTCGTTCTCATTTACTCATTTCTCTTGCATTTGCATACATTGAGGACAATGCATGATTTAGGTATGGGGGAGGGTTTTTAGTGTAAATATAAAAATCAGAAAATTCAAAAAAAAAAATTAAAAAATGAAAAAAATCACAAAAAGAGTTGTAGAATTGTAAATAGTAGAGTTCTAATCTTATTCTAGGCTTGTTAATTGATTACTGGTTGCTTGATGCACCCTTACATGCTATGATAATCTTGTGATCCTTTAGCTTTTGATTGAGAAGTGATTTGCTAAGTTCTTGTCCACACACTTACACTAGCAAGGTGAAACTAGTAGACATATTTGATTTGTGTAAGAAATTAGAAGGTCATGATTAGGTGTAAGATGATTTGGTTTTCATGCTTTGAGTACAAGTAGGTGCATTGAGGATACCTTTACTTGAGATTGATTATGTTCTACCACACCAAGTGAGTTTTGAGCCTATATGCACATCTTTTGCATTTATATTCTTTTGCTTGAGTGTCCACTTGTCAATTGCATTGGTAGCACTTGTTTGAGTTCTTTCTTGAAACACATGACATTGATTGATGATAAGATGATAAAGGAATTTAGGAATAACCCATATTTCCCAAAATATCCACACCATTCTTATGTGATCAATTAGTAGCCCCTTTGAGCTTAATCAAATTCTTTCGGTGACACACCACATTACTCGCCTAAGACCTTTTTCTTGTACAGCCTTACGTATACTTGATCCCAATTTGTCAAAGGCTAGTAGGAACTTAAGGGAGTAATAAGGTGTGTAACATGGGTTTACTTTTGTCCATAACTTTTGAGGAAATATATGTTTTGTTACCTTGTTAGTCGATTTTCAAGTTAAATCTAAAGGAGGATTATGGTTGCTTATGTTTATCTTACCTCTCAAAAAAAAATAAAGAAAAAAATATAATGAAAAAAATAATATATATATATATATATATATATATATATATATATATATATATATGAGCATACTTATATTTTTGTAATCCTCCTTCATTCGACTAGTCAAGTCTTTTTGTTAAAAGTAGAAAAATAATTGTGTGGGGAGGAAGTTTGGTGTTGTGCATGATTTCCATGGTGACTACTAGCTTTAGACACTTCACCTTGATTTGGCCTTACTTGACATACCCTGTCCCTAGCCACATTACAACCCAAATAAAGACCTTTTGATTGTCAACATTGATGTATGTTGTGTTTAAGTTAGAATGATACCAAATGTCAAGCATGCTTTTGATTTTGTTGGAATTGAGTGATACACTTACCCTTGTTCTTGAATGAATGTTCCTTTGTGAGTGAAATGTGAGGTATTGCTTGTTTTGCATATGAGATCTCAAGTTTTTACTCTAAGATGTTCTCTTGCAGACTTATCATGGTTTCCAATAATTTTTGCACTTGACATGAACTTGTAAACACTCGTGCATTCTTCTTTAAGTAGACTATGTGAATCCTTGCACTTTTCACACCAAGACTTTGCAACTTCATTTTGATTCTTAAGTTGATGTATCATGAGAGGACATGTATGTGTGGTATTGCATTGCCATGTAATCTTTTACGAACTAGATGGATTTGTGGGTACATTCACTATAGGACCTCACGAGACCTCACTCGTCCACTAGGGCTGCCTAGGGGTTTAAATGGCTTGTTGCATATGCCAAATGCAATCGTCACACCTACGAAAAGGAGTATAGGACTTTTTTATCTAGATTTTCGTTTTGTTTTTGTTTTACTCGAGGACAAGCAAAAGATAGGTATGGGGGCATTTGATAAGTACATATTTTTGCATATTTTTATTACCTATTTATTGCTTGAACTCGTATTTTAATAATTTATTTTGTTGCATTTCAGGAAATTCGTGAATAAATAAAGAAATGGCAAAATAAAGAAATAAAGATCAAGGACGGGAAAAAGAGGAAGAAAAAGGACTTACATGAAAAGAGGAAAAAGAATTAGGAGCTTGGTGGAAAAGGAATCTTGGAGGACATGTGGAAGGTGGAGATCATCCCAACACACTACATAAGTGTATGACCAAGATCAACTCTTCAAAGCTTAAGGGGGAAGGAAACAAATAGGTGGCTAGGATTTCACCACCACACACCACAAATGTATGGTGGAGATTTACCCAACACCCCCTTAACCCTAATTCTTATCCTATAAATACCCTCTCACCCCCCTTGTAATCATCTAATTAGATTTTAGGGTAGCTTTAATTTCTTGTTTTTTTTAGTTTCAAATCTTGTAAACACTTTTTTATTTTAATTCAAAATTCCGTTTCCTTTAATTTATCGTCTTGTTCTTACGTCTTTATTGCCTTTCCTTTGTTATTTTCGTAATTCCGTTTAGTCGATAAAGTAGCGAAAAGCTAACCACTATGGGTTGAAAGTTACGATTTTTATTTTCTTGGTCGTAGTTTTAATTCGTAATTTAGCCCCTTTCAATTTCAATTTTATTGTGGGCACTTTAAATCCAAATCATCGTTCTAGTATAATTTAAATTTCGTAGTTAATTTCATTAGTTTCATTTTTAATTTTCGAAAAAAAATATTAATTTATTTTCAGTACTATTTTCTGTCTTTATTTCTGTTTATTCAATGCTTAAGCCTCCCCTGTTTTTCTCATTTTGGTTCGACTCTTTTCCTTGTTCCTTTTTATTTTCTAACGACAGTTCCCCTCTTTTCGTTCTCTGCAAACACAGACCCATTTCCTCTCCTCTCTTTCAGTTCACTGCAATCACAACACCCTTCTTCTTCTTCTTCTTCTTCTTCTTCTTCTTTCTTTTCGTTTTGTCCCCTTTTTCTTTTCGTCCGCTGCAAAACTACCACAAACTCATTCCCCTCCTCCTTCTTCTTTGAACGAATTGCACAATTCTTCCCCTTTCCCCCTTTTTTTTATCCCAATCGCCATAGTTTTAAATCGTCGCTTTGCTGTAAAATTTTCTGAGTTTTGTTGAAGTTTCAGAGTTTTCGTAATTGTGTTTCTTTTCTTTGAGTTTTATCGTTCTTGTTGTGTTGTGCTGTAGTTTATTCGCTTTCGCTGATCTGAGTTTTCGATGGATTGCCTGAGTTGATCAGCCGAGTAATTGTAGAATTAAAATTGCTGAGTTTGTGTTTGAATGGATTGTTGTTTTGTTTTGTAATTCTGATGTGCTATTTGCTGATTTTCGAGTCACTAGCTGAGTTCGTGTCTTCCAAGTTATGAGTTCTGGGTTATTGTGTTAAGCGAGATTTCGCTGAGTTCAAATTTAACTTATACTCCCTCTGTCCCAATGGATTCTTTACAGTTACTATTTTGGGACGTCCCACCCATTTCTTTACATACCAAAAATAGTAACTTTTAACAATAAAATACATTATTACATCTATTACTTCACTCTACTTTTTCAACACTTTACACTATTACACCCACTACTCCACTACTTTACTCTACTTTTTCAACACTTTACACTATTACACCCACTATTTTACTTATTTTAACAATAAAATCACTATTACACCCACTACTACACTATTACACCAACTATTTAAATTATATTTCTTGGTCTCCGTGTCCCAGCCGTCTGTAAAGAACCGGCTGGGACGGAGAGAGTAGTTTTTTTATTGAGTTGTAGTGTTTGTAGTGTTTGCAAGTTGCAGTGTTTCGATTTGGTTTCCAGAGTTCTAGTTCTAAAGGCGTTTTGTCGAGTTCGATTTGTGTAAGTTCAGATTGTGTAATTTGCTGAGTAACCGAGTTTTTTTTTCTTTCATTTTCTTTCCGAGTTTTGTGATGAGTTAATCTGAGTTTGTACTGGGTTTTGTACTGAGTTGTTGGTTGTGATCTTCTTAATTGTGTTGTTTTAGCCGAGTTTGTGGCCGAGTTCTGTTTGACTGTCCTGAGTTTTAGTGATCGAACATTTTTAATTACCGTTTTTGAGTTTTTGATTGAATTAGCTTGTTTTTTTTAGTTCTGGAGTACTGAGTTGGATTTGCTGTAATGTATGCTTTTGGTTCATTTTTGGCTAATCGTATTTACAAATTAATCATGTTCAACTTTTATAAAATTTTTTGTAAATAATTTTTAAAATAATATAAAAAGAATTTAAAATTAAATATAGTTTCAATAATAAATTAAAAATTTTAGAATAATTTAGAATTAGGACTTAAAATAGAAAAATCCGAATTTTCCAAAACCCTATTGTTCTAGTCCGATTAAGTTAAAAATTAAGGTTTACGAAAATAATAAGTCCCTGTGGATCGATACCTAAAGTATTTAAACGATTGAGTCGTGCACTTGCGATTCTAAATTTTCATTTATTTTAGCACATCAACCACCATTACAAATTCACTTAACAATAAAATGCAATTGTAGAATATAAGTGTAAAGTGTATGGAGTAGAAAGATATATATATATATATATATATATATATATATATACAGAGAGAGAGAGAGAGAGAGAGAGTTTTGATAAGAGAGAGGAAGAGATTTCACAATTGCATATTATATGCATGGTACTCATTACCCATCCCTCCTAAGGATATATATACACTCAGAGGTACGAGCGAAGCTGATCGTTGGTTAAACTTTCCTCATAGGATACATTCCACGATTTTCTTAATCCTGATCATATTAGAAAAACACGCTTCCTACCTAGGGCTCAAGACCTAGTTTTACAAAATTATGTAAACTGAATATGGTATGTTTTAAGTAGTTTAATTAATTTTTTTGAAACTAGGTAATTCAATAAATTAAACTGAATATGAAAAATTGATTACTGTAATTTTTTGAAGCTAAATTGCCATAATTTGGTTAGGTGTAGAAAAACTTAAAATATATCGTAAATTTGTAATATTACATGATCAAAATGTGTGTATCACAAATGTTAATTTGAGGCCGAGAATACTTTGGGATGGAGTGCTTATAAACCTATTGCAAAATAATATATACTCTTTGTTATCAAATTTTTAATTTTGGACTAAATTTATATATATCATATTATTGAAAATAATTACAAAATATATAGCATAAAATATATATGTAATATACTTAAAAATGTATGTTCAAATTTTCAAAATTATATATATATATATATATATAAAAATATATATATATATATATATATATATATATATATAATTTTAATTTTCAATTAAAATTGAATAAATTTGATCGTTAAAAGTCAAATAAACTGTTGAAAAGTTGAATTGGGATGGACGGAGTACCACCCCCCCTTAGTAAAAAGGGATTACCAACTTATAACCCGTGCAATGCACGTATTTTTGGTAATATGTTATAAATTTTATTTTATTTTACAATTATATTTTTATATAATTACATTTTTTAATAATTATTTAATTTCAAAATATTATAAATTTAATTAATAACATGAATGGTTTAAAACTTATATTATAAATTTTTTATTCAAATATATTGTTGACGGGATTCGAGTCTTGGTTCTTTAGTAAAGTAATTTTATAAAATATTTGTTATTAATATTAGATATAATGGTTCTTATTTATTTATTAAAAAATTAACAGTCATTGTTAGTCGTATGATTGAACAGTGGAATCAAAAATATAAATAATTATAGTCATGTTGGTTTATTATAAATGTACGAGTTTTTAATATATTTTATTAATAAATTGGAAGATATGGTATGATATTTTTTGTTATATATTAATGATTATAAGATTATGTTTTAAATTAAAAGGAAATGTATTTTAATTAGAAGAAATATATATTAATGATGAGAAAATACGGTACTATCAGCGATTTTAGTTGTTTATAAAAGATGATATCTTTTATTAAAATGTAATGTATCTTAGATCCTGTTTGGTTAATTTTAAATTAGTTTTTGTGAAAAGTGTTTTTGGCCTAAAAACTGCTTGTCCTCCCATACTTAAAAAAATTGCTTTTTCAGCTTTTGCGGGAAGTAGTTATTGATTTTAACTAGCATTTTACCATGCTACACACCAAAAGCACAATTTCAAGACATTTAAAATAGTTAGAAAAACATATATAACTATCAAAAATAAATTGTTTTCTTCTATTTTTTTCTCCAAATATTTTTACAACATTTTATACTACTTTACATAAAGTTCCGTTCAATATAATCCTGAGGATAGCTCATGGGAAAAAAAATTATAATTATTAGTAGAAAAATAAAGCAAGTACACATTTTTTCTTCTATAAATGCAAAAAAAATAGGAGAATATCAATTTTTTTTAGGCCGGTGAATGGTCATGATGTACTGCTAATTGGACCTCTTATACTGTTGAATGTGTTTAATGACATTGGAGGCTGTAGAATGGCAATGCTATGTAGCACATGGATTACCCTCAGTAACTTGGTTTCTTGTTCAGCTTTTCCTACGTTACTTTCATAAAAAGCGTCGTTTGAATTCAAGAAAAGTCTCAAAAGCATCGTAGACTACTTTGCATTTTTCCTTGTCCAATGGAAAAATTAAATTAAGGACAGTGATAAGAAATAAAAAACTAATAGAATGATTGATATTGTAAACATATGGCAAATGAATTTTCCCATATAAAGTCAAGTAAAAAAGGGAATTTCATTGTATTGAAACAGCTCATTGCCGGTGACCTTGACATATTGTTAACTGATCAATCCTCTTACATATGGATGTAGTTTCTTAGTTCAATGTATCTGCAAGACCTTCAAGATTATGTAAAATTTACATATCATTGATTAATTTTCTCTCATAATATGTGAGAAATCAACATGTATATGACTGGCAAGTGAAAAACAACACCTAGAGGGGAGGGGTTAATAGGTGTTGCTGGTTAACAATGGTTATTTATGACCTGTTTGAAATTTTACCAGAAACAGCTTGCTGTTTGTGATGACACAGTTTACAAATGGCAAGCTGTTTGTAAATAAATGTAGTGCAGTATGAAATATGCAGAAAAAAAATGTGACACAAGATCTTTTAGCCAGATTCGACCCCTAATCCCCTATGGTTTACGTCCTGGTCCCTTACCAAACTTGGTAAGAGAATATATTATTGAGTTACAAGATCCAACAATATATCTCTCTTACACACTACTGCTTACAAATGGCTTGCTGTTTCCTGTACTGAACTAACTCTCTAAGCAATACTTCCTAAGTATCCTTCTTTAGCCTGGTTCGACCCACCCAAAACCTTAAGCCAACCTTGTACAGCAACAATTTAATACAACTTGAACAATACAATGATTTGAATAAATACAACTCAACCTATATACCCTCTGAATATATATATATATATATATATATATATATATATATATATATATATATATATATATATATATATATATATATATATATACATATGCGTGTATATGAGAGGTTTGGAAGGATTTTGCAATGTAAGCTTTGAGGTTGTGTGTATAATCTTGTTTCTGCACTTTGATGGATATTCAATGGATATGTGTGTTAAGAACTGAGGATGAGCAGCTCATAAATAGGAAAACAAGAGAGCTTAAAATCAAGCTTGAAATGGCTCCAACGGTATGAAAATCAAATGAAGCCGTTAGAGATATTTTTGTGTTTAAGATAATGAAGGAGCTTGTTTTTTCAGATGATAGTGAAGAGATGGAGCGTGTAGAACATGGAGAGGAATATTTGATATGATGAGGGAGACAAGAGCATGTGGTGGGTAATTAAATAAGTCAAAAGTATCATGCTACTTTCTTTATTTCAAAGCAAATAATATATTGTCCCCCAATATATTTGAAATGTGTGCTGGCATGATAGAAATCAATTCAGAGGGTCCTTACAATATTCTAACAACATTTCCACTTGATGCTCTTTGAAAAACTGAAAGGTTCTTTAAATCTGTCAGACGCAGTCAGCATGCTGTTTGTGAAAATGGCATGCTGTTTGTGAAACTAGTATGCTGACTGTCCATGCATTTGGCTTGCTGTTTGTGACAAACTGATTATACAATTAGTAAGTTAATTTTCCCTGCAAAACAAAGTTAGTACAGTATCGAAATAACATAGCAAGTTCTTGTCAGCTTACTGTTTTGGTTCTAGTGAGCTGAACAGATACATGGCCTTATACTTTTGCATTTCCATATCATTAACCAAGTTTCCTGAGAACATAGATATGTCTGTTTGATCTTTATCTACAGGAATTCTGGACAGTTGAAAATGGCTTGCTGTTTGTGCATTGACTGTGTGCAAATGGCTTGCCAACTGTTACCGTGTCCCAACTTTGGCTTGCTGTTTAGATAGACTGATTGTGCAATCATTAAGCTTAAGTATCCTGCAAAACCAAGTTAACATGCTGTTTTATAGCTACTAATAAGCCAAATGGCTTACTGTTTGTGATCATCAAAACTTAAGGAGTATCAATCTCCCCCTTTTTGATGATTACAACTAATTTAGGAGAATTAGAATAATCCCTAAATCCCTGCATCTCAAAATTAGATATAAAACGATGATCTAATATGTAAGAAATATAATACCAAAGATAAAACATTCATAAACCAATTAGCTCAAAACCAGTTCAAATAAGCATGTTCAGAATTATTAGAAGCATTCTCCTAAAGTTATCCCCCTTAATCCATAAAAAAACTAAAAATATTAAAATCAACAAATGATATGCCAGAATATAATTCAATCAGTATACCAATTGTAACATGCGAATAGAACAATTGGTAAGCTAACCTGACCATCAATTACCATCCAGCGTGCTGATTTACAGAGAACACATGCCAAGTTCCATTCGAATGGTTGAAAATCTTTCTTCTGCTAGGGGTTTTGTGAATATATCAGCTAGTTGAAATTCTGTTGGAGCAAAGACCAACTCTATCTTGCCTTTAGCAATATTATCTCTCAAGAAATGGTGTCGAACATCAATATGCTTCGTTCTTGAGTGATTCACCGGATTCTTAGAAATATTAATGGTGCTAGTGTTGTCACAATTTATTGGAATCTTTTCACACTTGATATCAAAGTCCCTCAGTGTTTGAATCATCCATAGAAGTTGAGAACAACAGCTCCTATCTGCTAGATATTCTCCTTCGGCCATGGATAAAACAACAGAAGTTTGTTTCTTGCATTGCCATGAAACTAAGCTTTGTCCAAGGAATGTACAAACACCACTAGTACTTTTTCTATCAACTTGACAACCTGCATAATCTGTATCACTATACCCAACAAGATCAAAAGTATTTGTGATAGGATAGAACAAACCAAGAGTAATGGTACCACTTAAATATCGAAAATTCTTTTAATAGTATTTAAGTGCGATTCTTTATGGTTTGATTAAAACCTTGCACAAACACATACACTATACATGATGTCAGGTCTAGAAGCAGTTAAATATAGTAAGCTTCCAATCATACCTCGATACCTTTTGATATCAACAGCCTTACCATTTTCATCTATAAACAGCTTGCTGTTTTGAATCATAAGAGTTGATTTTGGCTTAACATCTTCATAACCGAATCTCTTGAGTAGACTTTTTGTATACTTGGATTGGTTCACAAAAATTCAATCTTTAGATTGCTTGATTTGAAGACCCAAGAAATAATTGAGCTCACCCATCATGCTCATTTCGAACTCACTATGAATACACTTAGAAAACCACTTACACATAGATTCATTAGTAGCTCCAAAAATAATATCATCCACATATATTTGTATAATAAGAATATCTTTACCATTTTACTTAATAAACAATGTGGGATCGATTTTACCTCGAATGAATGCATTTTGGATTAGATACTTACTAAGCCTTTTGTACCAAGCTCTAGGGGCCTGCTTTAAACCATAAAGAGCCTTCTTTAACTTGAATGCATAGTTTGGATATTGTTCATGTTCGAATCCAGGAGGTTGTTTGACATAAACTTCCTCTTCCAGCACGCCATTTAGGAACGTACTCTTCACATCCATTTGGTATAGCTTGATTTTCTTGAAACATGCATAGGCTATAAGCATTCTTATTGATTCCAAACGAGCAACATCAGCATAGGTTTGATCAAAGTCAATGCCTTCTTGTTGGTTATAGCCTTGAGCTACAAGCCTTGCTTTATTTCGAGTAATGGTGCCAAATTCATCAACTTTGTTCTTGAACACCCATTTTCTTCCTATAATTGAAGCATCCTCTGGTGGCTTGACAAGTTCCCAAACATCACATCTTTCAAATTGATTTAATTCTTCTTGCATAGCCATGATCCAATTCTCATCTTCTAATGCTTCATTGATATTTTTGGGTTCTTCTTGAGCTAGAAAGGCAGCATGAGCACAATAATTTGCTTTCCCTTTCCTTGTAGTGATTCCAGCAATAATATCACCAATGACCAACTCTGCGGGATGATTCTTGACCGTTCTTGTTGACCTTGGTAAAGAATGTTGAGCTATTTCTTCATGAGTTGTCTTTCTTATCTTTGCTGGTGGTAACTGATCTTCTCTATCGTAGAGAGGTAGTGTCTCAGTAGCCCTTGAACCTCTAGGACCTTCCAAAGTTATTCTTGCCATTTTAGAAATTGCATCTTCACTTCAGCTTGCTGACTTGAACTTCCAGCTTGCTGATTGTCAGAATCTGCATCCTTCTTGGCTTGCTGACTTTCTGTTTCAGCTTCAACTTCAGCTTGCTGATTTGAACTTCCAGCTTGCTGATTTGAACTTCCAGCTTGCTGATTGTCAGTAACTTGAGGTTGTATACTTTCTCTTTCACCTGCAAGTTCTTCCTCATCTCTTGGTAGATCATTGTTAGGTTCTTGAAAAGTAACATCAATAGATTCTTCAACAATATGTTTATTAACATTATAAATTCTATAAGCCCTACTTGTTAATGAATAAGCAAGAAATATAGCTTCATAGGATTTAGCATCGAATTTACCATCTTTACCAATTGTCTTGAGCACAAAGCACTTAGAACCAAAAATTTTGAAGTAACTGATATTTGGCTTCTTGTTCCTCAATAATTGATATGGAGTTTTATCCAAAATAGGCCTGATTATAATTCGATTCAAACATAGCATGCTATATTCATAGCTTCGGCCCAAAAACTTCTAGGCAGCTTGCTTTCTTGCAATAGTGCCTTGCTGTTTCTTGAAGTGACCTATTCTTCCTTTCTACCACTCCATTTTGTTGTGGAGTTCCTGGAGCAGAAAATTCATGGGAGATTCCTCTTTTTTCACAATATGCAATAAAGTTCTCATTGATAAATTCACCTCCTCTATCACTCCTTATACCTACAAGTCTTGTATCAAGCTTATTCTCACGTAATTTGATTAGCTTCTCAAACTCATTAAAAGCACAATCTTTAGTACGAAGAAATAATACCCAAGTAAATCTAGAATAATCATCTACGATTACAAAACCATATTGTTTACCTCCAATACTCTTATAAGATTCTGGACCAAATAAGTCCAAATGCAGAAGCTCCAAAGGTTTAGAAGTAGATATCATTTTCTTTGCTTTGTGTGTACTTCTAATCTGTTTGCCCAATTGGCAAGGTGAACAGACCTCAGTCTTAGCATACTTCAGTTTGGGTAGCCCTCTGACCAGTTTCTTGCTTGATAATTTGTTAAGCAAGTCCATGTGTGCATGTTCCAATCTTCTATGGCAAATATATGGGTCATTGTCCATTGCAGCCAAACAGAACGCTGTTTCCTACATTTCAAAGTCCAATACATATATATTTCCTTCCCTTCTAGCAACTAGGGGGACTTTGTTAGTACCAATAGTAATAATAGTTTTATCAATGCCAAACTGAACAATATGTCCATCATCAAATAATTGAGTGACACTAAGCAAATTGTAAGAAAGTCCTTTGACATATTGAACTTTATCAATCGAAATATTACTATTACCAATAGAACCGATACTAAGGATTCGAAGAGTCTTGCTATATTACCAATTGTAACTCTTCCACCCTTCTTTATTTGGAGACTTATGAACTGAGACTTGTCTCCACACATATGCCTAGTGCATCCGCTATCCAAAATCCATCGATTTGACTTTACTTTGGCGGCAAGACATATCTACAAAACAAACAAACACCAACTCAATGTTTTGGCACCCATATAGGTTTGGGTCCAGATTGGTTCGTAGCAATAGTGTATAAAACATTTAAATCAGTTTTTCTGATCCATTTTTGGACCACTTTTGGTGACTTTTGCATTCTGCTACTCTTTTGGTAAGCTGTTTGTCTTCTGTCAGAAGCATTCTGGTATGCTGTTTGTCCCCTGACTGGTCCATTCTGGTAAGCTGTTTGTCGCCTGACTGGTCCATTCTGGTAAGCCATTTTCCCTTTATGATTTACTTGGACCACACAATTTCATTCCAGATGGCCTTTTCCACCACACTTGTTGCATGTCTTCCAAGGAATATCATAGTTGTAAGGTATGCCATTTCTTCCATCATATTTGAGCGCACCATGCTTCTTGTTTAAGTTCATGCCAACTCCTTCTCTAACAAAAGGGACATTTGCCCTTTTCATTATTATCTTTAAGCTATCTTCTCCTTGAACAAAGGTTTCCATCCCTTTCTAGAGATATTTGACCTCTTTTTCCAGAAGAGAAATCAGTTCAGCTTGCTGTTTGATAAGTTCAGCTTGCTGGATTCTCTTTTCAACAGTTTTTGAGGATTCGGCTTGACTAGATTCTTTGAGCTTGTATGATTTAATATATTTATCTCTAGCTTCAATTTGTGACCTCAAATCCTTGAATTCCTTCATGAGCACTTCATTTCTTCGAAGAATTACTTTGTTGACTCCTTCGAATTGAACTAGTTTTTCTTTTAAATCAGCAATAAGATCATCATGATTGATTTCAGGAGCCTTCTCAGCCATTAAATCAGAAATAATTTTCTTCAAATGAATATTCTTCTTTTCAAGCTCTTTATTCTTATTTCTCAATTCCATAAACTCAATGATAGATACATTACTTGGTACCTGCATGGTTAGTTCTTCTAGCATAGTAGGAGAAGAAGGTAAATCATAATTAATTGAGTTTACCTCACTTGCATCATTTTCAGATTCCAAATAATCACTATCCATAAATTCTTCTTTTATGGATCCTTGTGAGCTTTCTTCATCATTTAGACCTACAAGAGCTAAATTCACCATGTCCTCGAGTCATCACTGGAGTCTGAATCATCATTACTCCAAGTCAGTAAAGCCTTCAATTTTCTCTTGTCTTTGAAAACACATGTTGTTTTGACTTTAATTTGTAGCAATCCTTTTTAAAGTGGCCTGGCTTGCCACATTCGAAACAAGTTTGCTCCTTGGCTTTCTTGTTGTTGGGGAAACCTCCTCGATCTCTTTTCATTCTGTTTTTCTTTTCAATCAGTATCTTGATCTTCTTTTAAACAAGTGCAAGTTCTTCATCAGATTCGTCATCAAATTCAATCAGCTTGCTGTTTGCAGATTTGGCTAGCTTGCTGTTTGTAGAATGAAGAGCCAAATTCTTAATTTTGGCTAGAGGAGCCCGAACACCTTCAACCTGACTGTTATTTATCTTGTATTCAAACTGTTCTAGCTCAGCAAATACAGCTAGGTGATCCATGGTGTCAATATTTGAAGATGATTCCAAAGCCGTGACTTTAGCCTCATAAATGAATGGTACCGCACTTAACACTTTCATGTTAATTTCATCTTATGGAATATCCTTTCCAAGTCTCTTTAAAGAGTTTATAGTGACTTGGAATCTTGCTTGACCTTCTTTGATTGTTTCACCATCCTTGAGCTTGAAGTTTCCGAAGTCATTCATTAGCTTGCTAAGCCTCACCTTTCTTAAAGTTGTCGATACTTCATGATAGGTTTCCAAAGCATCCCACATTTCCTTTGCTGTTTTTAGAGAAGAAACCTTTTCATACTCAGCTTGATCTAATGCATTCATTAGAGAGTTTCTAGCTTCTCCATTATAACCGCATTTGATAATCTCCTCGAGAGTGAGATCATCAACAGCTTTTGGTTGATTTTTGTCATCTAGAAATTTGAAGTTTCCTTTCTGCACAACTCTTAATACCAGTGGCCTCATGGACAAGAATGTTTCCATTCTACATTTCCACCAGTTGTAATATTCTGAGCCGGTGAGGAGGGGATCTCTATAATCAGATTTAGCTTCGAGATAATGTTCAGCCATTTTGATCGATACTTTCCTTTTATAGAAATGGTAGTATACCAAGCTCTGATACCAATTGAAAAAGAACACCTAGAGGGGGGGTGAATAGGTGTTGATGGTTAACAATGGTTATTTATGACATGTTTGAAATTTTACCAGAAACAGCTTGCTGTTTGTGATGGCACAGTTTACAAATAGCAAGCTATTTCTAACTAAAATGCAGTGCAGTATGAAATATGCAGAAAATAAAATGTGACACAAGATCTTTTAGCCAGGTTCGACCCCTAATCCCCTATGGTCTACGTCCTGGTCCCTTACCAAACTTGGTAAAAGAATATATTATTGATTAACTATAAACCGATTACAAGATCCAACAATATATCTCCCTTACATCCTGGTGCTTACAAATGGCTTGCTGTTTCCTGTGCTGAACTAACTCTCTAAGAAATACTTCCCAATTATCCTTCTTTAGCCTGGTTCGACCCACCCAAAACCTTAAGCCAACCTTGTACAACAACAATTTAATACAACTTGAACAATAAAATGATTTGAATAAATACAACTCAACCTATGAACCCTCTGAATATATATATATATATATATATATATATATATATATATATATATATATATATATATATATATATATATATATATGCGTGTATATGAGAGGTTTGGAAAGATTTTGCAATGTAAGCTTTGAGGTTGTGTGTATAATCTTGTTTCTGCACTTTGATGGATATTCAATGGATATGTGTGTTAAGAACTGAGGATGAGCAGCTCTTAAATAGGAAAACAAGAGAGCTTAAAATCAAGCTTGAAATGGCTCCAACGGTATGAAAATCAAATGAAGCCATTAGAGATGTTTTTATGTTTAAGATAATGAAGGAGCTTGTTTTTTCAGATGATAGTGAAGAGATGGAGCGTGTAGAACATGGAGAGGAATATTTACTATGATGAGGGAGACAAGAGCATGTGGTAGGTAATTAAATAAGTCAAAAGTATCATGCTACTTTCTTTATTTCAAAGCAAAGAATATATTGTCCCCAAATATATTTGAAATGTGTGCTGGCATGATAGAAATCAATTCAGAGGGTCCTTACAATATTCTAACAACATTTCCACTTGATGCTCTTTGAAAAACCGAAAGGTTCTTTAAATCTGTCAGACGCAGTCAGCATGCTGTCTGTGAAAATGGCATGCTGTTTGTGAAACTGGTATGCTGCCTGTCCATGCATTTGGCTTGCTGTTTGTGACAAACTAATTATACAATTAGTAAGCTAATTTTCCCTGCAAAACCAAGTTAGTACAGTACCGGAATAACATAGCAAGTTCTTGTCAGCTTGCTGTTTTGGTTCTGGTGAGCTGAATAGATACATGGCCTTATACTTTTGCATTTCCATATCATCAACCAAGTTTCCTAGGAACATAGATATGTCTGTTTGATCTTTATCTACATGAATTCTGAATAGTTGAAAATGGCTTGATGTTTGCGCATTGACTGTGTGCAAATGGCTTGCCAACTGTTATTGTATCCCAACTTTGGCTTGCTGTTTGGATAGACTGATTACGCAATCAGAGAGATTAAGTATCGTGCAAAACCAAGTTAGCATGCTGCTTTATATCTACTAATAAGCCAATGGCTTACTGTTTGTGATCATCAAAACTTAAGGAGTATCAGCAAGCTCATAGAAATGTTTGTTGATGTGTAAAATAACTGCAAGCGCACAGTGTTTAGTTACAGCAAATACAGATCGATCCTCAGAGACTATGAATTTTCAAAACCCTATATTAACTCAGGCGAACTAGATAATAAGATTTGAGATGAGATTTAATTAACCTAATTAGCAAAGATTATCAAATAATATGGAAAACCTAGGAATCCGAATCCATTAATCAATCATAGTTAATATCAACTCGCCCTAAAATCAATTTTCTTTCTTCACAAATAATATATATCAATTAACGAGACAAGCATATACTATGAAACTTGTTATCTAACAACAACCTATCAAAACTTCAAAGAGCAAGCATAGGCTATGAAAAATAAATCCGGTAACAATAATATATCAAAATCACGTTGTTAATCGAACAATTAAGCACCTAGAAAAATTATGAGAATAAATTAATAGATTCGAGAAGAAATCAAGAGTAATTAAAATAACTTCATCTTCATCCTAGGACAAGAAAATTAGCTAGACATAATTATATAGTAAATGAGACAATAATAAAAAGCATATATTATATCCTATTATATAATAAGAGTAAGAGGGATAATAAAGGAGTACTACCATAGGTCAAGTGTTCGATTCTCATTGATGACATATTAATTGTAATACTTTATTTTCAAAGCACTTTAAAAGTGTAGAATTCAATTCGATTACTAATTATATTTTTTTATATTAATAAATTAAGAAAAATATTATGTATGTACTATCGTACATTAAGAGTAGTCGATAACAAATACTAATAACATGATTACACATACATAAATTTTATATAAATTTGTGTGTACTATTAGTTTTATGTGTCAGATTTTCTAATTTATATTCCAAGATGTAACTTCAACACCGAAATATAGAGTACGACGAGTCACGAGTCATGATTGAGAAAGATAGAAAGAAGCTGATCAAGAATGATTTTTATATTAATATTGTTAATACAAGTGTGCGAGCTTTGTATCAATATTATGGAACGTTCCATGTCGATTCAATTTAGAAGTAGTGATTACTAATTAGTTACTCCCTCCGTCCCATCCATTTGTTTACACTTTTTTGTCACTTTCTCGTACGCATTTTAAGGTGGATTTTAAGGATAATTCTATAACTTATTTTTAAAATTTTCCTTTTTTGTATAAAAATAGGATTGTTCTATTTTTATACAAAAAAAAAGAAAATTTCAAAAATAAGTTATGGAACTATCCTTAAAATCCACTTTAAAATGCGTGTCAGACACCCTATTTTGAAATGATAACAAATGGGCGGGACGGAGGGAGTACAAGATACTATAAATTTTTAGTCAAACAAATCTAAAAATTTATTATATTTATGTAATAAGTATAATTGAATTTTTTTTGGTTCATATACCGTTAAAATAAACTCAATCATCAAATTTAATATTTTAAAAATAGAATATCATATCAAAAAAAATTATAATCTAAAAAGAATATAATTTAAAAAGTTTGCGTTAAAATTGAATTTAATAAAAATTATAATCTAAAAAAGATATAATTATAAAGGTTGTATTAGAATTAAATTTTATTTATTTGTTAATATTAAAAAATTCATATTTACTATTTGAGCTTTATCCTAAAATCTAGAAATTAGATTTCGATGATTTTACAGCCACATGAAACTCATCAAATTAAATTTTATGTACTAATGATATAACAATTATTATTCAAATGGAAACACTAAAAATCTCAAGAAAACAAATATAATTACGAATTTTACATTCATCATATTCAATGTAGAAAACCTACATTGATAATCTTATTCAATCTGTAAAAACTAAATATATATACATTTTTTTCTTAATTCAATATAAATACAATTTTTAATTTATATATTAAAATAAAATTTTTTTGCTAGAACCAACATTTTACATCTATTTATTTTTAGATCTAACGATTATTATTTATTTTGTCGTAGTAAGGAACATTTCAAGATTTAATGATTCTTATTTATTTTGTCGTGATAAGGACCAAAGTTTTGGACAAAATTACTCTTACACTTTTTATTAAAACTGTATTTGGTTGTTAGTAGAATTATCTTTACATATATATATATTTTTGAAAGGATTATCTTTACACATATAAAAATTGTATTTTGATAATTAAAACGAATATAAGTAGATTTTCTAAATTGAATAGAATTTTCAACGTAAAAAATCATCAATTTTTTCCCTCTTTCGTTTTTGGGTAATTTTAATAGGAAAATAATTATTAAACTATCACTAAATTAACAACTATTTTATTAATTCCACGTTGGTTGTAAAATCGTCCAAATCAAATTTCAATAATTCAAGACAGAACATAAATAGTAAATTGAACGTGTAAAATATTATATATATTAAATTTAAACAACAATTTGATGCGTAAACTAATAACATATATATATTAAAAAAATATAATTAAAGATATTAAAAAAGAAGCCGTGCGTTGCACGGATTATAAGCTAGTTAATTAATTAATAAAAACTAAACAATAACCTATCTAACGAATTGAAAACAAAGTCAGTAAGCTAACTTAACACGCGGGACCAAGAAAGATAACAAAATAATAAACAAAAACAGTATGCTTCGTGTTGTAGGCGAGAAGAAGAAAAGAGCCGCAAGAAAATAAATTGTTGTTGCCGGAAAATTTAATAAGTTGCTGGAATTAAATATATATAAAATACTGTTTGAAGAACAAATATTATTTGGAACAAAGCAACATAAAAATTCTAACCCTACTCCTAATTATCAGATCTAGATTGGTGTCTAAATTGGTCTTTCAAATACAAGAGAGAAGCTGTATATATATGGAAAAATATTGGGTTTGAGCCATTCGATTACAATCCGATCTTGAATATAATTTCTTCAACTTATTTTTCTTCTTCGATAAGTAATCGATTTTTCCTCCAATTTCCTTGACTTCAAGTATTTTCCACCTCCTTGCCTTTTTCACCTTTCTTCGTCTCGAATTCTGATTTTATTTATTTTCCTAAAAAATAAAATAAAAAAATTTATTAAATAATAAAATTACGAAAACGAACATAAAATATGTATTAAAAATATGATGAATTATGGACCTATCAAATGCCCCCATACCTATCTTTTGCTCGTCCTCGAGAAAAATATAATATAAACAACTATCTAATATATATAATACCACTTTCGTAGGTGATCACAGTTGCATTTGGCATATGCAACAAGCCCTTTAAAGTTTAAACCCCTAGGCAGCCCTAGTGGACGAGTGAGGTCTCGTGAGGGCCTATAGTGAATGTACCCACAAAATCCATCTAGCTCTTGTAAAAGATTGCACAATGCAACACCACACATACAAGTCATCTCGTGCTACATCAACTTAAGAAATCAAAGTGAATTTGCAATGTCTTGGTGTGTAAGGTACAAGTATTCACATAGTCTACTCAAAGAAATATGCAGAGGTCATTAAAAGTCCACGTCAAGTATAAAAATAAGTTGGTAACCATGATAAGCCCACAAGAGTACACCTTAGAGTTAAAACTTGGGATCTCATATGTAGAAACAAGTAACAACTCACCTTTCACTCACAAAAGAATATTCACTCAAGAACAAGGGTAAGTGTGTCACTCAATTCCAACAAAATCATAAGCATGCTTGACATTTGGTATCAATCTAACTTTAACATAACATACATTAATGATGATAATCAAAAGGTCTTTATTTGGTTTGTAACGGGGCTAGGGACTAGGTACTAGGTATGTCAAGTAAAGCCAAATAAGGTGAAGTGTCAAAAGCTAGTAGAAACCATAATAAATCATACACAACACCATACATCCTCCCCATACATGGATTTCTAAAAAAAAAAAAATTCAACAAAATTCTTGAATAGTCGAATGAAGAAGGATCACACAAACACATAAACATAAGTATGCTCTCATATGATTTTTTTAATTTATTTTTCTCTCTTTTTTTCTTTTTTTTTTCTTTTTTTTTTCTATTTTTGGAGAGCTAAGATAGATAATATAAATATATACGTAACCACAATCCTTCCTCAAATATTTCTTGAACGACTAATAAGTAAGAAACAAAATCCAGTATTTTCCCAAAATTAATGAACAAAAGTAAACCCCATCTCACACACCTTATTACATCCTCAATTTCATACTAGCCTTTGACAATTGGGATCAAGTATACATAAGGCTACACAAGAAAAAGGTCTACGCAAGTAATGTGGCGTGTCACCGAAAAAATATGATTAAGCTCAAAGGGATAACTAATTGATTATATATAAAGGGTGTGGTAATTTGGATAATAATAGGTTATTCCTAAGTGCCTTTATCATCTTATCATTAAATAATGTCATACATTTCAAGAAAGGTCTCAAACAAGTGCTAGCAATGCAAACAACATGTGGACACTCAAGCAAACGAATATAAAATGCAAAAGATATGCATATAGGCTCAAAATCTCACTTGGAGGTAAAACATAATCAATCCCAAGCAAAAGTCTCTTTAATGAAATACTTGTACTCAAAGCATGCAAACCAAATCATTTTGCACATATTCATGTCCTTTTAATTACTTACAACATTCAATAAGTCTACTAGTTTCAACTCGCTAATGTATGTGTGTGCACAAGAACTTAGTGTAAGAACCTGGATTTTGGTAGTAATTAAAACTTTTATTATGTAATGGAGTATGAATGTATCAGTGGTTCCGTAAAAGGGTTAAGGAACGTCCAAAAGAGAACATGGACATTTTTATAAATATAAGGAATAAAAAGAGAATAGAGTATGAATAGTGTTTTTGGTGGAAATGAAATTATTATTAGACGACATTATATAGAAGTACCCGGAACGGATTTCTAAGTTCGTATTGATGATCCATGGACAGAATAAGTGTATGTAAATGATATTGAAATTTGAAGAATAGCACTTTTATTTTTTCCCGAAAATTTCCTAGATACAAAAGGATCAAGGGATATAATATGGAGTTAAGGAATTGTGTCACATTAAAGCAATGGAATGCTACTTATAAGTTGTAACGTATTGATTTTATTAACGAGTTACAAAGAGAATCAAATTGGTGGAAAAAGGAGAAATCAAGTGAATTAAGTGCAAGTCAACTAATAAAGGAATGATGAAGTTGCATTTTTACAAAAATGGACTTGCTTTACATGGTAATGACATTTGGACCAATGTTAATTAGCCAACACAAAAGCAAAGTAGATGAAGATGCATCCAATATATATAGATATATATATTAATAATACAAGTATTAGTAGGTATTAAAACAAAACAAAACAAGAAAAAAAAGAAGAAACAAACACATTTCCTTGAAGAAAACTCTCGGCCAAGTGAAGAAAAAGGGGGAAGGAGGAGATTTCACCATTCAAATTTCTCAAGCTTTAGCTTAAATTAAAGAGGAACATTAGTAGAAGGTATATCCAAGATCTTAACATCATTCTTTAAGGTTATCATTTTCAAAATGATTTAAGAAAGTGATGATGAATAGTAACTAACATTCTTGTTTTGGTTTTGATGTGTTTATGGCTTCTTGGTCATTCTTTTAGCAAGAACTAAGGCTTGTAAGGAGACTCTAGCAATATAAGCTTCAAACAAAGGTATAATACTTGAACCCTTTTGGAGAATTATGAGATTTAGTTGAGTTTAGTGATTTCTTACATGTTATAAGCATGTATTCATGATTATATGATTGATTTAGCTAATTTGAGAGATATGATGAATATGATGGTGAAGTAAAATGTTCTTGGACTTATGAGATGAATATTATGTGTATAAGATGTATGATATGCCCGATGTGGCTTGGTTGTTGTGGTAAATTTGGAAACGTTCAAGTTATAGTCGTCGTAATGCCGAAATTTCGTTAAACCCTGAAAATCGTGTATAATAGTAGGTATAAACTTCTGACCTTGATGAGAAACTGACCTATACTTGTAGATCTCGAGTCATAGATCATTTTGACGAAAGAATCGAAACAAACGGACTTACGGTTTAGGAATTATGACCGATTTACTAAAAGTGGTTCAAAACCGTAAGTACGAGTTCCTAACCGGAATTGAACCCCCTTAATATAAAATAATTTGGTTGAAAATCATGGTAAATAAATACTAGATATCATAAGAAAGGTGTGAGAGAAAACCTCATGCGAAAAGAATCGTTTTTCAATTTTATAAAAATGTTCAAATTAAGGCAAAGTGCGAAGGAAATCCCTAAAAGAACAATAGGTTATAACTTCGGAAAACCACTTAGAACATGAATAATAAATGTTGAAATATAATTTTCCGAGTAAACGATAAACCCTAGGACTTATATAGCTTAAGTATCTATCAAGTATAGTATAATGACGTACCTTGATAATGAGTAAGTGTCGGATCATAACGACAATAGTAAAAGTTAACTTGAAAGCGTATTTTAGTTAATTAAAGTAGATACTTGGCTTTTTAAAAATGTTAAGTGATTAACCTTGAATAATGTTGGATTGCTTATAGATCACCTGACTGATCGGAGACACGTTACCCCTACGACCCTTCCAGGCAAGAGTTCTTTTATCCTTACTTTATTTAATTATAAAAATTCCTGGAAAATGATTTTGTTGAAAAATGTATATATGTATACATGAATTCATATTATCGCTTTGGCAAGGGGACATGTATCCTGATTTTCTGAAAATTATTTATTAACATGATTAATGCAAGGTACTCTATGGATAAAATGGGGTAATTTGGAAAATGGGATTACGAAAAGGAAATTTTCAAAATAAATGGAATAACAACTTCATAATGGGGATTCTATCTTTGGGCTGAGTTCAATGCAGTCCAGCTTGTAATATTTATTTCGGCCCATGTGTTGCCGAGGGGGGATAGTGGAGAACTTTCCTCCAGGGATGATGATCGGAGAGGATCATTCCTTCTACTAGTAGTAAACAGGAACAGGTACGTATAGGGCGACTGATCATCGCCCTGTCGTATCTGGCTATGATGAAGATCCCCTAAATTCTTCAATAATTGTTGAAATTTTTTTTGCACTAGTATGTTGGAAAAGAATGAAATGGTATGAAACAATGAATGGTATCAAGGAATTAGAAGAGAAACTGATATTATATCTTTATAATGAATAATAAGCAAGTTTATGTTGGTGTATTGCTGCGCAAACAAAATACAGATATTTATGAAAATGTTTTCCTTACTTTACTTTGTAACTTCATCGTTTATACTTTATTGAAACAACTTTGTTAAATGAACAACCCACACTTCCACAGCTTTTATAAATTGTTCTACTTCAAACAGGATTTAAAACTTTATCTTGTTGAGCTATTTTAGCTCACTCTTGCCTATGTTTATGTCACAGCTATAGCAGATGCCGCCGATACGTCGCACCACACCCCGGAAGCGGGTAAGGGCAGGGATATATGATAGGGATCTGTCGCCTATTCCTGAGGTAGCCTATATATATATATATATCCAGGGTATGAGTAGACGTGTGTAAGTTAAATCAGAAGTCTGTTGTAATATATTTTGGTTGTTGATATGCTTCCTGCAGAAGTATTTTCAACAATGCTACTTAAATATTCTGGGTTTGTAATAATAACGTTACTTTAACTGTTTTTATTG
Organism: Saposhnikovia divaricata; assembly: GCA_036435485.1. Lineage (NCBI taxonomy): Eukaryota > Viridiplantae > Streptophyta > Magnoliopsida > Apiales > Apiaceae > Saposhnikovia > Saposhnikovia divaricata. The sequence continues at coordinate 130,767,814 of CM071594.1, read as the reverse complement.
ATGGATGTTGTTCTCTGAGCTTATGACTGGTGTGTGTTGTTATAAGTGTGGGGTCAATAGTATGCGTATATAATGTCATTAAATTATTTAAGTGTCAAGTGTGTAATATGTTTAAACGGAAATTGGACCGTGATGACCTGGATCCCTGACCCTGGATCTAGGGGTGTCATAGAAATGGTATCAGAGCTCAGAGTCATACTACTCAGGAACAAGAGTGTTAATAAGGCAAAGATATATGTATATATATGATAAAATACGCGAACTCATATCGAGTTCAAGGTCGGTCTATCGGATATAGTACTGACCCTAAGTAGGGATTAAGATTTTATATATTATTACAAATAAGAGTTATATTTTATTATTGGAGGAGGAGCGGACTGGTGAGGCGAGTCATGATGGGTGGCGAGGGATTATAGAGGAGGAGGCTATACAGTTAGAGGAGCACGGTATTGAGATTCCCTCACATGTCGTAGCAGGTTTGAGGAGGAGAGTCCGGGTCGGACATAGACAGCAGTGTATGGATGTTATGGCAGTAGTGCCATATGTGAGGGGACAGAGACCAACAGTCGGGTCGGATGAGGCAGGTCCCTCTAGGGTGAGGCCAGAGATTCCGGAGGAGGACGTTCCAGCACCTAGACGTCCTAGGATTGAGACTGAGGTAGAGGAGCAGCCGGTGTTTAGAGATATTCAGATGATTCCTGTTCCACCTGCTCCAGTGCCATCACCAGCACTGAGTCCAGACCCATTGGACGACCCTGAGGAGGAGGTAGACCCTTTGGAGGATTCAGTTCCTTCGGAGGATTCAGAGGCAGATCCAGTCCCCTTTGATGATCTACCCCCACCTATAGCTCCACCCTCACCTGTAGAGGCACCCCTACCAGAGGCCCACCCACCAGCAGGAGATGTTATTCATGTTACTCTATTGCCAGATTATCAGCTTTTGGATGGACAGTTGTCAGAGTCCCGCCGTATGGTGGATATGTTGTTGTAGAGGTTGGCTGGACCTACCGGCAGGGTAGCCCAGAATCCGGAGGGGATATCTGTAGGGCTGATCAGCGTAGAGATGCGATCACTTGTTCGCATTAGGGAGTTGACAGCAGGGAGAGGGGCACCAGAGTGGAGAGATGAGGTAGACCAGGTTATTATGTCTGTTATGGTTCAGTTGAGGGATATTATCAGAGCAGAATTGCCATGATCTGTAGTTCATAGTTCTCAGTCACTGATCAGACTATAGTCACCTTAGTGGTGTCATTTTGGAGGATTAGTCTAGTGTGTTTACTGTATTAATCCTAGTTTGATTAGAGGACTGTTGGTAGTACTTTTGTTGTATCAGAATTAGCATGTATCAGTATCTTTTGAGGCTTAAACTGTGTACATTATGAAGAATATATGGTAATGAAAAATGTTATTCGCAGGTTGTGATGTATTTACCTTAACCAGTGCAGTTTACTTATATTCTGTTTAAGTCATCTTTACCTTGTTGTTAATTAAAATGGCGGTATATAAATTTGTTAATTAGTGATATATTATGGAATATGGGAATAATGAATATTGTGTCCCAATTTGGGTAATTAATGGAGAATATTGTTATTTACAGAATCATGCCGCCTAGAAGAAATACAAGTTCAAATCCAAATGCTGCGGACCAAGGCAGCCATACCGTAGAGAATATTAGACAGAATGAAAGGGCTATTGATGAATCAGATTATGAAGAAGAAGAATATGAATTTTCTGATCAAGAAGGGGACCAGGGAGGAGATCCCTTAAATCAATTTATGGACTTATTGAGGCAGAATTTAGCTATGCATCTGAACCCTCAACCACCACCAGTTCCACCAAATCTTGTAACCAATTCAATCCGTGCTTTTAATTCATTGAAACCCCCTGAATTTGAAGGAACTACCGATCCAGTTGCAGCCAGGGCATGGTTGAAAGAGATGGAGAAAGCTTTTGAAATACTGAATGAAGATGAAGGACAGAAAAAGATATTTGCTGCCTATCTCCTAAAAGGAGAAGCTAATTATTGGTGGGAGGCAAAAAGGAACTTAGAAGGAGCAGGAGTAATAACTTGGGAGAGATTTACCAGGATGTTTCTAGACAAGTATTCACCCAAATATCTGGAAAACCAAATGGAGACAAAATTCCTGGAGCTAAAGCAGAATAATCTATCAGTGGCTGAATATGAATCTATGTTTACGGAACTGTCTAGGTTTGTACCGGAGTTCATAAATTCCGAAGAGAAGCGAGCAAGAAGATTTCAGTTAGGGTTGAAACCATGGATACAGACTCGAGTGGCAGCCTTCGAATTAAATGATTATGCCACGATAGTTCAGAAGGCATCGATAATAGAGGCAGGAACAAGTGCAAAGAGACTGAGAGAATAAGAAAAGGAAAGCTGAAAGTCAGAAAGGAATTTCAAGTGGAAGGAATTTTCCTAGCAAATTCAGTAAAGGACAGGGGTCTCAAACTGCAAGGAGTCCAGGATTTACTAGAAGTCAAAGTGAGACAGTTAATCAGGGAAGTAAACCATCAGGAGCATCCCAGCCTAATCAATCAAGGCCACCTCTACCTGATTGTAATACTTGTGGTAGGAAGCACACGGGCGTTTGTAGACTACCAGGAATAACTTGTTACAAGCAAGAAAATTTTCACGCCACCCTATGTACAAGACATGGTATGGATATTTCGAAGTCATATTAGTGATTCACGGAGCAAATAAGTGTATATAAAGACGATCGGAATTCAGAAATTCCAATTTGTATTCTGGTGTAATATTTGACTGGGAAGTGAATTATATATTATTATATTCAAGAAATGAGATATTAATTTTGAGGAATTAAGGATTTAATTATGTCAGGATTTTATTATATTTGATTCGAGAATTTAGAAACAAAAACCCCTGAGATAGTAAAATGAACGTTCTAGAAACCGCTGAGACTTTATAACGAGATTAAGCGATCAAGCGAGCGAATCATGAATTGAGAATGGTAAATATTAGAAGTCCAAGGAAGGATATATTATGAGAGGAAAATGGAATTGAGAATAAAATCCTAGAGTTAAAGGAAATGAGAACAATTGAGAAACCGCGAGAATTTTTCTGAGATAAAGAGAAAATACAAAGAAAATTGGACACAACGATTGTTTGAGGTATTGGGCCACACTATTACAATGAAGTGCAACATATAAGTTGTAACATATTGATTTACTAAATATACAAGAAGGGAAGCCGCTTGGTGCAAATAAGAAAAGGAAGGAAGGACTTGGAAACAATATGTATAAAGCAAGGGACTTGCTTGCAATTATGGATGGATAAAGGTAATCCAAATGAACCAATGAGGAGATGAATCCACATGTCAAGAAGATAAGATGCATCCAAGTGAAAATATCAAGCATTATTGATCACTTTATCACTTTAATCAAACAAAACAAACAACAAATACTCCATTCTGCCCAGCAGGAAAGGAGCTCACTAAAACGGGCCTAGAGACTTCATTACTCAATGAAATTTTTGTTCTTTATATGGTTAGAAAGCTGTGAAGACACTCTACAACTTTCATTCAGGAGCCTCGACCAGGAAACGAGTGCAAGGGCTTCGTTTTGGCTGATCTTTGGGGCGTGTTTTTCCAGTCAGGAAACTCACTTCCATGTTCTTGATTTCTTTGGTGAGATTGGATATGGTGAGCATAGAGTAAGGCTTCCCCAAGGTTAACCAAGCTTGTTTGAGATTATAAGAACATCAAGAAGGTATAAAAACCCTAACCCCTCTTGGCCATGTAGTATTTGTGATGTTTAATGTTAGATCCATGGTTATTAGTGTGAATCTTGGACGTATAAGTTACGGATGATGTAGATCTTGAGTTTAAGTGTTGTGGTTGTGATTTTTAAGCTTGTGGTTAGTGTATGTATCTCCATGTATGTTATAAAGTATGATCTTGGTAATTTAGATGTTGGTTGTGATGTGGATGTAAGATTCTTGGTTGGTTTAGTGATATAAGCATGCTGAGATTTTTCCAGGAACTTGAACTATCTTGTAAGAGGGTTTGGAACCCCAAAATCTTGTCCCCTGAAGTCCTAATATATATTGTTGGAAAGGTATTCGAATGTAGTTTCAATAAATGTAAGGTTCATGACTAGGTGATGTATAGATTTTGAGTTATGGCCTGAGAAGTGAAATGTGTTTCTGGATTCCGGACTGCACTAAATGGTCCCCTTGTGAACCTTGTTTAAACCCCTAAAAATTTATGTAGGATCATGGAAAAATTAGAGAACCTAGTAAATGCAGTGGTGAAGGCTCCCCAAAAAGAATTCGATTAAAATATGTATTTTTCAATTTTATAGAAATGTTGGAGTAAAATCCGCGCAAGTGAAAAACCACTTAGGAGATTAGTTTAAAGTAGTTTTAAGAGTATTCACTTGAGTTTCGAGTTTGAGGAATAGATTTTAGTCGAATGGGTAAAGAATGTGATAATGTAATGACATGGTCATATAGGACGGTTAGTGGGTCAAATGGTGGAGTCGCTAAGATGGTCTTGTATTCTTTAAAACATTATGATTAAGTGGTGTTGCTAAGATACTAACGAGCGAATATTGGATATTTATAGATTGTCGCTCCACTCCACGAGCCCAACCACCCCAACCTTCCCAAGGCAAGTTTTCCAACCCTAAGCATTTATTTTCAAGATATTATGTTCCTGATTCTACCTATGCAAGTTTACTTTTCAAAACTTACATATACAAGGACTTTTACTGTTGTGTTTGTAGTTTTCAATCATATCAAATGTTTATGTTTATCGAAGTATTGATGAAATTGAGATGTATAAGCACGTATATGTTTGCACCCCTTGAACTTAGATTGAAATGTTTTCTTCGGACAACGACTCTAGCAATAGAGGTCGTAGCGGTCCGTATATACTATTGACCGGGGAGCGGTATATTATTATATCGTAATTAAATTGCGAAAACCCGAAGGGTCATTCGGGGAGTATCGTATACTCAAGTAATTATTTTTATATCTTCGTAAATACTCAAAATACCTATCTTGGATTAAAAACTTATGTAATTAAATAATTATTTTATTAATTATTAAAATTAAATCTTAAAATATCATTTATTAATTATTGTTCATTATTTTAAAAACAAAGCTAATCCAAGATATCTTTTGCACTTTCAAACTCGAACTCTTTCGAACTCAAAACATTTTCGAAAACCCCCGGTCAGGTTTTGCTTCTTGTACGATTTCAAGAATTATCGGTCGACCGATGTCGGACCTCAACTACTCAGTTTTCATTCAAAATAAAGTTTTTAAAAGAAAAAGAAAAAGGGACTCTGGCAGGTGTGGGAACCGTTGACGAACGATTCCCGGGATGTGTAAGCGGCCGTGAGCCAGGCGGTCCATCAATTATTATTCCGGCCCAGGTGTTGCCGAAGGATGATTACGGATGTAGTTTTCATCGAGGGTGATTACGGATGTAGTTTTCACCCGAGGATAGTTACGGATGTAGTTTCTATCCTTCTACTGGTAGAGAAGACCCGTGGATTATTGGACTTGGATGTGGCGACTGATCATCGTCAATCCCTATCAGGTTTTTTATGTTTTCTTCCAGTCCCATCCTCCACTTTGGAAAAATATTCAAACACTGCTTCTTGGGCCTATGTGCCAAGTTGCCGATAGTGTGGTTTTTGATAAGAAAAATATTGACATCGTGCAGTATCTAGAACTGCAAGATTTTCTATAAATATTGGCACGTGTTAGTGCACTCTTGCAATTGTTTCAAAGAATGAAATGTTTTTGTATGAGAAACCTTCTAAGCTAATGGAAGGAAAGAGGTTGCAATGAGGTATTCCCCGTACAGTATGTTAATCGTAGAGTGTTTTGCCGAAAATGATATACTCATACGTATATATTTTCAAACTTAAGATATATTGAAATGGGAACCTTATAAAGGTTCATATGTTATTCTTAAAGCTCCTTAGTGAGTATAGATGTTTTATTCAAACTCGGACATATACATTGTCCAATTATGTTTTGAAATCTGAGATATATACCCATATAGTTGGGAATGTTTTCGAAATGAACCAAATCATTATTTTTCAAAATGGTGAACTTGCTGAGCGTTATGTAGCTCATTCTTGCTTTATAAAAACTTTTCAGAAAGAGAAGAATTTGGTCAGTTAACTCCGCGAGAGCAGAAGAAGAGTAGAAGATTTACCCCGGAGATGATTTAGTTCCTGATAAATACTGCAGAGTAAGTCTGATAGGTTTTCAACTGTAATAGTAAGACTTGTCTTCAAGTGTAGTTGTATAAGGGGAATTGCGTAAGACTCTGGATTGTACAGATGAATTGTAATATTTAGTTTTACTTTTGGATTATCGTTTCTGAGGCTATAACTTGTTTGTGTGTAAGATTGAGGTCTGGATGGATGTATTGTTCAGTTGTAAAGTTAATACAGGTATGATATGGTTGGATGGTGACGTGACGACTTGAATCTCTGACCTCGGATTTGGGGGCATTACAGAAATGGTATCAGAGCGATAAGTTACAGTACTCAGAAACGAAAGTGTTGAGAGTTAAGTCTAAGTAGGAGAATGACATAAGAGTTCGTAGTAAACTTATTATTGGACTACCGAAAGAGGTACCGATGAGTAGAATGGACTGGAGTGTTTGCTGGAGGTATTATACTAGGGTCGATAGAATCCTTAGAGACCTTCAGAATGATGAATAGAGGTTTGAGAGTCGTACATGACCTATCATTGGTAATGATATAGGAAGCAGAGCGAAATCTCAAGAGCAGCTGAGGTAGAGGCGATATTGCCAATATGATCGGATGACTAGGCTGGCATAAATTTTGTGGCCCATAGTCCTCTAGAGTTTAGGAGGCGGCATTTTAAGAATCAAGAAGTTTAGACTTACCTACATAATTAAGGGTACTTAGTACTTGGAATAATGAAAGTCTTTTTCTGTGGCTATAAGATCCGATTTTCGATAAGTAACGGGTTTACCTGAAAGGTGGTTACCATGCCGTTGTGGATTTCATTACCCTTGATGGCGAATTTTACATATGTTATACGAGAATGTTATCATAAGACGAGCGTGCTAGATAATTCCATGCATGATTCGGATGCTAGAGCACGGTAGTTCAACTTAGAGAACAAACAAGTAGAATTAACAAAGGGACTCAAGTAAAGTTGAATATGGTTGCAACGAGCGATACAGTGATCTCAAAGTCTACCAAAAGAAAAGACCAGTGGGTCTAGAGTGGGTTCCTTTGATAGAGATGTTATCAGGGACTATGTATATATGTATTGTAGACCTCAATATTTTTGGTATATGTTCACATGCACACACCCGCCACTGAACCTATGGACCGCACTGAGATCCCTGAGAGATCTCTTTGATCTGTTCCCAGGGGAACTGGCCACTTGTGATTCATGTCGAAAAGCATAAAGTAGGAACCTATGGACTTAGCAGGTGTCCCCGGAATGATGTGAAGCTTGGTCTTTAAGATAAAGCACGGAAATGACAGATATATTGTGAAACCCTAACTCGATAAATGACTTTAAGATGATGATTGAGAGACGCACTAGTTGGTGTCTTGTATTACGAAGACGAAGAGATGGAGTTACCCTCATAATGGTGATAATGAGATGCACGAATGATTATTAACTTATTTTGGTAACTACCGGCTGGTGCACTACTTCATTTTAATCTTTTCACTAACCATGTTACCTCGATTAGTTTATATCAGGTAACCCTTCTAGCTTTCTACTTCAAACTTGTGGAACAACAACCAGTGATATACTTTCCCTAAAGCAGGACTTATCCGAAGTAATTTTATTCGATCCATGAACATTCTATTAAAAAATTTATGATGATCTTGTTCGGCTCAGGCCTATTTACACTTTCTTTCAATTATCCAAGGAAGGTTCAAAAAATATTTCCTTAATTAATCGATGAATATTACTTAATGAATATTGATATTTGATTGCTTCTTTCATACTTGCACTCTTCAGTTGAGCTCATAAATATCTAACAAATTACTGAGGACATGGATGATCTAGTGTCCAGACATCCTTCATGAATTCTTTTCTTCTATTCAAGATGAGATATTACATCGTACATTGAAATCATATTAAGGATATCATTTTGATATTGGTATTTTGAATTTAATCCTATTGTAGGATCTGATAAAGCATGTGTACAGAGGCACCCTTGGGTGGACCGTTTCACTGGTAAGTAATATTTGATGAGAGGTTATCGATTGTTCCGATACCTAGAACATTCTCTTCAGATTTTATAGTTTTCTTTTTCAAACTTAATAACTTCTTATTTCCATTCGTTGTCCGAGTAGCCTAAAGTTTCTTCAATGGCTACGATGTTGAAATTCCGTTCTAGCCAATTGAAACTGGCTAGTCGATATGTCAATATGAATGACTAGTTGATTGTTCTAACTAGTCAAAATTGTAATGTTGTGAAGAACACCTAGATAATTGTCCTAGCTAGTGGTGATGTCTCAAACAGGTGAACTAGCAAATTTTGTCTAGCTAGTTTCTAGTGTTTCTTGAAAAGGACTAGTTATTGTTCCACTGGTCCAACTCCCAATTTAATTCATTCCGCAATGCATTTTTGCATGTGGTAAAGTATGATGATGAAGGTTTGACGAATAACTTGATTGAGACCTAGTGAGGTCGCCCACTCGACTTGAACTCTTACCCATCTTCGTATCAGACTTTATATCATTTGAATATTTTATTCTTTCATTCATACAATGAGAATTCATTTGAAACCATTGATTACTTGAATGACAAACTACTTCATTCTTTAATTGTCATGGAGTAGAATTGCTTTCTATTGGCTGACCTTCATCAATGCGACTTTAGATTTCCTCTTATTATTTAGGAGGAAAAGTATCCACCCGATGTAAGAACTGTATAAAGACCATCTTTATGACTTTTGTATCCAACAATCATTGCCTTCGTGAAACATTCTCTATGATATCATATTACAGAATTATCAGGACCTGAAGGAATAAACCTTGTTGTACTCTTTCGGTCCATCCTTACATCTCCAAAAATTGAGACTCCTAGTATTTGGAACCATCAACATTCTTGGAACATCCAATGTGGAATTCTTATTGAAATTATCTATTGGACCTTGTTATTTTGAAACCATTCCTTTCAAAGTGATTACTCTAAGGTGAACGGGAGGTACAATTATGAACCGTTACACCAATATGAGATCAAAATCCAAATGTTGTAATTGTGCAGCCAGAGCATTATGCCGAGTAATTATTAAAGTAGAAATAACATGTCGGGGCATACCACAAGACCTTTAATATTAGTGTGAGGAAAGTTATAAGAAATGATGAGGTGGTTGGGAGTACGCTCCTACCAACCGTTGTAAGGATGTTATATTAATGAATTCTGGAGTTACCAAGCCTTTCCCTGATCCAAGAAATGAAAATTGATAGCAATGTAAAACATATCCTTAGAGGAAACTAACATGGAAGTGAGATGGACAAGAAAGGAAGAAGTATCGTGGCAAGAATGTGAAGTTTTACTTAGCTTAAAGGGATTGATGCACATAGAGAGACATAAAGTTTAACAGGCCCCTAATAGCAAATGGATGCATGGATATATCCCAATGATCATTCGAGATTACCACCTAATCAAGTTTATTGGGAATCGCAACAGCATGCAGGCCTCAGACTGATTGGCGCCAGTTGTGAAAGAGGACGAGCGTATGACATCTTACATATGCCATCGAGAATCGATACCCCTAACTAGAGATGTAGGAATTGTTGACCAGTTAAAACGCGTAGTTGTTTTTCAAGGATAAGGTTGAAAGGCGGGTTTCACCAACTCAAGATCGACCTCTGTACTGTGCCAAAGTTGGCATGTCACCCTAATATAAACGTTATAAAATTATGGTAGTATCATTTGAGTGGACTAGCGAGTCAGAACCCTTTATGGATTAATGAACAAAGTTTTGGAATGAAATGAGATATTAGTAACAACCTCGTTGTTAGCTATACTTGATGATAAAAAGAGGACTTTGAGGGTCACGATGATGCGTCTTTCGAGAGTTTAAGAGGTGTGCTGATGCAGTAGAAAATGGATGATAGCCTATACTTCTAAACAACATAAAAGTTACGGGATAGGATATACTAACCGTGAGTCGGGGATTAGTCATGATAGCGTTCACGCATAAAACTGAGACGTTAACCTTATGGGAAAAGTGTGGAATTTTTCCACAAGTGCCATAAGTATATCTTCATATTAGAACTAAACATAAGAAAGAGAAGGTGACGAAAGGGAGCAGGGAGTATAATGGAGAAATTTGTTATTTCCCAGGAAAGGCCAGTGTGGTGGCCGATACCTATAGAGGGGATTATTCAAAATTGGAATTCAGTCAGTATTGACCAAGAAAATAGAGTATATACAATAAAGAATAATGTTAGAGGAAAATGACTAAATTATGGGGAAGGACAAAGATGTACAGAGAATTAAGAGAATGTTTGGCAAACGGATATGAAGAATTGTATTGGCAAGCTATTAAGTACAAACGCGACATGTCAAAAGCAAAATGATAGAGATCTAGTGGATTAATTCCGCCCGTAGAAAATCTTGAATGTGGACAAAATTATAATGAATTTAATGAGTAGTTCGCCGAAGACCGAGCCAAGAGATGGCCCTAGTTGATTTATAATTGCTGGACCAAGTGATTTACCTACGAGAGACTTTCCATTTAGAAGATTATCGATTTATATACGGAAGAGATGGTGGTGCAATATAAAACTTCTGCAGTGATTACGTTAGATAGAGACTTAAGGTTAAACTTCGAATATTGAAGGTGCTTTCAAGTATATTTAACAAAGAGATTGAGCGTATGTACTAATTTGATCTGTGGCTGACAGACAGGGAAGAAGAATTATCAAGACGATCGAATTTATGTTTAGTGTCGTGCGTAGATTTCACGGGGTAGTCGAGAATAAAAACTTATCCATGAAATAAATGTTGTTATCACGATCATCACCATGCGAACGTAAGGATGTCTCCTGTAGAGCGTACTGCGAAAGAAGAAGTTTCGCTTCTCTTGCGTTACGAAGAAGTCAATGAACGAGGGACATAGTAGCTGAACTGATTCGACGTATACCAAAGACTATACAGTATCCATAGCAAGTGGTAACGGCTGACGGGAGGCAACACATGCCTGCTAATCAAGCGAAGGAATATGAGGAATACCGTGCGTATTGACGTTGTCTCAGATTATAAAACACGACCACAAAGTATTCACGGGCCAACGATACAAGGACTCAACACAGATACTATGAACAAGGTAAAAGAGGAACGCATAAGTAGTGGGATAGAAACTTTCATTCATGGAACAACCGACAAGGAATACAGGTCGAGGAGAGCATGCGTTGAGAAACAACATTAAAGCGTCGGTAAGACCAAGGTGAGAGAACAATAGGGTTGAAGTGTCAACCTGAGAGTTGGAAAGGGTAAGGTTGGAATTGTATCCACAACTATTATCCTTAGGTTCTTAAGATAGAATCCTTTTAAGGAGAGGAGACTGCAATAACCCTAAATTTCGTGAATATTCGAAACCTGGATAAAAATTAATTTTATGGGTGGATGAGAAATTTTTGCAATCACGATATGTACGAATTATTAAATGAAGATTTCGAATTGATATTACGCCTTTACGGTGCAGACGAGTGTATGTAAAAGTCATTAGTTTTTACGAAACCCATTATTTCGAATGGTTAAATTTTATGAGATATCAAAGGAGTATGAGGTGGGAGACTTCGTGATGCTAAAGGTATCCCCCTGAAAAGGATTGATGCGGTTTGGTAAGAAAGGGAAGCTAAGTCTGAGGTTTATTGGACCTTTTTAGATTTTGAGGCATATTGGGAAGTTAGCCTACGAGTTAGCCTTGCCCCAAGCTTGCAGCAAATTCATAATGTGTTTCATATGTCTATGTTACGACCCTACCACACCGACTATCGGCATGTGATAGAGTACGACCAAGTGGACCTACAACCAGACTTGACCTATGTGGAGCAACCCGTGGAAATCATGGATAGAAAAGAACAAGTGCTGAGGATCAAGGTTTTCAAACTAATAAGGAATTGTGAGAAAATCAAGATGTGGAAGAATCCACCTGGAAGTTAAAAGAGTGAAACAAAGAAGGAGTAATCCCAGTGATTCCTAAACTGATTCCGGGACGGAATCCTTTTAAGGAGGGGAGACTGTAAGAACCCAGATTTTCGGTAGAATTAAAACTTTTCTTATTTAGAATAAGTATATACGTGAATAGTGTTTGTCATGCGTGAATAGTAATTTATGGATGAATAGTGATTTTGAGGACCAAGAAAATTTTCACGCCACCCTATGTACAAGACATGGTATGGATATTTTGAAGTCATATTAGTGATTCACGGAGCAAATAAGTGTATATAAAGACGATCGGAATTCAGAAATTTCAATTTGTATTCTGGTGTAATATTTGACAGGGAAGTGAAATATATATTATTATATTCAAGAAATGAGATATTAATTTTGAGGAATTAAGGATTTAATTATGTCAGGATTTTATTATATTTGATTCGAGAATTTAGAACCAAAACCCCTGAGATAGTGAAACGAACGTTCTAGAAACCGCTGAGACTTTATAACGAGATTAAGCGATCAAGCGAGCGAATCATGAATTAAGAATAGTAAATATTAGAAGTCCAAGGAAGGATATATTATGAGAGGAAAATGGAATTGAGAATAAAATCCTAGAGTTAAAGGAAATGAGAACAATTGAGAAACCGCGAGAATTTTTCTGAGATAAAGAGAAAATACAAAGAAAATTGGACACAACGATTGTTTGAGGTATTGGGCCACACTATTACAATGAAGTGCAACATATAAGTTGTAACATATTGATTTAGTAAATATACAAGAAGGGAAGGCCCTTGGTGGAAATAAGAAAAGGAAGGAAGGACTTGGAAACAATATGTATAAAGCAAGGGACTTGCTTGCAATTATGGATGGATAAAGGTAATCCAAATGAACCAATGAGGAGATGACACCACATGGCAAGAAGATAAGATGCATCCAAGTGAAAATATCAAGCATTATTGATCACTTTATCACTTTAATCAAACAAAACAAACACCAAATACTCCATTCTGCCCAGCAGGAAAGGAGCTCACTAAAACGGGCCTAGAGACTTCATTACTCAATGAAATTTTTTGTTCTTTATATGGTTAGAAAGCTGTTAAGATGCTCTACAACTTTCATTCAGGATCCTCGAGCAGGAAACGAGTGCAAGGGCTTCGTTTTGGCTGATCTTTGGGGCGTGTTTTTCCAGTCAGGAAACCCACTTCCATGTTCTTGATTTCTTTGGTGAGATTGAAGATGGTGAGCATAGAGTAAGGCTTCCCCAAGGTTAACCAAGCTTGTTTGAGATTGTAAGAACATCAAGAAGGTATAAAAACCCTAACCCCTCTTGGCCATGTAGTATTTGTGATGTTTAATGTTAGATCCATGGTTATTAGTGTAAATCTTGGACATTTAAGTGATGGATGATGTAGATCTTGAGTTTAAGTGTTGTGGTTGTGATTCTTATGATTGTGGTTAGTATATGTAACTCCATGTATGTTGTAAAGTATGATCTTGGTGGTTTAGATGATGGTTGTGATGTGGATGTAAGATTCTTGGTTGGTTAAGTGATATAAGCATGCTGAGATGTTTCCAGGAACTTGAACTGTCTTGTAAGAGGGTTTTGAACCCCAAAATCTTGTCCCCTGAAGTCCTAATATATATTTTTGGAAAGGTATTCGAATGTAGTTTCCAGAAATGTAAGGTTCATAACTAGGTGATGTATAGCTTTTGATTTATGGCCTGAGAAGTGAAATTTGTTTCTGGATTCCGGACTGCACTAAATGGTCCCCTTGTGAACCTTGTTTAAACCCCTAAAACTTTATGTAGGATCATGGAAACATTAGAGAAGCTAGTAAATGCAGTGGTGACGGCTACCCAAAAAGAATTGGATTAAAATATGTATTTTTCAATTTTATAGAAATGTTGGAGTAAAATCCGCGCAAGTGAAAAACCACTTAGGAGATTAGTTTAAAGTAGTTTTAAGAGTATTCAATTGAGTTTCGAGTTTGAGGAATAGATTTGAGTCGAATGGGTAAAGAATGTGATAATGTGATGACATGGTCATATAGGAGGGTTAGTGGGTCAAATGGTGGAGTCGCTAAGATGGCCTTGTATTCTTTAAAACATTATGATTAAGTGGTGTTGCTAAGATACTAACGAGCGAATATTGGATATTTATAGATTGTCGCTCCACTCCACGAGCCCAACCACCCCAACCTTCCCAAGGCAAGTTTCCAACCCTAAGCATTTATTTTCAAGATATTATGTTCCTGATTCTACCTATGCAATTTTACTTTTCAAAACTTACATATACAAGGACTTTCACTGTTGTGTTTGTAGTTTTCAATCATATCAAATGTTTATGTTTATCGAAGTATTGATGAAATTGAGATGTATAAGCACGTATATGTTTGCACCCCTTGAACTTAGATTGAAATGTTTTCTTCGGACAACGACTCTAGCAATAGAGGTCGTAGCGGTCCGTATATACTATTGACCGGGGAGCGGTATATTATTATATCGTAATTAAATTGCGAAAACCCGATGGGTCATTCGGGGAGTATCGTATACTCAAGTAATTATTTTTATATCTTCGTAAATACTCAAAATACCTATCTTGGATTAAAAGCTTATGTAATTAAATAATTATTTTATTAATTATTAATATTAAATCTTAAAATATCATTTATTAATTATTGTTCATTATTTTAAAGACAAAGCTAATCCAAGATACCTTTTGCACTTTCAAACTCGAACTCTTTCGAACTCAAAACATTTTCGAAAACCCCCGGTCAGGTTTTGCTTCTTGTAGGAACTCTGGCAGGTGTGGGAACCGTTGACGAACGATTCCCGGGATGTGTAAGCGGCCGTGAGCCAGGCGGTCCATGAAAGGCATATGACTCAGCCTATTTGTAGTTAGAGGATCCTAATCCAATTAAAGTAGTTTGTAATAAGTAAATAATATCAACTGTCACAGGAATCTCATAAGGTGACAACTGTCAGAAGAAAAATCAACAAGTCAATCTATAGTTTTGATGTTTTACACTGAAGAAGATTCAGTTGCCTGATCAAGCATCAGTGTAGCATTGAAATACATGGATTTATTTCAAGGACAGAGGTTTCTATAAGTGATAAGAAACAATATCAGTTCAGAATGATCGGAGAGAGTGAAGAAAAGAAAAAGACCACAGTTTAATGTCAAGATGAAGAACAGAGATTGGAGTTAGTCGTTCATGAACCAGACAGTACATCGAGCGTCAACAAAAATCCAGTGTATGTTCGTTATTATAATTACGTGGTCCACAGTGAAGTTTTGACTATTAAAAGGAGTTGTATTAATTCTATTTTAATTAATTAAATCAAATAGTTAATTTAATTAAATAAATTAATTCTATCAGAATTAATATATTTGTTAAAGTAATTATTAGATTAATTAAATAAGAATTAATCTGAAAAAGAAATAATTAATTAATTGATTTATATAAATAATTTAGTTAATTATAATCTGAAAATATATAACAATATAACTATCTAAGGATAGTTATACCGATTGTTATATATAGTTCAAAAGGATAGTCATACAAAGGGAATGGTTTGGACAGTCATATTAAGTTCAAATAATAGTCATACCGAAAGTCATATACAAAGGAAATGATTATTGGACAGTCATATTCAGTTCAAAAGGAGATAGTTATACCGAAAGTTATATTCAAGTCAAGTGGCTATTGGACAGTCATATTCAGTTCAGTGGATAGTCATACCGAAAGTTATATTTAATGGGACAGTCATATTTCTTTCAATGGATAGTCATACCGAATGTTATATATGTGTTAATTGATTGTTATATCAATTAAAACAACACAATATGACTATGGACGGAATATAAAGATCAGAAGCAGCAAAGAGGCAGAAGACAATTCACTTACAACTTCTTAAAAAATCCCAGCAGCTCATATCTCTCTCTCTCAAGCTCAAGAACACTTACAAACATAATTCTGGAAATTCAAGTTCATCTCTTTTGTAATATTCTATCCGTTGGAACTTGTTTATGTGTGGTTCTTGTAATACTAGCGAATTAAGTTTCCTAGTTCACAACTTGATATCTTGATTTTAATTAACTAAATTAGAAAAGTTCATGTCGAATTTTCTAATTAGTTATTAATTACTTGATAATCATTTGGATTGATTTTGTAACACCCATCAAGTTAATATATTGTTATATTCAACTTGAAATTTGTGTTGTATTATTCCGCTCAAATTTGTTTAAGTTAAATTTTATTTAAAGAACAAATTTCGATAAAATGGTATAGATTGTATTTAACCCCCCCTTCTACAATCGTATCGGACCTAACAATTGGTATCAGAGCTTATTGATTGATATACAAATCAAGATCCTAATTTTACTCCGCCAAAAATCAATCTTGAATTTTTAACTCTCTTAAAAATTCGTCATGTCTTCAAAAAGTATTGTTAAGATTCCTATGTTTAATAAGGACAATTATTCAATGTGGAAAAATAAGATGGAGTTGTTCCTTGATGTCGCAAATTCCAAATATTTGGGTGTTCTACAGAATGGACCCATAATTCCAATTCAACATACAACTGAATCAATAGTTGGAGGAGTTGTTGTAACACCTGCATCAACTAGTCCAAAGCCTGCTTCTTCTTTTACTCCGGATGAAAAGGAGGATGCTAGACTAGATAAGAATTTGAGACTTATTCTGATAGATTCCCTAGATACTGTTATGTACAGTCATGTCATGAATTGTAAAACTGCAAAGCACATGTGGGAAACCATTGAGACTATTAATGAAGGGACAGATGAGGTTAGGGAGAACAGACTTCAAATTTTGACTTCTGAATATGAACATTTTAGAGCTGGTCCTAATGAGGGCATTCAGGAAGTGTTCGAAAGGTATAACAAAATAATCAACAACTTGCAAGTTCATGGCAAGCAATATACACAGAAGGAGATTAATATGAAGTTTTTGTTGACAATGCCCACTCATCTTGAACACAGGATAACGGCCATCAGAGAATCGAGAGATCTGAATAAGATTTCTCTTGAAAGGTTGTTTGGTGTTCTGAAAACCTATGAACTGGAACAAGTACAGCAGAGGGAGGTCACTGGAAAAGGAAGGGTGCCAAGTTCATCTACAGCTCTTGTAGTTGAAGCACCAAAGGAAGTGGAAGCTAAGGTTGTTCTACCTTACAGCTCAGACAAGGAACAAACTGAAGTTGAACAGGGTCAAACACCACCTATTCAGGATGGTGGAGACTTTTACTCACTTGAAGAGCTAGATCAACTTGAAGATGAATCCATGGCATTAATGGTAAGGCAATTTGGCAATTTTAGATTCAGAAGAAATCCAAAGTACAGGTTCAAGTCAAATAACAGATTCCAGAGAGGAGGCTCTTCTTCCTCTAGTTACAGGGGAGGATACAAAACTGGATCTGTTGACAGAAGCAAATTTCGTTGCTTCAACTGTAATGAATTGGGGCACTTTGCCACTGAATGCCAGAAACCCAAGCAAACTCAAAGAAGAGACTTTGCTGCTGAGAAGAAGAAACCTGGGAAAGCTTATGTTGCAGCCGGTAAGAGTTGGGATGACACGGATAGCGAAGATGAAGAATATGGAAATCTTGCGCTAATGGCAATTGGTGAATCATCTGATCATCAGAACGGACAGGTAACTCTTACTGACACTGAATTAATTCGTAGTCTATATAATTCCTTAGGTAATGCACAAACTGGATATAATAGACTAGATCTACTAAGCACTAAACTTGGAAATGAAGTGTCAGAATTGAAAAAGATTCACATTAATCAAGATCAACAAATAGATGAAATAACAATGCTTCTCACCAAGGAGAAATCTATTCTAGAAGTTGTTGGCAAACAAATGGCTAGAATTACTGAACTTGAAACGCAGGTCAGGGCTTGTTATAATTCTGTTAAAATTTCCAAGGAGTTCTTTAACAAACAAGCTGTTGAACAAACAGTAGGGATAGGGTATGGCTACAACGAAGCTGTTGGATTGTTGGGCATAAATACCCCTAACCTTGTTAGTGCTGAAGAAAGAGGGATACCGCATGTTCTTAAGAAAGTTAAAGATCCCCTCTTTAAGAAATCTGATGCTGGACCACCAGATATTCTTTCTATGGTCATCCAGGAAGAAATAAGAAATGAGGACAGTGCTAATGGCATTGTTCTTGGAAATGTCAAAACTACTAAGAAACCAGTTAAGCATGTTGAGTTAACTAGTTCGTCTAAAAGTAGTTTAAGTAACGAGCAGTTGAAAAAGAAAAATACCATGTCTGATATGCACACCATGCCTATTAATGATCCATCTCATAAATCATGTGGTATTATTAATTGTATAACTTGTGCTTTTAATAGTATGCGAGCATATTTTAATGGTAGCTATGCATGTGATAAACAGACTGCTCCGCGACAGCATATGAACAGGAACAATAATGTTCGGTCAAAGACTGTTATTCCTTCTCAAGTTAGGAGAGAGACATTTGAACCTAAGAACAAACAAAGGGTTACGAAGAATGTTTACCAGGTCAAGTGTCCAGTCAATGACACAAGTGTCCATGCTGTTAAAGAAACATGGATACCTAAAATAAAACAAAAGATTTTCAAATCTGTTTATAAGGTTAAATGTTTATTGGTTAAAGATGTTAAAATTAAAAGTGTTGCTTTGCCTGATAAAGGCCAATATTTTAAAACCGCAGGACCCAATCAAATTTGGGTTCCGAAGAAGGTTTAATCCGTTTGTCATTGCAGGGTGTTGAGCAGGTTGAACGTGTAACCTGGATCTTGGATAGTGGATGTTCAAGGCATATGACTGGAAATAGAACCCTGCTAACAAACGTGGTGGAAAAGGCCGGCCCAGTAGTTACCTTTGGAGATAACAGCAAAGGTAGAACTGATGGATATGGCAGACTTGAAGCTGGAAATGTTATCATAGAAGAAGTATCCTTTGTAAAAGGACTTGAGCATAATTTGCTCAGTATCAGTCAATTTTGTGACAAAGGATTTGATGTTCATTTTAACAAAAAGAATTGTCTGATTTCTCACAAAAGAAGTGAACAACCATCGCTAACTGGAGTCAGAAAAGGAAACTTGTATGTAGCTAACTTGAATACGGGAAGCACTGAAGAATTCAATTGCTTCTATTCTAAAGCATCCACAGATGAAAGTTGGCTATGGCACAAGAAGCTATCTCACCTGAATTTCAAAACAATGAACTCTCTTGTTAAAAGAGAATTGGTGAGAGGTTTGCCTTCTATGGAATTTACACAAGAAGGACTATGTGACGCATGCCAAAAAGGGAAGATAAAAAGGGCAACTCACAGGAGCACTAATACATCATCAATAACTGAACCATTACAATTACTTTATATGGATTTGTTTGGTCCAGTTAATGTGATGTCAATGTCAAAGAAAAGATATGCTCTAGTGATTGTTGACGATTTCTCTAAATTCACATGGGTTTTGTTCTTACATTCCAAAGATGAAACTCCACAGTTAGTGATTGATCATATCAAGTTGATTGAGCTTGATTCAATGTATCCAGTAAGAGCGATAAGGTCAGATAATGGAACTGAATTCAGGAATGCAGTTCTAAATGAATTCTGTACTGAGAAAGGTATAACAAGACAGTTCTCGGCTCCAAGAACTCCTCAGCAAAATGGGGTAGTTGAAAGAAAGAATAGGACCTTGGTTGAAGCTGCTCGTACTATGCTAAATGAATCAAGGCTTCCTTTAAGCTTTTGGGCTGAAGCTGTCAATACTGCATGCTATACCCAGAATCGAACGCTGATCAACAAAGACTTAATGAAGACACCTTATGAAGCATTAACAGAAAAGAAACCAACACTCAAGTACTTTCATGTATTTGGAACAAAATGCTTTGTGCTAAAAGAAGGAGACGATCAAGGTGGTAAATTTGAAGAAAAAGCACATGAAGCAATTTTTGTGGGTTATACAAGAAGAGCATATAAGGTGTATCTAATTGATCAACAGAAAACAATGGAAAGTGTCAATGTTACATTTGATGACACAAAACTTCCTAATATCCAAACTGAAGATTCATCTGAAAAGCTGTCTTTTGAAGATATGACAGATCTAGAATCAGATGATGATAGTCCACCTGAAGTGTTTGCTGATGCTAATGACAACAATGTCAATGATGAGACTAATAAGTATAATGGTGATGAAAATCATGATAATGTTGAAAGTGTCACTAATGATTCTGAACAATCATCTAATCAGCCTGGCAACAACTCAGGGGGAGTTAATGAAGGATCTACTAGTCATATTCAACATCATAATGAAGATCAAGGCGAATCATCAAGATTAAGTCTTCCAAGACAGACTGTCTGGAATAGAGCTCATCCTTTTGAGCTAATCGTTGGTGATCCAGATGTTGGTGTAAAGACTAGAAGAGCTTTTGAAAATCAATGTAATTATTCAGGGTTTCTATCTGAAATGGAACCTAAGAAAACTGAAGAAGCTCTTTCAGATCCTGATTGGGTGATTGCTATGCAAGATGAACTCAATCAATTTAAACAACAAGAAGTGTGGAAGCTGGTGCCCAGACCGACAAATAAAACAGTGGTTGGTACAAGGTGGGTATTCAGAAACAAACTTGATGAAGATGGAACAGTAACAAGAAATAAAGCAAGACTGGTAGCAAAAGGTTACTCACAATCTGAAGGCATTGACTATGATGAAACCTATGCTCCAGTGGCTAGACTTGAGGCCATAAGGATATTCTTGGCATTTGCAGCATTTTCAAACTTTAATGTTTATCAAATGGATGTCAAGAGTGCCTTTCTGAATGGAAAACTGGATGAAGAGGTATATGTAGAACAACCACTTGGTTTTGAAGATCCAGATTTATTGGGGTATGTTTACTTTCTCTTTAAAGCAATATATGGTCTTAAGCAAGCACCAAGAAAATGGTATGACACACTCTCTGAATTTCTACTTGAAAATGAATTTACAAGAGGTGTCATAGACAAAACTCTCTTCACAAAGAAACATAAAAAGGATACGATATTAGTCCAAATCTATGTGGATGATATAATATTCGGGTCTACTAATGATATTCTTTGCAAGAAATTTGCTAAGTTAATGCAGGGTAAGTTTGAAATGAGCATGATGGGTGAGCTGAAGTTCTTTCTTGGATTGCAAGTAAGTCAAAGGACAGATGGAATATTTATCTGTCAATCCAAGTATGTCAAAGAGCTTCTCAAGAAATATCAAATGGAGGACTCATCTTCAGCAAGAACACCATCATCGACAGCGGTCAAATTTGGAGCATGTGAAAATTCTATCAAGGTAGATATCACAAGCTACAGAGGTATGATAGGCTCATTACTTTACCTTACTGCAAGTAGACCTGATATTATGCATGCTACGTGCTTGTGTGCAAGGTTCCAATCGGATCCTAGAGATGTTCATCTCATTGCTGTTAAACGAATCCTGAGATATCTTAAGGGTACGCCTAATTTAGGCATCTGGTACCCTAAAGATTCTGGTTTTAATCTTGTTGGATATACAGATTCAGATTATGCAGGAAGTGTTGTGGATAGAAAAAACACCTCTGGGAGTTGTCAATTCCTAGGTGGTAGACTGGTTTCCTGGTACAGCAAGAAACAACAAACAGTTTCCAACTCAACAGCTGAAGCTGAATATATAGCTGCTGGAAGTTGTTGCGCTCAGATTTTGTGGATCAGGAATCAGCTGAGAGACTATGGTTTTGTACTAGATAAAATTCCTATTTTATGTGACAATACAAGTGCCATAGCTATCTCTAACAATCCTGTGCAGCACACAAGGACAAAGCATATTGACATCAGGTATCATTTTATTCGAGAGCATGTCATGAATGGTACCGTGGAGTTACTTTTTGTACCTACGGAAGAACAAACAGCAGATATTTTTACTAAGTCTCTTGACGAATCCACATTCACCAGACTTGTTGGTGAATTGGGTATGTTAAATAGTCCTAGTAATTAAACTAGTTAATATCTGAGGTTTGATCTTTAATAATTTTCAAGTGATTATTGTGTACAATATTTGTTATTTGAAATCACTTGTATAATTATTTTATCAACTTATAATGTTGCTTGTTTCTTCTTAAAGTTTTATCACTATCTTCGTTATACATCTCTAAATACTTCTTGTACTTTTAGAGTGATTCATTTTCCTTAAAAATATTTTTCTCGAATTTTACTAGCTGTAGTTTATGAGAAATCTATTTTTCCTGAAAATGTTTTTATTTTAAAATTAGTTTCATTATTTTTTTTGTGTTTAATAAATTATATTTTTTTCTTGAATAATTTTCTATATGGAATTTATTTTATTAGAAAATTGATATTTATTAATTCATCAGAAATAATTTTGTATATATTCAATATTTTATTTATTTTAATTTGTAATGTTTGTCCTTTTGTTATTAATGTTTGATCTCGTAAAAAGGACTACATATGATCGTTTGTTTAATTTTTATTAGGTTTGCTAATTTTAGTGTAAATTATTTTACTAATTTTTGGCTTGGTTTTTGATAGAAATTAAATTGTTTCATTTTTAGAATTTGCTAGTTCTAAATATCCTGTTAATATTTAAATTTTAGGATAGTTATAATTGTTGTTTTGTTAATATTACTCTCGGTATAACAATTCATCTGATTGTTATATTCGAATTTTGTGATAGTTATATTAGTTTAGTTTAATGTGTTATAACTTTAGATATATATATATATATATATTAGTAATTAAATAGTTATATTGCTGTATTCTGTAAATATAACTCTAATTAGTGTATAGTTATATTGTTGGTTTTGTACGAAATATGACTGTCAAAATAGTAATGTTACATTGTAATATTCTTTGTTTCTCGATAGTCATATTAGTGTCTTTTAATACCATAAGCTGTTATATGACTAAGTACAGGATAGTCATATTACGTTTATACGTAATATAACTATCGGTATGACTATCAACCGATAGTCATATTAGACATGTTTTGTATATAAGTCGAGAGTTATATCAGATAGTCATATTTAGATTATTTTTCTCATTGGCGTGTTAAGTCACCCAATATAACAATCGATACTTACACGATACACACAGTTTACAGTCGAATTTCTGGCCAATTTTCTTCACGATTCACGCTGTAATCACCTGTCTAAGAACATTAATCGATTACCCAGTCGATAATCATCAAAACGACGGTTTAAATGTAAGGATTATACGAGTTCTTGAGATTTTGAGTTTGAAAATTTCGAAAATTCGATTTGTAATTCAAGAACAAAGACTGTGATTTTGTAAAAACTAAAAATAGACGTGTGTTTGTGATGTTATGGAGATCATTGCCTCAAATTTTCAAAATTTTTGGTGAAGAATTCGATTATTCGAATTTTTATTTATTTATTTATTCGAATTTTGTGTATTAATAAGGTTAATTGCTGAATTTTGCAGATTCTCTAAGGTTAAAATCTGATTTGGAATGGCTGACACTTATAATAATTTTGAGATTGTTAATCACAACTTTATTGGATATTTTAATCCCGAGGATTGCTCGGTGGATCGTTTCAAACCGTGGATATCTTTTCTGAACGATCATAATATCTGTAGTCATGCTATAACTGCAAATGTTCCCATGAAATTTGGTCCGCTTAAATTAATGTGTACTACAGCTATGGTGGCCTCAGACAATAGATCATTTTCTTTCAACTTCAGCGATAAGACATATACAGTGGATGAATCTGTCTTCAATGCTGCTCTGAGACTGCCTACTGAACAGTTTGATGAGCCTCCTTCAATTGATGAGTTGACACATTTCTTCACACATCTGAATTATCAAGGTCAATTGGATCTTAAGCGTCCCCTAAAAAGTAACATGGTTCAAGAATGGAACATATTCTTCGAAATCATTGCAAAGGTCTTTGCTAATTCTACCAAGAGTAACAACACTGTTATCACGGGAATGTTGCAGTCTATTGGTTACTCAATTGCTTACAACAGAAGAATCAATTTTGGTAACTTGCTCTGGCCTATTTTGATAAATCGTGTGAAGAAAGCTAGGAAGAACTTTGAGAAAGGTAAACTGGTTAAATGTCATTATCCTCGATTTTTGACATTAATTTTTAATCATCTTATGCCTACGGATCAGCCTACTCCTTTTCAAAATGACCGAGTTCAATGGTCTGGTAAACCAAATAAGAAGTTCTACACAAGGTTGGATACTTCTGGTACTCTGGCGCATGTTCCAGTAGTCATAACACCATATATGTCTACATTCATAAATTTACCAAATGTTGTGGCTCAACCAGTTGCTGAGCTACTTGCAATTGAACAAGCTCCAGAACCTGAAGCAGAACACACAGCTACTGAACATCAACCAGAACCTGAACCGTTAATTGATCCTGAACCTCACTATCAAGTGGATCAACCCATTCAGACTGAAGATGTTGGAAATGTAAATGATCAGGTATTTGACTCAACTTCTACTCAATCTCAATATCTTTCTGATAGTCAAACAAGTGCGAGAAATGACCAAGGGGCTGTACAACCACAACCTCTAACCCAGGTCAATACACCAAATACTAAATCTAAATTCTCCAAATACTATCAAAGAAAGAAATTGTCAGTCAAACGATACAATCCGAGTAGTGATTTTCTGAGTGAAACTACAGTTCTGCATTTTCAAAAGAAAAGTAAAACTACATCTGAGTCAACTGTAAACCCTTTAAGTTCATCAACTACTCCCTTGTTACTTACAATGGGGGAAGACATTTTCTCAAATGAAGCTGAAAACACTCTCATGCAAGTTGACCAAGTTACAGTGCCTGCCATTGTTACGGCAGAAGAACTCTCACAGGTTGATAGGGATTTGCGAACTCCCATTGCACCACCACTGACCTTCCAAGAGGAGGCTAGGGTGATTTCTCCTGCAGGTACAATGGATGCAGCTATGGATTATGAGAGGAGTGATGTGAGAATTACTTCAAATCTGAGTGAAACACTAGCACGTGAGGTGAGTGATACTCAGAGAGCTATTGAAGTGAGAGCACACACTGACACAAACACTCTGTCTCTTATGGAACAACTTGCTCAAATGAAAGAAAATCTTGCTCAAGCTGAAGAGGATAACAAGAACTTAAGATTTGATATGGATAACATGAGAACTATCCTCAACAACAAGATCAGTGCACTCAAGCTAACTCAACAACAAGCAATTGAAGACTCTGGAGATGTCACAGTGGCTCAAGATCTCATTATATCTTCAATGTCAAATCAGATTGAAGATATTCGGAATAACATGAATGAACATCACTTGTCCACTAAACATCGACTTAGTCAGATTGAAAGGCAGAATGCACTTCAAGCAAAAGGGTTGACTCACTTGTATAACATCGTTACTAGAACTATCACTCCAACAGAAGAAGAAAGAAAGTTCTTTGAAGGTCAAGATGGAGGAGGTGATGGTGATGAACGTGACCCGAAGCCTGCTGATTTTGTTCCCTCTGTAGAGGATTCATCAACTAAGGGGGAGAAGTCAAGACATGGAGGAAGTTCAAGTAAATCTAAATCTGATCAAGGAGCTGATCAAGGTGATAGGAGAGATAAGGGGAAGAGGAAAGAAATTGGAAGTTCTGACATGCATGAAGAACCTGAAGATATTGAAGGTTACTACTACACAGGTGAACCAGATAGTATTGACATGTTTGCTGATTTAAAGTTCACAGATATGGGAGAAGTATTACCTGAACCAGATCTCAGGGACTGGGAAGATGAAATGCCCATAGACTCAGAAGCTGAAGCTGAACAGATACGTCTAGATTTTGAAGCTGAAGCAGAAATTGACAGACAAGAAGCTCAACTAAAATTGAGAGATGATAGGCTTAAAAAGACATTGGACTTGATTGCTCATAAAGAAAAACTTCAAAAAGAGGAAGCTGCAGCAATGCAACGTCAACATGCACTTAAGGTACAAGCTAGGAGAACATACATCAGATTAAAAAGTGGTGACAAGTGGGAACGAGCTCAAAAAGCTATAGACTCACCACAAATGTCTGAATATGATGATCGTCGGCTAAGTGCTATTCTTGATGAGTTTAAGAATTCAAATCCAATACATGAAGGGTATGTAAAAGCCTTACAAACAGAAGTCGTCAGGATATCTTCTGCTTTTGAACCAAGAACCGATGAGTTAGTAATTTTCGTTGAATGTCATAATGTTGGAACATTCAGAGTGTCCCTTCAATTCTTTTATGACAGATCTTTGACAGAACTCTGGGCTCTTAGACCAAAGGTAAGAACATCCTCTGAGTTGGGAATACTACTTCATGAAAAGTTCAAAGAGTTTGCTGAAAGAGCTGGACCGGAAGTGATAGAAGAGCCTAAGCAAGTGAAGTTTCTTAAGGGTGAAGTGATACATACAGTCAAACTTCAGACGAAAGATTTGTATGAGCACTCTGCTAAACACTTGGTATTTGTGGAGTACATTCTTAGAAATCATAGATTTACTTCTCAACTTAAACGGGAAACTGCAGATCATATCAAATCTTATGCTCAAACCAATGTGAAAGACTATGAAAAATTCAAAGGTGAGTTAAGGAAATCACTTGGAATTCCATTGGTACTTCCTACAAGGCTATCATCAAGGAAAGAAATGTTAGTTGATGTTGAGCTACATAAAATCCTACCAGTCCTGAATGAAGAAGAAGAAGAAGAAGAAGGAGAGTTCAGACCTGGAGGAAGTGAAAACTGAAGAACCGCTCTACTTGTGATATTTTTAGAGCTTAGATAGAACAAGATAGCATAATTATACTATGTGATCAGTCTAGAGGATCATCTATCTTGTATTTATCTTTTCTGTTTGAATCTGGATAATGTTATATATGAACCAGAACTTTTTCATTATTTACTTAGCATTTAAAGTTTTATTCTTTACTTATTTAATTGGGATTAGTTGAAGAATCCTCTAGGTATTTGCTTGTTACTGTCTAACAAACAAATAGGGGGAGATTGATAGGCATATGACTCAGCCTATTTGTAGTTAGAGGATCCTAATCCAATTAAAGTAGTTTGTAAAAAGTAAATAATATCAACTGTCACAGGAATCTCATAAGGTGACAACTGTCAGAAGAAAAATCAACAAGTCAATCTATAGTTTTGATGTTTTACACTGAAGAAGATTCAGTTGCCTGATCAAGCATCAGTGTAGCATTGAAATACATGGATTTATTTCAAGGACAGAGGTTTCTATAAGTGATAAGAAACAATATCAGTTCAGAATGATCGGAGAGAGTGAAGAAAAGAAAAAGACCACAGTTTAATGTCAAGATGAAGAACAGAGATTGGAGTTAGTCGTTCATGAACCAGACAGTACATCGAGCGTCAACAAAAATCCAGTGTATGTTCGTTATTATAATTACGTGGTCCACAGTGAAGTTTTGACTATTAAAAGGAGTTGTATTAATTCTATTTTAATTAATTAAATCAAATAGTTAATTTAATTAAATAAATTAATTCTATCAGAATTAATATATTTGTTAAAGTAATTATTAGATTAATTAAATAAGAATTAATCTGAAAAAGAAATAATTAATTAATTGATTTATATAAATCATTTAGTTAATTATAATCTGAAAATATATAACAATATAACTATCTAAGGATAGTTATACCGATTGTTATATATAGTTCAAAAGGATAGTCATACAAAGGGAATGGTTTGGACAGTCATATTAAGTTCAAATAATAGTCATACCGAAAGTCATATACAAAGGAAATGATTATTGGACAGTCATATTCAGTTCAAAAGGAGATAGTTATACCGAAAGTTATATTCAAGTCAAGTGGCTATTGGACAGTCATATTCAGTTCAGTGGATAGTCATACCGAAAGTTATATTTAATGGGACAGTCATATTTCTTTCAATGGATAGTCATACCAAATGTTATATATGTGTTAATTGATTGTTATATCAATTAAAACAACACAATATGACTATGGACGGAATATAAAGATCAGAAGCAGCAAAGAGGCAGAAGACAATTCACTTACAACTTCTTAAAAAATCCCAGCAGCTCATATCTCTCTCTCTCAAGCTCAAGAACACTTACAAACATAATTCTGGAAATTCAAGTTCATCTCTTTTGTAATATTCTATCCGTTGGAACTTGTTTATGTGTGGTTCTTGTAATACTAGCGAATTAAGTTTCCTAGTTCACAACTTGATATCTTGATTTTAATTAACTAAATTAGAAAAGTTCATGTCGAATTTTCTAATTAGTTATTAATTACTTGATAATCATTTGGATTGATTTTGTAACACCCATCAAGTTAATATATTGTTATATTCAACTTGAAATTTGTGTTGTATTATTCCGCTCAAATTTGTTTAAGTTAAATTTTATTTAAAGAACAAATTTCGATAAAATGGTATAGATTGTATTCAACCCCCCCTTCTACAATCGTATCGGACCTAACAGTCCATCAATTATTATTCCGGCCCAGGTGTTGCCGAAGGATGATTACGGATGTAGTTTTCATCGAGGGTGATTACGGATGTAGTTTTCACCCGAGGATAGTTACGGATGTAGTTTCTATCCTTCTACCGGTAGAGAAGACCCGTGGATTATTGGACTTGGATGTGGCGACTGATCATCGTCAATCCCTGTCAGGTTTTTTATGTTTTCTTCCAGTCCCATCCTCCACTTTGGAAAAATATTCAAACACTGCTTCTTGGGCCTATGTGCCATGTTGCCGATAGTGTGGTTTTTGATAAGAAAAATATTGACATCGTGCAGTATCTAGAACTGCAAGATTTTCTATAAAGATTGGCACGTGTTAGTGCACTCTTGCAATTGTTTCAAAGAATGAAATGTTTTTGTATGAGAAACCTTCTAAGCTAATGGAAGGAAAGAGGTTGCAATGAGGTATTCCCTGTACAGTATGTTAATCGTAGAGTGTTTTGCCGAAAATGATATACTCATACGTAAATATTTTCAAACTTGAGATATATTGAAATGGGAACCTTATAAAGGGTTCATATGTTATTCTTAAAGCTCCTTAGTGAGTATAGATGTTTTATTCAAACTAGTACATATACATTGTCCAATTATGTTTTGAAATCTGAGATATATACCCATATAGTTGGGAATGTTTTCGAAATGAACCACATCATTATTTTTCAAAATGGTGAACTTGCTGAGCGTTATGTAGCTCATTCTTGCTTTATAAAAACATTTCAGAAAGAGAAGAATTTGGTCGGTTAACTCCGCGCCAGCAGAAGAGGAGTAGATGATTTACCCCGGAGATGATTTAGTTCCTGATAAATACTGCAGAGTAAGTCTGATAGGTTTTCAACTGTAATAGTAAGACTTGTCTTCAAGTGTAGTTGTATAGGTGGAATTGCGTTAGACTCTGGATTGTACAGATGAATTGTAATATTTAGTGTTACTTTTGGATTATCGTTTCTGAGGCTATAACTTGTTTGTGTGTAAGATTGAGGTCTGGATGGATGTATTGTTAAGTTGTAAAGTTAATACAGGTATGATATGGTTGGATGGTGACGTGACGACCTGAATCTTTGACCTCGGATTTGGGGGTGTTACAGTTCATTTGCAACAAGGCAAAGTGGTAGTGCTTCGAATAGACCTCCTACTGCCAGAACATTTAATATGACATTGAGGGCCGCAGTGAGGCATACAGATGTGATTGCAGGTACGCTCCAACTCAACTCCTTAAGTGCAAATGTTTTATTCGACTCGGGAGCGGCCAAATCTTTTATATCCCAAGACTTTGCTAGTAAATTGAAATTTAAGGTAGAATGATTACAAGAACCTTACGGATAGAGATAGCTAATCAGGAAGTTATTCTAGTTAAACAAGTATATCCAAATTGTGACCTAGAATTCGAAGGATGTCAACTTCAAGTAGACTTGATTCCTCTGAAATTAGGAGAGTTTGATGTTATCTTGGGAATGGATTGGTTATCAAAGAATGAAGCTAATATTGACTGCAAGGGAAAGAAAGTAAGGATAATGTTACCTGGAGGTAAAGAGTTGGTGTTCAAAGGGCAAAGACAAAGTAAACAATTTCTGACTAGCATACAAGCTAAAAGATTGATACGCCAAGGATGTGAGTCGTACTTAGCTTATGTGATAGATGCCACTAAGAAAGCACCTGACCTAAGTAGGATTCCTATAGTTAATGAGTTTGCGGATGTATTCCCAGAAGAACTTCCTGGATTGCCACCTGATAGGGAGATAGAGTTCGCTATAGATTTGGTGCCAGGAGCAGCACCAGTTTCAAAAGCCCCGTATAGGCTAGCCCCGATTGAGTTAAAGGAATTACCCTCCAAATTGCAAGAACTTCTTGATAAGGGCTTTATTCGATCCAGTGTATCTCGGTGGGGAGCACCTGTTTTATTTGTCAAGAAGAAGGACGGGAGTATGAGGCTGTGAATAGATTATAGAGAGCTAAACAAGTTGACGATCAAGAATAAATATCCAGTACCGAGGATAGATGATTTGTTCGACCAATTGAAGGGTGCCGAGTACTTTTCAAAAATAGACTTAAGATCTGGATATCACCAACTAAAGATTAAGCCTGAGGATATTCCCAAGACGGCATTCCGCACACGTTATGGGCATTATTAGTTCTTTGTGATGTCTTTCGGTTTAACTAATGCGCCGGCAGCTTTCATTGACTTAATGAATAGGATCTTCAAGAAATATTTGGATAAGTTTGTTATAGTCTTCATTGATGATATATTGGTTTATTCAAGGACTCAGAAAGAACATGAGGAGCATTTGAGGATAGTCTTAGAAACCTTGAGGCAAGAGCGGCTGTACGCTAAATTTTCGAAGTGTGAATTCTGGTTGCGAGAAGTCCAGTTTCTAGGACACGTGATAAGTAAGGAAAGAGTGTTAGTTGATCCCGCAAAGGTAGAAGCAATTTTAAATTGGGAAAGACCAAAGACTCCAACGGAAGTAAGAAGTTTTTTGGGATTGGCTGGATATTATAGGAGGTTTGTTCAGGATTTTGCCAAGATAGTGGCACCATTAACCCAACTCACTCGTAAAATTGAGAAGTTTGTGTGGACGGATAAGTGTGACGAGAGTTTCCAGGAGCTAAAGAAAAGATTAATGACAGCTCCAGTACTAACCTTACCAGATGAAAAAGGGAACTTTGTAATTTTCAGTGATGCATCCCATAAGGGCTTAGGTTGTGTACTTATGCAACACGGCAAGGTGGTTGCATATGCGTTGAGACAATTGAAGGAGTATGAGTTAAAGTACCCTACCCATGACCTGGAGTTAGTTGCCATAGTATTCGCGTTGAAAATCTGGAGACATTATTTATATGGAGAGAAGTGTGAGATTTACACGGACCATATGAGCCTTAAGTATATCTTCACCCAGAAGGAGCTTAACATGCGCCAGAGAAGATGGCTAGAGTTAATCAAGGATTATGATTGTGAGATCCGTTATCACCCGGGTGAGGCCAATGTGGTGGCTGATGCCCTTAGTAGGAAAGAGAAGCTCAAGATGATAACTTCAGAGAAAGAGTTTATAAGAGACTTCGAGAAGTTGGACATCGAGGTAAGGATACCAGGAGATGGTCAAGAAAGGTTGATGGAAATTCGAATTCAACCCCCATTGTTAGAAAAGATTAGAATATGCCAAGAACGAATAATGGAGGAAGAAAAGAACTCGAAAGAAGAGATAATGACTGGAGAAGAAATTAAGTGTGAAAGAGATAAAGAGGGGATCATGAGGTATGCATGGAGGATATCGATCCCAAATGTTCAGGAACTCAAGGACGAGAATTTATATGAGGCACACAACTCAAGATACTCAGTGCACCCCGGTAGTACTAAGATGTATAGAGATCTGAAAGAGTACTACTGGTGGCCTAACATGAAAAAGGACGTAGCAGAGTGGGCAAGCAGATGCTTAACCTGCCAGCGAGTGAAAACAGAGCATCAGATACTGATAAGTGGATTTTATATCTACTTGGATCGCTTCAATTCGGCTGAAATTGATTCACTTGGCCTCAAGTTTATTGTAGTTTTGATGTGTTTTAGTGAGTTGTGCAGGAAGTGACCCTAGAAGAGGAAAGAGCATTTCAATGTGATTGCAAGGTAGAATTTGAAGGCTAGAATGAAAGTTCATCACGTTGCGAGATTGCCGGAAGAAACGGAATGAAATTCGGAGTTTAAACGAAGAATGTGGGCAATTTCAAGCAGCTGGACAGAATGTGGCCGTGCAACTTGCACCAATCTTGCGCAGCTTGAGCCAGAATTACTCAGAACAGTGCCTAGCCGCGCAACTTGCATGCCTTGCTGCGCAACTTGCGCTAGATTTCGATGAAAGTTCCTGTTTTTACCTAATTTGAGTTGTAATTGTAATATAGGGTATTTCCTTGTTGGATAAGTTTTCTAGGGCTTATAAAAACACATCCGATCATTGTAAATTATAACAATCCTACATATTATCATAGAAACACAAGAGAGAAAAGCGGAGAAGGATTCAATATCGCTCGTGACAAGCGACGGATCAAGATCTACTTCATCTTTTGTATTCTTAGGCGTACTTTGGATTTGCTTTCTAACTCTTACTTTAATAATATTATTATCTTCATTCAATTCTTATTTTTCATCATGTTTACATTAGAACCCATGATGGCGATCGGTTCGATTATGAACTAATCGACGTCATGGGATCCTGATGGAGTTATTTATGGAATTTAGATGTTGATTGCCTAATTGATATGTGTGTGGTGAATTTGCGATATCCTTGTATGGTTGAACTTAATTTAAATAGATGCGTAGCTAACATCTATCTTGTTAATCTTTAGTGAAGCGATAGTGGATCTTTAGATTTAGAACTTGCCATGCTAGCATAAGTTTGTGAATGATATTCATGATTTATGGTGCGATTTTAACCATCTCATACTACCTTGTGTAATCTTCGTGGATAACTTGTTCTTCAACCATTATGTTTTCAAATTCTATAGACATATAGGGTCGAAACATAATTGGTGCCTGCATGATTTCTATCTCTTCTGTGGATATTGTGTAATTGGTGTACGGGTACTGAAAGGTAACGTATACTTATTTCATGTTTTCCGATTAGTTATCGTAACCACCAGATATGTTGATTAAGGGCATGATCTCTAAAGGAAGTATTTAATGAAATTAGGATCCCATGTTTCTCCATTCATAAGTAAAACAGTTTTTAATCACAGTGTTAGTTGTTCTCTTTAGTTAAATTAGATAATCAAACCCAACTTGTCAATCCTCTTAGCATTGAGCAATAATCATACATTGTTGATTAGGTACATAAACTGAATTATACAATCTGTGTGGGAACGAAATTGACTTTTCATATATTACTTGTGACCACGTATGCTTGCGTGATTTTGTGCTAACAAGTTTTTGGCACCGCTGCCGGAGATTTGTTATAGTTTATGTGCTTGACATCAGTGGTCGTTAAAGTTCACTGACTCAGATTGTTACTTATATAGTTGATTGTTCTTGCTTTCTGGTACTTGAGCGTGTATGCGAACGCGTAGTGATAATTTGGAAGACATTGATTTAGTTGCAGATAAGAAAGGAGAGGAAGAACTTGAAACAACATTTCAGATGGGTGATCGAATAACAGCCGTAGAGGAGACTAAGGCTTTGATGGTTTATTCTCAGCCAAAGATCATGGACATCCAATCTAGCATTGTCAGACCGGCTATCGCAGCTAACAATTTTGAAATCATGCCTGGTACTATTCAGATGATTCAGAATTCAGTCCAGTTTGGGGGTGCTCCTACGGAATATCCTAATATGCACATCCGGGATTTCATCGAGATCTGTGACACCTTCAAGTTTAATGGTGTGTCTGAAGGTGCCGTAAAGCTGAGGCTTTTTCCATTCTCTCTCAGGGACAAAGCTAAGGGCTGGTTGCATTCTCTACCAGCAGGTTCTATCACTACTTGGGATGATCTTGCTCAGAAGTTTCTTGTCAAATTCTTTCCAATGGCTAAAACTGCAGCTATCAGGAATGCTCTTACTCAGTTTACACAGAAGTCTGGTGAAACTTTGTGTGAAGCTTGGGAACGATATAAGGAGATGCTGAAAGTGCCCTCATCATGGTATGCCTGACTGGATGGTGATTAATTCTTTCTACAACGGGTTGGGAGCACAGACTAGACCCATGCTTGATGCAGCTTCTGGCGGAGCTCTATGGGCGAAGAGTTATAATGAGGCGTATGAGTTGATTGAGATGATGGCGGTGAATGAATATCAGAATCCAACCCAAAGACTATCTCAAGGCAAGGTAACAGGTATTTTCGAAGTGGACACAGCTTCAGCTATTGCAGCTCAGTTGAAAGCTTTGACTATGAAGGTGGATTCTCTTGCCAATTATGGAGTTCAGCAGGTTGCTAGTGTTTGTGAGCTATGTGCGGGTGCACATGAGACAAATCAGTGTGCTATCTCTTCTGAATCAGCACAGTTCGTGAGTAATTTCCAGAGACCTGCTGCACCAGTTCCAGCCACTTATCATCCTAATAATCGGAATCATCCCAATTTCAGCTGGAGTAACACTCAAGGTCCTCAACAACAACAGCCCTATCAGCAGCAGTTTCAGGGATAGCAAGTGAAGCCATTCAATCAGGGCTATCAACAGCAGTATGCTCCAAGGCAACCATATCAGCCTCCAGGATTTCAGCAGCAACAGCCCCAGGCTCATGCGGGGAAATCTTCTAATGAAAAATCAGAAATGGATGAGTTGAGGATGATGGTTAAAAGCAAGGTAGCTGCTCTCAAGACATTGGAGAACCAGATGGGACAGCTTGCAAGTGCTTTACTTGTCAGGCAACAAGGAACTCTTCCTAGTGATACAGAGCCAAATCCGGGCAAGAGGGAAAGCAGAGAGCAGGTCAAGGCAGTAACCTTGAGATCAGGAAAGGTTACAACAGATCCAAAATCAACAGTTGAGGAAGATGAAGAAGTGCAGAATCAGCAAGTAGAAAATTCTGCAGTACCCAAAATTGAAAAATCTAACTTGGTGGCTGATCAGCTAGTTGATGAAGTGGTAAAAATCAAGGAACATTTTGTTAAAGCTTCACCGGAGCAGTCTACAAAAAATACTCAGATCTATTCTCCTCCTCCATATCCTAGAAGACTCCAGAAGCAACAGTTGGATAAGAAGTTTGCTAAGTTCTTAGAGGTGTTCAAGAAGCTGCAGATTAATATTCCTTTTGCGGAAGCTCTTGAACAGATGCCGAGCTATGCCAAATTCATGAAGGGTATTCTCTCTCGTAAATTGAAGCTCGAGGAATTGGAGACTGTTGCTCTAACGGAGGAGTGTAGTGCAGTTTTGCAGCAAAAGTTGCCCCCTAAACTTAAAGATCCAGGAAGTTTCACCATTCCATGCACTATTGGTAATCTTTCTTTCAGCAAGTGTTTGTGTGATTTGGGGGCTAGCATAAATCTTATGCCCTTGTCGGTATACATGCAACTTGGTCTACCGGAGCCAAAGCCAACCAACATCTCTTTACAGTTGGCTGATCGTTCTATCACATATCCTAGAGGCATAGTGGAGGATGTCTTATTGAAGGTTGATAAGCTCATCTTTCCAGATGATTTTGTTATCTTGGATTTTGAGGAAGATAAGAAGATTCCCATAATCTTGGGAAGACCATTCTTGGCTACGGGTAGAACTATGATTGATGTGCAGAAAGGAGAACTCACCATGAGGGTGCAAGACCAGAATGACACTTTTAATGTGTTCAATGCGATGAAATTTCCCACAGATGAAGAAGAATGCTTGAGGTGGATTTGGTTGATTCTGCAATCAATATGGAGATGGAGCAGTTGTTAAAATCTGATTCTTTGTGAAAGGGTTCTAGTTGGTGACTCTAATTTCGAAGAGGAAAACATAGCCGAGCAACTTCAGCAGTTGAATGCAACTCCTTGGAGAAAGAGGTTTGACTTGCCAGTTGAGTCACTTGGGCTAGAGGAGGTTAAAAAGTCGCAAGTTCGTCTTAAACCATCTATTGAGGAAGCTCCTACACTTGAACTCAAGCCCCCGCCGGATCACTTGAGGTATGCATTTTTAGGTGAAGCATCTACTTTACCTGTTATTATTGCCTCTAACTTGTCAGGTAGTGAAGAGGAGAAGCTTTTGAGAATTTTGAGGGAGTTCAAGACAGCCATTGGTTGGACCATAGCAGATATCAAGGGAATCAGCCCTTCTTATTGCATGCATAAAATTCTGCTAGAGGAAGGATGCAAGCCAACTGTTGAACATCAGCGCCGTCTCAATCCTATCATGAAAGAGGTAGTGAAGAAGGAAATCTGAAGTGGCTTGATGCAGGCATTATCTATCCTATCTCAGACAGTTCTTGGGTGAGTCCGGTGCAGTGTGTGCCAAAGAAAGGAGGCATGACAGTTGTTGCTAACGAGAAGAATGAACTCATCCCTACTCGGACAGTCACGGGGTGGAGAGTTTGCATGGATTATAGGAAGCTCAACAAAGCCACAAGAAAAAATCACTTTCCTCTACCGTTTGTTGATCAGATGTTAGACAGATTGGCCAGTCATGAGTATTATTCTTTGCTTGATGGTTATTCGGAGTACAATCAGATTTGCATCGCTCCGGAAGATCAAGAGAAGACTACATTCACGTGTCCTTTTGGCACTTTTGCATTTCGTCGAGTTTCATTCAGACTTTGTTGTAAGAACCCCAAATTTTGGATATAATTAAAACTTTTTATTAAGTAATGATAAAATGAGGAACAATGATTCCGACAACAAGGTCACCAGCTCTAATGAATGGTGGTTTCAAAGAACAATGATTGTAATGGATGGATATTGCTTTGGACAATAATCCTGATGCATTGGTATATTGTCATAATAGAATAATTCGATGGTTGAGGACCTAGATAAGAATAATCTACCATCCAGGAAGGAGCTAATGGATCCTTGAAGGGAAATGAGTACGTGCATAGTGTTTCCCATACGTGCATAGTGTTTCCCATACGTGCATAGTGTTTCCCATACGTGCATAGTATTTTTCGTACGTGCATAGTATTTCCTGTACGTGTATAGTAATTTGGTGGATGAATAGTGATTTTGTAAGTTGGAAAACTTTTCACTCCACCCTATGTACGGGACGTGATATGGATGTTTCGAAATCACATTAGTAATACGCGGAGGAAATAATTGAATGCAGAGACGATCGGAATTCAGAAATTCCAAATTCTTTTCGGTATAATATTTGACCGGACAGTGGATTAAATATTATTATAATCCAAGAATTGGGATATTAACTTTGAGGATTTGATATTTTGGGATGTTATTATATTTGATCTAAGAATGAAGGTAGGAAACCACTGAGGAGTGGTTATGGCTACAATGTAATAGTTGATGTTTTAAAAGAATGAATGGAATTCGACTTTATTATTTCTATGTCTTGAAGAATGCTAAAGGGTGACAACATAGGTAAGAATAATCTATCTCTTAAGGGAATAAGATATGGCTATTCCAAGCAGGAGAATATTCTCATGTCATCCAGATCGATAGCGATTAATCCAGTGGTTCCGTAAAAAAAGATAAGGAACGATCGAAAGAGAATACGGACAATTGTACCACCCTAAGAGAACAAGTAAAGAATACAGAATGAATAGTGTTTTGGTGGGAATATATAATAATATGAGACGACACTATATAGAAGCATTCGGAACGGATTTCCGAGTTCGTATTAGTGATCCAGGGGGAAAATAAGTGTATGTAAAAGCTGTCGGATTCTGAAAAACCGCACTTTTATTTTCTCCGAGAGTTCCCTGGACACTGATAGCCTTAAGTATTTAACGAATGGATTTAAGGAATATAAATTGGAAAGTTAGAAAGAAAGATGGAGAATGATAGTATTAATATTAGGAAGATTCCCGGTAAAACCCTAACTAGAAACGATTGAGTTATTCCCTCGAACGATTAGCGAATTAAGCAATAAACGGACAAAGAAACAAGTAGAGGAAGCAAGAGTCTTGTGCAAGCTACTAGAACAAATATCTAGTAACCAAGTGGGCAAGAGTAACTAGAATGGTCATGGAATAAACTAGTACATAGCAAAACAAACCAACTAGTTAGCTTACAACCATCCAAATCTTGACACATGCCTTGTAATTTTCATCATCCAATACATCATACTCCACTAGCACCACTTGGATGAGATATTATCTCACACAAATCACTTTATGCATTATTGGTTAATCAACCAAGCAAGAAACTCTCCCCCCCTCTTCCAAGAACACCATTCGGCCCTTCCAATAATTCCAAAACCAAAATCCACCTTCCCACCATTGTTTGTTCTTGAAATAATTATGGTGAGTCTTATATTTCATAAAACTTATCTCCTCAAAATCTTAGCTCCAAATTCCTTTGTTTGCATTTTCAAAAAAAAAATCAAGAAAGAGGAGCATGAATAGTGTTTCTTATGAACTAACTTGTTTTTTTTTCTTGTTTTCATGGATGATATAGCAAGCTTAGCACACCTAAGGACCATACAAAGCTTAGTGAGGCTAGTAAACACTCTAAGGAAGGTATAAGACTTGAAAACCCTTGGTGTTGTTTTGAGATTTTATAAGTTTTATGGATGATTTAGTGATTAGTATGTTATGGTATGCTTAGATCCTTGTTATTAGTTGTTATGATTATGATTTGGCTTATGAACCATGTAATGGTTAAGATGAGTTGTTGATATACTAGTCATGATGTTTATTATGTGTTGGGATGGTTGAATTGATCTTGGTTAGATCATAGTAAAGTGTAAAAACTTTGGAAAACGCGTAAACATAGCCGTTATAATGTCCGATTTTACAATATCATGTTTTGTGTGCCATTTTTCATATCAAGACCCTACTGTCCAGAAACTTTTTCTGCCATGATAGGATAGGTTATGTTATAAGCTTCGTTTTGATATAAGGAACGTGTGAAACGGACTTACGGTTTAGGAGTTACGGCCGGTTTACTAAAAGTATTTCGAAACCGTAACCGAGAATTCGTAACTAAAATTGAACCCTCGTAAAATATGTAAAGTCATGACGAATCTTGGTAAATAAATAATAGAGGTAAAAAGGAAGGCGTGAGAGAAAACCGTATGTCAAAAGGATCGTTTTTCGATTTATTAAAAATGTTCGAGTCGAGGTTAAACGCGAACGAACCCCTAAAAGACGACTCTTTTCTAACTTCGGTAAAACACTTAGAAAACGGGCGATAAAACTCGGTGTATAGTATTGGTTCGTAACGATCGACTTTAGAACTCATATGACTTAAGTATGTCCCAAGTATAAGTACAATGACATGTCGTATTAACGAACGAATGTTGGGTCGGATCAGTGATAAAAGTAATCCACTAAAAGGGGTATAACGAGATAACTCGAGAACGTGTTTCGAATTAAGTATAACTTAACTTTTAATATGTTAAGTGATTAATCCCGAATGCCTTTGCTATTTATAGATCACCAAGCTGAACCGGGACCCGCTACCACTACCCCTTACCGTACTCGACTACCAGGCAAGTTTCAATTTCCCTTCTTTTAGGCTGTTGTTGTGATTGAATAAATGTATATATATGATTGCTGATATACATATGCCATTGCATGCATGCCTACTTTCAAGTTGAATTGATATACTTGTTCCCTGAATATTATTGTTGGCTTATAAGCTAGATAGTTATATATCAGTTATAAGCCGGTTATTGTAAGACCCTCGTAGAAGGGCGTATACATCTTATTAATCAAAAATAGACCGGGAGTCAATATTCCTTGATATATCGAGATTACCTCGGAGGAAAATATTTAAGTAAATATTTTCTATTATTCAGGCGACGAATATTATTTGAATATTCGTTCGAGATTATTTATTTTAATGATCCTTACTTCAAATAATTATTTAAACGTGATCATTCGACGAATAATATTTGTCAATATTCATTCAGAGTCGAATTGATTATCGATTATTATTTCGAATACTCTTCTAAAGATGAGACTACTAAATGAATATTATGTGGACATTCATTTAGAATATTATTTTATTAAATAAATATTACTTTTGAAAATTCATTTAAGGTATTAAGTACTTGATGAATATTATCTTCAATATTCATCTGAAGCTTGATTTACTTATCGAATATTATATCGTATATTCCTTTAAAGCTTGGATTACTAAATGAATATTACCTGATATTCATTTAGAATATTATTCATGAAATGAATATTACTTTATCAATATTCATTTAAATTCCTAATTAATTATGAATATTATTTTGAATATTCATCAGGGTTCTATTTAATCATCGAATATTATTTTAAATATTTTAAATATTCCTTTCAGGACTTATTAAGTAATGAATATTATTTCGAATATTCATTTGATTATTTAATTATGCAATAAATATTCTCTCGATATTTCTTCAAGAATTATTTGGGAAATACTCTGATTAAAGATATTCTTTCATATTTCTAAATAATCTGTAAAATATTTTAATTCAATAAATATTCTATGAATATTGATTCCATACTTAGAATAACCTCAATAAGGTTTATCTTCTTCGATTATTACGGAAAATATCTCGGAGTCATATTATTATTAATCTTATACCAAGAAAGGTTCTCAGACATCATTTTTCTTTGAGTCTATCCCCTTAATAATAAGGGAACCTTACTTGGAAAAATGTTATTTATCTTGTCGACTTCCCGATCATAAAGTATTCTCTTCACTCGCAACTCGGGTGCTGTTGACTTATTAAGTCATTGTTTACCTTCTCATCTTTCGAGGGGTAAGATTGTTGGAACAAGTTGATATTCGTTACCAAGCAATAGCTTGGAAGTTATTGGTGAATTTTCCTTTCCAACTAGATACGACTACTTTGTAGAGTCTTATCAACAAGTATTATACTTGGGGAAAGGGGGACGAACGTAACGTTCAGAATCATGAATTCTATTTGAACTAGGAGTCGTGTAAGAGGCCGAGTAGCGCCGGTCCATCCCCTTTGGCCCAACCGTTGGCCGGGGAGAGCTAGTAAGGCGGTAAACAAGTAAAGCCGTCAGTTCTTCCTTCTACCGGTAGTAAATCTAAATTGAGCTGTACGATCTCGACTGATCATCAAGATTGGAACAGCGGGCGCGGTGAATACTCCATCAATGGTTCATCATCCAAATTTATTTATTTCCTGCAACATGATTACTGTTGGCAGAGTTGGAAAAGGGTCATAACTGGAATTGCAACCTTTTCTTGCAAGTTCCTCTTCTTAATAACAATACGAATATCTCGCTTACCTTGATGTAGCAGATATTTCTACAAACAAATACTTTAAGTTACCTTGTAACTTCATCGTTCATATTATACTGGCATCATTTCCGTAAATGCATGGCATATGGTTTGAAAGATACTTTTGAACTGTTATACATTATCGTTCAGTTATGTATTATTGTTGGTGGGCTATTGCTCACCCTTGCTTTATTTTTATATCACAACAACAGCTAGACTAGATGACTCGCACAAGGCGCACTCGACGCGGGCGAGGACGATGAGACTACCAGAGCTGAAGAAGAAGCTATTGGTAGGGTATATTTATTCTTTCAGTACCAAGAATATGGTCTAGTATGACATATGTAAATGGATGGCAAAGAGTATGTATTTATATTGAAATTCTTTTGGATTGTAAGAACTCATAATGTGATTAATAAAAATTTGATTGTTACTCTGATTTCATCTCTGGGACTATAACGGGTGTGTTTTATATTGTTGTGTTGGGTTATAGAGACGTAATTTATTTTATGTTAAGGAAAGTTCAATTGTTGTGGACAGAATTGGAAACCGTAACCACCGGATCCCGGACCCCGGATCTGGGGGTGTTACAGAAGTGGTATCAGAGCGTACGTTATAAACCCCAGAGATGAGGAGACGTTAAAACAATAAATTCAATAAGATAATAAGAACTCTTGCCAAGTTCATAGTCGGACTACTTAATGTAGTGATGACATATAAAACCCTTATGGGAACTCGTAAGTATAATGATAGTAACTTAGCTCGATATCGTATCGACGAGTAAGGCGACTGACCTTGAGGCATACGAGCAACAGCGCGATGATGTTTTTTTTTTGCTGAAGATCAGCGGGTAATTCGATGGAGTACCCTACTGGAGACCCGGAAGAGGTTCCAGCAGATAAGGAAAATCCTGTTAGGATAAGGAGCTTACCCATGGGTAATGAGGGTCGCAGCCAGAATGACTGTGATGATTAAGATATGGT
Organism: Saposhnikovia divaricata; assembly: GCA_036435485.1. Lineage (NCBI taxonomy): Eukaryota > Viridiplantae > Streptophyta > Magnoliopsida > Apiales > Apiaceae > Saposhnikovia > Saposhnikovia divaricata. Next base: position 130,725,313 of record CM071594.1, on the reverse strand, counting down.
GCTCAGAAAAGTGAGTATAAAGAACCGAGATATTATTAAGAGATCTGAAGATGCATGTTGAATTCATAGCCGGACTACCAGATGTAGTACTAGCAAGAAAGAAGGATTGGAAGAATTACTTGAGATCTTATACGGAAATAGATGAGAATCCTTAGAGATTTTCATCTTAACAAAGAAAGAGCTAGAGGGATGTATGATTATCAAAGACATCGATTTAGGGCGAGGAGCAGAGTCCCTAGGAATAGTTGAGAAGGAGGCAGTAAGTGCCATATCATTTGATAAATGAATTAGTATGAATATGGTCAGTAATAATTCGCCATGAGAAGGCAGGTGTCGTGGGTTGTAAATTATGGAACCAAATTGAGGTTAATAAGGTGGTTTTATTAAGGAAAATGTTCATTTTATGAACGAATCATTTAGAAAGTAAAGACATTGGGAAGTGATAGCATGATTGGGTAAAGTTATATAAGGAAGTAGTAAGCAAGACAATGATCTCAGAACCTACCGGAAGATAAGACCAGTGAGTCAAGATGAACTCGTAATGAGACTACTGCCAGAGACTGAGTATAGAGTTAATTCAACTCAGTTAAATGATGAACCAGAAACGTTAGATGCATGTGATTCAGAGGAATATTAAATTCCTTCTTCTCTTTGAATGGATTATAGTAGTTACCTTAAGTTTACTCCGACACGGAATTATAATAGATCAAGTAATACGATCAGCAGTTAAAGAGAAAAATGTGAGAAAATCTTCCTGGAGCTAAAAGGTGAAATTGGTAATGACCAAGAGCTGGCATTGCTTAATGGAAAAAGGAGACTTTGTGCTTCCAATGACGCTTCGCATAAAGGGTTAGGTAGACCGACATTTGGTAGTATTGAATATCAGGACGTTGTGACAGGTTTCAGTTTGAAACTATTGATTCCCTTCTAAGGGATGGATATAATTGATTCCTCTCCAGTGGGTAAACTTCCAATCCGATGATTATTATTTCGTTAACTATGACTGCTTATGATTCCACCTGCTTGGAGGTTCATAGAACTATTCTTCAGGTTTCGAAACTGGTCTCCTTAATGTTACCAGTAGGTGGGTAGATTGATCAAAATTTCCCTGAGTCTGGAAAGGAATTCGGTGAATTTTGGCAAACCTTGTCTTTCTGATTATCAGAGAATGTCATGGAAGAGAGTAAAAATTGGAGCAAACCCTGTGATTTGGGTAAGGATGCTGTAAAATGGGTTAGTAAACGGACCCTGAGCATTACAATCGACGGTAGTGATAAAATGATGAAGTGAGATTGGACGAAAATAGGAAATGTAAGTAAGAAACCAGCCGAACTGAGAAATTCCAGGATTGACTTAAATGAAAAGGCTGTTATGCCAGGAATGGTAAGCTTGTGTGGCACGCAGGATTGATAAGAATAGTTGAAAAGATAAAAGTGGAGGAAAGGTGACCGGAGACGGTGCCGATTAGTCGATTAAGACTTATATGGAGTAAAGTTTTGGAAAGGTAGAAAGGTATCAAAGAAGAAGGTACTATGCCGGCAATTGCTAGAAAAGTAATGCTATTAGCCAACCCCTAAAATCATATATTTTTATGTGTGGCCAGTTGAGGCCAAGTCACAACGGACTATAAAGTGACTAGACCAGCAATGAAAAGACAAAGCAGGGTTGCTTCTAAGAAAGCACCGACTGCAAGGGCTTCTGATATAAAGGAAACATTAATGAGATCGTTTGAATCTTCTGCCGAACAACCCATGTTTGGATTGGGAATTCACTAGACCTTTTTGGGATGAGGTCACCCGTACTAAAGTGACTCAAGTGTATATGGTTGTCCAAGATTTCGAGTAAAATGGGAGTATAGTGACTTGAGATGTATGATGTTAGGGTATCATGAATACCATGATTATATTATGACGGAGGAAAGTAAACAATGAAGGTATATGAAGAGGGTATAGAAAAGGTCAGAAATTGAACAGTATGCTGTAGGAATTTTGTCTGAGGCAAGTACCTTTGCGAAGAACGATAAGCACTAAGAGATTCACGTTGAACTCGACCAATATCTTCCAGAACATCCTTGCTACCATTAACAAGTTCGGTAAGAGAAGATATTGGCATACGTTGCCTTTTTGGAAGGCCAAATAGGCTGACAACTATCTGAAAGAAGAGGGTGGCATTAAACCACCGACCGATTATCAAATGAGAATGATTGAAAAGAGACCTTTATTAAGGATACATGATCTGATTGCCAATTATAAGATGCAAGAATTCCTTGGCAGCTGAATTAAGGATGGGATATCCATAAATTAAGACAAACCCTGGGGAATGCACAAGGGGTGGCATTAACCCTAATAACGACATTATGACTTCAGATGATATGAGCTGGACTTGCTAAGGCAACAATGACCGGTAAGGATTATTAAAAAGAGTTCTGCAAAGAACATAGATAGAATTATTAGAGTATTGATCAATGGCATTTTGATATACCCGGTACCCAGAAAATACCGGAGGAATGATAAGGATGGCCTACGAAACCTTACAAGGAAAAAGGGTAATATTCCGAACTTCAAAAATGGAAGTTTGGTAGGGAATGTATGACATCGTAACAATAATGCCAGATGAGGCATGTATGAAACCCTGAGGAAGTATGGGTTGAACCTATAACGGTTGAGATTATCCTAAGATAAAGAAAGAACTAAGAAAAGAAGTATCCTAAGTAGGATTGGGAATAAACGTGATAAAGTTCGCACGGGTAGGTGGAAGCAATGACTTATGGAAATGACTGATAGTTATATTTTCTCCTTCAGCAGAGCTTAAGGGAGAATGCTTTAACCCAACAGTGATGGGAATGAGGTAGAAAAACTTGAGCTGGAATGTACCCAGAAAACATGGGTTACAAGAAATCATTATCATCAAGAAAGGCCAATAAGGTGGCCGACAATCTAAGTATAAAGGAATAATCACAAATGTTCATACCGAAGATGCAGGATGATATTTGGAAGGACCTTGAAGGTCATATCGGAATGGAGGAATTTACATTCCTTCTGATGACTGTGCAAGAATTAACAGTAATAATAGTTTAAGTAAAGATTCGATTCCTGATGGAGTCTTAAGCATATTACGTACCTTAGAAGGTCCCGTTTTGAGGCAAACCAGGACCATGGTACAAAATTGATGAAGTAAACCGTTAAGTTTCCAGTCTTTTATGGAAGATGCATAAGTGATAGTTTCATCAACCGGACCTAGCTGCGATGCTTGAAACTCTTCTGCAATTCTATCTGCTTCACGTTATATCTACATCAAGTTCAGGAAGTGTTCCTTATGGATAAGGAATAATGATTACTTTGTCTCCCTAAGGGATTTGAAACCCGTAGGGTTAGCTATTAACGCACTACGTAAACAACAAGCGATGGTGATCCTTCTAAGAAAGGAGATGATAACGTAAAGATAAAGAAAGTGCTTCTATTGATAAGCTAAATGGCATGTTGATGAATGACAAGCAAGTTTGTGTTAGTGTACTTCTGCACAAACAAGATAGAGAATATGAGGTTGATAATTCGTGATGCTAAACGTATTCCCGTAGAAAGAATTAATGAGACTTGGAGGGAAGGGCGGTTGAGCCCAAGACTTATTGGGCCACTTGAGAGTTTAAAGTGTTCGGACGGCGGTATTCGAGCCAGCCTTACCCCCAAAATTATAGCACGGTCATAACGGGTTTTCATGTGGCCAGGCTACGCCAGTAAAATGCAGATGTTCAACAGATGATAGGAGTACGAGCATGTAGATATACGACCTGGTCTGACTTACGAAAGACAACCTGTGGAAAACCACGGATAGAAAAGAGCAAGTAATGAGAAACAAGGTTGGCAGAAGTAGATTATATGAATCTAAGTTAAAAGAATCGGGCCAGATTCATTTCGGAAAGTTTAAACTGAAATAACGTGATGATTATAGAATAAATGAGACGGAATACCGATAAGGAGGTACCAAGTGCAAAAAGGTGTCTCAATAAAGAGGTGAAGGTGAAAGTAAATAATAGAAATGAGTAAGAATCAGCTAATAAGAAGGATGTGATTGATAAAGAAAAGGCTGGGGAAGCAACTATGGAATGAGAAGCAAGGAATGTTATGAATGGGTTTTCTAATGAATTCTCAGGATGACAACCTGATAGTGTCAATATTATAGTTATGAAAAAGCTAGTAACATGATATGGGATGTCAGTAATAATGATGTCAAGTGAGAAATCTAAGATTTAACCTGAAAGGTTGAAGGATTTCCCGAATGTGAGTATCGCTAAGATTGAACAAGAGTATTTGTCCATAGAATAATGGACAAAGCAGCAAGATATGTTGACACGTGAGATTGCGATCAAATAGTATTGGATATAATTATGATTAATTTCTTTTTTTCATAAACCTCTATAGTTCAGAGGTAAATTCTGAGTATGATATTCTACAATCATGAAAGCTTTCTATAATCCTTTAGAACTCTTTTCTCTTCTTCTCTCTTATTCATCTTCTTTATGAATTGAGAAGAACAACCCTTTTAGGAGGGGAGGTACTGCTACGTGACTATCTGTCTATGTGATAGAAGTCTAAGTGGAATGCCATGACTTGTTTAATTGCTTGTCAAGTACTAAAGGCTGGCCCCCTTCTGTACTAACTATGCAATATAACAAATGTTCAATTGATCATAGTGATCTCTCAATAAATCTTTCCACTTCTCTATATTGATCGAGATTGCGAAGATTAAAGCGATCAGGAAATGCACAGTACGAGCGAGGTTACCTCCGAATCGTAGGGTGATCATGATACCAATGTTACTGCAGGTATCAATAAGGATAAGACTGAGTAAGAGTATAACCCGGATAGTGAGTTGTACGAAAAGTAGCAACGTTGATGGAAAAAGGATAAAGTATGAATTGTAGCACTAGAAGATGTGCTGAGGAAGGGTAGAACGACTAAGAATTGACCGGGAAGCTAAAGAGTGAACGACAGGCAAACGACTCTTTGCTTCCTACCTGATTCCGGGACGGAATCCTTTTAAGGAGGGGAGACTGTAAGAACCCCAAATTTTGGATATAATTAAAACTTTTTATTAAGTAATGATAAAATGAGGAACAATGATTCCGACAACAAGGTCACCAGCTCTAATGAATGGTGGTTTCAAAGAACAATGATTGTAATGGATGGATATTGCTTTGGACAATAATCCTGATGCATTGGTATATTGTCATAATAGAATAATTCGATGGTTGAGGACCTAGATAAGAATAATCTACCATCCAGGAAGGAGCTAATGGATCCTTGAAGGGAAATGAGTACGTGCATAGTGTTTCCCATACGTGCATAGTGTTTCCCATACGTGCATAGTGTTTCCCATACGGGCATAGTATTTTCCGTACGTGCATAGTATTTCCTGTACGTGTATAGTAATTTGGTGGATGAATAGTGATTTTGTAAGTTGGAAAACTTTTCACTCCACCCTATGTACGGGACGTGATATGAATGTTTCGAAATCACATTAGTAATACGCGGAGGAAATAAGTGAATGCAGAGACGATCGGAATTCAGAAATTCCAAATTCTTTTCGGTATAATATTTGACCGGACAGTGGATTAAATATTATTATAATCCAAGAATTGGGATATTAACTTTGAGGATTTGATATTTTGGGATGTTATTATATTTGATCTAAGAATGAAGGTAGGAAACCACTGAGGAGTGGTTATGGCTACAATGTAATAGTTGATGTTTTAAAAGAATGAATGGAATTCGACTTTATTATTTCTATGTCTTGAAGAATGCTAAAGGGTGACAACATAGGTAAGAATAATCTATCTCTTAAGGGAATAAGATATGGCTATTCCAAGCAGGAGAATATTCTCATGTCATCCAGATCGATAGCGATTAATCCAGTGGTTCCGTAAAAAAAGATAAGGAACGATCGAAAGAGAATACGGACAATTGTACCACCCTAAGAGAACAAGTAAAGAATACAGAATGAATAGTGTTTTGGTGGGAATATATAATAATATGAGACGACACTATATAGAAGCATTCGGAACGGATTTCCGAGTTCGTATTAGTGATCCAGGGGGAAAATAAGTGTATGTAAAAGCTGTCGGATTCTGAAAAACCGCACTTTTATTTTCTCCGAGAGTTCCCTGGACACTGATATCCTTAAGTATTTAACGAATGGATTTAAGGAATATAAATTGGAAAGTTAGAAAGAAAGATGGAGAATGATAGTATTAATATTAGGAAGATTCCCGGTAAAACCCTAACTAGAAACGATTGAGTTATTCCCTCGAACGATTAGCGAATTAAGCAATAAACGGACAAAGAAACAAGTAGAGGAAGCAAGAGTCTTGTGCAAGCTACTAGAAAAAATATCTAGTAACCAAGTGGGCAAGAGTAACTAGAATGGTCATGGAATAAACTAGTACTTAGCAAAACAAACCAACTAGTTAGCTTACAACCATCCAAATCTTGACACATGCCTTGTAATTTTCATCATCCAATACATCATACTCCACTAGCACCACTTGGATGAGATATTATCTCACACAAATCACTTTATGCATTATTGGTCAATCAACCAAGCAAGAAACTCTCCCCCCCTCTTCCAAGAACACCATTCGGCCCTTCCAATAATTCCAAAACCAAAATCCACCTTCCCACCATTGTTTGTTCTTGAAATAATTATGGTGAGTCTTATATTTCATAAAACTTATCTCCTCAAAATCTTAGCTCCAAATTCCTTTGTTTGCATTTTCAAAAAAAAAAATCAAGAAAGAGGAGCATGAATAGTGTTTCTTATGAACTAACTTGTTTTTTTTCTTGTTTTCATGGATGATATAGCAAGCTTAGCACACCTAAGGACCATACAAAGCTTAGTGAGGCTAGTAAACACTCTAAGGAAGGTATAAGACTTGAAAACCCTTGGTGTTGTTTTGAGATTTTATAAGTTTTATGGATGATTTAGTGATTAGTATGTTATGGTATGCTTAGATCCTTGTTATTAGTTGTTATGATTATGATTTGGCTTATGAACCATGTAATGGTTAAGATGAGTTGTTGATATACTAGTCATGATGTTTATTATGTGTTGGGATGGTTGAATTGATCTTGGTTAGATCATAGTAAAGTGTAAAAACTTTGGAAAACGCGTAAACATAGCCGTTATAATGTCCGATTTTACAATATCATGTTTTGTGTGCCATTTTTCATATCAAGACCCTACTGTCCAGAAACTTTTTCTGCCATGATAGGATAGGTTATGTTATAAGCTTCGTTTTGATATAAGGAACGTGTGAAACGGACTTACGGTTTAGGAGTTACGGCCGGTTTACTAAAAGTATTTCGAAACCGTAACCGAGAATTCGTAACTAAAATTGAACCCTCGTAAAATATGTAAAGTCATGACGAATCTTGGTAAATAAATAATAGAGGTAAAAAGGAAGGCGTGAGAGAAAACCGTATGTCAAAAGGATCGTTTTTCGATTTATTAAAAATGTTCGAGTCGAGGTTAAACGCGAACGAACCCCTAAAAGACGACTCTTTTCTAACTTCGGTAAAACACTTAGAAAACGGGCGATAAAACTCGGTGTATAGTATTGGTTCGTAACGATCGACTTTAGAACTCATATGACTTAAGTATGTCCCAAGTATAAGTACAATGACATGTCGTATTAACGAACGAATGTTGGGTCGGATCAGTGATAAAAGTAATCCACTAAAAGGGGTATAACGAGATAACTCGAGAACGTGTTTCGAATTAAGTATAACTTAACTTTTAATATGTTAAGTGATTAATCCCGAATGCCTTGGCTATTTATAGATCACCAAGCTGAACCGGGACCCGCTACCACTACCCCTTACCGTACTCGACTACCAGGCAAGTTTCAATTTCCCTTCTTTTAGGCTGTTGTTGTGATTGAATAAATGTATATATATGATTGCTGATATACATATGCCATTGCATGCATGCCTACTTTCAAGTTGAATTGATATACTTGTTCCCTGAATATTATTGTTGGCTTATAAGCTAGATAGTTATATATCAGTTATAAGCCGGTTATTGTAAGACCCTCGTAGAAGGGCGTATACATCTTATTAATCAAAAATAGACCGGGAGTCAATATTCCTTGATATATCGAGATTACCTCGGAGGAAAATATTTAAGTAAATATTTTCTATTATTCAGGCGACGAATATTATTTGAATATTCGTTCGAGATTATTTATTTTAATGATCCTTACTTCAAATAATTATTTGAACGTGATCATTCGACGAATAATATTTGTCAATATTCATTCAGAGTCGAATTGATTATCGATTATTATTTCGAATACTCTTCTAAAGATGAGACTACTAAATGAATATTATGTGGACATTCATTTAGAATATTATTTTATTAAATAAATATTACTTTTGAAAATTCATTTAAGGTATTAAGTACTTGATGAATATTATCTTCAATATTCATCTGAAGCTTGATTTACTTATCGAATATTATATCGTATATTCCTTTAAAGCTTGGATTACTAAATGAATATTACCTGATATTCATTTAGAATATTATTCATGAAATGAATATTACTTTATCAATATTCATTTAAATTCCTAATTAATTATGAATATTATTTTGAATATTCATCAGGGTTCTATTTAATCATCGAATATTATTTTAAATATTTTAAATATTCCTTTCAGGACTTATTAAGTAATGAATATTATTTCGAATATTCATTTGATTATTTAATTATGCAATAAATATTCTCTCGATATTTCTTCAAGAATTATTTGGGAAATACTCTGATTAAAGATATTCTTTCATATTTCTAAATAATCTGTAAAATATTTTAATTCAATAAATATTCTATGAATATTGATTCCATACTTAGAATAACCTCAATAAGGTTTATCTTCTTCGATTATTACGGAAAATATCTCGGAGTCATATTATTATTAATCTTATACCAAGAAAGGTTCTCAGACATCATTTTTCTTTGAGTCTATCCCCTTAATAATAAGGGAACCTTACTTGGAAAAATGTTATTTATCTTGTCGACTTCCCGATCATAAAGTATTCTCTTCACTCGCAACTCGGGTGCTGTTGACTTATTAAGTCATTGTTTACCTTCTCATCTTTCGAGGGGTAAGATTGTTGGAACAAGTTGATATTCGTTACCAAGCAATAGCTTGGAAGTTATTGGTGAATTTTCCTTTCCAACTAGATACGACTACTTTGTAGAGTCTTATCAACAAGTATTATACTTGGGGAAAGGGGGACGAACGTAACGTTCAGAATCATGAATTCTATTTGAACTAGGAGTCGTGTAAGAGGCCGAGTAGCGCCGGTCCATCCCCTTTGGCCCAACCGTTGGCCGGGGAGAGCTAGTAAGGCGGTAAACAAGTAAAGCCGTCAGTTCTTCCTTCTACCGGTAGTAAATCTAAATTGAGCTGTACGATCTCGACTGATCATCAAGATTGGAACAGCGGGCGCGGTGAATACTCCATCAATGGTTCATCATCCAAATTTATTTATTTCCTGCAACATGATTACTGTTGGCAGAGTTGGAAAAGGGTCATAACTGGAATTGCAACCTTTTCTTGCAAGTTCCTCTTCTTAATAACAATACGAATATCTCGCTTACCTTGATGTAGCAGATATTTCTACAAACAAATACTTTAAGTTACCTTGTAACTTCATCGTTCATATTATACTGGCATCATTTCCGTAAATGCATGGCATATGGTTTGAAAGATACTTTTGAACTGTTATACATTATCGTTCAGTTATGTATTATTGTTGGTGGGCTATTGCTCACCCTTGCTTTATTTTTATATCACAACAACAGCTAGACTAGATGACTCGCACAAGGCGCACTCGACGCGGGCGAGGACGATGAGACTACCAGAGCTGAAGAAGAAGCTATTGGTAGGGTATATTTATTCTTTCAGTACCAAGAATATGGTCTAGTATGACATATGTAAATGGATGGCAAAGAGTATGTATTTATATTGAAATTCTTTTGGATTGTAAGAACTCATAATGTGATTAATAAAAATTTGATTGTTACTCTGATTTCATCTCTGGGACTATAACGGGTGTGTTTTATATTGTTGTGTTGGGTTATAGAGACGTAATTTATTTTATGTTAAGGAAAGTTCAATTGTTGTGGACAGAATTGGAAACCGTAACCACCGGATCCCGGACCCCGGATCTGGGGGTGTTACATTTGTGGTGCTACTGCAACTTTTCAAAGGTGTATGATGGCTATTTTCTCAGATATGATTGGCACGAATGTGGAGGTTTTCATGGATGACTTCTCAGTTTTTGGTACTTCGTTTGATGAGTGTTTGCATAATCTTGGCTTGGTATTGAAAAGGTGTGTGGAGACCAATTTGGTGCTTAATTGGGAGAAGTGTCACTTTATGGTACATGAAGGAATTATTCTTGGGCACAAGGTATCTCGTAGAGGACTTGAGGTGGATAAAGCTAAAATTGAGACTATTGAAAATCTTCCTCCACCTATTTCAGTTAGAGGAATTCGCAGTTTTCTTGGTCATGCGGGTTTTTATCGGTGATTCATCAAAGATTTCTCGAAAATTTCTAAGCCTTTGTGCACTTTTATTGGAGAAGGATGTTCCTTTCAAGTTTGATGAGGATTGCTTAGCAGCTTTCGAGCTCTTGAAGAAGAAGTTGACTACTGCACCTATTATTACTGCACCAGATTGGAGTGAGCCATTTGAGCTAATGTGTGATGCTAGTGACTGTGCCATTTGTGCTGTTCTTGGTCAGAGGAAGGAGAAAATTTTTCATGTGGTTTACTATGCTAGTAAAACCCTTAATGATTCATAGTTGAACTACACCACCACAGGAAAAGAGCTCTTGGCTGTTGTCTATGCTTTTGAGAAATTTCGAGCCTATTTGCTTGGCACGAAGGTGATTGTTTACACAGATCATGCAGCTATCATATATTTGATGTCAAAGATGGATTCAAAGCCTAGGTTGATTCGATGGATTCTATTGCTTCAAGAATTTGATGTGGAGATTAAGGACAGAAAAGGAACTGAAAACCAGGTGGCGGATCATCTTTCGAGGTTAGAGGACCACGGTAAGAATTCACAGGCTTAATTTCTTATCAATGAATCTTTTCCCGATGAGCAACTTTTCAGGGTACAAGGAGAGGAGCCATGGTTTGCAGATTATGTGAACTATCTTGTTAGTGACATCATCCCTCCAGATTTGTCATATGCTCAAAATAAGAAGTTTCTACATGATGTGAAGTGGTACCATTGGGACGAGCCGTATTTGTTCAAACAAGGTGTGTATCAGATTATCAGGCGTTGTATTCCGTATGGCGAGACCGAGGGTATGTTGAGGGATTGCTACTCCACTATTTATGGAGGTCATTATGGTGGGGAGAAGATAGCAGCTCGTGTTCTTCAAGCAGGTTTCTATTGGCCTACATTGTTTAAGGATGCTCACCAGTTCGTTTTGAGGTGTGATCGTTGTCAGCGAGTTGGTAATATCTCTAGGAGGAATGAGATGCCTCTTAACATGCTCCTTGAGGTGGAGGTCTTTGATGTGTGGGGTATCGATTTCATGGGACCATTTGTTTTGTCTTGCAATAATCAGTACATCTTGCTAGCTGTGGACTATGTCTCTAAATGGGTTGAGGTGAAGGCCTTAGCAACTAATGATGCTAAAGTGGTGCTGAATTTTCTTCATAAGTAGATCTTTACGCATTTTGGAACTCCGCGATCTATTATTAGTGATGAGGGGACTCATTTCTGTAATCGTCAATTTACTGCATTGTTGGCGAAGTATAGTGTGACACATCGTGTTGCAACTGCTTATCATCCTCAAATAAACGGTCAAGCGGAGGTGTCTAATCATGAAATTAATAGAATTCTATAGAAGGTGGTGAATCCATCAAGGAAGGATTGGTCTTTGAAGTTTGAGGAAGCAGTATGGGCGTATAGAACAGCTTACAAAACTCCTTTGGGAATGTCACCTTATCAGTTGGTGTTTGGCAAGGCTTGTCATCTGCCGGTTGAGCTAGAGCATAAAGCTTTTTGGGCGATAAAGAAGTTGAATCTAGATAATAAAGCTGCTGGTGAGAAGCGGTTACTGTAGTTGAATGAGTTAGAGGAGTTTCATTCGCAGGCTTACGAGAACCACAAGATGTATAAGGAGAAAGTGAAGAGGTGGCACGGTAGAAGGTTGATTCATAAGGCTTTTGTGCCTGGTCAATTAGTTTTGCTGTTCAATTCATGCCTCAAGCTTTTTCCTGGGAAGCTCAAGTCAAGGTGGTCTGGGCCGTTCACTGTGAAAACCGTATTTTCGCATGGAGCCGTTGAGATTTTTGAAAAGCCATCTGATCAGGCGTTCAAGGTGAATGGTCAGCGGTTGAAGCATTATTATGTTGGTGATCCTTTGAATCGTGAGACAGATTCAATCGTTTTGGCAGAAACATAACGTTCGAGCGTCAAGTCAAGCTTGTGACGTTAAATGAGCGCTTCGTGGGAGGCAACCCTTGTGATTTAAGATTATTATGTAGTATGTATTAGTGGTAGGAATTCAAAAAAAAAAATTTGTGAAGGAACAGTAACTGGTCGCGCAGGTTGCGCAAGTTCTCGCGCAGGTTGCGCCTGTTCTTACTGCTCAGATCCGAAAATTGGTGTTAAAACACCAATTTTTTCCTCTCTTCCCCTCTTATTCCTAAATCTAAACCTATTTCACTCTAAATTCAAATCCTATCATCTCTTAATTCTAACCTACATCCAATTCACTCTCCACTTCTATATATACACATCTATACCTATATATATACACACAACCCACATCTTTAAAAAAAAAACCAAAAATCTCTAAACCCTCCATCCATTCAAGTTCAAGAAGGATTGTTCAAGTTTGGGGGAATTCTAATTGCAAGGGCACCTCTTTGATTCGATTGGGTAATTTTCAAATCTCATCTTGTTAATTTACTACGAATTTATGTTTTTGTGGATTGTTGTGGGGATTTTTGTGTTCTTGAATTAGTTGATTGTTGGTATATTGTTGGATGGCCCCAGAAAGGCAACGTTTGGCGGGGAGTAGTAGTGGTACTCGTCCATCTTCGGACGAGGATTCCAATTCGGGAGGAGAGGTAGTGAAGTTTGTGTCTCGGATGCCGAAGCGGAGTATAATAGGCTGTTGTCTAGGGGGATTATTCGGGAGAGAATGCTGTTGCCTTCTAAATTGGGTGAGATGATTGCTATGATTGAGGAGAGGGGTTGGGCTCGATTTTGTGAAATTGCCAACGATGTCCCGTTGAATATTGTTCATGAATTTTATGCAAATGCTAAAGAGGACAAGAATAGTTACACGGTTATGCAGGGTATGGCTGTGGAGTATACACCACGTGCAATTCGTAATCTTATTGGGCAACCACCGATGCCTAGAGGTGTCGAGGACTGGGGCAGGAAATCAAAGGAGGATGTTGACTTGGATGCATTGTTAGCAGAGTTATGTAGTCCAGGTACAGTGTGGAAACTCGGGCAGGGTGAGGAGAAGAAACATTTTCCTGCATCGTCACTGACTAAGTTTGCAAGGGCATGGTTTTATTTCATTTGCTTTAATATCTTACGATCCTCGCATGTGGCGGATGTAACCGTTGTTAGGGCTGTTTTACTTTAGGGCATTCTTAAGGGCGAATACATTGACATTGGTTATGTCATTAATCAGAATATACTTAACTTTTTGGGAGGTCGTTCGCTAGGCAAGTTGCCTCATGCTTCTATTATCACGGAGTTATGTAAGGTACAAGTGAAATGGTCCGAGGATGAGCCTATGGAGAAGGCCATGGCCCCGATTGATGATGCGTCTATTGAGAGGATGGTTGAGTGGTCTGGCAGCGTTCCACATCCTAGAGGGTTAGGTTTTAGAGTCGATGGTGCTGGTGGTCAGGGAGCGGGCGCTCCACCACGTGTTCCTATCATTGCACGAGCCGGTCCTTCGAGGAGCAGAAATGAGATGACGGCTTTGGATACTCACTTCCGACGCTTGAATAGGCGTATTGAGGCTATGCACGATAGCAACCGTCAGTATGCGGAGGATATGACTTCGGCTTTGAGTACAGCATTTCAGTTGACGGGTATTACGGTCCAGTGGCCCGTTTATGGAGCTCGCACTGTCTATCCACCTCCTTATTCACCCGAGGAAGGTGACGATTCTGATGAGTAGGTATGTTTTCTACTATCCCTCGTATTTACTTCCATTCAATGCGGACATTGAATCTTTCAAGTTTAGGGGTGGTTTGGGGGATAAGTAGTGTTGTATGTTGTATTATTATGTCATTGTATTCATATAGGAAATCATGTTTTGTATGTTTAGTGTAATTCATTTGTAGTTGTGTTTATTTTGCATTTTTGGTTCATTTAGGACATTTTGTTATTGTGCTTGTTTATCATGTGAGTTCATTTTAGTTGCATTTTCATGGCATGCATTTTTCATGATCCCTTAGGACGAGCTGAATCTGATTAGTGGGTAGATGTTTTATTGACTGTGATATTGATGAATAGAGGGCTGGTTTATAGTTCCTAGGAATTGACTTGCATGTTATGGAAACAAAATTTTTACATAAGTCTCATTAGGTTGCTTTTTGGCTAGGTTGAAATTATGCTTGTTTGTTAGTTTTAATATTTAATCACTTGATTATATTTAGAATTTTCGTTATTCCCTTGATAAAATTGGAACACTAAAATCTAAGTTTGGGGGAAATTAGGGATTTCATGCTAGTTGTTATGTGTTAAAATGGCTAGTAGCCGGCTCATGTTTATGAGTAGTCTAGGGTTGGATGAGATGGAGCGAAACGCACTCATTCCAATTTAGTTGAAAAAAAAAAGAAAAAGGAAAAAAAACAGAAAAAGCAGAAAAAAAAATCATGTAAATGGAAAAAAAATGCATATTAACCAGGGTGAGCTCTTTAATACTCGAGCAATTAAGTTCTGGGGGACTTTGTGCCTAGTGACCTAAGGCTTTTATAGTCTGGGATCCACTAACCCAACGCTCGCTACATGGGTATTATTGTATAAGCCTTTAGGGGTCTCATCCATTGCACGGTTAAATAAGCATGCGTTATTGTGTATAGTATTATGTGTCGTAGTTGTTAATAATAAAGCATGAATTCCTGGCTAACTCGGATAAGGATAAGGTGTTCCTAGGTTATGAAGTGTTTACCGTCTATTCTACTTATAAACCTGTGATTTTCTTGATGAAGAGCATGTATGATTTTTAATCTAGTTTTAGGAGTATATCTGATGATCACCGCACGCACACACGTTTCTGTTCATGTATTGTTAGTATACGGGGACTTAGTCGAGCTCTATTTGGATGTATTGCATTATTTGAGATATTTGCTTGTTGGTTGGTTTTGGTGAATCTAAAGGGGATCGTTGCATTTTCATGTTAGTAGCATACATGCATTGCATTGTTTTTGCATTGTTTAGTTAGATGGATTTTGTGGGTACATTCGCTATAGGCCCTCACGAGACCTTACTCGTCCACTAGGGCTGCCTAGGGATTTAAAGGGCTTGTTGCATATGCCAAATGCAACTGTGATCACCTACGGAAGTGGTACTAGTTAGTTGTATATTTGTTATGCTTGAGGACAAGCATCGGTTTAAGTTTCGGGGTGTGATAAATGGATTTTATATTTACTTGGATCGCTTCAATTCGGCTTAGATTGATTCACTTGGCCTCAAGTTTATTGTAGTTTTGATGTGTTTTAGTGAGTTGTGCAGGAAGTGACCCTAGAAGAGGAAAGAGCATTTCAATGTGATTGCAAGGTGGAATTTGAAAGCTAGAATGAAAGTTCATCGCGTTGCGAGATTGCCGGAAGAAACGGAATGCAATTCGGAGTTTAAACGAAGAATGTGAGCAATTTCAAGCAGCTGGACAGAATGTGGTCGTGCAACTTGCACCAATCTCGCACAGCTTACGCCAGAATTACTCAAAACAGTGCCTAGCCGCGTAACTTGCATGCCCTGCCGCGCAACTTGCGCCAGATTTCGCTGAAAGTTCCTGTTTTTACCTAATTTGAGTTGTAATTGTAATATAGGGTATTTCCTTGTTGGATAAGTTTTCTAGGGCTTATAAAAACACATCCGATCATTGTAAATTATAACAATCTTACATATTATCATAGAAACACAAGAGAGAAAACCGGAGAAGGATTCAATATCGCTCATGACAAGCGACGGATCAAGATCTACTTCATCTTTTGTATTCTTAGGCGTACTTTGGATTTGCTTTTAACTCTTACTTTAATAATATTATTATCTTCATTCAATTCTTATTTTTCATCATGTTTACATTAGAACCCATGATGGCGATCGGTTCGATTATGAACTAATCGACGTCATGGGATCCTAATGGAGTTATTTATGGAATTTAGATGTTGATTGCCTAATTGATATGTGTGTGGTGAATTTGCGATATCCTTGTATGGTTGTGCTTAATTTAAATAGATGCGTAGCTAACATCTATCTTGTTAATCTTTAGTGAAGCGACAGTGGATCTTTAGATTTAGAACTTGTCATGCTAGCATAAGTTTGTGAATGATATTCATGATTTGTGATGTGATTTTAACCATCTCATACTACCTTGTGTATCTTTGTGGATAACTTGTTCTTCAACCATTATGTTTTCAAATTCTATAGACATATAGGGTCTAAACATAATTGGTGCTTGCATGATTTCTATCTCTTTTGTGGATATTGTGTATATTGGTGTGAGGGTACAGAAAGGTAACGTATACTGATTTCGTGTTGTCCGATTAGTTATCGTAACCACCACATATGTTGATTAAGGGCATGATCTCTAAAGGAAGTATTTAATGAAGTTAGGATCCCATGTTTCTCCATTCATAAGTAAAACAGTTTTTAATCACAGTGTTAGTTGTTCTCTTTAGTTAAATTAGATAATCAAACCCAACTTGTCAATCGTCTTACCATTGAGCAATAATCATACATTGTTGATTAGGTACATAAACTTAATTATACAATCTCTGTGGGAACGACTTGACTTTTCATATATTACTTGTGACCACGTACGCTTGCGTGATTTTGTGCTAACAGAGACCCTGCGGACTTTTACATCCCTTAGAGATTCCCGAATGGAAATGGGAACATATAGCCATGGATTTCGTAGTAGGTTTACCCAGAACCAAAGCCAATCATGACGCCATATGGGTAATTATAGACCGACTAACGAAGTCAGCTCACTTCCTTCCGATCAATGAAAGATACACTGTCGACAGATTAGTAGATATTTACTTAAAGGAGATAATAGCGAGACATGGAGTTCCAGTCACCATAGTATCTGATCGAGATCCCAGATTCAACTCCAGATTTTGGAAGAGCTTTCAAGAATGTGTAGGAACCAGACTGAACATGAGTACCGCCTATCACCCTCAGACAGACGGGCAAAGCGAAAGGACCATTCAAACATTGGAAGATATGTTGAGAGTCTGTGCTATAGACTTTAGAGGAAATTGGGATGACCATTTGCCGTTGATTGAATTCTTCTACAACAATAGCTTTCATTCAAGCATAGGGATGCCACCCTACGAGGCCCTTTATGGAAGGAAATACAGATCTCCCTTATACTGGGATGAAGTTGGAGAACGAAAGATGCTCGGGCCCGAAGTGGTTCAACGGACTAAAGATGCAGTAGACTTGATCAGAGGACGGCTGGTAGCAGCCCAAGATCGACAAAAGAAGTATGCAGATTTGGCTCGGAAGGACAAGGAATATGAAGTAGGAGACCTATTATTCTTAAAGGTATCTCCTTGGAAAGGGTTAATGAGGTTTGGAAAGAAAGGAAAACTGAGTCCTATATACATTGGACCATTTGAGATCTTCAGACGCATCGGAGACCTAGCTTACGAACTGGCATTACCTCCAAACTTACAACCAGTGCACAACGTGTTTTATGTTTCGATGTTAAGAAAATATAATCCAGATGCTAAGCATATCGTGGAATATGAACACGTAGACATACAACCAGACCTAACCTATGTGGAACAGCCTGTGGAAATCATAGACAGAAAGGAACAAGTGCTCCGAAACAAGGTCATCAAGTTAGTCAGAGTTTTGTGGCAGAACCATAATATGGAAGAATCGACTTGGGAACTAGAGAGCGAAATGCTGGAAAAGTACCCCCGTTTGTTTTCAAACTGATTCCGGGACGGAATCCTTTTAAGGAGGGGAGACTGTAAGGACCTGGATTTTGGTAGTAATTAAAACTTTTATTATGTAATGGAGTATGAATGTATCAGTGGTTCCCTAAAAGGGTTAAGGAACGTCCAAAAGAGAACAGGGACATTTTTATAAATATAAGGAATAAAAAGAGAATAGAGTGTGAATAGTGTTTTTGGTGGAAATGAGATTATTATTAGACGACATTATATAGAAGTACCCTGAACGGATTTCTAAGTTCGTATTGATGATCCATGGACAGAATAAGTGTATGTAAATGATATTGAAATTTGAAGAATAGCACTTTTATTTTTTCCCGAAAATTTCCTAGATACAAAAGGATCAATGGATATAATATGGAGTTAAGGAATTGTGTCACATTAAATCAATGGAATGCTACTTATAAGTTGTAACGTATTGATTTTACTAACGAGGTACAAAGAGAATCAAATTGGTGGAAAAAGGAGAAATCAAGTGACTTAAGTGCAAGTCAACTAAGGAATGATGAAGTTGCATTTTTACAAAAATGGACTTGCTTAACATGGTGATGACATTTGGACCAATGTTAATTAGACAACACAAAAGCAAAGTAGATGAAGATGCATCCAATATATATAGATATATATATCGATAATACAAGTATTAGTAGGTATTAAAACAAAACAAAACAAGAAAAAAAAAGAAACAAACACATTTCATTGAAGAAAACTCTCGGCCAAATGAAGAAAAAGAGGGAAGGAGGAGATTTCACCATTCAAATTTCTCAAGCTATAGCTTAAATTAAAGAGGAACATTAGTAGAAGGTATATCCAAGAGCTTAACATCATACTTTAAGGTTATCATTTTCAAAATGATTCAAGAAAGTGATGATGAATAGTAACTAACATTCTTGTTTTGGTTTTGATGACTGTTTATGGCTTCTTGGTCATTCTTTTAGCAAGAACTAAGGCTTGTAAGGATACTCTAGCATTATAAGCGACAAACAAAGGTATAATACTTGAACCCTTTTGGAGAATTATGAGATTTAGTTGAGTTTAGTGATTTCATGTATGGTATAAGCATTTATTCATGATTATGTGATTGATTTAGTTAATTTGAGATATGTGATGAATATGATGGTGAAGTAAAATGTTCTTGGACTTATGAGATGAATATTATGTGTATAAGATGTATGATATTCTCGGTGTGGCTTGGTTGTTGTGGTAAATTTGGAAACGTTCAAGTTATAGCCGTCGTAATGCCGAAATTTCGTTAAACCCTGAAAATTGTGTATAATAGTAGGTATAAACTTCTGACCTTGATGAGAAACTGACCTATACTTGTAGATCTTGAGTCATAGATCATTTTGATGAAAGAATCGAAACAAACGGACTTACGGTTTAGGAATTATGACCGATTTACTAAAAGTGGTTTAAAACCGTAAGTATGAGTTCCTAACCGGAATTGAACCCCCTTAATATGAATAATTTGGTTGTGAATCATGGTAATTAAATACTAGATATCATAAGGAAGGTGTGAGAGAAAACCTCATCCGAAAAGAATCGTTTTTCAATTTTATAAAAATGTTCAAATTAAGGCAAAGTGCGAAGGAAACCCCTAAAAGAACACTAGGTTATAACTTCGGAAAACCACTTAGAAAATGAATAATAAATGTTGATAATGAGTATAGTATAATATAATGACGTACCTTGATAATGAGTAAGTGTCGGATCATAACGACAATAGTAAAAGTTAACTTGAAAGCGTATTTTAGTTAAGTAAAGTAGATACTTGGCTTTTCAAAAATGTTAACTGATTAACCTTGAATAATGTTGGATTGCTTATAGATCACCGGACTGATCGGAGACACGTTACCCCTACGACCCTTCCAGGCAAGAGTTCTTTTATCCTTACTTTAATTAATTATAAAAATTCCTGGAAAATAATTTTGTTGAAAAATGTATATATGTATACATGAATTCATATTATCGCTTTGGCAAGGGGA
Source organism: Saposhnikovia divaricata (assembly GCA_036435485.1). Lineage (NCBI taxonomy): Eukaryota > Viridiplantae > Streptophyta > Magnoliopsida > Apiales > Apiaceae > Saposhnikovia > Saposhnikovia divaricata. Next base: position 130,705,081 of record CM071594.1, on the reverse strand, counting down.
CATGTAAACTGATTTTCTGAAAATTATTTATTAACATGATTAATGCAAGGTACTCTATGGCTAAATTGGGGTAATTTGGAAAATGGGATTACGAAAAGGAAATTTTCAAAATAAATGGAATAACAACTTGATAATGGGGATTCTATCATTGGGCTGAGTTCAATGAAGTCCAGCTTGTAATATTTTATTCCGACCCATGTGTTGCCGAGGGGGGGATAGTGGAGAACTTCCTCCAGGGATGATGACCGGAGAGGATCATTCCTTCTACTAGTAGTAAACAGGAACATGTACGTATAGGGTGACTGATCATCGTCCTGTCGTATCTGGCTATGATGAAGATCCCCTAAATTCTTAAATAATTGTTGAAAATTTCATTGCATTAATATGTTGGAAAAGAATGAATTGGTATGAAACAATGAATGGTATCAAGGAATTAGAAGAGAAACTGATATTATATCTTTATAATGAATAACAAGCAAGTTTATGTTGGTGTATTGTTGCGAAAACAAAATACAGATATTTATGAAAATGTTTTCCTTACTTTACTTTGTAACTTCATCGTTTATACTTTATTGAAACAACTTTGTTAAATGAACAACCCACACTTCCACAGCTTTTATAAATTGTTCTACTTCAAACAGGATATAAAATTTTATCTTGCTGAGCTATTTTAGCTCACTCTTGCCTATGTTTATATCACAGCTATAGCAGATGCCGCCGATACGTCGCACCACACCCCGGAAGCGAGTAAGGGCAGGGATATATGATAGGGATCTGTCGCCTATTAATGAGGTAGCATATATATATATATATATATATATATATATATATATATATCCAGGGTAAGAGTAGACGTGTTTAAGTTAAATCAGAAGTTTTCAAGAATGTGTAGGGACCCGGCTGAACATGAGCACAGCCTACCACCCCCAGACAGATGGGCAAAGTGAAAGGATCATCCAAACGCTAGAGGATATGTTGAGAGTCTGCGCGATAGACTTCAAAGGAAATTGGGATGATTACTTGCCATTGATCGAGTTTTCCTACAATAACAGTTTCCATTCAAATATAGGAATGCCACCTTATGAGGCCCTTTATGGAAGGAAATGTCGATCTCCCTTGTATTGGGAAGAAGTTGTAGAGCGAAAGATGCTCGGGCCCGAAGTGGCCCAACGAACTAAAGATGCAGTAGATCTAATCAGAGGGCGGTTGGTAGCAGCCCAGGATCGACAAAATAAATATGCCGACTTAGCTCGGAAAGGCAAAGAATACGAAGTAGGGGACCTAGTGTTCTTGATAGTGTCACCTTGGAAAGGTTTAATGAGATTTGGGAAGAAAGGGAAGCTGAGTCCCAGATACATTGGACCATTTGAGATCTTAAGACGGATTGGGGAACTAGCTTATGAACTGGCATTGCCCCCAAATCTACAGCAGGTGCACAATGTGTTCCATGTTTCGATGCTGAGGAAGTATAACCCGGATGCCAAGCACATTGTAGCGTATGAGCAAGTGGACATGCAACCAGACTTGACCTATATAGAGCGACCTCTGGAAATCATAGACCGGAAAGAACAAGTGCTCCGAAACAAGGTCATTCAGCTAGTCATAGTTTTGTGGCAGAACCACAATGTAGAAATCAACCTGGGAGCTTGAAAGCGCAATGCTAGAGAAGTACCCCCACTTGTTTTCAAACTGATTCCGGGACGGAATCCTTTTAAGGAGGGGAGACTGTAAGAATCCAGATTTTGGGAAGAATTAAAACTTTTATTTATTTAAGGATGTAAGAATGAATAGTGGTTACGGCTACGATGTAATAGTAGATATTTTGAAAGAACGAATGGAATTCGACTTTATTATTTCTATGTCTTGAAGAATGCTAACGATGGACAACTTAGGTAAGAATAATCTATCTCCTAGAAGAATAAGGTATGACAATTTCAAGCAGGAAAATATTCTCATGTCATCTATATCGATAACGATTAATCCAGTGGTTTCGTAAAAAGGTTAAGGAAAGATCGAAAGCAAATACGGACAATTGTACAACCCTAAGAGAATAAGTAAAGAATAAAGAATGAATAGTATTTTTGGTGGAAGTGAGAATAATATGAGACGACACTATATAGAAGTATCCGGAATGGATTTCCGAGTTCGTATTAGTGATCCAGGGGGAAAATAAGTGTATGTAAAAGCTGTCGGATTCTGAAAAACCGCACTTTTATTTTCTCCGAGAGTCCCCTGGACACTGATAGACTTAAGGAATTAACGAATGGATTTAAGGAATATAATTTGGAAAGATAGAAAGAAAGATGGAGAATGATAGTATTAATATTAAGAGGATTCCCGGTAAACTCTAATTAGAAATCCGTGAAATATTCCCACGAACGATCAATCGAAACGAGCAATAACCGGACACAGAATCAAGCAGAGAAAGCAAGATACATGCATGAACAAGTGATAAACATCTAGTAACTAGCAAGTAACTAGATCAATTAGAATGCAACTAGTACTTAGGAAACAAACCACTTGGTTATCATTAAACCACCAAAATATCAGCACATGGCTTGCTAATTACATCATCTAGTGTATCATGCCTTTAATAAAGCTACTTTATGACCCAAGGATAATATCTTGACATAACAATAATTCATTTAGTCTAGCAACCAAGAGAACAAAGCAAGCAAACCATCATCTCTCTCCTTTTTCCATCCATTCGGCCAAGCAAGAAATTCCAAATCCAAAATCCATCTTCCACTCCTTGTTTGATCTTGAAACTTTTAGCGTAAGTCCTATATTTCATAAAAGTAATACCCTAGAAATTATAGCTTCAATCTCCTCTTTTACCATTTTCAAAAAAATCAAGAAAGGTGAGGATGAATAGTGTTTCTTATGACTAAACTTGAATTTTCTTGTTTTTCATGGTTGATCTAGCAAGCTTAATCACTCCTAAGGATCATAAAAAGCTTATTGAGGCTAGTAAACACTCTCAAGAAGGTATAAAGTCCTTGAAACCCTAGATCCACTTTGAGGTTTATGTATGATCTTGAGTTATATAAGTTAGTTATGGTTATGTTAAGATTATAAGCATGATTATGTATGGATCTTGGATAAATGTTAAAAATAGTTAGATGTATGGAAAGGTATTGCTTGGCCTCAGTTCATGTGTATTAATCATGTATATGTTGTTTGGAATGGATACCATGTTTATGGGAAGATTTGAAATTGGTAGATATTCGATTTACAGCCGTTATAATGTCCGATTTTACAATACCATGTTTTGTATGCCATTTTCCGTGTCAAAACCCTACTGTCCAGAAACTTTATCTGCCATGATAGGATAGATAATGTTCCAAGCTTCGTTTTGATATAAAGAACGTGTGAAACGGACTTACGGTTTAGGAGTTACGCTCGGTTTACTAAAAGTAGTTCGAAATCGTAACCGAGAATTCGTAATTAAAATTGAACCCTCGTAAAATACGTAAGTAAGTGGTGAATCTTGGTAATTAAATAATAGATGTAAAAAGGAAGGTGTGAGAGAAAACCTCATGTGAATCGGATCATTTTTCGATTTTATAAAAATGTTCGAATCTAGGTTAAACGCGAACGAACCCCTTAAAAGTATAACTTTGGTTATAACTTAGAAAACGAGCGATAAAACTCGAGATATAATCTTGGTTCGTAATCGATCGAATTTAGAACTTATACGACTTAAGTGCACACTAAGTGTGAGTACGATGACATGTCTTAATGACGAACAAATGTCGAATCGTATCGGTAATAAAAAGAGTTACACTAAAAAGGGGTATATCGAGATAATTCGAAAACATGTTTCGACTTAAGTTAATACTTAACCTTTTTGAAAAGTGTTAAGCGATTAACCTCGAATCTCTTGACTATTTATAGATCGCCGAGCTGACCCGGGATACCCTACCACTACCCCTACCCGTGCTCAATTACCAGGCAAGTTTCAACTTTCCCTTTTTAGGCTGTTGTTGTGATAATATATGCTTTCTGTTATACATATGCCATAGCATGCATGCCTACTTTCAAGTCATATTGATATACTTGTTCCTTGATTGTTCTTTGGCTTATAAGTAGATAGATAATATATCGATTATAAGCCGGATGTCGTTAAAACCCTTAGAGAAGGGCATATGAATCCTAATTGTTGAATATAGACCGGGAGTCAGTACTTCTTGATATATCGTAATTATTTTCGAGGGAAATATTTAAGTAAATAATTTCCATTATTTGGTTGACGAATGTTATTTGAATATTCGTCCGAGATTACTTAATTAACGATCATTACTTCAAATATTTATTTGACCGTTATCTATTCAATGAATATTATTTTTCAATATTCATTCAAAGACGAACCATTTATCGAATATTATTTCAAATATTTCTATAAAACCTTCGATTATTAAATAAATATCATTCGGACATTCATTTAGAACATCATGTATTAAGGGAATATTATTCTCGAATATTCCTTTAAGGTTTAATTTATTAAATGAATATCACTTGGATATTCATTTAAATTATTAATTATTATATGAATACTATTTTTGAATATTAATTAGAAGTCTTATTTACTTAACGAATATTATTCCAAACAGTTCTTTCCAAATTATTTATTAAATGAATATTATTTTAATATTCATTTAAGTAATTATTTATTCAATAAATATTGTCTTAATATTCCTTCAAGGATTATTTTGAGAAATAATCTGATTAAAAATATTCTTTTATTCATTAAATACTTCCGACTCAATAAATATTCTATAAATATTTATTCAATACTTGGAAACAACTTCAAGGTTGTTTATTTTTCTTCAAATATTATTTTCAACCTTCGATCATTCTGAAAATTCTTCGGAGTCATACGATTAATATTATATTAAGAAAGGTCCTCTAGATTCCATTCTTCACTCGGATCTATCTCTTAAATTATAAGGGAACCTTACTTGAGAAAGGTTCTTTATCTTGTTGACTTCCCGGTCATAGTTTATCCTTTCCACTCGCAACTTGGTTGCTACGGACTCATTAATTCTGTGTGTACCTTCTCATCATTCGAGGGGTAAGATCGTTGGAACAAGTTGATATCCATTAACAAGCAAGAGCTTGGGAAATGTTAGTGAATTTTCGTTTCCAACTAGATACGACTACTTTGTTGAGTCATGTCAACAAGTATTTCACTTGGGGAAGGGAGGATAAACTATACGTTTCAATGCTGTGGATTTACTCGAACTAGGAGTCGTGTGTAAGAGGCCGAGTCGCGCGGTCCATCACAAGGCCTAATCATAGGCCAGGGAGTTACTATTAAAGGCCATTGACAAGTGGAGCCGTCAGTTCTTCCTTCTACCGGTAGTAAACTATATTGGCCTGTACCATGCCCGATTGATCATCAAGGAGTGGAACAGCTGGAGCGTGATAACTCCAATATTGGTTCATCTCCCAAATTGGGAATTCCTTGCAACACGTATCGAAGAGACTTCGTTCAGGTTGTAGAGCTTCGAAAATGTTAATAACTGGAACTGCAATATTTTTCCTTGCAAGTTCCTCTTATATGATAAATAATGATATCTTGCTTATTTTGACTTAGCAGATATTTCCACAAAATAAACACTTTAAGTTACCTTGTAACTTCATCCTTTATATTATACTGGCACTAACTTCGTTAATGCATGGCATATGGAAATAATGATACTTCGAACTGTTATATACTATCACTGTCCTGTTATATTATTATTGGTGGGCTATTGCTCACCCTTGCTTATTTATCATGTCACAACAATAGCTAGGACAGATGGCTTGCGTCAGGCGCACTCGGCGCAAGCGGGTTACCCGACCCACCGGACTCCCCGCTGAGATGCTAGCCGCCATTGCTGAGGTAGCATAGTTAGACAACTTTTGTTTCCTGTTTAACTATATGTATAATTAATGTAATCAACGGCAAAACTTTTAAACTTATGATGTTATCCTTTTGGATTGTAATAACTTTTATTCGTAAACCCTTTTTTGTAAGACTTATTTCAATTTCATCTCTGAGACTATAACTGTGTGTGTGTGAGTGGATTTTATTGTGGGGTCATAGTATGTTACTTATTGATTTTGGACTCAAGTCAAGTATTATGTATGAGTTATAAGACCGTAATGACCCGATCCCTGACCCCAAATCTGGGGGTGTTATAGAGATGGTATCAGAGCGAGAGTTATATATCCCAAGAGATGATACGACGTTATATAATAATAAATTCAATAATATAATAAGACCCTTGTCAGGTTCACCTAAAACCCTTACGGGAACTTTTTAAGTATCATGATAGTAACATAGTTCGTCTTGTGTAGGCGAGCGACATGTCGGCCCAGGAGGCAGTTGCGAGACAGCATGATGAGGACATGTTCCGGACTAGGGACCCGTACTATGAGCACTTTCTTGAGGAGGATACTGAGCCTGAGGAGGAGGACCCTGAGGAGGTCCAGGTTGATGCTGATACTGATGTGATTGATTCTGAGGAGGAGGACCCTGAGGAGGTCCAGGTTGATGCTAACACAGATGTTGTTGAGACTGAGGGGGAGGAGGACCCGGAGGGGATCCAGATAGGACAGGATGCTGAGTTAGTTGCTGAGGATGAGGATTATTGGGTTGTATCTGAGATTAGGACCATGGAGGAGGATACTGATATGACCACTGAGCAGGTCATGGCTGCTGTTGTTGGACAGGCTGTAGATGAGGTTGAGCCAGTGGATGATGCAGTAGGGAGTTCCGGACTACGAGTGCCACCCCTCCCTGTGGAGAGAGCCCCTACCCCACCACCAATACCTATGAGCCCATTTCCCGATGAGTTTGAGGAGCTTACCCCAGAGCCCGAGCAGACAGAGACTGCAGCTCCAACTGAGCCATCCACCCCACCTCATGTCCCGATAGGAGGAGTCCCAGTATGTGTTCACAACTTGATTGTGAATGGGCTTTATAGAGAGTTGTCAGTGGTGGATGCCAGGTTGGCAGAGTCTAAGAGGGAGCTAGCAGCAGAAAGAGCCGCCCGGATGAGGTTGCAGGGCCGGAGGACTATCAGTGACAGGGTTGGGTATAGGGTTGTGACTCGCATCGAGCTGAGGGCTCGGATGAGGGTGCGATAGTTTCCTACTGATGGGCATGGTATGGTAGACAGAGCAGATGCCGAGGAGATTTTCCGCATTGCCATGGGGAGGGTTCGGTTGATGTTTCGTCGTGGCGGCTGATTTCAGATGTAGTGATGCAGTAGTCTAGTTGTCTAGTCATGTACGGACGTAGTAGTGCCGGCTGTTGTAGGGATGGCTTTATTGTACTTATTTTACCTTTTTGCAGACTAGACAGATAGACAGCGTATTTCACTTTTGACTTGTTGTTGTTGTTAGGATGGCTGTAGTTTAAACTATCATTGTAACTCGGATGTTGTACCTTTTCGGTACCTGGTATATATTTGTTTCCCTTTCAGTTATTTCAATTTTGTTGGGATGTGATCATGAGTTTATTAGCATATGTACTGTTTTTCGATTAAGTTGCCATGAGGTATAAAACTGTGGGATCTTAAATCCAATCATGTAACGAATCATGCAAGGAAAAAAAATCCTTTAAAACAGGTAAGTGAACCTAATGTAAAAATTTTCCAAATTTCAGTAAAATGCCTCCAAGACGAATGGGCACTAGGGCTAACCCCCGTGAATCTACTGACCAAGAGAGTCACAGCCAACACGAGGAAAACCATGAAAGTAGTGAAGAACAAGATCATGACTATAATGAGCAAGAAGATTCCCAGTATGGAGCAGATGATGAACCCATGTACTCTGAAGACTTTGAGGGGGAAATAGAGGGTGGAGAAACTAAAGTGGAACAGGAAGGGGAGAACCAGGGCGGAGACCCCATGGGCCAGTTTATGGATTTACTTAGGTAGAATTTGAACCAATACCCTCAACCACCACCAGGAAACAAAACTTCAGTGGCAAATTCCTTTAGGGCCTTTAAGTCCCTTAAGCCCCCAGAGTTCCACGGATCGGCTGATCCCGTTGAGGCGAGGGCCTGGATCAAGGAAATGGAAAAATCTTTCGGGATTCTGAGTATCAATGAGGCTCAGAGGACTGTTTTTGCTACTTACCTACTAAAGGGAGAGGCCAATTATTGGTGGGAAGCCAAGAAGAACATGGAGACTGATGCTGTCGTAGCCTGGGAAAGGTTCAAACAATTATTCCTGGAGATGTACTTCCCGAAGTTCATGAAAACTCAGATGGAACTTAAGTTTTTGGAACTGAAACAGAACAATATGTCAGTGGCTGACTATGAGGCCAAATTTACTGAGCTGTCGAGATTTGTGCCGGAATTTGTGGATACCGAAGAAAAGAAAGCTAACAGGTTTCAACAAGGGCTGAAACAGTGGATCCAGAATAGAGTGACGGTTTTAGAGATTACGGATTATGCCACCTTGGTGCAAAAGGCCACCATTATGGAAGCTGGAAACGATCAGATGCAGAGAGAGAAAGAGAAGGGAGGATTAAAGAGAAAACATGTTAGTATGGGTGGAGGGTCCGCAGGAGGAAATCCCCCGAACAAGTTTAATCGAGGAACAGTCTCTCTACCTAGCAGGGGTATGGGATTCAAACCACCTGTGAGCATGAGTGTGAGCCAGGGCGGCCAGCATACAGGAGTGTCTTGTTCCCATCAGTCTAGACCTCCCTTGCCAGCATGTGCAATGTGTGGAAAAAGACATTCCGGAGTGTGCAACCAGAAGCAGCCAACCTGTTATAATTGTGGACGAGTGGGCCACTACTCTAACACCTGCACTGCGGTTGTCCCTAGTACCAACAAAAGCACCACTTGTTTCCAGTGCGGACAGCTAGGGCACATGAGGAAGGACTGCCCAAAGAACAAACCAGCAGCATCAGGGGCAAGCAGTGCTGCCTCAAATAGGCCACCAACTGCTAGGAATTTTAATATGTCAATACAAGATGCCGTGAGGGACACGGATGTGATAGCAGGTACATTTTCTCTCAATTCAGTCAGTGCAAATGTCTTATTTGATTCAGGAGCAACTAAGTCTTTTATATCTAGAGATTTTGCACATAAATTGGAACTAAAAACCCAGCAACTAAGTGATTCCTTACAAGTAGAAATAGCTAATCAGGAAATCGTACCGGTTAATCAAATTCACCCCGATTGTAAAATAGAAATAGGAAGACGATCCTTCTATGTCGATTTAATTCCTTTTAAGCTAGGGGAATTCGATGTCATTTTGGGTATGGATTGGTTGTCTCGCAATAATGCGCAGATAGATTGTAAAGAGAAAAAGGTTAAGTTGAAAACCCCAGGGAAGAAAGAAATAGTGTTTAAGGGAATGTGACAGACCCAGAAAATTCTGACCATGGCGCAAACCAAGAGATTGTTACGAAAAGGGAACGAGGCTTATTTAGCTTACGTTATAGACACGCAGAAAGAAGTGCCAAGATTGCAAGACATTCCGGTAGTTAACGAGTTCGAGGACGTGTTCCCATAAGATCTCCCCGGACTACCACCTGATAGGGTAATTGAGTTTGCCATCGAGTTAGCCCCGGGGACGGCGCCGGTTTCGAAGGCCCCGTACCGATTAGCCCCAGTAGAAATAAAGGAGCTAGCTAAACAGTTACAGGAATTGTTGGATAAGGGCATGATAAGGCCCAGTGTGTCGCCTTGGGGCGCACCAGTGTTGTTCGTTAAGAAAAAGGATGGGAGTATGAGGTTATGCATCGACTACAGAGAGTTGAACAAGCTAACCATAAAGAATAAGTATCCACTACCCAGGATAGACGATTTGTTTGACCAACTAAGAGGCGCTGAATACTCCTCTAAGATTGACCTGAGAACGGGATATCACCAACTGAAGATCAAACCTGAAGATATTCCCAAGACTGCATTCCGTACCAGATATGGACATTATGAGTTCTTGGTAATGTCATTTGGATTGACCAACGCCCCAGCAGCCTTCATGGACCTAATGAATAGAGTGTTCAAGGAATATTTGGACAAATTCGTGATAGTCTTCATTGATGATATTCTCATCTACTCAAAGACAGAGGTAGAACACGCTGAACATTTAAGGATAACCTTAGAAATACTCAGGAAGGAGCAGTTATATGCCAAGTTCTCCAAGTGTGAGTTTTGGAAAAATGAAGTGCAATTCTTAGGGCACGTGATCAATAAAGAAGGAGTGTTGGTTGACCCCTCCAAGATAGAAGCAGTTTCAAACTGGGAACGACCAACTACTCCAACCGAGGTGAGGAGTTTCATCGGACTGGCCGGATATTATAGAAGATTTGTCCAAGATTTTGCGAAAATCGCAGCTCCATTAACTCGACTTACCCGTAAAACTGAGAAATTTGAATGGACTAAAAAATGCGAGAAGAGTTTCCAAGAGTTAAAGAAGAGGTTGGTAACAGCCCCCGTGCTGGCATTACCCGATGGAAAAGGAGATTTCGTGATTTACAGTGATGCTTCGCATAAAGGACTGGGATGCGTGCTTATGCAGCACGGGAAGGTAATAGCATATGCGTCTAGGCAATTGAAGGATTATGAGGTCAGATATCCCACGCATGATATAGAACTAGCAGCCATAGTCTTCGCTTTAAAGATTTGGAGACACTACTTGTATGGGGAAAAGTACGAGATTTACACTGACCATAAGAGCCTCAAGTATATTTTCACTCAGAAAGAGCTTAACATGCACCAGAGGAGATGGTTAGAGTTAATCAAGGATTACGACTATGAAATTCGTTATCACCCGGGCAAAGCTAATGTGGTGGCTGATGCCCTTAGTAGGAAAGAGAAGCTCAAGATGATAACTTTAGAGGAAGAGCTAGTGAAAGAATATGTGAAGTTAAAAATTGAGGTTACGTTACCTGGAGAGGGCCAAGAAAAGTTGATGGAAATTAGAATCCAACTTCCATTGTTAGAAAAGATTAGACTCTGCCAGGAACGGATGATGGAGGAAGAAGAGAACTCCACAGAAGAGATAATGACCGGGGAAGAAATTAAGTGTGAAAGAGACAAGGAAGGGATCATGAGGTACACAAACAGGATATGGATCCCAAACGTTCAGGAACTCAAGGATGAGATTTTAAACGAGGCACACAACTTAAGATACTCGGTGCACCCCGGTAGCACCAAAATGTATAGGGATTTGAACGAGTATTACTGGTGGCCCAATATGAAAAAGAACGTAGCAGAGTGGGTAAGCAGATGCTTGACCTGCCAACGAGTGAAAGCAGAGCACCAGAAGCCCAGCGGACTTCTACACCCCTTAGAGATTCCAGAATGGAAATGGGAACACATAGCCATGGATTTCGTAGTAGGTTTACCAAGGACCAAGGTTAATCATGACACCATATGGGTAATTGTAGATTGACTGACGAAGTCAGCTCACTTTCTCCCGATCAACGAAAGGTACACGGTCGACAGACTAGTGGACATCTACTTAAAAGAGATAGTGGCGCGACATGGAGTCCCAGTCGCAATAGTATCCGATCGAGATCCTAGATTTAACTCCAGGTTTTGGAGAAGTTTTCAAGAATGTGTAGGGACCCGGCTGAACATGAGCACAGCCTACCACCCCCAGACAGATGGGCAAAGTGAAAGGACCATCGAAATGCTAGAGGATATGTTGAGAGTCTGCGCGATAGACTTCAAAAGAAATTGGGATGATCACTTGCCATTGATCGAGTTTTTCTACAATAACAGTTTCCATTCAAATATAGGAATGCCACCTTATGAGGCCCTTTATGGAAGGAAATGTCGATCTCCCTTGTATTGGGATAAAGTTGGAGAGCGAAAGATGCTCGGGCCCGAAGTGGTCCAACGAACTAAAGATGCAGTAGAGCTAATCAGAGGACGGTTGGTAGCAGCCCAGGATCGACAAAAGAAATATGCCGACTTAGCTCGGAAAGGCAAAGAATACGAAGTAGGGGACCTAATGTTCTTGATCGTGTCACCTTGGAAAGGTTTAATGAGATTTGGGAAGAAAGGGAAGCTGAGTCCCAAATACATTGGACCATTTGAGATCTTAAGACGGATTGGGGAACTAGCTTATGAACTGGCATTGCCCCCAAATCTACAGCAGGTGCACAATGTGTTCCATGTTTCGATGCTGAGGAAGTATAACCCGGATGCCAAGCACATTGTAGAGTATGAGCAAGTGGACATGCAACCAGACTTGACCTATGTAGAGCGACCTGTGGGAATCATAGACCGGAAAGAACAAGTGCTCCGAAACAAAGTCATTCAGCTAGTCATAGTTTTGTGGCAGAACCACAATGTAGAAGAATCAACCTGGGAGCTTGAAAGCGCAATGCTAGAGAAGTACCCCCACTTGTTTTCAAACTGATTCCGGGAAGGAATCCTTTTAAGGAGGGGAGACTGTAAGAACCCAGATTTTGGGAAGAATTAAAACTTTTATTTATTTAAGGATGTAAGAATGAATAGTGGTTACGGCTACGATGTAATAATTGATATTTTGAAAGAACGAATGGAATTCGACTTTATTATTTCTATGTCTTGAAGAATGCTAATGATGGACAACTTAGGTAAGAATAATCTATCTCCTAGGGGAATAAGGTATGACAATTCCAAGCAGGAAAATATTCTCATGTCATCCATATCGATAACGATTAATCCAGTGGTTTCGTAAAAAGGTTAAGGAACGATCGAAAGCAAATACGGACAATTGTACAACCCTAAGAGAATAAGTAAAGAATAAAGAATGAATAGTATTTTTGGTGGAAGTGAGAATAATATGAGACGACACTATATAGAAGTATCCGGAACGGATTTCCGAGTTCGTATTAGTGATCCAGGTGGAAAATAAGTGTATGTAAAAGCTGTCGGATTCTGAAAAACCGCACTTTTATTTTCTCCGAGAGTTCCCTAGACACTGACAGACTTAAGGAATTAACGAATGGATTTAAGGAATATAAATTGGAAAGATAGAAAGAAAGATGGAGAATGATAGTATTAATATTAATAGGATTCCCGGTAAACTCTAATTAGAAATCCGTGAAATGTTCCCACGAACGATCAATCGAAATGAGCAATAACCGGACATAGAATCAAGCAGAGAAAGCAAGATACATGCATGAGCAAGTGATAAATATCTAGTAACTAGCAAGTAACTAGATCAATTAGAATGCAACTAGTACTTAGGAAACAAACCACTTGGTTATCATTAAACCACCAAAATATCAACACATGGCTTGCTAATTACATCATCTAGTGCATCATGCCTTTAATAAAGCTACTTTATGACCCGAGGATAATATCTTGACATAACAATAATTCATTTAGTCTAGCAATCAAGAGAACAAAGCAAGCACACCATCATCTCTCTCTTTTTTCCATCCATTCGACCAAGCAAGAAATTCCAAATCCAAAATCCATCTTCCACTCCTTGTTTGATCTTGAAACTTTTAGGGTAAGTCCTATATTTCATAAAATTAATACCCTAGAAATTATAGCTTCAATCTCCTCTTTTACCATTTTCAAAAATAATCAAAAAAGTTGAGGATGAATAGTGTTTCTTATGACTAACCTTGAATTTTATTGTTTTTCATGGTTGATCTAGCAAGATTAATCACTCCTAAGGATCATACAAAGCTTAGTAGGCTAGTAAACACTCTCAAGAAGGTATAAAGTCCTTGAAACCCTAGATCCACTTTGAGTTTTATGTATGTTCTTGAGTTATATAAGTTAGTTATGGTTATGTTAAGATTATAAGCATGATAATGTATGGATCTTGGATAAATGTTAAAAATAGTTAGATGAATGGAAAGGCATTGCTTGGCCTCAGTTCATGTGTATTAATCATGTATATGTTGTTTGGAATGGATACCATGTTTTTGGGAAGATTTAAAATTGGTAGATATTCGATTTACAGCCGTTATAATGTCCGATTTTACAATACCATGTTTTGTATGCCATTTTCCGTGTCAAAACCCTACTGTCCAGAAACTTTATCTGCCATGATATGATAGATAATGTTCTAAGCTTCGTTTTGATATAAAGAACGTTTGAAACGGACTTACGGTTTAGGAGTTACAGTCGGTTTACTAAAAGTAGTTAGAAACCGTAACCGAGAATTCGTAATTAAAATTGAACCCTCGTAAAATACGTAAGTCAGTGGCGAATCTTGGTAATTAAATACTAGAGGTAAAAATGAAGGTGTGATAGAAAACGTCATGTGAATCGGATCATTTTTCGATTTTATAAAAATGTTCGAATCTAGGTTAAACGCGAACGAACCCCTTAAAAGTATAACTTTGGTTATAACTTAGAAAACGAGCGATAAAACTCGAGATATAATCTTGGTTCGTAATCGATCGAATTTAGAACTTATACGACTTAAGTGTACACTAAGTGTGAGTACGATGACATGTCTTAATGATGAACAAATGTCGAATCGTATCGGTAATAAAAAGAGTTACACTAAAAAGGGGTATATCGAGATAATTCGAAAACATGTTTCGACTTAAGTTAATACTTAACCTTTTTGAAAAGTGTTAAGCGATTAACCTCGAATCTCTTGACTATTTATAGATCGCCGAGCTGACCCGGGATACCCAACCAATACCCCTACCCGTGCTCAATTACCAGGCAAGTTTCAACTTTCCCTTTATAGGTTGTTGTTGTGATAATATATGCTTTCTGTTATACATATGCCATAGCATGCATGCCTACTTTCAAGTCATATTGATATACTTGTTCCTTGATTGTTCTTTGGCTTATAAGTAGATAGATAATATATCGATTATAAGCCGGATGTCTTTAAGACCCTTAGAGAAGGGCATATGAATCCTAATTGTTGAATATAGACCGGGAGTCAGTACTTCTTGATATATCGTAATTATTTTCGAGGGAAATATTTAAGTAAATAATTTCCATTATTTGGTTGACGAATGTTATTTGAATATTCGTCCGAGATTATTTAATTAACGATCATTACTTCAAATATTTATTTGAACGTTATCTATTCAATGAATATTATTTTTCAATATTCATTCAAAGACGAACCATTTATCGAATATTATTTCAAATATTTCTATAAAACCTTCGATTATTAAATAAATATCATTCGGACATTCATTTAGAACATCATGTATTAATGGAATATTATTCTCGAATATTCCTTTAAGGTTTAATTTATTAAATGAATATCACTTGGATATTCATTTAAATCATTAATTATTATATGAATACTATTTTTGAATATTAGTTAGAAGTCTTATTTACTTAACGAATATTATTCCAAACAGTTCTTTCCAAATTATTTATTAAATGAATATTATTTTAATATTCATTTAAGTAATTATATATTCAATAAATATTGTCTTAATATTCCTTCAAAGATTATTTTGAGAAATACTCTGACTAAAAATATTCTTTCATTCATTAAATACTTCCGACTCAATAAATATTCTATAAATATTTATTCAATACTTGGAAACAACTACGAGGTTGTTTATTTTTCTTCAAATATTATTTTCAACCTTCGATCATTCTGAAAATTCTTCGGAGTCATACGATTAATATTATATTAAGAAAGGTCCTCTAGATTCCATTCTAGAGGCCTAATCATTGGCCAGGGAGTTACTATTAAAGGCCATTGACAAGTGGAGCCTTCAGTTCTTCCTTCTATCGGTAGTAAACTATATTGGGCTGTACCATCCCCGGCTGATCATCAGGGAGTGGAACAGCTGGCACGTGATAACTCCAATATTGGCTCATCTCCCAAATTGGGAATTTCCTGCAACACGTTTCGAAGATACTTCTTTCAGGATGACGGTGTCTTCCGCAACACGTATCGAAGAGACTTCGTTCAGGTTGTAGAGCTTCGAAAATGTTAATAACTGGAACTGCAATATTTTTCCTTGTAAGTTCCTCTTATATGATAAATAATGATATCTTGCTTATTTTGACTTAGCAGATATTTTCAAAAAATAAACACTTTAAGTTACCTTGTAACTTCATCCTTTATATTATACTGGCACTAACTTTGTTAATGCATGGCATATGGAAATAATGATACTTCGAACTGTTATATACTATCACTGTCCTGTTATATTATTATTGGTGGGCTATTGCTCACCCTTGCTTATTTATCATGTCACAACAACAGCTAGGACAGATGGCTCGCGTCAGGCGCACTCAACGGCCTGCTTAACTCAAGCGGGTTACCCGACCCACCGGACTCCCCGCTGAGATGCTAGCCGCCATTGCTGAGGTAGCATAGTTAGACAGCTTTTGTTTCCTGTTTAACTATATGTATAATTAATGTAATCAACGGCAAAACTTTTAAACTTATGATGTTATCCTTTTGGATTGTAATAACTTTTATTCGCAAACCCTTTTATGTAAGACTTATTTCAATTTCATCTCTGGGACTATAACTGTGTGTGTGTGGGTGGATTTTATTGTGCGGTCATAGTATGTTACTTATTGATTTTGGACTCAAGTCAAGTATTATGTATGAGTTATGAGACCGTAACGACCCGATCCCTGACCCCGGATCTGGGGGTGTTACACTAGGGGTGTCACAATTAGCATATCACTTCTTAATCAAAAGCATCAGAAACACAAGAGTACTATAGCATGTAAGGGTGCATCAATCCTGCTTAAAACTAGTAATCATTTCACAAGGCTAGAATTATTTTTGTATTTTTTTAATTTTTTAATTTTTTTGGGTTTTTGCATTTTTCAATTTTTTTTTGGATTTTTTTAATAATACTACTAAATCCCTCCCCCATACCTAAATCATGCATTGTCCTCAATGTATGCAAATGAGAGATAAATGACAAAATAAAAGGACTAGAATACCTGATAAGGGATGATGGAGAAACACAATTACCTATAATACACACATAAAAACACACAACACAAGAACTCTCTCACACACACACACACATATATGTTCCCCTATACCTACATTGGACTATATGGGAGATACATTACGAAAAAAATATATTAACCAATACCAGATCGAGGAAAAACAACACATGTAACACAATCATCAAACATATGAAATACGCCCACAAAAACATCATTATCCACTAGAGAAACTTGATCATGCACCAAAATAAAACTCATACACCTAACATCATTAATAGACCAGTTTGTCGTTTTTTTATGTTGTTTAAGCAAATTGATTACTTGAAATTCTTGGTTATGAACTATATCACTAGAAAGAACATGATAAGTTTCATTATCAACTACCAAAGACTGATCAAGAGTGGAAAAAAACAGATTAGAAATGAAAGTGGGTGGCTCACCAACAGAAGTCTTAACAACGGACTTAGGATCAAAAGAACTATCCTCAAGTTGGGTTTCATGCTTAGAACAAATGGCCTTCACTTCATCTAACATCTCATCAGAAGAAAAATTTCTATAAAGTTCATGAAGTTCTCTATTACTCTCATACTCTAACAAAACATCTTTCTCAAGAAAAGACTCAATTGCACTATCCTCAAGATTTAACCATGAAACAAACTCATCTATCAAATTAACTCTTATAGATGCAATAGACATGATAACTAATGGAACTTCTACTTCTTTTGGCTCAATTCTAGTGGGGGAATAGAACTCGAATTGTCTTAAATCTATACCTTGCTCCTAACAATAAGATACTACTAAAAGTCATAACTCAAAAAGCTTTCGTCCTGACTGGCCAGGCAGGTGCAAGCATTGCCAAGAGGCTAAACACCTTTCGAGACACCAATCCAAATTAGCCAGGTAAGCATCACGCTTGCCTAGACACCAAATGAAAGAATACTTAGTGATTTGTTCCTCCTAGATTCTCTTCCTAATTGAGCACGAAATCCTAGGGGCCAACCTCTACTATATTTTATTAAGGAAAAGGGTATGCAAGATGAACGAAATAGTGATTTATGGGCCAAGGAAAGGGTGATGAAATCCCTCACCTTATCTTGTAATTGGGTGGCACCCTTAAGATTGATTGAATGATACAACACACAAAACAAGAAAATAAACATTTATGGATACACTACACTACGTGTTCTATTCTAAATTGTACGTACCTCTTTACTTCAGCAATCACCACAGTTATATAGGATGGAAAGCAATAAATATAATAAAGAAATCTAGATGATGTGATCCTATGTGAGAGAATGAATGATGCTGTAAATTGGTTTTTAACAATTAACTAATATTTTTGGATTTTTTGAATATTTAATTTTTTTTGTGCTTTTTTCAATAATGAGAAAGAAAGAAAAATAGAGAGAGGTGATACGGAATACCGAAAAGCGCTTCCAAAAATTTCAAAAGAGACAGTGAGGCCTTCTAACAATCTTCTTGTCCAAGCTTTTCTCTGCTTCACTATTCCCTAAAAAAACAAAATAAAACAAGAAACTAATCCGAAGAATTAATATCAAGGAGTGAAAATTACCAATAGTCCCCGGCAGCGGCGCCAAAATTTGTTATGTCACTAATCAATATGAAGAGACTAAACTATAGATTGCAATCAAATTAAAAAGCAATATATATATATATATATATATATATATATATAATTCACTAATCTTCAAACTATTTCCAAGTAAAAATTGTGATTGATCTTAGAGGTAGGAAAAAATTACAAATGCTGGTAACGACACTAATCAAATGGCGATGCTTGCAATTAATTTCTTACCTTTCCGAATGCAACTATAGCAACAAAAGTTTGTAGCCAAACTATAAATTATTTTATAGAGAGTGCATATCCCATTAATGACATATTCTTATTTACGTATCTTTTGTTGACATGCCAATAAAGTAAAGTGGAAAATTTATTTTTTGAAAAATTGAAAAACAAATTCACCTTTTATTCTCGGTCTGGCAATGAACAATTATTAATTCTCGCATAAAGTCACTCATATTTAAGATCCACTAACTATTATATAGACCCATCAAATATAGGAAAAAGGCTAAAACTGAACATTTTTTGAGGGAGTAAGCAGTGGTAGAGTTTTATTCCCTTGGGTTACATATTTCTTGACTTGAGTTTGTATAGTACCTATGTAAAAGTTGATTACCAACATATAGAAATGATTTTCGAGAATAGAGATAGGTATTTTCACATAACTACTGTAGTAACAAAATCATTATCGCAGAATATGTAATCTCACACATGAATAAATACATTAACATGAGTATTTATTAAGTTGAAAAAGTTGTATGCTTCCATTTGGAGAAAACAACATCAGTAATAAACATTAACTTTTTTCCAATATAATAATTTAAGTTGCCAAATAAAAATAATTCGTGTCAGAAATGATGCTATCAAAGTCTATCAATCATAGTCTAGTTATTAGCATAATACAATGTCATCAGACTATAGGTTCATCAGACTGTAGTTATATGTGATGTCATCAGACTGTAGGTTCATCAGACTATAGTTATAAGCATAATCTTCTTGAGATATAGTTGCAGATTTTGGTGCTGGTATTTTGCTTGATCTTCCTCAGACCTTCTCACTTCCTTAACCGGCAGAAACGAATGGATTATTTTGACGCATTGAGTGGTCGAGGAACCTAGCTATATATATTATAAAATTGTCGGGCCATCCATTAAAACCCAAAGTATTAATCGTAGCCCACACTTCTGCCAGCCATATCACTTACAATTAAGATGTACTTAGTCCATAATTTATATAAAACAACATTAATATGGATACTAAAAAGTTGATCTTCAATGAACTCAATTCCAACCTTTTTAACTTTTAAGAAAATAAAACTTTATTATTTATGTTAGCCCACCATAAACTTATAATACTTTCCAAACACTCTCCCACATGGGCAACATAAATTGTGATTTTTGTTCTCGATAAACTTTTGTTTAAAATGACTCTACAGGTTGGAAGAACAACTCTATGTGGCCACCTAAAGGAAAAGAAAGAAAAAAAACTGAAGAGTTCAAAGATGACATCTTGAAATGACCCTGTCCAACAAAATCGCTAACACATGGATTGTAGACTTCATTATATTATCTAATGATATATATCAATCTATAATCACAGGTGAAAATTGATTTGACTAACATGGGTCTGATACGGCGTGTGGTAAAACAATACACAACATGTGATATAAAGAGACTATTTCATTATTAGTCCTCATTGATCCTTGTCATTCATGCTTACTAATAATC
This sequence comes from Saposhnikovia divaricata, assembly GCA_036435485.1. NCBI lineage: Eukaryota > Viridiplantae > Streptophyta > Magnoliopsida > Apiales > Apiaceae > Saposhnikovia > Saposhnikovia divaricata. The sequence goes on along the minus strand of CM071594.1, from coordinate 130,684,896 downwards.
CAAGGGGTCATCACCTTTGCTTGAAACATAAAGCTAGAGTACTTTAATTCTTCTATCTAAAAGCACCATCTATATAAGATAGTAGAATTACTGAAACATGGTTTCTGAGAAATAGCCGAATTGTATTCTCTTAAGTAACTCGAGTTTCTGAAAAAGTAATTTCCTTTTGCAATTCATTTCAATATCAATATATATCTCACATACAAATTGTTGATAATATTAGATTTATGAGTATAAACATATGAAGAAATTAGCACAAAATATGCACCACGCAAAAGAAATATATTGACAAAATTTATAATTAATCAATGCTCAATAAATTTATGAAAGGAGGATAAACATCAGACAGGAAACACTTATCTGTATGAATGATATAATACCACTCTCACACTAATAAACTTCATCAAAAGTTTTTTTCAATCCCATATTACAAATATGTCTAAGAAAATCCACCGGCCCAATTACCTTTGTCAGTGGATATGCAATCATGGATTTTATGTTAATATGTTCAATATAAACATCACCATTATTGACCCATTCTCTAATTTTGAAAAATTGTAGATCAACATATTTTGCTCCACCAGTATTTTTGGTACGTTGCGAAACAACACCGCTGACAAGTTATATCAATATAGTCTCCTTGGTCTAGAGATAGAGTTAATAACCTTGAGACCAAACATAAAATTCCTTAGCCACTTGACATGTGCTCCAGCCTCCAAACAAGACACTATCTCTGCCTTCTATGATATAACACCATCTGCAAGTAAAAAAACATAGCCTGATGCTGATTTCCCTTTTCCTACTGTTCCTATCTTACCATCATCAGCAAATCCAATAACTTCAAAGTTCTTAACCCTTCTATAAGTTAATATATAGTCTCTAGTCCCTTTTAAATAACACATTACTTTCTTTACGGCCATCCAATGTTCACGACCTGGATTCGCTGAAAACCTACCCAACATGTTCACAATGCAAGCGATAATGAAATTACACACCTAGAGTGAGTGTTATGGCTTTCTAAGATTACTTTTAGAATTACCAAATATAATGGCTGACTGTTATTCAAACAGTCTACGTGCGAGAAAGAATCGGCTTACTGATTTGCTTACACAGATAAAAATGGCTTGCTGTAATGTAAATATGCAATGCAGAACAGAATTATAAAATAGTAAGCAATAAAGAACACACAAGAGTTTTAGCCAGATTCGACCCCTAATCCCCTATGGTCTACGTCCTGGTCCCTTACCAACTTGGTAAGAGAATATATTACTGATCAACTAAATAAACCAATTACAAGATACAATAATATATCTCCCTTTTTCCCAGCTGCTGATAATGGCTTGCTGAATTGTTGTTCCAGATCCCTGCTTTCTAAGAACTATACTTCCCAAATACAATTTTCTCTAGCACTAAATCCCAGACCCCTAATTCCTTTAGCCAACTATCCAGCAATTAAATCTTACAACTTGAACAATACAAATTGAATGAAAATAGTTACAACTCAAACTAAGGATTCTCTATATGTATAAACGAATATGAATATATCGTAGAGCTCGAGAGAATCAATGAGAAAGGTTTTCAATAAGCTTTATGAGTTGTATGTATGACATCCAAAAATCCGGGGTACAAATTTTGGGGCCACTAACCACAATTAACATAATACATCCCTAGATATAAGAATAATATAATAATAAAATACCCCTGATCCAAGATCGCATACAGGTTACGGTATGAAACAATCTTTTAAACTATATTATTACATTCCAATCCTCAAAAAAAAATTAATATACAAACTGCTAACAAACTAATTCCGTCAGACGAACTAGTGAACCAACCTCTGATGAAGCTCAAGTCACTACCCGACCAAGTCAACAACCCGAACATCACCTCTCGCTGTAGTAACAAGACTACTCATCTGACCACAAGGTCCACTCATCTCCTCTCTATAAACTGGATAAATAAAACAACAATGCAAGAGTGAGCCAACAGTGCTCAGCAAGTATAAATGTGTATAAATATCGGGAACAATAATAAGTTCTGATCAACAAGATAATCGTCAAATATCTCAAGAGATTCAAGCTTCAACAAAATTAAATCAAGATTTTGATTAGAATTGGACTCTTTAAATTTTATTAAAAACATAAGGGTTAGGCTGATGATCAGGCAAGCACTAACCACGGCCAATGCACACAGCAAAGCCCTGAAATGGATCCATAACCTCTGACCATTAATCTGGTCTCCCCGAAGGGACTCTGTTGACCATTAATATGGTCTCCCCGGAGGGACTATGTTTTAAAAATATTTCCAATTCTAATTCAAACACATTAGGTGTCGGAACAATCGACAACCTTTGCCAACTAAACGACTGGAAAACTCACGTTCCAGAACAACAACTCATAGTCCAAGAATTATTGAAGAATTTAAGATCAACAGGTGTAGACGAGTTTGACACGATAATTGGGTAATAATTAAGGAATAATAAAGTCAAAGGGTATCAACGAGTTCGATACAACAAATGGGGTGCAAATGAATACACAATGACAACAACAGATATCGACAAGTTTGATAGAAATAATTGGGGTGATATCATATTCAGAATAATTAAAAGTAATTTCACTTGAACAAGAAGTGAAGGAAAGTACTTTCCTATCAAACCACGCTAACACTCGTCTCACACTTGATCGTCTCACCCTACTTTTGCATTCTCTTCATCCCTCTGACTCGATTCTAGACTTCCCTTTGTCCCTCTTACTCGACTCAATAATAATTAGAGCATATTAATCACCAAGAAGAATTTAAGACTCGCTAACAATCAATACACATGACTCATAGAGCATTTAAGCATGTAATTGCCAAAAACAAACAACACATATAACTCACTTTAATAATTAACTGAACTCAAGAAATATTTTTAAAAGATATTTATTCCTTTCCACAGAATAAAACTTGGCTCAAAACATTTTTAAAACAATTTTTGGAATTTTTAAACAATTAAATACTATTTTTAAAACATTTAAAAAAGAAAGCATATTAATTAAAAATTAAATAACCCTAATTAAATTAATTAAAATCAACTAATAACTAATTAATAAAATTATTCAATAAATGTTTACATTTATCAAATAATCAAATTAATTAAATTATTAATTGAAATTAATTAACATAATTAAAAGTATTTAATTCTTAATTATCATTGAATTAAAAACAAATAAATAAATGATTTTCAAAACCAAATAATTGACTAAATAAATCCGGAAATATTCTGAATTTAAAATAAGATTTTAGGAAATGATTTTCTGAATTTAAAAAAAAATCAATCTTTTTAAAATAATTTACAAAAATCAAATTAATTAAAAAAGTAAAAACTCCCTCCGTCCCTCTCATTTCTTTACAGTTACTATTTTGGGTCGTCCCTCTCATTTCTTTACATTACCAAAAATAGTAAGTTTTCCTCCACTATTACAACCACTACTTTTCCCCACTATCTCATATTTAATTATAAAAAACACTATTACACCCACTACTTTCCTCCACTATCTCAAATCTATTATTAAATATTGATAGGTCCCACCACTTTACCCACTTTTCATCTAACTTTACTCATTTTTTAAACATTGTCTTGGTCTCCGTGTCCCCCTCCAATGTAAACTATTGAGGGGGACAGAGGGAGTAGAATTTTACCAATTATAGGTAAAAGTAATTTTCTTTTTCTTTAAAAAGAATTTTGCCATGGTTAAACAGTTAAAAGAGTGAAAAGCATGGAGTTCTACCACAACATCACTAAAACAAATCAAACTTAACTAATCAAATAAAACAAAAATATGACAAAATTCAAAAAATGATGAACATCACACCACCAGATTCCGGCCACCAAGCCCAGAATCCGGCCATCGTAGTTAACGCAGACGAACCCGACTACACCTCCAAACACTCTGATTTCGCTGATTTCTTGCAAGAAAACTGATACCCAGCTGTTAAGCATCTCTTTACCACAACATTCGGCCAAAAATTATAACCAAACAACCCGTTAATCAACAAATCCGGCGAGTTCAAAGTAAATTCCGGCCAAAGATGATTTTTACGAAAACGTAAACCAATCACAGCGATTAAAGTCTCAAATCGAAGCTAACAACACCTACAAACTACTTATGGTGACCATATAAACGAACAATCAACGAATAATGTGAAAAATCGATTCAAAACTTCGATTAAACTTGAAAACTCATTTTCTATAAAAATGAAAACAATACATGAAATTAAACACACAAATATACTCTTTAGGACCAGATAAAGCTTAAGGAACCATCAAAACAAGCAAACAATTCACCAAACGAAAAGCCCCAAATTTGAATGAAGAACCATAATTATACAGAATTTTTTTAAAATTAATATAAAATTAAAAAAATTACCCGAATTGAAATCTAATTGAGGGTTATGAAAGAGGATGTCGAGAGCTTCGATTCGACTATTTGAACTCCAAAATCGGACATCGATAAGGCATCCAAAACTGCGATCGATCTTCAAGAACGATATAAATAAGTTAAAATAAATTATAATAAACTGGAATAGAATAATTCAAAATATTTTTATTCCAACTTATGAAAAATCGTAATTATATGAATTTAATATTCTCGGTTCTTATATTCTTCCCCCCTAAATAGGATTCTGTCCTCAGAATCAAGACATGCAATTAAGTGGGGAGACTTCTCTGACATCACATTCTAAAATTCTCAAAACTCTCCCATCCTAGGATTCTTTCACAAGATAACGCAATACTGACTTACTCTTCAATACTCTGTCTCTGAATCTTACCAATCATATTCTATGACACAACAAAATCAGAATGACAATTCTTAAACATCACTACCTGAATTACATTATGGATATGCTGCATATGAGGCGTAAAGTTAACTCATAGGCAACCCTCCCGCCTCTCTACAAAATCTCAAAAGATCTAACGAATCTTGAACTCAACTTTCTTAGTTACCAAATCTTACTACTCATTTCTTCGGGGATAGTCCCAACGAAACTTTGGTTCTTCTGCTTCAAAAAGTATATCTCACTTGCCAAGTGAACGTATTCCTTCTGTCGACTTCGAGCTGTGATTTTCCGTCCATCAACCTCTCCCTACATACTGGAGATCGACACTCTCGTCCGTATAGCGCTTTGTAAAGTGGTAATCCAACATCGGTATGAAAACTGTCGTTATACGAGATTTCCCTCAGTGGCAATGATCGTCTCAATCGCCCTCAAAATCAAGTGCATATACTCTAACATGCTTTCGATGATTTGAATCATTCATTCGCTTTGACCGTCTGTCTGAGAATGACAAGTTATACTTATCTCTAACTCAGTGTCTAACCTTTCTTGAAAACTTTTCTGAAATCTCGAGTTGAATTTCGTGTCTCATATGAGCCTTAATACTCCATTATAAACTTGAACCTTTCGCTTACAAGTCCCGGTAATTCGAAACGCTTACTAATCATAAATGAATGTCCTGTTCATAAAAAATCATGCATGACCTTTTCGTATAACGGACTATACCCTGTATATGAAAGTGTTTGTCCTAAATCTAATCATGTATGATGAGTTAGGAAGAACTTTCATGTATTCTTGTTTGATTTCATTAATAATAATAAAAGACTTGTTTTGATTTTATTACGGGCATTATCTGTTTAAAGTGTTTTAAATAAGATGTTCCATAGTTTAGAGTAAAGCTTCTATAATTATAATGAGATTATAATAGTGAGATCTAGAAGATGATAACTCTAGACTTAAACAGTTCCTGATCATAGGATAACTAATCGGAAGTTAGTGAATCCGCAAAGATCGGTACATATTATGCTTGCTCCCGTCAGGAGGATGTCTGTTCTCATAGGCATTTGTGTGGTGACACTATAGCTAGTATGTAGGTGCTTATTAGGGAATAAGTTCACTGAACATGACTCGATAAGTTGGACAACTAATGGAGTTTACTCACGTGTCAATAGTTATTCACTGAGTGATAGTTGTACAAGTGTCCTTAGACTTGAGATCGTTAAAGTTATCTTATATATAATGAACTGTGCTTTGGTTTAGTCCTTAGTCTCAAGGACATCCATTAGGTCTATTCTGGGTACAGGGATTTATGTATGGAGATAGTTAACGATCAATAAAGAATCTACCCCTTCCAGTAAGGAAGTGAATATCCTATGTTATTCTTAGTATGCGAGTTCTGGAATCTCTGGCCAGAGTGTATGAAATTAGAAAGGAGTTTCTAATTTGCATTAATATGAACTTTGCGTTATGAATAAGAAATCATATGATTAAATTTGATAGGCCTGACACGAGATCCATGCCTTGTATTTAATCAGGATATTGTAGGGTAGAAGGAATTTATTGTACGGTAACTAGTCACTGACAGGTTCTTGGTATTCTAAGCAGTGAATTCATATTATCCGGATAGTCGCGATATGTTGAGAAGCATCACTCACGATGTAGAATAAATATAATTAATCAGTTAATTATATTTAATGAATTTTAGAATTCATATAAATAATAAATAAAAGGTTTATTATTATTTATTTCTACTACCGGCTTAATATTGAACCTACAGGGTCACACCATAAAAAGATTAATTTATTGATGAAGGTATTTTGAGAGAGCAAGTTGTTTTAATAATGATTAAAATTGTTTTAATTATTATTTAACATTTTATAAGGTAAAGTGTAGGATTTATATATTAATATATAATGATATATTAATTATGTTAAAAACCTACTTGTGCCCTATAAATAGAATGAGATGAGAAGAGTATGACACACTTTTGGTTTTTGTGAAAAACCTAGTAGCCTTCATCTTCTTCCTTTCTCTCTCTCTCTCTCTCTCAAAAGAAGAAGTTCCATTTTTATAAAAGCTCGGTTTTATAAAAGCTTCATCGAAGAATTAATCTTGGTGGATACCGGTAGAGTGCTTCACACTCTGAAGAGCAACTGCTAAAACACCATTTTTGTAAAGCTTCGATTTCAAGGTATGGTTACGAATCCCTCGTATTTCATTTTTACATGATTTTCTATATGTGCGATATATGGTTTTTACGGAAATAATTGTTATTTGCGCTTCCGCTCATTCGTAAATTCCTTCAATGGCATCAGAGCTAGGTTCTTGCATATAGAGAGTCATATAAAAATTTCAGATTTTTTTATGCATGTATGGATTTATTATGATTTTTGCAAGTTTATTTGGATTTAATTATGAATTAATTCGAAATAATTTTTGCATATGATTTTGACCACTAATCTGAGTTCTACAAGTGTTGTAGATGATCTGGGTATTTTTCTCATAATTTTGTGATGTGTAGATTATTTGTTATGAATTTTTTTTTAAAAATTGTTTTAATTAAAATTCATAAAATAATCTTGCATGTGAAAAATATGGAATTAAAATTGCACAAGGACCCCATAACCACCTGGTGATTTTTTGCTACAGCCTGATTTACAAAATCACATTCCTGTAAATTTTTTATTAATTAATTAGTTAATTGTTAATTAATTTATTAATATTAAAATTGTAGTATTAATAATAAAAGTTATTATTACTAAAGAAGGTGTTATTATTGTATTCAAGTGCCAATAGTTTAAGTGACCTGCCTTTACTCTGATGTTGTAACGTTTCAGTACTGTACAAACAAAAAAAAAAAAAAACGTAACTGCTTCACCTGCTGTCTGGCGCGTGCAGCAAACGCGGGGGGAGGGGTCACGCATTTCCGAAATGCGTGACAGGGTGTTGCGCAATTTACGGATGCGTTACAGCGTTTAATGGCTTTAAATGCTTGTAACGCATTTCGGACATGCGTTACAGCCCTTCTGTCCACAATAAATTTGATTTATTGGGAGTTTCGTAACTCCGTTTTGGGCGTGCAATATATCGTTGGATTCGTATTTCCGAGACGGATCTAATGGAGTGGTCAAATATTTTTTATATAATAATTTTGAATTATTTATATTTATGGGAGTGTTTTAAAGCATGTTTTAATTGGATTAATTGCTTTTAAATACTATAATAAATCCATACATCATTATATCATTGTGTGACATGATATTGCTTGCATGCTTACTTGTTGATTTAATTTTATATATGTGATATATGCCTATGTTTACCATGCGATGATAGATTTAGGTGAACTTAAATCAAAATAAGGCGTGCTCTAGAAAATCTAGAATAGGAATCGTTTCTTGCCTTAATAATAATATTATGAATACAATCATGAGATTCTTGTGTTTGTGAAACACGTAATTAAATATGAATTTTCAATATTGAGAGAATGGATGATTCTGTCAAAAACGGATTTCGATCTGTAAGAAAGGGGTATTAAGTGACGCCTCTTGACAATGCTCCCCCCGATCTGGGAATCATCCAATTATCGATTATTGATTTGAAATATTTAATTTAAAAGGAAGAATCTCTTTATAATATGATTATGATTGTAACATAATATAATCCCTCTAAAATTAAATAATATCAAGTAGTAATTGGCCAATGACATAACGGGCTTGTGTCGGTCATAGCCTTCCAACATGGTAGAAAGTAGTTCTTATTTTTGAATCATTGTCGTTTCGTGCTACAGCCGAGGGCTTTGATTTTGAAATAAGAAATACTTGTCTATTACATAGAGATGTGTACAATGAATTAGAATCTAATGGTCGTTACGTGCTACAGCCGTGGGCCGTTGGAGACTGATTCAGTTGTACGGAATGTTGGGTTAGACTTGACTTAGAATATTGAGTTTGTCGTGCCACAGCCGTGACTCAATTATTCAAGAGGCTAAAGTTTTATTAGGGAATAACATGAGATGTAATTGACAAGAGTTGTCTGCCTATTGAACATCACATGGCGTTTCGTGCCACAGCCGAGGTTGTGTGATGGAATATAGGATCCCTATTCCCACTAGCATTATGAATGCTTAATTTTTCACTTAGGGGGTTGAATAAATTATATAAACTAGTGGGAGTCACTTATGAATAAAGACCCGATTCATATAATGTTTTTAAAATGAAATTGAATATTTGCTAAGTGTTGTTATGTGTTTATCATTTACAGATTTACTATATACACTATGTCTGGTGCACTATCACTCCGGAGCATACTAGATGCTCACAAATTGACTGGTCCGAATTTTGCTAACTGGCTTCGAAACTTGAGAATTCTTCTCAGGGTTGAGAAGCTGGAATATGTGCTTGACTCACCTAAGCCTGCTGAACCTGCTGACGATGCACATAATGATGAACATGTTGTGTATCGTAAGTGGATAGATGATGCTAATGTTGCTCAATGTATCATGCTAGCTTCCATGAACGATGAGCTACAGAAGCAACATGAGCTTATGGATGCTCACACTATCCTAGAGCATCTGCAAGAGTTGTATGATGTGGCAGGGAGGACAGCTCGATATGAGATATCGAAGAAGCTGTTCCGTTGTAGGATGTCTGAGGGATCATCCGTGAATGACCATGTACTTAAGATGATCAATTTGATTGAACGTCTTGGGCAACTTGGTTTTGTCATGGATAGGGAACTGACTCAAGACTTGGTCTTGCAATCACTTCCGGGTTCATTTTCGCAGTTTGTTGTGAACTTTCACATGAATAAGTTGGACGTCAGCCTGGCTGAACTCCACAACATGTTGAAGACTGCGGAATCGAATTTTCCCTCTAAGAAGAGTTCTGTTCTTCTAATTGGTGAGGGTTCCAATCCTAAGAAAAGGAAGAAGAACCCTTCCAAGAAAAAGAAAGTTGGTGAGAAAAAGCCGGTTCCACAAAAAGCTGAAGACCCCAAGAGCAAAGCTGTTTGCTTTCACTGTAACAAGGTGGGGCACTGGAAGAGGAACTGCAAGGTTTACCTTGCAGAAATGAAAAAGAAGAAAGATAGTGAGACTGTCGCTTCTGGTTCAGGTATGTTCATGATTGAAGTGAATATGTCAATAAATCAAAATTCTACTTGGGTATTAGATACCGCCTGTGGTTCTCACATTTGCAATTCGTTGCAGGGACTAAGGAGAAGTAGGACTCTCGAGGAAGAGGAGGTGATTCTACGGATGGGAAATGGAGCAAGAATTGCTGCTGAATCTGTAGGATCGTTTGATTTACATATGCCTACGGGCAAGACTATTGTTTTAAATAATTGTTATTTTGTTCCCTCGATTGTGAGGAATATTATTTCTATTCCCATGTTAGACTTGGATGGATTTTCGTTTGTTATTAAGAATAATGAATGTTCAATTCTTAGAGATAATGTTCTTTATGGTAGTGGTATTTTAAATAATGGTCTGTATGTATGTGACGTAGAGCATGATTTACTACAAATTGAACATACTAATAAAAGGAAAAGAGATGATGAAAATCTCACCTATTTGTGGCACTGCAGACTTGGTCATATTAGTGAAAATAGACTGCGGACATTGCATAAGGAAGGGTTACTTGACCCCTTTGATTTTGAATCATATCCTACATGCGAGTCTTGTCTATTGGGTAAAATGACCAAATCTCCATTTAGTGGACATGGAGAGAGGGCTGCAGAATTGCTAGGACTGGTACACACAGATGTATGTGGACCGATGTCTACGCAAGCCATGGGCGGATTTTCGTACTTCATTACTTTCATAGATGATCGATCTAGATTCGGATATGTGTATTTAATGAAACACAAATCTGAAGCCTTTGAAAAGTTCAAAGAATATAAGAATGAAGTGGAGAAACAAACCAAACATAGTATTATAACCCTTCGATCAGATCGAGGTGGTGAATATTTAAATGGAGAGTTTCTAGATTATCTCAAAGAAAATGGTATAGTCTCTCAGTGGACTCCTCCATATACTCCACAGTTGAATGGAGTATCTGAAAGGAGAAATCGAACTTTGTTAGACATGGTTCGGTCCATGATGAGCTACGCAAATCTTCCAGTATTCCTTTGGGGTTATGCATTGGAAACCTCAGCATATTTACTGAATAAGGTGCCTTCCAAATCTGTTCCTCAAACTCCATATGAGATATGGAAAGAAAGGAAACCGAGTCTTAAACACGTTAAGATTTGGGGATGTCCGGCTTATGTCAAGAAAGTTGACCCTGATAAGCTGGAATCTCGATCCGTGAAATGTAGTTTTGTGGGATATCCTAAAGAAACTTTAGGGTATTACTTCTACACCAATCATAGTGTATTTGTCTCCAGACATGCTACCTTCTTGGAAAAACAGTTTATCCTAGAAGGAAACAGTGGGAGCAAAATAGAACTTAATGAAGTTCAAGAAGCACAAACTACTACGGTTCAAGAGGAAACACCTGTTCAGACTGAACAACCTTCTGTGGTACAGCCCATTCGTAGGTCAGAAAGAGTGTCTCGCCAACCTGAGAGGTATTATGGCCTTGTCATTGAGAATGACAATGAGTTATCAATCGTTGATGATAACGACCCTATGACCTATAATGAGGCTATGAGTAGTGTTGACTCAGAGAAATGGCAGAGTGCCATGAAATCCGAAATGGATTCTATGTATACCAACCAAGTATGGACTTTGGTTGAAGCACCAGAGGATGTGAATCCTATTGGATGCAAATGGGTATACAAAAGAAAGATTGGAGCAGATGGCCAGGTGGAGACCTATAAGGCCAGGCTCGTGGCAAAAGGATTCAGACAAAGGCAAGGGATTGACTTTGATGAAACTTTTTCGCCTGTAGCCCTGTTAAAATCAATTCGGATTTTGCTTGCGATTGCTGCTTACTACGACTATGAGATCTGGCAAATGGACGTGAAAACGGCCTTCCTCAATGGGAAACTTGAAGAGGAAGTGTATATGACACAGCCAGAGGGGTTTGTTTCTAAAGGGAATGAACACCTAGTATGTAAGCTGCTAAGGACCATATATGGATTAAAGCAAGCTTCTCGTAGATGGAACATCCGTTTTGATGAGACAATCAAAGAGTTTGGTTTTATCAAGAACATGGATGAACCATGTGTCTACAAGAAGGTTAGTGGGAGCGCGGTAACTTTTCTTGTATTGTATGTGGATGACATACTTCTTATAGGAAATGATGTACCGATGCTGCAATCAGTCAAAATTTGGCTATCGAAGAACTTCACTATGAAGGACTTGGGAGAAGCGTCCTACATTCTCGGTATGAAGATCTATAGAGATAGATCTAGAAGAATGATAGGTCTTACCCAGAGTACATACATCGAGAAAGTGCTTAAAAGGTTTAGCATGGAAAACTCCAAGAGAGGTCTCATACCGATGAGCCATGGAGTATCTCTTTCCGAGAAGATGTCTCCTAAGACACCTGAGGAAAGAGAGCGTATGAGTAAGATTCCTTATGCTTCAGCAATAGGATCTATTATGTACGCGATGTTATGTACTAGGCCTGATGTTGCTTATTCAATTAGTGTAACGAGTAGATATCAGTCCGATCCAGGTGAAGACCACTGGAAAGCAGTGAAGAACATCCTTAAGTACTTGCGAAGGACTAAGGATATTTTTCTTGTGTTTGGTGGATCTGAATTGAAAATAGAGGGTTATACTGACTCTAGTTTTCAATCAGAAAGTGATAGCAAATCCATGTCAGGGTATGTGTTTACTCTGAATGGTGGTGCGATTAGTTGGAAGAGTTCCAAACAGTCTACAACGGCTGACTCCACAGCGGAAGCAGAGTATATAGCTGCAAGTGAGGCTGCAAAAGAAGCCATTTGGATGAGGAAATTTGTTTCTGAGTTGGGAGTTGTTCCTAGCATTGAGGATCCTATTATGTTGTATTGTGATAACAACGCGGCAATAGCTCAAGCCAAGGAACCTAGGTCTCATAAATATTCCAAACATGTTTTGGGGCGCTTTCATTTGATTAGGGAGATCATTGAAAGGGGAGATGTCAAGGTTGAGAGAGTTGACACACATAACAACATAGCAGACCCACTCACAAAGTCATTGTCTCAGATTCACTTTGATCGTCATAAAGAGAAGATGGGTATTAGATACCAGGGTGATTGGCTTTAGTTCAAGTGGGAGATTGAAAGTGTTTGTCCTAAATCCAATCATGTATGATGAGTTAGGAAGAACTTTCATGTATTCTTGTTTGATTTCATTAATAATAATAAAAGACTTGTTTTGATTTTATTACGGGCATTATCTGTTTAAAGTGTTTTAAATAAGATGTTCCATAGTTTAGAGTAAAGCTTCTATAATTATAATGAGATTATAATAGTGAGATCTAGAAGATGATAACTCTAGACTTAAACAGTTCCTGATCATAGGATAACTAATCGGAAGTTAGTGAATCCGCAAAGATCGGTACATATTATGCTTGCTCCCGTCAGGAGGATGTCTGTTCTCATAGGCATTTGTGTGGTGACACTATAGCTAGTATGTAGGTGCTTATTAGGGAATAAGTTCACTGAACATGACTCGATAAGTTGGACAACTAATGGAGTTTACTCACGTGTCAATAGTTATTCACTGAGTGATAGTTGTACAAGTGTCCTTAGACTTGAGATCGTTAAAGTTATCTTATATATAATGAACTGTGCTTTGGTTTAGTCCTTAGTCTCAAGGACATCCATTAGGTCTATTCTGGGTACAGGGATTTATGTATGGAGATAGTTAACGATCAATAAAGAATCTACCCCTTCCAGTAAGGAAGTGAATATCCTATGTTATTCTTAGTATGCGAGTTCTGGAATCTCTGGCCAGAGTGTATGAAATTAGAAAGGAGTTTCTAATTTGCATTAATATGAACTTTGCGTTATGAATAAGAAATCATATGATTAAATTTGATAGGCCTGACACGAGATCCATGCCTTGTATTTAATCAGGATATTGTAGGGTAGAAGGAATTTATTGTACGGTAACTAGTCACTGACAGGTTCTTGGTATTCTAAGCAGTGAATTCATATTATCCGGATAGTCGCGATATGTTGAGAAGCATCACTCACGATGTAGAATAAATATAATTAATCAGTTAATTATATTTAATGAATTTTAGAATTCATATAAATAATAAATAAAAGGTTTATTATTATTTATTTCTACTACCGGCTTAATATTGAACCTACAGGGTCACACCATAAAAAGATTAATTTATTGATGAAGGTATTTTGAGAGAGCAAGTTGTTTTAATAATGATTAAAATTGTTTTAATTATTATTTAACATTTTATAAGGTAAAGTGTAGGATTTATATATTAATATATAATGATATATTAATTATGTTAAAAACCTACTTGTGCCCTATAAATAGAATGAGATGAGAAGAGTATGACACACTTTTGGTTTTTGTGAAAAACCTAGTAGCCTTCATCTTCTTCCTTTCTCTCTCTCTCTCTCTCTCTCTCAAAAGAAGAAGTTCCATTTTTATAAAAGCTCGGTTTTATAAAAGCTTCGTCGAAGAATTAATCTTGGTGGATACCGGTAGAGTGCTTCACACTCTGAGGAGCAACTGCTAAAACACCATTTTTGTAAAGCTTCGATTTCAAGGTATGGTTACGAATCCCTCGTATTTCATTTTTACATGATTTTCTATATGTGCGATATATGGTTTTTACGGAAATAATTGTTATTTGCGCTTCCGCTCATTCGTAAATTCCTTCAGTATAACCATTTCAAATACCAACCCAATCATCCACAAACAATTCATCTCCATACTCCATTCATTCACAATCTTAATTTAATCATATACATACGAAATCTGCCTTGACTTGCAGTAAACATATAAGTAAAGACATCTGCCTTGACTTGCAGCAAACAGGTAAATAAACAAATCTGCCTTGACTTGCAGTAAACAGGTAAATAAATAATCCATGATACCTTGATTCAAATCTGTCAACCAAACCTTATATCATCTATTCTCGATCGCGTCCTTGAAATCGAATACTACAATCAAACACAACGTCATTAGATACACGTCAAACATGATTCGATTAACAACTCAATTCTTACTCTTATAAAAACATTTTGAAATACAGCCTCGAATATTTACAGTTCTGAAAACTAATAACTTCATAACCTTGAATTTGGTGTAACCCACTACAAGAACAAAATTTTGAAATAACTTGTTGTAGTATCAATTATTCCGGGGTCACAACCCCCTTTGATACCAATCACAAAACAACTTTCACTCGCACAATTTCCAATAAACTCTAACTTTTATTAAAATGAAAATTTGGCTTAACACGAGTCAAATCAATTATACACCTCGGATAAATAACTCACGGCCTTCAAAACTCATTTAAACTACACTCATTCCGCATCCTAAGTACTACATACAAAAAAGCTCACGAATTTAACTCCACGCATTATATTTAACACTGCTCAATTTAACTACAGAACTTACGACATATATTCACCGCTTGCGTTTTGAAATATTCCGAAACAAAATACACGTTCACCACTTATCCTTCTAATTATTCACTTCTTTTTCCGTCATCTCACTCACTTCCTGGCTCATTACCGCATCTCGGTACCTCTTAATTCTCTGACAACTCATGTTGAAATGTCATTACGTATCTTATCTTCGTTTGTAGAGCTAGGCATTCAAGCTTCCACTTCTAACTTCTTTTCTATCGAAGATCGAACATGACCTATTCGTAAAATGGACTATGGCCAGAACATAACGTCTCAAGTACTAACCCACCCATCCATAATAATTCGCATATATATAATATTAAAACAAAACCTACCTCAGATAAAACTTTGAGAAAAAGAATATCAAGAAATCCCCCAATCATTC
Source organism: Saposhnikovia divaricata (assembly GCA_036435485.1). Classification (NCBI taxonomy): domain Eukaryota; kingdom Viridiplantae; phylum Streptophyta; class Magnoliopsida; order Apiales; family Apiaceae; genus Saposhnikovia; species Saposhnikovia divaricata. Next base: position 130,669,154 of record CM071594.1, on the reverse strand, counting down.
TTACTCCACTTTCAACGTACAATGTCGATCGAAAAGGAAATAACTGGGAAACTTCTATCCTTCCTTAATCTCATTGTTTTACTGAGCACCCAATTTTAATCGAGAAAGAAAACAACTGACTCTGATATCCACAATTTCGAAACTAATAACCATGAAAATTATTACGATTAACTCCATTTCACGTGTTGAACACTTCTGCTCGTAAATAAAAATAAATACCTTTTTGAGGCAATGAACAACCTCAACTTTATATGAAACATCACAGTGATTCATAAAATCTCCCTACTCAACCAGTTTAAAGCTTTCGATAATCTTCAAAAATTCATGATTAATCTCACAAAACTTCCGACCTTTACTGGCATAGATTTCTTTCCATCCAAAATTTATATCACTATTCCTATGCATAATCTTCCTCTTCTTGAAATTCCTTAAATTATTTCCAAATAAACTACATACTCTTCACCAATCTTCAAATATCTTGAAATATCATCTATAACCATAATTAAAATTTCCATTCAACTACTTCTTGAAATCTTATTCCTCGTTCCTATAAAGCGATAAATGCTCTCGGCCAACGAAACACCAACAATAATAACTCATAACTTCAATATCGACTCAAAATGTTAATTCAAAAATATCTCATGATTTCTATATTTAAATGATGTTAGTCTAGTCATAGCTCAACTTTAGGCAAAATATACCACACTATTCGATTGGTTACATAAATCATCCATCCTTGATGAAGATCCTCATTACTACTTGTCCATTGACTCCACTTTTTGAGATCCATGTATAACTTCAGACAATCTTCCTTCCTTCTCGCGAACAGTATAGGTGCATTCTCCTGAGATACACCTTACGAAAATCCCATTAATTAAATCGCTAGCTCCGGCATTTCCATTAATGTCATCTGATATTGAATTCCTTGAAACTATTCTATATATTAAATTAAATAATGAACACACTCTACCTCTTTGTCTGATGCCAATCTTGGTAATCCATTAAAGTATACATTCAAAATCATTAACCACTGGAATTTCTTCCAATTTAACTATTTCCTTTCTGATAATTTCCTCTATACAAAACAACTTCATAATCTTGGTACAATAATCTCTTGGTCTGCATGATCGTTAATACTTTTTCATCTGCTCTGACCTCAAAACACAACTTCTGTATCTCTTGAAAATCATAATCTCACTTTCTTGTCCTCATAATTTGCTTGTACTTTGTAGTTTACCTAATTCATCCAATCCTAAATCACAATTACTATTTTCACTACCTTCACATTCAAATCTTAGTGACATTGTTCATGGCCGTATTGAATTTCTAGCTTCCTTGTGATTTATAGAAAACAGTTATGTTACCTTCATCCTTGGATCCACTGAGACTGGTATAATATAATCTCTAGAAAAATGTCTTATCTTCCCACACTTATGGCACACAACTTGACTTCTAACTCTGTCACTTACCATTCTAACCTTCCCGATTATATTTATAACTCTCTGCATTTTTCATCGACACAATCTCAATATGCCTTCTATCGAATTCTTACCTTCCGACCATGAGGTCTTGTTAATCTCTGTCAATTCTCATCCCATGGGCAACTACTGTGCCCCCACTCTCTCAACTCTAAATCTTCTAAATTCTACATTATTCCCTTAACTGAATTACATGTCTTCTATTTAAAAAGCTTCAGAAAACTTCCTGGTTCTCTATCTTCCTCCTCCTATCATTTTGTTCCATCTTAATCAACTCTCAACAATCATGACTCTGGGTTCACATAAGTTATAACTCAAACACAATCACTTTACTTCTCATTCAAGTTTCAATTCATCCTAATAGTTCTTACAAATAAATCCGTCCCGCTTCACTCTGCTTTACTTAAGTTATCCTGCTTCGCTTCTAAAATTTTAAACCCAACAATTTGTCTCAAAGCTTCTAAAATCTTATGTTATTCCATTTACCACCTCCAAAATTAAACAGGTGTCCAAAACAATCTTTCATTAACACTAACTATCACATGCCAAACATCTCTATCATCATTCTCTTTTCAACCTTCAACAAAATCCGTAATTTTATGCCCTTGTCACCTCCTCTTTACTTTTACTCACTTTCAATTTTTTTTTTCCGGTTATTTCGAATCTTTGTATATGTGTTCTCAATCCAAGAAGTAATCCAATATGATAATACATTCTGTCTTAACACCAACTTCTTCAACTTGCTCAACCAATTTTTGGTCAACGTAATTGCAGTTTCAACCACTTAAGATGTCGTCGCGTCTATCTTCGTAGCTCTTCATTGCTTGTAATGCAAAATCAGCAGGGTTTTTGATAAAAGAAATTTAATAGAATGAATAGGTATCAAGTATGAATATACACTGAGTTTTGTTTGATAAAACTTTTTGCAAAAGAGTTCAACCGAGAGATCAATATGATCTTGGAACTATTATCAGGTTGCGTTTGTCACTTGGTCGACCGTCATAGTACATAAAGATGGCCAGTCTTTGGTACTTTCATGACAAACACAATCAGTGGCGTCCCACCGGACTTCTATCACAAAGATAAAATGTCCCTGAATCCCCTATATACATAGGCTGTTCATCTCAGTTTTAATAAAGAAGAGCAAATACACAGGAAAAATGAAAAGAGTTCAAAAGTTTCAAAATTTTCATGTATGGAGTTGGATCAAATATCTTCTGATAATAGGGATATTTCTGAAAGAATAGGATTGTGTGTGATCAAATCTGATTTACAAAGATTATCATCAATTGAAGGGCAGTTGATCACCAAACGTATGCATCAACTATTGAACAGACGTTCAAGAAATTCCTAATTATTCATAATCTCATTCTTGTCGACTAAGTACTAACATACTTAGCTACCAAAAACTGGCCTGACAATAATGAGTTGAATAAATAGGAAGATCTCAATTTATTCTCGATTTTTAACCGTCACTGCGCAATAAATGTTTCAGCAACAATTTAAACCGGGAATTAATTCACAACAATACATAGTAAGAATAAGAATTTTTAGAACATCTGACAATTCCCACAGACAATAAATTAAATGGAATCAATGACTAGGGGTACACAACTACGCCCTAACTTCCAACCCATGCCAATAATCGCTTCCCACATCGTGTTTATAACCTTCTCATACTCTTTCTATAACGTTCACATCGTAACTAATATCATAGAAAAGTTCTAGAATATACGGGAAAACCTCGACATAATGTCTTCCAGACTGGTAGCTCCAACTATCCAATTATCTTATGCGGTTCCTAATTAGCTGTCTCGCTCATAGCCAAATCTTCAAATGATTTAAACTCCTACATGCGCGATATGTCGAAAGACTGTATAACGTCACAATACTCGTCATGGTAACCTAAGGCGAACCTTATCCAAAATCATTCTACCCAACGTCTATCTTAAACACACATACCTAACCCTCCTAATCCGTTTCAGTGACCATAACATGTAGCTCTAATACCAACTGTGACATCCCAAAATCCGGGGTACAAATTATGGGGCCACTAACCACAATTAACATAATACATCCCTGGATATAAGCATAATATAATAATAAATACCCCTGATCCAAGATCGCATATAGGTTACGGTATGAAACAAACTTTTAAACTATATTATTACAATCCAATCCTCAAAATAAAATTAATATACAAACTGCTAACAAACTAAGTCCGTCAGTCGAACTACTGAACCAACCTCTGATGAAGCTCAAGTCACTACCCGACCAAGTCAACAACCTGAACATCACCTCTCGCTGTAGGAACAAGACTACTCATCTGACCACAAGGTCCACTCATCTCCTCTCTATAAACTGGATAAATAAAACAACAATGCAAGAGTGAGCCAACAGTGCTCAGCAAGTATAAATGTGTATAAATATCGGGAACAATAATAAGTTCTGATCAACAAGATAATCGTCAAATATCTCAAGAGATTCAAGCTTCAACAAAATTAAATCAAGATTTTGATTAGAATTGGACTCTTTAAATTTTATTAAAAACATAAGGGTTAGGCTGATGATCAGGCAAGCACTAACCACGGCCAATGCACACAGCAAAGCCCTGAAATGGATCCATAACCTCTGACCATTAATCTGGTCTCCCCGAAGGGACTCTGTTGACCATTAATATGGTCTCCCCAGGGACTCTGTTTTAAAAACATTTCCAATTCTAATTCAAACACATTAGGTGTCGGAACAATCGACAACCTTTGCCAAGCAAACGACTGGAAAACTCACGTTCCAGAACAGCAACTCATAATCCAAGAATCATTGAAGAATTAAGATCAACAGGTATCGACGAGTTCGACACGATAATTGGGTAATAATTAAGGAATAATAAACTCAAAGGGTATCGACGAGTTCGATACAATAAATGGGGTGCAAATGAATACACAATGACAACAACAGATATCGACAAGTTCGATAGAAATAATTGGGGTGATATCATATTCAGAATAATTAAAAGTAATTTCACTTGAACAAGAAGTGAAGGAAAGTATTTGCCTGTCAAACCACGCTAACACTCGTCTCACACTTGACCGTCTCACCCTACTTTAGCCTTCTCTTCATCCCTCTGACTCGATTCTAGACTTTTCTTTGTCCCTCTTACTCGACTCTATAATAATTAGATCACATTAATCACCAAGAAGCATTTAAGACTCACTAACAATCAATACACATGACTCACACATCATTTAAGCATGTAATTCCAAAAAAAACACATATAACTCACTTTAATAATTAACTGAACTAAGAAATATTTTTAAAAGATATTTATTCCTTGCCACGGAATAAAACTTGGCTCAAAACATTTTTAACAATTTTTGGAATTTTTAAACAATTAAATACTATTTTTAAAACATTTAAAATGGAAAGCATATTAATTAAAAATTAAGTAACCCAAATTAAATTAATTAAAATCAACTAATAACTAATTAATAAAATTATTCAATAAATGCTTACATTTATCAAATAATTAAACTTATTAAATTATTAATTGAAATTAATTAACATAATTTAAAGTATTTAATTATTAGTTATCTTTAAATAAAAACAAATAAATAAATGATTTTCAAAACTAAATAATTGACTAAATAAATCCAGAAATATTCTGAATTTAAAATAAGATTTTAGGAAATGATTTTCTGAATTTAAAAGAAATTCAATCTTTTTAAAATAATTTACAAAAGTCAAATTAATTAGAAAAGTAAATAGAATTTTACCAATTAAAGGTAAAAGTAATTTTCTTTTTCTTTAAAAAGAATTTTGCCATGGTTAAACAGTTAAAAGAGTGAAAAGCATGGAGTTCAACCACAACATCACTAAAACAAATCAAACTTAACTAATCAAATAAAACAAAAATATGACAAAAATCAAAAAATGATGAACATTCATCATACCACCAGATTCCGGCCACCAAGCCCAGAATCCGGCCACCGTAGTTAATGCCGACGACCCCGACTACACCTCCAAATGCTTTGATTTCGCTAATTTCATGCAAGAAAACTGATACCCAGCTGTTAAGCATCTTTTTACCACAACATTCGGCCAGAAATTATAACCAAACAACCCGTTAATCAACAAATTCGGCGAGTTCAAGGTAAATTCCGGCCAAAGATGATTTTTATGAAAAAGTAAACCAAACACAACGATTAATGTCTCAAATCGAAGCTTACAACACCTACAAACCACTTATGGTGACCATATAAACGAACAAACAACGAATAATGTGAAAAATCGATTCAAAACTTCGATTAAACTTGAAAACTCGTTTTCTATAAAAACGAAAACAATACATGAAATTAAACACACCAATAGACTCCTTAAGACCAGATAAAGTTAAGGAACCATCAAAACAAGCAAACAATTCACCAAACGAAAAAGCCCCAAATTTGAATGAAGAACCCTAATTATACAGAATTTTTTTAAAATTAATATAAAATTAAAAAATTACCCGAATTGAAATCTGATTGAGGGTTATGAAAAAGGATGTCGAGAGCTTCGATTCGACTATTTGAACTCCAAAATCGGACATCGATAAGGCATCCAAAACTGCGATCGATCTTCAAGAACGATATTTAAAAATATAAATTTTGATAAATAATTTTAATTTTGCAAATGTTTCTTTTGATTTCTGATTGGACAGCTGTGATGATATTGATTGGCTGAGCAAAATGGTATCTGGATTGGTCAAAGATAAGGTACATAATATATTTTTTTTCCCGAAATGCTCGGAACCCTAATTTACTTTTAATCGGTCTCGAAAGTACCGATTATATAAATTATGGGTCTGATACGAATAAAAAATATTTCTGCGAAAAATCACGAATCCAATACGGAAAATTTTGTAAAATTTATAAGATGAATAGAATATGAGTTCGAATATTTTGAAATTTGTTTGATCACTTTTAATGCGAAAATGATTTTTAATCGAAGCTCCAGGGATTTTGAAAATAGAGGCTACGGATAAAAATGATTTTTGATGCGAAAATTTGTTCTGCTTCATGTCTTGTTCAATTGCAAGTATCCCAGCAACTGGTTGAGGCATAACATTTGGCAAATTTATGAATGTAGACATACATGGTGTTATGACCACTGGAACATGCAACAGAGCCTTAGAAGTATCCAACCTAGTGTAGAACTTCTTGTTTGGTTTACCAGACCATTGAACTCGATCATTTGGAAAAGGAGCAGGTTGATCCTTAGGCATAAGATGATTAAATATTAATGTCAAAAATCGAGGGTAATGACACTTAACCATTTTACCTTTCCCAGAGTTCTTTCTAGCCTTCTTCACACGATTTAACAATATAGGCCATATCAAGCTGCCAAAGTTGATCCTTCTGTTATGAGCAATTGAGAAACCAATTGACTGTAACATACCTGTGATGACGGTATTGTTACTCTTGGTAGAATTGGCAAACACCTTTGCTATGATCTCAAAGAAAATGTTCCATTCTTGAACAAGGTTGCTTTTGAGTGGACGTTTAAGATCCAGTTGACATTGATAGTTTAGATGTGTAAAGAATTGAGTCAACTCATCAGTTGATGGCGCTTCAGCAAATTGTTCAGTAGGAAGTTTCAGAGCAGCATTGAAGACAGATTCATCCACTGTATATGTCTTATCATTAAAGTTGAAAGAAAACGATCTTCCATCTGAGACAGCTGTAGTACACATTAGTTTAAGTGGACCAAATTTCATGGGAATATTTGCAGTTATAGCATGGATACAGATATTTTGTTCGTTCAGAAAATTTGTCCAGGGCTTGAACCGATCCACCGAGCAATCCTCGGGATTAAAATATCCAATAAAATTGTGATTAACAATATCAAAATTATTATAAGCACCAGCCATTCCAAGTCAGGTATTAAAATTAAGGAATCTGCAAAATTCAACAATTAACCCAATTAATTCATAAAATTCGAATTAATAATTAATTAAAAATTCGAAAAACTGAATTCTTCACCAAAAATTCTGAAAATTTGAGGCAAAGATCTTGATACCAGTACAAACACATGTATATTTTTAGTTTTTGAAAAATCACAACCATTCCTCTTGAATTTTAGATTGAAAATTCGAAAATTTTAAACCCAAAATTATCAAAACTCAACTAAATCTCACATTTAAACCGTAGTTTTGAAGAGAATAGACTGGGTAATCGATTGTTGTTCTTAGAATCGTGATTACAGTGGGATTAGAGATGAAAATCGAGCAGCAGTTCGGTAGTTATACGTGTATATTATGTATGTATCGACAAGAACATTGGGTGACTTAACACGCAAATTTTTTTTAAAAAACAGACTGATATAAATCATGAATATGACTATTTGCTTAATTATAAATCAGCTGTAATATGACTATCGTTTGATAGTCATACCGATAGTTATATTACGTGTAAACGTAATATATCTATCCTAAACTAACAACTAAACAATAATATAACTATCGAAAAAACACAGAATATAACAATTAGTAGAACTGTTATATCGATAGTTATATTCCGAGTAAAAACACTAATATAACTATACAATAACTAAAGTTATATTTAGAGAAAGTAGTAACATGACTATCTAAATAATTAGTTATATCTAGAGTTATATTAACAATAAAACAAAAAGAACTCGAATATAACAATCAGATGGATTGTTATACCGATTGTTATATCTAACAAAACAATTAATATAACTATTCTAACATTAGAATATTAACAGGATATTAACATAATATTTACAATTCTAACAAATTCTAATATTAAAGCAACTTAATTATTAAATAATAAACTATAAATAACACACTAATTTACACTAACATTAGAAGACATAATAAAAATTATTAAAACGATCACAGGTAGTCCTTTTTACGAAATCAAACATTAATAATAAAAGGACAAACACTACAAATAAAATAAAATAAAATAAAATAAAATACTAAATATTTACATAATTATTTATGGTGAATTAATAAATCTATAAATTTTCTAATAAAATAATTTCCATATAGAAAATTATTCAAAAAGAAAATATAATTTATTAAACATCAAAAATAATGAAACTGATTTTAAAATAATGACATTTTCAAGAAAAATAGATTTCTCATAAATTACAGCTTGTAAAATTTGAGAAAAATATTTTTAAGGAAAATGAATTACTCTATAATTACAAGTATTTAGAAATATATATAAAGAAGATAATGACAAGGATTTAAGAAGAAACAAGCAAAAGTAAGTTGATAAAATAATTATACAAGTGATTTCAATAACAAATATTAACACATCAATCACTTGTAAATTATTAAAGATCAAACCTCAGATATTAACTAGTTTAATTACTAGGACTATTTAACATACCCAATTCACCAACAAGTCTGGTAAATGTGGATTCGTCAAGAGACTTAGTAAAAATATCTGCTGTTTGTTCTTCCGTAGGTAAAAAAAGTAACTCCACGGTACCATTCATGACATGCTCTCGAATAAAATGATACCTGATGTCAATGTGCTTTGTTCTCGTATGCTGCACAGGATTGTTGGCGATTGCTATGGCACTTGTATTATCAAACAAAATAGGAATATTGTTTAATACAAAGCCATAGTCTCAAAGTTAATTCCTAATCCATAAGATCTGAGCACAGCAGCTTTCAGCAGCGATGTATTCAGCTTCGGCTGTTGAGTTGGAAACTGTCTGTTGTTTCTTACTGTACCAAGAAACAAGTCTTCCACCAAGGAATTGACAAATCCCAGATGTGATTTTTCTGTCTACAACACTTCCTGCATAATCTGAATCTGTATATCCAAACAAGGTTTAAACCAGAATCTTTAGGGTACCAGATGCCTAAGTTAGGCGTACCCTTAAGATATCTCAGGATTCGTTTAAGAGCAATGAGATGAACATCTCTAGGATCAGATTGGAACCTTGCACACAAGCACGTAGCATGCATAATATCAGGTCTACTTGCAGTAAGGTAAAGTAATGAGCCTATCATACCTCTGTAGAATATCCTAATTTGACCGCTGTGGATGATGGTGTTCTTGCTGAAGATGAGTCCTCTATTTGATATTTCTTGAGAAGCTCTTTGACATACTTGGATTGACAGATAAATATTCCATCTATCCTTTGACTTACTTGCAATCCAAGAAAGAACTTCAGCTCACCCATCATGCTCATTTCAAACTTACCCTGCATTAACTTAGCAAATTTCTTGCAAAGAAGATCATTAGTAGACCCGAAAATTATATCGTCCACATAGATTTGGACTAATATTGTATCATTCTTATGTTTCTTTGTGAAGAGAGTTTTGTCTATGACACCTCTAGTAAATTCATTTTCAAGTAAAAATTCAGAGAGAGTGTCATACCATTTCCTTGGTGCTTGCTTAAGACCATAAATAGCCTTGAAGAGAAAGTAGACATAACCCAATAGATCTGGATCTTCAAAACCAGGTGGTTGTTCTACATATACCTCTTCATCCAGCTTACCATTCGGAAAGGCACTCTTGACATCTATTTGATAAACATGAAAGTTAGAAAGGGCTGCGAATGCCAAGAATATCCTAATGGCCTCAAGTCTAGCCACTGGAGCATAGGTCTCATCATAGTCAATGCCTTCAGATTGTGAATATCCTTTTGCTACCAGTCTTGCTTTGTTTCTTTTTACTGTGCCATCTTCATCAAGTTTTTTTCTGAATACCCACCTAATACCAACCACTGTTCTATTTGTAGGTCTGGGTACCAGCTTCCATACTTCTTGTTGTTTAAATTGATTGAGTTCATCTTGCATAGCAATCACCCAATCAGGATCTGAAAGAGCTTCTTCAGTTTTCTTAGGTTCCATTTCAGATAGAAACCCTGAATAATTACATTGATTTTGCAAATCTCTTCTAGTCTTTACACCAACATCTGGATCACCAACGATTAGCTCAAAAGGATGAGCTCTATTCCAAACAGTCTGTCTGGGAAGATTTAGTCTTGATGATTCACCTTGTTCTTCATTGTGATGTTGAGTATGACTAGTAGATCCTTCATTAACTCCCCCTGAGTTGTTGCCAGGATGATTAGATGAGTGTTCAGAAGTATGAGTGGTGTTTTCAATATTATCATAATTTTCACCACCATTATTCTGATTAGACTCATCATTGTCATTGTTGTCATTAGCATCAGCAAAAACATCAGGTGGACTATCATCATCTGAATCTAGATCTGTCATATCTTCAAAAGATAGCTTTTCAGATGAATCTTCAGTTTGGATACTAGGTAGTTTATTGTCATCAAATGTAACATTGACACTTTCCATCATCTTCTGATGTTCAATCAAATACACCTTATAAGCTCTTCTTTCATAACTAACAAAAATTGCTTCATGTGCTTTGGCTTCAAATTTTCCACCTTGATCGTCTCCTTCTTTTAGTACAAAGCATTTTGCTCCAAATACATGAAAGTATTTGAGTGTTGGTTTCTTTTCATACATGGCTTCATAGGGTGTTTTCATCAAGTCTTTGTTGGTAAGAGTTCGATTCTGAGTGTAGCAAGCAGTGTTGACAGCTTCAGCCCAAAAATACAATGGAAGCCTTGATTCACTTAACATAGTACGTGCAGCTTCAATCAAGGTTCTATTCTTTCTTTCAACTACTCCATTTTGCTGAGGAGTTCTTGGAGCTGAGTATTGTCTGGTTATACCCTTTTCAGTACAAAAGTCATTCAGAACTGCATTCTTGAATTCAGTTCCATTGTCTGACCTTATAGCCCTCACTGGATACTTGGAATCCAGCTCAATTAACTTGATATGATCAATCACCAGTTGTGGAGTCTCATCTTTAGAATTCAGGAACAAGACCCATGTGTACTTTGAAAAATCATCAGCAATCACAAGAGCATATCTTTTCTTTGACATAGACATCACATTCACTGGACCAAATAGATCCATGTGAAGTAATTGTAAAGGATCAGTTATTGAAGATATATCAGTGCTTCTGTGAGTTGCCCTTTTTAGTTTGCCTTTTTGACAAACATCACATAGTCCTTCCTGTGTGAATTCCATAGAAGGTAAACCTCTCACCAACTCTCTCTTGACCAGAGAGTACATCGTCTTGAAATTTAGGTGAGAAAGTTTCTTGTGCCATAGCCAACTTTCATTTGTGGATGCTTTAGAATAGAAGCAATTGATTTCTTCAGTGCTTTTAGTGTTCATGTTGGCTACATACAAGTTTCCTTTTCTGACTCCCGTCAGAGATGGTTGTTCACTTCTTTTGTGTGAAATCAGACAAATCTTTTTGTTAAAGTAGACTTCAAATCCCTTGTCACAGAATTGACTGATGCTGAGCAAATTATGCTCAAGTCCTTTTACAACGGACACTTCTTCAATGATAACATTTCCAGCTTCAAGTCTGCCATATCCATCAGTTCTACCTTTGCTGTTATCTCCAAAGGTAACTACTGGGCCGGCCTTCTCCACCACATTTGTCAGCAGGGTTCTGTCTCCAGTCATATGCCTTGAACATCCACTGTCCAAGATCCAGGTTACTCGTTCAACTTGTTCAATACCCTACAATGACAAATGGATTAAACCTTCTTCGGGACCCAAATTTGATTGGGTCCTGCGGATTTAAAGTATTGACCTTTATCAGGCAAAACAACATTTTTAATTTTAACCTCTTTAGTCAATAAACATTTAACCTTATAAATAGATTTGAAAATCTTTTGTTTTACCTTGGGTATCCATGTTTCTTTTGCAGCAATAACACTTGTGTCATTGACTGGACATTTGACCCGGTAAACATTCTTTGTAACCCTTTGTTTAGTCTTAGGTACAAATGTCTCTAACCTAACTTGAGGAGGAAAAGCAGTCTTTGATCGAACATTATTGTTCCTGTTCATATGCTGTCGATGAGCAGTCTGTTTATCACATGCATAACTACCATTAAAATAAGCACGCACACTGTTAAAAGCACAAGACATACAATTGATAACACCACATGCTTTATGATTAGAATCAATGATAGGCATGGTACTCATGTTAGACATGTTATTTTTCTGCTTCAACTTATTACCACCTAATCTAGTCTTAGAAGAACTAGTTGTTTCAACAACCTTGACTGGCACTTTAGGTACATCTTTCTTGGATGAAACATTCTTTGGATTAGTGTCCTCAACAGATTTAGCCTTAACAAAGACTGTGACATCTTTCTTGGATGAAACATTCTTTGGATTAGCGTTCTTAACAGATTTATCCTTAACAAAGACTGTGACATTTTCACTATCCTCATTTCTCATTTCTTCCTGGATAACCATAGAAAGAATATCTGGTGGTCCAGCATCAGATTGTTTAAATAGAGGTTCTCTAACATTTTTGAGCACATGTGGTATTCCCCTTTATTTAGCACTAACAGGGTTAGGGGAATTTATGCCCAATGATCCAACAGCTTCTTTGTAACCATACCCTATACCTGTTGTTTGTTCTACAACTTGATTGTTAAAAAACTCTTTGGAAACTTTAACAGAATTATAACAAGTAGAGTTGTAAACGAACCGAGCTGAGCTCGGGATCGACTCGACTCGGTAAAAACCCGACTCGGCTCGGTTCGGTTCGTTAACGAACTCGAGTTCGGCAAGGAAAAAAAACTCGTTAAGCTTAACGAGTCGAGTCGAGTTATTTGGTTGTTCGACTCGACTCGACTCGGTAATCGACTCGACTCGATAATCGGTAAGAAATACAAAAAAAATAAAAAATATATATATATTTATTGTTTTAGTTTTTAATGTTTTAATTTTAGTTTTTATTTATAAAATTAATATTAACAATAATATATATATATATATATATATATATATATATATATATATATATATATAGTTTAGTTTTTAATGTTTTAATTTTAGTTTTTATTTATTAAATTAATATTAACAATAATATATATCTAGTTTTGTGAGGTTCTTGTGTTTAGAAAATTAATCTAAAATTTTAAAATATTATATTGGTATTCCTTGTTTTAAGATTTTCTGTTTGTTTGTTAGACTATAACTAGCTTGTATCTTTTCCTAACTAGCTTGTGTTTCTACAACTGCTCCCAAATTTTTTTAAAAAATAAGCCCAAAAGAAATAAAAAAAATAATCCTAAAATAAATAAAAAAAATATCGAAAAACTCGAACTCGACTCGAACTCGGGATCGACTCGGTAGGCTCGTTACCGACTCGATTCGACTCGGTCGTTAACGAACCCAAGTTCGGCAAGAAAAAAACTCGTTAAGATAATCGAGCTCGAGCTCGACTCGGTCAGAAAAAGCTCGGGATCGACTCGACTCGGTAGAAACTCGGTCCGACTCGGTTCGTTTACAGCTCTAATAACAAGCCCTGACCTGTGTTTCAATTTCAGTAATTCTAGCCATTTGTTTGCCTACAACTTCTAGAATAGCTTTCTCCTTTTTATGAAGCATTGTTATTTCATCTCTTTGTTGATCTTGATTAATATGCACCTTTTTCAATTCTGACACTTCATTGCCAAGTTTAGTGCTTAGCAAATCTAGTCTATTATATCCAGTTTGTGCATTATCTAAGGAATTATATAGACTACGAATCAATTCAGTGTCAGTAAAAATTACCGGTTTGTTATGATGATCAGATGCTTCATCATTTGCCACCAACGTAAGATTTCCATATTCTTCATCTTCGTTGTCCGTGTCATCCCAACTCTTACCAGCCACAACATAGGCTTTTCCAGGTTTCTTCTTCTCAGCAGCAAAATCTCTTCTTTGAGTTTGCTTGGGTTTTTGACATTCAGTGGCAAAGTTGTTGATTCGCAAACACGCAAGTATACGTGGTCACAAATAGCAAGTGGTAAATAAAAGTTCGTTCCTCAGGGACAAGATGTACTGTGAATTTAGTGCCTATGCAACAGAGTATGATTACTTCTTACTGCCTGACGATTTATCAATTTCAAGTTTTTATTATCCTAAAATTATCAACTAAGCAAAACAGATCGGAAGGTGAATAAACAAGAATTTATCAATAGCAAGAAAGACATGGGATTCCAATTTCATCGACAATTTCACTAACGGCTGACTCAATATATCGACTCGGGTGATAAATTCAATAATTAATCAGATAACACGATGATAATACGAGCTACCTTTCGGTAAACTCGTATCAAACCACTTAATTTCCACAAAAGATAGAATTTAAGAAGACATCAAATTATATTCGGATTATATATGTCTATACAATCTGGAAATACAATTGATTTAAGCTTAAGTATCAATACGATTACACGGGGCAACGTGAGATGGGTTAAATCACATTACAAATCAAGATTAAATAATTAAATCAAGAACCCATGCTAATTTGGCGACATCTAAATCCTAGAATCCACTTTCGCAATCATCTAGGATTAAATGAATAAGATGGTAGCTAATCATCTTAAAATTAATTCAACCAAATTAGATTACCGACATTTAATCACCCAAAATCAATTATGAATCATGCACGCAAGTTACGTTATTGAATTTATTGGAACCCCATGAAAAAGGATTAGTTCATATTTGAATTAATAACGAACATGGAGTTTATAAGAATCAAAGATTTAAAATTAAACATATTATGATAATGAAGAACAATAATTAATAAGAGAAAAGAGTAGAGATAGAATTTTAAAACCAATTTGTTGAGATAGAAAATACAGAAAAGTGGCCTCCTGCTGTCGCTTGAAGAACCCTAGGAAATATAATTGTTGTATGTTACCCAAGCTAATGATAATCTAATAATATCCTCTACCTAATATTAATAAGTTTTTAAGAATTAAAATTAATACAAAAGCCCAAAGACTTTGGCCCAACATGTTTTTTTAACCCGGCTACAGGACATTGGCTACAGCTACACGGTTATAGGTTGCGCCACAGCACTCCACAAAAAGAAACAGGACAAAAATCGAGCAATAGCCCGTGAAGTTGCGCAACAGCGCATGGGCTACTGATGGAGAACGCGCAGTAGCGCCCAAACCGCGCACCAGCTCGAACCAAGCGCTGTGGCGCCTTAGCATTGCGCAGTTGCGCTCCTGGACAGAGAAGTTGCCGCGCAGCAGCACTAAATCCCGCGCAGCAGCGCCTTAAACGCGCAGCAGCGCCTGATATTGCGCAGCTGCGCCTTTGCACCCCTGCCCAACTTTTAGAAAATGCTCTCCTCTTCGCGTGGGCTGTAAGATCGCCCAATTCCGATGTCTGGAACTCCAGTTATGGCCAAAACAGTGGTGTATGCGCATTGTGCTCAAATTCCTGAGTTCTCTTGCCCTGGACTTCCTGTAATTTCTACTTGAAGCTCACACAATACCACCAATTCTTCACCAACACCACCAATGCCACCCTACTATGCAACCTACACAAATTAGATGAAAACACATCAAACCAACACGAAACTTGAGAACCTGCAATCGTTTTAAGCCCAAACGGAAGGTAAATAGTGGATATAAAATCCACTTATCAAACCCCCAAACTTAAACCGTTGCTTGTCCTCAAGCAATGCAAACTCGACACTAAAATGATGAATGAATGCAACTAACAATTAAATGTTATGATAATGCACAATGACCTAATGCAATGACTCCAAACACAAGATATCGTAACCAACTCACAAGCCAACACCTCAAATTATGCAACAACGCCAAACAGAGCTCGACGAAGCCCCCGTATACCAACAATACATGCGCGGGGACGTGGTGTGTGCAACTCTCACTAGTAATACTCTCGACGCTAGATCAACGACATAACCAATTCTTCGCCACGACAATCACATGTTTATAAACAGAATGAACTCTAGACACTCCATGACTCAAAGACACCGCCATCATCATTCAAGGTAGACACGGACTCATGCTAGACTCTACAAAACTCTACAAAACACAAAACACACATGCTCATTGACCGTGCAATGGGTGAGACCCCTAAAGGTTTATACAATAGCACCCTTTTAGCGAGCGTTAGGTCAGCAATCCCAAACCACAAAGGGCTTTAGGTTACTAGGACTAAGTCCCCTCAGACTTACTTGCTCGAGTACTAAAGAGCCCACCCTAGCCAATTCACATACACACACTCTCACAAACGCTCAATTTTTATTCTCACGACTCTTTTTTTTTTTTACCTTTTTTTTTTTTTTTTTTGTTTTTTTTTTCGATTTTTTTTTTCCTATTTTTTTTTCTTGACTCTTTTTTCTTGCTTTTTGATTTTTTTTTTTTTTTTTTTTTTATGCATGGGTGCACTATCTCACCCCCTAGACTACTCATATCAAATATGAGCGGCTACTAGCCATTTGACGCCTAGCCATTATTACACTACGACAGCGGCGCCAAAAACTTGTTGATTCGTAAACACGCAAGTATACGTGGTCACAAAATAGCAAGTGGTAAATAAAAGTTCGTTCCTCAGGGACAAGATGTACTGTGAATTTAGTGCCTATGCAACAGAGTATGATTACTTCTTACTGCCTGACGATTTATCAATTTCCAGTTTTTATTAATCTATAATTATCAACTAAGCAAGACTTATTGAAAAGTGAATTAACAAGAAATTATCTATAGCAAGAGAGACATGGGATTCCAATTTCATCGACAATTTCACTAACGGCTGACTCAATATATCGACTCGGGTGATAAATTCAATAATTAATCAGACAACACGATGATAATACGAGCTACCTTTCGATAAACTCGCATCAAACCCCTTAATTTCTACAACAGATAGAATTTAAGACGACACCAAATTATATTCAGATTATATATGTCTATATAATCTGGAAATACAATTGATTAAAGCTTAGGTTACCAATAAGATTACACAAGGCAACATGAGATGGTTTAAATCATATTACAAATCAAGATTAAGTAATTAAATCAAGAACCCATGCTAATTTGGCGACATCTAAATCCTAGAATCCACTTTCGCAATCATCTAGGATTAAATGAATAAGATGGTAGCTAATCATCTTAAAATTAATTCAACCAAATTAGATTACCGACATTTAATCACCCAAAATCAATTATGAATCATGCACGCAAGTTACGTTATTGAATTTATTGGAACCCCATGAAAAAGGATTAGTTCATATTTGAATTAATAACGAACATGGAGTTTATAAGAATCAAAGATTTAAAATTAAACATATTATGATAATGAAGAACAATAATTAATAAGAGAAAAGAGTAGAGATAGAATTTTAAAACCAATTTGTTGAGATAGAAAATACAGAAAAGTGGCCTCCTGCTGTCGCTTGAAGAACCCTAGGAAATATAATTGTTGTATGTTACCCAAGCTAATGATAATCTAATAATATCCTCTACCTAATATTAATAAGTTTTTAAGAATTAAAATTAATACAAAAGCCCAAAGACTTTGGCCCAACATGTTTTTTTAACCCGGCTACAGGACATTGGCTACAGCTACACGGTTATAGGTTGCGCCACAGCACTCCACAAAAAGAAACAGGACAAAAATCGAGCAATAGCCCGTGAAGTTGCGCAACAGCGCATGGGCTACTGATGGAGAACGCGCAGTAGCGCCCAAACCGCGCACCAGCTCGAACCAAGCGCTGTGGCGCCTTAGCATTGCGCAGTTGCGCTCCTGGACAGAGAAGTTGCCGCGCAGCAGCACTAAATCCCGCGCAGCAGCGCCTTAAACGCGCAGCAGCGCCTGATATTGCGCAGCTGCGCCTTTGCACCCCTGCCCAACTTTTAGAAAATGCTCTCCTCTTCGCGTGGGCTGTAAGATCGCCCAATTCCGATGTCTGGAACTCCAGTTATGGCCAAAACAGTGGTGTATGCGCATTGTGCTCAAATTCCTGAGTTCTCTTGCCCTGGACTTCCTGTAATTTCTACTTGAAGCTCACACAATACCACCAATTCTTCACCAACACCACCAATGCCACCCTACTATGCAACCTACACAAATTAGATGAAAACACATCAAACCAACACGAAACTTGAGAACCTGCAATCGTTTTAAGCCCAAACGGAAGGTAAATAGTGGATATAAAATCCACTTATCAAACCCCCAAACTTAAACCGTTGCTTGTCCTCAAGCAATGCAAACTCGACACTAAAATGATGAATGAATGCAACTAACAATTAAATGTTATGATAATGCACAATGACCTAATGCAATGACTCCAAACACAAGATATCGTAACCAACTCACAAGCCAACACCTCAAATTATGCAACAACGCCAAACAGAGCTCGACGAAGCCCCCGTATACCAACAATACATGCGCGGGGACGTGGTGTGTGCAACTCTCACTAGTAATACTCTCGACGCTAGATCAACGACATAACCAATTCTTCGCCACGACAATCACATGTTTATAAACAGAATGAACTCTAGACACTCCATGACTCAAAGACACCGCCATCATCATTCAAGGTAGACACGGACTCATGCTAGACTCTACAAAACTCTACAAAACACAAAACACACATGCTCATTGACCGTGCAATGGGTGAGACCCCTAAAGGTTTATACAATAGCACCCTTTTAGCGAGCGTTAGGTCAGCAATCCCAAACCACAAAGGGCTTTAGGTTACTAGGACTAAGTCCCCTCAGACTTACTTGCTCGAGTACTAAAGAGCCCACCCTAGCCAATTCACATACACACACTCTCACAAACGCTCAATTTTTATTCTCACGACTCTTTTTTTTTTTTACCTTTTTTTTTTTTTTTTTTTGTTTTTTTTTTCTATTTTTTTTTTCCTATTTTTTTTTCTTGACTCTTTTTTCTTGCTTTTTGATTTTTTTTTTTTTTTTTTTTATGCATGGGTGCACTATCTCACCCCCTAGACTACTCATATCAAATATGAGCGGCTACTAGCCATTTGACGCCTAGCCATTATTACACTACGACACGACACTCAGCATGACATCCATGTTTTCCCCCAAACTTATACTTAAGTGCTCCTACGCCATCAAGGGAATAACGAACATTCTAGATATAAATATGTGATTAAATCCTAACAACCAAACCAGGTATAACTCGATCTAACCCAAGAGCAACCCGTGAGACCGTGAAAAGATTGTGTTCCCGACACACGCAAGTCAATTTCATAGAAACTTAAATCAACCCTCTATTCATTGTCATCACACTCAAATTAGCATCGACCTAGTAAGCCAGAAACAGACACTCATGTGGAATCATATGATATGCATGAACATGCATGAACACAATGATGATACAACCTAAATAATCTATATGGCATGGCATCCTAAATGCAAACTACATGACATGGCAAACTAAATGCAAAATTACTAATATGAACTAGCATGAATATGCCGCTATATTCAATGCAATGACTCTAAATACCCTAAAATCACCCCCAAACTTATTAAATTCAATGTCCTCATTGAAGGTAAATAAAAGGGTACAAGAGAACTCCCCTAGTTGTCGGCATGGCCACCCCCTTCGGGTGGAAAATATGGTGGTGTGAACGGGTGGGTACCAGCACAGCTGTTTTATCCAAAGCAGGAAATCATGGGTTGCCTCCCATGCAGCGCCTTTCTTTAACGTCTTTAGCTAGACTTGACCACGATTTATCTCTTGAAAAATTTTACCGCACCTCTGTACGGCCACTTAATGATTTTCTCCGGAGCAACGTCTGCAACGACAAGCTTTACCCGTCTACGCTCCTCACAAGGTCTTTTAATAACATGCTCCCGCCTACCTGAAAAGTTAGCAGCAATAACAATAACAAGCAAGGGAGATGAATTACACGCAACATACCCCAGGTGAACTAGCAATGGTTTGAGCTCGAGTTCGGGAGCTCCTTCAAATGATGGCTTAAGGCGCACCTGAGAATTCCAGAGATCTTCCACTCCAAGCAACTTATGTGGAATACCACCCTCTGCAATCTCAATAATGTAAGGAATGCCGCCGGGCCATTCCTCCAACCTCGCAGTAGTAGCAATATCAGCAGCAGTCTGATCAACATACTTAGAGACAAAAGAACTCTCCTCAAGCTTCGTTTCATGCCTCGAACAAATGGCATTCAACTCCTCTAACATCTCATCAGAAGAAAAATTCTGATAACGCTCATGGAGTTCTTTGGTTCTCTCATTCTCAAACAAAATTTCTTCCTCAAGAAAAGCCTCAATTCCACTTCCCTCAAGTTTCGCCCATGAAACTACCTCCTCAATAGCTTCATTTTGGCCAGTATCAACCTCTTCATCCTTCGAAGGAAATAGAATAGCCACTTGAGCCTTGGAGTTTTCTTGATCTTGGCCTGATTCTTCAGAATTTTCAGCTGGCAAAGGAAGTGGCTGCGGCTGAATATTCAGAACTGCATTTTCTGGCCTTTCTTCCTTATCAGCTTCATGTTCTGCTTCTTTCTCATCTTCCCCCTCAGACTCTCCTTTCTGAACATCGAACCAGGTCTCACCCGTGGCTAAGAATGGCCCGTCAAGATTGATAGGCATGTTCTTGTCCCCCTGCTCTGCCTCTAGGTCTCCCGTGTCACTTGGAAAGGCTCCCTGAAGACTGTTTAGCAAGGTTGCTATTTGACCAATCTGATTCCCTATCGTCTGGAGAGACACTGCGTTGCTCTTAATCATCAATTTCAATTCTTCCATTTCAGCTTCTTCAGTTAATTGTTGGTTAGACCAAGTCTGAATTTGCTGCTGCTGAAAATCAGGGGGTTGAAAGTGTTGATTCACTGGGGCATACTGATACTGAAATTGTTGCCCCTGTTGCTGCTGAGTTCCCCATGAACTATATGGATCATCTCCACACTGCTGATCTTGGAGGGGGTAGGATGGACATTGAGGTTGCTCCAAACCACTTTGATTGTAGTCCCAGCTGAAAATTGGCCGGCTTCTGTTATACTCACATTGATGAGTGTAATGTCCACCTGCACACAGCTCACATACAATTACAAAGTCCTGCTCCCAATAATCCATCAAATACAAAAAAATAGTTCAAGTCAGTAATCTATAACGACCACCGATGACAAGCACTTAAACTACAAATAACACCGAAGTCCCCGGCAGCGGCGCCAAAAACTTGTTGATTCGCAAACACGCAAGTATACGTGGTCACAAATAGCAAGTGGTAAATAAAAGTTCGTTCCTCAGGGACAAGATGTACTGTGAATTTAGTGCCTATGCAACAGAGTATGATTACTTCTTACTGCCTGACGATTTATCAATTTCAAGTTTTTATTATCCTAAAATTATCAACTAAGCAAAACAGATCGGAAGGTGAATAAACAAGAATTTATCAATAGCAAGAAAGACATGGGATTCCAATTTCATCGACAATTTCACTAACGGCTGACTCAATATATCGACTCGGGTGATAAATTCAATAATTAATCAGATAACACGATGATAATACGAGCTACCTTTCGGTAAACTCGTATCAAACCACTTAATTTCCACAAAAGATAGAATTTAAGAAGACATCAAATTATATTCGGATTATATATGTCTATACAATCTGGAAATACAATTGATTTAAGCTTAAGTATCAATACGATTACACGGGGCAACGTGAGATGGGTTAAATCACATTACAAATCAAGATTAAATAATTAAATCAAGAACCCATGCTAATTTGGCGACATCTAAATCCTAGAATCCACTTTCGCAATCATCTAGGATTAAATGAATAAGATGGTAGCTAATCATCTTAAAATTAATTCAACCAAATTAGATTACCGACATTTAATCACCCAAAATCAATTATGAATCATGCACGCAAGTTACGTTATTGAATTTATTGGAACCCCATGAAAAAGGATTAGTTCATATTTGAATTAATAACGAACATGGAGTTTATAAGAATCAAAGATTTAAAATTAAACATATTATGATAATGAAGAACAATAATTAATAAGAGAAAAGAGTAGAGATAGAATTTTAAAACCAATTTGTTGAGATAGAAAATACAGAAAAGTGGCCTCCTGCTGTCGCTTGAAGAACCCTAGGAAATATAATTGTTGTATGTTACCCAAGCTAATGATAATCTAATAATATCCTCTACCTAATATTAATAAGTTTTTAAGAATTAAAATTAATACAAAAGCCCAAAGACTTTGGCCCAACATGTTTTTTTAACCCGGCTACAGGACATTGGCTACAGCTACACGGTTATAGGTTGCGCCACAGCACTCCACAAAAAGAAACAGGACAAAAATCGAGCAATAGCCCGTGAAGTTGCGCAACAGCGCATGGGCTACTGATGGAGAACGCGCAGTAGCGCCCAAACCGCGCACCAGCTCGAACCAAGCGCTGTGGCGCCTTAGCATTGCGCAGTTGCGCTCCTGGACAGAGAAGTTGCCGCGCAGCAGCACTAAATCCCGCGCAGCAGCGCCTTAAACGCGCAGCAGCGCCTGATATTGCGCAGCTGCGCCTTTGCACCCCTGCCCAACTTTTAGAAAATGCTCTCCTCTTCGCGTGGGCTGTAAGATCGCCCAATTCCGATGTCTGGAACTCCAGTTATGGCCAAAACAGTGGTGTATGCGCATTGTGCTCAAATTCCTGAGTTCTCTTGCCCTGGACTTCCTGTAATTTCTACTTGAAGCTCACACAATACCACCAATTCTTCACCAACACCACCAATGCCACCCTACTATGCAACCTGCACAAATTAGATGAAAACACATCAAACCAACACGAAACTTGAGAACCTGCAATCGTTTTAAGCCCAAACGGAAGGTAAATAGTGGATATAAAATCCACTTATCAAAAGTGCCCCAATTCATTATAGTTGAAGCAATGAATCTTGCTTCTGTCAACAGATCCAGTTTTGTATCCTCCCCTGTTACTAGAGAAAGAAGAGCCTCCTCTCTGGAATCTGTTATTTGACTTGAACCTGTACTATGGATTTCTTCTAAATCTAAAGTTGCCAAATTGCCTTACCATCAATGCCAGGGATTCATCTTCCAGTTGATCTAGCTCTTCCAATGAGTAAAAGTCTCCACCATCCTGAGTAGGTGGTGTCTGACCAAGTTCTACTTCAGTCTTTTCCTTGTCTGAGCTGTAAGGTAGAACAACCTTAGCTTCCACTTCCTTAGGTGCCTCAACTACAAGAGTTGTAGATGAACTTGGCACTCTTCCTTTACCAGAGACCTCCCTCTACTGTACTTGTTCCAGTTCATAGGTTTTCAGAACACCAAACAACCTTTCAAGAGCAATCTTATTCAAATCTCTTGATTCTCTGATGGCCGTTATCCTACGTTCAAGATGAGTGGGCATCGTCAACAAAAACTTCATATTAATCTCCTTCTACGTATATTGCTTTCCATGAACTTGCAAGTTGTTGATTATTTTGTTATACCTTTCAAACACTTCCTGAATGCCTTCATTAGGGCCAGCTCTAAAGTGTTCATACTCAGAGGTTAAAATCTGAAGTCTGTTTTCCCTGACTTCATCAGTTCCTTCATTGATAGTCTCAATAGTTTCCCACATGTGTTTTGCAGTTTTACAATTCATCACATGACTGTACATCACAGCATCCAGGGAATCTATTAGAATAAGTCTCAAATTCTTATCTAGTCCTGCGTCCTCTTTTTCATCAGGAGTAAAAGAAGCAGCAGGCTTTGGAAAAGATAATTTAGGTGTTACAACAATTCCTCCAATAATAGATTCAGATACATATTCTTTTGGAATTATAGGTCTGTTCTGTAGAACACCCAAATATTTAGAATTTGCGACATCAAGAAACAACTCCATTTTATTTTTCCACATTGCATAATTGTCCTTGTTAAACATGGGAATGCTTTTTGACGACATGATGAATTTTTAAGTGAGTTAAAAATTTGAGATAGATTTTTGACGGAATAAAATTAGGATCTTGATTTGTGTATCAATGGCTCTGATACCAATTGTTAGGTCCAATAAGATTGTAGAAGGGGGGTTGAATACAATCTATATCATTTTCTCGAAATTTGTTCTTTAAATAAAATTTATTTTAAACAAATTTGTGCGGAATAATATAACACAAATTTCAAGTTGAATATAACAATATATTAACTCGATGGGTGTTACAAAATCAGTCCAATGATTATCAAGTAATTAATAACTAATTAGAAAATTCAACATGAACTTTGCTAATTTAGTTAATAAAAATCAAGATATCAATTTGTGAACTAAGAAACTTAATTCGCTAGTAGTACAAGAATCACAAGTAAACAAGTTCGAATGGATAGAATATTACAACTGAGATGAACTTGAATTCACAGAATTTAATTTGTAAGTGTTCTTGAGCTTGAGAGAGAGATATAGGCTGTTGTGTATTTTTCTTATGTTGTGTTCGACTGATTTCTGTTCTTCTGCATTCTGCTGCCTTTTATAACACAGCCATAGTCATATTGCTTTGTTTCAACTGATATAACAATCAGTTAACAATAATATGACATTCGGTTTGACTATCCAATGAAAGTAATATGACTGTCTCTTTAAATATAACTTTCGGTATGACTATCTCCTTGAATGAGATATGACTGTCCAATTCAATATAAGATTCGGTATGACTGTCCAATCCAATATAACATTCGGTATGACTGTCTCCTTGAATGAAATATGACTATCCAGTTTGAACTGAATATGACTGTCACACTTGAACTGAATATGACTATCACACCTTGAACTGAATATGACTATCGGTATAACTATCATTTGATAGTTATATTATCATATTTTTCAGCTTATAATTAATCAAATGATTTATAAAAATCATTTAAATAACTATTTCTTTTTCATATTAATTCTGATTTAATTAATCTAATAATTACTTTAACAAATATATTAATTCTGATAGAATTAATTAATTTAATTAAATTAATTATTTGATTTAATCAATTAAAGTAGAATTAATATAAATCCTTTAATAGTCAATACTTCACTGTGAACCACGTAATTATAATAAGGAACATACACTGGATCGATGTTGACGATCGATGTACTGTCTGGTTCATGAACGACTAACTCCAATCTCTGTTCTTCATCTTGACTTTAAACTGTGGTCTTTTTTCTATTCTTCACTCTCTTCAATCATTCGGTACTGATTTTGTTTCTTATCACTTATAGAAATCTCTGTCCCTTAAATGAATCCATGTGTTTCAATGCTACCTTGAGGCTTGATCGGATAACTGAATCTTCTTCCAGTGTAAAACATCAAAACTATAGATTGACTTGTTGATTTTTCTTCTGACAGCTATCATCTTTTGAGATTCCTATGATAGTTGATATTATTTACTTATTACAATCTAGTTTAATTGGATTAGGATCCTCGAACTACAAATAGGCTGAGTCATATGCCTTTCAGTGTTCTCAAATCCGTGTTTGGAAAAGATATGAACAACTCTATTTATAACCTACATACAATGTTCAAGTAATGTTCAAATTACAACGGTCTTAATCCTCCAAATTTCACGTTTAATTTGTTAAGATACTTGATCGTGATATGCAGCAAAATATGTCTGTTGGAGGAGAGAAAAACGTTTTATAATAAAGCTCAAACAGTTGTATATGTATATATGTATAGAAGTTGTTTTGAAAAGAATCTTTGATTGATTTTCAACTCCTACAATCAAGGAGAGGTTTTGGAAATGATTTATAAGAGCTCTAGGATATATATATTATAACGTTTATAATATATGAATCTTAACAGAATATATCCTATAAAGAATCTGAGATTTTATGCATGATTTCCACACTTGCTTTTTCTCTTTTTTATTCATTGTCCTTAAAAAGATGTTCTCGCGCTTCCTTGAGCGTTCCCTATCTCTTTTACGGAATCACTGGACTTATACTAGATATCGATTTGGATGACATGAGCTACCAGATATCGATTTGGATTTGGATGACATGAGAATATTTCCTTCCTCTTTGAAATACCCCATCTTACTTTCTAGGAGATAGATTATTCTAATCTAAGTTGTTTACTAATTGCATTGTTCATGGCATATAAACATTTGAATCCAAATTCGTTAAATATTTATTCATTAAACCACTGATACATTGTAGTCGTAACCACTATTCATTCATACTCCATTACATAATGAAAGTTTTAATTCTACCAAAAATCTGGGTTCTTATATGCAAGAAGATATAAACACGACTCATCCCTGCATGAAACCTTAGTTGATAAATCCAAAAATATAACATTATAGCCCTTTTTATCCTCATATATTCATGTTCTTCTCCCCCTATGAGATCATCAGAAAAGGGTCAAGAAGATAAGCATACAAGAATAAAACATTTAGTAAAGCATTTAACAAGCATGAGGCTAGTTATAATTATAAAGTTGAATAAATCAAACCAGCATGCTGAAAACACATTTCCTGGATAATCATCGATAGCAATTGTTCTTCTGGATTGCAAAATAGCTTGCTGATTAGACAGTACACATTCCAAATGATCATAAATGTGAATTCATCAGAATAGTATTCTACTCTCCTTTTTCCTGCACAAAACAAAGCATATACATATATTTGTCGCATCTATATACTAGAGGAATCTCGTTAGTACCACAATAATAATATAATCAAATTCAAGGAAATATACAAGGACAAATAACATACTTATTACTTGAGTACCCAAATTTTGTTGGATCCACGATAGTTTGTTGATAGAACATAAAGATCATGTAGATCAGATTTTTTGATCCACTGTTGTATCACTTTTGGTGCTTGATTTCTGGTACTTTGTGTTCTGCCATACTAATAATGGTAAGCTGTTTGTCTTCTGTCATTTGCTTTCTGGTATGCTGATTTGTTTCTGGCTGATCCATTTTGGTATGTTGTTTTCTTTTTCTGATAAACTTGAGTAGTGTAATTTCTTTCCAGATGGTCTTTCCTTCCACATTTGTTGCATGTCTTCCAAGGCATAGCATAATTATAAGGTATGCCATTCCTTCCTTCATATTTGAGCACATTATCCTTTTTGTTGAAGTTCATGCCAACTCCTTCTCTGACTAAAGGAACATTTGCCTTCTTCATCATTGTCTTTAAGCTGTTTTCTCCTTGAATAAATGTTCCCATACCCTGCTTTAGATCATTGACTTCCTTTTGCAAGGCAGTGATTATTTCATCTTGTTGATTGATTATTTTAGCTTGTTGAGATGTTATTTCAGATGTTTTGTAGGATTCAGCTCGACTAGATTCCTTCGATTTGAATGATTCCAATGCTTTATATTTCATTTTAACATCTGATCTGAACTCCTTTAGTTCCTTCATCCGCTCTTTGAGTTCCTCAGTCAAGGTCTTGTTTCTCTTTTCTTGTAATTTGTTAATAGCCTCTAATTGACTATTCATGGCATTTAGCTCCTAGATCTCCGTAGCCCTGTTTAATGAAGTTGTATCCCATTCTTCCATCCTTGGCATCAGTTCTTGAATCATTTTAGACATAAGTGAATTCTTTTCATATAGCTTGCTGATTTCAGCTTTTAGTGCCATATACTCTTCCATGGTTACAGTATTGGGTTCCTGCATGGTTAGTGAATCTAACAAAGTATCATCTGAGGATACATAATTATTAAAAGAATTTACCTCACTTTGATCCTCTTCGAAATCAGTCTCAGAATTGATTTCATTAGAATTTTCTTGGATAGATTCATCATCATCCCAACAAGTGCTAAGTTCACCATATCATCACTGAGTCTTTTTCAGAGGTAGAATCATCACTCCAATTCATCAAAGCCTTTAATTTCCTTTTATCCTTGAATCCAGCTTGCTGCTTTGACTTGTTCTTCAATTTGTAGCAATCTCTTCGGCAGTCTCCCTTTTTGCCACATTCATAACAAGTTTCTTCCTTAGGTTCCTTGGATTCTTTTCTGTTGTCTGAATATTTCCCTTTAGATTTCCTCATTTGATTCTGCTTTTCAATGAGCCTTTTGATTTTCTTTGAGATATGAGCTAAGTCCTCGTCTGATTTTGATTCTGACTCTGTTTCATATTCCAGCTTGCTGTTTGTCGAATGAAGAGCAAAATTCTTCATCTTTGCAACTGGAGCTTGAGAGGAACTGATTTGGCTAGCATTAATTTTTGCTTCAAAATGTTCAAGTTCAGTGAATACGGCCAAGGTATCCATAGTGTCAATTTGAGGAGAAGATTCCAAAGCCATCACCTTATGTGAATAAGTCCATGGTACTGCGCTTAAGATCTTCATGTTTATTTCGGCTTGAGGTATTGTTTTCCCAAGTAGTTTGAGACCATTCACAGTTTCCTGAAATCTTGCTTGACTTTGCCTGATAAGACTCATCTTCCTTGACAATGAAACTTCCAAATTCATTCATCAATGTACTGAGTTTAACCTTCTTAAGAGATTTCGAGCCTTCATGATAAAGCTCCAATGTGTCCCACATCTCTTTTACGGATTTGCATGAGGAGACCTTATCACTTTCACTTGCGGAGAGACCAGTCATGATAGTATTCATTGCCCTGGTATTGTAGCTTTCCTTGACCAATTCAGCATCAGTAAGATCATCAATATCTTCCGGCTTTCCGTCTTTGTCAAGAAATATATATGAACCTTTATTGACAACTCTCC
Organism: Saposhnikovia divaricata; assembly: GCA_036435485.1. Taxonomy (NCBI): domain Eukaryota; kingdom Viridiplantae; phylum Streptophyta; class Magnoliopsida; order Apiales; family Apiaceae; genus Saposhnikovia; species Saposhnikovia divaricata. The sequence continues at coordinate 130,640,123 of CM071594.1, read as the reverse complement.
ATTCTAGTGGTTCCTTTGACAGGTGCATCTTCATACGATCTTTCCAGTAGTTATAATTTTCAGTACCGAGCAACAAAGGAGCACGGTGATTAGATAAACCGAGAGGGTAATCTTCATCCATATCGATCGATACTTTTCCTGTTACAGAAATATTAGTATACCAAAGCTCTGATACCAAATGAAAGTGCACACCTGTGAGTGTTATGGCTTTCTAAGATTACTTTTAGAATTACCAAATATAATGGCTGACTGTTATTCAAACAGTCTACGTGCCAGAAAGAACTGGGTTACTGATTTGCTTACACAGATAAAAATGGCTTGCTGTAATGTAAATATGCAATGCATAATAGAATTATAAAACAGTAAGCAATAAAGAACACACAAGAGTTTTAGCCAGGTTCGACCCCTAATCCCCTATGGTCTACGTCCTGGTCCCTTACCAACTTGGTAAGAGAATATATTATTGATCAACGAAATAAACCAATTACAAGATACAATAATATATCTCCCTTTTTCCCAACTGCTGATAATGGCTTGCTGAATTGCTGTTCTAGATCCCTGCTCTCTAAGAACTATACTTCTTAAGTACAATCTTCTCTAGCACTAGATCCTAGAACCATAATTCCCTTAGCCAACTATCCAGCAACTAAATCTTACAACTTGAACAATACAAATTGAATGAAAAGAGTTACAACTCAGACTACGGATTCTCTATATGTATAAACGAATATGAATATATCTTAGAGCTCGAGAGAATCAAAGAGAAAGGTTTTCAATAAGCTTTGTGAGTTGTATGTGCGTTCTCAAATCCGTGTTTGGAAAAGATATGAACAACTCTATTTACAACCTACATACAACATTCAAGTAACGTTCAAATTACAACGGTCTTAATCCTCCAGATTTCACGTTTAATTTGTTACGATACTTAATCGTGATATGCAGCAAAATATGTCTGTTGGAGGAGAGAAAAATGTTTTATAATAAAGCTCCAACAGTTGCATATGTATATATGTATAGAAGTTGTTTTGAAAAGAATCTTTGATTGATTATCAACTCCTACAATCAAGGAGAGGTTTTGGAAATGATTTATAAGAGCTCTAGGATATATATTATAATGTTTATAATATAACTCTAGGTTTTGTAATCTATTCCATATTTTTGAGTATATCCCTTCGTCACTAATCTAGATTTGAATCTCTCAATTTTTATTTTAGCATCTAACTTTGTTTTATACACCCACTTACAACCGATTGGCTTGAAACCATTTGGAAGTTCAACAAGTTCCTAAACTCTATTTTGCGTGATCAGAGTATGGACTATTAATTGCCTCACAAAAAGAAACATGGTCTGATACATCACCTATATCAAAGTCGGTCTCTCCTAAATACACATAATTATCAAAAAATGTAATTTTTCTTTCTCTACCAGATCTCCTTAAAGGCACCCCAATATTGGAATTTTGTGCCTGAGATTCAGAATTATCTGGTAAAAGTTCATTAAGAGTTTTTTCTCCTTGATCAGAATTTTTTGCAAGCGGATTGCTCTAATATTCATTACCAACTCCAATATCGCTAGCAAAACCTACACCACCTGAACTAGTAGCATTACTTGAAAAATTCACAACATCATATTCAAGAAACTTGGTTGTTTGAGACTCATCAATTCTTTTACTATGCGTAGGACAATAAAATCTATATCTTTTAGAGTGTTCAGGATACCCCATAAAGAAACATCGGGTCGATCTAGGATCAGTCTTCTTCTCGAAAAGATTATAGATTCTAACCTCAGCCGGACAACCCCGAACGCGGAAATGGTTTAAATTTGGTTTTTTTCTAGTCCGCAACTCGTAAGGTCTGTTGGGTACATACTTGGATGGAACTCTATTTAAAATATAGAGAGTGGTTTTAATTGCCTCACCCCTTGTTAACAAAATATCACGCAAGCGTACGTGGTCACAAGTAATACAGATAGAAGTCAAGTTCGTTCCCACAGAGATCTTAGGTTTCAATTCAGTAGATGCACCTATGCAACAATGTATGATTATTATTCCCTGCTAAGACAAATAACAAGATTAAATTTTTACTAACTATAATTAACTAAGATACCAATTAACAAACTAAAAATACTAACTACTTATATGCGAGAAAACATGGAATCCTAACTTCATCATCTACTTCACTTAGAGTTGACGCCTTTAATCAATACATATGATGGTTTTGATATCTGATCGGATAATACGAAATAAGTAAAAGCTACCTCTCGGTATACTAATACCAAACTACGCATGCATCCACAAAAGAGATAGAAGATGGGTAGACACCAATTATGTTTAGACCCTATATCTCTATAGAATTTGAAAACATAAAGGTTTAATCACAAGTTATCCACATAGATCACATAGGGTAGCATCATATCTCTATGTATGCCACAAATCATGATAATAATATCAACCTATCCTATGCTAGCATGACAAGTTCTAAATCTCAAGATCCACTCTCGTTTCTCAAGAGATTAACAAATTAGATGTTCATGACTCATCTAAACACATGAAACACAACCATACGAGGATATCAAGAATTCACCACACATAAATCTTTAAAGCAATCAAACTACTAAGCTACATAGATAAATCTGTTAGAATCCCATGACAACGATTAGCTCATAATCGAACCGCTCGTCATCATGGGATCTGATGAAACCATGATAGAAGACAAGATATGAAAGAAAATAATAATATTAATAAAACAAGAGTTGAGAAAACAAATCTATAATAAAAAAGATGAAGTAGATCTAGATCCGTTGCTTGTCACGAACGTTGAATCCTTCTCTCCTTTTCTCCCTTGCAGATCTAAGCTATATTATGTACAAGATATATAGTTGTCTAATTGTCTAATTCTAATTGTCTAATTTACAAAGGGTTGGATGTGTTTATATAGGCACTCCAAGTCTTGCCCAGCAATAAATAGCCTTCTATTACAATTAGAATTCGATTTAGGTACCAAAAACTGCCCAAAATACAATTAGAACTTGAAAAGGGCAAAACAGTAAATTCCTGCTCCCATCAGTCTGCTTGTCGCGCAGATTGCGCCCACCACACGCAGCTTGCGCATGCGGCTCCTGTCCTAAGTTGTAGAAAATCTTCCAAGCTTCGCGTGGACAGCTTACGGGCCTCAAACGGACTTATAGAACTCCAGATATGGCCAAAACAGTGTAGACTGCGCAACATTCCCTTAAAATCCGAATTTTAATCAATTAATTCTCCAAACACGATAGAAGCATCAACCATAATCGATATTCTTGCAAATCTGCACAACTAAGCAAAACACATCAAAACTACAATAAACTTGAGTCCAAGACAATCAATTTAAGCCGAATCGAAGCTATCCAAGTGGATATAAATCCACATATCACCCCTAAGGTACACTAGTAAGTTCGTCGTACTCATCATGCTTCTCATCATATCTTGGAGTGTGCGATTACATCATTCTGTGACACATTTTGTTCAAGGCTGCCAGGCATGGTATATTGGTCCACAATACCAACCTCCTGCAAGTACTTAGCAAATGCACCCATGGCCTGACCACTATCCCCATGCTTTCCATAATAGTCACCACCTCGATCAGTTCTCACGATTTTAATGGTTTTTCCTAATTGTTTCTCCACTTCAGTTCTAAAGATTTTGAATTTTTCTAAAGCATTTGATTTTTTCTTTACCAAGTAAATAAAACCATAACGAGAAAAATCATCAATAAACGTAAGAAAATACCGACAACCACATATTATCACTGAATAAGGGCCATTAATGTCGCTATGAATAATTTCCAGAAAAGTTGTGATATGGGTTGCACTCTTCTTTTTGGTCTTCGTTAGTTTCGCCCTTATACAATCAACACACGTTCCCAAGTCACTAAAATGCATTTTTTATTAATCGATCAACCCTTTCCAAAGAAATGTGCCCTAACCTTTTATATCATAATAACGATGACTTCTCTTTCACCAGAGGTCTTTTAGACCTTATACTTTCAGCATTCGTGACATATATATTTGCAACAAGAAGACATAATCTATACAATCCATTATCTATAACAAAATCAACCACTACACTAGAATTCAAAGATAATTTAACTCTTGAGTTTGCAATATTAAAGTGAAAACCAGCTTTGTCTACAAAAAACATGAACAATTGCATCGCTGTCAAGCCACCAAGAATTAGAAGGAACTGTTGGATAATTTTCAAATTTCAATTCTAATTTAGTTATTAGTATTGGAGATGTAAGAGACAGGGTTTATAATAACTGAAAGGTAGCAACTGCTAATCAATAGATAGCATTTGAGATGTGACTAATCTGATTAGATGGCAGTTATGGTCAGTTACATGTAAATGGTCACAACTAAACAGTTCTATATATATGACATCCTGGAACATAAAAAGGTCTCTCCATTCTCTCTTTCTCCTAAAGATCATATATCTATTGAAATACACAGAACCATTCAAGGATATTCTGTAATAGTGCAAATTGCGGAATATTGCAGACTTCATTGTATCTTAGAGGAAATTTGCCTAAACCTTGTTGCACCAGTTAGAGGGGCGAATTAAGCCTTAAGGAAAGCGACCTGGTCGTGCCTTGAAGTCATTTGTTGTCTAATTCTACACATCTACTTATACAGTTTTTATAACAATCTTAAGGCTTAATTCAATACAACAATGACTTCAACAGTTTCTACCTTAAGGGATATGGCTATGGATTTCGATTGTTTGGAACGTTTTGATGGAGGGAATTTCTATCGTTGGCAGAAAAAATTGTACTTCCTTTTGAAGACTTGAAAGGTTTATTATGTTATCAATTCTCCGAGGCCCGTAGAAGTGGAGGATGAATCTTTGGCTCGTACATGGGAGAGACAAAAATGGGACCAGGATGATGATATATGTCGAGGACACATACTCAATGCGATGTCAAACACTCTTTTTGATGCTTATCATAATGTGCCTACTGCAAAGGATTTATGGACTCAACTACAGGACAGGTACATGAAAGAAGACGCAACAAGTAAGCGCTTTATTGTTACCATGTTTAATAGTTATAGAATGATTGATTCTCGTACTGTTATGGAACAATTTATTGAAATTAAAGTCATACTTGATCAATTCTCCCAACATAATCTGAAAATGGATGAGGACATAATTGTCACATCTATTGTGGACAAATTACCACCATCTTGGAAAAATTTCAGGAATGCTCTCAAACACAAAAAGGAAAACCTTACTCTTGAAGAGTTGGGGAACCATTTGCGCATTGAAGAGGACTTGCGAAAAGAAAGTAAGGAAGAGATATCAAAGATCAAAAATGTGGAGGAAGAATTTTCAAATCTTGCTATAGATTCTCGTAAAAGAAAAAGGCCTGGTAACCTGCCAGTGAAACAGACAAAGCATCACAACAACAAAAGGCAGAAAAGGAGGCCAGGCCCTTGCTATCATTGTGGAAAACCGGGACATATCAAACGAGATTTTCGTTTCCTCAAGAAAAAGAACAAGCAACCAGAAAATTATGTTGCTGCTATTTCTGAAGTAAATGTACTTGAAGATAGCGATTCTTGGTGGATAGATTCTGGGGCAACAAGGCATGTATGCAAAGATAAAAAGTTTTTTAAAACTTATGCTCCAGAAACAAATGGAGAAATCATGTACATGGGCAATTCATCTACTGTTGAAGTCAACGGCAAAGGAGATGTTGAAATAGAGTTCACATCTGGAAAATTTCTCACTCTTACTAATGTGTATCATGTTCCTAAAATACGAAGGAATTTAGTTTCTGATGGCCTCCTAAATAAGAATGGTTTTAAACTTGTATTTGAGGCTGATAGATTTGTATTATCGAAGGGTGGTGCATTTGTTGGGAAAGGTTATTTGTATGATGGGATGTTCAAACTTAATGTTATTAATAAAACATCTAGTTCTGCTTATTTTGTAGAGTCATCAAGTACACTTTGGCACAAACGATTGGGACATGTTAATTACAGAAGAATGCATGATATGGTACATTTAAATTTACTTCCAAAAATTGATTTAAAGATGGATAAATGTACAACTTGCATGCTAACCAAAATTTCCAGGAAGCCTTTTGCAAATGTTTAAAGAAAATCTGAAATCCTTGAATTAATTCATAGTGATTTGTGTGATTTCCATGCTACTCCATCTTTAGGAGGAAAAAAGTATTTCATCACTTTTATTGACGATTATAGTAGATATTGTTATATTTATCTCCTAAATTGTAAAGATAAAGCAATGCACTATTTTTCAATATATAAGGCAGAAGTAGAACTTCAGTGCAAAGCTAAAATCAAATGTTTAAGGACAGATAGGGGTGGTGAATATTATGATCCATCTTATTTTGAATCAAATGGAATCATACATCAAGTCACAGCCCCATACAGTGCTCAACAAAACGGAATTGCAGAACGGAAGAATCGAACATTGAAAGAAATGATAAATTCAATGTTATCGAACTCAGGACTTTCACATGGATATTGGGGTGAGGCTTTGCTAACAGCATGCCATATTCTGAACCGGGTTCCTACAAAAAGAAATAAAATTACTCCATATGAGTTATGGAAGGAAAGAAAACCCAACCTGAATTATTTTAAGGTATGGGGTTGTAGGGCTGTTGTAAGAGTTCCAGAAGTTAAAAGACGAAGTCTGGGTGAGAGAGGAGTAGAGTGTATATTCTTGGGATATGTTTTTAAAGCATATTGATTTTTAGTAGTTGAACCAAATAATTATTATTCGGTAAATACTATTATAGAATCTCGTGATGCTATATTTGACGAGAACAGATTTAGTTTTGTATCTAAGTCAAATAATATAGCAATAGAATACACTCAGATTTCAAATAATGATAAAGAAGAACCTGAAATAAGGAGAAGTAAACGGGCCAGGACTGCAAAAACATATGGACCAGAATTCTATATGTACCTGGTGGAAGGTTCAAGAGATGAGATGACTGAATTTGTTCCAATAATCCTTGATATAGGTTCTGATCCTCAAACATTTAAGGAAGCAATGAAATCTCGAGATTCGTCTTTCTGGAACGAAGCTATTAACGAAGAGATGGATTCGATAATGGGAAATGGAACATGGAAATTGGTAGATTTGCCTCGAGGTTGTAAACCTATTGGAAACAAATGGATATTCAAATGGAAATTAAGAGTAGATTGAACTGTTGAAAAGTTCAAAGCCAGGTTAGTGGCTAAAGGGTTCTCACAAAAGGAAGGTGTTGATGTTTTTGATACATATGCATCGGTCGCAAGAATAGCTACGATCAGATTATTGATATCTCTAGCATCGGTATACAAGCTTGTCATTCATCAAATGGATGTAAGACGGCATTTTTAAATGGAGATTTGGAATAGGAGGAATATATGAAGTAACCGGAAGGTTTTGTGGTCAAATGGCAAGAAAACAAAGTCTGTAAGCTTGTTAAATCTTTATATGGACTTAAGAAATCTCCAAAACAGTGGCATGAAAAATTTGATCAAATAATTCTTTCACATGGCTTTAAAATTAATGAATCAGACAAGTGTGTGTACACTAGATTCATTAATGGAAAGGGTGTCATCATATGTTTATATGTAGATGACATGTTAATATTTGGTACTGATCTTGAACAAGTACAAAACGCTAAAGCACTTCTATCTGCATGTTTTGAGATGAAGGATTTTGGTGGTGTTGATGTTATTTTAGGAATAAAAATTATAAGAGATGATGAAGGTCTAATTTTGACACAATCTCATTACATAGAGAAAGTGTTGAAAAAATTTGGACATCTGGAAAGTACACCTGTGAGCACACCATTTGATAATAGTATTAAGTTGCATGAGAATAAAGGACGGTCCATTGCTCAGTTAGAGTATTCTAGAGTGATTGGATGTTTAATGTATGCCATGACTAGTACAAGACCTGATATTGCATTTACAGTTAGCAAACTTAGCAGATATACTAGTTGTCCTAGTAATGAGCATTGGAATGCAGTTCATCGTGTCTTGAAATATTTGAAAAAGACTAAAAATCTGGAAATATGTTATAGAGGATATCCTGGTGTTTTAGAAGGATTCACCGATGCAAGTTGGGTAAGTAACCAAGATGAAGATCATTCATCTACTAGGATTTATATTCACTCTTGATGGGGGTGCTATATCTTGGGCATCCAGAAAACAAACATGTATATCAGATTCTACTATGGAATCTGAATTTATAGCTCTGGCTGCTGAATGTAAGGAAACGGAGTGGCTTAGAAATGTTTTGTTCGATATACCTCTATGGTCTAAGCCTATGGCACCAATTTCTATTAGGTGTGATAGCCAGGCGGCGCTTGAAAGAGCTTATAGCAGATCCTATAATGGAAAATCAAGACATATAGGATTGAGACATAGCGTTGTGAGACAATTAATTTGTAATGGTGTAGTTACCATAGAATTTGTAAGATCAATTGGAAATCTTGCTGATCCTTTAACTAAAGGACTACCTAGAGAATTAATTGTTAAAACATCACAACGGATGGGTCTAAAGCCTGTTGTTAAGAAATCACCAATGGTGGAACCTCAACTCGACTCTTAATAATCATAAGTCTCAAGTTCAATGAGTTAAAGTACATCATTAGTATGTGATTGCAAGCATCAAATAAATTGATATTATCATCCCAGGAATTGTAGATGCTTGGTAACCATAGTTTCTCAGGAGGGAGAGCATTAATGTTCTTTACTGACTTATAAAAGGAATAACTTTGGTATGTTTTATGGTGCATACTTGATAAGTCAGCCTAGTGAGTGTGAAGTGAGGCTGCTTCTGTTGAGTTTATGGCTTGACTCTAAAGCACTCATGAAATAAGATACAAGACACAAGGCCTATTAATGTGTCGTCAAAAAAATTTAATGGTTATGTGAAGAGAAGTTCAGTGTGTGTAACAAGTTCGGATATGCATATAGGATATATGGTTCAAAGTTTTACTACCATTTATTCTGCTATCTTTGACGTGTTTCACTAAGAGAAGATTCAAGTCAGATATGACATCTTCATCAATGCATTGAACTCACTGGAATGATATAAGATCTATTATTATTATTATTATCAATATTTATTTTACCCTATATATTTATTTATTGTGTGAAATAATTTTGAAAATGGTGGGGGATTGTTGGATAATTTTCAAATTTCAGTTCTAAGTTAGTTATTAGTATTGGAGATGGAAGAGACAGGGTTTGTAATAACTGAAAGGTAGCAACTGCTAATCAATAGATAGCAGTTGAGATGTGACTAATTTGATTAGATGGCAGTTATGGTCAGTTACATGTAAATGGTCACAACTAATCAGTTCTATATATATGACATCCTGGAACATGAAAAGGATTTATTGAATTCTCTCCATTCTCTCTTTCTCCTAAAGATCATATATCTATTGAAATACACAGAACCATTCAAGGATATTCTGTAATAGTGAAAATTGCAGAATATTGCAGACTTCATTGTATCTTAGAGGAAATTCGCCTAAACCTTGTTGCACCAGTTAGAGGGGCGAATTAAGCCTTAAGGAAAGCGACCTGGTCGTGCCTTGAAGTCATTTGTTGTCTAATTCTACACATCTACTTATACAGTTTTTATAACAGGAACATCTACTATATTTGATTTGAAGCATACTAAGGCTGATGTGTTACCTTTTTTCATTAACCATGCTATAAACCCAACACATTCTTTCTTAACATGACCATTTTTATGACAAAAAAATACTAAACATTTTTCTTCACACCTCCACTAGGTCCTGGTACATTTTTTGTGGTATTCTTATTCTTTGAGGCAATGAAATGACCCTTTTTGTTACCTGGAAACTTCTTTGGAGTAGTTATATTGGGTTTCACATGAGATCCATAGCTAGAGTTACCTTTAGGATGTGAAACAAAAAATGCAGCCTCACTCTTTTGTTTCTTTAATTTCTCTTCTTTAGAAACACATTTGGATATAAGATCAACAAGGGCCCAAGATTCACTCTGCACGTATTATAAGCAGTTTTAATCTGGCTAAAAGTGGACGGGAATGTGTTAAGGGCATGGAAAATAATAAAATTATCTGGAAGAGAGATTTTACGTTCTTTGAGTTTAGTTTGAAGGTGAACAATTTTTAAGATATATTCTCTAACTCCTGTTGAGTCATCATACCTCATCCCAGTCAATTCACTCATGAGAAATGAACATTCGGAATTATGAGATACTTGAAATCTTTGTCCAACAGCTTCTAGGAATTTTTTAGCTGTACTCGTCTCAGGTTAACTAATAAACAAGTGTTCAAATATTGACCTCTTAATAGCCATCATACACAAGCGATCAGACTTATGTCATTTGTTGAAAAACTCTTTCTCAGCTTCGATGCTAGTATTAGTAAAGTCCGCAGGTTTTATGTCACGCAAAGCCAAGTCTAAGTCAACGATACCCATAGCAAACTTTACATCTTAAAGGATGAAGGGGATGTGTCCCAACAAATTATTCGCAACGTCTTATTGTTGTTTAAAGATGGTATTGGGGAAGATGTAAGTACCCAAAACATTAATTTATTTGAAGGATTTTCCAATGGCGAAATGCCAAAAAGAACACCCTACATTGTCGATGAGCTTAGTCCTTGTTAGTCTTTGTACCTATTTGTTTTACTTTAGATTTCTTTACTTTCTTCGCAGTGAATGAATTGGAAAAAGAGTCACCTATGAAGTGGATTGAACCTCAGTCTCTTACTTGTTTACACAAGAGATCTAGGGAAATCGCTAAGGCTGAGAGGAATACTGTGGAGATAGATCATACCATGCCATATAATTACTTTGCATAAGAATATAAGATTATATCTTATTTGTACTCGGAGTCTCCAACTAAAATTGAAGCTTAACTTTTTCTATTTGTGTCTTCATAGTAAAAGAAGTGGCTGAAGAATCACCTGTTGTAGACATTGGATATGCTTTTACTTCTGTATCTCCGCCTTTCAGTCTCCAACCCATAAAATCGCTACCTAAACAAGCAATCAAAGAAGAAAGAATGTTGTTAGATACTTCAGCTCAGAAACTGATGTTGTCGGAAAATGTTCATCAAATACAAAACAAAGTGATTACTATAGGTGTTGAAAAAGATGATACAACCACCGATTTTGCAAATAAAACACGCATCGAGGATACTGTAACAGCCCGACTTTTCGGACTATTAATTCTAAATCGAAAACTAAAACAAATTACAATTTATTGAATCAAAAGTCAGTTACAAAGGTACTTATTACAAAAGCGCAGCTAACATCTATCGAAAAGTCAATCTAGCCCAATTCTAAGGTCCTTGAACTCCGATGCTAGCAAACTCGATCGTACACCGAAGCTGAAATATTAAAAGAATGAGCTACGAAGTCCAGCAAGCAACTACCGTCCGACGGCTCAAAATAATATTTTTATAATTTTCAAAATCACAATTTCCACATGTAGCACATAACATCTATCACATAATTTCACACAACATACTCAATAACAATTACGACAAAAATTCACACAATATATTCTCTAACAAATATCAAATCAATGTACACAATATTTTCAATAACTCACATAATCTAAATTCTGAATCGAACAAATAAGTCTTAATCTTATATCTTTCACTTTTAATTCCTACAGTCCTAAATCTCACCTTACGCCACACTTTGCCAGTGACCGGTATCTTATACTTTATGTCACACTTTACCAAGAGATCAGGATCTTATTCTTATTCGATGGGGGGCAAGTTTACGTCCCTCGCCAAGTGAAACCGAATCTTGACAAGGTATCGATGTGTTTCGGAACGTGCGCAAACTAGTTCTATGTATCACACTATCCAGTGACCGGATCCTTATTCTTATACATGACTAAGACTGGGGATTTCCGAAAAATTAATATCTTATTAATCACATGTCAAAATCATACTTACGATAACTTAAACACATATTCGAGCATATGTAATCAATCACTACAAAGCACGTTCCACATTAATACGGAGCAAAGGTACGAAAAGTTAGTTACACAAATATTTGATAACATATAATCAATAAACATAGAGCATGTTTCACATCAATACGGAGCAACGTATAAATACTTACAATATACGGAGCAACGAATAGTTACTTACCGCATTTACGCAAATCAAGAATTCACATAATCACATAAGAACACATGTAGCAACCCCTCAGAAGCAAAACATCTAAAATCTTCAAAGACTCCATGATTACAATTCTGATCAGATATGTATTTATCCTTTTTGACCCTCTAAACGATGTTTTCTTGAAAAACTCAAAGAACGAAAATTGTAGAGCACGAAAAGATTTTTCCGAAAAGTCCAGTATCAATGAATTCTGACTTACGATGAATTTTCTACGAATTTTACAAGACTGCTAATTTGTGTATGAAGAAACCCTACGAATTTTGTTAATAAAGATGAGGAATGAGAATATGATGTATTTATAATGTCTTACAACCCTAATTCCAGACCTACTAGTAATTCGTAATCAAATATGATCCATGTTTTAGGTCCATTATTTTTATTTCAATTTTAAATCCTATTTATTATATAATTTTAATCATTTATTCTATTTTATTTTTATTATTCTAAAATTTACGGGATATTACAGATACACTCAAAATAGAGAAGCAATCTAAAAAGTATATCAGTTTTGAGAGTATTAGTGAGCATTTCGGAGGACCATTAGTTGATGCAGCAAAGACCTTTGGGGGTATGTGTTATTCCACTTGTATCTTTCAGCTTACTTGAATGATGGTACATTTCGTTAGTGTTTAATAATATTACAAGTATTTTTGTGTGCCTTACTTCAAAGTTTGCTATTTAAGTTAGTCGATCGACATTCAAACGCATATGTAGAGAGATCTTGGTATCAAAAGGTGGCAATATGGAAAGAAAGACGGAACACAACACTTCCTCTAACCTCTGGAGAAGAATAGATGATGAGGAACCAAGTAGAAAAAACTTTTCTTGTTCAGAAATTCCTCGTGTGCAAGATAGGGTTGTTGTTGCTCACACTATCCAAGACTTGAATAAGATGACTGTCAAGGCCACATATAGTGGTACTACCATAAGGTTTCAACTACCTGGTTTGGCAGGATTTGCAGAACTAGAAGAAAATGTGATTGAGAGGTTGCACTTGAAGAGAAACAGTTTTAGTATCAAGATGATGAAGGTGACCGGGTTTTGATTGCTTGTGACAAGGATGTGCGCGATTGTATGGAAATTACAAGATCTTTAAAGAAAACTACATTTAAATTGTTGGTTGATCCGCCAATCAATCATATTGCACCTTGAATACCGGGGGCACCTTTCTTCTCCTTCCTTCCTTTTCACCTAAAAATGTGTTTGAATTGTGTGCTGCATTTATCTGATGATTTTCTTGCTTCCTTTGTAATCTCTGTCATTTCAAGGCGGTGGTAGTTTGTTGTGACTTGTGATCCTCACAACCGAAGAAAATAATTAATCCTGATAATATTTGTATTTCTTAACGGTTCTAAATTGCAATTCATCACTTCTCCATTTAGTACTTTTTGTTATATATAATAGCTATTTTCAGTAAAAAGTTTACGTACTTTTTCAAGTTTAATTTCTCGGTTCCTCGTTCAATATCATGCAATTTCTTGGTCCTGTGAATGAAAAATAAGATGAAGCACACTTTCATAACAAATAATATTTGTACCTGTACATTGATTGGAAAAACAAAAAGGGAAGAACAGAGTGGACTCATACATAATATAGTCATAATTCCCCCTAAGAACAGAGTGGACTCATACATGATATAGTTAGTCATACTTCCCCCCAATTTGATAAAGTAACAGTAACAACTGAGAAAGAATGGAAAAGAAGGGGTAAGTGAAGCATATCCAAGGATATTTACACACAAAAAAGTTTCTACATAGCATCACGCTGCTCCCCTGATTTTTCATTATCCAATCTATCAATTCATCTCATTGCATTCAAACTGTCGTCCGAAGCAAATCAGCTTCGTCTCAAAGATGACACATTTTTGTAAGGTCAAATGCATTGCAAGAATTGCTACTGATTTCATATGATGTCTAGGCTCCTTAAGATGAAGAGTGGACTTTGTTATGCTAGATAACTCTGTTGCTAGCTGATCTTGGATCTGGATTGTCACTTCGGTCAGTGTCATAGGATTCAATCTCTGCGCTACCTGCTTGACTTCTCCGGTGCCTTCGTTCCTAAAACACCATCAAATTCCAAGTTAGAACATTGAAATTACACCTAGAGGTCTCAGTCAGAGTATAGCATATACGCAGCACGAAAAATGCACTACATTTACTAGAGTTAAAACTGTGACATTCTGCTACTTAGGCAGAACAACAGAATAACATGTACTGAATATGTAAATGCTGATTTTGTCAGGTGTCGTACAGCCTATCCAATGTAGGCTGAGGACTCCCTCATACTTACTAACCACAACCACACTTACTGTTGGGTGCTATTGGGTTTACCTCAACCCCACAAACTAGCTCATAGGGTAAGGATTTCTCCAACACCTATTAACCAGCACTCTGCTCCTAAAACCAATATTGGATAACCCAACAGATTTAGCAACTAGTAGGTCAAATGTCTAACAAATTTCTTATTAAGTTTCTTTTGTACTAAAACCTTTTGAATTGGTACAAATGAACCAAAACTGACCTCTCTTGGTATGGGATATTCTTCTGATTCAAGCATACGAACAACTTGGCTCATCTTTGGTCTCTTGTTAGAATCTGGATCAACACACCGCAAAGCAGTTAAGAGAGCTCGTTTTAGGGCTCTTGTAGATGGCCTTGTTTCAATATTTGGATCCACTACTTCATCCGAACGCCTACTTCCGACCATCATTTTTAGCCACTCTACTAAATTAACCTGCAAGCAAGTTGTAACAATAGTTAAGCCTGCAACCTTTACATTGTAGAAGCACTTACTCTGAACTGGAAAATGTACGAATTACATAAAGGTATAGACTTGAACAAGTAGGTTTATAATTGGCCGCCTATGATAAGTATAACAAAGTTTTATATAGTCATCAATTACAGAAATTTAAATACACACACCCCCATGCTCTCACTGGGCTTCAGATCGTCATCCTCATGTTACCAAGAGGAGAGAGGTATCTGCTGGATAAGACTTGTAGATGGTATAACTAAGTTATATGAATCAGCTTTAAGATTAAAGGGGACTATTGAGTTTCCTTAGGCAGAGTGATTAGCCAATAGACTATGGTTCTTAATACACTTTTGAAAGTATGTTTTCCTCTAAACGGCTTCTGTGACCCTTAAAGTAAGATGATGCCATTTATTCCGCGAGACAAAGTATCCATCTACTTGTATATTTAGGTACTGTCAGAGAGTAGTATGGATACAACTCTACCCAAAAACCATAATTAATCAGATCCGCATGAAGTCCACAATATCATCATGTTCTTTTCATCTATGGAGTGAATGAGACAGGTAATAACAATTTGTATTCTACAAAGACAGAAATTAGTTTAAATGATTTTAGGGAAAGATTTTATAGATCTCATATTAACCGCTGAACTGAATGTATAATATGTAACAACTAACAAATGAGCGCTTATCTACTTCTGAATTAAATTCATATTTCATGTAAGAACTCTAGAACTTATCAATATTATCTGATTGCTTGATACCTCTTGAGCAGGACGGCCATAATCCACAGGGTCTCTGCCTGTGATTGCTTCTAAAAGCAATACCCCAAAGCTGTACACATCACTCTTTTCATTCAGAAGGCCCGTATTTGCATATTCTGGAGCGACATACCTATTTAAATTGAAGGGAAGACAATGAGCACAAGGCAAAATATGCTAGCAATTTTACTTGGAAGCTAATTCACCACTACCACCATCTTAGGCCGTGGGACTTTTTTTGCTAAAGACCAATGAGATCAGCATACAAAAGGAACAATCACAAGATAAACTGACCCAAATGTTCCCATGACCCGAGTTGTAACATGACTTTTTCCAGACCCAAGCAGCTTAGCCAGACCAAAATCAGAAACCTTGGCACTGAACTCATCATCAATCAATATATTGCTGGACTTTATATCTCGGTGTACCACTTTTGGCTCGATTGCTTCATGCAAGTATGCAAGACTGCATTGAATGTACCACATAATGAGATCCGTGAAACAAGCAAAAGAGGAGTTGAACAGACTTACGCTTTTGCTGTGCCAAGAAGAACCTTCATTCTAGCCTCCCAAGTAAGATATCCTTGCTGGCGCATAGCCCCACGTAACCATTGTTCTAAATTTCCATTGTTGACATATTCATAGACTAACATCCTGAGGTATTGAGAATAATTGAGATCAGAAAAGGGGTATTTAAAGTGTATAAACAAAGAAAACTAGAGGAAGTGACGGAAATCTAATGTAACAGGCATAAAACAGCATATTACCAGAAGCAGTTAACTATTGTTTAGAATAGATAAATGAGGTTCTCTTTTTCTCAGCATGACAGACTCATCCGCACATATACATAATCAAATTGAATCATACCTATGGGTTCCTTCAATGCAGTATCCCAATAATCGTACCAAATTTTTATGGCGCACATGGCCAATGGCTTCAACCTCTACACTGAATTCTTTCTCCGCTTGTCCCCTAGATACAGAATTACAAGTTTAAGAGATGAGATGACCAAAGGAAACAATATACACCAATGAACAAAGTTGTGAAGCTGGGAAAAACATATTAAACATACAAGTTGTTGAAGAGTTTTTTAATTGCCACCGAGCTCCCATTAACCAAACGACCTCTATAAACAACTCCATAGCCACCTTCACCAATAACATTATCCTTTGAAAATCGGTTTGTGGCAACTTCAAGGTCTCTTAATGTGAACCAGTGACCCCAACCCAGATGAGAAAATTCAGGCAGACCGGTCAAAGGGGAAGGAGCAGTTAGTTGATGCGAAGAAGATGGCTTATCTACAGGAAATGTACCAGAACTCCCTTCTCCAGAATTTGATCCATAACCATCTTTATCCAGATAATTGACAGAACCTTGGCTGCTATTATTCTCTCCATTCTTCTTTTTGCCCATTCCTAGATGGACCAAGACTTTATCTGCTTCACTATCACTAGCTTTATCATGAATAGTGAGAAGAATCCCTTCACGTGGAACAAATTGATTTGAAGAAACTTGTTCGACTTTTACTTCTTTAATTTCCTTTGAAACAGGTGGAATTCGGCTAAGAGGAATAATTTCTGTAATTTTTCTAGGTTTCTTTCTCGATGTAAAAAGGAATGCTGATACCAGTAGGATAACTACGATAAATAATCCCATTATGATCGCAATAAGTTCCCAGAGCTGGAGGCCAAAAACTGATGTTTTCTTTGACAATTCCTCATTAAGATCAGCACCCATATTGAATAGATGGACACCAGAGACCTAAAAAAGTAACACAAGGAACTTAAAACGCAACCCTGTCTATCACAATGACCATATGAGCATGCTATATATCTGAAATTGTCTGCCAACATAAGTTCAAGAAGGAATTCATTATCTTTGTACCCATTTGAAGCATTTTCCCCTTCACCTCCCCCCCCCCCCCCCCAAAAAAAAACCCCAAAATCGATTCAAGATTTATGCTTTTATTGTAAATAATGATTACATCAAACAAATTTAACACAACTTTTTATTTGGTCTATTGGAGGCTTAAGCCCAAACTGAACAATCATCATTCTGGGCCAATGTATCACAACTTTCTCCAGCCACTAAAAATAAACAAATATGTAACATTTAACTACAAATTACACAATGTGATTACCTCATTACCATAATCAAGATAAAGCAAACAGCTGAGAAAATCAATATAAATTGCAATAAAAATTCTCAAAACATGAACACAAAGTTCTTAATTATGTACTGACACAAAAAATATGTACCTTGTTTTCTGAGCTAAGGTTCAAAACAGCACCTCACAAAAACAGAGCCCAGATCCACTAGTTAACTAATGTACCTAACACCACCACATACATATCTTTCAATTAAAGACACAAAACAAAACCAAATCAAATGCACATCCAAAATAAACCAAATGTCTCCTAATTTTAAGCCCACCCAACTTCAAAAAAAATGACCTTTATATAATCTTTAAAACCAGTAACTCTAAATAGTACTAAATGGGTGTTTAAATCTAAGCTTAAATGGACCTTTCTTGACACCACCCAAAAGCTAACATATTATCACAAAGAATGCTGCATATACACAACATATATGTATGCAAGTATATGTACAGGAATGCTGGTGTTGTCAGTGTTAGGTGACTGAAAGATTGTAGATTTTCTTGTAAAATCAAGAAAATGAAAAGGTGGGTTCTTTATTTTCTTGGGATATTTTGTGAAGGGGACTGATTATCTCCAGGCCAGAAGTAATTAATCAGCAATGCGCATGTTAGTGGTGAGGTCAATATTATTAAAAAAATGGCAGCTTTTTGGGTTTTTAAGTCACTATAAAAAGGCACTTGTCTACCTGAAAAGTTTTCTTACTTTGTTGCCAAGACAGGCCACACAATTTTTTTTTATAATTTTTATTTTGGTCATTATTTTTTTTTAATTATACTTGAACTAAAAGCAACAAAAAAAAAAATTAAAGAAAGGGTTTAATGCATATTTGTAATTGTAACATGTTCATGTAGTCTGAACATGCAAATGGTCAGTTTAGTATTCCAAATAATGCCAAATTGTGTGTATGAATTTTAAACATTGTACATTGTCTTATTTGAATTCAACTGGAGAAAAAAAAACAAATTGTTTCTCCAATGTTACTGTATCTTAGTGCCATAAAAATTTCATTAAAAAAGGAAGTGTTTTGAAAGATTTTGGTGAGAAAATATCTTATAATGAGGTGCATGCTCTGGTCCTCAAAAAAAGGCCAGACAGTAATATGTACTGGGCGCCTGGGCCTGCTGGCACATGCATGGCTGAACAGGCCTTGCTTGAAAACCAATAGCTAAATTGCTGTTAAGTGCTCGTCATACCATTAAAAAAAATTCTTTAAGCTACAGAAAAGAGTTTGCTGAAACTTCAAAACTGGTACAAAATGGAGTTTTGTTCTCTTAGGAACAATATATTTCGAAGAGCACCTTGGCTAGTGGCGAAGAACTCAGAACTCAGAAACACCCGGACCTTAATTACATAACTCTAATTTTGCAAGCAGAAAATAAAAAAGAAAAGAGAGATCAGTTTCACAAGATACTGATTAACAAAACAACTTAGATGTTTATTTGTGCATGTATGCGTGTCTGTCTGTATCAGGAACTAAAATATTATCAGATTTAGCAGCCCATAAACAATGTAGTAGTTCAATTGATATGAAAAAGACTCATACAAAATTATAAACCTTAGCAGTGAATCTTACATAGTTACATGCCAGCAAGGTGCACCTGCATCTTATTTTAAAGGAAGCAAAACAATAATTTGTAGGCCATCTGATTTAACTAATCCCTCCATTGTTTAGTTCTTATATAATATAAGCCAGCTATCTACAGCTTTGCTGAGTTGCCTAGTGATTGACTTCTATCTGATAATGTATTTTCAACAACTATACCAAAACAAACATTAATTACCGCTTAGAAAACAAGACCAAGATCAACATCGACATGGTAACTACAATCTTAAATCCAGGGCTTTCCCAAAAATTTTGTTTATCAACACCTGCTGGAACCTCAGCTTGTTGCTTTGTTGACAACTGATTTCTCAATTCTTTTAGCGCTTTGTCTCGTCGCTCACCCATCTGTATACAAAATTGAAATCAGAATTTAGATGCAAAAGTTGAGAACTTGATTCACTTTATCATATAATGATAACACTGTGCGACCACAAGATATAAGGCCTCTTTCATTTTTCTTGATTAGAACTGCCCGATACGGAAAATTGCATAAATTCTATCAGATTTAATGTCATGATACATACACTGACGAGAAAGAAGATAAAAAAAAATGTGAATCTTGATCATGAGTTAAGATCTGGACAATAGGATAGATTGCATTACTTTTTGAAGTCTGCGGGTTTGTGCACGAGCTTCTTGGAGACAAAACTCCAACTTCAAAACTCTTTTTTTCAGTTCCTGATCAGCTTTCCGGTGTTTCTCTAACTGTCAATCAAATAATTGTCAAGGACATATATAATCAAGAACCATAAAGCTAGTATTGTAGTTTGGTAAGGCAAGGGTGATGGTAAAGTGAGGAGTGTCAATTATAAAGAAATGACCATACCTGTGACTCCAATTCCTTTGATTTAAGCTCCCAGTGAGTGGACATGATATGAATTTCATGCTTCAGATTAGATATTTCTTCATCTTTAACACTCAGAAGCTTATTAATCTTGTCAAAATTTCTTGGTGCAACCTCATCCAATATCCTCCTCAACTCACAATCACCACTTGCTCCAGCTTTAGCTACCGCTTGCATAATGTCCTGTTCCATTCTTAGGACTTCATCTTTCAGGTCTTTTTGCGAGGATTCCCTTGCTACAAGATCCTTTTGCAAAAGATTTAATTTCTCCGCCAAATTATTAACACGAATTTCATGCTCCTTTAAGGAGCTATTTTTCTCATCCAATTCCTTGAAAAGAACAAGACATTGCAGCTGTGAAGATTGAGCCAACATAGCTTTTGCATCAGCAGTTTCTTGAGTATCTGCAAGCTGCAATCTAAGTTCATCCAAGTCTTTGAGATACTGTAGATAGTAATAAAAAAAACTCTCGTTATGGATTATTGACTGCTAGTATAAATGTATAAAATGAGAGCATTACTGTATGGTTATAAGATACATCTGTAAAGGTGCAAAGATTTGCATCTTTTGAGACATGCCTATGATAATAAACATTAAACAAGAAAATGTGAAATGGTTTAGATTTACCAGTGAAGCCTCTTGTTATTTTTCACAACCCAGATACAAGTTTGTTTTTAGTTCAGTATAAACGGAAAATATAAAACGAACAGTGTTTCTTTTATTTGACTATTTTAAAAAGTATAAACGCCCCTGAAATGCAGACACAATTAAAAATCACATCCATCTCACAAACTCTCTACTTTGTAGTATAGAGAAATCTTTCCAAAACCAGCCTAACTATTTATACTATTGGTTGATGTATCATGAAAATCATAGCATGGTAGAATCATCACCAAATTCGAATAATTATGACATATGCTGGTACGGAGTCTCCCCACAACTTCTACATGTTAATGAAGTGCCTTTCTGGCTTCAACTAACAATATTATTACAAGTCCATAAGTCTCTTATTCAGAGTAATACACAGTATATTACACAAAACAGATAATCTGGTTGATGCGCTCTAAGCCGAATCTTACTTCAACTAATAAGCTAAATTAGTTAATGCGTTCACTATGCTTGCTAGAATAGTAATTGCATTCTTTATCTAGAAGAAACTATGAGTAAAGAGGAAATTAAGGGGCTACTTTATAGTTTCTTCTCTACAATTAAGGTAACTTTAGAGTATATACTTTTAGGCAACAATAAACAAACTATGAAAAGAGAAATATATCAGGGTGACATTATTAAGGAACACGATTTCTCACTATATATAAGTTGCAAAGACCTCAACGGTACACTAGGCAGCTTACATGCTAGAGTCAAACATCAATGTAGATAAGTAATATTTAGATTTTAGATGTTGGTCCGAGGAGTTCTGTGAATTCCTCATCTCTAATAGGGTTGATGGGAGCCAAGTAAAGTTCTGGTGTGCAACAAATAGAGCACTTCGTTGGCCAAAATTGGGCAAAACCACCATGAAATCAGTTATCATTCTACAGTTTACATATGTATCAAAACAATCTAGAATCTTAAATCTGTAATCCACAACTTCAGCATTAACATTTCTTCAAAGATGAGTGATTTACCAGACTGCAATTTTCAAAGATTGTAAGATTTAAAAGAAACTTTTTTGAAAATTTTCAAGACATAAGATACATCAGATAAGTGGAGAAGATTCAAGCCCCACACAAAAACAAACACCAATATTCAAAAAACAGTCAGAAACTTAAATCAAACGTACCAAGAAATAGGTTCGAAAAACCAATACACCAAAATATAGAACTGCAGTTCTTTGAACAAATTATTCCGATGGACATAAGAAAAAGAGGCTTTCTACATATCTCAATGCTAAAAGCAATCAGATATAAGCAAAAGAGGCTTTTCTACATAACTCAGTGCTAAAAGCAATCAAGATGTCAAACAAACCAGTCAAATACTCGTACATAATTCACCTACTTTTTACCTTCTCCGCAGTAGAGGCTGTTGCTTGAAGCTGTCCATTTCTCTCATCCAAGCTCTTATGTAACCTATATATCTCTTCTTCCATATTTCTCGCTTTAATTTCTGCTTCCTGAAAAAACACCCTTAAGTTTCAATCACAAAATGTCATATCGAAAAACAAGCTTCAAAGTACCAAAATTTCATTGACTAACACTAGCAACAACCGAATAAGAACCGCAAACAAATTGATCACTCACCTGTCTAGTCAAGGTTTCTCGAACAAAAGATTGTTCTTGAGTAGCAAGTCTGGTCCGAACATCCTTCAACTCAGTAGCTAATGACACGACGCTACGCCGAAAACTCTGATTCTTCTCATTCAAATCCTTCAACAATGGATCTATTTCTCTACTACTAGCCATTGACACACTAAATCAAGTTACATATCTGCATGTCAGATCAACAAACATAGTTTTTTTTTTTTGTCAGAGATCAACAAACATAGTTGAATTTCAACAAAAACATAAAAAACAATTGAAATTTAAACTCATTTCAAATGTGAACACATACATCAACGTCAACATAATAGAAAAGCATTAATTATAGACAGAAAGACAAGTCATTACTACTATTTTCTTAAAAAAAATATAAAGATAACTAAAATTAATTTAAACCACAACTTTTTGAAAGAAATGACAAGAAATGTGTTGCTGTGCTAATATTATAATACTACGGATCTCCTCATATGCATGTATGTGGACATGAGACAAAATAATGATAGTGGATCAACCAAAACAAAAAAAAAAGAAACAATAATCTAAGATCATGTTTGTTTTAGGGGATTATAATCCTTGGAAAATTATAAGGGGATTATAATCTTTGGAAAATTATAATATCTTTCTTAAATTTAAAGGATTATAATCCCATGGAAGTATATTGCTATCATCTTTTTGATTCATTTCTATGGGATTATAATACCTTGTGAAAGAAGGTATTATAATCCCATGGGAGTGAACTAAAACAATGATCAAAATGTGAATTCATGGGATTATAATTCCTTACGTTTGAGATTTATAAGGTAATAATTTGGGGATTATAATCCCTTGAAACAAACATGGCCTAAGAGTAAAATTAAGTATGTACCGGCAGGTGACACGCCGGAGCTGTATCGGCGGCGAGCGAGAATGTCGGCGTGTACTTTTAAATGTTGTGTGTGCGTTTTTTTGTGTGTGTGAGGTTTAATTTGCGTGATTGTAGTTGGAAAATTTACAAAAACAACTAGTACAACTAGTCATACGTGTGTAATGACAGAGTTTAAACTGCTGACGTGGATTGACCGCCGCAAATCTTATACTACTTTTCATCCGTTGGTGACTTTCTCACCACGCCGTTGCCTTTTAAAATTTGGTTCATTTCTTCTTTTTTTTATATTCCATTTTCTGGTTCAGTTTGCGCACACCTACATAAGCGTCAATGTCCGATCATCTGCGACACCTCGTAGGGATATTTCTTTTGTTTACAATAACAAATTTGATTCCCATCTCCTGACAAAAAAATAAAATTGATTCCGATCTTAAAAATAAATTTCAATTCCTAGCCCACATATATTTTATTATCTTTGTTTAAAGAGCACGTCTATTATTACATTATTTTATTTTTTATAAGGAATAAATTATTAAAAATTAATTTCAGCATGTCGAATAAAATACATCTAAATTTCAAGTATCCTACACAAGGCGAAAAGTGAAAAGACGATTTGATATGGGCTGAAAATAAGCCCTAAAGACACATTTAATATGACATTAATTAGACTCAGCATGGTCCAAATGTGGGGCCCATTAATGAGGTCAGAATCCCTATTTTAATATTAATTTCGTAATTAATATGTAACAAATTGGCTCGGGGTCACTGGTTAATTTGTTACATTTAATTTATTTTAAATTAAGTCTTACAGCCTGAAGAGAAACGAGGTCGTTTTATTAACAGCTTGTCATTAGCTATTTGGAGTTAAGCATCTAAATGGGATCCTGTGCCACTTGTTTATCCGGTAGCCAACTGACACGTGTAGGGAGATCACTAGGGGCTTTATATAGCCATCTACAGAAGAGGAGAATTATGTGAAGAGTGAACTTTATTTTCTTTTTCTTCCTTGTATTTCTTTCTCTGCAAGTTTATGAATTAATGGAGTTTCTCTTTTCTGTTCAGTCTTTCCTTTAAATTGTTTATTTACGTTTCCAATTTACTTAGAGTGTTACAAGTGGTATCAGAGCAGTCGATTCTCGGCTCCTTCCGGCGTCATGGCAGAGGGCACTTGGTTCAAGCTGATGGATGAGAAAATGGGTAAACTAGAAGGCAAACTCTCAGAATTCACAGAGGAATTAGGGAAGAATAAGGTGGACTCCGGGCGAAAGTATAATGAGATGAACTCGAGGTTGGAACGAGTGGAAGGAAGTTTGGATGAAATTAAAGCTTTGTTGAAGGGACTGCAAGCACACAAACCTCCATTGGATGACCCTGTCTCTATTCCAGAATCAGATTCTAGCTCCGCCACACTTCAGGATGGTCCAAACTCCACTATGACAGGTATTCTTACTTCTCAAACCCCAGTATTTTTTCCAAACGCCTCTATGTCTACGAGTGCCTCTGCTCTACCTATATCCGGTATGCCTTCTGTATTTCCAAATCTCACTACTACTCCTTTGAATGGTAACTGCGTGTTTACTTCACCGTTTTATACTAATACTGCTGCTATTCCTCATACCACATCTTATGGGGGATTTACGCCACTAAATAGCCCAGGGCATAACCAACAATTGATTATTCCACCCCCTCCCCCATACACTTACCCAGCCTCTTCACAATTTTACACACACAACAATCATATTCCCCCACCTTATAATCAACATCTCAAACCAGAAATGGGGTTCAACCCTCACCCTAAATTGGAGTTTCCCAAGTTTTCTGGCCATGATCCTAAGGGTTGGGTTATTCGGGCTGAACAGTATTTCGAATTTATTTGTATTGATGAGATGAAGAAGGTCAAACTGGCTGGAATGCATTTTGAGGGAAAAGCTAATGTGTGGTTCAGGTTTTACCAGTCGGGGCGGGGAGTAATACAATGGAAACCTTTTGTGAATGATGTCATCAATAGGTTCGAAAATCCAGACACTCGTGATGTTCAAGACTTATTCAATAAACTGAGACAGGTTGGATCGGTAATGGATTATGAAGACCAGTTTGAAGAGCTTCGAGCTTTGGTTGTGGCAAAGAACAGAGGATTTAACGAGGAGTATTTTGTATCAAGTTTTGTGAGTGGGCTGAAGGAACATATAAAGGGGGCTGTCAAAATGTTTAGGCCACAATCACTCAGTGATGCTGTTTTTCTGGCTAAACAGGAAGAAGCTAAGGGGGTTAAATCAGTCTTGTCTTCTGTGACAAAAGGTCTTACTCTCAATACTACTCCCAAGTTATCCTCTTCCAACAGAGAAGCTAAATTAAGTAATCAAGTGCCATCCTACTGTCCTAACAAGTACATCTCTGGCCACGGCTTCAAAAGTACTAAGTCAACACTGTCCAGTAAGGAAATTATGGCTAGAAGAGAGAAGGGGCAGTGTTTTCATTGTGATGAAAACTACCACCCAGGCCAGGCTTGCAAAGTCAAATTGTACACAATGCTGGGTGAAGAGGAGGAAACCATTCAGGACAAGGAGGTACATAAAGTTTTATCTGAAATGGAACAAGTTTTTGAAGATGACAGTACTCCTGCAGAAATCTCTTTGAATGCACTCAGTGGAAGTAAGTCGTGTAACACTGTGAGACTGCAAGGACAAATCAAAAAGAGAGCAGTGAACATATTGGTGGATAGTGGATCCACTCATAGTTTTATAGACTCAAAACTAGTGAAGGAACTGGGGTTGATAGCTCAGGTGGTCCCTTGTTTGTCAGTCACCGTAGCAGATGGCACTACTAAGCAAGTTGATTCTGCTTGCACCAACTTGCTCTACAAAATACAAGGACACCAATTCAATTCAGATTTACGATTGTACCCTTTAGGGGGTTCAGACATTATATTGGGAGTGGACTGGCTGCAAAGTCATAATCCTGTAACTCTTGACTTTGAAGCACTAAGTATCACTATAAATAAGGATGGCAAACCAATTGTGTTGAAGGGCAGTCAAGGAGAGGCTACTGTTCAGACTATTAGCTGTCGAAAGTTGCAAAAACTTTTCAAATCCCCACACCAACAACCTCAAGGGTACCTTTGCTTTGTCAGTGCCAGTAACAGTACCACTTCCCCTCCAGTAGTTGAAATGCCAGAAATAGAGGTCAGATTGCAAGCCCTACTTTCCCAGTATGAAGATGTTTTCAGAGAACCTACTGAGTTACCACCTCCAAGGGGCCATGATCATAAAATTCCATTGATGGAGGGGAGCCAACTTGTGAATCAGAGGGGGTACCGAGTACCCTATGTCCAAAAAAATGAAATTGAAAAACAAATCAAGGAGCTCTTGCAGTCGGGGTTCATTCAATGCAGCACCAGCCCTTTTGCTTCCCCTATAATCCTAGTCAAGAAAAAGGATGGTTCGTGGCGAATGTGTGTTGACTACCGGAAGCTGAACAACATAACCATCAAAAATAAATATCCTATTCCTATAATTGATGAGCTGCTAGATGAATTGAAGGGAGCAAAGTGGTTTACTAAGTTGGATTTAAGAGCTGGGTACCATCAGATTAGAGTGGCTCCAGATGACATTCCCAAAACTGCCTTTAGGACACACCAAGGCTTATATGAATTTAGAGTTATGCCTTTTGGGCTAACGAACGCTCCAGCTTCTTTCCAGGCCCTAATGAATGATGTATTTCAAGAGCAGCTAAGGAAATATGTGTTGGTGTTTTTTGATGACATCTTGGTATATAGCAGCTCATTTGAGGACCACCTGGAACACTTGCAGGCAGTTTTGCAGAGAATGAGAGACAACCAGTTGTTTGTTAAAAGAACTAAGTGCTCATTTGGCCAACCGAGATTGGAGTACTTGGGTCATATAATCTCTCAAGAGGGTGTGGCAACAGACCCCAACAAAGTAGAAGCTATGCAGCAATGGCCATCTCCCAAAAATGTCAAACAGCTGAGAGGGTTCCTTGGACTTACTGGGTATTACAGGAAATTTGTGAAGAATTATGGTTTAATCAGCAGGCCCCTAACCAATTTGCTCAAGCAAGGGGCCTTTCAGTGGTCAATAGAAGCAGAAGAAGCCTTTCAACAGCTTAAACAAGCAATGATTACCACTCCAGTACTTGCCCTACCAGACTATAATCTACCATTTGTGCTTGAGACGGATGCAAGTGGCAAAGGAGTTGGGGCAGTATTAATGCAGCAGGGCAGGCCCTTGGCATATATGAGTAAAAGTCTATCAAAGAAGCATCAATCCCTCTCTACATACGAAAAAGAGTTGCTGGCCATTGTTATGGCCACCCAAAAATGGCATGGATACTTACAAGGGAATCACTTTGTAATAAAAACTGACCACCAAAGTCTGAAGTTCCTACTAGAACAGAGGCTCTCTACACTACTGCAACAAAAATGGCTGGCCAAATTGCTTGGCTTAGACTATGAAATTGTGTATAAGCAAGGGAAAGAAAACACTGTGGCAGATGCCCTTTCTAGGTTACCAGAAGATGAAGCAGTGGGGGAACTACATATGGTGTCTGCTGTTGAACCTGGATGGTTATCAGAAGTGGAGAAAAGTTATGAACAAGACACCACTGCTCAAGGTATTGTTCAAGGAATTGCTAAAGGGGACATTACCTTTCAGCATTATAATTACAGTCAAGGTATCATCACAGTGGAAGGTAAAGTATTTCTTGGGAGCTCAGGGACAGTGAGGCAATCAGTTTTGTGGGAATTGCATGATAGCTCCATAGGTGGCCACTCGGGTCAAGAGGCAACCTACAGAAGAATTGCTCAATTCTTTTTCTGGCCTGGTATGAAAAAAGACATAATCCAGTATGTCCAGAATTGTGATGTCTGTCAAAGAATAAAAAGTGGCAACCAGCACCCTGCAGGATTACTCCAGCCATTGCCAGTGCCTAATCAAATATGGGAAGATATATCCCTGGATTTCATAGAGGGGTTGCCTAGATCAGGTGATAAAGACTGTATCATGGTGGTAATAGACAGATTCACCAAAATGGGACATTTTATCTCCCTATCTCATCCATTCACTGCTACAACTGTGGCTCAACTATTTCTAGATAACATTTACAAGCTACATGGGATGCCTAAGACTATGGTATCTGATAGAGATAAGCTGTTCACCAGCTGTTTTTGGAAAGAACTATTCAGCTCTATGGGAACTCAACTGCAAATGAGCACCTCTTATCACCCACAAACAGATGGGCAAACGGAGAGGCTCAATAGGTGTGTGGAGCAATATCTACGAGCCATGGCAAGTCACAGACCTAAACAGTGGGCTAAATGGCTTCCACTAGCGGAGTGGTGGTATAATTCTACTCATAATACTGCAATTAAGAGAAGTCCTTTTGAAGCAGTGTATGGAGTACAACCAAGACAGATTTGCATTCCTGATTCCCACAGATCATCTGTTGTAACTGTGGAGGATTTTCAAGTGAAGAGAGAGGCTATGAACCAACTTCTCAGGGAGGCAATTGTGGTAGCTCAACACAAGTACAAAGTCTATGCTGATAAACAGAGAACCGAAGTGAATTTCCAGGTGGGAGAGTTGGTTTTCCTGAAGCTGCAGCCCTATAAGCAGCTATCAGTTGCAGTGAGGAGGCATCTTAAATTGGCACACAAGTATTTTGGACCATTTGAAATTATAGCAAAGATTGGCAAGGTGGCCTACAAGCTGAAATTACCTCCTGACAGCATGGTGCATCCTGTTTTTCATGTGAGCCTCCTTAAAAAGAAGGTGGGATCTAAATATACGATCACAACTACAATGCCTAAGGTAGGGGCAGAAGGACAGTTTCTGGTGTATCCTGCTAAGGTACTGCAAAGAAGGATGATCAAGAGGAGGAATGTGGCAGTGATTCAGTGGTTAATACAGTGGTCTCATTCTATTGTCGAGGATGCAAGTTGGGAGGATGCGGACCAGATCATGGCTCAATATCCTGACTTCAATCCTAAGGACAAGGATTGAGTTAAGGGGAGGGTGATGTAACAAATTGGCTCGGGGTCACTGGTTAATTTGTTACATTTAATTTATTTTAAATTAAGTCTTACAGCCTGAAGAGAAACGAGGTCGTTTTATTAACAGCTTGTCATTAGCTATTTGGAGTTAAGCATCTAAATGGGATCCTGTGCCACTTGTTTATCCGGTAGCCAACTGACACGTGTAGGGAGATCACTAGGGGCTTTATATAGCCATCTACAGAAGAGGAGAATTATGTGAAGAGTGAACTTTATTTTCTTTTTCTTCCTTGTATTTCTTTCTCTGCAAGTTTATGAATTAATGGAGTTTCTCTTTTCTGTTCAGTCTTTCCTTTAAATTGTTTATTTACGTTTCCAATTTACTTAGAGTGTTACATAATATTAAGGGTAATAAACAGCTCAGCAATAGTAATCAGATAAGGATGCTATTCCTACCAGACTTAGCCTCCAAGGTACCTAATTCAATATGGAAACAGACTCCTACAAGGAAGGAGTCTAGAACCTTCCTCAAGGTGGTGGCTTGCCCACCAAGTATCCGAATCCTATTACGATTCTAAGGCTCCTGCAGCCTAATTAAAGGGCCAGACCCCTCATCTCAGAACTACGTTTTGGGCTTGATTCTCAATAACGAGATACGTAGGCACTCTGTGAGGACCGATTAGTCTCGAACACGGAAACAGCCATTAAAGCTTGAAGCTCACCATCCCTTAGCATTAAATACACATAAACCCCAATCGCAATTCGATAACCCAATTTTTATTCCACAACATTTGGCACCGTTTGTGGGAAGACAACATCAACTATGGTTCAAACACGAAGAACAACATCGACTGAGGCCATATCCCTTAGCTCTGCTCCACCTGCCACCTCTGATCCGCTTATCACTGCTGAAGAAGGACAATTACCCCCATCAACAGCGACGGTCATTCAACCTCTAGCCTCTCAACCCTCAGGGACGATTCCCCATATTGAGGGAACTTTACCTGTGATTATCCCTCAAAACCAAGAAACTAACCATCTTCAGATGGTGGTTTCTCCTCTTGATAACGTTGGTCGAACACTACCCCCAGGAATACAGATTCACACTACGGATCTCCCTTTGAATACCAACCCGATGTATGGGTTGCCTAATTATCCCCCTCGACAAAGGGAACCTGGACCTAGCGGTCATGCCTTACAGATCCGGGATCGAGAGTACGATGACTACTCTGGCCCCTATACTGATGATTCGACATCTGAGGATGACGATGATGATCGCGAAGAAGCCCCAAGGAGGCGACGTGCTAGTACAGAACCTCGAAGGAAGTCCCAAAGAATCCATGATAGACCTCCACAAACGGCTGAGGAAAGGATTAAGGCTCATGAGGCTGAGATCCAAAGGTTGAAGGATGATATTGCTAGGGAGCAAGAAAGGCAAAGTCTGATTCGGCCTCCTCCAGTTACAGGGAGGATTCCCATTATAAATCTGGAGAGGCCTTCAAGGAGACAGCGAAGGGCCGAAGCCCTAACTGAAAAATCGACAAGGGTAGAGACCCCCAGAAGTAACCCCAAGGATCAGATGCCACTTGGGGATCCTGATGATCCCACACCTCCGTTTACTGAAGAGGTAATGAATGCCCGCATCTCAAGGAAGTTCAAGATGCCGACGATTAAGGCTTATGATGGAACGGGCGACCCCACAAACCATGTTAGGACATTCTCAAACACACTGCTGTTGCAGCCTGCGAGCGATGCCTTAAAGTGTATGGCGTTCCCTCAAACCTTGTCGGGCATGGCTCAAAGGTGGTATAGCCGCCTACCTGCAAACTCGATTGGCTCTTTTAAGGAGCTGAGTGCCGCCTTTGTCAGCCAATTCATTATTGGGAGAGTTCATGAAAAAAGTTCTGCATCCCTCATGTATGTGGTGCAGGGGAAGAATGATAATTTGAGGGATTACCTCAAGCGATTCACCAAGGAGACTCTTAATATCACTGATCTGGAAAATAAGGTGGCCATGGTAGCCCTGGAACACGGAACCATTGATTTCTTCTTTAAAAGGTCTTTGGCAAAACATCCTCCTGAAAACATGGCCGAGCTCCAACGAAGGGCCGACAAGTATATCAAGGCTGAGGACAGCATGAAGAAGGAAACCGCAGGAGGCAATGGCAATGGCAATGGTTATAATGACTCAAAGAAACGAAAGCAAGAGCAAGAGTACGATGCTAGGGACAAGTATCCCCAGACTAGCAAGGATTCCGAGTCACTACCAAAGAAGGGTTTGGGACCGAGGTTTTCTGATTATGCAAGGCTGAACGCTCCTATGAGTCAGATCTTGTTAGATATTGAAAAGGATAAAGACTTTCGATGGCCGAAGCCACTTAGGGGTGATCCCGCGAAGAGAAACAAGGAGCAATACTGTAGGTACCACCATGACGTGGGGTAAGATACAGATGATTGTAGGCAGCTGAAAGATGAGATTGAGTTCTTGATCCGAAAAGGAAAGCTGAGCAAGTTCACGAAGAGTGATGATCGTGGAACCCAAAGAAGGGACTATGACAGGAGAGACAATGACAGAAGGGATAACGATCGTGATCGTGATCGTAATCCACAGCCCCGAGGGCCAGTTATTAATATGATTTGGAAAGGCCCGACAGCGGCCGGTACGACTCGAAACTCTCGAAAGGCGTATGCCAGAGAAGTGATGCACATCGTGGGAGAAGCCCCAAAACGTGCTAAGACTGAAATAGCCATTGGGTTTGACGATTCAGACCTCGAAGGGGTAAAGTTCCCCCATGACGACCCGTTGGTCATAACTCTTGTGATTGGAAACTCGGAGGTGAAACGAGTCTTGATAGATAATGGAGCTTCTGTTGATATCTTGTTTCATGATGCGTTTGTGAAGATGGGGTACACCGATTCTCAATCGACCCCGACCAACATGCCGATCTACGGATTTAATGGAGTTGAGTCCAAGGTTGAAGGTACTATTCAGTTACCCATGACAATTGGATAAGAACTTAAAGAGGCTACTCAGATGCTGAATTTCCTTGTGATCAAGGCATCCTCGACTTATAACGCGATCCTGGGAAGGACTGGACTTCATGCATTCAAGGCTGTTGCCTCCACATATCACATGAAGATTAAGTTTCCAACCAGGAATGGTGTTGGAGAACAAAAGGGTGATCAGAAGATGGCAAGAAGTTGTTATGTGTCCGCGTTAAGAGCTGATGGAGTCGGGGGGCAGGTACTTCCGATCGAAGACATGGATGTCCGTAGTGATGATGAACACCGAGGGAAGCCAGCAGAGGACTTAATTCCCATTCCTCTGGAGCTAGGCGACCTTGAGAAAGTAACTTATATAGGAGCCTCTTTGAAGGAACCCCTGAGGGCAAGTTGATAGCATTCTTACAAGAAAATAGTGATGTGTTTTCCTGGACAGCAGCTGATATGCCAGGGATTGATCCCCAACTCATAACTCACAGATTGAATGTCGATCCTAATCGAAAGATAATACAGCAGAAGAAGAGGAACTTTGCACCTGAAAGGTAAGAGGCCATAAAGCAAGAAGTTGATAAGCTCTTAGAGGCTGGGTTTGTTAAAGAAATTTAGTTTCCCGAATGGTTGGCTAACCCTGTGATGGTCAAGAAAGCAAATGGGAAGTGGAGGATGTGTATAGACTTCACTGATTTGAATGATGCATGTCCGAAGGATTGTTTTCCCCTGCCGAGGATAGACATGCTGATAGACGCCACAGCTGGACATGAGATGTTGAGCTTCATGGATGGGTTCAGCGGCTACAATCAGATTAAGATGCAAAAGGATGACATCCCAAAGGTATCTTTCATTACTGATTTTGGTGTTTTCTGCTACCTTGTTATGGATTTTGGTCTAAAGAATGCAGGAGCTACATACCAACGACTGGTGAATAAAATATTCGCCCCTCTGATTGGAAAAACCATGGAGGTCTATGTTGACGACATGCTAGTCAAGAGCCTATTCAAGGCAGACCACATTAAGCACCTCAGAGAGGCATTCGAAGTGCTGTGGTACCATAAAATGATGTTGAATCCAGCCAAGTGTGCTTTTGGTGTTGGATCTGGAAAATTCTTAGGTTTGATGGTTTCAAAAAGAGGCATAGAGGCCAACCCTGACAAGATCAAGGCGATCTTAGATATGGAACCGCCACGCTATATAAGAGATGTTCAGAAGTTGACAGGCCGGGTAGCGGCTTTAGGAAGATTCATCTCCAAGTCTGGTGACAAATGCTTGCCTTTCTTTCAAGCATTGAAAAAGGTGAAAAATTTTGAGTGGACCCCTGAGAGCCAAGAGGCCTTTGAACAACTGAAGAAGTACATGGTTGAAGCCCCGTTGCTGGCCAAACCTAGTCCATGGGAGACTCTTTATCTATACCTGGCGGTATCTGAGCAAGCGTTGAGCGCCGTTCTCATTCGAGAAGAGAAGAAGGTCCAGAAACCTATCTATTATGTGAGCAAGGTGTTGCACGGGGCTGAGTTGAATTACTCTCCCATTGAGAAGTTCGCCTTGGCATTGATAACATCCTCGAGGAAGTTACACCCGTACTTCTAGGCACATTAGATTGAAGTCCTGACGGACCAAAAGTTGAAAAACATATTGCATAGCCCGAAGGCTAGAGGAAGGCTAATCAAGTGGGCGATTGAACTTGGAGAATTTGACATCACGTATAAGCCTCGAACAGCCATTAAGGCTCAGGCATTGGCTGACTTCGTGGTTGAATGCACCATTATCAACCAAGAAGTCGGGGGGCAGGAGATGATAACTACCCCTGGGAAGCAAGATAAAGATGAAGAGCTTAGGCCTGATTTGACGGAATATTGGGTGCTCTATTTTGATGGAGCATCAAAAACAAAATCTAGTGGTGCAGGTGTGGTTTTACAAAGCCCCGATGGGTTCATGGTAGAGTATGCTTTGAAGTTGGACTTTCCGACAACCAACAACGAAACTGAGTATGAAGCCTTGATAGCCGGTTTAGGCTTGGCCAGAATCATGAGGATCAAAAATCTCAAAGTATGCTGGGATTCAAGGCTAGTGGTATCCCAAGTAAGTGGTGAATTCGAGGCTAAGGATGAAACAATGGTGAAGTATTTGAGAGTTATGAAGGCAGTAATGACTCAGTTTGATGAGTGTTATGTGGAACATATTCCGAGAGAGGAGAACGTTAAGGCCGATGCCCTGTCCAAGTTCGCTTCTTCTGAGATGGAAAATTACGCAGGAAGTGTTTACTTCCAGGTCTTGAAGGCCCTGACCATCAACTCAAAATTGGTGGCACCGATTGATGTAGGAAGTTGTTGGATAGATCCTATCAAAGCTCACCTCGAAACCGGATGGCTCCCTGACAATGCCTTGGAGGCACGAAAGCTATCAGTGAGAGCATTGAGATATGCCTTGATTGAAGGCGTCCTTTACAAAAGGTCTTTTGTCATCCCATACTTGAAGTGTCTGAGGCCCCAAGAGGCAAGGGAAGCTTTGGAAGAAGTTCATGAAGGTATCTGTGGGCAGCACTTGGGGGGCAGAACCCTAGCTCACAAGATAACTCGTTTGGGATTCTACTGGCCAAAGATGTTGGCCGATGCACAGAGCTATGTCAAGCAGTGCGATAGATGCCAGAAGCACGCTCCGATAGTAAGGCAGCCGCCTGAGATGTTAACGTCGATTAGCTCCCCTAATCCATTCGCAATGTGGGGAATGGATATCCTTGGTCCTTTCCCCGCAGCTTCAGCACAAAGGAAGTTTCTGATAGTTGCCATCGACTACTTCACTAAATGGATTAAGGCTAAGCCTTTGGCCAAAATAACCACTAAGCAAGTTTCCCAGTTCTTTTGGGAGAGCATCATTTGTAGATATGGGATTCCTCGAGTCCTTGTGACGGATAATGGGACACAGTTTAACAATGAGGAATTTAAGAAGTACTGCGAGGAAAATGCCATTGAGCTTCGTTTTACTTCAGTAGCACATCCGCAAGCAAATGGACAGGCAGAGGTCGCCAATCGAATCATCCTTGATGGACTGAAGAAGAGGGTCGAACATTCTAGGAACACTTGGGTGGACGAGCTATTGCCTATACTATGGGCGTATCGTACCACCTGTAAAGTATCAACTGGAGCAACCCCGTTTTTGTTGGCTTACGGGGCCGAGGCAATTGTGCCCCTCGAGATTATGCATGCATCACCTCGAGTTGAAACATACGAACCAGAAGTTAATGAAGAGGGCATGAGACTCGCCCTTGACTTAATCGATGAGGTTAGGGATGAAGCAAACGCTAGGAATGCAGAGCATCAGAAGAGAGCGTCTTTCTACTACAATTTAAGGGTTAAGGAGAGATTCTTTCGACAAGGCGACTTGGTTCTAAGGAAAATAGAAGCCTCGGGAGTTGGACAGAAAGGAAAGCTAGCCCCTAATTGGGAGGGGCGATATCGAGTCAAGAAGATATTAGGACGAGGATCCTACAAGTTGGAGACATTAAATGGGAACGAAGTGCCACGAACTTGGCATGCTTCGAACCTAAAGATTTACAATGTATAAGCTTTCCTTGTACGGATTCAACTTTCTATCTATTTATTAGGAGAAGTAGAAATAAGGTTCGATGAAACCATTCCAGGGCCTAGTGCCCCGAGTAGGACAGTAGTATTACATATGTAAGGGTTAAACCCACTTCGATTTATTAATGTAAGTTTGTCTTCTATTCTATGATTTTGATTATGTACCAAGCACCCGTTCAGTGCGAGTTTAGAAAAATCAAGTACCGGAAATAATTGCAGGGCTAAGTTTAGAAAAGCAAATGCATAAATAAAGTGCCCCGAAGGGCTATGTTTTAAATTACAAATCGCGAATAAAAGTTAAGTCCCGAACGACCTTGATTTAAAACTAAAAAGACAAAGCCACATATGGCTGTGAAGGCCATGCAAGGCCCTTGATAAAAGACATCTACTCCTCGGAGGACTCCTCCACCACTTCTTGTCCTTCTTCCACTTCTCCATCTCCCTCTTCTTCATCTCCTTCATCTTCGGAGCCCTCATCATCATTATCTTCGGCTTCTGTTTACATAGGTTGCGCCACTCCCCTCTTTACCGCGTCCCCTTCTTCGTCTGAAGTCTCAGTCGAGGATTTGGGTCTAATCCGAAGTTTTTTACCAGGAAAAGATCGTCTCACGGTCGCCTCCCTTTCCGAGATGGCCTTTTTCCCAGCTGAACGGGAAGAGGTCGAACTGGAACTAACAACATTGGCCGCCTTCCTCGAACCAGAACCAGAAGGGCGGCGACTATCCCCGGAGCCCAAGGCATGATCCCCGTGACTTCCGACAGCAGCAGCCCAGTTAGGGCAAGAGAAGTCTGTTGGATTCACCATCGAAGGATACTTGTGGCTAACAGCGCCAACAGCTTTGTTCCACCCAACTGACATGTTAATGGGCCGCATCTCATCATCATGATCATCTATAAACTTTGTAAAAGCTTCCGACCTATGGTAGGCATCAATCACTTTGTCAGCATCGGAGGATTTTTTCTTGGCAAGTGAGCGATGTTTCTTTTGGTAGGACAGGCTATTTGCCTCAGCTCGAGCAACCTGGGAGTTTAGGTCTTGAACTTGTTCTTTGAACCGTGCTTGCTCGTTTAGCAGCTCCACGTTGTTATCCCTATGGGCTCGGCCTTGACGGGTGGCGGATTGAAGATAAGCATTTGCCTGCAATAAGAAGATAGGTAAGGCATTTAACAAAAAATTGGGCAAGCAAGAACAGCAAGTGCGTAATTTGGTACCTGATAAAGAGCCTGAGCTCCAAGGCGTTCAGATTCATCGATCTTATCTCCCGCAGTAACTGTTAAGAGATCAGGAGTAGTGATAGAGAGCCTGGACCAGGCCAAGGCTAAGGAAGAACTTCCCAAGATAGAATCCTGCTCACAAATACCCCAATCCGGAGTGAATGGGACTCGAGTACCTTCAGCGACATTCCGGGACCTCTTCCCCCTTGGGAACATCCCTCCAAGAACGCAGGTACTTTTCGACCAGTAGGATTCAGTTGCTCTTCCGCTTTCTTTACCATTCGTTTGGTAACATGTGGCTGATTCTCGGGGTGACTATCCAACTCCTCCACAGCCGAAAAGAAAGAGAAAGAGATATCGGAATAAGAACAAACATAGTTCGTGATAAAGTAACAAAGGAAAATTACCCTCAAAAGAAAGAATGCTTAAGCCGGCTTCAATAAGCTTCTTCTCTGTCAGAATAGTTTTGTAATGGCTACGACCATCATCAGCAAGCAATCTGTCTCTGTTTAGCAATTCTTCATGGCCAAGATCACGCACGAAGTGCGAACTATCCTCCACATATCCAAACCTCTTAACGAAAAACTGACCCCAGTCACCGCCTTGCCATTCCAAAACAACAAACTCTCTTTCCCAAAAGTGATGGGAGCCAGGAAAGGAAGAAGAGTTTACTATATGAGGAAGATGACTTCGAAGTTGGAAGTTAATCCGCCCTGCCTTAGAATCAGAAGAGTTTTTCACTGAGAAGATGCTCCTAAACATTGTTGTGCTCAGAGGGATCTCCAATTCCCGACACTTCAACATGAAAATAATGAGACACCTCCATGAATTCGGGTATAGCTGGCAAGGATGAACTTGGAGCTCCGCTAAGAACCTGATAATGAATGGATGGACGGGGAACCTCAACCCCGCTTCTAAAGCGCCTTTATAAACGCAGATCCTCTCAGGATGCCAATTGAAAGCTCTATCCCCAGGGCTGGGAAGGCAAACTTTGATCACACTTGGAAAACCATACGTGCTTTCAATCTTCTCTACATCTTTTCTCTTTAATTTGCAAGGACTATGGAAGGCATCTAAATCTGAACTATTGGGGAATGACTCTCCCATAGTATTTAACAAATCTAATGTAGACTCGAATCGACGCTCAATATATTTAGGAGGCATGAGTTTTAGTTTACCTTTCATGTTTCTCGCTATGCTCCTCTTCCTGAAGGCTTCCTCCATGGAGATTTGGGGGGCAGATGCATGCTTGTCGACCATACTGAACTTGAAGCTTGAACTTGAAGCTTGAACTTGGAAGCTTGAACTTGGAAGCTTGAAAACTAGAGAATTTGAAGACTTGAGAAAAATTTAAGAAGTGAACAAGTGAGTAAAAATGAAGGATACTCCCCTCCTTTTATAAGAAAAGGATGACCTGCTACCTCAGGTTGAAATGCAGCCCAGTTCGCGTTTACAGGTCAAGTATCGATAAAATGTGAAAAAGGATTAAAAACTATCTGTTATAGATGGAAAGAGTCGTTACAACTCATGAAATTCCGGAATTTAAATAAATATCCGGGAAGACGTTTCACCAGAGCAGTCAATTAAGCTTTGGAAGCTAAGCGTTCTTGAGAGAGGATAATCAAGAAATTAGTCCTAAGTACGGGATTAATAATGCTGATCAAGGTTTTAAGTAAAACCTTAAATAAAAGCCATGTGTGGCCTAGTTGATTAGCTTTTCAAAGCCGAAGTTTGAATGTTAATATTGATGATCGAGGTCGATATTGAAAATCAAAACTCGCAGACCATGAACCGGCCGGACAAAGCACCCACGAGGGCACCAGCCGATTGAAGCACGGCCGACTGAGGCAAAAAGGGGCCCTTCGGCCGACCGACATCGACCTTCGAGTCGAGTGTTTTTGTCAGCCGATTGAAGCACGGCCGACTGAAGAAAAATTTAACCCTTCGGCCAATCGACATCGACCTTCGAGTCGAGTGTTTTTCAACCGATTGAAGCACGGCCGACTGAAGAAAAATTGAACCCTTCGGCCGACCGACATCGACCTTCGAGTCGAGTGTTTTTGTCAGCCGATTGAAGCACGGCCGACTGAAGAAAAATTGAACCCTTCGGCCGACCGACATCGACCTTCAGTCGAGTTTTTTTGTCATCCGATTGACTCTCGGCCGACCGACCTCCCGGAGACTCATCGGCCGACCGACATTGGCTGTCGGTATCCATATTATGCTTCAATCGACGAAAAAAAAAACGGCCGACCGAAGTCGACCTTCGGTGTGCCGTTTTGTCCCGGCCGACCGGCCTCCCGAGGATGTCCCGGCCAACCGAGTTGATCTTCGATGTCAACATTCTACTTCGACAAAAAAAAAAAAAAACCAGCCGACCGAAGTCGACCTTCGGTGTGCCGTTTTGTCCCGGCCGACCGGCCTCCCGAGGATGTCCCGGACGACCGACGTTGATCTTCGATGTCAACATTCTACTTCGACGAAAAAAAAAATCGGCTGACCGAAGTCGACCTTCGGTGTGCCGTTCTGTCCCGGCCGACCGACCTCCCGGTGACCTCCCGGGCGACCGACATTGGTTGTCGGTATGCATTTTTCGACCCGGCCAACTGACAGTGGTGATCGAGTCGGGATTTCACATTTTTTGTTTTTCCGTCTTGATGTTCAAGATCGATATTAGCACCGTTTAATGCTGAGAAGCGCTGTTTAGTGCCGATTAAGCACCGTTTAGTGCCGATTAGCGCCGTTAGTGCCGTTTTATGCCGTCGAACATCGTTTAACACTGTTTAAACGTTGTTTGAGGCTAATTATCGTTGTTTAGTGCCGTTTAGGTAATGTTTAGTGCCGATTAGGCACCGTTTAGTGCCGATTAGCGCCGTTAGTGCCGTTTTATGCCGTCTAACATCATTTAACACTGTTTAAACGTTGTTTGAGGCTGATTAGCGTTGTTTAGTGCCATTTAACACTGTTAGTGTCGTTCAATATCATTGTAAATGCGTCGGTCGCTCCACCCCTTACATTAAGACGATATTGTTGAATGCTCGCGTAAAAGCAATAAACCCTGACCCATGTCTCGAAAAGGCCGTTAAAACTTCAAGGAAAATCTGATCAGTTTTCCTAGAAGTTGGGGGGCAAATGATATGGGCTGAAAATAAGCCCTAAAGACACATTTAATATGGCATTAATTAGACCCAGCATGGTCCAAACGTGGGGCCCATTAATGAGGTCAGAATCCCTATTTTAATATTAATTTCGTAATTAATATTAAGGGTAATAAACAGCTCAGCAATAGTAATCAGATAAGGATGCTATTCCTACCAGACTTAGCCTCCAAGGTACCTAATTCAATATGGAAACAGACTCCTACAAGGAAGGAGTCTAGAACCTTCCTCAAGGCGGTGGCTTGCCCACCAAGTATCCGAATCCTACTACGATTCTAAGGCTCCTGCAGCCTATTTAAAGGGCTAGACCCCTCATCTCAGAACTACGTTTTTGGCTTGATTCTCAATAACGAGATACGTAGGCACTTTGTGAGGACCGATTAGTCTCGAACACGGAAACAACCATTAAAGCTCGAAGCTCACCATCCCTTAGCATTAAATACACATAAACCTCAATCGCAATTCGATAACCCGATTTTTATTCCACAACACGATTCCAGCGGAAGCAAAAGCAAATAGTACTGTGATTGTATACAATCTCAGCCATGCCAATATTGATTTTAAGAAAGTAAAATGCGATTAAGCATCAACTTGTTTAAGAGGCCGTTTGGATATCTTAAAATAAGTTACTTTTGACTTAATAGAGGTGTTTTTAACTAAATGGAGAAAGTAAAGTTGTTTGCTTTAAATTGAATGAATGTGTTTGGGTAATTTTACTTAAAGTTAATTAGGGATTTAATAATTTTGACTTAAAGTAAAATTTGACTTAAAAATATTTTAAATTCATAATATTTAAACTTTACAAGAGTCCTGAAAAAAAAATAAAAAAAATGGATAAGTCATAAGTCAAAAGTACCTAAAAGGAACTTATAATTTAATGGAGTTTTTTAACTTAAAGCCCAGCTTTAAGCAAATTACACAAACAGAGCAAAAACTCCTTAAAGGAGCTTTCTCCTTTAAGTGGCGGTTGCCAAACGGGCTGTAAAACAAGAATATGAGCCGGGATAAACTTCAACTTATTATTTCACGATTTAAAGTTCTTTAGAATGATAAGTGAAATG
Source organism: Saposhnikovia divaricata (assembly GCA_036435485.1). NCBI lineage: Eukaryota > Viridiplantae > Streptophyta > Magnoliopsida > Apiales > Apiaceae > Saposhnikovia > Saposhnikovia divaricata. The sequence goes on along the minus strand of CM071594.1, from coordinate 130,598,661 downwards.
TGAAAATTTTACTTTGCATACTTTTTTATCATAGATAATTTATGAATTATTAAAATTGTAAAGTTAAAAATAAATTTGAAAAAACTGTTTATTTCATTGATTATATTAACTTTTATTGAATAAAATCCTTAAAATAAAATAATTTGTTTGAAAAAGTATCTAATACCAATTTTTAATTTTAAGTTAATTTTTTAAGTTTAGGTCAATTTTTAACTTATTAACTAACAAATATTTTTTAACTTAAAGTCAAAAATTACTTTAAACTCCGGCTTAAAGCCGGGGCCAGGACTTTTTAACTCGCGACTCTAACAAATATAAAAAATTATAAATAAGAAACAATTTATTAAAATTATAAATTATAAATTATAAATTATAAATAACAGAAAATTTATTAAAATGGATAAGGTTAGAAGCTCATATGTTTTTACAACATCATACACCAATAAATTACATAAAACTAAAAAACAGGACTTTATAATTTTTGAAATGTGATAATGTACGTAATTTTTATATACATATATAAAAGAGTTTACAAAAATGTGATTTATTTGAAAATACTTATAATGTGATGAATATATTCATTGAAAATTTGTGTACCGTTACATAGCTGTGTGTATCTTATCTATACTACACTACTATAACTATAATAAGTGAAATAGGCTATATTTGGTTGTCAATTTGGTACACTTTTTTTGATACACTCAATAATAATTGTTGGATTTTGGGATAAATTAATGAGAACCGTTGGATGTAATGCTAAAATAATATTCTTTTTACAAAATGTAAAATACTCTTATAGGTTCAAGGTTCGAATCCCGTCAATAACATATTATTATTAAACATTTTCTAGAAGGTCAAGGGTCGATTCCCCTCAACAAGATATTTTAGTTAAAAATTTATATTATCTATTTTCACCATATTATTATTAAACATTTATATTATATTAAAAACTACTCCAAGAATTTAAAGAATCAATTCAGGTCAATAACATATAAAATTTAAAAATTTACTTATCTATTTTCAATATATAAGTAGAAAACTATCTGTTGTGGAATAAAACTAGGGTTCGTGTGTGATTGATGCTAGGGTTGTTGAGCTTCGAGCTTTAATGGCTGCTCTCGTGTTCGTGGCTGAATCTGCCTTCACAAGATGCCTACGTACCTTGATGAATATCAAGAATCAAGCCAAAACGTAGTTCTGAGAATAAGGAGTCAGGCCCTTTATATAGGTTGAGAAGCCTTAGAATTATGGTATGATTCGGAGACTTGGTGGGCAAGTCACCTCCTTGAGAAAGGTTCTAGACTCCTTCCTTGTAGGAATCAGTTTCCATGTTGAATTGGATACCTTGGAGGCTAAGTTTTGCAGGAGTAATATCCTTATCAAATTCTTATTGCTGAGCTGTTTATATCCCTTAATATCAATTACGAAATTAATATTGAAATTAGGAGTTTTGGGCCCCACGTTTGGACCATTCGGGGTCTAATTAATGCCACATTAAATGTGTCTTTAAGGCTTACTTTTAGCCCATATCATTTGCCCCCCAACTTCTAGGAAAACTGATCAGGTTTTCCTTGAAGTTTTACCGGCCTTTTTCGAGACTCGGGTCAGGGTTTATCGTGGTACATTAGTGTTTCACGAGTATCATCTTTTAATGTAAAGCGTGGAGTGACCGACGCGTTTACAACGACGTTAAATGACATTAAGCGGTGTTAAACGGCACTAAACAGCGCTAATCAGCCTTAAACGACGTTTAAACAGCGTTAAACGACGTTGAGCGGCATAAAACGGCACTAAACAGTGCTAATCGGCACTAAACGATGCTTAAACGACACTAAACAGCGCTTAATCGGCACTAAACGCTGCTTAAACAATATTCCAGTTTAACCCAATTTTCATATTCAACACGACGTTGGGATCAATATTCGACATCGAAGCGACGTTGGGATCTTCATATTCAACATGGAACCCGGTCGGCCGAAGCCTCCCGGGTGCGCCGGTCGGCCAGCCACCGGCCGAACATGACCCGGTCGGCCGAAGCCTTCCGGTTTGCCCCGGTCGGTTGGCTCCCGGTCGGCCGGTTTCAAAAAATTTTTTTTTTTTTCGGGGGCTTCATATTCATCAAGGATGTAATAACCCTAACTTTAGAAATGCTACAGTGCTTAAATGAATAGTAAATTTTGAAGATTTAGGGAAATGACATGTAGGTACCCTACCATTGAAATAGAAAATGAATAACCTGGGAAGAAGAGTCTGGAGTCTAGAAGGAGCGGGAATGATAACCTGGGAGCGTTGTACTAGAGTGTTTCTAGAGAAGTATTCCCCTAGGTATTTGGAAAACCAAATGGAAATAAAAAATTTGGAGTTAAAGCAGGACAATCTAATAGTGGCAGAGTATGAAACTAAATTTATTGAACTGTCTAGGTTTGTTCCGGAATTTGTGCGTACTGAAGAACAACGAGCAAAAAGGTTCCAACAAGGATTGAAACCATGGCTACAGACGAGAGTGGCACCATTTGAGCTAACTGATTATGCTGCAATGGTTCAAAAAGCAGCTATTATAGAAGCCGAGAATGAACAAACTCAAATTGGTCGAGAGAATAAGAAAAGGAAATTTGAGGGCCAGAAAGGAGGTTCAAGTGAAGGAAGCTACTTTAGCAAGTTCAGTAAAGGACAAAAATCTCAGTTTGTGGGAAAGTCAGGGAGTAGTAAGGCTGTTAGTGAGACTGTGAATCAGGGTGGTAAATCCTCAGGAACATTTCAGTCCAATCAATCACGACCACCATTACCAGATTGTAACACGTGTGGTAAGAAGCATATGGGAGTATGTAGAATGTTGGGAGTAACTTATTTTAAGTGTGGACAAAAAGGACACTATTTTAACCAGTGCCCATCAGTTGATACAAACCTTAGGAGTGACGTCAAGTGTTACTAGTGTGGAAAATTAGGACACATAGCTAGAGATTGCCGTTCTAGTGGGTCGTCTGCGACAGGACAAAGTATGACCGCTTCGAATAGACCTACTGCTAGAGTGTACAATATGACCTTAGGAGATGCGTTGAAGAAACCGGATGCAGACACAGGTATTTTTTTTATTTAATTTAACCTTTTAAGTGTAAATGTTCGGTTAGGAATCAACTTGGTCAATGAATGGTGTAAATAAGTTAATAAAATAGATAAGAATAATCTATCTGATTAGGAAGTAAGATATGCTGGTCCAAGGAGAGAGAGAGAGAGAGAGAGAGAGAGAGAGAGAGAGAGAGAGAGAGATAGAGAGAGAGAGAGAGTTTATAAAAAAAATATAATATAATATAATAATATATTATAGATAATATTTTCTTACAATGGTTTCAAGGAATAGCCTTCTAGTCAAATTTCTGGAGGATTTTACAGAGACAGGATACAATAAGATTGAAGTACTCATGTTTTATGTTATGATAGAGATCAAAATATAGTTAGACAATAAGTGAGATACACTACCATTCAGGGAAGGCCAATGTGGTGGCCGATACCCTTAGTAAAAAGAGAAAGGAGAGATGAGATAATATAGAATGACAGAATGCAGGAGAAGGTTGGTACGGTAAAGATAGTGAAAGTATTGCTATTGATAAGCTAAATGGCATGTTGATGAATGACAAGCAAGTTATATTGGTGTATTTCTGTACAAACAAGATAGAGGTGTTTAAGGAGAAACGAAAGGATGGAGGAAGTAATATGAGAATTAGAGGGTCTAAATGAGGAGGGTATTCGTCGGTAACTTCAACATGATTCCGGGACGGAATCCTTTTAAGGGGGAAGACTGTAATAACCCTAACTTTAGAAATGCTACAGTGCTTAAATGAATAGTAAATTTTGAGGATTTAGGGAGATGGCATGTAGGTACCCTACCATTGAAACAGAAAATGAATAATCAGAATATATATATAATATATATATTCTGATTAATCGCAGATCTTGGCACTGCGATTTTTGATACAATAAATTAACGAGTACGAATAGAAAAATCACCTTGTTAACGGTTGATTCCACGCTCTTCTATTGTATTCCCAAATTCCCTTGAGCGAAGTGTGGCCTTCGTCTTCTCAAGTTAACCTCTCTTCTTGCTCCTGGGTGGCTACAAAATTTTTCGACCAGTCCTCGCAAGAAGCGAATAAGAATATATATATAGGCTACAATAGGGATCATGGACAATTAGGTTGGGCCTTCTAATTACATCTTTGGCATGGCCCAATGTAATTAAATATTAATTCAATCCACTAAAGAATTAATATTTGCACTACCTTTCCTAATACCGTAATTTAATTAATTAATTCGGTTCCAATATTATTTGCTTATTAAATTCCCCATGTTTAAAATATCGCATGTCCATTAATTAAATAAATTACTGATAATTCATTTAATTAATATCTTTTATCCTTGATCATCCACTCAACCTTTATTTAATTATGCCGGAATAAATCCACCTGCAGGGTTTCACATAATTAAATCTTTTGAGCTTTCAAGGGGACATCATTAACCCGAATATTATCAGGACATGGATTCCTTCAATAAATAATATTCACCATATATATTATTTCATCACCCAAAATATAATGAAATAAATCAAAAGAATTATTTCATATATAAATCAAAGCATGTAAATAATATACACGTGTCAATTGCTATATCTGGATTAAGAACCTAAGCATTAATAATAACATAGAATCTTAGTTCACCTTCTTAATCAGTATAAGGGAACAATTCTAAATTTGATCTTGTTCAATATACACAAAGTATACTAGTATTATTTATTAGTCAATATAAACTAATCTAAATAATACTACAGCCATTCCAGTGGATTGTCTAACTCCACCTGTGCTGTGAACCTTATTATATTATATAAACCGTATTTAATAATCTAATATTCTGTATCCCATTTGATACTAGATTATTCACAATATATAATATTTAGACAACATGTAAACATTTAAATGATTCTCAATAAAATAGGCCAGAAATAAATGTATAACTTCAAATAAATATTTTCAGTATACACCAACAATCTCCTACTTATACTCAAAATATTCTATGAGTATATCAGTGTTTATTTAATCCACTATTACACAAAAAAACTATGTGTCCATCCATCTGACTCCTATCGCTTCCATATGCCTGTCAAAAACTTTGGCTGGCAAACTTTTTGTGAAAGGATCTGCCCGGTTGTCTTCTGATGATATGTGAGCCACAAATATATCTCCTCGCTTTACGATTTCTCGTATGAGATGATACTTACGTTCAATATGTTTAGCTGCTTTGTGATCTCGCGGCTCCTTCGAATTTGCCACAGCACCAGTGTTATCACAATACACTGTCAAGCTCCTAGGCAAATTAGGTACCACATCCAAGTCCAAAAGGAAGTTCCTGAACCATACAGCCTCCTTTGCAGCCTCAGAGGCCGCCACGTACTCGACTTCCATGGTAGAGTCTGCAATACATTTCTGCTTTACACTCCTCCATATAACGGCTCCACCTCCCAAAGTAAAAACATATCCCGAGGTTGATTTCCTCTTATCCCTATCTGATTGAAAAACTGAATCAGTATATCCCAAAGGAAATAGATCTGAGGCCTTGTAAATTAACATATACTCCTTAGTCCTTCTCAGGTACTTGAGTATAGTTTTTACTGCACTCCAATGTTCCTACCCTGGGTTTGACTGATATCTACTAACCATGCCTACAGCAAAGCAGATGTCAGGCCTCGTACATAACATAGCATACATTAAGCTTCCACATGCCGAAGCATAAGGAACTGCTTTCATGCTCTCTATATCCTTAGGTGTCGAAGGACACTGCTCCTTGGATAGAGCCATTCCATGCTTAAAAGGTAGAAAACCTTTCTTAGAGTTCTGCATGTTAAAACGAGCTAATACTTCATCAATGTAGGGCTCTTGAGATAAAGCCAACATCCTTTTCTTGCGATCCCTTATTACTTTGATCCCAAGGATGTATGCCGCTTCACCTACGTCCTTCATTTCAAATTGTTTGAACAACCATGCCTCTACTGATGACAACATCTTAACATTATTTCCAATGAGTAAAATGTCATCCACATACAGTACTAGAAAAACCACTGCATTACCCTCACTTCTCTTATACACACATGATTCGCTTGGACTTTGATCAAATCCATAAGACTGGACTGCCTGATCAAAATGAATATTCCAGTCCCTAGAAGCTTGTTTTAGTCCATAAATAGACCTCTTAAGCTTACAAACAAGATGCTCTTGGCCTTCCTTAATGAATCCTTTTGGTTGTTGTATATAGATGGTTTCCTCAAGACTTCCATTAAGGAAAGCTGTCTTGACATCCATTTGCCAAATCTCATAATCGAGATGAGCTGCTATAGATAAAAGAATCCGGATTGACTTAAGCATAACAACCGGCGAAAAGGTTTCCTCATAATCGATCCCTTCTTTCTGAGTATACCCTTTCGCAACAAGTCGTGCTTTCCAGGCTTTCACCTTTTTGTCAGATCCTTTTTTCTTCTTGTAGATCCACATACATCCAATGGGTTTTACACCTTTGGGTGGTTCCACGAGCTCCCAAACTTGATTAGAATACATAGATTTCATCTCAGATTCCATTGCCTTTTGCCAAAGATCTGCATCTTTATCTAGAATTGCTTCTTCGTGTGTCCTGGGATCCTCATCATGTTCACCAGAGACCAAGTCCGAGGACTCTCCCAAAAACATGAATCTATCAGGTTGTTGAACAACCCTCCCACTACGACGAAGCACCGGTGTGGTATTAGTGACAGGTTGTGCATTTTCTTGTGGTTGATCTACTTGTACTATTGGCACTTGGGGATTATCTGTCCCTCCCACTAGTTCCTCTAAAACGATACTACTCATGGGTTTGTGGTTCATTATATAGTCTTCTTCTAAGAATCTAGCATTGGTGCTAACAATGATATCTCGATCCCTAGGACTATAAAATGAATAACCTTTCGTTCCCATGGGATAGCCTACAAACAGCCTTACTTCTGTACGAGATTCTAACTTGGTCGCGTTCTTGTTCAGCACATGTGCTGGACAACCCCAAATCCGAATATGTCTTAGACTTGGTTTGCTACCAGTCCACAATTCTATTGGAGTCTTGGGAACCGACTTAGAAGGTACCAAGTTCAAAAGGTAAGCCGCTGTTTCTATAACATATCCCCAAAACGACTTGGGTACATCTGAATAACTCATCATCGATCTAACACTCTCTAAAAGAGTCCGATTCCTTCTCTCTGCTACACCATTCTGCTGAGGTGTGCCAGGTGCAGACAACTGGGATGTGATCCCATTTTCTGATAAATATTCCCTAAATTCTCCAAGCAAGTATTCGCCACCACGATCTGATCGTAGTGACTTGATACATTTTCCAAGATGTCGCTTCTCCGCACTTGCTTTGTACTCTTTGAATTTTTCAAAGCACTCAGACTTACGGCGCAACAAATAAATGTACGCATATCTAGAATAATCATCAATGAAAGTGACAAAATACTCATAACCTCCTTTTGCTTAGATACTCATAAGTCCACATAAATCAGTATGAACCAATTCTAACACTCCTTTAGCTCTATTCCCCTTTGCTTTAAAAGGCCTATTAGTCATCTTACCTTCCAAGCAGGATTCGCAAGCTGGAAATGGCTCCACTACCAACGAGCCTAATGGCCCATCTATTACCAGTCTTTGAATCCTCCTCAAGTTAATATGACCTAATCTTAAGTGCCAAAGATATGTTTGGTTCAATTCAGAAGGTTTCTTTCTTTTATTTGAGCTAGAAAGAATGTTATTAGTTTCCTTTTGTTGCAGCATTGGTTGGATAGGATTAATAATATATAAACTGTCTTGCAATGTACCAGAACATATAACTCGTTTATTCATCATAATAGAAACATTACGATCCAAACAAACATTATAACCATCCATGGCAAGTTTAGAAACCGAAATTAAATTCCTTCTAAACGAAGGTACATAAAGACAATTGTTCAAAACCAAAATCCTATCATCGCCAAAAGATAATGTAATTATTCCAACTGCAACTACTGCTACTTTCGTAGCATCTCCCATGAACACATATATCTCGCCATCTCTAAGCATTCTGGATTGCTGGAACCCCTGCATAGAGTTACAAACATGGTCAGTGGCTCCTGTATCTACACACCAAGTGCTCGTAGATATAGCCGCTATATATGTTTCTGTAACTAGAAAAAGAGACATACCAGTATTGTTTGTCTTCTTAGGAAGAGGACAATCCTGTTTCCAGTGACCTGACTGCTTGCACCTGAAGCACTTGCCCTTAGGCTTTTTCACAGCACCTTGAACTCCCACTGCATTAGCAACCTTTCCAGCTTTCTGTGTTAGAACCTTTTTCTTCTTCTTGCCTTTCGGCTTAGAGGAAGAAGCTTTCTCAGCCACATTCACTAGAACATTCTGCTTAAAGAGTCCTTCAGCTGCCTGAAGTTCTGTCAGAAGTTCCGCGAGACTATACATCCTTTTGTTCATGGTGTAATTCAAGCGGAACTGCTCAAAACTTTTGGGCAGACTCATAAGGATGATATCGATCTGGGTTTCCCCATCAATATCAGCATCAAGGATCTCCATCTCATTCAGATGAGACATCATCCTAAGAACATGATCCCTTACAGGTGTTCCTTCAGCCATCTGAGTGTTCATTAAAGCCTTCATTGCTACTTGCCTAGCAGCCCCATTCTGTTCTCCAAAAAGTTCCTTGAGATTAAAGAGCATATCTGAAGCAGTGGGCATAGCCTGATGCTGATGCTGCAAAACACCTGACATTGCTGCCAGAATGTAACATCGCGACATCTCATCAGCCTTAACCCACCACTTATAATACTCCTTATCACTTTCAGGAGCATCTTCAGCAGGCTGATCTGGCTTGGGTTCATAAGTACAAAATTTGTACTCCTCAGCAGTGAACACTATGTCCAAATTACGTTTCCATTCAATATAGTTCGGTCCAGTAAGTTTGTTATCCTTAAGTATGGTGAATATTGGATTAAAGCCCATAATGATCTAATCCTGAGAATCATACATGTAACACATAATCAGATAGTTGCATAAATCTTAAATCCTATTGGTTTCCTCTAACAATTAATTAAAATTAATGCACTAATATTTAAACACCATAAGTATCTGGTACGCCACGATGGATGACATATATACCACTTAAATTCGTATAAAAATTACTTCGGTCCTATTACTAAATAATACGCCACGTTAGGGTGGACTATATATTCTTTTTCATAGCTAAGTGTATACCATTATTAAATCTTAAATTAATAAAAAGACCTGATACCACCATTAAATATTTAAAATCAATAATCGATAATAGAATAATTCCCATATCGGGGGGAGCATTGTCAAGAGGCATCACTTAAGACCCCTTTCTAGACAGAATCATCCTTTCTCTCAATATCGAAAATCTATATTCAATCATTGGCACCCTTCTAATTAATCGAATTCTATGAAACTTGGTACACCACGTTGGGTGGCATATATACCTTTCAATATTCGTAATTAATTTAAGAAGTTTATCCTAGTAATATCCATAACAGTACCTGACACCATAAATCATACGCCACGATGGGTGGACATGTGTACAATTTATATTCGCCTTGGTGTTAAATTACATACAAACAATAATGGAGACCATGGAATTCAATTCCTAATTAATTCCCTCACCCACTTAGAATTTTTATTAAAAATTGAGGAATTTTATCTAGCATGCATCGCCTTATGTTATTTAATCGCAGTCCACATGTATCAAAATACACAAAACACATAACATAACAGCATGCTATTCATGATTAAAGCATAATAAATAAATATTATGTCCATGTCGTCCTAATTATGTTAAACATGCAATTAAAAAATAATTACACACATAATTAATTAAAGCAATAATCAAAAATCAGTGGAAAAATTAAAATAAAATTTTCCGCTATTATGGCCCTTAAAAAAAAATTCCAGCTCGACTGGCTGAAAAAAAAATCTGCCAAAAAAACTGTTGCGCAGCTTAAACCTGCGTTACAGCCCTAAATCCGCTGTTGCGCATTTGCATCATGCGCAACATCAATTTCTACTGGTAACGCATGATGCTCCTGCGTTACTGACTTTTCCTGCCTTTTTTTTTGTTTTTTCACGCGCTGCTCTCCAGATTTTTCTTGAATCAACTAGCAGCCTTGTTTCTTCGACTATGGTTGTTCATTCAACAGTAATAGCAAGACCCGTCAAAGTTTCGCAGCGGAACAGATTCTTTTGTCCGTTTTGATTTCCGATCGCACGTAATTGTTACAAAATATCCGGATCTTAATAAATCCAACAAACAATTACAAAAAAATAGATCTAATACAAAACTAATTTTGTAAATCTATTCTAACACAATCAACCCTCGTGTTTTACAACCACGATAAACCACGTGGAAACCAAAAAAAATAACCACGATTAAACCACGTGGGATCCAAACACATAATTAAAATATACATGGCCATAATAGTGGACAACAACCTGCAAAACAAAATATACAAGCCTACCACTATATACATGCATATATAATTACGACATGGACATCGTATCAAAAATCGCAGAACCATTGAACCAGGCTCTTGATACCAATTGTTGGGACAATCAGATCTTGGCACTACGATTTTTGATACAATAAATTAACGAGTACGAATAGAAAAATCACCTTGTTAACGGTTGATTCCACGCTCTTCTATTGTATTCCCAAATTCCCTTGAGCGAAGTGTGGCCTTCGTCTTCTCACGTTAACCTCTCTTCTTGCTCCTGGGTGGCTACAAAATTTTTTCGACCAGTCCTCGCAAGAAGAGAATAAGAATATATATATAGGCTACAATAGGGATCATGGACAATTAGGTTGGGCCTTCTAATTACATCTTGGGCATGGCCCAATGTAAATAAATATTAATTCAATCCACTAAAGAATTAATATTTGCACTACCTTTCCTAATACCGTAATTTAATTAATTAATTCGGTTCCAATATTATTTGCTTATTAAATTCCCCATGTTTAAAATATCGCATGTCCATTAATTAAATAAATTACTGATAATTCATTTAATTAATATCTTTTATCCTTGATCATCCACTCAACCTTTATTTAATTATGCCGGAATAAATCCACCTGCAGGGTTTCACATAATTAAATCTTTTTGAGCTTTCAAGGGGACATCATTAACCCGAATATTATCAGGACATGGATTCCTTCAATAAATAATATTCACCATATATATTATTTCATCACCCAAAATATAATGAAATAAATCAAAAGAATTATTTCATATATAAATCAAAGCATGTAAATAATATACACGTGTCAATTACTATATCTGGATTAAGAACCTAAGCATTAATAATAACATAGAATCTTAGTTCGCTCTTAATCAGTATAAGGGAACAATTCTAAATTTGATCCTGTTCAATATACACAAAGTATACTAGTATTATTTATTAGTCAATATAAACTAATCTAAATAATACTACAGCCATTCCAGTGGATTGTCTAACTCCACCTGTGATGTGAACCTTATTATATTATATAAACCGTATTTAATAATCTAATATTCTGTATCCCATTTGATACTAGATTATTCACAATATATAATATTTAGACAACATTTAAACATTTAAATGATTCTCAATAAAATAGGCCAGAAATAAATGTATATACTTCAAATAAATATTTTCAGTATACACCAACAGTTTAAGGACTAGCCAAGGCTTATTTAGTGTTGTTCAAGCTTCAGTGAAGGTATGGAGTTCATGAACCCTTAGTATTATCTTGAGTTTATGATGGTTTGTGGTTAGTTTAGTGGTTAAGTGAGTATTAAGCATGAAATCATGATTATATGTATGTTTATAAGTGATTGATTGAACATGGAGGTGTTGTGGGTGCTTGTAACCATGGTTGGTATGATGTCCACATGGTGTAGGGTTTGGTATATGTGTTGGATGTTGGATTTGGAGGAGTTATATTATGGAAAGTATGAAAATATAGCCGTTATAATGCCCGATTTTCGTTAAAACATAAATTACTTGTTAAAAACAGAGCAATTCCAAATCTGTCAAGGTCAATAGGGCATAACCACTGGTCATGATAGGATAGATCTTAGTTCATAGATCGTTTTGATATAAAGTACGTAAAAATCTGATGAACGGTTAAGGAAATATGGCCAAAATCATAAAAGTGGTTCGAAAGCATAATTGCGAGTTCGTAACTTAAATTGAACACCCTTAACCTAAGTGATTCCGTTACGAATCTTGATAATTAAATAATAGAGGTCATAAGGAAGGTATAGGAGAAGGTCTCATGTCGAACGAATAATTTTTCAATTTTATAAAAATGTTTAGATCAAGGGTACGTTAATGGAATATCCCTTAAACGGATAAAGGATAATTTTCTCGAGTTAATGGTCGACTTAAAAGTCTTTAAAACTTAAATATCTACTAAGTGTATAAGATAATGACATACCTTGATAATGTACTAAGTGTCATTACATGGCGGTATTAATAAGAGTTATGTTATGGTGTGTTTGATAAGCTAAAAAGATTAGGGGATCAAGTGAGTTAAATGGTTAGGATAAGTGTTGTTAGTAATAATAATTATAATGGGGCATATGCTAATGATGATCCTTTTCGTTCTTATAGAAACTCAAGATGAACACCGGGTCATACCTCTGGGATTTAGAGATCGAGGCAAGATTTCTTTTACCTTTATTTTGATAAATTGTTTATGTTTAAAGAAAAGTGGTTTGCTAGATAATATATGAATCTTATATCAATATATGATATGGATTGTGGATATGAATATGAAGGGAGCCAATATACTTTATGGCTTAAAAAGATATGAAAAAGAATGGTATCAGTTGTTATCTAGGGTTATATGGTTTATTATATTCTGTTATTTATAATCTTTAAACATTTGTGATTTAATAAATATTATTTGAATATTATTTAATACTTTAAAAATAGATGGAATAGTTATGTATTTAATAGCATAAGTGACTTTATTAAATACGGAGGAGATGTCTGAGTTATAATCAAAGTATTATGATTTATGTATTTTAAAGATGATAATGGATGGAAATGGAAATGGAAATGATACATGTGAATGGAAAATGGAAACAGAAAATGGAAAATATGGAATGGTGTTTTATAAATGGAATAATGATTTGATAAAAAGGGGGATTGCAACAGCAAGCGTAATAGACTGTGTTCGGCACAGTCCAGCACTCAATATTTTATTACGGCCCAAGAGATGCCGAAGGGGGATGTAGCAGAGAGCCTTCCTCCAGGGATGATGACCAGGTTGGATCATTTCTTCTACTAGTAGTAAACAAAGAGCATGTACGATTAGGCGACTGATCATCGTCCTAACGTATCAGGCGACAGCAGATATCCCCAAAGTAATTAAAGAAAGAATTGATAATGGTTACAGATTGACATACTGAAAAAGGAAAAAAAATGGTATGAAATTATGGAATTATTTTTATATTAGAAGAGAAACTGATATTATATTATATTAGAAGAGAAACTGATATTAAATGGTTTTATGTTTCTTTTTTTATAAAGATAAAAAGATGGTGTATTTAATAAATAGGAATTAATTCTTTTCTTAAAGATTATGACGGGTCTTCCATTTATTAATATATATATATATATATATATATATATATATATATATATATATATATATATATATATATATGTGTGTGTGTGTGTGTGTGTTTTCTTTGATACTGGTTTACAAAATTTATCTTGCTGAGCTATTATAGCTCACTCTTGCTACATATGTATATAACAGCTAGGTCAAATACCGATACTCCGCACTACACCCCGCGAGAGGGTAAGGGAAAGACGACCTTTTGAGAGAGTGCTGGCACCTATCCCTGAGGTAGCTGATAGACAGATGGGTATTGGTAGACTTATGTGAATTAAGTGTGTAAGTTTGAGAAATAAACTTTTTGTTGTTGAAATGCTTCCTCTCGAAGTAATATTCAGCAACACTACTTAAGTAAGATTCTGGGTTTGTAATAACTCTTTTAACTTTAAACTTATGATATTGTGGATGTTGTTCTCTGAGCATATGACTGGTGTGTAATATTATTATTAGGTGTGGGGTCTACTGTGTGGGTTTTATTACGCATTTATATTTCAACTGTCAAGAATATAATGTTATTAAATGGAAATAGGACCGTTATGACTTGGATTCCTGACCCCGGATCTAGGGGCGTCACAAAGGAACCCGGTCGGCCGAAGCCTCCCGGGTGCGCCGGTCGGCCAACCACCGGTCGGCCATGACCCGGTCGGCCGAAGCCTTCCAGCTTGGCCCGATCGGCTGGCTCCCGGTCGACCGGTTTCAAATTTTTTTTTTTGGACTCTTGGCTTCAAAACCTCATCTTCCCTCTTGAACAACGATCTTCATATCGACAATGGATCGCAACCCTTCATATCGACAAATGGAATATGAACTATGACAATGAACTTCCATATTAACAATGGAATATGAACTTTGATATTGACAATGGAATCTGAACTTTCATATTCACACTTGATTATAGATATGGGAAACCAACAATATGGTCATTCATGACTTTTGTTCAAGGCTTCTCGTAATTTCTTGATTAGCGCTGCTAATCCCGTACTTTGCGTTAACTTCTTGGTTAGGGTTCTTAACCATAATAAGCTTCTAAAGCTCCTTCTGTCAGATATCAACATATATTCTCAGTTCCTTTTCCGGAATTTTTGACGAATCTTCCCATCTATAACAAATAGTTTTTGTCCTTTTTTTTGAATTTAATCGATACATGACCTTTAAACGCGATCCGGGCTGTATTCTAACCTGAGGTAGCAGGTCACACATTTTCTATAAAAGAAGGGGAGTATCCTTCATTTTTCTTCACTTCTTCACTTCTCAAATCTTTCACAAGTCTCTCAGCTCTCTAGTTTTCTAGTTCTTTAAGCTTCAAGTTCATTTTCAAGTTCATTTTCTAGACGTGGCTGACATACGCCCAGCTCCCCCCCCCCCCGATCTCCATGGAGGAATCCATGAGGAAGAGGAGCATGGAAAGAACCGTCAAAGGTATGCAAAGACTCAAACCTCCTCAATATATTGATCATCGATTCGAGTCTTTATTATAATTGTTAAACATTATGGGGGAATCATTCCCCTATAGTTCAAGCTTGGATGCCTTTCATTGTCCTTCCAAGTTGAAGAAGAAGGATGTTGAGAAAATCAAAAGCACATATAGCTTCCCAAGTGCAATCAAAGTCTGCCTTCCAAATCCAGGAGACCGAACTTTCAATTGGCACCCTGAGAGAATTTGCGTTTTAAAAGGTGCCTTAGAGGCAGGGTTAAGGTTCCCAGTCGACCCGTTTATTATCAGGTTCCTGGCGGAGCTCCAAATTCATCCTTGTCAACTGTACCCCAATTCATGGAGGTTTCTGATCATCTTCATTATAAGATGTCGCGAGATGGAGATCCCTTTAAGCACGACCATGTTTAGAAGCATCTTCATGATAAAGAATTCATCTGAGTCTAAGCAAGGATGGGTTAGCTTTCAACTTCGGTGTGGGCTTTCATATATAGTGAATTCTTTCTCTTTTCCCGATTCTCATCATCTCTGGGTGAGGGAATTCGTCGTTCTGGAATGGGAAGGTGGTGACTGGGGTTACTTTTTTGTTAAGAAATTTGGATTCATGGAGGATAGTTCACACTTCATGTGTGACCTCAACCATCAAGAGTTGCTAGACAGAGATAGACTGCTTGCTGATGACGGTCGCACTCATTATAAAACCATTTTAACCGAGAAGAAACTTATTGAAGCTGGCTTAAGCTTTCTTTCTTTTGAGGGTAAGTTTTCTTCATTATTTCTTTATGAACTATGTTTGTTCTTATTCCGATACCTTTCTCTTTCATTTTTCAGCTGCCGAGGATTTAGACAATCTTCCCGAGAATCGACAAATTGTTACCAAACGAATGCTGAAGAAAGCAAAAGCACAGTTGAATCCCACTAGCCGAAAGGTTCCTCAGTTCTTAGAGGGATGTTCTAAAGGGGGAAAGAGGTCCCGGAATGCCGTTGGAGATGCTAGAATCCCTTTCATCCCGGACTGGGGTATTTGTGAACAAGATTCTATTCTGGGCAATTCTGACTTGGCCTTGGCTTGGTCTAAGCTCTCCATAACCCCTCCTGATCTTATGATAGTAACTGCGGGGGATAAAATTGAAGAATTCGAGCGCCTTGGGGCCCAAGCCCTCTATCAGGTACGTTATTTATTTTTCTGGATTCAATGTCCTTGATTAATTAATTGTGCAAATGCCTTAATAAATTTCATGTTTTCAGGAGAATGCCTACTTTTAATCTGCCTCTCTTCAAGGCCGGGCTTATAGGGATGACAATGCAGCACTGCTAAAGGAGAAAGCAAGGTTCCAAGAGGAAGTTCAAGACCTAAACTCCATAGTTGTCCGAGCTGAGGCAAATTGCACGTCTTATCAAAAGCAACTTCGTTCGTTGGCCAAGAAGAAATCCTCAGAAGTTGATAAGGTGATCGATGCCTACCACAAGTCAGAAGCTTTTTATAAGCTTATCGATAAACATGATGATGAGGTGCGACCCTTCAACATGGCAGTTGGATGGGACAAAGTTGTTAGTGCGGTCAATCACAGGTATCCCGCGGTGGTTAACCCGGCGGATTTCCCTTGCCCCTGGGCTACTAGGGGCGGAAGCCATGTAGATCTTGTAGGCTCTGGGGGTAGTCGTCGACTTTCTGGCTCTGGCCTAGGGAAGGCCGCCCATGCTGCTAACTCTGAGTCGAGTTCCTCCCATTCCCGCGAAAAAAGAGGCATGTCAAATAGGGAGGCGGCCGTTAAACAACTACGAAGGAGGTTCGACTCTACGACCGATACCTCAGATGAAGAAGGGGAAGAGGTGGGAAGGGGATCAGCCTATGGAGACAGCGGCTGAAGAAGAAGATGACTCTGATGATGGTGGCTCCGGAGAGGAGGAAGAAGAAGAAGAGGGGGAGGGAGAGGAAGTGGTGGCGGAATCCTCCGAGGAGTAAGTGGCCTTGCATGGCCTTCTTAGCCGCTTGTGGCTTTATCTTTTCAGTTTTCAATCAAGGTCTCTCGGGACTTAACTTATATTTGTCGTCTGTAAGTTAAACTTTAGCCCTTCGGGGCCTTTTATTTATGCATTTGTTTCCCTTTTTCGTATGTTCGTTTATTTTCGGTACTTGGTCATCAAGGAATTTCACTTATCAAGTGCTAGGTACATAATTGAAATCACAGAATCATAGAACGGAAAACAATATTGCATTAATAATTCGAGAATGGGCTCTGCCCTTACATAAATAATACTACTGTCCTACTCGGGGCATAATACCCTGGAATTGTTTCATCGAACCTTATTTTTACTGCTCATAATGAATAGATATAAACCTAAGTCCTTACATAGGTTATCTTAAACATAATAAATCTTGAGGTTCAAGGCATGCCAAGTACGGGGCACCTCAACCCCATCCAAGGTTTCCAGCTTGTAGGATCCTCGCCCTAGCGTCTTCCTGACCGGATAGGCCCTTCCCAATTGGGGGCTAGCTTTCCCTTCTGACCAACTCCAGAAGCTTCTATCTTCCTGAGCACTAAGTCACCTTCTCGAAAGAACCTCTCCTTAACCCTTTGGTTGTAGTGGAAAGATGCTCTCTTTTGATGCTCCGCATTCCTGGCATTTGCTTCATCCCTAACCTCATCAATCAGATCAAGGGCGAACCTCATGCCTTCTTCATTAGTCTCTGGTTCATATGCCTCAACTCGCGGTGAAGCCTGCATAATTTCCAAGGGCACAACTGCCTCGGCTCCGTAAGCCAGCAAGAACGGGGTTGCTCCAGTTATCACTTTACAAGTGGTGCGATACGCCCAAAGTATAGGCAGCAACTCGTCTACCCAAGTGTTCCTAGAACATTCGACCCTCTTCTTCAATCCATCAAGGATGATTCGATTGGCTACCTCTGCCTGTCCATTAGCTTGCGGGTGTGCTACTAAAGTAAAACGAAGCTCAATAGCATTTTCCTCGCAGTACTTCCTGAACTCTTCGTTGTTGAATTGTGTGTCATTATCCGTCACAAGGATTCACTGGATTCCATACCTGCAGATTATGTTTTCCCAAAAGAACTGAGCAACTTGCTTGGTGGTTATCTTGGCCAAGGGCTTAGCCTCAATCCACTTAGTGAAGTAGTCGATGGGCACTATCAGAAACTTTCTTTGTGCTGAGGCTACGGGGAAAGGTCTAAGTATATCCATTCCCCACATTGCGAACTGGATAGGAGAGTTAATCGAGGTTAACATCTCAGGCGGCTGCCTTACAATCGGAGCATGATTCTGGCATCTGTCACACCTCTTTACATAATTCTGTGCATCAGCCAGCATCTCAGGCCAATAAAATCCCAGATGAGTGATCTTATGAGCTAGGGCTCTGCCCCCCAAGTGCTACCCACAGATCCCTTCGTGAACTTCCTCTAACGCTTCCTTTGCCTCCTGGGGCCTCAAACATCTCAGATATGGGATGACGAACGACCTCTTGTAAAGAATGCCTTCAATCAAGGCATATCTCAACGCCCTTACTGACAGCTTTCGTGCCTCCTGGGCATTGTCAGGGAGCCATCCAGTTTCTAAATGAGCTTCGATCGGATCCATCTAATAGCACCCTACATCAATTGGTGCCACCAATTTCGAATTGATGGCAGGGGCCTTCAACACCTAGAAGTAAACACTCCCTACATAGTTCTCTATCTCCGAAGAAGCGAATTTGGACAGGGCATCAGCCTTAACGTTCTCTTCTCTTGGAATGTGTTCCAGATAGCACTCATCAAACTGAGTCATAATAGCTTTCACAACTCTCAAATATTTTGCCATAGTTTCATCCTTTGCTTCAAATTCACCATTCACTTGCGAGACTACCAGTCTTGAGTCACCACAGATTTTAAGGTTCTTAACCCTCATGATTCTGGCCAAGCCCAATCCGGCTATCAAGGCTTTATACTCAGCTTCGCTGTTGGTTATTGGGAAGTCCAACTTCAAAGCATATTCAACTGTGAACCCATCGGGGCTTTGCAAAACCATTCCTGCACCACTAGATTTTGTTTTTGATGCCCCATCAAAATAGAGCACCCAATATTCTTTCTGATCTGGCAATAACTCTTCACCCTAATTCTTACCTTCATGGGTGGGTACTATCTCCTGCCCCCGACTTCTTGGTTGCCAATGGTACATTCAACCACGAAGTCAGCCAATGCCTGAGCTTTGATGGTTGTTCGAGGCTTGTATGTGATGTCAAATTCTCCTAGTTTGATCGCCCACTTAATCAACCTTCCACTTGCTTTTAGGCTGTGTAATATGTTTCTCAGCTGCTGGTCCGTCAGGACTTCCATCTTATGTGCCTGGAAGTATGGGCGGAGCTTCCTCGAGGCTGTTACCAATGCAACACCTTGCTCACGTAGTAGATAGGTTTCTGAACCTTATTCTTTTCTTGAATGAGGACGGCACTCAATGCTTGTTCACATACCGCCAGGTATAGATAAAGAGTCTCTCTTGGACTAGGTTTGCCCAACAACGGGGCTTCAGCCATGTATTTCTTTAGTTGTTCAAAGGCCTCTTGGCTCTCAGCAGTCCACTCAAAATTTTTCACCTTCTTCAATGCCTAAAAGAAAGGCAAACATTTGTCACCAGATTTGGAGATAAATCTCGCCAGGGCTGCAACTCGGCCCGTTAGCTTCTGCATGTCTCGTATAGAGCGGGGTGGTTCCATATCCAGAATCGCTTTGATATTGTCAGGGTTGGCCTCTATGCCTCTTTTTGAAACCATCAAACCCAAAAAATTTCCTGATCCAACCCCAAAAGCACATTTGGCTGGATTCAACATCATCTTGTGGTGCCTCTGCACTTCAAATGCCTCTCTAAGGTGCTTAATATGGTATGCCTTGAATAGGCTCTTGACTAACATGTCATCAACATAGATCTCCATGGTTTTTCCAATCAGATGGGCGAATATCATATTCACCAGTCGTTGATAAGTAGCACCTGCATTCTTTAGACCAAAAGCCATAACAAGATAGCAGAAAACACCAAAGTCAGTTATAAAAGATACCTTTGGGATGTCATCCTTATGCATCTTAATTTGATTGTAGCCGCTGAATCCATCCATGAAGCTTAACATCTCATGTCCAACTGTGGCATCTATCAACATGTCTATCCTTGGTAGGGGAAAACAGTCCTTCGGGCATGCATCATTCAAATCAGTGAAGTCTATACACATCCTCCATTTCCCTTTTGCCTTTTTGACCATCACAGGGTTACCAACCATTCGGGAAATTGAATCTCTTCAATAAATCCAGCTTCTAAGAGCTTGTCAACTTCTTGCTTGATGTCCTCTTGCCTTTCAGGAGCAAAATTCCTCTTCTTCTGTTTTATTGTTTTTCGTTCAGGATCAACATTCAACTTGTGAGTTATGAGTTGGGGATCAATCCCTGGCATATCAGTTGCAGTCCAAGCAAACACATCATTGTTCTCTTATAGGAATGCTATCAACTTTCCCTTCAAGGGTTCCTTCAGAGAAGCTCCTATATAAGTAACCTTCTCAGGGTCGCCCAGCTCTAGAGGTATGGGAACCAAATCCTCTTCTGGCTTCCCTCGGTGTTCATCTTCACCGCGGACATCCATGTCTTCAATCGAGAGTACCTGCCCCCCGACTCCATCAGCTCTCAGCGCAGATACATAGCAACTTCTGGCCATCTTTCGATCACCCTTCTGTTCTCCAACACCATTCCTGGTTGGAAATTTAATCTTCATGTGATAAGTAGAGGCAACAGCCTTAATTGCATGAAGTCTAGTCCTTCTCAGGATTGCGTTATAAGTCAAGGCCGCCTTAATTACCAGAAAGTGGGCAACCTTGGACTTAATTACCAGAGGGTTAAATCCTTTATCTATCATTCATATTTCTCATACGACTCATGATATACCCGATGTCCACTTTTATCATCACCCGGTCAAAGGTAACTTTTAATGTAGTCAAAGTATATTAATCCTCGTATAGAAATATAATGATCTCAAGTCAAAGGATCATTACACCATTATCACTGTGAGTCTTTCTTATGACTTTATTAAACATGAAGAATCTCACTGTGGGTCCGTCCAGTACCATGTACTCCTACATGTACCTATGTATTGACTTTAGTATCTCCATACTTATAACCAATGAGATGTGGTTATCTGTCAAACAACATACTAGTCTATTTATGTATTATTATTGTCCTATAATAATAATACTCGACCAGGGACCTTTTAAGAATATGATATATTATATAATCTCAAGTTCAAGTCATGTACTTAAACTATATAATGTGTATCATGATTCTAAGGACATTTATTATGCTAACAAATATATCGCAGTAATTAAAGTCATAATAAATACGTTTATTGAATGATCAAATGACATAAAGGTTTATTCAAAGAAACAATGTATTGCCTCTAGGGCACCTACACTAACAACTTGCATGCATAGATAAGAGCTTTTTAGAGTTGTTCCAAATCGATGATCAGTTATTCTTCTCAGTTCTCACACATGTGTACTTAAAGTTAAATTCACGCTTAAAGTTATACTACTGTTTTTACATTTTGCAGATATGATAAGTACTAGCTTATAACCCGTGCAATTCACGGTAGATTTTAAATATTTTTATTTTATTATTCATAATTTTAATATTCGCTTTTTTAGTTAGTAAGAAACTAAATTATAAAAGATATTAAAACATAACAATATGTATTTGATAGTATTAAGTATTCTAAATGATAGTGATATGGGCTAAAAGTAAGCCCTAAAGACACATTTAATGTGGCATTAATTAGACCCAGAATGGTCCAAACGTGGGGCCCATTAGTGCGGTCTAAAACTCCTAATTTCAATATTAATTGCGTAATTGATATTAAGGGATATAAACAGCTTAGCAATAAGAATCAGATAAGGATATTACTCCTGCAAAACTTAGCCTCCAAGGTATCCAATTCAACATTGAAACTGATTCCTACAAGGAAGGAGTCTAGAACCTTCCTCAAGGAGGTGACTTGCCCATCAAGTCTCCGAATCCTACCATAATTCTAAGGCTTCTCAACCTATATAAATGGCCTGACCCCTCATTCTCAGAACTACGTTTTGGCTTGATTCTTGATATTCATCAAAGTACGTAGGCATCTTGTGAAGGCAGATTCAGCCACGAACACGAGAGCAGCCATTAAAGCTCGAAACTCAACAACCCTAGCATTAATCACACACGAACCCTAGTTTTATTCCACAACATTTGGCACCGTCTGTGGGACTACAACATCAACCATGGTCCAAACACGAAGAACAACATCAACCTCGACTGAGGCCATACCCCTTAGCTCTGCTCCACCTACCACTTCTGATCCGCTTGTGACTACTGAAGAAGGGCAATTAACCCCATCAACAGGGGCGATCATTCAACCTCTAGTCTCTCAACCCCCAGTGACGATTCCCCGTGTTGAGGGAACCCTACCAGTGGTCGTCCATCAAAGTCAAGAATCTAACCCTCTTCAGATGGTGGTTTCTCCTCTTGATAATGTTACTCGTACTCTACCCACAGGGGTGCAGATCCATACTACGGAACTCCCCGCGAATACCAACCCATTGTATGGACTGCCCAACTACCCTCCTCTTACTCGAGGTGTTGGAACAAGCGGTCATGCTCTGCTGATTCAGGAACCTCTTTATAATAGGGGGTTGGGCCGTGATCAAGAATATGATGACTACTCTGGTCCCTATACCGACGACTCGTCATCTGAGGATGATGATCGTGATAAAGCCCCGAGGAGGCGACGTGCTAGCAAAGAACCTCTAGGGAGGACGCAAAGAATCCATGATGGACACCCTTTAACAACTGCTGAGAGGATAAAGGATTATGAGGCCGAGATCTTAAAATTGAAGGACGATATGGCAAGAGAACAAGCTAGATTGAATCAAACTCAGCCTCCTCCAACCACAGAGAGGATTCCCATTATCGACTTGGAGAGGTCTTCAAGGAGACAGAGAAGGGCTAATTATCAAGAATCATTTGAACATAATAATTTATAAATTCAAACAATCTAATGTTTATTTTGTGCTTTTATCATTGTAGATACTAAGTAATGGCAAACAACACAAACACAATATCCGTACGATCAGTCCTTGAGAAGGACAAGCTGACAGGAGGAAACAACTTCCTAGACTGGCAGAGGAATTTGAGGATTGTCCTCAGGCAGGAGCGTAAGCTTCATTGCATTGATATCCCTCCGCCAGGTCCCCTTCCTGAGGGCGCTACTGCTGAGGAAATAGCGGCCCACGCAAGGGATGAGAATGATGCAAATGATGTTGCATGTCTTATGTTGGCAACTATGAGTGCTGAGCTTCAAAGACAGCATGCGCATATGGATGCATATACTATCAATGAGCACTTGCAAAGCATGTTTGCAAGCCAAACAAGTCAAGAAAGGTTCAACACGAGTAAGTCACTCTTTAATTGCAAACAAGGGGCAAGTGAACCAGTTGGCCCACATGTTCTGAAGATGATTGGTTACATTGAGTACCTTGTACCTTGCTACTTTGGGTTTCCCGATTGCTACGGAAACTGGTATTGACCTAATCATGAATTCTTTGAATAACAAATTCACTCAGTTTATTGTGAACTACAATATGAATGAATTTGACAAAACACCTACCGAATTGTTGCATATGTTGAGAACATATGAGACCAACATGAAGACAGCTGAACCCGCTCCCATACTGATGGTGGGCAATAAAGGTAAGGCCAAGGGGAAAGGCAAGTGGAAGGGTAAGAAGAAGACAGGATCTGATTCTACACCCAAGCCAAAGTCAGGTCCCAAACAGGCTTTAAAGCCTAAAGGTGGGGTTGCTAAGGGTGAATGTCACTATTGTAAGAAAACTGGTCACTGGAAGAGACACTGTCCTGTTTACTTGGAGGATCTGAAGAAAATGAAGGCTGTTGAGATTTCTGGATCAGGTATTTATGTTATAGAAGTCAATCTGTCTACTTCTACATCTTGGGTATTGGATACTGGATGTGCTTCTCAGATTTGTATAAATGTGCAGGAACTGCAGAGAAGTAGGACTTTGGCTAAGGGAGAAGTGGACCTACGAGTAGGCAATGGAGCAAGAGTTGCTGCTTTAGCTGTAGGAACTTATTATTTATCTTTGCCCTCTGGGATTGTTTTAGAACTTGAAGACTGTTTTACGTGCCTGCGATTCGCAGAAACATTATTTCTGTTTCTTGTTTGGACAAGAAAGGTTTTTCGTTTACAATAAAGAACAACAGTTGCTCTTTTGCTTTGAATGATTTAACCTATGGTGTTGCGCGTTTGTTTAATGGTTTATATGTTCTTGATTTAGATAATCCTGTCTGTAATATAGAAAACAAACGACTTAAAGTTAATGACTCAAATCAAACATACCTCTGGCATTGTCGTCTAGGCCATATAAATGAGAAACGCATATCCAAATTACATAAGGATGGATATTTGGATAAGTTTGATTTTGAATCATACCAAGAATGCGAATCTTGTTTGCTTGGTAAGATGACTAAAGCCCCTTTCACTGGTAAAGGTCAAAGGGCCACTCAACGTCTGGAGCTAATACATAGTGATGTATGTGGCCCAATACGTGTGATGGCTAGAGGAGGATACTACTACTTCATAACATTTACTGATGATTTCAGTAGATATGGATATGTATATCTTATGAAGAACAAATCCGATTCTTTTAAAAAGTTCAAAGAATACAAGGCTGAAGTAGAGAAGCAAATTGGCGTTGGTGCAAGTATTAAGATCTTACGATCCGATCGTGGGGGTGAATACTTAAGCACTTAATTTAAAGAGTATTTAAAGGAGTGTGGTATTGTATCACAACTCACTCCGCCAGGTACACCTCAATGGAATGGAGTTTCAGAGAGGAGAAATCGCACCTTGTTGGACATGGTGCGATCGATGATGAGTCATGCAAATCTTCCAATAAGTTTCTGGGGTTATGCTCTAGAAACAGCGGCTTTCACACTTAACCGTGTTCCTACTAAGAAGGTTCAAAAGACTCCATATGAGATATGGGAGGAGAAACGGTCAGGCATGAGCTTTATGAAAGTTTGGGGATGCAAGGCGTTTGTGAAACGTCAAGTATCTGACAAGCTTGGACCTAAATCCGAAGAGTGCAATTTTGTGGGATACCCTAAAGAAACAAAGGCGTATTATTTTTATAGTCCTTCTGAGCAGAAAGTGTTTATTGCTCGAGATGCTGTCTTCATGGAAAGAGATTTTGTTTCCAAAAGAAACAGTGGGAGAACTATAGATCTCGATGAAGATCGAGAGTCACAAAACATCATTGAACCTGAAGTGGAACAAGAGCAGGATGATGATAATGCTCAACAAACACAGGTTGTTCATAGATCTGGTAGAATTCGCCATGAGCCAGAAAGATATGGATTTCTCTTGACTCATTGTGGTGATTTGATGCTCATAGATGAAGATGAGCCTCTCACATACCAAGATGCTATGAACAGTCCAGACTCTAAGAAATGGCTTGAAGCCATGAAATCTGAGATGGATTCCATGTACGAAAACCAAGTATGGACTTTGGTTGATCCACCTGAAGGGGTAAAACCCGTAGGGTGCAAATGGGTTTTCAAGAAGAAAACTGACATAGATGGAAATGTTCAGACCTATAAAGCAAGGCTGGTTGCAAAAGGTTTCAAACAAATTCATGGTATTGACTATGATGAAACTTTCTCACCAGTGGCTATGGTCAAGTCCATAAGGATTTTGCTTGCCATTGCAGCATTCCATGATTATGAAATCTGGCAAATGGATGTCAAAACAGCCTTCCTTAATGGAAGCCTTGAAGAGGATGTGTACATGACACAACCTGAAGGTTTTGTCGATCCAAGGAATGTTGGCAAGGTATGTAAATTATGTCGATCCATTTATGGATTGAAGCAAGCATCTAGGAGATGGAATATTCGTTTTGATGAAACAGTCAAAGAGTATGGATTTGTTCAATACAAAGATGAACCTTGTGTTTACAGGAAGGTTAGTGGGAGCCATGTGGCATTCATAGTACTATATGTTGATGATATACTACTAATGGGGAATGACATACCTTCTCTAAAGGCTGTTAAGACTTGGTTAGGGAGCAACTTCTGTACGAAAGACTTAGGAGAGGCAACCTACATTCTAGGAATGAGGATCTATAGAGATAGATCTAGAAGGATGATCGGTCTAAGTCAGAGCACATACATTGATAAGGTTTTGCATCGTTTTGGTATGCAAAATGCAAAAAGGGGATATGTCCCCGTGTCTCAAGGGATAACGATCTCTAAAGACCAGTGTCCGAAATCATTAGATGAGAAGGATCACATGAGTAAGGTTCCATATGCCTCAGCAATTGGATCTATCATGTATGCAATGGTATGTACTCGCCCAGATGTTTCGTATGTTTTGAGCATGACGAGCAGATACCAGTCTAATCCAGGTGAAGGTCAATGGACGGCAGTCAAGAATATTCTAAAGTACCTGAAAAGGACTAATTATTCATTCTTGGTGTATGGAGGAGAGGATAAATTGTTTGTAAAAGGTTACACCGATGCAAGTTTCTAAATAGACAGGGATGATACTGTATCACAGTCTGGTTTTGTGTTTTGTCTAAACGGATGTGCTGTAAGCTTGAAGAGTTCAAAGTAAGAAACAGTAGCTGATCGTACAATGGAGGCTGAGTACATTGCAGCTTGTGAAGCAGCTAAGGAGGCTGTTTGGATTCGAAAATTCATTACTGATTTGGGAGTGGTTCCATCGATCGCAGACTTGGTGGGCAAGTCGCCTCCTTGAGGAAGGTTCTAGACTCCTTCCTTGTAGGAATCAGTTTCCATGTTGAATTGGATACCTTGGAGGCTAAGTTTTGCAGGAGAAATATCCTTATCTGATTCTTATTGTTGAGCTGTTTATATCCCTTAATATCAATTACGTAATTAATATTGAAATTAGGAGTTTTAGACCGCACTAATGGGCTCCACGTTTGGACCATTCTGGGTCTAATTAATGCCACATTAAATGTGTCTTTAGGGCTTACTTTTAGCCCATATCACTATCATTTAGAATACTTAATACTATCAAATACATATTGTTATATTTTAATATCTTTTATAATTTATTTTCTTACTAATTAAAAAAGCGAATATTAAAATTATGAATAATAAAATAAAAATATTTAAAATCTTCCGTGAATTGCACGGGTTATAAGCTAGTACTTATTATATCTGCAAAATGTAAAAACAGTAGTATAACTTTAAGCGTGAATTTAACTTTAAGTACACATGTGTGAGAACTGAGAAGAATAACTGATCATCGATTTGGAACAACTCTAAAAAGCTCTTATCTATGCATGCAAGTTGTTAGTGTAGGTGCCCTAGAGGCAATACATTGTTTCTTTGAATAAACCTTTATGTCATTTGATCATTCAATAAACGTATTTATTATGACTTTAATTACTGCGATATATTTGTTAGCATAATAAATGTCCTTAGAATCATGATACACATTATATAGTTTAAGTACATGACTTGAACTTGAGATTATATAATATATCATATTCTTAAAAGGTCCCTGGTCGAGTATTATTATTATAGGACAATAATAATACATAAATAGACTAGTATGTTGTTTGACAGATAACCACATCTCATTGGTTATAAGTATGGAGATACTAAAGTCAATACATAGGTACATGTAGGAGTACATGGTACTGGACGGACCCACAGTGAGATTCTTCATGTTTAATAAAGTCATAAGAAAGACTCACAGTGATAATGGTGTAATGATCCTTTGACTTGAGATCATTATATTTCTATACGAGGATTAATATACTTTGACTACATTAAAAGTTACCTTTAACCGGGTGATGATAAAAGTGGACATCGGGTATATCATGAGTCGTATGAGAAATATGAATGATAGATAAAGGATTTAACCCTCCTAGAATTAGGAGAGATATTATTGGCCTCTTGATTGAGTGAGACTATAAAATGCATGGCCGTGCTCAAATAATGATTTGTTTTTAATAGTCTACTCATGGATCAAGTAAACCCGGATTAAATGTTGAAGAGGATGACTAAACACATGCCTCGAGTTTAATCTATAATATTTGGTTAAAGGGATTATATTACACGGAAACATTAATCACGAAAGGTTTAATATGGATCACCATTTAAATTATTATTACTTGGGTAGCAATGATGTATTACTAGATGCCGCTCTTTGTTTACGATTTTAATTGAGACTTTAAAATCGTTGCCAACGTAATAATAACCTATAGGGTCACACACTTAGAATGCCTTAAAAGGAGTTTTAATTTAAATTGAGAATTTAAATTAAATCATTATTAAATAAAGAATTGGCTATTTAATAAATTGGACTGGTCCTAATTAATTATCTAAGTAAATTCGAATTTAATAAAGTAAGAACAAAATTGGGTTTAAGGAAATCCAATAATAAAATCAAAATAAAATTAGAATTGGGTTTAAGGAAGCCCAATTCGGTTTTTTGATTTTAGCCCACTATCTCTCATATAAATACATGATGATGTATTACTTTAGGGTTAGGGATTTCATAAAATTGTTTTATTAAAAACCCTAGCAGCTCTTTGAGAGGCTAGAGAGATAGAGAGAGGCTGTTCTTCGCGGGCTAGTACCTGGCTCCTCGGATCGTTGGACGGTCGGACATTCGTGTGGATTACCTTAGAGACACAGATCTTGACGTGAAGATTGTGTGTGGTGATTACAAGCTAGGATCTCCGTTGAGTTCGTGAAAGTAACGTTTTAAAGGTATGATTCGTTTCTCCATAATATGTCCGTAATTATACATGGATCCTGGTTTGGGTTTCGAAATTTTTGTTTTATTTACATTATTTCGCTGCGTTTTATGCCTCGGAACCCAACACAAGTAACTGGTACTTGAGTATTTCTAGCATCAAACCATAGAATTTCAAGGTAGAAGTCGTAAAGAATGCAACTACATTTGGACGAAGTGCTTCTAAATTATTTATTTTAGAAATTTTGTTCTGTATGAATATTTAAATTTAAAACTTTGTACAAGAATGTGCACCTATGCACAGGTGATTTTGGACACAGGGATCATATATAGGCTTCGATGGTAGGTGTTTTTTTGCAAGTGCGATAACTGAATTTTAAAGTTTTGGTGCCTAAGAAGAATTTTTCAGATTTGTTGTCATTTTCTATTTAAAATCATATTACAGTATTTTATACTACTTCGTACTCCAGTTATACTGACCTTAATTTGACCTTTCCTGTCCATGGCTGCATATGGGTAGGGTTGGTTGGGTTTTTGTCAAACCCCCGACTTAATCTAATTAGTTCGATTTATAAAAAATCAATTTATTAATTGAAAAAAAAATTATGTAACCCAATCCCGACTCAACCCAATTTGTTCGGTTTGGTTCGTATTGGATCGGGTTAAATACCTTAATTTGACCTCTCCTGTCTATGGCTGCACATGGGTATGGTTTGTTGGGTTTTTGTCAAATGCCCGATCTAATCTAATTAGTTCGATTTTATAAAAAATCAATTTATTAATTGAAAAAAAAATTTAATCCAATCCCGACTCAACCCAATTTGTTCATTTGGTTCGGATTGGATCGGGTTAAATTTGCCTATCGAAAGAACTTTGCAAAAAATCCCGCACATTGCAGAAAATTCTGCACTTCGCAGAAAATGTTGCATAAGCTAGAAAGTGTTAATGAATGTTGCAGAAAGTGTACAGAAGTAGCAGAAAGTGTTCGTAGAATGTTACAAAAAAATTTATAGAGTACATAAATTTGTAGAAAATATACAGAATACACAAAAAATATGCAAAAAATTCTGCATTTTATGTTAATGGGTTGGGTTGGGTATGGGTTAAAATTTGTTAAACCTTTACCCAACCTAATTAGTTTGGGTTTTAACTCACGGTTTTCGCGATTCGGTTTGATCGGTTAAAAAGAAGATCGGTTTACGTCGGTTTTCGGAACCCATGTGCAACTGTCTGTCATCATTTGATTAACCATAGATCGGATCATCGAAACTCGAGTCTTAGTATTGTCGTTAGAAGTCTTACATGACCATGGATATTCATCTACAATAATCTGAAATTAGGGAGCAGCAATCTTCTACTTTTAAACAAATTCCAAGTTGTGACGGACAACCAAAAATTTCTCCTTCTATACTACAATAAAACCTTGTTTAGTGCCAAAACTATCCTGCAGTATTGTATTTCAGGAATTCAGATCAAAGCATTCCCTTATTATCTGTTATCTGTGAGACTCTGACTATAATATTGTGTTTGGTCGGGAAGAATGTAATGGAATTGTTACATATAAAGTTTATACATATAATTATATGTGTTCAATATATGAAGATTGTATTTGCAAAGCACCACGAGGTGATTTTATTCAATCAACGAGTAAAAGATTAAATAAGGGAAAACAAACAACTGATATGCTAAAAACTAGGACTACTCTGCAACCAAACTCCTAAATCAACTCCACCTCTAGCTTATCACAGAAAACACTCAAACTGACTCCACTAATTTAGAACGACCAAGTCATGAACATTAACAGACACAACGAACTAAAATAAATGCAAACATAATTATTTAGGAAATACATATTTTTAGATTAAAAACCAACATTTCCCCCCTTAATCTCAAACATGTTTCACCAGTTCCTTAACTCCCAACAAATTACGCATTCTTTCAAACTTTATGGTCGCCAGAGCCTTTGTCAAACCATCTGCACGCTGCTTGTCACTACTGATACGCTTCACAATAATTTCACCGCGTTCCACACACTCTCGAATGAAGTGAAACCGAATATCGATGTGCTTGCTTCTTCCATGAAACACAGGGTTTTTTGCTAGATCAATTGCTGACTTATTATCGATAAATATAGTTACTGGACCAATGTATTCACCTATGATTTGGCCAAGCACATTTCGCACCCAAATACCTTGACAGGAAGCAGCTGTTGCAGCCATGAATTCGGCTTCACACGATGACAATGCTACCACCCTTTGCTTCTGAGAGACCCACGAGATCAAGCTTTCGTTCAAATAATAAACCATGCCACCAGTGCTTCTCATGTCATCTACCATTCCTCCCAAATCACTGTCAGAGAAACCCGTAACCACGTTGTTCCCACTGTTTTGCATATAAATGAGACCATACTGCAATGTCCCCTTGATGTAACGCAGAATTCTTTTTACTGCACTCATATGAAGCGTTGTGGGGCGTTCCATATATCGACTCACAATCCCAACAGAAAAAGGTATGTCAGGACGCGTGTTAACTAAATACCTCAACCCTCCAACCATACTCTTGTACATTGTAGCATCAACAGTTATACCCCTTTCATCTTTAGACATCTGCTATTTAGGATCCATCGGGTACTTCGTGGGATTACATTCCCCCATCCCTGCTATTTCGAGTAATTTTGTAGCATACCCAGATTGCTTCAGTTCTGTATAATCAGCTTCTTGTTTTACCTCAATCCCCAGATAATAGCTCAGCTTGCCAAGGTCCGTCATTTCAAACTTCTTCCCCATCTATTGCTTGAATTCTTCGATTCGCTGCACATTTGCCCCAGTAATTAGAATGTCGTCTACATATACAGCGATGATCAGACAGTCACTTCCTTTTCCCCTCGTGTAGACAACATTTTCGTAGGGAGTACAACGTTTAAAACCCAAGTTCTCCAGAGTTTGATTGAGTTTGGCATACCAAGCACGTGTGGCTTGACGTAAGACATACAAAGCCTTCACTAGTTTGTAGACAAGTGCTCTTTACCCTGTTTTTCGCAGCCTTCTGGTTGAGTAACAAAGACATCTTCTGCTATCTCTCCATTCAAGAAAGCCGTTTTTATGTCTAGATGATGAACTTGCCAAGAGTTCTTTGCTGCAAGTGCTAACAACAGTCGTACTGTCTCCAGACGTGTAATAGGTGCAAACACCTCCTCGTAATCGATTCCATGTTCCTGTGCATAACCATTCGCCACAAGACGAGCCTTGTACTTTATTATATTTCCAGCTGCATCCGTTTTTAATTTAAATATCCACTTCAACCCAATCACCTTATGATTTTCTGGTAATTCTGTAAGTTTCCAAGTGCCATTCCTTTCGATTGAGTCTATCTCAGCTTCCATAGCTTTCTTCCAGTTCTTTTCTTTCAATGCTTCTCCAAAATTCGCAGGCTCTTCAGTTCCCATAAGATATAATTCTTCATCCAACACCATTTCTTCTGTGTCATTGTACACATCACTGAGTGCTCGAAATTTCTTTGGTTCAGTGCTACCGTCATAATCATCTGTATTCAGTCTTGAAGTTACTAAGACATGTGACAATGAAGTGACTGGATCATGTTCATCAAACTCATTTGTATCTTGCTATCCTCCAGTACTTGTTTCAAGCACTTCACTTACCTCTCGTTCGACCACTTCTTCTGGTTCTGCAACAATAGGAAACACCACTTGTGTAATCTCATCTCCATCATTCTTTTCCTGTTAACACAATATCACGCAAGCGTACGTGGTCACAAGTAATATAGATAGAAGTCAAGTTCGTTCCCACAGAGATCTGGTTAGGTTTCAATTCAGTTCATGCACCTATGCAAAAATGTATGATTATTATTCACTGCTAAGATAAATAACAAGATAAGTTTTTACTAACTATAATTAACTAGGATACAATTTAACAAACTAAAAATTACTAACTAATGAGAATTAAAATTTAATTACTTATATGCGAGAAAACATGGAATCCTAACTTCATCATCTACTTCACTTAGAGTTGATGCCTTTAATCAATACATACGATGGTTTTGATATCTGATCGGATAACACGAAACAAGTAAAAGCTACCTCTCGGTATACTAATACCAAACTACGCATGCATCCACAAAAGAGATAGAAGATGGGTAGACACCAATTATGTTTAGACCCTATATCTCTATAGAATTTGAAAACATAAAGGTTGAAGCACAAGTTATCCACATAGATCACATAGGGTAGCATCATATCTCTATGTATGCCACAAATCATGATAATATTATCAACCTATCCTATGCTAGCATGGCAAGTTCTAAATCTCAAGATCCACTCTCGTTTCGTAAGAGATTAACAAATTAGATGTTCATGACGCATCTAAACACATGAATCACAACCATACGAGGATATCAAGAATTCACCACACATAAATCTTTAAAGCAATCAAACTACTAAGCTACATAGATAAATCTGTTAGAATCCCATGACAACGATTAGCTCATATCGAACCGCTCGTCATCATGGGATCTGATGAAACCATGATAGAAGACAAGATATGAAAGAAAGTAATAATATTAATAAAACAAGAGTTGAGAAAACAAATCTATGATACAAAAGATGAAGTAGATCTAGATCCGTTGCTTGTCACGAGCGTTGAATCTTTCTCCCCTTTTCTCCCTTTGCAGATCTAAGCTATATTATGTAAAAGATATCTAATTATCTAATTCTCTAGTTCTAATTAATTTACAAGGGGTTGGATGTGTTTATATAGGCACTCCAAGTCTTGCCCAGCAAGAAATTGCCTTTTATTACAATTAGAATTCGATTTAGGTACCAAAAATTGCCCAAAATATAATTAGAACTTGAAAAGGGCAAAACAGTAAATTCTCTGCCAGGAATTCATGCTTTATTACTAACAACTACGACACATAATACTATACACAATAACGCATGCTTATTTAACCGTGCAATGGATGAGACCCCGAAAGGCTTATACAAAAATATCCATGTAGCGAGCGTTGGGTTAGTGGATCCCAGACTATAAAAGCCTTAGGTCACTAGGCACAAAGTCCCCGCGAACTTAATTGCTCGAGTATTAAAGAGCTCACCCTGGTTAATTTTGCATTTAACAATTCACATAACTTTTTTTTCTCTTTTTTTCTTTTTCTATTTTTTTTCTGATTTTTTTTCCCCGATTGCAATCTGGAATGAGAATTCTCAATTCCAACCCTAGACTACTCATATAAATATGAGCCGGCTACTAGCCATTTGACACCTATCCATTATTGACAATTATTTACAATTAAGCATGAAATCCCTTTTTCCCCCAAACTTAGACTTAAGTGCTCCTACGCTATCAAGGGAATAACGAAAATTCTAAAAATAAACAAGTGATTAAATCTCAAAACATCCAAACAAGCATGACCTCAACCTAGCCCAAAAGCACCCAATGAGACTGTGTAATTAGTGTTGTTTCTGAAACACATAAGTCAATTTCATGGAAACTATAAGTCAACCCTCTATTCATCATTACCACACTCAATTAGACACCTACCTACCAATCAAAATTAACTCGCTCTAAGGGATCATGAAATATGCATGCCATGCAACTAATATGAACTCACATGGTATACAAAAATAAAAACAGAATGTCCTATATGAAACAAACATAATTAATACGAACATATATGCATGAATTACTACTACTAATATGCAAAACATGAAATCCTACATGAACACAAAATACAACAACAACTACTAATCCCTCAAACCACCCCCAAACTTAAAATATTCAATGTCTGCATTGAATGGAAGTAAATACGAGGGAAAGTAGAAAACATACCTAACCAGCGCTTCGCATATCCTCCCCCATCGCAACTCAACATACTTGTTCGGCAAAAATCCCCTTTCTGTAGCAATACCCAACTCACAAGAAGCTCCACTAATAATCTCCAAGCAATATCACACCAAAACTAGCCCAAATTCCTAGAATAATACAAAATCCCAAATTTACAAGATCACAAATTCGTAATAAAAATAAGATTAGAGAAGAGATAAACCAATTACGAATCAAAGAGGTGAACTTGAAATTAATTCCTCTTTAGAATTGAATTTTTAGAGATTTAAAGAAGTAGAAGAGGAATTGGATTTGTATGTAGAGGTGGGTATATATATAAGATGATGGATAAGATGAATAAAGATTTAAGTGTGTAGGAGAGATTTGAGAGGGTATGAAATTGATATGTAATAGGAATAGAATTTAGGGATTGAAAGAATTTGAGTTAGAACAAAATTTGGGGAGTTTTGGAGTGAAAAACACCAAAAATTCGGGCAGGAAAAAAAAATCTGGAAGGTATAACGCATGGGAAAGCTGCGTTACAGGGTGAAAAAAAACGCGCCAAGTGTGGTAACGCAGGTGCGGCCTGCGTTACTTTTCTTTTATTATTGACAGAACGCTGCTGCTGTGCTTTGAACTATCCTGGGCAGACACCATGCTACGATCCTGCGCCAACTTGGCGCTACTGCGCCAAAAACATTCTGCTAATAATTTTTTTTTCTTTTTTTTTCCTTCTCAAAACACTTAATCCTTTTTTTTCACCACACTTTTTTTTTTCACAACACTCAATTTTTTTTATTTTTTTTCGTTACTAAACTAATGCATGGGTTGCCTCCCACGAAGCGCTTCTTTAACGTCAATAGCTTGACGTTACTTCCAAGCCTCCATTAAGGATGATAATAGTTAGCGTGGTCCTCTCTTCGCAAGACTTCATCGTCATCACGACGGCACACTTTCTGCCCCTTTTCTTCGCTTGGGCTATTCGTATAACAAATATGTCATGTTCCAATGACTTCTTCTGTTGACCCAAAACCTGTCAATTTGTAGAACAACACACATTCGCGGGCTTCGCTTGAATATAATGGAGGAGGGTAACTGTAAGATGCTGAAGCCTTTGGTTTCTCAAAGAGAACTTCCTCCATTGGCTCTAATGCGTTACCTCCATCTTTAAACTCTGAGACAAGTAGAAGACCTGCATCTTTCCCATGTTCTTCATCCTCTTGGTTCGCACCTACCAATTCTTGAAATTTGCGCAGCTCATCAGTGTCTGTCTCAAATTGTGCCCTTTCCAAATCATCCACCTCACTAGCTTGATCAAATTCCTCACATGGCTTGTGAACACTCACCTCCTCTTGGAATTTGTCTTCTTCAATTAAGCATGCAGTACCCTGCTCCAAGTCATCGTTATTTTCTGGAATTGCCTCTCGTATGGATTGTTGTTTCTCTTGTTCCAAGGCACTCAAAATTTGAGCAAGTAGTGTCCCCATATTTTTGGTAGACTCTTCATAACTCTTTGCAAGCATCCTAAACTCCTCCATAACATCAACCTCATCTGACTGAAAAGTAGGAGTAGGTTGCTGATGTTGAAACTCTTCACTTCCAAAGAAATATGACATGTCTGGAACATCTTGTTGGTACTGTTGAGGATGGTATGGAAAATATGGTTGTTCCTCATAAGTGACATATGGATCAACTCCTTCGTAGTAACAATATTGTGAAGGATCATGAACGCCAAAACACCGCTCACATTGATAAGGCATGGATGTCCTCGAATATGCCCACCATGGCAACTCCTCGCCTGCCATCTGAAACACACAAGTACCAGAAACACACCGAACTAAACAAGATAGATAATAAATAATCTGAGTCAGTGAACTCTAACGACCACTATTGACAAGCACATAAACCAAAAATAAAACACCGATGATCCCCGGTAGCAGCGCCAAAAACTTGTTAACACAATATCACGCAAGCGTACGTGGTCACAAGTAATATAGATAGAAGTCAAGTTCGTTCCCACAGAGATCTGGTTAGGTTTCAATTCAGTTCATGCACTTATGCAACAATGTATGATTATTATTCACTGCTAAGACAAATAACAAAATTAAGTTTTTACTAACTATAATTAACTAGGATACAATTTAACAAACTAAAAATTACTAACTAAGAATTAAAATTTAATTACTTATATGTGAGAAAACATGGAATCCTAACTTCATCATCTACTTCACTTAGAGTTGATGCCTTTAATCAATACATACGATGGTTTTGATATCTGATCGGATAACACGAAACAAGTAAAAGCTACCTCTCGGTATACTAATACCAAACTACGCATGCATCCACAAAAGAGATAGAAGATGGGTAGACACCAATTATGTTTAGACCCTATATCTCAATAGAATTTGAAAACATAAAGGTTGAAGCACAAGTTATCCACATAGATCACATAGGGTAGCATCATATCTCTATGTATGCCACAAATCATGATAATATTATCAACCTATCTTATGCTAGCATGGCAAGTTCTAAATCTCAAGATCCACTCTCGTTTCGCAAGAGATTAACAAATTAGATGTTCATGACGCATCTAAACACATGAATCACAACCATACGAGGATATCAAGAATTCACCACACATAAATCTTTAAAGCAATCAAACTACTAAGCTACATAGATAAATCTGTTAGAATCCCATGACAATGATTAGCTCATATCGAACCGCTCGTCATCATGGAATCTGATGAAACCATGATAGAAGACAAGATATGAAAGAAAGTAATAATATTAATAAAACAAGAGTTGAGAAAACAAATCTATGATACAAAAGATGAAGTAGATCTAGATCCGTTGCTTGTCACGAGCGTTGAATTCTTCTCTCCTTTTCTCCCTTGCAGATCTAAGCTATATTATGTACAAGATATCTAATTGTCTAATTGTCTAATTCTCTAATTTACAAAGGGTTGGATGTGTTTATATAGGCACTCCAAGTCTTGCCCAGCAAGAAATTGCCTTCTATTACAATTAGAATTCGATTTAGGTACCAAAAACTGCCCAAAATACAATTAGAACTTGAAAAGGGCAAAACAGTAAATTCTCTGCTCCCATCAATCTGCTTGTCGCGCAATCTGCTCTCAACACACGCAACTTGCGCGCACGAATCCTGTCCTAAGTTGTAGAAAATCTTCCAGGCTTCGCGTGGACAGCTTACGGGCCTCAAACAAACTTATAGAACTCCAGATATGGCCAAAACAGTGTAGGCTGCGCAACCTTCCCGGAAAATCCGAATTTTAATCAATTAATCCTCCAAACATGATAGAAGTATCACCCATAATCGACAATCTTGTAAGTCTGCACAGCTAAGCAAAACACATCAAAACTACAATAAAATTGAGTCCAAGACAATCAATTTAAGCCGAATTTAAGCGATCCAAGTGGATATAAATCCACTTATCATTTCCCATGCCCATGATTTTCTTCTTCAAAAACCACATCTTTACTGACATAAATCCAATTCTGTTCTGGACTGTACAAACGATAGCCTTTTGTACCAAGTTCCCTTCCCAGATTCACAACAGCCATACTACGATCGTCTAGTTTTTGTGTACCTGGACTTGAAATTCTCATGTGTCCAAGACAGCCAAAAACTCGAATGTGTCCTATATCAGGTTTTGAGTATGACCAGGCTTCATATGGTGTAATTCCTGTTAAAGCTCGAGTTGGAAGCCTGTTGAGTACATAGACAGCGTGTCTGGCTGCTTCTGCCCAAAACATAGTTGGCATTTTTCTTCCTTTCAGAAAGCTTCTTGCCATTTCCATCACCGTCCTATTCATTCGCTCCACAACACCGTTTTGTTGTGGTGTGTATGGAGTAGTGTAATGTCTGATTATTCCTGTTTCCTCACAATGACTTTTGAATTCATTGGACATAAACTCACCCCCTCTGTCTGTCCTTAAAATCTTTATCTTTCGATCAGCTCCGTTTTCAACCAATGCTCTGAACTTTTTAAATGCTCCAAATGCCTCACTCTTGCTTTTGAGTAGGTAAACCCACATGACCCGACTGAAATCATCCACCAACAAGAAGAAGTACTTGTTCCCAGACGTTGTTTCCGGTGTTATTGGGCCACATAGATCTGCATGAACAAGCTCTAGTGCCTTTTTCGCACTGAAACTTGACTCCTTTGGCACATGTTTTCTTGCCTATTTAGCCATGAGATAGCCAGTACACATCTCCTTTGGTTGCACAACCTTAGGTAATCCTTTCGCCATTCTTTCCTTGAACATCAATATTAGAGCTTGATAGTTTACATGACCCATACGGGCATGCCATAGTTTCGATATATCATCTAATTTTGATAGCATACATTCAGAGTTTTCAGACTCGATTATTAATTTATACAATCGATTTTGAGACCTTTTGACCTTCATGAGCAACTTTTCTTCCTTATCAAACACCCACATAAACTCTCCTTTAATCATAACTTTATTTCCTTCTTCAGTCAATTGTCCAATGCTAATGATATTACTACGAAGATTAGGAATAAAATATACCTCATTAAGTACACGTTCCTGTCCGTCCTTGCACTTCATGATAATCGAGCCTCTTCCTTTGATTTCAACAGTTGAGCCATCCCCAAACTTCACTTGTCCAGAAATGCGTTCATCAAGCACACTAAACTTGGATTTTTGCCCATTCATATGATTACTTTCGCCATTATCTAGATACCATAAGTTTGATTCTGACGCCTTACCCTCATTGCTTAAAGCCAAGTGTGGTCTCACATTTTTCTCGTCCAACAACAATAATCTCAACTCATTTTTCTCGAACTTCGCGAGTAGCAATGCTGGTTCATCATCTTCTATCTGGGCTAGATTTGACTCTTATTTGTATTCACTCTTTCTCCTTGGTCTGCGACATTCAGAGGCAAAATGCCCATATGTACTGCAATTGAAACACCTGACTCGACTCTTGTCTTGTCTTTTTACAAACGAAGGTTGGCCATCACCTGACTTGTTGCTGCGCTTCATCCACTCTTCTCATGTGAGAAGCAACTTGCCTTCTTTAGATTCTCTCTTTTGCCATTCTTCTTCTGTAAGCATCAACTTGCCTTCATTTGATTCACTCTTTCCTTTCACTCTTTCTTCATGAGCTTTTAAAGATCCCATGGCTTCCTCCACCGTCATTGTGTCAAGATTACCAAACTGTTCTATCGTGGACGTGATTTGTAAGAATCTTGCAGGCATAGCTCGTAAAAGCTTCTTCACGACGTATGACTCCTGCATCTCATCTCCTAGGGCTCATATATTTGTTACAAGACCATTTAGTTTCATGTAGAAGTCATCAAGATGATCTGATTCTTTCATACACAGAGCCTCGAAATCTGCCTTCAAAGTTTGGACTCGAGCCTGTTTCACTTTCTCTGCTCCTTGACAAAGAGTTTTTATTGCATCCCCAGCCCCCTTTGCTATCTTTTTCTCTGCGATTGAAAGCAGAACATCCTCAGGAATACCCTGATACACCATTGCCAACGCAATCTTGTCTAGTTTCTCATCGACTGCCGTTTTCGGATCACTTGGTTCAACAGCGCCCCATACTCCTTGGGCTTGCATGAAAACCTTCATTTTGAGGGACCAAGCAGTGTAATTGCTTCTGGCCAACAGTGGGTAACTCAACCCAAACGACCCTCCTTTCCCCTTGTTTAGATCCACAGCTGACATTCTCCTGTGCCCTGGTTTGCTCTGATACCAAGTGTTACATATAAAGTTTATACATATAATTATATGTGTTCAATATATGAAGACTGTATTTGCAAAGCTCCACGAGGTGATTTTATCCAATCAACGAGTACAAGATTAAATAAGGGAAAACAAACAACTGATATGCTAAAAACTAGGACAACTCTGCAACCAAACTCCTAAA
This sequence comes from Saposhnikovia divaricata, assembly GCA_036435485.1. Taxonomy (NCBI): domain Eukaryota; kingdom Viridiplantae; phylum Streptophyta; class Magnoliopsida; order Apiales; family Apiaceae; genus Saposhnikovia; species Saposhnikovia divaricata. The sequence goes on along the minus strand of CM071594.1, from coordinate 130,557,930 downwards.
TCAACTCCACCTCTAGCTTATCACAGAAAACACTCAAACTGACTCCACTAATTTAGCACGACCAAGTCATGCACATTAACAGACACAACGAACTAAAATAAATGCAAATATAATTATTTAGGAAATACATATTTTGAGATTAAAATCCAATAGGAATAAGATTTGAAGTATAAAATTAATAAATATTGAAATCTCATTCCATTTCATTTCATTCTATTCATTCCAACCAAACACAACATAAAGGTAGTGAAGTTGAAAATGGAGCCAAGTCAATTAGCCTCTTATATATTCCAAATTCTTATAAGATCCGAAGGACTTTTTGCATCTCTATGCCTGATAATGCTAGTTTGTTGACATTTGTAGTTAACAGAATTTTTTTATTTACATTTTTTTTATTTTTGAAGGTATTGAGAAAAAATCAGGTAAAAGTTATTAAATAATCAAAAATATTAAGTGAAATGAATTTTTTTTCTTAATTCGATAATTTAATTCGATAATTAATTTCAACCAAAATAATTATTACAATTTGATAAATAACTGAAATTATATCTATTTATTATTCGTTTATTAAATTTTTTAAATCTAATATTAAATAAATTTCATTTTGATCACCAAATAACCGAATCTAATTTGAAACACTAATTTCAAGTTGAGAGTAAATTCCAACATGTTTCTTTTTACTAGATCATATTGTAATTGATTTAAGGTTCTTACCATATTTCTTGGTACAGGATGCGAAAGAATATATAAAGTACTTGTGTATTAATTTTCTCCGATACTTCAACCTATATTATATTATTATGAATAGCGTTCATATATATTTTTATATCATACATTATCATAAATTAAATTAAATGTACACATCAAGTATTGTCTTATAATTTTTAAACTGAGCAATTCACATCTATATGTACAAAAAGTTTATTAAAAATGTGATTTATTTGAAAATACTTATAATGCGTTGAATCCATTCATTCAAAAACTGTGTAAGAAAAACTAAAAAAATTGTGGATGAAGGAACAAAATGGCACAAATTTTGATAAAAATGTCAAAAATGACATTTGCTAAAAACACTGCCCTTTAATAACACTTTCTTAACGTAGCTACAATGCGCGTTTTACGTCAAAAACGCATTTAGAATATGCGTTATAGGGTCAAAACGCATGTACAAAATGCATTTTTGACGTAAAATACATGTTGTAGATGCGTTTTCAGCCATAATGCTATTACTACTTGCGTTTTCAGCAAAAGCAATTTTTTTTAAGCATTACTTTAAGTTGGGTTAACTAATTTTTTTTTATTTTTACTAAATATATATTTGCAAATACTATTAAAAAACATATAATCATAGCCATTTCATATTGTACTTTTTTTATTTGTCATTTTGAATATTTCTAAAATTCAAAATGGAATTGTTGAACCCCAAAAGTTAACTGTTGAATTTCTAAGGGAATACATATAAAATTTACCGAGTCCGGCAGCTTGATTTTTAAAAAAACGGGGCAGGATAAGTTAGGTTTTAGGAACAACCCTAAACCCTAAGTCCGTATAAGGTTTATTCGTCATTCTGAATATTTCTAAAACCCAAAATGAAATTATTGAACCCCAAAATTTAACTATTGAACTCCTAAAGGAATATAGATAAAATTTAAAAATTTTAATTGAAAAAATTAAAAATAAAATTTTAATAATTTAATAATAACATTTTAATGTTTAAAATATTACATTAATGTTTTTTATGTAGTATTGAGAATGGGTTTAAAAAAATGAAAACGTTATTTTAGAAAAAGAAAAAAGAAAAAAAAACATGTATATAACATTATGAAAGTGGTAGTGGAGAGCTAGTTTTTCAGAATCTTCCATTTTAGACATTCAACCCCAGTTTTGGACATTTTCTCAAAAATTGTGTCCTTCGAAAGTTGAAGAGTACCCTTTTGGTAAATTGGGTTCATCTGATTCAGCTGCCTGAATCACTGTCCTGTTGCTTGAATTTTACAATCAGGTAAAAGACTGAACCTTTCTTGAATTTATGTATACAGTTATATATTTGTATACTTGTATGTATATCTTATATAGCTAGCTACTAATGAGCTGCTCTAATGGCTTTAAAGCTCTCATCTCTAAGATTTTCCAAGAAATTATTGAGATGGGTCCCCTTAAATATGAATTATTCTTCAGTTTCTTGTGCAAGTGAACTGAAAATTGTACCTGAAACAGATGAGAAACAACTTAGTTCTGTTGAGTTTGATAGGTTCTTGAAAAATAAGATTACCCCAGATAGCTTAATCAAGGTTTTGGATTCTACACAAGATGTGAACTTCTCGGTGAAAGTTTTTAAATCAGCATCCCTTCAGAAAAGGTTTAAGCACAATGTAGATACTTATTTTCGAGTAATTTATAAGTTGGGAATGTCGGGGATGATTGAGGAAATGGAGGGGTTTTGTAAAGAATTGGTTAAGGAGAAATGCCTAGGTTTCGAAGAAGGGCTTTTGAGATTGTTGGATTTGTTTGTTAAAGAACGTAGGTTGGATGAAGCTTTAGTGGTTCTTGGCAGTTTTGGGTCTGGTTATTGTAATGTTTCGATTGGTGTGTTTAATGTTTTGATGGGTTCCCTTGTGGAGGGGAAAAAAGATTTGAAATCTGTGTTGTTTGTGTATAAGGAAATGGTTAAAGCGGGGATTGTTCCGACGGTTGATACGTTGAATTGTTTGATAGAGGCTTTGTTTGAGGCCAATGAAGTGGATATTGCTTTGAATCAATACAGAAGGATGAGGAAGAAAGGGTGCGTTCCTAGTAGCAGAACATTCGAGATGGTTATAAGCAGTCTTGTTGCTCGGAATCGGGAGGAAGAATCAAAGATCGTTTTGAGGGAAATGTCTGAGCTTGGATGTGAGCCAGATTTGAAGTTCTACACCCATATAATACCCATATTTTGTAGGCTAAATGAATTGGAAGTTGGGATGAGGCTGTTTAAAAAGATGAGAAGTTCGAACATTGTGCCAGATACATTGACCTACGGAGTTTTGATGAAGTCCTTATGTGAGCATCTCCGTGTTGATGATGCAATAGTCCTTCTCGATGAGATGGAACATCTAAATTTGACACTACCTGATCATGTGTTTGTCAACATAGTTGATGGGTTTTGTGCATCAAGTAAGCTAAACGAAGCTAAATTGTTTCTGCAAGATAGACATATATTGGACATATGTTCTCATAATACACTTCTTAAAGAGTACTGCATTTCTGGTTACCTTTGTGATGCAAAAAATGTATTTGATAGAATGATAGAAATGAAAATAGATGACAATGAATCGTGGAACAACCTTCTCAGATGCCTTGCTCTGAGTTTGGGAATCAACAAAAGTCTGGAATTTCTTGGTAGAATGATTGTTTCTTCTATTTCTCCTGAATGTGCCACCTACTCTGCTCTTATTATTGCCAAATGCAAAGCAAGTGAATTAGATGATGCTCTGAAGCTTTTCAGTCAGGTATGTGCCAGAAGTTGGGTTTTGGATGAGATCTCTTACGCTGAACTAGTACAATGTCTTTGCCAAAAGGAAAAGATTCACGAGGCCGTTGAGGTTTTTTGCTATATGTCTGGTAATAGATGCTCGTTGTTGATGTCTTCCTTCAATTTTCTTGTAGAAGGGCTTTGTACAATTGGAGAGGTTGAGACCGCTGTCAGGTTGCTCTCATTGACCAACTATTCTGGCACATCTTGTGCTAGTGCTACTTACAGTACTATCATGCTAGGTTTGTTCAAATCTAAGAAGGTTAATGATCTTTTCATAATAGTTGCGAGAATGTTTGTAGAAGGTTGTCCTCTTGATGTTGAAGCGTATTGCATCCTCATCCAAAGCATGATTGCAGTTGGTCGAGCAAAGGATTGTATTGTCTTTTTAAAGTTAATGTTAAGTGAGGGCTTGATACCGCATCAAGATACATTAGCTAATCTGATTTCCATTTTGGCGAAGCAGTCTCAGTTGCACATGATTTTGCCTATAATTAGTAGATATTTATCTAAGTATGAAATTCTTAGTCCAGCTATGTACAATATGCTTATAAACGGTATTTGGAATGAGGGTTATAAAACTGAGGCTTCTCATCTATTGGATATCATGTTGGAAAAGGGTTGGATTCCAGATGCTAGTACCCATAAATTGTTGATAAGTTCCTCTCTTCCTGAGGAAAAAGACGAGAAAAGGTCTGGATGTGAAAATGCTCATGTGCAAGATAAAGTAAGTAGCATTCTTGCTGACGGTCTAGCGTAAGCTATAAATTTTTTCTACAAGAGGACGATACCTGTGCATTTTCCGAATCCTTTCACTGGACGGAGAAATGCTTTATAGCTGCAAGTTTAAAGTGTTAACAGCAAATGTACAATTGGGGGCTGAATTTGTTAAGAACGACAAGGCTGCAGAAATCGTCTTTTCACTTCTGAAATGAGATAGGTTAGTTTATCAGGTTGTGTTGCGACAATCTGGACCATTTTTACTTCTGCCATAAGAACAAAAAATTTTGTGGTCATGCTTGCCATCAGTTACGTGTTTTGAATCAAGCTATGTTTCTTTTTCTTTGGTCTTCTTCTATGCTTCTTTCTGTTGTATTTATTCAAACTCCTGCTAGATATATATGTTATGTTTGTCTTCTGTATAATATACACCTCGGTAGGATATATGCTTCATCTTAAGATTGATCAAGATTCTATTTATATTTAACATTGATGGTTGAGACTGATCTAAGGTTAACGTTCTCATCCTCATCCCCCGTGTTTTTAAATACATATGCACATTAACTTATGAGGCAGGGTATTCACAATAACAAATTAACAATAAAAAAACATTTTTTACATCCCTAACTTGAGCATCGATTGGCAGGGTTTTATGTTCTTCTACAAGAGGATTGATGTGTTCTGTCTTTATTTGAATGAATGAGAGTCATTATGCAGACCGTGGGGAGTAATTGTAATGTGTATGTTGAATTTAGGGGGAGAAGTGAACAAATTTTAAACTTTTGGAGGAGGAATCAGGTATATCTATATCTAAAATTTAAAATTTCCGTGTATCAAATATTAAAGCTTTGAGGGTTTGGGGGTTCATATGAAGTTGAAGTGTCTTGTTAGTGCATTATCTTCTTGCATTTGCTTTTGCAGGAGTCCTTGTACAAATAAAGTTGATGACCAGGAGCAATCAGTGGTATAAGGACGCAAGTTCATCTCTCTTGTATTAGCAGCCTCAACGTCAATTTCCTGTGGATGTGTAATGCAGAACTTGTATATGCCTTCAGTGGTATAAGAGTGCAAGTTTATCTTTCTTGTTAAGTTTGCTCTTCATTTTTTGGCTGTTGACCTGTTGTGTTCTATGGCAAGAGTCAAATAATGACTACTAGGGATGCCCAGGTTTTGTGGCTTTGCTTGTCCTCAGTATGCGGCCGACATATAATAGCAGTCGATTCAGGTGTTTAAGGAAGCTTATTGGACGGTTTTACGCCGTTTCGTTGTTCAAACTGAACTTTTATTAAGAAGATTGTTTCCAGCATCAGTTTGTGTTGGTTTTTGTCAAATTTGATTTTTTTTTATTAATCACAAATTTCACAATTATACTTAAAAAAGTCTCCACTGCAGAGAGATAGTGTAATGTTGTACATATCTTATGCAAGACATCGCGACGAAATTGAATATTAACTTCCATTTTCTAGAATTATAAACAATCATCATTACATGAACTTGGAATACTATTTTGTATTTGTTAGAGTGAAGACGGAATGACACACATAAACAAGAGATAACTCCTCCTGTCCCAGACTTTATTGATAATTTTCTGAATGCCCTCAAGGCTAGTACAACTGATTCTTAAATAGAAAAACAAATAAACTACTAATGGAAATAAGGATCATCTTCCTCGACACATGGGATCTGATCAGACCATCATACTCCATGATATATGGGATTTGATCTTATCTCCATATCTTAATATCTTCTGCATTAACTATAGCATCTCCTCATTTATTTACTAATATTCTCTACTTAGTGAAAGATCATATATCATTGATGTTGTTTATCCTTCACCAATCTTCACATATCTTTTCTGGTACGTCTCCTATAAACTAGAAATGGTTTCGGAATTCGTGGAACTTCTTTATTTGTAGTCTGACCAGAATTTGTAACAATACCCTCCCCTTGAAACGATGCCTTGTCCCCAAGGCTGTAAGAAGGAAATTGGCGCACAAAGTCTGCGCGGTCTACCCAAGTAGCCTCATCTGGGCTACGCCCCTGCCACTGCACTAGCAGTTGGGAAACAGATGTAGAACCATGTTTCACCGTACGAGTGGCAAGAATAGCAGCAGATTCAAAATCATTTGTAGCTGGTATACTCAAAGCTGGAGGCAAAGTAGTTATTGGAGGATGTCTGCCCACGGATGGCTTCAATTGCGACACGTGAAATACAGGGTGAATGCGACTATCCGTGGGAAGTTTTAGGCGATAAGCTACAGTGCCAACACGCTGCAAAATCTCAAAAGGCCCGTAATAGCGAGAAGAATGAACTCGATTCGAAAGTGTTCATTGCCTGTGAGGCCGAATTTTGAGGAAAACCATATCACCTTCCTTGAAAACCACATCCCGCCTGTGTGCATTAGCTGCCTTTGTCATGCGTTGTTGAGCTCTTTGTAAATGATATTTTAGCTGTCGTATCACCTCATCCCTGTCTTGCAATTGGTCTGCCAAGGCCTGAACTCGACATTCTCCAGGTAGGAATTGTAGTAGTGAGGGTGGGGAACGACCATATACCACTTGAAATGGGGTTGTGTTGGCAGAAACATGATAAGAAGAATTATACCAATATTCTGCCCATGTAATGTATTTAGCCCAGATGCGAGGCTGTTCTGAACAAAAGCAGCGTAAATATGTTTCTACACATCGGTTGAGAACTTCAGTTTGACCATCTGACTCGGGATGATACGCTGAACTCATCCTTAATTTTGTTCCCATGAGCCGAAAAATCTCCTGCCAGAAAGAACTCATAAAAACAGAATCACGATCACTAACAATGGTTTGAGGGACACCATGAAGTCGTACAACCTCCCTAATAAATAAATCAGCCACCGAACGTGCAGTGTAAGGATGCTTTAGAAGAAGAAAATGACCATATTTGGACAGGCGGTCAACTACCACCAACAGACAATCAAAACCTTGCGACTTTGGTAGTCCAGTGATGAAATCCATTGATAGATCCTCCCAAATGCGATCTGGAATAGGCAATGGTTGAAGAAGACCTGCTGGTGAAAGAGCTTCATATTTAGTACGCTGGCACACCAAACAAGAGGCAACAAATTCTTTCACAGACTTAAACATATGTTGCCAGTACAAGGAAGACGCAAGACGGCGATATGTTCGTAATGCACCAGAATGGCCACCTGATGGAGTTGAGTGAAATTCTTCTAGTTAGGATGGAATCCAAGAAGATGAAGAGGGAACTACCAAACGTCCCTTATAGTATAATTCTACTTAATGAAAGATCATATATCATTGATCTTGTTTATCCTTCAGCAATCTTCACATATCTTTTCTGGTACGTCTCCTATAAACCAGAAATGGTTTCGGAATTCGTGGAACTTCCTTATTTGTAGTCTGACCAGAATTTGTAACAATATTCCATTTTTTTCTTCTTCAAAGCTGTACATGGTGTTTTCCTAGTACCTTAATTTCAAATTAGAGTCTTTGCTTTCTTAATTTTACTCTCTTTTCTTTTTCTGTTCCAATATTAATTATGAACTCCCAGATTATGTGGAAATTACGGATGCCTCTTAATCCCCTCCCCAGGAAAACCAGTATAAGATCAATGTCCAAACCACAATAGGTTCCAACAGAAACTACGGTGGTGTAGGAATTATTTTTAGAGAACAGACAATACGTCATAGTAAAAGAAATTCCGGGACTCACCTCACTTTCGAAAACTCATATCTTTGAAATTTACTCCGTAACATAACATGCTTGATTCGATGGTTGGGATAACGTTGTAACGTAAATTGGGGGTAACATGAGGCTTTTGAATAAGCAGCCAGGAAGAGCAGATAAGGACATGCAAATCTTTAAAAGAAATTTGTAATGGAGAATAAAAAAACTTAGTTGATGGAAATGTTGGTTGTAACACCCTCACATGCCCACAATAATAATATAAACATTTATACTCAATTAAATATTAATATAGGAGAAATTTTAGAAATTTCGGCATGATGTAATCATAAACCGGACTAATCACCTGCTCAAGCAACTAAGTATAACTGAAACAGTCCACAAGCACAAGTTATACTAAACCATAAGAAAATAAAACCATAACAACCCAGACCGCACACAGGTCACTGTATGAAACAACTATCAATAGCTATTACAACCCAGAACTGAATTAAATAATATACAACCCATCAAATATGATAATCTGCCTACAAATACAGATATAATATAAACAAAGATATATGTCACTACCCAACCAACCGCCTCGACCCTCTGACTGCCTCGGTGACTACCCCAACCCGACGGGCCACTTCTTCTAGACATGCTCTGGCTTAGCTGAGGAAACAGAATTAGCAAGCAAGTGAGCCAAAATGCTCAGCAAGTATATATATGTAAAATTAAAACATCAACAACTGAAATGTCTGCAAGATGGTCAAGAATCAGCAAACAACAATATATATAAGCTCAACTGAAAATTTATCATTCGTCCGAATCATAAAATAGAAGAGGATTGGACTATCATGCATTTTATAAATAAAACAATTACAAGGTTAGGCTGCTGATCAGTCACGCACTAACCCCGGACAAACGCACACAGCAATGTCCTTAATGGATCCACGGCACACATTGGCCTTAATTATTTCTGACCACGAATCTGGTCCGACCCTTACGGTCCACATTTAAAAAAAACTAACAGTCCAATCCTAACTAAACATCAGGTGTCGGAACAATCGACCACCCTAACTGTCAAACACCCTGGACACTTTCGTTCCAGATTAACATCTCAAATCTCACCAATAGCATAAGGTCGGGTAATCTCGGAATTAAATAGCAACAAGTTCGATATGGCAAAAAGGGGTATTGATTTAAGTCAAGCTACTAAAGGATCAACGAAAACGATATAATCAACTTGGGGTATAACAATTGAATATTCATAATTAATGGAAATTTTCGGAACAGTCATGTCAAGGGTAAATCAATTACATAAGAATCAAGTTACGATAACCATAATTCGCTTGAAATATAAGTGAAGCGGTTTACTTGAAAGAGAGGTGGAACAATATACTTGCAAGGGATATGGATATAATCAATTCACTAAAAGAATCAACAATTCAGTAGAATCAATGTGGGGTATAACAATTATGTATTCGAAATTTCGGGAAATTAACAGAATAATTATAGCAGGAATAATTCGAATGAGCATATGAATCAGGTTTTATAATCATAACTCATTTAAAAGATAATTGAAACAATTTACTTGCCTTAGCTAGACAATCACAGAATCCGAAGTGTCTTTACGTCCTCAGCTTTAGCCTTCCCTTTATCCACAGAATCTACACATAATATAACACTATTTTAGAATCCTGTTTAATACTCGCTAATCAATATAAGCATTCCACTAAGTCTACCCCTGCGAATAGTCCCATAATTTATGCTTATTCAATAATATAGTCGCATTGACACAAACTACATAGATTTTTAAAATATGAAGCCCGACTCACAACTCGTATAAATTGTATAATTATACATACTCGTTTTCAAGAAATGATTCTTTAATATTTTAGAAAAATTTTGACGGCATCCCCTTTATACGGGGGACTGCCAGTCGGGATACAGCCGACACAACCAACACAAATCTCAATTACTAATCGAATCCATAATTAGTATTCAATCCCAATTCACATTCCAATTTACTGACTCATAATCTAGTACAATTTAAGCAATTAATAACAACTCAAAAATAAATTACAATTTATTAGGTAATTACTAAATAATAAATATTAAATATTTTTGGCTCAGAAAATAATCATCATCGCCAATTTTATACCCTCGACTCAAATTAAATCACCGTCGAGGGGGCAAAATCCCGAGGGCGCCCAAATTAGGGTTTCCAACTCGGAATTCCACACTTACTATTTTAATACGAATCAATTAACAATCAATTCTCGGAATTAATCAATCATCACTGTAAAAATCAACAATGTAGCAATTACAAGTCGGAAATTTATAGAACCAATTAATCAAATCAAATGGATCATCGTTGGCCAAGGAAAACTCACGGTGGAGCTCCCCTTTCGGAAACTGCGACACCAGAATTTCTCACCCAACTACATAACCACAATCGATTTAATACAACCCAAAACAACAATTTAGTAACAGAATCGAGGAAAGGAACTAGAGCACAGGAATATAACCAGAACAGGGGATTCAAACATAGCCACACGGCTACACAACACACACTTCGAACACAACATACGCAATCGACACTGTCACCGTGCAACACAAAGCAACACAGCCCCGACTCGAGCCACCCACACACACATTCACGGTTTCAATACACACACACACTATCGCCATTGTAACAAGAACAGGGGAGGGGTAATCTCCAGGTTTGTAGTGTACCCAGCATACATTAGTTCACCATACATAAACCCACGACCTCAATTACACACACCCAATACATATACACTCACACCCACATCAACAGTCGATGGCCAAAACAGGGAAGGGAAGAATTGGTGACACCCATACACGGCAGGAGAAAAAAGAGGAACACCTTGCTGTATAATTACACACACAGATACGTTCATACACACGCACACAAGCACTCACGCACACCTAGAGGACTACAGACTGCGGGGGAAACGAGTACCAGGAGCAGAATCGAACAACAATACATTAACAAGAACTTAATCGCGACTTACATGAGCAAAGGAAGGATTTCAGTGGACAAAATTAGAGAAACCCGTGAGGAATCGAAAGATATGAGAGGGAGGTTGAAGAACGGCGGTGAGACAACACAAGAATGACCCAACTGAATTAGGGATTTAGATTATATTGATTTGGGGGAAAAATATCAAAAAAAAAAAACATTTTTCATGAATTCTTTTAAATAAAAAAAAAATCAAATTTGTAAAATCACAATTTAAATACAAAATGAATGGAATATTACATTTTAAAATTTAAAAATGAAAAATGTAAAATTACAATCACCCACATATTTTTAAAATATTTTTAGGATTTAAAACGAATTAAATATGATTTTTACAAAATTAAACCATTAAATCGGAAAATAATTCGTAAAATCAATTTAAAATCCTTGAACCCAAAAAGAATCCACCCAATATTTTTAAAAGTCATGTAAACTAATAAAATCAATAATGAAAAAGATTTCAGGATTTCTGCTAATCCCGAGAATTTTATAAAATTCTCAGAAGGTAATTATAACACAAATAAATAGGAAATAAATCCCAAAAATATAATTAAAATAGTCGGGCTTACATAACACATATAAAATATCAACCTGACCTCCAAATATTATTCCTCAATATAATACTTCCTCAACCAATACACACACCACATAATTTATATTTAGTATAAAATAGATAACTTTTAATAATTAAATATTCTGAAATTTCTAAGGCGTTATAACCTTCCCCCCTTAAAAGGATTCTGTCCCCAGAATCTCACCTAAGAGAATAATTGAGGATACTTCTCCAGCATATCGCTTTCCAACTCCCAAGTTGATTCTTCCACCTTGGGATTTCTCCACAAAACTCTCACTATAGGAATTGTTTTATTCCTCAAAACCTTTTCTTTTCGATCTAGTATCTTGATAGGCTGCTCCACATAAGATAAATCTGGCTGAATCTCTATCGGCTCATATTCAATGACATGTTTAGAATCCAGATGGTACTTCTTAAGCATGGATACATGGAACACGTTATGGATATGTTGCATATGAGGCGGTAAAGCTAACTCGTAGGCGACTTTCCCGACTTTCTTCAATACCTCGAAAGGCCCAACAAATCTTGGACTTAATTTTCCTTTCTTGCCAAATCTTACTAATCCTTTCCACGGAGATACTTTCAACAGTACTTGCTCTCCTTCTTCGAATTCCATATTCTTTCTGGCCAAATCAGCATACTTCTTCTGTCGGTTCTGAGCTGTCACTAACCGTTTCTGAATAAGTTGAACTATTTCCTTGGTTTGCTGCACTAACTCAGGTCCGAGTATCTTTCGCTCGCCAACTTCTTCCCAGTATACTGGAGATCGACACTTTCGTCCATATAACGCTTCATATGGTGGCATACCGATACTAGCATGAAAGCTATTGTTGTATGAAAATTCCACTAACGGCAAGTGTTCATCCCAACTTCCTGCAAAATCCAATGCACAAACTCGGAGCATGTCTTCAATTGTCTGAATCGTTCTTTCACTTTGACCGTCAGTCTGAGGATGGTAAGCAGTACTCATTTTTAATTCGGTGCCCAAACATTCTTGAAAACTTCTCCAGAATCTCGAATTAAATCTTGGATCTCGATCTGAGACTATTGATACTGGAACTCCATGTCGCACCACAATTTCTTTTATGTATAGATGAACTAATTTGTCTAATGAAAACCTCTCATTTATTGGAAGAAAGTGGGCAGATTTCGTTAATCGATCAACAATTACCCAGATAGCATCATGATTAGCTCTCGTCCTTGGCAATCCAACCACAAAGTCCATTGCAATATGTTCCCATTTCCACTCGGGAATCTCTAATGGTTGTAGCATCCCACTTGGCCTTTGATGTTCTGCTTTTACTTTCTGACAGGTCAAGCACTTACTTACCCATTCAGCAATATCTCTCTTCATATCCGGCCACCAGAAATTTCTTTTCAAGTCTCGATACATTTTCGTACTTCCTGGATGAATCGAATATTTTGAACTGTGGGCTTCCTGTAGAATCTCATTCTTCAACTCTGCCACATTGGGTATCCAAATACGTGAAGAAAATCTCAATATCCCCTTGTCATCTACTTGAGTGCATATTTCCTCACCTGTTAACTTGTTCACATCTCCGCTCATGACTTCCTCCTGGCATCTGCGAATCTTTTCTAATAATTCTGGCTGAAACGTCATAGTGTACACCGTATCTGTACTACTTGCAGGCATACACACCTCTATCTCTAATCTTTCAAACTCTTTGTATAATTCCTCAGGCATAGTCAACATACTGATTTTCTCCTTCCTACTTAAAGCGTCCGCCACCACGTTCGCCTTCCCAGGGTGATAGTTGATGGTACAATCATAATCCTTGAGTAATTCCAACCATCTTCTCTGTCTCATATTTAGCTCCTTCTGGGTGAAGATATACTTCAAGCTCTTATGGTCTGTATAAATTTCACACTTTTCCCCATACAAATAATGTCTCCAAATCTTCAAGGCGAAAACAATCGCGGCTAATTCTAAGTCATGAGTAGGATATTTCTGTTCGTGAGGTTTCAATTGTCTCGAAGCGTAAGCAATTACCTTTCCGTGCTGCATTAGTACACATCCCAAACCTTTGTGAGATGCATCACTGTAGATCACAAAATTTCCCTTTTCATCTGGAAGTGTCAATACAGGTGCAGTCACCAATTTCTTTTTCAATTCCTGGAAACTTTCTTCACACTTCTCATTCCACACAAACTTTTCATTCTTCCTTGTCAACTTTGTTAGTGGGGTGGCTATCTTCGCAAAGTCTTGAACAAATCTTCGATAATATCCCGCCAATCCTAAGAAACTTCGAACTTCGGTGGGTGTTTTAGGTCGGTCCCAATTCATCACGGCTTCAATTTTAGCAGGATCCACCTTAATCCCTTCACTGCTGATGACATGCCCTAAAAACTGCACTTCTTTCAGCCAAAACTCACATTTAGAAAATTTCGCATACAATTTCTCTTTCCTCAACGTTTCTAAGGCTATTCTCAAATGCCCTGCATGCTCTTCCTCGGTCTTCGAGTATATCAGAATATCATCTATAAACACAATCACAAACTTATCCAAATACTTCTTGAAGACTCTATTCATTAGGTCCATGAACGCTGCTGGTGCATTAGTTAACCCAAAGGCCATCACTAAGAACTCGTAGTGCCCATACCTAGTCCGAAACGCTGTTTTTGGAACGTCTTCCGGTCTAATCTTTAATTGAAAATATCCTGACCGCAAATCAATCTTCGAGAAACAAGTTGCTCCTTTTAATTGATCAAATAAATCGTCAATTCTTGGTAAAGGGTATTTATTCTTAATGGTCAACTTATTTAATTCCCGATAATCGATACACAGTCTCATACTTCCATCCTTCTTCTTTACAAATAATACCGGAGCTCCCCACGGCGATACACTAGGTCTAATAATACCTTTCTCCAGAAGATCTTGCAATTGAACTGCCAATTCCTTCATCTCTACAGGTGCCATTCGATAAGGAGCCTTTGACACTGGTTCAGTTCCGGGGGCTAAATCGATGGTAAATTCTATTTCTCTATCCGGAGGTAATCCGGGAAGTTCATCCGGAAAAACATCAAGAAATTCATTCGCCACTGGAATTTCCTCTATCTTAGGCACCTCTTGACTAGTATCCATGACATAAGCCATATAGCCCTCGCATCCTTGCCTCAACAACCTCTTTGTTTGAATGATCGTTAAAAATCTCCTATTTTGCCTCTGACCCCTAAAGGTAACCTCTACATTATCAGAGGGTTTAAGGATCACCTTCTTATTCTTACAATCAATTTGGGCATTATTCTCTGTTAACCAATCCATTCCTAAGATAACATCAAATTCACCTAACTGAAAGGGTATCAAATTAGCGTAAAAACAATGCCCTGAAATATCAATCTTGCAACGAGGACACACTTGAGTAACCGGAATTCGTTCTGAATTAGCTATTTCTATAACTATAGCTTCACGTAACATGCATACCTCACAATTTAACTTTTGAACAAATTCTTTGGATATAAAGGATTTCGTAGCCCCGGAATCAATTAACACTTTAGCTTGAACAGAATTTACAGGGAGCGTACCTGCTACCACATCCGAATTCTTAATAGCTTCGTTCAGAGTCATGTTGAAAGTCCTCGCCACTGGTCTGATACTTGATGTTGGGGGTGCTTCAATTGCTTGCAGTATTGGGTTAGCCAGAACTGGGGGTTTCACTACAGGTACTTTACAGTCTTTCATTATATGCCCTGGCTTCCCACAACGGTGACACACAATTCCTGCCTTGCATTCCCGAGCATAATGACCTTTTTGATTACATTTGAAACACGTCACCTCCAGCTTTGTACACACTCCAGGATGCCTTTTTCCACAAGTCCTGCATTCTACCAAGGGTGGCCTAACCAATTTCTGTTGACTCGCATCTTGAATTCTATTTCCTTGGCCCCCATTCCCTGATCCCGGCTTCTTAAGGTTCCCATACTTTCCTGGCTGGAATCCTGGCTTTTTATTTGACACATTATGAGAACTGCCTTGCTCTTGTCGTTCCCCCATTGACCCAGCCTTCCTTTTCTTTCCTTCTTTTTCCTTGAAGTATAATTCGCTTTCCCCTTCAGCTATCATGGCCTTTTGCACCACTGCTGCATAAGTCTCCAACTCCAAAACTGCTAGTTTAGTACGAATCCACGGTTTCAATCCTTGTTGAAACCTCTTAGCCTTCTTCCTCTCCGTATCCACATAGGCCGGAGCAAACCTAGCTAGTTCCGTAAACTTGGTTTCATATTCTGTCACCGACATTTTCCCTTGTTTCAGCTCCAAAAACTTCATCTCCATCTGGTCTTTCATATAGTCGGGGAAATACTTTTCCAAAAATAGCTCTGTGAACCTTTCCCAAGGAATCACCTCAGTAGCTTCCAACATCTTCACCGACTCCCACCAGTAAGTAGCTTCATTCTTCAAGAAATAACTTACATATTCAGTTTGTTTGTCTGCTGGGACCCCCACCAGTGCAATGGCTTTTTCCATCTCTTTTAACCAAGACCTCGCCTCCACCGGGTCCGCTGTCCCTTTAAACTCAGGAGGTTTTACTGCCTGGAAAGACTTAAAAGTAACCACCGGAGGAACAGGTGGCTGCTGCTGCTGCTGCTGCTGTTGCTGTTGTTGTTGCTGTTGTTGCTGTTGTTGCTGTTGTTGCTGTTGTTGCTGTTGTTGCTGTTGAGCCAACAACTGCTGCTGTAACTGCTGTTGTTGCTGTGCCAGAGTAGCAGTCTGCTGAACAAGAGTTTGTAATATTTGTGCTAAGGCAGGGTCCATCTGACCAACAGGAGGTGGGTTAGCCTGTTCACCCTGATCGGTGGTTCGGGTATTTTGTTTCTTCTTTTTCGGAGGCATATTTCTGAAATCAATGAACAATTGTATTAAATTCAAATTCAGAAAATAATAGCTCAAAATGATCCAACTTAAACAAACAATGCATATATTACTGAAAAAGAATTTGAGGTCTCCAACCAATATTCCGGTCAACAATTGATTCACAAGGTGCAATAGGATATCAATCCAAGGTTACACAAGGTATTCACAAACGTTCAATAGGTGCAATAAAGAAACAATAGTCATAATGCTAAGGTCAAACATAGTATCGAAAGTAAAAACAATGCTAGAAGGAAATGGTGCTGAAAGTAAATATGAAACGAGCAGTAAATAAGATGCTTAAGTAAATGACAGTATAAGGAAATTTAACACAGTTCGGCAAAAGTGATAAGGATATATATAGATAGATCAGATACAAGCGTAAGAACAACGCTTCGATAAGGGTACAACATAATGCTAAAAGAGGAGACTGCTAACATCTAGTCACAGTACAACAGATATACAACAAAACTGGTCGCACTGCAAATCCTGACGTACTACTACTGCCATAACATGCCTCTAAATACCACATCATCATACTACCCTAATCATCACTGGTCATCATCGTCATCCGACTCTCCCCGCCAAGCTGATCCCAAAATGCTCTCCAGCTCTGCCGTCACCAGACCTAGAGTCACCTGCTGTGTCACAAATGCCGGCTCATCTCGGGATCTCATCCGTCCCCGCCTAATGACAACACGTCTAAGAGCTCGTACTCGCCTCCGGACATCCTCCAGCTCAGCCACCGCTCTATCTCTATCTCTAGCCCGATCCTCCTCCCCAGCCCTCATAGCCCTCCACTCTGCCATCTGCCCTAAGAGATAGTCCTTCTCTCGGGCCACTCGCTCGTACACATGATATGGGACAGGCTGAGGAGTATACTGGTATGCTGGCCCATTCACCGAGCCCTGCGATCCTACGAACGGCTGCATAACCCCTGGGGAAATCTGCTGCGGTACAGAAGCCCCTCCTTCCGGATCCTCGTCCGGGTCTGAATCGGAACCAGAAGCAGGTGCCTGAAGTATACATATATATATATAATTAGACTTCCTATCTCTCACGAAACAATCCTAACCTTTCTCATAACTCTACCCCGACTCCCCACCTAATTGTTTCAGTGACTGTGACCTGTGGCTCTGATACCAACTTGTAACACCCTCACATGCCCACAATAATAATATAAACATTTATACTCAATTAAATATTAATATAGGAGAAATTTTAGAAATTTCGGCATGATGTAATCATAAACCGGACTAATCACCTGCTCAAGCAACTAAGTATAACTGAAACAGTCCACAAGCACAAGTTATACTAAACCATAAGAAAATAAAACCATAACAACCCAGACCGCACACAGGTCACTGTATGAAACAACTATCAATAGCTATTACAACCCAGAACTGAATTAAATAATATACAACCCATCAAATATGATAATCTGCCTACAAATACAGATATAATATAAACAAAGATATATGTCACTACCCAACCAACCGCCTCGACCCTCTGACTGCCTCGGTGACTACCCCAACCCGACGGGCCACTTCTTCTAGACATGCTCTGGCTTAGCTGAGGAAACAGAATTAGCAAGCAAGTGAGCCAAAATGCTCAGCAAGTATATATATGTAAAATTAAAACATCAACAACTGAAATGTCTGCAAGATGGTCAAGAATCAGCAAACAACAATATATATAAGCTCAACTGAAAATTTATCATTCGTCCGAATCATAAAATAGAAGAGGATTGGACTATCATGCATTTTATAAATAAAACAATTACAAGGTTAGGCTGCTGATCAGTCACGCACTAACCCCGGACAAACGCACACAGCAATGTCCTTAATGGATCCACGGCACACATTGGCCTTAATTATTTCTGACCACGAATCTGGTCCGACCCTTACGGTCCACATTTAAAAAAAACTAACAGTCCAATCCTAACTAAACATCAGGTGTCGGAACAATCGACCACCCTAACTGTCAAACACCCTGGACACTTTCGTTCCAGATTAACATCTCAAATCTCACCAATAGCATAAGGTCGGGTAATCTCGGAATTAAATAGCAACAAGTTCGATATGGCAAAAAGGGGTATTGATTTAAGTCAAGCTACTAAAGGATCAACGAAAACGATATAATCAACTTGGGGTATAACAATTGAATATTCATAATTAATGGAAATTTTCGGAACAGTCATGTCAAGGGTAAATCAATTACATAAGAATCAAGTTACGATAACCATAATTCGCTTGAAATATAAGTGAAGCGGTTTACTTGAAAGAGAGGTGGAACAATATACTTGCAAGGGATATGGATATAATCAATTCATTAAAAGAATCAACAATTCAGTAGAATCAATGTGGGGTATAACAATTATGTATTCGAAATTTCGGGAAATTAACAGAATAATTATAGCAGGAATAATTCGAATGAGCATATGAATCAGGTTTTATAATCATAACTCATTTAAAAGATAATTGAAACAATTTACTTGCCTTAGCTAGACAATCACAGAATCCGAAGTGTCTTTACGTCCTCAGCTTTAGCCTTCCCTTTATCCACAGAATCTACACATAATATAACACTATTTTAGAATCCTGTTTAATACTCGCTAATCAATATAAGCATTCCACTAAGTCTACCCCTGCGAATAGTCCCATAATTTATGCTTATTCAATAATATAGTCGCATTGACACAAACTACATAGATTTTTAAAATATGAAGCCCGACTCACAACTCGTATAAATTGTATAATTATACATACTCGTTTTCAAGAAATGATTCTTTAATATTTTAGAAAAATTTTGACGGCATCCCCTTTATACGGGGGACTGCCAGTCGGGATACAGCCGACACAACCAACACAAATCTCAATTACTAATCGAATCCATAATTAGTATTCAATCCCAATTCACATTCCAATTTACTGACTCATAATCTAGTACAATTTAAGCAATTAATAACAACTCAAAAATAAATTACAATTTATTAGGTAATTACTAAATAATAAATAATAAATATTTTTGGCTCAGAAAATAATCATCATCGCCAATTTTATACCCTCGACTCAAATTAAATCACCGTCGAGGGGGCAAAATCCCGAGGGCGCCCAAATTAGGGTTTCCAACTCGGAATTCCACACTTACTATTTTAATACGAATCAATTAACAATCAATTCTCGGAATTAATCAATCATCACTGTAAAAATCAACAATGTAGCAATTACAAGTCGGAAATTTATAGAACCAATTAATCAAATCAAATGGATCATCGTTGGCCAAGGAAAACTCACGGTGGAGCTCCCCTTTCGGAAACTGCGACACCAGAATTTCTCACCCAACTACATAACCACAATCGATTTAATACAACCCAAAACAACAATTTAGTAACAGAATCGAGGAAAGGAACTAGAGCACAGGAATATAACCAGAACAGGGGATTCAAACATAGCCACACGGCTACACAACACACACTTCGAACACAACATACGCAATCGACACTGTCACCGTGCAACACAAAGCAACACAGCCCCGACTCGAGCCACCCACACACACATTCACGGTTTCAATACACACACACACACTATCGCCATTGTAACAAGAACAGGGGAGGGGTAATCTCCAGGTTTGTAGTGTACCCAGCATACATTAGTTCACCATACATAAACCCACGACCTCAATTACACACACCCAATACATATACACTCACACCCACATCAACAGTCGATGGCCAAAACAGGGAAGGGAAGAATTGGTGACACCCATACACGGCAGGAGAAAACAGAGGAACACCTTGCTGTATAATTACACACACAGATACGTTCATACACACGCACACAAGCACTCACGCACACCTAGAGGACTACAGACTGCGGGGGAAACGAGTACCAGGAGCAGAATCGAACAACAATACATTAACAAGAACTTAATCGCGACTTACATGAGCAAAGGAAGGATTTCAGTGGACAAAATTAGAGAAACCCGTGAGGAATCGAAAGATATGAGAGGGAGGTTGAAGAACGGCGGTGAGACAACACAAGAATGACCCAACTGAATTAGGGATTTAGATTATATTGATTTGGGGGAAAAATATCAAAAAAAAAACATTTTTCATGAATTCTTTTAAATAAAAAAAAAATCAAATTTGTAAAATCACAATTTAAATACAAAATGAATGGAATATTACATTTTAAAATTTAAAAATGAAAAATGTAAAATTACAATCACCCACATATTTTTAAAATATTTTTAGGATTTAAAACGAATTAAATATGATTTTTACAAAATTAAACCATTAAATCGGAAAATAATTCGTAAAATCAATTTAAAATCCTTGAACCCAAAAAGAATCCACCCAATATTTTTAAAAGTCATGTAAACTAATAAAATCAATAATGAAAAAGATTTCAGGATTTCTGCTAATCCCGAGAATTTTATAAAATTCCCAGAAGGTAATTATAACACAAATAAATAGGAAATAAATCCCAAAAATATAATTAAAATAGTCGGGCTTACATAACACATATAAAATATCAACCTGACCTCCAAATATTATTCCTCAATATAATACTTCCTCAACCAATACACACACCACATAATTTATATTTAGTATAAAATAGATAACTTTTAATAATTAAATATTCTGAAATTTCTAAGGCGTTATATTGGTGTTCTCTTTTGGGCTGTTGGTGATAAGTAGTCCTTTTTCTTGCTTATTTTTCACCCGTAGATGTAATTCCTTTGTTTATTAATGCAGATGATTTGGGATACTGCAGAATCAGATTAGCTCAAGCTGCAGAATCAGTTTTTCGAAATTGAGTGTCAAAGTAGTACATAGAAGATTGCTTGTTTGAGACCACTCAGGTGCCACTTCTGAGAGAAGCAGACTCTACTGCATAGCCAAAACTCGACATGCTAATAAACAAGTCCAAAGCTACATGGTGTTTAGACCCAAGTAGTACCAATGAAATAATGAAGACCCTGCTACTTGATTTACATAATTTGTTTTAGATGCTGATCAAAATCACCCCGTAATAAGTTATAAAGTGTACTCGAATAACATGAGAGATGTTAAGTATACTTTTAAGGACTCATTGTTCATTCAAAGACTTTGAAATAAACGGAAGAAAAAAACAATTAAAGAAGCCCACGACAATATTTAGTCGGCACAAAGGATGTACCCTTTTATCACTTAACTGTGAAATTTTACAATGCATGCAACTAGCAAAACTTGGAAAGAAATCTAAAGCATATTTACACCTAAATTATCAAAATCACCACTGATAAGAAAACCATCATGAAATAATCGGGAGTTAACTGAGGTAACTACAATCGCATAGAACTGTACCAACTTTCTCAAAACCTGGAGGCTGGAGCTATTAACTTTGACATGTACCACCACTTTTGTCCAACCGTTGTATATTCTCTCTCCCATCACCAGAAAACAGAGTCCCTAGGTGTCCTTGCCATTATAAACATAAGAGATGCCCTGTATCCCAAGATGGACAATAAACTAACTACAAGAGGACTACACCTCCATATACCATTTATATTGAACACAAACACAATATCGGCTACCATCCTACCATGGAACAGCTACCAATGCCCTCGTAACTCAGATTTACAATTAAATATATATTAGATGGGCAATAAAATGTAGACCCAAATTTCAATCTCTATACTCTAAAATTTTCAACTAGTAATCTTTAATGTCCATGGTAATAATTTGGGATTTTTAATTAGATTCTGGATGTTACTATCATCAATGCTGCTAATATCATATATCAACTTCAAACAACAAATAATCAAAATTTGAAATTTGAAATTTTACGTTGTCACACAAAGCTAGCATACAAAAAAAATCACACCTTCCTTGATAAACTCAAGATAGAATTGAAATTCAACTAAATTAAAAAACTAAAAGATCCGATCCGACAAACACTAGACCAACCCACAGAAAGGATCTACCACTGTGCATCTGTTGATCACAAAATCACATTAGACCAACAGAACTAACCTACGAAACCAGAGCCTGCCTGTAATTAATTACAGACATTGTTAGAAACATGTACCATGCAGTAATACCATCCTACAGTCTCCTAAACACTTGCTAGGGTTTTTAAATACAGATCTAGGATCTCCATGCTATAAACACAGGTCTTTACAAATTTGACTTAGTTTGTAGTTATAAGCTCTCACTGCAAATTCATTTAAAATCAATGAAGCTTCAGCTTATTACTTTCCCTTCCAGCCTCTATCTCACAAACACATGCATGTTATAACTACAATCACATAGAACAGGTAAATTTACTAACATTTTACAGAATATCTTAGCAAATACCCTGTTTCACCTAATATGGACCACAAGTCACCAATTACAAGAGCACCAAACCTTCAGAACTACAATGTACATTGACCATAAAATATATCTCCACTTCCAATTACAAGCAACCAGAATAAGTTATATTTACAATCTAAATTTAAAGGGCAGTACGTAGTAGAACCGAATATTAGACTCTACTCTTAGTTTTTCAATGCATCATCTATAATAATGCTGCATTGCTCTGCACTAGACTATGGTTAAATAGATATACAGTAATTTAGCTTTATAATTTGATACTATCATCACTTGTCCTGCTACTATCATGTATCAAAAATCCCAATAGCTAGATATAACAAATCCGAAATTTGACATTGTCAAACAAAGCTAACATACCAAAACATAACACAAGTTCCTTAATGAACTCCAGCGATACTCAACATTCAACTATATCAAAAACTAGAGATTTTGACCTTCTGCCAAAGACCCACCTACAGAAAGAACCTAGTTCTTTGACACCGTTGATCACAAAAGCCAACTAGACCAGCAGAACTACCTTATGAAACCAACGGTCACCTGCAATAGAACACATAAATTGTTAGACGAATGTGACGGAGTAATACCGCCCTACCCTCCTAATAAACTTGCTAGGGTTTCGAACTGCAATGCTTTGATTTTCATTGGATTTTCATTCTCTAAACAATGACATTAGATTTTACAAGCTACCAGAGAAAAATTGATCATAACTGATTAAGCTTAACCGCCTTAATCTAAACTTCCTGCCTCTATGTAACACATATATAGTGTTGTACTGTTGTAAACTTGTAATACATATCACAAGTAAACAATTAAATCTCTTTCATACACACATGTTGTAATAGACATCACAAGTAAGCAATACGAACATAAACACACACTAGAAACATATAAAAGCTTATTCACCTATCCATGGCATCCCAAGCATCAAAATCAGTAAAACCTGCCACCATTCTCTTCAAACAAAAATTTCTATACAACTGCTAGGGTTTCAAACTACATTGCTTATACAATCTCTACACTAGTCTTTACCCAATAAAATTAGGTTCTACAAGCTACCAGTGCTAAATTCATCATATATTGATTATGCTTCACCACCTTATTCACCCGTTCTGCCTATATATAACACATACACATGTTGTAATACATATCAAAGGTAAAACGAAAAAAAACACAATTTTGATCACATATCACACATGTTGTAATGCATATAGCAAGATAAACAAAAATAAAATAAAATATAATCTTGATACGGACATAAACACACACAAGATACATAAAAAGCTTACACTTAACACGATTCTGTTCAAACTAACATTTTTTTGATACAAACACTAGGATGTAAATGTCAGAATGATAGAATTTCATTCCCTAACTTTGTTTCCACAAGCTATCACTGCAAAATTCATTCTAAACTTACTATGATATTCATTATAAACCGATTCAACTACCACTACGAAAATTGATTAGTCTATGGATAATTATGTTCTATTAAATATCACAATTAACAATAAAAACAAAACCTTGATGTCACACAAATGTGGTAATCAGAGGGTAAAAAAAACAATCTTGACCTTAATAAAAACACAAACACAGGGTAAATAAAAGCACAATCTTGACCTTAATAAAAACACAAACGATAAATACAGATAGATAGATTGAGAGCTCAGTCACCTGTCTATTCACAACCTGCGCATCAAAATCACTGAAACACGCCACCATTCCCTTCTCTCGGATGACCATTCTGCACAAAAGGATTCACAACGGTAATAGGCCTAGCACCCACAACTGGAACCATCTCCCTACCATTCCCATTACTCAAACCATTCACATTCCCCGGAACTCCCACCGACACAATCCCAACACCCAACATTCCATTCCCATTAATCACACCATCGTGCCTCCCCTTCTCCCTCAACTCTACAGCATTAAACGCAGCCAAAACCGCACTCGAATTATCCACCCTATCAATCAAATTCCTCTCCCCAACATTCCCCCCAAACCCCATCACTCCATTCCCCACATTCACCAATTTTTCCGACACGTTGGCCACATGATCAAGAGCCTCTTTAGCCCTTTTTCGCGTAAAATTCGCTTCCTTAACCTTCTTATCAGCCTCCAATTTGGCAAAACTAGCTGCCTTAGTCATGGAATCATACGAAATCTTGGCAGCAGCAAGCAATGCAGCTGCACTTTTCCTATCAATCTCTCCTTGACTCCCTCCACTCTTCCACCCGAAAATGGGAGAAAACTGAGCAGTACAAAGGGGACAAATATAATTTTCCTTACTAGGGTTTTCTCCAACACACACACTGTGTGAAACAGACCCGCATTTAGTACAAGGGGTTGTGTTTTCTTGGGTGCGTGCGACGGCGCGTGGGTCATGGAGGGTGAAACAAGTGGGGCAGAAGGTATGGGAGTTGGCGCGTAGGAGACAAGCGGTGCAGAGACGACGGAAAAGACCGTGGTGGTGGATGTGGTGGAGAAAGGGGCGCGCGTCGAGGCCACATTGGCCGCAGTTTGTGAGAGTGAAGGTGGGAATTGCGGTGGGGATGGGGGTAGGGGTGAGGGTTGGGGAAGGGGGGGTGGGGGTGTTTGGTTGTTTTTTCATGGGGTTGAGTTTGAGAGAGTTTGTGTTCGGTTTTGGGAGTGGATTCTAGAGACAGATGAGTTGTAACTTAAGTACTCCCTCCGTACCAAATTGTTCTATACCGTTTTACTTCCACGAAATTAAAAAAATATACTCCGTAGTAGAAAAAGAGTAAAGTTAGTTAAAAAGTGGATAAAATGGTGAGATCTATTAATATTTAATAATAGATTTGAGATAGTGGAGGAAGGTAGTAGTGTAATAGTATAAAAAAAAGTATAAAATGAAGAAGTAGTGGGTATAATAGTGAAAAGTAGTGTTAAAAAATAGTAAGTATAATAGGTTCATTAGTTTTGGGACGTCCCAAAAAGGAAAGTGAAAAGTAGTGTTAAAAAATAGTAAGTATAATTAGTTTTGGATGTTGTGGGCCAGTTGTATGTTTTTTATTCAGATTTATATAATTACGGTAAAATCTCGATAATTGAATGTTCGATAAATTTATAACGATAATTTGAAAAATGAATAATCTCTTCAAATAAATATTTTTCTGGTCCCAATATGAAATAATGGAATAAATGAATAATCTCGTTAAATGTATTAATGAATAAATTTTATTGCATTTTATTGCATTTTTTAAAACCTTATATAAACATTAATGAATCACACAAAATTATCTTTAATTTAATAATAATTAACAATAATTATCCATATAGTAACATTTAGAATTCAAAAAATGATATAATTAAGATTTTTTACATTCATTATTTCTGTCTACCGTAGAAGATCTCGTTACTAATTCTTATCACTAATTCTATTCAATGTAGAAAATTTAATTATATATTTAAATCATTGAACTACCCATCTTTTGAGCTCGTAAAACTGCATGCCTGTTGAGCTCGTAAAACTGCATGCCTGCTAATTGGTTTGGGGTGTCGTAATTTGTTATTCTTAATATGCCAACCACACAGATGCAGGTATTCGTTAAATTCCTTACAGGCCAGACTGTTGCTTTAGTAGTTAAAATCTAAGATACCACAGACATTGTGAAGGCTAAGATCTATGACAACGTGAAGGCTAATATCTATGACAACGTGGGGATCTCTGTAAATCTAAGAAGCAAGGACACGGGTGCGGGGTGCGAGGGCGTAGTACGGGGACAAGTGAATTCGATAAATATAAAAATATGGGGATACGGGTGCGGGAGGACACGTCATGCATAACTATAAATTTCCATGTATAGTTCAAGTTACACATATAGAAAACAATTGATAGAACCAAGAATTGTATGCAAACTAAATAAAATACATAATTTGTTAAAGCATACATCATTATCATCTCAGCAATGACGTCACAGTGTAGTATCATCTCAGCAATGATGTCATAGTACTATAGAAAGCTTGACTGTTATCTCCATTTAATGAGCCTTAATCTTTGTAATGAACACAAGTTGAATAACACATTTTCCTAGTTATCTTCTTCATCTATCAGTGTCATATTATATATGCACACACTCTTTATCATGGTATCAGAGCTTTAAGCTTCTGGGTTCTCTCTGTCATTTACACAAACAGTTTATGTGTAAAGTAAGAGTTGCACAGACTATACCACATATAACACAACTAATAACTCAACCAAACAAGTTCAACAATTACCTGCCATTTCTCGAATAAACGGAAGCTTTCGGATAAGCAATTCAGTTGATTTCTGGTACTTCCCGATCTCTCTAGTCGCCGGCGACGTCGAAACTCTGACCAGACGCCATTACCACCAGTGAATTCTCGCTCCAAGCTCTTCGTATCGGATACTAGACCTTGGACTTGGAACCCGTCCTTCGGTTGATTTGCGAGCGATGATTTGATTATACACTGGATATCTCTTTGTCTGGTATTTCTTTGACTGTAATTTTTCAACGCCAACTTCTCTTATGTGCGGTATCTCTTTATTCTTTAGTTAAAAGTCATTACTTTACAGTTTGAGCCTTTAGCTTTTGGGTACTTTCGAATTAGTCCCTCTATTATTTAATTTTTGCTGAGGTGGGTAATTAAACCTTCAGTCTTTACATTTTGATCCCTGTACTTTTATAAATGGAGAAAGAAAATAGTTCACCGATTCAAACAATTTTGAATGGCTCGAACTATATAATTTGGTCTCAAGCTATGCGCAGTTATCTGAAAGGAAAAAGGCTTTGGCGATATGTAAACGGAGATTTTACTATTCCTACAAAAGAGAAAGATGAAACTGACTCCAAACTGAAGGACCGTATTGAAGAATGGGATGTCAAAAATCATCTAGCTATCACATTTTTTAGAAACTCGTCAGTTTCTAAAATCAATTTACAATTTAGGAACTATGAAACTGCAAAAGAAATTTGGGATTTGTTGGCATCACGATACACTACATCTGATCTTTCTCATCAATATCAGATTATGAGTTCATTAAGCAAGCAGAAGCAAGAGTCTGGTTAATCGGTAGCAGATTTCCTCTCACAAATACAATCACTTTGGGATCAGTTGACGCTATCTGAACCAAAGTGGTCACACACAGAGGATGCAACACTCTATCAGGCATATCGTGACAAACAACGACTCATCCAATTTTTGATGTCTCTTAATCAAGATTTTGAACCAGTTAGAGCAGCTCTTCTTCATCGTGTTCCTTTACCCTCTCTAGAGGGTGCTGTTGCTGAAATTATCTCTGAAGAAACTCGACTTGACATTGGTAAACTCAATCATGTGACAGACACAGTCCTTGTAGTACCTCCCTCTGTCAATACTGATAAACCATTTTGCAAGTTTTGTCAACAAAATGGACATACGATCAAGGATTGTAGGACACTTCGTAATAACATTTGTCAACATTGCCATCAAAAGGGTCATTATTACCCACAATTCTGCAAAAGAAAGTCATCTTTCCATTCCAACAAATTCTCCCATACTTCTGTTGCTGCAACCTCCGAATCCACATCAGAAACCGCATCAAACTTATCTTCAAGTGAGCTTGAATCCTTACTCCGACAGGTTTTATCTCAAACCAGTTCTCCATCCACTGCATTTTCAGTCACTTCAGGTACTTCTTGGTATTTTGATTCTGCATGTTGCAATCATATGACGAATGATCCATCCATATTTACCATGGAAACACAGAACTCATTTCTTCCAAATATTCAAACCGCTGATGGCTCTACCATGAAAGTGACACAAATTAGCACGATATCCACGGAAGATCTTTTTCTTCCTGACACATACTTTGTGCCTAATCTTTCACTTAATCTTATTTCTGTTGGTCAATTATGTGATCTTGGTCTAAATATTATCTTTACCTCTGCTGGTTGTCTTGTACAGGATCCTCAGACAGGACAGACTCTTGGGACAGGACGTAGATGCGGAAGGTTGTTTGAGCTTACTTCGCTTCATCTTCAAACACCAACATCATCCATTCATCTAGTAGCATCTGTTTCATCTACAATATGGCATTCCCAGTTAGGTCATCCATCATATTCTCGTTTACGAAGTCTAATTTCAAGTGGTCATTTAGGTAGTGTAAGTGAAAATACAGTTGAATGTGCTCCATGTAAACTGGCAAAACAACATGTACTACCTTTTTCTATCAAATATGATAAATCTTCTGCTCCTTTTGATCTTGTTCACTCTGATATTTGGGGCCCTTCTCCAACTCCTACTATGGGGGGATCGAGATATTATGTGATATTTGTTGACGATTTTTCTAGATTTACATGGATATATATCTTGAAAAATCGATCCGAATTAGGAGAAACTTACAAAAATTTTGCCATAATGATCCACACTCAATTTAAATAGAAAATTAAACTTTTTCGTGCTGATAATGCCAAAGAATACAAAGAATCTGAACTCACAAATTTTTTGGCATCTTATGGTACTCTTGCACAAAGTTCTTGTCCTTACACATCACAACAAAATGGTCGTGCTGAATGTAAACATAGACATATTTTAGATACAATTCGAGCTTTGCTCATTTCTTCTTCTTGTCCAGAATTCTTTGGGGGGAAGCTGCTTTAACAGCTGTTCATACAATAAATATGATTCCATCCCCTGTTATAGATAATGTGTCTCCTTATGAAAAATTATATGGTGAACCTCCGTCATATGATTCTCTTAAGGTTTTTGGTTCTGCATGTTTTGTTCTTCTTCCATCACATCACATGAAAGAACAAAACTAGAGCCACGTGCCCGCAGATTTTTGTTTTTGGCAGGATGCAGATTTTTGTGAAGAACCTTGCTGGTAAAACCATCACCCTTGAAGTCGAATGATCTGACAGAATTCATGATGTTAAAGCTAAAATTTATGGTAAGGAAAGAATTTCTATTAATTATCAAAGGATTTTCTTTGCTGATAAATGGCTTGAGGATGGACATACTTTGGCTGATTATAACATTAAAAAAAAATACAACACTCCTCTTGGTTCGCTGCTTCTGTAGTAGGATGCAGATTTTTGTGAGGAACCTTTCTGATAAAACAATCATCTTTGAAGTACTGAGATGTGACACACTTGATATTCTTAAGGCTAAGATTCAGGATAGGAAAGGAATTCCTGTGCATCGTCAGAGACTAATTTTTCAAGGAAAACAGCTTGACGGTTTCGGTACCATGGCTGATTACAACATCCACGAGAATTCAACCCTTTTTTTTTGCTGTTTTCAATATGTGTAAAAGATCTTACTGGTAAGACTATCACCTTGGACGTCGGGACCTGGGACACTATAGGTGATGTCAAGGATAAGATCCAAGAAAAGGAAGGTATTGCCCCAGAATCTGATCTTTGCTGATAAAGTGCTCGTGGATGGTTATACCTTGGCTGATTACAAAATTGAGGAGGAATCAACTCTTTATATATTTAGTAGACTTCAGTTTCATTATTATGGCAGAATGTTATGGGTCTTAGTCCATGAGGATTCTTTGAATGATTATGGTTTCCTGTGGCGGATCCAACAAAAAAAATCAACCCAGCGGTCTTTTTATCTAATAAATAAAATTATGATGAGTTTTTTCGTTTTTTCGGTGAGTTTTGTTTTTTTAAAACGAAGCAATGAAAGCAGCTTAAAACGCTTTCTACAAATTCAGAATTAAAAAATTTCTTATGTGCACGTCATCAAACAGTTAGAGTGCATTACATCTTAGATACATTGTTTAATTTTTATTTCAATGACAAACAATACGTAATGGTAAGTACCTGTATCTCCAGAGCAATGGATATTTGAAATTCTCTCAGTAACTATCTATTTTCTTGTTCTAATCTAATGAAATTTCTATTTTACACTTCATATTTTTTTACCTAGCAAATTTCCACCCAGCTGAATTTATGTTTTGCCTTTTGCTCTTCCAATTTTCACCCAGCGGGAGCTGGGCTCGCTCTCTCTTAGGTCCGCCACTAATGGTTTCACGCTTCGAATATTATTATAAATTCAGTTTTCTCTAAATTTTAGGTTGAGAACTTGATGTCAGTGCATTTTCTTCTATGTTGACTAACATCTTGGTATTGTGATTGTTCGGTGGTTCAATCACTTTTTTTGTTGTATGATTCTCATCGTTGTCCTGCATTAGCATAGCCAAGCTGAATTAGTGACAATTCAAATGACTGTTCATGGCAGCAAAACTCATAATCTGCTGTGTACAAATTGTCATAATTTATGTACTAGTTCTAGTACATTTTAAATTTAAATACTCCTAGTTTTAAAATATACTCCCTCAGTCTCATAATATGTTTCCTATTTTTAAAAACACGTTTGCCAACGCACACTTTTAATCGTTAATATCTTCAATTTCGTATTAGTAGTAAATATAAAAGCTTCACTGTATTAAAGTACTCATAAATACGAATACAACAACATCACTCATGACTATATTTTATCTTATAAATTATGCGTAAATTAATAGTCAACTGCTTAAAATGAACAGTACTAAAAGTCAAAACAGGAAACATATAGCGAGACGGAGGGAGTATACTATACGTATAAAAGTTGTGCAAGTACAATGATACTACTTAGAATCTAGCCAGCCAAAAAAGGCAGAGAACGATACAGAGAGGATAGCCAGGGAAGAGGCAGTGCATGGAAAGAATGGAGCAACATAAAATATGTGCTCACCCATCCATTTCAAGCGCTGCATCATCCCAGTCTATCCTCTGTTGTCGTTAACATCGATGAACACAAACTCATACGTATACGCCTAAAACAACTATTGTTCTTCATGAATCATGTCTACATGCTTTTACCGTTGATTGACATTCTAGAACAGCAATATGACAGTAATCACAATATCGTTTACACTGAGATGGACACACTATGTCACATATGAAAGATACAAATCTATCATTGTATGTCCAACTAGTAAGATGAGTTCACTCTTGCATACAAGTTATTTATTAAGGAGATTTTGTGGTTGGTACACATGTTAGTAGTACTTGGTACTTACCAGACGAAGTACTAGTTTCTTCATATATTCTGGTAAAAAGAAAAAGGTACATTATGTTTGTTTATGTAGTTTGTACTTTGTACTACATATATATTCTAGCCAAGTAGGAGTACTAAATTATGACAGCTAGCTAACGCACAAATGTACTACAGAACTTGTTGAAGTACAAAGTACACTTTGTTAGTATGGAGCATGTGCTAACTACAGAATTCTGTTTTGGCACCATTCAGCTGGCTACTTTTATTACAATAATAGCAGAGATTTCTTCAATTCATAATTGAAACACAAAGGCAATGTTGCTACCTGTGAGCGTGAGCAAGCGTATAAACTACAGGAACAGGACATATAGTTGCATCTCCTGAGCAGACTGGTAAGGTGGCATTCTGACTGGGATTGCCTCCCAAAATCAAAAATAGTCGATAGGATTTTCCGTGTAGAATTGCAAAGCTGGAATGCAAACTAAGATTGCCTTGTACAGCTCAAGTATATTACACCCGTTGTGTCATAGATAAAAGTGGTAACATTTTGTAACAAAACCAATGGTGCAGTACGTGCTCAAGTGCACTAGTCTTGTAAATGAAGCTACCCGGCCGGAAGTTAAAGCTGAGTTTATGCACAAATTCTGTAATAGGGGTGTTCACGGATTGGTTTGGTCCGGATTCTTGTTTTTTTTCGAACCAAACCAATATAAACGGTTTTTCAAAAATCAAAACCAAACCAAACCAGACCAGTTAGATGCCAAGACCAAACCAGACCACGGAAGAACGGATTGGTTCGGTTTCGAACCACGGTTTTAACTTTATAGCATATTATTTTTTAAATTTTGTTAAACTTAAAAATGAAATTCTAATTTAAATAAATATATAAAGTAAAATTTAATACAAATTAATATTATACACTACATATATGTATTACAATATTTGCTTATCAATGTTTAGTCTACTATTTACGTATTACATTTATATAATTCAATTGAATTTATATAAATAGTAAACAAATTAATTTAGTGTAGAACTACAACATATTGGTATATACATTACATGCTTTAAGTTATAATCTTAACCTATAACTGTCTACTACAATTTTTAGCATATTATTATATAATGGTTCGGTTTGGTTTAACCAATTTTAAAATATTAAAAACCATAACCAAACCATTTAGGTATAAACGGTCCGGTTAACCGAACCACTAACAATGGTTTTTACGGTTTCGGTTTTTGTTGGTTCGGATTGTTGTAGTCCGGTCCGGATTGACGGTTTGACGGATTATTTGAACACCCCTATTATGTGATCTTGCCTTGGGCAATGACCCGAGGGCAAGTCCTTTTGAAAAGGGTATATCGGTAGCTTAATAATACATATGACAGTGCTAGATCAGTCCTTGCTTAATTAGTTGATGCATGAAAGATATCACTGCGACTCTCATTTGCTTCAGATGTACTTGGTGATGCACCTTGGGAGAACAATTTGCTGGTTGCACTGCTATAGTGCTATTGCTACTTCTCAAGCTACTCTGGCTACAATTTCACAATTATATATATGACCATCAAGGGTTTCAGTGAGATATATATTTACTTAGTATTTTTTTTATTTGGCCATCTAGCATGTTTATAGGATTTCATCAAAACACCTTAATTTGTAAGTTTTACTATCATTTTGTCACAACTGAAAAGTGTAGATTGGACCTTAGAGTTCTACTTAACTACGATTCAGCAGTAAATATCCTCAAAGTTCTGTAAATCTTTTCCCTCATGTACGACTAGGATGTAGTGATTTATTGGAATGATAAATCAAAACCAAAATCATAAATTTTAATATTTTAATGTAATTTTTAATATTTTAGTCTAATTTATAATATAATATACCATTTAAAAATATTTTATAGTGATAAATCGAATTTTAACATTAAATCGGTCAAAACATTTTTAAATCGAAGATTTTTGAAAAATCAAACGATTTTTAAAACACTGCACTTTACATATGCATTTTTAAAAAATCATATATACTGATATGGGCTAAAAATAAGCCCTAAAGACACATTTAATATTGCACTAATTAGACCCAGCATGGTCCAAACGTGGGGCCCATTAATGAGGTTAGAATCCCTATTTTAATATTAATTTCGTAATTAATATTAAGGGAAATAAACAGCTCAGCAATAAGAGTTGGATAAGGATATTATCTCCATTAGACTTAGCCACCAAGGCATCCAATTCGATATGGAAACTGATTCCTACAAGGAATTGATCTGGAACCTTCCTCAGGGAGGTGACTTGCCCACCAAGTCTCCGAATCCTACCATAATTCTAAGGCTTCTCAGCCTATATAAAGGGCCTGACCCCTCACCTCAGAACGACGTTTTTTGGCTTGATTCTCTAATTACAGAGATACGTAGGCATTCTGTGAGGACCGTTTAAGTCTCGAACGCAGAAGCAGCCATTAAAACACGAAGCTCACGAACCCTAGCATTAAATATACAAACCTTAACCACAATAATTTCAACCTAGTTTTTATTCCACAACATTTGGCGCCGTCTGTGGGACGACAACATCAACCATGGTTCAAACACGAAGAACAACACCAGTTGCAACTGAGGTCATACCTCTCAGATCTGCTCCACCCATCACCGAACAGGTTCCCCAAGCATCAGGGGCGATTGCCCAACAAGCTCCGCCAGCATCAGGGGCGATCACCCAATCTCAAGTTTCTCAACAATCAGGGGCGATCCCCCACGTTGAGAGTACATTACCTCCGATTACCCGTACAAGACGAGAAACCAATCCTCTTCAGATGGTGGTCTCTCCTCTGATTGATCCGAACAACCCATCGCATGGGGTCCAGATCCACACTACAGATCTCCCCGTGAGTACTAACCCGACATACGGGCTGCCTAACTATCCCCCTCGACGAAGGGAACCTGGACCGAGCGGACACGCCTTACAGATCCGGGATCGAGAATATGATGATTACTCGGGTCCCTATACTGATGATTCATCATCATCTGAGGATGATGATCGAGATGAAGCCCCGAGGAGGCGACGTGCTAGCAAGGAACCTCTAAGAAGAACACGAAGAATCCATGATGGACCTCCACGAACGATTGAGGAAAGGATTAAGGCTCATGAGGCTGAGATCCAAAGGCTGAAGGATGATATAGCAAGGGAACAGGCAAGACAGAGTCTGACTCGACCCCCTCCAATCTCAGGAAGGATTCCCGTTATAGATTTGGAGAGGTCCTCAAGAAGACAGAAGAGGGCTGATGTCCCAACAAGAGAAGCTATGAGGGTGGAAACCCCAGGAGTAACCCCAAAGATCTGATGCCACTTGGGGACCCTGACGATCCCACACCTCCGTTTACTGAGGAGGTGATGAATGCCCACATCTCAAGAAAGTTTAAGATGCCGACTATTAAGGCCTATGATGGAACGGGCGATCCCGCAAATCATGTCAGAACATTCTCAAACGCACTGTTGCTGCAGCCTGCAAGTGATGCCCTAAAGTGCAGAGCGTTCCCCCAAACCCTGTCGGGCATGGCTCAGAGATGGTATAGCCGATTGCCTGCGAACTCTATTGGCTCTTTTAAGGAGTTGAGTGCCGCCTTTGTTAGCCAATTCATTAGCGGAAGGGTGCATGAGAAGAGCTCCGCATCTCTTATGTATGTGGTGCAAGGAAAGAATGAAAACTTAAGGGATTATCTCAAGCGATTCACCAAGGAGACGTTGAATATCACCGATCTGGAAAATAAGGTGGCCATGGTAGCCCTGGAGCACGGAACCACTGACCTCTTCTTTAAAAGGTCATTAGCGAAGCATCCCCCAGAAAATATGGCTGAGCTCCAACGAAGGGCTGATAAGTATATTAAAGCTGAGGATAGCTTGAAGAAAGAAACCACCGTAGGTGGAGGAGGAGGTAACAATGACTCCAAGAAGCGAAAGCAAGACCAAGACTATGATGATCAAGAGTATGATGTTAGGGACAAGTATCCCCGAACTAGCGAGGACTCCGACTCTGCCCCTAAGAAGAACCAAGGGTCAAGGTTCACTGAGTATGCAAGGTTGAATACTCCTAGGAGTCGAATCTTGTTGGACATTGAGAATGATAAGGATTTCAGATGGCCGAAGCCACTCAGGGGTGATCCTGCAAAGAGAAACCAGAATTAGTATTGCAGATTCCATGGAGACGTGGGGCATGACACTGACGATTGCAAGCAACTCAAAGATGAGATCGAGTTTTTGATCCGTAGAGGGAAGCTGAGGCACTTCACTAAGGGTGAAGACCGTCGTAACCAGAGAAGAGACTATAATAGAAGGGATGAAGATCAAGATCGCAATCTACAGCCCCGAGGGCCAGTAATCAACATGATCTCAGGAGGCCCAACTGCGGCCGGGACAACTAGGAACTCTCGAAAGGCTTATGCTCGAGAGGTGTTGCACATCGTGGGAGAGGCCCCGAAGCGTGCAAAAACTGAGGTAGCGATTAGCTTTGATGACTCAGACTTGGAAGGAGTGAAGTTCCCCCATGACGACCCGTTGGTCATAACTCTTGTGATTGGAAACTCGGAGGTGAAGCGAGTCTTGATAGACAATGGAGCTTCCGTTGACATTCTGTTTCATGATGCGTTTGTGAAGATGGGATACACTGATTCTCAGTTGACCCCCAATAACATGCCTATATACGGATTTAATGGAGTAAAATCCAAAGTCGAAGGGACTATTCGGCTGCCTGTAACTATCGGGCAAGAGCCCAAGGAGGCCACTCAGATGTTGAACTTCCTGGTAATCAAGGCGGCTTCAACGTACAACGCTATCCTTGGAAGGACTGGACTTCATGCATTCAAGGCTGTTGCCTCAACTTATCATGTGAAGATCAAGTTCCCTACCAGGAATGGTGTTGGAGAACATAAAGGTGATCAGAAGATGGCACGAAGCTGTTATGTAGCCTCGTTAAGGCCTGATGGAGTCGGGGGGCAGGTCCTTCCTATTGAAGACATGGATGTCTATAGTGGTAAGCAACACAAAGAAAGGTCAGCAGAGGATATCACACAGAAGCCTCGGACAGCCATTGAGGCTAAGGCGTTAACTGACTTTGTGGTTGAGTGTACCATTGGCAACCAAGAAGTCGGGGGGCAGGAGGTAGTACCCCGAGCAGGAAGTGAATTGCTGAATAAGAATGAGGAGACCAGAAGGAGTGGTGGGTGCTCTATTTTGATGGAGCATCAAAAACAAAATCAAGTGGTGCAAACCTAGTCTTGAAAAGGCTCGATTGGGCTTAAGTTATCCTAGTAGGACTTAGCTTCATATTTATATAGTAGAAGTAGAAATAAGGTTTATTAAAACCATTGCAGAGCATGTTGCTCCAGTAGGATAGTAGTATTCCATGTAAGGGTTGAACCCATTTTAAGTTATTAATGCAAGTTTGTTTTCCATTCATTGATTGTGATTTATTTATGTGCCAAGCACCTGATGTGTGAGTCAAAGAAGACCAAGTACCGAAAATAAAAGAATACACGAATGAAAACAAACAAATGCATACCCCGAAGGGTAGAGTTAGGTTACAGCAGATAAGAGTTTAAGTCCTTGAAGGACCCTGGATAAAGACAAACGTTGAAGTCCTGATGGAACACCCGCTGAAGAAACATATTGCATAGCCCGAAAGCCAATGGAAGGCTCATCAAGTGGGCAATCAAACTAGGAGAATTCGATGTTAAGTACAAGCCTAGGACGGCCATCAAAGCCTAGGCTCTAGCTGACTTCGTGGTTGAATATACCATTGACAACCAAGAAGTCGGGGGGCAGGAGGTAATAGACCAGGAAGGTCAGCAAGGTGAGAAACCCCTGGAAGAGAAGAAGGAATATTGGATGCTCTATTTTGATGGGGCATCAAAAACAAAAAGCTCTATTTTCATGGGGCATCAAAAACAAAAACCAGTGGTGCAGGTTAAGTTCTGCAAAGCCCCGATGGGTTCACACTCGAGTATGCCTTGAAGTTGGACTTCCAAACAACCTACAATGAGGCGGAGTATGAAGCTCTGATAGCCGACCTTAGACTGACAAGAGCCCTGAGGGTCAAGAACCTGAAAGTCTGTGGAGACTCAAAGTTGGTAGTCTCACAAGTCAATGGAGACTTTGAGGTTAGAGAAAAGAATATGGCCAAATGCTTGAGGATTGTGAAAGCTGCGATAGCCCAGTTAGATGAGTGCCAGGTATATCCCAAGGGAGGAGAATACAAAGGTCGATGCCTTATCTCAATTCAAGGGCCGAGACCCATTCTGGGAGCGTCTACTTCCAAGTCCTGAAGACCCCCACCATCGATTCGAAGTTGGTGGCACCGTTTGATGTAGGAAGCTGTCAGATAGACCCTATCAAAGCTCATCTTAAGACTGGTTGGCTCCTTGATATTTCCTTGAAAGCACGGAAATTGTCTGTGAGAGTGTTAAGATACGCATTGATTGAAGGTCTCCTCTATAAGAGGTCCATTGTCATTACATACTTAAAGTCTTGAATTTCAAATCCCGACACAAAATTTAAGCCTTGATGGCCAACAAGGAAGTCTGTCTCCAATCGAGCTTGTCATTAGAAATTAAGAGCCGCCAACCAAAATTGAAACTTAAGCAAGGTCCTATGAGTATAAGAAGAAGGTTGAAATCCTGATAGAGGGTTGACAACCAGCCAAGGCACACCAGACTTGAAGTCAAGTGCTCAGTGGCAAGTGAACTTCTTGAACGATCAACCGAGAAGCAAGACCTCCACTATATGAAGCAAGGGGGCAAAAACTAAGGGACTCCATCATTTCAACATTTTAGAATGAGAGTTAAAGGTTGAATGGTTGATGATAACCAACAACCACGAATGAATTCTCGTTTTCGAATCAAGGACTCAGCAAACGAATTAAGGCCCTGAAGGTCACGAAAGCTAAGAAACGGGTCGTTTTAAGGTTCCGCAGGAATCTCAAAAATTCGAAAATAATAAGGCCGGGAGCCCGAAAAAAGCCAAAGAAACGGTCCACAAATGAAAATTGGCCCAAAGGATATGAGCCTAGAACACCAACGCCCAAGAAGCTAAATCTCCTAGGCGTTGGATCAAATAAAGCCTCCTTGGCGGGGATACCCACGCCAAGGCTGGAGAAACAAATGAAGGGTATTAAAGTACCCACGCCAAGAAGACTTAAAATCATCAGACAAGGTATCACAAAGTGCCTCCTTGGCGGGGGTACCCACGCCAAGGTTGTACAAATGAAGGCATGAAATACCCACGCTCAGGAGACCAACTTCCTTGGCGTGCCTAAGGAGAAGGTCTCCTTGGCGGGGGTACCCACGCCCAGAATAAATTTTGAAAATTGAAGGCATGAAATACCCACGCCCAGGAGACCAACTTCCTTGGCGTGCCTAAGGAGAAGGTCTCCTTGGCGGGGGTACCCACGCCCAGGGCTCCTCTTCAAACGACAAGCCATTCTTCAGAAATTAAAAAAGGAATAAAATCCTTAAAAATTCTGAAAATAGGCTAGAAGTGATGATAAAATGAGTAAAAATACCTATTAAATCAAAAAAATGTTTGAATAATTTATAAAATTATTTCTAAGGCATGAGGCCCAACATTTTATTTTTGGTAAAAATTATCGAAAATAAAATGTATAAAACCTGATGGTTAAAAAAAAAAAGAAGAAGAAAAAAAAAAAAGACAAAAAACAAAAACTTACCCACGCCACCCAGGCAACTTCTCCTGGGCGTGGGAAGCAAGTATGGCTTCTACGCGGGTACACCCCCGCCTAGCTTCTACTTACATGTTAAATGGCCAAATTGCAGTTTAGTACCCCAGGTTCTGCTTATTCTATGAAAAGGCCATTGTAGTTTATAAAATTACAAAATGGCTCCTATACTTTATAATTTTATAGAAAGGTCCATACACTTTACACTTTGATACCCGTGGGTACATAAAAATTCCTAAATTATTAGGAATAATTAAGAAAAATACCTGTGGGTACATAAAAATTCCTAAATTATTAGGAATAATTTAGAAAAATACCTGTAGGTACATAAAAATTCCTAAATTATTAGGAATAATTAAGAAAAATACCTGTGGGTACATAAAAATTCCTAAATTATTAGGAATAATTTAGAAAAATACCCGTGGGTACATAAAAATTCCTAAATTTTTAGGAAAAATTAAGAAAAATACCTGTGGGTACATAAAAATTCCTAAATTATTAGGAATAATTACGGAAAATACCTGTGGGTACATAAAAATTCCTAAATTATTAGGAATAATTACGAAAAATACCCGTGGGTACATAAAAATTCCTAAATTATTAGGAATAATTACGGAAAATACCCGTGGGTACATAAAAATTCCTAAATTATTAGGAATAATTAAGAAAAATACCCGTGGGTACATAAAAATTCCTAAATTATTAGGAATAATTTAGAAAAATACCTGTTGGTACATAAAAATTCCTAAATTATTAGGAATAATTAAGGAAAATACCCGTGGGTACATAAAAATTCCTAAATTATTAGGAATAATTAAGGAAAATACCTGTTGGTACATAAAAATTCCTAAATTATTAGAAAAAAATTTAGAAAAATACCTGTGGGTATATTAAAAATTCCTAAGTTATTAGGAATAATTTAGAAAAATACCTGTTGGTACATAAAAATTTCTAAATTATTAGGAATAATTAAGGAAAATACCCTATTAGGAATAATTAAGGAAAATACCCGTGGGTACATAAAAATTCCTAAATTATTAGGAATAATTAAGGAAAATACCTGTTGGTACATAAAAATTCCTAAATTATTAGGAAAAATTACGAAAAATACCTGTGAGTACATAAAAATTCCTAAAATATTAGGAAAAGTACAGAAAAATACGAGGAAAATTATAGAAATATTTTCTTGACAAATTGAGCAATAATTTATGCTAATAATGCATAAAAGCTCTATGAAAGTGCCGAAATTGCTAAAAGCAAGCACAAATTAAAGCCTCGAATAAGGCAAATCGTCGTAAATGTATAGGTCGTTCCACACTTTACAATCAAGACGATACTCGTGAAACACTAGTGTAAACCAAAATTCCCATATAAGGGTAGGAAAATTAAGAAGTCCCAGGTAAGGGATAAAAACGACCCCGAGTCTCGATTAAGGCAAATATAACTTCTACGAAAACCTGATCAGTTTTCCTAGAAGTTGGGGGGCAAATGATATGGGCTAAAAATAAGCCCTAAAGACACATTTAATATTGCACTAATTAGACCCAGCATGGTCCAAACGTGGGGCCCATTAATGAGGTTAGAATCCCTATTTTAATATTAATTTCGTAATTAATATTAAGGGAAATAAACAGCTCAGCAATAAGAGTTGGATAAGGATATTATCTCCATTAGACTTAGCCACCAAGGCATCCAATTCGATATGGAAACTGATTCCTACAAGGAATTGATCTGGAACCTTCCTCAGGGAGGTGACTTGCCCACCAAGTCTCCGAATCCTACCATAATTCTAAGGCTTCTCAGCCTATATAAAGGGCCTGACCCCTCACCTCAGAACGACGTTTTTTGGCTTGATTCTCTAATTACAGAGATACGTAGGCATTCTGTGAGGACCGTTTAAGTCTCGAACGCAGAAGCAGCCATTAAAACACGAAGCTCACGAACCCTAGCATTAAATA
The DNA here is from genome assembly GCA_036435485.1 of Saposhnikovia divaricata. NCBI lineage: Eukaryota > Viridiplantae > Streptophyta > Magnoliopsida > Apiales > Apiaceae > Saposhnikovia > Saposhnikovia divaricata. Next base: position 130,516,489 of record CM071594.1, on the reverse strand, counting down.
TACAAACCTTAACCACAATAATTTCAACCTAGTTTTTATTCCACAACATATACTAAAAAAATTAATTGCATAAATTTTTATTATGAATATCTCTAACTATATATTATCTTGAAAAATGAGGATCTAACTAAACGAAGATTACTATTAAATTTAATTTAAAAAAGAACAAAATTTAATTTAAAAATAAACATGTAAAAAAGAGATAGAGGTAATATTATTAAACGAGCACATATTTTCTCTTTAGAAAAATAATCATAGTGGAACCGAACGTGTACATTTACATGAACCTAGACAATAGCTATATATAACACCGTATTTTGCGCCGACGTTTGGAGTTAGAATGTTACAAGCCCAAACTAATCATCTTCTCTTCAGTTAGCCATTATCTCAACTTTTCAGACTCTCCTTTTTCAACCATGGTATCTCAGTTTTATTATATCTTTTCCAGGTTTTCATACTTAATGTTTATATATTATTATGATTTCTGAACTGTTCTTTTTTGTTTTATGGATTGATCTTCTCTCTTAGCTAGTATTATACTTAATGTTTTGTTTTAATCTTAGGAGTTCTGATTTGTAGTTTTCTTCTTATATGATTGATCTTCTATTTTAGCCTGTATTTTATGAACTCTGCATGAAGTTAGAATGAATACCCTCGTGACATTTATCTAACACTATCAAGTTGGAACTGAAAAAAATTATTCACTTATCAAATATTCAATTATCGAGGTTCTATTGTGTGTATTTTAGTTTTAAGGATTTCAGAATTGTAGTTTTTTAATTTATTAATTGATCTTCTTCTCAGCTTGTAAGAAATGCCTGCTAATTGTTTCTGTTTTCGTAATTTGTTATTCTTAATTTGCCAACCACGCAGATGCAGATATTCGTTAAATTCCTTACAGGCCAGACTGTTACTTTAGTAGTTAAAAACGCAGATACCATAGATATCGTGAAGGCTAAGATTTACGAGAAGGTGGGGATCTCTGTAAATAAGAAAAGACTGATCTTTTCTGGGAAACAACTAGAGGATGGCCGCACCTTGGCTGAGTATGGAATTCAGGAGTCGACATTTGACTTTATTCTCTGCTTCAGTGTCATGAATATTTTTGTGAAGACCCTTGCTGGCAAACTTATCTCCCTTGAAGTTGAAAGGTCTGACACTGTTGACATTGTTAAGGCTAAGATCCAGGGTGAGGAAGGAATTCCTCCTGATCATCAGAGGTTAATTTTTGCTGATCAAGAGCTCGAGAATGGTTGTGCCTTGGCTGATTATAATATTGAGGAGTCGACGTTCCTATTAATTTGCTGTCCCTGTGGTAGGATGCAGATTTTTGTAAATACAACTACAGGAAGGACAATTCCTCTTGAAGTTGAAAGTTTTGACACCATTCTCAGTGTTAAGTCAAAAATTCAGGATGTAGATGGTATTTCCCCACACCAGCAGATGCTGATCTTTGCCGGTAATCAGATGAAGGATGGTCGTACTCTGATTGATTATGACATTCAGAAGGAGTCAACACTCCACTTGTTTCTCCTTGTTGATGTGATTTAGATTTTTGTGAAGAACCTTTCTGGTAAAATCAGCAGCCTTGAAGTCCAATGGTCTGACACAATTGATAACATTAAGGCTAAGATTCAGGAAATAGAAGGAATTCATCCAGATCATCAGAGGCTGATATTTTCAAATAAACAGCTCGAGGATGGTCATACTTTAGCAGATTACAATATTCAGGAGGAGTCAATACTTCTGCTGGTTCCTTGCCACTGTGGCAGGATGAAGATTTTTGTGAAGCACCTTTCTGGTAAAACCATCACCCTTCAAGTCGAACAATCTGACAGAATTTATGATGTTAAGGCTAAAATATATGATAAGGAAAGAATTCCTATTGATCATCAGAGGCTTATCTTTGCTGATGAAGAGCTCGAAGATCACCTTACCTTGTCTGATTATAACACTAAGAAGAATTCAGTACTCCTCTTGGTTCAGTGTGTCTGTGAGAGGATGCAGATTTTTGTGAAGGACCTTGCTGGTAAAACAATCACCCTTGAAGTCGAACGATCTGCCAAGATTCATGATGTTAAGGCTAAAATTCTTGATAAGGAAGGAATTCATATCGATCATCAGAGGCTAATCTTTGCTGATAAACGTCTTGAAGATGGACATACTCTAGCCAGTGGCGGACTTACATTATACACACTGGGGGATGGGCCCCCAGTCAAATTCGGCCTAGTACTTATACACTTTAAAGACATATATGTGTGCCCCCATTAAATAAATCAGTATGCCCCCAGTAACCCATGTATTCAAAAATTAAAAACCTAGTTAGGCCCAACAAGGCAACAAGCCCAGAGACCAAAGTCCAGTACAAAAGTAATTTGAGAATAAGCTGTAAGCAGGTACGTAAATTGTAAAAGATCAAGATATCTTGAATGGTATCTCATTAGTGGAGTCAACAAAAAGACAACTACAAGAGTTTAGAGTTTATGGGTGGGATTCGCTTTTGAAAAAGGTATTTTCTTTTTGTGACAAGTATGACATTGAAAAATTGGATATGACGGAGGCTTATGTTAATCCAAAGAATCGGCGAAAAAAAACTGGAATCACCAATGAGCATTATTATTCTTTTGATTGCTTTAATGTTGTTGTGGATATGCAAATTGCAGAGTTTAATGATCGCTCTAATGAGGTAAACTCTGAATTGCTCATTTGTATGGCTTCTTTGAATCCACGTGATTCATTTGGTGATTTTGATCCATTGAAGTTGATGAAATTGACCGAGTTCTATCCAAATGATTTTAGTCCTACTGACAAGATTGCTCTTGAGCATAAATTGATCATTTATATTGATAATGTGAAAGCTGATGAAAGATTTGCCAACTTAAATGGAATTAGTGATCTTGCTAGAGTGTTGGTTGAAACGAAAAAAAAAATCATTGTTATTCTTTGGTGTATCGACTAGTGAAGCTATCATTAGTTTTGCCAGTTGCAACCGCGACAGTTGAGAGATGTTTTTCTATGATGAAGCTTGTGAAGTCAGATTTACGTAATCGAATTGGTGATGGCTTTTTGAGTGATTGTCTTGTTTCAGTTATAGAAAAGGAAGCCCTTGCTGAAGTAACAAATGAAGATGTAATAGACAGGTTTCAGAAGATGAAAACTCGAAGGGAACAAATTTAAATTGTAAGTTATTTCTCTTTTTTCTATGATATTACACATGTTTTTATTAGTTCTATGTTATTATTTATATGTAGTGCCCCCACTAAAATTTATTCCTGGGTCCGCCACTGACTCTAGCTGACTATAACATTCAAAAGAATTCTACACTCCTCTTGGTTCGCTGCCTCTGTAACAGGATGCAGATTTTTGTAAGGAACCTTTCTGATAGAACAATTGTCTTTGAAGTACTAAGATGTGACACACTTGATATTCTTAAGGCTAAGATTCAGGATAAGGAAGGAATTCCTCCGCATCGCCAGAGACTAATTTTTCAAGGTAAACAGCTTGAAGGTTTCGGTACCATGGCTGATTACAATATCCAGGAGAATTCAACCCTTTTTTTGTTATATTAAATTTTTATAAAAAAAAAAAGAAAATTTTAAAAATAAGTTATGGAACTATATTTTATAGGAGCCTTAAAATGCATGCTAAGCAGTGAAAAAAAACTGTATAGAACCTGGTGGACGGATGGAGTAGAAGATATTTATAAAGGAGATTTTGTGGTTGGTACACATGTTAGTACTTAGTACTTACTAGAGGAAGTATTACTCCCTCTGTCTCTTAAAACTCTTCCCACTTTCCTTTTCAGGACATTCAAAATATTCTTTCTCTTTCTATTTTAGGCCATAAAATAACTATATTCTATACCCACTACTCCACCCACTACTCCTTAAAATAATATAAAATACCCATTATTCCACCCACTAACCCTTAAAAACAATATTCAATACCCACTATTCCATCCACTACTCTTTAAAAACAATTTTTTTCTTAAAACCCGTATTTTTCCCCAAATGAGAAGAGTTTAAAGAGACGGAGGGAGTACTTAATTTCTTCATATTCTGGTAAAAATATAAGGCACATTATGTTGATGTACTACATAAATATTGTAAGTACCAAATTATGACAGGCTGACAGCTAAAACACAATTGTACATGTGTACTACTAAACTTGAAGAAGTACCAAGTATATTTTGTTAGTATTGAGCATGTGCTGCCTCTCACTATTAACTACAGAATTCTGTTTTGGCACCTTTCACCTGGCTACTTTTATTACAATAATAGCAGAGATTTCTAGGTAATGCAGCTACGGGTGAGTTCATGTGCACGTGTGAGCGTGAGCAAGTGCACAAACTACAGAATATTTGCATTTCGATCCTGAGCAGGCTGGTAAGGCGGCATGCAAACTGGAATTGCCTCCTGAAATCCAGAATGGTTGGTAGGATAGTTGCTTTCCGAGGTGTAGAATAGTAAAAGGTGGCATGCAAATTAAGATTGCCTCCTACAGCTCAAGTGTATTACACCTGTTGCTTTCATATATAGACAAGAACTGGTAAAATTTTGGAACAAACCTATGGTGCAGTACGTGGTCTAGTGAAACACTAGTTTTGTTAATGAAGCTACCCGGAAGATGAAGCTGAGTTTCTACACAAATTAGATGTGGAAAGATATCACTGCGATTCTCATTTGCTTCAGATGTCTCATTTGATTCAGATGTACCTCGTGATGAACAATTCGCTGCTTCCACCTCTGCTATTGCTGCATCTCAAGCTACTCTGGCTACAATTTCATAATTATATATGACCATCAAAGTTTCAGCGATATACATGGCATTTTTCTTTTCTGGCCATCTAGCATGTTTACAGGAGTTCATCAAAACACCCTTGATGTGCAAGTTTAACTATCATTTTGACACAATTGATGAGTGTAGATTAGACCTTAGGGTCTACTTAACTACGATTCACTAGTAAATATCCTCAGAGTTCTGTAATTTTTTCCCTCATGTACGAATATAGGATGTAGTGACTGTGTCTTGCTTCATTTTAATAAAAGTTTTAAGATTACCTTTTTCCGCTTCATTTGTAATGGAATATGATTCATCAAATACATTCCTCAGGACTCAAAAGCATTATATTAAGTTTCACAGACAAAATTATATCATCAAGACTGGGTCTGTTTTTCAATTTCATCAAACTACATATGTCAACAATATGGAAAGAAGGCAACTCCTTATGTTTTTCTGTTAGCTATGTAAGTGGCATGGTTTCAATTGTTAGTTCCGGAAGCGCCCAGCATCTTTAGATTGATGAGAAGAGCTACAGTCTCTAGAAATCTAGTAAAACCCAGAGGGAATATGACCCTTCTTGCTGAACTTATAAATTATTCACATGAGAACCTTTCCACATGAAACATATAAAATGGAACATGTAAAATGGGACGGAGGGGGTATTTTTATTTTGATTCAAAAAATTCATAATACTAATTTTAGATATGTCTGCCAAAACACTTTTGAGTTTGAGTTTCCCATACCATCTCTGAATAGGACTTGTACCGCCCTAGACCATCGATCATATGACAACGTACTAATTTGAACAAAATGTTCCTGCGAATTCCTCAGACTCTCAAATATTGCTACTCTCCTTTTCCAACCAAGGTATCTCAGTTTATTATTTATGGCAAAACAGATGCAGATATTCGTTAAATTTCTTACAGGCAAGACTATTACTGTAGTAGTTGAAAGCTCAGATACCATACACATTGTGAAGACTAAGATTCAGAACAAGGTGGGGATCTCTGTAGAGAACCAAAGGCTGATCTTTTTGGGGAAACAGCTAGAGGATGGCCGTACTTTGCCTGAATATGGAATTCAGGAGTCAACATTCGATGTTATTCTCTGCCTCAATGGGATGAAATTTTTTGTCAAGACCCTTGCTGGAAAAACCACCACCCTTGAAGTCGAACCATCTGACAGAATTTCTGATGTCAAGGCTAAAATTTATGATAATGAAAGAATTCCTATTCATAATTAGAAGCTTATCTGTGCTGATGGACAGCTCGAAGAACACCTTACCATGTCTGATTATAATACTAAGAAGAATTCAGTACACTTGGTTCCGTGCATCTGTGAGATGATGAGATATTTGTGAAGGACCTTGATGGCAAAACCATCACCCTTGAAGTCGAACAATCTGCCAAGATTCATGATGTTAAGGCTAAAATTCATGATGGGGAAGGAATTCCTACTGATCATCAAAGGCTAATCTTTGCTGATAAATGGCTTGAGGATACACGTATTTTGACTGATTATAACATTTAGAAGAATTCAACACTCATCTTGGTTCACTGCCTCTGTCGTAGGATGCAGATTTTTGTCAAAAACGATAGAACAGAACTCTTTAGAGTGGTAGGATGTGACACACTTGATATTGTTAAGCCTAAGATTAAGGATTGGGAAGGAATTCCTCCACATCCGCAGAGACTAATTTATCAAGGTAAATTGCTCGACGGTAACCTTACCATGGCTGATTACAACATCCAGGAGAATTCAACCCTTTTTTTTTTTAATGTTTCAATCTATGGTGGAATGCAAATATGTGTAAAAGACCTTATCGGTAAGACCATCACTTTGGACGTTGGGACCCAGGACACTATTGGTGATGTCAAGGCTAAGATCCAAGGTACGGAAGGTACTCCTCCGCACCTGCAAAGCTGATCTTTGCTGGTAAAGTTCTCGAGGATGATCATACCTTGGCTGATTACAACATCAAGGGGGAATCAACTCTCTGTTTAATCAATAGACTCCTTCGTCGGTGGAGTTGGGGTTGATCCTATTTTTTTAAGCCAGATTGTTACCGGTCTTGGTCCTCGAGGGTGTTTGGATAATCATATTTTCATGCTTAGATTATTATACATTCTGTTTGGCTGTAAATTTTAGGTTGAGAACTTGATAGCGGTTTATTTCCTTCTACATTTGACCACATCATTGTTGTTCTATTATTGTAAATTGTTGTCCAGCATTAGCAGAGCCAAGCCGAATTCCTGAAAATTCAAATACTTGTTCATTGCAGCAAAGATCCAAATCTCTGTTGCGTACAAATTGTCAAAATTTATGTAGTACTTATTTAGTTTACAGACTAGTTTTTATAATATACTTTTTACACTATCCTAAAGCCAAATAAAAACTATTCTGGCATTCTAGAAAATCATTGGTGCCAATCAGCACAATGTAATTTACATTGAGCTCGACACATTGTATGTCACACCACAGAAATAAACCCATCTTTGTAATAAAAACTCATCTTAGGTTAGTAACTAGGAAGACGAGTACAAGAGATATGAGATCATGAAGAGAAGGCAACTCTTTTACATTCTTGTGTGACTGGATGATTTCATTTGTTAATTGAAATTTCTAGAAATGCTCATTTTCAAGAGTTTATTTTCTAGATGAATATCTGATAACAATAAGGCTAGATAACACGGGAAAGTCATCTTTACAGGAGAATATCTAGTCAGCAGAGATAGAGTACAAACCAGAAAGAAATATAATCCTACTTGCTGAACATATAAATGTCTTCAAAATAAAACAATGGTTCGTTGAAATTAAAGTTAAATTAGAGCCACTGTAAAAAATTTAGTAGATTTATGACCTAATGACTAAACAGTCAACAATGATAAAAACTATTACACAAGCATGTAAACATATGTAAATTAAATAAAAAAGTTATAGCTTATTGTACATATTACCCAGGAAATCCTTTTCAAAGAGAGAATACATCCAACAAAGAGAGAATACATCCAATGGCACAACACAGGCATTAGTATGTCTTGCTTTTAAATACCATATGGATTTGTATCATTACTAACAACTATTTCTTAGTGTCATAAGCAGCTATATTTTGGGGTTCACATTCAGGACTAAAAAGACGAACCAGCAAAGCTGTGCTTGAGCTTACAGAAACAGCGCCACAAGTAGCCCACCTAAGACTCCGAGGAACGGTGATTCTAGGACCTACAAAGACGTTCATAATAAACAAATCAATATAATTTCTATTTAACACTTTTTAGAATTATTTATAACACAATGACGCTTCAAAACTTCCATGATAACAACGAAAGAAACCCAACTCTTTTCCGTTCAAGAAAATCTTGTTTAAATAACATAGTTTAGATAATGAAATCAAGAAACATGTGTTAGTTTTATCAATAAACTTAGCAGGTCTCACAAGTGGCTGTTGAGTTCTTCTCTAACTCTTTAGGTACTAGCCAGCAACTCCCTCATTTTGATTTCGATAGCATCTCATGTGCCTCAATTTCCACTGCACAAGCTTCGAATCTACAGGCACCTGTCACAAATGCGATTATTCTGTCTACTTTAAAATCCATGAAAAGGAACAAAGCACCAGGGCCAGATGGATTTACTGTTGAATTTTTCCTAGCTGCCTGGGAAATTGTAGGGGACACCTTTTGCAATGCGATAAAACACTTCTTTGCAACTTCCTCCCTACGTAAGTCTTTTAATGCAACTAATATAGCTCTTGTGCCTAAGGTCCAAACTCCCTCGAGTATGACTCAATTCCGACCAATATCTTTGTGCAATATACCTTACAAGTGCATCACAAAGATCATAGCCTCTCGTCTCAAGACAGTTATGCCTAGCATGATTGACATCTCTCAATCTGCATTCATCCCTGGTCGTAATATATCTGATAATATTCTAATGGCACAGGAGCTATTTCGAGGTTATAAACGAGACACTGGCTCTCCCAAATGTGGCCTAAAGCTAGATCTTCGAAAGGCATTTGATTCTATAGAATGGAACTTCATATTGGGGGCTCTGTCTAAGCTTCGATTCCCTCCTACTTTCATCAATTGGATACATGCCTGTATCTCTAGTCCTACTTACTCTATCAAAGTAAATGGGGAACCTTGTGGTAATTTTGAAGGCAGAAAGGGCCTAAGGCAAGGAGACCCAATATCCCCTTATCTTTTCTCGATTGCAATGAATGTGTTATCATGCATGCTTGCTAAGGTTCCTAGTGAATTTAAATTCCATTGGAAGTGCAAGGACTTGAAACTAACTCACTTATTCTATGCCGATGATGTGCTATTATTTTGCAATGGGGATATATCTTCGATGTCCCACCTCATGCATTGTGTCGACAGGTTTGCTACTTCTAGTGGTCTGCACCCAAGTCTTGCTAAAAGTACGGTTTTCTTTGGCAACTGTGCAACTGAATTTATCACTTGGTTTGATGATAATTATGGGATTGATCATGGCATTTTACCAGTCAAGTTCCTGGGGGTACCCCTAATTTCCTCTAAGCTTAGCTACAATGACTGCACCCCTCTCCTGGATAAGATCACTGCTAGAATTTCTTGCTGGACATCCAAGCTGCTGTCTTTTGCAGGAAGGGTCCAATTGATTCGAACAGTTTTGTTTGCCATTCATGCATACTGGTCCAAGCATTTCTTGCTACCTGCTTCTGTGCTCCAGAAAATTCAAACTACATATACCAGGTTCCAATGGAAGGGTGATGCAAACATAAAAGGGGGGGCTAAAATCGGTTGGGATAGAATATGCAGCCCTTACAATGAAGGTGGCCTGGGTCTCAAAAACCTTAAAGAATGGAATCATGCCCAACTACTGTTTCATCTTTGCAGCATTGTTCGATGAAGTAAGGCAATATGGCCTCATTGGGTTATTACCACAGTCCTAAAACGTCACAGTCTCTGGACATTACCTATGCCAACTGACTGTTCATGGATCCTTCGAAATGTCCTTAAACTGAGAACTATAGCGCGACAATTCATATCTTTTAAAATCGGCAATGGCATGCACACATCTTTGTGGTTTGACCCTTGGTGGAATTCTAGCTGCCTTGCTCTTACTAGATTTGATTCGATCATAGCTCAGTCGAACATTTCTCATGACTCCAAGGTAAATGCTCTTATTTCCAATGGAACGTGGGTTTTACCTCGTCCAGCTGATAGAATACACCACTTGGACCCAGGTCTGTTATATTGGCTCCAAAATTTCAACTACCCATCATTTGATCTCAATGCAACTGATGCCATCTTGTGGAATGGAATTGCTATTCGGAAAATCAAAACATGGCACATATGGAACTCTATTCGAACTCCTGCAGTTCAAGTGCCTTGGTGTGATTTGGTGTGGCACAAGCTCAAGGTTCTTCGTTATGCACACCACGAATGGTTACTTTGTCATGATAGACTGCCTACCGCGCATAGATTGGCTTCATTTGGACTGGATGTCTCTGTCTTCTGTCACCTTTGTATTGGAGGTACTGAGACTGCATCTCATCTCTTCATTTCTTGCTCGTATAGTAGCTATGTCCTCTCCAAGATTGCTGGGTTTCTAAAGGTCGATTGCATTGGCCACACCTGGACAGAGTTGCTCTTGAACTGGAGCCTTATCTCAGACTACACTTTGAGACAGGTGGTTTTGCTAGCAGCTCAAATCTACTCCTACCACATTTGGAGGGAACGTAATGCTAGACATCACGACAAGGGAGGTTTCGGCCCAAGCAAGCTACTTAAAGGCATTATGCTTGATCTCAAGACCAAACTGCAACACTCTACATGGTTCCAAAATTATTTACATTTAGATATGTATAGATGGATTTTTATCTGTTGATTTTGTTGTTTAGGGTTGTGCTGCCCTACGTCCTTTTTTAAATTCTCAAACTAGTTCTTACATTAGATTGTGGGTTCTTAGTCTCTCTTAGCCTCGGCTTCGAGCATGGGTCAATCCCTGTATTCTTTTTTCTTTTCTAATATATATATGCAATTTAGCAAAAAAAAATAAAAAAAAAATAATAAATAAATAAATAAACTTAGCCACTGTAAACTGAGTCTAATTTTATCAAGGCAATTTATATGTATACACGTATACATATGAATCATAAATTTTAGTATGGATATGCCACACATAATCCAATAGGACTCCGAATCCCCAGTCCTAAATCAAACTCTAAAACGGACTAGATCATTCATCTGATATATCTGCCACAGTAGGTCCAAGAAATTATTTATGCATTTGTATGGCATGCCCAAAAGACCTTGAATTGAAAATGAGAATTTCAGGATATAAAATGAAAATTTAACAAGAATTGAAGCAGGAAGAGAGCAAGCAAATAGATGAGATCAAAAGTGCTTCCTCCATTCCATAATAAAATCTCAGTATGATTTTTAGTAAATTCATGAAATTCTAGAATTCAAATTTAATGAGAATCGATTTAGATATTGATTATTGCAAAAATAAAAACTGTAAACTACTTGAAAAGTAGTACTCATTTATATTTACTATTAAATCATCAAAAAGGGTACCACTGCTTAAATTTTACCAGATTGCAAAATGACTGAAGAAAGTAAAATGCAACTTTTTGCGGAATGAAGTGAGAACTAGGTCAGAAAGATGAAACAAACCGTAGTGCAAGCGGCAGAGAACCCAAAACCCTAACCCTCCTCCAACAGTGAATATTCCAGCAGTTTGCCTCATCAATCTTGTGCAAGGTTTGCAATCTGATCTCATCAGTTCACCATCAGAAAATCCACATATACGTCTCAAGGCCATTGCTTACTTTTACCAAAGGCTTTATTAAATAGCGCTGCAGATAATCGTCTTTAGAACTTCACTCAGTTGAAGCTCATAACTGCAATGCCTCTGCTGTGGGATTGCCATAATAGATATAATCACATTCCAAGCCCAATCACATATATATATATATATATATATATATATATATATATATATATATATACAATAAACAATACTTAGCGAAAGGAAAAAAATACAATAAACAAAATTAATTTTGGAACTGCTAGGGGGAGAGCATTTGTTGGACAATTGTACTGTTAGGTTCTGTATATGCTAAAGCCTAAAACAAATCCCTCCATTTTATTATCAGGTGCTTTCTCAAAGATTATCAAATAACCTGGACAAAAGAATTTTAATAAAATATTTATCACAGGAAGGAACTTAATAAAATACTTTTCTTTGCCTTGTAGTACATCATAATTTCTAGGGTCATTGCTTCTTATAATATCTTGGTCTGATTAACTGCAATTCCTACAGGCATTTCATGATAAGATTCTTACATGATGGCTAAGTTTTAAGAGTCTTATATTAGCTATTGTAATCTTTTTATTGGAAGAGATAGGCTTCTATCCCCTGTTTTACCCTTTCCCTAACCTTTTTGTACATCACTTCTGTCTTCTGCAGTAGAAGTTCTGCTTGTACCTATTAATTTGAGCACTAACAATCAGGGGCGGAACCAGCATAGGGACTGGGTGGGCATCTGCCCCTCCTTGCCGCCTGTTATCATATCCCGTAAAGAGTAAAATTTGGGAAATTCAATCCGATTCACTATCTTTGCCTACCCTTACTCATGATAATATAATAACTAAAAATATGTCGCTGATATTCATTGGAAAGAGATAATCATGGTGCCTTTGAACGAATTCAAGCCATGAAGATACAGGGAAAACACATATATAGATGGAAAATATATGTATAGAGAGAAGCACATCAATGTAATTGTTAGTGGGTAATAACTAGCAGAAACAATAATCTAAATGGGCCTACAATTTTGTTTATGGGCCTGGTGTTCTTGTTTAAAAGTCTGTAGTCTAGATTTAAATTCATTAGTTTGTTTCTTTCCTTTTTCTACTTTTTGCTATTTTTTCCTTTTTTTTTTTAAATTCTACAGCAATCATGTAGTTTTGTGAATTGATTCTTTTTTTCTCACTTTTAAAGTAATATTTCTTGAAAGGATCTTTTCTAAGTGATTTACTTTAATATGTAAAATATATAAGACAAATTATAAATAAAGAAAATCTATACTATTTCTACAAATATGAAATTAGATTATAAAATTAAAATTATAATAACTGAATTTGACAAAAAAAAAAAGTTCAAATGACGCCCCCCCTTCAACCATTTTCTGGTTCCGCTACTGCTAACAATAAATAAATCTAGAACGCTGAAAGGACGAAAATTAAGCACTCGGATGCCTAAAAGGCTAGAACCCACTTCAAAACCCAGCTTGGATCACTAAACCACAACTTATTCTACCCAAAAACAACTGACAAAACCCGAGTCTTCACTGCATAAAAATGCTGACAATTCCACTCTCTACTTCTCACATTGTAGTTTAGTACGAACACAAGTAAAGATGATACTAAAATTAATATTTTGCAATACCCTTTTCATAGTTTGAAACAAACCATAACAAATATCAATAAAACAAACTACTTAATAAGCTTGAGTTTCAGTGAGACATTTTGTCGAACAGTTGGACGGCAGAGCATAAACATACACTACACACACAATCCTGCATGCATAAAAATTGTAAAAGTGAAATAGGAAAACACGCACTAAACACCCATATGTATATATGTATGTTGTAGAGAGAGGCTGGAGCAAAGTACGTACCAGTGAAATTTGTGTAGGAGTGCAAGTAGTTGTTGGCCAAAGAGAATGCAGAGGGATAATTTTCGTTCTTGTTTTTTATTAGACTTCTAACCTCATCATCTTTTTCTGAAACTATGAAAATTTTATTATCATTTTTTCTATAAATTATTTATTTTTCCACTTCTGATTTTGCAAGGGATATACAGTTGCATACTAACAAATATAAACCAAAACAATGATTCATTCTTATTTTATGATTAATTAACTTATAATTTGTGCGATGCACGAATTTTTTCTAATATATTATAAACTAGTTGATAAAGCCGCGCTTTGCGGCGGCGTTACAATTTTTATTTTTAAAAAAATTCAATACATTTACGTTATATTATAATATTTATATTAAATTTTAATAATTAAATAATCTTCTCTAATGAATCAATTTCTTGTTAAATATGATTCTTTCGATTGAGCCGCTCTCTCGTTAAAACCGAAATCCCAACTTTTTAACATATATTATAAAGACTTATATAATATTTTTTATCCATAAAATCGAACCGTAAAAATAAAATAAATTTATGACTACAGTATCAAATTCTAATAGCTAATACAATCTTTTCTAGCGAGCCGTTTTCCCGTTAAATACGTTTCGAGCCGCTCTTATTTGAAACCGAAATTCTAACTTCACTATATAAAGAGAGTAAATTCCAATTTTTATATTATTTAAACTTTCTAATATTTATGGAGTTTTAAAAGATAAAAATACATCTTATATTTTCTGTATATTATAGATAATTTTGTATAAAAAAGTTAAAATAAAGGATTTTTAGGAAAAAAGATGTATAGTTTATATATTCAAACACCTATTCTACTTCTAGTAGAACGTTTATTTATATATTTTTTCTATAAATTCGAACTCTTATTCTCTATAAATTCGAACTCCTATTCTACTTCCAATAGAACTTTTAATCGTATGCCTTATAAATACTTATTATACTTCCAATAGAACTTATAATCATATGTCTTCCCTATAAATTCGAACTCTTCTTCTTTATAAATTCGAACACATATTCTACTTCTAATATGTTAATTGATATTTTTATATTTATTAGTGTTTAAAATTCTTAAATTCTAGAAAATTAGAAAAATAGATTGAGACGATCTTAGAGCGCCACCTAAACTCCCGCTATCCTCCTTTATATATATACTAGTTGATAAAGCCGCGCTTCGCGGCGACGTTACAATATTTTTAAAAAAATTCAATACATTTACGTTATATTATAATATCAATATAAAATTTTAGTAATTAAATAATCTTCTCTAATGGATCAATTTCTTGTTAAATACGATTTTTTCGATTGAGCCGCTCTCTCGTTAAAACTGAAATCCCAACTTTTTAACATATATTATAAATACTTATATAATATTTTTTATCTATAAAATCGAACCGTAAAAATAAAAAAAATTATGACTTCAGTATCAAATTCTAATAGCTAATACAATCTTTTCTAGCAAGCCGTCTTCCCGTTAAATATGTTCCGAGCCACTCTTATTTGAAACTGAAATTCTAACTTCATTATATAAAGAGAGTAAATTCCAATTCTTATATTCTTTAAACTTTCTAATATTTATGGAGTTTTAAAAGATGTAAATACATGTTATATTTTCTGTATATTATAGATATTCTTGTATTTATTTACTGTTTCCGCATTGGAATGTCTTTCTGTTATGTTAACATATCAAAAAAAAAATTAAAATACAAAGATTTTTCGTTACGGAAATAATATTGCATTTATGGATATATTTTTGTAATGCTAGTATAATTAACTTGTATAAAAAAGTTAAAATAAAGGATTTCTAGGAAAAAAGATGTACAGTTTTAAAAAATCGTATAAGAGGTCTCCACCGTCCTCGTATTCTACTTCAAATAAAACATTTTATTTTATGTATTAATTATATATTTAAACATCTTTTATACGGTCTTATCTAATGAACCGCTTTCTTGTTAAACACGGGTTTTACTATTGATTCGCTCTCTCATTAATACAAAAAACCTAACTTTTACATATATTACTTGTATGATAATGTTTATCCATAAAAATCAAATCCTAAAAATAAAATAAAATTTATAACATCATATGATATTTTAATAGCTAGTACAATCTTTTATAGTGAGCCGTCTTCATGTTAAACACATTTCGAGCCGCTCTCGTTTGGGATCGAAATTCTAACTTCATTACATATTATTGATGATACTTATCTTACACAACAATTTTTTTTCTTGAAATCAAAACCTAAAAAATAGAGTGAATTCCAATTTATACTTTTTCTAGATTTTCTAAATTTTTTGGAGTTTTTAGAAAATGAAAACACAACTTATTTTCTCTTTATATTATAGATATTCATGTATTTATTTAGGATTCCTCCATGAGATTGTTTTTTTACTCATTGTTCTTTTATTATGTTAATACATTAATTCTTTTCTTTTTAAATACGATGATTTTTTCATGACAATAGTATTGGATTGCATGAGATTGTTCTTTTACTCATTGTTCTTTTATTATGTTAATACATTAATTCTTTTCTTTTTAAATACGATGACTTTTTTCATGACAATAGTATTGGATTTATGAATAAATTTTCCTAATATAAGTATAATTAACTTATATAAAAAATATATAATTTAGAAGATCGTACTTTCTATAAAATATTTAATTATATGTCTGCTCTATATATTTAAACACCTACTCTAGTTCTAGTAGAACTTTTATTTATAAATTCGAACTCTTATTCTCTATAAATTCGAACTCTTATTCTACTTCCAATAGAACTTTTAATCGTATGCCTTATAAATACTTATTATACTTCCAATAGAATTTCTAATCATATGTCTTCCCTATAAATTCGAACTCTTCTCCTTTATAAATTCGAACACCTATTCTACTTCAAATATGCTAATTGATATTTTTATATTTATTAGTGTTTAAAATTCTAAAAAATTAGAAAAATCGATTGAGACGATATTAGAGCGCCACCTAAACTCCCGCTATCCTCCTTTATATATATATTAATATTGATTTTATTTTATGTTATAGTTATATTTTTATATAATTATTATTTTTAATTATTTATTTTAATTTTAATTTAAATAATTTAATATAAATTGAATTATTGATATGCATGTTATAAAACTTATATTATAAAATTTGAAAATTAATATGTCATTGAGTGAATTCGAACCTTGAAATTTTAATAAATTAATTTAATCATATAATATATCTAATTATTAGATCTAATGGTTCTAATTTTTTTACTAAAACTTTAACGGTCATTATTCAATGTATACGGTTTTCTATTATATTTTGTTAGTGATTATAAGATACGGTGTGATATTTTTGGGTATATATTAATTATTGCAAAATTATGTTTTGAAATTAAAAGTTAACCTGTTTTAATTAGAATAGAAATATTATTGATTAGTTTACGGATTATCGGTTGGCACAGTCATCCTAACAATTAAAATAAATAATAATAAAAATATAATCAATGATAATTAGCTGTGCCTTTTTCAATAAAAGGCGTTTACTTTAAATTGATGTTATTAATTAAATTATTTTAAGATTTAATTATAGGAGGATGACCTCAACTATTTTTTTCACAAAAATGGCCATAATATAAAAATAGATAATGTGATGACCTAACTATTTTTTTAAATAGTTGAGTGTATTCAATTTATACTTAATTACAATATTGACGGTTGAATAATGTTTTTTTTAACACAAAAATCGTCCAAAAATAAAAATAAACAACAATTTTTAGATTAATTTAGACAAAATGCAATCATCTGCTTAAAAAAAATATTTGGATCATTTTTATGCAAGGCTATCCTCCTACAATTAAGTTTTATTTTAATTTTCAAAAAAAAAGTTTTATTTTAATTAGTCATACTTTTTGTTAACAGTCAGTCATTCTTTTTTAATTGAATATGCAATTGTTGCTTTTGACTTAATAGGGGTATTTTTAACTTAAAGGAGAAAGTAAAGTTGTTTACTTTAAGTTGAATGAAAGTGTTTGGCTAATTTTAATTAAAGTTAAATGGGGGTTTAATAATTTTGGCTTAAAGTAAAATTTGACTTAAAAAAAATTTAAAATTCATGATATTTAAGCTTTACAAGAATTGTGAAAAAAAAAAATCTATAAATCATAAGTTATAAGTCAAAAGTACCTACATGGAACTTATGGCTTAAATCATTTTTTTAACTTAAAGCCGGCTTAAAGCCGGAGGAGACAAACAGACCAAAAACTACTTAAAGCACATGAATGACTTGAAGTGATTTTGCCAAACAGGCTCTATGTAAATTCCATGCGCACCACGTATTTTTATCTGCTAAAATTACAATATGGTTATATTCTATATCCCGTTTACAATTATTTGAAAAGTTATAATGTATTGCCTCTTCTATTCTATATATAATACGCCAACATAAGAAAAAAATAAAGAGATTTTTTAATGCACATGAAAAGTCAAATTTACCCCTGCTCATTCTAATTTATTTGGTATGAACGGTTGCCTATCCACCTCCTCAATTAACTGTTTTGTGCTCAAGGTTTAGAGAGGTTACGATAGTTTGATTTCATTTGCGTCTTCTGGGATCGGGAATTGATCGTTGGGTACTGGGTGGCATAGGCTGGACGTGTGGGTATGGTCGAACGACTCAATTCTTCCCTTGTGTCACGTAATTGTATTATCCTGTTCTCATTCTCCTTCTGCTTATGCCCTATGATTTCAATTTGTAATTCTGGGTCCTTGGTTGTGTGTGTGTTTTTGGCCATTTAGGGCTTCATAAATTTGCTTGGACTCAAATAGAAGCAATGTATTGCCTTTTGTATCATGAATTAAATGATTCCCGGGAGGTTATGCCATATGTAATTTATAATCTATGGGAGTCTATTCTCAAAGGCAATGAACGGGGCACAACACAATATGCTATTTCTTAGGTATAGTTGTTACTGTAGAAATTGCATAGTACATACATATAGCTGACAGAATGGAATTTGTGACCTTTAAAGCCTTGTAAAAAGCATTTGCACAGAGATTTAAAGGCATTGTTTATGCTTTGCTTGCGAATCCACATTCTCTGTGCTTTAATTGTGAACCAAATATAAAGACAACTTGTGATCACTGTAATTGTAAACATCCTTATTTTTTAATAGCCAAGTCATAACTACATGTGTATTGGAGATGAAAATTGAAGTTAATGGCCTGATAGGTAAATGGAGACCATAAACGAATGTAGTTTTGTTAACTGAAGTATAAAATTCTTATGATATGCTCTGGTGAGTGTTATCATTTCTGGGTATACTCACACCAAGAAATGATTGATTTGCTTTCTTATTGTGAATTTGGTCCTGATAAAAGAACATCCAAAGACCAGATGAGATTCAAGTTCTACACTTGCTAAATTAACAAAAGACTGATACATCTAAAAGATAGGGAGTAACTAGGGGCAAGTTTTGTGAAACGTTATCCTGTTGTGTAGCGAAGCCAAGCTCAAGTAGCAATGAACCCCGGACGAAGTTACTTGCTTAACCATTAATTTTATATCAAATATGTTCAGCCCTAGGCATAACATTGAAGTATGGTAGCTTTAATTTTTCAGATTTTCAAGCCTCTTTAATTTTAATGAATTTACTGATAGGTGATATATTATTTCCTGCTCAATGATAATTCTTGACAAAAAATGATCCCTAATCCTTTATATGTGTTGGAATATGTCCTTTATATGTGTTGGAATATTTGGTCGATGCTACATTTGTAACATCCTTTCTGTGGTTAATGCTTTATATCTAATAGAAGCTTATCAAGCATCTCTTGGCCTGAAAATTAGAAATTAGGTCTAGATACCCAACAACACAGTAGCAATTTGGTTAAATCTCAACAGATGAGTACCTTCTTCAATCATACTAAAAAATTGTCATTTTTTAGACAAGGTTCATATCCACTGAAAGCCCAAAAATTTATTACACAAATACATAATAATCAAGCAGAATCATTGAGATAGCCAATACCAGTGAAAACATATACACCCATAAAAAGATGATCATTTTTTATTTTAACTTGTGGGTGGCGGTGCTATTCAAAATGCATACAAATAAAATAAAATCGTTACAGATAATGCAAGAAAAAAGAAATAATAGTTAAAACCTTGAGATGATTTGAGTGGCCTGGTGGTGATTGATTTGCATGTCACCAGAGCTACTGGGGTTTAGGTTGCATAATGTGGCTGCCATTGCCATGCTTATCCTCCCTTTACAATCTATACATACACATGTGAATCTATATGTTCTGTTCTGCTTCTGCTGCAAGGACAAGGTAGAGTAGAGTACCCATTTTCAACTACAAGAAAGTGTTTATGTGTTTTTTTTGGATACATTGATTTTGATGTGGGTGTGGCCGAATGGCTTAATTCTTCCCTTGTGTCAGGTAATTGTATACCGATAAACTTTCAGTAATAGATTTTGCTTAACAGTTTTTCTTTAATTATTCACAGCAATTTTTGGAGCTCCAGGGACTTCACAATTCTCAGCTGCAACTTACAGCAGATTTAAGTGATAAGCTAGAGAAAACTGAGGTATTAACTTGTACAATAATTTATTTCCTTTTGTTTTTTTCATAAAAATAATCATATTGTTGCATTTTTGTTTCACTTCAGAAAAAGCTCCATGAAACAGAACATGCATTGGTTGATCTTGAAGAAAGACATAGACAAGCAAATGCAACCATTAAAGAGAAACTATAGTTGATTTCCAATCTTATCAAGTCAGGTAAGTTGAATATTCTCTGTATTACTTGGAAAATCTTAGCCAGAGGTACTCAGCAAAATTTAATTCTGCAGAAGAATGCTTTAAATTGTATTCATCTCCTGTCAAATTATGCCAACCATTAGTTCTTATTTGTTAGTGCTTCCCATCTTCAACTGAATTTAACCATATATTACTTTTAAGGGTGAATGGTATTCCACATAGTTTGTCATTTATGAAATTGTAACTGATATTTGACAATAGAACTCCACATAGTTCATCATTTATGAAATTCTGACAATGAAATTTGGTTGTTTGTTAATTGTCAGAGTGATCACTTATTGAGCGGGCATTCGAGCTACGAGCAGAGCTTGAGAGTGCTGCATTAGATGTGTCTAGCCGGTTCACCAAGTATGGCATGTATGCAACATTAAGATATCAAAAATATTTTAGTGATTTATACTGCTGATTACTCAGAGCGCAAGGACAAGATAGAAAATGGAAATCAAATCCTTATTCAGAAATTCCAGGCTCAATTATCCCAGCAACTTGAAATCTTGCACAAGACTGTGGCAGCACACAACAAGAGCAGCAATTAAGAGGCATGGAGGAATATATGCAATCATTTGTATCCACAAAGGCAGAGGTACGACTTTGTAAGAGTTGGAATGCAAAAAAATGTTTATTGTTTCTTTTTTTTAGTTTGTGATCTGAGATTTTCTTTCTCTTTTTGTGTATCCAGGCTACCGAAGAACTTAGAGAAACACTAATAAAGTTAAAAACCATGTATGGTTCTGGTATCGAAGCTTTGGATGACATAGCAGGAGAGCTTGATGAAAATTCTAAGTCAACAGTTGGAAAATTAAACAATGTAGTCTCTAAGCATTCATCTACTCTTGAGGATGTATGTATCTCTAAAAGATTGTTTCTGTAATTGAAAATATTTTTTTTACCGTCTGTGTTGACTTTCTCTTGTAAAATGCCAGCATTTCAAAGCAATAGCCACAAAGGCTGATACACTACTTAATGATCTTCAAAGAAGTCTCTTCAGTCAGGAGGATAAAATGACTTCTTATGCACAACAGCAGTGAGAAGTTAGTAGTTCTTTTTACTTTTACAGTTATAAAGTGGGCATAACATCTCGAATACTATTTATACTAATTTTGACCAAATTTATGCAGGCACACTCCAGGGCTATGGAAACCACACGATCAATTTCTCAGATTACTGTAAACTTTTTAAATACATTAGACACACATGCATCCAATTTGAGCGAGATCGTAGAGGAAGCACAAACAGACAATGACCAGAAATTGTCTGAACTTGAAAAGAAGTTTGATGTACTAAGGCTATTTTATTTAAGTCAGAGCAACATGCATATAGCGTTTCCATTTAATGTCTAAATGTCTCGGTTTGTTCCCAGGAATGTGCCGCCAATGAGGAAAGACAAATTTTAGAAAAGGTTGCAGAACTACTTGCCAGCTCAAATTATAGGAAGAAGAAACTGGTATATAGTCCCAAATTTCCATTTTCATAAATCATTAGAATATTAACTATGACTTCTGTTACAGCTTTACTTTATTTTGGGTTGCAGCATAATTCTTTATGGTGCATTAGATGCATCATAAACGAATAGTGAAGAAGTATAGGTTATATTTCTGTGTGGATAAGAGTCGTCTTGTTTAGCTGTACAGATAGCTATGCGAGTTGCGATAAGTTCTAAAAAATGAGTCTACCTGAGAATTATAAATCATAAATCATTAGAATATTAACTGTGACTTCTGTTACAACTTAACTTTATTTTGGGTTGCAGCATAATTCTTTATGGTGCATTAGATGCATAATAAACGAATAGTGAAGAAGTATAGGTTATATTTCTGTGTGGACAAGAATTGTCTTATTTAGATGTACAGATAACTATGCGACAATTTCTAAAAAATGAGTCTACCTGAGAATTATAAATCTCATTGATGCTTTAATTGAATACCTGTTCATTTTTACTATAAAATGCTTCAAGTAGCCTATTGGGGAAGTCTTGTGGATGAAATTCAACTGTAAGCATAGTAGCATACTAAATCGCAGAAATTTTATCTTCTATCTGCAATTAGGTGAACAATCAATTTCTTTCTCATATATATGAATGGCATTTCTTTGATCTACAATTAATGTACATTTTTCTTTCTGGTATAAACTTAGTGAAGATATAGTTTGAAATTTTGTGCATCGACTCCCTTGCGTGCTTTAATTATGAGTTGATTCTTGACTTGGTTTCATATCACTGATGTATTGGATCACCGTTGCGCATTTACATTGAAGTTGTGTTCTTGATCATATGATTCTATTCACATTATTCAGGTTACCACTGCAATCACTGGCCTTCGAGACAGTGCGGCCAGTAGGACTAGTAAATTACAACAAGAGATGTCAACTATGAAAAATTCAACAGCTTCCGTTAAGGTCGAATGGTCTAGCTACATTGGCAAAGCTGAAACACATTATAGAGAGGATACTGCTGCTGTGGAGAGTGGAAAGAAAGATATGGAGGAAGTTCTCCAGAAATGGTATCGGCCGCTTGTGATTATCAGATTAAAACTATAGTCATGTTCTGGTGTTGAACTTATATTTTCCTGTTAAAAACGTTCAACTTAATATTCAATCATATGATATGGCAGTTTACAGAAGGCGAGAATGGGACAGCAGCAATGGAGCAGTGCTCAAGAATCCTTAGTCTAGAGAAAAACAATGTTGCTTCTGTTAATGACATAATAAGGTTTATGAAAAATCTTACAAACAGGTTTCTATGTTCCTAAGATGTATTAACGTTTCTTGCTTTTCACAATAGGGAAGGAGTGGATGCTAATCAAATGTTACGTTCTCATTTTTCTACTGCTGTGTCATCTGTCCTTGAAGATGGAAATGCAGCAAGCAAGAATTTCATTGCTTCCATAGACCGTGAGTATCTTGTTCATTTATACTTGGTATTAAGTAATGAACATCATTACAAAAATTAATGAATTCTCTGTGCAACAAGTCTTGGCGCTTGGTTTTATACCAGGTGAATTTGCTTGGACTCAAATAGAAGCAATGTATTTGCCTTTTGTATCATGAATTAAATGATTCCCGGGGTTTTGTGAATGTGCGCACATAAATATTTGTTTCAGTTGTGCATTAAGATTTTGCTTTGCTAAAGAGATGGTAATGGGAAGGCAAGATTACTTTAATATTATAGATATGTGACATTTATTAGAAAAATCAATGTGAAAGACTCACTGGGACTGCACCTGCGCTTTACTAATTGTGAGCTTTTAGAGTTGAACTATAAGTTCCTGAGATTTAGATAAGCTAACCATGTCAATATTGTGCGCAACATGGTCATAAATCTTTGTATGTTTGGTTATTCGTATATAACAATGGTTGTTTCCTTCCATGGTTATTTGAATATACCATCCACTATGAAATTTTTTCCCGATAATTGTGATATATTCATGCGGCTATAAATCTAATAAAGATATTGGCCTGCAATCATATACATAGCCGCTGTAGATCGGGCAAATGGAGAGTTTATCTGTGGATGCCAATCCATTTCAATTTGCAAGGTTTACAACATTGCATAATTATTAACCAAAGTCTTTTCAGTTTAGAAACGTAGCATAGCTGTGCTTTTAAGATTTTTAGGGAGTGCGAAACTAGCGCAAATATTATGATAAAATATTTTGTATCTCAAAACTATCATGTGTTGGCAAACTCAACTTTCGGAGCTTTTACTAATGTACCTGCGCCCCCAACGTCAACGTCTAAAGATACTTCCGGTTCTGCTTATGTGGAATTCAGACAATTTAAATTGCTATGCTTATTTGGGGCACTTATCTTGGCCAGTAAGTTGATTTCATGAGCAGGGGTCAGATATCTTCAGTAATATTCTTTTTTTGCTAAATTATCTTCAGTAATATTCAGTTCTGCCATTCGGAACTTAGAGCAAATGGCACTTGCAGATTGACAGTCATTATATGTTGCATCACAGCGCGATATGTAACACACAGTTCTTCATATGACTTGTCATGTAGCTTCTGAAATTTTGTTAATAGCATTCCCTATATGGTTAAATTTCCATGACTACTTGCAACCTCATTTTATACCCTTTTTTAAATTTTACAAATTGCAAATAGTGTTTAGCGTTCAAAGATGCAAGAGATATTCATCAAAATCCAGGTGTAGGTGTTGACACATATATAGGACTGAATGACTTTGCAACTCCTCGAAATTTTTTAACATATACTAGAAAGTGACCCGTGCCTTGCACGGGTTTTCATGCTAGTTTCTTTCTAATAATACAAACAATTAACAAGAAGAAAAGAGGGATGATCAAAATTTGAACTTACAATCTTTTTTCTACATATTGAAATATGGACGGATACATTAGAAACTTAAAGATATTTAATATTTGTTATTAAAGACTTATTGTGCATTGTAATTAGTTCTCGATCATATTTTAACTTTTTAAGATAAGTTTGATAACAAAAAAATTCTTAATTTTGAAAATGATTGGGAATATACCTATGCACTGGGGGATATGTTATGAAATCCATTATATCTATAACTAACAAGCCTTTTTATGGCTATTTAGTAAATTACAAATTTACCCTTTTATCAAATAATAATGTTAAAAATAATGTTGGTCATTGGAATTGAACTCATGACCTTTATGATAAGGATGAATTAAGTTCACACCATTAACCACTACACCAAAGATATTTTTTGTATCTTTTTAAAAATTATCAACTACATTTCCAACTACATTTCTAAGAGCATCTCCAAGGATGCACTCTTTCCTTAGTCCCTAAAATAAGGATTATTAATAATATAGGAAATCAAAATGATATTTCACTCCAATGATAATCCCTATATAAATACCCTATATTTTAAAAGTATAATTTTTAAAATTTAAAAGTTTGAAATTTAAATAAACCAACCAATGGGAAGGTGAGCAGATGACGTGGAGAAAGATATGGGCTGATATTTGGATCCTCACATGTAGGGATCTATTTTCTCTCCCCTAAAATATATTGGGAAGGGGAGAAGTGGTTGGAGAGTGTTTTTTGGAAGAAAATCCCTAAAATTGGTAAGGGGTGTGCATCCTTGGAGATGCTCTAAGACCTCACTTATTATATTCTATTTAACATTCATTTTAAAATAAAATCAAGATAAAACTACGAGCTTATCTTTCGCTTGCTAATAATGAAAAAAAATTATGAATATATTTATTGCTTGCTAATAATGAAAAAAAATATCACAAATTTCCCGCTTGCTAATAATGGAAAAGATTATCACATATTTCTTCAAAAATTTAGTATTACACTTGAATTATGTTATCTATTTATTTTATATAGTGTAGGCCAATATGATATTTTGGTCAATTCTGAGAAGACTAACATATGCATTTGATTTATAATCATTATTCTCATTTAGGAGTATAAATGAATCAAAATGTTTGTGAGTTGCTCGAGCTCGGGTCATAAAATATTCGAATTTCGCTCAATAATTTTCGAGTCAAACTCGAGCTATAAGTACTTTATCGAGTCAAGTTCGAACTTCAAATTACTCGGCCTGTAAGGTTTGCGAGCCTAATCGAGATTTTATCATTTTTAATATTTATATATATATCAACAAAATTATTTAATATTTTTATTTGAGCCGAACCCTAATCGAACTATTCATATTCATTCTTCTGCCGAAAAGGGTAAAATCAGTTCGAGCTTGAGTTCTGATGTATCGAATTTTTTATGAACCAATCTTCAAGCTTAAAATTTAAAGCCTGCCGAACTCGACTAAATATTTTTGTCGAGGTCAAACTCGAGTCATACACTATTTGACTCGGTTCGACTTGATTGCAACCCTACTCTCATTTTTTTCGGGTAAAATATTTTAATCGAATAAAAATATAGTTTTAGGAAAAAACAAAATCTGTTGCATATGAGATTTGAACTTTATATTGGTTAACTGATAGGTATTTAGATAAACACATAGTTATGCTAGAAATATTATAAAATAAATTATAGATTTAAACTTTCTAGCTATATTATTGAAATAAAATACTTACTATATATATATATCACATTGTACAAAATTGCATGCCAAAATTTTAGTGAATTTTAATATTACATTTTATATAAGTACACCTGCATTAAAATCAGTTATTATGATTGTTCTAGGATAATATATATTTAGCATAAGAAGAAATGGAAGAATTTATATATGAGATGTAAACATCGTATTGATTAAATTATATGATTGAAAAGATACATAGTTTGGTTAGATTACAACATGGTAATGAGATTATAGATGCAATACAAACAATAATAAGATTGAAATGTTTAACTATGTTGATGAAAGATAGATATTTAATAAGAATAATATTGCATTATATATAATACACAAGTTATATTAATCGATTAGTTGAATTCAGGGAATATAAAAATGGTTGAATTTAAGAAGATAGATTCTAGAAATAACATTACACTGTATATATATATATATATATATATATATATATATATATATATATATATATTAGATTAATATAAGTGAGTTTTTAAAATAAAACTACATGTAATATTCATATACACATATATATATATAGTTGTTGGATTGCCCGTAGAGCTTCTTTCAAGAAATAAAATATAAGATCATGCATGGTATATAAATAGGGGCAGACCTAAGCATATGGCAGGGGGTGCCATGAAATCCAGTCAAATGTGGATTTTAAGGAAATTAGTATGTATTAGTTTTTGGCCATGAACCCACTCATATTTAACACCATGAAGGAAATGTTAAAGTAAAAAGGAAGATAAATAGAGACCAATCCAAAGAAAAATCCAAATAGGAACATACAAATCGACGCTTGTATGAAAGAACATTTGCATGAGTGCGGGTGTGCTTAGTGCTATTCTTCGGTGACTATGGCATACTTGGGTTCGAAGACTAGAATGTAAAACATTTCTTATGTGCATGAATTTCGTGTTTTTCAATTTTTTTCGTATTTATTTTTATTTTAATAATTTTAGGAACCCACTGCAAAATATTTCTGGGTCCGCCACTGTATAAAAATCCATCATTTTATGGTAAAAAACATCATTATCAGTATTTATCACAATCAACACTGCCACCAACAACATATCGCTAACATCACCATCATTACCACCACCACTGCCACATCACCACCGACATATCACCACTAGCATACCATCACGATCACACATCACAACCAAAATCAACAAAAATATTGATTGTAACCACATCAACACCACCAGAATCACCAAAGCCAAAACAAAATGAATAAAAATTCAACTCACGTTACCCAAATTTGAATCCAAATCGCTAAAAATTTTGAACACAAATTACTAGAATACTTTAGATTTCAAAATTTGTTCATGTTCGAAGGTGTTGGTAATGGTGTTGTCGATGATAGAGTGGGTGAAAATGACTCGATGGGCATTAAAAACTAATATCTATTGAGAGATAACAAAGTAGGAGATGAATGAGTTAGAGGAGGTGTGATTAGGAATGTGGCTGGAATTCTGTGATAAATATATTTGTAAGTCAATTAGGTGACAATAAGAAATTGCAGAATGATAATGGTTTATGCAGACACTTCATATCTCTCTTTTTCACAAACATACGTATTATATATATATATGTGTGTGTGTGTGTGTGTGTGTGTGTGTGAGAGAGAGAGAGAGAGAGAGAGAGAGATCATGAATGATGACAAATGGAATATATAAGCTGAGAAAAAGGTGGTGATGATAGTTGAGTATTATAAGTGATGGTATAATAGGTCACCGAAATTAGAGGAGGCAAAAATGGAGGTGGAGAAGTAAATTATGTTTGAATATGTGACTACGATTAAATATAGATATAGAATATAAAAGCCTCAAATTAGTTTTCAGTTCTATTTCAGTATAGGTACTTATTATAACACTTGCCTATATATATAACACACATGAATTTACTTACTCATGGTTAGCTTTTAGAAATTGAGAATTGTTCAATCTTTCACTCTTTGAAGTTATGTTTTTTAAATTATTAGGTGTGATTATATTGTCATGATCATAACTTAAATTAAAGTAAGAAGTTTAAGGTAATATCAATTTCCATAAAAATATATTTTTTTCGCAAATACATCACATTATCATCAGTATATAGTGTTTCAAAATTACAAGTTATGTATCAGAAAAAATAAAAAAATCAAGTTATATGAATTAATATGGTGCCTATGCTTTGCACGGGCTTTCTGATAAGTATCCACTTATTATGCGCTAAATGGCCTAGATTGATGGTTTATCCTTAAGTATGTTGTGTCTTTTAATTCATTTTTGTTGTGTTTCAGCATTTGTTGTGCAGAACTCGCAACTTTAGGTATCGTGGCGATAAAAGGCTAAAAACGGTGAAATTTTGCACCAATTCGGAATTAAGAGTTGCCAAAAGAATTATCATAAAGAAATTCTGAGTGATATATTCTTAAGGCAGAAATCCCGGTTGGAATTGATATATTTTCTGTTAAGCAAAAGGAATCCAGTTTCAGATCCGCAGCAGGCCGTAATTTACACCTGGACGAGCAATGAGAAAATAGAATTATCACAAAAAGATGGAAAGTGATATATTCTTAAAGAGAAAACCCCGGTTTGAATTGATATATTTTTTGTTAAGCAAAAGGAGTCCGATTTTAGGCCCTCAATTTACCGCAGCTTAGGATTTAAGGATTTATTTAATTAAAAAAATATATTTTTAAATATCTAATAATATTAGATATTTATTTTTATAATTTCTCAATTAAATTAATTATTTATTAATTAAAAGATTATAAGTTGTGCGAGTTAAAAAAGCATTTTGACGGAGCTCGTTCATACACAGCATGACCCGAATTGTTGGTTGTTGCAGCATTATAATCAATTAACAAAAAGAATTACCACATTTCAAAAGTGTGTAGATGTTATGCTTCTGTCGGCAACAGTTTTTTTTTTGTTTTGTTCCAATAACACGCGCCAGTTTTAGTCTGTCAGATGCCGCGCGTGGCTTGCACGCGCATGGAGTGAGAGTGGAAAATTCCTGGAAGGCGACAACAGCTTATGGAAATGGGGGTGTTGTGGATGCTTTCGGCTGTTTATTTAAAAGGGGTGCTGTTTGTTTTATTTTTTTTGTAATTCTTTTTAATTCTTTTTAATTTTATTTTATTAATTGGTGTGCTAATTTTTGCTATAAATAGGTGAGTTCTCAAGCTCACAAACACACACCTCAACTGAATTCCTCTTGTAAAATTCAGTTTATTCTCTCTATCTTTCTTTGTAATTTTAGTATAATTTTTATTTTGGTTGAAGATTTTAAGGGGATTATTTGGAGTGCGCTTTTCTTTCATTGGAAGCTATTTCGGTTCTACTTTCTAACTCTTATAATTTTCATATTTAATTTATCGTAATTTTTAATTCAGTTTTATTATTGTTGTTGTTATTATTATTATTATTATTATTATTATTATTATTATTATTATTATTATTATTATTATTATTATTATTATTATTATTATTAGTATTATGATTTCAATTAATCCCATGATGACGATTCGTTTAATTATGAACTAATCGCCGTCATGGGATTCTAATGGATTTATTTACGTAATTTAGTAATTCGATGCCTTAATAATTTGTATTATGATAAAAATTCAGATTGTCTAATGTGGTTGCGCTTAATTTATTAGATGCGTAGCTAACGTCTAAATTATTAATTCCTAATGAATGCGAAAGTGGATTTAGGAATTTAGAATTTGCCATGTTAGCATAGGTTCGTAATTGTCATGTACATTTACGATAAGTGATAGGATTTTTTTCACATCACCCTATGTAGTCATAATAAAGGAATTTATTCGTAAACCAATTATGTTTTCAAATCTTATAGACATATAGGGTCTAAACATAAAAGGTGTCCTCGCGACTTCTATCTTTTTAAGTGGATGTTTGTGTGGTTTAATATAAGTTAAGACTGAAAGGCGCTTATGTTATTTTCGTGTTCCCGACTAGCTTTCGTAAATTATCAAAATTACTTTGAAATTAAGGCATCAATTCTAAATGAAATAAATAATGAAATTAGAATCTCATGTTTTTCTCACATATAAATTTTCATTTAATTAAATTAATTAGTTCGAATTATTTAATATTAATAATTTAATTAATCAATTAGAAAAATACAAAAATACACCCTTTTGATATTTATTCAAGCAGTTTGTTGTTTTATCATACGTCGTTGCTTAAATATTATTTCTGAACAAACACCAAGTCTTTGTGGGAACGAATTTATTATATTACTTGTGACAGCGTACACTTGCGCAGTTAGTTTTCGAACCAACAAGTTTTTGGCGCCGCTGCCGGGGACTTCGGTGTGTATTTTCAGAATTTGTGTTTAACATCAACGGAGGTTAAACTTAACTGACTTGGATATTTTTTTGTTTTTAACGTCGTGTTTTCGTGCTCTGCCAGTATAAGGATCTTGAGTTGTTTATGCTAACGCGTGCCCAAGCTATTAAATCAAGAGTCGTAAGAAAGCTGGAAGAAGCATTAGAAATGGCGGATGATGTGCCCAAGACATTGATGGACTATTCTCAACCGAAAATCAATGACATTCAGTCAAGCATCGCCAGGCCAGCCATTGCAGCCAGCACATTTGAAATCAAACCTGGCACAATCCAGATGGTACAAAACTCTGTCCAGTTCGGGGGAACGCCAACGGAAGATCCAAATATGCATATCCGAAACTTCATAGAGATTTGTGACACATTCAAATTCAACAACGTGTCAGATGATGCTGTAAGGTTGAGACTCTTTCCATTTTCTCTGCGGGACAAAGCTAAAGGATGGTTGCACTCTCTCCCAGTTGGCTCGATAACAACATGGGAGGAACTCGCTCAAAACTTTCTCACTAAATTCTATCCCATGGCAAAAACAGCTGCCATAAGGAATGCTATTGTTCAGTTCACACAACAGGCGGGGAAATCTTTATGTGAAGCATGGGAACGCTACAAGGAGATGCTATGAAAATGCCCTCATCATGGCATGCCCAACTGGATGGTCATAAATTGTTTCTATAATGGATTGGGATGGCAATCAAGACCTATTGTGGATGCAGCTTCAGGAGGAGCATTATGGGCTAAAAGTTATGAAGCTGCCTACGAGCTAATTGAAATGATGGCGGCTAATGAGTATCAGAATCCGACATAGAGGATGCCTCAACACAAGGTGGCAGGAATCCTCGAGGTTGATGCAGTTACATCCCTATCAGCTCAGCTTGAAGCGCTAAACATGAAGGTGGATTCTTTGACAAACTATGGGGTACAACAAGTAGCAACTGTTTGTGAGATATGTGCCGGTAGACATGAAACAAATCAATGTGCAATTTCCAATGAATCAGTGCACTTTGTGAGCAATTTTCAAAAGCAGCAGCATCCGGTCCCAAACACTTACCAACCCAACAACAGAAACCATCCTAACTTCAGCTGGAGCAACAATAACAATGGATTGCAACCACCACCGCAACCATATCAAGCCCAACCACCATATCAACCACACCCATATCAACAACAACCATACCATCAAACCCAAAATCAACAATATGGGGCCAAACCATACAATCCCTCAGGACTATATCAACAGCAGGGGCATCAACTTCAAAATCAGTACCCCCCGAAACAATCTCAACCTCCGGGATTTAATCAGCAATATTATGCAGGTTCAGGTCAACAGTCTACTGAGAAATCAGAATTGGAAGAACTCAGATTGATGTGTAAGAGCCAGGCTGTATCTCTTAAAACTCTGGAAAACCAAATTGGCCAAATAGCAAACGCCTTACTCAAAAGGCCACAAGGAGTTCTCCCTAGTGACATAGAAACAAACCCTGGAAAAAGGGATGGCTAAGAATAAGTCAAAGATATCACTTTAAGATCGGGCAAAATCATAAAGGACCAAGAAGTTGAAAGGGTAATCGAACAGCCAGAGGCACAGGGCAGCCACACCACTACGAAGGAACAAACGGAGATCTTGAAACCCGAAAATATCATCAACAAACCGGGGGATATCAGCGCACCATCTGAGAAAGCATCTGAGGAGCATAAAACTGCAAACACTCAAATCTACCCCCCTCCACCATATCCGCAGAGACTCCAGAAGCAGAAATTGGATAAGCAGTTTGCAAAGTTTTTAGAGGTATTCAAGAAGCTACATATTAATATACCTTTTGCAGAAGCATTGGAACAGATGCCGAGTTATGCTAAGTTCATGAAGGGTATCCTATCAAGGAAGCTGAAACTTGAGGAATTGGAAACCGTTGCTTTAACAGAAGAGTGCAGTGCCATCCTCCAACAGAAATTGCCCCCGAAACTCAAGGATCCTGGAAGCTTCACCATACCATGTACTATTGGCAATCTGTCCTTCGACAAATGCTTATGTGATTTGGGAGCTAGCATTAATTTAATGCCTCTGTCGGTTTTCATGCAACTTGGTCTACCTGATCCAAAGCCCACAAATATCTCATTACAGCTAGCAGACCGGTCAGTCACGTATCCAAGAGGTATAGTGGAAGATGTCTTGGTAAAGGTGGATAAGCTTATATTTCCTGCTGATTTTGTCATTCTAGACTTTGAGGAAGATAAGAAGATTCCTATCATTTTGGGAAGACCATTTCTAGCTACGGGCCGAACTCTGATTGATGTCCAAAAAGGAGAGCTAACTATGAGAGTGCATGATCATAACATCACTTTCAATGTATTCTCAGAAATGAAATTGCCAACAGAGGAAGAAGAGTGTTTTAAGGTGGACAGGGTGGACACATCCGTGAATAGAGAAGTTGAGCAGCTATTGATTTCAGATCCCTTAAAAAGAGCTTTAAAAGGGGATTCTGATGATGAAGATGATGAAAGAGTAGAGCAAATTCAGATGTTGAATTCAGCCCCGTGGAAGAGGAGGTTTGATTTTTCAGTTGAGTCTCTTGGGTTAGAAGATCTTAAAAAGTCGTAGGCGCACCTTAAACCATCTATTGAAGAGGCTCCTTCTCTTGAGCTCAAACCCTTGTCGGATCACTTGAAGTATGCATTTTTGGGTGATTTATCTACATTGCCTGTTATTATTGCTGCTAACCTATCAGGAAGTGAAGAAGATAAACTATTGCGGATTTTGCGAGAATTCAAATCAGCAATTGGATGGACCATCGCAGATATTAAAGGAATCAGTCCTTCTTACTGCATGCATAAGATTCTTCTTGAGGAAGGCAGCAAACCATCTGTAGAGCATCAGAGAAGACTCAATCCAATCATGAAAGAAGTGGTGAAGAAGGAGATTCTTAAGTGGCTGGATGTAGGGATCATTTATCCTATTTCAGACAGTTCTTGGGTAAGTCCAGTGCAATGTGTGCCTAAGAAAGGAGTCATGACAGTGGTAGCTAATGAGAAAAATGAGTTAATCCCTACTCGGACAATCACACGGAGGAGAGTATGCATGGATTATCGGAAACTAAACAAAGCCACCAGGAAAGATCACTTCCCTCTTCCGTTCATTGATCAGATGTTGGACAGGCTGGATGGCCATGAGTATTACTGCCTTCTTGATGGTTATTCAGGTTACAATCAGATCTGCATCGCTCTAGAAGATCAAGAGAAGACCACATTCACTTGTCCTTTTGGCACTTTTGCTTTTCGTCGAGTTTCTTTCGGGCTCTGTGGTGCTCCTGCGATCTTTCAGAGATGCATGATGGCCATATTCTCTGACATGATTGGATTAAATGTGGAGGTTTTCGTGGATGACTTTTCAGTTTTTGGAAATTCGTACGATGAGTGCTTGCACAACCTGAGCCTAGTGCTGAAAAGATGTGTTGAGACTAATCTGGTGCTCAATTGGGAGAAATGTCATTTCATGGTGCAAGAAGGAATCATTCTTGGGCACAAGGTATCTAGTAAAGGACTCGAGGTGGATAAGGCAAAAGTAGAGACTATTGAACGACTGCCTCCTCCAGTCTCATTTAAAGGAATCCGTAGCTTTCTTGGACATGCAGGTTTCTATCGACGATTCATACAAGACTTCTCCAAAATTTCTAAGCCATTGTGCAATTTGTTGGAGAAAGACAAACCTTTCAAGTTCGATGATGATTTCTTGGCTGCTTTCGAGCTATTGAAGAAGAAGTTGACATCAGCCCCAATTACTACCGTACCTAATTGGGAAGAGCCATTCGAGCTAATGTGCAACGCTAGCGATTTTGCCGTGGGAGCTGTGCTTGGTCAGCGAAAGAAAAATGTTTTTCATGTGGGTTACTATGCTAGTAAAACCCTTAACGATGCACAGCTAAATTACACCACTACGGAGAAAGAGCTTTTGGCAGTTGTCTATGGTTTTGAGAAATTCAGGTCCTATTTGCTTGGGACGAAGGTGACAGTCTACACTGATCATGCAACCATTAGGTATCTATTTTCAAAAAAAGAGTCTAAATCGTGATTGATTCATTGGGTTCTTCTGCTGCAAGAATTTGAGCTTGAAATAAAAGACAGGAAGGGGACAGAAAATCAGGTAGCCGATCATCTATCACGGTTGGAGGAGC
This sequence comes from Saposhnikovia divaricata, assembly GCA_036435485.1. Lineage (NCBI taxonomy): Eukaryota > Viridiplantae > Streptophyta > Magnoliopsida > Apiales > Apiaceae > Saposhnikovia > Saposhnikovia divaricata. Next base: position 130,481,641 of record CM071594.1, on the reverse strand, counting down.
ATGGTAAGGATAAGACGCTAATCAATGAATCATTCCCAGATGAGCAGTTGTTCGTAGTGCACGGAGAAGTGCCATGGTTTGCAGATATTGTGAATTATCTGGTGAGCAACGTCATTCCGTCAGAATTCTCTTATGCCCAAAAGAAGAAGTTTTTGCATGATGTGAAGTGGTATCGATGGGATGATCCATTCTTGTTCAGGAAGGGAGCAGATCAGATTATCAGGAGATGCATTCCTTACAATGAAACGGAGGAGATTTTGCGAGATTACCACTCTACCACTTACGGTGGTCATTATGGTGGAGAGAAGACCGCGGCTCGAGTACTTCAGGCAGGATTCATCTGGCCAACCTTGTTTAAAGATTCTCATCAATTTGTATTGGGATGTGACCGCTGTCAACGGGTTGGAAATATCTCCAAGAGGAATGAGATGCCTCTCAACATGCTTCTTGAAGTTGAGATTTTCAATGTTTGGGGGATAGATTTCATGGGACCATTTGTCTCATCGTGCAACAACCAGTACATCCTGCTAGCGGTAGACTATGTGTCCAAATGGGTAGAAGTCAAAGCTCTGCCTACAAAGATGCTAAAGTGGTGATAAACTTTCTGCACAAGAACATATTTACCCGTTTCGGAACTCCACGAGCAATAATCAGTGATGAGGGGACACATTTTTGCAATAGAAAATTCACTGCATTAATGGCAAGGTATCGTGTGACACATCGGGTTGCAACAGCGTATCATCCTCAAACTAATGGTCAGGCAGAAGTTTCCAACAGGGAAATCAAGCGGATTTTGGAAAAGGTGGTGAATCCTTCAAGGAAAGATTGGTCCTTGAAGCTAGACGAAGCTGTTTGGGCATACAGAACCGCGTATAAAACACCCCTGGGTATGTCTCATTTTCAGTTGGTGTATGGTAAGGCTTGTCATTTGCCTGCCGAGCTTGAGCACAAGGCATACTGGGCTTTGAAGAAATTGAACTTCGACATGAAAGTTGCTGGTGAAAAGAGGATGTTTCAACTGAATGAGCTTGATGAGCTTCGTCTACAGGCTTATGAGAATAACAAGCTGTACAAGGAAAAGGTCAAGAGATGGCATGATAGAAGGTTGGTACATAAGACATTTGTACCAGGTCAAATGGTTCTGCTTTTCAACTCTCGGCTAAGACTTTTTCCTGGAAAGCTCAAGTCAAGGTGGTCAGGTCCGTTCACGGTTAAAACAGTGTTTTCGCATGGGGCAGTGGAAATTTTTGATAAGTCACCTGATCAGTCTTTTAAGGTGAATGGGCAGAGGCTTAAGCATTATCTTGGGGGTACGGTGAACCGTGATGAATGCACCGCTTTTCTTGCCCCAGCATGATCGAGTTACAGAAGGAACGTCCGGCTAAATGACGTTAACGACGGCGCTTCATGGGAGGCAACCCCTAGGTTTGGTGTTTTTATGTGTGGTTTGATTTTGTGTGATTTTGTTCAGTTTGAAGGCCATTGGCGAGTTGCAGGATTAGCCTCAGGTTGGAGCTCATTTCCACCTCCTGATTCACTGCCCGAGGAGGCAGCGATGCCGATAGTTAGGGGAGTTCTCTTTTATCCTTTATCTATACCTTCAATGAGGACATTGAATATTTTAAGTTTGGGGGTGGTTTAGGTTATTTCATTAATCGAGTCATAGCATTGCATATAGTTTTATGTAGTTCATAATACATCATGCTAGTTTAATTTCATATAATTCATATTTTGCAAAAAAAAAATTAAAAAAAAAATAAAATTTTATGATTAGTTGCATATCATATTTTCCTTGATCCCGTAGCGCTTGGTGGTTTCGTTTAGTAGTCAATGATGAATTTTAGTGTGATAATGATGGATAGAAGGCTGATTTAAATACTCATGAATTGACGTGCATGTTGCAGAAACACAATCTTACACAACTCATCATTTGCTTTTGGGGCTAGGTTAAGATCATGCTTGTTTGGTTGTTGAAATTTAATCACCTGATTATATTTGGAATTTTCTTTATTCCCTTGATAGTGTAGAATCACTAAATATAAGTTTGGGGGAAACCAGGGTTCATGCTAGTTGTGTTTAGTTGTTAATAATGGATAGGTGTCAATTGGCTAGTAGCCAGCTCATATTTATATGAGTAGTCTAGGGTTGGATTTGAGAAATCTCATTCCAGATTGCATTTGAAAAAAAAATTCTGCAAAAAAAAAAGAAAAAAAATATAGTGTTTATGTGAGTGTAAGTATGCAGAGTTGGCCAGGTTGAGCTCTTTAATACTCGAGCAATTAAGTTCTAGGGGACTCAAGCCTAGTGACCTAAGACTTTTCCGGTCTGGGATCCACTAACCTAACGCTCGCTACATGGGTATTATTGTATAAGCCTTTTGGGGTCTCATCCATTGCACGGTCAAATAAGCATGTGTGTTGTGTATAGTATTATGCGTCATAGTTGTTAATAAAGCATGAATTCCTGTCTAACTCAAATGATGATGGAGATGTTTCTAGGTTATGAAGTGTCTAGCGTTCATTCTATTTATAAACTTGTGATTGTCTTGGCGAAGAATAGGTATGGTTTTGATCTAGTGCTAAGAGTAATTCTGATGAGTATTGCACACACGCACGTTTCTGTACTTGTAAATGTTAATATGCTGATATTTAGTCGATCTCTATTTGGAGTTATCACATTCTATGAGACACGCTGCTAAATTGGTTATTGCTTTGCTTATGGAATCCCTGCATCAGTTGCATTCATGCATTTAGAGGTAGTCGAGTCTGTTTTCGCTTGAGGACAAGCATCAGTTTAAGTTTTGGGGTATGATAAGTGGATTTTATATCCACTTATTATGCGCTAAATGGCCTAGATTGATGGTTTATCCTTAAGTATGTTGTGTCTTTTAATTCATTTTTGTTGTGTTTCAGCATTTGTTGTGCAGAACTCGCAACTTTAGGTATCGTGGCGATAAAAGGCTAAAAACGGTGAAATTTTGCACCAATTCGGAATTAAGAGTTGCCAAAAGAATTATCATAAAGAAATTCTGAGTGATATATTCTTAAGGCAGAAATCCCGGTTGGAATTGATATATTTTCTGTTAAGCAAAAGGAATCCAGTTTCAGATCCGCAGCAGGCCGTAATTTACACCTGGACGAGCAATGAGAAAATAGAATTATCACAAAAAGATGGAAAGTGATATATTCTTAAAGAGAAAACCCCGGTTTGAATTGATATATTTTTTGTTAAGCAAAAGGAGTCCGATTTTAGGCCCTCAATTTACCGCAGCTTAGGATTTAAGGATTTATTTAATTAAAAAAATATATTTTTAAATATCTAATAATATTAGATATTTATTTTTATAATTTCTCAATTAAATTAATTATTTATTAATTAAAAGATTATAAGTTGTGCGAGTTAAAAAAGCATTTTGACGGAGCTCGTTCATACACAGCATGACCCGAATTGTTGGTTGTTGAAACGCTGCAGGGTTGGTCAGCATTATAATCAATTAACAAAAAGAATTACCACATTTCAAAAGTGTGTAGATGTTATGCTTCTGTCGGCAACAGTTTTTTTTTGTTTTGTTCCAATAACACGCGCCAGTTTTAGTCTGTCAGATGCCGCGCGTGGCTTGCACGCGCATGGAGTGAGAGTGGAAAATTCCTGGAAGGCGACAACAGCTTATGGAAATGGGGTGTTGTGGATGCTTTCGGCTGTTTATTTAAAAGGGGTGCTGTTTGTTTTATTTTTTTTGTAATTCTTTTTAATTCTTTTTAATTTTATTTTATTAATTGGTGTGCTAATTTTTGCTATAAATAGGTGAGTTCTCAAGCTCACAAACACACACCTCAACTGAATTCCTCTTGTAAAATTCAGTTTATTCTCTCTATCTTTCTTTGTAATTTTAGTGTAATTTTATACACTTTAATTTTCTGCAATTTTAGTATAGTTTTTATTTTGGTTGAAGATTTTAAGGGGATTATTTGGAGTGCGCTTTTCTTTCCTTGGAAGCTATTTCGGTTCTACTTTCTAACTCTTATAATTTTCATATTTAATTTATCATAATTTTTAATTTAGTTTTATTATTATTATTATTATTATTATTATTATTATTATTATTATTATTATTATTATTAGTATTATGATTTCAATTAATCCCATGATGACGATTCGTTTAATTATGAACTAATCGTCGTTATGGGATTCTAATGGATTTATTTACGTAATTTAGTAATTCGATGCCTTAATAATTTGTATTATGATAAAAATTCAGATTGCCTAATGTGGTTGCGCTTAATTTATTAGATGCGTAGCTAACGTCTAAAGTATTAATTCCTAATGAATGCGAAAGTGGATTTAGGAATTTAGAATTTGCCATGTTAGCATAGGTTCGTAATTGTCATGTACATTTACGATAAGTGATAGGATTTCTTTCACATCACCCTATGTAGTCATAATAAAGGAATTTATTCGTAAACCAATTATGTTTTCAAATCTTATAGACATATAGGGTCTAAACATAAAAGGTGTCCTCGCGACTTCTATCTTTTTAAGTGGATGTTTGTGTGGTTTAATATAAGTTAAGACTGAAAGGCGCTTATGTTATTTTCGTGTTCCCGACTAGCTTTCGTAAATTATCAAAATTATTTTGAAATTAAGGCATCAATTCTAAATGAAATAAATAATGAAATTAGAATCCCATGTTTTTCTCACATATAAATTTTCATTTAATTAAATTAATTAGTTCGAATTATTTAATATTAATAATTTAATTAATCAATTAGAAAAATACAAACCCCCTTTTGATATTTATTCAAGCAGTTTGTTGTTTAATCATACGTCGTTGCTTAAATATTATTTCTGAACAAACACCAAGTCTTTGTGGGAACGAATTTATTATATTACTTGTGACCGCGTACACTTGCGCAGTTAGTTTTCGAACCAACACTTTCATGCTAGTTGAAAATAAAGATAATCTGAATGGTGGAAATAGCCAGGGACTAGAGAAAAAAAGATAATTGGAAAATTAAATTTCATTTCAAATCCAGGAATTGAGACAAATAATAGGTTTGAAACTATACGACTACTTGCTCAACGCGGGGGGTAAGTCAGTTGTCGTCGACGAAGATCTAGCTGCCAGCAAACATTAATCAAGGTGCTTGACCTTATGTCAGAATTTAATGCGCACTCATCAGCGTCTCAGTGAGCTTGTCAAAGTGTTGCAAGCTGAGAACCATATATGTTCACTCTGTTTTTGTGTTGATTCTCCCTGTTTTATAGTAGAATGATGTCATGAATTCACGATGAGTTTAGTAGATGGAAAAAGGTTCCGAGGGCCCGAGGCAGTGGCGAAACGAAGCGGGACTAACTTAGGCCGAAGCCCTAGTTAATCTGAAAATTTTAGTAATTTTCTTTTTATAAATCCACGATTCTTAGTTAAAAATCAATAAAAATTTCACTTTCAGCCCCGACTAGCCTTTAAAAATTTCTACTCTTAACTGTTATATTGGATCATAGTCGGTAGCATTCCTGCTGTGTCATAATCTCTTCATGTCGGAGATGCAGGGCCAATGGTCATGCTCTGATGTGATTACATGTTGGACAGGGACTAATAAATACCGAGTAACCTGGAGATAGTTATGTTTTTTTTTTGTTTTGCTGCTGGGAAATTAAGCTGCAATACAAGAATAGCAGGGAAGTTAACAGTACCCGACGTATTACTGCTTCAATTTGTAAATTCAGAATCTTTTGTTGTTGAACAGAGTTGATCGTCATGTGTTCAGTAAAGCAACAACGGGGAACATGTAGTTTCAACTTTCAACCAAATCGTCAAAGCAGCTTGAGGGGTTGGATAGGTAACCTCAAGTTCATTTATCCAAGTCCCCAAGAGTTCAAGTGATGAGCACAAGATTTGCCAAGCAGAAAGTCTAAATCTTTTTATTCGTTGATTCATAAATTTTAGTATTTTTTAGTATTAATTGATTTGGCACATCGGAAGTGTAGTAATCTCTTGATTTGTTGTCATAATAAGCTTATATATATGCCGAAATGTATACTAATTAAATGAAATTCTGGTATTCATAATTGTTTGGCAAATGGTGTTACAGTTTCATGAATTGGAATTCTATTATCTCCCAAGCAATACATCAAAATTCGAAATTTTAAAATTGGAATTATTAATCTTTTTTTTCCCAAACAAAAAATTTGGAATTGAATTCGAAGATCCTAAACTGCATGTATAACCCCAATCCCACATCGAGAAGATTTGGGACCTTAGTCAAGTTTATAAGGCAAAGTACTACTACTAAGTGCACCAACAAATCATGATTTTTTAAGGTTCTGTGGTGGGCTTGTGGATTACCCAAGTTGGCTGCATTTGGGCCAGTTTACTTTGGCTTATTTCGGATTCAGAATTGGGACTCGACCCGATTTTCAAAAAAGGCTCGGGATTTGACCCGGTTGTCACAGCATGAATTAAATTCATTATTTGAAATAAATTTCTTGTACAACAGTAAAACTTCTCCACTTCTATTGGCACGAACATCATTTTGAAACAACTTTAAGTATAAACTTACCTGAATTCACATGTATAAGGCAAAGTACAACTACTAAGTGCACCAACAAATCATGATTTTTTGGGGTTCTGTGGTGGGCTTGTGGATTACCCAAGTTGGCTGCATTTGGGCCAGTTTACTTTGGCTTATTTCGGATTCGGAATTGGGACTTGACCTGATTTTCGAAAAAGGCTCGGGATTTGACCCGGGTTGTCACAACATGAATTAAATTCATTATTTGAAATAAATTTCTTGTACAACAGTAAAACTTCTCCACTTCTATTGGCACGAACATCATTTTGAAAGAACTTTAAGTATAAACTTCCCTGAATTCACATGTATTAGAAGAGGCATTCAACATCTTGGCCTTAGATACATCTGATGTCCCGAAAACCAACTCCACATTTTCACAATTCATTATCCACCAGTAGCCTTCCGGCAACAATGACGTTCTCACCCAACCGTTAATGTAAGTCGGTTTAACCCAAGCTACAAACCCGACATTAAATTTCACTTTACCAGCATTGATTTGCTGACGAATATAACTAATTGCAGAATCATCAACGTTTTCCGACCACACCCAAAACTCTTTACCAAAGTACATGAGAGGATTTTTTGGACTCACGCGAAATGAGGTGAGATCAGTATCCCAGCTTATCTTGTAACTGTAAGTCAAAATCAAAAACCTGATATTAGTAAATTTAAAGTATCCATGACTATCTACGGCTTTCAGACTCATCTGAACGTTCCAGTCTACAGAAATCTGGTTAGGATGATGAGATGATAGACTGAAGTTGGAGAGTGTTACTGAGTCGATAGCAAGGTTCGGAGTCTTGACATGCCTAGCGTTAATGAATATCAGATGACCAAAACCCATTGTAGATAATAACACAAGCATAATGCAATGCCTGGTATCTCTGTTGGGATAGTCATCAAAATTTTGAGTTGGATTAATAGGACTAGAGGAGAGATCATCATCAGTGTGTAACGTAATAATTACGTCATTAGTATTACTAGTGGAGAGATCATTAGGGTGGATTGCCATGATTAAATTGAGAGTGTACGTTGTGTATAATAGAGTATGACCTGGTCATATTTAGATATGTATTAGAGAAAGATAGTTGGTTACCCTATCTAGTTAGTTGACCAGTTTTTGTGCGACTAACCTTAGCTACTGTATTCGGTCGCTGATGTTCATTAGCTACCACATTCGGTCGTTGAAATACGATCGTAGATAGGCGCTTTTCTTGTAGTGAGATAAGTCTCCGTGTTATGTGGAGATCGTGTTAATAGTTAGTTGTGTATTACACTTGTATATATTTTGATTGGCAGTGAAATGAACACATCTATCTCTTCGATCATATAATTCTCTCTGCATTTATATGGTATCAGAGCCTCATTACACTCAAACGAGTTCATTTTACTAACCTGCAAGTACACTCCTTAATCATCCAAATTCATGGCAAACACTCCACCAACCAACCAACTATCACAACATACTATTTCAAATCATGATGCAAATGTCATCCCAAACAACAGTCAAATTATTCAGTTCAATCCTGCTTCTCAACTTCCCATTAAACTCACTGGAAGCCATAATTTTTCTACCTGGAAGGCTCAATTTTCAATGTTAATGCATGGACATGATTTGTTCAGCTTTTTAAATGGATCAAAACCAGCACCCCCAAAGACAAATCTAGTGAATACTCAACAAGTTGAAAACCCACAATTTCGTGATTGGTTTCGTCAAGATCAGCTTATTCAAAATGCCTTAATGGCATCAATCGATCCAACTATTGCACCAACTGTTACTGCAGCACCTAATTCAAAACTTGCCTAGGACTCGCTGTGATGAGTGCATATTTTTTCATATTTTTATTACCTATTTATTGCTTGAATTCGTATTTCAAAAAATTATTTTATTGCATTTCAGGAAAATTCGAGAAAAATGAAGAAATGACAAAATAAAGAAATAAATGACAAAAGAAGAAAAAGAAGGACTAAAATAGAAGAAAAGGGAAAGAGAATGGAGGGTGGTGCACATTTTGCCAAAACAAAATGGATGGCCAAGATTTAGCCAACCCAAAACCAAATGAATGGCTAAGATTAGTCCGTACCAACCAAAACCCTAAATTATTTCCTATAAATACCTTCATCTTCTCTTGTTAAAACACACCATTACCTTACATACTAGAATTAGATTATAGTAGTTCATCTCCAAAAATTGTAGTTGTAATTTTCTATTTTTTTTTGTAAACACTCTTTATTTTTATGCAAATTTCAAGCTTTTTTTAAATTCTTGCATCTCTTTCCTTAGTCTTTATTTCGTTATTTCCGTAAATTCTTTTGTGGATAAAGTAGCGATGCTAACCACATGAGATTGAAAGTATCGATTTAAAAATTTGTTTCGTAGTTTTAACTTCCGTTTTTAATATTAATTGTAGTTACGCCCCTTTAAATTTCCATTTTAGTGTGGGTTTTATTCTTGTTAATTGCGGATCTAGTTTTTATATTTTATGTATTAGTGTAAATATTAATTTTAATTTTGATGCATATTTTCCTGTTTTTATTAGTCAAAATTCGAAGCATCCTAAATAGACACCCCTATTTTTATTCGATTACCTCAGTCTTAAATCCCCTGTTTTATCTCTCAAAACCCAGATCTCTCCTCATTTTCTCCTTCCCCTCTCAAACACCCACGTCTCTCTCTCTCTCTCTCTCTCTCTCTCTCTCTCTCTCTCTCTCTCTCTCTCTCTCTCTCTCCCATCTCCTTAATCTCTCTCTCGTTATCACCCATCTCCCCACACTTATCTCTCTCTCCCCTGTTCTTCACTTAAACCACACCATCCCCGACTTCCCTCTCCCCCCCTTTTGGTTTTCACCGATTTAGCTCGTCTATTTCGTGTTATTTGATTCTGCAGCTTTAGTTTTGTTTTCTTCACCTTTATTTCTCTGTGTAAATGCCTTTTAATTTGAACGTCGTAGAGTTGTTTAGTGTTGAATTCGTAGTTTGAGTTATAACTCCTGTCGCTATTTCTGTTCTTGTAAAAATCAAAATCCAGTTAACACATACCTCTCGTTGGTTTCATATTCTTGTAATCAGTATTAATAAATTGTTGTTCGATTATTAAAAAAAAAAGGAGTTTTAGAATAAAATCTAGTTTTGATTTGAATTTAGAATTTTATATTAATTTAACTTTTGTTCGTTTTATTAATTAGTTTAGAATTAGAGTAAAAATTAATTTTCCTTTAAGAATAGATTAATTTTCTTTTGGTATTAAAAAGTAAAAATTTAATTCCTTTTAAATAGATTAATTTTCTTTTGGTAATTAAATAGTATAAAATCAAGTTTTCTTTTAAAAATATTTTAAATTTCCATTTAGGAAATAATGAGTTGAACCAAAATTTTCAAAATCCAAATTGTTCTAATTCGCCTAAGTTAAAAATTAAGGATCGCGAAATAAATATTATTCCCTGTGGACCGAATCATAAATACTAAAACGATGATCGTGCGCTTGCGATATTAAAATGTTTATTTTTAGCACATCAAGTTTTTGGCGCCGCTGCCGGGGAACCAATATTTTTCACGCCTTAATTGTTAATTTTTCGGATTAGTTTTATTTCTTGCCTTATTTTTATTTCGTTTTTTTTAGGAAAGTGTGAAATTTCGGGAATCTTCTCAAGGAGCATGGAAAAATTGGAATTTTCTGGAAGCATGCTTCGGTAACCCGTATCTCACACTTTTCATCTTTTTATTTTTATAAAATCAAAAAAAAATAAAAAATCACAAAAAATTGAAAATTAAAAGTCCAAAAAAAAATTTAGCTAGTGAATACATAATTGTTTCATCATGCATTTAATCACTTAGGGCACATCATCTAGATTTTTATTTTCTTGTTTTTAATTTTTCGTACCTTATAAACTGTGGTGATTGCTGGAGGACCCAAAGGTACGTTAAATCTCAAGATAAGGGCAAAATCATTTTAATAAATTCTAAGGGCAAAACCCTATCACAAGATAAGGGAAGGGATTTCATCACTCTTTCCTTGGCCCAAAAACAATTTAATCCATCATTTTGCATACCTAGCCTTTAATAAAATTAATTAGACGTCTGCCCCTAGGATTTTCGCGCTCAATTAGGAAGGTACCTAAGAAACGAAGTAATCATTAATTATTCTGACTCGTTGGTGTCTAGGCAAGCGAGAGCTTACCTGGCCAATTAAGATTTGGTGTCTAGGCTGGTGTTTAGCCTCTTGGCAATGCTTGCACCTACCTGGCCAAATCGGTCCGAATAAATTCTGATTTATCGAGTTTTTGGTGGTCCTTACAGTTAGGAGCAAGGTCTGGTTTATTTTAAGGAACCCTAGATATAGGATTTTTCTTTTGATTTTACACCCTTTCTTTTGTGTGTTTTAATTCATCGCACTTATCTGCTACGTGTTTTCCTTTCGTGGTTTATGTGAACTACTTGGATTAGGGATAATTCTTCATCACCCGATTCCGAGTCTTTAGATAACTCCGAACCAGTAGTAACCATGGCCATATCTCTTAAGGACCGTTGCTATCCCACCCGCTCCGCTCAACCCTCATGTATCACTCTTCCACCGGTTACTTGTAATAATTTTGAGATTAAAGCCCACTTTATCAGCATGTTACCTAAATTTACTGGGAGTGAGGGTGAGGATCCGTATCTTTTCCTTCATGAATTCGAGGAGGTTTGCGCATTGCAAAAACTCCAACAACTTTTCGAGGACTCCATTAGGCTTAGACTTATCAACTTCACTTTGAAAGAAAACGCTAAGAAATGGTTGTATAGTCTTCCCGTTAATTCAATTTCCACGTGGGAGGGTTTCGTAGTCATCTTTCTAAAAAAAATTCTTTCCAAGCCATAAGACTACGAAACTCACTAATGAGATTAATCAATTTCGTCAAAAACACAACGAACCATTTTGGACGTGTTTTGACCGCTTTAAAAATCTTTTATCTCAATGTCCCCACCACGGAATCGAAAAATGGAGGCTCTGTAAGATTGTGTACGAGGCCTTAGATGGTTCAACAACTGCATTGTTGGAATCTATGTGCCAAGGGAAATTCATGGAGAAAGATGAGGACGAAGGGTGGGAATTTTTCGAGGAATTTGTTGAGTATTGAATACAGTAAAAAAATACAGAGGGGGGGTGAATGGATTCTTGAACTTTTCTTTGTTCTTGAATCTTTGCAACAAGATATGTGTTGAGTATGTGAGATATGTAAGTGCAGATAACAAAGATAAACACAACACAATATCACTTTAATCTAGTATTTTATTAGATAAAGATTTTGCTACAATCTGTGAATACAAATGATAGTATTCTCAGCTTCGTTTTTCTCAGAGAGATATTTCTTCTGATCTTATCTCTTAAAAACTTATCTGCTAAGGAAGTGAGGCTGTATCCTTATAGATATGGATACACCTACTTACAAAAAATAAGGTAGAAAAAAAACAAACTACTTTCCAGTATGTCTATCTCATTTGAGTAAGAGTCCAAACGGCTAAAGATTTGACTTTGCAAAGCCTGTTCAGATCCACTTCTTTAGCTCCTTGTCCCTTTGTCTTATCTCTCCAAGCTTCTTTGTAGGCTTTCCAATGTGCTTTATAGTACATAGTCAAATAAAGCGTCTTGGCTTGTTGCAGGTTTCTGACTTGTACAATTCTTCAGTATTTTGTCTCCAAGAATGTATTCGAGAAGTGGCTAAGTGATTGATTCGAGAACTCGAATTGACTTAATCGATAACTCTGAGTTCTCGAATAGTGTTATGTTGACATATAGAATCACTTCTCGAATAGCTCTTTTCTCTGGGATTCCTTGAGATATCGAATAGAGCATTTTGACATATCGAATCCCTGAGATGTCGAATAGCTTCTTTAGTCCTTGAGATATCGAATAGAGCATTGACTCGTTGACTCTTAGAGAACTCGAATGATGCTTTGACTTGTTGACTCCATGAGTTCTCGAATAGAGTAATAGACATATCGAATCTCTGAGATATCGAATGAGATATCGAACAGTGTATTCAGAGATTTCGAATAGTGTCTTCTGAGATATCGAATCTCTGACTTCTCGAATGCTATACTTCTCGAATAGACAAATGTACTTCTCGAATTGGTACTTAGGCAAATTCTTCATTTCTTCAAATCCCAACTGTGATTATTTGGCAGTCTTTATCTCCTTGCTTGAGGCATGAACCTTGGAACTTCTTTCAAGCATTATTTTTGACTTTATAAGTACAGTAACACAACTAGAATTTGATGCCTATTACAAGTACAAAACAAATAGAAACTCTACAACTAGAGGTTCCTTCAGTTAAGAGGTCATGTAGGTAATGCATAGCATTACATATACTTAGGCTTGTTATTAGATGTATTCAGGCATGCCTCTGTGACTAACAGAATTAGCCGAAAAGACAATGTTGTGGGAGTCCACTAGGGAACCAAATAAGTCTACCGAATCGTCTAGTTCATCTTCTAGGGCTTTGCATTCAATTGGAAGCAACATCGCAACCGATTCCAAGTTAGCCACCCTAACTAGACGACTCGAAGCCCTAGAAACGCATAGTGGTCCCTCACACATGTCTACGTACCCAAATCAAGGGATGCAAAGTTTCCCAGATTTTCAACAAGTCAATGCGGTGTTTTAACCCAACCCTAGGAATGACCCTTTTGCACCTACATACAATCCCGGTTGGAAGAATCACCCAAATTTCTCGTGGAACCAGGGCCAAAATTTTCAATCTCCGCCACCTTCTTTTCAACCTTCTTTTCAAAGGCCCAATCAGAATTCTTACTCACCTCCAAACCAAGGACCTTTTCCAAACCCAACTCAAAATCATGGTCCTATTCCGACTCAAACACCCGCCCATCCTCCCGGCTTTCATGAGTCAGATAAGAGACTTAATTCCTTGGAAAAGAGCCTTGATGCGCTTTTAAAATCAACAACTAATTTGGCTCAGTCTCAACAAGCCTTCATGCAAACCATGACTCAAGATAGGCAAATTTTGAACGCTAGTACTCAAGCCATATCTAAGTTGGAAGTTCAAGTGAGTCAGTTAGCCAACACCATGAGTGAGCGTGAAAAGAATAAATTCCCAAGTCAACCTGAGGTAAACCCTATGTTAGGCCGAATACACAAATAATAATCAACTTTGTATGAGAGATTAACAAGTAAAAGCGTTTATGCACTTAAAAAACTTCTTGTATTCCAAACCCTCTTCGTGATGTAAAATATCACAAAGAGCTGCTAGGTTACAATAATGATAATTCGTTATCGATACCCTTCTAGGGTTAACCTATCTGTATTTATATAACATACAGCTACGATACAATCTCTACTTGATATTCCTAATAATCAGCTATACAATGATATCAATTACAGATTGTCACACGTCTCCTATGTCAACTCGATCTCTTTGATAGCTATCCAATCTTCAAAGATATCGCTTCCATAATTAATCTTTAATCACTGTTGAACAGTAGACGCGCTTCCTTCAAACAGAGTTTAACAAACTCTGTTGAGCTTCCAACTGTCAGAGTTTACGCAAACTCTGACTGCTTCCAGCTAAACTCTGATAACTCCCTGTAACACTTAAACACTGATCAAAACACATCAATTATATTTAACAATCTCCCCCAACTTGTTCATTATCAAAAATGTACAAGTTAATGACAGTAATTGATGATGTCAAAACAAATAGATAAATACAGTGTTTATACAGATTCAGAGTTTAAGCTTAAAAACTATAGAGAATAAGAAAATTCTTACAGAACTTTAATCTCTAATCATTTCAAAATCTGGCATGGTTCTGAGATAATCGATCAGCAATCTTCTTTCTGCATTTTCAAGTTCAATCTTCATTGCTTCTTTGATTTCTCTGAGTTGAGGATCACTTTCATCTGTTTGGTAAATAGCAGCCCTAAGATCATAAATCTTGTTTCTTCTCATTTCATTACCCAGTCTGATAAATCTGTCTTTTTCTACCTGAGTATTGAAGTCAAGTACTGTGATTCCCAAATCAGTTTTTAACTTTGCAGTACCTTTCTTCATTTCAATGAGATTGCCTTGGTAATCCCTGTACTTAGGAATGTATCTGCTGTTGTATTTCTGTCCTCTAATAGCCAGATTCTGAGTCATCTTCTGTCTGAGTACATTAGCAACAGATTGAGTCCTTCGACTATTCACCTTGAGAAGATATAGAACATACTCTAGTTCTTCCCAATATTTCAAGCCAATATCATCCTCACCAACTTTGAATACTGTCCCATCAGCCATGAAGTAAAGAAGAAAATCTTTGTCTAAACTCTTCTGATGAACCAACTGCACTGATTCCAGTCTATCCAGACTCTCTTGAGGAACACCACGACCTGGAACAGCCAGTGAAGAAGGATCTCTAGGACCAGTATATTGCCTTCTGTCTCTATGTGAGCCTAGCCCAGCCTTATTATTTCCAATCTTACCAGATAAAGCTTTTCCATCAGAAATATTCATTGAGACTCCAGATAACACATTTGGATCATGAAGTGTTCCTTTACCAAAAACTGATTTCAACTGAGAAGATAGAGGTCTAGACACAACTTGTGTAGCAACAGAGGTTGTGTTTTCTTTCTTCTGTACAACTTGTGTAGAAACAGAGGTTGTATCTTTCTTCTTTGAATCTTCTCCTTCCATAGCAATGCCTTTCAGCTTGAGTTTAGCTTCAGCTTCTGTTGATTTCTTAGATAAATGTGATCTTTGATCAGCATCAACATTTTCCTTAATCACAATGCCTTTAAGAACAGGCCTAGGAGCTTTTTCTTTTTTACCTTATCAGACTTTAAAGCTTTAAGATGTTCTTCTTGTAAACTCTTTTCCTCAGCTTCAATGTCCTCAATCGTTACTCCTTCCTCATTCTCTTCAATGAATAACTTAGCAGCCAACTCTTCATCAGTTTGTGGATTTGAAGATAACAGTAAACTCTTGGTCCTTGAAGTTCCTTGAGTATCAGTACTTCTCCCAACAGACTGTGATTTGGATGACTTACTAGTTCTCAGAGTTTGAACCTCCTCAGCCTTTTTCTTTCCTTTGCCTTTGTTACTTGCCCCTCCATCTCCAGCACTATCCCTTCTGACAACTCTCTCCCCCTTTTTGACATCATCAGGCATAAGAATAGAAGTAATTAACTCCAGGGAGGTAGCAATAGAATCAATTTTAGCAGATAAATCAGACTGGTTTTCTTCAACTTTACACAGTCTGGCAAAGATATTGTCTTGAGCTTTAGAGAATTTTGTAGTCACTAGTTTTGAATGTGTTTCCATCTTCATCTCTCTAGCTACAACCTCATTTCGCAAAGAAGTGATTGCCAAATTAGTATCATCAAATCGTCTATCCAGAGTTTTAACTTGAACTATAGTTGCTTTCAAGCAAGAAAGAATCTCTGGACTAGAGATAGTATCAGCACTCTGCTTAACAAACTTAGCTGCTCTTCCTGTTGAAAAAATACAATCTTCTTTGTACCATTCAGCAGCATTCTTGGCAAATTGTACTCTTTCAACTTCATGAGAAGTACAAGGTTGAGAAAAAGGTGTATTTTTATCATCAGTTTGTACTGGTTCACTCAGAGAAGCATCAGAGTTTGCACTACTATCACCTTCATCTTCAACACTTGTAGCGTTAACTGGTTCATCTTCAGCCATAGGTTTAGCAATATTTTCTGTAGGCTTTTCAGAATTGTCTTCATGTTGCTCAGGCTCAGCAACAGGCATTGACTGAGAAGTTACTTTGGTTGCCTGATCAATTTCTTCACCTTCTTCAACAGTGTGGTGAGCATCAGATATTACCTCAGTATGAGATGCCACAGCTTCAGAAGGAACAGAAGTAGGTTGATCAGCTACACCAATATTAGAGATAGGATCAGAGAATGGCATAAATGAATCAGGAATATCATTTATCGGAGAAATACCATCTCTTGCATCCTCTTCTGCAGGCATTTTGTCCTTTGCAGGCACTTCATCCTCTGCAGGCATTACATCCTCTGCAGGTATGTCATCTTTCTCAACCTCAACAGGAGGTATTTGCTGTGAAGCAATCTCTGGAGCTTCAATATCTTCATCCACAGAATCAGAGAATATCACTTTTCTTCGTTTTGCTAGAGGTACATTATCTGAATCCTCTTCACAAGGTGGTGACTTAGGCATGTTTGCTCGAGCTTTCAGTCTTTTCCCTTTTCTAGTGTAAACAGCTTCAGGAGATTTTCGTTTTGATTTCCTCTTTGTCTCTTCCGCCTGCCTTAGACTGGCATGTCGTTCAGCAAGTGCTTTCTTAACTCCTTGAGATTTAGACTTTGATTTTAATGGAGAATCAGAGTTTGCTGATGGCAAATCAGAGTTTGTGTTTGAAGTGGGTGAAGATTGCTTTGCAGGTGATTCAGTGTTTGGTGATGGTTGAGGTTCAGGGTGTGGGTCAGGTTGTTGTTCAGGTTGATGTTCAGGGTCATCTTGTTGTGGTTCTGGTTGATTTTGTTGTGGTTCAGGTTGATGTGGTTCTTGTGGTTGATTAAGAAAATTCCGTAGAGCAAGAGGCATGACAAAAGCTGGGAGATTTTCTTTACCAACATCCTTGTTAGTCATATCAGAGAATATACGCTTATTGACTCTAAAAGGATCAATTTCATCAGTTTCATCAATTACAAGACCAGGTACACATGCATTGAACAACATTTGACAGAAACGAGCATAGTAGACAGTGGTAGACTCTGATAATTTATCACCTAAGCTCATCAAAACATGTCGACCAAAATCAAAATTAATACCATAGAGCAGAGAATACCCGATTTGGAGACTATCCATTGGAATGGCATCCCAGTTTGTGACTTTCTTCTGGAATGTCCTTGTTATGCAATCAAAGAAGAAATTCCATTCCTTTCTGAGATTTGGTCGCTTTATACTGCCAAGCTTGTCAAGAGATTCCATGTAACCTATCTCTTGTAGCATGTCTCTCAGATAACTTTCATTAACCAGAGTATAAGAAGTATGTGTGTCAAAACCCATCGTATCTCGTACAGTCTGTGGAGTAATCACATGGTCTTGGTCTTCATAGGTGAAGATAATGGTAGGAGTTCCACTTTCTCCTCCATCCACATAAACTGAGTTCTGCCAGAATGAAGCAATTTGAGACGCAGAAAGAGTAGCAGGTCCAGTCAGAGCTTGTCCAATCTCTGAATCCCTCAAAAAGTTCTGCATGAGATGAAACGATTCTGGAACGCGTTCATGATAGAGTGGAGCCTCATAGTTATTAGGAACAAACCGTAAGCCAAGAGCAGTGAATGTTTTAGATGCCATTGACTTAAGAATTTCCAAGAATTTCCAAAAGATGTGTATGTAGAAAAGGTGTTTGCGTGAGTGCCCAAGAGAAAACTAAGAAAACTGTGAGAGTAAGAGTAAAGCAAACTCGTTTGGACACAAAAGTGATTAATTTAAAGAAAAACTCAATCTCTTATGTAACAAACGCTCAATCAGTTCCTTGATTAATGTGTAGTGGGACACGATAATAGGTAAGTGGGACACATTAAAGGCGAGTGGGTCATGTGCGCCTATTTTTAAAAAGAGTATATTAAAATTAAAGCATTAAAATATTTGATTTTAACAAAAATCAAATAATACTCTTTTAAAAATATCTGGACCCAAGTAAAATCAGAATTTGAAACGTTTACCTGTTGCCTTTAAAAACCAGAATACGAAGCGATTAAGGACTTCGTTCTTACCCATCTCTATTTAAGGCCTAGAGACTTGCTCAGATCATTCATTAAACCTTTAACCTTTCAGTCTCCCCTGTAAAATCACAAACCTTTCAAACTAAATACTTTTGAAAAACAATGGCCAACCTTACCATCAAAGAGAAAAACCTTCATCTTGTCGAGAATAGGGACATCTTCAGCTATACTCGTGAAGAGTTTGAAGCGTTTGAGTGGGAAAGGCAGCTTGAGACGCTGTGGCTGCAAATGGATGCTGGTCTGGAAGAGCTCGAGAGAGAGAAACCTGCAAGGGTGATTGACATCGATGCTACCCTCCAAGCAACATTGACATGGCTCTCCTCGAAGGCATCCTCATCCACCACCACCAACCATTGTTAATGAATATGTCAGCAAAAATAACCTTATCCCTTCAACTTCTACCCAAATAAAGTGGCAAAGATGGGATCTGGGAATTTTTGCTAACAATGGAGTGGTGTGGACGGACCTTTTACTTTCCTGTTGAATAGATTAGCAGATAGAGAGAACAAAAAAATGTAATATTTACTTGTAATCTCTTTCTTATTATCAATGAAAATTTTGTTTTTCTAATCATATTCATTGTGTTCTGCAACTGTTATTTGTGTTATATGAACTGTTCTTCAAGTAAATGAATCAAGAAGAGAATATGAAAACTAATTAAAGTAATCATATAAAGAACACATTCATCAACTATCCACTAATTAACAGTTGTCAAAAACCCTACTTACTCCAAGATTTTCAAATTGTTCAAGTGAAAATTTACCTCAGAGTACAAATCACGAATCAACAACGTTTGTCAATTCTCCAACTTTATCATCGAAACCCTTTCATAAATTGCACAGTTGTGAATATTTGTGTGTGTGAAGCAGAGTTTACTAAGTCAATTTTTAGAGCATCTAATTTTTCATAAAATCCATAAAGTAAATCAATAAACACTGGATGCACAAACTGTCATAGTAAACACTGACTGTATGATGAAAGCTAAACTCTGAAGTAATCAAACTATATACAGTAACTTTTATTTTATACCCCCTTTATATACACATTTTTTTTCATTTTTGTTTTTTTTTTATTTTTTTTTATTTTTTTATTTTTTTTTATTCCAGTAATCAGAGGTTGGAACTAGTCACCAAAAATTCAAAAATTTTAGCTCTTATCATTTTGATAAGTTCCTGGGTCATCCTAGTATTTAACTAGTCACCAAAAATCAGAGAATTTTAGCACCTATTATATACCAATAGGTTCCTGGGTCATCCTAGTATCCAACATAATCTCAAAGGAGTATAATAACCTATATACATTTTCTTTGGGGTACTGCAGTAAACATTTTATTTTATCAGAGTATAACTAACAGAGTTTAGAGTTCATCAACATCAGTAGTTCTTCATGAAAGGTAATGCATACAGTATTTATAGACTCAGAGTTTAGGACAAAATAAACTAAGAGATGCTATAAATATGATCATGTATCATGCTGTGTTAACTTTCTGCACAATCTAAGATTAGATCTCAATAACTCAGAAAGATTCATGATTAATTGATGAGAATCATGCTTCATACATATTTCTTCATTGGTGTTTTCATTCAGACAAAAATCAACTCAAAGTTCACAGAGTTTATCAAACTTATTAACAGTGTATGATATACAGACATGCTGACAGAGTTTAGAGACTGCATAACACAACCATCGACGGATAAGACCGTACAACCATCAACGGATAAGACCATATAATATCAACGGATACAGTTCAGTTAGTCATCAACTGATGCAACCTACAATCAACGGATGACAAGTTGTCTGACAGAGTTTAACAGAGTATGCATAACAGAGTTTAATCAACAGAGTACACTTAGCATTTAACCAATCAGGAAATATGATTAATACATCACATAAGTAAAGTTTGAATCTAACCAACATTTCTAGTCAGAACCAGAGACCATTCCTAGTTCATTTACCAGTCTTGTAAATGTAGCTTCACTCAATGGTTTAGTGAAGATATCTGCAAGCTGTTGTTCTGTAGATACAAAATGTAGTTCAATATTTCCTTCTTCCACATGTTCTCTGATGAAGTGGTACCTTATGCTGATGTGCTTGGTCATTGAATGCTGTACTGGATTACCTGTCATAGCAATAGCACTTTGATTATCACAGTAAATAGGGATATTACTGTACCTCAATCCATAATCCAGCAATTGATTCTTCATCCATAAGATCTGTGCACAACAGCTACCAGCTGCAATATACTCTGCTTCAGCTGTAGATGTGGAGATTGATTTCTGTACCAGGAAACAAGTCTGTCACCAAGAAATTGACAACTTCCACTAGTGCTCTTTCTGTCTACCTTATAGCCTGCAAAGTCTGCATCAGAATACCCAAGTAGCTTAAAATCTGATTCTCTGGGATACCACAGACCTAATGATATGGTGCCCTTGAGATACTTGAAGATTCTTTTCACAGCTGTCAGATGTGGCTCTCTAGGATCTGCCTGAAACCTTGCACAAAGACAGGTTGCATACATGATGTCAGGCCTACTAGCTGTCAAGTATAGAAGAGATCCTATCATGCCCCTGTAGTTTGTCATATCCACTGAAACTCCTGTGTCTTTGTCCAATTTAGTTGCTGTTGCCATGGGAGTTGATGCAGATGAACAGTCAAGCATACCAAATTTCTTGAGAAGATTTCTGGTGTATTTTTCTTGATTAATGAAAATTCCATCTTCTGTTTGTTTCACCTGTAGGCCTAGAAAGTAACTAAGCTCTCCCATCATGCTCATTTGATATCTGGACTGCATGAGCTTGGCAAACTTCTTACAGAGTTTATCATTAGTAGACCCAAAGATGATGTCGTCAACATAAATTTGAACTAAAAGGAGGTCACTTCCTTGATTGAAATAAAACAGAGTTTTGTCAATTGTTCCTCTGTTGAATCCACTTTCTAGAAGAAACTGAGCAAGTGTCTCATACCATGCTCTTGGTGCCTGCTTAAGTCCATATAATGCCTTATCTAGCCTGTAGACATAATCTGGATATTTGGGGTCCACAAATCCTGGTGGTTGTTCAACAAACACTTCTTCTTCAAGCTTTCCATTCAGAAAAGCACTTTTCACATCCATCTGGAACACTTTGAATTTCTTGTGAGAGGCATATGCTAGAAAAATTCTGATTGCCTCCAATCTTGCAACTGGAGCAAATGTTTCATCATAGTCTATTCCTTCCTGCTGTGAATAGCCTTTTGCTACCAGTCTAGCCTTGTTCCTTGTGATAACACCTTCACTGTCAGTCTTGTTTCTGAAAACCCATTTAGTACCCACAATAGATCTGTTCTTTGGTCTTGGTACAAGGGTCCAAACTTCATTCCTTTCAAATTCATTTAACTCTTCCTGCATTGCTGTTATCCAGTCTGCATCTTGAAGAGCTTCTTCCACTTTCTTTGGTTCATTTTTAGACAAGAATGCATGAAACAGACATTCACTTGCAGTAGCACTTCTTGTCTTTACTTTTGCATCTGGATCACCAATTATCAAATCAGGTGTATGTGATTTAGTCCATTTCCTAGCAGAAGGCAAATGACTTCTATCAGCATGTGATCCTCCCCCTTGATCCATGCTCTCCTGATTTTGTTGTGATCTATTTTCATTTTCTGAGACTCCCCCTGAACTTGACTGTCCAGAGTCAGAATTTGAATTTTCAGAGTTTGAAGCATCAGAGTTTGATCCAGATTTTTCAGTTGACTCAGTATCAGTGTTTGAGTCTTCATCTTGATCATGCTCCCCCTCAACAAGTTCTCCTCTTTCTTGTGACTGAGAAGTTTCTCCAGAATTTACCAGTAGAGGTTCAGAGTTTGTTTCAACAGAGTCTGTCAGAATTGTTTCTTCAGAGTTTCCTTCATCAGAGTTTAAAACTTCATTTTCAAAGTTCAGTTGATCATATTCGTCTTTGTCTTCAAGTCCAGTTATCTTCTTATCATCAAAAGAAACATGTATAGATTCCATGATCACTTTAGTTCTCAGATTGTAAACTCTGAATGCCTTTGTTGACAGCGGATAGCCAACAAAAATTCCTTCATCTGCCTTTAGCTCAAACTTGGTCAACTGTTCTGGATGAGTCTTCAAAACGAAACATTTGCACCCGAAAATATGAAAGTATTTCAGATTAGGCTTCTTTTTCTTCACCATCTCATATGGTGTCTTTCCATGCTTATTGATCAGTGTTGCATTTTGAGTAAAACAAGCAGTTTGAACAGCTTCTGCCCAGAAATAAGTTGGCAATTTTGCTTTATCAAGCATAGTTCTGGCAGCTTCAATTAAGGTTCTATTTTTCCTTTCAACTACACCATTTTGTTGTGGTGTACCAGGTGCTGAAAATTCTTGTTTCACTCCATTGTCCTTGCAGAATTCTTCCATTGTTGCATTTCTGAACTCAGTTCCATTATCACTTATGATGATTCTGACTTTGTTGCTTGATCCTTTGTCCAGAAGCTTCACATGCTCCATCAGAGTCAATGCAGTTTCATCCTTCTTTGCTAGAAAATACACCCAGGTGAATCTAGTGTATTCATCAACAATGACTAAAGCATATTTCTTCCTTGCAATAGACATAACATTTACTGGACCAAATAGATCAACATGAAGAAGATGATGAGGATCAGTGATAGAAGATTCTGTTTTGCTCTTGAAAGATGACTTCCTTTGTTTAGCCTTCTGACATGAGTCACATAGGCCATCAACATTTAACAGGGTCTTTGTGAGTCCTCTTACAAGATCCTTTCTGATCAATTCATTGATGTTGTTCAAGTTCAAATGTGAGAGTTTCTTGTGCCACTTCCAACTCTCTTCACTAGACATTTTTGTAGACAGGCAAACAGCTTTTCCAACAGAGTCTATCAAAAGCTTGATTTCATAAATGTTGTTTTGCCTGTGACCAACTAGAACAACCTTTCCTGTAGATTTGCTGATAACTTCACAATATTCAGGTTGGAAATCTACATGATATCCCTTGTCACAGATTTGACTCACAGATAGCAAGTCATGCTTGAGTCCTGGGACATGAGCTACATTGTTGATGATGACATTTCCAAGATTGATATTGCCATATCCCAATGTTCTTCCTATATTGTCATCACCATAGGAAACTTTTGGGCCAGCCTTCTCCTCATATTCTGATAGCAGGGCTTTATTTCCAGTCATGTGTCCTGAACATCCACTGTCCACGACTAGGGTTGCCTCCCTGTTACCCTGATTTTCAGAGGATTCTGATTCAGTAGTAGCCATGAGAGCATAGTTCACTTCTTCATCAGAATCTGAAGTATCTGCCCAATCTCTGCCTTTAGTGTAGAGTACCTTTCCAGTTTTACCCTTCTTGCACTCAGGAGCATAGTGACCCATCTCCTTACACTTGTAGCATTGAATTTCAGACTTATCCTTCTTCCCTTTAGAATCTCTCTTATCAGACTTCCTGTAGCTTTTCCTGTCTTCATTTGAATCCCTAGAAAACCTTTTTCCTTTCTTAAAATTCTTGAAGCCCATTTTCTTGAAAGTCTTCACCATCAGCACAGCCATTTTTCTCATTTCTTCTTCATCATCCTCAGAGTCAGATGATTCAGAAGAATTTGAATTATAATCAGAGTTTAGTGAATCACTTTCTGAATGTATGAACAAAGCTTTTCCCTTCATTTTCCTTCTTGTTGCCTCTTTCTTCTGAGGCTTCTCTTCAACATTAAGAGCAACAGACTTTCCTTTTCTACTTGATCTCCTGTTTCTCTGCTCCATTTCCAATTCATAAATTTTGAGCAGTCCATAAATTTCATCAATCTCTGTTTCAGCAAGATCATAGTTGTCTCTAATAGTGGTTGTTTTCACATCCCACTTTTCAGGTAGAGAAAGAAGAAACTTGAGATTCGAGTCTTCTAGATCATACTCTTTGTTGACCAATGACAGATCATTAATTAGTTTACAGAATCTATCAAATGTTTCTGTCATGGTCTCTTCAGGTTTAGCCTCAAAATGCTCATACTCTTGTGTGAGTATGTTTCTCCTATTCTTCTTAATAGCTGCAGTTCCTTGACACCTGACTTCAAGTGCATCCCATATCTCTTTTGCAGTGGTGCAGTTAATGACTTTGTTAGACATAACATTGTCTAAGGAACTATGTAGTAAATGCCTAACTTTTGCATCCTTAGCAATTGATGATAGATCTTCAGGAGTCATGTCCTTCTTTTCCTTTGGAACCATTTTTGCTGCTTCACCAGCAACTGCAACAGATAGCTTTGTAGGATTGTGAGGGCCTTCATAAATCCTGTCAAGATATTCTGGATCTGTAGCCTCCAGAAACATAGTCATCTTGACCTTCCACATAGCATACTCTAATGGCCTCAGAATAGGAACCCTGATTGGTTCATAACGACTCACAGTAGTAGGAGCCTTTTCAGAAACAGTAGGTGTTGGTGGAGGAATTTCTGACATGATTATTGTTGTGTTTGGATCTTAACCTGTAATAAAGTAACAGATTGGCTCTGATACCACTTGTTAGGCCGAATACACAAATAATAATCAACTTTGTATGAGAGATTAACAAGTAAAAGCGTTTATGCACTTAAAAAACTTCTTGTATTTCAAACCCTCTTCGTGATGTAAAATATCACAAAGAGCTGCTAGGTTACAATAATGATAATTCGTTATCGATACCCTTCTAGGGTTAACCTATCTGTATTTATATAACATACAGCTACGATACAATCTCTAATTGATATTCCTAATAATCAGCTATACAATGATATCAATTACAGATTGTCACACGTCTCCTATGTCAACTCGATCTCTTTGATAGCTATCCAATCTTCAAAGATATCGCTTCCATAATTAATCTTTAATCACTGTTGAACAGTAGACGCGCTTCCTTCAAACAGAGTTTAGCAAACTCTGTTGAGCTTCCAACTGTCAGAGTTTACGCAAACTCTGACTGCTTCCAGCTAAACTCTGATAACTCCCTGTAACACTTAAACACTGATCAAAACACATCAATTATATTTAACACCCTAGATTCCCCCTTAACCAAAGACCTCCTGAAAGTATTAATGCCATAATTTCTTTAAGGTCGGGGAATCAAGTTGACAATCAAGTAGGTGTCGAGTCTCCAGAAAAAGAGGAAGAGTCAAATGTTGAATCTGACCATAACATTAATCACTCAACTCCTGATTCAACGGAATCTTATCATAAACCTTCCTCATCTTCCCAAACACCTTCTTCCTCTTCACCTACCAAATCTTCGTCTGATACTCCACTTCCAAAATCCCTTCCCGATGTGTCTAATGAGCGAGTCTTTAAGCCAAAAGCTCCGTATCCTCAAAGACTCCTCCTTCCCATGCAATCGGCTCAAGTAGACAAAATTTTGGAAGTTTTCAAGAAAGTCAAGATAAACATTCCTCTTTTAGATGACATTCAACAAATTCCTTCATATGCCAAGTGTCTAAAAGATTTGTGTACGCATAAGCGAACCACCCAAGTCCCTAAGAAAGCCTTCCTGACGTCCGAAGTGAGCTCAATTCTTTCTAACCAAATCCCCGTGAAGTACAAGGACCCCGGTTGTCCAACTATTTCATGTGTCATAGGTAATACTTTCGTGGACAAGGCTTTAATTGACTTAGGCGCTAGTGTGAATCTCCTCCCATTTTGGTCTATCAAACCCTAGGTTTAGGCGAGCTCAAAATGACCAATATGACACTTCAACTTGCCGATCGTTCTATAAAAATGCCCAGGGGATTAATTGAAGATGTCTTGATTAAAATTGGCGATTTTATCTTTCCGGTTGACTTTGTTGTCCTCGAGACTCAACCCGTCATGAATCCCAAGAACCAAATTCCTATCATCTTAGGAAGACCTTTTCTTGCTACATCCAATGCCTTGATCAATTGTAGGAACGGTTCGATGAAACTCACTTTCGGTAACATGACCATTGACCTTAATATTTCAATGTAGGGAAAGAACCCAATGAGCTTTATGAACCATCAGTAGGGGTTAATGTTGTCAACAAGTTTGTCACATGGTCTAGCTTTGAGGATAGTGAGATTGAGTCTCTTCTCGTTGATGATTTCAAAGTCAAACAAGAGCCTACTCGAGAGTATGCTTATTCATTGAGAGATATGACTTTGGAAGAGATGCTGAGAGAATTAGATGCGATTTGTTCTCCGTGGGAGACCCCACCCGAGATTGTTAGTAGTAGGCCTGTCATTGAGAGTCCCGTTGCACCACATCCACCTGCATTTGACTTGATTGTTTATCATCCCGAGTTTGATCAACAGCCTTTAGGAGGAACCGGACCCTCATCTTTTGTCATTCCTAGTGATTCGACCCCTAACCAGGCTTTCATTATCCATAATCTGCTTAAACAAAATAAAGAGGCTTCAAGTTGGTTTAGGGTGAACACTAGTGATTCTTGTTCTAATAGGTTGCATGATCCCACGCTAATTGAGAAATGTTGTTCTAATCAAAATTTTCAAATATGTCTTGATCTTTTCTCACAGCTTCACCCAAAGTTTCCCACCGGCATCGGCTAAGTCGGTTTTTCTTCTTTTACCTCCCCTCGTGAAATTCAGGTATGGGGGACGATTTGTGTGTGTGTGTGTGAGAGAGAGAGAGTTGTTTTCTTTCTTGTTTTTTGAAGTTTGTCATTCTCCATCATCCCTTATCAGGTATTTCCTCCTCTCTCTTTTATTCTCGTTCATTTTGCATACATTGAGGACAATGCATGATTTAGGTATGGGGGAGGGTGTTTAGTGTAAATACATAAAATTGAAAAACCCAAAAAAAAATTAAAAAAATTGAAAAATAAAAAAAAATTAAAAATTTGAAAAATTCAAAAATAGAGTTATTTAAATTCTAGAACTAGTTGCTGTTGACTATTTTTCGAAAATTATATGTATAATGCCGTTAGATAATTTGAACGTAGTCAGGTAAGGTTTTTCCTCATGAAACTTTTGTCGAACAAATTTTTGCTTAAAAGACCAAGACGACACATTCGCACGAGACCTTTGACGGAAAAATTGTATAGGAATGTTATTCGATACCTGAGAGAGAACCCACATGTTAGAACAATGTCGAATCAAACCTTTGCGAAATCTTGCTCCTATAGTGTCGTATATATATATATATATATATATATATATATATATATATATATATATAAAAGAGAAAAGAAAAGTCAATAAATGTTTGTAATTGTACAGTGCTAGTATAATTTTGTAATAATAAATTCTTAGTAGGGAAATCGGCTAGGTTGGACTCATTGATAACCTGAGTAAGTAAGTCCGAGGGTACTTTGTGCCTAGCAACCTAAGGTCCCTTGTGATCTGGGATTGTTGACCTAAAACTCGCTAAATGGGTATTGATGCAAAAGTCTTTTGGGACCTCAACCATTGCACGGTCGGTCTAACTACTAAGAACGTGAAGTTTGGCTAGATACTTGTTTTGATAGAGATTGGGTCAGTTCAATATTGGTTGAAAAAGAGAAAATGTTCGTATGCACTTTATCCATCACAGGCCTTAAATTCACTACACACCTTGGGATTTTTTGTAATTTTTTAGAGTCTAATCAAGTGGATTGTGGGAACCTATAATATGGCTATTATTAGAATAATCTTTAAGGCATATATTTCCTACAAAATTGTTTTGTTGACACCAATAAAAGCTTGAGTAAAAGAGGAAAGTTGGATACTTGTTGACTTATCTCAAAGATTTTATGGGTATATCTTCTATAAACCCTTAGGAGACAACACTCCTCTTGTAGAGATCGTCTATGAGTTTAATGGGCTGGTAAACCTAAAATTATCCGTGATTCCTACGACAGTGAGTATAGGTTATTCATTCAGCATTTTTCTTTTTGTTTTACTCGAGCACGAGCAAAAGATAGGTATGGGGGCATTTGATGAGTGCATATTTTTGCATATTTTTATTACATATTTATTGCTTGAATTCGTATTGCAAAAAATTATTTTGCTGCATTTCAGGAAAATTCGAGAAAAATGAAGAAATGACAAAATAAAGAAATAAATGACAAAAGAAGAAAAAGAAGGACCAAAATAGAAGAAAAGGGAAAGAGAATGGAGGGTGGTGCACATTTTGCCAAAACAAAATGGATGGCCAAGATTTAGCCAACCCAAAACCAAATGAATGGCTAAGATTAGTCCATACCAACCAAAACCCTAAATTGTTGCCTATAAATACCTTCATCTTCTCTTGTTAAAACACACCATTACCTTATATACTAGAATTAGATTGTAGTAGTTCATCTCCAAAAATTGTAGTTGTAATTTTCTATTTTTTTTGTAAACACTCTTTATTTTTATGCAAATTTCAAGCTTTTTTTTAAATTCTTGCATCTCTTTCCTTATTCTTTATTTCGTTATTTTCGTAAATTCTTGTGTGGATAAAGTAGCGATACTAACCACAAGAGATTGAAAGTATCGATTTAAGAATTTGTTTCGTAGTTTTAACTTCCGTTTTTAATATTAATTGTAGTTATTCCCCTTTAAATTTCCTTTTTAATGTGGGTTTTATTCTTGTTAATTGCGGATCTAGTTTTTATATTTTATGTATTAGTGTAAATATTAATTTTAATTTTGATGCATATTTTCCTGTTTTTATTAGTCAAAATTCGAAGCATACTAAATAGACACCCCTATTTTTATTCGA
Source organism: Saposhnikovia divaricata (assembly GCA_036435485.1). NCBI lineage: Eukaryota > Viridiplantae > Streptophyta > Magnoliopsida > Apiales > Apiaceae > Saposhnikovia > Saposhnikovia divaricata. The sequence goes on along the minus strand of CM071594.1, from coordinate 130,452,637 downwards.
TTACCTCAGTCTTAAATCCCTTGTTTTATCTCTGAAAACCCAGATCTCTCCTCATCTTCTCCTTCCCCTCTCAAACACCCACGTCTCTCTCTCTCTCTCTCTCTCTCTCTCTCTCTCTCTCTCTCTCTCTCTCCCATCTCCTTAATCTCTCTCTCGTTATCACCCATCTCCCCACTCCTATCTCTCTCTCCCCTATTCTTCACTTAAACCACACCATCCCCGACTTCCCTCTCCCCTTTTCCTTTCTCTTCGAACCCGCGAACCAATCTCAACCCCCCTTTGGTTTTCACCGATTTAGCTCGTCTATTTCGTGTTATTTGATTCTGCAGCTTTAGTTTTGTTTTCTTCACCTTTATTTCTCTGTGTAAATGCCTTTTAATTTGAACGTCGTAGAGTTTCCATTTTCTTTCCGTAGTCTAGTTTGAAGTCCGAGTTTTAATTATACCGAGTTATTGTTTTTGGCTGCATTTTTCTAAGTCACGGGTTCGTCGTTCGTGTTTTATTGGGTTTTGTGTTTGTTGGTTTAAGAATGATCTGCTGTTGAGTTCGTTTACTTGAATTTTAGAAGTTATCTACGAGTTGTGTTTGTGCCTGGCCAGAGTTTGTTTTGTGCTGCGATTAGTGGGTCTGGTGCGATTACTGAGTTTGGTTTTGTTTTTGTTTTGTGCGATTTCCTGCTCTTTTCTGAGTTCGCAATTTGGTTGTTATCGTTTGATTTCGCTGCTTTGTCTGTAGGATTTGTTGTGTTTGCAGTGTCTCATTCCTAGTGAGTCAATTAGTTTGAAATTCTGGGCATGGTAACTGAGTTGACTGGGTCGTTTTGTACGAAATTCTTGTTTTAATTTGTTTTGTTGTTAAGTTTTTGGTGGGAGTTTGTTTTTATGCTGAGTTTTGGTTTGTTGAATGCTGTGTTTACCGAGTTGTTTAGTGTTGAATTCGTAGTTTGAGTTATTACTCCCGTCGCTATTTCTGTTTTTGTGAAAATCAAAATCCAGTTAACACATACCTCTCGTTGGTTTCATATTCTTGTAATCAATATTAATAAATTGTTGTTCGATTATTAAAAAAAAGAGTTTTAGAATAAAATCAAGTTTTGATTTGAATTTAGAATTTTATATTAATTTAACTTTTGTTCGCTTTATTAATTAGTTTAGAATTAGAGTAAAAATTAATTTTCCTTTAAGAATAGATTAATTTTCTTTTGGTATTAAAAAGTAAAAATTTAATTCCTTTTAAATAGATTAATTTTCTTTTGGTAATTAAATAGTATAAAATCAAGTTTTCTTTTAAAAATAGTTTAAATTTCCATTTAGGAAATAATGAGTTGAACCAAAATTTTCAAAATCCAAATTGTTCTAATTCACCTAAGTTAAAAATTAATGATCGCGAAATAAATATCATTCCCTATGGACCGAATCATAAATACTAAAACGATGATCGTGCGCTTGCGATATTAAAATGTTTATTTTCAGCACATCACGCTGCACTGCATATGCTAATAAAAGCCAGACTCGGATATTTAGTCTCCGTGATCAACTCAACAAAGTCGTTAAGGAAGCTAAATCAATTACTGAATACCTAAGGGAAACTCGATCTCTATCAGATGAGCTTGCAACTGCAGGATCACCCATCTCTCCAGAAGAGTTAACTGTTAAAATACTCAGTGGTCTAGGTACTGAATATCGTGAAATCTCTGCTGCTATCCGTGCTAGGGACACTCCTATATCATATGAAGAATTGTGTGACAAGCTTCTTGATCATGAACTCTTCATCAAGCATGAAGATCAAAAGAAATCAGAGACACACATTATTGCTGTTGTTGCTCAGAAAGCAAATAACTACACCTATGGCAGTCGTTACACTCGGTGCTCCAATCAGCCCCAAAATTGGCATCAATCCTCTTTCAAGAATCCCCAACATTATACCCTTCCACAACCAACTTCCTGGCGTCCTCCATCTCCTACAACTCCACAATCTCGCATTCAACGTCAGCTATGCGAAAAATTTGGACATTCTGCACGTGTCTGTCGATCAAAGTCACACAATCATCTTGAGGCCAAAGCCAACTTCATCTATAAATCCACCAACAATGGTAGTCCCTAGATACTTGATTCTGGTGCGTCTCACCATATTACCAGTGACTTGCAAGGTCTCCAAGATTATGACGGACCTGAAGAAATAGCAATGGGCGACGGTAATATGATTCCCATAACTCATACTGGTAATGTTCTATTAACTTCATCAAATCACAATTTTAACCTCTCCAATACCTTGTGTGCACCTAGCATTAACAGAAATTTAATTTCTATCCCACAATTTTCTCATGATAATCTAACCTCTGTTGAATTTTTTCCTGAACATTTTTCCATAAAGGATCTCACTACGGGAAATCTGCTAATGTGCGGCCAGAATAAAGATGGATTATATGAATGGCCTTCTGGATAACCTGCATCTCATTCCTCTCCGCAATCAAATCTTGTGTCAAAACATTCTTCATTGTCATTGTGGCATCATCGGTTAGGTCACCCAACTCTAGAGTTCTTAGATTAACTTTGAATAACTTTTTATTACCTTATTCTGCATCAGAACATTCTCTTCATTGTAATTCATGTTCTTGTAATAAAAGCCACAGGCTTCCATTTTATCAAAGTACCTTGCTTGCACATAAGCCACTCCAAATTGTCTACAGTGATTTATGGGGACCATCTCCAGTTATGTCTGTTGATAAAAAATCCTACTATGTTATTTTTGTTGATCAATACACAAAATACATTTGGCTTTATACACTGACAAATAAACGTGAGGTTCATACAATTTTTTCGAAATTTCATCCTTTAGTTGAAAAATATTTTAAGACTAAAATTGCATCATTTTACACTGATGGTGGTGGGGAGTTCGAAGGACTTAACTCATGTCTTTCTTCACATGGAATTGAACACCTTATTTCACCACCTTACACCCCACAACGAGTTTCAATTGCTGAGTGAAGACACCGGCAAATCATAGAAATAGCCAAAACATTACTTCATCAAGCCTCACTGCCTTCTAGCTTCTGGACATTTGCTTGTCATCATGCCACATATTTAATCAATAGACTTCCCTCTTCATCTCTAGAAAATAAATCACCATATCAGTTGTTATTTGGTCAGGATCCTAATTTTACTTCTTTACGAGTATTTGGTAGTCTCTGTTACCCGTGGCTTCGACCATACGCTTCGAATAAATTAGAACCCCGTTCAAAACCTTATGTTTATCTCGGGTTTTCTACAACATATCACAACCATCAGTGCTTTGACCCAATTTCAAAAAAATTGTACATCTCACGTAACGTCATGTTTTTCGAAAGCCAATTTCCATTTGAAAATAAGTTTTCTAAATTAAAAGAACATTATTTCAATAATTCTTGGGATACTATTTCAGTTCATCATTCTCCTTCCTCTGAAACTTCCACTGCACCACATGTCTCATATAAAATTCCAACTCCCATTCCTATTCATTTTCCATCTGAAACTGGTCGGTGAAATGCAGAGAACCTCGAATCTTCCTCTTCCACAACACCGTCCACTTCACCTCCAGCCACAACTGTTGCTTCACCAGTACAACGAATGACCACCAGAGCACAAAACAATATTTACAAGCCTAGAAAATTTGTTGATTTTGTAGCTACCTCTTCTGCAGATACATTTACTCCTTCTACCTATAAACAAGCCCAAAATCATGCACACTGGAGACAAGCTATGCAATCTGAATATGACGCGTTAATGAACAATGAGACCTGGCAACTTGTACCAAAGGACTCATAAAAAAATATTGTTGACTGTCGCTGGATATTCCGCATCAAACAAAAGCCTGATGGAAGCATAGATCGGTACAAAGCTCGTTTGGTAGCAAAAGGATTCATTCAACGGCCAGGTATCGATTACCATTCCACATTTAGTCCTGTTGTAAAACCTGTAACAGTGCGTCTGGTGTTGTCTTTAGCTGTCCAGAAAAATTGGGATGTGCATCAGTTAGATGTAAATAACGCCTTTCTACAAGGTCTTTTGGAACAAGAGGTTTTTATGCGTCAACCTCTTGGATTCGAGCATCCAGATTTTCCCGACTATGTATGCAAACTAAAGAAAGCCATATATGGTCTTCGACAGGCATCAAGCACCTGGAACAATGAGTTGCAACAATTTTTGGTTGAAAATGGTTTCCAGCGCTCTCAGTCAGACAATACCCTTTTTATTTTCCGAAGGCCAGACCTCATTTTATATATCTTGGTTTATGTTGTTGACATCCTTGTTACCAGAAATAACTCTATTTTCATTCGTCAAGTCATTGACAAAGTAGCCACTCGGTTTTCTATTTAAGATCTTGGTTACGTTAATTACTTTTTGGGTGTTGAAGTCTTGCGCAATAATGATGGTATCATTTTATCCCAGTCCAAATATATACAAGATATTTTGAAGGACTGCAATATGCATGAAAGTAAGGGGGTCTCTACTCCAATGAGCACTAGTCTGGCACTTTCTCCTACCGATGGCACAATGGCAGCTGGTGCTACTACATTTAGGAAAGTAATTGGTAAACTACAATATTTATCTTTTACTTGTCCATATATTAGTTTTGTTGTCAATAAATTGTCGCAATTTATGCATGCTCCCACAGTAACTCACTGGCATGTTGTTAAAACAGTTTTGCGGTATCTAAAGCTCACTTTGTCATATGGTCTCAAGCTCGATCGTCATCCTTCCACTGCTTTAAATGTGTACTCAGATGCTGATTGGGCGGCTGACATTACTGACCGAACATCTACCTCTGGATATGTTTTATTTTTTGGGCAAACTCCCATTAGCTGGGCTTCTAAAAAACAGCGCACTGTGGCACGTTCATCGACTGAAGCAGAATATTGAGCAGTTGCAACTGCCTTAGCTGAAACAAATTGGGTGATGTATCTAATGACTGAGCTCCACTTGCCACTTCCTGTTCCACCAACCATCTATTGTGACAATGTTGGTGCTACATATTTTTGTCATAATCCAGTATTTCATAGTCGTATGAAACACATAGCCCTAGATTTTCACTTTGTTCGAGATCAAGTTCAACAACAGAAAGTTTCTGTTACTCATGTTCACTCTCCTGACCAGCTTGCTAATACACTAACCAAGCCCTTAGCTCGTTCAGCCTTTCATCGACATTTATCCAAGTTACAAGTTGTTGACACAACCTTTAACTTAAGGGGGCCTAATAGAGTATGACCTGGTCATATTTAGATATGTATTAGAGAAAGATAGTTGGTTACCCTATGATAAATCTTCGTACTATGTGGAGATCGTGTTAATAGTTAGTTGTGTATTACACTTGTATATATTTTGATTGATAGTGAAATGAACACATCTATCTCTTCGATCATATAATTTTCTCCGCATTTACAATGTGTAGTCTTTTTTGATAAGCTATTACTAGAGAATTGCAAATTTGAGGAGGGTACATGCGATATTTATAGATAGAAAGACATTGATCCTAATGTTAATCAGATTTGATCAGTAATAGATTATATATAAGATATTAATCCTAATGTCAATTATTGTTTAAAATTTGAGTGGGATTAGATTACGTATTTAGCAGAACTTTTCCTATTGTATTAGGAAAAAAAATTAGACGACCTTCATAGTACGCGTATGTATAATGACAATTCCTAACCGTAATTAATAGGATTGGTTCGATTGGAGTAAAATTTTAAAATACTAGCTTAAAACCCGTGCGATGCACGGATTTTTTAAAATATTATATGAATTTTTTTCATTAATTTAAATTATTTGTTGAAATATTAATTTTGGAGGCTTAAATTTTTATATGAGATGATTTGATAATAGTTGTATAAATATTATCCATGATATTTCTAAAAATGGAGAGATTTTAGTCAGAAAATATAGAAAGATGATAGGTTTTAGTTGAAAAAAATAATTGTTTAATTATTAGTAATTATAAAATAATTCTTTTATTTTATTAAATATAATGTCCGTGTAATGATTAGAATAAGAGAGGATTTAGTTAAATAAAATTAAAAAGGTAACATGTTTTTGGTGAAAAAGGTAATTGATTAGTTTATAGTATTTATAATTTAATTACGTTATTTTACTATATACAATTGCTCGTAATGTTTTTTGAAAATAAGAAATTAATATTGTACGTGATATTTCTATTAAAAGAGGGATTTTAGTTAGAAAATAGATAAAAGATGATACATTTTAGCTAAAAAAGAAAATCAGTTAATTATTAATATTAGAATATTATTAGTTTATTGTATTAAATAGAACCGCCCGTGATATAATTGGAAAAAAAAAAGATATTTTAGCTATAGAAATAGAAAGGCAACGTGAAAATTAAAAAGATTATACGATTTATGTGAAAATGGTAATTGATTAGTTTATAGTAATTATAATTTAATTAAGGCAATCGACTACTTACCATTATTTTAATTAATTAATTTTAATTTAATATAATTTAATATACTCATGTTTACGGATTATACTAATGTTTCCTTATTATAAACAACTATACAAATTTTTAATATATTTTTATTAATAATTGAAAAATATGATGTAATATTTTCGGGTATATATTAATGATTGTAAAATTAGTTTTAAATTAAAAAGGTAACATGTTTTAATTTGAAAAGAAATATTAATGATTGTAAGATATGATACGACTGATGTTTTTATAAACAACGTATACAGATTTTTAATATATATTATTAATAATTGAAAAATATGATGTGGTATTTTCGAGTATATATTAATTATTGCAAGATTAGTAGGTGTATATAAAAGGTAATATCTTCAATTAAAAATAAATGTGAAAAAAGGCAATTGACTACTCACCATTAATTATATTATGTTATTATTTATTTTAGAAGTTTTAATAGTATAGATAAAGGGTAAATAAATAAATTCACTTAGTAACAAAAAACAGGTACCAAAACTCTTTTATTGTTTCGGCTTTTATATAATAGTATAGATATTTGTGATCGTAAGATTATTGGGTGTTTATAAAAGATAATATCTTCAATTAAAAGTAATTGTGAAAAAAAACAATCGACTACTTACCATTAATCATATAATGTTATTATTTATTTTAGGAATTTTAATAGTATAGATATCATATATATATATTTTTTTATAATGAAGGGTAAATAAGTAAATTCACTTAGTACCAAAAAACAGGTACCAAAACTTTCAATGTTTCGGAATTTATATAATAGTATAGATATTATAATTATGTTTTTGCATAATAATTATTTTTAATAATTTTTAAATTTTTTATTTAATATAATTTAATATAATTTAATATACTCATATATTCATGTTTCATTATTATAAACAATGTATACTATTTTTAATATATTTTATTAATAATTGAGAAATATGAAGTGATATTTTCATGTATATATTAATGATTGTAAGATTTGTTTTAAATTATAAAGGTAATGTAATAATATTAATGATTGAAAGATATGATAAAATTGATATTTTTAGGAGTTTATAAAAGGTAATATGTTCAACTAAAAGTAAATGTGAAAAAGGCAATCACTAATTACCATTAATTTTATTATATTAATTTGAAAAAGGCAATCGACTAATTACCATTAATTTTATTATCTTAATCGACTAATTATCATTAATTATAACGTGTTTTAATTGGAAAGAAAATATTAATGATGGAAAGATATGATACGATTGATGTTTTTAGGTGTTTATAAAAGGTATTATCTCGACTAATTACAATTAATTATATTATGTTATTATTTATTTTAGGTGTATTTATGTTTCTTTATAATGAAGGGTATATAAGTAAATTCACTAAATACCAAAAAACAGGTACCAAAACTTTCAATGTTTCGGAATTTATATAATAGTATATATTTCAGTAAAATACTAAAATACCAATGAGATATATTTGGGACATGCGGCATGCGCTTGCTCGATTAAAATCGTACAATATCAACAAACTAATTTGGGTGGGTGAATCCTGACAAAAAAATAATAATAATTTGGGTGGGTGAATAAAAAAAATAATGAATTTCTTTTCATGAATTAATTATAAGAAAAACATTGATCAAGTTATGCATGTTGTCTTTATTTTATATTACCTTATAATCCATGTAATACATGGCCACACGTTCGTGAACCGTCGGTTCCGTTCGTAAAAATCTTGAACCGGAACTTGAACCTTAACAGGATATAAACCTCCGATTCCGGTTCAGAAGGTTCAGGTTCAGAGTTTGACCCGGTTTTGACCGGGTTCAAGACCCGGTTCCGGTTTGAACCTTATATATATATATATATTATATTTGATACGTTTTTTTTCGAAATACGATAAGTTTGTCTGAATTTTGATGGAATGAATTGTAATCTAGAAGTACTGTAATCTTAAGTAATTTTTTAAAATTTGTAAGATACAAACTGTTTTAAAAGTTCAAGGATATCATTACTTTCACTTTTATTAAGTGGTATTTTCACGTAAATTAATTTAATGTTAAATTCATTGGTACTGTTCTTTATTAAAAAAATTAGTAAATATATTACAATAAATTTTAAATGTTTTACATGAATACAACAAACAATAAAATTTATTACAATAATTTTTATAATCGATACTAACTCGAGTCATCCGATTCAGAGGTAATGGAAATTGTAGTAGGATCTCCACAATATTCGTCAGATGAGGATGATGAAGTGAGAATGGAAAATCAAAATAATTCATATTCACAATAACCTATTCTATTCGTATATACTACATTAATACATAGCCGATCATTACTAACGGTTAACCGGCGGTTTAAACCGACGGTTTTCTATACACACAAACCTGAACCTGAACCATTAAAATAAATAAATCGGCGGTTTAGGGCCGATTACGGTTCGGACCGGTTTTGATCTGTTTTGACCCGGTCCGGTCCGGTCCGGTTTTCCGGTTCCGGTCCGGTTTGGCCATGTATACATGTAACGCACGATTCTTTTTTCAATATTTATATTTTACTATTTTCTAAATATTATATGTTATTAATTTTAAACATTGTTAATTTTTATAAGGCTAATAATACAAAAATTTATTTGTAATGTATTTTTAGTAGGGTTCAAATTTTAAATTTATGAAAAAATAATTTATCTATTAAAATATTTCAACTTAGCTCTAACAATTTACATCTATTCATTTTAAGATAAATATAAAATATTTCAACTTAGCTCTAACAATTTTCATCTATTCATTTTAAGATATACAATAACAGTTTATCTTTTTTTTTTTCTCCAACTGGATTTTTTCTCTCCATATTATGTGAGAGTATAGTTTTTCTCTCCATCTCTATTGTCTGAGAGATCTGTGAGAGGCCGCTATGGCTAGATACCAAAATATTGAGGAGCAAATGGCTGGTATGAACATCGAGGAGGAGGAAAATGAAGACTTTGCTTTCGAAGGGGACGTCGAAGAGGAAATCAACAAGTATGAGATGTGTCTGGTGGGAAGGTTTTTAACAGAGAAGAGTATAAATACGAAGGCCATGAAAACGAAGATGGCAGATATTTGGAAGCCGACTATGGGGATTAACTGTTAGTATTGGTGCCCTAGAGTCAATACAATCAATTGTATTTGTGTTTGAGTGATTTTATATATTTGATATATATATATTTATTATTGGCTTTATTTACTGCGAAATAAATAAAGTATAATAAATGTCCTTGGAATCTTGATACAAATTATGTAGTTGCAAGTATGTGACTTGAACATGAGATTATATAATGATTGTATCATATTCTTAAATGTCCCTAGCCGAGTATTATTATTACTTAGGACAATAATAATACATTAAGGCTAGTATGTTTATTGACAAGATGACCACATCTCATTGGTCATAAGTATGCAGATACTAAAAGCAATGCATAGGTAACTGTACGAGTACAGGGTACTGGACAGACCCACCGTGAGATACATCATGGTAAATAATAATAATAAATGTGTCATATGTATTTTCACAGTGATAATGGTGTAATGATCCTTAGACCTGAAGTCGTTATAATTCTACATGAGAATTAATATATTTTGAATTCGTCAAAAGTTATCTTTAGCCGGATAATGATAAAGGTGAATATCGGATATATTATGAATCATGTGAGAAATATGAACGATCTAGATGGAATTTAAATCTCCTGATAAAGGAGTGATATTATCGGCCTCTTGTTTGAGTGAGACTATGAAATGCATGGCCATGCTCAAATGTTGATTTGATTAAATAGTCTATTCATCGATCAAGAAAATGAAGATTAAATTATGAAGAGGATGACACATTACATGCCTCGAGTTTAATCTATAATATCATGATTTAAAGGGATTATATTACATGGAACATTAGTCATAAAAAGTTGATTGAATCGTTGATTTAATTATTGTTTTATTGGGTAGCAATAATGTGTTACTAGACGCCGCTTATTGTTTACAATTTTATTAAAGAATAAAATTGTTGCCAATTAAATAATAACCTACAGGGTCACACACATAGAATGTTTAAAAGGGAAATTAATTTATTTTATGAATTTAAATTAATAATAATTTAAATTATGAATTTAAATTAATAATAAATAATAATTCGAATTTTATAAAATTAATTAAATGAAACTTGATTAGTTAAAGATAAAATTTGAAGATGTATTTTCTTGACTTATTTGATTAATTAAGTATGACTTAATTAATTTATTTAAATAAATAAGATTTGTTTAAATAAAATGGCCTAATTGTTTAAGGCTCCATTTGGCTTTGTTTTTCTATAAAAGCCAAGAGTTGGCATGTCATATAGAGGGAGAGGAACTGAAAATTCAGTTTATACAAGAGAGAAACAAAGGGGAAAAATCAAGCTAAGTCAAGAACACATCCAAGGTTATTTATTTTTGGCTAGTACCTCGTCCCGTGGCGAAATCGTTCGACGATTCAAGCAAGCATTCAAGTGTGGATACCGGTGGAGGAGTTATAATTTTAGCTCTCAAATCAACAAGCTAGGATCTCCATTTGTCATCCATTGGAAAGCTTAAACAAGGTACAATCTTGTTCTTGAGAATTTTTATACCATGATCATCATTTTATACATGGATCCGGGCTTTGGAATTCGTTTTTAATTGTTATTTACGTTATTTCCGTTGCGTTATTATGCCCGAATTCCAACAATGGTATCAGAGCTACATGTATAAAAGGATGATTTGGTGTTGTGTTCTTGAAAATGAAACATACATGAATTTATGAATTTTTGTCATGCTTCATTTTAACATACAAAAGATTTTATAAATTGTTATGATTGTTTGTATGATGTTATAAATTGTTATAACATGTTTTGGATGATGTATTATATGTTAGATATGTTAATCACATCATTGGCATAATTTTAGAATTGATTAAAACTGAAAAATAAATTTTCTGCACTGTTCTGGAGCTTTCTGCAATATCTGGGAAAAACTGCATGTACAGGTGTTGCGCATTCTGGTAATGCGCAACAGGAATTAAAGATGGGTTGCGCATGTCGGACATGCGCATCACCCGGAGAAAGCAGGTGTTGCGCATGTTCGACATGCGTATCACAGTTTTGACAGGTGGAACGCATGTTTCACATGCGCGTCTTAGCAGTGTCAGTAGTAAGAGTTGGCGTGCTGTTGGCTGTTGCTTTGATTTGTTTTATTTAATTCTAATTTTTTTATTTTAGCTTTTGCTTTTGCTTTAATAATACAATTAGTTGCCATGTTAGACTTATTGTCATTAATCATTAGATTCCTCATGCTTTTAATGATTAAAGTTTTAATAATTGAATATTTAAATCATGGATTTAAAATTTATTATTAATTCAAAATTTTATTAATTAATTTAATTTCGAATTTTAATAATATATTTAAATTATGAATTTGAATATTATTATTAAATTCGAATTTTGATTAATTAATTTCGATTTAATTTTTTTTATTCGGATTAAATTTTTAATTAGTTAATTATATTAATTCGAATTTAATTAATTAAATTTGATTTATTTATTTTAATTCCTTTTAAATAATTAAGGAGTTAAAATATTAATTGTTATCTATGATATGATCATGATAAAAATGTCTATAATTGTTATATGAGCATGGTGCATTGGTTATGGCCTAAAGACCCGTAGAATAAATGTTTTAATTTTATTTATGGTCTGTAATAATTAAATACGACTTGCATGTCGTTATTCTTGTAATTATTATTTCTCGAATGCAACTCGAGTTCTTTTGTAATGTATTTCAAAACGAGCTTGGAGGCAATCAATGGAGGCTTTGGAAGCAATGAAGAATTTTGTAATAATTAGTTATTACAACCATAGATTGACCTTGATCTTTTCATTAGCTCGAAAAGATCGCATAGGATCGGGCCACAACCATTGCACGTTTAATTTTGCGTAACTGCACTTTACATATGATGCATGGATATATTAGATATATGAATGGATGCATGGATGTATGGATATTTTAGAATGTATGTATTAGATACGACACAAATGCCATGTTTAAACAAGATAAAATCTGTAACGATTTAAGATTTAAACAGACGATCAAGATCGTTAAATTTTTCCTAAAATCCCTTAAGAAATATTAAGTTAAACAGATGCTTTCCAACAAATAACACTCATTAATCCTAGATCATTGAGGAGTGGATTTGCCAAAGCAAGGGCTTCTCTTTTATCGTGGTGAGATGTGATTAAGTAAACAAGCTTACTTAAATTGTTATTGTTGGGTCCAACTTAAATAAGTCGTCATAATAGGATTATGAACTTATAAGCATAGAGTTTAGTGAAATCTATTAGATAGATCGGAGCAATATGTTGTTCACTAAGCTATCCAAGAGTTATATACGATATAATTGACATAACGGTCTACCTAAATAATCATATTTAAGAGGAAAGCCAAAGCTGACTTAAAATATGACGAAATATGGATCTTGGCTCACTAAGAAAGGTTTTATGGGAACCATTTTCCGAATTGATAGTAAGGGCTATTAATTTGATAAAAATAGTGGGAGGTATATTACGAATATGCTATAAATCAACTTGAACATAATTGGTTTTTACGAAACATGCAAACTAACTCATTTTATGCGCTTTTACAAAATTGTAGATAATAAATGGCAAACAACACAAACCACTTTTCGATACGATCAGTCCTAGAAAAGGAAAAGCTGACAGGGACAAACTTCCTAGATTGGTTTAGGAACTTGAGGATTGTCCTCAGGCAGGAGCGAAAGCTGTATGCCATTGAAGTTCCTCACCCAAATCCTCTTCCTGCTGGAGCCACACGTGCCGAGCAAAATGCTTATCAGAAGCATTTGGATGACTCAAATGATGTGTCATGCCTTATGCTTGCATGCATGGCTCCTGAGATTCAAAAGCAACATGAGTTGATGAATGCTTTTGAAATAATTGAGCACCTCAAAAGCATGTTTGAGGGACAAGCTCGCTAGGAGAGATATGATACGAGCAAGGCTTTGTATGCTTGCAAACAGGGAGAGCGAGACCCGGTTGGACCACACGTTCTTAAGATGATTGGGTACATTGAACAACTAAGTACCTTGGGCTTCCCGATTGGTCCGGAGGCTCAAATAGATTTGATCTTACAATCACTTAACAAGAACTTTTCTCAATTCGTTATGAACTACAACATGAATGAGATAGATAAGACACCCACTGAATTGTTGGGCATGTTAAGAACTGCTGAAACCAACATTCAGAAGGAATCTCCTAATCCCATGCTGATGGTGAACAAAGGAGGTGCCAAGGGGAAAAGAAAGTGGAAGGGCAATAAGAAGAGGAATGTGTCCAAATCTGCTGCTAATCCTAATTCTGCTCCCAAGAAGGCTACCAAGCCTAAAGGAGGTGTTGAAAAGGGTGATTGTCACCACTGTGGTAAACCGGGACACTGGAGGAGAAACTGTCATGCATATTTGGAAGGACTTAAGAAGAAGAAGGCTGCTGGCCAGACTTCTGCTTCAGGTATTTATGTAATAGAAGTCAATTTGTCTACTTCTACATCTTGGGTATTGGATACCGGATGTGGTTCTCACATTTGTATAAATGTGCAGGAACTGCAAAGGAGTAGGACACTGGCTAAGGGAGAGGTAGACCTACGAGTTGGAAATGGAGCAAAGGTTGCTGCTTTGGCTGTAGGGACTTACCATTTATTGTTGCCCACTGGGCTTATATTAGAACTTGAAAACTGTTTGTATGTGCCTTCTATTTGTAGAAACATTATTTCTGTTTCTTGTTTGGACAAGAAAGGTTTTTCATTTACCTTTAAAGACAATGGTTGCTCTTTTGGTTTGAATGACATTACCTATGGTGTTGCACAATTATTTAACGGTTTGTATGTTCTTAATTTAGATACTCCTATCTTGAATGTAAATAACAAACGACTTAAGACTAGTGACTCAAATCAAACATACCTTTGGCACTGTCGTCTAGGCCATATAAACGAGAAACGCATTTCCAAGTTACATCAAGATGGTTTCTTGGATCAGTTTGATTTTGAATCATATGATGAATGCGAGGCTTGTTTACTAGGCAAGATGACTAAAGCTCCTTTTACCGGACAGGGTAAGAGGGCCACCGTACGACTAGAACTAATACATAGCGATGTATGTGGTCCTATGAGATCGATGGCAAGGGGTGGCTATTTCTACTTCATTACGTTTACTGATGATTTCAGTAGATATGGATATGTGTATCTTTTGAAGAACAAATCCGAAGCATTTGAAAAGTTCAAAGAGTATAAGGCAGAAGTAGAAAAGCAAACTGGCGAAAGCATAAAAACTCTAAGATCTGATCGAGGAGGTGAATACTTAAGCCATGAGTTTAAGAACTATTTGAGGGAGTGTGGTATTGTATCACAACTAACTCCTCCTGGAACACCACAATGGAATGGGGTTTCTGAAAGGAGGAATCGTACCTTGTTGGACATGGTGCGATCTATGATGAGTCAAGCAGATCTTCCAATTAGTTTCTGGGGTTTTGCCCTGGAAACGGCTGCATATACACTAAACCGTGTTCCTACTAAAACGGTTCAACAAACTCCATATGAGATATGGACAGAGAAACGGCAAAGCATGTCCTTTATGAAAGTATGGGGATGTGAAGCATTTGTGAAACGCCTAACATCAAACAAGCTTGGACCAAAATCTGAAAAATGTAATTTTGTGGGATACCCAAAGGAAACAAAGGGTTATTCTTTCTATAGTCCCTCGGAGAACAAAGTAATTGTTGCTCGAACTGCTGTATTCTTGGAAAGAGAGCTAGTCTCTAGAAAAGACAGTGGGAGGAAAATAGATCTCGATGAAGATCGAGAACCACTTGATAACATTGAACCAGAAGGGGAGCATGAGCAAGAAATACAAGATAACATTGCTCAAGAAACACAGGTTGTTCGTAGATCTAGTAGGATTCGCCATGAGTCAAAGAGGAATTATGGATTTCTCTTAACTCAAAATGACGAAGTGATGCTCATAGACCAAGATGAGCCTCTCACCTACCAAGATGCTATGAACTCACCAGACTCTGAGAGATGGCAAGAAGCCATGAATTCTGAGATGGATTCCATGTATGAAAACCAAGTATGGACTTTGGTTGATCCACCTGAAAGGGTAAAACCTATAGAGTGCAAATGGATTTTCAAGAAGAAAATCGACATGGATGGTAAAGTACAGACCTATAAAGCTCGACTGGTTGCAAAAGGTTTCAAACAAATTCATGGTATTGACTATGATGAAACCTTTTCACCAGTAGCAATGATAAAATCCATCAGAATTTTGCTTGCAATAGCGGCTTACTATGATTACGAAATATGGCAGATGGATGTCAGAACAGCCTTCCTTAACGGAAGCCTTGAAGAGGATGTGTACATGACACAACCTGAAGGTTTTGGAAATCCAAAGGATGCCGGAAAGGTATGTAAGCTGCATAGATCCATTTATGGATTGAAGCAGGCCTCTCGGAGATGGAACATCCGGTTTGATGAAATAGTCAAAGGTTTTGGATTTATTCAGAACGTGGATGAACCATGTGTTTAAAAAAAGGTTAGTGGGAGCCATGTGGCATTCCTAGTATTATATGTTGATGATATATTATTAATAGGGAATGACATTCCTTCTCTACAGGCTGTAAAGACTTGGTTAGGACAAAGTTTTTCTATGAAAGACTTGGGCGAGGCTACCTATATATTAGGGATCAGGATCTATAGAGATAGATCAAGAAGATTAATCGGCTTAAGCCAGAGTACATATATTGATAAAATTTTGCATCGTTTTGGAATGCAAGATGCAAAAAGGGGATATGTCCCTGTATCTCATGGGATAACGATCTCAAAAGAGAATGGTCCGAAATCATTGGATGATAAAGACCGCATGAGTAAGATACCATATGCTTCAGCAATTGGATCTATCATGTATGCAATGATATGTACTCGTCCGGATGTCTCGTATGCTTTGAGCATGACGAGCAGATACCAGTCTAATCCAGGTGAAGGTCACTGGACGGCGGTCAAGAATATTCTTAAGTACTTGAAAAGGACTAAAGATTCATTCTTGGTGTATGGAGGAGAGGAGAAGCTAACGGTAAAGGGTTACACGGATGCTAGTTTCCAGACTGACAGAGATGACTCTGTGTCTCAGTCTGGATTTGTGTTTTGCCTAAATGGAGGTGCTGTAAGCTGGAAAAGTTCGAAGCAAGACACAGTAGCTGATTCTACAATGGAATCCGAGTATATTGCGGCATGTGAAGCAGCCAAGGAGGCTGTATGGATACGGAAGTTCATTACAGTACTTGGTGTAGTTCCATCGATCGCAGATCCCATAGATCTTTACTGCGATAATAATGGAGCTATAGCACAAGCCAAGGAGCCGAGAGCTCACAGCAGAACAAAGCATATACTTCGGAGATATCACCTTATTCGAGAGATAAATGATAGAGGAGATATTCACATATGTAAAGTGCATACTGATGATAATATTGCAGACCCGCTGACTAAGGCTCTGTCGCAGCAGAAGCATGAATGTCACACTAGTAGCATGGGTATTCGATACATGAATGATTGGTTCTAGTGCAAGTGGGAGATTGTTAGTATTGGTTCCCTAGAGTCAATACAATCAATTGTATTTGTGTTTGAGTGATTTTATATATTTGATATATATATATATATATATATTTATTATTGGCTTTATTTACTGCGAAATAAATAAAGTATAATAAATGTCCTTGGAATCTTGATACAAATTATGTAGTTGCAAGTATGTGACTTGAACATGAGATTATATAATGATTGTATCATATTCTTAAATGTCCCTAGCCGAGTATTATTATTACTTAGGACAATAATAATACATTAAGGCTAGTATGTTTATTGACAAGATGACCACATCTCATTGGTCATAAGTATGCAGATACTAAAAGCAATGCATAGGTAACTGTACGAGTACAGGGTACTGGACAGACCCACCGTGAGATACATCATGGTAAATAATAATAATAAATGTGTCATATGTATTTTCACAGTGATAATGGTGTAATGATCCTTAGACCTGAAGTCGTTATAATTCTACATGAGAATTAATATATTTTGAATTCGTCAAAAGTTATCTTTAGCCGGATAATGATAAAGGTGAATATCGGATATATTATGAATCATGTGAGAAATATGAACGATCTAGATGGAATTTAAATCTCCTGATAAAGGAGTGATATTATCGGCCTCTTGTTTGAGTGAGACTATGAAATGCATGGCCATGCTCAAATGTTGATTTGATTAAATAGTCTATTCATCGATCAAGAAAATGAAGATTAAATTATGAAGAGGATGACACATTACATGCCTCGAGTTTAATCTATAATATCATGATTTAAAGGGATTATATTACATGGAACATTAGTCATAAAAGGTTGATTGAATCGTTGATTTAATTATTGTTTTATTGGGTAGCAATAATGTGTTACTAGACGCTGCTTATTGTTTACAATTTTATTAAAGAATAAAATTGTTGCCAATTAAATAATAACCTACAGGGTCACACACATAGAATGTTTAAAAGGGAAATTAATTTATTTTATGAATTTAAATTAATAATAATTTAAATTATGAATTTAAATTAATAATAAATAATAATTCGAATTTTATAAAATTAATTAAATGAAACTTGATTAGTTAAAGATAAAATTTGAAGATGTATTTTCTTGACTTATTTGATTAATTAAGTATGACTTAATTAATTAATTTAAATAAATAAGATTTGTTTAAATAAAATGGCCTAATTGTTTAAGGCTCCATTTGGCTTTGTTTTTCTATAAAAGCCAAGAGTTGGCATGTCATATAGAGGGAGAGGAACTGAAAATTCAGTTTATACAAGAGAGAAACAAAGGGGAAAAATCAAGCTAAGTCAAGAACACATCCAAGGTTATTTATTTTTGGCTAGTACCTCGTCCCGTGGCGAAATCGTTCGACGATTCAAGCAAGCATTCAAGTGTGGATACCGGTGGAGGAGTTATAATTTTAGCTCTCAAATCAACAAGCTAGGATCTCCATTTGTCATCCATTGGAAAGCTTAAACAAGGTACAATCTTGTTCTTGAGAATTTTTATACCATGATCATCATTTTATACATGGATCCGGGCTTTGGAATTCGTTTTTAATTGTTATTTACGTTATTTCCGTTGTGTTATTATGCCCGAATTCCAACATTAACATCAAAGAGCTAGAGCAAGGTATTTTTCTGTTTCAATTCTATCACAAGGAGGATATGTTATGGGTGCAGAATGGAGGCCCATGGACATTTGATAATGCCATGTTGTGTATGGATGTTATACCTCCAGGGGAAGATCCTTTAAAGGTGGCTCTGTGGTTTTTAAACATCTGGATCCAAGTTCATGATTTACCTTCAGGTTTTATGTCGGAAATCGTAGGTAAACAATTGGGAAATTTCTTTGGAGATTTTTTAATGTATGATGTAAAGAATAATACATCTATATGGCGTGAGTGTATGCGTATAAAGATCAGAATTGACGTAAGGAAGCCTTTGAAACGAAAGAAGAGGATAACTCGAAAAAATGGCCAGGATTTTGTGGTTAATTGTAAATATGAAAGGCTGGGGAATTTTTGCTTTTCTTGTGGGTTAGTATCGCATACTGATCGTTTTTGCAGGAAGAACATTGACAATAGGGAAGGTGAAGGAAGTAAAGAGTGGGGGGTTTGGCTCAGGGCTCCGCTGCGTAGGGCGGCCGGACAAGGGTCTAGCAAGTGGTTACGAGAGGAAGGTGACACGGAATGGGAGGAAAGGATTGGGAGGGAAAACAGCAAAGCGAGATTCGGGGGAGGAAATTTTGGGAATAAGGATAAGGAAATGATTATTATGAGAGATTCACGGAGGATTGAGATGGAAAGTTTAACAAATTCGGTTATGGCTCCTAATCAGGAAGATATGCCGCGGAATGTGGTAAATTCAAATTTTAATATTGGGCCTGAGGAGGAGGAAGGTATTGGGCTTAATACTGAAGGTAGGAAGCGTTACAGGACTGGACATGTCACACAAAATACTATGGATACAGATGGAGTTTTGCAGCTTACTGGTTTTCCTGCAAATGAAAATACTCTAATGGAGGCTACTCTTTCAAATGCTGATTGTGTAGCAACCCCTCAAACCAACATGGCTACGCTTGCAAGGCAAGCTAGCCAGTTAAAATGAATTTCATAGGATGGAACTGCCGAGGGTTGGGGAACTCTCGGGCAGTTCGTTGTCTTCGAGACCTTGTAAAGTCTCGTCACCCGGATTTCTTGTTCCTTTCTGAAACTTTAGTAAATTCTGAGAAAGTTAAGGAGATTAGTACAGTGCTTGGTTTTTCTAATAATTTTGCAGTTGATAGGGTAGGTTGTGGAGGGGGTCTAGCCATTATGTGGAAGATGAATGTTGTGTGCACAGTTACGGGTGCGTCTAATAATCATATTGATGTGGAGATTTGGGAGAGGAATGCCCCTGCTTTGCGATTCACTTGCTTCTATGGATTCCCGGAGAGAAGTAGGAGACAGGAATCGTGGAACTTTTTGAGGTCTTTAGCAACAGTCTCGCAACTCCCTTGGTGTGTACTTGGTGACTTTAATGATATGATATATGCATCTGATAAAGCAGGTAAAAATGTTCATCCACAAGCTTTACTGAATGGTTTTCGTACAGCTATAGAAGATTGTAACCTAGCAGAGATTGATCTGGAAGGAGGTCAGTATACGTGGGAAAAGAGTAAGGGAACTCCAAATTGGGTCCGTGAGCGTCTTGACAGGGCGTTTGGTTCTCCGTCATGGTGGCATAAATTTCCCTTATGTAGACTGTATGTCACTCATACAATCGTTTCTGATCACGATCCTGTATGTTTAGAGCTTTATCATGTGGCTTGTTCGAGGAAGAATTTCAGATTTAAATTTGAAAATGTCTGGCTTAAGGAACCAAATTTCCATTCAGAGGTTTCTAATTTCTGGAATCTATTGCCTGCAGCTCATTTACTCCCAAAGTTGGTGTCGATTTCTTCGTTTATGGCAAAATGGGGACACAGATTTTTTCATAAGTTTCGAGATAAAGTGAAGCTCCAAAAAATGGTCATTGATAATTTAGTCAATAGAACTGATACAGATGGTGTGGCTAGATATTTTGTGGAGAAAGAAAAATTAAATGATTTGTTGCTTCAAGAGGAGATATACTGGAAACAACAGGCGAAAACTTTCTGGTTGGCAGAGGGTGATTCGAACTCCAGATTTTTTCATGCACAGGATTCAACAAGGAGGAAGATAAACCATATCTCGTTTTTAATTGATGATGCAGGGGAACGAGTTGATAATCAGGGAGATATGTGTGAGATAGTGAAAAGGTATTATAAGGAGGTATTTGCAGCTTCGAGTATGGCTCGGGACTCTCAAAGGGTAGAAAGGGAGGGAATTATAAGTATGGAGCAGAACGCAATGTTGGTGGCTGATTTGTCTTTTGAAGAGTTTGAGGTAGGAGTTAAACAGATGCATCCAGATAAAGCGTCCGGACCCGATGGGCTGAATCCAGCATTTTTTCAACATTTTTGGGGTTTATTAGGAAGGGAGGTTTTTAAATGCTGCAAAAATTGGTTACAAGAATGTTCTTTTCCTGCTGAACTTAATGATACGAACTTGGTGCTTATTCCGAAGAAAGAAGTGGTAGAAAAAATGACAGACTTACGTCCGATTGCGCTTTGCAATGTGTTGTACAAGATCCTGGCGAAGGTATTGGCTAACCGATTGAAACAAATTCTTCCAAACGTGATAAGCGAAAATCAATCTGCATTCGTACCTGGTCGAAGCATAACTGATAATGTACTACTAGCCTTTGAAATGATTCACTCTATGAAGCAGAAGAAAAGTGGTACTGGTGAAGTGGCTCTGAAACTTGATATTAGCAAGGCATACGACCGAGTCGATTGGAAGTATTTGCAGCAACAGTTGTATCGAATGGGTTTTGATGAGAAGTTTATAAGATGGGTGATGTTATGTGTGACCACAGTGCAATACTCAGTGAATTTTAATGGTAGAAGTGTAGGTCCTATTTATCCAAAGCGGGGGCTGCGACAGGGAGACCCAATATCTCCCTATTTATTCTTATTCTGTGTCGAAGGCCTGTCTAAAGCACTTACAGGAGCCGCGAATGAGGAGGAAATCCATGGCTGTAAGGTCAGTCCTAATGCACCAGCTATTTCGCACCTTTTGTTTGCGGATGATAGTTTCTTATTCTTCCAAGCTACGAGGGAGGAGGCTACTAAAGTGAAAACACTGTTAAATACGTATGAAAGACTGAGTGGACAAGCAGTGAATTTTCAGAAATCGGGAGTATTTTTCAGTGCAAATGTGAGGCGAGACAAACAAGAGGAATTATCAGAGATACTTGGGGTCTATAATGACCTGGGTGATGGAAAATATCTGGGACTTCCTTCTCTGATTGGAAGATCTAAAACATCGGTCTTTAATTTCTTAAAGGATCGAGTGGTGAAGAAAATTCAGAGGTGGAGTAATAAGCTGCTTTCGAGAGGTGGAAAGACTGTGCTCATTAAGGATGTTGCTCAATCTATACCATCATACTGTATGTCCTGCTTTAAAATTCCGAAGTCACTGTGTAAGGAGTTAGAGAGGCTGATGAATGGGTACTGGTGGAGTTCGTCGGGTAATTCTGGTAAAGGTATCAGATGGATGTCATGGGACAGGATGGGTCTGGAAAAAAGTGCTGGTGGGCTTGGATTCCGGAATCTAACTGGGTTTAATCTAGCACTAATTGGAAAGCATGTTTGGAACTTCATTACTAATCCACATTCTCTGGTAGCTCGAGTTTTTAAGGCACGATATTACCCTAATAATCATATTTTGCAGGCGACAAGAGGGGGATGATCGAGTTATATATGGTCGGGTATTTGGGAGGCAAAAGAAGCTTTAAGCAAGGGGTTTAGGTGGATTTTAGGAGATGGGGAGACGATCCTTGCACATAAAGATCCATGGTTACGGGGTAAAGCTGGTTTTTGTGTTGATGATTTCCACCAAAATAGCACCAGGGGTGAGAAGGTTAGTCATTATTTCCGTCCTAATACTAATGAGTGGGACGAGGATCGTGTTCGACTGGCATTTAATAGTACTGATGCTATAGCTGTTCTGGAAACAAGAATTCCACAAAATCACAGGCCCGATAGAGTGGCATGGACGGTAACAAATGATGGTCAATATACAGTCAAAAGTGGGTATTATTTCTGGTATTCTAGAAACACTCCAGATCCTCAGATGGTTCAGACTAACGGATGGAAAAGGTTGTGGAAGTTGATTCTGCCTCATAAGTTAAAGATTTTTTTATGGAGATTTTGCAAGAA
The DNA here is from genome assembly GCA_036435485.1 of Saposhnikovia divaricata. Taxonomy (NCBI): domain Eukaryota; kingdom Viridiplantae; phylum Streptophyta; class Magnoliopsida; order Apiales; family Apiaceae; genus Saposhnikovia; species Saposhnikovia divaricata. The sequence continues at coordinate 130,429,701 of CM071594.1, read as the reverse complement.
CACTATACCAGTTAGAAGTCTTCTCAGGCATAAGGGAGTGAATGTGTTTGAGATATGCCCCCTCTGTGATCGAAATGTGGAGAATATGCTGCATGTGTTCTTTGAATGCGATTTTGCTACGCATTGCTGGCAACTGGTTGGTATGCGACTGGAAATGTTTGGGGTAGTATCTACGGCTGATTGGTTACTGTCAAAGCTGGAAGCTTATACGCATGAAAACCTTACGAATATTGCAATAGTGCTTTGGGGAATCTGGTTTGCCAGGAACAAGAAGGTTTGGGAGGAGAAGGTGGTTACTCCAGCATTAGCAATCGAAGGGAGTAAGAGGCAGGTGAGCGAATGGAAGGAGGCAGTGAAGAAGTATCAAGGCAGGAATCAGAGCACGGCTAGAAGTGGCAGTGGAGACCAGGTTGTTAAATGGCAATGTCCAGAAGAGGGAGAGTTAAAAATCAACGTGGATGCTTCGATTTTCCCAGGGTCCAACTCCTACACTATTGGTTTAGTACTACGAGACCATAGGAGGATGTTTTTTAGGGGGAAAACAGCTAGATATCTAGGGAGGGTGACAGTCTTTGAAGCCGAAGCCGTAGGAATGTGTGAGGCATTATCATGGGTGCATGAGCTGCCAAACCAATGGATCACAGTTGAATCTGATTCTCTGATGGTGATTAATGCTTTGAGGAAGAAAAGTGTGAACCAACTCGAGGTGGGAAATGTCCTGGAGGCTTGCCAAACAGCCTTATTGGGAAGGAATAATATTAGAATAGCTCATGTTAAAAAGCTAGCAAACAAGGCAGCACATTTAATGGCTAGATTACCTTGTTCGCTTAATAGCTGCAATGTTTATGAGTCCCCTCCACATATAGTGTTGGAGACAATTGTGTATGATTTGCGCAAAATTTAATAAAGATGATTCTGTTTTCAAAAAAAAAAAAACAGTTTATCTTTTTGTAATATTGTACTGTGTTGACCAAAATTCTGTACATAATCGTCAATCGTCACCAATACTTGTGCGGTTGTGCCATATATATTGTTGTCACGTTGTACCCACTATATTATCCAAAATATATTTATTTTTAATATACGTATTATATTTTTGTTATACAACAAAAATAATAGTGAAATACATTGATAAATAATTGAATTTATGTTAAAATTGAAATGATGATGAATAAATTTTATAATTATTTTGATTTATTTATTTTAATATTAGTAAAATTGATCTATTTATTTTTGCTCTATTTTGAGTTGTACAAATTAGATTTGGACAATTTTACAGTTCACACGAAACTCACAAAATAATCTTTAGTATAATAATATTTAACAATGTTTTTTTTCAATTAAAGCTACCCCTAAACTAAAGAGAAAAGAAAGTGACAAATTTTTACGTTAAGAATTTTATTTGATTTAGGAAATCTCTTTATATTTGATTTAAATGATCAAAAAATCATTTTCAGTGTTTGAATATAGTTATTTTTTATATTAAATCCTAATAAATCTTTATTTTATGTTTTTTCAGTGTTCTTTATATTTGATTTTTTTTTCATTTTTTATAGTTATTTTCAGTGTATGAGATAGCTCAAGTGGTAAAGAGCTTATCTCTTGTCGTTATGAGACAACAGATACTCGGCATATAAGCCTACTTAGTCAAAAAATATAACTTCTAATATAACTTCTTCTAAATTATATCCTATTTAGATAATATGTTTTTTATATATGATATAATCTTAATCGTTTGTTTTAAAAATAATAGATGTAATGGTTGAAATTGTTTTGACGAGGAGGACCAAAGTTTATACTTATTATATATAAGAATACATAATATCGAATTAAAGAAACAAGTAACAACGTTTAATATTTGGATTTGTATGGACCCAAAATAGACAATTGTTTTTTAAAAAAATTACATGATAATGTTTTACAATTAAAAAAATCCCTTTAAAAAATTATTGAGATGGAGTCAACAAAACTGAGCATATATCATTTTATGAATTGTAAACAATGTAACGAAAAAAATTAAATAATACTACTAGTTACGTACATTTTTGTGATGTGATTCACACAATTTCGGTGTTTGATATTTTTTTAAATCATGGGTTGCTTTTACGGAGTAGTACAAAAATATGTATAAATAAACTTCTTTAAAGTAATAATCTTATAATCAAGAAAAAAAATTCTATTTTGTTAAATTTATAATTTTATTTAAATAAAAAATATTATATATATTATACTGGAATCAAGAAAAATATTGTTTTAACACATTTATTATTGAGATTTTTTGATAAATATATTACTACAGATAATTTTTTGCAATTTTATTTTTGTTAAGAGACGTTATTTGTAAATTTAATATCTTAATTGCAAAAATACTTTTTTATTGCAAAAATATCAATTTCTTAAACTAAATACACATACAAATATATATATCAGTGTGGGGCTCAGAATTATCAAAACAAAAATGGGACCCACTTACCACACATCAGCTGCCATCTTGCTTGCATAATTATTAAATTAAATAAATGATAGTATAAAATTATTAAATTTGCAAAATAAAATTTTAAAAATAGTATAATTACAATGATTCTACCAGTACGGTAAATTTACAAATAAAACTAAAAAACTAATATAATTGATAAATATTCTTTATTATTTTATCAATTATAACCTAATCATTCTAATGTATATTCGCAGTACATGTATGCCATTCAAGGAAAAGTTCATTTATGCTTGGAAACTATAAAAGAAATCTTCACGTTTCAACGGGACGTGGCCTGAAAAAAAAAATACTATAATTTCAAGAAATCAAGACCCAACTCTCACATGAAAAAATACGGCTACCGCATAAATTTCGTATCTTTTTGTTTGGCCAAGTTATAGGGCATGTGTCGTTGTATGCTTTAATTAAGTAAATTGTTTAGACAATATGAATTGGTCGCTTTAAGCGTGTCATCCATATGCAAAGGATCTTACTAGTTTCATGGGTCTTTCTTGAGCTCATAAAATAATGGCGAACAGTTATCGATCTGTGCAACTTGTAGACATTCATTCGAAGTGAAACTCGATACATATTTAGAAGGATTGCTAAAACGAGTTCATGACAACTATATAGTTTAGAGAGAAAATGATTGGATATTAAACTGAATTGTATTAACAAATGAATGATTTACAAGTGTATTTATACATAGAGATTAACTAGTTGACTAGAGTTGACTAACTAACTAGTACAAAGATTAATCTACCCTTACTAACTAATATTTACATTCTAACATCCTTCCTCAAATTAGCAGTTGGAAACAGTTTGAAACTTGTTTACAACTCCTAATTTGCTGAGTAAATACTTTAATTTGTGAGAAGGAAGAGCTTTAGTAAGGAGATCAGCTGGTTGCAACTGCAATGAAGCTAGATAAGTTGGTAGAATGAATCCTTCCTTAACTTTGTCTCGAATCATATGACAATCTAGCTCAATGTGTTTTGTACGTTCGTGTAAAACTAGATTTTCTGCAATATGAATTGCTGAACTATTGTCAAGTACAAAACAATTGGTCGTGGTATCTTGAACTTGATCTCAGTAAGCATGTTGAAAATCCAAGTCACCTCACAGAGTACATTTTCCATGCTTCTATATTCTGCCTCAACTGTAGATCTAGCTACTGAGTTTTACTTTTTGCATTTCCAGGAGATCAATGAATTACCTAGCATAACACAATAACCTGACAATGATCTTCTAGTCATTGGACATGAAGCCCAATCTGCATCAGTGTATACCTTGAGTGTGAGTGTATTATTTGATGCAAAGAATAAACCTTGTCCTGGTGCATTCTTGATGTATTTAATCAATTTCATTGCTGCTGCTTTATGCATATCAGTGGGTGCATCTAGAAATTGACTAAGAATATGAACTGAATAGGTTATATCTGGTCTAGTTATTGTCAAGTAAATCAGTTGACCAACCAACCTTCTATAAGAAGAAACTTCTCCAGCAGATAGCACAACTCCAGAATCTGATCTCAAATTATGTTGTGCTTCCATAGTTATTGCACTTGACTTTGTATCCAGAAGTCCTGTATTAGATAAGAGATTTAATGCATACTTATTCTGATGTATATAAATTCCCGACTTTGATCTGTCAATTTCCAATCCAAGGACAAAGAATAAACCTTGTCCTGGTGCATTCTTGATGTATTTAATCAATTTCATTGCTGCTGCTTTATGCATATCAGTGGGTGCATCTAGAAATTGACTAATAATATGAACTGAATAGGTTATATCTGGTCTAGTTATTGTCAAGTAAATCAGTTGACCAACCAACCTTCTATAAGAAGAAGCTTCTCCAGCAGATAGCACAACTCCAGAATCTGATCTCAAATTATGTTGTGCTTCCATAGTTATTGCACTTGACTTTGTATCCAGAAGTCCTGTATTAGATAAGAGATTTAAAGCATACTTATTCTGATGTATATAAATTCCAGACTTTGATATGTCAATTTCCAATCCAAGGAAGTACTTCAAATTACCAAGATCTCTTAACTTGAACTTAGTTTTCAGATACTTCATGAACTCATTGATATGATTAGTGCTAGATCTAGTCAGTATAATATCATCTACATACACTAATACCATAATAAGAGCCTCAGATGTATGTTTGTTGAACAAAGAACTATTTGACTTGGACTGTAGAAAACCATAAGCCAGTAGAGAGTCTACAAATTTATCAAACCACTCTCTTGGAGCCTGCCTTAAACCATAAAGAGACTTGATGAGTTTGCATACAGGATTCTTACCATGAAAAGAAGCTGGAATAGGAATACCAGGAGGAAAAGTCATATAGACTTCGTCATGCAATTCTCCATTGAGAAATGCATTATTAATAGCTAACTGAGTGAGATTCCAATTATGCATAACTGCTAAAGCAAGAATAATCCTAACAGATGTCATTTTTGCAACAGATGCAAAAGTTTGAAAACAATCCAAACCATGAGTCTGAGTAAAACCCTTTGCCACAAGTCTGGCTTTATACCTTTCTATAGATCCATCAGGATTGTAGTTGATCCTATAAACCCATTTGCAACCTACAGCCTTTTTGTGTGAAGGAAGAGAAGTAATAACCCAAGTATTGTTTGCCTCTAAAGCATTAATTTCAATTTGCATAGCTGCACACCAGTTAGGATCTTGAATTGATTGGTGATAATGCACTGGTTCAAAAATTTTAACTGAATTTTGAAGAACTGAATTAACTGAGGATTTAGGTAAAATATTAGGTGGTCCTATAAAATCTAAATATTTCTGAGGAAGAACTCTAGTTCTACTAGGTCTAGAAGTATGATGAAGAATTGGTTGAGTATTTTCAGATTGAATATCTGATTGAGTATTTGCAGATTGAATATCTGATTGAGTGTTTGATTGAGTATGAGATTGAGAATACAGGAGAACTAGTTTGAACAAACTCATTACATGTTGTATCAGTAGAATGAGTAATATTAGAATGAATATCAACAGTAAAAGGAGTCAGGGATGATTTAACTAGAGGAACTAAAGTATCAATAAAGGATGGCTAATTTGGAAACAAAACATGTGATACATTCTGAGCAGAATTTTGAACATAAGGTAAAACATATTCATAGAAACAGACATCCCTTGAGACAAAGTGTTGACCTGTTTCAAAATTCAGAAGTTTGTATCCTTTTTGATTTTGAGGATAGCCCAAAAACACACACTTAAATGCTCTTGGAGCAAACTTGTCTTGTTTGATGTGCAAAGTAGATGCAAAACACAAACAACCAAAGATTATGATATGCTTGTAAGAGGGTGATTTATGAAATAAAACTTCATAAGGAGTTTTGTGATCAAGAACAGAAGTAGGAGTTCTATTTATGACATATGTAGCAGTAAGAAGACAATCTCCCCATAGATGAATAGGAAAATTAGATTGAAACTTTAATGCCCTTGCAACAGAAAGAAGGTGTTTATGTTTCCTTTCAGCTCTACCATTTTGCTGAGGAGTTTCAACACAAGAATGTTGATGAACAATACCAAGAGAATCAAAGAAAGAATTAATTTCTTTATTTAAGAATTCAGTACCATTGTCTGTTCTAATTATCTGGACTTTGGTATGAAACTGAGTATCAACATAAGCAAAGAACTTCTGAAAAATACCAAGAACTTGAGATTTATGAGAAAGCAAGTATGTCCAAGTGCACCTAGTGCAGTCATCAACAATAGTAAGAAAAGCATTACAAGTATGATATGTCTTGTAAGAACCCAAATTTTGGGTAGAATTAAAACTTTTAGTTAATTAATGAAGTAAGAATGAATAGTGGTTACGGCTACAATGTAATAGTTGATATTTTGAAAGAATGAATGGAATTCGACTTTATTATTTCTATGTCTTTAAGAATGCTAAAGGGTGACAACAAAGGTAAGAATAATCTATCTCCTAAGGGAATAAGATATGGCAATTCCAAGCAGGAGAATATTCTCATGTCATCCAGATCGATAACGATTAATCCAATGGTTCCGTAAAAAGGTTAAGGAACGATCGAAAGAGAATACGGACAATTGTACAACCCTAAGAGAATAAGTAAAGAATAAAGAATGAATAGTATTTTGGTGGGAGTATAGAATAATATGAGACGACACTATATAGAAGTATCCGGAACGGATTTCCGAGTTCGTATTAGTGATCCAGGGGGAAAATAAGTGTATGTAAAAGCTGTCAGATTCTGAAAACCCGCACTTTTATTTTCTCCGAGAGTTCCCTGGACACTGATAGCCTTAAGTATTTAATGAATGGATTTAAGGAATATAAATTGGAAAGTTAGAAAGAAAGATGGAGAATGATAGTATTAATATTAGAAAGATTCCCGGTAAACCCTAGTTAGAAATCCGTGAAATATTCCTACGAACGATCAATCGAAACGAGCAATAACCGGACACAGAATCAAGCAGTGAAAGCATGAGTCATGCATAAGCTGCTAGATAAATATCTAGCAACCAAGTGGGCTAAGTAACTAGCATGTTATGGATTGAACTAGTAGTTAGCCAAATCAAACTCTAGTTAGCCATAAATCAATCCAAGTGCTACACATGCTTTCAAATCTCACCCTTCATTCCAAAAGCACTTTAATAAAGTAAAAATAGATGAGATATCATTCTAGGCTCATCACTTTAGTCATTATTCAAGCAACCAACACAAAATATCAAATACTCCTCCAAGAACAAAGCATTCGGCCCTTTCCTAATTTCAAATCCAAAATCCAACTTCCAACCATTGTTTGTTCTTGAAATTTTTAAGGTGAGTCTTATATTTCATAAAACTAATCTCCTCAAAATCTTAGCTCCAAATTCCTTTGTTTGCATTTTCAAAAAAATCAAGAAAGAGGAGCATGAATAGTGTTCTTCAAGAACTAACTTGTTTTTTTTCTTGTTTCATGGTTGATATAGCAAGCTTAAGCACTCCTAAGGATCATACAAAACTTAGTGAGGCTAGTAAACACTCTAAGGAAGGTATAATACTTGAAAACCCTTGGTGTCTTTTTAAGATCTTATGAGTTTTATGGATGATTTAGTGATTAGTATGTTATGTTATGCTTAGATCCATGTTAGTAGTTGTTATGGTTGTGATTTGGTTTATGAACCATGTAATGGTTAAGATGAGTTGTTGTTAGACTAGTCTTGATGTTTATCATGTGTTTGGGAGGTTGATTTGATCTTGGTAAGATCGTGATAAAGTGTAAAAACTTTGGAAAACGCGTAAACATAGCCGTTATAATGTCCGATTTTACAATATCATGTTTTGTATGCCATTTTTCATGTCAAGACCCTACTGTCCAGAAACCTTTTCTGCCATGTCAGGATAGGTTATGTTATAAGCTTCGTTTTGATAAAAAGAACGTGTGAAACGGACTTATGGTTTAGGAGTTACGGCCAGTTTACTAAAAGTAGTTCGAAACCGTAAATGAGAATTCGTAATTAAAATTGAACCCCCGTAAAATACGTAAGTCAGTGGCGAATCTTGGTAATTAAATACTAGAGGTAAAAAGGAAGGTGTGAGAGGAAACCTCATGTGAATCGGATCATTTTTCGATTTTATAAAAATGTTCGAATCTAGGTTAAACGCGAACTAACCCCTTAAAAGTATAACTTTGGTTATAACTTAGAAAACGAGCGATTAACCTCGAATCTCTTGACTATTTATAGATCGCCGAGCTGACCCGGGATACCCTACCACTACCCCTACCCATGCTCAATTACCAGGCAAGTTTCAACTTTTCCTTTTTAGGCTGTTGTTGTGAATATACATGCTTTCTGTTATACATATGCCATAGCATGCATGCCTACTTTCAAGTCATATTGATATACTTGTTCCCTGATTGTTCTTTGGCTTATAAGTAGATAGATAATATATCGATTATAAGCGGGATGTTGTTAAGACCCTTAGAGAAGGGCATATGAATCCTATTTGTTGAATATAGACCGGGAGTCAGTACTTCTTGATATATCGTAATTACTTTCGAAGAAAATATTTAAGTAAGTAATTTCCATTATTTGGTTGACGAATATTATTTGAATATTCGTCCAAGATTATTTAATTAACGATCATTACTTCAAATATTTATTTGAACGTTATCTATTTAATGAATATTATTTTTCAATATTCATTCAAAGACGAACCATTTATCGAATATTATTTCAAATATTTCTATAAAACCTTCGATTTTTAAATAAATATCATTCGAAAATTCATTTAGAACATCATGTATTAAGGGAATATTATTCTCGAATATTCCTTTAAGGTTTAATTTATTAAATGAATATCACTTGGATATTCATTTAAATTATTAATTATTATATGAATACTATTTTTGAATATTAATTCGAAGTATTATTTATTTAACGAATATTATTCCAAACAGTTCTTTCAAACTTATTTATTAAATGAATATTAATATTTATTTAAGTAATTATTTATTCAATAAATATTGTCTTAATATTCCTTCAAGGATTATTTTGAGAAATACTCTGATTAAAAATATTCTTTCATTAAATACTTCCGACTCAATAGATATTCTATAAATATTTATTCAATACTTGGAAACAACTTTAAGGTTGTTTATTTTTCTTCAAATATTATTTTCGACCTTCTATCATTCTGAAAATTCTTCGGAGTCATACGATTAAACTTATATTAAGAAAGGTCCTCTAGATTCCATCCTTCACTCGAATCTATCTCTTAAATTATAAGGGAACTTTACTTGAGAAAGGTTCTTTATCTTGTTGACTTCCCGGTCATAGTTTATCCTTTTCACTCGCAACTTGGTTGCTACGGACTCATTAAGTCTGTGTGTACCTTCTCATCATTCGAGGGGTAAGATCGTTTAAACAAGTTGATATCCATTAACAAGCAAGAGCTTGGGAAATGTTAGTGAATTTTCCTTTCCAACTAGATACAACTACTTTGTGGAGTCTTGTCAACAAGTATTTCACTTGGGGAAGGGAGGATAAACTATACGTTTCGATGCTGTGGATTTACTCGAACTAGGAGTCGTGTGTAAGAGGCCGAGTCGCGCGGACCATCACAAGGCCTAAATCATTGGCCAGGGAGTTACTATTAAAGGCCATTGACAAGTGGAGCCGTCAGTTCTTCCTTCTACGGGTAGTAAACTATATTGGGCTGTACCATCCCCGACTGATCAGCAGGGAGTGGAACAGCTGGCGCGTGATAACTCCAATATTGGTTCATCTCCCAAATTGGGAATTCCCTGCAACACGTATCGAAGATACTTATTTCAGGTTGACGGTGTCTTCCGCAACACGTATCGAAGAGACTTCTTTCAGGTTGTAGAACTTCGAAAAATGTTAATAACTGGAATTGCAATATTTTCCTTGCAAGTTCCTCTTTATATGATATATGAGAATATCTTGCTTATTTTGACTTAGCAGATATTTCCACAAAATAAACACTTTAAGTTACCTTGTAACTTCATCCTTTATAGTATACAGGCACTAACTTCCTTAATGCATGGCATATGGGAATAATGATACTTTGAACTGTTATATACTATCACTGTCTTGTTATATTATATTATTATTGGTGGGCTATTGCTCACCCTTGCTTATTTATCATGTCACAACAACAGCTAGGACAGATGGCTCGCGTCAGGCGCACTCGGCGCAAGCGGGTTACCCGACCCACCGGACTCCCCGCTGAGATGCTAGCAGCCATTGCTGAGGTAGCATAGTTAGACAGCTTTTGTTTCCTGTTTAACTATATGTATAATTAATGTAATCAACGGCTAAACTTTTAAACTTATGATGTTATCCTTTTGGATTGTAATAACTTTTATTCGTAAACCCTTTTATGTAAGACTTATTTCAATTTCATCTATGGGACTATAACTGTGTGTGTGTGTGTGTGTGTGAGTGAGTGAATATTATTGTGGGGTCATAGCATGTTACTTATTGATTTTGGACTCAAGTCAAGTATTATGTATGAGTTATGAGACCGTAGCGACCCGATCTCTGACCCCGGATCTGGGGGTGTTACATGTCTTATGCCTGCAAGGACCCCACAAATCACAGTGCAAGATTTCAAAAGGCTTATTAGCATGACTAGTACTATGAGGAAAAGAAGATCTACTGTGTTTTGCAAAATGACATACATCACAAGGTATCAATTTTTGATTACAAGAGGAAAAAGGTATTTCTTCTATGAGAATGTGAATAGGCACATGACCAAGTCTTGCATGCCACAGTTGACAATCAACAATTTGAGAGGTTACACAAATAATACTTGTCTGAGAAGCACTAGTTGATTTTGAACAAGAAACTATAAATTTTAATGTAGGAACAAGAAGTTTGTAGAGATGACCATGAATTTTACCAATCCCCTTCACAATCTTTGATAAGTGGATTTTATATCCACCTGGAACGCTTCGAATCGGCTTAAATTGATTAACTTGGCCTCAAGTATGTCGTGTTTTTTTGATTCATTTCAGCGAGTTTGTGCAGGATTATTATCTAAAGGTTGAAAGATGTGAAGTGCATATTTTAGGGTGGATTTGAGTTCAAGGAGCAAGGACTGGTAATTTGCAAGAGAAATGAAGAGAAACGGATGAACAGTAAAGAAAGCAGAAAAAAATCAGTTCTGGCAGCTGCAGAAGCGCAGCTGCGCTTGTCAGGCGCGCAGCAGCGCGTGGGAATGCTCTGAGGAGCGCATGAGCACTGGTGGAGAGCGCAGGAGCGCGTGAAGATCCTGGAAAAATCCTGTTTCGAATTTTAATTGTATTTTTGGACGTTTTCTTTGAGGACAAGATTTCTAAGGCCTATTTAAACACACTATACCATCATAAAACGTACCACCACTCAGAAAAACACAGAGAAAGCCAGAGATAGAGATTCAGACTTGGAGACGGATTTCCGGAAGGACATGACAACATTCGGAGATCTAGATCTACTTTTGTATTCTTCTAAATTGGGCGATACTCTGAATTTCGGATTTGTTTTCTTAAACTCATACTCTAGTTTATTTGTAATCTTTAATACTTTGTTATTTACCATGGTTTCATCCGGTCCCATGATGACGAACGGTTCGATTATGAACTAATCGTTGTCATGGGATTCTAACGGATTTATTTATGTAGTTTTAGTAATTTAATGCTTTAAAGATCTGTGTGATGTATAATTGATATCCTTGTATGGTTGTGCTAAATTGTTAGATGCGTAGCTAACATCTAATCTGTTAATCTCTTGTGAAGCGACAGTGGATCTTGAGATTTAGAACTTGCCATGCTAGCATAGGTTCATGATTGTTTATCAACATGATTCGTAGTGTAATTTGAACTATCTTATGCTGCCATGTGTGATCTTTGTGGATAACTTGTTCTTCAGCCATTATGTTTTCAAATTCTATAGACATATAGGGTCTAAGCATAATTGGTGTCTATTCATCTTCTATCTCTTTTGTGGATGTATGGGTAGTTTGGTCTACGTATGCTGACAGGTAGCGTGTACTTGTTCCATGTTGTCCGATCAGATATCAAAACCATTGCATATCGTGATTAAAGGCGTCAGATATAAGCGAAGTATTTAATGAAGTTAGGATCCCATGTTTATTCTCATATAAGTAATTCGATTCTTAACCACGTTAGTTAATTAGAACTTAATATTGTTAATTTGATTCTTAGTTAATTAGTTAACCACATCTTAGATATTGTCTTAGCAGTGAATATTAATCATACATTGTTGCATAGGTGCATAAATCTGTAGGAAACCTAAACAAGTCTTTGTGGGAATAAATTTGGACTTAACCTTTATATTACTTGCGACCGCGTACGCTTGCGTGATGTTGTGTGAACAAGTTTTTGGCGCCGCTGCCGGGGACTCGATATTATTTATAGTTTATGTGCTTAACATCAATGGTCATTAAAGTTCACTGTCTCAGATTATTTTCTTACTTAGTTTTCTTTGTTTGTGTGTTTCAGGTACTTGAGTGTGTATGCGAACACGTTCTCAATCTCGTAAATTGGCAGAAGAAGAACTTGCAACAAATAAATAGATGGGAGAACCAGCAGCAGCAGCAGCTAAGGCTTGGAAGGACCATTCTCAGCCGAAAATCAATGACATCCAATCTAGTATTGTCAGACCAGCCATTACAGCTAACACTTTTGAAATCAAGCCTGGCACGATTCAGATGGTACAGAATTCGGTTCAGTTTGGCGGTGCTCCTACGGAAGATCCTAACATGCACATCCGCAACTTCATCAAGATCTTTGATACTTTCAAGTTCAATGGTGTGTCGGAAGATGCTGTGAAATTGAGACTTTTCCCATTCTCTCTTAGGGATAAGGCTAAGGGCTGGTTACACTCTTTACCAGCCGGTTCTATTACGACATGGAAGGATCTTACTCAGAAATTTCTCACAAAATTATTCCCCATGGCTAAAACAACAGCAATCAGGAACGCTCTTACTCAATTTTCACAACAGTCAGGTGAATCTTTGTGTGAAGCTTGGGAGCGCTACAAGGAGATGCTTAGGAAGTGTCCTCATCATGGTATGCCAGACTGGATGGTGATCAACGGTTTTTATAATGGGATGGGAGCACAATCTTGACCTTTGTTAGATGCAGCATCAGCTGGAGCTTTATGTGCAAAGAGCTATGAGGAAGCTTATGAGCTAATTGAGACGATGGCTACTAACGACTATCAGAATCCAACTCAAAGACTATCTCAAGGCAAAGTAGCTGGAATTTTGGAAGTTGATGCTGATAGGTTTCGGGGGGCAACAAGCGCAACGAAAAGCGATAATAAACAATAAAAATCCGAAACCTAACCCTAGAATCCGTGTATAAGTTGTGGTTAATTATGGAGAACAGAATCTGTACCTTAAGAAGCTTTACGATTCGGTTATCAGATGGAGATCCTAGCTTGAATGAACACCACGTATCCCGTATGCAATGATCTACGTTCTATCAGTATCCACGCAGAAGCTCGAATGGAGGATGTTGTGTACTAGCACAATACTTCGTTTTCTTTCTCTCTTTTCTCTCTACCTCTCTAGCAGCTAGGGTTTTGTATAAAAAATGTCTAACCTTCTCCAAGCCACAAAGGGATATTATATAGGAGAGACCAAAAACGAATTCAGCCCTACTCCTAATTAGGGCCCATATTAATTCAGTTTTTCTAATCATTATCTAACTAAGACTTTCTCAATTAAATAACAACTGCACTTCTGAATTAATAATTCGAATTTCCATTTATTACATTAATTATGTCATACTTAAATTAATAATAAATAATTCGAATTCTATCATTTAATTTAAATCCGAATTCAAATTAAATAATCCCCCGAGCATTCTTTGTGTGTGACCCAATAGGTTATTATTATGTTGGCAATGATTTAAAAATCCCAATTAAAATCGTAAACAAAGAGCGGCATCTAGTAACACATCATTGTTACCCAAGTAATAATAATTTAAATGGTAATCCATATTAAACCTTTAGTGATTAATGTTTCCATGTAATATAATCCCTTTAACCAGATATTATAGATTAAACTGGAGGCATGTATTTAGTCATCCTCTTCAATGCTTAATTCGGGTTTCCTTGATCAATGAGTAGACTATTAAAGCAAATCATCATTTGAGCATGGTCATGCATTTTCATAGTCTCACTCAATCAAGAGGCCAATAATATCTCTCCTAATAATAAGATGGTTAAATCCTATTTCTATCATTCATATTTCTCATATGTCTCATAATATACCCGATGTCCACTTTTGTCATTACCCGGTCAAAGGTAACTTTTAATGTACTCAAAGTATATTAATTCTCATATAGAAATATAATGATCTCAAGTCTAAGGATCATTACACCATTATCACTGTGAGTCTTTCTAATGATATTATTAACATGTAGAATCTCACTGTGGGTCTCTCCAGTGCCATGTAGAATATTACATGCACCTATGTTCTTGACTTTAGTATCACTATACCCATGACCAATGAGATGTGGTCATCAGTCAACAAACATACTAACCTTAATGCATTATAATTTTCCCATATTATTAATGCTCGATTAGGGATATTTAGGAATATTAACACTATTCTTATAATCTCAGTTTAAGTCACATACTTAAAGATATAGAATACGTGTTACATATTCAAGGACATTTATTATTCTAACATTTATTTCGCAGTATGTAAAGACATAATAAATCATCATATTAATAATCGATGGAACATAATCATTAAGTAACAAAATAGTCTTTCCTACACTACTAGAAATATGTCAATAGACATCGGGTAAAAATCGATGTCTATTCTGAAAACGAACCGATGTCTTCGCGTGTGATGTTAAAAGTCTGAAGTTTAGACATCGGTTTTTCACCGATGTCTAATACATATTTACACATCGCTTTTTAATGTATTTCTGATGTCTTTGCCCTGAATCTTTTACTAGTTTATAATATTTTGTTATATTGGCAACTTCAATATTGTTATATTATCAAGGTTAGAGCCACTTAAGCATGTAACACACAAGTTAAAAATAGACATTAACATCGATAACCAAAACTGTAACGATGTCTAAGAGGTTAATTATCATCAGTTCTATTCAAGAACTGATGTTAAAGATACTCTAAGACATCACTTTATTAAAATATCCGATGTAAAATATTTGAAAGACATCGGTTTTACTACTTAATTTTTTAAAAGTGATACTTTTTACATCGGTCTATTATCGGTACCCGTTGTTGAAGTTTGTTTTAACATCGGTTTTCAAATTTGAGCAATGTTATATACCCTTATTAACATCGATTTTTAACAAATAACAGTGTTGTATGCCTTTATTAACATCGATTTTATGAACTACACTGATGTCTTTCTTGCTATAAACATTAGTTTAATCTAATTTTCACATCGGTTTTTAAGTTATATGTAATGTTAATTTGAATTGTTCCTGCTTACGAAAACAATAACTATATAGATATTTATACCAAAAAACTCAACAAATATGTACCACTTGATAACTAATATTAAGCACTACCAAATTCAGTGTTCAAAATGAATTCACAAAATAATGCAGAGCTACAATTCAAGGTTACCATCCTCAATAACCAATTTCCAAACCCAAAACTGAGGTACCGGGCTGATTGCTTTCACCACTTCAGAAGTGGCATTTGTCATCCTAAGGCTGTAACCTTCAAGCGGGTTTAAGAAGGTGATGCAAAGCTACTGAGCCCCATGTATTTACGCCTAAGTATAGAATTCCAGTGGTTCTTGATATCTGTTCTCCCTGTCAGAAACTTTGCAATTAATACCCTTTTGCTTGGATGGATTGCATTGGAAGCAATAATAATTTGATCTTCTTCATCTGTTAAGAGATCATCCAACAATAAATTTTTTATCGTATGAGCTTTAGGAAATACATATGGGCATGGGCAGTTTTCAAACCGCATCTGTGAATTTAAAAAGACAACTATACCAAATATATTTTTTTTTTCTTTTTCATGTGCAATTAATTAAACTGATAGAAGACATTATAGAACGGTCCTGATTATTCCACATGAAAAGAAGGCCATAAATTGGGGAAAAAATTATTCACGATTGTATGCTCATATAAATGAACCAAGGAGCTCCAAAGAGTAAGCTTAGCAAGAGAAGTAATGGTGAAAAAAGCACAGCAGCAGCTATTTAGGCCCTCTATCCACTGCCCTTTACCAGGTTATTGCTTCCCACCCAATGAAATCAACTAAGCCTTCCCAGACTAGTTATATTATAACGTAGTTTCTTTTTGTCAAGACACTGCCCGCTATTCTCAGTTAGAGATGTGTTAGTGGCCCATTCACATGTGAATTTTTCATTATAACAAAAAGATAACAAAAAGGAACAGAGCTCACTTCTAAAGGGGGATGAAGGGGAAAAAAAAGAGGCAATATCATTCAATAACCAGACAAATAGAGGGGGTGCATAGATAGAGACTTAAGACCACCAAAACCCCAACCAAACCAAACCAGCCCAATCCAACTAATACAGTAAAAACTACAACACCAAAAAGCCGCAACTAAATAAACAACATTTCATAACCAAAACCCACTCTTTAAAATAACAGTTCTAACCAATCAACACAACAAACAAAAAATATTCAACTAAAAACATTAACAAACATGAAAGAAAAAAATGGATTACCAGTAAAAGGCTTGCATTTAAGACAAGGATTCAACTGATTACACTAGCGAAGACTATACGATTTCCCAGACCTGGGAGGAATTCCCTTAGCTATCAAATTCTAGTTTCTTGGTCCAAGCTTGCATACAAGATCACGCAACACTGCATCTTCTTTCTTGGACCAAGCTCCTCTAACTCTTCTTCCATCAACTTTTGTCACTTCTCCGCGATCATCAGCAGACTCAATTTGTGTGATTTCATTTTGGTCAGTCTCTCTGGTCATTGGAGTTCTATGCATTTCTGTAATTTATTCATTGCAATTTGTTATGTTCTTTAGTCTATAATAAATGTAAATGTAGTTGAATGTTCACATAGATACTGTAAGAAAGAAAGAATGACAAAGAAACATAACTGAATCCACGTAGTCACGTACCTGTAATGTTGCAAAAGTGTTGCTCCTAGTGGAAATAAACAATAAAGATTAAGATAAAGATTATTTCTTGATTCATTTTTAAATTAGGATACTACGACTATGACATATTTTCTGTTCTCATCGATGGAAATAACTTCAAAGTTTTTTTTCTAGTATTTTTAGCACAACCACAATTGTACAGGAATATCAATATACAGCGAAGTAGCTATGCATTTGCTATGGAGGCTTGTGAAAGTAGTAATAACAGAAACAGAATGTGCAGCACTGGGTTCATAGAATTTATAAGAGATAGAGAGCTATCTAACCAAAATAGTAGAAGTGATAATCCCTAATCCCGGGTCAATGAAACTGAAGGATGAAACTGAAACGATGTGTTCTCAACAATATCGGCATGGTCTTCCTTTATTCCACCATTAGCAGTTCCACTTGAAGCATTGTCCAGTAAATTTGGTGCCTTTGAATGCACTTTCGGAGAAAGGTTTGTCTCTCTCAATTCAGGGGATGTTGGCTCTGATAATTCAGCTACCTGTAAAATTGTGATTCTATAAGAGTAAAGCCTATAAGAATGCACGTTTACCCAGAGAAGAGGATATGTTACTGTAAGAGGCATGAGTAATACTACATACAGATATAATGTAGAAAGAAGCGTCAACATATAAAATTAACACTGCAAATGTTGTTTCAAGATTCTCACATAGAAAGACAATAAACTCCATGCTACACTAACTAAAAACAAGCATCTAGCAGTTATAACAATCAAATAATAAAGAACAAAGCATAGGTTTCTTTAAATTTATAACAATCAAATAATTACATCTGCCTGAATCAGGAAACATCAATCAGTTATAGTCTTATAAATTCTTTAATCTTTATCTTTATTTGACTGAAAGATAATTTGGTCAGTTGCATCAAACAAACAATAAAGATTAAGATCTTATTGTGAGAAGAACAATGAACAAACTCAATTTAAAAACATAACAAACTCAATAAGGAATATACACAAACATCTTGAACACAACAACAAAAACGAATGTACAAAATAACCTCTAATTGGAAGAAGGCAGAGCAAATTCGAAACCCATTTATTAATTGCAAGAAGACAGATGGAGCTAATTCGAGCCATCCCTCTAACAACTACTCTTGTAAACAAAATTAGAAAAATAAAATTAAAAATTAGGGCTTTGAACAAGCTACATACATACTGATTAAAGCTTACCCACTTATTAATGTAAGCTTTGGAGCTTTTAATTCGAACAAAATGACCTTATACGAACAAATTGGCCTTCTGAAGCTTGAGAAAAGAGGGAATCGGGTTAGGTTTAGGGTTCTTAGAAAAGGGGGATCGGGGGAGAGAGGGAGAGAGAGAGAGAGAGAGAGAGAGAGAGAGAGAGAGAGAGGTGTTTTAGGTTTAGAATGATAGTGAGAAAAGGGGTACATATGTTTTAGTTTAGATTTAGTTTTTGTTTTTTTGATTTAAATTAATTTGATTATAGATGGTGAAAATTAAGTTGTAAGAAAAGGGGGGGAAATCAAGTTGTGATTTTTGATTGTCGGGTGGGGGGAAAAAATTTCTAAGTACAAAAAATTTGGTGAAATGTTGGTGGCTGGGGGAGGGAAAGGGAGGTGGGAAAATAATTTTTTTTAAAGAGGTATTTTTAACATCGGTTTCTAAAAGAAACGATGTCACAGAACTAATAGACATCGGTTTTAGACAAACCGATGTTAAAAACACTTTTTAACATCAGTGGCTTTTCAAACTGATGTTAAAGGGGTGATGTTTATTCCAGTTTTTCTAGTAGGCTAGAAACACTATTACAATGTCTCTAGGGCACTAACACTATCAATCTCCCACTTGCACTAGAGCCAATCGCCCATGTATCTAATACCCATGGAACTAGTGTGACATTCGTGCTTCTGCTGCGACAAAGCCTTAGTCAGTGGGTCCGCAACATTATAATCGGTATGCACTTTATATATGTGTATATCTCCTCTCTCGATTATCTCTCGAAGAAGGTGATATCTTCTAAGTATATGCTTTGCCTTGGAATGGGACCTTGGTTTCTTAGCCTGCGCAATGGCTCCATTGTTATTGCAATACAGATCAATTGGATCTACGATCGATAGAACCACACTAAGTCCCGTAATAAATTTCCGAATCCAAACAGCCTCTTTGGCTGCTTCACTGGCAGTAATATACTCAGCTTCCATTGTAGAATCAACTACTGTCTCTTGCTTCAAACTTTTCCAGCTTACAGCACCTCCATTTAGACAAAACACGAATCCAAACTGGGACACAGAATCGTCCCTATCTGTCTAGAAACTAGCATCAGTGTAACCTTTTACGACCAGCTTATCATCGCCTCCGTATATCAAGAACGAATCTTTAGTCCGTTTAAGGTATTTAAGAATATTCTTGACAGTTGTCCAGTGACCCTCACCTGGATTAGACTGGTACCTGCTCGTCGTGCTTAAAGCATACGAGACATCAGGACGAGTACATATCATTGCATACATTATAGAACCAATTGCCGAAGCATATGGTACTTTACTCATATGGTCCTTATCATTTGTTGATTTAGGACAGTTTTCCTTTGAGATCACTATCCCATGAGACACCGGGACAAAGCCCCTCTTTGCCTCTTGCATTCCAAAATGATGCAATACTTTGTCAATGTATGCACTCTGACTCAAGCCAATTAATCTCTTAGATCTATCTCTATAGATCATAATCCCTAAAATATAGGTAGCATCGCCTAAGTCTTTCATCGAGAAACTTTTTCCCAACCAAGTCTTCACAGCTTGTAGAGAAGGAATGTCATTCCCTATTAGCAATATGTCATCTACATATAATACTAGGAATGCCACATGGCTCCCACTAACCTTCTTGTAAACACACGGCTCATCCTCATTTTGTATGAAGCCAAACTCTTTGACTGTTTCATCGAAACGGATGTTCCACCTCCTTGAGGCCTGCTTCAGTCCATAAATGGATCGTAGCAACTTACAAACCATTCTATCAAACTTTGGATCGACAAAACCCTCAGGTTGTGTCATGTACACATCCTCTTCTAAGCTTCCATTTAAGAAAGCAGTCTTGACATCCATTTGCCAGATTTCATAGTCATAATAAGCCGTTATCGCAAGCAAAATCCTGATGGACTTGACCATAGCTACCGGTGAGAAAGTTTCATTATAGACAATACCATGAATTTGCTTGAAACCTTTCGCCACTAGTCTTGCTTTGTAGGTCTGTAAATTTCCATCCATGTCAGTTTTCTTCTTCAAAACCCACTTGCACTCTATGGGTTTAACCCCATCAGGTGGTGCAACCAAAGTCCATACTTTGTTTTCATACATGGAATCCATCTCAGATTTCATGGCTTCCAGTCATCTCTCAGAATCTGGACTATTCATAGCATCCTTGTAGGTGAGAGGCTCATCATTATCTACAAGCATCACATCGCCACCTTGAGTCAGGAAAAATCCATAATATCTCTCTGGCTCATGGCGAATCCTACTTGATCTACGAACGACCTGTGTTTCTTGAGCAGTATTGTTCTCAACATCTTGAGTCTCATTCTGCTCATGTTCCAACTCTGGTTCAACATTATCTTGTAGTTCTCGATCCTCATCAAGATCTATTAACCTCCTAAAATTTTTCTTAGAAAGCAGTTCTCTCTCTAGAAACACAGCCGTTCGAGCAACAAACACTTTGTTCTCGGAAGGTTTATAGAAATAATACCCTTTAGTTTCTAATGGGTATCCTACAAAATTACATTTATCTGACTTCGGTCCTAGCTTATCGGAGACTAAGCGTTTCACAAACGCTTCACATCCCCAAACTTTCATAAATGAAACGCTATTACGTTTATCAGTCCATATTTCATATGGTGCCTTTTGAACCAATTTTGAAGGAACTCGGTTTAGTGTTTGTGCAGCCGTCTCTAGGGCATAACCCCATAAACTAATTGGAAGATCTGATTGACTCATCATCGATCGAACCATGTCCAACAAGGTACGATTTCTCCTTTCAGACACCCCATTCCATTGTGGTGTTCCAGGTGGAGTGAGTTGTGATACGATACCACACTCCTTTAAGAAATTCTTAAATTCTAAGCTTAAGTATTCTCCCCCACGATCAGATCGTAGAGTTTTAATACTCTCGCCCTTTTGCTTCTCTACTTCAGCCTTATACTCTTTGAATTTTTCAAATGATTTGGATTTGTTCTTCAAAAGATACACATATCCATATCTACTAAAATCATCAGTAAAGGTTATGAAATAGTAATAGCCACCTCTTGCCATCATACGCATTGGACCACATACATCACTATGTATCAGTTCCAATCGTTTGGTGGCCCTCTCACCTTATCCGGTAAAAGGAGCTTTAGTCATTTTGCCAATGAGACATGGTTCACATTCCTCGTATGATTCGAAATCAAACTTGTCCAAGTATCCATCCTTATGTAACTTGGAAATGCGATTCTCATTTATATGGCCTAAACGATAGTGCCAGAGGTATGTATGATTTGAGTCATTTGTCTTAAGACGCTTGTTATTTATATTATAGACAGGAGTATCAAGATCAAGAACATATAAACCATTAAACAAACGTGCAACCCCATAGGTAACATTATTTAATGAAAAGGAACAACTATATATTGCTCTGAATCAAAAAGGAAAAACCAATCTTGTCCAAACAAGAAACGAAAATAATGTTTCTACAAATCGCAGGCACGTAAAAACAGTTATCAAGTTCTAAAATGAGCCCAGTGGGCAACGATAAATGATAAGTCCGTACAGCCAGAGTTGTAAAAATCGGTAACTCGGGCTGAGTACTCGGCCGAGTACTCGTTTTGGACCCCTAAACCGATTCGAGTAACGACTAATCGGATCAAAAACCGGTTTTTGGTATAACTCGTTCAAGACTCGGGTTGACTCCGAGTAATCGGAGTCAAACTCGGGCTTGACTAAAAAAAATTTCATTTTCTTTTGTTAATTAAAAAGATTTTTTCATTGCTCAAAGGGATAAGAAGACATTAACCACTACGGTATTAACCATCTTAACTTCAGTTCAGTTTAATCCAGTCCGGTATCTTAACTACTTTTGATGTAAGCCTCAAGCAGGGTCTGCAACTGATGCAGATGTAACCAAAACTCTTGTATCGTTTCTCAGTCTAAGGTTACACATAGACTTTTATATATAAATATCGGATTATATATATATATATATATATATATATATATATATATATATAGGGAAAAGAGTATCTAAAGCACACAATAGAGAAGTTCTCTATTAGTGCGGTTTAAATTATGATAAATTAATTATTATTTGAACAATCCAACCGTACGGATGTTAAATTCATACAAAAATATGTGAATGTACAAATTTTCGTGTAATTTAATTATTTGGAACTATAAATTTATAGCAATAAGATTATGATAAATCTGTGTCGTTGAATATATATAGAAAATAGTATTATTATAAAAGTGATGCTCCACTATTTCAAATATAATAAAAATTTGTATACAATGTTATTTTGACATAAACTTTTCATCCGTACGGTTGGATTATCAAAAATAATAATAAAATACAAGATTTAAGGTGCACTAATAGAGAACTTCTCTATAGTGTGCTTTAGGAACTCCATGCCCATATATATATATATATATATATATATATATATATATATATATATATATATATATATATAAAGGTTGTAATATTATTATTAGTAATATTAATATTATTGTTAAGTTTTAAGTTTAACACATGTACACTAAAATTAGAATAAATACATATAAATTATGAGAAAAAAAAAAGTTAAAAACCAATATCCGATTAGTAGTCCGAGTACTCATTCCGAGTACTCGCCGATTTTTCGATTACTCATTTTTCTGGACCAAAACCGAGTTGGTCCGATTTCCGATTTTTACAACCTTGCCTACAGCTAAAGCAGCAACCTTTGCTCCATTTCCAACTCGTAGGTCGACCTCTGCCTTTGCCAATGTCCTACTCCTTCGCAGTTCCTGCACATTAATATAAATGTGAGAATCACATCCAGTATCCAATACCCAAGATGTAGAAGTAGACAAATTGACTTCTATAACATAAATACCTGAATCAGTATGAATCTTGACAGACTTCATCTTCTTCAGATCCTCAAAGTAGCTAGGACAGTTCCTCTTCCAGTGACCAGGCTTGTTGCAATAGTGACAATCACCCTTGTCAGCCTTCGTGACATCTCCCTTCGGCTTTCCAGCCTTTTTGAAAGAAGGCTTGGAAGGAGCAAGAGCTTTTGATGCAACCTTTTTCTTGCCCTTCCATCTCCCCTTTCCCTTAGCACCTTTCTTGCCCACCATCATTATGGGAGCTTTCTCAGGTGCCTTGACCATATTTGCTTCAGTGGTCCTCAGCATGGCCAACAATTCCATAGGAGTCTTATCTTGCTCAGTCATATTAAAAGTCATAATGAACTGAGTATAGTCGCTGTTCAAAGATTGCAAGATTATATCGACTTGAGCCTCTCGCTGAAGTGGGAAACCCAAACGAGCAAGGTAATCACAATACCCAATCATCTTTAGAACATGTGGTCCGACTGGTCCGTTGCCCTGCTTACACGAGAAGAGTGCTTTGCTCGTGTTGAACTTTTCCACACGAGCTTGTGCTTGAAACATCGTCGAAAGATGTTCAAACATAGCATAAGCACCCATATCAAAATGCTGCTTCTGAAGCTCAGCATCCATAGTAGCAAGCATAAGACAAGCCACATCAGTCGCATCATCAATATGCTTCTGATAAGCATTTCGTTGAGAAAGAGTGGCATTGGCAGCAGGGGCATTCGGTGGAGGAATATCTATCACATAAGTTTTCTTTTCCTGCATGAGAACAATTCTCAAATTTCTAGACCAGTCAAAGAAGTTTGATCCTGTCAGCTTGTCCTTCTCTAGGACGGATCGCACAGAGAAAGTGTTGTTTGTGTTTTGTGCCATTTGTTATCTACAATGATAAAATGCATAAGATAAGTTAGATTGTTACAATAATTATGTTCAAGTGATTATGGTACATTCAACTTAATATACCTCCCACTATTTTTATCAAATTAATAGCCCTACCTATCAATTCGGAAAAGTTTCCCTAAACCTTTCTAGTGAGCCAAGATCCATATTTCATCACTTTTAAGGTCAGCTTTGGCTTTTCTCCTTAAAATGATTATTTAGGTAGACAACATATTTCAATTATATCATATATAACTCTTGGATAGTTTGGTAGAACAACATTTGTTCACATAACAACATTTGTTCCTATTTATCCAATAAATCTCACCAAACTCTATGCCTCTAAGTTCACAATCCTATTGTGGTCACTTAGTTAAGTCGAACCCAAAGGTCTAATAGTTGAGTATCACTAACTTACTCGATCGCGCCTTACCATGATAAACGAGGGTACTCCGCTTTGGCGCACCTACCCTTTGTCGATCTAGGTCTTGACGAGTGTTTCCCATTTGGAAGGCATCTTAAACTTTATATTATTATTTTTTTAGGGTTTGTTAATAAAACGACCATGATCCCATCATAAAGAGATTCCCAATTTTTCTTTGAATTAAATATTTCAAATCAATATTCACCAATGGTTTGATTTCCAGGTTGTTGGAGGAGTCACAAATGGCCTCGCTTAAGACCCAACTTCCTTACAGGTATGACCCGTTTTTGACAAAATCTCCCCATATCGAAATAATTGAAAATTCGTATTTAATTCCGTGTTTCATAAACACAGAAATCTTATAGTCGTTATATTTAATTTTAAAATCTCAAATCGTTACAAATTTTATATTGTTTAAGCAGGCATGGCATGGGTGATGTATCTAATACATACATGATTAATCTAATTAAACATGCATCTTTATCTCTACACATACATTATATATCTCGCATACATTCATATATATATATGTAAAGTGCAGTAAGTAAATGTGCTTGGTTATGGCCTTTATCCTATATGATCCTTTTTAAGCTAATGAAAGGATCAAGGTCAATCTATGGTGGATAAATATAAATACAATTACAAGTCTTCATTCTTCTTTTTCTCCTTGGTTGCTCCTCTTCCTTGATCGTCCTTCAACCTTCAAGTACATTACATTGAATAATTGAATACAACCTATACTAATGTACTTACACAATAAAACTCGAGTTACATTCGAGGTTAAACAATTACAAGAATGAAGAAAATGACATGCAAGTCGTATTTATAAAACCAAAACCATAAACCATTAAACTAAGGGTCTTAAGGCCATAACCAGCACCATGCTCAATTAGACAATTAAGAACATATAAGAACATATAAAGATGACATACTATTTATTACTTTTCATGATCCAATCATGAATAACAAATAAAGCATATGTCACAGGCACAAATTAAAACGAAGCCCTAAACCGCGGATCGACCTCCGCGGTGAGGTCGCTGGGGGGCGGAAATTTTTGCAAAATCACGTATCATAATACAAGCAAAACATGTATCAGAATACAATTCCAGAAGTATGTATCAGTATACAGATGACCCAAATCCCAGTTACCAGAAACATGTATCAGTATACATTCAAATCGTTTCCCAGTTTACAGATCGTGTCCAAACACAATCTGTCCAATAGTTTATATCACAATACAAACCAGACAACATGCATAACACACAAAATCGCATACTGATCAGTCATGGTAGATTGTAAACATGCTTGTTTTTATCATATCAATATATATATATATATATATATATATATATATATATATATATATATATATATATATATCAACAAAATCATATATGAGCGACATAGCATATTATAATCGACATATCTCATAACTGTCTCAAGGTAGATTCAATAAAACATGCATACATGCATCGAATATAGTAAACATGTAACCAAATCAACCTCTTATACACGTAGCTCTGATACCATTGATAGGTTTTGGGGGGCAACAAGCGCAACGAAAAGCGATAATAAACAATAAAAATCAGAAACCTAACCCTAGAATCCGTGTATAAGTTGTGGTTGATTATGGAGAACAGAATCTCTACCTTAAGAAGCTTTACGATTCGGTTATCGGATGGAGGTCCTAGCTTGAATGAACACCACGTATCCTGTATGCAACGATCTACGCTCTATCAGTATCCACGCAGAAGCTCGAACAGGGGATGTTGTGTACTAGCACAATACTTCGTTTTCTTTCTCTCTTTTCTCTCTACCTCTCTAGCAGCTAGGGTTTTGTAAAAAACGTCTAACCCTCTCCAAGCCACAAAGGGATATTATATAGGAGAGACCAAAAACGAATTCAGCCCTAATCCTAATTAGGGCCCATATTAATTCAGTTTTTCTAATCATTATCTAACTAAGACTTTCTCAATTAAATAACAACTGCAATTCTGAATTAATAATTCGAATTTTCATTTATTACATTAATTAAGTCATACTTAAATTAATAATAAATAACTCAAATTCTATCATTTAATTTAAATCCGAATTCAAATTAAATAATCCTCCGAGCATTCTTTGTGTGTGACCCGATAGGTTATTATTACGTTGGCAACGATTTTAAAATCCCATTTAAAATCGTAAACAAAGAGCGGCATCTAGTAACACATCATTGCTACCCAAGTAATAATAATTTAAATGGTGATCCATATTAAACCTTTCGTGATTAATGTTTTCATGTAATATAATCCCATTAACCAAATATTATAGATTAAACTCGAGGCATGTATTTAGTCATCCTCTTCAATGCTTAATCCGGGTTTCCTTGATCAATGAGTAGACTATTAAAACAAATCATCATTTGAGCATGGCCATGCATTTTCATAGTCTCACTCAATCAAGAGGCCAATAATATCTCTCCTAATAATAGGAGGGTTAAATCCTATTTCTATTATTCATATTTCTCGTATGTCTCATAATATACCCGATGTCCACTTTTATCATTACCCGGTCAAAGGTAACTTTTAATGTACTCAAAGTATATTAATCCTCATATAGAAATATAATGATCTCAAGTCTAAGGATCATTACACCATTATCACTGTGAGTCTTTCTAATGACATTATTAACATGTAGAATCTCATTGTGGATCTCTCCAGTGCCATATAGAATATTACATGCACCTATGTTCTTGACTTTAGTATCACTATACCCATGACCAATGAGATGTGGTCATCAATCAACAAACATACTAATCTTAATGCATTATAATTGTCCAATATTATTAATGCTCAGTTAGGGATATTTAGGAATATTGACACTATTCTTATAATCTCATTTTTAAGTCACATACTTAAAGATATAGAATACATGTTACATATTCAAGGACATTTATTATTCTAACATTTATTTCGCAGTATGTAAAGACATAATAAATCATCATATTAGTAATCGATGAAACGTAATCATTAAGTAACAAAATAGTCTTTCCTAGAAACACTCTTACATTGTCTCTAGGGCACTAACACTATCAGATGCAGCTACAGCTATTGCAGCTCAGTTGAAGGCGTTGACTATGAAGGTGGATTCTCTGACTAATTATAGAGTTCAGCAAGTTGCTAGTGTATGTGAGCTTTGTGCGGGTGCGCATGATACAAATTAGTGTGCTATCTCTTCTTAATCGGCACAGTTTGTGAGCAACTTTCAGCGACCTTCGTAACCAGCTCCAGCCACCTATCATCCTAATAACAGGAACCATCATAATTTCAGCTGGAGCAACAATCAAGGTGGTATGCAGCAACCTTATCAGCAGTTTCAGGGTCAGCAATATGGAGCTAAGCCGTTCAATCAAGGTTATCAGCTGCAGTATGCTCCAAGGCAACAATTCCGACCTCTGGGATTTTAGCAGCAACCTCATGCTAATACGTGGCAATCTTCTTCTAAAAAATCTGAATTGGAAGAATTGAGGATGATGTTTAAAATCCAAGCAGTCTCTATCAAAACCTTGGAGAACCAATTGGTCAGATTGCTAATGCCTTGCTGAATAGGCCACAAGGAACTCTTCCTAGTGACAATGAGGCTAATCCAGGCAAGAGGGAGGTCAAAGAACAGGTGAAAGCAGTCACTTTGAGATCTGGAAAGGTTACAAGGGATCAGAATTCAGCAGCTACGGAAGAAGAAGAAGTTCATGAACAACAGGTTGAAAAATTTGCAGTACCAGAAATTGCAAAATCTGACTTGGTGGCTGATCAGTTGGAAGGTGAAGTGGAAAAGAGCCAGAAATCTATTGAAAAAGCTTCTCCGGAGCAGTTTACAAAGAGCAATCAGATCTATCCTCCTCCTTATCCAAAGAGGCTCCAGAAGCAGAAGCTAGACAAGCAGTTTCCCAAGTTTCTTGAGGTTTTCAAGAAATTGCAGATCAACATACCTTTTGCGGAAGCTCTTGAATAAATGTCGAGCTACGCCAAGTTCATGAAGGGTATTCTCTTACGGAAGTTGAAGCTCGATGAATTAGAGACCGTTGCTTTGACGGAAGAGTGCAGTGCCGTTCTGAAGCAAAAGTTGCCTCCTAAACTTAAAGATCCGGGAAGTTTCACTATCTCATGCACTATTGGCAACTTATCTTTCAACAAGTGTTTGTGTGACTTGGGAGCTACCATCAATCCCATGCCTTCGTCTGTTTTCATGCAACTTGGTCTACCGGATCCAAAACCTACAAACATCTCCTTACAGCTAGCTGATCAATCGATCACATATCCTAGAGGTTTCGTGGAGGATGTTTTGGTGAAAGTTGATAAGCTCATCTTCCCTACGGATTTCGTGATTCTTGATTTTGAAGAAGATTCCCATCATTGTGGGAATACCTTTTCTCGCTACTAGCCGTACTTTGATAGATGTTCAGAAAGGAGATCTCACAATGAGAGTGCAAGATCAGACTGTCTCTTTTAATGTGTTCAAGGCCATGAAATTTCCTGCGGAGAATGAAGAGTGCTTTAGAGTGGAAGGGGTTGATACTGGCAGAATAAAGCGTTTGATCAGATGTTGAAGTCGAATTTATTAGACGTTGCTTTACAAGGAAAGTCTGATACTGAAGATGAGGAATTAGGCGTGGCTGATCTTTCGGATTCTCAGGTGCTGATTGATGAGGTTGTTTCATGGTCAAATCTTGAGGATAGTGCAATTGAGTCTTTTCTTGAGAAAGATGTTTTGTTAAAGTATGAGGGTAATAAAGATCTTCATGAGTTGTATAGGAATTTTACTTCTGATGAGATGTTAGAGGAATTGAATGCTATTTGTTCTAAGCATGAAATTCAACTTGAGGATAGTTTTTTATCCTAAGTTTGTTGTTAAGACTTTTGTTGGTGAACCACCCACTTCCGTTCCTAATCCGTCTATTTCCATTCTTGATCAATCTTTGGTAAATAATAATGAAAATCATCATGTTGAAAAAGCTTCCAAACTCGAGCTTAAACCACCAGATCACCTGAGGTATGCATATTTGGGTCAATCATCTACTTTGATTATTATTATTGTTGCTAACTTGTCAGGTAGTGAAGAGAACAATGTTACTGACACTTTTGAGGAGCAAAGAAGGCTGAAACTTGTCAAGGATGTAGCCCCGGAAAAGATAATTAAATGGCCATATAGAGATGCGGTGTAGAAATTTTCAAGAGAAAAAGCCATTGCCATGTCTAGCTAAAGACTTTAAACAAAGGCGTTTCCTGGGAGGCAACCCATGGATTTCCTGCTTTAAATAAAAGAGCATTTTCCCCAATTCTTCATAATTCTGGATTACTATTTCCGTGCGGAGGGTGTAGAGGTCACTTGGCCTATTTTTGGAACTCACACCACTTATCCATCACCAAATTCACCACCTGAGGAGGGTGGTCCTGCTAATAGTTAGGTATGTCTCTTCTATCCTTTTATTGCCTTCAATGGGGACATTGAATATCTTAAGTTTGGGGGTGATTTGGGGATTAGTAGTGTTAGTTTAGTCTTTGTTTCATGTAGGACATTTTGTTATTTTGTTTTTGTATACCATGTGAGTCCATTTAGTTGCATTTCATGGCATATTTTCATGATCCCTTAGGATGAGCTAATTCTAATCGGTAGGTCGATGTCTATCTTAAGTCATGATGACGTCATCACGTGAACAGTAATTTTTAATTTTTTTTTTTTTTTGCAGACTTGATAGAGGGTAAAAAAATAATAACTTTTTGTATTTGGTGCCCCTGGCGGGGCCAAAGGATCTAATAGATCTAAGGTGTTCTTTGTTGTTTGTTATATAAGAGTGTTCTGTATGGAGCAAAGGCCTATATATATATATATATATATATATATATATATATATATATATATATATATATATATTCACTTTTATATTGTCTCCTATTATATTATTTCTCTAAATTACGTAGGGGACCACATTGGCAACTTTGAGATTCCCAACTATTATTGGAGCAATTTTTTTTATAAAAGTTGCCAAAGTGATGTGTATAAGTGAGAAAATAAAAAATTAATATATTTGATGATTTATTAATGGTTAATAACCTTTGTAACAACTTCTATTGGAGCTGCTCTTGTTGGCACTAGAAGTGGAAAGAATAAATCTGTTCAGAAATTCTATAGTAGCATTACATTGATTTCAGAAAGGATCAATTTTAATTTCCAATGTCAAATATATTTTATATGTTTTGTTGGGTTTAGTTCACTAGGGACTCTGGTTGCTTCCTACCAGTGACACTCCCCGGAAGGAGTTACTTCAATACAATTGGAGATACAGAGTGGTGCAATTTTTGGAAAATTGAAGGCAGATTAGTGCTTCGGTTACATCCATGTTTGTTCTGACTTAAGCACTCTGCTATTAAAGATTTACAACTTTCTTTGCTATCACACACAATGGTCAAAACTTGGTGCTCTATTGCAAAATTGTCTAACAGAACATGTTTGCTATATTGATACAACATTGAATATAAAAAGCCAATAAATAACTAAACAAAAGAATACAGCCATATGCAAATATCAAATTTAATAACTCTCTGTATGGACCAAGTTTAGCAGCCTTGCACCTTGTTCATAAAAGCTTGAACAAACCCATCATACAAAACTTGCAACGCCAGAAGCCTCAGGTTGACAGCCTGGATTTAGACTTTGTTGTAAACGCCCATAATAATCATTTTGCTGCACAAAAGATAATTTAAATCATATAATAACACTGATAATAAGTAAACATCAAATTAAACCCAACAGAAGAATCAATACATTCTATATTATTTTTTTAAAAAACTAGTACATATCTATTAAGATCTATACGGATATCATATCTGAGATATATCCTAAGGGGTGTTTGGGGGAACTTTTTCCCAGAATAAGTTAACTTATTTTAAGACAAAGTTAGAGATTCCCAACTTTTTTCTGAAAAAAGTTAAACTTTTTTTTTTTACAACTTAGGATCTCAAATATACCTTAAATACTTGAATAAAAGAAAATTATTAAAATATGAAATTTTTACCCGAGAATAAGTCCATAAGGACTTATTTAAAGTTAGAGCCAAACAGGCCCCTAGTTTAAAATAATAAAGTGCACAGGTATAGGTTTCCAACATAAAAAACGGGGGGAGATTTCTAGCTTGCGGCATGATCATTCTCAAGCGTGAGATCAGTTGTACATCAGTTATTACTCTGTATCACATACACTTGGTGTCTTTTCACTTTCAATGATATTTTTATTTTATGTTAAAGAAATTCAGAAACGACAACTAGTCACATGTGAATCATAGTTGCGTGGCTGGCATCACTACAAATTCACAAAGACGTACAGTATCTTGAGCAACCATACCATTCAAAGATTAAAGAGGAATACCTTGATTGAGACAGATGGAGGAACTTTCTTAAGTGCCTCGTCAAAATGCTTTGTTTTTATAGTATATCGTGTGCCATCTGAGCCTTTTGGTTCCTGCAGTTTGTCTTCAAGTGCAACCATTGCAGCTTCGTCCATCTAAGCAGCAAATGCATCAATTAAACAGTTAGCTACGTAAGGAAAATAAAAAAGCATACGAGTTATAACCAAAGGGCATAAACATGGGAGGAAATTGAACTACACTAGAATTTCCAATATAATGTGGTGACATACTAGTGCAGCCAGGTCAGCTCCACTTAAGTAACTGCAAGAATCATTCTTCCCGAAGGCGAACAAGTCCACTGTGGCATCAATTGGTTTCTTCTTAGCAAGTGCTTTTAATATTAATCCTCTTTCATCTGGACTTGGAAGAGGGACATACAGAAGCTTTCCCAATCTTCCCGGTCGCAAGAGAGCACGATCCATAACCTCAGGCCTGTAATGCGTTAGAAAGATCAGGGATTGTCACCTTACACCTAACACATTACTACACAATTGAGGTAGATTAATAGACAATTATATGCACCTATTTGTGGCACCAATAACATAAACACCACGTCGCTGGTCTGCACCATCAAGCTCTATCAGTAACTGCAACAATGTATACACATCTGATTCACTCAACTAATAATAACAAAATTGATAAAGGAACTACAATCAGTCATCAACTCTTTCAACAATTCCTTGTAGATTGACCTGGTTCAAAAGACGTTCTACAACCCATCCGCCTTCTTTTCCTCGTTTCGTTGTCAAAGCATCCACCTGCAAATATGAATCATCTT
This sequence comes from Saposhnikovia divaricata, assembly GCA_036435485.1. Lineage (NCBI taxonomy): Eukaryota > Viridiplantae > Streptophyta > Magnoliopsida > Apiales > Apiaceae > Saposhnikovia > Saposhnikovia divaricata. The sequence goes on along the minus strand of CM071594.1, from coordinate 130,396,957 downwards.
GGTAAAGAATATAAAAACAATACCCTCCTTTGCATAAACATGTCCCTAGATTTGTGCCTTTGTAGAACACCCTGTCAAATAATTCCAAATGGGTTCTTGTACAAACAAAAGGTAAAAAGAGAAGAATAGAAACCGAAGTTTCTCTTCCAGTTCTCTTTGTAGTGACTTTTTAATGCATAGAAAAGAACAAAGAAGACAGTCAACTTTTGGACAATATTTTCTGTCAAATACAGATAGAATTGAGAACTACGTACATTTATAATTAAAAAGAAAATCTCTTTTTAAGACAACTTTATTACATTCCATGTGGGACAAAATGATGTACTTGCTTCTGTACATCTATATTGATATACAAAATACTCCAATGTTACAATTTACCTGTCCTCTTTAATATTTTTAGCGGACACCAAGTCAGTGAAGCTCATATCTTTCTGGCTAGGGTAAGCCTTTCCACTGCCTTCCCCTACTTTCTTACGGACTTCTTAAAAAGGTGCCACCGCATTACATTCTTATATAATATATACATTAAATTTTATCAATATTTAACTCAGAACTCATTCAAAAATTATTATGCATAACCACCCGTGTTAAAACCTTAGAGTAGTTCTTACAACGCCAAAGGGAGCAGGAAAACAGTAATTAAGGGAGTATACATACTATTATACTTAAGTATATTAATGATCAAGTATTTTCTTTATTCCCTGGGGAAATTAGGGGTTCGTTATCTGCATATAATCCTAACAGTTTTTATGCCAATTAATTAAGATGAGAAAATTTTCTGTCAATTGACTAGAACCCATTTTTATTCACCCCTGTGAGAGGATCCTAATGGAAAATAAGTTTACACCTTTGACTGGCTCTAATTTTGGTTCTTCAGTTACGGTCACTATAACATTCTTTGTCAAATGTCAAAGTATATCTAACAGTGAATGAATAATGAAAAATACAAGCAAGCACCAGATTCCCCTTCTTTATCGAATCCACAAACTAAATCGACATTAAACTTTAACCACGTTTTTAATGGCTTTCGAAGGTTAACTTCCATATTGCACTTTGTGGTGAACAGATGCTTGTAACTTGAAGCTACGAACATCTATTTATAACTTTTCAGACAATTTGCAGGTGGCAACATGTAGTAAAGAAAACAAATACTCCTCTGCTACAGCATGCAATCTTATCTGTCATGCTGACGATGCATTTTTGTCCCACAGAATAATCTAAAACTACTACATTTTATAGCTCTAATTCATGACAAGTGCATTTTTTGTACAGAACATAAATTTCCATGTCTCATTTTGTTAATCAAACTATGTATTATATATGTCAATTTGGTAAAAATACTGACATCATACATAATTATTATAAAGAAACTACTGTGGATAAGATAATTACATAACTATGACAAACAATCAGCTACAAGAGCAAGGAATAGCACCTCATCAAAGAAAAGTATACACGGAGAACATGTCCTTGCACGACTGAATATTGTTCGGACAGCTAACTCACTTTCACCAACATATTTGTTCAATAGTTCAGGACCCTTCACAGACACAAAAAAAGGCAAAGAGGAGAGGACATTTAAAATCTAGCAAGCCAGAGAAAGAAGCACTACTAAATTGAAATGCAGTTATGAGTCAGAGTGCTTATCAAAGACCTTAATGTGTATAAAGTTCGCTCCTGCTTCATTAGCAACAGCCTTCGCTATTAAAGTCTTACCACAACCTGGAGGCCCATATAATAGAAATCCTGTCTCCAAATGCACTCCAAATTCCTAAAAGATGGGCATTTCAAAGGTTACATTACAAGTCTAAATGAAAATGTTTTTAGTCAACAAACAATGCTCACGTGTTTAGCATGAAAAGAGCGCAATACCAAGTAGCAATTAGACTTGGCAAAAAAATTAGCAATTACCTCGTAGTCTTCTGGATGTTTTATTCGCCTAACTATATATCGTTCAAACTCCTTCCTCAATGAATCAAGCCCTCCAACATCTTCCCATTTCACATTGGGAATAGTATTAAATCCTTCTCTTCTGGAAGACGGTTGAACCATCTTAACTGCTTCCTGCAAATAGCAATAATGCACCATCAAAATCAGAAAAGCAATGCCAACTAATCTTTCTTTCAATCATATGCAGGTAAATTAAAAGACGTCTTAGAAGATGGTTCTTAAAAATGTAAGATACCTAACACTGTCACAGCTCATATACCATTACAAAACCAACCAGATCAATAACACACCAAACCAAAACACGCATACACTGTGTCTGGGATTCAGGAAAAAGGAAATTTCCACAAAAAAAAGAACAGAACAGGAGATCTTTATAAAAAACTATATAAACACTGACATGAAAGGATTAATCAATAGTAGACTCAATGTTACAGACAATCAAGCCACGGAGGGTGGATGATACAAAAGACAAACTACACCAGAGGGAAAAATTAAAACAGAAGTCAATTTCAGTTTTGCGCCAAGATGCAAAGAAAGATGTAATCCCTGTGAATTATTGAATAAGATGAAGTTAAAGGACCAACGATAGGCATCTTAATGGAATATGTTTGATTTAAAGACACTATCACTGGGAACATCTACTAGAATGATAAAAAAAAGAGAATTATATTCGATATTTAAACAGAATACTTTGAATTCTCCAGCTCACCTCAAAATCACCCATAGTAATGCGAAGCTTCTCCATCTCTTCAGGGGACCATGGGCGTCTCCACCACTCTTCAGCATTTTCTTCGATCAAAGGTTCTATACACAACTCTGACTTTCTTTGGTCTATAATTCTCTTCATAGCAAGATTCCCAGCTTTGTTAGCCAGTGCTGCCAGATCAGCTCCAACAAACCCTGGAGTGCACCTAGCTATTTTTAAGAGATCAAAATCACCTTCAACTTTAAGTTTACTTGTAAGCACTGAAAGGATCTCGACCCTCGCACTTTCATCTGGAACACCTAATACAATCTCGCGATCAAATCTCCCTGGCCTCCTTAATGCAGCATCTACAGCATCGGGCCTATTGGTGGCACCGATTACCAAAACGTAACCAGGTCTGGAATCAGAATCTTCTGAACTGCCATCTTTCTCATTTTGTTGTACAATTCTAAGTGACTCATCCATGCATGACATTAGTTGTGTCACAATACGGCGTTCCATTTCCCTCTGTAGATTTTCCCTTTTAGAAGCAATTGCATCGATCTCGTCAATGAAAACTATGGATGGTGCCGTCCTGTAAGCTTTCGAGAACAACTCCCGAATGTTCTCTTCTGATGCACCTGATATTTTAACCATGTACTCATCAATACATTTTCTGTTAGAAGGATGAATTGTTGGAAAATTCTGTTAAATAATCATCACAAATGAGAATATTCCACTAACGGTAAGTAGTGAACCACCAAGGCATTTACCAATACACTCCAAGGCTTTATAGGCATCACCAACACCTAATAGTTCACCCATTTTACAAGCTTAAAGGATGTTGTACTTTTGTAACTATCAGACTAAAGACTACGGATTTCACAGATAAAAAACTATAAGCTTTTGGCAGCTATAAATTTCAATGGGAACACAGGATAGAAAAAAAATTAGCAAGAGCATCAATTAGTTCTAACGGATCAGAAATTACTGCTTTGACCATTTTAAAATGATAGACTAAAACTGCTTCTAGACTTTGACGTTAGACACAACATGAATCATTGAATTCTATCAAATTATTGTAATGCCCTAAATTACCTGAGTTTCGTTATTGACCGTAAAATATCAGAATGAAGCAGTGAATCCTCAACTGTGGGATTCGCAGGAAATTTAACTTGAAATTAGGTTAAAATCTTCCAACATCTAGGAAGGCTTTTACTGGTACTTTTATCTTCTCACAGTTAAAAAGTAAATTTTACCTAGCCAGTAGATCAGTAGTTAAGTGTTAAGTGATAATATGCAACTTGTAACATCAATATTTTCTAGGTAAAATCCCCATTGTATGTGAGAAGATTAAACAGTTGATGGAACAAAGACAAGTGTCGTGGAAAATAGTGAAGAAGCAAAATCATATGTTAACGCCAACAAATAAAACAGCGGTCACCAAAATCTATAGCATTCAGATATAAAAGTGAGAAAAATAATACACTGATGCTGTCTGAGAGCCCAACCCAAGAGCCATGATAGAATACAATTACACAAAATTGCTATAACTTCAGGATATGGATCTCAAATCTTAAGTAAAGACATCCATTGAGATTATCAACAGGCTATAATTAACTTTGTCAGCTAATAGTACAAGAACATACAAAAATAATTGCACAAGTGAATGCTATGTACATGGCCACAGCAGATAGCAGGCAATGAAAATGAATGCAATTCCATTGAGCTAAGCAAAAGGATAAATCTAGTTTCACACCTAATACTCAAAAAGTAACCACAAAAGAATGCTCAATCTTACCTACACAAATGGCATACAAAATTATAACACAAAACACTACAGGAATAGACATATGTCCTACTAAATTTATCTCAGTAAAAACTCCACAAAACCCCAAAGTACATCAAAATTATAAACAAGGAAGTAAGGAACATATATACGTAACATAGAAATGTGCAGAGTAGCAATTCACCATTTTGTTTGTATGAGCCTGAGGCAACTACAGCTCATCTTCTTCCCTTCCCTCCACTCCCCAGACAATACTGTGATACTTTAAAATATATCATGTCGCAAGGCCCTCTGAGGTGCATCAAAAAATTATTTTAACAAACCTAATAGACTAGTACTGATTGTGAGTATAACAACCCCAACACCAAATTAGATGCACTTCACCCAATTTTTAATGTACCAAGCAATTCTACTGAGCTAAGCAACAAGAAAATATAATCTAATCTAACACCTAATACTGAAAATGTAATCACAAAAGATGCTCGCTCATATCTGCACAAATGGCCTACAAAATTATAACACAAAACACAATACAAGTATCAACAAGTAACAATATAATGACAAAGTCAAAAAGTCCATATCAAACTACCTGATACACCAGACACCAACTCCGTAGCGGAAATCTTATAAAACGGAACACCCGTCTCATTAGCAATGGCATGTGCAAGCTTAGTCTTCCCACACCCCGGTGGACCATGTAACAAAATCCCACTCATAGGTCTCACTCCTAACCATTGAGGCAATTGCGGATGATACAACGGAACAATAACCTCCATCTTCAACTCCTCCACCACTTCATTCATTCCTCCTAAATCCTTAAACATCGGTCCGTCTTTCCTCTTAACCACATCCTCCTCACCACTCCCTCCACATTTCCCTTTCCGTAACTTCGTAGCTCCTCCACTCCTCTCTCCTTGCCCAAAATCAATCTTCTTACTCACTTTCTCACTCGAAACCTCTAATTCCACATTCCTCTCCTCTAATTTAACCGAATTAGGTTTTTTCGACTTCGTCTCGGCTTTCTTACTTCCGCTATAACTAGTCCGAAGCATCGATTTCATCAAATCAATCTCCGGCTCAAACTTCTCACTATAAATATTATCCGAAGAGGTCGATGTCGAATCCTCCTCATCTTCGCTATCCGAAGACGTAATCGAAGACGAATTCTTACTCCGTCGTCTCATCACATGACTATTCTCGATCTCTCGCAATCTCTCCTCACGCTTATCAACACTTTTAAGCCTCTTTCTAACCGGAGACGCTTCGAGACCGTCTTCGGAGTCAATTAGCGTATTTTTTCTCTCGGCGAGAATGTTGGAGAGAGATCGATCGACGTTATGAGTGAAAGGTTGGAGCTTTATGCGACTGTATTGAGAAACCGAGCGGCGGAGATGAGCGACGATCTCGTGGACGGTTGTGATGTTTTTGTTGTAGGATTCTTCCACGTGGCCGCGTAGGATCCGTTCGAATCCGCCGTTGCTTCCGCCGCCGCCGGAAGGGGGTTTCGAGATGCTTCGCATTGTGTCGCCGGCGGGTTTAGTGGGAATTAATAAAACAATTTATTAAGAGCAAAGTATCCCAAATATTTTTTCAAAAATATTTCTGAATAACGTGCTATAACATATAATAATTTATCTTCAAAAAAAAAACATATAATAATTTATTTTAACTAGCGTTCTACTCGTGTTATGCATCGACCGATAAATTGTATTAATTAAATAAATATATTGAGTTCAAAAAAAAATTAAATAAATATATTATTTTAATTTTTATTTAGAAAAAAGTATAATTTCACTGAAATGTTAATTAACTTAATATAAAAATTACTTATATGTGAATTTATACCAATTGAATTAATGTTAGTATTATGAATCATCAAAACAAATACAACCCCAGCTGAAAAGTTCAAAATCCCTCTTTATTGTTTTTTTTTTTAAAATTCAGCTTTCATTTTATTTCTCTTTCTGTTATAGAATATTTCTACGTACCATGTTAACAAATTTTTCTCCCATATTCTAAGAATTCGGTATATTTATTCAATATCGAATCCTTAAAATATTTATTATATTAATTCATTGAAAATATTTGTATGGTCGTGGTTAATTTTTCGATTACAAATTAAAAATGTATAGAAACTTAATCTTCACGACTCCAATAAATCATTAGACTGTCTATCAAAAAAATGTTGCATGTTTCAGCGATATGAGAAAGATATCTACTGTGCAAGATACATGAAACGAACGTAGTTATAACAATAGAAATTTTCATCTAATATAATTTGTTATGTGATCGTTCAATATCATTTTTCAAATTATATGTCCTTTTATTAATAAATTGATTTACTATAGAAAAATAAATATTATCAATTAACCACACAAATTCAATATATCGCGCTTTTGGATTAACGTATGATTGTAAGATTTATGGTTATTGTCCTTAGCTTATTTGTAAAGACAACTTAAAATGTGCATTTTCAGTTTGGAAGTTTGTATTTTGGTTTTTTTATTCTTTTCTAGTAAAACATGGAATAATAAATTTTAGTTTTCTTTTATTCTTAAAATAAGACATATGAAAATGAGTATCACCTATTTTTTTTTTAATTTAACTAACTTGTGAAAATAAGCTATTGTCCATAAATCTGAAATCAATGGTGTAAGATATTAACACATAATCACATTGTTATATATGTGTCCTTGTAATTTAGATATTGGGTTAAATAACATGAAATTCATTTTCGTCTAATAATGAGTATATTTTTCTGACATATATAAGAAGAAATAGCTTATGTAGACCTGACAAATCGTTTTGTACATTCATGTCATGTACTTTAAGGTCTTGAACGAAAATGACATGATATTAAATCGTGTACCCGAAATTAGAACACAAAATGACACTAAACTACATGAATTTTTTCGTGTACATGAAATGAAATGAAATACGCAAATAGAAAAAATATGACAATTACATGAAATATTACTATGTATCCAAGTTATGTAAATATATAATTATATGTCTTAGAAGAACATTGAGATGTTACAAAACAAATCTAAGGGTAGTATGCATAGTGTAAAGTCTCCCAAACAAAATGAAACTCTCATTTTTTTTTCTTACCTCGTTAACAAATATCTCTTTTTGTGTATAATCTTTGTACCAAGTTATTGAGTTTTCTTACACATATTTTATGCTTTGTTCATATTAAAAAAGAAAGTATATTCAACCAAGTAAGAAAATTCAATATATTCTCTTAGGTTAAGATATGAGAATTGATATTATTACTTTAATTCAAGAATACAAAATTCAAAAAGGCACCCTTTTATTAAAAACAATATATACTCCCTCCATCCTATCCATTTCTTTACACTTTTTTTGTCACTTTCTGGCACGCATTTTAAGGTGAATTTTTAAGGATAGTTCCATAACTTATTTTTAAACTTTTCTTTTTTTGTGTATAAAAATAGTCCTATTTTTATACAAAAAAAAATCAAAAATAAGTTATGGAACTATCCTTAAAATCCACCTTAAAATGCGTGCCAGACACCCTATTTTGAAATGATAAGAAATCGAAAGGACGAAGGGAGTAATTTTAAGTGTATCAACCATTTTATTTATTATTATTAATAATTTTTATAACAAAGACCGTAGCTGCTCCTCTCTCTCTCTCTCTCCACCTTTCCCAAAAAATGCTAAACTAAAGTTTAGGAGTTGATATCAGCTTTTCGAGTTATTTTATATTTATTTAGAATTTTTTTCTTGATTTTTATTTATTTTTAATAAATATATCATTGAGATTCTAGTACCCGTTGCCCGTTGGTGGATTTTATCTACCAAAATATTAGTTTTTTACTATCTCCTTGTGAATGATTAGCCTCATTTTCTTTTCCTTGATTTTACTTTGGATTTCAATAAATATCTCTCTTTTTTTAGAGCCTAATAACATGTTCGTGGATTTTTTCTACCCATATATTAGATTTTGCTATATTAGTTCATTGATTGGATATTATAGAATCATAGTTCTGGTCGTTTGTTTGAATACGTTCTGACAAATAAGATATACATATTCCTCACGTTTATAACTGAAAAGGATGTATAATTTAGTGAGGGATGTACTGTAATTGAAGGTCTGTTCAATGATTGGATAAAGGAAATTAGTGATCTATTTTACTATGTGTTTGTTCAATTTTAATTGTTTTTGTAGATGTTGTAGGCCCTTTTATTGATGATTTTTTGCAGGTTTGATTATTTTTGTGGATAACATATGCCTTTTATTGAATAGTGATTTATAAGAAAATTTGTGCTAAATTGACCAATTTATTATGAAAATATTCACTAAAAATATTTTCATTGACTCTGTAATATTTTTTTATTTTTTAATTGATAATTCATACACCAAATAATGTATAGTACTATTTAAGAATATATTTAATATTTTGAATAATTCAAATATATTTTCAGGTCAAATTTTTTTCCCTTAAATATTGCCTATTTAAAAATTTTCGTAATTAAAATGTTAAAAGATGATTGGTTTAAATTCATTCTAATATTTTAATTGGTTGATCCTAGCTTTTTCTATGATCGAATTATTTAATACTTTACATAACTTAAATTTTGAACGTGTATTTAGAATAATGTGGTAAATAGTTTTATATTGTTAACAATTTTTAATTCATGATTTTGATTGTAGCTTATGATTTTGAATTGAGAGTTTGAGATATCAAAATATCTATTATAGATATAATAGATTCATGTATTAATGTTATTTTTTAAATTAAGTAATGATTATATTTAGAATAAAATTGTTAAGTAATCACTGAATAACATTGACGACTTAACACTGTAAAAAAACATTTATCAATAGGCACGCCTAATAATGTAAACAAATCAGTGTAATGTGATAAGGGTTGATGCCTACAATTCAGTAAGTTGCAGAATTATTGGAGTTTGCTACTGAATATTTTAATGGGAAGTAACTCTGGGAGAATTTGGACTGGGGATGATGATAACCTAAATCGTTTTCTATTTTTTTTTTGTCAGAAACGTTTTTCTATTGAATTTATTGGATAATTAAAACGCGAAACATGCGATACATGTATATAATCAAAATAAAAAGATAATCTATCAAAGTATAGTATGTCATATAATAAAAATATATAAAGTAGTACCTTAACCGAAATTAATATGATTTAGCCATGAGGAGAATTGATACATACACTTAGTTTCTAAGAATTTATTTTATATAAATTGTTTATTAGTTAATCGTCAAAATAAAAATTAGTAGTTATTATGTTTAGTTAATTGATATGAAAAAATAAAAATTAACTGTTATTGAGTGTAATTTGATTTGAGTTTAATCTTGGCTGAAACGTAAAATCTAGATTTAATAGAGAAGCATGTTACATTAAGTTTAGTTGGTCTAAAATTTAATAGATTCTAATTTGTAAGAACCCCAAATTTTGGATATAATTAAAACTTTTATTAAGTAATGATAAAATGAGGAACAATGATTCCAACAACAAGGTCACCAGCTCTAATGAATGGTGGTTTCAAAGAACAATGATTGTAATGAATGGATATTGCTTTGGACAATGATCCTGATGCATTGGTATATTGTCAGAATAGAGTAATTCGATGGTTGAGGACCTAGATAAGAATAATCTACCATCCAGGAAGGAGCTAATGGATCCTTGAAGAGAAATGAATACGTGCATAGTATTTCCCATACGTGCATAGTATTTCCCGTACGTGCATAGTATTTCCCGTACGTGCATAGTGTTTCCTGTACGTGCATAGTAATTTGGTGGATGAATAGTGACTTTGTAAGTTGGAAAACTTTTCACGCCACCCTATGTACGGGACGTGTTATGGATGTTTCAAAGTCATATTAGTAATACGCGGAGGAAATAAGTGAATGCAGAGACGATCGGAATTCAGAAATTCCAAATTCTTTTTCGGTACAATATTTGACCGAACCGTAAAGAGCCTATCAATACGATCAAGACAAGAGTATTATAATGTTAAGGATTCAAGGATTTTATTTATTAAGTATGATTTGAGGATTTAGAATGAAAACCTTTGAGTTAGAATAACAAGTGTTCTAGAAATCGCTAGAACTTTATAACAAGATTAAGCGATCAAGCAAACGCGAAAGAAATTACGGATTAAATACGTAACGAGATAAAAAAAAAACCCTACTTGATCAGCTGGGGTTATATATAAGAATATTTGGTGGAAATGAAATGAAGAAAAGAAATGAGAAAGGAAGTAATGAGGTGGATGGACAAGAAGAAAACAACAAGGCTTCACATCATCAATTTTTCTAACACACCATAAACCTTTGACACTTGTATTAAGAGGAGTATTAGCAGCTATACCCACTTATACATATCACAAATATCATTTGACAACTAGCCAAGCAAACACCACCTCTCCCCCATTTTTCCAGCAGTTGCATTTTCCAGGGCAGGGGTCTTTGCCATTTTTTTTCACCTAGATCTACTCATCTAAAAATCATGAAAAAATTCATGGAGCTTCTACACATCAAGGTGAAGTTGGGGATTTAATTTCATAATTTTTGAAGATCGTTTGGATGGGTAAATAAATTCGAGAAGTTCACTGTTTTTCCCCCAAAACCAAGGCACTTCGAATTTTGGAGTTTTAAGATTTCAAAATCCACCTTCCAACCATTGTTTGATCTCCAAATTTTTATGGTGAGTCCTATATTTCATAAAAATGATCTCCTAGAAATCTTAGCTTCAAACTCCATGTTTTCCATTTTCAAATAAATCCTCAAAGATGAGGGTGAATAGTGTTTTCAAGAAACTAACTTTGATTTCTTGGTTTCTTTGGATGATTTAAGCTTTGTTAAAGCCATACAAGGACTATATAAGGGTTATTATAGCTTGTACACTCTCCAAGGAAGGTATAATTCTTAAGAACCCAAGATCTTACTTTGAGTTTTATATATGTTCTTGATGGTTTTAGATTAGTTAAGATTATGGTGTTGTTATATGCATAAAAGCATGATTATGTAGTTAGTAGTGATGATTTAAGAGTTTTGATGATTATGATGGTTAATTGAAACCTTCTTGGACTGGTTAAGATGAAAACCATGTATAGTATGCCCGGTGTGGCTTGGATTGATTGTTATGAATTTTAGAACGTTCGATTTATAGCCGTCGTAATGCCGAATTTTCGTTAGACTATTAAACACCGAGCATCACAGTAGCTATAACTCACTGTACAGCTTCATTTTCTGCCATGATAGGATAGATTATGTTTCAAGCTTCGTTTTGATATAAAGATCGCATGAAACGGACTTACGGTTTAGGATTTTTGACCAAATTACTAAAAGTAGTTCGAATCCGTAAACGAAAGTTCGTAACTGTAATTGAACCCTCGTAAACTATGTAACGTCATGGCGAATCTTGGTAAATACATACTAGAGGTAAAAAGGAAGGCGTGAAAGAAAACCGTATGTCAAAAAGATCATTTTTCGATTTATTAAAAATGTTCGAGTCGAGGTTAAACGCGAACGAACCCCTAAAAGACGACTCTTTTATAACTTCGGTAAAACACTTAGAAAACGGGCGATAAAACTCGGAGTATAATATTGGTTCGTAACGATCAACCTTAGAACTCATATGACTTAAGTATGTCCCAAGTATAAATGCAATGACATGTCGTATTAACGAACGAATGTCGGGTCGGATCAGTGATAAAAGTAATCCACAAAAAGGGGTATAACGAGATAACTCGAGAACGTGTTTCGAATTAAGTATAACTTAACTTTTAATATGTTAAGTGATTAATCCCGAATGCCTTGGCTATTTATAGATCACCAAGCTGAACCGGGACCCGCTACCACTACCCCTTACCGTACTCGACTACCAGGCAAGTTCCAATTCCCTTCTTTTAGGCTGTTGTTGTGATTGAATAAATATATATATATATGCTGATATACATATGCCATTGCATGCATGCCTACTTTCAAGTTGAAGTGATATACTTGTTCCCTGAATGTTATTGTTGGCTTATAAGCTAGATAGTTATATATCAGTTATAAGCCGATTATTGTAAGACCCTCATAGAAGGGCGTATACATCTTATTAATCAAAAATAGACCGGGAGTCAATATTCCTTGATATATCGAGATTACCTCGGAGGAAAATATTTAAGTAAATATTTTCTATTATTTGGGCGACGAATATTATTTGAATATTCGTTCGAGACTAATTATTTTAACGATCCTTACTTCAAATAATTATTTGAACGTAATCATTCGACGAATAATATTCGTCAATATTCATTCGGAGTCGAATTGATTATCGATTATTATTTCGAATACTCTTCTAAAGATGAGACTACTAAATGAATATTATGTGGACATTCATTTAGAATATTATTTCATTAAATAAATATTACTTTTGAAAATTCATTTAAGGTATTAAGTACTTGATGAATATTATCTTCAATATTCATCTGAAGCTTGATTTACTTATCGAATATTATATCGAATATTCCTTTAAAGCTTGGATTACTAAATGAATATTACTTGATATTCATTTAGGATATTATTTATTAAATGAATATTACTTTATTGATATTCATTTAAATTCCTAATTAATTATGAATATTATTTTGAATATTCATCCAGGGTTCTATTTAATCATCGAATATTATTTTAAATATTTTAAATAATCCTTTCAGGTCTTATTGATTAATGAATATTATTTGGAATATTCATTTGAATATTTAATTATGCAATAAATATTCTCTCGATATTTCTTCAAGAATTATTTGAAAAATACTCTGATTAAAGATATTCTTTCATATTCCTGAATATTCTTTAAATATTTTTAATTCAATAAATATTCTCTGAATATTTATTCCATACTTAGAATAACCTCAATAAGGTTTATCTTCTTCGATTATTACGAAAAATATTTCGGAGTCATATTATTATTAATCCTATATCAAGGAAGGTTCTCAGACATCATTCTTCTTTGAGTCTACCTCCTTAATAATAAGGGAACCTTACTTGGAAAATGTTATTTATCTTGTCGACTTCCCGGTCATAAAGTATTCCCTTCACTCGCAACTCGGGTGCTGTTGACTTATTAAGTCGTTGCTTACCTTCTCATCTTTCGAGGGGTAAGATCACTGGAACAAGTTGATATCCGTTACCAAGTAATAGCTTGGGAGTTATTGGTAAATTTTCCTTTCCAACTAGATACGACTACTTTGTGGAGTCTTATCAACAAGTATTATACTTGGGGAAAGGGGGACGAACGTTACATTCAGAATCATGAATTCTATTTGAACTAGGAGTCGTGTAAGAGGCCGAGTAGCGCCGGTCCATCCCCTTTGGCCCAACCGTTGGCCGGGGAGAGCTAGTAAGGCGGTACACAAGTAAAGCCGTCAGTTCTTCCTTCTACCGGTAGTAAATCTAAATTGAGCTGTACGATCTCGACTGATCATCAAGATTGGAACAGCGGGCGCGGTGAATACTCCATCATTGGTTCATCATCCAAATTTATTTATTTCCTGCAACATGATTACTGTTGGCAGAGTTGGAAAAGGGTCATAACTGGAATTGCAACCTTTTCTTGCAAGTTCCTCTTCTTAATAACAATAAGAATATCTCGCTTACTTTGATGTAGCAGATATTTCTACAAACAAATACTTTAAGTTACCTTGTAACTTCATCGTTCATATTATACTGGCATCATTTCCGTAAAGGCATGGCATATGGTTTGAAAGATACTTTTGAACTGTTATACATTATCGTTCAGTCATATATTATTGTTGGTGGGCTATTGCTCACCCTTGCTTTATTATTATATCACAACAACAGCTAGACCAGATGACTCGCACAAGGCGCACTCGACGCGGGCGAGGACGATGAGACTACCAGAGCTGAAGAAGAAGCTATTGGTAGGGTATATTTATTCTTTCAGTACCAAGAATATGGTCTAGTATGCCTTATGTAAATGGATGGCAAAGAGTATGTATTTATATTGAAATTCTTTTGGATTGTAAGAACTCATAATGTGATTAATAAAAATTTGAGTGTTACTCTGATTTCATCTCTGGGACTATAACGGGTGTGTTTTATATTATTGTGTTGGGTTATAGAGACGTAATTTATTTTATGTTAAGGAAAGTTCAAGTGTTGTGGACAGAATTGGAAACCGTAACCACCGGATCCCGGACCCCGGATCTGGGGGTGTTACAGAAGTGGTATCAGAGCGTACGTTATAAACCCCAGAGATGAGGTGACGTTAAAACAATAAATTCAATAAGATAATAAGAACTCTTGCCAAGTTCATAGTCGGACTACTTAATGTAGTGATGACATATAAAACCCTTATGGGAACTCGTAAGTATAATGATAGTAACTTAGCTCGATATCGTATCGACGAGTAAGGTGACTGACCTTGAGGCATACGAGCAACAGCGCGATGATGCTTTATATGCTGAAGATCAGCGGGTAATTCGATGGAGTACCCTACTGGAGACCCGGAAGAGGTTCCAGCAGATAAGGAAAATCCTGTTAGGATGAGGAGCTTACCTATGGGTAATGAGGGTCGCAGCCAGAATGACTGTGATGATTAAGATATGGTGCTCAGAAAAGTGAGTATAAAGAACTGATATATTATTAAGAGATCTGAAGATGCATGTTGAATTCATAGCCGGACTACCAGACGTAGTACCAGCAAGAAAGAAGGATTGGAAGAATTACTTGAGATCTTATACGGAAATAGATGAGAATCCTTAGAGATTTTCATCTTAACAAAGAAAGAGCTAGAGGGATGTATGATTATCAAAGACAGTGATATAGGGCGAGGAGCAGAGTCCCTAGGAATAGTTGAGAAGGAGGCAGTAAGTGCCATATCATTTGATAAATGAATTAGTATGAATATGGTCAGTAATAATTCGCCATGAGAAGGCAGGTGTCGTAGGTTGTAAATTATGGAACCAAATTGAGGTTAATAAGGTGGTTTTATTAAGGAAAATGTTCATTTTATGAATGAATCATTTAGAAAGTAAAGACATTGGGAAGTAATAGAATGATTGGGTAAAAGTTATATAAGGAAGTAGTAAGCAAGACAATGATCTCAGAACCTACCGGAAGATAAGACCAGTGAGTCAAGATGAACTCGTAATGAGACTACTGCCAGAGACTGAGTATAGAGTTAATTCAACTCAGTTAAATGATGAACCAGAAACGTTAGATGCATGTGATTCAGAGGAATATTAAATTCCTTCTTCTCTTTGAATGGATTATAGTAGTTACCTTAAGTTTACTCCGACACGGAATTATAATAGATCAAGTAATACGATCAGTAGTTAAAGAGAAAAATGTGAGAAAATCTTCCTGGAGCTAAAAGGTGAAATTGGTAATGACCAAGAGCTGGCATTGCTTAATGGAAAAAGGAGACTTTGTGCTTCCAATGACGCTTCGCATAAAGGGTTAGGTAGACCGACATTTGGTAGTATTGAATATCAGGACGTTGTGACAGGTTTCAGTTTGAAATTATTGATTCCCTTCTAAGGGATGGATATAATTGATTCCTCTCCAGTGGGTAAACTTCCAATCCGATGATGATTATTTCGTTAACTATGACTGCTTATGATTCCACCTGCTTGGAGGTTCATAGAACTATTCTTCAGGTTTCGAAACTGGTCTCCTTGATGTTACCAGTAGGTGGGTAGATTGATCAAAATTTCCCTGAGTCTGGAAAGGAATTCGGTGAATTTTGGCAAACCTTGTCTTTCTGATAATCAGAGAATGTCATGGAAGAGAGTAGAAACTGGAGCAAACCCTGTGATTTGGGTAAGGTTGCTATAAAATGGGTTAGTAAACGGACCCTGAGCATTACAATCGACGGTAGTGATAATATGATGAAGTGAGATTGGACGAAAACAGGAAATGTAAGTAAGAAACTAGCCGGACGGAGAAACTCCGGGATTGACTTAAGTGAAAAGGCTGTTATGCCAGGAATGGTAAGCTTGCGTGGCACGCGGGATTGATAAGAATAGTTGAAAAGATAAAAGTGGAGGAAAGGTGACCGGAGACGGTGCCGAGTAGTCGATTAAGACTTATATGGAGTAAAGTTTTGGAAAGGTAGAAAGGTATCAAAGAAGAAGGCACTATGCCGGCAATTGCTAGAAAAGTAATGCTATTAGCCAACCCCTAAAATCATATATTTTTATTTTAGTGTGGCCAGTTGAGGCCAAGTCACAACGGACTATAAAGTGACTAGACCAGCAATGAAAAGACAAAGCAGGGTTGCTTCTAAGTAAGCACCGACTGCAAGGGCTTCTGATATAAAGGAAACATTAATGAGATCGTTTGAATCTTCTGCCGAACAACCCATGTTTTGATTGGGAATTCACTAGACCTTTTTGGGATGGGGTCACCCGTACTAAAGTGACTCATGTGTATATGGTTGTTCAAGATTTCGAGTAAAATGGAAGTATAGTGACTTGAGATGTATGATGTTAGGGTATCATGAATACCATGAATATATTATGACGGAGGAAAGTAAACAATGAAGGTATATGAAGAGGGTATAGAAAAGGTCAGAAATTGAACAGTATGCTGTAGGAATTTTGTCTGAGGCAAGTACCTTTGCGAAGAACGATAAGCACTAAGAGATTCACGTTGAACTCGACCAATATCTTCCAGAACATCCTTGCTACCATTAACAAGTTCGGTAAGAGAAGAGATTGGCATACGTTGCCTTTTTGGAAGGCCAAATAGGCTGACAACTATCTGAAAGAAGAGGGTGGCATTAAACCACCGATCGATTATCAAATGAGAATGATTGAAAAGAGACCTTTATTAAGGATACATGATCTGATTGCCAATTATAAGATGCAAGAATTCATTGATAGTTGAATTAAGGATAGGATATCAATGAATTAAGACAAACCCTGGGGAATGCACAAGGGGTGGCATTAACCCTAATAACGACATTATGACTTCAGATGATATGAGCTGGACTTGCTAAGGCAACAATGACCGGTAAGGATTATTAGAAAAAAAAAAAGAGTTCTGGAAAGAACATAGATAGAATTATTAGAGTATTGATCAATGACATTTTGATATACCCTGTACCCAGAAAATACAGGAGGAAGGATGAGGATGACCTATGAAACCTTACAAGGAAAAAGGTAATATTCCGAACTTCAAAATGGAAGTTTGGTAAGGAATGTATGACATAGTAACAGTAATGCCAGATGAGGCATGTATGAGACCATGAGGAAGTATGGATTGAACCTATAAAGGTTGAGATTATCCTAAGATAAGGAAAGAACTAAGAAGAGAAGTATCCTAAGTAGGATGGGGAATAAACGTGATAAAGTTCCCACGAGTAGGTGGAAGCAATGACTTATGGAGAAAGACTGTTAAATATATTTTTCTTCATCAGCAGAGCTTAAGGGAGAATGCTTTCACCCAAAAATGATGGGAATGAGGTAGAAATGTTTGAATTGGAATATATCCAAGGAACAAGGATTACCAGAAATTATTATTATCAGGAAAGGCCAATGAGGTGGCCGACAGTTTAAGTATAAAGGAATAATTATAAATGTTCATACCGAAGAAACAAAATGATATTTGGAAAGACCTTGAAGGTCATATTGGAGTGGAGGAAGTTACATTCCTTTTGATGATTGTGCAAGAATCGAAGGTAATAATAGTTTAAGTAAAGATTCGATTCCTGATGGAGTCTTAAGCATATTACGTACCTTAGAAGGTCCCGTTTTGAGGCAAACCAGGACCATGGTACAAAATTGATGAAGTAAACCGTTAAGTTTCCAGTCTTTTATGGAAGATGCATAAGTGATAGTTTCATCAACCGGACCTAGCTGCGATACTTGAAACTCTTCTGCAATTCTATCTACTTCATGTTATATCTACATCAAGTTCAGGAAGTGTTTCGTATGGATAAGGAATAGTGATCACTTTGTCTCCCTAAGGGATTTGAAACCCGTAGGGTTAGCTATTAATGCACTACGTAAACAACAAGCGATGGTGATTCTTCTAAGAAAGTAGATGACAATGTAAAGATAAAGACAGTGCTGCCATTGATTAACTAAATGGCATGTTGATGAATGACAAACAAGTTTATGTTAGTGTACTTCTGCGCAAACAAGATAGAGAATATGAGGTTGATGATTCATGATGTTAAAGAATTCCCATGGAAAGAATTAATGAGATTTGGAGGGAAGGGCGGTTGAGCCCGAGACTTATTGGGCCACCTGAGAGTTTAAAATGTTCGGACGGTGGTATTCGAGCCAGCCTTACCCCCAAAATTATAGCACGGTCATAACGGGTTTTCATGTGGCCAGGCTACGCCAGTAAAATGCAAATGTTCAACAGATGATAGGAGTACAAGAATGTAGATATACGACCTGGTCCGACTTACGAAAGACAACCTGTGGAAAACCATGGATAGAAAAGAACAAGTAATGAGAAACAAGGTTGGCAGAAGTAGATTATATGAATCTAAGTTAAAGGAATCGGGCCAGATTCATTTCGGAAAGTTTAAATTGAAATAACGTGATGATTATAGAGTAAATGAGACGGAATACCGATAAGGAGGTACCAAGTGCAAAAAGGTGTCTCAATAAAGAGGTGAAGGTGAAAGTAAATAACAGAAGTAAATAAGAATCAGATAATAAGAAGGATGTGATTGATAAAGAAAAGGCTGGGGAAGCAACTATGGAATGAGAAGCAAGGAGTGTTATGAATGGGTTTTCTAATGAATTCTCAGGATGACAACCTGATAGTGTCAATACTATAGTTATGAAAAAGCTAGTAACATGATATGGGATGTCAGTAATAATGATGCCAAGTGAGAAACCTAAGATTTAACCTGAAAGGTTGAAGGATTTCCCGAATGTGAGTATCGCTAAGATTGAACAAGAGTATTTGTCCATAGAATAATGGACAAAGCAGCAAGATATGTTGACACGTGAGATTGCGATCAAATAGTATTGGATATAATTATGATTAATTTCTTCTTTGATAAACCTCTATAGTTCAGAGGTAAATTCTGAGTATGATATTCTACAATCATGGAAGCTTTCTATAATCCTTTAGAACTCTTTTCTCTTCTTCTCTCTTATTCATCTTCTTTATGAATTGAGAAGAACAACCCTTTTTGGAAGGGAGGTACTGCTACGTGACTATCTGTCTATGTGATAGAAGTCTAAGTGGAATGCTATGACTTGTTTAATTGCTTGTCAAGTACTAAAGGCTGGCCCCCTTCTGTACTAACTATGCAATATAACAAATGTTCAATTGATCATAGTGATCTCTCAACAAATCTTTCCACTTCTCTATATTGATCTAGATTGCGAAGATTAAAGCGATCAGGAAATGCACAGTACGAGCGAGGTTACCTCCGAATCGTAGGGTGATAGTGATACCAATGTTACTGCAGGTATCAATAAGGATAAGACTGAGTAAAAGTATAACCCGGATAGTGAGTTGTACGAAAAGTAGCAACGTTGATGGAAAAAGGATAAAGTATGAATTGTAGCACTAGAAGATGTGCTGAGGAAGGGTAGAACGAATAAGAATTGACCGGGAAGCTAAAGAGTGAACGACAGGCAAACGACTCTTTGCTTCCTACCTGATTCCGGGACGGAATCCTTTTAAGGAGGGGAGACTGTAAGAACCCCAAATTTTGGATATAATTAAAACTTTTATTAAGTAATGATAAAATGAGGAACAATGATTCCAACAACAAGGTCACCAGCTCTAATGAATGGTGGTTTCAAAGAACAATGATTGTAATGAATGGATATTGCTTTGGACAATGATCCTGATGCATTGGTATATTGTCAGAATAGAGTAATTCGATGGTTGAGGACCTAGATAAGAATAATCTACCATCCAGGAAGGAGCTAATGGATCCTTGAAGAGAAATGAATACGTGCATAGTATTTCCCATACGTGCATAGTATTTCCCGTACGTGCATAGTATTTCCCGTACGTGCATAGTGTTTCCTGTACGTGCATAGTAATTTGGTGGATGAATAGTGACTTTGTAAGTTGGAAAACTTTTCACGCCACCCTATGTACGGGACGTGTTATGGATGTTTCAAAGTCATATTAGTAATACGCGGAGGAAATAAGTGAATGCAGAGACGATCGGAATTCAGAAATTCCAAATTCTTTTTCGGTACAATATTTGACCGAACCGTAAAGAGCCTATCAATACGATCAAGACAAGAGTATTATAATGTTAAGGATTCAAGGATTTTATTTATTAAGTATGATTTGAGGATTTAGAATGAAAACCTTTGAGTTAGAATAACAAGTGTTCTAGAAATCGCTAGAACTTTATAACAAGATTAAGCGATCAAGCAAACGCGAAAGAAATTACGGATTAAATACGTAACGAGATAAAAAAAAACCCTACTTGATCAGCTGGGGTTATATATAAGAATATTTGGTGGAAATGAAATGAAGAAAAGAAATGAGAAAGGAAGTAATGAGGTGGATGGACAAGAAGAAAACAACAAGGCTTCACATCATCAATTTTTCTAACACACCATAAACCTTTGACACTTGTATTAAGAGGAGTATTAGCAGCTATACCCACTTATACATATCACAAATATCATTTGACAACTAGCCAAGCAAACACCACCTCTCCCCCATTTTTCCAGCAGTTGCATTTTCCAGGGCAGGGGTCTTTGCCATTTTTTTTTTTCACCTAGATCTACTCATCTAAAAATCATGAAAAAATTCATGGAGCTTCTACACATCAAGGTGAAGTTGGGGATTTAATTTCATAATTTTTGAAGATCGTTTGGATGGGTAAATAAATTCGAGAAGTTCACTGTTTTTCCCCCAAAACCAAGGCACTTCGAATTTTGGAGTTTTAAGATTTCAAAATCCACCTTCCAACCATTGTTTGATCTCCAAATTTTTATGGTGAGTCCTATATTTCATAAAAATGATCTCCTAGAAATCTTAGCTTCAAACTCCATGTTTTCCATTTTCAAATAAATCCTCAAAGATGAGGGTGAATAGTGTTTTCAAGAAACTAACTTTGATTTCTTGGTTTCTTTGGATGATTTAAGCTTTGTTAAAGCCATACAAGGACTATATAAGGGTTATTATAGCTTGTACACTCTCCAAGGAAGGTATAATTCTTAAGAACCCAAGATCTTACTTTGAGTTTTATATATGTTCTTGATGGTTTTAGATTAGTTAAGATTATGGTGTTGTTATATGCATAAAAGCATGATTATGTAGTTAGTAGTGATGATTTAAGAGTTTTGATGATTATGATGGTTAATTGAAACCTTCTTGGACTGGTTAAGATGAAAACCATGTATAGTATGCCCGGTGTGGCTTGGATTGATTGTTATGAATTTTAGAACGTTCGATTTATAGCCGTCGTAATGCCGAATTTTCGTTAGACTATTAAACACCGAGCATCACAGTAGCTATAACTCACTGTACAGCTTCATTTTCTGCCATGATAGGATAGATTATGTTTCAAGCTTCGTTTTGATATAAAGATCGCATGAAACGGACTTACGGTTTAGGATTTTTGACCAAATTACTAAAAGTAGTTCGAATCCGTAAACGAAAGTTCGTAACTGTAATTGAACCCTCGTAAACTATGTAACGTCATGGCGAATCTTGGTAAATACATACTAGAGGTAAAAAGGAAGGCGTGAAAGAAAACCGTAAGTCAAAAAGATCATTTTTCGATTTATTAAAAATGTTCGAGTCGAGGTTAAACGCGAACGAACCCCTAAAAGACGACTCTTTTATAACTTCGGTAAAACACTTAGAAAACGGGCGATAAAACTCGGAGTATAATATTGGTTCGTAACGATCAACCTTAGAACTCATATGACTTAAGTATGTCCCAAGTATAAATGCAATGACATGTCGTATTAACGAACGAATGTCGGGTCGGATCAGTGATAAAAGTAATCCACAAAAAGGGGTATAACGAGATAACTCGAGAACGTGTTTCGAATTAAGTATAACTTAACTTTTAATATGTTAAGTGATTAATCCCGAATGCCTTGGCTATTTATAGATCACCAAGCTGAACCGGGACCCGCTACCACTACCCCTTACCGTACTCGACTACCAGGCAAGTTCCAATTCCCTTCTTTTAGGCTGTTGTTGTGATTGAATAAATATATATATATATATATATGCTGATATACATATGCCATTGCATGCATGCCTACTTTCAAGTTGAAGTGATATACTTGTTCCCTGAATGTTATTGTTGGCTTATAAGCTAGATAGTTATATATCAGTTATAAGCCGATTATTGTAAGACCCTCATAGAAGGGCGTATACATCTTATTAATCAAAAATAGACCGGGAGTCAATATTCCTTGATATATCGAGATTACCTCGGAGGAAAATATTTAAGTAAATATTTTCTATTATTTGGGCGACGAATATTATTTGAATATTCGTTCGAGACTAATTATTTTAACGATCCTTACTTCAAATAATTATTTGAACGTAATCATTCGACGAATAATATTCGTCAATATTCATTCGGAGTCGAATTGATTATCGATTATTATTTCGAATACTCTTCTAAAGATGAGACTACTAAATGAATATTATGTGGACATTCATTTAGAATATTATTTCATTAAATAAATATTACTTTTGAAAATTCATTTAAGGTATTAAGTACTTGATGAATATTATCTTCAATATTCATCTGAAGCTTGATTTACTTATCGAATATTATATCGAATATTCCTTTAAAGCTTGGATTACTAAATGAATATTACTTGATATTCATTTAGGATATTATTTATTAAATGAATATTACTTTATTGATATTCATTTAAATTCCTAATTAATTATGAATATTATTTTGAATATTCATCCAGGGTTCTATTTAATCATCGAATATTATTTTAAATATTTTAAATAATCCTTTCAGGTCTTATTGATTAATGAATATTATTTGGAATATTCATTTGAATATTTAATTATGCAATAAATATTCTCTCGATATTTCTTCAAGAATTATTTGAAAAATACTTTGATTAAAGATATTCTTTCATATTCCTGAATATTCTTTAAATATTTTTAATTCAATAAATATTCTCTGAATATTTATTCCATACTTAGAATAACCTCAATAAGGTTTATCTTCTTCGATTATTACGAAAAATATTTCGGAGTCATATTATTATTAATCCTATATCAAGGAAGGTTCTCAGACATTATTCTTCTTTGAGTCTACCTCCTTAATAATAAGGGAACCTTACTTGGAAAATGTTATTTATCTTGTCGACTTCCCGGTCATAAAGTATTCCCTTCACTCGCAACTCGGGTGCTGTTGACTTATTAAGTCGTTGCTTACCTTCTCATCTTTCGAGGGGTAAGATCACTGGAACAAGTTGATATCCGTTACCAAGTAATAGCTTGGGAGTTATTGGTAAATTTTCCTTTCCAACTAGATACGACTACTTTGTGGAGTCTTATCAACAAGTATTATACTTGGGGAAAGGGGGACGAACGTTACATTCAGAATCATGAATTCTATTTGAACTAGGAGTCGTGTAAGAGGCCGAGTAGCGCCGGTCCATCCCCTTTGGCCCAACCGTTGGCCGGGGAGAGCTAGTAAGGCGGTACACAAGTAAAGCCGTCAGTTCTTCCTTCTACCGGTAGTAAATCTAAATTGAGCTGTACGATCTCGACTGATCATCAAGATTGGAACAGCGGGCGCGGTGAATACTCCATCATTGGTTCATCATCCAAATTTATTTATTTCCTGCAACATGATTACTGTTGGCAGAGTTGGAAAAGGGTCATAACTGGAATTGCAACCTTTTCTTGCAAGTTCCTCTTCTTAATAACAATAAGAATATCTCGCTTACTTTGATGTAGCAGATATTTCTACAAACAAATACTTTAAGTTACCTTGTAACTTCATCGTTCATATTATACTGGCATCATTTCCGTAAAGGCATGGCATATGGTTTGAAAGATACTTTTGAACTGTTATACATTATCGTTCAGTCATATATTATTGTTGGTGGGCTATTGCTCACCCTTGCTTTATTATTATATCACAACAATAGCTAGACCAGATGACTCGCACAAGGCGCACTCGACGCGGGCGAGGACGATGAGACTACCAGAGCTGAAGAAGAAGCTATTGGTAGGGTATATTTATTCTTTCAGTACCAAGAATATGGTCTAGTATGCCTTATGTAAATGGATGGCAAAGAGTATGTATTTATATTGAAATTCTTTTGGATTGTAAGAACTCATAATGTGATTAATAAAAATTTGAGTGTTACTCTGATTTCATCTCTGGGACTATAACGGGTGTGTTTTATATTATTGTGTTGGGTTATAGAGACGTAATTTATTTTATGTTAAGGAAAGTTCAAGTGTTGTGGACAGAATTGGAAACCGTAACCACCGGATCCCGGACCCCGGATCTGGGGGTGTTACATAATTGATATTAAAATAATTACAATCTTGTGATTGGTTAACTAATACATGGTAGATTCGGTTATCCTTTAATATAATAAAGGATGTTCAAAAACAATTCATAACTAAAGGATATATAAACGCATGCAATATACTGTTATGTGGATCTATAGAAAATAATATTTGCGGTTATTGAAATTTTTTAAAATTAAAAATTATGTGATATGCGAAGTTATTAAATCAAGATATTTTTATATTTAAATTTAATTTAACCGCGATTAGTAAATTGGAATAAGCATGGTAAATAATAAAAATTTTGTATATGATTGATTAATTTAAAGTTTAGAAGTAAATTTTAATTGCCTCTAAAATAATTTTAAGTTTTTGATTAGTAATTTATTCACCAACCAATAATAATACTCTTATAACATATATTTAATAAATAAAGTAATTAAAATATATGTAGTGTTCGTTTATATGAATTTATTAATTATTTATTATTTTATTAACAAATTGTGAATAAATATATTTTTGAGCCTTTCAAAAAATTGAGTTTTTGAATATATGAATTTTATCCAAACTATTTAAAATTTGATTGAAATCTTGCTCAAAAAAACTTTTTTTGATTCAAATTCGATTTTGTAGTATTGGCTTATATGCATTTATTAATTAATTTTATTAACAAATTATGAATAAATATATTTTTGAGCTCATAAAAAAATCAGATTTTTGAAGGTAAGGATTTTATCCAAACTTATTTAAAATCTGATTTCAAATCCGATTTTTTCAGATTTTTAGTTAAGTTATATTATAATTATTTAAAATCGATTATAACTGTACAATATATATTATACAAATCAATTTATAATGTATGATAATATGATTGTGATTGACTTTATATTAAATTTTTAATAAATTTTAATGTTTCGGCTTTTATATAATAGTATAGATATGAAAAAATAAATTTTAATAATCTAACCCAAATATAGGTTATTTTAAATTGAACAGAATTCTCAATATAAAAATTCACAATTTTTATTTCTCTTCAATTTCTCAGTAGTTTCACTTGGATAATAATTGTTAAATCATCACTAAATTGAAGATAGTTTCTTGTGTTTTGCGTGACCTGTAAAATTGTTCAAATCTGGTTTTTGAACCACAAGATAGAGCAAAAATAGTAAACTGGTCGTGTGAAGTCTAATAAATAATAATTTGCTATATATTTATACTCAAATTTGATTATTATTTTTTCTAAGTCTTTCAAACGTAAGAATTTTTATTTTCTTCAATTAAATATTAAAATTTATCTGATAAAAATAAAATTCAATATATATAAATCTTACCAAATATAAATATAAAGAAATTGTTTAATAAAATATTTTATATAATTATAAATATAAAAAAGAGAAAAAGGACCCTAAGATTGATCTCTAGGAACTTTTCCTGAGATACTTAAAAAATATACTTTAAATCTTATTGGGCCCGCAGGGCTAATTAAAAAATTTTGATTTTACAAAAATGTCCATCCCATAAAAATTCTGATTTGCATATAAATTTCATGTATCTTAGGGAATTTACCTGAGATAGGCTCCCTAATCTCTATAAAAAAAGAGTCGTAGAATTGCACGGGTTATGAGCTAGTAACAACAAAAGACTAGAACTAATACTTGGAAAGTTAATAATGTCATGGATATGATAATTATGAATCAAATAAAAACAAAAAATTGTAACTAATACTTTGAAAAGTAAATATGGTTAATTATAAGATGAACTATATATTGAATCATAACGTTACATCGGCTTCAGTGATAATAAGATACGTTTTTTCCTCTACCGCATCATGTGGTCACTTTACATAGATTTTCCTCTGTACATCACACCTATGGTTGCAACTTGCAAGTCAACAACTATTGGTTTTCGCTGCAGATATATTTGCCTCAAAGTTTCTTGGCAATCTTTTCGACCAAAATGTGGGGTCACAGTTCAACAAAAGATAGAAGAAATGCAGTAGTAAAGATGGGGTCGCGACTGAGGCCGTCGGAATCGCGGCGGTGGTTTTTTCCGGTTGTCCAGTGGTGTAGTCACGGTGGTAGGAGGCCGAGAATGGTGGTAGCGTACGGTGGATCCAACAGTAGTTTTGGTTCCGGTGAAGGTGGTGGTACCGTTAGCAGTTTTTTTTATTAATTTTTGTTTAATTAGTTTTAATATTATTAATGAGGAAATTGAAATCAATTATTTTTATTTAATGTTAATTGATTCTTGTTTTCTTGATTGAGATTTAGAGTAATTGGAGGGATATTTGATAGTGTTTTGACTTTGTTTTGATTTGATTTTTTGACTTTGATTTGATTTGGAGTAATTAGAGGGATATCTTGTTTCTTTCTTGATTAATTGATTTCCTGATTAATTGATTCCCTGATTAAATGCTAATTGATATTTGTTTATTTGATTAATTGACCTCCTAATCAATTGTTTCCTTAATTAAATGTTTTTTGGTTAATTGATTCTCTTAGTTATTGATAATTGATTAACTAATTCCTTTATTAATTATAGCTTGAATAATTATTTGAATATTGTACCACTATTGGGTGTGCCGAAATTGTCGGCTTTTAGACCTTACATAGGTGTTTGTTATCTGTCGTCAGTTGGCGAATTATATCTGTTGACGAATTAGTGTTAGTGGATCAAGGTATCTAGCCAAAGGGATACTCCTTTTGGCTAGAGTAATGTTTGGTTTTGAGTTTAATTTTGCAGGAAGCAGTTTACATGCGAAGAGATAATGGACGGAGGAAGAAGGGAAAGTATATAGAATGTCTTAATTTTTGGTTCAAGGAGCTTTTTGTGTTTCAATGATGTTGGGTTTCATGGAGGGCACTCTTTTCCCACTTGAGTTTTTTTCCCAAAGGGTTTTGTTCTTGTGGGTTTTTAACGAGGCCCTTCTTTGTTCCATTTGTGTCCCTATTAATTGGGTTGAGTATTTTGAAGATCGGCCATGATATATTTTTTTGGAGTGCAAGTTTCTTTGAAGTAAATGTTGGTGACAAATTAGGATTAAGGAGAGCTGGTGGACAGACGGATTTTGAGATAACTGAAGATTGGATCAACAGTCCAAAAGGAGTGTTGATTACATTTGTAGTTGGTTACTATTAGTTTTGTCTTTCTGTATTTTTTCCTTTGGGTGGTTTTTTCGGACTTAAAGGTTCTATTATCTAAACGTCCGGGGGCAACATGCGTGCCTTTCGGTTAGATAATAAACTTTTTTGATCCGGTTTCGCCGGTATTGTATTTCGGTACAATTCATATACGAGAATGTGTATTCTTTGACAAAAAAAAAATATATTGAATCGTAGGGTTGTATAACCATAAATAAAGAGGATGATGATGCCCAATATAATAAGAGAGTAACACATGGATGTCAAATTACATTAGATAAATAAGAATAATTTTTGTATCTTCTAATTTGTGATTCAAATCTTCTTTTTTTTAAAAAAAAAAATATTGCTACACGAATCTTGTTCCTTTTTTTACCATACTGATGTTGGACTATTTTGAACTATTTATATATAATATTATTTTTAATTAATATAAAAATATTATAAAATATTAAAATATCACCAAATAAATTTAATACAATCCATGAGATTATTTACTCTACAAAAATATTGACAAATCAATCTAACAAAATCAAATATAATGTCGAGGGAGTGTAAACAATTTGAGAGACACAGAAAAAAATGGAAAGCTCAGTTTCGTTCCTTATCGGAAAAATTAATGTTTCTAATTCATTTCTTTAATTGCTGAATTGAGACCATTTCGGATGATTAATGATTACCAAGTCAATAGATTCTCTTGATAATGATGTGTATTTCATAAAATTATTGAAATTACACTTTTCTTATGTTGATTACCCTATTTTTTTATGTTACTATGTTGATAATTTTTTGCCTAAAAAACATGCATATAAAAATGCAATAGTAATGTTTGTATTAATATAATAACAAAAGTTCCTTTCAAAACCAAAAAATATAATAACATTAGTTAGATTACTGCAATGTAAAATATTATTTTAATATATTTGTATCAGTAAAATTCAGTAACTATTCATGAGACTAACTAAAGATTTTGTAACTTGTACCCACTCCATCCCATTTTATATGTCCCTTTTATAAAAAACACATATATTAAGGTAAAGGTTAGTTGGATAAAATTTTCTAACTAATACCCTTATTTAATACATTGAAAAATGAGAATAAAGTTAAGTTTGAAAAAGTAAAATTCTAGATACAATAAATGTAGGAATAGTTTTGTAAAACTACCCTTAAATTTGCATAAAAAGAAGAGGGACATGTGATATGGGCTGAAGATAAGCCTTAAAAACACATTTAATGTGGCATTAATTAGGCCAAGAATGGTCCAAACGTGGGGCCCACCAGCTGGGCCCAAAACCCTAATTATAATATTAATTTCGTAATTAATATTAAGGGTAATAAACAGCTCAGCAAATAAGAGTCAAACAAGGATATTACTCTTGCCTGACTTATCCTCCAAGATGCACAATTCAATATGGAAACTGATTTCTACAAGGAATAGATCTAGAACCTTCCTCAAAGACTTGCCCACCAAGTCTCCAAATCCTACCATAATTCTAAGGCTTCTCAGCCTATATAAAGGGCCTGACCCCTCATTCTCAGAACTACGTTGGCTTGATTCTCAATACGAGATACGTAGGCACTCTGTGAGGACCGATTAAAGTCTCGAACGCAGAAACAACCATTAAAGCGCGAAGCTCAACCACCCTAGCAATAATAAAAAATCGTAATCGAGATTCAGATCCACAACATTTGGCGCCGTCTGTGGGACCACAACATCAACCATGGTTCAAACACGGAGAACAACATCAACTGAGGCCGTGCCTCTTAACTCTGCTCCACCAGCCACTTCTGATCCGCTTATCGTCACTGAAGAAGGACAAATACTCCCATCAACAGGGGCGGTCATTCAACCTCTGCCCACTCAGCCCCCAGGGACGACTCCCCAAGTAGAGGGGACCCACTCTGTGATTGTCCATCAAAGCCAAGAAACCAACCCTCTCCAGATGGTGGTTTCTCCTCTTGGTAACGTTGATCGTACGGGGGTACAGATCCATACTACGGATCTCCCTTTGAACACCAACCCTATGTATGGGTTGCCTAATTATCCCCCTCGACGAAGGGAATCTGGACCAAGCGGTCATGCCTTACAGATCCGGGATCGAGAGTATGATGACTACTCTGGCCCCTATACTGATGATTCGTCATCCGAGGATGATGATCGAGATGAAGCCCCGAGGAGGCGACGTGCCAGAAAAGAACCTCAAAGAAGGGCACGAAGAATCCATGATGGACTCCCCATGACAACTACTGAGAAAATCAAGGCTTATGAGGCAGAGATCTTAAAATTGAAGGACGATATTGCAAGAGAACAAGATAGATTGAATCAAACTCAGCCTCCTCCAACTGCCGAGAGGATTCCAATTATAAATTTGGAGAGGCCTTCAAGAAGGCAAAGGAGGGCCGAGGCCCCAACTGAAAAATCAACAAGGGTGGAGACCCCCAGAAGCAACCCTAAGGATCTGATGCCACTTGGGGATCCTGATGATCCCACACCCCCGTTTACGGAGGAGGTGATGAATTCTTGCATCTTAAAGAAGTTCAAGATGCCGACGATCAAGGCCTACGATGGAACGGGCGATCCCGCAAACCATGTCAGGACATTTTCGAATGCACTGCTGTTGCAGCCTGCGAGCGACGCCTTAAAGTGTAGGGCGTTCCCTCAAACCTTGTCTGGCATGGCTCAAAGATGGTATAGCCGCTTACCTGCAAACTCGATTGGCTCTTTCAAGGAGTTAATTGCTGCCTTTGTGAGTCAATTCATCAGCGGAAGAGTTCATGAGAAAAGTTCTGCATCCCTCATGTATGTGGTACAGGGGAAGAATGAGAATCTGAGAGATTATCTCAAGAGGTTCACCAAGGAGACGCTGAATATCACTGATCTGGAAAATAAGGTGGCCATGGTAGCCCTGGAACATGGAACCACTGACCTCTTCTTCAAAAGGTCTTTGGCAAAACATCCTCCTGAAAATATGGCCGAGCTCCAACGAAGAGCCGACAAATATATCAAGGCTGAGGACAGCATGAAGAAGGAAGCCACAGGAGGCAATGGCAAGGTTTCTAATGATTCGAAGAAACGAAAGCAAGAGCAAGAGTACGATGCTAGGGACAAGTATCCCCGGACTAGCAAGGATTCCGAGTCACCACCGAAGAAAGGTTTGGGACCGAGGTTTTCTGATTATGCAAGGTTGAACGCTCCTAGGAGTCAGATCTTGCTAGATATTGAGAAGGATAAAGACTTCCGATGGCCGAAGCCACTTAGGGGTGATCCCGCGAAAAGGAACAAAGATCAATACTGTAGGTACCACCGTGATGTGGGTCATGATACAGATGATTGTAGACAGCTGAAAGATGAGATTGAGTTTTTGATCCGGAAAGGAAAGCTAGGCAGGTTCACGAAGAATGATGATCGCGGTACCCAAAGAAGGGACTATGACAGGAGAGACAATGACAAAAGAGACGGCAATCGTGATCGTAATACACAGCCCCGAGGGCCAGTAATCAATATGATTTGGGGAGGACCGACAGCAGCCGGCACTACCCGGAACTCCCGAAAGGCCTATGCTAGGGAAGTGATGCACATAGTAGGAGAAGCCCCGAAGCGTGCCAAGACTGAGATAGTGATTGGTTTTGATGATTCAGACCTTGAGGGGGTGAAATTCCCCCATGACGACCCGTTGGTCATAACTCCTGTAATTGGAAACTCGGAGGTGAAACGAGTCTTGATAGACAATGGAGCTTCTGTTGATATCTTGTTTCACGATGCGTTTGTGAAAATGGGATACACCGATTCCCAGTTGACCCCCACCAACATGCCAATCTACGGATTTAATGGAGTTGAATCCAAGGTCGAAGGCAC
Organism: Saposhnikovia divaricata; assembly: GCA_036435485.1. Lineage (NCBI taxonomy): Eukaryota > Viridiplantae > Streptophyta > Magnoliopsida > Apiales > Apiaceae > Saposhnikovia > Saposhnikovia divaricata. The sequence continues at coordinate 130,365,061 of CM071594.1, read as the reverse complement.
TATTCAGTTGCCCATGACCATTGGACAGGAACCTAAGGAAGCTACTCAGATGCTGAATTTCCTTGTGATCAAGGCATCCTCAACTTATAATGCAATCCTAGGAAGGACTGGACTTCATGCTTTCAAGGCTGTGGCCTCCACATATCATATGAAGATTAAGTTTCCAACCAGGAATGGTGTTGGAGAACAAAAGGGTGATCAGAAGATGGCGAGAAGTTGTTACATATCCGCACTAAGGGCTGATGGAATCGGGGGGCAGGTACTTCCGATCGAAGACATGGATGTCCGTGGCGATGATGAACACCGAGGAAAGCCAGCAGAGGACTTAATACCTATTCCTCTAGAGCTGGGTGACCCTGAGAAGGTGACTTACATTGGAGCCTCTTTGAAGGAACCCCTGAAGGGCAAGTTGATAGCATTCTTGCAAGAGAATGGCGATGTGTTTGCTTGGACAGTGGCTGATATGCCAGGGATTGATCCCTAACTCATAACTCACAGGTTGAATGTTGATCCCAATCGGAAGATAATACAGCAAAAGAAGAGGAACTTTGCACCTGAAAGGCAAGAGGCCATAAAGCAGGAAGTGGACAAGCTCTTAGAAGCTGGGTTTATCGAAGAGATTCAGTTCCCAGAATGGTTGGCTAACCCGGTGATGGTCAAGAAAGCCAACGATAAGTGGAGGATGTGTATAGACTTCACCGACTTGAATGACGCATGCCCTAAGGATTGCTTCCCTTTACCAAGGATAGACATGTTAATAGATGCCACAGCTGGACATGAGATGCTTAGCTTCATGGATGGTTTCAGCGGCTACAATCAGATTAAGATGCACAAGGATGACGTCCCTAAGGTATCTTTCATAACTGACTTCGGTGTTTTCTGCTATCTTGTTATGGCTTTCGGTCTAAAAAATGCAGGAGCTACTTACCAACGACTGGTGAATAAGATATTCGCCCATCTGATTGGAAAAACCATGGAGGTCTATGTTGATGACATGCTAGTCAAGAGCCTATTCAAGGCAGACCACATTAAGCACCTCAGAGAGGCATTCGAAGTGCTGAGGCACCATAAAATGATGTTGAATCCAGCCAAGTGTGCCTTTGGCGTTGGATCAGGCAAATTCTTGGGTCTTATGGTTTCAAAGCGAGGCATAGAAGCCAATCCTGACAAGATCAAGGCGATCTTAGACATGGAGCCACCACGCTCTATAAGAGATGTGCAGAAGTTGACAGGCCGCGTAGCGGCTTTAGGAAGATTCATCTCCAAGTCTGGTGACAAATGCTTGCCTTTCTTTCAAGCATTGAAGAAGGTGAAAAATTTTGAGTGGACTCGTGAGAGCCAAGAGGCCTTTGAACAACTGAAGAAGTACATGGATGAAGCCCCGTTGTTGGCCAAACCTAGTCCCGGAGAGACTCTTTATATATACCTGGCGGTATCCGAGCAAGCGTTGAGCGCCGTTCTCATCCGAGAAGAGAAGAAGGTCCAGAAACCAATCTATTATGTGAGCAAGGTGTTGCACGGGGCGGAGCTGAATTACTCTCCCGTCGAGAAATTCGCATTGGCATTGATAACAGCCTCGAGGAAGTTACGCCCGTACTTCCAGGCACACAAGATTGAGGTCCTGACGGACCAACAGTTGAGAAACATTTTGCATAGCCCAAAGGCTAGTGGAAGGCTAATCAAGTGGGCGATTGAACTTGGAGAATTTGACATCACATATAAGCCTCGAACAGCCATTAAGGCTCAGGCATTGGCTGACTTCGTGGTTGAATGCACCATTAGCAACCAAGAAGTCGGGGGGCAGGAAATGATAACAACCCCTGAGAAGCAAGATAGAGATGGAGAACTTGAATCTGATCGGAAGGAATACTGGGTGCTCTATTTTGATGGAGCATCAAAAACAAAATCTAGTGGCGCAGGCTTAGTATTGCAAAGCCCCGATGGGTTCACAGTCGAATATGCTTTGAAGTTGGATTTCCAGACAACCAACAATGAAGCTGAGTATGAGGCCTTGATAGCTGGTTTAGGCTTGGCCAGAATCATGAGAGTCAAGAACCTCAAAGTGTGTGGAGATTCAAGATTAGTGGTCTCTCAAGTAAATGGTGAATTTGAGGCCAAGGATGAAACTATGGCAAAGTATCTGCGAGTTGTAAAAGCTGTCATGACTCAGTTTGACGAGTGTTATGTAGAACACATCCCGAGAGAAGAGAACGTTAAGGCCGATGCCCTATCTAAGTTTGCTTCTTCTGAGATAGAAAACTATGAAGGGAGTGTTTACTTCCAGGTCTTGAAGGTCCCGACCATCAACTCAAAATTAGTGGCACCAATTGATGTGGGAAGCTCTTGGATAGATCCTATCAAGGCACACCTTGAGACCGGGTGGCTCCCAGATGATGCCTTGGAGGCACGAAAACTTTCAGTAAGAGCATTGAGATACACCTTGATTGAGGGCATTCTGTATAAGAGATCATTTGTCATCCCGTACTTGAAGTGCTTGAGGCCTCAAGAGGCAAGGGAGGCTTTGGAAGAAGTTCATGAAGGGATCTGTGGGCAGCACCTGGGGGGCAGGGCCCTCGCTCACAAAATAACTCGCTTGGGATTTTACTGGCCAGAGATGCTGGCTGATGCACAGGATTATGTCAAGAGGTGTGACAGGTGCCAGAAGCATGCTCCGATTGTCAGGCAGCCGCCAGAGATGTTAACATCAGTCAATTCCCCCATTCCATTTGCAATGTGGGGGATGGACATTCTTGGTCCTTTCCCTATGGCATCAGCACAGAGGAAGTTTTTTATTGTCGCCATTGACTACTTCACCAAGTGGATTGAGGCTAAGCCTTTAGCCAAAATAACCACCAAGCAAGTTTCCCAGTTCTTTTGGGAGAACATAATCTGCAGATATGGCATCCCGCGAATCCTTGTGACCGATAAATGGGACACAGTTCAATAATGAAGAATTCAAGAAGTACTGTGAGGAGAATGCTATTGAGCTTCGTTTTACCTCGGTAGCATATCCGCAAGCAAATGGACAAGCCGAGGTGGCCAATCGGATCATCCTTGATGGACTTAAGAAAAGGGTTGAACGCTCAAGGAGCACCTGGGTAGACGAGTTACTACCTATACTCTGGGCTTATCGCACTACTTGCAAGGTGACCACAGGAGCAACCCCGTTTCTGCTAGCTTATGGAGCTGAGGCAGTTGTGCCACTGGAGATCATGCATGCATCACCTCGTGTGGAGGCATTTGAACCTGAGACAAATGAAGAAGGTGTGAAGCTCGCCCTAGATCTGATTGATGAAGTCAGGGACGAGGCAAACGCCAGAAATGTGGAGCATCAAAAGAAAGCATCCTTCTATTACAACCACAGGGTTAAGGAGAGGTTCTTTCAACAAGGTGATTTGGTTCTGAGGAAGATCGAGGCTTCTGGAGTTGGCCAAAAAGGAAAACTAGCCCCAAATTGGGAAGGGCCGTATCGAGTCAGGAAGACGTTGGGACGAGGATCATACAAGTTGGAGACCTTGGACGGGGTTGAGGTGCCCCGTACTTGGCATGCCTTGAACCTCAAGATTTATTATGTTTAAGTTGCCTCTGCGAGGATGTAGCTTTTTATTTATCTAGTAGGAGAAGTAGAAATAAGGTTCGATGAAACCATCCCAGGGTTTTGATGCCCCGAGTAGGACAATAATGAGTTGTGTAAGGGTTGAACCCTTTTTGAGTTATTAATGCAAACTTGTTTTCCATTCTATGATTCTATGTTTCGTTTATGTACCAAGCACCTGTTGAGTGTGAGTCTAGGAAGACCAAGTACCGAAAATAAATGAACATACGAATAAAACAAACAAGTGCATAAATAAAGACCCCGAAGGGCCAACGGTTAGGGTTACATCATTTAAACCAAATAAAAGTTTAATCACGAAGTACCGTGATTGAAGTACTAGAAATAAAAGCCACATACGGCTAAGTTAGGCCATGCAAGGCCCGAAGCAATCCCAGCTACTCATCCGAGGAATCCTCCTCGCCATTCTCCTCCTCGTCATTCTCCTCCTCATCAGTCTCTTCCTCGCTACTCTCCTCATCACTCTCTTCCTCAGAGCTGTCCTCATCATGGCCCTCACCCGGTTCGGCTACCGCGACTGGTGGAGCTGTCACTTCCATTGCCTCAACCTCTTCCTCCTCGGAAGATGAGCTATCTTCAACTACCTTGTTCGAGGGGACTGTTGGACGAACTACTCTCCCCTTCTGCACGGTCATAGGCCTTTTCCCTCGAGGATCCGAGGAAATTGAGCCATCCACAGCTGCTCGGACACCCCTCGAACCGGAACCAGAACGACGATGACTTCCCCTAGAGCCGGAGCCCGAAGCCTGAGCTACCGGCATGGCCTCGGCGCCCGAAGCAACTTGACAATACGGACTTGGAAAGTCCCTCGGGAAAACCACAGCAGGATGCCTCTTACTCACAGCATTGATGGCTCGATCCCAGCCAACAGACATGATACCCGGGCGTACTTCATCGTCATGCTTATATATAAGCTCAAAGAAATCCTCAGACTCCTGGTAAGCTTTCACCACTTGCTTGCAGTCTATTGCCCTCTTGTTGTACAGGGAGTCATACTGTCTCTTGATAGAATGAGCATCAGCTTCAGCCCGGATGGCCCTGGACTCCATGTCTTGATATTTCTCATCAAGAGTTGCTTTCTCCTTCTTCAAAGCCACATTCTCATCTCGGTATGCACGACCTAGCCGAGTGCTAGCCTGGAACTGGGCATTCGCCTGGAACAAAGAATCAATAAGTCAGTTATAATCACAAGTTAAGTGAAAACATTATGTCTAGGAAGGAAGGTGGGAAACCTGATATAGAGCTTGAGCCCCGAGTTTCTCCGCTTCGTCAAATTTGTCCCCGGCTGTTACAGTCAGAAGGTCGGGGGGAGTGATGCTGAACTTGGACCAATCCAAGGCTGACTCTGGGCATCCCAAGACAGAATCTTGCTCACAAATTCCCCAACCAGGGATGAAGGGGGTCTTGACTCTCCCGTCAGCATTCCGTGATCTCTTCGAAGAGCATCCCGACAGGAACTGAGGGATCTTCGGCCCGGGTTGAATGCAAGCCGCCTCGGCTTTCTTGATCATCCTTCTAGTAACTTTCGGCTGGTTTTCGGGCCGATTGTCGATCTCCTCAGCAACTGAAAAGACAACAGAAAAGATATCGGAATAAGAACAAACAGGGTTCATAACATGAAGGTAAAAAATTACCATCAGCAGAAAGTAAGCTAAGTCCAGCTTCTACAAGTCTCTTCTCGGTTAAGAAAACTTTGTAGTGAGTACGGCCGTCGTCAGCAAGTAGTCGATCACGATCAAAAAGCTCCTTCTCGTCAAGATCACATACAAAATGTGTAGCATCATGCACTTCCTCAAACTTAGACATAAAGAATTGGCCCCAGTCGCCACCACGCCATACCAGAATCATGAACTCTCTGTCCCAGTAGTGATGGGAATCTGGGAATGAAAAAGCATTCACAATATGTGGAACATTGGATCTATGCTGAATGGTGACCCATCCCTTCTGAACCTCAGAAGAATTCTTGGTGGCGAATATGCTCCTGAACATGGTAGTAGTAGGCTCGATACCTAGATCTCGACATCTCAGCATAAAGATGATAATCAACCGCCATGCATTGGGATACAATTGGCAGGGATGAACCTGAAGCTCCGCTAAGAGCCTTATTATGAACTGGTCTACCGGGAATCTCAGACCTGCTTCCAGGGCACCTTTGTAGACACATAGTCTCTCTGGGTGCCAATTACAGGTTCTGTCAGCTAAGCCAGGAAGGCAAACCTTGATCACGTCCGGAAAGCCATATAACTTCTTAATATTTTCGACATCTTACTTGTCGAACTTGGACGGACTATGATACGCAGCTAACTCAGAGTTGTTGGGAAATGCATCCCTCATAGTACTCAATAAGTCAATTAAAGAATCAAATCGACGATCAATATATCTAGGGGGATTCAGTCGAAGATTACCTCGCAGTGTTTTAGCCAAAGCTCTCTTGGCCATCGCTTCGGACATAGAGAATGATGAAGCTGGAGCGCGGTCGCCATCTGCCATCTTGAGCTCGAACTTGAAGCTAGAACTTGAGAGCTTTAGAACTTGAGAACTTCAGAGAGAATTTTAGAAGTAAGAAGAAGTGAAGTGAATGAAAATGAAGGCTCCTCCCACTCTTTTATAGAAGATGGATGACCTTCTATATCAGGTTGAAACACAGCCTGGTTCGCGTTTGCAGGTCATCTATCGTTCATATACAGAAAGGTGGATTTCATATGCTATATCCGGCAATAATTATACCGGTGTATGTATGATTCCGGGAAAGATAAGAAGGATTTACGTGAAGATATAGTAATAAGCTGTGCCAAGGCACTCATTTGAGCTTAAGGAGCTAATTACGTTTAAGGAAGATAGAATACAATCAGTTAGTCTTTGCTATTAAAGAGACTAATTATGCTCTGAAAGGAGGTGTATAACATCCATGATCAAGGACGTGATTCTGGAACGAGACTCATACATCCATGATCAAGGACGTGATTCTAGAACGAGACTCCAGGCATTGCGAAAAGCTCCGAGAGGCACGACACATCAACAATGGAGCACCTGTCGGGCGATCAAGAAGCACCCGGCAGGCAACCAGAAACACCTGGCAGGCAACCTGGATCCCCTGGCAGCCGACCAGGTGCCATGGAGAGGGTCTGGCCGACCAGGATCTCCTGGCAGCCGACCAGGTGCCATGGAGAGGGTCTGGCCGACCTGGATCTCCTGGCAGCCGACCAGGTGCCATGGAGAGGGTCTGGCCGACCAGGATCTCCTGACAGCCGACCTCATGGATCTCCCGTCAGTTGTTCGAATCGTTTGATGGTTCTGTAAGATCAAGATCGAGGTTCTGGATCCCTAAGATCAAGATCGAGGTTCTGAATCCTTGAAAGTCACGGGTGACCAATATACTAAATCAGAGATCAAGATCGAGATCGAGATCGAGGTTCTGGATCCCTAAGATCGAGATCGAGGTTCTGAATCCTTGAAAGTCACGGGTGACCAATTTACTAAATTAGAGATCAAGATCGAGATCGAGATCGAGGTTCTGGATCCCTAAGATCGAGATCGAGGTTCTGAATCCTTGAAGGTCACGGGTGACCAATATACTAAATCAGAGACCAAGATCGAGATCGAGATCGAGGTTCTGGATCCCTAGTATCGAGATCGAGGTTTTGGATCCTTGAAAGTCATAGGTGACCAAAATACTAAATTGAAGATCAAGTTGAAACGTCATTTAAACACTTCCAAACAACTTGAGGCACCTGTCGGGCGATCAAGAAGCACCCGGCAGGCAACCAGAAGCACCTGGCAGGCAACCAGGATCTCCTGGCAGCCGACCAGGTGCCACAGATGAGGATCGGCCGACCAGGATCTCCTGGCAGCCGACCAGGATCTCCTGGCAGCCGACCAGGAGCATCTGGCAGCTGACCGGGAGCCACAAAGAGGCTCAATCTGACTTCCCGATACTCATTTTGGCACCCCCTTTCGTTTGATTGAATCGTTTGATGGTTTTGCTGAAGGTTTCTCACTTTCCGTGACAAACATCGACCTTCGAATTAGCACCGTTTAGTGCGGTTTTATGCCATTTAACGTCGTTTACACAGACATTGAAACGTCGTTTAAGCATCGCGTGACATCATTAATGTCAACCTGGATCTCCCGTCATCATGTCAGACGATCGAGAAGCACATGTCAGACGATCGAGAAGCACATGTCAGACGATCGAGAAGCACATGTCAGACGATCGAGAAGCACACGTCAGACGATCGAGAAGCACATGTCAGACGATCGAGAAGCACACGTCAGACGATCGAGAAGCACGTGTCAGACGATCGAGAAGCACCCGGCAGGCAACCAGGATCTCCTGGCAGCCGACCAGGTGCATCAAGGAAGGGTCAGCCGACCAGGATCTCCTGGCAGCCGACCAGGATCTCCTGGCAGCCGACCAAGATCTCCTGGCAGCCGACCAGGATCTCCTGGCAGCCGACCAGGAGCACCTGGCAGCTGACCGGGACCCTTATCGGCTGCCTCGTTGCCCGGAAGAGGTTAAAATTTTCCCGAATCTCCTCCGTTTAGCTTTGTTTAGCGCCGATTAGTGCCGATTAACACCGATTAGTGTCGTTTAAGCACTGATTAGTGCCGATTAACACCGATTAGTGTCATTTAAGCACTGATTAGTGCCGATTAACACCGATTAGTGTCGTTTAAGCACTGTTTAGTGCCGATTAACACCGATTAGTATCGTTTAAGCACCGTGAGTGCCAATTTATCCTTTCAACATTGTTTAACACTGTTTAAGCATTGTTTAAGGCCGTTTAGCGCTGTTTAGTGCCGTTTTATGCTGCTTAACGTTGTTTAAACATTGTTTAAGCATCGTTAAGACTGATTAGTGCCGATTAGCATCAAATTAACATTGTCGTGAACGCGTCGGTCGCTCCACGCTTCACATAAAGACAATACTCATGAAACACTAGTGTACAAAGATAAACCCTGATCCGAGTCTCGAGTTAGACAAGTTAAACTTCAAGGAAAGCCTGATCAGCTTTCCTAGAAGTTGGGGGCAAATGATATGGGCTGAAGATAAGCCTTAAAAACACATTTAATGTGGCATTAATTAGGCCAAGAATGGTCCAAACGTGGGGCCCACCAGCTGGGCCCAAAACCCTAATTATAATATTAATTTCGTAATTAATATTAAGGGTAATAAACAGCTCAGCAAATAAGAGTCAAACAAGGATATTACTCTTGCCTGACTTATCCTCCAAGATGCACAATTCAGTATGGAAACTGATTCCTACAAGGAATAGATCTAGAACCTTCCTCAAAGACTTGCCCACCAAGTCTCCAAATCCTACCATAATTCTAAGGCTTCTCAGCCTATATAAAGGGCCTGACCCCTCATTCTCAGAACTACGTTGGCTTGATTCTCAATACGAGATACGTAGGCACTCTGTGAGGACCGATTAAAGTCTCGAACGCAGAAACAGCCATTAAAGCGCGAAGCTCAACCACCCTAGCAATAATAACAAATCGTAATCGAGATTCAGATCCACAACAACATGTAATTTGGGACAAATTTGTTTTCAAAAGGGACATGTATTTTGGGACGGAGGGAGTATTATTATTATGTTAAATTTTGTACGGAGGGAAGTTGCTCACAGTGAAGAAGGGAAAAAGGAGTCAAGATTCTGTGCAGATTGTGTGCATACTTCTTGGAATACTCAAAACAATCGATTCAAAAATTTCTTGTGGACTTTCAAAGAGTAGGGGTGTTGCATTTACCCACACTTCTACCACCGAATATCCTATTATTAAATGTAGGTAGCAAATTAGTTGTCAAAAAAAAATGTAGGTAGCAAATTACATTATTAAATAACATAATACTATAATAAATTGAGAAAAGGGAACATCACATAATATTATTTTGTTAAACCACATTATATTATTATTAGATCAATACTCCTCCATCCCATTTTATATGTCCCTTTTGTAAAAAAACACATATATTAAGGTAAAGGTTAGTTGGATAAAATTTTCTAACTAATACCCTTATTTAATACATTGAAAAATGAGAATAAAGTTAAGTTTGAAAAATTCAAATTCTAGATACAATAGATGTAGGAATAGTTTTGTAAAACTATCTTTAAATTTGCATAAAAAGAAGAGGAACATGTAATTTGGGACAAATTTGTTTTTCAAAAGGGACATGTATTTTGGGACGGAGCGAGTAATAAATTACAAATTGGTAGATTAGGACTAAGAGTGAGTTATTCTGTGTGCTTATCGTGAGTTAGCTCTGAAATTGGCAAATGAAGTTCTACACATAGGAGAAGTTAATAGTCATGGCACATGCCACCTTATTGCTTGGCTTATAGGTAGTCGTTACATTACTTTATCACAAAATATGTTGATACGACCTTCGGAATTTATCTCGTAAAGAAAATTTTGTTCTTTTTTTATTTGTGCCCAATATTAGTTTATTATAATTTCTTATACTAGTTATGTTAACTTTTTTGGAATGTGCATAGTTTCGACTTGATACCTCAGAAAAGGGTAATCTTTTCCTCTTGCAATTAGAACCATAATGGAATTTCCTATAAAATACATGTCAAAACACACAACTTCATATTTGAATTGTTCTCTGTTCTCAAAATGTTTAACATTAACTTAACTCACAAATTGGATGCTCTGGAAAAAATAAATAAAGGATGAACAACTTGTTAGTTATGCACTTTTTGTGATTGCGAATATTATGACATGGGAAATTATAGAAGAACGTCTAGTATGATTAAGCAACATGTACGAGTTGGACGTATTCTTACACATCTTAAAGGGGATCTACGACTGCTCCAACTTTCAACTAAATTTGTCCAATTTAAAATTTGCTGAATCATAGAAATATTAGCTATTGATTTAAATCTGTCCAATTTGAAACTTGCTGAATCATAGAAATATTAGTTGTTGAAAATACAACAGTAATAAAACTTAGTTCAATACTCCTGAATTTACCAGATTCAACTAATCATTTAACTATAAATGATTTTATAGAGTATGTAGATGGGAGCCGACATTGTACAACCTCTACACAATCTCCCCCTTCTTGGAGTGATGACCTGGAAACGAAGGTGAAGGCAGCATGAACACTAATTTTTATTTGCAACTTTTTATATTAGTCAGTACATATAATTTCAACAAATTTGAGTGTTTACCTAATTGTCAACAATATTATAGTACTCAGTTAGTGGAGTATAAAGTATACATGTATCACTAGAATGGTGTCCGCTGCGATGGTCTTACTTTATATAAAAAATTTCGAACATTGATCTCAAATCTTTTTTTTAATTGTATTTTGACTTTGTTTATTATATACAATATGTAATTTGATCTATATTACCACACTTAGCTCTTTGATATTTATTTACTTACTACTTTTTGATTAATGATTTCTTGAATGTGTTGTTAATGTTTTAGTAGTTGTATAAGTTATAAGTAATAAAATTCTTAGATTTTTGATAAGGGTTTATTGGTTTATTGTTATGTTATACTATGTTTTCTATAGAAAATATAAGCTGATGAATAAATCAATGAATTATAAAACCATTAATCACATAGTAATTATCTGAAATATTAGAATCATTTTAATAATATACTAATAAAAATTCATTATGGAATTATAATCATACTTTAACAAAATCCATTAGTACTACACAATAAAATTTTTCATATTCTTACATAATCACCAACCCAAATATTCATAACTAGATCATAAACAAAATGTAACCAAAATTGCATAAAGTATCAGTGAAAGAGCTTTTACGAATCTCAACCATTACTAAAATTGTTTGGTCCTTCAATTGCTTTATGTCCTCAACCAACACTGCATGATTAGCTTGAATCTCTTAAATATAGTTTTGAAAAATAGCATCATCTCTTCGATCTTTCTGGTCAAGGATTTCATTTTAATTTACAAATTCATCAAGGATTTTTCCATTGTTTAATTGTTTTGATTAAACGTTTCATTTGCCGAAGAATCAATACTACTTCCCGGAATGAAGTCTCGCTTTTGTTTTCTTTGTTGAGTATTGAATACAGTAAAAGAATACAGAGGGGGGTGAATGGATTCTTGAACTTTTCTTTGTTCTTGAATCTTTGCAACAAGATATGTGTTGAGTGTGTGAGATATGTAAGTGCAGATAACAAAGACAAACACAACACAATATCACTTTAATCTAATATTTTATTAGATAAAGATTTTGCTACAATCTGTGAATACAAATGATAGTATTCTCAGCTTCGTTTTTCTCAGAGAGATATTTCTTATGATGTATATGAAACTCTTATCTCTAAAAACTTATCTGCTAAGGAAGTGATGCTGTATTTTTTATAGACATGGATACACCTACTTACTACAAATAAGGTAGGTAAAACAAACTACTTTCCAGTATGTCTATCTCATTTGAGTAAGAGTCCAAACGGCTACAGATTTGACTTTGCAAAGCCTGTTCAGATCTACTTCTTTAGCTCCTTGTCCCTTTGTCTTATCTCTCCAAGCTTCTTTGTAGGCTTTCCAATGTGCTTTATAGTACATAGTCAAATAAAGCGTCTTGGCTTGTTGCAGGTTTCTGACTTGTACAATTCTTCAGTATTTTGTCTCCAAGAATGTATTCGAGAAGTGGCTAAGTGATTGATTCGAGAACTCGAATTGACTTAATCGATAACTCTGAGTTCTCGAATAGTGTTATATTGACATATTGAATCACTTCTCGAATAGCTCTTTTCTCTGGGACTCCTTGAGATATCGAATAGAGCATTTTGACATATCAAATTCCTGAGATGTCGAATAGCTTCTTTAGTCCTTGAGATATCGAATAGAGCATTGACTTGTTGACTCTTAGAGAACTCGAATGATGCTTTGACTTGTTGACTCCATGAGTTCTCGAATAGAGTAATAGACATATCGAATCTCTGAGATATCGAACAGTGTATTCAGAGATATCGAATAGTGTCTTCTGAGATATCGAATCTCCGACTTCTCGAATGCTAGACTTCTCGAATAGACAAATGTACTTCTCGAATTGGTACTTAGGCAAATTCTTCATTTCTTCAAATCCCAACTGTGATTATTTGGCACTCTTTATCTCCTTGCTTGAGGCATGAACCTTGGAACTTCTTTCAAGCATTATTCTTGACTTTATCAGTACAGTTACACAACTAGGATTTGATGCCTATTACAAGTACAGAACAAATAGAAACTCTACAACTAGAGGTTCCCTCAGTTAAGAGGTCATGTAGGTAATGCATAGCATTACACACACTTAGGCTTGTTATTAGATGTATTCAGGCATGCCTCTGTGACTAACAATCTCCCCCAAATTGTGAGTAAGACCCTTAGTCACAATTTCATGTCTGATAACAAGCCTAACATACATAAAGAAAAAACTTGACAGTACATGTATGAATTTTGATTAGCAATGTGGATAGAACTACAGGGTGAGTAATCTTACAGCCTATGATGAAGTACTAGCCATTGTCATTTGTTTCCCTTTCCATAGCTTTGGCTTGCAAATCATCATATGCTTTCTGTCTTCTTTCTTTCTCCTTCCTTGTATTCTCATCTATAGCTTTTATTATTTCTGCCATAGCATCCAATTCTTCAAACAAAATTGAGTCTTTGAAATCTTCAAGTACTGGTTTCAGAATGTTTGCAGGATAGTGGTTGAGTAGATTCATTCTGATGTGGACTTGATCCCCATTTCTCCTCCTATACTTCACCACATAGGGGTTAAATTGAACTCTACACAATCCCTTTGCCCTTAGCTTTTCTGCTTCAATCTCCAGTCTTTCAATTTCTTTCTCCCTTGCTAGCCATTTCTCAAGACACTCTTTTCTGATTCTCTCCTCATGATCTCTCTTCATCTTCACAAAATCAATTAGCTCCAGCTTCCATACTCTTTCCACTTTATCTTCTGAGCTCAACAATGCAATGATTCTTTCTATGTCATGTAGCTTGCCCCAGTGTTGACATCCTCCTTGTTTGAATTTCTCCTCCCTTCCATCAGTATATTTGATTTCAAGGCAGTTATCAACAATGGCAACATGGTAGATTCTTTGAGCTTGTAAGAATTGCAGTTGGTCTTCATCAAAATCTTCATCTAGTGGTTGGAGTTGTAGGCCTGGATAGATTGTCAGAGTCCTTGATTTGGATAGCTTTGGTTTCCTTGCAGCTTGTTTGAATTTGATCCTTTTAACATGGTTGCCTGGCAGTAGCATATGACCTTTGTTTGTGGACCATTGTAGTATTCCATTAGCAGTTTGCATTTTGAAATATACAGATGGTTTCTTGACTTGAATCTTCTTCTCTTCTTGAGGTGGCAAGACAGTTGCAGAAGCCATAGATGTAGATTTTGGTAGGTCACTACTAACAGTATTCACCCTTGACTTAGAGTCTTGTGATGTGGTGAGGTTACTGTCAACAATGCCTAAGGCTTGCTGTCTTCCACTCTTCCTCTCAGAGACTTTACCTTGGTCATCATCATTCTTCTTCTCCTTACCATCCTTCTTCTTCTTTTTTATCTTTATCATCCTTATCACTCCTGTGATGCCTTCTCCTTCCATCACTTTTGTCTCCATCCTTGTCTTGATCACTATCCTTGCTAGGGTTGAACTTAGCAGAATCAGGTACAATGCCAGTTGCAATGTATGACCTGAGATAAGATATAGCTTCCAATTCTTCTGCTGTTCTTAAACCCTTCTTCTTGTTCAACTGCTCAATGATGGCAATAATAGAAGATTTGTTCTGAGGAATTAGATGCTTAGGAATGACCAGCTGCTTGATATCATCAATTCTTGTTGCAGCCTGATAGGTGATGGTTCTAGGATTTGTGAATACTTCAGGTAGCCTTGATGGTTGACCATCCCTTAACTCTTCAAAGAGACTCTTGCAGTTTTCATCCTTCTTTTCAATCATTCCAAGGAACACATCCACTTCTGAGTGCTTTAGACCCTGTAGAGTGTTGATGGTTAAGTGCCATATCTTATTCTTCCCTACCATCATTATCTCTTTGAGCCATAGGCCGTCAACTCTCCTTGGTACTACAGTGAGAAAGTCAATCTGACTCTTCAAACTCCCATGATATGATAAAGCATCACCAGCCTGTTCTCTTGAGACTTTCAGAAACTCCAAGAATGCACCATCATGATAGACATTTGAGTTTGCAATTTCTTGTAGCTTGGCCTCAGTGACCACCTTCACTTCTACTGGCTTGGCACTCTTAGATATGGAGATTTGAGGTCTGTCAGATAGCATACTCCCTGCAACCACTGTGGTTGTAATAGATTGCTTTTGACCACTGGAAGTAGTGATGTGCACAGTTGGTAGAGTGACAACTGGCAGAGAACTAGGAGGCTTATCAACTTTGTCTTTTCCTTTGCCAGGCACATGAGTTAGAGATTTTGAAGTTCTTTGATGACCACCTTCAATGATTTTGATGCCCTTTACTGGTGGTTTCTCCCCCTTTGTATTTGAGTTTCTTGATGTCCTCTTCTCCCCCTTAGGCTTGTTGTCAGGCACAGAGGCTGTGGGAGTGACCTTTGGGGTTGAAGATTCTTCAGATAGAGGGAGACCCATGTGCTTTATCATTGCAGACAACATTGATTGTTGATGCAGAAGAACATCAGCTGTGGTGGTGGCTTGAGTGTTCAACTGCTCAGTCAGAGTTTGTACCTTGTCTGTAAGATGAGCATTAGACTGAGTGAGAGTAGCTACCTCCTTTTCAAGTGCATCTACCTTGCTGAACAATGCAGTGGATTTGAAGCCAGACAGGGATTGTTCTTTAAGTCTCTGCACTTCAAACCTAGACATTTCATGCACAGGGACCTCAGTGACCAGCTTGTCTCCATATTGATTTGCAAAGAGGGTCCTGAGCATGGCATTGGCTTCAGTTGTCTGATCAGTGAGATTTTGGAATTTGTGCCCTAGGCCTGTGACAACATCCTTGAGAATAGCCAAACCATTGTCCATCTTGGTGCAGTTAGACTTACAGGCTAGAATGTCCTTGACTACAGTCTCCAATTGAGGGAATTTGGAATCAAAAGTCCTCTTTATCTCATGCACCTCCTTGGTTGTGGCTGAACATACTTCATTAACTTCTGTCTTTAGACCTTTGCCAAGGTAGTGTGCAGCCTTCAAAATGCCCTTGTAGCTGTCATTCACTGCTTCATACACATCAGTAGGGGTGAGAGATTTGGCATTGGACCCTAGTGAAGTGATGTATTCTTCTCTGAGGTACTGGAGACCTTCTGAGAGAGAGATGTCACTCTTTCCTTGTAGCCAAGCATCTACGTTTCCATCCCTCTCAGTTTCATCTATGATCTTAGCCTTCTTTATTTCTACATCATCTCCGTGGCATAAGAGGATAGCTTCAAAGTCTGGATTGGGCATGTTTGTAGTGAGAAGGTGCTGAGCAATCTTTGTGAACTCAGGGATCTGATCCACAATTAAGCTTTGGAGTGCTTCAACCGTCAATTGTGGTGGAACAGACCCTGATCCTGAAGCACTGTCATGTTGCACAGGCTTCAGCCATTGAGACATATAGTTAGAGCTAGAGCTAGGCAAGCTAGACTCCTCAGTTACAGATGCAACTTCTGTAACCGGATGGAAAGACTCTACTATTGTTGTCTCCACAGGAGTGGGATGAGTTACAACAGTAGTTGACACAGGCACATAGTCTCTAGTTAAAACTAGTGAATTCTCTGTGTTTGTGATGGTGTCATTAGGAGATGCCCCAGCATGCATTCCCTGACCATCTAAATGTGGTACCTGGGTGGTGAGCAAGGTGTCATGCACCAAGTCACTTGAATCCATTGGCTCATCAAGAGAAAAGAGTTCTTGATGATCAATGCCTTGCTTCCCAATTTCTTGAGTTGCAGGCTCCAAAGAAATATGAGTGGTAGATTCTGGAAGAGAAGTGTGTTGTAGATTAGATTTTGGCAACTCCCCCTGAGAGATAGAGGGAGTTTCAATTGTGATGTGCTCTCCACTCAGTGTTGTGTCAGCCTTATCACTCCCTTGTGCTGACTCTTTACAGATAGGTGCATTGGGGAGGATGCTTGATTCTATAGATGCACCCTGTTGAGAGCATACATCTAGTGAGCTGTGTGCCCCTGATTTTACAACTTCAGCCATTTGGGTGATTGAAGAGGTGGTTTTAGATTTCTTCTTCTTCTTTAGGCTAATGATAGGTGACTCATATTCCTCACCTCCTAAACCTAATTCTACAGCCAAGGCTGCTTCAGTTAAGATGGTTAAAGGTTCAGAAGCAACCTGTTTTCTCTTCTTTTACTAACATCACCCTTTTGAGAGGATGATGCAGTTGGCTCTGTGTTTGGTAGAGTGTTTGTCTGAGAGGGTTGGTTAGCTAGCCTTGGGTTAGCATTGTGTTCTTCTTGCTTAGGCTGTGCTAACTGAGACTTAGACTCAAATATTGGCATGTTGTGGGGGTAAGACCTAAACAAACCCTCCATGTGGGGAGTTATCTTAAGCCTTACATCCACATCATTCCTAGTCTCCAAGTTACCAAAAATAAGTTTGGTCATGGACCTAGGATATCCTATTTTACTTTTATCTAATCCAGGCAATTCAATCAATGAAGCATTTTTAAAATTAAGTACTGATTGAATAAAGCGGGGAAAGAAAATTTCAGTACCTCTCTTGGCTATGTTCTTACCAAGTCTCCCATATAGCTCTTGTATGATGAGATGTCCAACATCTATCTTTCTCCCATGAGCCAAGGCATAGGCAAGCTGCTGCACAGGTGTACTAATCTGATCAAAGCTCGATTTCCTGGCAGTGAATACATGAATGAGTGTAGCAAAAACATAGCTCCATTCCTTTCTCAAGTACTTCCTATTCAGCTTTCCAAGTTTAATAGCCTCTGAGTAGTTGATAAATTCAAAGAATTCTTCCAACTCAGCATCTGTGGCCAGGGAGTCATATGCCTCTTGCTGCAAATCCAAGGCTTGATTTATGTCTGCGGTAGTGATAGTAATATCCACGCCTTGAATCTTGCAGTAGACAACATATGAGGTAATAGCATTCTCAAGGGCGATGACCTCTACTGTAGCTGTCCTCCAGAATTGTTCTAATAAGTCTATGTACAGGGTTGGGTTGGCTGATAGTGCACCCTTGATGTAAGATTCAGACAACCATCGAACAAAGCACTTGAAATTAGCATTGGGTGCTTCCACATCACTGGTAATTGCGATGAAATTGGTTTGGGATGGTATGGTGAGTTGAGTGTTTGCCATTTGGGTAGAGAAGAAAAGAGAATTAAGGTTGAAGAAGAAATTCGCAGTTAGGGTTTTCAGAGGTTTTAAGAGTTTAGATGCTTGAGAAATCGAACGAAATGAGTTGAACAGTTGTGAAATTGTATATATATGAATAACTTGAGTTGTCGATTAGATATGAGTTTTGTATCGACAAGACCGTCATTCGAGAATTATAAAACAACTATTCGATAAGTCAAGAAAGGCTTATTCGATATCTCAAGCAGTTTGTAACTCACAACAGACAGTTATTTAACTCAGAAAATAATTCTAAGCTAAATAAAATGTGTTTTTATGAGCAAAATGAAATTTTGAATATAAATCCAAAAAGCGATTAAGTGTCAGCGAAAAATCAGCCTTTTCAAATGATTCGATAACTCAAAGATAGTATTCGAGAACTCCATCGCTAGAGAACTAAAATACTCTATTCGAGAACTCAGAATGTGCTATCCGATTTCTCCAAAAGACACTATTCGAGAACTCAAGAGGGTTCTAGATAGGCCTATTCGAGAACTCGAGCCATGACAAAACAATGAACCATTCGAAAAGTCTGACTTATCGAACTATACTTTTCACTCATAAAATTCAATTTTCACTATCTTTTAAAATTTACCAGAAATATTCACTGAAGAATATTCTACCAAATTGAATAGTGATTCTCTCAAAATTTCACAGAAATTTCAAGCTAAAGATGTATGATTTTCAACATATGCAGCATTGTGGAATATTTATAAATCATACTCCAGCCAATACTTACTTCAAAAATATTGAGCATTTGATAAAGTAAGTATTTACTGCTGCAACAATCTAGTTGATATATTCACTTAGCCAGAATTTGAAGAATTCAGCATTCCAATCTCACTAACCAACCTTGTGAAGGTGGCTTCATCTAATGGCTTAGTGAATATGTCAGCTAGTTGTTTCTCTGTGGGAACATAATGTAACTCAATGGTTCCATTAGTTGCATGCTCCCTTATGAAGTGATATCTGATGTCAATGTGCTTTGTCCTAGAATGATTGACAGGATTGGAAACTATAGAGATTGCACTTGTATTGCATGATTGGAATTCTTTCCAACACAAGTCCATAATCTCTAAGTTGGTTTCTGATCCAAAGCACTTGAGCACAGCAACTTCCAGCAGCTATGTACTCAGCTTCAGCTGTGGAAGTTGACACAGATTTTTGTTTCTTGCTGTACCAAGAGACTAACCTTTGTCCAAGAAACTGGCAGCTACCTGAGGTGTTTTTCCTATCCACTCTGCATCCAGCATAATCAGCATCAGAATAACCAACCAGATTGAACCCTGTGTCCTTAGGATACCATAACCCCAAGTTTGGTGTGTCCTTCAGATATCTGAAAATCCTCTTTATTGCTTTCATATGTGATTCCTTTGGATTTGATTGAAACCTTGCACACAAGCATGTTGCAAACATGATGTCTGGCCTACTAGCAGTGAGGTAGAGTAGAGAACCAACCATGCCTCTGTAGATTGAGATATCTACCTTCTTGCCCTTAACATCTTCATCTAACTTGGTGGAAGTGGCCATGGGTGTCTTTGCAGGCGAGCATTCTTCTAAGTCAAATTTCTTCAATAGATCCTTGATGTATTTGGTTTGACTTATAAAAATGCCATCCTTCTTTTACTCACTTGCAGCCCGAGAAAGAATGTTAATTCTCCCATCATACTCATCTCATATCTGCTCTGCATGAGATTAGAGAATTTCTCACACAACTTCTCATTTGTAGAGCCAAATATGATATCATCCACATAGATTTGAACTAAGATAATATCATCACCATGTTTCTTGTAAAACAGTGTCTTGTCCAGTGTCCCTCTAATGAATTGATTCTCCAGTAGAAATTGTGACAATGTGTCATACCATGCCCTAGGAGCTTGCTTAAGTCCATACAATGCTTTAAGCAATCTGTAGACAAGGTGAGGGAATTGTGGATCCTCAAAGCCAGGTGGCTGTTGCACATATACTTCTTCTTCCAACTCCCCATTCAGAAATGCACTCTTGACATCCATTTGATAAACCTTGAAATTAGAATGTGCAGCAAATGCCAAGAAAATTCTGATGGCCTCTAGTCTAGCAACAGGGGCAAAAGTCTCATCATAGTCAATGCCTTCCTGTTGAGAATATCCTTTTGCAACCAACCTTGCTTTGTTTCTTATGACTACACCATTTTCCTCCAACTTATTCCTTAGAACCCATTTTGTCCCAACAATGGTTCTATCCTTTGGTGCAGACACAAGTTCCCATACTTTGCTTCTTTCAAATTGGTTTAGCTCCTCTTGCATAACAATTATCCAATCAGGATACAACAATGCATCATCAAGTTTCTTAGGCTCAACTTGGGATAGAAAGCAACCATAGAGACATTCATTTAGAGTTGCTCTCCTTGTATTTGGATCTCCAATTATCTGATCTGTAGTATGTGATCTATCCCATTTCCTTGTATGTTCAGATTGATTTCTCAGCCTTGATGTTGCTTCATCATCCAGATCATGATCTTACATTTCCTCCCCCTGTGAAGTTGCCACTAATCACAGGTGTGTCTTGGATGCTTGTTTCTTCATTATTGGTTGACACAGGTTCTTCATTCACTTGAGTTTGTTGGATTGTGGGCTCAAATTCAGTTTCAATCTCCTCATCAGAATCATCTAGATTATCAAACTTCAGAGGATCTTTATCTTCATCATTGGCTTCTTCTAATCCAGGTAGTTTGCTGTCATCAAATGTCACATCTGTGCTTTCCATAACTTTCTTTTGAGTGATGACATAAACTTTGTATGCAATTCTTTCCATAGAGTAGCCAAGAAATATTCCTTCAAATGCTTTTGCATCAAACTTTCCAACATATTCTGAGTTGTCTTTTAACACAAAGCATTTGCTTCCAAAAGTATGAACATACTTTAGAGTGGGCTTCTTTCCAGTCATCAAGTTGTAAGGTGTCTTTCCAGTGTTTTTGTTGATGAGGGTTCTGTTTTGGATATAGCATGCAGTGCTCACAACCTCAGCCCAAAAACATATAGGCATCTTTGCATCAAGTAACATTGTTCTAGCAGCCTCAATCAGAGTTCTATTCTTTCTCTCAACAACTCCATTTTGTTGTGGAGTCCTTGGAGCTGAGAATTGTTGAGAAATACTATTCTCTTTGCAGAATGCTTCAAGCATGGCATTTCTGAACTCTGTTCCATTATCACTTCTTAATGCAATCACACTTGCATTGATGGCCTTTGCTTCCTTGTCAATTTTCTTTATATGCTCAATGATTACTTGTGAAGCCTCATCCTTTGATGCCAGAAATTCTACCCATGTATACCTTGTGAAATCATCAACCATCACCAGAGCATACTTTTTCCTTCCTAGTGACATAATATTGACAGGCCCAAACAAGTCCATATGAATTAGTTGTAGGGGCTTGGTTATTGATGTCACTGTCTTTGACTTGTGGCTTGATCTTTTCATTTTTCCCTTTTGACAAGCCTCACACACTCCTTCTTGATAGAATTCAAGTGTGGGCATGCCTCTCACTAACTCCCTTTTGACAAGAGAATTAATGCCTTTGAAGCTGAAGTGTGATAGCTTCTTATGCCACATCCAACTATCTTCATTTGATGCTAAGCAACAAATTTTGTCCTTGTTTGCAGAGTTCTAACAGGCTTCCTTTCCTTACTCCAGATAGAGCAAAGTCACCAGTCTTCTTATGGGTGATCAAACATTCATCTTTGTCAAAATTCACTTTGAAGCCTCTGTCAGTAAATTGACCAACACTCAGTAGATTGTGCTTAAGTCCCTTGACCAGTGCTACATTTTCAATGATGACATTTCCAATTTCAAATTTAGCTATGAAAGACATGGAATTAAAGGCTCAAATTCATAGGATAACTTAGTTATGGAATATAGAACTCACCCAAATTATCTTAAAATTAATGAATGGTTGAAGATTGGATTTCTCCTTGCAAATTGGAGCTAGGCCGAGAGCACCTTATGTGTTCTTGGTTTGGTTTTGTTTTGTTTTTGTTTTAATACAATGATATCATTCATGTAATATTTATCTAAATAATGGATGCATCTCTTACTTTTGTGTTGGCTAATTGTCATTAGTCCAAGTGTTAGCACCAAATTATGCAACTCCATTTTGTAAAAAATGCAACTAAACCATTCCTTTATTAGTAGGTTTACATTTAAGTCATTTGGTTTCTCCTTTTTCCACCAATTCGATTTCCTTTGTGTCTCGTTAATAAAATTAATACGTTACGACTTATATGTAGCACTCCATTGCTTCACTGTGATACAATTCCTTAATTCCATATTATATCCATTGATCCTTCAGTATCTTGGAAATTTCGGGAGAAATAAAAGTGCTATTTTTCAAATTCTGACATCATTTGCATACAATTATTTTGTCCATGGATCATAAATATAAACTCAGAAATCCGTTCCGGGTTCTTCTATATAGTATCGTCTAATAATATTCTAGTTTCCACCAAAAATACTATTCATCACTTATTTTTCTTTTATTCCTTATATATTGTAAAAATGTACTTGTCCCCTTTCGAGCGTTCCTTAACTCTTTCTCGGAACCACTGAACTAATAATAGATATTGATTTGGATGACATGAGAATATTCTTCCTCCGTGGAATTACCATATCTTACTTCCCTGGGAGATAGATTATTCTTACCTAAGTTGTCAGTCCATTGCATGGTTCATGGCATATAAGCAATTGAATACAAATCCATTCGATAATCATTCATTATGACCATCGTTACACTGATACTCCATTACATAATAAAAGTTTTTAATTCTTCCAAAAATCTGGGTTCTTACAGTCTCCCCCCTTAAAAGGATTCCGTCCCGGAATCAGTTTAAAAATAGATGGGGGTACCTTTCCAGCATTTCGCTCTCTATTTCCCAAGTCGATTCTTCCACATTATGGTTCTGCCACAAAACTCTGACTAGCTTGACAACCTTGTTTCAGAGCACTTGTTCTTTTGGATCTATGATTTCCACAGGTTGCTCTACATAGGTCAAGTCTGGTTGCATGTCCACTTGCTCATACTCTACAATGTGCTTGGCATCCGGATTATACTTCCTCAGCATCGAAACATGGAACACATTATGCACCTGCTGTAGATTCGGGGGCAATGCCAGTTCATAAGCTAGTTCCCCAATCCTTCTTAAGATCTCAAATGGTCTAATGTATCTGGGACTCAGATTTCCTTTCTTTCCAAATCTCATTAAACCTTACCAAGGTGACACCTTCAAGAACACTAGGTCTCCCACTTCGTATTCTTTGCCTTTCCGAGCTAAGTCGGCATATTTCTTTTGTCGATCCTGGGCTGCTACCAGCCGTCCTCTGATTAGATCTACTGCATCTTTAGTTCGTTGGACCACTTCGGGCCCGAGCATCTTTCGCTCCCCAACCTCATCCCAATACAAGGGATATCGACATTTCCTTCCATAAAGGGCCTCATAAGGTGGCATTCCTATACTTGAATGGAAACTGTTATTGTAGGAAAACTCAATCAATGGCAAGTGATCATCCCAATTTCCTTTAAAGTCTATAGCACAGACTCTCAACATATCCTCTAGCGTTTGGATGGTCCTTTCACTTTGCCCATCTGTCTGGGGGTGGTAGGCTGTGCTCATGTTCAGCCGGGTTCCTACACATTCTTGAAAACTTCTCCAAAACCTGGAGTTAAATCTAGGATCTCGATCGGATACTATTGCGACTGGGACTCCATGTCGCGCCACTATCTCTTTTAAGTAGATATCTACTAGTCTGTCGACCGTGTACCTTTCATTGATCGGGAGAAAGTGAGCTGACTTCGTCAGTCGATCTACAATTACCCATATGGCGTCATGATTAGCCTTGGTCCTTGGTAAACATACTACGAAATCCATGGCTATGTGTTCCCATTTCCATTCTGGAATCTCTAAGGGGTGTAGAAGTCCGCTGGGCCTCTAGTGCTCTGCTTTCACTCGCTGGCAGGTCAAGCATCTGCTTACCCACTCTGCTACGTCCTTTTTCATATTGGGCCACCAGTAGTACTCCTTCAGATCTCTATACATCTTAGTACTACCGGGGTGTACTGAGTATCTTGAGTTGTGTGCCTCATATAAAATCTCGTCCTTGAGTTCCCGAACATTTGGGATCCATATCCTCCATGCATACCTCATGATCCATTCTTTATCTCTTTCACACTTAATTTCTTCTCCAGTCATTATCTCTTCCTTCGAGTTATTTTCTTCCTCCATTATTTGTTCTTGGCATAGTCTAATCTTTTCTAATAATGGGGGTTGAATTTGAATTTCCATCAACCTTTCTTGACCATCTCCTGGTATCCTTACCTCGATTTCCAACTTCTCGGAGTCTTTTATCAACTCTTTCTCTGAAGTCATCATCTTTAACTTCTCTTTCCTGCTAACGGCATCAGCCACCACATTGGCCTTACCCGGGTGATAACAGATCTCACAATCATAATCTTTGATCAATTCTAGCCATCTTCTCTGGCGCATGTTAAGCTCCTTCTGGGTGAAGATATACTTAAGGCTCTTATGGTCAGTGTAAATCTCACACCTCTCTCCATATAAATAATGTCTCCAGATTTTCAACGCGAATACTATGGCAGCTAACTCCAGATCATGGGTAGGGTACTTTAACTCATACTCCTTCAATTGTCTTGACACATATGCAACCACCTTGCCGTGCTGCATAAGTACACAACCTAAGCCCTTATGGGATGCTGATAAGTGTGCATTTAATTCTAATATTGCCCCTATATTTAAGTTATTTTGCATTGATTTGGATTTTTATTTAATTAATTCTAATGTTTTATTGTAGGAATTAAGGAGTTATAATAAAGGAAGGCTTGGAGTTTAAATAGCAAGAGATGGAGATAAATTTGATTAAAATTCGGATTTTTTGGGTAGCTTGCGCAGTCGGCACTGTTTGGGCCATATCTGGAGTTCTAGAAGTCCGATTCTGACGATTCAACAGCCCACGGAAAACTTATGAGAAGGGCTTTATTTCTGAAGTGGTCTTGTATTTAAAATCCAGCCGAATCAGCCCAGAATCTGAGTCAAAAAGTCAACTACGAATTTCTTCTTCTTGGAAATCAATTTTGATTTGGAATTTTCCTTGTATTTGTATTAAATATTTAAAAATACTTTTATTAGAGATAATATAGGATATACATCAGACCTAATTAGAGATACACATCGTACGAGAAAGAGAGGAACAGGAAGAGAGAAAGAAGACGCTTGAGAAGGAGATTCAGCCATTGAAGACATTTAGTTGGATTTGTTTCCTTCATCTTTTTGTTCAGAATTCTCTCCTTAACTCTTTTAATCATGTTTATGGGTTATCAATTCTTGTATGATTTTGAGATTTCCATCATGAACTAATTTTATAAAGTTGGGATTTTTATGGAACCCTAGCATGGGATTATTGGTGTATTGTTAAAGAGTACTATATGCGATTTTACAGTTTATTCATTCAAGTATTTTTCATGCTAATACTTGTTATTGTCTGATCAACATTAGTAGGTTAACGAGTTAATTATAATACCGAAAGGGTTATATTTAATTGACATAAGACTTGAGTGGTGCATGCTTATATCTTTTGATTATAATACTGTTACGGTATAGACATATATTGTGACCATGCATAGCTATGTGAATTGGTGCTTAATTACATTCTGAAGAGTAAATTGGCATAGACATATGTTAGTTTATTTGATAGGAATTATACCATAGTGATTTCGAGAGAAACCTATGACCATTGAATTGTAGCTAGTAAGTTGTGAATTTGCTACTGTGCTATGCAACCCTATTACCGATTTTCATGTGCTAGGGGGAAGTAAATATCCCGACTTATCGTCTCATATTTGGAACTCGTTAAACTTTTTTTTTTATAATTAGTTGGTTAATTTAGTTCTTATAATTAGTTTAGTTATAAAAACCATCAACAATTTTTGTGCTCGATAACTGAATTGTTAGATATTACTTGCGATTAAAACAAATTTACAGTCCTTGAGGAACGATATCTGGTATTTACTACTGTATTACTTGTTTGTGATTGTGTACACTGTAAATTTGTATTTTACGCAACAAGTTTTTGGCGCCGCTGCCGGGGACTGTTATCGTGTTTAATTGCGAAGTTAATTTTCTTGCAGTTTGGTTTTAGTTATCTCTGTGCTAACGGGAGTAATATTTGTTTTTTATGAGGTCTCTTTGTTTATAAACGAAGAACATAGAAGATTTTTTGCCTTTGATCCTGAAATTGAACGAACTTTCAAAGCGAGAAGAAGAGTGCAACGCGGACTTAAAGAAGTGAACCTAGTTATGGGTGATGAGACTGTTAATAACCGGAATGTGGCACCTAATGTTCAAGATGGTACGATGGTGTTAGATGACAGAGATAGTACCATTCGGCAGTACGGGAAACCTCGCGTTGGTGAGTTAAACTCAGGGATTGTCAACCCTGTTATTCAAGCAACACAATTTGAGCTGAAGCCAGTCATGTTCCAGATGTTGCAGACTGTAGGTCAATTCAGTGGGATGTCTAATGAGGATCCTCATCTTCACCTTCGTTTATTTGTTGAGGTTTGTGATTCTTTCAAACTTTTTGGAGTCACAAATGATGCTTTGAGATTGAAGTTGTTCCCATATTCTGTGAGAGACATGGCTAGAGATTGGTTTAATTCATTGCCACCAGGTTCCGTGGCTAATTGGAATGATTTGGCAGAAAATTTTTTTATGAAGTATTTTCCTCCCACCAAGAATGCAAAGCTTCGTAATGAGATTAATTCTTTTCAGCAGATGGACGATGAATCTTTATATGAGGCATGGGAGAGATTCAAGGCATTACTGAGAAAATGCCCACATCATGGTCTTCTTTATTACATTCAGATGGAGACATTCTATAATGGCCTCAATACTCAGACAAAGTTGGTGGTTGATGCATCTGCAAATGGAGCTCTGTTGGCCAAATCTTATAATCAGGCATATGAGATTCTTGAGACAATTGCAACAAATAATCATCAATGGATAACTAATAGGGCTCAAGCTGGGAAAAAAGTAGCTGGAATTTATGAAGTTGATGCTGTAACTTCAATGAAAGCTAAAATGTCATCCATTAAAAATATGCTCAAGAACTTGACGATGTGAGGTAATCAATCTATGGTGCAGTCAGTGAATCCACAGGTTAATCAAATCAAGAATGTCTCATGTGTGTATTGTGGTGAAGATCATACTTATGATAATTGTCCTTTAAATCCTGAATCTATCTATTATGTGGGAAATCAAAATAAAGGTGGTCCTTATTCAAACACCTACAATCAATCATGGAGGCAACATCCTAACTTTTCTTGGAA
The DNA here is from genome assembly GCA_036435485.1 of Saposhnikovia divaricata. Lineage (NCBI taxonomy): Eukaryota > Viridiplantae > Streptophyta > Magnoliopsida > Apiales > Apiaceae > Saposhnikovia > Saposhnikovia divaricata. The sequence goes on along the minus strand of CM071594.1, from coordinate 130,337,768 downwards.
CAATCAAGGGGCCACTTCTGGAACTTCATCAAATAGCTTTAGGCCCAATTATCCGCCTAGATTTTCTCAAAAAGCTCAACAACAACTATCTCAACAAGCATCTCAGTCTAGTTCTCTTGAAAATATGCTTAAAGCATACATGGCAAATAATGATGCTCTCATCCAAAGTCAAGCAGCATCACTGAGGAACTTGGAGAATCAAGTTGGACAACTAGCTAACGAGCTAAGAAATCGACCACATGGTACTCTCCCTAGTGACACTGAAAAGCCTAAGGAAGTAGGGAATGAGCACTGCAAAGCCATGACATTGAAAAGTGGAAAAGTCTTGGAGAATGCTAAATCTCACTCCAAAGAAGCTGATTCCTCTTCAACTGAAAGTGAGGAGAAAAATTCAGAAAATATTGGTGTCCAGACTTCTAAGGTTCTTCCAACACTCCAACCACAACCACCATTCCCTCAACGGTTTCAAAAGCAGAAGCAAGATGTTCAGTTTAAGAAATTTCTAGATGTTCTAAAACAGCTTCACATCAATATTCCACTTGTAGAAGCTCTTGAGCAGATGCCCAACTATGTGAAATTCATGAAGGACATTCTTACAAAGAAGCGGAGGTTGGGGGAGTTTGAAACTATGGCTCTCACACAAGAGTGTAGCTCATTCGTGCAGAATAAATTACCACCGAAGATGAAAGATCCAGGGAGTTTCACCATTCCTTGCACTATTGGAAATTCTTATTGTGGTATGGCGTTGTGTGATTTAGGAGCTAGTATAAACTTGATGCCTATGTCTGTGTTCAGGAAACTGGGAATTGGAGAAGTTCGGCCTACAACTGTCACTCTTCAACTAGCAGATAGATCTCTTGCTCATCTTGAAGGAAAGATTGAAGATGTCTTGGTCAAGGTAGACAAATTCATCTTTCCTGCTGATTTTATGTCTTGGATTATGAGGCAGATCGCGAAGTTCCCATTATCTTGGGTAGGCCATTTCTTGCTACTGGAAGAACATTAATTGATGTGCAAAATGGGGAGCTAACAATGAGGGTTCAAGATGAAAAGGCGACTTTTAATGTTTTCAAGGCTATGAAATATTCTGATGATGTAGAATATTGTTCAGCAGTCACTTTGGTTGATGATCTAGTTTTTGAAAAACTAGAGTATAATTCTTCACATGACCCTTTGGAGCAATTGATTCTTAATGTATCTGAAGATGAAGTTGATGATGCTGATCTTTTAGCTTGGTTGGAAGCTAATTCACATGGTACAAGAACTAGACGCCGCTTTGAGTCACTAGAGTTATCATCAAGGGAATTCAAGATTCCAAAGTCATCCATTGTCGAACCACCGGAGTTAGAATTGAAAGCTCTTCCTTCTCATCTGAAGTATGCTTATTTGGGACCTTATTCTACTTTGCCCGTTATTGTCTCTGCTAACTTGTCTAGTGCATAGGAAGATCAATTGTTGGAAATTCTTAAGAAGCACAAGAAAGCTATTGGGTGGACTATTGCGGATATTCGAGGTATTAGCCCTTCTGTTTGTATGCACAAAATTTTGTTGGAAGATGGTGCTAAGGTATCTATTGAAGGCCAACGTAGACTGAATCCCATCATGAAAGAGGTGGTGAAGAAAGAGATTATCAAATGGCTTGATGCAGGAATAATTTATCCAATTTCAGATAGCTCATGGGTTAGTCCTGTTCAGTGTGTGCCTAAGAAGGGTGGATTCACAGTGATAAAGAATGAAGACAATGAGTTGATTCCGACCAGAACAATCACAGGTTAGAGAATTTGCATTGATTATCGAAAGTTGAACAAGGCCACTAGGAAGGATCACTTTCCATTGCCCTTTGTTGATCAAATGTTGGACAAACTTGCTGAAAGAGAGTACTATTGTTTTCTTGATGGGTACTCTGGTTATAATCAGATAACTGTAGCTCCAGAAGATCAGCACAAAACTACATTCACATGTCCTTATGGTACTTTTGCCTTTCGAAGGGTTTCATTTGAGTTATGTAATGCTCCTCCAACTTTTCAAAGATGTATGATGGCTATCTTTTCTGACATGGTTGGTGATTTTCTAGAGGTGTTCATGGATGATTTCTCTGTGTTCAGAGATTCTTTCAGTGATTGTCTAGGTAACTTGGATAAGGTATTAAAAAGATGCGAGGAAACTAACCTTGTACTCAACTGGGAAAAGTGTCACTTCATGGTGAAGGAGGGCATCGTATTAAGACATAAAGTTTCAAGGAAGGGACTCGAAGTTGATAAGGCAAAAATTGAAGTCATTGAGAAGCTACCTCTTCCTACTTCCGTCAAGAATATTCGAAGTTTTCTTGGGCATGCAGGTTTCTATAAACGGTTCATTAAAGACTTTTCAAAAATTTCTAAGCCACTTTTCAAGTTATTGGAGAATGATACTCCCTTTCAGTTTGATGAAGCATTTTTGAAAGCTTTCGAGGAATTAAAGCAAAGGTTGATTTCAGCACCTATCATTATTGCACCAGACTGGAGCTTGCCCTTTGAATTAATGTGTGATGCTAGTGATTATGCAGTGGGTACGGTAATTGTAAGAACCCCAAATTTTGGATATAATTAAAACTTTTTATTAAGTAATGATAAAATGAGGAACAATGATTCCGACAACAAGGTCACCAGCTCTAATGAATGGTGGTTTCAAAGAACAATGATTGTAATGAATGGATATTGCTTCGGACAATGATCCTGATGCATTGGTATATTGTCAGAATAGAGTAATTCGATGGTTGAGGACCTAGATAAGAATAATCTACCATCCAGGAAGGAGCTAATGGATCCTTGAAGGAAATGAGTATGTGCATAGTGTTTCCCATACGTGCATAGTATTTCCCGTACGTGCATAGTGTTTCCTGTACGTGCATAGTAATATGGTGGATGAATAATGATTTTGTAAGTTGGAAAACTTTTCACTCCACCCTATGTACGGGACGTGATATGGATGTTTCGAAGTCATATTAGTAATACGCGGAGGAAATAAGTGAATGCAGAGACGATCGGAATTCAGAAATTCCAAATTCTTTTCGGTATAATATTTGACCGGACAGTGGATTAAACATTATTATAATCCAAGAATTGAGATATTAACTTTGAGGATTTGATATTTTGGGATGTTATTATATTTGATTTAAGAATGAAGGTAGGAAACCACTGAGGAGTGGTTATGGCTACAATGTAATAATTGATATTTGGAAAGAATGAATGGAATTCGACTTTATTATTTCTATGTCTTGAAGAATGCTAAAGGGTAACAACATAGGTAAGAATAATCTATCTTCTAAGAGAATAAGATATGGCAATTTCAAGCAGGAGAATATTCTCATGTCATCCAGATCGATAACGATTAATCCAGTAATTCCGTAAAAAGGTTAAGGAACGATCGAAAGAGAATACGGACAATTGTACCACCCTAAGAGAACAAGTAAAGAATACAGAATGAATAGTGTTTGGTGGGAGTATATAATAATATGAGACGACACTATACAGAAGCATTCAGAACGGATTTCCGAGTTCGTATTAGTGATCCAGTGGGAAAATAAGTGTATGTAAAAGCTGCCGGATTCTGAAAAACCGCACTTTTATTTTCTCCGAGAGTTCCCTGGACACTGGTAGCCCTAAGTATTTAACGAATGGATTTAAGGAATATAAATTGGAAAGTTAGAATGAAAGATGGAGAATGAAAGTATTAATATTAAAGAGGATTCCCGGTAAACCCTAATTAGAAATCCGTGAAATATTCTCACGAACGATAAATCGAAACGGGCAATAACCGGACACAGAAACAAGCAGAGGAAGCAAGAGTCTTGTGCAAGCTACTAGAATAAATATCTAGTAACCAAGTGGGCAAGAGTAACTAGATTAATTGGAACATAACTAGTACTTAGAAATCAAAACACTTGGTTAGTTTTTAACCATGCAAAACACAACACTTGTCCTCCAAAACTCATCATCCATGACATCACACCCCACTAACACACCAAGATGAGATATTATCTCTCAAAAAGTCACTTTATGCAAGATTGAACAAAGAAAAATCAAGAAACCAAGCAAACACTCTCCATTCTCTTTTTCTTCAAAAGTTTCGGCCAAGGAGCTAGAAAAGGAGGTTCCCACCATTGTTTGTTCTTCTAATTTTTAGGGTAAGTACTACATATCATAGCTTAGATCCCCTAGAAATTTCAGCCTCAAATTCACTTCCTTTCATTTTCAAATAAATCATCAAAGGTGATGATGAATAGTGTTTCTAAGAACTAATCTTTGTTTTTCTTGTTTTCATGGTTGATCCTAGCTAAGTTAAGGCCATCCAAGGGCAATACCAAGCTTTGTGAGGCTATTACATACTACAAGGAAGGTATAAGACTTGAAAACCCTTGATCTACTTTGAGTTTTAAGCATGTTCTTGATGGATCTAGCTTAGTTATGATTATGTTCATGTTATAAGCATGTTTAGTTAGTGATTTAGTGATTTGATTAACATGATGAGTTTGATACTAAGATCAGTGGCTTCTGGTCTTGTTGGGGTGCTTATTATGTGTATAAGTTGATTAGATGCCCGGTGTGGCTTGGTTGTTGCGTAATGAATTTTAGAACGCTCGATTCGTAGCCGTCGTAATGCCCGATTTTCATTAACACTAAGAAACCGAACTGGTCAGTAGCCATAACTCTCTGTTCTTGGCAAGTTAATGAACCCTACTGATAGATTTTTGAACATAGATCACTTTGGCGAAAGAATCGAAGCATTTTGATTTACGGTTTAGGAATTATGACCAAATTACTAAAAGTAGTTCGAATCCGTAAACGAAAGTTCGTAACTGAAATTGAACCCTCGTAAACTATGTAACGTCATGGCGAATCTTGGTAAATAAATACTAGGGGTAAGAAGGAAGGTGTGAAAGAAAACCGTATGTCAAAAAGAGCATTTTTCGATTTATTAAAAATGTTCGAGTCAAGGTTAAACGCGAACGAACCCCTAAAAGACGACTCTTTTATAACTTCGGTAAAACACTTAGAAAACGGGCGATAAAACTCGGAGTATAATATTGGTTCGTAACGATCAACCTTAGAACTCATATGACTTAAGTATGTCCCAAGTATAAGTGCAGTGACATGTCGTATTAACGAACGAATGTCGGGTCGGATCAGTGATAATAAGTAATCCACTAAAAAGGGGTATAACGAGATAACTCGAGAACGTGTTTCGAATTAAGTATAACTTAACTTTTAATATGTTAAGTGATTAATCCCGAATGCCTTGGCTATTTATAGATCACCAAGCTGAACCGGGACCCGCTACCACTACCCCTTACCGTACTCGACTACCAGGCAAGTTTAAATTCCCTTCTTTAGGCTGTTGTTGTGATTGAATAAATATATATATGATTGCTGATATACATATGCCATTGCATGCATGCCTACTTTCAAGTTGAATTGATATACTTGTTCCCTGAATGTTATTGTTGGCTTATAAGCTAGATAGTTATATATCAGTTATAAGCCAGTTATTGTAAGACCCTCATAGAAGGGCGTATACATCTTATTCATCAAATATAGACCGGGAGTCAATATTTCTTGATATATCGGGATTACCTCGGAGGAAAATATTTAAGTAAATATTTTCCATTATTCGGGCGACGAATATTATTTGAATATTCGTTCGAGATTATTTATTTTAACGGTCTTTACTTCAAATAATTATTTGAACGTAACTATTCGACGAATAATATTTTTAATATTCATTCAGAGTCGAATTATTTATCGATTATTATTGCGAATATTCTTCTAAAGGTTGGACTACTAAATGAAAATTAATTGGATATTCATTTAGAATATTATTCATTAAATGAATATTACTTTTGAGTATTCATTTAAGACAGTAATTACCTATCGAATATTATTTTAATGTTCATCTGAAACTTGATTTATTTATCGAGTCTTATCTCGAATATTCCTTTAAAGCTTGGATTACCAAATGAACATTACTTGATATTCATTTAGAATATTATCCATTAAATGAATATTACTTTATCAATATTCATTTAAATTCCTAATTAATTATGAATATTATTTTGAATATTCATCCAGGGTTCTATTTAATCATCGAATATTATTTTAAATATCTTAAATATTCCTTTCAGGTCTTATTAATTAATGAATATTATTTGGAATATTCATTTGAATATTTAGTTATGCAATAAATATTCTCTCGATATTTCTTCAAGAATTATTTGAGAGATACTCTGATTAAAGATATTCTTTCATATTCCTAAATATTCCGTAAAATATTTTAATTCAATAAATATTCTCTGAATATTTATTCCATACTTAGAATAACCTCGATAAGGTTTATCTTTTTTCGATTATTACAGAAAATATTTCGGAGTCGTATTATTATTAATCCTATATCAAGAAAGGTTCTCAGACATCATTCTTCTTTGAGTCTATCTCCTTAATAATAAGGGAACCTTACTTGGAAAATGTTATTTATCTTGTCGACTTCCCGGTCATAAAGTATTCCCTTCACCCGCACTCGGGTGCTGTTGACTTATTAAGTCGTTGCTTACCTTCTCATCTTTCGAGGGGTAAGATTACTGGAACAAGTTGATATCCGTTACCAAGTAATAGCTTGGGAGTTATTGGTAAGTTTTCCTTTCCAACTAGATACTACTACTTTGTGGAGTCTTATCAACAAGTATTATACTTGGGGAAAGGGGGACGAACGTTACATTCAGAATCATGAATTCTATTTGAACTAGGAGTCGTGTAAGAGGCCGAGTAGCGCCGGTCCATCCCCTTTGGCCCAACCGTTGGCCGGGGAGAGCTAGTAAGGCGGTATACAAGTAAAGCCGTCAGTTCTTCCTTCTACCGGTAGTAAATCTAAATTGAGCTGTACGATCTCGACTGATCATCAAGATTGGAACAGCGGGCGCGGTGAATACTCCATTATTGGTTCATCATCCAAATTTATTCATTTCCTGCAACATGATTACTGTTGGCAGAGTTGGAAAAGGGTCATAACTGGAATTGCAACCTTTTCTTGCAAGTTCCTCTTCTTAATAACAATAAGAATATCTCGCTTACTTTGATGTAGCAGATATTTCTACAAACAAATACTTTAAGTTACCTTGTAACTTCATCGTTCATATTATACTGGCATCATTTCCGTAAATGCATGGCATATGGTTTGAAAGATACTTTTGAACTGTTATACATTATCGTTCAGTTATATATTATTGTTGGTGGGCTATTGCTCACCCTTGCTTTATTATTATATCACAACAACAGCTAGATCAGATGACTCGCACAAGGCGCACTCGACGCGGGCGAGGACGATGAGACTACCAGAGCTGAAGAAGAAGCTATTGGTAGGGTATATTTATTCTTTCAGTACCAAGAATATGGTCTAGTATGACTTATGTAAATGGATGGCAAAGAGTATGTATTTATATTGAAATCCTTTTGGATTGTAAGAACTCATAATGTGATTAATAAAAATTTGATTGTTACTCTGATTTCATCTCTGGGACTATAACGGGTGTGTTTTATATTGTTGTGTTGGGTTATAGAGACGTAATTTATTTTATGTTAAGGAAAGTTCAATTGTTGTGGACAGAATTGGAAACCGTAACCACCGGATCCCGGACCCCGGATCTGGGGGTGTTACAGAAGTGGTATCAGAGCGTACGTTATAAACCCCAGAGATGAGGTGACGTTAAAACAATAAATTCAATAAGATAATAAGAACTCTTGCCAAGTTCATAGTCGGACTACTTAATGTAGTGATGACATATAAAACCCTTATGGGAACTCGTAAGTATAATGATAGTAACTTAGCTCGATATCGTATCGACGAGTAAGGCGACTGACCTTGAGGCATACGAGCAACAGCGCGATGATGCTTTATATGCTGAAGATCAGCGGGTAATTCGATGGAGTACCCTACTGGAGACCCGGAAGAGGTTCCAGCAGATAAGGAAAATCCTGTTAGGATAAGGAGCTTACCCATGGGTAATGAGGGTCGCAGCCAGAATGACTGTGATGATTAAGATATGGTGCTCAGAAAAGTGAGTATAAAGAACCGAGATATTATTAAGAGATCTGAAGATGCATGTTGAATTCATAGCCGGACTACCAGATATAGTACCAGCAAGAAAGAAGGATTGGAAGAATTACTTGAGATCTTATACGGAAATAGATGAGAATCCTTAGAGATTTTCATCTTAACAAAGAAAGAGCTAGAGGGATGTATGATTATCAAAGACATCGATTTAGGGCGAGGAGCAGAGGCCCTATGAATAGTTGAGAAGGAGGCAGTAAGTGCCATATCATTTGATAAATGAATTAGTATGAATATGGTCAGTAATAATTCGCCATGAGAAGGCAGGTGTCGTAGGTTGTAAATTATGGAACCTAATTGAGGTTAATAAGGTGGTTTTATTAAGGAAGATGTTCATTTTATGAAGGAATCATTTAGAAAGTAAAGACATTTGGAAGTGATAGCATGATTGGGTAAAGTTATATAAGGAAGTAGTAAGCAAGACAATGATCTCAGAACCTACCGGAAGATAAGACCAGTGAGTCAAGATGAACTCGTAATGAGACTACTGCCAGAGACTGAGTATAGAGTTAATTCAACTCAGTTAAATGATGAACCAGAAACGTTAGATGCATGTGATTCAGAGGAATATTAAATTCCTTCTTCTCTTTGAATGGATTATAGTAGTTACCTTAAGTTTACTCCGACACAGAATTATAATAGATCAAGTAATACGATCAGCAGTAAAGAGAAAAATGTGAGAAAATCTTCCTGGAGCTAAAAGGTGAAATTGGTAATGACCAAGAGCTGGCATTGCTTAATGGAAAAAGGAGACTTTGTGCTTCCAATAACGCTTCGAATAAAGGGTTAGGTAGACCGACATTTGGTAGTATTGAATATCAGGACGTTGTGACAGGTTTCAGTTTGAAACTATTAATTCCCTTCTAAGGGATGGATATAATTGATTCCTCTCCAGCGGGTAAACTTCCAATCCGATGATGATTATTTCGTTAACTATGACTGCTTATGATTCCACCTGCTTGGAGGTTCATAGAACTATTCTTCAGGTTTCGAAACTGGTCTCCTTAATGTTACCAGTAGGTGGGTAGATTGATCAAAATTTCCCTGAGTCTGGAAAGGAATTCGGTGAATTTTGGCAAACCTTGTCTTTCTGATTATCAGAGAATGTCATGGAAGAGAGTAAAAAATTGGAGCAAACCCTGTGATTTGGGTAAGGATGCTGTAAAATGGGTTAGTAAACGGACCCTGAGCATTACAATCGACGGTAGTGATAAAATGATGAAGTGAGATTGGACGAAAATAGGAAATGTAAGTAAGAAACCAGCCGGACTGAGAGATTCCAGGATTGACTTAAATGAAAAGGCTGTTATGCCAGGAATGGCAAGCTTGTGTGGCACGCAGGATTGATAAGAATAGTGAAAAGATAAAAGTGGAGGAAAGGTGACCGGAGACGGTGCCGAGTAGTCGATTAAGACTTATATGGAGTAAAGTTTTGGAAAGGTAGAAAGGTATAAAAGAAGAAGGCACTATGCCGGCAATTGCTAGAAAAGTAATGCTATTAGCCAACCCCTAAAATCATATATTTTTATGTGTGGCCAGTTGAGGCCAAGTCACAACGGACTATAAAGTGACTAGACCAGCAATGAAAAGACAAAGCAGGGTTGCTTCTAAGAAAGCACCGACTGCAAGGGCTTCTGATATAAAGGAAACATTAATGAGATCGTTTGAATCTTCTGCCGAACAACCCATGTTTTGATTAGGAATTCACTAGACCTTTTTGGGATGGGGTCACCCGTACTAAAGTGACTCATATGTTTATGGTTGTCCAAGATTACGAGTAAAATGGAAGTATAGTGACTTGAGATGTATGATGTTAGGGTATCATGAATACTCTGAACATATTACGACTAAGGGAAGTAAACAACGAAGGTTTATGAAGAGAGTATAGAAATGGTCAGAGATGGATCAGTATGCTGTAGAAATTTTGTCTAAGGCAAGTACATTTGAGAAGAACGATAAGTACTAAGAGATTCACGTTGAACTCGACCAATATCTTCCAAAACATCCTTGCTGCCATTACCAAGTTCTGTAAGAGAGGAGATAGGCATACGTTGCCTTTTTGGAAGGCCAAATAGGCTGACAGCTATCTGAAAGAAGAGGGTGGCATTAAGCCACCGATCGATTATCAAATGAGAATGATTGAAAAGAGACCTTTATTAAGGATACATGATCTGATTGCCAATTATAAGATGCAAGAATTCTTTGGCAGTTGAATTAAGGATAGGATATCCATAAATTAAGACAAACCCTAGGGAATGCACAAGGGGTGGCATTAACCCTAATAACGACATTATGACTTCAGATGATATGAGTTGGACTTGCTAAGGCAACAATGACCGGTAAGGATTGTAAGATCCCGGATTATTTTAGGATTTATTATTATTATTTATTATTATTATTTTATTTTGTTAATTAGTATTTAAATGATGGAATTGGATTTGAGAATATCGTTGTGGAATTCAACGATATTTAGTTTTGAGTTTATATGAGTATATATGGATTTATGTGTGCCAATGTGTGCCCCAATATTTTTATTTGTATTTTAGTGATTTAAAAATATTTAAATCTAGTATTTTTGATCTTCAAAAATATTTATTTAATTATCGGAGGGCTTAAAAATCATGAAATCTTTTGTAAAATTATCTTTATATATTTATTGAGTTTTTAAAAGTGTTGGGTGGATTAATTTGGGTGTTTTAGTATTTTATAATGATTTTAAGAGTTTTATTGTATTTAAAGGATTAAAACTTTGAAAATTCATATTTAATTCATTTTTGATCCGAAAAATATTTCGAAAATATGTACGTGCTTGTAATTTTGTATTCTTTATTTTAAAAATGAAAAGTGTAATTTTCCGGAAGTTTTATTTAATTGTGATTTTTTTTAGTCGTTTATTAGTTATATTTGGGGCCGGAATGAATTATTAGAGGTAGTATTAGTAGATTGGGCCTAAGCCCATTAGAAAAGAAGACAGGGGAGGGTTCTAGAGAAACGGGGAGAGAAGAAAAGAAAGGGAGATGGGGAGGAAGGAGAGAAGAGAAATTGGGGGAGAGGGAGATACATACATATACATATATATATATAAGTGTGTGTATAGGTGTGTGTAGGGGGAAGGGATAACAGCCGCGGCAGGGAGGAGACCGCGGGTCAGGGCGGCGGCGCGTGGAGGAGGCGCGCGGCTGCTGCGTTGGTAACTGGTGGTGCCGCGAGTTCTGTGCAATAGTGGTCGGTAGAGAGAGAGAGAGAGAGAGAGAGAGAGAGAGAGAGAGAGAGAGAGAGAGAGAGAGAGAGAGAGAGTCGCGGGAATTGGAAATTCGGAGAGGTATAATTTCGTATCTTAATTATTTAATTTTCGTATTTAATTAGTTTCAAATAATGGTAATTAATTGTGATTTAATTATGAAGATTATTGTGATTAGTAGTTTAAATTACGATATTATTGTATTAATTTTCGTAGTAATTTCGGGAATTGATAATTAATATGGTTATAATTTTGGAATTTAAATTCGGAAAGTTCATGGTATATATAGTTGTTAATTATGATTTTGGGGATTTTAGTGATGAAATTGAAAATGAGTTAAATGGTTACGTGTACATGGTTGTTTTAAGAATGGTAATTTAGTAGTGTGTAATTCGAATTACTTGTATTATTTGTAGAGAATATGATTTAAATGAATTACTATGTATTTAATTTTCGTAATTAATTCGAGGAGCTCGTAATTGTGAATTATAGTTGTTAGAGTTATATGGGTTTGCTAATTGTAAATGTTTTTGATTAAGTAATTGTATAACTGCGTTAGTAGTATATTTCGATTTAAATGTTAAGTACTAATTGCTAGTTGTTTATGGCCATCGATGAATGTTTACGTGCTAAGTGCTATAAGTCGAGTCAATTACTTGGTATTTGTTTACAATTGGTCAAATGATTATCGATAATGGTTTTGGGTAGAAAGTTGAATTGTTATTGTTATAGGAGGTGTAGGTATATGAATGGCTAATTGGCTATGTGCTAAATGATATAAATCAGGTTGTAGTATATGTTGAAAGTATAAGTGCCAACTACGTGGTGTTGGCTTAAATGTGGATAAATGTAGTTTACTTTTCTTACGTGTTGAGGTGCCGCATGTCTGGGCGGGTAAATTTCTTTATGTGATTAGTTGCCGCATGTCTGGCGGGTACTTTTTATTATTTGTTTATTTTATGTTGCTGCAAGTTGAGGCAGCTTTATTTTTATAAAAGCAGGGATGAATTGTATTTGAGGGGCTGTGCCCATAGTCCGATAAACGAATAGGTCATGCCGAAATTTTCTAAAAATCCCCTTCGTTTTAAAGTTATTTAAACTATTTTGTTTAAAGATTTAAAGGCATGAGGTGTATGAGTGTTTAAGTACATATGTGATGATTAATGAGGTGTGGATATATATATATTTATGTATGTATTGCTTTGCGAGATATAAATAGTAATTGATTATTAAATGGTTGTTTATGTACTAAATAGTACTTTACTATTATTCCGAGTATAGTTAGGGATTCGTTATGGACCCAGCGATCGAGTTGACGAGACGGTTGAAGGAAAATGAACGAGTGATCGAGTAAAGAACAAAGTACAGTAAGTGGTGAATCGACGCACTGGAAACGAGGCAAGTGTACTAACCCTCGCTTATCGTTCAAGCGAGATAAATATGTTTCTATTCAGTATAAGTATCCCTTCAAATTCTTATTGCTTTTGTCATTTTCCTTCAGATTATTGTTAAGGAAATGTTTTATTCAAGTATTCTGTTTATATAGTATCTCAAAGTTTTATTGCTAGTATTATCCTTTCTTAAGTATTGTTAGTAATATTCTGTTAAAGCTTTTGCTAGTATTGCTTCCTAAAATGGTTTAATAAATTAAAGATGATTTTAAAATTTCCTTATACTGGGCTGGTCTTTTGCCAGTGAGTATAAAGGACTGAAAAGTGAAATGTTTTAAATTATTAATAAGATGGTTTATAAGTTGGATAAGCGTAAGAGGCTAGGGTGGTCCTAGTCCAGCACTTTTATTTAGCGTAAGAGGCTAGGGTGGTCCTAGTCCAGCACTTTTATTTAGCGTAAGAGGCTAGGGTGGTCCTAGTCCAGCATTAAAGGCCAATGTGTTGCCTCAATGGGAACCCAGTTTCAAATGAATGGAGACTTTACGTGGCTGATCACCCGTATTGTCCGTAATCATAAGATAAATAAAATCAATTTAAATGTTTTAAAAAGTTTTACGGAAAGTATGTTTTATTGTGGAATGGTTTTAAAGATATGAATGTTTTTATGTTTTATTGATGGAATAACTTAAATGAGGTGAGTGTGTTGATTAGATATATCTGTTTTACTGTAAATGGTTATTGTTTTTAGAAATTTGCATATATCTGAGTTAGTTGTTGTCTATATGATAAAAGTTGAAACCTCAGTAAAATAATGAGATTAAGGATAGATAGAAGTTTTTCAGTTATTCCCTTCGCAAGTAACATTGTACGTGAAAGTGGAGTAAGAATGATTGGAAAAACTCTTGATATTCTTTCTCTCAAAGTTTTATCTGGGGCAGAGATGGTTAGTAGTACATAGAAGAGTGTTATGTTAGAATATTAAAGGGGGGTGTTTATGTTATGTAAAGGGTAGGAGTAACGACGATAGATAATGTTATTTTATAGAGTAGTTGCATATTCTTGTTGACTGTTATAAAATAATTCACGGTTATTACGGTCACTGTGGCATGTGTTGCGCAGTGATAGTGAGAACCGAGAATGATTTGAGATCTTCTTAGTAATTCAAACTCATGATTGTCAGGCCGGTTAGGCAGCTAGGTATGCAAATGCTTAGCGACATGAATGAGATTTGAGTAACTGAGAATTTCTTGGAGATTTCGTTAAAGTGTTAGATAAAGTATTTTTGCAAGTATTAAAAGTATTGAATCTAGTATTACGACCCTTCCCAGTTATTAATCTTGTTTTTGAGTTATAAAGGTTTTAAATGATATTAATCTCTTGTTAAAGTTAAGAATCCAGATTTCAATTATAGTATTGGTTATAAATTGGTGAGTATTTCTTCGCTCATGTTTATCGTTACTATTTCTCGAATTGCAACTATTGCATTCTTGTTTAATCCAGTTCAGTTTTATATATATATAACTTGCTGAGCATTTCATTCGCTCACCCTTGTTGTTTTTAAAATCTAACCTTTCAGTAAACTAGTTGGCGAGGCTTAGCATGTGCAGTTCAGAAAGTGGAGAGAAGAAGCAGGATGCAGTAGTGAAGCTGACGTGGATCACGGTAGTTAGATTTGTAATTGATTTGTTGTATGTAAATATATTTTAGTAGTGATATTATGTATTTGATTAGTTGGCCTGGTATACTTCTATTCGAAGTTATATCAGTGTTTTAGGTCTGTATTAAGTTTTGTAATTAAAGTTGTATTTAAGTTGGTTTTGGGTTTTTCTTGTTTCTAGAACTGTAACCTAAGATCCTGAGTTAGGAGTTGGGGTCAAAGAACTTTCAGTTGAGTTTTAATTTTTATTTCAGTTTTATTTTGATTTTCAGATTTTTAGTTTTAGTATTCAGCAGGTTTATGTTGTATTTACGAATACATCATGGCCAATTTTTGTTAGAATTATTGAGTTTGTTAGCGTGACGCCCAAATCTACTGACCCCGGATTTGGGGGCGTTACAAGTTGGTATCAGAGCGAGGTTATAGTAAACTAGAAATGAGAGTGTGTAGGAGTGTGTATAGTTAAGTAAGGAACGTCAGAGTTCATATAGGACTCGTGTTGGACTATTGGATATAGTACCAGTTAATGAGTTAAGACGTGAGTGGTGGCAGATAGTTGAGCGGAGTTGGGTAGAAACCCTTGAACCTGTAGGTAGTGGAACCTTCAGAGTCTAGATCGAATGACGAGTCAGCGAAGGAGTCGACAAAGAAGATGTACGTGGAGACCCTGGCAATACCTTTCTTCTTGAGAAATATTCCTTTGTTGAGTTATTTTGACAATTGTCTTTCCCCGAATTTGGGATTCCAGTTATGACAGAGGTTGTTTTGATGCCTATTTCCTTTATTTCTAAAACCCTGTCAAGTGATATTTGAGTATCTAATTTTCTTCATCAGTGAATGATTCGATTATTGATAAATCATTATTTCTTAGTATTCTGCAAGTCATTTCTTTCCTGATTATCCTTTTCTTCTAAAGTAGTACCCATGGAATCCGTTTAGTTGTAATCCAGGGGTATGTCTGAGAATTTCTCATCAATTGATTGTTAATTCGATGTTCGAATCTTTTTGTGTTTCTTTACTCCAACTGAGGTGAACAACCCTATTTATAGGGGACACAAGGACTGTTTGTCTGTGTGATAGCAGTCTGATGGGACGCCATCACTTGTGTGTTGTGAAGTACAAGAAGGTTAATTACCTTTAGTCATGTCTTGAATAAGGCACGCAACAAGGTTCATTTGATCATGTTGATCACTCAGTAATTTCTCATTTCAAAGAATATTTGTTTGAAAACTCATTGATTCCACAATTGTGAAACCTTTGCTACGATGTGAAATCGTTCTCTTCAAATATCATGAATCATAATGCCTCGACTATTTTTGGATGTATGCCAATGGAGTTTAGAATACAAGTAGCGCGTGGCGTATAGTACTGCGAATAGAGTTGTTCTATATAGAGAGATCAGTAGAGATCCCAGTAGAGTAAATAAGTATCCAGAGTGCAGATTAGTAGAGTTGCGGATGCAACCCGAGTTGGTAGAGTAAACCCCAGTAACCCTTCTTTACCTGATTCCGAGGACGGAATCCTTTTAAGGTGGGTAGAATGTAAGATCCCGGATTATTTTAGGATTTATTATTATTATTTATTATTATTATTTTATTTTGTTAATTAGTATTTAAATGATGGAATTGGATTTGAGAATATCGTTGTGGAATTCAACGATATTTAGTTTTGAGTTTATATGAGTATATATGGATTTATGTGTGCCAATGTGTGCCCCAATATTTTTATTTGTATTTTAGTGATTTAAAAATATTTAAATCTAGTATTTTTGATCTTCAAAAATATTTATTTAATTATCGGAGGGCTTAAAAATCATGAAATCTTTTGTAAAATTATCTTTATATATTTATTGAGTTTTTAAAAGTGTTGGGTGGATTAATTTGGGTGTTTTAGTATTTTATAATGATTTTAAGAGTTTTATTGTATTTAAAGGATTAAAACTTTGAAAATTCATATTTAATTCATTTTTGATCCGAAAAATATTTCGAAAATATGTACGTGCTTGTAATTTTGTATTCTTTATTTTAAAAATGAAAAGTGTAATTTTCCGGAAGTTTTATTTAATTGTGATTTTTTTTAGTCGTTTATTAGTTATATTTGGGGCCGGAATGAATTATTAGAGGTAGTATTAGTAGATTGGGCCTAAGCCCATTAGAAAAGAAGACAGGGGAGGGTTCTAGAGAAACGGGGAGAGAAGAAAAGAAAGGGAGATGGGGAGGAAGGAGAGAAGAGAAATTGGGGGAGAGGGAGATACATACATATACATATATATATATAAGTGTGTGTATAGGTGTGTGTAGGGGGAAGGGATAACAGCCGCGGCAGGGAGGAGACCGCGGGTCAGGGCGGCGGCGCGTGGAGGAGGCGCGCGGCTGCTGCGTTGGTAACTGGTGGTGCCGCGAGTTCTGTGCAATAGTGGTCGGTAGAGAGAGAGAGAGAGAGAGAGAGAGAGAGAGAGAGAGAGAGAGAGAGAGAGAGTCGCGGGAATTGGAAATTCGGAGAGGTATAATTTCGTATCTTAATTATTTAATTTTCGTATTTAATTAGTTTCAAATAATGGTAATTAATTGTGATTTAATTATGAAGATTATTGTGATTAGTAGTTTAAATTACGATATTATTGTATTAATTTTCGTAGTAATTTCGGGAATTGATAATTAATATGGTTATAATTTTGGAATTTAAATTCGGAAAGTTCATGGTATATATAGTTGTTAATTATGATTTTGGGGATTTTAGTGATGAAATTGAAAATGAGTTAAATGGTTACGTGTACATGGTTGTTTTAAGAATGGTAATTTAGTAGTGTGTAATTCGAATTACTTGTATTATTTGTAGAGAATATGATTTAAATGAATTACTATGTATTTAATTTTCGTAATTAATTCGAGGAGCTCGTAATTGTGAATTATAGTTGTTAGAGTTATATGGGTTTGCTAATTGTAAATGTTTTTGATTAAGTAATTGTATAACTGCGTTAGTAGTATATTTCGATTTAAATGTTAAGTACTAATTGCTAGTTGTTTATGGCCATCGATGAATGTTTACGTGCTAAGTGCTATAAGTCGAGTCAATTACTTGGTATTTGTTTACAATTGGTCAAATGATTATCGATAATGGTTTTGGGTAGAAAGTTGAATTGTTATTGTTATAGGAGGTGTAGGTATATGAATGGCTAATTGGCTATGTGCTAAATGATATAAATCAGGTTGTAGTATATGTTGAAAGTATAAGTGCCAACTACGTGGTGTTGGCTTAAATGTGGATAAATGTAGTTTACTTTTCTTACGTGTTGAGGTGCCGCATGTCTGGGCGGGTAAATTTCTTTATGTGATTAGTTGCCGCATGTCTGGCGGGTACTTTTTATTATTTGTTTATTTTATGTTGCTGCAAGTTGAGGCAGCTTTATTTTTATAAAAGCAGGGATGAATTGTATTTGAGGGGCTGTGCCCATAGTCCGATAAACGAATAGGTCATGCCGAAATTTTCTAAAAATCCCCTGCGTTTTAAAGTTATTTAAACTATTTTGTTTAAAGATTTAAAGGCATGAGGTGTATGAGTGTTTAAGTACATATGTGATGATTAATGAGGTGTGGATATATATATATTTATGTATGTATTGCTTTGCGAGATATAAATAGTAATTGATTATTAAATGGTTGTTTATGTACTAAATAGTACTTTACTATTATTCCGAGTATAGTTAGGGATTCGTTATGGACCCAGCGATCGAGTTGACGAGACGGTTGAAGGAAAATGAACGAGTGATCGAGTAAAGAACAAAGTACAGTAAGTGGTGAATCGACGCACTGGAAACGAGGCAAGTGTACTAACCCTCGCTTATCGTTCAAGCGAGATAAATATGTTTCTATTCAGTATAAGTATCCCTTCAAATTCTTATTGCTTTTGTCATTTTCCTTCAGATTATTGTTAAGGAAATGTTTTATTCAAGTATTCTGTTTATATAGTATCTCAAAGTTTTATTGCTAGTATTATCCTTTCTTAAGTATTGTTAGTAATATTCTGTTAAAGCTTTTGCTAGTATTGCTTCCTAAAATGGTTTAATAAATTAAAGATGATTTTAAAATTTCCTTATACTGGGCTGGTCTTTTGCCAGTGAGTATAAAGGACTGAAAAGTGAAATGTTTTAAATTATTAATAAGATGGTTTATAAGTTGGATAAGCGTAAGAGGCTAGGGTGGTCCTAGTCCAGCACTTTTATTTAGCGTAAGAGGCTAGGGTGGTCCTAGTCCAGCACTTTTATTTAGCGTAAGAGGCTAGGGTGGTCCTAGTCCAGCATTAAAGGCCAATGTGTTGCCTCAATGGGAACCCAGTTTCAAATGAATGGAGACTTTACGTGGCTGATCACCCGTATTGTCCGTAATCATAAGATAAATAAAATCAATTTAAATGTTTTAAAAAGTTTTACGGAAAGTATGTTTTATTGTGGAATGGTTTTAAAGATATGAATGTTTTTATGTTTTATTGATGGAATAACTTAAATGAGGTGAGTGTGTTGATTAGATATATCTGTTTTACTGTAAATGGTTATTGTTTTTAGAAATTTGCATATATCTGAGTTAGTTGTTGTCTATATGATAAAAGTTGAAACCTCAGTAAAATAATGAGATTAAGGATAGATAGAAGTTTTTCAGTTATTCCCTTCGCAAGTAACATTGTACGTGAAAGTGGAGTAAGAATGATTGGAAAAACTCTTGATATTCTTTCTCTCAAAGTTTTATCTGGGGCAGAGATGGTTAGTAGTACATAGAAGAGTGTTATGTTAGAATATTAAAGGGGGGTGTTTATGTTATGTAAAGGGTAGGAGTAACGACGATAGATAATGTTATTTTATAGAGTAGTTGCATATTCTTGTTGACTGTTATAAAATAATTCACGGTTATTACGGTCACTGTGGCATGTGTTGCGCAGTGATAGTGAGAACCGAGAATGATTTGAGATCTTCTTAGTAATTCAAACTCATGATTGTCAGGCCGGTTAGGCAGCTAGGTATGCAAATGCTTAGCGACATGAATGAGATTTGAGTAACTGAGAATTTCTTGGAGATTTCGTTAAAGTGTTAGATAAAGTATTTTTGCAAGTATTAAAAGTATTGAATCTAGTATTACGACCCTTCCCAGTTATTAATCTTGTTTTTGAGTTATAAAGGTTTTAAATGATATTAATCTCTTGTTAAAGTTAAGAATCCAGATTTCAATTATAGTATTGGTTATAAATTGGTGAGTATTTCTTCGCTCATGTTTATCGTTACTATTTCTCGAATTGCAACTATTGCATTCTTGTTTAATCCAGTTCAGTTTTATATATATATAACTTGCTGAGCATTTCATTCGCTCACCCTTGTTGTTTTTAAAATCTAACCTTTCAGTAAACTAGTTGGCGAGGCTTAGCATGTGCAGTTCAGAAAGTGGAGAGAAGAAGCAGGATGCAGTAGTGAAGCTGACGTGGATCACGGTAGTTAGATTTGTAATTGATTTGTTGTATGTAAATATATTTTAGTAGTGATATTATGTATTTGATTAGTTGGCCTGGTATACTTCTATTCGAAGTTATATCAGTGTTTTAGGTCTGTATTAAGTTTTGTAATTAAAGTTGTATTTAAGTTGGTTTTGGGTTTTTCTTGTTTCTAGAACTGTAACCTAAGATCCTGAGTTAGGAGTTGGGGTCAAAGAACTTTCAGTTGAGTTTTAATTTTTATTTCAGTTTTATTTTGATTTTCAGATTTTTAGTTTTAGTATTCAGCAGGTTTATGTTGTATTTACGAATACATCATGGCCAATTTTTGTTAGAATTATTGAGTTTGTTAGCGTGACGCCCAAATCTACTGACCCCGGATTTGGGGGCGTTACAAGGATTATTAAAAAGAGTTCTGGAAAGAACATAGATAGAATTATTAGAGTATTGATCAATGACATTTTGATATACCCTGTACCCAGAAAATACAGGAGGAAGGATGAGGATGACCTATGAAACCTTACAAGGAAAAAGGTAATATTCTGAACTTCAAAATGGAAGTTTGGTAAGGAATGTATGACATAGTAACAGTAATGCCAGATGAGGCATGTATGAGACCCTGAGGAAGTATGGATTGAACCTATAAAGGTTGAGATTATCCTAAGATAAGGAAAGAACTAAGAAGAGAAGTATCCTAAGTAGGATTGGGAATAAACGTGATAAAGTTCCCACGGGTAGGTGGAAGCAATGACTTATGGAGAAAGACTGTTAAATATATTTTTCTCCATCAGCAGAGCTTAAGGGAGAATGCTTTCACCCAAAAATGATGGGAATGAGGTAGAAATGTTTGAATTGGAATATATCCAAGGAACAAGGATTACCGGAAATTATTATTATCATGAAAGGCCAATAAGGTGGCCGACAGTCTAAGTATAAAGGAATAATTATAAATGTTCATACCGAAGAAACAAAATGATATTTGGAAAGACCTTGAAGGTCATATTGGAGTGGAGGAAGTTACATTCCTTTTGATGATTGTGCAAGAATCGAAGGTGATAATAGTTTAAGTAAAGATTCGATTCCTGATGGAGTCTTAAGCATATTACGTACCTTAGAAGGTCCCGTTTTGAGGCAAACCAGGACCATGGTACAAAAATTGATGAAGTAAACCGTTAAGTTTCCAGTCTTTTATGGAAGATGCATAAGTGATAGTTTCATCAACCGGACCTAGCTGCGATGCCTGAAACTCTTCTGCAATTCTATCTACTTCATGTTATATCTACATCAAGTTCAGGAAGTGTTCCTTATGGATAAGGAATAGTGATTACTTTGTCTCCCTAAGGGATTTGAAACCCGTAGGGTTAGCTATTAATGCACTACGTAAACAACAAGTGATGGTGATTCTTCTAAGAAAGTAGATGACAATGTAAAGATAAAGAAAGTGCTGCCATTGATTAACTAAATGGCATGTTGATGAATGACAAGCAAGTTTGTGTTAGTGTACTTCTGCACAAACAAGATAGAGAATATGAGGTTGATAATTCGTGATTCTAAACGTATTCCCGTAGAAAGAATTAATGAGAATTGGAGGGAAGGGCGGTTGAGCCCAAGACTTATTGGGCCACTTGAGAGTTTAAAGTGTTCGGACGGCGGTATTCGAGCCAGCCTTACCCCCAAAATTATAGCACGGTCATAACGGGTTTTCATGTGGCCAGGCTACGCCAGTAAAATGCAGATGTTCAACAGATGATAGGAGTACGAGCATGTAGATATACGACCTGGTCTGACTTACGAAAGACAACCTGTGGAAAACCACGGATAGAAAAGAACAAGTAATGAGAAACAAGGTTGGCAGAAGTAGATTATATGAATCTAAGTTAAAGGAATCGGGCCAGATTCATTTCGGAAAGTTTAAATTGAAATAACGTGATGATTATAGAATAAATGAGACGGAATACCGATAAGGAGGTACCAAGTGCAAAAAGGTGTCTCAATAAAGAGGTGAAGGTGAAAGTAAATAATAGAAATGAGTAAGAATCAGCTAATAAGAAGGATGTGATTGATAAAGAAAAGGCTGGGAAAGCAACTATGGAATGAGAAGCAAGGAATGTTATGAATGGGTTTTCTAATGAATTCTCAGGATGACAACCTGATAGTGTTAATATTATAGTTATGAAAAAGCTAGTAACATGATATGGGATGTCAGTAATAATGATGTCAAGTGAGAAATCTAAGATTTAACCTGAAAGGTTGAAGGATTTCCCGAATGTGAGTATCGCTAAGATTGAACAAGAGTATTTGTCCATAGAATAATGGACAAAGCAGCAAGATATGTTGACACGTGAGATTGCGATCAAATAGTATTGGATATAATTATGATTAATTTCTTCTTTGATAAACCTCTATAGTTCAGAGGTAAATCCTGAGTATGATATTCTACAATCATGAAAGCTTTCTATAATCCTTTAGAACTCTTTTCTCTTCTTCTCTCTTATTCATCTTCTTTATGAATTGAGAAGAACAACCCTTTTAGGAGGGGAGGTACTGCTACGTGACTATCTGTCTATGTGATAGAAGTCTAAGTGGAATGCCATGACTTGTTTAATTGCTTGTCAAGTACTAAAGGCTGGCCCCCTTCTGTACTAACTATGCAATATAACAAATGTTCAATTGATCATAGTGATCTCTCAATAAATCTTTCCACTTCTCTATATTGATCGAGATTGCGAAGATTAAAGCGATCAGGAAATGTACAGTACGAGCGAGGTTACCTACGAATCGTAGGGTGATAGTGATACCAATGTTACTGCAGGTATCAATAAGGATAAGACTGAGTAAGAGTATAACCCGGATAGTGAGTTGTACGAAAAGTAGCAACGTTGATGGAAAAAGGATAAAGTATGAATTGTAGCACTAGAAGATGTGCTGAGGAAGGGTAGAACGACTAAGAATTGACCAGGAAGCTAAAGAGTGAACGGCAGGCAAACCACTCTTTGCTTCCTACCTGATTCCGGGACGGAATCCTTTTAAGGAGGGGAGACTGTAAGAACCCCAAATTTTGGATATAATTAAAACTTTTTATTAAGTAATGATAAAATGAGGAACAATGATTCCGACAACAAGGTCACCAACTCTAATGAATGGTGGTTTCAAAGAACAATGATTGTAATGAATGGATATTGCTTCGGACAATGATCCTGATGCATTGGTATATTGTCAGAATAGAGTAATTCGACGGTTGAGGACCTAGATAAGAATAATCTACCATCCAGGAAGGAGCTAATGGATCCTTGAAGGAAATGAGTACGTGCATAGTGTTTCCCATACGTGCATAGTATTTCCCGTACGTGCATAGTGTTTCCTGTACGTGCATAGTAATATGGTGGATGAATAGTGATTTTGTAAGTTGGAAAACTTTTCACTCCACCCTATGTACGGGACGTGATATGGATGTTTCGAAGTCATATTAGTAATACGCGGAGGAAATAAGTGAATGCAGAGACGATCGGAATTCAGAAATTCCAAATTCTTTTCGGTATAATATTTGACCGGACAGTGGATTAAACATTATTATAATCCAAGAATTGAGATATTAACTTTGAGGATTTGATATTTTGGGATGTTATTATATTTGATTTAAGAATGAAGGTAGGAAACCACTGAGGAGTGGTTATGGCTACAATGTAATAATTGATATTTGGAAAGAATGAATGGAATTCGACTTTATTATTTCTATGTCTTGAAGAATGCTAAAGGGTAACAACATAGGTAAGAATAATCTATCTTCTAAGAGAATAAGATATGGCAATTTCAAGCAGGAGAATATTCTCATGTCATCCAGATCGATAACGATTAATCCAGTAGTTCCGTAAAAAGGTTAAGGAACGATCGAAAGAGAATACGGACAATTGTACCACCCTAAGAGAACAAGTAAAGAATACAGAATGAATAGTGTTTGGTGGGAGTATATAATAATATGAGACGACACTATACAGAAGCATTCAGAACGGATTTCCGAGTTCGTATTAGTGATCCAGGGGGAAAATAAGTGTATGTAAAAGCTGCCGGATTCTGAAAGACCGCACTTTTATTTTCTCCGAGAGTTCCCTGGACACTGATAGCCCTAAGTATTTAACGAATGGATTTAAGGAATATAAATTGGAAAGTTAGAATGAAAGATGGAGAATGAAAGTATTAATATTAAAGAGGATTCCCGGTAAACCCTAATTAGAAATCCGTGAAATATTCTCACGAACGATAAATCGAAACGGGCAATAACCGGACACAGAAACAAGCAGAGGAAGCAAGAGTCTTGTGCAAGCTACTAGAATAAATATCTAGTAACCAAGTGGGCAAGAGTAACTAGATTAATTGGAACATAACTAGTACTTAGAAATCAAAACACTTGGTTAGTTTTTAACCATGCAAAACACAACACTTGTCCTCCAAAACTCATCATCCATGACATCACAGCCCACTAACACACCAAGATGAGATATTATCTCTCAAAAAGTCACTTTATGCAAGATTGAACAAAGAAAAATCAAGAAACCAAGCAAACACTCTCCATTCTCTTTTTCTTCAAAAGTTTCGGCCAAGGAGCTAGAAAAGGAGGTTCCCACCATTGTTTGTTCTTCTAATTTTTAGGGTAAGTACTACATATCATAGCTTAGATCCCCTAGAAATTTCAGCCTCAAATTCACTTCCTTTCATTTTCAAATAAATCATCAAAGGTGATGATGAATAGTGTTTCTAAGAACTAATCTTTGTTTTTCTTGTTTTCATGGTTGATCCTAGCTAAGTTAAGGCCATCCAAGGGCAATACCAAGCTTTGTGAGGCTATTACATACTACAAGGAAGGTATAAGACTTGAAAACCCTTGATCTACTTTGAGTTTTAAGCATGTTCTTGATGGATCTAGCTTAGTTATGATTATGTTCATGTTATAAGCATGTTTAGTTAGTGATTTAGTGATTTGATTAACATGATGAGTTTGATACTAAGATCAGTGGCTTCTGGTCTTGTTGGGGTGCTTATTATGTGTATAAGTTGATTAGATGCCCGGTGTGGCTTGGTTGTTGCGTAATGAATTTTAGAACGCTCGATTCGTAGCCGTCGTAATGCCCGATTTTCATTAACACTAAGAAACCGAACTGGTAAGTAGCCATAACTCTCTGTTCTTGGCAAGTTAATGAACCCTACTGATAGATTTTTGAACATAGATCACTTTGGCGAAAGAATCGAAGCATTTTGATTTACGGTTTAGGAATTATGACCAAATTACTAAAAGTAGTTCGAATCCGTAAACGAAAGTTCGTAACTGAAATTGAACCCTCGTAAACTATGTAACGTCATGGCGAATCTTGGTAAATAAATACTAGGGGTAAGAAGGAAGGTGTGAAAGAAAACCGTATGTCAAAAAGAGCATTTTTTGATTTATTAAAAATGTTCGAGTCAAGGTTAAACGCGAACGAACCCCTAAAAGACGACTCTTTTATAACTTCGGTAAAACACTTAGAAAACGGGCGATAAAACTCGGAGTATAATATTGGTTCGTAACGATCAACCTTAGAACTCATATGACTTAAGTATGTCCCAAGTATAAGTGCAGTGACATGTCGTATTAACGAACGAATGTCGGGTCGGATCAGTGATAATAAGTAATCCACTAAAAAGGGGTATAACGAGATAACTCGAGAACGTGTTTCGAATTAAGTATAACTTAACTTTTAATATGTTAAGTGATTAATCCCGAATGCCTTGGCTATTTATAGATCACCAAGCTGAACCGGGACCCGCTACCACTACCCCTTACCGTACTCGACTACCAGGCAAGTTTCAATTCCCTTCTTTAGGCTGTTGTTGTGATTGAATAAATATATATGATTGCTGATATACATATGCCATTGCATGCATGCCTACTTTCAAGTTGAATTGATATACTTGTTCCCTGAATGTTATTGTTGGCTTATAAGCTAGATAGTTATATATCAGTTATAAGCCAGTTATTGTAAGACCCTCATAGAAGGGCGTATACATCTTATTCATCAAATATAGACCGGGAGTCAATATTTCTTGATATATCGGGATTACCTCGGAGGAAAATATTTAAGTAAATATTTTCCATTATTCGGGCGACGAATATTATTTGAATATTCGTTCGAGATTATTTATTTTAACGGTCTTTACTTCAAATAATTATTTGAACGTAACTATTCGACGAATAATATTTTTAATATTCATTCAGAGTCGAATTATTTATCGATTATTATTGCGAATATTCTTCTAAAGGTTGGACTACTAAATGAAAATTAATTGGATATTCATTTAGAATATTATTCATTAAATGAATATTACTTTTGAGTATTCATTTAAGACAGTAATTACCTATCGAATATTATTTTAATGTTCATCTGAAACTTGATTTATTTATCGAGTCTTATCTCGAATATTCCTTTAAAGCTTGGATTACCAAATGAACATTACTTGATATTCATTTAGAATATTATCCATTAAATGAATATTACTTTATCAATATTCATTTAAATTCCTAATTAATTATGAATATTATTTTGAATATTCATCCAGGGTTCTATTTAATCATCGAATATTATTTTAAATATCTTAAATATTCCTTTCAGGTCTTATTAATTAATGAATATTATTTGGAATATTCATTTGAATATTTAGTTATGCAATAAATATTCTCTCGATATTTCTTCAAGAATTATTTGAGAGATACTCTGATTAAAGATATTCTTTCATATTCCTAAATATTCCGTAAAATATTTTAATTCAATAAATATTCTCTGAATATTTATTCCATACTTAGAATAACCTCGATAAGGTTTATCTTTTTTCGATTATTACAGAAAATATTTCGGAGTCGTATTATTATTAATCTTATATCAAGAAAGGTTCTCAGACATCATTCTTCTTTGAGTCTATCTCCTTAATAATAAGGGAACCTTACTTGGAAAATGTTATTTATCTTGTCGACTTCCCGGTCATAAAGTATTCCCTTCACCCGCACTCGGGTGCTGTTGACTTATTAAGTCGTTGCTTACCTTCTCATCTTTCGAGGGGTAAGATTACTGGAACAAGTTGATATCCGTCACCAAGTAATAGCTTGGGAGTTATTGGTAAGTTTTCCTTTCCAACTAGATACTACTACTTTGTGGAGTCTTATCAACAAGTATTATACTTGGGGAAAGGGGGACGAACGTTACATTCAGAATCATGAATTCTATTTGAACTAGGAGTCGTGTAAGAGGCCGAGTAGCGCCGGTCCATCCCCTTTGGCCCAACCGTTGGCCGGGGAGAGCTAGTAAGGCGGTATACAAGTAAAGCCGTCAGTTCTTCCTTCTACCGGTAGTAAATCTAAATTGAGCTGTACGATCTCGACTGATCATCAAGATTGGAACAGCGGGCGCGGTGAATACTCCATTATTGGTTCATCATCCAAATTTATTCATTTCCTGCAACATGATTACTGTTGGCAGAGTTGGAAAAGGGTCATAACTGGAATTGCAACCTTTTCTTGCAAGTTCCTCTTCTTAATAACAATAAGAATATCTCGCTTACTTTGATGTAGCAGATATTTCTACAAACAAATACTTTAAGTTACCTTGTAACTTCATCGTTCATATTATACTGGCATCATTTCCGTAAATGCATGGCATATGGTTTGAAAGATACTTTTGAACTGTTATACATTATCGTTCAGTTATATATTATTGTTGGTGGGCTATTGCTCACCCTTGCTTTATTATTATATCACAACAACAGCTAGATCAGATGACTCGCACAAGGCGCACTCGACGCGGGCGAGGACGATGAGACTATCAGAGCTGAAGAAGAAGCTATTGGTAGGGTATATTTATTCTTTCAGTACCAAGAATATGGTCTAGTATGACTTATGTAAATGGATGGCAAAGAGTATGTATTTATATTGAAATCCTTTTGGATTGTAAGAACTCATAATGTGATTAATAAAAATTTGATTGTTACTCTGATTTCATCTCTGGGACTATAACGGGTGTGTTTTATATTGTTCTGTTGGGTTATAGAGACGTAATTTATTTTATGTTAAGGAAAGTTCAATTGTTGTGGACAGAATTGGAAACCGTAACCACCGGATCCCGGACCCCGGATCTGGGGGTGTTACAGTAATGGGTCAAAGAAAGAACAAGGTATTTCATCCTATCTACTATGCAAGTCGTACTTTGACCGGAGCTCAATTGAATTACACGGTGACTGAAAAGGAGCTTCTTACTGTTGTGTTTGCCTTTGACAAGTTTCGATCTTATCTTTTGGGCACTAAAGTGGTTGTCTTCACTGATCATTCAGCCATAAAGTACTTGATCACTAAGAAAGATGTAAAGCCACGGTTGATTAGGTGGATTCTTCTACTTCAAGAGTTTGATATTGAGATACAAGACAGAAAAGGTGTTGAAAATCAAGTAGCTGATCATTTACCAAGAATGGAGTACAATGAGGAATCTTGCACTTTGATTCCTATTAAAGAAACATTTCCAGATGAACAGATGTTTCAGGTACAAATCTCTAATGTTACTCCTTGGTTTGTTGATTTTTCCAATTATTTAGCTACTAGGTTAATGCCGCTGGATTTATCAAGTCAACAAAGAAAGAAATTCCTGCATGATGTGAAATCTTATTTTTGGGATGAGCCTTATTTGTTCAAGCAATGTGCAGACCAAATTATTAGAAGATGTGTTGCTGAATTTGAGGTGCAAGATATTCTTTTCCATTGTCATTCATCTCTTTCTGGTGGACATTTTGGTGGACAACGCACTGCTGCAAAGGTACTGCAATCTGGTTTCTTTTGGCCCTCTCTGTTCAAGGATGCTCATGCATATGTTGTTAGATGTGATCGTTGTCAGAGGTTTGGTAATATCTCGAGAAGAAGTGAGATGCCTTTGACTAATATTCTTGAAGTAGAGTTATTTGATGTGTGGGGCATTGATTTCATGGGTCCATTCCCTCATTCTTTCAAAAATGAATATATCTTAATGGCTGTTGATTATGTTTCTAAATGGGTAGAAGCTGCTGCCTATCCCACTAATGATACAAAAGTTGTCATCAAGTTCTTAGACAATCATATCTTTACTCGCTTCGGAACCCCAAGGGCTATAATCAGTGATGAAGGTACACACTTTGTGAATAAATTGTTGGCTAGTACTTTAGCTAGGTATAACGTGAGACACAAGGTAGCCACCGCCTATCATCCTCAAACAAATGGGCAAGCTGAGTTATCTAACAGAGAAATCAAGGGCGTTCTTGAGAAAGTGGTGAATCCGAGTCGAAAGGATTGGTCTACAAGGTTAGACGAGGCTCTTTGGGCCTATCGTAATGCGTACAAAACTCCTTTGGGTATGTCTCCATATCGGTTGGTTTTTGGAAAGGCATGTCATCTATCGGTTGAGCTTGAACACAAGGCTTATTGGGCTCTCAAAAATCTAAATTTTGACATGCAACTTGCTGGGAAAAAAAGAATGTTGCAACTTGATGAGTTGGATAACTACGATTTTTCTCCTACGAGAATGCTAAGCTTTACAAGGAGAAGACAAAAAAATGGCATGATAAAAACATTCAATCTCGGGTGTTTGAAGTGGGGAAACAGGTTTTATTATTCAACTCAAGGCTAAAGTTATTTCCAGACAAGCTGAAATCAAGATGGTCCGGCCCTTTCACAATTGTGAAAGTACATCCCTATGGAGCTGTGGAATTACGTGATAATCAAGGGGGTGAATTTCAGGTCAATGGACAACGATTGAATCATTATTGGGGAGGTGAGGTTATACGTGATAAAGCCTCACTTGATTTGGTAGAGCCTTGAAAAAAAAATGATGTCTAGCCAAAGACATTAAAGAAAAGCGCTTCTTGGGAGGCAACCCATGATTTTGTATGGTTAGTAAATTTTTATTTCATTTTTTTTTTGTATTTATATTTAGGTTAGATATTTTTGTTTTTTGTTTTTTGTTTTTTATTTTTTTTTACTCCCATAAGATGCCTTGATGAATTTGTTGAAGTGTTTCAGGATGCAAATATTTTGTGAAAGTGTAAAATATGGGCAAAGAAAAAAAATATAGAAGTTGATAAAAAAAATCACCAGGTGAACTATTAAAGAGCAGAAAGACAATACTGGCAACATGATTTTTCTATACCGGCATTTTACTTCCCTGAATAAATAGAAGATTCAATACCGGGGGTTTATATTTCTTGAAACCGCGGTATTGCTAAGCGCTTCAAGCATCCTGCGCATGTGCTCCTGCGCGCACTTCATTTATTCGCGCGTGGCTTATTGCAATTGTCCAGCCCAGGAAACAATTTCAAGCCCAGCCCAGTTACCATGCAGTTGTCCTTGTCCAGACTCCAGCATAAGGCTGCTGCCATGCAAGCGTCCGGTCAGCTTCTACACCATGCCAAGTCATCTGCCACTCCAGTATCTAGTCACTATCCATGTCAGCAGCCATGTGGCATCCAGTTGCCACGTCAGGTCTAGTCATTGGCCACTTCACCGCCATATCAACAGCTCTGCCATGTCAAAGGGGAGGCAGCTTCCTTCCAATTTTTTTTTTGAAATGATGGAGTGGGGAGTTGAACCCCTGACCTCCTACATTGAAAACAATGCACCAACCACTCCACCAACTTGCTCACTGTTTGTAAGATTGCTTTGTTTTTTAATAAACAAACTTGGCTCAGCTATTTCAACTACTAAAAGGGAGGAGAAAGCTTGAACAATCATAATTAATGGACACTTCATGCGATATTAGGGGAGTATTTTTAACTTTTCTTTGTATAATTTGTCTTTTGTTTATTCTTTTTTTTTTGTATTTTTTTTTCTTAGGATCTTTTTAGTTCTATGTATATTTATAAATATATTATTCATTGGGGACAATGAACCACTTAAGTGTGGGGAGGGGTTTTCAACATAAAAAAAATTAGGATCATTAATAATTTTTTTTTAGGATAATTTTTTTTTCCTTTTTTTACTTTTTTTAGGACATTAGATATTTCTTTTTTAGATTTTATTTTAGGATAGTTAAAAAAAATAGAAAAAAAACACAAAAAAAATTAGAAATTTAAAAAAATTGATTGCCTTGTCAAAATAGCATGTTAATAAGGATAAGTACACACCATGTAGGCTAATTTTTCGAGTGTCGTATAAATGTCTCCTTAGTGTAAAATACCTTATGCATGATGATGTCTTGTACGTGCTTGCAAAAATTCAAAACTTGAATGTACGTCATTTTCAATTTTGATGAGTATGGCATGTTATCACCATGTGAGATCTTGAGCCTTAATTTATGATTGATATATCTTTTATCAATATATTTTTTTTGTGGTGAGATATTCGTCAGTGTATGTGTTGCTCTAGAACTTGCTTTAAACCAGGTCGTGCACATATTGATATTGTGTGTTGTGTAAAAATGATAAAGGCACTAGGATTAACCGTATTATCCCGAACAGTACCCTGAAAAAATAATCCTTAGTGAGCCCCTTGAGCCTAAATCCTTTTTCTCTGTATATCACCATCTAATTTTTGAGCTTATATATTTCTTCTTATCTTGATTGACTAGTAGAGCATTGTGATGTATGCATGAGATGGGTAAAATATTAAGTGTGGGGATATCTTTGTCATTGTGTGGAATTTTTGGTGGGAATTGAATTGGTTTGGTTATTCCTCCTTCGTGACGCCTCAATAAAGTCACTCGAATCAATAAAAAAGGAGGAAGCAGTAAGTAAAAAAAAAAGGAAAAAAAAATTGGGAAAAATGGGAAAAAAAAAGAAAGAAAGAGAGTATATGTTCAATGATTCTTGAAATGTGAAATTTATGAGTTTACATTTGTATGTGGGATGTTATCTCAAAGTTAGTTTCATGTTGAGTGTTTCAAGTATATATGAACATTTTGCTCTATTAGTTGTCAAGTTTAGCCACTCGTTAGCCTATTTCTTTGATTTCCTACCCCGCACCTAAGCCTCGATACAACCCTTGACAAAGACCTTTTGATTTATATGAACACGAAGTCTAGATATTTTGGTGGACAAGCAAGCTTATGGTAGCACATGTGCATTTGATTGAACTTGAGTGATACAGTTGCACCTAAACACTTGTGTGCTTTGAGTGTTTGTGAGGTTATTTTCCATCCAAAGCATGTTATTATCTTGTTGATTGAGACTTTGATGTTATTCTTGATATTTTAGTCTTTTAAGACTATGTGTGCGTGCTTGAATAGTTGTGTTGGAGTGTAAAGTTGAGAAATCGCATTATATGACATCTAAGAGCTATTACATGATTAAGTTTGCATGTGTGGAGCGCTTTGATATATTTCATGTTTGAGACTTGGCAGTCGGAATAAAAATTATGAATTTTGTGGGTAAATTCGCTACAAACCCTCACGAGACCTTACTCGTCCACTAGGGCTACCTTGGGGTTTAAAGGGCTTGTTGCATATTCCAAATGCAACCGTGATCACCTACGGAAGTGGTATTAGTTAGTTAGGACTTAGTTTTTTCTTTCTTTTTTGCCCGAGGACGTGCAAGATGCTATGTGTGGGGATGTGATAAGTGTGCATTTAATTCTAATATTGCCCCTATATTTAAGTTATTTTGCATTGATTTGGATTTTTATTTAATTCATTCTAATGTTTTATTGTAGGAATTAAGGAGTTATAATAAAGGAAGGCTTGGAGTTTAAATAGCAAGAGATGGAGATAAATTTGATTAAAATTCGGATTTTTCTGGTAGCTTGCGCAGTCGGCACTGTTTGGGCCATATCTGGAGTTCTAGAAGTCCGATTCTGACGATTCAACAGCCCACGGAAAGCTTATGAGAAGGGCTTTATTTCTGAAGTGGTCTTGTATTTAAAATCCAGCCGAATCAGCCCAGAATCTGAGTCAAAAAGTCAACTACGAATTTCTTCTTCTTGGAATTCAATTTTGATTGGGAATTTTCCTTGTATTTGTATTAAATAATTAAAAAAACTTTTATTAGAGATAATATAGGATATACATCAGACCTAATTAGAGATACACATTGTACGAGCAAGAGAGGCACAAGAAGAGAGAAAGAAGACGCTTGAGAAGGAGATTCAGCCATTGAAGACATTCAGTTGGATTTGTTTCCTTCATCTTTTTGTTCAGAATTCTCTCCTTAACTCTTTTAATCATGTTTATGGGTTATCAATTCTTGTATGATTTTGAGATTTCCATCATGAACTAATTTTATAAAGTTGGGATTTTTATGGAACCCTAGCATGGGATTATTGGTGTATTGTTAAAGAGTACTATATGCGATTTTACAGTTTATTCATTCAAGTATTTTTCATGCTAATACTTGCTATTGTCTGATCAACATTAGTAGGTTAACGAGTTAATTATAATACCGAAAGGGTTATATTTAATTGAAATAAGACTTGAGTGGTGCATGCTTATATCTTTTGATTATAATACTGTTACGGTATAGACATATATTGTGACCATGCATAGCTATGTGAATTGGTGCTTAATTACATTCTAAAGAGTAAATTGGCATAGACATATGTTAGTTTATTTGATAGGAATTATACCATAGTGATTTCGAGAGAAACCTATGACCATTAAATTGTAGCTAGTAAGTTGTGAATTTGCTACTGTGCTATGCAACCCTATTACCGATTTTCATGTGCTAGGGGGAAGTAAATATCCTGACTTATCGTCTCATATTTGGAACTCGTTAAACTTTTTTTTTTATAATTAGTTGGTTAATTTAGTTCTTATAATTAGTTTAGTTATAAAAACCATCAACAATTTTTGTGCTCGATAACTGAATTGTTAGATATTACTTGCGATTAATACAAATTTACAGTCCTTGAGGAACGATATCTGGTATTTACTACTATATTACTTGTTTGCGATTGTGTACACTTGCACATTTGTATTTTACGCAACAGATGCATCAGTAAAAATTACAAAGTTCCCTTTTTCATCTGGTAAGGTTAATACTGGAGCTATCATTAATCTTTTCTTTAGCTCCTGGAAACTCTCCTCACACTTATCCATCCACACGAACTTCTCAGTTTTGCGAGTGAGTCGGGTTAATGGTGCTGCTATCTTGGCAAAATCCTGAACAAACCTCCTATAATATCCAGCAAATCCCACAAAACTTCTTACTTCCGTTGGAGTCTTTGGTCTTTCCCAATTTGAAATTGCTTCTACCTTCGCGGGATCAACTAACACTCCTTCCTTACTTATCAAGTGTCCTAGAAACTGGACTTCTCGCAACCAGAATTCACACTTCGAAAATTTAGCGTACAGCCGCTCTTTCCTCAAGGTTTTTAAGACTATCCTCAAATGCTCCTCATGTTCTTTCTGAGTCCTTGAATAAACCAATATATCATCAATGAAGACTATAACAAACTTATCCAGATATTTCTTGAAGATCCTATTCATTAAGTCCATGAAAGCTGCTGGCGCATTAGTTAAGCCGAAAGACATTACCAAGAACTCATAATGCCCATAACGTGTGCGGAATGCAGTCTTGGGAATATCCTCAGGTTTAATCTTTAGTTGGTGATATCCGGATCTTAAGTCTATTTTCCAAAAGTACTCGGCACCCTTCAATTGGTCGAACAAATCATCTATCCTCGGTAATGGATATTTATTTTTGATCGTCAACTTGTTCAGCTTTCTATAATATATGCACAGCCCTATACTCCCGTCCTTCTTCTTAACAAATAAAACAGGTGCTCCCCACGGAGATACACTAGGTCGAATAAAGCCCTTATCAAGAAGTTCTTGCAATTGGGAGCCTAATTCCTTTAGCTCAATCGGGGCTAGCCTATACGGGGCTTTTGAAACTGGTGCTGCTCCTGGCACCAAGTCTATAGCAAACTTTATCTCCCTATCAGGTGGCAATCCAGGAAGATCTTCTAGGAATACATCCGCAAACTCATTAACTATAGGAATCCTACTTAGGTCAGGTGCTTTCTTAGTGGCATCTATCACATAAACTAAGTACGACTCACATCCTTGGCGTATCAACCTTTTAGCTTGTATGCTAGTTAGAAATTGTTTACTTTGTCTTTGCCCTTTGAACACCAACTCTTTACCTTCAGGTAACCTTCTCTTTACTTTCTTTCCCTTGCAGTCAATATTAGCTTCATTCTTTGATAACCAATCCATTCCTAAGATAACATCAAACTCTCCTAATTTCAGAGGAATCAAATTTACTTGAAGTTGACATCCTTCGAATTCTAGGTCACAGTTTGGATATACTTGATTAACTGGAATGACTTCCTGATTAGCTATCTCTACCCATAAGGGTTCTTGCAAAAATTCTGCCTTAAGTTTCAATTTACTAGCAAAGTCTTGGGATATAAAAGATTTGGTCGCTCCCGAGTCGAATAAAACATTTGCGCTTAAGTAGTTAAGTTGGAGCGTACCTGCAATCACATCTGGATGCCTCACCGCATCCCTCAATGTCATATTAAATGTTTTGGCAGTAGGAGGTCTATTTGAAGCACTACCACTTTGCCTTGTTGCAGATGAACCACCAGAACGGCAATCTCTAGCCATGTGTCCCAATTTTCCACATTGAAAACATTTGAGGTATCTCTTGGCATTGGTGTTAGTTTCTTGACATTTGTTAGAATAGTGCCCTTTCTGTCCACACTTGTAACAAGTTATTCCTGGTAGTCTACAGATGCCCGTGTGCTTCTTACCATAAGTATTACAATCAGGTAGAGGTGGCCGTGATTGATTAGGCTAGAATACTCCCGATGGTTTACTTCCCTGATTGACTGTCTCACCTTGACTTCTACTCAATCCTAGATTCCTTGCGATTTGAGACCCCTGTCCTTTACTGAATTTGCTAGGAAAATTCCTTCCACTTGAACTTCCTTTCTGACTTTCAACTTTCCTTTTCCTATTTTCTCGGTCTCTTTGCACTTGTTTGCTTCCTGTCTCTATTATCGATGCCTTCTGAACTATCACGACATAATTAGTTAATTCGAAGGCTGCCACCCGAGTCTGTATCCACCGTTTCAACCCTAACTGAAATCTTCTTGCTCGCTTCTCTTCGGAATTTATGAACTCCGGTGCAAACCTAGACAGTTCCGTAAACTTAGATTCATATTCAGCCACTGATAGATTATTCTGCTTTAGATCCAGGAATTTTGTCTCCATTTGGTTTTCCAGGTATTTAGGTGAATACTTGTCTAGAAACATCCTGGTAAATCTCTCCCAAGTTATTACTCCTGCTCCTTCTAAGTTTATTTTTGCCTCCCACCAATAATTAGCTTCTCCTTTTAGGAGATAGGCAGCAAAGATCATTTTCTGTCCTTCATCTACATTCAGTATTTCAAAAGCTTTCTCCATTTCTTTCAACCATGCCCTGGCTGCAACTGGATCGGTAGTTCCTTCAAATTCAGGGGGTTTCAATGACTTAAAAGCATGGAATGAATTGGCTACAGGATTTGGTGGAACTGGTGGTGGTTGAGGGTTCTGATGCATAGCTAAATTCTACCTCAATAAGTCTATAAATTTATTTAAGGGATCTCCTCCCTGGTCCCCTTCTTGATCAGAAAATTCATATTCTTCTTCTTCATAATCTGATTCATCAATAGCCCTTTCATTTTGTCTAATATTCTCTACGGTATGGCTGCCTTGGTCCGCAGCATTTGGATTTGATCTTGTATTTCTTCTAGGCGGCATGATTTTGTAAATAACAATATTCTCCATTAATTACCCAAATTGGGGCACAATATTCATTATTCCCATATTCCATAATATATCAATAATTAACAAATTTATATACCGCCATTTTAATTAACAACAAGGTATAAGATGACTTAAACAGAATATAAGTAAACTGCACTGGTTAAGATAAATACATCACAACTTGCAAATAACATTTTCATTACCATATATGCTTCATAATGTACACAGTTTAAGCCTCAAAAGATACTGATACATGCTGATTCTGATACAACAAAAGTACTATCAACAATCCTCTAATCAAACTAGGATTAATACAGTAAACATACTAGACTAATCCTCCAAAATGACACCAAAAAGGTGACTATAGTCTGATCGTTGACTGAGAACTACGAACTACAGATCATGGAAATCCTGCTCTGATAATATCCCTCAGCTGAACCATCGCAGACGTAATAACCTGGTCTACCTCATCTCTCCACTCTGGTGCCCCTCTCCCTGCCGTCAACTCCCTAATGCGAACAAGTGACCGCATCTCTACACTGATCAGCCCTACAGATATCCCTTCTGGAATCTGGGCTGCCCTGCCCGTAGGTCCAGCCAACCTCTGCAACAACATATCCACCATACGGCGGGACTCTGACAACTGTCCCTCCAAAAGCTGATAATCTGGCAATAGAGTAACATGAATAGCATCTCCTGCTGGTGGGTGGGCCTCTGGTAGGGGTGCCTCTACAGGTGAAGGTGGAGCTACAGGTAGGGGTGGATCATCAAAGGGGACTGTATCTGCCTCTGAATCCTCCGAAGGATCTGAATCATCCAAAGGGTCTACCTCCTCCTCAGGGTCGTCCAATGGGTCTGGACACGGTGACGGTGATGGCACTGGAGCAGGTGGAACAGGAATCATCTGAATATCTCTAAACACCGGCTGCTCCTCTACCTCAGTCTCAATCCTAGGTCGTCTAGCTGGTGGAACGTCCTCCTCCGGAATCTCTGGCCTCACCCTAGAGAGACCTGCCTCACCCGACCCGACTGCTGGTCTCTGTCCCCTCACATATGGCACTACTGCCATAGCCTCCAAATACTGCTGTCTATGTCCGACCCGGACTCTCCTCCTCTAACCTGCTATGACATGCGAGGGAATCTTAATACCGCGATCCTCTAACTGTACAGCCTCCTTCTCTGTAATCCCTTACCACCCATCATGACTCGCCTCACCAGTCCGCTCCTCCTCCTATAATAAAACATAACTCTTATTAGTAATAATATATAAAATCTCAATCCCTACTTAGGGTCAGTACTATATCTGATAGACCGACCTTGAACTCAATATGAGTTCACGCATTTTATCATATATATATATATATATATATATCTATATCTTTACCGTATTAACACTCTAGTTCCTGAGCAGTATGACTCTGAGCTATGATACCATTTTTGTGACACCCCTAGATCCGGGGTCTGGGATCCTAAACATCACGGTCCAATTTCCATTTAAACATATTATACTCTTGATACTTAAATAATTTAATGGCATTATATACGCACACTATTGACCCCACACTTATAATAACACACACCAGTCATAACTCATAAGCTCAGAGAACAACATCCATCATCAAAACAATTAATGTAAAGTTATTATTACAAACCCAGAAAGTTTAAGTAGCATTGTTGAAAATACTTCTGCAGGAAGCATATCAACAACCAAAATATATTACAACAGACTTTTGATTAAATTACACACGTCTGCTCATACCCTGGATACATATATATATATAGGCTACCTCAGGAATAGGCGACAGATCCCTATCATATATCCCCGCCCTTACCCGCTTCCGGGGTGTGGTGCGACGTATCGGTGGCATCTGCTATAGCTGTGATATAAACATAGGCAAGAGTAAGTTAAAATAGCTCAGCAAGATAAAGTTTTAAATCCTGTTTGAAGTAAAACAATTTATAAAAGTTTAGAAGTGTTGGTTGTTCATTTAACAAAGTTGTTTCAATAAAGAATAACCGATGAAGTTACAAAATAAAGTAGGGAAAACATTTTCAGAAATATCTATATTTTGTTTGCGCAGCAATACACCAACATAACTTGCTTGTTATTCATTATAAAGATATAATATCAGTTTCTCTTCTAATTCCTTGATACCATTCATTGTTCCATACCATTTCATTCTTTTCCAACATAATAGTGCAATGAAATTTTTCAGCAATTATTTAAGTGTTTAGGGGATCTTCATCATTGCCAGATACGACAGGACGATGATCAGTCGCCCTGTACGTACCTGTTCCTGTTTACTACTAGTAGAAGGAATGACCCTCTCCGGTAATCATCCCTGGAGGAAAGTTCTCCATAATCCCTCCCTCGGCAACACATGGGCTGGAATAAAATATTGCAAGCTGGACTGCATTGAACTCAGCCCAAAAATAGAATCCCCATTGTCGAAGTTCTTATTACATTTATTCCAAAAATTTTCTTTTCATAATACCATTTACCAAATTACCCCTTTCTATCCATAAAGTACCTTGCATTATTTGTATTCATGAATAATCTCAGAAATCAGAAACATGTCCATTGCAATGCAATAATATGAAATCATGTATATATATATACATTTTCAACAAAACCATTTTCCTGAAATTTTATAATTTAATAAAGTAAAGATAAAAGAACTCTTGCCTGGAAGGGTCGTAGGGGTAACGTGTCTCCGATCAGTCCGGTGATCTATAAACAATCCAAAATTATTCAAGGTTAATCACTTAACATTTTTGAAAAGCTAAGTATATACTTTACTTAGGTTAAACTCATTTTCAAGTTAACTCATTGACATCCCCTAACATAACTCTTTATTATCATCATTATAATCAACACTGGCTCAATATCAAGGCATTGCATGGTACTTATGCTTGGGGTACTTAAGTCATATAAGTTCTAGTGTCGATCGTTTACTATAAAATATTACACCTCGCGAGTTATTGACCGTTTTCTAAGTGATTTCCCAATGTTATTACTAAGTACGTTCTTAAAGGATCCGTTCGCACTTAACTTAGATTCGAACATTTTTATAAAATTGAAAAACGATCCAATTGACATGGGGTTTTCTCTCACACCTTCCTTATGGTATCTAGTATTTA
Organism: Saposhnikovia divaricata; assembly: GCA_036435485.1. NCBI lineage: Eukaryota > Viridiplantae > Streptophyta > Magnoliopsida > Apiales > Apiaceae > Saposhnikovia > Saposhnikovia divaricata. The sequence continues at coordinate 130,298,003 of CM071594.1, read as the reverse complement.
ATTACCATGATTCGCAACCAAATTATTCATATTAAGGGGGTTCAATTCCGGTTACGAACTCGTACTTACGGTTTTGAACCACTTTTAGTAATTCGGTCATAACTCCTAAACCGTAAGTCCGTTTGTTTCGATTCTTTCGCTAAAACGATCTATGACTCGAGAACTACAAGGATAGGTCAGGTTCTTGTTAAGGTCAGAGGTTATTTATCTCGGGTATGCTCTGTTTTAAAGGTTAATGAAATTTCGGCATTACGATGGCTGTAAATCGGATATTTCCAAATTCAAAACCCTCCAAAATCACAACCTTCACTCCATAACACCCATACATGTTATTTAACTTTAAACCAAGGCCAAGCAATGCCTTTACATCCATCAAAACGATTTTAACATATAACAAAGCCCAATCATAAACCTAGAGGCTTATACATGCATAATATCATCCAAAACTCCATAATAACTCAAGATTCAAGCTAGGGTTTCAAGTGTTATACCTTCCTTGGAGTGTGTAATAGCTTACTAGACCTTGTATAGCCCTTGTATATGCTTAAGTTATCTTGGATCATCCAAAGAAACCAAGAATCAAAAATTAGTTTCTTGAAAGCACTATTCATCATCATCTTTGATGATTTATTTAACTATGAAAGACATGGAATTAAAGGCTCAAATTCATAGGATAACTTAGTTATGGAATATATTGAAGATTGGATTTCTCCTTGCAAATTGGAGCTAGGCCGAGAGCACCTTATGTGTTCTTGATTTGGTTTTGTTTTGTTTTAATATAATGACATCATTCATGTAAATCTAAATAATGGATGCATCTCTTACTTTTGTGTTGGCTAATTGTCATTAGTCCAAGTGTTAGCACCAAATTATGCAACTCCATTTTGTAAAAAATGCAATTAAACCATTCCTTTATTAGTTGGCTTACATTTAAGTCATTTGGTTTCTCCTTTTTCCACCAATTCGATTTCCTTTGTGTCTCGTTAATAAAATTAATACGTTATGACTTATAAGTAGCACTCCATTGCTTCACTGTGATACAATTCCTTAATTCCATATTATATCCCTTGATCCTTCAGTATCTTGGAAATTTCGGGAGAAATAAAAGTGCTATTTTTCAAATTCTGACATCATTTGCATACAATTATTTTGTCCATGGATCATAAATACAAACTCAGAAATCCGTTCTGGGTACTTCTATATAGTATCGTCTAATAATATTTTAGTTTCCACCAAAAACACTATTCATCATTTATTTTCTTTTATTCCTTATATATTGTAAAAATGTCCTTGTCCCCTCTCGAGCGTTCCTTAACTCTTTCTCTCTGAACCACTGAACTAATATTGATTTGGATGACATGAGAATATTCTTCCTCCTTGGAATTACCATATCTTACTTCCCTAGGAGATAGATTATTTTTACCTAAGTTGTCAGTCCGTTGCATGGTTCATGGCATATAAGCAATTGAATCCAAATCCATTTCATAATCATTCATTATGACCATCGTTACACTGATACTCCATTACATAATAAAAATTTTTAATTCTTCCAAAAATCTGGGTACTTACATAAAACGTAATCAATTAGTTATTAGTTATTATAATATTATTATTTTATTTTACTTAAATAAAGCTACCCAAATAGATTTTACTAGAAAAAAATAAAAAATAGAAAAGATAACGTATTTTAGCTGAAAAAGGTAATTGGTTAAATATTAGTAATTATAATTATAATATTGTATTTTATTAAACATAATTGCTCATAGTGTTTTTAGAAAAGGAAAAAAAATTAGTTAGATAAAATATAAAAGATAATGTATTTTACGTAAAAAAAAATTGATTAGTCATTGATGTTGAATCCCAACAATGACATGTAAGAATAGAGATATTATAACAAGTGGATAAAAGCAAATGTAACATACTAGTATTTAAAAATTTCAGGTGGAGTTGTTGGTTCCACCTGGGATATATATTTCAAAGAAATACTCTGTGAAGTGTTTCACAGCTACGGTTTACAATACTTTCGAAGAGTAAGAAAACCTAACAATACTAAGTTACAATGCTCTGTGTTTCCTTCTTGTTTCTCTTCATACTCACTATGCTACTCATAATGATTATTTATACGGTACGAAGACAAACAGAATACATTATATCCTATTATATAATAAGAGTAAGAGGGATACTACCATATGTCAAGGGTTCAATTCCCATCAACAACATAAAAAATTAAAATTTATATAAGAGCATTTAAAAAAATACTAAAAAACTAATAAATATTATATCCTTATATATAATAAGCGTAAGAGGGATTTTATCCATAATTTTGGTCTAAATCATATTGAAAAGAAAATTATAATCTAAAAATGATATAATTAGAAAATGTTGCAATAGAATTGAATTTAAAAAAAATATATAACCAAAAAAGGATATAATTAAAAAAGGTTGAATAGAATTGATTTTTTTATTAATATTAAAAAAATTATATTTACTACTTGGGCTCTATCTTGAGATCTGGAAATCAGATTTGGATGATCTTACACGCGAAGCTAATTAAATTATCTTTAATTTAGTGATGATTTATTAATTATTATTTAAATGAAAATACTCAGAATCTCAAAAGAAAATATAATTACGAATTTTTACATTAATCCTATTCAGTGTAGAAGACATACATTGATAATCTTATTCAATGTAGAAAACCTAATTATACATGATTTAAATAATTGACATACACTTTTCCGTATTTCAATATAAATACACTTTTTATTTTACATATTAAAATATAAATATTTTTTATGCTAGATCCAACGGTTTCATCTATTTATTTTAAGATCTAACGGTTCTTATTTATTTTGTCGTACTGAGTACCAAACTACCGATTATTAAAGTTTTACACAAAACTTCAAATAAAACGAAATATAAGTAGATTTCTTAAATTGAATAGAATTTTCAACGTAAAAAATCCTCAATTTCTTGGGTGAAGGCCCTAAATACCCACCAATCAAACATTTTTGTCCAAAATACCCACCGACGGGAGGGGTGGCCCTAAATACCCACGGGACACGCATCTCCCAGATGCGTGTGTTCACACAAAATCACGCAAGCGTACGCGGTCACAAGTAATATAGAATAAAGTTGAGTTCGTTCCCACAGAGACTGGTGTAAAACAGAATATGCACCTATGCAACAATGTATGATTATTATTCACTGCTAAGACAATATCAAAGTTGGGTTTTAATTATCTAAATTAACTAAGAAGCAATTTAACAATATTAAAATCTAATTAACTATCGTGATTTAGAACTGATTTACTTATGAGAAAATAAACATGGGATCCTAACTTCATTAAATACTTCGTCTAGAGTTGATGCCTTTAATCAAAGTATGTGATGGTCATGATAACTGATCGGACAACACGAATCAAGTATAGGCTACCTTTCAGTATACGAATACCAAACTACTCATACATCCACAAAAGAGATAGAAGATGGGTAGACACCAATTATGTTAAGACCCTATATGTCTATAAGATTTGAAAACATAACGGTTTAAGAACAAGTTATCCATTGAGATCACATAGGGCAGCATAAGATGGTTAAAATTACGCTACAAATCATGATGTCAAAATATACATAATCTTATGCTAGCATGGCAAGTTCTAATCTTTAGATCCACTGTCGCTTCAATAAAGATAAACAATTTAGATGTTAGCTACGCATCTAAAAACATTAAGCACAACCATACGAGGATATCAAAAATTCATCACACACAAATATTTAGAGCAAACAAACTACTAAACTACATAGATAATTCCATTAGAATTCCATGACAACGATTAGTTCATAATCGAACCGCTCGTCACCATGGGATTTGATGAAAACATGATAATAAATAAGGTCTGAATAATAATTATACTAAAGTAATAGAGTTAAGAAAACAATCCCCAAAAACATCCAAGAGTATCGCCTAATAGAAGAATACAAAAGAAAAGTAGATCTAGAACTCTGTTGCTTGTCACGAACGTAGGAATCCTTCTCCAAGTCTAATTCTCCATCTCTCGGCTCTCTCTCTGTGTTATGTGGGGTGTTGGTATGTTTTATGTTGAAGGATGGTGTTTATATATGCCATGGAAGTGTTGTCCAGCAATAAAATACCATAAAAGTCGAATTGGAATTGAATCAGGATTTTTTTCAGCTGTCAGCCGCGCCCCCGCGCACCTTCTCCACGCCCCCGCGCGCCTTGTCTGGTCCTCGCGCGCCCGCGCGGCCAGGTTCTGCCGGTTTGCTGATTTTTTTCTTACTTGCTTCGTTTCCTTCGTTTTCTCATCCATTTCTTTTGCCACTTCAATTTTTTCACTTCTTAAACTTAATTCCACCATGAAATATGCACTTTGTACCTCACCACGACAAGATAGTAACCCTGCACAATCTCACTAAAAACGAATCAAAAACACGACTTACTTGAGGCCAAGTTAACCGATTTAAGCCGGAACGAAGCGTTCCAAGTGGATATGAAATCCACTTATCACACCCCCAAACTTAAACCGATGCTTGTCCCCAAGCATAAACAGACTCAATACAAACTAATGCAATGAATGAATGCAACTATTATGAGAATGCACTGATCCCCTCAGACTAACCAAAACCAATCAGCAAGCAAATATCTCAAAGAATGCAACTAAATCCAAACAGAGTTCGACTAAGTCCCCGTATACTAACAATACATGAACAGAACGTGGGTGTGTACGATGCTCATCAGATATACTCCTAACACTAGATCAAAATCATACTTATTCTTCGCCAAGACAATCACAGGTTTATAAATAGAATGAACGGTAAACACTTCATAACCTAGAAACACCTCCATCATCATTTGAGTTAGACAGGAATTCATGCTTTATTACTAAACAACTACGACACATAATACTATACACAACAACGCATGCTTATTTAACCGTGCAATGGATGAGACCCCTAAAGGCTTATACAATAATACCCATGTAGCGAGCGTTAGGTTAGTAGATCCCAGACTATAAAAGCCTTAGGTCACTAGGCACAAAGTCCCCTAGAACTTAATTGCTCGACTATTAAAGAGCTCACCCTGGTTAATTCTGCATTCACAAATTCACATAACATTTTTTTCTTTTTTTCAATTTTTTTTCTTATTTTCCTTTGACTCTTTTTTTTTCACACACAACTAACTTGGAATGAGTGTGTTTCGCTCTATCTCATCCAACCCTAGACTACTCATAATTATGAGCGGCTACTATCCTTTTTGACACAACTAACTTTTATTAACAATTAGCATGAAATCCCTGGTTTCCCCCAAACTTATACTTTAGTGTTCCTATGCCATCAAGGGAATAAAGAACATTCTAAATATAATCGAGTGATTAAATCTTAAACAACCAAACAAGTATGACTCAATCTAGCCCAAAAGCAAACGATGAGACTATGTAAAGATTTTGTTTCTGAAGCATGCAAGTCAATTCCTAGGCACTTAAATCAACCCTCTATTCATCATTACCACACCCAAATCAACATCTACCTACCAACCAGAAATATCCAGTCCTACGGGCTATGCAAATGAAACTACATGAACACACATAATATACATAATAGAAATGCATACAAAATGCTCTATATGAAACAATCAGGCAACAATATGAATGAAACTACTACTAACATGCAATATGAATCCTACATGAACAACGACACTACTAACTACTTACCCTCAAATCACCCCCAAACTTAAGATATTCAGTGTCCCCATTGAAGGTAATACAAGGGATAGTAGGGAACATACCTAACTATCAGCAGGGCCACCCTCATCGGGCGGTGAATCTGGTGGTGGCTCCTTAGGTGGTAATGGCTTGAGTTCAAGTGCAAAAGCTTCCTTACTTGACAACTTACGTAGCACCTGAAAATTATTAGAATCAGCTAGCCCACGAGACTTATGCAGAATGTCAACTCTTCTTTCCCATGGAATTGCATCCAACAACTGAAATAGCCCCTTTATTTCTTCGTTCTCAATGCCAAAAATCCCTCTTGAAGATTTTTCCACGGAATCTGATTTTTTAAGCTGTTCCATCTCCTTCTTCAAAATCTTATCAACAACGTCCACCTTGAAACACTCCGCTGAATCTGACGGATATTTTGTTGCCTTGAACACTTTGAAAGTGACTTTCTGATCATGCACTCTCATGGTAAGCTCTCCTTTTTGCACATCGATCAGAGTTTGGCCCGTAGCTAGAAATGGCCTTCCCAAGATGATGGGAATATTCTTATCCTCCTCAAAGTCCAGTATAACAAAATCAACTGGAAAAATCAGATTATCCACCTTCACTAATACATCCTCCACTATACCCCTTAGATACGTGATCGACCGATCTGCCAACTGCAAGGTCATATTAACCGGTTTCGGATCAGGCAACCCAAGTTGCTTGAAAACAGACATCGGCTTCAGATTAATGCTAGCTCCCAAATCATATAAACACTTGTCGAAAGATAAGTTGCCAATAGTGCACGGGATGGTGAAACTTCTCGGATCTTTAAGTTTACGAGGCAACGTTTTTTACAGAACAACACTACGTTCTTCCGTCAAAGCCACAGTCTCCAATTCCTTGAGCTTCAACTTCCTTGATAGAATACCCTTCATGAACTTCGCATAGCTCGGCATCTGTTCAAGAGCTTCCACAAAAGGTATGTTAATCTGCAACTTCTTGAACACCTCTAGAAACTTAGAAAACTGCTTGTCCAACTTCTGCTTCTAGAGTCTTTTAGGATATGGAGGAGGAGGGTAGATCTAATTGCTCTTTGCAGACTGCTCCGAAGAAGCTTTTTTAACAGATTTCTTGCTCTTTTCCACTTCACCATCTAGCTGATCAGCCACCAAGTAAGATTTTTCAATTTATGGTGCTGCAGATTTTTCAACCTAATGATTCTGAACTTCTTCATCTTCCTTAGCTACTGATTTAGGATCGTTTGTAACCTTTCCAGATCTTAAAGTTACTGCTTTCACCTGCTCCTTGACTTCCTTCTTGCTCGAATTAGCCTCCGTATCACTACGAAGAGTCCCTTGAGGCCTATTTAACAAGGCATTAGCAATTTGACCAATCTGATTCTCCAAGGTTTTGATAGAGACTGCTTGGCTTTTGCACATCAACCTTAATTCTTCCAATTCAGATTTTTCAGTGGAAGACTGCCCCGCACTTGCATGAGGCTGTTGTTGAAATCCTGGAGGTTGAAATTGTTGTCTTGGAGCATACTGCTGCTGATAACCTTGATTGAACGGCTTAGCCCCATATTGCTGACCTTGAAACTGGTGATAAGGTTGCTGTGGTTGTTGCATACCACCTTGATTGTTGCTCCAGCTGAAATTATGATGGTTCCTGTTGTTAGGATGATAGGTGGCTGGAGCTGGTTGCGAAGGTCGCTGAAAGTTGCTCACCAACTGTGCCAACTCAGAAGAGATAGCACACTGATTCGTCTCATGTGTACCCGCACAAAGCTCACACACACTAGCCACCTGCTGAATTCCATAGTTAGTCAGAGAATCCACCTTCATAGTCAACGCCTTCAACTGAGCTGCTATAGCAGTAGCTGCATCCACTTCCAGAATTCCTGCTACTTTGCCTTGTGATAATCTCTGAGTTGGATTCTGATATTCATTAGCAGCCATCGTCTCAATTAGCTCATAAGCTTCCTCGTAGCTCTTCGCCCATAAAGCTCCACCTGATGCTACATCTAGCATTGGTCTTGATTGTGCTCCCAACCCATTATAGAAACAATTGATCACCATCCAGTCGGGCATGCCATGATGAGGACACTTTTTAAGCATCTCCTTGTAACGCTCCCAAGCTTCACATAAAGATTCTCCCGACTGCTGTGCAAATTGAGTAAGAGCGTTCCTGATTGCTACTATTTTTGCCTAGGGAAGAATATAGTGAGAAATTTCTAAGCAAGATCCTCCTATGTCGTAATGGAACCGGCTGATAAAGAGTGTAACCAGCCCTTAGCCTTATCCCACAGAGAAAATTGGAAAAGTATCAATTTGATAGCATCTTCTGACACACCATTAAACTTGAAAGTGTCGCAGATGTCAATGAAGTCCCGGAAGTGCATATTAGGATCTTCCGTTGGAGCACCCCCAAACTGAACTGAATTCTGTACCATCTGAATAGTGCCAGGCTTGATTTCAAAGGTATTAGTTGCAATGGCTGGTCTAACAATGCTAGATTGGATGTCATTGATTTTCGGCTGAGAATAATCCTTCAAAGCCTTAGCTGCTGCTGCTGGTGGTGGATCTGCCATCTCCACTGTTGTTTCAAGTTCGTCTTCTTCCTGTTTATCCTTACGAGATTGAGAACGTGTTCGCATACACACTCAAGTACCTGAAACACACAAACAAAACAAATTAAGTAAGAAAATAATCCGAGTAAGTGAACTTTAACGACCACTGATGACAAGCACATAAACTATAAATAACACCGAGTCCCCGGCAACGGCGCCAAAAACTTGTTCACACAAAATCACGCAAGCGTACGTGGTCACAAGTAATATAGAATAAAGTTGAGTTCGTTCCCACAAAGACTGGTGTAAAACAGAATATGCACCTATGCAACAATGTATGATTATTATTCACTGCCAAGACAATATCAAAGTTGGGTTTTAATTATCTAAATTAACTATGAAGTAATTTAATAATATTAAAATCTAATTAAATATCGTGACTAAGAACTGATTTATTTATGAGAAAATAAACATGGGATCCTAACTTCATTAAATACTTCATCTAGAGTTGATGCCTTTAATCAAAGTATATGATGGTCATGATAACTGATCGGACAACACGAATCAAGTATAGGCTACCTTTCAGTATACGAATACCAAACTACTCATACATCCACAAATGAGATAGAAGATGGGTAGACACCAATTATGTTTAGACCCTATATGTCTATAAGATTTGAAAACATAACGGTTTAAGAACAAGTTATCCATTGAGATCACATAGGGCAGCATAAGATGGTTAAAATTACGCTACAAATCATGATGTCAAAATATACATAATCTTATGCTAGCATGGCAAGTTCTAATCTTTAGATCCACTGTCGCTTCAATAAAGATAAATAATTTAGATGTTAGCTACGCATCTAAAAACATTAAGCACAACCATACGAGGATATCAAAAATTCATCACACACAAATCTTTAGAGCAACCAAACTACTAAACTACATAGATAAATCCGTTAGAATCCCATGACAACGATTAGTTCATAATCGAACCGCTCGTCACCATAGGATTCGATGAAAACATGATAATAAACAAGGTCTGAATAATAATAATAATAATAATAATAATAATAATAATAATAATAATAATAATAATAATAATACTAAAGTAATAGAGTTAAGAAAGCAATCCCCAAAAACATCCAAGAGTATCGCCTAATAGAAGAATACAAATGAAAAGTAGATCTAGAACTCCGTTGCTTGTCACGAACGTAAGAATCCTTCTCCAAGTCTAATTCTCCGTCTCTCGGCTCTCTCTCTGTGTTATGTAGGGTGTTGGTACATTTTATGTTGAAGGATGGTGTTTATATAGGCCATGGAAGTCTTGTCCAGCAAGAAAATACAATAAAAGTTGAATTGGAATTGAATCAGGATTTTTTTCAGCTATCAGTCGCGCTCCCGCGCACCTGCTCCATGCCCCCGCGCACCTTTCCTGGTCCTCGCATGCCTGGTCTGCGCACCAGCGCGGCCAGGTTCTGCCGGTTTGCTAATTTTTTGCTTACTTGCTTCGTTTCCTTCGTTTTCTCATCCATTTCTTTTGCCACTTCAATTTTTTCATATCTTAAACTTAATTCCACCATGAAATTTGCGCTTTGTACCTTACCATGACAAGATAGTAACCCTGCACAATCTCACTAAAAATGAATCAAAAACACAACTTACTTGAGGCCAATTTAATCAATTTAAGTCGAAACGAAGCGTTCCAAGTGGATATGAAATCCACTTATCAGCGTGTCCGAACACGAATGTGTCAACTGAGTGTACTTCACAAAATGAAATCTGCAGTAATGAACAGTGACTTGGGACACACATGTTGAGCATGCATGGCTTGGGATGTGCATGTCCAACATGCGTGTTCGAGGTTACTGTTCATCGTCCTCAACCTCGCGCGGAGACGACTTTTCGACGAAAACTTCGACTAAGCTTTTCACCCTCTACAGGCATCGAGCAATTGTATATGATATACCAAAATGCTCGTCTTGTCCTCCTCTACAGTCCTATATCCTTCATCTTTCGTTTGTTTCGCTGGATTGAAAAACCCCAAATTCGAGCTCATTTTCTGATTTACATTTCAGATATGTTCGTGCACGCCCCTGCGGGGCCAAAAAACAACAAATGAATATGGAAAAAAGTAGAGGTAGGCCTGGACATCGTTTTGAGGTCCTCAGTTTTGGTGGAGGTGGTCGGAATATGGAGAACAGAATATGGCGATTTCAAGGCGATTTTTTGGTCTTTTCAGCGCCGGAGCGATTTCTGAGATAATGACATCATATGACGTCATCACGCATCTAGGAGATGCGTGACCCCTGTTGCGTATGTTGAACATGCGCATCCCAGGACACGCATGCCCAGGATGTGCAACCCATGGATAGATAGGGCCATCCCTCCCGCCAATCAGTATTTCGGGCCTTGTGTTTTGACAGGTAGGTATTTAGGGCATTTTCTCCAATTTCTTCTCTTTTTTGTTTCTATGTAGTTTTAATTTGAAAATAATTGTGTTAATTCGAATAACTTGTAGAAGGGGGGGGGTTGAATACAAGTTAAGTAATCGTGTCTGATTTTTGCTTGATTAAATAAACAAGAACAAACGAATAAATCAACCTTGTTTGTATTAAATAAATCAAATACAAACTTTACCAAAGGTGTACAATACCTTTAGCAGCTGCTCTCAATAAAAATCTCTCTCTGTTTGTTCACTCGTATACTTACGATGATCACAAATCTCACACTAAGCTCCGGCTTTTTACAATGATATAGAGAGAGTATTTATAATGCTTCCTATCAACTAATAACAGAAAGAATAATCTATACATGGTAATCTTCTACCGTCCAGTTGATAGTTTCCAACAATGCTTTGATTCTTTTCTTCATGCACACTTCTTTCCATCTTCTGAATACAAGATCCTAAAGTATAGCACTTTCTAATTCTACAGCTTCGATGTAGTCAGGGTCTGTCTAGTCCCTGAAACTCTGTAGTCCGTGACCTTAGTCTCTGATCGAGTACTATTCACAGTTTCTACAGATCTTGAAGAACTGATATCTCCTTAATCAAATGCTAAACCCTTTATAAGATCAGGGTATTACAAGAAGTGTTATGTCATTCTATTCTACACATCACAACTCATGAATTTATTCCTAACAATCTCCCCTATTTATGCTTTATAACATGAAGCATAAATTTGAGTTGTTGATGTCAAAACCTCTAACAATGCAACTAGAATAGAATATACATAAATCTATTATGTACATGAAGTTAAGTCACACAAGTACCTCAATTACTCAATCTGCCTTAATTCTTCTGAACTGTGAATTGTCTTTGAGAAATTCTTCAAGCAAAGCATCTTCAGTTTTGGCTAAGACTTCACCAACACTCTGTTTCAGATCTAACATGTCACCATTATCAGTAATGTTTTGATACTGCAGAGCTCTTAACTTGTCTAGCCTGTATTTGATGTGATTAAGATTTTCAATAGAAACAGAATCATACTTCCCTTCCATAGCTTGATAAAAGACAAAATATCCCCCATCATCAACATTGATCTTTAATGACTTAGACTCAATCTCTTTGTCTTTACCATCATCATCAACATAATGTAGCTTGAAAGGTGGTACATTCTCTTTCTTTGCTCCATACAATCTCTTCAACAATTTATCAATTTCACCAGTCCATTACATAAGCGATGTATTATAGTTTTGAGTAACTTCAGCATTTTTGTGTAACAAGAATTGAACATATGATAACTCTTCTTCATTCTTGTGATATAAGAACATAGACAAATCCATCCACCTCACTTTACCATCAGATAAGAAGTATACAAGAAAAACTTCTATTTCTTCTTTATCAACCATTCCTCTTCTTCTATCATATTCTTGATATGTCTTCACTCTCTGAACAAGCTGTGCAGAAATCAACTTATTAAGATGTATTTGAGTCATCTTTTCACCAAACTCGTCCAAGAGTGAATGAGGATCAGCCTTTAGCTTTGTAACATCTGTGGTAGGCTTTCCAATCTCACTATGACAAAGTCCAGTCCTTTTTCTAGGAATTAGAGATTGTAAATTTTGACTAATAGTCCAGTAAGATGGTTCTTTTGTTTCTGAATGAACTTGCTTCTTAACACGAGAAGTAGTAGATTGAACATTTTGTGATTTCATCACCTCCTCCTGTGTAAATCCTACATTCTTCAAATTTATAGTAGTCCCTGACACTACATCCTTTACAACTTGTTCCTGTAGAAGAATTGATGCAGTATCTTGTACTTGAAGAGTTTTAGCTTTCTTTGTTACAGATTCTGACTGACTAGAAACTTGCTTGTCTTTAGATCTTGAACGACCAGATCTACCAGCTTTAGTGCCTGTACCAACTTTACTTTTTCATTTTCCAACATTACCACCACTGCCACCACCATCACCCTTATCTCTTTTGTCAGACTTATCTTCGGTAGCATCAGCCTTGCAAGTATCTCTGATGACTATTCCTGTTTGTTTCTTCTTAATTATTTTTATCTCCCCCTTTTTTGACATCAACAACATTTACTCCAAGAGTTTCAGTGAGGGAACAAATAAGATTCATCAAAATAGCCTGATTTTCCATGATAGTGACTTGGTTATCCTCTAATGTTTGAAGTCTATGATAAACATCTGTTTGAGATTGTTGAACACCCTCAAGAACTCTCCGGTGCTTATATAGATGTGTATCAATGTTGGAAGTTACAAAGTGCATAGAGTCATTGGTAGGTTGAATTGTAGTATCAATACATGCAACCTGAGTAGCAAGACCTTGAACAGACCGGTTCAAAGAAGAAAGATCAGCATCCGAAATTTGATGAGCATCTGCAAGAAGCCTATTTTGATAATTGAATTCAGCAATGCCCTTAGCATGAGCTAATGCTGTAGGATCTGACACTTCATCTGGATAAATACCATACTTGTTAAAGAAATTCAGTTTGTCCTTGGCTCTCGTTCTCTCAATTTTACCAATGTGTCTGATAAGTGTGAAAGAATCAGGATCAGTAACAAATTGACTATGAGCAATTTCAATTGGAAAATTTGATCCCAATAGGTAAATGTCTCATTGTCTTCAAATTCAGCATCAGAATGAGTAGAAACACTATCATCAATCTGATTGAAGAAATCAAGATGTAAAGGTGTGGCTTTCTCAAGTGCATGTTCTCTGTCATTAGCTTGAAGGCGTTGAATAAACGTGAAATTCAGAAAATCAAGACCAAGATCATGAGCTTCCACTAGATTAGTAGGCCACTTTTGATCAAAATGACCAAATGAAGGTTCTGTAACCTTTGCAGAAAATGTTGCCTGTGAATCAAGAACTACAGATGTAGAAGGATATTCAAGTAAAGGTACTTGAGTAGAATGACTTACAGCTACAACTGAAGTATCTGAAATTGAAGAAAAAGGTACTATTGCTAAATTTCCAACATTACTCACATCCTGACCTTCACCAGTATCCTGTGTGCTAATAGTTACAGACTCTGACTCCTCCATAGAGTGATCAGCTTCTGCAAATGTCCCAATCCTAGCTGAGATTGGTAACACATTCAGAGGGACACTAGGATCATGAGGTAATTCTCCTGACACATGCTGAGAAAGTGACTCCCTTAGCCTATCTCCTCTTCTATTGATAACATCCACAAATCTTTGTTGATATTGCTGAGCTTTAACTTCAGGCTTTGAATTATGCTTGGCTAAGTCCTGTTTCTCATACATCTTCATGAAAGAGTAAGTATCAGCATCCATCCCAAGATTCTCAGACCAAGATTCAGGAAAAATCTGATCCCAGAAATCAAAAGATGGCTCTTTCCTAGTTTTCTCTCCCTCGCTATGGAGTTAATCATCCATACAATCATTTTCACTTTGAATTACTAAAGTCAACACTCTTTCTACCTCTCCTTTTGCCTGGTCAGGAGCCAGCCTCTTAATTTATGGATCTATGTCCATCTTTTCAAGTGTATCACTCAAATTTAGATAAGTGCTCTCATGACATACACAAAAATAGGGGTTAGGAGAAGTTATTATACCTGAATTCACATGGAGAGAGGGTTCCTTATATGGCAAGGTGCTTGAGGTTTTCTTCATGGAGTGAGCTGCTATAGTCTCTGAACCCTCATAAACATCTATTGTCTTTCCAGAGACTACAGGATCTAGTATACCACTTTCAGGGTCTACACTAGACTCTGATGTCTTCAATAAAACTTCATTAGACACCATAGTTAGTATATCACCATCTTTAAGTGTTGTTTGCTGAGACTCACCCTCAAGGTGGATAGACTCTGACTGAATATAATTTGTTTGATCTTCAGGAAAATCAATCAAAGTCATTCCTCCAATATCATAGGGTATCTCAATTGCAGTTTCATCCAACACAGAAGACCTTTCAGCATCAGCTGTCACAGTTCCTGAGTCATCCAACCTCTGACTAGATGGTTCTTGTGTTGCAGTGACTATGATCTGATCTATCCTACTATCCACCACTGGTGCAATAGTATCTCCTGTTGATTGTATTCCACTATCTACTACCTCCTTTTTTTTACCTTGAGCTGGAGCATCTTCAACAATGAAATCCTTGTGAAACAAGTATGTGTGAAGTGATTGAAGTGCACCATGCTTAGAAAGTCCAAATGACTTGCGTAATTCCTTTCTAATAGATACATAAAAATTCATCTTCATTATATCAAGTCGTTGATACAAAACTCCACATTCTTCAGGAGAAGAGAGTTTTGGAACTCTTTTAGTCAAAAATTGTAGAACAGGCTTGGAAAGCTTTACTTTGATAAAAATAAGCTTCATAGCCATTCCATATGTCAATGTCGTTTCCCATGAAGAATCAAGATTGAGGCCTCTTTTGTCACTAGCTGACTTAGATAAGGCTTTACTTAGAAACCTGCAAAATATTAGTTAGACTAGACTCTGTGTGTGTAGGTGACAATTGAATCTTTCTCCTTGTTCTCCTGGTATAGTGAGCAACATATTTAACTTTAGAAGACTCAAGAGGTGTAGACTCAGTGGTGGTCTTGGGTTGAGATCTTTTTTCAGTAGACACAGCCTTTTGAGAGAATGTACCTATTAACTATTTTCCCTTTTTAAGAACTACAGTCTTTTGCGAGACTGCAGCCTGGCTGTGACTAGGTCCTTCACCTAGCTTAGAAAGTTGAATTGCAGCCTTCAATTCTTCTCTCTCAGCAAGAGGTATATCATCATCTTCACTACTAGAACTACTAGAACTAGGAGCTACATATCTTCTTTTCTTTACAACTGATGCCTTTTGAGAAACACCAGAGGTTGGTTTCTTTGAAACAACAGGCTGTGGATCAAAACTTGGTTCTAGAATTGTTTCAGAGACTCTGATGTTTTGGGTTACTTGGGTAGACACAGGGGGGTCCTCCTCCAATTGAGGTTCCTGAATCATTTCACCACCAAAGAAAGAAGAATTATAGAGAGTAGGAAGATGAGTTCTTAGAAGTACCTGAACATGATTTGGATAATGCATTGCAGGTAATTCCTCTGAATTCTTCTCACTGTCCTTTTTTGTAATATCAGAGAAAATTCTCTTTTGCTATACATAAGAAGGAACACAATGTTGTCTACCAAACCTGGTATTAGCATTAGGAATAAAATGGTTGATAAATAATTGCATAAATCTATGATAATAAACCATATTCCTTCCATTTTTATTAGGACCAAGTTTGATACTCATCTGATTCAATAGAATGTGACCAATGTTAATTACTCTGTTATAAAGCAAACTATATCCAATGTGAGAAGTAACATCAGTAATTTGTTCAAAAGAACTACATTTACCAGTAAAGCATTTAGCTAATTGATCAAAGAAGAAAGACCACTCTTTTATAAGAAAAGGTCTCCTTAACTGGCTCATGTTATCTAAAGGTCCACTATATCCTAGTGAAGATAACATAGTTCTAATATCATCATCAGATGGTTCACTAACATAAGGCACATTAACAGGTAAGTGAAGTGCTGAATTGACAACAGTTTCAGTAATATCAAAAGAATCTTGTCCTAGGTTTAGAACAATCTTACCTGGTTGACCCTGAACAGGATCAACTACCTCAGTATTCTCCCAAGATTGTGAAACAACAGCTTGATTAATCTGTGGAGATGCTATCAAAGCATAACGCAAAGGTCCAATAGCCATAAAATCCATCACTGGGTGAAAATCAGTTGACACTCCATTCTTGTTGGTGATTGTAGCAACATGGTTTTTGTCATAAAATCGAAGTCACCAAACTTGAAAGCAACTGACTTTGGTAGTTTTCTTTGAGCAGCCATTGATTTTGATCTGAAAGAACTTAAGAATTCTTGAAAGAAATTATTTAATTTGAGAGCTCGAAGGATGTTTTTGCCTTAAACAATTTGAATTAGAAGAAAGCAATAAACAATCAGAGTCTCAAAATAAAGATATATTCAAAAATCCTTCAGACCCACTAACCCACGTTCACACGTAGATTGACAGGTGTTAGTTCCTGAATAGACGTAATTACCCACGATTTTTGGAAAATAAAATCCAAAATTGATTTTAATTTAAATCAGGGTCTATAAAGAATTCAAACTGATTTCAGAGACTAAATGGAGTTGCATATGTGGCATGTCAGATATTTTCCTGAAAATAAAACACCAATAATCCAAGCAAAATATTTTGATTAGATTTGAAAACGTCTTGTAAATATGAGAAGGTCAGTCACGCTCGAGGTAATGATGTCATTGTTGCATTGAACACTTTAAAAGACTGTCCAGCTTCTCACAATTTTCTATATAACAACCCGGTGTTTTCTGCCTTTCTCCATTCTAAAACCACTCAAATCTTTCACTATAAACATAAAGAAATCTTAAACCACAATGGCTTTTAACCCAGATATCCACATGAACCCTAACTTTCGATTCCTCTCTTCTGAGAAGTTCAACGATCTTGATGATCAAGAGCAAATAAACTATCTTTTTGAAGAGTTGACTTTTGTTATCGAACTTGATATGGCAGGAATCAATCCATGTAATGTAGAAAATCTTCCTCTACAACATCTACCAGTTGAACAAAATCTTCCTCTAATCTCTTCACACCTTGAGGATGAAGAATTTGGTGAAGAGCCTGGGGTTGATCTTGATGGAGATGCAATTCATTTCTAAGATGCAAGGAGTCAGCTGCTCTCATTCAAGTCGGTTCTTACCGCTTAAAATTGCTCAGCGAAGTAATTCAAGAGCAGATGTACTCAAAGCATCCCCCAAATGGCTTTTGGCATGCTTAGGGAGTTGACGAGTTGATTGTTGAAGACTAGTGGAAAAGACAACTCCAGCAGCCACAACATTAGACAAGAAGAAGATTAGTAGTAACTATTAGACAAAAAGAAAAATTATATTTCATTTCCATGTAATGTAATGCTTTTGATTAATGAAAATACAAGTTTCTTTTATCTATTTATCTATTTGCTGTTTATTGACAAGAAGATTGTTAGCATGAATGTATTGAATCAATGAGAATATGCAACAATCATTAGAACTAAACAACTAAGTAATTCAGAACCTAAATTACTAAGTCAGAGACTAAGAAAAATTTCAAAGTCTAGTTCTTAATGACATGTTACTCATACTACAATTTATCAAGGCAAAATGTTATTAGCTTCAGGGTCTAAATGAAAGATATAAATACCGATGTAAATCAAATTATAAGATAAACAACATACCTTGCTACTTATGCAGATGTTAAAGATCTAGAAATTTAACATTCCTAACTCACTAACCAATCTAATGAATGTAGCCTCATCAAGTGGTTTGGTTAGGATATCTGCAAGCTGTTTGTCAGTAGGAACAAAATGAAGTTCCACAGTACAATTCTCAATATGTTCTCTAATAAAATGATACTTGACATCAATGTGCTTAGTCCTTGAATGTTGAACTGGATTCTCTGCAATTTGATAGCACTAGTATTATCACAGAACATAGGAATATTACTAAGTGACATACCATAATCCATCAACTAATTTCTTATCCAAAGGAGTTGAGCATAACAACTGCCTGCTGCAATGTACTCAGCTTCTGCAGTTGAGGTTGAGACAAATTGTTGCTTCTTGCTTGCCCAAAAAATCAATCTGTTTCCCAAGAATTGACATGTACCTGTTGTGCTTTTCCTGTCTATTTTACACCCTGCATAATCAGGGTATGAATAGCCAATTAGGGAGAAATCAGATTCTTTAGGATACCACAAACCGAGGTTTGGAGTTCCTTTGAGATACCTAAAAATTCTCTTCACAGCAATTAAATGAGATTCCTTAGGATCACTTTGGAATCTAGCACATAAACAGGTAGAAAACATTATATCTGGTCTACTTGCAGTTAAATATAATAATGAACCTATCATGCCTCTATAGCTAGTGTTATCAACACTCTTTCCCTTAGGATTAGAGTCTAGCTTAGTGGCTGTTGCCATAGGTGTTTTTGCAGCTGAACAATCTTAAAAGTCAAACCTTTTTAAAAGATCTTTGATATACTTTGACTGATTAATGAAAATACCAGTCTCAGTCTGTTTGACCTGCAAACCTAAAAAGTAATTTAGTTCACCCATCATGCTCATTTGATACTTAAACTGCATAAGCTTGCTAAACTTAGCACACAACTTTTCATTAGTAGAACCAAATATGATGTCATCAACATAAACTTGAACTAAAAGTAAATCACCTTTCACCTTTCTAAAGAATAGAGTTTTGTCAATTGTACCCCTTGTGAAGCCATTTTCAAGAAGAAATTTAGACAAAGTCTTATACCATGCTCTTGGTGCTTGCTTTAGTCCATAGAGTGCCTTGTCAAGTTTGTAGACATGATTTGGAAACTTTGGATCAACAAAACCAGGTGGTTGCTCCACATACACTTCCTCATCAAGCTTGCCATTTAGAAAAGCACTCTTTACATCCATCTGGTATACCTTGAACTTTGAATGAGCTACAAATGCAAGAAACATTCTGATTACTTCCAATCTTGCTACAGGGGCAAAGGTTTCATCATAATCAATTCCTTCCTCCTGAGAGTATCCCTTGGCCACCAATCTTGCTTTGTTTCTTACAATCATACCAGATTCATCTAGCTTGTTTCTGAAAACCCATTTTGCACCAACAATAGATCTGTCTTTAGGTCTTGGTACTAATTTCCAGACTTTGTTTCTCTCAAACTCATTTAGTTCTTCCTGTATTGAAATTACCCAATCAAGATCCTGTAAGGCTTCTTCAACCTTCTTAGGTTCATTCTTTGAGAGAAAACACCTGTACAAGCATTCATTTTGAACTGATCTTCTAGTTCGAACACCACTATTTGGATCACCGATAATCAAATATTTAGTATGATCTCTTGTCCATTTCCTAACAGGTGGTAGATTACTCCTACTAGACTCTCCCCCTATGTTAGTGGTATCTCTTGTAGAAGAGTGTTCATTTCCTTCAAAAGCTCCCCCGTGATCAGTAGAATCAGTAGGTTCCATACTGTTACTAGTACTTGAACTTTCTCCATTAGTCCCTGATGAAGTAGACTCTAAATGATTGGTCTGCTCCTGACTAGTACTGTGTTCTCCTTGATTGATTTGCTCCCCCTCAGCAACAACATTCCTTTGAGAAGCAATATTGATTTCCTCTAGAGAACCTTCATCATCACTGGAGAGAATCTCAGAATCATTAAGATTTTCAAATTCCAATTTGTCATGACTTTCATCAGTTTGCAGAATTCCGAATTTCTTGTCATCAAATGCAACATGAATTGATTTCATAACAATGTGAGTTCTGAGATTATAAACTTTGAAGGCCTTTAATGCTGAATATCCTAGAAAGATTGCTACATCTGATTTGGCTTCAAACTTTCCAAGTTGTTCTGGATGAACTTTCAGGACATAGCACTTGCATCCAAAGATGTGAAAGTATTTCACACTTGGCTTCTTTCCTTTGATCATCTCATAGGGAGTCTTTCCATGACTATTTATCAAGGTGCAATTTTGAGTAAAACATGCAGTGTTGATAGTTTCTACCTAGAAATAGGTTGGAAACTTTGCATATGCAAGCATGGTTCTTGCTGCCTCTATGAGAGTTCTGTTCTTTCTTTCTACTACACCATTCTGTTGAGGTGTTCCAGGTGCAGAAAACTGTTGAGTGATTCCATTGTCTGCACAATACTCCTCCATTGTAGAATTCTTGAATTCTATACCACTATCACTTCTAAGTACTTTGACTTTGTACTCAGAGCTATTCTGAATATTCTTGACAAGATCAATGATTTGCTGAGGAGCTTCATCCTTTTTATGTAGAAAGAATACCCATGTGAACCTTGTGTAATCATCCACTATAACTAGAGCATATCTTTTCTTGATGATAGACATAATGTTTACTGGACCAAATAAATCAAGATGCAGCATGTGAAATGGTTCAGTAATTGAATTTTCTGTCTTGCTCTTGAAAGTGGTTCTTCTTTGTTTTCCAAGCTAACAAGAATCACAAAGTCCATCTTGCACAAATTCCATCTTGCACATAATTTGCCTGAGGTAGGCCTCTCACTAGATTGCGCTTAACAAGTCGATTAAGCTTCTTGAAGTTGAGATGTGAGAGCTTCTTGTGCCAATTCCAGCTTTCATCATTTGATGCCTTGCTGTAAAGACATTTGATAATTCCTTTAAATATGTCACTCAAGCTGGCTTCATAAATGTTACCATGTCTCTGACCAGTTAGAACAATGTCTCCATTCTTCATATTCAAGATTTTGCATCCTTCACTGTCAAAGATTGATTGGTAACCTTTATCACCCAGTTGACTTACGCTTAAAAGTGTGTGTTTCAAGCCTTCAACCAGTGCTACGTTTTCTATGATGACATTCCCCATAACAATTGAGCCATATCCCAGAGTTTCGCCTTTGTTGCCATCTCCAAAAGATATTACTGGGCCAGCTTTCCTCTCAAACTTTGTAAGCAGGGACTTCTTTCCAGTCATATGTCCAGAGCATCCACTGTCCAAGATAATTGAATGCTTCCTTCCTATGCCCTGCAAACAAAAAAGTAACTAGTTAGAAATTTTTAGGACCCAACTTTAATTGGATCCTTTCTTACTAACTTTAGAAACAACAGGCTTTGAAGATTTTGCTTTTGATTTACCTGTTGCAGAGTCAACCTTAGACTCTGATTTCACAAACTGTTTGTGACTAGGAGTTTCAGATTTTAGAGAATAATAGTCATAAATATTCCTTACACATATAAATGGAATGAAGTAAACTACCACAATTATAACAAGCTTTTTGTGGTTGGTATTGAATTTTCTGAGTCTTGGGGAATCTAGACTCAGTTTTCCAAGAAGGTTTTTGATTGCAGTCTAGGGCCAAATGATTATGATTTCCATAAATATAGCATTTCTTCCTAGGTGCATCAGGTACATTCTTGTAATTATTTTCTTTGTTAATACCTTCTATTCCATTCCTATTTCTTTTGATCTTGCTAGACTCTGAAAGACCTTCTAGTGTCTGTTTCAGTTGAGACTTAGACAAAAAGCCTATGTTGACATTCTTAGGTTTTTCTAACACTTTCTCATCTGAACTAATGTTGTTAATTCTCTTATGTACAACTGGTGATAGTGTTAGTGCCCTAGAGACAATGTAGTTGTGCTTATAGGAAAGACTATTTTGTTATTTAATGATCATGTTCTACTGATTATTCTACATTAATTTATTATGTCTTAATTTACTGCGATATAAATATAAGAGTAATAAATGTCCTAGGAATATAGAACATGTATTCTATATCTTTAAGTATGTGACTTAAAAATGAGATTATATGAATAGTGTTTATATTCCTAAATATCCCTAATCGAGCATTATTAATATGGGACAATTATAATGCATAAAGATTAGTATGTTTGTTGACGGATGACCACATCTTATTGGTAATAGGTATATTGATACTAAATTCAAGAACATAGGTGCATGTAATTTTATACATGGCACTGGATTAACCCACGGTGAGATTCTACATGTTGATAATGTCATTAGAAAGACTCACAGTGATAATGGTGTAATGATCCTTAGACTTGAGATCATTATATTTCTATACGAGGATTAATATACTTTGACTACATTAAAAGTTACCTTTGACCGGGTGATGATAAAAGTGTACATCGGGTATACTATGAGTCGTATGAGAAATATGAATGATAGATAAAGGATTTAACCTCCTATTATTAGGAGAGATATTATTGATCTTGATTGAGTGAGACTATGAAAATGCATGGCCATGCTCAAATATTGATTTGTTTTAATAGTCTACTCATTGATCAAGGAAACCCGGATTAAACGTTGAAGAGGATGACCAATAACATGCCTCGAGTTTAATCTATAATATTTGGTTAAAGGGATTATATTACACGGAAATATTAATAACGAAAGGTTTAATTGGATCACCAATTATTATTATTACTTGGGTGGCAATGATGTATTACTAGATGCCGCTCATTGTTTATAATTTTACTATTGGATATTAAAATTATTGCCAACGTAATAATAACCTAAAGGGTTACACAATAAGAACGTTTAAAAGGAGTTTTAAATTTAAATTATGAATTTAAATTAAATCATTAAATTCGAAATTGGTTATTAATTAATTGAGCTGGTCTTAATTAATTATTAAAGAGAATTCGAATTTAATAATAAAACCAAATCAGAATGGGTTTGGAGAAGCCCAATTTGATTTAGGGTTTTAGCTCAATCTCTCTTCCCTATAAATACATTATGATGTATTGTTTAGGGTGACACTCCTGCAATTCATTAAAACGTGTGGAAGACTAGAGAGAGAGAGAGAGGCAGGTTCTTCGGCTAGTACCAGCTCCGGTGATCGTTGGACGATCAAGCGTTCGTGTGGACTACTTTGGCAACGTAGATCTCGAAGAGGGCTGCGTGGTGATTACTTTGGACCTCCATCTGTCATCAATTTGTTAAAGTTTCGTTTTAAGATAAACGTTCATAACTACGAATTAAACGTCTTGTTTTGCATGGATCCTGCGATTGGGCTTCGATTTTATTGTTTTAATTATTGTTTTCCGCTGCGTTTGATGCTCAAAACCCTTCAATGGCATCAGAGCTACTTGCAAAATGCTTTTAATTCGGTTATGTGTTTAACAGTTTTAGTGTATGTAAGCATGTATGTGATTTGTCATGGTTTTGTGATTATACGAGATGTGTATGTATATGTTTTGAACATATGATATATTAGTGGATTGTATAATCACAGGATGATTGTATAAATTGCTGAGTGTATATGATACATGCTTGTTCTTATTTTGGAGTTTGTATACGATACGATTTCCGGAAAACTGTGCAAATTTAGTGAAATATGCATACTGTGTCCGATTTTCGTAAACGATATGTGTTTTCTGACTGGAATCGGGCCACTGAGCAAGACTGACAAATTCAGGTTTGCATCTGTAAGCTGTTTGACGTAGTTTACTACCTGTAAAAAGCGATTTATGGTTTTGTGATTTAATCTCAAAATTTCTAAAAATTAGATCATATTGGATATAATATGTTATGATGTGTTGATGATGATCATATAATCTGTATATATATTGATATATATATGATTTATGTTTGTTCTTGATATGGGGATTGTATACGATACGATTTCTGTATACGCTGTTAAGATTTGGTGAAATCTGTGTCCAGTGTCCGATTTTCGCAATCGATATGTGTTTTCGGACTGGAAACGAGCGTTTGAACAAAACTGATAGCAAAGCTATCATTGACTCATCTGTAAGGCGTTTGATGCCGTTTAGTGCCCTGAAAACGGTAATTTATTATTATCAGAATTTGATTCTGATTTTCTGATTTTTGCGTTATATGATTTCTTTGATTGGATCATCTGAAATATGATATGGTTACATGTTCTTAATTGTTACATGAGCATGGTAATTGGTTAAGCCCCTAAGACCAACAGGATAGTGGTTTTGATTTTATGGTTTGGTTTCTAAATACGACTTGCATGTCGTTATTCCTTGTAATTAATAAATCTCGAATGTAACTCGAGTTCATCTTGTAAGTTTAATAGTGTAGCATGTTTTTCAATTATTCAATGTAACTATTAAAGAAGACAAGAAGAACAAGGCAACAAGAAGGCGATTCCCCACGAAGATGCAGTGGAGAAGACATGTATTTAAATTGTATTTTGTTAACCACCATAGATTGACCTTGATCTTTTCATTAGCTTGAAAAGATCACATAGGATGGGCCATAACAAAACACGTTTAATTTATGCACTTTACATATATATGAATGTATGTGATACAATGTATGTGTAGGGATAAAGATGCATGTTTAATTAGATTAATCATGTATGTATTAGATACGACTCCCATGCCATGCTTGCCGTGATAAACAAGATAAAATATGTAATGATTCAAGATTTAAAATTAACAAACGATCATGAGATTCTTGTGTTTATGAAATATGGATTTTTAAAACACGGAATTAAATATGGATTTTTGATATCTAAAATTGGGATTTTCTGACAAAAGCGAATATGCGTATTCGTAAGGTTAATGGGTATTAAGTGTGACCATTGGGATCCTCCATCTACCTAGGAAATGAACAATTTAAGATGTCAATTTGAAATATTTTGTTCAAGGAAATTTGAGGATCTCTTTATGATGTGATCATGGTAGTTATGAATTTTCTAAACCCCTTAACAAAATATTAAGTTTTTAATCAGATGCTTTCCAATGAATGAACACTCATCGAATCCTAGATCGATATGGGGAAGGGCTGTCAGTGGCGGCAGGGGACTCCTGTCTATCATGGTGAGATGCGACGAATATAAACGGTTATGTTAGGCCGAATACACAATTAATAACCAAATTCGTATGAGAGTTTAACAAGTAAGATGATTATGCACTTTAAAACTTGTGGTATTAAGAACCCTCTTTGTGATGTAAACTATCATAAAGAGCTGCTAGGTTACAATAAAGATAATTCGATGCACGATACCCTTCTAGGGTTAACCTAACTGTATTTATAAAATATACAGCTTCGATACAATCTCTAATTGATATTCCTAATAATCATCTATACAATGATATCAATTACAGATTGTCACACGTCTCCTAAGTCAACTCGATCTCTTTTATAGCTATCCAATCTCCAAAGATCTCGCTTCCATATCAATCTTCAATTGATCTCTAATATCTTCTGTTGACTCTGTACGCGCTGTTTCCAGACAGACGTTACTAAACTCTGTCCAGCTTCCGTCAGTCAGACTTTACTAAACTCTGACTTCCTTCCAGTTAAACTCTGATATTTCACTGTTACACTTAAACACTGAAACATTACATCAATTATATCTAACAATCTCCCCCAACTTGTTCATTAGCAAAAATGCACAAGTTAATAGATAATTGATGATGTCAAAACAAATAGACAAATACAGTGTTTATACAAATTCAGAGCTTAAGCTTCTACTTAACAAAATCTATAGAAAATAAGAAAATCCTTACAGACTTTAATCTCTAATCTCTTCAAGATCTGGTGTAGCTCTAAGATAATCTATGAGTAATCTTCTTTCTGCATTCTTAAGCTCAATCTCCATAGCTTCTTTAATCTCTTTTAGCTGAGGATCACTCTCATCTATCTGATAGATAGCAGATCTAAGATCTAAGATCATAGATTTTGTTTCTTCTAATCTCATTTCCCAGTCTAATAAATTTGACTTCTTCTGACTGTGAATTGAAGTCAAGTACTGTGATTCCCAAATCAATCTTTAATTTCGCAGTACCCTTCTTCATTTCAATAAGATTTCCATTCCAATCCCTATACTTAGGAACATATCTGCTATTATACTTCACTCCTCTGATTGCCAAATTCTGGAGCATTTTCTTTCTAAGCACATTTGCAACTGATTGAGTCCTTTGACTATTCACCTTGAAAAGATATAGAACATATTCTAATTCTTCCCAATATTTCAAGCCAATATCATTCTCACCAATTCTAAATACTGTCCCATCAGCCATGAAGTACAAGAGAAAGTCCTTCTTTAAACTCTTCTGATAAACTAACTGTACTGATTCCAGTCTGTCCAAACTCTCTTGAGTGACACCTCAACCTGGAACAGCTAGTGAAGAAGGATCTCTAGGACCAGTATATTGCCTTTTGTCCTTGTGTGAACCTAGTCCACCCTTATTGTTTCCAACCTTACCAGACAAGGCTCTTCCATCAGAAAAATTCATAGAAACTCCAGATAATAGATTTGGATCATGAAGTGTTCCTTTCCCAAAAACTGATTGCAACTGAGAAGATAAAGGTCTAGACACAACTTGTGTAGCAACAGAGGTTGTGTTTTCTTTCTTCTGTACAACTTGTGTAGAAACAGAGGTTGTAACTTTCTTCTGTGAACTATCTCCTTCAATGCCTTTCAGCTTGAGTTTAGCTTCTGCTGCCATTGTTTCCTTTGATAACTGAGATTTTTGACTAACATCAGCACTTTCCTTGATCACAATGCCTTTAAGAATAGGCCTAGGAGCTTTTCCTTTCTTTAACTTACCAGACTTTAAAGCCTTGAGATGTTCTTCTTGTAAACTCTTTTCTTCAGCTTTAATGTCCTCAATTGTAACTCCTTCCTCATTCTCTTCAATAAACAACTTAGCAGCCAATTCTTCATCAGTCTGTGGATTAGAAGATAATAGCAAACTCTTGGTCTTTGAAGTACCTTGAGTATCAGTGTTTATCCCAACAAACTGTGATTTAGAGGACTTGCTAGTTTTCAGAGTTTGAAATTCTTCAGTTTTGCCCTTTCCTTTACTACTTGCTCCTCCATCTCCAGCATTATCCTTTCTGATCAGAGTTTGAGATTGCTTGCATTTGTCTTTAGCAACTCTCTCCCCCTTTTTGACATCATCAGGCATAAGAATAAATGTGATTAGCTCCAAGGAGGTAGCAATAGAATCAATCTTTAAGGACATATCATTCTAATTTTGTTCAACTTTGCTCAGCCTGTGAGACAAAGTTTCTTGATTCTGAGTAAAATAGAGAAATTTATTCTTGTTGTCAAGTTTAATCATATCAGCTCCTCTAACAACATCACCTTGAACATCAGAGATTGCCTTTTGACAAAGATGAAACCTATAGTTGAGAGTCTTCACTTGTACAACTGTATCCTTGAGACAAGATAGAATCTCTGGATTTGTAATTGTTCTGGAGGTTCTCTTGACAAATTCAGCTGCTCTTGCAGCAGGAAAGATACAAGAGTCCTTGTACCAGTCATTTGAAAATTGTTCAAGGTGTTCTTCTTCAGCATCTGCTTGATTTGAAGGACCAGGAAAATCCTTAACCTTAGCATCAGTCTGGACTGGTAAACTCTGTGAAGAGCTTGACTCAGTATTCCCTTCAGTTTCATCTCCAACCGCTGCTTCAACATGATGAGTGGATGGAGGAATTGGAATAGATGCATCAACAGTGTCAACAACATCTTCTGCAACAGGTTCAATAGTAGAGTCAACAATAGGCTGTACAACATCCTCTGCAGATTGCACATTAGTCTCAGAGTTTATCTCCTTAGGTTGTTGATCAATTTCCTCACCATGTTCAACAGAATGATGAGCATCAGAGAGTAATTCTGTATGTGATGCTACAGTTTCAGAAAGGACAACTGTAGGTTGATCAGCTGCACCAGTTGCTTCAGATTGAGCAAAGATTGATGAGATAGGATCAGAGAATGGCATGAATGAATCAAGAATATCAGCCATTGGAGAAAAACCATCTCTAGTATCCTCTTCTGCAGGCATTTTGTCCTCTGCAGGCATTTCAACCTCTGCAGGCATTGTATCTTTTTCAGCCTCAACAGTAGGTGTCTGCTGTGAAACTACCTTTGAAGCTTCAACATTTTCATCAACAGAATCAGAGATTACCAGTTTTCTTCTCTTAGCTAGAGGCACTTCATCTGAATCCTCTTTACTAGATTCTGCTACCACAAAGGGTGACTTAGGTCTTCTTGCTCTTTGTATCATTCTTCTAGTATAAACAGCTCCAGTAGATGTCTGTTTTGCTTTGATGTTTGTCTCTATTGTCTTCTTAACTCTTGCATGTCTTTTAGTGGTTGCAGATGATTGCTTTACTCTGCCTCTTTTTGCTTTAGGCTATGGTTGTGGTTGAGATTGTGATGGTTCAGAGTTTATTTGTGGAGTGTGTGAAGATTGTTTTGTGATTGGAGATTGAGGGTTTTGGGTTGGAGCAGTGTTTGTGATTGGTGATGAAGGTTGTTGAGTAGGTACAGTGTGGGTAGGTGATGTAGGTGGTTCAGTGTTTAAGGTATGAGAATGATCAGTGTTTAGTGGTTCAGGTTGTGGTTGGTCCTGAGGTTGGTTGAGAAAATTCTGCAAAGCAAGTGGCAGAATAAAGGCAGGTAGGTTCTCTTTACCAGCATCCTTATTAGTCATATCAGAGAATATTCTCTTGTTGACTCTAAAAGGCTGAATTTCATCAGTTTCAGCAATCTCTAAACCAGATACACAAGCAGTGAATAACATTTGACAAAATCGAGCAAAATAAACTGTAGTAGACTCCGACAGTTTATCACCTATCAGAACATATCTACCAAAATCAAAATTACTGCCATAAAGTAGAGAATACCCGATTTGTAGACTGTCCATTGGAATAGCATCCCAATTAGCGACCTTCTTCTGGAATGTCCTTCTAATGCAATCGAAGAAAAAATTCCATTCCTTCCTGAGATTAGGCCTCTTTACACTGCCAAGCTTGTCAAGAGAATCCATGTAGCCTATCTCCTGTAGCATCTGTCTCAATTGAGGTTCAGCAACGTAAGTATAAGAGGTGTGTGTATCAAACCCCATCGTGTCTCTGACAGTTTGTGGAGTAATCACAAACTCTTGTTCTTCATGAGTGAAGATGATGTTCGGAGTCCCATTCTCTCCTCCATCCACATAGACTGAGTTTTGCCAAAAAGTGGCAATTTGAGATGCAGAGAGAGTACTAGGTTCAATCAGAGCTTGTCCAATCTCTGAGTCTCTCAAGAAATTCTGCATAAGATGAAACGCTTTTGGAACATGTTCATGATGGAGTGGAGCTGCATAATTGTTAGGGACAAACCGTAGACCAAGAACAGTGAATGGTTTAGAAGCCATTGAATCAAGAAATTGGCAAGAAATCCCAAAGAAAAGTGTATGTAGGAAAGGTGTTTGCGAAAATGCCCAAGTGAAAATTGAGAGAACTGTGAGATGTAAAAAGTAAAACACAATCGTTTGTACACAAAAGTAATTAGAGTTGTAATTTAAAATTAAAACTCAATCTTTTATGTATTCAAACACTCAACAGTTCCTAGATTAATGTGTGAGTGGGACACAATAATGGGTGAGTGGGACACAATAATGGGTGAGTGGGACACACGCGTTCGTAATTTTAAGAAGTGTATTTGTGAATATAACAATAAAATATTTGATTTTTAAAAAAAGTCAAATAACACTCTCTTAAAATACCTGGAACCATTAAAAAAAACAGAATACGAAGCGTTTACCTGGAGCCATTAAAAACTAGAATACGAAGCGTTTTAGTACTTCGTTACTTACCCATCTCTATTTAACGCCTAGAGACTTGTTCACTATCCCTTTAACCTTTCATTCTCTCCTGAAAATCAAAAAACCTTCACACAACACACCGTTAAACAATGTCAAAACTGACCATCAAGGAAAAGAATCTCCATCTCGTAGAGAACAGAGATATCTTCAGTTATACTCGTGAAGAGTTTGATGCGTTTGACTGGGAAAGGCAGCTTGATACTCTGTGGCTGCAGATGGATGCCAGTCTTGAAGAAATCGAGAGAGAAAGGCCTGCAAGAGTGATTGACATCGATGCTGCTCTTCAAGCAACATTAGCATGGCTTTCCTCTAAGGCATCCTCATCCAACACCACCAACCATTGTTAATGAATATTTCAGCAAAAATAACCTTATCCCTTCAACTTCCACCCAAATAAAGTGGCAAAGATGGGATCTGGGATGGCTGCTAACAATGGAGTGGTTTGGACTTCACTTTTTATTTTCCTGCTGAATAGATTATTAGATAGAGAGAACAAAAAGATGTAATATTTTCATGTAATCTCTTTCTTATTATCAATGAAGGATCCTGTTTCTCTAATCTTATTCAATGTGTTCTGCAATTTTTTATGTTTATGAACTGTTCTTCAAAGAATTAAATCAAAGAAGTGAATATGAAAACTAATTAAAGTAATCATGTAAGTAACAAATTCATCAACAATAACCACAATTAAATCAGGAACAGAACAATTAGGGATTACTTGTATCACCGCTGTATTCCCTTTCCTATTTCCAAGACACTTTAACACAATACACTTATTAACAGTTGTCAAAAGCACTATTTACTCCAAAATTTTCAAATTTTCCTAATGAAAATTTACCTCAGAGTACTAACCACAAATCAACAGCGTTTGTCAATTCTCCAACTTTATCACCGAAACCCTTTCAAAAATTGCACAGTTGTGAAAATATGTGTGTGTGAAGCAGAGTTTACTAAATCAATTTTTAGAGCATCTAATTTTTCATAAAATCCATAAAGTAAATCAATAAACACTGGATGCACAAACTTTCATAGTAAACACTGACTGTATGATGAAAGCTAAACTCTGTAGTAGTCAATCTATATACAGTAACATTTAATTTATTTTATACCCCCTCTATTGCTAACTTTTTTTTTATTATTCTATTCATTCCAGTAATTAGAGGTTGGATCCAGTCACAAAAAATTCAAAAATTTTAGCCTTTATCATTTTGATAAGTTCCTGGGTTATCCTAGTCTTTGACTAGTCACCAAAAATCAGAGAATTTTAGCACATATTATATACCAATAAGTTCCTGGGTCATCCTAATCTCCAACATAATCTCAAAGGAGTATAGTAACCTATATACATTTTCTTTTGGGGTATTGCAGTAAGTATTTTAATCTACCAGTGTATAACTAACAGAGTTTAGAGTTCATCAACATCAGTAGTTATTCATGAAAGGCAATGCACACAGTATTTATAGACTCAGAGTTTAGGACAAAATAAACTAAGAGATGCTATAAATATGAACCAGTGTCATGCTGTGTTAACTTTCTGCACAATCTAAGATTAGATCACAATAACTCAGAAAGATTCATGATTAATTGCTGAGAATCATGCTTCATACATATTTCTTCATTGGTGTTTTCATTCAGACAAAAATCAACTCAGAGTTCACAGAGTTTATCAAACTTATTACCAGTGTATGACATATAGGCATGCTGACAGAGTTTAACAAAGTTTGACAGAAAAACATGTTTACAGAGTATGCATAACAGAGTTTAATCAACAGAGTTCACTTAGCACTTAACAAATCAAGGAAATATGAGCAACACATTACATAAGTAAAATTTGAATCTGACCAACATTCCTAGTCAGAACCAGAGACCATTCCTAGTTCATTGATCAGTCTTGTAAATGTAGCTTCACTCAATGGTTTGGTGAAAATATCTGCAAGCTGTTGTTTTGTAGACACAAAATGTAGTTCAATATTCCCTTCTTCCACATGTTCTCTAATGAAATGATACCTTATGCTGATGTGCTTGGTCATTGAATGCTGTACTGGATTACCTGTCATAGCAATAGCACTTTGATTATCACAGTAAATAGGAATCTTACTGTACCTCAATCCATAATCCAATAATTGATTCTTCATCCACAAGATCTGTGCACACCAGCTACGAGCTGCAATATACTCTGCTTCAGCTGTAGATGTAGAAATTGATTTCTGTTTCTTGCTGTACCAAGAGACAAGTCTGTCACCAAAAAATTGACAACTTCCACTAGTACTTTTTCTGTCTATCTTGCAGCCTGCAAAGTCTGCATCAGAATACCCAAGTAGCTTGAAATCTGATTCTCTGGGGTACCACAAACCTAATGATATGGTGCCCTTGAGATACTTGAAGATTCTTTTCACAGCTGTCAGATGTGGCTCTCTAGGATATGCCTGAAACCTTGCACAAAGACAGGTTGCATACATGATGTCAGGTCTACTAGCTGTCAAGTAAAGAAGAGATCCTATCATGCCCCTGTAGTTTGTCATATCCACTGAAACTCCCGTGTCTTTGTCCAATTTAGTTGCTGTTGCCATGGGAGTTGATGCAGATGAACAATCAAGCATACAAAATTTCTTGAGAAGATTTCTGGTATATTTTTCTTGATTAATGAAGATACCATCATCTGTTTGTCTCACCTGTAGGCCTAGAAAATAACTAAGCTCTCCCATCATGCTCATTTGATATCTGGACTGCATGACCTTGGCAAACTTCTTACAGAGTTTATCATTAGTAGACCCAAAGATAATATAATCAACATATATCTGAACTAAAAGGAGGTCACTTCCTTGATTGAAATAAAACAGAGTTTTGTCAATTGTACCTCTGTTGAATCCACTCTCTAGAAGAAATTGAGCAAGTGTCTCATACCATGCTCTTGGTGCCTGCTTAAGTCTATATAGTGCCTTATCTAGCCTGTAGACATGGTCTGGATATTTTGGGTCCATAAATCCTGGTGGTTGTTCAACAAACACTTCTTCTTCAAGCTTTCCATCAGAAAAGCACTTTTCACATCCATCTGGAACACTTTGAATTTCTTGTGAGAGGCATATGCTACAAAAATTCTGATTGCCTCCAATCTTGCAACTGGAGCAAATGTTTCATCATAGTCTATTCCTTCCTGCTGTGAATAGCCTTTTGCTACCAGTCTAGCCTTGTTCCTTGTGATAACACCTTCACTGTCAGTCTTGTTTCTGAAAACCCATTTAGTACCAACAAGAGATCTGTTCTTTGGCCTTGGTACAAGGGTCCAAACTTCATTCCTTTCAAATTCATTCAACTCTTCCTGCATTGCTGTTATCCAGTTAGCATCTTGAAGAGCTTCTTCCACTTTCTTTGGTTCATTTTTAGACAAGAATGCATGAAAAAAACATTAACTTGCAGTGGCACTTCTTGTTCTTACTTTTGCATCTGGATCACCAATTATCAAATCAGGTGTATGTGATTTGGTCCATTTCCTTGCAGAAGGTGAATGACTTCTGTCAGCATGTGATCCTCCCCCTTGATCCACGCTCTCCTGATTTTGTTGTGGTCTATCTTCATTTTCTGAGACTCCCCCTGAACTTGACTTTCCAGAGTTAGAATTTGAATTTTCAGAGTTTGAATAATCAGAGTTTGATCCAGATTTTTCAGTTGACTCAGTATCAGTGTTTGAGTCTTCATCTTGATCATGCTCCCCCTCAACTGGTTCTTCCCTTTGTTGTGGCTGAGAAGTTTCTCCAGTGTTTACTAGTAGAGGTTCAGAGTTTGTTTCAACAGAGTCTGTCAGAATTGTTTGATCAGAGTTTACTTCAACAGAGTTTAAATCTTCATTTTCAAAGTTCAGTTGATCATATTCATCTTTGTCTTCAAGACCAGTTATCTTCTTGTCATCAAAAGACACATGTGTAGATTCCATGATCACTTTAGTTCTCAGATTGTAAACTCTGAATGCCTTTGTTGACAGTGGATAGCCAACAAAAATTCCTTCATCTGCCTTTAGCTCAAACTTGGTCAACTGTTCAGGATGAGTCTTCAAAACAAAGCATTTGCACCCGAAAATATGAAAGTATTTCAGGTTAGGCTTCTTTTTCTTCACCATCTCATATGGTTTCTTTCCATGCTTATTGATCAGTGTAGCATTTTGAGTAAAATAAGCAGTTTGAACAGCTTCTGCCCAAAAATAACTAGGCAATTTTGCTTCATCAAGCATAGTTCTGGCAGCTTCAATCAAGGTTCTATTTTTCCTTTCAACTACACCATTTTGTTGTGGTGTACCAGGTGCTGAAAATTCTTGCTTCACTCCATTTTCCTTGCAGAATTCTTCCATTGTTGCATTTCTGAACTCAGTTCCATTATCACTTCTGATGATTCTGACTTTGTTACTTGATCCTTTGTCCAGAAGTTTCACATGCTCCATCAGAGTTAATGTAGTTTCATCCTTCTTTGCTAGAAAATACACCCAAGTGAATCTAGTGTATTCATCAACAATGACTAAAGCATATTTCTTCCTTGCTATAGATATTACATTTACTGGACCAAAGAGATCAACATGCAGAAGATGATAAGGATCAGTGATTGAAAATTCTGTCTTGCTCTTGAAAGATGACTTCCTTTGCTTGGCCTTTTGACATGAATCACATAGGCCATCAACATTTAACAGAGCCTTTGGGAGTCCTCTTACAAGATCCTTTTGGGAGTCCTCTTACAAGATCCCTTCTGATCAATTCACTGATGTTGTTCAAGTTCAAATGTGAGAGTTTCTTGTGCCACTTCCAACTCTCTTCACCAGACATTCTTGTTGACAGGCAAACAGCTTTTCCAACAGAGTCTATTAAAAGCTTGATTTCATAAATGTTGTTTTGCCTATGACCAACTAGAACAACCTTTCCTGTAGATTTGCTGATAACTTCACAATTTTCAGGTTGAAAATCTACATGATATCCCTTGTCACAGATTTGACTCACAGATAACAAGTCATGCTTGAGTCCTGGGACATGAGCTACATTGTTGATGATGACATTTCCAAGATTAATATTGCCATATCCCAATGTTCTTCCTACATTGCCATCACCATAGGAAACTTTTGGGCCAGCCTTCTCCTCATAGTCTGATAGCAGGGCTTTATTTCCAGTCATGTGTCCTGAACATCCACTGTCCACAACTAGGGTTGCCTCCCTGTTGCCCTGCAATCACAAGCAATTACTGAGGATTAGATTTAAGGATCCAGACTTGCTTGGATCCTTTGACATTCTTAACTTTGTTAGCTTTAGCAGCGGAATTAACATTATCAGAGTTTGAGCTAACAGTATCAGAATTTACACTTGCAGTATTAACTTTAACCCATTTCAGATTGGGTTTAAGTTCATAGTAATTATGATAGATAGCATCATACTCTCTGCAAGTATAAATGGAATGCCAAGTGCTTCCACAGTGTGTGCATAAAGTCTGTGGCTTAGTTCTTGCAAAATCCTTCTTTACCTCAGACTTGGAAGGTAAAGAATTTATATTTTTGTTTTTCTTGCAGAAATTTGCAAGATGCTTAGTACTACCACAGTTATGGCATGTCTTTCTTGGAGCATAACTAGCAAGCATTGGTTTATTTCCTGAAGTGATGCCTACTTTTCCATTTCTGTTCTTATTTGACACTCCTTGTTTCTTAACAGATTTTAACTCATTTAGTTTATGTTTGAGTTGTTTATCTGTCATTGAACCAATATTAACCTATTTAACACTAGTTTTTACTGGTTCACTTTTAACAGCTTCCTTTTCATTATCAGACAAAAATTTACTGGCTCTGTGTACAAAATGAGGTCTGATTTTAACTTGATTTTGATATCTAAGTTCATCTCCCTCATTATAACCTAGACCAACAGTGTCTGTTTGAAAAATCTGTTGAATGTCATTTCCAGAATTAGTCCAAGTCCTAATTTTCTTATTTGCTTCCTCCAACTCAGATTCTAGTTGTTTATATTTCTGAAGCAAATCCTGTTATATAGAAACATCATCATCTCTCTCTTTCTGAACTTGTTGCATGTTTTCAAGTTTTTCTTCAACAAGTTTATTTCTAACCTTAAGTTCAGAATTTTCAGATTTTATCCTCTCATTCTCTAGAGTCTGATCCCTATAACTTATATGCAATGACTTAAGATAAATTCTTAATTGAGCAATGTCATCAATATTATAAGCATAGGTAGTTAGAGGTACCTGATTTTCAGAAGTTTCTGATTCAGTAGTAGCCATGAGAGCATAGTTCACTTCTTCATCAGAATCTGAAGTGTCTGCCCAATCTCTGCCTTTAGTGTAGAGTACCTTTCCAGTTTTACCCTTTTTGCACTCAGGAGCATAGTGACCCATCTCCTTACACTTGTAGCATTGAATTTCAGACTTATCCTTCTTTCCCCTTGAATCTCTCTTATCAGACTTCCTGAAGTTTTTCCTGTCTTCATTTGAATCTCTAGAAAATCTTTTCCCTTTCTTGAAATTCTTGAAACCCATTTTCTTGAAGGTCTTCACCATCAACACAACCATTTTCCTCTTTTCTTCTTCATCATCCTCAGAGTCAGATGATTCAGAAGAGTTTGAATCACAATCAGAGTTTGATGATTCACTTTCTGAGTGTATGACCAAAGCTTTTCCCTTCATTTTCCTTCTTGATGCCTCTTTCTTCTGAGGCTTCTCTTCAACCTTAAGAGCAACAGACTTTGCCTTCCTGCTTGATCTCCTGTTTCTCTGCTCCATTTCCAATTCATGAGTTTTGAGCAGCCCATAGATTTCATCAATCTCTGTTTCAGCAAGATCATAGTTGTCTCTAATAGTGGTTGTTTTCACATCCCACTTTTCAGGTAGAGAAAGAAGAAACTTGAGATTTGAGTCTTCTAGATCATACTCTTTGTTGACCAATGACAGATCATTAAGCAATTTACAGAATCTATCAAATGTTTCTGTCATGGTCTCTTCAGGTTTAGCCTCAAAATGCTCATACTCTTGTGTGAGTATGTTTCTCCTATTCTTCTTAATAGCAGCAGTTCCTTGACATCTGACTTCAAGAGCATCCCATATCTCTTTTGCAGTGGTGCAGTTAATCACTTTGTTAGACATAACATTGTTTAAAGCACTATGCAGTAAATGCCTAACCTTTGCATCCTTAGCAATTGATGATAGATCTTCTGGAGTCATGTCCTTCTTTTCCTTTGGAACTATTTTAGCTTCTTCACCAGCAGTTGCAACAAATAGCTTTGTAGGATTGTGAGGGCCTTCATAAATCCTGTCAAGATATTCTGGATATGTAGCCTCCAGAAACATAGTCATCTTGACCTTCCACATGGCATACTCTGTTGGCCTGAGAATAGGAACCCTGATTGGTTCATAACGACTCACAGTAGTAGGAGCCTTTTCAGAACTAGTAGGTGTTGGTGGAGGAATTGCTGACATGATTATTGTTGTGTTTGGATCTTAACCTGTAATAAAGTAACAGATTGGCTCTGATACCACTTGTTAGGCCGAATACACAATTAATAACCAAATTCGTATGAGAGTTTAACAAGTAAGATGATTATGCACTTTAAAACTTCTGGTATTAAGAACCCTCTTTGTGATGTAAACTATCACAAAGAGCTGCTAGGTTACAATAAAGATAATTCGATGCACGATACCCTTCTAGGGTTAACCTAACTGTATTTATAAAATATACAGCTTCGATACAATCTCTAATTGATATTCCTAATAATCAGCTATACAATGATATCAATTACAGATTGTCACACGTCTCCTAAGTCAACTCGATCTCTTTGATAGCTATCCAATCTCCAAAGATCTCGCTTCCATATCAATCTTCAATTGATCTCTAATATCTTCTGTTGACTCTGTACGCGCTGCTTCCAGACAGACTTTACTAAACTCTGTCCAGCTTCCGTCAATCAGACTTTACTAAACTCTGACTTCCTTCCAGGTAAACTCTGATATTTCACTGTTACACTTAAACACTGAAACATTACATCAATTATATCTAACAGGTTATATTCAGCCGTTGTATCATTGGGTCTAACTTAACTGAGTCGTCATAATAAGGTGAAAATAAACGGTTATATTCAACTATTATGAACTTAGAAGCATAGAGTTTGGTTAAAAATCTATTCTATAGATAAGATCAATCATTGTTCACCAAACTATCCAAGAATTATATATGATATAATTGACAACTGTTGTCTACCTAAATAATCATGTTTTAAGGACTACCAGTGGTTGACTTAGGACATGACGAAAAATGGATCTTGGCTCACTAGAAAGGTTTAGAGAAACTTTTCCGAATTGATAGGTAGGGCTATTACTTTGATAAAAATAGTGGGAGATATATATTCTAAATATATATGAATAATCACTTGAACATAAATTAATAATACCGTAGACTAATTATTTTATGCATTTTAACATTGTGGATATTCAAATGACAAACAACTCAAATAAACTTCTCTGTACCATCAGTCCTTGAGAAGGACAAGATGACAAGAACAAACTTCCTCGATTGGCAATGGAAAGGCATGAAGAGGATTTGATCCAAATCTAATGCTAAT
The DNA here is from genome assembly GCA_036435485.1 of Saposhnikovia divaricata. NCBI lineage: Eukaryota > Viridiplantae > Streptophyta > Magnoliopsida > Apiales > Apiaceae > Saposhnikovia > Saposhnikovia divaricata. The sequence goes on along the minus strand of CM071594.1, from coordinate 130,259,516 downwards.
CCAAGACAAACTCCTAAAAGGGCTTTGATGCCTACAGGAGGTGTTGCAAAATGTGATTGTCACTATTGCATGAAGTCGGGTCATTGGAAGAGAAACTGTCAAAATAATTTGGAGGATCTGAAGAAATTGAAGGCTATTCAGATTTCGGATTCAGGTATTTATGTTACAGAAGTCAATTTATCTCCTTCTACATCATGGGTATTGGATACTGGATGTGGTTCCCATATATGTATGAATGTGCAAGAACTTCGAAGGAGTAGGATTTTGGTGAAAGGAGCAGTCGACCTACGTGTTGGCAATGGAGCAAAGGTTGCTTCCTTAGCTGTAGGGACTTATTATTTATCGTTGACCATCGGGCTTATTTTAGAACTTGAGAACTGTTATTACGTGCCTGCGATTTGCAGAAACATTATTTCCGTTTCTTGTTTGGACAAGATTGGTTTTTCGTTTTTGATTCAGAATAATGGCTGTTCGTTTTCATTCAATAATGTTACCTATGGGGTTGCACGTTTGTTTAATGGTTTATATGTTCTTGATATTGATACTCCTATCTATAATATAAATAACAAACGTCTAAAGACAAATGACTCAAATCACATATACCTCTGGCACTGTCGTTTAGGCCTTATAAATGAGAATCGCATTTCCAAATTACATAGGGATGGATACTTGGATAAGTTTGATTTTGAATCATACGAAGAATGCGAACCATGTCTCATTGGTAAAATGACTAAAGCTCCTTTTACCAGTCAAGGTGAGAGGGCCACCAACGATTGGAATTGATACATAGTGATGTATGTGGTCCAATACGTACGATGGCAAGAGGTGGCTTTTATTATTCATAACCTTTACTGATGATTTTAGTAGATACGGATATGTGTATCTTTTGAAGAACAAATCCGAATCATTTGAAAAATTCAAAGAGTATAAGGCTGAAGTTGAAAAGCAATTAGGCGAAAGTATTAAAACCTTCTGAGATATTAACCTTCCTATTATTAGGAGAGATATTATTGACCTCTTGATTGAGTGAGACTATGAAAATGCATGGCCATGCTCAAATATTGATTTGTTTTAATAGTGTACTCATTGATCAAGGAAACCCGGATTAAACGTTGAAGAGGATGACCAATAACATGCCTCGAGTTTAATCTATAATATTTGGTTAAAGGGTTTATATTACACGGAAACATTAATCACGAAAGGTTTAATTGGATCACCAATTATTATTATTACTTGGGTAGCAATGATGTATTACTAGATGCCGCTCATTGTTTATAATTTTACTATGGGATATTAAAATTATTGCCAACGTAATAATAACCTAAAGGGTTACACAATAAGAACGTTTAAAAAGAGTTTTAAATTTAAGTTATGAATTTAAATTAAATCATTAAATTCGAAATTGGTTATTAATTAATTGAGCTGGTCTTAATTAATTATTAAAGAGAATTCGAATTTAATAATAAAACCAAATCAGAATGGGTTTGGAGAAGCCCAATTCGATTTAGGGTTTTAGCCCAATCTCTCTTCCCTATAAATACATTATGATGTATTGTTTAGGGTGACACTCTTGCAATTCAATAAAACGTGTGGGAGACTAGAGAGAGAGAGGCAGGTTCTTCGGCTAGTACCGGCTCCGGTGATCGTTGGACGATCAAGCGTTCGTGTGGACTACTTTGGCAACGTAGATCTCAAAGAGGGCTGCGTGGTTATTGCTTTGGACATCCATCTAGCATCAATTTGTTAAAGTTTCGTTTTAAGGTAAACGTTCATAACTACGAATTAAACGTCTTGTTTTGCATGGATCCTACGACTGGGTTTCGATTTTATTGTTTTAATTATTGTTTTCCCCTGCGTTTGATGCTCGAAACCCTTCAACTGGGGTACCATTCGAATCAACAAACTTAACATGTTTAGGTTGAGAAACTTTCTGCTTCCCTTCAGATTTAGATGTGCTAGCTTCTTGTTTACTATTATCATTCTGGACAACAGCTATATGAGTTTCACTTTTATCCTTTTCAAAACCTAAACCATAAACCTTGCCAAGAATTTGATTTTCAATGATTTCTTGAGTCTTTTTACCAGAGTTGTTAATGGTTTTCATCATCTCTCTCTCTCTTCCTCTAGTTCTTTTCTGACATAGTTATAAGCCTTAAGAATAACACAATAATCATGCTTAGATTTATCATAATATATTCTATAATGTTCCATTTGAATTAACTTAGATTCAAGAATATTATTTCTATCAACTAATTCATCATTCTTAATCTTAAGTTCATCTCTTTCACTAGTAAGAATTCTGAAATTAGTCATAAGATTTTTAAACTCAGCATGGATAGATCTAATATCATCAAAACCTAAGCTATCAAATGAATCAAGAGAGTGAAGAGATACCTTAACAGAAGATGGAGAAGTTTTCTTTGGAGATCCAGGTTTGTCTGAAGCATTTGCCATCAATGCAATGTTGTCATAATTCAATTCATCTTCAGAATCAATGGAATCAGCCCAATCCTTCTGTGTGACCATGAGCGCATTACCCTTTTCTGAATCCTAGGCTTCTTACACTCACTAGCAAAGTGTCCAAGTTCACTGCAGTTAAAGCACTTGATCTTTGCCTTATCAAGCTTGACAATTGTACTTTTTTCCTTGTCACTCTTCTTTCTTTTGAAAAGGTCTTTTTCTAAATCTTCTCCTGTTGAATCTTCATTTCTTGAAAGCTTTAGCAAACATAGAAAAAAGTTCCTGCAACTCTGATTCAGAATCACTGTTATCAGAGTCTATATCTATAGTCTCTGATTCAGAACTTTCTTTGCTTTTCTTCTTCCTTGAGTCCTTTACAGTAGGCTCAACATTCTGTTCTTCTGGAAGCTTTTTTGATTCAGATTGAGCAGTAAGTGCAATAGTTTTCATCTTTCCTTCACCTCTACTCTTCTTCTGCTGTCTGTCAAGTTCATAAGCCCTCGGTTTTCCTTAAACTGCCTCTAATGATATTTCATCCAGATCATTAGCTTCCTCAATTGCAGATATCTTCTCATTGTAGAAATCAGGCAATGCTTTCATGAACTTAGTATTCATATCCTCCAAGTCATAATATTTGCCATGCATGGCCATCTCATTGATGAGTTTAGTAAACCTATCAAAGGTATCAGTAAGTGACTCACCAGACTTGGATTCAAAATACTCATACTGTTGTATGAGAAGTGTCCTCATAATCTTCCTGACTTTAGTTCCTTCACAATGAACCTTCAGATTGTCCCATATCTCCTTAGCAGTTTTATAAGAAAGAACATAGTTAGTGAGAACAGATTCAAGACTGTTGAACAGTATGTTTCTCACTTTAGCATCCTTAAGAACGTTCTCTTTGTCCTTATCTGTCCATTCAGATTTAGGCTTCTCTTCCGTGTACTCTGGAACAACTTTTCCTTCGACAGTTGCTTGAGGAACAACCCTTGTTGGAACGAAAGGCCCATCTCTAATTCTGTCAAGATAATCAGGATCTGTTGCTTCCAGGTGATGCAACATCTTTACTTCCCATAGAGTATACTCGTTTCTCTTGAGTATAGGGATTTAGTATTACCATCCTTGTAACTAGACATGATTGCAGATCTTTATGATTATTCAAAATCAACCTGCTCTGATACCAATTGTTAACTAGAATAACTTGTAGAAGGGGGGTTGAATACAAGTTAAGTAATCGTGTCTGATTTTTGCTTGATTAAATAAACAAGAACAAACGAATAAATCAACCTTGTTTGTATTAAATAAATCAAATACAAACTCTACCAAAGGTGTACAATACCTTTAGTAGCTGCTCTCAATACAAAATATCTCTCTATTTGTTCACTCGTATACTTACAATGATCACAAATCTCACACTAAGCTCCCGCTTTTTACAATGATATAGAGAGAGTATTTATAATGCTTCCTATCTACTAATAATAGAAAGAATAATCTATACATGGTAATCTTCTGCCGTCCAGTTGATAGTTTCCAACAATGCTTTGATTCTTTTCTTCATGCACACATCTTTCCATCTTCTGAATACAAGATCCTAAAGTATAGCACTTTCCAATTCTGCAGCTTCGATACAGTCAGGGTCTGTCTAGTCCCTGAAACTCTGTTGTCCGTGACCTTAGTCTCTGATCGAGTACTATTCACAGTTTATGCAGATCTTGAAGAACTGATATCTCTTTAATCAAATGCTAAACCCTTTATAAGATCAGGACATTACAAGAAGTGTTATGTATATATATATATATATATATATATATATATATAAATTTTTAGCAACAATTTGATATGTAAATTTATAACGTATAAATATTAACTAAATTAATATAATTATAGATATTAAAAAAATAGTCGTGCGTTGCACAAGTTATAAGCTATATAATAAGCGTAAGGGGATATTATCAATTTTTTTGTAGTTCGATAATATGGTCGTCAACCAAAAGAGTATGGACCGTTAGATCTTAAAATAGATAGATGTGATCCGTTGGATCTAATTTTAAAAAATTTATTCAATTGATAGTAGGATTATATTAAAATACCAAAAAATAATTTAATAATCTAAACCAAATATAAGTAGGTTTTCTAAAATAAATAAAATTAGATCTAATATTAGAAAGTAAGTTTATTTGATTGATAGTATGATTATATTTAAATACCAAAAAGTAAATTTTAATAATATAAACCAAATATAAGTAGATTTTTAAATTGAGTAGAATTCTTAACGTAAAAAATCATAACTTTCTTTTTCTTCAATTTCCGAGTAGTTTAAGTTGGATAATAATTGTTAAACCTACACTAAATTAAAGATGATTTCTTGAGTTCTTTGTGACATGTAAAATCATCTAAATCTGATTTTTAAAATAGGATCGATACCTTCCTGTTACAGAAATATTAGTACACCAAGCTCTGTTACCAAATGAAAATGCACACCTAGAGGGGAGGGGTGAATAGGTGTTATGACTAACAATGGCCAATTTTAATTTTACCAAGTATACTTGACTGCATGAAAACAAAATAGTCGGAATTGGTATCTGGCAGCTTACTGGATTAATACAATTCACAGAATTAATATACTAGCAGCTAGCTAAGTAATGTAGTGCAGTAAATATAAAGTGTAGTAAGTAAAGAACACACAGTAATTTTAGCCATGTTTGACCCTTATCTCCTACCGGTCTACCTCCTGGTCCTCTACCAACTCGGTAAAGGAATATATTATTGATCACAATGAATTACAATTACACGATACAATAATATATCTCCCTGATTCTCCAAGTCACTTATTGCAGCTTGCTGATAACCCCTGTTCCTCGAACTTAATGCCCTCTAAGTCCTATACTTCCCAAGTATATACTTCTCTGGCCTCTAGTTCCCTGAACCCTTGTGTCCAAGCTTGCCAATCCAGCAACTACCAACTTATACGTTGAACAATACAAGATTTAATGAATTATAATTGAAACTATGAACTCTATCAAAGATATAAATCGTGTTATATATATATATATATATAGAGCTCGAGTGTATAAAAAATGTATTAAATCAGTTCGAAAGTACAACTTGTGTTTCTTTTGATAGTTGTTCAACAACCCAGAATGGAAAACACACAAGCCTATTTATATTAAACAATATATCTACATTAAACTTTCAACACTAATGGTCTTGACACCTGGTCTCACGAGTTTGTTGCAAGTGTAATTCAAATCTAACGATTAGAAAACAACGTTTAGAAAAAGAATTTTAGAACAAATGATGTTTAAAGAATAAGAACGTTAGAAAGACATCCATCTGAAGATAAACCAGAAAAGTAGAGTTTGTTAAAGAAAGAAAACGTTTAAGAAACAAACTCCTAATAAGTAGGGATAAAAACAGGTTATACTTAAATATATTTAAGTAAAACAATTTTGAAAAATGTTGAGCCCATATATATATATTTATACATTCTATATAACTAATAGAGTCCTTACAAATATAAAGTCCTAATTGATCTCCACAAAAATAGGATCCCTGCTATTTCTAGACTCTGTCTTCCAGATTGCTGCGTTAGAATAAAACCTTTCTTGCGAGCTAGCTGCTATATCTTGTTTTTCTCAGAAATAAAATAATTACTAAACCTGTAAAATAATGTTAGTCCAATGCATATATCCAGCTTGCTAACATCTTTGTATATAGCATAACTTAAATGTCCTGCAAAATAGAATTAGAAACATACACAAGAAGCTTGCCATAATATATCATTACAAGCGTACCAGCTTGCAAATTATGTTATCATCAAAACTAAAATGCTTTCACATCATGCTTCAAATCTGTGCATGTTGCTTTCTTCATAAGTTACTAAGTTCATGTAATGACTTAGCTTCCAAGCCCACGTGTTACTTTATGTAAAAGGTACTATTTGATTGAATCTTCATTCCTGACAAGCTGTAAGAACCCAGATTTTGGGGTGGAATTAAAACTTTTATGTATTTAATGATGTAAGAATGAATAGTGGTTACGGCTACAATGTAATAATTGATATTTGGAAAGAATGAATGGAATTCGACTTTATTATTTCTATGTCTTGAAGAATGCCAAAGGGTGACAACATAGGTAAGAATAATCTATCTTCTAAAGGAATAAGATATGGCAATTTCAAGCAGGAGAATATTCTCATGTCATCTAGATCGATAACGACTAATCCAGTAGTTCCGTAAAAAGGTTAAGGAACGATCGAAAGAGAATACGGACAATTGTACAACCCTAAGAGAATAAGTAAATAATAAAGAATGAATAGTGTTTTGGTGAGAGTATAGAATAATATGAGACGACACTATATAGAAGTATTCGGAACGGATTTCCGAGTTCGTATTAGTGATCCAGGGGGAAAATAAGTGTATGTAAAAGCTGTCGGATTCTGAAAAATCGCACTTTTATTTTCTCCGAGAGTTCCCTGGACACTGATAGCCTTAAGTATTTAACGAATGGATTTAAGGAATATAAATTGGAAAGTTAGAATGAAAGATGGAGAATGATAGTATTATTATTAAAAAGGATTCCCGGTAAACCATAATTAGAAATCCGTGAAATATTCCTACGAACGATCAATCGAAACGGGCAATAACCGGACACAGAAATAAGCAGAGGAAGCAAGAGTCTTGTTCAAGCTACTAGAATAAATATCTAGTAACCAAGTGGGCAAGAGTAACTAGATTAATTGGAACATAACTAGTACTTAGAAATCAAAAACCCTTGGTTAAGCTTTCAACCATGCAAAACACAACACTTGTCCATGCTAATTACCTCATCCATTGCATCACACTCCACTAACACCACTTGGATGAGATATTATCTCACAAAATCACTTTAAGCATTATTACAAGCAACCAATACAAAGAAACCAAGCAAACTCTCTCCCCCCCCCCATGAACAAACCATTCGGCCTATGCTCTAATTCAAAAACAAAAATCCAACTTCCCACCATTGTTTGATCTTGTAATAATTAAGGTGAGTCTTACATTTCATAAAACTTATCTCCTCAAAATCTTAGCTTCAAACTCATCCTTTTCCATTTTCAAAAAAATCAAGAAAGAGGAGCATGAATAGTGTTCATCATGTACTAACTTTGTTTTCTTGATTTTTCATGGTTGATCTAGCAAGCTTAATCACTCCTAAGGACCATACAAGGCTTAGTAAGGCTATATCACTATCTAAGGAAGGTATAAAGCTCTTGAAACCCTAACCCTTGTTTGAGATTTAAGTATGTTTATGATAGATATAGCTTAGTTATGGTTATGTTAAGATTATAAGCATGATTATGTATGGATCTTGGATACATGATAAAAATAGTTAGATGAACGGAAAGGCATTGCTTGGCCTCAGTTCATGTATATGAATCATGTATATGTTGTTTGGAATGGATACCATGTTAATGGGAAGATTCGAAATTGGTAGATATTCGATTTACAGCCGTTATAATGTCCGATTTTACAATACCATGTTTTGTATGCCATTTTCCATGTCAAAAACCTACTGTCCAGAAACTTTATCTGCCATGATAGGATAGGTAATGTTCTAAGCTTCGTTTTGATATAAAGATCACGTGAAACAGACTTACGGTTTAGGATTTATGACCAAATTAGTAAAAGTAGTTCGAATCCGTAAACGAAAGTTCGTAACTGAAATTGAACCCTCGTAAACTATGTAACGTCATGGAGAATCTTGGTAAATAAATACTAGAGGTAAAAAGGAAGGTGTGAAAGAAAACCGTATGTCAAAAGGATCATTTTTAGATTTATTAAAAATGTTCGAGTCGAGGTTAAACGCGAACGAACCCCTAAAAGACGACTCTTTTATAACTTCGGTAAAACACTTAGAAAACGGGCGATAAAACTCGGAGTATAATATTGGTTCGTAACGATCGACCTTAGAACTCGTATGACTTAAGTATGTCCCAAGTATAAGTACAGTGACATGTCGTATTAACGAACGAATGTCGGGTCGGATCAGTGATAAAAAGGAATCCACTAAAAGGGATATAACGAGATAACTCGAGAACGTGTTTCGATTTAAGTATAACTTAACTTTTAAGATGTTAAGTGATTAATCCCGAATGCCTTGGATATTTATAGATCACCAGCTGAATCGGGACCCGCTACTACTACCCCTTACCGTACTCGACTACCAGGCAAGTTTCAATTCCCTTCTTTTATGCTGTTGTTGTGATGGAATATATATATATGTTTTCTGTTATACATATGCCATAGCATGCATGCCTACTTTCAAGTTATATCATTATGCTTGTTCCCTGATTGTTATTGGCTTATAAATTAGATAGCTATCGTATCAATTATAAGCCGGTTATTGTAAGACCCTCAGAGAAGGGTGTATACATCTTATTCATCAAATATAGACCGGGAGTCAATATTTCTTGACATATCGAGATTACCTCGGAGGAAAATATTTAAGTAAATATTTTCTATTATTTGGGCGACGAATATTATTTGAACATTCGTTCCAGATTATTTATTTAACGATCCTTTACTTCAAATAATTATTTGAACGTAACCACTCGACGAATAATATTTCTCAATATTCATTCAGAGTCGAATTGATTATCGATTATTATTTCGAATATTCTTCTAAAGATGAGACTACTAAATGAATATTATTTGGATATTCATTTAGAATATTATTTTATTAAATAAATATTACTTTTGAAAATTCATTTAAGATATTAATTACTTGATGAATATTATTTTAAATATTCATCTGAAGCTTGATTTATTTATCGAATATTATCTCGAATATTCCTTTAGGGCTTGGATTACTAAATGAATATTACTTGATATTCATTTAGAATATTATTCATTAAATGAATATTACTTTTCGAATATTCATTTAAATTCCTAATTAATTATGAATATTATCTTAAGTATTCCTTTCAGGCCTTATTAATTAATGAATATTATTTTGAATATTCATTTAAATATTTATTTATTCAATAAATATTCCCCTGAGGTTTCACCAGGGATTATTTTGAAAAATACTCTGATTAAAGATATCCTTTCATTTTCTTAAATATTCTTTAAATATTTTTAATTCAATAAATATTCTGTGAATATTTATTTCATACTTAGAATAACTCAATAAGGTTTATCTTCTTCGATTATTACAGAAAATATCTCGGAGTCATATTATTATTAATCTTATATCAAGAAAGGTTCTCAGACATCATTCTTCTTTGAGTCTACCTCTCTAATATTAAGGGAACCTTACTTGGAAAATGTTATTTATCATGTCGACTTCCCGGTCATAAAGTATTCTATTCACTCGCAACTCGGGTGCTGTTGACTTATTAAGTTGTTGTTTACCTTCTCATCTTTCGAGGGGTAAGATTGTTGGAACAAGTTGATGTTCAATACCAAGCCACAGCTTGGAAGTTATTGGTGAATTTTCCTTTCCAACTAGATACGACTACCTTGTAGAGTCTTATCAACAAGTATTATACTTGGGGAAAGTTGGACGAACGTTACATTCAGAATCATGAATTCTATTTGAACTAGGAGTCGTGTAAGAGGCCGAGTAGCGCCGGTCCATCCCCTTTGGCCCAACCGTTGGCCGGGGAGAGCTAGTAAGGTGGTAGACAAGTAAAGCCGTCAGTTCTTCCTTCTACCGGTAGTAAATCTAATTCGAGCTGTGCGATCTCGACTGATCATCAAGATTGGAACAGCGGGCGCAGTGAATACTCCATCATTGGTTCATCATCCAAACTTATTTATTTCCTGAAACATGATTACTGTTGGCAGAGCTAGAAAAGTGTTCATAACTGGAATTGCAACCTTTTCGTGCAAGTTCCTCTTCTTAATAACAATGAGAATATCTCGCTTACTTTTGATGTAGCAGATATTTCTACAAACAAATACTTTAAGTTACCTTGTAACTTCATCGTTCATATTATACTGGCATCATTTCCGTAAATGCATGGCATATGGTTTGAAAGATACTTTTGAACTGTTATATATTATCGTTCAGTTATATATTATTGTTGGTGGGCGTTCGCTCACCCTTGCTTTGTTCACATTATGTCACAACAACAGCTAGGACAGATGGCTCGCGTCAGGCGCACTCGGCGCAAGCAGGTTACCCGACCCACCGGAGTACCCGCTGAGATGCTAGCCGCCATTTCTGAGGTAGCATAGTTAGACAGCTTTTGTTTCCTGTTTAACTATATGTATAATTAATGTAATTAACGGCAAAACTTTTAAACTTATGATGTTATCCTTTTGGGATTGTAATAACTTTTATTCGTAACCCTTTAATGTAAGACTTATTTCAATTTCATCTCTGGGACTATAACTGTTGTGTGTGTGAGTGGAAATTATTGTGGGGTCACAGCATGTGATTTATTTATTGTGGACTCAAGTCAAGTATTATGAATGGATGTAAGACCGTAACCGCCAGATCCCTGACCCCGGATCTGGGGGTGTTACAGAGATGGTATCAGAGCGAGAGTTATATATCCCAAGAGATGATATGACGTTATATAATAATAAATTCAATAATATAATAAGAACCCTTGCCAGGTTCACCTAAAACCCTTACGGGAACTTTTTAAGTATCATGATAGTAACATAGTTCGTCTTGTGTAGGCGAGCGACATGTCGGCCCAGGAGGCAGCTGCGAGACAGCATGATGAGGACATGTTCCGGACTAGGGACCCATACTATGAGCACTTGCCTGAGGAGGATACTGAGCCTGAGGAGGAGGACGCTGAGGAGGTCCAGGTTGATGCTGATACTGATGTGATCGAGTCTGAGGAGGAGGACCCTGAGGAGGTCCAGGTTGATGTTGACACAGATGTTGTTGAGACTGAGGGGGAGGAGGACCCGGAGGGGATCCAGACAGGATAGGATGCTGAGTTAGTTGCTGAGGATGAGGATTATTGGGTGGTATCTGAGATTAGGACCATGGAGGAGGATACTAATATGACCATTGAGCAGGTCATGGTTGCTGTTGTTGGACAGGGTGTGGATGAGGTTGAGCCAGTGGAGGATGCAGTAGGGAGTTCCTGGCTACGAGTGCCACCCCTCCCTGTTGAGAGAGCCCTGACCCCACAACCACTACCTGTTAGCCCATACCCCGATGAGTTTGAGGAGCTTACCCCAAAGCCCCAGCAGACAGAGACTGCTGCTCCAGCTGAGCCATCTACCCCACCTCATGCCCCGATAGGAGGAGTCCCAGTATGTGTTCACAACTTGATTGTGAACGGGCTTTATAGAGAGTTGTCTGTGGCAGATGCCAGGTTGGCAGAGTCTAGGAGGGAGTTAGCAGCAGAGAGAGCCGCCCGGATGAGGTTGCAGGGCAGGAGGACTATCAGTGACAGGGTTAGGTATAGGGCTGTGACCCGCATCGAGCTGAGGGCTCGGGTGAGGGTGCGACAGTTGCCTACTGATGGGCATGGTAGGGTAGACAGAGCAGAGGCTGAGGAGATTTTCCGCATCGCCATGGGGAGGGTTCGGAGGATGTTTCGTCGTGTCGGCTGATTTCAGATGTAGTGATGCAGTGGTCTAGTTGTCTAGTCATGTACGGACGTAGTAGTGCCGGCTTTTGTAGGGATGGTTTTCTTGTACTTGTTTTCCCTTTTTGCAGACTAGACAGATAGACAGCGTAGTTCACTTTTGACTTGTTGTTGTTGTTCGGATGGCTGTACTTTATACTATTGTTGTAACTCGGATGTTGTACCTTTTCGGTACCTGGTATATATTTGTTTCCCTTTCAGTCATTACAATTTTGTTGGGATGTGATCACGAGTTTATTAGCATATGTACCTTTTTTTTTGATTAAGTTGCCATGAGATATAAAACTGTGGGATCTTAAACCCAATCATGTAAAGAATTATGCTAGGAAAAAAAAAAATCCTTTAAAACAGGTAAGTGAACCTAATGTATAATTTTCCAAATTTTCAGTAAAATGCCTCCAAGTCGAATGGGCACTAGGGCTAACCCCCGAGAATCTACTGACCAAGAGAGTCACAACCAACACGAGGAAAACCATGAAAGTAGTGAAGAACAAGATCAGGATTATAATGAGCAAGAAGATTCCCAGTATGGAGCAGAGGATGAACCCCTGTACTCTGAAGAATTTGAGGGGGAAATCGAGGGTGGGGAAACTGAAGTAGAACAGGAAGGGGAGAACCAGGGCGGAAACCCCATGGGCCAGTTTATGGATCTACTTAGGCAGAATTTGATCCAATACACCCAACCACCACCAGGCAACAACACTTCAGTGGCAAATTCCTTTAGGGCCTTTAAGTCCCTTAAGCCCCCAGAGTTCCACGGATCGGCTGATCCCGTTGAGGCGAGGGCCTGGATCAAGGAAATGGAAAAATCTTTCGAGATTCTGAGTATCAATGAGGCTCAGAAGACTGTTTTTGCTACTTACCTACTAAAGGGAGAGACCAATTATTGGTGGGAAGCCAAGAAGAACATGGAGACTGATGCTGTCATAGCCTGGGAAAGGTTCAAACAATTATTCCTGGAGAAGTACTTCCCGAAGTTCATGAAAACCCAGATGGAACTTAAATTTTTGGAACTAAAACAGAACAATATGTCAGTGGCTGACTATGAGGCCAAATTTACTGAGCTGTCGAGATTTGTGCCAGAGTTTGTAGACACAGAAGAAAAGAAAGCTAACAGGTTTCAACAAGGGCTGAAGCAGTGGATCCAGAATAGGGTGGCGGTTTTAGAGATTACAGATGATGCCACCTTGGTACAGAAGGCAACCATTGTGGAGGCTGGTAGTGATCAGATGCAGAGAGAGAGAGGGGGGGGATAAAGAGAAAGCATGTTAGTATGGGCGGAAGATCCGTTGGAGGAAAACCCCCAACCAAGTTTAATCGAGGAGCGGTTTCCCTACCTGGGAGGAATGTAGGGTTTAAACCATCTGCGAGTGTAAGTGTGAGCCAGGGCGGCCGTCAATCAGGAATGTCCCGTTCCAACCCTTCTCGACCTCCATTGCCATTGTGTGCTACTTGTGGGAAAAGGCACTCCGGGGTGTGCAATCTGAAGCAGATAAACTGTTATAAGTGTGGGCGAGCTGGGCACTATGCTACCTCTTGCACCACGGTCATCCATAACAGCACAACCTGTTTCCAGTGTGGACAGCGAGGGCACATGAGGAAGGATTGCCCAAGGAGCAAACCAGCAGCATCAGGAGCAAGCAAGGTTGCCTCAAATAGGCCACCAACTGCTAGGACTTTTAATATGTCAGTACAAGATGCCGTGAGGGACACAGATGTGATAGCAGGTACATTTTCTCTCAATTCAGTCAGTGCAAATGTCTTATTTGATTCAGGAGCAACTAAGTCTTTTATATCTAGAGATTTTGCGCATAAGTTGAAACTTAAAACCCAGCAACTAAGAGATTCCTTACTAGTAGAAATAGCTAATCAGGAAATCGTACCGGTTAATCAAATTCACCCCGATTGTAAGTTAGAAATAGGAGGATGATCCTTCTATGTCGATTTAATTCCTTTTAAGCTAGGGGAATTTGATGTCATTTTGGGTATGGATTGGTTGTCTCGCAATGATGCGCGGATAGATTGTAAAGGGAAAAAGGTTAAGTTGAAAACCCCGGGGAAGAAAGAAATAGTGTTTAAGGGGATGCGACAGACCCAGAAAATCCTGACCATGGCGCAAACCAAGAGATTGTTACGAAAAGGGAACGAGGCTTATTTAGCCTACGTTACAGACACTCAGAAGGAAGTGCCAAGATTGCAAGACATTATGGTAGTTAATGAGTTCGAGGACGTGTTCCCACAAGATCTTCCCGGACTACCACCTGATAGGGTAATTAAGTTTTCCATCGAGTTAACTCCGGAGACGGCGCCAGTTTCGAAGGCCCCGTACCGACTAGCCCCAGTAAAAATGAATGAGCTAGCTAAACAATTACAGGAATTGTTGGATAAGGGCATGATAAGGCCCAGTGTGTCGCCTTGGGGCGCACCAGTGTTGTTTGTTAAGAAAAAGGATGGGAGTATGAGGTTATGCATCGACTATAGAGAATTGAACAAGCTAACCATAAAGAATAAGTATCCATTGCCCAGGATAGATGATTTGTTTGACCAGCTAAGAGGCGCCGAATACTTCTCAAAGATTGATCTGAGAACGGGATATCACCAACTGAAGATCAAACCTGAAGATATCCCGAAGACTGCATTCCGTACCAGATATGGACATTATGAGTTCTTAGTTATGTCATTTGGATTGACCAACGCCCCAACAGCCTTCATGGACCTAATGTGTAAGAACCCCAAATTTTGGATATAATTAAAACTTTTTATTAAGTAATGATAAAATGAGGAACAATGATTCCGACAACAAGGTCACCAGCTCTAATGAATGGTGGTTTCAAAGAGCAATGGTTGTAATGAATGGATATTGCTCTGGACAATGATCCGGATGCATTGGTATATTGTCAGAATAGAGTAATTCGATGGTTGAGGACCTAGATAAGAATAATCTACCATCCAGGAAGGAGCTAATGGATCCTTGAAGGGAAATGAGTACGTGCATAGTGTTTCCCATACGTGCATAGTATTTCCCGTACGTGCATAGTGTTTCCTGTACGTGCATAGTAATTTGGTGGATGAATAGTGATTTTGTAAGTTGGAAAACTTTTCACTCCACCCTATGTACGGGACGTGATATGGATGTTTCGAAGTCATATTAGTAATACGCGGAGGAAATAAGTGAATGCAGAGACGATCGGAATTCAGAAATTCCAAATTCTTTTTTTGTATAATATTTGACCGGACAGTGGATTAAATATTATTATAATCCAAGAATTGAGATATTAACTTTGAGGATTTGATATTTTGGGATGTTATTATATTTGATTTAAGAATGAAGGTAGGAAACCACTGAGGAGTGGTTATGGCTACAATGTAATAATTGATATTCGGAAAGAATGAATGGAATTCGACTTTATTATTTCTATGTCTTGAAGAATTCTAAAGGGTGACAACATAGGTAAGAATAATCTATCTTCTGAGGGAATAAGATATGGCAACTTCAAGCAAGAGAATACCCTCATGTCATCCAGATCGATAACGATTAATCCAGTAGTTCCGTAAAAAGGTTAAGGAACGATCGAAAGAGAATACGAACAATTATACAACCCTAAGAGAACAAGTAAAGAATACATAATGAATAGTGTTTTGGTGGGAGTATTAATAATATGAGACGACACTATATAGAAGTATTCGGAACGGATTTCCGAGTTCGTATTAGTGATCCAGGGGGAAAATAAGTGTATGTAAAAGCTGTCGGATTCTGAAAAACCGTACTTTTATTTTCTCCGAGAGTTCCCTGGACACTGATAGCCTTAAGTATTTAACGAATGGATTTAAGGAATATAAATTGGAAAGATAGAATGAAAGATGGAGAATGAAAGTATTAATATTAAAGAGGATTCCCGGTAAACCCTAATTAAAAATCCGTGAAATATTCTCACGATCGATCAATCGAAACGGGTAATAACCGGACACAGAAACAAGCAGAGGAAGCAAGAATCTTGTGCAAGATACTAGTATAAATATCTAGTAACTAAACTAGAAGCATGGAACTAGCACCTTAGAGGAAGAACTAAGTACTTAGCAAGTAACTACCTAGTTAAGCTCTAACCACCATAAAACCAACACATGTCTTGCCATTTCATCATCCAACACCTCACCACTTTGATAAAGTGACTTTTGCAAGATATTATATTGCTAGTGGATGAGAGTGGATGAGATTAAAACACCAAAAACCAAGCCAACCAAGCAAAACTCTCCTCCCCCCTTGCAAAGCTCCATTCGACCTTAACCATAATTCAAGAATCAAAGTCCAAGCTCCCACCATTGTTTGATCTCCAAAAATTTATCATAGATCCTATATTTCATAGAAATGATACCCTAAAAATCTTAGCCTCAAACACCACCTTTTCCATTTTCAAAAAAATTAAGAAAGTGGAGGATGAATAGTAACCTCAAGAACAAAATTCTTGAATCTTGATTTTGGTTGATGATCCAAGCTTCATGGAGGCTATACAAGGACTATACAAGGCTTAATAAGTGCATACATACCTCAAGGAAGGTATAAACTTCAAGAACCCTAGTCTTTGATTGGAGTTTTAATGGAGTTTTGGATAAATTTTGGTGATAATGTTGTTATAAGCATGTTTACATGATTATGTAGTTAGTTTGTTTGATTTAAGAGATGTGATGAATATGATGATATAATATGATGTTCCTGGACTTATGAGATTAGTATTATGAATGTAAGATGATTGGTATGCCCGGTGTGGCTTGGGTTGTTGATTACGATTTATGGAACGTTCGATTTACAGCCGTTATAATGCCCGATTTTGCACTACCATGTTTTGTATACCATTTTCCATGTTGAACCCCTACTGTCCAGAGACCTTAACTGCCATGATAGGATAGGTAATGTTCTAAGCTTCGTTTTGATATAAAGATCACGTGAAACGGACTTACGGTTTAGGATTTATGCCCAAATTACTAAAAGTAGTTCGAATCCGTAAACGAAAGTTCGTAACCGAAATTGAACCCTCGTAAGCTATGTAACGTCATGGCGAATCTTGGTAAATAAATACTAGGGGTAAGAAGGAAGGTGTGAAAGAAAACCGTATGTCAAAAAGAGCATTTTTCGATTTATTAAAAATGTTCGAGTCAAGGTTAAACGCGAACGAACCCTTAAAAGACGACTCTTTTATCACTTCGGTAAAACACTTAGAAAACGGGCGATAAAACTCGGAGTATAATATTGGTTCATAACGATCAACCTTAGAACTCATATGACTTAAGTATGTCCCAAGTATAAGTGCAGTGACATGTCGAATTAACGAACGAATGTCGGGTCGGATCAGTGATAATAAGTAATCCACTAAAAGGGGTATAACGAGATAACTCGAGAACGTGTTTCGATTTAAATATAACTTAACTTTTAATATGTTAAGTGATTAATCCCGAATGCCTTGGCTATTTATAGATCACCAAGCTGAACCGGGACCCGCTACCACTACCCCTTACCGTACTCGACAACCAGGCAAGTTTCAATTCCCTTCTTTTAGGCTGTTGTTGTGATTGAATAAATATATATATATGATTGCTGATATACATATGCCATTGCATGCATGCCTACTTTCAAGTTGAATTGATATACTTGTTCCCTGAATGTTATTGTTGGCTTATAAGCTAGATAGTTATACATCAGTTATAAGCCGGTTATTGTAAGACCCTCATAGAAGGGCGTTTACATCTTATTAATCAAAATAGACCGGGAGTCAATATTCCTTGATACATCGAGATTACCTCGGAGGAAAATATTTAAGTAAATATTTTCTATTATTTGGGCGACGAATATTATTTGAATATTCGTTCGAGACTAATTATTTTAACGATCCTTACTTCAAATAATTAGTTGAACGTAACTATTCAACGAATAATATTTCTCAATATTCATTCAGAGTCGAATTGATTATCGATTATTATTTCGAATATTCTTCTAAAGATGAGACTACTAAATGAATATTATTTGGATATTCTTTTAGAATATTATTTTATTAAATAAATATTACTTTTGAATATTCATTTAAGATATTAAGTACTTGATGAATATTATCTTCAATATTCATCTGAAGCTTGATTTATTTATCGAATATTATATCGAATATTCCTTTAAAGCTTGGATTACTAAATGAATATTATCTGGATATTCATTTAGAATATTATTCATTAAATGAATATTACTTTATCAATATTCATTTAAATTCCTAATTAATTATGAATATCATTTTGAATATTCATCCAGGGTTCTATTTAATCATCGAATATTATTTCAAATATTTTAAATAGTTCTTTCAGGACTTATTAAGTAATGAATATTATTTTGAATATTCATTTGATTATTTAATTGTGCAATAAATATTCTCTCGATATTTCTTCAAGAATTATTTGTGAAATACTCTGATTAAAGATATTCTTTCATATTCCTAAATAATCTGTAAAATATTTTAATTCAATAAATATTCTCTGAATATTTATTCCATACTTAGAATAACCTCGATAAGGTTTATCTTCTTCGATTATTACAGAAAATACCACGGAATCATATTATTATTAAGCTTATATCAAGAAAGGTTCTCAGACATCATTCTTATTTGAGTCTATCTCCTTAATAATAAGGGAACCTTACTTGGAAAATGTTATTTATCTTGTCGACTTCCCGGTCATAAAGTATTCCCTTCACCCGCAACTCGGGTGCTGTTGACTTATTAAGTCGTTGCTTACCTTCTCATCTTTCGAGGGGTAAGATTTCTGGAACAAGTTGATATCCGTTACCAAGTAATAGCTTGGGAGTTATTGGTAAATTTTCCTTTCCAACTAGATACGACTACTTTGTGGAGTCTTATCAACAAGTATTATACTTGGGGAAAGGGGGACGAACGTTACATTCAGAATCATGAATTCTATTTGAACTAGGAGTCGTGTAAGAGGCCGAGTAGCGCCGGTCCATCCCCTTTGGCCCAACCGTTGGCCGGGGAGAGCTAGTAAGGCGGTATACAAGTAAAGCCGTCAGTTCTTCCTTCTACCGGTAGTAAATCTAAATTGAGCTGTACGATCTCGACTGATCATCAAGATTGGAACAGCGGGCGCGGTGAATACTCCATCATTGGTTCATCATCCAAATTTATTTATTTCCTGCAACATGATTACTGTTGGCAGAGTTGGAAAAGGGTCATAACTGGAATTGCAACCTTTTCTTGCAAGTTCCTCTTCTTAATAATAATAAGAATATCTCGCTTACTTTGATGTAGCAGATATTTCTACAAACAAATACTTTAAGTTACCTTGTAACTTCATCGTTCATATTATACTGGCATCATTTCCGTAAATGCATGGCATATGGTTTGAAAGATACTTTTGAGCTGTTATACATTATCGTTCAGTTATATATTATTGTTGGTGGGCTATTGCTCACCCTTGCTTTATTATTATATCACAACAACAGCTAGACCAGATGACTCGCACAAGGCGCACTCGACGCGGGCGAGGACGATGAGACTACCAGAGCTGAAGAAGAAGCTATTGGTAGGGTATATTTATACTTGCAGTACCAAGAATATGGTCTAGTATGACTTATGTAAATGGATGGCAAAGAGTATGTATTTATATTGAAATTCTTTTGGATTGTAAGAACTCATATTGTGATTAATAAAAATTTGATTGTTACTCTGATTTCATCTCTGGGACTATAACGGGTGTGTTTTATATTGTTGTGTTGGGTTATAGAGACGTAATTTATTTTATGTTAAGGAAAGTTCAATTGTTGTGGACAGAATTGGAAACCGTAACCACCGGATCCCGGAACCCGGATCTGGGGGTGTTACAGAAGTGGTATCAGAGCGTACGTTATAAACCCCAGAGATGAGGCGACGTTAAAACAATAAATTCACTAAGAACTCTTGCCAGGTTCATAGTCGGACTACTTAATGTAGTGATGACATATAAAACCCTTATGGGAACTCTTAAGTATCATGATAGTAACTTAGCTCGATATCGTAACGACGAGTAAGGCGACAGACCTTGAGGCATACGAGCAGCAGCGCGATGATGCTTTATATGCTGAAGATCAGCGGGTAATTCGATGGAGTACCCTACTGGAGACCCGGAAGAGGTTCCAGCAGATAAGGAAAAAAATCCTGTTAGGATAAGGAGCTTACCCTTGGGTAATGAGGGTCACAGCCAGAATGACTGTGATGATTAAGATATGGTGCTCAGAAAAGTGAGTATAAAGAACCGAGATATTATTAAGAGATCTGAAGATGCATGTTGAATTCATAGCCGGACTACCAGATGTAGTACCAGCAAGAAAGAAGGATTGGAAGAATTACTTGAGATCTTATACGGAAATAGATGAGAATCCTTAGAGATTTTAATCTTAACAAAGAAAGAGCTAGAGGGATGTATGATTATCAAAGACCGCGATATAGGACGAGGAGCATAGTCCCTAGGAATAGTTGAGAATGAGGCAGTAAGTGCCATATCATTTGATAAATGAATTAGTATGAATATGGTCAGTAATAATTCGCCATGAGAAGGCAGGTGTCGTAGGTTGTAAATTATGGAACCGAATTGAGGTTAATAAGGTGGTTTTATTAAGGAAAATGTTCATTTTATGAATGAATCATTTAGAAAGTAAAGACATTGGGAAGTGATAGCATGATTGGGTAAAGTTATATAAGGAAGTAGTAAGCAAGACAATGATCTCAGAACCTACCGGAAAATAAGACCAGTGAGTCAAGAGGAACTCGTAATGAGACTACTGCCAGAGACTGAGTATAGAGTTAATTCAACTCAGTTAAATGATGAACCAGAAACGTTAGATGCATGTGATTCAGAGGAATATTAAATTCCTTCTTTTCTTTGAATGGATTATAGTAGTTACCTTAAGTTTACTCCGACACGGAATTATAATAGATCAAGTAATACGATCAGCAGTTAAAGAGAAAAATGTGAGAAAATCTTCCTGGAGCTAAAAGGTGAAATTGGTAATGACCAAGAGCTGGCACTGCTTAATGGAAAAAGGAGACTTTGTGCTTCCAATGACGCTTCACATAAAGGGTTAGGTAGACCGACATTTGGTAGTATTGAATATCAGGACGTTGTGACAGGTTTCAGTTTGAAACTATTGATTCCCTTCTAAGGGATGGATATAATTGATTCCTCTCCAGTGGGTAAACTTCCAATCTGATGATGATTATTTCGTTAACTACGACTGCTTATGATTCCACCTGCTTGGAGGTTCATAGAACTATTCTTCAAGTTTCGAAACTGGTCTTCTTAATGTTACCAGTAGGTGGGTAGATTGATCAAAATTTCCCTGAGTCTGGAAAGGAATTCGGTGAATTTTGGCAAACCTTGTCTTTCTGATTATCAGAGAATGTCATGGAAGAGAGTAGGAACTGGAGCAAACCCTGTGATTTGGGTAAGGATGCTGTAAAATGGGTTAGTAAACGGACCCTGAGCATTACAATCGACGGTAGTGATAAAATGATGAAGTGAGATTGGACGAAAACAGGAAATGTAAGTAAGAAACTAGCCGGACGGAGACACTCCGGGATTGACTTAAGTGAAAAGGCTGTTATGCCAGGAATGGTAAGCTTGCGTGGCACGCGGGATTGATAAGAATAGTTGAAAAGATAGAAGTGGAGGAAAGGTGACCGGAGACGGTGCCGAGTAGTCGATTAAGACTTATATGGAGTAAAGTTTTGGAAAGGTAGAAAGGTATCAAAGAAGAAGGCACTATGCCGGCAATTGCTAGAAAAGTAATGCTATTAGCCAACCTTTAAAATCATATATTTTTTTTATTTTAGGGTGGCCAGTTGAGGCCAAGTCACAAAGGATTATCGAGTGACTAGACCAGCAATGAAAGGACAAAGCAGGGTTGCTTCTAAGAAAGCACCGACTGCAAGGGCTTCTGATATAAAGGAAACATTAATGAGATCGTAGGAATCTTCTGCTGAACAACCCATGTTTTGATTGGGAATTCACTAGACCTTTTTGGGATGGGGTCACCCGTACTGAAGTGACTCATGTGTATATGGTTGTCCAAGATTTCGAGTAAAATGGATGTATAGTGACTTGAGATGTATGATGTTAGGGTATCATGAATACCATGAATATATTATGACGGAGGAAAGTAAACAATGAAGGTAAATGAAGAGGGTATAGAAAAGGTCAGACATTGAACAGTATGCTGTAGGAATTTTGTCTGAGGCAAGTACCTTTGCGAAGAACGATAAGCAGTAAGAGATTCACGTTGAACTCGACCAATATCTTTCAGAACATCCTTGCTACCATTAACAAGTTGGTAAGAGAAGAGATTGGTATACGTTGCCTTTTTGGAAGGCCAAATAGGCTGACAACCATCTGAAAGAAGAGGGTGGCATTAAACCACCGATCGATTATCAAATGAGAATGATTGAAAAGAGACCTTTATTAAGGATACATGATCTGATTGCCAATTATAAGATGCAAGAATTCCTTGGCAGTTGAATTAAGGATAGGATATCCATAAATTAAGACAAACCCTGGGGAATGCACAAGGGGTGGCATTAACCCTAATAACGACATTATGATTTCAGATGTTATGAGCTGGACTTGCTAAGGCAACAATGACCGGTAAGGATTATTAAAAAGAGTTCTGGAAAGAACATAGATAGAATTATTAGAGTATTGATCAATTACATTTTGATATACCCGGTACCCAGAAAATACCGGAGGAATGATAAGGATGGCCTATGAAACCTTACAAGGAAAAAGGTAATATTCCGAACTTCAAAAATGGAAGTTTGGTAAGGAATGTATGACATCGTAACAATAATGCCAGATGAGGCATGTATGAAACCCTGAGGAAGTATGGGTTGAACCTATAAAGGTTGAGATTATCCTAAGATAAAGAAAGAACTAAGAAAAGAAGTATCCTAAGTAGGATTGGGAATAAACGTGATAAAGTTCCCACGGGTAGGTGGAAGCAATGACTTTTGGAGAAAGACTGATAAATATATTTTTCTCCATCAGCAGAGCTTAAGGGAGAATGCTTTCACCCAACAAAGATGGGGATGAGGTAGAAATGTTTGAATTGGAATATATCCAGAGAACAAGGATTACCAGAAATTATTATTATCAGGAAAGGCCAATGAGGTGGCCGACAGTCTAAGTATAAAGGAATAATTATAAATGTTCATACCGAAGAAACAAAATGATATTTGGAAAGACCTTGAAGGTCATATTGGAGTGGAGGAAGTTACATTCCTTTTGATGATTGTGCAAGAATCGAAGGTAATAATAGTTTAAGTAAAGATTCGATTCCTGATGGAGTCTTAAGCATATTACGTACCTTAGAAGGTCCCGTTTTGAGGCGGACCAGGACCATGATACAAAATTGACGAAGTAAACCGTTAAGTTTCCAGTCTTTTATGGAAGATGCATGAGCGATAGTTTCATCAACCGGACATAGCTGCGATGCTTGAAGCTCTTCTGCAATTTTATCTACTTCATGTGATATTTACATCAAGTTCAGGAAGTGCTCCTTATGGATAAGGAATAGTGATTACTCTGTCTCCCTAAAGGATTTGAAACCCGTATGGTTAGCTATTAACACACTATTTAAACAACAAGCGATGGCGATTCTTCTAAGAAAGTAGATGACAACGTAAAAATAAAGAAAGTGATGCTATTGATAAGCTAAATGGCTTGTTGATGAATGACAAGCAAGTTGTGTTAGTGTACTTCTGCGCAAACAAGATAGAGAATATGAGGCGGACGATTCATGATGCTAAATGTATTCCCGTAAAAAAGAAATAAGGGCAGTTGAGCCCGAGATTTGTTGGGCCATCCGACAAGTGTTCGGAAGATGGCATTCGAGCCAGCTCTACCCCCAAAACTTATAGCATGATCGTAACGTGTTTCATATGGCCAGGCTACGCCAGTATAATGCAGATGCTCGATAGATGATAAGAGTACGAGCAGGTAGATATACGACCTGGTCTGACTTACGAAGAACAACCTATGGAAAACCACGGATAGAAAAGAACAAGTAATGAGAAACCAGGTTGGCAGAAGTAGATTATATGAATCTAAGTTAAAGGAATCGGGCCAGATTCATTTCGGAAAGTTTAAATTGAAATAACGTGATGATTATAGAATAAATGAGACGGAATACCGATAAGGAGGTGCCAAGTGCAAAAAGGTGTCTCAATAAAGAGGTGAAGATGAAAGTAAATAATAGAAATGAGTAAGAATCAGCTAATAAGAAGGATGTGATTGATAAAGAAAAGGCTGGGGAAGCAACTATGGAATGAGAAGCAAGGAATGTTATGAATGGGTTTTTCTAATGAATTCTCAGGATGACAACCTGATAGTGTCAATATTATAGTTATGAAAAAGCTAGTAACATGATATGGGATGTCAGTAATAATGATGTCAAGTGAGAAATCTAAGATTTAACCTGAAAGGTTGAAGGATTTCCCGAATGTGAGTATCGCTAAGATTGAACAAGAGTATTTGTCCATAGAATAATGTACAAAGCAGCAAGATATGTTGACACGTGAGATTGCGATCAAATAGTATTGGATATAATTATGATTAATTTCTTCTTTGATAAACCTCTACAGTTCAGAGGTAAATTCTGAGTATGATATTCTACAATCATGAAAGCTTTCAATAATCCTTTAGAACTCTTTTCTCTTCTTCTCTCTTATTCATCTTCTTTATGAATTGAGAAGAACAACCCTTTTAGGAGGGGAGGTACTGCTACGTGACTATCTGTCTATGTGATAGAAGTCTAAGTGGAATGCCATGACTTGTTTAATTGCTTGTCAAGTACTAAAGGCTGGCCCCCTTCTGTACTAACTATGCAATATAACAAATGTTCAATTGATCATAGTGATCTCTCAATAAATCTTTCCACTTCTCTATATTGATCGAGATTGCGAAGATTAAAGCGATCAGGAAATGCACAGTACGAGCGAGGTTACCTCCGAATTCGTAGGGTGATAGTGATACCAAAGTTACTGCAGGTATCAATAAGGATAAGACTGAGTAAGAGTATAACCCGGATAGTGAGTTGTACGAAAAGTAGCAACGTTGATGGAAAAAGGATACAGTACGAATTGTAGCACTAAAAGATGTGCTGAGGAAGGGTAGAACGACTAAGAATTGACCGGGAAGCTAAAGAGTGAACGACAGGCAAACGACTCTTTGCTTCCTACCTGATTCCGGGACGGAATCCTTTTAAGGAGGGGAGACTGTAAGAACCCCAAATTTTGGATATAATTAAAACTTTTTATTAAGTAATGATAAAATGAGGAACAATGATTCCGACAACAAGGTCACCAGCTCTAACGAATGGTGGTTTCAAAGAGCAATGGTTGTAATGAATGGATATTGCTCTGGACAATGATCCGGATGCATTGGTATATTGTCAGAATAGAGTAATTCGATGGTTGAGGACCTAGATAAGAATAATCTACCATCCAGGAAGGAGCTAATGGATCCTTGAAGGGAAATGAGTACGTGCATAGTGTTTCCCATACGTGCATAGTATTTCCCGTACGTGCATAGTGTTTCCTGTACGTGCATAGTAATTTGGTGGATGAATAGTGATTTTGTAAGTTGGAAAACTTTTCACTCCACCCTATGTACGGGACGTGATATGGATGTTTCGAAGTCATATTAGTAATACGCGGAGGAAATAAGTGAATGCAGAGACGATCGGAATTCAGAAATTCCAAATTCTTTTTTTGTATAATATTTGACCGGACAGTGGATTAAATATTATTATAATCCAAGAATTGAGATATTAACTTTGAGGATTTGATATTTTGGGATGTTATTATATTTGATTTAAGAATGAAGGTAGGAAACCACTGAGGAGTGGTTATGGCTACAATGTAATAATTGATATTCGGAAAGAATGAATGGAATTCGACTTTATTATTTCTATGTCTTGAAGAATGCTAAAGGGTGACAACATAGGTAAGAATAATCTATCTTCTGAGGGAATAAGATATGGCAACTTCAAGCAAGAGAATACCCTCATGTCATCCAGATCGATAACGATTAATCCAGTAGTTCCGTAAAAAGGTTAAGGAACGATCGAAAGAGAATACGAACAATTATACAACCCTAAGAGAACAAGTAAAGAATACAGAATGAATAGTGTTTTGGTGGGAGTATTAATAATATGAGACGACACTATATAGAAGTATTCGGAACGGATTTCCGAGTTCGTATTAGTGATCCAGGGGGAAAATAAGTGTATGTAAAAGCTGTCGGATTCTGAAAAACCGTACTTTTATTTTCTCCGAGAGTTCCCTGGACACTGATAGCCTTAAGTATTTAACGAATGGATTTAAGGAATATAAATTGGAAAGATAGAATGAAAGATGGAGAATGAAAGTATTAATATTAAAGAGGATTCCCGGTAAACCCTAATTAAAAATCCGTGAAATATTCTCACGATCGATCAATCGAAACGTGTAATAACCGGACACAGAAACAAGCAGAGGAAGCAAGAATCTTGTGCAAGATACTAGTATAAATATCTAGTAACTAAACTAGAAGCATGGAACTAGCACCTTAGAGGAAGAACTAAGTACTTAGCAAGTAACTACCTAGTTAAGCTCTAACCACCATAAAACCAACACATGTCTTGCCATTTCATCATCCAACACCTCACCACTTTGATAAAGTGACTTTTGCAAGATATTATGTTGCTAGTGGATGAGAGTGGATGAGATTAAAACACCAAAAAGCAAGCCAACCAAGCAAAACTCTCCTCCCCCCTTGCAAAGCTCCATTCGACCTTAACCATAATTCAAGAATCAAAGTCCAAGCTCCCACCATTGTTTGATCTCCAAAAATTTATCATAGATCCTATATTTCATAAAAATGATACCCTAAAAATCTTAGCCTCAAACACCACCTTTTCCATTTTCAAAAAAATCAAGAAAGTGGAGGATGAATAGTAACCTCAAGAACAAAATTCTTGAATCTTGATTTTGGTTGATGATCCAAGCTTCATGGAGGCTATACAAGGACTATACAAGGCTTAATAAGTGCATACATACCTCAAGGAAGGTATAAACTTCAAGAACCCTAGTCTTTGATTTGAGTTTTAATGGAGTTTTGGATAAATTTTGGTGATAATGTTGTTATAAGCATGTTTACATGATTATGTAGTTAGTTTGTTTGATTTAAGAGATGTGATGAATATGATGATATAATATGATGTTCCTGGACTTATGAGATTAGTATTATGAATGTAAGATGATTGGTATGCCCGGTGTGGCTTGGGTTGTTGATTACGATTTATGGAACGTTCGATTTACAGCCGTTATAATGCCCGATTTTGCACTACCATGTTTTGTATACCATTTTCCATGTTGAACCCCTACTGTCCAGAGACATTAACTGCCATGATAGGATAGGTAATGTTCTAAGCTTCGTTTTGATATAAAGATCACGTGAAACGGACTTACGGTTTAGGATTTATGACCAAATTACTAAAAGTAGTTCGAATCCGTAAACGAAAGTTCGTAACCGAAATTGAACCCTCGTAAGCTATGTAACGTCATGGCGAATCTTGGTAAATAAATACTAGGGGTAAGAAGGAAGGTGTGAAAGAAAACCGTATGTCAAAAAGAGCATTTTTCGATTTATTAAAAATGTTCGAGTCAAGGTTAAACGCGAACGAACCCTTAAAAGACGACTCTTTTATCACTTCGGTAAAACACTTAGAAAACGGGCGATAAAACTCGGAGTATAATATTGGTTCGTAACGATCAACCTTAGAACTCATATGACTTAAGTATGTCCCAAGTATAAGTGCAGTGACATGTCGAATTAACGAACGAATGTCGGGTCGGATCAGTGATAATAAGTAATCCACTAAAAGGGGTATAACGAGATAACTCGAGAACGTGTTTCGATTTAAATATAACTTAACTTTTAATATGTTAAGTGATTAATCCCGAATGCCTTGGCTATTTATAGATCACCAAGCTGAACCGGGACCCGCTACCACTACCCCTTACCGTACTCGACAACCAGGCAAGTTTCAATTCCCTTCTTTTAGGCTGTTGTTGTGATTGAATAAATATATATATATGATTGCTGATATACATATGCCATTGCATGCATGCCTACTTTCAAGTTGAATTGATATACTTGTTCCCTGAATGTTATTGTTGGCTTATAAGCTAGATAGTTATACATCAGTTATAAGCCGGTTATTGTAAGACCCTCATAGAAGGGCGTTTACATCTTATTAATCAAAATAGACCGGGAGTCAATATTCCTTGATATATCGAGATTACCTCGGAGGAAAATATTTAAGTAAATATTTTCTATTATTTGGGCGACGAATATTATTTGAATATTCGTTCGAGACTAATTATTTTAACGATCCTTACTTCAAATAATTAGTTGAACGTAACTATTCAACGAATAATATTTCTCAATATTCATTCAGAGTCGAATTGATTATCGATTATTATTTCGAATATTCTTCTAAAGATGAGACTACTAAATGAATATTATTTGGATATTCTTTTAGAATATTATTTTATTAAATAAATATTACTTTTGAATATTCATTTAAGATATTAAGTACTTGATGAATATTATCTTCAATATTCATCTGAAGCTTGATTTATTTATCGAATATTATATCGAATATTCCTTTAAAGCTTGGATTACTAAATGAATATTATCTGGATATTCATTTAGAATATTATTCATTAAATGAATATTACTTTATCAATATTCATTTAAATTCCTAATTAATTATGAATATCATTTTGAATATTCATCCAGGGTTCTATTTAATCATCGAATATTATTTCAAATATTTTAAATAGTTCTTTCAGGACTTATTAAGTAATGAATATTATTTTGAATATTCATTTGATTATTTAATTGTGCAATAAATATTCTCTCGATATTTCTTCAAGAATTATTTGTGAAATACTCTGATTAAAGATATTCTTTCATATTCCTAAATAATCTGTAAAATATTTTAATTCAATAAATATTCTCTGAATATTTATTCCATACTTAGAATAACCTCGATAAGGTTTATCTTCTTCGATTATTACAGAAAATACCACGGAATCATATTATTATTAAGCTTATATCAAGAAAGGTTCTCAGACATCATTCTTATTTGAGTCTATCTCCTTAATAATAAGGGAACCTTACTTGGAAAATGTTATTTATCTTGTCGACTTCCCGGTCATAAAGTATTCCCTTCACCCGCAACTCGGGTGCTGTTGACTTATTAAGTCGTTGCTTACCTTCTCATCTTTCGAGGGGTAAGATTTCTGGAACAAGTTGATATCCGTTACCAAGTAATAGCTTGGGAGTTATTGGTAAATTTTCCTTTCCAACTAGATACGACTACTTTGTGGAGTCTTATCAACAAGTATTATACTTGGGGAAAGGGGGACGAACGTTACATTCAGAATCATGAATTCTATTTGAACTAGGAGTCGTGTAAGAGGCCGAGTAGCGCCGGTCCATCCCCTTTGGCCCAACCGTTGGCCGGGGAGAGCTAGTAAGGCGGTATACAAGTAAAGCCGTCAGTTCTTCCTTCTACCGGTAGTAAATCTAAATTGAGCTGTACGATCTCGACTGATCATCAAGATTGGAACAGCGGGCGCGGTGAATACTCCATCATTGGTTCATTATCCAAATTTATTTATTTCCTGCAACATGATTACTGTTGGCAGAGTTGGAAAAGGGTCATAACTGGAATTGCAACCTTTTCTTGCAAGTTCCTCTTCTTAATAATAATAAGAATATCTCGCTTACTTTGATGTAGCAGATATTTCTACAAACAAATACTTTAAGTTACCTTGTAACTTCATCGTTCATATTATACTGGCATCATTTCCGTAAATGCATGGCATATGGTTTGAAAGATACTTTTGAGCTGTTATACATTATCGTTCAGTTATATATTATTATTGGTGGGATATTGCTCACCCTTGCTTTATTATTATATCACAACAACAGCTAGACCAGATGACTCGCACAAGGCGCACTCGACGCGGGCGAGGACGATGAGACTACCAGAGCTGAAGAAGAAGCTATTGGTAGGGTATATTTATACTTGCAGTACCAAGAATATGGTCTAGTATGACTTATGTAAATGGATGGCAAAGAGTATGTATTTATATTGAAATTCTTTTGGATTGTAAGAACTCATATTGTGATTAATAAAAATTTGATTGTTACTCTGATTTCATCTCTGGGACTATAACGGGTGTGTTTTATATTGTTGTGTTGGGTTATAGAGACGTAATTTATTTTATGTTAAGGAAAGTTCAATTGTTGTGGACAGAATTGGAAACCGTAACCACCGGATCCCGGAACCCGGATCTGGGGGTGTTACATAATGAATAGAGTGTTCAAGGAATATTTGGACAAATTCGTGATAGTCTTAGTTGATGATATTCTCATCTACTCAAAGACAGAGGCAGAACACGATGAACATTTAAGGATAACCTTAGAAATACTCAGGAAGGAGCAGTTATATGCCAAGTTCTCCAAGTGTGAGTTTTGGAAAAATGAGGTACAATTCTTAGGGCACGTAATCAATAGAGAAGGAGTGTTGGTTGACCCCTCCAAGATAGAAGCAGTTTCAAACTGGGAACGACCAACTACTCCAACCGAGGTGAGGAGTTTCATTGGACTGGCCGGATATTACAGGAGATTTGTCCAAGACTTTCCGAAAATCGCATCTCCATTAACTCGACTTACCCGTAAAACCGAGAAATTTGAATGGACTGAGAAATGCGAGAAGAGTTTCCAAGAGTTAAAGAAGAGGCTGGTGACAGCCCCAGTGCTGGCATTACCTGATGGAAAAGGAGATTTCGTGATTTACAGTGATGCTTCGCATAAAAGACTGGGATGCGTGCTTATGCAGCACGGCAAGGTAATAGCGTATGCTTCTAGGTAATTGAAGGATTATGAGGTCAGATATCCCACGCATGATCTAGAACTAGCAGCCATAGTCTTCGCTTTAAAGATTTGGAGACACTACCTGTATGGGGAAAAATGCGAGATTTACACTGACCATAAGAGCCTCAAGTACATTTTCACTCAGAAAGAGCTTAACATGCACCAGAGGAGATGGTTAGAGTTAATCAAGGATTACGATTGTGAAATTCGCTATCACCCGGGCAAAGCCAATGTGGTGGCTGACGCCCTTAGTAGGAAAGAAAAGCTCAAGATGATAACTTCAGAGGAAGAACTAGTGAAAGATTTTGAGAAATTGGAAATTGAGGTTAAGTTACCTGGAGAGGGCCAAGAAAAGTTGATGGAAATTAGAATCCAACCTCCATTGTTAGAAAAGATTAGACTGTGCCAGGAACGGATGATGGAGGAAGAAAAGAACTCCACAGAAGAGCTAATGACCGGAGAGGAAATTAAGTGCGAAAGAGACAAGGAAGGGATCATGAGGTACACATACAGGATATGGATCCCAAACGTTCAGGAACTCAAGGATGAGATTTTAAATGAGGCACACAACTCAAGATACTCAGTGCACCCCGGTAGCACCAAAATGTATAGGGATTTGAAGGAGTATTACTGGTGGCCCAACATGAAAAAGGACGTAGCAGAATGGGTAAGCAGATGCTTGACCTGCCAACGAGTGAAAGCAGAGCACCAGAAGCCCAGCGGACTTTTACATCCCTTAGAGATTCCAGAATGAAAATGGGAACACATAGCCATGGATTTCGTAGTAGGTTTACCAAAGACCAAGGCTAATCATGACGCCATATGGGTAATTGTAGATCGACTGACGAAGTCAGCTGACTTTCTCCCGATCAACGAAAGGTACATGGTCGACAGACTAGTGGACATCTACTTAAAAGAGATAGTGGCGCGACATGGAGTCCCAGTCGCAATAGTATCCGATCGAGATCCTAGATTTAACTCCAGGTTTTGGAGAAGTTTTCAAGAATGTGCAGGGACCCGGCTGAACATGAGCACAGCCTACCACCCCCAGACAGATGGGCAAAGTGAAAGGACCATCCAAACGCTAGAGGATATGTTGAGAGTCTGCGCGATAGACTTCAAAGGAAATTGGGATGATCACTTGCCATTGATCGAGTTTTCCTACAATAACAGTTTCCATTCAAATATAGGAATGCCACCTTATGAGGCCCTTTATGGAAGGAAATGTCGATCTCCCTTGTATTGGGATGAAGTTGGAGAGCGAAAGATGCTCGGGCCCGAAGTGGTCCAACGAACTAAAGATGCAGTAGATCTAATCAGAGGACGGTTGGTAGCAGCCCAGGATCGACAAAAGAAATATGCTGACTTAGCTGGGAAAGGCAAAGAATACGAAGTAGGGGACCTAGTGTTCTTGATAGTGTCACCATGGAAAGGTTTAATGAGATTTGGGAAGAAAGGGAAGCTGAGTCCCAGATACATTGGACCATTTGAGATCTTAATACGGATTGGGGAACTAGCTTATGAACTGGCATTGCCCCCAAATCTACAGCAGGTGCACAATGTGTTCCATGTTTCAATGCTGAGGAAGTATAACCCGGATGCCAAGCATATTGTAGAGTATGAGCAAGTGGACATGCAACCAGACTTGACCTATGTAGAGTGACCTGTGGAAATCATAGACCGGAAAGAACAAGTGCTCCGAAACAAGGTCATTCAGCTAGTCAGAGTTTTGTGGCAGAACCACAATGTAGAAGAATCCACCTGGGAACTTGAAAGCGCAATGCAAGAGAAGTACCCCCACTTGTTTTCAAACTGATTCCGGGACGGAATCCTTTTAAGGAGGGGAGACTGTAAGAACCCAGATTTTGGGGTGGAATTAAAACTTTTATGTATTTAATGATGTAAGAATGAATAGTGGTTACGGCTACAATGTAATAATTGATGTTTGGAAAGAATGAATGGAATTCGACTTTATTATTTCTATGTCTTGAAGAATGCTAAAGGGTGACAACATAGGTAAGAATAATCTATCTTCTAAAGGAATAAGATATGGCAATTTCAAGCAGGAGAATATTCTCATGTCATCCAGATCGATAACGACTAATCCAGTAGTTCCGTAAAAAGGTTAAGGAACGATCGAAAGAGAATACGGACAATTGTACAACCCTAAGAGAATAAGTAAAGAATAAAGAATGAATAGTGTTTTGGTGGGAGTATAGAATAATATGAGACAACACTATATAGAAGTATTCGGAACGGATTTCCGAGTTCGTATTAGTGATCCAGGGGGAAAATAAGTGTATGTAAAAGCTGTCGGATTCTGAAAAACCACACTTTTATTTTCTCCGAGAGTTCCCTGGACACTGATAGCCTTAAGTATTTAACGAATGGATTTAAGAAATATAAATTGGAAAGTTAGAATGAAAGATGGAGAATGATAGTATTATTATTAAAAAGGATTCCCGGTAAACCCTAATTAGAAATCCGTGAAATATTCCTACGAACGATCAATCGAAACGGGCAATAACCGGACACAGAAATAAGCAGAGGAAGCAAGAGTCTTGTGCAAGCTACTAGAATAAATATCTAGTAACCAAGTGGGCAAGAGTAACTAGATTAATTGGAACATAACTAGTACTTAGAAATCAAAAACCCTTGGTTAAGCTTTCAACCATGCAAAACACAACACTTGTCCATGCTAATTACCTCATCCATTGCATCACACTCCACTAACACCACTTGGATGAGATATTATCTCACAAAATCACTTTAAGCATTATTACAAGCAACCAATACAAAGAAACCAAGCAAACTCTCTCCCCCCCCATGAACAAACCATTCGGCCTATGCTCTAATTCAAAAACAAAAATCCAACTTCCCACCATTGTTTGATCTTGTAATAATTAAGGTGAGTCTTACATTTCATAAAACTTATCTCCTCAAAATCTTAGCTTCAAACTCATCCTTTTCCATTTTCAAAAAAATCAAGAAAGAGGAGCATGAATAGTGTTCATCATGTACTAACTTTGTTTTCTTGATTTTTCATGGTTGATCTAGCAAGCTTAATCACTCCTAAGGACCATACAAGGCTTAGTAAGGCTATATCACTATCTAAGGAAGGTATAAAGCTCTTGAAACCCTAACCCTTGTTTGAGATTTAAGTATGTTTATGATAGATATAGCTTAGTTATGGTTATGTTAAGATTATAAGCATGATTATGTATGGATCTTGGATACATGATAAAAATAGTTAGATGAACGGAAAGGCATTGCTTGGACTCAGTTCATGTATATGAATCATGTATATGTTGTTTGGAATGGATACCATGTTTATGGGAAGATTCGAAATTGGTAGATATTCGATTTACAGCCGTTATAATGTCCGATTTTACAATACCATGTTTTGTATGCCATTTTCCATGTCAAAAACCTACTTTCCAGAAAATTTATCTGCCATTATAGGATAGGTAATGTTCTAAGCTTCGTTTTGATATAAAGATCACGTGAAACAGACTTACGGTTTAGGATTTATGACCAAATTACTAAAAGTAGTTCGAATCCGTAAACGAAAGTTCGTAACTGAAATTGAACCCTCGTAAACTATGTAACGTCATGGAGAATATTGGTAAATAAATACTAGAGGTAAAAAGGAAGGTGTGAAAGAAAACCGTATGTCAAAAGGATCATTTTTCGATTTATTAAAAATGTTCGAGTCGAGGTTAAACGCGAACGAACCCCTAAAAGACGACTCTTTTATAACTTCGGTAAAACACTTAGAAAACGGGCGATAAAACTCGGAGTATAATGTTGGTTCGTAACGATCGACCTTAGAACTCGTATGACTTAAGTATGTCCCAAGTATAAGTACAGTGACATGTCGTATTAACGAACGAATGTCGGGTCGGATCAGTGATAAAAAGGAATCCACTAAAAGGGATATAACGAGATAACTCGAGAACGTGTTTCGATTTAAGTATAACTTAACTTTTAAGATGTTAAGTGATTAATCCCGAATGCCTTGGCTATTTATAGATCACCAAGCTGAACCGGGACCCGCTACCACTACCCCTTACCGTACTCGACTACCAGGCAAGTTTCAATTCCCTTCTTTTAGGCTGTTGTTGTGATGGAATATATATATATATATATATATATATATATATATATATATATATATATATATATATATATATATATATATATATATATATATATATGTTTTCTGTTATACATATGCCATAGCATGCATGCCTACTTTCAAGTTATATCATTATGCTTGTTCCCTGATTGTTATTGGCTTATAAATTAGATAGCTATCGTATCAATTATAAGCCGGTTATTGTAAGACCCTCAGAGAAGGGTGTATACATCTTATTCATCAAATATAGACCGGGAGTCAATATTTCTTGACATATCGAGATTACCTCGGAGGAAAATATTTAAATAAATATTTTCTATTATTTGGGCGACGAATATTATTTGAACATTCGTTCCAGATTATTTATTTAACGATCCTTACTTCAAATAATTATTTGAACGTAACCATTCGACGAATAATATTTCTCAATATTCATTCAGAGTCGAATTGATTATCGATTATTATTTCGAATATTCTTCTAAAGATGAGACTACTAAATGAATATTATTTGGATATTCATTTAGAATATTATTTTATTAAATAAATATTACTTTTGAAAATTCATTTAAGATATTAATTACTTGATGAATATTATTTTAAATATTCATCTGAAGCCTGATTTATTTATCGAATATTATCTCGAATATTCCTTTAGGGCTTGGATTACTAAATGGATATTACTTGATATTCATTTAGAATATTACTCATTAAATGAATATTACTTTTCGAATATTCATTTAAATTCCTAATTAATTATGAATATTATCTTAAGTATTCCTTTCAGGCCTTATTAATTAATGAATATTATTTTGAATATTCATTTAAATATTTATTTATTCAATAAATATTCCCCTGAGGTTTCACCAGGGATTATTTTGAAAAATACTCTGATTAAAGATATCCTTTCATATTCTTAAATATTCTTTAAATATTTTTAATTCAATAAATATTCTGTGAATATTTATTTCATACTTAGAATAACTCAATAAGGTTTATCTTCTTCGATTATTACAGAAAATATCTCGGAGTCATATTATTATTAATCTTATATCAAGAAAGGTTCTCAGACATCATTCTTCTTTGAGTCTACCTCTCTAATAATAAGGGAACCTTACTTGGAAAATGTTATTTATCTTGTCGACTTCCCGGTCATAAAGTATTCTATTCACTCGCAACTCGGGTTCTGTTGACTTATTAAGTCGTTGTTTACCTTCTCATCTTTCGAGGGGTAAGATTCTTGGAACAAGTTGATATTCAATACCAAGCCACAGCTTGGAAGTTATTGGTGAATTTTCCTTTCCAACTAGATACGACTACCTTGTAGAGTCTTATCAACAAGTATTATACTTGGGGAAAGGGGGACGAACGTTACATTCAGAATCATGAATTCTATTTGAACTAGGAGTCGTGTAAGAGGCCGAGTAGCGCCGGTCCATCCCCTTTTGCCCAACCGTTGGCCGGGGAGAGCTAGTAAGGCGGTAGACAAGTAAAGCCGTCAGTTCTTCCTTCTACCGGTAGTAAATCTAATTCGAGCTGTACGATCTCGACTGATCATCAAGATTGGAACAGCGGGCGCGGTGAATACTCCATCATTGGTTCATCATCCAAACTTATTTATTTCCTGCAACATGATTACTGTTGGCAGAGCTGGAAAAGTGTTCATAACTGGAATTGCAACCTTTTCGTGCAAGTTCCTCTTCTTAATACCAATGAGAATATCTCGCTTACTTTTGATGTAGCAGATATTTCTACAAACAAATACTTTAAGTTACCTTGTAACTTCATCGTTCATATTATACTGGCATCATTTCCGTAAATGCATGGCATATGGTTTGAAAGATACTTTTGAACTGTTATATATTATCGTTTAGTTATATATTATTGTTGGTGGGCGTTCGCTCACCCTTGCTTTGTTCACATTATGTCACAACAACAGCTAGGACAGATGGCTCGCGTCAGGCGCACTCGGCGTAAGCAGGTTACCCGACCCTCCGGACTACCCGCTGAGATGCTAGCCGCCATTGCTGAGGTAGCATAGTTAGACAGCTTTTGTTTCCTATTTAACTATATATATAATTAATGTAATTAACGGCAAAACTTTTAAACTTATGATGTTATCCTTTTGGGATTGTAATAACTTTTATTCGTAACCCTTTAATGTAAGACTTATTTCAATTTCATCTCTGGGACTATAACTGTTGTGTGTGTGAGTGGAAATTATTGTGGGGTCACAGCATGTGATTTATTTATTGTGGACTCAAGTCAAGTATTATGAATGGATGTAAGACCGTAACCGCCAGATCCCTGACCCCGGATCTGGGGGTGTTACACAAGCTATGAAGCATGGATTCGCCTATTAGTACAAGAATCATGTGTTGGATTCGGCGGGATTCGGAGATACTCCGGGGGTGTGCTGGGGTGCGTACTGGATTTGCCATGTAGTGTATCCGAGAATTTTGGGAAAGGGGTGCCGGGGGGGGGGGGTGGTACAGTAATGGGGGTGCGGGAAGGGCATTGACCATAATTTTTGGTCAAACTGTTAATAAAAAAATATACTTACCATCATAT
This sequence comes from Saposhnikovia divaricata, assembly GCA_036435485.1. Lineage (NCBI taxonomy): Eukaryota > Viridiplantae > Streptophyta > Magnoliopsida > Apiales > Apiaceae > Saposhnikovia > Saposhnikovia divaricata. The sequence continues at coordinate 130,221,738 of CM071594.1, read as the reverse complement.
CTCTTCAGCGATCCCTAATTCATTCAATCAATAACAAAAAATACTCTCTTCTTTCCATCGTCGATCTTCGATCTTTTAAGTCATCAATCATGTCTTTCGATTTACTATATGTGTGTGTGTGTGTGTATAATTGTCTATCCCAATTTGCTATATATGTGTGTGTATAATTGTATGTATGTGTGTATAATCGGCGATTGTGTCTCTTTCTTTCAGTTTATTATGGAACCAATGTCTTCTTCGACCTCGGCTACAAGTACAATAGCTACCCTAAATCAACAACGAGATGCTATTTTCTGGAGCCATGTGACTAAAGTGGCTAAGTCGAAAGAAAGAGGTGGTAATACAAAGATAAAATGTAAATTTTACAATAATGAATTTGTTGGTTCTTTATCAAGGGTCAGAGCACATCTATTGAAGCTTAAAGGACAATGAGTTGCAATTTGTACTAAAATCACTGAAGAAGTTCTAAGGTAGATTAAAAGAGAATTGGAAGAGGTAGAAGAGAGAAACAAATCAGTTGACATTCCACTACCTCCTTCTGGTCAAAATCAATCAAGTGTTTGGGGAGGAGTTGGAAAGATGAAAACACCAAGAACCAAAAAGAGGGCATCTGACTCGAACAATCCTATCAGCAAAGCATACAACATGGAAGTGATAGCACAACTGGACAGCGAGATTGCTAGAGCATTTTATTCAGGTGGCTTACCTTTTCATTATGCTAGAAACCCTTATTACATTAGCTCGTATAATAAAGCTACAGAATGGCATTTCTGGCTATCTTTTTCCTACTTATAACGATTTGAGAATAACTTTGTTGCAAAAGGAAAGAGCACATGTTGAAAGTTTAATGGTTCCAATAAAGACAACTTGGAAGGAGGAAGCTGTGACCTTAGTTTCTGATGGGTGGAGTGATAGCTAAAAAAGGCCATTAATAAATTTTATGGCTGTTATAAAAAGTGGTCCTATGTTCTTGAAAGCAGTTAATTGTGAAGGAGTAATCAAATATAAGTTTTTCATGTCCGACTTAATCAGAGCTGTAATCATGGAGGTGGGACCTCAAAATGTGGTTCAAGTTATCACCGACAATGCTCCAGTCTTCAAGGCAGCAGGTATGCTCGTTGAGACTCACTTTCTTGAAAGGCATATGACACAGCCTATTTGTAGTTCGAGGATTCGACTCAACTTCAATTAGATTGTAATAAGTAATTAATGCTCACTGTCTCAGGAATCTCACAAAGTACTATATGTCAGAAGAAAGAAGAAAGTCAATCTATAGTTTTGATGTTTTACACTGGAAGAAGAGTCAGTTTACTGATCATGCCCCAGTTCAGCATTGAAGCAATTGGATTCGTTTAAAGTGACAGAGATTACCGTGGAGACAGCATCAGTACAGGAGTTATTAAAGAGTGCTAAGAAAGTATGTGGATCACAACTGAGAGTCAAATTGAAGAACAGATATTGGAGTCAGTCGTTCATGAACCAGACAGTACATCGAACGTCAACAATTATCCAGTGGAAGTTTCTCAAAGTTTACAGTGATTCACAAGGAGTAATTCAATTATTAATTAACTATATTATTAATTTAATTAAACAAATTAATTAAATTCGAATTAATTTATTTAATTAATTAATTAAGTTAATTAATCTCTGATTTATTCAATCAATAATAATATATGGATTATACTATTTCGGAGAATTTTGGTTAATACTATTTCTGAATTTCAGTTGAACTATTTCTGGAAATTCAGTTATACTATTTCTGAAATAAGTGGTATACTATTTCTGGAATAATATAGATACTATTACTGCATTAGTAATAGTATACTATACTATCCCCGAATTTATACTATTCCCGAAGTTATATTATTTCTGGAATTAATAGTATATTATTTCTGAAGTATTATAGATATTATTACTAATCAAGTAATAATATACTATACTATTACCGAAATATTTAAACTATACTATTTCTACCAGTTATATTATGACCGAAATATTTATACTATTACCGAAGTTTTAAGTAAACTATTTCTAGGTAAATGTATATTATTTCTAAGTAAATCCATACTATTTTAAGGGAATGAGTTCTACTATCCCTAGGCTGCTATACTATCACCGTGCCAGTTATACTATCAGCGTGGCATCTATACTATCACCGTGTCAATGTGTAGCAGTTCAACAGAAGCAACTGTTGTGTTTTTGTATAAAAACAAACACATGGACAGAAGCAACAGACAGAAAAAAAAACAAGAAGAAAAAAAGAGAACCAAGAACATAAAACACTCTCATCTTCTACACACAAGTGCTCAAGCTTTAATTCAGACAATAAATTCAGTTCAAGCCTATTTTAATATCTGATCCGCTGGAACTTGTTTATTGATTACTCTTGTACTACTAGCGAATTAAGTTTCCTAGTTCATATCTTGATATCTTGATTTTAATTAGCAAAATTAGAAAAGTTCATGTCGAATTTTCTAATTAGTTATTAATCTCTTGATATTAATTTGTAACACCCGTCAAGTTAATATATTGATATATTCAACTTGAATTCTGTGTTATATTATTCCGCACAAAATTTGTTTAAGATAAATTTTATTCAAAAACAAATTTCGAGAAAATGACATAGATTGTATTCAACCCCCCCTTCTACAATCTTATTGGACCTAACAATTGGTATCCGAGCCATTTGATTGATATACAAATCAAGATCCTATTTTTACTCAATCAAAAATCAACCTCGAATTTTTAACTCTCTTAAAAATTCATCATGTCAGCCAAAGGCAATGTTAAAATTCCTATCTTTAATAAAGATAATTATGATATGTGGAAAAACAAAATGGAGTTATTTCTTGATGTAGCAAACCCAAGATTTTTGTGGGTTTTGGAAAATGGACCAGTAACTCCCATGCAACATGATACTGAAACAGTTGTCAATGGAACTGTAACAGTCCCTGCCAAATCCTATCCAAAGGACCCTAAGAACTATACCTCTGAAGATAAGGAGGAAGCTGGATTGGATAAAAATTTGAGACTCATTCTATTGGATTCCCTAGATGCTGTAATGTATAGCCATGTGAGAAATTGTAAAACTGCTAAGCACATCTGGGAAACTATTGAGGTCATTAATGAAGGGACTGATGAAGTCAAGGAAAATAGACTACAAATTCTAACTTCTGAATATGAACACTTTAGAGCTGGCCCTAATGAAGGCATTCAGGAAGTGTTCGAAAGGTATAACAAGATAATCAACAACTTGCAAGTTCATGGCAAGCAATATACTCAGAAGGAGATCAACATGAAGTTTTTACTAACTATGCCTACTCACTTGGAGCATAGAATCACTGCCATCAGAGAATCTAGAGATCTAACTTAGGTTGCTCTTGAAAGGCTGTTTGGTGTTCTGAAAACATATGAATTAGAACAAGTACAGCAAAAGGAATTCTATGGAAAAGGCAGAATGGCAAATTCTTCTACAGCTCTAGTGGTTGAGGTTCCTAAGGAAGTGGAAACTAAAGCTATTCAACCTAACAGTTTCAACAAGGAACAAACTGAAGTAGAACTTGGCCAAACACCAACTACTCAGGATGGTGGAGAATTTTATTCACTTGAAGAGCTGGATCAATTGGAAGATGAATCTATGGCAATGATGGTGAGACAATTCAGCAACTTCAGATTCAGAAGAAATCCAAAGTTCAGGTTTAAGTCAAATAACAGATTTCAGAGAGGAGGTTCTTCATCCTCTAGTAACAGGGGAGGTTATAAAACTGGAACTGTTGACAGAAGCAAAATCCGTTGTTTCAATTGTAATGAGTTGGGACATTTTGCTACTGAGTGTCAGAAACCCAAGCAAGCACAGAAGAAAGATTATGCTTCTGAAAAGAAGAAAAGTGGAAGAGCTTATGTGGCTGCTGGTAAAAGCTGGGATGACACAGATAGCGAAGATGAAGAATATGGAAACTTTGCGTTGGTGGCAAATGCTGAATCTTCAACTTATTATACCACACCGGTAATTCTTACTGATGCTCAGTTAATTGATAGTTTACGTAGTTCCTTGAATAATGCACAAAGAGGGTACGAGAGAATAAGTCTTGTTAACACTAACCTTGAAAATCAAATGTTAGATTTAAAAAAGGTGCAGGTTAATCAAGATAAGAATATAGAAGAAATAGCTCGACTTAACTACAGAGAAAAGGGTCTAGGAGAATACATGGTAAAACAAGTTGATAGGATTGCTGAACAGGAAACCAAGATTAGAGAACTTGAAACACAGGTTAGAGCTTGTTATAATACTGTTAAGGTTTCTAAAGAATTCTTCAACAAACAAGCAGTAGAACAAACTGTAGGAATAGGATTTGATTACAGTCAAGTTGTTGGTTCTTTGAGTAATCATTCTCCTAATTCTATTCCAGCTAAAGAAAGAGGTATACCATATATTCTCAAGAATGTTGAAAAACCAATGTTTACGAAATCTGATGCTGGTCCACCAGATATTCGTTCTATGGTTATGCAAGAAGAAATGAGAAATGAGGATAGTGCAAATGGCACAGTTCTTGTTAAGAATAAATGTGTTAAGGATAAAACTGTTAAGAACTATAATACAAAGAATGTGTCATCCAAGAAAAATGTCACAGTCTTTGTTAAGGCTAAATTAGTTGAAGACGTTAACACAACAAATGTTTCATCCAAGAAAGATGTACCTAAAGTACCAGTCAAAGTTGTTGAATCAGCTACTTCTTCTAAGACTGGATTAGGTAGTAACAAGTCAAAACAGAAAAATACCATGTCTACTATTGATTCTAATCATAAAGCATGTGGTATTATCAATTGTATGTCTTGTGCTTTTAACAATATGCGTGCTTATTTTAATGGTAATTATGCATGTGTTAAACAGAATGCTCCTCGACAGCACATGAACAGGAACAATAATGTTCGATCTAAGACTGCTTTTCCTCCTCAAGTTAGGAGAGAGACATTTGCACCTAAGACTAAACAAAAGATTACCAAGAATGTCTACCAGGTCAAATGTCCAGTCAATGACACAAGTGTTACTGCTGCGAGAGAAACATGGATACCCAAGATTAAACAAAAGATTTTCAAATCTGTTTATAAGGTTAAATGTTTATTGACTAAAGAGGTTAAACTTAAAAATGTTGTTTTGCCTGACAAAGGTCAACACTTTAAATACGCAGGACCCAATCAAATTTGGGTCCCGAAGAAGGTTTAACTCATTTGTCATTGCAGGGTATTGAACAGGTTGATCGAGTAACCTGGATCTTGGACAGTGGATGTTCAAGGCATATGACTGGAGATAGAACCCTGCTGACAAATGTGGTGGAGAAGGCCGGCCCAGTAGTTACCTTTGGAGATAACAGCAAAGGTAGAACTGATGGATATGGCAGACTTGAAGCTGGAAATGTTATCATTGATGAAGTTTCTTTTGTGAAAGGACTTGAGCACAATCTGCTCAGTGTTAGTCAATTCTGTGATAAAGGTTATGAAGTTCATTTCAACAAGAAGAATTGCCTAATTTCACACAAGAGACATGAAAAGCCACAATTGATAGGAGTTAGAAAAGGCAATCTGTACGTAGCCAATATGAACTCAGGAAGCACTGAAGAAATTACTTGCTTCTATACTAAAGCATCTAATGACGAGAGTTGGCTATGGCACAAGAAACTTTCTCACCTCAATTTCAAAACAATGAATTCTCTAGTCAAAAGAGAATTGGTGAGAGGTTTGCCTTCAATGGAATTCACTCAAGAAGGACTTTGTGATGCATGCCAAAAAGGCAAGCTAAAGAGGGCAAGTCACAGGAGCACTGACACATCTTCAATAACTGAACCATTACAATTACTTCATATGGATTTGTTTGGTCCAGTTAATGTGATGTCCATGTCAAGAAAGAGATATGCTCTTGTGATAGTTGATGATTTCTCAAAATACACTTGGGTCCTGTTCTTGAATTCTAAAGATGAGACTCTGTTAGGTCCGATAAGATTGTAGAAGGGGGGGTTGAATACAATCTTTACCTTTTTATCGAAATTTGTCCTTTAAATTAAATTTGATAAAGACAAATTTATCTGCGGAAATATTTAACACAATTTTTCAAGTTGAATATAACTGTATATTAACTTGATGTGGTGTTACAAAATCAGTATAACAACTTATCAAGATGTTAATAACTAATTAGAAAATTCGACATGAACTTTTCTAATTTAGTTAATAATAATCAAGATAAGAACTAGGAAACTTAATTCGCTAGTAGTACAAGAATCACAAATAAACAAGTTCTATCGGATAGAATATCACAAAGATGAAGAACTTGAATTTCTGGGAATTGTTTAAGCTTTGGTGTTCTTGAGAGAGAGAAATCTGTTCTTGATGAAATGTTTCTGCTGTGTTTTCTCAGTTCTGACTTAATCTGGTCTGTTCTGATCTTTTATATCAACAACAGGTCTTGCTGGCTTTCTGTAGGATATTTAAATGCTCCAGCATGACTTAAACAGCTTCCAAGACTTGATTTTCATTCATTAAGACTTACACAAACCTCCATTAAGACCTAAAATGTGTCGGTAAGACTTACCAGAATTTAGGTAAGACTTATAACAGCTGGCAGAGGTCGGTAGGACTTAAATCAGGTCGGTAGGACTTAAATCAGGAAAGGCTTCTGTCAGTAAGACTTAAATTAAGTCTTACCGAGTTTTATCCCTTCCAAGACTTAATCAACTTTCTTTCTTTAAGTCTTATTGATCCAATTAATTAGTTAATGTTTTAACTAATTCATATTTAATTGATATAATAATTAATTTAATAAATAAATTAATTCTACCAGAATTAATTCATTTAATTAAATCAACTAAATTAATTTATATCAATTATAAATGAATTTAATTAAATCAATAAATAATTAATTTAATTCTTATAAACCACTAAAGGTAGTAAAGAATTACCACTGATTTGTGTTGACGTTCGATGTACTGTCTGGTTCATGAACGACTAACTTCAATGACGCTTCTTCACTTTTGACTTTAGGTTGTGGTTTATTTCTTCTCTCAATTCTCTTGTACTGTAACTGATCTTCAAACTATCACTCGAAAAATCTCTGTCACTGTTCAAATGAATCCATTAACTTCAATGCTGTACTGGGGCTTGATCAGATAACTGAATCGTCTTCCAGTGTATGACATCAAAACTATAGATTGACTTTTCTTCTTTCTTCTGACAGATAATACTTCTTGAGATTCCTGTGACAGTTCATATGTATATTTACTTATTACAATTTGGTTTAAGTTGATTAGGATCCTCTAACTACAAATAGGCTGAGTCATATGCCTTTCAATCTCCCCCTATTTGTTTGTTAGATAATAACAAGCAAATTCCTAGAGGATACCTCAACTAATCCAACTTAACCAAATGAAAGATAAAACTTTAAATACTAAGTAAATATGAAAAAAAGTTCTGGTTTATATTTAACATTTGCCAGATTCAAACATGAAAGATAAATACAAGATAGATGATCCTCTAGACTGATCATATGATATAAATTCCTATCAAGATTTATCTAGGCTCTAAAGATATAACATGTAGAGCAATTCTTTATCTTCAATTGTCTTCCCTTCTGAATTCTCCTTCTTCTGGCTCATCTGTGACTTGAAGTTTCATATGTAGATCAGAATCAACAAGACGTTCTCTTCTAGACGACAATCCTTGAGGTAAGACTAAAGGAATTCCAAGCTTCTTTCTAAGTTCACCTTGAAATTTCTTGTAATCTTTTATGTTCGTTTGTGCATAGGAACGAATGTGATCTGCAGCTATTACCTTTTCTTCAGTCAAGTATCCATGATTTCTGAGAGCATATTCAGCATATACCAAGTGCTTTGCATGATGTTCGTATAGCTCATCTGTCTGAAGATTGATTGTGTGAAGTACCTCTCCCTTAAGAAATTTTACTTGTGGAGGTTCCTTAATCACTTCTGGTCCAGATCTTTCAGCAAATTCTTTGAACTTTTCATGTAACAATACACCTAGCTCAGAAGATGTTCTTACCTTAGGCCTAAGTACCCATATCTCTGTCAGTGATCTGTCATAAAAGAACTGAATAGATACTCTGAATGTTCCTACTTTATGACAATCTACAAATATTACTAGCTCATCAGATTTGGGTTCAAATGCAGTAGTTATCCTGATGACTTCTACTTGTAAGGCCTTTATATACATTTCGTGAATTGGATTTGCTAGTTTGAATTCTTCGAGAATTTGTCCAAGACGACGATCTTCATAATCAGAACTCTGAGGTGAATCAATTGCTCTTTGAGCACGTTCCCATTTGTCACCGCTCTTTAGTCTGATGTATGTTTTTCTCTTCTCAACATTTATAGCATGTAGTCGTTGTAATGCTTGCTGTTCAGCTTTCTGAAGTTCTTCATTTCATGCAATTTGCTCTAAAGATTTTTGAAGTTTTTCTTCTCTTAGTTGCAAATTAGCTTCCCTTTGAGCAAATAATTCTTCAGATTCTTTCTCAGCTTGTTGAGCTTCAAATTCGGATATCACTGGTCCTTCATCTTCCCAGTGACTAAGATCAGGTTCAGGAAGTTCTTCACCTTGATCAGGGAATTCAAGATCAGCAAAAACATCGAAGTTATCCGGTTCACCCTTGTAATAATAACCTGTGTTCTTGTCTTGAATATGTTCTTCAGTTTCTTCAACTACTTTCTTTCTCTTATCTTCACCTTGGTCAGATTTACCAGATTTTCCTTCTCCTCTCTCTCTTTCCTTAGTAGTTTTATCTTGTGACCCCTTTGATTTCTCCCCCTTAGTTGTGGAATCCTCTACAGACTTATCAGATGCCCCAGCTTCAGGATCCTGTTCATCATCATCACCACCCTTACTTGTAAAGAATTCAATTTCTTCATTTGTAGGTTTGCGACTTTGACTTACAAGATTAAACAAATGTCTTAACCCTTTAGCCTGGTGTGCATTCTGCTTTTCGATCTGGTCCAGACGAGAATCAGTAGATTCTTGATTGTGCTGTACCTCTGACTGTAGATTATCAACTTTCAAGGAAATCTCAGAAATTAACATGTCTTGAGCAACAGTAATATCTCCAGAGTCATCAAGTGCCTTTTCATGAGAGAGTTCGAGAGATTCTATCTTCTTGGTGAATGATGTCTTTAAGTAGTTTATGTCCTTCTTCATTACAGCAAGCTGACTGTTGACAGAAGTGGATGTAGAAGATCGCTCACCCACTTGTGCTCTAAGAATTTCTATTTCAGCCTTGCTGACTGCAAGTTCTTTCTCTAAAGCATTTATCTTTTCTAATAATGAGAGAGTGTATGTGTCAGTGTGTGCGCTCACCTGACGTTCACTTTGAGATCCACTCACCTGAAGTGCATGTGTTTCACTCAATTTTATGGTATTTCTTACATCACTCTTCTCAGATTCCTTAGCTGCTTCCAGATTTGTACCTACATGTAAAATCACCCTAGCCTCCTCTGGGAAGGTCAGTGGTGGTGCAATGGGAGTTCGCAAATCCCTGTCCTTAATCAAATCTACTTGAACATTTGAAATTGTTGACTGAATTGCTTCAGTAGTAGATTGATCAAGTTGCCTTCCACCTTCTCCAGTCGAAACTGCGAGTGGAAAATCCCTTGTGGGAGCCAGGAGTGTTTGTCCTGGGAGGGGAGATGATGGTTCTTTTAAAGTTGGCTGAGAACCAAGATTTCCCTCTGAAGCCTGTGAAGACTCTTTTACCGTAACTATGGTAGGCACTGTCACATTTTCTACGTGCTCTCCTTGCAGTGTGTCCTGAGACTCATTTAAAGGTATGTCTTCCCCCATTGTGAGTAATAGAGGAGGTGTGCTTGACTCACTACAAGGTGCCACGGCCCTATGGCGAATTTCAATAGAATCATCCTGTTGAGAAGATGATTCTAGTAACTGTGTAACGGCCATATCAATTTCCATATCCTGTTGGGAGGATATAGACGGGCTTACAGTTGCCTCAGTTTGAGTTCTACTTTTCTTTTCTAGAGGCAGAGCTGTGGGTTCACTCATACTGCCACTACTGATTCGACTTCTTTTTACTTGCAATTTCTTTCTGGAGTGAAAAGATATGAGTTTTGGTGGTTGAGTGTTTGGCTCTACGACCTTGATTAGAGGTTGTGGTACTACAACCCCTTGGTCAGACCTACCAACCACTTGGGTTCCAGAAACAGATTGAGAAGCAGTAGTAGTTTGAGGAACAGAAGGCAATACCTGGTCAGCTGATTCCGCAACAGTCTCTGATAAGATGGGTTGATCCAATTCAGGTTCAGGGACAGATGCAGTTTCTTGCACTGGATGTTCAACAGCAAGAGCAGCTGGCTGAGGAACAATTTGCTGAGCAGGTTCAACTTGTTGATTGCCTTGATTTTCATTATCAACAAGTTTGTTTTCCACTGGTGGTTCAGGGTTTTGTTCTGGTTGTACAGGTTCTGGTACAGGTTCAATAACAGGTAGTTGTATATAGTTTGACATGTATTGGGTGACAACTACAGGTATGTTTGTGAATTTTGGCTTGTTGCTGTACTCAGTGAACAATCTGGTAGTAGGTTTACCTGACGCCAGTGACTCTCCATTCAGAAATTGGGCTTGGTTTCCTAGTTCCACAAGATGATTAAAAATTAATGATAAGAATCTTGGATAAAAACATGAAACTTTATGTCCATTATCAAAATTCTTCTTTGCATTAATGATTCTTCTAACCATCGGAACACACAGTAGTCTGCCAATATTAATCCTTCGGTTGTGTGCAACTGCATATCCAATATGCTGCAGGAATGATGGTAATACCCCGAAGTTCCCTTTTGTAGTGTTGGCAAAGACTCTACCTAGTGTGTCAAACAGATAATCCCATTCCTGAACAAAGTTCTTTTTATTCCAGACAGTTTGATCAGGACTGTCTTGATAGAATACACCATTTAAAAAATTTATCATTTCTTGATCTGATGGTAATTCTTCGAAATTGTCAGTTGGAAAATTTAAGACCGTATTTATTGTATTTTCATTTACTGTGTACTGATTATCTCCTACAGAGAAGATAAAAGATCTGTTATCATTAGAAATGACAGCAGTAGTACACATGATTCGCAAAGGTTCAATTTTCAAAGGAGCATCCAATCTCAAAGCATTGCGAACCAGTGAATTTTCATTTAAAAACCGAATCCACGGTCGAAAACGTTCAACTGAACATTTTTCTGGATCAAAATAACCGATTAAATTATGTTTAATAATTTCAAATCGATCAGCCATTTTAATCAAGATTTAATTTCCTTGAAAATTTCAGATTTTACAAATTTTTAATTTAAAAATTAATTTTTCGAATTAATAATTAATTAAAAATTCGAAATAATTAAAAGTTCTTAAAAAAATCTGAAAAATTCACACAATGATCTCCTTACACACACAAACACACATGTATTTTTAGTTTTTCAAGAATCAATCCCAGATTTCAAAAAAAACAGATCTTGAAATCGTTTTTCGAAAATAAAAATTCTTAAAAACTGAACCAAAAGTCGATTTTAAGTGATCAAACTGATGATAATCAAACAAGGAATCGAGTTATGGAATCAATTCGAGATTATCATCAAAAATCAAGACGAAAAATGGGCATGAACTCGTGTATATACGCGTGTATATATGTGTGTATCTCAGAGGTTCTATAAGACTTAACTTGATAGATAGACTTAAAATGAAAATAAGACTAAAACTATTCTAACTGCTATATATATATATATATATACTAGTAGTTGAATAAGACTTAAACTATTATTAAGACATAACTGTTAAATATACATATAAAACATATCTGTTATTTATATATATATTTACATATTTAACTCGAATAAGACTTAACTGTATTAAGACATAACTAATATGTACATTGAATAAGACTTAATAAAAACTAATATTAAATTAAGACTTAATATTAACAAGACTTAACTGACTACTATGATTAAGACTTATAAATAAATCGAATAAGACTAAATTAAAGACTCGCTAAGACTTATTTACAAACACATGAATATGATTTAACCTTACAAAACTCAGTAAGACTTAACTTAAGTCGAAGTTCGAGATAGACTCATTAAAACTTATCCTAAGTCGAAGTCTAAGTCGAAATTCTAGATATCAGTAAGACTTAACCTAAGTAGAAGTCTAAGTCGAAATTCGAGATATCAGTAAGACTTAACCTAAGTCGAACTTCTAGATCTAAGTCGAAATTCGAGATAGAGTTCGAGTTAGTAGTTAACTCGAACAAAGACCTATCTCGAACACCTAAGTCGAAATTTGAGAGAATTTCGAGTTAGGAGTTATATGACTTAATCTAACAAAACTCAGTAAGACTTAACCTATTTAAGTCATACCGATTTTTATAAGTCATATTGAGAGTTTTAACTAATTTTAAGTCATAATTACTATAAACAAACATTAAAAACACTAATAAATATACAAATAACTTATAAAAATAATAAAAATATTATATAAAATTAAACAAATAATAAAAATAATTATACATACCATATGCTAACCTATTAACGAAAACAAAGCAATATTAACAGGACAAACATTACAAAACATATGAAAAATTAATTACTAAAATAGAAATTAATATTTACAAATATTCTAAAAATACAAAAGTATGAAGTATTAAATATTATGAATAAACAGAGTGAAAAATAACTAAACAACCAAGAAAATCAGATGGTAAAATAATTATACAAGTGATCTCAAACAACAAATATTCACAGAAAAATCACTTGTAAAATTATTAAAGATCAAATTTCAGATATTAATTACTGGGACTGTTTAACATACCCAATTCACTAACAATTCTAGTGAATGAGGATTCATTAAGCGACTTAGTAAAAATATCTGCAGTTTGATCTCCAGATCCTACAAATAGTAGTTCCACTGTACCATTCATTACATGCTCTCTTATAAAATGATACCTTATGTCAATGTGCTTTGTCCTTGAGTGCTGCACAAGATTGCTTGCGATTGCTATGGCACTTGTATTATCACATAAAATAGGAATATTTTCCAATACAATGCCATAGTCCATTAATTGATTTCTTATCCATAAGATCTGAGCACAACAGCTTCCAGCAGCTATATATTCAGCTTCGGCTGTAGAGTTGGAAACTGTTTGCTGTTTCTTACTGAACCAGGATACCAACCTTCCACCTAGGTATTGACAACTCCCAGATGTACTTTTCCTGTCTACAACACTTCCTGCATAGTCAGAATCTGTATATCCAATTAAAGTAAAACCAGATTCATTAGGGTACCAGATGCCTAAATTAGGCGTACCCTTTAGATATCTTAAGATTCTTTTAACAGCAGTGAGATGGATTTCTTTAGGGTTCGCTTGGAACCTTGCACACAAGCATGTGGCAAACATTATATCTGGTCTACTAGCAGTTAGGTAAAGCAATGAACCAATCATACCTCTATAGCCTGTGATATCTACCTTGGCAGAACTTTCACATAAACCAATTTTGACAGCTATAGTTGAAGGTGTCTTTGCTGATGAGCACTCCTCCATGTGATATTTCTTGAGGAGTTCCTTGATGTACTTAGATTGACAAATAAATATTCCATCTTGTCTCTGACTTATTTGTAATCCAAGAAAGAATTTCAGTTCTCCCATCATGCTCATTTCAAACCTACCCTGCATTAACTTAGAAAACTTCTTGCACAGAAGCTCATTAGTAGACCCAAATATAATATCATCCACATAGACTTGGACTAGTATTATATCATTCTTATGTCTTTTAGTGAAGAGCGTTTTGTCTATGACACCTCTTATAAAACCATTTTCTAATAGAAATTCAGAAAGAGTGTCATACCATTTTCTTGGGGCTTGCTTAAGACCATAGATAGCTTTGTAAAGAAAGTAAACATAGTCCAGATGATCTTGATCTTCAAAACCAGGAGGCTGTTCTACATACACTTCTTCATCTAGCTTACCATTCAGAAAGGCACTCTTGACATCCATTTGATAAACTTTGAATCTTGAATAGGATGCATATGCCAAGAATATTCTGATGGCCTCAAGTCTTGCCACTGGAGCATAGGTCTCGTCATAATCAATGCCTTCAGCTTGAGAATAACCTTTAGCTACCAGTCTTGCTTTGTTTCTTATCACAGTGCCATCTTCATCTAGTTTGTTTCTGAATACCCATCTTGTGTCCACCACTTTTCTATCTTTAGGTCTGGGTACCAGCTTCCATACTTCTAGTTGCTTAAATTGATTGAGTTCATCTTGCATAGCAATCACCCAATCAGGATCAGATAGAGCTTCTTCTACTTTCTTAGGTTCCATGACAGACAGAAACCCAGAATAATTACATTGATTCTGATAAGCTCTTCTTGTTTTCACACCAACATCTGGATCACCAAGAATCAGCTCAAAAGGATGAGCTCTATTCCAAACAGTTTGTCTGGGAAGAATTGATCTTGACGATTCGCCTTGATCTTCAGTATGATGTTGAGTATGACTTGTTGACCCTTCATTATCTCCCCCTGAGTTGTTGCCAGTTTGACTTGTTGATGGTTCAAGAGTATCAGTGGTGTCTTGAAAATTATCATTGTTTTCACCAGCATCACCTTGATCATTACCACCAATATTTGGATTATTATTATCAGCAACAACGTCAGGTTGATTGTCATCATCTGAATCTGAGTCTGACATATCATCAAACTTAAGCTTTTCAGATGGATCTTCATTTTGGATATTTGGGAGTTTCGTGTCATCAAATGTAACATTGACACTTTCCAAAGTTTTCTGTTGATCAATAAGATACACCTTGTAGGCTCTTCTAGTATAACCAATAAATATTGCTTCATGTGCTTTTTCTTCAAATTTACCACCTTGATCATCTCCTTCTTTCAGCACAAAGCATTTTGTCCCAAATACATGGAAGTACTTGAGAGTTGGTTTCTTGTCATGTAGAGCTTCATAAGGTGTCTTCATTAAGTCTTTATTGATAAGTGTTCGATTCTGGGTATAGCATGCAGTGTTGACAGCTTCAGCCCAAAAGCTCAATGGAAGCCTTGACTCACTTAGCATTGTATGTGCAGCTTCAATCAAGGTTCTATTCTTTCTTTCAACTACCCCATTTTGCTGAGGAGTTCTGGGAGCCGAGTACTGTCTAGTTATACCCTTTTCAATGCAAAAGTCATTCAGAACTGCATTCTTGAATTCAGTTCCGTTGTCTAACCTTATAGCTCTTACTGGACGATTAGAATCCAGCTCAATTAACTTAATGTGATCAACTACCAGTTGTGGAGTTTCATCTTTTGAGTTCAGAAATAGTACCCATGTGAATTTTGAGAAATCATCAATAATCACTAGAGCATATCTTTTTCTTGACATAGACATCACACTAACTGGACCAAACAAATCCATATGGAGAAGTTGTAATGGTTCAGTTATTGATGATATGTTAGTGCTCCTGTGAGTTGCCCTTTTTAACTTCCCTTTTTGACAAGCATCACATAGACCTTCCTGAGTAAATTCAATCGAAGGTAAACCTCTCACCAACTCTCTTTTCACTAGAGTGTTCATTGTTTTGAAATTAAGGTGAGAAAGTTTCTTGTGCCATAACCAACTTTCATCAGTGGATGCCTTTGAATAAAAACATCTAATTTCTTCTGTGCTTCCAGAATTCATATTGGCTATGTACAAGTTTCCTTTTCTTACTCCAGTCAACTGTGGCCTTTCATTTCTCTTGTGTGATATTAGACAATTCTTCTTGTTGAAATGAACTTCATAACCTCTGTCACAGAATTGACTAATACTGAGCAAATTGTGCTCAAGGCCATTCACAAAAGAGACATCTTCAACGATAACATTTCCAGCTTCTAATCTGCCATATCCATCAGTTTTACCTTTGCTGTTATCTCCAAAGGTAACGACTGGGCCGGCCTTCTCCACCACATTTGTCAGCAGGGCTTTATCTCCGGTCATATGCCTTGAACATCCACTGTCCAGAATCCACATGACTCGATCAACCTGTTTCAAACCCTGCAATGACAAATTGGTTAGACTTTCTTCGGAACCCAAATTTGATTGGGTCCGGAGTACTTAAAGAATTGACGTTTATCAGGTAAAGCAACACTTTTTATCTTAACAACATTTTCTTCAGGTACTGGACATTTAACCCTGTAAACAGCTTTAACTTGTTTTGGTTTAAGCTTGGGTAACCATGTCTTTACCAAATCCTGAGAAAGACTTGAAGTCTTAATCTTAGAATTAGGTGATGTTACAGTCCTGGATCTAACATGTTTATTTCTGCTCATCTGCTGTCTAGGAGCATTCTTATCAACACATGCATGATTACCGTTAAAGTAAGCAGACATTATATTAAAAGCACAAGACATGCAATTAACAGCATCGCATTTCTTATGAGCAGTATCAATAACAGGAATAGCATGCATGGTAGATTTGTTGTTGCATTTATTCATGTTGTTACTTCTGCTACTAGTTTTCAATGAACTAGTAGACTCACCAACTCTTTCTGCTTTTACAAACACAGTCTTTCTATCTTTATCATTTTTAACAACTTGATTACTTTCTAAGACTACGCCATTAGCTACATCCTCAATGCGCATCTCTTCCTTAATGATTAAAGATGTTGTATCCAAAGGTTCTGCTATGGATTTCTTAAAGAGTGGATTACTAACACTCTTAAGCACTAATGGTATACCCCTCTCTACAGCACTGACACGGTTAGGGGTAATAATGCTTTTACGTCCAATAGCTTCATTATAATCAAACCCAATTCCTACAGTTTGATTAATTGCTTGTTGGTTAAACAACTCTTTAGCCACTTTACAAGAATTAGAAGTAGCACTAACCCTTATTTCTAGTTCAGCTATTGTTTCACGTTGTTGAACCACTATCTCTGCTAGAGACTTCTCAAGTTCTTTTAGCATTCTTATTTCTGATTTTTGTATAACATGGCAATTTTGTACATCATGTAATTCTGATAATTGATTACTAAGATCTGTATTTAACAAATTTAGCCTTTCAATCTCTCTATTAGCATTACCCAGTGTATCAGTAAGTTGATAAATATATTGACTTTCAGTACATGATACCTCAGATGATGTACCACTGGAGTTATCAGATTTTGCCATCAGAGCAAGATTGCCATACTCTTCATCTTCAGAGTCTGTATCATCCCAACTCTTTCCAGCAGCCACATAGGCTCTACCTGTCTTCTTCTTCTCAGATCCAAAGTCTTTTCTTTGGTTTTGTTTTGGCTTCTGACATTCAGTAGCAAAATGTCCAAGTTCATTACAATTGTAGCATCTAATTTTACTTCTTTCAACTGTTCCGGTTTTGTAACCTCCTCTGTTACTTGAGGATGAAGAACCTCCTCTCTGAAACCTGTTGTAGTTAGATTTGTACCTGAACTTGGGATTCTTCCTTAATCTGAAGTTGCTGAATTTCCTTACCAACAAAGCCATGGACTCATCTTCCAACTGATCTAGTTCTTCTAATGAATAGAAGTCACCTTCATCTGGACTAGCATTCGTTTGACCAACTTCAACTTCAAGCTTACCACTGTTAACTTTACAAGGTTGGATAACCTTATCTTCCATTTCCTGTTTGTTCTCAACAATAAGAGCTGTAGAAGTATTAGCAACTCTTCCTTTTCCATAAATCTCCTTTTGTTGAGATTGTTCCAGTTCATAGGTTTTTAAAACACCAAAGAGTCTTTCTATAGTTATTTCACTTAGATTCCTTGACTCTCTGATAGCTGTAATTGTTAGGTCGAATACACAATATATAATCAAGTACTGTATGAATAAGTAACAAGAACACACGTTTTAACTCTTAAAACTGTTTGGAATAGATAATTCCTCTCTCGGTGATGTAAAGTATCACAGAGAGCTGCTTAGGTTACAAGAATGTTATTCGTTCACGATGGATACCCTTCTAGGGTTAACCTAACTGTATTTATAAGATATACAGCTACGTACAATCGTAAATTGATTCTCCTAAAATTAAGCTATACAATTGATATCAATTACGATTGCTACACGTCTTCTAAGTCAACTCAATCTCTTTGATAGCTATCCAATCTTCAAAGATATCGCTTCTATATTAATATTAAATTAATCTTCAAACTCTGTTGACTCGTAGACGCTCCCAGTAGACAGACTTTAGCAAACTCTGTTCTCTCCATGCTAACAGTGTTTGCGCTTCCATGTATTCAGCTATCAGTGTTTACGCTTTCCTCTGTCAGCGTTTGCGCTTCCAGCAATCAGCGTATACTCAAACTCTGTTACAACTGCTTTCAATAACAAGTTAAACTCTCTTTACCTGTAACACTTAAACACTGACATTAAATCACATCAATTATATCTAACAATCTCCCCCAACTTGTTCATTAGAAAAATGTACAAGTTCATAATAATTGATGATGTCAAAACTAACAAATAAAAACACAGTGTTTAACATATAATCAGAGTTTAAACTTGACTTAGCAAAATTTACAGAAAATTTGAATTACTTACAGATTCTGTCTACCTAACCTCCTCAAGATCTGGAGTTGTTCTGAGATAATCAATCAACAACCTCCTCTCAGCATTCTCAAGTTCAATCTCCATAGCTACCTTGATCTCTCTTAAATCTGGATCATTCTCATCAGTTTGAAAAATAGCAGCTCTGAGATCATAGATCTTGTTTCTTCTCATTTCATTTCCCAATCTGATAAACTTCACTTCTTCAGACTTTACATTAAAATCTAGAACAGTAATCCCAAGATCAGTCTTCAGCTTTGTAGTTCCCTTCTGCATTTCAATCAAATTCCCATTCCAGTCTCTGTACTTTGGAACATACTTGCTGTATTTCATATGTCTATTTGCAAGATTCTGTATCATCTTTTGTCTGAGCACATTTGCAACTGATTGAGCTCTTTGATTTCTTACTCTGAAAATGTACAGAACATACTCTAGTTCTTCCCAGAATTTTAAATCAATATCATTCTCAGCAATCTTGAACACCGTTCCATCAGTCATGAAGTATAACAAGAAATCCTTCCCTAAACTTTTCTGATGAACAAGCTGTACTGACTCCAGTCTGTCTAAACTCTCTTGAGTGACACCACGACCTGGAACAGACAATGAAGAAGGATCTCTGGGAGCAACATTCTGTCTTTTATCTCTATGTGAGCCAATGCCTCCTTTGTTATATGCAATTTTACCAGATAAAGCTCTACCATCAGTAAAATCCATTGAAGCTGTAGCTGGAGCTGTAGCTGCAAGACTCGAATCATGAAGAGCACCTTTTCGAAATCTTGATTTCAACTGAGAAGACAGTATCGGTATAGTCACAACTTGTGTAGCAACAGAGGTTGTGTCTTTATTCTTCTGTACAACATGTGTACCAACAGAGGTTGTAATTATCATTTTATTCTTGCTCTCTTCACCCATCACTCCTTTTAACTTCAGCTTGGCATCAATAGAAGACTTTCTAATCAGCTTTCCTTTATCCTCTTCTTCTTCTTCTTCTTGAATATCAGATAATCTCTCTTTGATCTCAATTCCTTTCATTTCATGCCTTGAAGACTTTGAAGCTTTAACAACTTTATTCACTTTCTTGGACTTTTGAGCTTTTAAATGCTCTTTCTGCAACAGCTTTTCTTCAGCTTGAATATCCTCAAGTGTAGCTTCAGCATTCTCTTCACGAAATAGTTTCACAGCCAATTCTTCATCTGTTTGTGGATTGTCAGAGAATGACAAATCCTTTGGCTTTGAACCAGAAGTACTCTGAGCATTTGTATCTATCACCAAATTAGGCTTTGACCTTGTAGACCTCCCATGTCCTTGTCTAGAATTTGCATTTCTTAAGCCCTTCTCAGCATTGGTACCTTCATCATCAAGATGATCTTTCTTTGGCAGAGTTTGAGTTTGCTTACACTTGGTTTTAGCAATTCTCTCCCCCTTTTTGACATCATCATCATCATCTTGAATCAGAATTGAGGTGATTAATTCAAGAGAGTTTGCAATTGAATCAATCTGATTTTGTGGTTGTGCAACTCCTGTACTCTTAGCTTCAACTGAATCACTGATTGACTCACTAGTAGAGGCAACAGAAGCAATAGGTTCTTGAGCAGAAATAGGTTCTTGAGCAACCTGTTTTCCTTTATCAACTGGAGTTTGCTCTGAAGAAAGAACCTTTTCTGGTTTATCAACCTCCTCATTATGAGCAGAACCATGATTAGCATCAGAGTTCAACTCAGTGTGTGATGCAACCACAGTGTCTTCAAGAACAACAGTAGGCCCATCAGCAACACCAGTATCGATAGAAAGTGTAACCTCCATGAGTGGTGGAGTAGATGCTTCATGATTAAAAGAAAGTGGAGTTTCAGCAAACTCTTCCATTGGAGACAAAACATCTCTAACAGCTTCATTTTCTTGAACCTTAACAACTTCTGGTTCAGAAAGCTTGATAACCTCTGGCTCACCAGTAGGAATATCAAAAGAGATTTTCTCTTGAGCCTCTTCAACATGCTCATCATCAGAATCAGTTAAAATAAGCCTTCTCCTCTTAGCTTGAGGTACTACAATAAATTCTTCTTCTGCACTAGAAGGTCTATTTGCCCTTTGTTTGAATCTTCTAGCATGTTTGGTGTTGATTGCAGTATGTATCTTCCTTTTTGGCTTTTGTGATGATTGTGGATGAGTGGTAGTGACAGGGTTTGTTGGTTCAGTAGTCATGTGGTCAGATTGTTGTTGAGGTTCTGTTTGTGTTTGAGGTGATATAGGTTGATCAGTGGTTGTTGGTATCGGCTCAGGTGATTGAGTAGGTTGAGATGGGATGTTTTCTGTACGATCAGTGGCTAAAGGTTCAGGCATAGATTGTGGTTCTGGTTGATGTGGTTCATGTGAGTCATGGTTTGATGATGAAGAATCTTGTGGTTGATTGACAAAGTTCTGTAAAGCAAGTGGCAATACTAAAGGAGGTATGTCTTTTCCAACATCTTTGTTAGTCATATCAGAGAATATTCTCTTAGTGACTCGAAAAGGTTGAATTTTATCAGCTTCATCAATAGTTAACCCAGAAGCACATGCATTGAACAGAAGTTGACAAAATCTAGCAAAGTAAACTGTAGTAGACTCTGACAACTTATCACCCAAATTCATTAAAACATATCTACCAAAATCAAAATTACTGCCATAGAGTAGAGAATACCCAATTTGCAGACTGTCCATTGGAATAGCATCCCAGTTGGTGATCTTCTTTTGGAATGTCCTGGTGATACAATCAAAGAAAAAATTCCACTCTTTTCTCAAGTTTGGCCTCTTCACACTGCCCAGCTTGGCAAGTGATTCCATGTACCCAATCTCTGTTAGCATTTCCCTCAGATTTTCCTCAGAGACAACTTCATATGAAGTGTGTGTGTGTCGAAATCCATGACATCACGAACAGTTTGTGGAGTAATCACAAACTCTTGGTCTTCATGAGAGAAGATGATAGACGGAGTTTCACTATCTCCTCCTTCTATATATCTTGAATTTTGCCAGAAACTAACAACTTGGGAAGCAGATAGAGTAGCCGGTTCAACCAGCGCTTGCCCAATCTCAGAATTTCGAAGAAAATTTTGCATTAGATGGAACGCCTCTGGAGCCCGGCCGTTCTCAAGTAAAGCTGCAGAATTGTTAGGCACAAAACGTAGACCAAAGACAGTGAAAGGTTTAGTTGCCATTGAATCAAGAAATAAGCAAGAAGCAACTGTGAAAATGTTTTGCAAGAAAGGTGTTTGTGAAAATGCCAAAGTGAAGAACAAAGATGTTTTCTGTTTTGGTAAAGTGAATACGAGTGGGTAAAAGTGATTGTGAGAAAAAGTAATTTGAGTTTTAATTAAAAACTAAACTCAAAAGATTTTACTTGAAAACACACAACTGTTCCCTTGAAAAGTGTAAAAAATGAGACACATTGATGAGTGAGTGGGACACGTGTCACACATGCAACGGTTCACTTAATACATGCGCAGTAAAAGCCATTATTACCGCTGTCGTTCCGTTTATCAAGACACGTTACCACTAATTACACCAATTAACAGTTGTCACTTACTCCATTTACTCCAAAATTTTCAATTTATCTTAATGAAAATTTACCTTAGAGTACATAACACAATCAATCAGTGTTTGTCCAATACTCATTCTTTATCACAAAAACCCTTTCAAAAATGCACAGTCGTGATTTTCGTGTGTGAGTAGCAGAGTTTACCAAATCAATTTTTATAGCATCTAATATTTCATAAAATCCATAAATCAAAACAATAAACACTGAATGCACAAACTCTCATATTAAACACAGAGTATATGATGAATGCTAAACTCTGTAGTTCCTTAATTACAGAAATCTGAATATCCCTGTTCCAGTTTATGTTCATGATTATCCAAGTAAGCACACAGTCACTATAGACAAAAATAACAAGAGATAAACATCAAAGCATCATCCAGTGAGTTACATGTCAAGGATTGTCTCACAAACTCTCACATCACACAAGTGTTTAGGTGAAGTGTTTACTCTCAGATTCATTCAGTAAAGGCAGATGCTACCATAAGCTTGAATGTCCACCATATCTACACCACTTCGATTATATTTATGCACAAATCAAAAGGACTTTGTTCAGGGTTATAATTGAGTGAAATCAAACAGATGAGAAGAGATGAGAATTTCTAACTGAACAATTTATTTGATCAAAATATTCAGTCAAATGATTAGTACATATTTGTACAAGATGATCAGTATATATACCCCCTTTTTTTTTTATATATACACTGAGTAAGATATCTTTTCTTAAGAAATACTCACCTGCTTGAATTTGATTTAACAAACGAATATAACTGCTCTTAATACTTCAGTATTCAAGAAAAATGAGCAGTTAATTTGGCTCAAAGGGGTTTACTAAGGGTTGTGTTTTATGAACAGTGTTTGAAGAAAGATGGTTAATCCTAATGCCTTTATCATCTTCATGCACACATATATCATGTAGTCCCAAAATGGTTTAATGCAAGTTCTAGAGCAACATACTTACTGATGAACATCACACAACAATAAAGTCTGATTGATATAAAATGTATCAATCACTTATTCAGCTCAAATTCTCACAGGGTTTAGACATGAACTGTTTCTCACCAAAATAAACAATGACACATCTCAAGTTTTAAAATTTTCACAAGTGCAAACAAAGAATCATCAAGAATTAAGTATGACTTGAAAACAGAGTGTCACTTATCAGAGTTTAGAGTTCATCAATATCAGAGTTATTCATGAGAGGCAATGCATGCAGTATTCATAGATTCAGAGTTTAGGATCAAATAAACTAAGAGATGCTCTAAATATGAAACAGTATCATGCTGTGTTAACTTACTGTGCAGTTTCTGATTAGATTACAGTGACTCAAAAAGAATCTTGATTCACTGAAAATCATGCTCTATACATTTTTCTTCATCGGTATTTTCATTCAGACAAAAATCAACTCAGAATTCACAGAGTTTAACAAACGTATTAACAGTGTATGACCAACAATCATGCTGACAGAATTTAATTAATAAGGTTCACATAGCACTTTAGCAATTTACAGAAATATGAGCAACACATTTTATTTGAAAGAGTTTGAGTCTAACCAACATGTTTAGTCAAAACCAGATACCATCCCTAGTTCATTGACCAATCTTGTAAATGTTGCTTCACTTAGAGGCTTTGTGAAAACATCTGCAAGTTGTTGATCTGTAGGCACAAAGTGAAGCTCAATATTGCCTTCCTCTACATGCTCTCTGATAAAGTGATACCTTATGCTGATGTGTTTGGTCATTGAGTGTTGTACTGGATTACCTGTCATTGCAATAGCACTTTGATTATCACAGAAAATAGGTATTTTACTATACCTCAACCCATAATCCAGTAGTTGATTCTTCATCCATAAAATCTGTGCACAACAGCTACCAGCAGCAATATACTCTGCTTCAGCTGTAGATGTAGATATTGACTTCTGTTTCTTGCTGTACCAAGACACTAGTCTGTCACCAAGAAATTGACAACTTCCACTTGTGCTTTTTCTGTCAATCTTACAGCCAGCAAAATCTGCATCAGAGTAACCAAGTAGCTTAAAATCTGATTCTCTTGGGTACCACAGTCCTAAGGTTACAGTTCCCTTGAGATATTTGAAAATCCTCTTCACAGCTGTTAAATGTGGTTCCCTTGGATCTGCCTGAAACCTTGCACACAGACAGGTGGCATACATGATATCAGGTCTACTAGCTGTTAAATAGAGTAGAGAACCAATCATCCCTCTGTAACTTGTCATATCCACTGATGAACCTGTATCTTTGTCCAGTTTTGTTGCAGTTGCCATGGGAGTTGTTGCAGATGAACAGTCAAGCATACCAAATTTCTTGAGAAGATTTCTGGTATATTTTGCTTGATTAATGAAAATTCCATCATCTGTTTGCTTCACCTGTAAGCCTAGAAAATAGCTTAACTCTCCCATCATACTCATTTGATATCTAGACTGCATGAGCTTGGCAAATTTCTTACAGAGTTTATCATTAGTAGATCCAAAAATGATATCATCTACATATATCTGAACTAAGAGCAGGTCATTACCAGATTGAAAGTAAAACAGAGTTTTGTCAATAGTACCTCTATGAAACCCACTTTCTAGTAGAAATTTAGCAAGTGTTTCGTACCATGCCCTAGGTGCCTGTTTGAGTCCATAGAGTGCTTTGTCTAACCTGTAGACATGATCTGGATATTTTGGATCTACAAAACCAGGTGGTTGTTCAACAAATACTTCTTCTTCAAGTTTTCCATTCAGAAAAGCACTTTTCACATCCATTTGAAAAACCTTGAATTTCTTGTGAGAAGCATAGGCAAGAAACATCCTTATTGCCTCCAACCTGGCAACTGGTGCAAAAGTCTCATCATAATCTATTCCTTCCTGCTGTGAATAGCCTTTAGCTACCAGTCTTGCTTTGTTCCTTGTGATCACACCATCACTATCAGTTTTATTTCTGAAAACCCATTTAGTACCAACAATAGATCTGTTCTTTGGCCTTGGTACAAGGGTCCACACCTCATTTCTCTCAAATTCATTTAGCTCTTCTTGCATTGCTGTTATCCAGTCAGCATCTTTCAGAGCTTCTTCTACTTTCTTTGGCTCAGTTTGTGACAAGAATGCATGAAACAGACATTCATTTGTTGTTGCACTTCTTGTCCTTACTCTTGCATCTGGATCACCAATAATTAAATCAGGTGTATGTGACTTAGTCCATTTTCTTGCAGAAGGCAGATTGCTTCTGTCATCATGTGATCCTCCCCCTTGATCCATGCTCTTCTTGCATTGCTGTTATCCAGTCAGCATCTTTCAGAGCTTCTTCTACTTTCTTTGGCTCAGTTTGTGACAAGAATGCATGAAACAGACATTCATTTGTTGTTGCACTTCTTGTCCTTACTCTTGCATCTGGATCACCAATAATTAAATCAGGTGTATGTGACTTAGTCCATTTTCTTGCAGAAGGCAGATTGCTTCTGTCATCATGTGATCCTCCCCCTTGATCCATGCTCTCCTGATTTTCTTGGTGCCTTTCTTCACTTTCTGATGCTCCCCCTGAATGTGACTGCTCAGAATTTGAATGTTCAGAGTTTGAATCAACAGTGTTTGATTCAGAGTTATCAATTGAGTCACTATCAGTGTTTGAATTATCAATTTGATGTGATTCTTCATGCTCCCCCTCAACTGGTTCTTCCCTTGTTTCTGATTGAAAAGTTTCTTCAGTTTTTACCAGTAGAGGTTCAGAATTGACCTCAACAGTGTTTGTCAGATCTATATCATCCGAGTTTAATAAATCTTCATTTTCAAAGTGCAGTTGATCATGCTCATTAACATCTTCAAGTCCAGTTATTTTCTTGTCATCAAATGACACATGAATAGACTCCATGATCACTCTGGTTCTCAGATTATAAACTCTGAATGCCTTTGTTGACAGTGGATAGCCAACAAAAATTCCTTCATCTGCCTTTAGGTCAAATTTGGTCAACTGTTCAGGATGAGTCTTCAACACAAAGCACTTGCATCCAAAAATATGAAAATATTTTAGATTTGGCTTCTTCTTCTTCACCATTTCATATGGTGTTTTACCATGCTTGTTGATCAGTGTTGCATTTTGAGTAGAACAAGAAGTTTGAACTGCTTCTGCCCAGAAATAAGTTGGCAACTTTGCTTCATCTAGCATGGTTCTAGCAGCTTCTATCAAAGTTCTGTTCTTCCTCTCCACTACACCATTTTGTTGTGGAGTGCCAGGTGCAGAAAACTCTTGTTTGATCCCTTTACTCTTGCAAAATTCTTCCATAGATGAATTTCTGAACTCAGTTCCATTGTCACTTCTGATTATCTTCACTTGATACTCTGACCCTTTGTCCAGTTGGATTATATGTTCTGTTAGTGTTACTGATGTTTCATCCTTCTTTGCAAGAAAATATACCCATGTGAATCTGGTATATTCATCAACAATGACTAATGCATATTTCTTCTTTCCAAGAGACATCACATTCACTGGACCAAAAAGATCAACATGTAGTAGATGATAAGGATCAACAATTGAAGACTCAGATTTGCTTTTGAAGGAGACTTTTCTCTGTTTAGCCTTTTGACAAGAATCACACAGTCCTTCTACATTCAACAAGGACTTTGGTAGACCTCTTACAAGATCATTCTTGATTAGCTCATTGATGTTGTTCAGGTTCAAATGAGAGAGTTTCTTGTGCCATTTCCAACTCTCTTCACTGGACATTCTTGTAGACAGACACACTGCTTTTCCATCTGAGTTGGTTGACAATTTTATTTCATAGATGTTGTTGTGTCTGTTTCCAACTAGAGCAACTTTCCCTGTAGATTTACTGATCACTTGGCAATATTCAGGCTGAAAATCTACATGATATCCTCTGTCACAGATTTGACTCACAGATAGCAAATCATGCTTGAGTCCTGGAACCAGAGCTACATTTGTGATGATGACATTTCCAAGATTAATATTGCCATATCCCAATGTATGTCCTATGTTGCCATCTCCATAGGAAACTTCTGGGCCAGCCTTCTCCTCATACTCTGATAGCAGGGCTTTATTTCCAGTCATGTGTCCTGAACATCCACTGTCCACGACTAGGGTACTGACCCTGGTGCCCTGCAATCACAAACAATCACTGATTATTAGTTTTAAGGATCCAGACTTGCTTGGATCCTTTGGCTTTCTTAATTCTGTTAGCTTTTGCAGCGGAATTCACATTAACAGAGTTTAAGCTAACTTTTTCAGAGTTTACTTTAACCCATTTCAAATTTGGTTTGGGTTCATAGTAATTATAGTAAATAGCATGATAATCTCTGCAAGTGTAAATAGAGTGCCAAGTACTTCCACAGTGTTTACTGCAGTGTTTGAAATGGCAAATGAACAGCTTCTGGAACCATTCTCTCAACAGGATGAGTCCATTGAATTTCGCCAGTCGGCCATGGCATCCTGTAATGTGTCAAGCACAACCCCACTGTTATTACTAACAATGGGAGAACATGTAGAACTGGATGAAAATAGGGACACATTGAGAGGAGAGCACTTAGGAACTGAAACAGTGCCTACCATAGTCACGGTAGAGGAGCCTTCACAGGCTAATGAGGGAAATCTTGACTCTCCGCCAAAATTAATAGATTCATCATCTCCCCTCCCAGGAGGAACATTCTTGGCTCCCTCAAGGGATTTTCCACTCGTAGTTTCAACTGGAGAAAGTGGAAGGCAACTCAGTCTTTCTGTCACTGAAGCAATTCAGACTTCAATTCCAACTGACATGACAGAAATGACTGTGGATAGGGATTTGTGAACTCCCATTGCACCACCACTGACCTTCCAAGAGGAGGCTAGGGTGATTTTACCTGCAGGTACACTTTCTAGAACAGCTAAGGAAATAGTGAGGAGTGATGTGAGGATCACCACTAAATTGAGTGAAACACATGCACGTCAGATGAGTGAAACTCAGAGTGATAATCAGGTGAGTGCACACACTGACACATACACTCGTTCATTGGAAGAAAAGATTAAAGCTCTAGAAAAGGAACTTGAGGCAACTAAAGCTGAAGCAAATTTACTTCGAGCACAAGTGGATGGACCGTCTTCTTCATCTACCTCTGTCAACAGTCAGCTTATGGGAGTGAAACATGACATTCAAGTAATGAAGACTGCATTTAACACCAAGATCAATACTCTTGAACTCTCTCAACAGATAATCTCTGACTCCTCGGACATAACAGTTACTCAAGACAGAATTATTACGGCTTTTTCAAATAAGGTTGAAGACATTCAAACAGAAGTACATGAAAATCAGTTATCTACTGAAAGTCGTCTTAATCGGATTGAAAGCCAAAGTGCACATCAAAGTCAAGGGCTAAAACACTTATACAATATGATTAGCCGCACTATCATCCCCACAACAGAAGAGGTAGAATTCTTTCAAGGAAAAGGTGGAGATGGTGATGAGCAAGACCCTGAAGATGGTGCATTTGATAAATCTGTAGAGGATTCCTCAACTAAGGGGGAGAAGTCAACAGGGGGAGCTGGTACTAAAGGGGGAGACAAAGACAAATCAACAGGGGGAGAATTTGATAAAGGTGACAAGGGAAAGAAAGCTCAATCAGCACCGAAGGATGACACTGTAGAAGGTTATTACTACTCAGGTGAACCTGATAACCTTGATGTTTTTGCTGATTTAGACTTTTCAGATAAAGGTGAAGCATTTGGAGAACCAGATTTCAATTTCTGGGATGAGGATGAAGAAGTTGTAGTTCCTGATCCTGCTGAACTCCAAAGAATGAATTTTGAAGCCAATCAAGAACTTGAACAAAATGAAGCTAATCTGACAATGAGAGAAGAAAGACTCAGAAAAATAATGGAACAGATGTCTCATAATGAAAGGCTTCAAAAGGCTGAACAGGAAGCACTTCAACAGCAACATTCTCAAAAGCTTCAAGCAAGAAGGATGTACATTAAGTACAAGAGTGGTGATAAGTGGGAGCGTGCTCAAAGAATCATAGATTCACCACAAACTTTTGGCTGTGATGATCGTCGGTTAGGTGATATGTTTCAAAGGTTTAAAGATAAGAACCCTTTCCAAGATGATTATCTAAGAGCTTTGAAGTCTGAAATTTTAAGCATAACTTGTGCAACTGATCGGATGGAAGAGTTACTAATCTTTGTTCATTGTCATAAGCTTGGAACTCAAAAGGTATCTCTTCAGTTCTTCTATGATAGATCACTTTCAGAACTTTGGGTAATGAGACCAAAAGTCAGAACTTCTTATGAACTTGGTGTAGTACTTCATGAAAAATTCCTAGATTTCGCTGAAAAAGCAGGTCCTGAAGTAATTAGTAATCCTCCTCAAGTTAAAGTTCTTATAGGAGATGTCATTCACACTGTTAATCTTCAGACCAAGGAACTCCGTGAACATCATGCCAGACACTTGGTGTATGTTGAATATGCTCTACGAAATAATGGTTTTGCAACTACATTGAAAAGTGAAGCTGCAGATCATATTAAGTCTTATGCTCAAGACAACATGAAGAAGTACAAGTTTTATCAAGGTGAGTCAAGAAAGAAGCTGGGAATACCTCTTGAAAAACCACTAGTTGGAACACCTCTAGTTCATCCAGTGTCATCATCTAGAAGAGAATTAATTACTGATGCAGAATTGCACGAGATGCTTCCAGACTTGGATGAACCTGAAGAAGGAGAGATAAGGAGAGAAGACAGCCCGAAGTGAAGAATCGCTCTACATGTTATATCTTTAGAGCTTAGATAGAACAAGATAGGTTAATGTGAAATATGATCAGTCTAGAGGATCATCTATCTTGTATTTATCTTTTATGTTTGAATCTGGAAATGTTAAATATAAACCAGAACCATTTTCATTATTTACTTTGCAATTACAGTTTTACCTTTTACTAGTTTAAGTTGAGTTAGTTGAGTTATCCTCTAGGAATTTGCTTGTTAATTTTTAACAAACAAATAGGGGGAGATTGAAAGGCATATGACACAGCCTATTTGTAGTTCGAGGATTCGACTCAACTTCAATTAGATTGTAATAAGTAATTAATACTCACTGTCTCAGGAATCTCACAAAGTACTATATGTCAGAAGAAAGAAGAAAGTCAATCTATAGTTTTGATGTTTTACACTGGAAGAAGAGTCAGTTTACTGATCATGCCCCAGTTCAGCATTGAAGCAATTGGATTCGTTTAAAGTGACAGAGATTACCGTGGAGACAGCATAAGTACAGGAGTTACTAAAGAGTGCTAAGAAAGTATGTGGATCACAACTGAGAGTCAAATTGAAGAACAGACACTACTAGAAAAACTACATTAGACATCACACTTTAGACATCGTCCAGAAAAGCCACCGATGTTAAAAGCATCTATTACATCGAAAAATAAGAAACCGATGTCTAATAGTAATCTAGACATCGTTTTCCTCTATAAGCGATGTCTAATTCCCTTTTTTAAAAAAAGAAACCGCGCTCTTCCCTCTTTTATTTCCCCCTCTTATCAAAAATTTCCCCCCTTACAAATTTCCCCCCCCCTTAGAATTTTTTTCCCCCCCTTAGTCAAATAGCTCCAGCCCGCTTGTTCCAAAAAATAAAACATTAAAACTAAAAACATTAAGACCCCCATTTTCCCCCAAATATTTCCCCTCTTTACCCAAGAACCCTAGCCCTATTTTCTCAGTGTAAGTGTGAGATTTTATTAAACCTAATTCATCGCTGTTGAGAACGGAGGCGATTAAATCGGTGAGATTTTTGCGAGGTAGTGTAGTTAGAGGTGTTGTTGGAGAATCATCGAGCTATCACACTCGATTTCGTCTATTAATTCCGATTTCATCTATTAATTCCGGCAATTGCTCTCATCTCCGGCCGTATCCTCCTCTCTGTCTTGCTCTTCTTCTCCTTTCTCGCTCCTTCTCCCTCACACAATCGCCATCTTCACCGCTCATTGGTACTCACTTATATATAAGTAGTTTATATACACAGACATTTGTATGTATTGTTACTCCAGTTACTTACTCCACTGTTTCATTTGATGAGATAGACACAGGCGATGCGGATGCTCGTATTGTTCTCTCGTTTCGTGTTCCGGTCAGGGCTCTTTGTACTATGTATATGTGTATTTTATATAAGTGTTTTGATTTAATTGAATTCTGATTTTGCCTATGTTTGTGACTCCTCTGCGGAATTCATCGATTGATGTTGCTATTTTATGCTAATCTGTTTCTGAAAAATGGAACTGGATCTGATTGTTATTCATGCTCATTTCCAGACTCTTGCTAAGGTAAATATTCTTTACATACCTAACTCATTTACCATCATTTGTTTGATTATTATTTTTTTAACTGATTGATCTTGGACAATTCACTAGGCAGCAGAGCAGGACTATGAAAAGGAAAAACTAAATGAACGAATTGCAAAACTTTCAGGGGGTATTGCCGTTATTCAGGTGATCTTTGGCATCTGTATATTGATATTTGATTGCCGAGACAATTTCAATCTAACATGCCTTTAATTCATAATTTTTTGCTTGAGTACACAGGTTGGAGCACAAATGGAAACCGAACTTAAAGAAAAGAAATTGAGAGTAGAGGATGCCTTGAATGCAACAAAGGTATATATTCGATAGAGCTGCTGAAGTATTTGGCTGAATAATTATTGTGTATATCACTATGCTTGAACGATCCAGTACTTTGTTTCTTACAGGCAGCTGTTGAAGAAGGAATTGTAATTGGTGGTGGTTGCACTTTACTGCGCCTTGCAGCAAAAGTTGATGCCATCAAAGAAACTCTTTATAATGTTGAGCAAAAGGTAGCGTTTTTTGCTTGTGGCTTTTATCTATGGTGACATAGTAAAATTGTATGAAATTTTTGTGGGTTCTTTTATGATGTAAAATATGAATGACCGACAGGTAGGAGCTGATATTGTTAAGAGGGCATTGAGATACCCAATGAAGTTAATTGCCAAGAATGCAGGGGTGAACGGAAGTGTTGTGATTGAAAAGGTATCTTTCTTACTTTGTACGTGTCTGTGTGGTATAATGTGCCTAATGTTGGGTATTCTTCTAGAATTAAATGATCTCCACTATTTGATTCAGGTGCTCACTAATGATGATCAAAAGTATGGTTACAACGCTGCAACAGGAAAGTATGAGGACTTGATGGCTGCTGGTATTATTGATCCTACAAAGGCAAGTTGTTCTTGTTTCGCTTCCTTGTGATGTCCCTAATGATTTTAGGGCAACTTCTTCTCTTTTTAGGCTTGCACTTGCTGGTTAACAAAAACTTAGGTTGATGCGGATATCTACTTGTATACTGTATATGTGTTGTAGTTAAGGCTGCTGAATATATAAAAGCTTGCGTTGTCTTGTTTATATAATCGGCATATCGACATATGCACTATTTAATTTTCTGAAATTGACTGCATAGAAATATGCCTTTTAATTTAGTTATAGTGTTTTTGTGATCTATTTGATCAGCCATATGCACATGTATAATTATGTAGTCACTGTTTCAGATACATGCAGCCTCTGTTGTCTAGAATTCCAATAATGGTGGTGGAAGGAAATCATGAGATAGAAGAGCAGGTTGATAACAAAACATTTGAGGCTTACATCACTCGATTTGCATTCCCATCTGAAGAAAGTGGATTTAAATCAACATTCTACTACTCGTTCGATGCTGGTGGCATACATTTTGTGATGCTTGGCGCCTACACAGCATATGATAAACTAGACATGTTTTAATCGTGGTTTACATTCAGTTGTAAACTGGACAAAGTATGGAACACATGTTTTAATCGTGGTTTATGATTGTAAACTGGGCAACATTGATTTTGTAGGAACTTTAATTGCGTGGAGCTTTGATTTTGAAAGCTTATCTCGAGGTTTATAAAAACCCTATATTTTGTTTGGATTTTCCCCTGTTTTTAAATATATATGCTCTGTTGATTGTGATGCCTCTGTTGATTGTGATGCCTCTGTTGATTGTGATGCTCTGTTGATCACTGTTTCAGATACATGCAGCCTCTGTATTTTGCGAACTTCCATCCACCTAAGTTTGGTCGCAAAAGAAAAATGAGAAAAATATGTTGAAGACAATGGAGAGCATGTTTAGAAATGTAGAGATAAGTAAGAAAGTGCCAGCCCGGTTTAAGTTGCTGTATAAACACGCAACAGTTATGAAGGATAGTGGACTCTCGATACCAATTCCATGTGATGCAGAAGTGTTCGGATTTGAGAAAGTGATATACATATTGCATGAGAATATAATTGCCTTGCTAAACTTTGGTCAGATTGGCCAATCTGCAATATGTGCATATATGTCGTAAGTAAATTTGTTATTCGTCTAGTTCTGCATATATATTCCATAATGAAACTGTGATTTATTCTATTTTTTTTATTTCTAGTTACTTGCACACTGTGATTCGTGCTCGAAATGACTTGGAACTCTATGCATTTGTTGATCCCGCGGCCACATATAACATTAACAAAGATTTTGAAGCTTATATTGTTAAGCGGCTGAAAGAGGGCAATCCGGACCGCATGTTTTTCATGCCGCATAATCAGGAGTATGATTTTTCTAATTAAGTGTTTTAGTCTTGCCGTGTATTCTTTTTCTCTTTTTATAATTTTTTCTTTTTTATAATTTTCATAGTATGCATTGGATTTTGGTCATATTTTGGGAAGGTGACATTTACATCCTCAATCCTTTGCCTCAAAAGACACAATATACTGCACTACAGAATGCATTATCAAGGTAAAAAAATCAGTCTTAAATTGTTTTTAAGCATTTTAGTTCTGTGATTAATGATCTATTTTGTTATGTCAATCTCCTGTATGTATAGGGCCATTCAGTCATTCAATGCTGAAACTGGAAGGGGAAACAAACCTCCAAAAGTCGTCTATGTTGTT
The DNA here is from genome assembly GCA_036435485.1 of Saposhnikovia divaricata. Taxonomy (NCBI): domain Eukaryota; kingdom Viridiplantae; phylum Streptophyta; class Magnoliopsida; order Apiales; family Apiaceae; genus Saposhnikovia; species Saposhnikovia divaricata. Next base: position 130,187,683 of record CM071594.1, on the reverse strand, counting down.
GTAAGTATTTTCCGCACTCAATTAAGTTTATTTTCGTCTTTTAGCACTGATCAATATTGTAAATTTTGGATTATTTCTAGGGATCACCTAAACAGCCCGGAGGCAATGAATGCGGTTATGTGGTTTTGCGCTATATGGCTGATTTACTCAAGGATGAAGAAATGACTTTAATTCCTAAGGTATTAATGAATTTGGAGAATACTGAATAATATTAAGTGAAAAGTTATATATGTGCTAATTATTATCTGTGTGCTCTGTGTAATTTGTAGTGGTCCACCAAGACTAGGCTGACTTACACAATGGCTGAACTTGATGAGGTTCGTGTGACGACGCTTGAGCAAATCGAAGACAAAATGTGAAGGATTAGGTTTCCAGCTGCCACGGTCTTTTAATGTTAGTTCAAGGCAAATATTAGATGTTTATGGAAATACTTGGGTTTGACAATATCGTGCCGGTCATTTTGTTAAGTACGTACTAAGTAATTATGGTCTGTGGAGTACAGTAAGTTGATAAATATGTTGGTTTGTACTATAGCTAGCTAAGAGGCATATATGAATATTTGGATATATGAAGTTGGGTTTTGGTATGGTATTGTGTTTAGAATGATTTTCGTTTTTTTGGTTTATATATGGTATACTGCAGATGGGAGAATGATAAATTCGACCATAATTAACATCATGTAACCATTGTAAACGATGTCTATAGTTTATTTGGCAACAGCTTACCAATGTAAAACCAATGTTATATAAAACATTTTACAACAGCTGTCTAATGGAAAACCGATGTGTAAACAGTCTAATAACATCAGTACAGTAAAACCAAACTGATGTAAAACGACAGTAATACAACACTTGATCAACAAGTAACCGATGTAAAAAGGCTAATCTAACAACGATTATTTTAAACAATCGATGTTTATATCTGTATAGACATCGCTTGTGTAATAAAATATCATTGCAAACTGAATGGTTACTTGATGCAAAGACATCAGAATACGTTTTATAGCCGATGTCTATAATAAGGATATACATCGGTTAAAAACCGATGTCAAAAACCACCACCTTTCTCTACACATGCGAAGACATCACTTCAGTTTTTTTTTTACATCGGTTTTTAGCCGATGTCTAATGCCATTTTTGTAGTAGTGAGATATTGGAGTTAGTCGTTCATGAACCAGACAGTACATCGAACGTCAACAATTATCCAGTGGAAGTTTCTCAAAGTTTACAGTGATTCACAAGGAGTAAGTCAATTATTAATTAACTATATTATTAATTTAATTAAACAAATTAATTCAATTCGAATTAATTTATTTAATTAATTAATTAAGTTAATTAATCTCTGATTTATTCAATCAGTAATAATATATGGATTATACTATTTCGGAGAATTTTGGTTATACTATTTTTGAATTTCAGTTGAACTATTTTTTGGAAATTCAGTTATACTATTTCTGAAATAAGTGGTATACTATTTCTGGAATAATATAGATACTATTACTGCATTCGTAATAGTATACTATACTATCCCCGAATTTATACTATTCCCGAAGTTATATTATTTCTGGAATTAATAGTATATTATTTCTGAAGTATTATAGATATTATTACTGATCAAGTAATAATATACTATACTATTACCGAAATATTTAAACTATACTATTTCTACCAGTTATATTATGACCGAAATATTTATACTATTACCGAAGTTTTAAGTAAACTATTTCTAGGTAAATGTATATTATTTCTAAGTAAATCCATACTATTTTAAGGGAATGAGTTCTACTATCCCTAGGCTGCTATACTATCACCGTGCTAGTTATACTATCAGCGTGGCATCTATACTATCACCGTGTCAATGTGTAGCAGTTCAACAGAAGCAATTGTTGTGTTTTTGTATAAAAACAAACACATGGACAGAAGCAACAGACAGAAAAAAAACAAGAAGAAAAAAAGAGAACCAAGAACATAAAACACTCTCATCTTCTACACACAAGTGCTCAAGCTTTAATTCACACAATAAATTCAGTTCAAGCCTATTGTAATATCTGATCCGCTGGAACTTGTTTATTGATTACTCTTGTACTACTAGCGAATTAAGTTTCCTAGTTCATATCTTGATATCTTGATTTTAAGTAGCAAAATTAGAAAAGTTCATGTCGAATTTTCTAATTAGTTATTAATCTCTTGATATTAATTTGTAACACCCGTCAAGTTAATATATTGATATATTCAACTTGAATTCTGTGTTATATTATTCCGCACAAAATTTGTTTAAGATAAATTTTATTCAAAAACAAATTTCGAGAAAATGACATAGATTGTATTCAACCCCCCCTTCTACAATCTTATTGGACCTAACACTTTCTTCATATTTTTTGGTCTCCATGCGTAGTGCACACACTTGATATAACGCCCTAGAAAATTTCGAATTTAAAATTATTTATTTAATATAAATTATGAATTATATTATGTGAATATTGTGGTAAAGGTGGAATGTATGTGAAATTGTGTTTGTGTGATTATATGATGATTTGGGTAAGCTGTGAAGGTCGGTGTATTTTTATTTGTATTTTAGAGGATTTAAATATATTTAAATCATGCATTTTTGATCCTCTATCAATTTTATAAAATTATCGGAGGAATTAAAAATCGTGAAATCTCTCGAAATATTATCTTTATATATTTATTGAGTTTTTAAAATCGTTGGGTGGATTAATTTGGGTGTTGTGGTATTTTAAAATGATTTTAAGAATTTTATTGTATTTAAAGGATCAAAATTTGTAAAATCCATATTTAATTCATTTTTGATCCTAAAAATATTTTAAAAATAAGCGTGTGCTCGTAATTTTATACTCTCTATTTAAAAACGAAAAGTTTAATTTTCACAATTTTCTATTTAATTTCGATTTGTAAAAGTTGTTCATTTGTTTTAAAAGCGAAGAAGTAGTGTTTTAATTGGGCTCGAGAGGATTGTTAGTAGTAATATAATTTTATTGGGCCAAGCCCAATAAGAATTGCAATAAAAAAAACACACGGCAGGAAATCATCGGGGAGAGAGAAATTGAGAAAGAGGGAAGAAATTAGGGTTCTTGAATGGGGGAAATTGGGAGATATTAGTTGGGGGTTTGATTATTAAATCAATTGGGTAATATATATACATAGATATATACATGTGTGTATGTGTGCGTATGTTGAGCGTGTGCTATGATGGGGAGGCGTATGTTGAGCGTGTGCTATGATGGGGAGCTGGAGCGGAGTAAAAGGGGGAGGGGGAACACCGCGCGCTGGTGGTGGTGTTGTAGACTGCCGGAGCTGCTGTGGGTGACGGGAGTAGAGAGCAGCGGGAGAGGGATTGAAGATAAGGCCGGTGGGAGATGGGTTGGCGGTGGAATGGCAGAGAGAGAGAGAGAGAGAGAGAGAGAGAGAGAGAGAGAGAGAGACCAGCGGAGGGGCATATTTTTGGGGAGATTCCGGGAGAGAGGTTGGCGGGTTTGATGGCGGTTCATAGCGATGATTCATTCCGGCAGCGGTGGTGACTTCTGGTAGTGGTGGTGTTGGTATGTATACACTCCGCGTGTATATATCGTATTTTAATTATTTAATTTTCATAATTTAATTAGATTTAATTGCGAATATATTGTTGTAATTTTCGTGGTTTAATTCGGAGAGCCTATGGTGATTAATTATAATTGTTGGGATTAAATTGCGAGTTCGATAATATGTTTATGATTGTGGGTTGCTAATTATTATCATTGTGTAATAATTAGAGTTATACTTTCGGAAGTTAAATTTGGGGATTTTAATGTGGGTCGAAGTTGATTAAATGTTTTAATTGCTTATAATAGTGGGTTTGATTATATATATAGATGATTGTCAATTGTTAATGGTTAATTGTGAATTATTATTTGCTAATTGTAATTGTCGGAAATATTTTGTGGTCTCGTTAATATCGGGTTTAGTGATTGGGGGTTGTTAATTATGATTTTGGTAACAATTGAGGTTTTGATATAATATTTGGACTGGGTGGTCGTTAGTGGGTATTTATCAATCGTCGGATAATACATGGAGTTATAGGCCGAGTCATATTATCTGTTAAATGCAATACATGACAATTACGTGGTGATGAGTTAAACGTATGGTCAAAATGGTTTTGACTTAGTATTTTATAATTAATTAAACTTTATATTTGGTAGATGTTAATGTGGTGAATTCTGAAAGTACCACTTGCCCTAGAGGCTGTGTGGTATGTCTTGATTTAGTTTTGATTAAAATTGAGGGGTTGTGACCCCGGGATAGTCCAACTTACAAAAAAGGCTAATTCACAAAGTTTTCTTAAAATAAAAATTTAATTCCTGATTGTATGGTTTTAAAATGTTATTTATCAAAGTTTAATTGTTAGATTCATTTTATTATGTGTTTATCTGCGAGGAGTTGCAATGAGATCACAAGTCTTAAGTGTCAATATTTAAGAACTTGTGTAATTCTCTTCAACTAGTTCCTCGGGCTTACGAATATCAATGATTAACTATCACGAGTATAATTAATATACTTGAGTGATGTGATCATTGATATAGCGTAAGTAATAGTTAATGCTAGGGGTTGTTCCCTAGGGCTTACAAATATCAATAATTGACTGTCACGTGTACCATTAAAATGCGTGAGTGATACGATTATTGATGTAGCGTAAGTAGTAGTTAATGCTAATATAAATTATTTTGTGTTTACTGCATGTCGAGGCAGAATTCCTTATTTGCTATGTGCCGCATGTCTGTGCGGGTACTTTTCTTATATGTTTACTTTTATGTTGCTACAAGTTGAGGTAGCTCTATTTTCATATAATTTTTTTGGTAAATGGTTGAATTGAAAAATAGGGGAATAGTCCTATTTACGAATACTACATGCCGAAATTTTCTAAAATTCCCCTGCAAATATATATAAATCTGTTTAATTTATTGGATTTCAATGATTTAAAAGTATGTTATGATTTCTAAGGGTCTAGGTAAATATGTAATAGTTGATGTGAAGATTGAGGCGTGGTATTGTGTTGATGAAGTGTTTGCCACTAGATAGTATTTAGGTATTAAGTGGCCACCTGTGTTAAGTGTTTATGTGAAGTGTTTATTTGACCTACTTGGTTATACTAAAGCTATTCTGTGAATAAGATTGTATATGTTTATATATGATATGTGTAAAAGCGTTATAGGACGCGCATGGGTAGAATAGAGCCAACAATAAGGTTTTGCTTGAGTTAATACTGAAATAGTATATGATCTTGTAAAGGTTAGAATAGGAGACCTGGCCAAGAGCAGTGCGCGGGTAAACAGAAAAACATAAAGAATGACAGGTATCAAAGCCGATGGGTGTATTGACGTGGAAGTTGGTGAGTTACGTAGTAGAAATGGAAGTAGGGCCAAATAAAAGGCTAGCAAGTAAAGAATTGTCATGAAACTGAGTTATGGATAGATGTTAAGGTCGAGAACTCATTAAATCGAGGCAAGTGTCTTGCTCTTCACTTATCATTCAAGTGATGCAATTCAATTCCTTTGTGGTATGGATTGATCAAGTATGTTTAGAAAATGATATACTTTTTCAGTTAGCGTGAAAATGTTTATGTTTCCCACCCATAGTTCAAATACCAAATTTTCAAAGAACCTTATCAATAACTTTTTCCATCATATTATTTTATTCATGGGATGTTAAAGCCTCCTTAGTGGAAGGCCTTTCTTTTATTTTTATGTTGTTCCTAAAATTGTTTAAGGAGCTCTCTAAATAGAGAGAATTCAAGTTTTAAATTCCTGTTAATACCTGTTAATAAAATTTCTGATTTTTAGCATAATTTCACCAGTGAACCCTTTCTCTTTAAAAATGTTTTCTCCAAATTGATTTGAAATTTATTATCCTAAAACTGTCTTTTTGCAATTAATCGTTCAAGCTGTTTTACTCATTTACGTTGAGTCAAACCATACCATGTGTTGAAAGATTTTATTATTTCGCAATGCTTAATCATGTTCCGGCTCCAACTTAGAATTTTACTGATGATTATCTTGTTGCACTATATATCTTTTATTGTTGCTCAATTCGATTTTCTCTTTAATCGAGTTATTGATGTTATGACCCCCAATTACTTATAGTTATCTTGTTGATATGGATTCAAAGTATTGTTCTCTATATTCTCCACCCCACTTATTACTGAAATCGTCGGTATTTAGTAAAGATCTTGACTAGTTAGTTATTCCCTTGTATCGTATCGAACTTGTCGATACCTGCAGATATTGTTGTTTCTTCATTAACTCTTAATCATGAGTTATTCTGGACATGAGTTTCCAGTTGTTCGGTTGACAAAGGTTGTCGATTGTTCCGACACCTAATGCGTTTGACTTAGAATTGGAAATGTTTTTTTTTAAAATAGATGTCCCTTCGGGGAGACCATATTATGGTCAATAAATGTCCCTTCGGGGAGACCAGATTAATTGTCAGAAGTTAAGGCCAATGTGTGTCATGGATCCAATTAAGGACATTGCTATCTGCATTTGTCCGGGGTTAGTGCGTGACTAATCAGCAGCCTAACCTTGATGTTTTTTTATAAATAAATAAAAATTCCAATTCTAATCTATACTCTGAAATTGAGATGTTTGGTTCTTGACTCCTTGGAAGTCTGTTTTAATAATATTTGATATTAGAACTCTTGTCGGTTCTAATTTTTGATGCACCTTGTTAATGGTGAATTGTTGGCCCTCGTGAAAATCTAAAGGTTGATATAGCTGATTCCTTCATAGAATGAAATGAAACCCCTTTATTTATCAGAATTATCATCGTTATTGAAATTGTTATCACTATTGCACTTGCTGAGCATTGTTGGCTCACTCTTTCTTGTTTTCTTCAATTAATAGAGAAGGTTAGTGAACCTAGTAATGGTCATTGGTGTTGCTTTCCCAGCAGCGAGAGGAAACGATCAGGTTGCGGATTCTCATTGGTTAGTGGTTGGGAATTCGTCAAGGATGGATATTCAGTTAGACAGTGATTTTATTTATTCATAGAATTGTATAACATTTTATTCTGAGGATGGATTGTAATAGTAATTTGACAGTTGTTTCATACCATAACCTGTATATGATCTTGGTTAAGGGGTTTTATTATTATATGTTGTTTACATCCAGGATTGTATAATGTTGTTAGTGGCTAGTGGCCCCATATCTGTACCCCGGATTTTGGGATGCTACAAGTTGGTATCAGAGCTACAGGTTATGGTCACTGAAATAGAATAGGAGGGTTTGGGTACGTGTATAGGATAGGCATCGGGTAGAACTGTTTAGGATAAGGATCGCATTAGGATACTTCGGCAAGCATTGCGACGTTAATCGGTCTTTCGACTTATCACGCGAGCAGAAGTTTGAATCGTTTAAGGATTGGGCTATTAGCAAAACAGCAAACCCAAAGTGGCATAAGCTAAGTGGACAGCTGGAGCTATCTGTTCGGGGTACGTTATCTCGAGATTTTTGCGTAGAGTCTAGAACTTTCTACGATATTAGTTTCGATGTGAACGTTTCGGAGATGGTACGAGAAGATTAAGAATGCGAAGTGGGAAGCGATTACTAGCAAGAATTGGAAGTTGAGCGTAATTGTGCACCCTTAATCGTTGATTCATTCGAATTCATTGTTTAAATAAATTTCTTAATCTTCTTTTGAATGTCGTAAATTAATTCCCGGTTGGTATCGTTGTTAAGGCATTCGTTGCGCAATAACGGTCCAAAATCGAGAGTGAATTGAGATCTTATTTATTCAACTCATTATTGTCAGGCCGGTTTTGGCAGCTAAATATATTAGTGCTTAGTCGACAAGAGTGAGGTTATGATTAATTAGGAATTTCTTGAATGTTTGCTTGATCAATCATTGAAGCATCTATTGAAAAGTCTTTTATACATCAATTGATGACGAGCTTTGTATATCAGATTTATTCGAAATTCAATCCCATTCCTTCGAAAAAAATCTATACTTTCAGAGGGCACTTGGTCCAACGTTACAAGGAATATTTTTGAAACTCTTGAATCCCTTCCATTGTCATGAATACCTCATTTTCTCTACTCCAGCTGAGATGAACAACCTATGCAGATAGGGGACTCAAGGACATCTTATCTTTGTGATAGAAGTCCAGCGGGATGCCACTGATTGCGTTTGTCATGAAAGTACTAAAGACTGGCCATCTTTATGTACTGTGGTGGTTGACCAAGTGACGAATGCAACCTGAAAATAGTTCAAAGATCATATTGATCTCTTGGTTAAATTCCTTTATAAAAGTTTTATCAAATACACTCAGTGTCTATTCATACTTGATGCCCTATTCATTTTATTGACTTCTTTTGTCAAAACTTCGACGATTTCAAAATTCTTAATGATGAAGGAGATGCGAAGATAGACGTGACGACATCTTAAATGATTAAAACTATAACTGCATTGACGAAGGAGTTGGTATGCAAGTTTAAGAATTTGGTGATTAAGACAGATATGTCGTGTCAATTTGGAATAATTACTGAACCGATAAAGCATGGACAAGGTCTGAGGCTAATGAGAATTTAATACAGGAAAAAGGACATTAAATAAGAGTGCATGATTACAGAAATTGTTAAGGGCGAAAAGAGAATGGTAATGGAGATATGGGTATAAGATGTTCAATGCCGAAGAAAGATTGTTTTGGACACCTACTGAAGGGCAGAGATAGTAAATGAAATATCATAAGATTTTGAATGATTTAAATCCATCGTTAGACATAAGATTTTAGAATCAAGAAGGCTAACTTGAATAAATCAGAGTGAAGTAAAACATAATGGTTTGTAAGAATTATCAAGAAGAATCAGAATTGAATAAGGAGTAAGGTGATTATGTGGAGTAAATAACTTATGCAAGCCAGGGTAGAAAGTCATGATTATCAAGGATGGAGGAAAGTTGACGAAAATGAAATAAATGACAAGAGGAGAAAGAAGGGGAAACCAGGAAGTTCCCGGAAGCAATTAAGCAGAAAACATATAAATTAGTTAAGGGAAGAATGTGGAATTCCGAAGATTTGGAGTTAGAAGAGTGGGCACAATAAATGCTTATAAGAACGAGAATTAGCAGAGGTTGACGAGAATCCATGGCTAGAAGATAAGATTTCGGAAGAAGAATCCCTAGAGATTTTATTAAGATAAATGTTGGAAGCTGTGGCCATAACCAGAAAGGCAGTGTGGTGACAAGTAGTAAAATCAGAAGTTAAAGCTATGTGTTATGAGCTTGGAAGGATGGGAATTCTTGCCAAAAATAGTATCATATCAATCTTAGTGGAATTATGAAGAGAGTAATAAGACTACTGCTATGATTATCAAGAATCTAAAAATTCAAAATGATTATGAAGGAAGTTAGTAGGAAGTGTTTGTAATAACTAGAAAAAGAACTAAATAAGATCCAGGATTAGATTTATTTCCTAACAACGAAATACGAGCAAATTGTGAGACCAGGAAAAAAGAGATTTTGACCTTGAGAAAGATAAAGGCGGTGTTTTAAGGTCGAAAGCAGACATTGAGGTCTTAACGATTAAGCAAATCAAGAAGTTATTGTACCAAGGGAATGGAATTGTTTTGTATAAGGAGATATCGGAAAGGAGACAATTAAGTCAAAGCATATTCCAATGAATAAGATTTCAAATGACATTCAGATGAAGAATTTAATATGATCGTAGGTCACATATCAAGATGATCGAAGACTCATGAAGCATATGCAAATCAATCGAGAGCGATTTTAAGAGTTTCCAAGAAAAGGAGAAAATTTGGCACGAGGATTTTAATGTGAATTTCGAAAGTCATGATTTTGTGGTTAATGTGTGTGGTGTAAATGTTGAAGTTGTAATGTGTAGAGTCAAATTCGAGGACTCGTCAAGTATGCATATTTATGATTCGAAAGTTGATTTCAGAGGACGCGGGGTAGTGTATTTTGAATAAGATATATGTACGATTTAAGGAAAATGGTCATCAGTTTGAAATGGCTACTCAGTAAAATAATGAGATTAAGGATGGATTGAAGTTTTCTGATTATTTCCTTCTCGAGTAACATTGCACGTGAAAGAGGAGTAAGATGATTGGGAATTTCTTAATATTCTTTTCTCAAAGTTTTATTTGAGAAAGGTTTCGTTTAGGATATGTAAATAAATGGTGAAGCGTTATAAGTTGAATATGCATGTTAATAAAAGCGGGAGCTTGTTGGGAATTGTTTGAGTAAGAATTGCTTCATGGTTAGTATCAAGTGAGGTTTTGACCTCAGAAGAATTAATATTACAGATTGGTTAACTTAATTTTGTTCTTGTATTGAGTGAAGTCACAGTCAAGGTGACAAGTTTTAGCTATCAAAAGCTGTAAATAATCGAGGCTATGTTTCACAAAGTTTAGCAAACCAGAATATTTTATTAGAGTGAGAATCGAGTTGTTAATTGAATTATGCTTGATGTGCATCTAAGGACGTATGTGGTGATTATAGTATTCGATTGCAAGGATGCGACTGAGAATGGACGAAATGATGTTAAGTTTCCAGATTGGGTACCTGATAAGTGGATTTTATATCCACTTGGAACATTCTAATTCGGCTTAAATTGATTGCTTTGGCCTCAAGTTTGTGGTAGTTTTGATGTGTTTTGCTTAATTGTGCAGGGTTGAAGAAATGTCGATTAAAGGTGTAGTTTTCGTCGTTATTTGGAGTTGATTTATGATATGGAATGAAGAATGGAGGCTAAGGTCAACTACCAAGAAGTATACAAGTCATTAAGGATGAAAGACGGAAGCTCATGCAAAGGAACGGAAGAAAAAGCTTAAAAATCGAAGAAAAATCAATTTTCGCAGATCGGGACCAAGCCGGGAGCCCCAATTGGCGCCCCAGCGCTGTTTTATGCAGATTGAGCTGGCACCTCAGGCGCGTTTGGCGCCCTTGGCGCGGCGGCGTGTTGGGGAAAATCAGCTAGAATTTCTGATTCTTGTTTTGGCCATATCTTGAGTTCTAGAAGTCCGTTTTAGACGATCTTACTGTCCATGCGAAGATAACGAGATTATCTATCATTATAAAGTGGTCCAGAGGTCCAATTACAGCTGTAACGTTCCAGAAATATTGAAGAAAAGTCAGCTACGAATTTTCCTTAAAAACAGAATCAGTTTAGGAAACGTATTATGTGCCGAACTGTAGAAATCCAACTTTGACAAGGAAATTGCTATAATTCCTACTTCTAATAAGTATGGTAATTGCTTTGGGCGGCTAGAACATTCCAGAATCAGATCTACATATGGAATTTGCAATTCTATTCTCATTCAAGAACGGAAATTGCCAATATTCTATTCCAACTCTAAAAAGGCAATTGCTTGGTGGACAAGACTTCTAGAGCCTATATAAACACATCCTACCATTGTAATTTATCACACCATTACATATCAATTACTTAGTTTTATTTGTATCTTTTCAAACTTTGTTTTTATCATGGTTTCATCAGATCCCATGATGACGAGAGGTTCGATTATGAACTAATCGTTGTCATGGGATTCTAACGGATTTATTTATGGAGCTTTAGTATCTTGATTGCTTTAAAGATTTGTGTGTGATGTATATCTGATATCCTCGTATGGATGTGCTTATTGAATTTAGATGCGTAGCTAACATCTAAGTTGTTAATCTCTTGTGAAGTGAAAGTGGATCTTGAGATTTAGAACTTGCCATGCTAGCATAGGTTCATGATTGTTTATCAACATGATTCGTAGTATGAGATGAGAATACTTATATTGCCCTATGTGATCATTATGGATAACTTGCTCTTCAACCGTTATGTTTTCAAATTCTATAGACATATAGGGTCTAAGCATAATTGGTGTCTATTCATCTTCTATCTCTTTTGTGGATGTATGGGTAGTTTGGTATACGTATGCTGACCGGTAGCGTGTACTTGTTTCGTGTTGTCCGATCAGATATCATAACCATTGCATATAGTGATTAAAGGCGTCAGATCTAAGCGAAGTATTTAATGAAGTTAGGATTCCATGTTTTCTCTTGCAGAAGCAATTCGATTCCAATTCTTGTTAGTTAATTCTTAGTTTGTTAATTTGCATCTTAGTTTAATTTCGATAGTTAAAACCCATATTTGTTTATTGTCTTAGCAGTGAATAATAATCATACATTGTTGCATAGGTACTAAATTAAATTAAAAACCAGATCTCTCTGGGAACGAACTTGACTTATTCATATAATACTTGTGACCACGTACGCTTGCGTGATTTAGTGCAAACAGTACCCGGTAAAAATATGGGATTAAAGACAGAAAGAAATTTCTTAATTATTCCCTTCTCGATCAATATAGTACTTGAAAAGTGGAGTGGAAGCGATCGGAGGATTTCTTGAGATTCTTTTCTCGAAATTCTATTGGAAATCGTGTGGTTATAAGTAAAGCATGGGAATTATACCAAGTGTAGGTCGTTGTAAATTAAGGCAAATTGCACGGTGATATTATTGCGAAGGATTGGCGTGGTAATATAGTTTTGACGCTGGGTATAGTTCATTACGCGAAAAAGTCATATTGGTTTTCGGGGAAAAGATATGTGTGCTCCTGTGATAAACGTTTAGAGTTAAAAAGACTCGGAAACCAAAGCATAAGGTTATTTCGGAAATTGAGGGCTCATAGAATGAGCTTATAAATTTATGAGTTGGTATGGGGGAAAATCCTAGAGTTGAAAGATGCAACCTGGGAAGTGGAAGTAAGATGTTTGAGGAAAATTGTTAATTGTGTCCTTAGCGTTGATTCTGAGGACAGAATCCTGTTAAGGGGGGAAGGATATACCGCCCTAGAAAATTTTGAATTTAAAATTATTTATTTAATATAAATTATGAATTATATTATGTGAATATTGTGGTAAAGGTGGAATGTATGTGAAATTGTGTTTCTGTGATTATATGATGATTTGGGTAAGCTGTGAAGGTCGGTGTATTTTTATTTGTATTTTAGAGGATTTAAATATATTTAAATCATGCATTTTTGATCCTCTGTCAATTTTATAAAATTATCAGAGGAATTAAAATCGTTGGGTGGAATAATTTGGGTGTTGTGGTATTTTAAAATGATTTTAAGAATTTTATTGTTTTTAAAGGATCAAAACTTGTAAAATCCATATTTAATTCATTTTTTATCCTAAAAATATTTTAAAAATACTCGTGTGCTCGTAATTTTATACTCTTTATTTTAAAAATGAAAAGTTTAATTTTCACAATTTTCTATTTAATTTCGATTTGTAAAAGTTGTTCATTAGTTTTAAAAGCGAAGAAGTAGTGTTTTAATTGGGCCCGAGAGGATTGTTAGTAGTAATATAATTGTATTGGGCCAAGCCCAATAAGACTTGCAATAAAAAAAACACATGGCAGGAAATCATCGGGGAGAGAGAAATTGAGAAAGAGGGAAGAAATTAGAGTTCTTGAATGGGGGAAATTGGGAGATTTTAATTGGGGGTTTGATTATTAAATCAATTGGGTAATATATATATATATATATATATATATATATAAGTGTGTGTATGTGTGCGTATGTGGAGCGTGTGCTATGATGGGGAGCTGGAGCGGAGTAAAAGGGGGAGGGGGAACACCGCGCGCTGGCAGTGGTGCTGTAGACTGCCGGAGCTGCTATGGGCGACGGGAGTAGAGAGCAGCGGGAGAGGGATTGAAGATAAGGCCGGCGGGAGATGGGTTGGCGGTGGAATGGCAGAGAGGGAGAGAGAGACTAGCAGAGGGGCATATTTTTGGGGAGATTCCGGGAGAGAGGTTAGCGGTTTTGATGGCGGTTCATAGCGATGATTCATTCCGGCAGCGGTGGAGACTTCTGGTAGCGGTGGTGTTGGTATGTATACACCCCGCGTGTATATATCATATTTTAATTATTTAATTTTCGTAATTTAATTAGATTTAATTGCGAATATATTGTTGTAATTTTCGTGGTTCAATTCGGAGAGCCTATGGTGATTAATTATAATTGTTGGGATTAAATTGCGAGTTCGATAATATGTTTATGATTGTGGGTTGCTAATTATTATCATTGTGTAATAATTAGAGTTATACTTTCGGAAGTTAAATTTGGGGATTTTAATGTGGGTTGAAGTTGATTAAATGTTTTAATTTCTTATATAAGTGGGTTTGATTATATGTTTAGATGATTGTCAATTGTTAAGGGTTAATTGTGAATTATTATTTGCTAATTGTAATTGTCGGAAATATTTTGTGGTCTCGTTAATATCGGGTTTAGTGATTGGGGGTTGTTAATTATGATTTTGGTAATAATTGAGGTTTTGATATAATATTTGGACTGGGTGGTCGTTAGTGGGTATTTATCAATCGTCGGATAATACATGGAGTTATGGAGTTATAGGTCGAGTCATGTTATCTGTTAAATGCTATACTTGTAAATTACGTGGTGATGAGTTAAAGGTATGGTCAAAATGGTTTTGACTTAGTATTTTATAATTAATTAAACCTTATATTTGGTAGATGTTAATGTGGTGAATTCTGAAAGTACCACTTGCCCTAGAGGCTGTGTGGTATGTCTTGATTTAGTTTTGATTAAAATTGAGGGGTTGTGACCCCGGGATAGTCCAACTTACAAAAAAGGCTAATACACAAAGTTTTCTTAAAATAAGAATTTAATTCCTGATTGTATGGTTTTAAAATGTTATTTATCAAAGATTAATTGTTAGATTCATTTTATTATGTGTTTATCTGCGAGGAGTTGCAATGAGATCACAAGTCTTAAGTGTCAATATTTAAGGACTTGTGTAATTCTCTTCAACTAGTTCCTCGGGCTTACGAATATCAATGATTAACTATCACGAGTATAATTAATATACTTGAGTGATGTGATCATTGATATAGCGTAAGTAATAGTTAATGCTAGGGGTTGTTCCCTAGGGCTTACAAATATCAATAATTGATTGTCACGTGTATCATTAAAATGCGTGAGTGATACGATTATTGATGTAGCGTAAGTAGTAGTTAATGCTAATATAAATTATTTTGTGTTTACTGCATGTCGAGGCAGAATTCCTTATTTGCTATGTGCCGCATGTCTGGGCGGGTACTTTTCTTATATGTTTACTTTTATGTTGCTACAAGTTGAGGTAGCTCTATTTTCATATAATTTGTTTGGTAAATGGTTGAATTGAAAAACAGGGGAATAGTCCTATTTACGAATACTACATGCTGAAATTTTCTAAAATTCCCCTGCAAATATATAAAAATCTTTTTAATTTATTGGATTTCAATGATTTAAAAGTATGTTATGATTTCTAAGGGTCTAGGTAAATATGTAATAGTTGATGTGAAGATTGAGGCGTGGTATTGTGTTGATGAAGTGTTTGCCACTAGATAGTATTGATGAGTCGATATTTTATTCACTTAAAACGTTTCCAATTGGCTTAAAATGAATGTTTGTACTCGAGTTGTGGTATTTTTGATCTCTTTTAAGGGTATTGTGCAGGAATATCAATCACAGGTGTTAAAGGAATGAAGCGGAGCAGTCGGAGCGCGAATCGGAGTTATAATGAAGAAAAGGGAAAAAATTCAGTTGCTGAACAGAAGGCACCGCGCGGCAGCGCCGTGTTAGAACTTGCAGAGGGCGCGGCAGCGCTGAGGCAATTCTGTGGCGCGGCAGCGCCGTCTTCCTACACAGAAATGGCGCGACAGCGCTGTTTAGTCTGACGAAGATTCCTGTTAGATTATGGTTTGCTGATTTTTCGAGTTGAACGAAATTCTTGCACTTGGAGGCCTATTTAAAGGAAGAAAAACCCTAGAAGAAAAGAGAGAGACCACGTATTTTATCTACGAAGTTTTGAAGCACGAAGAAGCGAGGAAGAAGATAGTTTTCAATTTATTCTTGTATTCTTTTTAGTTTGTGGATGCTTGGTTTGGGTGTATTCTTTAGAACCCTTGAAATTTATTTCAATCATTATTCGTTTTCTTCTATCATGTTTACATTGGAATTCATGGTGACAACTAGTTTGATTATGAACTAATTCGTTGTCATGGGGTTTTAGCGGATCTATTCATGAAATCTATTTGTTAAATCTTCTCGATGCCTATAGTGTGATTGATGTGATATCCTTTAATTCGTTATAGGAGAGTAGCTAACTCCTGTAACTGTGTGTTAATTTTTATTGAAGCGAAAGTGGATATAAGAATTTAGAACTTGCCATGCTAGCATAGGTTTATGCGTGAGAATATCATTCATAATTAGTGTCGTAACTCTAGCCGTTTTATGACAACTATGTGATCAATTGAATGCTTGTACTTCAACCACTATGTTTCAATCTTTATAGACATATAGAGATTAGGCATAATTGGGAGACTAAGTGATTTCTATCTTTATTGTGGATGTTATTTAGGATGGTATTTGTGCAACGAAGGTTGGCTTATATCAGTTTTGTGTATTCGATCAGGTATTAACAAATCGCATGAAAAGGCTAGAGAGGTGGAGACTATAGATGGATTGTTTAATGAAGTTAAAATCCCATGTTTTATTCGCATAAGTAATTCGATATAATTCTTAGTTCAAGTAGTTGATAATTAGTTATAAATCTTAGAGTAATTGTAGTGATAAAAAAAATCCAATTGTTAATCTGTCGTAGCATCGAATAATAATCATACATCGGTGAGTGAATTAACTAGACAATACAACGAGTCCCTGTAGGAACGAATCTTATTTGCTATCTATATTACTTAAGATCACGTGCACTTGCGTGTTAAGTTTGGTCGTAACAAGTATTTAGGTATTAAGTGGCCACCTGTGTTAAGTGTTTATGTGAAGTGTTTATTTGACCTACTTGGTTATACTAAAGCTATTCTGTGAATAAGATTGTATATGTTTATATATGATATGTGTAAAAGCGTTATAGGACGCGCATGGGTAGAATAGAGCAAACAATAAGGTTTTGCTTGAGTTAATACTGAAATAGTATCTGATCTTGTAAAGGTTAGAATAGGAGACCTGGCCAAGAGCAGTGCGCGGGTAAACGGAAAAACGGAAAGAAGGACAGGTATGAAAGCCGATGGGTGTATTGACGTGGAAGTTGGTGAGTTACGTAGTAGAAATGGAAGTAGGGCCAAATAAAAGGCTAGCAAGTAAAGAATTGTCATGAAACTGAGTTGTGGATAGATGTTAAGGTCGAGAACTCATTAAATCGAGGCAAGTGTCATGCTCTTCACTTATCATTCAAGTGATGCAATTCAATTCCTTTGTGGTATGGATTGATCAAGTATGTTTAGAAAATGATATACTTTTTCAGTTAGCGTGAAAATGTTTATGTTTCCCACCCATAGTTCAAATACCAAATTTTCAAAGAACCTTATCAATAACTTTTTCCCGCATATTATTTTATTCATGGGATGTTAAAGCCTCCTTAGTGGAAGGCCTTTCTTTTATTTTTATGTTGTTCCTAAAATTGTTTAAGGAGCTCTCTAAATAGAGAGAATTCAAGTTTCAAATTCCTGTTAATACCTGTTAATAAAATTTCTGATTTTTAGCATAATTTCACCAGTGAACCCTTTCTCTTTAAAAATGTTTTCTCCAAATTGATTTGAAATTTATTATCCTAAAACTGTCTTTTTGCAATTAATCGTTCAAGCTGTTTTACTCATTTACGTTGAGTCAAACCTTACCATGTGTTGAAAGATTTTATTATTTCGCAATGCTTAATCATGTTCCGGCTCCAACTTAGAATTTTACTGATGATTATCTTGTTGCACTATATATCTTTTATTGTTGCTCAATTCGATTCTCTCTTTAATCGAGTTATTGATGTTATGACCCCCAATTACTTATAGTTATCTTGTTGATATGGATTCAAAGTATTGTTCTCTATATTCTCCACCCCACTTATTACCGAACTCGTCGGTATTTAGTAAAGATCTTGACTAGTTAGTTATTCCCTTGTATCCTATCGAACTTGTCGATACCAGCAGATATTGTTGTTTCTTCATTAACTCTTAATCACGAGTTATTCTGGACGTGAGTTTCCAGTTGTTCGGTTGACAAAGGTTGTCGCTTGTTCCGACACCTAATGCGTTTGACTTAGAATTGGAAATGTTTTTTTTAAAAATAGATGTCCCTTCGGGGAGACCATATTATGGTCAGAAGTTAAGGCCAATGTGTGTCATGGATCCAATTAAGGACATTGCTGTGTGCGTTTGTCCGGGGTTAGTGCGTGACTGATCAGCAGCCTAACCTTGATGTTTCTTTTATAAATAAATAAAAATTCCAATTCTAATCTATACTCTGAAATTGAGATGTTTAGTTCTTGACTCCTTGGAAGTCTGTTTTAATAATATTTGATATTAGAACTCTTGTCAGTTCTAGTTTTTGATGCACCTTGTTAATGGTGAATTGTTGGCCCTCGTGACAATCTAAAGGTTGATATAGCTAATTCCTTCATAGAATGAAATGAAAATCCTTTATTTATCAGAATTATCATCGTTATTGAAATTGTTATCACTATTGCACTTGCTGAGCATTGTTGGCTCACTCTTGCTTGTTTGTTTTCTTCAGTTAATAGAGAAGGTTAGTGAACCTAGTAATGGTCATTGGTGTTGCTTTCCCAGCAGCGAGAGGAGACGATCGGGTTGCGGATTCTCATTGGTTGGGAATTCGTCAAGGTTGGATATTAGTTAGACAGTGATTATATTTATTTATAGAATTGTATAACATTTTATTCTGAGGGTGGATTGTAATAGTAATTTGACAGTTGTTTCATACCATAACCTGTATATGATCTTGGTTAAGGGGTTTTATTATTATATGTTGTTTACATCCAGGATTGTATAATGTTGTTAGTGGCTAGTGGCCCCATATCTGTACCCCGAATTTTGGGATGCTACACTTAATTTGGCATTAAAAAATATTTGTGATGCTAAGAATGTGGACTCGAATGTGGATGTGTGTGATGAATGTCATTGGATTACGGAGGTGGGTGAGAGAGCACTAATGATTAAGAATTATATTCTTAATCACAACATAGTTAACACAATGTTTAATCAGATTGCTCCTTTGAAACTTCTTACTGTTGCTGAAACAAGATTTGCATCTGTGATTATCATGCTCAAAAGATTTAACCTCCTTAGACGTTCTCTTGAAACATTGGTTCTTTGTGAGGAGTGGAGTAGTAGTTACCGAGAGTGTGATACCACGAAAGCTCAACTTATCAGGAGTGCAGTGCTTGATGAAACATGGTGGGATAAGGTTGATTACATTCGTGAGTTTAGTGCTCCTATATATAATATGATTCATTTTGCTGATATGGATCTACCTTCACTTCATTTGATTTATGACATGTGGGATGATATGATTGAGAAAGTGAAGACTATCATATATGAGCATGAACATAAAGAGCTCACTCAAGAGTCCACATTTTATGATATAGTTTATGTGATTCTCATTGATAGATGGACTAAGAGTACTTCACCACTTCATTGTTTGACTCACTCACTTAATCCAAGGTAAACTTTCAAATATTAATATGTACAATTTAGGTACCATAGTGAAACATCTATAAACTTCGATTAATTTTTATTTATTAATTTGTTTAGGTACTATAGTGATGCATGGCTTAGTGCGGCTCCAGGTCGTATACCTCAACATCAAGATATTGAGCTATCCGAGGAAAGAAAAAAGTGTCTCAAAAGATACTTTCCAGCTAGTGAGGCAAGAACAACTGTTAATGTTGAATTTGCTCGATTTTATGGACAAATGGATTCATTTGGTACTACTAATTCAATAGAAGATAGAGGCGTTATGGAGCCAAAGATGTGGTGGCTTTGTCATGGAGCTTCAGCACTAAATATTCAAAAAATAGCTTTGAAGCTATTGGGACAACCTTGCTCTTCTTCTTATTGTGGGAGGAATTGGAGCACATATTCCTTCATTCACTCAATTTGAAGGAATAAGATACTTCCAACTCGAGCGGAAGACTTGGTGTTTGTGCACGACGGTCTTAGACTCTCATCTAGAAAGAATAAACACTACTCGATAGGAGAGTCAAGGTTGTGGGATACTGGTGGCGATCAATTTGATCCACTTGATAGTGTGGAGGAGCTTCAAATAGCTAGTCTTTCACTTGACGAGCCTGAGTTGGAAGCAATGATTATTTAAGTTGATTGATGTTTTCAAATGTTTATTTATATATTTTCAACTATCAAGGATTTTGTCATATGAAACTCTTGCATTTTAATGAATTTTGTTGCATCTAAAATCATTTGTATACATATACATACATACATATATATATATATATATGTATATATATTTTTTAAATTAGTCGAATTCTCGAATCCCCGTACTACGCACCCGCACCTGTATCCCCGCATCCGTGCTTCTTAGCTGACAAGTCACTTTAGCTAAGACATGATAATATCTCGTTAGTCAATAAGCCTTTTCACTTATCGAGCAATCCTTGAACTTCTCAGATAAACAGAGTAATCCTTATGCACTTATCGAGCTATCTTTAGATTTCTCAGTTAAAAGGTAATCTTCATTGGAGGTTGCTTCAGCTCTTAATTTTATCTTCGAGACTGAATAAATAGTAATTAATTTCACATTTCATTTGTAAAAGTTTGAGCCTTCAAATATATACACTTTGGCCCCCTACTCTATACATCTTTTATGTCATTGACCATTGTTCATAAGTCACGGGTTGCAAAGTGATTCTAAGCCTGTTCTTCATTCGATATGTTCCATTAGAGAACTCGAGCGCAACTCATTCAATCAAGAGATCTTGAATGAGTTGCCTTTTGAATCCAAAGTCTGAGTTCTCGAACTGATGTATCCTGACTTTTCGAATGAACAAATTAGGACTTATCGAATCAGTCATTTCCCAGAGTTCTAAAATAGGCATTTTCAAGACTTCTCGAACAGATTACTTTGAAGACTTCTCGAATTATGTGATTGACATTTGATATCCCGTGTTTGGTTCGAACAAAGAAATAATAATGATTGTTGTGGGAGGATTTTAGCACAACAAATTATGAGGCCTCGTGCTGGAATAGCGCCAATAATCAAGGAATCGTCCAACCACCCGGAAAGGCTCGTGGTTGAAGATTAATGGCTAGCCGCCCGGGAAGGCACACGATTAGGGTTACCGAAGAACACGGGATTTGGTTCCTCGGAAGGATCGGGCTGAATCTACGGGATAAGAGCTCAAGGACCAAATGTTGGCCAGCCAAGAACCCTAATTTGACTGTGTCACACAAGAGTGCACGTGCTCTAGCTACTCAAGGAGTGTAAAGTGTCGAAGAAGATCCCGTAAACTGCCTACATACCACTATTTATAGTGGATCAAGCCCGAATGTAGTTCTTGAATGATATGATTGTTTGTTCATGATGAGTTATCCTCTCTCCAGTGGGATAATGACTGTTATTTCTGATAATAATCGAGTGTGATGTATAAAATCAGGTTACCAAGCAGTTTAGGTAACATAGAATGATTATCTCTTGTATTTATCATGATTTTTGTATCATTTATCAAGTATATATGACATATATCCTCAAATAACTGAATGTTTATCTGTTTGAGAGTGTTTTTAGATGATATAGACGTATTCCTAAAAAATAGGAGGCGTGCCTTATCTGTATTGGCAGCTTAATCAGGCTTCCGGCGGAAGCTAGGGGTACCGCCCGGTAGCCTGGCTCCGGTACCCCCTCCGGTAACCCCTATCACGGGAGCTACTCTGGAAGCTCTACTGGATGACTGGTAATAGCTATAGGTTATCCTCAAGGGGATGCCTTGAGACCCTTAGTCATGTGTCCCCGTGCTACAGTGTACATGGTAACCCCTAGGGCTACCGTAGGCCTCCGGAAACCTGACAGATTACTCATCCTCTTCGTGGATCTGGACCCTAATCCTCTAGTGGGCCTAAATCTAACCCATGCCAGATTTTGGTCACAACAACTACCCCCCGGTTCCCTGAAGTACTGTGTGCAAGGGGAACCTAATATTCACAGGGTGCCGTTTTCTTGTATCCTCTGCAAAAATCTATATCTTTACACTCTCGTTAGCTCAATATGACAGGGTGTGTAGACATTAAGAATTCAGGATTTTAGGCGCTAGGAATAATGTGAGTATTTATCTGGAAATCTCTTGTATCTGGGCTACGGAAGCCTGAATTATGAATCCATAAAAATAAAAGGTTCCTAGCTAATTCGTTTAAATTTCAAATAAGCTCGTTTATCCTTAGTAAGTAAAGAGATAATTATCAAGAGAGGGTAATTTAAATTGGAACTCCACTTTTCTTTCTTGATAAGATAAAAGCGGTTCATTTCCCGTGTCAACACGCTTCCCCCCCCAGGCCTCATTTTCTGTGCCACATTCACTCAGCAGGGGTTGTGCCTATTTTCTCTTTGTTTTAATATATTAACACTCTTAGGCTTTTTATTTTTCTTTTCATCTTCACAAGACGTTTTCTCAAGTGTGCAAAGGCTGGTCAAAAGGTTCCGACGAGATCTCTCCGGCGAAGGCTTAATCATCTACACTTCCGTCGATTCGACTCTCCCGGATATTCAAGTAAGTGTCCAATGACCACAATTTACCTTCTTTATTTGATAAAAATCTCAAGTAAGCCTCTGATTGTATCTTTCATATGTTTGCTTTTGTATCTCTTCAATCTTAGCCATGCTAGATCTGTGCATTTACATCTCAACTGATAGATGCATGTTTAAGTTTTTATCTTGTGATGTGGGTCGGAGTGGTCGGTACCCCGGCTATCCCCTTTACTATCTCTAGGCATGTACCTCGCCTGTTTGATGCTTGTTTTCAATGAATATCGTTGTTTTAAATATGCTTGGTCGTGTAACTCATCTGTTTGGGCATGTCTGTAATGCCTTTTTTCTCCGTATTCCTCTTCTTGTTCCGTTTAGTAATTACCTGAGTCACTAGGTTAGGATGCCACACTAATAGCCACCCCCCGAGTCCTAATTTTTCGTCTTTGGACTGGTAACCCTATTATACCCTGGGTTTCTCTAGGTCAGCCATCAAGAACCGTTATCTTCTTCGGTCCACAATTTTTGTTTAGACTTCAATCCTCTTCACTAATCTGCTCCCTCCTTTTGTGGTTGCAGATGTCTTTCTCATCGGCATCGAGGGAGTCTTCCCAATGTTTAGGTTACTTGTCACCTGTGTCTGGGGAACCGTCTGATTCAGGGTCCACCCATCTCAATGATCTTTTGCTCTCTCAACCTTTGCTCCAATCCAGGCCATCAGTTAGCTCCCGAACACGTTCTCGGGTGGAGGTAGTCAATCCTCTACCTGCTGAGATCGTCAACCGGTACCCTGGCTTCCTCACAGAGGCTGGTTCCTCCAACTCTGGTGGTGAAGAAGTAGAGAGGGTTGATATCAGTTCTAACACCGATGAGGGGGAAAGAATGATAGATGAATTACAGTTAAGAGGTAATCATCTATCCTTCAGTAATGATGATGCGATAGAGGGGGAGGGTGATATTGAGTTACCATCAGAAGTCGAACGCAAGCCACATGTCCCGGCTTCCAATGTTCCTGCTTGTGAGGGCCAGGACTCTACCATGAATGCTGATAGATTGGCCAGGTTGCTGGAAATTTGCAATCCAGGTTGCCACCTTGTACTACCCTGTGCTGGCGAACGGTGTCACAGGTTCGACAATTTCGAAGCAGATCAATCCATCCCCAATGCTGTTGTATCGGCTTCTTATTTCAAACTAGGGTTTTCTTTTCCAATGCATCCATTTTTTATAGATTTGTTGAACTTTTACGAGATAGCTCCCATGCAATTGACACCCAATTCTTTCCGGGTTGCCGCGTGTATGTATATTTTGTATGACCAAGCTTTCTCCGTTGCCCTTACTGCTAGGGAGTTAGGTTATTTTTATCAATTAAAGGATGTCAGAAGGAAGGTTGGTGTTTTTTACCTTACTGCTTGGAATAATAGGCAAGGAAAGTGTATAAAGGGAAATAAGGAAGGTATGTATGACTGGCTAGAGCAGTTCCTGTACTGCTACGATTGTGAAGGAGTTAACACGGGGTTTAACTTGACCCCTGGTAAGCCTTTTGTTGCCTAAATCCTTTCGTGATTCCCTTTACTATACCATAGGTTTAAATCTTCATCTTCTGTACTATGTCCCCTAGGGATCCCAGTGCAAACTTCTTTAGATGGAATTGAAGAGAAAAGGGCCAAGAAAGTCATGAAACTTGCTGCTTCATTGGGTGATGGTGAAAGCTTGTTAACATCGGAAACCCTTGAGAGATTAGGATTTTCTAGGCCTGCGGCTCCCTTACTCCCCATCCCAGGAGACGAGGTAGAAGGAGGACAGCTGGGGGAACTGGAAACCCAGGGTGCCGAGCGGCAATCCGAGGAGATTGGTAAGGCTTCCGTCTCCTACGACTCTGGTGACCCAAGCTTCCGCTTCCCATGCTCATAGCTGTTTTCACACACGTGGTTCACTTTTACCTATCATTGTTTACTCCTTTACGATCCTTTATGTTATTTGATCTTATAGTATCTGCTGTTTTACCTTGCAATTGCATATAGATACATATATTGCGGTCTCTTAACCTATAAATGTCTCATCTTTTCAGGTATGTCAGGATCAGTGCCATCGTTCATCAAGCCGTCTGAAAAATATGAAGACTTATTTCCTGAGGATGAGTTAATGATGTTGGAGACCCCTATTGCCGCCACTCCAGTCTCTCGATTCCCTGCCTCCATGTCTGTTAAGACTGAGCTGTCTGCAGCCGAGAAGCGAAGACTTTCTCAGGTTGCCGGAGGTTCGAAATCCACTCCCGAGACTAGATCCTCGAAGAAGGCTAAGGTATCACAGCAGGGTACCATCGCGGGTGATGTTGAGCAGTTCTTTCAAATGTCTGGGGGCCAGATTCCCATGGAGATTATCACTGGATGGGCCAGGCAGAGATCCTCTGATGCTGCAAAATCTATGTTGTTCTCATCAGGTGAGAGTTTCTTCCATCAACTCAGGCTCTCCAACCAATTAGCATTGGCTACCCGTGGGGATATGAGGCTTCGGGATGAGATTAAGCAGTTAAAGTTGGATAGGCAAGCCATGGAGGAAGAAAAGAAGAAGCTGCTCGATGCTGGTAAAAAGTTGAAGGTGGATTTGTCCGAGTTAACTAGGGAGAAGGAGAGGTTGGCTAAGCTGGTTGCTAGTCAAAACACGGAGAAAGAGGAAAGGACGGTAGCCCATGCTACCACAGTGAAGGAGCTGACCTTGCAGGTAGACATGTTGCAGGCTTCAGTAAAGAAGTTGAAGGAAGCCCTCCCAGAAAGGTACAACACTGGTTTTTCAAAGGGAGTTAATGATTATTTGAAGGCCACCTGGGAGGTGATGCCAGATTTAGATTGGTCGCTCCTAGGTGAGGATGCGGTGAACCAAGTAGAGAAATTCAAAGCTGAAGCAACGAAGGCTGGGG
This sequence comes from Saposhnikovia divaricata, assembly GCA_036435485.1. NCBI lineage: Eukaryota > Viridiplantae > Streptophyta > Magnoliopsida > Apiales > Apiaceae > Saposhnikovia > Saposhnikovia divaricata. The sequence goes on along the minus strand of CM071594.1, from coordinate 130,162,212 downwards.
CTACCGGGTGCCATATTGCGACTACACCTCCGGTTACACAGAAGGGCACTGCCGAATTCATCCCCACTCCTGAGACTATGGTTGAGGCTCCCGCACTCACGGTTGAGGTTGCTCCATGGAATTCTTCAAAAAAGAATGACCCTGTCGAGGACTCCCCTAGCTCAGACGCTGTCAAAGACGCTCCTTCTGCCTAAGCAATCTCCCTAAATCATCCTTATTATCTTGAACTCATATTTTGTTGGTTTACAAACTCTATAGTTTTAACTAAGGGGGTGGGCTCCTATAACGCTCCACAGATGTAAGGATTTAATCTTTCAACTTTGTTTGTCTTATGGCCTCGGGCCTGGTACTTTTGAATTTGCTTTCGTAATGCGTGTTTATCTTATTATCTGGTTTTTTATGTAGTAGGTATGATTGTCGCATCATTTCTGATTATGCAACGAGAACCAACTTGGACTTAAAAATCCTTACCCGTCGAACACCCATAGTACTCATTCTCTAGGGTACCAATATGCTAAGTAAGAAAGGTACTACGATAACTCAAAACAGTGCATAACTAAACACCACCATCGAATTCTATCCGGTAAAATGATCCTCCTCTCTAATTCTAAAATAAGTTTGTACAAATTTTCAGAGGATATATGTCATATATATGTTGATTAAATAGATATTAAATCATGAATCAAGATAAGAACGATAGAATGGTATCGCAGTGTAGAAGAGTACAAGAGTAAATATTGCAACACATACCTGGATAGGTGGCCATAGAACTGATAGACTACTTGTACCTTTGTCTGCTTGGTTGTCACTGTGGGTGTGGGGGTACCGTCCGGTATCCCTATAGCATTTGGAAGCCCGAAGGCAGGAACCTGACTCCGGGAGCCCCGTGGCCGGTAGCCCCTATCCGGTAGCCTGGGTACCGGAGGCTTAGCCTGGAAACCTTTGTTCCGGGAGTCCCAATCATTTAATAAATCATGTGTGGTGATGCCATGTAGGCCAATCCTGCAAAGATGTCTTGTAATGAAGGGATCCAAGTGGGTCGACCAGGGTACCACACAAGCCCAAATAGTAAAGGGAACCATATATGCCGAACAGGGTTCCCTACATGCCCTGATAACCAAGTAAGCCATGTGAACCACTCAAGGTTCCGTACATGTCTGGTATTGAAGGGATCCAAGTGTGCCAATCAGGTTACCACACAAGCCCAAGTAATGAAGGGAACCATGTATGCCGAACAGGGTTCCATACATGCCCTGATAACCAAGTAAGCCATGTGAACCACTCAAGGTTCCGTACATGTCTGGTATTGAAGGGATCCAAGTGTGCCAATCAGGTTACCACACAAGCCCAAGTAATGAAGGGAACCATGTATGCCGAACAGGGTTCCATACATGCCCTGATAACCAAGTAAGCCATGTGAACCACTCAAGGTTCCGTACATGTCTGGTATTGACGGGATCCAAGTGTGCCAATCAGGTTACCACACAAGCCCAAGTAATGAAGGGAACCATGTATGCCGAACAGGGTTCCATACATGCCCTGATAACCAAGTAAGCCATGTGAACCACTCAAGGTTCCGTACATGTCTGGAAATGGCAAAAATTTGAAATTCTGATAATTTCAACCTGTTAAGCTGAGAGGTGTATCCACTACTACCCCCCTAGTTCTGGATGGTAGCCTAGCTGCCATGTAGAACTATGCTTGTAGGTCTTACATATATTTCTGAAAATATTTATAAGTGGTAAATGTAAAAGAAAACAATCAACTTCTACTTTTACTGAAAATCAAATAGTACGAATACATCAAATTTCATCCAGACGGGGTGTGCATCCACTACCCCCCGGGCATCTATTGAAAATCATGAAATCCTAAGAACTGAAAGGGAAATGGTGCAACCACAACTAGTAGGTTACCTTTATTCATCCTAAGCTTGAAAGAGGCCTACGTTTGCTCTGAAAAGAGTCTTACTGATAGTACTTTTTTAGGTGCTCGGCATTCCAAGCACGGGGAATAGTGTTCCCATCCATGTCTTCAAGGTGGTAAGTGCCTTCCCAAAAGATAGACTTTATTTTGTAAGGCCCTTCCCAGTTTGCTCCAAAGGCTCCATGCCCGGGAACCCGCATATTGGGCATCATTCTTCTCAATACTAGGTCGCCAACCTTGAGGGGTCGAGGGCGTACCTTGTTGTTATAGTATTTGCGGGTCCTCTGCTGGTAAGCCGCGAGTTTGAGCTGGGCGGTAGCCCGGTTTTCCTCTACCATGTCAAGGGCCAGCCTCTGATGTATTTCATTTGATTCTTGACTGAAATTGTCCCTCCGGTAGGACCCTGTCCCGACTTCCACTGGGACCATAGCTTCACAGCCATAGGTTAGAACAAAGGGAGACTCTCCGGTTGTGGACCTGGGAGTGGTGTTGTAAGACCACAAGACCATTGGAAGCTCCTCTGGCCAATTTCCCTTTTTATCTTCCAACTTAGCTTTTAGAGTGTGCTTGATGATTTTATTCACAGCTTCCGTCTGCCCATTGCTTTGGGGGTGGCAAACGGCTGAAAAATCTTTCTTTATCTCCAAGTCCTCACATAGACTTCTCATTTCTCTACTATCAAATTGCTTGCCATTGTCTGAGATTAGCTTGTACGGTACCCCGTATCTACATATAATGGCTCGTTTAACAAATTCCTTCAGCTTACCAGCAGTGATGGTAGCTAGGGGTTCCGCCTCTGCCCACTTGGTAAAGTAGTCAACGGCTACCACGGCATATTTCACACCACCTCTGCCTTTGGGAAGCTCCCCAATCAGGTCAATCCCCCATATTGCAAAGGGCCAGGGGCTTCCAATGGGTCTTAGTTCCACAGTTGGGTTGCTATTGAAGTTAGCAAACCTTTGGCATTGATCACAAGCTTTAGCAAAGTTATAAGCATCAGTTTTCATGGTAGGCCAGTAATAGCCCTGTCGGAGAATTTTGTGGGCCAGGGAGGTACCCCCCGAGTGGTTGCCACAAATGCCTTCATGAATTTCCCTTAGGATGTATTCACATTCATTTCCAGATATGCACTTTAGTAGAGGTTGATTAAATCCCCTCTTGTATAGGATGCCATCATAGATCACATAACGGGCAGCCTTATATTTGAGTTTCCGAGCTTCATCTTTGTCCTCCGGAAGTGTCCCCTTGGTGATATACTCACGTATTGGGGTTGTCCATTGGCTTTCCATTGAGGAATCTATTTCCATAGTCTCCTCTCGATGGATACTTGGTTGGAGTTGCACTTCAAGGGGTATTACCCCTAACAGGACAGCTTCTTTTTGGGATCCCAACTTGGCAAGGGCATCAGCATTGGCATTTTCCACCCTTGGGATTTGATTCAGATTTAGCAATTTGAACCTACTGATAAGTTCTTGGGCATACTTCATGTAGAGTTCAGTGCGGGGGCCTCGACTCTGGAAGCTTCCTTTAATTTGCCACACAATCAGCATGGAGTCACTAAACACATTTAGGTATTCTACCTTCATTTCCAGAGCCAGTTTCAAGCCAGCAATCAAGGCCTCATACTCTGCATTATTGTTGGTAGCCCTGAAGCCAAAGTGTATGGCACTCTGAATTCGGTGCCCCTCTGGGCTTACCAACTCTATTCCTGCACCTCCCCCATTATTATTTACTGCACCATCAACATACAGGTTCCACCATAATTGGGGGCTTTCGGCATCCCCTTCGGTAACTGGGGATACCGGGGTACAATCTTCTCCGGTAACCTCAAAATCAGGAGGAAACTCCAGTAAGAAATCGGCCAGTGCTTGGCCTTTAATAGCAGTTCGGGGTTTGTAATCTATTTCAAACTGTCCTAGCTCGACAGCCCATTTCATCATTCTACCGGAGGCTTCCGGCTTGTGCATCACTTGCCTCAGCGGGAAGGATGTTCTAACTTCAATTTTATGGGCCTGAAAGTAAGGCCTTAGCTTCCTGGAAGCCAATATTAGAGCATATGCTAGCTTTTCCATGCTGGGATACCGGGTTTCCGCATCCAGCAGCCTTTTGCTCACATAGTATACCGGGTATTGTACTTGTTCTTCCTCCCGAATCAACACAGCACTTATAGAGTATTAAGAAACAGCTAAATATAAAATGAGTACCTCACCTTCCAAGGGTTTGGAGAGCAATGGTGGGCTTCCCAGCTGTTCTTTTAGTTTCTTGAAGGCTTCCTCACATTCCGGGGTCCATTCAAAGTTTTAACCCTTCTTGATAGCCTTGAAAAACTCCTTGCATTTGTCGGAAGACCGAGATACGAATCTATTTAGGGCTGCTACCCTTCCGGTAAGCCCTTGGACTTCTTTTACATTCCTTGGGGACCTCAGTTCCAGCAATGCTTCTATTTTGGCAGGGTTTGCCTCAATCCCTCTGTGGTTCACAATGAATCCAAGAAATTTTCCAGACTCCACCCCAAAAACACACTTTTGGGGGTTCAGCTTCATCCGGTACTTCCTTAGGATATCAAACATCTCAGATAGGTGCAACACATGGTCGGCTGCCACCTTTGATTTGACCAACATATCATCAACATAGACTTCCATAGTCTTACCAATCTGTTCCTTAAACATCATGTTTACCAGCCTCTGATAGGTAGCCCCGGCATTCAATAGCCCAAACGGCATCCCCACATAACAGTACAGTCCCCTATCAGTTATGAAGCTGGTATGCTCCTGGTCCGGTTCAAACATCGGTATCTGGTTATATCCGGAGTAGGCATCCATGAAACTTAGCAAAGCATGGCCTGCCGTGGCATCCACCAGTTGATCAATTCTGGGTAACGGGAAGCTATCCTTAGGGCATGCCTTATTTAGATCAGTAAAGTCAACACATGTCCTCCATTTCCCATTAGGCTTCCGGACCAGTACTGGGTTTGCTAGCCATGTTGGATAGAAGGATTCTTTGATCAAACCAGCCTTCAATAACCGGTCTACTTCTTCCTGGAGGGCGGTAGCCCTTTCACCACTGACAGGCCTTCTCTTCTGCCGGATACCCCTTCTCTCAGGGTCGATGTTCAAATGATGGCACATGACTTTCGGGTCAATCCCCACCATGTCAGAATGACACCATGCAAACACATCAAGGTTGCTTTTAAGGAAAGTAGTCAACCTTTCTCTTGTATTTTTATCTAGCTGTTGCCCGATTTTCAAGATTTTACTAGGATCTTCAGCATCCACTAGTATAGGGATAGTATCCTCGGCAGCCCCTGCCTTTTCCAGGGTACCGGGCATCCTGGGATCAATGTCAATCTCAACCGGGAGTCCTCTCTCCACTCCCTGGCTCTCATTCTCTAGCATTTCTCCATCTAGATCATCATCTGAGGCACTTTTTACTATGCCTTCCAGTGAAATGTTATGAATTTCATCATTTTTTTCGGCAGCTTCCAACAACAAGCTTTGTGGTGGTACTACCCCCCGAAAATTAGGAACCTCTTCAGTAGGTTCATCTGGCAATTCCACTATCATGATGGCATTACAAGACGCTCTTTCAAACTTCTGTGGCTCATGCCCATGGCTTCTCAATAAGGCTTCTCCATCAGCCTTTTCTTCAACTTGAATAGGTTTGTCTGCTTTCTCGGCAGCCTGAACAGCTCTGTTATAGCATTCCCTTGATTCATGTTGACATCCCTTCACGCACCCAATGCCATTTGGTGTAGGAAACTTCATTGAGAAGTGGTATATTGAGGTTACCACCCTCATATCTTTCAGTGTTGGTCTACCCAGAATTGCATTGTGGGATATGTCTTCATCTACCACCATGAATTCTGCCATTTGCGTGGCCTTGCAGGGATCCACACCCAATGTCAAGGGTAATTTGACCTTGACCATGATTTGGACTGGGTTGCCGGTAAACCCATATAGCTCATTATTGGTAGGCAGTAACTCTTTGTCCAGAAGTCCTAATTTCTGGAATGTGGTATATGCCAAGATATTTACTGAGCTTCCATTATCAACCAGCACTCTATGCACATTCATTCCACCAATACTCACGGTCACCACCAAAGCATCATTATGAGGGTGGTGAACCCATTTGGCATCCTCCTCGGTAAAGGAAATATCAGCGGTTTCCCCTTTGAACAGCTTAGGGGGCCTTTCTGCAAGGTGGAACACATTAGTTAGGGGTTTGCCCCTGGCTTCCCGGGCATACCTATCTCTGGCATTCCGACTGGCACCCCCCAAGTAAGGGCCGCCAAAGATGGTATGGATGCTATTAGCTCGGGTAGTCCTTTCTTGGTTTCCAGGAGCTTTGTCCTTGTTATCTCTTCCTTCTTTATATTTTTTAGCCTCTTGGGCTACAAATTCAGTCAGGTATCCACCTCTAATCAACTCTTCAATTTGATCTTTCAAATGCCTGCAATCAGCAGTCTCGTGTCCATTTACTTCGTGGAATGCACAGTACTTTCCTTGATCTTTCACTCCTGGGGGCCCTGCCCGGTAGGGCCTCCGGAATAGCCCATTCTTCTCATTCACTTCGAGAATATGACTGATTGGGACAGTCAAAGGAGTATACTCTGAGTATTTCTGAAAATTCGCCTTTGGAGTGAGTCTGTCCTTGGCAGAAACTCTATTCTTAGTTGCATTAACAGCAATAGGGGCAGTCTTGTCATCATACTGGGGGGCTCCTAAGCCGGCAGTACCACTCCCGGAAGCCCTCTTGTTCGAATCCCTTTTAGGGCTGTAAGAACGATTTCTTTTGTTCCTGCTCCAACCTCGAGAACTGGAGTCTTTGGACAATTTTGCCATGGATTCCTCAATTACTTTGTGGCGTTCTGCTTGTTGGTAAAATTCCGCCAGGGTTCCGGGCTCCTCAGTTTGCAATTCCTTCCAAAACTCGGTTCCAGGCCTTACCCCGGCTATCAGGAAGTTCTTCAGAGTTTCATCAGAGGCCTTCTTCACTTTTGGCACTTGCTCATTAAATCTTTTGAAATACTGTCTTAAAGACTCGTGAGTTTCTTGCTTGATATTAGCCAGAGTATTCACCGGTGGGGCGTAGGCCACGGTAGCCCTAAATTGAGAGATAAACTGATCTCCCATCCTCCTCCAGGATTTGATAGACCCTTCGGCTAGCCTTTTGAACCATTGGTGGGCATTTCCAGTCAGTGTAGATGCCAATAGCCTACACCTTGCTAAGTCCTCCACCTGGTATACATCCATTTCCGTATTAAAACGGCTCAAGTATTCAACTGGATCTGAGTTTCCATTGAATTTCAAGTCAGTATTCATCTTAAAGAACCTTGGCAAGGCTGCCTTTTTCACTTTCACAGAAAAGGGGGAACCGGCAGTGATACCGGACTTAAACTTTTTCTCCTCCTTGATCTTTTCCAAGGCTTTTTTCCAGTCAGACATCCTGAACTGTCCATTTTCACCATCTGAAAGCGTATCGCTTTCAGAATCATCATCTTCATTGGCTGTCTTGCTTCTTCTAGGGACTGAACTTTGATGGGAGCCGGAATCCTGATCGGTACCCCCACCGGTAGGGACTCCGGTAGAGCGGGATCTCCTGTTTCTATGCCAAGAAGAGTGACTGCTTTGCCTATAATTCCTTCTGCCATTAGATCTGGATCTCCTGGAAATGCTTTTTGGGGGTACCGTTTGGGACCTCTCTCGGCGTTCTCGGGAACCCTGAGTTGTGGAACCCCCATTGCCATCTCTCCGATCTTTACTTCCAGTGTGAATCAGTTTGTGACGAAGGTCTTTGTTAGTCAGTTTTTTGCCAACTCGATCAAAAACACTTAGACTTCTGGTGGGTGAGCCTTCGGCACCCTGAGTTTCCGGGACATCAGATTGGTCACCCTCATATTCTTCTTCCACAGGCTCTTCTGCGTCTTCTTCAGATGGGACATGATCAGTGTTGTCCTCAATGTTGTCCTCAGACTCGAAGTTCAGCCTTGTCGGAGTCACATTCTTCTTTTTTGACTTCGACTTGCACTTCCTTTGCCATTTTTTCATTTTCTCGGAACCTTTTTCCAAGTTGTTGACTCTTTCATTCATCGTCTTCAGATAGTCCATGATGTCCTTGTTACTAACATCATCACCACCTTTGTTTCGCCCATTACCATCCTGAGACGGTGTTTTATCACTTTCAGAATTGTCACTCGCCATATCTCCTCCAAATGGCGATTTTTGAGGCCCCTCCTTCGGGCGCCAATTGTTGTGGGAGGATTTTAGCACAACAAATTATGAGGCCTCGTGCTGGAATAGCGCCAATAATCAAGGAATCGTCCAACCACCCGGAAAGGCTCGTGGTTGAAGATTAATGGCTAGCCGCCCGGGAAAGCACACGACTAGGGTTACCGAAGAACACGGGATTTTGGTTCCTCGGAAGGATCGGGCTGAATCTACGGGATAAGAGCTCAAGGACCAAATGTTGGCCAGCCAAGAACCCTAATTTGACTGTGTCACACAAGAGTGCACGTGCTCTAGCTACTCAAGGAGTGTAAAGTGTCGAAGAAGATCCCGTAAACTGCCTACATACCACTATTTATAGTGGATCAAGCCCGAATGTAGTTCTTGAATGATATGATTGTTTGTTCATGATGAGTTATCCTCTCTCCAGTGGGATAATAACTGTTATTTCTGATAATAATCGAGTGTGATGTATAAAATCAGGTTACCAAGTAGTTTAGGTAACATAGAATGATTATCTCTTGTATTTATCTTGATTTTTGTATCATTTATCAAGTATATATGACATATATTCTCAAATAACTGAATGTTTATCTGTTTGAGAGTGTTTTTAGATGATATAGACGTATTCCTAAAAAATAGGAGGCATGCCTTATCTGTATTGGCAGCTTAATCAGGCTTCCGGCGGAAGCTAGGGGTACCGCCCGGTAGCCTGGCTCCGGTACCCCCTCCGGTAACCCCTATCACGGGAGCTACTCTGGAAGCTCTACTGGATGACTGGTAATAGCTATAGGTTATCCTCAAGGGGATGCCTTGAGACCCTTAGTCATGTGTCCCCGTGCTACAGTGTACATGGTAACCCCTAGGGCTACCGTAGGCCTCCGGAAACCTGACAGATTACTCATCCTCTTCGTGGATCTGGACCCTAATCCTCTAGTGGGCCTAAATCTAACCCATGCCAGATTTTGGTCACAACAATGATAACCTTACCTAGTATTCGTTTAAGATATTTTGAAAATCAAAAATCAAAAATCAAATTACAATTTTTTTATATTTATACTTATTATTTAAAGAATTAAAATGTACATTATAAGATAATTTAAAATATATATATATACACCAAACGCATTAAATTGTTTATATTAACTGATTATTCACATCAAATACCAAAATCCTTTTTTTTCAAGATTAATCAAATACAACATAAGAGTTTGACTCAAATGAGAACCATTACCTAAAAGAGAACAGGAGATCCATTGATACCCATTTGATTAGTATTCAATTAATAGTTAAGATTTTTTTCTAGAGACAACTAATCTAGAATATTTACAACTCAATAAAAAAAAAGTAACCAAATAATTGTAAGATTTTTGTAAAATAAACAATATTATTTGTATGTTTCTTCTTCTACGTATCTCTACGTGTCTTCTTACACATAATATTACTTTTACTCGTTCAACACTTGAACTTTGAATGTTATGGAACCGAAACCAAAAATTTATGTGAAGAAATGTAATACAGAGTGATTCTCCATTAAACATGACTCTATAACATAATGTATTGTAGTAAGTTTATTTATAGAAAATATACAATCTAACAATAAATACGAAGTCCAAGACAACCTGAGTCGCAAGAAAGATAATGTGGAAACTCTGTTAGATCGATTAAGCGCAACAAATTGCACATTATTAATTAAGTAATATGTCGTAAATTATAGGCATTTAAAATGAACTTTAAAATGCTTGAAAAAATCATCAAATAATCAATCTCCAGAATTTGTTGTTAGCTCTTCCACTTATTCAACTTGAAACTTTTTTTATTGTTAATTGCTTTATAATTTCAGGTGTTTATGTGCTTCCATTGATCAAGAATTAAACGTATAGAGAAATCTACGTCAAAAATAAGACATAATTTCTTTTTGAGTAAAAAGCACTTCGTGTACATGAACTTATAGGAAATCTGCACTTGGGATACTATAGTTCAAAAACCCCCACTTGTAATACGGCACTTTCAAACTTTTTGCAAAGTGTGTACTTTCGCAATTTGCCTCTAACGTCGTTACTTTGGCGAGGGCAGTTTGGTCCTTTCAGCTGTAAGCGTATTATTACCCCTATTCTGTATCGTATTTACCCCCAAATCATCTCTATATCATTATTCCCATTTAAGAGTCGATCAAAATCCCTTGTATCTCCATTCCTTGCAAAATCGATCGTGGATTGGCACTGTGATGGTTTGGTTTCGACGAGATCCCGGAGATAAAGGTGTATACAGTCCTAACGAATGTCCTCCTTATCGAGGTAAGTTTGTCTAGAACTCTTACTTAGGGTTTAAGTACTGGGTTTAGGGTTATGTACAAATGTTCAATTAGGTCTTGAAGTATATATATGTACTGATTCATTTTATAGTCTAAGGATATGTAAAGTGATTATTGCCGTTTATCATGCTATAGTTGCTCCCATGTGCTCGACTGCCTTGTGTTTATGTGGTCCCTTGTGTTTAAAGTATGTTTTTTTACTGGGGTTAGGGTTACGTGCCTTTACGGCTCTTTCATTGCCCCATTTTGTAATTTTCCTATTTTTTTGGCATTTTTTGGCAGCAGATGCAGGACTTTTCACTATTAAGTTACATACGGGCAGACAATTTAATGAGAATAATACTAAATATGTTGGGGGAACTTTTGACTATATTGATTTGTGTGATCCTGATACCATGAGCTTGATAGAGTTGGCTAACATGTGTAAGGAATGTGCTTGTCTGGGTGCACATACCTTTTTCTATAAGTGACCAGAAAGTTATATGCTAAGGGGGTTGCACAATTTGGACTCAGACTATGATGTCATGGAAATGTGTGAATTGCTTCCATCTTCAAGAATCATATATGTTTTCTCTGTCACAACAAACCCTATTTTTGCTATTGATGCTGATGGTAATCTAACTCAAGAGTTTGCCCCTTCACAAGACCCACATGTTGAATATGTTGATCCTAGTACAGGTCGATTTGAAAAAGAGGTTGAAGAGTAGCTGAATAATAAATTTGGGAGTGTGGTTCATGATAACATGGGGGTGATGGCCAAAGTGATGGAAGTGATGAGGATTACAATCCAGACAATGATGTTTTGAGTGATGATGACTGCAGTTTCTACTCAGATGGGTCAAACATGGACAGCACTGATGATGAGGTTTGTAACCATAAAAGTGAGAGGGTTCAGAAAAGCAAAGAGAGACTTGAAAAGAGCAAAGAAAGGGGTAAAGAGAAAGGTAAAGACAAGGCTACAGTCCAAGGTAAATGTAAGAGTAAGGTTCCAACAAAGGAACCAATTCAAATGGATAATGATGTTGAACGACCCTGTTAAGCAATGCAGGAATTATGGAAGTAGAGTGAAGTTTATTTGTGAACGGCCCTGTGAGTGGAAGATATATGCATCTAAGATGAGGGATACTGATAACTATCAGATCAAGGTTTACAATCCCAAGCATACATGCAATACAACATTTCATCAGAAGCAGATTAATTCAAAATGGATAGTTGAGGAGTATGAAGATGAGATCAGAATGAATCCAACATGGCCACTGACATCATTTTTAAAGAAGGTTGTTAATGACTGGCACTGTCATGTTAGTATCCATGCAATTGGGAGGGCAAAGAAGAAGGCTTTGGAGAAGATAAATGGAAAACATAGTGACCAATGTGCTAGACTGTGGGACTATGGGAATCAGTTGTTGAAGGTGATGCCTGAGAGCACAATTAAACTAATGACTGAAGATCAAGAATTTGAATGTGGAAGGAAGAGATTTAAAAGGTTTTATATATGTCTTGGTCCTTTGAAAAATAGTTTTAAACGAGGTTGCAGGCCTTTGCTTGGCCTTGATAGATGTCATCTTAAGGGCCCATTTGGTGGTCAATTACTTGCTGCAGTGGCTACAGATGCCAATGATGACATGTATCCCTTAGCATGGGATGTGGTTGAAACTGAGAATAATGACAGTTGGGAGTGGTTTCTACAAAATGTGAAGCAAGATTTGGGAGTTCAAAATGATGGGGCCTTCACATTTATAAGTGACTGGCAAAAGGTACCTCCTTAATGCCAAATAACCTTTTTTTTATTTTATTGTCATCTTTAGGTTAATAAATGGCATGTGCTTTTTTCACAGGGCCTAATAAATGCATTAGAGTCCATATTCCCAAATGTAGAACACAGGATTTGTGTCATGCATTTATACAGGAACATGGGGAAGAACCATAAAGGCATTGGTGTTAGGATGTGTTTGTGGTTGGCAGCTAGGGCAACTACTGACTACACATTCAACAAGCATATGAATGAGCTGAAAAAGGTATATTTCTTTTCCCTATTTAATTTTGTGGAGGTATGCCTCAAATACAGAAGTAACTTTGCTTCCATGTTAATATTGTGGCATTTCTTTAACAGTTGTCAAAGAAATGTTATGATTGGTTGATGGCGAAGCCTAGAAGCCAGTGGTCTAGGAGTGCATTTAGAATGCTATGCAAGAGTGACATTTTTGTTAATAATCTTTGTGAAGTTTTTAACAGTGCCATAAGGAAGTATAAAGATCTTCCAATTGTTTCCATGCTAAAAGCAATTCAAAACGATGTTATGGTGAGGGTACAAAAGAGGAGAGACAAGATTCTCAATAGCTATGAACTAAATCCCATATGCCCTAATGCTATGAGGAGGCTTAACAAGTAAGTGAAATGCATCTACATACATATAACATTCTGTAAGGACCTTTTAAATCATACTAACTATTTAAGGTATATGTTTAGGGCAATTGACCAGAGTAGAGGCTGTCATATGGTGTGGAGTAGAGGTGCTAGGTATTTGGTAACCATGATTGCAAGTGGATATGAGATGGTTGTGGATTTGGAAGCACAGAAATGTGCATGCAAAAAGTGGGAGGTGTTAGGAATTCCTTGTTACCATGCTTGTGCTTGTATAGCATGGAGCACGAAATCATTCGAGCCTTTCATCCATATGTCATACAGCAAGGACATGTTCCTAGAGTGCTATTCGAACATAGTAGAGCCTATTTGTGGGGAAACAGAATCAGAGGAGACAGGATTTCCACAGCCATTGCCACCTGAGATTAAGGTCCAGCCAGGTATACCTAAGAAGAAGAGGAACAAGGCTACTGATGTAATTGATCCAAATGCAATCAAGATGAAAAGAAGGAACACTAAGATCAAATGCAACTACTGTACTGAGATTAATCATAATATAAGGACTTGTCCAGCAAGAGTAAACCAATGTACTTTGTTTTCCCCTTATTTTTCAATGGTAATACTTGTTGTGACCAAAATCTTGCATGGGTTAGATTTAGGCCCACTAGAGGATTAGGGTCCAGACCCATGAGGAAAATAAGTGATCTTTCAGGCTTCCAAGGGCCCATGGCAACCCTAGGGGTTACCATGTACAAGGCAGTAAAGAAATATGTGGCTTGGGGTCCCAAGGGCATCCCCTTGTATGTAACCTGCAACCACTACTAGTCATTCAATAAGGCTTCCATAGTAGCTTCCATGATGGGGTTACCGGAGGGGGTACCGGAGCCAGGCTACCGGGCGGTACCCCCAGCTTCCGCCGGAAGCCTGATTAGGCTGCCAATTCAGATAAGGAAGACCTCCTATTTTTTAGGAACACGTCTATATCACCTAAAAACACTCCTAACAAGATATATATTCAGTTATTGGAGGATATTTGTTATATTTGCTTGATAAATGACACAAAATCATGATAATTCGTATATTCTTGAGATAAACATCAAGGAATGGGCTTCCAACAGTCCTAATATAGCTTGGTAACGTGATTATATACATAATACACGATTATTATCAGAAATATCAGTCATAACCCTTCAGAAATGGGATAATTCATCATAAACAACCGAATATATCATAATAGAACTACATATGGACTTGATCCACTATAAATAGTGGTATGTAGGCAGTTTACGGGATCTTCTTAGACACTTTGACACCTCGAGTAAGCATAGAGGACGTATACTCTTGTGTGACATAACATTGTTAGGGTTCTTGGCTGGCCAACGCATCATCATTGCACGGTCCTTGAGCTCTAATCCCGTAGATTCAGTCCGATTCTCCGAGGAACCACCTCCCGTGTTCTTCCGAAACCCCTAGTCGTGAGCATTTCTGGGCGGCTAGCTATTGATCTCCAACTACGAGCCTTTCTGGGCCGTTGGATGATTCCGTATTCATTGGTGCTATTCCAGCAACAGGCCTCCTAATTTATTGTGACAAATTCCTCCCATAACAATTGGCGCCCGAAGGAGGGGCCTCAAAAATCATCATTTGGAGGAGATATGGCGAGTGACAATTCTGATAGTGATAAGACACCGTCTCAGGATGGTAATAGACGAAACAAAAGTGGCAGTGGTAATGTCAGCAATAAAGACATTATGGAATATTTGGTCACAATGAATGAAAGAGTTAACAGCTTGGAAAAGGGTTCCGAGAAAATGAAAAGATGGCAAAAGAAGTGTAAGTCGAAGTCAAAAAAGAAGAACATGACTCCGACAAGGCTGAATTTTGAGACTGAAGATAATGTTGAGAACAATACGGACTATGTTCGAACTGATGAAGAAGAGGCAAAAGAGCCTGAAGTTGATGAATATAAGGGTGACCAATCGGACAACCCGGAAACCCAGGGTACCGAAGGCTCACCTACTAGAAGCCAGAGTGTTTTTGATAGAATTGACAAAAAGCTAACCAACAAGGACCTTCGTCACAAGTTGGGTCATACTGGAAACAAAGATCGAAGAGATGGTAATGGGGGTTCCCTAACAAGGACCTTCATCACAGGGTGGGTCCAAATCTGATGGCAGAAGGAGTTATAGACAAAGTGGTCACTCTTCTGGACATAGGAGCAGGAAATCACGCTCTACCGGGGTCCCTACCGGTGTGGGTACCAATCCGGATTCCAGCCCTCATCAGAGTTCGGTTCCCAGGAGAAGTAAGACAGCCTATAAAGATGATGACTCTGGAAGTGATATGTTTTCAGATGGTGAGAATGGACAATTCAAAATGTCTGACTGGAAGAAAGCCTTGGAAAAAATCAAGGAGGAGCAAAAGTTCAAATCTGGAGTCATTTCTGGCTCCCCATTTTCAGCGAAAGTGAAGAAGGCACCCTTGCCAAGGTTCTTTAAGATGAATACAGATTTGAAATTTAATTGTAACTCAGACCCTGTTGAGTACTGAGCCGTTTTAATACTGAGATGGATGTGTATCAAGTGGAGGACTTGGCTAGGTGCAGGTTACTAGCCTCCACTCTGAGTGGGAATGCCCACCAATGGTTTAAAAGATTGGCCGAAGGATCTATTAAATCCTGGAGGAGGATGGGAGACCAATTTATCTCTCAATTCAGGGCTACGCGGCATATACCCCACCAATCAATACTTTGGCTAATATCAAGCAAGATCCACATGAAACTTTAAGGCAATACTTCAAAAGGTTTAATGAGCAAGTGCCAAAAGTGAAGAAGGCTTCTGATGAAACTCTAAAGAATTTCCTGATAGTCGGGGTTAGGCCGGGAACTGAGTTTTGGAAAGAGTTGCAAACTGGAGAGCCTGCAACACTAGCCGAAATCTACCAACAGGCGGAACGCCACAAGGTGATTGAGGAGTCAATGGCAAAGTTATCCAAAGAATCCAATTCTAGGGGTTGGAACAGGAACAAGAGAAATCGTTCTAACAGTCCCAAAAGGGATTCCAACAAGAGGGCTTCCGGAAGCGGTACCGCTGGTGTGGGAGCCCCTCGCTATGATGACAAGACTGCCCCTATTGCTGTTAATGCAACTAAGGATAGAGTTTCTGTCAAGGACAGACTCACTCCAAGGACGAATTTTCAAAAATATTCAGAGTATACTCCTTTGACTGTGCCCATCAGCCATATTCTTGAAGTAAATGAGAAAAGTGAGATGTTCCACAGGCCCTACCGGGCAGGCCCTCCGGGAAAGAAAGATCAGGGGAAGTACTGTACTTTCCATAAGGTAAATGGCCATGAGACTGCCGATTTCAGGCACCTGAAAGATCAAATTGAAGAATTGATCAGAAGTGGATACCTGACTGAATTTGTGGCTCAAGAGGCTAAGAAGTATAAGGAAGGGAGAGATAACAAAGATAAAGTTCCGGGAAACCAAGATAGAACTGCCCGAGCCAATAGCTTCCACACCATCTTTGGTTGCCCTTATTTGGGGGGTGCCAGTCGGAATGCTAGAAACCGGTATGCCCAGGAAGCCAAAGGGAAACCCTTACAAATGTTTTCCACCTTGCAGAAAGGCCCCATAAGCTGTTTAAAGGGGAAACTGATGATATTTCTTTTACTGAGGAGGATGCCAAATGGGTTCACCACCCACATAATGATGCCTTGGTGGTAACCGTAAGCATTAGTGGGATGAATGTGCACAGAGTGCTGATTGACAACGGAAGTTCAGTAAATATCTTGGCATACACCACTTTCTAGAACTTGGGGCTTCTGGATA
This sequence comes from Saposhnikovia divaricata, assembly GCA_036435485.1. Classification (NCBI taxonomy): domain Eukaryota; kingdom Viridiplantae; phylum Streptophyta; class Magnoliopsida; order Apiales; family Apiaceae; genus Saposhnikovia; species Saposhnikovia divaricata. The sequence goes on along the minus strand of CM071594.1, from coordinate 130,145,555 downwards.
AGGAATTGCTGCCTACCAATAATGAGCTATATGGGTTCACCGGTAACCCTCTACAAATCATGGGAAATGTTAAGTTTCCATTAATGTGGATCCCTGCAAGGCCACCCAGATGGCTGAGTTTATGGTTGTAGATGAAAACATTTCTCATAATTCCATACTTAGGAGACCAATGTTGAAAGATATGTGGGTGGTAACCTCAATATATCACTTTTCGATGAAGTTCCCTACCCCAAATGGCATTGGCTGTGTGAAAGGATGTCAATATGAATCAAGGGAATGCTATAACAAAGCTGTGCAGGCTGCCGAGAGGGCAGATAAATCCATTCAAGATGAGGAAATGGCTGAGGGGGAAGCCCTAATGAGAAGCCATGGACTAGAGCCACAGAAGTTTGAAAAAGCTTCATGCAACACCATCATGATAGTGGAACTTCCAGAGGAACCTACTGAAGAGGTTCCTATTTTTCGGGGGGTATTTCCACCACAAAGCTTGTTGTTGGAAGCTGCCGAGAGAAATGATGAATTCAAAACATTCCAATGGAAGGCATAGTGATAGATGCCACAGTTGATGATCTAGATGAAGAGATGCTAGAGAGTGAAAACCAGGAAGCGGTGAAAGGGCTCCCGATTGAAATCGATATTGATCCCAGGATGCCCGGTACCCTGGAAAAGGCTGGGGCTGCCGAGGATACTATTCCAATATTGGTGAATGCTGAAGATCCTTTTAAAGTCCTGAAAATTGGGCAACAGCTAGATGAGAAGACAAGAGAAAGGTTGACTTCTTTCCTTAAAAGCAACCTAGATGTGTTTGCATGGTGTCACTCTGACATGGTTGGGATTGACCCTAAAATCATGTGTCACCACCTGAATATTGACCCTGAGAGAAGGGGTATCCGGCAGAAAAGAAGGCCTGTTAGTGGTGAAAGGGCTACCGCCCTCCAGGAAGAGGAAGACCGATTATTGAAAGCTGGATTGATTAAAGAATCCTTCTACCCATCATGGTTCCGGTACAGGTCCGGAAGCCTAATGGGAAATGGAGGACATGTGTTGACTTTACTGATCTGAATAAAGCATGCCCTAAGGATATCTTCCCGCTAACCAGAATTGATCAACTGGTGGATGCTACGGCAGGCCACGCTCTACTAAGTTTCATGGATGCCTACTCCGGGTAGAACCAGATACCAATTATGAGCCAGACCAGGAGCATACCAGCTTCATAACTGATAGAGGGTTATACTGTTACGTAGGGATGCCGTTTGGGTTGCTGAATGCCGGGGCTACCTACCAAAGGCTGGTAAACATGATGTTTAAAGAACAGATTGGTAAGACTATGGAAGTCTATGTTGATGATATGTTGGTCAAATCAAAGCGGGCAGCCGACCATGCGTTGCACCTATCTGAGATGTTTGATATCCTAAGGAAGTACTGGATGAAACTAAACCCCCAAAAATGTGTTTTTGGTGTGGATTCTGGAAAATTTCTTGGATTCATTGTGAACCACAGAGGGATTGAGGCGAACCCTGCCAAAATTAAGGCATTGCTGGAACTCAGATCCCCAAAGAATGTTAAAGAAGTCCAAGGGCTTACCGGAAGGGTGGCAGCCCTAAACATATTTGTATCTCGGTCTTCCGACAAATGCAAAGAGTTCTTTAAGGCTATCAAGAAGGGTCAAAACTTTGAATGGAACCCGGAATGTGAGGAAGCCTTCAAGAAGCTAAAGGAACAGTTGGGAAGCCCACCATTGCTCTCCAAACCCTTGGAAGGTGAGCTACTCATTCTATATCTAGCTATTTCTGAATATTCTATAAGTGCTGTGTTGATCCCGGAGGAAGAACAAGTGCAATACCCGGTATACTATGTGAGCAAAAGGCTGTTGGATGCGGAAACCCGGTATCCCAGCATGGAAAAGTTGCATATGCTCTGATAATGGCTTCCAGGAAGCTAAGGCCCTACTTTCAGGCCCACAAAATTGAAGTTAGAACGTTCTTCCCGTTAAGGCAAGTGATGCACAAGCAGGAAGCCTCCGGTAGAATGATGAAATGGGCTGTCGAGTTGGGACAGTTTGAGATAGATTACAAGCCCCGAACTTCCATCAAAGGCCAAGCACTGGCTGACTTCTTGTTAGAGTTCCCTCCAGATTTTGAGGTTACTAGGGAAGAATGCATACCGGTACGCCCAGTTACCGAAGGGGATGCCGAGAGCCCCAAACTATGGTGGAACCTATATGTGGATGGAGCAGTGAACAACAACGGGGCAGGTGCCATACACTCTGGCTTCAAGGCTACCAACAATGATGCGGAGTATGAGACCCTGATTGCTTGGTTGAAACTAGCTCTAGAAATGAAGGTGGAATACTTGAATGTTTTTATTGATTCCATGTTGATTGTGTGGCAAATCAAAGGGAGCTTCCAGAGCCGAGGCCCCCGCACTGAACTCTACATGAGGTATGCCCAAGAACTCATTAGTAAGTTTAGTGCTAATGCCCTTGCCAAGTTGGGATCCCAAAAAGAAACTGTTCTATTAGGGGTGATACCCCTTGAAGTCCAACTCCAGCCAAGTATCCATCAAGAGGAGGTTATAGAGATAGAATTTTCTGCGGAAAGCCAATGGACAACCCCAATACGTGAGTATATCACTAAGGGGGTGCTTCCGGAAGATAAAGATGAAGCCCAAAAACTCAAATACAAGGCCGCCCGGTATGTCATCTATGATGGCATCCTGTATAAGAAGGGTTTTAACCAACCTCTAATTAAATGCATATCTGTAAATGAATGTGAATACGTCCTAAGGGAAGTCCATGAAGGCATCTGTGGTAATCACTCAGGGGGTACCTCCCTTGCTCATAAGGTGCTTCGATAGGGCTACTACTGGCCTACCATGAAATCTGATGCTTATGACTTTGCCAAAGCTTGTGATCAATGTCAAAGGTTTGCTAATTTCAATAGCAACCAAGCTGTGGAGCTAAGGCCCATTGGAAGCCCCTGGCCCTTTGCAATATGGGGAATTGACCTGATTAGGGAAGTTCCTAAAGGCGGAGGTGGTGTGAAATATGCTGTGGTGTGAAATATGATGTCGACTACTTTACCAAGTGGGCAGAGGCGGAACCCCTGGCTACTATCACTGCCGGCAAGCTGAAAGAGTTTGTTAAGAGAGCCATTATATGTAGGTACGGGGTACCATACAAGTTGATTTCAGACAATGGAAAGCAATTTGATAGTAAGGAAATGAGGAGTCTATGTGAAGACTTGGAAATAAAGATGGATTTTTCAACCGTTTGCCACCCCCAAACCAATGGGCAAACGGAAGCTGTGAAGAAAATCATTAAGCACACTTTGAAAGCTGAGTTGGAAGAAAAAAAGGGAAACTAGCCAGAAGAGCTTGCAATGGTCTTGTGGTCTTACAACACTACTCCCAGGTCCACCACCGGGGAATCTCCTTTTGTTCTAGCCTATGGCTGTGAGGCTATGGTTCCCGTGGAAGTGGGAGCGGGATCCTACAGAAGGGATAACTTCAATCAAGAAGAAAATGAGTTAAATCAGAGGCTGGCCCTGGACATGGTAGAGGAAACCTGGGCTACCGCCCAGCTGAAACTTGCGGCTTACCAACAGAGGACCCGCAAATACTATAACAATAAGGTACGCCCTCGACCTCTCAAGGTTGGTGACCTAGTGCTGAGAAGAATGATGCCCAACATGAGGGTTCCCGGGCATGGAGCCTTTTGGAGCCAATTGGGAAGGGCCTTACAAAAAAAAAAATCTATTTTTTGGGAAGGCACCTACCACCTTGAAGACATGGATGGGAACACTATTCCCCGTGCTTGGAATGTCGAGCACCTAAAGAAGTATTATCAGTAAGACTCTTTTCAAAGCAAATGTAGGCCTCTTTCAGGCTTAGGATGAATAAAGGCAACCTACTAGTTGTGGTTGTGTCATTTCCTATTCAATTCTTAGGATTTCATGATTTTCAGTAGATGCCCGAGGGGTAGTGGATGCACACCCCGTCTGGGTGAAATTTGATGTAATCGTACTCTTTGATTTCCAGTAAAAGTAGAAGCTAATTGTTTCCTTTTACATTTACCACTTATAAATATTTAGAAAAGACATGGAAGACCTACAAGCATAGTTCTACATGGCAGTCAGGCTACCATCCAGAACTAAGGGGGTAGTAGTGAATACACCTCTTAGCTTAATAAGTTGAAATTATCAGAATTTTAAAATTTTCGTGATTGTTACCAAACATGTATGGAACCTTGAGTGGTTCACATGGCTTACATGGTCACTAAGGCATGTATGGAACCCTGATCAGCATACATGACTCCCTTCATTTCTTGGGCTTGTGTGGAACTCTGATCGGCACACATGGATCCCTTCATTACCAGACATGTGTGGAACCTTGAGTGGTTCATATGGCTTACTTGGTCACTAGGGCATGTATGGAACCCTGATAGACTCCCTTCATTTCTTGGGCTTGTGTGGAACCCTGATCGGCACACATGGATTCCTTCATTACCAGACATGTATGGAACCATGAGTGGTTCACATGGCTTACTTGGTCACTAGGGCATGTATGGAACCCTGATCGACATACATGACTCCCTTCATCTTTTGGGCTTGTGTGGTACCCTGATCGGCACACTTGGATCCCTTCAATACCAGACATGTATGGAACCTTGAGTGGTTCACATGGCTTACTTAGTCACTAGGGCATGTATGGAACCTTGATCGGCATGCATGACTCCCTTCACCTTTTGGGCTTGTGTGCTACCCTGATCGGCACACTTGGATCCCTTCAATACCAGACATGTATAGAACCTTGAGAGGTTCACATGGCTTACTTGGTTACTAGGGCATTTATGGAACCCTGATCGACATGCATGACTCCCTCCATTACTTGGGCTTGTGTGGAACCCTGATCGGCACACCTGGATCCCTTCTTTTTTAATCATGTATGGAACCGTGATTGGCATACATCGATCTTTTAATCATCTACCTACGCGGTTATAAGAATTAACTCGTATGGATTACCAAATACTTTACTAATGCAGCCTTGCAGGAATGGCTTACATGGCATTATCACACGTAATTTATCAAAATAGCTAGGGCTCCCGGAACAAAGGCTTCCATGCTGGGCCTCCGGCACCCCAGGCTACCGGACAGGGTTACCGCCCAATGGGGCTTCCAAGGCCAGGTTCCCGTCTTTGGGGCTCCCAGATACTATAGGGTTACCGGACGGTACCCCCACACCCGAAATAACAGTCTCACGGACTAAGGTACAAGTAGTTTATCATTTCTGTGCAACCTAGCCAGGTATGTGCTACTATAACTACTTAATTACACTTTCCATATCACGTTACCATCCTACTGTTCAATTCTTGAATCATGATTTATCATCTATTTCATTTATTCAACGTAAATATGGCATATATCCTCTAAATACTCGTATAAACTTGCCTTAAGATTAGTTAAGAGAGCTATATTATTCGATTATTGTGTTTATTTATAAGATATAACAATTGCCCTTCTTAATTAGCAGATCGATACCTTAGGGTAAGAATGAATTTAGAGTGTGAATCGTGACAACTGTTTTCGAATTAGTTCTTGTTGAGCAGTCGGTAAGTGATTCGTATGCGACTAAGTTAGAAAAGCATAATAGTTACCTGTGTATTAGTTATGATAACCTGCAAGCACTTATCGCCGAACACTCATACGAAAGATATTAAAGGCATAGCCAGTCCTAATACGATGTCTATATCACAAAGGATCAGGTTATAAAATAAACACGCACTGCGTGGATAATATAAGTTCGAAAGCACCAGGCCCGAGGCCATAAAACGATCACAAATTCAAAAGTTACATTTATGGAGCGTTATAGGAGCCCACACCCTTGATAAGAAACCCAGAGTTCATAAACAACGCAAGATAAAAGTTCGAGTACGTAAAACAAAATACGTGATAGGATAACCGGGGAAGAGTACGCTTAAGCAGAAGGTGCATCTTTGGTAGCCTCTGAGATAGGGGAGTCCTCGACAAGATCAGTCTTTGTGTCAAAATTTCCTGGAGCATCCTCAACCGCCTTGACGGGAGCCTCAACCCTAGAATCAGAGGTAAGAGTATGTTCAGCAATGTCCTTTTGAGCAGCCGGAGGTGCAGATGCATCTTTATGCTTGGCAGCCCCAACTTTGGCAGCCTCTGCCTTGAAGCCTTCAACTTGCGCCACAACATCCTCACCTAGGAGCGACCAGTCCAAGTCTGGCATCACTCTCCAAGTTGACTTCATATAATCTGTGGCACCCTTGGCGAAGCCCAACTTGTACCTCTCCGGGAGTGCTTCCTTCAGTCTCCTTACCGAACCCTGCAGCGAATCAACATGCAGCTTCAATTCTTTTACCTCTGAAGCATGGGCAGCCGCCCTATCCTCCTTCTCCTTACCCTGATCAAGAACCTGCTTTTTCAGTTTATCTTTCTCCTTGGTTAAAACCGACACATCACTCCTCAGCTTCTTATTAACATCATGTTGCTTCTTCTTCTCTTATTCCATAACTTGCATATCACTCTTCAATTGTTTCATCTCTTCACGAAGCCGCATATCACCTCGGGTAGCCAAGGCAAGCTAATTGGAGAGCCTAAGTTGATGAAAGAAACTCTCACCCGCTGAGAACAGCATAGACCTTGCGGCATCAGAAGTCTTTTGCTTAACCCATCTGGCTATTGGTTCCATGGGTATCTGCCCACCACACATCTGATAAAACTGCTCCACGTCGTTCATGGGTGACCCCTACTGAGAAACCTTGGCCCTCTTAGAAGATCGGGTTTCCGGAGTGGATTTCAAAGCCCCGGAAGCCTGTGAGAGTCTGCGTTTTTCAAAAGCAGAGGGCTCAGCCTTGACAGATATGGAAGCAGGAACTTGGGAAACCGGGGTAGCCTTGATAGGGGTCTCGAGCATCATCAGCTCATCCTCGGGAAACAAGTCCTCGTATTTGTCAGATGGCTTAATTAATGATGACACTGATCCTGACATACCTGAAGAAGCAAGAGAATAATGATGTTGAAAATATAGAAGGGAATATCAATATAAAACCATGTATGCATAGATATGAAAGCAGACAAATATGCATAATACAAATGGATGCAGACAAAGAAAGCGATGTGTCAACATAGAAAGGTGAGTGAGGTTGCACCGACCGGAAGCCTCATCACCAGTTTCACCCTTTCTAGGGGTACCTTGAGGAACAGATCCATCCTTAGATCCCTCACCGACACCCCTCAATGGGACATGATTAAGTTTAGAAAATCCCAGCTTCTCAAGGGTTGCCGGTACAAGCAAACTTTCACCATCACCCAACTCGGCGGCAAGCTTCATAACCTTTTTAGCTCTTTTTTCTTCAATCCCACTAAGGGGAGTCTGCACTGGGATCCCTAGGGAGCACGGTAGAGGGGAAGAAAATTATAACCTGTAGTGCAACCAAAGGGGCTATAGAAGAAAGCGAATGATAAAGGCTTACCGAGAGATAAGTTAAACTCTGTTCGAACCCCTTCACAGTTATAGCAGTATAAGAACTGCTCCAACCAATCATATATTCCTTTTTTATTTCCTTTTATACATCTCCCCTGCCTATTGTTCCAAGCAGTGAGGTAAAGAACACCCACCTTTCTACCAACATCCTTCAACTGATAAAAATACCCTAACTCCTTGGCAGTGAGGGAGACAGAGAAGGTTTGATTATAGAGGACATACATGCATACCACCACCCTAAATGAATTCGGGGTTAGCTGCATGGGAGCAATGTCATAGAAATTTAAGAGATTAACAAAGAACAGGTGCAAGGGAAGGGAGAATCCTAGCTTGAAAAATGACGCAGACATTACTGCATTCGGTATAACTTGATCAGGCTCGAAGTTGTCGAACTTATGTCACCTCTCACCCTCACTAGGCACCACCAAGCTACATCCCGGATTGTATAACTCTAATAGTTTTTCAAACCTCTCCTTATTCATGGATGAGTCAACATGTTCACAGGCGGGAACAAAGCATGCCGGAACATCAATCTTCCGTTCAACCTCCACTATCATCCTGGCTCTGTCACCTTTTCCTTCATTCATTAATTCTCTATCAATGGAAGAGGGCTGTGTAACTTCATCACGAAGCATACTACTTGATTTATCCCCCTAATCAGTGTTGGAACTTAGGGTAACCATTTCGGCATTCCCCATCATAAAATTTGATGAACCAGCCTCCACGGAAGTGTCAGGGTACCGGCTAACGATCTCAGTCTCAAGAGGATCAATGACTTCTGTTAGGCCGAATACACACTAATAATCAATATTAGATGAGAGAATAACAATTAAGATGATTATGCACTTTAAATCTTCTGGTATTAAAAACCCTCTTCGTGATGTAAACTATCACAAAGAGCTGCTAGGTTACAATAAAGATATTTCGATGCACGATACCCTTCTAGGGTTAACCCAACTGTATTTATAAAACATACAGCTGCTATACAATCGCTAATTGATACTCCTATAATTAAGCTATACAATTGATATCAATTACGATTGCTACACATCTCCTAAGTCAACTCAGTCTCTATGATAGCTATCATATCTGTAAAGAGATTGCTTCCATAAATAACTTGTAAGAACCCCAAATTTTCGGTAGAATTAAAACTTTTTATATTGATGAAAGAAGGAACAGTGATTCCGACTACGAGGTATTAACAGTTCTAATGAATGAATGTTGAATGGATATAGATTCAATGATTACATGTCAGGAAGAATGCAATGGGTTGACAACTTAGATTAGAATAATCTGTCTCCTAGGGAGATAAGATATGGGAATTCCAAATAGGAGAGCTATCATCTTGTCATCCAGATCGGTATCTGTTATTAGTCCAGTGGTTCCGTAAAAAGGGTTAAGGAACGCCCGAAAGAGAACATGGACATTTTTGTAAACATAAGGAATAAAAAGAGAATAAACCATGAATAGTGTTTTTGGTGGAAATAAGAATATTATTAGACGACGATATATAGAAGTATTTAGAACGGATTTCTGAGTTCGTATTCATGATCCAGGGGCGAGATAAGTGTATGTAAACGATATCGGAATTCAGAAATTCCAATTTCTATTTTGGTGTAATATTTGACCCGATAGTGAATTATATATTATTATATTCAAGAACGGAGATATTAAATTTGAGGATTTGAGGATTTAAGTGGGTAAATCACTTAAATCAATTCAAAGACATAACAAATATCAACCAAGCTTCTTGAACACACCTTGCACAAGAACCAAGGAGGGAGCACAGCCACTTTATGAGATATTATCCAAGAGAAATCACTTTATGCTAGATGAGTGCAAGAGAAGCCAAGCCAAACACCATTCTCTCCATTTTCTCTCAACTGCCCAGCAAGAACCACCTTGAAAGCAAAATTCATATCTCAATATCTAGAGCTTTAAAAATCACCAAACTTTAACCACAGCTCCCTCATATCATGGAGAACATTCGCTCAAAATTTCATGGCCATCTAATGAGTATAGCCTAGTGAAATAACCTCCCCAAGTTGAAGAAACAAACTGTCCAGATTCATGACAGTTTCTGTGACGATTTTCAAATGGCCATATCTCGTTCGTTTCTCAATGGAATTTCGTGTTCTTTATATGGTTGAAAAGCTGTAAAGATGCTCTACAACTATCCTTTAGAAGCCTTGTTCAGAAAAGGTCGGTAAGGGCCTCGTTTTTCATGTTCTTCCAACTGAGTAATAGCAGATCCGAAACTTCTAAGAATGTTCTTGATGTTTGTTGTTAGATTAAGCTTGGTTAAGGTTATACAAGGATTAATCAAGGCTTAGTAAGGTCTCTACATCCTCCATGGAAGGTATAACCCTCATATACCCTAGATTATACTTTGAGTTTTGTGATTGTTCTTAGTGATCTTAGATGCGATTTGATTATAATGATGATATAAGCATGATTTATAGTAGATTTAATTGATTTAAGAGATAGGATGTATATGGTGGTGAGATCAGTGGTATCATGGACTGGTTATGATGTATGAATGCCCGGTGTGGCTTGGTTGATGTTTGGTCGTGATTTAAAAATTTGGAAACGTCCGATTTATAGCCGTCGTAATGCCCGAATTTCGTTAACCTTAAGAAACCAAGCATCACAGTTGATAAAACTCACTGCCTAGCTTCGTAAACTGCCATGATAAGATAGATCATGTTACAAGCTTCGTTTTGATATAAAATTCGTATGAAATGGACTTACGGTTTAGGAGTTATGATTAAATTCATAAAAATGGTTCGAAACCGTAAACCGAAGTTCGTAACTGAAATTGGATTCCTTCAATACTACTAAATCAGTGGAGAGTCTTGATAATTAAATGTTAGAGGTAAAGAGGAGGGTGTGAGAGAAAACCACATGTCGAATGGATCGTTTTCCGATTTGATAAAAATGTTTGAATCAAGGATTAAACGCGAACGAACCCCTAGAAGCATACTTGGTTATGACTTTGGTAAATGACTTAGAAAACGGCCGATAAATCTTAAGGTATAATCTTGGTTCGTAAATGACTGACCTTAGAACTTAAATGACTTAAGTATATACCAAGTGTAAGTATAGTGACATGCCTTAGTAGCGGACGAATGTCGGGTCATAAGTGATAATAAAAGGGAGTTACACTAAGAGGTGTATAACGAGATAACGTGACCACGTGTTTCGACTTAAGTTAAGTGTATACTTAGCCTTTTAAAAAGTGTTAAGTGATTGACCTCGGTTATTGTGACTATTTATAGATCACCGGAGTGACACGAGGCACACTACCCCAACAGGATTGCCAGGCAAGTCTTCAAAACTTTGAAGCTGTTGTTGTGATAATATATATATATATATATATATATATATATATATATATGATTCTGTTTACATATGCCATAGCATGCATGCTTGTTTTCAAAGTATATTGGAATACTTGTTCCCTGAGTTGATATTGGCCTATAGACTAGATATGAATTATCAGTTATAAGCCGGATTGTTGCATTAAGACCCTTAGTGAAGGGCGTATGATATTCATTCTTTAAATATAGACCGGGAGTCGATATTTGAGATATAGAGATAGTCGTGGAAACCCAGAGGGATTCCAGTGACAGATTAATATTCATTTTGAGGACTGTTATTTATGAACATTATTTATATTTCCGTAAAGTATTAATTACTTGGAAATTATTCGAGGAATGTTATTTAAACATTATCTCAATCGGGAAGTACTATATGAATATTATTTTGAATATTCATTCGAGTTTATTTATTTACAGAGTATTAAATTTTTTATATTCATTTGAGCTTAAATTATTTAAATGAATATTAGTTTCGAATATTCATTTAGAGTTTGTTTATTTAATGAATAAGTACTTTGATATTCCTTGGAATTTTATTTATTAAATGAATATTACTTTCAAATATTCATTTAAGGTTTTATGTACTTGACGAATATTATTTTTAAAATATTCATTGGAAGTTCTATTTACCTAAGGAATATTATTTCGAATATTCCTTTAAGGTTTTGATTACTAAATGAATATTTTTTGGATATTCATTTAGAATATTAATTATTAAATGAATATTATTTTCAAATATTCATTTAAGATTTCAATTATTTATGGAATATTATTTCAAATAATTATTTGAGTTGTTTATCATTTTGGATATTCATTTGAGGATTTATTTATTTAAAGAATATATATTATTTTGAATATCCATTTAAGAAGAGATTTATTTGGTAAAAAATTCTATATATTCATTCGAGGATTACTTACGAGCAATATTATGATTTATTAATATTCCTTAATTATTATTGATTTAATAAATACTCTTGGAATATTTAATTAAATTTTTTTACAATGATTTATATTATTCAAAGATTATCTTTCACCTTCAGATATTATGTACAATATTTCAGAGTCTTTTTATGACTATTTTATCAAGGGGAGGTTCCCAAAACTTTATTTTCATTTAAACCTATCTTATAAGAAGGTTTAAATACTCGCTCAACTTCCAAAAATATATAAGGGGACCTCACTTGAGAGCTGTTATTTCTTTGACTGCCCGGTCCTATACTTGCTAAACTATCTTGTAACTCACGTCTTGATTCTTTCAAACATCGATATGAATCTGTTTGGTTACCTCCTCAACGCTCGAGGGGTAAGAATTGATGGAACAAGTTTATATCCATTAACAAGCATCAGCTTGGGAAATATTGGTGAATTTTCCTTTCCAACTAGATACGACTACTTTGTGGAGTCCTATCAACAAGTATTATACTTGGGGAAAGGGGGAGGAACTTTACGTTTCAGAGTTATGGATGTTAAATGAACTAGGAGATGCGTAAGTGACCTAGTGGCGCCGGTCCAGCAAATGGCCCAACCGTTGACCGAGGGGGTTCCAGAGGGCGGTAGACAAATAAATCCGTCGGTGCTTCCTTCTACATGTAGAGAACTAGAGGTGGGGAGCATAACATGCGAGTGATCATCGTGTAAATGCTATGTCTCCTTGCGCGTCAAACTCCAGTATTAGTTCATCTCTCAATGTTGGAAATTTTCTGCAACAATATCATTGTTGGCAGGTTTGAAAAGTGTTTAAGCTGGAATTGCAATATTCTTCCTGCAAGTTCCTCTATTATGAAAAATTGATAATATCTTGCTTATCTTTGACATAGCAGATATTTCTTCGGAACAAATATATTTTGAGTTACCTTGTAACTTCATCTCATACCTTATATTGGTACTACGTTTGTTAATGCATGGCATATAGTTTCAAAGATACTTTTGAACTGTTATATATTATATTTCAGTTACATATTATCTTTGGTGGGCTATTGCTCACCCTTGCTTTATTTATTATATCACAACAACAGTTAAGTCAGATGGCCGCACAAGGTGCACTTGGTACATGCAGGTGACCGTCACCAGAAGATATTACTGGAGGTCCTAGCTGCCATTGTTGGGAAGAAGCTATTGGTAGGCTAGTGGTTAGATTTGTATAGCAAAGGTATTTATTATATGACACATACATATGGATGGCAAAGAGCATGTAATAGTTATATTGTAATTCTTTGGATTGTAAGAACTCAATCTTGTGATTAATAAAATTTGGTAGTTACTCTGATTTCATCTCTGGGACTATAACGGGTGTGTTGTGTTGTTGTTTGGGGTCACAAGGTTGTAATTTCAATTATATTGGTTTTGGGGATGGGAATTGAGACCGTAACGACCAGATCCCTGACCCCGAATTTGGGGATGTTACAGAAATGGTATCAGAGCGAGCGTTATAAATCCCAGAGATGACGTGACGTTAAAACAATAAATTCACTAAGATAATAAGAACTCTTGCCAAGTTCATTGTCGGACTACCTAATGTAGTGCTGACATATAAAACCCGTATGGGAACTATTAAGTATCATAATAGTAACTTAGCTCGTTTTCGTACCAACTAGTAAGGCGACAGACCTTGAGGCGTACAAGCAGCAGCGCGATGATGCTTGATTATATGCTGACGATCGAATGGCTGATTCGATAGAGTACCCTACCAAGGACCTGAAAGAGGTTCCAACAGAGGAGGAGAATCCTGTTAAAGACAGGGAAGTTTACCCTTGAGGATATGAGAGCTGCAGCCAGAGAGACAGTAAGAGTTAAGATTGTAGTGCTCAGAGAAGTGAGCATAAAGAACTGAGATATTATTAAAGAGACATATTGGATTCATAACCGGACTGCCGGATGAATGCCAGCAAATAAGACGAATTGGAAGGATCACCTGAGGTCTTATATGGAGGTAGATAAAGATCCTTAGAGACCTTCAGACTAATGAGGAAAGAGTTAGAGTGGTATATGATTATCAAAGACATCGATAAAGGATGGGGAGCGGAGTCTCCAAGAGCAGTTAAGATAAAGGCGATAAGTGCCATATCATTTGATAAATGGGTTAAGTGTGAATATTGTCAATAATAATTTGCCATGAGTAGGCGGATTTCATAGGTTAAAAGTTATGAAACCAAATTGAGATTGATGAGGTGGTTTTCTTTAGTGAGATGTCCATTTTATGAATGGATCAACTTAGAAAGTAAAGACATTGACAAGTGATGGCCTGAGTGGATAAAGTTACATATGGAAGTAGTAAGCAAGACAATGATCTCAGAACCTACAAGAGGACAAGACCTGTGAGTCAATGATAGAACCTGTAACAAGACTATCGTCAGAGGCCAAGAATAGGGTTATTTTAACTCAATGGAAAGATGAACCAGAAACATTAGATGCATGTGATTCAAAGGAATATTAATTCTTTCTTTTCCTTGAATGGATCATGGTAGTTACCTTAAGTTATTCCGACACTGAATCGTGAATGGATCAAGTAAGACGCTCAGTGGCTAAGATGTAATTGAGAATGTGTTATAGATGAAATCTAAAGGAGCAAGTGTTTACCAAGTTCTCGAAGTATGAGATCTGGCATAGTTTTAATGGAATATTAAAAATGATGTTCAGTTATTAGGACATACGATCAATATTAAGCAGTGTTGGTTAACCTTGCCAAGTTAAAGATAGTTTCAAATGGAGAAAGGTCAACCACACCAACAAGAGTGGGAAGTTTCACAAGATTCACAAGGCATTACCCAAGATCTGTTCAGAACTTTACAAAGATTGCAGTCCCGTAACCCGACTTATTTGTAAGATTAAAAAGTCTAAATGGACAGGAGAAATGTGAGAAAATCTTCCTGGAGCTAAAAGATAAAACCGGTGACGACCCAACATGGATGTTGCCTAATGATTGTGTGATATATTGTGATGCACCCCATACAGGTTTAGGTGGCATCAACTACTAGGACGATTATGTATCGGGAAGATGTGACATGTTTCAGTTGAAACTTTGAATTCCCTCCTATGGAATATATATTAGGTTTCTTTCCAGTGGTTAAATTTCCAACTTTATGTCAATCATTTCGTTATTATAACTGTGTATGGTTAAGACCGCTTGGTTGTTCCTAGAAATATTCTTCGGGTATGGAAATGGACCTTCTTAGTATTACAAGTGGGTGGATAGATTGACTATAATTTCCCTAATTTTAGGAAAGAATTCGACACATTTTTGGCAAACTTTGTCTTTCTGATTATCAGAAGACGCCACTGAAAAGAGTAAGAACTAGAGAGAACCTTGTAATTGGGTAAAGTAGCTGCCGTATGGATTGAGGGACAGACCCCGATTATTACGATTGATTATAGAGATAAAAATTATGAAGTTGAGATTGGCGGAAAAAGGGAAGTGTAATTAAGGAACAAGCCGGACTAAGAAATTCCGAGATTGACTTAAATGAAAAGGCTGTTATGCCAGAAGTGTTAAGCTTTCGTGGCACATGGAATTTATAAGAGTAGTTGAAAAGATATATAAAGGACATGTGACCGGAGACGGTACCGAGAAGTCGATTGAGACTTATATGGAGTAAGGTTTTGAAAAGATCAAAAGGTATCAAAGAAGAAGGCACTATGCCGGAAATTGCTAGAAAAGTAATGCTATTCGACAATCCCTAAACGCACATATTTTAGTGTGGCTAGTTGAGGCCAAGTCACAAAGGATTATCAAGTGACTTGACTAGCAATGAAAGGACAAAGCGGGGTTGCTTCTAACCAAGCGCCAACCGCGAGAACTTTTGATGTAAAACAAATTGAGATACATGATGATGGATTTTATAAATAACCTGGATGTATTAGGACTAAGAATGGTGACCAATAAATGTTATAAAGATTGTAAGAGATAGTGCAGTGTGAGGCATAAATGATATTTGAAACTTAGTGCCTCAAGAAGAGCAATAGATAATAAGAGATTCACGTTGAACACGACCAATATCTTCCAGAACATCCTTGCTACCATTACCAAGTTCTCTAAGGACGAGCACTTAGACATATAGTGTCTTTTGGAAGATCATATAGACTGACATTCGTTTGAAAGAAAAGTTTAGCATTAAGCTACCTATAGCTTATTAAGACGAGAATGATTGAAAAGAAAACCTTATTAAGGATATATGATTTAATTGCCAATTTCAGGATGTAGTTATTCCTTGAAAATAGAATCGGGGATAGAATATCCGTAAATTAAGATGAACCCTGGGAATGCACAAAGGATGGCATTACCCCTAATAAAGACCGTGTGAAATTCAGATGATATAAGTTGAATTGATCAAGGTAACAATAACCTGTAAGGATTTGTGAAAGGAGTCTCGAAAAGTGCATAGACAGAATTGTTATAGAATTGATTGATGATGTTTGATATACCCTGTACCCAGAAGATACAGGAGGAATGATGAGGATGACCTAAGAAACCTTATAAGGGAAGAGGTAATGTTCTGAACTTCAAAAAGGAAGTTTGGTAAGGAATGTATGACATAGTAACAACAAGGCCAGATGAAGCATGTGTGAAACCATGAGAAAGTATGGATTGAACCAATAAGGTGGAGATTATCCTAAAATAAAAAGGACTAAGATAAGAAATATCCTAGGTATGATTGGGAGTAACTGTGGAAGCAATGACTTATGGAAAAAGATTGGAATATGTTTTCTCTCATTCAGCAGAGTTCAAGGGAGAATGCTTTCACCCTAAGTTGGAATAGGCCCAGAAAACATTGATTGCAAGAAATAATTATTATCAAGAAAGGCCAATAAGGTGGCCGACACTTTAAGCATAAAGAAGCGCTATAAATGCTCATACCAAAGGAACAGAATGATAATGTAAAGGACCTTGAAGGTCATAATGTGGTAGAGGAAGTTACATTCCCTCTGATGATTCTGCGATGATCAATTATAAGGATAGTTTAAGTAAAGATTCGATTCCTGATGTTGCCGGTAGCACATTACCGATATTAGGAGGTTCTGCGATAGGTCAGACCAAATACCCCAAGAGACTCGCTTTCCTTTTAGGAAGAGAGAGGGGAGATTGGGTAATGAGGGATGATTGAATACAGGAGGTAGATCGACTTTCTATAAAGGGAATAAAAGGAAGGATTGGACCAACAAGGGGTTGATAGTAGATAACCAGAAACAAAGACGATACTGATATTGTTAAGCTAAATGGCATATTGATTAATGACAAGCAAGTTTATGTTGGTGTATTTCTGTGCAAACAAGATAGAGAATAAAAGGTTGGAGAGTCGTAATGCTGAAAAGAACCCTTGTGAAAAGAATCAACGAGACTGGGAAAGTGATTATGTAAACAGTTAAGCTTCCAGTCCTTTACTGAAGACATATGATTAATAATCTTACCAATTTGTCATACCTGTGATGCTTGAAGCTCTTCTGCAATTTTATCTACTTCATATGAAAATTACATCTAGTTTAGGAAGTATTCCTTATGGGTAAGGAATAGTGGTTATTTTGCCTTCCTGAGGGATGGTGATTTGGCAATTATGAAACCCGTAGGATTAGATACTAAAGCACTATGTAAATGAACACGATGGTGATTCAACCATGGACTACATTAACGTATTGGTGATTCTTCTAAGAAATTAGATGATAACAACTGTGGAAATGTCGGAATGAAAGACAGATAGATTGTATTGAATCCAAGTTAAAGAAATCGTCCAGGTTTATTTTGGATGGTTTAATTTTGGGAACGACATGATGCTTGAAATAAATGATAATTCCATGATAGTTTATAGAGTGATTATAGTATAAATTGAAACCAAGTGACTGGTAGAAATGAATATAGAATTGAGAATCAATAAAGAAGTAGATATGCGGACTCCTGAGAAACTCCAGAAATGAGGTTAGAAAAGTATGAGATTGACATTGGAGATATCGGTCATAATGGAAAGCGGAAATTTAAAGCATAAATGACATAAAGATTAACTCATGTTAAGTTTGGAAAAGTCGAGGAAATTTGGAATAGATGGATTGAGTAATAAAGAGACTCATGGAACGAGAAAGTGAAATCTAGATGGTTGAACCAAGGAAAGTTTGACCCCAAACGTGTTACGCATATTGAGTAAAGGTGAAGAGTGTTCCACTAATAGGATGACTGTGGAGTTAAATAACAGAAGTGAATGAGAATCAGATGATAAGATGGATGTGATTGGTAAAGAAAAGATAGGGAGATAATTATGAAATGTGAAGCAAGGGGTTCTATGAATGAATTGATGAATGGGTTTTTCCAGCAAACTCTCGGGATGACAACCTGATGGTGCTAGTATTATGAATATGAAAGAGCCAGTGGCATGGAATGCCAGTAACAATAATATCAAGCGAGAAATCCAAGATTTAACCTGAGAGGTTGAAGGATTTTCCAGAAGTAAGTGATGCTAAGATCGAATAAGAGAATAGGTCCATTGAATGATGGGCAGAGCAGCGAGGACATGTTGACATGTGAGATTACGCTAAAATAGTATTTAATGCGAATACAATTACTTTCTTCTCCAATAAACCTCTATAGTTCAGAGGTAAAATTCTGAATATGATATTTAAAATTTTTTATAATTCTTTGAAATTCATTTCTTTTCTTTCCTTTTCTCTTATTTATCTTCTTCTACATTGAGAAGAACAACCCTTTAAGGAGGGGAGGTACTGCTACGTGACTACCTGTCTATGTGACATGAGTCTAAGTGGAGTACCATAACTTGTCTAAATTGCTTGTCAAGTACTAAAGGCTGGCCACCTTCTGTACTAACTATGCAATAGGACAAATGTTCATTGATCACATCGATCTCAATAAATTCTTCTAAATTCTATATATTGATCGAGATTGCGAAGATTAAAACGATCAGGAAATGCGTAGTTACGAGTGATGTTATCTCCGAATTCACAGTGCGATAATGATACCGAAGTCATTGCCGGTACCAATAAGGAAAATAGTATATGACTGGGTAAGAGCATAACCCGGATAGTGTGTTGTACGAAAAGTAGCAGAGATTGAAGAAAAGGGTAAAGGATGTATTGTAGCACTAGTAAGATGTGCTGAAAAAGGATTGGGATTGATTAAGGATTGACTGGATAACTGGAAAGTGAAATAACCAACAAATACCCAATTGTCTTCTACCTGATTCCGGGACGGAATCCTTTTAAGGAGGGGAGACTGTAAGAACCCAAAATTTTCGGTAGAATTAAAACTTTTTATATTGATGAAAGATGGAACAGTGATTCCGACTACGAGGTATTAACAGTTCTAATGAATGAATGTTGAATGGATATAGATTCAATGATTACATGTCAGGAAGAATGCAATGGGTTGACAAATTATATTAGAATAATCTGTCTCCTAGGGAGATAAGATATGGGAATTCCAAATAGGAGAGCTATCATCTTGTCATCCTGATCGGTATCTGTTATTAGTCCAGTGGTTCCGTAAAAAGGGTTAAGGAACGCCCGAAAGAGAACGAGGACATTTTTGTAAACATAAGGAATAAAAAGAGAATAAACCATGAATAGTGTTTTTGGTGGAAATAAGAATATTATTAGACGACGCTATATAGAAGTATTCAGAACGGATTTCTGAGTTCGTATTCATGATCCAGGGGCGAGATAAGTGTATGTAAACGATATCGGAATTCAGAAATTCCAAATTCTATTTTAGTGTAATATTTGACCCGATAGTGAATTATATATTATTATATTCAAGAAAGGAGATATTAAATTTGAGGATTTAATATTTTAGAATTTTATTATATTTGATTTGAGGATTTAGAACGAAAACCACTAAGACAGTGAAACGAACATTCTAGAAGCCGCTGAAAATTTACAACGAGATTAAGCGATTAAGCGAACGAATTATGGATTTTGGATTGAGTTTATAAAAAGATTAAATATCCTACACGATCATGAAGAGAATTATATCAGTTGGATGGAATGATTTAATCAAAGATTAAATCAAAACAATTTATGATTTAAGTGGGTAAATCACTTAAATCAATTCAAAGACATAACAAATATCAACCATGCTTCTTGAACACACCTTGCACAAGAACCAAGGAGGGAGCACAGCCACTTTATGAGATATTATCCAAGAGAAATCACTTTATGCTAGATGAGTGCAAGAGAAGCCAAGCCAAACACCATTCTCTCCATTTTCTCTCAACTGCCCAGCAAGAACCACCTTGAAAGAAAAATTCATATCTCAATATCTAGAGCTTTAAAAATCACCAAACTTTAACCACAGCTCCCTCATATCATGGAGAACATTCGCTCAAAATTTCATGGCCATCTAATGAGTATAGCCTAGTGAAATAACTTCCCCAAGTTGAAGAAACAAACTGTCCAGATTCATGACAGTTTCTGTGACGATTTTCAAATGGCCATATCTCGTTCGTTTCTCAATGGAATTTCGTGTTCTTTATATGGTTGGAAAGCTGTGAAGATGCTCTACAACTATCCTTTAGAAGCCTCGTTCAGAAAAGGTCGGTAAGGACCTAGTTTTTCATGTTCTTTCAACTGAGTAATAGCAGATCCGAAAATTCTAAGAATGTTCTTGATGTTTGTTGTTAGATTAAGCTTGGTTAAGGTTATACAAGGATTAATCAAGGCTTAGTAAGGTCTCTACATCCTCCATGGAAGGTATAACCCTCATAAACCCTAGATTATACTTTGAGTTTTGTGATTGTTCTTAGTGATCTTAGATGCGATTTGATTATAATGATGATATAAGCATGATTTGTAGTAGATTTAATTGATTTAAGAGATAGGATGTATATGGTGGTGAGATCAGTGGTATCATGGACTGGTTATGATGTATGAATGCCCTGTGTGGCTTGGTTAATGTTTGGTCGTGATTTAAAAATTTGGAAACGTCCGATTTATAGCCGTCGTAATGCCCGAATTTCGTTAACCTTAAGAAACCAAGCATCACAGTTGATAAAACTCACTGCCTAGCTTTGTAAACTGCCATGATAAGATAGATCATGTTACAAGCTTCGTTTTGATATAAAATTCGTATGAAATGGACTTACGGTTTAGGAGTTATGATTAAATTCGTAAAAATTGTTTGAAACCGTAAACGGAAGTTCGTAACTGAAATTGGATTCCTTTAATACTACTAAATTAGTGGAGAGTCTTGATAATTAAATATTAGAGGTAAAGAGGAGGGTGTGAGAGAAAACCACATGTCGAATGGATCGTTTTCCGATTTGATAAAAATGTTTGAATCAAGGATTAAACGCGAACGAACCCCTAGAAGCATACTTGGTTATGACTTTGGTAAATGACTTAGAAAACGGCCGATAAATCTTAAGGTATAATCTTGGTTCGTAAATGACCAACCTTAGAACTTACATGACTTAAGTATATACCAAGTGTAAGTATAGTGACATGCCTTAGTAGCGGACGAATGTCGGGTCATAAGTGATAATAAAAGGGAGCTACACTAAGAGGTGTATACCGAGATAAGGTGACCACGTGTTTCGACTTAAGTTAAGTGTATACTTAGCCTTTTAAAAAGTGTTAAGTGATTGACCTCGGTTATTGTGACTATTTATAGATCACCGGAGTGACACGAGGCACACTACCCCTATAGGATTGCCAGGCAAGTCTTCAAAACTTTGAAGCTGTTGTTGTGATAATATATATATATATATATATATATATATATATGATTCCGTTTACATATGCCATAGCATGCATGCTTGTTTTCAAAGTATATTGGAATACTTGTTCCCTGAGTTGATATTGGCCTATAGACTAGATATGAATTATCAGTTATAAGCCGGATTGTTGCATTAAGACCCTTAGTGAAGGGCGTATGATATTCATTCTTTAAATATAGACCGGGAGTCGGTATTTGAGATATAGAGATAGTCGTGGAAACCCGGAGGGATTCCAGTGACAGATTAATATTCATTTTGAGGACTGTTATTTATGAACATTATTTATATTTCCGTAAAGTATTAATTACTTGGAAATTATTCGAGGAATGTTATTTAAACATTATCTCAATCGGGAAGTACTATAAGAATATTATTTTGAATATTCATTCGAGTTTATTAATTTACAGAGTATTAAATTTTTTAAATTCATTTGAGCTTAAATTATTTAAATGAATATTAGTTTCGAATATTCATTTAGAGTTTGTTTATTTAATAAATAAGTACTTTGACATTCCTTGGAATTTTATTTATTAAATGAATATTACTTTCGAATATTCATTTAAGGTTTTATGTACTTGACGAATATTATTTTTAAAATATTCATTGGAAGTTCTATTTACCTAAGGAATATTATTTCGAATATTCCTTTAAGGTTTTGATTACTAAATGAATATTATTTGGATATTCATTTAGAATATTAATTATTAAATGAATATTATTTTCAAATATTCATTTAAGATTTGAATTATTTATGGAATATTATTTCAAATAATTATTTGAGTTGTTTATCATTTTGGATATTCATTTGAGGATTTATTTATTTAAAGAATATATATTATTTTGAATATCCATTTAAGAAGAGATTTATTTGGTAAAAAATTCTATATATTCATTCGAGGATTACTTACGAGCAATATTATGATTTATTAATATTCCTTAATTATTATTGATTTAATAAATACTCTTGGAATATTTAATTAAATTCTTTTTACAATGATTTATATTATTCAAAGATTATCTTTCACCTTCAGATATTATGTACAATATTTCAGAGTCTTTTTATGACTATTTTATCAAGGGGAGGTTCCCAAAACTTTATTTTCATTTAAACCTATCTTATAAGAAGGTTTAAATACTCACTCAACTTCCAAAAATATATAAGGGGACCTCACTTGAGAGCTGTTATTTCTTTGACTGCTCTGTCCTATACTTGCTAAACTATCTTGTAACTCACATCTTGATTCTTTCAAACATCGATATGAATCTGTTTGGTTACCTCCTCAACGCTCGAGGGGTAAGAATTGATGGAACAAGTTTATATCCATTAACAAGCATCAGCTTAGGAAATATTGGTGAATTTTCCTTTCCAACTAGATACGACTACTTTGTGGAGTCCTATCAACAAGTATTATACTTGGGGAAAGGGGGAGGAACTTTACGTTTCAGAGTTATGGATGTTAAATGAACTAGGAGATGCGTAAGTGACCTAGTGGCGCCGGTCCAGCAAATGGCCCAACCGTTGGCCGAGGGGGTTCCAGAGGGCGGTAGACAAGTAAATCCGTCGGTGCTTCCTTCTACATGTAGAGAACAAGAGGTGAGGAGCATAACATGCGAGTGATCATCGTGTAAATGCTATGTCTCCTGGCGCGTCAAACTCCAGTATTAGTTCATCTCTCAATGTTGGAAATTTTCTGCAACAATATCATTGCTGGCAGGTTTGAAAAGTGTTTAAGCTGGAATTGCAATATTCTTCCTACAAGTTCCTCTATTATGAAAATTTGATAATATCTTGCTTATCTTTGACATAGCAGATATTTCTTCGGAACAAATATATTTTGAGTTACCTTGTAACTTCATCTCATACCTTATATTGGTACTACGTTTGTTAATGCATGGCATATGGTTTCAAAGATACTTTTGAACTCTTATATATTATATTTCAGTTACATATTATCTTTGGTGGGCTATTGCTCACCCTTGCTTTATTTATTATATCACAACAACAGTTAAGTCAGATGGCCGCACAAGGTGCACTTAGTACGTGCAGGTGACCGTCACTAGAAGATATTACTGGAGGTCCTAGCTGCCATTGTTGGGAAGAAGCTATTGGTAGGCTAGTGGTTAGATTTGTATAGCAAAGGTATTATTTATATGACACATACATATGGATGGCAAAGAGCATGTAATAGTTATATTGTAATTCTTTGGGTTGTAAGAACTCAATCTTGTGATTAATAAAATTTGGTAGTTACTCTGATTTCATCTCTGGGACTATAACGGGTGTGTTGTGTTGTTGTTTGGGGTCACAAGGTTGTAATTTCAATTATATTGGTTTTGTGGATGGGAATTGAGACCGTAACGACCAGATCCCTGACCCCGGATTTGGGGATGTTACATAACTTCTTTAATTCTTCAAACACTATTGACTGGAGACGCGCTTCCTCCAGACAGAGTTTAACTAAACTCTGTCGAGCTTCCATAGTCAGTGTTTAACTATACTCTGACTACTTCCAGCTAAACTCTGATTTGTCGCTGTAGCTCCTAAACACTGTTTTCATCAATCATTTCTAACAATCTCCCCCAACTTGTTCATTAGCAAGAATGTACAAGTTTACAGTAAATGATGATGTCAAAACAAATACAAAATTACAGTGATTAATATACAAACAGAGTTTAAGCTTCTACTTAACAAAAATCTACAAAAATAAGAAAACTCTTACAGACTTTAACCTCTAATCTCTTCAAGATCTGGTGTACCTCTGAGATAGTCTATAAGCAATCTTCTTTCAGCATTTTCAAGTTCATTCTCCATAGCTTCCTTGATCTCTCTCAACTGGGGATCATTCTCATCAGTCTGATAGATAGCAGCTCTGAGATCGTAGATTTTGTTTCTTCTCATTTCATTTCCCAATCTGATATACTTCACCACTTCAGACTTCACATTAAAATCAAGAACAGTGATTCCAAGATCAGTCTTTAGCTTTGTAGTTCCCTTTTCCATCTCTATCAGCTTTCCATTCCAGTCTCTGTACTTAGGAACATATTTACTGTTATACTTCATGCCTCTTCTCGCCAGATTCTGAAGCATCTTCTTTCTAAGCACATTGGCAACAGATTGAGTCCTTTGATTTGTTACCTTGAAAAGATACAGAACATGTTCTAGTTTTTCCCAATATTTCAAACCAAGATCATTCTCCCCAATTTTAAAAACTGTTCCATCTGCCATGAAGTATAATAGAAAATCTTTCTTTAGGCTCTTCTGATAGACCAACTGTACTGATTCCAGTCTGTCTAAACTCTCTTGAGTGACAACACCTTGACCTGGAATAGCCAGTGAAGATGGATCTCTAGGACTAACATTCTGCCTTTTATCCCTGTGTGATCCTATACCACCCTTGTTATTTCCAATTTTCCCAGAAAATGCTCTTCCATCAGTGAAATCCATAGAACCTTTAAGTGCTTGATTTGGATCATGAAGAGTTCCCTTTCTAAAAGTTGATTTCAACTGAGAAGATTGTAAAGGTGTGGTCACAACTTGTGTGGCAACAGAGGTAGTATTTTCATTCTTCTTTACAACTTGTGTAGAAACAGAGGTTGTATTTTCTCCAGCAATGCCTTTCAGCTTTTGCTTAAAGTCTGCATCTGTTGGTTTTCTGGATACTTGCATCCTTTGTTCAGTACCAACTTTTTCTTTGATTTGAATGCCTTTAAGAACAGGCTTTGCAGCTTTCACATTCTTCTTAGAATTGCCAGATTTCACAGCTTTCTTATGTTCTGCTAGAAATATATTCTCTTGAGCTTGAACATCTGCAATTGTAACTCCCTCTTCATTTTCTTCTAAAAATAACTTAGCAGCCAATTCCTCATCAGTCTGAGGATCAGAGGATAGTACAAAACTCTTAGTCTTTGAAGAACCTCGAGTATTAGTGTTTAACCCAGCAGACTGTGATTTAAGAGACTTGCTGCTAGTTTTCAGAGTTTGAGTTTCTACAGCCTTGCCCTTGCCTTTATTATTTGATCCTCCATCTCCAGCATCATCCTTCTGAGTTAGAGTTTGAAATTTCTTGCATTTTGACTTTGCAACTCTCTCCCCCTTTTTGACATCATCAGGCATGAGTATAGATGTGATCAACTCCAAAGAGGTAGCAATAGAATCAATTTTAACAGACAAGACAGACTGATTCTCTTCAACTTTACCCAGCCTGGCAAAGAGATTGTCTTGAGGTTTAGAAAATTTTGTAGTCATGAGTTTAGACTCTCTTTCCATGTTCAGTTCTCTAGTTTGGATCTCAGTCCTCAAGTCAGTGATTGCCTTCTTAGTTTCATCAAATCTACCATCCAAAGTCTTGACTTGAACTACAGTTGCTTTTAAGCAAGAAAGAATCTCTGGATTGGAGATAGTGTTGGCAGTTTGCTTAACAAAATTAGCTGCTCTCCTTCTTGGAAAAATGCAATCCTCTTTGTACCAGTCAGCAGCAAATTTTGCAAGTTGTGCTTTTTCAATTGCATGAGACTTACAAGGTTGATCGAAAGAGGTATGTTTATTGTCTGTTTGCACTGGTGCACTCAGAAAAGAATCAGAGTTTGCACTGCTTTCACCTTCAAGTTCAACACTTGCAGCTTTAGCATGTTCTACATCATCTTCAAGTGAAACACTGTGCTAAGCATTGTCAGCCATAGTTTCTGCAATTTCTTCTGCAGCCTTGTCAAGATTTTCTTCATGTTGCTCAGGCTCAGCAATAGAGTTTGCATTTGTGTCATCAACAGGCATAGGCTGAGAAGTAGCCCTGGTTGCTTGATCAACCTCATCACCTCCTTCAACAGTCTGGTGAGCATCTGAGATTAACTCTGTATGTGATGATACAGTTTCAGTAATGACAACTGTAGGTTGATCAGCTGCACCAGTTGCTTCAGATTGAGCAAAAATAGGTGAGATAGGATCAGAGAATGGCATGAATGAATCAAGAGTATCATCCATTGGAGAAAAGCCATCTCTATTATCCTCTTCTGCAGGCATTTTATCCTCTGCAGGCATTTCAACCTCTGCAGGTATATCTTTTTCAGCCTCAACAGTAGGTGTTTGCTGTGAAACCACCTCTGGAGCTTCAACATTTTCACCATCAGAATCAGACATTACTAGTTTTCTCCTCTTAGCTAGAGGCACTTCATCTGAATCCTCTTTACTAGATTCTGCCACCACAGAGGGTGAAGAAGGTCTTTTTGCTCTTTGAATATTTCTTCTAGCATAAACAGCTCCAGGAGATGTCTGTTTTGCTTTGGTGTGTTTCTCTATTGTCTTCTTAGCTCTTGCATGTCTTTCAGTAGTTGCTGCTGTTTGCTTTACTCTACCTCTTTTTGCTTTAGGCTGTGGTTGTGGTTGAGATTGTGATGGTTCAGTGTTTAGTTGTTGAGTGTGTGAAGATTGTTTTGTGATTGGAGATTGAGGATTTTGGGTTGGAGCAGTGTTTGTGATTGGTGATGGAGTGTTGTGAGTGAATGCAGGTTGTGGTTCAGGGATAGTGGTTTGGTTTGAGGTTGCAGGTTGTTGAGTAGGTACAGTGTGGGTAGGTGATGTAGATGGTTCAGTGTTTAAGGTTTGAGTATGATCAGTGTTTAGTGGTTCAGGATGTGGTTCTGGTTATGGTGGGTCTTGAGGTTGGTTGAGAAAATTCTGCAAAGCAAGTGGCAGAACAAAGACAGGTAGGTTTTCTTTACCAGCATCCTTATTAGTCATATCAGAGAATATTCTCTTGTTGACTCTAAAAGGCTGAATCACATCAGCTTCAACAATCTCTAAACCAGATACACAAGCAGTGAATAGCATTTGACAAAATCGAGCAAAATAAACTGTAGTAGACTCTGAAAATTTATCACCTAGATTCATTAGAGCATATCTACCAAAATCAAAATTACTACCATAAAGTAGAGAATACCCGATTTGTAGACTGTCCATTGGAATAGCATCCCAGTTAGTGACCTTCTTCTGGAATGTTCTTGTGATGCAGTCGAAGAAAAAATTCCATTCCTTCCTGAGATTAGGCCTCTTTACACTGCCAAGCCTTTCAAGAGAATCCATGTAGCCTATCTCCTGTAGCATTTGTCTCAATTGAGGTTCACCAACATAAGCATAAGAGGTGTGTGTATCAAAACCCATCATTTCTCTGACAGTTTGTGGAGTTATCACAAACTCTTGTTCATCATGAGTGAAGATGATGATTGGAGTCCCATTCTCTCCTCTATCCACATAGACTGAGTTTTGCCAAAAAGTGGCAATTTCAGATGCAGAGAGAGTACTAGGTTCAACCAGAGCTTGTCCAATCTCTGATTCTCTTAAGAAATTCTGCATAAGATGAAACGCTTCTGGAATACGTTCATTATTGAGTGGGGTTGCATAATTGTTAGGGACAAAACGTAGACCAAAAACAGTGAATGATTTAGAAGCCATTAAATCAAGAAATCACAATGAAAAGTGTATGTAGGAAAAGTGTTTGCGAAAATGTGCAAGTGAAAACTGAGAGAACTGTGAGATGTAAAAGTGAGTGGGTGAAAGTAAAAATGAAACGTTGTACACAAAAGTAATTAGAGTTGTAATTAAAAATTAAAACTCAATCGTTTGTGTATTCAAACACTCAACAGTTCCTAGATTAATGTGTGAGTGGGACACAATAATGAGTGAGTGGGACACGTGTCATACATGCAGTGGATCAATTAATCACGCGCAGTAAAAATAGCAATTATCACCGCTGTATTCTCTTTCCTATTTCCAAGACACTTTAACACAATACACTTATTAACAGTTGTCAAAAGCACTATTTACTCCAAAATTTTCAAATTATCCAAATGAAAATTTACCTTAGAGTACTATCCACAAATCAACAGCGTTTGTCAATTCTCCAACTTTATCACCGAAACCCTTTCAAAAATTGCACAGTTGTGAAAATATGTGTGTGTGTAGCAGAGTTTACCAAATCAATTTTCAGAGCTTCTAATTTCTCATAAAATCCATAAAGTAAATCAATAAACACTGGATGCACAAACTCTCATAGTAAATACTGACTGTATGATGAAAGCTAAACTCTGTAGTAATCAATCTATATACAGTAACATTTAATTTATTTTATACCCCCTCTATTGCTAATATATATATATATATATATATATATATATATATATATATATATATATATATATATATATATATATATATATATATATATATTATTCTATTCATTCCAGTAATTAGAGGTTGGAGCCAGTCACCAAAAATTCAAAAATTTTAGCCCTTATCATTTTGATAAGTGCCTGGGTCATCCTAGTCTTTGACTAGTCACCAAAAATAGAGAATTTTAGCCCATATTATATACCAATAGGTTCCTGGGTCATCCTAGTCACCAACATAATCTCAAAGGAGTATAGCAACCTATATACATTTTCTTTGGGGGTATTGCAGTAATCATTTTAATCTACCAGAGTATAACTAACAGAGTTTAGAGTTTATCAACATCAGTAGTTATTCATGAGAGGCAATGCACACAGTATTTATAGACTCAGAGTTTAGGACAAAATAAACTAAGAGATGCTATAAATATGAACCAGTATCATGTTGTGTTAACTTTCTGCACAATCTAAGATTAGATCACAATAACTCAGAAAGATTCATGATTAATTACTGAGAATCATGCTTCATACATATTTCTTCATTGGTGTTTCCATTCAGACAATAATCAACTCAGAATTCACATTGTTTATCAAACTTATTAACAGTGTATGACATACAGGCATGCTAACAGAATTTAACAGAGTTTGACAGTGTTTAAAGAAAAACATGTTAACAGAGTATGCATAACAGAGTTTAATCAACAGAGTTCACTTAGCACTTAACATATCCAGGAAATATGAGCAACACATTACATAAGTAAAATTTGAATCTAACCAACATTCCTAGTCAAAACCAAAGACCATTCCTAGTTCATTGACCAGTCTTGTAAATGTAGCTTCACTCAATGGTTTGGTGAAGATATCTGCAAGCTGTTGTTCTGTAGACACAAAATTTAGTTCAATATTCCCTTCTTCCACATGTTCTCTGATGAAATGGTACCTTATGCTGATGTGCTTGGTCATTGAATGCTGTACTGGATTACCTGTCATAGCAATAACACTTTGATTATCACAGTAAATAGGAATCTTACTGTACCTCAATTCATAATCCAGCAATTGATTCTTCATCCACAAGATCTGTGCACAACAGCTACCAGCTGCAATATACTCTACTTCAGCTGTAGATGTAGAAATTGATTTCTGTTTCTTGCTGTACCAAGAGACAAGTCTGTCACCAAGAAATTGACAACTTCCACTAGTGCTCTTTCTGTCTATCTTGCAGCCTGCAAAGTCTGCATCAGAATAACCAAGTAGCTTGAAATCTGATTCTCTGGGGTACCACAGACCTAATGATATGGTGCCCTTGAGATACTTGAAGATTCTTTTCACAGCTGTCAGATATGGCTCTCTAGGATCTGCCTGAAATCTTGCACAAAGACAGGTTGCATACATGATGTCAGGCCTACTAGCTGTCAAGTAAAGAAGAGATCCTATCATGCCCCTGTAGTTTGTCATATCCACTGAAACTCCTGTGTCTTTGTCCAATTTAGTTGCTGTTGCCATGGGAGTTGATGCAGATGAACAGTCAAGCATACCAAATTTCTTGAGAATATTTCTGGTATATTTTGCTTGATTAATGAAGATACCATCATCTGTTTGTCTCACCTGTAGGCCTAGAAAATAACTAAGCTCTCCCATCATGCTCATTTGATATCTGGACTGCATGAGCTTGGCAAACTTCTTACAGAGTTTATCATTAGTAGACCCAAAGATAATGTCATCAACATATATCTGAACTAAAAGCAAGTCACTCCCAGATTTGAAATAAAGCAGAGTTTTGTCAATAGTACCTCTATTGAATCCACTTTCTAAGAGAAATTGAGACAGAGTTTCATACCATGCCCTTGGTGCTTGCTTAAGTCCATAGAGTGCTTTATCCAGCCTGTAGACATGGTCTGGATATTTTGGGTCCACAAATCCTGGTGGTTGTTCAACAAACACTTCTTCTTCAAGCTTCCCATTCAGAAAAGCACTTTTCACATCCATCTGGAACACTTTGAATTTCTTGTGAGAGGCATATGCTAGAAAAATTCTGATTGCCTCCAATCTTGCAACTGGAGCAAATGTTTCATCATAGTCTATTCCTTCCTGCTGTGAATAGCCTTTTGCTACCATTCTAGCCTTGTTCCTTGTGATAACACCTTCACTGTCAGTCTTGTTTCTGAAAACCCATTTAGTACCAACAATAGATCTGTTCTTTGGCCTTGGTACAAGGGTCCAAACTTCATTCCTTTAAAATTCATTCAACTCTTCCTGCATTGCTGTTATCCAGTCAGCATCTTGAAGAGCTTCTTTTTCTTTCTTTGGTTCATTCTTAGACAAGAATCAATGAAACAAACATTCACTTGCAGTGGCACTTCTTGTTCTCACTTTTGCATCTGGATCACCAATTATCAAATCAGGTGTATGTGATTTAGTCCATTTCCTAGCGGAAGCCAAATGACTTCTGTCAGCATGTGATCCTCCCTCTTGATCCATGCTCTCCTGATTTTGTTGTGGGCTTTCTTCATTTTCTGAGACTCCCCCTGAACTTGACTGCCCAGAGTCAGAATTTGAATTTTCAGAGTTTGAATCATCAGAGTTTGATCCAGATTTTTCAGTTGACTCAGTATCAATGTTTGAGTCTTCATCTTGATCAAGCTCCCCCTCAACTGGTTCTTCCCTTTGTTGTGGCTGAGAAGTTTCTCCAGTGTTTACCAGTAGAGGTTCAGAGTCTGTTTCAACAGAGCCTGTCAGAATAGTTTGATCAGAGTTTACTTCAACAGAGTTTAAATCTTCATTTTCAAAGTTCAGTTTACATATTCATCTATGTCTTCAAGTCCAGTTATTTTCTTGTCATCAAAAGACACATTTATAGATTCCATGATCACTCTTGTTCTCAGATTATAAACTCTGTATGCCTTTGTTGACAGTGGATAGCCAACAAAAATCCCTTCATCTGCTTTTAACTCGAATTTAGTCAGCTGTTCAGGATGAGTCTTCAAAACAAAGCATTTGCACCCGAAAATATGAAAGTATTTCAGGTTAGGCTTCTTTTTCTTCACCATCTCATATGGTATCTTTCCATGTTATTGATCAGTGTAGCATTTTGAGTAAAACAAGCAGTTTGAACAGCTTCTGCCCAGAAATAAGTTGGCAATTTTGCTTCATCAAGCATAGTTCTGGCAGCTTCTATCAAGGTTCTATTTTTCCTTTCAACTACACCATTTTGTTGTGGTGTACCAGGTGCTGAAAATTCTTGCTTCACTCCATTGTTCTTGCAGAATTCTTCCATTGTTGCATTCCTGAACTCAGTTCCATTATCACTTCTGATGATTCTGACTTTGTTACTTGATCCTTTGTCCAAAAGCTTCACATGCTCCATCAGAGTTAATGTAGTTTCATCCTTCTTTGCTAGAAAATACACCCAAGTGAATCTAGTGTATTCATCAACAATGACTAAAGCATATTTCTTCCTTGCTATAGACATAACATTTACTGGACCAAAGAGATCAACATGCAGAAGATGATAAGGATCAGTGATTGAAAATTCTGTCTTGCTCTTGAAAGATGACTTCCTTTGCTTGGATTTTTGACATGAATCACATAGGCCATCAACATTTAACAGAGCCTTT
This sequence comes from Saposhnikovia divaricata, assembly GCA_036435485.1. Taxonomy (NCBI): domain Eukaryota; kingdom Viridiplantae; phylum Streptophyta; class Magnoliopsida; order Apiales; family Apiaceae; genus Saposhnikovia; species Saposhnikovia divaricata. Next base: position 130,113,188 of record CM071594.1, on the reverse strand, counting down.
GGGAGTCCTCTTACAAGAACCTTTCTGATCAATTCATTGATGTTGTTCAAGTTTAAATGTGAGAGTTTCTTGTGCCACTTCCAACTCTCTTCACTAGACATTCTTGTAGACAAGCAAACAGCTTTTCCAACAGAGTCTATTAAGAGCTTGATTACATAAATGTTGTTTTGCCTATGACCAACTAGAACAACTTTCCTGTAGATTTGCTGATAATTTCACAATATTCAGGTTGAAAATCTACGTGATATCCCTTGTCACAGATTTGACTCACAGATAGCAAGTCATGCTTGAGTCCTGGGACATGAGCTACATTGTTGATGATGACATTTCCAAGATTAATATTGCCATATCCCAATGTTCTTCCTACATTTCCATCACCATAGGAAACATTTGGGCCAGCCTTCTCCTCATAGTCTGATAGCAGGGCTTTATTTCCAGTCATGTGTCCTGAGCATCCACTGTCCACGACTAGGATTGCCTCCCTGTTGCCCTGCAATCACAAGCAATTACTGAGAGTTAGATTTAAGGATCCAGACTTGCTTGGATCCTTTGACATTATTAACTTTGTTAGCTTTAGCAGCGGAATTAACATTATCAGAGTTTGAGCTAACAGTATCAGAGTTTACACTTGCAGTATTAACTTTAACCCATTTCAGATTGGGTTTCAGTTCATAGTAATTATGATAGATAGCATGATACTCTCTGCAAGTATAAATGGAATGCCAAGTGCTTCCACAGTGTGTGCATAAAGTCTGTGGCTTAGTTCTAGCAAAATCCTTCTTTACCTCAGACTTGGAAGGTAAAGAATTTATATTTTTGTTTTTTCTTGCAGAAATTTGCAAGATGCTTAGTACTACCACAGTTATGACATGTCTTTCTTGGAGCATAACTAGCAAGCATTGGTTTATTTCCTGAAGTGATGCCTACTTTTCCATTTCTGTTCTTATTTGACACTCTCTGTTTCTTAACAGATTTTAACTCCTTCAGTTTATGTTGGAGTTGTTTATCTATCATCAAACCAATGTTAACCTGTTTAGCACAAGTTTTTACTGATTTGACCTTAACAGTTTCTTTTTCATTATCAGACAAAAATTTACTAGCTCCATGTACAAAATGAGGTCTGATTTTAACTTGACTTTGAAATCTTAGTTCATCTCTCTCATTATAACCTAGACCAACAGTGTCTGTTTGAAAAACCTGTTGAGTGTCCTTTCCAGAATTAGTCCAAGTCCTAATTTTCTTATTTGCTTCCTCCAACTCAGATTCTAGTTGTTTATATTTCTGAAGCAAATCCTGTTCTATAGAAACAACATCATCTCTCTCTTTCTGAACTTGTTGCATATTTTTTAGCTTTTCTTCAACAATTTTATTTCTCTCTTTGAGTTCAGAATTCTCAGATTTAATCCTCTCATTCTCTAAAGTCTGATCCCTATAACTTTTATGCAATGACTTAAGATAAATTCTTAATTGGGAAATGTCATCAATATTATAAGCATAGGTAGTTAGAGGTACCTGATTTTCAGAAGTTTCTGATTCAGTAGTAGCCATGAGAGCATAGTTCATTTCTTCATCAGAATCTGAAGTGTCTGCCCAATTTCTACCTTTAGTGTAGAGTGCTTTTTCAGTTTTACCTTTCTTGCACTCAGGAGCAAAGTGGCCCATCTCCTTACACTTGTAGCATTGGATTTCAGACTTGTCTTTCTTCCCCCTAAAATCTCTCTTATCAGACTTCTTGAAGCTTTTCTTTTCAGAATTGGAAACATTCCTGGAGAAATTCTTTCCCTTCTTGAAATTCTTGAAGCCCATTTTCTTGAACGTCTTAACCATCAAGGCAGCCATCTGCATTATCTCTTCTTCATCATCCTCAGAATCAGATGATTCATCTGAGTTTGAGTCATTGTCAGACATTGGTGACTCACTATCAGACTGTACAGCTAGTGCCTTTCCTTTAGCTTTTCTCCTAGATGATTCTTTCTTCATAGGCTTCTCTTCAACCTTAAGAGAAACCGACTTAGCCTTTTTGTTGAATCTCCTGTTTCTCTGTTCCATTTCCAATTCATGAGTTTTGAGCAACCCATAAATTTCATCAATTTGGGTCTCATCAAGTTCATAATTGTCTCTAATAGTGGTAGTTTTCACATCCCACTTTTCAGGTAGAGACAGAAGAAACTTCAGATTTGAATCTTCCAAATTATATTCTTTGTCAACCAATGACAAATCATTCAACAGTTTACAGAATCTGTCAAATGTTTGTGTCATGGTCTCTTCAGGTTTAGCCTCAAAATGTTCATACTCCTGAGTGAGTATGTTTCTCCTATTTTTCTTGATAGCAGGAGTTCCCTGACATCTAACCTCAAGAGCATCGCAAATTTCTTTTGCAGTAGTCAAGCCAATAACCTTGTTAGACATAACATTATCCAAAGCACTATGATGATTACTGTGTGTGTGTGTGGATCTTAAACTGCAATGTTTAACAGATATGGCTCTGATACCACTTGTTAGGCCGAATACACACTAATAATCAATATTAGATGAGAGAATAACAATTAAGATGATTATGCACTTTAAATCTTCTGGTATTAAAAACCCTCTTCGTGATGTAAACTATCACAAAGAGCTTCTAGGTTACAATAAAGATAGTTCGATGCACGATACCCTTCTATGGTTAACCTAACTGTATTTATAAAACATACAGCTGCCATACAATCGTTAATTGATACTCCTATAATTAGGCTATACAATTGATATCAATTACGATTGCTACACATCTCCTAAGTCAACTCAATCTCTATGATAGCTATCCAATCTGTAAAGAGATTGCTTCCATAAATAACTTCTTTAATTCTTCAAACACTGTTAACTGGAGACGCGCTTCCTCCAGACAGAGTTTAACTAAACTCTGTCGAGCTTCCATAGTCAGTGTTTGACTAAAATCTGACTGCTTCCAGCTAAACTCTTATTTGTCGCTGTAGCTCCTAAACACTGTTTTCATCAATCATTTCTAACAACTTCCACCCGAGAACGAGTTCTAGAGCTTAAAGACGGCCTGGACTTGAGAATGGGTTGAGAGATGAGCAGGTCATTTAGGTGGGTAGACCAGGTATCAGAGGGTTCCCCAGAGATGGGAGATAGGCTACCGGGTTGTGATGAAGAACCCCCAGAGGCAGACGAAGATGACATCTGCAACCACAGGAGGCAAATTAGGCGAAGGATTTGGAGCTAGAAAGATAAAAATTGAAAAAAAAAAGTAAAGATTGCTAGCAATCGACTTGATGATACCCATGGTAACCCCAAGGGCTACCCGATTAAATCAAAAGAAGGTCAGGGCTCGGGGGGTAGCTACCGGCCTACTAACCTAATACAGTGGTGATGAGGTTACCCAATCAATATAAAAAGAAAGTGTTAACCCAAAGTACTGCGAGCAAGCCCAAATCAACGAATTATGTAATTGTATATCAAGATAAATCTAAAACAACACGATCCAATGAGGACAGGTATCAAACATGTTATGAGCATTTAAGAAAGTAATCAAAAGGGGAACCAGAGTACAAATCGCCTTGAACCCCTTCGGTATGCGCACAAAAGACAGGAATTCATACATGTCAAGATCTAGATAAATAGATTCACTCAAGAAAAATCAACAGTCGAAAAATACGACAAGAATCAATGGATGAATAGCCAAAGATTCTGACGAATCAAAACAGGTGACATGCAACATCTCCTAGAATACATAACCCACTATTGATTCAAGGGCATGTAATGATGTGTACAGAGCTCAGTGTGTGTAGCAATCATACGCATAATCACAAAAAATTGCATACAGGCGGGTTAAAAAGTTCAGAGGTATACCTGGATAGAGATGGAAGGAAGGGTGTGAAAACGCTGTACCTCGTCGGAAAACTCTCGAAAACCTTTTCGTTCTTGAAAGAAAATATGGTGAGTAATAAAAAGAAAAGGGGGAAGGCTAGGCGAATAGATATATAAAAAAAGACACGGTCCCAAGTGCTTGAATGTGGCACAGAAAATGAGGCACAGGGGGAAACATGTTAACACGGGAAATGGATCGTTTCAAGCTTATCAAGGGAAATTGGTAGAGTTTGAATTTAAAATTCCATTATTTCAGATATTTATCCATTCTATTTCCTAGGGATAAAATTAATAAAATCTGATGTTTGAATAAATAAATTACGAGGCTACCATCGAGAAATGGATTTATTCGAGTTTCAGTGAATAAAATAATGAGAATTACCAATTTAAGGACATTGGCATTCACTCTGATTAAGAGTCTTCAATATTGACACCTTACATTGTGTTGATTTGGCAAAATAGTAGAAGTACGAATTTTCCTAGAAGATGGCACCCTGTGAATAATAGGTTCCCCTTGCACTCAGTACTTCAGGGAATCGGGGGGTAGTTGTTGTGACCAAATCTTGCATGGTTTAGATTTAGGCCCACTAGAGGATTATGGTCCAGACCCATGTGGAAAATAAGTGATCTGTCAGGCTTCCAAGGGCCCATGGCAACCCTAGGGGTTACCATGTACATGGCAGTAAGGAAATATGTGGCTTGGGGTCCCAAGGGCATCCCCTTGTATGTAACCTGCAACCACTACTAGTCATTCAATAAGGCTTCCATAGTAGCTTCCATGATGGGGTTACCGGAGCCAGGCTACCGGGAGGTACCCCCAGCTTCCGCCGGAAGCGTGATTAGGTTGCCAATTCAGATAAGGCAGACCTCCTATTTTTTAGGAACACGTCTATATCACCTAAAAACACTCCTAAACGGATATATATTCAGTTATTGGAGGATATATGTCATATTTGCTTGATAAATTACACACAATCATGATAATTCCTATATTCTTGAGGTAAACATGAAGGAATGGGCTTCCAACAGTCCTAATACAGCTTGGTAACGTGATTATATACATAATACACGTTTATTATCAGAAATATCAGTCATAATCCCTTCAGAAATGGGATAATTCATCATAAGCAACCGAATATATCATAATAGAACTACATATGGGCTTGATCCCCTATAAATAGTGGTATGTAGGCAATTTACGGGATCTTCTTAGACATTTTGACACCTCGAGTAAGAATAGAGCACGTATACCCTTGTGTGACATAACATTGTTAGGGTTCTTGGCTAGCCAACGCATCATCATTGCACGGTCCTTGAGCTCCAATCCCATAGATTCAGTCCGATTCTCCGAGGAACCACCTCCCGTGTTCTTCAGAAACCCCTAGTCGTAAGCCTTTTTGGGCGGCTAACTATTGATCTCCAACTACGAGCCTTTCTGGGTGGTTGGACAATTCCGTATTCATTGGCGCTATTCCAGCAACAGGCCTCCTAATTTGTTGTGACAAATTCCTCCCACGACAATACTGCAACTATTGATGTTGGTTTTTTGTCAAACAGGCAGCAGATAGAGCAAATGGATGTGAAAAGTAACTGAAAACAAGAACTAAAAGCTCAAAGAAGTCGATATGCACAAAACAACCTGAGGTAATGCAAAGTGGTGGAACATCAAGTGAACATGATGATCAGACTGCAACTGAGAGTGGTAGTGCACAGGCTCAGCATGGTGATGCACATGTAACTCCTAGAAAGAGAATGCCTAAAGGTAGTGGAGGGCAGAAAGTACCAAACGAGGGTAGTCAAGGAGGGGTATTGAAGAAGAAGAAACCTCAACCAAAAGTGAACAACACCCCTCTTGGAATTCAGCCACAACAACCATTCAACAAAGGAGACAAGGTCACCACAACAACTATGGGAAATATTGAGGCAAGAAGAAGAGAAACGCAAGCTAAGCTCAGAAACAACCCAACTTGGAAGATTTAGATTCGATGTTGCCTAGTACTACTTTTGTGAATGTTGTCTCAAATTAGTTGTCTCGAATTAATGTTGGCACTACTTTTGTTTGAACTTTTGTGCTTCGAAGCTTTGGTACTATGAATGTTGGTAGTTCAATGAGAACTTCGTAGAACATTTGTCAATGTTAAAACGTGTCTTTAATTAATGTATTTCTCTTCTTATTTGATATTTCTTGGATATTTGGCTTAGATTATTAGATTCTTTTGTCTTAGATTCTTTGATATTTGGCCGAATCTATCGAGAAGAATATTGACAAGCCATATTGCTAAACAGAATTACACATAACACTTAGTTGGCATTACATTAAAACGTAAACATAGGACATATTACAATGATCAAATGATCAAACATAGCCCTAAACAGCAGATAAATGCAACTGCAAAGCTTGACTTCACTACAAACCAACACTAGACTCTAAACCAACTATCACTAACAATCTGAACAAACTAACCCAACACCAGATAAAACACCAACAAGACCATTAACTTTAAAAAACACCAACATTCCAGCTGGGTCTTGATTCTCATTCTTCAATCATCAAGCTCATCGTAGTCCTCAAAGTCATCACCAACTGGGTCTTGATTCATTGTGGTAACAGCCAAATGCATCATCAACGACGCAAGCACGAACATTCCAGTAACCGTAGCCTGATTCCTCTTTTTCACCTTTTCCATATCAGCCTCATGTTTTTCTTAATAACGAACTATCTTGGCCATTAACTTCTTCTCCTTGTCCAAAGCTGTTTCCTGCAGCTCCTTGATGATCTCTAGAGTACGGGGTCCTAGCAGTTCTTCATCGACCCACACATGATATCCACACCGATTGGTACAGCAACATCGAAACCTCCTACCTGCATCTGGACCAAACCAGGTTGTCTTCATCACGCTCATCTGATCACAGAAGCAAGCGAGATCCAGAATTGCATCAATTTCCACATCTGTGCGCCTGTAAGCCATAGGACCTGTGTTTGGAGGTGATTTGAGGTAGGAAATTAGGTTTTTGTGATTTGAGGTGAATGGAGGTGTGTTTGGGGCTGAAGATGGTGTTAAATAGCTGATAAAAAATCGTTTACAGTTGAAAGGACCAAACTGCCCTCGCCAAAGTAATGACGTTAGTGGCAAATTAACGGAAGTACACACTTTGCAAAAAGTTTGAAAGTACCGTATTACAAGTAGGGGTTTTTGAACTATAGTATCCCAAGTACAGATTTCGTATAAGTTCATGTACACGAAGTGCTTTTTACTCTTTCTTTTTTTCACAACATGTCTTTCTTAGGCTGATTCTTCTTCTGAAAGAAGAAATATTATAACGTTTGCTATGCATCAACTTTATAAATACCGATTATTAAAATTAAAAAACACACTTCTGCAAAACATTTATGTCAATGAGAACAAAAAAGAAGCAATTAAGAAAGGTTATTTGATGAGTTCTTCTAAAAAAAAGATTACTCGATGTGTTACGAGTTATTAATTAGAACTATCACATTTGTGAATCAAATGTCGTGATCAATTTATGATATGATGTATCAAATTTTCTTGAGTGACAACTTTTTACGGTTTTTTATTTATTTAATTTTAATTGGATCTGTTCCCGTTATTTAATTCGAAGAGGATAACTGTTAATTATAATTGTTGAGAAGAGATGTGAGTCCGATATATGTTTGAGTTAGTGACTGTTATTGTTAATTATTATTGTTGTGTAATAATTGGGGTTCATATGGTCTTACTTGTTAAAAATGGTTCTGGTAATATATATGTGCTAAATGTTGTAAGTTGAGTTAGAGTATTTGTTGAATGTCATAATTGTAAATTACTTGGTATTGGTTTGAAAGTGGTTAAATGATTGTTAGTGATTAACTATTATATGTCGTATAATGTTAGAGTTTATATGACCTTATTTATTGTAAATGGTTTATATGGGTTAAATGTTATAGTCGAGTCATAATATATGTTGGATGCTATACCTGTCAAATTCTTGGTGGTGAGTCGTATGTGGTCAAATTGGTGACGATTAAGTAATTGTATAATTGCCTAAGATGTATATTTGTATAAATGTTCAGTAATGGTTTCTGAAAAAGTACCACTGGCCCTAGAGGTTATGTGATTTGTTTTGATTTAGTTTTCAAATGTAATCTATAGTAAAGTTAAACTGTTATTTTATTTCCTTATGTGTTTATGTGGTCAATGATTATATGTTATTTAGTTTAACTGCGAGGAGTCGTAAAGAGATCATAAGTTCTAAATGTCAATATTTAAGGACTTGTGTAATTCTCATCGACTAGATCCTCGGGCTTACGAATACCAATGATTGATTGTCACAAGTATAATTAATATGCTCTAGTGGTATGATCATTGATACAGGGTAAGTAATAGTTAGTGCTAGGAGTTGTTTCCTAGGGATTACGAATACCAATGATTGATTATCACGTGTATCATTAATATGCGTGAGTGATATGATCATTGATATAATAAGTAGTAGTTAATGCTAACATAAATTATTATGTGTTTACTGCATGTCGAGGCAGAATTTCTTATGTGTTGAGGTGCCGCATGTCTGGGCGGGTACATTCTTTATTTTTGCACTTTTATGTTGCTGCAAGTTGAGGCAGCTTGATTTCTGGTAAATATATAGTTAAAACTCCTTGAGTTGTGAATTGAAAAATAGGTGGATAGTCCGATAAACGAATACTACATACCGAAATTTTCTAAAATTCCCCTGCAAATATATATAAATCTATTTAATTTATTGGATTTCAATGATTTAAAAGTATGTTATGAATTCTAATGGTATAGGTAAATATGAATTAATTGATGTGAAGATTTGAGGCGTGGTATTGTTTTGAAGTGTTTACCATTGGATAATATCCAAGTAATAAGTGACCATCTGTGTTAAATGATTATTTGACTTGGTTGATTATATTAAGACTATTCTATGAATATAATTGATCTGCCTATATGTGTTATATGTGTATGCGTTATAGGACGCATTTGGGTAGAATAGAGCAGTCAATAAAATATTTGTTGGTTTGATACTAAATGGTACTTTACCTTGTAAAGGTACGAGTAAGAGACCTGGTCGAGAGCAGTTTACGGGTAAGCGGAAATTGGAACAGTAGGATAACTAGCAAAGTCAACGAAGGTATTGGCGTGAAGATTAGTGAAATAGGAAGTAAAGAAGAAGGTAGGGCCGAGTAAGAAGCCCACATGCCCACATGTTAAAGGGTAGAGACTGACGAGAAGTGGAGTTAAGGATCAATGTTTAAGATCGGGAATTTCGTGAATCGATGCAAGTGTTTTGCTCTTCACTTATCATTCAAGTGATGCAATTCAATTTCCTTGTTATTTAAGATGGATTGGTTTAGTATGTTTAGAAAGTGGAATACTCTATCAGTTAGCGAGAAAAGCTAATTTTTCCCCACCCAGAACTTAAACATCAAATTTTTTTAAAGAACCTTACCAATAACCTTTAGCTACAAAATTACCCTATTCATGGGATGTTAAAGCCTCCTTAGTGGAAGGCCTTTCTTTTGTTTTCTTAAAAATGTTTAAGGGACTCTCTAAATAGATAGAATCCATGTTTTAACCCTCTACAAATACTTGATACTGAAATTTATGGTTTTAGCATAATTTCACCAGAGAACCCCTTTCTTCTTAAAATGTTTTCTCCAAAACGATTTGAAATTTATTATCCTAAAAACTATCTTTTCATAAATAATCGTTTAAGCTGTTTTACTCGCTTATGTGAAATCAAATGTTATCGTGCATTGAAAGATTTTATTAATTCGTAGTGCTCAAATATGTTCCTGCTTCAACTTAGATTGTTAACAGTCGAAAATCTTATTGCAACTTATATCCTTATTCTTGCTCAAATGAAATTTCTCTTAATATAAGTTGTTGATGTTATAAATCCAATTACTCACATCCCTCTCGTTGATATTTATTTAAAATTATCGATACCTGTTGAAAATCTTGATTGTTCAGTTGTTCCTTGTAGGGTATTGAACTTGTCGATACTAATCGATTTTGTTGTTTTCTTATTTACCCTAAATCATGAATTGTTGTTCTGGACGTGAGTTCCAGTTGTTGGATACGAAGGGCTATCGATTGTCCCGACACCCATTGTGGTTATATAGAATTGGAAATGTTTTTTTTTAAAAGTTGCCCTTGGGGCGTAAAACCCTTCGGGATGGGACCATATTATGGTCGAAAGTTAAGGCCAATGTGTGCCATTGATCCAATTAAGGACATTGTTGTGTGCGTTTGTCTGGGATTAGTGCGTGACTGATCAGCAGCCTTACCTTGATGTTTTTTTTATAAATAAATAAAAATTCCAATTCTAATCTATACTCTGAAATTGAGATGTTTAGTTCTTGACTCCTTGGAAGTCTGTTATAATAATATTTGATATTAGAACTCTTGTCAGTTCTAGTTTTTGATGCACCTTGTTAATGGTGAATTGTTGGCCCTCGTGACAATCTAAAGGTTGATATAGCTGATTCCTTCAGAGAATGAAATGAAACCCCTTTATTTATCAGAATCGTCATCGTTATTGAAATTGTTATCACTGTTGCACTTGTTGAGCATTGTTGGCTCACTCTTGTTTGTTTGTTTTCTTCAGCTAATAGAGAAGGTTAGTGAACCTAGTAATGGTCATTGGTGTTGCTTTCCAGCAGCGAGAGGAGACGATCGGGTTGCGGATTCTCATTGGTTAGTGGTTGGGAATTCGTCAAGGTTGGATATTCAGTTAGACAGTGATTTTATTTATTCATAGAATTGTATAACATTTTATTCTGAGGATGGATTGTAATAGTAATTTGACAGTTGTTTCATACCATAACCTGTATATGATCTTGGTTAAGGGGTTTTATTATTATATGTTGTTTATATCCAGGATTGTATAATGTCGTTAGTGGCTAGTGGCCCCATATCTGTACCTCGGATTTTGGGATGCTACATGTTGGTATCAGAGCTACAGGTTATGGTCACTGAAACAGATTAGGAGGGTTAGGGTACGTGTATAAGATAGACGTCGGGTAGAACGGTTTAGGATAAGGATCGCGTTAGGATACTTCGGCCAGCGTTGCGACGTTAATCGGTCTTTCGGCTTATCGCGCGAGCTGAAGTTCGAATCGTTTAAGGATTGGGCTATTAGCAAAATAGCAAACCCGAAGCGGCATAAGCTAAATGAACAGCTGGAGCTATCAGTCCTGGGGTCGTTATCTCGAGATTTTTGCGTAGAGTCTAGAACTTTCTACGATATTAGTTTCGATGTGAACGTTTCGGAGATGGTACGAGAAGATTAAGAATGTGAAGTGGGAAGCGATTACTAGCAAGAATTGGAAGTTGATTGTAATTGTGCACCCTTAATCGTTGATTCATTCGAATTCATTGCTTAAAGAAATTTCTTAGTCTTCTTTTGAATTGTCGTAAATTAATTCCCGGTCGGTAAAGTTGTTGAGGCATTCGTTGCGCAATAACGGTCCAAAATCGAGAATGAATTGAGATCTTCTTATTTATTCAACTCATTATTTTCAGGCTGATTTTAGCAGCTAAGTATATTAGTGCTTAGTTTACAAGAGTGAGGTTATGAATAATTAGGAATTTCTTGAATGTTTGATTGATCAATCATTGAAGCATCTATTGAAAAGTCTTTTATACATCAATCGATGATAAGTTTCGTATTCAGATTTAGTCAACTTCAATCTCGTCCTTTCAGAAATATTTGAATTTTTCAGAAAGTACTTAATTCAATTTTACATGAAGATTTTTGAAACTCTTGGATCCCTTCCATTATCATGAATGCTTGAATTTCTCTATTCCAGCTGAGATGAACAACCTATGTAGATATGGATTCAGGGACATCTTATCTTTGTGATAGAAGTCCAGTGGGATGCCACTGATTGTGTTTGTCATGAAGGTACTAAAGACTGGCCATCTTTATGTACTATGGTGGTTAACCAAGTGACAAATACAACCTGATAATAGTTCAAAATATCATATTGATCTCTCGGTTAAATTCCTCTATAAAAGATTTATCAGATAACTTAGTGTATATGAATACTTGATGCCCATTCATTTTATTGACCTCCCTTGTCAGAAATTTGATGATTTCAAAATTTCTAATGTTGAAGGGATGCGAAGCTAGGCGTGACGACGTCTTAAATGATAGAAACTGCAAATGCACTGACGAAGAATTGGTTGTGCAAGTTTAAGAATATAGTGATTAAGGCAGATATGCCATGCCAGATTGGAATATTTGTTGGACCAATAAATCATGGACAAGGTTTGTGGCTAATGAGAATTGAATAAAGGAAAAAGGGACAGCAAAGAAAAGCACATGATTACAGATTCGGTTAAAGGATGAAAAGAGAATGGTGACGAAGATGTTGGGTATGAGATGTTCAATGTTGAAGAAAGATTGTTTTGGACATCAATTGAAGAGCAAAGATAGTAGATAGAATATCACAAGATTTTGAATGTTTGAGTCGTTGTTGGACATAAGATGTTAAAAACAAGAAGGATAACTTGGATAAAGCAGAGTGAAGTGAAACAGAATGGTTTATAAGAAATATCAAGAAGAATCAAAATTGAATAAGGAGTAAGGTGCTTATGTGGAGTAAATAACTTATGCAAGCCATGGTAGAAAGTTATGATTATCAAGGATGGAGGAAAGTTGACCAAAACGAAATAAAATGACAAGAGGAGAAAGAAGGGGAAACCAGGAAGTTCCCGGAAGCGATTAAGCAGAAAAGATATAAATTAGTTAAGGGAAGAATGTGGAATCCCGAAGATTTGGAGTTAGAAAAGTGGGCACAATAGATGCTTTTAAGAACGAGAATTAGCAGAGGTTGACGAGACTCCATGGCTAGAAAATAACATTTCGGGAGAAGAATCCATAGAGATTTTATTAAGATAAATGTGGGAAGCTGTGGCTGTAACCAGAAAGGCTGTGTGGTGACAAGTAGTAAAATCAGAAGTTAAAGCTATGTGTTATGAGCTTGGAAGGATTGGAATTTTTGCCAAAAATAGTATCATATCAATCTTAGTGGAATTATGAAGAGAAAAATAAGAATACTACTATGATTATCAAGAATCTAGAAATTCAAAATGATTATGAAGGAAGTTAGTAGGAAGTGTTTGTAATAACTAGTAAAAGAACTAAATATGATCCATGATTAGATTTATTTCCTAACAACAAAATGCGAGCAAATTGTGAGGACCAGAAAAAGGGAGATTTTGACTTTAAGAAAGATAAAGGCGGTGTTTTGAGGTCGAAAGCAGACATTGAGGTCTTAACGATTAAGCAAATCAAGAAGTTGGTGTACCAAGGGAATGGAACTGTTTTGTATAAGGAGATATCGGAAAGGAGACAATTAAGTCAAAGCATATTTCGATGAATAAGATTTCAAACGACATTTAGACGAAGAATTTAATATGATCGTAGGTCACATATCAAGATGATTTAAGACTCATGAAGCGTATGCAAATCAATCGAGAGCAATTTTAAGAGTTTCCAAGAAAAGGAGAAAATTTGGCACAAGGATTTTAATGTGAATTTCAAAAGTCATGATTTTGTGGTTAATGTGAGTGGTGTAAATGTTGAAGTTTAATGTGTAGAGTCAAATTCGAGGACTCGTCAAGTATGCAGATTTGCGATTCGAAAGTTGATTTCAGAGGACGCGGGGTAGTGTACTTTGAATAAGATATATATACGATTTAAGGAAAATGGTCATCAGTTCGAAATGGTTACTCAGTAAAACAATAAGATTAAGGATGGATTGAAGTTTTCTGATTATTGACTTCTCGAGTAACATTGCACGTGAAGGAGGAGAAAGATGATTGGGAATTTCTTAATATTCTTTTCTCAAAGTTTTATTTGAGGAAGGTTTCGTTTAGGATATGTAAATAAATGGTGAAGCGTTATAAGTTGAATATGCATGTTGATAAAAGCGGGAGCTTGTTGGGAATTTGATAAGTGCATATTTTTGCATATTTTTATTACCTATTTATTGTTTGAATTCGTATTTTAATAAACTATTTTGTTGCATTTCAGGAAAAATTCGAGAAAACTGACGAAATGGAAAAATAAAGAAATAAATGACAAAAGAAGAAAAAGAAGGACCAAAACAAGAAGAAAAGGAAAAGCAAGGGGTGGTGGTGCATATTTTTACCAAACAAAATGGATGGTCAAGATTTAGCCAACACTAAACTAAATGAAAGGCCAAGATCAACTCACACCAACCAAAAACCCTAACTATTTCCTATAAATAGGCCTCATCTTCACTTGTTAAACAACAATTACCTTACATATTAGAATTATGTTGTAGTAGTTCATCTCCAAAAATTGTAGTTGTAATTTTCTATTTTTCTTGTAAACACTTTTTATTTTTATGCAATTTTAAGTTTCATTTTAATTCTTGCATCCCTCTTTCATTTTATTTTCCTTATTCTTTATTTCGTTATTTTCGTAAATTCTCGGGTGGATAAAGTAGCAACGCTAACCACACGGGATTGAAAGTATCGATTTGAAGAATTTGTTTTCGTAATTTTAATTTTCATTTTAAATATTTGTTACGCCCCTTTAAATCTCAATTTTATTGTGGGCCATTTATTTATAAATCATCATTTTATTTGAGTTTTAATTTCATAGTTATTTGTTAATTTTCGTATTTAATTTTCTAAAAAGAAAAAAAAAACCCAAAAATATTAGTTTAATTATCTTTCAGTACTTATTTTCTGTTTTAATTCGTAGTCCTCTGTTTCGGTTTAACAAACCCAGTTTTGCAGCCTCCCCTTCCCCTTCTTATTTCTCTTCACAGACCCATCATCCCATTCCGCATACAATTCCACCGCATACAGTTCTTTCCCCCTTCCCCCTCTCCAATCTTTCTTCTCCTCATCTCTCTCTCTATCTCTCTCTCTTATTCGAACTATCTCTCCTATCTCTCTTTTATCTCTCTCCGATCTCTCCACAATCTCCCCTCCTCTTTTCTTTTTGATATCTTTTCCGATTCGATAAACACCTTCCTTCCCTGTTTTCGTTTCATTCGTACCAGTCCCACAGAGTTTCGCTACTGTGTTTGTGAGTCGTAATCTTGTTATTAATCTACCGTTTGTTTGCTGCTGGGTTTAGTGACGGTAGTTGTTTAGTTTGGTTTGAGTCGAATTGTGATTCGGAGTATGAGATGAATTGGTTTTCGTTTGTTCTGTTTTGTTCCTAGTTGTTAATTTCCATGGTTAAGTCGAATTGTTCTGCTGAGTTTTGTAATGATTCAACTGCAATTTTCTAGGTTAATTCGTATGTTTGTTCGTGAGGGTCTTGCGGTTTGTTGCTGTTGTTGCAGTTTGTTTATGAGTTTTTGGTTATAAATTCTATTGATGTTCGTCAGTTCTAACAGCTGAGATCGGAATATTAATGTTTGTCAAAATGTGCGTTTTACTGTTTACAAGTCCGAGTTTCTTGTGGCGGTGATTTTCGTTCTGTTGATTCTCGAGTTACCCGGGTCAAGTTTGCGAGTTACTATTATTAATTTTGCTTGTTCTGTATTAAATATTTTAGCACATTTGATGTTCAGTTTGATGGTTTACGAGTTGATGTATTGGGCTGAGTTTCATTTTGCTTGAATCGGAACTGTTATTATAACTGAGTTGCTGAGTGGTTTCTAGCTTTGTGGTTGTAATGGTTGTAGAATGTTGTCTGAATGGTTTACGAGTTTGATGGTTTAGATGATGTTCTTACGGATTCTTGCAGTGTACCGAGTCTGTGTCTTAGTTAGTCGAGTTGTGTATTCTGGGTTTTGTCTGTCGAGGCGACTACTTGTAATTCATACGCTGTGATCGAGTATATTGTTCGTTGTTGTTTGCTGTTAATGTTTGCCAAGTCTTGTCATTTCGTTAACTAGTGCCCGAGTCCAACTGTGTCAATTAGCTGAGTTGTATTCGTTAAATTTTGATTTTTTTTACAATTGTGATGAGAATTATCTAGGCTTGCTGGTTTCCTTGTTTTTATTTAGCTTTGACGTTTCGAATTTCTTGTAAGTAAATGGCTAGTGAATTTGATCATGCCGAATTTTTATTTTGTAAATAAAATTTTGTTTAGTTCAAGTTTGGAAGTTTCAGAAGATTTATAAAAAAAATACTCTTGTGTTAATTGTGTTTTACGAATTATTAATGCTCAAGTTTTATTAAAAATTTTCTGTAAATAAAATTAATTAAATTCTAATTTTTGATTTTTAGAATAGTTTAGTTGTTGCTCTTTTCAATTTTAAATTAGTTTAAAATTAGAATAAATTAAATTTTCTTTTAAAATTTGTTTGAATTTTCTTTAGGTAATTTGAATTCAAATAGTAAAAATGAAAAAAAATTCAATTTTTAGTTTAAGTAGATTAATTTAATTTTCTTTAAAAAAAATAGTTTTAGGAATTAAATAGCATAAAACCAAATTTTCAAAACTCTCTTGTTCTAATTCGCCTAAATTAGAAATTAAGGATCGCGAATAAAATTATTCCCTGTGGATCGAATCTTAAAATACTAAAACGATGATCGTGCGCTTGCGATTTCAAATGTATTAATTATTTTTAGCACATCAAGTTTTTGGCGCCGCTGCCGGGGAACTTAATTATTTTTCGCACCGTAATTTTTTATTTTTCGGATTAGTTTTATTTCTATTTTTATTTCGTTTTTATCAGGAAAGTGTGAAATTTCGGGAATCTTCTCTCGGAGCGTGGAAAAATTGGAATTTCTGGAAGCGTGCTTCGGTAACCCGTATTTTTCTCTTTTCATCCTTTTTATTTTTAGAAAATCACAAAAAAAATCAAAAAAATCAAAAAACACAAAAAAAAATGAAAATTGAAAAGTAAAAAAAATTATTTGTAAATACATAATTGTTGCATCATGCATTTAATCACTTAGGGCACACCATCTAGATTTTTATTTTTCTTGTTTTTAATTTTTCGTATCTTATAATTGTGGTGATCGCTGGAGGACCCAAAGGTACGTTAAATTTTTTAGATTAGGACACGTAGTGTAAGCATCCATAATTGTTTATCGTTTTTGTATATATCTCGTTGTTGCATCAAATAAACGTAATTAAGACTTATTCACGACCTTCAGTGTCTAAGGTTCGCCTGGCTGTTAAGATTCGGTGTCTAAGTGACGAGTTTGGCCTCTTGGCAATGCCTGCTCTAATCTGGCCGAATCGGTCTGAATAATTCTTAATTTACGGAATTTTTAGTGTGTCTTAACGTTATGAGCAATGTCTAGTTATTTTATTTAGGGAACCTAGGTTAGATTTTTCTTTTGATTTTTCACCATTTATTTTGTGTGTTTCATTTTCGCACTTACTTGCTACGTGGTTTTATCCTTGATCAATCTTTACAATGTCTGTAGCATTTAGGGAGCGTTATTACCAAGGTTGGGATTTTGACGAGGAATTAGCGGATAATACGATGTGGTGTAAGTCAACTAGGGAACCTAGTGTATATAACGAGTCGTGTAGTACTTTTAATGATTTGCATTATAGTGAAAACGATATTGCAATCGACTCTGAATTAGATGCTCTTACTAGACGACTCGAAGCCTTAGAAACCCTTAGAGGCCCTTCACACACGTCTTGGCACCCAAATTTCAACTCTCCGAGTCTCGATTTTCAACATGTCAACACCATGTTTCAACCAACCTCTCGAAATGACCATTTTACATCGTCTTCTAATTCCGGTTGGAGAGATTATCCCGATCTCTCATGGAACCAAGGTCATAGCTATCAAACTCCGCCTCCACATCTTCAAGAACCGAACTCTTATCCAATTTCGAGTCAAGTTCCTTATTCGAGTTCAATTCAAACAACCGCCCACCCACCCGGATTTCATGATTCGAGTAGGAAACTTGACACCTTAGAAAAGAGTATCGAGGCTTTATTGATTTCTCAAGCAAACTTCATGCGAACCATAACTTCTGATAGGCAAATTTTGAACTCTAATGCTCAAACCTTATCTAAGTTAGAATTTCAAGTGAATCAATTAGCCACCATGTGCGAGCGTGAGACGATAACCACTCCGAATCCACCTGAGGTCAACCCTGAATTTCTTATCACTCAAAGACCTATCGATACTTTCGATGATATCATTTCTTCTAGGTCTAATCTTCAAGTTGACACCCCTTTCGGTGGTGATTCACACAAAGAAGATTCTAATGCTGACATCATTCTTTCTCTAGGTCAAATGAAGAATCCCGATGATTCTGAGTTTGTGGCTTCATCTTCTTCTAGTGAACTTTTCCTTTCATCTTCCAAACCTCTTCCCGAAAAACCCAAAGAACTTCATACTCAACCAATAGGAGCTAATCTAGTTAAGGAGGTTGTTTCAAGGTCAAATTTGGACGATCATGAGATTGAGTCTTTTCTTAAACAAGATTTTCAATTGCATTACGAAACCAATCGAGAGCTTCACGAATCTTTTAAGGATTTGACCTCGGAAGAGATGTTTGGAGAGATGATGAATATTTGTTCCAAATGGGAAACCCAACAAAAGGATAGTTCTTGTGATCCTAATTCTTTTGGTAAAACATTTTTCGAAGAACCACCCCCACCCGTTTCTATTTCTTCATTTTCCACTCGTGCTCCATCTTTCATCGAAACTCATGATATTCATGACCAACATCTTATCGTAATTAATTTGCTTAAACAACAAAAAGAAGCATCTTCGTGGTCTATGGATGAAGTTAGGAATATGAGTTTTATTCTTGCGCCTAATCGGATCGTTCGAGTGGTCTATGCTATTTTTCTGGGTGAGTTTCTGAAATATATTGGTTGTATAACAAAATTAGTTTTTCCGAGAGCAGGTATTGGTTAGTAAATATTTGTTTTGTACCTCCCATAGTAAAATGTAGGTATGGGGGAGTTACATTGTGTGCGTGTGTAATTTGTTTTCTTTCGTAATTTTTTTTTTATAAGTTTTCAATCTCTTCCATCCCTTCTCAGGTATTATCTCCTCATTCTCTTTTACTCATTTTTCTTGCATTTGCATACATTGAGGACAATGCATGATTTAGTTATGGGGGAGGGTTTTAGTGTAAATACATAAAATTGAAAAATCCAAAAAAATTGAAAAATTTTAAAAATAAAAAAATAGAGATATTTTAGCTTAGTTGTCCTTCCCACTCTTTAAATTCTAGAACTAGTTGGTGTTGACTATTTTTCGAAAATTATATGTATAATGCCTTTAGATAATTTGAACGTAGTCAGGTAAGGTTTTTCCTCATGAAACTTGTGTCGAACAAATTTTTGCTTAAAAAACCAAGATGACACATTTGCACAAGACTTTTGATGGAAAAATTGTATAGGAATGTTATTCGATACCTGAGAGAGAACCCACATGTTAGAACAATGTCGAATCAAACCTTTGCGAGAATTGTCCCTATAGTGTCAAAAAAAAAAGAGTCAATAAATGTTTGCAATTGTTGAGTGCTAGTGTAATTTTGTAATAATAAATTCTTAGTAGGGAACTCGGCTAGGTTGGGCTCATTGATAACCCGAGTAAGTAAGTCTGAGGGGACATTGTGCCTAGCAACCTAAGGTCCTTTGTGATCTGGGATTGTTGACCTAAAACTCGCTAAATGGGTATTGATGCAAAAGTCTTATGGGACCTCAACCATTGCACGGTCGGTCTAACTACTAAGAACGTGAAGTTTGGGTAGAACCTTGTTTTGATAGAGATTGGGTCAGTTCAATATTGGTTGAAAAAGAGAAAATGTTCGTATGCAGTTAATCCATCAAGGGCCTTAAATTCAATACACACCTTGGGATTTTTTGTAAATTTTTAGAGTCTAATCATGTGGATTGTGGGAACCTATAACTTGGCTATTATTAGAATAATCTCTAAGGCATATATTTTCCTACAAAATTGTTTTGTTGACACCAATGAAAGCTAAAGTAAAAGAGGAAAGTTGGATACTTGCTGACTTATCTCAAAGATTATATGGGTATATCTGCTGTAAACCCTTAGGAGACAACACTCCTCCTCTAGAGATCGTCTATTGGTTTAACGGGTTGGTAAACCTAAAATTACCCGTGATTCCTACGACAGTGAGTATAGGTTTTTGATTATGCATTTTTCTTTTTGTTTTACTCGAGGATGAGCAAAAGATAGGTATGGGGGCATTTGATAAGTGCATATTTTTGCATATTTTTATTACCTATTTATTGTTTGAATTCGTATTTTAATAAACTATTTTGTTGCATTTCAGGAAAAATTCGAGAAAACTGACGAAATGGCAAAATAAAAAAATAAATGACAAAAGAAGAAAAAGAAGGACCAAAACAAGAAGAAAAGTAAAAGCAAGGGGTGGTGGTGCATATTTTTACCAAACAAAATGGATGGCCAAGATTTAGCCAACACTAAACTAAATGAAAGGCCAAGATCAACTCACACCAACCAAAAACCCTAACTATTTCCTATAAATAGGCCTCATCTTCACTTGTTAAACAGCAATTACCTTACATATTAGAATTATGTTGTAGTAGTTCATCTCCAAAAATTGTAGTTGTAATTTTCTATTTTTCTTGTAAACACTTTTTATTTTTATGCAATTTTAAGTTTCATTTTAATTCTTGCATCCCTCTTTCATTTTATTTTCCTTACTCTTTATTTCGTTATTTTCGTAAATTCTCGGGTGGATAAAGTAGCAACGCTAACCACACGGGATTGAAAGTATCGATTTGAAGAATTTGTTTTCGTAATTTTAATTTTCATTTTAAATATTTGTTACGCCCCTTTAAATCTCAATTTTATTGTGGGCCATTTATTTATAAATCATCATTTTATTTGAGTTTTAATTTCATAGTTATTTGTTAATTTTCGTATTTAATTTTCTAAAAAGAAAAAAAAACCCCAAAAATATTAGTTTAATTATCTTTCAGTACTTATTTTCTGTTTTAATTCGTAGTCCTCTGTTTCGGTTTAACAAACCCAGTTTTGCAGCCTCCCCTTCCCCTTCTTATTTCTCTTCACAGACCCATCATCCCATTCCGCATACAATTCCACCGCATACAGTTCTTTCCCCCTTCCCCCTCTCCAATCTTTCTTCTCCTCATCTCTCTCTATCACTCTCTCTTATTCGAACTATCTCTCCTATCTCTCTTTTATCTCTCTCCGATCTCTCCACAATCTCCCCTCCTCTTTTCTTTTTGATATCTTTTCTGATTCGATAAACACCTTCCTTCCCTATTTTCGTTTCATTCGTACCAGTCCCACAGAGTTTCGCTACTGTGTTTGTGAGTCGTAATCTTGTTATTAATCTACCGTTTGTTTGCTGCTGGGTTTAGTGATGGTAGTTGTTTAGTTTGGTTTGAGTCGAATTGTGATTCGGAGTATGAGATGAATTGGTTTTCGTTTGTTCTGTTTTGTTCCTAGTTGTTAATTTCCATGGTTAAGTCGAAGTGTTGTGCTGACTTTTGTAATGATTCAACTGCAATTCTCTGGGTTAATTCGTATGTTTGTTCGTGAGGTTCTTGCGGTTTGTTGCTGTTGTTGCAGTTTGTTTCTGTGTTTTTGGTTATAAATTCTATTGATGTTCGTCTGTTCTAACAGCTGAGATCGGAATATTAATGTGTGTCAAAATGTGTGTTTTACTGTTAACAAGTCCGAGTTTCTTGTGGCGGTGATTTTCGTTCTGTTGATTCTCGAGTTACCCGGGTCAAGTTTGCGAGTTACTATTATTAATTTTGCTTGTTCTGTATTAAATATTCTAGCACATTTGATGTTCAGTTTGATGTTTTACGAGTTGATGTATTGGGCTGAGTTTCATTTTGCTTGAATCGGAACTGTTATTATAACTAAGTTGCTGAGTGGTTTCTAGCTTCGTGGTTGTAATGGTTGTAGAATGCTGTCTGAATGGTTTACGAGTTTGATGTTTTAGATGATGTTCTTACGAATTCTTGCAGTGTACTGAGTCTGTGTCTTAGTTAGTCGAGTTGTGTATTCTGGGTTTTGTCTATCGATATAACGCCCTAGAAAATATCGTAATTATTATTATTATTATTTAATGATTTAATATTAAATGTGGATTATAGGGTGTGGAATTTTTTTTTTTTTAAGATAAACTATATGTGATATCGTGATTACATGCTTATATGATTGTTTATGTGTGATATGTAAGTTCGTGTAATTTTATTTGTATTTTTTGTGATTAAAATCTGTTTAAAGTGTGAATTATTAATTTTTGGGAATTTTATAAAATTAGCGGAGTTATTAAAAATCATGAAATCTTTTGTAATATTATCTTTCTATAATTATTTAGTTTTTAAAATTAGTGAGAGAATTCTTTTGGGTGTTTTAATATTTTAAAATAATTTTTTTAGAGTTTTATTGTGTTTATAGGATCAAAACTTGTAAAATTCTTATCTAATTCGTTTTTGATCCTAAAAATATTTTAAAAATATGTATGTGCTCGAAATTTGGTACTCTATATTTTAAAAATGAAAAGATTTAAGTTTCGTTATTTTTATACTTAATTTCAGATTTTTTAAAAAAAAACTATTTAACTATTTAATTAAGTGAAAATCAGCAATTAGGAAAGTATTAAGTTGCCTTATCTTCTTTTATACGTGTTATTTTTTCCAGTAGACTCGACTCTGTTTTTCTTTTTCAACAAGAAGCTCTCGAACTTACTCTCTCGACCTTTCTCCCCCTCCCTCGAAATCTCTCCCTCTCTCTCCACCGCCATATCTCTCCCTCCTTTTTCTCTCTTGGAATCTCTCCCTATTTCATCTCCTCTTCATTTCTTCGTGAAAAGATATATATACGTATATGTGTATAGTCGGATTGGGGGTTTTAAAATTTTGGTTTGAATTGGTGTTTGATGATGGTAGTGACAGTTGCTTATGGGAGTTAAGGTCGGAAGGGGGTCAATTTGCTGCTAGGACCGTCGTCTCTGGTCTTGCAGGAGGGGTGACCAGTCGCCAGCGATGACCCACCGGGAGCCGGTGATCTTCGTTGGTTGTTTTTATACTTCTCCCATGTTATTCTGATCAATCAAGTCTTTGTATACGTTTGTATGTCAGTTGGGTGGAATTTTTGTTTGTTTCGGGTAAAGACTGTAGAAACCGACGATTTCGTTTGTTCATTCTGACTATGTGGGTTAAGTTGTTATGTTTAATATTATGGTTATATTGGCTGCTTTAGACTGAATCCACTATGGTGTTTGTGTCAATTTTCGTTGCATTATGCCCCAATTGTTTTGTTTTGGTTTTAAAGATCGTAATGATGGATATTTTGTTATGTTCGATTGAGTGCTTTTATTTTGGATGAATCTCTATTTCTTTGGGCTGAGTTTTATGGACCAATTTGTTGTTCATAGTTGCAGTAAGTGTAAATGAGTTTATTTGGACTTTTAGAGCTATTAAGAGGAAGGTAAACATATGTTAGAATGTGGGTGTATGTACGAGTTATGTGGGCATGAGAGCAGGCTGGTGGGAGTTTATGTATGGTCTGGTGCACAAGTAATGTGTAATTGTCTGGGTGATTGTTTTATATTGTGTTGTAGTATAGTGAGTACACTGTGTGCTGGAGTTGGGGTGTTCATCTGATCCATTTAATGTATACTGATTGATTTCATGGGTTCTAAGTGAATATTAGTTTAAATTTTGATAGTTAGTTATAAGGTTTTGATAATTCGAATTGATTTAAATTATTAAGTGTAAATTGACATTATTTGATGGAGCTAATGGTTAGGGAGGTACTGATGTGTTTCTATGTAATTTATAATTCGATTTCTTTTGATTATTAATTAGGAATGGTAGTATAGATTCGAATATTATGAATGGTTACGTGATAATTAGTTCGTTTTAATGATTGTTAGCAGTTAACGATTGTGTTTAGAGGATGGTTGACTGTAATCAGTAAAATCATGGATTTTATATCGTATTGGGTTGATAATCATAATTGTGAGATTTCTATTAAAAGTGATAGATGGGTTTTGAATACTAAAATATAGTAAAAACGTATCGATGGTTGAAATGCGAATAGTATAAGCGCATACGCTATGTGTAAGTGTATGGAATGCCCGAAGTCTATAAGTAATGTGTACTAGTATGATTTATAAGGATAATTATAATTGTTAATTCACCATTAAGAATATTAAGTTGATTAGTAAGAATAAGTGTAGCGATAAATGTATTCTAGTTAAATTGTGAGTTGTATAAGTATGTATGTATATGTGAAGTGGAAGTGTCAGAAGTTGTACACAGTGTTTGTTAGTATAATTGTATTGAAATAATGGTAAGGGAACGGATGTGGTGTTTACTGAATTGGTTGATTTTATTCCGACAGGTTAGACGATTTTATAAAGGAGGTGTTGTCCAAATTTTGTTAAATTTATTTTGTAATTCTTACATTAAATTGATAACAAGTATTTGTAAATAAATATTATATATGTGATAACTAGCATAAGTGTAAATTATTATTGCGTGCAAAGTGCCTATATGGTTTATATGACTTTGCTGTACTATTTTGAGAATATGAATGATATGTGTTATATGTTAATTGTAAAGCGAAATAGGATACGATTGGGTAGAATAGAATTAGATGGTTAAGGTTGTACGCGTACTGAATTAGTGCTTTACCTGTATATAGGTACGCATAGGAGGCCAGCTAAGAGCCAGAGCCTGTGGAAATGGAATGTAGAGGAAGGAAAGAAGTATCGGGATTGACCAGTGATAAACGGAAAACGGATGTGAGATCGAATAAAGGTCAAGTAGAGACGGATGTAAAGTGATAAGGAGTTAAAGTAATGGAATAGAAACTCTGTGTATGAGGCAAGTTTACTATCCCTCACTTAATATTCAAGTGATGTGAAACCTTTTGTATTATTTATTGTTCTTTCGAAATCCCTTCTTGCAAGCGATTATATTCTTCATTTTTACTCTAAATAACGTGAAACTGTCCTGTTAATTATACGATTATCCTTTCAAATCATTTTGCTAGTGCCTATACTTTTCATTTTATTCCCAGTGACATTTTCTTCTATTAAATTACAAACATTTATTCTCAAATTATTCTGTCATTGTTTATTTTCCCCACATATCGTTCAGGTGTTGATTTATTTTAAAAAAATTAAATTATTTCAATATTCCTCGTCTATGCTGATATGCTTCAAAGTATATTTTCTTTCAAATTTATGTAAACTAATTCGAGGTCTATACTGTTGCTGAGGCATGTGTTGCTCAGTGACGGTTAAAGCCAAAAATGAATTGAGATATTCTTAATTATTTAAACTCATTATTGACATGCCGGTTCTGGCAGCTGAAGCCTATGAGTGCTTAGCTGACAAGAGTGAGACCTTAAATAATTCAGAATTTCTTAAATCTTCGTTATAATATAATTGAATCTCTTATGATAGTTCAAACTTGGTAATGGATTTTCACCAATGGACTCCTTTAGGAGAGGCTTTCTTCAAACTGTCCTACAATTTAATTGTCCTGGAGTTATTTTACAGATGATCATTTTTAAACTACTTAACTCACTTATATTAATTCAACTTGACAATGTGTTGGTAAATTTTATTAAATGCTTAGCACTTGACTATATCCTTGCTTTATCTTACAATTACAGTTGTTGTTACTCATGTTGCAAATAAATCATTTTACTTATCTTTCAAGTGAACCATGCTTTTCGTCACTTGATCATTATATTAATTCAATTTGTCGTTGATATTATTGCTCTTTAATTTTCAATAAATATGAATAGTTGTTTATCATATCCCAATCAATAGTGCTGAATTTGTTGTCCCTGTTCCATTGATATATTATGAAATAATACCCTTCTCTATATCGAAATTGTCGATGTCTAGGTCAGAATTTTACTAGACCTCATTTCTTCTTAAGATTTGAGTTGTTAACCTGGAAC
Source organism: Saposhnikovia divaricata (assembly GCA_036435485.1). Classification (NCBI taxonomy): domain Eukaryota; kingdom Viridiplantae; phylum Streptophyta; class Magnoliopsida; order Apiales; family Apiaceae; genus Saposhnikovia; species Saposhnikovia divaricata. Next base: position 130,087,411 of record CM071594.1, on the reverse strand, counting down.
GTGAGTTGCCAGGGTGCTTGGCTGGTCGAGGTGGTCGATTGTTCCGACACCTGACGTTCAGATTATAGGATTGGACTATTGTTTTTTTTTAAAAGTGGACCGTAAAGGGTCGGACCAGATTCGTGGTCAGAAGTTATTAAGGCCAATGTGTGCCGTGGATCCATTAAAGGACATTGCTGTGTGCGTTTGTCCGGGGTTAGTGCGTGACTGATCAGCAGCCTAACCTTATTGTTTTCATTAATAAAATGCAAAATAGTCCAATTCTATTCCATTTCCTGAGTTAAACAAAATGTTAAATCTTTAAAGTTCTTGAGCTTCTGTAATTGTGAATTATTCCTTTGAGATAAGTTGGTCAGTGACATGTTCGTCAATGAATCATTGTAGTATTATTGTTTCACTATACTGTTCGCTTGCTGAGCATTCTTTGGCTCACTCTTGCTTCATTTTCTCTAATCTTTCAGTTAGGAATAAGGGTGGATGTCTACATCGTACGAGTCATATGAGAGCAATGAGGCAGCCTTTACAGGATAGATCTCGAAGCTAAAGCGGGTAGGCACGGATTGGAGTTAAGCTACAGATTAAACGGTATAGTTATTGAAATCAGAATAGTAGAAGAAATTGTAATAATAAGTATGGTTTAGATTCTTGTTTCATACCATAACCTGGAATCGATTCTCGGTGAGGAATCGCAGGTGTATTAAGTTTTAATTGTAATTGTTAATTGGAATTTGGTTTGGGTTGAAATACAGGTGGATAGTCCGATTTACGAATACTTCATGCCGGAATTTTCTAAAATTCCCCTGTATCAAAGTCTGTTTTATTATAAAAAGTGTATTTTCAGTACTGGGAAGTCGGGGCGTTACAGTCGAGGCGACTACTTGTAATTCATATGCAGTGATCGAGTATATTGTTCGTTGTTGTTTGTTGTTAATGTTTGCCAAGTCTTGTCATTTCGTTAACTACTGCCCGAGTCCAACTGTGTCAATTAGCTGAGTTGTATTCGTTAAATTTTGATTTTTTTTACAATTGTGATGAGAATTATCTAGGCTTGCTGGTTTCGTTGTTTTTATTTAGCTTTGACGTTTCGAATTTCTTGTAAGTAAATGGCTAGTGAATTTAATCATGCCGAATTTTTATTTTGTAAATAAAATTTTGTTTAGTTCAAGTTTGGAAGTTTCAAAAGATTTATAAAAAAAAAAAAAAATACTCTTGTGTTAATTGTGTTTTACGAATTATTAATGCTCAAGTTTTATTAAAAATTTTCTGTAAATAAAATTAATTAAATTCTAATTTTTGATTTTTAGAATAGTTTAGTTGTTGCTCTTTTCAATTTTAAATTAGTTTAAAATTAGAATAAATTAAATTTTCTTTTAAAATTTGTTTAAATTTTCTTTAGGTAATTTTAATTCAAATAGTAAAAATGAAAAAAAATTCAATTTTTAGTTTAGGTAGATTAATTTAATTTTCTTTAAAAAAAATAGTTTTAGGAATTAAATAGCATAAAACCAAATTTTCAAAACTCTCTTGTTTTAATTCGCCTAAATTAGAAATTAAGGATCGCGAATAAAATTATTCCTTGTGGATCGAATCTTAAAATACTAAAACGATGATCGTGCGCTTGCGATTTCAAATGTCTTAATTATTTTTAGCACATCAGAATTGTTGGAGTAAGAATTGCTTCATGGTTAGTATCAAGTGAGGTTTTGACCTCAGAAGAATTAATATTACAGATTGGTTAACTTAATTTTGTTCTTGTATTGAGTGAAGTCATAGTCAAGGTGACAAGTTTTAGCTATCAAAAGCTATAAATAATCGAGGCTATGTTTCACAAAGATTTAGCAAACCAGAATATTTTATTAGAGTGAGAATCGAGTTGTTAATTGAATTATGCTTGATGTGCATCTAAGGACTTATGTGTTGATTGTAGTATCCGATTGCAAGGATGCGACTGAGAATGGACAGTATGATGTTAAGTTTCCAGATTAGGTACTCGGTAGAATGATGGGACTAAAGTCAGATAGGAATTTCTTAATTATTCCCTTCTCGATCGACATAGTCCGTGAAAATGGAGTAGAAATGATTGAAGGATTTCTTTAGATTTCTTTTTCGAAGTTCTATCTGAAACCGTGTGATTACGAGTAAGAGCTGGAGAATGGTGCCAAGTGTAGATTGTTGTGAATCAAGGCAAGTAACGCGGTTGCATTATTGCGAAGGATTGGCGTGATAACATAAGCTTTAATGCGGGGTATAGTTCGTTATACATAAAGGTCATACCGATTTCCGGAGAAAAGATATTCGCCTAAGTGTGGTAAATGTCTAGAGTTAATAAGACTCAAAAACCAAAGCTTAAGGTTATTTCAAAATTCGAGGGCTCGCAGAATGAGATTATTAAAGTATGAGATGGTATGAGGGAATCCTAGAGTTGAAGATACAACCTAGGAAGTGGAAGCAAAATATTTGAGAAGTATTGTGATTTGTGTTCTTAGGATTGATTCTGAGGACAGAATCCTATTAAGGGGGGAAGGATATAACGCCCTGGAAAAATTTCGAATTTAAAAATAATTATTTAATATAAATTATGGATATTATTATGTAATTATTGTTGGAAAGTGGAATATGTGTGAAATTGTATTTATGTGATGATATGATGATTTGGGTAAGCTGTGAAGGTCGGTGTATTTTTATTTGTATTTTAGAGGGTTTAATTATATTTAAATCATGCATTTTTGATCCTCTGTCAATTTTATAAAATTATCGGAGGAATTAAAAATCATGAAATATCTTTAAATATTATCTTTATATATTTATTGAGTTTTTAAAATTGTTGGGTGGATTAATTTGGGTGTTTTAGTATTTTAAAATGATTTCAGAGTTTTATTGCATTTAAAGGATAAAAACTTGAAAAATTCATATTTAATTCATTTTTTATCCGAAAAATATTTTAAAAATATGCGTGTGCTCATAATTTTATATTCTTTATTTTAAAAATGAAAAGTTTAATTTTCCAAACTTTCTATTTAATTTCAATTTATGAAAGTTACGTATTAGTTTTAAAAAGCGAATAAGAAGTGTTGTATTTGGGTCTGGATAAGGTGTATTCATATATTGGGCCAAGCCCAAGAGCACCACAAACACACGCACACCAGTCGGGAGGATTCTAGAACCGGGGGAAAAAAAAGAGGAGAAGAAAGATAGAGAGAAAGGAGATTGGGGAGGAAGAAAAGAGAGATTGGGGGTTCAATTGCTACATATATATACATATATATATGCGTGTATATGTGTGTGCAGCAAGAGGGGATCGAATTTAATGCAAGAAAAAGGGCGTGGGGCGGCAGCGGTGGCCCGGCCACCGCGCGCGGCGGCCGCCGGCGGTGGTGGCAGCTGGAACCGCGGGGAGGAGGTGGTACAGCAGTAGAGAGAGAGAGAGAGAGAGAGAGAGAGAGAGGGGGGGGGGGAGAGAGGGGGGAGAGAGAAAGAATGGAAAGAGATTTCGAGGGAGATTGGAATCGGAAAGGTATACCCTTTTTGATTATTTATTTCATTTTTTCGATGTAATTATTTAATTTTCATTTTAAAGTAAATTATGATAATATTGTTGTAATTAAATTAAATTTAAATTGTGATATTATTGTCGTAATTTAATTAGTTTAAATTGCGAGATTATCAGTTTAATTCCCGTTATTTAATTCGGAGAGCATAACTTGTAATTATAATTGTTGAGAAGAGATGTGAGTCCGATATATGTTCGAGTTAGTGACTGTTATCGTTAATTATTATTGTTGTGTAATAATTGGGGTTCATATGGTCTTACTTGTTAAAAATGGTTCTGGTAATATATATGTGCTAAATGTTGTAAGTTGAGTTAGAGTATTTGTTGAATGTCATAATTGTCGATTACTTGGTATTGGTTTGAAAGTGGTTAAATGATTGTTAGTGATTAACTATTATATGTCGTATAATGTTAGAGTTTATATGACCTTATTTATTGTAAATGGTTTTTATGGGTTAAATGTTATAGTCGAGTCATAATATATGTTGGATGCTATACCTGTCAAATTCTTGGTGGTGAGTTGTATGTGGTCAAATTGGTGACGCTTAAGTAATTGTATAATTGCCTAAGATGTATATTTGTATAAATGTTCAGTAATGGTTTATGAAAAAGTACCACTGGCCCTAGATGTTATGTGATCTGTTTTGATTTAGTTTTCAAATGTAATCTATAGTAAAGTTAAACTGTTATTTTATTTCCTTATGTTTTTTATGTGGTCAATGATTATATGTTATTTAGTTTAACTGCGAGGAGCCGTAAAGAGATCATAAGTTCTAAATGTCAATATTTAAAGACTTGTGTAATTCTCATCGACTAGATCCTTGGGCTTACGAATACCAATGATTGATTGTCACAAGTATAATTAATATGCTCTAGTGGTATGATCATTGATATAGCGTAAGTAATAGTTAGTGATTGGATTTGTTTCATAGGGCTTACGAATACCAATGATTGATTGTCATGTGTATCATTAATATGCGTGAGTGATATGATCATTGATATAGTGTAAGTAGTAGTTAATGCTAACATAAATTATTATGTGTTTACTGCATGTCGACGCAGAATTTCTTATGTGTTGAGGTGCCGCATGTCTGGGCGGGTACTTTCTTTATTTGTGCACTTTTATGTTGCTGCAAGTTGAGGCAGCTTGATTTTTGGTAAATGTATAGTTAAAACTCCTTGAGTTGTTGAATTGAAAAACAGGTGGATAGTCCGATAAACGAATACTACATGCCGAAATTTTCTAAAATTCCCCTGCAAATATATATAAATCTGTTTAATTTATTGGATTTCAATGATTTAAAAGTATGTTATGAATTCTAAGGGTATAGGTAAATATGAATTAATTGATGTGAAGATTTGAGGCGTGGTATTGTTTTGAAGTGTTTACCATTGGATAATATCCAAGTAATAATTGACCATCTGTGTTAAATGATTATTTGACTTGGTTGATTATATTAAGACTATTCTATGAATATAATTGATATGCTCTATATATGTTATATGTGTATGCGTTATAGGACGCGTTTGGGTAGAATAGAGCAGTCAATAAAATATTTGTTGGTTTGATACTAAATGGTACTTTACCTTGTAAAGGTACGAGTAAGAGACCTGGTCGAGAGCAGTGCACGGGTAAGCGGAAATTCGAACAGTAGGATAACTAGCGAAGTCAGCGAGGGTATTGACATGAAGATTAGCGAAATAGGAAGTAAAGAAGAAGGTAAGGCCGAGTAAGAAGCCCACATGCCCACATGTTAAAGGGTAGAGACTGACGAGAATTGGAGTTAAGGATCAATGTTTAAGATCGGGAATTTCGTGAATCGAGGCAAGTGTTTTGCTCTTCACTTATCATTCAAGTGATGCAATTCAATTTCCTTGTTATTTAAGATGGATTGGTTTAGTATGTTTAGAAAGTGGAATACTCTATCAGTTAGCGAGAAAAGCTAATTTTTCCCCACCCAGAACTTAAACATCAGATTTTTCAAAATTACCCTATTCTTGGGATATTAAAGCCTCCTTAGTGGAAGGCCTTTCTTTTGTTTTCTTAAAAATGTTTAAGGGACTCTCTAAATAGAGAGAATCCATGTTTTAACCCTCTACAAATACCTGATACTGAAATTTCTGGTTTTAGCATAATTTCACCAGAGAACCCCTTTCTTCTTAAAATGTTTTCTCCAAAACGATTTGAAATTGATTATCCTAAAAACTATCTTTTCACAAATAATCATTTAAGCTATTTTACTCGCTTATGTGAAATCAAACATTATTGTGCATTGAAAGATATTATTAATTCGTAGTGCTCAATTATGTTCCTGCTCCAACTTAGATTGTTAACAGTCAAAAATCTTATTGCAACTTATATCATTATTCTTGCTCAAATGAAATTTCTCTTTAGGTAAGTTGTTGATGTTATAAATCCAATTACTCACATCCCTCTCGTTGATTTGAAAATCTTAATTGTTTAATTGTTCCCTGTAGGGTATCGAACTTGTCGATACTAATCGATTTTGCTGTTTTCTTATTGACTCTAAATCATGAATTGTTGTTCTGGACGTGAGTTCCAGTTGTTGGATACCAAGAGCTGTCGATTGTCCCAACACCCATTGTGGTTATATAGAATTGGAAATGTTTTTTTTAAAAGTGGCCCTTGGGGCGTAAAACCCTTCAGGGTGGGACCATATTATGGTCGGAAGTTAAGGCCAATGTGTGCCATGGATCCAATTAAGGACATTGATGTATGCGTTTGTCCGGGGTTAGTGCGTGACTGATCAGCAGCCTAACCTTGATATTGTTTTTATAAATAAATAAAAATTCCAATTCTAATCTATACTCTGAAATTGAGATGTTTAGTTCTTGATTCCTTGGAAGTCTGTTTTAATAATATTTGATATTAGAACTCTTGTCAGTTCTAGTTTTTGATGCACCTTGTTACTGGTGAATTGTTGGCCCTCGTGACAATCTAAAGGTTAATATAGCTGATTCCTTCAGAGAATGAAAAGAAACCCCTTTATTTATCAGAATTGTCATCGTTATTGAAATTGTTATCATTATTGCACTTGCTGAGCATTGTTGGCTCACTCTTGCTTGTTTGTTTTCTTCAGCTAATAGAGAAGGTTAGTGAACCTAGTAATGGTCATTGGTGTTGCTTTCCAGCAGCGAGAGGAGACGATCGGGTTGCGGATTCTCATTGGTTAGTGGTTGGGAATTCGTCAAGGTTGGATATTCAGTTAGACAGTGATTTTATTTATTCATAGAATTGTATAACATTTTATTCTGAGGATGGATTGTAATAGTAATTTCACAGTTGTTTCATACCATAACCTGTATATGATCTTGGTTAAGGGGTTTTATTATTATATGTTGTTTATATCCAGGATTGTATAATGTTGTTAGTGGCTAGTGGCCCCATATCTATACCCCGGATTTTGGGATGCTACAGGTGATGACTCATGAATCCAAGAGCCATGGAGCTCTTGGTTCAATTGGAGCTGGAACTACTCCCGGACGGGTATACAAAAGGGAAGAACTTTCTTCCCTTTAATGGTGATGAAGAAGTGGGGAGTGTCACGACTATTTTTTTTGGAGTGTGTTTTGTTTTGTCTTTTTGGAGGTTGTTCCAAAAGATTTTTTATTAGAGAGGAGTCCTCTCACACTTGTATATTCTTTTTAGATCTTTATAAATTTACGAGGTGCTGTCCTCATTTTTTTCTTTTGAGTAAAATTGCTAAATTAATTAAGTTGCAAATACTTTTGCATAAGTTGCAAATACGTTTGTATAAGTTGCAAATGTTGTGGCATAAGTTGCAAAATTGTTGCAAACATGTTTGTAACTTTTACAATCATGGTTGCAACCATGTTTGCAACCTTTACAAGCATGGTTGCATAAGTTGTAACCATGGTTGCAACCTTTGCAAACAGTCCCACTGGTCACAGTAGCAGTGTTGTTGGAAGTAATTGTTCTGGTACTAGTTTTACTGAGATGGAAATAAGAGTAGTAGTAACAACTTTTGCAACCTTGTTTGCAACTTCTGCAACCATGTTTGCAAAGGTTGCAACCATGGTTGCAGAAGTTGCAAACATGGTTGCAACCTTGTTTGCAACTTCTGCAACCTTGTTTGCAACTTATGCAACCATGTTTGCAACTTCTGCAACCATGTTTGTAAAGGTTGCAACCATTATATTTGCAACAATTTTACAACTTTTGCAACATTGTTTGCAACTTATGCATCACGTTTCTGTATTCAAGCTTATGCCATTATATTTGCAACTAATAAAAAAGTATTTGCAACCTATGCGAACATTTTTTTGTAAAATCTTATGCTATAATATTTGGTGTTTTTTATGTTATGGTGATTGGTGTTGCTGGGTTTCTTCTTTAATTAGTAGCAACCTTAATCTATGTGAAGTTGTGAAACAAATATACAATTCATTTTGAGTAGTTGCTGAAATAGATGTATTTTGCTAAACATTTATATATATCTCTACTAGATTTAAAACACAACAAAATATTACTTATTCCTTACATGTCTCATATTCCTGCTGGTTGCAACTGATATTGATAAGTTACAAATATGGTTGCAAAAGTTGCAAACAAGGTTGTAAGAGTTGCAACCATGGTTGCAACCTTTACAAATATGGTTGCAAGAGTTTCAAACAAGATTGTAAAAGTTGCAACTGATACAAATAGTTAACTCTTACTCTTGAGATGTGTGCCCCTACGGGGCCTGTTCCACATAAAATCATATTCTCAAAATATGAATCTGATTTTATAAGACCAAAGAGAGGACTCCTCTAATAAGAAACAGAACAAACCGCCTAGAACAAAAAGCATCATCTTGGAACATACTCTAAGATAAAAAAACGAAAGAAAAAAGCAAAAATAAACTACTCTATAAAATTTACCAGCTACAAATCCCAGACAAAGCCAGCAAATACACACTATTTCTTAACTTACAGCTAAAATCCAATGTCTCTAACCACTTATAATCTATTAGAATCAATGAAACTACAGATAATTCTTAACAAGATCAATACCATTACCACATAATACACCAACATATGATGTACATATATTATAATGTTAAAAAGGCACCAAAAGGTCCAAAACTCATCCTTTGGAGGAAGAACTCTAGCGGGATATGCCGGTGTCATCTAAACATATAATGTAGGAGGATCATGAGAAAATAAGAAGTCGAACCTTTTAGAACCCAACCAATATCATATATTATAATGATGAACAAGTAAAAAACCAAACAACATTCATCTCATACGTATTGATAATATAGTAGAATAAGAATCTTATCAAGCCGTTTGGACAACAACGTTGGAAGGAAAGGGATAAAGAAGCAAACGAAGTCCAACATGAATCAACCAAACCACATAACTCAATAAATACCCAAATATCAAACTGGTGGATCACCCATTTGATAGTTTAAATTAAGATGATTACAATCCTAAACATTTATTACGTAGGAAACAATATACTACATACATAAGAATAAATCAAACAAAATATAAAAAACCATTAGATAGTTGATTAGAAATTCAATTAAAACAAAGTTAGTGACTAATTACCTCGTAAGATCCCAGCACTGCAATCAGATATATGTATATATATTAGTTGATTAGAAACCTGGTTCAACACATCAATCACCTCATTAATTCTCCAATTCTTATAAATTAACTTAAACACTACAAACAGAGAAAGTGGAGAGAGATAGAGAGAGAGCACAAGAATTGGAAAGCATCTTCCATGATTTGGCAGCAAGAAAAGGATTCGTCGGAGTGGAAGCTCTGAGAGGCGGTGGTATGGAGGTTGGAGTGAAGCTCGGAGAAGTCGTTGAAAAGAAAAGGATTTGTCGGAGAAGATGTTGACTTGGCCTGCGGCCCCGATCTAAGGAGGAGGCGATGGTGGCGGTGAAGATGTCGGCGCCGGAGGAGAATGTTTGATGGTCGGGAGGAAATGAACAAGAGGAATGAAGCAGGACCGTATATTCAAAAAAATAAAAAGTAAAAAACAAAGGCAGTAGTATATTTGTAAAAGTAAAAGTATACATTTGGAACCCCATGTTAAAGACATTAAAAACGTAGAAGAAAGTTAAAAACATATATATTTTTGTAATATTCCCTTAATAATATTACGTAATATTTATAAGGTCTCCCAGTTCTCATAAAAAATAAGATTTTTTCTAGAGCGAAGACCTTAAAAACCAATACTTCTTTATCTAATCTAATAATTAGCACTTAAGAGTTACTAGCTTATAGCCCGTGTAAAGCAGGGTTACTTTTAAATACTTTTAAAATTATATGATTAAATAAAATAAAGTATAATATTTTATTATAGATATAATTTAACTTTTAATTAATTAATAAAATTATTAGTAATAATAATAGTTATTTAATAAATGATATGTATTGATTAGAACTAATAATATAAAATGTTAGATATAATTGATGTGATTTAATGTCAGTGTTTAAGTGTTACAGGTAAAGAGAGTTTAACTTGTTATTGAAAGCAGTTGTAACAGAGTTTGAGTATACGCTGATTGCTGGAAGCGCAAACGCTGACAGAGGAAAGCGTAAACACTGATAGCTGAATACATGGAAGCGCAAACACTGTTAGCATGGAGAGAACAGAGTTTGCTAAAGTCTGTCTACTGGGAGCGTCTACGAGTCAACAGAGTTTGAAGATTAATTTAATATTAATATGGAAGCGATATCTTTGAAGATTGGATAGCTATCAAAGAGATTGAGTTGACTTAGAAGACGTGTAGCAATCGTAATTGATATCAATTGTATAGCTTAATTTTAGGAGAATCAATTTACGATTGTACGTAGCTGTATATCTTATAAATACAGTTAGGTTAACCCTAGAAGGGTATCCATCGTGAACGAATAACATTCTTGTAACCTAAGCAGCTCTCTGTGATACTTTACATCACCGAGAGAGGAATTATCTATTCCAAACAGTTTTAAGAGTTAAAACGTGTGTTCTTGTTACTTATTCATACAGTACTTGATTATATATTGTGTATTCGACCTAACAAGTGGTATCAGAGCCAAATCTGTTACTTTATTACAGTTAAAGATCCAAACGCAATAGTAATCAATGGCAGAGATACCTCCACCATCTGAGAAAGCTCCTACTACTGTTAGTAGGTATGAAACAATTAGGGTTCCTATACTAAGGCCATTAGAGTATGCAATTTAGAAGGTGAAGATGACCATGTTTCTGGAGGCTACAGATCCAGAATATCTGGACAGAATTTATGAAGGTCCTCACAAACCTACAAAGTTATCTACTGCTGCTGCCGGTGAGGAATCAAAAGTTATTCCAAAAGAGAAGAAAGATCTAACTGCTGAGGATCTTTCATCTATTGCAAAGGATGCGAAAGTAAGGCATTTACTTCACAGTGCGTTAGACAATGTTATGTCTAATAAAGTGATAAACTGCACAACTGCAAAGGAGATATGGGATGCACTTGAGGTTAGATGTCAAGGAACTCCTGCAATTAAGAAGAACAGAAGGAACATACTCACTCAGGAGTATGAGCATTTTGAGGCAAAATCTGATGAAACCATGACAGAAACATTTGACAGATTCTGTAAACTGCTCAATGATTTGTCATTGGTAGACAAAGAGTATGATTTAGAAGATTCAAATCTCAAGTTTCTTCTCTCTTTACCTGAAAAGTGGGATGTGAAAACAACCACTATAAGAGATAATTATGAACTTGGTGAAACAGAAATTGATGAAATTTATGGACTACTCAAAACCCATGAATTGGAATTGGAGCAGAGAAACAAAAGATCTAGTAGAAAGTCAAAGTCTGTTGCTCTTAAGGCTGAGGAGAAACCATCAAAGAAGGAAGCATCAAGAAGAAAGGCAAAAGGAAAAGCTTTAGTCATTCATTCAGAGAATGAGTCATCAAACACTGATGTTGACTCAAACACAGATGAATCATCTGATTCTGAAGATGATGAGGAGATGATGCAAATGGCTGCATTGATGGTAAAGACCTTCAAGAAGATGGGATACAAGAACTTCAAGAAGGGAAAGAGATTCTCCAAGGACTACTCAAAGTTTGACAAGAAGAATTTCAAGAAATCTGAGGGAAAGGACTTCAAATCTGGTAAGAAAGATAAGTCTGAGATTCAATGCTACAAGTGTAAGGAGATGGGTCACTATGCTCCTGAGTGCAAGAAGGGTAAAACTGAAAAGGCACTCTACACCAAAGGCAGAGATTGGGCAGACACTTCAGATTCAGATGAGGAAGTCAACTATGCTCTCATGGCTACTACTAAGACTGAAAATGATGATCTCAAGGTACCTCCAACTACCTATGCTTATAACACTGATGATATAACTGAATTGAGAATTTATCTTAAAGCATTGCATATCAGTTATAGGGATCAGACTTTAGAAAATGAGAGGATAAAGTCTGAGTGTTCTCAACTCAAAGAAAGAAATAAACTTGTTGAGGAACAGCTAGAGAACATGAATAAAATTCAAAAAGAGAGAGATGATGCAGTGTTTATTGAACAGGAGTTGCTAGGTAAGTATAAGCAACTAGAATCTGAATTGGAGGATACTAAACACATCATTAAAACATGGACACACTCTGGTAAAGACACTCAAGAAGTGTTTCAGTCAGATACAGTAGGTCTAGGTTACTCTGTAGGAGATGAACTTAGATTTGAAAATCAGGTCAAGGTTAGACCACATTGTTCATCTGAGGGTAATGTCATGGGAACAGGTGGACCTAAGACTGAAGCACAGAAAAAGGCTGTTAAAGAGTCATATGCTAAAACTTTTGTTAAAGAGGCTAACATTGGTTTAATGACAGATAAACAACTCAAGCATAAGCTTAAGGAGATAAAATCTGTCAACAAACAGAGAATGCCTAAGAAAAACAGAAATGGTAAGGTAGGCATAACATCAGGAATAAAGCCAATGCTTGCTTCATTAGCTCCTAGGAAAACATGCTTTAACTGTGGTAGCACTAATCATCTTGCTAATTTCTGCAGTAAGAATAAAAACATTAATTCTTTGCCCTCTAAAACTGCAGTAAAGAGTGATTATGTGAGAACAAGACCACAGACTTTATGCAAACACTGTGGAAGTACTTGGCACTCTATTTACACTTGCAGAGATTATCATGCTATTTACTATAATTACTATGAACCCAAACCAAATTTGAAATGGGTTAAAGTAAACTCTGCAAATGTAAACTCTGAAAAAGTTAGCTTAAACTCTGTTAATGTGAATTCCGCTGCAAAAGCTAACAGAATTAAGAAAGCCAAAGGATCCAAGCAAGTCTGGATCCTTAAAACTAATAATCAGTGATTGTTTGTGATTGCAGGGCACCAGGGTCAGTACCCTAGTCGTGGACAGTGGATGTTCAGGACACATGACTGGAAATAAAGCCCTGCTATAGAGTATGAGGAGAAGGCTGGCCCAGAAGTTTCCTATGGAGATGGCAACATAGGACATACACTGGGATATGGCAATATTAATCTTGGAAATGTCATCATCACAAATGTAGCTCTGGTTCCAGGACTCAAGCATGATTTGCTATCTGTGAGTCAAATCTGTGACAGAGGATATCATGTAGATTTTCAGCCTGAATATTGCCAAGTGATCAGTAAATCTACAGGGAAAGTTGCTCTAGTTGGAAACAGACACAACAACATCTATGAAATAAAATTGTCAACCAACTCAGATGGAAAAGCAGTGTGTGTGTCTACAAGAATGTCCAGTGAAGAGAGTTGGAAATGGCACAAGAAACTCTCTCATTTGAACCTGAACAACATCAATGAGCTAATCAAGAATGATCTTGTAAGAGGTCTACCAAAGTCCTTGTTGAATGTAGAAGGACTGTGTGATTCTTGTCAAAAGGCTAAACAGAGAAAAGTCTCCTTCAAAAGCAAATCTGAGTCTTCAATTGTTGATCCTTATCATCTACTACATGTTGATCTTTTTGGTCCAGTGAATGTGATGTCTCTTGGAAAGAAGAAATATGCATTAGTCATTGTTGATGAATATACCAGATTCACATGGGTATATTTTCTTGTAAAGAAGGATGAAACATCATTAACACTGACAGAACATATAATCCAACTGGACAAAGGGTCAGAGCATCAAGTGAAGATAATCAGAAGTGACAATGGAACTGAGTTCAGAAATTCATCTATGGAAGAATTTTGCAAGAGTAAAGGGATCAAACAAGAGTTTTCTGCACCTGGCACTCCACAACAAAATGGTGTAGTGGAGAGGAAGAACAGAACTTTGATAGAAGCTGCTAGAACCATGCTAGATGAAGCAAAGTTGCCAACTTATTTCTGGGCAGAAGCAGTTCAAACTGCTTGTTTTACTCAAAATGCAACACTGATCAACAAGCATGGTAAAACACCATATGAAATGGTGAAGAAGAAGAAGCCAAATCTAAAATATTTTCATATTTTTGGATGCAAGTGCTTTGTGTTGAAGACTCATCCTGAACAGTTGACCAAATTTGACCTAAAGGCAGATGAAGGAATTTTTGTTGGCTATCCACTGTCAACAAAGGCATTCAGAGTTTATAATCTGAGAACCAGAGTGATCATGGAGTCTATTCATGTGTCATTTGATGACAAGAAAATAACTGGACTTGAAGATGTTAATGAGCATGATCAACTGCACTTTGAAAATGAAGATTTATTAAACTCGGATGATATAGATCTGACAAACACTCTTGAGGTCAATTCTGAACCTCTACTGGTAAAAACTGAAGAAACTTTTCAATCAGAAACAAGGGAAGAACCAGTTGAGGGGGAGCATGAAGAATCACATCAAATTGATAATTCAAACACTGATAGTGACTCAATTGATAACTCTGAATCAAACACTGTTGATTCAAACTCTGAACATTCAAATTCTGAGCAGTCACATTCAGGGGGAGCATCAGAAAGTGAAGAAAGGCACCAAGAAAATCAGGAGAGCATGGATCAAGGGGGAGGATCACATGATGACAGAAGCAATCTGCCTTCTGCAAGAAAATGGACTAAGTCACATACACCTGATTTAATTATTGGTGATCCAGATGCAAGAGTAAGGACAAGAAGTGCAACAACAAATGAATGTCTGTTTCATGCATTCTTGTCACAAACTGAGCCAAAGAAAGTAGAAGAAGCTCTGAAAGATGCTGACTGGATAACAGCAATGCAAGAAGAGCTAAATGAATTTGAGAGAAATGAGGTGTGGACCCTTGTACCAAGGCCAAAGAACAGATCTATTGTTGGTACTAAATGGGTTTTCAGAAATAAAACTGACAGTGATGGTGTGATCACAAGGAACAAAGCAAGACTGGTAGCTAAAGGCTATTCACAGCAGGAAGGAATAGATTATGATGAGACTTTTGCACCAGTTGCCAGGTTGGAGGCAATAAGGATGTTTCTTGCCTATGCTTCTCACAAGAAATTCAAGGTTTTTCAAATGGATGTGAAAAGTGCTTTTCTGAATGGAAAACTTGAAGAAGAAGTATTTGTTGAACAACCACCTGGTTTTGTAGATCCAAAATATCCAGATCATGTCTACAGGTTAGACAAAGCACTCTATGGACTCAAACAGGCACCTAGGGCATGGTACGAAACACTTGCTAAATTTCTACTAGAAAGTGGGTTTCACAGAGGTACTATTGACAAAACTCTGTTTTACTTTCAATCTGGTAATGACCTGCTCTTAGTTCAGATATATGTAGATGATATCATTTTTGGATCTACTAATGATAAACTCTGTAAGAAATTTGCCAAGCTCATGCAGTCTAGATATCAAATGAGTATGATGGGAGAGTTAAGCTATTTTCTAGGCTTACAGGTGAAGCAAACAGATGATGGAATTTTCATTAATCAAGCAAAATATACCAGAAATCTTCTCAAGAAATTTGGTATGCTTGACTGTTCATCTGCAACAACTCCCATGGCAACTGCAACAAAACTGGACAAAGATACAGGTTCATCAGTGGATATGACAAGTTACAGAGGGATGATTGGTTCTCTACTCTATTTAACAGCTAGTAGACCTGATATCATGTATGCCACCTGTCTGTGTGCAAGGTTTCAGGCAGATCCAAGGGAACCACATTTAACAGCTGTGAAGAGGATTTTCAAATATCTCAAGGGAACTGTAACCTTAGGACTGTGGTACCCAAGAGAATCAGATTTTAAGCTACTTGGTTACTCTGATGCAGATTTTGCTGGCTGTAAGATTGACAGAAAAAGCACAAGTGGAAGTTGTCAATTTCTTGGTGACAGACTAGTGTCTTGGTACAGCAAGAAACAGAAGTCAATATCTACATCTACAGCTGAAGCAGAGTATATTGCTGCTGGTAGCTGTTGTGCACAGATTTTATGGATGAAGAATCAACTACTGGATTATGGGTTGAGGTATAGTAAAATACCTATTTTCTGTGATAATCAAAGTGCTATTGCAATGACAGGTAATCCAGTACAACACTCAATGACCAAACACATCAGCATAAGGTATCACTTTATCAGAGAGCATGTAGAGGAAGGCAATATTGAGCTTCACTTTGTGCCTACAGATCAACAACTTGCAGATGTTTTCACAAAGCCTCTAAGTGAAGCAACATTTACAAGATTGGTCAATGAACTAGGGATGGTATCTGGTTTTGACTAAACATGTTGGTTAGACTCAAACTCTTTCAAATAAAATGTGTTGCTCATATTTCTGTAAATTGCTAAAGTGCTATGTGAACCTTATTAATTAAATTCTGTCAGCATGATTGTTGGTCATACACTGTTAATACGTTTGTTAAACTCTGTGAATTCTGAGTTGATTTTTGTCTGAATGAAAATACCGATGAAGAAAAATGTATAGAGCATGATTTTCAGTGAATCAAGATTCTTTTTAAGTCACTGTAATCTAATCAGAAACTGCACAGTAAGTTAACACAGCATGATACTGTTTCATATTTAGAGCATCTCTTAGTTTATTTGATCCTAAACTCTGAATCTATGAATACTGCATGCATTGCCTCTCATGAATAACTCTGATATTGATGAACTCTAAACTCTGATTAGTGACACTCTGTTTTCAAGTCATACTTGATTCTTGATGATTCTTTGTTTGCACTTGTGAAAATTTTAAAACTTGAGATGTGTCATTGTTTATTTTGGTGAGAAACAGTTCATGTCTGAACCCTGTGAGATTTTGAGCTGAATAAGTGATTGATACATTTTATATCAATCAGACTTTATTGTTGTGTGATGTTCATCAGTAAGTATGTTGCTCTAGAACTTGCATTAAACCATTTTGGGACTACATGATATATGTGTGCATGAAGATGATAAAGGCATTAGGATTAACCATCTTTCTTCAAACACTGTTCAAAACATCTTTGAACATTGATCATAAACACTGTTCATAACACACAACCCTTAGTAAACCCCTTTGAGCCAAATTAACTGCTCATTTTTCTTGAATACTGAAGTATTAAGAGCAGTTATATTCGTTTGTTAAATCAAATTCAAGCAGGTGAGTATTTCTTAAGAAAAGATATCTTACTCAGTGTATATATATATATATATAAAAAAAAAGGGGGTATATATACTGATCATCTTGTACAAATATGTACTAATCATTTGACTGAATATTTTGATCAAATAAATTGTTCAGTTAGAAATTCTCATCCCTTCTCATCTGTTTGATTTCACTCAATTATAACCCTGAACAAAGTCCTTTTGATTTGTGCATAAATATAATCGAAGTGGTGTAGATTTGGTGGACATTCAAGCTTATGGTAGCATCTGCCTTTACTGAATGAATCTGAGAGTAAACACTTCACCTAAACACTTATGTGATCTGAGAGTTTGTGAGACAATCCTTGACATGTAACTCACTGAATGATGCTTTGATGTTTATCTCTTGTTATTTTTGTCTATAATGACTGTGTGCTTACTTGGATAATCATGAACATAAACTGGACCAGGGATATTCAGATTTCTGTAATTAAGGAACTACAGAGTTTAGCATTCATCATATACTCTGTGTTTAATATGAGAGTTTGTGCATTCAGTATTTATTGTTTTGATTTATGGATTTTATGAAATATTAGATGCTATAAAAATTGATTTGGTAAACTCTGCTACTCACACACGAAAATCACGACTGTGCATTTTTGAAAGGGTTTTTGTGATAAAGAATGAGTATTGGACAAACACTGATTGATTGTGTTATGTACTCTAAGGTAAATTTTCATTAAGATAAATTGAAAATTTTGGAGTAAATGGAGTAAGTGACAACTGTTAATTGGTGTAATTAGTGGTAACGTGTCTTGATAAACGGAACGACAGTGGTAATAATGGCTTTTACTGCGCATGTATTAAGTGAACCGTTGCATGTGTGACACGTGTCCCACTCACTCATCAATGTGTCTCATTTTTTACACTTTTCAAGGGAACAATTGTGTGTTTTCAAGTAAAATCTTTTGAGTTTAGTTTTTAATTAAAACTCAAATTACTTTTTCTCACAATCACTTTTACCCACTCGTATTCACTTTACCAAAACAGAAAACATCTTTGTTCTTCACTTTGGCATTTTCACAAACACCTTTCTTGCAAAACATTTTCACAGTTGCTTCTTGCTTATTTCTTGATTCAATGGCAACTAAACCTTTCACTGTCTTTGGTCTACGTTTTGTGCCTAACAATTATGCAGCTTTACTTGAGAACGGCCGGGCTCCAGAGGCGTTCCATCTAATGCAAAATTTTCTTCGAAATTCTGAGATTGGGCAAGCGCTGGTTGAACCGGCTACTCTATCTGCTTCCCAAGTTGTTAGTTTCTGGCAAAATTCAAGATATATAGAAGGAGGAGATAGTGAAACTCCGTCTATCATCTTCTCTCATGAAGACCAAGAGTTTGTGATTACTCCACAAACTGTTCGTGATGTCATGGATTTCGACACACACACTTCATATGAAGTTGTCTCTGAGGAAAATCTGAGGGAAATGCTAACAGAGATTGGGTACATGGAATCACTTGCCAAGCTGGGCAGTGTGAAGAGGCCAAACTTGAGAAAAAAGTGGAATTTTTTCTTTGATTGTATCACCAGGACATTCCAAAAGAAGATCACCAACTGGGATGCTATTCCAATGGATAGTCTGCAAATTGGGTATTCTCTACTCTATGGCAGTAATTTTGATTTTGGTAGATATGTTTTAATGAATTTGGGTGATAAGTTGTCAGAGTCTACTACAGTTTACTTTGCTAGATTTTGTCAACTTCTGTTCAATGCATGTGCTTCTGGGTTAACTATTGATGAAGCTGATAAAATTCAACCTTTTCGAGTCACTAAGAGAATATTCTCTGATATGACTAACAAAGATGTTGGAAAAGACATACCTCCTTTAGTATTGCCACTTGCTTTACAGAACTTTGTCAATCAACCACAAGATTCTTCATCATCAAACCATGACTCACATGAACCACATCAACCAGAACCACAATCTATGCCTGAACCTTTAGCCACTGATCGTACAGAAAACATCCCATCTCAACCTACTCAATCACCTGAGCCGATACCAACAACCATTGATCAACCTATATCACCTCAAACACAAACAGAACCTCAACAACAATCTGACCACATGACTACTGAACCAACAAACCCTGTCACTACCACTCATCCACAACCACCACAAAAGCCAAAAAGGAAGATACATACTGCAATCAACACCAAACATGCTAGAAGATTCAAACAAAGGGCAAATAGACCTTCTAGTGTAGAAGAAGAATTTGTTGTAGTACCTCAAGTTAAGAGGAGAAGGCTTATTTTAAATGATTCTGATGATGAGCATGTTGAAGAGGCTCAAGAGAAAATCTCTTTTGATATTCCTACTGGTGAGCCAGAGGTTATCATAGAATCTATAATACCAGAATCTGAAGTCAAGCTTTCTGAACCAGAAGTTGTTAAGGTTCAAGAAAATGAAGCTGTTAGAGATGTTTTGTCTCCAATGGAAGAGTTTGCTGAAACTCCACTTTCTTTTAATCATGAAGCATCTACTCCACCACTCATGGAGGTTACACTTTCTATCGATACTGGTGTTGCTGATGGGCCTACTGTTGTTCTTGAAGACACTGTGGTTGCATCACACACTGAGTTGAACTCTGATGCTAATCATGGTTCTGCTCATAATGAGGAGGTTGATAAACCAGAAAAGGTTCTTTCTTCAGAGCAAACTCCAGTTGATAAAGGAAAACAGGTTGCTCAAGAACCTATTTCTGCTCAAGAACCTATTGCTTCTGTTGCCTCTACTAGTGAGTCAATCAGTGATTCAGTTGAAGCTAAGAGTACAGGAGTCGCACAACCACAAAATCAGGCTGATGGTCAGAAAACAGGAGAAAAACCAGATTTTGCTGGCCCTTCTAATAATGAAATTGATGCTGGTTATTTGGCCAAGCAAACTGCTGATTGGTACAAGTCAGAGTGTATTTTTCCTCCTGGAAGGGCAGAAAAGTTTCTTGAAGTCAATTCTAAGAAGATTAAAAATCCAGAAATTTTCACTTGTTTGCAAGGCACAGTGATTCAAATCAAAACTTTGAATAATAGATTTGATGATACTCAGAAATCTATTGTTGATCTTCGAACAGAAGTTGCTACTCATGAAGAGACAGCTCAACTAGCTAATGCTAAGCTCTTTCAACAATTTGCCAAAGCTCAAGCAAATTTAAATGACAGACTGAGCACAGTTGAAACGAATCAGATTTTACTAAATGAGAAGGTTGATTCAATTGCAAACTCTTTTGAATTAATCACCTCAATTCTGATTCAAGATGATGACGATGTCAAAAAGGGGGAGAGAATTGCTAAAACCAAGTGTAAGCAAACTCAAACTCTGCCAAAGAAAGATCATCTTGATGATGAAGGTACCAATGCTGAGAAGGGCTTAAGAAATGCAAATTCTAGACAAGGACATGGGAGGTCTACAAGGTCAAAGCCTAATTTGGTGATAGATACAACTGCTCAGAGTACTTCTGGTTCAAAGCCAAAGGATTTGTCATTCTCTGAGAATCCACAAACAGATGAAGAATTGGCTGTGAAACTATTTCGTGAAGAGAATGCTGAAGCTACACTTGAGGATATTCAAGCTGAAGAAAAGCTGTTGCAGAAAGAGCATTTAAAAGCTCAAAAGTCCAAGAAAGTGAATAAAGTTGTTAAAGCTTCAAAGTCTTCAAGGCATGAAATGAAAGGAATTGAGATCAAAGAGAGATTATCTGATATTCAAGAAGAAGAAGAAGAAGAAGAGGATAAAGGAAAGCTGATTAGAAAGTCTTCTATTGATGCCAAGCTGAAGTTAAAAGGAGTGATGGGTGAAGAGAGCAGGAATAAAATGATAATTACAACCTCTGTTGGTACACATGTTGTACAGAAGAATAAAGACACAACCTCTGTTGCTACACAAGTTGTGACTACACCGATACTGTCTTCTCAGTTGAAATCAAGATTTCGAAAAGGTGCTCTTCATGATTCGAGTCTTGCAGCTACAGCTCCAGCTACAGCTTCAATGGATTTTACTGATGGTAGAGCTTTATCTGGTAAAATTGCATATAACAAAGGAGGCATTGGCTCACATAGAGATAAAAGACAGAATGTTGCTCCCAGAGATCCTTTTTCATTGTCTGTTCCAGGTCGTGGTGTCACTCAAGAGAGTTTAGACAGACTGGAGTCAGTACAGCTTGTTCATCAGAAAAGTTTAGGGAAGGATTTCTTGTTATACTTCATGACTGATGGAACGGTGTTCAAGATTGCTGAGAATGATATTGATTTAAAATTCTGGGAAGAACTAGAGTATGTTCTGTACATTTTCAGAGTAAGAAATCAAAGAGCTCAATCAGTTGCAAATGTGCTCAGACAAAAGATGATACAGAATCTTGCAAATAGACATATGAAATACAGCAAGTATGTTCCAAAGTACAGAGACTGGAATGGGAATTTGATTGAAATGCAGAAGGGAACTACAAAGCTGAAGACTGATCTTGGGATTACTGTTCTAGATTTTAATGTAAAGTCTGAAGAAGTGAAGTTTATCAGATTGGGAAATGAAATGAGAAGAAACAAGATCTATGATCTCAGAGCTGCTATTTTTCAAACTGATGAGAATGATCCAGATTTAAGAGAGATCAAGGTAGCTATGGAGATTGAACTTGAGAATGCTGAGAGGAGGTTGTTGATTGATTATCTCAGAACAACTCCAGATCTTGAGGAGGTTAGGTAGACAGAATCTGTAAGTAATTCAAATTTTCTGTAAATTTTGCTAAGTCAAGTTTAAACTCTGATTATATGTTAAACACTGTGTTTTTATTTGTTAGTTTTGACATCATCAATTATTATGAACTTGTACATTTTTCTAATGAACAAGTTGGGGGAGATTGTTAGATATAATTGATGTGATTTAATGTCAGTGTTTAAGTGTTACAGGTAAAGAGAGTTTAACTTGTTATTGAAAGCAGTTGTAACAGAGTTTGAGTATACGCTGATTGCTGGAAGCGCAAACGCTGACAGAGGAAAGCGTAAACACTGATAGCTGAATACATGGAAGCGCAAACACTGTTAGCATGGAGAGAACAGAGTTTGCTAAAGTCTGTCTACTGGGAGCGTCTACGAGTCAACAGAGTTTGAAGATTAATTTAATATTAATATGGAAGCGATATCTTTGAAGATTGGATAGCTATCAAAGAGATTGAGTTGACTTAGAAGACGTGTAGCAATCGTAATTGATATCAATTGTATAGCTTAATTTTAGGAGAATCAATTTACGATTGTACGTAGCTGTATATCTTATAAATACAGTTAGGTTAACCCTAGAAGGGTATCCATCGTGAACGAATAACATTCTTGTAACCTAAGCAGCTCTCTGTGATACTTTACATCACCGAGAGAGGAATTATCTATTCCAAACAGTTTTAAGAGTTAAAACGTGTGTTCTTGTTACTTATTCATACAGTACTTGATTATATATTGTGTATTCGACCTAACATAAAATCTTAATGTAAATTTGTTGTTGACGGGATTCGAACCTTGGATCTTTAGAAGAGGGATTTAAATATAGAATATTCCTTATTATTAGATCTAACGGCTATTACCTATTTACTAAATATCTAACAGTCACTATTATTTTAGATGGTTGAACCAAGTTGAACCAAATAACCAAATTATATCCATATTTGCTTATTATATAATAGTACTAGCCTATAACCCGTGCAAGGCACGGGCGAGTTATATAAGGTTTTTTATATATGATTTAAAATTTTTAAAAAATATTACAATACAAAATATTAAAACCAATAATAATCATAGTAATCTGGCCTATTTCAATTTTCCAAAATACTAATAAATTGATTAAAAGTATTACTAAAATTTAACTAAAATATTATATTAGTAAAATTGATTAAATGTATTAATACATCTACTAAAGTTATATAATGTGAAGATTGATACATATATGATGAATTGCTACTAATAAACCATAGCAATAAGTAAATATAATTAGGCATATTATTTTTTGTTGAAAAAGAAAATAAAAGCTGAAGAAATTACTTGTAAGGAGAAGCTAAATATAAAAACTAAACACAATGAATTTAAAGTCACGGTATTAGGAAGAAGCTTATTGATATGGCTGAAAGTAAGCTCTAAAGACACGTTTAATGTTGCATTAAATGAACCTAAGTTGGTCCAAGGTCAAAGCCCAATTACGAGGCCCAAAACCTTAATAATGATAATAAATTCGTAATTAATAAATCAGTCAAATATGAGGCTCCAATATCGAGTCCAATATGGAATCAAATCACTCCTGGAGTAGCCTCCAAGGCATACAACTTCAATGCTTATCCACCTCCATCCTAGAAGGATCTAGAATTGGGCCAAAGCTGTGACTTGCCCACCAAGTCTCCTATTTCAACTCTTATTCCAGGGTTTTCATCACCTATATAAGGACCTATTTCTCCACAAACAGAACTACATTTTTTGGCTTGATTCCTGATATTTGCAAGATAAGTAGGCATCTTGTGAGGACCCGAGTTAAGTCACGAAACACTTGATCAGCCATTAAAGCTCGAAGCTCTCCCTAACCCTAGCATTCAATATGCAATAAATATACCCTACTTTTCGTTCCACAACATTTGGCGGCGTCTGTGGGAAAGAATATCAACCATGGTTACCACCCGGAGAACACCAACACTTTCTGAAACCACTACCAGCACCACCGCACTCCCAATTGAAGAACAAGTACCCCCAGGGGCAAGTTCTCAACCACTGATCATTCAGCCACAAGGAACTGAAGCGTAAACTCATGGATCATTGCCTTTGGTGACGAATCCCTCTACTCAAGGGACGAATCCGTTACAGATGGTAGTCTCCCCTCTTGGAGGTCAATCCGTTCCCCCATCGCTCAGATCTCTACTACTGTGATCCCCGCAAGCACGAACCCGATATATGGGTTGCCCAATTATCCCCCGTGCCAGGTAGGACCAAGCGGTCATGCCCTCCAAATACACGAGCCGTACAACCCAACTTACATCAGGGGTTTAGGACCCGACCAAGGCCACCAATACCGCGACTATTCCGGCCCATACTCTGATGATTCATCCTCGGAAGATGAGGATAGAGATCAACCCCCGAGGAGGCGTCGTCCAAGTAAAGAACCTATCGGGCAAGGTCGACGAAGAATTTACGATGGACCCCCTCTAACAGCTGCTGAAAAAATTAAAGCTCATGAGGCCAAGATTCAAAAACTGAAAGACGACATAGCAAGAGAGCAGCAAAGGCAAAATCAGAACCGACCTCCACCAACAACGGGAGGAGAAATCCCCTTTGTTGATTTGGAGAGAACCCCGAGAAGAGAGAGAAGGGCCGAAGTCCCAAGAGGTAGAAACACAAGGGTAAAAATCCCCAAAGGCGATCCTAAAGACCTGGTGTAACTTGGAGATCCCGATGGTCCAACCCCTCCATTCACTGAGGAGGTAATGAGTGCACACATATCTCGGAAGTTTAAGATGCCCACCATAAAGGCCTATGATGGAATAGGGGATCCCGCTAATCATGTAAGGACGTTCTCTAATGCAATACTACTACAACCTGCCAGCGACGCTTTGAAGTGTAGGGCGTTTCCCCAAACCCTAGCGGGCATGGCGCAACGTTGGTATAGTCGCCTACCACCAAATTCCATCGCCTCTTTCAAAGAGCTGAGCACTGCTTTCGTTAGCCAATTCATTGGTGGAAGGATTCATGAAAAGGATTCCACATCCCTCATGACTGTGGTTCAAGGGAAGAATGAGATTAGAGAATACCTCAAACGGTTCACCAAGGAGATGCTCAACATTACTGATTTGGAGAATAAAGTGGCCATGTTAGCCCTGTAGAATGGAACTTCAAATGTTTATTTCAAGATGTCATTGGCCAAGCATCCCCCTGAGAACATGATTGAGCTTCAACAAAGGGCGAGTAAGTATATCAAAACTGAGGATAGTCTAAAGAAAGATTCAGTAACGGGAAACACCGGGAGTGGTGACAATTCTAGGAAGAGAAAGAAGGATGAAGAATATGATGGGAGAGATAAGTACCCGCGCACGGGCGGAGATTCTGATTCAGCCCCTAAAAATGGTAGTCCAGGGCAAAGGTTTACGGATTATGCAAGGTTGAACGCCCCAAGGAGCCAAATCCTGATGGACATAGAGAAGGATAGGGATATAAGATGGCCGAAACCACTAAGGACAGATCCTGAGAAGAGAAATAAGAACCAATACTGCCGATTCCACTAAGACGTGGGGCACGATACCGACGATTGTTGGCAATTGAAAGATGAGATTGAGTTCTTGATCCGCAAAGGAAAGTTAAATAAATTCTGCAAAGATGGGGATCGAGGAAACCCGAGATGGGATTATGATAGAAAGGATGAAGATCGTAACCGTAATCCACAGCCCCGAAGGCCAGTGATAAACATGATTTTTGGTGGCCCAACAACGGCCGGAACTAGCAGAAATTCTAGAAAAGTATATGCACGAGAGGTAATGCACATTGTTGGTGAAGCACCAAAGCATGCGAAGACGAAAGTCTCGATCAGATTCGATGACTCAGACCTTGAAGGGGTGAAGTTCCCCCATAATGATCCTCTGGTGATCTCACCTGTGATAGGCAACTCCCAAGTAAAGAGAGTCTTGATAGACAATGGAGCCTCAGTGGACATTCTATTCCATGATGCCTTTTTAAAGATGGGATATACTGAGTCTCAGTTGACACCATCGAATATGCCCATATACGGGTTAAATGGAGTAGAGTCGAAAGTTGAAGGAACAATCCAACTACCTATGACTATAGGACAGAAGCCACGAGAGGCCACTCAGATGTTAAATTTCTTAATCATCAAGACTAATTCCACCTACAACGCTATCCTAGGTGGGACGGGACTTCATGCATTCAAGGCGGTTGCCTCTACCTACCACTTCAAAATTAAGTTCCCAATCAGAAATGGCGTGGGAGAAGAAAAAGGAGATCAAAAGATGGTACGAAGCTTCTATGTAGACTCGTTAAGGCCTGATGTAGTCGGGGGCAGGTCCTTCCGATTGAAGACATGGATGTCCGCAGTGGTAAGGAACATCAAGAATGGCCAGTAGAGGTGTAACACCCCCAGATCCGGGGTCAGGGATCTGGTGGTTACGGTCTTACATCCATTCATAATACTTGACTTGAGTCCAAAATAAATAAATCACATGCTGTGACCCCACCAAAAAAAATTTCCACTCACAGACACAACAGTTATAATCCCAGAGATGAAATTGAAATAAGTCTTACCTTAAAGGGTTACGAATAAAAGTTATTACAATCCCAAAAGGATGACATCATAAGTTTAACAGTTTTGCCGTTGATTACATTAATTATAGATATAGTTAAATAGGAAACAAAAGCTGTCTAACCAAGCTACCTCAGCAATGGCGGGTAGCATCTCAGCGGGTAGTCCGGTGGGTCGGGTAACCTACTTGCGCCGAGTGCGCCTGACGCGAGCCATCTGTCCTAGCTGTTGTTGTGACATAATGTGAACAAAGCAAGGGTGAGCGAAAGCCCACCAAAAATAATATAAAACTGAACGATAATATATAACAGTTCAAAAGTATCTTCAAACCATATGCCATGCATTTACGGAAATGATGCCAGTATAATATGAACGATGAAGTTACAAGGTAACTTAAAGTATTTGTTTGTAGAAATATCTGCTACGTCAAAAGTAAGCGAGATATTCTCATTGTTATTAAGAAGAGGAACTTGCATGAAAAGGTTGCAATTCCAGTTATGAACACTTTTCCAGCTCTGCCAACAGTAATCATGTTGCAGGAAATAAATAAGTTTGGATGATGAACCAATGATGGAGTATTCACCGCGCCCGTTGTTCCAATCTTGATGATCAGTCGAGATCGTACAGCTCAATTTAGATTTACTACCGGTAGAAGGAAGAACTGACGGCTTTACTTGTCTACCGCCTTACTAGCTCTCCCCGGCCAACGGTTGGGCCAAAGGGGATGGACCGGCGCTACTCGGCCTCTTACACGACTCCTAGTTCAAATAGAATTCATGATTCTGAATGTAACGTTCGTCCCCCTTTCCCCAAGTATAATACTTGTTGATAAGACTCTACAAAGTAGTCGTATCTAGTTGGAAAGGAAAATTCACCCATAACTTCCAAGCTATTGCTTGGTAACGAATATCAACTTGTTCCAACAATCTTACCCCTCGAAAGATGAGAAGGTAAACAACGAATTAATAAGTCAATAGCACCCGAGTTGCGAGTGAAGAGAATACTTTATGACCGGGAAGTCGACAAGATAAATAACATTTTCCAAGTAAGGTTCCCTTATTTTTAGGGAGATAGACTCAAGAAGAATGATGTCTAAGAACCTTTCTTGATATAAGATTAATAATAATATGTCTCCGAAATATTTTTCGTAATAATCGAAGAAGATAAAACTTATTGAGGTTATTCTATGTATGGAATAAATATTCACAGAATATTTATTGAATTAAAAATATTTAAAGAATATTTAGGAATATGAAAGAATATCTTTAATCAGAGTATTTTTCAAAATAATCCCTGAAGAAATATCAGGAGAATATTTATTGAATAAATAAATATTTAAATGAATATTCAAAACAATATTCATTAATTAATAAGACCTGAAAGGAATATTTAAAAATATTGAAAATAATATTCGATGATTAAATAGAACCCTGGATGAATATTCAAAATAATATTCATAATTAATTAGGAATTTAAATGAATATTAAAAAAGCAATATTCATTTAATGAATAATATTCTAAATGAATATCAAGTAATATTCATTTAGTAATCCAAGCTTTAAAGAAATATTCGAGATAAGACTCGATAAATAAATCAAGCTTCAGATGAACATTAAAATAATATTCGTCAGGTAATTACTATCTTAAATGAATACTCAAAAGTAATATTCATTTAATGAATAATATTCTAAATGAATATCCAAATAATATTCATTTAGTAGTCCAACCTTTAGAAGAATATTCGAAATAATAATCAATAAATAATTCGACTCTGAATGAATATTAAAAATATTATTCGTCGAATAGTTACGTTCAAATAATTAGTTGAAGTAAGGATCGTTAAATAAATAATCTCGAACGAATATTCAAATAATATTCGTCGCCCGAATAATGGAAAATATTTACTTAAATATTTTCCTCCGAGGTAATCTCGATATATCAAGAAATATTGACTCCCGGTCTATATTTGATGAATAAGATGTATACGCCCTTCTATGAGGGTCTTACAATAACCGGCTTATAGTTGATACGATAGCTATCTAATTTATAAGCCAATAACAATCAGGGAACAAGCATAATGATATAACTTGAAAGTAGGCATGCATGCTATGGCATATGTATAACAGAAAACATATATACATATTTATTCAATCACAACAACAGCCTAAAAGAAGCGAATTGAAACTTGCCTGGTAGTCGAGTACGGTAAGGGGTAGTGGTAGCGGGTCCCGGTTCAGCTTGGTTAAGTTAAAAGTTAAGTTATATTAATTCGAAACACGTTCTCGAGTTATCTCGTTATACCCCTTTTAGTGGATTCCTTTTTATCACTGATCCGACCCGACATTCGTTCGTTAATACGACATGTCACTGTACTTATACTTGGGACATACTTAAGTCATATGAGTTCTAAGGTCGATCGTTACGAACCAATATTATACTCCGAGTTTTATCGCCCGTTTTCTAAGTGTTTTACCGAAGTTATAAAAGAGTCGTCTTTTAGGGGTTCGTTCGCGTTTAACCTCGACTCGAACATTTTTAATAAATCAAAAAATGATCCTTTTGACATACGGTTTTCTTTCACACCTTCCTTTTTTTACCTCTAGTATTTATTTACCAAGATTCGCCATGACGTTACATAGTTTACGAGGGTTCAATTTCAGTTACGAACTTTCGTTTACGGATTCGAACTACTTTTAGTAATTTGGTCATAATTCCTAAACCGTAAATCGAAATGCTTCGATTCTTTCGCCAAAGTGATCTACGTTCAAAAATCTATCAGTAGGGTTCATTAACTTGCCAAGAACAGAGAGTTATGGCTACTGACCAGTTCGGTTTCTTAGTGTTAATGAAAATCGGGCATTACGACGGCTACGAATCGAGCGTTCTAAAATTCATTACGCAACAACCAAGCCACACCGGGAATCTAATCAATTACTACAGTTAATAATCATCTCTTAAAAGCTCAAGAATATCATGCTTCATCAATATATCATCATAAAGCTAATCTAACCACAAAATCATGCTAACATGGTGGTAAAATACTACTAATATCACTTAATCCAAAATCACCATAAATCATGCATAATCTCAAAGTTAAGCTTGGGGTTTGAAATGATTTATACCTTCCTTAGAGAGTAGTATAACCTTCCTAAGCCTTGATCTATCCTTGGATGATCCTAAGCTTGCTAAATCCACCATGAAAAACAAGAAAAAAACAAGATTAGTTCATAAAACCACTATTCATCCTCCTCTTTGATGAATTATTTGAAAATGGAAACAAGAGAGTTTGGCTTTGAAATTTTTAGGGGATCACTTTTAGGAAATGTAAGACTCACCATAATTTTTACAAGGTCAAGAGATGGTGGGAAGAGGGGTTTTGATTTTGGAATTAAGGGTATGGCCGAATGTCTTGTTTTTGCAAGGGGAGGAGTATTTTGCTTGGTTTCTTTTGATTTCTATGATTTAATCTCATCGACTCTCATCCACTTACAACATAATATCTTCTATAAAGCTACTTTATTAAAGTAGTGAGGTGTTGGATGAGGAAATACCATGACAAGTGTTGAAAATGTGGTGGTTTTAGCCTAACTACATGGTTGCCTTGCTAAGTACTTAGTTGCATTCTCTAGGGTGCTAGTTCCTTGATTCTAGTTTGGTTACTAGATATTTTATACTAGTAGCTTGCACAAGACTCTTGATTCCTCTGCTTGTTTCTGTGTCCGATTATTGCCCGTTTCGATTGATCGTTTGTAGTAATATTTCACGGATTTCTAATTAGGGTTTACCGGGAATCCTTTTTAATATTAATACTTTCATTCTCCATCTTTCATTCTAACTTTCCAATTTATATTCCTTAAATCCATTCGTTAAATACTTAAGGCTATCAGTGTCCAGGGAACTCTCGGAGAAAATAAAAGTGCGATTTTTCAGAATCCGACAGCTTTTACATACACTTATTTTCCCCCTGGATCACTAATACGAACTCGGAAATCCGTTCCGAATGCTTCTATATAGTGTCGTCTCATATTATTCTATACTCCCACCAAAACACTATTCATTCTGTATTCTTTACTTGTTCTCTTAGGGTTGTATAATTGTCCGTATTCTTTTTTGATCGTTCCTTAACCTTTTTACGGAACTACTGGATTAATCGTTATCGATCTGGATGACATGAGAGTATTCTCTTGCTTGAAGTTGCCATATCTTATTCCCTTAGAAGATAGATTATTCTTACCTATGTTGTCACCCTTTAGCATTCTTCAAGACATAAACATAATAAAGTCGAATTCCATTCATTCCTTCCAAATATCAATTATTACATTGTAGCCATAACCACTATTCGTTCTTACATCATTAAATACATAAAAGTTTTAATTCCACCAAAAATCTGGGTTCTTACAAGAGGACATCACACAGAAGCCTCGGACAGCCATTGAGGCTAAGGCGTTAACTGACTTCATGGTTGAATGTACCATTGGCAACCAAGAAGTCGGGGGGCAGAAGTTAGTACCCCAAGCAGGAAGTGAACTTCAAAATAAGAATGAGGAGACCAGAAGGAATGGTGGACGCTCTATTTTGATAGAGTATCAAAAACAAAATCAAGTGGTGCAGGCCTAGTTTTGCAAAGTCCCGATGGGCTCAAGTTATCCTAGTAGGACTTAGCTTCATATTTACCTAGTAGAAGTAGAAATAAGGTTCATCGAAACCATATCAGAGTTTACACACTCCAAGTAGGAAGTAGAGTATCAATGTAAGGGTTGATCCCTATTTATTGACATTTTTCTGTCAAACTTATTAATGAAGTTTGTTTCTTGCTTTCAAATGAGTTATTCTTTTTGTTTTGTTCTTATAGACACGTAAAGAAAATGTTGTACCAAAGCACGGGTGTGTGTGAGCCATAAGGCCAAGTACTAAGAAAACTCTAAAAAGCATAACAAACAAACTATAAATAAAAGCCCCAAAGGGTTAATTCGATGCATAAATAAGTCGCGAAGGGCATAAGCTAAAACTAAGATAAAGCCCCGAAGGGTTAGTGCGATGCATAAATAAGCCGCGAAGGGCATAAGCTAAAGCTAAGCTAAAGCTATGTTAAAATCCCCGAAGGAAAGGTTCGATACAAACATAGATAAATATAAGCTACGGGGGGCATGGTTAAGATAAGCTAAAGCTGGCCTGCTCCTCGGCCTCCTGATCATCTGCCTGAGCCCTATGTCCTTGAACCTCGTCAGTCTCTTCAACAATGGCTATAGAACTCTCATGATGAACTCCGGAAGTTGAAGCGCTTCCAACTAAATAGGAACTTTTGAAGTCCACAGCAGGGTCAAATAGTCCCGGATGCTGGGCTATGACCGAGTTAAGGGCCTGATTCCAACCCTTGGTAAAAACTCCAGGATAGACTCCATCATCGTGATCATCAA
Organism: Saposhnikovia divaricata; assembly: GCA_036435485.1. Classification (NCBI taxonomy): domain Eukaryota; kingdom Viridiplantae; phylum Streptophyta; class Magnoliopsida; order Apiales; family Apiaceae; genus Saposhnikovia; species Saposhnikovia divaricata. The sequence goes on along the minus strand of CM071594.1, from coordinate 130,055,602 downwards.
TGAAAGACAGAAAGTCCTCGGAACTCATGTAGTCATCAATAGCTGTGGCTCGAGCCATGACAAGCTTTTGATTTTCTGCTCTAAGGTCAGAAAGCCCTTTCTCCGCGGCAAGCGTACGCACCTCCAATGCATTCACTTTTCTTCTCAGCTGCCAGCTTAGAGACCCGAAGCTCATTGGACTGATGGATGGCTAACTGAAGGTAAGCGTTAGCCTGAAAAGAAAACAAGTTAGAATATCAGCAAAGCACAATATCAGAAATAAAATGAGGAGTTGGAATAAAAACCAACCAAATATGCCGCGTGGGCACCCTGCATCTCGGTCTCATCAATCATGTTCTCTCGTTGGACAATGTTCACCTTATCAGCAGACGAGATCCCGTGCCTCGACCACTCAGTAGCTAAAAGGCTACAACCCGCTATCGAGTCACGATCACAAATGCCCCATTCGGGCTTGAATGCAGCTAAGGGCGAATCTTATGAGCCCGCCTCCTTTTCTCGGCATTAAGGCTATGAGTCATGAATTCCGGCACCCGGGGACTCAGAGGATTAGCCTCTTGTTCTTCCTCTGAATTGATCTCCGGGTGACCTCATCTGGACCCCCAATTCCAAGCTCCGAAGCTGAAATCACAAAATAACACAAGTATATGTCTAAGGATAAATATATTTCATTAGAAAATGAAAGCATGAAATGAGCATGAAATGAAGATTACCCTCTTCACTGACAGAACTAAGTCCGACGGCCCTGAGGTTAAATTCTTTTATTATAGCTCCGAAATGAGTTTGTCCCTCATCTTTATAAAGTTCTTTCCTTTGCGATATCTCAGTCGGAAAAATCTTCTTATCGAATCCTCGGGGTCATTAACTTTGCAAAACTGAGGCCTGAAATATCTGCCCCAATCTCCACCTCTCCAATGAATAATTACGAACCTTCTTTTCCAGTTAGGAATAGTCTCGGGACAAGAGTAGAAATCGAAGATGTGGGAAGAACTGGGACGGTGTTGGATGTTGACCCAACCCGGCCGAGTTTTCGCACTATTTTGAATTAGAAATATACTCTTAAACAAAGGGATACTAAGGGGGTACCCCTTCTGGAGACACAATACCATGAAGCAATGAATTGCCATCCAGGAGTTGGTGTGTAGCTGACAGGGGTTAATCCTAACTTCGGCTAACAAACGAATTAAAAAATCATGTAAAGGAAATCTAAGACCCGATTCAATGACATCTATGTAAACAAATAAGTCTTCGGGACTCCAATTGCATGTTCTATCGCCCGACTCGAGAGGAATGACTTCGTAAGGATGTTTTATGGCATATTTATTAGTTAATTTATTAGCCTCAGATTCAGTAACACAAGAAGGATAGAGGTAAGAGTCTAACTCCGAATTATTAGGGAAGGAGGAGATTTACCTCTTCCGAGAGATCTAGCAGCAAGCTTCGAAGCAATATCATCGGATGAACTTCCAGCCATTTTGAATCTTTAAGATCAAATGTTGAGAAAATGGATGAACTAGGTGAAGAACGCTTCAAATTCTTCAAGAAAAATCTTGGATCTTCAACCAAAAGCTTGCAAAAAGCCTCCTTCGATCTTTAAATCTTCGAAATTTCAAGTGTTTAAAGAACAAACACTTGAATTCTTGAATCAAGCTCCAAAATATGCCCTCCAAAGCAAGAAAAACTCAAGAACACTCAAGAACTTGAGTGATTCTCCTAAAACCACTAAGAATTTGAGAGAGCGTTTGAAATTTTAAGATTGAGAAATGTGAATAAGAAGTTCATTTCTACCACTCTTATATAGAAAGCCTAGCAGGTCACCTTAACCTTTTATAGGAGGTTACAGGACATAAAAGGGGGGAAATTTGAAATTCAAATTTTGAAAAAAGGCTCCCTTAACCTTTGTGGTCATAAGTGGGAAAATTTCAAAATTTAAAATTTTGAAAGTTGGCTCGATAATCATTAAAGATACAAACAAGAAATATTTTTCGATTCGAATATTTCGAAAAGGAAGGAAAAATTGAAAAATTTAAGGCAAGAGCCCCATTCAAAAAATCCTACTCGAAAAAAAAAAAGATTCGAAAAAATAATATTCGAGCAAGATTTTTCGAATAAAAGGATAAAAAAGGCAGACCCCACAGCAAGTTTCATTCGAAAACTTTTTTGAAAAAAATATTCGAATGGTATATTTCGAGAAGAAAGCAAAAAATGAGCTGGGACCCTCTAAAATATTTTCAATCGTAAATTTAAAAAAAAAGGTTTTCGAGTAGCAATTTTCGAATGAGTACCAAAATAGGGCTGGGCCCCTCAAAAACTTTCATTCGAAAGTTAAAACAAAAAAAAAAGAAAAGAAAAATTCGAATAGGATTTTTCGACTAGGAGGATAAAAGGGCAGGGCCCCACAAGGAATTTTCATTCGAAAATTCAGAAAAAAAAAATTCGAATAGGATTTTTCGACCAGGAGGATAAAAGGGCAGGGCCCCATAAGGAATTTTCATTCGAAAATTCAGAAAAAAAAAAGAAAAAAAAAATTCGAATGAACATTTTCGACCGGGAATAAAAAATGGGCTGACCCCACCAACAAGTTTTCATTCGAAAACTAAAAAAAAAAAAGGAATTTTCGAGTGAACCTCTACGAATGAGCTGCAAAAAAATAAATTGGGCCCCACCTGATATTTTCAATCGAAAACTCAAATAATAATAATAATAATAATTATAATAATAATAATAATAATAATAATAATAATAATAATAATAATAATAATAATAATAATAATAATAAAAGTTTTCGAATAGAAAGGAGGCTGGATGGCAAAGTTACTGATTGGCCACCAAGGTTTGGCTTGATTAACAAAGCAGCCCACAAAATTTGTAGAAAGGCAAACAAGCACCTAAAGTTTGCAAAGTTACAAATTAGCCCCTGAAAAATAAAAAAAATATAGAGAAATAATTTATAAAATTATTTTCAACCTACAAGAAAATTCCTAAAATATTAGGAATAATTAAGAAAAATACCCGTGGGTACAAGAAAATTCCTAAAATACTAGGAATAATTAAGAAAAATACCCGTGGGTACAAAAAAATTCCTAAAATATTAGGAATAATTAAGAAAAATACCCGTGGGTACAAGAAAATTCCTAAATTATTAGGAATAAATAAGAAAAATGCTTGTGAGCACTAGGAAAAAATCCCAAAAACATGGAAGAAAATTATAAATAATTTTCTATAAGACATAAAAATGTTATAAAACCTCGAATAAGGCAAATCGTCGTAAACGTGTAGGTCGCTCCACACTTTACAATAAGACGATATATGTAAAACACTAGTGTAAACCAAAATCCCCATAAAAGGGTAGGAAAATTAAGGAGTCTCAGTTAAGAGATAAAAACAACCCCAAATCTCGAAAAAGGCAATTATAACTTCTACGAAAACCTGATCAGTTTTCTTAGAAGTTGGGGGGCAAATGATATGGGCTGAAAGTAAGCCTTAAAGACACGTTTAATGTTACATTAAATGAACCTAAGTTGGTCCAAGGTCAAAGCCCAATTACGAGGCCCAAGACCTTAATAATGATAATAAATTCGTAATTAATAAATCAGCCAAATAAGAGACTCCAATATCGAGTCCAATATGGAATCAAATCACTTCTGGAGTAGCCTTCAAGGCATACAACTTCAATGCTTATCTACCTCCTTCCTGGAAGGATCTAGAATTGGGCCAAAGCTGTGACTTGCCCACCAAGTCTCCTAATTTAACTGTTATTCTAGGGTTTTCAACACCTATATAAGGACATGTTTCTCCACAAACAGAACTACGTTTTTTGGGTTGATTCTTGATATTTGCAAGATACGTAAGCATCTTGTGAGGAACCGAGTTAAGTCACGAAATACTTGATCAGCCATTAAAGCTCGAAGCTCTCCCTAACCCTAGCATTCAATAAGTAATAAATACACCCTACTTTTCGTTCCACAACACTTATGGATTGAATCAATGAAGCTTGGGTATTGACAGAGAGATTAGGTTTAAAAGAAAAGAGTCCTGTGTTAGGAGTTTTGTTCTTAATTTGAAGTCCACTAAAATTGTAACGCACTTGATTTATTTTATCTTTGAAATTAATTGAAAATTTAATAAATAGGATAACCAAACCGAAAACCAAAACTTTGAAAATTTTCAATGTTTTAGCTTTAATATAATAGTATAGATAGTATAGGTTTTCCATAACTCTTTAAAAATGTTTGTAAATTATATTAAAACTCATTTTTCATTTGACTTAGACATTGTGTATTTTAATATTATAAAAATAAAAATAAGGAACAAATAAGTTGAATCATATCGTTTGCATATAAATCAATAAATCACACGTAGTAATTTATTTCTACTTTTAAGTTATTTAAATTATATATTTTTTTTAAACCATTTTAATTTTATATTTTAGATAATTATATTATTATTTTTATTATTGACATATTGAATTTAAATTCGAACCAAAATCGAGCCCCTTAGTTCAGGTTTGATTTCTGATTTCAGATATCTGATCTCAATTCTGAAACGACCCATTGCCTATCCCTATAAATATTAGAACTTGTCCTTCTCTCATGATCAAAATTTTATTACAACCAATTTCTCCGCTCTCCAAAACCCTAGGCAGCGAGCAGCGACTGATACAAATCATGTACTTACGCATCAAACATATTCATACGATCACGAACATAGGTGTTCGTAATATACAACCAAGATCTGAAGTTTTCGGGTTTTCGATTTCTTTACAACTATGTGGAAGAATACTGGACAGGACATGTGGAACAACGGGGCGTCTGATACTTTGGAAAAACCTGAAGCTCGGTTAGAAGAGAAGGCGAGGAAGTGGATGCAGTTGAAGTCGAAGAGATATGGAGATACGCGAAAGTTTGGATTAGTGAAGCCGCAAAAGGATGATTTGCCTCCGGAACATGTTAGGAAGATTATGAGAGAGCACGGTGACATGTCAAGTAGAAAATATGTGCGTGACAAACGTGTGTATCTTGGTGCTCTTAAGTTTGTTCCCCATGCACTACAAGGATTTTTGCTTTAGACGACACTCAAAACGTGTTGTCTGAATGTACCAAAAATTGTTGACTATTGAGAAGTCGTCTGATACACACCTCAGACAATACACAGCAAGCTGTTGTGTGAAAGTTGAAAGACAAGTAAAAGCCACCTGAAAAGAGTTGTCTGATACCCAGAAACAACAACACTTTCTTTGGAAACCTGTTGTCAAAGCTCCAATAATGCAACACGTTTTAACGAATATATTGTTGTTTTAAGCAGTAAAGACAATGGTTTTTAAAAGAAAGCCTATTGTTGAAGTGCAAAAGATACAATACTTCACTTGATCAGGGCTGTTGTTGTATGTCATTACAGACAATGGTTTCTTAGCAAAAACGAGTTGTTTTATGGTTAGATTTACAACATGTTATCTCATATGGCATGTTGTTGTAGAGTAGGAAGGATAACACTTTCTTAGCATATAACATGTTGTTATTTGTTAAAAGAGACAACAGTTTTGTAGAGTTTAACATGTTGTTATTTGTTAAAAGAGACAACAGTTTTGTGGGTTTTAACCTACCGTGTGTATTCTTCTCCCACATTACTTTGTTAAATGGTACAAGTTGTTTGATTGCATTTTTTACAACTGTTAACATTAAGTAGTTTTTATTTTCCTGTTGTGTGAGTCATTCTCACAAGGGATTTTTATAAAAGCATTGCTTGATATATAATACAACAAGTGTTAATCATTGGTGGGCATTGGCTAAAAGTATCTTAAACAATGGTTCTAGACATGTAAAGAAAACCAAACTACACTATAAAATGAAAATGCCAAGAAACAAACAATAGAAACCAATTCAATCCATCCCTCCATTACGACCAATATTCACACCATCAACCAAAACCACACAAGCAATTTTTCACTTTATAACACCAACACCACCAACAAACGTACACAACCAACCAACCAAGTACATAATTAAAATCTATCCATATCCAAAACAACTAATACATAAGTCATAGTTTAATTTACGCTACTACCAAGTTCAATAAAAGACGACAGAGTTCAATGAGCCAGGTGCTTCAACATATACTTCGCCAAGTCAGTCCTTATATCATTAAGCTCAGCCATGCAATAGTTCAAGTTGCTTCTGCGTCGCCACTGCAAAATGGAACATGTATTGGAAGTCATATATCTTCACCACAAAACACAAGGATATAAGGAAAAAAAATGCATTGTTACCTTCATAGCAAATTTCAATTCCTTATCAAGACATATCTCCTTCATATAACGCATCACAAACACGCCACAGTCCTTGGACTAAGCTTTCCGTGGGCTGTTGAATCGTCAGAATCGGACTTGTAGAACTCCAGATATGGCCCAAACAGTGTAGACTGCGCAAGCTATCCGGAAAATCCGAATTTTACTCAAATTAATCTCCAATTCTTGCTATTTAAACTCCAAGCCTTCCTTTATTATAACTCCTTAATTCCTACAATAAAACATTACAATTTATTAAATAAAAAATCCAAATCAATGCAAAATAACTTAAATATAGGGACAATATTATTAATAAATGCACACTTATCACATCCCCACACTTAGCATCTTGCACGTCCTCGGGCAAAGAAGAAAGAAAAAACTAAGTCCTAACTAACTAATACCACTTCCGTAGGTGATCACGGTTGCATTTGGCATATGCAACAAGCCCTTTAAACCCCAAGGTAGCCCAAGTGGACGAGTAAGGTCTCGTGAGGGTTTGTAGTGAATTTACCCACAAAATTCCTAATTTTTATTTTGACTGCCAAGTCTCAAACATGAAATATATCATAGCACTCCACACATGCAAACTTAATCATGTAATATCTCATAAATGTCATATAATGCGATTCCTCAACTTTACACACCAACACAACTATTCAAGCACGCACACATAGTCTCAAAAGACTAAAATATCAAGAATAACATCAAAGTCTCAATCAACAAGATAATAGCATGCTTTGGATGGAAAATAACCTCACAAACACTCAAATCACACAAGTGTTTAGGTGCAACTGTATCACTCAAGTTCAATCAAATGCACATGTGCTACCATAAGCTTGCTTGTCTACCAAAATCTCTAGACCTCGTGTTCGTATAAATCAAAAGGTCTTTGTCAAGGGTTGTAATGAGGCTTAGGTGCGGGGGTAGGAAATCAAAGAAATAGGCTAACAAGTGGCTAAACTTGACAACTAATAGAGCATAATGTTCATATACACTTAAAGCATTCAACATGAAACTAACCTTGAGATATTATCCCACATAATAATGTAAACCCATAAATTTCACATTGCAAGAACCATTGAACATACACTCTCTTTCTTTATTTTTCATCTTTTTTTTTCACATAGAGATTTCTTTTTTTTTTCTTTTCAATTTTTTTTCTCTCTATTTTTTTCTTGCTTCCCTCTTTTTTTATTGTTTCGAGTGACATTATTGAAGTGCCACAGAGAGGAAGTAGCCAAACCAATCCAATTCCCACACAAAATTTCACACAATAACAAAGATATCCCCACACTTAATATTTTACCAATCTCATGTATACACCACAATGCTCTACTAGTCAATCAAGACAAGAAGAAATATATAAGCTCAAGAATTAGATGGTGATATACAAAGAAAAAGGATATAGGCTCAAGGGGGCTCACTAAGGATTATTTTTAAGGGTACTGTTTGGGACAATACGGTTAATCCTAGTGCCTTTATCATTTTTACACAATACACAATATCAATATGCGCATGACCTGGTTTAAAGCAAGTTCTAGAGCAACATGCACAATGACGAATATCTCACCACAAAAAAAAAAAAAAAAAAATAGTCACCACAAAAACTTGTTGCGTAAAATACTGATGTGCAAGTGTACACAATCGCAAACAAGTAATATAGTAATAAATACCAGATTCGTTCCTCAAGACTGCTAACTCGTATCAATTGCAAGTAAATTCCAGCAAAGTGATTTATCGAACCAAAAATATTGTTGAAGATTTTATAACTAATTAATTAAACTAAATTAACCAACTAATTAAACTAGCAAGAAAGTTGTTGTGATTCAAATATGAGAAGATAAGTCAGGATAATTATTTTCCCCTAGCACATGAAAATCAGTTAATAAGCCTCACGGCACCGTCACAATCCACAGTCTACTAGCTAGAATTCTATGGTCATAGGTTCCTCGCAGAATCACTATGGTATAATTTCTAATAAATAAACTAACATATGTCTATGCCAATTTATCCCTCGAAATTCAATTAAGCATCAATTCACAAAGCTATACACGGTCACAATATATGTCTATACCACAACAATATTATAATCAGAAGATGTATAAGCATGCACCACTCAAGTCTTATGTCAATTAACTATAACCCTCTCGGTATTATAATTAACCCATTAACCTACTAGAGTTGATCAGACAATAGCAAGTATTAGCAAGAAAATCACATGAATGAGTAAACCGTAGAACTGCAAACAATACTCTTTAACAAAATACCAATAATCTCATGCTAGGGTTCCATAAAAATCCCAACTTTATAAATTTAGTTCATACTAAAGATCTCAAAAACATACAAGAATTGATAGCACATATTCATGATGTAAAAAGTTAAGGAGAGAATTCTAAACAAAAAGTTGAAGAAAACAAATCCAGTTGAACGTCTTCAATGGCTGAAATCTCCTTCTTCTCGCTTCTTCTTTCTCTTCCCTTTTCTCTCTCTCTCGTACGTTTTATGTATGTATGTATTAGGTCTGATCTATCTCTAATAATATCTCTAATAAGAGTATTTTTAATTATTTAATATAATTACAAGGAAATTTCCCAATCAAAATTGAATTCCAAAAATAGAAATTCGTAACTGCATCTTGGGATCTGTTTCTGGGCTGGTTCGGCTGGATATTAAATTCAAGACCACTCTAGAAATAAAGCTCTTCTCCTAAGCTTTCCGTGGGCTGTTGAATCGTCAGAATCGGACTTGTAGAACTCCAGATATGGCCCAAACAGTGTAGACTGCGCAAGCTATCCGGAAAATCCGAATTTTACTCAAATTAATCTCCAATTCTTGCTATTTAAACTCCAAGCCTTCCTTTATTATAACTCCTTAATTCCTACAATAAAACATTACAATTTATTAAATAAAAAATCCAAATCAATGCAAAATAACTTAAATATAGGGACAATATTATTAATAAATGCACACTTATCACATCCCCACACTTAGCATCTTGCACGTCCTCGGGCAAAGAAGAAAGAAAAAACTAAGTCCTAACTAACTAATACCACTTCCGTAGGTGATCACGGTTGCATTTGGCATATGCAACAAGCCCTTTAAACCCCAAGGTAGCCCAAGTGGACGAGTAAGGTCTCGTGAGGGTTTGTAGTGAATTTACCCACAAAATTCCTAATTTTTATTTTGACTGCCAAGTCTCAAACATGAAATATATCATAGCACTCCACACATGCAAACTTAATCATGTAATATCTCATAAATGTCATATAATGCGATTCCTCAACTTTACACACCAACACAACTATTCAAGCACGCACACATAGTCTCAAAAGACTAAAATATCAAGAATAACATCAAAGTCTCAATCAACAAGATAATAGCATGCTTTGGATGGAAAATAACCTCACAAACACTCAAATCACACAAGTGTTTAGGTGCAACTGTATCACTCAAGTTCAATCAAATGCACATGTGCTACCATAAGCTTGCTTGTCTACCAAAATCTCTAGACCTCGTGTTCGTATAAATCAAAAGGTCTTTGTCAAGGGTTGTAATGAGGCTTAGGTGCGGGGGTAGAAAATCAAAGAAATAGGCTAACAAGTGGCTAAACTTGACAACTAATAGAGCATAATGTTCATATACACTTAAAGCATTCAACATGAAACTAACCTTGAGATATTATCCCACATAATAATGTAAACCCATAAATTTCACATTGCAAGAACCATTGAACATACACTCTCTTTCTTTATTTTTCATCTTTTTTTTTCACATAGAGATTTCTTTTTTTTTTTTCTTTTCAATTTTTTTTCTCTCTATTTTTTTCTTGCTTCCCTCTTTTTTTATTGTTTCGAGTGACATTATTGAAGTGCCACAGAGAGGAAGTAGCCAAACCAATCCAATTCCCACACAAAATTTCACACAATAACAAAGATATCCCCACACTTAATATTTTACCAATCTCATGTATACACCACAATGCTCTACTAGTCAATCAAGACAAGAAGAAATATATAAGCTCAAGAATTAGATGGTGATATACAAAGAAAAAGGATATAGGCTCAAGGGGGCTCACTAAGGATTATTTTTAAGGGTACTGTTTGGGACAATACGGTTAATCCTAGTGCCTTTATCATTTTTACACAATACACAATATCAATATGCGCATGACCTGGTTTAAAGCAAGTTCTAGAGCAACATGCACAATGACGAATATCTCACCACAAAAAAAAAAAAAAATAGATTGACAAAAGATGTATCAATCACAAATTAAGGCTCAAGATCTCACATGGTGATAGCATGCCATACTCATCAAAATTGACAATGACGTACATTCAAGTTTTTTTTAATTTTCGCAAGCACGTACAAGACATCATCATGTATAAGGTGTTTTACGCTAAGGAGACATATACATGACACACGAATAATTAGCCTACAAGGTGTGTACTTATCCTTATTAACATGCTATATTGACAAGGCAATCAATTTTTTAAATTTTCTAATTTTTTTGTGTTTTTCTAATATTTTTTAATAATATCCTAAAAGAAAATCTAAAAAAAGAAAAATCTAATGTCCTATAAAACTAAGGAAAAAAAAATTATCCTAAAAATAAAATTATTAATGATCCTAATTTTTTTTAATGTTTTTTTTATAAAGGAAACCCCTCCCCACACTTAAGTGGTTCATTGTCCCCAATGAATAATAATATATATATTTATAACTAAAAGGTTCCTAAAATAAAATACAAAAATAAAAAAAATTGAAAAAGAGAAAAACAAAATATATATATATATATATATATATATATGTACAAAGAAAGGTTAAAAATACTCCCCATATGCACGAAGTGTCGCTCGAAAAATAATTGCAAAATAGAGGCAGCCATAGCTAAACTCCAGGGCTCTGCTTCATTACATAAGAATAGTAGTCCAGATACTAGCACCAAACGCACAACAGCTCAAGTGGTTGGGATATGCAAATAGAAGGCATGCATATATATATCCCAAGGTCAAGGGTTCAACTCCCCTGGCCTTCATATTTCCAAAAATATTTTTGCAAAAAGCTGCCAACAAAGCAGATGACGTGGTGGTGACTCGGAGCTGACTGGATGCTGACTTGGAATAAGGTGGCGGATGACTGTAGACTAATGTGGCAGTTGACCGGCTGGACAATTGCATAGTAACTGGGCTGGGCCAGATTAGTGGCTTCAAATGTCAAATTGTTGAGCCAACTGCTGGACTTCAAGTCAGTATATTTATCTCAACTTGCGCATATTTAAAACAATCGCAAACTGGTGCAGTGGTTGCCACCTTGTTTTGTTACCCACGAGGTCAAGGGTTCAATTCCCTTGGCCTTCAACATTTTCAATTTATTTTTGTAACAGCCAACCAATCAGGTTCGGAGCAGGCTTGGACAGCAGCAACAGGCTCGGAATTAGATGGCAGGTACGAGCGCAGCCTCAGGATGCAAGCTTATGCGCATGCATGCGCACACAATAGGTCGCGCGCGTGAGGAATTTTGTTGAAACAAAGCAAGACTATTTGTATATCCCACAGACATCTTCGCACGGGCATCACAAGTTTAATACGCCCGTTAAATATTGTGCGCGCTCACAGAGAATTTCACACGCCCAACACACTAGCTGCATGTCCCTCAAATTGTTTCTGTCCTTTTAACATTTTTTTTTTCTAAAATTCGCACGGCCAAGACATCAACATCATGCCCATCATATTATTTCGGTTCTTTTTCCTTTGTTTTTTTTTTTTTTTTACAAAATTTGTACGGCTGCTCCTTTTTTTTTTTCTTCGCTGAAACACTTCACACAAACTCATCAAAGCACCTTATGAGAGTAATAAAAATATACAATAAAATATATCTAAACTAACAAAATACAGAAAAAAAAAAATGAAATAAAAATTTACTAACCATACAAAATCATGGGTTGCCTCCCAAGAAGCGCTTTTGTTTAATGTCGTTGGCTCGACTTGAATCCCGATCAAGGCTCCATTAACTCAAACGAGGCTTTATCACGAACAACCTCACCTCCCCAATAATGCTTCACACATTGGCCATTCACCTGAAATTCTCCTCCTTGATTATCCCGTAATACCACAGCTCCATAGGGATGTACTTTTACAATTGTGAAAGGACCAGACCATCTAGATTTCAACTTGCCCGGAAACAATTTCAGCCTTGAATTGAATAATAACACTTGCTGACCTTCTTCAAACACTCGAGATTGAATGTTTTTATCATGCCATTTCTTTGTCTTCTCCTTGTACAGTTTAGCATTCTCATAGGAGAAAAATCGTAACTCATCCAACTCGTCAAGTTGCAGCAACCTCTTCTCACCAACACGATGCATGTCAAAATTCAGACTTTTAAGAGCCCAATAAGCCTTATGTTCGAGCTCAACCGGTAAATGACACGCCTTTCCGAAAACCAAGCGATAAGGAGACATACCCAAAGGAGTTTTGTATGCAGTGCGATAGGCCCAAAGAGCCTCATCTAACCGTGTAGACCAATCCTTACGGTTCGGGTTCACCACTTTTTCAAGAACACTCTTAATCTCTCTATTAGACAACTCCGCTTGTCCATTCGTCTGAGGATGATATGCAGTAGCAACCTTGTGTCTCACATTATACTTGGCTAAAGTACTCGCCATTAATTTATTCACAAAGTGCGTACCTTCATCACTGATTAAAGCCCGTGGGGTTCCAAAGCGAGTAAAGATATGCTTGTCCAAGAACTTGATGACAACCCTCGCATCATTAGTGGGGTAGGCAGCTGCTTCCACCCATTTAGACACGTAATCAACAGCCACTAATATGTACTCATTCTTGAAAGAAGGAGGAAACGGGCCCATGAAATCAATGCCCCATACATCAAATAGCTCGACCTCAAGAATGTTAGTCAAAGGCATCTCACTTCTCCTCGAGATATTACCAACTCTTTGACAACGATCACATTTAACAACATAAGCGTGAGCATCCTTGAACATAGAGGGCCAAAAGAAACCAGACTGTAATACCTTTGCAGCCGTGCGTTGCCCACCAAAATGTCCACCAGAAGGAGATGAATGACAATGGTAAAGAATATCCTGCATCTCAAATTCAGCAACACATCTTCTAATAATTTGGTCTGCACCTTGCTTGAACAAATAAGGTTCATCCCAAAAATAAGATTTTACATCATGCAAGAATTTCTTTCTTTGTTGACTTGATAAATCCAACGGCATCAACCCAGTAGCTAAATAATTAGCAAAATCAGCAAACCATGGAGTAACATTAGCAATTTGTACCTGAAACATCTGCTCGTCTGGGAATGTTTCTTTGATCGGAATCAAAGTGCTAGATTCCTCATTGTACTCCATTCTTGATAAATGATCAGCTACTTGATTTTCAACACCTTTTCTGTCTTGTATCTCAATATCAAACTCTTGAAGTAAAAGAACCCACCTGATCAACCGTGGTTTTGCATCCTTCTTAGTGATTAAATATTTGATGGCTGAATGATCAGTGAAGACAACCACTTTAGTGCCCACAAGATAAGAACGAAACTTGTCAAAGGCAAACACAACAGCAAGAAGCTCCTTTTCAGTCACCGTGTAATTCAATTGAGCTCCGTTCAAAGTGCGACTAGCATAGTAGATGGGATGAAATATCTTGTTCCTCCTTTGACCCATTACCGCACCCACTGCGTAATCACTAGCATCGCACATTAATTCAAAAGGCAAGCTCCAATCCGGTGCAATAATGATAGGTGCTGAAATCAATCTCTGCTTTAATTCTTCAAAGGCCTTCAAACATGCCCCATCAAATTGAAAAGGGGTATCATTCTCCAATAACTTGCAGAGTGGCTTAGATATTCTTGAGAAGTCCTTAATGAACCGTCTGTAGAAACCTGCATGTCCCAGAAAACTTCGAATATTCTTGACGGAAGTAGGAGGAGGTAGCTTCTCAATGACTTCGACCTTAGCTTTATCCACTTCAAGTCCCTTCCTTGAAATTTTGTGCCCCAAGACTATGCCCTCTCTCACCATAAAGTGGCACTTTTCCCAATTTAGTACAAGATTAGTTTCCTCGCATCTTTCTAATACCTTGCCCAAGTTACGTAAACAATCATCATAAGAATCTCCAAAGACAGAAAAATCATCCATGAATACCTCTAGATAGTCACCCACCATATCAGAAAAAATGGCCATCATGCAACGTTGAAAAGTTGGAGGAGCATTACACAACCCAAACGAAACTCTTCGGAAGGCAAAAGTACCATACGGACATGTGAATGTGGTTTTGTGTTGATCCTCCGGAGCGACAGTTATTTGATTATAGCCTGAGTACCCATCAAGAAAACAATAGTACTCTCTCTCCGCGAGTCTATCCAGCATTTGATCCATAAACGGCAAGGGAAAGTGATCCTTCCTGGTGGCTTTGTTCAACTTCCGGTAATCAATGCAAATTCTCCAACCCGTGACTGTTCTGGTTGGAATCAACTCATTGTTTTCATTCTTTACCACCGTGAGTCCACCCTTCTTCGGCACACATTGAACCGGACTAACCCATGAACTATCCGAGATTGGATATATAATTCCTGCATCTAGCCATTTGATAATCTCCTTCTTGACCACCTCTTTCATGATAGGATTCAATCGACGTTGGCCTTCAATAGATCCCTTAGCACCTTCTTCCAACAAAATTTTGTGCATACAAATAGAAGGGCTAATACCTCGAATATCTGCAATAGTCCACCCAATAGCTTTCTTGTGCTTCTTAAGAATTTCCAGCAATTGATCTTCCTGAGCACCGGACAATTTAGCAGAGATAATAACAGGTAACGTAGAAGAAGGTCCCAAATAAGCATACTTCAAATGAGATGGAAGAGGCTTCAATTCCAACTCTGGTGGTTCGACAATGGATGGCTTTGGAATCTTAAATTCCCTTGATGATAATTCCAGTGACTCAAAATGGCCTCTAATTTTCTTACCATGTGAATTAGCTTCCAACCAAGCTAAAAGATCAACATCATCAACTTCATCTTCAGATACATTGAGAATCAATTGCTCCAAAGGGTCATGAGAAGAATTATACTCTAGTTTTTCAGAAACTAGATCATCAACCAAAGTGACTGCTGAACAATTTTCTACATCATCAGAATATTTCATAGCCTTAAAAACATTGAAAGTCACTTTTTCATCTTGAACCCTCATCGTTAGCTCCCCATTTTGCACATCAATTAATGTTCTCCCAGTAGCAAGAAACGGTCTCCCCAAGATGATGGGAACCTCCCTATCTGCCTCATAATCCAAGACAATAAAATCAGCAGGAAATATGAATTTATCTACCTTGACCAAGACATCTTCAATCTTTCCTTCGGGATGAGCAAGAGATCTATCCGCTAGTTGAAGAGTGACAGTTGTAGGCCGAACTTCTCCAATCCCTAATTTCCTGAACACAGACATAGGCATCAAGTTTATGCTAGCCCCCAAATCGCACAATGCCATCCCACAATAAGAATTCCCAATAGTGCAAGGAATGGTGAAACTCCCTGGATCTTTCATCTTTGGTGGTAATTTATTTTGCACAAAAGAGCTACATTCTTGTGTAAGAGCTACAGTTTCAAACTCTCCCAACCTTCTCTTCTTTGTAAGAATGTCCTTCATGAACTTCACATAATTTGGCATTTGCTCAAGAGCTTCTACAAGTGGAATGTTGATGTGAAGTTGCTTCAGAACATCTAGAAATTTCTTGAACTGATCATCCTGCTTCTGCTTTTGAAACCGTTGAGGGAATGGTGGTTGTGGCTGGGGTGTAGGAACCACTTTAGAAATCTGGATACCATCTTTTTCTGACTTTTTCTCTTCACTTTCAGTTGCATAGGAATCACCTTCTTTGGATTTAGAATCAGCATTCTCCAAGACTTTCCCGCTTTTCAATGTCATAGCCTTGCACTGTTCATTCCCAACATTTTTAGGCTTTTCAGTGTCGCTAGGGAGAGTGCCATGTGGTCGATTCCTTAGCTCATTTGCTAGTTGCCCAACTTGATTCTCCAAGTTTCTAAGTGATGCGGCTTGACTTTGTATGAGAGCATCGTTATTTGCCATGTATGCCTTGAGCATATTTTCCAGAGAATTAGATTGCGATGCTTGTTGAGGCTGTTGTTGTTGAGCTTGTTGAGAAAAACCTGGTGGATAATTGGGCCGATAAGTATTTGCTGAAGCCCCAGAAGTAGTCCCTTGATTGCTCCATGAGAAGTTAGGATGTTGCCTCCATGATTGATTGTAAGTGTTTGAATAAAGGCCACCCTTATTTTGATTTCCCACATAGTAGACAGATTCGGGGTTCGAAGGACAATTATCATATGTATGCTCTTCACCACAATACACACATGAGACACTCTTGACTTGATTGACCTGCTGATTACCCGACTGTCCCATAGACTGATTTCCTCCCGTCGTCAAATTCTTGAGCATATTCTCAATGGATGACATTTGAGCCTTCATTGAAGTTACATCATCAACTTCAAATAACCCAGCTACCATCTTTCCAACTTGAGCTCTGTTGGATGTCCACTGATGATTGTTTGTTGCAATTGTCTCAAGAATCTCATATGCCTGATTATATGATTTGGCTAGCAGAGCTCCATTTGCAGATGCATCAACCACCAGCTTTGTCTGAGTATTGAGACCATTATAAAATGTCTCCATTTGAATGTAATGAAGAAGACCATGCTGTGGGCATTTTCTCAGTAATGCCTTGAATCGCTCCCATGCCTCATATAAGGTCTCATCATCCTGTTGCTGAAAAGAATTAATCTCATTGCGAAGCTTTGCATTCTTGGTAGGAGGAAAATACTTCATTAGAAATTTCTCTGCCAAATCATCCCAGTTAACCACCGAACCTGGTTGCAATGAATTCAACCAATCTCTAGCCATGTCCCTCACAGAATATGGGAACAACTTCAATCTCAAAGCATCATTTGTGACTCCATTTAGTTTGAAAGAATCACAAACCTCAGCAAACAACCGAAGATGAAGATGAGGATCCTCGGTAGGCTTCCCACTGAACTGACCGATAGTCTGCAGCATCTGAAACATGACTGGCTTCAGCTCAAACTGTGCTGCCTGAATAACAGGGTTGACAATCCCCGAGTTTAGCTCACCAACACGAGGTCTTCCATACTGCCGAATGGCACTGTCTCTGTCATCCAACACCATTGTGCCATCTGGAGGATTAGGGCCATTTGGAGGATTAGGTGGCACATTCCGGTTATTAGCAATATCATCACCCATGACTAAGTTTGCTTCCTTAGCTTCGAGTTGCAATTTTCTTCTTGCTCTGAAAGTTCGCTCAATTTCAGGATCAAAGGCAAATAATCCTGAAGGTTCTTCGTTCATACACAAAGACACCTGATAAGAAACAAATATTACTCCCGTTAGCACAGAAGTAACAAAAACCAAACTGCAAGAAAATTAACTTTGCAATTAACAACTAAAACAGTCCCCGGCAGCGGCGCCAAAAACTTGTTGCGTAAAATACTGATGTGCAAGTGTACACAATCGCAAACAAGTAATATAGTAATAAATACCAGATTCGTTCCTCAAGACTGCTAACTCGTATCAATTGCAAGTAAATTCCAGCAAAGTGATTTATCGAACCAAAAATATTGTTGAAGATTTTATAACTAATTAATTAAACTAAATTAACCAACTAATTAAACTAGCAAGAAAGTTGTTGTGATTCAAATATGAGAAGATAAGTCAGGATAATTATTTTCCCCTAGCACATGAAAATCAGTTAATAAGCCTCACGGCACCGTCACAATCCACAGTCTACTAGCTAGAATTCTATGGTCATAGGTTCCTCGCAGAATCACTATGGTATAATTTCTAATAAATAAACTAACATATGTCTATGCCAATTTATCCCTCGAAATTCAATTAAGCATCAATTCACAAAGCTATACACTGTCACAATATATGTCTATACCACAACAATATTATAATCAGAAGATGTATAAGCATGCACCACTCAAGTCTTATGTCAATTAACTATAACCCTCTCGGTATTATAATTAACCCATTAACCTACTAGAGTTGATCAGACAATAGCAAGTATTAGCAAGAAAATCACATGAATGAGTAAACCGTAGAACTGCAAACAATACTCTTTAACAAAATACCAATAATCTCATGCTAGGGTTCCATAAAAATCCCAACTTTATAAATTTAGTTCATACTAAAGATCTCAAAAACATACAAGAATTGATAGCACATATTCATGATGTAAAAAGTTAAGGAGAGAATTCTAAACAAAAAGTTGAAGAAAACAAATCCAGTTGAACGTCTTCAATGGCTGAAATCTCCTTCTTCTCGCTTCTTCTTTCTCTTCCCTTTTCTCTCTCTCTCGTACGTTTTATGTATGTATGTATTAGGTCTGATCTATCTCTAATAATATCTCTAATAAGAGTATTTTTAATTATTTAATATAATTACAAGGAAATTTCCCAATCAAAATTGAATTCCAAAAATAGAAATTCGTAACTGCATCTTGGGATCTGTTTCTGGGCTGGTTCGGCTGGATATTAAATTCAAGACCACTCTAGAAATAAAGCTCTTCTCCTAAGCTTTCCGTGGGCTGTTGAATCGTCAGAATCGGACTTGTAGAACTCCAGATATGGCCCAAACAGTGTAGACTGCGCAAGCTATCCGGAAAATCCGAATTTTACTCAAATTAATCTCCAATTCTTGCTATTTAAACTCCAAGCCTTCCTTTATTATAACTCCTTAATTCCTACAATAAAACATTACAATTTATTAAATAAAAAATCCAAATCAATGCAAAATAACTTAAATATAGGGACAATATTATTAATAAATGCACACTTATCACCCAGGTTGAAGAGGAATTCCCTGAAGAACATGTAGAATTAATTATATGTCTACACTGTCCTTGTGGAATTCAGAGATACAAAAAAAAAATACTTAAGAAAAGGATAATACCGCCAGGTTCTCCCATGTAATTTTGTTTTTGGTAAACTTCTTCGCATCGTCATTATAGAGATTGATGGCACTATGAAATATAATGTAAATCAAATTTATGACATTTAACTTAATAAGTGGTCTCAAATGAAATTAAGTTAATATAAAATACCTACTTGTCGACCACTTCCGTCCATTCTTCACATGTAATTCGGCGCTTCAAAGGATCCATCTGGTAAACGATTTGAGCATCTAGATGTACAGCGGTGAGCGTCCAATGGTTCCTAATAATTCATGAAATTAAACTATATTAAAGTGTGCTTTTAAAAAACATTAACACTAGCACCACACATTAAATTAAATCAGATCACATGGTCACTCCTATAAAATTAATAGACTTGATAGCATATAAGTGTTAAAAAAAAAAAAGAACTGACCCGGAGTTATATGGTAAGAGAAAATACTGGTCAGGCTGAGCATTCTTGAACCTGAGAGATAGGGATCGCGACCTCTCTGCTGGATTACCACAACCGAGGGCACCAATCGTATCAGGATCAACAAACGCTATCATATCAGTCATCTTGTGTTTTTTCAAATATTCCTGCAGAAAACTGTATAAAAAAAAAAGTCATTACACAAGCAGTCCGTTTTCATTGCAGAACTATATACAAAGTCAAATAAATTTTTGAACGTCGATACTTACTTAATGTATAAGCAAATAACGCCCCCTGACATCTCACCCCCACAACACAAAGCATGAATATCCGACAAAAAAAGGGGCTTCTTAGCAGTTGATCCGAAAGCTTCTTCGGATATCAAAAAAGTAGATGCTCGGCCGTCCACCAAAGCATCCTTTGCCCAAAGCCAGAAACGCTTCAAGGCAGAGGGAAAGTCAGGACCGAAGTCCAACACATACTCTGGGACTAATTCCAGATCTTTCACCTTCTTCCACTTCTTTTGTCCATTTTTCTTGCTTCCCTGAAATATGACATTAAAAAACAATTGTGAATGAAAACTGCCTAATATAGTAGGTTTGTTAAAGTAAACTGCCTAATATGTTTATTTTAATTATGATTTAATAGATTACAACGAATTTAACCTTTGTACTTCCATTCTGTCTGGCAGTGGTTTTCTTCAATTCCGTTATGAGATCTTTTGGCCATGCAATATAAGTCCCGATAGCTTGCTCCACAGTTATGATCTCATCTTTGATTGGAAAAGGAATCTTTTCAGATCCTTGAATTACACGAGTGATAGAGACTCGGGCATTCTCTTTTGTCAAAGGTTTCCCATGAAGAATCTGACTCTTTGTATCAACAGTAGCATGTGCAACAATATTATTTGGGGAGTTAATTGCCAGTCCCCACTCTGTATCATTGTCATCTTCCACTTCCACACACAAATTTACAACCAGCTCCTGATCATCCTCCAAATGAACCCCCTCAACAGCCTCCTCCATTTTTTCTACCACGTCAACAATCTTCTCAGTCCTTTCTCCACCCTCCACAACCTTCTCATTATTTTCTTCCACATCAACCTTCCCATTCTCTTGATCCCCTTCAGGAAGAATATAATCACCTTCGAGGAGATTGAGTCTCTTCTTTGCACCTGGCAACTGCAACTCCTTGATACCCTTGGAACAACTTGCTTGCTGAGATCCAATATTTGGACTACCTTCAGAATCATTTTTCTTTTCACATAAAGCACTTTTCAGCTTCTCAATCTCAGCAGACCAAAAGGAATCTCGCTCTCGAACTATCCTCTCTGATTCCTCTTTCATATACTTCTTAATGCCCTCCTGAATCCTCTCATCCATTGACTTACCGGTCTTCTTCTTCCGTGGAAGATTAAAGTATGTAGACTTCTTGACATAAGTACCTTGTCCACGTACCCTTCCTCGATTCTCAGGGTTACCGAGAACCTTGGTCAAGACATCGTCTGTGCCTTCCACAGAAACTTCTCCATCCCTAACCCTCTTCTTCATTATCTCCTACAAAAAGTGACATGAAAAATGTAAGTACAAGAAAAATATAAGTACGTTAACTAAAAAAATAGATATCACAGTGAAAGAACTCAAAATATAAAATAAATGAAAAACTTACAATCTCTTTTTCAATTTTTGCAACTTTTGCAGACTTATAATTCCCATTTTCATCCTGCCGCGCACGGAGCCACGTATCCGTTCGATCTATGTCAAATTCCTCAGGATCACCAAGAGCGAGAAACTGTAAAACAAAGTATTATTGTATTGTTTAACATACAAGTCATCGTAAAATTAAACACAATTATCATGCATGTTTGAAAGGGATATATGTATGATTACTAACCATTTCATGTTCTAGGTTAGCATAACCTTTTCTTGACATGTTATGAGGATATTCGCTCAACTTCCTCCTCTTTGCGAGTTTTTCGTGGATCACCTTAAGGAACAATGATCAAAATGTTAGTAACAAAGCTGTTCAACTATATATTTTTGTAATCTCGGAAATTCAAAAACAAATATGGTAAGAAAACTTACACCAAATTTTTTTGACAGACGGTCAACAACAAACATGTCCCAATGATCCTTCTCAATAAAGGTGTAGTCAGCAGGAGGAACCTGTAGCAAATCAGGCTGATCATAGTGTGGCAGGACGTATTTTGTTGACAAGCGGCTCTTGAACTCTCGCCATTTTTTGCCCGCAGATTTCAAAACCATCTTCTTGGCGGTTGGTGGTACATCAAATGCCATCTACGTAGATAAGTATTTTAATTAGCATACATGTATTAACTAAATAGGTGGTCATGAAAGAAAAGTTATTCCATAAGA
This sequence comes from Saposhnikovia divaricata, assembly GCA_036435485.1. NCBI lineage: Eukaryota > Viridiplantae > Streptophyta > Magnoliopsida > Apiales > Apiaceae > Saposhnikovia > Saposhnikovia divaricata. Next base: position 130,033,531 of record CM071594.1, on the reverse strand, counting down.
TGTAATTCGTTTTACCTCCACACATTTCCAAATCTTGTTTTTCCTTTCAGTCGGAACAATTAGCCAGGAATCATAGCAGATTGGGACTTTACTTCTCGCAAGAACACCAATATAAGATTCCATTTCCGTGCCTGCTTTACCGTAAGGCTGACCCTTTTCATTGAAACTCACCAACGGCTTATCTCCCAACATCTTACGCCTAATTATCTTGTGCATCGTTACAGGTCCACGCTTTAAAAGCTTCAGTCCAGTTGTTTCCTTTTTCGTAGCCAGCGGTTGCTCCATTCGTTTCCTCTTCTTAGATAAAGTGGTTTTTAGGTTCTTAGAAATAGACTTCTTCACAGATACAGGGGATGATGAAATAGACCGTGTCACCGGTCGATTAGGGGATGATGAAATAGCCTGTGTCACCGGTCGATTAGGGGATGATGAAATAGCCCGTGTCACCGGTCGATTAGGGGAAAACTGCACCACCTTATTCTTCAGGTCAGGGCATGACTCCGCCGGCTTTTTCTTTATTTCCTTCACTGCAGGGCTAGACTGAACCGTTGAGTTCTTTTTTAGTGCCTTGATAATGGTTGTCGTACTTGCTTTTCTCTTCGGCTTCATGATCAATCTACAACACCACATGTTGAGTGAATTATTTAGGTAAATGTAAACACACACACATATAACTTGACATAAATCTTCAACACCATATCCCTATGCCTAATTACCAAGGCAGAAAACACATTACTAAAAACAATACATTCAGTAAATCAAGGTTCAGTAAATTCTACACATCACATACATATTCAGTAAGGAATAAATCCATAGAGTTACACTAAAATCTACCAACACCACCAACACCAACACCAAAATTCACTGTGTAGAAAACACATTACTAAAAACAATACATTCAGTAAATCCATAGAGATACACTGTGTAGTAAACACATTACTAAAAACAATACATTCAGTAAATCCATAGAGATACACTAAAATCTACCAAAATTCAAATAAATCTATAGAGATACATTAAAATCCATAGAGATGGAGAGGGAGAGAGGGAGAGAGAGAGAGAGAGAGAGAGAGAGAGAGAGAGAGAGAGAGAGAGAGAGGGGTAGAGAACATAAAGATAGAGAGTAGCAGAAATGTTCGATTTAAGAGCATGCATAACCATATATCATAGATCCATATGCATAACCATATATCATAGTATCCATAAGCATTTAACAAGGAGAGAGAGCGTGAGAGAGGGAGAGAGAGAGAGAGAGAGAGAGAGAGAGAGAGAGAGAGAGAGAGAGAGAGAGAGAGAGAGAGAGAGAGAGAGAGAGAGAGCGACGATCTAGGGAGGGAGAGGGGGATGAGTTGTGGAATACCTGAGAGAGAGGGACGAAAAGTGAGCTCTCAATTTTGGGGTAGGGATTTAGGGGGGAGTGATTCTGGGAGATGGATTTAATTAGGTCAATTTGGGGGGAAACTGAGATTTCGCAAAGGGGGAAAATGAGCTCTCGATTTCGGGGGGACTGATTTAGGGGGGAGTGATTTGGGGGGAGGGATTTAAGTCAATTTGGGGGGAAATTTTGGGGAAAAGATGGGGAATGAAAATTTGATAAAGGACGTAAGAGGGGGAATGAAAATTTGATATCTCAACGTATAGTATTAAGATATAATATTTATTATTTTTAATTAGTAAATTTTAGAAATAAATATTTATGTGTAATATTTTATGTGGGCTGATATAAAATATTAGTATAAAATATTAAAATATTCTAAAATATTAATATAAAATATGAAAATATTAATGTAAAATAACCGTAACCATATTCTCGAACCGGGATTTCGAAGCCCGGGCCGTACGGTCTCAAAGATCCATAGTCCGGTATGTTAATATAAAATATTAAAAAAATAACAGGTACGGTTGACCAGGTGAATGTATGGTCAAACGCAGGTTTGACCATTAACCCCTAAACAGGACTACGCCCCTCTTAACTGTATCCATATTCTCGAACCGGGATTTCGAAGCCCGGGCCGTACGGTCTCAAAGATCCATAGTCCGGTATGTTAATATAAAATATTAAAAAAATAACAGGTACGGTTGACCAGGTGAATGTATGGTCAAACGCAGGTTTGACCGTTAACCCCTAAACAGGACTACGCCCCTCTTAACTGTATCCATATTCTCGAACCGGGATTTCGAAGCCCGGGCCGTACGGTCTCAAAGATCCATAGTCCGGTATGTTAATATAAAATATTAAAAAAATAACAGGTACGGTTGACCAGGTGAACCCTAAACCCTAAACCCTAAACCTTAAACCCTAAACCCTAAACCCTAAACCCTAAACCCTAAACCGTCGAATCTAATATTTTTAAAATAGACGATGAAGATTATATCATATTAGAAAGAAAATTATAATATAAAAAAGATATAATGAAAAATAAAATTATAATATGAAAAGTATATAATTAAAAAAAGATACAATTGAATTTTACTTAATTTTTATATTAATATTAAAAAAAGGTTTATATTTACTATTTAGGTCCTATCCCCAAGATCTAAAAATCAGATTTTGGATGATTTGAATATGTAAATTAATGATATATAAATTTTAAGAAAAATAAATTATATAATTATAGATATAATTATAATCTAGTAAAATAGTAAGTTATTAAGATAGTTAGCTGGACAAAATGACACATTAATGTCATCGATATCTTTGTCTGAACATCTTAACTTCGATACCCACTTTTCAATTCACCTCCACCTCTGTCCTCCTTTGTCCTCCTCCGTCAATTCACCTCCACCTTCGTCCTCCTCCGTCAATTCACCTCCACCTCCGTCCTCCTCCGTCCACCTCCGTCCACCTGTACTCTGTGCTCCACCTCTGTACCATCTTCACTCCACTACCCTGCGATACCTCCGTCCTTGCATCTCATCTTCGTAGTTTTGAAGCAGCTCCATCTTCGTAGTTTCAACGAGCTCAATCGACATCTCCATTAAGGTATTTTTGATGAAATTTGTTTCTAAAAATTGAAATTAGGGTTCATACTTGTATTTGGGGATCTGAGAAGATTTTATCACATTATGAAAATACTAACTTATAATGTGTCTCGGTCACTTTTGCCATGAGAATGAGCTCCCATGTACACCACATAATCATTTTAGATTTGATAATCATTAAAAAATTGGACAAATCTCATAATCATTTTAGATTTGATACCTTTTTTCTGGCAAAGGTGGGGGTATGAAGTAGTGATAAGAGAATAAGTGATAGAAAGATGCAAAGGGGAGTGGCAGTAGTGATAAGTGGCAGTAGTCCTTTAATATTATACTTCCTTTATAACAAGTAAATTGTGTTAGTGTTAGTTTGAAATTGTGTTTGTTAGTGTTACTATGTGCTGATTACATTTGTTTTTTTATTTTAAAAGATGGACAAGTCTTGGATGAATGCTGATAGAAGAACAAAAGAGTTCGAAAGAGGAGTGGACGAATTTTTGATGTTTGCATTGGAGAACGGACAGGATGGAAATAAAATCAGTTGCCCCTGTGTAAATTGTGCACATAGTAAATCATGGAAAGCTCGAATTGTGAGGGGCCATCTTTTCCAGAATGGCATCGATCGGAGCTACACATGTTGGATTTGGCATGGGGAGGTAAGTACGGGAGAAAGTCAGTATGCCACTGAAGATACTTCTAGTTCTTCACAATCTGTAGATCAAAACCCGATGAAAACAGAGAATGCCGGTGATACCGATGACAATGCAGATGACGTTTCCCTAGATTCCTCGGATGTATTTAACCATATACAATCTGAACATGAACCCCTCTATCCGAGATGCGAATGATTTACAAAGATGAAGGCTTTAGTAAAATTATATAACTTGAAAGCAAAATATCAAATCTCTGATTCTGGCTTCTCAGAAATTCTTCTTTTGGTTGGGTCTCTGCTTCCAAAAGGCAACAACTTCCCTTCTTCTTTCAGTGAAGCTAAAAAAAGCTTGTGTGCTTTGGGAATGGAGTATGAAAAAATACACGTTTGCCCAAATGATTGTTTAATATACCGTGGAGGTAGAGATGAAGATGCGACCAGGTGCCGCATTTGTGAGGCTTCTAGATGGAAGTTGAATAAAAATGGGGATGAATTGGAAGGGGTTCCTGCCAAGGTTCTCTGGTATTTTCCGTTAATACCACGTTTGAGGAATTTGTTCAGTTCACCTCAAACAACCAAGGAGTTGATTTGGCATGACAAGGAGAGATTGAAGGATGGTAAAATGAGACATCCTGCAGATGCACAGACATGGAAGGAAGTTGACGCTAAGTGGCCTGAGTTTTCTTCGGATCCTAGAAACCTCCGGTTAGCTTTATCGTCCGATGGATTTAATCCGTTCTATAGCACAAATGTTGATTACTCATGTTGGCCAGTTTTGTTGACAATTTACAATCTTCCACCATGGCTTTCTATGAAGAGGAAATATATTATGCTATGTTTGTTAATATCTGGACCAACTCAGCCCGGCAATGATATCGATGTGTTCCTTCAACCACTCATGGAAGATTTAAAAAAGTTGTGGCATGGGAAACAAGTGTAAGACGCATACAAGAAGGAGTATTTTTTGCTTAGAGGCATTTTGTTATGGCAATCAGCGATTATCCAGCCTATGGCAATTTGTCAGGCAACATTATCAAGGGTTATAACGGGTGTCCTGTATGCGTTGATAACACAAAAGCTACAAGGCTAGTTAATTGTCGTAAGTGTGTGGTCATGAGGCATCGGAGGTGGCTGCCGCGTCATCATCCATATCGCCGACAGAAACAAGATTTTGATAACACCGTGGAAAAGGAAACTGCTCCAATTCCCCTAACCGGAGAGGAGGTGCTTCAAAGAGTACAACATTTGAAGGGCCATGTCTGCGGTAAGACACAATGCCAACCTCGATTAAAGAAAGGTGATGTTCGACCTATTTGGAAAAAGGTATCTATATTCTTTGAGCTTGAGTACTGGAAGTTTCTACCGGTTAGACATGTTCTCGATGTGATGCACATTGAGAAAAATATATGCGAAGCTTTACTTGGCACCATGCTTAATATACCAAAGAAAACAAAAGACAAAGAATCTGTTCGTATTGACATGGCTGAAATGGGAATAAAAACCGAGTTGAGGCCAAAAACTCCAGGGAAAAAGGAGAAGTTACCATTAGCATCTTGGAATTTGACTCATTCCGAAAAAAAGGTTGTCTGCTCTTCCTTTCTTAACATGAAGTTGCCTGATGGTTTTTGTTCTAATGTTAGGAGTCTAGTTTCAATGGAAACTCTTAGACTTACTGGAATGAAATCTCATGACTGCCATATGATATTGCATCATTTGCTCCCAATTGCAATTCGATCGTCATTGCAAAAAAGAGTCAGGAACACAATTATCAGGTTCTGCCTCTTCTTTAAGGCAATTTGTAGTAAAATTATTGAGCCTGATAAGTTGGAGAAAATGCAATCGGAATTGGTAATTACTTTATGCCAGCTTGAAAAATACTTCCCCCCTTCCTTATTTGATCTAATTTTTCATATATCGGTGCATCTTGTACGAGAAGTTGAGCTCTGTGGACCAATTTTCCTTAGGTGGATGTATCCTTTTGAGAGATACATGAAGACATTCAAGGGATATATAAAGAATCGGGCTCGTGCAGAAGGTTGTATTGCGGAGGCCTATATAGCAGAAGAGGCGGTGGAATGTTTGGTGGACCATGACGAAGGAACAACTATCGGGGTAACGAAAACTGGTAGACATACTAAGGATGCCATTTGCAGGCCATTATCGGGTGCAACCGTAATAACCCCGAGTAGGACTGATTTGCACGTAGCACATTTGTGTGTTCTCCAGAATACTAATGCAGTTATACCATTTTTCAAGTAAGCCATGAATTTAATTTCTTTATTTTCTTTATTTGCATGCATTTCTTATGTCATTTTTAATGACTCCAGGGAACACATGGCATTTTTAATGACCAAATATCCGGAACATGTAAATGATGAAATGTGGCTAAAGAACAAGCAAAATGAGACATTCCCTAAATGGTTTAAACAAAAGGTATTATGTGATTTTAATAATAGTTTTGTGATTTTTTACAACTCCCTAGCTCAGATGAATCATTTTACTACTTGTTTATTTTTTTCAGATTGCTTCAGATTTGGATGACAAAAAAGAGTTATCAAACGAGATAATATGGATCGCAGACGAACCCAACAAAGATGTTCCTACATTCAGCGGATACAGAATGGATGGGGTTACCTTTAGTACCAGGGATCGTGATGACATGCGTCAGGTTCAGTGCAGTGGTGTGTGTGTAGAAGCCGATACAATGGTTGTGCACGGTAAGGATAAAAACATTGAGCACACATCACATACATATTACGGAGTTATAACAAGTATATGGGAGTTGGACTATAATTACCTTAGGGTCCCTATTTTTCATTGTAAGTGGGTAGATATGAACATAGGCACGAAGGTAGACGACTTGGGATATACATTAGTAAATTTGAATAGGTTGGGCTTTTTAGATGATCCATTTGTATTGGCAAAACATGTTAAACAAGTTTGTTACATTGATGATCCTCTTGATAAATCATGGTCCGTTGTCTTGAAGTTACCGGAGAAAAATTACTATGAAGACAATGAGGCATCTGTAGAAGTAGAACTTGAGAATGACTTCTTTATGCCCAATTTTTCGGATGTTGATGAAGACATTCCTACTAGTTACATTCGAGATGATGTTGATGAACTAATACAACTTCGTAATGTAATAAATTAATTTGTGACTATAACTCTTGATAGATTGTTGGTTGGTTTGTTCTCTTTTGTTTGGACTTTGTTTGGTTTGTTGGATGCCAATTTGGTAGGTTAGTCATCTTTTAAATATATTTTTTTTTCATGTACAGTTCATTAGACAACAGTTTTAAACAGAAGACACTTGTATGAGTTGAAACACACAATAGGCCAGAACCTGTTGTGTGTTGGATTAAGTTCATACAACACTATGTAAAGCACTTGTATTAAATATCATTACACAATCCCACATTGGAAACCACTTGTCTCATTCTAACAATACTTTTTACGAAGTATTGTCTATGCTTCATTCACATAATATTTCGAAAAAATGTTGTGTGTTGGTTCACTTTCACACAACACTATGGATAACATATTGTATGACTTCTAATTAGACAACAGACCTAAAAACACTTGTCTAAATGCAACAACGGTTTTCCTGTATATTGTGTTGCAGGCATTCACACAACACTTATTTGCTAAGGCTTGTCCAATCTTAAAAATACTTATGAATTTACACAACACCCCTGGTCAAGAAATGCTTGTCTGGTAAGATTTATCACACAACGGTTTTGGCCCATTGTGTGAATGTAGGATTACACAATACTTTTTCGAGTTGGAAAATAACAGTTGTCTGATCATTTCGGGCAACACTTTTTCCCATGGGTGTTGTCTGATACGTGTCGTCTATAGCCAGATTTGTTGTAGTGATGCAGTCTACAAGCTTCTCGAAAATATGCCAATGCCTTGGGAGCAAGTGCGTGATGTCAAGGTTTTGTACCATGTCAATGGAGCTATCACGTTTGTGAATGAAATACCGTGGGTGGTTGAACCTATATATTTAGCACAGTGGAGTACAATGTGGTTGATGATGAGAAGGGAGAAGAGGGATCGTCGGCATTTTAAGAGAATGCGGTTCCCTCCATTTGATGATGAGGAGCCCCCACTTGATTATGCTGACAATCTTGATGATTTGGAGCCTCTGGAGCCTATTCAATTAGAGTTAGATGGGCAAGAGGATTCCGCTGTGCATTCGTGGTTTTATGACCACAAACCAAAGCTTGCGAAAACCCCGAACAAGCAATGGAATCTCTCACTTCCTGTAATGGCTACACTCCATAGACTATCGGAGCAGCTGTGCATTCTACTTGTTTGATTTGAAGTCATTCATTACAGCCAAAGCCCTTAACATGTGCATTCCTGGTGGGCCTAAATTTGAACCCCTGTACCGTGACATGGAAAAAAGGGATGAGGATTGGAATGAATTCAATGACATTAATAAAATTATAATTAGATCACCTCTTAGGACAGAGTACAGAATTGCTTTCCCTTATCTATATAATAATAGGCCCCGGAAAGTAAAGCTTTGTGTTTACCACACCCCGATGATAATGTACATAAAAACGGAGAATCCAGCTTTATCAGTGTTTCAATTTGACGAACTGCTTCACCCAATAAGTTCCACAAATCATAGGAAAGTTTCCGAAGAGGAGGATGATTATGATGATTTCTGTTTGCCACAGGGAGCTTGACCATTGCTTGAAAGCACCCTAATTTCCACTGTCACCACTGCTGATGGTATCTCACTATTTTTTGCCCCTCGCCCTTTTAACATGAGATCTGGTAAGATGAGACGCGCTGAAGATATACCCTTGGTATCGGAGTGGTTCAAGGAGCACTGCCCTCCAACATACCCTGTTAAAGTTCGTGTTAGTTATCAAAAGTTGTTGAAATGCTTTGCGTTAAACGAGCTACATCATAGACCACCTAAAGCTCAGAAGAAAAAAAACTTGTTGAAGTCCCTCCAAGATACTAAATTTTTTCAAACCACACAGCTTGATTGGGTTGAAGTTGGGCTTCCAGTTTGTAAGCATGGGCACAACATGCTAAATCTGTTGATACATAGGAAGAATTTAAATTTTCTTCACCTCGATTATAACTTCAACTTGAAGCCTGTGAAGACTCTGACGACCAAAGAAAGGAAGAAGTCTCGGTTTGGTAATGCTTTTCATTTGTGCCGTGAGATCCTGCGTTTGACAAAGCTTGTCGTTGATGCCCATATCCAGTTTCGCCTGGGGAATGTTGATTCGTTTCAATTGGCAGATGCCCTGCAGTATATATTCTCACATGTTGGCCAGTTGACAGGGATGTACCGCTACAAGTACAGGCTGATGCGACAAATTAGAATGTGCAAAGATTTGAAGCACTTAATTTATTACAAATTTAATACAGGGCCAGTCGGGAAGGGACCTGGATGTGGTTTTTGGGCGCCTATGTGGAGGGTTTGGTTGTTCTTCCTTCGTGGAATAGTTCCTCTTCTGGAACGATGGCTTGGAAATTTAATTGCTCGTCAGTTTGAGGGGCGTCATTCGAAAGGTGTGCAAAGACAGTTACTAAGCAGAGAGTTGAAAGCAATTTTGACTTGGAGCTTCGAGCTTCTGTCATGCATGATGTTCTTGATGCTATGGCAGACGGTATTAAGCAAAACAAAGCAAAAACCATTGTGCAGCATCTAATTGAAGCGTGGCGTTGCTGGAAGGCAAATATTCCTTGGAAGGTACCTGGATTGCCAGTTCCAATTGAAAACATGATTCTTCGGTATTTCAAGTCAAAAGCTGATTGGTGGACAAATGTTGCACATTACAACTGTGAACGTATACGACGGGGTGCTACTGTTGACAAGACAGTCTGTAGAAAAAATTTGGGGAGGTTGACTCGTCTTTGGCTCAAGGCAGAACAAGAGCGAAAACACAATTATTTGAAAGATGGGCCATATGTCTCTCCAGAGGAAGCTGTGGCTATATACACTACTACTGTGCACTGGCTGGAATCAAGAAAGTTTTCACCTATACAGTTCCCGCCTTTGTCTTACAAGCATGATACGAAGCTTCTTATCCTCGCTCTTGAAAGATTAAAAGAATCTTACAGCGTAGCTGTGAGGTTGAATCAGCTGCAGAGGGAAGAGCTTGGTCTAATTGAGCAGGCTTATGATAATCCACATGAGGCATTAACAAGGATAAAGCGTAATCTACTTACCCAGCGTGCTTTCAAAGAGGTGGGTATTGAGTTTATGGATCTGTACAGTTACCTGATTCCTGTTTATGAGATCAAACCTCTGGAGAAGATCATAGATGCTTATCTTGATCAGTATCTGTGGTATGAAGCTGATAAGCGCCATCTATTTCCTAACTGGATTAAACCAGCAGATTCAGAGCCACCACCCCTGCTTGTCTACAAATGGTGTCAGGGAATTAACAATTTACAAGGTATATGGGATACTGGTGATGGGCAATGCGTAGTGATGCTTCAGACTAAGTTTGAGAAATTATTTGAGAAGATTGATCTGACAATGTTGAACAGGCTTCTGAGATTGGTTCTTGATCATAATATTGCTGATTATATCACTGCGAAGAACAATGTTGTGCTGTCGTACAAAGATATGAGTCACACAAACTCTTACGGTATTATTCGTGGTCTTCAATTTGCCTCATTTGTTGTTAAGTACTATGTGTTGGGTTTAAACCCAATACGAATAGTATGGGTTTTGGTGATCCAAAACATATATGGATTGGGTAATAATTATATGTTTAGATAATTATTATAGATGGTATATTTAGATACCAAGTATGATAAGGATTATAATTGGAAACCAAGTATGAAAAGGATATCTTGGTGGCTAAGTTTGTGATGGCTATATATACATAGTCATATCGTATTTGTCTGTGGGGAGGTGAAAGCTTAAGAGATGTAGTCTTAAGTATTGTTTGGGGATGCTTGAGCATTGTTGGCTCAAGTATCGGGTTGGGACACCTTTAAGGTGTTATTGTTTTGATGTATTATTGATAATTGTTTGAATTAATAATACAAGTTTGGGACGTGGGTGTTTCCACGTCAAGTATTTGTGTGTTCTTATTTTGTGCTTTGGTAGATCTTGTCAACTTATCGATTGGTTATGTGTGTGCTCTGTTTTGGTGATTGTGAATCTCGGATTGTGTAAGTCCCCTAACCTAACAAGTGGTATCAAGAGCCAAGGTTCGGGTTCGTGATGGATGAGGTTGAGGGAAAGTTCGAGGTTCAATTGGCATGGCAGAGCATGATGAGTGATTTGCTGATAAGAAGATTGCTACTAAAGCGGGTAGAGACAAAGTTACGTGCGGTATGAATTATTCGGTTGGCCTTGCACCGTGGATCAATCCTGTGTTCGGACTCGAGATGGAAGAAGATGGAAGAGGTCATCGCAACTATTTCAATGGCTTGATCAGCCAGGTGAATTATTTGGATGATACTAGTGATTTTCTTTAGGAGACCGAAGGATTGTGAAAGCAAGGATCGGGTGACTCAACATGTGGAAGAGCACTCGTGGTGGTTGATGCACGTGATTTTGCAGATGGATACATCGTTATGGTGAAGAACGATGGTTTGGATGGTTTGGAGGGTCACTATATGGGTTTTAGCGACAGTCAAGATTGAAGGAGCAAGATGAGGAGATTATTGTTCGAGGGGAGGCGTTGGAAGATGGACGTCGATGGCTTTGATGGTTACCGTTCAATCCGATGTGGGTATTGGGTTGAAGGGGATGATTGTTGGGTTTAAACCCAATACGAATAGTATGGGTTTTGGTGATCCAAAACATATATGGATTGGGTAATAATTATATGTTTAGATAATTATTATAGATGGTATATTTAGATACCAAGTATGATAACGAATGTAATTGGAAACCAAGTATGAAAAGGATATCTTGGTAGCTAAGTTTGTGATGGCTATATATACATAGTTGTTATGCCCGAATCTCCGCATAGATCCTAAACAGGCTCAAATGACTATGCAAGGGGCCCACCTCTCTTAATGGGCTCAACCACCTCTCTTAATGGGTTCAATTATCTACTAATGGGCTTAGTTATTGAAGAAGGATCAACAAGACGTGAGGCCCGGTCAGGGATCGCCTCACCTTTATCTCATCATATTATTTGAAGACAATCTCTCGAAGACATGATCCCGCCCTAGGGGTCGCCTCACTATGACCTCCTGCTGCTACTCTAGGCGTCTCATGCTAGCCCGGCCTCGAGGTCGCATCTACAGGGCCGCCTCACTATAGGGGCACCTCGCTACAGGCCGCCTCGCTACAAGGCCACCTCGCTACAGGCCGCTTCGCTACAAGGCCACCTCGCTACAGGCCGCCTCGCTACAAGGCCACCTCGCTACAGGCCGCCTCGCTACAGGGTCACCTAGCTACAGGGCCGCCTCGCTACGGGGCCACCTCGCTATAGGGCCACCTCGCTACAGGGCCACCTCTTGCAACAAGGCCACCTCGCTACAGGAGCACCTTGTCTATCCTCTCACGCTAGGCCTCTGCGCCTCTCACGCTAGGCCTATGCGCCTCTCATGTCGCTCAGCCTCGGGGTCGCATCTACCGGGGTCGCTACCCGGGGATCGCTTCGTTTGGCTCCCGTCAAGGGATAGCTTCGCACATAACCTCCAATGCGGGGTCACTACAGCGAGATCACTATCTCCTCTTCTCTGGAAGGCTCATGGCCTGACCCCTCGAGGTCGCATGAGTAGCTGGACACTAGGGTTCGCTTCGCATGGCCTGACTCCTCGAGGTCGCATGCAAGGCCCTTGTTACTTCTCTATTAGCCAGCTCTATCCGTTCGAGACTATGGGCTTCCACAGCTGGGCCATGGATCACGGATAGGGTTGATGGCTCACTGCCACGTCAGCCCTAAACGAGTGGGCTTGGACTACGGCTTATCTCTTAAAACCCTAGCCCGCCTAGGTAACTTGCTCTCCAAGAACTACGTATGGCTTGATCCCTATAAATAGGGTACGTAGGCACCTTGTTATGGATACGCCTCAGCTCATCCCTGACTATCTATCAACAAGATCAGCCACAAACAAACACCAATCTCCTCCCATGTTCTTCATGTTCATAGCAAAATATCCGTATTTTGCTCCATAAATCCAGCAACCTCCAATTTCGTGTTGTAACGAAATTCTCCCTACAACAATTGGCGCTAGAAGGAGGGGAGTCATTGATTTGGGAGAACGATGACTAACTCGAACAAGAAGAACGGAGAGGCCAACAACGGAGAGGCCGAGGTCGGGCTAGCGTGAGAGGCCGAGGCCGGGCTAGCGTGAGAGGCCGAGGTCGGGCTAGCATAGCGAGACCCCCAGGAGCGACCCCATAGGAGCGAGGTCATGCTTGCACCTAGCGTAGCGAGGCCATGCTTGCACCTAGCGTAGCGAGGCCATGCTTGCACCTAGCGTAGCGAGGCCATGTTTGCACCTAGCATAGCGAGGCCCCACCTAGCGCTGCGAGGCCGCATTCGAGAAGCATAAGCGACGTCACTAAGAGCGAGGCCAAAGTAGGGGCCAAGGTTCGGAATGACCCCCATCTCTTCGTTGAGAGCGTGAGCGGTCCAATCGTCGCGAAGACAGACCCCCCTCTCTTCGAAGAGAGCGCGAGCGGTCCCATCATCGCGACGAGAGACCCCCCCTCTCCTCGTTGAGAGTGTGAGCGGTCCCATAAGTACGAGCCCGACCCCGAGATTGTAAGAAGAAGGATTGTAAGGAGGATCAAGAGGAGTCAAGCTCGAGAAGCTCACTACTGACAAGAAGGATAAGTGATAGAGGCCAAGGCAAGGGTCAAGGTTCTAAATGACCTCCATCTCCTCATCGAGATCGTGAGCGGTCCCATCGTCATGATGACAGACCCCCTCTCTCCTTGTGGAGATCGTGAGTGGTCCCATCGTCGTGACGACAGACCCCCATCTCCTTGTCGAGATCGTGAGGCCCCTATATGATGAAGCTAATGAGGCCCCTATATGGTGTGGATATCGAGATCGTGAGATGCTTCTTCTTGGTGAAATACCTCTACGCCGAGGAGAGGGGGGACGCCCCCGATCCTTGGGGTAAGGGGGGACGCCCCCGACCCTTGCCGACAATGAGGAGGTCTCCGATTAACTCAAGACACTGGGAAGAGCAAGCAACAAATAAGGAGGCTGAAAACGAGGCTATCATTGGTCTCAAGCTCATACTAGAGATGAAGGAAGATAAGCCAAAGTATTTGAAAAATAAAATGAGCTCAAGACCTCAATATCTACATTCTTGTTCAACATAGGGAAGCATGTTATGACATTAAAGAAGCTAAGTGCTCTTGCTTAGCATGATGAGGCCAAGTGCCCTGGGATAGCGTGATGAGACCAAGTGCCCTGGGATAGCGTGCGATGAGGCCAAGTGCTCCGAGATAGCGTAATGAGGCAAAGTGCCCCCGGATATCGTTGATGAGGCCAAGTGCCTTGGGACAATAGTGAAGAGTACAAGTGCTCTGGGATAGCGTTGAAGGAGTCAAGTATGCTTATAGCGGGATCACATCAAATTCCTTTCATTACAAATGGTGTCAACTCCAAATAATACAAGAAGATTGCTGAAACACTTTGATTCCTCATCATATCTACAATGATAATGAGGACTCGGGGGGTAGTGGCATTACATAAACACCTCTTCTAGAAGGACATTTGAAAATTTTCAAGACAAGGCCAACACCTAGCGTTGCGAGGCCACACCTAGCGTTGCGAGGCATCACCTAGCATTGCGAGGCTGCACCTAGCGTTGTGAGGCCGCAAGCTCGATATCTTACAATGCAAGGCCACTTGACCTCATTGGCGATGATGGGTCAATCCGTAAGTCTATACAATGTGGAGCTATCTCTAGGCATGTGTTAAAGTCAATCTACAAGCAAATAAGATCATATGAAGACTCAATCAGCTATCCCAAAGCACTTGGGAAAATTCAAAATTACTAGTTTTCAAAGATTCAAGGCCCACCAGCTACATATGTGAGGTGGGGCTAGAGCCAGCAATATGGATTATGCGAGGCGAAGGAGGAGTACTTTGTGTTCATATGCGAGATGGGTCATCAAACAAGGACGAAGCCGGGGCCGGGATCGAGCTCGTTATTCTAGAGGGTCATAGGTTGAGAAGTGCGAGCCACTAAGGGAGTCCTCTCACTATATCAGTAGGAGGAGGCCTCTCCATAAATGAGGTTGCAAGGAGGCCTTTCAACATGTGAGGCTGTGAGGAGGAGGCCTCTCAACATATGAGTTTGCGAGGAGGAGGCCTCTAAACATATGAGTTTGCGAGGAGGAGGCCTCTCAACATGTGAGGCTGTGAGGAGGAGGCCTCTCAGCATATGAGGTTGCGAGGAGGAGGCCTCTCAACATGTGAGGCTGTGAGGAGGAGGCCTCTCAACATATGAGGCTGCGAGGAGTCCTCTCATTATATCAGAAAGAGAAGACCTCTCCACATATGGGGCTATGGGGAGTCCACTCAACTTATGAGGAGTCCTCAACATAAAGGGAGTCTTTTCATCATATAAGGAGTCTTCTCATCATAATAACAAGGAGTAAGCTCGGAGAAGAGTCCTCTCATCATATTCTAGGAAGAGCTTGAAGACACAAGTGAAAGCATGAGCTCATATATCAGCTAAACAGAAGACATATTTAACAAATTATGACCGCGAGGCCCTATGAGGTCGCCTCTCAAGATCCCTGCAGGACCATATTGTGCTTGGAAGAACCCTTCGAGGTCACCATCACTAACATATACATGGCTTCGCATCAACTGGAAGGCGTCACTTTACTTGATTCCACATTGCATTCATAATGGCAATATGGAATCGGGGGGTAGTTGTTATGCCCGAATCTCCGCATAGATCCTAAACAGGCTCAAATGACTATGCAAGGGGCCCACCTCTCTTAATGGGCTCAACCACCTCTCTTAATGGGTTCAATTATCTACTAATGGGCTTAGTTATTGAAGAAGGATCAACAAGACGTGAGGCCCGGTCAGGGATCGCCTCACCTTTATCTCATCATATTATTTGAAGACAATCTCTCGAAGACATGATCCCGCCCTAGGGGTCGCCTCACTATGACCTCCTGCTGCTACTCTAGGCGTCTTTTGCTAGCCCGGCCTCGAGGTCGCATCTACAGGGCCGCCTCGCTATAGGGCCACCTCGCTACAGGCCGCCTCGCTACAAGGCCACCTCGCTACAGGCCGCTTCGCTACAAGGCCACCTCGCTACAGGCCGCCTCGCTACAAGGCCACCTCGCTACAGGCCGCCTCGCTACAGGGTCACCTAGTTACAGGGCCGCCTCGCTACGGGGCCACCTCGCTATAGGGCCACCTCGCTACAGGGCCACCTCTTGCAACAAGGCCACCTCGCTACAGGAGCACCTTGTCTATCCTCTCACGCTAGGCCTCTGCGCCTCTCACGCTAGGCCTATGCGCCTCTCATGTCGCTCAGCCTCGGGGTCGCATCTACCGGGGTCGCTACCCGGGGATCGCTTCGTTTGGCTCCCGTCAAGGGATAGCTTCGCACATAACCTCCAATGCGGGGTCACTACAGCGAGATCACTATCTCCTCTTCTCTGGAAGGCTCATGGCCTGACCCCTCGAGGTCGCATGAGTAGCTGGACACTAGGGTTCGCTTCGCATGGCCTTACTCCTCGAGGTCGCATGCAAGGCCCTTGTTACTTCTCTGTTAGCCAGCTCTATCCGTTCGAGACTATGGGCTTCCACAGCTGGGCCATGGATCACGGATAGGGTTGATGGCTCACTGCCACGTCAGCCCTAAACGAGTGGGCTTGGACTACGGCTTATCTCTTAAAACCCTAGCCCGCCTAGGTAACTTGCTCTCCAAGAACTACGTATGGCTTGATCCCTATAAATAGGGTACGTAGGCACCTTGTTATGGATACGCCTCAGCTCATCCCTGACTATCTATCAACAAGATCAGCCACAAACAAACACCAATCTCCTCCCATGTTCTTCATGTTCATAGCAAAATATCCGTATTTTGCTCCATAAATCCAGCAACCTCCAATTTCGTGTTGTAACGAAATTCTCCCTACAACAATAGTCGTATCGTATTTGTCTGTGGGGAGGTGAAAGCTTAAGAGATGTAGTCTTAAGTATTGTTTGGGGATGCTTGAGCATTGTTGGCTCAAGTATCGGGTTGGGACACCTTTAAGGTGTTATTGCTTTGATGTATTATTGATAATTGTTTGGATTAATAATACAAGTTTGGGAAGTGGGTGTTTCCACGTCAAGTATTTGTGTGTTCTTATTTTGTGCTTTGGTAGATCTTGTCAAGTATTTGTGTGTTCTTATTTGTGTGTGCTCTGTTTTGGTGATTGTGAATCTCGGATTGTGTAAGTGCCCTGGACCGCCTCAGATGCCCAATGAATTCATTACTTACTGGGACTCTAATGTCGAAACAAGACATCCAATACGATTTTACTCAAGGTACATTGACAAGGTGCATATATTGTTCAGGTTTACTTATGAAGAGGCTCGAGACCTTATCCAACGATATCTTACTGAGCATATGAAGATCTTATCTTGAAAGCTACAGAACCACAGATGGTTTTGTTCAATATATATATGATGACTGGTTGAATAGTATTTCATCTTATACAGCATTTTCCAGGCTTATACTGATCCTGCGTGCCCTTTCATGTGAACAACGAGAAGGCAAAAATGTTACTAAGGCCTGATACGACTGTCATCACTGAACCTCATCATATTTGGCCTTCCCTTACGGACGATCAATGGAAGAAGGTTGAGTTTGCTTTGTGTGATCTTATTCTCTCCGACTATGCCAAAAAGAACAATGTGAACACTTCAGCATTGACGCAATCGGAAATTCGTGATATTATTCTTGGAGCTGAGATTACTCCACCCTCGCAACAGCGGCAAGAAATAGCTGTAAGTCAGTTAACAGCACTCACCACAAAGACTACAAATGTCCATGGTGATCAACTAATTGTCACTACCATAACTCCTTACGAACAGGCTGCATTTAGGTCTAAAACTGATTGGCGTGTGAGAGCAATTTCAGCAGAAAATCTTCATCTTAGAGTGAATCACATATATGTTAATTCGGAGGAGATAAAGGAAACAGGCTACACTTATATTATGCCAAAAAATATATTGAAAAAATTCATATGCATTGCAGATCTGCGGACTCAAATTGCAGGATATATGTATGGTGTTAGTCCTCCTGATAACCCTCAGGTGAAGGAGATTCGATGCATTGCCATGCCTCCACAGTGGGGGACACATCAGCAGGTTCATCTTCCATCACCTCTTCCTGAGCATGAATTCCTTAATGATCTGGAGCCATTGGGATGGATGCACACACAACCGAATGAAATTCCACAGTTGTCGCCTCAGGATCTCACATCTCATGCCCAGATCCTAGAGAACAACAAACAATGGGATGGAGACAAGTGCATTATACTAACTTGTAGCTTTACTCCCGGTTCCTGCTCTTTAGCTGCATATAAGCTTATGCCAACATGTTATGAATGGGGACGAGCAAATAAAGATAGTGGAAGTAATCCTCACGGGTATTTACCTACTCACTATGAGAAAGTCCAAATGCTGCTCAGTGACCGTTTTCTTGGTTTCTACATGGTGCCGGATAATGGTTCATGGAACTATAACTTCATGGGGGTGAAGCACACAAGAAATATCCAGTATGGAATTAAGCTTGGCACTCCTCGCGAGTTCTATCATGAGGATCACAGAACCACTCATTTCTTAGAGTTTAGCACCATGGAGGAGGGTCAAAGCACTGCCGAGGGTGACCACGAGGATACATTTTCATAAAACCGTGTACTGGAGTTTTGTAACACATGCTTTTTGTAACAGCTTACAGCCATAGCCCATAGGTGTTTGAAGGGAATTAGGATTTTAAATCGTTAGGGCCAGGGAAGCTCTCTGTCATAATCTGTAATATTTTTATTTTCTTTTCTGTACTTCGTGTTGAACTATTTAGCTGTATGAATATTTTTTTAACATGGGAACCCGCAGCCGCTACCCTTCGGGTGCGCTCTGGGTAAACCCATGGGCTCACGCAATAGCCTGCAAACCACGTGATCCAAGGCAAACTGCAAAAGTGCGACAGGCTCTGCCCCAGGATGGCATAATCACAAATCCGCCTCCCATAGGAGTCGAACCTGTGACCAAGAGGTGAGATAACCTCTCTTTAACCAACTGAGACAACCCTTGCGGGCTGAGTACATACAACTTGGTGTCATGCTTATCAGAGATATATCGTTATAAAAAAGTGGTGGAGTGATTCAATTTTGCAAGGGGATTAGCTCTCTCTACGGATAGTTATGCAATGCCAAAATTGGTTCCGAAAACAAATGTTAAAATTAAGAAACCGTCAATAGTCATCACAATTCACACACTAGCTCCTTCTTTGCCTCTAAACACTGTAATCAAAATTCCAGCTTTGGTTCATCCATAATACTTCTACCAGTGTAAATATTGCATGCAAACATGTATACAAAACTACCATGTCCATCAATATATTTAAACCTGCCTCGCAATGCATATGGAACTTTGTGTATATTCCCAACCTATTTATTGCACCTCAATGCAGGATTCTACTCTAGTTACCACAACTAGCAACGAAGCCTCAACCATTGTCAGTCAGACGCTCCTTGGCGCTTCCTTGGTGCTTTTTTTATCTGGTTGCATATACCACCTCTTTTCCTTTAATACACAGTACGAAGCTGTTTCTTTGTGAAGGTAAAACCACTTCCTTGTTAGCACATGTTGTTAGTCTACAACTGAGTTTTATGGTTAAGAAAAGCCCCTGGCCCCTTGAAAATAGTTTTGTCGAGTGCAAATCTGGTAAAGATAATCTTTTAAATCAGGAAGCAAAGCAGCCTTAGTAATGAAATAGAAACTCAGAATAAATTAGAACAAGTATAAGCTGCTGCTATATTTTCAGCAAAGTTATTTTTAAACATTATCATGTCTTCATGTGTTAGAATTCACGGTTCATACTTAAATACTTTAAACCAAATTCTTAGTCCAAGTTTAAGCATTAGGCCGGTTTTTGTTTTTTACAGTTTTCATGCATGGAATGGAACCTTCACCCAAACAAATTGTAAGTGCTTGCAACTTTTACCACATTGATCCGCTTACCTTTAGGTCCGCCTCTGCACGAAAATAAACCTTAATCATGACCAAGTACAGTTCAAACTGTGTACGTCTCTGTTACTTGTACGATGTAGAGAACGGATTTGAACAACGATTTCCAACTCTAGATAGACCGTCGGATAAATTATTATGTTTACAGAGTATATATATATATAGTTTCTCCGAGAGCATTGTTCTACTGGGTGAAAGTAATGCTAATTTTACTAGCACAAGTAATCAATCAATATCTATCAATATATATATATAAATATATATAAAAAATATAAAAAATATTATATAAGTCATTATAATATATGTTAAAAAGTTGGGATTTCGGTTTTAACGAGAGAGCGGCTCAATCGAAAGATTCATATTTAACAAGAAACTAGTTGATAAAGCCGCGCTTCGCGGCGGCGTTACAATATTTTAAAAAAATTCAATACATTTATGTTATATTATAATATTAATATTAAATTTTAATAATTAAATAATCTTCTCTAATGAATCAATTTCTTGTTAAATACGATTCTTTCGATTGAGCCGCTCTTTCGTTAAAACCGAAATCCCAACTTTTTAACAACTTATATAATATTTTTTATCTATAAAATCGAACTGTAAAAATAAAAAGAAATTTATGACTTCAGTATCAAATTCTAATAGCTAATACAATCTTTTCTAGCGAGCCGCCTTCCCGTTAAATACGTTTCGAGCCGCTCTTATTTGAAACCGAAATTCTAACTTCATTATATAAATAGAGTAAATTCAAATTTTTTTATTCTTTAAACTTTCTAATATTTATGGAATTTTAAAAGATGAATAAACATTTTATATTTTATGTATATTATAGATATTCTTGTATTTATTTATAATTTCCGCATGGGAATGTCTTTCTGTTATGTTAACATATCAAAAAAAATTAAAATACGAAGACTTTTCGTTACGGGAATAATATTCCATTTATGGATATATTTTTGTAATGCAAGTATAATTAACTTGTATAAAAAAGTTAAAATAAAAGATTTCTAGGAAAAAAGATGTATAGTTTTAAAAAATCGTATAAGATGCACTACAAGAAATTTGGCCAATTATGACGGCCAACTTGCGACGGAAACAATTTTCGCGCCCAACTTACGACGGAATCTCAAATCTGTCGTAAATTTCGCGCCCAACTTACGACGAAAATTAAATTCGTCGCAAGATAATTAGTTTATTAATAAAATTTAGCTCCAAACAATTAAAATTTAATTGAAAAATAATTGCAACGAACTTACGACGAATTGTCCGTCGTAAATTCATTTTTGCAGTGAACTTACGACGAATCTTCCGTCATAAATTTCTTTATCTTAATAAAATTTAATTTTAAAAAAAATTACCTTTCTGATGGTGAAACAATGATGTTTGGCAGTAAATTTATGACGGAAAATCCGTCGTAAGTTCGTCCACCACTCAACTTACGACTGAATTTCTGTCGTAAAGTTTGGGTAACTTACGACGGATTATGAAGATCGTCGTAATTCTGTCATAACTTATGACGAAATATCTGTCATAAGTTACCCAGAATTACGACGATCTTCATAATCCGTCGTAAATATATATTTTTCTTCAATATTTTTTCTTATTTTTCACTATCTAAATCAATTTTTTATTTTTTAAAATTTTGGGAATATCACTTATTTAGATATATATTAACATCCGTACGGTTGGATCGCCGATAAATATTTTTAATAAAATAAAAACAACAATATGGGATAAAGTACTAGTTAGTAGTACTAGTCAAATCAATAATTGACTACTAATTTCACTATCCAAATTAATTTTTTATTTTTCAAATTTTGGGGATATCAATAAATTATATATTTATTATGAATTTATCTATTATTTTAAAATAGATTAGATATATTTTTTAATGATATAATTTTCTTAAATTTTCTCATATACTACGTGTGTATTTTAGTAATGATCAACTTGGATTTAAATGATATTATTAAACTTATATTATAAATTTATAGTAGTCGTCTAATATATTATAATAAATCCTTTATTATCATACATGAGTCTACCACACCACATGGTTAACCAATAAAAAACGAGGAATTATTATGATAATTGTGAATTGTTTGAGCGGGGATGTGAATGTTATGATAATTGTTTGATAATATTGATATTAATTCAATTGGTATAAATTGAAGATTATTTTATACTTAAATTTTAATAAAATAATTTTTTTCTAAATTATGATTTAAATAATATGTTTATATTAATTAATTATTTAATTTTGTAGAACGCTAGTTTCTATTATAAATTTTTTTAAATATTATTTTTGAATGTTTCAATTATTTATATTTTTATTTTAAATACATGCTTATTATAAAATATTAGAAAGCCACTATTAAATAATTCATGCACAACCAAGTGGTCATCTTATTTATTTATAAGGAAAGTCACCCCTCATCCATTTTTTTTATATTTTTATACAGAATTCTAGAAAATAGAAAATAATCAATTTAAAATTTAACAAATACTCTTATTAATTTTGTGTGCGGGGAAATAATATAGTATATTTTAGTGAGTTGGAAGATAGTATCTTCTATTATTTGTGTGAAACATTAATTTTATTCATGTCTAAATCTTTACAGAACATCCAAATTTACATGCTAGGCCACGTGTCACATTACTA
The DNA here is from genome assembly GCA_036435485.1 of Saposhnikovia divaricata. Lineage (NCBI taxonomy): Eukaryota > Viridiplantae > Streptophyta > Magnoliopsida > Apiales > Apiaceae > Saposhnikovia > Saposhnikovia divaricata. Next base: position 130,011,054 of record CM071594.1, on the reverse strand, counting down.
TTGGATAATACTTGAGCACATGGATTGTGCTTCTTTAAACAATTGGAAGCCGTTGGATGCAATTAACAAGATCTCGACCGTTCAATTTTTTTTTTTTCATTCTAACTCTATTCTTTCTCATATCAGTCTGGATGTACACGAGGTCAGGATGTTTCCGGTTTGAGTTTGTAGATCTCTTCCTCATATTCGTGTCTTTTACCTACTCCCTCCGTCCCATTTTATATGAACCTTATTCCTTTTTGGGACGTTCCAAAAAGAATGAACCTATTATACTTACTATTTTTGAACACTACTTTTCACTATTACACCCACTACTTCTCTATTTTATACTCATTTAAACACTATTACACCCACTACTTTCTTACACTATCTCAAATCTATTATTAAAAATTAATAGGTCCCACCACTTTACCCACTTTTCAACTAACTTTATTCTTTTTTTACTACATTTTCTTAATCTCCGTGAAAGTCAAACCATGTCACATAATTCGGGACGGAGGAAGTACAATTCTTGAGACTTCAGTTCTGTGTTTGCTTCAGTCGAATGTTAATGTTAATATGCATATTGTAAACGTGTTCATTACAAATGTTAATTGGGGCATATCAGATACGACAGACCGACTTCTGAAATCAGACAAGAACAATTGTTAATTGTTGCAATGTTGGAGTTGGATTATGTCCAATCGATGGTCCATGGAGAATATTTAGCTACAAAGAATTGAATGTGGCAACAAATGGCTTTAGTGAGGAGCACAAACTTGGAGAGGGAGGATTCGGAAGCGTTTACTGGGGCAAAACCTCCGATGGACTTCAGGTAACTATGTAAAAATGGTATAAACTAGTCCACTTAAATTAGTTTCCCTCCCATTGGTAGTGATGCATCAATGCTTCCTGTTACCAAGAGCAAAGGGGTGTCGCTTTGACATTGTTTTTGTGTAGCAATTGTTACATCACAATATACAAGTATGATGAGTTTTAGTTTCTTATTATTTATTTCTCTTTTAATATCTGATTGTGTGTAGATAGCTGTAAAGAAATTGAAATCTATGAATTCAAAAGCAGAGATGGAATTTGCTGTGGAGGTTGAAGTTTTAGGAAGGGTACGACACAAGAATTTGTTAGGGCTTAGGGGTTACTGCGCTGATGCTGATCAACGCCTAATTGTATATGACTACATGCACAATCTCAGTTTGCTATCTCATCTACATGGCCAATTTGCAACTGATGTTCAATTAGATTGGAAGAAAAGAATGAAGATTGCTATTGGTTCGGCTGAAGGTTTGGTGTAAGTTTTTATTTTTTTATTAGTTGTAGCGTTTTACATATGTTCGATGACACCAAGAAATATATACAATTCCAATCTTTTAATATTTTGTGTACACGGTGGTAGGTATTTGCACCATGAAGTATCACCCCACATTATCCACAGAGATGTAAAGGCTAGTAATGTATTACTCGATTCAAATTTTGAGCCATTAGTCGCTGATTTTGGTTTTGCTAAGCTTATTCCAGATGGCGTTAGCCACATGACCACTCGAGTCAAGGGTACATTGGGATACCTAGCACCAGAGTATGCTATGTGGGGAAAGGTTTCTGAGAGTTGTGATGTGTACAGTTTTGGGATTCTGTTACTAGAGATCTTCACTGGAAGAAAGCCAATTGAGAAGCTCCCTGGTGGTGTTAAAAGGACAATCACTGAATGGGTAGAGCCACTGAGATAACAGTGGAATTAAGTACTGGAATTATAGTGGTCGCGGTTTGGATAACATTTGGATAACATTAAGTACTGGAATTATAGTGGTCGTGGCGTGGCCTGAACTCAAGGTCGCCGGAATGATAGCGTTCGCAACGTGCAGCACAAAAGACAGGGAGAGGACGGAGATGGGTGTTGATATTTGGGTTCAGTTGGTGAGGTGGGTGTAGAACCTGCGAATATGGTGGTAGTGGTGGTGTGTTCATTTCATGATGTGGGTTCTGGTGCCGGTTTCTGGAATTTCCAGATTCCGGTGCTATTTTTTTTTAAAATGTGTTGACTTAACTAACGACGGTTTTTTCCGTCATAAAAAATAAATTTATGACAGTTTATTTCGTCGTAAGTTTGTTTATTATTTTATTATAGAAAGTGGGTCCCCTCATTAGAACTTGTGACGAAAAATTGAACTTGTGACGAAATTTTTACTTGTGACGAAAATCCGAACTTAAGACTCGAGCAAAAACGACGATTTTTTTCCGTCGTAATTGGTATCAATTGTGACGATTTCAGTGTTAAATTTCCGTCATAAATGGTCATTTTTCTTGTAGTGATGTCTACACCGTCCTCGTATTCTACTTCCAATAAAACATTTTATTTTATCTATTAATTATATATTTAAACATCTTTTGTACCGTCTTATCTAATGAATCGCTTTCTTGTTAAACACATTTATTACTATTGATTCGCTCTCTCGTTAAGACCAAAAACCTAACTTTTACATATATTACTTGTATGATAATGTTTATCCATAAAAATCAAATACTAAAAATAAAATAAAATTTATAACATCATATGATATCTTAATAGCTAGCACGATCTTTTATAGTGAGCCGTCTTCCCGTTAAACACGTTTCGAGCCGCTCTTGTTTGGGATCGAAATTCTAACTTCATTACATATTATTGATGTTACTTATCTTTCACAACAATTTTTTTCCTTAAAATCAAAACCTAAAAAATAGAGTGAATTCCAATTTATACTTTCTCTTAATTTTCTAAAAATTTTGGAGTTTTAGAAAATAAAAACACATCTTATTTTCTCTTTATATTATAGATACTCCTATATTTATTTAGGATTCCTACATGAGATTGTTCTTTTATTATGTTAACACATCAATTCTTTTCTTTTTAAATACGGTGACTTTTTTCATGACAATAGTATTGGATTTATGAATAAATTTCCTAATATAAGTATAATTAAATTATATAAAAAATATTTAATTTAAGAAGATCGTACTTTCTATAAAATATTTAATTATATGTCTGCTCTATATATTCAAACACCTATTCTAGTTCTAGTAGAACTTTTATTTATATATTTTTTCTACAAATTCGAACTCTTATTCTCTATAAATTCGAACTCCTATTCTACTTCCAATAGAACTTTTAATTGTATGTCTTATAAATACTTATTATACTTCCAATGGAACTTCTAATCATATGTCTTTCCTATAAATTTGAACTCTTCTCCTTTATAAATTCGAACACCTATTCTACTTCTAATATGCTAATTGATATTTTTATATTTATTAGTGTTTAAAATTCTAGAAAATTAGAAAAATCGATTGACACGATATTAGAGCGCCACCTAAACTCCCGCTATCCTCCTTTATATATATATATATATATATATATATTGATTGATTCATTAGATACAATTATTTAATTATTAAAATTATAATATAACGTAAATGTATTGAATTTTTTTAAAAATATAAATTGTAACGCCGTCGCGAAGCGCGGCTTTATTAACTAGTCTATTATATATATATAAAGGAAATTCCCCGGGCGTTTGGTGGAGCTCTAGAATCGCTCGAATCATATTTATCTATTTTTCTAGAGCTCCTCAATTTTAATAATTAATATTAAAATTTCCTTCTTTAGTTCCTATTTTTTTGGAAAGAAGTCAAAACTTCCTTTTTTAACATTAACGTTAAAATATTCGAAATAAGAAAGGTTTTCGAATTTGTAGAAAAGAAGAATTCAAATTTACATATTCAAAATAGAAAATAAATTTTATTTTTTTATGTTAACATCTTCAAAATAGAAAAGGTTTTCGAATTTGTAGGAGAAAAAAAATATCTATATATCTATCTATCTATCTATCTATCTATCTATCTATTATCTATCTATTATATATGTAAAGCATCTATCTATCTACCTATCTATCTATCTATCTATCTATCTATTATATATATAAAGGAAATTTTCTATTATATATATAAAGGAAATTCCCCGGGCGTTTGGTGGAGCTCTAGAATCGATCGAATCATATTTATCTATTTTTCTAGAGCTCCTCAATTTTAATAATTAATATTAAAATTTCCTTCTTTAGTTCCTATTTTTTAGAAAAGAAGTCAAAACTTCCTTTTTTAACATTAACGTTAACATATTCGAAACAAGAAAGGTTTTCGAATTTGTAGAAAAGAAGAATTCAAATTTACATATTCAAAATAGAAAATAAATTTTATTTTTTTATGTTAACATCTTCAAAATAGAAAAGGTTTTCGAATTTGTAGGAGAAAAAAAATATCTATATATCTATCTATCTATCTATTATATATGTAAAGCAATAAATATATAAAGTAAATCCTATTTTTAATATAATTAAATAAAAGTTAATCCTATCCATATTTTTATTATATTATATTATTATATAAATATAATCCTAATCTTTGTTTTAGAACTCCTCAAGTTTAATTAAATAAAATATAATATCTATTACATATATAAAAGAAATTCCCCGGGTGTTTGGTGGAGCTCTAGAATAGCTCGAATCATATTTATCTATTTTTCTATAGCTCCTCAATTTTAATAATTAATATTAAAATTTCCTTCTTTAGTTCCTATTTTTTTAGAAAAGAAGTCAAAACTTCCCTTTTTAACATTAACGTTAACATATTCGAAATAAGAAAGGTTTTCGAATTTGTAGAAAAGAAGAATTCAAATTTACATATTCAAAATAGAAAATAAATTTTATATTTTTATGTTAACATCTTCAAAATAAAAAAGGTTTTCGAATTTGTAGGAGAAAAAAAATATCTATCTATCTATCTATCTATCTATCTATTTTAAAAAACTTCCTTAAATATTTTATTTAAAACTAATTTTATTTTATTTTAAATGTTTTATTAATATTTTAGTTCCTATTTTTTAGAAAAGAAGTCAAAACTTCCTTTTTTAACATTGACATTAACATATTCGAAATTGAAAAGGGTTTTCCAATTTGCATGGAAGAATAATTCAAATTTACATATTCAAAATAGAAAAAAAAATTATATTATTATATATATAATCATTATTTTTAATAATCAAATTTTATCATCATATTTGTAACTATTTTCATATTCTTTTAATTTTTGTCTTCCTCTATATAATAGGTTTATGTGGATAGGTTTTAAACTATTTAATGATTTGGTGTGTGTTGGTGGTTATTGCAGGGTGATGAACATGCAAGATCTTCCAAATTTTATATTTTATATTTTATATGGAGTAATGAATTGCAACAAACATACCAGGTTTACACAAACTTATGCTAAAAATAAGTTATAATTGTATGATAATTGATAGGCGACTACCATACTTTGTAGATATAGATTTGTTTGTCCATGAACGTGATTCTTTTTTTTTTTTTATTAATGACCTTATTTTACTTTTTAGGGAGTTTTCATATTTATCGATTTCATTATCACTATTTTAGGATAGTTTAGGATTTTAAATATCGGATGAATTTGAGTTTTATATTCTACACTAATATTATTTTTGTACAACGACCGTTATTTGTATATCTTCTGTCATAGACGAGACAATAATAAATTTTAAAAAATAGGAAATAATGAATTTTTTGAGAGCTTACTTTTTATTTTTTTTAATATGGCGTAAGTGCCTCCACAAACGCTCCCCGGTAAGTTTTTAATGGTATAAATTGCCCAGTAAAAAAGAGATTTTGCTGCAGCTTGGCTTGGAACATGGGTTGATGAAGCTCAGTTACACACGACATAGTGATATTCATATCATGGTAATTTTTCTTAGTACACCATAATTTTTTTTTCAAAAAGGGTTACAATACTTGACGTGATAAATCCAACTGGTCAAGCACCGTACAATTTCCAAAACATAAATATTTATTTCACGTTTCAGTTGGGTCTATATACAACTAATATTATTCTTTAACCTAACTCAATATTTTTTTTTAAATCATTTATTATATGTTATTTAATTGTTATCGTCACCTAGCGAGTACACAATCAAAATTATATAAATTATATATTTGTATATAAAATATCGTCTTTACTAATTTATATGATATTATAAAAGTTTATTTTTCAAATTTACTATTATATAAGAAAATTTAATATAAGTCCATCTCCCACGATAGACATTATAAATTATTATGATAAATATGTGTATTTAAGTCCTTAATAATTATTTAAATTATCAGAGTGGTCGAATCCTATTTATCTATTTTTCTAGAGCTCCTCTATTTTAAATAACTAAAATAAAAACTTCCTTCTTTAGGTTTAATTTTTCAGAAAAAAAAATCAAAACATCCTTTTTTAACAATAAAATTTTCGAAATATAAAAGGTTTTCGAATTTGTAATGTAGAAGAAGTCAAATAATATATTCGAAATAGAAAAAAAAAATTATATTTCAGAACTTTCTTTTTAACATTAACATCTTTAAAATAGAAAAGTTTTGAATTTTTATGAAAGAAGAATTCAAATTTACATTTTCGAAATAGAATAGAAATTTTGTATCTATATATATATATATATACAATCATTGATTCTAACTTTAAAATTTTATCACCGTGTTTATAACTCTTTTCTTACTTCCATTTGTTTTTTACTTCGTCTATTTTTTTCAATTTTTTAATTTATACTTATTTTGTTTGTTTTTTTGCCGCGAAACGCGGCTTATATGTTTTTATTACAACGGGTGTCAGCCTAAGAAAATTTGATACAAAATCGACATAAAAAATAAGTATATAGTTTATTTATTTATTTATATATAATAAAATTTATACATTACTGTGTTCATTAATTTATTTATAAAAAATTTCTTTTCGATTTTTTTCTTAAATTATTTTTAAAAAAAATTAAAAAAGAGATCGTGCCAGGCGATCATGATCAATTGATATCTGTAAAATTTTATGTTTGCTTTTTGTCTTTCCTTTTAACCACTCTTCGTTTCTTTGTCTATTTTGACCATAAATTTGATTTATATGTATACGTTTGTGGAAAGAATTTTGGTGATACAAGCATCGAAATATTTGTTATAATATGAGTATTTTTCTTTAAACACTGTTAGCATCATACTTTATTATGATTCTGCTTTCAAATTCTAATTACACTGATTCTTTTATAGTTTTTTTACGTTTTTTAAACCAAAATTAAAGTAAAAAAGTATTTTAATATTTAAATTTTTATTATTGTATATACTTGGTATTTGTAAAATATATGCAACGGGTGCCGGCCTAGAAATTGTGAGACAAAATCGATAAATCAAAGTCAAAAAGTATTTTAATATTCAAATTTTTATTATTGTGGATGCTTAGTATTTTTATAATATATACAAACGGATGTCGGACTAAACAATTGTGAGGAAAAATTGGTATAAAAAATATATGAATAATTTATCTTATTATCTATGTATATTTAATTTATATAATATTGTGTTAACCAAATTATATTGATATTTTAGATATATTTAAAATTTAAAAAAATAATTGTGAGGCAAAATCGGTAAATCAAAGTCAAAGAGCATTTTTGTATTTAAATTTTTATTATTGTGTAAACTTAGTATTTTTATAATATATACAACGGGTGTCGGCCTAAAAAGTCGTAAAATCAAATCGGTATAGAAAAATATATGAATAATTTATCTTATCATCTATGTATATTTAAAATATACAATATTATGTTCACCAATTTATATTTATATTATAAAAATGTTTTTGTCGGTTTTTTTTCCTTAAATGATCTTTATTTAAATATTTTTTTAAAAAAAATAATAAGGCCGCCACAAAGCGCGGCTTAGTCGACTAGTCTATTATATATATAAAGGAAAACCCCCATGCGTTTGGTGGAGCTCTAAAATCGCTCGAATTCTATTTATCTATTTTTCTAGAGCTCCTCTATTTTAAATAATTAAAATCAAACTTACTTCTTTAAGTCCTATTTTTTAGAAAAGAAAGTCAAAACCTTTTTTAAGTTGTATAAAATAAACCATTGTACAAAAGGAAAGTGAAAACCTTTTTAAAGTTGTATAAAATAAACCATTGTATAAAAGGTAAGTATAACCTCTAATTTAAAATTTTCTTCTTTAAATCCTATATTTTTTGAAAATAAAGTCAAAACCTTTTTTAAGTTGTATTTTATCTATTTTTCTAGAGGTACTCTAAATTGATTCATGCGTTTAGTGGAGCTCTAAAATCGCTCGAATACTATTTATCTATTTTTCTAGAGCTGCTCTATTTTAAATAATTAAAATCAAACTTCCTTCTTTAAGTCCTATTTTTTAGAAAAAAAGTTTAAATTCCTTTTTTAACATTAACATTAATATATTCGAAATCAAATTATAAACCCAATCAAAACTTTCTTCTTTAGCTCCTATTTTTTAGAAAAGAAAATCGAAACCTTTTTTAAACAAAATAAGAATATTTATAACTGAAATATCAAAATTTCCTTTTTTAAATCAAAATTGAGGCCTCTAATTCAAATATTAAAAGTTAAATTTTCTTTTTAATGTCCAAAATTTTAAGGAAGGAAATAGTCCTCCAAAATTATAAACTAATCATATTCAGAATCTATTAAAAGCTCTATTTTAAGAAAAAGATGATATGGACTTATAATTAAGGTTTTATGTTTTGTTTAGAGCTACGTGAATTGTTTTAATTCCTTACTTGCTTCTTAAATTATATATTAAGATGTTTGGCTTTCAATTTATGCTACAAGTACTTTTGAGAGCATCTTCTTCTCAACTAAGTTCATGATACGTAACCAAAATTAAAGTTAAAGAGAATTTTAATAATTAATTTTTTTATTATTGTATACATTTAGTATCTTTATAATATACAATGAGTGCCGACATAAATAATTTTGAGACAAAATCGCTAAATCAAAGTCAAAGACGATTTTAGCATTTTAAATTTTATTATTGTGTATGCTTAGTATTTTTATAATATATACAACGGGTATCGGCCTAAAAGATCATGGAACCAAAGTGGTATAAAAAATGTAAGCATATTTTTATAATATATATAACGGGTGTCGGCCAAAAAAATCGTGAGTCAAAAGCGGTATAGAAAAATATATGAATAATTTATTTTTTTTATTTATGTATATTTAATTTACAATATTGTGTTCACCAATTTATATTGATATTATAGATATATTTCTGTCGATTGTTTTGATAAATAATTTAATATTAAATTTAAAAAAAAATGTTATAAGGCCGTCGCGAGGCGCGGCTTAGTCTCAATCTATTTTTATAATTTTTACGAATTTTAGGATTTAAACACTAATAAATATAAAAATATCTTTTAACAGAAGTAGAATATAAGGACGGTGGTGACATCTTTTACGATATTCTAAAATTATATATTTTTATACAAGTTATTTATGCTTCTATTAGGAAAAAATTTCATAAATCTAATACTAATCTCATAAAAAAAGTCTTCGAATTTAAAAAGAAAAGAACCGATGTGTTAACATAATAATAAAAATTCTCATGCGGGAATCTTAAATAAATACAGGAGTATCTATAATATAAAGAGAAAATAAGATGTTTTCTTATTTTTTAAAACTCCATAAATTTTAGAATGCTTGGAGAAAATAAAAATTGGAATTCATTCTATTTTTAGGTTTTGATTTAAGGAGAAAAATTGTATAAGATAAATATTATCAATGTTGAGTATTGAATACAGTAAAAGAATACAGAGGGGGGGGTGAATGGATTCTTGAACTTTTCTTCGTTCTTGAATCTTTGCAGCAAGATAAGTGATGAGTGTGTGAGATATGAAGATGCGGATAATTAAAGACAAACACAACACAATATCACTTTAATCTAATATCTTATTAGATTAAGATTTTGCTACAATCTGTGAATACAAATGATAGTATTCTCAGCTTCGCTTTTCTCAGAGAGATATTTTCTGGGTATTTGAGAAACTTCAACACCTTAACAGCTAAGGAAGTGAGGCTGTATCCTTATAGACATGGATACACCCACTTACTACAAATGAGGTAGGTAAAAACAAAAACACTTTCCAGTCTGTCTATCTCATTTTAGTAAGAGTCCAAACGGCTACAGATTTGACTTTGAAAAGCCTGTTTAGATCCACTTCTTCAGCTCCTTGTCCCTTGTCTTATCTCTCCAAGCTTCTTTGTAGGCTTTCCAGCATGCTTTATAGGACAGAGTCAAATAAAGTATCCTGGCTTGTTGCAGGTTTCTGACTTGTACAATTCTTCAGTATTTTGTCCTCAAGAATGTATTCGAGAAGTGACTAAGTGAGTGATTCGAGAACTGGAGTTGACTTGATCGATAACTCTGAGTTCTCGAATAGTGTTATCTTGTCATATCGAATCACTTCTCGAATAGCTCTTTTCTCTGGGACTCCTTGAGATATCGAATAGAGCATTTTGACATATCGAATCCCTGAGATATCGAATAGCATATCGAGAGATATCGAATAGTGTCTTCTGAGATATCGAACTCCAGACTTCTCGAATGCTAGACTTCTCGAATAAACAAATGTACTTCTCGAATTAGTACTTAGGCAATTTCTTCATTTCTTCAATTCTTCAAATCCCAACTGTGATTATTTGACAGTCTTCATTTCCTTGCTTGAGGCATGAACCTTAGAACTTCTTTCAAGCTTTATTCTTGACTTAGTAGGTACAGTTACACAGATAGAATTTGATGCCTATTACATAGTACAAACAAGTAGAAACTCTACAACTAGAGGTTCCCTCAGTTAAGAGGTCATGTAGGTAATGCATAGCATTACGAACCACTTGGGCTTGTTATTAGATGTATTCAGGCATGCCTCTGTGACTAACAATCTCCCCCAAATTGTGAGTAAGACCCTTAGTCACAATTTCATGTCTGATAACAAGCCTAACATACATAAAGATAAAACTTGACAGTACAGGTATGAATTTCCATTAGCAATTTGGATAGAACTACAGAGTGAGTAATCTTACAGCCTATGATGAAGAACTAGCCATTGTCTTTTGATTCCCTTTCCATAGCTTTGGCTTGAAATTCATCATATTCTTTCTCTCTTCTCTCTTTCTCCTTCCTTGTATTCTCATCCATAGCTTTTATTATTTCTGCCATAGCATCCAATTCTTCAAGCAAAATTGAGTCTTTGAAATCTTCAAGTACTGGTTCCAGAGTATTTGCAGGATAGTGGTTGAGTAGATTCATTCTGATGTTGACTTGATTTCCATTTCTCCTCCTATACTTTACCATGTAGGGGTTGAACTGAACTCTACACAAACCCTTTTTCCTCAGCTTTTCTGCTTCACTTTCCAGTCTCTCAATTTCTCTCTCTCTTGCCAGCCATTTCTCAAAACACCCTTTTCTGACTTTTTCCTCATGATCTCTCTTCATTTTCACAAAATCAATTAGCTCCAGCTTCCATACTCTCTCCACTTTATCTTCTGAGCTCAACAGTGCAATGATTCTCTCTATGTCATATAGCTTGCCCCAGTGTTGACATCCTCCTTGTTTGAATTTCTCCTCCCTTCCATCAGAATATTTAATCTCAAGGCAATTATCAACAATGGCAACATGATAGATTCTTTGAGCTTGCAAAAATTGCAGTTGGTCTACATCATAATCTTCATCTAGTGGTTGGAGTTTTAGGCCTGGATAGATTGTCAGGGTTTTTGATATGGTTGGCTTTGATTTCCTTGCAGCTTGCTTGAACTTGATTCTTTTTACATGATTACTTGGCAGCAGTATATGACCTTTGTTTGTAGACCATTGTAGTATTCCATTAGCAGTTTGCTTTTTGAAACATACAGATAGTTTGACTTGAATCTTCTTCTCTTCTTGAGGTGGCAAGACAGTTGCAGAAGCCATAGATGCAAATTTTGAAAGGTCACTACTGGCAGCATTCACCCTAGACTTAGAGTCTTGCGTTGTGGTGAGGTTACTGTCAGCAATGCCTGAGGCTTGCTGTCTTCCACTTTTCCTCTCAGAGCCTTTACCTTGATCATCATCATTCTTCCTCTTCTCATCATCCTTCTTCTTCTTCTTGTCTTCATCACCTTTATTACTCCTGTGATGTCTTCCCCTTCTGTCACTTTTATCTTCATCCTTGTCTTGATCTTTGCTTGGGTTGAACTTAGCAGTCTCAGATACAATGCCAGTTGCAATATATGACCTGAGATAAGATATAGCTTATAATTCTTCTGCTGTTCTTGATCCCTTCTTCTTGATCAGTTTCTCAATGATGGCTATGATGAGATTTTTATTTTGAGGAGTTAGATGCTTAGGAATGACCAGCTGCTTGATATCTTCAATTCTTGTTCCAGCCTGGTAGATAATAGTTCTAGGATCTGTGAAAACTTCAGGTAGCCTTGAAGGTTGACCATTCCTCAAGTCATCATGAAGACTCTTGTTGTTCTCATTTCCCTTCTCAATTAGTCCAAGGAGCACATTCACTTCTGAGTGCTTTAGACTCTGTAGAGTATTGATGGTTAAGTGCCATATCTTGTTCTTTCCTACCATCAATATCTCCTTGAGCCATAGATCATTAAGCCTCCTTGGTACTACAGTGAGACAGTCAATCTGACTCTTCAAACTCTCATGATATAGCAGAGCATCACCAGCCTGTTCTCTAGAGACTTTCAGAAACTCCAAGAATGCATCATCATGATAGACATTTGAGTTTGCAATTTCTTGTAGCTTGGCCTCAGTGACCACCTTCACTTCTACTGGCTTGGCACTCTTAGATATTGAGATTCGAGGCTTGTCAGATGGCATACTCCCTGCAACCACTGTGGTTGTGATAGACTGCCTTTGACCATCAGGAGTAGTGATGTGCACAGTTGGTAGAGTGACAACTGGCAGAGAAGTGGGAGGCTTGGGAGGCTCATCAACTTTGTCCTTTCCTTTTCCAGGCACATGAGTAGTAGATTTCAAAGTTCTCTGATGGCCACCCTCAGTGATCTTGATGCCCTTTTCTAGTGGTCTCTCCCCCTTTGGATTTGAGTTCTTTGATATCCTCTTCTCCCCCTTAGGCTTGTTGACAGACACAGGGGCTGTAGGAGGCACCTTTGGAGTTGAAGATTCATCAGGTAGAGGGAGACCCATGTGCTTCATCATTGCAGACAACATTGATTGTTGATGCAGAAGAACATCAGCTGTGGTGGTGGCTTGAGTGTTCAACTGCTCAGTCAGAGTTGTCACAGTGTCTGTAAGATGAGCATTGGACTTGTGGAGAGAGACTACCTCCTTTTCAAGAGTATCCACTTTAATGAAGAGTTCATTGGCCTTAAAACCAGATAGGGATTGATCCTTCAGTCTCTGCACTTCGAACCTTGACATCTCATGCACAGGAACCTCAGTGACCAGCTTGTCTCCATATTGATTTGCAAAGAGGGTCCTGAGCATGGCATTGGCATCAGTTGTCTGATCTGATAAGGATTGAAATTTGTGCCCCAGACCTGTGACAGCATCCTTGAGAATAGCCAAACCATTGTCCATCCTGGTGCAAGTAGCATTGCAGGTTCGAATGTCCTTGAGAACAGTCTCCAATTGAGGGAATTTAGCATCAAAAGTCCTCTTGATCTCATGCACCTCCTTGGTTGTAGCTGAACACACTTCATTAATTTCTGTCTTTAAGCCTTTACCAAGATAGTGTGCAGCCTTGAGAATGCCTTTATAGCTGTCATTCACTGCTTCAAACACATCAGTAGGGTTGAGAGATTTGGCATTGGACCCTAGTGAAGTGATGTACTCTTCTCTGAGATACTGAAGACCTTCTGAGAGAGGGATTGAATTGGTTCCTTGCAGCCAAGCATCGATATTCCCATCTCTCTCAGTTTCATCTATGATCTTCTCCTTCTGTAGCTCTACATCCTCTTTGTGACATAGGAGAATAGCTTCATAGTCTGGATTGGGCATGTTTGCAGTGAGAAGGTGCTGAGCAATTTTTGTGAACTCAGGGATCTGATCCACAACTAAGCTTTGAAGTGCTTCAACCGTCAATTGTGGTGGAACAGACCCTGATCCTGAAGCACTGTCATGTTGCACAGGCTTCAGCCATTGAGACAAAAAGTTAGAGCTAGAGCTAGGCTTGCTAGGCTCCTCAGTTACAGATGCAACTTCTGCAACCGGATGAACAGACTCTACTACTGCTGTCTCCACAGAAGTGGGATGAGTTACAACAGTAGTTGACACAGGCACAGAGTCTCTAGTAAGAACTAGTGAATCCTCTGTGTTTGTGATGGTGTCATTAGGATATGCCCCAGCATGCATTCCCTGACCATCCAAATGTGGTACCTGGGTGGTGAGCAAGGTGTCATGCACCAAGTCACTTGAATTCATTGGCTCATCAAAGGAAAAGAATTCTTGATGATCAATGCCTTGCTCCTCAATTGCTTGAGTTGCAGGCTTCAAAGAAATATGAGTGGTAGATTCTGAAAGAGAAGTGTGTTGTAGACAAGATTTTGGCAACTCCCCCTGAGAAATAGAGGGAGTTTCAGTTATGATGTGCTCTCCACTCAGTGTTGTGCCAGCCTTATCACTCCCTTGTGCTGACTCTTTACAGATAGGTGCATTGGGGAGGATGCTTGATTCTATAGATGCATCCTGTTGAGAGGATACATCTAGTGAGCTGTGTGCCCCTGATTTTACAACTTCAGCCATTTGAGTGACTGAAGAGGTGGTTTTAGACTTCTTCTTCTTCTTTAGGCTTATGATAGGTGACTCAGGTTTCTCACTTTCTAACCCTAGTTCTACAGCCAAGGCTGCTTCAGTTAAGATTTCTAAAGGTTCAGAAGCAGCCTGTTTTCTCTTCTTTTTACTAACATCACCCTTTTGAGAGGATGATGCAGTTGGCTCTTTGCTGGATAGAGTGTTTGGCTGAGGGGGTTGGTTAGCAGGCCTTGGGTTAGCACTTTGTTCTCCTTGCTTAGGCTGTGCTAACTGTGATTTTGAATCAAATATTGGCATGTTGTGGGGGTAAGACCTAAACAAACCCTCCATGTGGGGAGTTATGTTAAGTCTTACATCCACATCATTCCTAGTCTCCAAATTACCAAAAATGAGTTTGGTCATGGACTTAGGATAGCCTATTTTACTCTTATCTACTCCAGGCAATTCAATCAAAGAAGCATTTTTAAAGTTAAGCACTGATTGAATAAAGCGAGGAAAGAAAATTTCATTACCTCTCTTGGCTGTGGTCTGACCAAGTCTCCCATAGAGTTCCTGTAGGATGAGAAGTCCAACATCTATCTTTCTCCCATGAGCCAAGGCATAGGCAAGCTGCTGCACGGGTGTACTAATCTGATCAAAGCTTGATTTCCGTGCAGTGAATACTTGAAGGAGTGTAGCAAATACAAAGCTCCATTCTTTCCTCAAGAACTTCCTATTCAACTTTCCCAGCTTGATAGTATCAGAGTAGTTGATGAAGTCAAAGAATTCTTCCAACTCATCATTGGAGGCCAGAGCATCATACGTCTCTTGCTGCATATCCAAGGCTTGATTCATGTCTGCAGTGGTGATAGTGATATCCTCTCCTTGAATCTTGCAGTGAACAATATAAGAGGTGATAGCATTCTCAAGAGCGATGACCTCCACAGTAGCAGTCCTCCAGAATTGTTCCAATAGATCTATGTACAGAGTTGGGTTGGCTGAGAGCGCACTCTTGATGTATGATTCAGACAACCACCGAACAAAGCACTTGAAATTGGCATTCGGTGCTTCCACATCACTGGAGATTGCGATGAAATTAGTTTGGGATGGTATGGTGAGTTGAGTGTTTGCCATTTGGGTAGAGAAGAAAAGAGAATTAGGATTGAAGAAGAAATTCGCAGTTAGGGTTTTTCAGAGGTTTCAGGAGTTGAGATGCTTGAGAAATCGAACGAAATGAATTGAATAGTTGTGAAGTTGTATATATATATATGAATGTCTTGAGTTGTCGATAGATAAGTGTTCTGTAGCGACAAGTCATTCGAGAAGTATGAAACAACTATTCGAGAAGTCAAGAAAGGCTTATTCGATATCTCAGGCAGTTTTTAACTCACAGCTGGCAGTGATTTAACTCAGAAAGAAAATTCAAAGTTAAGAATATATTTTTATGAGTGAAATGAAGGTTTGAATATAAATCCAAAAAGCGATTAATTGTCAGCGAAAAATCAGCCTTTTCAAATGATTCGATAACTCAAATGCAGTATTCGAGAACTCTATCATTAGAGAACTAAAATACTCTATTCGAGAACTCAAAGTGTGCTATTCGATTTCTCTAAAAGACACTATTCGAGAACTCAAGAGGGTTCTAGATAGGCCTATTCGAGAACTCGAGCCAAGACATAACAATGAACCATTCGAGAAGTCTGACTTATCGAACTGTACTTTTCACTCATAAAATTCAATTTCCACTATCCTTTAAAATTTACTAGAAATATTCATTGACGAATATTCTACCAAATTAAATAGTGGTTTACTCAAAATTTTTACAGAAATTTCAAGCTACATATGTATGATTTTCAACATGTGCAGCATTGGAATATTTATACATCATACTCCAGCCAATACTTACTTCAGAAATATTAGGCATTTGATAAAGTATTTACTGCTGCAACAATCTAGTTGATATATTCACTTAGCCAGAATTCGAAGAATTCAGCATTCCAATCTCACTGACCAGCCTAGTGAAGGTGGCTTCATCTAATGGCTTAGTGAATATGTCAGCTAGTTGTTTTTCTGTAGAGACATAATGCAACTCAATGGTTCCATTAGTTGCATGTTCTCTAATGAAATGATATCTGATGTCAATGTGCTTTGTCCTAGAATGATTGACAGGATTGGCAACTATAGAGATTGCACTTGTGTTGTCACACATGATAGGAATTCTTTCCAACACAAGTCCATAATCTCTAAGTTGGTTTCTAATCCAAAGCACTTGAGCACAGCAACTTCCAGCAGCTATGTATTCAGCTTCAGCTGTGGAAGTTGACACAGATTGTTGTTTCTTGCTGTACCAAGAGACTAACCTTTGTCCAAGGAACTGGCAGCTACCTGATGTGCTTTTCCTATCCACTCTGCATCCAGCATAATCAGCATCAGAATAACCAACCAGATTGAACCCTGTGTCCTTAGGATACCATAACCCTAAGTTTGGTGTGCCTTTCAGATATTTGAAGATCCTTTTTATTGCTATCATGTGTGATTCCTTTGGGTTTGATTGAAACCTTGCACATAAGCATGTAGCAAACATGATATCTGGCCTACTAGCAGTGAGGTAGAGTAGAGAACCAACCATGCCTCTGTAGATTGAGATATCTACCTTTTTGCCCTTAGCGTCATCATCTAACTTGGTGGCAGTGGCCATGGGTGTCTTTGCAGGTGAACATTCTTCCAAATCAAATTTCTTCAATAAATCTTTAATGTATTTGGTTTGACTTATAAAAATGCCATCCTTCCTTTGACTAACTTGCAGTCCAAGAAAGAATGTTAATTCTCCCATCATACTCATCTCATATCTGCTTTGCATGAGCTTAGAGAATTTTTCACACAGCTTCTCATTTGTAGAGCCAAATATGATATCATCCACATAGATTTGAACTAGGATAATATCATCATCATGTTTCTTGTAGAACAGTGTCTTGTCCAGTGTGCCTCTAGTGAATTGATTCTCCAGTAGAAATTGTGATAGTGTGTCATACCATGCCCTGGGAGCTTGCTTGAGTCCATACAATGCTTTAAGTAATCTGTAGACAAAGTGGGGAAACTGTGGATCCTCAAAGCCAGGTGGTTGTTGCACATATACTTCTTCTTCCAACTCCCCATTCAGGAATGCACTCTTGACATCCATTTGATAGACCTTGAAATTAGAATGTGCAGCAAATGCCAAGAAAATTCTGATGGCTTCTAGTCTAGCAACAGGGGCAAAGGTCTCATCATAGTCAATACCTTCCTGTTGAGAGTATCCTTTTGCAACCAACCTTGCTTTGTTCCTTATGACTACACCATTTTCATCCATCTTATTCCTTAGAACCCATTTAGTTCCAACAACGGTTCTATCCTTTGGTGCAGGCACTAGTTCCCATACTTTGCTCCTTTCAAATTGATTTAGCTCCTCTTGCATAGCAATTATCCAGTCAGGATCCAACAATGCATCATCAAGTTTCTTAGGCTCAACTTGGGATAGAAAGCAGCCATAGAGACATTCATTTATAGTTGCTCTCCTTGTCCTTACTCCTGCATTTGGATTTCCATTTATCTGATCTGCAGTGTGTGATCTATCCCATTTCCTTGTATGTTCAGATTGATTTCTCATCCTTGATGTTGCTTCATCATTTAGATCATGATCATCTACATTTCCTCCCCCTGTGAAGTTGTCACTCCTCACAGGTGTATCTTGGATGCTTGTTTCTTCATTGTTGGTTGACACAGGTTCTTCATTCACTTGAGTTTGTTGGATTATGAGTTCAGATTCACTTTCAATCTCCTCATCAGAATCATCTAGATTGTCAAACTTCAAGGGATCTTTATCTTCATCATTGGCTCCTTCTAATCCAGGTAGTTTGCTGTCATCAAATGTTACATCTGTGCTCTCCATTACTTTCTTTTGACAAATGACATAAACTTTGTATGCAATTCTTTCCATAGAATAGCCAAGAAAGATTCCTTCAAATGCCTTTGCATCAAACTTCCCAACATATTCTGAATTATCTTTTAGCACAAAGCACTTGCTTCCAAAAGTATGAACATACTTTAGAGTAGGCTTCTTTCCAGTCATCAAGTTGTAAGGTGTCTTTCCAGTGTTTTTGTTGATGAGGGTTCTGTTTTGGATGTAGCATGCAGTGCTCACAGCCTCAGCCCAAAAACATGTAGGCATCTTTGCATCAAGTAGCATTGTTCTAGCAGCCTCTATCAGAGTCCTATTCTTTCTCTCAACAACTCCATTTTGTTGTGGGGTCCTTGGAGCTGAGAATTGTTGAGAAATACCATTTTCTTTGCAGAATGCTCCAAGCATGGCATTTCTGAATTCTGTCCCATTATCACTTCTTAATGCAATCACACTTGCATTTATGGCCTTTGCTTCTTTGTCAACTTTCTTTATGTGCTCAATGATTACTTGTGGAGCCTCATCCTTTGATGCCAGAAATTCTACCCATGTATACCTTGTAAAATCATCAACCATCACTAGAGCATACTTCTTCCTTCCTAGTGACATAATATTGACAGGCCCAAACAAATCCATATGAATCAGTTGCAGGGGCTTGGTTATGGATGTCACTGTTTTTGACTTGTGGCTTGATCTTTTCATTTTTCCCTTTTGACACGCCTCACACACTCCTTCTTGACAGAATTCAAGTGTGGGAATGCCTCTCACTAACTCCATTTTGACTAGGGAATTAATGGCTTTGAAGTTCAGGTGTGATAGCTTCTTGTGCCACAGCCAACTGTCTTCATTTGATGCTTTTGAGTAGAAGCAACAAATTGTGTCCTTGCTTGCAGAGTCCATATTGGCTACAAACAGGCTTCCCTTCCTTACTCCAGACAGAGCAAAATCACCAGTCTTCTTGTGGGTGATCAAACATTCATCTTTGTCAAAGTTCACTTTGAAGCCTCTGTCAGTGAATTGACCAACACTCAGTAGATTATGCTTGAGCCCCTTGACCAGTGCTACATTCTCAATGATGACATTTCCAATTTCCAACTTGCCATATCCCAGTGTGTTGCCAATGCTGTCATCTCCAAAAGCAACCATTGGGCCAGCCTTTTCCTCATACTGTGATAGCAGGGCCATATCACCAGTCATATGATTTGAGCATCCACTGTCCAAAATCCACATGACCTTCTTTTTACTTTCTTTGCCCTGCAAACACAAAAGTATTACTTCTCCTTTGGTACCCAAACGAGTTTGGGTCCATGTGACTTAGTGACAGTTTTATCAAAATCAGCATGCTTATCAGTTTTCTTGATGTTGGTCTTCTTGTCACTGTTGGGAGTCATAGAATCAGGGTTCTTAGACTTAGGTGACAGAGGTACCTTCCTAACTTTAGGAGGACTTGAAGACTTTGTCCTTGTGTAGTGTGTGTGAACATTATGATTGATATAGCCCTCCATGAATTGTCTTCTCAAATTAAAACAACTAGTCATCACATTCATGTTACATGGCATACAATCAAGTTTATCACAGAAAGGAGAGTCTCTATGTCTTAAAGGCACAGAGCAATCATAGAATGGTTTAGCAACACTACCAGATGGTTTCTTGCAAGCTTGAGTCAAATGATTAGAGCTAAAACAGTTTTGACAAACTTTCCTAGGGGCATTTGGCACATAAGCATAGTTGTTATCTTTGTTAATCCCTAATTTGCCATTCCTGTTTGGTCTCTTATTAGTCACTTTCTTCTTAGTCTCATAATTTCCAGCTGAAACAAAATTTACAGATTTCTCAAGTCTAGGTCTACCTCCTACTGGCTCCTTGGCTTTGGTTTTGACATTCTTACTCTCAGAGGATGCTTGTTGTTCATTTGATTGTGCCTCATCTTCATCCTCCAACATTTGCTTGATGAGTAAGGCATCCTCATCAATCTCAAGTGTTGGTGTTTTAAATATTGGATTCTCAGTCTTTTTCAAAACCTGAGGCACCTCCTCTTGAACAACAATGTCATCTTCAATGACTGCATAGCCTTTCCTCTGTTTAAGAGTGTCATAATCAAGTCCAATGGCAGCCTTAGGTCTAGCTAGATTTTTCTCATGATAAGACTGCAATAGACTAGAGGAATTCTTAAATGTTTTCAACTTAAATTCATTTTCAGCTAATTCATCCCTAAGAGCTTTCTCAACTTGACTAGCACATAGAACTTTGTTCTTTAGATACTCAATCTCTTGTTTAAGATTTTCTATTTGCACAGTAGTTAGCTCTAGTTCCTCATTTCTCTTATTTAACAGTTCATTCCTAGTAGACAGTTTAGCAATCTCTTCATTAGCAGCAGTCATACTAGTATGAATGTTAAACATCTCAACGGATAGTTGTTCAACCAAAGATTTATATTCAGAAACAGACATGTCTATGGTAGTGAGAGATGGTACCTGTGAGTCTGATGCAGATGGTTCTTCCTTGGAATTGGCCATCAAGGCATAGTTGCAGAATTCTTGTTCTTCCCCATCACTGTCAGAATCATCCCAACACTTCCCTTCAGCTATGTAAGCCTTACCTGGTGTCTGCTTCTTTAGAAGGGCCTCATACTTAGCTTCAAGCTCAAGAAACTCCTTATCCTTCTTTTTAGGCTTCTTGCATTCACTGGCAAAATGCCCTAGGTCATTGCATCTGTAACATCTTACAGATGACCTATCCACATAGCTGGTTTTGAATCTGTTCTTGTTTGTTTTCATAGGTGCCTTGCTCTTGTTGAATGAATGATTTTGAGGTCTAGGCTTGAAGGGCTGATTCCTCTTGAATCTGATGTTTGGGAATTTTCTAGCCATAAAAGCATATGATGTATTTTCCATGCCATCCAGCTCTTCAAGAGTGTAGAACTCATCTTCTTCCTTGTCATCAGCAGGTTCAGTCACTACTTCCTCAGTTTCTTCATCATCTACTATCTCTTCTATTCTCAGCTGACTTGCAGATGCTTCCAGGTCTTGAATAGATTTGTTGACAATCAAGGCACAGGATGTGTTTATCATTCTGCCTTGGTTAGCTTGGATAGCCCTCTTTTGAAGCAACTCAAGCTCGTGTGTCTTTAAAACCCCATAGAGCACATCATACGTGACTTTGTTCAAATCTCTTTCTCTTAGGGATATGACCCTTTGCTCTAGATGGTTTGGTGACGATAGTAGAAACTTCATATTTAATTCCTTAGTGCTGTAAACCTTCCCATTCATTTGGAGCTCAGTCACCAGCTTGTGAAATCTTTCAAACATATCAGTGATACTTTCCTTGGGCTGTGCCATGAACGCCTCATACTGTGTGACCAGTATCTGTTTCTTATTTTCTCTTACCTCCTCTGTCCCTTCACATAACACCTCGATGTGATTCCACATGTCCTTGGCTGATCTGCATGATGCTATGTTGGCAAACATCGACATATCCATGGAGTCTATGATTAACAACATGAGGTGGTTGTCTAGGGCAATCTTTTCCTTCTCTGAGTCCGTCCATTTGGATGGCTCTTTTGGAACGTATGATCTAGGAATGACTACTGCGCCCACTGTGGATTCAGCAACTTCTTGTTGTGGTATGAATGGACCATTCTTGAGAATGTCAGGGTAGAGAGGATTGGCAGCTTTGATGAACAACAGCATTTTTATTTTCCAGAGGTTGTAATTCTCTTTGTCGAACTTAGGGACCTTTACCGTACCTGTAGTCTTTGGTGTATTCGAACTCATGATCGTTTTCTGTTTAGATTAAACAGCCTGCTCTGATACCACTTGTTGAGTATTGAATACAGTAAAAGAATACAGAGGGGGGGGTGAATGGATTCTTGAACTTTTCTTCGTTCTTAAATCTTTGCAGCAAGATAAGTGATGAGTGTGTGAGATATGAAGATGCGGATAATTAAAGACAAACACAACACAATATCACTTTAATCTAATATCTTATTAGATTAAGATTTTGCTACAATCTGTGAATACAAATGATAGTATTCTCAGCTTCGCTTTTCTCAGAGAGATATTTTCTGGGTATTTGAGAAACTTCAACACCTTAACAGCTAAGGAAGTGAGGCTGTATCCTTATAGACATGGATACACCCACTTACTACAAATGAGGTAGGTAAAAACAAAAACACTTTCCAGTCTGTCTATCTCATTTTAGTAAGAGTCCAAACGGCTACAGATTTGACTTTGAAAAGCCTGTTTAGATCCACTTCTTCAGCTCCTTGTCCCTTGTCTTATCTCTCCAAGCTTCTTTGTAGGCTTTCCAGCATGCTTTATAGGACAGAGTCAAATAAAGTATCCTGGCTTGTTGCAGGTTTCTGACTTGTACAATTCTTCAGTATTTTGTCCTCAAGAATGTATTCGAGAAGTGACTAAGTGAGTGATTCGAGAACTGGAGTTGACTTGATCGATAACTCTGAGTTCTCGAATAGTGTTATCTTGTCATATCGAATCACTTCTCGAATAGCTCTTTTCTCTGGGACTCCTTGAGATATCGAATAGAGCATTTTGACATATCGAATCCCTGAGATATCGAATAGCATATCGAGAGATATCGAATAGTGTCTTCTGAGATATCGAACTCCAGACTTCTCGAATGCTAGACTTCTCGAATAAACAAATGTACTTCTCGAATTAGTACTTAGGCAATTTCTTCATTTCTTCAATTCTTCAAATCCCAACTGTGATTATTTGACAGTCTTCATTTCCTTGCTTGAGGCATGAACCTTAGAACTTCTTTCAAGCTTTATTCTTGACTTAGTAGGTACAGTTACACAGATAGAATTTGATGCCTATTACATAGTACAAACAAGTAGAAACTCTACAACTAGAGGTTCCCTCAGTTAAGAGGTCATGTAGGTAATGCATAGCATTACGAACCACTTGGGCTTGTTATTAGATGTATTCAGGCATGCCTCTGTGACTAACAATCAATAATATGTAATGAAGTTAGAATTTCGATCCCAAACGAGAGCGGTTCAAAACGTGTTTAACGGGAAGACGGCTCACTAGAAAAGATTGTATTAGCTATTAGAATTTGATATTGATGTTATAAATTTTATTTCATTTATAGGATTCGATTTTTATGGATAAACATTATTATGCAAGTTATATATGTAATATAAGTACAGTAGAACCTCGATAAACGAATATTCGATAAACGATTAACCTCATCAAATGAATAATTTTTTCCGGTCCCGACATAATAGAGATAGTGTATTTTTGACCTCGATAAATGAATAATCTCGATTATTGAATAAAATTTTCCGATCCCGAATGTATTCATTTACTGAGATTTAACTATAAAAGTTATGGTTTTGATCTTAACGAGAGAACGGCTCATGAGGAATAACCATGTTTAACGAGAAAGCGGTTTATTAAAGAAAACTATGTTGAATATTAAAATTTAATATTGATGATATAATAGAAAATAAATATATTTAATTTTTTTTGAATTTTACGATTTTAAATATTAATAACTAAAAAACTATTTTTTAACATTTTATTAGAATATTTTAAATATTTTAACTAAAAACTATTAGAATTTGATACTGATGTCATAATTTTTTTTATTTTTATATAAGTCTTTATAATATATGTTAAAGTTGGGATTTCGGTTTTAACGAGAGAGTGGCTCAATCGAAAGAATCATGTTTAACAAGAAATCAGTTCATTAGAAAAGATTATGTAACTATTAAAATTTAATATTGTTAATATAATATAACGTAAATATGTATTCCCCAGGAGTTTGGTGGAGCTCTAGAATCGCTCGATTCATATTTATCTATTTTTCTAGAGCTCCTCTATTTAAAATATGTAAAATTAAAATTTCCTTCTTTAAATCCTATTTTTTAGAAAAGAAATCAAAACTTCCTTTTTTAACATTAATATAAACGTTAACATAAACATCTTTGAAATAGAAATGGTTTTGAATTTGTAGGGAAGAAGAATTCAAATTACATATTCGAAATTGAAAAGGTTTTCGAATTTGTTGGAAAAAAAAAATTATATATTCGAAACAGAAAAAAATATATTATATTCTTATAATATATATTCGAAATAGAAAAGAAATTTTATATTCTTATATATATATATATATACAATCACTACTTCTAATAATCAAATTTTATCATCATGTTTGTAATCATATTTATTCGATTTATATTGTATATACTTAGTATTTTTAAAATATATACAACGGGCGTCGGCCTAAAAATTGTGAGGCAAAATCGATAAATCAAAGTCAAAGAGCACTTTAGTATTTAAATTTTTATTATTGTGTATGCTAAGTATTTTTATAATATACACAAACGGGTATCGGCCTAAAAAATTGTGAGAAAAAATTGGTATAGAAAAAATATGAATATTTTATTTATTATTATTTATGTATATTAATTTATACAATATTGTGTTCACCAATTTATATTGATATTTTAGATATATTTAAAATTTTAAAAAAGAATTGTGAGGCAAAATCGGTAAATCAAAGTCAAAGAGTATTTTAGTATTTAAATTTTTATTATTGTGTACGCTTAGTATTTTTATAATATATACAACGAGTGTCGGTCTAAAATATCGTAAGACAAAATCGGTATAGAAAAATATATCTTATTATATTATATATAATATTGTATATTGAATAATTTATCTTATTATATATGTATATTTAATTTATACAATATTGTGTTCACCAATTTATATTGATATTATAAAAATATTTTTGTCATTTTTTTTCATAAATGATCTTTATTTAAAATTAAAAAAAAAAATTTATAAGGCCGCCGCGAAGCGCGGCTTAGTCGACTAGTTATATATATAAAGGAAAACCCCCAGGAGTTTGGTGGAGCTCTAAAATCGCTCGAATCCTATTTATCTATTTTTCTAGAGTACCTCTATTTTAAATACTTAAAATTAAACTTCCTTCTTTAAGTCCTATTTTTTAGAAAAGAAAGTCAAAACCTTTTTTAAGTTGTATAAAATATAGCATTGTATAAAAGATAAATTTAGAAAAGAAATCAGAACTTCCTTTTTTAACATTAATATAAACAAATTCGAAATAGAAAAGTTTTCGAATTTGTATAGAAGAAGAAGTCAAATTAACATATTCGAAATAGAAAAAACATTTAAGTTCATAAGGAATGAAAAGTCAAATTTATTTATTTTCTGGGGCTCCTTTATTTCAATATGCAAAAATTGAAACTTGCTTATTTACATTCGAATTTATAGAAAAATCAATAATTGTAAAAAATTTCTTATTTACATTCGTATTTTTAGAATCATAATTATAAACCTAATCTACTATAATCTACTATAATCTTATGTAAAGCCAATATCACCCTAAATCCAAAACATCAGCTTATGCTCTACGCTTTTTAATTTTTTATGAGTATTGGTATAGGTTTTTTTTCGTAACTGACAATATTGTCGTGATGTACAATGAAAAGGTCAGGATCATTATCAATCACATTATCTGCACATAAAATCCAGCGTGGTCATGCAGAACATAAGGTTAGATTTTTACATCTTTTTCAATTTTACATGAAAAACTATCTTTAATTGCGTTTCATCTTCAAATTACCATGTCAATGACTGATATTTGTAAATTTTTAATGCAGAATATAAAATTGATAAAAGTTTTGGGATAGATTGTTAAACTGATTTGAAAATCAGAAATTTCCTCTAATCATGGTAAATATATCTCTACCTATTTTAACATTAATATCTTCGAAATAAAAAAAGTTTTCGAATTTGTAGGGAAGAAGAATTCAAATTTATATATTCGAAATAAAAAAGAAATTTAATATTTCAAAATTGCCTTTTTTAACATTAACATTTTCGAAATAGTAAAGATATTTAAATTTGTATGGGAAAAAAATTCAAATTTACATATTCGAAATTGAAATATATATATATATATATATATATATACAATCATTACTTTTAATGATAAAATTTTATCACAATGTTTGTAACCTTTTTTCTTGCATCTTTTTGTTTTTTTCTTCGTCTATTTTTTTTAGTTTTTTTTATTCATTCTTATTTTGTTTAATTTTCAATATACATAGCTATGTTTGTGCTCCACTGATTTTTTGGGATTTTCAGGTTTCTTTTTTTGTTGGTTTTTAAGGTTTGAATTTAGATTTAACATTTGCTTTCTTTGTTTTTAATATTAAATTTATGATTTGTAATGATTTTAGTTATAATTGTGGATCATTAGTAATCATTGGTTTTTCTTTACTTTGGATTTTGAATTTTTATTTTGTTAGTGATCTTGGTACAGAAACACCTAATAGTGTGAACAAGAATTAACATATCTTTCTATGTTTGAAAAGTAGAAGCACTTGAGAAACTTGACACAAAAGGTTTGAACTTTTAAAATTTCCTCTTATTTATTTATTGTTAATTGTTATTTTGTCATTATTATCTTGTCATTGTTCTTGATCATAATTTTCCATGTCTTCTTTTAATTAATTCAATAAAATTTGCTTTTTTACCTATATGTATTTATTACAACGGGTGTCGGCCAAAAAAACTTGATACAAAATCAATGACGTCATCAGTGAACAGTAATTTTTTAATTTTTTTTTGCTGGTTTGATAGAGGATAAAAAATAACAACTTTTTGTATTGGGTGCCCTGGCGGGGCCAATGGATCTAATAGATCTAAGGTGTTCTTTATTGTTTGTTATATAAGAGTGTTCTGTATGGAGCAAAGGCCAATATATATATATATATATATATATATATATATATATATATAAATTTGTACAATATTGTGTTCACTAATTTATTTATATATTTTTTTTGATATCTTTCTTAAATAGTCTATATTTTGAAAAAATTTAAAACATATTACAAGATCGCCGAGAAACGTGTCTTATATGTATTTATTACAACAGGTGTCGGCCTAAAAAATCGTTATACAAAATCAACATAAAAAATAAGTATATAGTTTATTCCGTTGTCCATATATATTAAAATTTGTAAAATATTGTGTTCATTAATTTATTTATGAATATTTTCTTTTCTAGAGCTCCTCTATTTTAAATAACAAAAATAAAATTTCCTTCTTTAAATCATTTTTTTAGAAAAGAAATCTAAACTTCCTTTTTTAACATTAATATAAACACTAACATAAACATCTTTGAAATAGAAAAGGTTCTCTATTTTAAATAATTAAATTCCTTTTTTAGCTCTTATTTTTTAGAAAGAAATCAAAACGTTTTTTAATTGAATAAAAGATTTTTATAATTAAAATACCAGAACTTCCTTTTTAATCTATAACACATTATTCGACAACACTATATAAATAAATTTATAACCAGCATGATCTTTTAGCATTGCATGTTTCGTTTTTTGTTTATATTTCTCATGTTTTCGTAACTTTTGCTCATATGGTTTTAACGTTTATTAGAGTAAGGGGCTCAATGATTTTTTTGCTGTTTTTCAGGATTTTGTTAAAACTGTTAACAAGCCAGAAACAAGAAGCCAAGTTAGTATTATTAACTTATTGTCCGTATATTTATTTTAATGTATGTTAATTTCTTTTTTAAAATTTGTTTGTATCAACCGATATAATTTTCTTTTTGATCTCTTTCTTTTTAAGTCTGGAGTAATCGCACCTTTTTTCGCACCCTTTTATCTTTTTTGCTGTTTTTCACGATTTTGTTAAAACTGTTAACAAGCCAGAAACAAGAAGCCAAGTTAGTATTATCAACTTATTGTCCGTATATTTATTTTAATGTATGTTAATTTCTTTATTAAAATTTGTTTGTGTCAACCGATATAATTTTCTTTTTGATCTTTTTCGTTTTAAGTCTGAAGTAATCGCACCCTTTTATCGTACTTCTATTCAAAGTTTGTTTATTATCATTTTTACTAATATATTATGTGTATTTTTTATAAAGAGTATCTTACTTTTGTTTTTTGGTTGCCTTGCCAACAAGTATTATGGGAGGAGCATGCTAAAATTCTTCTTTGATGTAAGTTACTTTACTTAGGGTGATGTTTTTCACTTTCTTTATTTCTATTTGTTGGGAACTTGGTATAATAATTTTTCGCTATTGCTCGAATCCTATTTCTCTATTTTTTTAGAGTTCTTATATTTTAAATAATTAAAATCAAAATTTCCTTCTTTAGGTCCTATTTTTTAGAATTTTTTAAAAAAGAATTAAAACTTCTTTTTTTAACATTAACATAAACATCATTGAATTAGAAAAGGTTTTCAAAATTGTACCGAATAATAATTCAAGTTACAATCTTTGAAATAGAAAAAGTTTTCGAAATTGTAAAAAAGAATAATTTGTATATTCGAAATAGAAAATATTTTCAAATTTGTAATATACACATGCAACTAAAAAGTATTGAAAAAATTGTAATAATTAGAATTAAAAGTATATTCAAAATAGAAAATAATTTTGAATTTGTAAAAAATATATGCAACTAAAATTCTTTTTTACATATATAATTCAATTAGAAAAGGAATTGTTTATGTACTGCTCTCTCTATTAAAATTAAATCTTCTATATAATAAGCCAATTCTTGAGCATAGTATACTTCAATACAAGCAAACACGAAGAGTGTCCTCATTCTTTTTTTTTTTTTCCTTTTATTCTTTTTGCATGCATATTCTCTTTTAATCTATGTGTTTTCTATGCATGGCTTAGCTTTTTGTATACATGCACAATTCTCTTTTATGAGGTATGATGATATTTTTTAGGTTTAAGAGATTATGTTTTTAATATTTGACCTAAGAAGGTTGTGAAGAATTCTACGGAGCATTTATTTATTATTTATCTAACTTCCGTTCATTGTATGCATGTAGGAAAAATACAGTAATGATGGCCAATTCCTTGACCGAAACATCTGAGATACATGTGTGAGGCGATTGGTAGTCAATCATGACTTTTCAAGGTAACATAAATTTTCTTTAAATTTTGTGATTTATAGAAAAGAAATTTTGTATTCTTATATATATACAACTATTGTTTCTAACGATCAAATTTTATCCATGTTTATAACTCTTTTTTTGATTTTGTTTACTTTTCTCTTCATCTATTTTCTTTTAGTACTTTTTTATTATTTTTATTTTGTTAAATTCTTAATATACATGACTATGTGTGTGCGCCAATGATTTTTTGTGATTTTTAGGTTGTTTTTTTGTTGGTTTTAAGATTTGAATTTACTGATTTAATATTTAGTTTTTTCGTTTTATTTTTAATTATGATTTGTTATGATTTTAGTTATAATTATGAATTATTAGTAACCATTGGTTGTTCTTTACTTTGGCTTTTTGTTTTTTTTGTTTGTAATCTTGGTATAAAAACACTTTATCGTATGGACAAGAATTATGAAATCTTTCTCTGTTTGAAAAAGTAGAGAAACTTGGCACAAAAAGTTTGAACTTTTATTATTCTCTCTTTATTTGTTTATTGTTAATTTTTAGTTTGTCGTTATTATCTTCTCATTGTTCTTGATCATAATATTTCAACATCTTTTTTGATTAATTCAACCAAATTTGCTTTTTAATCTATATGTATTTATTACAACGGGTGTCAGTGTAAGAAAACGTGACACAAAATCGATGTAAAAAATAAGTATATAGTTTATTTTGTTGTATAAAAAATTATCTATATATATATATATATATATATATTTGTACAATATTGTGTTCACTAATTTATTTATATATATTTTCTTTTTGATTTCTTTCTTAAATAGTCTACAATTTGAATTTTATTTAAAGAATTACAAAGTTGCCGCAAAACACGACCAATATGTATTTAATATAACGGGTGTCGGTCTAAGAAAACGTGATACAAAATCGACGTAAAAAATAAGTATATAATATATTTAGTTGTCCATATATATTAAAATTTGTACAATATTGGGTTCATTAAGTTATTTATAGATATTTTCTTTTCGATTTCTTTATTAAATTTATATTTGAATTTTTTTAAAAAATATTATAAGGCCGCCGCGAAGTGCGGCTTAGTCAACTAGTATTTATATAAAGGAGGATAGCGGGAGTTTAGGTGGCGCTCTAATATCGTCTCGATCGATTTTTCTAATTTTCTAGAATTTTAAACACTAATAAGTATGAAAATATCAATTAGCATATTAGAAGTAGAATAGGTGTTCGAATTTATAAAGGAGAAGAGTTCGAATTTATAGGAAAGACATATGATTAGAAGTTCTATTGGAAGTATAATAAATATTTACAAGGCATACGATTAAAAGTTCTATTGAAAGCAGAATAGGAGTTCGAATTTATAGAGAATAAGAGTTTGAATTTATAGAAAAAATATATAAATAAAAGTTCTACTAGAACTAGAATAGGTGTTTGAATATATAGAGCAAACATATAATTAAATATTTTATAGAAAGTACGATCTTCTTAAATTATATATTTTTTATATAATTTAATTGTACTTATATTAGGAAAATTTATTCATAAATCAAATACTATTGTCATGAAAAAAGTCACCGTATTTAAAAAGAAAAGAATTGATGTATTAACATAATAAAGAACAATGAGTAAAAGAACAATCTCATGCAGTCTTTATAATATAGGTTAATCTCATGCAGTATTTATAATATATGTTAAAAAGTTGGGATTTCGGTTTTAACGAGAGAGCGGCTCAATCGAAAAAATTGTATTTAACAAGAAATTGATTCATTAGAGAAGATTATTTAATTATTAAAATTTAATATTAATATTATAATATAACGTAAATGTATTGAATTTTTTTAAAAATATTGTAACGCCGCCGCGAAGCGCGGCTTTATCAACTAGTTAATAATGAACCTCAAGATGAAGACCGTCGTCTACGAAAGCATTTTATATTTTAAAAAATACAGTAATAATATATATTTTGAATATTTCCTTTAGCCTGCAAGCCGTTGTCACCAACTACATAGTCACTGATATGTTTGACTTCAGTTTATGCAGCGTGTTTTCAGATTTTAATTGTCTTAACTTCGCATGTGGAGGTGCTGTATGTAATTAAAAAAATAATAACTTATTCCATTCCTCAAAAGAGCGAAGAAGGTTCCTTGATTGGGATCTGAATTTGAGGTTGAACATCTGGTTCCCTCCAACCGATATTTTCTGGTTCCGTCCCTGCATGCATGAATGATTTGCTATTTTTCTAAGATGCTCATGTGGAACTGCGTGTGGAATGAGAATCTATGGAAGAACTAATTTGCACATAAGAATCAGCAGAGGCACGATTTGATTACGTTTTTAGCTATAGCCTATAAGAATAATTTGAAAAAAGTTTAAAAAGGGTTTCATAATCCTGTTTGGGATACAGGGTGCTTGGGATCGTTTCAGAATTCTGTACAAGCAGTCTCAGTTGTGGATGAATCAAACTGTTGATTATATACAGCAAAAATAGGAAGGAACATCACATGCAAACAAGTTTCTTTGAAGCAAAGGAATTCTACATGTGGCACAATCCACACCTACATCTGAAACGAGCAATGGAGACAAAGATACATAATTGTTAGAAATAAGACCCTAGCTATGCTAAGGAATGAACACCAGAAATTGTTCTGTATTAATATTCTGTGTTATTGATTACAAGAGCTCCTAAGCCCTATTTATAAGCTTAATTAGCCTTCATCTACGTAACTGATTACATCACAATTACTGTGGATCTTCTGACTATAACTTTCTGTAGCAAGTAGACTTATTTTAGCACACAATATTTGACACACCCCCTCACTCGAAATCCCATCTTGGGATGAAAGACCTATCTTGGGATTGAAGAGTGGAACACTAGGAGCCTTTAAGCATAACCTTAGCGTCCAACCAGACCCATCTTAGGATTGAAGACCCATCTTAGGATTGACCCATCTTGAGATTGCTCATCTGAGAATTTTGGGTATACCGGGACTCGACTTCGCGACCACGCAGTACATTTTAGGCCATGTTCAAAAACATAAAAAAGTGTTGCTTTTCAGCACAACGGTGGATGACCACCAATCAACTTGAACTGATTATTTTGAAGGAACTGAGACTCGACTTTGTGATCACTCGGTATTAACAGGATATAGCAGTGAACTGTGTGTGTATGTCTGTATACATACTACTACTTCTGCTGCTTTGTCGTCAGGGCAGTGAACTGTGTGTACATCTGTATATACACTACTTCTGCTGCTTGCTTTTTCATCTGTGGCAGTGAACTGTGTT
The DNA here is from genome assembly GCA_036435485.1 of Saposhnikovia divaricata. Lineage (NCBI taxonomy): Eukaryota > Viridiplantae > Streptophyta > Magnoliopsida > Apiales > Apiaceae > Saposhnikovia > Saposhnikovia divaricata. The sequence continues at coordinate 129,978,256 of CM071594.1, read as the reverse complement.
GTCTGAATATACAACTACTACTTCTGCTCCTGTGGAATAACGCCCCCTGAACTATTTAATTTGTAGCATCGTAAAAAAATGGAGAGATACCGTAATATCAACTACCACTTGAATACTACACAATTAAATTTATAACATGGGGTAAACTTCTAAAATCAAAGTGATATATCTTCAAAAGATCCCGATTTTTTTTTTTTTAATATTAACACTATTTTCCCTTAAGAAAATAAATGTAAAATAAGAATAATTTTTTTATCGGATCTATAATCATAAAATCATCTTTTTTTTATTCTTTTTCATTTCTTTTTCTTTTCTTTTTTTATGTTTCTTTGTTTTTTAACTGCTACCAGCCTGTCGACAGCTTTTTTTTTCTTTAGCATCTTCCTAATTTTTTTAGATGCTTTTGCCTTTTTTTTTTTGGTTTGACCCCCTTTTTTTTTGTCTGCTCTTTTTTTTCCTTTAGCAACCTTTTTAGGATGCTTTTGCTTTTTCTTTGGCTTTTGCACAGCCCACTCCTGTCATTACTCAAAAACAAACCACCATCATCAACAAACCCATTCACAGCATCTTTAAAGCCCCTGCACTCTTCTTTTCTTCATCCTTTTTTTTTCTCTTTCTTCTCTTTCTCTTCATCTGCTCCCTGTCTTCCTTTTCCTTTTTTTTTGCAGGACCAACTTCTATACTAAGCAGGCCCAATAAATTTAAAAGAACAAATAACAGGCCTGCAAGCTTCTTCCCTTACAGCCTTTATTCGTTCTCCTCATTTTCCTTCCAATGAGTGAACTGTATAGATATATATGCATATATTATCTATTACTTCTGCTGCAATGTTGGAATCGAAAATCAGAGGGGAACAACTTTGTCTTCTGCAACTCTGCCGGAATCTGACCGGAACTGGTCCCACGCGCCGGCGCGTGGACGCGTTTGCCGACTTTTTGACTCTTCTGGCAGCGCGTGACGGCGCGTCTGGCGGCGGTTGGCTGCCGGACTTCTGGCCTTTTCTCGTATGGAGCTTATCTTCACTGGTATGTTGGTTTGGTATTGTTTCTATGGACAGAAAAATAGCAGAACTGGGCAGCTTGGGCAGTAGCGACTAGCAGCTTCTTGTTTACTTTGGTAGCTTGTGTTTTTCTTAAAAAACAACAAAGCTTCAGTGGAAATTACTCTCCCCTCTACTCCTGCTCTGATACCATGTTAGAAATAAGACCCTAGCTATGCTAAGGAATGAACACCAGAAATTGTTCTGTATTAATATTCTGTGTTATTGATTACAAGAGCTCCTAAGCCCTATTTATAAGCTTAATTAGCCTTCATCTACGTAACTGATTACATCACAATTACTGTGGATCTTCTGACTATGACTTACTGTAGCAAGTAGACTTATTTTAGCACACAATATTTGACAATAATTTAATAGTGTGTTAAATTATTTCACAATTGCTCGAGGAATGAATCTCCTCGAGCTCAAGTTTTTCCAAATTTTCAATAATGCTGTGAATCAATAATGTTGAATAGACCTTGTTGAAGAAACTCAAATAAAAGATTCCGAACTTAGAGCAGTTGTGTGAGAACACTTCGATAGTTCGATGAACCAGCAGAAGAAGAAAAACCAGCACAATTATCAGATAGGGAACTAACATATTTTGTAGAAGGCTACAGATCTAAATTGGAGGGTAAAAATAAAAAACCACAGAAACTCCAGAATGATTTGGATGATTACAATTGTCTGTTGGAGGTTTAAAGTTAACAGATTCCTATACTGTTGTGATTATGATAACGAATTATTCTGCAGATTACAAGAAGCTCATTAATCTGAAAAAGAGTTGCACAACAAAGAAAATGAAGAAAAAAGTTTTACTTTTAACAAAATAACTGGATGGTTTTTGAGCGGGTTTCTACGAGATTATTATGGTCCAAGAGCTAGGAATCATGAGTGCGGGTACGGGGTGCATAGTGTAGGAATACGGAAATTCGGTAAATCTAAAAATATGGGAATTGTGCGGGGGGATTCGGCAAATATTAACACATTAAAAATACGTTTTATGTATGTATTTCAAGAGTTTCATTTAAATTGAATTAAATGGTCAACTAATTAAGTTTTTAATCCTTAATATTACATATCATAATTAGTCAATAACACAACTAATGCATTTTAATGTAGTTTTTTTGAAACAAATCGTACTTGCATTACTTAGAAATTATCACTTTCGAGTACATGATTAATAAATGCAGGAGGAGTGACAGACCACTCTCCATAGTCTGACATAAAATTTATGCAGCATTTGCAAGCAAAAGAACCACACAATTCGCAGATTGATAATCGAACTACTAACACTTGATCAATGTGCTTTAGTGATTTTGTCCAAGAAGGCTAATGGCTTCAACTTCTCGTGATTGCCAATTACCTTCTATCTGACAACAGCTCGCTCCAACCTGATCTTCCCTCCAAACCTGGAGCAAATTCCGAACTACAGCCAACACACCAAACAAGACAGCAAATAGAAAACACAACCAAAACATAAACCCCAAAAATTGGGGATAAATCAACAACCCCAAAAAATTGGGGACAATCAACAACCCAAAAAGATGGGTACGACAAAAGAGATCTCACCCAAAAAGGATTGAATCTCGATTTCATTGAAAAACTAAAAAATAGAAATTAAAGATTCAGAAATGGAGGAAACGGGATGAGAGGATGGGTGGGATGAATGTCGGTTTGATGGAAGGATGGTTGAAGGATGGGTGGAGACGGCCGACTCTCAAAACGAGGCAGAGAATTTAGCATTTTAATGTAGTTAATCGATTAAGTATTTAAGTATTTACATTATCTTCACTCACTTGTGGGTGAGGGAAGAATTCCCAAGAATTCTCGCGCACCCAAGAATCCCCAAGAATCGGGTACGCAGTGCGGCGGGTAAGTGAAAAATTCCCGCTTTCTAGTCCAAGAGCAACAATCTTTCACAAATATCAGCAAAAATGACATATTCCTGAAGCTCCAGAAGTTCTCCGTTTAAGCTCACATTCTCAATTCCCTACCTAGGACGGGACACTTATCGTCCCCGAGATTAAGATTTTTCAAGTTCTTTATCATACTTGATGGCGGCCTAAAAGAAGTCCCCAAGTCTCAAGAAACTGCTCTTTAACTGCAGATGATACTAAATATCCACCTCTGAATCTCGACAAATTCTCCGACACTTTAAAATAGCTTGATCAACAGTAGGTATTCAACAAGCTTGAATACACGTTGATGACCCGACAGTATGGGTTGTGAATTTCTTTTTGTAGACTCTGTTCTTGTAGTCACGGATCATTAATATATGTGTATAAAGCTAATAACCTTCATAACAAACATTAAAATATCAGTAAACTTGTTTAAATAAAATTCCTAATAGCTATATTTATTTCTTTGTTTGCACCATCGTCCTATATTTCATTGTTTCTACTATTAAAGTTGAACCAGAAATCTTGGAGCAATTTTCTGCAATATATAATAAAATTAAGTAGCCCACATGTTCATAATTCATTGAGAAATTACCTACTTATATCATTTAATTTATATAAAAAAATTAAACCTTCGATCCTGCAAGTATACAAAAATGTACTATGATTAATTCAAACTCTTGTGATGATACAAAGAAATAGACTAATATCCAAAGGACACCTAAAAAAAAAAAAAATTAAATGGCCATCCTTCTAAAAAGACTGAGTTTCCCATCAGCTTTCTTCAACAGAAAACCCAGATAAAATTTAATGGGAAGCCATGCTCTACCTGCAGCCAAATAATACAGGAATATGTAGCATTGGTTACGCGTGTAAATTATATCATAGCATTTTTTAAGTTGTGCATGAAACCAAATACACAATATAACACACTAGTTAGTTGCCGAAAATGATATCAGCTGGAACCAGAGATCAGATCTTGTCACAAGAAAAAATCGACACACCAAACTTTGTAAAAGATGAACACATACACTTAGCAGTGGCAAAACCTAAAAATTGAATGAAAATGCCATTTTGTTCCATCATTGTACTTCACAAACTTATAGAAGCTTAATATAACAAAGGAGGAACAAGTGATCATCTTGGCACTTAAACCAGTCTTGTGTACCAGATACAATATAATGTGCTGGTGCAAATGTCACATGATATATAAAAAATATTGTAGCCTCAGCAAAAGATGTATATGCCTTTTCTCAGTACTCAAGACAGGTTGACTACCATTAGGCTTGTATGTCATAGAAAAAGATGCAATCTAGTTATCTGCCCTCCTTGATCTGAAGATGAAAGCACTAGTTTTGACTATGGCTAATGCCCAAGGACATTGAGATGGCGGGTTGACATTGCTTCTTCCCCATTAAAGGACTGACTCAACAATTTCGCTAGTTTCATCATGGACCCTGATAGTGTTATATTTATGAATAAATTGACTCGCCTAATTAAGTAAACACCTAAAGGCATCATTTAGCTTCCCAGGTGGGCTCCCAATGATGCAGCGTCGAATACTAAAGTACAACCTGTCCTGACTAACTTAAGAGATTACCAGCGAGCTCCAGATGTCAATGCTTACAAGAGAATTCGTAAAACTCCATCGCACCGTAGAAAACGATCCAATGCACTTGACCTTATATTTTTCATGTATTTGTGGGATGAGCTTGTTGTCATATATTAGATGCATCAAGTTATCTGAATGTTTAATCCAGAACGCCAGTATCAATTTTGGCCAAAGCACAAGGGCTGACTCAAGTAGTTTCATCCCAGTACCTGCCTACTTAAGATTACATTGGCTGGCCTAACTAAACACCTGACTCTCCCCTCAGCTTGACAGGTGGACCTTCAAGGTGCAAGGACTAATAATAAAGTGTCACTTGTTGAGACTCGCACAGGGAAATACCAGCAAGCTCCAAATGTCTATCCTCACCGGAAAAAAAAAAGAGTCAAACACCAACAGCATACAATATGTTGTTCTCAGTCCACAACATTCTCGTATAATCGGAACAATCCCAATGCACTTAACCTTATCCTTGTTTAACATATGTTCAGACATGTGATCTAGCGAATAACAAACAAAAGAAAAAAACATAACCTTCGCCCTACAATCTTTCACTATTAAAAAAGGATCTATCATTCAATTTTATTTCATTTTTGCTAATTAGATCTGTTATTGTTACTGAGATTTTCCAATACTGACAGATGAATATTTGGTTTTATTAGCAGTAAAATTGAGCTCAATAGAATGATGCAGTGAAATGATGAAACAGAGAGTACCTGCAGCAGGGAAGGGGGCACTGCAAGAATATCACTTAGTAATGGCATAAACTGCATAAAGAATTCCAGGTAGATATCCAAAAAAGGTAAGCAGCAAACTGATCCAGAACTCCAACTTGCAACCACCAAAAAAACCATCAAATTTAATTTTCCATTATACATAAGCATAATTTATTTATTTTTGAGAAAACATTACATATATATAAGCATGCATAATTATCATAAAAGCATGTTCACAGTAACACAAAACTCACATATAATAAGCACATATACACATTCATATAACACTAAATTTTCAAGATTTATGCAGGGGAAGACACAAATTTAATACTGTTTCCATGGCCGGGTTTTGAATTTGAGAAAGATACCATAAGAAATTCAAGGCAGAGCATATTAATGAAATAATTCATATATTGGCCACTAAATCGACACGTGAGCAGGGTTCAGAACATCGTGAAATATATCGCACAATGGTCCATGGTTGATATCCGGCGGGATAGAGCATTCATCATTTAGCTATATTACATCTAAACTTTTAAAAATTTCTTCTGTAATATATTTACAGCGATTAGAAAGAAATATAGGCTCAACATCAAATAATATAGATTGAATGAGAAAACTATATAATTAAGTTGAACATAATACCTCGCAACCGAACCTGAGGAAAACACCAAGAGGAGGGAGGAAAATGGCCACCAGAATCTCGATACATGTGACTTGACCTTCCTTCATCTTGAATTTCTTATGACAAAAATATATGTATTTTAAAGAGATTTTACAAGGGAAGAATTTGAATGATATGTGAATAACTCTTCTTGCGAATGCATGGGGTTTTCCTTTCTTTTTTTTTTTTTGATTAGGCGAATGCATGAGATTTTTGCGCACAGAACAAAGGCATGTTTTTTTTTTTTTTTTACATACACGGAAAAGAGTGTACATATGGATCATAAGGGATTTTTACAATGAGAAGATGGGAAAAGAGTGTATATATGGGATCATAAGGGATTTTTTACTATGAGAAGGAGGACCCTAGATATATCTCAGGAAACTTTTACTGAGATACAATACAAAATACAAAATAATAGGTCCACAGGGCTAATGAAAAAATTCTGAATTTACTAAAACGCTCACCCCATTTTTACATACAAAATATAAGTATCTCATGGAACTTACCTGAAATATATCTTAGGTTCCCTAATCTCTTTTACTATTACCCTGTTTATACCCATAATGTAATATCCCGTAATTTTTAGAATAATAATAAAAAAGAATAATAGAATAAAAAGGATTAAAATTAGATATTAAATAGGATTTAAAATTGGATTAGAATAATGGACTTAAAACATGGATCAGATTTGATTACAGATTACTAGTAGGTATGGAATTAGGGTTGTAAGGCATTATAAATACAACTTATTCTCCTTCTTCATCTTTATTATTAAAATTCGTACGGTTTTTTTCAGACACAAATCAACAGTCTTGTAAAATTCGTAGAAAATTCATTCTAAGTCGGAATTCGTTGATTCTGGACTTTTCGGAAAGGTCTTTTCGTTCTCTACAACTTTCGTTCTTTGAGTTTTACAAGAAAACATCGTTTAGAGGGTCAAAAAGACTAAATACAGATCTAATCAGAATTGTGATCATGGAGTCTTTCAAGATTTTAGATGTTTTATTTCTGAGGGGTTGCTACATGTGTTCTTATGTGATTATGTGAATTCTTGATTTGCGTAATTGAGGTAAGTAACTATTCGTTGCTCCGTATTAATTTGAAATCTGCTTATATATATTAATTGATTACATGTTCTTGAATATTTGTGTAAGTAATTATTCGTTGCTTCGTGTAGTTGTAAGTAACTTTATGTTGCTCTGTATAATTCTGAAGCGTGATTTATGTTGTTTGATTACATGTTGTTAGATATTTGTTTTAGTTATCGAATATGATACTGATATGTGATTGATAAGATAAGAATTTGTTTTGATTCCCCAGTTTTAGTTGCGTATCGAATCATAGAATCCGGTCACTGGATAGTGTGGCATATAGAACTAGTTTACGCACGTTCCGGAACACATAGATACCTTGTTGAGTTTGACTTAACGAGGGACGTAAACTGGCCCCCATCGAACCATTGAATTATAAAAGCCGTGTCACCGGCATAGTGTGACCGTAATTTAGAACTGTGGGAATTAACATAAGAATTTGATGTTAAGAATTATTTGTTCGATTCAGAATTTAGAGTGTGTGAGTTATTGAAAATATGATGTACATCGATTTGATATTTGTCATAGAATATATTGTGTGAATTTTTATCGTAACTGTTATCGAGTATGTTGTGTGATACTATGTGATAGATGTTATGCGCTACAAGTGGAAATCGTGTTTTTGTGTGATACTATGTGATAGATGTTATGTGCTACATGTGGAAATCGTGTTTTTTTGAAAATTATAAAAATATTATTTTGAGCCGTCGGACGGTAGTTGCTTGCTGGGCTTCGTAGCTCATTCTTTTAATATTTCAGGTTCGGTGTACGATCGAGTTTGCTAGCGTCGGAGTTCGAGGACCTAAGAATTGGCCTAGATTGACTTTTTGTAAAAGCGCAGCTAACATCTATCGAAAAGTCAATCTAGCCCAATTCTTAGGTCCTCGAACTCCGACGCTAGCAAACTCGATCGTACACCGAACCTGAAATATTAAAAGAATGAGCTACGAAGCCCAGCAAGCAACTACCGTCCGACGGCTCAAAATAATATTTTTATAATTTTCAAAAAAACACGATTTCCACATGTAGCACATAACATCTATCACATAGTATCACACAAAAACACGATTTCCACCTGTAGCACATAACATCTATCACATAGTATCACACAACATACTCGATAACAGTTACGATAAAAATTCACACAATATATTCTATGACAAATATCAAATCGATGTACATCATATTTTCAATACCTCACACACTCTAAATTCTGAATCGAACAAATAATTCTTAACATCAAATTCTTATTTTAATTCCCATAGTTCTAAATTACGGTCACACTATGCCGGTGACACGGCTTCTATACTTCAATGGTTCGATGGGGGCCAGTTTACGTCCCTCGTTAAGTCAAACTCAACAAGGTATCTATGTGTTCCGGAACGTGCGTAAACTAGTTCTATATGCCACACTATCCGGTGACCAGATTCTATGATTCGATACGCAACTAAAACTGGGGAATCAAAACAAAGTTCTTATTTTATCAATCACATATCAATATCATATTCGATAACTAAAACAAATATCTAACAACATATAATCAAACAACATAAATCACGCTTCAGAATTATATAGAGCAACATAAAGTTACTTACAACTACACGAAGCCACGAATAATTACTTACACAAATATTCAAGAACATGTAATCAATTAATATATATAAACAGATTTCAAATTAATACGGAGCAACGAATAGTTACTTACCTCAATTACGCAAATCAAGAATTCACATAATCACATAAGAACACATGTAGCAACCCCTCAGAAACAAAACATCTAAAATCTTGAAAGACTCCATGATTACAATTCTGATCAGATCTGTATTTAGTCTTTTTGACCCTCTAAACGATGTTTCTTGTAAAACTCAAATAACGAAAGTTGTAGAGAACGAAAAGACCTTTCCGAAAAGTCTAGAATCAACGAATTCCGACTTAGAATGAATTTTCTACGAATTTTACAAGACTGCTGATTTGTGTCTGAAAAAAACCTTACGAATTTTGATAATAAAGATGAAGAAGGAGAATAAGTTGTACTTATAATGCCTTACAACCCTAATTCCAGACCTACTAGTAATCCGTAATCTAATCTGATCCATGTTTTAAGCCCATTATTCTAATCCAATTTTAAATCCTATTTAATATCTAATTTTAATCCTTTTTATTCTATTATTCTTTTTTATTATTATTCTAAAAATTACGGGATATTACACATAATGAACCTATTTTTTTTCTTAAAAAAAAAAAAGAATGTTAGGTATCTTAGATTACGTAAATAAATATTCACCAAAGCGAAATACTTTGTATTTGTTTAAAGAGAAATCGTGATCCTGACAAAAAAAAAAAAGTGAAATCGTGATCAGCAAAATACAAAAAAATAAAACGTACCTATTTTTTTTTTTTTTTGTCATGATAAAATATAGCTATTTATTTGTAAATAACCTTCACGAACCGTTAGGCAATCATCTTTAAAATTGAATATGATTGTAAATCAGTTCTTGAATTTTATTAGAGCATCTTTCACCGAAAAATTTTATAAAAAAATTAACACCTCAACGCATAAATTTTTTTGATAAAAATTATAATAATCATATTTCGCTGATCACATTTATCAAAATAGTATTTTCCTCAAAACTTACACTTAATCCATATTATAACTAATCCATCCATTATATATGCTAGCTTATAAGCCGTGCAACGCACGGCTTCTTTTTTAATATCTATAATTATATTAATTTTTTTAATTTTATTTGTTATCAATTTACATATCAAATTGTTATTAAAAATTTGATATATATAACATTTTACACGTTCGATTTAATATTTGTACTCTGTCTTGAATTTTAAAATTTGATTTGGACGATTACAACCCACTTGAAATTAACAAAATAATCTTTAATTTAGTGATGGTTTAATAATTTTTTCTAATCAAATTTACGTAGAAACAAAAAAGAGAAGAAATTGACGATTTTTTACGCTGAAAATTCTATATGATTTATGAATACTACTTATAATTTGTTTTGGTTATCAAAATACCCTTGTAATTATTTGAAGGTAGTTCTATTAAAAGCCAAATACAATTTTAATAATAAGTGTAGGAGGAATTTTGTCCAAAATTTTGATAATCGGTAATCTGGTCCTCCGTACGACAAAGATTTTAAAAGGGTTAAATATCTTGTTAGTCACTGAAGTCAGCCTAATGTATCAAGATGGTCATTGAACTGAAATTTGACTCAAACAGGTCACTTACTCGTATCAGTTGTACACTCCATTACGTTGTCAGAACGGAATTTGCTGACTGGTGACGTGACGTGGAAAAACATGCTGACGTGGAAAATGTGAAAAAAAAAATTGAAGACTCATTACGTATTTACTATTGATTTTATATGTAATTATGTACGTACTTTGGCAAAAATGTTTATATTGAATAATTTACTAGTTTAGGAATTAAATAGAAAGATAATTTAACAAAAAGATCATGTTATAGCAGCATAACATCTAATGTGTACAAAACATAAACTGCTAACATAATTAACAGAACATGATTTTGATATTATAAGTCTTTTAATAATACTATTAGTCTGCTAATAATACTTAGTACTTCTTGTAATCATGCAGCTAAACAGAGATTTCTTCTAACTTGGAGCTGTCTTCAACTCGGATGCTTGAGATGATGTATTCTTAGTCCTCCATGGTGTACAAGCTTTTCTCTTTGGCTTGTATGTCCTTTTTGGCTTATCTGTTGTTGTAGGCCTTGTTGGTGCAGTTGTTTTCAACTTCCCCTTTTCTTTACTGGATTCCACATGAGAAGTTGGATCTGGACACTTGTTCTTTCTGTGTCCAATACCACCACATACACTGTAATGCATGATTCTTGCTAAGGTGTGCCTTAGAATTTCCGAAGCTTGTTGTATTGGTTGGCTGACTCTAATCCTGTTACCTCCCTCCCATTCTTCCCGTCTTCGAAGCTTTTTTGGACGACCTCCCAATTTCTTAGGAATATCAGGTGGCAACAACTAATCAGTGGTCTGAAATTCCCAAAACTCCTCTCCTTTTATGGCCTCTAGAGGTTGACTATAAGACTGCAAGTACCTATCTCTTTTAAAAAAATCAGAAACAAAGTTCATTGCTGTAGGGGAAATCTGGTAGTAACTTGGATTTTCTGAAGTCGTGTGAACACTTTCAGATTGAAGTTATTTGTGGTTCACCCAAATAAATCAATCGGATAAAGTCATAAATTCTGCAAGAATTTGTTGTGAATTTCAAAATGAACCAATGTATTGAAAATGATCAATGCAACACCTATATATAGATGTCAACAGACGTGTTTTGCCAACACACACATCTCAAGATGTGTCTTTTGCCAACATACACACCTCAAGATGTGTCTTTTGCCAACATACACATCTTATTCTAATAGTTTTGTCTAATACCAATAGACACATCTTATAGACACATAATATCCCAATAGGTGTGTTCGATGCCAATGAACATGCCTCATAAGCATCCCAACAGGTGCGTCTAATGTCAATGAACATGCCTCATAAGCAATAATACTGAAATCATAATAAACTCGAACAAAGCGTGCACTCCGCACTCTCCCGACTTGTTCGATGTAATATTTCGATTACATTGATCAACTAATCAATCCAATTACATTAAAATATCCAACAATCCTCCCCCATTTTAGCGTAATCCATGATTAACTAAACAAAATCACAACAAACAACAAACTTATCCATAAATGAAATATCATGACGATTGAATTTCCCATTAGTATATTACACATTCCAAATATTCGAATACCAAGGTGTCACTATAGATTGAACCTTTGTTATTCATAGCGAATACATGAAGATAATATACACATAAATTTACATTCTCAAATGTTCTTACTTGACACTATATTTTACTAGCCTAGTGTCCTAATCCTTCTTAAGCATATCAAAGCCAAGTCCAAGCTTCTTGAAGCGGCTAAACTTCATGCTCAAATAGGTAGTTCTTTTACTCTCGCACCTGCATATGCAATTTTTCAAAATAACTATTAAGAAGATACACTTCAACCTCCTCAACTTGCAGGTCTGAACACATACCTTGGAATGACAATACTAATGTTTTCCAATCTCTAGATGTTAAGCTTTCCACATTGAATTCAGCACCTAATGTCATATTAGGTGGGAATTGGGTATCTCAACATGAGAGACTTTTAGATGGACTTTAATCCCATCCCCACAGCCGACTTGTGCACAAGATCTCTACTCAACCCTTTGGTTAGATGATCGGCTAAATTATGTTTAGTTCTTATAAACTCCACTGATATAACACCTAAGTGTCTAGACTTGCCTTTGAACACTTGTCTATAAGCATTAGTCAAGGCAGACTCACTATCACATCTGATAGATATGGGTGATATCGGTTTAGGCCATAATGGAATCTCATAAATCAGATTTCTTAGCCATTCAGCTTGTTTACCAGCCGCTGATAATGCCACAAATTCAGATTCCATCGTTGAATCAGTAATGCAACTCTGTTTCTTTGATGCCCAAGAGATAGCACCTCCCCCACGAGGGAATACACATCCACTTGTGGAAGAATGATCTTCCTTATAATCCAACTTGCATCTGAATGACCTTCAATAACCGAAGGAAATCCAGTATATGTCAAACCATAATCCATGGTTCCTTTCAAGTACTTGAACACTCGGCTTAAGGCTTGCCAATGATGTGAACTTGGTTTGCTAGTATACCTACTAAGCTTTCCAACAGCATAGGCAATATCTGGCCTAGTGCTTATCATAGCATACATAAGACTACCAATAGCCCTTGAGTATTTAAGTTGAGATACTGCAACACCTGTATTAGGTAGGAGTTTAATACTAGGATCAAGAGGAGTGCTAACAGGAGAACAATCCTTAAAGTTAAATCTTTTCAAAATCTTCTCAATATAATGAGATTGAGAAATTGAAATACCACTGTTCTCACGCTTGATCCTTATACTAAGAATCACCTCAGCCTCCCCCATGTCTTTCATATCAAAATTAGATGACAAGAACTTCTTGGTTTTATCCACTTGATTTTGGTCAGTACCAAAAATCAACATGTCATCCACATATAAATAAATTATAACTCCTTTACCAGAAGCATCAAATTTGCTATATACACACTTGTCTGCTTGGTTAAGAAAACAACCATTAGACAAGATCACATTATCAAATTTATCATGCCAATCCTTTGGTGCTTGTTTTAGACCATAAATTGATTTCTTCAATTTACACACCTTGTTCTCACAACCAGGCATAACAAACCCTTCGGGTTGTTTCATATAAATCTCTTCATCTAATTCACCATTCAAGAATGCAGTTTTCACATCCATTCGACGAATGACAAGGTTGTGTATAGCAGCAAGTGCTATTAACAACCTAATAGTGGAAGTCCTAGCAACAGAAGCATAAGTATTAAAATAATCAATCCCTTCTTTTTGTCTAAAGCCTTGGATAACCAATCTGGCTTTAAACTTATCTATTGTACCATCCACCTTCATTTTCCTTTTGAAGATCCATCTGTTTCCCAATGCTTTACAGCCAGGGGGCAGATCACTCAATTCCCATGTATTATTATTCATGATAGAATCCATTTCATCCTGGATAGCTTCTTTCCAGAATGCAACATCCCTTGATGTCATAGCTTCGGTAAAAGTATTTGGATCTTCCTCAATAATAAAACAATATTGGTATTGATATTCAATTTCATCTCTAGAAACTTCAACTAGATAAAGATGAAAATCATCTCCAAAAGACTTTACTTTTCTAGCTCTAGTGCTTCTCCTTGGTTCAGACGGTCCATGAACATCTTTAATAGAAATTGAGTTCCTACTAGAAGAATTCTGAAGCATGTCCCTTGGTCTAGGTATAGATGTAAATCAGTTTTCATCAAAGATAGCATCTCTTGACTCGATAATCGAGTTCACAGACACATAGTCATTAGATTCTAACACATAGAATCTATATGCGATGGAATGCTCAGCATAACCAACAAAGATACAATTTATACCTCGTTCACCCAAGTTTCTTCTTTTGGGTTCAGTGAGTCTTACAACTTCTCTACATCCCAAAACTCTCAGAAAACTCAATTTTGGTGACTCTTTATACCAAAGTTCATAAGGGGTAATCTTATTCCTCTTACTAGGAATTCGATTCAATAAATAACAGGCTGTTAACATAGCCTCACCCTAAAAACTCTCACTCAAACCCGAGTAGGATAACAAGGAATTAACCATTTCTTTCAAAGTCCTATTCTTTCTTTCTGCCACACCATTTTGTTATGGTGTATAAGGAGCCGTGGTTTGATGTATTATACCATTAGATCGAAAGTATACCGGATCATAATACTTACCTCCTCTATTAGTACGTAGATTTTTAATCATGGTACTCTGATGTAGCTCTACCTCTTCTTTATATATTTTAAAGAAGTCAAGAGCTTCATCCTTTGCATGCAACAAATATACATAACAATATCTAGAAGCATCATCAATAAAAGTAACTACATACCTTTTATTTCCTAATGATGGTGTAGAATGAAAATCATATAAATCGCTATGTATTAGTTCTAATACATCAGACACCCTATTAGCATCTTTAAAGGGAATTCTAGTTATCTTTGTTAACATGCATGTTTTACATTTTTCATTGTTTAAATCAATAGCAGGTATGAGACTCATTTTAGACATATCCTTTATTCTTTTATAATGTACATGTCCTAGTCTAGCATGCCATAATTCTGGTTTATTCAAATTATTGCTAGTACTAGTAGAAGCCATGCAAGCAGATTCATCATTAAATGGAGTATTTACATTCAACATAAACATACCATTACATAAATAGCCAAAGCCAACAAAAGTGCCATGTTTTGACAAGATATACTTGTCACTTTCATAAACTTGTTTATATCCATAATTATTTAATACAACACCAGACAAGAGATTCTTTCGAATCCCAGGAACATACCACACATTATTTAATAATATACATTTTCCAGAAGTAAAAACAAGCTTGACATTTTCTAGTCCTTTGATCGGTTCAGTTGCAACATTTCCCATATTTAAGATAGATCCATCTTCGATTGGTTGAAAGTCTATGAACCAACGAAGATCTTTACATACATGACTCATTGCTCCTGAATCAATCCACCAAGCAACATTATCATCCTGCACATAAAATGCCTCAAATATTAATGATACATAATTCTGACCAGAATTACAATTTTGTACTAAAATCTGACCTTGTTGCATTTCTGGATCCACTTGGACCAGCATTTTGCTTTTCCTGCTTGCCTTTACCAACCCGACAATCCTTCTTGAAAAGTCCAGGTTTGCCACACTTCCAACATGCCATCTTAGGCCTTTTGTTGGAAGAGTTGTTGTTGTTTCCTTTAAACTTCCGTTTATAACCCTTGCCATTTTTAGAATTCTTAGAAGATCCACCATCTTCAACCATATTCACAAATGAGTTACCGACTTGGTTCTTGCCCTTAGGATTATTCTCAATTTCTTGAGTCCTCAAAGCCTCTTCAATTCTGAAGTGACTTCCAAGTTCAACCAACATCATATCATCTTTATTATGTTTCAAGGTGTGTTTAAAATCCTTCCATGATGGTGGCAGTTTGTATATTACACCATAAACAGAGATAGATTCATCCATCTTCAGATTGTGTTGAACAAACTGTCCCAGAATCCTTAACAATTCATTATATTGTTCCATCACCGGTCTAGAATCGACCGTTTTATAGTTCATAAAATTACTGACCAGAAACTTCTTACTAGAAGCATCTTCTGCCATGTACTTAGATTCAAGAGAATCCCACAATTCTTTCGCTGACTCAACATTTTGGTATACATCGAAAAGGGAATCAGACGTACCGTTTAGGATGTGACCGCGGCAGATGTAGTCATCGTTTTCCCATTTGCAGCCCTTCCTTATCTGTTCAACAGTTTCGTTCTCGATCACTTCAGGCATGGGGGTACTCAGAACATACACAACCTTCAGCATGGTCAACAGAAAATGCATCTTCTTCTGCCATCTTCTGAAATCCTGACCCTCAAACTTTTTCAGTTTTGCAAACTTGCTTGTCATATCTTTTGCAGATTCTCCGTTTGTCATCTTCAAAAACAATTAACTTCAGTCTTTGTAGGGGAAATATGGTAGTAACTTGGATTTTTTTGAAGTCGTGTGAACACTTTCAGATTGAAGTTATTTGTGGTTCACCCAAATAAATCAATCGGATAAAGTTAGAAATTCTACAAGAAGAGAGAATGTGTTTTTGTTGTTAATTTCAAAATGAACTAATGTATTGAAAATGATCAATGCAACACCTATATATAGATGTCAACAGACGTGTTTTTTGCCAATACACACATCTCAAGATGTGTCTTTTGCCAACATACACATCTTATTCTAATAGTTTTGTCTAATACCAATAGACACATCTTATGGACACATCATATCCCAACAGGTGTGTCCGATGCAAATGAACATGCCTCATAAGCATCCCAACAGGCGCGTCTAATGTCAATGAACATGCCTCATAAGCAATAATACCGAAATCATAATAAACTCGAACAAAGCGTGCACTCCGCACTCTCCCGACTTGTTCAATGTAATATTACGATTACATTGATCAACTAATCAATCCAATTACACTAAAATATCCAACAATTGGTTGTTGCCTGCTATCATGTATGGCTTCTATAGTATGTGGACAAGGTATTCCGGTTAGTTGGAATACTCGACAATCACATGTTTTGTTAACCAAGTCCACTGTAACAACCCTCACACCTTGTTTAACCTGGACAACAACTTTATAGATTAATACACTAAATTTTTAATTCAAAACTAATACTTACATAACAATCAATTCAATCATACTTACAGCATAATTCCTAGCTCCATCCCATGTGGCATTCCAATTCCTCGCTTCAGTCACATAAAAATCAAGTTTCTTTTTAATGTTTGGACAAAGAATCTGATCACTGCGAAGCATTGCTTCCCTTTTTTTTAATTCTAGTCATGAGATTAAATGTAATCTCTTGTATCATTGTCAAAACTGGCATATACCTGCATTCAATTGACATTTAAAATTCATATTAGCTTAAAAAAGTAAAAATAAAAGCATAGAGTATGCAATGAATAGTATTGCTGGACAAGAACAGAGAATGCAACTTGAAATTGTGCACAAATGTACCTCTCAGTTATGATCCATGCGTTGAACCATTCGGACATGTTATTTTCAATATCCGCTTTTGATGTTGTTGCAAAGTGAGCTTTAGTCCATGTTGTAGCATCAAGGTTCCTCAATTTGTCATAAGCGGGCCTGGAATGTTTTGCTATGGCATTTATAGCTCTCTGATGCTGCACAGTGTGTGTTGCAGTCGCTGCAAGCCAAAATGTTTTCCGTAGAAGTGCAGATGGAAATTTCTTTCTAAAGTTTGAGTATAAATGTCAAGTGCAGAATCTATGTTCTGCATGCGGCATGAAATCTTTCATTGAATTTTCCAGACCATGTAGACAAGTATTACGTATAAGTGCCACTAATTCCTAAATAAACACTTTAGTAGCTTGAACACTTGCCAGTTGCCATAAATAAAAGATGTACCTTTTGTTGATCGCTTATGACCGTAAAACCATAGCCATCACCCATATTTAAATCATCTACCAGTAGCTCCAGAAACCATCTCCACGAGTCTGTACTTTCACTTTACACTACAGCAAATGCCACTGGATACATCTGATTATTACCGTCTCATCCCACAGCAGACAGTAACTGGCCTCCACACACTGTCTTCAGAAAACACCCATCAAACCCTAGTATAGGTCTACAAACAAGTTTCAAACCTTCCTTAAGAGCATGATATCATTATGTTAGGTCCCGAAGTATCGTAGAAGGGGGGGTTGAATACGATACTACCAAAATATTTCGGTTTTCAAGATTTTTGCGGATAACAATTTTTCGGATCTTGAAATCAGAAATAACAAAACACAATTTCAGGAATATATCTTTATTGATAATAAACCCGAAGGGGTGTTACAACTTCTAATCCAATGGATTAGCTTCAAAACCAGAACACTCCTAAGGATAGTTTAGGCACGAGGACCTTCTACCCGACACTTCCTGAAAGCGGGCTAAGGCGGCTTTCCTACTAAATGGACTGTCTAGCAGCTTATACAGAGAAGATATAAGAGAGAGAAGAGAGAGTTGGGTGTTGAGGTGTGTTTTGAAATGAAATACAACATGCCTATTTATAGACTTTAGAAAGTTACTATGCAGCTTAATATAACGTAATTGATGACGTTTTTTTATCAATCTTCAGCCGTCTACTTCCTTTGGTTTCAAAATATTCTGCACGAATCTTTCAACATTTATATTCATGTGGCTCCACCTAATGAATAGTACTTTTGGGTACTATTCATGAATAGTAATTTTGGTTACTGTTCATATGAATAGTACTATTCATATGAATAGTAATTTCGATTACTATTCATATGAATAGTGATTTTGGATACTATTCATTTTCCTCTTAATTTGACATCCTTAAATAGGCAAAGAGAGAAGAGAGAGTTGGGTGTTGAGGTATGTTTTGAAATGAAATACAACAAGCCTATTTATAGACTTTAGAAAGTTACTATGCTGCTTAATATAACGTAACTGATGACGTTTTTTTATCAGTCTTCAGCCGTCTACTTCCTTTGGTTTTCAAAACATTCTGCACGAATCTTTCAACATTTATATTCATGTGGGCTCCACCTAATGAATAGTACTTTTGGGTACTATTCATGAATAGTAATTTCGGTTACTATTCATTTGAATAGTACTATTCATGTGAATAGTGATTTCGGTTACTATTCATGTGAATAGTGATTTCGGTTACTATTTATATGAATAGTGATTTTGGATACTATTCATTTTCCTCTTAATTTGACATCCTTAAATATGCAGCTTCCAAAATGGAGGATATCAATACTGCTCTAAACTCAATCATACCTCTTAACAGTTTTTCTGAGTTAGATACTTCGATTCCTTTATGAAGTGTTGACGCCTAGTGCAACTGGTATGGTTCACAGACGACTCATTCACTCATGGTCTTCGTATCATGTCTTTTAAGAACACTGCTAAGAATTGTGTAACCATAAAAACTTTATCACTGGAATCTTTTGGCCCTTCAACTGAATCATCTGTACATCTTATTTTGTCATTGAGGCTTGATCATGTTAATGAACTTCTTTCAGCGACTTGATCCTTGTTGATACATGTTCTTCAAGTTTCACGATCCCTGTATAGAGTTAATATTATTTATCTTTTATCCTAGTTGAGTTATATATGTCCTCTATTACATATTACATTACATTATGCTTTACAATCTCCCCCTATTTGATTGTTAGGGTTTGACAAGTAAATTCCTAGAGGATAACTCAACTGATACAACAAAAAATGAAATACAAAGATAAATAATATTAAAGCGCATTCTGGATCATATATACATTTTCCAGATTTCTAAAATTTAAACAAGTGCAACATAAATTGTTCCTCTAGACTGAACATATCTTCAATTTTGCCTTGCTTTCTTTCCACTAATACTCCCACTAGCTTTTCCTTTCCCAAAATAAAGTTAATTCCGTGTCAACAACCTTTTCCTTGCCCTTACGCCTAGTTGATTTTTCTTGATCATCCAACTTCTCCCCCTCAGTTGGGTTATCCTCCAGGGTTGTAGGATGTGGAGTTGGTAAATTAGACGAAGATGGTTTTGCCAAGGAATTAATTGGATGACTAAACTGGGATGCCATGGAACTTAACTGAACCTGGAATGCATCATGTTGAATAAGTTGAAAATATTTGATTTCTGCAATGGACTTACAGATTTTTGACAACTCTTTCTCCATTGTTTGGACCCGTGTAAGGATTCTGTTGTATTCCTTTCTGGTTGCAGGTGCATGTGGTTGAGTAGGTTGCTCACTCATACGTTCTGCAGGTGTTTCACTCAACACTCTATATTCACTCGGTTTAGTGGTTTAGGTTACACTTACATGTTCCGTTCGTGTTTCTCTCCACTCTCCTCCAGAGCTTCCACCGATATGTGTACCTGCAAATGAAATCATCCTAGCCCCTTTTTCAGAGGTCACGGATGGTGCAATGAAAGTTTGTGAGCTTCCGTCCTCGCGTAAAGCGAGTTGCTGACCACTGGTAAAGAGTGGTAAATCTCGAAAGAGATCCAGAGATTTTCCCTCTAGGAGGTTAAACTTGAATCGATTAAATGGCACAAAACCCAAGTTTCCCTCGTACGTCTGTGAAGACACTTGGTTCATAAAAGAACCTCCTACCGATGGATCTTTCCATAAAATGGAAGATTCACCAGCAGTTATTGAGGTAGGTAATTCCACCTCGGATGCCTGTGAAGGCATTTGATCTTTAGAAAGATCATCAACCACTTTTTTGTTCCATGAAATGGAATTCAAGATAGTTGCTCCCGTCAATTCAGCCTTATTTACATTTTCACTCATTGGATAAGAAAGGATTGTTTCACTAACAGTTGCCATTACCTCAGGTTCATTGGGTTTACTCCATTTAGAATGAGGTAGAGCAGCTGATGTAACTAACTTCTTATGTGGTGCTGCTGAGGCACTATCTCCCTCAATAATGTGGATGACTGGTCGTCTAAGTGACAATTGAGGTGTAGGAGCTTGTTCTGTTTGTGTTTGTATTTGTAAAATGGGCTCTTCGACCTGTGTTAGAGTCGATGGGATTTCCTGCTCTTGGTCAGGTAAGATGGCCACTAGGGGATGTAGGAACTGTATTTCCTGTGATACAATAGGGAATACAGAGGTTGAGATAGCAGGGATTGAAATATGACCTTGTCGTATACCTGCTCTCACTGGTCTTGGTAACAACGGAAGTGGGACAGTCTTTAGATATTCAGTTAGGACTGTAGGCACATCCGTATAGTTCTTTTTGCTTATGTAATAAATTACATTCGTCTTCATGTAAGAACATTCCACCTTTCGACCATTTTCCGAGTGTACCCTGTCTTCATCATTCAAAAAATCATTTAATATTAGCTGTAGAAACCTTGGATATAAACATTTGACGTTTTGAGTCTGAACATCTCTTGTTCCCAAGTGTTTCATCTTTAAAATGATTTGACCAAGCACTATTTTTCCAAAATTAATCCTCAAATTATTGGCAACCGCATACCCTATTTTTTGAATAAATTCAGGTATCCGATCTAGATTCGTTCTCTCTGAGGAAAAAACATGGCCAAGAATGTGAAAGAAGAAATTCCAGTACTGGGTTAGAAATGTTCTAGAGATATTACCAGTATTGAAATTGCCATATTGGTACCTTATAAAATGAAAGAACATTTCAATCTGTTCAGGTGTAGGATCAGAAACGAGATTTTCCATAGGAAAATGAAGAATTCGATTAACATCTCGTTCAGTGACCCTAATCGACCTACAAAACAGTCGATATGTGAATGCACACCCGTCCTGTCCAGAAGTGTTAACCGCACTGCAATATAGTTCACGTAACGCATCATGGTTAAGCTGCACTGGTGTAACTAAAGCATAGTGAATTAATGAATGTTCATTCAGAAATTGTGCCCAAGCCCGAAATTGCTCATCATAGATGGTATTGATTTGCTGAATGGAAGTAGGATTAGCTTTAGCAATAACAAAACTTCCTTGCAATGCCATCTTCAAAACTTTGAGGAAATTCAAAAACAAGGGTTAGTTTTTATAAAGGATGATGTATAAAGCAAGAATATGAAATCTGATATAAAAAGCACCAGCTAGATTGAGAGATCTTTCCGATCAAAGATCGAAATATTCAGCAATTGTGTGTATATGCTCTGTATACCTGAAAAATGATGATGTTAAACACAAACAAAAACTCATCATTTATAAGGTTTCAAGGTTCAGTGGGTTAGGTGAAATAGTGACAGGTTTTATTTAAAGAATTCAAACTCTCTACAACAAGTGGTAAATTGTCAACCATGTTAGGTAGCCACATTTCATGAATTCAACAATGGAGGCTAACATCTTATCACCGAAACCTGTCAGCCGACCTATCAGCCTATACACATATACACATATTTAATACTTCTAAATATTATGGATTTAAATAAAATCACGTAGTAAATTAAGAATTAATCCACAATAATAAACCTACAATTAAATAGACATAAAATTAATAAAATATCATTAATTGATATATGACAATAAAATATTTATTTAATTATGCTATAGTGATATCTCCAGAATAATCCTGCAGATAATCAAATAAAACAAACAAAATCCGAAGAATGAAATTCATTGGCTGCAACAAATTGAACAGACATTTTAAAAGATCATGTGAAATTTAACATACCAAGCTCACTTACCAACCTTGAAAAGGTTGCTTCATCCAAAGCTTTAGTAAAAATGCTTGCCAACTATTTTTCACTAGGAACAAAATGCAGTTCCACAGTGTCTTCCATCACATGCTCCCTGATGAAATGGTATCTGATGTCTATGTGCTTGGTTCTAGAATGCTGCACTGGATTTTGTGATATTGCAATTGCACTCGTGTTGTCACAGAAAATTGGGATCTTTTTAACTTTAACTCCATAGTCAAGTAGTTGATTTCTCATCCATAGAATCCGTGAACAACAACTCCCAGCTGCTATGTATTCAGCCTCTGCAGTTGAGGTAGATACTGAGTTCTGCTTCTTACTGAACCATGAGACCAGCTTGTTTCCCAAGAATTGACAGGTTCCTGTGGTACTTTTTCTATCCATTTTGCAACCTGCAAAATCTGCATCTGAGTAACCAATTAGATCAAAACCAGAATTTCTAGGGTACCAAATGCCAAGGTTTAGTGTTCCCTTGAGATATCTGAAAATCCTCTTAATAGCTACCAAGTGAGATTCCCTAGGATCAGCTTGAAATCTAGCACATAAACATGTAGCAAACATAATATCAGGTCTACTAGCTGTTAAGTATAAAAGAGATCCAACCATGCCCCTATAGCTTGTCATCTCCACCTTCTTTTCCTTAGTAATCAGTTCAAGCTTAGTGGCAGTGGCCATGGGTGTTTTTACAGAAGAACAATCTGCTAAATCAAACCTTTTAAAAAGATCATAAATGTATTTTGTTTGACTTATAAAAATTCCCTCATTCACTTGTTTAACTTGTAAACCAAGAAAATAAGTTAATTCACCCATCATGCTCATTTCATATCTACTTTGCATGAGTTTGGCAAACCTCTTGCAAAGTTTCTCATCTGTAGACCCAAATATTATATCATCTACATAAATTTGGACAAGTATCATAGATCCATTGACATTTATATAAAAGAGAGTTTTATCAATAGTACGTCGAATGAAGTGATTCTCTATAAGGAACTGTGAGAGTGTGTCATACCAGGCTCTAGGTGCTTGCTTCAGGCCATAGAGTGCTTTGAGTAGAAAGAACACATATTCTGGAAAGTCTGGATCTTCAAAACCAGGCGGTTGACTAACATATACCTCCTCCTCCAGAATTCCATTCAGAAATGCACTCTTGACATCCATTTGATAGACTTTGAAATTGGCATGCGCTGCATAGGCCAGAAAGATCCTTATTGCTTCTAACCTTGCCACTGGTGCAAAGGTTTCTTCAAAGTCAATTCCTTCCTCTTGACAGTAGCCTTTAGAAACTAATCTAACTTTATTCCTTGTGACTATGCCATTCTCATCCATCTTGTTCTTGAATACCCACTTAGTGCCAATCACTGATTTGTCTTTAGGTCTGGGTACAAGTTTCCATACTTCATTTCTTTCAAACTGGTTTAGCTCTTCTTACATTGCTAAAACCCAGTCTGGATCCAGAAGAGCATGTTCAACTCTCTTTGGTTCCTCTTTGGATAGAAAACTGCTATATAAGCATTCTTCTTGAGTTGCTCTTCTGGTTTGGACCTTTGCATTAGGATCTCCAATTATAAGCTCAAATGGATGATCCCTGGTCCATTTTCTTTGTGGTGGTAAGTTTGACCTTGATGAAGTGGCTTCATTTTTTCTGTGTTGATCATTGTGAGAAACTCCCCCTGAGTGTATGGCTCTCGAGATTGATGGAGTACTTGTAGATTCATCAACAGGGGCTTCTCTTTGATTTCCAACTGATGGTGTAAGTTGCTCTTCAACAGGTGGTTCATTCTGCACTTCAACTGATGATCCGTGTCTGTTTCTCACACCATTTGATCTCCATTCTTCATCATCATCTTCACTTTCTTCATCACTTCTTTCATTCTCAAATGAGAGAGACTCATGAAAACCTTCATCTACTAGACCAGATATTTTCTTGTCATCAAAGACAAAATGTATGGACTCCATTACAATGTTTAGTCTTAGGTTGTAGACTCTGTAGGATTTTCCAGCTGAGTATCCAACAAAGATAGCTTCATCTGCTTTTGAATCAAATTTTCCAAGATGCTCACCATGATTTTTCAGTACAAAGCATTTGCATCCAAAGACATGCAGAAAGTTGATTGTTGGTTTCTTGCCTTTGAAAAGTTGATAAGGTGTCATGCCATTTTCTTGATTGACCAAAGAAATATTCTGAGTGTAGCATGCAGTGTTTATAGCTTCTGCCCAGAAGTATGTTGGTAGCTTAGATTCTTCAAGCATTCTCCTTGCAGCTTCAATTAGAGTTCTGTTCTTTCTTTCCACCACACCATTTTGTTGAGGAGTTCTTGGTGCAGAGAATTCTTGGATAATTCCTTCTTCTTCACAAAACTCTCTTATTACAGAATTCTTGAACTCAGTTCCATTGTCACTTCTGATTCTCCTTACTTTGAGTAAAGGATTGTTGTTGACTATCTTGATGTGATTTATAATGACTTCACCCGCCTTATCCTTAGAGTACAAAAAGAATGTCCAAGAGAATTTTGAGAAATCATCAATAATCACAAGACAGTATTTCTTCTTTGAAATTGACAACACATTGACTGGTCCAAAGAGATCCATGTGAAGTAGTTGCAAGGGTTGATCAATTGATGACATTGACTTTGATTTGAAAGAGGCCTTCTTCTGCTTCCCTTTCTGGCATGCATCACACAATCCATCCTTGGAGTAATCCAATTTTGGAATACCTCTAACCAAATCCTTCTTTACCAACTCATTCATTGCTATAAAACTCAAGTGTGACAATCTTTTGTGCCAAAGCCAACCTTCATCTACACTTTCCTTGCTGAGAAGACATGTAGTCATGTTTGCATTTGTTGAATTGAAGTCAGCAATGTACACATTTCCTCTTCTATCTCCTGTCAACACTACCTTGTTGTCACTTTTCTTAAAAATGACACATGCTTCAGATGTGAACCAGTCATTCTGGCCTTTGTCACATAGTTGACTGACACTTAGCAAGTTATGCTTAAGTCCATCAACCAGTGCTACTTCTTCAATGACAACATTCCCTTGTGAAATCAAGCCATATCCTCTAGTATATCCTTTGCTATTGTCTCCAAAGGTAATGCTAGGGCCAGCTCTCTCCTCAAGCTTAGTGAGCAGGGTAGAATCTCCATTCATATGCCTAGAACAACCATTGTCCAGATACCAAAGATTCTTTCTGTTTCCCTGCACACATCAAAAAAAAATCAAGTTGATTTTGGTACCCAAGTTTTCTTGGGTCCTGCCTTATTAGCCTTTTTCTTATTTTTCAAGCCCTTACTACCCAGGGGTTCTGATTGAGTTAAATCAACCTTAACTCTTGGTGTAGGTTTCTGAAAAATAGGTTGTTTCACTTGCTCACTTGCATTAAAACTATATGTATAATTTGGCATAGTCCGTGCAAACATGTTATTCATCATCCATGGCAACTTAGGCATATTAAAAGCATTGTAATATGGATTATACATGAATGGCATGTTAGCACAATGACTAGATGCATGAGCAGGCTGGACAAGCATGTTTGGCATACCATTCATAGCAGGCATAGGTACTGACTTAGGAATACTAGGCACAGAAGCATTCTTAACAGATTTACAGTTGACAAATAAATGATTAACATTACCACAGTTCACACATTCCTTTCGAGGAGCATATTTATTAGGTGTGTAATTACTATGTTTGTTAATTCCTACCTTGCCATTTCTATTCTTCTTATTAGCCTTAGCCTTAGGTTCAGTCTTTTCTAACTTATCCTTCAATTTCTTGATTGACAAGTTGCCTATGTTTCCTTGTTCAACTGATTTGGTTTTGCTACACTCTCCATTAACAAAGTTCTTATTGACAGGCCCGTACTTTTTATTCAATTTAGTTAAAGTTGCTTTGCTAACAGGCTTAAGTCTCAAAGAACATTCTTTTTCACTGTCTGAAGCAACTTCCCTATCAACATCTAACTTAACTTCTGCTAATTTGTGAAAAGAATCAACTCCTTGTTTACTATAAATTTCTTCAGTTTTAGCCTTTGATCCCTTCCACTTAGCAATTAAGTCTTGTTCCTCTTTTAACTGTTTTATTAAACACTCTTCTCTTTTCAGAGCCTCAAGTAACTCATTCTTAGCATCCTGGAAATTTCTTTTCATTGTTTCAAAATCACTTAGTTGAGTTTCTAACAAAGTATTCCTATCACCTATCTTAGCATTAAGATCTTTAATCTTTTTGTTCTCCTTGTTAAGCGATTTTAATGTGACATGCATGTTATACAATTCATTAGACATTTCATTAACAACATTATCACATTCATCTTTGGAAAGTTCAGTTAGGTTTGTATAGTATACCTGGTTGCTTGCTGAACTAGCCTCTTCATCAGTTTCGTTTGCCATGAGTGCAAGATTGACAAACTCCTCTTCTACATCTGAGTCACCTCCAGCAGCCCAGTCACTATCTTTTGACACGAATGCTCTCCCTTGTTGCTTGAGAAGATCAAAATATTTCTTCTTGTAATCAACAACTTCAAACTGCTTCTTTTCTTTCTCAGCTTGGGATTTCCTGCATTCATTGGCAAAGTGACCAGCAATTCCACAGCTATAGCATTTGATCTTTGATCTTTCAACCACATCCTTGTTCGGTTGATAGCTTTTCTTGAATTGCCCGGTTCCTACTGGATTCTTCCTGAATCTTAGCTTCGAAAATCTCTTTGACAGAAATGCCAAATACTCATCTAGATCTTCAGCTTCATCCTCACTTAATGCATCAGGTTCTTCAATCATCTTGCTTTTAACTTTGCTAGTTTCAGCTTCACCTTCACAAGTTTTTGAACTTAGTGTGGCTTCTACACTCTTCATTCTTCCACCACCTTGGATTGTTGGAATATTGGCCACCAAGGCAACAGATCCACCTTTCTTCTGGATTTTCTCCACTTCCTCATCTTGCTACATTTCAAGCTCATTGCTCTTCAGGATGCCATACAGTCTCTCAAGTGTAAAATCTTTGTAGTCCTGAGAGTTCCTCAACGAGACTGTCACTGGCTTCCATTCCTTAGGAAGAGATCTAAGAAACTTTAGGTTGGAGTCCTTGGTTTCATATTTTCTCCCATACAACTTTAGACCATTCAGTAATGTAATAATCCGGATTTTTCAAGAATGATTTTATTATTATTTTGATAATAATGATTTTTATTTATTTTTATTTATTTGATTTTATTATTTAATTATTTTCGGTTAAGTGGAACCGGGACCCTTTTTAAAATTTTATGGACCGAGTAGATATCTCGAGTCAATAAATTATTTGGATAAAGATTTAATTTTGGAGTGTTGAATTATTCAGTAGAGATTTTATTTTAAATTATTGAATAAGTTGGATATTTTAAAATCCTTAGAAAATGATTATTTTAATTATTTGAGGAATTTTAGAAATTTCTCGATTAATTTATAAAATCGAGAATTTGAGATTTTACTAAAACAATAATATTTGTAGTATTTTTAGAAAGCCCTGTAAATTGTGATTTATGAATCATAATTATTATTTTTATGATTTGTTTTTATAAATTATTATTGACTTGTAAAATGTATATCAATTTAGAAAATTTAGATTTAATTCTACTTCCTTCTCCGAAAATCTTTAAAACTATTCTAGTATTTAATTATGCTAGAAACTTTATTTTTACCAATTAGATTTATTTACTCTAAATATTATTTATACAGTGTGTAGTAATTAATTGGGTGTTTTAATTGGTTATTGGGCCTAAGCCCATTAGGGTAGAGCACAGCACACGGCATGGTATATACACAGAGACACATACACGCAGCTGCAGGAGGAATAAACGGGGAAAGAGAGATTAAGGAGAAGAAAAGGGGGGAAAAGAAAAGAGATTTTGGGGGCTTTAATTTGAATCAATAGAATCCATATATACATACATATAACGCGTGTATGTATATGTGTTAGTAGTGTGTGCAGCGAAGTGAAAAAAAAGGGGGGGTCGAGTTTGGTAGCAGCGGGGAAGGTCACGGCGGCTGGCGGCTCTCCGGCGAGCTCCTGGCGGCGGACTGGTGGCGCGAGGAAGGCAGGTAACAGCAGAGAGAGAGAGAGAGAGAGAGAGAGAGAGAGAGAGAGAGAGAGAGAGAGAGAGAGAGAGAGAGAGAGAGAGAGATAGAGAGAGAGATTGATTTTGGGGAAATTGGAAATCGAAAAGAGGTATATTGTTATTGTTTTATTTAATTTATTTACTTTAGTTATTTTTCGAAGTAATTGTTTAAATTTCATTTTAGATGAATTGTGTTGATTATTGTAATTTAATTAGTTAAGATTATGCTAATTTAAATTATATGAATTGCTAAGTGTAATTAGCTTGTTTAAGTGCTTATTGGTAGTGATTAGTATGGTACCGATTTTTGCATATGTGTTTACACGATTTAGTTGATTAAAGTATATGGAAGACGATGAATAGTGGAGATTCTATAGTGGTTAATTATAATTATTGGAATTTTATAATGGCCTTGTTAATTAGTATGTTATAATTTTGGAAGTGCCTACGTGGAATTAGATATTTTAAGACATGCTAGTTGAATGCATATGTGATTAAATGTTTCTTATATGTGGCTATTATTGCAGAGTTTATAATTTCAGAAGATGGAATTTGGAATTTTGATTCGTTTTAAATGAATAAAATGATTAAGTGGTTATATGGAATTGCTATGCTTAATTGATTAAATGATAATCGAGTTAGTTAACAATCGAGTTTGGCCATAGTATTTGATAAATATCTTACATGCGAGAATTAGATTTAATCGAGTCGATAATTAAGGTTTATGTGACTTGTAATATATGGTCATCAATAAATGTTTACGTGCTAAGTGATATAAGTCGAGTCGTGGTATTTGATGGCTTTACTAGTTATGAATGCTATATGTTAAATGTTAGAATTTTATAATAATTAGAACTGTGCTAGGGGTTATGAGAAGATCACAAGTTTTTAAATGTCAATATTTAAAGGACTTGTGTAGTTCTTTTCGACTAATCCCTAGGGCTTACGAATATCCATGATTAGCTATCACGGGTATAATTAATATACTTGAGTGGTGTGATCATCGATATAGCGTAAGTAATAGTTAGTGCTAGGGGTTGTTCCCTAGGGCTTACGAACATCAATGATTGATTGTCACGTGTATCATTAAAATACGTGAGAAATACGATCATTGGTGTAGCGTAAGTAGTAGTGTAATATAAATCATTATGTGCTATGTGCCGCATGTCAGGGCGGATACTTTCTTATGTGTTTATTTTATGTTGCTGCAAGTTGAGGCAGCTTATTTTTGCTAAAACAAGGTTGTATTGTATTTGAGGGGCTATGCCCATAGTCCGATAAACAAATACTTCATGCCGAAGTTTTCTGAAAATCCCCTGCGACTAATTATACTTAATTTATTAAATTTCCGTGGTCTAGAGGCATGAAGTGGATGTTAACTAATTATGTGTATATGTGTTAAGTGGTTGATTTGAGGATTAATTGTTGTCTCGAGGGTTATGTGCTAAGTTAAGTATTAAAAATGGTATTGAGGATCAATGATGCTTTGAGGATTAATTATATATTAAATTGGTTTAAGTCTATTAAATGGATATAAATGTGTTATGTGCATTAAGTGGTATTAGAATAGTTAACTATGGGGAAGACGCCTATAGTTTTTCTTTAAGTGACTTAGTAGTAACTCTGAGTCGGGACTACTCGAGATACGAGGGAGGACTGACACGTACTCGTAACCATTTCAGTACTATTAGGGCGTAATCAAATTGGAGCGACGTGCATCCAAAAAGGAAGATCGAGACGTCAGGGAAGGTCCATGGAATTGCTTGGACGAGGTGCGAAGGATTTGTCCGTGGTTTCTATTTTCTGCTAAGGACCAGAGGCAAGTTTACTATACATACTCTATTGTTCAGAGTATATTTATGTTAAATATATGAAATGTGTTAAATAAGTTTTCAATCCGTAATCGCGAGTTTTCCAACCTTGTACTTCTTCTTTCAAATCATTGTATTCCTGGTTTTGCCAACAATATTAAATTCTGCTCGTGTATAACCAAAACCCCATGGCTTATAATACTGTTGACTGGCAGTGATATTTTAATGGCTCTATATCTTGATTTATACGGCATATCTATATCTATAAACTTTTCGTACTATGGTAGTGGACTATATGTTATGAGGTATGTATTTATGTATCGGAATAAGAAAGGTTCAGAGGGTAGAGCATGTATTGAGTTTTAGAACTTAGCCGCGTGTCGGGGCTATGTTGTATTGTATGTTTTCGAAAACCCGGGCAAAGCTTTTAAAAAGAATTTCTCAATAATTAACCTAAAGGCAACATCACCAATAAACCAGTGTTTATTTAATTAATAGATGCTTCTGAAAGCATTCACTAATTAAATAAACCTTATTCGCCTAATTAAATTTATTTAATTAGATGAATATCGTTTTCAAAACGCTTTCTTAAAATCACTTTGTCCCGGAGAAATAATAAAATAATTTAATGGAGTGATTCTATCTAGTATATTATTTATCGGAGATAGTTTATTTTCAATACGGATTAAAGATATTCCAATGGTTATAAATTGGTTATTTTCAGCTTAAAACAGCTAGATTGATATCGATATATGTTATTTGAATGATTATTTAAATTGGTGAATATTAATTATAATATTCATTAACAAAAAGGGAGAAAGAGAAAAGGATTTTCAGGCTTATTAATTATTCCTTACTGACCGAGAGTCAGTAGTAGTTATTTGATAAAGTGGCTAAAGTTTGGAGACTGCCGGAGAGATTGTGTCTTGATTTTATTAGAAGCATTCCAAGAGTTGTATTTAGGTGTTTTGAGGTTATTAAATATTTCAGTATTAATAGTAAATATTATTTGAATACCATTTAATAAATGAATATTATTTTGAGTATCCTTTTAAAAAGGGATTATTGAATATTTATTATTTGTTACATATTAGTCAAATATTTATCAAATACTTTGAGTGTTCTGTAGATTATAAAACACTATTCAAAGGATGTCTAAGGACTTTCATAGTCATTTAAAATATCATATTTTGATTCTATCTCGGTAAGTTACTTTTCAAGAACTCTTATATATATAGAATTACCCTGTTGTGATTCAAGCTTTATGCGTACCATTTTCCATATGTGAACACAAAACCCTGTGTCGGGATTGATATAGGTATAAGTGTATACCTCTACTCGAACTCTTTCGAACTCAAAATATTTTCGAAAACCCCGATCTGATTTTACTTCCTTGCACATTTTTCGAGAATCATCGGTCGACTGATGTCGGACCTCAACTACTCAGTTTTTAATCAAAATAAAGTTTTTAAAGGAAAAAGAAAAGGGACTCTGGAAGGTGTGGGAATCGTTGACGAACGATTCCCGGGATGTGTAAGCGGCCGTGAGCCAGGCGGTTCATCAATTATTATTCCGGCCCAGGTGTTGCCGAAGGATGATTACGGATGTAGTTTTCATCGAGGGTGATTACGGATGTAGTTTCACCCGAGGATAGTTACGAATGTAGTTTCTATCCTTCTACCGGTAGAGAAGACCCGCGGATTATTGGACTTGGATGTGGCGACTGATCATCGTCAATCCTTGTCAGGTTTTTATGTTTTCTTTAAGTCCCATCCTCCACTTTGGAAAAATACTCAAACACTGCTTCTTGGGCCTAAGTGCCAAGTTGCCGATAATGTTGTTTTCAATTATGAAAGATGATGATGAATTCATGCAGTATCTAGAACTGCAAGAATATTCTTACAATAATGGCACGTGTTTGTGCACTTTTGCAATTATTCAAAAGATGAAAGATGGTTCATCGGTTGTTGATGTTAAGTCTCGAATGTTTTGCTTCAAGAGCTTTGACTCGCTTCCTATCAGTTATTTCTGAGTTTAGATTTATCAAGTGGTTAAAGAACTTATACCCGGTACATGATGTTGATCTGTAAGGTGTTTGATGGAAATGACATACTTATATGTATATACTTTCGGACTTGAGAAATACTAAAAATGAAACCTTCTAATGGTTTGGTTTGTATACGATGATAAGCAACTGTCTTAGCAGCATATTGAACTGCGTATTTTGAAAAAGCTTTCTAAAAGATTAGCCAAACTGTAGTGTATACTATTTCGCTAAGCTATGAGGATTGCTATGGTTATTATAAACTTATCTGTTCATTGGATGTTGCGTTAAACGTCATATTTTTCCTTATTGAAGTTTCATAGTTATAAATGTTTCGGAAATGATGTTAAGTATTGTCGGATTTTAAAACCCCTGTGTATATTGGTTTATATATTGTTAAACTCTATTAATACTTGCTGGGCAATTCTTTCGCTCATACTTGTTTGTTTTAAATATTAACCTTTCAGAGAAAGGTAGGCGGATGATGCTTATATGCATAGCTCGGAAGAAGCAGGTAGTATGCCCTGATGAAGACGATATGATCCAGAAAATCTATAGCTGGAGTAAGTTATATGTAATCATATTGATGTGTAATAATTATATTACTTTGTACAGGATAGCACTAGTTGCTGGTGTACTTCTCATCGAAGCTACACTAGTAGTATAGGATTTGTAATACACGATGTGATGTAATTGAATGGCTGTAATGAATCGAGTAATGTAAGGATTTTAGTTCTTGTTTCTAGCCCTATAACCCAAAAGATGCTTGGTAGTTGGGGTCTCTATTGTTGTGTTTCTGTTAGTAAGTGACTATAACTGGTTTAATATGGATAAACAGGTGATTTGCTATTGAGGATTTCCGCGTGACGACCAAATCCCTGACCCCGGATTTGGGGTGTTACAAGTAACTTTTGAAATCTACTGAATATGTCTGTTAGATTTTCACCAGAGGAGTAGTGAAAATGCTCATATTGTTGTATTAGGAGCTGCATTTTATTTTCTCTGACTTGCTTAGTTCCTTCACAGATTGTTTGAATAGTGTCCCACACTTGCTTGGCAGTGGTGCAGTTTATAACACAATCAAACATATCTTGGTCGATGCCATTGAATAGGATGTTCATAGCCTTCTTATCTTTGTGAATCTCCTCCAAGTCTTCATCTGTGTACTCAGCTTGATTCTTTGGAATAGGCCTTCCAGCAGCTACAGTGGCGGCATATTGACCAATCCCAGAGTTTGCCTTCATTGGAACATGAGGTCCTTTCTCTATGCAATCTACATAGCCTTCATCAATGGCTGAGAGATGAAGGTGCATCTTTACTTTCCAGTGAAAGTAATTATCTTTGTCAAGCATTGGAATCTTCACACCTGTATCCTTTCTTCCCATGGTTTTGATCTTTAGAATTCTAGCTTGCTCTGATACCAATTGTTAGGTCCCGAAGTATCATAGAAGGGGGGTTGAATACGATACTACCAAAATATTTCGGTTTTCAAGATTTTTGCGGATAACAATTTTTCGAATCTTGAAATCAAAAATAACGAAACATAATTTCAGGAATATATCTTTATTGATAATAAACCCGAAGGGGTGTTACAACTTCTAATCCAATGGATTAGCTTCAAAACCAGAACACTCCCAAGGATAGTTTAGGCACGAGGACCTTCTACCTGACACTTCCTGAAAGCGGGCTAAGCCGGCTTTCCTACTAGATGGACTGTCTAGCAGCTTACACAGAGAAGATATAAGAGAGAGAAGAGAGAGTTGGGTGTTGAGGTGTGTTTTGAAATGAAATACAACAGGCCTATTTATAGACTTTAGAAAGTTACTATGCTGCTTAATATAACGTAACTGATGATGTTTTTTTATCAGTCTTCAGCCGCCTGCTTCCTTTGGTTTTCAAAACATTCTGCACGAATCTTTCAACATTTATATTCATGTGGGCTCCACCTGATGAATAGTACTTTTGGGTACTATTCATGAATAGTACTATTCATGTGAATAGTTATTTCAATTACTATTCATGTGAATAGTGATTTTGGTTACTATTCATATGAATAGTGATTTTGGATATTATTCATTTTCTTCTTAATTTGACATCCTTAAATATGCAGCTTCCAAAATGGAGGATATCAATACTGCTCTAAACTCAATCATACCTCTTAACAGTTTTTCTGAGTTAGATACTTCGATTCCTTTGTGAAGTGTTGACGCCTAGTGCAACTGGTCTGGTTCACAGACGACTAACATTCACTCATGGTCTTCGTATCATGTCTTTTAAGAACACTACTAAGAATTATGTAACCATAAAAACTTTATCACTGGAATCTTTTGGCCCTTCAACTGAATTATCTGTACATCTTATGTTGTCACTGAGGCTTGATCATGTTAATGAACTTCTTTCAGCGACTTGATCCTTGTTGATGCCTGTTCTTCAAGTTTCACGATCCCTGTATAGAGTTAATATTATTTATCTTTTATCCTAGTTGAGTTATATATGTCCTCTATTACATATTACATTATAGTATGCTTTACACATTATCACCACAGTAATCAGCCAATTTCTCCTTATCACTTTTTTCATTTTCAGTATCAATCGTCTGAGAAGCAAAATCAAAATAATGGTCTACATAGAGATCTATCCTACCGTAGGGCTTCGACACATGAACTACCTCTCTAACAGACTCATCATCATACATAATCGTCATCCCATCAGTAAAAGTGTGACAATTTGTTTTAAAATAAACAAGAGACGAAGAATCGTATCCAAACTCCTTACTAAAATGATCCAAATCGCGAAAGGAGAACACATCCGTGTC
This sequence comes from Saposhnikovia divaricata, assembly GCA_036435485.1. Classification (NCBI taxonomy): domain Eukaryota; kingdom Viridiplantae; phylum Streptophyta; class Magnoliopsida; order Apiales; family Apiaceae; genus Saposhnikovia; species Saposhnikovia divaricata. The sequence goes on along the minus strand of CM071594.1, from coordinate 129,943,043 downwards.
AAGATTGACCATATCCACCTTCCCACCTCTATAACTCGGTTTCAAATAGTCAAAAAGACCATGATGATGTACGTAAACATCTATCCTTGTTGACATCCTGTAAAATTGAAAAGAACTCGGTTACAATCGTTATATATAACACACAATCGATATATACATATACGATCAATTAAAGTGTTCATTTATACCTTAATAACTGAGAGATGCAGTCGAATAGCTTCGGAATGAATCGCCACTTTTGGATTTCAGAATTAGGGTTCCAGTTCCCCCAATTCAATTACAGCGTAATATGAGATGACGAAATACTAAATGTTTTATTTTCTTATTATTCAGCTTTTACTGATTTTAAACCAAGGTTTAGTTTAACTTAACTTAAGTAACTATAATTACACAAACGTCTGTTAGCCAAGTAGATGCCATGTTAGCAAATCTGTCTAAAAATTTAAGTCAACTTAACGGAGTGTACAACTGATACGAGTAAGTGACCTGTTTTAGTCGAATTTCAGTTCAGTGACCATCTTGATACATTAGGCTGACTTCAGTGACCAACAAGATATTTAACCCGATTTTAAAATAAATAGATGAAAATCGTTGGATCTAGCATAAAAAAAATATTTTATATTTTAATATATTATAAACTAAAAAGTGTATTTATATTGTAATACGAAAATGTATATGTCAATGATTTAAATCAAATATAATTTGGTTTTCTACATTGAAAAACATTATCAATGTAGGATTTCTACATCGAAAGTGTAAGAGGGATTTTGTCCAAAATTTTGATAATCGGTAATCTGGTCCTCCGTACGACAAAGTCTTAAAATAAATAGATGAAAACCGTTGGATCTAGCATATGAAAATATTTTATATTTTAATATGATAAACTAAAATTGTATTTATATTGTAATACAAAAATGTATTTGTTAATGATTTAAACCAAATATAATTAGGTTTTCTACATTGAAAAACATTATCAATGTAGGATTTCTACATCGAATATGATTAATGTAAAAATTCGTATATATATTTTCTCTTGAGATTCTGAGTATTTTCATTTGAATAATAATTATTAAATCATCACTAAATTCAAGATAATTTATGAGGTTCGCGTGGATTGTAAAATCATCCAAATCTGATTTCTAGATTTCAAAATAAAACCCAAATATTAAATATGAATTTGTTTAAAAACTAATAAAAAATAAAAAAAAATCAATTCTAATACACCATTTTTTAATTATGTCCTTTTCAGATTATAATTTTCTTTTTAAAATTCAATTTTAATACAACCTTTTTTAATTATATCTGACACACCCTAACCCGTAAAATACTGAAAATATCCTTCTTATAATAAAATACTCGAATATCCCTAAATATATATGTCATTTTCTCAAAATCATTTTTGGGAATAAATAAAACCCTGAGTAATAATATTACCTTTAAAAAGAATATACATTAATCTTCTAAAATACTTTTGCAATGCGGAAGCTGAAAGCTTTAGAAAATGTGACCCACTATACACATAACACTTAGCAGTTAAGCATGCTCTCAACTATTGGAATTAATTAGATAAAATAGACTTTGATAGAGGGGAAATTTAGAAAATTTCGGCATGAAGTATTCGTAATTCGGACTATCCACCTGTAATTCAAACCAAACCAAATTCCATTTAACAACCAAAAAATAATTCCAACTTTTTAGAAAAACAACCACAAGTTCAACCTGTCATTACAGATTAGGTAAACAACTACGGCAAATAAAACTAAGTGGAACCTGTCCTAACCGATCAGGTGAAAACCAATACAATACAACACAACACGATAACTCAACATTTAATCTTAATATCAGAAATAAAAACTTAACATATATATTTATATATGCAAATGCTGAGGAGGAGGGACTCTGGAGATCCAGCTGGCCGACCATGCAACTTAACCTGAAAAACATGAGCGATTTTAATGAGTCGCAACTCAGTGAACATATATCATCATATAATATACTCTAGTAAAATTTACATATTTCTAAAACAATCCAGTATTTCGCGTTTTATAAAGATATCTGTATATACCGGTTAACTCGTAAAAACTCATAGTGTCGTGTACATGTACCTGTAATTCATTCTCTCTTTTATTTACCCAATTCTCCTTGTATCTTTCCGTAGTCTTATCCGTGTTATCAATTCAACGACTCTAATCTACATATTTATTATTACAAACAATTTTATATATATAAGATTTGAATATTATCCGTATATAACGCGGAAGTCATCTATGGACTCGACGGTCATCTGTATATTTGTGATAATTAGTTAAGCCATTCACACTGAACCCTGTAGGCTAATCATATATATATATATATATATATATATATATATATATATATATATATATATAACGAGTACATATCATCCAATCATATGTTTGAACACCAAGTCAACTTATCCTCACATAAATTAATTTCAGATAATCATTTCACTATTATTCAATAAATCATTTACAACCAGCACGTATAAGAGAAATTCATAATATCACCATGTATTGTCAAAGAACATGTTAGTGCACCTTGTCAACACGTAGTCACGCAAATAATTCCAAGTCATCATTCAATAAATCCAGGTAATCATTTGCTATGAATGTATGCAACATATGCATGAGACTCACTTTTCTTTCACCTTGTTTCTTTACTTTGTTTCGACTAACCAACTTGACTTTAGTATCTCCCGGGATTTCTTGACCTCAACGGCTCTTTTTCTATTCACGTTGCTTTATAGTCCAAAGGACTTTTCCATTCAGGTTGCTTTATAGTCCAGGGGACTTTCCTATTCACGTTGCTTTATAGTCCAGAGGACTTTCCTATTCACGTTGATGGCTAGCTAGGTCATTTATTCACATTACTGATACAAAAGTATTGGCAGTCACAACGCCTTTATTTAGTGGGACTCAAATGAAACAATATGCACATCATATAACCCGTTTCATTTCTTCCTTCCATGAACTTATTTACGTTGACATTTTCCTTTCATGTAATCCACATCGATCACATAATAACCCTTTTCAAGTCAATGATACCATCATCATGTATTCACATTGCTGATACATCACAATGATCATGTATTCACTTTTCTCATATATCAAGTATATGCACATTTCAGATAAATCATTCAAATAACACTTATCACATTTAACAAATAACAGTTATCACGTATGATCATACTTGAGAGAATTTATTCGAATAACAATCATTTATAACCACGTGATACTTCATTTCACTATAATATAGTCATCGTGTATGTACTTTCATCGCGTAATCATATAAACCCACATATTCTGATAAATTATGTAATTCTTTCTAGTAATATATATATTATATATATTCAAGTCTTAAGCATTTCTTAGTTATATCTTTTAATCCCATAAATATCACAAGTTATTATAGAGTATACATATATAAAGCAAAACTTTGATAAATGCTCACCTTGGCCTCTGCAATATAATTTAAAGATGTTACCCAAAATGCTTAATCTTCATGATCTCGCTAAACCTCTTTGGAATCCTATATCGACATACAATTATCAATGTATGTAAAACATTAACTATTTTTGCAACTACATATACGACCTTTTGAAATGAACCTATGCATGTTAAACAACATAGGCTATATACTTCTTTTTCAGACAGCTTTCTGCCCTCTCGCTACAAAGCTTATAACTTCAAATTGGTTCAATTAAATCAATTGATTCTATTTTCTAAGTAAACTAGACTTTGAAGGTTACAACATATCATAAATTCATAGCAAAATCAGGCCTACACAATCTTCAACATTTATTTAAAGTTGGCCCTGATTTCTGCAGAGTTGCAAACTGTATTGGCTCTGCTACTTTGCCTTTATCTCAGGTTTTACAAGTTCAGTAACATTCAAATTTTGCAAACATTTAGGTAAGACATAAAGCTACAACTTTAATTCTTTGGCCACAATGAAATAAGGCCTATAACCCTCTCAAAACAATTTCCCAAGATAGGGCAGACATTCTGGAAATCAAAATGATGTTGCGCACACTTTACTCAAACATTTTCAATAAATCGGAAAATGATCTTTTAAAGGCTAAACTTTCCAGATTTTATCTTACCTATCAGGCCAATCTTAAATAAAAATTTCAAAGAAAAATTGATCATATAACCCAGCAAACCAATTTCTCAAACTTGCAATGAAGTCAGAAAATTCTGTGCTGCGCGGCTTTTACTAAAATTGCAATAACTCCTTCCTCACATATGCGATTGACTAGAAATTAGTGCTCAAATAAACTAGAAAACAAATAGAACAGTCCCATCACAAATCTAGTGCCCAAAACAGCTGCTACCTATCCCAGAACAGCGAAACAGAACATAGCAGAAACAGAGCAGTTTTTTTTCAATGAAAAATCACTTTTGTCGAAAATAACCAAACAAGCCATCCTTTTATACTAACCAACCATTATCAATCATTATCAATCAATTCATAACTCAATTAGAACACTCAAATCATATGAACCCTAGAAAATTACCAAAGCAAAAATGAAATATTAAGAACAATCCTTAAATATAAAGAAACAAGGGCCAAAGTTTAAGGATTATACCTCCAAACAAGCTATAAACTCCAAATCAAACAATCACAAGATCAAACAAGCTTAATAACAATCTTTCCCCAAATTTTCTGCATAAACCCTAGCTTTTCTTCATCTCCAAATTCAAGGAAACCACCATTTAATCATGTGAATACATATATATGTATATACAAGTTATACCAAGACTATTGGAGCAAGAATTGGAAAACGAAATCCATATATGTATGTATGTATGTATATGAGCCGAGAGAGATGAGACGAGAGAAGATTGGTAGTTCTGTATATCTCCCTTTTCCTTACTATTCATCTATCTATATCTATTTTCTATTTACCCCTTTTTTGTCATTTCTTTTATTAAAAACTAAAGCTTATTAAGCAAGCTTTACAAACACTAAAAATAATATCTATTTTTAGCCTTTAGTAAAATACTGCTCTTTTTTCTAAAATCTCATATTCTTATTCTTTTTTTTATTATTATCCATTTTGGGATCGATATCCCTAACAATAAGTACTTTTCCTGAAGTCCATAACAGAAATCAAAACATAAATTAATAAATAAAGGCATCATTTATGCAACAATTAAATGCAAAACTTTTTCCAAACATATGATAAATGCATTTCATGTATTTCCCAGGCAAGGATGTTACAATATCCTTTTTAGATTATTATTTTTAAAAAAAATTAATTCTAATGCAACCTTTTCTAATTATATCCTTTTTACATTACAATTTTCTTTTTAATGTGATATAATCATAATCATCTATTTTTAATCCAACGGAGCATATGGTTTTGGTAGTACACTGACTAGACAAAAAATTTGGATAAGATCCTTCTTATGCTTATTATATATAAGAGTATAATTATAGGTCAACAAGGTCTTTCAAGCCTATTTAGTAATTTACTAATTTGCCCTTCAACCATATTAAGATTAAAAAAATGTTCTTCATGAGAATTGAACTCATGACCTCTATGCCAATAATGAATTATTTTCACATCTCCAACCACTACACCAAAGAAATTTTTAGAACAATTTTATAACTCATTAACTACAAACACCAAGAACTCATTTGTTATAATGTTCAATATTTTTATTAATTCATATATTTTATAGTAAAACCTGAGCCGAATTGTTTATATTCAAACTTTTTTTGAAATAGGTTCAGTTCGAACTTTTGAGTTACACGATCTGAGCAAATAAAATTTTCGAATTCAGTTTGATAGTATTGGAGTTAAACTTGAGCTTTAGCTATTTAAGTACTTTATCGAGCAAAGTTCAAGTTTTAAGTTACTCGATTCTTGAGGTTCGCGAGACTAATCGAACTTTTAATATTTAAACTTTAAAATGTTATAAATATATTTCAATGTAAATATTCAATATTTTATATAATTCTTATATTTTATCGAGTTGAACCCGAGTCGAACCCGAGTCGAACCATTTATATTCAAACCTTTTTCAAAATATGTTAAATCGATTCGAGATTTCAAGCATTATGAGCCAAGTTTCGAGGTTAAAATTAAAGGACCAATTGAACTTGAGCTCGAGTTCAAGCTTGACACAACTTTTTAGCCGAGTTTGAGCTCATGTGTGGTAATGATCGACTCGAATCGATTACATCCCACTCTCATTGTTATTGGGTAAAATATTTTGATAGACTGGAAAAAGATAATTTAAGGAAAACAAAACAAAAATTATTGCAGATGAGATTTGAACTTCACATTAATTATTAGATAAATATTTAGATAAAGCGCATAGTTAGGTCAAAAATATTTATTAAAAAATAGATTTTAGATACTCTTTTAAAATTAATAGATTTAAAGCGTCTAACTGTATTATTGAGATACGATACTTAGTAGATAATATATCACAATGTACATGAATACAAACCAAAATTTTAGCTAATTTTAATATAACTTACAAGAATATTAAATCAGTATCACATGGTCACATGACCACTGCCACGCCACCACGACCACGACATGCACCACTACCAAAATTACCAAAATTTAATATATAATAACATGAACACCACCACTTACACCGCCAAAATCACCAATATCAAAGCAAAATCACTAGGAATTCAATAAAAGTTACCAACACTTAAACGTAAATCACAAAAACAAATTGATCGCAAATTACAAGAATATTCCAGATTTGGAATTGTGTAAATGTTCGAAACTGTTGGTAATGGTGTTGACGGTAGAAAAATGAGTAAAAATGCCATCGATCAACGTTACAAACTTAGATCTATTGAGAGAGGGATGAATGAATTAGTGGAGGTGTGATCAGGAATGTGACTGGAATTTATGACAAGCATGTTCATCAATTACTTTCAAAGTGGTGGTCGATTTGGTGACAACAAAAGATCGTAGAGTGATGATGGTTTATACACACATTCCCCTCTCTCACCCACTCAAACATATTATACATATGTGTTTGTATATCATGAATGATGATAACAAATGAAATGAGATGGTGATAATGGCGGTATAAAGCAAGTGATGGTGTCTAAGGTCGCCGAAAATGAAAGGGACATAGGAGTGGATGTGGGTGAAGATTAAGATGTAAATTAGATTTGAATGTGTGGCCATGATTAGTTTTCGATTCTCATATCTGGAAATGATCTTATTTAGCACTTGTCTATATATACACACGTGAGTCTATTGACTCATGATTAGATTTTTAAATAACGTATTGTTTAACCATTCCAAGCTATGTTTTTTAAATTTTTAGATGTGATTGTATTGTTATGATCATATATGAAATTCAGGTAAGAAATTTAAATTATTATTAGTATCCATAAAAAATACCACACTAACAACGTATAGTGTTTCAAAAATTAGAAATCATCTACTTAAAAAATCAAAATAATAACATTTTATAAATTTAAATGGTGCCCGTGCTTTATACGGGCTATCATGCTAGTTTTGTTGAAGTTTCTACTACATGTTATGAATTTTTTCAGTTAATGAGTATAGCAATTACTCTTAGAAACATTCTCATCGAGTTTATTTGTCCAAGTATGTATCAAATATTTATTGACCGATATTATTTTTACATTTGATCGACGGTTTACATTCGTTGTAATTAAATTTATTTCATTTAAAGATTGAATGGTAAAATTGAATCCATGTAGCATCCCAAAATCCGGGGTACAGATCTGGGGCCACGATTCACTACCAATATTATACAACCCTGGATATAAACAACATATAATAATAAAACCCCTTAACCAAGATCATATACAGGTTATGGTATGAAACAACTGTCAAATTACTATTACAATCCATCCTCAGAATAAAATGTTATACAATTCTATGAATAAATAAAATCACTGTCTAACTGTATATCCAACCTTGACGAATTCCCAACCACTAACCAATGAGAATCCGCAACCCAATCGTCTCCTCTCGCTGCTGGAAAGCAACACCAATGACCATTACTAGGTTCACTAACCTTCTCTATTAGCTGAAGAAAACAAACAAGCAAGAGTGAGCCAACAATGCTCAGCAAGTGCAATAGTGATAACAATTTCCATAACGATGACAATTCTGATAAACAAAGGGGTTTCATTTCATTCTACGAAGGAATCAGCTATATCAACCTCTAGATTGTCACGAGGGCCAACAATTCACCATTAACAAGGTGCATCAAAAACTAGAACTGACAAGAGTTCTAATATCAAATATTATTAAAACAGACTTCCAAGGAGTCAAGAACTAAACATCTCAATTTCAGAGTATAGATTAGAATTGGAATTTTTATTTATTTATAAAAAAAACATCAAGGTTAGGCTGCTGATCAGTCACGCACTAACCCCGGACAAACGCACACAGCAATGTTTTTAATTGGATCCATGGCACACATTGGCCTTAACTTCCGACCATAATATGGTCCCACCTCGAAGGGTTTTACGCCCTAAGGGCCACTTTTTAAAAAAACATTTCCAATTCTATATAAACACAATGGGTGTCGGGACAATCGACAGCCCTTGGTATCCAACAACTGGAACTCACGTCCAGAACAACAATTCATGATTTAGAGTAAATAAGAAAACAACAGAATTGATTAGTATCGACAAGTTCGATATCCTCCAGGGAACAATTGAACAATCAAGATTTTCAACAGATATCGACAAGTTTGAATAAATATCAACAAGATAGATGTGAGTAATTGGATTTATAACATCAACAACTTATCTAAAGAGAAATTTCCTTTGAGCAAGAATAAGGATATAAGTTGCAATAACTTTTTCGACTGTTATCAATCTAAGTTGGAGCAGGAACATAATTGAGCACTACAAATTAATAAAATCTTTCAATGCACAATAATGTTTCAATGCACAATAATGTTTGATTTCAATGCACAATAATTAGAAGTTAAGATGTTATAAAATGTAGGGTTTTGCTTCTTTTAATACACAACAGGATTTTGCACGGCCGTGCAACTGCCCGTGAGAAAAACTGCACTCTGCACTACTTGGAACACTCTGCACGGCCTGTTGCATGGCCGTGCAGTAGCCCGTCTAAAAATCTGCATCATTTAAACTCTTTGAACGGCCTAGCGAACGGCTTGCGGAGCGGTCGTGCGAGATAAAATCTTCAAGATAACACATTAAAAACCTCCCGGCATCGCAAGATTGCAACTTCTAACCACCCTCTTGAATAATCTTCGCTTTCATGCCCAAATTAAGCCATCTTTTCAACAATTAAGCGTGAGGCACTGAAAGATGAAAAACATAACAAATATTAATAAAACAACATACGAAACTAACAAAAATGCAAGAGAATAAATGACAAAACGTGTATAAAATACACGTTATCATAAGGTCATATAAACTCTAACATTATACGACATATAACAGTTAATCACTAACAATCATTTAACCACTTTCAAACCAATACCAAGTAATCGACAATTATGACATTCAACAAATACTCTAACTCAACTTACAACATTTAGCACATATATATTACCAGAACCATTTTTAACAAGTAAGACCATATGAACCCCAATTATCACACAACAATAATAATCAACAACTAACAAACATTTAACCCCCGACATACGACTACTAATTATAAAATTCTCAAAATTATACCACCGAACATATAACTAGCAACAACATTTCCGAATTAAACTACGACAATTAAAACAATAATATCACAATTTAAATCTAATTTAATTACAACAATTAAATAATTAAACTACGATAATTATACACAATATACGAGCTTTCGCAATTTATACCTTTCCAGTGACCACCAACATCTCCACCATCTCTCTCCCCTCTCTCTCTCTCTCTCTCTCTCTCTCTTTTCTCGACCTCACTCCCTTCCTCCACTCCCCCCGCTGCTGCGCCGCCCCTTGTCGGAGCCGGCGACCGCCAACCATCTTCCCTCTCCCCGCGCGCGACCTCCTCCTGCACAATACACACTGCACGGCTCACCCACACAAAACATGAACCACACATACTTACATACATACACGTATGTATATATATATATATATACACACTTACCCAATTCTTTTCAATCAATCAACCCCAATTCTTCAAACCCTAATTTCTAATTTCCCCCAATCTCACTTTCTCTCTGTATTGACTGTGTTGCTTGGGTGAATTGGGCTTGGCCCAATCTTATATCACTACTATCACTTAACTCCGAGCCCAAATAAAACACTACTTATTCATTCTTAAAACTAATAAACATCTTTTACAAATTGAACTTAAATAGAAAATTGAGAAAAATTAAACTTTTCATTTTTAAAATAAAGAATATAAAATTACGAGAACCCACATATTTTTAAAATATATTTCGGATCAAAAATGAATTAAATATGGAGTTTACAAGTTTTGGTACTTTAAATGCAATAAAACTCTTGAAATCATTTTAAAATACTAAAACACCCAAATTAATCCACCCAACAATTTTAAAAACTCAATAAATATATAAAGATAATATTTCAAGAGATTTCATGATTTTTAATTCCTCCGATAATTTTATAAAATTGTCAGAGGACCAAAAATACATGATTTAAATACATTTAAATCATAAAAAAATACAAATAAAATTCACCAACCTTCACAACTTACCCAAATCATCATATAAACACATAAGCACAATTTCACATACATTTCACCTTAAGAACAATATTCATTTAATATAATTCATAATTTATATTAAATAAAAAATTTTAATTCAAAATTTTCTAGGGCGTTATATCCTTCCCCCCTTAATATGATTCTGTCCTCAGAATCAATCCTAAGGACACCAGTAACAGTTCCTCTCAAACATCTTACTTCCACTTCCCAGGTTGTATCTTCAACCCTATGATTTTCTATATCAACCCATACATTGATAAGCTCATTCTGTGAGCCCTCAAATTCCGAAATAACCTTAAACTTTGGTTTCCGAGTCTTATTAACTCCAAACGTTTATCATACGTGAACGAATATCTTATTTTCGAAATCAATATGACCTTTTCGTATAACGAACTATACCCCACGCCAAAACTTATATCACCACGCCAATCCTTCGCAATAATGCAATCGCGCAATTTGCCTTGATTCACAACAATCTACACTTGGCACCATTCCCCAGCTCTTACTCTTAATCACACGATTTCAGATAGAACTTTCAAAAAATGAATCTCAAGAAATCCTTCGATCGCTATTACTCCACTTTCAAGTACTATGTCGATCGAGAAAGGAATAGTTAAGAAATTTCTATCTGACTTTAGTCCCATTATTCTACCAAGTACCTAATCTGGAAACTTAGCATCATACCGTCCATTCTCAGTCGCATCCTAGCAATCGGATACTACAATCAACACATACGTCCCTAGATGCACATCAAGAATAATTCAATTAACAACTCGATTCTCACTCTTATAGAATATTCTGGTTTGCTAAGTCTTTGTGAAACATAGCCTCGATTATTTACAACTTTTGATAGCTAATATACTTGTCACCTTGACTGTGACTTCACTCAATACGAGAACAAAATTAAGTTAACCAATCTGTAATATTAATTCTCCTGAGGTCAAAACCTCACTTGATACTAACCATGAAGCAATCCTTACTCCAACAATTTCAAACAAGCTCCCACTTTTATCAACATGCATACTCAACTTATAACGCTTCACCACTTATTTACATATCCTAAACGAAACCTTAATCAGATAAAACTTTGGGAAAAAGAATATCAAGAATTCCTCAATCATTCTTACTCCTCTTTCACTTGTAATGTTACTCGAGAAGGGAATGATCGAAAACTTCTATCCATCCTTCATCTCATTGTTTTACCATGTAACCATTCTAAACTGATGACCATTTTCCTTAAATCATATATATATATATATATATATATATATATATATATATATATATATATATATATATATATATATATCTTATTCGCAACACACTATTCCGCGTCTCCTGAAATTAACTTTCAATTCACAGCTTTGAATACTTGACGCGTTTCTGAATTTAACTTTACACGCTACATCTTCAACATTTAACACCACTCACATTAACCACAAAATCATGACTTTCAAAATTCGCATTAAGATCTTTATGCCAAATTTTCTTCCTTTTCTTGAAAACTCTTAAAATCGTTCTCGATTGATTTGCACACGCTACATGAGTCTTCGATCATCTTGATATGTGATCTACGATCATATTAAATTCTTCATCTGAATGTCGTTGAAATTTTATTCATTGGGATATGCTTTGGATTAATTGTCTCCTTTCTGATATCTCCTAATACAAAACAATTTCATTCCCTTGGTATAACAACTTCTTGATTTGTTTAATCGTTAAGACCTCAATGTCTGCTTTCGATCTCAAAACACCGCCTTTATCTTAAATTCAAAATATCCCTTTTTTTGTCCTCACAAATTGCTCGCATTTCGTTGTTAGTAAATAAATCTAATCCTGAGTTATATTTAACTCTCACAATCCACTTCTTACTAACCTCCTTCATAACCATTTTGAATTTCTAGATTCTTAATAGTCATAAAAGCAGTCCTGCCACTCTCTTCGTAAATTCCCCAAGATTGATATGATATTATTCTTGACAAAAACTCCCATCTTTCCAAGCTCACAACATATAGCTTTAACTTCTGACTCTGCTTCTTGTTACCGCACAACCCTTCTGGTTACAGCCACACTTCCCACATTTATCTTAATAAAATCTCTAGGGATTCTACTCCCGAAATCTTATTTTTTAATCATGGGATCTCGTTAATTTCTGCTAATTCTCATTCTACAGGCAACTACGGTGCACCTTCTCTATTAAATCCACATCTTCGGGATTCCACATTCTTCCATTAACTAAATTTTATATGTCTTCTATTTAAACACTTCTGGAAACTTTCTGGTTTCCCTTCTTTCTCCTCTTGTTATTTTATTTTATCTTGGTCAACTTTCCTTCATCCTTGATAATCATGACTTTCTACACTTGCTTGCATAAGTTATTTACTCCACGTATTCACCTTAGCCCTCATTCAGTCCCGATTCTTCTTGATAATTCTTACAAACCATTCTATTTCATTTCACTCTGCTTTATCCAGGTCATCCTTCTTGTTTCTAACATCTTATGATATTCTATCTACTGTCTTTGCCCTTCAATAGATATCCAAAACAATCTTTCTTCGGCATTGAACATTTCATACCCAACATCTTTGTCACCATTCTCTTTTCATCCTTTAACCGTATCTGTAATCATGTGATTTTCTTTGCTGTCTCTTTTTCCTTTATTCAATTCTCATTAGCCTCAGACCTTGTCCATGCTTTATCGGTTCAGTAATTATTCCAATTTGACACAACATATCTGTCTTAATCACCAAATTCTTAAACTTGCATAACCAATTCTTCGCCCATGCAGTTTTAGTTCTATCATTTAAGATGTCTTCACGCCTATCTTCGCATCCCTTCTTCATTATAAATTTTGAAATCATCGAATTTCTGACAAAGGAGGTCAATAAAATGAATGGGGCATCAAGTATGAATATATACTGAGTTTGTTTGATAAAGATTTTATAAAGGAGTTTAACCGAGAGATCAATATGATCTTTTGAACTATTATCAGGTTGCATTTGTCACTTGGTTAACCACCATAGTACATAAAGATGGCCAGTCCTTAGTACTTTCGTGACAAACACAATCCGTGGCGTCCCACTGGACTCCTACCACAAAGATAAGATGTCCCTGAATCCCTATCTACATAGGTTGTTCATCTCGGCTGGAATAGAGAAATTCAAGCATTCATGATAATGAAAGGGAATCAAGAGTTTCAAAAATCTTCATGTAAAATTGAATCATGTACTCTCTGAAAATTTTAGATATTCCTGAAAGAACGAGATTGAAGTCGACTAAATCTAAATACGAAACTCATCATCGATTGAGGTATAAAAAACTTTTCAATAGATGCTTTAATGATTGATCAAGCAAACATTCAAGAAATTCCTAATTATTCATAACCTCACTCTTGTCGACTAAGCACTAATATACTTAGCTGCCAAAACTGGCCTGACAATAATGAGTTGAATAAATAAGAAGATCTCAATTCATTCTCGATTTTGGACCGTCACTGCGCAACGAATGCCTCAGCAACGATACCAACCGGGAATTAATTTACGACAATTCAAAAGAAGACTAAAAAATTTCTTTAAGCAATGAATTTGAATGAATCGACGTTTAATGGTGTACAACTACGCTCAACTTCCAATTCTTGCTAATAATCGCTTCCCACTTCGCATTCTTAACCTTCTCGTACCATCTCCGAAACGTTCACATCGAAACTAATATGGTAGAATGTTCAAGATTCTACGCAAAAATCTCAGAATAACGTCCCCGGACTGATGGCTCCAGCTGCCCTCTTAGCTTATACTGCTTCGGGTTCGCTGTTTCGCTCATAGCTCAATCCTTAAACGATTCGAACTCCCACTCGCGCGATATGCCGAAAGACCGTATAACATCGTAATATTTGCCGAAGTATCCTAAGGTGGTCTTTATCGTAAATCGTTCTGACCGACGACTATCTTATACATGTACACTAACCCGATGACTATTTTATACACTTACCCTAACCCTCCTAATCTGTTTCAGTGACCATAACCTGTGGCTCTGATACCAACTTGTAGCATCCCAATATCCGGGGTACAGATCTGGGGCCACGATTCACTACCAATATTGTACAACCCTGGATATAAACAACATATAATAATAAAACCCCTTAACCAAGATCATATCAGGTTATGGTATGAAACAACTATCAAATTACTATTACAATCCAACCTCAGAATAAAATGTTATACAATTCTATGAATAAATAAAATCACTGTCTAACTGAATATCCAACCTTGACGAATTCCCAACCACTAACCAATGAGAATCCGCAACCCGATCGTCTCCTCTCGCTGCTGGAAAGCAACACCAATGACCATTACTAGGTTCACTAACCTTCTCTATTAGCTGAAGAAAACAAACAAGCAAGAGTGAGCCAACAATGCTCAGCAAGTGCAATAGTGATAACAATTTCCATAACGATGACAATTCTGATAAATAAAGGGGTTTCATTTCATTCTATGAAGGAATCAGCTATATCAACCTTTAGATTGTCATGAGGGCCAACAATTCACCATAAACAAGGTGCATCAAAAACTAGAACTGATAAGAGTTCTAATATCAAATATTATTAAAACAGACTTCCAAGGAGTCAAGAACTAAACATCTCAATTTCAGAGTATAGATTAGAATTGGAATTTTTATTTATTTATAAAAAAACATCAAGGTTAGGCTGCTGATCAGTCACGCACTAACCCCGGACAAATGCACACAACAATGTCCTTAATTGGATCTATGGCACACATTGGCCTTAAATTCCGACCATAATATGGTCCCACCTCGAAGGGTTTTATGCCCCAAGGGCCACTTTTTAAAAAAACATTTCCAATTCTATATAACCACAATGGGTGTCGGGACAATCGACAGCCCTTGGTATCCAACATCTGGAACTCACGTCCAGAACAGCAATTCATGATTTAGAGTCAATAAGAAAACAACAGAATCAATTAGTATCGACAAGTTTGATACCCTACAGGGAACAATTGAACAATCAAGATTTTCAACAGATATCGACAAGTTTGAATAAATATCAACGAGAGGGATGTGAGTAATTGGATTTATAACATTAACAACTTATCTAAAGAGAAATTTCATTTGAGCAAGAATAAGGATATAAGTTGCAATAAGATTTTCGACTGTTATCAATCTAAGTTGGAGCAGGAACATAATTGAGAACTACGAATTAATAATATCTTTCAATGCACAATAATGTTTGATTTCATATAAGCGAGTAAAACAGCTTAAACGATTATTTGTGAAAAGATAGTTTTTAGGATAATCAATTTCAAATCATTTTAGAGAAAACATTTTAAGAAGAAAGGGGTTCTCTGGTGAAATTATCCTAAAACCAGAAATTTCAGTATCAGGTATTTGTAGAGGGTTAAAACATGGATTCTCCATATTTAAAGAGTCCCTTAAACATTTTTAAGAAAACAAAAGAAAGGCCTTCCACTAAGGAGGCTTTAACATCCCATGAATAGGGTAATTTTGCAGCTAAAGGTTATTTTTAAGGTTCTTTTTTAAAAATCTGATGTTTAAGTTCTGTGTGGGGAAAAATTAGCTTTTCTCGCTAACTGATAGAGTATTCCACTTTCTAAACATACTAAACCAATCCATCTTAAATAACAAGGAAATTGAATTGCATCACTTGAATGATAAGTGAAGAGCAAAACACTTGCCTTGATTCACCAAATTCCCGATCTTAAACATTGATCCTTAACTCCACTTCTCGTCAGTCTCTACCCTTTAACATGTGGGCATGTGGGCTTCTTACTCGGCCCTACCTTCTTCTTTACTTCACATTTCGCTAATCTTCACGTCAATACCCTCGTTGACTTCGTTAGTTATCCTACTGTTCGAATTTCCGCTTACCCGTGCACTGCTCTCGACCAGGTCTCTTACTCGTACCTTTACAAGGTAAAGTACCATTTAGTATCAAACCAACCAATATTTTACTGACTGCTCTATTCTACCCAAACGCGTCCTATAACGCATACACATATAACACATATGAAGCATATCAATTATATTCATAGAATAGTCTTAATATAATCAACCAAGTCGAATAATCATTTAACACAGATGGTCACTTATTACTTGGATATTATCCAATGGTAAACACTTCAAAACCATACCATGCCTCAAATCTTCACATCAATTAATTCATATTTACCTATACCCTTAGAATTCATAACATACTTTTAAATCATTGAAATCCAATAAATTAAACAGATTTATATATATTTGCAGGGGAATTTTAGAAAATTTCGGCATGTAGTATTCGTTTATCGGACTATCCACCTGTTTTTCAATTCAACAATTCAAGGAGTTTTAACTATATATTTACCAAAAATCAAGCTGCCTCAACTTGCAACAACATAAAAGTGCACAAATAAAGAAAGTACCCACCCAGACATGCGGCACCTCAACACATAAGAAATTCTGCCTCGACATGCAGTAAACACATAATAATTTATGTTAGCATTAACTACTACTTACGCTATATCAATGATCATATCACTCACGCATATTAATGATACACATGACAATCAATCATTGGTATTCGTAAGCCCTAGGAAACAACTCCTAGCACTAACTATTACTTACGCTATATCAATGATCATACCACTAGAGCATATTAATTATACTTGTGACAATCAATCATTGGTATTCGTAAGCCCGAGGATCTAGTCGATGAGAATTACACAAGTCTTTAAATATTGACATTTAGACCTTATGATCTCTTTACGACTCCTCGTAGTTAAACTAAATAACATATAATCATTGACCACATAAACACATAAGGAAATAAAATAACAATTTAACTTTACTATGGATTACATTTGAAAACTAAATCAAAACAAATCACATAACCTCTAGGGCCAGTGGTACTTTTTCAGAAACCATTACTGAACATTTAGCATCCAACATATATTATGACTCGACTATAACATTTAACCCATATAAAGCATTTACAATAAATAAGTACATATAAACTCTAACATTATACGACATATAATAGTTAATCACTAACAATCATTTAACCACTTTCAAACCAATACCAAGTAATCGACATTTATGACATTCAACAAATACTCTAACTCAACTTACAACATTTAGCACATATATTTTACCAGAACCATTTTTAACAAGTAAGACCATATGAACCCCAATTATTACACAACAATAATAATCAACAACTAACAAACATTTAACCCCCGACATACGACTACTAATTATAAATTTCTCAAAATTATACCACCAAACATATAACTAGCAACAACATTTCCGAATTAAACTACGAAAATTAAAACAGTTTTATCACAATTTAAATCTAATTTAATTAAAACAATTAAATAATTAAACTACGATACTTATACACAATATACGAGCTTTCACAATTTATACCTTTCCGGTGACCACCAACATCTCCACCATCTCTCTCCATTCTCTCTCTCTCTCTCTCTCTCTCTCTCTCTCTCTCTCTCTTCTCGACCGCACTCCCTTCCTCCACTCCCCCCTTGCCGGAGCCAGCCACCGCGACCGCCAACCATCTTCCATCTCCCCGCGCGCGCGACCTCCTTCTGCACAATACACACTGCACGGCTCACCCACACAAAACATGCACCACACATACTTACACACATACACGTATGTATATATATATACATATACACTTACCCAATTCCTTTCAATCAATCAACCCCCAATTCTTCAAACCCTAATTTCTAATTTCCCCCAATCTCACTTTCTCTCTCCCCGCTATTCTGTATCGACTGTGTTGCTTGGGTGAATTGGGCTTGGCCCAATCTTATATCACTACTAACACTTAACTCTGAGGCCAAATAAAACACTACTTATTCGTTCTTAAAACTAATAAACATCTTTTACAAATCGAACTTAAATAGAAAATTGAGAAAAATTAAACTTTTCATTTTCAAAATAAAAAATATAAAATTACGAGCACAAACATATTTTTAAAATATTTTTCGGATCAAAAATGAATTAAATATGGATTTTACAAGTTTTGGTACTTTAAATGCAATAAAACTCTTGAAATCATTTTAAAATACTAAAACACCCAAATTAATCAACCCAACAATTTTAAAAACTCAATAAATATATAAAGATAATATTTCAAGAGATTTCATGATTTTTAATTCCTCTGATAATTTTATAAAATTGTCAGAGGGCCAAAAAATACATGATTTAAATACATTTAAATCCTAAAAAATATAAATAAAATTCACCAACCTTCACAACTTACCCAAATCATCATATAAACACATAAGCACAATTTCACATACATTTCACCTTTAAAACAATATTCATTTAATATAATTCATAATTTATATTAAATAAAAAATTTAAATTCAAAATTTTTTAGGGCGTTATACTCCACCAACTCTGAGCACATCAAAATCATGCCCCCACACCTCCTTCTCCCATTTCCCTTATTTATTTATTGATCTCCGGCCCCATAAGGGCGTGTATAGATTGAGAGAAAGTCGATCAGAAAAATGAGGTCAGATTTGGGGTTTTCAAATCCGGCAATAGAACTGAAAATTGAATGGTATAGGGTTGTAGAGGGGGAGAAGATGAGTCGATTGGTATATGGTATGTTAGTGGACAAAACCCGGATGATGGTGAATGGATCTTTGCCGGAATTTTAAAGGAATTTGCCTCAAAATTCGTCTCTCTCTCTCTCTCGCTTCTGTGAAGACGATGAACAGTAATGAAGATAGGCATCTCTCAGATGTGTGTCTGTAAATGTGCATTCTCAACATGCGTATCCCGAATACGCATGTGGTAGCTGAATTCCAGGTTGTGAAGTACACGCATATGGTACATGCGTATACCCTATATGCATCTTCAAGATACGCTGTCGGTGGGTATTTTGGGCGGAACATCTCGCCTGTGGGCATTTCAGGCGTTGGTTTTTAAATGGTGGGTATTTTGGTTCTTCACCCATTAAAAAATACATACTCAAAGTTCATAACTCATCTCAAATAAATCGTTAATACTAATCCTATTAAGAAAAAAATAATTAGCCACTCAAATTCTTTACCAAATCATCATTAACAAAATTCAGATCTTACCTGTATATGTCTTCAACAACAAACATATATTTTGTTTTGATAAATAGTTAACAAACATAAAAGCTTAACTATGCGTCATATAATTTTGTTTTAAATACATTATTCATGTTTCATTCACTGTCATTCAATCATAAACACGGCATTTTCGATCATTTCGAAGCCAGACAAATTGTTGAAGATGGAAATAAGTACATGTTAAAGCAACAAAAAGAAGAATACCATGAAATGTCTTTCGGAATCAATTATCTATATGTTAGAGATGTTGGAGAAAATTAAAATATATAAATAATATTCATAGACACGGATTTCTATTGATGTGTATTTTTTAGAGTATATTGATATCAATGTCAATCTCAAATCTTTTGTTTCTTACAATTCAGAAGTATGGATAATAATTTGTGGATGTGTATACTTATCAACTAAGTTAAACAAATAAAAGCTAGTATATAATATGTATGAGAGAAAACGATCCATAAATCAAGATTCTTCAATTGGCTATCATGAATGTCTAATTTGTGTCTCTTTTTTCGTTCAAAACAATCCTTCTAAAGTTTATAAAATCCTCTTCCAAGGTAAATTATATTGCCTACAATTAATCCTTGAACGCCACTCCCATGGTCATACAAAGTACAACTATAGACTTTTACAAATCAAGGATTATCAGTTTCACAATTTGCATATCAATCTCCCGATTTAATACTTAAATTGTGTCTACCATATCATGTACTAGAATTATAACTCCTCTCCCAATTCGTTATAATTCTTAGTGATTTAAATAAAAGTTTGCGACTCTTCTAATTATATTAAGCGCTCAACGATAGATTAACAAACCAAAAAAAATCTCAGTATAATAAAACAAACGTAACAATCCAACGAATACTACCCAACTCTAGGATAAAGGGATTAGCTACTCATGATAAGATAAAAAAATATGAAATTAAAACGCAAACCATGAGTATAAGAATTAAAGTATGAAGAACACAACTTGAAAAGTTCCACTAAAATTTGGATGATTCCCTTCACTTTTTCTTCCACTCTCGCTCTCAAGTGCTTCTCTTGTTTTCTCATAAAAGTACGGATATCTAATTAATTCTATTATATCATATGTTATGATATGGTCTTGACAATATCTATACACATTTAATATAAAGAGTTTTAATAATTTCCAAGAAAATATAAGTAATTTCTCGAAATAAATTGGATTCTAAATGTAAAATTTGTAAGCTGTCTTATAGGCCTGTTTGGGCTGATCCAGTTGGAATATTGATATTGGACCACTTCTGAATTGTAGATAATTTTGTTATCTTGGCGTGGGTTGTAAGATCGCCCAATTCTGATTTCTATAACTCGAGTTATGCCCCAAACACTGATTGCTACGCAAGGCCTACAACAAATTCGAATATCCATATGGTTTAGGCCCAAATCAAGCTCCTTATGCTCAATTTCCTCCAACTTTAAGAATATTTTTTTCCTGCCATTAAACACTAAAAATAATTAATAAACAGCCAATTATTTACAAAATCATATAAATATGAGAACAAAATCCTATAAAAGTATATATAAATATATACTCTATCAATTTCTTGATAAATTCCTATTGACATATATGTTAATATATTGCTATGGAAAAAATAGAGGCTTACCTTTAATTTATTATTATTAAAAATGGAGAGTTCCATTATTATGTTAATTTTCATTATTGAGAATTAGTAATTTGTTCCATAAATTATTGCGATTTGTCGGTAGGTTGCGCAGTCTACACTGTTTTGGCCATATCTGGAATTCTAGAAGTCCATTTTCAGCGATATTACTGTCCACGCAAAACTTGAGAAATTTTCTTCAACATTCTAGCAGATTGCAGCTGCACAGACTACACCCCTGCTGCACAGACTGCGCCCGAACATCCTGGAAATTTCCTGATTTCTATCCTATTTCTAATTTAAGATGTATTTTGGGACTTTTCTTGCTGGAAAAGAATTCTATGGCCTATATAAACACGTTCTATCATCCTTGAACGGACAATTACATAACAAACACTTCACACAACATAGAGAGAGAGCTGAGAGACGGAGATTTAGAGTTGGAGAAGGATTCCGAAGATCGTGACAGCATTCGGAGATGTTTTGTTTTAATTAGGCGATACTCTTGGATGTTTTTGGGATTTGTTTTCTTACTCTATTACTCTTATTTGTTATTCAGATCTTGTGTTTATTATCATGGTTTCATCAGATCCCATGATGACGAGCGTTTCGATTATGAACTAATCGTTGTCATGGGATTCTAACGGATTTATCTATGTAGCTTAGTAATTTGATTGCTTTAAAGATTTGTGTGTGATGAATTCGTGATATTCTCGTATGGTTAATCTTAATGCTTTTAGATGCGTAGCTAACATCTAAATTGAATTGTTAATCTCTTGTGAAACGAGAGTGGATCTTGAGATTTAGAATTTGCCATGCTAGCATAGGATAGGTTGATGTATGTTTGACATCATGATTTGTAGCGTAATTAGAGATACTTATGTTGCCCTATGTGATCTTCTTGGATAACTTGTTCTTCAACCTTTATGTTTTCAAATTCTATAGAGATATAGGGTCTAAGCATAATTGGTGTCTATTCATCTTCTATCTCTTTTGTGGATGTATGAGTAGTTTGGTATTTGTATACTCAAAAGTAGCTTATACTTGTTTCGTGTTGTCCGATCAGATATCAAAACCATCATATGCATTGATTAAAGGCATCAACTCTAAGCGAAGTATTTAATGAAGTTAGGATCCCATGTTTATTCTCATATAAGTTATTCGATTTAATTTCTCATTTTTTAAGTAATTCTTAGTTTTGTTAATTTGCTTCTTAGTTAATTTAGATAATCAAAACCCAAATTTGTTAATTGTCTTAGCAGTGAATAAAAACCATACATTGTTGCATATGTGCATTAACTGAATTGAAACCTAAACCAGATCTTTGTGGGAATGAACTTGACTTATTCATATATTACTTGTGACTACGTACGCTTGCGTGATTTAGTACAAACAAGTTTTTGGCACCGCTGCCGAGGATCATCGGTGTTTTATTTTAGTTTATGTGCTTGTCATCAATGGTCGTTAGATTTCACTGACTCGGATTTGTTTTTCTCATCTATCTTGTTTAGTTCTTAGTGTTTCAGGTACTTGAGGAACTTGAAACAACCGTAGCAATGGCAGAACCAGCAACAGCAGTGAAAGCATTGATGGATTATTCTCAGCCGAAAATCAATGATATTCAGTCTAGCATTGTCAGGCCAGCTATTGCAGCTAACAGTTTCAAGATCAAACCTAGCATAATTCAGATGGTGCAGAACTCAGTTCAGTTTGGGGGTGCTCCGACTGAAGATCCTAACATGCACATCCGGAATTTCATTAAGATCTGTGACACTTTGAGAACCAACGATGTGTCTGAGGATGCTGTGAAATTGAGACTTTTCCCATTTTCTCTACGGGATGAAGTTAAGGGCTGGTTGCACTCTCTACTA
Source organism: Saposhnikovia divaricata (assembly GCA_036435485.1). Taxonomy (NCBI): domain Eukaryota; kingdom Viridiplantae; phylum Streptophyta; class Magnoliopsida; order Apiales; family Apiaceae; genus Saposhnikovia; species Saposhnikovia divaricata. The sequence continues at coordinate 129,919,706 of CM071594.1, read as the reverse complement.
GCAGGTTCTATTTTGACTTGGGAGGATCTTGCTCAGAAATTTTTCACTAAATTTTTTCCCATGGCAAAGATCGCGGCAATCAGGAATGCTCTAACTCAGTTTTCACAACATTCTGGAGAATCTTTGTGCGAGGCTTGGGAGCGATATAAGAAGATGCTAAGGAAGTGTCCACAGCATGGGATACCTGATTGGATGGTGATTAACTGCTTTTATAATGGATTGGGAGCACAATCTAGACCATTGCTAGACGCAGCATCAGGTGGAGCTTTATGGGCAAAGAGCTATGAGGAAGCTTATTAACTAATTGAGATGATGGCTGCCAATGAATATCATAATACAACTCAGAGACTATCTCAAAGCAAGGTCAGGAATTCTTGATGTGGATGCAGCTACAGTTATAGCAGCTCAGTTGAAAGCTTTGACTATGAAGGTGGATTCTTTGACCAACTATGGAATTCATTAGTTTGCAAGTGTGTGTGAGCTTTGTGCGGGTGCACATGATACGCATCAGTGTGTTATCTCTTCTGAATCAGCACAGTTTGTGACCAACTTTCAGCGACCTCCGCAACCAGCTCCAGCCACCTATCATCTGAGCAACAGATATCCTCCGAATTATAGTTGGAGCAATTATCAGGGTGACATGCTACCATTCCAGCAACAAAATCAGTGATTTCAAGGTCAGCAATTTGGAGTTCAGCCTTACAATGCTCAAATTTTCCAGCAGCAGCAAGGGCAGAATTTTCGGCAACAGTATGCCCCTAGGAAATTTTCACCTCCGAGTTTTCAACAACAACATTCATATGATGGTTCTGGGCATTCCACTTCTGAAAAATCAGAACTAGAGGAGTTGAGATTGATGTGCAAAAGTCAAGCTGTCCGCTTAAGACCTTGGGAAATCAGATTGGTCAGATTGCAAGTGCCTTACTTAACAGATCGCAGGGAGTTCTTCCGAGTGACACAGAGGTAAAACCAGGAAAACAAGATGGGATGAAGCAGGTTAATGCCATAACACTCAGATCTGAAAAAGTCACGAACGATCAGAATTCAGCAATTGAGGATGAAGAAGAAATTCATGATCAGGACCCTACAGAAAAAGAAGATCATTCTGTTTTGACAGAACTTGTGGTGGATAGTGATGAGGAGGAAGAGTGTGAGTCACTAGACTTGGCTGATCTTTGGGATTCTCAGGTGCTGATTGATGAGGTTGTTCCATGGGTGAATCTTGAGGACAGTGCAATTGAGTCTTTTCTTGAGAAAGATATTTTGTTCAAGTATAAGGGTAATAAAGATCTTAATGAGTTATACAAGAATTTTACTTCTGCTGAGATGTAAGAAGAATTGAAGGTCATTTGTTCTAAGCATGAAATTCAACTTGAGGATAGTTCATTTGATCCTAAGTCTGTTGTTAATACTTCTGTTGGTGAACCACCCACTTTTTTTCCTAATCCATCTATTCCTACTCGTGATCAGTCTTTGGTAGTTAATAATGAAAATCATCATGTTGAAGAAGCTTCCAAACTCGAGCTTAAACCACCAGATCACCTGAGGTATGCATATTTGGTTCAATCATCTACTTTGCCTACTATTATTATTGTTGCTAACGTGTCAGGAAGTGAAGAGAACAATGTTACTGATACTTTTGAGGAGCAAAGAAGGTTGAAACTTGTCATCAAGGATGTAGCCCCAGAGAAGATAATGAAATGGCCATATAGAGATAGGGTGTAGAAATTTTCAAGAGAAAAATCCATTGCCATGTCTAGCTAAAGACTTTAAACAAATTCGCTTCCTGGGAGGCAACCCATGGATTTCCTGCTTTCTATGAAAGATTACTATTTTCGTGCGGAGGGTGTAGAGGTCACTTGGCCTGTTTTTGGAGCTCATGTTCAGTATCCACCACCAAAATTCACCACCCGAGGAGGGTGGCCCTGCCGATAATTAGGTATGTCTGCTATCTCTTGTATTACCTTAAATGGGGACATTGAATATTCTAAGTTTGGGGGTGATTTGGGGATGAGTAGTGTTAGTTGAGTCTTTGTTCATGTAGGAAATCCTATTTTGCATGTTTAGTGGTAATTCATGCATGTTTTGTTCGTATGATTGCATGTGTGTTTCATGTAGGACATTTTGTTATTTATTTTTGTATACCATGTGAGACCATATTAGTTGCATTTACATGGCATGCATATTTCATGATCCTTTTGGATGAGCTAATTCTGATTGGTAGGTCGATGTCTTATTGACTGCGGTAATGATGTGTAGAGGGTTGATTTATAGTTCTTATAAAATTGACTTGCATGCTTTAGAAATAAAACCTTTACACAGTCTCATCGTTTGCTTGTGGGCTAGGTTGAGTCATGCTTGTTTGGTTGTTTTAGATTTAATCACTTGATTATATTTAGAATTTTCGTTATTCCCTTGATAGCGTAGGAACACTAACGTCTAAGTTTGGCGGAAACCAGGAATTTCATGTTAATTATTAATATTTGTCAATAATGGCTAGGCGTCAAATGGCTAGTAGCCGGCTCATATTTATATGAGTAGTCTAGGGTTGGAGATGAGAATACTCATTCCAGATTGCATATATAAAAAAATCAGAAAAAAAAAGTCAGAAAAAAAAACAAAAGAGAAAAAAAAAGGTATGTGAATAGTTAAATTGCAGAATTAACCAGGGTCAGCTCTTTAATACTTGATCAATTAAGTTCTAGGGGACTTTGTGTCTAGTGACCTAAGGCTTTTATAGTCTGGGATCCGCTAACCTAACGCTCGCTACATGGGTATTATTGTATAAGCCTTTAGGGGTCTCATCCATTGCACGGTTAAATAAGCATATGTATTGTGTTATGTGTCGTAGTTGTTGTTTAGTAATAAAGCATGAATTTCTGTCTAACTCAAATGATGATGGAAGTGTTTCTAGGTTATGAAGTGTTTACCGTCTATTCTATGTTTACCGTCTATTCTATTTATAAACTTGTGATTGTCTAGGCGAAGAATAGGTATGATTTTGATCTATTGTTAGGAGTATATCTGATGAGCATCGCACACGTACACGTTTCTGTTCATGTATTGTTAGTATACGGGGACTTAGTCTATTTGGATTTAGTTCAATTCTTTGAGATATTTGCTTGCTAGTTGGTTTTGGTTAGTTCGAGGGGATTATTGCATTTTCATATTAGTTGCATTCATGTATTGCATTAGATAGTATAGAGTCTATTTATGATTAAGGACAAGCATCGGTTTAAGTTTGGGGGTGTGATAAGTGGATTTTATATCCACTTGGAACGCTTCGAATCGGCTTAAATTGATTAACTTGGCCTCAAGTATGTTGTGTTTTTGATTCGTTTTAGTGAGTTTGTCCAGGGTTATTATCTTGAGGTTGGATGATATATATTGCATATTTTATGGTGGATTTGAGCTCAAGGACTAAAGAACGGGAAGTGGCAAAAGAATCGGAAGAGAAATGAGTAAATTGTGGAAAATTCGGATTTGTCGGTAGGTTGCGCAGTCTACACTGTTTTGGCCATATCTGGAGTTCTAGAAGTCCGTTTTCAGCGATCTTACTGTCCACGCGAAGCTTGAGAAATTTTCTTCAACATTCTGGTAGATTGTTGCTGCGCAGACTGGGCCCTAACATCCTGGAAATTTCCTGATTTCTATCTTATTTCGAATTTAAGATGTATTTTGGGACTTTTCTTGCTGGAAAAGAATTCTAGGGCCTATATAAACACGTTCTATCATCCTTGAACGGACAATTACATAACCAACACTTCACACAACATAGAGAGAGAGCCGAGAGATGGAGATTTAGAGTTGGAGAAAGATTCTGAAGATCGTGACAGCATTCGGAGATCTAGATCTACTTTTGTTTTCTTCTAATTAGGTGATACTCTTGGATGTTTTTGGGATTTATTTTCTTACTCTATTACTCTTATTTATTATTCAGATCTTGTTTTATTATCATGGGTTCATCAGATCCCATGATGACGAGCGGTTCGATTATGAACTAATCGTTGTCATGGGATTCTAACGGATTTATCTATGTAGCTTAGTAGTTTGATTACTTTAAAGATTTGTGTGTGATGAATTCGTGATATCCTCGTATGGTTAATCTTAATGCTTTTAGATGCGTAGCTAACATCTAAATTGAATTGTTAATCTCTTGCGAAATGAGAGTGGATCTTGAGATTTAGAACTTGCCATGCGAGCATAGGATAAGTTGATGTCTGTTTGACATCATGATTTGTAGCGTAATTAAAGATACTTATGCTGACCTATGTGATCTTCTTGGATAACTTGTTCTTCAACCTTTATGTTTTCAAATTCTATAGAGATATAGGGTCTAAGCATAATTGGTGTTTATTCATCTTCTATCTCTTTTGTGGATGTTTGAGTAGTTTGGTATTCGTATACTGAAAAGGAGCTTATACTTGTTTCGTGTTGTCCAATCAGATATCAAAACCATCATATGCATTGATTAAAGGCATCAACTCTAAGCGAAGTATTTAATGAAGTTAGGATCCCATGTTTATTCTCATATAAGTTATTCAATTTTAATTCTCATTAGTTAAGTAATTCTTAGTTTTGTTAATTTGCTTCTTAGTTAATTTAGATAATCAAAACCCAAATTTGTTAATTGTCTTAGCAGTGAATAAAAACCATACATTGTTGCATATGTGCATTAACTGAATTGAAACCTAAACCAGATCTCTGTGGGAACGAACTTGACTTATTCATATATTACTTGTGACCACGCACGCTTGCGTGATTTAGTGCAAACATCCCGCAAAATCTTTTTCTCTCCCCTGCCCTCTTCCTTATTCGTGTGTATATAGTGTGTGTGGGAGAGCTGAGATGTGTGTCTACCGATGTGAGTGTGTGGGTATATGCGATCTCGTGTGTGTGCGTGGTATGTGATGGTGTGTGTGTGTGTGGGTCTATTTGAGGGCTGCTATTTATCTTGGTTCCGACTGGTCGATATAGGTGGTTGTGCAGTTCAACAGCGTGCGCGTTTGTATATGTGTTGCAAGAGGTGTGGGTTTGTTTGTGGGTGTTGAGCAAGAAGAGATTAAAGGATGAGAAAAAAGGGTGAAGAAAGTATAGTATATGGGAGTGTGTATGTTTTATTCGAATGGTATGTATGTGTACTAGTAGGCGAGTTCTTGATGTAGAGATTTCAGGAGGCAAAGAGAGGGTTCGAGAGAAAGTAAATGGGGTTGTTTTCGTATAAGTGTGGTATGGTTACTGTTATGTGAGTATGGTTGCTACCGAGTTTAGTAAGTGACTGTTCCTGTGATTCCGCCGAGACAATACTGTAATCATCATTTTCTTCCTGCCATAAGTTCAATTCCGAGGTTGTTTGGTGTCTATGTGACTGCGTTTGTGTATGTCCTGCATTTTCAGTGAAACTGAAAGGGGGTTTCAGTTTTTGCATTGCCTGACTTCGAGTTTATGACGAAATTTTCGGACCTAAGTGATATATTTATTGTTCAACCTCGATATACAAAGTTGTACGCATGTTTTTTTAGTAAATTTTCGAATTGATAAATTAGTATAAATTATACGAGATCGATGTATATTCAGTGTCTAATGTGGGGTATATGAAGTTGGATAATTGTTTAATTTGGAATGGAGATGTATTAATTGATTAATTCGATAATTGTTATTGGATTTGTGTCGGCTGTGTCTGACTGGTAGTGTACCCGTGAAAAGGGGATGCTGCCCGAATTTTCTAAAATTATAAACTTTATAAAAAAATAGTATTTACATTTGTATCGAATAATTATAATTATGTTATTAACTAGTCGTTGAATGATGATTATAATTTATGAATGGATTTCGTTTGACAGTGGATAAAAGGGTAAGTGGTATATTATTAATTGTCGTATAAATGGTTATTTAAATATTAATTATGGATGATGGTTTGATTTAATAAGTAAGTGGACGTATAGGTACTAAATATTTTATGTTGGTTTCTTTGATAATCAGAGTTGTATTTCGAGTTACAGCGGAGTAGTGAAATGTACGTTATATGAATTTATTTCTTGATGTATGGATTTAAAATGTTATATAGCAAGGATAAACTGTTAGTTATTTTCTTAATTGTTTGGGTACTGCAAGTCAAGGTAGTTATTTTTCTTAATTGTTTGGGTACTACAAGTCAGGGCAGTTATTTTCTTAATTGTTTGTTGCAAGTTAGAGTAGCTTTATTTTTCTTTTATTGTATACAGGGTTAAATTGTTGAAATGAAAAACAGGTGGATAGTTCTATTTACGAATATTGCATGTCGAATTTTCTAAAAATCCCCTGTATCTAAATCTATTTAACTTATTTGATTTCAAATGATCTAAAAATATGCTATGATTGTTAATAGTATATGGGTATATGTGACTCATATTTACGTGATTAATATAAGATATCGAGTCATAATACGTGCTGAGTGTTTATGTGATTTATCTGATTGTACTGAATTATTTTACGAGTATAATCAATATGTACTATTTGTGTTAAGTGTAAATTATTGGACGCGTTTGGGTAGAATAAAAATTAGAAGGTCAAGGTCATAAGCGTACTGAAGCAGTACTTTACCTTTTCATGAGTACGAATAAGAGGCCAATTAAGAACCAGTGCACGTGTAGATGGAATATAGAGAAAGGAGATAATTATCGGGACTGACAAGTGATAAAGGAAAGATGGATGTGTGATCGATGAAAGGTCAATGTATAAAGAAGGAGAGACTAATGTAAAGAGGGTAAATGATTGAGATATTGGAACTGGAAACTGCGTGTAAAGAGGCAAGGTTACTCTCCCTCACTTATCGTTCAAGTGATGTGAACCCTTCTATTTTATTTATATGTTCTTTCGAATCTTTTTCTTTCAAGCATTTATACCCTTCATATATATTTTGAATGATATGAAATCTATCCTTATTAATTGTGAGGCTTTCTTCCAAATCGTTTCGCTAGGGTCTATACCCCTTACTTTTATTTCAGGTGATAATTTTTCCTCAACTAGTATTCAAGTGTTTATTTTCAAAAAAAATATTTTTCGATTGTTGATTCCCTACACCTATCGTTCAGGTGTTGATTCTTATAAATTATTTTAAATAAATATTTCTAATCTTTATTAATATTTCAATACATGATAATTTATCAGATTCCTCAATACCTATCGTTCAGGTGTTGATTCTTTTAAAAATTATTTTATATAAATATTCCTCATTTTTATTAATATTCTAATACATGGTATTTTACAGGATTCCTCAGTTGTGTACTATTTTATATTGTTCAAAAGTAAGGTTCGCTTTAGACTATTAGGATGATGGTCGCGACGATACTTGATATTCTGACATATCGCGCGAGCAGGAATTCGACTCATTCAAAGATTCGACTTAGGACGAGGCAGCTAACTCGGGACAACATACGTTAAATAGACAACCGGAGCTATCAGCTTGGAAGACGCTATGTGCAGATCTTCGTGTACCTTCTAGAGTTTCTTTTACGACTTTAATTACCCCGCGAGTGATATTGAAAGTGCGAAAGGATTGTAAACAAGATGTGAAATGTGATTATTGGCATGGGTTGGAGGAATGGCATGGTTATTCATTACTAGCCGTGATTTCATTTAATTTATTGATTAAGGAGATTTAACCTTTCCTTTTGTTTCTTCTTATTTTGATAATACCCCATCACCTTTGGTAATCAACTATACTTCAACTGATGACGAATTTTTCAGATTCATTTAAATACATTTCTATTTTTCAGAGATACCTCTATTTTCCAGGGGATCACTTGATTCAACATGACACATATAAATTATTGAGACCCTTGAATTCTTTCTATTTTCCCCTGAATATTTGATATTCCTTATTCAACATTAAATATATATAAACTTTTAAAACTTTTGAATTCTTTTTGTTTCTCTCCGAACACTTAACCTTCTTTATTCAAACTAGGATGAACAACCCTATGTATGTAGGGGATTCAGGGACATCTTATCTATGTGATAGAAGTCTGGTGGGACGCCACCGATTGTGTTTGTCATGAAGTACAGAAGGCTAGCCCCCTTCTTGTGCTATGGCGGTTGACCTAAGTGACAAATGCAACCTGAAAACAGTTCAATGATCATATTGATCTCTCGGTTAAATCTTTTTCATACAGAACTCATCTTATATTCATACATGTTAATACCTGTCTATTCTATTGATCCCTTTTGTTATAAACCCTTGTGATTTCTAAAAGTCATCAATGATTGAGAGCAGTAAAGATGGAGACGATGAAATTTTGAGTGGTGTAAGCTACATTTACGTCGAATGAAAATTGGATGAGCATGTTTGAGAATTGAGGTTAAAGCAGAGATTGAATATCAAGTTAGATTATAAAGTGGATTGATAACACACATACAAGATTCGATAATATGGAGAAACTGATTATGGTTAAGGAGCAGATGATAAGGACACGAAATGAAAATTTTGTTAAAGTCGTAAATAGAGTGATGATTGATATAATTGGTATGTGATAGTTATCGTGAAGGAAAGATTGTTGAAGGACACTTGTTTATTATATATTTTCACTGTGGATATAGTAGATAAAATATTTCAAGAATTTGGATGTTGAGATAAATTGTCAGATATAAAAGTTTAGAGATGGAACGGGATAAGTTGAACGAATCAGAGTAGAGTTGGACAGTTCATTTCTAAGAAATTTCAACAGGAATTAGAAGCTAGAAGTTCAATATGATTATAAATGACGTTATAAAGAACATGGATGTGATGGCAGTTAAAAGAATTAGATATGAATTAGGATCAGATTGATTAGCTAACTGCAAGGTACAAGCAACTTTGTGAGGACAAGAAGGTGAAAGTATGATTCTCAAGAGATAGGTAAGTTGTGTTTCGAGGTCGAAAGCGGACAAAGGAGTTTTAGCGACCATGCAGACTAAGGGTTTATTATGACAAGATTTTTAAGGTTATTTTGTACATGTGAGAGATATCAGTAAGAAAAAAAAATTAAATTAGAGTGAAGCAGATTTCAGTGTTTAAGATTTCTAGGATATGTGACTTGATGAATTACCAGGATTATCACCAGAAAGAGATATAAAGATGATTAATTAATTACAACCAGGACTATAATCAGTTTCGAGGATTCAAGATCGGAAGACATAGTAAGATATTTAAGGTTATAGAAAGAGCACACATACGGTTTCTAAGTATGAGTATTGGAATGGGAAGAATTATAATTTTCAGGATATGACGGAAGGATCGAAGTGAATTATGTGAAGACGAAACAGTAATGAATCTGGAAAGGCCTAAGATGCCAGCATAGATCAAAAGTTTTGAAGGATCAGTTAGGAATTTCCGTAGATTGTCAAAGATTTTACCTAGATAGTTATAGCAGTGGACAAGACTATAAGTCAAGAAATGAATGAATAAAGGTGAAGAGAGCTTTTAGGAGTCAAAGAAGAGATCGAAAACCGCTTAAGTATAAATGCAACCGGATGAACCAGGAAAGATTAAATAAGCATACAATGCTCAAGGAAATGTTCAAAGAATTTGGGAAGTTATAGATGGAAGATCCAAAAGTCTAGATTATTGTGAATGAATCGTTAGAGGAAAGTAGTAAGTACCAAATGGAGTTGACGGAAGCAGAAGGTGAAGTTGATGAATGTAGAAGAATGAAATAGTTCAAGGAAATGAGTTATTGATAAATGTGGCAGTTATAATGTGTAGAGTTTAAATTTTAAGGATTTGTAAGATATGTAGAGTAATGGTTCGGAAGTTGAGTTTTGATAGTAGGGGATATTAGAGTTGGAGTTTATTTCGGTTGAAAGTTTGATTTTGAATGGTATTGAGGGACAGTGACCCCGGGTAGTTTGTATCGCGAATAAGATATATACGTTTCAAGGTAAATGGTTATTAGTTTCGGAAATGTTACTCAGTAAAACAATGGGATTAAGGATGGATAGAAGTTTCCCAGTTATTCCCTCTTCGAGTAACATTGTGCGTTGAAAGGGGAATAAGAATGATTGGGGTATTTCTTGATATTCTTTTTCTCAGAGTTTTATCTGGGGCAATCTGAATTATGAGTAGGAGCGTAGAAGTGGTATCAATTGACATTTGTTTTAAAGATTTATTTATTTACCTGTTTACTTCAAGTCAATGAAGATTTCTTCATTTTTATGTTTGTTGCACATCAAGGTAGGTTTTGTTTTAGTATTGTATATGAATGAATTATTTATGGATGATTGGATTAGTAATTGAGGAACTTTCATACAGGGCATAGTCCATTATACGAATAGGTCATGTCCGATTTTCAGCAGAAAGGGATCGTCATATACGAGTGATAAGTACTTAGAATTAATGAGACATGCAAACTAAAGGTTTAAGTTATGTTTGAAATTCGAAGGCCTACAGGATGAGCCTATCGATATGTGAATTAGATTAAAGGAATTCTAGAATGAAAGAAATGAATTGGAAATTCGAAGAGAATAATTGAGTAATACCGTCATTACATTTTCTTAAAATTGATTCTGAGGACAGAATCCTATTAAAGGAGGAATGATATAACGCCTTAGAAAATTCGTATTTATAAATATTTAATTATTTAATATTAAATGTGGATTATAAGGTGTAAAAAAAATTAGATAAAATATATGTAACATCATGTTTACATGTTTATATGGTGATGTATATGTGACGTGCTAGTCTGTGTAAATTTTAATTGAATTTTTTTATGATTGAAATTTATTTAAATCATGCGTTATTGATCTTCGAAAAATTTTATAAAATCATCGGAGTATTTAAAAATTCTGAAATCTTTTGTGTTATCCTATTTATAATATTATTTATTTTTTAAAATTATTGGGTGAATTATTTTGGGTGTTTCAGAATTTTAAAATGATTTTAAGAGTTTTATTTCGTTTAAAGTGTTAAAACTTGTAAAATTCATATTTAATTCATTTTTTATCCTAAAAATATGTGGGTATTCATAATTTTATACTCTTTATTTTTAAAATTTTTAAAGTTTAATGTTTCAACCATTTTCCATTTTATTTCGATTTTAGAAGTGATTTAAAATGATATTTTTATTTAGTTTTCAGTATTGTGAGATTAAAGAAATGCCCTTTCCTTTTCAATCCCTAAATTACTAGTTTTTTTCCCAAAATTGCAGTTCTCAGTTCAGTCAATTTCCTCGATATTTCTCTAGAACTCTCTCGAGTTCTCTATCACAATCTCTCTGAAAAGCTCTCACTCTAATATCTTTTCCCTCAATCTCTTCTCTCGCTCGAATCTCTCTCCTCACGAATCTCTCTCTTTCCCGCAAAATTCCTTTCTCTCCTCTTCCCCTCTTCCTTATTCATGTGTATATAGTGTGTATGGGCAAGCTGAGATGTGTGTCTACCGATGTGAGTGTGTGGGTATATGTGAGCTCATGTGTATGCGTGGTATGTGATGGTGTGTGTGTGTGGGTCGGGCTACTATTTAGGTTGGTTCCGATTGGTCGATGTAGGTGGTTATGCAGTTCAACAGCATGCGCGTGTGTATGTGTGTTACAGGAGGTGTGGGTTTGTTTGTGGGTGTTGAGGAAGAAGAGATTAAAAGAGGAGGAAAGAGGATGAAGATTGTAGAGTATATTGGAGTGTGTATGTTTTATTCGAATGCTATTTTTGTATACCAGTAGGCGAGCTCTTGATGTAGAGATTTCAGGAGGCAAAGAGAGGGTTCGAGAGAAAGTAAATGGGGTTGTGTTCGTATAAGTGTGGTATGGTTATTGTTATGTGAGTATGGTTGCTACCGAGTTTGGTAAGTGATTGTTCCTTTGATTCCGCTGAGACAATACTATAATAATCATTTTCTTCCTGCCATAAGCTCAATTACGAGGTTGTTTGGTCTGTATGTGACTACGTTTATGTATGTCCTGCATTTTCAGTGAAACCGAAAGGGGGTTTCAACTTTTGCATTGCCTGACTTCGAGTTTATGACGAAATTTTCAGACCTAAGTGATATATTTACTGTTCAACCTCGATATACAAGTTGTATACATGTTTATGAATTTTTTTTAGTAAATTTTCGAATTGATAAATTAGTTTAAATTATGTGAGATCGATGTATATTCAGTGTTTAATGTGGGGTATATGAAGTTGGATAATTGTTTAATTTGGAATGGAGATGTACTAATTGATTAATGCGATAATTGTTATTGGATTTGTGTCGGCTGTGTCTGACTAGTATTGTACCCGTGAAAAGGGGATGCTGCCCGAATTTTCTAAAATTATAAACTTTATAAAAAAAATAGTATTTACATTTGTATCGAATAATTATAATTATGTTATTAACTAGTCGTTGAATGATGATTATGATTTATGAATGGATTTCGTTTGACAGTGAATAAAAGGGTAAGTGGTATATTATTAATTTTCGTATACATGGTTATTTAAATATTAATTATGGATTTATGGTTTGATTTAATAAGTAAGTGGACGTATAGGTACTAAATATTTTATGTTGGTTTCTTTGATAATTAGAGTTGTATTTCGAGTTACATTGGAGTAGTGAAATGTACGTTATATGAATTTATTTCTTGATGTATGGTTTTAAAATGTTATATAGAAAGGATAAAATGTTAGTTATTTTCTTAATTGTTTGGGTGCTGCAAGTCAGGGCAGTTATTTTTCTTAATTGTTTGGGTGCTACAAGTTAGAGCAGTTATTTTCTTAATTGTTTGCTGCAAGTTGGAGTGGCTTTATTTTTCTTTTATTGTTTTCTTAATTATTGAAATGAAAAATAGGTGGATAGTTCTATTTACGAATATTGCATGTCGAATTTTTATAAAAATCCCCTGTATCTAAATCTATTTAACTTATTCGATTTCAAATGATCTGAAAATATGCTATGATTGTTAATAGTTTATGGGTATATGTGACTCATATTTACGTGATTAATATATGATATCGAGTCATAATACGTGCTGAGTGTTTATGTGATTTATCTGATTGTACTGAATTATTTTACGAGTATAATCAATATGTACTATATGTGTTAAGTGTAAAGGGTTATAGGATGCATTTGGGTAGGATAAAAATTAGACGGTTAAGGTCATAAGCGTACTGAAGCAGTACTTTACCTTTTTATAGGTAAGAATAAGAGGCCAGTTAAGAACCAGTGCACGTGTAGATGGAATATAGAGAAAGGAGATAATTATCGGGACTGACAAGTGATAAAGGAAAGATGGATGTGTGATCGATGAAAGGTCAATGTATAAAGAAGGAGAGACTAATGTAAAGAGGGTAAATGATTGAGATATTGGAACTGGAAACTGCGTGTAAAGAGGTAAGTTTACTATCCCTTACCTATCGTTCAAGTGATGTGAACCCTTCTATTTTATTTATATGTTCTATCGAATCTTTTTCTTTCAAGCATTTATACCCTTCATATTTATTTTGAATGATATGAAATCTGTCCTTATTAATTGTAAGGCTTTCTTCCAAATCGTTTCGCTAGTGTCTATACCCCTTACTTTTATTCAGGTGATAATTTTCCCTCAACTAGTATTCAAGTGTTTATTTTAAAAAAAATATATTTTTCGATTGTTGATTCCCTGCACCTATCGTTCAGGTGTTGATTCTTTTAAAATTATTTTAAATAAATATTTCTAATCTTTATTAATATTTCAATACTTGATAATTCATTAGATTCCTCAATACCTATCGTTCAGGTGTTGATTCTTTTAAAAATTATTTTATATAAATATTCCTCATTTTTATTAATATTCTAATACATGGTATTTTACGGGATTCCTCAGCTGTGTACTATTTTATATTCTTCAAAAGTAATTTAAATAATATTTCTAAACAGTGGAAATCCAAGATTTAAAAAAAATTATAAAAATCTTTTAGTATGATTCCTGTATATACATTATAATCTTCCTTCAATAAATATTCTTTCAAGAAATGTTTTCTTTAAATTATTATAATTCGAGGTTTATATTGTCGTTGCAGCATGTGTTGCTCAGTGACGATTAAAACCGAGAATGAATTGAGATCTTCTTACTTACTCAACTCATTATTGTCGGGCCGGGTTGGCAGCTAAATCCTATGAGTGCTTAGCTGACATGAGTGAGGTTACGAGTAATTGAGAATTACTTGAATATTTATTTTTAAATTATTTGAATCACTTATGTTAGTTTCACAATATCTAACGAGATTCTACCAATTCTGGAAATAGTTGAAAAAAAAATGGTTTATAACCAATGTATTTCCTCAAATATTCTGCTGAACTCCAGATTCCTTTATTTCATGAATTCCTTATAAGTTGTTGTTCAATTCTAGAACCTTAATATTTGCTTTGTTTCTAAATTTGTTAATGACTCTTTATTTATTCATAATTCTATCTTGCTGAACTATACCATGCTTAGTTAAATCTTATTACTTTGTTGTTTATGATTTCCTTATATCAAATGCTTCCCTAACTCTCGGTCTTTTATCATTGCTAATCGAAATGACTTGATTATCTAAAAGCTCTATAAAATTCCTTATACTGGGCTGATCTGTTATCAGTGAGTTTAAGGACTGAAAAGTGAAATGTTTTAAATTATTAATAATAAATTTGTTTATAAATTGGAAAAGCGTAAGAGGCTAGGATGGTCCTAGTCCAGCACTTTTATTTAGCGTAAGAGGCTAGGGTGGTCCTAGTACAACATTAAAGGCCAATGTGTTGCCTAATTGGGAACCCAATTTCAAAGAAATGGGGACTTTACGTGGCTGATCACCCGTATTGTTTGTAATCAGGAGAATAATAAAAATCAACTTAAATGTTTTTTAAAAAAAAGGTTTTATGAAAAGTATGTTTTGATGATAGAATGGTTCAAAGGAAAAAAATGTGTTGAGAAAGAGTAATGGTTTAAAGAAAAAATGGAAAGTTTTATTTTATGAAGAGAATTGATTTATTCTCTTGAGATAGTTTGATCATTGATATTGTTCATCAATGAAATATTCATAAATTGTTGTTCACTATATTATATACTTACTGAGCGCTCTTTGGCTCACTCTTGCTTTGTTTTACCTAACCCTTTGCAGTTATGTTTAAGGATGATATACTTATATTTTCAAATGCGAATGAGAGCGAGAGGATCCTATTCGGAATAGATTTCAGAGCTAATGCGGGTGAGCACGATTTTGGATTAAGCTAAAGATTAGATAGTATAGTGATTTTTATTTAGAGCTGAGATAGAAGTTGTAATAATTTGTATGATTTAGATTCTTGTTTCATACCATAACCTGAGATTGATCCTGGATGAGGGATCGTTTGTGTAAATAAGAATTATTAAAGGTATATTTCGTTTTAATTGTTTTGTGGCACCAAATCCTGATCCCGGATTTGGGGGCGTTACAGATGTTGACATATATGTTAATATATTACTATGGGAAAAAATAGAGACTTGCCTTTAATATCATTATTAATTAAAAATGGAGAGTTTCGTTATTATGTTAATTTTCATTATTGAGAATTAGGAATTTGCTATATAAATTATTGTGATGTTGTAATAAAATTTGAGATTAATGCCTCCAACTGTGAATGAAAAGAGAATTTGCGACTATTTTATTAATTCCATTTATTACAGTAGTTTTTGGGATAAAACTCAACAAATTGGACTATTCTCCTATATATGTGAGAGGCTTGTTTTTTCTCTCCAACCTATCTAATTCGGAGGTTGTGAGAGTAGTTTTATTGGTATGGCATCTTTGAATGACATTGATATCCAAATGGCAGACCTGGATATCGATAATAAAGAGAGTGGGGAGTTAGTTTTTGATGATGATGTGGTGGAAGAGGTAAACAAGTTTGAACTTTGTTTTGTGGGGTGTTTCTTAACAAAGAAGAACATCAATACAAGGGCTATGAAGTCAAAAATGGCGGACATTTGGAGACCAGCAATGGGTGCAAATATAAAGGATCTTAAACCAGGGATCTGTTGGTGTATACAGAAAATATATATTTGAAGTATATACATTTATTTCTGGCCTATTTTATTGAGAATCATTTAAATGTTTACATGTTGTCTAAATATTATATATTGTGGACAATCTAGTATCAAATGGGATACAGAATATTAGATTGTTAAATACGGTTTATATAATATAATAAGGTTCACAGCACAGGTGGTGTTAGACAATCCACTAGAATGGCTGTAGTATTATTTAGAATAGTTTATATTGACTATTAAATAATACTAATATACTTTATGTATATTGAACAGGATCAAATTTAGAATTGTTACCTTATACTGATTAAGAAGGTGAACTAAGATTCTATGTTATTATTAATGCTTAGGTTCTTAATCCAGATATAGTAATTGACACGTGTATATTATTTACATGCTTTGATTTATATATGAAATAATTCTTTTGATTTATTTCATTATATTTTGGGTGATGGAATAATATATATGGTGGATATTATTTATTGAAGGAATCCATGTCCTGATAATATTCGGGTTAATGATGTCCCCTTGAAAGCTCAAAAAGATTTAATTATGTGAAACCCTGCAGGTGGATTTATTCCGGCATAATTAAATAAAGGTTGAGTGGATGATCAAGGATAAAAGATATTAATTAAATGAATTATCAGTAATTTATTTAATTAATGGACATGCGATATTTTAAACATGGGGAATTTAATAAGCAAATAATATTGGAACCGAATTAATTAATTAAATTACGGTATTGGGAAAGGTAGTGCAAATATTAATTCTTTAGTGGATTGAATTAATATTTAATTACATTGGGCCATGCCCAAGATGTAATTAGAAGGCCCAACCTAATTGTCCATGATCCCTATTGTAGCCTATATATATTCTTATTCTCTTCTTGCGAGGGCTGGTCGAAAAAAAAATTTGTAGCCACCCAGGAGCAAGAAGAGAGGTTAACTTGAGAAGACGAAGGCCACACTTCGCTCAAGGGAATTTGGGAATACAATAGAAGAGCGTGGAATCAACCGTTAACAAGGTGACTTTTCTATTCGTACTCGTTAATTTATTGTATCAAAAATCGCAGTGCCAAGATCTGATTGTCCCAACAATTGGCATCCATAGCTAGGTTCAATGGTTCTGCGACTTTTGATATGATGTCCATGTCGTAATTATATATGCATGTATATAGTGGTAGGCTTGTATAATTCTTTTTTGCAGGTTGTTATCCACTATTATGGCCATGTATATTTTAATTATGTATTTGATCCCACGTGGTTTAATCGTGGTTATTTTGTTTGGTTTCCACGTGGTTTATCGTGGTTGTAAAACACGAGGGTTGATCGTGTTAGAATAGATTTTACAAATTAGTTTTGTATTAGATCTATTTTTTATGTAATTGTTTGTTGGATTTTATTAAGATCCGGGTTTTTTGAAACAATTATGTGCGATCGGAAATCAAATCGGAGAAACAAAGTTGTCCGCTGCGTAGTTAATTGTGGCTACTGGTCTTGTTTGAGTTTTGATTAAGTCGAAGAATACAAGAAGAAACTGGCGTCAGAAAAAGGAGTAGGCGCGTGAAAATTTTGTGAAAATTCTGTCCAGAGGCTGTAACGCAGGTGTGAATTGCGTTACCAGTTGTAACTGGTGTTGCGCATGTCATGTCTGCGCAACAGGCCTCAGCTGTTGTGTAACGCCAGTGCTAAATGCGCAACTCATGAAGAACTTCTTAAGCTAGCAGCGCAAACTCAGGATGCGCAATCAGCAAGATTTGTTTGTGTTGTTGTTTTGTTCGAAGTAAGTGTTAGAATTGGTTCATACTGATTTATGTGGACCTATGAGTATCCAAGCAAGAGGAGTTTATGAGTATTTTGTCACTTTCATTGACGATTATTCTAGATATGGGTACATTTATTTGTTGCGCCGTAAGTCTGAGTGCTTTGAAAAATTCAAAGAGTACAAAGCAAGTGCGGAGAAGCGACATCTTGGAAAATGTATCAAGTCACTACGATCAGATCGTGGTGGCGAATACTTGCTTGGAGAATTTAGGGAATATTTATCAGAAAATGGGATCACATCCCAGTTGTCTGCACCTGGCACACCTCAGCAGAATGGTGTAGCAGAGAGAAGGAATCGGACTCTTTTAGAGAGTGTTAGATCGATGATGAGTTATTCAGATTTACCCAAGTCTTTTTGGGGATATGCTATAGAAACAGCGGCTTACCTTCTGAACTTGGTACCTTCTAAGTCGGTTCCCAAGACTCCAATAGAATTGTGGACTGGCAGCAAACCAAGTCTAAGACATATTCGGATTTGGGGTTGTCCAACACATGTGCTGAACAAGAACGCGACCAAATTAGAATCTCGTACAGAAGTAAGGCTGTTTGTAGGCTATCCCATGGGAACGAAAGGTTATTCATTTTATAGTCCTAGGGATCGAGATATCATTGTTAGCACCAATGCTAGCTTCTTAGAAGAAGACTATATAATGAACCACAAACCCATGAGTAGTATCGTTTTAGAGGAACTAGTGGGAGGGACAGATAATCCCCAAGTGCCAATAGTACAAGTAGATCAACCACAAGAAAATGCACAACCTGTCACTAATACCACACCGGTGCTTCGTCGTAGTGGGAGGGTTGTTCAACAACCTGATAGATTCATGTTTTTGGGAGAGTCCTCGGACTTGGTCTCTGGTGAACATGATGAGGATCCCAGGACATACGAAGAAGCAATTCTAGATAAAGATGCAGATCTTTGGCAAAAGGCAATGGAATCTGAGATGGAATCTATGTATTCTAATCAAGTTTGGGAGCTCGTGGAACCACCCAAAGGTGTAAAACCCATTGGATGTATGTGGATCTACAAGAAGAAAAGAGGATCTGACAAAAAGTTGAAAGCCTGGAAAGCACGACTTGTAGCGAAAGGGTATACTCAGAAAGAAAGGATCGATTATGAGGAAACCTTTTCGCCGGTTGTTATGCTTAAGTCGATCCGGATTCTTTTATCTTTAGCAGCTCATCTCGATTATGAGATTTGGCAAATGGATGTCAAGACAGCTTTCCTTAATGGAAGTCTTGAGGAAACCATCTATATGCAACAACCAAAAGGATTCATTAAGGAAGGCCAAGAGCATCTTGTTTGTAAGCTTAAGAGGTCTATTTATGGACTAAAACAAGCTTCTAGGGACTGGAATATTCGTTTTGATCAGGCAGTCCAGTCATATGGATTTGATCAAAGTCCAAGCGAATCATGTGTGTATAAGAGAAGTGAGGGTAATGCAGTGGTTTTTCTAGTACTGTATGTAGATGACATTTTACTCATTGGAAACAATGTTAAGATGTTGTCATCAGTAAAGGCATGGTTGTTCAAACAATTTGAAATGAAGGACTTAGGTGAAGCGGCATACATCCTTGGGATCAAAGTAATAAGGGATCGCAAGAAAAGGATGTTGGCTTTATCTCAAGAGCCCTACATTGATGAAGTATTAGCTCATTTTAACATGCAGAACTCTAAGAAAGGTTTTCTACCTTTTAAGCATGGAGTGGCTCTATCCAAGGAGCAGTGTCCTTCGACACCTAAGGATATAGAGAGCATGAAAGCAGTTCCTTATGCTTCGGCATGTGGAAGCTTAATGTATGCTATGTTATGTACGAGGCCTGACATCTGCTTTGCTGTAGGCATGGTTAGTAGATATCAGTCAAACCCAGGTCAGGAACATTGGAGTGCAGTAAAAACTATACTCAAGTACCTGAGAAGGACTAAGGAGTATATGTTAATTTACAAGGCCTCAGATCTATTTCCTTTGGGATATACTGATTCAGATTTTCAATCAGATAGGGATAAGAGGAAATCAACCTCGGGATATGTTTTTACTTTGGGAGGTGGAGCCGTTATATGGAGGAGTGTAAAGAGAAATGCATTGCAGACTCTACCATGGAAGCCGAGTACGTGGCGGCCTCTGAGGCTGCAAAGGAGGCTGTATGGTTCAGGAACTTTCTTTTGGACTTGGATGTGGTACCTAACTTGCCTAGGAGCATGACAGTGTATTGTGATAACACTGGTGCTGTGGCAAATTCGAAGGAACCGCGAGACCACAAAGCAGCTAAACATATTGAACGTAAGTATCATCTCATACGAGAAATCGTAAAGCGAGGAGATATAGTTGTGGCTCACATATCATCAGAAGACAACCGGGCAGATCCTTTCACAAAGAGCTTGCCAACCAAAGTTTTTGACAGGCATGTGGAAGCGATAGGAGTCAGATGGATGGACACATAGTTTTTTGTGTAATAGTGGATAAAATAAACACTGATATACTCATAGAATATTTTGAGTATAAGTGGGGGATTGTTGGTGTATACAGAAAATATTTATTTGAAGTATATACATTTATTTCTGGCCTATTTTATTGAGAATCATTTAAATGTTTACATGTTGTCTAAATATTATATATTGTGGACAATCTAGTATCAAATGGGATACAGAATATTAGATTGTTAAATACGGTTTATATAATATAATAAGGTTCACAGCACAGGTGGTGTTAGACAATCCACTGGAATGGTTGTAGTATTATTTAGAATAGTTTATATTGACTATTAAATAATACTAGTATACTTTGTGTATATTGAACAGGATCAAATTTAGAATTGTTCCCTTATACTGATTAAGAAGGTGAACTAAGATTCTATGTTATTATTAATGCTTAGGTTCTTAATCCAGATATAGTAATTGACACGTGTATATTATTTACATGCTTTGATTTATATATGAAATAATTCTTTTGATTTATTTTATTATATTTTGGGTGATGGAATAATATATATGGTGGATATTATTTATTGAAGGAATCCATGTCCTGATAATATTCGGGTTAATGATGTCCCCTTGAAAGCTCAAAAAGATTTAATTATGTGAAACCCTGCAGGTGGATTTATTCCGGCATAATTAAATAAAGGTTGAGTGGATGATCAAGGATAAAAGATATTAATTAAATGAATTATCAGTAATTTATTTAATTAATGGACATGCGATATTTTAAACATGGGGAATTTAATAAGCAAATAATATTGGAACCGAATTAATTAATTAAATTACGGTATTGGGAAAGGTAGTGCAAATATTAATTCTTTAGTGGATTGAATTAATATTTAACTACATTGGGCCATGCCCAAGATGTAATTAGAAGGCCCAACCTAATTGTCCATGATCCCTATTGTAGATATATTCTTATTCTTTTCTTGCGAGGGCTGGTCGAAAAAAAATTTGTTGCCACCCAGGAGCAAGAAGAGAGGTTAACTTGAGAAGACGAAGGCCACACTTCGCTCAAGGGAATTTGGGAATACAATAGAAGAGCGTGGAATCAACCGTTAACAAGGTGACTTTTCTATTCGTACTCGTTAATTTATTGTATCAAAAATCGTAGTGCCAAGATCTGATTGTCCCAACAGGATCTACTTGTTCCAATTTTATCATAAGGATGATCTGCTCTGGGTACTGAATGGCGGTCCTTAGACCTTTGATAATGCAATGCTTGTGGTGAACACGATTCCGTGAGGAGGAGACCCAGTCCATGTTCCTCTGTTTGAGATAGAGTTTTGAATCCAAATATACGATCTCCCCACAGGGTTTATGTCGGAAGCTGTTGGAAAACAACTATGTAATTTCTTTGGGATGTTCATTTCATATGATCCTAATAACAACAATAGCATTTGGCGTGAATGTGTGAGGGAGGATAAAATCAAGGTGGATGTACGTAAACCATTGAAACAAAAGAAGAAGATTTGTAGAAAGTACATAATGGAGTTTATTATGAATTGCAAGTACGAAAGATTGGGTAAGTTTTGTTTTACATGTGGGGTTCTCTCTCACACGGAGAGATTTTGTAGGAGAAGCTGGATAGGATTCACAGGGCGTAAAGAAGGATTGGGGGAAGTTGCTTACGTGCGCCACCACGTAGGGAGGCGGGATAGGGTAAGAGTAGGTGATTGAGAGAGGAGGGTGACAAGGACTGGAGCAATGGATATGGCAAGGACAGTAACAACCAGCAAATTTTGATGAATCAAATCCTGAAATGTCAGCAGGATAATAACTAGGCACGTAAAGAAGGGATAATCATATTTGATTGCGCAAATTTCATGGGTCTGTTATAAGATAAACATATTCAAATTTAAGGGATGGAAACATAGTAACTAATTTCTCTACTGGGCCTGAAAATGAAGAATTGGACGGGATTAACGTGGAAGACAACAAAAGGAAATGATATGGACCTCATGATAATATGGATATCAGTGGCACATCTTTGGTAAACCATATGGAAACTAGGATTTCTCATACCGATTGCACACTCTTTTTATTTGGCTACGCTTGCAAGGCAAACTAGCCAGCTCCCACGAATTATTTAAGTTGGAACTGTCGAGGGTTGGGGAACTCTCGCACAGTTCGAGTTTTAAACGATCTCTTAAAGGTTCGTAAACCTAATTTCATATTTCTGATATATACTATTTCTATTGCTAGTATAATAGAAGAATTACATATTAATTGGTTTTGCTCAATGTTTTTAGTGGATCGCATTGGTAGAAGTGGTGGTCTTGCAATTACGTGGAAGAGACATGTTGAGTTTTATGTTACTGGATACTCCCAGAATCATGTCGATGTTCAGTTTCTTGAGAACAACAATGCTTCATAGAGGCTTACTATGCACATTTTTTTAGTTACCTAGGGGAAGCTAAACCTTTGAAAAGAGGAAATAATCTGGTCATGGTTCCCAAGAGGTATATTTTGCTCTTAATGTAATACTTCATCAGGCACTGCAATCTGATGCTTCATAGAGGCTTTTCTTCATAGAGGAGTTCACTGATGCAGTAAACCATATGTATCCCGACAAGGCGTCGGGACCAAACGGGTTAAACCCAGCTTTCTTTCAGTGTTTGGGCCTTGCTAGGTCGTGATGAGTATACCTGTTGCAACACCTGGCTTAAACAAAGTATATTACCAGCTGAGCTTAACAACGCAAATGTGATCCTAATACCAAGAAAGGAGAGTGCTAGTCACATGAAGGACTTAAGGCCAATAGCATTTTGCAACATTTTATATAAATTTCTTGCCAAAGTTTTGGTGAATAGGTTGAAAGCTATTCTCCCAGATATTATATCGAAAAATCAGTCCGCGTTTGTACCTGGACGAAGTATCACAGATAACGTTCTTCTTGCTTTTGAGATTATTTACCACATTAATCGAAAAAACAAGGGCCATGAGGGGGAGGTTGCACAGAAACTGGACATTAGTAAATCTAATATAGAGTTGACTGGATTTTTCTACGACAAAGGATGGAGCAAATGGGGTTCTGTAGTAAATGGGTTCGCTGGATTATGCTGTGTGTTTCAACGGTATCTTACGAGATCTATTTTAATGGTTCGTACATTGGGCCTATTGTCCTTAAACAGGGTTTGAGGTAGGGGGATCCGCTTTCCCCTTACCTTTTTCTACTTTGCGTGGAGGGTCTCTCAAACTCGATTGACCATGCTGTTAGTGTGGGCAATATTAGTCGCTGTCAAATTAGTCACTCCGCTCCTACTATAAGCCACCTTTTATTTGTTGATGACATTTTTATTTTTTTAAAGCAACTACGGAGGAAGAAAACGCTGTAAAAGCGTAACTGGTTGAGTACGAGAAGAGATCAGGTCAGGCAGTTAATCTTCAGAAATCGGGTGTGTTTTGTGTTTTTTAGTGCTGATTGAAAGGCATATGACATAACCTATTTGCATACTTCGAGGAGTCTACTCAACTTAAACAAGAATATAATAAGTAAATAATATATATAAACTGTCACAGGAATATCAGATAGTATTATCTATCAAAAGAAAGAAGAATAAAGTTAATCTACAGACTTGAAGAATTACAGCTTTGAAAGAAGTTTAGCTATTTGATCAAGTCTCAGTGTAGTATTCAAAGAAATGGATTCATTTACAGTGATTGAGATTTCTACAGTGGTAGAACAAGTACAGATAAGGTGAAGAAAGGTTTTGAAGAGAGTTTCGAAGATAAAAGAACCACAACTTAAAGTCAAAAATGAAGCACAATTATTGGAGTTAGTCGCTCATGAACCAGATAGTACATCGAGCGTTAAATAATTCAATGGTGGTTATTTATTATTTTTAGTGGTTCAAAGGAGATTTTACTATCAAGAATTAATAATAATTCTATTTTAATTAACTACATTATTAGTTGATTTATTTAATAGATTAATTCTGCAAGAATTAATTTATTTAGTAAATTAATTAAATAAGTTAATTATAATTCGAATTATTAATTAATTGAAAAAGAATATCAGAATTGTATTATTAAGGGTATCTGAATACCCTTACCGAAAAATTCAAGGGATACTCTTAATAGTCTATTAATACCCTTACCGAGACATAATACTTCATACCTTGTTAGTCTATTGATACCCTTACCGAGTCAAAAAGGTCAATACCCTTACCGAATTATATTGATACCCTTACAAGAGTTATATACCATTACCGAACGAGATAATACCTGGATACCCTTTCTCATACCTTTTCATGAGTTAAATTTAAGGAAATGGACAGGGACTTGGTTTTGATTTGTTGATAAAAAGAAAAGCAAGGCGGCTGGATCAACTACTTAATTAGCAAAATATCAAGATTAAAAGACAGAAGAACAAAATCAAAAGCTCTCTTCTCTCTCTTCATAAAAGCTATTCACAGAAGACAGAAAAGCTTTACACATATTCTTAAGTTCTATGTTTGTAATATTTTATCCGTTAGAACTTGTTTACTTGTAACCCCTGAACTATCTAGTGGATTTTTATCCCTAGTTTATATATCGAATTGCTTTTTAGCATTCGAACTTTTAATCACAAATATAGAAAAGTTCATGTCGAATTTATTCTAATTTATTTTCATAAGTGAGATATACTCTGTACTATTATTGTAACAACTTATCAAGTTTAATATAATTTATATTTAACTTGAATCTTGTTTCATTTAATTCTGCATTAATTTGTGTTGGACTAATATTTAAATCTACTAGACAAATTTCGAGAAAATAGTAACGTTTGTATTCAACCCCCTTCTACAAACTATACAGGACCTAACACTAATGTTCGTAGAGATAAGTAAAAATAGGTGTATGATATTCTTGGTGTGCATAATGATATAAAGAACAACAATTATCTTGGGTTGCCCTCTTTAGTTGGAAGATCGAAGAAAAGAGTGCTTGGTTTTCTTATGGAGAAGGTTTGCAGACGTATTCAAGGGTGAAAGAACAAACCGATTTCTCGAACTGGAAAGACTATATTATTAAAGCAATCCATTCCCAACTATTGTATGTCGTGTTTCCTCCTTCCAAAAGGTTTGTGTCAGGAAATTGAGAGATTGTTCAATAATTTCTGGTGGAGTTCAGGGTCGAGCACTGGGAATGGTGTAAAATGGCTTTTGTGGGATGCTATGACAATGCCTAAATGTAGAGGGGGGCTGGGATTTCGAAGTCTGTCTGGTTTCAATATTGTATTGCTCGGTAAGCACTATTGGAACTTCATGAGAAACCCTGACTCGTTAGTTTCACGAATTTATAAAGCACCTTATTTTGTTGATTCTCATTTCTTGAAAGCAGCCAAGGGACAGGGTGCGAGTTTTATATGGTTGGGGATTTAAACTGCAAAAGAGGAGTTGTCAAAGGGGTTTAGATGGGTATTGAGAAGTGGGACTGATATTGTTGCTGTTACAGATCCTTGGCTGAGAAATAAGCTTGAGTTCCGGGTTGATCAATGTCATATGTACGAAGGGAGGAATGAACTTGTATCTAGTTTATTCATTGCAAATACCAAACAATGCGACACCAGTCATGTTTTGGAGCAGTTTACTGAGGTGGATGCTAGAC
This sequence comes from Saposhnikovia divaricata, assembly GCA_036435485.1. NCBI lineage: Eukaryota > Viridiplantae > Streptophyta > Magnoliopsida > Apiales > Apiaceae > Saposhnikovia > Saposhnikovia divaricata. The sequence goes on along the minus strand of CM071594.1, from coordinate 129,893,844 downwards.
CTATATTAGCAGTTCCGATACCTCTAAGTTTTGCTCATGACAAAGTAGCATGGACTCGTTTTAAAGATGAAATATATACAGTAAAAATGGGATACCACCTATGGCATGAACATAATCGTGTTATAGTAAATGTTACGCAAACTGATAGGTGAAGTAGAGTTTTGGAGTCTCCCTGTATCTCACAAAGTCAAGATTTTTCTTTGGCAGTTTGGGCGTACTAATGTTGCAGTACGCAATCGCCTTAGCTCGAAAGGGATCACGTTGCCAATTACTTGTCCGATGTGTATGTCTGATGTTGAACACCTCTTGTATTTGTTTTTTGATTGTCATTTTGCTGAGCAATGTTGGAGATATGATGGGTAATGGCAAGACATGAGTGAAGTGGAATCGGCTCCTAGTTGGATACTGGAGAAACTATCTACTGCTTCTACTGATGAATTATATAAGGTTGGCATTGTGTTGATTTGGTACTAGTGTAATAAAAAAGGTGTGGGAGGGAAAAACTGCAACGCCCATAATAGCAATGGAGGGAAGCTTCAATGTGATAAGTGAGTGGAAGAAAGCACGAAAGATCAAGGATGCAGGTGGGTGTAAGGATAACACTATTAAGGTGGTGCCACTTCAGATATGGAAGCCACCTGAGGAGGGTTTTTTAAAACTGAATGTAGATGCATTAGTTTTTCCAAAGGCTGAATTGTTCGGTATTGGAATGGTTCTCCATGACCACACTGGGACGTTCATTTCATGGAAGAATGCGTGCCTTCTAGGTCCGATTCAAGTATTTGAGGTTGAAGTTATGCCTGTTTAAGAGGCTTTGTCATGGCTGATAGTGCGTCAAGTGCAGAAGGTGGTCATTGAATCAGATTCGTTGCTCACCGTGCAATCAATTAATGAAAGGGTGTCAATCATTTCGAAGTGGGGTTTGTGATAGAAAGTTGCAGGCAGTGTCTCTAGTCACTAACTGATGGTAACTTTTGTTCGAAAGCATGCTAACATGGTAGCTCATGATTTAGCTAGAATTCCCTGTAGTATTAATTGCTTCAATAGTTTTATGTCTCCTTCCACCTCAAGTGTTGGAGGCTTATTTGTATGACATTTCTTTTTAATGAATGAAAGTTTATTTAAAAAAAAACAATATTGGAAGTAGCGTTCATTAATACATTAGTGCTTATGCCACATGTGATAATATAACTTTAATATTAAATTTGAAATTCAGTTATCATATATAAATGAATTGATTTAATTTATAATTCTTTGTGCATGTAATGTTGGTACTTTTTATCATTTATGTTTATATTCCCAATATAATGAGGGAAAAGTACATATACATGCTTTAGAGTATGCTTTTATGTCATTTAACATTTGATAATTTTAAAATATACTTTCTGTTATATTTAAATAAAAAGAAAATTATACACTTGTTTATCCGAGTTTATATTACTATCGGATACATCTATTACATCTATTATAGGTCAACATGATTTCAAGACTATTTAGTAAATTACTTGTTTACCCTTTTATTATAGAAATGTTTAAAAAATGTATTATTAGTGAATTGAATCCAAGGCTTTCATGAATTAAATTTGTCATCAACAATATCTACTACATAATATTTTAATATAATCCTTTGTTTATAATATAAAAATACTAATGCAATTCTTTTTTTTAAATATAATCATGTTTTTAACGGACCAATTTCAATTTCATAATATTTTGTGTATCTACTTATTCTTACACAAGATTTTTTCAAGTATAGCAAGATTTGCAAAAGAATCATTAAAAAAATGATTTTAAGGCACTTGTATAGATGAATTTCTAAATTGAAAAACCAAAATAGAATAACGTGCGAAATATTTGCGTATATTGATAGTGAATTTCAAAATTTGATCAAAATGAGCTTTTAGCATAGTGGTTGAGATTGTCACTTTTAATTTTAAGATCATGGGTTCATTCCCATCACTCACTTTTTTTTAAAAAAAAATTATAATATCATATTTGTAATTATGTGATAAATAAGGGTATATTAATAATTTTACGGGCATTATTTTGACACTTTTTACCTTTGTGTTGCCATTTAATATAGAGTAATTTTTTTGACAATAAAGTGCTGATAAGCTTAAATATCATAAAATATTTTTCATATTTAGCATATGTATATAACTGTTAATATCACTTTATACAAAAGTTGGGCTCGAAATGTAACAATATAATTTTCTTGAAAAATATTAGTTATTATGATAAAGGGATTATTAAATTTTAATATTGATGCCAAGTTGGCATTAAGACTTTTTATCAATTTAGAGATTGTATTAATTTATAGGGTTTACATCGTATAAACATGAGCAATACTTCATTCAAAAACAACTTATTTACTTACAAAATGAGATTAATCTATAGATTCTAAACGAACATTCTCCCCATTTCTTACCATATGAATTCATGCAAAACATTGTTAAACCCAAATCAAAATCTCCTTAAATTATTTCACAACCAAGTTCCAAACACACCATTATTTTCATATATCACACCAACTTATATCAATTCACTAATTAATAAATCTTTTAATTACAGAACATAAACAAACAAAAAAAAAACCTAGTTGATCCAATAATATAATTCTATGCATTTCGTTGAAAAAAACTTTTAATTACAAACATGCCACGCAAATTCATTCAAAAATCATCACCAACAACTTCATATCTATATCTTTTCTCTTTAATAACCTACTTAACTTGTATGCTAAATGTGGTCATTTTAATAAAGGAAACTGGTCACCAGCCACAGTTGGATATTTTTAACCAACCCATCTTATACCATTAAAAACGTCCAGTCAGCGGTCAGAATGGACTAGAGTTACGCTATATAATACAGCGTATACGCTCTATTATAAAACGTAATACGCTATATTATATATCGTAACAAAAATTCCCATTTCACCCTTAATCTGTTCCGCTCTATTATATGTCTTAGCCGAGAACTATACCAATTTCAGCTCAAACAGCCCTTCATGTTTTGAAATATCATTTTGTGAGTGTTCTTGAGTTTATACCCAATCTTAAATCATTTGGAGATATATTTTACACCATCACAAACTTAATCTACACCAATATATAGCTATTTCTACTCTACCAATCTTAGTTTATTTGTCAAATCTTACCCAAATTTGAAGATTTTGAAGATTGAGCTTGGAGTACCAATCCCAAATTAAGATTTTTGAAGATTGAGCTTGGAATTTAAGGTTAGCTCTCTATTTAACCCATGGCTTCTTTAATTTTTTCAAAGTTAAAATCTCCTAATAAGACACCTAGTAAGATTAAGATTGAGGTAGAAAATGAAGATGTTAACGAAAGTCCACACACACCTAAAATAATAGATCTTGATGATGATAATAATGAAGATGTTAAGAATGATGATGGTGATGGTGATGTTGTCTATGATGTTGTTGATGATGCTGATGATGTTGATGATGGTGATGTTGTTGAAGATGTTGAGAATGGTGTTTCTGTGGATGATTTGAATGATGTTGGCCCATGTGTTGGTCAATTATTCGATAGTTTAGATGAAGCGGAGAGGTTCTATAGAGATTATGGTAGGCGTATTGGTTTTGAAGTAATAATTAGAACTACACATAAACGTTCAAAAAATAACAAGATTTGTTCGCATTTGTATATATGTCGAAAGGGTGGGAAATTAACCTCAAAATCTTTGGATGATGAAGATGAAGTTCCGAAAAAAAAAAGAGAAATAGAGATTCTCTTATTAGAACAAAATGTAAGGCGCGAATGTATGTTGTTCATAGAGAGAAATCAAATAAGTGGGAGGTAACATTGGTTCATTTGGTACATAATCATGAGATGGTTTCACCTAGTAATGTACATTTCATGCAAAGGCCAAGAAACATAACACCCATCATGCGAGAATTGATTATAATTTTGAGTAAGTCGGGTATTGGGCCTCAATAATCTTTGAATGTAATGGGTGAGCTTACGGGAAGCTTAGAGAATATTGGATTTACTAGTCAAGACATTCGGAATGTTTTGCGTGATATTAGACATCATGTATTTGATTCGAGTGATGCCAAAGAAGGTTTGACATTACTCCAAGAATTGAAATGTAATAGTTTTGGGGAATTTTTCTATCGAGTAGATGTTGATGAGGATAATCGGGTGCATTCCATGTTGTGGGTTGATCCAAGATCATTAAATGCATATAAAAATTTTGGAGACGTGGTAGTATTTGACTCCACATACCGCACAAATAGGTATAGTATGCCATTTGTACCTATTACTGGGGTGAACCACCACTACCAATCCATATTGTTTGGTTTTGCACTAATAAGGGATGAGAAAGAAAGTTCTTATATATGGGTTTTGAAGAATATTCAACGAAACTATCTCAAATAACATACTCCATGTTATAAAAAATACGTACCAAGTCCATTGCCTTGGGATTGTCGAACTTGTCTTTCGGTTGTTGGAATATTTTCGGATCCTTGGTTGGTTTTGAAGGCGGCAAAATCTTTAATTTGGTAACATTATAGTACCAATCCATATAATCCTCTAGAGATATGGCATTCAAAAGTGGTCCCAAAATACCAATACCATTATTCACAAATTCATTCCAAACAACTACATATCGAGCAAAATTGAGATAATGTTGATATACAAAAGAATGTTCAGATCTCACCCTCAACGTTGACATATCATCCGGTGGCGGTGGCGGAATGCTTAATGGAAAACCAAACTGTCTTCCCACCCTTTCCGGAAGTTGATGTTCAACATCTTCAAAAAACACAAGGGGCACATGAGCTAAACCGGCTATAAGGGCCCACTGAAATTGAAGATCAAAAGGCCGATAGAAGCAAGCATATGGCCTCCACTTAACCCATTGTGCATCAAAGTTATCGAACATCCCGCGATATGCATCAATATTGTGATGGACATTAAAGTACTTAGATTTTCCTGGGCCAATGGGAGCAACCGCCCATCCCAAAGCCCTAGGCCATATATACTCGGTTTGAGATGCTAGCATAGGTTGTCCCGGGCGCAACCTCTCACGTGCCCAAATGGACTTGTAATCCTTATGACTTGCCTCAAATAAATTCCTATATAGATAGGCAAGTGCTGCTGCACCCCAAGCATACCCAAAAATTTTAGAAGTATCAATCAACAAGGGAATTAATCTTGGATGAGAAACATTGTTTGATTTTGTGGGGAACAATATCGTCTCACACAAATAAAACACATACCCCCGTGTATATATTTCTAGAAGCTCCCGATCCTCCTTGTTCGGGCATTTGCGATATCTCTCCCTCAAAAAATTTAATTTCACACCACCTCTCTCCAAAGCATTCTCCCTTTCCTCAAATGAGAGTGTCGGATCCGGCCAATCACGTAACCAAAGATTTTTTTACGTTAATTGTGTCACTCAAAGTTACCGCCTTTCCAACAACCGGAAGCCCCGTCAACATGTACACATCTTCAAGTGTCACCGTCATCTCCCCGAAAGTAAAGTGGAATGTGTTGGTTTCCGACCTCTAACGCTCCACTAATGACGTAATTAAAGACACATCATTTTGCATAACGGCTCTTGGGTTGGTAAACATTCTGAAACCCCAATGTTGTAAAAGAAGAATTTGATAAGGCTCTAATTCCCATTGATTAAGCAACGAGGTACTTTGACGGATTGTAAGTTTATCTCGATGATCACCAACCCATATTCTACTACTTATATGGTTATCTTGGTCGGTAAGGAGAGAACGATCAACCGGACCGCAAAAATCTTTCATCTAAAATCCAATACATACAGAAAACTTTAATCCAAACAAAAAAAAAATCCATACTACACAATACATACAAAAAAAAATCCAAACTTTATCCACAAATCCAAACTTTATCCACAAATTCAAACTTTAATCCAATAAATTTTAATCCTAATAATTCGAAAATTATCCACAAATTCGAACCCTAATTCGAAAATTATCCACAAATTCGAACCCTAATTCGAAAATTATCCACAAATTCAAACCCTAATTCGACCCTAATTCGAAATTAATCCATAAATTCGAACCTTAATTCGACCCTATTCGAAAATTATATACATACATGCTTACATGTACACAAATCTACAATTAGATGATGTTGATGATATATACATACATACATATATACATGTACACAAATCTACACACATATTAACAATTAGATGACATATAGATATAAGAAATAGACACGAAATTACTCACTTTAAATGAAGAAATGATGAAATTGATGATGATTTAATTCCGATTTCGGTGGATTTGCGATTTCCGGTGGTTTGTGGATGATTTGCTCACTTAATATTTTTACAAATGATGTATATACAACCACAATACGCTCTATTATGTTATTTTGTCAAATAAACCCGGTTTTCGTCAAAAAAATCGGCTACGCTATATTATATAGCGTAAAGTAGATCGGCCACATGACAGATTTAGGGTTAAAATGGGAATAAGCTTCCGCTGTATAATATAGTGTAAGCTTTTTTAATCCGAACCGTCCATTTCTTTAGTGAATGGTTATAGATGGTTTGCATCAATATTAAAAAATATCCAAATTGTGGCCGTGGAAGAGGTCACTTTCATAAAAGTCTCACATTATTTAAAAACACCAATGATGATTATAAAGATGTAATTACATATACTTCAGTTATTACCTAATGTAATGAGTGTTGTAAAGCTTTGATCTTTTTCAAGAAAATGATGGGTTCTTGCGTTTTGCCTAATGAGTTCACTTTTTCTGCTGTTTTGCCGGTTTGCGGGGAAATTGGGGTTGTTTGTAATGGGGAACAGGTTCATTGTATGATATTTAAACATGGGTTTGTGTTGTATTTGTTTGTGTGTAGTGCATTGGTTGATATGTATGGTAAGTGTGGTGATATGAGGTTGGCTAAGAAGGTGTTTGATGAAATGCCTATGGGAAATCTTGTTTCGTGGAATTCGATTATTAATGGGTTTTTGGGGAGTAAGATGTATGATGATGCAGTTGGGGTGTTTAAGGAAGTGGTTGAGGTGAAATGTGTAGTGCCTAATGAAGTTACGTTTTTCGAGTGTTTTTAGTGCTTGTGGTAATATGGGTGGTTTGGATATTGGGAGGCAAGTTCATGAAGTTGTTGTGAAGTATGGATCGGTTTCTTTAGGTTATGTGAAGAATTCGATGATGGACATGTATGTGAAATGTGGGTTTTTTGAAGATGCGTATAAGTTGTTTCGAATGATTGAAGATAGAGATGTGGTCACGTGGAATGTTATTGCGATGGGATTTGTTCAAAAGGGAAACTTTGAAGATGCTTGCAAGTTGTTTTGGGATATGAGAAGTGAAGGGATATCTCCTGATGAGGCATCATTTTCTACTGTCTTACATGCTGTTGCTAGTATTGCAGCATTGGATCAGGGTTCCTTGGTCCATAATCAGGTAACTAAAACTGGTTTTGGGCGCAATTTATGCACTGTAAATTCATTAATTAAAATGTATGCAAAATGTGGTAGCTTGGCTGATGCTCGTCGAGTCTTTGATGAATGTGAGGAAGAGGGGGATTAAACCATCTTATATTACATTTGTTAGTGTTTTATCTGCTTGTAGCCATACTGGCCGAGTTGATGAAGGATTATATTACTTCAATACCATGAGTGAGCAACACAATATAAATCCTGGCTATGAGCACTATGCTTGCTTGGTCGACTTGCTAAGTCGTGCAGGTCGATTGGGTGAATTGAAGCAAAGAGCTTTGTAGAGTCAATGCCAATTGAACCAGATGCATCAGTCTGGGGAGCTCTACTCGGGGCTTGTAACAGATTTGGCAATTTGGAAATGGGTGTAGAAGTTGCTGAGAGGCTCTTTGAGATCGAACCTGATAATCCAGGAAATTATGTACTGCTTTCTAATATCTACACACGTAATGGACAGGTAAAAGAAGCTAGTGAAGTGAGAAGACTAATGGGATTCAAAGGGGTAAACAAAAAAACTGGGTACAGCTGGATTAACTTTGAGAACAAATAGGCATGTTTTTACAGGAAGAGAGCACATAATATGACCAATTAGATATATGAGATGTTAACAAGGATAGGGGAGTTAGTAAAGAAGAAAGGTTATGTGGCTTAAACTAAATATGCAGTTAACGGTGTGGAAGTTGACAATCGGAGCTTGTGGCATCACAGCAGTGACCCTTGCATCGGGCTTCTGACATTCGCATGGGGGCTCTAATCAGGTTTAAAAGGAAATCTTAGGACTTGTGGTGTTTGCCATGGTCTTAAAGTTTTTTTTAAAAATTATTGAAAGGGGGTCTTAGTAAGAAATATTAAGCGTCTTCATCATTTCAGTAGTGGATTGTGTTCATGTTGGGACAACTGGTGACATGTGGCATCAGCATTGTTTCAGGCCTGAGTCTCCCTTCCAGTTTTGTCTCCTTGTCGGCTTTTTTTTTACTGGTTGCTTACATATTGCACCTTTCATACTAAGCACAAGATATTTGCTTGATATGATTATAATTAATAAGTGTCATACAAGTTTGACATTCTCAAGTCCTTACAGCTGCTTAAACTACAGAAGGTTACGTACTCTGTACTAGTTCGGTTTTTTGTAGCGTCAATTAATCTTCCCCTTTTCAAGATTCAAATCCATTTATTCTTTTTAAAAATTTGGGATTGTGAAAGTCGTTAAATGATCTTTCACTGTTTAATTTGTTATGGGCTATATCAGTTTAATGCACAGAAGCAGTGAGTATGAAGTTCATTACAAAAACTGACTTCTGTAGTTGCTAATATTACACCTAATCCCATTAGAAGTATTCAACAAGGATATGGTTATAACATCTGGTTAGTTTCGTTTTTCATACTTTCTGTAAAAACATAATTTTCTGCACCTCTTAAGATGCCCTAGGTACCACCAAAATCTCCTACAATATAGGAACTATACTAATGGCACACATTTGGGGCTAGTGGACTACGTAGTGCTAACTGATCATTCTTGGGTTTTGTTTCTGTGAAATATACGTGCTGCTTTCAGAAGTATCCACATTACTAATATGTTTCTCTTATCCCCTCCAATTATTTATAGTTTGAAGTCTGTCATTCTCGCTCAATCCTCTCTCCTTTCTAATATTCTCTTGGTCTCCCTGTTTACAAAGTAGTACAGATCAACTAGAGACAATTGCTGCATTAACCTCTCCAGAAAGGAAAACGACTATGAACCAATCATATTTTTAAATCTCTCACTCTTCGTGTTAAATGTTTTTGGTTTATGCCTTAATCATACCATAATTATCTATTATTCAATAATCTGGCGGTGATACTTAATGCTAAACGAAATTTCAGCTTTGTAATTTCTGTTTAATGTGGTCTCAGGTCTGTCTATTCTTGTATGTTATATTTTCCGACTTGGATACTTCTTCCAGCTTAAATGAAGCGGTTTCCTTTTGCTCCTTACTAGTGCGATGCTCGCTAGATCTTCTAAGGAGAAATGGGTCATACCCTTTGTGATGATTTTATGTATCTTTGTTGGCCTGCTTGGTTTAACAGATACTAAAGCATAGCTATTTTGCTTTCCACCTGGTTGTACATAATCTTGACTTTTGTATTTCGCTATCTTTATGTTTCTCTTAAGTTATCTGTACGTTTCAATTTGTCTCCTGTTCATTCACTAGAGCTGAAAATCAGAGTCAAGCTAAATCACAAAGTTTATGAAATATCAATTTTCAAATATTTTTTTTCCAACAAAGTGAATAAAGTTTGTTTTTTTTTTTGCCTTGGCTTGGTCAATTGTTTGACTGGCCACTGGCACCTACTTTTTCACACACACACACGTTATCCTAATTTTAGCAATTGTATTTTATTTTTTTCACAGTTATTCCCTTGATGTGGCTCCTTAAACTCTTCTTTGAATTATTTATCAATTATCATACATCTGATCCAACCTATTAGTATCGTATATGCTCGTGATTAATACGGAATCAGGTCACAAAATAATGGTGAAAGATGGGATCAGTATCATTACCTGATTTAGATATATTTCAGTTTTGTGGTGATGCTTATGTGCTTTACTACTTTACATCTGTTTGTTTCCTGAAAGTAATGAAATACATGCCAATCTTAGGTAATATATGAGGCCAGCTACTTTTTTTTTGCTGACCCATGCGGCCATACAGATACATGCATCTATCTTAAAATTAGTTGTTATTCTGCTGTCTTGGCCAACCAGAACTATTTACATATCTGTTACTTTTTCTAGTGCATATTTGAATTTTTATATGATAATTAGATAATTGATTTAAATAGAAAGAGATTATGCTTAAAAGTGTCCTATAGACCTAATTTCTCAAGTACATATACAAAAAAAGGAAAATAAGTTTGTTTTTCCTTGATAACTATGGTGAGATCTGTTGCGTTGGCAGAAATCATCCAAAAAGTATGTCGCATACTTAAAAAGAAGATCAATTATGAACAATTTCAAGACCAATGCTGCAATCTGACTATAAATTTGGCTAAAATTTGATTTCTGAAAGTATTTTGGCGCAGATTCCAAATAATTGCACTTCCCTCGCATATAATTGTAAAAACCTCTGTAACATGCTGATTATTAATTGTTTGTTTGTTGCCTTAACCTTCTGGTGTTTTCCAACAGCAATGCAAAGGAATAGCACATTTTGATCTAATGCTGATGTGCGAATAATTTTGTTTTAGGTTTGGGACAAATAGCTGTTTTCTTTGTTCTCCTTTATCCTTCCTCTGAAGAATATTGCCTATACAAGAACAGTTGTATCTTGTAAAGTATAGATCAGAAGAGGTGAAAGACTGATAGATAGCATCTGAGAATCAATTAAGATATTTTTAAGAATGATCCTATTAAATTAGGTTATCGTTTGTTTCCTATGGTGAATATAGAATCATGTTCCCATTCTGTTGATATACACGCTTACTAGTTGCACTCTTGCATACTGCCAAATCTGTAGAAAGTCCTTTCTAGATATGTTGGATTAACAAATGCCATCTTGGTTCTTAGTTGGTGCAGTAAATCTATTTGTTTACTTGCCATTGCATCATGTGTCAAGTTGGGGAAAGTGTTTGTTCTTTTGCATCAAAAATTAGTCTCATCTTTCTATGTTTCCTCTCTGTAATTACCCTACAGAATCTGTTGCCTCGGCTCAAAATGCCAAAGTACAGGTGTTTGGTGTAAAGATTTTCTAAAACCAAACATGGTCTTAAAACTATAAGCAGCGAATCATTTTTATGATCAAACTTATAAAGGTAAAATGGCTTTTGTGGTTGTATTATCTTTGAATAAAGATTTTTTAGCTGTGTTTATGAAGGCCATATGGTGCAGTTGCTGCACTGAGAAAAGATGAGTCCTCCTATCTCTTTAATATGCACTGACACTGGTACTTACATGACAGGACAAGAAAATATAACAGAAGAAAAAAACATTAGCAAGGAGAAGTTATTGACAAGGCCAATGACAGTGACAGGTACACATACAAAAAGTAAACTTACATTTTGAATTTCCGTTTATTCCAAAATTAAGTTTAAGTAGAACTCTAAAGCATAAAGTGATATGGAGCTCTTGATATGTCATTCTATACTACAACTTACAATAATCTACACTACAAAGATTTCCTCTATTATATTAAAAGTCGAATATGCATTTTAGAATGGAGAAATACTCTGCAGTCTGCATTTTCATTTTTGGGCATTGCATTAACTCTTCGTCAATTGGTATTCCCATACTTGGTAAGAACAATATAGTTGAGATCCCAATAGTCCTTGGTCTTTCATGTCATATGATCTGTAAATATACATACACACAGCAGTACTCTCTGCAGCTGAAACCATCTTTACTCGATGCATTACCGTCCACTCATATCCTTAACATATTTATTGCTGCTCTACCTGGATCTCTGTCATTTTGAGTTGTGTAAATTTCATTATCAGTTTAAGAAAATCAAGGAGATATTTAATACAATTTAATGATGTGGGGACCTTCATCGAGTAGTATCGTAATAGTATTATTTCTTTACCATATCATAAACAATAATGGTATCACCCACTTATTTGATATCTTTTATTTAATGCCTAAGTCAAGCCTGCGGTAATTGTGTGTCATGGGTAAGCATACATAACTAAAAGGAACAAAAACGCCACACTAAGTTATATTTACATGATTCGGAACTTAATTGAATGCGGGACATGCAGGATTAATTTCGCAAAACAGTTTTAGTGATTGAAAGTTGGTGTAGTTTGAGTATTGGGGGTATAGAGAGGCTGGGAAGCAAGCAACCGCTACTTTTAGTAGTGGTGTTTATAGGATTATCATGGGGAGATAATGGTCCCCCAGCCCTTGTAGCTGTGTTTTTAGTGTAGTTTGGATTTTAGGGGTAATAGAGAGGCTTGGAAGCAAGCAACCACTATTTTTTAGTAGCAGTGTTTTTAGGATTTTCATAGGGGGGTGACGGTCCCCCAGCCCTTGTAATTAGGTGGCTTTTTATGTTATTGTTTATTTAATGCTCTTTACAGCAACCTATTTTTATGCAGACTTTATTGGCATCCATATTGTTTTTGCATTTGAACATCGAAATTTCTTCTTCTTCTTCTTCTCGGTTTTTTTAAATTTCAAGTATTTGTTGTAAGTCGCGAATCTTTTGTTAAAATAGCCTCTCCATATAGAGTTGAGGTTTGTGTGCATCTCACCCCCTCCAATCCCTATTTCCAAGTAACACAAACTGAGTATGTTTCGTTTGGTTTTTAGAATTTTGTTCGAGATTGTGTTGACAAGTATGTCAACTGCATAGTTCATTTATTTGTATATTACATGATTTAATCATTTTTTTACCATTGAAATCAAGAATATTAGTTCCTAAAGACCCCATAAAAGATAAGAACAAGTTGGTTGGTCTGTGCAGAAGCTTGGCAGTATGCTATTCACATTCTTACATGCCATATTAAAAATTAAGATTTTATAATCTCAAGTCAATAATATTTCTTGTTTTCATGGTGGTCATGTGAAGTTTACAGAGAAACAGACACTGTTGCCTCTCCAGATACTTTTAGGGACTAAGAAAGGAGCAACTTATGCTTGGGTCCAACTGTTGAGGCTCCCGCAGCCAAGAAGAGGGTAATAAAGACAATGTCAGGACTTCATCTTTTCCAGGGGGGCTCACTGGTATTAATCTAACAATATCCTCTGTTCTTCCCATATCTCATCGTCGGTTTGTTAAATGTTTATTATTACTATTCTTGCTTACCAATTCTTAAATGCACTCTCCAGGTCAATAACGTGTCATTATTTCCAAAAAAAGGAGAACCTTCCATATTATATGATGTTATACTGTATGCTTATCGATTGGTAATATGTGTTAATCGAGATTTATTTCCCAGATTTATTTCCAAATGCTATCATGTTGTTTTCATGCATGGCAATTTTGCAAGCAGGACTTCATAAGAATCAACCAAAGTGGAGTGGCTTTCTAATGTGATTGCTGCAGTGTGATAAGTGCTAGAGGCATATATACCAGAGTCCATAGCCATTTAGTGTAAGGATTCTTTTTGTGGCAAAAGAAAAAAAGTTGGATAGACCATGTGAGTGCCATAGAAGTTCCCAACCCTCTAGTAGATCATATTCTGTCATTTCATAATTATAGAGGGCGAATTAACCTGGACATCACACATGCACCAAGGAGGAAAGACAAATGTGTGTTGGAAGGGCAGTGGGACCCATCTAGATAGCAGAGAATCCCTTTCTGGTTCATTGGTGGCTCCATGTGGCATCAACCCATTACTCTGGATTACGTGATTTGAAACCTTACCATATCAAAGCTAATTACCCAATAAAACCAAACATGTCCCACTCAAAAGTAGGGTATGTCATAGTCTTATCGGATTATCAATATATCTCACTCGCTCGAAAGTAAGGTGATCAAGATGTCACAAAGTTTAAATCTAATAATAAATTGATATATTCACTAAAATGCTTAGACATGATTTGTGTGAAAATGGGGAAAAGTTTAAAGTCTTTCAAATTGTAGTATCACCCCCCACATGTAGAAAATTATTGGTATCCTCCCTACTCTTACAGCTTGTGAACAAACAGACATCCAGCCACTGTCCTCTTTCTCTTGCTCGTTCACCCAAAACCATTGGGAAGTACTTTAATCATGTTCCTTATCAAAATGCTTAAATTAAATTTTTGTGGAAGCATATTTTTGTGCAAGTTTCATTGTTTATAGGTCACTGGGTCCCACATCCTTATCTATAGAATAAAGATGTTGATTTGGTTGTTCCCTTCCCCAATAATAAGATTATGCCATCCACATAAAATGCACTGTTAAATTTGCTCTTCCTTCCAGTGTTGCCTTTGTTTTCGGAGTGATACATGTATGGCAGAGAAAACATTAAAACTATCCTTGGATAAATGAAAATATCTCATTGCAATGTAAACCAAATGTAAGGTCGCTAAGCAATCTTTTTATTTTTCTATTTTTGTCTGTGGTGTCTAATAAAGCTAACAAATAAGGGCAGCACTGTCTAGTGTCTGCTATTTTGTAAGGTCTAGAAGTTTGAACTCTCGATCTCTTCACTCCAGCCTCTGCTGGTACTCGAACTAACGATTTCTTGATAACAACATAAGTCGAACTCTTGGTCTCTTGGTAACATGATAAGTTTGATATTGTTTACTAGTTGGGGGTAATGCGACGTGAGAGTTTTGTGCAATGAATATTCGATTTTTGATGGGTGAGTTTTGTTGGATAGATATGCATCTAAACCAGAATACTGTCTACTTGGAACAACATGATGCTAGAATTTTTGGTGCTTAAAACTTATTCTACGTGAGTTGTTTGTTTTTGCCAAATATGTTTATGTTTTAGTCCTTATGATGGCAAGTATATATGGAGAATCAAGAAATGAAGTTTAAGTTCCTATAGTTACCACAAAAGCAAGCAAAATAAATTAAGAGATGGAGTGTAATCTTTATTTAAGTAATTTAGTTAAGGCATGCGTTATGTCTCAAAATCTTTGTAGTCTCCAAGAGGGAATATTGCACCATAAGTGTACTTGAACTCTACTAAAAATCAGATATTAGTAAACAACATTTGCATAATTGGGCCTGGTTGGCACTGACTTTCATATTTTGATATTTTTTTTATACAAGTATTTAATGTATGTTTGAGATTTTATAATTTACAAAAAAAAATAACTTTTTCAGTAAAAAAATTAAAAATCTCTAACTTTATCTTAAAATAAGTTGACTTATTCTGACAAATAAGTTTTCCAAACACCCCAATATAAAGCTAAGGTGTTTAAAAAGAGGAAAGTACACTCCTTTTAGTCTCTCACATGGTATAATCAAAGTTAGTTAAGCACCTCTAACTGCAATCTTTACTTTTGTAACTTTAGTCCTAGCTAGTATAATAAGTGGAGATTTTATGTAATTGTTTATTGATTGGAAAATTAAAACAAAACTATTTATGAAAAGTGACAAGTATGTCTATTTAATAATGGACAAACCTTTTTAGAAAAATTATTAGTACTTGAAATGAAGCAGTATCTATAGCTGTATTAATAGTGACTCTTGGTTCTGGGTAAAAGAACAGTCCACTTCTGTAGAATTAAGTTTATCCTCGTATTTAATTATTTGATGATGTGGTTAGAGTAGAACGCAGATGGTGAAAATTAGATTGCAATTAGTTGCATATTAAAAACATGGTGTGCACTTATAGTGATGTTAATTAGATTGCAATTAGTTGCATATTAAAAACATGGTGTGCACTTATAGTGATGTTAAATATGTATCATATCCATCTATTATGTATATAATACATCAACATAGGATAAAATTTGTGAGATTTTTTAATGTATTGTAATTACTATTTTATCCCTCTATTCTTAAATTTTTGAAAAAATTGTGGTTGGTGGGGATTGAACTTGGGTCTCCAAGTTATTTAACAAATCTTTCTACCACTACACCACTCAATCACATATGTTTTAAATCATACACATTATAGATGTATGTGTGTGTTGTGAAACTTTTAAATGTACTATGATTACTAATTTATTCCTCAATTCTCAGTTTTTTGAAAAGTTGTGATTGATGGGAATTGAACTTGGGTCTCGGAATTAATTAACAAATTTTTTTACCACTACACCACTTAATCACATGTGTTTTAAATCATACATAAAAGATATATGTGTGTGTTGTTTAGTGAATTTTTTTTCTAATATTTTAATATTGCGACATATTAATAACTTTTTGTCATGTTGCATTCACATTTATTGATTTGAACTATAACATATTAAAATTAAATATCAATTATTGATACATAATATATGATTTGATAATATTATAAAATCTATCTATTATATATATAATAGGCCAACACAAGAAAAAAATAGTGAGATTTTTTAATGTACATGAAAAGACCAATTTGCCCCCATATTTAATATTTATTAAAAAAAGTGTTGTTCATGGGAATCGAACTTGAGTCAATCAAGTAACTTATGCATGATCTTACCACAACGCCACAATGTCACATGTGTTTTCAAACCATACACATAATAAGTGAATGCCGTTTAAGAGTAATACATTTGTAAATAACTATGGAGCTAAATTAAACTTAGGTAGAACACCAACACATTTTTAATATAAAAAGTGTTGTTCATGGGAATCAAACTTGAGTCTATCAAGTAACTTATGCATACTCTTACCACTACGCCACAATGTCACATGTGTCTATAAATTATACACGTAATATGTGGATGTCTTAACAGTAATACATTTGTAATTAATTTTGGAGCTAAATTAAACTTTAAATAACTATGGAGCTAAATTAAACTTTAAAATTAAGTAATACACCAACACAAGATAAAATTCGTGAGACTTTTTAATGTATTGGAAGAAATAATAATAAAAGAAATGATATTTAAAAGAAACTATCACAATATTGGAATTATCCAATAATAATATTATTATTATTATATATGTTAACACATAGAAGACGATGATTATATAAAATTAATATGTGCAAAGGTTCGTGTAACAAAATATGAGACTTTAAGTTATGATAGTCAATAATATTTTATGAAAATTAATGTTATCATCGGTCAGTCAAATCCATGTTATTTAAAAATAATTAATTCTATTTCATAATTTTAGTAGCATAAACAATAATTTTTATATTATATGTGAAAATTTTTTAAATATGTGTACAAAATTAACATTGACGATAAAATAAAATATTCAAAACAAAAGCATATATAGTGCATACTAAAATTATTAAATTATAATATATAATTTAATTGATGATTTAAAATTGAACTTTTAATAATTAAAGAAGACTTTCACAACAAAGCATGCATATACAAAACTCACAAGGAGAAACAACAAATTCATTGAACACATAGGTCTATCTATTCGCTACAATTTGTAGAGATACTTCTCTGGAAGAAGTTATGTTTGAAAAAAGAAAGGATGAATTCAATATCAAAGCACAGACAAAAGTCATATTATCAATTTCAACTTATGACAATAAAAGTACAAAAATATTTATCCAACCATAAATGATAAATTCTCAAGTTTGGAAAACAAAAATGTTATAAGCCCGTTACAAAAGGTAGATTCACTCAGTTGAGGACTGAATTATTTGATGTTTTGAAAGTCAGACAAAAATAGGAAGAGAAACCAAGGCAAAAAATGCTTAAAATCAAGAGCTTAGAAGAAAAGAAATGAAATAATTAGAAAGATAGTTTTAAGAAGTGAAAGCGTAAGGTTTGAATAGTGTATTAGAAGATTTAAGAAGTTTTTTTATTATTATTAAAATCATGGCTAAAACCCACACCCATACTCTTAGAATGCAACATCTTGAAGGCATCATTTTTGAAGAATTGGAAAAAAAAAGTATAGTATTGTAAATATTTTGAAAAATCATCTTAATTAGACAACACCTACTGAACACTCAGATTCTATTCAATGACCCATAATAAAATTAAAAACTGACATGATTTCCATTAGTACTTCTTATATTAGTTTTCAAATTACAAACTTGAACATATTTAAATAAGTACGCAATAGCCAGTAGCCACATATACCATTAACAAGCAAAATTTTATGAAAATCAATTTTATACTTCAAATGACATTGATTATACACAATTTAATTTAGAAACACAATTTAACATAGTGACCCGTGCCTCGCACGGGTTTTTATGCTAGTTGTACTTAATTCTTCATCACTATTATTATTAATCTAATTGAATAAACAGTAAAAAATAAGTTCAAATATATAGGAATAGGACGGGCACATATGCACGAAGCTTTATGAAATTTCAATTCAAAGCATTTGTGCCAATTGGACAAAATAGAAAGAAACGGAAATGAATATGATGACAGTTTAAATGATACGAATTTATTTATTATCATTTTAACTTTTGAATTCGATTCTTTTTCACATTTAAAATTTATTAAAATAAATATTTTTTATACATGAAAAAATCACAAAACACGAATCAATCCTCCTCGTATCATAAAAAATAATTTTGAGAACCATTTCACACATATGGTATTATTGATTGCATGATTTAACGAACGGTCATCTTATCATAATTTATCCCCTTGAAAAGATTAATGTGATACATGCAAGGGGCAGAGTCACCATCAAAATAATTCGTGATCAAAAGCAGAGCGGTCCACATTTTTTGTATACAGTAGCTAATAGTATTCGACAAATTTGTCTCCTATTTACATAAGTTTGATTTCATAACAATTATTAATACGTATAAATTAGTTTCATGTGCACCGTTGAGAAAAACAATTAATACAGATAATGAAAAATAAAATGAACCCTACCCTACATGTTTTAGACTGTATCATTAAATATTTGAAATTTACCAAGAATACTAGATTTAAAGTTTTCTTTTTCAAAAATACCATCTTCTTGAATTAATTGCAATTTTACCAACCAAAGTTTCAAAATTGCAAAAATACCAACCCTTAACCCTCCCCCTCCCTCTCCCTCTCCCTCTCTCCTCCTTCCTTTCCTGCTTCTGCCGTCGCCGCTTGTGTGCCTTTTTTTTTTTTTTTAAGGTGGGATGCTATTTGGGTTGCAAGGCCCCGCAGGGACATATTCAACTGAATGCAACCACATTCAACCAAATGCAACCAAATGCAACCACATTCAACTTTCTTTTTTTTAAGGTGGGATGATTTTGGTGGATTTGGGTTGCAAGGTCCCGCCAGGGGCAATATACAACCAAATGCAACCACATTTAACTTTTTTTTTTTTTTAGGTGGGGTGATTTTGGTGGATTTGGGTTGCAAGGCCCCGCCAGGGGCAATATACAACCAAATGCAACCACATTCAACTTTCTTTTTTTTTAAGGTGGGGTGATTTTGGTGGATTTGGGTTGCAAGGCCCCGCCAGGGGCAATATTCAACTGAATGCAACTGAAATCAGAAATTTAGTTGCATATGGTTACATTGAGTTGCTGATTTCATGTTCCATTTTTCAGTTGTCATTTTCGACCTCATTTTTGGACTCTATATAGAGTCCAAAAATGAGGTCGAAAATGACAACTGAAAAATGGAACATGAAATCAGAAATTTAGTTGCATATGGTTGCATTCAGTTGCAAATTTAGTTGAATATGCCCCTGCGGGGCCATGCAACCTAAATCCACCAAAATATCACCCACCTTATATATATATATATATATATAGAGAGTTCAAAAATGAGGTCGAAAAAGACAAATGAAACTTAAAATCAGAAATTTAGTTGCATGTTGTTGCATTTAATTGCAATTAGTTGCATGTGATTGCATTCAGTTGAATATGCCCCTGCGGGGCCTTACAAACCAAATCCACAAAAATATCCCCACCTTAAAAAAAAAAAAAAAAAGTTGAATGTAGTTGAATTCAGTTGAATGTAGTTGCATTCAGTTGAATATGTCCCTGCAGGGCCTTGCAACCCAAATGAACCAAAATAGCACCCCACCTTAAAAAAAAAAAAAGTACAACCGTCGCCTGCCAAAGAAAGAGGGGGAGGGGGGCTAGGGTTAGGGTTAGTATTTTTGCAATTTTGAAACTTAGTTAGTAAAATTGCAAATAGCTATTCTTAACAAAAGTAAATGTGCAAAAATTTACTTTTTCTTATTTATTTATCAAAAGAACCCTCAAATATTTTGTTAACTAGAAACCTATTTTCAAATCAAAAATACAAAACTAAACTCCTAGCTTACACGTTTAATAAATTAATAAACTTAAATGCAAAAATGATACATGGCTCAGCTCAAAAATAAAATAAAATTATAGTCACCTCACTCGTATCACAAAGTCCATTTAAGCAAGGAAATGATGATAACATATTATACAATGTGTGACAAACCAGACAAGTACAAACGATAAAAGTGGGACAAGGACCTTAACCAGGTTAAGTTCTTGGTACAGTTTTTTTTTTTTTTTTGCTAAGCCGTTCTTGGTGCAGTTTCGAACTACAGTTAAATAAAAGACGATATAATAATTTAAATTATATTATGTTTGCATTAAAAAAAAAATTACATACCTAATTTCATTTATATTTTTAATACACAATACGTACAACAAC
Source organism: Saposhnikovia divaricata (assembly GCA_036435485.1). NCBI lineage: Eukaryota > Viridiplantae > Streptophyta > Magnoliopsida > Apiales > Apiaceae > Saposhnikovia > Saposhnikovia divaricata. The sequence continues at coordinate 129,873,230 of CM071594.1, read as the reverse complement.
TTCCATAAATTTGAGAATATTAGGGGGAAGGTATATGATAAACCTTTATCATATGAGTTATATGATCAAGCTCACTCTTTTTCCAAAATTTTAGAAACGTCATAGTATTGTTATCATCTTGTTTTAAACTAGGAATTGAGTCATAATAGCGAGATGAGATATTTCAAGCGGTATAAGTCTAAATATTCAGAAAAAAAAAGGAATTGAGTTATTAATTAAATAATTTTTTGTTTATTTGAAAAATTGTGCATATATGTATTATCTTTAGTTCCTTTTATTTATTATAAGTTTCATTGATATGAATATTTTTTAATTAAAACTGATATCAATGTTTGATAACATTTCATAATTTTAAAATTTTCAAATTTAATATGTAGGGCTTGAAGTATGTGTTCGAAATAAAATTCCAATCAAATATTATGTACTCATACATTATTCTTAGGAGTGAATTTAAACTTTAATAAAAAAAATATTAGGATTATTGAATTGGGTGAATAATATTAATCAAATGTTAATATCATGTTGTGATTGGTTACAAAGTATTTTCAAGAACTCTTTATATGAGTTCTATACTAGTTCTTAAGTAAAAATATAAAAAGTTTAATAAAGTCAAGTATGAAAAAATGATAAAAATATCTTATTTTCATTATCTATGATCTAAAATACTAACTTACGTAATATACTAATGTTTGGTCCTAAATACCCATTGTTCAATGATTTCTCCCTTTTCTCATCTATCTCATCTTTCTCGTCTCTATTCGTCACCACCACCATTGTCATTCCCTTTCACAGCATCACTACCTTCACTTCCTTCCTCCATGTTCTTTCTCTCATCTGTATCTTTACGATGTATCTCTCGTCTCTATGTAATTTTCGAATTTTATGAAAATTAGGGTTCAAATTTGACATAAAAAATGGTTTGAGAAGGGTATATGGTTGTAAATCGTCGAAAAACGATTCGAATAGTATATGTTGATGAGTGGATTTCGTAACAACTTTTGAGAGGTTTTCGGTGAGTTGTAAGGCTAACGATCAACTGTTCAATGGAAGATTTGGGTTGTGTTTGTAGGGGTGAGCTGAGCTTAAGGATGTCTCCAATAATCTCAAGTGCCTTTAGAGAGAATTAGAGAGCTGAACTCGTCTTACCCTCAAGGTGCCTACGTATCCTTTATATAGGAATCAAGCTCACGTAGTTCTAATGCGACTCTGACTCTACTGGAATAGCTGTATTCGATTGCCTAGTTCGTGTTGGACTCAGGTTCCTTTAGAGCCTTTCACGAACTAGTTGGTGAAATAGAGTAGAACTCGAGTTCGTTCCCTGTTATAATTCTCTCATTAATCAGAGGTATTCTAGGATCATCTGCGCCCTAGAATTACACTATGATAATAATTCGATATTTGTTCCAGATGGCTTCTAGAACTTTCTGTCGGTTGCTCTTAGGAACCTGGGGCTCAGGAACCTATATCTCAGGAGCCTGTTTCTCAGAAACCTCCTTATTTCGGGACCTGTTGCTCAGAAACCTCTTTCTAGGTATCTGTACCTGCACAAATAGCAAACATGTTAGGCTGGATAACTCATCTAATGTCTTGCACGTTCTTACCTCTTTTTATGGCTGTAGTTATGCTAATTCGAACTCTTCTGCTAGGAGGAACCTGGTCCATTGGTGATCTGATCAGCTTCCAGGCCTTTGAGAGCCTCCTAATATACATGGTTTCTTGTTCATTTCTCTGTTTGATGCTCATTTCTTCATACCTGATCTTCGTAACTCGTATTGGATCTATCTTCTGGCTCGTATGGATTGAACCCTAGGGCCTAATGGGCCTAAATTCAGCCCATGGTGATTTTGAGCACAACAAGTACCCCCCGGTTCCTTGAAATCATGGAATGTGAAAGGAACCTACCTTGCTCTTTAATCAAGGGTTCAATACTGAATCTGTCTTCTTACAATACCTTGCTTCGATATTATATATCCAAACCCACATGAGCTAACTCGGCGTAGGAAACAGGACATAAAATATTTCCAGCTAGTAGACCCTTGATCAGCTTCCTTCCCAACAAGGAACCTGTTCTCCTGCTATTTTCTTTTTCAATTTGCAGCTTTCGAAATCAACTCGATACTTGCTCTTAGCTTCCTAGGGAATCTGATATGTCTCTTATCATCAGTCTCTTTAAATTTTTGTAATTTTAAAAATTCATAGGGAAGGATAAAGATTGTCAGTAGATATGTTCCAGAGATAATTCAAAATTCGAATTACTCTTATCAATTACCAAAGCTGCAGTTAATGTGTGAGTTCCCAAGGTTCACACGCCTCTCACGCGTGCATCTTATCACTTACCGCTCCAGTAGTACTTTGCCACGTGTACGGGGTTGTTCCCTTTTTACCTTGGCTATATAAACACGCGAATTGCTTCATCTCCATTTTTACCTTTACCAAATATTTATCAAAACCCTTGGAGAGAGAAAAGAAAAGAAGCTCGACAGCCATTTGTTCAATCCAGCTTCCCAGTCGCCGTTTCCTTCAATCCCAGGTACGATTCTGATCTATTTTTCTCTATCCTTTGACATTCTTGACTAGATTCTGATCTATGTCTGAATACGTTCCAGTTCTTCACACTTTATGCTGCACACATGATCGTTCGTTATTCCTCATTTGATAGCTGTTTGCTCGTCAGTTTACGGTCGTATTATCTTGATGTTTTCATATCAATCGTCTGTTCATCTTCTGTACTCACTTGCTTTTTTATTCATGTTGTGGTCGATGTATGTCTCCTTGAAGTCTCTTAGATTATTCTTTGTCTTTAATTACATCTGTCCAAGTGTTTTAGGACCTTAGTCTCTCTTTTAGGTTCCTTCAAACCTGACCCTTCTTCGTCTGTCTTTGCAGATGTCGTCTAAGTCTACTCATTCTGATCACCAATCCTCAATTCAACCCACTTCAACTATGCCAATAGGTGAAAGGACTAGATCTAGGGTTATGATTCCTGATGTCAATGAACCCGCGAACATTCTTATCAAATCTCTGGTTTCACCATTTAATAACCCTCTTATCCCTACATTTGTGGATTTGGGGGATGACTGACCTACTGATGATGAAGAAGTGTCTAAACCCGAGATCCCTAACCTTGACATAGACGATGAACCCGAGCCTGAGGTTGAAAGAGACCTCTACCGAGTCAAAGCCATCCCTTACTGTGAAAAAACTGATTCTATCATTACATCATTCAAACTCGAGAAGTTATATGAAGAATGCCCCCGTCCAATCTATACCATTGTCATCCCAGAACCTGGTGAGAGAGCTCACAGGTTCGATGTAAGAACCCCAGAGTTAGGTATTCCAAAAGCTGTTATTTCGGCTGCCTTCTTTAAGGTTGGTGTATACATACCTCTTCACCCATTTCTCCGAGAAGTTTTAGATTTTTATGAACTTGCTCCTCTTCAACTAACTCCCAACTCATATAAACTTGCCATATGCACTTATATCCTCTATGCTAGTAAATTCACCACTCCATTGTCCGTAAAAAGAGTTTGGTTTTTTCTTCAAGCTGAAAGACACTGGCAGAAGCTCTGGATGCTTTTATTTGTCTGCATGGCCTTGTCACCAGGTCCAATGTATAAAAAATGTGAAACAGAACTTTGAGCAATGGCCAGAGCAGTTCCTGTATTGCTATAACTGTCCTGAGGTTAGATATGAATTTAATCATCAACCTAAGATCCCAAAGCAAACTCCTTTAACTGGCAACCGTCTCCTTAGAGCACAAGAGGGGGAAACTGTCTTCTTCCATAAGAGATTGTTTGATTTTGATGACTCCCCAGGATCTAACCTCTTTAGAATTTATTCCTTCAGAATCTGGTATAACTGCACTGTTATTTTTTTTATACTCCATATTCTTGATTATGCATGCTTCTGTTATAGATATTCCTGTAATCTTAACTTGTTAGCTTATGCAGGAATGGCTCCCAAAGTTCCCTCTTTTGTTAAACGAACCAAAAATGTAGACGAGATTTTTAAGATTGATGCTGACATGAAGGAGGTTCCGCTTATAGCCACCCCTATCAGTCAGGTTCCCACTCCGGCTTCAATCCAAGCTCAACCATCTGGCTCTTCTAAGCGTAAGTTGGCTCAGACTACTTTAGATTTGTCCATGAAGAAGGGAAAAGCTGTAAAAGTGGATCCTGCCACTGTTCAAAACCAGTTCAAAGACCTAATCGACACCCATATCCCTGCTGAAGTTATCTCTGGTTGGTCGAAAATGGATTCTACTGAAGTTCTTGAGGCTGTGAGGTTTTCTGCAGCTCAGAACACATTCTTTACTCTCAAATTCTGCGATGACTTTGCTGAGAAGACCCAATATGACCTTCGTCTACAAGGAGAGGTCAATAAGATTAAAAAAGAGTTAGCTGCTGTAGAAGAAAGGGCAAACATTTCCATCGCTGCTGTGCGAAGAGCAAAAGCTGTTGAAACCTCATTGAAAAAAGAGAAAGAGGAGCTTCAGAGTCAGGTCAAAAAATTAAAAGATAAGGAGCTGTTGACACTGGACAAGGTCAATGAGCTGGAAGCTCAGGTCGATGCCCTAAACGCTGCTACTGATACTGTTAAATCATCCATGATTATACAGGAGAAAGCTAGATACGACGAGGGTTACAATGAGGGTGTTAGAGATTATATTCGCTCGACCTGGGAGAAGCTTCCCGATATTGATTGGCCTTCTCTTGGGGAAGATGTGGTTGGCATGATCGAAGACTTTCAGAATGAAGCTGCTGCCAAGGCACCCATTCCTCCCATTATAACGGTTGAGAGGTCACCAGAGGTTGTTCCTGTGACTACGGAAGTTGCCACCCCATCTACCCAGGAGATTCTCCAAGTTGCTCCTCCTTCTGCTCAAGACATGGCTAACTCCTCCAAGCTTCCTGAAGTTTGAACTTTTATTTGTGGTTTATCCTTTCCAATCTTGAATCTTTTGATAACTTTTAATGAGTGCGGGCCCCTCGTAATGCCTCGCAAGATGTAACTCAATATGGTTTCTATGGCCTTCGCGCCTATAACTTTTTATGCTGGTTTCCCAGGGTTGTGGTACCCTTTAACTTTATCTTGTGGTTTCCAACAAATCAACAATAACTTCCCCCTTTTGGTTTATCTCTTGTCATAATATTTATACTTATATGCATGCGTAATCTCTCCCTTGCACCTTAGCTTAATACAATGCATTTTTCCTCAAAACTCCATAAAACTTTTCGCTGTTACGCACCTTAGCAAATAATTTAGTGTCTATATTTATGCACTCAAGCTTACGTGGGCTAACCCGTTGTAAGAAACAGAGTACATTCATACTTTCACTTATAATTTCCTTAAGATAAATGCAATAAAACACAGCTGACTTGTAAACTCGGAACCTCTTTATTTGCACTTTGAAACATGTGTTCACCACCATAATCTGACCTATAACTTTTCTTAATAACCTCTGAACCAGGTTCCTCATGAATAGCTGTTAATGACTACTAATCCTGCAAAGTAAACATAAAACAAGAACCAGTTAATGTTAGTAGAACTTGTTGATAAAATTACTCTTGTTCAATTCGGGTCAACTCTTGGCAAGGTCACCTGCTTGGTTTCCAATCCTAAATTCTAGGTCCTAACATGCCAGTCTAGGTTCCATGTTGGTTCCTTTTGTGCCTCGAGGCGATTCTAGGAACCTGTGTGCCGTCCTGGGAGTCCACACAGATTCCTCTTCTTTATGTGTCAGGCTAGACATCTTATGAAGGTAAATGCTAAGGAGTTTATCCCTTCTTCCCATGTGCCAAAGGCGGTTCCACATGAGGGAGATCTTCTTAGGCTTCTCTTCAAGAACAAGTGTGCCGGTCTAGGCTCCACACAAGTTCCCACTTCCTCTCGTGCCAGTGGCGGCTTCACGGAGGGATGAAACGTATAGTTTCATGTTCATGTATGCCAGTCTCGGCTCCATACAGGTTCCTTTAAGGTGCCTTTTGTCAGGACTTTAGGTGCCTATCAACAGGTCTTTCAATCATGTGCTCAAGGAATTTGAGGCTTTTAGCAAAAATCTCGTGCTCAGTAGACTGAGGCTTTTCAATCAAAGTTGCTCAGGAAGCTACCTGAGGCTTTTCTCGTGCTCAGGAAGCTACCTGAGGCTTGTCTCGATGCGTGCTCGGGAAGCTACCCAAGGCTTAATTCGTGCTCAGGAAGCTACCTGAGGCTTTTATCAATCATTCGCAGTCTGCGTATTCTGTCAAATCGTATTCATACTTCGCACATACTATCAATGCTACAGGAACCTGTTCGCCAAGGTAACCTGTTTCATAATACAAGTACTAAAACAAGCACTTAACACTTTTCAAATTGGCATATGAAATATCAGATCATATCATGTACAATATTGTCTAAGTAGGAATACTACCCCCTAGTTCTTTTGGGTAATTATTGTTACGTAAAAGAACTTATTAGGAAGCTATAATCATTCATACTACAATCAAAAATTTATCGTAGAGCTATCAATACTCAATACTAAAAAATGTCTTGCAAATGGGGAGATTCACATCCGGTACCCCCGAGTACATGCATAATTAAATATTGAAATCAACAATGCTGGTCAGCTATAACTAATAAGCTGCCTTTATTCTTGGGCTGAAAGAGCCTTACTTTGCCTAAAAAAACAATAAAAAAGAGTTACTGATAATACTTCTTGAGATGTTCCGCATTCCAAGCTCTCGGAATGAGATTCCCATCCATATCCATCAGATGGTAGGTTCCTTCCTAAATGGCTGACTTTATCTGGTAAGGTCCTTCCCAATTCACTCCAAAAGCTCCATGTGCCAGAACTTTGGTGTTTGGCATGACTTTCCTCAAAACCAGGTCTCCAACTTTAAAAGGTCTTGCTCTCACCTTTTTGTTGTAGTATCTTCGAACTCTCTGTTGATACGCTACTAACTTCACCTGCGAATCTGTCCTCAACTCTTCGATCATGTCCAAGTAAAGTCTATGATTGACCTCGTTGTTCACGGGGTCATAATGCCTTCTTCTCAAGGAACCTGTTCCAACTTCTACAGGTACCATAGCTTCACAACCATAAGTGAGAGTAAAAGGAGATTCGCTAGTTGTAGTTCTAGGAGTGGTATTATACGACCACAAAACTCCAGGAAGTTCCTCTGGCCAGCTTCCTTTCTTATCTTCAAGCCTTGTCTTCAAAGTATGCTCGATAATCTTGTTCACAGCTTCAGTCTGTCCATTACTCTGTGGATAATACACTGCTGAAAATGCTTTCTGAATTCCAAACTGCTCACACAATCTTTTAAGCTCCTTGCTATCAAACTGCTTCCCATTGTCATAAATCAATTTCTAAGGAATACCAAACCTGCAAACAACAACTCGAAAAACAAATTCAGTCAACTTCGATGCTGTAATCTTAGCAAGTGGTTCTGCTTCTGCCCACTTTATGAAATAATCAACTGCAACCACTGCATATTTCACTTCTATTTTTCCTTTTGGGAGCTCTCCAATGAGGTCTATCCCCCAAACGGCGAATGGCCAAGGACTGACAATCTGCCTGATTGGTGTTGCAGGCCTGCTATCTAAATTTGCAAACTTCTGACAATTGCTGCATGCCTGAACAAACTTGTGAGCATCTGCTTTGAGGGTTGGCCAATAATATCCTTGTCGAATGACCTTCATGGCTAAAGAGCTACCCCCCGAGTGATTTCCGCATACGCCTTCATGGATCTCTTCAAGGATGTATCTACACTGCTCTCCAGCTACACACTTAAGCAAAGGTTGATTGAATCCTCGTTTGTATAGAACTCCATCATAGATTACATACTTGGGTACATGATACTTCAGCTTCCTGGCTTCATCCTGATTGGGAAGTACCTCTCCGTTAGCCAAGTATCTATAAATCGGAGTTATCCAAGAATCTTCAGCTGGAAGTTCGATGTCCATGACCTCCTCTCTGAAGACACTAGGTTGCTCTTGAATCTGAAGTGGAATTACTCCCAACAGTGTTGACTCTCTCTGTGAGCCCAATTTATCTAATGCATCTGCATTGGTATTCTTTCCTCGTGGTATCTGATCTAGCTTCACCTCTTTGAACTTCGCGAGCAACTCCTGGGTGTACCTCAAATACAAATCTGTTCGTGGACCTCTTGCATGAAAACCACCACAAATCTGCCAAACTACTAACATGGAATCGCTGAACACTCTGATATTTTCAACTTTCATCTCTAAAGCTAACTTGAGACCTGCAATCAACGCCTCGTACTCTGCATCATTGTTAGTCGCTCTGAAAGTGAAGTGAATCGAGCTATGAAGTCTATGCCCCTCTGGACTTACTAACTCTATGCCTGCACCCGCTACATTACTGTTAGCAGCTCCATCCACATACAACGTCCACCAAGGTGCACAATTATTATCTTCAATCTGCCTTTCTCTAACTCTCTTGGCACCTCCTGGCCAGTAACCTCCACATGAGGTGGAAACTCAATCAAAAAATCTGCTAGAGCTTGAGCCGTAATTGTTGTCTTCGGCTTGTACTCTATATCGAATTGCCCTAACTCCACAGCCCACTTTAACAGTCTTCCAGAAGTTTCTGGCCTGTGCATCACTTGCCTAAGCGGATACGATGTTCTCACCTCAATCTTGTGAGCTTGGAAGTAGGGTCGCAGCTTCCTAGAAGTTAGGATCAAAGCATAAACCAGCTTCTCCATTCCTGTATACCTTGTTTCTGCATCAAGCAACCACTTATTGACATAGTAGATTGGACTTTGCTGTCCATCCTCTTCTCGAACTAAGACTGCACTAATAGAATACTCCGACACAGCTAAGTACAGTATCAATGTTTCTCCGTCTACTGGCTTAGTTAACAGGGGAGGGTTTCCCAAATGCTCCTTTAGCTTTCCAAATGCTATCTCACATTCTTCTGTCCACTCAAACTTACTTCCTTTCTTTATCGCTTTAAAGAACTCTTGGCATTTATCCGTAGATCTCGAGATGAATCTATTCCAAGCTGCAACCCTTCTTGTAAGAGACTGAACTTCCCTCACAGTCCTTGGTGACTTCATATCAATCAATGCTTTAATCTTGGCTGGATTTGCTTCTATACCTCTGTGATTCACCATGAACCCTAGAAACTTCCCAGCTTCTACCCCAAACACACACTTCTGGGGATTCAACTTCATTCTATATTTTCGTAAGATTCCAAACATCTCTTCCAAATGCTTCACATGATCAGTAGTTTCCTTGGACTTAACTAACATATCATCCACATATACCTCCATGGTTTTCCAATTTGCTTTTTAAACATCAATGTGGCTCCATCATTAATCAATCCAAATGGCATGCAGACATAACAATAGAGACCTCTATCCGTAATAAAAGAAGTATGTTCCTGATCAGGCTCATACATAGGGATTTGGTTGTAACCTGAATATGCATCCATGAAGCTGAGTAAAGCATGTCTAGCCGTTGCATCCACTAGCTGGTCGATTCGTGGCAACGGGAAGCTGTCCTTTGGGCATGCCTTATTGAGGTCTGTGAAGTCCACACAAGTCCTCCATTTCCCATTGGGCTTCTTTACCAAGACAGGATTTGCTAACCATATAGGATAGAAAGATTCCTTGACCAGACCTGCATCCAGCAATCTATCAACTTCTTCTTTCAATGCCTGAGCTTTCTCTCCACTAACCGGTCTTCGTTTCTGTCTCACTCCTTTCTTCTCTGGATCAACATTCAACTTGTGACACATAACCTTTGGATCTATTCCTTCCATATCTGCATGGCACCAAGCAAAGACATCCAGGTTCTTGCCCAAGAAAGAAACAAGGGATTCCCCCCAAAGTTGGTTCTAGGTGAGCTCTAATCTTCAACACCTTTGTACCTTCCTTATCATTTATCTTCACATCCAATGTCTCACCAGCTGGTCCAGCTTTGACCACTGTTTCTGGAATTCGAGGATCCAAATCTATATCCATCTCTGTAGTCGAATCCTCTTGAGGTTCCTCAACAGTAGATGGTACATGTGCTTCTTGCATGACATTCCTTCTCTTGGTCACTGGCTGACTATCCTCACTACTTCCATTGTGCTTCATTTTTCGAGATTTTTCGTCATCCAACTCTTCTGCCATACACACATCACCATCTTTGTCCATAGGGGGTGCACTTTCTAAGAGCAAGTAATGGGTATCTGGTCCCTGAAAAATTGGAATCTCAGCGTGAGGTTCCTCTTCTGTGACCTCTTCAATTCTTACTACTCTGCATGATTCTGACACAAAACCCTCTAATGGCTGACTATGTAGATCGACTGTTATATCATCCGGATTCTTCCCTGTAAAATCATCAGAAACCTCTTCCATTGGCTCAGGCAATTTAGCAGCCTTAGCAGCGTGTTGCAAAGCTTTTGTGTAGCATTCTCTGGACTCATACTGACAACCTCGAACTACACCAATACCACTTGGTGTTGGAAACTTCATAGTCAGATGATAAATTGAGGTTACCACCCTCATCTCCTTCAGAATTGGTCTCCCAAGAATAGCATTATAATTCATGTTGTCCTCTATAACAATGAATTCTGCTAACTGTGTAATGCAACATGGTTTATCACCTAGAGTCACTGGTAGTCGAATCTTACCTTTAATGGGAACCTGGTTATTGGTGAAGCCATTCAAGGTATCCTTCGTTGGAGTCAAATCCCTATCCAGAAAATGCATCTTCTTGAAAGCTGAGTACGACAGTAGATTCACTGAGCTCCCATTATCCACTAGCACTCGGTGAACCTCATAAGACCCAATTCCTGCTTCCATTACTAAAGCGTCTGTATGGGGATGATGTACCCAAGAAGCATCCTCTTCAGTGAAGGTGATATTCGCATCTTCGCCTTCAAACAACCTGGGAGACCTCTGGGATAGATTGCAAACATTGGTCAAAGGACGTTCTTTAGCTTCACGAGTATACCTTTCCATGACGTTTCTGCTATTTCCTCCAATATGGGGACCTCCAATAATAGTACGTATGCATCCAGCTTTAGGTGGTCCCTCCATTAACACAGGTTCCGGTGCTTTCTGCATTTTCTCGTCTCTATACTTCTTTCCTTCCTGAGCTACCCATTCAGTTAACTGCCCTTGTTTGATTAGAGTTTCAATTAAATCCCTTAGATGATGGCAGTCTGCAGTGTTATGCCCATTGTTATCGTGAAAATCACAATATGGACGTTCGTTCTTATTCCTTGGAGGACCAGTTCTGATAGGCTTCATAAACCATGAAGACTTCTCATTCACCGCATAAATATGATCAATCGGAGCTACCAAAGGGGTAAAAGTTTCATAGATAGGTCTCCCACGCTTGTTGTTGTTATAGGAAGCTGGTGGCGGAACCTGATTCATAACAGGTCTGGTAGGATTCATTGTTTCATCTTCAGGTTTCACTTGAGACGTACGACTGACCACCTTCTTACTTTCACGATTATTAGGACTTTTGGGCCTTGACCTCTTATTTCCTGACCACCCACTTTGCCTTACAAAATCTGGATCCTTCTTCAAATCAGCTAGAGATTCTTCCACGAGACGAAAAGGTTCTGCTTGAGCATAAAAGTCTGCCAACATCTCTGGTTCCTTCCCTTGTAGTGCTTTCCAGAAATCTGAACCTCCTTTAACTCCAGCAATCAGGAAATTCTTTATGGTTTCCTCAGATCCTTTCCTAACCTTCGGAACCTCTGCATTAAACCTCTTGAAATATTCTGTCAATGTCTCATTGGGTCTCTGCTTGATGTTGGCTAGGGTGTTGGTAGGTGGTGCAAATACGACAGATGCCCTGAACTGGGTAACAAAGAGCTTTCCCATACTTTCCCAGGAACCAAATGAATCAGCAGGTAACCTCTTGAACCATTGATGAGCTCCACCCTGCAAAGTTGCAGCCAGTAACCTACACCTAGTAGCTTCCTTCACTTGATAGACATCCATCTCTGTGTCGAAACGACTTAGGTATTCAATTGGATCAGTGGTTCCATCGAACTTCAACTCATTCGAGGGCCTGTAAGATCTAGGTAAAGCGAACTTTCGAACCTTCTTGGTAAAGGGAGAAGCAGTTATGGAGTTAGCAGCAAGATTCTTTTCATCCATGAGTTGAGCTAATATTTTCTTGACGTCTTCAAGAGTTACTTCTCCAGCTGCTTCTGCCTTCGTCGTTTTACTCGTTCCCTCATCCTCTTGTGACTCTGCAGTACTAGATTCCTCACTGGTTTCTTCTGAAACTGTCTCATCGTCCTCGATTATCTCCACAGATGGCTCCTTGCTCTTCTTCTTTTTCTGCGAGGAACCTCCTGTTTTATTCTTCTTCTTTCCCTTGGACTCAGTACGAACTTGGGACTGCACCTTCTTGGTAGGAGTTTTATTCTTCTCGGGATTCTCTAGCTCCTTATCATCATCATCATCATCATCATCATCATCCTGCTTTGGTTCTTCCTCTTCCTCCAGAATTTCCTCCTCTTCTTCAAGTTCTTTTTCCTCAAAATTCAACTGCTTTGGAGTAACCTTCGATTTCTTCCCCTTCTTAGCCTTCTTTTTCTTCTTGCTTGAGGCTTGCTCCAAGGTTAAACAATCGTTCTCCAAAAGTCTTTAAAACCTCCAACACATCTGTTGAGGTAACCTTCTTTCCTTGATGAGTACGTTCATCGTCATCATGAGTTTTCTCCATAGAACGGGTTGCTTCGCTATCCGAATCGCCTACCATCTTTCCACTCTTAAGATGTTAAATGCCCTCCTTCTAGCGCCAATGTTGATGAGTGGATTTCGTAACAACTTTTGAGAGGTTTTTGGTGAGTTGTAAGGCTAATGATCAACTGTTCAATGGAAGATTTGGGTTGTGTTTGTAGGGGTGAGCTGAGCTTAAGGGTGTCTCCAATAATCTCAAGTGCCTTTAGAGAGAATTAGAGAGCTGAATTCGTCTTACCCTCAAGGTGCCTACGTATCCTTTATATAGGAATCAAGCTCACGTAGTTCTAATGCGACTCTTACTCTACTGGAATTGCTGTATTCGATTGCCTAGTTCGTGTTGGACTCAGGTTTCTTTAGAGCCTTTCATGAACTAGTTGGTGAAATAGAGTAGAACTCGAGTTCGTTCCCCGTTATAATTCTCTCATTAATCAGAGGTATTCTAGGATCATCTGCGCCCTAGAATTACACTCTGATAATAATTCGATATTTGTTCCAGATGGCTTCTAGAACTTTCTATCGGTTGCTCTTAGGAACCTGGGGCTCAGGAACCTATATCTCAGGAGCCTGTTTCTCAGAAACCTCATTATTTCTAGGTATCTGTACCTGCACAAATAGCAAACATGTTAGGCTGGATAACTCATCTAATGTCTTTGCATGTTCTTACCTCTTTTTATGGCTGTAGTTATGCTAATTCGAACTCTTCTGCTAGGAGGAACCTGGTCCATTGGTGATCTGATCAGCTTCCAGGCCTTCGAGAACCTCCTGATATACATGGTTTCTTGTTCATTTCTCTGTTTGATGCTCATTTCTTCATACCTGATCTTCGTAACTCGTACTGGATCTATCTTCTGGCTCGTATGGATTGAACCCTAGGGCCTAATGGGCCTAAATTCAACCCATGGTGATTTTAAGCACAACAGTATATATAACATAAACGAAAAAGAGACGAACGGAACTTGGCCGGACTTTGGTCGAAAATCGCCTTGAAAATCATCAAAGAGACAAAGAACCGCGTGTTTTCTACAGAATAATGGAGAATGGTAATACGCCAGTGGTAGTGTCTTGATGATATGTTAGTGGTAGTGGCATATTAAATACTGATACCGTCAACACCAACAGCGTGTTTTAGTGATACTTCAAATCCAGTGTCGTGTCTCAAGACACGTCGTCCTAATTTTCATAAAATTTTCGAATTTTATGAAAATTAAGGTTCAAATTTGAGGATTTAAAATTTGGCATAAAAAATGGTTTGAGAAGGGTATATGGTTGTAAATCGTCGAGAGACGATTTGAATGGTATATATAACATAAATGGAAAATTACGAAAAAGAGACGAACGAAACTTGGTCTGGTCGAAAATCGCCTTGAAAATCATCAAAGAGACAAAGAATCGCGCGTTTTTTGCAGAATAATGGAGAATGGTAATACGCCAGTGGCAAAATCTTTATGATATTCGAGTGGTAGTGGCATATTGAATACTGATACTGTCAACACTAACAGCGTGTTTTGGTGATACGTCAGATCCAGTATCGTGTCTCAAGACACGTCGTCCTCATGTGGCATGTCCAGTTGATATTTAAGGCCATCGTGAATGTTCGTGGATATTTTGATTCCTCCTATTTAATTTTGGGGTAAATAGGACCTTCACCCGTTGTTGGAGAAATTTTTGGAGATTTTTTGAAAAATTAAGAGAATATTCTTTATTCTCACTTTTAAAAGTTTGTATTTTGGTTTAAATTTAAATTTATTAATGTAATATTAATCTCTTCCATACCATTATTTGACTTCAAACTTTTTTTATAGGGAAATTGAAATATGAAAATATATGTATATAAAGTAAGTTTAGAGAATGAATTGAAATTAGCAAAATAAATTACGTAATAATTTATTAAGAGCACAATTGCTTAAGTAATTATTTTATTTTTGATAGTGAGTTAGACGATTTTATAAATGCTTTAATTAATACATTGACACTAATATCAATCAAAAAACATTTCAAACTTTTGTTTTTGATTTCAAAATTTTGTAACAATTGTAGATTGAATTTGATATCCGTAACATCAATATATATAAATACATGAGGATACGCGGGCGCTTAGGTGGCGCTCTAAGATCGTCTCAATCTATTTTTTTAATTTTTAGAATTTTTCGATTTTAAACACTAATAAATATAAAAATATCTTTTAACATATTAGAAGTACAATAGGTGAAGTAGAATAGGTGTTCGAATTTATAGATGAGAAGAGTTCGAATTAATAGGGAAGACATAAAATAAAAAGCTCTATTGGAAGTAGAATATGTATTTAATTATACGGCATATGATTAAAAGTTCTATTAGAAGTAGAATAGGAGTTCGAATAAACACTAATAAATATAATTTTTTTTAATATATTAGAAGTAGAATAGGTGTTTGAATAGAAAAGAAGAATTTAAATTTATAGGGAAGACATATAATTAGAAGTTCTATTAGAAGTAGAATATGTATTTATAAGGCATGTGATTAAAAGTTCTATTGAAAATAGAATCGGAGTTCAAATTTATAAAGAATAAGAGTTCGAATTTATAGAAAAAACATATAATTATAAGTTTTATTGGAAGTAGAATGGGTGTTTGAATATATAGAGGAAACATATAATTAAAAATCATCAATATATATATATATATATATATATATATATATATATATATATATATATATATATATATATATAAAGGAGTATAGCGGGAGTTTAGGTGGCGCTCTAAGATCGTCTCAATCTATTTTTCTAATTTTCTAGAATTTTAGAATTTTAAACACTAATAAATACAAAAATATCAATTAACATATTAGAAGTAGAATAGGTGTTCGAATCATCATCAATATCAATATATATATATATATATATATATATATATATATATATATATATATATATATATATATATATAGGAGGATATCGGGAGTTTAGGTGGCGCTCTAAGATCGTCTCAATCTATTTTTCTAATTTTCTAGAATTTTAGAATTTTAAACACTAATAAATACAAAAATATCAATTAACATATTAGAAGTAGAATAGGTGTTCGAATTTATAAAGGAGAAGAGTTCGAATTTATAGGGAAGACATATGATTAGAAGTTCTATTGTAAGTATAATAAGTATTTATAAGGCATACGATTAAAAGTTCTATTGGAAGTAGAATAGGAGTTCGAATTTATAAAGAATAAGAGTTCGAATTAATCGAAAAAATATATAAATAAACGTTCTACTAGAAGTAGAATAGGTGTTTGAATATATATAGCAGAAATATAATTAAATATTTTATAGAAAGTACGATCTTCTTAAATTATATATTTTTTTATATAAGTTAATTATACTTATATTAGGAAAATTTATTCATAAATTCAATACTATTGTCATAAAAAAAGTCACCGTATTTAAAAAAAAAAAGAATTGATGTGTTAACATAATTCACCGTATTTAAAAAGAAAAGAATTGATGTGTTAACATAATAAAAGAACAATCTCATGCAAGAATCCTAAATAAATACAGGAGTATCTATAATATAAAGAGAAAATAAGATGTGTTTTCATTTTCTAAAACTCCAAAATTTTTAGAAAGTCTAGAGAAAGTATAAATTAGAATTCACTCTATTTTTTAGTTTTGATTTTAAGGAAAAAAAATTGTTGTGTAAGATAAGTATCATCAATAATATGTAATGAAGTTGGAATTTCGATCCTAAACGAGAGCGGCTCGAAACATGTTTAACGGGAAGACGGCTCACTATAAAAGATTGTACTAGCTATTAAAATACCATATTGATGTTATAAATTTTATTTTATTTTTAGGATTTGATTTTTATGGATAAACATTATCATACAAGTAATATATGTAAAAGTTAGGTTTTTGGTCTTAACGAGAGAGCGGATCAATATAATAACCGTGTTTAACAAGAAAGCGGTTCATTAAATGAGACCGTATAAAAAGTGTTTAAATATATAATACATAAAATAAAATGTTTTATTGGAAGTAGAATACGAGGACGGTGGAGACGTTATATACGATTTTTTTAAAACTATACATCTTTTTTCCTAAAAATCCTTTATTTTAACTTTTTTATACAAGTTTATCTATAATATACAGAAAATATAAGATGTATTTTCATCTTTTAAAACTCTATAAATATTAGAAAGTTTAAAGAATATAAAAATTGGAATTTACTCTCTTTATATAGTGAAGTTAGAATTTCGGTTTCAAATAAGAGCGGCTCGAAACGTATTTAACGGGAAGAGGGCTCGCTAGAAAAGATTGTATTAGCTATTAGAATTTGATACTGTAGTCATAATTTTTTTTATTTTTACGGTTCGATTTTATGGATAAAAAAATATTATATAAGTCTTTATAATATATGTTAAAAAGTTTGGATTTCGGTTTTAACGAGAGAACGGCTCAATCGACAGAATTGTATTTAACAAGAAATTGGTTCATTAGAGAAGATTATTTAATTATTAAAATTTAATATTAATATTATAATATAACGTAAATGTATTGAATTTTTTTAAAAATAAAAATTGTAATGCCGTCGCGAAGCGCGGCTTTATCAACTAGTTAATTTGTAAGAAAAAAATAGATAAAATTTAGTTGTGATTCTTCTTTCCATTTGATTTTCGTTCATTTTTAATAAAATAAATTTTTTTAAATGTAAATTCATAAATTTATTAAAAATAAATGAAATCCGGATTTTAAAAACATTGACTGCTAGAGATAATTTATATTACAAGGGTAGATATAGAAAAAGAGGAAGGCATAAAAAAGGGAAAAATGCATATACATGTATCATTCATGTATGTATGTATAGCATTCGCTTCATCTTGAGCTTTGCTTGTACTGCCCTTCTCTCCACTGCACCTGCAATTTCCCAAGCCTTTTGCCGTTTTATTCGACTAGTAAGATCTTCTCCTCTCTCTCTCTCTCTCTCTCTCTCTCTCTCTCTCTCTCTCTCTCTCTCCCTCCCTCCCTCCCTCCCCCCCTCCCTCCCCTTTTCTCTCCCTCTCTCTCTCTCTCTCTCTCTCTCTCTCTCTCTCTCTCTCCTTATACATACATGTTCTTGGGAAATGAATTTCTATTCTTTGAGTGAGCTGTGAAGATTATACTTCTTGGGAAGCTAGTAATTACATGTGGATTATACATATATTGCTCAAAACCAAGATTTTATGATTGCCCACATGCTCAAAATTTGATCTTTACAACTTTTTTGTATGTTTTTGAGGTGGGTTTTTACAGCTTGAGCTTCTTGAATTAAGTTTTGAGGTGGGTTTTGTGTTGTTTAGTGATAAATTTAATATGGGCTTATTATAAAATTGTGTGTGTTAATTTAAAGATTATTGAATATTATTGTGTGGTTATCAGATTTCAACTTCTAATGATTGAATCTTGAAGAATATGATATGCTTAATTAATTATGTTAGATTGGGTTTTTGTTTAAGTATCTTTTAGATTTATCATTAAAGAATTGGTTTTGACTGATTTTATATTGTCTTAGGTACTGTTATGGAATTATATATATGTTTGATTAAGACATTAGTATAAGTAAGGATTTAAATAATAACAGTCTTAATACATACATGTACTTATCTTTCTATATAAGATTAAAGAAACCCTTGATTTCAGCTGGATTTGTCTTGTATTAGTGAGAGTTTAAGTCACTCTTCGACGTCATGGTTTACTAAATTTGTCAGGTCATGAAATTTTTTGTTTATTGATTTTGTTTTGTTTTGGATTTCAGTACAGGTTAAGAGGTCTTCGATCTGTGATTTTGAAGTAGAGGGTATTAGCTTGGTGGAAAAAAACAATAGCCCTTTGAGCTCGATTTGACTGGTTTTGTTGTAGGTATTGTTTGGACTTGCAGTCATGCCCCTCTCGGAGTTTTACGAAACTTTGAATTCAAAGGGGAAGGTTGAAGGTTCTCGTTCGACTGATCTTGCTTTCGTGTAAGTTAATTTGATAACGTTTTTTTTTTGTTCAAGCTGAGCTTTTATGTGTGATTTCAGTTCATGAACTTAACTTTTTTCTTTTTAAATAGTATTTATATTTACATTGATGGATTTGAATGCAGACCAAACAATGGGCTTGTTGAGTTGGTATGCGAAAATGGTCAAATTATGATGCAAGATCAGTCCATTAACAGAAAGGCTTCCAAGATTCCGACAAACAATTTTCATTTTCAGACACCTCGATATCTTGATAAGGATATAGTCAATGAATCTGCCTCCAAGGTAGGAAAATATGGAACTATTGATTCCATCTATAGTGCTATAACTACGTCTGCGCCACCTACTGAACCAGTTATGACTCATGATGATGAAATGGCACAGTGGTTTAACTATCCCATTGAGGATACTCTTCAACAGGACTACTGTTCTGATTTCCTACCTGAGCTATCTAGTGTTTCTGTAAATGAATCCTCAATCCGCAATAGTTTTGCTTCAATAGAAAAGAGAGATCGTTATAATCAGGTAGTTAGGAATTCACATAATGGTGCAGTACAAAATAATGAGTTGGGTTCAGGACAAGGAAGTGCACCGAAGCCACCTCCTTCAAAATATGCACCATTATATCATTGGTCAGTGCCACAAGGGCAAGCATCAGTATCGTCTGTTGGATCAAGAGTTTCGGAGATGCAACATGATGTTTCTGGAAATCTAGCTTCTTCTCAAGCTCCTGCAAGTCATCTCCCTCGCACGAAGATGCAAAAGCAAGATTCTGGATTGCCTAGAAGTAACTCTAGCTTGTTAAACTTCTCTCATTTCTCGAGACCTGCTGCCATGGCCAGAGCTAATATTCAAAATGCTTCTACTGTTTCCCCGTTGGTCTCATCAGCTGCAGATAGGATGATAGAGAATGATAAACTGCCTCTTGCTAGTGGTAGAAATCTGGCAGAATCTTCGCAACTCAACCAGAATTCTATACCAAGAAAAGAAATGAACTATCATACTCAGCCTAATTTTGTGTCTGGTAAGGTAGATTTAAAAAGTGCAGAGCCTATACAACTGGAGGAGTCACTTCCTCGTGGAAGATCTGATGCTGTTTGTAGAGAAGATGCCAATAATAATAACAATCATAAGGGCAAGCCATCTAATCCAGATCTTGGTGGAAATACAGCCAAGAGAGTGCCAGAAAATGAAAAGGCTGGTGAGCCTGTAGGTGCTTCTTCATCTGTGTGCTCAGGCAATAGCGTAGAAAAAACTTCTTATGACAGGAGAATAAATATGAAGAGAAAAAAATGTCGTGATGCTGAGGAGTCAGAAGGACAAAGTGAAGTAAGTTTTTACTGAACAAACTTCTCTCTTCTCTCTCTCTCTCTCTCTCTCTCTCTCTCTCTCTCTCTCTCTCTCTCTCTCTCTCTCTCTCTCTCACTCTCTCACTCATATTATAAGGTCTTTGGTTTTTATTCTACCTTCAGGATATAGAAGAAGAATGTGTGGGTGCTAAAAAAGCAGCTCCTGCTCGAGGAGGTTCGGGTTCCAAAAGAAGCCGAGCAGCAGAAGTGCATAATTTATCTGAAAGGGTTAGAGCCGTTTTGATGACCACATAACAATATTTTATCTTGTTTGGTTTCTTAAAGAGATAATCAATCTCATGTATTATGCTTGCAGAGGCGTAGGGACAGAATTAATGAAAAGATGCGAGCACTACAAGAACTTATACCCAACTGCAACAAGGTAGATCACTCTTATTAATGTATTGTATAGTTATGTAATATTTCCAATTTTTTGTATATAATGTGTCGCGTGTGCGAGGGTTACAATTTGATCACTCAGAAGTAGCCAAGAAGCAAAAGTGATGTGATTATTATGTATGTTTCATGAGATTTAACCTTTTATTGCGTTCTGATTGTTAAAAATTCTCAGTTGTTGCAGTTTATAGCCTGTTTTCTAGTGTAAATTTTGAAACTAATGCTCTCTGTTTCTAATATAACCTTATGATGACAATTTACTTTCCATATATAAGGTGGACAAAGCTTCAATGCTTGATGAGGCAATTGAGTATCTGAAGACTCTTCAACTTCAAGTACAGGTAATGCTTCCCATTTTGTTTTTAGTTTACATTGATATTAATTCTTACATGCTAATAACTTGCCGAAAAATTGTTTATTACAGATTATGTCAATGGGAGCTGGAATGTATATGCCACCGATGATGCTACCAACTGGAATGCAACAATTTCATGCAGCGCATCTGCCCCATTTCTCGCCCATGGGTGTTGGGATGGGAATGGGCATGGGAATGGGTTTTGGTATTCTAGACATGAATGGCGGACCTCGTGGATGCTCCATGATTCCGATGTCCACAATGCAAGGAGCACATTTTCCCTCCCCACCTATGTCGGCATCTGCTAGTTTTCAAGGCGTGGCTGGAGGCAACCTTCCGGTCTTTGGTCATCCTAGTCAAGGGTTTCCCATGTCAGCAGCAGGAGCACACTTGGCACCTGTGTCAGGACAGCTTCCTAATAACTCAGCCGGCGGAATGATTGGCTTAAAGATGGGGGTTAATGTGGAAGTTTCTAATGCAGTTCCTGCTCCATCTATGGATTCCAAGAATTTGATAAAGAATGCCAACTTACAGGAGATGCAGAGTGTTGAAGCCAGGATTTCATTAAACCCGCAGTCTAGTCAGGTTTGTTATTACTTGCGTACACTTTCTGTTCAAGAAGTTACATATATCCGTCCAAAAGAAAAGTAATACGATTCTTATCTGAATGTGTGTTTGTGATTGTTTTTGGATCTCTGCTATCGCCCAACAACTTGTCTTAATTTATTTAATTATAAGTGTTCGTAATTAGTATCTATTAAATCTTTTTTATGAGCAATTGAGCGTATTGATTTCTCTATATGGTAGTGGTTCCACATTAATTTAGGCTATAAAGTTGCTTATCGCCTCTAGATTTGTTTTGGTGGTTGTAGGATATAATAAATATCTAGTTGTGTTCCGAAATTTGTGAAACTTGCTGCGTAAAGGTTCATTGATAGGGTGCTGGGTTGATTGCATACTATGTTAACCAGTTTTGTGTGAAGTGAACTAATTTAAATGTTTGATTATAATCCCCTAATCAAAACTAAAGTTTGGGATCAAAGGTTCATTGTAAAGCCAATTGTACAATGGTACCATTAGGACTACCCCTTAATTTTTTACATGTAAGTTGAACCCGGGAATCACTCTTCCTTTTTGCAATGCTATTATAAGGTTTGGGTTTTGCTAAGTTAGATTTTCAGCTTAAGAACCTTTTCTTTGGCTTAAATAGTTTTTTTATAAAAGGAAAACTGGGCCTGATCCATCTTTTTCCAAACGAATGTGGCATTTCGTCTCAATACAAGAATTATTATCTTAGAATAGTTACTGTCCTGTTCTGGGTCAGAACGATTAAGTTTCTTTAATGATATTTATGTTCAACTAATCAAAAGTTGTTTCCTTGTCTAATATCAGTTCCATGCAACAAATGAAGAGTTTGACCAGTCTGCTTTGGCGAGGAAAACTGATCAAGGGCCAGATGGAGCCAGGCCAGATGTTGGTGGCAGTGCAGATGATAACTCGACCAGGAACAATGACACATTACCTAGTAGAGATCCTAGTGAGTCAATATTATTCACCTTGGTTAATATGTCTTATTTTCACGGTCACTAATCGAAGCACTTGACCGTTGAATGATAATATATTTTCTGTTCGCATAAACAGTGAACTTGCATTTCTATCTGCAGGTAGTGATTGACAGCAACAATTGAACTTATGTATCAGAAAACCTTTGCGGCCTCTTGAAGTTGAACGTTTTGTATCACGAGTTTGGTACATTGCAATTCGGATATCAGAAGCACGAGGAATCCTAGATGAGGTAAAAGGTTAAAACCCATCTTGATTCTGAGCGAGGAGTATGCAACTGCAACAAGAAGTTGCGCAAGTTTTGATATTTCTAAAGAGAATTGCAAATTTTATCCTCCATGTATATATTATAATGTTGTTGTTTGTGGCACAGCTAAATTTCCAGTAGATGTAATCATAAGTATGTTTCCACCTTGTGTATCTTGGCAATTTTATAATAAACAGAAGCATATAATTATATTGTAATACATTATCTGCAAAGTCAATCTTTCCTCGTTGATCTGATGATGGTTATTCAAAACATTCTACATTCACTTTGTATCTCTTAATATTGGCAAAAGCATATTTTCTGTTACATTCTTGAAAAATCAATTCGCTGATTTTCTATCTCTCACACTCACAGGCAAACACAAGTGTACATGGCCCTACAGACATGCCAAACTACCCCTTGCATGCATTGAACAATTTTGGTCTTGGATTCGAATGGTTGTTTTCTTTGCTTTCCATAACAGGAGAAAAAGACATGAACTTTTTCATGACCTGTTTATAATCTTATCTAGTTATAATCTTATCTGGATATGCACTAGGAACGAGGATATGGTCCTGGATTCTCCGTAGCTTCATGACAGATATTTTTTCAAATTTTTTCATATTTCTAAATGAAGTTAGTGAAAGCATCAAAGCATCACGTGTTGAGAAATTCTTCGTTCATAACTGTTTGCAAGATTAGTTGTTTTTTTCTTTGGTTCTTTTTCTTGATGATGAGTAATTCAAAGTTTTCCGATGTGTCGTAATGGGTACTTTTGATTTGCCAAGATTCTACGCTTTCTTTTGTTGGTGTTCTATAGTAGTGTGATGCATGCTGTTTGCCTGTTTACATTGCCTTCTGCATTTTGATTTCATGTGCCCTCTTCATTCTTCGGATTAGGGTGATGTCTACATATATTTTTGCAAACCACAGACTCTACTTTTCGAGTTGATAATTGAGGCATAATTGGTCTGGTTCACTGGTTGGCTGATATATCAGTGAGAAAACTGAGAAGCATAACTTTCAGTTTGTTATTTCTGTGCCTACGAGCCCACTATTGCTTTCCTTATTAGCTGGAAGTATGAAGTGATTTAGATCAGGGTGTTGTAGAGCCATGTGCAAAATATTTCCTGTTCTGCTTTTATTTCTGGTGGGGTTGAGCCCTTCCTCTTTAAGGCCTGTTTTGTCTGCTTACATCTTATATCATTGTTCCTTCATAACAAGCTTTTATATCTATTTTTCTATTACGAGTAGCATAACAGTAATATCACAACTAACAAGCTTTTTACATTAACCTTTAAGCTTTGCACAAAATCATTTTGATGCCAACAGGCAACAGTACATACACAAATCATACAACTCAAACCAATAGGATGGACAAAATAAAAGTCTTCCTATTTGACAAGCTATTAAATTTTAGTAATACAAATGATACAACTCAAACCAATAGAATGGACAAAATTAAGTACTTCTATTTGACAAGCTACTAATGTTATACACAAAACACTATGTATACTTTCTATGAACACTCAGGCCAACCATATCGAAACCAATAAATAAAAACAAACAGCAAACTGTATGAGCACACTGGATATAATCTTGAGAAAATGCTTTACTCTTCAATTAATTTAAACTTTGATCTCACCTTTAGGTTCAGAAGAAGGTGTCTTCGTGTTGGTAGACTTCCCTGTGATAGCTTTCTTTGCCTTAACAAGGGTGTGTTTCACCTTTGATAAAATGGTATTTGATTGCTTTGTGGATTTTATTGTAACCACTTCTTTCGGGAGGTCATGCGATGTTAACTTCTCATCAAGTTCTTTTGTTTCATCTGTTGGAGCAGTGTCTTCTTTCGCTATTACCTCAGGCTTCTCTTGTTTAGTCTCATCAGGTTGCTCCGATGTTTTATCAGCCACTGTTCGATTACTATAGGTTTCAACTGGCAAAACAGTCTCGCTCTTTGTGTCTTCTTTCTCATTCTCAGCAACCAATTTTGCGTCTTTAGAAGTAATCACCTCTTCCAAGATGTTTTCAGCAGCTGCAGGGGTTAAGATGGACTTGACAACTTCCTCATCTTCTTTTGCCTCAGGCTGAGCTGAGTCAGTTTTCATATCCTTGGCTTCAGTCTCTGCTTCAACCTTCACCAATGTAACGGCTTCCTCTTTTGGTAACTCTTCAACTAGATCAGCCTTGCCACTTAAAATCACTTCTTTTGCATCAGCTTGACCTTCCTTGCTTGGTAATGTGGCTTCAACAAAACTTGTGGTTTCTAGAGGAGTCTTTCCAGTAGATTCTTCTTCCTTTGACAACTTGACGTCGTCAACTTTATCAGCTGAATCGTCGACACTTCCCTTAGATTCAACAACTACATATTCCTGTGGTTTCTCTACAACATCAGCTGATGATTCTAAAACTTCTTCCTTGATAGACTGTGGTTCTGGAATTCCTACATCTTTTACCAAAGCTGGTTCTGATTCTTTTACAGGAAAATCTACTTCTTGCTCCTTTTTATCAACAGCATCCATTGATGATTCTGGAATGCCTGCTATTTCTGGCTTCTCTATTGGCTTCTCCTCAACTGACTCCGCCTTTTGCTCCTGTTCTTCTGGTATTTCTGAAGTCTCTGTCACCAAATGGCTTTCAACATTCTTTGCTTCTGGTTCTGTGACATCAGGCGTGTCTTGCTCAGGAGTGCATTCCTGTGCCACTACAGATTTGTCTTGAACTGAAGCATCTACAACAGGGGTATCATCAACATTTTTCACTTCTTCAAATACAGGAGACTCAGTTGTGTGCTTCACTTCTTCAATTACAGCAGGCTCAGTGATGTTCTTTACTTCAGCTAGTGTAGGCACAGTGCTGCCTGTCTCTTCTATGACTACAGGACTCTCAATTGTGGTTTCCAATTCTTCAACTACAGCAGTCTCAGTTCCGATTTTCTCTTCAACTACAAGTTGCTCCGCGGTCTCCTTCATTTCTTCAACTACAGGAGTTTGAAGAAGCTTTACTTCCACAGGAGGCTCAGTCACGATATTCTCTTCTACTACAGGAGGTTCTGCAGCAATCTTTGGTTCTTCAACAACATGAGCGTCATTTGCTATTTTCTCTTCCACAAGAGGCTCATCTGCGATCTTCACTTCTTCAACTACAGGAGTTTGAAGAACCTTGACTTCTGCAGGAGGTTGAATCACGATATTCTCTTCTACTACAGGAGGTTTAGCAGCAATCTCTGGTTCTTCAACAACATGAGTATCATTTGCGATCTTCTCTTCCACAAGGGGCTCATCCGCGATCTTTACTTCTTCAACTACAGGAGTTTGAAGAAGCTTTACTTCCGCAGGAGGTTCAATCATGGTATTATCTTTTACTACAAGAGTTTGAAGAAGCTTTACTTCTGCAGGAGGTTCAGTCACAGTATTCTCTTGTACTACAGAAGGCTCAGCAGCAATTTCTGGTTCTTGAACGACATGAGTATCATTTGCGATTTTCTCTTCCACAAGGGGCTCATCTGCAATCACTTCTTCAACTACAGGAGTTTCAAGAAGCTTTACTTCCGCAGGAG
Organism: Saposhnikovia divaricata; assembly: GCA_036435485.1. Classification (NCBI taxonomy): domain Eukaryota; kingdom Viridiplantae; phylum Streptophyta; class Magnoliopsida; order Apiales; family Apiaceae; genus Saposhnikovia; species Saposhnikovia divaricata. Next base: position 129,847,085 of record CM071594.1, on the reverse strand, counting down.
GTTCAATCACAGTATTCTCTTCTGGTACAGGAGGCTCAGCAGAAATTTCTGGTTCTTCAATGACATGTGTATCATTTGCGATCTTCTCTTCCACAAGGGGCTCATCTGCGATCTTCACTTCCTCAACTACAGGAGTTTGAAGAAGCTTTACTTCCACAGGAGATTCAATCACGTTTTTCTCTTCTACTGTAGGAGGTTCAGCAGCACTCCCTGGTTCTTCAACAACACGAGTATCACTTGCGATTTTCTCTTCCACAAGGGGCTCATCTGCGATCTTCACTTCCTCAACTACAGGAGTTTGAAGAAGCTTTACTTCCACAGGAGGTTCAATCACGTTTTTCTGTTCTACTGTAGGAGGTTCAGCAGCACTCCCTGGTTCTTCAACAACACGAGTATCACTTGCGATTTTCTCTTCCACAAGGGGCTCATCTGCGATCTTCACTTCTTCAACCACAGGAGTTTGAAGAACCTTGATTTCCTCAGGAGGTTCAAGCACGATATTCTCTTTTACTACAGGTGGCTCAGCAGCAATCTCTGGTTCTTCAACAACATGAGTATCACTTGCGATCTTCTCTTCCACAAGGGGCTCATCTGCGATCTTCACTTCTTCAACTACAGGAGGCTCAACATTATTTTCTTCAACCTTTGGTTCTGGTTCAGCAAAAGGAACTACCTCAGTTGCTGAGACCTCGACTTCTTCAGTAGCTTGCTTTACATCAGTTACAGGGGGGTCAACCTCAACCTTTTCTTCTGATTCAGCCAAAACAACAGGTGGAATAGACGAGTCCTCATTTTTTGGCTTTTCCTCAAATGTTGGCACTACTGCTGCTATCGGCTTTTCTTCATCAATTATTTTCTTTTCATCTTCAACCACAGAAGGCTCAATTTTATTGTCGTTAACTTTGTCTTCACCTTCAGCTAAAGGTGCTACTGGAGTAACCATTATCTCGGTTTTTGAAATTTCTTCAACAACTGTTGGCTTCAACTCCTCAGTGGTTGGAGTCTCAATTGGCTTAGCCTCGATCGTATCTTCAGATTCAGACAAAGGCATTGCAGCAGGAGGCGATGAGTCCTCAGTTTTTGGATTCTCTACTTCCTCACTTGTTTTCACCTCTTCATGCACTTCCTCCTTGACTTGCTGCAATAATGTAACAAATAATTTTAATTGAAAGAATGAAAGGACTAATTATTATATATCTCAGGCAGCCCCAGCCAGCTAATTACTAAAAAAGATAAAGCTAGAGAAAAGTGGAAGAAAGATACTATCACGAAATGGAAAGTGAAAGTGAGAGTTTGAAAAAAATAAAGGTGACAGAGCAGCATCTTCTGACCATAACATGCTGTGATGTTATCGTCTTCATTTCTAGCATCATGTGGCTTACTTAGTAAACCCCTCTGGCAAATTATCTCAAAAAAACCCTTAATAATTTTAAACATTTGGAGATTAACATAAATTTAATGACGAATTACAAAAAGCATTCCAAGAAAATCATTAGTTTCTCTACGTGTCTTACAAATGTAAATAATTGATTTCAAGCAGCAAACTTCTGAAATAATTAAAGCTTTATGAAAGCCTTTAAACGAATCATCAAGAATCACTTGCATGTTATTTTCACTGTTTTATAAAATGGCTGCATTTGATACAAATAGTTTCGCAAGTGATTCCACATGATCAAGCATCACCGATATCAAATTTAAAATTGTACAAACTGGCATAAATATTAAATTACTGTGCCCAAACTTTTCTGGTCCTACTTCTCTTGAAGATGTATATGCAACTTTAATCAAAGCAATTTCCTCATCTCGTGCAAATTGAAAAATCATATGCCCCTGGTACTGAATTAATCACAGTTAAGTTTCAGCTAAAATTGGGGTACTAACACTAATGTCAGCAAAAATTTGTCACTAGACATCACGAACTGCTCCATTATGCTCTGCATATTTCAGTCTTCTTCACATAAAGCTTCTCTGTTATTCTGCTGCGGATATCTGATACTAACATCACTGGCCAAGATTTTGGTACTGGAAAGCAGAATCATCAATCTAAACCTTTCGTTTAAGTTACGTATCTATTATTCCTTCTGCTTTATTCATGCATCTCAGATAATTACTTGACAGAGTTTCTTAAACCCCAAATTCAACTTTAGATCAATCTTACTATCCATCAAACTAATACTCTACCAATCTAAATCATAGTCTTTTTTTCCCTCCTGATTTCTATCATCTAAACCAAACACTCGAAAACAAGGTACATGATAGTAACACGAAGGATCATCTATGTGCCTAAAAAGTAGTAAAATTCAAGTAGCACAGTAAGAGAACAAAATACAGCTTATTTTATCAAAACTTTCAATTTTTTCAGTTCGAAGTCTCAAAATCATTAGATAAACTCAACTATTTTGTAGCAACTTAACTTAAAATAAAGTGGATCATGTGGGTAAAATCTACAAGAACATAAACAAAAATATATATATAACATATGCATACATGCAGCATGACAAGTTAGCAAGATTGAAACAAAAAGCTAAAATTTGAAGTATACCTCAGATATAATAGGATGATCTGCTACAACAGCTTCACTAGCCATAGATGAAAACTTTAGAATGAAAAAGTAGTGTTGTTCAAAGTGATGAGTATATATATGATAAAGATGAACAAGAGGAAAGAATGATATGGTTGGCAACAACCAAGAAAAGCTTAGAACAACACACTAAAAGAAAAAATAACCACAAATTCTTCTAACAAAACAGTGTGTGTTATATGATGACACTTTTTTCTTCACATGGATTGTGATCTGTCAAAAGATAATAAGTGGGGTTGGTTCCTTTAATCTTACCACTATCAACTACAAAATATTGTATTATACCTAGTTACATTACGGTAAGTCTTATGTATTAAGTCGTAAAATCTCAACCTCGCCTGGAATCTCTGAGTGTCTGAGTTCTGATACCATATTAAGGAACATGTTAAAGAAATGCAGTCCATCTAAAATCTTAAGGTGTTAGTGGAAAGCCAAACTAGATCTTTATATTATAATCTAATACTCCCTCTCACTCAAAAGCCTATTTATGGATCGAATAGTGGATTACGGGTGCCCATTTTTAGGACATTAATTTGTCTTCGTATACAAAAATAAATTGTAAAAATATTGGGGGCGACAAGGAGTCGAATCTGATACCATGTTAAGTAACCATCTCAAGCTAGGATGTTAGAAAAAGATCTGATATGATTCTTATATTATATTCTAACACATTGAATACCATGTTTATTTTACGAGATATATATTCGAATCAGAATGCAATCATTAGTTCATTACATTCTTTTTCTCTTAAATATTCCAATCGAAGTCTAGAATTTGAATGTGGACCGTAGTTTAAGTATTGTTTTATAAAAGTTAAACAGGATTAAGCCACTAAACGGACAGTTTCATGCTTAATTTTTGTAGTGGGCAACTTTAGTAGAATCTTATTTAATTACTTTAGTGTTGGACGTTCAGCAACTTTCAAGGTAATTAAGATGTTCAAATAACAAGCAAAAGAAGTTGATCGACACAATATATTTAAAAACATTTATTTAATTCTCTTTTGAATTCGGATAAGAAAATTAATAAAAACAGAACCTGCAGTTAGAGAACTATGCAATTTTTATGCATTTTCACTCTTTCTCTTGTCCAGCATAGTTTATCTTATATTTGATTAATCAAAATACATTTCATTTGTGACATGTAAATGCTAAGATATCGACAAAAAAATAAGAGTAATACTACATATCACGAAAAAAATTATAAAAATATTTTCGAATAATACATGGCATTATTTTATTTATGAAATTCATATTAATGCACAAGTAACTCATCTCATTTATAAAAATATAATCAATCATTTAATGATAACTCAACATTGAGAAACTGTATTTCCAAAAAAATGAGTTTTCCGTTTTTTTCTTATCATTTAAGCAGCTAAGTATCTGAATTTCCGGTGGATTAAATAATTTTGGCGTTTAAAACTCGGAATAGTCGTTCCAAACAGAAACACTCAAACCTTAATCATAATCAATCAATATATATATATATATATATATATATATAAAGGAGGATATCGGGAATTTAGGTGGCGCTCTAATATCGTCTCAATCGATTTTTCTAATTTTCTAGAATTTTAAACACTAATAAATATGAAAATATCAATTAGAAGTAAAATAGGTGTTCAAATTTATAAAGGAGAAGAGTTCGAATTTATAGGGAAGACATATGATTAGAAGTTCTATTGGAAGTATAATAAGTATTTATAAGGCATACGATTAAAAGTTCTGTTGGAAGCAGAATAGGAGTTCGAATTTATAGAGAATAAGAGTTTGAATTTATAGAAAAAATATATAAATAAAAGTTATACTAGAACTAGAATAGGTGTTTGAATATATAGAGCAGAGATATAATTAAATATTTTATAGAAAGTACGATCTTCTTAAATAATATATTTTTTATATAAGTTAATTATACTTATATTAGGAAAATTTATTCATAAATCATATACTATTGTCATGAAAAAGTCACCGTATTTAAAAAGAAAAGAATTGATGTTTTAACATAATAAAAGAACAATGAGTAAAAGAACAATCTCATGCAGTCTTTATAATATATGTTAAAAAATTGGGATTTCGGTTTTAATGAGAGAGCGGCTCAATCGACAGAATCGTATTTAACAAGAAATTGATTCATTAGAGAAGATTATTTAATTATTAAAATTTAATATTAATATTATAATATAACGTAAATGTATTGAATTTTTTTAAAAATATTGTAACGCCGGCGCAAAGCGCGGCTTTATCAACTAGTTCATTTTAAAATCTTAAAATTCGATAAAACAAAAATCAAAGAATTTATATATTGAAAATAATGACATGCAAAATAGTTTTTTTTTTTTTTTTTTTATTGTTGTATGATCTGGGGCTGTCTAGTGGGGCTTATGATTTGAACGGTTTGATTGGTCACAGTTGTTCGGCTTGTCGTCATCCGGACAGCCCAATTTCGGAATAATTAAATCCAAATTACCAAATTATGTGTTAATATGCACTGTACATTAGAGTATAATTACTTGCATTATTCCCGTCTAATCCCAAATTATTAATAAGTCATATACTATTTTTCTGATAATTCGATATTCGAAACACTTTTTACGCATCGACTAATTCCGTACCTAATAAGCCATATACTAATAGTTGTAGGGTACGCAGGGGTTTAATAAAAATGTTTATAAACATCGTTGGTCGGTTTATATTGATAATGTAAATATATATTGGAGTCTTTCTCGATTTATATAATGTACAGTCCATCAATTAATTAATGTTAACGAAATATTTTGCATTTAATTTAATAAAAAATTGGATTTCACACTTTCTTAGTTTTAAATATTTAGTCTATACATGTAAAGTGGCTCGTATTGTTGGGGGGTCGCCTTATCTGAAACTGAGATGCAAGTTGTTATCTTTTTCCTTTTTCTTTTCTTCATGCAGTGCTGATTCGTGATTTTTTTTTTTTATTTGACGGTAATTAAAAAGTTAATTAGCAAAAAGGAAAGTTGAAGTGTTTTTCTTTCCTAAGTTTTCAACTTTTGTAAATAAGTGGATTAGTGTAAGGGATATTGGTTAAAACTCAACTCAACTCAACGTACTCAGTATATCCCGCATGAGCAGGGTCTGAGGGGGGTATGTTAGCCATGCCTCTACCCAAGGGTAGAGAGGCTGTTTCCGGTTTTTTTTACCCCCGGCAGGAGTCGAACCCATGACCTCTCGGTTCATGGATTGGGCACTTAACCACTGTGCCAACTCAACCCCTTTGTAAGGGATCTTGGTTGATGGACCTAAATCCAGGTATGGCGAGGTGAAGCTGTAAGGCAGTGAAGTGAAGCTGCATGGCACTAGTGCATGGACATCAAGTTTGGACGTCGGTTTGACTTGGAATGCTGGTTTATTTAGTTGGATCAGGTATCGCCGGTTGGCGCGAAGATTTAGTGTTATCGGCTGAAGCCGAAGATTGGGTTTCAACATTCGTTGCTAACAGCTGAGGGTTAATTGTGGGTGACGCTGATTATTGCTTGGTTTTGTCTAAGTGGATTTCTGTTGGCTTTGGGATGAGGAAAGCGGGCTAATGAGCATTAGGAAATGTGGGCTTCAATTAACCAAAGGGCTGGGCAAGTGGTTGGCTAACTACGTGGACTTCATTGTGGGTTTGACAAGTGGCAAAGTCATGGGAAGGCACCAAATCTGGATAACTGGTGGGAATATATATTTGTACATATATATTGATGTATAGTTGCTGGAAATGTGCTAGTAACTGCTTAGGCAATTGAGGGACTTGGATGGCTGGCTGACAAGTGTCATTGGTAACCGCTGGTAACTACTAGATGGGAGTAACTGCTGATAACTGCCCATGGCTGAGGGAAAAACGTGGCTGGATGTAGATTAGCATTATATATATGTATTCTATAGCATTGTAATAGGTATTGTGCAGGATAGTCACAATCAGGTGTATAATGAATTGTGCAAGTGAGTCACAATTAGATGTAGAATTCGAGAGAGAAGCCAAGTGAGTGCTTTTCTGTGTATTTTGTGAGGTCAAGTAAGTGCTTCCGATTGTAATGTGAGACCAAGTGAGTGCTTCATGTTGTATGTATCCTTTGTATTGAGTTGAGCAATAAAAGATTGGACGTTTGTCCGTAAACGAGTGTGTTCATTGATGTCTATACACTGCACATATTAAGCCATCATTTGGTTTTGATGTTCCGCTGCGTAGTGTTAAAGTTCCCGAGCGACAACCTCTGCTTCGAGCCGACTGTTCTTGGGGCGTTTGAGCACAAGAACAGGCTGCACAGATTTTGGTTTGAGGTGAAAAACCGTAATATTTAATAATAATACGGTGAAAGTTGATAATATAAATTTTTAACTAAAATATGTTGTTGACTGCAATCGAACCTTGAACTTTTAGGAGTAATTTATTAGATGATATAAATGTTTAATAATAATATGTTGTTGATGGGATTCAAAACTTAAACCTAAAAAAGTATTTTATATATTATAAAAAGAATATTGTTTTAACATTGTATCCGGCGATTTTTTTTATTTAATCTTACAATCTAATGGTTGTTATTTAGTGTACCAAATTTAGTTTACCAAACCAACAACCAACCAAATATATCTTATTCCGCTTATAATAGTATAGTATAGAAGATAATAAAATATAATAATACGTATTTGATAGTATTCAAAATGATAATTTTTTGATTGTATATTGAAAATAGATAAATAATTTTTTATATTTAATATGTTGTTGACGGTAATTAAACCTTGAAATTTGGATTAGTTTATATGGAATATAAATGTTTATTACTAATACGGTGAAAATAGATAATATAAATTTTTAACTAAAATATGTTGTTGACGGTAATCGAACCTTGAACTTTTAGGGATAGTTTATAAGATGATATAAATATTTAATAATAATATGTTGTTGACGGAATTCGAACCTTGAACCTAAAAAATTATTTTATATATTGAATATTCTTTTAACCTTACATTTAACGATTCTTTTTTATTTATCTTACAATCTACCAGTTGTTATTCAATATGCCAAATCAACAACTAACCAAATATTATTAAAATTAAAATAGTATAGATAGATAGTATCGATGACTTGTTTTGTTCCATTTTCTCGAATGAGTTATTACTTTTTTATTTTCAGATTTTATTTACATTTTAGTTGTACTTTCTTATTAATGACTTGTGTCGTAAAGGGTTTATATTATATACATCATCATTATGCTATTAATTTATATGTTTATCAATTTTAAATCACTTATTACCGTCATTTTCTGGTTAAAACATTTTATTAAGAAGCATGAATTAGATATTAATAAAGACTTGCATACTAAATGTCACAAAAAAGGAATTATGTATTTTTAGTACAACAAAATGATATTCCAATTGAATGTTTTGTATTTAAATAACAACATATATTTTATTTTAAACAAATTATTTTCATTTGGAAATTTTAATCCATAAATTATTTAGATTATTTTTATGAGCAAATGTATATGTTAATGCTAATGCTATATTGCATTATTGATGAAATATTATGGTAGTCTGTTTTATTGAGAAACTTACTAAGAGTCCATTTGTTTATAGGTGAACGAAGTAGACTGAACTCGACGACTCAATATTATATCATTCAGATTGTTTGTTTGAGAATATACTCCTCTGGACGAGTCGATCTAAAATTTTTAATTGAACCATCCATGTAATTAACAATCGTGTTGCTAACTTATACGAACTAGCTTCAACACCCGTGCAAGACACGAGATTGTTCTAATTTACGGTTAGTTATAATGGTTTTTATTGTTATTTTATGGTTGATTTTAGTTAATCTCATTGTGATGATAAACATTATTCAATTTGTTATTTTCTTTCTTTATTTCTTAAGTAATATTTGGTCTATTCCTTTCTTGAGATCTCTTATTTTTATAATAGTTTCAAATGATATTTCGAATGTTCTAATTTACGTTGTTATATTTTTTTTTTGTCGTTGGATTTTATGTTTACTGATAATTGATCCTGTTATGACGATGAACATCATTCAATTCATCACATTCTTTCTTTCTTAAATCTTAAAAGTAACTTTTGATATGCTCCTTTCTCGAGATCTCGTATTTTTGTAATAGTTTTTAGATGATTCCTCTGTTGAGTTTACGATTTTTATAGTTGTTTTTATTGTTAGATTTTATGATTAATGTTGCTTGATTCCGTTGTGACAATGATCATTCTTTGATTCGTCACATTCTTGTAATGTTTGATTTGCTACTTTCTCGAGATCTCGTATTTTTGAAATAGTTTTTAGATGATTCCTCTAATTTTCTTCTTTTTCAAATTTTATTGTATTTATAATCATTACATGAAATAACACAAAAAAGATAAGAAAATATGAAAAGGAAAAAGAAATCATTTATAACATTATAATATAAAAGGAAAATCCTGAATTGAGGATATAAAGCAAACTATATAAACTATTTAATAACACATAGTTTGTAAACTAATGTTATGCTATTAATATTTACTAGCATGAAAACCCGTGCAAATCACGGGAACCATTTAAATTCATAAAATGTTGTTGTTTTGATTTTTTTAAATAGACGATTTCAAATTTTTGAAACACTATACATCATGGTATTTTTTATGGATACTTGTAATAACTCAAATTTCTTACCTAGAATTCATATATGATTATAACAAAACAATCACATCTAACAATTTAAAAAACATAACTTGAATGATTAAACACTACGTAATTTAAAAATCTAATCACGAGTCAGTACACTCATGTGTTTATATATAGATAAGTGCTAAATAAGATATATATATATATATGAGAATAAAAAACTAACCACACGTTCAAATCTAATTTATATCTCAACCTTCACCAACGTCCACTCCTATGCCCCTTCCATTTTCGGCGACCTTATATACCATCACTTGCTTTACACCGTCGTTATCATGATCACCTCATTCCATTTGTCATCATCTTTCATGATACACATACACATATGTATTGTGAATGAGTGAGAGAGAGGGAGTGTGTGTATATACCATCATCACTTTGCGATCTTTTGTTGTCACCAAATCGACCACCACTCCGAAAGTAACTGATGAACATGTTTGTCACGAATTCTAGTCACATTTCTGGCCACACCTCCACTAATTCATTCATCCTTTTCTCAATAGATCTAAGTTTGTAACGTCGATCGATGACATTTTTACTCAATTTACTACCGTAAACACCATTACCAACAGATTCGAATATTTACACAATTCTAAATCTGGAATATTCTTGTAATTAGCGTTTAAATTTTTTAGTGATTTACGTTTAAGTTTTGGTAACTTTAGTTGAATTCCTAGTGTTTTTGCTTTGATATTGGTGATTTTGGTGGTGTAAGTGGTGTTGTTCATGTTGTAACAGATAAAATTCTGGTAATTTTGGTAGTGGTGGCGTGGAAGTGGTCATGTGACAGTGATTTAGTATTCTTGTAATTTATATTAAAATTAGCTAAAATTTTGGTTTGTATTCGTGTACATTGTGATATATTATCTACTAAGTATCATATTTCAATAAAATATTTGGACATTTTAAATCTATTATTTTTAAAAGTGTATCTATAATCTATTTTTTAATAAATATTTTTGACCTAACTATGTGTTTTATCTAAATGTTTATCTAATATATAATATAAAGTTCAAATCTCATCTGCAATAATTTTTGTTTTGTTTTCCTTAATTTTTTTTTCTAGTCTATCAAAATATTTTGCCCAATAGCAATGAGAGGGGGTGTAATCGAGTCGAGACGAACATTGCTCAAACTCGGCTAAAAAGTTCCGTCGAGCTTGAACTCGAGATCAAGTTCAATTGGTCCTTTAATTTTAATCTCGAAACTTGACTCATAGCTTGAAATCTCGAATCGATTTAACCTATTGCGAAAAAAGTTTGAATATAAAAGGTTCGACTTATGTTCGACACGGGTTTAACTTGATAAAATACATGAATTTTATAAAATATTGAATATTTACATTGAAAGATATTTATATATTTAAAAATTTTAAATATTAAAAGTCCGATTAGTCTCACGAACCTCAAGAATCGAGTAATTTAAAACTTGAACTTTGCTCGGCAAAGCTCCGATTAGTCCGATGAACAATTCGGCTCAGGTTTGACTATAAAATATATGAATTAATAGAAATATTGAACATTATAACAAATGAGTTCTTAGAGTATGTATTTAATGAGTTATAAAAAGTTTCTAAAAATTTCTTTGGTGTAGTGGTTGGAGATGTGAAAATAATAATCCTTTCTTTACATAAAGGTTATGGGTTCAATTCTCATGACAAACATTTTTTTTTAACTATATGATGTGTCATTATTTCAGTGGTTAACTGTAGAAAATTCTCATATAGTTAACTATAGGATCATTAAGCCCATATGATAAAAGGGCAAATTAGTAAATTACTAAATAGGCTTGAAAGACCTTGTTGGCATATAATATAAATAAAGGATTTGTTAATAGTGTTAGATTAGTGTGCAACCTATTTTTCAACTCTTATAAAATATATTAAAAGATAATATGAAATTAGTTATTAATCAGTGTTCTAAAAATTATTGAATTTTTGAGAAATTCCCGATTAACTTTTAAAAAATATTTTACTCACTATGAATTACTTTTGAATAGTATATTTTCTACAAATAAATTTAATATATCAAATACTATTTTAATATGAAAATATATTTGATTATTATTTCAGCTAATTTTTAATTTGCCGCTTAACCCATATCGAGAATTTAATTCATTAGATCCAATTATCGAATTTAAGAGTATCTTTATATAATTATTATATATATTTTGTTACAAATACGATTAATTTGTCAAATACTTTATTACTAAAATAAATCTGATCATTATTCTGGCTAATTCCTGATTTTATACTTAAATTTCTGATCAAGAACCCAATAGATTATTCCCGATTCTCGAATTTTACAAGCATATCTATTATTATTATTATTCATTGTTTAGTATACTCATATACTAATGTATCAAAAAAATTTAATTTGAATGCACGCATATAAAAATTAAATTACGAAATTTAATGTGTCGCATTGTTTCTCAAATGATGTTTGATTTGTTCCGTGTCCGAGATTTTCATTTTTGTAGTAGCTTTCGGGTGAGCCTTTTAATTTTATTTTTCTCAAACAAAAAATTTCTCAAGTACAGGTATATAAAGAGACATAAAATAACAAAAAGATAATCAATAAAGAATAGCATAGGAAATGAAAAATTCATTAAATCTTGAATAAAGAAAACTTAATTTATAAATAAAAACACTAGGGATATAGATAATGAATTTTACAATTTAACAAAGTATACATGTAGCTCATTGGTCATGGTGCGGAACTTAAATTTAGTTGAATTGATATATCATGGATTCGATCCTTATCGTTGCCTAGATATTCTAAATTTTTTCATAACATTTTATTAGAAGGGACTTAATAGTAAAACTAAAATATATTAGAGGTCAAAAATTTAAATTACATTAAAAAAAGTGACATGTTGTGCTATTATATATATAGTAGATATTAACAATCTACTACCTTAAACACTATCTTATATGTTACTTATTAATATTAATATTATATTCTTATTATCATTTTTTGTTGAATATATTAATTTATTAGCTACAAAATTATTTTACAGTATATTTCGATACATTTTTGTTGATGATATTTACACTCTTTCATTAAATATCTAATAGAATAGAAAATTTTTAGGTTTAGATCAATGTAAAAATGACTATTAAGTTTAATACATTAATGTGAGATATTAAAATGTTAAATGTATGCATAATCTAATATAATAAAATTATAAAGTAATGCAATATCAAAAAAATGTGTAAAATTCTTTCATTTAGAAAAATTGAAAATTAATTTAATAAATACTATTATTTTTCCAGCATTCAGATTAATTAATCGTTCAGAATTTTAATCATTCAGAAAATGCAGTTCAAATTTAACAAATGAACCCTAAGTAAAAACTTAGCTTACTCAGTTATAATACCACTCAAAGTGGTGTCTGAGGAGGGTAGCTGTACGCAGACCATGCCCCTATACAATAGGGAGGTTGTTTCCGAAGGACCCCCGGCCATTACAAATACAGAAATACAAATACAGGAAGGAAACCTAATACAAACTAAGAAACTCACGCACACGCAAGAGTCGAACCCCTGACCTCCTTCAAAGGAGGCCAGTGGCTCAACCACTGCACCAACATGTTGTTGGCAACAAATGAACCCTAAGTATGAGAAGGAAAACAAAAGTCAAGCATGATGAGGTAAAAAGCATTAAAGAAGGCCATGGTAAATGCAGTCAACTTAACAAAACACTTAATATCCAGCTTTAAATCAGAAAACAAGAAATATTTCCTCCATCTCAAATTTGTTATCTTGTTTGATTTTTAATGTTCAAATTGACCAAATTTTGATAAAATATTACATATATAATAAATATAAAAATATAATAAAAATTATATCATTAGAAAGTAAATCTAATCTACTAATATGTATATTTAAGATTTTGTAAACTATAAAAGAATGATACATAAATATTAGTCAAAGTATAGTCAATTTAATCACGAAAAGTCAAACAAGACAAAAAATTTGGAATAGAGTGGACAATAAATATAAGAATAATGATAGGTACCCTAAAAAAATTTCCAAACTTTTATTAAATATAATTTAACCTGTGCTATAAGGGCGCAAAACAGCGAGGGATGAGCGTCGGGTCACTTCGGGGCTGGGAATACAATCCCCGTCCTCGAATCTGAATCCATTTTCTAAACTAGTCCGATCCCCGAACGGGAATTTTGTTCCTTTCAGTTCTCCGTTCAGGACGGGGAACGGGGATCCCCGCGAAAAATCGGGAAATTCTTTCTTTTTTTAAAAAAGTTAAATATTATATGGAATATGTTTTTTTAAATCAATTTAACATATCAAAATGTGCAATATATATAATTTTAAAATTTTATATCATATATTAGATATAATTTTGTATTAAAATTTATATATAATTTCAAATAATAGATAAAATTAAGAATACATATATTCTAACATAAAAATTTTTAATTATTGAAATGGATAAATTATTTTAAAATTTTAAATATATATAAATTATATTTACTTTCAATAATTTATTTAATATTTAATATATAAATATATTATTTATATTATATATGAGGATTGGGTAACGGGGAGCGGGGTGGGGAATGGAAAACGGGGGATTTCGGGTCGGGTCGGGTCGGGTCGGGTCGGGTCGGGGCGGGTCGGGGCGGGTCGGGCGGGGCGGGAAAATACTAATTCTCGTTCCCTTTCCGATCCCCGAATTTTTTTATATAATTTTCTCCGCTCTCCATCCCGAACCCAAAAAAATTCTCAAATCCCCACCCTATTCGAAGCGAAAATTGATCAAGAACGAATGGTACGGATGAAATGCCCATTTTAAGATAACTAAACCTTAAAAGGAAACCACGGAAACTACATAATCTAGTATCCAGTTTTCTGTCTGGCTTGTGTTTTCCTTGCTTTGCAATTCCTTATGGGCCAAAGCCAAACACAGCCGAACTTTCATTCTAATTTGTTCATGCTTCTTGTGTTAGTAATTTCTTGTGTGTTTTTTTTATTTGATAAGGTTTCTTGTAATACCCGTAAATCTATTTTGAACTTTGAGAATTTGTATAATATGTCCCAAATTAATAGATCATTTTACGAATATGTCCCATCATATTGATTTATTAATTATATGTCCCATTATCAGTTTTTAAGTTTTATAAAGACAAATATACCCTTTTTATTAATTAATTATTATTATAAGTATACTACAATTTTAAAATTTTAATAACTAAAAAAAAATAATTTATATATTTTTTAGTACGCCAGGGACGCTTTTTTAATTTTAATCATAAAATAAATATTTTTTTGTTTTTTTCTTACACAGGCCCCGCCAGGGGCACCCTTAACCAAATAAAATATTAAAATTTATAATTTAAATTAATCAAATCATGTTTTTATGAGATATTATATTTTAAAATAAATTTGATTAAAAAGGGTACAATGGTCCTTTTCTGTTAAAATTTGAATGAAAAACAGATTTTAGGATAGATTTGAAATTTCAAATATATATAGGACATATTTACAAACCATGTTTTAAATTGGGATATATTATTAAAAAACCCTTGAACTTTTTAGATCTATTTTAAACTTTTTAATTCGTATTATATGCATAGGTAAATATGTTATGTGTTTTCGTAGTGTAATTGATAAATTTATGTGATCAAATATTAGTTACTTTTTCATAATTTTGTTTATGACATATATATGTGTAATAATATGTAGAAAGTAAGCACATTTTTATTGCTAATTGTTCTTGTGCATTTTATAAAAAAGAAAACTATTTGCATGGTTTAATAACTCCAGTGTTTTATTGTTAAATTCAATTTTTTTTTTTTTAGAAACGGAAGTCTTCATTATTGCTTTTATGTGTCATTAAATGTGTGCTAATTGTGTGTATATTGTTTGCATCTCCATCATGTCATTTAATTTACTCTCCTACATTAAATTATTTTGGAAATGTGAAAGGTTATTATTTTAGTTCACCTTCTCTTTTACCTTTTTTTTTATATCTCTTCGTGTCTGTTATGTCCAAATCTGGCATAATAATTATAATGATTTGATTTACTAAATTAACGGTTCATAATTGGTTATGGGCCTAAAAGATGACAATTGGGCCACTAAAGTTCACCATCGGATTCAGCCCGGCACAGTTACAGGGCCACCGCGCTCATGATCCGGTCTAAGGGACCGCTTTGCTAGTACATCCTCATTGGGATCGCTTCGCGATGCCAGCACATCGCTATCTCTAATTCTTTATTGGAAGGCTCATGGCCAGACCTAGGGTCGCATGAGTAGTTGGACATATGGGATCGCTTCGCAATGCCAGATCCCATGAGGTCGCATGCCAGGTCCTGATTAATTCTCTATTGGCCAATTCTATCCGTTCGAGGCTATGGGCTTCCACAGCTGGGCCATGGATCACGGATAGGGTTGATGATTCACTGCCATGTCAGCCCTGAACGAATGGGCTTGGACTTTGGTTTATCTCCTAAAACCCTAGCCCGTCTAGGTAACTTGTTGGCCAAGAACTACGTCAGGCTTGATCCCTATAAATAGGGTACGTAGGCACCTTGATACGGACGAGAAACAGTTTACCTGAAAACACCTATCAAGCTCAGCCACATCCAAACACACAAACCCTAATCCCTTGTTCTTCTTTTGTTAGCAAAATATCCGTATTTTGCTCCATAAATCCAGCAAACCTCCAAAATATTGTTATACAATATTCTCCCTATAACATTTGGCGCTAGAAGGAGGGCATCGAGTCATTGAATTGGGAGAAGCGATGACTAAATCACATAAAAAGAAGAATGATGGAGAGACCCGGGATCGCATAAGCTTAACAAGGACGATCCCCTGACGAGGGACCCCTCAGAAGACGAGGTGTCCAAGGACAACTCTAAGACTGGGTACAAGGAGGAACACACACCCCCAATACAGAGGGTGGCGTTGACCAGCGAGGTTATGTCTTTTCTAAAAGGCCTCGGCAAGCAAGTGACCGCTATACATGAGAGGGTCGCAAAGGTGGAGAAGCGCTATAGTTCTAGAGGATCGAAGAGGAACGCAAGGACAGGTGGTAGAACACAAGGGGAAGGAAGCAAACTCCCCGCTAAGAAACTCATTGATGATTTCGAGGATGTCCTAACAAATCAAACGAACCCTGACTGGAATGAGGAAGAGGATTCGCTCGAAAAAAAAAGAGGATCGCATGATAAGGTCGCCTCATCTGAGGGGAGATCGATCAGTCTTTTTGACCGTCTCGGAAAGAAGCTAACTGAACATGACCTTCGTCTAAAATTGGAAAAGGTTAATGCACCTCGGAATGAAGAATCTAAGAATAGAAGCAAGGGCACTCATCGACCATTGTCTCCTCATCGAGATCGCGAGCGGTCATATCGTCGTGATGACAGACCCCCCTCTCCCCGCAGAGAGCGTGAGCGGTTCCATCGTCGCGATGACAGACCCCCGTCTCATCGAGACCAAGAACGATCTCAATACCTTGAAGAGGATCGCAGAAAGAAGGATCGCAGGAATGACCAGGAGGAGTCTAGCGTCCCAAAAAAGACTCAGTCACATCATGGAAGTACTAGAGGTAAAAAGGAGGGTGACAAGGAGGTCAAAGTAGGAGACTATAAGCTGGAGGAGTTGAAAAAGGCCTTGGACGCAATGAACAATGAGAGAGGGATTTTTAGCACTATGGGCTCTTCATCGCCCTTTACCCACGAAATTCGAACTGCTCCATTTCCCGCAGTGTTTCGAGGCCATCAACATGATATGACCTATAATTGCGATACTGCTCCAGCAGAGTTTGGAATTCGATTCAATAATGAGATGGATGTTTATCAGGTCTCGTAACTAGCGAGGTGTAGACTATTTGCGGCCTCGCTGAGGGGAAGTGCTCAGCAGTGGTTTTCAAAGCTAGGGGCATTGATTGTCATCGATTCTTGGGAGCAATTCGTGGACATCTTCATCAAACAGTTCCAGTCCTCAATGCTCTGCGCACCCCCTGTGTCTACCTTGGCAAACATAAAACAGAAGGAAGGAGAAACCCTTCATGATTATTTCAAGAGGTTCAATGCTGAGGTGCCTCGCGTACGAGGCGCAAATGATGAAGCGGTAAAAAATTTCATCATCGCTGGAGTAAGGGAAGGTACTGAATTTTGGAAGAAGTTACAAGAACAAACCCCTAGCACTCTTTCTGAATTGCATAGGGTCGCTGAGCCTTTCAAGCGTGTCGAGAAGTCACTTGCAGATCTGAAGAAGAATAATGAAAGGAGTAGCAGTTGGAGTAGGAACATGGGAGTAAAAAGAAAGGACTCCAGAAGTCCGAGGCGAAGACGGGATCGAAGTCGAAGCCCCAGCCCAAAAAGGAGAGACCGCGATCCTTTGAGGCGATCCCCTCCGAGAGCTCGCCCCGCGAGGAATGAAGACAAGTTTATTCCTCTGGTCGCCCCAATTGATCACATTTATGCAGTCAATGAAAACAAGGGGGTATTAAAGAAGCCTCCACCGATGGGTCCGAAGGGGACTGCAAACACTATCAGATATTGTGCCTTTCATGAACAAACAGGGCATGATACAACAACTTGCCGAGAGCTCAAACAGCAAGTGGATCAGTTAATTCGTGATGGAAAGTTAACTGAGTGGGCAGTTCGCGAGGTGAAGAAGCATAATCCCAAGTCTGGCCTTGGTTATAATCAAGCTCCCCCACCTGAACAGAATCCAGTCATTAAGAAAAGGGAAATGAGAGGCGGAAGTATCCATGTGATAATTGGAGGACCCCACATCGGGGGGGATAGCAATAGGGCTAGAGAAAGATATGCCCGCGAAGCTAAGGAGCGACCCCTTACCAATATTCATCACCTGCAGGAGCGACCCCCAAAGCTCTTCAAGGGGGAAGATACAAATATCATGTTCACTGAAGAAGATGCGAAGTGGGTCCACCACCCTCACTCGGACGCCCTCGTTGTCCGAATTCGCATTGGATCGCAGAATGTTCACAGGGTCCTTGTGGATAATGGAAGTGCGGTGAATGTTCTAATATACGAGGTCTATCAGAAAATGGGGTTCGTGGATAGAGACCTTATCCCTACCGTAGGGCATCTTTATGGTTTTACTGGAGCTTCAGTCAATGTCAAGGGCCTCATAAGGCTCCCTGTCACTTTAGGGGACGAGCCCTGTATTACTACCCAAATTGCAGACTTTATGGTGGTTGATCAACCTTCAGCCTATAATGTTATCGTGGGAAGGCCAATACTCAAAGAAATGAGGGTGGGTACTTCTATTTACCATCTCTCTATGAAGTTCCCTACCCCAAATGGAGTCGGATGCATTAGGGGGGCACAACATGAGTCTCGTGAATGCTACAACAAGGCCCTCAAGTCAGCAGAAAAAGGGAGTAATTCTATGATAGACAAGATGGAGTGCGAGGAGGAAAGTAGGCCTCGCAAGACAAATTTTGTACCCTCAACAGACTGTAACATGATCTCGATTAAGGAGCTCCCAGCTGATTATTTTGATAATTTGGGAATTCAAGTAGAACCAGTACCAGGGGCTTTGATGATGGGAACCTCGCAGCCAGTAATGGTTCTTTAGGAAGTGATCGTGGAAGAGGCTACGGATAATGAAAGCGAGGAGAGCCCGGAGCAGGCCGCTGTGCTAGCCCGAAAGGGGAAATGGGTTCGCAAGGAAACATCCACACTGACAGAATTGCCAAATGGAATTACACAGACAACAACTATTGTTAAGGAGTATGGGCACGCGGGTGCCAACCCCTATGAGGCAGAATCAAGCCAGGCTCGTGAGTATAATCTAGATCTTGATCCTCGCATCCCAGAACATGTGGAGTGAGCCGGGGCAGCTGAAGACACAATTCCTGTCCTCGTTGATGTGCAGGACCCTTCAAAAGTGTTAAAAATAGGGTCGCAGCTCAATCCTGATTTGAGAGAGAGGCTGGTTACTTTTCTAAAGGCAAACCTTGACGTGTTCGCCTGGTCACATGAAGATATGGTTAGGATCGATCCTAATGTAATGTGTCATAAGCTAAACTTGGATCCAAGCAAGAAGGGGGTCAGACAGAAGAGGCGACCCATAAGTGGAGAACGAGCTGAGGCTCTAAAGGCAGAAGTGGATAGACTCCTCGAGGTAGGGCTCGTTAGGGAATCATTCTACCCTGACTGGCTCGCGAACCCAGTCCTCGTGAAGAAGCCAAATGGAAAGTGGAGGACATGTGTAGACTTTACCGACCTCAACAAACATTGTCCCAAAGATAGTTTTCCGTTACCAAGGATCGACCAGTTAGTGGATGCAACAGCAGGGCATGCACTTCTTTCTTTCATGGATGCTTACTCTGGGTACAACCAGATAACCATGTATGGCCCTGATCAAGAGCACACCTCGTTCATCACAGATAGAGGTCTCTACTGCTACATAGGGATGCCCTTCGGTCTCCTTAATGCTGGGGCGGCCTACTAGAGGCTCATTAATATGATGTCCGAGAAACAAATTTGCAAGACAATGGAAGTCTATGTAGATGACATGTTGGTCAAGTCTAAGGAAGCTGTGGATCACATCTCTCACCTTGCAGAGATGTTTGATATACTAAGGAAGTACAGAATGAAGCTTAACCCCCAGAAGTGTGTCTTTGGGGTCGAATCTGGAAAGTTTTTGGGATTCATTGTCAACCACAGAGGAATTGAAGCGAACCCTGCAAAAATAAAGGTTTTAATGGACATGCGATCCCCAAGAAGTGTGAAAGAAGTCTAGTGTCTGACAGGAAGGATCGCAGCTCTCAATCGGTTCGTTTCCAAATCATCAGATAAGTGCCATGAGTTCTTTAAGGCCATTAAAAAGGTGGGAAAATTTTTTGAATGGGCATTGGAATGTGAGGAGGCTTTTCAGAAGATAAAAGAACACCTGGGCTCGCCACCACTTCTCTCAAAGCCGTTTAAAGGCGAGGTCCTCATTATCTACCTCGCTGTGTCTGAACACGCAGTCAGTGCAGTATTGGTTCGCGAGGAGGGAAAAGTTCAATATCCAGTCTACTATGTCAGTAAAAGAATGTTAGATGCTGAGACTCGATATACAAACATGGAGAAGATAGCCTATGCCTTGGTCTTGGCCTCGCGGAAGTTAAGGCCCTATTTTCAGGCTCACAGCATTGAGGTTCGCACTGCCTACCCACTGAGGTAGGTAATGCACAAGCCAGAGTCTTCAGGAAGATTGTTAAAATGGACAGTGGAGCTTAGTCAGTTTGACATCGAGTTTAAGCCTCGCGGCCCTATAAAAGGACAGGCACTTGCGGATTTTATCTTGGAGTTTCCTCCCCAATCCGAGGGAGATGACTGGGCCATCATAGCAGCACCAGAAAAAACAGTTAGCGAGGACAAAAAAGAAAATTCGGCCTCTTGGTGGGAACTATACGTAGATGGGGCATCTAACAAGGAAGGAGCCGGGGCCGGCATCGAGTTGGTAACTCCAGAGGGTCGTAAGATACAAAGTGCAGTAAACTTCGCTTTCGAAGCCACCAATAATGCAGCAGAGTACGAAGCCCTCATTATTGGTCTCAAACTGGCACTGGAAATGAAGGTAGAGAACCTCACAGCTTACAGCGATTCCATGCTGGTAACATATCAACTCTGGTGTGGATGGCAAGCTAGAGGGGAACAGATTGAGCTATATCTGCGATGTGCACAGAGGTTGATGAAAAAATTTAACAATGTCAAGGTGGTCCATATTAGAAGAGAAAAGAATCAAGGAGCAGATGCACTGGCAAAATTGGGGTCGCGTCGCGAGGCTACATTACTTGGAATTATCCCATTGGAAATTCAGATAAAGCCTAGTGTACCTGAGGAGTTCATTATGGAAGTAGCGACCCCGGAATTGACTTGGATGACCCCAATATGGGAATATGTGAAAAATGGTACGTTGCCTCAAGACAAGAAAGAAGCGAGGAAGATTAAATATCAGGCGGCTCGCTATGTCATTTATGACGAAGTCTTATATCGAAGAGGGTTTAACATCCCACTCCTTAGGTGTGTAGATGGGGAAGAGTGTAATTACATTCTCAGAGAAGTCCGTGAAGGGATATGCGGCAATCACACAGGGGGTAATTCGCTGGCCCAGAAAATTCTTCGCCAAGGGTATTATTGGCCTACGCTGAAAAGAGATGCATTTGAGTTTTCAAGAAAATGCGATGCCTGTCAAAGGATCGCTAACTTCAGCAACGTCCCTGTTTCTCAGCTTACCACGCTAACGAGCCCATGGCCCTTTGCCATGTGGGGGATCGATTTAATTGGAGAACTCCCAAAAAGGAAGGGGGACTTAAATATGCAGTGGTGGTTGTTGACTATTTCACCAAGTGGGCAGAAGCCGAGCCGGTTGCTACTATCACTGCCAAGAAGCTCAAGGACTTCGTTTACAGGGCAATTGTGTGTCGCTACGGGATCCCATATCAACTCATCTCAGATAATGGAAAGCAATTTGACAGCAAGGAGATGAAAGAATTTTGTGAAAATTTGGGGATAAAAAAGAGTTTCTCAACTGTGAGTCATCCTCAGACGAATGGCCAAACCGAGGCCATAAACAAAATTATAAAGCACACTTTGAAAGCTAAACTGGAAGAGAGCAAAGGAAATTGGCCTGAGGAGTTACCTAGGGTCTTGTGGTCATACAACACAACCCCACGGACCACTACTGGAGAGACCCCCTTTTCTTTGACCTATGGTTGCGAGGCCATGGTTCCGGTGGAAGTAGGCTCGGGGTCGTTCAGAAGGGAACACTACGATCCCGATGAAAACGAGGTCAATCACAGACTCTATCTGGACATGATAGAAGAAACAAGAAGCGAGGCCCAGCTACGCCTCGCGGCCTATCAACAAAGGACAACTAGATACTATAATGGGAAAGTCAAAGCACAATCTTTACAAACAGGCGACCTAGTGCTTAGAAGGGTCATGCCTAACACTAAGGTTCCAGGTCATGGAGTTTTTGGTGCTAACTGGGAGGGACCTTACAAAATCTATGCTACTCTTTCAGAAGGAACCTATTATTTCACGGACATGAAAGATAAGGTTATTCCGCGAGCTTGGAACGCGGAGCATCTGAGAAAATACTATCAGTGAGGGCCACGCCCCTGGTAGCCTCTCTCTATGACTACTTAGCATGAATAATTCATACAAAGTACTGGGGGGTAGTGATCATATAGACACCTCCCCTTTATGATGTAATGATTTCTTTGGCCACGCCCCACTTGTCAAACTTTGGGCCTCGCCCCACAATTCGTTTTTAGGGCCTCGCCCCTACTTGTTAAATTTGGGCCACGCCCCTATCAATAAAACTTTTGGGCACCGCCCCTACTTTTTTCATTATACGAGTACGTTTGCTTTATGGATTATGTTTTATTTTGCATTCAAAATAAATTTGCTTGTCTGTTAGCATCTACACTTTAGGGTCCAAGCCATCTCAACGATGCTGGGATCGCACTTGAAACTACTTCAAGGTGACAGTTCATAACTGTTATAATCTACAACGAGTCTAAGCAAAAGGAATACAAATCTAAAGCTATTCAAGGCACTTCGGATCTGCGAACACAGATTACATCTCAACATTTTGAAGGATGGAGTAATTACGAAGCAAATATTATTGCATATCGCAACATCTCAAAAAATTAAACAAGGGAAAAAGCTAGAGCTAAAGCAACAGTAATGTAAGGATTAGCAACTGCGAGGACAGGTTACTTGAAAAATACTGATAAGCAAAATGGGGATTTTTTACACTACTTCAGAAAAATAAACGGATCGCATGGCGATCCCAGAATTCTTGTGACAAATAAAATTATGGAAAAATTAATATTACATTTTCGAGGCATTCAAGGGGTGCCCGCATCCCCAGTTCAGAGTTACATCAAAATTGAGAAATAAATTTACGAGGCAGGTGGGTTTTGACTAGCATCGGCGGCCTTCTTGGCAATCCTCGCCTCTTCCTCCAATCTCGCCTCCTCGGCATCCTCTTCTGCGATCTCTTGTTTAAGGAGCTCAGCGTATTCAGCATTTCCAGGCCCAAGCCGGTCCCAGTCAAAGTCAGGGATTGCACGGATGAATCCCTTCATGAAGGTGACCTGGCCTTGGGCGAGGAATTTTTCTTCGACAGATGACAGAGAGGCTTGCGCAGCAGTTAGTTCGCCCTGGAGTTTTGCGATCTCCTCAGCACTCATTTTAGCAGCCTCTTCGCTGGACTTCTGCAGCTCCTTAAAAGATTTTTCAAAATCATTTCTCTCTTTGCGGGAATTCTTCAAGTCGGTGCGGATCGTGGCAGTCTCATGTGAAAGTTGTTTCTTAAACTCCGCTTCGAGGGATCGCTTGTCTTCAACCTTCTGGAATTCAAGAACCTTGTTCTTTTTATCAAGTTGGAAGAAGTTTTTTGTGTGCGCAGCTTGACGGATGAATGCCTCCACTAAACACTTGGTTAAAGCATTGGCATTCTCCTCGGGAGTGGCCTTCCACCAGTGGGACGCCTCAGCCTCTTTGGTGTACTTGCTCCCCAGCGAAGCGAAGAGATGCTGGGTCGTAGTTGCGTTCACGGTACGGGAAGATGGCTGAGGAGGCCCACCAGGCTGCCCATCCTTCCTGGCTCGCTTCAGAGGGCTCGCATCACGAGATGTTTGAGTTTGATCCCCGGCTGGATTTGTTTCGGATGGAGGATCGCTGACAGGTTTAGTAGCTGGTGGTTTAATGGGAAGAGGAGGAGGAACTTTCGAGCCAGAGACCGTTTTGAGGTCGCCCCTTTCTTGCCGCTTTGAAGGAATGGGGGAGCTTGACCTCTTCCACCGCGAGCAGACATATCTGTAGAGAAATAAAAGACAAGTTATGAACAGTTCAAAAAATGCGGCATAAAGTAAAATAGTTAAGATGCAAAATTAGAAGACAGTTATGCATATGGAGGAAAAAGGAAATGCGATGCAATGTGCAAAGAGTATGGGGTCATATTGCTATATAAAAGTACCCTCTTCGTCTGTTATTGCGACATGAGAAGACGAGGCCTCCTCTCTTATCTTTCTTTTCTTCGAGGCCCGCCTCGCATTTGAAGGCCCCGCTTCAGGGGAAGCATCTATTCCTTTCTTGAGGAATCCGCATTCTATTAGGTTTTCTAGAGAAAGAAGAGTACTAATGTTTCTTTCCTCTGCGGTGGATTTTGTTAATACATCATCAGCTCGCTATTTTTCAACACCTCTTAAGACGGTGCGAACTGGAGCGACTGCGATGCCAAAGGAGTTATTAGTTTGAGAACAAAGAGCAAAGAGTAAGATAAAGGGTTACTGCCTCGATAGCTTACCGGGAAGGTAGTTGAAGCTCGTTTTAACTCGAGGAACCTCGTGTACATAGAAGAAAGGCTCCTTCCACAAGCCCGCATTACTTATTCCGCCTGGGAGAAGGCTTTTCTTGTTGAATTCTGGCCACACTGAAAAGTAGACATAGCCGAAATCCTTGGCTCCACATCTCTTCAGTTGAAGAAAGTAGCCCATTGTCTTCGCGTCTAGGGGTGGATATCCAAGCTTGTGGTAAAGTATGTACAAGGCAATCATGGATTGATAGCCGTTGGTGCTAATCTGGATGGGGGCTAGATAATATGTCTCACAGACATCTTTGATGAATGGGTGGAGAGGATAAGAGACGCCTATCTTCATCAGAGGGATTGTTAGAACCATTCTGGGCACTCTGCCTCCATTCTCTTCGTGGTTAAAGCGATAGCATCGCATTTTCCTCTTAGGCAGAATGATCTTGCCTTCAGGACGGAACCTCTTGACACCCTCTGTGATAGTCTTCACGATCAAGGTTGAAGACATATCGCGGCATGCAAGTACGCAAGGTTTGCCTGCCTTAATCTTTGAACCGGGCTCAATATCTTTGGGGTTAGGCCCATCAACATATATAACTCCCTCCAGCTCTGGTTGAGGGGTAGGGACGTAAGGATCGGGGGAAGCCTCAGGAACGTAGTCATAATCTTTGAAGTTTACGACTCTGGCCACTTCGTCAAGGCCACCATCATCCGAGGAAGGCTCTTCGTAATCATCATCATCAGAATTAGCTTCATTGTCGGCGCCTCCTTCAATATCATAATAGGCATCGCCTAATGAATCTATTGGAGAATCGCTTATATGAATGGGCGACATGGTTTGAGTTGGAGGTATTCTAGAGAGAATTTCTGCTGCCTTAGAGCTAAATTCATCTCCTTTCTTTGTCAACGTTTCAATGTCATGCTCGACGTCAGTCATTTCGGTGTGAGGCTCGTTCTGAGCTGGAAGTACATCCAAATATTGGTCTCGCGAACTAGCAGGACGTTTGTATCGCCACTTATCTAGGGGCACCTCTCTGGTATATTCCTCGTTCGACCACTGCGAGTCGAAGTATAACTTGAACGAGCTCTCGCTAGTACTCGCTGCTCTTGCGATGTTAGCAGTAGCCGCTTCGTTAATTTGTATATGAGGCATCGGAGAAGGTGTCCTTGAACTATCGTCTTGCGACATCTGAAAAGAAGCGAAATGATTTAATGTGTGCTCTTATAGAAAGTAAGTGAAGGGAGGAAAGAGTAAATAGACAGAAGGGCTCTGTGTGTTTTCGCTTCGCTTGTAGGAAATAAGGGAAGGTTCATATTTCTAAAAGAGGGATCGCATCTATATTCCTAAAGGAAGGATCGTATAATCATTGTAACGAGGACGGGATCGCACATTAAAATGGATGATGAGGGATCGCAGTTAATATGGATCGCATCGCATACAATTAAAACTATCTAATCATGCAATTATGATGAAGAACATCAATTTAAATGCAACAGAGGAATGAAGACTTACTTTTTCTTGAAAAAGATTGAAGAAATCTGAAGAAAGTCGAGGTCGCTGGTATTAAAGCCTGAGAATTCTTTGTGTTTGATCCGGGAGCAAACTGACAGCACTTCGGTAATGTGTTTGTAAAGATAAAAAAAGAAATGATTGTGACAGGAGTATATATAGTCATCAGGAGAGAGAAAGATGTAGCACACGTGTCATCATCTCAACCGTTGAACACACATCTCGAGACACAACAACTATCAAACCTCTTCAAATTCTTGGGGTCGCGACTACTCCAACGGTCGTATTCATATCAGTAGCGAGCCATGGCCTCGCATTACGGCGTCACTTGGTTGATACTTCAGTCCATATCGCGTCTCTAATGGCAACATGGACTCGGGGGGTTGTTGTTATGCCCAAATCTGGCATAATAATTATTATGATTTGATTTACTAAATTAACGGTTCATAATTGGTTATGGGCCTAAAAGATGACAATTGGGCCACTAAAGTTCACCATCGGATTCAGCCCGACACAGTTACAGGGCCACCGCGCTCATGATCCGGTCTAAGGGACCGCTTCGCTAGTACATCCTCATTGGGATCGCTTCGCGATGCCAACACATCTGCTGGATCGCTGTCTCTAATTCTTTATTGGAAGGCTCATGGCCAGACTCAGGGTCGCATGAGTAGTTGGACATATGGGATCGCTTCGCATGGCCAGATCCCATGAGGTCGCATGCCAGGTCCTGATTAATTCTCTATTGGCCAATTCTATCCGTTCGAGGCTATGGGCTTCCAGAGCTGGGCCATGGATCACGGATAGGGTTGATGATTCACTGCCATGTCAGCCCTGAACGAATGGGCTTGGACTTTGGTTTATCTCCTAAAACCCTAGCCCGCCTAGGTAACTTGTTGCCCAAGAACTACGTCAGGCTTGATCCCTATAAATATGGTACGTAGGCACCTTGATACGGACGAGAAACAGTTTACCCGAAAACACCTATCAAGCTCAGCCACATCCAAACACACAAATCCTAATCCCTTGTTCTTCTTTTGCTAGCAAAATATCCGTATTTTGCTCCATAAATCCAGCAAACCTCCAAAATATTGTTATACAATATTCTCCCTATAACAGTGTCCAAATTGGTTCTATATTGCTCCATCAGATCACCTATTTTTCACTCCCTTTAACCATACTTGTGTTTTATATATTTTAAAAAGTTGATATGAGAAAGATATGTTAGGATTGCTCTTTCACATGATTTTTCTATTATCGATCTTTCATGTAGGTTCTGTTTAGCCATTTTAGTATTATATAATAAACCACAATTCTTTTCCTCAAGTTTACTATGATTTTAAGCTTTTGGGTGGGTGTTGGATTTGCTTAAGCTCATCGTTTGGTTATGATATGAGGTATTAAAAGTCCTACTAGAGTTTTTCATAAGTGTGACACATGGAGTATATGGTCTTGAGGAGATTTTTTTTTTCTTGCTGCGACTTCATGATTAATATGATGAATTTGATAAGATTAAGTGAAGTTTGATGGGTCTTTGCCAATGTTCTGTTCCTCCACTCTATGTCAGGAGATATGCCAGATGCCTTCTACAATTACTTTTTTACGTGATCATTTGTTAATTTGTGTTTTGAGGTAAGTTTTCTATTAGAATTTTCTAGTAATTTCAAAATTATATTTATATGTTTTAAATTCTGAAATTTTGTTTAATTATGTTTTCGTTCTATTTTATTGATATGAAAATCTGGGTCAAGTGTTATTATTTTGAAGAGTATGATTTTAGATTTTATAAGAATATACGAGTTTTGAGACCCCAGTTGAGTCTATGATCTGAACCCCTATTATCTGCGTATAGTTCCGGATCTAAATTCTGATACTTCTCTAGGACGCACTTAGGTGCAATTTCTGATACCTTAATGAGGGATGCACTACTAAATTCTGGACCGCGTCACCGGTTTGTAGTGACTTCTGAACTTCTGGACCGAGTCACCGGTTTGTAGTGACCTTAGTTAGACTGGTGGTTAAAAGTTATCGTTTCGTAAGTTGTGATTTCTGAAAATAATTATTGTTTTATATTGTATTTTATTTATTGGATTTGACCCGTTGGTTTGTTTGGTTAGTTTGCTTGCTGGGCTTTTTATCTCACTAATTTAATATTTCAGGTTTTGTTCAGTTCGTTGGATTTACAAGGAGCTTGTTAATTGGATTTTTTTATGTAGATCGTGTCACATATTTTGGGTAGCTGCGCTTCTGTTTTATATGCCTTAACTTGTAATTTAATTGTAATAGTTTTTTTTAGAATTTTCGAGATTAAATTTTTGTATTTTACTTTTGGCTCGATCTAATATTGCGAAAAAGTGCGGGATGTTACATTTCTTGTGTATGAGGTACCGATTTTCAACCAAACAAAACAATTATTTTCGCCATAAAAAATAAGTCAATGTGCTGGAAAATGGTGCAATAAAATTTGAGCTATTAAATTCATGAAAAGTTTATAAAATATGCATCTTACAGGACTTGTTCAAAATAGGATTAACAATATTTTGAGAAGGTTTAACATTTTGAGAGTGGTTCAATCTATATATTTGTTTTATTTTCAAGCAAAACATTTGATTTGAGAGTTGAAAGGATGAATTGAATCCGGAAGGATTAAAATTTTACGATCCTCATTTGGATGGAAATTTAAATTGGAAGATTGGATTTTAAGGAATTGATGAATGGTTGGTAAAGGGTTCAAATCTATATCTATCTATACTATTATATTAAAGCCGAAACATTGAAAGTTTTGGTTTTCGGTTTGGTTATCCTAAGTTTTGGTTTTCGGTTTGGTTATCCTAATTATTAAAATAAATAATTAAATTACAAAAACAACTCAAAAAGCTAATTACTAATGTTAACGTAATTATATTCCGATTAAAATTCCTTCATCCACTTCTACTTGGACTCTTTTTTCTGCTCCAACAACTCAATTATTCATTTTTTCTAAAAATT
The DNA here is from genome assembly GCA_036435485.1 of Saposhnikovia divaricata. Classification (NCBI taxonomy): domain Eukaryota; kingdom Viridiplantae; phylum Streptophyta; class Magnoliopsida; order Apiales; family Apiaceae; genus Saposhnikovia; species Saposhnikovia divaricata. The sequence continues at coordinate 129,818,006 of CM071594.1, read as the reverse complement.
TTACTTTTAATTAAAACACTTTACCATTTAATTCAAAACTAATATTACAATAATTAATATATATCCAAAATATCACACCATATCTTTCCGTAATTATTTTTAGTAGTAATTTTTGTAATTAAAACATGGAGTACTTTTTAATTTAAAATTAATCTTGCGATCAATAATATACACCCAAAAATATCTCACCATATATACAAATCATTATTTTTATTAATAAATAACAATCGTTAGATCTAATAATAAGATATATTATATGATTAAATTAATTTACTAAAAATTCAAAGTTCGAACCCGTCAACGACATTTTTAATTTAGAATTTTACAAAATAAAATTTAAACCATGCATTTCATTATATAAATTTATATTAAATTAAAATTAAAAAATTATTAAAAATAAAGATTATATAAAAACATAATTATAATGTTAAATAAATTTTATAACCTATCAAAAGAAACCCGTGCTTAACATTGAAAGTTTTGGTTTTCGGTTTGGTTATCCTAAGTTTTGGTTTTCGGTTTGGTTATCCTAATTATTAAAATAAATAATTAAATTACAAAAACAACTCAAAAAACTAATTACTAATGTTAACGTAATTATATTCTGATTAAAATTCCTTCATCCACTTCTACTTGGACTCTTTTTTCTTCTTCAACAACTCAATTATTCATTTTTTCTAAAGATTTTACTTCTAATTAAAACACTTTACCATTTAATTTAAAACTAATATTACAATAATTAATATATATCCAAAATATCACACCATATCTTTCCGTAATTATTTTTATTAGTAATTTTTGTAATTAAAACATGGAGTACTTTTTAATTTAAAATTAATCTTGCGATCACTAATATACACCCAAAACTATCTCACCATATATACAAATCATTATTTTTATTAATAAATAACAATCGTTAGATCTAATAATAAGATATATTATATGATTAAATTAATTTACTAAAAATTCAAAGTTCGAACCGGTCAACGAAATTTTTAATTTAGAATTTTACAAAATAAAGTTTAAACCATGCATTTCATTATATAAATTTATATTAAATTAAAATTAAAAATTTATTAAAAATAAGGATTATATAAAAACATAATTATAATGTTAAATAAATTTTATAAAGAAACCCGTGCTTCGCACGGGTTATAAGTTAGTATTATAAATTGCTGCATAACCCATATCTTAGGTTTGGTATCCATATTTTGGTTCGATTAATATTTTTAGTTTTATTTTGATCCATGGACTATCCATTTTTTTGGTTTGTTTAAGATCCATCTACATATTTGACCCGTTTTTAAATACAAAAAGTTAATATGTAAATTTAAATATCATAAATGTCACTTATAATATTTATGGTAAGCTCCTAATAGAAAATTGAATTAATTTTTTAATTTTGGTAACTTCATTAATGCAAATTATCAGAAAATCTATACAATAAAATATCTAATTGTATTAATTCGTTAAATGGGTTTATTATAACATATAAAAGTAACACTTTATTTAATTTATATTATTCTTTCACAATTGTATTGTTTGATTGTAAATATATAATTATATGATTTATTTAATTTACCATTATTATATATTTTTATTTTTGTAAAATAATATACCGCATATAATCTAGTATAATTAAACCGGAGTTCTCCAACACCCCAAACAAGTTCACACTTCACACTTCACACAATATTGATGTTTATCTATATCATTTAGGTTTAGTTTCCTCTAATATTTTAATGAGAGTAGGGAGCCTGAGATATATTTCAAGTAAGTTCCCTGAGATAAATACTTTTTATATATAAAAATGGTGTGGATATTTTAGTAATTTCAGAGATTTTTAATTAACCCTACGGGCTCAGCAAAATTTAAAAATTATTTTATATGTATCTTAGGAAAAATTCCTGGGATATATCTCAGGATCCTTTTTCTCTATTTAAATATTTCTAAAGTTTCATATGTTTCTTTCATAATATTGGAATTTAATAAACACAATAACGCAACTCGTTGTATAAATCTTGCATGCACTCGACTATCATGATTTCGCAAATGCTGTTTTGGTGTGATCAAATTTTTAATATTATAAGCCACCTTCTGGGAAAATTTACATGATCTGAATTTTGCTAGGGAACTATATATTTTTTTAATACTAGCATATAATCCGTGCATTTGTACGGATTTCTTTTGTTATGTAATAAAATTTTAATTTATATAACAATCATATTTATATATAATCATTATTTTCAATAATTCAAATAATTTAAGATAAATTTAATTAATGATATGCATGTTTTAAAATTTTTATTATAAAAATTTAAATATGGCATTGACGGAATTCGAACCTTGAAATTTTAGTAAATTAACTTAATCATATGATAAATCTAAACCATTAGATCTAACGATTCTGATTTTTTACTCGAAATCTAATGATCATTATTCATTGTATAGGGATTTCTATTATATTTTGTTGCTGACTAGAATATATGGTGAGATATTTTTGGGTATATATTAATTATTGAAAGATTATGTTTTAAATTAAAAGTTAACGCGTTTTAATTAGAAAATATTTTATAGATTGAAAGATACGATATTTTAGATGTTTACAAAAGTGGTGTGATATTTTCGGGTATATATTAATGATTGGTAAAAATAGTTTTAAAACAAAAAGGTAACGTGTTTTAATTAGAAAGAAAATATTAATGATCATAAGAAATGGTACGATTGATGTTTAGCGTTTATAAAAAGTAATATATTTAACTAAAAGTAAATGTGAAAAAAGCAATCGACTAATTACCATTGATTATATTATGCTATTAAGAAATTGTACGATTGATGTTTTTAGGTGTTTATAAAAGGTAATATTATCAATTAAAATTAAACATCTTTTAATTTAAAAAGGCAATCGGTTAATTATCATTAATTATATTATTTTATTCGAAAACTGCACCGATAAACTTTCAATGCCCGTGCGATGCACTGGTTTTTTTATTATGCTATAAATTTTATTTAAAATTACAATTATATTTTTATATAATTATTATTTTAATAATTTTTTAATTTTAATTTAATATACTTTTGTTTACGGATTATACTCATGTTTCCTTATTATAAACAACATATACAAAATTCTACTATATTTTGTTAATAATTGAAAAATATGGTGTGATATTTTCGGATCTATACTATATTATAAAAGATGAAACATTAAAAGTTTTGGTACTGTACGGTACTTACCTTATTTAATTGTTTTACTTTATTACCATTAATTATTTTACTTAATTATAAAAAAACAGAACAAAATCTTTTTTCAAAATATTACACGCAGCTCTTCCCAACACTTCTCCTAAATAATAAATAACCAATTACCTTTTATACTATTATTTTTTCTAAATTTTATAACTAAAATCTCTTTTTTCCAAAAATATTGTAGTTCTAATTAATAAAATAAACTAATAATATTAATTGATTACCTTTTCCACGGTACGGTAATAAACTAATAATATTACAATTACTAGTAACTAACTGAATACCTTTTACAACTAAAAGGTAATATCTTTCAAAAATCATCATTTTAATTAATGAAATAAACTAATAATATTATAATTATTAATAACTAACTTCTTACCTTTCCAACTAAAAGGTAATATCTTTTTTATATTTTCAAACAAAAATATCTCATTTTCAAACTTGATTTTTTTTTTCTTAATTATCCTTACTTAAATATTTATTATTGGTAGAAACATGTATTTCTATTTTATAAAATCAAATAATGATATTATAGTTTTTAATAAATAACAATTACCTTTTTCAACTAAAACACATTATCTTTTCTAACTTTCTGACTAGAACCTCTCATTTCCAAAAATATCACGGGTCATTCTATTAATGAAATAAACTAATAAAATTATAATTACTAATAACTAATTGATTACCTTTTTCAGCTGAAATGTAATATATTTTCTAACTCAAATTTCTTTTTTCCAAAATTTCTTTCATTATTTAATTATCCTTACTTAAATATTTATTATTGGTAAAAACATGTTACCTTTTATATTTTTAAATAACTAATTAATTTCATTTTTATATTCTAAAAATACTACGGACAACTATATTTGAATTTTTATATTCTAAAAATACTACGAACCAAGGTAAGAAGAAAATTCAAAATTTGAATTTGTCTAGGGTTCGTAAGCCGATAGAAGTCCAAAAGGGTAATCAGGTAAGCAGATCACAAGCAAAAGGGGATGAAGATAAGGCTCTCCTTGATTTCATAATGGCAAATTCAGATTTAGTGGACAAAAAGGTATTGGAAGACTTTTGTAGAGGAAGTAAGCAAGCTATAATGGATGATCTAAACCAAATTCATTGGAAAAGCCTTAAGAAGAGCAAAGTTTTTGTGTGGAACGAAAAATTAGAAAGTAAAATTCTGCCGAATAAGACTTTCGCTGATGTTCTGAATAATGGAGTTTCGCCAATTACCAATAAAGATGAGGAAGCAGATAAGGGAACCTGGTCTTTAGTAAAGCGAAAAAAACAACCGAAAACGGGGATGATTTCAAACCATAGTACTATTTTCCTCCATGGTATCCCAGCAAGCACCATGGCTAGAGAGATATGGAATCTATTTAAAAGTTGTGGAGTGATAATTGATATTATCCTTCCGAAGAAAAGGGATAATAGAAATCAAAGATATGGTTTTGTTAAGACCACTACAGAAATGGAAGCAGGGTCAATAATCAATAACGCAAAAGAAATGGGAGAATTGGGGTCTAAATTACGAATGTCTATTAATCAGCCTCGTCAATTACATTCAGGTACTCACTCATTTCGAGACTCTCATGAGAATTTAGCATCAAAAGATAAGTTAGTAAAGCCTAAAGTGGTTGAAAAGGAAGAAGATTTAAATGAGGAAATTCCATTTGCTAAGAAAATGTTCGAATACATTGAAGCAGAGGTAGACTCTGAAGTGGAAACTGGACTTTTCCAAACAAAGGTGGGGTTTTCCAAAATAAATGAAACACCTATAAGTCTTCAAGAAAAGTTATCTCGAGAAGGATTGGATTTTATAAAAGTGGCAGGATTATCGGAAAGAAAGTTTCTTCTTAGAACAGAAAATGTTGAGGGTTGGAAAAATTTTGTTGAAGATCCATTGTTAGCCTGGTTCACGAAAGTCAGATCATTTAAAGAATCCGACCTCCTAATGGCTAGAACAGTATGGTTGGAATGCAGAGGTTTGCCCATGAATGCATGGATTGAAAGTAATTTAAAAGCTTTCACAAAGTCTTTTGGGGAATGGATTTCTTGGACATATCAAAGGGATAATATGAATGCATTATTTAATCCCTTGATTTGCTTATCGACAAGCAGATTACATTCTATAAAGGGAGACATGAAGGTATTGGTTAAAGGGAAAAGTTGAAATATTTGCTTCACAGAAAAAGATGGTGGTGAAATTTTAAAAGGCATGTTGTCTCCAATGGAGGAGTCTTCCATCAGTTTAAGAAGCAATTCAACGGATGGTGAAAGTCCTAAAGCAGAGAACAATAAAATTAAAGCAGGGGCTGCTGAAAGTGACATCAAAGATGATCTGTCTAAAGGCATAGTTTTAGAATCAAGTGATCAAGAAAATGATAATGACAGAATATCAAATAGGGAAGAGGGGAAAGATAACAATGGATGCAATATATCTCAAAATGATGAAGTGAGCAAGGACTTAAGTCCAGAGATAAGTCTTTCAGGTAGTGGCATTGAAAGAGTGTCAGCTAGTGAGGAGGAAAATAATTTTAGTTGCTTCAAGGAACCTCAAAAAGATTCAAATCTTATATGTAAGTATCAGATACCAGGTTATCTGCTCAGCTGGAAGAGCAATCCTCAAATGGTAAAAATTCAGGATTGAATCCACAAACCTCCCTCTGCAACAATCTAGGAGATTTGAAAATGGGAAATACAAAAGGCAGACCTAGGAAAAAACTTAAATCCTCAAAAATTCCTTTTGATCCAGGACTTAGTAAATTAAAGCTTGCTAAGAAAGGAAAAGCCTCTGGTGGAAAAATGGTTAAAGAATATGTTAAAAAACTTGACAGGGAGCTTCTTAGACCAGTCCCAAAGGAACATGGTGATTGTAATAACCCTGATTTTTTACTACTGTAGAAAAGACCCGGATGAATAGTAACTTCGGTGTGTAAGAAAAACAAATCCCACCCATAATTATTTAATGGAAATTTGAGGATGATTAATTCATATTAAAATTATATAAGCAAAATGAGTGTATGTAAAAGCCGTCAAAAATTAGTAAATCACACTTCGTAAGAAATTACGATTTTTGAGAAAGCGATAAATACGAAAGCCGTGACATGGCCAAGGACTTTATAAACATGAGAATATTATGGAATAAGAATTAAGAAGATATTGGAGAAATGAGAACCACTTGAAGAGATTTTATTAAGAACATTTTTAAGGAGTGGTATAACATTGCATGGAAAATTAAGTAATAAACTTGGAAAATAACCAAGGGCAATACCCATGCAAAATCCATGCAAATTACATGCAAGGTGGTTGATTTAGCTAGTAACCAAGCCAAGGAACTAGGTAACTAGTAGTTGGTAGCATGGTTAGAAAACCAAGTACTAGTTAGAAACAAACCAACTAGTTAGGAAACATAGTTAGCATAAAAGATGGATCACCAAGCAAATTGTGTAGGCTTTTTAGAGTTGGAAAATCTTGACCAACTAGCCATAGCCTTTATACATATAAGATATTAGCACATTATTGTAGTTAAAAGAAAAAGCAAAGCAAGTAGCAAACACCACTTCTCTCTTCTTTTTTTCTGCATTCTGCTGAGCAACAGAACAAGGAGGAGAAAATAATTTTTTTCCTTGCCTTCCACTATCTCAAATATTCCCAAATTAAATCCCAAGGTTCTTCAGAGTACTAGTGAGGTACGTTTTAATTTTCATAATATTATATGAATCCTAGCATACCTAGAAAAATTGTCAAAGTTGCTTGGTGAATAGTGATCTTATGAAATCTTGTTTTTGGATCTTAAAGATTAAGCCATATATTGATCAACCAAGGAGTTTGAGAAGGATTTCAAGCCTTGTTGAGATACTTTGAACTTCAAGGAAGGTATAATTTCTTAACCCTAGTAGCCATTGCAAGATTTTAAGCTTGGTTTGATGAGATCTAAAAGTTCTAGTGATAAAAATGTTGGATCAAGTTTGATTATTGGAAAATCTTGGATATTGATGAAAATTGTTGTGATGAAAAATTTTGTTATGTTATATGAAGTCATGAGAGTAGATAAAATTTGAGTTTGGTATATTTGTGATGATATTGAAGTGGGTGGAAATTTTGGAAGTTGTATGTCTTGTAATAAGTGGTTTTGACAAATCTGCAAATACCCCTGTTTCAAGCTGTGATTCGGAACCCTAAATCTACTCCCCTGGAAACCTACCTTATATGCTTGGAAAGGTCTTGATCTGTAGTTTTTAGAAATGTAAAGTTTAATTCCAAGGGATTTGTAGATTTTAAGTTATGGACGATTTAGTGAGATGTGTTCTGAGTAGGGAGTTGTAGAGAATTGTCCCCTTGTAAATAATTTTTGGACCCTTAAAATCGGTGTTGAACCTATGGTAAAAATTGAGTAGCAAGTTCTTACAGTGGAGTAGATGACATAAAAAGAATTAGGTGAAAATTTGAATTTTCCAATTTTATAAAAATCGTAGAGTACAAACTGCGCAGTAGGAAATCCCTGCAGGAAAGAGTATGGTTTAAGGGCTTGGTTAAGGACCTTAGAAAAATCCTTGGGATGTGTGAAAATTATATTTACACCACATTGCAGTGAAGAAAGTATAAGAAAAAGAATTTTGTAAAAAGAATTATTTTTTTCGATTTTATAAAAATGTTAGAGCGAAGTGCGCGCGAGTGAAAAATCACCTAGGAGGTTAGTTTAACGTAGTTTTAAGAGTACTCACTTGTGTTTCAAGTTTGAGGAATGGATTCGAGTCGAATGGGTAACGAATGTGATAAAGTGATGACATGGTCATATGGGAGGGTTAGTGGTCACAAATTGGAGTCTTTAAGTTGGTCTTACATCCTTTAAAACCTTACGATTAAGCAGTGTTGTTAAGGTACTAACGTACGAATATTGATCATGTATAGATCTTCGTTCCACGTCGCGAGCTCGACCACCCCACCCTACCAAGGCAAGTTTACTTTTCAAAACTTATATATAAGGATTTTCACTTTGTGGCTTTCAAACGTATTATATGCTTATGTTTTATGAGGTTATGTTGAAGTTTGAGATATATGCACATATGTGTTTGTACACCCTTGAACTTAGAATGAAAATGTTTTCTTCGGACAACGACTCTAGCAATAGAGGTCGTAGCGGTCCAAATATGCTATTGACCGGGGAGCGGTGTATTACTGTATCGTGATTAAATTGCGAAAACCCGAAGGGTCATTCGGGAAGTATCGTATACTTAAGTATTTATTATCTTTACATTATTATAAATACTCAAGAATATCTATCTTGGATTAAAAGCTTATTTTAATTAAATAATTATTTTATTAATTGTTTATATTAAATCTCAAAATATCATTTATTAATTATTGTTCATTATTTTAAAGACAAAACTAATCCAAGATACCTTCATCATTTTCAAACTCGAACTCTTTCGAACTCAAAACATTTTCGAAAACCCCCGGTCAGGTTTTGCTTCTTGTACGATTTCAAGAATTATCGGTCGACTGATGTCGGACCTCAACTACTAAGTTTTCAATCAAAATAAAGTTTTTAAAAGAAAAAGAAAAAGGGGACTCGGGCAGGTGTGCGAATCGTTGACGAACGATTCCCGGGATGTGTAAGCGGCCGTGAGCCAGGCGGTCCATCAATTATTATTCCGGCCCAGGTGTTGCCGAAGGATGATTACGGATGTAGTTTTCATCGAGGGTGATTACGGATGTAGTTTTCACCCGAGGATAGTTACGGATGTAGTTTCTATCCTTCTACCGGTAGAGAAGACCCGCGGATTATTGGACTTGGATGTGGCGACTGATCTTCGTCAATCCCTGTCAGGTTTTTATGTTTTCTTCCAGTCCCATCCTCCACTTTGGAAAAATACTCAGACACTGCTTCTTGGGCCTAAGTTCCAAGTTGCCGATAGTGTGGTTTTTGATAAGAAAAATATTAACATCGTGCAGTATCTAGAACTGCAAGATTTTCTATAAAGATTGGCACGTGTTAGAGTACTCTTGCAATTATTTCAAAGAATGAAATGTTTTTGAATGAGAAACCTTCTAAGCTAATGGAAGGAAAGAGGTTTGCAATGATGTATTCCCTGTACAGTATGTTAACCGTAGAGTGTTTTGCCGAAAATGATATGCTCATATGTATATATTTTCAAACTTGAGATATATTGAAATGGGGACCTTATAAGGGTTCATATGTTATTCTTAAAGCTCCTTAGTGAGTATAGATGTTTTATTCAAACTCGGACATATATATTGTCCAGTTATGTTTTGAAATCTGAGATATATACCCATATAGTTGGGAATGTTTTCGAAATAAACCACATTATTATTTTTTTTCAAAATGGTGAACTTGCTTAGCATTATGTAGCTCATTCTTTCTTTATAAAAACTTTTCAGAAAGAGAAGAATTTGGCCGATTAACTCTGCACCAGCAGAAGAGGAGTAGAAGATTTACCCCGGAGATGATTTAGTTCCTGATAAACACTACAGAGTAAGTCTGATAGGTTTTCAACTGTAATAGTAAGACTTGTCTTCAAGTGTAGTTGTATAAGTGGAAGTGCATAAGATTCTGGATTGTACAGATGAATTGTAATATTTAGTGTTACTTTTGATTATCGTTTCTGAGGCTCTAACTTGTTTGTGCGTAAGATTAAGGTCTGGATGGATGTATCATTGAGTTGTAAAGTTAATACAGGTATGATATGGTTGGATGGTGATGTGACGACTTGAATCTTTGACCTCGGATTTGGGGGCGTCACAGTGATGTCATAAGAAAAGAAGCTGATGAAATTGTTAAATGTGCTCAGGATTTGGGACTTGAGCTTATTGGGGATAAGGATATTGATAAGTGGATTTTATATCCACTATTTAACTTCCGTTCGGACTTAAAACGTTTGCAAGTTCTCGAGTTTCGTTGCCATTTGATATGTTTTTGTGTAAATTGTGTAGGTTGTATAGTTGAAGGCATTATGGTGCTAAAATGGTGTTATGGGTGGTGTGAAATTAATCTAGAGCTTGTGGAAGAAATTCGGAGTGGAAATAAGTCAAGTAGCAGAAGCATTTGAGCCTGTCCAGGGGACCCTAGGTGCAGCAGCGCGCATTTGGGTGCTACAGCGCAGCAGGTGGGCATTTTCCAGGGTCTAGCAGGCGCAAGAGCGCTCGTTTGGGCGCTATGGCGCGCATCCAAGGGCTACAGCATAAAAGGCAAGCGCAGCAGCGCTCGAGAGAGCATTTTCCAGGGATTAGGAGGCGCTGCAGCGCTCTATTTGGGCGCTAAAGCGCTCGAGCGGCTTGGCTTGGCAGACTTTTATTCCTTTAACCGGGTCAATTGTTTGGGCCTATTTTATTAGGGCATCTTTATATGTATTATGTTGGACCTAAAAACATATCTATCATCAGTTAGAGTTTTTTTATCATCGATCAACATTATTATCTTAGAACAAGATTTAGAAAGGGATTTTCAAGCTAGTGATAAGGAAGGAGGCCTAATCTATTTTGGATCTTTTGTACTCTTCTACACTATTTGGGGATTTATCTCTTACCCTAATTCTCTTCTATTAATTGTTTTCTAGAATCATGTTTTCTCAAGAACCCATGATGGTGAAAGGTTCGAATATGAACTAATCACTATCATGGGGTTCCAATGGATTCGATTTCATAATTATTGTGTTTGACATGTGATTGATGTTGGGTGATTTAATTGCGATAATCTAGTATGGTTGATTTAATTGATAGATGTTTAGCTAGCATCTAATTTATTAATTCTTGTTGATTGCGAAAGTGGATTCAAGAATTGAGATTTTTCCATATTAGCATGGGTTCATGAATTAATTTAATTTTTCATGATTAGTAGTATGATTTAACCAATGCATATTGCCCCATGTAATTATAAAAGATACCTTGTGCTTAAACCATTTGCTTTCCAGATTGTATAGACATATACGATTTGATCGTAATGTGGTGTCCTCTTGATTTCTATCTCTTGTGGATATTAAGTGGTATGATACGAGTGTATTGAAAGGTAGCTCGTATTATCGATGCGTTATCTGATTAATTATTTTGTTTATCACCTATGTCGATTTAATGTGTCAACATTTAGTGAAGTTTCGATGAAATTGGAATCCCATGTTTTCTCATATATAAGAACTCTTAATTGTTAATTTATTCTCGCTTAGTTAATTAAGATAGTTTAATTAAAAACCCAAATTTGATAATTGATCAAGCATTAAGAAGTAACCATACACTGTTGCATAAGTACTAAAATTGGCATTACACCTAGTCTCTGCGGAACGAATCTTACTTATCACTTCCTATTTGTGATCGCGTATACTTGCGTGTTTACGAGTCAACAGATATTCTAACTAAGGAGGTTGTGAAGCAGCTCCAAGAAGGAGGGCTGTAATCCAATTCTCAGTTCCTAACAAGTTGTGTTTATATTTTTTTTTTACAAAATTTAATGAAGGAGTTGAAATTATTGTCCTGGAACTGTAGAGGTCTAAGCAATAATGTTGCTAGAAGAAACCTCAAGGAATTGATTACAGCTTCAAAAGTAAATGTAATCTGCATTCAAGAAACAAAGTGTGAATTTTAGACTACTAGCAGAAGAACTCAATTTAGAGTGACTACTCTCATGGTTGGGTATTTCAACAATCTCAAGGGCTTTCTGGTGGACTACTGTGCTCTTGGGACTCAAGCATTCTGTCTTGTTTAGGCTTGGCTCAATCCCAAAATTGGATTTGGTTGCAGATGAGTTTAGTCTCTTCTGGGGGAAAAATTAATTTGGTGAATTTTTACAGCCCTTTTAGTAAAATATGCAAAAAGAATCTCTGGAAGGATCTACAGACCATAGTCAATCTAAGTCAGGAGGAAACATGCTGTTTGTTAGGGGATTTTAATTGTGTTAGAAATTCCATAGAAAAGGTGAATTGTGAGTACAGATCAAGAGACTCATTAGGATTTAATTTATTCATAAAAGATTTGAATCTCCTGGATATAAAACTTTTAAATTCTAATTTTACCTGGTTTGACTCAAAGGGAAAAAAGAGTAAGCTGGATAGATTCTTACTCAATATGAAATGGTTTGAGAGTGGACAATGGGTTATAAAATCTGTTGGAAGGAAACAATCAGATCATAAGGCCCTAGTATTGATGGTAGAAGAGCAAAATTGGGGTCCAAAACCATTCAAAGTTTTTAACTGGTGGCTGAATGAAGAATCTTTGAATAATTCTTTGAAAGACTTCTGGGATAAGAGAGATCCTCAAGTTAATTGTAACATTCAGTCCCTCATCAAAGAAATCAAGTCGGTGATCAAACCCTAGGGTAAGTATGCAAAGTCAGAACTGGAAAATAGAATTCAGATTTTGGAAAATGAATTAGAAATTCAAGATCAAAGTCTTAAAATTTCTAATACTGCTCAAAGAATTCAACAAGAATTGGAATCTTGTTACATCAAAAGAGACTATTCTCTCAGGCAGAATGAAAGAGTACATTGGTATACTCAAGGGGACAGAAATACTAAGTTTTTTCATCAATCAATGCTACGAAGAAGGAATAAAAGTAACTTGAGGAAAATTTTATGGAAAGGAAAATGGATTACAAATCCTAGAGGAATTAAGGAGGTTTTCCTTGAATATTTCTCAAGTTTTTTTAGTGTTCATTCAGACAGGGAATTGCTGCGAATCGGTTCAATCCTTAATCATAAATTGGATGTAGATGAGAAATCGTTTTTGGAGGCCAATTTTACAATGGAGGAACTGGATCTTGCTATTTCTCAGACTGCAAATGACAAAGCCCCTGGGCCAGATGGTATGAACATGAGAACTCTAAAACTTCTTTGGCCAAATATTAAAGACACTATGCATTCAAGTTTCCTGGATTTTGCTCATAATTCAAAGGTACCAATTGGCTTCAATTCCTCTTTCATCACTTTAGTGCCTAAGGTGAAAGAACCTAAGGAAGTGCGGGATTTCAGACCTATAAGCCTCATAAATTGCACAGCAAAGCTGCTTACTAAAATCTTAGGAAACAGACTGAATCCTTTGATGAGTAAACTAATAGATGATACCTAGACCGGTTTCATTATGGGGAGGCAAGCAGCAGAAAGTATAGTGGTAGTAAAAGAGGTTTATCATAGCTTGAAAAGGTGTAAAAAGAAAGGTTTTATCCTAAAACCTGATTTTGAAAAGGCTTTTGATACCATCAAGTGGGATTTTTTATTTCAAGCTATGAGAGAGCTAGGATTTGGAGATAGGTGGAACAGTTGGATTGAGGGATTCTTTAAATCAATAAGAATTTCTATTCTTATAAATGGTTCCCCAACAAGTGAATTTTCACCTCACAAGGGACTTAGGCAAGGTGACCCTTTGTCACCTTTGCTCTTTAATCTAGCAGGGGAGGTGTTGAACAAAATGTTACAGAAGGCAAAAAATTTGAAGATTTTTCAGGGGATTGAAATAAATAAAGTTGGAGATCAAATTACACATCAGCAGTTTGCAGATGACACAATTATCTTCATCAATGAAGATCTGGAATCCGTAAGAGGCATTAAGAGAGTCTTGCAGTGTTTTCAAATTTTGTCAGGGTTAAAGTTCAATTATCACAAAAGCAATCTCTACTCTTGCTCCTCAGATGCAGACTAGCTAAATCAAGAGGCTCTGCTTCTAGGCTGTAAAATTGGTTCTTGGCCAATGAAGTATTTGGGTGTCCCTATTGGTCTCTCAAATAAGAAAAAGGTCTTTTGGAAACCCCTTATCCAGAAAATGGACCAGAAACTGGCCTCCTGGAAAGCAGAGTCCCTTAATGAGGCAGGGAGATTAGTCCTCTTGAAATCAGTAGTGGAAAGCTTACCTGTGTACTGGTTAAGCTTATTCAAAATGCCTAGAGGCATCAGCAATCACCTGGAAAGATTGAGAAAGGACTTCTTTTTGGGGCATAATAAAAATGGCAATTCTTCAAAAGGGAATAAAATGCATCTGGCTGCCTGGAAAGTCATTTCCTCTCCTAAAAAGGCAGGAGGACTGCGTTTAACCAAATTTGAAGTCAAGAACCTGGATTTAATGAGTAAATGGATCAGTAAATGGCACTCAGATAGAAATAGAAGTTGGAATAAGTGGATAAGAAGCAAGTACATGTGTTATAAAGGTGGAGATTTAGTAAGCAATCTACAGGGAAACAACAAGTCAGAGTTCATATCTGATTTGATGGATCTACAGAGCAATTTTGTGATAGGTAATGATCTCGCTTTAAAGAATTTTCACTGGAAACTAAATAATGGAAATTTGGTGTTGTTTTGGGAATACAATTGGTTCCAAGGAAGCCCTTTGAAGGATTCCTTCAAAAGTCTCTTCAGAATTTCAAAGTTAAAAGAAGTGGAAGTTAGCATTTTCTATGACTTGTGGGATTGCTACGACCATGAGAGTGAAGTTTTCTGGAACAGGAAGCTGAGAAATTCGTAAACAGAAGATTTAATATCTTTAGAGAATATCCTAAGCAATTTGAATTTTTCGAGCTGCAGTGATAAGGTAATTTGGTCTCCCACTATGATACCTTCTCTGTAAAGGATGGACTCAAGATAGTTCACGATTCCTTCCATTATGATTTAGTGGATTGGAATTTCTTTTGGAGCCTCAAAGTGCCAGCAAAAGTTCTTACTTTCCTTTGGAAGATTCACCAAAAAATTTTACCTACAAAATGTTTCCTCTTTGCCCGACTAGGAAATTCTTTTTGCTCTTCGGTTTGCAGTCTTTGTAACACACATGAGGAATCTGTGGACCATCTTTTTTGGAATTGTTTATGTACAAAAGCATGCTGGAGATCAGTACTTGGTTGGTGGGGTCTTTCGACTAAAAATGTCTTTGCAGGATTGGCAAAAATGTGGAGTTCAGCTAGATGGTTTAGCCCTCCACACTTAAAGAAAATTTGGCAAATTGTCTTAGTGGCTACCTTGTGGACTGTAAGGTTAATGAGAAACAAGGTCATTTTCAAAAATCAGGTGTACAAGCTTGATTAACAAAGACTCAATGATTTGGTGGGAGCTAAACCTTGTGGGATCTGTTACAAGGTCTGAGAGCATGAGAAAACAATGCTTGTTCCTGTCAGGTTATGATTATATAGGTTTCATTGATGGTAGTTGGACTAATAGAAATGGAGTCATTCAAGCAGGCATTGGAGGTTTCTTAAAAAACTCGGGAGGAGAAACCAAAATGTCTTTCTCAGGACCAGTATTGAAGCCAAGTCCTTTTCATGCAGAGTTGGAAGCACTTAACACATTCTTGCAGCTGGTTTCAGGTAAGGGCCTTGTCAAATCTAAAATGGCCCTAGGTTCAAATCAAAATTCTCAAGAAGAAAGGATGGACTTATCTCTAAGAGAAGCTCACATTTTAGTAAAAAAAAATCTCCAGGCATGATAACTTTGAAGCTGATAGGCTTGCAAAAAATGGAGCGAAAAGTACTAAGTTCTCTTGTTTGTGGTTATAGCATTATCTCAATTAATCATTTTGTGGTTAAGGGTTTTATTTGATAAAGAATTCTATAGTTAGGCCCATTCCAGTTAATTATTTTGAAAAGTGAAGAATGTTTTCGGGCCCATCTACTACAAGCCTGTTTAGCTGGGACGGAGTGGTGGTATCTTTTTTCTGGTTTGGGTCCCTGTTTCACAGAGTCTGTTAATTGGTTATGTCTTGGGCTTTGTTTTATGGGGTTTTGATCTAGTTATTTTGATGGGTTATATTAATTATCTACTAGTGTTTTATTTTTGTTTCGTCTTCAGCCTGCAAACCGAGCCTGTTTGGTTGCAGTTCTATTATCGTAATTTGTAAGTCTTTGGCCTTTTGGGTCTAATGAATGAATTCCTACTTTTTGAAAAAAAAACAGTAAATTTTTTAAATTTTTTTTTTGTGCTGGATGGATAGAGGGTAAAAAATAATAACTTTTTGTATTGGGTGTCATGACGGAACTCTTATACTAGATTAGATATGAGGTGTTCTTTATTATTTGTTTTATAAGGTGTTTGTTAAGGAGTGCAACTCTGTATATATATATATATATATATATATATATATATATATATATATATATATATATATATATATATATATATATATATATATATAGGCCTTTGCTCCATACAGAACACTCTTATATAACAAACAATAAAGAACGCTATAAAATCAATTATTCCAATAGATCCAGGGGCACCCAATACAAAAAGTTCTTATTTTTTTTATCTTCTATCCATCCAGCAAAAAAAAAAAATTTTAAAAATTTTTTGAAAAAAATCACTATTCATGATGACGTCACTGCTGATGTCATCATGAACAGTGATTTTTCCAAAAAAAATATTTTAATTTTTTTTTTGCTAAATGGATAGAAGATAAAAAAATAAGAACTTTTTATATTTGTTGTCATGACGGAACTCTTATATTGAATTAAATATGAGGTGTTCTTTATTGTTCTTTATATAAGGTGTTCTTCATGGAGTACAACTATATATATATATATATATATATATATATATATGTATATATATATATATATATATAGAGAGAGAGAGAGAGAGAGAGAGAGAGAGAGTTGCACTCCATAGCAAACACCTTATATAATAAACAATAAAGAACACCTCATATCTAATATAATTTAAAATTCCGTCATAGCACCCAATACAAAAAGTTGTTATTTTTTTACGCTCTAGCAAACCAGCAAAAAAAAAATTTGAAAATTTAATGTTCATTGATGACGTCATCAGTGACGTCATCAATGAACAGTAATTTTCAATTTTTTTGCAGACTTGATAGAGGGTAAAAAAATAACAACTTTTTGTATTGGGTGCCCCTGACGGGGCCAAAGGATCTAATAGATCTAAGGTGTTCTTTGTTGTTTGTTATATAAGAGTGTTCTGTATGGAGCAAAGGCCTATATATATATAGAGCTCAAAAAAGATATTATCTTTTACGAAAAAGATATTATCTTTGAAAAGATATTATCTTTTATATATATATATATATATATATAGTTCAAAAAAGAGGTCGAAAATGACAACTGAAAAATGGAACTTGCAATCAGAAATTCAGTTGCATGTGATTGCATTCAGTTGAATGCTATACTATATGTTTGCAGATCAACCTGTGATATTTGGGCTCCAGTAGAGGTTTAAGTAGTCTATTCCAGTATTTACAACCTGGAAAATGGCAGTTGTTTTATAAGTTTCCTGAGTTTCAGATTTGGAATTCCAGAATTATTTCCGAAAATTAAGTATCATTTTTTAATCTGTGAAGTATATATACATATATTATTTTTTTTATTTTTTTTTGAATATTTTGGATTAGAGCATTTTACAATGAGTATCTGTTCATTGACAAATCTTGGTGATAAGCGAGTTTCAAACCCAGAATCTCTGGGTCGACTAGAGGTATTTTTTATTTTTAAGATACACCTCTAATTTGATTGTATCAACTAAACATTCAGATTAGTTTAGGGTGGGGTATTTTTAAAAACTCTAATATTTCTCCCTAAATATTAGTATTTATTCCTTTTTAGTGATGATTTCAAATATACTTATGTCGCTAGAGGTGGCCGAGGTGGCCAAACGGCCGTGCCGTGCGGGCCGTGCCGGTTTGGCCACGTGTGTAGACAATGGAACAAACCGCATTAAACATGTTAACAAAATTACAAACAAATAAATTCTAAAATCTAAAATAAATCTAAAAATATAAGATACACGCTATTCTTCTCCTTGTTCGGTCCCCGATTCCGATGAAGAATCCATTATCAGCCACAGATCGTCTTCTCCATCCGAATCATCCGCTTTTCTTCCTTGTTGTCTTTTTTCGGCTTGATCCCAATCTTTTTTGCAAACACATATTTTTATTGAATCGGGTGCAAGACTTGATCTCTTCTCGTCTAACACTCTTATACCCGCTCTAAAAGCGGATTCGGATGCAATTGTAGAAGCGGGTACTACTAAATATCTTTTGCAATTTTTACTAAAACCGAAAATTGTAACTCATGATTTTTCCACCATGTTAATATATCGAAATCATCATTTAACTCATAATGATACGAAAAAAATTCATGCAACATACTAAAAGCAGTAGTGGGAATACTATTACTAGATTCGAAAATCATAAATTTTGGCTTTTTGTTAGTTAATATCGATGCAATTGTTTTATTAAATCTACTACCACCACTACTACTACTTTTAGGTGGCATAGAAATTTGAGTTTTAGCATTATATATATCAACAAGACGATACAAATAATCTAAAAATTTTGAACATATAATTCGCAATTATATGAAACATTTAACGTTGCGTAATAATGTTTTAACAAGACTTTTAAACCATCATTTCTAACACCCGGATCAAGAAGACATGCAATACCATAAATAAAAGGAAATTCACTTAAATATTCGATCCACTTAACCTTCATTTCCTCTAAAATAAAACTAAAATGAGGATTTTGTTCATAATTAGCTAAAGTGTTAACAATATTAATACATTCAATAATAACGTGATGTGCATTTGGTTCATAAACATAAGAAAAAACCTTAGTAGCATGTGCATAACAATCAAGTATATCACGTACGGTAGATGCAAATTTCCAATCATGTTCGGTAATATATCCATCTTCATTTTGGTGATTTGGTTCGCTATTATATAATTGCATGAAAATATCCTTATAAATAATTGCATCACTTACTAATTTATGAGTCGAATTCCATCTAGTCGGACAATCAATCCCCCATTTTTTCGCCTTTAATCCTCTGTCTTTACATATTTTCTTGTATTTTCGTTTAACATGACCCGCAAAACGTAACCACTTAACTACTTTTCTTATAGGTTCTAATAATGTAGTTAAATGTTTAATTCCAATTTGACAAGATAAATTAACTATGTGAGCACAACATCTAACATGTAAAAATATTCCATTACAAATTAAAGAAATATCAGCCCTAATATAATCGATAGCTTTGTTATTAGCAGCGGCATTATCTAACGAAATTGTAAAATCCTTTTGATACAAATTAAATGGCCTAATTGTTTCTAAAATTCTTGTTTTTATGTTAAAACCGGTGTGTGACTCGTCCATAATATCAAAAGCAATAATTCGTTTTTGTATTAAGTAATCGTTATCTATCCAATGAACCGTAACACAAATAAAAGGCTCACCTCCACTCGAACTCCAACAATCGCTAGTTAAGGAAACCATACCATCAAATGTACCAAAATAATTAATTAAATCATTTCGTTGACTAGCATATTGATTTTGTGTGTGACGTTTAAGTGTGTTCCTAGGAATTCTTTTAAATGCCGGATTTACCGCAGTTTTCATCATATATTCTAAATTAGGACTCTCACCGTGGGAGAAAGGTAACTCGTCTAATATAGTATATCTAGCAAATTCATTAACCATATGTTGGTCCCGGAGTATATTGCAGAAGGGGGGTTGAATGCAATATAGATAATTTCAAATCTTTAGCTCAACAACAATGATAAAGATTGTAAACTATCTACACAAGAATTGCAAACACAAGTAGTAATTCAAGATGTTCTCACAAAATAAATGTTTTATTTATTTTGTAAAGTGTTGCTACAACCTCGAGAAAAATGGTTTTCTCAAGCTTTGATTTCTTGTGAGAATCCCTTACAGAAAGAATGAGAGATGTGTCTCTATATAGACTAATTTTTCTTTTGCATCTCAGTCACATGGGTCGCGGAGCTGTTGTCGTTTTCAAGTGACAGCTCCTCACAATTTGCCCACACATGTGACCTTTCCTAAAATGCTATACAAACAGAGTTAGCTTTAAGCATAAGGCATTCTAGGTTCTTTCCAAAATTAGCTATAACAATTCTGGTAGATGCAGACTTGTCATACTCTTTGAATTGTCGAGCCTCGTCTTGTGATCTCTCAAGCTTCTGTCGTAGTCTTACAGGTCTGCTACAATCTTTGAAGAATTGCAACAAATCTATTTCTCGAACATCTAAACTGTCACGGGGATTTGACTGAGATAAAATCCCAAAATCAAATAATTCAGTGAGATAGTAACCCTTTCCGCCAAGTTTGCTGTCATAGGAATATTCAGTAGTTGACAGACTGAGCTCCCGCCAATGTTGCTGTCGGAACTCCAAACTTGCTGTCAAGTGTGAGAATGTTATTGTCCCCTGCTTCAGCCAATGTTGCTGTCAAATGAAACTTGCTGCCGTGACCTTGCAACATGCAGTCTTCTTGTAACGTTACCATCAATGTATTGACAGTAACTTTGTTATTGCTGTCGAACTGATGTATTCTCTTGAGGCTTGAACATATCAATGAACTTCTTCCAAGATACATACTTATTACATTACAGCAATTATTTGATTACAAGAACACACTCTGGCTGTGACAATATGTTCTACTTAGCCTATACAAATAAACTAAGTACTAGTTAAGTTGTCTCTACTCTATCACCCATAAATCTGAACAATCTCCCCCAATTTGTTTTTCTGGACAATAACAACAAATTCTCAATACAAGCATGCTGAAAACTTAACTAACATAGATCAGAATAGGATTCTAGAACATTTCCAAGCATTTAGCATTACATAGGACAATGATCAAAAGCAAAACAAGTACTCCTCGAGGTTGAGTAGATATGAGATTTACTTATCTTGTTATTAAGCTTTACTGTTCTATCTGTTCTCTCTCTTTCTGTGGAGAGCTTCTTCCAAGTACTTTCTGAGATCTTGCACTAGCTTCTTTCATCAGCAGATACAGCATCATCTTCAATCTCATCAATGTACTATTGGATTTGTTTAGAAGAGACATACTGAACATCTTTTAGATCAAACCATGATTCAAAACCATAGGTGTAAATTCTGAATTTCAAGATGTTGTTCTCAATCTTGAATCTTCTGGCCAGGAAAAGAATTCAAGGTCACTATTCTGTTTCTGTCAAGTTTTGGATCTTCATCTCTCCTACTATCAAAAATAACTTCCAATTCCCATGCACACAGCATTTCCAGTTTGTGAGATGATCCAACAACTTTCCAGTATAGACTTTTCAGTACACTGGTCCTCAGCTTGTGAAAACTATCTGCATAGATTTCTTCATTGCCATCTATGATCCTGAGAGGATTTTCCAGTGTACATGGCTGATAGTTTGGAGCTTCACTGTTCATCTTGTTAACTTTCTTGCATTTTTCTTTCAGCTCAGCTTCCACTACCTCAACAGTCTGTTTACCAATATTAGCTTTTCTCCTAGCAGCTTCAGCAGCTAATTCGGCTTCATAGGCAGCCATAGCTTCAGGTGTATAGGAGGGCATCCTTTCTGTCCAATCATACTTAGACACAAGTTCTTCCTCATCTATACTCACATCCTCATTCGCATCATCGATATTTCTCCAGTCACCATATCTCTCATAAAGTTCAACATATCTTTCAGCATGATACTTTTGGATGTGTTCCATGGCCTTCTTAGGAACATTTTCATACGTCCCCATAAGCTCCACCATTCTTTCCAGCACGAAGTAATTGACTTTACACCTTACTTCTTGTGATGTTTGTTGGAGAGTGTATCTGTCTATTATTGTTGACATATTCACCATAGTGAAGTCCTTCTCAACAAACATGACTTTTTCTTTATCTTTCCAAAGAATGTATCTGGATGCATATTCCTTAGAATTATCCAGCTTCAATTCGACTGAAGTGATATCTCGTGTCGTAGCTTCCTTCTGGATTTCGAATCTGTTTGTTTCTCTTCTTCGAATAGGCTTCTTAAGAAACATCACTCCATGCTTCTTTTTCCTTGCTGCAGCCTTTGTCTTGCCCTTTCTTGGAACTGCATGCCAGGCTTTTGCTATTTGTTTTGTCTTCCTAGACTTGGATGTCTTGACAGTTTTGCCTGTGACAGCTTCTTCATTCAAGCTCTTGACAGTGTCTTCTTTGACAGCAGCTTCTTCGACAATAACTTCACCATTCTTGACAACTTCCTTGTTGACAGTATCTTTTTCGGCATCAAAACAGTCAATAACAAATCTTAAGATACTTCCTTCCAGTGTGTCAAGAATGTCTGTCTATCCCTCATCTTTAGCTTCACCATCTTTCTTATTTTCCTTTGGAGCTTCTTCCTTTGCTTCTTCCTGAGTCTGACTTCCAGTAATCGCAGTAGTTTCTTGACCACTTCCAGTTGTACCCGATCCTCCAGTTCCATTAAGATCATCATCATCAAGGGTGTCATTATATGTGCAGCTTCCACCACTTTCACTTCTTCTGGCATTAGCTTCAGAAATCAATTCTTCACTTGAGAGCTAAGACTATCATCTCTCTTTGCCAGCAGTTTTTGAATAGCTTTGACAGCCTTGACTTTGTCTTTGTTTATCTTAGATTTGAGGATTCATTTCAGCACTCCCATAATTGTGTTAGAATGCAATCTGGGTTCTTCACTTAGGATCAGAAATCCAATCCTTTTAGCTCCTGTGCTTGTGGTTGTTCTGTAGCAAATACCATAGGGTTCTTCAATCACTTGTTAGGTCCCGAAGTATCGTAGAAGGGGGGGTTGAATACGATACTACCAAAAAAAAATAATTCCGAGAATATATCTTTATTGATAATAAACTCGAAGGGGTGTTACAACTTCTAATCCAATGGATTAGCCTCAAAACCTGAACACTTCTAAGGATAGTTTAGGCACGAAGACCTTCTACCCGACACTTCCTGAAAGCGGGCTAAGCCGACTTTCCTACTAGATGGACTGTCTAGCAGCTTACACTCCTAAGGATAGTTTAAGCACGAGGACCTTCTACCCGACACTTCCTGAAAGCGGGCTAAGCCGACTTTCGTACTAGATGGACTGTCTAGCAGCTTACACAGAGAAGATGTAAGAGAGAGAAGAGAGAGTTGTGTGTTGAGGTGTGTTTTGAAATGAAATACAATAGGTTTATTTATAGATTATAGAAATTCACTATTTGACACTATTCCAACAACCCCCAAATAATAACCGAGCACTATTCCAACAACCCCCAAATAGTAACCGAGCACTATTCCAACAACCCCCAAATAGTAACCGGACACTATTTCACCAACCCCAAATAGTAATCGGGCACTATTACACCAACCCCACATAGTAACCATGCATAGTAACTTTGCATAGTAACTGCGCATAGTATTACTATTTTTGTATCTCTTGGGCTTCTTTCTTCTGTTTTATTCTGCTATTTTAATTCATCTCTGAAAATAATTCAAGTACTAGATTAATTTAATTATTTGTTATAAATAATTAATTAATCTGTTACTTATTTAATTTTCAGAGAGTAAATTAATTTTTGACAATACCTTGAAATATTATGTTTGTCCTTGATCGTCAATAGGCTTTGGCAATTCTTTCTGTAAATTAATGTGTTGATCCTTCTCGTATGTGCTGACACTTAGTGCGCTGGTCTGGTCACAAGTGACTAGCACTGATTTTGATCTTCACACCTTCGTTACATTCCAATTGATTAGCCTGTAGCAGTATCTTCAAATTATGTAAATACATGGAATCTTTTTGGCTCTTCAACTAAATCATCTGTACATCTTATTCTGTCACTGAGGCTTGAACATGTTAATGAACTTCTTTCAGCGACTTGATCCTTGTTGGTGCATGTTCTTCAAATTTCACGATCCCTGTATAGATTTAATATTATTTATCTTTTATCCTAGTTGAGTTATATATATCCTCTATTAAATATTACATTACATTATGCTTTACAATCT
Source organism: Saposhnikovia divaricata (assembly GCA_036435485.1). Lineage (NCBI taxonomy): Eukaryota > Viridiplantae > Streptophyta > Magnoliopsida > Apiales > Apiaceae > Saposhnikovia > Saposhnikovia divaricata. The sequence continues at coordinate 129,794,024 of CM071594.1, read as the reverse complement.
CCCCCTATTTGATTGTTAGGGTTTGACAAGCAAATCCCTAGAGGATAACTCAACTGATACAACAAAAATAAAATACAAAGATAAATAATATTAAAGCGCATTCTGGATCATATGTATACATTTTCCAGATTTCTAAAATTAACCAAGTTTAAAATAATTGTTCCTTTAGACTGAACATATCTTCAAGTTTGCCTTTGCTTTCTTTCCACATAGCACTAATACTCCAATTAGGTTTTCCTTTCCCAAAATAAAGTTAATTCCGTGTCAATAACCTTTTCCTTGCCCTTATTACGCCTAGTAGCTTCTTGCCCATCCACCTTCTCCCCCTCAGTTGGGTTATCCTCCAGAATAGTAGGATGTGGAGTTGGTAAATTGGACGAAGCTGTCCTCACCAAGGAATTAATTGCATGACTAAACTGGGCTGCCATGGAACTTAATTGAACCTGGAATGCATCATGTTGAATAAGTTGCAAATTTTTGATTTCTACAATGGACTTAAAAATATTTGACAACTCCTTCTCCATTGTTTGGACCCGTGTAAGGAGTCTATTGTATTCCTTTCTGGTTACAGGTGCATGTGGTTGAGTAGGTTGCTCACTCATACATTCTGCAGGTGTTTCACTCAACACTATATATTCACTCGGTTTAGTGGTTTGGGTTACACTTACTGTTAGGGAGCAAAACTCGAGATAATCAACTAATGCAAAGCACACACAACAAAATTATATGACACGAAAAACCCGCGTCCCAACTTGTATTATTAATCCAAACAATAATCAATAATACAATCAATCTCACCAAACGGTGTTTCACTCACACGATACTTAAGCCAAACAATACTCAAGCATACCTAACAAACATAATAGGACTATGTATATATAGCCATCACAAACTTAGCCACCAAGATATCCTGATCATACTTAGTTTCCAATTACAATCCTTATCATACTTGGTATCTAAATATACCATCTATAATAATTATCTAAACATATAATTATTACCCAATCCATATATGTTTTGGATCACCAAAACCCATACTATTGTATTGGGCTGAAAACCCAACAATCCTCCCCTTCAACCCAATATAATTTCATAACCGAATTAACGGTCACCATCAAGCCAACGACGTCCATCCGTCAATGCCTCCCCTTGAACCATAACCTCTCCTTCTAGCACAAAAAGATTCCTCTTGTCCTTCCAACCTTTGAGTATCTCTAAATCCTTTTTAGTGACCTCCAACATACCGTTCTTCATCATAACAGTATGTCCCAAATCAAATAATTTACCCAATGAAATTAGATTTCGATTTAACTCCGGTACGTACCTTACTTGAGTTAACCTCCGAACACGACCATTGTGAAGTTTCATTGTTACCTCACCAATGCCATCAACCTTTACCCTTTTACCGTTTGGTAAAGTTACCATCTTTCTCTCACACTTCTCGTAAGACGAGAACCACTCCTTCCTAACACATATGTGATGAGAACATCCCGAGTCAAGCACCCATTCTTCTTTCGATCCCTTATCTTCTTGAACCAGAAGAGCATCTTCATCAGCTGCTACAAGCGAAACACTACCCGCTCCTTGAGTTTTCTTCAACTGCTTCAAATTTCTCTTACTTGTGGACACGTGTATTGTACATGACCCAATTCTTCGCAATAAAAACACTTGATATTAGGATTACGTTTTTTAGCATACATCTTATTCTTGTCACGCGCATCTACCACAAGTGCACTTCCATCAGATACGTCACTCGATCCTTGCTTCATCAATCTTTCGGTCTCTAAAAGAACGACAATGGTCTTATCCAAATCTAACATCGTTTTCCCAACCAATAAAGAAGTAATCACAGTACTGTACTTCTTTGATAGAGACACAAGTAGAAGAACAGCTTTGTCCTCATCCTTTAAATTTTCATCCAAATTATTCAGCTGGTTAATCAATCCATTAAAACGATTCAGATGATCTCTTAAATCTCCATCTTCTTCCATCTTGAGCCCGAACAAATCTTTCTTGAGGAACAACTTGTTGGCCAAAGACTTTGAGTGATATGTCTTCGTCAACTTCTCCCACAAATTCTTGGGGTTATTCTCCTCAAGAACATCATACTTGATTTCCGGTGCAAGGGCCAACCGGATTGTCGATGCCGCACGTAACTTCATGTCTTGCCACTTTGCAATTTCCACATCAGTAGGCTTCTTATCTTCAAGAGTCGCATATAACCCTCGTTGAATTAACAGATCTTTCACTGTGCTCTGCCATAACGTAAAATTGTTTCTTCCATTAAACAATTCAATCTCGAATTTTCCTCCACCCATATCCATCACGAACCTTGGCTCTGATACCACTTGTTAGGGAGCAAAACTCGAGATAATCAACTAATGCAAAGCACACACAACAAAATTATATGACACGGAAAACCCGCGTCCCAACTTGTATTATTAATCCAAACAATAATCAATAATACAATCAATCTCACCAAACGGTGTTTCACTCACACGATAGTTAAGCCAAACAATACTCAAGCATACCTAACAAACATAATAGGACTATGTATATATAGCCATCACAAATTTAGCCACCAAGATATCCTAATCATACTTAGTTTCCAATTACAATCCTTATCATACTTGGTATCTAAATATACCATCTATAATAATTATCTAAACATATAATTAATACCCAATCCATATATGTTTTGAATCACCAAAACCCATACTATTGTATTGGGCTGAAAACCCAACACTTACATGTTCTGTTTGTGTTTCCCTCAACTCTCTTCCACAGCTTCCACCGAGATGTGTACCTGCAAATGAAATCATCCTAGCCCCTTTTTCAGAGGTCACAGATGGTGCAAATGAAAGTTCGTGAACTTCCGTCCTCGCGTGAAGCGAGTTGCCGACCACTGGTAAAGAGTGGTAAATCTCGAAAGAGATCCAGAGATTTTCCCACTGGGAGGTTAAACTTGAATCGATCAAATGGCACAAAACCCAAGTTTCCCTCGTATGTCTATGAAGACACTTGGTTCATAAAAGAACCACCTACCGATGGATCTTTCTGTAAAATGCGAGATTCACCAGCAGTTATTGAGGTAGGTAATTCCACCTCGGATGCCTGTGAAGGCATCTGATCTTTAGAAAGATCATCAACCACTCTTATGTTCCGTGAAATGGAACTCAAGATAGTTGCTCCCATCAATTCAACCTCATTTATATTTTCACTCATTGGATAAGGAAGAATTGTTTCACTAACAGTTGCTATTACCTCAGGTTCATTGGGTTTACTCCGTTTAGAATGAGGTAGAGCGGCTGATGTAACTAACTCCTTATGTGGTGCTGCTGAGGCACTATCTCCCTCAAAAGTGTTGATGGATGGTCGTTTAAGTGACAATTGAGGTGTAGGAGTTTGTTTTGTTTGTGTTTGCATTTGTAGAATAGGCTCTTCGACCCGTGTTAGAGTCGGTGGGATTTCCTGCTCTTGGTCGGGTAAGATGGCCACTAGGGGCTGTAGAAACTGTATTTCCTCTGACACAACAGGGAATACAGAGGTTGGAATAGCAGGGATTGAAATATTACCTTGTCGTATACCTGATCTCACTGGTCTTGGTAACAACGGAAGTGGGATAATCTTTAGATATTCAATTAGGACTGTAGGCACATCCGTATAGTTCTTTTTCTTATGTAATTAATTACATTCGTCTTCATGTAAGAACATTCCACCTTTTGACCATTTTCCAAGCATACCCTGTCTTCATCATTCAAAAAATCATTTAATATTAGCTGTAGAAACCTTGCATATAGACATTTGACATTTTGAGTCCGAACATCTCTTGTTCCCAAGTGTTTCATCTTTAAAATGATTTGACCAAGCACTATTTTTCCAAAATTAATCCTCAAATTATTGGCGACCGCATACCGTATTTTTTTTAATAAATTCAGGTATTCGATCTTGATTTGTTCTATCTGAGGAAAAAACATGGTTAAGAGTGTGAAAGAAGAAATTCCAATACTGGGTTAGAAACGTTCTAGAAAAATTACCAGTATTGAAATTTCCATCTTGGTACCTTATAAAACGAAAGAACATTTCAATCTGTTCAGGTGTAGGATCAGAAACAAGATTTTCCATAGGAAAATGAAGAATTCGACTAACATCTCGTTCAGTGACCCTAATCGACCTACCAAACAGTCGATATATGATTGCACACCGGTCCTATCCAGAAGTGTTAACCGCACTGCAATATAGTTTACGCAATGCATCATGGTTAAGATGTACTGGTGTAACTAAAGCATAGCGAATTAATGAATATTCATTCAGAAATTGTGTCCAAGCCCGAAATTGCTCATCAAGAATGGTTTCGATTTGCTGAATGGAAATAAAATTAACTTTAGCAATTAAAAAGCTTCCCTGCAATGCCATTTCAAAACTTTGAGGAAATTCAAAAACAAGGGTTAGTTTTTATAATGGATGATGTATACAGCAAGAATATGAAATCCGATCTAAAAACCACCAGCTAGATTTGAGAGATCTTTCCGATCAAAGCTCGAAATATTCAGAAATCTTGTGTATATGCTTTGTATATCTAAAAAATGATGATGTTAAATACAAACAAAAACTCATCATTTATAAAGTTTCAAGGTTTAGTGGGTTAGGTGTGATAGTGACAGGTTATGTTGAAAAAAATAACACCGTTCAATAATTTCTCACCTAACAACCTAATTAGCCGGAAAACATCTTATCACTGAAACCTGTCAGCGGAAAAACATCTTATCACCGAAACCTGTCAGCCTATACACATATACACATATTTAATACTTCTAATTATTATGGATTTAAAAATAATCACGCAGTAAATCAAGAATTAATCCACAATAATCAGATAAACTCACAATTAAATAGACATAAAATTAACAAAATATCATTAATTGATATATGTTAATAAAATATTTATTTAATTATGCTACAATGATATCTCCAGAATAATCTTGCAGATAAGCAAATAAAACAAACAAAATCCGGAGAATGAAATTCACTGGCTGCAAGCAAATTGAATAGACATTTTAAAAGATCATGTGAAATTTAACATACCAAGCTCACTTACCAACCTTGAAAAGGTTGCTTCATCCAAAGCTTTAGTAAAATTGTCTGCCAACTATTTTTCACTAGGGACAAAATGCAGTTCCATAGTGCCTTTCATCATATGCTCCCTGATGAAATGGTATTTGATGTCTATGTGCTTGGTTCTAGAATGCTGCACTGGATTCTGTGATATTGCAATTGCACTAGTGTTATCACAGAAAATTGGGATCTTTTCAACTTTAACTCCATAGTCAAGTAGTTGATGTAAGAACCCTAATTTTTGGTAATATTTTTTTTATATAATATCATATGACATTGTGAATTTGGAGCCTTTTGAGTCACCCATGTTGTTTAATGGAATTGATTATCTGAGAAATTTATGTTGTTACATTCACTATGTAAGAAAAAGGGAAGATTTCTGAAGGCAAGAGTCTTATTGCTATTAAGATTTATAAAACTTGGGATTTGAGAGCTACTAGAGTGTTGAAAGATTTTAAGAGACTATGACAAGGAGTTATGGATATTTAAGGAATTTATACAATTTAGCACTTAATGAATTACAAAGGAAATTTCTACGCGACAAAATATTATTACAAGGAGTTTTATTATAGATACGTCAAGAATTAAGGATTACGTAACGAAAATTGGTTGGGTAATGAGACGAGATAATATTCCATGCAAGATGCCATGCAAACCATTAAGTTAGAAATGGTAACTAGAAGTACAAAAAGCAAACTAAGTAGCATGGGTTAGTAGTACATCTAGCCATGCTTTAAGTACAAGGGAGACATGGCCTAACTTAGGGCTAGCTAGTAGGGTGGAGACATGTGATTACTTATCATCTAATACACCACCAATATATTTATACACCACACAATTATTTGACCAAACAAAAACAAAAGAAAAGCTCTTTTCCCCCATTACCAAACTGCACTAATCTTAGCAGAAAAATAAGAGAGGAAGAAAAATCATTTTCTCTACTTCTACTCCTCTATAGTTCGCAAGATTAAAACCCAAGCTTCCCCTAGGTGTTGTGAAGGTATGTACTAAGTTTCATAATTTTATTCAAAGTGTAGCATGGTGGGAAAAATGGTGGAAGTTGGAGATGTATAATGACTAACCATAAGTTTTGTTTTAGATCTTGAAGTTTAAGGTTCATCTAAGCTAGCTAAGGTGTTATTAAGGCTACCCATGCTCATACAAGGCTTCCCTAGGCTCAAGAAAGGTATAACATCCTCTCACTTTTAGTTTGTGTCAAGATTTGATGGATCTTTTAAGGTTTGAAAGTATTAGTGTAAATCTTGGATGTTTTGGACTTTTGATGGTTAGATCTTGAGATATTATGCTTGTATCCATGTTGTAAGCCATGTTCTTGAGTTATGTAGTCATATCTTGAGATATATATGTATTGTTGAGTTGTAAAGTTAATACAGGTATGATATGGTTGGATGGTGATGTGACGACTTGAATCTTTGACCTCGGATTTGGAGGCGTCACAGAAATGGTATCAGAGCCAAAATGTTATAGTACTCAGAAACGAGAGTGTTGAGAGTTAAGTCTAAGTAGGAGAATGACATAAGAGATCGTAGTAAACTTATTATTGGACTTCCAGAAGAGGTACCGGTGAGTAGAATGGACTGGAGTGTTTACTGGAGGTATTATACTAGGGTCGATAGAATCCTTAGACACCTTCAGAATGATGAATAGAGTTTTGAGAGTCGTACATGACCTATCATAGGTAATGATATAGGAAGCAGAGCGAAAGCTCAAGAGCAGCTGAGGTAGAGGCGATATTGCCAATATGATCGGATGACTAGGCTGGCATAAATTTTGTGGCCCATAGTCCTCCACAGTTTAGGAGGTGGCATTTTAATAATCAAGAAGTTTAGACTTCCCTACATAATTAAGGGTACTTAGTACTTGGAATAATGAAAGTTTTTTACTTTGGCTATAAGATCCGATTTTCGATAAGTAACGGGTTTACCTGAAAGTTGGTCACTATGTCGTTGTGGATTTCATTACCCTTGATGGCGAATTTTACATGTGTTATACAAGAATGTTATCATAAGACGAGCGTGCTAGATAATTCCATGCATGATTCGGATGCTAGAGCACGGTAGTTCAACTTATAGAACAAACAAGTAGATTAACAAAGGGACTCAAGTGAAGTTGAATATGGTTGCAACGAGCGATACAGTGATCTCAGAGTGTACCAAAAGAAAAGACCAGCGGGTCTAGAGTGGGATCCTTTGATAGTGATGTTATCAGGGACTACGTATATATGTATTGTAGACCTCAATATTTTTGGTATATGTTCACATACACACACCCACCACTGAACCTATGGACTGCACTGAGATCCCTGAGAGATCTCTTTGATCTTTTCCCAGGGGGAACTGGCCACTTGTGATTCATGTCGGAAGGCATGAAGTAGGACCCTATGGACTTAGCAGGTGTCCCCGGAATGATGTGAAGCTTGGTCTTCAAGATAAAGCACAGAAATGATAGATATATTTGTGAAACCCCAACTCGATAAATGACTTTAAGATGATGATTGAGAGACGCACTAGTTGGTGTCTTGTATTACGAAGACGAAGAGATGGAGTTACCCTCATAATGGTGATAATGGTGATAATGAGACCAGCTTGTTTCCCAAGAATTGACAGGTTCCTGTGGTACTTTTTCTATCCATTTTGCAACCTGCATAATCTGCATCTGAGTAACCAATTAGATCAGAACCAGAATCTCTAAGGTACCAAATGCCAAGGTTTGGTGTTCCCTTGAGATATCTGAAAATCCTTTTAATAGCTACTAAGTGAGATTCCCTAGGATCAGCTTGAAATCTAGCACATAAACATGTAGCAAACATAATATCAGGTCTACTAGCTGTTAAGTATAAAAGAGATCCAACCATGCCCCTATAGCTTGTCATGTCCACCTTATTTTCCTTATTATTCAATTCAAGCTTAGTGGCAGTGGCCATGGGTGTTTTTGCAGAAGAACAATCTGCTAAATCAAACCTTTTTAAAAGATCATAAATGTATTTTGTTTGACTTATAAAAATTCCCTCATTCACTTGTTTAACTTGTAAACCAATAAAATAAGTTAATTCACCCATCATACTCATTTCATATCTACTTTACATGAGTTTGGAAAATCTCTTGCAAAGTTTCTCATCTGTAGACCCAAATATTATATCATCTACATAAATTTGGACAAGTATCATAGAGCCATTGACATTTCTATAAAAGAGAGTTTTATCAATAGTACCTCGAATGAAGTGATTCTCTATAAGGAACTGTGAGAGTGTGTCATACCAGGCTCTAGGTGCTTGCTTCAGGCCATAGAGTGCTTTGAGTAGAAAGAACACATATTCTAGAAAGTCTGGATCTTCAAAACCATGCAGTTGACTAACATACACCTCCTCCTCCAGAATACCATTCAGAAATGCACTCTTGACATCCATTTGATAGACTTTGAAATTAGCATGCACTGCATAGGCCAGGAAGCTCCTTATTGCTTCTAACCTTGCCACTGGAGCAAAGGTTTCTTCAAAATCAATTCCTTCCTCTTGACAATAGCCTTTAACAACTAATCTAGCTTTATTCCTTGTGACTATGTCATTCTCATCCATTTTGTTCTTGAATACCCACTTAGTGCCAATCACTGATTTGTCTTTAGGTTTGGGTACAAGTTTCCATACTTCATTTCTTTCAAACTGGTTTAGCTCTTCTTGCATTGCTAAAACCCAGTCTGGATCCAGAAGAGCATGTTCAACTCTCTTTAGTTCCTCTTTGGATAGAAAACTGCTATATAAGCATTCTTCTTGAGTTGCTCTTCTGGTTTGGACCTTTGCATTAGGATCTCCAATGATAAGCTCAAATGGATGATCCCTGGTCTATTTTCTTTGTGGTGGTAAGTTTGACCTTATGAAGTGGCTTCATTTTCTCTGGGTTGATCATTGTGGCTTGTTGTTGAGTTTTGATTGTGAGAAACTCCCCCTGAGTGTATGGCCCTCGAGATTGATGGAGTTCTTGCATATTCATCAACAGATGCTTCTCTTTGATTTCCAACTGATGGTGCAAGTTGCTCTTCAATAGGTGGTTCATTCTGCACTTCAACTGATGATCATTGTCTATTTTTCACACCATTTGATCTCCATTCTTCATCATCATCTTGACTTTCTTCACCACTTCTCTCATTCTCAAATGAGAGAGACTCATGAAAACCTTCATCTACTAGACCAGATATTTTTTTGTCATCAAACAACATGTATGGACTCCATTACAATGTTTAGTCTTAGGTTGTAGACTCTGTAGGATTTTCCAGCTGAGTATCCAACAAAGATAGCTTCATCTGCCTTTGAATCAAATTTTCCAAGATGCTCACCATGATTTTTCAGTACAAAGCATTTGCATCCAAAGACATGCAGAAAGTTGATTGTTGGTTTCTTGCCTTTAAAAAGTTGACAAGGTGTCATGCCTTTTGCTTGAATGACAAAAGAAATATTCTGAGTGTAGCATGCAGTGTTTATAGCTTCTGCCCAGAAGTATGTTGGTAGCTTAGACTCTTCAAGCATTGTTCTTGCAGCTTCAATTAGAGTTCTGTTCTTTCTTTCCACTACACCATTTTGTTGAGGAGTTCTTGGTGCAGAGAATTCTTGGATAATTCCTTCTTCTTCACAAAACTCTCTTATTACAGAATTCTTGAACTCAGTTCCATTGTCACTTCTGATTCTCCTTACTTTGAGTAAAGGATTGTTGTTGACTATCTTGATGTCATTTATAATGACTTCATATGCCTCATCCTTAGAGTGTAGAAAGAATGTCCAAAAGAATTTTGAGAAATCATCAATAATCACAAGACAGTATTTCTTCTTTGAGATTGACAACACATTGACTGGTCCAAAGAGATCCATGTGAAGTAGTTGCAAGGGTTGATCAATTAATGGCATTGACTTTGATTTGAAAGAGGCCTTCTTCTGCTTCCCTTTCTGGCATGCATCACACAATCCATCCTTGGAGTAATCCAATTTTGGAATACCTCTAACCAAATCCTTCTTTACCAACTCATTCATTGCTTTAAAACTCAAGTATGACAGTCTTTTATGCCAAAGCCAACCTTCATCTACACTTTCCTTGCTGAGAAGACATGTATTCATGTTTGCATTTGTTGAATTGATGTCAGCAATGTACACATTTCCTCTTCCATCTCCTGTCAACACTACCTTGTTGTCACTTTTCTTGAAAATGACACAAGCTTCAGATATGAACCAGACATTCTGGCCTTTATCACACAGTTGGCTGACACTTAGAAAGTTATGCTTAAGTCCATCAACCAGTGCTATTTCTTCAATGACAACATTCCCTTGTGAAATCAAGCCATATCCTCTAGTATATCCTAGCTGTTGTCTCCAAAGGTAATGCTAGGGCCAACTCTATCCTCAAACTTAGTGAGCAGGGTAGAATCTCCAGTCATGTGCCTAGAACAACCATTATCCAGGTACCAAAGATTCTTTATGTGTCCCTGCACACATCAAAATCAAATAAAGTTGATTTCGGTACCCAAGTTTTCTTGGGTCCTGCCTTGTTAGCCTTTTTCTTATTTTTCAAGCCCTTACTACCCAAGGGTTCTGATTGAGTTAAATCAACCTTAATTCTTGGTGTAGGTTTCTGAAAAATAGGTTGTTTCACTTGCTCACATGCATTAAAACTAGATGTATAATTTGGCATAGTCTGTGCAAACATGTTATTCATCATTCATGGCAACTGAGGCATATTAAAAGCATTGTAATATGGATTATACATGAATGGCATGTTAGCATAATGACTAGATGCATGAGCAGGCTGGACAAACATGTTTAGCATAACATTCATTGCAGGCATAGGTACTGACCTAGGCATACTAGGCACAGAAGCATTCTTAATAGATTTACAGTTGACAAATAAATGATTAACACTACCACAGTTCACACATTTGTTTCGAGGAGCATATTTATCAGGTGTGTAATTACTATGTTTGTTAATTCCTACCTTGCCATTTCTATTCTTCTTATTATCCTTAGCCTTAGGTTCAGTCTTTTCTAAATTATCCTTCAATTTCTTGATTGACAAGTTGCCTATGTTTCCTTGTTCAGCTGACTTGGTTTTGCTACACTCTCCATTAACAAAGTTCTTATTGACAGGCCCGTACTTTTTATTCAATTTAGTTAAAGTTGCTTTGCTAATAGGCTTAAGTCTCAAAGAACATTCTTTTTCGACTAAATCACTATCTGAAGCGACTTCCCTATCAACATCTAACTTAACTTCTGCTAATTTGTGAAAAAGAATCAACTCCTTGTATACTATAAATTTCTTCAGTTTTAGCCTTTGATCCCTTCCACTTAGCAATTAAATCTTGTTCCTCTTTTAACTGTTTTATTAAACACTCTTATCTTTTCAGAGCCTCAAGTAACTCATTCTTAGCATCCTGGCAATCTCTTTTCATTGGTTCAAAATCAATTAGTTGAGTTTCTAACAGAGTATTCCTATCACCTATCTTAGCATTAAGATCTTTAATCTTTTTGTTCTCCTTGTTAATCGATTTTAATGTGACATGAATGTTATACAATTCATTAGACATTTCATTAACAACATTATCACATTCATCTTTGGAAAGTTCAGTTAGGTTTGTAGAGTATACCTGGTTGCTTCCTGAACTAGCCTCTTCATCAGTTTCGTTTGCCATGAGTGCAAGATTGACAAACTCCTCTTCTGCATCTGAGTCTCCTCCAGCTACCCAATCATTATCTCTAGATACAAATGCTCTTTCCTTTTGCTTGACAAGATCAAAGTATTTCTTTTTGTAATCAACAGTCTCGAACTGTTTCTTCTCTTTCTCAGCTTTGGATTTTCTGCATTCATTAACAAAATGACCAGCAATTCCACAGCTATAGCATTTGACCTTTGATCTTTCAACCACATCCTTGTTCGGTTGATAGCTTTTCTTGAATTGCCCGGCTTCTGCTGGATTCTTCTTGAATCTTAGCTTCGAAAATCTCTTTAATAGAAATGCCAAATACTCATCTAGATCTTCAGCTTCATCCTCACTTAATGCATCAGGTTCTTCAATCATCTTGCTTTTACCTTTGCTAGTTGCAGCTCCACCTTCACAAGTTCTTTGACTTAGTGTGGCTTCCACATTCTTCATTTTCTCTCCATCTTGGTTCGTTGGAATATTGGCCACCAAAGCTACACTTCCACTTTTCTTCTGGCTCTTCTCAACTTCTTCATCTTGTTGCAACTCGAGCTTATAGGTCTTTAAAATTCCATACGGTCTCTCAAGTGTGAAATCTTTGTAATCTTGAGAATTTCTCAATGAGACTGTCACTGGCTTCCATTCTTTAGGTAAAGACCTCAGAAATTTTAGGTTGGATTCTTTGGTTTCATATACTCTCCCATACAGCTTTAGCCCATTTAACATTTCTGAAATCTGCTAAATATATCAGTTAAACTTTCACCTGAATTAAAGTGAAAATGTTCATACTGCTGTATGAGGAGTTGCATCTTATTCTCTCTAACTTGCTCAGTCCCTTCACAGAGTGTTTGTATAGTGTCCCACACTTGCTTGGCAGTGGTGCATTTTATGACATTATCGAACATGTCTTGATCAATTCCATTGAACAGTATGTTCATGGTTTTCTTGTCCTTCTGGACTTCTTCTTTGTCTGCCTCTGTGAATTCCGCTGGCGATTTGGGAATAGGCCTTCCAGCAGCTGCAGTTCCAACTGTTGCTCCAACTACAGTATTATCCTTTATAGGAATATGAGGGCCTTTCTCGATGCAGTTTACATAACCTTCATCTTATGGAACATCAAGAGTAGAAGTTTCATGACTGTTAGGAATATGTTGTACTTGATGATAACTTCACAATCAATCAAATTGTATAAGGTTTTGTAGCTGTCAACGGATGAGGATTTATAACTCTATCCGTTGACAGGTAGCTCATCAACGGATGAGGTTTTGTAGCATACTGCAGTATCTCTATGTTATCAGTTGATAGTGTTTTGATCCACAGTCATGTTGACCATCAATGGATAGGCAGAATAGGGTAGCCAATTGTAAATAAGCTATGCTATGTAATTCTGTTTAAGTGAAAGTGCATCAACGGATGAAGACAGAACTCTTTCAACGGATACAACTCAAATCCACTCTATCAACGGATACAGCTCAAATCTCAATATCAACGGATACAACTCAATATATCATCAACGGATGTCAGAGTACAATGTCAACGGATAATCATTGACACTTACTTCTATGCTAAGCTGGGGATTAGCAGTTGATATGGACAGGTTTGACTGACAGATCACATGGGTTGATAGTAGATACAAAAAGCAGTATGGCAGCCATACTTTGGAAACACAGAAGAAAGAAGCATTCCGTTTACAATATGAATACAAGAAAGGTGCAGGAGACATGTCTGTTCACAAGGACAACCTTTCGGCTACATGTGTATTTGGAGTGGAGTAGCAAGTCAACTTGAATTAGATTAATATTATCTTATTCCTGTAGCACTTGAAAACTTGGGATTTATAACCAAGTGTAGCAACTCTTTAGAAGCTAAGAAAACAGATACATTTGTTTAGGGTTTTTATTGAATATCCTTAGAAAGCAAAGAGTTGTAAAACAGAAGTTGTGTACATTTGTATCACAGAGTTTTCTTTGAATAAAAGCTTCAGGTGGTGCATTTAACCACCTGATTTTTATGTGTTTGTGCATTAATCTTTTTGCAGCAATTATCTAAATATAGATTTCTGGAGTTCTTATCAAAAATTTATAAATATCAAGAATTGTATTCAACCCCCCCTTCTACAATTATACAAGTGTGTAATCTGGGAATAACAATTGGTATCAGAGCAAGCTTCTAACTTATTTGAAGTTTAAAGATCAACACACTTCCAACATGTCTAAGAAGGATTATGGAGTGAAGATACCAGTTCTTGATAGAGAGAATTACTTTCACTGGAAAGTAAAAATGCGTCTACATCTCTTGTCTATTGATGAGGGTTTTGTAGATTGCATTGACAAGGGTCCTCACGTTCCAATGAAGACTGCAACAAGAGTTGGCCTGGCTGAAGATGTGACTGACACTCTCATTCCCAAACCTGTTTCTGAATGGAGTCTTGAAGATATTGCAGAAGTCCACAAAGACAAAAAGACCATGAATATACTGTTCAATGGTCTAGAAACAGACATGGTTGACAATGTTATTAACTGTACTACCTCCAAAGAAGTATGGGACACTGTTCAAACCCTTTGTGAAGGAACAGAACAGGTGAGGGAAAACAAGATGCAACTACTAATCCAACAGTATGAACATTTCCATTTTAAGAGTGGAGAAACATTGAATGATACATTTAGTAGATTTCAAAAGCTACTAAATGGTTTGAAACTATATGGAAGAATCTATCATGTTAAAGATTCTAATCTCAAATTTCTGAGATCACTGCCCAAGGAATGGAAGCCAATGACTGTTTCTCTAAGAAACACTCAAGAGTACAAGACATTTACTCTTGAAAGGCTCTATGGAACTTTAAAGACATATGAACTGGAAATAGAGCAGGATGAAGAGATTGAGAAGTCCCAAAAGAAAAGTGGGTAAGTTGCACTTGTTGCCAACTTGGAGCAGAAGGAGGAAAGGACAGAAGCTACTAGTTATACACCAAACAGGGAGGTTTGTAAAGGTAGAGCAGAATCAAGCAGGAGCAAGGAAAAAGTGTCTGAGGAATTGAATGTCCTTCAGCAGGATGAATTGGATGAGATAGATGAGCACTTAGCTTTTCTGCCTAGGAGATTCTCTAAGTTGAATTTCAAGAGAAACTCTGGGGTGGCCAAGCCATTTAACAAGGATTTTTCCACAAGCAACTATGTGGATAAATCCAAAATTAAATGCTACAATTGTGGAATTGCTGGTCACATGATAAGTGAATGTAGGAAACCTAAATCTGAGAACAAGGGAAAGTCAACTGAGACTGTTGACTACAAGAAGAAATATTTTGATCTTCTAAGGCAGAAAGAAAAGGCATTCTTGACCCAAGAGTATGACTGGGCTGTTGATGACAATCATTCTGATGATGATGTTGAGTTTGTCAACCTTGCATTGATGGCTGATTCTGGAGAGCAGGAAGAAAGTTCAGCTAACAATCAGGTATTTTCTACTAATCTCTCTGAGCTCACCAAAGAGGAATGCAATAGTGTTATAGATGAAATGTCTACTGAACTATATCACTTGAGTGTTACTCTTAAATCACTTACTAAAGAGAACAATAGGATTAAAGAGTCTGATCTATTTTTAAGTGATAGAAATGCTGCTCTAGAAGCTCAATTTCTAGAATTTGAGAAAATGAGAGTTGATTGCAATAATTCTAAAAGTGAACTTGAAGCTGTGTTAAAAAGAGAAGTGATTTTAAAAGACCAGCTTGAAAAAGAACAAGGGATAATTGCTAAATTTCAAAGTTGTAGGAATATTTCTCAAAACATCATAGAAGTCCAGGGAATAGAATCGTTTGTGAAGGATACCTGGTCTCAAAAGAAAAAGGAGCTAGAACCTGGCCTTGAGGATCTAGAGACTATTTGTGAATCAACGGATAGTGATCATCCGTTGACAGATGAACCATCAACGGATGAGAGGTATCCGTCGACTAACAAAACGTTTGTTAGTAAGAAGGAACTCAAGAAACTGGATATCAAGTATGGTCCAGTCAACAAGAACTTTGTTAGTGGTGAGAGTAGCAAAACCAAATCTAGTGGGAAGGCTAAGGCAGGTGATTTACATAACAAAAAGGCTGTTGGTAAATCATATAATGAAAAGGTAGAAATTGAGGGTAAAAAGAAAAAGAACAGAAATGGTAAGATAGGCATCAACAAGAAAAACAATTATTCTCCTGACAAGTTTGCCCCTAGGAAAACTTGTAGTAATTGTAATAGTGTCAATCACCTATCTTCTAATTGCAAGATTGTCAACAAGGCTCCTGTTCATGTACCTCAAACAATACCATGTATGCCTGAAATGCCTGGTTTGTATCAAAATGCTAGTTTTTCAAATCCATATGTGAACATGCCATATGTGTCTAATCCTTATTTTCAATCTGTGAATGTGCCACAAATGTCATGGAGCATTCCTAGCATGAATAATATGTATGCCAATTTTCCAAAAATGCATGCATCAAATATTCATACAAATGAGTATTTGTCAAACCCCATCACTCAAGCATCTACACCTAAGTTGAAGAATGCTAAGAGTGCAAAGTCAAAGGCTAACAAGAAAGGACCCAAGGAAGCTTGGGTACCAAAATCAACTTGATTTGTTTTTGGAATGTGTGCAGGGAAACAAAAGGAATCTATGGTACCTAGACAGTGGATGCTCTAGGCACATGACAGGAGATTCAACCCTGCTCACAGAGTTCAAGGAAGGAGCTGGCCCTAGAATTACCTTTGGAGATGACAGCAAAGGATATAATAAGGGATATGGCCTGATTTCAAAAGACAATGTCATCATTGAAGAAGTGGATTTAGTTGAAGGTTTGAAGCACAATTTGCTGAGTGTCAGTCAGATTTGTGACAAAGACTATGAAGTAAAGTTCAAAAAAGAAGCCTGTGCTGTTTCTGCCAAGAAAGACAACAATGTGGTATTGACAGGTTTTAGAAACGGAAATGTTTACATAGCTGACTTCAATTCAGCATGCTCAGAATCCATTACTTGTCTCTTTAGTAAAGCAAGTAAGGATGAGAGTTGGCTATGGCATAAGAAGCTGTCACATTTGAATTTTAAAGTTATGAATGATTTGGTAAGAAAGGATCTTGCTAGAGGAATCCCTCAATTGGAATTTTTCAGAGATGGACTGTGTGATGCCTGCCAATTAAGGAAACAAAAGAAATCATCCTTCAAAAGCAAGACAGAGTCATCCATTGTTAAGCCTCTTCAATTGCTGCATATGGACTTATTTGGTCCAGTAAATGTTATGTCTATTTCAAAGAAGAAATACTGTCTGGTGATTGTAGATGATTTTTCTAAGTTTACCTGGACCTTCTTCCTGCACTCCAAGGATTGTGCAAGTGAAATCATCATCAATCACCTCAGAATACTAAACAATGGTTCTGAAGACAGAGTACAAAGAATCAGGAGTGACAATGGTACTGAATTCAAGAATTCCACAATGAAGATTTTCTGTGAAGAAAATGGAATTGTCCATGAGTTTTCTGCTGCCAGAACACCTCAACAAAATGGGGTTGTTGAAAGGAAAAATAGAACTCTCATTGAAGCAGCTAGAACAATGTTAAGTGAATCAAGGTTACCAACATATTTCTGGGCTGAAGCTGTCAACACTGCATGCTTTACTCAGAATATTTCCTTGGTCAACCAAGCTAGAGGAATGATTCCTTATCAGTTGTTAACCAACAAGAAACCAACTTTAGCTTTCCTTCATGTCTTTGGATGTAAGTGTTTTGTGCTAAGGAATCATGGAGATAACTTGGGCAAATTTGAAGCAAAGGCAGATGAAGCTATTTTTGTTGGATATGCAGCAGGGAAAGCCTATAAAGTCTACAACCTAAGAACCAACATTGTTATGGAATCTGTACATGTTGTGTTTGATGATCAAAAGATTCTAGGTCTAAATGATGGAAGCTCCATGAAAAGTTGGAATTTGAGAATGAAGGTGAACGAAGAATGTACTATGATGATGATGAGGAAGATGAAGATCATGACCATAGAGATCCACCAAGAGTTGTTGTACCAACTAGAAGTGATGCTCACACTGGAAATGAAGCATCCGTTGACAGTCATTCTGGAGCATCCGTTGACAATATTAGAGAAGCATCCATCGACAGGCAAAATGATGCATCCATTGACAGTCAACTTAATAATTCAGCAAGGACAACAAACTCAGGGGGTCAAAATTCAACGCTAAATCAACGTGATCATGCTCATGAAAATGAAGCAACCTCATCAAGATCAAACCTTCCACCTACAAGAAAATGGACTAGAGATCACCCATTTGAGTTAATCATTGGTGAATCAAATTCAAGAGTCCAAACTAGAAGGGCCACTCAAGCAGAATGTCTATACAGTAGCTTCCTGTGTCAAGAGGAACCTAAGAAAGTGGAAGATGCCCTTCTAGATCCAGATTGGGTCTTAGCAATGCAAGAAGAGCTAAACCAATTTGAAAGAAATAAAGTATGGAAGCTTGTGCCCAAACCTGATGATAGAAGTGTCATAGGTACTAAATGGGTTCTCAAGAATAAAACAGATGAAAATGGCGTAATTGTGAGGAATAAAGCTAGATTAGTGGCAAAGGGCTATTCTCAAGATGAAGGGATAGATTTTGATGAAACTTTTGCTCCAGTGGCAAGACTTGAGGCAATAAGAATCTTCCTAGCCTATGCAGCACATGCCAATTTCAAGGTCTATCAGATGGATGTCAAAAGTGCCTTTCTAAATGAGGAACTGGAAGAAGAGGTCTATGTCCATCAACCTCCTGGCTTTGAAGATCCAGAATTTCCAGAATATGTTTATCTTCTCATGAAAGAACTTTATGGTTTGAAGCAAGCACCAAGAGCCTGGTATGACACTTTATCTCAATTTTTTTGGAGAATCACTTCACTAGAGGTACAGTAGATAAAACCTTATTTCATAGGAATATCAATGGTTCTTCAATACTTGTTCAAATCTATGTAGATGATATTATTTTTGGGTCTACAGATGAGAAGCTTTGCAAAAGGTTTGCCAAACTTATGCAAAGTAGGTATGAAATGAGCATGATGGGTGAACTAACTTACTTTCTTGGCCTACAAGTAAAGCAAGTTAATGAGGGCATTTTCATAAGTCAAACAAAATATATTTATGATCTCTTAAAGAAATTTGACTTAATGGATTGTACCTCTGCAAAAACACCTATGGCCACTGCAACTAAGCTTGAGTTGAATACTAAGGAAAAGTCTGTGGACATCTCAAGCTATAGAGGCATGGTAGGTTCACTTCTATACCTAACAGCTAGTAGACCTGATATAATGTTTTCTACTTGTCTTTGTGCTAGATTTCAAGCTGACCCTAGAGAGTCTCACTTGATAGCTATTAAGAGAATTTTCAGGTATCTCAAGGGAACACCAAACCTTGGCATTTGGTACCCAAGAGAATCTGGTTTTGATCTAACTGGCTATTCAGATGCAGATTATGCAGGTTGCAGAGTTGATAGGAAAAGTACTACAGGTTCCTGTCAATTTCTAAGAAACAGGCTTGTTTCATGGTTCAGTAAGAAATAGAACTCAGTCTCCACTTCTACAGCTGAAGCTGAGTACATTGCTGCTGGAAGTTGTTGTGCACAGATTCTATGGATGAGAAATCAACTTATTGACTATGGTCTAAAAGTTGAGAAGATTCCAATTTTCTGTGACAACACAAGTGCTATTGCCATCACAGGGAATCCAGTGCAACACTCGAGAACCAAGCATATTGACATCAAATACCACTTCATTAGAGAACATGTGATGAATGGTACAGTAGAAATGTACTTTGTGCCAAGTGAAATGCAACTTGCAAATATCTTCACCAAGCCTCTTGATGAATCCACATTCACAAGATTAGTAGGTGAACTAGGTATGCTTAACTTGTCATAATTCCTAGTGATATTTGATTTTACTGCATTGCAGCTAGAAATGTGTTTTGATTTACTTGAGAATTAAAAACTCTCAGAAAAAGTTTCTTCATAAATTTTATCCAAGGCAAAATTATCTTATCAACGGATATCCTTTTACCCGTTGATAGCATAAACACATTCCTAGATTTTCGTATATCAACGGATAACAGGTTATCCACGTCATCAACGGATAAACTGTTTCTCAACCGTTCATTTCATATCCGTTGATATACATATTTTCTTTTAAATATAACCGTTGGTAAACGTGTATCTATATAGGACTGGTTATATTTATTTTCTTTTATTATTTGACAGTTACTTTTGACCAATGGGTAATTATTTTTAATTATTTCATTTTCAATTCTTGAAAAGTATAAAAGGCTGTCTTGTGCTATCACATCTCACTTTTATCGACTTTCAAGATTCTCTTAAGTAAACTGCATCTTCTTCACAAAAACTCTCTGCAACAAAAGTTCAAACACTTCAATGGCGCCTATTGTTAAGATGATGTCTTCCACTGGGTTCACCTATGAGAAGAACAATTTCGCGGCCTATGTCGATACAGTGAATGCCCCAGAAGCTTATCACACCATGATGAATTTTGTGAAGAACTGTAAACTTTCGTATGCTATGACTGCCACCACTCCTCTAATCCACGAGGTAATCGAAGAGGTGTGGGAATCTGCTGAGTTCAATGGCACAGACGGTACAATTGCTTTTTCCTTAAAGGGTAAAAACTATGTAGTTAACTCTGATGTGATAACTGCTTGTTTAAAATTACCTGAGAATAACTGTCTGAAAGTACCCAGTGATGCTGAAATAGTTGCCATGCTTAATTCCATAAATTATGCCCTTAGTACTGATAATTTAGGGAAAATTGTTAGGAAAGGGATGGTTAAAGAATGGAGTTATTTTTGTGATGCCTTCATTAAAACTTTTTCAGGTAAAATTAGTAATTTTGATGATGTTACCCATTCCATGCTAGTTATGTTGTGTATGCTTCTGACTGATAAATTCTATAACTTTGGCACACTAGTCATGTATGAGATAGCAGCAAAATTAGGTAAAAAGGAAACTAGGAGCAAGAATATCTATTTTGCAAGATTTTTTATGCTCTTAGCACTGCATGTATCTGTGAATGAGCTATCCATTGCTAACCTGGACAGCAAGTTCACATGTTTTGTTCAGGAGAAGAGGGTCTAAAGTGATTTAATTCGAATGAACTCCAATGCAGAAGTACAATTGGTATATCTACCAATTGTTCAGGTAACTCTTTCTAACCTTGAAACTCCTATCTCCAACCCCCAAATTTCTTTGCCTTCCACAGTCACAATGGAGTCTGTAGTAGTGACCAAACAGGCTCCTACCCAAGTGACTAAAACAAAAGTTTCCAAACCAAAATCTAGGAGACAATCCTCAGGTGCTTCTCAAAAAGCACCTGTTGCAAAAACTACCACAACTCTTGAGGGGAGTGTGAAGGAGGTAGTGAGTAGTGAGGGACAGGGTGCAAGCCCTAAGAATAAGGTAGGTGAGGAAAGTGCACCAAATAGCCAAGCCCAAGTTACATCCTCTCAACAGGGTGTGACTACTAGTTCTACAGCAACTCTGCACAAAAGGGTAAGGGACACTAGCCCTCTCTCAAAAACCTATGAAAGAAGACTAGTTCTACAGCAACTCTGCACAAAAGGGTAAGGGACACTAGCCCTCTCTCAAAAACCTATGAAAGAAGAGTAAAATCTAAAACCATAGGGGAAGCACAGGGTGCACACACAGTACAGCAAACTGTACCTTCTCAAATTCAGTTTGATGTGACTTCAATAAATGTGGAGTCACAGCCCCTTGATCTTAACCTTCAAATCGATACACATTACAATCCACCATCACCAACTCCATCTCTGGATGTAGATATGATATCTATATCAATTCCTGATTATCCATCTTTAAGATTCTTGGAGAAGCCCCACTCTGCAATTGGTGGTCATCATCTTTTAGATGATTTGTTGGGCCATCAATCTTCCATTCCTGAATTCACAACAACATCTGTGGCCTCATCTTTAAAATCAATCTCCACAGATTCAATGTTGGTTTTCACTTCAACGAATACTATCATTCCTTCATCAACGGATATCCTTCATCCGTTGACAAGTGTTTCTCCATCAACGGATGCGCCAATGTCTAGCCATCCGTTGACAGCTATAACTACTCCATCAACGGATATCCCTTATTCGTTGATAACCCACTCTACTACTGCTATATCTGACATTCCTGTGTCAAGTGTGGAGGAGTTCTCAGTAGTTGAAACACTTTTAGGATTGAGGGAAGGGAGTGAGAGGCTGCCTTGTGAGCAGGCAAAAGGAGAGGCAAATAATGAGAGGCTGACCATTTCTTCAGGTCAAGAAAAAGGAGAGCAAGAGAGTTTCACCTTAGTAGGTGAAGGTGAGGGTGTGAGAGGTGTGAGCCAGGGGAAGCCCCTGATGCAAGAAAAGAGAGATGAGAGGAGAGAAAGGACTACAGAAGAAATAAGGCAGGAAGATCCAGCCATTGCAAGTGAGTTAATGGAGGTAAATGCAACTTCTAAAGAGATGGAATTTCGACAAGAATATCAGTCAATCATTGACTCCATCTCTTTGGATCCTGAAACCTTTACTCATCATATTTCTGCCTATCAAGTCATGGCACAACAGGGCAATGTGGAGGTAGAGGAGGCAATGCACCTAGTGCACACCTCACAATCTTTAAAAAGAGCAAAGAAAGCTTTGACAACTCTGCCTTCAGATGCTGACAGTGAAGAGTTTGGAAGTGTTGACAGTGACAGCATAACAAATGATGAAGAAGTCAATGTGGCAGATACTCCAGAATGGCTATTTTCTACTGCCACTGTGGCTAGTGACTTCAATGTGGAGATTATGAAGCAATATCAATCTGCTAGGGCTGAGCACCAAAATGCAGAGCCACAGAGGAAGGCTGTCCTTCAACAAATAATGGACTCCCTGAAACTTCACAAGATGCACATGGTTATTCAAAGAACACAACAGGAGGAGGTCCAAACTGCAATTAGAGAAATGAAAGTGGAACTAGATGCCAGGATTGAGGCACTAGCCCCTACTACCACTCAGAAGGTGCTGACTAGCAAACTATTGAAGGAAGATAGACTGGCCAAATCTGTTCAGCATCTCTCCTCCAGAGTGGATAGTATGGAATCTCAAATGCAGACACTCATTGCCAATCAAGCCAAACAGACTGAGCTTGTAAGATACCAGATTATTTTAGAATTTATTATTATTATTTTATTAATTATTATGTTAATTAGTATTTAAAGAATAGAATTGGATTTGAGGATATCGTTGTGGAATTCAACGATATTTAGTATTGAGTTTATATGAGTATATATTGAGTTATGTGTGCCAATGTGTGCCCCAGTATTTTATTGGTATTTTTAGTGATTTAAAAATATTTAAATCAAGTATTATTAATCTTCAAAAATCTTTATTTAATTATCGGAGGGCTTAAAAATCATGAAATCTTTTGTAAAATTATCTTTATATATTTATTGAGTTTTTAAAATTGTTGGATGGATTAATTTGGGTGGTCGAGTATTTTAAAATGATTTAAAGAGTTTTATTGTATTTAAAGGATCAAAACTTTGAAAATTCATATTTAATTCATTTTTTATCCTAAAAATATTTTAAAAATATGGGTGTGTTTGTAATTTTATACTATTTATTTTAAAAATGAAAAGTTTTATTTTTCATTATTTTTCCATTTAAATTCGATTTCTAAAATGATTAAATTAGATTTTTTTAATTGATTTTCATTTGTGTGTATTTATGAAAACACCCTTATCTCTCCAATCCCTAAATTACCAGTGTTTTCCCCCAAATTCAGTCGGGAGGTCTGTTCCTTTCTCTAATCCTCTCTCAAAACATCTCTCTCTCCCAACAAATCTCTCAATCTCTCCACTATATCTCTCGTTCTCCTCTCCCTCAAGTTGTCATGGCTGTGGTTGACGTTTTCCTCACTCCCCTCAGTTTTCTTGAGTCTGGTCGCCCGTGTGGGTTGCCGTAATCGTGTGTTGATGGTGGTGTTGTGATGTTCGTGCACATAGTACATGTATGTATAGTCGCGTGTAGTGTGCAATTCGTGTATGTGTGTTACTACAGATTGTGGAAACAGTACAGACGCGCGCATGTGGTGACACGCAGGAGGCAGCAGAGAGAGAGAGAGGGGGGAGAGAGAGATAAGAGAGAGGAGGTGTTTCGAGATTGATTTTTTTTCCGGTGGATTGATTTTCCGGCGAATCGAACCGAAATGGTATATGTTTTTGTATTTAATTTAATTATATTATTGTTGTAATTTAATTAATTTTAAATTGTGAGATTAATGTGGTAATTTTTGTGTGGTTAGATTAAATTCCGAAATTTAATTCGGAAGGTATGTTTGTAATTATAATTTTTGAGATTAATTGTAGACCCGATTAATGGGCGGGTTAGTGATTGTTAAATGTTAAGTGCTAATTGATAATTATTAGTTTCCAATTCAAATTGCTAATTGCTAGTGTCGTATAGTATGTAAAGTTATGTGACTTACTTGTTATATATGATCATCGATAAACGTTTACGTGCTAAGTGTTATAAGTTGAGTCATGGAATTTGTCGGATGTCACATCTGTCAATTACTTGGTATTTAATTATAGTGGGTCAAATGATTATCGATAATGGTTGTGGGTATTAATTATGAGAGTTGACTAAATGGTAAATGCTTATGTGCTAAATGTAGTACTCGAGTCATATTATCTGTTAAATGCTATACCTGTCAAATTCTGGGTGGTGAATTGTATGTGGTTAGATTGGCGTCGATTAATTAATTATATATGTTATATGTTATTTATCCTAGATTAATTGTTAGATTCACCTTAGTATGTGTTTATCTGCGAGGAGTTGCAATGAGATCACAAGTCTTAAATGTCAATATTTAAAGACTTGTGTAATTCTCTTCAACTAGTTCCTCGGGCTTACGAATATCCATGATTAGCTATCACGAGTATAATTAATATACTTGAGTGATGTGATCATCGATATAGCGTAAGTAATATTTAGTGCTAGGGGTTGTTCCCTAGGGCTTACGAACATCAATGATTGATTGTCACGTGTATCATTAAAATGCGTGAGAAACACGATCATTGGTGTAGCGTAAGTAGTAGTGGAATGTAAATTTCTTATGTGCTAGTTGCCGCATGTTCGGGCGGGTACTTTTCATTAATTGTTTACTTTTATGTTGCTGCAAGTTGAGGCAGCTTTATTTTTGTAAAAGCAGGGTTGAATTGTTTTGATTGATATTGAGGGGCTGTGCCCATAGTCCGATAAACGAATACTTCATGCCAAAATTTTTCGAAAATCCCCTGTATTTAAAGTTATTTAAATTATTTGATTTAAGGATTTAAAGGCATGAATGTGTATGAGTGTTTAAGTACATATGTGATGATTAATGAGGTGTGGGTATATGTTTATGTATGTATTTCTTTGCGAGTTATAAGTAATTAGTTATCAATTGGGTTGTTTATGTGCTAAATAGTACTTTGCTATTATTTCGAGTATAATTAGGGATTCGAAATGGACCCGGCGAGCGTGTTGGCGAGACGATTGAAGGAAATGAAAGCGTGATCGAGTCAAGACCAAAGTATAGTAAGTAGTGAATCGACGCATTGGAATCGAGGCAAGTGTACTAACCCTCGCTTATCGTTCAAGTGAGATAAATATGTTTCTATTCAATATAAGTATTCCCTTCAAATCCTTATTGCTAGTATCCTCTCCTTCAAATTATTGATAAGGATGTATTTTATTCATATATCATGTGGAAAGTAGAATTTTAGTTTTATTGCCAGTATTATTCTTTCTTAAGTATTGTCTGTAATATTCTGTTAAAGTTTTTGCTGGTATTGCATTCTTATTCCTTGTTTTAGTATAATGTTCTTAATGTATATGGTTTCCCTGAGATTAATTGATAGTAAAGTAGTTTAATGGAATTGGAAGAATTTTATAAAAATGTGGACCAGCTTCGTGGTCATAGTAGTAAAGGCCAATGTCAATAAGTGCCTAGTGAGGGATCCCAGAGTATTGTTTTTAGCTGGATTTTACGTGGCTGATCACCCGTAATGTCCAGAGTATGATGAAAACTCCAATTCTATTAAATGTTGTTTTTTATGCAAATATATTCTTATGATAGAATGTTTAAGTTAAAGTACATTTT
This sequence comes from Saposhnikovia divaricata, assembly GCA_036435485.1. NCBI lineage: Eukaryota > Viridiplantae > Streptophyta > Magnoliopsida > Apiales > Apiaceae > Saposhnikovia > Saposhnikovia divaricata. The sequence goes on along the minus strand of CM071594.1, from coordinate 129,768,028 downwards.
CATTTCTAAGTATGTTGGATATAAAGTTATGATTTGAGTTAATAAATACTGTTAGTATAAAAATGGAAAGTTATTATAGTAGTGTTTTGAACGGTGAAAACTAATTCACGATTATTATGGTCGCTGTGGCATTTTTTGCGTAGTGATAGTAAGGACCGAGAATGAATTGAGATCTTATTTATTCAAACTCATGATTGTCAGGCCGGTTAGGCAGCTAGGTGTGCAAACGCTTATTGACATGAATGAAATTTGAGTAACTGAGAATTTCTTGGAGATTTTGTTAAAGCGATAGTTAAAGTATTTTGCAAGTATTAAAAGTATTGAATCTAGTATTACGAACCTTCTCAGTTATTAAATTCTGATTTCGAGTTATAAATGTTTTAAATGATATTAATCTTCTGTTAAAGTTAAGAATCCAGATTTCAATTATAGTATTGATTATAAATTGGTGAGCATTCCTTCGCTCATATTTATTGTTCCTATTTCTTGAATTGCAATTATTGCATTCTTATTTCATCCAGTTCAGTTCTATATATAACTTGCTGAGCATTCTTTGGCTCACACTTGTTGTTTCTAAAATCTAACTTTTCAGTTAACTAGTTGGCGAGGCTTAGCTTGTGCAGTTCAGAAAGTGGAAAGAAGAAGAAGAATGTTGTTGTAAAGATGACGTGGATCAGGGTATTTAGATTTAAAGATTGAATTATTGTATGTAAATATAGTTTAGTAGTTTTAGTATGTATTTGATTAGTTGGCCTGGTATACTTCCATTCGGAGTTATACCAGTGTATTAAGTCTGTATAAATTTTGTATATAGAGTTGCATTTAAGATGGTTATGGGTTTTCTTGTTTCTAGAACTGTAACCTAAGATCCTTAGTTGGGAGTTGGGGTCAAAGAGCTTTTGATTGAGTTTTTATTTTTATTTCAACTTTATTTTGATTTCAGATTTTTAGTTTAGTATTCAGTAGGTTTATGTTGTATTTACGAATACATCATGGCCAATTTTTGTTAGAATTATTGAGTTTGTTAGCGTGACGCCCAAATCTACTGACCCCGGATTTGGGGGCGTTACAGAGCTACTGGAAAGGCTAGTTGCAGCCTCGCCTCCAGCCCTTGATGCTAACAAAAAGGGGGAGAAAAAGGTAGAAGAGGTTGCAGCTACTTGTAGTCAAATTCAAGCTTCCAGTAGCAAGATAGCACAAATTGAGGGGGAGCAATAGCCAATTATAGTGGTCAATCCAAAAAAGTTTACTATAGAGGCTTCCTCTGTGAAGAAACAAAAGGCTTTGCTTGTAATTCCTGACTTATCAAAAATCTCAGAAGATGAGAGGCAAGGCAGAATTAAAGAATTAGAGAAGATCAACAAGGAGGCAAATGAAAGAATGATGAGAACAGAAAGGATGATCAATGAATCAATTGTATCAACTCTGTTCTCTACTCAGTCCTCTGCTCCAACAATATCAACTACAATTCTGAAGGTGCTCACTCCAGAGATTGTGGCTCCCATATTTTATGATGTCGAACCTTCCTTTGTCAAAGAATTTGAACCCTGCATAAAAACCAGAGCTTACTCACCGCCTAAAGCAAATGGGAAGAACAAGTTATAATTGGATTTTCCATTTCCCAAGGATGATGATGAGAAGCTGATGGGAAAGACAATCAAAGAGTTCAAGGAAAAGACAAATAATAGTGTAAGAGATTGGATGGCTGTAATAATAAGGAATGGAAAAGTATTAAATATATCCAACAGCCATCCTAGATTTGTTGAAGCAAAAAGAGAGGAGACCTCCAGACTTCTCAGGGAAGCTCATCCAAGAGAAGAAAATCAATATGAAAACTCAGATGAGAAGCAAGCCAGGCTGGCTCAGGAGTTATTGGATGAGGTAGAGGATGAAATGAGGGAACCTGAGGAAGTCCCCAAATCCAGACCTAAAAGGAAAGTGAAATCAGTCCCCAAATCTAAACCTAAAAGGAGAGTGAAATCAAAGGCAAGGAGGCCTGTCTCTCCAGAAATTGAAAGCAAGGAAACAGTTGGCTCATCACAACCTATTTCTGCAAAAGTATTCAACCCAGCTGTGAATTTCCATGGTGACCCTATAATACCTAAAGAGGAACCAATGAATCTTGACTCCATTGAGGTTCCTTCTTTCTTGCTGAAGCCTCAACAGAAGCCTAAACAGAAAGAAAAGGATACCAAGGAAGCAACCTTCAAAGGAACCAATTCAAGTTGCTAGGGTACCTGCTATTGTCAAGCAGCCAATCTTGGAAAACAAGGATGATTTTATCTATCAGGCAGATATTGAAGAATACTCTGGCATGAATCTGTATCTGGATGAATTGTCAGAAGTAAGAGGAATTGACAAATATAAACATTTGCCTGTGAGATTGGTCTTTGTATACAAGGGAGGAAAGGAAAGGACATGGCCACTACAGAGGGTTCTTGGAGAAAATTATCTGACATTAACCTAGGTGTTCTCTGCAATTAAGAGATACACAGGGTTCTCCAAGATAGCAAAAGGGGAGATACTGGACAGAATAGAACAGATAAGGAGAGAATGGAACTCACCATCAAGTCTACCAAGGAAGATGAAGATCCCATACAATGGACAGAAAATCCACCTTCAACCCTTCTGGATGATGGAGTTCAAAGATGAAGATGGTAACAGGAGATTCTTCAGGTTAGAAGACCAACTATCAAAGGCTAGTTCTCAATACCTGAGATGGTTACAACAAAAGCTAAATCCAAAAGTTGATGAAGAAGATGCCTTCTATAGGCAACTCCAAATGCAGATTGAGTCCAACTCTGCCAAAGAATGAAAATCAAGGGTGATGCCAACAAGAGAGAAGAAACAGTTTTAATCTGCTCAGTCTAGAGGAGCACTTCTCTGTAAATTTCTCAAACTTTCAGTTTTTAATTTTTGTAGCTTAATACAATTTTTGCATTGTTCTATATATATCTTTAGGAATGTTTTGTTATCATCAAGCTCTTGAATTTATGCTTAATTGCCATCAAGTATAAATTGGGGGAGATTGTTAGGAATATGTTGTACTTGATGATAACTTCACAATCAATCAAATTGTATAAGGTTTTGTAGCTGTCAACGGATGAGGATTTATAACTCTATCCGTTGACAGGTAGCTCATCAACGGATGAGGTTTTGTAGCATACTGCAGTATCTCTATGTTATCAGTTGATAGTGTTTTGATCCACAGTCATGTTGACCATTAATGGATAGGCAGAATAGGGTAGCCAATTGTAAATAAGCTATGCTATGTAATTCTGTTTAAATGAAAGTGCATCAACGGATGAAGACAGAACTCTATCAACGGATACAACTCAAATCCACTCTATCAACGGATACAGCTCAAATCTCAATATCAACGGATACAACTCAATATATCATCAACGGATGTCAGAGTACAATGTCAACGGATAATCATTGACACTTACTTCTATGCTAAGCTGGGGATTAGCAGTTGATAAGGACAGGTTTGACTGACAGATCACATGGGTTGATAGTAGATACAAAAAGCAGTATGGCAACCATACTTTGGAAACACAGAAGAAAGAAGCATTCCGTTTACAATATGAATACAAGAAAGGTGCAGGAGACATGTCTGTTCACAAGGACAACCTTTCGGCTACATGTGTATTTGGAGTGGAGTAGCAAGTCAACTTGAATTAGATTAATATTATCTTATTCCTGTAGCACTTGAAAACTTGGGATTTATAACCAAGTGTAGCAACTCTTTAGAAGCTAAGAAAACAGATACATTTGCTTAGGGTTTTTATTGAATATCCTTAGAAAGCAAAGAGTTGTAAAACAGAAGCTGTGTACATTTGTATCACAGAGTTTTCTTCGAATAAAAGCTTCAGGTGGTGCATTTAACCACCTGATTTTTATGTGTTTGTGCATTAATCTTTTTACAGCAATTATCTAAGTATAGATTTCTCGAGTTCTTATCAGAAATTTATAAATATCAAGAATTGTATTCAACCCCCCCTTCTACAATTATACAAGTGTGTAATCTGGGAATAACAATGACCCTCACTGTGCCCTAACTCCATGTGCATTTCTGCAAGTGTAGGCTCCTCATGGGTGAGTACATGAGGTTGTGCCGACTCTTTACAGGATGCCTTGGGAGACAGGCCAGTTTCAATAGATACTTCTTGTTGAGAAGAAGCACCTAGGGATGTGTTTGATTCTCTTTTATCCTCCACAACCTTTTGTGAGACTGAGGGGTGGCTGATAGTGGTTTTGTCCCTCTTAGCTCTCTTCTTCTTAGACTCAAGAGGAACCACTGTGGGTTCAGTTTTACTAACATCCTTATTTGCTGCACTAGGTGCAGTTTCTCCCTCAACATTCTCAGAACTACCACAAACTCCAGTTTCCAAGGGTCTTTTCTTGGATCCTTGCAAGGATATTTTTGTGGCTTTTGTTTGTCTGGAAGGTCTGATTGGAACGAATGGTGTAGAATGTGGGTTAACTGAATTTGAGTCAAATTCAGCTTCATTCTCAAGGGAGAAATTAACATACCCAGAAGGTATTTCAAAATCAAGATTAGGCTCTTGATCAGCCATGTGTTTGGTGAAACAGAGTGGAATATGTGCATTCAAATTTTGTGAATTGAGTGATGTGTGTGTATTTCTTTTCAAAACATTGCATTCCATGATTAGGGATGCATTATCATCAATACCACATAATGAATTTAAACACATTATAAGAAAGCGAGGATAGACATGTACATTCCTGCTCAGAGCTGACTTGAGTTGACTCATAAGCAGCTTTCCAACATCCACTTTGTAACCATGGACTAGAGAGTGAGTGAGCTTCTTGATGTATGAGGGAATTCCATTCCAGCCAGTAGTTTTGGTTGAGAAAACCTTCACCATGACATCAAAAATCATGCTCCATTTTTTCTCAAAAACTTTATGTCCATTTCACCAGTTGAGTACCAATTTGTTGTACCCTCTTCGAGGACATGACCAGAATACCCAATTTTCAAGAAAAACTTCTTCAGGGTTTCATCACTTGCAAGTTCCTTGTATGATTCTTTAGCTTGCAGTCCATTTCCCAAAGCTTCGTTAATACCTTTTATTGTGATGGTGCAGGTAACCCCTTTGATTTTGCAGTTTATGGTGTCTTTACCTGCACCTCCTGGAACAAAGGCGGATTTCCAGAATTCTTCATGTCTTTCTAGGTCCAAAGATGGAGTAGAGGTTATAGCATGACCTAGATAGGACTTGTTTAAGAAGGATACGAGTCTTTTGAAACCTTCACCAGCATCTCCAGCAGAGAGAATACCAGCAAAGTTTGTTTGAGAAGAGGATTGTTTGGGTGCCATTTTTGCTTTGAGTTTTGGGAGAGAGAGAGAGATTTTTGCTTTTGAGAGAGAGAGGTTATGCTGAGTGTTGTGTGTTTGACAGTTGCTTACATGAAAATAGCAAATGTTTTACTGAAGAAGGAAAAGTAGCAATGTCTTAGCTCATTAATCAGTCACGTGGTGTTATGGGTTGTTACTTTTTAGTGGCTGTAAATCGTGGAGGTAAAATCTAAATTAAATTGGTCCACTAACCTTGACAGTAACCTGTGCGCTGTAATAAATTCATTAGTAATTTAGGAGGATGACAGCATGTAATAACCCGAATTTTGGGGAGAATTAAAACTTTTCTTATTATGGTTAAAGAGCACTAATGAATGGTGGTTTCAAAGAACAATGATTGTAATGAATGGATATTGCTTTGGACAATAATCCTGATGCATTGGTATATTGTCAGAATAGAGTAATTCGATGGTTGAGGACCTAGATAAGAATAATCTACCGTCCAGGAAGGAGCTAATGGATCCTTGAAGGGAAATGAGTACGTGCATAGTGTTTCCCATACGTGCATAGTGTTTCCCATACGTGAATAGTATTTCCCGTACGTGCATAGTGTTTCCTGTACGTGCATAGTAATTTGGTGGATGAATAGTGATTTTGTAAGTTGGAAAACTTTTCACGCCACCTTATGTACGGGACGTGATATGGATGTTTCGAAGTCATATTAGTAATACGCGGAGGAAATAAGTGAATGCAGAGACGATCGGAATTCAGAAATTCCAAATTCTTTTTCGGTATAATATTTGACCGGACAGTGGATTATATATTATTATAATCCAAGAATTGAGATATTAACTTTGAGGATTTGATATTTTGGGATGTTATTATATTTGATTTAAGAATAAAGGTAGGAAACCACTGAGGCAGTGAAACAAGCGTTCTAGAAACCGCTAAAACGTTATAACGAGATTAAGCGATAAAGCGAATGAATCATGGATTATGGATTGAATTCATATCAAGATTAAATATCTTATATGATCATCAAGAGTCTTATATCAAGTGGATGGAATGATTTAATCAAAGATTAAATCAAGAGCAATTAGGATTTAAGTGATTAAAACACTTAAATCATTTCCAAAACAAAACAATTAACCATGCTTGTCCAAGACTCCTGGCTCTTGCCCCAATGCATCCAACTCAGCCCACCCAACTGATAATATCAAGATATTAGATCAAAGCTAGTTGAATTAGTCAAAGGAAGAAAAGAGAAAGCAAGAAACACCATATCTCTCCAAACTGCTGAGCAGGAGCAAGGTTCAAAGAAAAATTCATATCTTCATTTCTATCCATGATAAAATCACCAAATTTTAACCATAGCTTCTCCACTCCATGGTCAAGATACTTTCCAAATTTCATGGAAAGCTAAGTAGTATAGCCTAGTCAAATCCATGCTTAAATTTGGAGGACCAAAACTGTCCAGGTTCTGATCAGTAGAAATATGGGGCTCAAAACCCTAGCTCCCATGGTTGGATTCTTGTTTTCTATATCTCAAAAAAAAGCCCTTGAAGATTAGAAGGTGTGGTAAAAAGTTTAGAACCAAACTCTTAGTTTTTGATTTTATATGATTTTTACAAGATTGACGATGAATAGTGGATCTTAGAAACTAACTTTGTTTTCATGATTTCTTTGGATGATCTAAGGTTTGATTAAGCTATACAAGGACCATACCAAGCTTATTAAGGTTATATCATACTCCAAGGAAGGTAGATCTCTTGAAACCCTAGCATTTGATTTGAGATTTATGAATGTTTTTGATGGATTTAGCTTGGTATGATTATAGTGATAATTATAAGCATGATTATGTAATCAGTTATATGATTTAAGATGCATGATGATTTTGATGCTAAGATCAGTAGCTTCTGGACTTGTGAGATTATTATTATGTGTACAAGTTGTATTGATGCCCGGTGTCGCTTGGGTTGTTGATTGTGATTTTTGGAACGTTCGTATTATAGCCGTTATAATGCCGAAATTTTGTTAATCATTGAAAACCGTGCATCACAGTAGGTCTAATGGCCGAAACTCGACAAGTATCTAACATGCCCTTGTAGATCTTGAGTCGTAGATCATTTTGGAAAAAGAATCGAATCAAACAGACTTACGGTTTAGGATTTATGACCGATTTACTAAAAGTAGTTCGAATTCGCAAATGAAAGTTCGTAACTGAAATTGAACCCTCGTAAAATATGTAAAGTCATGATGAATCTTGGTAAATAAATACTAGAGGTAAAAAGGAAGGTGTGAAAGAAAACCGTATGTCAAAAGGATCGTTTTTCGATTTATTAAAAATATTCGAGTCGAGGTTAAACGCGAACGAACCCCTAAAAGACGACTCTATTATAACTTCGGTAAAACACTTAGAAAACGGGCGATAAAACTCGGAGTATAATATTGGTTCGTAACGATCGACTTTAGAACTTGTATGACTTAAGTATGTCCCAAGTGTAAGTACAGTGACATGTCGTATTAACGAACGAATGTCGGGTCGGATCAATGATAAAAGGAATCCACAAAAAGGGGTATAACGAGATAACTCGAGAACGTGTTTTGATTTAAGTATAACTTAACTTTTAAGATGTTAAGTGATTAATCCCGAATACCTTGGCTATTTATAGATCACCAAGCTGACCCGGGACCCGCTACCACTACCCCTTACCGTACTCGACTACCAGGCAAGTTTCAATTCCCTTCTTTTAGGCTGTTGTTGTGATTGACTATATATATATATATATATGTTTTCTGTTATACATATGTCATAGCATGCATGCCTACATTCAAGTTATATCGTTATGTTTGTTCCCTGATTGTTTATTGGCTTATAAATTAGATAACTAACGTATCAATTATAAGCCGGTTATTGTAAGACCCTCATAGAAGGGCGTATACATCTTATTCGTCAAATATAGACCGGGAGTCAATATTTCTTGATATATCGAGATTACCTCGGAGGAAAATATTTAAGTAAATATTTTCCATTATTTGGGCGACGAATATTATTTGAATATTCGTTCGAGATTATTTATTTAACGATCCTTACTTCAAATAATTATTTGAACGTAACCATTCGACGAATAATATTTTTCAATATTCATTCAAAGTCGAATAGATTATCGATTATTATTCCGAATATTCTTCTAAAGATTGGACTACTAAATGAATATTATTTGAATATCCATTTAGAATATTATTTTATTAAATGAATATTACTTTTGAATATTCATTTAAGATATTAATTACTTGATGAATATTATTCTAATATTCATCTGAAGCTTGATTTATTTATCGAATATTATCTCGAATATTCCTTTAAAGCTTGGATTACTAAATGAATATTACTTGATATTCATTTAGAATATTATTCATTAAACGAATATTACTTTTTGAATATTCATTTAAATTCCTTATTAATTAATGAATATTATTTTGAATATTCATTTAAATATTTATTTATTCAATAAATTTTCTCTTGATGTTTCTTCAAGGATTATTTGGAGAAATACTCTGATTAATGATATTCTTTCATATTCCTAAATATTCTCTAAATATTTTAATTCAATAAATATTCTCTGAATATTTATTCCATACTTAGGATAACCTCAATAAGGTTTATCTTCTTCGATTATTACGGAAAATATCTCGGAGTCATATTATTATTAATCTTATATCAAGAAAGGTTCTCAGACATCATTCTTCTTTGATTCTACCTCCCTAATAATAAGGGAACCTTACTTGGAAAATGTTATTTATCTTGTCGACTTCCCGGTCATAAAATATTCTCTTCACTCGCAATGCGGGTGCTATTGACTTATTAAGTCGTTGTGTACCTTCTCATCTTTCGAGGGGTAAGATTGTTGGAACAAGTTGATATTCGTTACCAAGCAATAGCTTGGAAGTTATTGGTGAACTTTCCTTTCCAACTAGATACGACTACTTTGTAGAGTCTTATCAACAAGTATTATACTTGGGGAAAGGGGGACGAACGTTACATTCAGAATCATGAATTCTATTTGAACTAGGAGTCGTGTAAGAGGCCGAGTAGCACCGATCCATCCCCTTTGGCCCAACCGTTGGCCGGGGAGAGCTAGTAAGGCGGTAGACAAGTAAAGTCATCAGTTCTTCCTTCTACCGGTAGTAAATCTAATTTGAGCTGTACGATCTCGACTGATCATCAAGATTAGAACAGTGGACGCGGTGAATACTCCATCATTGGTTCATCATCCAAACTTATTTATTTCCTGCAACATGATTACTGTTGGTAGAGCTGGAAAAGTGTTCATAACTTGAATTGAAATCTTTTTGTTAGGAATATGTTGTACTTGATGATAACTTCACAATCAATCAAATTGTTTAAGATTTTGTAGCTGTCAACGGATGAGGATTTATAACTCTATCCGTTGACAGGTAGCTCATCAACGGATGAGGTTTTGTAGCACACTGCAGTATCTCTATGTTATCAGTTGATAGTGTTTTTATCCACAGTCATGTTGACTATCAACGGATAGGCAGAATAGGGTAGCCAATTGTAAATAAGCTATGCTATGTAATTCTGTCTAAGTGAAAGTGTATCAACGGATGAAGACTAAACTCTATCAACGGATACAACTCAAATCCACTCTATCAACGGATACAGCTCAAGTCCCAATATCAACGGATACTGCTCTATACATCATCAACGGATGTCAGTATACATCATCAACGGATAATCATTGACACTGTTTTCTATGATTAGCTGGAGATTAGCAGTTGATAAGGACATGTTTGACTGACAGATCACATGAGTTTATAGTAGATACAAAATGCAGTATGGCAGCCATACTTTGGAAACACAGAAGAAAGAAGCATTCCATTTACACTATGAATACAAGAAAGGTGCAGGAGACATGTCTGAACACAAGGACAACCTTTCGGCTACATGTGTATTTGGAGTGTAGTAGCAAGTCAACTAGAATTAGATTAGTATTATCTTATTCCAGTAGTACTTGTAAAACTTGGGATATATAACCAAGTGTAGCAACTCTTTGTAGGTTAAGAAAACAGACATATCTGCTTAGGTTTTCTTGAATATCCTTAGAAGCAAAGAGTTGTAAAACGGCAGCTGTGTACATTTTGTATCACAGAGTTTTCTTCAAATAAAAGCTTCAGGTGGTGCATATTAACCACCTGATTTTATATGTGTTTGTGTTTAAATCTTACATTGCAATTATCTCTTCATAAGTCTCTGAAGTTCTTATCAGAAATTTATAAATATCAAGAATTGTATTCAACCCCCCCTTCTACAATTATACAAGTGTGTAATCTGGGAATAACAATTGGTATCAGAGCAAGCTTCTAACATATTTGAAGTTTAAAGATCAACACACTTCCAACATGTCTAAGAAGGATTATGGAGTGAAGATTCCAGTTCTTGATAGAGAAAATTACTTTCACTGGAAAGTAAAAATGCGTCTACATCTCTCGTCTATTGATGAGGGTTTTGTGGATTGCATTGACAAGGGTCCTCACGTTCCAATGAAGACAGCAACAAGAGTTGGCCTGGCTGATGATGTGCCTGACACTTTCATTCCCAAACCTGTTTCTGAGTGGAGTCTTGAAGATATTGCAGAAGTCCACAAAGACAAAAAGGCCATGAATATTCTGTTCAATGGTCTAGAAACAGACATGGTTGACAATGTTATTAACTGCACTACCGCCAAGGAAGTATGGGACATTGTTCAAACCCTGTGTGAAGGAACAGAACAGGTAAGGGAAAACAAGATGCAACTACTAATCCAACAGTATGAACATTTTCACTTTAAGAGTGGAGAAACATTGAATGATACATTTAGTAGATTTCAAAAGCTACTAAATGGTTTGAAACTGTATGGAAGAGTCTATCAAGTTAAAGACTCTAATCTCAAATTTCTGAGATCACTGCCCAAGGAATGGAAGCCAATGACTGTTTCTCTAAGAAACACTCAAGAGTACAAGACATTTACTCTTGAAAGGCTCTATGGAACTTTAAAGACCTATGAGCTGGAAATGGAGCAGGATGAAGAGATTGAGAAGTCTCAAAAGAAAAGTGGGTCAGTTGCACTCGTTGCCAATTTGGAGCAAAAGGAGGAAAGGACAGAAACTGCTAGTTCTACACCAAACAGGGAGGTTTGTAAAGGTAGAGCAGAATCAAGCAGGAGCAAGGAAAAGGTGTCTGAGGAATTGAATGCCCTTCAGCAGGATGAATTCGATGAGATAGATGAGCACTTAGCTTTTCTATCTAGGAGATTCTCTAAGCTGAAATTCAAGAGAAACTCTGGGATGGCCAAGCCATTTAACAAGGATTTTTCTACAAACAACTATATGGATAAATCCAAAATTAAATGCTACAATTGTGGGATTGCTGGTCATATGATAAGTGAATGCAGGAAACCTAGATCTGAGAACAAGGGAAAGCCAACTGAGGTTGTTGACTATAAGAAGAAATATTTTGATCTTCTCAGGCAGAAAGGAAAGGCATTCTTGACCCAAGAGTATGACTGGGCTGTTGATGACAATCATTCTGATGATGATGCTGAGTTAGTCAACCTTGCTTTAATGGCTGATTCTGGAGAGCAGGAAGCAAGTTCAGCTAGCAATCAGGTATTTTCTACTAATCTCTCTGAGCTCACTAAAGAGGAATGCAATAGTGTTATAGATGAAATGTCTACTGAACTATATCACTTAAGTGTTACTCTTAAATCACTTACTAAAGAGAACAATAGAATTAAAGAGTCTAATCTGTTTTTAAGTGATAGAAATGCTGCTCTAGAATCTCAATTTCTAGAATTTGAGAAAATGAGAGTTGATTGCAATAATGCTAAAAGTGAACTTGAAGCTGTGTTAAAAAGAGAACTGATTTTAAAAGACCAGCTTGAAAAAGAACAAGGGATAATTGCTAAATTTCAAAGTTGTAGGAATATTTCTCAAAACATAATAGAAGTTCAGGGAATAGAATCATTTGTGAAGGATACCTGGACTCAAAGGAAAAAGGAGCTAGAACCTGGCCTTGAGGATCTAGAGACTATTTGTGAATCAACGGATAGTGATCATCCGTTGACAGATGAACCGTCAACGGATGAGAGGTATCCGTCGACTAACAAAAAGTCTGTTAGTAAGAAGGAACTTAGGAAACTGGATATCAAGTATGGTCCAGTAAACAAGAATTTTGTTAGTGGTGAGTGCAGCAAAACCAAATCCAGTGGGAAGGCTAAGACAGGTGATTTACACAACAAAAAGGCTGTTGGTAAATCAGACAATGAAAAGGTAGAAATTGAGGGCAAAAAGAAAAAGAACAGAAATGGTAAGATAGGCATCAACAAGAAAAACAATTACTCTCCTGACAAGTTTGCTCCTAGGAAAACTTGTAGTAATTGTAATAGTGTCAATCATTTATCTTCTAATTGCAAGATTGTCAACAAGGCTCCTGTTCATGTACCTCAACCAATGCCATGTATGCCTGCAATGCCTGTTATGCCTGGTTTGTATCAAAATGCTAGTTTTTCAAATCCATATGTGAACATGCCATATGTGTCTAATCCATACTTTCAATCTATGAATGTGCCACAAATGTCATGGAACCTACCTAACATGAATAATATGTATGCCAATTTTCCACACATGCATGCATCCAATATTCATGCAAATGAGCATTTGTCAAACCCCATTACTCAAGCATCTACACCTAAGATGAAGAATGCTAAGAGTGCAAAGTCAAAGGCTAACAAGAAAGGACCCAAGGAAGCTTGGGTACCAAAATCAACTTGATTTGTTTTTGAAATGTGTGCAGGGAAACAGAAGGAATCTATGGTACCTAGACAGTGGATGTTCTAGGCACATGACAGGAGATTCAACCCTGCTCACAGAGTTCAAGGAAGGAGCTGGCCCTAGAATTACCTTTGGAGATGACAGCAAAGGATATACTAAGGGATATGGCCTGATTTCAAAAGACAATGTCATCATTGAAGAAGTGGCTTTAGTTGAAGGTTTAAAGCACAATTTGCTGAGTATTAGTCAGATTTGTGACAAAGACTATGAAGTAAAGTTCACAAAAGAAGCCTGTGTTGTTTCTGCCAAGGAAGACAACAATGTGGTATTGACAGGCTTTAGAAAAGGAAATGTTTACATAGCTGACTTCAATTCAGCATGCTCAGAATCCATTACTTGTCTCTTCAGCAAAGCAAGTAAGGATGAGAGTTGGCTATGGCATAAGAAGCTGTCACATTTGAATTTTAAAGTTATGAATGATTTGGTAAGAAAGGATCATGCTAGAGGAATCCCTCATTTGGAGTTTGTCAAAGAAGGGCTATGTGATGCCTGCCAATTAGGGAAACAAAAGAAATCATCTTTCAAAAGCAAGACAGAGTCATCCATTGTTAAGCCTCTTCAATTGCTGCATATGGATTTATTTGGTCCAGTAAATGTCATGTCTATTTCAAAGAAGAAATAATGTCTGGTGATTGTAGATGATTTTTCTAAGTTCACATGGACTTTCTTCCTGCACTCCAAGGATTGTGCAAGTGAAATCATTATCAATCACCTCAGAATGCTAAACAATGGTTCTGAAGACAGAGTACAAAGGATCAGGAGTGACAATGGTACTGAATTCAAGAATTCCACAATGAAGATTTTCTGTGAAGAGAATGGAATTGTCCATGAGTTTTCTGCTGCCAGAACACCTCAACAAAATGGGGTTGTTGAAAGGAAAAACAGAACTCTCATTGAAGCAGCTAGAACAATGTTAAGTGAATCAAGATTACCAACATATTTCTGGGCTGAAGCTGTCAACACTGCATGCTTTACTCAGAATATTTCCTTGGTCAATCAAGCTAGAGGAATGACTCCTTATCAGTTACTAACCAACAAGAAACCAACTTTAGCTTTTCTACATGTCTTTGGATGTAAGTGTTTTGTGCTAAGGAATCATGGAGATAATTTAGGCAAATTTGAAGCAAAGGCAGATGAAGCTATTTTCGTTGGATATGCAGCAGGGAAAGCCTACAAGGTCTACAATCTAAGAACCAACATTGTTATGGAATCTGTACATGTTGTGTTTGATGATCAAAAGATTCTAGGCCTAAATGATGAAGGTTACCATGAAAAGTTGGAATTTGAGAATGAAGGTGAAGGAAGAATGTACTATGATGATGATGAGGAGAATGAAGATCATGACCACAGAGATCCACCTAGAGCTGTTATACCAACTAGAAGTGATGCTTACACTGAAAATGAAGCATCCGTTGATAGTCATTCTGGAGCATCCGTTGATAGTCATTCTGGAACATCCGTTGACAATCATTCTGCAACATCCGTTGACACTATTAGAGATGCATCCGTTGACAGAAATTCTCAAGCATCCGTCGACAGGCAAAATGATGCATCCATTGACAGTCAACTTCATAACTCAGCAAGGACAACAAACTCGGGGGAGTTTCTCAAGGTCAAAATTCAATGCTAAATCAACATGATCATGGAAATGAAGCAACCTCATCAAGATCAAATCTTCCACCTGCAAGAAAATGGACTAGAAATCATCCATTTGAATTAATCATTGGTGAATCAAATTCAAGAGTCCAAACTAGAAGGGCCACTCAAGCAGAATGTCTATACAGTAGCTTCCTGTCTCAAGAGGAACCTAAGAAAGTGGAAGATGCCCTTCTAGATCCAGATTGGGTGTTAGCAATGCAAGAAGAGCTAAACCAATTTGAAAGAAATAAAGTATGGAAACTTGTGCCCAAACCTGATGATAGAAGTGTCATAGGTACTAAATGGGTTCTCAAGAATAAGACAGATGAAAATGGCATAATTGTGAGGAATAAAGCTAGATTAGTGGCAAAGGGCTATTCTCAAGAAGAAGGAATAGATTTTGATGAAACTTTTGCTCCAGTAGCAAGACTTGAGGCAATAAGAATCTTTCTAGCCTATGCAGCACATGCCAATTTCAAAGTCTATCAGATGGATGTCAAAAGTGCCTTTCTAAATGGGGAACTGGAAGAAGAGGTCTATGTCCATCAACCTCCTGGTTTTGAGGATCCAGAATTTCCAGAATATGTATATCTTCTCATGAAAGCACTTTATGGTTTGAAGCAAGCACCAAGAGCCTGGTATGACACTTTATCTCAATTTCTTTTGGAGAACCACTTCACTAGAGGTACAGTAGATAAAACCTTATTTCATAGGGATATTAATGGCTCTTCAATACTTGTTCAAATCTATGTAGATGATATTATTTTTGGGTCTACAGATGAGAAGCTTTGCAAAAAGTTTGCCAAACTTATGCAAAGTAGGTATGAAATGAGTATGATGGGTGAATTAACTTACTTTCTTGGCCTACAAGTAAAGCAAGTTAATGAGGGCATTTTCATAAGTCAAACAAAATATATTTATGATCTCTTAAAGAAATTTGACTTAATGGATTGTATATCTGCTAAAACACCTATGGCCACTGCAACTAAGCTTGAGTTGAATACTAAGGAAAAGTCTGTGGACATCTCAAGTTATAGAGGCATGGTAGGTTCACTTTTATACCTAACAGCTAGTAGACCTGATATAATGTTTTCTACTTGTCTTTGTGCTAGATTTCAAGCTGATCCTAGAGAGTCTCACTTAATAGCTATTAAAAGAATTTTCAGGTATCTCAAGGGAACACCAAACCTTGGCATTTGGTACCCAAGAGAATCTGGTTTTGATCTAACTGGCTATTCAGATGCAGATTATGCAGGTTGCAGAGTTGATAGGAAAAGTACTACAGGTTCCTGTCAATTTCTAGGAAACAGGCTTGTGTCATGGTTCAGTAAGAAACAAAACTCAGTCTCCACTTCTACAGCTGAAGCTGAGTACATTGCGGCTGGAAGTTGTTGTGCACAGATTCTATGGATGAGAAACCAACTCATTGACTATGGTCTAAAAGTTGAGAAGATTCCAATTTTCTGTGACAACACAAGTGCTATTGCCATCACAGGGAATCCAGTGCAACATTCGAGAACCAAGCACATTGACATCAAATACCACTTCATTAGAGAACATGTGATGAATGGTACAGTAGAAATGCACTTTGTGCCAAGTGAAATGCAGCTTGCAGATATCTTCACCAAGCCTCTTGATGAATCCACATTCACAAGATTGGTAGGTGAGCTAGGTATGCTTAACTTGTCATAATTTCTAGTGATATTTGATTTCAATGAATTGAAGCTGGAAATGTGTTTTGATTTACTTGAAAGTTAAAACTTTCAGAAAAATTTTCTGCAGAAATTTTGCCTAAGGCAAAATTAGCTTATCAACGGATATCCTTTTATCCGTTGATAGTATAAGCACATTACTAGATTTTTGCATGTCAACGGGTAACAGGCTATCCACGTCATCAACGGATAAACTGTATCTCAACCGTTCATTCTATATCCGTTGATATACATTTTTTTTAAAAACGTTGGTAACCGTGTATATCTAATCATGGCTGTACTTATTCTCTTTTTATTTATTATCTGACAGTTACTTTTGACCAATGGAGTAATTACTTTTAATTATTTCATTTTTAATTCTTGAAAAATATAAAAGGCGGACTTGTACTCTCACATCTCACTTTTATTCATTTTCAAGCATATCAAAAGTTAACTGCATCTTCTTCCCTAAAACTCTCTGTAACCAAAGTTCAATCACTTCAATGGCGCCTATTGTTAAGATGATGTCCTCCACTGGGTTTACCTATGAGAAGAACAATTTCGCGGCCTTTGTTGACACAGTGAATGCTCCAGAAGCTTACCACACTTTGATGAGTTTCGTGAAGAAATGCAAACTGTCATATGCTATGACGGCTACCACTCCCTTAATCCACGAGGTAATTGAAGAAATGTGGACATCTGCTGAGTACAATGGCACAGACGGTACAATTGCTTTTTCTTTAAAGGGTAAAAACTATGTGGTTAATTCTGATGTAATAACTGCTTGTTTAAAATTGCCTGAGAATAACTGTCTGAAAGTACCTACTGATGCTGAAATTGTTGCCATGCTTAAGTCTATTAATTATGCCCTTAGTACTGAAAACTTAGGGAAAATTGCTAGAAAAGGAATGGTTAAAGAATGGAGCTACTTCTGTGATGCCTTCATTAAAACTTTTTCAGGAAAAATTAGTAATTTTGATGCTGTTACCCAGTCCATGCTAACAATGATGTGTATGCTTTTAAATGATAAATTCTATAATTTTGGCACATTAGTTATGTATGAGATAGCTGCAAAGTTGGGTAAAAAGGAAACTAGGAGCAAGAATATCTACTTTGCTAGATTTTTAATGCTCTTAGCACTGCATGTGTCTGAGAATAAGCTATCCATTGCTAACCCGGATAGCAAGTTCCAATGTTTTGTTCAGGAGAAGAGAGTCTTAAGTGACCTGATTCGAATGAACCTCAATGCAGGAGTACAACTAGTATATCTACCAATTGTTCAGGTAACTATCTCTAACTCTGAAACCCCTATCTCCAACCCCCAAATTTCTTTGCCTTCTAGTGTCACAATGGAGTCTGTAGTTGTGACCAAACAGGCTCCTACCAAAGTGACCAAATCCAGAGTTCCAAAACCACATTCTAAAAGGCAAACCTCAAGTATCTCTCAAAAGACACCTGTTGTAAAATCTACCAAATCTCTTGAGGGGAGTGTGAAGGTGGTAGTGAGTGGTGAGGGACAGGGTGAACATCAAAGAAGCCCTAAGGATAAGGAAGGAGAGATGAGTGCAACCACCATTTCAGTCTCTCAAAAGACTGCTAATGTAACTACAGGCCAAATTCTAGTTACACTCTCCCAAAAGAGTGTGACTACTGAATCAAGTTCCCCACAAGGAACACTGCACAAGAGGGTTAGGGACACATATAGCCCAATCTCAAAAACCTATGGAAGAAGAGTGAAATCTAAAACCACAGGGGAATCACAGGGTGCACACACTGTACAGGAAACTGTACCTTCTCAAACTCAGTTTGATGTGGCTTCAATAAATGTGGAGTCACAGCCCCTTGATCTTAATCTTCAAATCGACACACATTACAATCCACCATCACCAACTCCTTCTCTGGATGTGGATATGATATCTACATCAATTCCTGATTCTCCATCTTTAAGATTCTTGGAGAAGCCCCACTCTGTAATTGGTGGTCATCATCTTTTAGATGATTTGTTGGACCATCAATCTTCCCTTCCAGAATTCTCAATACAGACTGTGGCCTCGAACTTAAAATCAATCTCCACAGATTCAGTGTTGGTTTTCTCTTCAACGGATATAATTATTCCTTCCTCAACGGATATCCTTCATCCGTTGACAAGTGTTTCTCCATCAACGGATGCGCCTCTATCTAGCCATCCGTTGACAGCTATAACTACTCCATCAACGGATATTCCTTATCCGTTGATAACTCACTCTACCACTGCTATATCTGACATTCCAGTGTCAAGTGTAGAGGAGTTCTCAGTAGTTGAAACACTTTTAGGTTTGAGGGAAGGGAGTGAGAGGCTACCTTGTGAGCAGGCAAAAGGAGAGATAAATAATGAGAGGCTGGCCATTTCTTCCGGTCAGGCAAAAGGAGAGTTTGAGAGTTCCACCTTAGTAGGTGAAGGTGAGGGTGTGAGAGGTGTG
The DNA here is from genome assembly GCA_036435485.1 of Saposhnikovia divaricata. Classification (NCBI taxonomy): domain Eukaryota; kingdom Viridiplantae; phylum Streptophyta; class Magnoliopsida; order Apiales; family Apiaceae; genus Saposhnikovia; species Saposhnikovia divaricata. The sequence continues at coordinate 129,749,024 of CM071594.1, read as the reverse complement.
AGCCAAGGGGAGCCCTTGATGCAAGAAAAGAGAGATGAGGGGAGAGAAGGGACTATAGGAGAGATAAGGATGGAAGAAGCAGCCATTGCTAGTGAGTCAATGGGGGTTGAGGATGCATCCAAGGAAATGGAATTTTAAAGAGAATATCAGTCCATGATTGACTCCATTTCTTTGGATGCTGAAACCTTTACTCACCCTGTTCCTGCCTATCAAATTCTGGCACAACAGGGCAATGTGGAAGCAGAGGAGGCAATGCACCTAGTGCACACCTCACAATCTCTACTTAGAGCTAAGGAATCTATAGCAGCTCTGCCAACCACTGCTGAGAGTGATGAATTTGACAATTCTGAAGATGAAGACAGCCAGAGCTCTGAAGATGAAGGTGGTAGCAGTATTCATGATTTTGCATTTGCTCAAAACTACACCTATCATCAACTTGATATGGAAATCATAAGGCAATATAAATCTGCCCTGGCTGAGCACCTAGAAGCAGATCCACAGAGAAAGGTTGTTCTTCAACAGGCAATTGACTCCCTAAAGTTACAAAAGATGCAAATGGTGATTCAGAGATCCAATTTAGAGGAGGTCAAACAAGAAATCAAGGATGTGAAGATCTCTGTGGATTCCAAGCTAGAGCAACTAGCTCCTACAGCCACTCAGAGGGTGTTGCAACAAAGGTTTCTCAAAGAAGACAACCTGGCTAAATCTGTACAACTTCTCAATTCAAGAGTGGAAAAGATGGAATCCCAGATGGAGCAATTTCTTCAACATCAGAAACTGCAAACCCAACTGCTAGAAAAGTTAGTTGCAGCCCCAACTTCTAGTCAAACCCTTGATGCTAACAAAAAGGGGGAGAAAGTGGAAGAGGCTGTGGCAACTACAAGTCAAATCTTAATTTCTGAAAGAAGGGAAGCAACAAGTGAGGGGGAGCAGCAGCCTACCATAGTGGTCAATCCACAAGAATTCATTGTCACAGCTTCCCCCAGCAAATCCAAACCTCTATCTGAAGAGTTTGATCTTTCAAACTTGACAGAAGAAGAAAAGCTAGCCAAAATTGAAGCTCTCCAAAAGATGAAAGAAGAAAACTATGAAAGGATAATGAGGATAGAAAGATTGATCAATCAATCTATTGCATCAACTCTGTTCTCTAGCCAAACCTCAGCTCCAACAATATCTACAACAATTCTGAAGGTGCTCACTCCAGCAATTGTGGCTCCTACATTCTATGATGCTGAGTCTTCTCATGTTAAGGAATTTGAACCCTACATCAAATCAAGACCCTTCTCACCACCAAAAGCAAATGGGAAGAACAAGTTACAACTGGACTTTCCATTTCCCAAGGATGATGAAGAGAAGTTGATGGGTAAGGCAATCAAGGAATTCAAGGAGAAGACTAACAGTTGTGTAAGAGAATGGATGGCTGTAATCATAAGGAATGGAAAAGTTCTAAACATATCCAACAGCCATCCTAGATTTGTTGAAGCCAAGAGAGAAGAGACTTCAAGGCTGCTAAGAGAATCTCAACCAAGCACTGAATATCAATATGAAAACTCAGATGAGAAGCAAGCAAGGCTGGCTCAAGAGTTATTGGATGAGGTAGAGGATGAATTGAGGGAACCTGAGGAAGTCCCCAAATTCAAAAAGAAAGGGAAATCAGTCCCCAAATCCAAGAGATTAAAATCACATGCAAGGAGGCCTGTCTCTCCAGAAACTGAAAACAAAGAGACAGTTGGTTCATCACAACCTATTGATGTAAAAGTATTCAACCCAGATGTAAATTTCCATGGTGAGCCTATAGTACCTAAAGAGGAACCAATGAATCTTGACTCCATTGAGGTTCCTTCATTCTTGCTGAAGCCTCAACAGAAGCCTACACAGAAGAAAAGGAAACCAAGGAAGCAACCTTCAAAGGAACCAATTCAAGTTGCTAGGGTACCTGCAATTGTCAGGCAGCCAATCTTGGAAAACAAGGATGATTTTATCTATCAGGCAGATATTGAAGAATACTCTGACATGAATCTTTATCTGGATGAATTGTCAGAAATAAGAGGAATTGACAAATATAGACATTTGCCTGAAAGATTGGTCTTTGTATACAAGGGAGGAACGGAAAGGACATGGCCACTACAAAGGGTTCTTGGAGAAAATTATCATACCTTAACCAAAGTGTTCTCTGCAATCAAGAGATACACAGGGTTCTCCAAGATAGCAAAAGGGGAGATACTGGACAAAATAGAACAAATAAGGAGGGATTGGAACTCACCATCAAGTCTACCAAGGAAAATGAAGATCCCATACAATGGACAGAAAATCCACCTCCAACCTTTCTGGATGATGGAGTTCAGGGATGAAGATGGTAACAGGAGATTCTTCAGGTTAGAAGACCAACTACCAAAGGCTAGTTCTCAATACCTGAGATGGCTACAACAGAAGCTAAATCCAAAGGTAGATGAAGAAGATGCCTTCTATAGGCAACTCCAAATACAGATTGAGTCCAACTCTGCCAAGGAAGGAAAATCAAGGGTGATGCCAACAAGAGGAAAGAAACAGTCCTAATCTGCTCAGTCTAGAGGAGCACTTCTCTGTAAATTTCTCAAACTTTCAGTTTTTAATTATTGTAGCTTAATACAATTTATGTATTGTTCTTTATATATCTTTAGGAATGTTTTGTTATCATCAAGGTCCTGAATTTATGCTTTATTGCCATCAAGTATAAATTGGGGGAGATTGTTAGGAATATGTTGTACTTGATGATAACTTCACAATCAATCAAATTGTTTAAGGTTTTGTAGCTGTCAACGGATGAGGATTTATAACTCTATCCGTTGACAGGTAGCTCATCAACGGATGAGGTTTTGTAGCACACTGCAGTATCTCTATGTTATCAGTTGATAGTGTTTTTATCCACAGTCATGTTGACTATCAACGGATAGGCAGAATAGGGTAGCCAATTGTAAATAAGCTATGCTATGTAATTCTGTCTAAGTGAAAGTGTATCAACGGATGAAGACTAAACTCTATCAACGGATACAACTCAAATCCACTCTATCAACGGATACAGCTCAAGTCCCAATATCAATGGATACTGCTCTATACATCATCAACGGATGTCAGTATACATCATCAACGGATAATCATTGACACTGTTTTCTATGATTAGCTGGAGATTAGCAGTTGATAAGGACATGTTTGACTGACAGATCACATGAGTTTATAGTAGATACAAAATGCAGTATGGCAGCCATACTTTGGAAACACAGAAGAAAGAAGCATTCCATTTACACTATGAATACAAGAAAGGTGCAGGAGACATGTCTGAACACAAGGACAACCTTTCGGCTACATGTGTATTTGGAGTGTAGTAGCAAGTCAACTAGAATTAGATTAGTATTATCTTATTCCAGTAGTACTTGTAAAACTTGGGATATATAACCAAGTGTAGCAACTCTTTGTAGGTTAAGAAAACAGACATATCTGCTTAGGTTTTCTTGAATATCCTTAGAAGCAAAGAGTTGTAAAACGGCAGCTGTGTACATTTTGTATCACAGAGTTTTCTTCAAATAAAAGCTTCAGGTGGTGCATATTAACCACCTGATTTTATATGTGTTTGTGTTTAAATCTTACATTGCAATTATCTCTTCATAAGTCTCTGAAGTTCTTATCAGAAATTTATAAATATCAAGAATTGTATTCAACCCCCCCTTCTACAATTATACAAGTGTGTAATCTGGGAATAACACTTTTCATGCAAGTTCCTCTTTTTAATGACAATGAGAATATCTCGCTTACTTTTGATGTAACAGATATTTCTACAAACAAATACTTTAAGTTACCTTGTAACTTCATCGTTCATATTATACTGGCATCATTTCCGTAAATGCATGGCATATGGTTTGAAAGATACTTTTGAACTGTTATATATTATCGTTCAGTTATATATTATTGTTGGTGGGCTATTGCTCACTCTTGCTTTATTATTATATCACAACAACAGCTAGACCAGATGACTCGCACAAGGCGCACTCGATGCGGGCGAGGACGATGAGACTACCAGAGCTGAAGAAGAAGCTATTGGTAGGATAGATTTATTCTTTCAGTACCAAGTATATGGTCTAGTATGACTTATGTAAATGGATGGCAAAGAGTATGTATTTTTATTGAAATTCTTTTGGATTTAAGAACTCATAATGTGATTAATAAAAATTTGATTGTTACTCTGATTTCATCTCTGGGACTATAACGGGTGTGTTTTAAATTGTTGTGTTGGGTCATAGAGATGTAATTTATTTTATGTTAAGGAAAGTTCAAGTGTTGTGGACAGAATTGGAAACCGTAACGACCGGATCCCGGACCCCGGATCTGGGGGTGTTGCAGAAGTGGTATTAGAGCGTACGTTATAAACCCCAGAGATGATGCGACGTTAAAACAATAAACTCACTAAGATAATAAGAACTCTTGCCAAGTTCATAGTCGGACTACTTCAAGTAGTATTGACATATAAAACCCTTATGGGAACTCTTAAGTATCATGATAGTAACTTAGCTCGTTCTCGTATCGACTAGTAAGGCGACAGACCTTGAGGCGTACGAGCAGCAGCATGATGATGTTTTATTATATGTTGACGATCGGATTGTGAATTCGATAGAGTACCCTATTGAGGACTCGAAAGTGGTTCCAGCAGAGGAGAATCCTATTGAGGATGAGGAGTTTACCCCAAGGAAATGAGGGCTATAGCCAGAGGGATAGCGAAAGTTAAGATTATAGTGCTCAGAGAAGTGAGCATAAAGAACTAAGATATTATTAAGAGAATTGAAATTTTTTGTTGGATTTATAGCCGGACTACGAGAGGTAGTACCAGCAATTAAGACAGATTGGAAGGATTACTTGAGGTCTTATATGGGGATAGATAAAGATCCTTAGAGACTTTCAGATTAATGAGAAAGGAGTTAGAATGATGCATGATTATCAAAGACGTCGATGTAGGACGGGGAGCACCCAGGAGCAGTTGAGATAGAGGCAACAAGTGCCATATTATCGGATAAATGGATTAGTGTGAATATTGTCAATGGTAATTCGCCATGAGAAGGCGGATTTCATGGGTTATATTTTATGAAACCAAATTGAGATTGTTGAGGTGGTTTTATTCATCGAAATGTCCATATTATGAATGAACCAGCTTCGAAAGTAAAGATAGTGAAATGTAAGAACCCCAAATTTTGGATATAATTAAAACTTTTTATTAAGTAATGATAAAATGAGGAACAATGATTGTAATGAATGGATATTGCTTTGGACAATGATCCTGATGCATTGGTATATTGTCAGAATAGAGTAATTCGATGGTTGAGGACCTAGATAAGAATAATCTACCATCCAGGAAGGAGCTAATGGATCCTTGAAGAGAAATGAGTACGTGCATAGTGTTTCCCGTACGTGCATAGTGTTTCCCGTACGTGCGTAGTGTTTCCTGTACGTGCATAGTAATTTGGTGGATGAATAGTGATTTTGTAAGTTGGAAAACTTTTCACTCCACCCTATGTACGGGACGTGATATGGATGTTTCGAAGTCATATTAGTAATACGCGGAGGAAATAAGTGAATGCAGAGATGATCGGAATTCAGAAATTCCAAATTCTTTTCGGTATAATATTTGACCGGACAATGGATTAAATATTATTATAATCCAAGAATTGAGATATTAACTTTGAGGATTTGATATTTTGGGATGTTATTATATTTGATTTAAGAATGAAGGTAGGAAACCACTGAGGAGTGGTTATGGTTACAATGTAATAATTGATATTTGGAAAGAATGAATGGAATTCGACTTTATTATTTCTATGTCTTGAAGGATGCTAAAGGGTAACAACATAGGTAAGAATAATCTATCTTCTAAGGGAATAAGATATGGCAATTTCAAGCAGGAGAATATTCTCATGTCATCCAGATCGGTAACGATTAATCCAGTAGTTCCGTAAAAAGGATAAGGAACGATCGAAAGAGAATACGGACAATTGTACCACCCTAAGAGAACAAGTAAAGAATACAGAATGAATAGTGTTTTGGTGGGAGTATATAATAATATGAGACGACACTATATAGAAGCATTCGGAACGGATTTCCGAGTTCGTATTAGTGATCCAGGGGGAAAATAAGTGTATGTAAAAGCTGTCGGATTCTGAAAAACCGCACTTTTATTTTCTCCGAGAGTTCCCTGGACACTGATAGCCTTAAGTATTTAACGAATGGATTTAAGGAATATAAATTGGAAAGTTAGAATGAAAGATGGAGAATGAAAGTATTAATATTAAAAAGGATTCCCGGTAAACCCTAATTAGAAATCCGTGAAATATTCCTACGAACGATCAATCGAAACGGGCAATAAACGGACAAAGAATCAAGCAGAGAAAGCAAGATACATGCATGAGCTAGTGATAAATATCTATTGACTAGCAAGTAACTAGACCAATTAGAATGCAACTAGTACTTAGGAAACAAATCACTTAGTTAAGCCTTAAACCATCCAATCTTCAACACTTGTCCTCACAAATACCTCATTGCATGCATCATCACTTTATTAAAGCCACTTTAACCAAGATATTATCCAAGGCCTTCACTTTATGCAATTATTTTCCAAGAGCCAAGCAAAGAACACCAACACTCTCTCATTGTTCTTCATTCGGCTATTTGCTTAATTCAAAGACCAAAATCCACCTTCCCACCATTGTTTGCTCTTGAAATAATTATGGTGAGTCTTATATTTCATAAAACTAATCTCCTCAAAATCTTAGCTCCAAATTCCTTTGTTTGCATTTTCAAAAAAATCAAGAAAGAGGAGCATGAATAGTGTTCTTATGAACTAACCTTTGATTTTTATGTTTCTTTTGATTGATCTAGCTAGCTTAAGGTCACATAAGGATAGATCAAGGCTTGATAAGGCTATATCACTCTCTAAGGAAGGTAACAAGCTCCAAAAACCCTTGGTACCATTTTGAGATTTTATGAGTTTTATGGACAATTAAGTGTTAGTATGCTATGTTATGCTTAGATCTATGTTATTAGTTGATTATGGTTGTTGTTTTGATTGTGATCCATGAGATTGTTAAGATGAGTTGTTGATAGACTAGTCATGATGGTTATCATGTGTTTGTGTGGTTGGATTGATCTTTGTTAGATCGAGATAAGGTGTAAAAACTTTGGAAAACGCGTAAACATAGCCGTTATAATGTCCGATTTTACAATATCATGTTTTGTATGCCATTTTTCACATCAAGACCCTACTGTCCAGAAACTTTTCTGCCATGTTAGGATAGCTTATGTTATAAGCTTCGTTTTGATATAAAGATCACGTGAAACGGACTTACGGTTTAGGAGTTACGGTCGGTTTACTAAAAGTAGTTCGAATCCGTAAACGAAAGTTCGTAACTGTAATTGAACCCTCGTAAACTATGTAACGTCATGGAGAATCTTGGTAAATAAATACTAGGGGTAAAAAGGAAGGTGTGAAAGAAAACCGTATGTCAAAAGGATCATTTTTCGATTTATTAAAAATATTCGAGTCGAGGTTAAACGCGAATGAACCCCTAAAAGACGACTCTTTTATAACTTCGGTAAAACACTTAGAAAACGGGCGATAAAACTCGGAGTATAATATTGGTTCGTAACGATCAACCTTAGAACTCATATGACTTAAGCATGTCCCATGTATAAGTGCAGTGACATGTCGTATTAACGAACGAATGTCGGGTCGGATCAGTGAGAATAAGTAATCCACTAAAAGGGGTATAACGAGATAACTTGAGAACGTGTTTCGATTTAAGAATAACTTAACTTTTAATATGTTAAGTGATTAATCCCGAATGCCTTGGCTATTTATAGATCACCAAGCTGAACCGGGACCCGCTACCACTACCCCTTACCGTACTCGACTACCAGGCAAGTTTCAATTCCCTTCTTTTAGGCTGTTGTTGTGATTGAATAAATATATATATATATGATTGCTGATATACATATGCCATTGCATGCATGCCTACTTTCAAGTTGAATTGATATACTTGTTCCCTGAATGTTATTGTTGGCTTATAAGCTAGATAGTTATATATCAGTTATAAGCCGGTTATTGTAAGACCCTCATAGAAGGGCGTATACATCTTATTAATCAAATATAGACCGGGAGTCAATATTCCTTGATATATCGAGATTACCTCGGAGGAAAATATTTAAGTAAATATTTTCTATTATTTGGGCGACGAATATTATTTGAATATTCGTTCGAGCTTATTTATTTAATGATCCTTACTTCAAATAATTATTTGAACGTAATCATTCGACGAATAATATTTGTCAATATTCATTCAGAGTCGAATTGATTATCGATTATTATTTCGAATATTCTTCTAAAGATGAGACTACTAAATGAATATTATTTGGATATTCTTTTAGAATATTATTATATTAAATAAATATTACTTTTGAATATTCATTTAAGATATTAAATACTTGATGAATATTATTTTAATATTCATCTGAAGCTTGATTTAATTATCGAATATTATCTCGAATATTCCTTAAGGCTTGGATTACTAAATGAATATTACTTGATATTCATTTAGGATATTATTCATTAAATGAATAGTACTTCTGAATATTCATTTAAATTCCTAATTAATTATGAATATTACCTTAAATATTCTTTTCAGGTCTTATTAATTAATGAATATTGTTTTGAATATTCATTTAAATATTTATTTATTCAATAAATATTCTCCTGATATTTCTTCAGGGATTATTTTGAGAAATACTCTGATATAAGATATTCTTTCTTATTCCTAAATGATCTGTAAAATATTTTAATTCAATAAATATTCTCTGAATATTTATTCCATACTTAGAATAACCTCGATAAGGTTTATCTTCTTCGATTATTACAGAAAATATTTCGGAGTCATATTTTTATTAATCTTATATCAAGAAAGGTTCTCAGACATCATTCTTCTTTGAGTCAATCTCCTTAATAATAAGGGAACCTTACTTGGAAAAATGTTATTTATCTTGTCGACTTCCCGGTCATAAAGTATTCCCTTCACTCGCAACTCGGGTGCTGTTGACTTATTAAGTCGTTGCTTACCTTCTCATCTTTCGAGGGGTAAGATCACTGGAACAAGTTGATATCCGTTACCAAGTAATAGCTTGGGAGTTATTGGTAAATTTTCCCTTCCAACTAGATACGACTACTTTGTGGAGTCTTATCAACAAGTATTATACTTGGGGAAAGGGGGACGAACGTTACATTCAGAATCATGAATTCTATTTGAACTAGGAGTCGTGTAAGAGGCCGAGTAGCGCCGGTCCATCCCCTTTGGCCCAACCGTTGGCCGGGGAGAGCTAGTAAGGCGGTATACAAGTAAAGCCGTCAGTTCTTCCTTCTACCGGTAGTAAATCTAAATTGAGCTGTACGATCTCGACTGATCATCAAGATTGGAACAGCGGGCGCGGTGAATACTCCATCATTGGTTCATCATCCAAACTTATTTATTTCCTGCAACATGATTACTGTTGGCAGAGCTGGAAAAGTGTTCATAACTGGAATTGCAATCTTTTCATGCAAGTTCCTCTTTTAATGGCAATGAGAATATCTCGCTTACTTTTGATGTAGCAGATATTTCTACAAACAAATACTTTAAGTTACCTTTTAACTTCATCGTTCATATTATACTGGCATCATTTCCGTAAATGCATGGCATATGGTTTGAAAGATACTTTTGAACTGTTATATATTATCGTTCAGTTATATATTATTGTTGGTGGGCTATTGCTCACCCTTGCTTTATTATTATATCACAACAACAGCTAGACCAGATGACTCGCACAAGGCGCACTCGACGCGAGCGAGGACGATGAGACTACCAGAGCTGAAGAAGAAGTTATTGGTAGGGTATATTTATTCTTTCAGTACCAAGAATATGGTCTAGTATGACTTATGTAAATGGATGGCAAAGAGTATGTATTTATATTGAAATTCTTTTGGATTGTAAGAACTCCTAATGTGATTAATAAAAATTTGATTGTTACTCTGATTTCATCTCTGGGACTATAACGGGTGTGTTTTATATTGTTGTGTTGGGTCATAGAGACGTAATTTATTTTATGTTAAGGAAAGTTCAATTGTTGTGGACAGAATTGGTAACCGTAACCACCGGATCCCGGACCCCGGATCTGGGGGTGTTACAGAAGTGGTATCAGAGCGTACGTTATAAACCCCAGAGATGAGGTGACGTTAAAACAATAAATTCAATAAGATAATAAGAACTCTTGCCAAGTTCATAGTCGGACTACTTAATGTAGTGATGACATATAAAACCCTTATGGGAACTCGTAAGTATAATGATAGTAACTTAGCTCGATATCGTATCGACGAGTAAGGCGACTGACCTTGAGGCATACGAGCAACAGCGCGATGATGCTTTATATGCTGAAGATCAGCGGGTAATTCGATGGAGTACCCTACTGGAGACCCGGAAGAGGTTCCAGCAGATAAGGAAAATCCTGTTAGGATAAGGAGCTTACCCATGGGTAATGAGGGTCGCAGCCAGAATGACTGTGATGATTAAGATATGGTGCTCAGAAAAGTGAGTATAAAGAACCGAGATATTATTAAGAGATCTGAAGATGCATGTTGAATTCATAGCCGGACTACCAGATATAGTACCAGCAAGAAAGAAGGATTGGAAGAATTACTTAAGATCTTATACGGAAATAGATGAAAATCTCAGGTTGTAAATTATGGAACCAAATTGAGGTTAATAAGGTGGTTTTATTAAGGAAAATGTTCATTTTATGAATGAATCATTTAGAAAGTAAAGACATTGGGAAGTGATAGCATGATTGGGTAAAGTTATATAAGGAAGTAGTAAGCAAGACAATGATCTGAGAACCTACCGGGAGATAAGACCAGTGAGTCAAGATGAACTTGTAATGAGACTATTGTCAGAGACTAAGTATAGGGTTAATTCAACTCAGTTAAATGATGAACCAGAAACGTTAGATGCATGTGATTCAGAGGAATATTAAATTCCTTCTTCTCTTTGAATGGATTATAGTAGTTACCTTAAGTTTACTCCGACACGGAATTATAATAGATCAAGTAATACGATCAGCAGTTAAAGAGAAAAATGTGAGAAAATCTTCCTGGAGCTAAAAGGTGAAATTGGTAATGACCAAGAGCTGGCATTGCTTAATGGAAAAAGGAGACTTTGTGCTTCCAATGACGCTTCGCATAAAGGGTTAGGTAGACCGACATTTGGTAGTATTGAATATCAGGACGTTGTGACAGGTTTCAGTTTGAGACTATTGATTCCCTTCTAAGGGATGGATATATTTGATTCCTCTCCAGTGGGTAAACTTCCAATCCGATGATGATTATTTCGTTAACTATGACTGCTTATGATTCCACCTGCTTGGAGGTTCATAGAACTATTCTTCAGGTTTCGAAACTGGTCTCCTTAGTGTTACTAGTAGGTGGGTAGATTGATGAAAATTTCCCTGAGTCTGGGAAGGAATTCGGTGAATTTTGGCAAACCTTGTCTTTCTGATTATCAGAGAATGTCACAGAAGAGAGTAAAAATTGGAGCAAACCCTGTGATTTGGGTAAGGATGCTGTAAAATGGGTTAGTAAACGGACCCTGAGCATTACAATCGACGGTAGTGATAAAATGATGAAGTGAGACGGACGAAAATAGGAAATGTAAGTAAGAAACCAGCCGGACTGAGAAATTCCAGGATTGACTTAAATGAAAAGGCTGTTATGCCAGGAATGGTAAGCTTGTGTGGCACGCAGGATTGATAAGAATAGTGAAAAGATAAAAGTGGAGGAAAGGTGACCGGAGACGGTCCCGAGTAGTCGATTAAGACTAATATGGAGTAAAGTTTTGGAAAGGTAGAAAGGTATCAAAGAAGAAGGCACTATGCCGGCAATTGCTAGAAAAGTAATGCTATTAGCCAACCCCTAAAATCATATATTTTTATGTGTGGCCAGTTGAGGCCAAGTCACAACGGACTATAAAGTGACTAGACCAGCAATGAAAAGACAGAGCAGGGTTGCTTCTAAGAAAGCACCGACTGCAAGGGCTTCTGATATAAAGGAAACATTAATGAGATCGTTTGAATCTTCTGCCGAACAACACATGTTTTGATTGGGAATTCACTAGACCTTTTTGGGATGGGGTCACCCGTACTAAGGTGACTCATGTGTATATGGTTGTCCAAGATTTCGAGTAAAATGGAAGTATAGTGACTTGAGATGTATGATGTTAGGGTATCATGAATACCATGAATATATTATGACGGAGGAAAGTAAACAACGAAGGTTTATGAAGAGAGTATGGAAATGGTCAGAGATGGATCAGGATGCTGTAGAAATTTTGTCTAAGGCAAATACCTTTGCGAAGAACGATAAGCACTAAGAGATTCACGTTGAACTCGACCAATATCTTCCAGAACACCCTTGCTACCATTAACAAGTTCGGTAAGAGAAGAGATTGGCATACGTTGCCTTTTTGGAAGGCCAAATAGGCTGACAACTATCTGAAAGAAGAGGGTGGCATTAAACCACCGATCGATTATCAAATGAGAATGATTGAAAAGAGACCTTTATTAAGGATACATGATCTGATTGCAAATTATAAGATGCAAGAATTCCTTGGCAGTTGAATTAAGGATAGGATATCCATAAATTAAGGCAAACCCTGGGGAATGCACAAGGGGTGGCATTAACCCTAATAACGACATTATGACTTCAGATGATATGAGCTGGACTTGCTAAGGCAACAATGACCGGTAAGGATTATTAAAAAGAGTTCTGGAAAGAACATAGATAGAATTATTAGAGTATTGATCAATGACATTTTGATATACCCGGTACCCAGAAAATACCGGAAGAATGATAAGGATGGCCTACGAAACCTTACAAGGAAAAAGGGTAATATTCTGAACTTCAAAAAAATGGAAGTTTGGTAAGGAATGTATGACATCGTAACAATAATGCCAGATGAGGCATGTATGAAACCCTGAGGAAGTATGGGTTGAACCTATAAAGGTTGAGATTATCCTAAGATAAAGAAAGAACTAAGAAAAGAAGTATCCTAAGTAGGATTGGGAATAAACGTGATAAAGTTCCCACGGGTAGGTGGAAGCAATGACTTATAGAAATGACTGATAGTTATATTTTCTCCTTCAGCAGAGCTTAAGGGAGAATGCTTTAACCCAACAGTGATGGGAATGAGGTAGAAAAACTTGAGCTGGAATGTACCCAGAAAACATGGGTTACAAGAAATCATTATCATCAAGAAAGGCCAATGAGGTGGCCGACAATCTAAGTATAAAGGAATAATTACAAATGTTCATACCGAAGAAACAAGATGATATTTGGAAGGACCTTGAAGGTCATATCGGAATGGAGGAATTTACATTCCTTCTAATGACTGTGCAAGAATTAACAGTAATAATAGTTTAAGTAAAGATTCGATTCCTGATGGAGTCTTAAGCATATTACGTACCTTAGAAGGTCCGGTTTTGAGGCAAACCAGGACCATGGTACAAAATTGATGAAGTAAACCGTTAAGTTTCCAGTCTTTTATGGAAGATGCATAAGTGATAGTTTCATCAACCGGACCTAGCTGCGATGCTTGAAACTCTTCTGCAATTCTATCTGCTTCACGTTATATCTACATCAAGTTCAGGAAGTGTTCCTTATGGATAAGGAATAATGATTACTTTGTCTCCCTAAGGGATTTGAAACCCGTAGGGTTAGCTATTAACGCACTACGTAAACAACAAGCGATGGTGATTCTTCTAAGAAAGGAGATGACAACGTAAAGATAAAGAAAGTGCTGCAATTGATAAGCTAAATGGCATGTTGATGAATGACAAGCAAGTTTGTGTTAGTGTACTTCTGCACAAACAAGATAGAGAATATGAGGTTGATAATTCGGGATGCTAAACGTATTCCCGTAGAAAGAATTAATGAGACTTGGAGGGAAGGGCGGTTGAGCCCAAGACTTATTGGGCCACTTGAGAGTTTAAAGTGTTCGGACGGCGGTATTCGAGCCAGCCTTACCCCCAAAATTATAGCACGGTCATAACGGGTTTTCATATGGCCAGGCTACGCCAGTAAAATGCAGATGTTCAATAGATGATAGGAGTACGAGCATGTAGATATACGACCTGGTCTGACTTACGAAAGACAACCTATGGAAAACCACGGATAGAAAGGAACAAGTAATGAGAAACAAGGTTGGCAGAAGTAGATTATATGAATCTAAGTTAAAGGAATCGGGCCAGATTCATTTCGGAAAGTTTAAATTGAAATAACGTGATGATTATAGAATAAATGAGACGGAATACCGATAAGGAGGTACCAAGTGAAAAAAAGGTGTCTCAATAAAGAGGTGAAGGTGAAAGTAAATAATAGAAATGAGTAAGAATCAGCTAATAAGAAGGATGTGATTGATAAAGAAAAGGCTGGGGAAGCAACTATGGAATGAGAAGCAAGGAATGTTATGAATGGGTTTTCTAATGAATTCTCAGGATGACAACCTAATAGTGTCAATATTATAGTTATGAAAAAGCTAGTAACATGGTATGGGATGTCAGTAATAATGATGTCAAGTGAGAAATCTAAGATTTAACCTGAAAGGTTGAAGGATTTCCCGAATGTGAGTATCGCTAAGATTGAACAAGAGTATTTGTCCATAGAATAATGGACAAAGCAGCAAGATATGTTGACACGTGAGATTGCGATCAAATAGTATTGGATGTAATTATGATTAATTTCTTCTTTGATAAACCTCTATAGTTCAGAGGTAAATTCTGAGTATGATATTCTACAATCATGAAAGCTTTCTATAATCCTTTAGAACTCTTTTCTCTTCTTCTCTCTTATTCATCTTCTTTATGAATTGAGAAGAACAACCCTTTTAGGAGGGGAGGTACTGCTACGTGACTATCTGTCTATGTGATAGAAGTCTAAGTGGAATGCCATGACTTGTTTAATTGCTTGTCAAGTACTAAAGGCTGGCCCCCTTCTGTACTAACTATGCAATATAACAAATGTTCAATTGATCATAGTGATCTATCAATAAATCTTTCCACTTCTCTATATTGATCGAGATTGCGAAGATTAAAGCGATCAGGAAATGCACAGTACGAGCGAGGTTACCTCCGAATCGTAGGGTGATAGTGATACCAATGTTACTGCAGGTATCAATAAGGATAATACTGAGTAAGAGTATAACCCGGATAGTGAGTTGTACGAAAAGTAGCAACGTTGATGGAAAAAGGATAAAGTATGAATTGTAGCACTAGAAGAGGTGCTGAGGAAGGGTAGAACGACTAAGAATTGACCGGGAAGCTAAAGAGTGAACGGCAGGCAAACGACTCTTTGCTTCCTACCTGATTCCGGGACGGAATCCTTTTAAGGAGGGGAGACTGTAAGAACCCCAAATTTTGGATATAATTAAAACTTTTTATTAAGTAATGATAAAATGAGGAACAATGATTGTAATAAATGGATATTGCTTTGGACAATGATCCTGATGCATTGGTATATTGTCAGAATAGAGTAATTCGATGGTTGAGGACCTAGATAAGAATAATCTACCATCCAGGAAGGAGCTAATGGATCCTTGAAGGGAAATGAGTACGTGCATAGTGTTTCCCGTACGTGCATAGTGTTTCCCGTACGTGCATAGTGTTTCCTGTACGTGCATAGTAATTTGGTGGATGAATAGTGATTTTGTAAGTTGGAAAACTTTTCACTCCACCCTATGTACGGGACGTGATATGGATGTTTCGAAGTCATATTAGTAATACGCGGAGGAAATAAGTGAATGCAGAGACGATCGGAATTCAGAAATTCCAAATTCTTTTCGGTATAATATTTGACCGGACAATGGATTAAATATTATTATAATCCAAGAATTGAGATATTAACTTTGAGGATTTGATATTTTGGGATGTTATTATATTTGATTTAAGAATGAAGGTAGGAAACCACTGAGGAGTGGTTATGGTTACAATGTAATAATTGATATTTGGAAAGAATGAATGGAATTCGACTTTATTATTTCTATGTCTTGAAGGATGCTAAAGGGTAACAACATAGGTAAGAATAATCTATCTTCTAAGGGAATAAGATATGGCAATTTCAAGCAGGAGAATATTCTCATGTCATCCAGATCGGTAACGATTAATCCAGTAGTTCCGTAAAAAGGATAAGGAACGATCGAAAGAGAATACGGACAATTGTACCACCCTAAGAGAACAAGTAAAGAATACAGAATGAATAGTGTTTTGGTGGGAGTATATAATAATATGAGACGACACTATATAGAAGCATTCGGAACGGATTTCCGAGTTCGTATTAGTGATCCAGGGGGAAAATAAGTGTATGTAAAAGCTGTCGGATTCTGAAAAACCGCACTTTTATTTTCTCCGAGAGTTCCCTGGACACTGATAGCCTTAAGTATTTAACGAATGGATTTAAGGAATATAAATTGGAAAGTTAGAATGAAAGATGGAGAATGAAAGTATTAATATTAAAAAGGATTCCCGGTAAACCCTAATTAGAAATCCGTGAAATATTCCTACGAACGATCAATCGAAACGGGCAATAAACGGACAAAGAATCAAGCAGAGAAAGCAAGATACATGCATGAGCTAGTGATAAATATCTATTGACTAGCAAGTAACTAGACCAATTAGAATGCAACTAGTACTTAGGAAACAAATCACTTAGTTAAGCCTTAAACCATCCAATCTTCAACACTTGTCCTCACAAATACCTCATTGCATGCATCATCACTTTATTAAAGCCACTTTAACCAAGATATTATCCAAGGCCTTCACTTTATGCAATTATTTTCCAAGAGCCAAGCAAAGAACACCAACACTCTCTCATTGTTCTTCATTCGGCTATTTGCTTAATTCAAAGACCAAAATCCACCTTCCCACCATTGTTTGCTCTTGAAATAATTATGGTGAGTCTTATATTTCATAAAACTAATCTCCTCAAAATCTTAGCTCCAAATTCCTTTGTTTGCATTTTCAAAAAAATCAAGAAAGAGGAGCATGAATAGTGTTCTTATGAACTAACCTTTGATTTTTATGTTTCTTTTGATTGATCTAGCTAGCTTAAGGTCACATAAGGATAGATCAAGGCTTGATAAGGCTATATCACTCTCTAAGGAAGGTAACAAGCTCCAAAAACCCTTGGTACCATTTTGAGATTTTATGAGTTTTATGGACAATTAAGTGTTAGTATGCTATGTTATGCTTAGATCTATGTTATTAGTTGATTATGGTTGTTGTTTTGATTGTGATCCATGAGATTGTTAAGATGAGTTGTTGATAGACTAGTCATGATGATTATCATGTGTTTGTGTGGTTGGATTGATCTTTGTTAGAACGAGATAAGGTGTAAAAACTTTGGAAAACGCGTAAACATAGCCGTTATAATGTCCGATTTTACAATATCATGTTTTGTATGCCATTTTTCACATCAAGACCCTACTGTCCAGAAACTTTTCTGCCATTTTAGGATAGCTTATGTTATAAGCTTCGTTTTGATATAAAGATCACGTGAAACGGACTTACGGTTTAGGAGTTACGGTCGGTTTACTAAAAGTAGTTCGAATCCGTAAACGAAAGTTCGTAACTGTAATTGAACCCTCGTAAACTATGTAACGTCATGGAGAATCTTGGTAAATAAATACTAGGGGTAAAAAGGAAGGTGTGAAAGAAAACCGTATGTCAAAAGGATCATTTTTCGATTTATTAAAAATATTCGAGTCGAGGTTAAACGCGAATGAACCCCTAAAAGACGACTCTTTTATAACTTCGGTAAAACACTTAGAAAACGGGCGATAAAACTCGGAGTATAATATTGGTTCGTAACGATCAACCTTAGAACTCATATGACTTAAGCATGTCCCATGTATAAGTGCAGTGACATGTCGTATTAACGAACGAATGTCGGGTCGGATCAGTGAGAATAAGTAATCCACTAAAAGGGGTATAACGAGATAACTTGAGAACGTGTTTCGATTTAAGAATAACTTAACTTTTAATATGTTAAGTGATTAATCCCGAATGCCTTGGCTATTTATAGATCACCAAGCTGAACCGGGACCCGCTACCACTACCCCTTACCGTACTCGACTACCAGGCAAGTTTCAATTCCCTTCTTTTAGGCTGTTGTTGTGATTGAATAAATATATATATATATGATTGCTGATATACATATGCCATTGCATGCATGCCTACTTTCAAGTTGAATTGATATACTTGTTCCCTGAATGTTATTGTTGGCTTATAAGCTAGATAGTTATATATCAGTTATAAGCCGGTTATTGTAAGACCCTCATAGAAGGGCGTATACATCTTATTAATCAAATATAGACCGGGAGTCAATATTCCTTGATATATCGATATTACCTCGGAGGAAAATATTTAAGTAAATATTTTCTATTATTTGGGCGACGAATATTATTTGAATATTCGTTCGAGCTTATTTATTTAATGATCCTTACTTCAAATAATTATTTGAACGTAATCATTCGACGAATAATATTTGTCAATATTCATTCAGAGTCGAATTGATTATCGATTATTATTTCGAATATTCTTCTAAAGATGAGACTACTAAATGAATATTATTTGGATATTCTTTTAGAATATTATTATATTAAATAAATATTACTTTTGAATATTCATTTAAGATATTAAATACTTGATGAATATTATTTTAATATTCATCTGAAGCTTGATTTAATTATCGAATATTATCTCGAATATTCCTTAAGGCTTGGATTACTAAATGAATATTACTTGATATTCATTTAGGATATTATTCATTAAATGAATAGTACTTCTGAATATTCATTTAAATTCCTAATTAATTATGAATATTACCTTAAATATTCTTTTCAGGTCTTATTAATTAATGAATATTGTTTTGAATATTCATTTAAATATTTATTTATTCAATAAATATTCTCCTGATATTTCTTCAGGGATTATTTTGAGAAATACTCTGATATAAGATATTCTTTCTTATTCCTAAATGATCTGTAAAATATTTTAATTCAATAAATATTCTCTGAATATTTATTCCATACTTAGAATAACCTCGATAAGGTTTATCTTCTTCGATTATTACAGAAAATATTTCGGAGTCATATTTTTATTAATCTTATATCAAGAAAGGTTCTCAGACATCATTCTTCTTTGAGTCAATCTCCTTAATAATAAGGGAACCTTACTTGGAAAAATGTTATTTATCTTGTCGACTTCCCGGTCATAAAGTATTCCCTTCACTCGCAACTCGGGTGCTGTTGACTTATTAAGTCGTTGCTTACCTTCTCATCTTTCGAGGGGTAAGATCACTGGAACAAGTTGATATCCGTTACCAAGTAATAGCTTGGGAGTTATTGGTAAATTTTCCCTTCCAACTAGATACGACTACTTTGTGGAGTCTTATCAACAAGTATTATACTTGGGGAAAGGGGGACGAACGTTACATTCAGAATCATGAATTCTATTTGAACTAGGAGTCGTGTAAGAGGCCGAGTAGCGCCGGTCCATCCCCTTTGGCCCAACCGTTGGCCGGGGAGAGCTAGTAAGGCGGTATACAAGTAAAGCCGTCAGTTCTTCCTTCTACCGGTAGTAAATCTAAATTGAGCTGTACGATCTCGACTGATCATCAAGATTGGAACAGCGGGCGCGGTGAATACTCCATCATTGGTTCATCATCCAAACTTATTTATTTCCTGCAACATGATTACTGTTGGCAGAGCTGGAAAAGTGTTCATAACTGGAATTGCAATCTTTTCATGCAAGTTCCTCTTTTAATGGCAATGAGAATATCTCGCTTACTTTTGATGTAGCAGATATTTCTACAAACAAATACTTTAAGTTACCTTTTAACTTCATCGTTCATATTATACTGGCATCATTTCCGTAAATGCATGGCATATGGTTTGAAAGATACTTTTGAACTGTTATATATTATCGTTCAGTTATATATTATTGTTGGTGGGCTATTGCTCACCCTTGCTTTATTATTATATCACAACAACAGCTAGACCAGATGACTCGCACAAGGCGCACTCGACGCGAGCGAGGACGATGAGACTACCAGAGCTGAAGAAGAAGTTATTGGTAGGGTATATTTATTCTTTCAGTACCAAGAATATGGTCTAGTATGACTTATGTAAATGGATGGCAAAGAGTATGTATTTATATTGAAATTCTTTTGGATTGTAAGAACTCCTAATGTGATTAATAAAAATTTGATTGTTACTCTGATTTCATCTCTGGGACTATAACGGGTGTGTTTTATATTGTTGTGTTGGGTCATAGAGACGTAATTTATTTTATGTTAAGGAAAGTTCAATTGTTGTGGACAGAATTGGTAACCGTAACCACCGGATCCCGGACCCCGGATCTGGGGGTGTTACAGAAGTGGTATCAGAGCGTACGTTATAAACCCCAGAGATGAGGTGACGTTAAAACAATAAATTCAATAAGATAATAAGAACTCTTGCCAAGTTCATAGTCGGACTACTTAATGTAGTGATGACATATAAAACCCTTATGGGAACTCGTAAGTATAATGATAGTAACTTAGCTCGATATCGTATCGACGAGTAAGGCGACTGACCTTGAGGCATACGAGCAACAGCGCGATGATGCTTTATATGCTGAAGATCAGCGGGTAATTCGATGGAGTACCCTACTGGAGACCCGGAAGAGGTTCCAGCAGATAAGGAAAATCCTGTTAGGATAAGGAGCTTACCCATGGGTAATGAGGGTCGCAGCCAGAATGACTGTGATGATTAAGATATGGTGCTCAGAAAAGTGAGTATAAAGAACCGAGATATTATTAAGAGATCTGAAGATGCATGTTGAATTCATAGCCGGACTACCAGATATAGTACCAGCAAGAAAGAAGGATTGGAAGAATTACTTAAGATCTTATACGGAAATAGATGAAAATCTCAGGTTGTAAATTATGGAACCAAATTGAGGTTAATAAGGTGGTTTTATTAAGGAAAATGTTCATTTTATGAATGAATCATTTAGAAAGTAAAGACATTGGGAAGTGATAGCATGATTGGGTAAAGTTATATAAGGAAGTAGTAAGCAAGACAATGATCTGAGAACCTACCGGGAGATAAGACCAGTGAGTCAAGATGAACTTGTAATGAGACTATTGTCAGAGACTAAGTATAGGGTTAATTCAACTCAGTTAAATGATGAACCAGAAACGTTAGATGCATGTGATTCAGAGGAATATTAAATTCCTTCTTCTCTTTGAATGGATTATAGTAGTTACCTTAAGTTTACTCCGACACGGAATTATAATAGATCAAGTAATACGATCAGCAGTTAAAGAGAAAAATGTGAGAAAATCTTCCTGGAGCTAAAAGGTGAAATTGGTAATGACCAAGAGCTGGCATTGCTTAATGGAAAAAGGAGACTTTGTGCTTCCAATGACGCTTCGCATAAAGGGTTAGGTAGACCGACATTTGGTAGTATTGAATATCAGGACGTTGTGACAGGTTTCAGTTTGAGACTATTGATTCCCTTCTAAGGGATGGATATATTTGATTCCTCTCCAGTGGGTAAACTTCCAATCCGATGATGATTATTTCGTTAACTATGACTGCTTATGATTCCACCTGCTTGGAGGTTCATAGAACTATTCTTCAGGTTTCGAAACTGGTCTCCTTAGTGTTACTAGTAGGTGGGTAGATTGATGAAAATTTCCCTGAGTCTGGGAAGGAATTCGGTGAATTTTGGCAAACCTTGTCTTTCTGATTATCAGAGAATGTCACAGAAGAGAGTAAAAATTGGAGCAAACCCTGTGATTTGGGTAAGGATGCTGTAAAATGGGTTAGTAAACGGACCCTGAGCATTACAATCGACGGTAGTGATAAAATGATGAAGTGAGACGGACGAAAATAGGAAATGTAAGTAAGAAACCAGCCGGACTGAGAAATTCCAGGATTGACTTAAATGAAAAGGCTGTTATGCCAGGAATGGTAAGCTTGTGTGGCACGCAGGATTGATAAGAATAGTGAAAAGATAAAAGTGGAGGAAAGGTGACCGGAGACGGTCCCGAGTAGTCGATTAAGACTAATATGGAGTAAAGTTTTGGAAAGGTAGAAAGGTATCAAAGAAGAAGGCACTATGCCGGCAATTGCTAGAAAAGTAATGCTATTAGCCAACCCCTAAAATCATATATTTTTATGTGTGGCCAGTTGAGGCCAAGTCACAACGGACTATAAAGTGACTAGACCAGCAATGAAAAGACAGAGCAGGGTTGCTTCTAAGAAAGCACCGACTGCAAGGGCTTCTGATATAAAGGAAACATTAATGAGATCGTTTGAATCTTCTGCCGAACAACACATGTTTTGATTGGGAATTCACTAGACCTTTTTGGGATGGGGTCACCCGTACTAAGGTGACTCATGTGTATATGGTTGTCCAAGATTTCGAGTAAAATGGAAGTATAGTGACTTGAGATGTATGATGTTAGGGTATCATGAATACCATGAATATATTATGACGGAGGAAAGTAAACAACGAAGGTTTATGAAGAGAGTATGGAAATGGTCAGAGATGGATCAGGATGCTGTAGAAATTTTGTCTAAGGCAAATACCTTTGCGAAGAACGATAAGCACTAAGAGATTCACGTTGAACTCGACCAATATCTTCCAGAACACCCTTGCTACCATTAACAAGTTCGGTAAGAGAAGAGATTGGCATACGTTGCCTTTTTGGAAGGCCAAATAGGCTGACAACTATCTGAAAGAAGAGGGTGGCATTAAACCACCGATCGATTATCAAATGAGAATGATTGAAAAGAGACCTTTATTAAGGATACATGATCTGATTGCAAATTATAAGATGCAAGAATTCCTTGGCAGTTGAATTAAGGATAGGATATCCATAAATTAAGGCAAACCCTGGGGAATGCACAAGGGGTGGCATTAACCCTAATAACGACATTATGACTTCAGATGATATGAGCTGGACTTGCTAAGGCAACAATGACCGGTAAGGATTATTAAAAAGAGTTCTGGAAAGAACATAGATAGAATTATTAGAGTATTGATCAATGACATTTTGATATACCCGGTACCCAGAAAATACCGGAAGAATGATAAGGATGGCCTACGAAACCTTACAAGGAAAAAGGGTAATATTCTGAACTTCAAAAAAATGGAAGTTTGGTAAGGAATGTATGACATCGTAACAATAATGCCAGATGAGGCATGTATGAAACCCTGAGGAAGTATGGGTTGAACCTATAAAGGTTGAGATTATCCTAAGATAAAGAAAGAACTAAGAAAAGAAGTATCCTAAGTAGGATTGGGAATAAACGTGATAAAGTTCCCACGGGTAGGTGGAAGCAATGACTTATAGAAATGACTGATAGTTATATTTTCTCCTTCAGCAGAGCTTAAGGGAGAATGCTTTAACCCAACAGTGATGGGAATGAGGTAGAAAAACTTGAGCTGGAATGTACCCAGAAAACATGGGTTACAAGAAATCATTATCATCAAGAAAGGCCAATGAGGTGGCCGACAATCTAAGTATAAAGGAATAATTACAAATGTTCATACCGAAGAAACAAGATGATATTTGGAAGGACCTTGAAGGTCATATCGGAATGGAGGAATTTACATTCCTTCTAATGACTGTGCAAGAATTAACAGTAATAATAGTTTAAGTAAAGATTCGATTCCTGATGGAGTCTTAAGCATATTACGTACCTTAGAAGGTCCGGTTTTGAGGCAAACCAGGACCATGGTACAAAATTGATGAAGTAAACCGTTAAGTTTCCAGTCTTTTATGGAAGATGCATAAGTGATAGTTTCATCAACCGGACCTAGCTGCGATGCTTGAAACTCTTCTGCAATTCTATCTGCTTCACGTTATATCTACATCAAGTTCAGGAAGTGTTCCTTATGGATAAGGAATAATGATTACTTTGTCTCCCTAAGGGATTTGAAACCCGTAGGGTTAGCTATTAACGCACTACGTAAACAACAAGCGATGGTGATTCTTCTAAGAAAGGAGATGACAACGTAAAGATAAAGAAAGTGCTGCAATTGATAAGCTAAATGGCATGTTGATGAATGACAAGCAAGTTTGTGTTAGTGTACTTCTGCACAAACAAGATAGAGAATATGAGGTTGATAATTCGGGATGCTAAACGTATTCCCGTAGAAAGAATTAATGAGACTTGGAGGGAAGGGCGGTTGAGCCCAAGACTTATTGGGCCACTTGAGAGTTTAAAGTGTTCGGACGGCGGTATTCGAGCCAACCTTACCCCCAAAATTATAGCACGGTCATAACGGGTTTTCATGTGGCCAGGCTACGCCAGTAAAATGCAGATGTTCAATAGATGATAGGAGTACGAGCATGTAGATATACGACCTGGTCTGACTTACGAAAGACAACCTATGGAAAACCACGGATAGAAAGGAACAAGTAATGAGAAACAAGGTTGGCAGAAGTAGATTATATGAATCTAAGTTAAAGGAATCGGGCCAGATTCATTTCGGAAAGTTTAAATTGAAATAACGTGATGATTATAGAATAAATGAGACGGAATACCGATAAGGAGGTACCAAGTGAAAAAAAGGTGTCTCAATAAAGAGGTGAAGGTGAAAGTAAATAATAGAAATGAGTAAGAATCAGCTAATAAGAAGGATGTGATTGATAAAGAAAAGGCTGGGGAAGCAACTATGGAATGAGAAGCAAGGAATGTTATGAATGGGTTTTCTAATGAATTCTCAGGATGACAACCTAATAGTGTCAATATTATAGTTATGAAAAAGCTAGTAACATGGTATGGGATGTCAGTAATAATGATGTCAAGTGAGAAATCTAAGATTTAACCTGAAAGGTTGAAGGATTTCCCGAATGTGAGTATCGCTAAGATTGAACAAGAGTATTTGTCCATAGAATAATGGACAAAGCAGCAAGATATGTTGACACGTGAGATTGCGATCAAATAGTATTGGATGTAATTATGATTAATTTCTTCTTTGATAAACCTCTATAGTTCAGAGGTAAATTCTGAGTATGATATTCTACAATCATGAAAGCTTTCTATAATCCTTTAGAACTCTTTTCTCTTCTTCTCTCTTATTCATCTTCTTTATGAATTGAGAAGAACAACCCTTTTAGGAGGGGAGGTACTGCTACGTGACTATCTGTCTATGTGATAGAAGTCTAAGTGGAATGCCATGACTTGTTTAATTGCTTGTCAAGTACTAAAGGCTGGCCCCCTTCTGTACTAACTATGCAATATAACAAATGTTCAATTGATCATAGTGATCTATCAATAAATCTTTCCACTTCTCTATATTGATCGAGATTGCGAAGATTAAAGCGATCAGGAAATGCACAGTACGAGCGAGGTTACCTCCGAATCGTAGGGTGATAGTGATACCAATGTTACTGCAGGTATCAATAAGGATAATACTGAGTAAGAGTATAACCCGGATAGTGAGTTGTACGAAAAGTAGCAACGTTGATGGAAAAAGGATAAAGTATGAATTGTAGCACTAGAAGAGGTGCTGAGGAAGGGTAGAACGACTAAGAATTGACCGGGAAGCTAAAGAGTGAACGGCAGGCAAACGACTCTTTGCTTCCTACCTGATTCCGGGACGGAATCCTTTTAAGGAGGGGAGACTGTAAGAACCCCAAATTTTGGATATAATTAAAACTTTTTATTAAGTAATGATAAAATGAGGAACAATGATTGTAATAAATGGATATTGCTTTGGACAATGATCCTGATGCATTGGTATATTGTCAGAATAGAGTAATTCGATGGTTGAGGACCTAGATAAGAATAATCTACCATCCAGGAAGGAGCTAATGGATCCTTGAAGGGAAATGAGTACGTGCATAGTGTTTCCCGTACGTGCATAGTGTTTCCCGTACGTGCATAGTGTTTCCTGTACGTGCATAGTAATTTGGTGGATGAATAGTGATTTTGTAAGTTGGAAAACTTTTCACTCCACCCTATGTACGGGACGTGATATGGATGTTTCGAAGTCATATTAGTAATACGCGGAGGAAATAAGTGAATGCAGAGACGATCGGAATTCAGAAATTCCAAATTCTTTTCGGTATAATATTTGACCGGACAATGGATTAAATATTATTATAATCCAAGAATTGAGATATTAACTTTGAGGATTTGATATTTTGGGATGTTATTATATTTGATTTAAGAATGAAGGTAGGAAACCACTGAGGAGTGGTTATGGTTACAATGTAATAATTGATATTTGGAAAGAATGAATGGAATTCGACTTTATTATTTCTATGTCTTGAAGGATGCTAAAGGGTAACAACATAGGTAAGAATAATCTATCTTCTAAGGGAATAAGATATGGCAATTTCAAGCAGGAGAATATTCTCATGTCATCCAGATCGGTAACGATTAATCCAGTAGTTCCGTAAAAAGGATAAGGAACGATCGAAAGAGAATACGGACAATTGTACCACCCTAAGAGAACAAGTAAAGAATACAGAATGAATAGTGTTTTGGTGGGAGTATATAATAATATGAGACGACACTATATAGAAGCATTCGGAACGGATTTCCGAGTTCGTATTAGTGATCCAGGGGGAAAATAAGTGTATGTAAAAGCTGTCGGATTCTGAAAAACCGCACTTTTATTTTCTCCGAGAGTTCCCTGGACACTGATAGCCTTAAGTATTTAACGAATGGATTTAAGGAATATAAATTGGAAAGTTAGAATGAAAGATGGAGAATGAAAGTATTAATATTAAAAAGGATTCCCGGTAAACCCTAATTAGAAATCCGTGAAATATTCCTACGAACGATCAATCGAAACGGGCAATAAACGGACAAAGAATCAAGCAGAGAAAGCAAGATACATGCATGAGCTAGTGATAAATATCTATTGACTAGCAAGTAACTAGACCAATTAGAATGCAACTAGTACTTAGGAAACAAATCACTTAGTTAAGCCTTAAACCATCCAATCTTCAACACTTGTCCTCACAAATACCTCATTGCATGCATCATCACTTTATTAAAGCCACTTTAACCAAGATATTATCCAAGGCCTTCACTTTATGCAATTATTTTCCAAGAGCCAAGCAAAGAACACCAACACTCTCTCATTGTTCTTCATTCGGCTATTTGCTTAATTCAAAGACCAAAATCCACCTTCCCACCATTGTTTGCTCTTGAAATAATTATGGTGAGTCTTATATTTCATAAAACTAATCTCCTCAAAATCTTAGCTCCAAATTCCTTTGTTTGCATTTTCAAAAAAATCAAGAAAGAGGAGCATGAATAGTGTTCTTATGAACTAACCTTTGATTTTTATGTTTCTTTTGATTGATCTAGCTAGCTTAAGGTCACATAAGGATAGATCAAGGCTTGATAAGGCTATATCACTCTCTAAGGAAGGTAACAAGCTCCAAAAACCCTTGGTACCATTTTGAGATTTTATGAGTTTTATGGACAATTAAGTGTTAGTATGCTATGTTATGCTTAGATCTATGTTATTAGTTGATTATGGTTGTTGTTTTGATTGTGATCCATGAGATTGTTAAGATGAGTTGTTGATAGACTAGTCATGATGATTATCATGTGTTTGTGTGGTTGGATTGATCTTTGTTAGAACGAGATAAGGTGTAAAAACTTTGGAAAACGCGTAAACATAGCCGTTATAATGTCCGATTTTACAATATCATGTTTTGTATGCCATTTTTCACATCAAGACCCTACTGTCCAGAAACTTTTCTGCCATTTTAGGATAGCTTATGTTATAAGCTTCGTTTTGATATAAAGATCACGTGAAACGGACTTACGGTTTAGGAGTTACGGTCGGTTTACTAAAAGTAGTTCGAATCCGTAAACGAAAGTTCGTAACTGTAATTGAACCCTCGTAAACTATGTAACGTCATGGAGAATCTTGGTAAATAAATACTAGGGGTAAAAAGGAAGGTGTGAAAGAAAACCGTATGTCAAAAGGATCATTTTTCGATTTATTAAAAATATTCGAGTCGAGGTTAAACGCGAATGAACCCCTAAAAGACGACTCTTTTATAACTTCGGTAAAACACTTAGAAAACGGGCGATAAAACTCGGAGTATAATATTGGTTCGTAACGATCAACCTTAGAACTCATATGACTTAAGCATGTCCCATGTATAAGTGCAGTGACATGTCGTATTAACGAACGAATGTCGGGTCGGATCAGTGAGAATAAGTAATCCACTAAAAGGGGTATAACGAGATAACTTGAGAACGTGTTTCGATTTAAGAATAACTTAACTTTTAATATGTTAAGTGATTAATCCCGAATGCCTTGGCTATTTATAGATCACCAAGCTGAACCGGGACCCGCTACCACTACCCCTTACCGTACTCGACTACCAGGCAAGTTTCAATTCCCTTCTTTTAGGCTGTTGTTGTGATTGAATAAATATATATATATATGATTGCTGATATACATATGCCATTGCATGCATGCCTACTTTCAAGTTGAATTGATATACTTGTTCCCTGAATGTTATTGTTGGCTTATAAGCTAGATAGTTATATATCAGTTATAAGCCGGTTATTGTAAGACCCTCATAGAAGGGCGTATACATCTTATTAATCAAATATAGACCGGGAGTCAATATTCCTTGATATATCGAGATTACCTCGGAGGAAAATATTTAAGTAAATATTTTCTATTATTTGGGCGACGAATATTATTTGAATATTCGTTCGAGCTTATTTATTTAATGATCCTTACTTCAAATAATTATTTGAACGTAATCATTCGACGAATAATATTTGTCAATATTCATTCAGAGTCGAATTGATTATCGATTATTATTTCGAATATTCTTCTAAAGATGAGACTACTAAATGAATATTATTTGGATATTCTTTTAGAATATTATTATATTAAATAAATATTACTTTTGAATATTCATTTAAGATATTAAATACTTGATGAATATTATTTTAATATTCATCTGAAGCTTGATTTAATTATCGAATATTATCTCGAATATTCCTTAAGGCTTGGATTACTAAATGAATATTACTTGATATTCATTTAGGATATTATTCATTAAATGAATAGTACTTCTGAATATTCATTTAAATTCCTAATTAATTATGAATATTACCTTAAATATTCTTTTCAGGTCTTATTAATTAATGAATATTGTTTTGAATATTCATTTAAATATTTATTTATTCAATAAATATTCTCCTGATATTTCTTCAGGGATTATTTTGAGAAATACTCTGATATAAGATATTCTTTCTTATTCCTAAATGATCTGTAAAATATTTTAATTCAATAAATATTCTCTGAATATTTATTCCATACTTAGAATAACCTCGATAAGGTTTATCTTCTTCGATTATTACAGAAAATATTTCGGAGTCATATTTTTATTAATCTTATATCAAGAAAGGTTCTCAGACATCATTCTTCTTTGAGTCAATCTCCTTAATAATAAGGGAACCTTACTTGGAAAAATGTTATTTATCTTGTCGACTTCCCGGTCATAAAGTATTCCCTTCACTCGCAACTCGGGTGCTGTTGACTTATTAAGTCGTTGCTTACCTTCTCATCTTTCGAGGGGTAAGATCACTGGAACAAGTTGATATCCGTTACCAAGTAATAGCTTGGGAGTTATTGGTAAATTTTCCCTTCCAACTAGATACGACTACTTTGTGGAGTCTTATCAACAAGTATTATACTTGGGGAAAGGGGGACGAACGTTACATTCAGAATCATGAATTCTATTTGAACTAGGAGTCGTGTAAGAGGCCGAGTAGCGCCGGTCCATCCCCTTTGGCCCAACCGTTGGCCGGGGAGAGCTAGTAAGGCGGTATACAAGTAAAGCCGTCAGTTCTTCCTTCTACCGGTAGTAAATCTAAATTGAGCTGTACGATCTCGACTGATCATCAAGATTGGAACAGCGGGCGCGGTGAATACTCCATCATTGGTTCATCATCCAAACTTATTTATTTCCTGCAACATGATTACTGTTGGCAGAGCTGGAAAAGTGTTCATAACTGGAATTGCAATCTTTTCATGCAAGTTCCTCTTTTAATGGCAATGAGAATATCTCGCTTACTTTTGATGTAGCAGATATTTCTACAAACAAATACTTTAAGTTACCTTTTAACTTCATCGTTCATATTATACTGGCATCATTTCCGTAAATGCATGGCATATGGTTTGAAAGATACTTTTGAACTGTTATATATTATCGTTCAGTTATATATTATTGTTGGTGGGCTATTGCTCACCCTTGCTTTATTATTATATCACAACAACAGCTAGACCAGATGACTCGCACAAGGCGCACTCGACGCGAGCGAGGACGATGAGACTACCAGAGCTGAAGAAGAAGTTATTGGTAGGGTATATTTATTCTTTCAGTACCAAGAATATGGTCTAGTATGACTTATGTAAATGGATGGCAAAGAGTATGTATTTATATTGAAATTCTTTTGGATTGTAAGAACTCCTAATGTGATTAATAAAAATTTGATTGTTACTCTGATTTCATCTCTGGGACTATAACGGGTGTGTTTTATATTGTTGTGTTGGGTCATAGAGACGTAATTTATTTTATGTTAAGGAAAGTTCAATTGTTGTGGACAGAATTGGTAACCGTAACCACCGGATCCCGGACCCCGGATCTGGGGGTGTTACATGAAAAGTGATGGCCGGATTGGATAAAGTTATATAAAGTAGTGAGCGAGACGATGATCTCAGAAACTACCAGAGGAAAAGACCAGTGGGTCTATGATAAACTCGTAATATGACTACTATCAGGTACTAAATATAAGTTTATTTTAACTCAGTAAAATGGTGAATCAGGAACGTTAGATGCATGTGATTCAGAAGAATATTAAATTCTTTCTTTTCCCCGAATAGATTATAGTAGTTACCTTAAGTTTATTCTGACACTGAATTGCAAATGGATCAAGTAATGCGATTAGTGGTTAAGAGGTAATGGAGAATGTTTTAAGATGAAATTGGTAACGACCCGGCGTTGGTGTTGCCTAACGGGAGAAGGAAGACTTTATGATACACTATGATGCATCTCATACAGGTTTAGGTGGTGTGCTTATGCAGCACGGTAGAGTAGTTGCGGATGCATTCGAACAGCACGGTACACCAGACTAGGATGGCCCTAGTAGTGGCAATTTTTATGAAACGACTAACTCCGACCGTAGTGTTCCTTCTGAAACCTGTGGTTAGGAAGACTGACATTTGATATTATCGACAACTAAGATGTATATGTATCAGGAAGAGGTGGCATGTTTCAGTTTGAAACTTTTGATTTCCCTTCTATGGGATATATATATTTGGTTCCTTTCTAGTGGTTAAACTTCCAACTTTGTGTCAATAATTCCGTTATTACAACTGCTTATGATTCTACCTGCTTGGATGCTCATAGAACTATTCTCTAGGTTTCGAAATTGATCTTCATAGTGTTACCGGTGGTTGGATAGATTGACCAAAATTTCCTTGATTCTGAAAAGAAATTCAACGAATTTTGGCAAACCTTGTCTTTCTGATTATCAGAGAACATCATGGAAGAGAGTAGAAACTGGGGCGAACCCCGAGAATTGGGTAAAGTAGCCGCTATATGGGTTGGTGGATAGACCCCGGTTATCGCGATTGATTGTAGAAATACAATGATGAAGTGAGATTGGACGAAAACAGGAAATGTAAGTAAGAAACCAGCCGGACTGAGAAACTCCGGGATTGACTTAAGTGAAAAGGCTGTTATACCATGAATGGTAAGCTTGCATGGCACGTGGGATTGATAAGAATAGTTGAAAAGATAAAAGTGGAGGAAAGGTGATCGGAGACGGTGCCGAGAAGTCGATTAAGACTTATATGGAGTAAAGTTTTGGAAAGGTAGAAAGGTATCAAAGTAGAAGGCACTATGCCAGCAATTGCTAGAAAAGTAATGCTAATTAGCCAACCCCTAAAACCATATATTTTTATTTTAGTGTGGTCAGTTGAGGCCAAGTCACAAAGGATTATCAAGTGACTAGACCAGCAATAAAAGGACAAAGCAGGGTTACTTCTAAGTAAGCGCCGACTGCAAGGGCTTTTGATATAAAGGAAATATTAATGAGATCGTAGGAATCTTCTACTGAACCCTTTTCAACCCATGTTTGGATTGGGAATTTACTAGACTTTTTGGAATGGGGTCACCCGTACTAAAGTGATTCATGTGTATATGATTTCCCAAGATTACGAGTAAAAATGGAAGTATAATGACTTGATATGTATGATGTTAGGGTATTATAAATACAATGAATATATTATGACCAAGGGAAGTAAACAATGAAGGTTTATAAAGAGAGTATAGAAATGGTCAGAGATGGATCAGTATGCTGTAGAAATTTTGTCTAAGGCAAGTACCTTTGAGAAAAACGATAAGTACTAAGAGATTCACGTTGAACTCGATCAATATCTTCCAGAACATCCTTGCTACCATTACCAAGTTCTGTAAGAGAGCAGATAGACATACGTTGTCTTTTGGAAGGTCAAATAGGCTGACAACTATCTGAAAGAAGAGGTTAGCATTAAGCCACCGATCGATTATCAAATGAGAATGATTGAAAAGAGACCCTTATTAAGGATACATGATTTGATTGCCAAGTATAGGATGCAAGAATTCCTTGGCAGTTGAATTAAGGATAGGATATCCATAAATTAAGACAAACCCTGGGGAATGCACAAGGGATGGCATTAACCCTAATAACGACATTATGACTTCAGATGATATGAGTTGGACTTGCTAAGGCAACAATGACCGGTAAGGATTATTAAAAAGAGTTCTGGAAAGAACATAGATAGAATTATTAGAGTATTGATCAATGACATTTTGATATACCCTGTACCCAGAAAATACAGGAGGAATGTTGATGATGACCTATGAAACCTTACAAGGAAAAAAAAAGTAATATTTCGAACTTCAAAATGGAAGTTTGGTAAGGAATGTATGACATAGTAACAATAATGCCAGATGAGGCATGTATGAAACCCTGAGGAAGTATGGATTGAACCTATAAAGGCTGAGATTATCCTAAGATAAGGAAAGAACTAAGAAAAGAAGTATCCTAAGTAGGATTGGGAATAAATGTGATAAAGTTCCCACGGGTAGGTGGAAGCAATGACTTATGGAAAAAGACTGATAAATATATTTTTCTCCATCAGCAGAGCTTAAGGGAGAATGCTTTCACCCAACAATGATGGGAATGAGGTAGAAAAGTTTGAATTGGAATATATCCAGAGAACAAGGATTACCAGAAATTATTATTATCAAGAAAGGCCAATGAGGTGGCCGACAGTCTAAGTATAAAGGAATAATTACAATTGTTCATACCGAAGAAACAAAATGATATTTGAAAAGACCTTGCAGGTCATATCGGAGTGGAGGAAGTTACATTCCTTTTGATGATTGTGCAAGAATCGAAGGTAATAATAGTTTAAGTAAAGATTCGATTCGTGATGGAGTCTTAAGCATATTACGTACCTTAATTAGAAGGTCCCGTTTTGAGGCAAACCAGGACCATGATACAAAATTGACGAAGTAAACCGTTAAGTTTCCAGTCTTTTATGGAAGCTGCATGAGTGATAGTTTCATCAACCTGACATAGCTGCGATGCTTGAAACTCTTCTGCAATTTTATCTACTTCATGTAATATCTACATCAAGTTCAGGAATTGTTCCTTATGGATAAGGAATAGTGATTTCCAGAGAACCTACCCAGAGTACCACTCGATCGAGAGATTTGATTCCTTTCGAATTAGGGAGAAATTGATATTATAATAATGATGGATTAGTTGATACCCAATGGAGCCAAATTGATTATGAGGGAAATAATTTAAGGATAAAGACGGAGTCAGAGATTTTGGAATCTAGTTCAGACTAAGAGATTATGACGCTAGAGAAATGAGGCTTGATTAACTCATATGGTTGACCCCGAGGAAAGAGACACCAAGTATAATTATAATGATTTTGGGAGGTTGTACAAGGTTTTAATAAGCTACCATATATCGATTTGGATGACATAATAATGAATATCGAGTGTTCAGATCCTAGTGCTGCATCCCGTTAGCCTAGTAAGAATAAAAGAATTATCAACTCAGATGCGAGGATTGTTGAATAAGAGTGCGATGAGACTCAGTGTGCCACCGTGAGGAACCGGTGTGTTGTAAGAAAGAAATATGTTAGCACAAGATTGTGCATCGAACCTCGAGAGTTGAATGAGTCAACATTGAGTATCGGTACTGTTGTAGAAGATTGGCTGAGCAGCACAGGGACGCTGTGTATTTTCCAAACTTATTAGGAAATGGGACATCACCGGTTGGAAGTTAAAAATCGAGGATATGCCCAAGATTGTGAATCGCACTAGGTATAGACACTATGAAATTGTAAGTGATGTCATTTTGGGTTGGCTATTGCACCCACAGCTTTTTGGAATTTAATGAATTGGCTGTGAGTTATCTGAGATAGTTTTCGCCCTAAGTATATCGAAACATCGTATATATGAAGGAAAGGTGCGAAATCAAAAAGGAACAAACATGATCGACTTTCAGACCTATCAGATCTGAAAATATGTGTGCTTGTGTGTATATGAAGATTATGATTTGTGATAAAAGGATTAAGAGTCCTCGAACCAGATAACAT
The DNA here is from genome assembly GCA_036435485.1 of Saposhnikovia divaricata. NCBI lineage: Eukaryota > Viridiplantae > Streptophyta > Magnoliopsida > Apiales > Apiaceae > Saposhnikovia > Saposhnikovia divaricata. Next base: position 129,714,221 of record CM071594.1, on the reverse strand, counting down.
TCCCCGCAAACAAATTCCCCAAGAGATTCGCCTTTCTTTCAGAAAGGAGAAGAGATGAGATAATAGAGAATGACTGAATGAACACAGGAGGTAGATTGGCATTCTGTGAGATGATTAAAGAAGAGGTTGGAATACCGGGGGTGAAAGTAGTTAACAAAGAGATAGCGAGGCCAAAATAGTGATGGCTTACGAGCTCGTTGCTAGACATCAAGAGTTACTCGAATCGGTTGTTAGAATACTCGAACTAGTTTCAATACGGAGTACCCCGTCGACAATAGAGTTGACATTTATACAATGGAATTGAGAAATATCTAGAATTAATAGAGGATTCTGACAAGCAAGTTTTTGTTGATGTATTTCTGTGCAAACAAGATAGAGAATATGAGGTTCGAGATTTTTAATAAGAAAAGGTATCCTCGTGGAAGGAATTAACAAGATTAGAATGAAATGAAGTTTACCCCAAGATTCATTGGGCCATCTGAGAGTTTAAACGCGTCAGGAAGGTGGCCTATGAGCCAGCCTCACCCAAACCGGTAAAATGGTCATAACATGGTTCATGCGTATGTGCCTCATCAGTATACTATAGATGCCCGACATATGATACAGTACGAGCAGATAGATATACATAATCGAATCTGAACTACGAAGGACAACCTGTGGAGATTATGAATAGAAAAGAGCAAGCGCTAAGAGATAAGGTTGTCAAGCTAGTGAGAGATTTGAAGAAAATCAAGAAGTGGAAGAATCCACCCGAGAAATAGAAAGTGCAATGGGATAGAAGTAACCCCAGTTATTCCTAAACTGATTCCGAGGACGGAATCCTTTTAAGGAGGGGAGACTGTAATAACCCGAATTTTGGGGAGAATTAAAACTTTTCTTGTTGTGGTTAAAGAGCACTAATGAATGGTGGTTTCAAAGAACAATGATTGTAATGAATGGATATTGCTTTGGACAATAATCCTGATGCATTGGTATATTGTCAGAATAAAGTAATTCGATGGTTGAGGACCTAGATAAGAATAATCTACCGTCCAAGAAGGAGCTAATGGATCCTTGAAGGGAAATGAGTACGTGCATAGTGTTTCCCATACGTGCATAGTGTTTCCCATACGTGCATAGTATTTCCCGTACGTGCATAGTGTTTCCTGTACGTGCATAGTAATTTGGTGGATGAATAGTGATTTTGTAAGTTGGAAAACTTTTCACGCCACCTTATGTACGGGACGTGATATGGATGTTTCGAAGTCATATTAGTAATACGCGGAGTAAATAAGTGAATGGAGAGACGATCAGAATTCAGAAATTCCAAATTCTTTTTCGGTATAATATTTGACCGGACAGTGGATTATATATTATTATAATCCAAGAATTGAGATATTAACTTTGAGGATTTGATATTTTGGGATGTTATTATATTTGATTTAAGAATAAAGGTAGGAAACCACTGAGGCAGTGAAACAAGCGTTCTAGAAACCGCTAAAACGTTATAACGAGATTAAGCGATAAAGCGAATGAATCATGGATTATGGATTGAATTCATATCAAGATTAAATATCTTATATGATCATCAAGAGTATTATATCAAGTGGATGGAATGATTTAATCAAAGATTAAATCAAGAGTAATTAGGATTTAAGTGATTAAAACACTTAAATCATTTCCAAAACAAAACAATTAACCAAGCTTGTCCAAGACTCTTGGCTCTTGCCCCAATGCATCCAACTCAGCCCACCCAACTGATAATATCAAGATATTAGATCAAAGCTAGTTGAATTAGTCAAAGGAAGAAAAGAGAAAGCAAGAAACACCATATCTCTCCAAACTGCTCAGCAGGAGCAAGGTTCAAAGAAAAATTCATATCTTCATTTCTATCCATGATAAAATCACCAAATTTTAACCATAGCTTCTCCACTCCATGGGCAAGATACGTTCCAAATTTCATGGAAATCCAAGTAGTATAGCCTAGTCAAATCCATGCTTAAAGTTGGAGGACCAAAACTGTCCAGGTTCTGATCAGTAGAAAGATGGGGCTCAAAACCCTAGCTCCCATGGTTGGATTCTTGTGTTCTATATCTCAAAAGAAAACCCTTGAAGATTAGAAGGTGTGGTAAAAAGTTTAGAACCAAACTCTTAGTTTTTGATTTTATATGATTTTTACAAGATTGACGATGAATAGTGGATCTTAAAAACTAACTTTGTTTTCATGATTTCTTTGGATGATCTAAGGTTTGATTAAGCTATACAAGGACCATACCAAGCTTATTAAGGTTATATCATACTCCAAGGAAGGTAGATCTCTTGAAACCCTAGCATTTGATTTGAGATTTATGAATGTTTTTGATGGATTTAGCTTGGTATGATTATAGTGATAATTATAAGCATGATTATGTAATCAGTTATATGATTTAAGATGTATGATGATTTTGATGCTAAGATCAGTAGCTTCTGGACTTGTGAGATTATTATTATGTGTACAAGTTGTATTGTTGCCTGGTGTCGCTTGGGTTGTTGATTGTGATTTTTGGAACGTTCGTATTATAGCAGTTATAATGCCAAAATTTCGTTAATCATTGAAAACCGTGCATCACAGTAGGTCTAATGGCCGAAACTGGACAAGTATCTAACATGCTCTTGTCGATCTTGAGTCGTAGATCATTTTGGAAAAAGAATCGAATCAAATAGACTTACGGTTTAGGATTTATGACCGATTTACTAAAAGTAGTTCGAATCCGCAAACGAAAGTTCGTAACTGAAATTGAACCCTCGTAAAATATGTAAAGTCATGATGAATCTTGGTAAATAAATACTAGAGGTAAAATGGAAAGTGTGAAAGAAAACCGTATGTCAAAAGGATCGTTTTTCGATTTATTAAAAATATTCGAGTCGAGGTTAAACGCGAACGAACCCCTAAAAGACGACTTTATTATAATTTCGGTAAAACACTTAGAAAAAGGGCGATAAAACTCGGAGTATAATATTGGTTCGTAACGATCGACTTTAGAACTTGTATGAATTAAGTATGTCCCAAGTGTAAGTACAGTGACATGTCGTATTAACGAACGAATGTCGGGTCGGATCAATGATAAAAGGAATCCACAAAAGGGGGTATAACGAGATAACTCGAGAACGTGTTTTGATTTAAGTATAACTTAACTTTTAAGATGTTAAGTGATTAATCCCGAATACCTTGGCTATTTATAGATCACCAAGCTGACCCGGGACCCGCTACCACTACCCCTTACCGTACTCGACTACCAGGCAAGTTTCAATTCCCTTCTTTTAGGCTGTTGTTGTGATTGAATATATATATATATATATATATATGTTTTCTGTTATACATATGCCATAGCATGCATGCCTACTTTCAAGTTATATCGTTATGCTTGTTCCCTGATTGTTTATTGGCTTATAAATTAGATAACTAACGTATCAATTATAAGCCGGTTATTGTAAGACCCTCATAGAAGGGCGTATACATCTTATTCGTCAAATATAGACCGGGAGTCAATATTTCTTGATATATCGAGATTACCTCGGAGGAAAATATTTATGTAAATATTTTCCATTATTTGGGCGACGAATATTATTTGAATATTCTTTCGAGATTATTTATTTAACGATCCTTACTTCAAATAATTATTTGAACGTAACCATTCGACGAATAATATTTTTCAATATTCATTCAAAGTCGAATAGATTATCGATTATTATTCCGAATATTCTTCTAAAGATTGGACTACTAAATGAATATTATTTGAATATTCATTTAGAATATTATTTTATTAAATGAATATTACTTTTGAATATTCATTTAAGATTTTAATTACTTGATGAATATTATTCTAATATTCATCTGAAGCTTGATTTATTTATCGAATATTATCTCGAATATTCCTTTAAAGCTTGGATTACTAAATGAATATTACTTGATATTCATTTAGAATATTATTCATTAAATGAATATTACTTTTTGAATATTCATTTAAATTCCTTATTAATTAATGAATATTATTTTGAATATTCATTTAAATATTTATTTATTAAATAAATATTCTCTTGATGTTTCTTCCAGGATTATTTGGAGAAATACTCTGATTAATGATATTCTTTCATATTCCTAAATATTCTCTAAATATTTTAATTCAATAAATATTCTCTGAATATTTATTCCATACTTAGGATAACCTCAATAAGGTTTATCTTCTTCGATTATTACGGAAAATATCTCGGAGTCATATTATTGTTAATCTTATATCAAGAAAGGTTCTCAGACATCATTCTTCTTTGATTCTACCTCCCAAATAATAAGGGAACCTTACTTGGAAAATATTATTTATCTTGTCGACTTCCCGGTCATAAAATATTCTCTTCACTCGCAATGCGGGTGCTATTGACTTATTAAGTCGTTGTGTACCTTCTCATCTTTCGAGGGGTAAGATTGTTGGAACAAGTTGATATTCGTTACCAAGCAATAGCTTGGAAGTTATTGGTGAACTTTCCTTTCCAACTAGATACGACTACTTTGTAGAGTCTTATCAACAAGTATTATACTTGGGGAAAGGGGGACGAACGTTACATTCAGAATCATGAATTCTATTTGAACTAGGAGTCGTGTAAGAGGCCGAGTAGCGCCGGTCCATCCCCTTTGGCCCAACTGTTGGCCGGGGAGAGCTAGTAAGGCGATAGACAAGTAAAGCCGTCAGTTCTTCCTTCTACCGGTAGTAAATCTAATTTGAGCTGTACGATCTCGACTGATCATCAAGATTAGAACAGCGGGCGCGGTGAATACTCCATCATTGGTTCATCATCCAAACTTATTTATTTTCTGCAACATGATTACTGTTGGCAGAGCTGGAAAAGTGTTCATAACTTGAATTGAAATCTTTTCATGCAAGTTCCTCTTTTTAATGACAATGAGAATATCTCGCTTACTTTTGATGTAACAGATATTTCTACAAACAAATACTTTAAGTTACCTTGTAACTTCATCGTTCATATTATACTGGCATCATTTCCGTAAATGCATGGCATATGGTTTGAAAGATACTTTTGAACTGTTATATATTATCGTTCAGTTATATATTATTGTTGGTGGGCTATTGCTCACCCTTGCTTTATTATTATATCACAACAACAGCTAGACCAGATGAATCGCACAAGGCGCACTCGATGCGGGCGAGGACGATGAGACTACCAGAGCTGAAGAAAAAGCTATTGGTAGGATAGATTTATTCTTTCAGTACCAAGTATATGGTCTAGTATGACTTATGTAAATGGATGGCAAAGAGTATGTATTTTTATTGAAAATCTTTTGGAGTAAGAACTCATAATGTGATTAATAAAAATTTGATTGTTACTCTGATTTCATCTCTGGGACTATAACGGGTGTGTTTTACATTGTTGTGTTGGGTCATAGAGATGTAATTTATTTTATGTTAAGGAAAGTTCAAGTGTTGTGGACAGAATTGGAAACCGTAACGACCGGATCCCGGACCCCGGATCTGGGGGTGTTACACAGCAAGTTTTGCTTGACAGTAACATCGGCGCAAGAACATGCTGTCACCATTAAGCAATTTATACAATTTCCTTTGAATTCATGACAGAAACTTTTTCCGTTGCTGATAAGGAACTTGCTGTCAAGGCACATCGTGACAGCATCTTCACTTATTGACAGCAACTTGTGCGGAAATAATTTGTGTCATGAATTTTAATCGACTTCGCCCATTGCTTAAGAGTAAAATTACCAATTAGCATTTTAATCGATTTAAGCACATATTTGTTAAGCAAACACACATCCACATACATCCACACACACAAACATACATGCATACAAGCATTACCCAGCAGATAACCAAGATAAAGGAATCTTAGCAGAAAAAGCATGAACGGTACGAAAGATGAGAAGATTCTTTTATTAATAATTAAGATTACACATTCTCTTCATCATCAGAAACAAGCTCATACAGTTCTATATGAACCGTTTCGTCATTCAATCCTTCTGCCTTTAGGAGTACTTCGACGAAGACTAGCATCTCCAGCAAATCCTCAATCTCCTTTTCGACCTTTTCCTTGGCAGCCTTCTCTTTCTCTACCAATTCTTCTTCCAGCACCTCACCCATCACTTTGAAGAGATACTCGATTTCTTCTTCGTGCCCTGGTCCATACCAGATTTTGGGCTTCTGGGAAATGACATCTTTGTTTTCCATTGTAGAGGATATCCTTCTTCTCAGGACGTGAATGATTGAGTATGAAGTGACCTTAGGCTCATGAGAATTTTATAAGACCCTAGGTGACTCTACGTTTTCCCATACGTTTCCTCTGAATAAAGTATTAAACTTTAAAATAAAGGTCTGACAAATACCCGAGTACATTTCAAATGACACGACTACTCATCACTTACATGCATGTGAATTAAGTTAATGTCACGTGGCTACTCATTACATAAGTTAAAACAGGCATGTAATTTAAATTTAGCATAGTCATAGCAAACATGCTGTCAATTAAACAAGTAGCACATAAGACAGTAACTTTTCATGACAATAACATTGAAAGCTACGGTCACAAGCTGCGATTTAACCACTTCGAAAATGTAAAAACTAGTAAGTTAACATACCAGATTTAGCATTACCAATTCACTTACCAACCTGTTGAAGGTTGCTTCATCCAGTGGCTTCGTGAAGATGTCTGCAAGTTGCTTTTCTGTTGGAACATAAACCAGCTTCACAGTTCCTTTTTCAACATGCTCTCTGATGAAATGATGTCTAATATCAATGTGCTTCATCCTGGAGTGTTGAACTGGATTATCTGAGATGGCTATGGCACTGGTGTTATCACGATAAATGGGAATATTGGACAACTCTAAACCATAATCCATTAGCTGATTTTTCATCCAAGGAATTTGAGCACAGCAACTTCCAACTGCAATGTATTCAGCTTCTGCAGTTGAGGTAGACACAGAATGCTGCTTCTTGCTGAACCATGACACTAATCTTCCACCAAGAAATTGACAGCTTCCTGTTGTGCTTTTTCTGTCAATCTTGCATCCAGCATAGTCTGAATCTGAATATCCTATCAGATCAAATCCAGAATCTTTAGGATACCAAAGGCCTAAATTTGGAGTACCTTTGAGATATCTAAAGATTCCAAATATGACTCTTTTGGATCAGCTTGAAACCTCACACAGAGACATGTAGCAAACATAATGTCTGGTCTGCTAGCAGTTAGATACAGTAGTGATCCCGCCATGCCCCTGTAGGTACTAGAGTCCACTTTATTTCCTTTATGATCCAAATCCAGTTTGGTTGCAATAGAGATAGGTTTCTTGACAGGTGATGCATCTTTCAAGTTGAACTTTTTGAGACGTTCCTTGACATATTTCTCTTGGAAAATGAAGATGCCATCAACCTTTTGATGAATTTGTAAACCTGGGAAAAATGACAGTTCTCCCATCATACTCATCTCATATTTGTTCCTCATAAGAGATGAAAACTTTTCACACATCTTCTCATTTGTAGAACCAAAGATTATGTCATCAACATAGATCTGCACCAGAATGATGTCTTTGACATGATGCTTGTAGAACAGTGTCTTATCCACAACACCTCTTACAAATTGATTCTACAGCAGAAAGGTACAGAGAGCATCATACCAAGCTCTAGGGGCTTGCTTCAATCCATAAAGTGCCTTGAACAGTTTGTAGACAAAGTCATAAAATTCAGCATCTTCAAATCCAGGTGGTTGTTCAACGTACACTTCCTCCTCTAGCTCTTCATTGAGAAAAGCACTTTTGACATCCATTTGGAACACTTTGAAGTTGTAGTGTGCAGCATAGGTTAGGAAAATTCTTATGGCTTCAAGTCTGGCAACAGGTGCAAATGTTTCATCATAGTTTATTCCTTCCTGTTGATAGTATCCTTTGGCCACTAGTCTTGCTTTGTTCCTTGTCACATTTCCACCTTCATCCAGTTTGTTTCTGAAGACCCACTTTGTGTTAACAACAGATTTCCCTTTAGGTCTAGGGACCAGCTTCCATACATTATTTCTCTCAAATTGGTTGAGCTCTTCTTGCATGGCTATCACCCAATCTGAATCCAAAAATGCTTCATCAATTGACTTTGGCTCATTTTGAGATAGAAAGCAAGAGAACATGCTGTCAGCAGAAACATTTCTCCTTGTCCTTATACCAGTAGTAGGATCACCAATAATTAGATTGCTGGTGTGATCTCTGTTCCACTTAGCGGTTCTAGGCAAGCTTCTTTCTTGATCTGCTTGATTAGTTCCTCTTTGAGGAGTTGATTCTACACCATTGATGGTTTCTCCTTCATGTTCTTCAACATCTCCAGACTCATTCTCATTCTGATGATTTGGAGTTATTGTTTGAGACTGAGCTGAGGTTTGAGTAACATCATTGGTGCTGACAGCATCTCTTTCAAACTCAATGGACTGAGTGCAAGTAGGTTCATCAGCAACAACTTCTTCTTCCTCCAAGTAACCTTGATTTTCAAATCTAAGAGGCTCCATTTGAACATCCTCTTGTAATCTAGGGAACTTGGTTTCATCAAATGTGACATTTACACTTTCTTCAATGACTTTGTGATCAATGACATAGACTCTGTACGCAGTCCTTTCCAATCCATATCCCATGAAAATGCCTTCATAAGCTTTAGCATCAAACTTTCCTTTCCTTTCATGGTTGTCAATCATCATGAAACACTTACTTCCAAGTACATGAAAATATTTGACAGTTGGTTTCTTTCCTGTTAACAGATAATAAGGAGTGTTTCCATGAGTCTTGTTGATCAAGGTTTTGTTCTGTGTGTAGCAAGCTGTATTAAAAGCTTCTGCCCAGAAATATGTTGGTAATTTAGAATCATTCAACATAGTTCTCGCAACTTCAATGAGAGTTATATTCTTCCTTTCTACAACTCCATTTTGTTGTGGTGTCCTAGCAGTGGAGAATTGTTGGACAATGCCTTCTTCCTTGCAGAAGTTTCCCAATGTGGCATTTCTGAACTCAGTACCATTATCACTTCTCAGATATTGAATTTTTGCATTCGGGGTTCTATCAAGAACTCTTATGTGATCAATGATTTCTTGAGCAGCTTCGTTCTTTGTCTCTAAAAACTTCACCCAAGTGTACCTCGAGTAATCATCCACCATTACCAGGGCATATCCCTTTATTGCAAGAGATTGAACATTTACTGGACCAAACAAATCCATATGAATTAATTTGAGTGGCTCAGTGTTGGTATTCACTTGCTTTGACTTGTGCACTGATCTTTTCAATTTACCCATTTGACAATCCTCGCACAATCATTCTTGACAGAATTCCTGTTGAGGTAGTCCTCTCACCAAATCCTTCTTCATCAGAATATTCATATTCTTGAAATTGAGATGGGAGAGCTTCTTGTGCCAAAGCATTCTTTCACCAACTGATGCTTTACTGTAAAAATAGTATGCCTTGTCTTTCTTCACAGAATTTAAGTCTGCAACAAACAAGCTTCCTTTCCTGACTCCTTTCAAGAAGAGGCTTCCACCCTTCTTGTGATAGATATTGCAAACCATCATTGAATCAGATAAAGATATCTCCATTGGTTTACTTCCATATCAAAGTCAACTTTGAATCCCCTGTCATTGAACTGGCTGACACTTAGTAGGTTATGCTTCAATCCATCTACAAGAGCAATGACAACATTTCCAATTTCCAAACATCCATATCCTACAGTGTAACCTTTGTTGTTGTCTCTAAAAGTTATGATTGGGCCGGATTTCTCCACAAAATGTGATAGCATGGCTATATCACCTGTCATGTGTCTAGAACATCCACTATCAATGATACACATGACTTTCTTCTGCTTTTTGCCCTACAAAACAGATGATTTTAATTTGCATCTGGTACCCAAACTCTGTTGGGTCCTGCAGTTACAGCATTATTATTCATATCATTCTGTTTCACATTTGAATCAACACTAGAATCCTCCTGTTTGACTTCTTTCACAGTCCACTTAGGCTTAGAGTTAGACTTGGTCTTTCTCTTGGTAGATGTTGCCTTTTTACCAACATAGGCAGGCTTAGAAGTCTCAGCAGTTTGAATATAAGAACATCTTTCAGTAGACAGAATAGGCAAATTGAAACAAGTACTCATAACAACAATCTTGCATGGCATACAGTCAATATTATTATAGACGTCCACTTCTCTTTGCATGATGGGGGTTCTATGTAAGTTACCACTAACATTGGTCGCATTAACCTTGTTCTTGTTGGGTTTCTTACAAACAAATGTTAAATGTTGAGATGAGCCACAATTATTGCAAAGCTTCCTAGGAGCGTCTTTAACATGAGCATAGCCATTCTTTTTGTCAATTCCTAACTTGCCATTCCTATTCTTAGGCTTGTAGGCATTTGCCTTGACAATATGTTTTGAAGTTGCTGTCAAGCTACCTTTGAGAGTACCTTTCTTTCCCTCTGCCTAGACAGCAGGTTTGAAAGTTGTTGTCTTGGGTTCTCTCTTGACAGTATCTTTTGAAGTTTTTGTCATATCCTTGTTGACAGCTACTTTAGAACATTCTGTCTGATTGCTTGGCAAAGTTTCTGTCACGGGAGACTTGACAGTATCTTTCCCTTCATCTAGTATGCTGTCAATGCGCTCATCCTCATCAAGAAGCTCTTGTTTGATGAACAGGGAGGTTTCATCAAAATCAGCTTGAAGATTTTTGAAAATCAATTTGTAAACTCTTTTGAGAATATGAGGTTTGACAGCATCACTATCATTAAGAGCAATTGCTTTTCCATGCCTCCTACCATACTCGAAGCCTATACCTACCTTTTGATTCTCAGTATGATTATCATGATAATCCTGGACTAAATTAGAAGAGTTTCTAAATGCTTTGAGTTTAAACTCATTTTCTGCAATTTTATTCCTGAGAAATTCTTCTATTTCCTTAGCACAGACAATATCATTTTTCAATCTAGTATTCTCTTGAGCTAACGAATCTAGAGGACTAGTTCTAAGCAATAACATTTCATTTTCAGATTTGAGAGTTTCATTCTGTTTAGTTAACTTAGCAATTTCTTCGTGAGCAGCAGATAAACTAACATGAATGTTAAACATCTCAGCACTTAAATCTTCAATGGTATGCTTGTATTCAGTTTTAGACATATCAAGTAAGACTAGAGATGGTACCTGAGTTGAGGAACTAGAAGTTTCATCATCAGATTTAGCCATGAGGCCCAAGTTTACAAACTCTTCTTCTTCCTCATCTTCAGAATCATCCCAGCATTTCCCTTCAGCCACATAGGCTTTACCTTGATTCCTATTAAACTGAATTTCAGATCCTTTTTCTTGATTCTGTTTTGGTCTTCTGCATTCAGTAGCAAAATGACCTAACTCATTGCAGTTATAGCACCTGAACTTCGACCTATCCACCATCCCGGTTTTGTATCCACCTCTCGTGGCACCACCAACAGCTTTTGAAAAACTCCCCTTGTTGAACTTAGATGTTTGACCATGTGGCTTGTATAACTTGTCCCTTCTGAACGTGATGTTCTTGAATCTCTTAGTCATATAAGCCATGGTTGGATTATTCATGCTTTCAATCTCTTCTATTATGTAGAAGTCTTCATCTTCAACGTCTTTGAGCTGCAGAACCACCTTCTCCTCATCATCCAACACCTCTTCAATCTTCAATGGTGGTACTTATATTGGTTGTGAACTTTGTGAGGATTCACTTGGACAAGCTACTTGTGGTTTATGAGCTACAAGGGCTCCTGACATGTTTGCCAACTTTCATTTGGTTCCAGTTTGAATAGCTCTCTTTTGAAAGAGTTCGAGTTCATATGATTTGAGCACACCATAAAGAGTTTCTAGAGAGGCATCGCTCAAGTTTCTTCCTTCTCTTATGGCTGTGACTTTGTGCTCAAGATGCTCAGGGAGAGTGAGCAGAAATTTGATGTTGATCTCATTTCTATCATAGAACTTCCCATGAATTTGTAACTCAGCTATTAGCTTACTGAACCTTTCAAACACGTGTGTGAGTTCTTCGCTTGGCTTGGCCATGAAGGCTTCATATTGTTATACAAGGATTTGCCTTTGATTTTCTCGGACCTCTTCACTTCCTTCACACAGCAGCTCTATCTTGCTCCACATCTCTTTTGCAGATGAACATCCCATGACATTACCACACATGGATTTGTCTAAAGTGAGAGAGTCGAGTAAGATAAGTTGTAAGTAGTCATCCAAGGCTACTTTCTCCTTTTCGGTCTCTGTGTATTCTGAAGGCCTCTTGGCAATCCAATGGGCTGGAATGACTTCGTCATTTACAGTAGCAGCAGCTACTTCCTTTTGAGGAATGAAGGGGCCGTTCTCAAGGATTCCCAAGTATAGTGGATGGGCAGCTTTGATAAATAACAAGATCTTTCTTTTCCAGAAATTGTAGTTCTCTTTATCAAAGACTGGAATCTTGATACCACTTGACTTCTGAACACTCGTCATGATCTTCAGATTTGTATATCAATTTGTTGCTCTGATACCAGTTGTTGGTCCCGGAGTATATTGCAGAAGGGGGGGTTGAATGCAATATAGATAATTTCAAATCTTTAGCTCAACAACAATGATAAAGATTGTAAACTATCTACACAAGAATTGCAAACACAAGTAGTAATTCAAGATGTTCTCACAAAATAAATTTTTTATTTATTTTGTAAAGTGTTGCTACAACCTCGAGAAAAATGGTTTTCTCAAGTTTCGATTTCTTGTGAGAATCCCTTACAGAAAGAATGAGAGATGTGTCTCTATATAGACTAATTTTTCTTTTGCATCTCAGTCACATGGGTCGCGGAGCTGTTGTCATTTTCAAGTGACAGCTCCTCACAATTTGCCCACACATGTGACCTTTCCTAAAATGCTATACAAACAGAGTTATCTTTAAGCATAAGGCATTCTGGGTTTTTCCAAAATTAGCTATAACAATTCTAGTAGATGCAGACTTGTCATACTCTTTGAATTGTCGAGCCTCGTCTTGTGATCTCTCTAGCTTCTGTCGTAGTCTTGCAGGTCTGCTACAATCTTTGACGAATTGCAACAAATCTGTTTTTCGAAGATCTAAACTGTCACGGGTATTTGACTGAGATAAAATCCCCAAATCAAATAATTCAGTGAGACAGTAACCCTTGCCGCCAAGTTTGCTGTCATAGGAATATTCAGTAGTTTACGGTCTGAGCTCCCGCCAATGTTGCTGTCGGAACTCCAAACTTGCTGTCAAGTATGAGAATGTTGTTGTCCCCTGCTTCAGCCAATGTTGCTGTCAAATGAAACTTGCTGTCGTGACCTTGCAACATGCAGTCTTCTTGTAACGTTACCATCAATATATTGACAGTAACTTTATTATTGTTGTCGAACTGATGTATTCTCTTGAGGCTTGAACATATCAATGAACTTCTTCCAAGATACATACTTATTACATTACAGCAATTATTTGATTACAAGAACACACTCTGGATGTGACAGTATGTTCTACTTAGCCTATACAAATAAACTAAGTACTAGTTAAGTTGTCTCTACGCTATCACCCATAAATCATAACACCATACGTTCTCGATTATAGTGAAAAGGCATACCTCCACCGGGTGACGAAGTCATGAAATCACGGATTAATGTTTGTTGTTGAGTTGAAGTTTCGCGTGCCGTTCCACTTTCGTAATTTTCCTTCGTAATATTATGTTTAGAGTGCAAATGTCGATCAAGTGTACCCGTGCCGCTTCCCTTCCGATGTACAAATGGTTTTTGTTGTCGATTAGCTTGTATACATAATAAACAATAACATTTGGCTTCGGTGGGATCTTGTTCCGTCGGCATCGGAACTCTATTAAAATAATTCCAAACATACGAATTTCTGCTCGTGGAAGAAGAACCACCTACAAAACAAAATTAAAAACGATTAATTAACATATAAAACTTACCAAAACAAAATAAATCGAATCAAAAGATACAAACATAATATTTTAAAACCAAAAATACGAATAAAAAACCAAGTTATAAACCAAAAATACGAATTAAAAAACAAAACAAACTTACCGGCTTCGACAGGTGGTAGTGGCGGCATGGAGGAAGTTGCTTGGCTTGAACCTTGCGAAGATAATGTCCCCCTTCCTTCTTCCATTTTCAGCTTCGCTGGAGATAGAGATAGTGAGTCGAGAGAGAGAGTAACTATATTAAGCTCGCCGGAGATAGAGATAGAGAGTCGAGATAGTAATTAATTTGTTTGTAACTAAGTAGTAAGTAAGCTTGCCGGATTAAACAAAATTGAGAGAGAGAGAGTGTGAGGTTTTAGTCGAGACAGAGAGAGAGGCTGGTTCGATTTTATAGAGAGTGGAGATTGGACCATTATAAACTGGTGAACGTTGGAGTCTTGGAGAATGGAGAGTAACCGTTGGAGCCTGGAGGCAGAACAATTTGCAGGTTTCCGTTGGAGACACAGGCTGGCGTGCCGAACATGCCTGGCGTGTTTTTTTGTTGGTCACGGGCTGTTACGTGCCGGCCGAACGGGCTACGGTCCATAGATCTTGGGCTCGTGCACGGCTTGTTCACTGTAGCGAGCTGAACGAGCTGGGCACGTTTGTGTACTATAGCGGGCTGAACGGTTTTTTTGACGAATAATTCACGAATGGGATGGACCGAACCGCCCGTTTGACCACCTCTATGTAGAACCTAGAGTGTTTGATGGGCCAATGGCTCAAACGTGTTTCGGTGATGGGTTTCGGTCGATCATGAATCTGACCCGTTATTCCAACGTAACGATGATAAAGTCCTGACATGAACATTGCCTCATTAATAAAGCGAAAAGACTTTATCCTACCAAAACTAATTTAAATATCATAATTTAATTTGATCTATATTGGGAATTCAAAAAAAAAATTTGATCTATATTGGTAGGAAAATACTAGGCTAGAAATAGTTCGGGAGTGTTAATTGATTCTGAATAGAATTCCATAAAATTTAGGATAAGTAAAAACGTATATTCGATCCGATTATAAAATTCGGATCAAATATTTGATTTTCGAATTATGATAAATTTATTTTAGTTTCGGTTCCGGTTCCAATTCCGGTTTATTTAGATATTCGAAATTTGGGTATTTTTTTAAATTAGATCGGAAATCGGATAATCCGGATTCGAATTAATTAATTAAAATTTATTTTTAATTTGTAAAAATAAAATAAATTTTATTACATGTTGATATGATAGGGCTAACGTTACATATTATAAAGTAAATAATAAAATTTTGGAACATCAACATTTCATATTTTTGAAATTTGCGAATTCATTTTTTTTAGTTTATTTTGACTCATCATAAATTATCATTTATTTTCACTAGTTCTTCTAAGTATTTTTTAGATATATTAATAACACACTGACTTTCAAATTTATAATTTTAAGTGAAAAAATATTAATAGAAAATAATATTTTTTCATTTGCTTTGTTTTCAATTTTTTTCTAATAGTAAAATTTAATTAAAAAAAATATTCTCAGATTAATTTAAAAGAAACTTACATGAGATTACAAGGTTCTCATGTACGAATATATAGAGGTCGTCTTTGTAATTCACATTTAAATGCATCTTTATTTACATTTTTACAAGAAAAATTCTGAAAAACTCTCGTAATACACAAAAGAACTCATTAATTTATTAATAATAATTCATTACTTATTTTAAAATGTTTAATATTGAATTATTTATTTTTAATATGTTCATTATTTATTAAGTGTATAAATTATATTATTTGTAAATACTAAAAACCGGATCAATCCGTATATCCGATTTTGGCAAAATTGTGATCCGAATCCGAATTTACAAAAAAAATCGGATTGAATATCCGGTTCAAAAATGAGCTCCAAGAGATTCTTAGTGGCTGTAAAAAGCTTAAGAGCCTCTTATCTCTCCTCAATTTTAAGAGCTACTACTTGGCTCCAAGAGCCTCTCTATTTAAGCTCTTAATTCAAAAAATTAGGAGAGAGAATGAAAATATTGCTCCAAGAGACTCTTAGTGTCTCTTAAAAATACTAAGAGCCTCTTCTCTCTCCACATTTCTAAGAGTCACTAGTAGCTCTTAACTTATATTTTAATAATAAAATACTCATGTCTATCAATTATTGCACAACTTTTGGTTGTAGTGGGGTTGATTTATTAATAAATTATATAAATAAAGAGGTAATATAAAGAGCATTGTTGGAGTTTGACACATAAACCAATGTAATAACTTGTTAAGAGTCATTTGTTTATATTATTTTTAAGAGTGAATGTAGGAGTCTCTTGGAGATGCTCTTAATTATTTTCTACCAATAAAGTATTCACTTGCACATGGTTGGATTTAGATGCATGTGATAGTTAAGTTTAAAATATTAATAAAATGTAAGTTAGGAGTAAAGATAAAAAACATTGTTGGAGTTGACACGAAAATCTATGTACTAACTTAGTAAGAACTTTATAATTTATATTATATTTAAAAACCAACTAAGAGATTGTTGGAGATGCTGCTAGCTCTAGTTTCGTCTAACATCTCTAAATTCAGTGTTTGCACAAAGAAAAACATAAGTACTATTATAGTTCATTAGTTCTTACTCCAACAAACATCACATTTGTAACTGACATACATTTTAATATCATGACTTTGAAGGTGGAGCACTTGTATGACAACTGAATGACTGATGAACATTTACATGATAATATGTGAATTCTGATTAAACAAATATACCATATTACTCACTTTAGCACACTGTTATATTTATCTCATTTCATAGTAGATAATATTCCACTACCCTAAATTACACACATTAATTTTCCAAATGACAATCCTTGTTTGAATAGTAAGGCCCAAACGTGTTTTCGTGTATTGGAGCTAAGCTCAAGGTATTGCTAAATACTGATGATGGATGGGCCTTTAGGATCACCACGAACCTGACCCATTATTCCCACAGATTTTATGGCCTGCATGTTATCCTAACAAAAGTAACACTCATAATCGAATTTGTTTTCTATTTTTTTCAAAAGAAAATGATTGGCTGAAAAGAAGAGTATGATTACAGGGGTGTTTGAGGGAACTTTTTTCCAGAATAAGTCAATTTATTTTAAGACAAAGTTAGAGATTCCTAACTTTTTTCTGAAAAAAGTTAACTTTTTTTGCAACTTACAGAATCTCAAACATACATTAAATAATTGTATTAAAAACAATTATCAAAATATGAAATTTTTACCCGAAAATAAGTCCATAAGGACTTAAAAAAAGGTGAGGCAAACACCCCTACATATGTAGAAGAATACCATAAAACTAACTTTGAATATTGAGTATGGTTTACAAGAATTAGCATATTAGCACAACATTTTCATAGTAAAAACTGACCCCAAAAATATTATAAACATTTTGTGAAAATGTTGAATTTTTTTGCATTTGTAATAATTTTTAAACAACTCATAGCTTCTTGATTCTTTCTCTTTTTTCAATTTACAGTATCGAAGGAAGTCCGAGCTCAAACGAGAATACAATCGAATGTTGTTGGCTTTAGTTTCGTCCAGTATCTCAAACATCTATGTTTAAAAAAATTAAAAACCACCATATATTCTAGCTCTACCCCCCTAAAAAATACATCACATTTATAAATTACATGCATGCATTCTAATTGCATGGATGAATCATGACTAACAAGCTGCCGCATTGGCGTGACAACTGCTTAACATTCATATGATCATACATAAATCATATGATTAAGCAAAATGCCAAAATACACATAACTACTCATTTTTTACTAAAATTAATAACATGGGTAGGATTTCAAATTAATAACATGGTTAAAGTTAGAATTTAATTTTATATTTTAAGCTAGTTTGCTTATTTATTCCCTTCTATTGGGTTCCCGAAAATAAAATTTATTGCATTTTAAGTAGATTTAGAATATTCTTGGTTCCGCCCCTTGCAATACATGTATTTCACAGTAGAATTTTTATTTTTAAATAAAAATAGCGTCGTAAAATGCAAGTTCTTAGCTTAAATAGCATCGTAAAGCGCAAGTTCTTAGCTTATTGACTTGCCGATGTTGTGTACTTGTTCTAGATGATTCATCACTAACATGTTTATCTGCTAACTTACTATCAAGCCGACACTACAAAAGGTAGAGTGAAAATTTGGATGATTTTTCAAGTGATTCAAATGTATGAAACCTGGATTTGGCAATACATTCAGTCTTTTTTGTTGGACAGTTGTCCATCTCTCTTAATCTGTTCTGTTTCAGAATCTACTGCTACTTGAATCTTCACTTTTTAGGCTGAATGTACCATATCTTAAATACATACATTAATTTGCACATCAGAATATCTGCAATCTCAAGATAAGATACTGTCCTCAGCAAGAGTTAGAATAATTATAGATGAACCAAGGAAATGTCGAAAATTTATAATGAACAAGAAAACAAAGGTTGCTTAGGAAACTCGTACCAACTACTGTCTGTACTATCTAAACTAATTTCCAGAGGTTTAGTTGGTTTTAGCCCCATCTGAAATTTTGTTGTTAATCTTTTTTCTTGTTGCTAAGTTAACCTAAGCAAGAAATCGAAAGAAGTTTTTTTGACTACAGACTGTGTTGTTGAAAATGTTTTACTCTACCCTCTGAAAGTTTACATATCACATAGTTGGATGCAGCTTATGGTCTTGGCGCTAGCTGATTTTTCGAAGAGCTGATCGTAAATTTTACTTGTCCTGTTGTCTATACATTGCACATAATCACTATTTCATGTGCTGGATTGTGAATATTGACACTACAACTGATTATGCATCTTAGACATCATAATCTCTTGAATCTTTGTGCAATATTGAGATATCATTCTGACCTACGTAACTGGAGGAACGAAACTTTCTAATTCAAGTCAATTCACTGAGGCTATGTTCACTTGGATTGAATGGAATGAGGGAAGAATGGAATGAAATTTATACTATTATTTGGGGGAGATTGGGGAAAGTGTTTATAAATTTCATTCCTTGCTTCATTCCTCTCCAAATAATTTGAACTAGAATTCTAACCCACATGTTTTGGAAGAAATGCTCCATTCTCAATCTTCATCATTTTCCTTGCAATCTTCATCATAAAAATACTTCTTCTCCCTCATATTTGTTCATTATTTCTCCCAACATCCCATTTTCTTCATAAATTTTGTTTACAATTTTCATTCCATTCCTACCTCATTCCATTATTTCCAAGTGAACACACCCCGAGTGTAGAGTGCTAATCTGCATAATCTCTCCCTTATTTTGCTTTACAGCAAGCAACTTCTGGAAAGCAACAAGGAACATGAAAACAAAGGCTGCTTTTGACATACACCGGTGGATAAAAACTATGTAAACACTTGGCCTCATGATACCGGTATTGTCCAACTAGTGTCGGTACTAACGCTTTTTCCTCACTGCCATAGAAATATCTATTTAGTACGGGATCAAGAAGAATATTGTCATCTAATTAATTAACTCATCTAAAACATTAATATGTTAGAGGAAGGCTCAATTAGATGTTTATATTATATTCTAACAATCATGCTTAACATGATGGTAAAGTTTCTTTCGTTATTAAGGTCAAATAAAATCTCGATAAGATCACAAGTATATTTTACAAAATATCTTTTTCAAACTTTGTTAAACGTATCTTGTGCAGCGGATAGAACGGATTATAAGTATAACAAATTTCATAGAACTACTCTAATGAAAGCTTGACGCATAACTACAATGTCTTTGTCAATGACAAGACACAACTCATTAAGAGCTAAGCCTACAACCATTAACCTCCCATTACAATGTAGAACAATAGTGCATGTAGTTAAAGGCAATAAGCTCTCTCCAGTTAAAGGCAATAAGCTCTCTCCAGAAAAAGGGTGTTATATTTTTTGTGCTAATGGGGAATCTTCTAAAAATTTCACCACTTTTACCCAGTAGTAAAAACTGAGGGTAATTCTCCAATGTTAGGGGACAAACAGAAGCAGTTCAATAATGTCAAAACTTTTCTGATTTGAGTTGAGAGGATTGAAGGGGGTATTAATATGGTTGCACACCCGCGCCATAGCCACAATGTCAATGGTGGGGCACCTGCCCGGCCATTACTACAAGCTTAATTAACACTGGTTCAGTCTCAACTTGCAATTATATAGTATTGTACCAAAAAAAGAAAAGAAATACTCAAATTTAACTTTGAACAGTAATTTTTAGCGTCGTTGGAAAATCCGGTGGTAGTGCTGATCATCTATCGTTTTTGGGACCAAAAATTCATAGAATGATTACTACTATGGTTGAACTTCGAATAAATAATAATATATAAATAATAATCTTGATGAAATAGTATTTTTTTGAGACCACAACATAACGAAGATCATATATATATATATATCTATTTTTGATAAAATAATAAATTTGATAAAAAAAATCTTAATCTCATGTCTATTATTTTAAAAATGTTAGCTGTATATAGATTGATAAGCTTACTCAAAAACAAATTTTGCAGTATAATACTGTAATGTTTTTAATTCTTGATCCAACTAAATAACATTTTTTTTTCCTTTGAGCTTTTTTCTCTGTCTTTGAGCTGGGAAAATGCACAAGATCAAGATAATAATTAAGAATATAAAAAGGAGGAAGCTTTATTATTGACCACTAATATAAAAAAACAACATATGTTTTAGGAGATTTTGCTTTAAGCTCTAAAAATCTTGTTAACATGGGTCAAGTTTTGGGTCATCATCACTTGGTTCTTGACACGACTAAAGTTAAACAAGTTTAGTTATGATTAAACTATCACTTATGATATTTGCATGTGATTATGCTTCCTAGTTGTAATGTAGTTAATGGCCCATGCTTAATAAGATGAGTTAAGGTCATCCCAATTGGGTCCTAGCTCTTATCTTCATTTGTCCCATGAGCAATGTGGGATGTCTCTAAACAAATCAAATCTATTATTTTTAATTAAAATGATTGCTTGATTAAGCCATTACTAATCATAATCTTTACTCTTAGGAACAAATTTGTTTCTGGAATTATTCATGCCTCTGCTTTGGACAAAAGTGTTTAGTATGATTTTGTTTTTAACCTTTTTCACTATTAGCATGCAAAAGGTAAGTGATTAATTTTTAACAAGCTATAGGAAAAATTATGTTCTAACCATAGAGCAACCAAAACAGATATTATTATCTACAAATAGTTAGAATAATAATATAAGATCATGTTGTGATCTTTCTTCCACATCTTAAAATTTTACATAGAATAATTTATTTAATGAGAAGAATATGCATGCATATCATAAACTGAATAGTAAACTGTAAATGTGGAAGTAATAAACCAAGAAAGTTCTTGACAAGCAATGATAATTAATTATACCATTAAGGACTAAACAAAAGCAATTCTATAACTCAAACTATAGTTGATCTTTCATGTCAATTAGTTGTCTATCTTTACACTAAAAAAAACCTTTGATAGCAAAGAAGCAAGCTATTCCAAGGGCAAAGAGATTATGTCCCCCTTGATATTTCAAATAAGCAATGAACCATTTGCTAATTATGAAGTTTGTAATCTTCTTAATCAATTCACAACAAGTCTAAGGTTAATGTAAAGTATTCATTGTTTATCTACTTATCAAATGTCAAAGCCTACGGTTTGCTCATTATATTATTGTTAAACCTCTGTTTGTGATGATGGGATCATGCTAATTTGTACAGTAATTGTCACTTATCCACCTTTTGTTTCACCCTTTCCAGAATAATAAAGCATCAAATGAACATCAAAAATTGTTAATAATGTGCCACTTTTTTCTTGAACTACGTTGTTCTAAATATTTGTAACCAAACAGAATTCTTTTTTATTAGATTTTATTTTATTGTATTATATAATTAACTTATTTTATTTTATTCTTTTGAGATCTTTTTGACATAATATTATTTTGTTATATGATACTTTATCTTAAATTAGTGTCTTGATACTAAATTTGCTTGTTGGTGTTTGCAGGTTTTATTTTATTTTATTTTTAGACTTAGGTTTTATGATCTCAATTTTCAGGAACATCTTTGCATATTCTTATTAGACGATAATTTTTATGGAACGAAAAAAAAATTCTTTTTTGATGAATGTTACATTTCAATACTATTTATTCCCGTGAAAGTATATTCCGACAAAATAAGAAAAAAATTTAACCTTCCAACTAATGATAGCCACCACATTTTTCCAAAAATCGAGCAAGACGAAGAGTAAACAATAGAAATAACGGGTCGGATGGGAAAAAACAAAATTCGGCAAGAAGGTCGATGGATTAAGACGAAAATTAAATATTTTTGTATAAATATATCATAGTGATAGTATGCCCTATAACCGTTACCGCCTGGCCATACACGTGTCTGCTGGCCGCGATCATTCTAACTCTAGCGGTTGTGGCCGCTACGTGAGAAATGGTCAGGCACTTGGCATTGTTTACATCCCATTTGGGAGACATCCACGTTTTACATACAATCTTACCACGTCGTACTACTGCTAGAATATTATATTTACAAACATGCACAAATAATGTCCTTTAAGTAGCAGGTGAAGCAAAATAAAAGCAGACATCCTAAAATACATTTAACACCATGTCGCAAGGACAGACAATTGTAGCACAAGTACTAACTGCTCAACTGTAAACCTGCAAAAAGAATAAAGAAACAACTGTTGAGGTAAAGGCCATCCCTTGCATTGTAGCTACAGTGGCCGCCACGTGTGCTACGGGGCAAGGAGACTTGGCCTATAAATACTGCTCTTCAATCTCATTTTTACACACACAAAATAATGCACAAATTACTACTCACATAAATACTCTCGACAACTACTACTTGCCTGATTATCATTATTTCGATTACTTATTCTCACACCGGAGGTGCTTGACGGCCGCCACCCCCGGCCAAGCATCATTTTGCAGGAGCCCAACCTAGGTGAAGGCACCGCCGAAACAGTGATCGGAGCGATAGTCAGTCGTGGGAGTTACCACATAGTTACATACCAAACTTTAAAAGATAACTGTTAAATAATTTATTTAACTCAAATTCGGCTCAAACTCGATTGTTTTTAAACTTTTATTAAGTATTTACTCCCTCCGTCCCTGGTGGTTCTTTACATTGGGTTTTTTCACGGAAACCAGAGATTATGATTAAAATAAGTGAAGTAGTGGGTGTAATATTGATTTTATTTTTAAAATAAGTGAAGTAGTGGGTGTAATAGTGTAAAGTGTTGAAAAGGTGATGTGAAGTAATGGATGTAATAATATATTTTATTGTTAAAAGTTACTATTTATAGTATATAAAGAAATGAGAGGGACGTTCTAAAATATAAATTATAAAAAAATAAGAGGGATGGAGGAAATATATTTTCATGTGTCATCAAAATTATGTATTAGATTATTAAGTTTTATCCCATTCGCATAATTTTGTTGGATTATAATTATCTACATGTCTGAATCATATGTACAACCAGCTTTAAAAACTTGGTGTAGATTGTAGGCTCCGATTATAAATCCAAGCAGAGCCATTTTTTTTTTTTTTGAAATTCGCCAAAGCTTGGATCACCAATCTGTAGATTGCAAATTATAAGTACAATTTTAAGCTTGGTGCAAATTTTGACCTTCTAAACACAGTTTATTTTAGAGTTGTAAATGAATCGGACATATTCGGTAAGCTCGATATGTTTGTTTATTTTCGAGTTCGGTTAGCTCATTCGATAAGTTTATCGAATTTGAGTTCAGTCAAGAAAAATGTTCGGTAAAATTACCAAATATTGTCCGGTTCGTTAGAACGTCCGAGTTCGTTAAGAGTATGTCCGAATTCGTCCAAGTTCATTCGAGTTCGGTTCGTTCAATAAAAACAGTAATGTTTACAATTTTTATTTTTTTTATTTTTCAAATTATTATATTTATTTGTTTTACAAATATTATATATATATAATTACCGAACTGTTCGTGTTCGGTTTGTGTTCGGTTAGGTTGGTATGTTCGTGAACAGTTTATATTCGGTTCGGTTCAACTCGAGTTCGGGCAAAAAAGTTTATCCGATAAATTTAACGAATATTTTTCGATTCGTTAAAAATTGTTTGTGTTCGTAAAAATTTGTTCGGGTTTGATTTGTTTACTGCTCTAGTTTATTTTAGCCTCTGTTGTTTAGTTCGGCTTTGATCATTTCATCGGGAAAATCTAGGATAAGTTTCAAATATTGGTTCAGGTGGTGTTAAAACTTAAAACATGTGTGATTCTTTTTAGGGAAATGCTAACAATAGTCTAGTTAAACATTAAATATTCTCATCTTTTCAATATTGATTTTAGTTATTTAATTGATTTTTAGCTTTTTAATGCTCTTTTATGATATCAATTTAATTTTTCAAATAATAATAGTGAACCCCCTGCATTCACATTAATTTCCACTAATAAAAAAAATTCCAAATTGTTGAATTTGTGCAAACTTGATATATTAAATATAAATTTGACATTTTAAATGCATTTATCCACTTACATTAATGCTTAACCATATCCCTTAGGATTATGTTTAGCTTTACCCTTCTTTTTAAATCTAAAAAGTTCATCAGATTCTTCTTATTTTTATGAACTAATCAATCAAAAGTTATACACTTAACACCAAGTTAAAAGAAATTATTAATTTAAGAGACCCCCCTGTTGAATTTGCATTAATATATACATGCCTTTCCACTCCATTCCCGATAGAATCTGCGTTCGCAGTAGTTCATGTTCATCCATCTATTTCATTCGGCAGATACCAGAGTTTCATGGACTACATTCTTTACATTGCCTTTAATTTCTCCGTAAAGGCATTAAGCAAACGTGTATATATGTGTGATGCTAGCGACATTGAAAATAGGTGGAAAGTTTCGACATACAATAATGTAAAGTGCCTGTAGCCGATGATTTATATATTAATTAGAAATAATTTTGATCTTATTTTTTTTTAAATAATATTCATCCTTTGGTGAGCTATATTTTCTGTACCCAATTTTTTAAATTGTTTGTCATATCTTATTATAAGAGTTTAGTATGTTTTGAATTATTTTGCGGTGGTTCTTTTATTAAAAATGATTAATAAGATGTATTAGAGGATCTGGAATGCTCGTATCAAAGTGGTATGGAATGGAAAGATGGTGAAAATCGCAAGAGCTCGTTTATTATAACAGAAAATTATTCATAATATGGGGACATCTGTACCTCCAATCTCAATTAGTGCAACTGAAATATCTGAACATGGACTACATCTATATTTAATTGTGTGAAGGTCAACTGTGTTACTATTGTTTTCCGAAAGACATTGAAAGTTGGTGTTGACTGAAGTGCTTGGAAGACCATCTAATTCATTTTTAGTTTTAAGAATATTTGTATTCAATATATTAATCGATCTGAAAACAAAGCGGTCATTAGCAAAAAAGAAAAAAGAAAACAAAGCGGTCAATTATTTAATTAATTTATTTATTTTTCAACTGGTTAAAACCCGCTCATTTCTTTTCACTTTTATCTTGTTTTTTCCTCTACGATTTTTAAAATCCAACAACATATCCGTGTAGATCGTTTCACCAGGAATCCATTGACACTAACCTTACACGATTTGGTATCAATTTATTTTCGGGTGTTTCAAGCTTTACAAATTTTTTTAGAGTTTGATTGAGGTCTATAAATCAAAACAAAAATAGTTTCACCATTCAAATCTCCTAGTTTATCATATATATTTTTTCCATAATTTTTGGTGAAGTTTGAATTTTAGTGTTTTTCGGAGGTTCACATAACTAGGAGTATCCGTTACACCTAAAGCAACAGGCTACAGTCACCAGCTGTACTGGTTATTTCTGACCGGCGTATCGCCGGAAAAATACTTTATAACACCACATGCATTTCAGTTTCTTTTAACTAACAATAAATTAGTAGATATTTGTGTGTTTTATCATTTTTGCAGGTAAAGCTTACCGGATTATCAAGCTCATCCGAAGTTGCAACGCCGGCGTGTTACGATTCGAAGTCTGGTATCATTTCATTTTTTTTATAAATTACTGATGTCAGTTGCCTACATATAAATTGTGATCTAAATTTTTACCTTCATTTAGTACTTTTGAGACCTTAGAAATAAGTAGATTTGATTGGTAGTGCAGTTGTATCTGTGGGTAGTGCATTAGTGTTTTGTATAGGTCGATGTCTCGTGGTCTTCGAGTTGGCAGTTTGAATGTGTGTACCTTGACGGGAAAGTTTTTGGAGCTAGTGGATGTGCTACGTAATAGAACGGTGGATGTGCTATGTATTCAGGAGACTAGTTGGAAGGGGGCTCAGTCCAGAGAAGCGAACGGGTATAAATTGTAGTATTCAGGTCTTGCGAACTCGAGAAATGGGGTGGGTATTCTGTTATCGAAGGAGCTCAAGGATAACGTCGTGGAAGTGAAGAGGTGTAACAACAGGATTATGTCTGTTAGAGTGGTAGTTGGGGAGAAGATGGTGAACGTGGTTTGCGCGTATGCTCCATAGGTCGGTTTGAGCGAGCCTGAGAAAGCAGCTTTCTGGGTTTGTTTAGATGAGTTGGTCGAAAGTATTCCTGTCGACCAATTTGTAGTGATGGGTGGAGATTTCAATGGACACATTGGTGTACGGGTGGATGGTTACCATCGCGCTCATGGGGGTTTCGGCTTCGGGGTTAGGAATGACGGAGGTTCCGCATTGTTGGAGTTTACTACTGCTCATGAGTTGGTAATCGTAAACTCTGTTTTCCAGAAGAGGGCTGAACACCTCATCACTTTCAGTAGTGGGGGGCACAAAACCCAAATCGACTACTTACTTATGCGCAGTCGGGATGTAAGGTCGTGCGTTGATTGCAAGGTGTTCCCGAGCGAGGCTTGCGCGTCGCAACACCGTATGCTAGCTATGGATCTTTTCATGGGTGGTCGTGTTGTGAACAGGGCAAGGGAAGCTAGACCTAGGATCCTTTGGAAGGATCTGAAGGGTGAGAAGACGGCTGAATTCAAGGAGGCTCTGCTCCGCGAAGGTGGTTTTAGCCTGGGGAGTGATGCAAACCAGATGTGGATCAATATGGCCAATGCTATTAGAAATGTGGCCATGAAGGTGGTGGGGATTTCTTCGGGAAGGTTCAGTGGTCTTAAGGAGGCGTGGTGGTGGAACGAGGAGTGTTAAATATAATTGATATGGTTAATATCAGTGTTTAAGTTTTACAGGGAAAAACAGAGTTTAACTTGAAACAAGAAGCAGTCAGAGTTTAGTTAAACTCTGACAGTTGGAAGCTCGACAGAGTTTGCTATACGCTGACAAGAGGAAGCAGCTAAACTCTGTTGAACAGAAGCGTTTGCTGGTCAGTAACAGAATTATTGAAGATAATTATGGAAGCGATATCTTTGAAGATTGGATAGCTGTCAAAGAAAGTCGTGCTGACTAGAAAGACGTGTAGCAATCATAATTGATAATATTTGTATAGCTGATTTATAGGAGAATCAATTATCGATTGTACGTAGCTGTATATCTTTATAAATACAGTTAAGTTAACCCTAGAAGGGTATCGATCGTGTAACACAATATCTTTTCATTGTAACCTAAGTAGCTCTCTGTGATATTTTACATCACTGAGAGAGAAGTTAATTCCAAACAGTTTTTAAAGTTATTTAAGAACTTATTGTTATTCTCTCATATTTAGTTGATTATAATTGTGTATTCGGCTTAACAATTGGTATCAGAGCCTGATCTGTTAATTTAATACAGTTTGAGATCCACACACACACACACAACTATAATCAGTGGCAGAAATTCCTCCTCCAACAACAGGTTCTAGTGCTGAGAAGGCTCAACCTGCAACTGTGAGTCGATATGAGACAATCAGGGTTCCTATTCTCAAGCCAACAGAATACTCAACCTGGAAGGTGAAAATGGCTATGTTTCTGGAGGCTAAAGACCCAGAATATCTTGATAGAATTTATGAAGGCCCTCATAAGCCTACAAAATTATCTGTTGTTACTGCTGGACAGGAAGCTAAATCTATTCCAAAGGAGAAGAAAGATTTGACTCCTGAGGACATTTCATCCATTGCTAAGGATGCAAAGGTTAGACATCTGCTTCATAGTTCATTGGATAATGTTATGTCTAACAAAGTGATCAATTGTAAAACTGCAAAAGAGATCTGGGATGTCCTGGAGGTTAGATGTCAGGGAACTGCTGCAATCAAGAAGAATAGAAGGAACATACTTACACAGGAGTATGAACACTTTGAGGCTAAATCTGAAGAATCAATGACAGAAACCTTTGACAGATTCTGTAAGCTACTGAATGATCTGTCACTGGTTAATAAAGAATATGATCTAGAAGATTCAAATCTCAAGTTTCTTCTTTCTCTACCTGAAAAGTGGGATGTTAAGACAACCACTATTAGAGACAACTATGATCTGGCTGATACTGATATTGATGAGATCTATGGGTTGCTTAAGACTCATGAACTGGAAATGGAACAGAGAAGTAGAAGATCAGGCAGGAAGTCAAAGTCTGTTGCTCTAAGAGTTGAAGAAAGACCCCCAAAGAAGGAAGCATCAAGGAAGAAAGCAAAAGGAAAAGCTTTGGTCATTCATTCTGAAAGTGAGTCATCAAACTCTGATGTTGACTCAAACACAGATGGATCATCTGATTCTGAAGATGATGAGGAAATGATGCAAATGGCTGCTTTGATAGTAAAGACCTTTAAGAAGATGGGATTCAAGAACTTCAAGAAAGGGAAGAGATTCTCCAAGAATGATTCAAAGTCTGATAGGAAGAATTTCAGCAAATCTGAGAAAAAGGGTACCAAATCTGGGAAAAGATACAAGTCTGAGATTCAATGATACAATTGTAAGGAGATGGGTCACTATGCTCCTGAGTGCAAGAAGGGTAAAACTGAGAAGGCACTCTTCACTAAAGGCAGAGATTGGGCAGACACCTCTGACTCAGATGAGGATGTGAACTATGCTCTCATGGCTACTACTGTTGATGAAGCTGAAGATTCTGATAACAAGGTACCTCTAACTACCTATACTTATAATACTGATAATATAACTGAATTGAGAATATATCTTAAGGCTTTGCATATCATTTATAGGGATCAAACTTTAGAGAATGAGAGAATCAAAACTGAGAATTCTGAACTCAAAGAGAGAAATAAGGTTGTAGAAGAGAAACTTGCTAACATGCAGCAAGTTCAAAAGGAGAGAGATGATGCTGTCTATCTTGAACAAGAGTTGTTAAGTAAGTATAAACAACTAGAATCTGAATTGGAGAAGGCAAATCACATTATTAAAACTTGGACTCACTCTGGAAAAGACACTCAAGAAGTTTTTCAATCTGACACTGTAGGTCTAGGTTATTCTGAGGAAGATGAACTTAGGTGTCAGAATACAGTCAAGATTAGACCACCTCTTCCACCTAAGAAATTTGGAACATTTGTTAATGGAATAAGTGAACCTAGGTTTGAAGATGGAAAAGAAGCTGTTAATAAAGAACCAGTAAAAACTAGTGTTAAATAGGTTAATATTGGT
This sequence comes from Saposhnikovia divaricata, assembly GCA_036435485.1. NCBI lineage: Eukaryota > Viridiplantae > Streptophyta > Magnoliopsida > Apiales > Apiaceae > Saposhnikovia > Saposhnikovia divaricata. The sequence goes on along the minus strand of CM071594.1, from coordinate 129,684,644 downwards.
TTAATGACAGATAAACAACTTAAGCATAGTTAAAATCTGTTAAGAAACATAAAGTGTCTAGAAAGAACAGAAATGGTAAAGTAGGCATCACTCAAGGTAATTATCCAATGCTTGCTACTTTAGCTCCAAGAAAGACATGTCATAACTGTGGTAGCACTAACCATCTTGCTAGTTTTTGCAGAAAGAACAAAAACATTAATTCTTTATCTTCCAAGTCTGAAGTAAAGAAAGATATTGTTAGAACTAGACCACAGACTTTATGCAAACACTGTGGAAGCACTTGGCATTCTATTTATACTTGCAGAAATTATCATGCTATTTATCATAATTACTATGAACTGAAACCTAATCTGAAATGGGTTAGGGTTAATTCTGCAAGTGTAAACTCTGATAAAGTTAGCTGAAACTCTGATAGTGTATATTCCGCTGCTAAAGCTAACAAAATTAAGAAATCCAAAGGATCCAAGCAAGTCTGGATCCTTAAATCTAATCTTCAGTAATTGTTTGTGATTGCAGGGCATCAGGGAGAGTATCCTAGTCGTGGACAGTGGATGTTTAGGACACATGACTGGAAATAAAGCCCTGCTATCAGAGTATGTGGAGAAGGCTGGCCCAAGAGTTTCCTATGGAGATGGCAACATAGGACATACTCTGGGATATGGCAATATCAATCTTGGAAGTGTCATCATCACAAATGTAGCTCTGGTTCTAGGACTCAAGCATGATCTGCTATCTGTGAGTCAAATTTGTGACAGAGGTTTTCATGTAGATTTTCAACCTGAATACTGTGAGGTTATCAGCAAAACCACAGGGAAAGTTGTTGTAGTTGGACAAAGGCGCAACAATATCTATGAAGCAAGCTTGTTGACAAACTCTGATGGAAAGACTATGTGCCCGTCAACAAGAATGTCCAATGAAGAGAGTTGGAAGTGGCATAAGAAACTCTCTCATTTGAATCTGAACAACATCAATGAGCTGATAAGAAAGGATCTTGTTAGAGGACTTCCAAAGTCTTTGTTAAATGTTGATGGTCTGTGACTCTGTGTGATTCATGTCAAAAGGCCAAACAGAGGAAGACTTCTTTCAAAAGCAAGTCTGAATCTTCAATTGTTGATCCATATCATCTTTTACATGTTGATCTTTTTGGACCAGTAAATGTCTTGTCAATTGGAAGGTAGAAATATGCTCTAGTCATTGTTGATGAATATACCAGATACACTTGGGTGTATTTTCTAGCAAAGAAGGATGAAACTGCATTAACTCTGATGGAGCATGTAAAGCTACTGGACAAAGGATCAAAACACAAAGTCAAAATAATCAGAAGTGATAATGGAACTGAATTCAGGAATGCAACAACGGAAGAATTCTGCAAGAACAGAGGATTGAAGCAAGATTTTTCTGCACCTGGTACACCACAGCAAAATGGTGTAGTTGAGAGGAAGAACAGAACCTTGATAGAAGCTGCCAGAACTATGCTTGATGAAGCAAAATTGCCAACCTATTTCTGGGCAGAAGCAGTTCAAACTGCCTGTTTTACTCAAAATGCCACACTGATCAACAAGCATGGAAAAACACCATATGAGATGGTGAGGGAAAAGAAGCCAAACCTGAAATATTTTCATATTTTTGGGTGCAAATGCTTTGTGTTGAAAATTCATCCTGAACAGTTGACCAAATTTGAGTTGAAAGCAGATGAAGGAATTTTTGTTGGCTATCCAGTGTCAACCAAGGCATTCAGAGTTTATAATCTGAGAACAAATGTGATTATGGAATCTATTCATGTGTCATTTGATGACAAGAAAATCACTGGACTTGAAGATGTTGATGAACATGATCAGTTGCATTTCGAAAATGAAGATCTAATCTCTGATGAAATAAACTCTGATGAAACCAGTCCAACAAACTCTATTGATGCAAACTCTGAACCTCTACTGGTGCACACAGAAGAAATAGTACAGTCAGAACAAAGAGGAGAACCAATTGAGGGGGAGCATGATCATAGTGATGACTCAAATTCTGATAGTGAGTCAACTGAAAAATCTGGATCAAACTCAAACTCTGATGACTCAAACTCTGAAAGTCCAAAGTCTGACAGTTCAAACTCTGAGCGATCAAATTCAGGGGGAGTCTCAGAGAATGAAGGAAGGCATCAAGATAATCAGGAGAACATTGATCAAGGGGGAGGATCAACTGTTGACAGAAGTCATTTACCTTCAGCTAGGAAATGGACAAAATCTCATACACCTGATTTAATAATTGGAGATCCAGATGCAAAAGTTAGGACAAGAAGTGCTACAACAAATGAATGTCTGTTTCATGCATTTCTATACAAATCTGAACCAAAGAAAGTGGAAGAAGCTCTTCAAGATGCTGACTGGATAACAGCAATGCAAGAGAAGTTAAATGAATTTGAGAGAAATGAAGTATGGACCCTTGTACCAAGACCAAAGAATAGATCTGTTGTTGGTACTAGATGGGTTTTCAGAAATAAAACTGATAGTGATGGGGTTGTTACAAGAAACAAGGCCAGACTTGTGGCCAAAGGCTATTCACAGCAAGAAGGCATAGACTATGATGAAACTTTTTCTCCAGTTGGAAGGTTGGAGGCAATAAGAATCTTTCTAGCATATGCTTCTCACAAGAAATTCAAGGTTTTTCAGATGGATGTAAAAAGTGCCTTTCTGAATGGAAAACTTGAAGAAGAAGTGTTTGTTGAACAACCACCAGGATTTGTAGATCCCAAGTATCCAGATTATGTCTACAGGCTTGACAAGGCACTCTATGGACTTAAGCAGGCACCAAGAGCATGGTATGAAACTTTGGCGCAATTTCTTTTAGAAAGTGGGTTCAACAGAGGTACAATTGATAAAACCTTGTTCAACTTCAATCTTGGTAGTGATCTGTTATTAGTTCAAATATATGTAGATGACATAATCTTTGGATCTACTAATGATAAACTCTGTAAGAAGTTTGCCAAGCTCATGCAGTCCAGGTATCAAATGAGCATGATGGGAGAGCTCAGTTATTTTCTAGGGCTACAGGTGAAGCAAGCAGATGATGAAATCTTTTTCAATCAAGCAAAATATACCAGAAATCTTCTCAAGAAATTTGGCATGCTTGACTGCTCATCTGCAACAACTCCCATGGCAACAGCAACAGAGTTGGACAAAGACAAAGGTTCACCATTGGATATGACAAGCTATAGAGGGATGATTGGGTCTCTTCTTAATCTAACAGCAAGTAGACCTGACATCATGTATGCAACATGTCTTTGTGCAAGATTTCAGGCAGATCCAAGAGAACCACATCAAACAGCTGTAAAGAGAATTTTCAAATATCTTAAGGGCACCATAACTTTAGGTTTGTGGTATCCAAGAGAATCAGACTTCAAGCTTCTTGGTTACTCTGATGCAGACTTTGCAGGCTGTAAGATAGACAGAAAAAGTACCAGTGGAAGTTGTCAATTTCTTGATGATAGACTTGATTCTTGGTACAGCAAGAAATAGAAATCAATCTCTACATCTACAGCTGAAGCAGAGTATATTGCTGCTGGTAGCTGTTGTGCACAGATTCTGTGGATGAAGAATCAATTATTGGATTATGGATTGAGGTACAGTAAAATACCTATTTACTGTGATAATCAAAGTGCTATTGCTATGACAGGTAATCCAGTACAGCATTCAATGACCAAGCACATCAGCATAAGGTACCATTTTATCAGAGAACATGTAGAGGAAGGGAATATTGAGCTTCATTTTGTGTCTACAGAACAACAGCTTGCAGATATCTTCACCAAGCCATTGAGTGAAGCTGTATTTACAAGGCTGGTAAATGAACTAGGGATGGTCTCTGGCTTTGACTAGAGATATTGGTTAGACTCAAAATTCTACTTATGTACTGTGTTGCTCATATTTCTGTGGTATGTTAAACTCTGCTATGCAAACTATGTTAGCATGCTCTGTAAGTCATACACTGTTGACATGTTGGATAAACTCTACTCTGATAATGTTTTTTTCTGAATGTTAATACCAATGAAGAAATCTGTATGAAGCATGATTCTCAGTAATTAATCATGAATCCTTCTAAGTTATCTGTGATCTAATCTTAGATTGTGCATAAAATTAACACAGCATGATACTGTTTCATATTTATAGCATCTCTTAGTTTATTTATCCTAAACTCTGAGTCTGTAAATACTATGTGCATTGCCTCTCATGAATAATTTCTGATGTTGATGAGATCTAAACTCTGTTAGTTATACACTGTTAAATTAGATTCTGAGATTAGAATACCCCCAAAGCTTATGTATATAGACTGTTAGAACTCTTTTGAGATCATGTTTGTAATTAGAACGACCCAGGAACTTACTGGTATATAGTAAAGGCTAAAATTCTCTAATTTTTGGTGACTAGTCGAAGACTAGGAAGATCCAAGAACTTATCAAACTGATAAGGGCTAAAATTATAGGATTTTTGGTGACTAGTTCCAACCTCTGATTACTGGAGAAATTTAAAAAAAAATAGGGGGTTTTAAATTAATTAAATATTACTGTATATAAATCATTTACTACAGAGTTTAGCATTCATCATACATTCAGTGTTTACTATGAGAGTTTGTGCATCCAGTGTTTACTGTTTTATTTTATGGATTTTATGAAATACCAGATGCTCTAAATACTGATTTAGTAAACTCTGCTATACACACACTCATATTCACAACTGTGCAGTGTTTGAAAGGATAATAGTAATAAAGATGGAGAATTGATAAACACTGTTGGATTCTGTTGAGTACTCTAAGGTAATATTTTATTTCAGACAAAGCATATACTTGGAGTACAAAAAGAGTTTTTGAAATTTGCATGTGATACGTGCCAACTGTTTAATGGTGTCAGACAGTTAAAGCGTATTGGTAATAGGAGAGAGAACAGCAGTAATAATAGGCATTATTACTGCGCGTGTAAACTACTGTTCCACTCATTACGTGACATGTGTCCCACTCACACACTTAACAAGAAATTGGTTGCGTGTTTAATGTTTAAAACGATTGGGTTTTTAATTTTCAATTACAGATCTAATCACACTCGATTCATTATTCACTTTTTCACTTTTACACCCATGAACACACAATATTACACACAATTTCTCTGTTATTTTCACTTAAGCATTTTCACAAACACTTTTCTACACATTCTCTTTTCTCACGATTTCTAAACTGTTCTAATGGCATCCAAGACTTTTGTTGCTCAGGGATTATCTTTTGTTCCTAACAACTATGCAGCAATATTAAACACTGATAAAGCCCCAGAACCATTTCATTTGATTCAGAACTTCCTAAGAGATTCTGAAATTGGTCAAGCTCTTGTTCAACCAGCAAAACTCTCTGCCACACAGATCTCTACTTTCTGGCGAAACTCTGTTTATGATGATGGTGGAGAGAATGGGACTCCATCCATTGTGTTTACTCATGAAGACCAAGAGTTTGTAATCACTCCGGAAACTGTTCGAGATGTTATGGATTTTGACACTCACACCTCATACGCTGTGGCTGGTGAGAATGAACTAAAGGAAATGTTACAACAGCTGCGGTTTTCTGGCCCTTTGGACAAGCTCGGTAATGTTAAAAGGCCAGGGCTCAGGAAAGAGTGGAGCTTTTTCTTTGACTGCATCACAAGAGCATTCGGGAAGAAAGTCACCAACTGGGATGCAATTCCCACTGATAGTCTTCAAATCGGGTATACTCTTCTAAATGGAAGTAACTTTAACTTTGGTAGACTAGTTCTTATGAATTTAGGTGAAAAACTAGCAGAGTCTAATACAACTGTTTATTTCTCACGCTTTTGTCAAAGTTTATTCTCTGCTTGTTTGCCTAATTTGGTAATTTCTGATGAGGATGTCATCCAACCCTATCAAGTCCATAAGAGAATGTTCTCTGACTTAACCAATAAAGATGCCAACAAGGATCAAGTTCCAGAGTTTATCTATCCTCTTGCCCTCAGAAACTTTCTCAATCAACCACAAGAACCACAAGCACCAGAACCTGAACCTGTACTTGAACCTCCACAGTCAAATCCTCAATCTACAAACACTGAACCTCACATAACCATAAACACTAAACCTACCTCTAAACCCACATCTCCATCCACTGTTGCTACTACTTCTCAACCACAACCTCAACCTCAACCACAATCCAAACCAAGAAAGCCAAGGAAAAGCAGGGCTATAAGACCACCAAGAAAGCACAGAGTCAACATGACTGTTGAAGCTACTAGGCCAAAGAGAGCTAGAAAGCAAAGAGCAAACAAACCCCCATCTCCATCTACTTTAGATGATTCTATTTCAGAAGAAGAAAGAACAGAAGTGCTTCAAGTTAAAAGAAGGAGACTGATTGTTGAAGAGTCTGATGAAGAAGTGAATGTTGAAGCTCCGGAGGATATATCTAAGGAGACTCCTGCTGTTGAGACAGCTATTAACTCAGAACCTACTATAGCAGAACATGAACTCAGAATTGATGAACCAGTATTTGCTGAGGTTCAAGTTGAAAATGTTGATAGAACTGAGGCTCCTGCAATGGAAGAGTTTGATGAAAATGTCATGTCATTCTCTGTTGAAGTTGAAGGTCATATTCCAACACCCATGGCTGCAAACTCTGCTGAAACTGGTGTTGCAGATCAACCTACATCTGTGGTGCTAGAAGAAACAGAGGTTGCATCTCACACAGAGTTATTCTCTGATGCACATCAAATATCAGACCATGGTGAGGAAATTGATCAGCCTGTTAAAAATGTTTCCTCAGATGTTGTCAAGACAAACTCTGCCAATCCAGAAAAACAGATTGCTCAAGAAGAACATATTCCTGAATTTAATGAAGAAACTGCCTCAGTTGCAGATGCTGATGATTCTGAAGATAATCTTTCTAAAGAAGTGAGTGCAGAAGCTGGATCTGCCCAAAATGTTGAAGTTCAAACTGATGGACTGAAAATAGGGGAGAAGCCAGACTTTGCTGGACCTTCTGCAAGAGAAATTGAAGATGGTTTCATGGAAAAACAAACTGCAGACTGGTACAAGGAAGATTGCATATTTCCTACTGGAAGAGCAGCTGAGTTTCTCAGGCATAATTCTAAGAAGATTTCAAATCCAGAGATTCTGACATGCCTGCAAGGCACAGTGATTCAGGTCAAGGACTTGAATCACAGATTTAATGAAAATCAGGAGTCAATTATAGCTCTGAGAAATGAAGTTGTAAGTAGAGAGATGACTCTACAGAGAGGCAACAACAAAATGTTTCAAACTTTCTCAAAAGCTCAAGAGACTGTACTTCAGAGATTGGGCAAAGTTGAAGAAAATCAGACTTTGGTGGCTGACAAGATTGAATCCATTGCCAACTCTCTTGAGTTAATTACTTCCATCTTGATCCCTGATGATGTCAAAAAGAGGGAGAGAGTTACTAGAGTTACTAAATCTAAATCTAACTGTAAGCAGTCTCAAACTCAGCCAAAGAATGATGATCTTGATGATGAAGGAACTAATCCAGAGAGAAGGTTAAGATCAAGGTCTGATGTTCACTTAAAAGCTGGCAAGTCTACAAAATCAAGTTTAGCAGTGGATACAAATGTACAAAGTTCTTCAAGGCAAATGGATTTGTTATTCTCTGACAATCCACAAACTGATGAAGAGTTGGCTGCTAAGATGTTTTTTGAAGAGAATGAAAAGGGAGTTACACTGCAGATGTTCAAGCTCAAGAGAAAATGTTTCTAGCAGAACATCAGAAAGCTTTGAAATCTGGGAAGTCTAAGAAAAATGGGAAAGCTGCTAAGCCTGTTCTTAAAGGCATTGAAATCAAAGAACAAGTTGGTACTGATCAAAGGATGCAGGTATCCAGAAAACCAACAGATGCATATTCTAAGCAAAAGCTGAAAGGCATTGCTGAAGAAGAAAGAATTTCGAAGAAGGCAAGTAAAACCTCTGTTTCTACACAAGTTGTACAGAAGGAAGAAAACACAACCTCTGTTGCTACACAAGTTGTGTCTAAACCTCTATCTTCTCAGTTGAAGTCAGTCTTTGGAAAATGAACACTTCATCATCCAAATCTAGTATCTGAAGCTCCTATGGATTTTACTGATGGAAGAGCCTTATCTGGTAAGATTGGAAACAATAAAGCTGGTCTAGGCTCACACAGAGATAAAAGGCAACATACTAGTCCTAGAGATCCTTCTTCACTGGCTGTTACAGGTCGTGGTGTCACTCAAGAGAGTTTGGACAGACTAGAATCAGTACAGTTAGTTTATCAGAAGAGTTTAAAGAAAGATTTTCTCTTATACTTTATGGCTGATGGGACAGTATTTAAAATTGGTGAGCATGATATTGGTTTGAAATATTGGGAAGAACTAGAACATGTTCTGTATCTTTTCAAGGTGAATAATAGAAGGACTCAATCAGTTGCAAATGTGCTCAGACAGAAAATGCTTCAAAATTTGGCAATTAGAGGAATGAAGTATAACAGCAGATATGTTCCTAAGTACAGAGACTGGAATGGAAATCTCATTGAAATGAAGAAGGGTACTCCCAGATCCGGGGTCAGGAATCCGGGCCGTCAACGACCAATTTCAGTTTAGTGACACTTCATTCTTGGTAGCTGGAATATAAATTCATACTAAAACTTACATAATAGACCCCACACTTAATAATGTTACACACCTGTCATATGCTCAGAGAACAACATCCACAATATTAAAAGTTTAGATTTAAGCAGTTATTACAAACCAGGATCATACTTAAATACCTTGTTGAATAATACTTCGACATGAAGCATTTCAACAATCAAAAGTTTATTACAACAGCTTACACACTAAATGTACATAATCTACCAGTACCCAACCGTCCGATAGCTACCTCGGGAATCGTTGCCAACACTCTCTCAAAAGTTCATCTTTCCCGTACCCTCTTGCAGGGTGTAGTGCGGAGTATTGGCATACCTAGCTGTTGTATACATAATAGCAAGAATGAGCTAAAATAGCTCAGCAAGATAAATTCTATCAACTAGCATCAAAGGGAAATAAATAATTATATATATATATATAATAGACAAAAAAAATTTCAGTTATTATGGAAAGAATTTTATTTTCATTCAATATATATACACTTTCCAATTATCTTTGTACGAAAAAAAATATATAGTATTATAATATCAGTTTCTCTTCTAATATCATATAATATCAGTTTCTCTTCTTAAATAATATAACAATCAATATACCGTTTCAGTGTACTTTTCTAAAATAATATGATAAACTTGAACAAATCTTTCGCTATCATCTTCTCATTTCCTTCTTATGCAACAATTATATAAATTAATATAAAATCAGTTTCTCTTCATCTGTAACAATAATTCCATCATTTCAGATCATGTTTCTGTTTTCAGTATAAAAATCTGAAAACCATTGTCAACACTTTCTTTTCAAAAACATTGGGGATATCTGCTGTCGCCTGATACGTTAGGACGATGATCAGTCGCCTAATCGTACCTGCTCTCTTTTTACTACCGGTAGAAGGAATGAAGATCATCCCTGGAGGAAGGCCACCTGCTAACATCCTCCCTTGGCATCTTCGTGCCGTAATAAAAATAATAAATGATGGACTGTGTCGCACACAGCCCTGACACAGCCACTTACGCAAGTCTGTTGCAATCCCCCCCTTTTTTTTCAATCAGTATTCCATTTATACCAATACCATTCCACATTTTTCCTTTCAATTTCCATTTTCATTCACATATATCATTTCCATTTCCATTTATCATTACCTCTAAAAATACATATGTTATAATACTTTGATTATGACTCAGACATCTTCTCTGTGTTTACTGGAATCCAGTACACTTACATATATATAAAAAATATTCCATTCACATTTATCTTTTTCATCATTTCCATGTATCATCACCCTTAATATATATATATATATATATATATATATCATAATACTTGGATTATAACTCAGACATCTCCTCTGTATTCAATGAAATCCAATACGCTCTTATAAAATATTCCATCTATTTTCAAAAGTATTAAATAAAAAAAATCAAATAATATTTATTAAATCACAATTGCTTAGAAAGAATATTTTTAACATAACGTTATAAATTATATAACCCTAGATAACAACTGATACCATTCTTCATATAACTCTAGATAACAACTGATACCATTCTTCATATAACTCTAGATAACAACTGATACCATTCTTCATATAACTCTAGATAACAACTGATACCATTCTCTTTCACCTCTCTTTACCATAAAGCATATTCGCTCCATTCATAATCATATCCACATTCATATTTCATAATTTATATCCATATCTCTTTAATTCCAATATCAGGGAAATAATTCTTAGCAATATAGCAAACATAGAATAACATATATATTCCATGAAATCATTTACTTTGAAAATAAAATAGTTTTCCAAGGTAAGGATAGAAGAAATCTTGCCTCGATCTCTATATCCCAGTGGCACGACCCGCGGTTCGTCCTGAGTTTCTATAAACACGAAAAGGATCCTCGTTAGAATACTACATCCCTTACTCACTTCACCTTTATATAACAATATCCTTGACACTTAGTATATGTTTAACACATTATTAATAATCCAAGAGTTCCAAGAACCTAACCATTTTGGACTCAATCAAAGTTTCAGTGTTTTTCACCATTTCCCTTAATAACCACACTCGGCTGTAAAAATTCTCAGAAAATATCAATTTTGAATTTTAATGCAAGGTCAGTGGGGTTTTAATCTCTGTTCAACCTACTATATTGTACCAAAATTTTATAACTTATAAAATTGTTTAAGTATGGTAACTATGACCTCAAAGTTGACACAACTGCATTTTCTCGGTTTCCGAACGTCTTTCACTAAAACTGACTTTTCTCCTAAACCGTACATCAGATTTTAACGTACTTTATATCAAAACGATCTATGAACTAAGCTCTATCATCTCATGGTCACTTGGTACTCTAGACAGGGTGCTACTGTGCGGAATTGGAGTCCAAAAACAGGTCAGTTTTTGTTTTAACTAAAATCGGACATTATAACGGCTATATTTTCATACTTTCCAAAATCCAACTCCTCCAAATCTATCATCCACCTTATACACCATCACCTACACCATGTGGTCATCTTACCAACCATGGTTAAAAGCACATACTCCTTCCATATTCAACTTTAGTCACTTACAAACACATATATCATCATGAATAATCACTTATCATAATCTTAATCACTAAACTTTCTATAATCCATCCTATATTCAAAGTAATACTAAAGGGTCTTGCGATTTATACCTTCTTGAAGCTTTAACAACCCTTATCAAGCCTTGGGATATGCTTAATCAACCTTATACTAGTTGGATCAACTAAAGAAACCATAAAAACAAAGTTAGTTTCTAAGGGTTACTATTCATCATCACTTTTGTAAAACTCATAACAAATCGAAAAATAAGAGTTTGGCTCTCAAATTTTTACCACATCTTGGCCTCTGTATAAGCTTTGATTTGAGCTATAGATCACAAAAAACAAAGCTTCCTAGCTATGGTTTTGAGCTCCATCTTTCCGCTGGACAGAAACTGGACAGGTTTGGTTCTCCCACTTTGAGAATGGATTTGACTAGGCTATACTACTTGGATTGCTATGAAATTTGGAGCGAATCATGCCCATGGAGTGGAGAGGTTGTGGTTAAAATTTGGTGATTTTATCATGGATAGAAATGGAGATATGATTTTTCTTCTCCTCCTTGCTCTTGTTGGGCAGGTTGTAGAGAAAGAGATAATGGAAAGTAATTGATTCCTCTTGCTTGTTTTGATCTTATGTTGATCAATTCTTGAGAATTATAGAGTCTAGTGGAAGCTTTAGAGATATTTTGTGGTAAAACCATGCTAAAATGACTAATTTACCCTTAAAACAAGTTAGTGGAATGTGATGTCATTCTAATGATCTCATAATTCTCTTTTCTTGATTTTCCTAAGTAATTTGCTAGCACTCTTGGTAATAATAATGTGGTATATATCCTTGTTATATTATAATCTTGGTTGTTTGGTTTCCATACTCGTCTAGTTGTGGTTCGTTTCGAATATATCTCGTCATCCAGTGGTTTTGAAATCGTTTAAAAATCCAAATTCCCTTAGCATTCTCTTAACTTAAAACTCCCCTAGTTTAACTTAAATTCACTAATTCCTCAATATATAATTCCTTTAATATTTCTATGCTCCTTAATATCCAATAAATAGAAGCTCGTTCGAACTCAAAATCCTCAAAATCTAAATTCAGGAATTTCTGAAATCCATCGTCATTTCGAGTCACTTATTTTTATAGTATATCACTAATAGGGATTTTGTTTGTTCATTTTCCATTTCCAATATAGAGTACCTACACACCATTTCTTTAAATCCTCAAAATTTACTATTCATGGGGTCACTGTAGCTTTGCTAAAATTAGGGTTATTACAAAGACGCTTTATTTGACTATGTACTATAAAGCACATTGGAAAGCCTACAAAGAAGCTTGGAAAGATAAGACAAAGGGACAAGGAGCTAAAGAAGTGGATCTGAACAGGCTTTACAAAGTCAAATCTGTAGCCGTTTGGACTCTTACTCAAATGAGTTAGACATACTGGAAAGTAGTTTGTTTTACCTACCTTATTTGTAGTAAGTAGGTGTATCCATGTCTATAAGGATACAGCCTCACTTCCTTAGCAGATAAGTTTTTAGAGATAAGATCAGAAGAAATATCTCTCTGAGAAAAACGAAGCTGAGAATACTATCATTTGTATTCACAGATTGTAGCAAAATCTTTATCTAATAAAATATTAGATTAAAGTGATATTGTGCTGTGTTTGTTTTTGTTATCTGCACTTACATATCTCACATACTCAACACATATCTTGTTGCAAAGATTCAAGAACAAAGAAAAGTTCAAGAATCCATTCACCCCCCCCCTCTGTATTCTTTTACTTTATTCAATACTCAATAAGTGGTATCAGAGCAGGCTGTTTAATCTAAACAGAAAACGATCATGAGTTCGAATACACCAAAGACTACAGGTACGGTGAAGGTCCCTAAGTTCGACAAAGAGAATTACAACCTCTGGAAAATAAAAATGTTGTTGTTCATCAAAGCTGCCAATCCTCTCTACCCTGACATCCACAAGAATGGTCCATTTATACCACAACAAGAAATTGCTGAATCCACAGTGGGCACAATAGTCATTCCTAGATCATATGTTGCAAAAGAGCCATCCAAATGGACGGACACAGAGAAGGAAAAGGTTGCCCTAGACAGTCATCTCATGTTGCTGATCATAGACTCCATGGATATGTCGATGTTTGCCAATATAGCATCATGCACATCAGCCAAGGACATGTGGAACCACATCGAGGTGTTATGTGAAGGGACAGAGAAGGTAAGAGAGAATAGGAAACAGATACTGGTCACACAGTATGAGGCTTTCATGGCACAGTCCAAAGAAAGTATTACTGATATGTTTGAGAGATTTCACAAGCTGGTGACTGAGCTTCAAATGAATGGGAAGGTTTACAGCACTAAAGAATTAAACATAAAGTTTCTACTATCTGCACCAAACCATCTAGAGCAAAGGGTCATATCTCTAAGAGAAAGAGATTTGAACAAAGTCACATATGATGTGCTCTATGGGGTTTTAAAGACTCATGAGCTTGAGTTGCTTCATAAGAGGGCTATCCAAGCCAACCAAGGCAGAATGATAAACACATCCTGTGCCTTGATTGTCAACAAATCCGTTCAAGACCTGGAAGCATCTACAAGTCAACTGAGAATAGAGGAGATAGTAAATGATGAAGAAACTGAAAAAGAAGTGACTGAACCTGTTGATGAAAAGGAAGAAGACGAGTTCTATACTCTTGAAGAGTTGGATGCCATGGAAAACACTTCATATGCTATTATAGCTAGAAAATTCCCAAACATCAGATTTAAGAGGAATCAGCCCTTCAAGTCTAGATCTCAAAATCATTCATTCAACAAGCGCAATGCACCTGTGAAAGCAAACAAAAACAAATTCAAAACCAGCTATGTGGATAGGTCATCTGTGAGATGTTATAGATGCAATGACCTAGGGCATTTTGCCAGTGAATGCAAGAAGCCTAAAAAGAAGGATAAGGAGTTTCTTGAGCTTGAAGCTAAGTATGAGGCTCTGCTAAAGAAGCATACACCAGGTAAGGCCTACATAGCTGAAGGGAAGTGTTGGGATGATTCTGATAGTGATGGAGAATAACAAGAATTTTGCAACTATGCCTTGATGGCCAACTCCAAGGAAGAACCATCTGAATCAGACTCTCAGGTACCATCCCTCACTACTATAGACATGTCTGTTTCTGAATACAAATCTATGGTTGAACAACTATCTATTGAGATGTTTAATATTCATACTAGTATGACTGCTGCTAATGAAGAGATTTCTAAACTGTCTACTAAGAATGAACTGTTGAACAAGAGAAATGAGGAACTAGAACTAACTGCTATGCAAGTAGAAAACCTTAAACAAGAAATCGAATATCTAAAGAATAAGGTTCTATGTGCTAGTCAAGTTGAGAAAGCTCTTAGGGATGAACTAGCTGAAAATGAATTTAAATTGAAAACATTCAAGAATTCCTCTAGTCTATTGCAGTCCTACCATGAGAAAAATCTAGCTAGACCTAAGGCTGCTATTGGACTTGATTATGACACTCTCAAATAGAGGAAAGGCTATGCAGTCATTGAAGATGACATTGTTGTTCAAGAGGAAGTGCCTCAGGTTTTGAAAAAGGCTGACACCCCAATATTTAAAACACCAACACTTGAGATTGATGAGGATGCCTTACTCATTAAGCAAATGTTGGATGATGAAGATAAAGCACAATCAAATGAACAACAAGCATCCTCTAAGAGTGAGAATGTCAAAACCAAAGCCAATGAGCCAGTAGGAGGTAGACCTAGACTTGAGAAATTTGTGAAGTTTGTTTCAGCTGGGAATAATGAGTTTGAGAAGAAAGTGGCTAAAAAGAAACAAAACAGGAATGACAAATTAGGGATTAACAAGGACAACAATTATGCTTATGTGCCAAATGCCCCTAGGAAAGTTTGTCAAAATTGTTTTAGCACTAATCATTTAACTCATGCATGCAAGAAACCATTTGGTAGTGTTGCTAAACCATTCTATGATTGCTCTGTGCCTTTAAGACATAGAGACTCTCCTTTCTGTGATAAATTTGATTGTATGCCATGTAACATGAATGTAATGACTAGTTGCTTTAATTTGAGAAGACAATTCATGGAAGGTTGCATCAGTCACAATGTTCACACACACACACACTACACAAGAACAGAGTCTTCAAGTCCTCCTAAAGTTAGGAAGGTGCCTCTGTCACCTAAGTCTAAGAACCCTGATTCTAAGACTTCTAACAGTGACAAGAAGACTAACATCAAGAAAATTGATAAGTATGCTGTTTATGATAAAACTGTTGCTAAGCCACATGGACCCAAACTTGTTTGGGTGCCAAAGGAGAAGTAATACCTTTGTGTTTGCAGGGCAAAGAAAGTGAAAGGAAGGTCATGTGGATTTTGGACAGTGGATGCTCAAACCATATGACTGGTGATATGGCCCTGCTATCACAGTATAAGGAGAAGGCTGGCCCAATGGTTGCTTTTGGAGATGACAGCATTGGCAACACACTGGGATATGGCAAGTTGGAAATTGGAAATGTCATCATTGAAAATGTAACACTGGTCAAGGGACTCAAGCACAATCTACTGAGTGTTGGTCAATTTACTAACAGAGGCTTCAAAGTGAATTTTGACAAAGATGAATGTTTGATCACCCACAAGAAGACTGGTGACTTTGCTCTATCTGGAGTAAGGAAAGGAAGCCTGTTTGTAGCCAATATGAACTCTGCAAACAAGGACAAAATTTGTTGGTTTTACTCAAAAGCATCAAATGAAGGTAGTTGGCTGTGGCATAAGAAGCTATCACACTTGAACTTCAAAGGCATTAATTCTCTAGTAAAAAGGGAGTTAGTGAGAGGCATGCCCACACTTGAATTCTGTCAAGAAGGAGTGTGTGAGACTTGTCAAAAGGGAAAAATGAAAAGATCAAGCCACAAGTCAAAGACAGTGACATCAATAACCAAGCCCCTACAACTAATTCATACGGACTTGTTTGGGCCTGTCAATATTATGTCACTAGGAAGGAAAAAATATGCTCTGGTGATGGTTGATGATTTCACAAGGTATACATGGGTAGAATTTCTGGCATCAAAGGATGAGGCTCCACAAGTAATCATTGAGCATATAAAGAAAATTGACAAGGAAGCAAAGGCCAAAAATGCAAGTGTGATTGCATTAAGAAGTGATAATGGAACAGAGTTCAGAAATTCCATGCTTGAAGCATTCTGCAAAGAAAATGGTATTTCTCAACAATTCTCAGCTCCACGGACTCCACAACAAAATGGAGTTGTTGAGAGAAAGAATAGAACTCTGATTGAGGCTGCTAGAACAATGTTACTTGATGCAAAGATGCCTACATGTTTTTGGGCTGAGGCTGTGAGCACTGCATGCTATATCCAAAACAGAACCCTCATCAACAAAAACACTGGAAAGACACCTTACAACTTGATGACTGGAAAGAAGCCACTCTAAAGTATGTTCATACTTTTGGAAGCAAATGCTTTGTGTTAAAAGACAACTCAGAATATGTTGGAAAGTTTGATGCAAAAGCATTTGAAAGAATTTTTCTTGGCTACTCTATGGAAAGAATTGCATACAAAGTTTATGTCATCACTCAAAAGAAAGTTATGGAAAGCACATATGTGACATTTGATGACAGCAAACTACCTGGATTAGAAGAAACCAATGATGAAGATAAAGATCCTTTGAAGTTTGACAATCTAGATGATTCTGATGAGGAGATTGAAACTGAATTTGAGCCCACAATCCAACAAACTCAAGTGAATGAAGAACCTGTGTCAACCAACAATGAAGAAACAAGCATCCAAGATACACCTGTGATTAGTGGCAACTTCACAGGGGGAGGAAATGTAAATGATCATGATCTGGATGATGAAGCAACATCAAGGCTGAGAAATCAATCTGAACATACAAGGAAATGGGATAGATCACATACTGCAGATCAGATAATTGGAGATCCAAATACATGAGTGAGGACAAGGAGAGCAACTCTAAATGAATGTCTCTATGGTTGCTTTCTATCCCAAGTTGAGCCTAAGAAACTTGATGATGCATTGTTGGATCCTGATTGGATAATTGCTATGCAAGAGGAGCTAAACCAATTTGAAAGAAGCAAAGTATGGGAACTTGTGCCTGCACCAAAGGATAGAACCATTGTTGGAACAAAATGGGTTCTAAGGGATAAGATGGATGAAAATGGTGTAGTCATAAGAAACAAAGCAAGGTTGGTTGCAAAAGGATACTCTCAACAGGAAGGCATTGACTATGATGAGACTTTTGCCCCTGTTGCTAGACTAGAGGCCATCAGAATTTTCTTGGCATTTGCTGCACATTCTAATTTCAAGGTTTATCAAATGGATGTCAAGAGTGCATTTCTGAATGGGGAGTTGGAAGAAGAAGTATATGTGCAACAGCCACCTGGCTTTGAGGATCCACAATTCCCTCACTTTGTCTACAGATTGCTTAAAGCATTGTATGGACTTAAGCAAGCTCCTAGGGCATGGTATGACAAATTGTCACAATTTCTACTGGAGAATCAATTCACTAGAGGCACACTGGACAAGACACTGTTTTACAAGAAACATGGTGATGATATTATCTTAGTTCAAATCTATGTGGATGATATCATATTTGGCTCTACAAATGAGAAGCTGTGTGAGAAATTCTCTAAGCTCATGCAGAGCAGATATGAGATGAGTATGATGGGAGAATTAACATTCTTTCTTGGGCTGCAAGTGAGTCAAAGGAAGGATGACATTTTTATAAGTCAAACCAAATACATCAAGGATCTATTGAAGAAATTTGACTTAGAAGAATGCTCACCTGCAAAGACACCCATGGCCACTGCCACCAAGTTAAATGAAGATGTTAAGGGTAAGAAGGTAATATCTCAATCTACAGGGGCATGGTTGGTTCTTTACTCTACCTCACTGCTAGTAGGCCAGACATCATGTTTGCAACATGCTTGTGTGCAAGGTTTCAATCAAATCCAAAGGAATCACATATGATAGCAATAAAGAGGATTTTCAGATATCTGAAGGGCACACCAAACTTGGGGTTATGGTATCCTAAGGACACAGGGTTCAATCTGATTGGTTATTCTGATGCTGATTATGCTGGATGCAGAGTGGATAGGAAAAGCACCTCAGGTAGCTGCCAGTTTCTTGGACAAAGGTTAGTCTCTTGGTACAGCAAGAAACAACAATCTGTGTCAACTTCCATAGCTGAAGCTGAATACATAGCTGCTGGAAGTTGCTGTGCTCAAGTGCTTTGGATCAGAAACCAACTTAGAGATTATGGACTTGTGTTGGAAAGAATTCCAATCATGTGTGACAACACAAGTGCAATCTCTATAGTTTCCAATCCTGTCAATCATTCTAGGACAAAGCACATTGACATCAGATATCACTTCATAAGGGAGCATGCAACTAATGGAACCATTGAGTTACATTATGTTCCCACAGAGAAACAACTAGCTGACATATTCATTAAGCCATTAGATGAAGCCACCTTCACAAGGTTGGTTAGTGAGATTGGAATGCTGAATTCTTCAAATTTTGGCTAAGTGAATATATCAACTAGATTGTTGCAGCAGTAAATACTTACTTTATCAAATGCTCAATATTTTTGAAGTAATTATTGGCTGGAGTATGATTTATTAATATTCCACAATGCTGCATATGTTGAAAATCATACATCTTTAGCTTGAAATTTCTGTGAAATTTTGAGAGAATCACTATTTAATTTGGTAGAATATTCTTCAGTGAATATTTCTGGTAAATTTTAAAAGATAGTGAAAATTGAATTTTATGAGTGAAAAGTATAGTTCGATAAGTCAGACTTCTCGAATGGTTCATTGTTTTGTCATGGCTCGAGTTCTCGAATAGGCCTATCTAGAACCCTCCTGAGTTCTCGAATAGAGTATTTTAGTTCTCTAATGATGGAGTTCTCGAATACTGTATTTGAGTTATCGAATCATTTGAAAAGGCTGATTTCTCGCTGACACTTAATCGCTTTTTGGATTTATATTCAAAATTTCATTTCACTCATAAAAACATATTTTATTTAGCTTAGAATTATTTTCTGAGTTAAATAACTGCCAGCTGTGAGTTACAAACTGCTTGAGATATCGAATAAGCCTTTCTTGACTTATCGAATAGTTGTTTTATACTTCTCGAATGACTGTCTTGTCGATACAAAACTTAGATCTAATCGACAACTCAAGTTAGTTGTTAGCACAAAATCACGCAAGCGTACGTGTTCACAAGTAATATAGAATGAAGTAGAGTTCGTTCCCACAGAGATTGTATAATTTAGTTCTTGTACCTAAACATCAATGTATGATTATCGTTCAATGCTAAGACAATAAGCAAATTGGTTTTGATTATCTAAAATTAACTAATAAGAATTAATTAACAACTAACTTAATAACTAATTGATTTCAAATTACTTATGAGATGAAAAACATGGGATCCTAACTTCAATACAAACTTCCTTTAGAGATCATGCCCTTTTATCAACACATGTGGTGGTTACGATAACTAATCGGACAACACGAAATAAGTATACGCTACCTTTCAGTACACGCACACCAATCTACACAATATCCACAAAAGATAGAAATCATGCAGGCACCAGTTATGCTTAGACCCTATATGTCTATAGAATTTGAAAGCATAATGGTTGAAGATCAAGTATCCATAAGATTACATAAGGTAGCATGAGACGGTTAGAAACACACCACAAACATGAATAACATTCATGGACTTATGCTAGCATGGCAAGTTCTAAATCAAAAGATTCACTGTCGCTTCACTTAAGATTAACAAGATAGATGTTAGCTACGCATCTATATGAATTAAATACAACCATGCAAGGATATCGTAAATTCACCACACATATATCAAGTTAGGCAATCAACATCTAAATTCCGTAAGTAAATCCGCTAGGACCCCATGAAGGCGATTAGTTCATAATCGAACCGTTCGTCATCATGGGGTTTGATGAAAACATGATAAAGATGAAGAGAATAATAATGAATAAACCAATGTTAACAAAGTTATGGAACAAAATCGAGTAATGCTCAAGCATCCAAAAGATACGCCTAGTAAAAATACAAGAAAACTATGTCTAGATCTTCTTGTTGTCACGATCCTCGCCTTGGCTCATCAATCTCGTGCTAGAAAGTGTGTATGTAATGTGAAGTAATCTGATCTCTGGTGTTGGTGTGTTAAATCTGACCCCCAAGCATGTATATTTATAGCTCAATATTGCCTCTTCTCCAAACAATTGCCGTTCTTGAGTAGGAATTGATTTTGACAATTTCCATCTTTAAATATAATATAGATTGCAACCTCCCTTGTCAAATAAGGCTTCTGGACTATTCCCACCGTCCAAGAATATTTCCATGTCGAATAGGAGAAGAAAACGGCAACATTCCTCTTTGAAATCAGATTTGGAACAGTTTCTGGCGGTTCAGTATTCTCCTAGCGCGGTCGCGCTGTCCTGTAATGCAAATCTGGCGCGGTCGCGCTGTCACAAAAATCTCCAATTCCCTTAGCGCGGTCGCGCTCCCTAACAGCTATAACATAGCGCGGTCGCGCTATACAAATTCTGTTTCTGCAGAATTTCTGTTAGAGCCTTCTTCTTCGCACGCCGTTTTTTCCTCATAACCACATCTGTTCCAAAAACCACAAAACACCATACTCACTGCGAAAAACCTAATTCCTGCACAAACTCCACAAAACACATTAAACCACACAAATACTCGAGAATTCAGCGATCAATTCAAGCCAAAATAGAATGGTCTAAATGGATAAAAATCCACTTATCACACCCCCAAACTTGAACCGATGCTTGTCCTCAAGCATAAACAGATACAAATATATACAACTAATTAGTACCACTTCCGTAGGTGATCACGGATGCATTTAGCATATGCAACAAGCCCTTTAAACCCCTAGGCAGCCCTAGTGGACGAGTAAGGTCTCGTGAGGGCCTATAGTGAATGTACCCACAAAATCCAACTGACACAAACGACACAAACAATGCAATGCATGAATGCAACTAAATATGAATGCAAAGGATCCCCTCAAACTAACCAACACCACTTAGCAAGCAAATATCTCCAAGAATGCAATCAATCCAAACAGAGCTCGACTAAATTCAGGTATACTAACAATACATGATCAGAACGTGCGTGTGTGCAATGCTCGACAGATATACTCCCAAACCGGATCAAAATCATACATATTCTTTTCCAAGACAATCACAGGGTTATAAATAGAATGAACGTTAAACTCAAGATCACTTCAGATACACCTCTATACTCCTCTCAAGTAGACAGAAATTCATGCTTTATTATGACTCAAACACAATATGTACACAACACACATGCTTATTTGATCGTGCAATGGATGAGACCCCTAAAGGCTTATACAATAATACCCATGTAGCGAGCGTTGGGTTAGTGGATCCCAGACTATAAAAGCCTTAGGTCACTAGGCACAAAGTCCCCAAGAACTTAATTGCTCGAGTATTAAAGAGCTCACCCTGATCAATTCTGCATACTCAGACTCTCACAACACTCTTTTTTTTTCTTTTTCTTCTTTTTTTTTTCTTTTTTTTTTTCTTTTTTTTCTTGCATTTTTTCTCTTTTTTTTTCGTTCACATGGAATCTGGAATGAGAATTCTCAATTCCAACCCTAGACTACTCATAAACATGAGCCGGCTACTAGCCATTTGACGCCTAGCCAACAAGTACAAACACAAACATATTAGCATGAAATTTCTGTTTTCCCCCAAACTTGTATTTTGGTGTTCCTTAATCATCAAGAGAATAAAGCAAATTCTATCGATAAACACGTGATTAAATCCTAAATCCAAACAAGCATGACGCAACCTAGTCCAAGAGCAAACGACGAGACTGTGTAAAAATTTTATTCATGAAACATGCATGTCAATTTCAACAAAATTTAAAATCAGCCCTCTGTTCATCCTTTTCACACCCACATCAACATCTACCTACCTTATGGCATCAGCTTATTATAAGGGATCATGAAAAATGCATGTAATGCAACTATATGAACTCACATACAAAACTCGACACACATGCAAACAGAATGCTCTATATGACAGGTATCATGCATGAAACTAAACTACACATACAAATATGATGCAATATGAATTCCTACATGCCACAAATATATCACAACAACTACTAATTCCCAAATCCACCCCCAAACTTGAAATTTCCAATGCCCTCATTGGAAGTAAATAAGGGAAAAGTAGAAACATACCTACTGACCACCTGGACCACCCTCCTGAGGAGGAGAATCCGGCGGAGGATAGACTCCATGTGCCCCAAAAACAGGCCAATCCACCTGCACTCCACTGGCAGCAAAAGCAGTGCCCAGCGCCTGAGTCAACTCCTGTGCAAAACGGCTCTGAGAATCATACATAGCATCCATGCGGCGCATCAACCTTCTATACTGAGAGGCAACAGGAACATCCTCGGGAACCTGTGGTGGTGGAACAGCACCAGCAACCTGATAACCCAAACCCCTAGGATGTGGAACGCCGCCCGGCCACTCCACCATCCTCGCAATAGTCCCAGAATCAATAGCACCACTCGGCAACTGTATCGGCTCATCCTCAGCCCATCTCACTCCCACCGCCATACACAAACCAGTAACCACCGAACCATATGGAATCCCCCCTGTAGTACTAGCTCTCAAAAACCTCAAGATATTTTGGTTAATCATATAACCAATGTCAATATAAAAACCATTCAGAATCGCCCACAGCAAAATACCTCTCTCCACATTAACCTCGTGCTGATGTGTGGTAGGCAACAAGTTAGCACAGATAAACAAATTCCATGCTCGAGCATACCTGTTCAACGCAGAAGTAGGGAAATGCAAGTGCTCATTACTCCCTGGCTTCATCTTCCACACAGTACCAGGCACACACAACCTAGTCACAATAGCATCCAAGTCAACTTCTGTCCTGGACTTAAAAGTCCAATCCTCAGCACCTGCAGGTCTGGCAGGCAAAGCAAGCAAACGGCTGATGGCAGGCGGTGTGTAGTCCACTGTCAAACCCCTAACCACTGAATAACCATTCCGTTCAGCCTTCGCATTCGCATAGAACTCGCGAACAATAGACAACGGAATATCCATAGCCAACTGACAAATAGGCTCCCAACCTCGCAACTGAATCATCGCCACCAGATCTCCATCAGACGGACCAGCTAAAAACATCCTATCTTTGATTACCGTCTTTGACATCAACCTGTTATACTCCGTCCGGGCCTCCACAGAAACAAACTTTTCCCCGGGTCCCTCCGAACTAGAATCGGAATCAGATGAATGATGTCCACTAGAACCACCAGCAAAACGAGTCCTTTTCGGAGCCATTACACAATCTCAAACAAGCAGAAAATATGAACAAATAGCAACCCACAACAACCTCACAACACTTATCCCAAAATACGCAACTACAAATCCGAATAATCAAGAATAATCAAGAAATTACCCACAACGAATCTGTAGGAGAAGTAACACTACGAATCCAGCCTCCAATCGATGAAAGAACACGAATTCCAAAGCTCCAAAATTGTGGTTTTAGGGTTTATGGGTGTATGTATGTGTATGTATATAAGAGATGTATAAAAATTTTGGGGGAGATATAGGGTCTGATTAACCACGAATTTGGGAATTATAGACTGATCAGAAGTGTTTTTGGGCTGGGTTTAGGGTTGGAAATCGGAATTTGGGCTGAAAAAACTGCTCCGAAAACCTCTCTGCACTTCCAGAATTCGA
Organism: Saposhnikovia divaricata; assembly: GCA_036435485.1. Lineage (NCBI taxonomy): Eukaryota > Viridiplantae > Streptophyta > Magnoliopsida > Apiales > Apiaceae > Saposhnikovia > Saposhnikovia divaricata. The sequence goes on along the minus strand of CM071594.1, from coordinate 129,660,588 downwards.
CCTAGCGCGGTCGCGCTATATATGTACTACCAGGCAGCGCGGTCGCGCTGTCCCAATTTATTTTTTTTTTTTTTTTTTTAAGATGAAGATACAAAAATTATACAATAATAATAATATCACATGGGTTGCCTCCCACGAAGCGCTCGTTTAACGTCATTAGCTTGATGTGCTGCTCGGTCGTTACGTTTCTGCCAAATCCACGGAATCTGTTTCACGAACCACTGGATCAGCTGTAAAATAATGTTTCAACCGCTGACCATTCACCTTGAACGCCAAATCAGGTGACTTTTCAAAAATCTCAACGGCTCCATGCGGAAATACGGTTTTAACAGTGAACGGCCCTGACCACCTTGACTTAAGCTTCCCAGGAAAAAGCTTGAGGCGCGAATTAAACAACAAAACCAACTGACCAGGCACAAAGACCTTAGGAATCAACTTCTTATCATGCCACCTCTTCACCTTCTCCTTATAAATCTTGTGGTTCTCATACGCCTGAGATCGAAATTCCTCTAACTCATTCAACTGCAATAACCGTTTCTCACCAGCTGCTCTAATATCAAGATTCAACTTCTTAATCGTCCAAAAAGCTTTATGTTCCAACTCCACTGGTAGATGACATGCTTTTCCAAAAACTAACTGATACGGAGACATTCCCAAAGGTGTTTTGTAAGCTGTTCTATAGGCCCAAACAGCTTCATCTAACTTCAAGGACCAATCCTTCCTCGACGGATTCACCACCTTTTCTAGAATTCTCTTGATTTCACGATTAGATACCTCCGCTTGACCGTTTGTCTGGGGATGATATGCTGTAGCTACACGATGTGTCACCCTATACTTCGCCAACAATGCAGTGAATTGACGATTACAAAAGTGAGTCCCCTCATCACTGATAATAGCTCGCGGAGTTCCAAAACGCGTAAAGACCTGTTTATGCAGAAAGTTCAGCACCACCTTAGCATCATTGGTTGGTAAGGCCTTCACCTCAACCCACTTAGAGACGTAGTCCACAGCTAGCAAGATGTACTGATTATTACAAGACGAAACAAAGGGTCCCATGAAATCAATACCCCATACATCAAAGATCTCTACCTCAAGGAGCATATTAAGAGGCATCTCATTCCTCCTAGAAATATTACCAACTTTCTGATAGCGATCACATCTCAAAACAAACTGATGAGCATCCTTAAAAACTGTAGGCCAAAAGAAACCTGCCTGAAGAACACGAGCTGCTGTCTTCTCTCCACCATAATGACCTCCATAAACAGTGGAATGGCAATCTCGCAATACACTTTCAGTCTCGCTATAAGGAATGCAACGTCGAATAATCTGATCAGCACCCTGTTTGAACAAATACGGCTCGTCCCATCGGTACCACTTCACATCATGTAAGAACTTCTTCCTTTGAGCATAAGTTAAATCAGGAGGGATGATGTCACTAACAAGATAGTTCACAAAATCTGCAAACCATGGCTCTTCCACTTGTACCCCTAAAAGCTGCTCATCTGGAAAAGATTCATTAATCAAAGATTTAGCCTGTGAATTTTTACCCTGGTCTTCCAACCTCGAAAGATGATCTGCTACCTGGTTTTCAGTTCCTTTTCTGTCTTTAATCTCCACATCAAATTCCTGAAGCAATAAGACCCATCGAATCAACCTAGGCTTCGAATCCTTCTTTGTCATCAAATATCTGATAGCCGCATGATCTGTGTAGACAATGACTTTCGTGCCAAGTAAATAGGCTCAAAACTTCTCAAATGCATAAACCACAGCCAAAAGCTCCTTTTCCGTGGTGGTGTAGTTCAACTGTGCGTCATTAAGGGTTTTACTAGCATAGTAAACCACATGAAATATTTTCTCCTTTCTCTGACCAAGAACAGCACCAACGGCATAGTCACTAGCATCACACATTAGCTCGAATGGCTCACTCCAATCTGGTGCAGTAATAACAGGTGTGGTAGTCAACTTCTTCTTCAAAAGCTCGAAAGCATCAAGACAAACTTCATCAAAATTGAAAGGAACATCTTTCTCCAAAAGATTGCACAAGGGTTTAGAGATCTTCGAAAAATCCTTTATGAACCGACGATAGAACCCCGCATGACCAAGAAAGCTGCGAATGCCTCTAACAGAGATCGGAGGAGGAAGCTTCTCTATAGTGTCAATTTTTGCTTTGTCCACCTCGAGTCCCTTACTAGAAACCTTGTGCCCAAGAATGATCCCTTCTTGCACCATAAAGTGACATTTTTCCCAATTCAGCAACAGATTAGTCTCCACACATCTCTTCAAAACCAGACCAAGATTATGTAAGCACTCGTCATATGAAGAACCAAACACTGAGAAATCATCCATGAAAACTTCCACATTGATACCAATCATGTCTGAAAAGATAGCCATCATACACCTCTGAAAAGTGGCTGGAGCGCCACACAGTCCGAACGGAACTCGTCTGAATGCAAAGGTGCCAAAGGGACATGTGAATGTAGTCTTCTCTTGATCCTCAGGTGCAATGCCAATCTGATTATATCCAGAATATCCATCAAGAAGACAATAGTACTCGTGGCCTGCCAACCTGTCTAACATCTGATCCACAAACGGAAGAGGAAAGTGGTCTTTTCTCGTGGCTTTGTTCAACTTGCGATAGTCCATGCAAACTCTCCACCCTGTAACGGTGCGTGTAGGGATGAGCTCGTTCTTCTCATTAGCAACAACTGTCATACCCCCCTTCTTCGGCACACACTGTACCGGACTCACCCAAGAACTGTCTGAAATAGGGTAGATAATACCAGCATCAAGCCACTTCAAGATTTCCTTCTTCACCACTTCCTTCATAATAGGATTGAGACGACGCTGTTGCTCCACAGTAGGCTTGCAATTCTCCTCTAGCAGAATTTTATGCATGCAATACGAAGGACTGATGCCTTTGATGTCTGCTATAGTCCATCCAATAGCTGTCTTGAACTGTCTCAGTATCCTCAAAAGCTTCTCCTCTTCACTATCTGTCAAGTTAGCGGCAATGGTAACAGGCAAAGTAGATGCTTCTCCCAAAAAGGCATACCTCAAATGCTCTGGTAGCTGTTTAAGCTCAAGTGTAGGAGCTTCCTCAATAGATGGTTTGAGACGACTTTGTGACTTTTTAAGCTCCTCCAGCCCAAGTGACTCAACTGGCACTTCAAAATTCTTTCTCCACGGAATTGCCCTTAACTGCTGAATTTGCTCTTCTCTGTCTTCATCTTCAACTACAGAATCTCCTAACAAAGCTCTCTCTAATGGATCAGCCAACAGTAACTGATCAAAGTTCAACTTCACTGACGACTCCACCAAGTCCACCTGACAACATTCCTCATCATCTGAAGGTAACTTCATTGCATTGAAAACATTGAAGGTAACATCCTGATCTTGCACCCGCATCGTAAGCTCCCCCTTCTGAACATCAATCAAGGTACGGCCCGTAGCTAGAAAAGGTCGTCCTAAGATGATAGGAATCTTATTATCTTCTTCAAAATCAAGAATCACAAAATCTGCTGGAAAGATGAGTTTATCAACCTTGACCAAAACATCCTCAACGATACCCCTCGGATATGTAATAGAACGATCAGCTAACTGTAGAGAGATGTTGGTAGGTTTAGGATCTGGAAGACCAAGCTGCATGAAAACTGACAATGGCATGAGATTGATACTAGCACCCAAATCACACAAACACTTGTTGAAAGACAAATTCCCAATGGTGCACGGAATAGTGAAACTGCCTGGATCCTTTAGCTTCGGTGGTAGCTTCTGCTGTAAAACGGCACTGCACTCTTCTGTTAATGCTACTGTATCCAATTCTTCAAGTTTCAACTTCTTTGAGAGAATACCTTTCATAAACCTTGCATAGCTCGGCATCTGCTCCAATGCTTCAGCAAAAGGGATATTGATTTGAAGCTTTTTGAATACCTCTAGAAACTTGCCAAACTATCTGTCATTCTTCTGCTTCTTCAATCTACCAGGATATGGAGGAGGGGGAAAGATTTTCACGTTCTCTGTAGACTGCTTTGGAGAAACTTCCTTAGCAGAATTTTTAGGATTCTCCACCTCGCTAACCAACTGCTCAGCTACTCTATCAGTCTGGACTTGCTCCTTATCTGCAGTAGGTGCCACATGTTGCTCTTGAACTTCTTCTTCTTCAATGGCTGAATTTTGATTACCCGTCACCTTACCCGATCTCAAAGTAACTGATTTGACATGCTCTTTGGTTTCCCTCTTGCCTGGATTGGCTTCAGTGTCACTCGGAAGAACTCCAGATGGTCTGTTCAACAGAGCACTAGCAAGCTACCCGATTTGACTTTCCATGATCTTCATAGATGCCCCCTGACTTTTTACTATCATCCTCAACTCCTCAAGCTCAGCTTTTTCATTAGAAGATTGACCAGCATTCCCCTGAGATTGTTGCTGGAAACCTGGAGGCTGAAACTGTTGTCTGGGCTGGTACTGCTGCTGAAATCCTTGATTGAATTGCCTAGCTCCGAATTGCTGTTGCTGCTGATTACCACCTTGATTGTTACTCCAACTGAAATTTGGATGGTTGCGGTTATTCGGATGATAGGTGGCTGGAACTGGCTGTTGTGGCCTCTGGAAGTTACTCACAAATTGTGCCGATTCAGAAGATATGGCACATTGAGTTGTATCATGTGCGCCCGCATATAACTCACAAACACTAGCTACCTGCTGAACTCCCATATTAGCCAAAGAATCGACCTTCATTGACAAGGCCTTCAACTGAGCTGCAATGGCTGTAGCTGTATCAATTTCAAGAACACCTGCTACCTTGCCTTGAGATAACCTCCCTGTAGGATTCTGATATTCATTAGCAGCCATCATCTCGATCAATTCATAAGCTTCTTCATAACTCTTGGCCCACAAAGCTCCACCTGATGCTGCATCTAGCATAGGTCTCGACTGTGCACCCAACCCATTATAAAAACAATTGATTATCATCCAATCAGGCATCCCATGATGTGGACACTTCCTTAGCATCTCCTTATATCTCTCCCAAGCCTCGCATAGAGATTCTCCAGACTGCTGTGAAAACTGAGTGATAGCATTCCTGATAGCTGCTGTCTTCGCCATGGGAAAGAATTTGGTGAGAAATTTCTGTGCAAGATCTTCCCATGTAGTGATAGAACCTGCTGGTAAAGAGTGTAACCAACTTTTCGCCTTGTCCCTCAGAGAGAATGGAAATAGCCTTAACTTAACAGCATCCTCAGACACCCCGTTGGTTCTGAAGGTATCACAGATCTCTATGAAATCTCGAATATGCATGTTGGGATCTTCGGTAGGAGCACCCCCAAACTGAACTGAGTTCTGGACCATCTGTATAGTGCTAGGCTTGATCTCGAAGGTATTAGCTGCGATTGCTGGTCTGACAATACTCGATGCAATGTCATTGATCTTTGGCTGCGAGAAATCCTTAAGAGCCTTAGTTGCTGCTGCTGCTGGTTCTCCCATATTTTCTACAACTTGAATCACTGGAACTTCTGTTTCTGTCTCTTCTTTATTTTCCAGCTTCTCCTTATTCGCTTGAGAACGCGTTCGCATACACGCTCAAGTACCTAAGAACACAAAACAACACAAAAACTATTAGTAACCGATCCGAGTCAATGAACTTTAACGACCACTGATGTCAAGCACATAAACTATAACAAATCCCCGGCAGCGGCGCCAAAAACTTGTTAGCACAAAATCACGCAAGCGTACGTGTTCACAAGTAATATAGAATGAAGTAGAGTTCGTTCCCACAGAGATTGTATAATTTAGTTCTTGTACCTAAACATCAATGTATGATTATCGTTCAATGCTAAGACAATAAGCAAATTGGTTTTGATTATCTAAAATTAACTAATAAGAATTAATTAACAACTAACTTAATAACTAATTGATTTCAAATTACTTATGAGATGAAAAACATGGGATCCTAACTTCAATACAAACTTCCTTTAGAGATCATGCCCTTTTATCAACACATGTGGTGGTTACGATAACTAATCGGACAACACGAAATAAGTATACGCTACCTTTCAGTACACGCACACCAATCTACACAATATCCACAAAAGATAGAAATCATGCAGGCACCAGTTATGCTTAGACCCTATATGTCTATAGAATTTGAAAGCATAATGGTTGAAGATCAAGTATCCATAAGATTACATAAGGTAGCATGAGACGGTTAGAAACACACCACAAACATGAATAACATTCATGGACTTATGCTAGCATGGCAAGTTCTAAATCAAAAGATTCACTGTCGCTTCACTTAAGATTAACAAGATAGATGTTAGCTACGCATCTATATGAATTAAATACAACCATGCAAGGATATCGTAAATTCACCACACATATATCAAGTTAGGCAATCAACATCTAAATTCCGTAAGTAAATCCGCTAGGACCCCATGAAGGCGATTAGTTCATAATCGAACCGTTCGTCATCATGGGGTTTGATGAAAACATGATAAAGATGAAGAGAATAATAATGAATAAACCAATGTTAACAAAGTTATGGAACAAAATCGAGTAATGCTCAAGCATCCAAAAGATACGCCTAGTAAAAATACAAGAAAACTATGTCTAGATCTTCTTGTAGTCACGATCCTCGCCTTGGCTCATCAATCTCGTGCTAGAAAGTGTGTATGTAATGTGAAGTAATCTGATCTCTGGTGTTGGTGTGTTAAATCTGACCCCCAAGCATGTATATTTATAGCTCAATATTGCCTCTTCTCCAAACAATTGCCGTTCTTGAGTAGGAATTGAATTTGACAATTTCCATCTTTAAATATAATATAGATTGCAACCTCCCTTGTCAAATAAGGCTTCTGGACTATTCCCACCGTCCAAGAATATTTCCATGTCGAATAGGAGAAGAAAACGGCAACATTCCTCTTTGAAATCAGATTTGGAACAGTTTCTGGCGGTTCAGTATTCTCCTAGCGCGGTCGCGCTGTCCTGTAATGCAAATCTGGCGCGGTCGCGCTGTCACAAAAATCTCCAATTCCCTTAGCGCGGTCGCGCTCCCTAACAGCTATAACATAGCGCGGTCGCGCTATACAAATTCTGTTTCTACAGAATTTCTGTTAGAGCCTTCTTCTTCGCACGCCGTTTTTTCCTCATAACCACATCTGTTCCAAAAACCACAAAACACCATACTCACTGCGAAAAACCTAATTCTTGCACAAACTCCACAAAACACATTAAACCACACAAATACTCGAGAATTCAGCGATCAATTCAAGCCAAAATAGAATGGTCTAAATGGATAAAAATCCACTTATCATTAGTCATATATATACAATTTCATAACTGTTCAACTCATTTTGTTCGATTTCTCAAGCATCTAAAATCTTAAAACCTCTGAAAACCCTAACTGCGAATTTCTTCTTCAACCTTAATTCTCTTCTCTTTTCTACCCAAATGGCAAACACTCAACTCACCATACCATCCCAAACCAATTTCATCGCAATTACCAGTGATGTGGAAGCACCAAATGCTAATTTTAAGTGCTTTGTTCGATGGTTGTCTGAATCTTACATCAAGGGTGCACTATCAGCCAACCCAACCCTGTACATAGACTTATTAGAACAATTCTGGAGGACAGCTACAGTGGAGGTCATCGCCCTTGAGAATGCTATTACCTCATATGTTGTCTACTGCAAAATTCAAGGCGTGGATATTACTATCACTACCGCAGACATGAATGAAGCCTTGGATTTGCAGCAAGAGGCATATGACTCCCTGGCCACAGATGCTGAGTTGGAAGAATTCTTTGAATTTATCAACTACTCAGAGGCTATTAAACTTGGAAAGCTGAATAGGAAGTACTTGAGAAAGGAATGGAGCTATGTTTTTGCTACACTCCTTCAGGTATTCACTGCCAGGAAATCGAGCTTTGATCAGATTAGTACACCTGTGCAGCAGCTTGCCTATGTCTTGGCTCATGGGAGAAAGATAGATGTTGGACATCTAATCATACAAGAGCTATATGGGAGACTTGGTAAGAACACAGCCAAGAGAGGTACTGAAATTTTCTTTCCCCGCTTTATTCAATCAGTACTTAATTTTAAAAATGCTTCATTGATTGACTTGCCTGGATTAGATAAAAGTAAAATAGGCTATCCTAGGTCCATGACCAAACTTATTTTTGGTAACTTGGAGACTAGGAATGATGTGGATGTAAGGCTTAAGATAACTCCCCACATGGAGGGTTTGTTTAGGTCTTACCCCCACAACATGCCAATATTTGAGTCTAAGTCTCAGTTAGCACAGCCTAAGCAAGAAGAACATAATGCTAACCCAAGGCTTGCTAACCAACCCTCTCAGACAAACACTCTACCAAACACAGATCCAACTGCATCATCCTCTCAAAAGGGTGATGTTAGTAAAAAGAAGAGAAAACAGGTTGCTTCTGAACCTTTAACCATCTTAACTGAAGCAGCCTTGGCTGTAGAACTAGGTTTAGGAGGTGAGGAAACTGAGTCACCTATCATTAGCCTAAAGAAGAAGAAGAAATCTAAAACCACCTCTTCAGTCACCCAAATGGCTGAAGTTGTAAAATCAGGGGCAAACAGCTCACTAGATGTATCCTCTCAACAGGGTGCATCTATAGAATCAAGCATCCTCCCCAATGCACCTATCTGTAAAGAGTCAGCACAAGGGAATGATAAGGCTGGCACAACACTGAGTGGAGAGCACATCACAATTGAAACTCTCTCTATCTCTCAGGGGGAGTTGCCAAAATCTAATCTACAACACACTTCTCTTCCAGAATCTACCACTCATATTTCTTTGGAGCCTGCAACTCAAGCAATTGAGGAGCAAGGCATTGATCATCAAGAATTCTTTTCTCTTGATGAGCCAATGGATTCAAGTGACTTGGTGCATGACACCTTGCTCACCACCCAGGTACCACATTTAGATGGTCAGGGAATGCATGCTGGGGCATCTCCTAATGACACCATCACAACCACAGAGGATTCACTAGTTTTAACTAGAGACTCTGTGCCTGTGTCAACTACTGTTGTAACTCATCCCACTCCTGTGGAGACAACAGTAGCATAGTCTTTCCATCTGGTTACAGAAGTTTCATCTGTAACTGAGGAGTCTAGTTTGCCTAGCTCTAGCTCTCACTTTCTGTCCCAATGGCTGAAGCCTGTGCAACATGACAGTGCTTCAGGATCAGGGTCTGTTCCACCACAAATGTCCATTGAAGCTCTCCAAAGCTATGTTGTGGATCAGATTCCTGAGTTTGTAAAAATAGCCCAGAACCTTGTCACCTCCAACATCTCAAATCCAGATTATGAAGCCATCCTACTATGCCATAGGGATGATGTGGAGATGCAGAAGGCCAAGATTATTGATGATGCTGAGAGAGATGGCAATGTAGATGCCTGGATGTAAGGAAAGTATGATGTAACTCTCAGTGAAGCACTTCAATATCTTATAGAGGAATATATCACTTCACTGGGTTCAAATGCAAAATCCCTGTCCCCTAGTGAAGTGTATGAAGCTGTCAATGATTCCTACAAGGGTTTCCTCAAGGCTGCACACTACCTTGGCAAGGGAGTCAAAACTGAAGTCAACAAGGTGTGTGACAAGACAGCCACTTCAGTAGAAGAAGTAAAGAGGGCCTTTGATGCCAAATTTCCTCAACTAGACAGTGTGGTCAAAGATCTCAAACACTGCAACACCACCTGCACCAAGATGGATAATGGTCTAGCTCTACTTAAAGATACAGTCACAGGTCTAGGAAGCAAATTTCAAATTCTATCTGACCAGACTACAGAGGCCAATGCTATGTTGAGGACCATGTTCAAAAACCAATATGGAGACAAGCTAGTCACTGAAGTCCCTGTGAATGAACTGTCAAAGTATGAGTTCAAGAGACTACAAGATCAATCCCTAAATGGTTTCAAGGCCAAAGAGCTATTCACCAAGGTTGATACTCTTGAAAGGGAGGTGGTGTCTCTCAAAGAATCCAATGCCCATCTGGCAGGCAAGGTTACAAATCTAACTAAGCAATTGAACACTCAAGCCACTACCACAGTTGATGTTCTTCTGCATCAACAATCTATGTTGTCTGCCATGATGAAGCACATGGGTATCCCTCTATCTGAGAACTCTTCAACTCCAAAGGCCCCTACTACAACCTCTGTGCCTGACAACAAGCCTAAGGGGGAGAAGAGGATAACAAGGAATAAACCTAAGGGGTCTAAGGGGGAGCCTCAGACAAAGGGGGAGAAATCTCAATCTCAATCTAAAGGCATCAAGATTAATGAGGGTGGTCATTAACAAATTTCAAATCCTACATCTCATGTCTCAGGCAAGGTCAAACTCAAGGTTGATGAACCTCCATCTTCTCTACCAGTGGTCACTCTACCACCTGTGCACATCATTACACCTAGTGGCCAAAAGCAAACTGTCACTACTACAATAGTGGCAGGTTCCATGCCAAGCAATCCAGTCCAAGTACCCAGACTTGAAGATGAGCCAGTGGAAGCTAAGGTGATTACAGAGGCCAAGCTGATAGAAGTAGCAAATTCAGAGATTTATCATGATGCTGCATTCTTGAAGTTTCTGCAAACCTCAAAAGCAAGGGTTGGAGGGGATACCTTATTTTACAGAAGAAGCCTCAGAGATCAAATCAAATATCTAACAGTTATTCCAAGAAAGCTAAATCAAATCTGTCTCAAGGAAATCATGATGGTGACCAATGGCAAGATATGGCATCTACCATTTGAAACCTTGAAAGCCTTAAAATACTCTGAGATTGATGCTATCTTGGAACTAATTGAGCAGAAAGGGGAGAACAACCAAAGACTGTACACTGAACTAAAAGATGGTCAACTAACTAGATTGCCTGAAGTATGCACCAAACCAAGAACCATCTTTTATCAGTATGGTACCAGAATTCAAGATGTTAAACAGCTGGTTATCCCCCATGATCTTAACCCTAAAAACCACAGACTCATCATTGCTATTATTGACCAGCTACAAAAGAAAGATGGAAATAGAAGTGCTGAAGAGTTGGAAGCACTTCACATCTTAAGAACAATCATAGCTACTGGTTCAATTCTGGAAATAGCTCAACCTAGGAGGAATAAGGATGATAAGGATGATGACAAGAGTGATGGAAGTAGAAGTCATCACAGGAGTGATAAGGGGGATGAGGATAAGAAGAAGAAGAAAGACAGCAAGGATAAGAAGGATGATGACCAAGGTAAAGTCTTTGAGAGGAAGAGTGGAAGACAGCAAGCCTTAGGCATTGCTGACAGTAACCTCACCACATCACAAGACTCTAAGTCTAGGGTGAATACTGTTAGTAGTGACCTACCAAAATCTACATCTATGGCTTCTGCAACTGTCTTGCCACCTCAAGAAGAGAAGAAGATTCAAGTCAAGAAACCATCTGTATATATCAAAAAGCAAACTGCTAATGGAAAACTACAATGGTCCACAAACAAAGGTCACATGCTACTGCCAGGCAACCATGTTAAAAGGATCAAATTCAAACAAGCTGCAAGGAAACCAAAGCTATCCAAATCAAGGACTCTGACAATCTATCCAGGCTTAAAACTCCAACCACTAGATGAAGATTTTGATGAAGACCAACTGCAATTCTTACAAGCTAAAAGAATCTATCATGTTGCCATTGTTGATAACTGCCTTGAGATCAAATATACTTATGGAAGGGAGGAGAAATTCAAACAAGGAGGATGTCAACACTGGGGCAAGCTACATGACATAGAAAGAATCATTGCATTGTTGAGCTCAGAAGATAAAGTGGAAAGAGTATTGAAGCTGGAGCTAATTGATTTTGTGAAGATGAAGAGAGATCAGGAGGAGAGAATCAGAAAAGAGTGTATTGAGAAATGGCTAGCAAGGGAGAAAGAAATTGAGAGACTGGAGATTGAAGCAGAAAAGCTAAGGGCAAAGGGATTGTGTAGAGTTCAGTTTAACCCCTATGTGGTGAAGTATAGGAGGAGAAATGGGGATCAGGTCCACATCAGAATGAATCTACTCAACCACTATCCTGCAAACATTCTGAAACCAGTACTTGAAGATTTCAAAGACTCAATTTTGCTTGAAGAATTGGATGCTATGGCAGAAATAATAAAAGCTATGGATGAGAATACAAGGAAGGAGAAAGAACGAAGACAGAAAGCATATGATGATTTGCAAGCCAAAGCTATGGAAAGGGAAACAAATGACAATGGCTAGTACTTCATCGTAGGCTGTAAGATTACTCACCCTGTAGTTCTATCCACATTGCTAATCAAAATTCATACATGTACTGTCAAGTTTTATCTTTATGTACGTTAGGCTTGTTATCAGACATGAAATTGTGACTAAGGGTCTTACTCACAATTTGGGGGAGATTGTTAGTCACAGAGGCATGCCTGAATACATCTAATAACAAGCCTAAGTATGTGTAATGCTATGCATTACCTACATGACCTCTTAACTGAGGGAACCTCTAATTGTAGAGTTTCTATTTGTTCTGTACTTGTAATAGGCATCAAATTCTAGTTGTGTTACTGTACTTATAAAGTCAAGAATAATGCTTGAAAGAAGTTCCAAGGTTCATGCCTCAAGCAAGGAGATAGAGACTGCCAAATAATCACAGTTGGGATTTGAAGAAATGAAGAATTTGCCTAAGTACCAATTCGAGAAGTACATTTGTCTATTCGAGAAGTCAGAGATTCGATATCTCAGAAGACACTATTCGATATCTCTGAATACACTGTTCGATATCTCATTCGATATCTCAGAGAGTCGATATGTCTATTACTCTATTCGAGAACTCATGGAGTCAACAAGTCAAAGCATCATTCGAGTTCTCTAAGAGTCAACAAGTCAATACTCTATTCGATATCTCAAGGACTAAAGAAGCTATTCGACATCTCAGGGATTCGATATGTCAAAATGCTCTATTCGATATCTCAAGGAGTTCCAGAGAAAAGAGCTATTCGAGAAGTGATTCGATATGTCAATATAACACTATTCGAGAACTCAGAGTTATCGATTAAGTCAATTCGAGTTCTCGAATCAATCACTTAGCCACTTCTCGAATACATTCTTGGAGACAAAATACTGAAGAATTGTACAAGTCAGAAACCTGCAACAAGCCAAGACGCTTTATTTGACTATGTACTATAAAGCACATTGGAAAGCCTACAAAGAAGCTTGGAGAGATAAGACAAAGGGACAAGGAGCTAAAGAAGTGGATCTGAACAGGCTTTGCAAAGTCAAATCTGTAGCCGTTTGGACTCTTACTCAAATGAGTTAGACATACTGGAAAGTAGTTTGTTTTACCTACCTTATTTGTAGTAAGTAGGTGTATCCATATCTATAAGGATACAGCCTCACTTCCTTAGCAGATAAGTTTTTAGAGATAAGATCAGAAGAAATATCTCTCTGAGAAAAACGAAGCTGAGAATACTATCATTTGTATTCACAGATTGTAGCAAAATCTTTATCTAATAAAATATTAGATTAAACTGATATTGTGTTGTGTTTGTCTTTGTTATCTGCACTTACATATCTCACATACTCAACACATATCTTGTTGCAGAGATTCAAGAACAAAGAAAAGTTCAAGAATCCATTCACCCCCCCTGTATTCTTTTACTGTATTCAATACTCAACAATATGATTGTGACTGACTTTATATTAAAAGAGTGGTTGATTAATGAATGATTAATTATAAAATTTACTTTAAAATATATAGTGGTATATCGTGATTGATTTCAAATTAAAATTGTGATTTTCTAGTAAATATTTTTTGATTTAAAAAATAGGTATATTTGAATATGTTTGATAAAATCATTATTGTATTTAAATTAGAAGTGTTAACTAACCATGGTTAAAGGGTAGGGTGAGATTGTAAATAAGGAAAAGTATAAATTTTAGGAATTAGCACTGATTGGTCCTAAAATAATTCCTCGATTCTTATTGGTTAACTGACGTGTGGTAGACTTAGGTATTATAATAAAGGATTGAATACTATTAATTTAATTCAAGAATATAAAATTAAAAAGGGAACATTTTATTAGAACAATATATAATTTTACGAATTGACCTATCTAGTTATCAATAATAGTGATTGTTATAATGAAGGTTGTAGCAGTTCCTCTCTCTCTTCCTCTCCCAAAAAATACTAAACTAAACTTCAAGGGATGACATCAATTTGCTTGATGATAAGCCCCCCTTTTATTGTTTTCCTTGATTTTGCTATATTTTTCAATAAAAATCTCTCTTTATCAAGAGTCTAGTACCCCGTCGGTGGGTTTTATCTACTAATGTATTGGATTTTGTACTTTGTCCTTGTGAATGATAATTTCCGGTTTTTTCCTTGAGTTTAATTTATTTTTCAATAAATATATCTCTTTATTGAGAGCCTGATATTCCGTTAGTGGATTTTGTCTACCCATATATTGGGTTTTGTTTTTTTCTTTTTGAAAGAGTAGCTTCTTTTATTTTTGCATCCAGAATCTTAGATCTCAAGATTTTGTTATATTGGTTCATTGATTTGGATTGTATAGAATCGTAGGTATGATCGGTTGTTCGAATACGTTCTTACATATCAGATATGTATTCCTCACGATTACAATAAATTGTTGAATTATTTCACCAAAAAAGCTATATATTCTAGTGATATAAGCGAGTGATGTACCACGATTTAAGATCTGATCAACAATCGTAGTTTGGATGAAAAAAACCTTGATATGATCTATTTTAATATGTGTTTGTCAATCTTGATTATTTTTGTAGATGTTGTTTAACCTTTTATTGATGAATTAGTTACCTATAAAAAATAGCGATTTATAAGATATTTAAATTTTTTTGACTATTTTTGTAGATGTCGTATGTCCATTTATTGATAAATTAAGTATCTATAAACAAAATAGTGATTTATAAGAATTGTTGCGCTGAGTTGACCAATTTGCTATGAAAATATTCACTAACAATTTTCATTGACTCTGTGATGTGATAATTTATACACCAAATAATGTCTAATACTATTTGAGAGTATATAAAGTATTTTAAATAATTCAAATGTATTGTCGGGTCAATTTGTTTATTCAATTAATTATTACATAACTATAAAAAGTCGATAAGTAAAATATTAAAGATAATTAGTTCAAAATACATTTGAATATTTTAATTGGTTGTTAGGTTTTCTTTATAACTGATTAAATTTTAAAATATATTTAAATTTTGAATGTATGTTTAAAATAATGTGGCAAATACTTTTCAAATTTTAAAACTATTAATTCAATAATAGTAGATTTATTCAAATTTGATTGCACCTTAGTAGATCGTGAGTTTGAGATATTAAAATATTATATTATATACTATAGATAAAATAGTCTTAGGTATTAAAATAATATATCTATATTAAAATTACTTAATAAATAAACAATTTTGGAACATGTCTCTATCCAAAGAGACGGGTGCAAATAATAGATGTGTCGGTATATAATAATATAATTGTACTTGATTTAAATAAAAAAATTGTGATTAATTAATTAAAATTATTTATGAAAATTAATCCGTAATATATAATTACATATTATAGTATGATTGTAGATGGTATTTATGAAAATTAGCTCGTAATATATAATAGTATAATTTTGATTGTCAAAATAATATATTTATATTAAAAGTAATTAATAAATACACAATTTTGGAACATGGCTCTATCCAAAGAGACACGTGCAAATAATAGATATGTCAGTATATAATGATATAATTGTAATTGATTTAAATCAAAAATTGTGATTAATTAATTAAAAGTATTTATGAAAAATAATTCGTAATATATAACTACATATTATAGTATGATTGTAGTTAATATTTATAAAAATTAGCTCGTAATATATAATTGTATAATTTTGATTGTCTTTGAATTAAAAGATTGATAAGTTAGTAGATATTTTATCACATTAAAAATATTTAATTTATGCATTGTACTAAATAAAATAAATTTTGTATTTCAAAAAAATTATTAAGTAACCAAGATAAGTAAATTAGGATGAGAATGATATAGTTAATTTAATTTTAGTAATAAATTTTGATTGGCTATTATATATATTTATGAAAATTAATCTGTAATATATAATAATGTAATTGTGATTAATTATAAATCAAAATAGTGAAAATTTTAAATTGCAAAAATCGACTAATATTATATTTTTGTATAATTTTGATTTATTTTAATTTTTTATTAATTTATTATAATTTTTTTTTCAACATTAAAATATATGTAATATATGGATATATTAAATCAAGTAACTACTATATTTAAATAAGAATTGTTAACTAATCATGGTTAGTTAGGTGATTGGTCTAAAATTTAGGGTCACTGGTCCTAAAATAATTCCTCAATTTTGATAGGTTAACTAACGTGTAGTAGACTCAGATATTATAATAAAGGATATGTAAGCGCATCTCCATAATGTTCTATAAAATAATTGGTTAAATATTAATTATGTAAAATTTTATTGAATTTATAACATGTTTTACTTCAATGGAATTGATTATATTAGTTGGCTATATTTTAAAAATGGTATATTATTATTATTATTTTAAGTTGTTAAAAATAGAATATATTAATTTAATATGGTAATTAATGATGTGGAGTTTTACTACAAGTTACTAAAGGTTCGACAAATATAGTCAACCAATCGTAGTTGTCTAAATTTTTACCTAAGGGTTTTGTCTAGTTGGAATGGACAAAATTTTACAAATTCTCTATAATTCTTATTTAAGGTAATTTATCTTAATTTTTACCTAAGGACATTACATGTTTGGAGATTTTCTAATAGCTAATATGAGTTGAGTAATGCTAATTTTTTAAAAAAAAAATCCAAAAAACTGATTTCATCGTTCCATTTATTTTTTCACATTTTTTTAAACGTTACTCTTAATTCTTTATTTTCAAAAATTTCCAAAAAAAAAAATGAAATTCTATAATATAAGAATTAATTACATAACCTATTTTCTTCCACCATACTCACTTTATACATTAAAATGATTGGTCTCATCACTTTAACATACATTTTTTTTTCTTTTTTATATTTTACACATTTTCTTAATCTCAACACCAAACTCTTATGTAAGGAAATGGAAAAAATAGGAATTAATTTGTCGAGTAATATTTTGCAATATAGTTACATTAGGCGGTCTTTTATTTAAGCAGTCAATACCTCTCTAAAAATATGTTTGGGGAACTTATTTTTCAGAATAAATCAACTTAACAAACTTAGAGATTCTTAACTTTTTCTGAAAAAGTTAACTTTTTTTTGCAACTTATAGAATCTTAAACATAGATTAAATACTTGTATAAAAATAATTATCAAAATATAAAATTTTTACCCGAAAATAAATCTATAAATTTAACAAAGTTAGAGATTCCTAATTTTTTTTCGAAAATATTAATTTTTTGCAATTTATAAAATCTTAAATATAAATTAAATACTTGTATAAAAAAATTATTAAAATATAAAATTTTTACCCGAAAATAAATCTATAAGAATTTATAGAGAGTTGCCAAAGAAGCCCATAATCATTTCATTCCTGTAGACCCCAAGTTTACATGTCGGAAACACGACCGTCTTTGTCTAGGTTCTTCTAATTCTTTTCTCAACTCGATTTTCAATTAGCATCTTGTTAGTCGTTTTTTCAAAAGTTATCATTTGCACTCGTTAAAGCTACACTCGAGTATATTTTGTCTACTTAACTATTTTTGTTGGTTTTCAATTCCCCGGATTCTCCTCTATTCGAATAATTATTTTTATCATTTTGAAAATAAATAGATCTGCTTAAGAGTTTGTATTAGTTAAAAAGAAAATGTTATGGATATGCATGGGTGAAAATAAATTCAAATATCATGATTATTATTGCATCAATTATAATCAAGTTCAAACTCCTGAATTGGATTGTTGATTGAATATTCAATACGTTCGGATATCATTGACCAGGATGTCAAATTTCGATCCTGTTAACGGAGGAATTTGTGATAACAAAATTTGAGGTTACAAGCCGGAATCAAGATCTACGATGACGATTATTCACCGGAAAGGTGACTGGAGGACAGTGGTTTATGTGTTTGTTGGTGGCTGAGATTAAAGAAGTGTAGGTGGTCTCTCAGAGCTCTCAACGTCTAACCCCTTTAATGTGCTTACGTATCTCTATATTTATCGAGAATCAAGCCTCACGTAGTTCTTGGACGTAGTTCTTGGAGAGCAAGAAACCTAAATCTGATAGAAGTAGGTTTCTTACTAACAAGCCCAAACCTACTACGAAACGTGGTCGAACCAACCGTCTCCAAAGCCCATTTGGAACAGCCCATGCGATGAAGCCTAGTTTAATGACCCCAAGGCCCAACTAACTTTGAGGACTTCACGGATACAACATTAGCCTTATCTATCGAAACTAACATCAACCGTTACCAGCTCTTTCCTCGTTCATTTAGCTGTAGGGACAGTCATAACTTACTCCAAATGCACGAACGGATCCTTACCCCCCGATGAGGCTAACCCACCAGACTACAGGGCAAGTTCTACCAAACTATGTCACGCAGAGCATCTTATAATCCCCCAATAAGGACAACTTGTTAGAATATAGGATTCAATCTCTAGAGCGTATTGACAGGCTTATTTATCAATGATTCCCCAACAAGGATAACTTGCTAGAATACAGAATCAAGGCTTTACAAAAGTAAGAATCTTCACTAAGCTCCACAATATGTTCCACAAATTTTGCTGCAACAAAATACCATGTTGGCGCGGCAAAAATATTAAGCTCCATCCCGCTCTGTTAGCTTATTCTTTTTTATGAGAATTTGGTGTGTAACAACTACCCCCCAAGTCACTATTATATTTTTTAAAAAATGTAAAGAGACTTCGGACATATACAAAAAATTTGTAAACTCATAAAGCAATTAACTTGTAGACTTCTTGATATAATAATCCTGACAATGGATACAAAACCCATACTCATTCATTAAAACATCAATCATGAGTCGAGTACAGCAAATAAAACATATTGGCGCGGCAACTTTGACCATGTTGCAGAATCCATGTCCAAAAACCATCGCCAATTAAATCAACAATTGATTTAAATATCCTTTTTCATTATACTTTTAACCTAAATACAACCTTTGAGCATATAAAATACGGTATTTTAATACCACCGTATAAACCTGTGGTATTAAACCCAAAACCAAGAAACCCTTTTTTTTTATCTTCCCCCAAATTCACGAATCCATCTCACCATCTCTCTCCTCGAACTCAAGAACATTCAAACAATCTTTTGTCCATCACGACTGTGAATCTCCTCCAACCTTCAATCTAGTACTTTCCCAGCATTCTCCTCTATCTAAGGTACGATTTAATACCTCATTTGTCAATTTTCACCATGTATTTAAGTAGATGTAGGCATTTCAAAATTTCTTGCTCTCATGTTCTTCATTTTTATATGTATGTATAATTGTATGCATATTCCCTTTGATCTGTCTTGCTCATCAATTTATTCTACAACCATGTTTCTGGCAAAGAATGAAAAATTGATCGATACACCAACGCTAATAGTCACGGTAGCTATAACTGACTTCTAACATGTGAATTAACTCCGAATTCACCTAATTGCATACTTTAAATTTCCCCTAAAGTGATATATTTCTCTAACAATACATATCAATTAGTAAATGCTGTAGCAAACCCTTACAATTTTAGCAACCAATACTACTCGCATTATGACTTTTTATCCTATGTAACAATCACACATATTGGCGCAGCAACACAGTCTTATCGCAGCAACTAAATGGTTTGTTGTATGTAACCATTATTAGCACTTTAGAACAATGAAACTTCTCATTCCCGAACCATTCATTTCCTGATATCTAACTCTGGCACGACAAGCTATTTGATGATATCAATTTTCCTTTGCCTTTTTAATGTATTCCCTCTTATATCTCTTTTTTCAACCATCATCTTGCAGCTGGCTGACGAGTGGGACACATCTCCTTTCCACCCTTTCAAAGCATTCAACAGAAGATTTGGGCTACCATCCTCACCATTCATCACCCCATCCTTTCAATATTCTCTATCTAGCCCAAACTCTTTGGTGCGCCTCATAGAGATGGTAAAACACAAAAACATCCTGAGAGAAATAGACACCTCTAGCTCTGAATCCACATCTCCCAGACTCATAGACGATAAAGACATTCCTCGCCCCATCGACTATGACTCTAACCTTGAGGATTGGGCTGAGCCATCAACTTCCAAGCCTAACTCTTCTAGGAAAAGGAAACATATTGTAGAAGAGGAAAGTGATATGGAAATTACTGAAGAATCAATTCAAGAAGACACGGACAAACTCCCTTCTGGAAACGAAACAGAGCTTGATGCGACAAACGAAGATCCTGGCGCGCCTAGTGATGTTGATAGCGATCCCGCTGAAATCTCTTCCTCTCCTGAACATTCTCCCAATCCATACTCTCCCCCTCCACTCAAAAGTTATGCTTTAGATATTGACTGGGACAAATATGAAAAAATGCACACAAAAAGGATGAAAGACCAACTGAGGAAAGCAGCCGGCAAGTTATCATGTGTTGGCCAACCCTCAACCGCAACCAATAATGAAATCAACAAAATAACGAAATATTATGCCCAAGAGGGTAAATTTGTGAAGCCCCCTTCACACCTTCGTCCTCATAGATTTGATATTGGCAATATCAGAATTCCTAGAGCTGTTTTACCATTATGCATATCCCATATGGTGTTGGTGCACCACTCCATCCATGGCTGCGACAACTTTGTAATTGGTTCAAGGTAGCTCCCGTCCAATTTTCGTCTAATAGTTATGGATCAGCTATTGGGTTGTACTCAATGTACATGGACGAGAATTTCCCTGAACCCAGCATGAAAGAGCTTAGCTTCTTCTTTAGCGTCCAAAAAAGTGGAATATGATATTTCCATCTTGTTGTATGGAGAATCCACATGAACAAGGGATTCAATATGGGTAGAATTAGCCATATCAAGGGATGGAAAGAGAAGTACTTCTATGTTTTTGACACCGATAGGGAACCTGTGGTCTTTAGGAAAAAAGCAAGTAAGTATTCATCTTGGCGCGGCTACTTTTACTTTGCTACCTCAATAATAACTATCTCATAACCTAGTTTTTCTCCACAGTTCGTCACCAAAGAGCTGAGTTATTCGGGGATGCTCTTGCTCGTGCAACAAAAATTTTGGAACGTCCTGAATCGGAAAAAAATTTAAATGCACTGATAACCTTGGAAAACCTAAAGAAATACGGTTTTCTTCCTACAACCGCCAGAAAACCTCCGAGTTCCAATAGTAAAAAACAAACAGGCAAAAACTTGTCTGATAACAGAGGTAAAAGAAACTTTGGCGCAACAAACTCCTTAAACAATTGTAACAACATCCCCAATATCACTTGCACTTACATATGCTAATATTGCTCATCATTATTATCGTACACTTTCTTTTTAACGACTGCTTGTATAATATGTTAATGCAACAATATTTTACTGTGACTAACTGATTTTCCCTTATTTGCCTTTTGCAGCAATGGCAGATATTCCAAATATCTTCGATGATTCAACAGCCATAACCTCACAAGTTACCTCAACCGCTTCCATGAATCCGACTGAAGAAAATGCTACCAAACATCAAAAACACCATGCAAAGAAACAAAAAACCAACGACCTTCCCAAGAACTCCCAGGTTGCTAAATACCCCCCTGTTGTCGCAACAACGAAACCTTCATCCTCAAGAATCTTCAAAGAAATTGGAAGAATTGGGGATTCTCTCATTTCAGAAACTGAATATAAAAAGTGGATGGCTAAAACTCATGATCAAAAACTCGCAATTGCAACTAAAGCATCTCTGGAATTGCTTTTATTCAACACAGAACAATCCCAAGAAAATAAGAACACGACCTTTCGTATTAAAGAACTTGAAGATGCAATTGCAAAGCTGAAACTTGATGTAAATGATGCAAATGCTAAAAATACCACCCTTGAAACCATCAACGATTCCCTTCAAAAGGACTTGACGCAACAAAAAGAGTTGATTAAAGAGAAAGACAAATCTATCACCCAATTGGAAGAAAAGATCAACGATCTCGAACTTGATATTGCAGAACTCGAGACTGCTAAAGACACTTCCAAAAATGATGGAATTCGTACCTACTGCAAGACTTTTCTCGCTGGCGACCCAAACTATGACTGGCGCGCCAAATTTGGAAAACATATGGCTGCATTTATGGCGGACCTTGCCAAAAAAGAGATTGAATTCATTTCCACAAAACGAGCAGAGTTGGAAAAAATGGTGGCCAATGAAGCTGAGGAGTTGGCGCTTCAACAAGAGGAGTTGGCGCGACAACAACATCAAGACCCACCAACTGCAAATAATGGTAACAATGCCACCTAAAAAATGTTTTACCTTTGCTAGCATTTCAAACTTTTGTGCAAGTCATGGGACTTTGCAAGTTGTAATCCTTAACTTGGATTTTTTTTTTAGTACTCACAGTAACTCGTAGGTTGAATTCCTGAGTAGAAAATACGACTTTGCAAGTTGTATTTTAACTGTTATAACCTTCTATTGGTACTCATGTTTCAACATATTTATCATGCTAATTTCGTTACAATTTCCTACTAGACATATATAAAATACACTAACCCTGAGCGGTTACCGCGACAACTGACACATCGCACAGATACTTATTTTCCTGCAAAGCACTTCTACCCTCTACCAAGATATAAACATAGTTTCATGATAACATCCTCAACTTTGGCACAACAAATGTTTACTACCGCAACAACAATTACTTTCATACCAAATGTTCATGAGCATCTTTAATTCCAACCATAAAAATACATGCAAGATATGCACCATATAACCTGAAACCATCAGTAGAAAGAAAAACACCCTCAATGCTTATTACCCAACGAGTTCAAGGAATAAAATATCTAACAAATGTCTTTCGACCATGCCAATCTCAAGGCATAAATCTCACTCGGGTTGTTGTACATAACAAAGTAGTTCAGTGAGATATACACAATATAAATAAAGATATAAATATCCATACAAATCGAGTATCCAGTCACTCTTGTTAAGTATAACAAACACAACATCACACTCCAATTTTGCACAAATGCCCTTGTCCATAATAGGTATGTTTTTATAAAACTTCACACTAAGCTGAAACATCACACCAGTCATGCCATTTGTAAAGGCAAGTTGGCGCGCCAAGAATTACTGGCGCCTCAACCCTTCTCCCGGAACTTTTCAATAAAACCTGCTTGCATTATCATAATTACTATAAAACGCAACCTGCAATCCTATAAATAACAACAACCCATCTCCTTTAATAAAATAAATATAATAAAACCACCTTACTTAACCAAGCGCAAATACTAAGACACCGCTGGTGAACTTAGAAAATTATCAATAAAAAACCGCCCTCATGGATTTATAGCACAATGAGTTCAACAAAATGTCTCCGGTCATACCAGTCCCCAGGCATATAGCTCAATGGGTTATTAAAAGGAAATGAAAACAATTACTAGCTCAGTAAGGTGTACATATACTACCCCTCGAGACTTGAAAAAATTTTATTTATTTCGAGTCTGAATAATCAAAGAGCCATAACAGTGCTCTATTGATAATATTTCTTCAAGTGAATAGCATTCCAAGCCTTTGGAATGGGCTTGTCATCCAAATCAGCCAGATAATATGTTCTTTCCCATAGCACAACTCTGACTTTGTAAGGACCTTCCCAGTTTGCACCAAACACCCCATGTGCTGCAATCTTTGTATGAGGCATAACCTTCCTGAGTACCAAATCACCAATTTTAAACAAACGAGCCTTTACTTTGCTGTTGTAGAACCTTGCCACTCTTTGCTGATAAGCTGCAAGCCTAAGCTGAGAATGAGCCATTCCTTCTTCTAACAAATCCAGATACAATCTGTGGTTCACCTGATTTGATTCCTCATCGAAATTGTCACGACGGAATGAACCTGCACCAATCTCAACCGGAACCATGGCCTCACATCCATATGTCAACATAAAAGGAGATTCCCCAGTTGTTGTTCTTGGAGTAGTGTTATAAGACCAAAGAACCATAGGCAACTCCTCAGGCCAATTCCCCTTGCTATCTTCCAACTTCATCTTTAAAGTATGCTTGATGATCTTGTTCACTGCTTCTGTCTGACCATTACTTTGTGGATGATACACAGCTGCAAAGTCCTTCTTGATTTTAAGATCTTCACATAAACCCTTCAACTCCTTACTATAAAATTGCTTCCCATTTTCAGAAATCAGCTTATATGGCACTCCAAACCTACAAACAATAGAGTTAAAAACAAAATCCCTTAGTTTCTTAGCAGTTATAGTTGCCAAGGGAGCAGCCTCTGCCCACTTGGTGAAATAATCCACCGCAATAACAGCATATTTCACCCCCCTTTAGCCTTAGGGAGCTCCCCAATCAGATCAATTCCCCACATAGTAAATGGCCATGGACTCATCAGCGACATCAAAGAAGTAACCTGACTATGGGAGTTATTAGAAAATCTCTGACACCTGTCACAGGCTTGAGAAAACTTAAAAGCATCCTCTTTCATTGTCAGCCAGTAGTATCCCTGCTTCAAGATTTAAAGTGCCAAATAACCACCCCCCGAGTGATTGCCACAAATTCCTTCATGAACCTCCCGCATAATATAACTACATTCATCGCCATCAACACATTTTAGCAACGGTTGGTTAAAGCCCCTTTTGTACAACAACCCATCGTACTCCACATACCTAGCTGGCAATATCCCATGCTTAATGAAATCCCATATTGGTGTCATCCAAGTTACCTTTGCCTCCATATCTACTTGCATTACAACTGATTCCATCACACTAGGCTGCTCCAACACCTCCAACGGTATAATACCCAAAACTGTAGTATCCTTTTGAGAACCCCATTTTGAAAGAGCATCCGCATTCGCATTCTCACCTCTGGGTATCTTCACAAATCGCACCTTCTTGAACTTCACAATAAGCTCCAAAACACTTTTCAAATACAACTCTGTCCTAGGTCCCCTCTCCTAGTACCCACCATTCACTTGGTACACAACTATCATAGAATCACTCTTCACCAACAAATTACTAACTTTCATCTCCAAGGCAAGTCTTAACCCCCCCAAGTAACGCCTCATACTCAGCATCATTGTTTGTAGCCTAAAATACAAAATGTACAACACTCATCAACTTGTGACCCTCAGGACTCTCCAAAATTACAACTGCACCTGCCCCATCATTGTTAACTGACCCATCAACATGCAAAGTCCACCATAACTCTATGTCACCCTGAACAGGTGGTGACTGCACACTTGGTTGTACACCCGGTTGTACATGTACAATAGCAAGCTCATGATGTTCAACATCAAACGGGAACTCCAAAACAAAATCTGCCAAAGCCTGTCCCTTTATAGCAGTGCGAGGTTTGTACTCCAAATCAAACTGTCCCAGCTCAACAGCCCATTTCATCATTCTACTTGTTGCCTCCGGCTTATGCATAATTTGCCTAAGGGGGTAAGCCGTTCTAACTTCAATCTTGTGTGCCTAGAAGTATGGACGTAACTTCCTCGAAGCCAGAACAGGAGCATATACCAGTTTTTCCATACTCGTGTAACGAGTTTATGCATCAAGTAACCTCTTACTAACATAGTACACGGGTGATTGATCAACACCCTTTTCCTTCACAAGAACCGCACTGATAGAATACTCAGACACCGCCAAATACAAAACCAACGTTTCCCCTTCAGTTGGCTTGGCAAGCAAAGGTGGGCTCCCAAAATGTTCCTT
The DNA here is from genome assembly GCA_036435485.1 of Saposhnikovia divaricata. Classification (NCBI taxonomy): domain Eukaryota; kingdom Viridiplantae; phylum Streptophyta; class Magnoliopsida; order Apiales; family Apiaceae; genus Saposhnikovia; species Saposhnikovia divaricata. The sequence continues at coordinate 129,634,680 of CM071594.1, read as the reverse complement.
GATCTTCTGAAAAGCTATCTCACATTCCGCTGTCCAAGTAAAATCCTTACCAATACCCTTTATCACCTTGAAGAATTCCTTACACTTGTCAGATGATTTCGAAACAAATCGATTCAAAGCAACAATTCGCCCAGTCAAACTCTGCACCTGCTTAACACACGTAGGCGACTTCATATCGAGAAGCACCTTTATCTTTGCCGGGTTTGCTTCAATACCTCGATGATTCACCATAAACCCCAAAAACTTTCCCTACTCAACTCCGAACACACACTTCTGAGGATTCAACTTCATTCTATACTTTCGCAAGATGTTGAAAATTTCGTTTAAATGAGCAATATGTTCTTCCGCACGTTTCAACTTAACGAGCATATCGTCCACATACACTTCCATGATCTTTCCAATCTGCTCCTTGAACATCATGTTCACCAGCCTTTGATAAGTTGCCCCAGCGTTCACCAACCCAAAAGGCATCCCAATATAACAATATAGACCCCTATTAGTTATGAACGAGGTGTGCTCTTGGTCTGGTTCATACATTGGTATTTGATTGTAACCTGAATATGCATCCATAAAACTTAACAACGCATGCCCGGCCGTAGCGTCCACCAACTAGTCAATTATAGGCAGAGGAAAACTGTCTTTTAGGCAAGCATTATTAAGATCAGTGAAATCCACACAAGTTCTCCACTTTCCATTTGGCTTTTTCACAAGAACCGGATTAGCCAACCAAATTGGATAGAAAGACTCTTTGATCAACCCAACTTCAAGCAAACGATCAACCTCCTCTTGCAATGCCACAGCCCTTTCACCACTTACCAATCAACGTTTCTGCCTAATCCCTTTCTTAGCAGGATCAACCTTCAAACGATGACACATGACATTTGGATCAATACCAACCATATCAGCATGGCTCCAGGAGAACACATCTAAATTGTCCCTCAGAAAACTACTCAACCTTTCTGTCAACTCCGGGCCCAATTGCGATCCTATCTTCAACTCTCTGTCTGGGAAATCAACATCAACCTTGATAGAAATCGTATCTTCAGCAGGACCTGTTTTTTCAACTACTGAAGGCATCCTAGGATCCAAATCAAAATCATGCACCTCAGGACCACCCCCTTTTCCTTCTTCAACTACCTCTGCCTCCACATTAGACTTGCAAACCTCATCGAACTCATCTCTCATCTCAATGATCGGATATAATTACTTCACAACCGACTTCCCCTTATTCTTCCATAATAATGCTTTTTTATCCACAAGAGGCACTTCGGACGTTTCGTACCCAAACGTTCCGTGCTCGTACGTTTCGTACTCAACCATTTGCTTCCTAGGCACCTCTTTTTCCTTCACCTTTGTAGCCTCTTCATCCTCTGGAAACTGCACAGTATACAAGGTATTCACAGAATTCTTCCCCTTTCTAAGTTCTCCCTCTTCTTCAATAACCTCATTAACATCCATGCCTTTATTCTTGCGGAATCCTTTTACTGACTTGTTGTAACAATCCCTGGAATCGTATTGACATCCTCGAATGCAACCCACTCCACTCGGAGTCGGAAATTTCATTGATAAGTGATAGATCGAAGTTACTACCCTCATCTCTTTCAACAGCAGCCTCCCAATCAAAGCATTATGAGATGACTCCTGATCTACAACCATGAAATCCACAATCTGAGTAGCAGATAGTACACTACTCCCAAGTGTCACTGATAGTCTAATAGTTCCCTTCACCCAAATAGATTCTCCTCCAAATCCATAAATATAAATATTTTCTACCTTCATGTCACTATCCGGGAACCCCATTTTCTTGTAAGTATCATACTATAAAATATTCACAGAGCTGCCATTGTCCACGAACACCCGGTGCACATTCATTGTGCCAATACCTATAGTGACTACCAATGCATCATTATGAGGATGATGAACCCATTTTGCATCCTCTTCACTGAATGTTATATCTGCGGACTCACCCCGAAACAACTTTGGGGGTCGCTGCTCCAGGCGATTCACATTTGTCATGGGCAACGTCTTAGCTTCCTTTGCATATCGTTCCATGGCCTTATTACTGTCACCGGCAATATGAGGTCCACCCACAATTGTCCGAATACTACCTTCCATTACAAACTTTGAGCTTTCCGCCTTTCCTTTCTCATCACTTGTAGCTTTCCCCAAACCTCTTCTTTCAACAGGATGATCTGTTCTGTATTTCTTCACCCACTCAGTGAGATATCCTTCCTTAATCAAGAACTCTATCTCTTCCTTAAGTTGGCGACAATCTGAAGTGTGGTGCCCCGTTGATTGATGATACTTGCAATACTTACTTTTGTCTCTACTCTGATAGGCATTCAATAAATTTGGCGTCCGATACAACCCCCAATCTTTTGTCACCTCATAAATATGCTCAATTGACACTGCAAGCTGAGTGTTCACCTTGTCATAACTGCATGGAGGTTCCCACCTTCTTTTATCACCTGTCGTATTCACACGATTAAAACTGCTTCCCCGACCTCTACGATTAGGACTTAGTGACTTCCTTTTGTTCCTCCCTTTCGAGCTACCCTGCAATTCACTCTTCTTGTTATCAGCCAAAGATTGCTCTACCATCTTATAATACTCAGCCTGTTGAAACAAATCAGCTAGTGTAGTAGGATTCTTTCCTTGCAAATGCTTCCAGAAATCAGTACCAACCCATAACCCTGCAATCAGAAAGTTCTTTAAAGTTTCATCCATTGCACCTCGAACTCCTGCGGCTTCAGCACTGAACCGTTTGAAATAAGCATTCAAGGTTTCACCTTCTCGTTGTTTGATATTGGCTAAAGAAGTTACTGGGGGAGCATACTTGACTGCCGCCTGAAACTGAGTCAAAAACATAACTTGCATTTGCTCCAAAGAAGTGATCACTTCACTACCCAACTTCTGAAACCACTGCTGAGCACTATCTCGGAATGTTGCTGCCAACAAGCGACATCTTGCCAGATTCGGAACTTGATACACATCCATCTCAATGTTAAACCGCCCCAGGAACTCTTTAGGATCAGAATTACCATGAAACCGAAGATCTGTGTTTATGTTGCGGTACCAAATTGGTAACAAAGCATCTCGTACTGCTACAGTAAAAGGTGATGCAACTTGTGTAGCTAAACTAACACCTCCTCCCTCAAGATGAGCCAACAACTTCTTTATATCTCCAACATTAACATCCCCTATTCCTGGAACATTCTAATATGAGATGCGTGACTTGCCATCTGGAACCCACTCACAACCGGAGGGTTGCCGCGCCAAATGTGACAAAGATTGAAGGTTGGGTGCTTACAATTGGTGGGGTCTGAGTGATGACAGGTGGAGTTGCCGCAGCAACTTGGTCTATTGCCGGATTTATAACATCAGCTGGTGGAACTAGTGGGGTAATCAAGGCTGAGGTTGGTGTGGCTTGCCCCTGAGTATGAGTGATTTGAGGTGGATTTGTAGCGTTTGGCACTGCAAGTTGAGTAGGTTGTGGCTGCGATGGGTTTGATGGGGGCACAACCTGTTGGGTTGGCTGCAGCACGATTGGTTGTGACACGCTCGGGTGTTGCATGGCGCGTTCTCTCCTTACACCACTCGAAGCAATGTGAGAAGCTATAGGAACAACAACGGGATCTATTAAAGTATTATTACCTTGTCGTCCAAAGTACTCTCGTCCACGACCTCGGTAACCTCCTCCACGAATACCCCTTCCACGAAATCCTCCTCTCACATTATTTTCTCCAGCATACACTTCTCTACCTTCTTCGGCCGCGACAACATCTGTCCTTCCCTCAGCATGTTCCATTGTCTTATCCAAGTCAGATAACAACTTTCTCACCTCACCTCTAGTCAACTTCATACCCGCCCGGTTCATCAACTCAGAAAACTTCTCGCTTGCACTCACATGTCCAATTGGTCGACCAACTTGGTTGGTGCGCCCAGATTGAACAGGCGGTACCTGAGACGCTCGTTGTGCATCCGGGTTTTGTTGACTCTCCTCAGGGAACTCCAAGATTGATTCATTTTCTCCAAAATCCAACCTACGTGGGGTAATCTGTGCATGTCTCCCAGCTCCAGCTTGTCCGTCTCCAATTCCAACTCCAACTCTTGCTCTAACACCTCCGACGGGTTCGCTACCTACCTGTCGAGTCCCTCTCCCATAAGGATTGTATCTAGACTTTCTAGACTCCACGGTCCTTAACCTAGCATCAAACTCTCTCAGATGATTCCCCATACGATGCAACTCTGCCATGAGATCCGTGTTACTTATCAGCACTGGTGGCTGTCCTCCCCCTACATGAGCCGAGTATGGCACAGCCCGCGGAACATATGGTTCCTCACCATCGAACCCCTCAGAGTAGAGGCTCGCATCGTCCTCATACAAACCGTCATCGCGATTAGCAGACATCTTTCCTCCTAGATGAAAATCCAATTCAAGGCCCCTCCTTCTAGCGCCAATTTGTTAACGGAGGGATTTGTGATAACAAAATTTGAGGTTACAAGCCGGAATCAAGATCTACGATGACGATTGTTCACCGGAAAGGTGATTGGAGGACAGTGGTTTATGTGTTTGTTGGTGGCTGAGATTAAAGAGGTGTCGGTGGTCTCTCAGAGCTCTCAACTTCTAACCCCTTTAATGTGCCTACGTACCTCTATATTTATAGAGGATCAAGCCTCACGTAGTTCTTGGAGAGCAAGAAACCTAAATCTGATAGAAGTAGGTTTCTTACTAGCAGGCCCAAACCCACTACGAAACGTGGTCGAACCAACCGTCTCCAAAGCCCATTTGGAAGAGCCCATGTGATGAAGCCTAGTTTAATGACCCCAAGGCCCAACTAACTTTGAGGACTTCACGGATACAACATTAGCCTTATCTATCGAAGCTAACATCAATCGTTACCAGCTCTTTCCTCGTTCATTTAGCTGTAGGGACAGTCATAACTTACTCCAAATGCACGAACGGATCCTTACCCCCCGATGAGGCTAACCCACCAGACTACAGGGCAAGTTCTACCAAACTATGTCACGCAGAGCATCTTATAATCCCCCAATAAGGACAACTTGTTAGAATATAGGATTCAATCTCTAGAGCGTATTGACAGGCTTATTTATCAATGATTCCCCAACAAGGATAACTTGCTAGAATACAGAATCAAGGCTTTACAAAAGTAAGAATCTTCACTAAGCTCCACATCATGTTCCACAAATTTTGCTGCAACAAAATACCATGTTGGCGCGGCAAAAATATTAAGCTCCATCCCGCTCTGTTAGCTGATTCTTTGTTATGAGAATTTAGTGTGTAACAGATCCTTAGTCTTTTTTATTATTTCAGCATAACAAAATTCTCAAGAAGAGGTTAACAAAAAAAAATAATTCTCAACAAGCATTTGTCCTACAATGTTTTCGTACACGAAATGATTTTACAAGAAAAGTTAGCAAATGATTTTACAAGAAAAGAGGCACCAAACTTTACTTAAATTATACTCATATATGGCTATAAATATAAGAAAATGATTCAACACTATATATAAATATAAGGATAAGGATTAACAGCATTTTTATAACAGTCAAAAATATAATTTTAGAGCAGATTATTCCATATTTTGTTTCAGTAATGACCCAAATTTTGATTCAAATTTACATATTTAAACAAAACCAAATAACAGATTTTAAAAATATAAAATTTGCTTATATCACTCCTTTTATTATAAGATTGATATGAATTAATTTTTTTTTTTGTTTAAGTAACTACGTATCAAGGCTGGGTGGCTTAGATGGAGAGCAGCGTCAGGAGTGCTGTGCGACAGGAAAATCCCTTTAAAATTGAAGGGTAAATTCTATAGAGCAGCAATCAGACCTGCGATGTTGTACGGTTCCGAATGTTGGGCGGGGAAGGAGGCGCTGGAGAGCAAGTTGGAAGCGGCTGAAATGAGAATGTTGCGTTGGTCGTGTGGGCGCACTATGCTCGATAGAATACCGAATGCTGTTTTCCGGAATGAATTAGAAGTTGCGCCTATTGCTGAGAAAGTTAGGGATGGGAGATTGAGATGGTTCGGTCACATCCGCAGGAGGCAGACTACGGCCTCAGTGAGGAGGGTAGAGAGTATTTCGGTCGTAGGGGTGAGAAGGAGAGGTAGACCGAGAAGAACTTGGGAGGAGCAAATAAGGTTAGATTTGCAGGACTTAAACCTTAGCGAGACCATGACAGCTGACAGGTCCACTTGGAGGCGTCGTATCAGAGTTGTGGATTCTCTTCTAGGGAGTGGTTCTGTTATTGAGAGTCTGAGAGCTGGGTTGTCCCGTTTAGCTTTGTTTTAGAGTTGGGTTGTCTCTTTTAGCTTTTAATATTTGACTGTTTAATGCTTGTGGTTTAGTGTTTGGCAGGAGGAGTTTTTGGCAGGGAGTGTTGCTCGGAGCCGACCTATATCAGGAGATGAGTTTCCAATGGCCGCTTAGGTAAGTCCCATGAGGTCCAAGCCATGGGCCCAGGTTCGGCTGAATACTTTCACATTCGTAATCATCTTTGTACATAACACACACTATTTTTGTTGAGCACTAAGCCGGGGTTCTTCACGGAAACAGCCTCTCTATCGTAAAAAGTAGAGGTATGGTCTGCGTACATCTCACCCTCCCCAGACCCTGCTCCGAGTGGGATATACTGGTTTTGTTTGGTTTAGTTTGGTTTGGTTCGTAACTTCTACATACTTTAATCTATCTATTTGTATTCCATGAATATTATAATTATGTGTTATTTTAGCTAATCTTTAATCCAGGGTCGTAACTAATAAAAATGAAGTATACTTAATACACCATTGGGATTTAATTGGATAATGGTCAAAAATATCATTTTTTTTAAAAAAAATTATTACACAAATATTAATTCTAAATTTTTTGATCAAAATTATTATTAAACATTTCTAAACTGAATAATGCTAATACGCATTTGGCAAATGGGTATCATGTAAAAAAATATTTTAAAAAAATTAAAGTAAAATTTTAAAAACAAGACACGCATTACAAATCTAATCACATCCTCTTTCTAGACACCACCGATTTCTTTTGTTTTAATTTTTTAATTTTTTTATTTTAATTCAATATCCATTTATTAAATGCGTATTAGTAGTGCTCATTTTGAAAATGCGTAATAACCTGATATTTTTGACCAAAAATTCAGAATCGATTTTCATGTCAAAAATCAAACAAAAAAGGTAAAAATGTCAAATTTTCAATTATATTTGCATGGATTAAAACAATTAGGAAACAATTCTCGCGTTATGCGTACTATGATCATATATAGATGTTTATCTAAAATTACAACAATTTCATTGTAAATTTCTTTTTACAACATTACAAAACGATCCCATATTAGCAGGCAACTTAGCATATGTATATACATGTTCTCGATCAGGCAATAATGCCCATTTCTATATTAAAAAATGGTACATTTTCCTAAAAAATGGGTATGCCACCAGGGACAGAACCAGGAATAAATATTGGGGGGTGAATTTTTTCGGTCATCGGAAAATTTTCTGATAACCGGAATATATCGAAAAAATTTCATAAAAAATAGGGGATTAAATGAAGATTTTTGTGAAAAATGAAGATTTTTGTAAGAAATAGGAAACTAAATGAAGATTTTCGTAAGAAATAGGGAAGTAAATAAAGATTTTTGTATAAAATTGGGGACTAAATTTAGATTTTTAGAAAAAATGGGAAAAATAGAGGGACTAGATCATTTTTTTTGTAAAAATAGGGGGAGTAAATGAATTTTTTTGTAAAAATGGGGGGACTAAATGAATTTTTTTATTAAAATAGGAGGACAAAATTCAAAATTTTAAAATATATATGAAAAAATTTTACATTTTCAGATTTTTGGGGGACGGCTGCCACCCCGTGCCCCCCTTCCCTCCGTCCCTGTATGCCACGAAAGTACCAATAACTGATTTTGCTTACAATTCTCATACGCAAATTAACGTAAAAAGTCTAGATGCAGATGTCGATCTTCTGTAAAACGGCAAAATCCAATTCGTGAACGGCTTATCGATAATCCAAGTAATTAATTAACTACTAGTAAAGTAAATAACGAAATATACAAGAAAACAGATATATCCCGAAAATGTGTATAAGTACAGCTATAGCATGCACCGCATTTTTGTTTAGTTTAATGCATAAAACATTGATGTACTCTAATCTATTCTATACTATTATAAATGAAACAGGATATAATTGGTTAGTTGGTCAATCGATTAACACTTTTTCAAAAATTTTGCTAACACCTTCCAAAAATGAAAAAAAAAAATTAAAATACATATAAAATGTAATTTTACAAAAGATATATATACTATACTATTATAAGCGAAACATGGTATAATTGGTTGGTTGGTCAGTCGGTTAACACCTTTCCAAAAATTTTGCTAACACCTTCCAAAAATGAAAAAAAATAATTAAAATACATATAAAATGTAATTTTACAAAATATAAACCACATATTTAACTTTATAACAAATTCTTTTAATTACACTCCAATTAATATTCAGTTACATACTCTTCTGGTTATATTTGAGTTAAAATCTTCAGCTATACCCAACTTTTTTACAAATACTTGAAAACCAAATTTTTTCCAAATCATTTTTAATAATTTTAATATCACATATTTATTAATAAATTTACAACATATTATAAATCAACAAAGTGAAAACAAACTAAAACTATAAAATAAACAATAAAATTTTTACACAATTATAAATTAATATTAAATTCTATTTTAAGCAAATACGGAATATTACATTATGCATTATTATGGAATCATAATTGGAATATAATAATATCAACAAAAATTTGAATGTAAGTATATACGATACTTCAATTTATATTTATTTTATTATGATCGTCATAATTCGAATACTATATCATATAATTAGATTATTATTATTAAATAATATATATTATGCCAATATTATATTAAGGAATATATATGAGATAAATATAAATAAAAAATTATTTAATTTTAAGAAAGTCGTGCATCGTACGGGTTATAGGCTAGTATACATAACTAGCATAAATACCCGTGTAAGGCACGGGTCACTATCTTAAATTATGTTTTAAAATTAAATCGTGTATGATCAATTTTATTTGAAGTATAAAATTATTTTTTATAGAATTTTGCTTGTTAATGGTATATGTAACCATTGCGTACTTACTTAAATATGTTAGTTTTTAATTTTATTATAGATCATTGAATAGAATTGAGTGTTCAATAGGTGATGTCTACGATATATAAATTCCGCAAATCGTACAATATACATGATTCTGTATATATATATTTGAATTATCTTTATAAATAATACACCATATATTATATATGATCCTTCTTTTCTTCAAATTTCATATTTTATATCGAACATTAGTTAATTTGTATGTAAAATGTAATGTGTTAATTTTAGGATTCGTCTTTTCAAGGCCAACTATTTTGTTATCCGAAGAGTTTGACTGATAAATTATAGCATCTTGCGTAATAATGTACAATTTGATATTACGTTAACAACTCAATATTTTCATTCTAATATATTGTTGGATAGTATCCATAATATTAATTAAAATATCATTTTATAACCCAATTATATATTTTTTGTGGTTCTTTAATCAATAAATGAAAATCAATCAAAAGTCCAAATCTCATTTAATACTCAATAATATTTAACCAATATTATTTCATATATCATACACATTGCGTGTATGATCTAAAACACATGTGAAAGTGTGGCCTAGTGGTATGTAGATGCACAAGTTAACTTGATGGTCCAAGTTTGATTTCTACTGAGAATGAATTTTTTATATATAAACAACAATGTAGGGATAAATTAATCATTTTAAATTATGAATAAGATATCTCGTTAATTTTCAGTCTTGTTCTCGAATTATATATAAAATATATTTTAGCTATTAGTTTTACAATCAATTAATCTTACATATTTATTTTGTATGTTGTTTTAATGAAGAAGTTATGTATTTTTTTTCATTTTAAAAAAATACATATGTTCCAACTATTTCTCTTTCAAGTCGCTCACACGCATTCACATATTATGTGTATGATTTATGACATAAATTAATGGCTAGCCTAGTGGCATGATTGTGTCCAAATTTGTTACATGACCCAAGTTCAATCCCTACCAATCAAAAAATTCAATTCAAATTAAAAGAAATATATTACAAAATTCCGTGTGTCGCATGGGTTTTAAGCTAGTTTAAATAATTCAAGAATATGTATAAGTAGACTACATACTATATATTATTAATTTATATATAATTGTACAAATAAAATCATGACTACATATTGTTAATAAGTCTCAATGATCAAAATGCTAAATATTTAATATTCACACAACACACATATATATAATTGATTACACATGTCTATTGTGCTCAAGTGTTATGAACATGTACAATTTAAAAATATAACCTAAGTTTATATAATTTAGCTCCATAGTTATTTTTATACAAATGTATTACTGTTAAACGGCATTCACATATTACGTGTATGATTTGAAAACATATGTGACAATCTGGCGTAGTGTTAATAGAATGCATAAGTTACTTGATAGACTCAAGTTCAATTCCCACAAACAACATTTTTTTAACAAATATTAAACATAGGGACAAATTAGTCATTACAATACATTAAAAAGTCTCACAAATTTTATCTTGTGTTGGTGTATTATATATACTAGCTTATAACCCGTACAACGCACGGCTCCTTTTTTAATATCTATAATTATAATAATTTTTATATTTTTATATTTTTTTAATTTAAATATCAAATTGTTTTTAAAAAATTGATATATAAAAGATTTTACACATTCGGTTTATTATTTATACTCTATCTTGAATTCTTAAAATTTAATTTGAACGATTTTAAAGCCCACTTGAAATTAACAAAACAACCTTTAATTTAGTGATGATTTAACATTATTTTCCAATTAAACCTACGCAAAAACAAAAGAGAGAAGAAATTAATGATTTTTTACGTTGAAAATTCTATTCGATTTATGAATTCTACTTATAGTTCATTTTGATTATCAAAATACCCTTGTTATTATTTGAAGATAATTCTACTAACAACAAATACAATTTTAATAATAAGTATAGGAGAGATTTTGTCCTAAACTTTGATAATCGGTAGTATGGTACTCCGTACGACAAAATAAAGAAGAACCGTTAGATCTTAAAATAAATAGATAAAAACCGTTGGATCTAGCATAAAATAAATATTTTATATTTTAATATGTTATAAACTAAAAAGTGTATTATATTGAAATACGAAAAGGTGTATGTCAATGATTTAAATCATATATAATTAGGTTTTCTACATTGAATAACATTATCAATGTAGGTCTTGTACATTGAATAGGATTAATGCAAAAATTCGTAATTATATTTTCTCTTGAGATTATGAGTGTTTCATTTGAATAATTATTAAATAATTACTAAATTAAAGATAATTTTATGAGTTTCACGTGAATTGTAAAATCATCCAAATCTGATATCTAGATCTCAAGATAGAGCCAAATAGTAAACATGACTTTTTTTTAATATTAATAAAAAATTAAAAAAAATTCAATTCTACTACAACTTTTTTTAATTATATCCTTTCATATTATATTTTTCTTTTTAAAATTCAATTCTAATACAACCTTTTTCAACTATATCCTTTTTAGATTATAATTTTCTTTTTAAAATTCACTTCTAATACAACCTTTTCTTATTATATCCTTTTTAGATTATAATTTCTTTTTTATATGATATAATCTTGATCGTCTATTTTTAAAATTATTAGATTTGACGGTTGAGATTACTTTGGTAGTACAGTGACCAAAATTATGGATAAGATCCCTTTTACGCTTATTATATATAAGGATATAATAATAGATGTAGCACGCTTAGGTTGTACGTAAGAATAATCGTATTATAGTTATATGCAGTATTTTACATTTTAAAACCTAAAAAGCTCTTTCTGGTCAATAAGTTAATAATTAACATAATTGCCTGTGCAAGACACGGACCTCTATGTAAACGTCTATAATTTTGTTTTAAGCAAAAAGGTAATGATTGATTTATTAATTTTTGGACTGGAAACTCGTAATTCTGAAATTGTATTATAATTAAGTAATGATATGTATTAATATTGAATGCCACTAAGTATTGTATATATAAGCCAATAATATTGTTGAGTATATTTGATGTGGGCTGAAAATAAGCACTAAAGACACATTTAATGTGGCATTAATTAGACCCAGCATGGTTCAGACGTGGGGCCCATTAATGAGGTCAAAAGCCCTATTTTAATATTAATTTCGTAATTAATATTAAGGGTAATAAACAGCTCAGCAATTAGAGTCGGATAAGGATATTACTCCTACCAGACTTAGCCTCCAAGGCACCAAATTCAATATGGAAACTGACTCCTACAAGATAGGATCTGGAACCTTCCTCAAGGCGATGACTTGCCCACCAAGTCTCCTAACCCTATTACGATTCTAAGGCTCCTACAGCCTATATAAAGGGCCAGACCCCTCATCTCAGAACTACGTTTTCTGGCTTGATTCTCAATAACGAGATACGTAGGCATTCTATGAGGACCGATCAGTCTCGAACACGGAAACAGCCATTAAAGCTTGAAGCTCACCATCCCTTAACATTAAATACACACAAACCCTAGTCGCAATTCGATAACTCGATTTTTATTCCACGACATTTGGCGCCGTCTGTGGGATGACAACATCAACCATGGTTCAAACACGAAGAACAACATCAACCTCGACTGAGGCCATACCCCTTAGCTCTGCTCCACCTGCCACCTCTGATCCGCTTATCACTACTGAAGAACGACAATTACCCCCATCAACAGGGGCGATCATTCAACCTCTAGCCTCTCAACCCCCAGGGACGATTCCCCATGTTGAGGGAACTCTACCCGTGGTTGTTCATCAAAACCAAGAAGCTAACCCTCTTCAGATGGTGGTTTCTCCTCTTGATAACGTTGATCGTACGCTACCCCCGGGAATACAGATCCACACCACGGATCTCCCCTTGAATACCAACCCGAGGTATGGGTTGCCTAATTATCCCCCTCAACAAAGGGAACCTGGACCAAGCGGTCACGCCTTACAGATCCGAGATCGAGTGTACGATGACTACTCCGGCCCCTATACTGATGATTCGACATTTGAGGATGACGATGATGATCGCGAAGAAGCCCCAAGGAGGTGACGTGCTAGTAGAGAACCTCGAAGGAGGTCCCAAAGAATCCATGATGGACCTCCACAAACGGCTGAGGATAAGGCTCATGAGGCTGAGATCCAAAGGATAAAGGATGATATTGCTAGGGAGCAAGCAAGGCAAAGTCTGATTCGACCTCCTCCAGTGACAGGGAGGATTCCCATTATAAATCTGGAGAGGCCTTCAAGGAGACAGCGAAGGGCCGATGCCCCAATTGAAAAATCGACAAGGGTGTAGACCCCCAGAAGCAACCCCAAAGATCTGATGCCACTTGGGGATCCTGATGATCCCACACCTCCGTTTAATGAAGAGGTGATGAATGCCCGCATCTCAATGAAGTTCAAGATGCCGACGATTAAGGCTTATGATGGAACGGGCGACCCCGCAAACCATGTCAGGACATTCTCAAACGCACTGCTGCTGCAGCCTACGAGTGACGCCTTAAAGTGTAGGGCGTTCCCTCAAACCCTATCGGGCATGGCTCAAATGTGGTATAGCCGCCTACCTGCAAACTCGATTGGCTCTTTTAAGGAGTTGAGCGCTGCCTTTGTCAGCCAGTTCATTAGTGGGAGAGTTCATGAAAAAAGTTCTGCATCTCTCATGTATGTGGTGCAGGGGAAGAATGAGAATTTCAGGGATTATCTCAAGCGATTCACCAAGGAGACGTTGAATATCACTGATCTGGAAAATAAGGTGGCCATGGTAGCCCTAGAAAACGGAACCACTGATCTCTTCTTTAAAAGGTCTTTGGCAAAACATCCTCCTGAAAACATGGCCGAGCTCCAGCGAAGGGCCGACAAGTATATCAAAGCTGAGGACATCATGAAGAAGGAAACCGCAGGAGGCAATGGCAAGGGTTCCAACGACTCAAAGAAACGAAAGCAACAGCATGAGTACGACGCTAGGGACAAGTATCCCCGGACTAGCAAGGACTCCGAGTCACCACCAAAGAAGGGTTTGGGACCGAGATTTTCTGATTATGCAAGGCTAAAGGCTCCTAGGAGTCAGATCTTGTTATATATTGAGAAGGATAAAGACTTTCGATGGCCGAAGCCACTTAGGGGTGATCCCGTAAAGAAAAACAAGGAGCAATACTGTAGGTACCACCGTGAAGTGGGGCATGATTCAGATGATTGTAGGCAGTTGAAAGATGAGATTGAGTTCTTGATCCGAAAGGGAAAGCTGAGCAGATTCATGAAAGGTTATGATCGTGCAACCCAAAGAAGGGACTATGACAGAAGAGACAATGACAGAAGGGATAAAGATCGTGATCGTGATCGTAATCCACAGCCCCGAGGGCCAGTTATTAACATGATTTGGGGAAGCCCGACAGCGGCCGGTACGACTCGAAACTCTCGAAAGGCGTATGCCAGAGAAGTGATGCACATCGTGGGAGAAGCCCCAAAATGTGCTAGGACTAAAATAACCATTGGATTTGATGATTCAGACCTCGAAGGGATGAAGTTCCCCCATGACGACCCGTTGGTCATAACCCCTGTGATTAGAAACTCGGAGGTGAAACGAGTCTTGATATATAATGGATCTTCTTATGATATCTTGTTTCATGACGCGTTTGTGAAGATGGGGTACACCGATTCTCAATTGACCCCGACCAACATGCTAATCTACGGATTTAATGGAGTTAAGTCCAAGGTTGAAGGAACCATTCAGTTACCCATGACAATTGGACAAGAACCTAAGGAGGCTACTCAGATGCTGAATTTCCTTGTGATCAAGGCATCCTCGACTTATAACGCGAGATTCAAGGCTGTTGCCTCCACATATCACATGAAGATTAAGTTTCCAACCAGGAATGGTGTTGGAGAACAAAAGGGTGATCAGAAGATGGCAAGAAGTTGTTATGTGTCCGCATTAAGAGCTGATGGAATCGGGGGGCAGGTACTTCCGATTGAAGACATGGATGTCCGTGGTGATGATGAACACCGAGGGAAGCCAGCAGAGGACTTAATCCCCATTCCTCTGGAGCTAGGCGACCCTGAGAAAGTAACTTATATAGGAGCCTCTTTGAAGGAACCCCTGAAGGGCAAGTTGATAGCATTCTTACAAGAAAATAGTGATGTGTTTGCTTGGACGGCAGCTGATATGCCTGGGATTGATCCCCAACTCATAACTCACAGATTGAATGTCGATCCTAACCGGAAGAAAATACGGCAGAAGAAGAGGAACTTTGCACCTGAAAGGCAAGAGGCCATAAAGAAAGAAGTTGATAAGCTCTTAGAGGCTGGATTTGTTGAAGAAATTCAGTTTCCCGAATGGTTGGCTAACCCTGTGATGGTCAAGAAAGCAAATGGGAAGTGGAGGATGTGTATAGACTTCACTGATTTGAATGATGCATGTCTGAAGGATCGTTTTCCCCTGCTGAGGATAGACATGTTGATAAACGCCACAGCTGGACATGAGATGTTGAGCTTCTTGGATGGGTTCAGCGGCTACAATTAGATTAAGATGCACAAGAATGACATCCCAAAGGTATCTTTCAGACTTTGGTGTTTTCTGCTACCTTGTTATGGCTTTTGGTCTAAAGAATGCAGGAACTACCTATCAACGACTGGTGAATAAGATATTTGCCCATCTGATTGGAAAAACCATGGAGGTCTATGTTGACGACATGTTAGTCAAGAGCCTGTTCAAGGAAGACCATATCAAACACCTCAGAGAGGCATTCGAAGTGCTGAGGCACCACAAGATGATGTTAAATCCAGCCAAGTATGCTTTTGGAGTTGGATCAGGAAAATTTTTTGGGATTGATGGTTTCGAAAAGAGGCATAGAGGCCAACCCTGATAAGATAAAAGCGATCTTGGACATGGAACCACCCCATTCTATAAGAGATGTACAGAAGCTAACCGGCCGAGTTGCAGCACTGGGGAGATTTATCTCCAAGTCTGGTGATAAATGTTTACCATTCTTTCAAGCATTGAAGAAAGTGAAAAATTTTGAGTGGACCCCTGAGAGCCAAGAGGCCTTTGAACAACTAAAGAAGTACATGGCCGAAGCCCCGTTGCTGGCCAAACCTAGTCCCGGAGAGACTCTTTATTTATACCTGGCGGTATCTGAGCAAGCGTTGAGCGCCGTTCTCATTCGAGAAGAGGAAAAGGTCCAGAAGCCTATCTATTATGTGTGCAAGGTGTTGCACGGGGCTGAGTTGAACTACTCTCCCATTGAGAAGTTTGCCTTGGCATTGATAACAGCTTCGAGGAAGCTACGACCATACTTCCAGGCACATAAGATTGAAGTCCTGACGGACTAACAGTTGAGGAACATATTGCATAGTCCGAAGGCTAGTGGAAGGCTAATAAAGTGGGCGATTGAACTTGGAGAATTTGACATCACGTATAAACCTCGAAAAGCCATTAAGGCTCAGGCATTGGCTGACTTCGTGGTTGAATGCACCATTAACAACTAAGAAGTCGGGGGGCAGGAGATGGTAACTACCCCTGGGAAAGAGGATAAAGATGAAGAGCTTAGGACTGATCTAAAGGAGTATTGGGTGCTCTATTTTGATGGAGCATCAAAAACAAAATCTAGTGGTGCAGGTGTGGTTTTACAAAGCCCCGATGGGTTCTTGGTGGATATGCTTTGAAGTTGGACTTTTCGACAACCAACAACGAAGCTTAGTATGAAGCCTTGATAGCCGGTTTAGGCTTGGCCAGAATCACGAGGGTGAAAAATCTCAAAGTATGTGGGGATTCAAGACTAGTGGTATCACAAGTAAATGGTGAATTCGGGGCCAAGGATGAAACTATGGCGAAGTATTTGAGAGTTGTGAAGGCAGTCTCAGTTTGATGAGTGTTATGTGGAACATATTCTGAGAGAGGAGAACGTTAAGGCCGATGCCCTGTCCAAGTTCGCTTCTTCTGAGATAGAAAATTACGCGGGAAGTGTTTACTTCCAGGTCTTGAAGGCCCCGACCATCAACTCAAAATTGGTGGCACCGATTGATGTAGGAAGCTGTTGGATAGATCCTATCAAAGCTCACCTCGAAACCGGATGGCTCCCTGACAATGCCTTGGAGGCACGAAAGCTGTCAGTGAGAGCATTGAGATATGCCTTGATTGAAGGCATCCTTTAAAAAAGGTCTTTTGTCATCCCATTATTGAAGTGTTTGAGGCCCCAAGAGGTAAGGGAAGCTTTGGAAGAAGTTCATGAAGGTATCTGTGGGCAGCACTTGGGGGGCAGAGCCCTAGCTCAAAAAATAACTCGTTTGGGATTCTACTGGCCAGAGATGTTAGCCGATGCACAGAGCTATGTGAAGCGGTGCGATAGATGCCAGAAGCACGCTCCGATAGTAAGGCAGCCACCTGAGATGTTAACGTCGGTTAGCTCCCTTATTCCATTCGCAATGTGGGGAATGGATATACTTGGTCCTTTCCCCGTAGCTTCAGCACAGAGGAAGTTTCTGATAGTTGTCATCGAGTACTTCACTAAGTGGATTGAGGCTAAGCCTTTGGCCAAAATAACCACCAAGCAAGTTTCCCAGTTCTTTTGGGAGAACATCATTTGTAGATATGGGACTCGAGTCCTTGTGACGGATAATGGGATACAGTTCAACAATGAAGAATTTAAGAAGTACTGCGAGGAAAATGCCATTGAGCTTCGTTTTACTTCAGTAGCACATCCGCAAGCAAATGGACAGGCAGAGGTCGCCAATCGAATCATCCTTGATGGACTGAAGAAGAGGGTCGAAAGTTCTAAGAACACTTGGGTGGACGAGCTATTGCCTATACTATGGGCGTATCGTACCACCTGTAAAGTATCAACAGGAGCAACCCCGTTCTTGTTGGCTTACGGAGCCGAGGCAGTTGTGCCCCTTGAGATTATGCATGCATCACCTCGAGTTGAAGCATATGAATCAGAAGTTAATGAAGAGGGCATGAGACTCGCCCTTGACCTAATTGATGAGGTTAGGGATGAAGCAAATGCCAGGAATGCAGAGCATCAGAAGAGAGCGTCTTTCTACTACAATTTAAGGGTTAAGGAGAGGTTCTTTCGACAAGGCGACTTGGTTCTAAGGAAAATAGAAGCTTCTGGAGTTGGACAGAAAGGAAAGCTAGCCCCTAACTGGGAAGGGCCGTATCGAGTCAAGAAGACACTAGGATGAGGATCCCACAAGTTGGAGACATTAGATGGGAACGAAGTGCCACGTACTTGGAATGCTTTGAACCTGAAGATTTATTATGTTTGAGCTATCCTTGTACGGATTCAGCTTTCTATTTATTTATTAGGAGAAGTAGAAATAAGGTTCGATGAAACCATTCCAGGGCCTAGTGCCCCGAGTAGGACAGTAGTGTTACATATGTAAGGGTTGAACCCACTTCGAATTATTAATGCAAGTTTGTCTACCATTCTATGATTTTGATTATGTACCAAGCACCTGTTGAGTGTGAGTTTAGAAAAATCAAGTACCGGAAATAATTGAACATATGAATGAGGAAAGCAAATGCATAAGTAAAGTGCCCCGAAGGGCTAAGTTTTAAATTACAAACCACGAATAAAAGTTAAGTCCCGAAGGACCTTGATTTGAAACTGAAAAAAAAACAAAGCCACATATGGTTGTAAAGGCCATGCAAGGCCCTTGATTAAAGACATCTACTCCTCGGAGGACTCCTCTACCACTTCTTGCTCTCCTCCCTACTCCTCTCCATCTCCCTCTTCTTCATCTCCCTCCTCTTCGGAGCCCTCATCGTCATCATCTTCGGCTTCTGTTTCCATAGGTTGCGCCACTCCCCTCTTCACCACATCCCCTTCTTCGTCTGAAGTCTCAGTCGAGGAGTTGGGTCTAGCCCGAAGTTTTTTTCCAGGAAAAGATCGTCTCACGGTCGCCTCCCTCTCCGTCATGGCCTTTTTCCCAGCTGAACGGGAAGAGGTCGAACTGGAGCTAACAACATTGGCCACCTTCCTCAAACCAGAACCAGAAGGACGACGACTATCCCCAGAGCCCAATGCATGATCCCCGTGACTTCCGACAGCAGCAGCCCAGTTAGGGCAAGGGAAGTCTGCTGGATTCACCATCGAAGGATACTTGTGGCTGACAGCGCCAACGACTTTGTTCCACCCAACTGACATGTTAAAGGGCAGCATCTCATCATCATGATCATCTATAAACTTGGTAAAAGCTTCCGACCTATGGTAGGCATCAATCACCTTGTCAGCATCGGAGGATTTCTTCTTGGTAAGTGAGTGAAGTTTCTTTTGGTAAGACAGGCTACTTGCCTCAGCTCGAGCAACCCTGGAGTTTAGGTCTTGAACTTGTTCTTTGAACCGTGCTTGCTCATTCAGCAGTTCCACGTTGCTATCCCTATGGCCTCGGCCTTGACGGGTGGCGAATTGAAGATAATCATTTACCTGCAATAAAGAAATAGGTAAGGCACTTAACAAAAAACTGGGCAAACAAGAACATCGAGTGCATAATTTGGTACCTGATAAAGAGCCTGAGCTCCAAGGCACTCAGATTCGTCAATCTTATCCCCCGCAGTAACTGTCAGGAGATCAGAAGCAGTGATAGAGAGCCTGGACCAGGCCAAGGCTAAGGAAGAACTTCCCAAGATAGAGTCATGCTCACAAATACCCCAATCCGGAGTGAATGGGACTCTAGTACCTTCAGCGGCATTCCGGGACCTCTTCCCCCCTTGGGAACATCCCTCCAAGAATGTAGGAACCTTTCTACCAGTAGGATTCAGTTGCTTTTCTGCTTTCTTTGTCATTCATCTGGTAACATGTGGCTGATTCTCGGGATGACTGTCCAACTCCTCAGCAGCTGAAACAAAAGAAGAAAGAGATATCGGAATAAGAACAAACATAGTTCATGATAAAGCAACAGAGGAAAATTACCTTCAAAAGAAAGAATGCTTAAGCCGGCTTCGATAAGTTTCTTCTCTGTCAGAATAGTTTTGTAATGGGTGCGACCATCATCAGCAAGCAATCTATCTCTATTTAGCAATTCCTCATGGTTAAGATCACACACGAAGTGCGAACTATCTTCCACATATCCAAACCTCTTAACGAAAAACTGACCCCAGTCACCGCCTTGCCATTCCAAAACAACAAACATTCTATCCCAGAAATGATGGGAGCTAGGAAAGGAGAAAGAGTTTACTATATGAGGAAGATTACTTCGAAGTTGGAAGTTAATCCGTCCTGGCTTAGAATCAGAAGAGTTTTTCACTGAGAAGATGCTCCTAAACATCGTTGTGCTCAGAGGGATCTCCAATTCCCAGTACCTCAACATGAAAATAATGAGGAACCTCCATGAATTTGGTTATAGCTGGCAAGGATGAACTTGGAGCTCCGCTAAGAACCTGATAATGAATGGATGGACGGGGAACCTCAACCCCGCTTCTAAGGCACCTTTGTAAACGCAGATCCTTTCGAGATGCCAATTGCAAGTTCTATCCCCAGGGCTTGGAAGGAAAACTTTGATCACACTTGGAAAACCATACATGCTTTCAATCATCTCTACATCCTTTCTTTTTAACTTGCAAGGACTATGAAAGGCATCTAAATCTGAACTATTGGGGAATGATTCTCCCATAGTGTTTAACAAATCTAATGTAGACTCGAATCGACGCTCAATATATTTAGGAGGCATGAGTTTTAGTTTACCTTTCATGGTTCTCGCCATGCTCCTCTTCCTGAAGGCTTCCTCCATGGAGATCTGGGGGCAGATGCATGCTTGTCGGCCATACTGAACTTGAAGCTTGAACTTGGAAGCTTGAAAACTAGAGAACTTGAAGACTTGAGAAAAGTTTAAGAAATGAAGAAGTGAAGAAAAATAAAGGATAGTCCCCTCCTTTTATAAGAAAAGGATGACCTGCTACCTCAGGTTGAAATGCAGCCCGGTTCGCGTTTACAGGTCAAGTATCGATAAAATATGAAAAAGGAGCAAAAACTATCTGTTATAGATGGAAAGAGTCGTTACAACTCATGAAATTCTGGAAAAGAAACGAAGAATTTAAGTGAATATCCGGAAAGACATTTCACCAGAGCAATCAGTTGAGCTTTGGAAGCTAAGCATGCTTAAGAAAGGTTAATCAAGAAATTAGTCCTAAATGCGGGATTAGTGATGCTAATCGAGGTTTTAAGTAAAACCTTAAATAAAAGTCATGAATGATCAAGTTGATTAACTTTTGATGAAAGCCGATGTACGAATATTGATGTTGAAACTCGATATTGATGATCAAGGTCGATACTTAAGTTTGAGAATCAAAGTAACTGATAATGATCTAGCTGACTACAACCCGACCGACCACGGCGTGCAAGACACCCCAGCCGACCGCAAAGCAGCCGACCGAGGCATACAAGACCTTTAGGCCGACCGAAAAATGGCCGACTGGCGAAAAGGGAAGCCCCCGGCCGACCGGCATCGATCATCAAGTCGTGGTCTCGAGTTGGCATGCTGAGGACGACCGTCGAGTCATCGTTCCGAACCCGCCGATTGACTCCTGGCCGATCGGCTCACCGAGGAAGGCCCGGCCGACCGACGTCGATCGTCGCGTCAAGGTTTTTACTTCGGAAAAAAAAAAATTTGGCCGACCGAGGAGTGGCCGACCGGCTCCTCGGGGAAGCCCCGACCGACCGGCGGTGGATGTCGAGATCGATATTTTACTTCGACGAAAAAAAAAATTGGCCGACCGGGTCCCGGCCGACCGGCTCACCGGTGACCTCCCGGCCGACATACGTTGGTTGTCGGTATGCGTTTTTCGACCCGGCCAACTGACAGTGGTGATCGAGTCGAGATTTCACATTTTTTGTTTTTCCGTCTTGATGTTCAAGATCACTATTGAGATTGTTTTGAACAAAATAATCAAGTGGAAGTTGAAATTAAGAATTAGCATCGATTATTGCCGATTAGCGCTGTTTAGTGCCGATTAAGCACCGTTTAGTGTCATTTAAGCACCGATTAGTGCCGTTAGTGCCGTTTTATGCCGTCTAACGTCGTTTAACACTGTTTAAACGTTGTTTGAGGCTGATTAGCGCTGTTTAGTGCCTTTTAACAATGTTTAGTGTCGTTCAACATCGTTGTAAATGCGTCGGTCGCTCCACGCCTTACATTAAGACGATATTGTTGAATACTCGCGTAAAAGCAATAAACCCTGACCCAAGTCTCGAAAAGGCCGTTAAAACTTCAAGGAAAACCTGATCAGTTTTCCTAGAAGTTGGGGGGCAAATGATATGGGCTGAAAATAAGCCCTAAAGACACATTTAATGTGGTACTAATTAGACCCAGCATGGTCCAGACGTGGGGCCCATTAATGAGGTCAAAAGCCCTATTTTAATATTAATTTTTTAATTAATATTAAGGGTAATAAACAGCTCAGCAATTAGAGTCAGATAAGGATATTACTCCTACCAGACTTAGCCTCCAAGGCACCAAATTCAATATGGAAACTGACTCCAACAAGATAGGATCTGGAACCTTCCTCAAGGCGGTGACTTGCCCACCAAGTCTCCTAACCCTATTACGATTCTAAGGCTCATACAGCCTATATAAAGGGCCAGACCCCTCATCTCAGAACTACGTTTTTTGGCTTGATTCTCAATAACGAGATACGTAGGCATTCTGTGAGGACCGATCAGTCTCGAACACGGAAACAACAATTAAAGCTTGAAGCTCACCATCCCTTAACATTAAATACACACAAACCCTAGTCGCAATTCGATTACTCGATTTTTATTTCATAACAATATTATACAAGTTGGAGTTATGAACCGAGGATCGTTTAATGATTGTCTTTCCATAGTAGTACGCATTGCTTTGCATATCAATATGATTACAACCGTCCATAATTAACCGTATGGGATAGCATACTCATTGGAGGCAATATTAAACACAATATTATGATGATATTACTGAGAAGAGGGAAAGTAAATGCATAGAAGCTGCAAGTAATAGAAGGAACAATTCGAGTTGCAAAAACATTTATCAATGCAAAAATTCTTATGAAATGAAGAATACACCTTGCTTGTGGCTAGCATATACTTATTAAGAAGAACAAATGATTCGTGGAGAAACAATCTATGTTTAAGATGAACAATTTTGCTTCCCTTAAAATATGTTATTGTAATCTATATTGCAAGTCTATAATGCAATGTTTTTACACTTGTCATGAACCTATAAAAACAAAATTCCTATAGGTAATAGACTGAGATTGCAAAGAACAATTTGAAAAAAAAATGGCATATAAATAATAAAATTATAATTCATACCATTTTGCATCAAGTCAATCTGGAATAAGCATATTATGTTAGCTATATTATTAATCTTATATTCAAAAGGCAATTAGGTATTACGTAATATTTGTTAGCATATATAATATTAGCGTATTATTAGATAATTCTATTATTATGTTGGTTTCCTTATTAGGATAATTTCCTTTATTATTGTTGAATGTTGGCTATATAAGCCCCTTTTCTATTGTAATTGAAAACAAGTTTCATTATTATAAAATACTAGTTTTCTCTCTTCTCCCCATACTTTATCATGGTATCTAGAGCTAGGTTGATTCGATCTGGGATCGGTTGATTGAGGGTTGAACGTGATGTTTTCCGCATGTTGGATTAAAACATGTTTTCGATTATTTTTTTCTTCTCGTTTTCTTCTTCAAATTGGTTGGGTCTTTTTCTTGGGTAATATTGATTTTGGTTTTTAATCGTGATTGTTAAGTTTTTTTTCTTCTCGAATCGTTGGGATGAATTCTCTAGTTGGTTGTCTTTTTCTTCTTCGTCTTGGTTGGATCTTTCTTCGGTTAAAACTGATTTTGGTTGGATTTTTTTTCCTACGGGTTTCGTTTTGTTTTGGTTGGGGCTCTCATACACACTCTTTATTCTCTCTCTTTGATGTTATTGGCTCTTTGGTAATTGTTTTTTTCTCTTCTCTTTCCTTGCCCTTCTTCCTTCTCGTGTTCAATGATTGGAGTAGCCCTAGGCACATCTGTATACCTTTTCATCCAGATTCTTCGTTATGATCATCTTTTTCATCATGGTCCTCATCTCTGTCTTTGATATCGATTTCACCGTCATCGTTTTTGTGTCGTTGTGTTTATCGTTATCTTCATTCTCATGCCTTCTTCCATGCCCAAGAACTCTCACATATTTTTTCCATGAACCCTCGCAGGATCTTCTCACACCACGAACTCTCGTAAGGTTTTTTTCTCACTGGCTCTTGATTCTTTCTATCTCTACTAGTTTAGCATTATACATTAGTTTTCTCGGATTTGGACTCGATTTTGGTTTTAGTTGGATATCAGATTTGCATACAAGTTTGTTGGTTAGATTGGATAAAGTTTGTTGGTTATATTTGGATTTGATTCTTGTTTTAAATTAGGTTTGGATTTGGAGTGGGTTTGGATTGGTTATTGGGTTCGATTTGGATTTGGATACAGTTTGTGGATTTGGATTCAGTTTTGATTTCGGTATTGGTGTTGGTATTGTTTTCGATGGTTGCGGTTTGTTTGGATCTTTCTTTCTTGTTCATTGGTTGTAGATTCGTTTGAATTTTGAAATTGTTTCGGTTCGTTATTGATTGACATGGATGGTTCTTCTATTCTTGCTGTTTGGATTTTCTGTTCTCTTTGGTTTTGATTTGGATACAATTGAATTGTTGTTTTGTTTCTGTTTGCTATTGGATAACATGGATGTTTTTTTTCTTTTTCTCTCTTGTTTTGCGGGTGTAACTTTGGATTCATTTAAAAGTGCTTGGCTCATTTGGGTTCGTAATTCTATTTTTTTGACTTGTTTGGAAGCTCTTAATTTTGGATTTAGCAGCTTTGGACTCGCTTGGATACGTTGTTCCGTTTCTTGTTGGCAAACTCCCGATTCTCCATCGTGAGTTTGAGGGGGGATGTTAACATATACAAATTAGCATATTATTAGATAATTCTATTATTATGTTGGTTTCCTTGTTAGGATAATTTCTTTTGTTATTGTTGAATGTTGGCTATATAAGCCCCTCTTCTATTGTAATTGGAAACAAGTTTCATTATAATAAAATACTAGTTTTCTCTCTTCTCCCCATACTTTATCAATATTCCGCTAAACAAAAACACATTCTTTCAGGATAAATGTAAACTTGAATATAAGTGGTTAACCAAAAAAAAACTTCTGTAAAAGTAAATTGTATTTTACTTCAATAATTTAATATATACTTAATATATTGAATATATAGACAAATAAAACTACGAAAATTGAAAAAACGAAGTTATAAATAGTATAAACTAACATTTTATTTACTCAAAAATTGAAAATTAAAAAGAAAATAAGTAAAATGAAAATGACGTGATTTATCTAATAAAATTTTTAAACAAACTCGAAAAGTTATGTAGTATAGGGCTTGATTACGAAAGCTAACACATATTCTTCCATATTTTACATAGATTACAAAGCGATGGCACTATTGTTATTTTCAAAAAATAAGGGTGAAATAGTTATTTCACAATTAATTTATTGGCACTTTTTGCACTTGTATTGAGGTTTAATACATGTTGAAATAAAAAAAATGGGACAAAAGGAGATGGTGTAGTTTATGGCATGAGTTTTAGAGGGGAAATCAGGGGTTCGATTCCCGACACTAACAAAATTTAAACTAATTTTTACACAACTATTAAAAAGGTGGCATTTTTGTTAATTTTCAACAAATATGGGTAAAACAATAATGGGTAAAACAATAATTTCCCAGCCAATAAAATGGTACTTTTTTGCTATATAATAATTGATGTGTGTATTTGTTAATGGACTAATTACTAATTGAGAAAAAGGATCCTGAGATTTATCTCAGGAAACTTTTCCTAAGATATGTATAAAATATATTCTAAATATGAATGGGCCCGCAGGGCTAATTAAAAATATTTGATTTTACAAAATTGCCCATCTTATTTTTACATATAAATCCCATATATCTCAGGTAATTTACCTGAGATACATCTCAGGTTCCCTATCCTCTTACTAATTATAAAAACTCAACTCAACTCAACGTACTCAGTATATCCCGCATGAGCAGGGTCTGAGGGGGGTAGGTTGTACGCAGCCATGCCTCTACCCAAGGATAGAGAGGCTGTTTCCGAATTTTTTGACCCCCGGCAGGAGTCGAACCCATGACCTCTCGGTTCATGGATTGGGCACTTAACCACTGTGCCAACTCAACCCCTCCTCTTACTAATTATGGTTTGTTTAATTATGCATTGATAAACTTGGGACCACCGTCTCCTCTGTCATTAAGAGTTGAGAAATTATGTTCATCCTCCCTTAATTAAATCCAACTCAACAACTTGCTCTACATGCATGATACATGTACTTAAGTTTAATCAAATCTAATCCTGATTTTGTATTTGATTCCTTCTAATTGCATTCAATTATTTGGGTTAAAAATATATTCATACATGCATGTATTTTATTGTGAACTTATTTAAACTTCTTATATTTAGTTAGGGTAATCTAACAATAAGTCAACAATAGACCTATCAAAGACATTAAGCCGTATTGGTAAACAGTAAATATAATTCGGTATTTTTCAACTGGAGATGTTGATAAAATTCCTATTTGAAAACTAAATACAGATTGTACGTACTTTCTAATTCGTGCTATATAGTTGAAATTATATCGATACTTTTGACTTTGCGGTGTAAAATATAGAGACACGTTTTTCTTTCCGAAGTGGATATATAGATCCATGTAAGCATAATGCATAATGCATGTTGTGTTAATATTCGATGGAAAGTGAATTTTGTAAGTTTTTTTTTTAAACAATGAATTTTGTAAGTTCGTAACAATATTGTTTAACAAATTTCACAACATTATTCGAATATAACAAATTTTACGATAATATTTATTATACTTTTTACTTTATTAAATTAGGGACATGATTTGCGTTATCCATCTCTTACCAACATAGCGGATACAAGGTATGTTTAGTTTAGTTTGATTATACAATTTAAAAATTTCTGATCACGTACTAGAGTGATTATTTTTGCATTTTTGCGGTAATATTAAAATTTTGGCAAAGAGTAAATTAAATATAACTAACTTAAAACCCGTGCGATGCACGAATTTTCTTTAATATTATATAATTTTTTAAAAAATTTGAATAATTTTTTGATGACATGAATTTTGTAACTTAAATTTATAAATGATATGATTTGATAATAATTATAAATATAGATATAAACAAAATTACATACATATATATTATTTTTAGAAAAGGAAAAATTTAGTTATAAGATATAGATAAAATGATATGTTTTAACTGAAAAAGGTAATTAATCAATAATAATTATTATGGTATTATTTTATTAAGTACAATTATCCGTAATACTATTGGAAAGGAAGAGGTTTTAGTAAGAGAAAATATAAAAGGTAACGTGTTTTTAGCTGAAAATGTAATTTGTTAGTTATTACTTTTAGTAATCGTAATAATTTTATTTTATTTTATTAAATGTAGTTGTCCATAATATTTTTAGAATATAAAAATGAAATCAATTATTTATTTAAAAATAGGAAAGGAAATATGCTTTTACCAATAATAAATATTCAAGTAAGGATGATTAACTAAGAGAAGAAAGTTTGGAAATAAGATACTTTAGTTAGAAAATATAGAAAAGATATTACATTTTAGCTGAAAAAGGTAATCAATTAGTTATTAGTAATTATAATTTTATTAGTTTATTTCATTAATACAATGACCCGTGATATTTTTGGAAATGAGAGATTCTAGTCAAAAAGTTAGAAAAGATAACGTGTTTTAGTGAAAAAGGTAATTGATTAGTTATTAGAATCTATAATATCATTATTTAATTTTATAAAATAGAAATACATGTTTCTACCAATAATAAATATTTAAGTAAGAACAATTAAGTAAAATAATAAAATTTGAAAATGAGATAGTTTTGATAGAAAATATAAAAAGAAAAAATAATCAGTCAGTTATTAGTAATTATAATATTATTAGTTTATTTCATTAATTAGAACGACCAGATTTTTGGAAAGAAGAAATTTTAGTTAAAAAGGTTAGAAAATGTAATAGCTGAAAAAGTTAATTAGATAGTTATTATTTAGGAGAAATTGAGATATTTTAGTTAGAAAAGATAGAAAAGATATTACCTTTTAGCTCGAAAATGTAATCAGTTAGTTATTAGTAATTATAATATTATTAGTTTATTTCATTAATTAGAACGACCATATTTTTGGGAAAAAAGAGATTTTTGTTAGAAAAGTTAGAAAATGTATTAACTATTAGTTATTATTTAGGGGAAGTGTTGGGAAGAGATACTTGCAATATTTTAAGAAAAAATTGTGTTTTGTTTTTTTATAATTAAGTTAAATCATTAAGGGTAATAAAGTAGAACAATTAAATATGGTAAGTATCATACTGTATCAAAACTTTTAATGTTTCATTTTTTATAATATAGTATAGATATGATTGAAACATTTTAAAATGTACGGTAATAATAGTTAAAGTCAAATCAGCAATGGAGTACTCCTATATCCCTGGAATATGCGTATAAGCACACACAAAATTAAATTATACAGATAATAATTTTATTGAATTTTCCAGGTAATTTTATTTTAATGTAATTGCATTTTGTACCCTTCAACTTTCGTTCAAAAATAATATTATACAATCATTTTGTAAAAAATAGTTTGCTACTCCTAACTTTCAAAATCGAATGCACCCCTTTAACAATTTTTTATTAAAAATATCAATTGTTTTTAACAGTACGAGGGGTAAAATTGGAATTTCAACATTTATTTCAAATAATATTGTAGTTAAAAATCTTTTTATTATACTAAAAACTAGAATTTCAAATTTAAAAAATAATATTAATTTAAGTTGTTTTAAATTTTAATGATAATTTTTTTTAAAATTTTTTAAAATTATATTTTATGATTAACTATGCTGTAATTATATTCAAATATAATTATTCGCTTGATAAATATTTTTTAAATTATTTAGCTTTGTGATTATTTTATTGCATTAAGAATGAAAGTAGATTTTTGTTTAATTTAATTTTTCATGTAAAAAAATCATTAATATAAAATTTTAATTAAATTAAAATTTTAGTTATTAATATTACCATTCAAATTCCAATTCCACCCCTCCAAATATAACATTTTTAACAGAAAATTGTTAGAGGGATGCATTTTGCATCTGATTTTGAAAGTTAAGGGTAGTGAACTATTTTTCCCAAAATTGTACAATTTTGTTTTGGAATGAAAATTTGATGATGCAAAATGCAATTACCTCTTCTATTTTTTAGGTATTAATATTTTGTTATCTAAATTTCCTGAAACATTTTGGGATTTTACATTTGATACAATTCATACATATGAACGTTAGTTCTGTCGAACAAAATTAAATTAGCAAAGTATCGGTTATTGCATGGGTTAAAAGTATGTTAAAGCTAAAAATGGTGCCTTTGTGTTTTTTTTTTTGGTGCATAAAAATGGTGCCTTGGTTGCCAGTCGAATCCATCGTTCCTTCAAAAAAAAAAAAGTCGAGTCCATCGTCGTTCTTGTATATACATTGCGTTTCTTTGATCAAAAAGATATAATGAAAAAGCCTATTGACTTTCGTGTCACCATCTTCCTTAGTCCTGCATGTACTATACTCCGTAAAATCTAGTCCACCCGCATAATTAACTCTGACTCTCAGCTACTTATCCTTCATATTCATACATATGAACCAAACACTATAAGAAACCGGCTTTATCAACGACTTATAATTTGATCGACAGTTATAAAATAGGTGCACTTCGATGGCAAACAAAAATTGGGGGATAATTTTATTCTCAAAAATAAAAAATTGGGCGATAATTTAAAATAAATTACGCGCGGTCGTTATGGACTGACGATCGATGTTCGATTTATTATGACCGATGCTACCCGACCGTTCCTCTTTCTTGTAGTGAAGTACGTACAAATATGTTGAGTTTTTATTAGATTTCTTTTCCTTACTTCCTCCGTCCTACCCATTTATTTATATTTTTGAAAGAGTGTCTGACACGAATATTAAGGTGCATATAAAATATAGTTCCGTAATTTATTTTTACAATTTTATAATTTTGAATATATCTAGAATGTTTATATTTTTATTAAAAAAAGAAAAATTTAAAAATAAGTTATAAAATTATACTTTATATATATTTTAAAAAACGTGCCGGATATTTTCTCAAAAATATAAATAATTGGCTGAATTTGAGGAAATACAACTTTTACAACTTACAAGAGTACGTGATTTCATTCATAAACCAGACATATATTAAAGGAGTTAAAGACTTGTGTGACTGAGTTTTGGTATGTAATTGTGGAAGGGAAGGGAGAGTTGGGTCGATGGTTGACTAGGAATTGGATTAACAGCTCATTCTCACCTCTAAAAGATAAGCTCACGAGTGCAGATGGGTAGGGGTGTACGCGGTTCGGTTGCGGTTTGGTTTTTGACGGTTGATGCGATTTTTTGATTTTGGCGGTTTTGGAAATTTCAATCACAGTCGCAAATGCGGTTGCGATTAACCGCATGATGCGATTGCGATTAACCGCTTCGATTTGCGATTAACCACCTAAGCTTAATTTAATAAAAATTAAAATACAATTACAAGTCGTTAAAAAGAAAAAAAATCAGTACAATATCACTGAATTTTTTGGTGCAAGGCTGCAAGCACATAAGTATAGCCCATTAGTACAATAGCAAATCATCATCTGTAATTCCTGGTGTAGTTATGTCTAGTGCAACAGAATAAACATAATTGATTAGACATAACTATGCAATTTGTAGGTTAGATATTGAATTGGGTTCGAGTAAATGGGCTGGGTAAATATATTTGGTAAATGGGCTGGGTATATTCATATATCAACTCCTAGAAAATGTATATCCACTCCCGGAAAGAAACTTCTATGTGTATAATTTATTAATTTATATAATATAAGATACATTTTTAAAAATATAAATTATTATAAATATATATGTGCGCTTTGTGGTTGCGGATGCGATTTTGCGATTTTTCAATATTCAAATCCGTAACCAACCCGCCCGCAAATATGCAGTTCTTAAAAATTCAATCCGCAACTAACCCGCATTTCACGATTATCCGCAAAATGCGGTTCGGTTGCAAGTGGTTTACGGTTTGATTGCGGTTGAGCGGATAGTCTGTACATCCCTATGATGAGGTATGGAGATTATAGGTATCTTCATATGGGGTCCTCTATACATTAATTAATCTTCATTATCTGATGGGATGTTTCCTGTATTTTTACCTCTTTTTTTTTATTTGGATATATTTCAGGGTCAAGGAATCTTCATAATGTCACAAGAATGAGACAAGCTATTACAGATGGGATTGTATAATAGTATAAACAACATTTATTATTCATTTTATTATATTTTATTACTTGGAATATTATTATGGTACGATAAACTTTAAAGTTTAGAACGTGTTTATGGTGGTAATAGTATATTTAAGACGAATCACTTTTGCTGCTTCTGTTGATGCTTTTCTAACAACAAACTGTAATTTTCATAGCTTGTTATTGTCGTCTAGATTAGGGTCTATTTCCGATGTTTTTCTTACGCATCCACTATTTACTTTTGTTTCTCATGCCTTAGTTCGTTTTTTTCCTAACAATTAGGTTTATGTATTTTATAAGTAAGAACATCTGGAACGGTTAAGTGTAAAATGATTAGCTAAATATTGATTATTTAAAATTCGTTGAATTTATAATGTATTTTACTTCAATGACATTGATCATATTGGTTGGATATATTTTAAAAATGGTATATTATTATTATTATTTTTAATTGTTAAAAATAGAATATATTATTTCAATACGGTGATTGATGATGTAGAAATTTACTACAGTAGCTAAAGATTCGACAAATATTTTTAGTTTGTCTAAATTTTTACCTAAAGGTTTTGTTCCATTGGAATGGACAAAATTTTATAAATTTTCTATAATTCTTATTTAAGGTAATTTATCTTAATTTTTACCGAAGCGCTTTACATGGTTGGAAATACTGTACTTGTTCTAATATTGCAGGATAAACAAAAATCAAATTCCAACTTCTGTTGATGCTTTTCTACCAACAAACTGTAATTTTCATAGCTTGTTATTGTCGTCTAGATTAGGGTCTATTTCCGATGTTTTTCTTACGCATCCACTATTTACTTTTGTTTCTCATGCCTTAGTTCGTTTTTTTCCTAACAATTAGGTTTATGTATTTTATAAGTAAGAACATCTGCAACAGTTAAGTGTAAAGCGTAAAATGATTAGCTAAATATTGATTATTTAAAATTTGTTGAATTTATAATGTATTTTACTTCAATGACATTGACCATATTGGTTGGATATATTTTAAAAATGGTATATTATTATTATTTTTAATTGTTAAAAATAGAATATATTATTTCAATACGGTGATTGATGATGTAGAAATTTATTACAGTAGCTAAAGATTCGACAAATATTTTTAGTTTGTCTAAATTTTTACCTAAAGGTTTTGTTCCATTGGAATGGACAAAATTTTATAAATTTTCTATAATTCTTTTTTAAGGTAATTTATCTTAATTTTTACCGAAGAGCTTTACGTGGTTGGAAATACTGTACTTGTTCTAATATTGCAGGATAAACAAAAATCAAATTCCAAAATTGAAATGAAGCTTTTACCACTTTAACCTGATTCGTTATTTTTTTTTTTTGGACAAACAATTGATTCGTTATTTGTTACTATTATGTTGTGATTAATTTTTTAATACACGCATATCTTATTCTTTTGTTTGATAAGTTTTGAATTCTCGCTATCTAGTAAATACAGCTAGGCCTAT
The DNA here is from genome assembly GCA_036435485.1 of Saposhnikovia divaricata. Classification (NCBI taxonomy): domain Eukaryota; kingdom Viridiplantae; phylum Streptophyta; class Magnoliopsida; order Apiales; family Apiaceae; genus Saposhnikovia; species Saposhnikovia divaricata. Next base: position 129,601,578 of record CM071594.1, on the reverse strand, counting down.
CAATGGATCAGATCGGGTCATCCTAAATCTATATCCGAATTCATTAAGATTTTTCGAATTCGGATAGGATCGAATTAGGAGTCGGATATTTTTTAGGTCGATCCATATCCGATCCGTTCGGATTTCGGGTTATCGGATCAGACTTCCGATCCGTTTAGTAAATTTTAAAAAATATTTTTTTTATTTTTTAAATTTAAAAAATTGTATTTTAAAATTTTTTGACGAAATAAAATTTATGATTATGACATACACATTTTCAAATCCAAATTTATATTTCAAAATAATACTATTTAGATAAAATTTTATATATTATATATGTTATATATATATATATATATAATATATTACATAAATACATCAAATATATAATAAATATAATATATTCCGGTCAGATTGTTATCGGATAGGATCATACAAAATCCATATCCGCTCGTTATCGGATCGGACTTTTATCGGATTGGATCATTAACGGATCGATTTTTTTTTTTGGAAGGATCCATATTTGCTAATTTAACTACGGATCGGATCGGATATCCGATCCATTGACAGGCCTAAATACAGCTAGATTGATATTGTTATGTACTGTAATATTTTCCGATTTTATTGTTATCAACATTCAACAAACAAGAAGAAGTTGTCAGAATTTGTCATTTATTGTTAATTTGTCATTAATAAATTTCTTTCCCATTTAAGGAAATTAGAATACTGTAAATTAACATGAACAATGCTTATCTAGAAAATCAATGTTGAACTAGCATGATAGCCCGTGCAAAGCACGGGCACCATTTAAATTCGTCTAATTTAATTGTTATAATTATTAAGATAGATGATTCGTAATTTTTGAAATATAATAGATAAAAAGTGTGATACATTTAATAAAATATTTAAAGTATGATACATTGTGTGTATACATCTATAAACTATTATCACTGGACAATTCTTTAATGTCACCAAATCGACCAACACTCTAGAAATAACTTGTAAACACGTTTGTCACGAATTTCAACCACCCTACACCTCCGATCGCTCATTCATCTCACTTTTCATCCTCTCACATGAGATCCAAGTTTAAAAAACCTATTCACCCATTCTACCACCGTCATACCAGCACCTTCGAACACTATTAGATTTTGGAAATTTTGGTAATTGCGTTCAAAATTTTAGTGATTTGGATTCAAATTTTAGTGATTTAAGTTGAATGTTCGATCATTCTACTATCATTTTGAATTTTAGTGGTGTAGAGCCTGCTATTGATTTGATTGCAGTAAAATTTAGTGATTTCACTCGTGATTCTAGCGATTGTGTGTGGTGGTGGTATGGCCGTGACGGTGATAGTGGTGTTAGCGATGTGTTGTTAGTGTTGATATTGATAATGATATATGTATTCATAGAAAACTCATGACTTATATATATTTTTTTCTTACAAATTGAACGATAATATGAAATATATGATCTATGATTTAGTTACGCATTATTTATAATTTTATAGTTAATTCTTTCTTTAAACTCCATAAGTAACCAATAATAATTATATAAACGTATATATATATATATATATATATATATATATATATATATATATATATATATATTATTACAAATTGAACGATAATATGAAATATATGTTCTATGATTTTAGTTACGTATTATTTATAATTTTATAGTTAATTCTTCCTTGAAACTCCGTAAGTAACCAATAATAATTATATAAATGTGTATACGCGAAGTTTTATATGAAAAAATCACCTTTTTTAATCTAAAATTTTAAATTTCTTTTAAATACTATATAATTAATTGGTTATTTTTTTGAATTTAATTTTTAAATTCAATTAACCGATCATTATACTTTATGTATTATAAATACAATTTAGTTTTTTTTCTTAAAATATCAATCTTTCATTAACATAACTATACATCTTAATCTCATAATTAATTGTATTGCATCTATAATCTAATTTATAATGGCGTGTCCTAACCAAGTCCAACTACGCTTTTTAATTTAATTAAAAATCAATACAGTGTTTGTATCTCATATCTAAATTATTTAACTGATCACAAAATTATGTTTTAAATTATTGTAACGGGTATATTGAATTTTTTATAACTCGTCAAAAATCATTTTGATCTATACTAAACATAATACACAAACAACATAATTCATTTGATACTCATACTAAACATAATAGATAGATAACATAATTCATTTGATTAAATTTTTTACCCAAGTCCAACTACGCTTTTTAATTTAATGAAAAATAAATACAGTGTTTGTATCTCATATCTAAATTATTTAACTGATCACGAAATTATGTTTTAAATTATTTTAACGGGTATATTGAATTTTTTATAACTCGTCAAAAATCATTTTGACCTATACTAAACATAATACACAAACAACATAATTCATTTGATGCTCATACTAAACATAATAGATAGATAACATAATTCATTTGATTAAATTTTTTAATTCCCAGCAAGGTAGTAATATTAAATAAAATAGAACATGGGAGATATTTGTGCATGTAGTAAATGATTTTTAGAAAGGTAACATAAATTCTTCTTTGGTGTAGTGGTTGGAGATGGGAACATAATTCTTTTCTAATCCAAAGAACTTGGGTTCAAACCTTGGTGCCAACATTTTTTAATATATTAAAATTGCTAGGGGTAAATACGTAATTTACTAAATAAGGGGTAAACACGTAATTTACTAAATAGCCTTGAAAACCTTGTTGGCATATATATATATAAAGGATTACAACACCTTCATTAGCTGTACATAAATTATGATCTTTGCTAACACAATTATGAAACATGCTAAACATATGTATTCAATATATTTCAACGAATCACCGAAGGGATTTTATCTCTTAAATTGATGTGTAAGTTGATTTTATCTATTAAATTTAATATTAAATAGTTTGATATAATATTTATATAATATAATATGTAAATAGTAATTTGGATCACACTACTGGAATTCATCAGAGATTTGAATTGAAATTTGGATCAGTTGATGTGTAGGAGAAAAAAGTGTTGTTATAAAAAGTTGAAGATTATTTGGTAATATTTTTAATATGTGCATGTTTTGATGTAAAATATAATAAAAATAATGTTTTTGGTGAAGTTTGATGTTAAAACTTTACGCAAAAATTGAAAAGCAATTTTTTTCAAAATTATAAGAGACCCGCTTTCTCTAAAAATAACTTTGAGGCCAAAAGAATTTTTCGGAAAAATAAATTTTAAATTTTACCAAACATTTTTTGAAAAGATGTTGATGTTGCTATCTGCAACACAGCCAAACACAACCTAAATAAGATAACAACAACGTGCTTTTGTACAGTATTTATATTATTGATAAGCTTGAGAAGTGTCATCCATGCATTCTTTGCATAATGTCGAGAATTCAAATATTATCGGATGGAAAATGAATGAGGGTAATAAGGATTAATACAAAATATGAAAATACAGCAGATATTTATTAGACCATGTAAGATGTAAATATTATGATTTCAACCAAAATTGTTGTAACAAATTTTTTATCGTCAGACATGGTTCTCAATTGATCAATTCGTATATAATCACACAATGTGGATTATTGTTACTAGCTTATAACCTTTGCAATGCACGGCTTCTTTTCTAATATTTATAATTATTTTATTTTTTTTTAAATATTTATATATTATTTATTTACATATCTAATTGTTGTACACGTTCAATTTAATATTTGTGTTCTATCCTGGATCCTTAAAATTTGATTTAAACGATTTTACAACCCACATGAAATTAACAAAATAATCTTTAATTTAGTAATGGTTTAACAATTATTTTCCAATTAAAACTACGCAAAAACAAAAGAGAGAAGAAATTTACAATTTTTTACGTTGAAAATTCTGTTTGATTTATGAAATCTACTTATATTTCGTTTTGATTATCAAAATACCATTCTTATTATTTGAATATAGTTCTACTAACAACCAAATATAGTTATTATATCCTTATATATAATAAGCATAAGAGGGATATGTTATGCCATATTTTTGGCATGTCTAATAATCTCCTAAATTTCAAAAAATTATTAATTATTAATTCAGATTAATAATTATTACTTAACTGCTAAGTTTTATCCTCTCTCTGAAATGAAAAAAGAATCAATCTCAATCAATCAATAACGGAAAATATCTCCAAACGATATTCTTCAAATCAGGAAGATATCACAACGATAAGATTAAATAAAACAAAATCAATAATTGCCACATTAACAAAATTTATCCCTCAAGTCTCTCGGAGATAGACACAATTAGACAGAACTACGTGAGCTTGATCCTATATAAACATAGGTACGTAGGCATCTTGGCGGATGGAATCCGATATACGAGACAAATCGAGACTGTTTGCACTAATTCACGCAAGTGTACGTGGTCACAAGTAATATAGAATTAAGTTGAGTTCGTTCCCACAGATATCTGGTTTAGGTTTCAATTCAGTTAATGCACCTATGCAACAATGTATGGTTTTTATTCACTGCTAAGACAATTAACAAATTTGAGGGTTGATTAACTAAGATTAACTAAAAACAAATTAACAAACTAAGAATTAATTAACTAATGAGAATTTAAATTGAATTACTTATGCAAGAGAAAACATGGGATCCTAACTTCATTAAATACTTCGCTTAGATCTGACGCCTTTAATCACTATATGTAATGGTTATGATAACTGATCGGATAACACGAAACAAGTACACGCTACCTGTCAGCATACGTATACCAAACTACCCATGCATCCACAAAAGAGATAGAAGATGAATAGACACCAATTATGCTTAGACCCAATATGTCTATAGAATTTGAAAACATAACGGTTGAGGAGCAAGTTATCCATATTGATCACATAGGGCAACATAATATATTTTTATTTATGCTACAAATCATGTTGATAAACAATCATGAACCTATGCTAGCATGGCAAGTTCTAAATCTCAAGATCCACTTTCACTTCACAAGAGATTAACAGATTAGATGTTAGCTACGCATCTATCACTTAAGCATAACCATACGAGGATATCAATTATACATCACACACAGATCTTTTAAGCATCAAGATACTAAAGCTCCATAAATAAATCCGTTAGAATCCAATGACAACGATTAGTTCATAATTGAACTGTTCGTCACCATGGAATTTGATGAAAACATGATGTAAAACAAAGACTGAATAAATATAATGATGCTAGAATAAAGAGTTAAGAAAACAAATCCAAAATCCAGAGTATCGCCTAAGAAAAAAATACAAAAGATGAAGTAGATCTAGATCCATTGCTTGTCACGAGCGTTATTGAATCCTTCTCTGCTTTTCTCCCTTGTGATTCTAAGTTATCATAAGTAATTATTTGAATTACAATGATGCAATGAGTTTAAATAGGCCTTATACAACTTGTCCAGCAAGTAACTACATAAAAATACAATTTAATTTCGAATTAGGGCTAAAAATCAGGACTTTCAGGAATTTCAGCATTCTGGGGTGCACCAAAATCATATGATCATTGTACTACCAAAATCATATGATCCGTTGATTTGAAAATAGACGATCAAGATTATATCACATTAAAAAGAAAATTATAATCTAAAGAGGATATAATTAGAAAATTTTGCATTATAGTGAATTTTAAACAGAAAATTATAATCTAAAAAGATATAATTAAAAAATTTTGTATTAGAATTGAATTTTAAAAGAAAATTATAATCTGACCAGGATATAATTAAAAAAGGTTGTAGTAGAATTGAATTTTATTTATTTATTAGTAATAAAAAAATTCATATTAATTATTTGGGTTTTATCTTGAGATTTAGAAATCAGATTTTGATGATTTTACAATCTACGCGAACCTCAAAATTTTTTATTTAATTTAGTGATGATTTAGTAATTAATATTCAAATTGAAATACTCAGAATCTCAAGAGAAAATATAATTACAAATTTTTACATTAATCCTATTCAATGTAGAGGTCCTACATTGAGAATGCTATTCAATGTAGAAAACTTAATTATATATGATTAAAATCATTGACATATACATTTTCGTATTTCAATATAAATACACTTTTTAGTTTATAACATATTAAAATATAAAATATTTTTTTATGCTAGATCCAACGGTAACCTAATTATATATGATTAAAATCATTAACATATACATTTTCATATTTCAATATAAATACAGTTTTTAGTTTATAACATATTAAAATACAAAATAATATTATATGCTAGATCCAACGGTTTTCATCTATTTATTTTAAGATCTTTATCGCATGGAGGACAAGATTACCGATTATCAAAGTTTTGGACAAAATCCCTTTAACAGTTATTATTAAAATTGTATTTGGTTGTTAGTAGAACTATCTTTATATAATTACATGGGTATTTTGATAATCAAAACGAATTATAAGTAGAATTCATAAATCAAATAGAATTTTCACCGTAAAAAATCGTCAATTTCTTCTCTTCTTTGTTTCTGCATAGATTTAATTAGAAAAAAATTATTAAACCATCACTAAATTAAAGATTATTTTGTTAATTTCACGTGAACTGTAATCGTCCAAATCAAATTTTAATTATTCAAGATATATTACAAATATTAAATTGAACGTGTAAAATTATTTTATATATATCAATTTTTTTAAAAATTTGATATGTAAATTAATAACATATAAATTAAAAAATAATAATATAATTTTAGATATTAAAAAAGGAACCGTGCGTTGCACGGGTTATAAGCTAGTATTATTATAAGCAAATTAGAGATCTTTTGTAGTTTGTAGTTTGGTTAACCAAACAATTCATAATCGTTGGATTTTCAATTCAAGTAGATCATGACCGTTAGATACAACAGTACTAAAAGTTGTTATATACAGAGCTCTATGGTTCGATTCCCGCCAACAACATATTAATTTATATTTATTAATAAAAATTATTATATACAAATATTTAAGGTTTGAATTCTTCCAATAACATATTAAAATTAAAATTAATATTTATAATATTATATTACACTCTAAATAAATTATAAAAAATTAAAATTAACCCGTGCTTTGCACGGGCTATAAGCTAGTAAGTGTAAGAATGATTTTGTCCAAAATTTTGGTGGTTGGTACTCTGGTCTTCAGTAGAACAAAATAAATAAGAACCGTTAGATCATAAAATAAATAGATGAAAAACGATGGATCTAGCATAAAAAATATTTTATTTTAACATGTAAACTAAAAACTGTATTTATATTGTAATACGAAAAAGTGTATGTTAATAATTTTAATCATATAATTTGGTTTTCTACATTGAATAGGATTAGCAATGTTGGTCTTCTACACTGAATAGGATTAATATAAAAATTCGTAATCATAATTTCTCTTGATATTTTAAGTGTTTCCATTTCGATAATAATTTTTATATCATCATTAAAAAGATAATTTTGTGAGCTTCACGTGGGTCGTAAAATCATCCAAACCTGATTTCTAGATCTCAAGATAGAGCCCAAATAGTAAATATAACTTTTTTTAATATTAATAAAAATTAAATAAAATTCAAATGTATCCTATTTTAATTATATCCTTTTCATATTTATAATTTTCTTCTTAAAATTCAATTCTAATATAATTTTTTTTTAATTATATCCTTTTTATATTATAAGTTTCTTTTTAATATGATATAATCTTGATCGTTTATTTTAAAAATATTAGATTCGACGGTTGAGATTATTTTGGTAGTACAGTGACCAAACCAAAAGTCCAAACCAAAATTATGGATAAGATCTCTTCTATGCTTATTATATATAAGGATATAATGAAAAAGTAACGTAACTATTAAAACATATAATAATATTCTTTCAATATATTAGATCAAACAACTTTCATATATTTATTTTAAGATATAAAGATTCTTATATTTTTTTGAAATATTGAATAGTGATGATCAAAATTGTGTATAAGATCACTATTATCTTTATTATATATCTATACTATAATATAATAAGCCAAATGGGGTATATCTGTAATTTGGTTAAACCCACTGGTTATTCCGTTATCCCTTTCATTTACAACCGTTAGATCTGCAACTCAAATAAATGATAACCGTTGGATACAATACTAAAAATTGTTATATATAGAGGTCGAAGTTTCGAATCTCACCAACAACATTTTAATTTAAAAATAATGCTAAAAGATTTTATATAGAATGGTTGAAGGTTCGATTCCCGCCAACAACATATTAATTTGGATTTAATACTAAAATTTGTTATATACGAAGGTCTAAGGTTCGAATTCTTCCAACAACATATTAAAAATAATATTTATAATATTATATATATGCTACAAAATACGTAAATTGTTTGCACTAATACACGCAAGCGTACGTGCTCACAAGTAATATAGAATTAAGTTGAGTTCGTTCCCACAGAGATATGGTTTAGGTTTCAATTCAGTTAATGCACCTATGCAACAATGTATGATTATCCTTCACTGCTTAGACAAATAACAAATTTGGGTTTTGATTAACTAAAATTAACTAAGAAACAAATTAACAAACTAAGAATTAATTAACTAACAAGAATATAATCGAATTACTTATGAGAGAATAAACATGGGATCCTATAACTTCATTAAATACTTCGCTTAAATCTGATGCATTTAATCAATGTATGCAATGGTTATGATATCTGATCGAATAACACGAAACAAGCACACGCTACCTGTCAGCATACGTATACCAAACTACCCATACATCCACAAAAGAGATAGAAGATGAATAGACACCAATTATGCTTAGACATTATATGTCTATAGAATTTGAAAACATAACGGTTGAGGAACAAGTTATCCATACTGATCACATAGGGCAACATAATATATTTCTATTTATGCTACAAATCATGTTGATAAACAATCATGAACCTATGCTAGCATGGCAAGTTCTAAATCTCAAGATCCACTTTCACTTCACAAGAGATTAACAGATTAGATGTTAGCTACGCATCTATCACTTAAGCATAACCATACGAGGATATCAGATATACATCACACGCAGATCTTTAAAGCATCAAGGTACTAAACTACATAGATAAATCCGTCAGAATCCCATGACAGCGATTAGTTCATAATCAAACTGCTCGTCATCATGGGATATGATGAAATCATGGTGAATAACAAAGTATGAACGAATACAAATAAACTAGAATGAAGAGTTAAGAAAACAAATCCGAAATCCAGAATATCCTAAAAGAAGAAAACAAAAGATGAAGTAGATCTAGATCTCCGTTGCTTGTCACGAGATTTGTAAAATCCTTCTCTGCTATTCTCCCTTGTGATTCTAAGTTATCGTCAGTAATTATTTTAATTACAATGATACAATAAGTTTAAATAGGCCTTATACAACTTGTCCATCAAGTAACTACCTAAAAATACAATTTAATTTCGAATTAGGGCTAAAAATCAGGACTTTAAGGAATTTCAGCATTCTGGGGCGCACCCTGCGCAGCTGGGGCGCACCCTGCGCAGCAGGGGCGCAGTCTGCGCAGCTATTAAGGAATTTCAGCATTCTGGGGCGCGCACCCTGCGCAGCAGGGACACAGTCTGCGCAGCGACAGGCTGTTTCTGGCGCACCCTGCGCGGTCTGGGCGCAGTCTGCGCAGCTGAGGTCTGCCGGATTGGTTTTTTTGCTTGTTTCCTTCATTTTAGCCCCTTTTTCTTCCGTTTCTTCTCCGCGAGCTTCCGTCTTCAATCCTTTAGCCTTATAATCTTCATGGAAGCTTAAAGCAAGTTCCCATTCTTCATTCCAATGCTAACTTTCAACTCCAAAATCGACAGAAAACTCCAACCCTAGCTGAAATAACTAATCCTGCACAACTACACAAAACACATCAAAAATACAACATACTTGAGACCAAGTCAATCAATTTAAGCCGAAATGAAGCGATCCAAGTGGATATAAAATCCACTTATCACACCCCCAAACTTAAACTGATGCTTGTCCTCAAGCATAAACAACTAAACACTAACTAATTAGTACCACTTCCGTAGGTGATCACTGTTGCATTTGGCATATGCAACAAGCCCTTTAAACCCTAGGCAACCCTAGTGGACGAGTAAGGTCTCGTGAGGGCCTATAGCGAATGTACCCACAAAATCCTTCTAACTAAACAAAGCAATAAAAATGCAATGCATGAATGCAACTAATATGAAAATGCTACGATCCCCTCGAACTAAATAAAGCCAACTAGCAAGCAAATATCTCAAAGAATGCAACTAAATCCAAACAGAGCTAGACTAAGTCCCCGTATACTAACAATACATGAACAGAAACGTGCGTGTGTGCTATGCTCATCAGAAATACTTCCAAAACTAGATCAAAATCATACATATTCTTCGCTAAGACAATCATAGGTTTATAAATAGAATAGACGGTAAACACTTCATAACCTAAAGACACCTCCATCCTTATCTGAGTTAGCCAGAAATCCATGCTTTATTACTAACAACAACTACGACACATAATATACAAGCATGCTTATTTAACCGTGCAATGGATGAGACCCCAAAAGGCTTATACAATAATACCCATGTAGCGAGCGTCAGGTTAGTGGATCCCAGACTATAAAAGCCTTAGGTCACTAGGCACAAAGTCCCCGCGAACTTAATTGCTTGAGTATTAAAGAGCTCACCCTGGTTAATTATGCATTTAAACAATTTATACATAACAACTTTTTTTTTCTTTTGATTTTTTTTATATATGCAATCTGGAATGAGAATTCTCATTTCCAACCCTAGACTACTCATAAGAATATGAGCCGGCTACTAGCCATTTGACGCCTAACCATTATTGACAATAAGTCACAATTAGCATGAAATTCCTGTTTTCCCCCAAACTTGGACTTTAGTGTTCCTACGCCATCAAGGGAATAACGAAAATTCTAAATATAATCAAGTGATTAAATCTAAAACAACCAACAAGCATGACCTCAATCTAGCCCAAAAGCAAACGATGAGACTGTGTAAAATTTTGTTTCTGAAACATGCAAGTCAATTCCAAGGAACTATAAATCAACCCTCTATTCATCATTACCACACTCAATTAGACATCGACCTACCAATCAGAATTAGCTCATCCTAAGGGATCATGAAATATGCTATGAAATGCAACTAAATGGACTCACATGATAAACAATAACAAAATAACAGAATGTCCTACATGAAATAAACATGCAATAATACGAATGAATATGAATGAATTACACTAAACATGCAAAATATGATATCTATATGAACAATGACACACTAACACTACCACACACTACTTATCCCCAAACCACCCCCAAACTTAAAATATTCAATGTCCCCATTGAATGGAAGATAATACAAGGGATAGTAGGAAACATACCTAATCGTCGGAACCATATGGGTTGCCTTCCACGAAGCGCTGTCGTTAACGTCATTTAGCCGGACATTACTTCCTCAACTCACGGCGGTTTCAAGAGAATAATAGGATCGTCCTTAATAGAAGAAACTTTCACATCCATGCCGACCTCTTGTTTGCTTACATCCAACACATCTCTTCTTTCTCTCTTCACATTGATTCTTCCACCAATCGACTTCTTCTTTTTCTTCTTTTTCTTCCTCACAGCTTTAAGGTGTTTATCCCTTTCAGCCGACTGAACAGAACACTCTTCTACCTCATCATCAACTATCCACCTTCTTAACACATTATCATGCCCTTCTTCAAAATCACTAACTCATCATTCAAAAGAACATACCTCAAATGTGGTGGAAGTGTTCCGAGCTTTACATTCGAGAGATCTTGTATGGAAGGTTTAACAGCATCACTTTTCCCGAGCATCTTAACTGAGTGAAAGTCCTCCGAAAAATTTGTAACACTAGGCAATGCATCCAATTTTAAATCACCTGTTTCTTCTTGGAGAGACAACTCGAGGGAGTCACAAGTGTTATGCTCGAGCATATTGGTATCAGTTTCATCAGCAAGAGATTCCACAGAAAAGCACACTTCTGGATCATCTGAAATCTTCTTAGGAGCAAACACATTAAAGGTGGCCTTATCATCTTGAACCCGAATAGTTAGCTCCCCTTTTTGCACATCAATTAAAGCTCGGCCGGTGGCTAGAAAGGGCCTTCCCAAGATGATGGGAATCCTCTTGTCTTCCTCAAAGTCAAGAATGGCAAAATTGGCCGGAAAGATAAACTCATCCACCTTTACCAAGACATCCTCCACTATACCTCTAGGATATGTAATCGACCGATCAGCCAGCTGTAACGAGATATTTGTAGGTTTCGGATCAGGTAGACCAAGTTGCATTAAGACAGACAAAGGCATGAGATTGATACTAGCTCCCAAGTCACAAAAACACTTGTCAAAAGATAAGTTGCCAATAGTGCACGGGATGGTGAAACTTCCCGGATCTTTAAACTTAGGAGGCAACTTTTGTTGCAGAATAGTACTGCACTCTTCCGTCAAATCAACGGTCTCTAATTCATCGAGCTTCAACTTCCTTGATAAAATCCCCTTCATGAACTTAGCATAGCTCAGCATCTTTTCTAAAGCTTCCGCAAAAGGAATATTAATGGACAATTTCTTGAAGACGTCGAAAAATTTCTGAAATTGCTTTTCTTGACTTTTCTGCGAGCGTCGAGGATATGGAGGAGGCGGATAGACATGATTGCTCATTGTAGACTACTCCGGAGTAGAATTTTCAGCAGACTTCTTGCTCTTTTCCACTTCACCATCTAGCTGATCATCCACCAAGTCAGATTTTTCAATTTCGGGCACTGCAGATTTTTCAAATTGTTGATTCTGAACTTCTTCATCTTCCTTAGCTGCTAAATTCGGATCTTTTGTAACCTTTTACGATCTCAAAGTTATTGCTTTCACCTGCTCATGGACTTCCCTCTTGCCTGGATTAGCCTCCGTATCACTAGGAAGAGTTCCTTGCGGCCTATTAAGTAAGGCACTTGCAATTTGGCCAATCTGATTCTCCAAGGTCTTGATTAAAACCGCTTGGCTCTTGCACATCAACCTCAATTCTTCCAATTTAGTTTTTTCAGAAAAAGATTGCCCCACACTTGCATGAGGCTGTTGCTGAAATCCTGGAGGTTGGAATTGTTGCCTCGGAGCATACTGCTGCTGATAGCCTTGATTGCACGGCTTAGCTCCGTAATGCTGACCCTGAAACTGTTGATAAGGTTGCTGTGATTGTTGAGCACCTTGATTATTACTCCAGCTGAAATTATGATGGTTCCTGTTGTTCGGATGATAGGTGGCTGGAACTGGTGCAGCAGGTCTCTGAAAATTACTCACAAATTGTGTTGATTCAGAAGAGATAGCACACTGATTCGTCTCATGTGCGCCCGCACATAGCTCACAAACACTAGCAACCTGCTGAACTCCATAGTTCGTAAGAGAATCCACCTTCATTGTCAAAGCCTTCAACTGAGCTGCAATAGCTGAAGCTGCATCAACATCAAGAATTCCTGCTACTTTGCCTTGAGATAGTCTCTGAGTTGGATTCTGATATTCATTAGCAGCCGTCGTCTCGATTAGATCATAAACCTCCTCATAGCTCTTAGCCCATAGAGCTCCACCTGATGCTGCATCTAGCAAAGGTCTAGATTGTGCTCCCAGCCCATTGTAGAAACCATTAATCACCATCCAGTCAGGCATACCATGATGAGGACACTTCCTTTGCATCTCCTTATATCGTTCCCAAGATTCACATAAAGATTCACCAGACTGCTGTGAAAATTGAGTTAGAGCGTTCCTTATTGCTGCTGTTTTAGCCATGGGGAAGAATTTAGTAAGAAACTTCTGAGCAAGATCCTCCCAAATAGTAATGGAACCGGCTGGTAAAGAGTGTAACCAGCCCTTAGCTTTATCCCTTAACGAGAATGGGAAAAGTCTCAATTTGATAGCATCTTCCGACACACCGTTGAACTTGAAAGTGTCGCAGATGATAAGTGGATTTTATATCCACTTGTTTTCCGCTAATTGGACCTAGATTGATGGTTTTTTCTTAAGTATGTTGTGTCTTTTAATTCATTTCTTGTTAATTAAGTTTTTGTTGTGCAGAACTCACAACTGTAGGTATTGTGGCGATAAAAGGTTAAAAACGGTGGATTTCTATCTCAATTTTATCAAGTGGATTGGCTATGAGGAAATAAGAATTATCACAAAAATACGAAGAGTGATATTTTCTTAAAGCTGGAACCCCGGTTGGAATTGTTATATTTTTCGTTAAGCGAAAGGATTTCAGTTTTAGATCCTCAAGAGACCGCAGCTTAGGACTTAAAGATTTATTTATATTAATAAATATTTTATTTAATTAGAAAATTATATTTATAAATATCTAATAATAGTAGATATTTTTTTTTATAATTTCCGAATTAAATTAATTATTTATTAATTAGAGATTATAAGTTGTGCGGGTTAAAAAGCAAATTTACGGAACCAGTTCTTGTTCCTTAAAATATGAAGCACGCGGCAAAGGAAAGAAATAGAAAAGAAAAGTAAAAGAAAAAAAAAAGAAAAAAAAAGAAAAGAAACAAAAAAAAGAAAGACAAAGCACTGAACATGAAAAAAAGAAAGGAAACAAAAAAAAGGAAAGACAAAGCACTGAACATGCATACTGTCGGCCAGAGAAAAATTGGACCCTCACGCGCGCTGTAGCGCGTGTTGCACACGCGCCTGAAGAAAAGAAGAGAAAGCCGCGCGTGTCCTGCACGCGCGGGGCCTGCGACTGGGATTGTTTTTTTGGACGGCTGAGTGCAGTGGTTGCAGTGGGTTCTAATGCTTTCGGCTGTGTAAATTATTTGGGTGTTGTATTTTTTTTTATTTCTTTTTAATTCTTTTCATTTTTATTTTATTAAGTGGGTGTGCTAATTTTTGCTATAAATAGGCCTAGTTCTTGAGCATATTTTCACACAACAATTTGGAGAGCAACATTCTCTCTTGTAATTCTCTCTATATTTTCTTTGTAATTTTAGTGTAATTTTATACACTTAAATTTTCTACAATTTTAGCATAAGTTTTATTTTGGTTGAAGAAATTACGAGAATCTTTTGGAGTGCTCTTCTCTTCGGTGGAAGCTATTTCGATTTTATTTTCTAATTTATTATTTTACAGGGAATTATCGGAGTTCTTGTGGAAATTATTTCGGTTTTATTTCCTAATTTCTTATCTTACAGGAATTATAGAAGTGCTCGTTTCTTGCAGTGGAAATTATTTCGGTTTTATTTTCTAAACTCTTATAATTTTATATTTTATTCATGCAATTTTATACCATGTTTTCAATTAATCCCAAGATAATGATTCGTTCGATTATGAACTCATCGCCGTATTGGGATTCTAATGGATTTATTTACGTAATTTAGTAATTCGATGCCTTAATAAATTCTGTTATGATAAAAATTCCGATTGCCTAACGTGGTTGCTCTTAATTTATTAGATGCGTAGCTATCATCTAAATTATTAACTTTTAATGAATGCGAAAGTGGATTTGAGAATTTAGAATTTGCCATGTTAGCACGGGTTCGTAATTATCATTTATAACTACGATTAGTGGTAGGGTTTTGAATCACATCGCCCTGTGTAGCCATAAACCAGGAATTTATTCGTAAACCAGTTATGTTTTCAAATCTTATAGACATATAGGGTCTAAGCATAAATGGTGTCCACACAACTTCTATCTTTTTAAGTGGATGTTTGTATGGTTTGATATAAGTTAAGGCTGAAAGGCGCTTATGTTAGTTTCGTGTTCCCGGCTAGCTTTTGTAATTATCAAAATCACTTTGAATTAAGGCATCAATTCTAAGTGAAATAAATAATGAAGTTAGAATCCCATGTTTATCTCATATAATAATTCCTTATCATATTATTTGAAACACGTTAGTCGTTATTTTATTAATTAATTGTGATTTGAAACAAACCAACCATTTCCGTTCGTTCAGGCTTCTATAATTAACCGAACATTGTTGAATAAACGTATTTACTTAATTACACCAAGTCTTCGTGGGAACGATCCTTACTTCCCTATATTGCTTTTGGACTGCGTATACTTGCGTAGAGAAAATAGCGAACAAGTTTTTGACTTGCGTAGAGAAAATAGCGAACAAGTTTTTGGCGCCGCTGCCGGGGACTCGGTGTTATTTTGTTTATGTGTTTTACTACAATAGAAGTTAATTTGTTTGACTTGAACATTTTATATTATATTTTGAAGTGATTATTTGTGTTCAGATACTTGGAATTTTATGCTAACACGTGCTAAAGCATTAAAGGCCAAACAAGTACTTAAACTAGCAAATACTCACAAGATGGACGGAGAAGCTAAAGTAGTTGCACCTGCAGCAGCAAGGGCTTTAATGGACTACTCGTAACCGAAGATTGATGACATTCAGTCAAGTATCATTCGTCCAGCAATTGCGGCTCCTACATTTGAAATTAAATCTAGCACTATTCAGATGGTGCAGAATCCAGTACAGTACGGAGGAACTGCAACGGAAGATCCTAACTTACACATTAGGAACTTCATAGAAATATGCGACACATTCAGATTCAACAATATGTCAGATGATGCTGTGAAGTTGAAACTCTTCCCGTTTTCCTTAAGAGACAAGGCCAAAGGTTGGTTACACTCTCTGCCACCGGGATCTATCACCACTTGGGCTGATCTAGCTCAGAAGTTTCTTATCAAAATTTTCCCCATGGAAAAGATTGCAGCTATAAGGAATGCTATCACGCAATTTTCTCAACAGTCTAGTGAATCTTTATGTGAAGCGTGGGAAAGATACAAGGAAATGCTTCTACAATGCCCCCATCATGGCATGCCAAATTGGATGGTCATAAACTGTTTCTATAATGGACTAGGAATGCAATCAAGGCCAATGGTAGATGCAGCTTCAGGGGGAGCATTATGGGCTAAAAGTTATGAGGAAGCCTACGATCTTATCGAGATGATGGCAGCTAATGAATATCAAAACCCAACTCAGAGAATGCCACAACAGAAGGTAACAGGAATTCTTAATGTCGATACAGCCACTTCCTTAGCAGCTCAGCTAGAGGCTTTGAACTTGAAAGTAGACTCTTTGACAGCACAAGGATTTCATCAAGTTGCTAGTGTTTGTGAATTGTGTGCGGGCGCACATGAATCAAGCCAATGTGCCATCTCAAACGAGTCGGTTCAATTCGTAAGCAATTTCCAAAGACAGCAACAGCCAGCTCCAAATTCCTACCATTCGAACAACCGAAATCATCCAAATTTCACTTGGAGCAATAATCAAGGAGGAGCGCAACAATCAAATCAGCCCTACCAACAATTTCAAAATCAGCAGTTTGGAGCTAGGCCATATAATCCATCTGGATTCCAGCAACAGCAGGGGCACCAATATCAGTAACAATATGCCCCACGACAATTTCATCCTCCAGGATTTCAACAACAGTCCTATGGGAATTCTGGGCAATCAGCTTCTAGTGAAAAGACAGAATTGGAGGAGTTGAGGTTGGCGTCAAAAAGCCAAGCGGCTTCGATTAAAAATCTGGAAACTCAATTGGGATAACTCGCTAGTTTCATGATGAGCCGACCACAAGGAACACTCCCAAGTGATACTGAAGCTAATCCGGGGAGAAAGAACAACCAAGAGCACATTAAAGCCATCACTTTAAGATCGGGGAAAGTCACAGAAGGTACTGAATTGGAAAGAGCAAAAAGAATTCTGCCCGATGAAGAAACAGTGAACTTGGGAGACACCGAGGACAAGGGTAAGGCTCCAATTTCAAGCACAGAGGTAGAAGAAAGTGTACCACCTCCTAAACAATCAATCCTTGCACAGAAAGAAGCAGAAGAGCATGTCTATCCACCTCTGCCATTTCCTCGACGTTTGCAAAAACAGAAACTGGACAAGCAGTTTGGCAAATTTCTTGAAGTCTTTAAGAAATTACATATCAACATTCCATTTGCTGAAGCCCTGGAACAAATGCCGAGTTATGCCAAGTTCATGAAGGGCATTCTATCGAGAAAGATAAAAGTTGAGGACTTAGAAACTGTTGCTTTGACAGAGGAGTGTAGTGCGGTATTGCAACAAAAGTTACCGCCTAAGCTAAAAGATCCTGGCAGTTTCACCATACCATGCACCATTGGGAATTTGTCTTTTGACAAATGTTTATGTGATTTAGGAGCAAGCATCAACCTCATGCCATACTCAGTTTTCTTACAACTTGGCCTTCCTGAGCCAAACCCGACGAACATGTCACTTCAGTTAGCTGATCGCTCTATCACTTATCCTCGGGGAATTGTTGAAGATGTCCTAGTGAAAGTAGACAAACTTATCTTTCCAGCTGATTTTGTCATACTGGATTTTGAAGAGGACAAGAAGATTCCTATCATTCTTGGTAGACCATTCTTAGCAACGGGGCAGACTTTGATCGATGTCCAAAAGGGGGAACTGACGATGAGGGTGCACGATCAAAATGTCACTTTCAATGTTTTCAAAGCTATGAAATTTCCAACAGAAGAAGAATAGTGTCTGAAAGTAGACTTGATTGAGTCTACGGTACAAGAAAAGTTGGATCACATGTTCATGAATGACACTTTGGAAAAGGCCCTCAGTGGAGAGTATTCATTAGATGAAGATGATATAGATGAACAATTGCAATATCTGGATGCTTTGCCGTGGCAAAGAAAATTTGAAAGACCAGTTGAATCATTGGATCTGCCAGAACTAAAGGGGCCGCATCAGCAAATGAAACCATCTATCGAGGAAGCTCCAACTCTAGAGCTCAAACCACTTCCTAATCACTTAAAGTATGCTTCTCTTGGTGAATCATCTACCTTACCTGTGATTATATCTGCTAACCTTTCAGACTCTGAGGAAGACAAGCTTTTAAGAGTCCTGAGGGAATTCAAAACAGCCATTGGTTGGACCCTAGCGGATATCAAAGGCATCAGCCCAGATTATTGTTAACATAAAATTCCATTGGAAGAAGGTAGTAAACCAACAGTGGAGCATCAAAGGCGGATAAATCCTCTTATGAAAGAGGTAGTGAAGAAAGAAATCATCAAGTGGCTGGATGCAGGGATTATTTATCCCATTTCTGACAGTGCATGGGTGAGTCCAGTGCAATGTGTACCGAAGAAGGGAGGCATGACTGTGATTACCAATGAAAAGAATGAACTCATCTCTACTCGCACAGTCACCAGCTGGCGAATCTGCATGGACTACCGGAAGTTGAATAAAGCCACAAGGAAGGATCATTTTCCCATTCCTTTCATTGATCAGATGCTAGATAGACTAGCCGACCATGAATATTACTGCCTTCTGGATGGTTATTCTGGATATAACCAAATCTGCATTGCTCCTGAGGATCAGAAGAAAACAACATTTACATGCCCGTTCGGCACTTTCGCCTTTCGGCGGGTTTCTTTTGGCTTGTGTGGAGCACCTGGTACTTTTCAAAGGTGCATGATGGCCATCTTCTCAGACATGATTGGCAAGACTGTTGAAGTCTTCATGGATGACTTCTCGGTATTCGGTCTATCTTTTGATGAATGCTTGCAAAATCTTGGCTCGGTGCTGAAAAGATGCGTGGAAACTAACCTAGTGCTCAATTGGGAGAAGTGCCATTTCATGGTACAAGAAGGAACTATTCTCGGGCACAAAGTGTCAAGGAAGGGTCTAGAAGTGGACAGAGCAAAGATAGAAGCTATTGAAAAGCTGCCGCCGCCTAATTCAGTGCGAGGGATTCGCAGTTTCCTTGGGCACGCAGGTTTCTACAAGCGTTTCATCAAGGACTTCGCAAAAATTTCCAAACCTTTGTGTCAGCTGCTGGAAAAAGATATTCATTTCAAATTTGACCAAGAATGTCTTACAGCATTCGAGACTTTGAAGAAGAAATTGATTTCAGCACCCGTGATCATTGCTCCAGACTGGAGTGATCCTTTCGCTATGATGTGTGATGCTAGCGATTACGCAGTTGGGGCCGTTCTTGGCCAAAAGAAAGATAAAATGTTTCATGTCATCTATTATGCAAGCAAAACCCTCAGCGATGCTCAATTAAACTACACTACCACTGAGAAGGAACTGTTAGCCATAGTTTATGGTTTTGAAAAATTCCGTTCATACTTGCTTGGCGCAAAGGTAACTGTGTACACTGATCACGCGGCTGTCAGATATCTGCTCTCTAAAAAGGACTCCAAACCTAGGTTGATTCGATGGATTCTTCTGCTGCAAGAATTCGATGTGGAAATCAAGGATAGAAAAGGGACAGAAAACCAAGTAGCCGACCATCTCTCACGATTGGAAGACCTTGGGAAGACATCCCAAGACAAAACCGTCATTAATGAATCCTTTCCTGATGAACAGTTGTTTGGGGTACAAGAAGAAGAGCCTTGGTTTGCAGACATTGTGAACTTTCTGGTGAGTCGAGTGATTCCTCCCGAGCTCTCTTTTGCACAAAGAAAGAAATTCTTGCATGAAGTCAAATGGTATCGTTGGGACGAACCATATCTGTTTAAACAAGGAGCCGATCAGGTGATTAGGAGATGTGTGCCATACAGTGAAACAGAGGCTATTCTAAGGGATTATCATGCCACGACATATGGTGGCCATTATGGAAGTGAAAAGACCGCAACTCAAATTCTTCAAGCGGGATTTTATTGGCCATCCCTTTTTAAAGATGCCCATCAGTTTGTGCTGAAGTGTGATCGTTGTCAGCGTGTTCGTAACATATTTAGGAAGGATGAGATGCCCCTCAATATAATGCTAGAAGTGGAAATCTTCGATGTTTGGGGCATCGATTTCATGGGACCATTCATTTCCTCATGTAGCAACCAATACATCTTGCTGGCCGTTGATTATGTTTCCAAATGTGTTGAAGTCAAGGCACTTCCGACCAATGATGCCAATGTCGTGCTCAATTTCCTTCACAAGAACATCTTCACAAGATTCGGCACTCCTGATAAGTGGATTTTATATCCACTTGGATCGCTTAATTTCGGCTTAAATTGATTGTCTTGGGCTCAAGTTGTTGTAGATTTGATGTGTTTTGCTTAGTTGTGCAGGATTACGAGAATGTTGACTAAGGTGGATGCTTTTATAATTTTTTGGGAATTAATTGATTAAAATTCGGATTTTCGAGAAGGGTTGCACAGTTTACACTGTTTTGGCCATATCTTGAGTTCTAGAAGTCCGTTTTAGGCCCGTAAGCAGTCCACGCGAAGATAACGAGATTTCCTATCATTCTAAGATAGTCCAGAGGTCCAATTACGTGGGGAACGTTCCAGAAAATCTGAAGAAAAGTCAGCCACGAATTTTCCTTACAAAACATAATCAAATTAGGAAACGTATCTTGCAGAAATTCTATTATAATTCTGTTTTGTATTTTCTTGCTGGGCAAGACTTGTAGTGCCTATATAAACACATCATACCATTGTAATAGAGATAGACATATTATTAGTTATTATTATTGTAACATAGCTTAGATCTGCAAGGGGGAAAAGGAGAGAAGGATTCAACGCTAGTGACAAGCAACGGATCTAGATCTACTTCAGCCTTTGTGTTATTCTGGATTCTAGATTTGTTTTCTTAACTCTTTGTTTATTAATATAATTACTTCTTTTATTCATATCTTGTTTTATATCATGTTTTCATCAAATCCCATGACGATGAACGGTTCAATTATGAGCTAATCGTTGTCATGGGATTCTAACGGAGTTATCTATGTAGCTTAGTAGTTTATATGCTTTAAAGATTTATGTGTGGTGAATTCTTGATATCCTCGTATGGTTGTGTTGCATGTATTTAGATGCGTCGCGAACATCTAATTTGTTAATCTCTTGCTAAACGAGAGTGGATCTTGTGATTTAGAATTTGCCATGCTAGCATAGGATAGGTTGATGTTTTAACATCATGATTTGTGGCGTAAATAGAGATATTATGCTGCCCTATGTGATCTAAGTGGATAACTTGTGCTTAAACCTTTATGTTTTCAAATTCTATAGAGATATAGGGTCTAAACATAATTGGTGTCTACCCATCTTCTATCTCTTTTGTGGATGCATGCGTAGTTTGGTATTAGTATACCGAGAGGTAGCTTTTACTTATTTCGTGTTGTCCGATCAGATATCAAAACCATCACATGTATTGATTAAAGGCTGCGACTCTAAGTGAAGTAGATAATGAAGTTAGAATTCCATGTTATTCTCATATAAGTAATTTGATTTTAGATCTCATTAGCTAGTTAATTCTAAAATTGCATATTAGTTAAATTTAGTTAATTAAAATCTCAATTAATTACTTGTCTTAGCAGTGAATTAAGATCATACATTGTTGAATAGGTGCATTTACTGAAAAGAACCATAACCTGATCCCTGTGGGAACGAATTTGGACTTAACCTTATATATTACTTGTGACCACGTACGCTTGCGTGATTTTGTGCTAACAAGTTTTTGGCGCCGCTGCCGGGGATCATCGGTGTTTTGTTTAGTTTATGTGCTTGTCATCAGTGGTCATTAGCGTTCACTGACTCGGATTTCTTACTTAGTTGTTTGTTTCGTGGTGTTTTCAGGTACTTGAACGTGTATGCGAACACGTTTGCAGGCTCGTAAGGAAAAACTGGCAGAAGAAGAACTTGAAACTACTGTAGAGATGGCAGAATTACCAACAGCAGTCAAGGCTTTGAAGGACTATTCGCAGCCAAAGATCAATGACATACAATCTAGTATTGTCAGGCCAGCTATTGCAGCGAACAACTTTGAGATCAAGCCGAGCATAATTCAGATGGTGCAGAATTCGGTTCAGTTTGGGGGTGCTTCTACGGAGGATCCTAACATGCATATTCGGGACTTTATCGAGATCTGCGACACTTTCAAATTTAATGGTGTGTCGGAGGATGCTATCAAGTTGAGACTTTTCCCATTTTCTTTGAGAGATAAGGCTAAGGGCTGGTTACATTCTCTACCAGCTGGTTCCATTACTACATGGAATGATCTTGCTCAGTAGTTTCTTACTAAATTCTTCCCTATGGCGAAAACTGCAGCAATACGGAACCAGTTAACTCAATTTCAGCAGCAATCTGGCGAGTCTTTGTGTGAGTCTTGGGAACGTTACAAGGAGATGCTTCGTAGGTGTCCACATCATGGCATGCCTGATTGGATGGTTATTAATGGTTTTTACAATGGGTTGGGAGCACAGTCTAGGCCTTTGCTAGATGCAGCATCAGGTGGAGCTCTGTGGGCGAAGAGCTATGAGGAAGCTTATGATCTTATTGAGATGATGGCTGCTAACGAATATCAAAATCCAACCCAGAGGCTTTCTCATGGTAAGGTAGCAGGTGTTCTTGAAGTTGACACAGCTTCAGCTATTGCAGCTCAGTTGAAGGCTCTTACGATGAAGGTGGATTCTCTTGCTAATTATGGGATTCAGCAGGTGGCTAGTATTTGTGAGCTATGTGCGGGCGCACATGAGACAAGTCAGTGTGCTATCTCTTCTGAATCAGTACAGTTCGTTAGTAATTTCCAGAGACCTGCTGCACCAGTTCCAGCCACTTATCATCCGAACAACAGGAATCATCCTAACTTTAGCTGGAGCAACAACCAAAGTGCTCAACAACCTCAGCAGTCTTATCAGCAGTTTCAAAGTCAGGAAGCTAGGCCATTCAATCAAGGCTATCAACAGCAGTATGCTCCAAGGGCACCATATCAACCTCCTGGATTTCAGCAGCAACAACCCCAGGCTCATGCGGGGCAATCATCTAATGAAAAATCAGAAATGGATGATATGAGGATGATGTTGAAGAACCTTCAAGCTTCTCAAAAGATCTTGGAAAACCAGATGGGACAGATTACAAGTGCTTTGTTGAACATGCAACAGGGGACTCTTCCTAGTGATACGGAAACAAATCCAGGCAGAAGGGGGAACAAAGAACAGGTTAATGCAGTGACTTTGAGATCAGGAAAGGTTACAGCAGGCCCTCAATCAGCAGCTGAAGAAGATGAAGATGTTCAGAATCAGCAGGTTGAAAAATCTGTAGTGCCAGAAATTGAGAAATCTGACTTAGTGGCTGATCAGGTTGATGGTGAGAAGAGCAAGAAACCTGTTGAAAAGTCTACTTCGGAGCAATCTTCAAAGAATAATCAATTCTATCCTCCTCCTCCGTTTCCTCGACGCGTGCAGAAAAGTCAAGAAATTCAGTTCCAGAAGTTTATGGATGTCTTCAAGAAATTGTCCATTAACATTCCTTTTGTTGAAGCATTGGAGCAGATGCCGAGGTATGCAAAGTTCATGAAGGATATTTTGTCACGAAAGAGAAGGTTGGAAGAATTTGAAACAGTGGCATTAACGGAGGAGTGTAGTGCAGTTCTGCAGCAGAAGTTGCCACCCAAACTTAAAGATCCGGGAAGTTTCACCATCCCTTGCACTATTGGCAACCTTTCTTTTAGCAAGTGCTTATGTGATTTGGGAGCTAGCATCAATCTCATGCCCTTGTCTGTTTTCAAGCAGCTTGGTCTGCCGGAGCCAAAGCCAACCAACATCTCTTTGCAGTTGGCTGATAGGTCAATCACTTATCCTAGGGGCATAGTGGAGGACGTTTTGGTGAAAGTTGATAAGCTCATATTTCCTGCTGACTTCGTTATCTTGGATTTTGAAGAAGACAAGAAGATTCCCATAATCTTGGGAAGGCCTTTTCTAGCTACAGGCCATGCTTTGATTGATGTGCAAAAAGGAGAGCTTACAATGAGGGTGCAAGATCAGAATGTCACCTTTAATGTTTTCAAGGCTATGAAATTTCCAACTGAGGATGAAGAGTGTTGTAGTGTGGAAATAGTTGATACGGGTCAGAGAAAGGAACTTGATCAGTTGTTGAGCGAAAAGTCGGACACACACGTACTAAAGCATCACATCAGTGATTCCTTTGGAAATTCTTCAATTCGAGATCTTTCGAGTGTAAAGCTTGGAAAACTTCCACCACATTTGAAGTATGTCCTTTTGAATAATGAGTTAGTGATTTTTGAAGAGGGGCAAGATAACGTGTTGCGAAGGTGGAAAGCTGATGATAAGGAAGAAGAAAGCTTGACGTTTGAGTTGGAGAAGCACATTAGAGGTGTGAAGAAGAAAAAGAAGAAAATTAAGCTGTTGGATAGTAAAATCAGGTCGAAGTCTGAGGGAAGAGAATTGTGGAAAGCAAGCAAACAAGAAGTCAACGTTCGTATGAATGGTCTATCTGTTGAAGACGGTTCAGTTATTCTTTTAAAACCGCCATGAGTTGAGGAAGTAACGTCAAGCTAGTGACGTTAAAGAAGCGCTTCGTGGGAGGCAACCCACGCCTTCGTGAAGAAAAAAAAAAGTGTGTGAAAAAAATGAGTGTGTGAGTGTTGTGTGAAAAAAAAAAAAAATAAAAATAAAAAAAAATTTATTGGGCGTGTCACGCAGGCTGCGCCTGCGTTACGCAGGTTGCACCTGCGTTTCTGGATGTGGCGCAGGCCGCGCCTGCGTTACGCAGGCTGCGCCTGCGTTACTGTATAACAGGCAGGCTGCGCCTGCTTTTGTGCAGGCTGCGCAGGTTCAAATTTTTTAGTTAGTTTTTTTTATTTTGTTTTTTTTTTTCCTCTCCTTTCTTTTCTTCACTTTGTATTAAAAAAAAAAAAAAAAACAAAAATTCAAACCCCAAATTTTATCCTAATCCTATTTCAATTCCAAAACCCCCATCTCTCTTCCAAAATTCTAAACCTATTCTAATTCTTTTTCTTTAATTCATCAAATCCTATTTCTATCTTACATCAAATTTCATACCCACCCAAAATTTTTCCTTTTCACATTAATTTTATTCATCCAATCCCTCCATTATATATACACACCCATACATACAAATCCAATTCCTCTTCTATTTATTTAAATTCAATTCTAAAGAGGAATTAATTACAAGTTCACCTCTTTGATTCGTAATTGGGTTAAATCTTCTCTAATATTATTTTTATTACGAATTTGTGTTCTTGTAATTGGGGGTTTTGTAGGATTCTTGTTATTTGGGAGGTGGCTAGTCTATGGAGCTCGTACGCATTATCCTCCACCAGATTCATCCGAGGAGGGTTATGATTCAGCTGGGCAGGTATGTTTTCTATTTTCCCTCGTATTTACTTCCATTCAATGCGGACATTGAATATTTTAAGTTTGGGGGTGGTTTGAGGGATTAGTAGTTGCTGTTGTATATATGTGTTCATGTAGGATATCATGTTTTGCATGCTTAGTAGTAATTCATTCATGTTATGTTCGTATTATCTACGTTTGTTTCATGTAGGACATCCTGTTTTTATTTTTCGTATATCATGTGAGTTCATTCTAGTTGCATTGTCATGGCATGCATATTTCATGATCCCTTAGAACGAGCTAATTCTGATTGGTAGGTAGGTGTCTAATTGAGTGTGATAATGATGAGTAGAGGGTTGATTTATAGTTTCTATGAAATTGACTTGCATGCTTCAGAAACAAAATCTTTTCACAGTCTCGTTGGGTGCTTTTGAGCTAGGTTGAGATCATGCTTGTTTGGATGTTTTGAGATTTAATCACTTGATTATATTTAGAATTTTCATTATTCCCTTGATGGCCTAGAACAATTAAGTCTAAGTTTGGGGGAAAACATGGATTTCATGCTTAAATTGTAAATAATTGTCAATAATGGCTAGGCGTCAAATGGCTAGTAGCCGGCTCATATTTATATGAGTAGTCTAGGGTTGGAATTGAGAATTCTCATTCCAGATTGCATAAAAAAAAAAGCAGAAAGAAGAAAGAAAAGAAAAGAGAAAAAAAAAAAGAAAAAAAATGATGTCAATTGTTTATATGCAAAATTAACCAGGGCGAGCTCTTTAATACTCGAGCAATTAAGTTTTAGGGGACTTTGTGCCTAGTGACCTAAGGCTTTTATAGTCTGGGATCCACTAACCCAACGCTCGCTACATGGGTATTATTGTATAAGCCTTTCGGGGTCTCATCCATTGCACGGTTAAATAAGCATGTTTGTATATTATGTGTCGTAGTTGTTTAGTAATAAAAGCATGAATTTCTGTCTACCTTGGATAAGGATGGAGGTGTTCCTAGGTTATGAAGTGTCTACGGTTGTTAGGTCCAAATGTGTTGTAGAGGGGGGGTGAATACAACTTTTCGAATATGAGAGGCAATAAAAACGATGCAATAAATGAACACACAGATTCAAGGAATATATTTCTTTATATATAACTTGAAAGGGTTGCTACAACATTCATTACAAAGTATAACAGAAGTTGAGAGAGAAGTGAATGATACTAAGCTCTGTGAATGCACTCTCTCTTTTTCTCTTGTGTTTTTCTCTAGAATTGCTCTCTTACTAAAACATTACACAAGTACTTCTATTTATACTACATGTAATCTATGTCCTGTAGTCTTCAAAGACTAAGATGTACGTGGCCCAATGATGTCCACATAATTCTTGCCTTATCTTGAAAGCTTGGAAATCTGCCAATCAGAAGATGCCATGTGTCATGTTGAAGCTGCACTTAAGTAGAACTTCTACTTGAGAATTTCTACTTGGCTATCTCGAAATTCCTAAGTGGAACTTCTACTTGGCTATCTCGAAATTCCTAAGTAGAACTTCTACTTGAGAATTTCTACTTAGCCATCCAGAACATTTAGTACTTAGAAAATATTCTGGTCTTCAACTTGAAACTTCAATGCACATCTTGAACTTGTGATATCTTCATGTCTTCTTTATTCTTCAACAAGCTCTTGAACATGGTTCTTTATTACTGACATAAACTTGCTATCAATGTCCTGACACTTGATGCATTGGTCTGGTTCATAAGTGACTAGTCTTGATAGTGTTTCTGCTTCTTGAATAAATTACCATATTAACTGAATAACTTGGCTTTCCAATATTTGCTTTCCTTCTTCTTCACTTGAAATCAATTGGTCTTGTTGATACTGATAGTTATGATCTTGATTCTTGATTTATCAAATCACTGAGGCATGAACAACTTTAACTTGAACTTCTCTCAATGATTTCTTCTTGGCTTGATCATAGTTAGCATGTTTAATTGTATCAATTACCTTGTCTTCATTTAGTGTTGATTTCTTGTGACTTCCTGTTCTTGATTGTCTTCTGGTTAAGTATCTTTTCCTTTAGTTTGAGTTACATTAGTTATAGTGTTACAAGTTCATACACTCTGCCTTTCAATCTCCCCCAATTTGATTGTCTAACAATGACATTCAAATTAATGAAGGATAACTCAACTAAACAATGAGACGAGAAAAGATAATTAACATTACAGTCTTGAATAATATACAATTGAAAAGAACTTGAAAACAATACAATGAACATAAAAACTAGAAACAGAATTCGAACCTCGAATTAAAGATCATTTGAATGATTCCTATCACCTGGATTATTTCATACCTTCTAGTCAAACTTATATCACCTTATTGGATTCACTCTTAGGTGAATTTTCCTCAAGTGAGTTAAAGCAACCGAAAGACATGAAGTTTTTCCAACTTCAAGTTCACACCACTCTGACCTTTAACCCTAATTCCGTTTCCTCTTTCTAGCTTCAGCAGCTTGGTCTCTCTCTTCTTTCTGCCTTTTGCGCTTCTCCTTCTGCTGCTGTTCTTTCTTGTACACTGGATCGTGAAGCTGCTTCCACCTAGCATTCAACAGACTTACAGCTTCCATTTCTAGAGGGTTCCTGGGCTCTGGGTTAGGATGTTTGAAAAGCCTTCTGAGTTTATCAACCTCCTGAGTAGTCCTGATCTTTGGAATTTCCTCAAAGTTCTTCATTATGAGCTGAGGTTTCCAATGAGATTTAGTGGCTTTGAGATAACGATATATCATCTTGGGGTAGCCCTTGACACGGTCAGTATTATAGACACTAGCCGCATCTCGCTCCATTCGCTTCTTCTCCACAATTACTTCAGACAGGTAACTCATGAGTCTCTGCTTTTCTTCAACAAACTTGTCTTCCACTTCGCCCCATTTGAACACATATAACACTTTCTCTAGAAATGCAGCATCTTGAGTCTGTAGCAGCCATTGTCTACTCATATGCAAGAGTGTTTGTTTCTGGTCTGCATCTATGTATGCTAAGGCATCAGCTGTATCATCAGCATAAGAGTGTATCCAGTATACACTATCTTTCCCTGGAACGCCAACTGCCTCCCTTATTTCTCCTTGTTCCAGTTCTCCAGAAGGAAGAGTCAAAGCTTCATCTACATTCTTCATTGCTTGAAGAATATTCCATTTCTGTTCTATCAGCTCCGGCTCAATCTTCACGTTGTCGAGAGGGTTTGGAGCAATGACATCACACTTCCACACCTCATTGCTCTTCAAGAATATGACTCTTTCAATGATCCTCACGGATTTATCTTTAAGCTCAGAGGCGAATCCCTTACCCATCATTTGTCTACATACAGCTTTAAGAGATTCCACTGAAAGTTCCATTAAGTCCTTTTCCTCCATGCTCACCCTCTTCATCTTTCCTTGAACCACCATCCGGACAAAATTTGGATAAGCTGAGAATTCTGGACCCTTGTCCTCTGCTAGCTGCATTAACTGATCCCTGTACAGAATGCTTAGCTCCTCAGATTGAGAGTACTGAATTTTAGTCGCTAGCAAGAACAACTCTGACGCAGATCTTCTCATTATGAATTGGTCATCCACAAATAGGAAAGATGTTGGGACTCCTTCTACCAAAGACAAGATAACCTGCCACTCCTTAAGATTTGCATTGTATCCAACCCTGACTTTAGAAATTAATCTCTTCAAAGCATTTATATAGTCCCCAGTCATTGGATTCTGCAAATTCAAGTTGTAGAACAGATCATCTGCATCCTTGTTATGAACTCCTTTTGCACATGGTCCCATCATTATCTTCCTTGCTTCATCCCATTTCTGCCCTATCCTTCTTTTATCCAGATCAACTTGAGGATTGGCTAGCCTTGCAAGCTCATACTCATACTGCTTCCCTTGTAGCTCCACTTTCTGTTCTAGGAACGCAGCATGTTCTTGCATCATCTTCATTTTATGGAACTGAGCTTGTTCCAAGGCTAACTGTTGAGACTGCAGGGTTTCTTCATCAACAGGATCTTCTTCAGGCATTCCGAAAGACATACCAGCACCTCCACCTTGTTCCTTCAAAGATCGCTTAACAGCATGTGCGAAAGGTACGTCTTCCATATCAGAATCTGAGTCTAGTACCTCCTGTACTGTGTCCTGATGACTCAGGTCAATAACTGGTTCATCTTCTTCAACCATTATTGCCTTACCCTTTCTCCTCCTCAGAGCCTCTTCAGCAACAGCAGGCTCAATTTCTGGTTCCTTAACAAGATCAGCGGGTTCTTCAATTTCTTCGATGTGAACTGCCTGCTGTCTCGTCTCCTTTCCACTCTCCCCCTTAGGTGAGTTATCCTGAGCTCCACCATGGTCTTCAGATCCACCAGCTGCATAGGAACCTCCAAAACCAGAACCAGAGGCTCCCGCTCCACTGGCACCACCTGCACCACCTGCTCCAGCATCGGGGGGAGGTTGTTCCGACTCGAAGCACTCCGGGGGCACAAAACTCCTGACTGCGAACATCATTCTACTGATCTCCACAATCATTGTATGCATTGTAGACTCCAATGCCCCCATCCTCTCATTGAGAGTGCTTCCCAAGACACCACCAGCATGGCCCAAGTCATTGACCTTATTTGTCAAATCATCAAAAGCTGTAGCTTGACTTGCCATTCTTGCTGCGTAGTCGTCTAGAGCCCGTTGATTGTTTCCAACATTAATCCCCAACTGCCCCATCGACTGCCCGAACTGCTCCATTTTATTCTCCATTGAAGTCATACGAGTATCAAAATTTTCTGTATTAAGGGACGGTGTTTGGTTTAGGTGACCTCGCTCTAATACGCGTTCTGTTGGTATTTGGCGCTCGGTTTCGGGCCTTAAAAATGAAGGTCCCTCTCTCCCTAACCTCTCACACACACTCCCTGTCTCACGCTCGTGTATGTCTTCAATGACTGATCCTAAAAGTGAAGCAGTACCTGCAGAAGCTTGATAAGAAATGTTGTTGACAGTTATGGGATCAAATTCTGTTTGTTCCTGAGTTGGAATCTCAGTCTGAGAGGCTGCAAAGTGTCCTTGTACGACATCAGAACCGATCCTCTTTGCAGCATCAGTACGTACCGGTGAAGGTACGGCTGAAGTTCTTAATACTTCATGTCCTCTTGAAGCAACAGTATCATCAAGAGGCACATCATCTTGACCAAAATCAAAGTCCCTATGTGCAGAATGTTCAAGGGGTGAACCACTCGCGTGAGGTGGAGTGGTTGCGTGTGACACGCTAGGGTTTGACTGTGGTTGTGAAGTAGCAGCGTGGAAAAGTTTGGCTTTCTTGCGAAAAAGTTGCTGCTCTTCGGGTTCATTCTCCTCATCATCTTGTATAATTATACGTGCTGGTTTTCTGACTTCCGTTAACAGGGGTGATAAAGAATAGGAATGTGTATCAGACTCAGAGTCAGAAATATGGCTCTTACCCTGGGATAGATCCTGCGGGTTAGCAGTCTCATGGGTCGCGGAATCAGAAACGTAGGAGGAGGAATGAATAGTATGCATAGAGAGATTACCTGATTGCTTACCTTGTGCATCATCGCTTCCCTCATCCGGAATCTCATCAAATGCCTCAGCATGAACAGATGGATTTTGAGCATGTGATGAGACTTGTGATGATGCCTCCAAATTGGTAACTCCTGCATCATATCTAAGCCACATTTGTATATTTTCAGGAGTAGACATTGGCTTACCTTGATGTTTATCCTGATTTGCAATAGTTGCAAGTGACTTAGTGCCCATCCCTAGTGATTCAGATGTGGGGCTTCTGGCAAATCCCTGTCGAATAGCAAGAGCATCCTTCGGTATTAAGTCATTGATTAGCATTTGAAGAAACCGAGGAAACCAGCAGACGACATCAGTGGTAGAGAGGTCTCTGCTTGCAAGGGATCCCATTGAGGCCACTATCTCAGAGAGAACTATGCGTCCATAGTTTATATCCAGTTCTCTTGCTAGGGCTACTGCAAAGGTTTGCATGGGAATCGGAATTTGATGAAAGTCTTTTTCGCGTGCCCGAAAACATCTTGTGATGGCCTCGAAAAAGTAATTCCATTCCGCATGGAAGAATTGCTTTTGGATATTTCCCGTGATTGGGCCTTTTGTAGGATAACATCCAATTTCTTCAAAGAATCTGAGGCGTTCTGCAGCAGTAGGTTCTGGATCATAGGCATCTTTAATGGGGAATCCTAGAACTCTGTTGACAATTTGTTCTGTCACCTCATATTCCTGACCCGCTAAGGTAAACCTGAAACCGTAGGGGGTTGATTTACTCCCAAAAGTAACCGCACTAGTCCATAATTGCTGTAAAGCATCATGTACTAGTGTAGGTTTAGCAGTAAAAGCTTGGCTAGCTTTGGAATACAAATTGAGAAATCGTATCCAAAACTTAAACCGCGGGAGTTGATCACCAATTTCCGTAGAAATATTGTAAAAATTGTTTTTAGCAAGGGAAAATTGGTGAGCCATTTTGATTAAATGTTTTTCTTTTAAAAGATGTGAATTTTATTTTAATTTAGAAAAACAATTAATTTTCCGAATTACAAAATAGAATTGTAACCCTTTTAATTTTTCAAGAATACCAAACGGAATCTGAGAAATCAAACTACGGGATCCAATTCAACAACCAATTACTATTTCGTGTTTATACCAGTGGAATCGTGTGTGTTTATTGATGGAGAAAATGGAATCGCGTTTATGAACAGTACACAAACAATATGTGTTCGTGTGTATGTATATACGCGTGTATGGATGTTCACAAAACACACTAACACAAAGATTACTGTTAACACAGATAATAGCAGTCAACAAATCGGCAGTAATTCGTGATTAGTACGAGTTTAATCACAAAAACAAGGATCAAAGGTATGTAATTAGTAAAATCGCACTGTTCTTGTGAAACGGCTGCTGAAAATTAGAATTAGGTAAAGTGAATTAGGCATCGAGTTAGAGATGTATATATAGGTGAATGAGAAATGACAAAAATGTCCCTGTTAAAAAATGTGAAAAGTACCAAGTCCATACAGGGGACATCTAAGTCGAACTCTATCTCGAACTTTTCTATCTCGAACTTTTCTATCTCGAACATCAAGTCGAACTTCGAGATAAAGTTCGAGATAGAAGTTAACTCGAACAATTATGCACAAAGAAGCACTTTAACCAAAAATTACAGCAGAAACTATAGGGAAATACTATCTTGAACATTATTGATTTGTAGTAAACTTGGAAAAAACAGAAAATTCTAGATACTTTTCGAGTTAGAGTCTATCTCGAACATCAAGTCGAAATTCGAGTTGAGTTTCGAGATAGACTAAGTACTCTATCTCGAACATCAAGTCGAACTTCGAGATAAAGTTCGAGATAGAAGTTAACTCGAAGTTAATCTCAAATTCTTTCCAAAATACTTCCTTGAATCAAAAAGTCCAGGGTAATTCAAGATATGTTTCGAGTTAGGAGTGTAACTCGAAAAAAAATTCCCTTTAGCTTAACTGAGAACTCTATCTCGAACACCAAGTCGAAATTCGAGTTGAGTTTCGAGATAGACTAAGAACTCTATCTCGAACATCAAGTCGAACTTCGAGATAAAGTTCGAGATAGACTAACTCGAAGTTAATTCTCAGTTCTTTTCAAAATATTCCCTTAATGGAAACTTCATCTCAACCTTAGAGATAAAATTCGAGATAGACTTTATCTCGAATATTTTGAAGATAGAACTAGGCACACTGGTAACTCGAACTCGAACTCTAAGTCGAATTTCGAGATGAATTTCGAGATAGGTACTAACTCGAAATTCTTCCCAGACTTAGAATTTTCAAAACTTCACCCTGGAAGCTCAAGTCGAAATTCAAGTCGAATTTCTACATGAGTTTCGAGATAGAGACTAACTCGAAATTTTGAAGATACTTAGAATAATTTGACAATTTTTCTTTGAAAAACTCAACAATTAATTTTGCCAAATTAATATAAATATCAATTCAAGGATTTTAATATATGACATAATTAAAACATTCCTTGATAATTCTAAGGCCTCTAATTACATGAAAAACACAGGTAAATTCATCTAAAAATCATGCAATATTTAGACTATTATGAATTTAACTCCCCCTATGATCATGCAATCTAACAAGCATAAATTCACAGATTTGTGCTATAGAAGACACTTAAAACACAATGAACTCATGCAAAATCACACTATATGCAACCTATAACAATCATTAATTAGGCATATTAAAGTCTAAGCACATAATGATTGATTAGCTTGCACATACAAACATAAACATGGATTTTACAGATAGAAGGCTTTACTAACTTGTGTTAAGCATTCCCAATTCACCAACCAACCTATTGAATGTTACTTCGTCAAGAGGTTTGGTGAATATATCTGCAATTTGTTGCATTGTGGGCACAAAATGTAGCTCCACAGTCCCCTCCTCGACATGTTCTCTTATGAAATGATACCTGATGTCAATATGCTTGGTTCTTGAGTGATCTACAGGATTGTTGGTTATGGCAATGGCACTTGTGTTGTCACACATGATTGGAATTTTCTTGTGCTCCATGCCATAATCCTTCAATTGGTTCCTCATCCACAGTATTTGAGCTACACAGCTTCCAGCAGCAATGTACTCAGCTTCAGCAGTAGAAATAGATACTGTATGTTGTTTTTTACTTTGCCAGGACACCAATCTTCTGCCAAGAAATTGGCAAGCACCAGATGTGCTTTTCCTATCAATCCTGCAACCTGCATAGTCTGAATCCGAATAGCCAATAAGATTAAAACCTGTATCTCTTGGGTACCAAATCCCTAGATTTGGTGTGCCCTTGAGATACCTAAAAATTCTTTTGACGGCTACGAGATGTGATTCTCTAGGATCCGCTTGGAACCTTGCACATAAACAAGTTGCGAACATTATATCTGGTCTACTTGCAGTTAAATAGAGGAGTGAGCCAATCATACCTCGATAGCTTGTGATGTCAACTGATTTACCTGATTTGTCTTCATCAAGCTTCGTGGCTGTTGCCATGGGAGTCTTAGCTGCTGATGCATCTTCTAGATTATACTTCTTGAGTAAATCTCTGATATACTTGGATTGACAGATAAAGATACCATCTTTTCTCTGACTGATCTGTAATCCAAGGAAGAAGGACAGCTCTCCCATCATGCTCATCTCATATTTTTCCTGCATTAGCTTGGCAAATTTCTCGCACAAGCGCTCATTTGATGACCCAAAAATAATATCGTCCACATATACTTGAACAAGTATTAAGTCATTTCTCACAACTTTATAGAACAATGTTTTATCAATTACTCCCCTAACAAAACCATTTTCAATTAAGAATAGAGATAGGGTTTCATACCATCGCCTTGGGGATTGCCTGAGGCCATAGACAGATTTGAAGAGTAGATACACAAAATCTGCATGTTCTGGATCAACGAAGCCGGGCGGCTGTTCCAGATACACTTCTTCTTCTAACTCTCCGTTCAGGAAGGCACTTTTCACGTCCATCTGGAATACCTTGAAGTTCTTATGTGCTGCAAATGCCAAGAACATCCTGACTGCCTCAAGTCTTGCAACTGGTGCATAGGTTTCATCATAATCAATTCCTTCTCGCTGAGAATAACCTTTTGCAACCAAACGAGCCTTGTTTCGTGTTACAAGTCCGTTTTCATCCAGTTTATTTCTGAATACCCACCTAGCTCCAATTACGGATTTGTTCTTTGGTCGGGGTACCAGTTTCCAAACTTTCTGCCTTTCAAACTGATTGAGTTCCTCTTGCATTGCAATCACCCAATCAGCATCGCCAAGAGCTTCTTCTATTTCTTTAGGTTCAAGCTTGGATAAGAACCCAGAATATAAGGAGATATTAGCCATGTCAGCTCTTGCAGTTCTTCTAGTAGTCACACCAGCATCTGGATCACCAATAATTAACTCGAACGGATGGTCTCTATTCCATACTCGTTCACCTGGAAATTGTCTAGATGATTCAGCTTGACTTTCTGAGTTGGGGTGCTGACTACTTTGAATATTTTCACTAACTCCCCCTGAGTTAGTGCCAGCTCCTACAGAACTAGAGTCAACTCGACTCGAGCCTTGAACAGTAGTCCTTGAGCTGCTATTTACTCCCCCTGAGTTGTTGCCGGTTGGTACTGAAGAAGTCTCTCCTGATCTTGTAGAATTAGCTTGTTCACTAGACTCAGGTTCTTCATGTACGCTTGGAACATTTAATGGAACAACCAACTCAGGTTCATCTTCAAGATCTTCTAAGTCCAGATTCTGAAATTTTAGGG
The DNA here is from genome assembly GCA_036435485.1 of Saposhnikovia divaricata. Taxonomy (NCBI): domain Eukaryota; kingdom Viridiplantae; phylum Streptophyta; class Magnoliopsida; order Apiales; family Apiaceae; genus Saposhnikovia; species Saposhnikovia divaricata. The sequence continues at coordinate 129,565,139 of CM071594.1, read as the reverse complement.
ACTCAGGTTCACTAGAATCTCTTGAAATTGATGAGAGTTTGGTATCGTCGAATCTGACATTGTAACTTTCAGTCACTTTTCGATCATTCACCAAGAACACTCTATAAGCTGCCACCACGTCTGTAGAGTAACCAACAAAGATTCCTTTACGAGCTTTTGCTGCAAACTTGCCTAGATTTTCATCATCTATAAGCACATAGCATTTTGCTCCGAAGACATGAAAGTATTTGATTGTTGGTCTTCTGTTGTTCATTAGCTCACATGGTGTCTTTTCTTTATCTTTTATGATCAAGGTTCTATTTTGAGTGTAACAAGCGGTACTCACTGCTTCGGCCCAGAAATACAAAGGAAGTTTTGAATCATACAACAAAGTTCTTGCTGCTTCAACCAAAGTTCTATTCTTCCTTTCAACTACTCCATTTTGCTGTGGAGTTCTCGGGGCTGAATACTGACGACGTATTCCCTTAGATACACAGAAGTCATTTAGCACTGCGTTTTTGAATTCAGTGCCATTGTCTGATCTAATCGTCTTCACAGTAAGTGTTGAAACATTCTCAATTTGAGTGATGTGATCAATGATTAAGAAAGGTACTTCGTCTTTCGTCATTGCGAACAATACCCATGTATACTTGGAGAAGTCATCCACGATTACCAAAGCATATCTTTTCCTAGACAAAGATAGGACATTCACTGGGCCAAACAAATCCATATGAAGAAGTTGTAGAGGCTCAGTAATACTAGAAATTTCTTTGCTTTTATGCGATGCTCGCTTCGACTTTCCCATTTCACAAGCTTCACAGAGTCCTTTCGGAGCGAACTCCATTTGAGGTAGATCTCTCACCAATTCTCGCCTTGCGAGAGCATTCATCGTTTTGAAGTTTAAGTGAGATAGCTTTTTGTGCCATAACCAGCTTTCATCATCCGAGGCTTTGCTGTAGAAACAGGTGACCTCATCCTGATTTGCTGAATCCATATCTGCAACAAAAAGATCTGCCTTTCGAACTCCTCTTAAAGCTAGTGAGCCTTCCTTTATGTGAGTGATTGAGACACCTTTCTTGTTGAAGACAATTTCGTAACCTTTGTCACAGAATTGACTTATACTCAACAGATTGTGCTTTAGTCCCTCAACATAGGAAATATCTTCAATGATGACATTGCCAGTTTTCAGTTTGCCATATCCCTTAGTCACACCTATGCTGTCATCTCCAAAGGTAACATAAGGGCCAGCCTTCATAACCAACTCTGTAAGCAGGGACTTGTTTCCAGTCATATGCCTCGATGCTCCACTGTCTAGCACCCATATAACTTTATTTCTATTCTGCTTAATGCCCTGCAATGACAGATTGGTTAGACATTCTTCGGAACCCAACTTTGATTGGGCCCGGCTTTTCGATAAGATCGAGAATCAACAGATTTAACAACAGGAGATGCACTTTTCTTCACATTACTAAAGCTTTCGACTATCTCCTTTCCTTTCTCAGACTTGACAGATTTGTCAGTCTTAGGAGAAGGTTTGTCACTCCTAACTTTAGGAGGACTGACAGTCTTGGCTCTACCATACTTTTTCTTGATATTTGAACTAGCAACAGTATTTGAGCATGACTGGCTAGATGCATTCATTAAATGCACAAAAGTTTGCATGATATTAAAAGTGCATGGCATACAGTTAGGTTGACCACACTGTGTATGATTCTGATGCAGATTATTCATTGTATGTGTGGTAGGCATGGCATGTGCAGCAGGAATATTCATGTTAGCTTTGCATGCATAAGAAAGATGTTCAGTAGATTTACAATGATAACATGCTTTCTTTATTCGTTCAGCCTTAACCTCTTTTATGCCTTTTTCTTTCTTTCCTTGTTGTTTAACAGCCTTAGCTCCTAATCCCAGTCTAGATTCATCTCTAGGGAAATTGATTTTCACTTGTTTAATAGGAGTTACAGGTTGTTCTTTCTGGCGATCTTCCATCTCAATCTCATATCTAGCTATCAATTCAGTCTCTTCTTCTTCTATTCTAGGAACAAGATGTTTGTAGATAGGTTTGACAGCCGATTTAAGAATTCTAGGTGTTTCCTGTTTAAGGTCACTGGAACTAGGGTCAATAGGTCTCTTCCCTTCTTTCTTAGATAAGTCAGAATAGTCAAGTCCTACACCTACTCCAGTTATCTTCTTAAAAACGTCATTATCTACATACACTCTACTAGCTGCTAGTTTGTAAGCTTCGCATTTAGTTTCTAACTCAGCTAGATTGTTCCTAAGACATGCTTCTACTTCTTCCTTAAGGACAAGCTTGTGTTCCAGAGATTTAATAAAGTCTCTTAGAGAAGTATCTACAGTGCAAGCAGCCTCTAGCTCTTCCACTTTTGCCTCAAGCATTCTGCATTTGGCAACAAGTGTTTTCTGTTCCTTTTGAGAAGAGTCTAGGCTTTTGCACAACATATAGATCTCTTCACTAAGAGCCCCGTTCTGTTCTTTATAATCATCAATAGACATTTCTACTTTAAGAGTCAGAACTGGTACCTCTGGTTCCTCTGATGTCTCAGCCATGAGCGCAAAGTTTGCTACTTGAGTAACATCTTCCTCATCTGAATCATCCCAAGCTCTTCCTTCTGTCACCAATAAAGCTCGTTTTCCATGTCTTTCCTTCAACAGTGCTTCATAGTTGCTTTTGAGAGCTTCAAATGTTTCTTTTGGATAAGTCTGTTTAGGCTTTTTGCAGTCCGAGGCAAAGTGTCCAGCTTCACCACAATTGTAGCATTTGAATTTCATTTTGAAATCCAAAGGAGATTTGTAGCTGGTATTCTTGCCTTTTCCTTTGTAGCCTGACGAACTACCACCACCCTTAGCAGCCCGATAATAAGATGAAGATTTCTTCTGTGGTCGGTTGCTTTTTCTAAATCTCATGTTGCTGAACTTCCTTGCCATGTATGCCACGACACTATCGTCCATGTTGTCCAGCTCTTCTTGGGTGTAGTAGTCATCATCACTGTCAGATGCGCACTCGTCATCATTATCAACTTGATGTGGTGCAAGTGATGATTTAGGCTTTGCTGCAACCATTGCCTTCTTAGACTCTTCCTCATCAGCAACTAATCCTGATGCACTTTCTTTTGACTTTGAATCATTGTCCCATGCTTGATCTTGAAGCGTTTCCAGCTCATAGGTCTTTAATATTCCATAATACTCTTCCAGAGAAGTTGTATGCAAATCTCTGGTTTCTCTGATTGCGTAGACCCTATGCTCAATGCTTTTTGGCTGGTTCCTCAGATATCTCGTATTTGTTTCAACCATGGGGAGAGTCACACCTCTCAGACTCAAATCCAATACCAACTGACTGAATCGTAGGTAGACATCTGTTATGCCTTCTCCTTTCCTTATTCTAAAGGTGTCATACTCCATCTTGAGTATGAGTGTTTTGTTGCTTCTGACCTCTGCAGATCCTTCCATGACAACTTCTATCTTGTCCCAAATCTTCTTCGCTGTAGTCAGACCTTTGACTATGTTGAACATTTCATGATCAAGAGATTCCATCAAGGTTTGTCGTACAGCAGTATCCAAAGCTATTTGCTCTTTATCAGCATCCGAAAAGTCCGCTGCCTTTTTGGGCTCAGACCGGGGTGGTATAACCACTCCTCCTTCCGTATGTGAAGGAATAACTGCCATTGGGACAAATTTACCCTTGTCAAGGACTTCCAGATATTCAGGGTTAATAGTCTCTAGATATAGTCTCATTCTGAAAACCCATTCTTCATAGTGATCTTTGTTGAACATTGGGATCTTGAATGCATTTTTAGGAGCCATCTCAATTCTGGTCACTAAAAATTTCTAAGTACCCAAGACTAGGCTATGTAGAATATTTATGTAGAACTTTTGCCTAAGTCGAAATTTCTCTAAGTAGAAATTTTGCTCAAGTCGAAATCACTAAGTAGAAATTGTCCAAGTCGAAATTCTATGTAGAAATTCTCAAGTAGAACTTCTATGTAGAAATTTTTGCCTTAGAATAATTTTTCTGCAGATTTCTTTAAATATTGAATAAACAATATTATCACTTTAACACTTTTTGACTTTGAATGCTTTACTCACCAAACCCACCTAACCCACATGCTAGGTACTGAGTATGTCTTTTACTTTCGGCCGAATAAAATAAATCAACAAGTCCAAAAACCACCTTTTTATTCTTTTACTATTGAAAAGGAGATCAAAAAGTTGTTGGGTTGTATTCTTTGATAAGAACAGATGATGAACACTCAAGAACACCAAATATGAACTAACCCAGATAAATTCACAAAAATTAATTAAAATACACCCAAGCTAAATAATCACACCTGGAGTATTTAAATAATTTTTCAGATGAGTTTTCACTACCAACGAATTAAAACACACTTTTCGAGAAAATGAAAAGTAGATCTGAAAAATGAAAACTCACGATTCTTCTACTCAACACAAGGATCTATGTTTTGTATGTTAAACATATAGCTCTGATACCAATTGTTAGGTCCAAATGTGTTGTAGAGGGGGGGTGAATACAACTTTTCGAATATGAGAGGCAATAAAAACGATGCAATAAATGAACACACAGATTCAAGGAATATATTTCTTTATATATAACTTGAAAGGGTTGCTACAACATTCATTACAAAGTATAACAGAAGTTGAGAGAGAAGTGAATGATACTAAGCTCTGTGAATGCACTCTCTCTTTTTCTCTTGTGTTTTTCTCTAGAATTGCTCTCTTACTAAAACATTACACAAGTACTTCTATTTATACTACATGTAATCTATGTCCTGTAGTCTTCAAAGACTAAGATGTACGTGGCCCAATGATGTCCACATAATTCTTGCCTTATCTTGAAAGCTTGGAAATCTGCCAATCAGAAGATGCCATGTGTCATGTTGAAGCTGCACTTAAGTAGAACTTCTACTTGAGAATTTCTACTTGGCTATCTCGAAATTCCTAAGTGGAACTTCTACTTGGCTATCTCGAAATTCCTAAGTAGAACTTCTACTTGAGAATTTCTACTTAGCCATCCAGAACATTTAGTACTTAGAAAATATTCTGGTCTTCAACTTGAAACTTCAATGCACATCTTGAACTTGTGATATCTTCATGTCTTCTTTATTCTTCAACAAGCTCTTGAACATGGTTCTTTATTACTGACATAAACTTGCTATCAATGTCCTGACACTTGATGCATTGGTCTGGTTCATAAGTGACTAGTCTTGATAGTGTTTCTGCTTCTTGAATAAATTACCATATTAACTGAATAACTTGGCTTTCCAATATTTGCTTTCCTTCTTCTTCACTTGAAATCAATTGGTCTTGTTGATACTGATAGTTATGATCTTGATTCTTGATTTATCAAATCACTGAGGCATGAACAACTTTAACTTGAACTTCTCTCAATGATTTCTTCTTGGCTTGATCATAGTTAGCATGTTTAATTGTATCAATTACCTTGTCTTCATTTAGTGTTGATTTCTTGTGACTTCCTGTTCTTGATTGTCTTCTGGTTAAGTATCTTTTCCTTTAGTTTGAGTTACATTAGTTATAGTGTTACAAGTTCATACACTCTGCCTTTCAACGGTCTATTCTATTTATAAACCTGTGATTGTCTTGACGAAAAGCATGTATGATTTTTGACCTAGTTTTGGGAGTATTTCTGATGAGCATTGCACACACGCACGTTTCTGTTCATGTATTGTTAGTATACGGGAACTTGGTCGAACTCTATTTGGATTTAGTTGCATTCTTTGAGATATTTGCTTGCTCGTTGGTTTTGGTTAGTTTGAAGGGGATCGTTGCATTTTTCATTCTAGTTGCATTCATGCATTGCATTGCATTAGGTTAAATGGATTTTGTGGGTACATTCGCTATAGGCCCTCACGAGACCTTACTCGTCCACTAGGGCTGCCTAGGGGTTTAAAGGGCTTGTTGCATATGCCAAATGCAACCGTGATCACCTACGGAAGTGGTACTAGTTAGTTAGTTAGTTGTAATTGTTTATGCTTGAGGACAAGCATCGGTTTAAGTTTGGGGGTGTGATAAGTGGATTTTATATCCACTTGGATCGCTTAATTTCGGCTTAAATTGATTGTCTTGGGCTCAAGTTGTTGTAGATTTGATGTGTTTTGCTTAGTTGTGCAGGATTACGAGAATGTTGACTAAGGTGGATGCTTTTATAATTTTTTGGGAATTAATTGATTAAAATTCGGATTTTCGAGAAGGGTTGCACAGTTTACACTGTTTTGGCCATATCTTGAGTTCTAGAAGTCCGTTTTAGGCCCGTAAGCAGTCCACGCGAAGATAACGAGATTTCCTATCATTTTAAGATAGTCCAGAGGTCCAATTACGTGGGGAACGTTCCAGAAAATCTGAAGAAAAGTCAGCCACGAATTTTCCTTACAAAACATAATCAAATTAGGAAACGTATCTTGCAGAAATTCTATTATAATTCTGTTTTGTATTTTCTTGCTGGGCAAGACTTGTAGTGCCTATATAAACACATCATACCATTGTAATAGAGATAGACATATTATTAGTTATTATTATTGTAACATAGCTTAGATCTGCAAGGGGGAAAAGGAGAGAAGGATTCAACGCTAGTGACAAGCAACGGATCTAGATCTACTTCAGCCTTTGTGTTATTCTGGATTCTAGATTTGTTTTCTTAACTCTTTGTTTATTAATATAATTACTTCTTTTATTCATATCTTGTTTTATATCATGTTTTCATCAAATCCCATGACGATGAACGGTTCAATTATGAGCTAATCGTTGTCATGGGATTCTAACGGAGTTATCTATGTAGCTTAGTAGTTTATATGCTTTAAAGATTTATGTGTGGTGAATTCTTGATATCCTCGTATGGTTGTGTTGCATGTATTTAGATGCGTCGCGAACATCTAATTTGTTAATCTCTTGCTAAACGAGAGTGGATCTTGAGATTTAGAATTTGCCATGCTAGCATAGGATAGGTTGATGTTTTAACATCATGATTTGTGGCGTAAATAGAGATATTATGCTGCCCTATGTGATCTAAGTGGATAACTTGTGCTTAAACCTTTATGTTTTCAAATTCTATAGAGATATAGGGTCTAAACATAATTGGTGTCTACCCATCTTCTATCTCTTTTGTGGATGCATGCGTAGTTTGGTATTAGTATACCGAGAGGTAGCTTTTACTTATTTCGTGTTGTCCGATCAGATATCAAAACCATCACATGTATTGATTAAAGGCTGCGACTCTAAGTGAAGTAGATAATGAAGTTAGAATTCCATGTTATTCTCATATAAGTAATTTGATTTTAGATCTCATTAGCTAGTTAATTCTAAAATTGCATATTAGTTAAATTTAGTTAATTAAAATCTCAATTAATTACTTGTCTTAGCAGTGAATTAAGATCATACATTGTTGAATAGGTGCATTTACTTCAAACTTGTGGAATAACAACCAGTGATATACTTTCTCTAAACCGGGACTCATCCAAAGTATCTTAATTGATTTCCGAGCATTCTATTTGAAGTTTATAATTATTTCTGCTCAGGACTATTTATACTCTCTTTCAATTATTCAAGGAATGTTCAACAAATATTTCCTTAATTAATCGACGATACTACTTAACGAATATCGATATTTGATTGCTTCTTTCATACTTGCACTCTTCAGTTGAGCTCATAAATATTCAACAAATTACTGAGGACATGGATGATCTAATGTCCAGACATCCCTCATGAATTCTTTTCTTCTATTCAAGATGAGATTGTACATCGTACATTAAAATCATAGAAAGGATATCATTTTGATGTTGGTATTCCGAATTTAATTCTATTGTCGGATCTGATAAAGCAGGTGTACGGAGGCACCCTTGGGTGGACCGTTTCACTGATAAGTAATATTTGATGAGAGGTTATCGATTGTTCCGATACCTAGAGCATTATCTTCAGATTTTATAATTTTCTTTTCAAACTTAATAACTTATTATTTCCATTCGTTGTCCGAGTAGCCTAAAGTTTTTTCAGTGGCTACGATGTTGAAATTCCGTTCTAGCCAATTGAAATTGGCTAGTCGATATGTCAATATGAATGACTAGTTGATTGTTCTAACTAGTCAAAATTGTAATGTTGGGAAGAACACCTAGCTAATTGTCCTAGCTAGTGGTGATGTCTCAAACAGGTGAACTAGCAAATTTTGTCTCGCTAGTTGCTAGTGTTTCTTGAAAGGGACTAGTTATTGTTCCACTGGTCCAACTCCCAATTTAATTCATTCCGTAATGCATTTTGCATGTGGTAAAGTATGATGATGAAAGTTTTGACGAATAACTTGATTGAGACCTAGTGAGGTCGCCCACTCGACTTGAACTCTTACCCATCTTCGTATCAGACTTTATATCACTTGAATATTTTATTCTTTCATTCATACAATGAGAATTCATTTGAAAACCATTGATTAGTTGAATGACAAACTACTTCATTCTTTAATTGTCATGGGGTAGAATTGCTTTCTATTGGCTGACCTTCATCAATGCGACCTTAGATTTTCTCTTATTATTCAGGAGGAAAAGTATCCACCCGATGTAAGAACTGTATAAAGACCATCTTTATGACTTTTGTATCCAACAATCATTGCCCTCGTGCAACATTCTCTATGATATCATATTACAGAATTATCAGGACCTGAAGGAATAAACCTTGTTGTACTCTTTCGGTCCATCCTTACATCTCCAAAAATCGAGACTCCTAGTATTTGGAACCATCAACATTCTTGGAACATCCAATGTGGAATTCTTATTGAAATTATCTATTGGACCTTGTTATTTTGAAACCATTCCTTTCAAAGTGATTACTCTAAGGTGAACGGGAGGTACAATTATGAATCGTTACACCAATATGAGATCAAAAACCAAAAGTTGTAATTGTGCAGCCAGAGCGTTATGCCGAGTAATTATTAAAGTAGAAATAACATGTCGGGGCATACCACAAGACCTTTAATATTATTGTGAGGAAAGTTATAAGAAATGATGAGGTGGTTGGGAGTACGCTCCTACCAACCGTTGTCAGGATGTTATATTAATGAATTCTGGAGTTACCAAGCCTTTCCCTGATCCAAGAAATGAAAATCGATTGCAATGTAAAACATATCCTTAGAGGAAACTAACATGGAAGTGAGATGGACAAGAAAGGAAGAAGTATCGTGTCAAGAATGTGAAGCTTTACTTAGCTTAAAGGGATTGATGCACATAGAGAGACATAAAGTTTAACAGGCCCCTAATAGCAAATGGATGCATGGACATATCCCAATGATCCTTCGAGATTACCACCTAATCAAGTTTATTGGGAATCGCAGCAGCATACAGGCCTCAGGCTGATTGGCGCCAGTTGTGAAAGAGGACGAGCGTATGACATCTTACCTAAACAATCGAGAACTGAAACCCTTATCGGAAATGGAGGAATTGTTGACTAGTTAAAGTGCGTAGTTGTTTTTCAAAGATAAGGTTAAAGAGAAGGTTTCACCAACTCAAGATCGACCTCTGTACTGCACCAAAGTCGGCATTTCCCATTAATATAAAAATTATAAATTCTGGTAGTATCATGTGGGTTGACTAGTGAGTCGGAAGCCCTTGTGGGTTAATAAATAAAGTTTTAAGAATGATATGAGAGATTAGTAACAACCTCGTTGTTAGCTATACTTTATAATGAAAAGAGGACTTTCTGAGTCACGATGATGCGTCTTTCAAGAGTTTAAGAGGTTTGCTGATGTAGTAGAAAGGGGATGATAGCCTATACTTCTAAACAACATAAAGGTTACGGGATAGGATATACTAACCGTGAGTTGGGGATTTGTCATGATAGCGTTCACGCATAAAACTGAGACGTTAACTTTATGAGAGAAGTGTGAAAGTTTCCACAAGTGCCATAAGTATATCTTCATATTAGAACTAAACATAAGAAAGAGAATGTGACGAAAGGGAGAAGGGAGTGTAATGGAGAAATTTGTTATTTCCCAGGAAAGGCCAGTGTGGTGGCCGATACCTATAGAAGGGATTATTCGAAATTGGAATTCAGTCAGTATTGGCCAAGAAAATAGAGTATAAACAATAAAGAATAATGTTAGAGGAAATTGACTAAATTATGGGGAAGGACAAAGATGTACAGAGAATTAAGAGAATGTTTGGTAAACTGAAATGAAGAATGGTATTGGCAAACTATTAAGTCCAAACGCGACATGTCAAAAGCAGAATGATAGAGATCTAGTGGATTAATTCCGCCTGTAAAAAAAAAAATCTTGAACGTGGACAGAATGATAATGAATTTCATAAGTAGGTCGCCGAAGACCGAGCCAAGAGATGGCCCTAGTTGAGTTATAATTGTTGGACCAAGTGATTTACCTACGAGAGACTCTCCATTTAGAAGATTATCGAATTATATACGAAAGAGATGGTGGTGCAATATAAAACTTCTGCAGCGATTACGTCAGATAAAGACTTAAGGTTAAACTTCGAATATTGAAGGTGCTTTCAAGTATATTTAACAAAGAGATTGAGCGTATGTACTAATTTGATCTGTGGCTGACGGACAGGGAAGAAGAATTATCCAAACGATCGAATTTATATTTAGTGTCGTGCCTTAGATTTCACGGGGCAGTCGAGAATAAAGACTTACCCATGAAATGATTGTTGTTATCACGATCGTCACCATGCGAACGTAAGGACGTCTCTTATAAAGCGTACTGCGAAAGAAGAAGTTTCGCTTTTCTTGCGTTACGAAGAAGTCATTGAACGAGGGATATAGTAGCTGAACTAGTTCGACGTATACCGAAGACTATACCGTATCCATACCAAGTGGTAACGGCTGACGGGAGGCAACACATGCCTGCTAATCAAGCGAAGGAATATGAGGAATACCATGCGTATTGACGTCGTCTCAGATTATAAAACACGACCACAAAGTATTCACGGGCCAACGATACAAGGACTCAACACGGATACTATGAACAAGGTAGAAGAGGAACGTATAAGTAGTGGGATAGAAATTTTCAATCATAGAACAACCGATAAGGAATACAGGTCGAGGAGAGTATGCATTGAGGAACAACATTAAGGCGTTGGTGAGACCAAGGGAGAGAACAATAGGGTTGAAGTGTCAACCTGAGAGTTGGAAAGGGTAAGGTTGGAATTGTATCCACAACTATTATCCTTAGGTTCTTAAGATAGAATCCTTTTAAGGAGAGGAGACTACAATAACCCAAATTTTATGGGTGGATGAGAAATATTTGCGATCACGAGATGTACGAATTATTAAATGAAGATTTTGAATTCATATTACGTCTTTACTGTGCAGACGAGTGTATGTAAAAGTCATTAGTTTTTTTTTACGAAACCCATTATTTCGAATGGTCAAATTTTGTGAGATATCAAAGGAGTATGAGGTGGGAGACTTCTTGATGCTAAAGGTATCCCCTGGAAAGGATTGATGCGATTTGGTAAGGAAGGGAAGCTAAGTCTGAGGTTTATTGGACCTTTTGAGATTTTGAGGCGTATCGGGAAGTTAGCCTACGAGTAAGCCTTGCCCCCAAGCTTGCAGAAAATTCATAATGTGTTTCATATGTCCATGTTACGACCCTACCATACGGACTTTCGGCATGTGATAGAGTACGACCAAGTGGACCTACAACCAGACTTGACCTATGTGGAGCAACCCGTGGAAATCATGGATAGAAAAGAACAAGTGCTGAGGAACAAGGTTTTCAAACTAATAAGGAATTGTGAGAAAATCAAGATGTGGAAGAATCCACCTGGAAGTTAAAAGAGTGAAACAAAGAAGGAGTAACCCCAGTGATTCCTAAACTGATTCCGGGACGGAATCCTTTTAAGGAGGGGAGACTGTAAGAACCCAGATTTTCGGTAGAATTAAAACTTTTCTTATTAAGAATAATTATATACGTGAATAGTGTTTGTCATGCGTGAATAGTAATTTATGGATGAATAGTGATTTAGAGGACCAAGAAAAATTTTCACGCCATCCTATGTAGAAGACATGGTATGGATATTTCGAAGTCATATTAGTGATTCACGGAGCAAATAAGTGTATATAAAGACGATCGGAATTCAGAAATTCCAATTTGTATTCTGGTGTAATATTTGACCGGGAAGTGATTTATATATTATTATATTCAAGAAATGAGATATTAATTTTGAGGAATTAAGGATTTAATTATGTCAGGATTTTATTATATTTGATTCGAGAATTTAGAACCAAAACCCCTGAGATAGTGAAATGAACGTTCTAGAAACCGCTGAGACTTTATAACGAGATTAAGCGATCAAGCGAGCGAATCATGAATTGAGAATAGTAAATATTATAAGTCCAAGGAAGGATATATAATGAGAGGAAAATGGAATTGAGAATAAAATCCTAGAGTTAAAGGAAATGAGAACAATTGAGAAACCGCGAGAATTTTTTCTGAGATAAAGAGAAAATATAAAGAAAATTGGACACAACGATTGTTTGAGGTATTTGGCCACACTATTACAATGAAGTGCAACATATAAGTTGTAACATATTGATTTAGTAAATATACAAGAAGGGAAGCCCCTTGGTGCAAATAAGAAAAGGAAGGAAGGACTTGGAAACAATATGTATGAAGCAAAGGACTTGCTTGCAATTATGGATGGATAAAGGTAATCCAAATGAACCAATGAGGAGATGACACCACATGGCAAGAAGATAAGATGCATCCAAGTGAAAATATCAAGCATTATTGATCACTTTAATCAAACAAAACAAACACCAAATACTCCATTCTGCCCAGCAGGAAAGGAGCTCACTAAAACGGGCCTAGAGACTTCATTACTCAATGAAATTTTTTGTTCTTTATATGGTTAGAAATCTGTTAAGACGCTCTACAACTTTCATTCAGGAGCCGCGACCAGGAAACGAGTGCAAGAGCTTCGTTTTGGCTGATCTTTGGGGCGTGTTTTTCCAGTCAGGAAACCCACTTCCATGTTCTTGATTTCTTTGGTGAGATTGAAGATGGTGAGCATAGAGTAAGGCTTCCCCAAGGTTAACCAAGCTTGTTTGAGATTGTAAGAACATCAAGAAGGTATAAAAACCCTAACCCCTCTTGGCCATGTAGTATTTGTGATGTTTAATGTTAGATCCATGGTTATTAGTGTGAATCTTGGACATATAAGTTATGGATGATGTAGATCTTGAGTTTAAATGTTTTGGTTGTGATTTTTAAGCTTGTGGTTAGTATATGTAACTCCATGTATGTTGTAAAGTATGATCTTGGTGGTTTAGATGATGGTTGTGATGTGGATGTAAGATTCTTGGTTGGTTAAGTGATATAAGCATGCTGAGTAATTTTCCAGGAACTTGTACTGTCTTGTAGGAGGATTTTGAACCCCTAAATCTTGTCCCCTGAGGTCCTAATATATATTGTTGGAAAGGTATTTGAATGTAGTTTCCAGAAATATAAGGTTCATGACTAGGTGATGTATAGATTTTGAGTTATGGCCTGAGAAGTTAAATGTGTTTCCGGATTCCGGACTGCACTAAATGGTCCCCTTGTGAACCTTGTTTAAACCCCTAAAAATTTATGTAGGATCATGGAAAAATTAGAGAAGCTAGTAAATGCAGTGGTGAAGGCTACCCAAAAAGAATTGGATTAAAATATGTATTTTTCAATTTTATAAAAATGCTAGAGTAAAATCCGTGCAAGGGAAAAAGTCGTTAAGGGAGTGTGATTTAAGGGGTAATGGATATGATCCAGTTATGGTAACCAAATTAAGTCGAATAAGTGACGAGTGTAATCGAATGGTGACATGAACCTATAGTGGGGCTAGAGTGTCATAAGACGAAGTCATTAAGTTAATTTTGTACCCCCTAAAACCCCGTAATTAAAGAGGTATTGTTAAGGTACTAACGAACGGTTATTGCTTATGTATAGATCATTCCACTCCGCACGCTCGACCACCCCAACCACACCAAGGCAAGTTTACTTTTCAAAACTTACATATACAAGGACTTTCACTGTTGTGTTTGTAGTTTTCAATCATATCAAATGTTTATGCTTATCGAAGTATTGATGAAATTGAGATGTATAAGCACATATATGTTTGCACCCCTTGAACTTAGAATGAAATGTTTTCTTCGGACAACGACTCTAGCAATAGAGGTCGTAGCGGTCCGTATATACTATTGACCGGGGAGCGGTATGTTATTATATCGTAATTAAATTGCGAAAACCCGAAGGGTCATTCGGGAAGTATCGTATACTTAAGTAGTTATTTTTATATCATCATAAATACTCAAAAATACTTATCTTGGATTAAAAGCTTATTTAATTTAAATAACTATTTTATTAATTATTAATATTAAATCTTAAAATATCATTTGTTAATTATTGTTCATTATTTTAAAGACAAAGCTAATCCAAGATACCTTTAGCACTTTCAAACTCGAACTCTTTCGAACTCAAAACATTTTCGAAAACCCCAGGTCAGGTTTTGCTTCTTGTACGATTTCAAGAATTATCGGTCGACTGATGTCGGACCTCAACTACTCAGTTTTCATTCAAAATCAAGTTTTAAAAGGAAAAGAAAAAGGGACTCTGGCAGGTGTGGGAATCGTTGACGAACGATTCCCGGGATGTGTAAGCGGCCGTGAGCCAGGCGGTCCATCAATTATTATTCCGGCCCAGGTGTTGCCGAAGGATGATTACGGATGTAGTTTTCATCGAGGGTGATTACGGATGTAGTTTTCACCCGAGGATAGTTACGGATGTAGTTTCTATCCTTCTACCGGTAGTGAAGACCCGCGGATTATTGGACTTGGATGTGGCGACTGATCATCGTCAATCCCTGTCAGGTTTTTATGTTTTATTCCAGTCCCATCCTCCACTTTGGAAAAATACTCAAACACTGCTTCTTGGGCCTAAGTGCCAAGTTACCAATAGTGTGGTTTTTGATAAGAAAGATATTGGCATCGTGCAGTATCTAGAACTGCAAGATTTTCTATACAGATTGGCACGTGTTAGTGCACTCTTGCAATTATTTCAAAGAATGAAATGTTTTCGAATGAGAAACCTTCTAAGCTAATGGAAGGAAAGAGGTTTGCAAAGATGTACTCCTTGTACAGTATGTTAACCGTAGAGTGTCTTGCCGGAAATGATATACTCATATGTATATATTTTCAAACCTGTGATATATTGAAATAGGAACCTTATAACGGGTTCAGTTACTCTTAAAGCTCCTTAGTGAGTATAGATGTTTTATTCAAACTCGGACATATATATTGTCCAATTATGTTTTGAAATCTGAGATATATACCCATGTAGTTGGGAATGTTTTCGAAATAAACCACATTATTATTTTTCAAAATGGTGAACTTGCTGAGCATTATGTAGCTCATTCTTGCTTTATAAAAACTTTTCAGAAAGAGAAGAATTTGATCAGTTAACTCCGCACCAGCAGAAGACGAGTAGAAGATTTACCCTGGAGATGATTTAGTTCCAGATAAATACTACAGAGTAAGTCTGATAGGTTTTCAATTGTAATAGTAAGACTTGTCTTCAAGTGTAGTTGTATAAGTGGAATTGCGTAAGATTCTGGATTGTACAGATGAATTGTAATATTTAGTGTTACTTTTGATTATTGTTTCTGAGGCTCTAACTTGTTTGTGTGTAAGATTGAGGTCTGGATGGATGTACTGTTGAGTTGTAAAGTTAATACAGGTATGATATGGTTGGATGGTGACGTGACGACCTGAATCTCTGACCTCGGATTTGGGGGCGTCACATAAGGCATCAATTCTAAATGAAATAAATAATGAAGTTAGAATCCCATATTTATCTCATATAATAATTCCTTATCATATTATTTGAAACACGTTAGTCGTTATTTTATTAATTAATTGTGATTTGAAACAAACCAACCATTTCCGTTCGTTCAGGCTTCTATAATTAACCGAACATTGTTGAATAAACGTATTTACTTAATTACACCAAGTCTTCGTGGGAACGATCCTTACTTCCCTATATTGCTTTTGGACTGCGTATACTTGCGTAGAGAAAATAGCGAACAAGTTTTTGACTTGCGTAGAGAAAATAGCGAACAGCAGATCTCAATGAAGTCCCGGATGTGCATATTAGGATCTTCCGTTGAAGCACCCCTAAACTGAACAAGATTCGGTACCATCTGAATTGTGCTTGGTTTGATTTCAAAGGTATTAGCTGCAATGGATGGCCTGACAATACTAGATTGGATGTCATTGATTTTCGGCTGAGAATAGTCCTTCAAATCCTTAACTACTGCTGTTGCTCGATCACCCATCTCTACTGTTGTTTCAAGTTCCTCTTCGATTTTATCTACTACAAGATCTACGTCTTCCAGTTTACGAGTTTGAGAACGTGTTCGCATACACGCTCAAGTACCTGAAAAACACCGAACACACAAGATATGTAAGTAAACAATCCGAGTCAGTGAACTCTAACGACCACCGATGACAAGCACATAAACTAAAAATAAAACACCGATGATCCCCGGCAGCGGCGCCAAAAACTTGTTTGCACTAATACATGCGCGTACGTGGTCACAAGTAATATAGAATTAAGTTGAGTTCGTTCCCACAGAGATCTGGTTTAGGTTTCAATTCAGTTAATGCACCTATGCAACAATGTATGATTATCCTTCACTCCTAAGACAAATAACAAATTTGGGTTTTGATTAACTAAGAAACAAATTAACAAACTAAGAATTAATTAACTAACGAGAATATAATCGAATTACTTAAGAGAGAATAAACATGGGATCCTAACTTCATTAAATACTTCGCTTAGATCTGATGCCTTTAATCAATGTATGCAATGGTTATGATATCTGATCGAATAACACGAAACAAGCACACGCTACCTGTCAGCATATGTATACCAAACTACCCATACATCCACAAAAGAGATAGAAGATGAATAGACATCAATTATGCTTAGACCACCCTATATGCATATAGAATTTGAAAACATAACGGTTGAGGAACAAGTTATCCATATTGATCACATAGGGCAACATAATATATTTCTATTTATGCTACAAATCATGTTGATAAACAATCATGAACCTATGCTAGCATGACAAGTTCTAAATCTCAAGATCCACTTTCACTTCACAAGAGATTAACAGATTAGATGTTAGCTACGCATTTATCACTTAAGCATAACCATACGAGGATATCATATATACATCACACAGAGATCTTTACAGCATCAAGATACTAAACTACATAGATAAATCCGTCAGAATCCCATGACAACGATTAGTTCATAATCGAACTGCTCGTCATCATGGGATCTGATGAAACAATGGTGAATAACAGAGTATGAACGAATACAAATAAACTAGAATGAAGAGTTAAGAAAACAAATCCGAAATCCAGAATATCCTAATAGAAGAAAATAAAAGATGAAGTAGATCTAAATCTCCGTTGCTTGTCACGAGCTTCGTAAAATCCTTCTCTGCTTTTCTCCCTTATGATTCTAAGTTATCATCAGTAATTATTTTAATTACAATGATACAATGAGTTTAAATAGGCCTTATACAACTTGTCCAACAAGTAACTACCTAAAAATACAATTTAATTTCGAATTAGGGCAAGGACTTTCATGAATTTCAGCATTCTGGGGCGCACCCTGCGCAGCAGGGGCGCAGTCTGCGCAGCTATTCAGGAATTTCAGCATTCTGGGGCGCACCCTACGCAGCAGGGGCGCAGTCTGTGCAGCTACCGGCTGTTTCTGGCGCACCCTGCGCGGTCTAGGCGCAGTCTGCGCAGCTGAGGTCTGCCGGATTGGTTTTTCTGCTTGTTTCCTTCGTTTTAGCCCCTTTTTCTTCCGTTTCTTCTCCGCGAGCTTCCGTCTTCAATCCTTTAGCCTTATAATCTTCATGGAAGCTTAAATCAAGTTCCCATTCTTCATTCCAATGCTAACTTTAAACTCCAAAATCGACGAAAAACGCCAACCCTAGCTGAAATAACTAATCCTGCACAACTACACAAAACACATCAAAAATATAGCATACTTGAGACCAAGTCAATCAATTTAAGCCGAAATGAAGCGATCCAAGTGGATATAAAATCCACTTATCATAAATAAAAAAAAAGTAACCCGTGCTTTGCACGGGCTATAAGCTATTAAGTGTAAGAGTAATTTTGTCAAAAACTTTGGTAGTCGGTAGTCAGATCTTCAGTACGACAAACTAAATAAGAACCGTTAGATCATAAAATAAATAGATGAAGAACGATGGATCAAGCATAAAAAATATTTTATTTTTTAACATGTAAACTAAAAGTTGTATCTATTTTGAAATACGAAATAGTGTATGTCAATGATTTAAATCATATAATTTGGTTTTCTACATTAAATAGGATTATCAGTGTAGGTCCTCTACACTAAATAAGATTAATGTAAAAATTCGTAATCAAATTTTTTCTTGAGATTCTGAGTGTTTTTATTTCGATAATAATTGTTAAATCATCACTAAATTAAAGATAACTTTATGAGCTTCGCATGGGCCGTATAATCATCCAAATCTGATTTATAGATCTCATGATAGAGCCCAAGTAGTATATATGAACTTTTTTTAATATTAATAATAAAAAAAATCAAGTGTATCATTTTTTAAATATATTATTTTCATATTATAATTTTGTTTTTAAAATTCAATTATAATACAAACTTTTATAATTATATCCTTTTTAGATTATAATTTTCTTATATATTCTTGATCGTCTATTTTTAAAAATATTAAATTCGATGGTTGAGATTATTTTAGTAGTACAGTGACCAAACTAAAAGATCAAACCAAAATTATGGATACCTTTTACGCTAATTATATACTAGCTTATAACCCGTGCGATGCACGGAAGATTTTTAATATTTTTATCTTAATATTTAATATTTTATCTTATTATTCATAATTTTAATATTTGTTTTTTAATTAGTAAGAAAATGAATTATAGAAGATAATAAAATATAATAATACGTATTTGATAGTTTGTTGCTGGTATATTGAAAATAGATAAATAACTTTTTAAATTTAATATGTTGTTGACGGGAATTAGATCTTGAAATTCTTGGAGTAGTTTTTAATAAAATAATATAATTTTTAAACTAAAATATGTTGTTGAGGGTAATCAAACCTTGAACTTCCAGGAGTAGTTTATAATATGGTATAAATGTTTAATAATAATATGTTATCGACGGGATTCGAACCTTGAACCTATAAAAATATTTTATATATTATAAAAAGAATATTCTTTTAACATTACATCCAACGGTTCTCATTAATCTGTCTTAAAATTCAACGGTTATTATTGAATGTACCAAATAAAATGACCAAACTACCTACCAACCAAATATACCATATTCCGCTTATAATAGTATAGTATGGATAGATAGATAGATAAGGATATAATTCATATCAGTTCTGACTAGGTATCCCAAATTAGTACCCAAAAAATGCTTCCAAATATGACGTGGCATGGATAAGTTGGTTGTATGGAAGATTTTAATTGGTGAGAATGATATGATCCTGGCGGGTCCATTATAGTTACAACCAATTAGATTATGACATATGTAATTTGGAAAAAATTTGAGATTCAAATTTGGGTACCTAGCACTATTCTTTGTAAATTAATACTCGTAAGTTTCGTTAACCGTAATAAGTGGATAAGTGTAGTCGACGGAAATCATTTAGTCGATTAGAAACCTGTCTTTTTTTCTTTTTTTTGAAAACATTAGAAATAAATATATCGGTGCAATAGAAGAAAACTATAATTGTGAATTTTGGCTGTATTTTATACATGCATGTAATTGTTCCCTACATATATTAATATTACTTGCAATGTTATTTTATACATTTTTCCAAGAAGCAAATACTATTTTAATTTTTTAAGTAAATTATTATGAATTATTTAATCATTCAGGGAGTTGGTAGACTTAAGGTCTTGCCTCAAAAGTAAAGATGCCCTAGGAAATTAAACATAATTAACTAATGTTGATGATTAATTAAAAATATCATAATAATAATTTTGTATACGGCTGTGGCACTCTAGGCTGGCAATTAGAGAGTTAATTACCAAAAGAAATCGCATGAAAAGACAAGATAGTGTCTAATTGTATTTCATTCGATTATTTTGTTAAATTATTTAATGCATTTACGGTTCACTATAATTGCAACTCTTAGCTAATCATAGGCATTTCTCATCTCCAAGAACATCTTACTTTTCCAAATCATTTAGCTGATTTTGTGTTTGGAATCTCAACAAAGACTTTTGTTCGAGCTTCGTTTTAATTTGTAAGAGACTCACATGCATTACCAAGCCAAATGTCCTCCCCTTATTCTCAGATTGTAAAATATTGTTAATCATCCGGGAAACTTCGAAAGTTGTTGGAAATATATGTTCATTCACATTTCAATTTTTGTATTTGAAAAACTCCGACCTGATTTAAAAATTTAACGGATATTGAAAATTTGTTCAAATTCGACAATTTTTCGACCGAAGGGAAAACAAATTTGGGGTAAAAGTTAATCTCGAAACAACTTCCGATGCGTTTCTAATTTTTGATTGTGATAAATCTCTTCAATTGCATTTGCCGGATTTGAATTACAGTGTGGAAAGCTATTTACTCAAATTTTGTTTCTTGTACTGAACTGGAAGAATGCAGAAAGGATAAAAGTTGAAAATTCACAAATTTTTATACCATACTTATATATCTGTCAATAAACCCCACCAGTGCTGTCAAACTCATTAATTCTAAAAAACTACTACTAGTATAAGATGAGACTTATGCAAGTCTCTTGAGAATTATTATTGGAGCTAACAAAAACACACACACAAACACACACTTAATTTTGAAAAATTAAATTAAAAATTAGAAAAACAACAAAATCATCATCATATTAAATTTAGAACCACAAAAGTGGCCTTACTTTTTCTTTCTTTCATAACCTAGCCAGCTGCCCCTCCTTCCTATTAATTTGATTCACTTACCCATCACCCTCTCCATTTCATTTTCTAAACTCTCTCAATCTTCACTAACCCAAGAGTTTATAAACACACACACACACACACACTGTATATAAATAGTTTTAGATACCAAGAAGTGCTTAAAGGTAGGTTTTTATTGCCAGTTTGTTATTGCCTTCCACATGGGAAGGCACTCTTCTTGTTACAAGCAGAAGCTTAGAAAAGGACTTTGGTCTCCTGAGGAAGATGATAAACTTATCAAACACATAACTAAACATGGTCATGGCTGTTGGAGCTCTGTCCCAAAGTTAGCAGGTATTGTATTTCTTCGAGTTTTCGTGCTACGTATAATTTGTTATGATCAACATTGAACCAAATGCCTTTTTTCGAAACCAGGGGCTTTTCTTGATTTTCTTGTTTTTATGTGATATGATTGAGCAGGACTTCAAAGGTGTGGGAAAAGCTGTAGGTTAAGGTGGATTAATTATCTGAGACCTGATCTTAAGAGAGGAACATTTTCGACTCAAGAAGAGAATATGATTATTGAACTACATGCAGTTCTTGGAAACAAGTATGTAAACTCACACAAAAACCATATATATATTTTGCATGATGCTTTTTTATCAGTACCTAATATATAATTACCACTGTTTTGGGATTGTTTCAGATGGTCTCAGATTGCAGCTCAATTACCTGGGAGAACCGACAACGAAATCAAGAATCTATGGAACTCATCTATCAAGAAGAAGCTAAGGCAAAAAGGCATTGACCCCAACACACACAAACCTCTCTCTGAGGTTGAAAATGATAAAGATCAGAAAGCGTCCGCGAGCAATAACAAAGCATCCGAGCAAGACTCGTATGAACTCAATTACGAGACCTCGAATCAAGAATTGGTAGTGGAGAAGCCTAAAGCATCACAACCACCTTCAATTACATCTAACCATCCATACACACTCATTGATAATTTGACATCACCTACTCATGAATTCTTCCTTAACAGGTTGGTTAGTTCACATGATCAAACTTCAACCTCTAAGCCTCAAGATTTAGGAAATTATCTATCTTTTGATTATGGTCGTTCGGATATAGGCCTTTCTGTGAACCAAAATACAAACAATCTCTTCTATAATCCGGCTTCGAAATCATCAGAAATGATATCTGAATTTGTAGCCTCTTCACCCGCGATCATCCCATCAATACCAAACACATTTCTTTCCAGTCCATCAAGTATTAAGCCTTCCAATAGTCTCCCAGACTCTGATCCTCAAATAGGATCATTTCATCTTTTAAACAGGCTTCACAACTGGGATACAAATACACTCACAAATAGTAATAACATTGATGATTCTTTTCGTTGGGGAGCTCAAGATGTCGGGAAATTGGAGAAAGATCAAGGCCATGACATTCATTCTGTCCAAGGATCACAAGACAACATTAAATGGAACGAATACCTTCAAACTCCTTTTTTACATTCTGCACTTCAAAATCAAAATTCTCAAGAGCTGTACAATAGTCACGAGACTAAACCAGAAGCGCAGTTCATTGCGAATTTACCATGGCATCAAAGCCAGCAACAACAGCAGCAGCCTATGCAAGCTGCAGTCACAGACGTATACGGTAAGCATTTTCACAGATTGCCAGCCTCCTTTGGACAATTTTCTTGATTATCAGCCTATACGGAAAGCTTCAATATTTCAAAGGGTGTGTGCTATACAAGTTTTTGCTCTTGTCCTTTTCATTTCGAAACTATATTTATTTTGTGTAAATAGAGGTCTGATACAAGAATATCTCAGCATTTCTATACCTGAATACTATAGAAAATACTCTTATTACCGCTAGTCCTATTTGGCATATGTATTGGGGTAGAATTTCATAATAAGTATCGGCTGCTAAAGTTTTATGTTTTCGATTCTTTATTTGATTTGGAATATCAGGTTACATATCAAGATCAAATTACCATGTTTGCTAAACAAAATTATGGTCTCAGTATGTGGTAGATTTCATCATATGAAGTATCAGTTTGTGTTTGTTTGTATTAAATTGCAATTTTTCTGGCTTTTCTTTCTTCTTTTCTTCTGCTAATTTAGATATATTACATAAATTTCGAATTGTAAAGAGTATAAGGGCAAAGTCCTTATTGCGCCTCAGCTCTGAGGCGCAATAAGCTAGATAGGATGAAAGGAAATTAGAAATCCAGAAACTTTTCTTTCTTTTACTAGGAAAGCACTTGAGCTTTTGAACCTTAGAATACTGCAATTACTATAGATATTTTTTTTTAAATTTAATTTCTGCAAAGGATGGTGACTATCTGCATATCTAAATATTTTTTATTTGGCTCATTGGGAATATTTTTTTGTAAACCTTAGCCTCACCTATCTCTTTCAGAAACAGACCCTTGAGAAATTTTAAATTTTATAAAAAAGAATCACATAAATTCAAATACAACATTGAAGAAACAATTTTCTTTTCTTAGATGGGGGTCTATCATTGTCTGCAAAAGATGTTGATAGTTTTCACTTTTTTACAGTCCAAGTTACTCACTTGCTATAGTTAATTAAGTAGTTACATTTTTTAGAAAAAAAAAAACAACAGCAGCACATGGAGTCCTTGGATGCATGTAAATTTGAATTTGGGTATGCTGCAAAGTAAAAGATGGTGCATGTTCTCTGTGAAACCCCACAAGACAGAAGAAAAAATTGTCATGGTACAAGGAAATGTAACTCATTTTGAACGTTGAGAGCCGCGCGTTCTTGACCCATGGTTTTCTTGAATTACTGAAATTTTATGCCGGTTAAATAAAACAAATCAAACATATTCGGTATATGTCACTCAAAAGTTAGTATATTAGGAGCATCCATAGGGCGTAGAATATGGAGCCTATTTCCGATATATTCAAAGTTTTGGGAAAGAAATCTAAATTTTTATTTTTAGAATAAGTTTTAAAATTATGGTAAAAATAAAAGTATGTTAGTAAAAGTGAAATTAGTGGGCATTCTTTGCAGTTTATGATGTGTGAACACTTCATGAATCTGTCCTTTATGGGCCTCAAACTCCTACTAATCGCGGGAAGAACAAAGTACAAGGGTCCCTTCTATTGGACATATTTTAATTGAGACATTTCACGATAAAGGAAATAGTATTATTTTTTATTTTTCTTGAAACATAATAAGAGAGTACATGATTGGAAAGAGGTAAAGAATAATCATGTCAAGGACCCTTAGGGAGCATTTCATCAGCAACAAGCAACTTCCTACAGAACTTCTTCTCCTTTCAAAAGCCTAGGAAATTTTATCTCATGAAATCGAAATTTTTCCCGAAATTAGTTAGAATCTGATACAAATTTCGAGAGTAAATGAGTAATTAAGATATGATACATGGAATCGAAACCTTTTATTTTACATGAATTCTGATATCATGTTAAATCACTCGCTAAATGAATCATATATGACCGCGTACAATGCTGACATGCAAACACATCAAAAAACAATATTTTTGATTATACTGATCATTTAAGTTGCTCTAGCAGCAGCTACAGTTCCAGTTAGTTATGCAAAGCAGAGTCTTACATATTTAGTGTTAACGATAAAATCTAAATGTCAAAATAGACCATGATATTAACATAGTTCTACTTCAATGAAAAATCTCAGATTTCAATCATGAAAAGGAAAGAAATGCAGTAGAGTACTTTTCAAGAGACTTACTGTTGAGCTACAGAGATTACATACGGAAGGCCACAAAAATGCAGGCACATACGTGTACACCCACGTGCGTGTTCTGTGTTGATGATTAATGAATTAAAAGAAAAGTCTCCTTAAAATTGTGTATGCAAATTATAGGGCCACTTCTACAGTTCAACGGCCATGGCTGATAAGAGCTCAGTTTCATCATTATTTGGTAGAACGTAGAATGAACGGCAAAGATTATAAGGCGGAATTAGCCCTCCGTCTGTTTCAAAATAATAGTCGCTTTGACTTTTCGATTTCTTGATAAATAGATTACTACCAAATTTGTGAAGTTTTTGTTTATTATTCTGGGCTATTCTATCTTTACAAATCATAGGTGTATGTGTATACTGCGGATCCATGTGAAGTGAATTATTGAGTCTTTAAATTTGTGTTAGGCCCTACAATCTTACATGCAAAAGAGTACAAAGAAAATGAGATGGAAATGACGGGTAAATGATTGGTGCAAGTAATAGTTTTGGTTTTTTAGTATTGTTCATGAACCTACAGATACCAAACTTTGCAGATCCTTATTTTTATGCTCCTCAGAAGATGTCAAAATAAAGGAAGTCATACATATACATATGTGCATAATAATCATTTAGTAATGGTTGGATTGCTGATATGGAGATGTAAGAATAATGCCGGTGGCTAGATTTATATTTTCTAATGTTTTTTAGAGCTTCTTCAGATTCCTTTAGGAATTAAAGAAGCTTCTTGCTTCGGAACTGAACGGCCATGATTGAGACATTAGTTGAACATAGCCCTTCTCAACAAACTATTATTATTTTTTATAGATAAACTCACTCGCACACCTGCCTTATTCGAACCCTCGACATCCGGTAGAAGGAGGAGCAGAGAGATATTGTTGGACTAAACACTAGTGTATTGCTAAATTTTATAAGAAAACAAGTCAAGAGAAGAAACAGAGACAACACTGAAGAAACAAAGACCGCATTCTGCAAGCTCACACACACACACACACACATTTATCTCACATTTTTCTCATTTCATCCCCACTTGCAGTTTATTCCAAACAAAGACAACACTCGGCAAATTAAATTTTCGTAATATTGCTTCATTGTATAAGAACAAACAATTATAGTTTCTCTATCAAATAGAATGCATGCAGGGGGGAATTGTAAACAAATTGAAGATGAGAATAGAGTTGAGCAGAAACTATGTAAACGAGATTCGCTCTTCCAACTTGAGTAACTAAGAACAGATCATCACCTTGTGCTGATTATGTAGTAACTAATGCTAAGATTTCATTATAGCATGAATTAAAGTCGATGAGGTAACAGTACATTTGTGATAGCCAGCATTGAAGTTACATATATCACTTTCATTCTGTGTCTTCTCCAAGAAGTGCTAATTTTGTTTAGATAGCAACAATAACTTACACATCTAAACAACAAACTACTATGTTTGTTGTCACTAATAATAATTGTATTAATATAGATGAACATATTGGCAAATTGAATGCTTTGACTATAATGATATAGAAATAGACAATTAGCAAAAAAATTAAAATGTAAAAGTAGAAACCAGCTCATCTAAATATAAGGTTGTGGCAAGTTTTATCGCATGGGTAAGCACAGTCAATCGCCTTGCATCCAGCTCGATCAAAATACCAATCTCCAACAGCGAGTGCAATGCCCTGCACACACAGGCGTTATATCTAATATAAGATGCTATCATTTAAAGTTACATAAATGTCTGCTTGCAAACATGCAGGTTTCCGTATTTTCTTGACTGTACGGATCCAAAAGGTTCAAATACATGGATCAATGTACCTTGTTGGCAATAAGGGGCGAATTATCTGAAAACCATGTATCCTGCCTCTCAGATTGGCAATGAGCAAAACATGAATTTAGAAATACACCATTCTTTGGGGAATTTGAGAAGCCTTTTACTACATGCACCATATAATCTCTGAACCCTGTTCAAAGATAAAGCAAAATAAGTTACCTGAATGATATTATCTTCTTAACATTTTAAACCAAGTAAACACAATTTTTTGTATTATTAAGCACACTCTGTAGAAACTGGATTTGTGATGTTGAACAATGCGCATGATTCATTTTGCATGCTCCCCAATAGTGATGAGGATCAGCCGCAGGAGGAGCTAAGCTGGCTGTTACCTGAACATAAAGAGGGAACTTGATATCAGATTGTCAGTTTATGTGACTTCAATAGCTTTTTGATCAGACTATTTAACTAGAAATATATGCATGGAATTCCAGGTGAGTGGTATAGAAATGCGATAATACCTGCCATGAATCATATGCTGCATTGAGAAGAAAGAGTGGAGTTTTTACGCTGGAAATCAAGTTCTGAGGGAAGAAGCACTGAAATGATGAAGAAAGACAAGCTAAGAGTTAAGATATCAATGCGAATGAATATTATCATTTCAATTATTAAAATAAATCATGAATTGAATGAGAAAAATAAAGGAAAAAAGATCTCACGGAAGTTGGATCAAGGTGGTTGGTGCATGTGCGTGGCAAGTTCCTGTGCACCCCCTGTAAAATTTTTGCCACAACTCATTTGGTGATCATTATCTAATCTTAAAGCTGTTTAAAAGTAGATCATTAAAGTTGCTTTAGGAAACATGCTGTCATCCAAATTTACTTTACTGCAATTACAGCTGCAAATGCAATAAGTAAACTTCGAAGATGGCTTCAAGTTGAAACTGTAACCTCCATCGGCTTTGATGATCCACTAATAAAATTCGTTATTAAAACCACCAGTTTAATGAGACTTTTGAACTTAAAACTATCTTTCTAGCTTCACGCATTATATTTTTAGACACATCAACTAACAAGTGTGCAAGCACGTAGGGGTAGGACATGTGACTTTCAGTTAAAAATGAGAAGGTTCCATATAAGTACCTGCAACTTAACTACACCATTAAAAAGCTTCCTAAGAGTGTGACCACCAGCAACATCAACCCTACATGAGGTAAATTGTACTTTAATTACGATACTCAAAGCATATAAGCTACAAAGGTTTAGGTACTTACGCATCCAAGAATAGTCCACCATCACTCAGGCATTTCACTTTAGTACTGCTCGGAAACAACTCACGGAATTCATCACACTTCAAAATAGAAGCTAGACCTCCAGCAGAGCATCCAGAAAGAAGTGCCTGAAACATGGTATGGTCACAAAAATAATAAATTAGAAAACAAAATAAATTGAAATAATCAAACAACTTGGAGTAAAAGAAAAACCTGTTTCGCATGACTCATCCCCTTTGCTTTTAAATCTCGCATAGCAGCCCACCAAATTCGTTGGCCTCTGAAATGCAGTCCAGCAGCCTAAAGACAACACCAGTTCATTTTGTTTAAGCACAAATGAGTTGCGAGAAGCATTTATCAGGTTCACAAGAAAGCTAAGTGCAACAAATGGTTATTCAATATTTGTGGCATGAATTCGCATACTGTATACTGAATGAACAATGAAACATCTTTTCAGTTAGCCAACCGTGCATGCAACAGCACAAACGTAAACCAAAAAACTTAACAGTTCATCTTCGCTATTCTTTAATTAAGACCTTAAAATCAGTTGGAAAAACAATTGACGCCTTGTGATAGTAGTTTATCATTCGGGACTAAGAGCTGGTTCTAATTAGTGAAGGGTCAAAAAAAAACTCCAGTTCTTCGTTTGCTGCCGTTTAGTTTTTAGGTAAGGAGCACAATGAATTTAGAGCAAATAGATATTATGAGCAGCCACCTATGACCACGAACCTTATCTTCACCATCTCCTGCAAAAGAGGCGCCATCGCAATAACGTAGCTTAACTCTATTCCAATTGAAAAAATCTGCATAAGTATACAAGGGCATTTCAGTAAGCAACATCAATTAATGTTAAATCAAGTACTACTTAAAACGGGCAACTGAAAAAATTTACTGCTTCAAACCTCCTAGACATGTTGTCCTTACCTGGATTCTGTTCCACCTTATTGCTCAGGATACCTGCAAATACTACTTCTTTTTCCATGTGATATAATGATCCACGCCTTGTCTTCTTACGGTAAACACAAGATCTAACAGTGTCACACCATCCTCCTCCCTGTCATAGAGTATTATGCAGAGTCACGTTCTTGTTTAACATCAATGATAATACAATTGAACACTTTGTGCAAATGAAGTTGGTAGACACTTATGGTGATATTACTGGAAAGCGGTGATCTGTCTAAAAATCAAGCATAACTTTAAAGAAAAAACTGGCTTTGACTGAGGTATGGATATACTTCTTATGAAACGTCAAACAAGTCCAGATAAGGCTTTTGATACATACTCCTTATATCCCAAAAATAAGTGTTGCAAGTCAAAATGAAAGTGAAATGCAGCTTATTGATATGCTAGTATAATCAATTGATACCAAATATACTTCCTTCTATAGTTCTATGTGTGATATGCTGATGCGTGATAAGCGGTTCAGAAGTTTTGCTCTTTAGTGTTCAAAATACTGATTATAGCAAGCGGATAGAGGGGGGGGGGGGGAGTTGGATGGATATGTGGATTGTGGTATATTTGGGGAAATTAGAAAGGTGAATGCATCCGCTGATGAAGTCTCTACTAATAACAGTTTTAGCATTATATAGCTAATTAGAAGTCATCACTTAAAGAGAAGTCGCAAACCTCTAGTTGAATGAGCCAACTGTTTGCTCCTGAACCATACCCACGATGCAAATGATAACCAGGTAAAGTTCCATCCAAACATACTGTAAAAAGAAGCAAAAATATTACTATGATATATCCTAATTTCATAACAGGGTAAAGGACAACAAATTTGACCATCAAGGAGTTGCTGTGTAACACTAAGGCTCATTATAACTGAAATTTCACTTTCACTTTCACTTCAAGGGATATCTGGAAAGGTGAATGTCTGATTTGGGTCATAAACTGGTCACAAACAGTCCCAAGAACCACAATCTTAACAGTGCAGGTTAATCACATAGCATGAAAATACAAGAATCAATTCAAATTAAGCACAATTTCATATATGCAGACATCAAAACAAAGAATGAACCAGTTAATGAGCATTAAAAAGAAACTCTAAAATCATAAATAACTTCTAAATTGCAGAAACTTACAAATGAGCATCACATTAACACTAGAACATCAAGTACCAACAAACACATGTCAAAGAAACATTATAATGCATTTTAAAAAAATAACTTGTAAATGAATGGTAAATAGTAATAAGACACACACAGAGAGAGAGAGAGAGAGAGAGGGAGGGAGAGAGAGAGAGAGAGAGAGAGAGAGAGAGAGAGAGAGAGAGAGAGAGAGAGAGAGAGAGAGAGAGAGAGAGAGAGAGAGTACCAGCCCCTTGAGCACCAGCTCCATGAATAACAGTGAGTCCCACAGTAAGAGGTTTATACTTAGCAGTGACTCCAAACGCTGAACCTTGAACTAAATACTCCTCTGTTCCATTCAAATACTCATCATACTCATACCCATTGCTCATTCCAAGAATTCCAACAAAAATAAAACCCCACAACACCAAAACCTTCTTCATTTCACCACAACAAAGATCCAATCTTAATGTGTGTATGTATTTAAAGAATTATGTTTACAGTCTTTTCATCAAGATACACACATGTATAAAGATGGGAAGTGATAGATACCTTTCCTCAAGCAAGAAGCTTAATGTTGGAAGGTTTTTCTTTGTATTTATATCTTACAACATTGTGTTAAAAATAGAAGTGTGAATCTGGGGGTGCAGGTAAAGTGGAGTAAAAGACATTCTTAATTTCTTAGATAAAGAGAGACAGAGAGGAGTGAGAATGAAGTGAGTTGCTCACAGTTTCACAAGTTACAGTTGTGACTCTTGCCGGGTTCTTTCTTAGATTTTTTATATGACATGTACGTTGTGAAATGTGAACGTACATTGATTTTTGCTACATGTCAGGTCTGATAAATACTATTCTTTAAAGTTACTATTTTAAGACGTTCCATCCATTTCTTTACATACCAAAATTAGTAACTTTTAACAGTAAAATACATTATTACATTCATTACTTCACTATACTTTTTCAACACTTCTCACTCATTTCTTTACATACCAAAAATAGTAACTTTTAACAATAAAATACATTATTACATCCACTACTTCACTCTACTTTTTCGAACACTTTAAATTATTACACCCACTACTTTACTTATTTTAACAATAAAATAAGTATTACACACACTACTACATTATTATACTTACTATTTAAATTATATTCCTTGTTCTCCGTGTCCCAGTCATCTGTAAAGAACCGGTTGATTGGGACAGAGGAGTAAATCATTTGTGCATGAAATTTTTGATAAATATACTAAATTCTTAAAATAAAAAATTAAGCACGAACAGAATCATGTGTCTCCTGCATTCATCACATTAATTCCAATTTTTTTAACACATGGATGGTTACACTTTAATGCCATCGTTTGTCAAGAACTTAAATCATTTTTATATTCTAATATAAAGTTTAAGACCTTCGGTCAATATAATCAAAAAATTACAATGTTGTAATTTTTTTTTTATAAAATTGCTGATTTTGACATATGAATTGTTGTCAATCATCTCTTTATGATTAATCTTCACTAACAGGATAAAAATTATAAAAACATTAGTTAAATGTTGCTAGAATATCATTTTGTGTTCAAATAAATGTTCACTCTCAATCGTTTTCGTCAAAAAATTATAAATAAAATAATTAGTATACTACTACTAAACTATACCAAACTATACAACAACTATTTTTTCCCCCAAAATGAAATTCGTTATTCGTTATTATGAATTTGCATGATTGACTGCACTATGAGTGACTTCGTTATAAAGCTTGGAATCTTGCAACAAATTTACTCCATCCGAAGAAATAATCGAATAAAGTTACACTTACACGAGAGACACTGAATTTCGAAATGAATAAGTAGGTGTTTGGGATATTTTAAAATATGTAACTTATAATTTAAATGAATAAGCATCATATAAGTGATAAGTAGAAGAATTCTTATGAGTTATACAAGTGTTTGGATAAATTTTCATTATGAATTGATGAAATAATTATTAAATTAAATTAAAAATATTAATTATTTAAAAAAAATCTCAATACATGCATATGACATTTATAAATACAAATATAAAAATGTAAAATATCAAATAAGTATAAAAATAAAGTAATAAGAAATAAGTTGTAAAAAAGTACGTGGTTACTAACTTTCAAATTATCAACATATAAATTATAAATTAAGTTAATAAGTTAGATAGACAAACATCATTCATAAAAAAATAGGTTTATAAATCATAGGTTGGTTTATGATTACGTTGCCAAACAGGTCCAAGTTTGGTGGAACTACTAAAACGGAGTGATTTAGTGCGTGTTTGGCTCTACTTATAATAAGGATTTATCGACTTATTTTCGGATAAAAATTTTATATTTTGATAAAAATTTTTTTACAAGTATTTAATGTATATTTGAGATTCAATAAGTTGCAAAAATAAGTTGGAAAATAAGTTGAAAAGTTAGGAATCTAATTTTTAACTTAGTTGACTTATTCCGGAAAATAAGTATCCCAAACATTCCTTAGTTTGATTGATGAGGGTGGTGGGGTTTTGACTGATGTGGGTTTTACAGCTAAGAGAGAGGAAGATGTGTTTGTATTTTAGCTACACACTGCGGCGGTAACTTTAATGTCATTTATGGTACTAGTACCATTTTCACGACTATTTTTAATTACGTCATGTTGTACGGGTGATGGCAATTTATAATATTTGTTTTTATAAAAAATATGAAAATATTGATTTTGATGAGATGGGTAAAATATATGGGATGAAATACGTATTTGTTAGACGGGTAATCCATTTATACAAGATACAAGATTGTATTTGTCAAATGGATAATAAGAGTTGTTACCTATTTGCCAAATGAGTAATAGGGGCTGTTATGCATTTGACAAATGCGTAATACCCTGGGAGGCTACGATTCTTCATGTTACTCAAGTACCAAATGCATATCAACTCTTATCCAATCATCAAATGCGTATCCAAAATGAGATTTTTAACGACTCCATTTGAAAAATGTTATTTTTAACATTCTTTCCATGTTGTACCTTGTACTCTAATTTGTCTATTCCCTTTTTTTTTTCTAATTTTATCAATTTTATTATAGAAATATTAAATATTAACTACCTCTGTAAAATTTTATTGAAAGAAAATAAATATAAAATTTTGACAAATCTACAAATATCATTAATAACCATGTAAAAATCGGTTGATCGTTAGATATCGATCAGAGATTAATTAAATAAACATGAGTTACCCGGAAAAATAATTCAACGTATTTTTTTTATAATAATAATAATATTTAATAGGATTAAGTTCTGTGAAAAATAAAAAATCTTTGAAACAATATAATTTTTGCAAATAATTCATCCACAAAATATGTTTTGTACATATTTTACTTGCTAAATATGTCTTACAAGATTTTTGATTGAAACATAATTTTCATAAAAATATTATTACTATATCAATTTATTTATAATAAATCACACACTTCAAAAATTTATATACTTAGACAATTTTAAAAAATTATCTAAGTGAGATGTTTTGTAAGAATTAATCTACGGAATTCGAACTTTTAGAGCATTATCAATAAGACATTGAAAGGCTGTTTGGCTACGACTTTTAAACTGAGTTTAAAGCGGTTTTTGATTTTAATTTAAAAATGTTTGTTTGTGTAATAAGTTAGATATTGATTTAAATTTAAAAAAATAGTTTAAAGTTAAAAGTTGGGAGGAGATACTTTTTCAAGTGACTTATTTTATTTTGAGAATTTTATTTGATAAAAGTTAATATCATCATTTAAATAAATAATTTCAAATTTATTTTTTAATTTACATTTTTAATAATTCATTAGTTATCTATGATATAAAATTATCCAAAATGATATTAACTTAAATTTTTTATTTTTCACTTATCATTTTAAATAACGTTAATTCACTAAATAATAATTTTAAGTTTAGCCGCGAGCTCTTTTACAGTTGTTAGATGAACCAAAATCTCACATGCATAATAACATCATATAAATATACGCCTCTCTGGATGACTTAAATCTATACCATTACATACTCACCAAGAACATTTAAACAGCTTAACACGAGAATGTGAATTTCCGAATTTATTACGTTGGGATATCACGTGAGGACAATAGATGGCGTTTAACACACAGACGCGATTTGTATACAGGAAAAAATACAAGGGTTCAAAACTCTTTTCTCTCAACTCTCTCCCTTCCGTCAGCCTCTTCTTATCTCTTTCGGCCGCTTCTTCGACGGGGTTCCACTAGTTTTTCCGGTGGAAAACCCCAAATCCTTTAGTTTATTTGCTATGCTTTTGTTTCTTCAATAATCTCCTATTTTGGACTAAGTTTTTTTTTACCAATTTAGATTGTTTTGGTTTGGTTTTTTAATCTATATATCTTCGAAGTTTCGGATTTTCATTTATTTTCGATTCAATCGGGTTTTGGATCTGTGTGTGGATCGATTATCTCTTATTGTGGCTTCGTTTTTGCAGATCTAAGTTTTATTTGGAATTGCAATTTGGATTTTTAGGTTGTAATTTCAGTTTGATTTCTCTCCTTGGTGAGAGAGTGTGGATTTCTCTCCTTGGTGAAGGGTGGATTTCTCTCCTTTTTTTTTTTGTGAGAGTTGGTTCGGATTCAAAGATAAGAGCTTGTTACGAATTACATTTGTGGTTGATAGCTCAAACGGATTTTGGAAAAGATATTGAGCGTAGAACAAGTATATATAGATATATCACTTTTTTTCAATGGTCTCATTTTATGAAGACAGGCGTGTCATCCTGTTCTATGTTTGATCGATTTAATCATTCTTGTATATGCCGTATGACTTTTATGTATTGAATTATCCCCTTTCATTAAAAAAACACCGAAACACGATTCATGCATTTTTTAATAACTAGCTTTTATAATCAGAGTAATGTATGAGTTTTTTTTTAATATTTATAATTATATAAATAATGTTTTTAAACAAAATTTTCTTAATATTTATATTTATTAAAATTTATGTATATTTAATTTAAATTTTATTACATAAATTTTATTATTTTATTGGAAAAAATAAATAACTATTAAATATGAAAAATTTAAAAGAAAAAATAACCAAATTTGAGTACAAATATGTAAAAAACTTATTATTTATTAGACTTTACTCGGTCAATTTATATTTTTGTTCAATCTTGTGTTTAAAAAAAATCAGATTTAGACAATTTAATAGGTCACGCAAAATTGAAGAAATCCTCTTTAATTTAAAAATGGTTTAACGATTATAATCGAATTGATGCTACTCGAAAATCGAAAAGAAAATAAAATTTTGAATTTTTACATTGGGAATTCTATTCAATTTATAAAACCTACTTATAATCAGTTAGATTACTAACAATTATTTTTTCGTATTTAAATATATTCCTATCATTAATTAAATAAACTTACTTTTTAATATTAGATCTAATACTATTCAATTTTAAAGATCTATTTATATTTGGTTTACTTTATTAAATTTAATTTTTGGTATTTAAATATATTTCTATTATCAATTAAATAAAAATTTTAATATGAGAAAAAAGAATCTAAGATACATCTTAGGTAATTTCCTAAGATTTTAGTACAAAATAATAGAATATCATTAAAATTTTAAATGAACCCTGATTTTACAAAAATACCCCTCTCATGTTTGCATATAAAATTCTTTGTATCTCACCTAATTTACCTAAGATATATCTCAGTTCCTTAATCTCATTTAATATTAGGTCTAACGGATCACATTTATCTATTTTAAAATCCAACGGTCTTTATGATAAGTTGATTTTATATCCACTTGAAACGCTTTCTATCGGTTTAAATTGATTAACTTGACCTCAAGATTGTGGTTTTTTAATGTTTTTTGTTGAGTTGTGCAGAACTCCTAAGTTGGAAGCAGGATGGTAGTATTTATGAGAATATGGTGGATATGAGTTCAGTTGCTGTAGGACGAGAGGTTTGCAAAAGAAGCGGGGAGAAAAAGGAAGAAAATCAAAAAATTTAGGAAATTCCTGCAGGAGTAGTGCGGGCGCGTGGGAGCATGTCAGTAGCGCGGGCGCGCCTGTCCGTCTGTGCAGAAATTCTATTTCAGCTTCGATTTGACGTTTACTTGCTGTCCAAGCCGTGAGAGCCTATATAAACACAATACATCAACACAAAACGTACCAATACTCAGAATAAACACAGAGAGAGCCGAGAGATGGAGAATTAGACTTGGAGAAGGATTCCAACGCTCGTGACAAGCAACGGAGTTCTAGATCTACTTTTCTTTTGTATTCATCTTTTAGGCGATACTCTTGGATTTCGGATTTGTTTTCTTAACTCTTTACTCTAGTATTATTATATTCATTCAGACTTTGTTTATTACCATGGTTTCATCAGATCCCATGATGACGAGCTGTTCGATTATGAACTAATCGTTGTCATGGGATTCTAACGGATTTATTTATGGAGCTTTAGTATTTTA
Organism: Saposhnikovia divaricata; assembly: GCA_036435485.1. Classification (NCBI taxonomy): domain Eukaryota; kingdom Viridiplantae; phylum Streptophyta; class Magnoliopsida; order Apiales; family Apiaceae; genus Saposhnikovia; species Saposhnikovia divaricata. The sequence continues at coordinate 129,528,833 of CM071594.1, read as the reverse complement.
ATGCTTTAAAGATCTGTATGTGATGTATAATTGATATCCTCGTATGGTTGTGCTTAATTGTTAGATGCGTAGCTAACATCTAATTTGTTAATCTCTTATGAAGCGATAGTGAATCTTGAGATTTAGAACTTGCCATGCTAGCATAGGTTCATGATTTTTTACCAACATGATTGGTAGTGTAATTTGAACTATCTTACGCTGCCCTGTGTGATCTTTATGGATAACTTATTCTTCAACCGTTATGTTTTCAAATTCTATAGACATATAGGGTCTAAGCATAATTGGTGTTTATTCATCTTCTATCTCTTTTGTGGATGTATGGGTAGTTTGGTATACGTATGCTGACAGGTAGCATGTACTTGTTTCGTATTAAAGGCGTCAGATCTAAGCGAAGTATTTAATGAAGTTGGGATCCCATGTTTTCTCTCGCATAAGTAATTCGATTCCAATTCTCGTTAGTTAATTAATTCTTAGTTTGTTAATTTGCTTTTTAGTTAATTTTAGTTAATCAAAACCCAAATTTGTTAATTGTCTTAGCAGTGAATAAAAACCATACATTGTTGCATAGGTGCATTAACTGAATTGAAACCTAAATCAGATCTCTGTTGGAACGAACTTGACTTATTCATATATTACCTGTGACCACGTACGCTTGCGTGATTTTGTGCAAACACTTTACTATTTTGGTCGACGACTGTACTACAAAAAATTTGCATAACATCCGCTTATGCTTATTATATATTGTTACGGTATATTTTCGGTTGGCTCAATTATCTCCCAAATTTCTCAATACGAATCTAATAATAATTAACTTAATCCTCAAGTTAATTATTTCTTCTCTCTGAAACGAGGAATAATCTCCAATTAATGATATAAAATATTTCCAAACGATATCCTTCAAATCAGGAAGGTATCCCAACGCGAATATAATATAAAGAGATAAAATCTACTAATTCCAATACATCCCTGAATAATCATAGGATTAAAAACCAATCCTGAACAGAACTGCGTTGGCTTGATCTCTTTAAATATAGAGTACGCAGGCATCTTGGAAAAGGATTCGACACATTTAACAAGTCGAGACACCTCTCAAGTCCAGCCCCATACATCCTAAATCCCAAATCCCCCTATTTTCCTGATTTCGTTATTCCAGCAACCTCCAAAATTTGTTATCACCAAATTCCTCCGTTAACAATTGGCGCTAGAAGGAGGGGATTATTTTTTTATTATAGAGGACAATCAATTCATATGCATGGGGGGTTATTATGGATCTGGAGCTGATTTAATGGAGGAGCTAAATGGTGGAGACGGTGGTTCTATTCTAAATTAAGATAAGTTTTTTTTTTTTTATGATTTTGTTCATACAAATTAGCTATCTTATAAAATTCGTAGTAAATTCAATACATGTCATATTTTGATGATTTTTTATGATTCGGAAAGCTTTTTTAATTTTCTATAACTTTTGTTCTTTGAGTTTTCTCAGATTATATATCGATCTATTTTCGAAATCATAAAAAATAATCGGATCTCATTTTTCAGCATCGAGAAGTCAATCAGCAGATGTTTTATTTGATTCCTGATTCGTTATAAGTCCATTTTTTATGAGCCATATCTTGTCGGAAAGATCTTTTCGTTTTCTACAACTTTCGTGTTTTGTGTTTTCCAAGAAAATATCGTTTAGAAGGTCAAAAAGGTTAAAAAATATCTGGTTAGAATTTAAATCTACGAGATATTCAAGATTTTAGGTATGATATTCGTGGTACAGGATTTTGGAAGACCCTATTTTGTGGGGATAATATTTTGGAAGGTTCTTCTTTAGAAATATTACTTGAGAATACCCTCTTTTGATGAGAGTAATATTTTGGAAAACATTCTTTTCATGATGATAATATTTTGGAAGGCACTCATTTGTAGGTGTAATATTTGGGAAGACCCTCTTTTGATGAGGGTAATATTTTGAAAGGTGCTCTTTTCTGGGAAGAATAATATTTTGGAAGACCCTCTTTGGATGAGGGTAATATTTTGGAAGGCAATTCTTTAATGAGAGTATTATTTTGGAAGAGACCCTCTTTTGATGAGGGTAATATTTTGGAAGATGATCTCCTTTAAGGAGAGTCTTATTAAAAATCCTTAAAAAACCGTAATTTCGGGGGGGGGGGGGGGATGATCCGTACTTCCGGAGCCTCATCAAGGAAATCTCTAAGAATATGTCGTCCTCGCAAGGAGGGTGTTTCTAGAAAGGGGAATATGTCCTCCTCGCAAGGAGGGTATTCCGAGATATATTAAAAATCCTTGAAAAACCATACTTTCGGGGGGATGTCCGTACTTCCGGTACCCCATCAAGGTAATCTCTAGGAATATGCACTACACCATAGATTGCCTATTGCAATCATATTTCTAAAGGTTTGTCAAAAAACGTTGCTATTGAGAAACCAAATCACATAAATTGCAATGCCTTTGAAAAACGTTGCAATTTCATTGAAAAAATTTAATAGAGTTAAAAACATTCAGTCTATTGCAATATTTTTCTTAAATCGTTGCAGTAAATTTGACTTTTGGGCCCAAAAAATTGGCGGGTTTCTAAAATTTGTTGAGCGGGATTTCTACATTGTTTTTGCCCGGCTTACAAAAAATAACAAAAGAAAAAAGAAACACAACACACAGACTCTAACACAGAGACTCAACATAACACAGACACATTAAGAAAAAATCCTCTTCCCTCAAACATCGATCCCAAATCTTCAAGCTGGAATACTCAAGCTCGAAGAAGATTAAGGCTCGATAAATGTAAATCATCGATCCCAAATCCTCTTCCCTCAAATTGATTATAAATCGAGCATTCATGTTCTTTAGAGTAGAAGATTAAAGATCGAATGTTCCTCCTTGTTCTTTGTGGTTTTGAATGGAGTTTGTTACATGCTCACATCTTCTTCGTTGTTCTTTAATTGCTCTTTTTTTTGTGTTCTTAATTAGGGTTTTTATGTATCTTATGTTGGATTTTTTTTGTTTATAGGGTTCATCTTGTGAATTTTCTTAAAGTGTTGGGGTTTATGTTGTTCTTCAATTTGTTCATTTTTATCCATGGACATTAGATTTATTTATTTAATTCTTTTTATTCAATTGAAGGGGATTACTTTTAATCCGATACAAAAGGGAATCTCTACTACTTGACATTAACAAGAACCGTAAAATGGTACATGAAGTTACACAATTAAAGGTATAAAACTGCTGTAGAATTTTAGTTAACTTGGTCTTAATTTTCCATTGTCTATAATGTGCAGTATATTTTTTCTCATTTTTATCAGCCGCAACCTAATTGTCGCTACTGATTTATGAAAATTTCTATTTAAGATATATAGGTAGACAGTTAGCTTACTGTCAGATCTTGAATTTGGCAATGCTTTTACTCTTCTGTGCTTGTCAGATCTTGAAGAGAAACAAAATATAGTGAAGTAGAGGCAGCACAGAGCAAAGAAGATTGTAATGTGGCCAGTTTCACTGATGCCATACCTGATGAAATTGCTGCGGATGTTTTTGATCAGCCCTCTAGTACCCCTCAATATAATTATCACAGTGAAGATGAAGCCCGAGAATTCTCAAGTATAAATTTTCAATACATTGCTCCACCTTCAACACCTCAATGGGGAAGTTAGATTCAAGAACTTGCTGCCACCACAATCCAAACAGCCTTCAGGGATTGTCTTGTAAGTTTTTATATTGATGGTCTTTTCATATTAATAAATAAAGTAGGGGTCATTTTAGGATGTAAGCAACAATGTACCATAGGGATTATTTGCCTCAATTTTTTCTAGGATGATACAGGCAAAAAAGGCTTTATGGGCATTGAAGGGAATAGTTAGACTTCAAGCTATTATCAGAGGTGTACTTGTTCGCCGCCAGACTATCACTACACTGAATCAATTGCAATCGGTGGTGAATATACAGTCACAAGGATGTGCAAAAAGAAGCCAAATGGTGGATAACAAAGAGCCGGCTGAATTCAAAGGCAAGGACATTAAGGTATATCGTTTTCTATTAGATGGATGCTCTAGTAAAGAAATTTTTATTTCATTTCATTGGAGAACATATATCGTATAATGTTTTATCCTCAGATTCAATTGAAATTAACTGGGGTTAATTTGTAGATTGATCAAAACAGTCAGAGAAGGTGGGATGACAGTCTATTAACAAAAGAAGAAGAAAATGCTCTATGCTCAAGCAAGAGAATGGCTGCAATAAAGAGAGGAAGAATAAAAGAGTACACTTTTAGCAATAGAGCATGTTTTCTGCTTCTTATGCTCACACATTACATCTAAACGTTTAGTGTATATGAATTTGAATTTAGATCTTGTTTTGAAATTTGAATTCTTGCAAAAAGAAAGGTAGAGATGGGTAGTTTAGTTTAAGGGCGTGAAATTTCATATACAATGTTTGAATGTTTCAAAAAGAATTAAGCTTGTAAGAGAAGCTTAAAGACACTGTCAACGGATGAGGCCTGCAAACTTAGCAGTTGATAGTGATTTGACACTGCACTACAGCACATGGGTTGACAGAGTTCTCAAAATGGATATGGAAGCCAAACTACTGGAAATTCACGAAGAAGAAGAAACATTCCATTTGCGTGGTGTCTACACAAATGTACAAGTAAAGCCAAAAAGGTCAAGAGGACAACATTTGGAACACATGCCTTTGGAGTGAAGTAGCATGCTTACTGAAGCTGGAAAATAGAAAGTATGTTTTTGTCTTTAGTAACTTGTAAACTTGGGTTGTTTATAACCAAGTGTAGCAGTCCTTTGATAGACAAGAAAATAGTTTTCAAAGTATTTTTGCTTAGAGTTTTCTTGAATATTCAGATAAGCAAAGAACTGTAAACAGAAGCTATATACCTTTGTATCACAGAGATTTTCTTCAATATATATACTCAGGTGGAACACAACAATCCATCTGAAATTTTTTAAGGCTTTTGTTCTTTAATTTAAGTTTGTTTTGCATTTATCTGTTCAAAGTTTTAATCTGTTGAGGAAAGAAGAAAAAGTCAAGAATTGTATTCAACCCCCCTTCTACAATTCTGTATTAACTGGGAATAACAACTATATTAATATTCTTCTAAACTTACTCTACAAGTCACATTTATATTTTAATATTTTTTTTTACCTTAATCTATTTTTTTTAATTTTCTCAAAATTTTGAATTAATAATACCCAAGGTCAGAAAATATCTTAATTGCCTTTTAATATTTAGTAATGAAAATCTTAATTACCTTATATTCTCATAGATTTTCTTCTTAAATCAAATTATATTTATATAAGTATGGTAAAGTGACGTCTCTCAAATTACCTTAATCTATTTTTTTTTTAATTTTTTCAAAATTTTGAATTAATAATACCCAAGGTCAGAAAATATCTTAATTGCCTTTTAATATTTAGTATTGGAAATCTTAATTACCTTATATTCTCCTAGATTTTCTTCTTAAGTCAAATTATTATCTTAATTTTTTCTAAAATTTATCTTCAAGCCATTTTTCTTAAGTCAAATTACTATCTTAATATTTCCGAAAATTTATCTTTTAAGTCAAATCACCATGTTGATAATTTTTTAAACTTTCTTTTAAACTCAAAGTTACCATCTTAATATTCTCATATATTTTTTCTTGAAGTAATAAAATTTATCTCAAAATCAGATTATCATCATAATATTCTCCTAAAAACTATTAGAAATTGTGTTCTCATAATTTTTTATAAAAAACCCCACTGTTTAATTTATCTCTAGTTAGTTAAATAGATTAAGTGTGACATTGTTGTTTAATTTAAATAGAAGTTAAAATTTTAAAAGTGAAAAAATCATTTTAATACAATGTCCATCACAGTTTATCAATATATAACTATTTAAGTAATTTATTACACAAACAGACATTTCCAGCTTAAAGCTGCCAGAAACAGCTTTAAGCCACTGGCTTATAGCAAAGCCAAACGGAAACGGGTCGGATTGTAAGCCACTGGCTTATATAACAAAGCCAAACGGAAACGGGTCAGATTGTAAATGGTATATATACGGTGTAAAGCCCGCACTATTCTGAACTTGAAAAAAATGGGGTTTCTGACTGAAAAGGAGGCGAATGAGTTGGTGAGAGAAATCGAGAAGAAGACGGATAGTGAAAAAGCCAGGCGATTCTTCAAACATCTCGGTCGAAAGCTTGAAATCAAGGATATCCATATTCCGCTAATTAATATGTTTGTATTTTCTCCTCCTCCTATCAATTAACTGTTTTGTTGATTATTTACAGTTATTGTTTCTGATAGTGTCGATTGTCTTTTATGCTTGTTAATTGCAGTTTTTAGGTTAAAATTTCAATTGTAGTTGAATCTAGATGAAAATTGGATTTCGTTGATTTTAGAATTGGGGTTTTTTAAGACTCTGTTAGGGTTACAAACAATATTACCAGTTCGTCAAATTTGGGGCTTGCTGTTGAATCTATCTATTGTCCTAATATTACGATTTCCCTGCTTGCTTTTTTATCTTTTTCTTTTCCGTTTTACATAAATTTTTCGTATGTATATAATCAATCATCCGCTCTGCTCTATAATTTGCCCCTTTTGCTAAACCCCCTGCCCTCTTCTCAATCTAATTTTATCATGTCAAAACAGGTTTATTAAACTTTATTTTATTGCAGGCCAAAAACTTTGGCAACTCTTATCAGTGTTGGCTATGCCTCCTCCTCTGACTCGGATACATCCAGGTAATTTTTTTTTCTAACTTCCCCCCACCCCCACCGTGTTTGATTCTTTAATGTTTTCTTGAAAGTTGTCATCTCCGCAGTGAAAGTTTAGACAACTCTAGTATCAAAGAATGGTCAGAAGTCTTTGGTGAGGATGGGCGCTTACGCTTCAATCATATTCTTGTCATGTTTTGAGCGGGAAGTTTAAACTATTAAGCTAAACGATATCGTTTTATTTAAATAAGTTAGTACTAGGAATGCTAGGTGGCAACACGTGATTTGTAGTAACTAACATTCCAAATGGGCCAATTATTGGTAGCTGTAGTGGTCCCATCAAGCAACAAACTCCTATATGTCCTAGGAGAGGTCTCGTGTTTGATTATGGAATGAATGATATTGTTATTTTCTCCCTTTACATTTTGTCTTTTTCCTTTTCTTGATTTTCTTAGATCTAGTTTTGTATTCGATTGCTTACAACTGGTATCAGAGCAGCCGGTTCTTGGCTTAGAAATTGCAGATAAAAATGTTGTTCAGAGGCATGATCAAGCTATTATAAACCTGAAGGTTGGTGTTGAAGGGTTAAAGGTAACTATGGAGGCTAATAAAGCTCAACTATCTACCATGGATGGTACTTTATCCAAGCTGACGGAGTCAAATGAAGAACTGAGAAAAAACTTCTCAGAACTAGTCTCGCTTTTGAAAAAGGATACAACCTTTGAAGGGAATGGTGAAGCCAGTTCCACACATCTTGATAAACGCCCATTACAAACAGGTAAACAACCTATAAATCTTCAAACTCCTACTAGATTTGGTACAATAAACAGCCCTACTGTCTTAGATGAGAATGGTAACGCCATAAACCTTACACCTGCCTCTGTAAACCAATATGCTTTCTTTAACCCTGACGGAAACGTGAGTACTAGAGCTATTCCTGATCCTCACCTTGAGGTCATTAATGGTTGTCCTCAGTATAGTCAAACAACAATGCAATCGAATATACCACCATCAACACAAGCTAGATCTAATTTCCAGCAACCACCACTCTCAAATCCTTTGAACCCCTACTTGTATAGTCCTTTTGGAACAAGTTTTATTCCAATGACCCTTAACCCGTACACTGCCACCATATACCACTATGAAAAACCCTTACCAAGGTCAAGGTTCGACATATTCACATGTTAATGGCCAGACCCAAGCCTATCCTTCTATTCCCCCACCTATTACTACTGCTACGCATATTAACAACTCTGGATGGCATCATTCTGATTTGGGGCCACCTAGATTCACCTTCAGCAGCCCTGTTTATAAACCACCAAAAGTGGATTTTCCCAAGTTTGATGGGAAGGATCCAAGATCCTGGATAGGCAAATGTGAAAAATATTTCCAGTTAAATCCATCCTTGGATGCTAGGGCTAGAGTCATCTTTGCAACCCTATACCTTGAAGGAGAGGCAGATGTGTGGTACAGGTCATTGGAGGAAGATCAACCTAACTTGTTGTGGTGTGAGTTTGCTGCAATGATTTGTAATAGATTTTCTAAAGTTGGTTATGAGAACTTGGTTGGCCAGTTCAACAAACTTACTCAGAAAGGCAAGGTTGAGGACTACATCACTCAGTTTGATGAATTAAGAAGCCATGTGATGGGCCAAGAAGGGCATCACAGGGAATCCTACTATGTGGACACCTTCATTAGTGGATTGAAGGAAGAGCTTTCTCAATCATTATACAACAGCAGGCCTAGTACACTACAAGAAGCTAGGAACCTGGCAAGAGGACAAGAGTACCTCCTAAGTGTGTTTGATAAGAGATACAAGGTCAACAGCAAACCTTACCCACCAAGCTCAGTAACACCATATAAATATGGGTATTCTACTAGCAAGGGTTCCTCTAATGTGGAGTTGAGCAAGGCTGTTAGAAAGGCTCCAACTGAGACTAAAAGGTTGACTTTAGATGAGATCAATGATAAGAAGAAAAGAGGAGTGTGCTTCCATTGTGATGAGAAATTCACACCTGGACATGACTGCAGAAAAAAGAGGCTCTATGTCATTATGGATGATCATGCAGAGGAAGAAAAAGAAGAATTGGCTGTCATATGGGAATCTGAGGAAAGCAATGGAGAAGAACAACCCAAGGAGGGAGAGACTGGCATTTCCCTACATGCAATGATGGGATCAAAGGGCAATCATGCCATTAAGGTGAAAGGCCAGATCAAGAACAGAATCATTTCTATTCTAGTAGACAGTGGGTCAACCCACAATTTTATCTCCCAAGGATTAGCTAAGCAACTCAAGCTACATACAAGTACCTGCATACCCTTCAATGTAACTGTTGCTAATGGACAGCAACTGGTGTGTGACATAAGGTGTAACAAGGTAGAGTGGAAAATGGCTGGAAAGGTGTTCAATGCAGACCTGAATATGATTCCACTTGGAGGGTATGATTTAATCTTGGGAGTGAAATGGATGCAAACAGTGAGCCCCATCACTTTTGATTTCTCTGCAGGCCACATCACCATCAACTGGAAAAATGAGAAAGTAGTATTGCAGCAAGACAGTAGTATGCCTGAAATTAAGGTAGTGCCAGACAGCAAGCAGGAATTCAGGTACAAGGAAGAAGAAGTGTATCTACTGTTGCAGATTACTGCCCTAGAGGGTGAGGGTGAAAAGGATAAGGACCTTCCAAGAGGCATTCAGAACATCTTACAAGAATATGATAATGTGTTTCAAACTCCTACTGAGCTACCACCTGATAGGTCTCAGAATCATTCAATACCTATTAAGCGTGGAAGTCAGCCAGTAAATTCAAACCCCTATAGGTGTCCTTTCTTTCAAAAGGAAGAAATTGAGAGAATAACAAGGGAAATGCTAAATAGTGGTATTATCAGAAACAACTCCTCACCATTTGCATCACCAGTGCTATTGGTGAAAAAGAAAGACAACAGCTGGAGGTTAGTAGTGGACTACAGAGCCCTGAATGCCATAACAATTAAGAACAAGTACCCTATCCCTATCATTGAAGAATTGTTAGCTGAGTTAAAAGGAAGTGCAGTATTTACAAAGCTTGATTTGAGAAGTGGATACCATCAAATCAAGGTGAATGAAGGAGATGTATTCAAAACTGCCTTTAAAACCCATCAAGGGCACTATGAGTTTTTAGTGATGCCATTTGGCCTCACCAATGCTCCTGCCTCCTTTCAAAGTCTAATGAATGAAATTTTTAGTGAGCAGCTCAGAAAATTTGTTCTGGTGTTCTTTGATGATATATTGATATATAGTAAGGATCCTTAGGAGCATGAGATGCATTTAAGAGCAGCCCTTGACATTCTCAGAAGTAATAAGCTGTTTGTCAAGAGATCCAAGTGTGCCTTTGGGTGTAGCAAGATAGAGTATCTTGGACATATAATATCTAAGAATGGAGTAGCTGCTCACTATTCCCAGATTCAAGCTATGTTGGAGTGGCCAAAACCAATGAATATCAAGTCACTCAGGGGTTTCCTTGGACTCACAGGCTATTACAGAAGGTTTGTGAGGAATTATGGCGTCTTAAGCAAGCCTCTAACTCAACTCTTGAAGAAAGGTGCATTTAAATGGAGTGATCAGGCAGAAGAAGCTTTTAGCAAATTAAAGGAGGTAATGACCAACACTCCAGTCTTAACTATGCCTGACTTTGAAAAGGTTTTTATAATTGAGACAGATGCTTTCAAGTCAGGAGTTGGTGCTGTGTTAATGCAGGAAGGAAGACCTATTGCGTACATGAGTAAGGCATTAAGTGCAAGGCACTTGGGACTATCAACTTATGAAAAGGAAATGCTAGCTGTCATTATGGCAGTCCAGAAATGGAGGTCTTATTTGCTGGGGCACAAGTTTGTAATCAGAACTGATCATGAAGCTATTAAGTACCTCATGGAGCAAAGAATCACTACTGGAGTACAACAAAAGTGGCTGTCTAGACTGTTGGGGTATGACTATAGTATTACTTACAAGAAGGGGAGGGAAAATATTGCTGCAGATTCCCTATACAGAATTCATGAACAAAATGAAGAATGTGGTGCTCTAACTGTGATACAGCCTGCATGGAGAGAAGAGTTGTAGTGTAGTTATGCTGATGATGAAACTGCCATTGACTTATTTTCTGGAAACAACATTGATGGAAGCACCACGGGAGAGTTTAAGATAGTGCAAGATGAGATTAAATGGAAGGGGAGATACTATGTGGGCACTGGGAACAATCTCAGAGCTAAAATCTGTTTGAATATCCATAGCAACATGGAGGGTGGTTATTCTGGAATTGCAGCAACAATTAAAAAGGTGGAACAACTATTTTACTGGCCAGGGTTAAGAGATGATGTCACTAGGTTGGTTAAGGAATGTGATATCTGCTTAAGAAATAAGACAGAGAAGGCAGCTAGCCCTGGGCTACTCCAACCAATTCCCATACCAGACAACACCTGGGAGGTGATATCTATGGACTTCATAGAGGGATTACCAAAATCCAAGGGCAGAGACTCTATTTTGGTGGTTGTGGACAAATTGACCAAATATTGTCATTTGATTCCTCTCGCACACCCCTTTACTGCCAGTAAAGTTGCACAGGAAGTGCTCAATCAGGTTGTCAAGCTTCATGGAGTACCAACTACAATTATTAGTGACAGAGACCCTATTTTTGTTAGTGCTTTCTGGCAAGAGTTATTTAAAAGCATGGGTACTGACATCAGGTTGTGCTCAGCATATCACCCTCAATCAGATGGTTAAACTGAGAGAGTGAATCAATGCATTGAGATGTATCTCAGATGTATGACTGGCCAGAAGCCTACAGAATGGTTTAATTGGATTTCAATGGCAGAATGGTGGTATAATACCACCTTTCACACCTCTGCTGGAATGACACCTTATCAAGCTCTCTACAGTCAGCCTCCCCCCTCAATTTCTTATCAAGGTGCAAAATACCATGATCCAAGTGTAACTCAATTTGTCAAAGACAGGATCAACACTCAAAGATTGCTCAAGGAGAACCTCAACAAGGCAAAGGAAAGAATGAAATACTTTGCAGACCAGAAGAGAAGTGACAGGGAATTTGAAGTAGGGGATGAGGTATATCTCAAGATTCAACCCTACATGCAAATGTCTGTTAATTTCAGAAGTAATCATAAATTGGCTGCAAGGTACTATGGCCCCTACAAGGTATTAAAGAGAATAGGAAAGGTTGCTTATCAGATTGAGTTGCCTGATGGAACTAGAGTGCACAATATATTTCATGTTTCACAACTTAAGAAGAAATTTGGTAGTAACAAGGTGCCACAGATTAATCTACCAGGAGTGAATGAAGCCGAAGAATTGGAGCCTAAACCAGTGAAAATCTTGGACAGAAGGTTGGTAAAGAGAGGAATGAATCCTGCTGTTGAAATTCTTGTGCAATGGGAGCATGGTGAACCTGGAGAAGCTACCTGGGAAAGCTGGGACAAGTTCATTAGAAAACATCCTCAGTTTAATCCTTGAGGACAAGGATTGTTTGAAGAAGAAGGGAGTTGTCATGTTTTGAGCGGGAAGTTTAAACTATTAAGCTAAACGATATCGTTTTATTTAAATAAGTTAGTACTAGGAATGCTAGGTGGCAGCACGTGATTTGTAGTAACTAACATTCCAAATGGGCCAATTATTGGCAACTGTAGTGGTCCCATCAAGCAACAAACTCCTATATGTCCCAGGAGAGGTCTCGTGTTTGATTATGGAATGAATGATATTGTTATTTTCTCCCTTTACATTTTGTCTTTTTCCTTTTCTTGATTTTCTTAGATCTAGTTTTGTATTCGATTACTTACAATTCTCTCTTTGATTCCTCCCTCAACTGATGATTTTACTAACCGGGAGAAGAATCAACTTTGGCAAAGTCTTTTCTTTTCTTATTTTGCATTGTCAAGTTACAAGGAGAAACACGTACTTTTTCCTCTCCCTCTCTCTAACTTATTTTTTATTCCTAGGTTTATCGATTCTACTAATCCAGTCGACTTTGATTATCTAATTTTAGGGTGTCGACTACGAGCTTGTCGCTCCTATGCTGAGTAGTGTCTTCATTGGCATGAAGAATCCGCCTGACAACCACCTTGCTCATCTTAATTTCCTTGCTAAGCCTAAAAATAGTGATGCCCCTCCCGACCTCTTTTTTGCTGAGGTGATAGCAGTGGGGGTTAGAGCTAATGAAGTCAACAAGTGTTGTATCTTGACACCTCGTCCTTCACCATCACCAGGTAGAATTCTATGGACACCATGACTACTGCTACATACTTCATTTCTTTATCAAACTGAAATGTGTTTATCTTTTTTTTTCTCCTTGCAGTTGACATGACTTGTGATTCTGTAAACATTTGGCATCCTCTTGAAGATGAAGAAGCCTGTAAGGAATGCATTTATTGAGGAACGCTATTACAGTGATTTTGATTGATATTGTTCTCACCTCGTTATTTCGCCAGTAGAGTAAGGAAGAATGCTCATCCCCTTTTGAACATCAAATTTGGAAAGTCTCCTCCTTGTGATGTAAAGTAGTTTTCAACTATTTTTCATAAACTGTCAAGGGTGTCTGTGGCCTATTTGCCGTAAAAGTGAACAATTTAATTCATAAATACTACTATTCTGTTTTGTCATTCAGATGTGAATTAGGTTCCAGTTATTTTTAATAAATTTTGTAATAATATGTCATTATTATTACAAAGAGTAGTGCTATAGGTACCAAACCAGGTTCCAAAATTGGGTACCAAATGACATAGCACTATTTAGTTGTCATTTTAAAATATTTTTATTGGATGGCCCTGGCGGGCTCATTTCAACTATAACCTATCAAAAAATAACACATCATTTGGTAACAATTTTTTGGTACCCTATTTTGGTACCTCCAGCATTTTTGTATTACAAAATCACTGCAGCAATTCCTGACAATTGATATTACTGACTTATACCCAATATATCATGTTTTAAATGTTTACATATCTTACTTTAAACTTATACTCCTATAAAGATTGACTTTCAAGCTGTAGCATACGGACTACTGGAGGGATGAAGTGTTGTGATATTTATTCCTAATAGTAGTTGCAAATGTACAAGTAAAATGGAATGTGTATGCTTATATGAAGGAAAACTGTAAAGAAATATCAAATGTACATATTTTTTTGGTAATGGACTAATATGGTATGCTAAAGATTACATTGATATTTTCTTAAAAAAAGATACATTTAAATGATGAGGTAGGTACTAGAAGTCTAAACCTATAGACTACCATTAACGCATGATGCACACAATTAGTTTAAACAAATGCTGAATCTCTCCGGGTTTATGGTGTTTAAGAAACATGTTGAATGCTAGAGAAACTAGCTATAGCCCGTGCACGGGCATGCTCTAGCCTTATTTGTTGTAGAACATTGTGTCTGAGAAGAGTAATACACCCTGATCCTCTAACATAAAAGCTGAAGCAAGCTACAAAGAATTAAGCGAAAAGAAGGGATTAAGCGAGATATGGCACATTGTTATCTAATAAACTTTGTACATGTTCGGTATCATATCATCAATATTTAAATATATGTATTTTCCAGAATTACAACACATCTATACAGGGGCGGCGCTGAGGGAGCGCGGAGGGGCGGCCCCCAAATTTATATCCCCTAGTATATATACCTATTGAATTGAACAAAAATAAATAAATTACTTAGTAAAAACAGAATATTGATTGAGTTTTACCAACAATTATGAGTGAAGAAAGGTTAAATGAACTTATTTTGATGACAATTGAAAATGATATTTTGGATAAAGTCGGCGTTAAAAGTGTTGTAGATGATTTCATTACAAGTGTAATTATTTTTTACAATTTATTTCGATTGAGGACCCAATTTTGAGATTTACGAACAATTATGTGTGAAGAGGCTAAATGAACTTATTTTGATGACAATTGAAAATGATATTTTGGATAAAGTTGGCGTTACAATTTATTTCGATTGAGGACCCAATTTTGAGTTTTCGCAAAGGCCCCAGAATCATTTGCCCCGGCCCTGCATCTATAATTTATAAAAGAACAGAACTATAAAGTAGATCTCAAATAAATTTCTTCTGAATTAAGGGATACGTATAGTTGACAAACCATTTGTGCGGAGAAAGTTTATATGGAACTCGATGCATTAGTAGTATTGATTATTTATTTCAAGGTCTCTAACTATTGGTTTTGAAGGGAGTAGAGCTCTCCCAAAAACATAAAATCTTGAAAACCTTGCGTGTACTAAACATATCTACTTGGATCGCTGAGGTTCCGTAGTTGGAACCAAATATATCGAATAGTTCTGCTCCATTTTGGTTTAATGTCAAATGAGCTTCAACAGGACCAGTATTATGAGTAGTCATCCCTGAAAAGATGTCTACATGTTCTTGATCATTCCTGGTGTGAAATGAGACATCTGCAAAGGGGTCATCGGCATGTTCACTGGTGCTCACCCCGGTGCTTTGACAATCTCCAAATAGATCATCGATTATTGGAGTGGCAGGCATTGTAAGAAATTCAGTTCTATGATGCATTAGATCATCTGAATCACCTGTGTCTATTAAGTCTGGCATCTGAATGGCAGTTGTCTCAGCCTTTGTTTGCTTTTCTTGAACACCAGCTACATTACCAGTTTGCTTTCTTTCCAGAAGTCCCAAAACCTATGTAAAATCACTGATGAAAACACTAGAGTCCAAACTCACTGATGTAAAATCAAAAGCTCTAGTCTCTTCTTTCTTTGGACCACCAACAACTGAAGTGGGATTCTGGGTAGGAAGGCTAGAATTAAATACATCTGGAAGTGCTGAAGAAAATCCACCTCCTTGAGTCCCCTCAACCTGATTAAGACCAAAATTTTGAGGGTGCAGGTTCCCCAGTTGCTGATAGTTGGACATTGTTGCTAGAAATTGCTGCTGGGCAAGTAGATTTTCCATGGCTGCATAATTAAATGTTGAGAAGGATATGCTGGATTGTTCATCGCACCAGGGGACAAATTATATGGCACAGTGCCAACAGGGAACATGTGATTTGCATTGATGCCAGCTGTTTGTGCTCCATATATTTTACTGATGGTATCATTTGTACCTTGATGATTCAAATTTGCACTAGAAGCCGAGAAGATGTTTGGAGAGAATGCTTTGGAAGAAGTCCCTTGCTGATTAACTTCTTCTCCCATAATAGATAGACCTGACATTAATTCATTAACATCTTTTGTATTATCTACTTGGATCGCTAAGGTCCCGGAGTTGGAACCAAATATATCGAATAGTTCTGCTCCATTTTGGGTTGATGTCAGATGAGCTTCAACAGGACCAGTATTATCAGTAGTCATCCCTAAAAAGATGTCATCTACATGTTCTTTGTCATTATTGGTCTGAAATGAGACATCTGCAAAGGGGTCATCGTCATGTTCACTAGTGCTCACCCCAGTGCTTTTACTATCTCCAAATAGATCATCAGTTACAGGAGTGGCAGACGTTGTAAGAACTTTAGTTCTTTGATGCATTAGATCATTTGAATCACCTGTGTCTATTAAGTCTGGCATCTAAATGGCAGTTGTCTCATCCTTTGCCTGCTTTTCTTGAACACCAGCAACATTACCAGTTTGCTTTCCTTCCAGAAGTCCTAAAACCTATGCACGAACAAGTATCTACATAACTTAGAATATAAACTATTTTTTTTTTAAAATACAAGTTGCATTCAATCAAAACGAAAGGTTATACGAGAGGGCCTCCAACAAACACGTAGGAGGAGACGTGAATACAAAATGGGAATTAACTAAACAAGGGATTCTAGCAACTGTTGGTGTATACTGAAAATATTTATTTGAAGTATTTACATTTATTTCTGGCCGGTTTAATTGAGAATCATTTAAATGTTTACATGTTGTCTAAATATTATATATTGTGAATAATCTAGTATCAAATGGGATACAGAATATTAGATTATTAAATACGGTTTATATAATATAATAAGGTTCACAGCACAGGTGGAGTTAGACAATCCACTGGAATGGCTGTAGTATTATTTAGATTAGTTTATATTGACTAATAAATAATACTAGTATACTTTGTGTATATTGAACAGGATCAAATTTAGAATTGTTCCCTTATACTGATTAAGAAGGTGAACTAAGATTCTATGTTATTATTAATGCTTAGGTTCTTAATCCGGAAATAATAATTGACACGTATATATTATTTACATGCTTTGATTTATATATGAAATAATTCTTGTGAATTATTTCATTATATTTTGGGTGATGAAATAATATATATGGTGGGATATTATTTATTGAAGGAATCCATGTCCTGATAATATTCGGGTTAATGATGTCCCCTTGAAAGCTCAAAAAGATTTAATTATGTGAAACCCTGCAGGTGGATTTATTCCGGCATAATTAAATAAAGGTTGAGTGGATAATCAAGGATAAAAGATATTAATTAAATGAATTATCAGTAATTTATTTAATTAATGGACATGCGATATTTTAAACATGGGGAATTTAATAAGCAAATAATATTGGAACCGAATTAATTAATTAAATTACGGTATTAGGAAAGGTAGTGCAAATATTAATTCTTTAGTGGATTGAATTAATATTTAATTACATTGGGCTAGGCTCAAGATGTAATTAGAAGGCCCAACCTAATTATCCATGATCCTATTGTAGCCTATATATATTCTTATTCTCTTCTTGCTGGGGGCTGGTCGAAAAAAATTGGTAGCCACCCAGGAGCAAGAAGAGAGGATAACTTGAGAAGACGAAGGCCACACTTCGCTCAAGGGAATTTGGGAATACAATAGAAGAGCGTGGAATCAACCGTTAACAAGGTGATTTTTCTATTCGTACTCGTTAATTTAGTGTATCAAAATTCGCAGTGCCAAGATCTGATTGTCCCAACAATTGGTATCAGAGCCTGGTTCATTGGTTCTGCGAATTTTGATACGATGTCCATGTCGTAATTATATATGCATGTGTATAGTGGTGTGCTTGGATAATAATCTTTTGCAGGTTGTTTAGTATCCACTATTATGGCCATGTAATTTTAATTATGTGTTTGGATCCCACGTGGTTTAATCGTGGTTATTTTGTTTGGTTTCCACGTGGTTTATCGTGGTTGTAAAACACGAGGGTTGATCGTGTTAGAATAGATTTACAAAATTAGTTTTGTATTAGATCTGTTTTGTATGTAATTGTTTGATGGATTATGTAAAAATCCGGGTATTTTGTAACAATTACGTTCGATCGGAAATCAAATCGGAGAAACAAAATTGTCCGCTGCGTAGTTGATTGTGGCTGCTGGTTTCGTTTGAGTCTGAAGAAACATGTCTGGTGACAACAGAAGCAGAGAAGCAACGCGCGTAGAAAAATTCTGGTCTGCAGCCTGTAACGCATGTGCAGACTGCGTTACAGGTCTGTAACAGGCAGTAACGCATGACGCACATGCGTGACAGGCCTGTAACAGGCTATAACGCATGACGCACATGCGTGACAGCAGTTCCAGGGCTAGAACGCAGGCCTTGAATGCGCAACATCAAGGTTTTTGGCAGAAAAATGTTTTTCCAGCAAAATAAAGGGCTGGAAATTTATTTTTTTCAAGGGGCCATAATAGTGGATTTAAATTATATTTTTTAATTTTAATTCCGCTATTTAATTTTTTAATTATTGCTTTAAATAATTATTATGTGTGTTGTTAATTATGTGTGTAATTTTAATTGCATGTTTAACATAATTAGGACGACATGGACATTAATTTTATTTATTGCTTTAATTTTATGATGCATGCTGCCATGTTATGTGTTCTTTGTATTGTTATTTTTATAACATGTAAACCTCGAAAAAATAACATAGGGCGATGCATCTAGATAAAATTCCTCAATTTTAAATAAAAAATTCTAAGTGGGTGAGGGAATTAATTAGGAATTAAATCCCATGGTCTCCATTATTATTTGTATGTAATTTAACACCGAGACGAATATAAATTATATACATGCCACCCATCGTGGCGTATGATTTATGGTGTCAGGTAGTGTTATGGATATTACTAGAACAAGCTTCCTAAATTAATTACGAATATTGAAAGGCATACATGCCACCCATCGTGGCGTACCAAGTTTCATAGAAATTCGATTAATTAGAAGTGTACCACTGATTGAATGTAGATTTTAATATTGAGAGAAAGGATGATTCTGTCTAGAAAGGGGTCTTAAGTGATGCCTCTTGACAATGCTCCCCCCGATCTGGGAATTATCCTATTATCGATTATTGATTTGAAATATTTAATGGTGGTATCCAGTCTTTTTATTAATTTAAGATTTAATAATGGTATACACTTAGCTATGAAAAATAATATATAGTCCACCCTAACGTGGCGTATTATTTAGTAATAGGACCGAAGTAATATTTAAACGAATTTAAGTGGTATATATGTCATCCATCGTGGCGTACCAGATACTTATGGTGTTTAAATATTAATGCATTAATTTTAATTAATTGTTAGAGGAAACCAATAGGATTTAAGATTTATGCAACTATCTGATTATGTGTTACATGTATGATTCTCAGGATTAGATCACTATGGGCTTTAATCCACTATTCACCATACTTAAGGATAACAAACTTACTGGACCGAACTATATTGAATGGAAACGTAATTTGGACATAGTGTTGACTGCTGAGGAGTACAAATTTTGTACTTATGAACCCAAGCCAGACCAGCCTGCTGAAGATGCTCCTGAAAGTGAGAAGGAGTATTATAAGCGGTGGATTAAGGCTGATGAGATGTCGCGATGTTACATTCTGGCAGCAATGTCGGGTGTTTTGCAGCATCAGCATCAGGCTATGCCCACTGCTTCAGATATGCTCTTTAATCTCAAGGAACTTTTTGGAGAACAGAATAGGGCTACTAGGCAAGTAGCAATGAAGGCTTTAATGAACACTCAGATGGTTGAAGGAACACCTGTAAGGGATCATGTTCTCAGAATGATGTCTCATCTGAATGAGATGGAGATCCTTGGTGCTGATATTGATGGGGAAACCCAGATCGATATCATCCTTATGAGCTTGCCCAAAAGTTTTGAGCAGTTCCGCTTGAATTACACCATGAACAAAAGGATGTATAGTCTCGCGGAACTTCTGAGAGAAATTCAGGCAGCTGAAGGACTCTTTAAGCAGAATGTTCAAGTGAATGTGGCCGAGAAAGCTTCTTCATCTAAGCCGAAAGGTAAGAAGAAGAAAAAGACTCAGACACAGAAAGCTGGAAAGGTTGCTAATGCAGTGGGAGTTCAAGGTGGTGTGAAAAAGCCTAAGGGCAAGTGCTTCAGGTGCAAGCAGTCAGGTCACTGGAAACAGGATTGTCCTCTTCCTAAGAAGACAAACAATACTGGTATGTCTCTTTCTCTAGTTACAGAAACATATATAGCGGCTATATCTACGAGCACTTGGTGTGTAGATACAGGAGCCACTGACCATGTTTGTAACTCTATGCAGGGGTTCCAGCAATCCAGAATGCTTAGAGATGGCGAGATATATGTGTTCATGGGAGATGCTACGAAAGTAGCAGTAGTTGCAGTTGGAATAATTACATTGTCTTTTGGCGATGATAGGATTTTGGTTTTGAACAATTGTCTTTATGTACCTTCTTTTAGAAGGAATTTAATTTCGGTTTCTAAACTTGCCATGGATGGTTATAATGTTTGTTTGGATCGTAATGTTTCTATTATGATGAATAAACGAGTTATATGTTCTGGTACATTGCAAGACAATTTATATATTATTAATCCTATCCAACCAATGCTGCAACATAAGGAAACTAATAACATTCTTTCTAGCTCAAATAAAAGAAAGAAACCTTCTGAATTGAACCAAACATATCTTTGGCACTTAAGGTTAGGTCATATTAACTTGAGGAGGATTCAAATACTGGTAGTAGATGGGCCATTAGGCTCGTTGGCAGTGGAGCCATTTCCAGTTTGTGAATCCTGCTTGGAAGGTAAGATGACTAATATGCCTTTTAAAGCAAAGGGGAATAGAGCTAAAGAAGTGTTAGAATTGGTTCATACTGATTTATGTGGACCTATGAGTATCCAAGCAAGAGGAGGTTATGAGTATTTTGTCACTTTCATTGACGATTATTCTAGATATGGGTACATTTATTTGTTGCGCCGTAAGTCTGAGTGCTTTGAAAAATTCAAAGAGTACAAAGCAAGTGCGGAGAAGCGACATCTTGGAAAATGTATCAAGTCACTACGATCAGATCGTGGTGGCGAATACTTGCTTGGAGAATTTAGGGAATATTTATCAGAAAATGGGATTGCATCCCAGTTGTCTGAACCTGGCACACCTCAGCAGAATAGTGTAGCAGAGAGAAGGAATCGAAATCTTTTAGAGAGTGTTAGATCGATGATGAGTTATTCAGATTTACCCAAGTCGTTTTGGGGATATGCTATACAAACAGCGGCTTACCTTCTGAACTTGGTACCTTCTAAGTCGGTTCCCAAGACTCCAATAGAATTGTGGACTGGTAGCAAACCAAGTCTAAGACATATTCGGATTTGGGGTTGTCCCGCACATGTGCTGAACAAGAACGCGACCAAGTTAGAATCTCGTACAGAAGTAAGGCTGTTTGTAGGCTATCCCATGGGAATGAAAGGTTATTCATTTTATAGTCCTAGGGATCGGGATATCATTGTTAGTACCAATGCTAGATTCTTAGAAGAAGACTATATAATGAAACACAAACCCATGAGTAGTATCGTTTTAGAGGAACTAGTGGGAGGGACAGATAATCCCCAAGTGCCAATAGTACAATTAGATCAACCACAAGAAAATGCACAACCTGTCACTAATACCACACCGGTGCTTCGTCGTAGTGGGAGGGTTGTTCAACAACCTGATAGATTCATGTTTTTGGGAGAGTCCTCGTACTTGGTCTCTGGTGAACATGATGAGGATCCCAGGACATACGAAGAAGCAATTCTAGATAAAGATGCAGATCTTTGGCAAAAGGCAATGGAATCTGAGATGGAATCTATGTATTCTAATCAAGTTTGGGAGCTCATGGAACCACCCAAAGGTGTAAAACCCATTGGATGTATGTGGATCTACAAGAAGAAAAGAGGATCTGACAAAAAGGTGAAAGCCTGGAAAGCACGACTTGTTGCGAAAGGGTATACTCAGAAAGAAGGGATCGATTATGAGGAAACTTTTTCGCCGGTTGTTATGCTTAAGTCGATCCGGATTCTTTTATCTATAGCAGCTCATCTCGATTATGAGATTTGGCAAATGGATGTCAAGACAGCTTTCCTTAATGGAAGTCTTGAGGAAACCATCTATATGCAACAACCAAAAGGATTCATTAAGGAAGGCCAAGAGCATCTTGTTTGTAAGCTTAAGAGGTCTATTTATGGACTAAAACAAGCTTCTAGGGACTGGAATATTCGTTTTGATCAGGCAGTCCAGTCATATGGATTTGATCAAAGTCCAAGCGAATCATGTGTGTATAAGAGAAGTGAGGGTAATGCAGTGGTTTTTCTAGTACTGTATGTTGATGACATTTTACTCATTGGAAACAATGTTAAGATGTTGTCATCAATAAAGGCATGGTTGTTCAAACAATTTGAAATGAAGGACTTAGGTGAAGCGGCATACATCCTTGGGATCAAAGTAATAAGGGATCGCAAGAAAAGGATGTTGGCTTTATCTCAAGAGCCCTACATTGATGAAGTATTAGCTCGTTTTAACATGCAGAACTCTAAGAAAGGTTTTCTACCTTTTAAGCATGGAGTGGCTCTATCCAAGGAGCAGTGTCCTTCGACACCTAAGGATATAGAGAGCATGAAAGCAGTTCCTTATGCTTCGGCATGTGGAAGCTTAATGTATGCTATGTTATGTACGAGGCCTGACATCTGCTTTGCTGTAGGCATGGTTAGTAGATATCAGTCGAACCCAGGACAGGAACATTGGAGTGCAGTAAAAACTATACTCAAGTACCTGAGAAGGACTAAGGAGTATATGTTAATTTACAAGGCCTCAGATCTATTTCCTTTGGGATATACTGATTCAGATTTCCAATCAGATAGGGATAAGAGGAAATCTACCTCGGGATATGTTTTTACTTTGGGAGGTGGAGCCGTTATATGGAGGAGTGTAAAGCAGAAATGCATTGCAGACTCTACCATGGAAGCCGAGTACGTGGCGGCCTCTGAGGCTGCAAAGGAGGCTGTATGGTTCAGGAACTTCCTTTTGGACTTGGATGTGGTACCTAATTTGCCTAGGAGCTTGACAGTGTATTGAGATAACACTGGTGCTGTGGCAAATTCGAAGGAACCGCGAGATCACAAGGCAGCTAAACATATTGAACGTAAGTATCATCTCATACGAGGAATCGTAAAGCGAGGAGATATAGTTGTGGCTCACATATCATCGGAAGACAACCGGGCAGATCCTTTCACAAAGAGTTTGCCAGCCAAGGTTTTTGACAGGCATGTGGAAGCGATAGGAGTCAGATGGATGGACACATAGTTTTCTGTGTAATAGTGGATTAAATAAACACTGATATACTCATAGAATATTTTGGTAATAAGTGGGAGATTG
The DNA here is from genome assembly GCA_036435485.1 of Saposhnikovia divaricata. NCBI lineage: Eukaryota > Viridiplantae > Streptophyta > Magnoliopsida > Apiales > Apiaceae > Saposhnikovia > Saposhnikovia divaricata. The sequence continues at coordinate 129,505,507 of CM071594.1, read as the reverse complement.
TTGGTGTATACTGAAAATATTTATTTGAAGTATTTACATTTATTTCTGGCCGGTTTAATTGAGAATCATTTAAATGTTTACATGTTGTCTAAATATTATATATTGTGAATAATCTAGTATCAAATGGGATACAGAATATTAGATTATTAAATACGGTTTATATAATATAATAAGGTTCACAGCACAGGTGGAGTTAGACAATCCACTGGAATGGCTGTAGTATTATTTAGATTAGTTTATATTGACTAATAAATAATACTAGTATACTTTGTGTATATTGAACAGGATCAAATTTAGAATTGTTCCCTTATACTGATTAAGAAGGTGAACTAAGATTCTATGTTATTATTAATGCTTAGGTTCTTAATCCGGAAATAATAATTGACACGTATATATTATTTACATGCTTTGATTTATATATGAAATAATTCTTGTGAATTATTTCATTATATTTTGGGTGATGAAATAATATATATGGTGGGATATTATTTATTGAAGGAATCCATGTCCTGATAATATTCGGGTTAATGATGTCCCCTTGAAAGCTCAAAAAGATTTAATTATGTGAAACCCTGCAGGTGGATTTATTCCGGCATAATTAAATAAAGGTTGAGTGGATAATCAAGGATAAAAGATATTAATTAAATGAATTATCAGTAATTTATTTAATTAATGGACATGCGATATTTTAAACATGGGGAATTTAATAAGCAAATAATATTGGAACCGAATTAATTAATTAAATTACGGTATTAGGAAAGGTAGTGCAAATATTAATTCTTTAGTGGATTGAATTAATATTTAATTACATTGGGCTAGGCTCAAGATGTAATTAGAAGGCCCAACCTAATTATCCATGATCCCTATTGTAGCCTATATATATTCCTATTCTCTTCTTGCTGGGGGATGGTCGAAAAAAATTGGTAGCCACCCAGGAGCAAGAAGAGAGGTTAACTTGAGAAGACGAAGGCCACACTTCGCTCAAGGGAATTTGGGAATACAATAGAAGAGCGTGGAATCAACCGTTAACAAGGTGATTTTTCTATTCGTACTCGTTAATTTAGTGTATCAAAATTCGCAGTGCCAAGATCTGATACATCTTTTGTATTATCTACTTGGATCGCTGAGGTCCCGGAGTTGGAACCAAATATATCGAATAGTTCTACTCCATTTTGGGTTGATGTCAGATGAGCTTCAACAGGACCAGTATTATCAGTAGTCATCCCTAAAAAGATGTCATCTACATGTTCTTTGTCATTATTGGTGTGAAATGAGACATCTGCAAAGGGGTCATCGTCATGTTCACTAGTGCTCACCCCAGTGCTTTTACTATCTCCAAATAGATCATCAGTTACAGGAGTGGCAGGCGTTGTAAGAACTTTAGTTCTTTGATGCATTAGATTATTTGAATCACCTGTGTCTATTAAGTCTGGCATCTAAATGGCAGTTGTCTCAGCCTTTGCCTGCTTTTCTTGAACACCAGCAACATTACCAGTTTGCTTTCCTTCCAGAAGTCCTAGAACCTATGCACGAACAAGTATCTACATAACTTAGAATAGAAACTATTTTTTTTTTAAATACAAGTTGCATTCAATCAAAACGAAAGGTTATACGAGAGGGCCTCCAACAAACACGTAGGAGGAGACGTGAATACAAAATGGGAATTAACTAAACAAGGGATTCTAGCAACTTCATGTGCTACCCTGTTTGCATTTTTCCAAATAAAAACTAAAAAGACTGAAGGTAGGCTATCCATAAAAGCTTTGCAACTCTCTATTACCTTGCCAACCTCCAGGAAATTCGAGCTATCAGTTGTAATTGCTCTGGTTGTAATTTGGGAATCTGACTCGATCCTGATTTTCTCCCCTTGCATCTGCATGTTTTTAATCCATGATAACGCCTCACGGACACCCACCGATTCAGCCTCAAAAACTGATACCTGTCCTGGTAAGCATACCACCTTGCCAGCTAGGAAGACCCCTTCATGATTCCTCGAGATCATCTATACAGAATACGTTTGAGCCGTTGGAAAAACAGAGGCATCAAAGTTGATCTTAAATGCATTAACTTCAGGTTTTTGGCATCTGGTATGTGCAATTGTTTTAGTTCCTGCTTAGGTTGAGATAACTGGAGGAATGCTCTTCCTAGCTTCAATCCAATCTGAATGCAGACGAAAACTATTTTGCATAGCAAATTCAGGCGTTACTACTTTGTCTTCCCACACCCTTTTATTTCTCCAATACCATATTCCCCATAGGACAACACAAATTTTCACTAGCTCCTCAGACGTTGCAGAATTCAGTTTTTGCAGAATCCAATCTTGAGCATACTCTATTTCGCTCCAGTCATACTACAGACCAGCAAAACGCCAACATCCCTTAGCAAAACTGCAGTCGTAAAAAAGATGAGTCATGTGTTAAATATCTTTAACACATAAAGGGAATGTGATGGGTACTCTAATTCCTTTGCCACTTAATCTTCTCCTAACTGGCACGGTGTTGCGACAGAAACGCCAGATAAAGGTCTTTATTTTGTGGGGAAGCTTCAGTTGCCAAATTCTTTTCCACCCAAGGCCCTGAGGATTTACACCAGTTCAAAATTTCGACTCATACCAGAAGTGATACGCGTTCTTGGCTGTGTAGATCCCATTCGTAGAACTGGCCCAGATTAATTTATCAGGACTTATACGTTGAGGAATGTGAGTAGAAAGAATCGCCTCTGCATCCTCCCTGAGAAACTAATTTCGAATCAGAGGTGCATTCCACTTCCTTTCATTTGCAAAAATAGACTAGAAACCTTCTCATCTCTGTCTGAATACCAATAATTCTGATTAACTCGAAAGTTTGGTTTGTTTCTCAACCATGCATCTTTCGTAGCTGTTATGTCATTGCCACTTCCCAGACCCCATCTGAAGCCATTTGAAAGCTCCTCTTTTGCCTGCCATAACCCAGTCCATAGGAAGCTTGAACCTTGGCCTTTTTTAGCTTTCAACACATGAGAGTTAGGAAAGTATCTTCCTTTAAAAACTCTTGAGACTAACGAGTTCGGATTGTACATGAAATTCCATAGGTGCTTACCCAGAAGCGCTATGTTAAAACCATGGAGATTTCTAAACCCCAAGCAACCCTTATTTTTTAGGAAAACTCATGTTGTTCCAAGCAAGCAAATTGAGACCTTTCCTATTGTCTCCTATCCCCGACCTCCACCAGTAGTTGTTAAACAACTGTTCCAGCTCTTGACACAGAGTTTTTGGGATAAGAAAACAAGTCATGCTATACGACGGAATGGCTTGGGCCACATTCCGAATTAACATGCCTTACCCGCCTGTGATATCGTTTTCGCCCTCCACGCTTGAATTCTTTTGGTTGCAGCTTCCTTTAAAAAACCAAAAACCCGTTTTCTAGAGCGACCCACTAGGGTGGGAAGACCTAGGTATTTTGTGTTGGTGATATCACCATAAACTCCTAAAATCTGGGAGACCTCCTGTTGTTTGTCACTTGTGACATTGGTGCTAAAAAACATCCCTGATTTTGCAAGTTAACAGACTGGCCCGACCACTCTTCATACTTAGCCAGCAGATTTTTGACACACCTTGCTTCACTCTCTTTAGCTTGAAAGAAAAGGAAGCTATCGTCTGCAAATAATAAATGTGATATTGTTAGGGCACTTGGACTAATTTGACATCCATGAATCTCACCAGCCCTGGAAGCATCATCAATGGCATTTGATAGTCCTTCAACACAGAGTAAGAATAGATAGGGCGAAAGAGGGTCACCCTGTCTCAACCCCTTCCTAGGGGTGATTGGACCAACACTTAAACCATTAACACAGAAGTTGTATGTTACCGTTTTAACACACAGCATCATCCAGTCAATCCACAAGTCACAGAATCCCAATGTCATACACTTCCGAAGAAAGGACCAGCTAAGGCGATCATAACCTTACTAATGTCCAACTTTAGGGCCACCTCGCCTGCATTGCCACTCCGCTTACTATTCATATGATGAATCACCACAAAGGCGATAAAAACATTATCTGTAATGCTTCTATTTTGCACAAAAGCCGACTGATTTTCGGAGATAAGGTGAGGGAGAGCTTCCTTCAATCTATTAGCTAGGACTTTCGCAATGATTTTATATAAAACATTACATAAGGCAATGGGACGAAAATCTTGCATACAAACTGCATTATCTTTTTTCGGAATAAGAACAACATTGGTGCTATTAAGCTCACCTGGGAAACTTTTTGTTCTGATCCATTCCTTGCACTGATTGAAAACTTCCTGGCCCATGACCAGTATTATCAATAGTCATCCATGAAAAGATGTCGTCTACATGTTCTTTGTCAATATTGGTGTGAAATGAGACATCTGCAAAGGGGTCATCATCATGTTCACTGGTGCTCACCCCAGTGCTTTGACTATCTCCAAATAGATCATCAGTTATAGGAGTGGCAGGCGTTGTAAGAACTTTAGTTCTTTGATGCATTAGATCATCTGAATCACCTGTGTCTATTAAGTCTGGCATCTGAAGGGGAGTTGTCTTAGCCTTTGCTCGCTTTTCTTGAACACCAGCAACATTACCAGTTTGCTTTCCTTCCAGAAGTCCCAAAACCTATGCACGAACAAGTATCTACAAAACTTAGAACAGAAACTATTGTAAAATGGAAAGCCTAATCGAACTATAAAAAGGCCTAATTATCTCTTTGATAAAACATTAATCAAGTGAATTAATCTAAAAAGTAATAGTTTCTGAGGCATAGTGCCAGTTTGTTGAGAAATGTTTCCTATATATGGACCACAACTACTAATATATTGGAGATATTCCTTAGACAAAAAAGCCCCTGAGGTTACCTCAGGAGAATTACCTGAGGTTGTAGTGGAAATACATTGTGGCATTTTTGTAAATATGGAAAACTTTCTAAAAAAAAAATCCTATAATTACTATTATACCCTGATGCATTAATATGGAGAATCTTAATTACCTCAGATAAATTTCCTGAGATAGCCTCAGGAACATCAAACCCTATTCCTTAATGATTTCTAAACTTCTAACGGAAAGAAGTTGAGAAAGGGATTTAGGTTTAGGTGCAATTACAATTTTACAAATTTTTTCATGTGCAATCCAGAACATAAGAATACATCACTTGTCCAACAAAAAAAACAAAGGAAAATTTTCTAGGTTATATAGAAAATTTTCTATGAAGTGTTGTGATATTTATTCCTAACAGCAGTTGCAAATGTACAAGTAAAATGGAATGTGTATGCTTATACGAAGGAAAACTGTAAAGAAATATCAAATGTACATATTTTTTTGGTAATGGACTAATATGGTATGCTAAAGATTACTTTGATATTTTCTTTAAAAAAAAGATACATTTAAATGATGAGGTAGGTACTTGTAACACCCCCAGATCCGGGGTCCGGGATCTGGTCGTTACGGTCTCCAATTCTGTCCATAATACTTGAACTTACTTCAACATACAATAAATTACATCTTTATGACCCAACACAACAATATAAAACACACCCGTTATAGTCCCAGAGATGAAATCAGAGTAACAACCAAATTTTATTAAACACATTATGAGTTCTTACAATCCAAAAGAATTACAATATGAATACATACTCTTTGCCATCCATTTACGTAAGTCATACTAGTCCATATATTTGGTACTGAAAGAATTAATCTATCCTACCAATAGCTTTCTCTTCGGCTCTGTTAGTTTCATCGTCCTCGCCAGCGTCGAGTGCGCCTTGTGCGAGTCATCTGGTCTAGCTGTTGTTTTGATATAATAATAAAGCAAGGGTGAGCAATAGCCCACCAACAGTAATATTTAACTGAACGATAATATATAACAGTTCAAAAGTATCTTTCAAACCATATGCCATGCATTTACGGAAATGATGCCAGTATAATATGAACGATGAAGTTACAAGGTAACTCAAAATGCAAATATATGTGGGAATATCTGCTATGTTGAAAATAAGCTAGATATTACCATTTATCATAAAAGAGGAACTTGCAGGAAAATATTGCAATTCCAATTATGAATACTTTTCCAATACTGCTAACAATGATAATGTTGTAGAAAATAAATAAATTTGAATGATGAACTTATGCTGGAGTATTCACCGCGCCCACTACCAATCTTACGATGATCAGTCGCAGATATGTGGGAATATCTGCTATGTCGAAAATAAGCTAGATATTACCATTTATCATAAAAGAGGAACTTTCAGGAAAATATTACAATTCTAATTATGAATACTTTTCCAATACTGCCAACAATGATAATGTTGTAGAAAATAAATAAATTTGAATGATGAACTTATGCTGGAGTATTCACCGCGCCCACTGCCAATCTTACGATGATCAGTCGCAGATTGTACAGCTCAATTTAAATTTACTACATGTAGAAGGAAGAACTGACGGCTTTACTTGTCTACCGCCCTACTAGCTCTCCCCGGCCAACGGTTGGGCCAAAGGGGATGGACCGGCGCTACTCGGCCTCTTACACGACTCCAAGTTCGAAAAGAAATTCATGACTCTGAACGCAAAGTTCGTTCCCCTTTCCCCAAGTATAATACTTGTTGATAAGACTCCACAAAGTAGTCGTATCTAGTTGGTAAGGAAAATTCAACATCTTATCTCCCAAGCTGCTGCTTGTTAGAGGATACCATCTTGTTCCAATAATCTTACCCCTCGAATGATGATAAGGTTACTCAAAGATTCAATTGATAAACAGCAACCACGTTGCGAGTGAAATGAATAGTTTTACAAGATTTATGACTGGGAAGTCAACAAGATAAATAACATTGCTCTAGTAGGTTCCCTTATAATATGAAAGTTTGAGCGAGCATTTAAATCCTTTTAAGATAGATTTAAATGAAAAATAAAGAGTTGGGAACCTTTCCTTGATAAAATAGTCGTAAAAAGACTCCGAAATATTTTACATAATATCTGGAGGTGACAGATAATCTCCGACTAATATAAATCATTTTAAAAAGAATTTAAAAGAATTAAATAAATATTCCAAGAATATTTATTAACTCAATAATAATTACGGAATATTATTAAATCATAATATTGCTCGTAAGTAATCCTCGAATGAATATATAGAATTATTTACTAAATAAATCCCTCCTTAAATGAATATTCAAAATAATATTCATTAATAATTAAACTCCACTAAGTATTTAAAATAATATTCAGTAAATAAGTCAAACCTTAAATGAATATTTGAAAATAATATTCATTTAATAAATAATCTTCTAAATGAATATCCAAATAATATTCATTTAGTAATCAAAACTTTAAAGGAATATTCGAAATAATATCCCTTAAGTAAATATAACTTCCAATGAATATTTTAAAATAATATTCATCAAGTACATAAAATCTTAAATGAATATTCGAAAGTAATATTCATTTAATAAATAACATTCCCATGAATATGAAAGTAATTATTCATTAAATAATCAAATTCTAAGTGAATATTCAAAAATAATATTCACCTAATATTTCTCGTTTGAGTTAATACTCAAATAACCTTCTTCGAAAGATTTCCAAATAATTGATACTTTATGGAAATATAAATAATGTTTAACAATAACATTCCTCAAGATAAATAATAATCTGCCGTTGGAATCCCTCCGGGCTTCCACAACTATCTATATCTCAAAATACCGACTCCCGGTCTATATTTAAGAATGAATATCATATGCCGTTCGCTAAGGGTCTTATCAAAACAATCCGGCTTATAACTGATAATTCGTATCTAGTCTATAAGCCAATATCAATTCAGGGAACGAGTATCATAATATAATTTGACAATAGGCATGCATGCTATGGCATATGTATTAGAAACAACATATATACATATTATCACAACAACAGTTCTAAGGTATTGGAAACTTGCCTGGTACTCAGGTGTGGGTGGAGATAGCGTGTCCTGGGTCTGGTCGATGATCTATAAAGAAGCAAAACATTCGAGATTAACCATTTAACACCTTTTCAAAGTCTAGGTATAAACTTCACTTAAATCGAAACACGTTTTCGAATTATCTCGTTATACACCTTTTACTGTAACTCTTTTTATTACCGATACGATCCGACATTTGTTCGCTATTACGACATGTCATCATACCCATACTCGGTATATACTTAAGTCGTACAAGTTCTAAAGTCGATCGATTACGAACCGAGATTATACCTCGAGTTTTATCGTTCATTTTCTAAGTGTTTTACCAAGGTTATAACCAAGCAGGTTTTTAGGGGTTCGTTCGCGTTTAACTTCGATTCAAACATTTTTATAAAATCGGAAAACGATCCGTTTGACATGTGGTTTTCTTTCATACCTTCCTTATGACCTCTAGTATTTATTTACCATGATTCTCCACCGAGTAACATGATTTAGGAGGGTTCAATTGAGGTTACGAACTTTTACTTACGGTTCCGAACCAATTTTAGTAATTTGACCATAACTCCTAAACCGTAAGTCGGAATGTTTCGATTCTTTCGCCAAAACGATCTATGGCCCGAGATCTACACAGACCAGTCATAATAATACCAAGGTCAAAAATTCGGCATTACGACGGCTATAATTCGGATATTTCCAAAATCAAAACCCACCAATAATTATACCATCCACTCCAAATCACACATACAAGTTATTTATCATTGAACTAAGACCAAGCAATGTCTTTCTGTTCATATAAACTATCTTATCATCTCATAAAACCCACACATAGATCTAGTACTCTAAATATGCATAACATCACAAAAACTCATCCAAAATCCGTGATTCATCAAAGGGGGGTTCAAGGATTATACCTTTTTTTTGGAGCTTAGGAATGATATTAAGGCCTCACAAGTCTTGAACCTTGCTTAGAACATCCTTTGGAAGCCATACAATCAAGAAAAGAAGACATGAAAATCATAAAGTTACTATTCACTCAAGAACATAGAATCTTGTAAAATCAAAATGAAAATCTTCCACTTACTCTTTGGCCTTCAAACTTGGTGGGCCTTCCTAACTTTCCTCAAGCTTTAATTTAAGCTATAAATTGCTAAATATGAATGGCTAGAACTCAAGATAAATTTTTTTACTATTCATTCCTCATGAAAGCCGAATGGAATGGTGGAGAGAATGGCTTGGTTGCTTGCTTCTCTTGCTTGGTTCTCTTGCACAATTGAATTATTGATATGTTAAGATAATAACTTGGTCATAAAGTAGCTTTATTAAAGTTAGTAGGTCATGGATGATGCAAGAACCAAGTGGCCAAGTGGTGTGTTAAGTGATATAATCTTGTATCACTTGGTTTGTTTACAATCTTGCTAGTTAGCATTGTACTAGCTTGGTTACTTGATCCTATCCACTTGTACATGCATATATCTTGATCCCCTGCTTGTTTCTTTGCCCGGTTATTGCTTAATTCATTGATCGTTCGGAGGAATAACTCATTCGTTTCTAGTTAGGGTTTTACCGGAAACCGTCTTAATATTTATACTATCATCCTCCATTCTCTTTAATAATTCTTGAACCTATTTTCCTTAAATCCCTTCAATAATTCCTTAAGTCTTTCAGTGTCCAGGAAAATCTCGGGGAAAATAAAAGTGCTATTTTTCAGAATCCGACAGCTTTTACATACACTCTTTTTCCCCCTGGATCACTAATACGAACTCAGAATCTCGTTCCGGGTACTTCTATATAGTGTAGTCTCATAATATTCTCTTTTCCACCAAAACACTATTCATTCTTTATTCTTTACTTATTCTCTTAGGGTTGTACAATTGTCCCTGATCTCTTTCGATCGTTCCTTAACCTTTTTACGGACCCACTGGACCAATAACTGATATCGATTTGGATGACATAAGAATAATCTTCTCCTTTAGAATTATTAAATCTCAATTCCCTAGGAGATTGATAATTCTTATCTAAAGTGTTAACCAATAGTATTCTTCATGGCATATAAACATTTGAATCCAAATCTATTCCTTTCATTCATTATCTCAATCGTTACATCGTAGTCGTAATCACTATTCACCATTACCTCAGTACATAATAAAAAGTTTTAATTATATCCAAAATTTGGGGTTCTTACAATCTCCCCTCCTTAAAAGGATTCTGTCCCGGAATCAGGTAGGAAGCAAAGAGTCGTTTGTTTGTCGTTCACTTTTTAGCTCCCCGGTCAATTCTTAGTCGTTCTACCCTTTCTCAGCACATCTTCCAGTGCTACAATCCATACTTTATCCGTTTTCCATCAACTTTGTCACTTTTCATATAACAAACTATCCGGGTTATGCTCTTACTCAGTCTTATCCTTATTGATACCTTCAGTAACATTGGTAATACTATCCCACTGCGAATTTAGAGGTAACCTCGCTCGCACTGTACATTTCCTGATCGCTTTAATCTTCGCAATCTCGATCAATATAGAGAAGTGGAAAGATTTATTGAGAGATCACTATGATCAATTGAACATTTGTTATATTGCATAGCTAGTATAGAAGAGGGCCAACCTTTAGTACTTGACAAGCAATTAAACAAGTTATGGTATTCCGCTTAGGCTTCTATCCCATAGACAGATAGCCACGTAGCAGTACCTCCCCTCCTTAAAGGGTTGTTCTTCTCAATTCATAAAGAATATGAATAAGAGAGAAGAAAAGAAAAGAATTCTAAAGGATTGTAGAAAGTTTTCATGATTGTACAATATCATACTCAAAATTTACCTCTGAACTATAGAGGTTCATCAAAGAAGAAAATAATCATAATTATATCCAATACTATTTGATCGCAATCTCATGTGTCAACATATCTTGCTGCTTTGTCCACTATTCTATGGACCTATACTATGGTTCAACCTTAGCAACGCTCACTCCAGAAAATTCCTTCAACCTTTTAGGTTAAATCTTAGGTTTCTCGCTTGACACCATTGTTACTGACATTCCATGTCACGCTACTAGCTTTTTCATAACTATAATATTAACACTATCAGGTTGTCATCCCGAGAATTCATCAGAAAACCCATTTATTAATCCATTCATAACATTTCTTGCTTCACATTCCCTAATTGCTTTCCCAGTCTTTTCTTTATCAATCACATCCTTCTTATTATCTGATTCTTATTTACTTCTGTTATTTACTTCCACCTTCATCTCTTTATTAGACATCTTTTGCACTTGGTACCTTCCTATTGGTATCCCGTCACATTTCCTCTATAATCATCACATTATTCCAATTTAAACTCTCCAAAATGAATCTGGCCGATCCCTTTAACTTAGATCCGATATAATCTACTTCTACCAACCTTGTTTCTCATCACTTGTTCTTTTCTACCCGTGGTTTTCCACAGGTTGTCTTTCGTAAGTCAGACCAGGTCGTATATTTACCTGCTCGTGCTCTTATCATCTATCGAGCATCTGCATTTTACTGGCGTAGCCTTGCCACATGAAAACCCGTTATGATCGTGCTATAAGTTTTGGGGGTAAGGCTGGCTCGAATACCACCTTCCGAACACTTTTAAACTCTCAGGTGGCCTAATAAGTCTCGGGCTAAACTGCCTTTCCCTCCAAGTCTCATTAATTCTTTCCACGGGAATATCTTTAACATCGTGAATCATCAACCTCATATTCTCTATCTTGTTTGCGCAGAAGTACACTAACACAAACTTGCTTGTCATTCATCAACATGCCATTTAGCTTATCAATAGCAGCACTTTCTTTATCTTTACATTGTCATCTACTTTCTTAGAAGAATCACCATCGCTTGTTGTTTACGTAATGCGTTATATCTAACCCTACGGGTTTCAAATCTTTAGGGAGACAACGTAATCACTATTCCTTATCCATAAGGAACACTTCCTGAACCTGATGTAGATATTACATGAAGTAGATAAAATTGTAGAAGAGTTTCAAGCATCGCAGCTATATCCGGTTGATAAAAGTATCACTCATACATCTTCCACAAAAGATTGGAAACTTAAAGGTTTACTTCGTCAATTTTGTATCATGGTCCTGGTTTGCCTCAAAACGGGACCTTCTACGGTGTGTAGTTTGCTTAAGACAATATCAGGAATCGAATCTTTAATTAAACAATTATTACCGTCGATTCTTGCACATTCATCAGAAGGAATGTAAATTCCTCCACTCCAATATGACCTTCAAGGTCCTTCCAAATATCATTCTGTTTCTTCGGTATGAACATTTGTAATTATTCTTCTATACTTAGATTGTCGGCTACCTCATTGGCCTTTCTTGATACTAACAATTTCTTGTAATCCATGTTCTCTGGATACATTCCAACTCAAACTTTTCTACCTCATTCCCATCACTGTTGGGTGAAAGCATTCTCCCTTAAGCTCTGCTGAAGGAGAAAAAATATATCTATCAGTCTTTTTCCATAAGTCATTGCTTCCACCTACCCGTGGGAACTTTATCACGTTTATTCCAAATCCTACTTAGGATACTTCTTTTCTTAGTTCTTTCCTTATCTTAGGATAATCTCAACCTTTATAGGTTCAATCCATACTTCCTCAGGGTTTCATACATGCCTCATCTGGCATTATTGTTACTATGTCATACATTCCTTACCAAACTTTCATTTTGAAGTTCGGAATATTACCTTTTTCCTTGTAAGGTTTCTTAGGTCATCCTCATCATTCCTCCTGTATTTTTTGGGTACAGTGTATATCAAAACGTCATTGATCAATACTCTAATAATTCTATCTATGTTCTTTCCAGAACTCTTTTTAATAATCCTTACCGGTCATTGTTGCCTTAGCAAGTCCAACTCATATCATCTGAATTCATAATGTCGTTATTAGGGTTAATGTCATCCCTTGTGCATTCCCCAGGGTTTGTCATAATTTATGGATATCCTATCCTTAATTCAACTGCCAAGTAATTCTTGCATCCTATACTTGGCAATCAAATCATGTATCCTTAATAAGGGTCTCTTTTCAATCATTCTCATTTGATAATCGATCGATGGCTTAATGCTAACCTCTTCTTTCAGATTGTTGTCAACCTATTTGACCTTCCAAAAGACAACATATGTCTATCTGCTCTCTTATAGAACTTGGTAATGGTAGCAAGGATGTTTTGGAAGATATTGGTCGAGTTCAACGTGAATCTCTTAGTACTTATCGTTCTTCGCAAAAGTACTTGCCTCATACAAAATTTCTACAGCATACTGATCAATCTCTGACCATTTCTATACTCTCTTCATAAACCTTCGTTGTTTACTTTCCTTAGTCACTATACTTCTATTTTTACTCGTAATCTTGGACAATCATATATACATGAATCACTTTAGTACGGGTGACCCCATACTAAAAAAAATCTAGAAAATTTCCAATCAAAACATGGGTTGCAAAGGGTTCAGTAGAAGTTTCCTACGATCTCATTAATATTTCCGTTATATCAGAAGCCCTTGCAGTTGGTGCTTACTTAGAAGCAACCCTGCTTTGTCCTTTCATTGCTGGTCTAGTCACTTGATAATCCTTTGTGACTTGGCCTAAACTGGCCACACTAAAATAAAAATATATGATTTTAGGGGTTGGCTAATTAGCATTACTTTTCTAGCAATTGTCGGCGTAGTACCTTCTTCTTTGATACCTTTCTACCTTTCCAAAACTTTACTTCATATAAGTCTTAATTGACTTCTCGGCACCGTCTCTAGTCACCTTTCCTCTACTTTTATCTTTTAAACTATTCTTATCAATCCCACGTGCCACGGAAGCTTACAATTCCTGGCATAACAGCCTTTTCACTTAAGTCAATCCCGGAGTTTCTCAGTCCGGCTGGTTTCTTACTGACATTTCCTATTTTCGCCCAATGTCACTTCATCATTGTATTTCTACAATCAATCGTGATAATCGGGGCCTGTCCACCAACCAATATAGCGGATACTTTACCTAATTCACGGGGTTCGCCCCAGTTTCTACTCTCTTCCATGATGTTCTCTGATAATCAGAAAGACAAGGTTTGCCAAAATTCGCCGAATTCGTTTCCAGAATCAGGGAAATTTTGGTCAATCTATCCATCTACTGGTAACATTTAAGGAGACCAGTTTCGAAACATGAAGAATAATCCTATGAACCACCAAGCAGGTAGAACCATAAGCAGTCATAGTTAACGAAATAATCGTCATCAGATTGGAAGTTTAACCACTGGAGAGGAACCAATTATATACATCCCTTAGAAGGGAATTAACAGTTTCAAACTGAAACCTGTCACAACATCCGGATACCTATACGTCCTGAGATTCAATATTACCGAATGTCAGTCTACCTGACCACTAGCCTCAGAAGGAACATTACCGTCGGAGTTGGTTGTTCCACAAAATTGGCACTACTAAGGCCATCCGAACCTGGTGAACCGTGCAGTCCGAATGCATCCGCAAGTACTTTATCGTGCTACGCAAGCACACATCCTAATCTTTTATGCGAAGCGTCGTTGGAAGCACAAAGTCTCCCTTTTTCCATTAAACAATGCCAACTCTTGGTCATTACCAATTCCACCTTTTAGCTCCAGGAAGATTTTCTCACATTTTTTTTAACTGCTGATCGTATTACTTGATCCATTATAATTTCGTGTCGGAATAAACTTAAGGTAACTACTATAATTCATTCAAAGAAAGAATTAAATATTCCTCTGAATCACATGCATCTAACATTTCTGGTTCATCATTTCACATCTATACTCAGTCTCTGACAGTAGTCCCATTATGAGTTTATCTTGGCTCACTGGTCTTATCTTCCGGTAGGTTCTGAGATCATTGTCTTGCTTACTACTTCCTTATATAACTTTATCCAATCATGTTGTCACTTCCCAATGTCTTTACTTTCTAACTGATTCATTCATAACATGAACGTTTCCCTGAATAAAACCACCTCATTAACCTCAATTTGGTTCCATAAATTATAACCTATGACATCTGCCTTCTCATGGAGAATTATTACTGACAATATTCATACATATTCATTTATCAAATGATATGGCACTTACTGCCTCTTCTCAACTATTCCTAGCGACTCTGCTCCTCGTCTTATATTGATGCCTTTGATAATCATACATCCCTCAAGCAATCTTTTCGTTAATATGAAAGTCTCTAATGATTCTCATCTATTCCCGTATAAGATCTCAAGTAATTCTTCCAATCCGTCTTACTTGCTGGTACTACCTCCAGTAGTCCGGCCACGAATCCAACATGAATCTTCAGTTCTCTTGCTAATAGCTTAGTTCTTTATGCTCACTTTTCTGAGCACTATACCTTAATCATCTCAGTCTTTCTGGCTACAGCCCTCATTCCTCGAGGGTAAGCTCCTTATCCTAACAGGATTTTCCTTATCTGCTGGAACCTCTTCCGGGTCTCCAGTAAGGTACTCCATCGAATTTACCCGCTGATCTTCAGCATATAAAGCATTATCGTGCTGCTGCTCGTATGCTCAAGGTCTGACGCCTTACTCGTCGATACGATATCGAACTAAGTTACTATCATGATACTTAAGAGTTCCCATAAGGGTTTTATAGGTCATCACTACATTAAGTAGTCCGACTATGAACTTGGCAAGAGTTCTTATTTATCTTAGTGAATTTATTGTTTTAACGTCACCTCATCTCTGGGGTTTATAACATAGGCTCTGATACCACTTCTGTAACACCCCCAGATCCGGGGTCCGGGATCTGGTCGTTACGGTCTCCAATTCTGTCCATAATACTTGAACTTACTTCAACATACAATAAATTACATCTTTATGACCCAACACAACAATATAAAACACACCCGTTGTAGTCCCAAAGATGAAATCAGAGTAACAACAAAATTTTATTAAACACATTATGATTTCTTACAATCCAAAAGAATTACAATATGAATACATACTCTTTGCCATATATTTACGTAAGTCATACTAGTCCATATATTTGGTATTGAAAGAATGAATATATCCTACCAATAGCTTTGTCTTCGGCTCTGGTAGTTTCATCGTCCTCGCCAGCGTCGAGTGCGCCTTGTGCGAGTCATCTGGTCTAGCTGTTGTTGTGATATAATAATAAAGCAAGGGTGAGCAATAGCCCACCAACAGTAATATTTAACTGGACGATAATATATAACAGTTCAAAAGTATCTTTCAAACCATATGCCATGCATTTACGGAAACGATGCCAGTATAATATGAACGATGAAGTTACAAGGTAACTCAAAATGTAAATATATGTGGAAATATCTGCTATGTCGAAAATAAGCTAGATATTACCATTTATCATAAAAGAGGAACTTGCAGGAAAATATTGCAATACCAATTATGAATACTTTTCCAATACTGCCAAGAATGATAATGTTGCCGAAAATAAATAAATTTGAATGATGAACTTATGCTGGAGTATTCACCGCGCCCAATGCCAATCTTACGATGATCAGTCGCAGATTGTACAGCTCAATTTAAATTTACTACCGGTAGAAGGAAGAACTGACGGCTTTACTTGTCTACCGCCCTACTAGCTCTCCCCGGCCAACGGTTGGGCCAAAGGGGATGGACCGGCGCTACTCGGCCTCTTACACGACTCCAAGTTCGAAAAGAAATTCATGACTCTGAACGCAAAGTTCATTCCCCTTTCCCCAAGTATAATACTTGTTGATAAGACTCCACAAAGTAGTCGTATCTAGTTGGAAAGGAATATTCAACATCTTATCTCCCAAGCTGCTGCTTGTTAGAGGATACCATCTTGTTCCAATAATATTACCCCTCGAATGATGAGAATGTTACTCAAAGATTCAATTGATAAACAGAACCACGTTGCGAGTGAAATGAATAGTTTTATAAGATTTATGACCAGGAAGTCAACAAGATAAATAACATTGCTCAAGTAGGTTCCCCTATAATATGGAAGTTTGAACGAGCATTTAAATCCTTTTAAGATAGATTTAAATGAAAAATAAAGAGTTGGGAACCTTTCCTTGATAAAATAGTCGTAAAAAGACTCCGAAATATTTTACATAATATCTGGAGGTGACAGATAATCTCCGACTAATATAAATCATTTTAAAAAGAATTTAAAAGAATTAAATAAATATTCAACTCAATAATAATTACGGAATATTATTAAATCATAATATTGCTCGTAAGTAATCCTCGAATGAATATATAGAATTATTTACTAAATAAATCCCTCCTTAAATGAATATTCAAAATAATATTCATTAATAATTAAACTCCACTAAGTATTTAAAATAATATTCAGTAAATAAGTCAAACCTTAAATGAATATTTGAAAATAATATTCATTTAATAAATAATCTTCTAAATGAATATCCAAATAATATTCATTTAGTAATCAAAACTTTAAAGGAATATTCGAAATAATATCCCTTAAGTAAATATAACTTCCAATGAATATTTTAAAATAATATTCATCAAGTACATAAAATCTTAAATGAATATTCGAAAGTAATATTCATTTAATAAATAACATTCCCATGAATATCAAAGTAATTATTCATTAAATAATCAAATTCTAAGTGAATATTCAAAAATAATATTCACCTAATATTTCTCGGCTGAGATAATACTCAAATAACCTTCTTCGAAAGATTTCCAAATAATTGATACTTTATGGAAACATAAATAATGTTTAATAATAACATTCCTCAAGATAAATAATAATCTGTCGTTGGAATCCCTCCGGGTTTCCACGACTATCTATATCTCAATTCCCGGTCTATATTTAAGAATGAATATCATATGCCCTTCGCTAAGGGTCTTATCAAAACAATCCGGCTTATAACTGATAATTCGTATCTAGTCTATAAGCCAATATCAATTCAGGGAACGGGTATCATAATATAATTTGACAATAGGCATGCATGCTATGACATATGTATTAGAAACAACATATATACATATTATCACAACAACAGTTCCAAGGTATTGGAAACTTGCCTGGTACTCAGGTGTGGGTGGAGATAGCGTGTCCTGGGTCTGGTCGATGATCTATAAAGAAGCAGAACATTCGAGATTAACCACTTAACACCTTTTAAAAGTCTAGGTATAAACTTCACTTAAATCGAAACACGTTTTCGAATTATCTCGTTATACACCTTTTAGTGTAACTCTTTTTATTACAGCTACGATCCGACATTTGTTCGCTATTACAACATGTCATCATACCTATACTCGGTATATACTTAAGTCGTACAAGTTCTAAAGTCGATCGATAACGAACCGAGATTATACCTCGAGTTTTATCGTTCGTTTTCTAAGTGTTTTACCAAAGTTATAACCAAGCGGGTTTTTAGGGGTTCGTTCGCGTTTAACTTCGATTCAAACATTTTTATAAAATCGGAAAACTATTCGTTTGACATGATTTACGAGGGTTCAATTGAGGTTACGAACTTTTAATTACGGTTCCGAACCAATTTTAGTAATTTGACCATAACTCCTAAACCGTAAGTCAGAATGTTTCGATTCTTTCGCCAAAACGATCTATGGCCCGAGATCTACAAAGACCAGTCATAATATTACCATGGTCAGGAAGTTATATCAACTTTCATGCTCAGTTTCTAAGTGTTAACAAAAATTCGGCATTACGACGGCTATAATTCGGATATTTCCAAAATCAAAACCCTCCAATAATTATACCATCCACTCCAAATCACACATACAAGTTATTTGTCCTTGATATAAGACCAAGCAATGTCTTTCCGTTCATATAAACTATCTTATCATCTCATAAAACCCACACATAGATCTAATACTCTAAATATGCATAACATCACTAAAACGCATCCAAACTCCATGATTCATTCAAAGGGGGGTTCAAGGATTATACCTTTATTTGGAGCTTAAGAATGATATTAAGGCCTCACAAGTCTTGAACCTTGCTTAGAACATCCTTTGGAAGCCATACAATCAAGAAAACAAGACATGAAAATCATAAAGTTACTATTCACTCAAGAACATAGAATCTTGTAAAATCAAAATGAAAATCTTCCACTTACTCTTTGGCCTTCAAACTTGGTGGGCCTTCCTAACTTTACTCAAGCTTTAATTTAAGCTATATATTGCTAAATATGAATGTCTAGAACTCAAGATAAATTTTTTTACTATTCATTCCTCAAGAAAGCCGAATGGAATGGTGGAGAGAATGGCTTGGTTGCTTGCTTCTCTTGCTTGGTTCTCTTGCACAAATGAATTATTGATATGTTAAGATAATATCTTGGTCATAAAGTAGCTTTATTGAAGTTACTAGGTCATGGATGATGCAAGAACCAAGTGGCCAAGTGGTGTGTTAAGTGATATAATCTTGTATCACTTGGTTTGTTTACAATCTTGCTAGCTAGCATTGTACTAGCTTGGTTACTTGATCCTATCCACTTGCACATGCATATATCTAGATCCCCTGCTTGTTTCTTTGTCCGGTTATTGCTTGATTCATTGATCGTTCGGAGGAATAACTCATTCGTTTCTAGTTAGGGTTTTACCGGAAACCGTCTTAATATTTATAATATCATCCTCCATTCTCTTTAATAATTCTTGAACCTATTTTCCTTAAATCCCTTCAATAATTCCTTAAGTCTTTCAGTGTCCAGGGAAATCTCGGGGAAAATAAAAGTGCTATTTTTCAGAATCCGATAGCTTTTACATACACTCTTTTTCCCCTGGATCACTAATACGAACTCAGAATCTCGTTCCGGGTACTTCTATATAGTGTTGTCTCATAATATTTACAAACGATCCTAAATCAGCAGCTAAGGAAGAAGAAGAAGTTCATAATCAGCAGGTTGAAAAATCTGCAGCACCAGAAATTGAGAAATCTGACTTGGTTGCAGATCAGCTAGATGGTGAAGTGGAAAAGGACAAGATTTCTGTTGAAAAAGCTTCTCCGGAGCAGTCTATAAAGAACAATCAGATCTATCCTCCTCCTCCATATCCTAAAAGAATCAAGAAGCAGAAGATGGACAAGCAGTTTGCTAAGTTCCTAGAGGTGTTCAAGAAGTTGCAGATTAACATACCTTTTGCGAAAGCTCTTGAACAGATGTCGAGCTATGCCAAGTTCATGAAGGGTATTCTCTCACAGAAGTTAAAGCTCGAGGAATTGGAGACCGTTGCTTTGAGGGAAGAATGTAGTGCTGCACTACAACAAAAGTTGCCTCCTAAACTTAAAGAACCGGGAAGTTTCACCATTCCGTGCAGTATTGGCAACTTATCTTTCGACAAGTGTTTGTGTGACTTGGGAGCTAGCATCAATCTCATGCCTTTGTCTATTTTCATGAAACTTGGTCTACCCGATCCGAAACCTACAAATATCTCTTTACAGCTAGCAGACCGGTCAATCACGTATCCAAGAGGAATAGTGGAAGATGTTTTGGTAAAGGTGGATGATTTTATCTATAATCATTATCTTCTATTGTGAAGAATGTCGTCTGACATAAATCTCCAATGTTCATTCCATAAACTTAACATTATCTATAATCTATAATTTTAGAATAACCTGCAAGAGCATAAATTTATAAATCCAAATCAGAGAGTTGCAAATCGTTGTTTCCCGTAAGTCATCTTCTATTGTGAAGAATGTCGTCTGACATAAACCTCCAATGTTCATTCCATAAACTAAGAGGATCTGAAACAGAGCAATAGGCTAATATGTTGACAAACATTTCACGCAACTGATTAGGGAATGATGAGTTTGCATTCTCTAACAATGCCTCATGCCACTGTCTATCATCCTCCAGGAGGCCAAGTGCTCTACATGTTTCTTTAAAACTATCATAAACATGGCCATCTACATTTCTCACATCTTCAAAGGACAAACATCAATTTTTTCTTATTAGTAACATGCGTAGATAGAGCAAGTCTCCAGCAGTTGCATGTACTTCAGAAAGCCTACCAACAACATCACCTCTCTGCCTTAATCTCCATTTGCATTCCCTGGGTAGCCAAGTAAAGTGACTTGGAAACCCTGAATATGTGTATTGCCGAGCAGTGGGAATTTCCTTATTTGCTAAAAACCAAGCTTCCAACTTGCTCCTTTTTAAGATTGCACGATCACAAACTTTTTGTAAAGACTTCCCCAATTTTAAAACTAACATATTTAGAATCAGGCAGATGGACAGGTAATCGGTCCATGGATGGCCAACGTGAATGGATGTCAAAACCAAAAATTCTCCATGATGCCTCAGAAGCACATACGTAACGTCCATCAAGATAGTGCTTTACTTCATCAAGAGATTTTTGTCCATTTCTTGTTGTATTAAGCGACGCAGGTCCAATTTTCTTTTTTAGCATCATAATTGCATTGTCATGTCCTTTTAAGCAATACTTGAATAAGTATTTTAAAGACCATGAATTGTTGCAAATTTCCAGATTTATGTGGCATTGAAAACGGACCAACAAATCTCTATTAAAAGGTACCACATACTAATTATCTAGTAATGCACCTTTGACTTTAACATGCGCACCAGTTTTGCGTCTTCGATAAACTGGAAATCCAGAATCATCAAAACATGTATTTCCATTGTACCTGGGGATACATAAGCATTACTTGTTAACATAGTTTGTAAAATCACCTAAAATTAAAAGTAATGACATGTGTATTCAAGCATAAAATAGTCTTAGAGAATTACTGGTACCTCTTTGGGAAATGGCGCATACATTTCCCCTTTACCATACACGGAGAATAGGTAAAATCTTGACCACATGGTCCATGTATCATATAATTTTTAACTGCTGCATATCCGATAGGATCGGTATTTTTATCTGGAATTTCGGTAGAGACCAAAGCATCTATTTGTTCTACATTCTTTGGCCTGTCATCTGGGTGTAACCATATTAGCATATGGGCATGTGGTAAACCCCTTTTTTGAAACTCAATCACATGCATTATTGTTCATGAACATATCAAAAATTATAAAAGTAAGTTAGGCAATGACATATAATTTAAGATTCATAATTCGGAATATGAAATTGTAATTCTAGAATAATGGACACGGGATAAAGTAACAAAACTCACTTCAAATACATCTGCCAAAGTAGTTCTTTTTCTTGATCAGATTAATGAGTTGTTCCAACTTCATCTTAAAAACTCTTGCTACTATGTCAGGTGCATCACAAACATCAACATTTGGCAAATGCTTCATCATTTCTTTAATTTCAGGCCACCTAGAATTACATGTCATTGTTAGAAACAAAGTAGGATGTCCAATTACACGACACAAAGCCAATGAATCCTTAAAGTATTGAGACATGTAACGTTTAGATCCAGTGAAAGAAGCTGGTAGAATTATGCATTTCCCAAAATGATCTGGATCATTATCTCCCTTTTTTATTGCATCACGCACTGAAGTATACAGATCTGACCGAATTATGGTCTGATTTCTACTAATCCAATCCAATCTGTACTGTTCGATAGTTATAAATGCGTCAACCACTGTTGCCACAATCTCCCACCAATATGAGGAGTTAATCCTACGTAATCATTAAAAATCCAAGTAAACAAAAACTACAAAAGTATTCATATTTATACATTTATATGAATACAACGTGTAAAAAGAAATATGTGTGTTAAAAATTTATGGATTTGTACCTTCAGTAAGACGTATCATTAATTTGTAGCAGTATTATTCCTTCATTGAAACAAATTCTCTATGCTTTTTCTCTTCATCTTCATTGTCGTCTTCTACAATCATTCTTCTCTGTTTTTTTATATTCTTCAATGGAATTTTCGTATGAAAACCATCTTCTCCATGTGGGAAAAGAATTGGATATTGGAGTTGCATAAAAAACAGACCAGTCTCCCATACTCGTTTAAGAACATTTTGGCGTGTCTGAATAATAGTATCTCTAAAACCTGGGGTCTCTTCATTTTTATTCACTATCAAGCCTCCAACTTCATTTGATGGGCCAATTATGTTAGATCTGCCACTCGCTGATTCTGAAGAAAGTAGAACCAACCTGAACTCATCCAACTCATTGTCTTTAAATCTTTCACGCGCAGTAAGTAATTTAGCCACAACTTTGTTATGTTTGTGCAACATCCGCATAAGCGCGTCAACAATAGTATGGTCAACCTGATCTCTAACTTCACCAATGGCATTCAGTCTATTAGGGAGCTCATTCTCAGTGTCGTAGATATATAATTGACAGAATCTAGGAGTTTCTCCTTCCAATGGAAGTAAACTTCCAATAAAATTTAAATTCTGACCTCTAACCTTGAAGCAATAAGGTGCTCTCCCGTTGTTTATCCTATGATCAATCTTACCACCACTGGAACACATTTCAAACATACAATTATATACTCTTATGTTCAGTCGAAAATGAGCTGAATTACGAAGAAGCACTACGCCATAGATTGGCGTCCGCAATGCTTTTCTATTGTAACGCCCACTTTGTGTTACATTAAAGGTACCTTTTTTGACCTACTGAAATACTGTTGAGATTGTGTTACATTACTTGTGAAGGTACTGTTGCAGTAGAACATGTACTGTTGCAATAAATTCGTTGTGTTACAGTAGAGATTGAGCGTTGCATTTGCTTTTTGTTTAACATTTATAAATAAAAAAACAAATGAACATGTGGGTCCCACAGAAGTGTTGCATTTTCAAGAAGTAGTGTTACATTTGCTAAAATCAGTGTTACATTTGAATGATACAGGTGCCACGATGAACAACTGCCACATGGCACGTGGGTCCCACAGCCACGTGTCAAATTGGACCACAGCCTGCCACGTGTCAAGTGGGCCCCCCACTACCACGTGTCATTTGTGAGTCACACTCTGCCACGTGGCAGATGGTTCCCACAGGTGCCACGTGTCATGTGGTCCCACACTGCCACGTGTCATGTGGTCCCACACCGCCACGTGTCATATGGGTCCCACTGCCACGCGTCATGTGGGTCCCACAGGTGCCACATGTCAATGTGGGTCCTACATTGCGACGTGTAATGTGGGGCCCACTGCCACGTGTCATGTGGGCCCCACAGGTACCTTGTGTCTACTTTACCTCTTATTAAAAAAGAAATTGGTGTTGGAGGGATTCGAACCCCTGACCTCCAAGACACATGACTTCTGTTTCACCACCACAACCACTCCATCTACACTTACACTTGGTTAATTTCCTCCATCATTAATATATAACCTTCGCACCTTAGGTTTCATTTATTACTACTAAATTATTAGAATAATTTTAATTCTTTATATATGTTTATTACATTATATTATTCACTGAAATAAATTTTATATATTAGGTTGAAATAAATTCTATATTATTCATTGAAATAGATTTTATATATTATATGTTTTTCTTTAATTATTTATATATTAGGTTCCGGTCAAAGTGATAGTTGATCGTTGAATTACCCGATCAAATAATTTTTTTTTTCTAAAATTTTGGGAATAACATTAAATATGATGGATCTTGATTCCGTATGGTTGGGTGGCCGAGAAATATTTTTTAAAAAATTGAATCCTTAAACCCTGACGAAACCCTGTTTAGGGGTTCCGGTCAAAGTGATAGTTGACCGTTGAATTACCCGATCAAATAATTTTTTTTTCTAAAATTTTGGGAATAACATTAAATATGATGGATCTTGATTCCTGTATGGTTGGGTGGTCGAGAAATATTTTTTAAAAAATCGAATCCTTAAACCCTGATGAAACCCTGTTTAGGGGTTCCGGTCAAAGTGATAGTTGACCGTTGAATTACCCGATCAAATAATTTTTTTTCTAAAATTTTGGGAATAACATTAAATATGATGGATCTTGATTCCCGTATGGTTGGGTGGCTGATAAATATTTTTAAAAAAATTGAATCCTTAAACCCTGACGAAACCCTATTTAGGGTTTGCGGTCAAAGTGATAGTTGACCGTTGAATTACCCGATCAAATAATTTTTTTTTATAAAATTTTGGGAATAACATTAAATATGATGGATCTTGATTCCCGTATGGTTGGGTGGTCGAGAAATATTTTTTAAAAAATCAAATCCTTAAACCCTGACGAAACCATGTTTAGGGCATCCGGTCAAAGTGATAGTTGACCGTTGAATTACCCGATCAAATAATTTTTTTTTTCTAAAATTTTGGGAATAACATTAAATATGATGGATCTTGATTCCCGTGTGGTTGGGTGGTCGAGAAATATTTTTTAAAAAATTGTTAACTCGAATAACTTGTAGAAGGGGGGGTTGAATACAAGTTATATAATCGTGTCTGATTTTTGCTTGATTAGATGAACAAGAACAAGCGAATGAATCAAACTTTGTTTGTATTAAAATAAATCAAATACAAACTCTACCAAAGGTGTACAATACCTTTAGCAGCTGCTGACACTACAAATCTCTCTCTCTCTCTCTGTTTGTTTCAAACTATCGAATACAAACCTTATACAGAGCTTCACACGATATGCACTCTAAAATTCACAGTTCGCTCTTTTTACAATGATATTGAGATAGTATTTATAATGCTACCTATCAACAAATAACAGAATTATAATCTATCTATGACAATGTTCTGCCCTCCAGTTGATAGTTTCCATCAATAGAGAGTTCGTTTCCTTCACGATATCTTCTTGCTTGTTTTTCAAAACAACGATCCTGTTTTATAGCACTTGCCAGTTTCTGTAGCATCCATAATGACATCATCAGTAACACGACTGATATCAGGATTTCCCATTGCATCAGGATCTGATCATCCCATCAGTATTTGATCAGGATCTGACTTGTTGTATCAGGATCTGCTCTTAGTTCCTGAAATGTAGTCTCTGACGCACTATTCCTGACTAACCTCCACTGATTACTGTCTAACACATATATCCTATACAAAGTGCTAAATCCTTTATAAGATCAGGATATACAAGAAGTATTAGAAAAATTCTATTCTCAACATCATAACTTATGAATTATTCCTAACAATCTCCCCCTATTTATGCTTTAGAATGTGAAGCATAAATCTAATTTGTGGATGTCAAAACATATAACAATACAACCAGAATAGAATTTATGAATTTAAGATCATGAAGTTAAGTACCTCCTTCTTCAGATGTAGACATGTATCTAGTACTTAGAAGAAAGAATTCAACTATTTGATGCTTCTTTTCCTTTACCACTTCCATGATGAAATTTACCAACTCTGTCACCCTTAATTCTGCTCCTAGTCTGTTTATCTCCCCTAGTCTGTTGTTGTTGTTGTTTCTGAATTGTCTTTATCTCCCCCTTTTTGACATCAGCAACATTAATACCAAGAGATTCAGTACCAAAACAAATAAGATTCATCAGAACTGGTTGATTGTCCATAATAGTGACTTGGTTATCTTCAAGAATTTGAAGTCTCGATTGAATATCACTTTGAGATTTCTGAATGTTTCGAAGAATTTCAGAATTGACTTCAATGTTTGAAGTGCTTGTTGTATCTTCATATTCAAACGCAGAAAGAACCTTATCTTCAAGTCTTGTAGAAGAAGTTGCCTGTATAGAATGATATTCAAGTAATAATACTTGATTAGAAGTACAAACATCTTCATCTTTCTGATCTGGAGCTGAAGTATGATCATCCTGTCCTTCACCAGTATTCTGTGTACCAACATCTACATAACCTGACTCCTCTTTAGATTGATCAGATACTGTTGATGTCTCAATTCTAGCTAATATTGGAAGTACATACAAAGGAATACTAGGATCATTAGATATATCTTCTGGTACTGGTTGAGTAGAAGTTTGTCTTAGCCTTTCACCTCTTCTGTTGATGATTCCTGCAAGCCTTTCTTTCTGGTTTCTGAGCTTTAACTTCTGGCTTTGCATTGTGATGTGCTAAATCATTCTTCTCATACATCTTGATAAAAGAATAAGTACCAACATCCATACCAAGATTTTCAGACCAAGATTCAGGAAAAACCTGATCCCAGAAATCAAATGATGGTGGTTTCCTAACTTTCACTCCCTCACTATGGAGTTGATCATCCATATCCTGATTCTCACTTTGACTATCTAAAGTCAACACTCTTTCTACCTCTCCTTTTGGCTGGTCAAGAGCCAGCCTCTCTATGTGTGGATCTATGTCCATTTTTCAAGTGTATCACTCAAATTTGGATAAGTGCTCTCATGACCTACATAAAAATAGGGGTTCGAAGAAGTTTTTATACCTGAACTCACATGGAGAGAAGGTTCCTCATATGGCATGGGGCTTGAGGTTTTCTCCAAGGAGTGAGCTGCTATAGTCTCTGAACCCTTACAAACATCTACTTTCTTTCCAGAAACTACAGGCTCAAGTATACCACTTTCAGGTTTTACACTAGACTCTGATGTCTTCAGTAATACTTCATTAGACACCATAGCTAGTATGTCACCATCTTTAAGTGTTGGTTGCTGAGACACACCCTCAAGGTGGATAGACTCTGAAAGAACAATAATGGTTTGATCTTCAGAAAAATCAATCAAAGTCATTCCTCCAATATCATAGAGTTTCTCACTTGCAATTTCAGTCATCACAGAAGAACTTCCAGCATCAGCCATCACAGTTCCTGAGTCATCCAACCTCTGACTAGATGGTTCTTGTGTTGCAGTTACTGTGATCTGATCTATTCCACTATTCACCACTGGTGCAATAGTATCTTCTGTTGACCGCTTCCCTCTATCAACTACCTCCTCTTGTTCACCTTGAGCTGAAGCATCTTCAACAATGACATCCTTGTCAAATAGATATGCATAAAGTGATTGAAGTTCAACATGCTTAGGGAGTCCAAATTTCTTGTGTAATTCCTTTCTGACTGATACATAGAAGTACGTCTTCATTAAATCAAGTCTTTGATGTAACAGTCCATATTCTTCAGGAAATGAAAGTTTAGGAACTCTTTTAGTTAGAAAATCTAGAACAGGCCTAGAAAGCTTCACTTGTAGAGAAATAAGTTCCATAGCCAGTCTGTATGTCAATGTAGTTTCCCATGAAGAATCAAGATCCAGATCTCTCTTGTCAGATACTGACTTGGATATATCCTTATTTGTAGAGACCTGCATAATGTTAGTTGGACTTGACATTGTGTGTGTAGGTGACAAATGAATCTTTCTCCTTGTTCTCCTAGTATAGTGAGCAACAGATTTGTCTTGAGAAGACTCAAGAGGTGTAGACACAGAAGTGATCTTGGGATGAGATCTTTTTTCGATAGACACAGTGTTTTGAGAGACAGTATCCAGTAACTGTTTTCCCTTTTTAAGAACTACAGCCTTTTGGGAGACTGCAGCCTGGCTGTGACTAGATGTTCCATCTCTTTGTCCTAGCTTAGAAAGTTGAATTGCAACCTTCAATTCTGCTTTCTCAGCAAGAGATATATTATCATCATCTTCACTAAAACTACTACTTGAAATGACAAATCTTTTCTTCCTTACAACTGATGTCTTTTGAGAAACACCAGAGGTTGGCTTCTTTGAAACAATAGGCTGTGGATCGAAATTTGATTCTAGACTTGTTTCAGAGACTATAATGTTTTTGGCTACTTGGGTAGACACAGGGGGGTTCTCCTCCAATTGAGATTCCTGAGTCATTTCACCACCAAAGAAAGAAGAATTATAGATGGTAGGAAGATGAGTTCTTAGAAGTACCTGAACATGATTTGGATAGTGTAATGCAGGTATTTCATCTAGATTTTTTTCACTGTCCTTCTTTGTAATGTCAGAGAAAATTCTCTTTTGCTGTACATAAGAAGAAACACAATATTCTCTACCAAATCTAGCTTCAACATCAGGAATGAAATGGTTAATAAACAGTTGCATGAATCTGTGATAATAAACCATATTCCTGTCATGATCTCTTGACCCAAGTTTAATACACATCTGATTTAAGATAATGTGACCAAAATTAATTACTCTGTTATAAAGAAAGCCATATGCAATATGTGATGTAACAGCAGTAATTTGTTGAAAAGAACTACATTTACCAGTAAAATATTTAACAATTTGATCAAAGAAGAAAGACCATTCTTTCCTAAGAAAAGATCTATTTAACTGGCTCATGTTATCTAGAGGTCCATCATAACCTAATTTAGATAACATAGTTCTCACATCATCATCAGATGGTACATTCTCAAAATTCGTACTAACAGGTAAGCGAAGTACTGAATTAACAACAGATTCAGTAAGATCAAATGAGTCCTGTCCTAAGTGTAGAAAAATCTTACCTGATTGACTCTGAGTAGAGTCAATTACCTCAGCATTCTCCCAAGCTTGTGAAACAGCTACTTGATTAATTTGTGGAGATGCTGTCAAGGCATAGCTTAATGGTCCTTTCGCCATAAAGTCCATTATCGGGTGAAAATCAGTTGACACCCCTTCCTTGTTGGTGATAGCTGCAACATGATTGTTCATCATAAAATCAAAGTCACCAAACTTGAAAGCTACTGATTTGAGTAGTCTTCTTTGAGTTGCCATTTTGATCTGAAAAGAAATTAAGAAATCTTTGAAATTAATTAATTATTTTGAGAACACGAGAGTGTTTTTGTTTTGAGAATGAAATTAGAGAAAGCAATTACACGATTAGAGTGTCAAAATAATTATATTTCAAAAATCCTTCAGACCCATTATCCCACGTTGACACGTAGGTTGACAGGTGTCAGTCCCTGAAAAATGCAGTTACCTACGACTTTTGGAAAATAAAATCCAAAAATAATTTCAATTAAATAAGTCAAGGTAAAATCAAGATAAAAATCAATATTGATCAGCTTCCTTTTCCTGATGTGATCTTCTGATCAGGATAATCACACGATTCAATGTGATTTCTGATTAAAAAGAATTACTAATCCTGATGTGAACACACTTGTATTCCTGATCAATATCATCCTGAATCCAGAGACTAAATGAAGTTTCCACATGGCATTTTCTTTTACCTATAAAAGAAATAAATAAAATATGAACAAAATCAATTGGTTAAATTCATTCAATATTTCTTGAAAATACAAGAAATATAGTCACACATAATTATGACTCTCTGCATTGATATTTCCCAAACGACTGTTCAGCTTCTCATGTCTTTCTATAAAAGAAACCGACGTCTTATGCCATTCTCCAAAACCTTTTCATTCTTTTCTCTTTCCAACATGACTTCCAACCCAAATCTTCATATAAACCCTAGCTTTTGGTTCATTACCACTGAGAAGTTCTTTACTCTTGATGATCAGGAGCAAGTAAACTATCTCTTAGAAAAAATGACTTTTCTCATTGAGTCAGATATGGTTGGTCTTAACCCAGATAATTTCCATGAATCTCCTCTAAAACATCTACCAGTTGGATACAATCCTCCTCTAATCTCTTCACACCTTGAGGATGAAGAATTTGGTGAAGAGTCTGAGGTTGATCTTGATGGAGATGCTATTTATCTTCTTCAATAAGCATGAAGATGAGCCAGCTGCTTTCATTCAAGTCGCCCAGACAAGAAATCCAATCTTGAGATGCTCCTTATCCTGAAGTCGATTGTTGAGGATTGAAGCAGTAACAGCTTTAGACAAGAATAGAATTATCAGTAGTAGTTAGACAAAAAGAAGAATTGTATTTCATTTTCATGTATGTAATGTTTTTGATTAATGAAAATACAAGTTTTCTTAATATCTACTTGTCTATCGTTGTTTATTGACTGACATGAATAATGATATAAATTATCAGTATGCATGTAATAAAACTTGCAAACATAGACTTAACAAAACTCAGAATTGAACCACTAAATAACATGAACTTCAGAATTTGAAACAGTAAGACACACAAATTTCACAATCCTGATACTGGCGATACAATCCTGATGTCAATACTGATGACATCAGCATACTGATAGCAATCCTGATCCTGATGTTTTATTAATAAGTCTATCATACTGAAATTTATCAAGATAAAATGTTACAGCTTAAGCATTTAACAATCAAGTATAGATCTTGACAAAATATCAAGTGTATAAGCTGAAACAACATACCTTGCTACTTGTGCAGATGTTAAAGATCTAAAAATTTAACATTCCTAACTCACTAACCAATCTAATGAATGTAGCCTCATCAAGTGGTTTAGTTAGAATATCTGCAAGCTGTTTATCAGTAGGAACAAAATGAAGTTCCACAGTACCATTTTCAATATGTTCTCTAATAAAATGATACCTGACATCAATGTACTTAGTCCTTGAGTGTTGAACTGGATTGTTAAATATAATTGATATGGTTAATATCAATGTTTAAGTTTTACAGGGAAAAACAGAGTTTAACTTGAAACAGGAAGCAGTCAGAGTTTAGTTAAACTCTGACAGTTGGAAGCTGAACAGAGTTTGCTATACGCTGACAATGGAAGATCGACAGAGTTTGTTAAACTCTGTCTGGAGGCAGCGTCTACTGGTCAACAGTGTTTGAAGATTTATTATGGAAGTAATATCTTTGAAGATTGGATAGTTGTCAAAGAGATTGAGTTGTCTAAGGAGACGTGTAGCAATCATAATTGATAACAATTGTATAGCTGATTTATAGGCGAATCAATTATCGATTGTATGTAGCTGTATATCTTATAAATACAGTTAGGTTAACCCTAGAAGGGTATCGATCGTGTAATACAATATTTTTCATTGTAACCTAAGCAGCTCTCTGTGATATTTTACATCACAGAGAGAGAAATTAATTCCAAATAGTTTTTAAAGCTTTTAAAGAACTTATTGTTATTCTCTCATACTTAGTTGATTATAATTGTGTATTCGGCCTAACAATTGGTATCAGAGCTTGATCTGTTAATTTAATACAGTTTAAGATCCACACACACACAACTATAATCAATGGCAGAAATTCCTCCTCCTACATCAGGCTCTAGTGCTGAGAAGGCTCAACCTGCAACTGTGAGTCGATATGAAACAATCAGGGTTCCTATTCTTAAGCCAGCAGAATACTCAACCTGGAAGGTGAAAATGGCTATGTTTCTGGAAACTATAGATCCAGAATATCTTGAAAGAATTTATGAAGGCCCTCATAAGCCTACAAAATTATCTGTTGTTGCTGCTGGATAGGAAGCTAAATCTATTCCAAAGGAGAAGAAATATTTGACTCCTGAGGATATTTCATCCATTGGTAAGGATGCAAAGGTTAGACATCTGCTAAATCTATTCCAAAGGAGAAAAAAGATTTGACCTGAGGATATTTCATCCATTGGTAAGGATGCAAAGGTAAGACATCTGCTTCATAGTTCATTGGATAATGTTATGTCTAACAAAGTGATCAATTGTAAAACTGCAAAAGAGATTTGGGATGCTCTAGAGGTTAAATGTCAGGGAACTGCTGCAATCAAGAAAAATAGAAGGAACATACTCACACAGGAGTATGAACACTTTGAGGCTAAATCTGAGGAATCTATGACAAAAACCTTTGACAGATTCTGTAAGCTACTTAATGATCTATCACTGGTTAATAAAGAATATGATCTAGAAGATTCAAATCTCAAGTTTCTTCTTTCTCTACCTGAAAAGTGGAATGTTAAGACAACCACTATTAGAGACAACTATGATCTGGTTGATACTGATATTGATGAGATCTATGGGCTGCTCAAAACTCATGAACTAGAAATGGAACAGAGAAGCAGAAGATTAGGCAGAAAGTCAAAATCTGTTGCTCTAAGAGTTGAAGAAAGACCCTCAAAGAAGGAAGCATTAAGGAAGAAGGCAAAAGGAAAAGCTTTGGTCATTCATTCTGAAAGTGAGTCATCAAACTCTGATGTTGACTCAAATACAGGTGGATCATCTGATTCTGAAGATGATGAGGAAATGATGGAAATGGCTGCTTTGATGGTAAAGACCTTCAAGAAGATGGGATTCAAGAACTTCAAGAAAGGGAAGAGATTCTCCAAGAATGATTCAAAGTTTGACAGGAAGAATTTCAGCAAATCTGAGAGAAAGGATACCAAATCTGGGAAAAGAGACAAGTCTGAGATTCAATGCTACAAGTGTAAGGAGATGGGTCACTATGCTCCTGAGTGCAAGAAGGGTAAAACTGAGAAGGCACTCTTCACTAAAGGCAGATATTGGGCAGACACCTCTGACTCAGATGAGGATGTGAACTATGCTCTCATGGCTACTACTGTTAATGAAGCTGAAGTTTCTGAAAACAAGGTATCTCTAACTACCTATGCTTATAATACTGATGATATAACTGAATTAAGAATATATATTAAGGCTTTGCATATCAGTTATAGGGATCAGACTTTAGAGAATGAGAGAATCAAAACTGAAAATTCTGAACTCAAAGAGAGAAATAAGGTTGTAGAAGAGAAACTTGCTAACATGCAGCAAGTTCAAAAGGAGAGAGATGATGCTGTCTATCTTGAACAAGAGTTGTTAAGTAAGTATAAACAACTAGAATCTGAGTTGGAAAAGGCAAATCACATTATTAAAACTTGGACTCACTCAGGAAAAGACACTCAAGAAGTTTTTCAATCTGACACTGTAGGTCTAGGTTACTCTGAGGAAGATGAACTTAGGTTTCAGAATACAGTCAAGATTAGACCACCTCTTCCACCTAAGAAATTTGGAACATTTGTTAATGGAATAAGTGAACCTAGGTTTGAAGGTGGAAAGGAAGCTGCTAAGAAAGAACCAGTAAAAACTAGTGTTAAACAAGTTAATATTGGTTTAATGACAGATAAACAACTTAAGCATAAGCTTAAGGAGTTAAAATCTATTAAGAAACAGAAAGTGTCTAGAAAGAACAGAAATGGTAAAGTAGGCATTACTCAAGGCAATTATCCAATGCTTGTTACTTTAGCTCCAAGAAACACATGTCATAACTGTGGTAGTACTAACCATCTTGCTAGTTTTTGCAGGAAGAACAAAGACATTAATTCTTTACCTTCCAAGTCTGAAGTAAAGAAAGATAATGTTAGAACTAAGCCACAGACTTTGTGCAAACACTGTGGAAGCACTTTGCATTCTATTTATACTTGCAAAAATTATCATGCTATTTATCATAATTACTATGAATTGAAACCTAATCTGAAATGGGTTAGAGTTAATTCTGCAAGTGTAAACTCTGATAAAGTTAGCTTAAACTCTGATAGTGAAAATTCCGCTGCTAAAGCTAACAAAATTAAAAAGCCAAAGGATCCAAGCAAGTCTGGATCCTTAAATCTAATCCTCAGTAATTGTTTGTGATTGCAGGGCATCAGGGAAAGCATCCAAGTAGTTGACAGTGGATGTTCAGGACACATGACTGGAAATAAAGCCCTGCTATCAGAGTATGTGGAGAAGGCTGGCCCAAAAGTTTCCTATGGAGATGGCAACATAGGACATACTCTGGGATATGGCAATATTAATCTTGGAAGTTTCATCATCACAAATGTAGCTCTGGTTCCAGGACTCAAGCATGCTATCTGTGAGTCAAATCTGTGACAGAGGTTTTCATGTAGATTTTCAACCTGAATACTGTGAGGTTATCAGCAAAACCACAGGGAAAGTTGTTTTAGTTGGACAAAGGTGCAACAATATCTATGAGGCAAGCTTGTTGACAAACTCTGATGGAAAAACAATGTGCCTGTCAACAAGAATGTCCAATGAGGAGAGTTGGAAGTGGCATAAGAAACTCTCTCATTTGAATCGGAACAACATCAATGAGCTGATAAGAAAGGATCTTGTTAGAGGACTTCCAAAGTCTTTGTTAAATGTTGATGGTCTGTGTGATTCATGTCAAAAGGCCAAACAGAGGAAGACCTCTTTCAAGAGCAAGTCTGAATCTTCAATTGTTGATCCATATCATCTGTTACATGTTGATCTTTTTGGAACAGTAAATGTCTTGTCAATTGGAAGGAAGAAATATGCTCTAGTCATTGTTGATGGATATACCAGATACACTTGGGTGTATTTTCTAGCAAAGAAGGATGAAACTGCATTAACTCTGATGGAGCATGTAAAGCTACTGGACAAAAGATCAAAACACAAAGTCAAAATAATCAGAAGTGATAATGGAACTGAATTCAGAAATGTAACAATGGAAGAATTCTGCAAGAACAGAGGTTTGAAGCAAGAGTTTTCTACACCTGGTACACCACAGCAAAATGGTGTAGTTGAGAGGAAGAACAGAACCTTGATAGAAGCTGCCAGAACTATGCTTGATGAAGCAAAATTGCCAACCTATTTCTGGGCAGAAGAAGTTCAAACTGCTTGTTTTACTCAAAATGCAACACTGATCAACAAGCATGGAAAAACACCATATGAGATGGTGAGGGAAAAGAAGCCAAACCTGAAATATTTTCATATTTTTGGGTGTAAATGCTTTGTGTTGAAAAATCATCCTGAACAGTTGACCAAATTTGAGTTGAAAGCAGATGAAGGAATTTTTGTTGGCTATCCAGTGTCAACCAAGGCATTCAGAGTTTATAATCTAAGAACAAAGGTGATTATGGAATCAATTCATGTGTCATTTGATGACAAGAAAATCACTGGACTTGAAGATGTTGATGAACATGATCAGATGCATTTCGAAAATGAAGATCTAATCTCTGATGAAATAAACTCTGATGACACTTATCCAACAAACTCTGTTGATGCAAACTCTGAACCTCTACTGGTACACACAGAAGAAATAGTACAGTCAGAACAAAGAGGAGAACCAGTTGAGGGGGAGCATGATCATAGTGATGACTCAAATTCTGATAGTGAGTCAACTGAAAATTCTGGATCAAACTTAAACTCTGATGACTCAAACTCTGAAAGTCCAAATTCTGACAGTTCAAACTCTGAGCGATCAAATTCAGGGGGAGCCTCAGAGAATGAAGAAAGGCATCAAGATAATCAGGAGAACATTGATCAAGGGGGAGGATCAAATGTTGACAGAAGTCATTTACCTACAGCTAGGAAATGGACAAAATCACATACACCTGATTTAATAATTGGAGATCCAGATGCAAAAGTTAGGACAAGAAGTGCTACAACAAATGAATGCCTGTTTCATGCATTTCTGTCTAAATCTGAACCAAAGAAAGTGGAAGAAGCTCTTTAAGATGCTGACTGGATAACAGCAATGCAGGAGGAGTTAAATGAATTTGAGAGAAATGAAGTATGGACCCTTGTACCTAGACCAAAGAATAGATCTGTTGTTGGTACTAGATGGGTTTTCAGAAACAAAACTGACAGTGATGGGGTTGTTACAAGAAACAAGGCCAGACTTGTGGCCAAAGGCTATTCACAACAAGAAGGCATAGACTATGATGAAACTTTTGCTCCAGTTGCAAGGTTGGAGGCAATAAAAATCTTTCTAGCATATGTTTCTCACAAGAAATTCAAGGTTTTTCAGATGGATGTAAAAAGTGCTTTTCTGAATGGAAAACTTGAAGAAGAAGTGTTTGTTGAACAACCACCAGGATTTGTAGATCCCAAGTATCCAGATTATGTCTACAGGCTTGACAAGGCACTCTATGGACTTAAGTAGGCACCAAGAGCATGGTATGAAACTTTGGCTCAATTTCTTTTAGAAAGTGGGTTCAACAGAGGTACAATTGATAAAACCTTGTTCTATTTCAATCTTTGTAGTGATCTGTTATTAGTTCAAATATATGTAGATGACATAATCTTTGGATCTACTAATGATAAACTCTGTAAGAAGTTTGCCAAGCTCATGCAGTCCAGGTATCAAATGAGCATGATGGGAGAGCTCGGTTATTTTCTAGGGCTACAGGTGAAGTAAACAGATGATGGAATCTTTATCAATCAAGCAAAATATACCAGAAATCTTCTCAAGAAATTTGGCATGCTTGACTGCTCATCTGCAACAACTCCCATGGCAACAGCAACAAAGTTGGATAGAGACACAGATTCACCAGTGGATATGACAAACTATAGAGGAATGATTGGGTCTCTTCTTTATCTAACAGCTAGCAGACCTGACATCATGTATGCAACATGTCTTTGTGCAAGATTTCAGGCAGATCCAAGAGAACCACATCTAACAGCTGTGAAGAGAATTTTCAAATATCTTAAGGGCACCATAACTTTAGGTTTGTGGTATCCAAGAGAATCAGACTTCAAGCTTCTTGGTTACTCTGATGCAGACTTTGCAGGCTGTAAGATAGACAGAAAAAGTACTAGTGGAAGTTGTCAATTTCTTGGTGATAGACTTGTTTCTTGGTACAGCAAGAAACAGAAATCAATCTCTACATCTACAGCTGAAGCAGAGTATATTGCTGCTGGTAGCTGTTGTGCACAGATTCTGTGGATGAAGAACTAATTACTGGATTATGGATTGAGGTACAGTAAAATACCTATTTACTATGATAACCAAAGTGCTATTGCTATGACAGGTAATCCAGTACAGCATTCAATGACCAAGCACATCAGCATAAGGTACCATTTTATTAAGAGAACATGTAGAGGAAGGGAATATTGAGCTTCATTTTGTGTCTATAGAACAACAGCTTGCAGATATCTTCACCAAGCCATTAAGTGAAGCTGTATTTACAAGGCTGGTAAATGAACTAGGAATGGTCTCTGGTTTTGACTAGAGATATTGGTTAGACTCAAAACTCTACTTATGTACTGTGTTGCTCATATTTCTGTGGTATGTTAAACTCTGTCATGCAATCTCTGCTCAATGACTGTTAAACTCTGTTAGCATGTTCTTTAAGTCATACATTGTTGACTGTTGATTAAACTCTGAGAAACTCTGATAATGCTTCTTTCTGAACATAAACATCGATGAAGATACATGTATGAAACATTATTCTCAGTAATTAGTCATGAATCCTTCTAAGTTATCTGTGATCTAATCTTAAACTGTGCAGAAAGTTAACACAGCATGATATTGTTCTATATTTATAGCATCTCTTAGTTTATTTATCCTAAACTCCGAGTCTGTAAATATTTTGTGCATTGCCTCTCATAAATAATTTCTGATGTTGATGAGCTCTAAACTCTGTTAGTTATACACTGATAAATTAGATTTTGTTATTAGAATAACCCCAAAGCTAATATATATAGACTGTTAGAACTCCTTTGAGATCATGTTTGTAACTAGGACGACCCAGGAACTTACTGGTATATAGTAATGGCTAAAATTCTCTAATTTTTGGTGACTAGTCGAAAGCTAGGAAGATCCAAGAACTTATCAAATTGATAAGGGCTAAAATTATAGGATTTTTGGTGACTAGTTTCATCCTTTGATTACTGGAGAAAACAAAAAAAAAATTTGGGGGTTATAGATTAATTAAAAATTACTGTATATAAACTGTTTACTACAGAGTTTAGCATTCATCATATATTCAGTATTTACTATGAGAGTTTGTGCATCCAGTGTTTACTGATTTACTTTATGGATTTTATGAAATACTAGATGCTCTAAATACTGATTTCATAAACTCTGCTCTACACACACTCATATTCACAACTGTACAGTGTTTGAAAGGATAACAGTAATTAAGTTGGAGAATTGATAAACACTGTTGGATTTTGTTGAGTACTCTAAGGTAATATTTTATTTCAGATAAAGCTTATACTTGGAGTACACAAAGAGTTTTTGAAATTTGCATGTAATACGTGCCAGTTGTATAATGGTGTCAGACAGTTATAGCTTATTGGTAATAGGAGAGAGAACAGCAGTAATAATAGGCATTATTACTGTGCGTGTAAATAACTGTTCCACTGTTTATGTGACACGTGTCCCACTCACACGATTAACAAGAAATTGGTTGCGTGTTTAATGTCTAAAACGATTGGGTTTTAATTTTCAATTACAGATCTAATCAAAATCATTTCATTATTCACTTTTTCATCTTTACATCCACGAACACACAACATTACACACAATTTCTCTGTTACTTTCACTTAAGCATTTTCCCAAACACTTTTCCACACACTCTCTTTTCTAACAATCTGTTCTAATGGCAACCAAGAATTTTGTGGCTCAGGGGTTAACTTTTGTTACTAACAACTATGCCGCAATTCTAAACACTGATAAAGCCCCAGAATCATTTCATTTGATTCAGAACTTCTTAAGAGATTCTGAAATTGGACAAGCTCTTGTCCAAGCAGAAAAACTCTCTGCCACACAAATCTCTACCTTCTAGAGAAACTCTGTTTATGATGATGGTGGAGAGAATGGGACTCCATCTATTTTGTTTACTTATGAAGATCAAGAGTTTGTAATCACTCCTGCAACTGTTCGTGAGGTTTTGGATTTTGACACTCACACCTCATACTCTGTGGCTGTCGAGAGTCAATTGAAAGAAATGTTACAACAACTGCGGTTTTCTGCTCCTTTGGATAAGCTTGGGAATGTGAAAAGGCCAGGGCTCAGGAAGGAGTGGAGTTTTTTCTTTGACTGCATCACTCGAGCTTTTGGAAAGAAGGTCACCAACTGGGATGCAATTCCTGGTGAAAGTCTTAAAATCGGGTATTCTCTTCTTAATGGGAGCAACTTTGATTTTGGTCGTTTAGTTCTTATGAATTTAGGTGAAAAACTAGCAGAGTCTAATACAACTGTTTATTTCTCAAGATTTTGTCAATCTTTATTCTCTGCTTGTTTGCCTAACATGGTAATTTCTGATGAGGATGTTATACAACCCTTTCAATGCCATAAGAGAATGTTTTCTGATCTTACAAATAAAGATGCTAACAAGGAGCAAGTTCCAGAGTTTACCTATCCACTTGCCCTTAGAAACTTTCTCAACCAACCACAAGAACCACAAGGACCACAACCTGAACCAATTCTTGAACCTCCACAATCACCTCCTCAAACCACAACCACTCAAACTCAACCTCAACCACAATCCAACCCAAGGAAATCAAATAAAAGCAGGGCTATAAGGCCATCAAGAAAACACAGGATTGCTGAAGCTTCTAAGCCAAAGAGAGCTAGAAAGGAAAGGGCTAACAAACCTAAATCTCCATCTATACTAGATGATTTTATCTCAGAGGAAGAGAGACCAGAAGTGAATCCTCCAGTTAAGAGAATGAGACTCATTCTTGAAGAATCAGATGAAGAATTGAATTTTGAAGCTCCAGAGGATATTTCTAAGGAAATACCTGCTGTTGAGAGAGACAGAGATGGTCATGCTGATGATACAATGGATGAAATTCTTGACCCATTGTTCCAATTCTCTGAGAACATGGACATTCCAATATCTTCACCTCCTGTTTTCTCTGAGGCAACTGATGCAGTAAATCAAACCACTGTGGTACATGAAGAAACAGTGGCTTCTCACACTGAGTTAATCTCTGATGCTCATCAATCTGTTGAACAGGGTGAGGAAATTGATCAACCACCCATGGAGATAATCTCTGAGCCTATTGTGTAACCTGCAGAGGATGTTGTAAAGCCTGTTGCAGAGAATATTGAACCTAATGCTGAAACTGATGCAGAGGATGTTGTTGAGAATATTGAAACTGTTGATGAATCTCTTCCATTTCCTGAATCAACTGATCATGTTGAAGCTCAAATTGAAGTTGAAACTGAAGGGAGTACTGAGTCAAGCTCTTCTCAGAGTTTACCAGTACAAACTGATGCTAAAGTCAAAGATTTTGCTGGTCCTTCAAATCAAGCAGATGCTGAAGAAGAACACTTTGAACAATTTTCAAATGATTGGTATAAAGAAACTTGCATATTTCCTGCTGCAAGAGGAGCTGAATTTGTCAAGAGAACATCCAGAACAATCACAAATCCAGAGATTCTATCTTGTCTCAAGGCTACTGTTGTCCAAGTGAAGACTCTCAATTCTAGATTTGATCATTGTCAAAAGGCTATTTCTGATGTTCGAGGGGAAATTGTTAGAGGAGATGATATGCTTAAGCTTGATAGCAAGAACAAGTTTCAATATCTTTCCCAGAATCAAGACACATTGTCTCACAGGCTGAGCAAAGTTGAAGAAAATCAAAATGCTATGTCTTTAAAGATTGATTCTATTGCTACCTCCCTGGAGTTAATCACATCTATTCTCATACCTGATGATGTCAAAAAGGGGGAGAGAGTTGCTAAAGACAAATGTAAGCAATCTCAAACTCTGATCAGAAAGGATAATGCTGGAGATGGAGGAGCAAGTAATAAAGGCAGGAGCAAAACTGAAGAACTTCAAACTCTGAAATCTAGCAAGTCTTCTAAATCACAGTTTGCTGGGATAAACACTGATACTCAAGGTACTTCAAGGACCAAGAGTTTGGTATTATCTTCTAATCCATAGACTGATGAGGAGTTGGCTGCTAAGTTGTTTATTGAAGAAAATGAAGAAGGAGCTACTATCGAAGATATTAAAGCTGAAGAAAATAGTTTACAAGAACAACATCTCAAAGCTTTAAAGTCTGGAAAGTTTAAGAAGAAAGAAAAAGTTCCTAGGCCTGTTCTTAAAGGCATTGTGATCAAGAAAAAAGTTGATGCTGATCAAAGATCACATTTATCTAAAAATCAACAGAAGCTGAAGTCAAACTCAAGCTGAAAGGCATTGCTATGGAAGGAGAAGTTTTAAAGAAGAAAGATACAACCTCTGTTTCTACACAAGTTGTACAGAAGAAAGAAAACACAACCTCTGTTGCTACACAAGTTGTGTCTAGACCTCTATCCTCTCAATTGAAATCAGTTTTTGGTAAAGGAACACTTCATGATCCAAGTCTTGTATCTGGAGCTCCTATGGATTTTTCTGATGGAAGAGCCTTGTCTGGTAAGGTTGGAAATAATAAAGCTGGTTTAGGCTCACACAAAGATAGAAGGCAATATACTGGTCCCAGAGATCCTTCTTCACTGGCTATTCCAGGTCGTGGTGTCACTCAAGAGAGTTTGGACAGACTGGAATCAGTACAGTTAGTTCATCAGAAGAGCTTAAAGAAAGATTTTCTCTTGTACTTTATGGCTGATGGGACAGTATTTAAAATTGGTGAGAATGATATTTGCTTGAAATATTGGGAAGAACTAGAACATGTTATATATCTTTTCAAGGTGAATAGTCAAAGGACTCAATCAGTTGCAAATGTGGTCAGACAGAAAATGCTCCAGAATTTGGCAGTCAGAGGGATGAAGTGCAATAGCAGATATGTTCCTAAGTACAGAGACTGGAATGGAAATCTCATTGAAATGAAGAAGGGTACTGCAAAGCTGAAGACTGATTTGGGAATCACAGTACTTGACTTCAATTCACAGTCAGAGGAAGTGAAGTTTATCAGACTGGGAAATGAGATGAGAAGGAATAAAATCTATGATCTTAGATCTGCTATCTATCAAACTGATGAGAGTGATCCTCAGCTGAGAGAGATCAAGGAAGCTATGAAGATTGAGCTTGAAAATGCAGAGAGAAGATTGCTTATAGATTATCTCAGGACAACACCGGATCTTGAGGAGATTAGAGATTAAAGTCTGTAAGAATTTTTCTTGTTTTCTGTAGAATTTTGTTAAGTCAAGTTTAAACTCTGCTTATTTGAATA
The DNA here is from genome assembly GCA_036435485.1 of Saposhnikovia divaricata. Taxonomy (NCBI): domain Eukaryota; kingdom Viridiplantae; phylum Streptophyta; class Magnoliopsida; order Apiales; family Apiaceae; genus Saposhnikovia; species Saposhnikovia divaricata. The sequence continues at coordinate 129,463,128 of CM071594.1, read as the reverse complement.
AACACTGTGTTTGTATGAAATTGTTTTGACATCATCAATTATTGTTAACTTGTGCATTTTTACTAATGAACAAGTTGGGGGAGATTGTTAAATATAATTGATATGGTTAATATCAGTGTTTAAGTTTTATGGGGAAAAACAGAGTTTAACATGAAACAGGGAGCAGTCAGAGTTTAGTTAAACTCTAACAGTTGGAAGCTGAACAGAGTTTGCTATATGCTGACAATGGAAGCTCGACAGAGTTTGTTAAACTCTGTCTGGAGGCAGCGTCTACTGGTCAACAGTGTTTGAAGATTTATTATGGAAGCAATATCTTTGAAGATTGGATAGCTGTCAAAGAGATTGAGTTGACTAAGGAGACGTGTAGCAATCATAATTGATAACATTTGTATAGCTGATTTATAGGCAAATCAATTATCGATTGTATGTAGTTGTATATCTTATAAATACAGTTAGGTTAACCCTAGAAGGGTATCGATCGTGTAATACAATATTTGTCATTATAACCTAAGCAGTTCTCTGTGATATTTTACATCACTGAGAGAGAAATTAATTCCAAACAGTTTTTAAAGCTTTTAAAGAACTTATTGTTATGCTCTCATACTTAGTTGATTATAAGTGTGTATTCGGCCTAACATGGATTTTTTGCAATTTTGATAGCACTAGTATTATCACAAAACATAGGAATATTACTAAGTGTCATACCATAATCCATCCACTGATTTCTTATCCAAAGGAGTTGAGCACAACAACTGCCTGCTGCAATGTATTCAGCTTCTGCAGTTGAGGTTGAAACTGATTGCTGCTTCTTGCTTGCCCAAGAAATCAATCTGTTTCCCAAGAATTGACATATACCTGTAGTGCTTTTCCTGTCTATTTTACACCCTGCATAATCAGAGTCTGAATAGCCAATTAGGGAGAAATCAGATTCTCTAGGATACCACAAACCAAGATTTGGAGTTCCCTTGAGATATCTAAAAATTCTCTTCACAGCAATTAAATGAGATTCCTTAGGATCACTTTGGAATCTAGCACATAAACAGGTAGAGAACATTATATCAGGTCAACATGCAGTTAGATATAACAGTGAACCTATCATGCCTCTATAGCTAGTGTTATCAACACTCTTTCCCTTAGGATCAGAGTCTAGCTTAGTGGCTGTTGCCATGGGTGTCTTTGCAATTGCACAATTTTGAAAGTCAAACCTTTTTAAAAGATCTTTGATATACTTTGACTGATTAATGAAAATACCAGTCTCAGTCTGTTTGACCTGCAAGCCTAAAAAGTAATTTAGTTCACCCATCATGCTCATCTGATACTTAGACTGTATAAGCTTGCTAAACTTAGCACATAGCTTTTCGTTAGTAGAACCAAATATAATATCATCAACATAAACTTGAACTAAAAGCAAATCACCTTTTATCTTTCTAAAGAATAGAGTTTTGCCAATTGTACCTCTTGTGAAGCCATTTTCAAGAAGAAATTTAGACAAAGTCTCATACCATGCTCTTAGTTCCTGCTTTAGTGCATAGAGTGCCTTGCCAAGTTTGTAGACATGATTTGGAAACTTTGGATCAACAAAACCAGGTGGTTGTTCCACATACACTTCCTCATCAAGCTTGCCATTAAGAAAAGCACTCTTTACATCCATCTGGTATACCTTGAATTTTGAATGAGCTGTAAATGCAAGAAACATTCTAATTGCTTCCAATTTTGCTACAGGTGCAAAGGTTTCATCATAGTCAATTCCTTCTTCCTGAGAATAACCCTTGGCCACCAATCTTGCTTTGTTTCTTACAATCATACCAGATTCATCTAGCTTGTTTCTGAAAACCCATTTAGCACCAATAATAGATCTATCTTTAGGTCTTGGTACCAGTTTCCAAACTTTGTTCCTCTCAAACTCATTCAATTCTTCCTGCATTGCTATTACCCAATCATGATCCTGTAAGGCTTCTTCAACCTTCTTAGGTTCATTGTTTGAGAGAAAACAACTGTACAAGCATTCATTTTGAATTGATCTTCTAGTTCGAACACCACTATTTGGATCACCAATAATCAAATCTTCAGTATGATCCCTTGTCCATTTTCTAACAGATGGTAGATTGCTCCTGCTAGACTATCCCCCTAAGTTAGTGGTATTTCTTATAGAAGAGTGTTCATTTCCTTCAAAAGCCCCCCTTGATCAGTAGAATCAGTGGATTCAATACTGCTGCTAGTTTCTGATCTTCCTTCACTAGACTCTGAAGGATCAGTTCTTGATGAAGTAGACTCTGAAAGACTAGTCTGATCCTGACCAGTACTGTGTTCTCCTTGATTGAATTGCTCCCCCTCAATAGTAGCATTCCTTTGAGAAGCAATAGAGATTTCCTCTGAAAAACCTTCATCATCACTGGAGAGAATCTTAGAATACTTAAGATTTTCAAATTCCAGATTGTCATGGCTTTCATCAGTTTGCAAAATTCCAAACTTCTTATCATCAAATGAAACATGAATTGATTCCATAACAATGTGAGTTCTAAGATTGTATACTTTGAAGGCATTTAATGCTGAATATCCTAGAAAGATTGCTTCATCCGATTTGGCTTCAAATTTTCCAAGTTGTTCTGGATGAACTTTCAGGACATAGCATTTGCATCCAAAGATGTGAACGTATTTCACACTTGGTTTCTTGCCTTTGATCAACTCATAGGGAGTCTTACCATGAGCATTTACCAAGGTACAGTTTTGAGTGAAACATGCAGTGTTTATAGCTTCTGCCCAGAAATAGGTTGGAAGCTTTGCATCTACAAGCATGGTTCTTGCTGCCTCTATGAGAGTTATGTTCTTTCTTTCAACTACACCATTCTGCTGAGGTGGTCCAGGTGCAGAAAACTGTTGAGTAATTCCTTTATCTGCACAATACTCCTCCATTGTATAATTCTTAAATTCTGTACCATTGTCACTTCGGAGCACTTTGACCTTGTACTCAGAGCTATTTTGAATATTCTTGACAAGTTCAATGATTTGCTGAGGAGCTTTATCCTTGTTGTGTAGAAAGAATACCCATGTGAACCATGTGTAATCATCCACTATAACTAGAGCATATCTTTTCTTGTTGATATACATAATGTTTACTGGACCAAATAGATCAAGATGCAGCATGTGAAATGGTTCAGTAATTGAATTTTCTGTCTTGCTCTTGAAAGTGGTTCTTCTTTGTTTTCCAAGCTGACAAGCATCACAAAGTCCATCTTGCACATAATTTGCCTGAGGTAGGCCTCTCACCAGATGGTGCTTAACAAGTTGATTAAGCATCTTGAAGTTGAGATGTGAGAGCTTCTTGTGCCAGTTCTAGCTTTCATCATTTGATGCCTTGCTGTAAAGACATTTGACAGTTCCGTTAGATGTGTCACTCAAGCTGGCTTCATATATGTTACCATGTCTCTGACCAGTCAAAACAATGTCTCCACTCTTTATATTCAAGATTTTGCATCCTTTACTGTCAAAGATTGATTGGTAACCCTTATCACCCAGTTGACTTTGCTTAAAAGTGTGTGTTTCAAGCTTTCAACCGGTGCTACATTTTCTATGATGACATTACCCAAAATAATTGAGCCATATCCCAGAGTTTCTCCTTTTTTGCCATCTCAAAAGGATATTACTGGGCCAGCTTTCCTCTCAAACTTTGTAAGTAGGGACTTCTTTCCAGTCATATGTCCAGAGCATCCACTGTCCAAGATAATTGAATGCTTCTTTCCAGTGCCCTGCAAACAAAAAGTAGCTAGTTAGAATTTTTTAGGACCCAACTTTGATTGGATCCTTTCTTACTAACTTTTGAACCAACAGGCTTTGAAGATTTTGCTTTTAATTTACCTGTTGCAGAGTCAACCTTAGACTTTGATTTCACAAACTGTTTATGACTAGGAGTTTCAGATTTCAGAGAATAATAGTCATAATACATTTCATGATATTCCTTACACATATAAATGGAATGAAGTAAACTACCACAATGATAACAGGGTTCTTGTGGCTGGTATTGAATTCTCTGAGTCTTGGGGAATCTGGACTCAGTTTTCCAAGAAGGTTTTTGATTGCAGTCTAGGGCCAAATGATTATGATTTCCACATTTATAGCATTTCTTCCTAGGTACATCAGGTACATTCTTGTAATTATTCTCTTTGTTAATACCTTCTTTTCCATTCCTATTTCTTCTGATCTTGCTAGACTCTGAAATACCTTCTAGTCTCTGTTTCAACTGAGACATAGACAGAAAACCTATGTTGACATTCTTAGGTTTTTCTAACACTCTCTCATCTGAATTGTTATTGTTAATTATTTTGTGCACAACTGGGGTACCTTTAGAATCAACAAATTTAACATGTTTAGGTTCAGAAACTATCTTCTTACCTTCAGACTTAGATGTGCTAGCTTCAATTTTACTATTATCATTGACAATATCTACAGTATCTTCTTGTCTAGCCTTATCAAAACCTAAACCATTAACTTTACCAAGAATTTGATTTTCAATGATTTCTTGAGTCTTTTTACCAGAATTGTTTATGGTTTTAATCACATCTCTCTCTTCCTCTAGTTCTTTTCTGACATAGTCATAAGCCTCAAGAATAACACCATAATCATGCTTAACTTTATCAGAACTTAACCTATATTCTTCCATTTGAATTAACTCAGATTCAAAAAAATTATTTCTACTAACTAATTCATCATTCTTAGCCTTAAGTTCATCTTTTTCACTAGCAAGAATTTTGAAATTAGTCATAAGATTCTTAAACTCAACATGAATAGATCTAATATCATCAAAATCTAAGCTATCAAATGAATCAAGAGAGTGAAGTGATACCTTAACAGAAGATGAAGAAGTTTTCTTTGGAGATCCAGGCTTGTCTGAAGCACCTGCCATCAATGCAATGTTGTCATAATCCAATTCATCTGCAGAATCACTGGAGTCTACCCAATCCTTCTGTGTGACCATGAGTGCATTACCCTTCCCTGAATTCCTAGGCTTGTTGCACTCACTAGCAAAGTGTCCAAGCTCAATACAGTTAAAGCACTTGATCTTGGCTTTATCAAGCTTGATAATTGTACTTTTGCCTTTGTCACTCTTCTTCTCCTCTTTCTTCTGAAAAGAGCCTTTGCTAAATCTTCTCCTGTTGAATATTTCTTTCTTGAAAGCTTTAGCAAACATAGCAAAGAGTTCTTGCATCTCTGATTCAGAATCATTATCTTCAGAGTCTATATCTATAGTCTCTGACCCAGAACTTTCTTTGCTCTTCTTCTTCCTCAAGTCTCTTTCAGTAGATTCAGACTTCTGTTCTGGAAGCTTCTTTGATTCAGATTGAGTAATGAGTGCAACAGTTTTCATCTTTCCTTCACTCCTGCTCTTTTTCTGCTGCCTGTCAAGTTCATAAGCTCTCAATTTTCCATAAACTGCTTCTAATGATATTTCATCCAGATCATTAGCTTCCTCAATTGCAGATATCTTCTCATTGTAGAAATCAGGAAGAGCTTTCATGAACTTCGTATTCATATCCTCCAAGTCATAATATTTACCATGCATGGCCATCTCATTGATGAGTTTAGTAAATCTGTCAAAGGTGACAGTAAGTGACTCACCAGACTTGGATTCAAAGTACTCATACTGTTGTATGAGAAGTGTCCTCATATTCTTCCTGACAGGTTTTGTTCCTTCACAGTGAACCTTTAGATTGTCCCATATCTCCTTAGCAGTGTTACAAGAGAGAACATAGTTAGTGAGAACAGAATCAAGACTGTTGAATAGTATGTTTCTCACTTTAGCATCCTTAAGAACGTTTTCCTTTTCCTTATCTGTCCATTCAGATTTAGGCTTCTCTGCTGTATGTTCTGGAACAACTTTTCCTTCGACAGTTGCTTGAGGAACAAGCCTTGTTGGAACAAAAGACCCATCTCTGATTCTGTCAAGATAATCAGGATCTGTTGCTTCCAGGTGATGCAAAATCTTCACTTCCCATAGAGTATATTCGTTTCTCTTGAGCATAGGGATCTTAGTATTACCATCCTTGTAACCAGACATGATTGCAGATCTTTATGATTATTCGAAATCAACCTGCTCTGATACCAATTGTTAACTCGAATAACTTGTAGAAGGGGGGGTTGAATACAAGTTATATAATCGTTCTGATTTTTTCTTGATTAGATGAACAAGAACAAACGAATGAATTAAACTTTGTTTGTATTAAAATAAATCAAATACAAACTCTACCAAAGGTGTACAATACCTTTAGCAGCAGCTGACAATACAAATCTCTCTCTCTCTCTCTCACTCTCACTCTCTGTTTCCATCAATAGAGAATTCGCTCTTTTTACAATGATATTGAGAGAGTATTTATAATGCTACCTATCAACAAATAACAGAATTATAATCTATCTATGACAATGTTCTGCCGTCCAGTTGATAGTTTCCATCAATAGAGAATTCGTTTCCTTCACGATATCTTCTTGCGTGTTTTTCAAAAAACGATCCTGTTTTATAGCACTTGCCAGTTTCTGTAGCATCCATAATGACATCATCAGTAACACGACTGATATCAGGATTTCCCATTACATCAGGATCTGATCATCCCATCAGTATTTGATCAGGATCTGACTTGCTGTATCAGGATCTACTCTTAGTTCCTGAAATGTAGTCTCTGACGCACTATTCCTGACTAACCTCCACAGATTACTGTCTAACACATATATCCTATACAAAGTGCTAAATCCTTTATAAGATCAGGATATACAAGAAGTATTAGCAAAATTCTATTCTCAACATCACAACTTATGAATTATTCCTAACAAAAATCGAATCCAGAAACCCTGACGAAACCTTGTTTAAGGGTTCCGGTCAAAGTGATAGTTGACCGTTGAATTACCCGATCAAATAATTTTTTTTTTCTAAAATTTTTGGGAATAACATTAAATATGACGGATCTTGATTCCCATATGGTTGGGTGGTCGAGAAATATTTTTTAAAAAATCGAATCCTTAAACCATGACGAAACACTATTTAGGGGTTCCGGTCAAAGTGATAGTTGACCGTTGAATTACCCGATCAAATAATTTTTTTTTTCTAAAATTTGGGGAACAACATTAAATATGATGGATCTTGATTCCAGTATGGTTGGGAGGTCGAAAAATATTTTTTAAAAAATTGAATCCTTAAACCCTGACGAAACCCTGTTTAGGGGTTCCGGTCAAAGTGATATTTGACAGTTGAAGTACCCGATCAAATAATTTTTTTTATCTAAAATTTTGGGAATAACATTAAATATGATGGACCTTGATTCCCGTATGGTTGGGTGGTCGAGAAATATTTTTTAAAAAATCGAATCCTTAAACCCTGACGAAACCCTGTTTAGGGGTTCCGGTCAAACTGATAATTGACCGTTGAATTACCCGATCAAATAATTTTTTTTTCTAAAATTTTGGGAATAACATTAAATATGATGGATCTTGATTCCCGTGTGGTTTGGTGGTCGAGATATATTTTTTTAAAAATCCAATCCTTAAACCCTGACTAAACACTATTTAGGGGTTCCGGTCAGAGTGATAGTTGACCGTTGAATTACCCGATCAAATAATTTTTTTTTTAAATTTTGGGAATAACATTAAATATGATGGATCTTGATTCCCAGATGGTTGGGTGGTCGAGAAATATTTTTTAAAAAATCGAATCCTTAAACCCTTACCAAACCCTGTTTAGGGGTTCCGGTCAAAGTGATAGTTGATCGTTGAATTACCCGATCAAATAATTTTTTTTTCTAAAATTTTATAAATAACATTAAATATAATGGATCTTGATTCCCGTATGGTTGGGTGGTCGAGAAATATTTTTTAAAAAATTGAATCATTAAACCCTAACGGAACCCTGTTTAGGGGTTCCGGTCAAAGTGATAGTTGACCGTTGAATTACCCGATCAAATAATTTTTTTTCTAAAATTATGGGAATAACATTAAATATGATGGACCTTGATTCCTGTATGCTTGGGTGATCGAGAAATTTTTTTTAAAAATCGAATCCTTAAACCCTGACGAAACCCTGTTTAGGGGTTCCGGTCAAAGTGATAGTTGACCGTTGAATTACCCGATCAATTAATTTTTTTTTCTAAAATTTTGGGAATAACATTAAATATGATGGATATTGATTCTCGTATGGTTGGGTGGTCGAGAAATATTTTTTAAAAAATTGAATCCTTAAACCCTGACGAAACCCTCTTTAGGGGTTCTGGTCAAAGTGATAGTTGACCGTTGAATTACCCGATCAAATAAATTTTTTTTCTAAAATTTTGGGAATAACATTAATTATGATGGATCTTGATTCTCGTATGGTTGGCTGGTTAAGAAATATTTTTTAAAAAATCGAATCCTTAAACCATGACGAAACCCTGTTTAGGGATTCCGGTCAAAGTGATAGTTGACCGTTGAATTACCCTGTCAAATAATTTTTTTTTCTAAAATTTTGGGAATTACATTAAATATGATGGACCTTTATTCCCGTATGGTTGGGTGGTCGAGAAATATTTTTTAGAAAATCGAATCCTTAAACCCTGACGAAACCCTGTTTAGGGGTTCCGGTCAAAGTGATAATTGACCGTTGAATTACCCGATCAAATAATTTTTTTTTTCTAAAATTTTGGGAATAACATTAAATATGATGGATCTTGATTCCCGTGTGGTTTGGTGGTCGAGATATATTTTTTTAAAAATCCAATCCTTAATCCCTGACGAAACACTATTTAGGGGTTCCGGTCAAAGTGATAGTTGACCGTTGAATTACCCGATCAAATAATTTTTTTTTTAAAATTTTGGGAATAACATTAAATATGATGGATCTTGATTCCCATATGGTTGGGTGGTCGAGAAATATTTTTTAAAAAATCGAATCCTTAAACCCTTACCAAACCCTGTTTTTGGGTTCCGGTCAAAGTGATAGTTGATCGTTGAATTACCCGATTAAAATAATTTTTTTTTCTAAAATTTTATAAATAACATTAAATATAATGGATCTTGATTCCCGTATGGTTGGGTGGTCGAGAAATATTGTTTAAAAAATTGAATCATTAAACCCTAACGGAACCCTGTTTAGGGGTTCCGGTCAAAGTTATAGTTGACCGTTGAATTACCCGATCAAATAATTTTTTTTCTAAAATTATGGGAATAACATTAAATATGATGGACCTTGATTCCTGTATGGTTGGGTGATCGAGAAATATTTTTTTAAAAATCGAATCCTTAAACCCTGACGAAACCCTGTTTAGGGGTTCCGGTCCAAGTGATAGTTGACCGTTGAATTACCCGATCAATTAATTTTTTTTTCCTAAAATTTTGGGAATATTTTAAATATGATGGATATTGATTCTCGTATGGTTGGGTGGTCGAGAAATATTTTTTAAAAAATCGAATCCTTAAACCCTGACGAAACCCTGTTTAGGGGTTCCGGTCAAAGTGATAGTTGACCGTTGAATTACCCGATCAAATAATTTTTTTTCTAAACTTTTGGGAATAACATTAATTATGATGGATTTTGATTCTCGTATGGTTGGGTGGTTAAGAAATATTTTTAAAAAATCGAATCCTTAAACCATGACGAAACCCTGTTTAGGGATTCCGGTCAAAGTGATAGTTGACCGTTGAATTACCCTGTCAAATAATTTTTTTTTCTAAAATTTTGGGAATTACATTAAATATGATGGACCTTTATTCCCGTATGGTTGGGTGGTCGAGAAATATTTTTTAAAAAATCGAATCCTTAAACCCTGACGAAACCCTGTTTAGGGGTTCCGGTCAAAGTGATAATTGACCGTTGAATTACCCTATCAAATAATTTTTTTTTTCTAAAATTTTGGGAATAACATTAAATATGATGGATCTTGATTCCCATATGGTTGGGTGGTCGAGAAATATTTTTTAAAAAATCGAATCCTTAAACCCTTACCAAACCCTGTTTAGGGGTTACGGTCAAAGTGATAGTTGACCGTTGAATTACCCGATCAATTAATTTTTTTTGCTAAAAGTTTGGGAAAAACATTAAATATGATGGATATTGATTCTCGTATGGTTGGGTGGTCGAGAAATATTTTTTAAAAAATCGAATCCTTAAACCCTGACGAAACCCTGTTTAGGGGTTCCGGTCAAAGTGATAGTTGACCGTTGAATTACCCGATCAATTAATTTTTTTTTCTAAAATTTTGGGAATAACATTAAATATGATGGATATTGATTCTCGTATGGTTGGGTGGTCGAGAAATATTTTTTAAAAAATCGAATCCTTAAACCCTGACGAAACCCTGTTTAGGGGTTCCGGTCAAAGTGATAGTTGACCGTTGAATTACCTGATCAAATAAATTTTTTTTCTAAAATTTTGGGAATAAAATTAATTATGATGGATCTTGATTCTCGTATGGTTGGGTGGTTAAGAAATATTTTTTAAAAAATCGAATCCTTAAACCATGACGAAACCCTGTTTAGGGATTCCGGTCAAAGTGATAGTTGACCGTTGAATTACCCTGTCAAATAATTTTTTTTTCTAAAATTTTGGGAATTACATTGAATATGATGGATCTTGATTCCCGTATGGTTGGGTGGTCGAAAAATATTTTTTTAAAAATCGAATCCTTAAACCCTGACGAAACCATGTTTAGGGGTCCCGGTCAAAGTTATAGTTGACCGTTGAATTACCTGATCAAATAATTTTTTTCCCAAAAATTTTGGGAATAACATTAAATATGATGGATCTTGATTCCCGTATGTTTGGGTGGTCGAGAAATATTTTTTAAAAAATGGAATCCTTAAACCCTGACGAAACCCTATTTAGGGGTTCTGGTCAAAGTGATAGTTGACCGTTGAATTACCCGATCAAATAATTTTTTTCCCTAAAATTTTGGGAATAACATTAAAAATGATGGATATTGATTCCCGTACGGTTGGATCGTCGAGAAATATTTTTTAAAAAATCGAATAAAATTATGGATCTTGATACACAAACGCACATGGTATTTATTTAATTAAATTATACAAATCAATAAAATTATGCACATGGTATTTTTTTTTAATTTTAAATTTTGAAAGATTTTAAGAATAAACTAAAAAATTAATTCAAAAATTAAGCGACATTTTTTTAAAATTTAAGAATCTACACATAAGTGATTTGTTTTACTAATTTTTCAAATATAAAAATACTTTTAAATTAAACTTAAAATGTATAATTTTATAAAAACAATATTATATATATGAAAAAATACTATACACCTCTGGTCTGGTATGCACACAAACAGAAGAAAATTTGTGAGCGGTAAAACAACCGCCCTTTCTTTTCTAATTTTTTTGCTAACAACAGAGGTGTTTTCTAATTTTTTTTTTCACTTTTAACAAAATACTCATTCCCTTTTCCTTTCCCTTTACCCTTTCAAAACACTTTCTCTGACTCTCTCTCTCGTAGATCTGTTTTCTCACTCTCTCTATCTCTATATATACGCTGAATAAACTACTAATTAGAGATTTGAGGCTTCAAATTGGTTCGATTGCTCTTCAATTTTGCCCTTCTCGATTCAATGTTTCTTTGGCCTTCTTCGAATTAGGGTTCGTTCGGTTTGGGTTCAAATTGGTTTCAGTTCTTATGTTTAATCGAAACTCTTGTGTTAAATTATTTTAATTTGGGCTTTCTTCTTTATTTCACAGCTAATTCGAGTTCAAAATTAGGGCTTCTTTGATTTGAATTCTTTCTTGGATTTGGGCTTAAAAGTACGCTTTTTCTGTTTACATTAGGGCTTGGATTACTCATGAGTTCTTTGTTTAATTATGTAAACTAGGAAAAAGTTATACTTGAGCATCTGGATGTACTATTGAGCAGTCAAGTTCGTCAGTTATATGTGGGGTGCCATATTATATATGTCTTTGTTGTTTTAAGTATTGTAGATGTTTTGGCTTAAACTTTTCTGGACAAATATGCTTGCAGGTCACAGTAGTTCAGGTTGTATGTAAATGAAATAGAGAGTCAGTTCAAACAAGAATCTTTCACAATCAGGTTATAAGAATGTGAAGCCTTTGTATATAGGTTCAGAAATCATTTTTTTTACCAACACTAAATGTTTTATATGTTTTTTGTAGTTAGATGATGTAAAGACGGCAAGAAGCACAAAGATTGTGAGCTCCCTCTCCCCCTCTCCCTCCTTTTGTTGTCTATATATTTAGCATGCCTTAAAATTGAGAAACAGGGTAATATTCATGCTTTTTTTGCTCTTGTATGTAAAACATGTGAGGTTGCTGAGAGGATTTGGTGCCTTTACATATTTCACATCTGTGGCTCCTATGTAATGAATGAAAGTACTACCAGTTGAGGTAGATCAATACCATGTTACAGATGGTAAGAGCTCCTGATTTTAAATTGTTTGTCAAGTAATTTATTTATTACTTTGTGTAGTTTTGGTAATTAGCACTTTGTGTAGTGTGTCATGCGCAGCATGGCTGATGACATTGTGGTGCCTACTGTGCCGTCCATTTGCATTTACACGTAAAATATTAATGATTTGTTCCTATTTATCAATCTATTAATGTAACTTAGCAAGTACTTTTTACCAACAATAGATCAACAATAAAACTGAAACATTATTAGTCATGGAGTCATCAAGAAACTAGCATATAACATTACGTGGTAGCATATATAGTCTTCAACTATCTGAAGTGTGAACCAAATTATTAACGTGCTATGCTAAATCTATAAGAATTATTTTTTCCACTTGTAAAGTTTAAGAAAATGGCTAATCCTACAACACTTATGTTTTTTTTTATAATCTCTGTTACAGCTGGTCACATCTCTTGGAAAGTTTCCCTCTACCAAATGTAAGGATTAGTACATGAACTTAGTTGCTAACTTACCACATTCGCATGATTATACATATATGTTTACTTTTCTATGTTGTATGATCTTGTTAGATTAAGTGGATTTGTCCAACTGCTCCTACTCGTCCAGTTGCATTGTTTGGAGGTTTACCTTGCATTGCTTGTAAATTTAAAGCCTTGAGTTGTTTTAATTCATTCTTTGAGGCTCCAAAACCATCTTGAATTAATTGCCTTTTTGCATTAGTTTTTAAAAATTATTTACCTAGATTGATTTTAGAGAAGGGACTATAATGCTGATTAATACAATATCAGGGTGCGACGTGGGAGAGATTTCTGAAGATGCTCCTGATGATTTGGAGGGCTTAGACGCAGCAGCAGCACATGTTGCAAATCTCTTGTCAAACGAGCCTGTTGATAGTATGTTCTATCTTTAGGGTTTCTAAAACTTGCATGCATATATACAAAAAAAAAAGGAAATGCCAACACTTCATTTTGTTAGTAAAAAGGTTGATGGATTTCCTTTTTGTGGTTGCGTGCTGATTTTTTTATCCCCTGTTGTTTGTGTTTAGTGTTTGTATGTGTATATATCGAAAAATGGTTGTTGAAGCATTTATGTGTTGGTTGTTGAAGCTAAATATGGCAGGTTTTATGAAAATTGTGAAATGAAGTGCTTGTGCTAACTTGCTTTCATTCGTTAGATTCCCTGTAATATCTAAATATCTCGACATATTTATTTCATATATGTTCATATATTCTTAAGTTAATCATCTGAACCTCTCTTATAAAGTTACTTGTTTGTCTGGTTTGAGTTTATATATTTGATTTCCTTAAGATATATGTACTAGTTGTGTCCCCTCTAATCAAATTTGATATCTCAGAATAATATGTATTCTTGCATATACTTGTTAATTTAACTTCTTAAGTAGGCTAATGGTTAACTACTATACGAGTTCCAAGTATATTTACGTTTATTAAGGTTATTAAGGTCCTATGTATTCAGAAGAAATTGTAGTACTAGAGAGTCTGCAAGCTAAATAAGCTAAAAATCCTTACACATAGTGCCAGAACCTCGAACCAGTCATGTTTTCCTGGTTTTTTTAAGTTTTGACTTTATACTACTATAATTTACTATGAAATCTACAGATTGTTTTTGTTTCTTTCTAATGTTTTCCCATTTTCTGGAATTTAATGATTTTTTCATATCATAATATTGATTTCTATATTTATTATTAAATGTTGTAGGGATTTTTTTACTATATGCACGCAAGGATTCCCTATGTTCTTTTTATAATATCGATTACTTCAGACATCATGGTCAGTTGAGAATCTTGAGACACAAATTTATCATAATGTCTATTCATGAAGTTTGCTCGGTCAATTCAGATGATTCTAATCCTGAGTCTGCAGAATCTGATGATGAATTTCAAATATGTCAAATTTGTAATTCTAAAATGGTACTCTCTTCTAAATCATAACTGATTTGTTTGAGTATATATTTGGTACACGTACATATTGTGATCTATTATCCTTAATTGTAGGGAAAGGAAAAAGTTGCTCCAATGTTCATGTTGCTAGCAGCTCTTGCATCCAGCATATTTAGTGCCATCCGTGACAGAGTCAGTTTCTGCAGATTGGTTTTGTATTTCTTGCAAAGAAAAAACAGAAGAGTATCTCCGACAAACACGCATGTATTTAGCACAGACTAGAGAGGTACTTTGATGAAATTAGAAGTCGTGGGTACTTGGACTATGTTTTGGTGAAGTGGTGGATTTATACTATTTTGTATTTACTAGATTGGGGTTTGTTGGGTTGTAATGGGATTACTATATGTACAAATCATATATTGCAAAATTTTTATTTTTAGTGTTGTAATTGCTCTTTGCTATCATGAATTGTAACATTAGAATAACAAAGTGTTACATTAGCCTTATTTTTGTATTTTTTAAATGAAGAATGCAGTGTTGCATTAGATAATTATAGTGTTACATTAGATAATTACGTAGTGTTGCAGTAGAGAGTGGGACCTACATGCCACGTGGCACGTACTATTTTGGAATGTGGGTCCACATGCCACGCGTCAGGTGGGTCCCACAAGCCATATGTCATATGGGACCCCAACTGACACGTGGCATGTGGGACCCACATGCCACGTGGCCACCTGCCACGTATCACCCCATGACACGTCACCTGTCCCCCAAATGACACGTGTCACGTGGGCCCCACATGACATGTGTCCCCTATCTGTTTTTGGCTAAGCTATGTTAGGAATAATTCATAAGTTGTGATGTTGAGAATAGAATTTTGCTAATACTTCTTGTATATCCTGATCTTATAAAGGATTTAGCACTTTGTATAGGATATATGTGTTAGACAATAATCAGTGGAGGTTAGTCAGGAATAGTGCGTCAGAGACTACATTTCAGGAACTAAGAGCAGATCCTGATACAGCAAGTCAGATCCTGATCAAATACTGATGGGATGATCAGATCCTGATGCAATGGGAAATCCTAATATCAGTCGTGTTACTGATGATGTCATTATGGATGCTACAGAAACTGGCAAGTGCTATAAAACAGGATCGTTGTTTTGAAAAACAAGCAAGAAGATATCGTGAAGAAAACGAATTCTCTATTGATGGAAACTATCAACTGGACGGCAGAATATTGTCATAGATAGATTATAATTCTGTTATTTGTTGATAGGTAGCATTATAAATACTCTCTCAATATCATTGTAAAAAGAGCGAATTGTGAATTTTAGAGTGCATATCGTGTGAAGCTCTGTATAAGGTTTGTATTCGATAGTTCGAAACAAACAGAGAGAGAGAGAGAGATTTGTATTGTCAGCAGCTGCTAAAGGTATTGTACACCTTTGGTAGAGTTTGTATTTGATTTATTTTAATACAAACAAAGTTTGATTCATTCGTTTGTTCTTGTTCATCTAATCAAGCAAAAATCAGACACGATTATATAACTTGTATTCAACCCCCCCTTCTACAAGTTATTCGAGTTAACAATTGGTATCAGAGCAGGTTGATTTCGAATAATCATAAATATCTGCAATCATGTCTGGTTACAAGGATGGTAATACTAAGATCCCTATGCTCAAGAGAAACGAATATACTCTATGGGAAGTGAAGATGTTGCATCACCTGGAAGCAACAGATCTAGATTATCTTGACAGAATCAGAGATGGGCCTTTTGTTCTAACAAGGCTTGTTCCTCAAGCAACTGTCGAAGGAAAAGTTGTTCCAGAACATACAGCAGAGAAGCCTAAATCTGAATGGACAGATAAGGAAAAGGAGAACGTTCTTAAGGATGCTAAAGTGAGAAACATACTATTCAACAGTCTTGATCCTGTTCTCACTAACTATGTTCTCTCTTGTAAGACTGCTAAGGAGATATGGGACAATCTAAAGGTTCACTGTGAAGGAACAAAACCTGTCAGGAAGAATATGAGGACACTTCTCATACAACAGTACGAGTACTTTGAATCCAAGTCTGGTGAGTCACTTACTGACACCTTTGATAGATTTACTGAACTCATCAATGAGATGGCCATGCATGGTAAATATTATGACTTGGAGGATATGAATACGAAGTTCATGAAAGCTCTTCCTGATTTCTACAATGAGAAGATATCAGCAATTGAGGAAGCTAATGATCTGGATGAAATATCATTAGAAGCAGTTTATGGAAAATTGAGAGCTTATGAACTTGACAGACATTAGAAAAAGAGCAGGAGTGAAGGAATGTTTAAAACTGTTGCACTCACTGCTCAATCTGAATCAAAAAAGCTTCCAGAAGAAAAGTCTGAATCTACTGAAAGAGACTTGAGGAAGAAGAAGAGCAAAGAAAGTTCTGAGTCAGAGACTGCAGATATAGACTCTGAAGATAATGATTCTGAATCAGAGATGCAAGAACTCTTTGCTATGTTTGCTAAAGCTTTCAAGAAAGGAAGATTCAACAGGAGAAGATTTAGCAAAGGCTCTTTTCAGAAGAAAGAGGAGAAGAAGAGTGACAAAGGCAAAAGTACAATTATCAAGCTTGATAAAGCCAAGATCAAGTGCTTTAACTGCAGTGAGCTTGGACACTTTGCTAGTGAGTGCAAGAAGCCTAGGAATTCAGGGAAGGGTAATGCACTCATGGTCACACAGAAGGATTGGGTAGACTCCAGTGATTCTGAAGATGAATTGGATTATGACAACATTGCATTGATGGCAAGTACTTCAGACAAGCCTGGATCTCCGAAGTAAACTTCTTCATCTTCTGTTAAGGTATCACTTCACTCTCTTGATTCATTTGATTGCTAAGATTCTGATGATATTAGATCTATTCATGTTGAGTTTAAAAATCTTATGACTAATTTCAAAATTCTTGCTAGTGAAAAAGATGAACTTAGGCTAAGAAGGTTGAATTAGTTAGTAGAAATAATTTTCTTGAATCTGAGTTAATTCAAATGGAAGAATATAGGTTAAGTTCTGATAAAGCTAAGCACGATTATGGTGTTCAGATGAAAGAGTGTTAGAAAAACCTAAGAATGTCAGAAAAACCTAAGAATTAACAGTAGCAGTTCAGATGAAAGAGTGTTAGAAAAACCTAAGAATGTCAACATAGGTTTTCTGTCTAAGTCTCAGTTGAAACAGAGACTAGAAAGTATTTCAGAGTCTAGCAAGATCAGAAGAAATAGGAATGGAAAAGAAGGTATTAACAAAGAGAATAATTACAAGAATGTACCTGATGCACTTAGGAAGAAATGCTATAAATGTGGAAATCATAATCATTTGCCCATAGACTGCAATCAAAAACCTTCTTGGAAAACTGAGTCCAGATTCCCCAAGACTCAGAGAATTCAATACCAGCCACAAGAACCCTGTTATCATTGTGGTAGTTTACTTCATTCCATTTATATGTGTAAGGAATATCATGAACTGTATTATGACTATTATTCTCTGAAATCTGAAACTCCTAGTCACAAACAGTTTGTGAAATCAAAGTCTAAGGTTGACTCTGAAATAGGTAAATTAAAAGTAAAATCTTCAAAGCCTGTTGGTTCAAAAGTTAGTAAGAAAAGATCCAATCAAAGTTGGGTCCTAAAAAATTCTAACTAGCTACTTTTTGTTTGCAGGGCACTGGAAAGAAGTATTCAATTATCTTGGACAGTGGATGCTCTGGACATATGACTTGAAATAAGTCCCTGCTTACAAAGTTTGAGAGGAAAGCTGGCCCAGTAATATCCTTTGGAGATGGCAACAAAGGAGAAACTCTGTGATATGGCTCAATTATTTTGGGAAATGTCATCATAGAAAATGTAGCACTGGTTGAAGGCTTGAAACACACACTTTTAAGCATAAGTCAACTGGGTGATAAGGGTTACCAATCAATCTTTGACAGTAAAGGATGCAAAATCTTGAATATGAAGAATGGAGACATTGTTTTGACTGGTCAGAGACATGGTAACATATATGAAGCCAACTTGAGTGACACATCTAAAGGAACTGTCAGATGTCTTTACAGCAAGGCATCAAATGATGAAAGCTGGAACTGGCACAAGAAGCTCTCACATCTCAACTTCAAGAAGCTTAATCAACTTGTTAAGCACCATCTGGTGAGAGGCCTACCTCAGGCAAATTATGTGCAAGATGGACTTTGTGATGCTTGTCAGCTTGGAAAACAAAGAAGAACCACTTTCAAGAGCAAGACATAAAATTCAATTACTGAACCATTTCACATGCTGCATCTTGATTTATTTGGTCCAGTAAACTTTATGTCTATCAACAAGAAAAGATATGCTCTAGTTATAGTAGATGATTACATAAGGTTCACATGGGTATTCTTTCTACACAAGAAGGATGAAGCTCCTCAGCAAATCATTGAACCTGTCAAGAATATTCAAAATAGCTCTGAGTACAAGGTCAATGTGCTCAGAAGTGACAATGGTACAAATTTAGGAATTCTACAATGGAGGAGTATTGTGCAGACAAAGGAATAACTCAACAGTTTTCTGCACCTGGAACACTTCAGCAGAATGGTGTAGTAGAAAGAAAGAACAGAACTCTCATAGAGGCAGCAAGAACCATGCTTGTAGATGTAAAGCTTCCAACCTATTTCTGGGCAGAAGCTATAAACACTGCATGTTTCACTCAAAACTGTACCTTGGTAAATGCTCATGGTAAGACTCCCTATGAGATGATCAAAGGAAAGAAACCAAGTGTGAAATACTTTCACATCTTTGGATGCAAATGCTATGTCCTGAAAGTTCATCCAGAACAACTTGGAAATTTTGAATCCAAATCGGATGAAGCAATCTTTCTAGGATATTTAGCATCAAAGGCCTTCAAAGTATACAATCTCAGAACTCACATTGTTATGGAATCAATTCATGTTGCATTTGATGATAAGAAGTTTGGAATTTTGCAAACTGATGAAAGCCATGACAATCTGGAATTTGAAAATCTTAAGTATTCTGAGATTCTCTCCAGTGATGATGAAGGTTCTCCAGAGGAAATCTCTATTGCTTCTCAAAGGAATGCTACTGTTTAGGGGGAGTAATTCAATCAAGGAGAACACAGTACTAGTCAGGATCAGATTAGTCTTTCAGAGTCTACTTCATCAGGAACTGATCCTTCAGAGTCTAATGAAGGAAGATCAGAAACAAGCAGCACTATTGAATCCACTGATTCTACTGATCAAGGGGGACCTTTCGAAGGAAATAAACACTCTTCTACAAGAAATACCACTAACTTAGGGGGAGAGTTTAGCAGGAGCAATCTACCATCTGTTAGAAAATGGACAAGGGATCATACTGAAGATTTGATTATTGGTGATCCAAATAGTGGTGTTCGAACTAGAAGATCAATTCAAAATGAATGCTTGTACAGTTGTTTTCTCTCAAAGAATGAACCTAAGAAGGTTGAAGAAGCCTTACAGGATCCTGATTGTGTAATAGCAATGCAGGAATAATTGAATGAGTTTGAGAGGAACAAAGTTTGGAAACTGGTACCAAGACCTAAAGATAGATCTATTGTTGGTGCTAAATGGGTTTTCAGAAACAAGCTAGATGAATCTGGTATGATTGTAAGAAACAAAGAAAGATTGTTGGCCAAGGGTTATTCTCTGGAAGAAGGAATTGAATATGATGAAACCATTGCAC
Organism: Saposhnikovia divaricata; assembly: GCA_036435485.1. Classification (NCBI taxonomy): domain Eukaryota; kingdom Viridiplantae; phylum Streptophyta; class Magnoliopsida; order Apiales; family Apiaceae; genus Saposhnikovia; species Saposhnikovia divaricata. The sequence goes on along the minus strand of CM071594.1, from coordinate 129,443,118 downwards.
CTGTAGCAAGATTGGAAGCAATAAGAATGTTTCTTGCATTTGCAGCTCATTCAAAATTCAAGGTATACTAGATGGATGAAAAGAGTGCTTTTCCTAATGGCAAGCTTGATGAGGAAGTGTATGTGGAACAACCACCTGGTTTGTTGATCCAAAGCTTCCAAATCATGTCTACAAACTTGACAAGGCACTCTATGGACTAAAGCAGGCACCAAGAGCATGGTATGAGACTTTGTCTAAATTTCTTCTTGAAAATGGCTTTACAAGAGGTACAATTGACAAAACTCTATTCTTTAGAAAGATAATGTAAGAACCCCAAATTTTGGATATAATTAAAACTTTTTATTAAGTAATGATAAAATGAGGAACAATGATTCCGAAAACAAGGTCACCAGCTCTAATGAATGGTGGTTTCAAAGAACAATGATTGTAATGAATGGATATTGCTTTGGACAATGATCCTGATGCATTGGTATATTGTCAGAATAGAGTAATTCGATGGTTGACGACCTAGATAAGAATAATCTACCATCCAGGAAGGAGCTAATGGATCCTTGAAGGGAAATGAGTATGTGCATAGTATTTCCCGTACGTGCATAGTGTTTCCCGTACGTGTATAGTGTTTCCTGTACGTGCATAGTAATTTGGTGGATGAATAGTGATTTTGTAAGTTGGAAAACTTTTCACGCCACCCTATGTACGGGACGTGATATGGATGTTTCGAAGTCATATTAGTAATACGAGGAGGAAATAAGTGAATGCAGAGACGATCAGAATTCAGAAATTCCAAATTCTTTTTCGGTATAATATTTGACCAGACAGTGGATTAAATATTATTATAATCCAAGAATTGAGATATTAACTTTGAGGATTTGATATTTTGGGATGTTATTATATTTGATTTAAGAATGAAGGTAGGAAACCACTGAGGCAATGAAACAAGCGTTCTAGAAACCGCTAAAAACGTTATAACGAGATTAATCAATAAAGCGAACGAATCCTAGATTACGGATTAAGTTCGTATCGAGATTAAATATCCTACATGGTCATCACGAGGATTATATTAAGGATTGGGGAAGGTATTATGAATATCGAGAAATATCCCGGTAAACCCTAGAGGTGAAACTACTTAGTTATTCGTCGGAACGATCAATGAATTGAGCAATAAACGGACAAAGAAACAAGCAGAGGAAGCAAGATACATGCATGTGCAAGTGATAAATATCTAGTAACTAGCAAGGAACTAGATTAATTAGAATGCAACCAAGTACTTAGCACACAAACCACTTGGTTAGCCTTAAACCACCAAAATATCAACACTTGTCTTGCCAAATTACATCATTGCATGCATCATCACTTTATTAAAGCAACCAAGGATGAGATATTATGCTAAACATATCACTTTATGCATTATTTCCAAGAGCAAGTCAAGCAAAACCTCTTCCTCTCCCCCATCTAGCACCATTCGACTTCCTCCTTAATTCAAAAACAAAAATCATTCTTCCCACCATTATTTGATCTCCTAAAATTTATCATAGATCCTATATTTCATAAAAATGATACCCTAGAAATCTTAGCCTCAAACACCACTCTTTCCATTTTCAATAAAATCAAGAAAGTGGAGGATGAATAGTAACCTCAAGAACAAATTCTTGGTTTTCTTGATTTTTGGATGATCTAAGCTTGGTTAAGGATGTTCATGGGCTATACAAGGCTTAGCAAGGTCTTTATCTACTCCAAGGAAGGTATAAACTTCAAGAACCCTAGTCTTTGATTTGAGTTTTAATGGAGTTTTGGATAAGTTTTGGTGATAATGTTGTTATAAGCATGTTTACAAGATTATGTAGTTAGTTTGTTTGATTTAAGAGATGTGATGAATATGATGATATAATATGATGTTCCTGGACTTATGAGATTAGTATTATGAATGTAAGATGATTGGTATGCCCGGTGTGGCTTGGGTTGTTGATTACGATTTATGGAACGTCCGATTTATAGCCGTCGTAATGCCCGATTTTTTTGTTAACCTTAAGAAATCGTGTTTGACAGTAGCCATAAGTCACTGTCCAGTATCATGTTTTGCTATGTAAAGATAGATCATGTTATAAGCTTCGTTTTGATATAAAGATCATGTGAAACGGACTTACGGTTTAGGAATTATGGCCGATTCACTAAAAGACGTTCGAAACCGTAAGTACGAGTTTGTAATTAAAATTGAACCCTCGTAATATACGTAAGTCAGTGGCGAATCTTGGTAATTAAATACTAGAGGTAAAAAGGAAGGTGTGAGAGAAAACCTCATGTGAAACGGATCGTTTTCCGATTTTATAAAAATGTTCGAATCAAAGTTAATCGCGAACGAACCCCTAAAAAACCCGCTTGATTATAACTTCGGTAAAACACTTAGAAAACGGGCGATAAAACTCGGAGCATAATATTGATTCGTAACGATCGACTTTAGAACTTGTATGACTTAAGTATGTCCCAAGTGTAAGTACAATGACATGTCGTATTAACGAACGAATGTCGGGTCGGATCGATGATAAAAGGAATCCACTAAAAGGGGTATAACGAGATAACTCGAGAACGTGTTTCGATTTAAGTATAACTTAACTTTTAAAATGTTAAGTGATTAATCCCGGATGCCTTGGCTATTTATAGATCACCAAGCTGACCCGGGACCCGCTACCACTACCCCTTACCGTACTCGACTACCAGGCAAGTTTCAATTCCCTTCTTTTAGGCTGTTGTTGTGATTGAATATATATATATATGTTTTCTATTATACATATGCCATAGCATGCATGCCTACTTTCAAGTTATATCATTATGCTTGTTCCCTGATTGTTATTGGCTTATAAATTAGATAGCTATCGTATCAATTATAAGCCGGTTATTGTGAGACCCTTAGAGAAGGGTGTATACATCTTATTCATCAAATATAGACCGGGAGTCAATATTTCTTGACATATCGAGATTACCTCGAAAGAAAATATCTAAGTAAATATTTTCTATTATTTGGGCGACGAATATTATTTGAATATTCGTTCGAGATTATTTATTTAACGATCCTTACTTCAAATAATTATTTGAACGTAACCATTCGACGAATAATATTTTTCAATATACATTCAAAGTCGAATAGATTATCGATTATTATTCCGAATATTCTTCTAAAGATTGGACTACTAAATGAATATTATTTGAATATCCATTTAGAATATTACTTTATTAAATGAATATTACTTTTGAATATTCATTTAAGATATTACTTACTTGATGAATATTATTCTAATATTCATCTAAAGCTTGATATATTTATCGAGTCTTATCTCGAATATTCCTTTAAAGCTTGGATTACTAAATGAACATTACTTGATATTCATTTAGGATATTATTCATTAAACGGATATTACTTTTTCAATAAACATTTAAATTCCTTATTAATTATGAATATTATTTTGAATATTCATCCAGGGTTAAATCATCGAATATTATTTTAAATATTCCTTTCAGGTCTTATTAATTAATGAATATTATTCTGAATATTCATTTGAATATTTAATTATGCAATAAATATTCTCTAGATATTTCTTCAAGGATTATTTGAGAAATACTCTGATTAAAGATATTCTTTCATATTCCTAAATATTCTGTAAAATATTTTAATTCAATAAATATTCTCTGAATATTTATTCCATACTTAGAATAACCTCGATAAGGTTTATCTTCTTCGATTATTACAGAAAATATTTCGGAGTCATATTATTATTAATCTTATATCAAGAAAGGTTCTCAGACATCATTCTTCTTTGAGTCTACCTCTCTAATAATAAGGGAACCTTACTTGGAAGATGTTATTTATCTTGTCGACTTCCCGGTCATAAAGTATTCTCTTCACTCGCAACTCGGGTGCTGTTGACTTATTAAGTCGTTGTTTACCTTCTCATCTTTCGAGGGGTAAGATTGTTGGAACAAGTTGATATTCGATACCAAGCCACAGCTTGGAAGTTATTGGTGAATTTTCCTTTCCAACTAGATACGACTACCTTGTAGAGTCTTATCAACAAGTATTATACTTGGGGAAATGGGGACGAACGTTACATTCAGAATCATGAATTCTATTTGAACTAGGAGTCGTGTAAGAGGACGAGTAGCGCCGGACCATCCCCTTTGGCCCAACCGTTGGCCGGGGAGAGCTAGTAAGGCGGTAGACAAGTAAAGCCGTCAGTTCTTCCTTCTACCGGTAGTAAATCTAATTTGAGCTGTACGATCTCGACTGATCATCAAGATTGGAACAGCGGGCGCGGTGAATACTCCATCATTGGTTCATCATCCAAACTTATTTATTTCCTGCAACAGGATTACTGTCGGCAGAGCTTGAAAAGTATTCATAACTGGAATTGCAATCTTTTCATGCAAGTTCCTCTTTCTAATGGCAATGAGAATATCACGCTTACTTTTGATGTAGCAGATATTTCTACAAACAAATACTTTAAGTTACCTTGTAACTTCATCGTTCATATTATACTGGCATCATTTCCGTAAATGTATGGCATATGGTTTGAAAGATACTTTTGAACTGTTATATATTATCGTTCAGTTATATATTATTTTTGGTGGGCTATTGCTCACCCTTGCTTTATTATTATATCACAACAACAGCTAGACCAGATGACTCGCACAAGGCGCACTCGACGCGGGCGAGGACGATGAGACTACCAGAGCTGAAGAAAAAGCTATTGGTAGGATATATTTATTCTTTCAGTACCAAGAATATGGTCTAGTATGACTTATGTAAATGGATGGCAAAGAGTATGTATTTATATTGAAATTCTTTTGGATTGTAAGAACTCATAATGTGATTAATAAAAATTTGATTGTTACTCTGATTTCATCTCTGGGACTATAACGGGTGTGTTTTATATTGTTGTGTTGGGTCATAGAGACGTAATTTATTTTATGTTAAGGAAAGTTCAATTGTTGTGGACAGAATTGGAAACCGTAACCACCGGATCCCGGACCCCGGATCTGGGGGTGTTACAGAAGTGGTATCAGAGCGTTACGTTATAAATCCCAGAGATGAGGCGACGTTAAAACCATAAACTTACTAAGATAATAAGAACTCTTGCCAAGTTCATAGTCGGACTACTTAATGTAGTGCTGACATATAAAACCCTTATGGGAACTCTTAAGTATCATGATAGTAACTTAGCTCATTCTCGTATCGACTAGTAAGGCGACAGACCTTGAGGCGTACGAGCAGCAGCATGATGATGTTGTATTATTTGCTGACGATCGGATTGTGAATTCGATAGAGTACCCTATTGAGGACTCGAAAGAGGTTCCAGCAGAGGAAAATTCTATTGAGGATGAGGAGATTACTCCAAGGAAATGAGGCTGTAGCCAGAGGGATAGCGAGAGTTAAGATTATAGTGCTCAGAGAAGTGAGCACAAAGAACTAAGATATTATTAAGAGAATTGAAATTTTATGTTGGATTTATAGCCGGACTACGAGAGGTAGTACCAGCAATTAAAACAGATTGGAAGGATTACTTGAGGTCTTATATGGGGATAGATAAAGATCATTAGAGACTTTCAGATTAATGAGAAAGGAGTTAGAATGATGCATGATTATCAAAGACGTCGATGTAGGACGGGGAGCACCCAGGAGCAGTTGAGATAGAGGCAACAAGTGCCATATTATCGGATAAATGGATTAGTATGAATATTGTCAATGGTAATTCGCCATGAGAAGGCGGATTTCATGGGTTATATTTTATGAAACCAAATTGAGATTGTTGAGGTGGTTTTATTCAGCGAAATGTCCATATTATGAATGAACCAGCTTCGAAAGTAAAGATAGTGGAAAGTGATGGCCTGATTGGATAAAGTTATATAAAGTAGTACGCGAGACGATGATCTCAGAAACTACCAGAGGAAAAGACCAGTGGGTCTATGATGAACTCGTACTATGACTACTATCAGGTACTAAGTATAAGTTTATTTTAACTCAGTAAAATGGTGAATCAGGAACGTTAGATGCATGTGATTCAGAAGAATATTAAATCCCTTCTTTTCCCCGAATAGATTATAGTAGTTACCTTAAGTTTATTCTGACACTGAATTGCAAATGGATCAAGTAATGCGATTAGTGGTTAAGAGGTAATAGAGAATGTTTTAAGATGAAATTGGTAACGACACGGCATTGGTGTTGCCTAACGGGAGACGGAAGACTTTATGATACACTATGATGCATCTCATACAGGTTTAGGTGGTGTGCTTATGCAGCATGGCAGAGTAATTGCGGATGCATTCGAACAACACGGTACACCAGACTAGGATGACCTTAGTAGTGCCAATTTTTATGAAACGACTAACTCCGACGGTAGTGTTCCTTCTGAAACCTGTGGTTAGGAAGACTGACATTTGATATTATCGACAACTAAGATTTATATGTATCAGGAAGAGGTGGTATGTTTCAATTTGAAACTTTTGATTTCCCTTCTATGGGATATATATATTTGGTTCCTTTCTAGTGGTTAAACTTCCAACTTTATGTCAATAATTCCGTTATCATGACTGCTTATGGTTCTACCTGCTTGGTGATTCATAGGATTATTCTTCAGGTTTCGAAACTGGTCTCCTTAAATGTTACCAGTAGATGGATAGATTGACCAGAATTTCCCTGAGTCTGGAAAGGAATTCGGTGAATTTTGGCAAACCTTGTCTTTCTGATTATCAGAGGATGTCATGGAAGAGAGTAGAAACTGGAGCAAACCTTGTGATTTGGGTAAGGATGCTGTGAAATGGGTTAGTAAACAGACCCTGAGCATTACAATTGACGGTAGTGATAAAATGATGAAGTGAGATTGGACGAAAACAGGAAATGTAAGTAAGAAATTAGCCGGACGGAGAAACTCCGGGATTGACTTAAGTGAAAAGGCTGTTATGCCAGGAATGGTAAGCTTGCATGGCACGCGGGATTGATAAGAATAGTTGAAAAGATAAAAATAGAGGAAAGGCGACCGGAGACGGCGCTGAGTAACCGATTAAGACTTATAGGAAGTAAAGTTTTGGAAAGGTAGAAAGGTATCAAAGAAGAAGGCACTATGCCGGTAATTGCTAGAAAAGTAATGCTATTAGCCAACCCATAAAATCATATATTTTTTTTTGTGTGGCCAGTTGAGGCCAAGTCACAAAGGATTATCAAGTGACTAGACCAGCAATGAAAGGACAAAGCAGGGTTGCTTCTAAGAAAGCGCCGACTGCAAGGGCTTCTGATATAAAGGAAACATTAATGAGATCGTAGGAATCTTCTACTGAACCCTTTGCAACCCATGTTTTGATTGGGAATTTGCTAGATTTTTTTGTATAGGGTCACCCGTACTAAAGTGATTCATGTATATATGATTACCCAAGATTACGAGTAAAAATAGAAGTATAATGACTTGAGATGTTTGATGTTAGGGTATTATAAATACCATGAATATATTATGACTAAGGAAAGTAAACAACGAAGGTTTATGAAGAGAGTATGGAAATGGTCAGAGATGGATCGGTATGCTGTAGAAATTTTGTCTAAGGCAAGTACATTTGAGAAGAACGATAAGTACTAAGAGATTCACGTTGAACTCGACCAATATCTTCCAAAACATCCTTGCTACCATTACCAAGTTCTGTAAGAGAGCAGATAGGCATACATTGCCTTTTGGAAGGCCAAATAGGTTGACAACTATCTGAAAGAAGAGGGTGGCATTAAGCCACCGATCGATTATCAAATGAGAATGATTGAAAAAAAAAGACCTTTATTAAGGATACATGATCTGATTGCCAATTATAAGATGCAAGAATTCCTTGGCAGTTGAATTAGGGATAGGATATCCATAAATTAAGACAAACCCTGGGGAATGCACAAGGGGTGGCATTAACCCTAATAACCACATTATGACTTCAGATGATATGAGTTGGACGTGCTAAGGCAACAATGACCGGTAAGGATTATTAAAAAGAGTTCTGGAAAGAACATAGATAGAATTATTAGAGTATTGATCAATGACATTTTGATATACCCTGTACCCAGAAAATACAGGAGGAAGGATGAGGATGACCTATGAAACCTTACAAGGAAAAAGGTAATATTCCGAACTTCAAAATGGAAGTTTGGTAAGGAATGTATGACATAGTAACAATAATGCCAGATGAGGCATGTATGAAACCCTGAGGAAGTATGGATTGAACCTATAAAGGTTGAGATTATCCTAAGATAAGGAAAGAACTAAGAAAAGAAGTATCCTAAGTAGGATTGGGAATAAACGTGATAAAGTTCCCACGGGTAGGTGGAAGCAATGACTTATGGAGAAAGACTGATAAATATATTTTTTTTTTCACCATCAGAAGAGCTTAAGGGAGAATGCTTTCACCCAACAATGATGGGAATGAGGTAGAAATGTTTGAATTGGAATATATCCAGAGAACAAGGATTACCAGAAATTATTATTATCAGGAAAGGCCAATGAGGTGGCCGACAGTCTAAGTATAAAGGAATAATTACAAATGTTCATACCGAAGAAACAAAATGATATTTGGAAAGACCTTGAAGGTCATATTGGAATGAAGGAAGTTACATTCCTTTTGATGATTGTGCAAGAATCGAAGGTAATAATAGTTTAAGTAAAGATTCGATTCCTGATGGAGTCTTAAGCATATTACGTATCTTAGAAGTTCCCGTTTTGAGGCAGACCAGGACCATGATACAAAATTAACGAAGTAAACCGTTAAGTTTCCAGTCTTTTATGGAAGCTGAATGAGAGATAGTTTCATCAACCTGACATAGCTGCGATGCTTGAAACTCTTCTGCAATTGTATCTACTTCATGTAATATCTACATCAAGTTCAGGAAGTGTTCCTTATGGATAAGGAATAATGGTTACTTTGTCTCCCTAAAGGATTTGAAACCCGTAGGATTAGCTATTAATGCACTACGTAAACAACAAGCGATGGTGATTCTTCTAAGAAAGTAGATGACAATGTAAAGATAAAGAAAGTGCTGCCATTGATTAACTAAATGGCACGTTGATGAATGACAAACAAGTTTATGTTAGTGTACTTCTGCGCAAACAAGATAGAGAATATGAGGTTGATGATTCATGATGTTAAAGATATTCCCATTGAAAGAATTAATGAGACTTGGAGGGAAGGGCGGTTGAGCCCGAGACTTATTGGGCCACCTGAGAGTTTAAAAGTGTTCGGACGGCGATATTCGATCCAGCCTTACCCCCAAAACTTATAGCACGGTCATAACGGGTTTTCATGTGGCCAGACTACGCCAGTAAAATGCAGATGCTCGATAGATGATAAGAGCATGAGCCGGTAGATATACGACCTGGTCTGACTTACGAAAGACAACCTGTGGAAAACCACGGATAGAAAAGAACAAGTGATGAGAAACAAGGTTGGCAGAAGTAGATTATATGAATCTAAGTTAAAGGGATCGGGCCAGATTCATTTCGGAAAGTTTAAATTGGAATAACGTGATGATTATAGAATAAATGTGACGGAATACCGATAATGAGGTACCAAGTGCAAAAAGGTGTCTCAATAAAGAGGTGAAGGTGAAAGTAAATAATAGAAATGAGTAAGAATCGGATAATAAGAAGGATGTGATTGATAAAGAAAAGGCTGGGAAAGCAACTATGGAATGATAAGCAAGGAATGTTATGAATGGGTTTTCTAATGAATTCTCAGGATGACAACCTGATAGTGTCAATATCATAGTTATGAAAAAGCTAGTAACATGATATGGGATGTCAGTAATAATGATGTCAAGTGAGAAAACTAAGATTTAACCTGAGAGGTTCAAAGATTCTCCAAAAGTAAGTGTTGCTAAGGTTGAACCAGAGTACAGGTCCAGAGAATAGTGGACAAAGCAGCAAGATATGTTGACACGTGAGGTTGCGATCAAATAGTATTGGATATAATTATGATTAATTTCTTCTTTGATAAACCTCTATAGTTCAGAGGTAAATTCTGAGTATGATATTCTACAATCATGAAAGCTTTCTATAATCCTTTAGAACTCTTTTCTCTTCTTCTCTCTTATTCATCTTCTTTATGAATTGAGAAGAACAACCCTTTTAGGAGGGGAGGTACTGCTACTTGACTATCTGTCTATGTGATAGAAGTCTAAGTGGAATACCGTGACTTGTTTAATTTCTTGTCAAGTACTAAAGGCTGGCCCCCTTCTGTACTAACTATGCAATATAACAAATGTTCAATTGATCATAGTGATCTCTCAATAAATCTTTCCACTTCTCTATATTGATCGAGATTGCGAAGATTAAAGCGATCAGGAAATGCACAGTACGAGCGAGGTTACCTCCGAATTCGTAGGGTGATAGTGATACCAATGTTACTGTAGGTATCAATAAGGATAAGACTGAGTAAGAGTATAACCCGGATAGTGAGTTGTACGAAAAGTAGCAACGTTGATGGAAAAAGGATACAGTATGGATTGTAGCACTAGAAGATGCGCTGAGGAAGGGTAGAACGACTAAGAATTGACCGGGAAGCTAAAAAGTGAACGATAGGCAAACGACTCTTTGCTTCCTACCTGATTCCGGGACGGAATCCTTTTAAGGAGGGGAGACTGTAAGAACCCCAAATTTTGGATGTAATTAAAACTTTTTATTAAGTAATGATAAAATGAGGAACAATGATTCCGAAAACAAGGTCACCAGCTCTAATGAATGGTGGTTTCAAAGAACAATGATTGTAATGAATGGATATTGCTTTGGACAATGATCCTGATGCATTGGTATATTGTCAGAATGGAGTAATTCGATGGTTGAGGACCTAGATAAGAATAATTTACCATCCAGGAAGGAGCTAATGGATCCTTGAAAGGAAATGAGTATGTGCATAGTATTTCCCGTACGTGCATAGTATTTCCCGTACGTGCATAGTATTTCCCGTACGTGTATAGTGTTTCCTGTACGTGCATAGTAATTTGGTGGATGAATAGTGATTTTGTAAGTTGGAAAAATTTTCACGCCACCCTATGTACGGGACGTGATATGGATGTTTCGAAGTCATATTAGTAATACGAGGAGGAAATAAGTGAATGCAGAGACGATCGGAATTCAGAAATTCCAAATTCTTTTTCGGTATAATATTTGACCGGACAATGGATTAAATATTATTATAATCCAAGAATTGAGATATTAACTTTGAGGATTTGATATTCTGGGATGTTATTATATTTGATTTAAGAATGAAGGTAGGAAACCACTGAGGCAGTGAAACAAGCGTTCTAGAAACCGCTAAAAACGTTATAACGAGATTAATCAATAAAGCGAACGAATCCTAGATTACGGATTAAGTTCGTATCGAGATTAAATATCCTACATGGTCATCACGAGGATTATATTAAGGATTGGGGAAGGTATTATGAATATCGAGAAATTTCCCGGTAAACCCTAGAGGTGAAACTACTTAGTTATTCGTCGGAACGATCAATGAATTGAGCAATAAACGGACAAAGAAACAAGCAGAGGAAGCAAGATACATGCATGTGCAAGTGATAAATATCTAGTAACTAGCAAGGAACTAGATTAATTAGAATGCAACCAAGTACTTAGCACACAAACCACTTGGTTAGCCTTAAACCACCAAAATATCAACACTTGTCTTGCCAAATTACATCATTGCATGCATCATCACTTTATTAAAGCAACCAAGGATGAGATATTATGCTAAACATATCACTTTATGCATTATTTCCAAGAGCAAGTCAAGCAAAACCTCTTCCTCTCCCCCATCTAGCACCATTCGACTTCCTCCTTAATTCAAAAACAAAAATCATTCTTCCCACCATTGTTTGATCTCCTAAAATTTATCATAGATCCTATATTTCATAAAAATGATACCCTAGAAATCTTAGCCTCAAACACCACTCTTTCCATTTTCAATAAAATCAAGAAAGTGGAGGATGAATAGTAACCTCAAGAACAAAATTCTTGGTTTTCTTGATTTTTGGATGATCTAAGCTTGGTTAAGGATGTTCATGGGCTATACAAGGCTTAGCAAGGTCTTTATCTACTCCAAGGAAGGTATAAACTTCAAGAACCCTAGTCTTTGATTTGAGTTTTAATGGAGTTTTGGATAAGTTTTGGTGATAATGTTGTTATAAGCATGTTTACAAGATTATGTAGTTAGTTTGTTTGATTTAAGAGATGTGATGAATATGATGATATAATATGATGTTCCTGGACTTATGAGATTAGTATTATGAATGTAAGATGATTGGTATGCCCGGTGTGGCTTGGGTTGTTGATTACGATTTATGGAACGTCCGATTTATAGCCGTCGTAATGCCCGATTTTTTTGTTAACCTTAAGAAATCGTGTTTGACAGTAGCCATAAATCACTGTCCAGTATCATGTTCTGCTATGGAAAGATAGATCATGTTATAAGCTTCGTTTTGATATAAAGATCATGTGAAACGGACTTACGGTTTAGGAATTATGGCCGATCCACTAAAAGACGTTCGAAACCGTAAGTACGAGTTCGTAATTAAAATTGAACCCTCGTAAAATACGTAAGTCATTGGCAAATCTTGGTAATTAAATACTAGAGGTAAATAGGAAGGTGTGAGAGAAAACCTCATGTGAAACGGATCGTTTTCCGATTTTATAAAAATGTTCGAATCAAAGTTAATCGCGAACGAACCCCTAAAAAACCCGCTTGATTATAACTTCGGTAAAACACTTAGAAAATGGGCGATAAAACTCGGAGCATAATATTGATTCGTAACGATCGACTTTAGAACTTGTATGACTTAAGTATGTCCCAAGTGTAAGTACAATGACATGTCGTATTAACGAACGAATGTCGGGTCGGATCGATGATAAAAGGAATCCACTAAAAGGGGTATAACGAGATAACTCGAGAACGTGTTTCGATTTAAGTATAACTTAACTTTTAAGATGTTAAGTGATTAATCCCGAATGCCTTGTCTATTTATAGATCACCAAGCTGACCCGGGACCCGCTACCACTACCCCTTACCGTACTCGACTACCAGGCAAGTTTCAATTCCCTTCCTTTAGGCTGTTGTTGTGATTGAATATATATATATATATATATATATATGTTTTCTGTTATACATATGCCATAGCATGCATGCCTACTTTCAAGTTATATCATTATGCTTGTTCCCTGATTGTTATTGGCTTATAAATTAGATAGCTATCATATCAATTATAAGCCGGTTATTGTGAGACCCTTAGAGAAAGGTGTATACATCTTATTCATCAAATATAGACCGGGAGTCAATATTTCTTGACATATCGAGATTACCTCGAAAGAAAATATCTAAGTAAATATTTTCTATTATTTGGGCGACGAATATTATTTGAATATTCATTCGAGATTATTTATTTAACGATCCTTACTTCAAATAATTATTTGAACGTAACCATTCGACGAATAATATTTTTCAATATTCATTCAAAGTCGAATAGATTATTGATTATTATTCCGAATTTCTTCTAAAGATTGGACTACTAAATGAATATTATTTGAATATCCATTTAGAATATTACTTTATTAAATGAATATTACTTTTGAATATTCATTTAAGATATTACTTACTTGATGAATATTATTCTAATATTCATTTGAAACTTGATATATTTATCGAGTCTTATCTCGAATATTCCTTTAAAGCTTGGATTACTAAATGAACATTACTTGATATTCATTTAGGATATTATTCATTAAACGGATATTACTTTTTCAATAAACATTTAAATTCCTTATTAATTATGAATATTATTTTGAATATTCATCCAGGGTTAAATCATCGAATATTATTTTAAATATTCCTTTCAGGTCTTATTAATTAATGAATATTATTCTGAATATTCATTTGAATATTTAATTATGCAATAAATATTCTCTAGATATTTCTTCAAGGATTATTTGAGAAATACTCTGATTAAAGATATTCTTTCATATTCCTAAATATTCTGTAAAATATTTTAATTCAATAAATATTCTCTGAATATTTATTCCATACTTAGAATAACCTCGATAAGGTTTATCTTCTTCGATTATTACAGAAAATATTTCGGAGTCATATTATTATTAATCTTATATCAAGAAAGGTTCTCAGACATCATTCTTCTTTGAGTCTACCTCTCTAATAATAAGGGAACCTTACTTGGAAGATGTTATTTATCTTGTCGACTTCCCGGTCATAAAGTATTCTCTTCACTCGCAACTCGGGTGCTGTTGACTTATTAAGTCGTTGTTTACCTTCTCATCTTTCGAGGGGTAATATTGTTGGAACAAGTTGATATTCGATACCAAGCCACAGCTTGGAAGTTATTGGTGAATTTTCCTTTCCAACTAGATACGACTACCTTGTAGAGTCTTATCAACAAGTATTATACCTGGGGAAAGGGGGACGAACGTTACATTCAGAATCATGAATTCTATTTGAACTAGGAGTCGTGTAAGAGGCCGAGTAGCGCCGGACCATCCCCTTTGGCCCAACCGTTGGCCGGGGAGAGCTAGTAAGGCGGTAGACAAGTAAAGCCGTCAGTTCTTCCTTCTACCGGTAGTAAATCTAATTTGAGCTGTACGATCTCGACTGATCATCAAGATTGGAACAGCGGGCGCGGTGAATACTCCATCATTGGTTCATCATCCAAACTTATTTATTTCCTGCAACAGGATTACTGTCGGCAGAGCTTGAAAAGTATTCATAACTGGAATTGCAATCTTTTCATGCAAGTTCCTCTTTTTAATGGCAATGAGAATATCACGCTTACTTTTGATGTAGCAGATATTTCTACAAACAAATACTTTAAGTTACCTTGTAACTTCATCGTTCATATTATACTGGCATCATTTCCGTAAATGTATGGCATATGGTTTGAAAGATACTTTTGAACTGTTATATATTATCGTTCAGTTATATATTATTGTTGGTGGGCTATTGCTCACCCTTGCTTTATTATTATATCACAACAACAGCTAGACCAGATGACTCGCACAAGGCGCACTCGACGCGGGCGAGGACGATGAGACTACTAGAGCTGAAGAAGAAGCTATTGGTAGGATATATTTATTATTTCAGTACCAAGAATATGGTCTAGTATGAATTATGTAAATGGATGGCAAAGAGTATGTATTTATATTGAAATTCTTTTGGATTGTAAGAACTCATAATGTGATTAATAAAAATTTGATTGTTACTCTGATTTCATCTCTGGGACTATAACGGGTGTGTTTTATATTGTTGTGTTGGGTCATAGAGACGTAATTTATTTTATGTTAAGGAAAGTTCAATTGTTGTGGACAGAATTGGAAACCGTAACCACCGGATCCCGGACCCCGGATCTGGGGGTGTTACAGAAGTGGTATCAGAGCGTTACGTTATAAATCCCAGAGATGAGGCGACGCTAAAACCATAAACTTACTAAGATAATAAGAACTCTTGCCAAGTTCATAGTCGGACTACTTAATGTAGTGTTGACATATAAAACCCTTATGGGAACTCTTAAGTATCATGATAGTAACTTAGCTCATTCTCGTATCGACTAGTTAGGCGACAGACCTTGAGGCGTACGAGCAGCAGCATGATGATGTTGTATTATTTGCTGACGATCGGATTGTGAATTCGATAGAGTACCATATTGAGGACTCGAAAGAGGTTCCAGCAGAGGAAAATTCTATTGAGGATGAGGAGATTACTCCAAGGAAATGAGGGCTGTAGCCAGAGGGATAGCGAGAGTTAAGATTATAGTGCTCAGAGAAGTGAGCACAAAGAACTAAGATATTATTAAGAGAATTGAAATTTTATGTTGGATTTATAGCCGGACTACGAGAGGTAGTACCAGCAATTAAAAAAGATTGGAAGGATTACTTGAGGTCTTATATGGGGATAGATAAAGATCATTAGAGACTTTCAGATTAATGAGAAAGGAGTTAGAATGATGCATGATTATCAAAGACGTCGATGTAGGACGGGGAGCACCCTGGAGCAGTTGAGATAGAGGCAACAAGTGCCATATTATCGGATAAATGGATTAGTGTGAATATTGTCAATGGTAATTCGCCATGAGAAGGCGGATTTCATGGGTTATATTTTATGAAACCAAATTGAGATTGTTGAGGTGGTTTTATTCAGCGAAATGTCCATATTATGAATGAACCAGCTTCGAAAGTAAAGATAGTGGAAAGTGATGGCCTGATTGGATAAAGTTATATAAAGTAGTACGCGAGACGATGATTTCAGAAACTACCAGAGGAAAAGACCAGTGGGTCTATGATGAACTCGTACTATGACTACTATCAGGTACTAAGTATAAGTTTATTTTAACTCAGTAAAATGGTGAATCAGGAACGTTAGATGCATGTGATTCAGAAGAATATTAAATCCCTTCTTTTCCCCGAATAGATTATAGTGGTTACCTTAAGTTTATTCTGACACTGAATTGCAAATGGATCAAGTAATGCGATTAGTGGTTAAGAGGTAATAGAGAATGTTTTAAGATGAAATTGGTAACGACACGGCGTTGGTGTTGACTAACGGGAGACGGAAGACTTTATGATACACTATGATGCATCTCATACAGGTTTAGGTGGTGTGCTTATGCAGCACGGCAGAGTAATTGCGGATGCATTCGAACAACACGGTACACCAGACTAGGATGACCTTAGAGTAATTGTGGTGTGCTTACATGCATACTGATAATTTATATCATTATTCATGTCAGTCAATAAACAACGATAGACAAGTAGATATTAAGAAAGCTTGTATTTTCTTTAATCAAAAACATTACATACATGAAATTGAAATACAATTCTTCTTTTTGTCTAACTAATACTAATAATTCTATTTTTGTCTAAAGTTGGTGTATTAAACTTGGGTCAAGAGATCATGACAGGAATATGGTTTATTATCACAGATTCATGCAACTGTTTATTAACCATTTCATTCCTGATGTTGAAGCTAGATTTGGTAGAGAATATTGTGTTTCTTCTTATGTACAGCAAAAGAGAATTTTCTCTGACATTAAAAAGAAGAACAGTGAAAAGAATCTAGATGAAATACCTGCATTACACTATCCAAATCATGTTCAGGTACTTCTAAGAACTCATCTTCCTACTATCTATATTTCTTCTTTCTTTGGTGGTGAAATGACTCAGGAATCTCAATTGGAGGAGAACCCCCCTGTGTCTACCAAAGTAGCCAAAAACATTATAGTCTCTGAAACAAGTCTAGAATCAAATTTTGATCCACAACCAATTGTTTCAAAGAAGCCAACCTCTGGTGTTTCTCAAAAGACATCAGTTGTAAGGAAGAGAAGATTTGTCATTTCAAGTAGTAGTTCTAGTCAAGATGATGATGATGATGATATATCTCTTGCTGAGAGAGCAGAATTGAAGGCTGAAATTCAACTTTCTAAGCTAGGACAAAGAGATGGAACATCTAGTCACAGCCAGGCTGCAGTCTCCCAAAAGGCTGTAGTTCTTAAAAAGGGAAAACAGTTACTGGATACTGTCTCTCAAAAGACTGTGTCTATTGAAAAAAGATCTCATCCCAAGATCACTTCTGTGTCTACACCTCTTGAGTCTTCTCAAGACAAATATGTTGCTCACTATACTAGGAGAACGAGGAGAAAGATTCATTTGTCACCTACACACAGTGTCAAGTCCAACTAACATTATGCAGGTCTCTACAAATAAGGCTATATCCAAGTCAGTATCTGACAAGAGAGATCTGGATCTTGATTGTTCATGGGAAACTACATTGACATACAGACTGGCTATGGAACTTATTTCTCTACAAGTGAAGCTTTCCAGGCCTGTTCTAGATTTTCTAACTAAAAGAGTTCCTAAACTTTCATTTCCTGAAGAATATGGACTGTTACATCAAAGACTTGATTTAATGAAGACGTACTTCTATGTATCAGTCAGAAAGGAATTACACAAGAAATTTGGACTTCCTAAGCATGTTGCACTTCAATCACTTCATGCATATCTATTTGACAAGGATGTCATTGTTGAAGATGCTTCAACTCAAGGTGAACAAGAGGAGGTAGTTGATAGAGGGAAGCAGTCAACAGAAGATACTATTACACCAGTGGTGAATAGTGGAATAGATCAGATCACAGTCACTGCAACACAAGAACCATCTAGTCAGAGGTTGGATGACTCAGGAACTGTGATGCCTGATGCTGGAAGTTCTTCTATGATGACTGAAATTGCAAGTGAGAAACCCTATGATATGGGAGGAATGACTTTGATTGATTTTTCTGAAGATCAAACCAATATTGTTCTTTCAGAGTCTTTCCACCTTGAGGGTGTGTCTCAGAAACCAACACTTAAAGATGGTGACATACTAGCTATGGTGTCTAATGAAGTATTACTGAAGACATCAGAGTCTAGTGTAAAACCTGAAAGTGGTATACTGGAGCCTGTAGTTTCTGGAAAGAAAGTAGATGTTTGTAAGGGTTTAGAGACTATAGCAGCTCACTCCTTGGAGAAACCTCAAGCCCCATGCCATATGAGGAACCCTCTCTCCATGTGAGTTCATGTATAAAAACTTCTTCTAACCCCTATTTTTCTGTAGGTCATGAGAGCACTTATCCAAATTTGAGTGATACACTTGAAAAGATGGACATAGATCCACACATAGAGAGGCTGGCTCCTGACCAGGCAAAAGGAGAGGTAGAAAGAGTGTTGACTTTAGATAGTGAAAGTGAGAATGGGGGTATGGATGATCAACTCCATAGTGAGGGAGAGAAAGTTAGGAAACCACCATCGTTTGATTTCTGGGATCAGTTTTTTCCTGAATCTTGGTCTGAAAATCTTGGTATGGATGCTGGTACTTATTCTTTTATCAAGATGTATGAGAAGAATGACTTAGCACATCACAATGCAAAACCAGAAGTTAAAGCTCAGAAATAGAAAGAAAGGCTTGCAGGAATCATCAACAGAAGAGGTGAAAGGCTAAGACAAACTTCTACTCAACCAGTACCAGAAGATATTTCTAATGATCCTAGTATTCCTTTGTATGTACTTCCAATATCAGCTAGATTAGAGACATCAACAGTATCTGATCAATCTAAGGAGGAGTCAGGTTATGTAGATGTTGGTACACAGAATACTGGTGAAGGACAGGATGATCATACTTCAGCTCCAGATCAGAAAGATGAAGATGTTTGTACTTCTACTCAAGTATTATTACTTGAATATCATTCTATACAGGCACCTTCTTCTACAAGACTTCAAGATAAGGTTCTTTCTGCATCTGAATCTGAAGATACAACAAGCACTTCCAACATTGAAGTCAATTCTGAAATTCTTCGAAACATTCAGAAATCTCAAAGTGATATTCAATCGAGACTTCAAATTCTTGAAGATAACCAAGTCACTATTATGGGCAATCAAGCAGTTCTGATGAATCTTATTTTTTCTGTTACTGAATCTCTTGGAATTAATGTTGCTGATGTCAAAAAGGGGGAGATAAAGTCAATTCAGAAACAACAACAACAACAACAACAACAACAGACTGGGGGAGATAAATAGACTAGGAGCAGAATTAAGGGTGACAGAGTTGGTAAATATCATCATGGAAGTGGTAAAGGAAAAGAAGCATCAAATAGTTGAATTCTTTCTTCTAAGTACTAGATACATGTCTACATCTGAAGAAGGAGGTACTTAACTTCATGATCTTAAATTCATAAATTCTATTCTGGTTGTATTGTTATATGTTTTGACATCTACAACTTAGATTTATGCTTCACATTCTAAAGCATAAATAAGGTGAGATTGTTAGGAATATATCATAAGTTGTGATGTTGAGAATAGAATTTTGCTAATACTTCTTGTATATCCTGATCATATAAAGGATTTAGCACTTTGTATAGGATATATGTGTTATACAGTAATCTGTGGAGGTTAATCAGGAATAGTGCATCAGAGACTACATTTCAGGAACTAAGAGCAGATCCTGATACAGCAAGTCAGATCAGGATCAAATACTGATGGGATGATTAGATCCTGATGCAATGGGAAATCCTAATATCAGTCGTGTTACTGATGATGTCATTATGGATGCTACAGAAACTGGCAAGTGCTATAAAACAGGATCGTTGTTTTGAAAAACAAGCAAGAAGATATCGTGAAGGAAACGAATTCTCTATTGATGGAAACTATCAACTGGACGGCAGAACATTGTCATAGATAGATTATAATTCTGTTATTTGTTGATAGATAACATTATAAATAATCTCTCAATATCATTGTAAAAAGATCGAATTGTGAATTTTAGAGTGCATATCATGTGAAGCTCTGTATAAGGTTTGTATTCGATAGTTCGAAACAAACAGAGAGAGAGAGAGAGAGAGAGAAAGAGAGAGAGATTTGTATTGTCAGCAGCTGCTAAAGGTATTGTACACCTTTGGTAGAGTTTGTATTTGATTTATTTTAATACAAACAAAGTTTGATTCATTCGTTTGTTCTTGTTCATCTAATCAAGTAAAAATCAGACAAGATTATATAACTTGTATTCAACCCCCCCTTTTACAAGTTATTCGAGTTAACAAGCTATGGTAACACCTTCCTAATGTTGCATTTATTTGATTTAGTGTTACTGTATGGCCCTAAGGTAATACTTTTCTTAGTGTTACTATTGAGGACAAAAGCGTTACATTAGAGAGCAGAGGCAACATTAGCGGATGAAATGGTCAAAAAGTGTTACCTTAGGCCTATTGTAACAATTTTCGTGCCTAATGCAACAGTAGAAGTGCGTTGCGTCTGGGCATCTATGGCGTAGTGAAGAGAGGCAAGAGGTTCTGGTGGATGTCTTTCTTTCGGAAGCAGTACTTGTCCATTTTTACAACAAAGAGAGAAGGTTGGCTTGGCATTTTTGTTTGACTTGTTGTTCCGCTCCATATTCTACATAACAGCACCACACTTTAAGCAAAGAGCATCAGGGCCTCCTACATTCTGATATCCTTCCCAAATATCTATATCTGAGTCTTCAGCGAAATATATATAACCTGACAACAATCATAATACTTTGAATTATTTTGGAGTGATTTGTATAATTACACACTTAATCTATAAATAAGAAAAAGGATTTTGTATTATGTTAGGAATAATTCATAAGTTGTGATGTTGAGAATAGAATTTTGCTTATGCTTCTTGTAAATCCTGATCTTATAAAGGATTTAGCACTTTTTATAGGATATATGTGTTAGACAGTAATCTGTAGAGTTTAGTCAGGAACTGCAGTACATCAAGGACTATATGTCAGGAACTGAGATCAAATCCTGATACGCCAAGTCAAATACTGATGGATGTCGAATCCTGATGCAAGGTGGAATCCTGATATCAATCGTGTTACTGATAATGTCATTATGGTTGCTACAAAAACTGGCAAGTGCTATAAAATAGGATAGTTGTTTTGAAGAACAAGCAAGAAGATATCATGAAGGAAAGAATTTTCTATTGATTGAAACTATCAACTGGATGGTAGAACATTGTCATGTATAGATCATTACTTTCTGTTATTAGTTGATAGGTAGCATTATAAATACTCTCTCTATATCATTGTAAAAGAGTGGATTTTTGAGTGCATATGGTGTGAATCTCTGTATAAGGTTTGTATTCGAGAGTTCGAAACAAACAGAAAGAGAGAGATTTGTATTGTCAGCAGCTGCTAAAGGTATTGTACACCTTTGGTAGAGTTTGTATTTGATTTATTTAATACAAACAAAGTTTGATTCATTCGTTTGTTCTTGTTCATATAATCAAGCAAAAATCAGACATGATTATATAACTTGTATTCAACCCCCCTTCTACAAGTTATTCGAGTTAACAATTGGTATCAGAGTAGGTTGATTTCGAATAATCATAAAGATCTGCAATCATGTCTGGTTACAAGGATGGTAATACTAAGATTCCTATGCTCAAGAGAAATGAATATACTCTATGGGAAGTGAAGATGGTGCATCACCTGGAAGCAACAGATCTTGATTATCTTGACAGAAATAGAGATGGGCCTTTTGTTCCAACAAGGCTTGTTCCTCAAGCAACTTTCGAAGGAAAAGTTGTTCCAGAAGATACAACAGAGAAGCCTAAATCTGAATGGAAAGATAAGGAAAAGGAGAACGTTCTTAAGAATGCTAAAGTGAGAAACATACTATTCAACAGTCTTGATTCTGTTCTCACTAACTATGTTCTCTCTTGTAAAACTGCTAAGGAGATATGGGACAATCTAAAGGTTTACAGTGAAGGAACAAAACCAGTCAGGAAGAATATGAGGACACTTCTCATACAACAGTATGAGTACTTTGAATCCAAGTCTGGTGAGTCACTTATTGACACCTTTGATAGGTTTACTAAACTCATCAATGAGATGACCATGCATGGTAAATATTATGACTTGGAGGATATGAATACTAAGTTCATGAAAGCTCTTCCTGATTTCTACAATGAGAAGATATCTGCAATTGAGGAAGCTAATGATCTGGATGAAATATCATTAGAAGCAGTTTATGGAAAATTGAGAGCTTATGAACTTGACAGACAGCAGAAAAAGAGTAGGAGTGAAGGATAGTTTAAAACTGTTGCACTCACTGCTCAATCTGAATCAAATAAGCTTCCAGAAGAAAAGTCTGAATCTACTGAAAGAGACTTGAGGAAGAAGAAGATCAAAGAAAGTTCTGAGTCAGAGACTGCAGATATAGACTCTGAAGATAATGATTCTGAATCAGAGATCCAAGAACTCTTTGCTATGTTTGCTAAAGCTTTCAGGAAAGTAAGATTCAACAAGAGAAGATTTAGCAAAGGATCTTTTCAGAAGAAAGAGGAGAAGAAGAGTGACAAAGGCAAGAGTACAATTATCAAGCTTGATAAGGCCAAGATCAAGTGCTTTAACTGCAGTGAGCTTGGACACTTTGCTAGTGAGTGCAAGAAGCCTAGGAATTCAGGGAAGGGTAATGCACTCATGGTCACACAGAAGGATTGGGCAGACTCCAGTGATTCTGAAGATGAATTGGATTATGACAACATTGCATTGATGGCATGTGCTTCAGACAAGCCTGGATCTCCAAAGAAAACTTTTTCATCTTCTGTTAAGGTATCACTTCACTCTCTTGATTCATTTGATAGCTTAGATTCTGATGATATATCTATTCATGTTGAGTTTAAGAATCTTATGACTAATTTCAAAATTCTTGCTAGTGAAAAAGATGAACTTAAGGCAAAGAATGATGAATTAGTTAGTAGAAATAATTTTCTTGAATCTGAGTTAATTCAAATGGAAGAATATAGGTTAAGTTCTGATAAAGCTAAGCATGATTATGGTGTTATCCTTGAGGCTTATGACTATGTCAGAAAAGAACTAGAGGAAGAGAGAGATATGATGAAAACCATTAACACTTCTGGTAAAAAGACTCAAGAAATCATTGACAATCAAATTATTGGTAAAGTATATGTCTTAGTTTTGGATGGAATAAAAGTGAAAATTCTGTAGCTATTATCTTGGATGATAGGAAAGAAGAAACTAGCATATCCAAATCTGAAGGTAAGAAGATAGTTTCTGAACCTAAACATGTTAAATTTGTTGATTCTAAAGGTACCCCAGTTGTGCAGAAAAGAATTAACAATAGCAATTCAGATGAGAGAGTGTTAGAAAAACCTAAGAATGTCAACATAGGCTTTCTGTCTAAGTCTCAGTTGAAACAAAGACTAGAATGTATTTCAGAGTCTAGCAAGATCAGAAGAAATAGGAATGGAAAAGAAGGTATTAACAAAGAGAATAATTACAAGAATGTACCTGATGCACCTAGGAAGAAATGCTATAAATGTGAAAATCATAATCATTTTGCCCTAGACTGCAATCAAAAACCTTCTTGGAAAACTGAGTCCAGATTCCCCAAGACTCAAAGAATTAAATACTAACCACAAGAACCCTGTTATCATTGTGGTAGTTTACTTCATTCCATTTATATGTGTAAGGATTATCATGAACTGTATTATGACTATTATTCTCTGAAATCTGAAACTCCTAGTCACAAATAGTTTGTGAAATCAGAGTCTAAGGTTGACTCTGCAACAGGTAAATCAAAAGCAAAATCTTCAAAGCCTGTTGGTTCAAAAGTTAATAAGAAAGGATCCAATCAAAGTTGGGTCCTAAAAATTCTAACTAGCTACTTTTTGTTTGCAGGGCACTGGAAAGAAGCATTCAATTATTTTGGACAGTGGATGCTCTGGACATATGAATGGAAAGAAGTCCCTGCTTACAAAGTTTGAGAGGAAAGCTGGCCCAGTAATATCCTTTGGAGATGGCAACAAAAGAGAAACTTTGGGATATGGCTCAATTATTTTGGGGAATGTCATCATAGAAAACGTAGCACTGGTTGAAGGCTTGAAACACACACCTTTAAGCGTAAGTCAACTGGGTAATAAGGGTTACCAATCAATCTTTGACAGTGAAAGATGTAAAATAATGAATATGAAGAATGGAGACATTGTTCTGACTGGTCAGAGACATGGTAACATATATGAAGCCAGCTTGAGTGACACATCTAAAGGAACTGTCAGATGTCTTTACAGCAAGGCATCAAATGATGAAAGCTGGAACTGGCACAAGAAGCACTCACATCTCAATGTCAAGAAGCTAAATCAACTTGTTAAGCACCATCTGGTGAGAGGCCTACCTCAGGAAAATTATGTGCAAGATGGACTTTGTGATGCTTGTCACCTTGGAAAACAAAGAAGAACCACTTTCAAGAGCAAGACAGAAAATTCAATTACTGAACCATTTCACATGCTGCATCTTGATTTATTTGGTCCAGTAAACATTATGTCTATCAGCAAGAAAAGATATGCTCTAGTGATAGTGGATGATTACACAAGGTTCACATGGGTATTCTTTCAAGAATATTCAAAATAGCTCTTAGTACAAGGTCAAAGTGCTTAGGAGTGACAATGGTACAGAATTTAAGAATTCTACAATGGAGGGGTATTGTGCAGACAATGGAATTATTCAACAGTTTTCTGCACCTGGAACACCTCAGCAGAATGGTGTAGTAGAAAGAAAGAAAAGAACTCTCATAGAGGCAGCAAGAACCATGCTTGCAGATGCAAAGCTTCCAACCTATTTCTGGGAAAAAGCTATTAACACTGAATGTTTCACTCAAAATTGTACCTTGGTAAATGGCCATGGAAAGACTCCCTATGAGATGATCAAAGGAAAGAAGCCAAGTGTGAAATACTTTCACATCTTTGGATGCAAATGCTATGTCCTGAAAGTTCATCCAGAATAACTTGGAAAATTTGAAGCCAAATCGGATGAAGCAATCTTTCTAGGATATTCAGCATCAAAGGCCTTCAAAGTATACAATCTCAGAACTCACATTGTTATGGAATCAATTCATGTTGCATTTGATGATAAAAAGTTTGGAATTTTGCAAACTGATGAAAGCCACGACAATCTGGAATTTGAAAATCTTAAGTATTCTGAGATTCTCTCAAGTGATGATGAAGGTTCTCCAAAGGAGATCTCTATTGCTTCTCAAAGGAATGCTACTGTTGAGGGGGAGCAATTCAATCAAGGAGAACATAGTACTTGTCAGGATCAGACTAGTCTTTCAGAGTCTACTTCGTCAGGAACTGATCCTTCTGAGTCTAGTGAAGGAAGATCAGAAACTAGCAGCAGTATTGAATCCACTGATTCTACTGATCAAGGGGGAGCTTTTGAAGGCAGATAAACTTATTCTACAAGAGATACCAATAACTCAGGGGGAGAGTCTAGCAGGAGCAATCTACCACCTGTTAGAAAATGGACAAGGGATCATGCTGAAGATTTGATAATTGGTGATCCAAATAGTGGTGTTCGAACTAGAAGATCAATTCAAAATGAATGCTTGTATAGTTGTTTTCTCTCAAAGAATGAACCTAAGAAGGTTGAAGAAGCCTTACAGGATCCTGATTGGATTATAGCAATGCAGGAAGAATTGAATGAGTTTGAGAGGAACAAAGTTTGGAAACTGGTACCAAGGCCTAAAGATAGATCTGTTGTTGGTGCTAAATGGGTTTTCAGAAACAAGCTAGATGAATCTGGTATGATTGTAAGAAACAAAGCAAGTTTGGTGGCCAAGGGTTATTCTCAGGAAGAAGGAATTGATTATGATGAAACCTTTGCACCTGTAGCAAGATTGGAAGCAATCTGAATGTTTCTTGCATTTGCAGCTTATTCAAAATTCAAGGTATACCAGATGGATGTAAAGAGAGCTTTTCTAAATGGCAAAATTGATGAGGAAGTGTATGTGGAGCAACCACCTGGTTTTGTTGATCCAAAGTTTCCAAATCATGTCTACAAACTTGACAAGGCACTCTATGGACTAAAGCAGGCACCAAGAGCATGGTATAAAACTTTGTCTAAATTTCTTCTTGAAAACGGCTTCACAAGAGGTACAATTGATAAAACTCTATTCTTTAGAAAGATAAAAGGTGATTTGCTTTTAGTTCAAGTTTATGTTGATGATTGTAACGCCCCCAAATCTGAGGTCAGAGATTCAGGTCGTCACGCCGCCATCCAATCTTATCAAACCTGTATTAACTTTACAACTCAACAATACATCCATCCAGACCTCAATCTTACACACAAGCAAGTTAGAGCCTCAGAAACGATAATCAAAAGTGCCGCTAAATATTACAATTCATTTGTACAAATCAGAGTCTTACGCAATTCCACTTATACAACTATACTTGAAGACAAGTCTTACTATTACAGTTGAAAACCTATCAGACTTACTCTGTGGTATTTATCAGAAACTAAATCATCTCCGGGGTAAATCTTCTACTCCTCTTCTGCTGTTGCGGAGTTAACCGACCAAATTCTTCTCTTTCTGAAAAGTTTTTATAAAGCAAGAATGAGCTACATAATGCTCAGCAAGTTCACCATTTTGTAAAATAATAATGGGGTTTATTTCGAAAACATTCCCAACTATATGGGTATATATCTCAGATTTCAAAACATAATTGGACACTGTATATGTCCGAGTTTGAATAAAACATCTATACTCACTAAGGAGCTTTAAGAATAGCATATGAACCCTTTATAAGGTTCCCATTTCAACATAACTCAAGTTTGAAAATATATACATATGAGTATATCATTTTCGGCAAAACACTCTACGATTAACATACTGTACAGGGAATACATCATTGCAAACCTCTTTCCTTCCATTAGCTTAGAAGGTTTCTCATACAAAAACATTTCATTCTTTGAAACAATTGCAAGAGTGCACTAACACGTGCAAATCTTTTATAGAAAATCTTGCAGTTCTAGATACTGCCCGATGTCAATATTTTCTCATCAAAACCACACTATCGGCAACTTGGCACTTAGGCCCAAGAAGCAGTGTTTGAGTATTTTTACAAAGTGGAGGATGGGACTGAAAGAAAACATAAAAACCTGAAAGGGATTGACGATGATCAGTCGCCACATCCAAGTCCAATAATCCGCGGGTCTTCTCTACCGGTAAAAGGATGGAAACTACATCGGTAACTATCCCTCGGGTGAAAACTACATCCGTAATCACCCTCGATGAAAACTACATCCGTAATCATCCTTCGGCAACACCTGGGCCGGAATAATAATTGATGGACCGCCTGGCTCACGGCCGCTTACACATCCCGGGAATCGTTCGTCAACGGTTCCCACACCTGCCAGAGTCCCTTTTTCTTTTTTTTTTTTCTTTTGAAAACTTGATTTTGATTGAAAACAGAGTAATTGAGGTCCGACATCAGTCGACCGATGATTCTTGAAATCATACAAGAAACAGAATCTGACCGGGGGTTTTCGAAAATGTTTTGAGTTCGAAAGAGTTCGAGTTTGAAAGTATTAAATGTATCTTGGATTAACTTTGTCTTTGAATAATGAACAATAATTAATCAATAATATTTTAAGATTTCATATTAATAATTAATAAAATAATTATTCGATAAAATAAACTTTTAATCCAAGATAGGGTTTCGAGTATTTACGAAGATATGAAAATAATTACTTGAGTATACGATACTCCCCGAATGACCCTTCATGTTTTCGCAATCTCGTTACGATATAATAATATACCGCACCCCGGTCAATAGTATATACGGACCGCTACGACCTCTATTGCTAGAGTCGTTGTCCGAGGAAAACATTTCAATCTAAGTTCAAGGGGTACAAACATATATGTACTTATACAATCTCAATTGCATCAATACTTCGATAAACATAACATTTGATATAGTTGAAAACTACAAACACAACAGTGAAAGTCCTTGTATATGTATAATTTTTGAAAAGTAAACTTGCCTTGGTTTGGTTGGGGTGGTCGAGCGTGCGGAGTCGAACGATCTATACATAAGCAATAACCGCTCGTTAGTACCTTAACAATATCTCTTTAATTACGGGGTTTTAGGGGGTACGGAATTAACTTAACGACTTCTTCTTATGACTCTTTAGCCCCACTATAGGTTCATGTCATCACTCGATTACGCTCGTCACTTACTCGACTTAATTTAATTACCACGTTCGAATCATAACCACTAACCCTAGAATCATATTCCACTAATCGACCTTTTTCCATTGCGCGAATTTTACTCTAGCATTTTTATAAAATCCAAAAATTCGTATTTTAATCCAATTCTTTTTGGGTGGTCTTCACCACTGCATTCCCTAACTTCTCAAATTTTTCCATGATCCCACATATATTTTTAGGGGTTTAAACAAGGTTCACAAGGGGGTCACTTAGTGCAGTCCGGAATCCAGAAACACAATTCACTCCTCCGGCCATAACTTAAAATCTATACATCACCTAGCCATGAACCTTACATTTCCAGAAACTACATTCAATTATCTTAGATCAGGTCAATGCTCCTGGACAAAACTCAGCAAGCACATACTACTTAGATCAACCATTTTTCACTATTCCACAACACAACCAACACTAAATACACTTAGTTCATGGTTCATAACACTCATGGAGATATATATATTATCCATAATCATAAAAGTCACAATCTCAACATCAAAACTCAAGATCCATGTCATCCAATACTTATACAACCAAGATTAGCTCATATATACATGGATCTACTACCAAACATTATAAATATTACATAACCAAAAGGGTTTATGATTTTTATACCTTCTTGAGTAGCTAAAGACCTTGGGTGAGCTTTACAACCACTAAGAACACTTGGATGAGCCTTTAAAGACCTTAATCCTTCAAGATCTAAAAGATAAATATACATGGTTACTATTCACTCAATTTTCAACAATTTATAACTCAAGATTGGATGGTTAGAATGGCTTGAAATTCATAGCATACCTTCTATATGGAGTGTAGAGGACCTAGGAATTTTGTCTTGAATTAAGAGTGATGAGAAGTGGAAGAAAGAACTTCGCTTCCCCTTGTTTCTAGCTTTGGCCGAGAGCAATAATGCTAGGGGGAGAGTTTTTTTGTTTTTGCTTTTGGGTGTTGGTTGAAATAAAGTAAGGTGTTGGGTGATATGTATTAGTCATATGTATTATTGTATCACATGTTGGCACCCTAGGTAGTAGACTAGGCATGCACCATACTCCTTTGTCCCCTAGAA
This sequence comes from Saposhnikovia divaricata, assembly GCA_036435485.1. Lineage (NCBI taxonomy): Eukaryota > Viridiplantae > Streptophyta > Magnoliopsida > Apiales > Apiaceae > Saposhnikovia > Saposhnikovia divaricata. Next base: position 129,413,443 of record CM071594.1, on the reverse strand, counting down.
TAATGCACCAACTAATCACTATTCATTGGTTGCTTTTGCATTTTCTAGTTTGCTTTTCTAACAATCTAGTTACATGAAGCTTGCATGTAATATCTTTCCTTGTATTATTATTCCTCCACCAATGCTTGTCACTTAATCTTTAATTCATATCGTATCTTAATTAATCCCTCGTAATAATATTTTGTCGCGTAGAGATTTCCCTTATAATTCCTTAAGTACTTAATTGTGTAAATTCCTCGAATGTCCATAATTCCTCGTCATAATTCTTAATAAATCTTTTAATACTCTAACCATTCTCAAATCCCAAGTCTTATAAATCTTACTAACAATAAGACTCCTGCCTTCACAATCTTCCTTTTTATCTTACATAATGAATGCAACAACATAATCTCTCAGACAATCAATTCTATTAATCAACAGGGATGACTAAAAAGGTTCCAACTTCACAATGTCATATGATATTATATAAAAGAAAATATTACAAAAATTAGGGTTCTTACAGCCTCCCCTCCTTAAAAGGATTCCGTCCCGGAATCAGGTTGAAAACAGTTGGGGGGTACTTTTCATGTATCGTGCTCTCTAGCTCCCATGTCGATTCTTCGATATTCTGGTTTCTCCGCAAAACTCACACTAGTTTGACAACCTTGTTCCTCAGCACCTGTTCTTTTCTATCCATGATTTCTACGGGTTGCTCTACATATGTTAGGTCTGGTTGCAGATCCACTTGATCATGTTCTATCACATGTCGGAAGTCGGTATGGTAGGGTCGTAGCATGGACACATGGAACACATTATGTACTTGCTGCAAGCTTGGGGGTAAAGCCAATTCATAGGCTAACTTTCCCACTCGTCTCAAAATCTCAACAGGTCCAATAAATCTTGGGGCTTAGCTTCCCCTTCTTACCAAATCTCATCAATCCCTTCCACGGTGATACCTTCAACATCACAATTTCTCCTACCTCATATTCTTTGTCCTTGCGGGTCTGGTCCGCATACCTCTTCTGTCTGTCTTGGGCCGCTACCAGCCGTCCTCTTATGAGCTCGATAGTTTCTCTTGTCTGTTGGACCAGTTCAGGCCCTAAAATCTTCCGCTCTCCAACTTCTTCCCAACACAAGGGAGATCGACATCTTCGCCCGCATAACGCTTCATATGGGGGCATTCCTATACTCGCATGGTAACCGTTGTTGTAGGAAAATTCGATCAACGGCAAGTGGTCATCCCAACTTCCCTTAAAATCGATGGCACATACTCTCAACATGTCCTCTATGGTCTGGGTGGTTCTCTCGCTCCGTCCGTCTGATTGGGGGTGGTATGCAGTACTCATGTTTAACTTGGTCCCCACACAATCCTGAAAACTCCTCCAGAACCTGGGGTTGAACCTTGGGTCTCTATCAGATACAATGCTCACAGTAACCCCATGCCTTACCACGATCTCCTCAGATATCTCATAAAATTTGACCATTCGAAATAATGGGTTTCGAAAAAAACTAATGACTTTTACATACACTCGTCTGTACCGTAAAGACGTAATATCAATTCGAAATCTTCATTTAATAATTCGTACATATCGTGATTGCAAAAATTTCTCATCCACCCATAAAATTACTATTCGTCCAGGTTTCGAATATTCACGAAAATTAGGGTTAATGCAGTCTCCTCTCCTTAAAAGGATTCTATCTTAAGAACCTAAGGAAAATAGTTGTGGATACAATTCCAACTTTACCCTTCCCAACTCTCAGGTTGACACTTCAACCCTTTTGTTATCTCACCTTGGTCTCGCCAACGCTTTAATGTTGTTTCTCAACGCATACTCTCCTCGACCTGTATTCCTTATCGGTTGTTCTATGATTAAAAATTTCTATTACACTACTCACACGTTCCTCTTCTACCTTGTTCATAGTATCCGTGTTGAGTCCTTGTATCGTTGGCCCGTGAATGCTTTGTGGTCTTGTTTTGTAATCTGAGACAACGTCAATACGCACGCTATTACTCATATTCCTTCGCTTGATTAACAGGCATGCGTTGCCTCCCGTCAGCCGTTGCCACTTGCTGTGGATACTGTATAGTCTTCGGTATATGTCGAACCAGTTCAGCTACTATATCCCTCGTTCATTGACTTCTTCGTAGCGCAAGAAAAGCGAAACTTCTTCTTTCACAGTACACTTTACAAGAGACGTCCTTACGTTCGCAGGGTGATGATCGTGATAACAACATTCATTTCATTTCTCGATTTCCCCGTGAAATCTAAGGCACGACACTAACTACAAATTCGATCGTCTGGATAATTCTTCTCCCATGTCCGTCAGCCACAGGTCAAATTAGTACATACGTTCAATCTCTTTATTAATTATACTTGAAAGCACCTTCAATATTCGAAGTTTAACTTAAGTCTCTATCTGACGTAATCACTACAGAAGCTTTATATTGCACCACCATCTCTTCCGTATATAAATCAATAATTTTCTAAATGGAAGGTCTCTTATAGGTAAATCACTTGGTCCAACAATCATAAATCAACTAGGGCCATCTCTTGGCTCGGTCTTCGGCGACCTACTTATGAAATTCATTATAATTCTGTCCACGTTCAAGATTTTTTTCTTTTTTTACAGGCGGAATTAATCCACTAGATCTCTATCATTCTTCTTTTGGCATGTCGCGTTCGGACTTAATAGTTTGCCAATACCATCCTTCCTTTCAGTTTACCAAACATTCCCTTAATTCTCTACACATCTTTTTCCTTCCCCATAATTTAGTCATTTTCCTCTAGCATAATTCTTTATGGTATATACTCTATTTTCTTGGTCAATACTAACTGAATTCCAATTTCGAATAATACCTTCTATAGGTATCGGCCACCACACTGGCCTTCCCTAGGTAATAACAAATTTCTCCATTATACTCCCTGCTCCCTTTCGTCACCTTCTCTTTCTTATGTTTAGTTCTACTATAAAGATATACTCATGGCACTTGTGGAGAAATTTTCACACTTTTCTCATAAGGTTAACGTCTCAGTATTAGGCGTGAATGCCATCATGACTAATCCCAGAATCATGGTTAATATATCCTATCCCGTAACCTTTATGTTGTTTAGAAGTATAGGCTATCATTCCCTTTCTACTGCATCAGCACGCCTCTTAAACTCTTGAAAGACGCATCATCGTGACTCTCAAAGTCCTCTTTTATCATCAAGCATGGCTAACAACGAGGTTGTTGCTAATATCTCATTTCATCCCAAAACTTTGTTCATTAATCCATAAAGGCTTCTGACTCATTAGTCCATTCAAACGATACTACCACAATTTTATAACGTTTATATTAGTGTGAAATGCCAACTTTGACACTGTACAGAGGTCGATCTTGAGTTGGTGAAACCTTCTCTTCAACCTTATCCTTGAAAAATAACAACTACTCATTTTAACTAATCAACAATCCCCCCCATTTCCGGTAAGGGTATCAGTTCTCGATGGTATATGTAAGATGTCATACGCTCGTCCCCCTTCACAACTGGCGCCCATCAGCCTGAGGCCTGCATGCGGCTGCGATTCCCAATAAACTTGATTAGGTGGTAGTCTCGAATGATCATTGACATATATCCCTGCATCCATTAGCTATTAGGGGCCTGTTAAACTTTATGTCTCTCTATGTACATCAATCCCTTTAAGCTAAGTAAAGCTTCACATTCTTGCCACGATATTTCTTCCTTTCTTATCCATCTCGCTTTCATGCTAGTTTCCTCTGAGGATATGTTTTACATCGCAATCGATTTGCATTTCCTGGATCAGGAAAAGGCTTGGTAACTCCGGAATTCATTAATATAACATCCTGACAACGGTTGGTAGGAGCGTATTCCCAACCACCTCATCATTTCTTATAACTTTCCCCACACCAATATTAAAGGTCTTGTGGTATGCCCTGACATGTTATTTCTACTTTAATAATTACTTGGCATAACACTCTGGCTGCACAATTACAACATTTGGTTCTTGATCTCATATTGGTGTAACGGTTCATAATTGTACCTCCCGTTCACCTTAGAGTAATCACTTTGAAAGGAATGGTTTCAAAATAACAAGGTCCAAAAGATAATTTCAATAAGAATACCACATTGGATGTTCCAAGAATGTTGGTGGTTCCAAATACTAGGAGTCTCGATTTTTTGGAGATGTAAGAATGGACAGAAAGAATACAACAAGGTTTATTCCTTCCCGTCCTGATAATTCTGTAATATGACACCATAGAGAATGTTGCACAAGGGCAATGATTGTTCGGTACAAAAGTCATAAAGACGGTCTTTATACAATTCTTACATCGGGTGGATACTTTTCCTCCTGAATAATAAAAGGAAATCTAAAGTCGCATTGATGAAGGTCAGCCAATAGAAAGCAATTCTACTCCATGACAATTAAAGAATGAAGTAGTTTGTCAATCAAGTAATCAATGGTTTCAAATGAATTCTCATTGTATGAAATGAAAGAATAAAATATTCAAGTGATATAAAGTCTGATACGAAGATGGGTAAGAGTTCAAGTCGAGTGGGCGACCTCACTAGGTCTCAATCAAGTTATTCGTCCAAACTTTCACCATCATACTTTACCACATGCAAAATGCATTGCGGAATGAATTAAATTGGGGGTTGGACCAGTGAAACAATAACTAGTCCTTTTCAAGAAACACTAGCGACTAGCTAGACAAGATTTGCTAGTTCACCTGTTTGAGACATCATCACCAGCTAGGACAATTAGCTAGGTGTTCTTCACAACATTACAATTTTGAGTAGTTGGAACGATCAACTAGTCATTCATATTGACATAACGACTAGCCAGTTTCAATTGGATAGAACGGAATTTCAACATCGTAGCCGTTGAAGAAACTTTAGGCTTCTCGGGCAACGAATGAAAATAAGAAGTTATTAAGTTGGAAAAAAAAACTATAGAATCTGAAGAGAATGTTCTAGGTATCGGAACAATCTATAACCTCTCATCAAATATTACTTATCAGTGAAATGGTCCACCCAAGGGTGCCTCCGTACACATGCTTTATCAGATCCGACAATAGAATTAAATTCGGAATACCAATATCAAAATGATATCCTTACTATGATTTCAATGTACGATATACAATCTCATCTTGAATAGAAGAAATGAATTCATGAGGGACGTCTGGACATTAGATCATCCATGTCCTCAGTAATTTGTTGAATATTTATGAGCTCAACTGAAGAGTGCAGGCATGAAAGAAGCAATCAAATATCAACATCCGTTAAGTAGTATTCGTCGATTAATTAAGGAAATATTCGTTGAACCTTCTTTGGATAATTGAAAGAAAGTGTAAATAGGCCTGAGCCGAACAAGCTCATCATAAATTTTTTGAATAGAATGTTCATGGATCGAATAAAATTACTTCGGATAAGTCCTGATTTAGGGAAAGTATATCACTGGTTGTTGTTCCACAAGTTTGAAGTAGAAAGCTAGAAGGGTTACCTGATATAAACTAATCGAGGTAACATGGTTAGTGAAAAGTTTAAAATGAAGTAGTGCACCAGCCGGTAGTTACCAATATAAGTTAATAATCATTCGTGCATCTCATTATCACCATTATGAGGGTAACTCCATCTCTTCATCTTCGTAATACAAGACACCAACTAGTGCGTCTCTCAATCATCATCTTAAAGTCATTTATCGAGTTAGGGTTTCACAATATATCTATCATTTCCGTGCTTTATCTTGAAGACCAAACTTCACATCATTTCGGGGACACCTGCTAAGTCCATAGGGTCCTACTTCATGCCTTCCGTCATGAATCACAAGTGGCCAGTTCCCCCTGGGAACAGATCAAAGAGATCTCTCAGGGATCTCAGTGCAGTCCATAGGTTCAGTGGCGGGTGTGTGTATGTGAACATATACCAAAAATATTGAGGTCTACAATACATATATACGTAGTCCCTGATAACATCTCTATCAAAGGATCCCACTCTAGACCCGCTGGTCTTTCTTTTGGGTAGACTCCGAGATCACTGTATCGCTCGTTGCAACCATATTCAACTTCTCTCGAGTCCCTTTGTTAATTCTACTTGTTTGTTCTCTAAGTTGAACTACCATGCTCTAGCGTCTGAATCATGCGTGGAATTATCTAGCACGCTCATCTTATGATAACATCCTCGTACAACACATGCAAAATGTGCCATGAAGGGTAATGAAATCCACAACGACATAGTGACCAACTTTCAGGTAAACCCGTTACTCATCGAAAATCGGATCTTGTAGCCAAAGTAAAAGACTTTCGTTATTCCAAGTACTAAGTACTCTTAATTATGTAGGGAAGTCTAAACTCCTTGATTCTTAAAAATGCCGCCTCCTAAACTGTGGAGGACTATGGGCCACAAAATTTACGCCAGCCTGGTCACCCGATCATTTTGGCAATATCGCCTCTACCTCAGCTGCTCTTGAGGCTTCGCATTGCTTCCTATATCATTACCTATGATAGGTCATGTACGACTCTCAAATCTCTATTCATCATTCTGAAGGTCTCTAGGGATTCTATTGACCCTAGTATAATACCTTCAGTAACACTCCAGTCCATTCTACTCACCGGTACCTCTTCCGGTAGTCCAATCATAAGTTTACTACGATCTCTAATGTCATCTCCTACTTAGACTTAACTCTCAACACTTTCGTTTCTGTGTACTGTAACTTATCGCTCTGATACCATTTCTGTAACGCCCCCAAATCTGAGGTCAGAGATTCAGGTCATCATGCCGCCATCCAATCTTATCAAACCTGTATTAACTTTACAACTCAACAATACATCCATCCAGACCTCAATCTTACACACAAGCAAGTTAGAGCCTCTGAAACGATAATCAAAAGTGCCGCTAAATATTACAATTCATTTGTACAAATCAGAGTCTTACGCAATTCCACTTATACAACTATACTTGAAGACAAGTCTTACTATTACAGTGGAAAACCTACCAGACTTACTCTGTGGTATTTATCAGAAACTAAATCATCTCCGGGGTAAATCTTCTACTCCTCTTCTGCTGTTGCGGAGTTAACCGACCAAATTCTTCTCTTTCTGAAAAGTTTTTATAAAGCAAGAATGAGCTACATAATGCTCAGCAAGTTCACCATTTTGTAAAATAATAATGGGGTTTATTTCGAAAATATTCCCAACTATATGGGTATATATCTCAGATTTCAAAACATAATTGGACACTGTATATGTCCGAGTTTGAATAAAACATCTATACTCACTAAGGAGCTTTAAGAATAGCATATGAACCCTTTATAAGGTTCCCATTTCAACATAACTCAAGTTTGAAAATATATACATATGAGTATATCATTTTTGGCAAACCACTCTACGATTAACATACTGTACAGGGAATACATCATTGCAAACCTCTTTCCTTCCATTAGCTTAGAAGGTTTCTCATACAAAAACATTTCATTCTTTGAAACAATTGCAAGAGTGCACTAACACGTGCAAATCTTTTATAGAAAATCTTGCAGTTCTAGATACTGCCCGATGTCAATATTTTCTCATCAAAACCACACTATCGGTAACTTGGCAATTAGGCCCAAGAAGCAGTGTTTGAGTATTTTTCTAAAGTGGAGGATGGGACTGAAAGAAAACATAAAAACCTGACAGGGATTGACGATGATCAGTCACCACATCCAAGTCCAATAATCCGCGGGTCTTCTCTACCGGTAGAAGGATAGAAACTACATCCGTAACTATCCCTCGGGTGAAAACTACATCCGTAATCACCCTCGATGAAAACTACATCCGTAATCATCCTTCGGCAACACCTGGGCCGGAATAATAATTGATGGACCGCCTGGCTCACGGCCGCTTACACATCCCGGGAATCGTTCGTCAACGGTTCCCACACGTGCCAGAGTCCCTTTTTCTTTTTTTTCTTTTGAAAACTTGATTTTGATTGAAAACAGAGTAATTGAGGTCCGACATCAGTCGACCGATGATTCTTGAAATCATACAAGAAGCAGAATCTGACCGGGGGTTTTCGAAAATGTTTTGAGTTCGAAAGAGTTCGAGTTTGAAAGTATTGAATGTATCTTGGATTAACTTTATCTTTGAATAATGAACAATAATTAATCAATAATATTTTAAGATTTCATATTAATAATTAAGAAAATAATTATTCGATAAAATAAACTTTTAATCCAAGATAGGGTTTCGAGTATTTACGAAGATATGAAAATAATTACTTGAGTATACGATACTCCCCGAATGACCCTTCGGGTTTTCGCAATCTAGTTACGATATAATAATATACCGTTCCCCGGTCAATAGTATATACGGACCGCTACGACCTCTATTGCTAGATTCGTTGTCCGAGGAAAACATTTCAATCTAAGTTCAAGGGGTACAAACATATATGTACTTATACAATCTCAATTGCATCAATACTTCGATAAACATAACATTTGATATAGTTGAAAACTACAAACACAACAGTGAAAGTCCTTGTATATGTATAAGTTTTGAAAAGTAAACTTGCCTTGGTTTGGTTGGGGTGGTCGAGTGTGCGGAGTCGAACGATCTATACATAAGCAATAACCGCTCGTTAGTACCTTAACAATAATATCTCTTTGATTACGGGGTTTTAGGGGGTACGGAATTAACTTAACGACTTCGTCTTATGAATCTTTAGCCCCACTATAGGTTCATGTCATCACTCGATTACGCTCGTCACTTACTCGACTTAATTTAATTACCACGTTCGAATCATAACCACTAACCCTAGAATCATGTTCCACTAATCGACCTTTTTCCATTGTGCGAATTTTACTCTAGCATTTTTATAAAATCCAAAAATTCGTATTTTAATCCAATTCTTTTTGGGTGGTCTTCACCACTGCATTCCCTAACTTCTCAAATTTTACATGATCCCACATATATTTTTAGGGGTTTAAACAAGGTTCACAAGGGGGTCACTTAGTGCAGTTCGGAATCCAGAAACACAATTCACTCCTCCGGCCATAACTTAAAATCTATACATCACCTAGCCATGAACCTTACATTTCCAGAAACTAAATTCAATTATCTTTACAACAATATAAGGTAGGACATTAGGGGACAACATTTGGGGGTTCACAACCGTGTTACAATACAGGTCAATGCTCCTGGACAAAACTCAGCAAGCACATACTACTTAGATCAACCATTTTTCACCATTCCACAACACAACCAACACTAAATACACTTAGTTCATGGTTCATAACACTCATGGAGATATATATATTATCCATAATCATAAAAGTCACAATCTCAACATCAAAACTCAAGATCCATGTCATCCAATACTTATACAACCAAGATTAGCTCATATATACATGGATCTACTACCAAACATTATAAATATTACATAACCAAAAGGGTTTATGATTTTTATACCTTCTTGAGTAGCTAAAGACCTTGGGTGAGCTTTACAACCACTAAGAACACTTGGATGAGCCTTTAAAGACCTTAATCCTTCAAGATCTAAAAGATAAATATACATGGTTACTATTCACTCAATTTTCAACAATTTATAACTCAAGATTGGATGGTTAGAATGGCTTGAAATTCATAGCATACTGTAACACCCCCAGATCCGGGGTCCGGGATCCGGTGGTTACAGTTTCCAATTCTGTCCACAACAATTGAACTTTCCTTAACATAAAATAAATTACGTCTCTATGACCCAACACAACAATATAAAACACACCCGTTATAGTCCCAGAGATGAAATCAGAGTAACAATCAAATTTTTATTAATCACATTATGAGTTCTTACAATCCAAAAGAATTTCAATATAAATACATACTCTTTGCCATCCATTTACATAAGTCATACTAGACCATATTCTTGGTACTGAAAGAATAAATATATCCTACCAATGGCTTCTTCTTCAGCTCTGGTAGTCTCATCGTCCTCGCCCGCGTCGAGTGCGCCTTGTGCGAGTCATCTGGTCTAGCTGTTGTTGTGATATAATAATAAAGCAAGGGTGAGCAATAGCCCACCAACAATAATATATAACTGAACGATAATATATAACAGTTCAAAAGTATCTTTCAAACCATATGCCATACATTTACGGAAATGATGCCAGTATAATATGAACGATGAAGTTACAAGGTAACTTAAAGTATTTGTTTGTAGAAATATCTGCTACATCAAAAGTAAGCGTGATATTCTCATTGCCATTAAAAAGAGGAACTTGCATGAAAAGATTGCAATTCCAGTTATGAATACTTTTCAAGCTCTGCCGACAGTAATCCTGTTGCAGGAAATAAATAAGTTTGGATGATGAACCAATGATGGAGTATTCACCGCGCCCGCTGTTCCAATCTTTATGATCAGTCGAGATCGTACAGCTCAAATTAGATTTACTACCGGTAGAAGGAAGAACTGACTGCTTTACTTGTCTACCGCCTTACTAGCTCTCCCCGGCCAACGGTTGGGCCAAAGGGGATGGACCGGCGCTACTCGGCCTCTTACACGACTCCTAGTTTAAATAGAATTCATGATTCTGAATGTAACGTTCGTCCCCCTTTCCCCAAGTATAATACTTGTTGATAAGACTCTACAAGGTAGTCGTATCTAGTTGGAAAGGAAAATTCACCAATAACTTCCAAGCTGTGGCTTGGTATCGAATATCAACTTGTTCCAACAATCTTACCCCTCGAAAGATGAGAAGGTAAACAACGAGTCAACAGCACCCGAGTTGCGAGTGAAGAGAATACTTTATGACCGGGAAGTCGACAAGATAAATAACATCTTCCAAGTAAGGTTCCCTTATTATTAGAGAGGTAGACTCAAAGAAGAATGATGTCTGAGAACCTTTCTTGATATAAGATTAATAATAATATGACTCCGAAATATTTTCTGTAATAATCGAAGAAGATAAACCTTATCGAGGTTATTCTAAGTATGGAATAAATATTCGGAGAATATTTATTGAATTAAAATATTTTACAGAATATTTAGGAATATGAAAGAATATCTTTAATCAGAGTATTTCTCAAATAATCCTTGAAGAAATATCTAGAGAATATTTATTGCATAATTAAATATTCAAATGAATATTCAGAATAATATTCATTAATTAATAAGACCTGAAAGGAATATTTAAAATATTTAAAATAATATTCGATGATTAAATAGAACCCTGGATGAATATTCAAAATAATATTCATAATTAATAAGGAATTTAAATGTTTATTGAAAAAGTAATATCCGTTTAATGAATAATATCCTAAATGAATATCAAGTAATGTTCATTTAGTAATCCAAGCTTTAAAGGAATATTCGAGATAAGACTCGATAAATATATCAAGCTACAGATGAAAATTAGAATAATATTCATCAAGTAATATCTTAAATGAATATTCAAAAGTAATATTCATTTAATAAAGTAATATTCTAAATGGATATTCAAATAATATTCATTTACTAGTCCAATCTTTAGAAGAATATTCGGAATAATAATCGATAATCTATTCGACTTTGAATGAATATTGAAAAATATTATTCGTCGAATGGTTACGTTCAAATAATTATTTGAAGTAAGGATCGTTAAATAAATAATCTCGAACGAATATTCAAATAATATTCGTCGCCCAAATAATAGAAAATATTTACTTAGATATTTTCTTTCGAGGTAATCTCGATATGTCAAGAAATATTGACTCCCGGTCTATATTTGATGAATAAGATGTATACACCCTTCTCTAAGGGTCTCACAATAACCGGCTTATAATTGATACGATAGCTATCTAATTTATAAGCCAATAACAATCAGGGAACAAGCATAATGATATAACTTGAAAGTAGGCATGCATGCTATGGCATATGTATAACAGAAAACATATATATATATATATATATATATATATATATATATATATATATATATATATATATATTCAATCACAACAACAACCTAAAAGAAGGGAATTGAAACTTGCCTGGTAGTCGAGTACGGTAAGGGGTAGTGGTAGCGGGTCCCGGGTCAGCTTGGTGATCTATAAATAGCCAAGGCATTCGGGATTAATCACTTAACATATTAAAAGTTAAGTTATACTTAAATCGAAACACGTTCTCGAGTTATCTCGTTATACCCCTTTTAGTGGATTCCTTTTATCATCGATCCGACCCGACATTCGTTCGTTAATACGACATGTCATTGTACTTACACTTGGGACATACTTAAGTCATACAAGTTCTAAAGTCGATCGTTACGAATCAATATTATGCTCCGAGTTTTATCGCCCGTTTTCTAATTGTTTTACCGAAGTTATAATCAAGCGGGTTTTTAGGGGTTCGTTCGCGATTAACTTTGATTCGAACATTTTTATAAAATCGGAAAACGATCCGTTTCACATGAGGTTTTCTCTCACACCTTCCTATTTACCTCTAGTATTTAATTACCAAGATTTTCCGCTGACTTGCGTATTTTACGAGGGTTCAATTTTAATTACGAACTCGTACTTACGGTTTCGAACGTGTTTTAGTGAATCGGCCATAATTCCTAAACCGTAAGTCCGTTTCACATGATCTTTATATCAAAACGAAGCTTATAACATGATCTATCTTTCCATAGCAGAACATGATACTGGACAGTGACTTATGGCTACTGTCAAACACGATTTCTTAAGGTTAACAAAAAAATCGGGCATTACGATGGCTATAAATCGGACGTTCCATAAATCGTAATCAACAACCCAAGCCACACCGGGCATACCAATCATCTTACATTCATAATAATAATCTCATAAGTCCAGGAACATCATATTATATCATCATATTCATCACATCTCTTAAATCAAACAAACTAACTACATAATCTTGTAAACATGCTTATAACAACATTATCACCAAAACTTATCCAAAACTCCATTAAAACTAAAATCAAAGACTAGGGTTCTTGAAGTTTATACCTTCCTTGGATTAGATAAAGACCTTGCTAAGCCTTGTATAGTCCATGAACATCCTTAACCAAGCTTAGATCATCCAAAAATCAAGAAAACCAAGAATTTTGTTCTTGAGGTTACTATTCATCCTCCACTTTCTTGATTTTATTGAAAATGGAAAGAGTGGTGTTTGAGGCTAAGATTTCTAGGGTATCATTTTTATGAAATATAGGATCTATGATAAATTTTAGGAGATCAAACAATGGTGGGAAGAATGATTTTTGTTTTTGAATTAAGGAGGAAGTCGAATGGTGCTAGATGGGGGAGAGGAAGAGGTTTTGCTTGACTTGCTCTTGGAAATAATGCATAAAGTGATATGTTTAGCATAATATCTCATACTTGGTTGCTTTAATAAAGTGATGATGCATGCAATGATGTAATTTGGCAAGACAAGTGTTGATATTTTGGTGGTTTAAGGCTAACCAAGTGGTTTGTGTGCTAAGTACTTGGTTGCATTCTAATTAATCTAGTTCCTTGCTAGTTACTAGATATTTATCACTTGCACATGCATTTATCTTGCTTCCTCTGCTTGTTTCTTTGTCCGTTTATTGCTCAATTCATTGATCGTTCGGACGAATAACTAAGTAGTTTCACCTCTAGGGTTTACCGGGAAATTTCTCGATATTCATAATACCTTCCCCAATCCTTAATATAATCCTCGTGATGACCATGTAGGATATTTAATCTCGATACGAACTTAATCCGTAATCTAGGATCCGTTCGCTTTATTGATTAATCTCGTTATAACGTTTTTAGCGGTTTCTAGAACGCTTGTTTCACTGCCTCAGTGGTTTCCTACCTTCATTCTTAAATCAAATATAATAACATCCCAAAATATCAAATCCTCAAAGTTAATATCTCAATTCTTGGATTATAATAATATTTAATCCACTGTCCGATCAAATATTATACCGAAAAAGAATTTGGAATTTCTGAATTCCGATCGTCTCTACATTCACTTATTTCCTCCTCGTATTACTAATATGACTTCGAAACATCCATATCACGTCCCGTACATAGGGTGGCATGAAAAGTTTTCCAACTTACAAAATCACTATTCATCCACCAAATTACTATGCACGTACATGAAACACTATACACGTACGGGAAACACTATGCACGTACGGGAAATACTATGCACGTACGGGAAATACTATGCACATACTCATTTCCCTTCAAGGATCCATTAGCTCCTTCCTGGATGGTAGATTATTCTTATCTAGGTCCTCAACCATCGAATTACTCGATTCTGACAATATACCAATGCATCAGGATCATTGTCCAAAGCAATATCCATTCATTACAATCATTGTTCTTTGAAACCACCATTCATTAGAGCTGGTGACCTTGTTTTCGGAATCATTGTTCCTTATTTTATCATTACTTAATAAAAAGTTTTAATTATATCCAAAATTTGGGGTTCTTACAGTCTCCCCTCTTAAAAGGATTCCGTCCCGGAATCAGGTAGGAAGCAAAGAGTCGTTTGCCTATCGTTCACTTTTTAGCTTCCCGGTCAATTCTTAGTCGTTCTACCCTTCCTCAGCACATCTTCTAGTGCTACAATCCATACTGTATCCTTTTTCCATCAACGTTGCTACTTTTCGTACAACTCACTATCCGGGTTATACTCTTACTCAGTCTTATCCTTATTGATACCTGCAGTAACATTGGTATCACTATCACCCTACGAATTCGGAGGTAACCTCGCTCGTACTGTGCATTTCCTAATCGCTTTAATCTTCGCAATCTCGATCAATATAGAGAAGTGGAAAGATTTATTGAGAGATCACTATGATCAATTGAACATTTGTTATATTGCATAGTTAGTACAGAAGGGGGCCAGCCTTTAGTACTTGACAAGCAATTAAACAAGTCACGGTATTCCACTTAGACTTCTATCACATAGACAGATAGTCAAGTAGCAGTACCTCCCCTCCTAAAAGGGTTGTTCTTCTCAATTCATAAAGAAGATGAATAAGAGAGAAGAAGATAAAAGAGTTCTAAAGGATTATAGAAAGCTTTCATGATTGTAGAATATCATACTCAGAATTTACCTCTGAACTATAGAGGTTTATCAAAGAAGAAATTAATCATAATTATATCCAATACTATTTGATCGCAACCTCACGTGTCAACATATCTTGCTGCTTTGTCCACTATTCTCTGGACCTGTACTCTGGTTCAACCTTAGCAACACTTACTTTTGGAAAATCTTTGAACCTCTCAGGTTAAATCTTAGTTTTCTCACTTGACATCATTATTACTGACATCCCATATCATGTTACTAGCTTTTTCATAACTATGATATTGACACTATCAGGTTGTCATCCTGAGAATTCATTAGAAAACCCATTCATAACATTCCTTGCTTATCATTCCATAGTTGCTTTCCCAGCCTTTTCTTTATCAATCACATCCTTCTTATTATCCGATTCTTACTCATTTCTATTATTTACTTTCACCTTCACCTCTTTATTGAGACACCTTTTTGCACTTGGTACCTCATTATCGGTATTCCGTCACATTTATTCTATAATCATCACGTTATTCCAATTTAAACTTTCCGAAATGAATCTGGCCCAATCCCTTTAACTTAGATTCATATAATCTACTTCTGCCAACCTTGTTTCTCATCACTTGTTCTTTTCTATCCGTGGTTTTCCACAGGTTGTCTTTCGTAAGTCAGACCAGGTCGTATATCTACCGGCTCATGCTCTTATCATCTATCGAGCATCTGCATTTTACTGGCGTAGTCTGGCCACATGAAAACCCGTTATGACCGTGCTATAAGTTTTGGGGGTAAGGCTGGCTCGAATATCGCCGTCTGAACACTTTTAAACTCTCAGGTGGCCCAATAAGTCTCGGGCTCAACCGCCCTTCCCTCCAAGTCTCATTAATTCTTTCAATGGGAATATCTTTAACATCATGAATCATCAACCTCATATTCTCTATCTTGTTTGCGCAGAAGTACACTAACATAAACTTGTTTGTCATTCATCAACATGCCATTTAGTTAATCAATGGCAGCACTTTCTTTATCTTTACATTGTCATCTACTTTCTTAGAAGAATCACCATCGCTTGTTGTTTACGTAGTGCATTAATAGCTAATCCTACGGGTTTCAAATCCTTTAGGGAGACAAAGTAACCACTATTCCTTATCCATAAGGAACACTTCCTGAACTTGATGTAGATATTACATGAAGTAGATACAATTGCAGAAGAGTTTCAAGCATCGCAGCTATGTCAGGTTGATGAAACTATCTCTCATTCAGCTTCCATAAAAGACTGGAAAATTAACGGTTTACTTCGTTAATTTTGTATCATGGTCCTGGTCTGCCTCAAAACGGGAACTTCTAAGATACGTAATATGCTTAAGACTCCATCAGGAATCGAATCTTTACTTAAACTATTATTACCTTCGATTCTTGCACAATCATCAAAAGGAATGTAACTTCCTTCACTCCAATATGACCTTCAAGGTCTTTCCAAATATCATTTTGTTTCTTCGGTATGAACATTTGTAATTATTCCTTTATACTTAGACTGTCGGCCACCTCATTGGCCTTTCCTGATAATAATAATTTTTGGTAATCCTTGTTCTCTGGATATATTCCAATTCAAACATTTCTACCTCATTCCCATCATTGTTGGGTGAAAGCATTCTCCCTTAAGCTCTGCTGATGGAGAAAAAAAAAATATATTTATCAGTCTTTCTCCATAAGTCATTGCTTCCACCTACCCGTGGGAACTTTATCACGTTTATTCCCAATCCTACTTAGGATACTTCTTTTCTTAGTTCTTTCCTTATCTTAGGATAATCTCAACCTTTATAGGTTCAATCCATACTTCCTCAGGGTTTCATACATGCCTCATCTGGCATTATTGTTACTATGTCATACATTCCTTACCAAACTTCCATTTTGAAGTTCGGAATATTACCTTTTTCCTTGTAAGGTTTCATAGGTCATCCTCATCCTTCCTCCTGTATTTTCTGGGTACAGGGTATATCAAAATGTCATTGATCAATACTCTAATAATTCTATCTATGTTCTTTCCAGAACTCTTTTTAATAATCCTTACCGGTCATTGTTGCCTTAGCAAGTCCAACTCATATCATCTGAAGTCATAATGTCGTTATTAGGGTTAATGCCACCCCTTGTGCATTCCCCAGGGTTTGTCTTAATTTATGGATATCCTATCCCTAATTCAACTGCCAAGGAATTCTTGCATCTTATAATTGGCAATCAGATCATGTATCCTTAATAAAGGTCTTTTTTTTAAATCATTCTCATTTGATAATCGATCGGTGGCTTAATGCCACCCTCTTCTTTCAGATAGTTGTCAACCTATTTGGCCTTCCAAAAGGCAACGTATGCCTATCTGCTCTCTTACAGAACTTGGTAATGGTAGCAAGGATGTTTTGGAAGATATTGGTCGAGTTCAACGTGAATCTCTTAGTACTTATCGTTCTTCTCAAATGTACTTGCCTTAGACAAAATTTCTACAGCATACCGATCCATCTCTGACCATTTCCATACTCTCTTCATAAACCTTCGTTGTTTACTTTCCTTAGTCATAATATATTCATGGTATTTATAATACCCTAACATCAAACATCTCAAGTCATTATACTTCTATTTTTACTCGTAATCTTGGGTAATCATATATACAGGAATCACTTTAGTATGGGTGACCCTATACAAAAAAAATCTAGCAAATTCCCAATCAAAACATGGGTTGCAAAGGGTTCAGTAGAAGATTCCTACGATCTCATTAATGTTTCCTTTATATCAGAAGCCCTTGCAGTCGGCGCTTTCTTAGAAGCAACCCTGCTTTGTCCTTTCATTGCTGGTCTAGTCACTTGATAATCCTTTGTGACTTGGCCTCAACTGGCCACACAAAAAAATATATATATGATTTTAGGGGTTGGCTAATAGCATTACTTTTCTAGCAATTACCGGCATAGTGCCTTCTTCTTTGATACCTTTATACCTTTCCAAAACTTTACTTCCTATAAGTCTTAATCGGTTACTCAGCGCCGTCTCCGGTTGCCTTTCCTCTATTTTTATCTTTTCAACTATTCTTATCAATCCCGTGTGCCACGCAAGCTTACCATTCCTGGCATAACAGCCTTTTCACTTAAGTCAATCCCGGAGTTTCTCCGTCCGGCTAATTTCTTACTTACATTTCCTGTTTTCGTCCAATCTCACTTCATCATTTTATCACTACCGTCAATTGTAATGCTCAGGGTCCGTTTACTAACCCATTTCACAGCATCCTTACCCAAATCACAGGGTTTGCTCCAGTTTCTACTCTCTTCCATGACATCCTCTGATAATCAGAAAGATAAGGTTTGCCAAAATTCACCGAATTCCTTTCCAGACTCAGGGAAATTCTGGTCAATCTATCCATCTACTGGTAACATTTAAGGAGACCAGTTTCGAAACCTGAAGAATAATCCTATGAATCACCAAGCAGGTAGAACCATAAGCAGTCATGATAACGGAATTATTGACATAAAGTTGGAAGTTTAACCACTAGAAAGGAACCAAATATATATATCCCATAGAAGGGAAATCAAAAGTTTCAAACTGAAACATGCCACCTCTTCTTGATACATATACATCTTAGTTGTCGATAATATCAAATGTCAGTCTTCCTAACCACAGGTTTCAGAAGGAACACTACCGTCGGAGTTAGTCGTTTCATAAAAATTGGCACTACTAAGGTCATCCTAGTCTGGTGTACCGTGTTGTTCGAATGCATCCGCAATTACTCTGCCGTGCTGCATAAGCACACCACCTAAACCTATATGAGATGCATTATAGTGTATCATAAAGTCTTCCGTCTCCCGTTAGGCAACACCAACGCCGTGTCGTTACCAATTTCATCTTAAAACATTCTCTATTACCTCTTAACCACTAATCGCATTACTTGATCCATTTGCAATTCAGTGTCAGAATAAACTTAAGGTAACTACTATAATCTATTCGGGGAAAAGAAGGAATTTAATATTCTTCTGAATCACATGCATCTAACGTTCCTGATTCACCATTTTACTGAGTTAAAATAAACTTATACTTAGTACCTGATAGTAGTCATAGTACGAGTTCATCATAGACCCACTGGTCTTTTCCTCTAGTAGTTTCTGAGATCATCGTCTCGCGTACTACTTTATATAACTTTATCCAATCAGGCCATCACTTTCCACTATCTTTACTTTCGAAGCTGGTTCATTCATAATATGGACATTTCGCTAAATAAAACTACCTCAACAATCTCAATTTGGTTTCATAAAATATAACCCATGAAATCCGCCTTCTCATGGCGAATTACCATTGACAATATTCACACTAATCCATTTATCCGATAATATGGCACTTGTTGCCTCTATCTCAACTGCTCCTGGGTGCTCCCCGTCCTACATCGACGTCTTTGATAATCATGCATCATTCTAACTCCTTTCTCATTAATCTGAAAGTCTCTAATGATCTTTATCTATCCCCATATAAGACTTCAAGTAATCCTTCCAATCTGTCTTAATTGCTGGTACTACCTCTCGTAGTCCGGCTATAAATCCAACATAAAATTTCAATTCTCTTAATAATATCTTAGTTCTTTGTGCTCACTTCTCTGAGCACTATAATCTTAAGTCTCGCTATCCCTCTGGCTACAACCCTCATTTCCTTGGAGTAATCTCCTCATCCTCAATAGAATTTTCCTCTGCTGGAACCTCTTTCGAGTCCTCAATAGGGTACTCTATCGAATTCACAATCCGATCGTCAGCATATAATACAACATCATCATGCTGCTACTCGTACGCCTTAAGGTCTGTCGCCTTACTAGTCGATACGAGAATGAGCTAAGTTACTATCATGATACTTAAGAGTTCCCATAAGGGTTTTATACGTCAGCACTACATTAAGTAGTCCAACTATGAACTTGGCAAGAGTTCTTATTATCTTAGTAAGTTTATGGTTTTAAAGTCGCCTCATCTCTGGGATTTATAACGTAACGCTCTGATACCACTTCTGTAACACCCCCAGATCCGGGGTCCGGGATCCGGTGGTTACGGTTTCCAATTCTGTCCACAACAATTGAACTTTCCTTAACATAAAATAAATTACGCCTCTATGACCCAACACAACAATATAAAACACACCCGTTATAGTCCCAGAGATGAAATCAGAGTAACAATCAAATTTTTATTAATCACATTATGAGTTCTTACAATCCAAAAGAATTTCAATATAAATACATACTCTTTGCCATCTATTTACATAAGTCATACTAGACCATATTCTTGGTACTGAAAGAATAAATATATCCTACCAATAGCTTCTTCTTCAGCTCTGGTAGTCTCATCGTCCTCGCCCGCGTCGAGTGCGCCTTGTGCGAGTCATCTGGTCTAGCTGTTATTGTGATATAATAATAAAGCAAGGGTGAGCAATAGCCCACCAACAATAATATATAACTGAACGATAATATATAACAGTTCAAAAGTATCTTTCAAACCATATGCCATACATTTACGGAAATGATGCCAGTATAATATGAACGATGAAGTTACAAGGTAACTTAAAGTATTTGTTTATAGAAATATCTGCTACATCAAAAGTAAGCGTGATATTCTCATTGCCATTAAAAAGAGGAACTTGCATGAAAAGATTTCAATTCCAGTTATGAATACTTTTCAAGCTCTGCCGACAGTAATCCTGTTGCAGGAAATAAATAAGTTTGGATGATGAACCAATGATGGAGTATTCACCGCGCCCGCTGTTCCAATCTTGATGATCAGTCGAGATCGTACAGCTCAAATTAGATTTACTACTGGTAGAAGGAAGAACTGACGGCTTTACTTGTCTACCGCCTTACTAGCTCTCCCCGGCCAACGGTTGGGCCAAAGGGGATGGACCGGCGCTACTCGGCCTCTTACACGACTCCTAGTTTAAATAGAATTCATGATTCTGAATGTAACGTTCGTCCCCCTTTCCCCAAGTATAATACTTGTTGATAAGACTCTACAAGGTAGTCGTATCTAGTTGGAAAGGAAAATTCACCAATAACTTCCAAGCTATGGCTTGGTATCGAATATCAACTTGTTCCAACAATCTTACCCCTCGAAAGATGAGAAGGTAAACAAGGACTTAATAAGTCAACATCACCCGAGTTGCGAGTTAAGAGAATATTTTATGACCGGGAAGTCGACAAGATAAATAACATCTTCCAAGTAAGGTTCCCTTATTATTAGAGAGGTAGACTCAAAGAAGAATGATGTCTGAGAACCTTTCTTGATATAAGATTAATAATAATATGACTCCGAAATATTTTCTGTAATAATCGAAGAAGATAAACCTTATCGAGGTTATTCTAAGTATGGAATAAATATTCAGAGAATATTTATTGAATTAAAATATTTTACAGAATATTTAGGAATATGAAAGAATATCTTTAATCAGAGTATTTCTCAAATAATCCTTGAAGAAATATCTAGAGAATATTTATTCCATAATTAAATATTCAAATGAATATTAAGAATAATATTCATTAATTAATAAGACCTGAAAGGAATATTTAAAATATTTAAAATAATATTCGATGATTAAATAGAACCCTGGATGAATATTCAAAATAATATTCATAATTAATAAGGAATTTAAATGTTTATTGAAAAAGTAATATCCGTTTAATGAATAATATCCTAAATGAATATCAAGTAATGTTCATTTAGTAATCCAAGCTTTAAAGGAATATTCGAGATAAGACTCGATAAATATATCAAGCTTCAGATGAATATTAGAATAATATTCATCAAGTAAGTAATATCTTAAATGAATATTCAAAAGTAATATTCATTTAATAAAGTAATATTCTAAATGGATATTCAAATAATATTCATTTAGTAGTCCAATCTTTAGAAGAATATTCGAAATAATAATCTATAATATATTCGACTTTGAATGAATATTGAAAAATATTATTCGTCGAATGGTTACGTTCAAATAATTATTTGAAGTAAGGATCGTTAAATAAATAATCTCGAACGAATATTCAAATAATATTCGTCGCCCAAATAATAGAAAATATTTACTTAGATATTTTCTTTCGAGGTAATCCCGATATGTCAAGAAATATTGACTCCCGGTCTATATTTGATGAATAAGATGTATACACCCTTCTCTAAGGGTCTCACAATAATCTGCTTATAATTGATACGATAGCTATCTAATTTATAAGCCAATAACAATCAGGGAACAAGCATAATGATATAACTTGAAAGTAGGCATGCATGCTATGGCATATGTATAACAGAAAACATATATATATATATATATATATATATATATATATTCAATCACAAAAACAGCCTAAAAGAAGGGAATTGAAACTTGCCTGGTAGTCGAGTACGGTAAGGGGTAGTGGTAGCGGGTCCCGGGTCAGCTTGGTGATCTATAAATAGCCAAGGCATTCGGTATTAATCACTTAACATCTTAAAAGTTAAGTTATACTTAAATCGAAACACGTTCTCGAGTTATCTCGTTATACCCCTTTTAGTGGATTCCTTTTATCATCGATCCGACCCGACATTCGTTCGTTAATACGACATGTCATTGTACTTACACTTGGGACATACTTAAGTCATACAAGTTCTAAAGTCGATCGTTACGAATCAATATTATGCTCCGAGTTTTATCGCCCGTTTTCTAAGTGTTTTACCGAAGTTATAATCAAGCGGGTTTTTTAGGGGTTCGTTCGCGATTAACTTTGATTCAAACATTTTTATAAAATCGGAAAACGATCCGTTTCACATGAGGTTTTCTCTCACACCTTCCTATTTACCTCTAGTATTTAATTACCAAGATTTTCCACTGACTTGCGTATTTTACGAGGGTTCAATTTTAATTACGAACTCGTACTTACGGTTTCGAACGTGTTTTAGTGAATCGGCCATAATTCCTAAACCGTAAGTCCGTTTCACATGATCGTTATATCAAAACGAAGCTTATAACATGATCTATCTTTCCATAGCAGAACATGATACTGGACAGTGACTTATGGCTACTGTCAAACACGATTTCTTAAGGTTAACAAAAAAATCGGGCATTACGACCGCTATAAATCGGACGTTCCATAAATCGTAATCAACAACCCAAGCCACACCGGGCATACCAATCATCTTACATTCATAATACTAATCTCATAAGTCCAGGAACATCATATTATATCATCATATTCATCACATCTCTTAAATCAAACAAACTAACTACATAATCTTGTAAACATGCTTATAACAACATTATCACCAAAACTTATCCAAAACTCCATTTAAACTCAAATCAAAGACTAGGGTTCTTGAAGTTTATACCTTCCTTGGAGTAGATAAAGACCTTGCTAAGCCTTGTATAGTCCATGAACATCCTTAACCAAGCTTAGATCATCCAAAAATCAAGAAAACCAAGAATTTTGTTCTTGAGGTTACTATTCATCCTCCACTTTCTTGATTTTATTGAAAATGGAAAGAGTGGTGTTTGAGGCTAAGATTTCTAGGGTATCATTTTTATGAAATATAGGATCTATGATAAATTTTAGGAGATCAAACAATGGTGGGAAGAATGATTTTTGTTTTTGAATTAAGGAGGAAGTCGAATGGTGCTAGATGGGGGAGAGGAAGAGGTTTTGCTTGACTTGCTCTTGGAAATAATGCATAAAGTGATATGTTTAGCATAATATCTCATCCTTGGTTGCTTTAATAAAGTGATGATGCATGCAATGATGTAATTTGGCAAGACAAGTGTTGATATTTTGGTGGTTTAAGGCTAACCAAGTGGTTTGTGTGCTAAGTACTTGGTTGCATTCTAATTAATCTAGTTCCTTGCTAGTTACTAGATATTTATCACTTGCACATGCATGTATCTTGCTTCCTCTGCTTGTTTCTTTGTCCGTTTATTGCTCAATTCATTGATCGTTCGGACGAATAACTAAGTAGTTTCACCTCTAGGGTTTACCGGGAAATTTCTCGATATTCATAATACCTTCCCCAATCCTTAATATAATCCTCGTGATGACCATGTAGGATATTTATCTCGATACGAACTTAATCCGTAATCTAGGATTCGTTCGCTTTATTGATTAATCTCGTTATAACGTTTTTAGCGGTTTCTAGAACGCTTATTTCACTACCTCAGTGGTTTCCTACCTTCATTCTTAAATCAAATATAATAACATCCCAAAATATCAAATCCTCAAAGTTAATATCTCAATTCTTGGATTATAATAATATTTAATCCACTGTCCGGTCAAATATTATACCGAAAAAGAATTTGGAATTTCTGAATTTCGATCGTCTCTGCATTCACTTATTTCCTCCTCGTATTACTAATATGACTTCGAAACATCAATATCACGTCCCGTACATAGGGTGGCGTGAAAAGTTTTCCAACTTACAAAATCACTATTCATCCACCAAATTACTATGCACGTACAGGAAACACTATACACGTACGGGAAACACTATGCACGTACAGGAAATACTATGCACGTACGGGAAATACTATGCACATACTCATTTCCCTTCAAGGATCCATTAGCTCCTTCCTGGATGGTAGATTATTCTTATCTAGGTCCTCAACCATCGAATTACTCTATTCTGACAATATACCAATGCATCAGGATCATTGTCCAAAGCAATATCCATTCATTACAATCATTGTTCTTTGAAACCACCATTCATTAGAGCTGGTGACCTTGTTTTCGGAATCATTGTTCCTCATTTTATCATTACTTAATAAAAAGTTTTTATTATATCCAAAATTTGGGGTTCTTACACATACCTTCTATATGGAGTGTAGAGGACCTAGGAATTTTGTCTTGAATTAAGAGTGATGAGAAGTGGAAGAAAGAACTTCGCTTCCCCTTGTTTCTAGCTTTGGCCGAGAGCAATAATGCTAGGGGGAGAGTTTTTTTGTTTTTGCTTTTGGGTGTTGGTTGAAATAAAGTAAGGTGTTGGGTGATATGTATTAGTCATATGTATTATTGTATCACATGTTGGCACCCTAGGTAGTAGACTAGGCATGCACCATACTCCTTTGTCCCCTAGAATAATGCACCAACTAATCACTATTCATTGGTTGCTTTTGCATTTTCTAGTTTGCTTTTCTAACAATCTAGTTACATGAAGCTTGCATGTAATATCTTTCCTTGTATTATTATTCCTCCACCAATGCTTGTCACTTAATCTTTAATTCATATCGTATCTTAATTAATCCCTCGTAATAATATTTTGTCGCGTAGAGATTTCCCTTATAATTCCTTAAGTACTTAATTGTGTAAATTCCTCGAATGTCCATAATTCCTCGTCATAATTCTTAATAAATCTTTTAATACTCTAACCATTCTCAAATCCCAAGTCTTATAAATCTTACTAACAATAAGACTCCTGCCTTCACAATCTTCCTTTTTATCTTACATAATGAATGCAACAACATAATCTCTCAGACAATCAATTCTATTAATCAACAGGGATGACTAAAAAGGTTCCAACTTCACAATGTCATATGATATTATATAAAAGAAAATATTACAAAAATTAGGGTTCTTACAGCCTCCCCTCCTTAAAAGGATTCCGTCCCGGAATCAGGTTGAAAACAGTTGGGGGGTACTTTTCATGTATAGTGCTCTCTAGTTCCCATGTCGATTCTTCGATATTCTGGTTTCTCCGCAAAACTCTCACTAGTTTGACAACCTTGTTCCTCAGCACCTGTTCTTTTCTATCCATGATTTCTACGGGTTGCTCTACATATGTTAGGTCTGGTTGCAGATCCACTTGATCATGTTCTATCACATGTCGGAAGTCGGTATGGTAGGGTCGTAGCATGGACACATGGAACACATTATGTACTTGCTGCAAGCTTGGGGGTAAAGCCAATTCATAGGCTAACTTTCCCACTCGTCTCAAAATCTCAACAGGTCCAATAAATCTTGGGGCTTAGCTTCCCCTTCTTACCAAATCTCATCAATCCCTTCCACGGTGATACCTTCAACATCACAATTTCTCCTACCTCATATTCTTTGTCCTTGCGGGTCTGGTCCGCATACCTCTTCTGTCTGTCTTGGGCCGCTACCAGCCGTCCTCTTATGAGCTCGATAGTTTCTCTTGTCTGTTGGACCAGTTCAGGCCCTAAAATCTTCCGCTCTCCAACTTCTTCCCAACACAAGGGAGATCGACATCTTCGCCCGCATAACGCTTCATATGGGGGCATTCCTATACTCGCATGGTAACCGTTGTTGTAGGAAAATTCGATCAACGGCAAGTGGTCATCCCAACTTCCCTTAAAATCGATGGCACATACTCTCAACATGTCCTCTATGGTCTGGGTGGTTCTCTCGCTCCGTCCGTCTGATTGGGGGTGGTATGCAGTACTCATGTTTAACTTGGTCCCCACACAATCCTGAAAACTCCTCCAGAACCTGGGGTTGAACCTTGGGTCTCTATCAGATACAATGCTCACAGTAACCCCATGCCTTACCACGATCTCCTCAGATATCTCATAAAATTTGACCATTCGAAATAATGGGTTTCGAAAAAAACTAATGACTTTTACATACACTCGTCTGTACCGTAAAGACGTAATATCAATTCGAAATCTTCATTTAATAATTCGTACATATCGTGATTGCAAAAATTTCTCATCCACCCATAAAATTACTATTCGTCCAGGTTTCGAATATTCACGAAAATTAGGGTTAATGCAGTCTCCTCTCCTTAAAAGGATTCTATCTTAAGAACCTAAGGAAAATAGTTGTGGATACAATTCCAACTTTACCCTTCCCAACTCTCAGGTTGACACTTCAACCCTTTTGTTATCTCACCTTGGTCTCGCCAACACTTTAATGTTGTTTCTCAACGCATACTCTCCTCGACCTGTATTCCTTATCGGTTGTTCTATGATTAAAAATTTCTATCCCACTACTCACACGTTCCTCTTCTACCTTGTTCATAGTATCCATGTTGAGTCCTTGTATCGTTGGCCCGTGAATGCTTTGTGGTCGTGTTTTGTAATCTGAGACAACGTCAATACGCACGGTATTCCTCATATTCCTTCGCTTGATTAGCAGGCATGCGTTGCCTCCCGTCAGCCGTTGCCACTTGTTGTGGATACTGTATAGTCTTCGGTATATGTCGAACCAGTTCAGCTACTATATCCCTCGTTCATTGACTTCTTCGTAGCGCAAGAAAAGCGAAACTTCTTCTTTCACAGTACGCTTTACAAGAGACGTCCTTACGTTCGCAGGGTGATGATCGTGATAACAACATTCATTTCATTTCTCGATTTCCCCGTGAAATCTAAGGCACGACACTAACTACAAATTCGATCGTCTGGATAATTCTTCTCCCATGTCCGTCAGCCACAGGTCAAATTAGTACATACGCTCAATCTCTTTATTAATTATACTTGAAAGCACCTTCAATATTCGAAGTTTAACCTTAAGTCTCTATCTGACGTAATCACTGCAGAAGCTTTATATTGCACCACCATCTCTTCCGTATATAAATCGATAATCTTCTAAATGGAAGGTCTCTTATAGGTAAATCACTTGGTCCAACAATCATAAATCAACTAGGGCCATCTCTTGGCTCGGTCTTCGGCGACCTACTTATGAAATTCATTATAATTCTGTCCACGTTCAAGATTTTTTTCTTTTTTTACAGGCGGAATTAATCCACTAGATCTCTATCATTCTTCTTTTGGCATGTCGCGTTCGTACTTAATAGTTTGCCAATACCATCCTTCATTTCAGTTTACCGAACATTCCCTTAATTCTCTACACATCTTTTTCCTTCCCCATAATTTAGTCATTTTCCTCTAGCATAATTCTTTATGGTATATACTCTATTTTCTTGGTCAATACTGACTGAATTCCAATTTCGAATAATACCTTCTATAGGTATCGGCCACCACACTGGCCTTCCCTAGGTAATAACAAATTTCTCCATTATACTCCCTGCTCCCTTTTGGTCACCTTCTCTTTCTTATGTTTAGTTCTACTATGAAGATATACTCATGGCACTTGTGGAGAAATTTTCACACTTTTCTCATAAGGTTAACGTCTAAGTTTTAGGCGTGAACGCCATCATGACTAATCCCAGACTCATGGTTAATATATCATATCCCGTAACCTTTATGTTGTTTAGAAGTATAGGCTATCATTCCATTTCTACTGCATCAGCACGCCTCTTAAACTCTTGAAAGACGCATCATCGTGACTCTCAAAGTCCTCTTTTATCATCAAGAATGGCTAACAACGAGGTTGTTGCTAATATCTCATTTCATCCCAAAACTTTGTTCATTAATCCATAAAGGCTTCTGACTCATTAGTCCATTCAAACGATACTACCACAATTTTATAACGTTTATATTAGTGTGAAATGCCAACTTTGACACTGTACAGAGGTCGATCTTGAGTTGGTGAAACCTTCTCTTCAACCTTATCCTTGAAAAATAACAACTACTCATTTTAACTAATCAACAATCCCCTCCATTTCCGGTAAGGGTATCAGTTCTCGATGGTATATGTAAGATGTCATACGCTCGTCCCCCTTCACAACTGGCGCCCATCAGCCTGAGGCCCGCATGCGGCTGCGATTCCCAATAAACTTGATTAGGTGGTAGTCTCGAAGGATCATTGACATATATCCCTGCATCCATTAGCTATTAGGGGCCTGTTAAACTTTATGTCTCTCTATGTGCATCAATCCCTTTAAGCTAAGTAAAGTTTCACATTCTTGCCACGATATTTCTTCCATTCTTGTCCATCTCGCTTTCATGCTAGTTTCCTCTGAGGATATGTTTTACATCGCAATCGATTTGCATTTCCTGGATCAGGAAAAGGCTTGGTAACTCCGGAATTCATTAATATAACATCCTGACAACGGTTGGTAGGAGCGTATTCCCAACCACCTCATCATTTCTTATAACTTTCCCCACACCAATATTAAAGGTCTTGTGGTATGCCCTGACATGTTATTTCTACTTTAATAATTACTTGGCATAACACTCTGGCTGCACAATTACAACATTTGGTTCTTGATCTCATATTGGTGTAACGGTTCATAATTGTACCTCCCGTTCACCTTAGAGTAATCACTTTGAAAGGAATGGTTTCAAAATAACAAGGTCCAAAAGATAATTTCAATAAGAATTCCACATTGGATGTTCCAAGAATGTTGGTGGTTCCAAATACTAGGAGTCTCGATTTTTTGGAGATGTAAGGATGGACAGAAAGAATACAACAAGGTTTATTCCTACCCGTCCTGATAATTCTGTAATATGACACCATAGAGAATGTTGCACAAGGGCAATGATTGTTCGGTACAAAAGTCATAAAGACGGTCTTTATACAATTCTTACATCTGGTGGATACTTTTCCTCCTGAATAATAAGAGGAAATCTAAAGTCGCATTGATGAAGGTCAGCCAATAGAAAGTAATTCTACTCCATGACAATTAAAGAATGAAGTAGTTTGTCACTCAAGTAATCAATGGTTTCAAATGAATTCTCATTGTATGAAATGAAAGAATAAAATATTCAAGTGATATAAAGTCTGATACGAAGATGGGTAAGAGTTCAAGTCGAGTGGGCGACCTCACTAGGTCTCAATCAAGTTATTCGTCCAAACTTTCATCATCATACTTTACCACATGCAAAATGCATTGCGGAATGAATTAAATTGGGGGTTGGACCAGTGAAACAATAACTAGTCCTTTTCAAGAAACACTAGCGACTAGCTAGACAAGATTTTCTAGTTCACCTGTTTGAGACATCATCACCAGCAAGGACAATTAGCTAGGTGTTCTTCACAACATTACAATTTTGAGTAGTTGGAACGATCAACTAGTCATTCATATTGACATAACGACTAGCCAGTTTCAATTGGATAGAACGGAATTTCAACATCGTAGCCGTTGAAGAAACTTTAGGCTTCTCGGGCAACGAATGAAAATAAGAAGTTATTAAGTTTGAAAAAAAAAACTATAGAATCTGAAGAGAATGTTCTAGGTATCGGAACAATCGATAACCTCTCATCAAATATTACTTATCAGTGAAACGGTCCACCCAAGGGTGCCTCCGTACACATGCTTTATCAGATCCGACAATAGAATTAAATTCGGAATACCAATATCAAAATGATATCCTTACTATGATTTCAATGTACGATGTACAATCTCATCTTGAATAGAAGAAATGAATTCATGAGGGACGTCTGGACATTAGATCATCCATGTCCTCAGTAATTTGTTGAATATTTATGAGCTCAACTGAAGAGTGCAGGCATGAAAGAAGCAATCAAATATCGACATCCGTTAAGTAGTATTCGTCGATTAATTAAGGAAATATTCGTTGAACCTTCCTTGGATAATTGAAAGAAAGTGTAAATAGGCCTGAGCCGAAAAATCTCATCATAAATTTTTTGAATAGAATGTTCATGGATCGAATAAAATTACTTCGGATAAGTCCTGCTTTAGGGAAAGTATATCACTGGTTGTTGTTCCACAAGTTTGAAGTAGAAAGCTAGAAGGGTTACCTGATATAAACTAATCGAGGTAACATGGTTAGTGAAAAGTTTAAAATGAAGTAGTGCACCAGCCGGTAGTTACCAAAATAAGTTAATAATCATTCGTGCATCTCATTATCACCATTATGAGGGTAACTCCATCTCTTCATCTTCGTAATACAAGACACCAACTAGTGCGTCTCTCAATCATCATCTTAAAGTCATTTATCGAGTTAGGGTTTCACAATATATCTATCATTTCCGTGCTTTATCTTGAAGACCAAACTTCACATCATTTCGGGGACACCTGCTAAGTCCATAGGGTCCTACTTCATGCCTTCCGTCATGAATCACAAGTGGCCAGTTCCCCCTGGGAACAGATCAAAGAGATCTCTCAGGGATCTCATTGCAGTCCATAGGTTCAGTGGCGGGTGTGTGTATGTGAACATATACCAAAAATATTGAGGTCTACAATACATATATACGTAGTCCCTGATAACATCTCTATCAAAGGATCCCACTCTAGACCCGCTGGTCTTTCTTTTGGGTAGACTCCGAGATCACTGTATCGCTCGTTGCAACCATATTCAACTTCTCTCGAGTCCCTTTGTTAATTCTACTTGTTTGTTCTCTAAGTTGAACTACCATGCTCTAGCGTCCGAATCATGCGTGGAATTATCTAGCACGCTCGTCTTATGATAACATCCTCGTACAACACATGCAAAATGCGCCATGAAGGGTAATGAAATCCACAACGACATAGTGACCAACTTTCAGGTAAACCCGTTACTCATCGAAAATCGGATCTTGTAGCCAAAGTAAAAGACTTTCGTTATTCCAAGTACTAAGTACTCTTAATTATGTAGGGAAGTCTAAACTCCTTGATTCTTAAAAATGCCGCCTCCTAAACTGTGGAGGACTATGGGCCACAAAATTTACGCCAGCCTGGTCACCCGATCATTTTGGCAATATCGCCTCTACCTCAGCTGCTCTTGAGGCTTCGCACTGCTTCCTATATCATTACCTATGATAGGTCATGTACGACTCTCAAATCTCTATTCATCATTCTGAAGGTCTTTAGGGATTCTATTGACCCTATTATAATACCTTCAGTAACACTCCAGTCCATTCTACTCACCGGTACCTCTTCCGGTAGTCCAATCATAAGTTTACTACGATCTCTTATGTCATCTCCTACTTAGACTTAACTCTCAACACTTTCGTTTCTGAGTACTGTAACTTATCGCTCTGATACCATTTCTGTAACGCCCCCAAATCTGAGGTCAGAGATTCAGGTCGTCATGCCGCCATCCAATCTTATCAAACCTGTATTAACTTTACAACTCAACAATACATCCATCCAGACCTCAATCTTACACACAAGCAAGTTAGAGCCTCAGCAACGATAATCAAAAGTGCCGCTAAATATTACAATTCATTTGTACAAATCAGACTCTTACGCAATTCCACTTATACAACTATACTTGAAGACAAGTCTTACTATTACAGTTGAAAACCTATCAGACTTACTCTGTGGTATTTATCAGAAACTAAATCATCTCCGGGGTAAATCTTCTACTCCTCTTCTGCTGTTGCGGAGTTAACCGACCAAATTCTTCTCTTTCTGAAAAGTTTTTATAAAGCAAGAATGAGCTACATAATGCTCAGCAAGTTCACCATTTTGTAAAATAATAATGGGGTTTATTTCGAAAACATTCCCAACTATATGGGTATATATCTCAGATTTTAAAACATAATTGGATACTGTATATGTCCGAGTTTGAATAAAACATCTATACTCACTAAGGAGCTTTAAGAATAGCATATGAACCCTTTATAAGGTTCCCATTTCAACATAACTCAAGTTTGAAAATATATACATATGAGTATATCATTTTCGGCAAAACACTCTACGATTAACATACTGTACAGGGAATACATCATTGCAAACCTCTTTCCTTCCATTATCTTAGAAGGTTTCTCATACAAAAACATTTCATTCTTTGAAACAATTGCAAGAGTGCACTAACACGTGCAAATCTTTTATAGAAAATCTTGCAGTTCTAGATACTGCCCGATGTCAATATTTTCTCATCAAAACCACACTATCGGCAACTTGGCACTTAGGCCCAAGAAGCAGTGTTTGAGTATTTTTCCAAAGTGGAGGATGGGACTGAAAGAAAACATAAAACCTGACAGGGATTGACGATGATCAGTCGCCACATCCAAGTCCAATAATCTGCGGGTCTTCTCTACCGGTAGAAGGATAGAAACTACATCCGTAACTATCCCTCGGGTGAAAACTACATCCGTAATCACCCTCGATGAAAACGACATCCGTAATCATCCTTCGGCAACACCTGGGCCGGAATAATAATTGATGGACCGCCTGGCTCACGGCCGCTTACACATCCCGGGAATCGTTCGTCAACGGTTCCCACACCTGCCAGAGTCCCTTTTTCTTTTTTTTTTCTTTTGAAAACTTGATTTTAATTGAAAACAGAGTAATTGAGGTCCGACATCAGTCGACCGATGATTCTTGAAATCATACAAGAAGCAGAATCTGACCGGGGGTTTTCGAAAATGTTTTGAGTTCGAAAGAGTTCGAGTTTGAAAGTATTAAATGTATCTTGGATTAACTTTGTCTTTGAATAATGAACAATAATTAATCAATAATATTTTAAGATTTCATATTAATAATTAATAAAATAATTATTCGATAAAATAAACTTTTAATCCAAGATAGTGTTTCGAGTATTTACAAAGATA
This sequence comes from Saposhnikovia divaricata, assembly GCA_036435485.1. Classification (NCBI taxonomy): domain Eukaryota; kingdom Viridiplantae; phylum Streptophyta; class Magnoliopsida; order Apiales; family Apiaceae; genus Saposhnikovia; species Saposhnikovia divaricata. Next base: position 129,380,137 of record CM071594.1, on the reverse strand, counting down.
TGAAAATAATTACTTGAGTATACGATACTCCCCGAATGACCCTTCGGGTTTTCGCAATCTAGTTACGATATAATAATATACCGCTCCCCGGTCAATAGTATATACGGACCGCTAAGACCTCTATTGCTAGAGTCGTTGTCCGAGGAAAACATTTCAATCTAAGTTCAAGGGGTACAAACATATATGTACTTATACAATCTCAATTGCATCAATACTTCGATAAACATAACATTTGATATAGTTGAAAACTACAAACACAACAGTGAAAGTCCTTGTATATGTATAAGTTTTGAAAAGTAAACTTGCCTTAGTTTGGTTTGGGTGGTCGAGCGTGCGGAGTCGAACGATCTATACATAAGCAATAACCGCTCGTTAGTACCTTAACAATATCTCTTTGATTAGGGGGTTTTAGGGGGTAATGAATTAACTTAATGACTTCGTCTTATGACTCTTTAGCCCCACTATAGGTTCATGTCATCACTCGATTACGCTCGTCACTTACTCGACTTAATTTAATTACCACGTTCGAATCATAACCACTAACCCTAGAATCATGTTCCACTAATCGACCTTTTTCCATTGCGCGAATTTTACTCTAGCATTTTTATAAAATCCAAAAATTCATATTTTAATCCAATTCTTTTTGGGTGGTCTTCACCACTGCATTCCCTAACTTCTCAAATTTTTCCATGATCCCACATATATTTTTAGGGGTTTAAACAAGGTTCACAAGGGGGTCACTTAGTGCAGTCCGGAATCCAGAAACACAATTCACTCCTCCGGCCATAACTTAAAATCTATACATCACCTAGCCATGAACCTTACATTTCCAGAAAATACATTCAATTATCTTTCCAAAAATATAAGGTAGGACATCAGGGGACAACATTTGAGGGTTCAAAACCGTGTTACAATACAGGTCAATGCTCCTGGACAAAACTCAGCAAGCACATACTACTTAGATCAACCATTTTTCACCATTCCACAACACAACCAACACTAAATACACTTAGTTCATGGTTCATAACACTCAAGGAGATATATATATATTATCCATAATCATAAAAGTCACAATCTCAACATCAAAACTCAAGATCCATGTCATCCAATACTTATACAACCAAGATTAGCTCATATATACATGGATCTACTACCAAACATTATAAATATTACATAACCAAAAGGGTTTATGATTTTTATACCTTCTTGAGTAGCTAAAGACCTTGGGTGAGCTTTACAACCACTAAGAACACTTGGATGAGCCTTTAAAGACCTTAATCCTTCAAGATCTAAAAGATAAATATACATGGTTACTATTCACTCAATTTTCAACAATTTATAACTCAAGATTGGATGGTTAGAATGGCTTGAAATTCATAGCATACCTTCTATATGGAGTGTAGAGGACCTAGGAATTTTGTCTTGAATTAAGAGTGATGAGAAGTGGAAGAAAGAACTTTTCTTCCCCTTGTTTCTAGTTTTGGCCGAGAGCAATAATGCTAGGGGGAGAGTTTTTTTGTTTTTGCTTTTGGGTGTTGGTTGAAATAAAGTAAGGTGTTGGGTGATATGTATTAGTCATATGTATTATTGTATCACATGTTGGCACCCTAGGTAGTAGACTAGGCATGCACCATACTCCTTTGTCCCCTAGAATAATGCACCAACTAATCACTATTCATTGGTTGCTTTTGCATTTTCTAGTTTGCTTTTCTAACAATCTAGTTACATGAAGCTTGCATGTAATATCTTTCCTTGTATTATTATTCCTCCACCAATGCTTGTCACTTAATCTTTAATTCATATCGTATCTTAATTAATCCCTCGTAATAATATTTTGTCGCGTAGAGATTTCCCTTATAATTCCTTAAGTACTTAATTGTGTAAATTCCTCGAATGTCCATAATTCCTCGTCATAATTCTTAATAAATCTTTTAATACTCTAACCATTCTCAAATCCCAAGTCTTATAAATCTTACTAACAATAAGACTCCTACCTTCACAATCTTCCTTTTTATCTTACATAATGAATGCAACAACATAATCTCTCAGACAATCAATTCTATTAATCAACAGGGATGACTAAAAAGGTTCCAACTTCACAATGTCATATGATATTATATAAAAGAAAATATTACAAAAATTAGGGTTCTTACAATGATATTATATTTGGTTCTACTAATGAAAAGTTAAGTGCTAAGTTTAGCAAGCTTATGCAGTCTAAGTATCAGATGAGCATGATGGGTGAACTAAATTACTTTTTAGGCTTGCAGGTCAAACAGACTGAGACTGGTATTTTCATTAATCAGTCAAAGTATATCAAAGATCTTTTAAAAAGGTTTGACTTTCAAGATTGTGCAATTGCAAAGACACCCATGGCAACAGCCACTAAGCTAAACTCTGATTCTAAGGGAAAGAGTGTTGATAACACTAGCTATAGAGGCATGATAGGTTTCTATGTTATATCTAACTGCAAGTAGACCAGATATAATGTTCTCTACCTGTTTATGTGCTAGATTCCAAAGTGATCCTAAAGAATCTCATTTAATTGCTGTGAAGAGAATTTTTAGATATCTTAAGGGAACTCCAAATCTTGGTTTGTGGTATCCAAGAGAATTTGATTTCTCCCTAATTGGCTATTCAGACTCTGATTATGCAGGGTGTAAAATAGACAGGAAAAGCACTACAGGTACATGTCAATTCTTGGGAAACAGATTGATTTTTTGGGAAAGCAAGAAGCAACAATCAGTTTCAACCTCAACTGCAGAAGCTGAATACATTGCAGCAGGCAGTTGTTGTGCTCAACTCCTTTGGATAAGAAATCAGTTGATGGATTATGGTATGACACTTAGTAATATTCCTATGTTTTGTGAAAATACTAGTGCTATCAAAATTGCAGAAAATCCAGTTCAACACTCAAGGACTAAGCACATTGATGTTAGGTATCATTTTATTAGAGAACATATTGAAAATGGTACTGTGGAACTTCATTTTGTTCCTACTGACAAACAGCTTCAGATATTCTAACTAAACCACTTGATGAGGCTACATTCATTAGATTGGTTAGTGAGTTAGAAATGTTAAACTTTTAGATCTTTAACATCTTCACAAGTAGCAAGGTATGTTGTTTCAGCTTATAGACTTGATATCTTTGTCAGGATCTATACTTGACTGTTAAATGCTTAAGCTGTAACATCTTACTTTGATAAATTTTAGTATGATAGACTTATTAATAAACATCAGGATCAGGATTGCTATCAGGATGCTGACGTCATCAGTATTGACATCAGGATTGTATCGTCAGTATCAGGATTGTGAAATTTGTGTGTCTTACTATTTCAAATCCTGAAGATCATTCTATACAGTGGTTTAATTCTTAGTTTTGTTAAGTCTATGTTATCAAGTTTTACCACATATATACTGATAATTTATATTATTATTCAGATCAGTCAATAAACAACAATAGACAAGTAGATAATAAGAAAACTTGTATTTTCATTAATCAAAAGCATTACATACATGGAAATGAAATACAATTCTTCTTTTTTTCTAACTACTACTGATAATCCTATTCTTGTCTAAAGTTGGGACTTTTGAATCTTGCTTCTTTCATTTGTCTAAGAGACAGGACAAGGGGCATCTCAAGATCCGCATTAGTGATTTTAAATGCCTCATCTACTTCTAGACCTCATCTCAAGATGACTTTAATGAGAGCAGCTGACTCATCTTCATGCTTATTGAAGAAAATGAATAGCATCTCCATCAAGATCAACCTCAGACTCTTCGCCAAATTCTTCATCCTCAAGGTTTGAAGAGATTAGAGAAGGATTTTGTCCGACTTGTAGATGTTTTAGAGGAGATTCTTGGAAATCATCTGGGTTAAGACCAACCATATCTAACTCGATGAGAAAAGTCATCTCTTCTAAGAGATAGTTCAATTGCTCCTAATCATCAAGAGTAAAGAACTTCTCAGTGGTAATGAACCAAAAGCTAGGCTCCATATGAAGATTTAGGTTGAAAGCCATGGTGTAAAGAGAAAAGAATGAAAAGGTTTTGGAGTATGGCATAAGGCGTTAGTTTCTTTTATAGAAAGACGTGGGAAGCTGAGCAGTCGTTTGGGGGTTATCAATGCAGTCAGTCATAATTATGTGTGACTGTATTTCTTATATTTTCAAGAAATGTTGAATGTATCTAACCAGTTGATTTTGTTCAGATTTTATTTATTTCTTTTACAGGTAAAAGAAAATGCCACGTGGAAACTCCATTTAGTCTCTGGAATCAGGATGATATTGATCAGGAATACGAGTATGTTCACATCAGGATTAGTAATTCTTTCTATTCAGAAATCACATTGAATCTTGTGATTATCTTGGTGAGAAGATCACATCAGGAGAGGAAGCTGATCAGTATTGACTTTTATCTTGATTTTACCTTGATTTATTTACTTAAAATCAATTTTGGATTTTATTTTCCAAAAATCGTGGGTAACTGCATTTTTCAGGGGCTGACACCTGTCAACCTACGTTTCAACGTGGGATAATGGGCTGAAGGATTTTTGAAATATAATTATTTTGAAACTCTAATCGTGTAATTGCTTTCTCTAATTTCATTTTCTAAAGCAAAAACACTCTTGAGTTTTCAAAATCACTAATCAATTTCAAAGCTTTCTTAATTTCTTTTCAGATCAAAATGGCAACTAAAAGAAGACTACCCAAATCAGTAGCTTTCAAGTTTGGTGACTTTGATTTTATGATGAACATTCATGTTGCAGCTATCACCAACAAGGAAGGGGTGTCAACTGATTTTCACCCAATTATGGACTTTATGGCGAAAGGACCATTAAGTTATGCCTTAACAGCATCTCCACAAATTAATCAAGTAGCTTTTTCACAAGCTTGGGAGAATGCTGAGGTAATTGATTCTACTCAGAGTTAATCAGGTAAGATTGTTCTACCCTTAGGACAAGACTCGTTTGATATTACTGAATATGTTGTTCATTCAGTACTTCACTTACCTGTTAGTACAAATTTTGAGAATGTACCATCTGATGAAGATGTTAGAACTATGTTATCTGAGTTAGGTTATAATGGACCTCTAGATAACATGAGCCAGTTAAGATCATTTCTTAGGAAAGAATGGTCTTTCTTCTTTGACCAACTTGCTAAATGTTTTACTGGTAAATGTAGTTCTTTTCAACAAATTACTGATGTTACATCTTACATTGCATATGGCTTGCTTTATAACAGAGTAATTAATTTTGGTCACATTATCTTAAGTCAGATGTGTATTAAACTTGGGTCAAGAGATCATGACAGGAATATGGTTTATTATCACAGATTCATGCAACTATTTATTAACCATTTCATTCCTGATGTTGAAGCTAGATTTGGTAGAGAATATTGTGTTTCTTTTTATATACAGCAAAAGAGAATCTAGATGAAATACCTGTATTACACTATCCAAATCATGTTCAGGTACTTCTAAGAACTCATCTTCCTACTATCTATAATTCTTCTTTCTTTGGTGGTGAAATGACTTAGGAATCTCAATTGGAGGAGAACCCCCCTGTGTCTACCCAAGTAGCCAAAAACATTACAGTCTCTGAAATAATTCTAGAACCAAATTTTGATCCACAGCCTATTGTTTCAAAGAAGCCAACCTCTGGTGTTTCTCAAAAGACATCAGTTGTAAAGAAGAGGAAATTTGTTGTTTATAGTAGTAGTTCTAGTGAAGATGATGATAATATATCTCTTGCTGAGAGAGCAGAATTGAAGGCTGCAATTCAACTTTTTAAGCTAGGACAAAGAGATAGAACATATAGACACAGCCAGGCTGCAGTCTCCCAGAAGGCTGTAGTTCTTAAAAAGGGAAAACAGTTACTGGATACTGTCTCTCATAAGACTGTGTTTATTGAAAAAGGATCTCATCCCAAGATCACTTCTGTGTCTACACCTCTTGAGTCTTCTCAAGATAAATCTGTTGTTCACTATACTAGGAGAACAAGGAGAAAGATTCATTTGTCACCTACACACAGTGTCTAGTCCAACTAACATTATGCAGGTCTCTACAAATAAGGCTATATCCACGTCAGTATCTGACAAGAGAGATCTGGATCTTGATTCTTCATGGGAAACTACATTGACATACAGACTGGCTATGGAACTTATTTCTCTAAAAGTGAAGCTTTCCAGGCATGTTCTAGATTTTCTGATTGAAAGAGTTCCCAAACTTTCATTTCCTGAAGAATATGGACTGTTACATCAAAGACTTGATTTAATGAAGATGTACTTCTATGTATCAGTCAGAAAGGAATTGCATAAGAAATTTGGACTTCCTTAGCATGTTGCACTTCAATCACTTCATGCATATTTATTTGACAAGGATGTCATTGTTGAAGATGCTTCAGCTCAAGGTGAACAAGAGGAGGTAGTTGATAGATGGAAGTAGTCAACAGAAGATACTATTGCACCTGTGGTGAATAGTAGGATAGATCATATCACAGTCACTGCAACACAAGAACCATCTAGTCAGAGGTTGGATGACTCAGGAACTGTGATTGATGATGCTGGAAGGTCTTCTGTGATGACTGAAATTGCAAGTGAGAAGCCCTATGATAAGGCAGGAATGACTTTGATTGATTTTCTTGAAGATCAAACCAATATTGTTCTTTCAGAGTCTATCCACCTTGAGGGTGTGTCTCAGCAACCAACACTTAAAGACGGTGATATACTAGCTATGGTGTCTAATGAAGTATTACTGAAGACATCAGAGTCTAGTGTAGATCTTGAAAGTGGTATACTGGAGCCTGTAGTCTCTGGAAAAAAAGTAGATGTTTGTAAGGGTTCAGAGACTATAGCAGCTCACTCCTTGGAGAAAACCTCAAGCCCCATGCCATATGAGGAACCCTCACTCAGGTATAAAAACTTCTTCTAACCCCTATCTTTCTGTAGGTCATGAGAGCACTTATCCAAATTTGAGTGATACACTTGAAAAGATGGACAAAGATCCACACACAGAGAGGCTGGCTCCTGACCAGGCAAAAGGAGAGGTAGAAAGAGTGTTGACTTTAGATAGTCAAAGTGAGAATGATGGTAAGGATGATCAACTCCATAGTGAGGGAGAGAAAGTTAGGAAACCACCATTGTTTGATTTCTGGGATCAGGTTTTTCCTGAATCTTGTTCTGAAAATGTTGGTATGGATGCTGGTACTTATTCCTTTATCAAGATGTATGAGAAGAATGATTTAGCAAAGCACAATGCAAAGCCAGAAGTTAAAACTCAGAAACAAAAAGAGAGGCTTGTAGGAATCATCAACAGAAGAGATGAAAAGCTAAGACAATCTCTTACTCCACATGTACTAGAAGATATTCCTAATGATCCTAGTATTCCTTTGTATGTACTTCCAATATCAGCTAGAATTGAGACATCAACAGTATCTGATCAATCTAAGGAGGAGTTAGGATTTGTAAATGTTAGTACACAGAATACTGGTGAAGGACATGATGATCATGTTTCAGCTTCAGAGCAGAAAAGTGAAGATGTGTGTACTTCTACTAAAGTATTATTACTTGAATATCATTCTACTCCAGTAGAGCATGCTACACAGACAACTTCTTCTACAAGGATTGAAGATAAGGTTATTTCTGCATCTGAGTCTGAAGATACAACAAGCACTTCCAACTTTGAAGTTAATTCTGGAATTCTAAAGGATATTTAGAAACCTCAAATTACTATTCAACCGAGACTTCAAACACTTGAAGATAACCAAGTCACTATTATGGAAAATCAAGCAGTTCTGATGAATCTTATATCTTTTGTTACTGAATCTCTCAAAATTAATGTTGCTGATGTCAAAAATGGGGAGATAAAAAACAATTCAGAGGCAACAGACTGGGGGAGATGAACAGACTGGAGATAAAGGAAGAACTATGAGTGACAAAGGTGAATCTCAACAAGGAAGTGGAAGCATCAAATAGTAGAATTCTTTCTTCTAAGTACTGAATACTATGTCTACATCTGAAGAAGGAGGTACTTAACTTCATGATCTTAAATTCATAAATTCTATTCTAGTTGAATTGTCATATGTTTTGACATCTACAACTTAGATTTATGCTTCAGATTCTAAAGCATAAATAGGGGGAGATTATTAGGAATAATTCATAAGTTGTGATGTTGAGAATAGAATTTTGCTTATGCTTCTTGTAAATCCTGATCTTATAAAGGATTTAGCACTTTTTATAGGATATATGCGTTAGACAGTAATCTGTAGAGTTTAGTCAGGAACAGCAGTGCATCAAGGACTATATGTCAGAAACTGAGATCAAATCCTGATACGCCAAGTCAAATATTGATGGATGTCAAATCCTGATGCAATGTGGAATCCTGATATCAGTCGTGTTACTGATGATGTCATTATGGATGCTACAGAAACTGGCAAGTGCTATAAAACAGGATCGTTGTTTTGAAGAACAAGCAAGAAGATATCATGAAGGAAAGAATTTTCTACTGATGGAAACTATCAACTGGACGGCAGAACATTGTCATGTATAGATCATTACTTTCTGTTAGTAGTTGATAGGTAGCATTATAAATACTCTCTCTATATCATTGTAAAAGAGTGGATTTTTGAGTGCATATCATGTGAAGCTCTGTATAAGGTTTGTATTCGAGAGTTCGAAACAAACAGAGAGAGAGATTTGTATTGTCAGTAGCTGCTAAAGGTATTGTACACCTTTGGTAGAGTTTTTATTTGATTTATTTAATACAAACAAAGTTTGATTCATTTGTTTGTTCTTGTTCATCTAATCAAGCAAAAATCAGACACGATTATATAACTTGTATTCAACCCCCCCCCCTTCTACAAGTTATTCGATATCCACTTACTTTCATCAAATGCTTCATCATTATACTCGAATCCCTCATCAACATCATTAAAACTATCCAATAAATTCTTAGTTCCCGAAGATGAAGACTCTAAATAGACATTTCCATCATTTGCATTTATATTATTATTATCCTTTTTGGTATTTTGCTTTCCATCTCTTCATTTTATATTAAAAAAAGATGAATTATTATATGTACTTCGTAAACAGTGAGATTAATATAAAATGTTTACCTGATATAATGATGTTTGATTTCACAAAATAAGAAATTCGGATCGACTTTTTTGGTCATGAACCTGTTACCAAGTGCATATCAAGTACAATATTTATACCATAAGGTTATCATTTATTAGCTATTCAAGACAAAAAAATCCATATAGTTTAATACAAATAGGATACCTGTTTTCTTGGAATCATTTGGTATACCGAGTCGAATTGCTTTTCTTTTATGAGAATTAACATGTAATTTTGTAATACCTTGTCTCATAATCGATCATTGTCCTGGTACAATATTATTGTACTATATTAAGTAATTTGACAACAAATGGAATATAGCAAGAAAAAGTAATTCATACCATTCGTGTGAGTTTGATAATTCTGATCATTTGAGTGATATATTATTTGACTTTACGGATCAACATTCTCTTGATTACTATTTGTTATATGTTCAGTACTCTTTAAACCTGCAAATTTGAGAGTTAATTTATAAATTGATATGATCAGAAATTAGCTTCTCCAATGTTGATTACCTTTACCCTGTGTCGTATGTTTTGGAAAATTTGTTCTCCGAAGAATTTTATCCATAGATGTGAGAGGTGTTTTTGCAGACACTGAGATTCAAGTAACCACATAAGTTGCCTTCCAAAATAATCGGATAAAAGAAACAAATCAAAAGCATTTGGTAGATAAACTCTTATTAAACATGTGTAAAAATTTGATAAACTTACAATTAGATATACAGGATAATGGAGTACTTTGGCTGGAAAAGGCATGGTTTACATTATTCTTTGTTGGGCATTGACTGCCTCGAGTTGTTGTAACGTGTGCAATCTGATTTGCAAACAAATTTGTCTGATTTTCTATAAAAAAATGTAAATCAGTTAAAATTATACAGATTTACACATGTAAACTTCATAGAAACAAATCACATCAAATGAGTTACAGACCTTCATTCCGCAAAGTCTGGTAATATCAGCACTAAATGAAAGAATGAAAAAAAAATTCTAAAATGGCAATATATAGTGATAATTTTACCTTGTTTGTCAAAACGACTTCCTACACTATTAGTAATATCAGACATTACCAATGGTCTTCTGGAAGTAGAATCATGAACAATATTAGTAACTGTAAGAACCCAAATTTTTGGTAGAATTAAAACTTTTTCATTATGATTAAGTGCATCAGTGAATAGTGATTTCAATGAACAATGGTGTTAACGAATGGATATTTCTATGGATAATGATTCCAGTGTATATGGGTATTTTCAAAATTATGTAATTCAGTGGTTGACGATTTAGATAAGAATAATATATCGTCCAGGAAATGAGTTGGTATACCCTAGAGAGAAGTTGTGAAGTGAGTTAGTGTACACTATAGAGGAGTTGAGAAACGAGGAAACCAAGTATAAACTAGGGAAGTACAGAGAAAATAAGTGTATGTAAACGAGGACAAAATTCAGAGAATCCAAATTTATTTATTCTAACTTTGACAAAGGAGTCAAGAATATAATAATTGGATTATTAATGGAGAATAGAGAATATTAGAATTCAAAGGGAGGATATATTATGAGAGGGAAATAGAATTGAGAATAAAATCCTAGAGTTAAAGGGATTGAGAACATTTGAGAAATCGTGAGAACATTTTTTTAAGAACAAGAAATAAAGGAAACAAACGAGGAATATTGGAATTAATATTTGTTCGAGGGATTGTGCTACACTAGATTATTAGAGTGCAACATATAAGTTGTAACATATTGATTTTATTAAATAGATAAAGGGGAATCCAATGGGTGCAAGATTTGAAACCAAAATGGAGAAGGAGTAAACAAACCAAAGATGGAGGACGTACTTGCACTTTGGAGAGGATAAGGGAAATCTAGTGGGCCAATAAGAGGAGGGCAACACATTAAAAGAGATGCATCCAAAGTTATAGATATATATTACATGTAATAGTAGGCTAGTAAACATAACAAAACAACAAAAAGAACCAAACCCATTTCATTTCTTTGCCTCGGCCAGAATTACAGCAGCTCATTAAAACAGCCATATCTCCCTCATTTCTCAAAGGAATCCTGTGTTCTATAGCTTGTTGGAAAGGTATTGAGATGCTCTACAACTCTTCTTCGGGAGTCTCGTCCAAAAAATCATGGTAAGACCCTCATTTTTCCGATTCTTTCAGGAGAGTAATAGTAATTCCGAAATTACTAATTGGTTTTATTGTTTTGTTCTTAAGGTTTAAGCTATATAAGGACTATCTAAGGCTTGTTAAGTGTTTATAAACACTTGATAGTGTTTGTAGAGCTCCCAAGAAGGTAAACCCTTAACCCACCTTTGAGTTTTATATAAGATTTGATGGTGTTTATGAGTTGTATGCATGATTTAGAACATGTATGTTATGTGGGTGTTAGGAACATGTAAAAATAATTTTTGTAGCTCCTAGACCTGTTGAGACAGTGAGGAAGATGATGAATAGTGACCATGAGTGTTGGGTAGTGATTGAATGGTTGTTTGGGTTGTTTGAAAATTGGATTATTCATTTTTAAGCCGTCGTAATGTCGAAATTTACTTAGGTCCTGAAAACAGAGCATGTCCGTGACATTAGCTTGTTGTCAAGGTCAAGCACCTGCCATGTACTTGTAGATCTTGATTCATAGATCATTTTGGCGAAAGAATCGTAACATTTTGATTTACGGTTTAGGAGATATGGTCAAAATCGTAAAAGTGGTTCGTAAACGCAAGTGTGAGTTCGTAACTTCAATTGAACCTCTTTAAAATGAGATATTCGGTTGCGAATCTTAGTACTAGAGGTCATAATGAAGATGTGAGAGAAGACCTCATGTTGAAAGGATTATTTTTCGATTTTATAAAAATGTTTGAATCAAGGTTAAGTGCGAGGGAACCCCTTAGAGAAGTACTTGGTTATAACTTTGAAAACTACTTGGTAAAACGGGCGAACGAGACACGATTTCTAAAACGAACTCTCGACATAAGTGTTTGTTGACAAGCATGGACTTAGTGTGAGCCTAAAGCGAGCTAGTAATGCCTTGGTTGTGTTTCGCTAACGTGTTTAGCATTGAGTTATAAGTGGATTATATAGGGGATTAATCGTATGTTTTTCATTTGACTTTGTCTAGATCATTTGACACTGTCACAAGCCCCCACCACTTCTCGAGCATCAGGCAAGTTTTCTAAACATACACTTTTGTGGTATTGTTGTATAATACTGCATTTGCCATATATAGTGTTATATAGTTTTGCGATAATTTTATTTCATGTTAAAATAGGATTTGAATTTTGAATTATATACGAGCTTTGAAGTAAAGTGTTTGTAAACCGGTGTATCTTGTAGCTCTAGAGATAAGAGCATATTTATTGTTTCGACTCTAGACCAGGAGTCGGTATTTTGAGATATAGAGATAGTCGTGGAAACCCGGAGGGATTCCAGCGGCAGAGTACTATTTCTTTCGAGGAATGTTATTAATTAGCATTATTTATAATTCCAGAAAGTATTAATTACTTAGAATAAAATATCATTCAAGGAATGTTATTTGTAGAATAATTTATTTAGGATTTAATTCTTAATAAATATTATTTAAATATTTATTAATATTCCAAAATTATTTAAAAATCATATTTATTCTTTAAAAAAATTCATTCAAAGGTGTAAAAATTAATTTAAATATTTTCTGACCTTTTGAATTATTATAAAATGATTTGAGACTTATAAAATATGTTGAGATTCTGTTTATACTTTACATAATAAAGATATTTACGGAAATGTTTTATTGAAGTACCTTGTAACTTCATCTTTTAGATTATATTGAAACTTTGTTCGTATTATGCATAACAAAGGTTTTCAAAGATTATTATGAAGATGATATAAAGGTCCCCATGATTATTTTTAAATAAACCCTTAGTGGGTAAAGGCTTCGCTTTACCTTCCAAACTTGGGGAACGAAGCTTTTGGGAGTAAAAGTGTGATTTCTCCCTTCGCTCATCTCTTGAATGACTTCAAAACTCCGACTAATTCCCCCGTATATTTTCAAAATGAATGCATTGGTTAAGAAAATCTATTGACGAAGGTCAACCCACACATCTGACTTACTTCCTCAAATACTTCCGAAAGTAAGGATTCAAGGTTGAAGTGAAGCTATTGACTAGCCGTACTAGGGATCTGGATAGGATTCTTCAAGGGACTGGAGGGACCTGGCACCTTGTGTGATAGGGTATGTGTAAGAAGGACCTGGCACCTTGTGTGACATGGTAAAATAAGAATGTTGTGAGAAAAGTCCATCAAAGCGAAAAATGCGGTGGGACAATCCAGCATAAGACCAGAATGATGTCAGGTCCACGACTTCGAAAGAAGGATCGCTTCCCGTCTTCTAGTAGCGAAGTTTGTACGATATAATGGTTGATCACCTTGTATCAGGTGTACTCCAAAATAGTCATGTTCTTCCAATTGGAATTGTGCTGCGATACTGTAATGAAAGCCCAGGTGCTCTATTACCGAGAGTGTTGGTAGAGTCTTGCGTTTTCATTGAATAAATTATTTTATTTCAAAAAATCTTCTCTGTAATAGAAGGAAGGTGATTGGAACATAATAATGCAAGGGCATGTTATATGAAATTACTATGCACTATCTCCTATTGAAGTGTCATGGTTACAAATGTTTCAAGAATGTCATTAGTATAAATTGCTACGGCAAGTATGAGTTGCATATATCTTTCATATAAAGATAGTAATTGATATTTGAAGTACTACGATAGTACTGTTTTGAATATATCCCGATGAGGAAATAATTTCAGTATCAAGATATTTTGACAATTATTGTCTTATACTCGTTTTATTCTTAGTTTGAGTTAAAGACAGATTTATGCTATTCTTTTATTACCTTGCTGAGCTTTCGCTCACTCTTGCGATTATTTTATATATTATATAGCAGCTAAGTATGATGCCAAGGACACGGCACACACCCCGTAAGCAAGTGGTAAGCGCAAGGTTTTCCCTTAAGAGTTTCTAGCAGTGATCTCGGAAGTAGTAAGGACTAGCCGGATCAGGCTACAGTTCTGTTATTCACTTTATGTATAAGTATGAGTTATGTAAGAGGATCATGAAAACCAGTGGGTTAAGTTGTTAATGTGCCTTTGCTTAGAGATTGCATTGGTATCAGATTCAACAAGACATTTGGGTATTGTAATAATAACATTTTATTCCGCAGATGTTTTAGTGTGTCATTTCTGAGACTCTAACCTGTGTGTGTGTGTGTGTGAAATGTATATTATGGGGTCATGAGCAGGCAGATTATGTATATTGTGAGTAATACATATACAGCGTGGAATAATGGATTGTGACTACCCTATATCCCTGACCCCGGGTCTGGGGGTGTTACAGAAATGGTATCAGAGCCTCAGGTTACAGTCCTCAGAAACGATGGGAGATCGAGTGTTATAATACCCTTAATGATAATGATAATACCTAGAGCCCAGAGTGAGTTTGTAATCGGGTTATAGGATGTAACCCTGACTGTTTTAGATTAAGTCGCGAAGGGACTTCTTCTGGGAAACTACACTTATGACTTCTCGGTTAGTAACCTTGATTCATATGAGTTATAGATGGACGGGATTCTGAGATACCAGACCCCGAGGCCTTCGAGTAGGCCTGTGATGATGTGTTCCTTGAGATGGATGAAGACCCGACAGAGGAGGATCTAGAGGAGAACCCCATGGAGGGTCAAGGGAAGAATCTTTAGTGGTCGATTAAGTGACGAGGTGAGAGTTTAGAATTGTTTTGATTCATCAAGAGATATGACGAAGAGAATGGAGTAGAGTCTCCAGAGCAGATGAGATAGAGGCGGTATAGCCAGTAATCGGTGGATTGATTCGACTTGAAAGAGAATTGTTACTCGTAGTCAGTTATAGTTGCCCATAAGGAAGCGGCATACGTATGAACCAAGATGTTCAGATTTTCACGAGCGATTAAGGGTACTTAGTTACCTGGAATTGTGGAAGGAATTGCTTTGCCTATGAGGTTTCAATCCCCTACGACCAGTAATTCCACCGGAAATAATGCCTATTACATCATTGAGAGATTTTATTATCTCGAGGAGAACTTTGGGTATTTGTACCACGCGAATCTTATTGTAAGACAAGCACGCTAAAACGGGACCGCGAACGAGATTTACCACCCTCAGGAAACCAGGAGGGAAATTATGAGGATAGAACTGAAAGACCAGAATTAGATCCAGAGGATGTCATCGAAGAGAATGGGAACTAGAGCGAATTCTGTGGATTGGATGGAACAAGTTAGCTGCTATATGCGTGGTGGACACCTGAACTACCGTGATCAAGAAGGTAACCCAGTAGGGAATCTCATGGACCAGTTTATGCCTCTGCTTATACAGAACCTGAACCAACACCCAAGCGTGCAGCAATCCGGCGATCCAGTTTTGGATGCCTTTAGAGCTTTTCGATCACTTAAGCCCTCAGAGTTCCAAAGAACTACTGACCCCGTAGAAGCCAGAGCCTGGCTGAGAGAAATGGAGAAATGCTTTGAGATGTTTAGGATTGCTGAGGAACAAAGGACTATTTTCGCCTCCTACCTTCAAAAAGGAGAGGCAAAATGCTGGTGGGAAGCTAGGAAGGAATTGGAAGGGAGAGGTGTTATGACGTGAGAGAGGTTCAGTTAATTATTTCAGGACAAGTATTTCCCGAGATTCCTGGAAGCCGGATGGAGTTAGAGTTTCTGGAACTGAAGCAGGGTAATATGACTGTACTGGAATATGAGGCAAAATTTTCTGAACTATGTAGATTTGTACCAGAGTTCGTTAATACGGAAGCTAAGAGAGCCCGAAGATTTTAGAAAGGGCTAGGATAGTGGATTCAGAATAAGGTGGAAACACTTGAATTGACCAACTACACTACGTTAGTGCAGAAGGCATCAATCTCGGAGGCAGGAAGTGATCAGAGTCATAAAGAATGAGAGGAAAAGAAGAGGAAAATAGGTAACCAGAAAGGGAATTCAGCAGGTAGGGAATTTTCGAGTAAGTTTAGACGAAAGGCGGTATTTTAACCCAGTCGAAGCTGTGGGTCTAAAAGACCTGGAAGTAGGAGTGTAGGCCAGAGTGGTCAGTAACTGGTGGGCCTTACTCTAACCTATCTCGACCCCACTGCCAGATTGTAATGAATGTGGAAGGAAACATCTAGGCATGTGTAACACGCAAGGAGTAACATGTGTGAATTGTGGACAGCTAGGGCATTATGTTAATACCTATCATGAACCCCGTGCCAAGACCAACCAAGACACTACCTATTTCAAATGTGGAAAGCTTGGACACAAGGCTAAGGAATGTCCATCTGTTGAACCAGCTATACCAAGAGTTAATAGGGTTACCTCCAACAAGTAGCCCATTGCCAGGACCTTTAAATAGCAGGTACCCTCCTATACAGTTCAGATAGAGCTAATGTATTGTTGTACATCAAGATGTTACATGAAAATTAAACCTTAAGGCCGAGCCGCTAAGGGAATAATTAAAAGTGGAAATAGTCAATCGAGAGATTTTCTGCCTATAAGCCTGGTACATACAGGTTGTGAACTAGAAATATGGGATTGACATTTTTATAGATTGGATTCCTTTCAAGTTGAGAGAATTTGCTATTGTAATAAGGATGGATTGGTTGGCACCCAATGGAGCGAAATTGATTGTAAGGGAAAGAGAGTAATAATGAGGGACGGAGACAGATTCAGAGATTCTTGAATATAGTTCAGACTAAGAAATTATTATGCCAGAGATATGAAGCTTAATTAGCTCTTATAGTTGACGCCGAGAAAAGAGACACCAAGTATAAAGAAAATTACTACGGTTTTGGGAGGCTGTACAAGGTTTTAATGAGCTACCTGATATCGATTTGGATGGCATGAGCTACCAGATATCGATTTGGATGACATGAGCTACCAGATATTGATTTGGATGACATGAGCTACCAGATATCGATTTGGACGACATGAGCTACCAGATATCGATTTGGATGACATGAGAATGAATACCGAGTATTCAGGGTACAGTGCCGTATCTCCAGTTAGCCCTAGTGGAAATGAAAGAGCTAGCGACTCAGTACAAGAATTGCTGGGCAAGAGTATGATAAGACCCAGTGTACCACCGTGGAGAGCCCCAGGGTTGTTGTGAGAAAGAAAGATGTTAGCATGAGAATGGGTACCCATTATCGAGGATAGATGATTGTTTGACCAGCTGAAAAATGTTGAGTATTTTTCCAAAAATTTACTTGAGAACTGGATATCACTAGTTGAAGATTAAATCCGAGGATATACCCAAGATTGTGTTTCGCAATAGGTATAAACACTACGAATTTTTAGAAATGTCGTTTGGATTAACTAACGCACCCGTAGATTTTATGGATTTAATGAATTGAGCATTCAAGAAGTACCTAGATAAATTGTTTATTGTAATTATTGATGACATCTTGATCTATTCAAAGACAGAAGAAAAGCATGTTGAGCATTTAAAGGATAATATGAGAGGATCAGTTGTATGCCAAATTCTCAGAGTGTGAAGTCTAGCTTAAGGAAGTTCAATTTTAGGACATGTGGTTAATAGCAAAGGTGTTTTAATGGATCCTGCTAAAATAGAAGTTGTCTCAAATTGGGAGAGACCAACTATGCCTTTGGCAAGCTATTATAGAAGATTCGTACAAGATTCTGCTAAGATAGTAGCACCGGAGACCCGACTTACTAGAAAGACTAAGAAATTCTAATGGACTCCTAAGTATGAGGAAGGTTTTCAGGAACTGAAAAAGAGGTTGGTGTCAGCCCCTGTGTTGGCCCTACCAGATTATAAGGGAGACTTTGTGATTAATAGTGACACTTCTCATAAAGGTTTAGGTTATGAACTTATGCAGCACGACAAGTGTTGTGGAATAGAAAGTAGGGTTATCAAATTGCGGCTAGGGTTCGTGAGCTTCGTGCTTTAATGGCTGCGCTTGCGTTATCGTGACCTAATTCGGGTCCTCACAAGATGCCTACGTATCTCAGAGTTGAGAATCAAGCCAAGACGTAGTTCTAGGTGATGGTGCCCTCGAGGCTATGGCGGCGAGAGCTCACCTAGAACGCAGTGGCTTGTATGTCCTTATTCGAGGATTAAGCCTAAACGTGGTGGGTAACGTATGGAGCTGTGTCCAAAACGTAGTTCTGGGATGAGGGGTCTGGCCCTTTATATAGGCTGTAGGAGCCTTAGAATTATAGTAGGTTTTGGAGACTTGATGAATAAGTCACCGTATTTGAGGAAGGTTCTGACTCCTTTCTTTTAGGAATTAGTTTCCATGTCGAATTAGGTGCCTTGGAGGTTACACAATATCCTCGGGATATTCTAGGACGTTCCTTGATTCTAGAACGTTCCTTATTCACAGATCAGGCCCATGTTAGAAACAAGCTCATACCGGGCATCCCCGGTTCGGGCTGTTCTTTGTGCTCAATCATTAATTACGAATTTAATGCCCAACTTAGGTTTCGGGCCTTAATAATGGGCCAATAAATGTAGCATTAATTCTATCTTTAGGGTTTATTTTTCACCCATATCATTTGCCACCCAACTTCTGGGAAAACTTGTTTTCGTAGAAGTTTAAGGTCACACTAGCCCTGCCAGGGTATCGTCTCATAGTGAAGTGTGGAGCGACCTACACATTCACAATGACTAAAATTCTTTCCCAAGTTAATACTTAAGAAAGTTAAACGTTCCTTGGCCTCTCGAATCTTTCTCATAAGATTTCTGGGCCTTTCGGGAATAGGATTTGTGCCGTTTTGAGCTCAAAGACACTAATCCAAGTGCAATTCGTGCATAGGATCCTTTATCATAAATTCATTAATGATTTATTTCCCTCAACTTATCTAAATTGGGGTTTGTATCAGGCGGTCGTTGCTCATAAGCCTTAATAAGGGCTAATTTTTGAGCAAAAGAGGCTAATTTGGCCCTAATCGGGGCTAAACAACCCTAAACGGGGCTATAAAGGCCTTGATTGTAAGAACCCCAAATTTTTGGTAGAATTAAAACTTTTTATATTGATGAAAGAAGGAACAGTGATTCCGACTACGAGGTATTAACAGTTCTAATGTATGAATGTTGAATGGATATAGATTCAATGATTACATGTCAGGAAGAATGCAATGGGTTGACAACTTAGATTAGAATAATCTGTCTCCTAGGGAGATAAGATATGGGAATTCCAAATAGGAGAGTTATCCTCATGTCATCCAGATCGGTATCTGTTATTAGTCCAGTGGTTCCGTAAAAAGGGTTAAGGAACGCCCGAAAGAGAACAAGGACATTTTTTTAAACATAAGAAATAAAAAGAGAATAAACCATGAATAGTGTTTTTGGTGGAAATAAGAATATTATTAGACGACGCTATATAGAAGTATTCAGAACGGATTTCTGAGTTCGTATTCATGATCCAGGGGCGAGATAAGTGTATGTAAACGATGTCGGAATTCAGAAATTCCAAATTCTATTTTGGTGTAATATTTGACCCGATAGTGAATTATATATTATTATATTCAAGAAAGGAGATATTAAATTTGAGGATTTGAGGATTTAATATTTTAGAATTTTAAGATATTTGATTTGAGGATTTAGAACGAAAACCACTAAGACAGTGAAACGAACATTCTAGAAGCCGCTGAAAATTTGCAACGAGATTAAGCGATTAAGCGAACGAATTATGGATTTTGGATTGAGTTTATAAAAAGATTAAATATCCTACACGATCATGAAGAGAATTATATCAGTTGGATGGAATGATTTAATCAAATATTAAATCAAAACAATTTAGGATTTAAGTGGGTAAATCACTTAAATCAATTCAAAGACATAACAAATATCAACCAAGCTTCTTGAACAGACCTTGCACAAGACCCAAGGAGGGAGCATACCACTTTATGAGATATTATCCAAGAGAAATCACTTTATGCTAGATGAGTGCAAGAGAAGTCAAGCCAAACACCATTCTCTCCATTTTCTCTCAACTGCCCAGCAAGAACCACCTTGAAAGCAAAATTCATATCTCAATATCTAGAGATTTAAAAATCACCAAACTTTAACCACAGCTCCCTCATATCATGGAGAACATTCGCTCAAAATTTCATGGCCATCTAATGAGTATAGCCTAGTGAAATAACCTCCCCAAGTTGAAGAAACAAACTGTCCAGATTCATGACAGTTTCTGTGACTATTTTCAAATGGCCATATCTCGTTCGTTTCTCAATGGAATTTCGTGTTCTTTATATGGTTGGAAAGCTGTGAAGATTCTCTACAACTATCCTTTAGAAGCCTCGTTCAGAAAAGGTCGGTAAGGGCCCCTTTTTTCATGTTCTTCCAACTGAGTTATAGCAGATCCGAAAATTCTAAGAATGTTCTTGATGTTTGTTGTTAGATTAAGCTTGGTTAATGTTATACAAGGATTAATCAAGGCTTAGTAAGGTCTCTACATCCTCCATGGAAGGTATAACCCTCATAAACCCTAGATTATACTTTGAGTTTTGTGATTGTTCTTAGTGATCTTAGATGCGATTTGATTATAATGATGATATAAGCATGATTTGTAGTAGATTTAATTGATTTAAGAGATAGGATGTATATGGTGGTGAGATCAGTGGTATTATGGACTGGTTATGATGTATGAATGCCCGGTGTGGCTTGGTTGATGTTTGGTCGTGATTTAAAAATTTGGAAACGTCCGATTTATAGCCGTCGTAATGCCCGAATTTCGTTAACATTAAGAAACCAAGCATCACAGTTGATAAAACTCACTGCCTAGCTTCGTAAACTGCCATGATAAGATAGATCATGTTACAAGCTTCGTTTTGATATAAAATTCGTATGAAATGGACTTACGGTTTAGGAGTTATGATTAAATTCGTAAAAATGGTTCGAAACCGTAAACGGAAGTTCGTAACTGAAATTGGATTCCTTTAATACTACTAAATCAGTGGAGAGTCTTGATAATTAAATATTAAAGGTAAAGAGGAGGGTGTGAGAGAAAACCACATGTCGAATGGATCGTTTTCCGATTTGATAAAAATGTTTGAATCAAGGATTAAACGCGAACGAACCCCTAGAAGCATACTTGGTTATGACTTTGGTAAATGACTTAGAAAACGGCCGATAAATCTTAAGGTATAATCTTGGTTCGTAAATGACCGACCTTAGAACTTACATGACTTAAGTATATACCAAGTGTAATTATAGTGACATGCCTTAGTAGCGGACGAATGTCGGGTCATAAGTGATAATAAAAGGGAGTTACACTAAGAGGTGTATAACGAGATAACGTGACCACGTGTTTCGACTTAAGTTAAGTGTATACTTAGCCTTTTAAAAAGTGTTAAGTGATTGACCTCGGTTATTGTGACTATTTATAGATCACCGGAGTGACACGAGGCACACTACCCCTATAGGATTGCCAGGCAAGTCTTCAAAACTTTGAAGCTGTTGTTGTGATAATATATATATATATATATATATATATATATATATATATATATATATATATATATATATATATATATATATATATATATATATATATATATATGATTCTGTTTACATATGCCATAGCATGCATGCTTGTTTTCAAAGTATATTGGAATACTTGTTCCCTGAGTTGATATTGGCCTATAGACTAGATATGAATTATCAGTTATAAGCCGGATTGTTGCATTAAGACCCTTAGTGAAGGGCGTATGATATTCATTCTTTAAATATAGACCGGGAGTTGGTATTTGAGATATAGAGATAGTCGTGGAAACCCGGAGGGATTCCAGCGACAGATTAATATTCATTTTGAGGACTGTTATTTATGAACATTATTTATATTTCCGTAAAGTATTAATTACTTGGAAATTATTCGAGGAATGTTATTTAAACATTATCTCAATCGGGAAGTACTATATGAATATTATTTTGAATATTCATTCGAGTTTATTTATTTACAGAGTATTAAATTTTTTATATTCATTTGAGCTTAAATTATTTAAATGAATATTAGTTTCGAATATTCATTTAGAGTTTGTTTATTTAATGAATAATTACTTTGATATTCCTTGGAATTTTATTTATTGAATGAATATTACCTTCGAATATTCATTTAAGGTTTTATGTACTTGACGAATATTATTTTTAAAATATTCATTGGAAGTTCTATTTACCTAAGGAATATTATTTCGAATATCCCTTTAAGGTTTTGATTACTAAATGAATATTATTTGGATATTCATTTAGAATATTAATTATTAAATGAATATTATTTTCAAATATTCATTTAAGATTTGAATTATTTATGGAATATTATTTCAAATAATTATTTGAGTTGTTTATCATTTTGGATATTCATTTGAGGATTTATTTATTTAAATAATATATATTATTTTGAATATCCATTTAAGAAGAGATTTATTTGGTAAATAATTCTATATATTCATTCGAGGATTACTTACGAGCAATATTATGATTTATTAATATTCCTTAATTATTATTGATTTAATAAATACTCTTGGAATATTTAATTAAATTCTTTTTACAATGATTTATATTATTCAAAGATTATCTTTCACCTTCAGATATTATGTACAATATTTCAGAGTCTTTTTATGACTATTTTATCAAGGGGAGGTTCCCAAAACTTTATTTTCATTTAAACCTATCTTATAAGAAGGTTTAAATACTCGCTCAACTTCGAAAAATATATACTTGCTAAACTATCTTGTAACTCACATCTTGATTCTTTCAAACATCGATATGAATCTGTTTGGTTACCTCCTCAACGCTCGAGGGGTAAGAATTGATGGAACAAGTTTATATCCATTAACAAGCATCAGCTTGGGAAATATTGGTGAATTTTCCTTTCCAACTAGATACGACTACTTTGTGGAGTCCTATCAACAAGTATTATACTTGGGGAAAGGGGGAGGAACTTTACGTTTCAGAGTTATGGATGTTAAATGAACTAGGAGATGCGTAAGTGACCCAGTGGCGCCGGTCCAGCAAATGGCCCAACCGTTGGCCGAGGGGGTTCCAGAGGGCGGTAGACAAGTAAATCCGTCGGTGCTTCCTTCTACACGTAGAGAACAAGAGGTGGGGAGCATAACATGCGAGTGATCATCGTGTAAATGCTATGTCTCCTGGCGCGTCAAACTCCAGTATTAGTTCATCTCTCAATGTTGGAAATTTTCTGCAACAATATCATTGTTGGCAGGTTTGAAAAGTGTTTAAGCTGGAAATGCAATATTTTTCCTGCAAGTTCCTCTATTATGAAAATTTGATAATATCTTGCTTATCTTTGACATAGCAGATATTTCTTCAGAACAAATATATTATGAGTTACCTTGTAACTTCATCTCATACCTTATATTGGTACTACGTTTGTTAATGCATGGCATATGGTTTCAAAGATACTTTTGAACTGTTATATATTATATTTCAGTTACATATTATCTTTGGTGGGCTATTGCTCACCCTTGCTTTATATATTATATCACAACAACAGTTAAGTCAGATGGCCGCACAAGGTGCACTTGGTACGTGCAGGTGACCGTCACCAGAAGATATTACTGGAGGTCCTAGCTGCCATTGTTGGGAAGAAGCTATTGGTAGGCTAGTGGTTAGATTTGTATAGCAAAGGTATTTATTATATGACACATACATATGGATGGCAAAGAGCATGTAATAGTTATATTGTAATTCTTTGGGTTGTAAGAACTCAATCTTGTGATTAATAAAATTTGGTAGTTACTCTGATTTCATCTCTGGGACTATAACGGGTGTGTTGTGTTGTTGTTTGGGGTCACAAGGTTGTAATTTCAATTATATTGGTTTTGTGGATGGGAATTGAGACCGTAATGACCAGATCCCTGACCCCGGATTTGGGGATGTTACAGAAATTGTATCAGAGCGAGCGTTATAAATCCCAGAGATGACGTGACGTTAAAACAATAAATTCACTAAGATAATAAGAACTCTTGCCAATTTCATAGTCGGACTACCTAATGTAGTGCTGACATATAAAACCCGTATGGGAACTATTATGTATCATGATAGTAACTTAGCTCGTTTTCGTACCAACTAGTAAGGCGACAGACCTTGAGGCGTACGAGCAGCAGCGCGATGATGCTTGATTATATGCTGACGATCGAATGGCTGATTCGATAGAGTACCCTACCAAGGACCTGAAAGAGGTTCCAACAGAGGAGGAGAATCCTGTTAAAGAAAGGGAAGTTTACCCTCCAGGATATGAGAGCTGCAGCCAGAGAGACAGTAAGAGTTAAGATTGTAGTGCTCAGAGAAGTGAGCATAAAGAACTGAGATATTATTAAAGAGACATATTGGATTCATAACCGGACTGCCAGATGAATGCCAGCAAATAAGACGAATTGGAAGGATCACCTGAGGTCTTATATGGAGGTAGATAAAGATCCTTAGAGACCTTCAGACTAATGAGGAAAGAGTTAGAGTGGTATATGATTATCAAAGACATCGATAAAGGATGGGGAGCGGAGTCTCCAAGAGCAGTTAAGATAAAGGCGATAAGTGCCATATCATTTGATAAATGGGTTAAGTGTGAATATTGTCAATAATAATTTGCCATGAGTAGGCGGATTTCATAGGTTAAAAGTTATGAAACCAAATTGAGATTGATGAGGTGGTTTTCTTTAGTGAGATGTCCATTTTATGAACGGATCAACTTAGAAAGTAAAGACATTGACAAGTGATGGCCTGAGTGGATAAAGTTACATATGGAAGTAGTAAGCAAGACAATGATCTCAGAACCTACAAGAGGACAAGACATGTGAGTCAATGATAGAACCTGTAACAAGACTATCGTCAGAGGCCAAGAATAGGGTTATTTTAACTCAATGGAAAGATGAACCAGAAACATTAGATGCATGTGATTCAAAGGAATATTAATTCTTTCTTTTCCTTGAATGGATCATGGTAGTTACCTTAAGTTATTCCAACACTGAATCGTGAATGGATCAAGTAAGACGCTCAGTGGCTAAGATGTAACTGAGAATGTGTTATAGATGAAATCTAAAGGAGCAAGTGTTTACCAAGTTCTCGGAGTATGAGATCTGGCATAGTTTTAATGGAATATTAAAAATGAGGTTCAGTTATTAGGACATATGATCAATATTAAGCAGTGTTGGTTAACCTTGCCAAGTTAAAGACAATTTCAAATGGAGAAAGGTCAACCACACCAACAAGAGTGGGAAGTTTCACAAGATTCACAAGGTATTACCCAAGATCTGTTCAGAACTTTACAAAGATTGCAGTCCCGTAACCCGACTTATTTGTAAGATTAAAAAGTCTAAATGGACAGGAGAAATGTGAGAAAATCTTCCTGGAGCTAAAAGATAAAACCGGTGACGACCCAACATGGATGTTGCCTAATGATTGTGTGATATATTGTGATGCACCCCATACAGGTTTAGTTGGCATCAACTACTAGGACGATTATGTATCGGGAAGATGTGACATGTTTCAGTTGAAACTTTGAATTCCCTCCTATGGAATATATATTAGGTTTCTTTCCAGTGGTTAAATTTCCAACTTTATGTCAATCATTTCGTTATTATAACTGTGTATGGTTAAGACCGCCTGGTTGTTCCTAGAAATATTCTTCGGGTATGGAAATGGACCTTCTTAGTATTACAAGTGGGTGGATAGATTGACTATAATTTCCCTAATTTTGGGATGGAATTCGACACATATTTGGCAAACTTTGTCTTTCTGATTATCAGAAGACGCCATTGAAAAGAGTGAGAACTAGAGAGAACCTTGTGATTGGGTAAAGTAGCTGCCGTATGGATTGAGGGACAGACCCCGATTATTACGATTGATTATAGAGATAAAAATTATGAAGTTGAGATTGGCGGAAAAAGGGAAGTGTAATTAAGGAACAAGCCGGACTAAGAAATTCCGGGATTGACTTAAATGAAAAGGCTGTTATGCCAGAAGTGTTAAGCTTTCGTGGCACATGGAATTTATAAGAGTAGTTGAAAAGATATATAAAGGACAGGTGACCGGAGACGGTACCGAGAAGTCGATTGAGACTTATATGGAGTAAGGTTTTGAAAAGATCAAAAGGTATCAAAGAAGAAGGCACTATGCCGGAAATTGCTAGAAAAGTAATGCTATTCGACAATCCCTAAACGCACATATTTTAGTGTGGCTAGTTGAGGCCAAGTCACAAAGGATTATCAAGTGACTTGACTAGCAATGAAAGGACAAAGCGGGGTTGCTTCTAACCAAGCGCCAACCGCGAGAACTTTTGATGTAAAACAAATTGAGATACATGATGATGGATTTTATAAATAACCTGGATGTATTAGGACTAAGAATGGTGACCAATAAATGTTATAAAGATTGTAAGAGATAGTGCAGTGTGAGGCATAAATGATATTTGAAGCTTAGTGCCTCAAGAAGAGCAATAGATAATAAGAGATTCACGTTGAACACGACCAATATCATCCAGAACATCCTTGCTACCATTACCAAATTCTCTAAGGACGAGCACTTAGACATATGATTAATAATCTTACCAATCTGTCATACCTGTGATGCTTGAAGCTCTTCTGCAATTTTATCTACTTCATGTGAAGATTACATCTAGTTTAGGAAGTATTCCTTATGGGTAAGGAATAGTGGTTATTTTGCCTTCCTGAGGGATGTTGATTTGGCAATTATGAAACCCGTAGGATTAGATACTAAAGCACTATGTAAATGAACACGATGGTGATTCAACCATGGACTACATTAACGTAGTGGTGATTCTTCTAAGAAATTAGATGATAACAACTGTGGAAATGTCGGAATGAAAGACAGATAGATTGTATTGAATCTAAGTTAAAGAAATCGTCCAGGTTTATTTCGGATGGTTTAATTTTGGGAACGACATGATGCTTGAAATAAATGATAATGCCATGATAGTTTATAGAGTGATTATAGTATAAATTGAAACCAAGTGACTGGTAGAAATGAATATAGAATTGAGAATCAATAAAAAAGTAGATATGCGGACTCCTGAGAAACTCCAGAAATGAGGTTAGAAAAGTATGAGATTGACATTGGAGATATCGGTCATAATGGAAAGCGGAAATTTAAAGCATAAATGACATAAAGATTAACTCATGTTAAGTTTGGAAAAGTCGAGGAAATTTGGAATAGATGGATTGAGTAATAAAGAGACTCATGGAACGAGAAAGTGAAATCTAGATGGTTAAACCAAAGAAAGTTTGACCCCAAACGTGTTACGCATATTGAGTAAAGGTGAAGAGTGTTCCACTAATAGGATGACTGTGGAGTTAAATAACAGAAGTGAATGAGAATCAGATGATAAGATGGATGTGATTGGTAAAGAAAAGATAGGGAGATAATTATTAAATGTGAAGCAAGGGGTTCTATGAATGAATTGATGAATGGGTTTTTCCAGCAAACTCTCGGGATGACAACCTGATGGTGCTAGTATTATGAATATGAAAGAGCCAGTGGCATGGAATGCCAGTAACAATAATATCAAGCGAGAAATCCAAGATTTAACCTGAGAGGTTGAAGGATTTTCCAGAAGTAAGTGATGCTAAGATCGAATAAGAGAATAGGTCCATTGAATGATGGGCAGAGCAGCGAGGACATGTTGACATGTGAGATTACGCTAAAATAGTATTTAATGCGAATACGATTACTTTCTTCTCCAATAAACCTCTATAGTTCAGAGGTAAAATTCTAAATATGATATTTAAAATTTTCTATAATTCTTTGAAATTCATTTCTTTTCTTTCCTTTTCTCTTATTTATCTTCTTCTACATTGAGAAGAACAACCCTTTAAGGAGGGGAGGTACTGCTACGTGACTACCTGTCTATGTGATATGAGTCTAAGTGGAGTACCATAACTTGTCTAAATTGTTTGTCAAGTACTAAAGGCTGGCCACCTTCTGTACTAACTATGCAATAGGACAAATGTTCATTGATCACAGCGATCTCTCAATAAATTCTTCTAAATTCTATATATTGATCGAGATTGCGAAGATTAAAACGATCAGGAAATGCGTAGTTACGAGTGATGTTATCTCCGAATTCACAGCGCGATAATAATACCGAAGTCATTGCCGGTACCAATAAGGAAAATAGTGTATGACTGGGTAAGAGCATAACCCGGATAGTGTGTTGTACGAAAAGTAGCAGAGATTGAAGAAAAGGGTAAAGGATGTATTGTAGCACTAGTAAGATGTGCTGAAAAAGGATTGGGATTGATTAAGGATTGACTGGAGAACTGGAAAGTGAAATAACCAACAAATACCCAATTGTCTTCTACCTGATTCCGGGACGGAATCCTTTTAAGTAGGGGAGACTGTAAGAACCCCAATTTTTCGATAGAATTAAAACTTTTTATATTGATGAAAGAAAGAACAGTGATTCCGACTACGAGGTATTAAAAGTTCTAATGAATGAATATTGAATGGATATATATTCAATGATTACATGTCAGGAAGAATGCAATGGGTTGATAACTTAGATTAGAATAATCTGTCTCCTAGGGAGATAAGATATGGGAATTCCAAATAGGAGAGTTATCCTCATGTCATCCAGATCGGTATCTGTTATTAGTCCAGTGGTTCCGTAAAAAGGGTTAAGGAACGCCCGAAAGAGAACAAGGACATTTTTGTAAACATAAGGAATAAAAAGAGAATAAACCATGAATAGTGTTTTTGGTGG
Organism: Saposhnikovia divaricata; assembly: GCA_036435485.1. Classification (NCBI taxonomy): domain Eukaryota; kingdom Viridiplantae; phylum Streptophyta; class Magnoliopsida; order Apiales; family Apiaceae; genus Saposhnikovia; species Saposhnikovia divaricata. Next base: position 129,351,268 of record CM071594.1, on the reverse strand, counting down.
AAATAAGAATATTATTAGACGACGCTATATAGAAGTATTCAGAACGGATTTCTGAGTTCGTATTCATGATCCAGGGGCGAGATAAGTGTATGTAAACGATATCGGAATTCAGAAATTCCAAATTCTATTTTGGTGTAATATTTGACCCGATAGTGAATTATATATTATTATATTCAAGAAAGGAGATATTAAATTTGATGATTTGAGGATTTAATATTTTAGAATTTTATTATATTTGATTTGAGGATTTAGAACGAAAACCACTAAGACAGTTAAACGAACATTCTAGAAGCCGCTGAAAATTTACAACGAGATTAAGCGATTAAGCGAACGAATTATGGATTTTGGATTGAGTTTATAAAAAGATTAAATATCCTACACGATCATGAAGAGAATTATATCAGTTGGATGGAATGATTTAATCAAATATTAAATCAAAACAATTTAGGATTTAAGTGGGTAAATCACTTAAATCAATTCAAAGACATAACAAATATCAACCAAGCTTCTTGAACACACCTTGCACAAGAACCAAGGAGGGAGCACAGCCACTTTATGAGATATTATCCAAGAGAAATCACTTTATGCTAGATGAGTGCAAGAGAAGCCAAGCCAAACACCATTCTCTCCATTTTCTCTCAACTGCCCAGCAAGAACCACCTTGAAAGCAAAATTCTATCTCAATATCTAAAGCTTTAAAAATCACCAAACTTTAACCACAGCTCCCTCATATCATGGAGAACATTCGCCCAAAATTTCATGGCCATCTAATGAGTATAGCCTAGTGAAATAACCTCCCCAAGTTGAAGAAACAAACTGTCCAGATTCATGACAGTTTCTGTGACGATTTTCAAATGGCCATATCTCGTTCATTTCTCAATGGAATTTCGTGTTCTTTATATGGTTGGAAAGCTGTGAAGATGCTCTACAACTATCCTTTAGAAGCCTCGTTCAGAAAAGGTCGGTAAGGGCCTCGTTTTTCATGTTCTTCCAACTGAGTTATAGCAGATCCGAAAATTCTAAGAATGTTCTTGATGTTTGTTGTTAGATTAAGCTTGGTTAAGGTTATACAAGGATTAATCAAGGCTTATTAAGGTCTCTACATCCTCCATGGAAGGTATAATCCTCACAAACCCTAGATTATACTTTGAGTTTTGTGATTGTTCTTAGTGATCTTAGATGCGATTTGATTATAATGATGATATAAGCATGATTTGTAGTAGATTTAATTGATTTAAGAGATAGGATGTATATGGTGGTGAGATCAGTGGTATTATGGACTGGTTATGATGTATGAATGCCCGGTGTGGCTTGGTTGATGTTTGGTCGTGATTTAAAAATTTGGAAACGTCCAATTTATGGCCGTCGTAATGCCCGAATTTCGTTAACATTAAGAAACCAAGCATCACAGTTGATAAAACTCACTGCCTAGCTTCGTAAACTGCCATGATAAGATAGATCATGTTACAAGCTTCGTTTTGATATAAAATTCGTATGAAATGGACTTACGGTTTAGGAGTTATGATTAAATTCGTAAAAATGGTTCGAAACCGTAAATGGAAGTTCGTAACTGAAATTGGATTCCTTTAATACTACTAAATCAGTGGAGAGTCTTGATAATTAAATATTAAAGGTAAAGAGGAGGGTGTGAGAGAAAACCACATGTCGAATGGATCGTTTTCCGATTTGATAAAAATGTTTGAATCAAGGATTAAACGCGAACGAACCCCTAGAAGCATACTTGGTTATGACTTTGGTAAATGACTTAGAAAACGGCCGATAAATCTTAAGGTATAATCTTGGTTCGTAAATGACCGACCTTAGAACTTACATGACTTAAGTATATACCAAGTGTAATTATAGTGACATGCCTTAGTAGCGGACGAATGTCGGGTCATAAGTGATAATAAAAGGGAGTTACACTAAGAGGTGTATAACGAGATAACGTGACCACGTGTTTCGACTTAAGTTAAGTGTATACTTAGCCTTTTAAAAAGTGTTAAGTGATTGACCTCGGTTATTGTGACTATTTATAGATCACCGGAGTGACACGAGGCACACTACCCCTACAGGATTGCCAGGCAAGTCTTCAAAACTTTGAAGCTGTTGTTGTGATAATATATATATATATATATATATATATATATATATATATATATATATATATATATATATGATTCTGTTTACATATGCCATAGCATGCATGCTTGTTTTCAAAGTATATTGGAATACTTGTTCCCTGAGTTGATATTGGCCTATAGACTAGATATGAATTATCAGTTATAAGCCGGATTGTTGCATTAAGACCCTTAGTGAAGGGCGTATGATATTCATTCTTTAAATATAGACCGGGAGTTGGTATTTGAGATATAGAGATAGTCGTGGAAACCCGGAGGGATTCCAGCGACAGATTAATATTCATTTTGAGGACTGTTATTTATGAACATTATTTATATTTCCGTAAAGTATTAATTACTTGGAAATTATTCGAGGAATGTTATTTAAACATTATCTCAATCGGGAAGTACTATTTGAATATTATTTTGAATATTCATTCGAGTTTATTTATTTACAGAGTATTAAATTTTTTATATTCATTTGAGCTTAAATTATTTAAATGAATATTAGTTTCGAATATTCATTTAGAGTTTGTTTATTTAATGAATAATTACTTTGATATTCCTTGGAATTTTATTTATTAAATGAATATTACCTTCGAATATTCATTTAAGGTTTTATGTACTTGACGAATATTATTTTTAAAATATTCATTGGAAGTTCTATTTACCTAAGGAATATTATTTCGAATATCCCTTTAAGGTTTTGATTACTAAATGAATATTATTTGGATATTCATTTAGAATATTAATTATTAAATGAATATTATTTTCAAATATTCATTTAAGATTTGAATTATTTATGGAATATTATTTCAAATAATTATTTGAGTTGTTTATCATTTTGGATATTCATTTGAGGATTTATTTATTTAAATAATATATATTATTTTGAATATCCATTTAAGAAGAGATTTATTTGGTAAATAATTCTATATATTCATTCGAGGATTACTTACGAGCAATATTATGATTTATTAATATTCCTTAATTATTATTGATTTAATAAATACTCTTGGAATATTTAATTAAATTCTTTTTACAATGATTTATATTATTCAAAGATTATCTTTCACCTTCAGATATTATGTACAATATTTCAGAGTCTTTTTATGACTATTTTATCAAGGGGAGGTTCCCAAAACTTTATTTTCATTTAAACCTATCTTATAAGAAGGTTTAAATACTCGCTCAACTTCGAAAAATATATACTTGCTAAACTATCTTGTAACTCACATCTTGATTCTTTCAAACATCGATATGAATCTGTTTGGTTACCTCCTCAACGCTCGAGGGGTAAGAATTGATGGAACAAGTTTATATCCATTAACAAGCATCAGCTTGGGAAATATTGGTGAATTTTCCTTTCCAACTAGATACGACTACTTTGTGGAGTCCTATCAACAAGTATTATACTTGGGGAAAGGGGGAGGAACTTTACGTTTCAGAGTTATGGATGTTAAATGAACTAGGAGATGCGTAAGTGACCCAGTGGCGCCTGTCCAGCAAATGGCCCAACCGTTGGCCGAGGGGGTTCCAGAGGGCGGTAGACAAGTAAATCCGTCGGTGCTTCCTTCTACATGTAGAGAACAAGAGGTGGGGAGCATAACATGCGAGTGATCATCGTGTAAATGCTATGTCTCCTGGCGCGTCAAACTCCAGTATTAGTTCATCTCTCAATGTTGGAAATTTTCTGCAACAATATCATTGTTGGCAGGTTTGAAAAGTGTTTAAGCTGGAAATGCAATATTTTTCCTGCAAGTTCCTCTATTATGAAAATTTGATAATATCTTGCTTATCTTTGACATAGCAGATATTTCTTCGGAACAAATATATTCTTGTAACTCATCTCATACCTTATATTGGTACTACGTTTGTTAATGCATGGCATATGGTTTCAAAGATACTTTTGAACTGTTATATATTATATTTCAGTTACATATTATCTTTGGTGGGATATTGCTCACCCTTGCTTTATTTATTATATCACAACAACAGTTAAGTCAGATGGCCGCACAAGGTGCACTTGGTACGTGCAGGTGACCGTCACCAGAAGATATTACTGGAGGTCCTAGCTGCCATTGTTGGGAAGAAGCTATTGGTAGGCTAGTGGTTAGATTTGTATAGCAAAGGTATTTATTATATGACACATACATATGGATGGCAAAGAGCATGTAATAGTTATATTGTAATTCTTTGGGTTGTAAGAACTCAATCTTGTGATTAATAAAATTTGGTAGTTACTCTGATTTCATCTCTGGGACTATAACGGGTGTGTTGTGTTGTTGTTTGGGGTCACAAGGTTGTAATTTCAATTATATTGGTTTTGTGGATGGGAATTGAGACCGTAATGACCAGATCCCTGACCCCGGATTTGGGGATGTTACAGAAATTGTATCAGAGCGAGCGTTATAAATCCCAGAGATGACGTGACGTTAAAACAATAAATTCACTAAGATAATAAGAACTCTTGCCAATTTCATAGTCGGACTACCTAATGTAGTGCTGACATATAAAACCCGTATGGGAACTATTATGTATCATGATAGTAACTTAGCTCGTTTTCGTACCAACTAGTAAGGCGACAGACCTTGAGGCGTACGAGCAGCAGCGCGATGATGCTTGATTATATGCTGACGATCGAATGGCTGATTCGATAGAGTACCCTACCAAGGACCTGAAAGAGGTTCCAACAGAGGAGGAGAATCCTGTTAAAGAAAGGGAAGTTTACCCTCCAGGATATGAGAGCTGCAGCCAGAGAGACAGTAAGAGTTAAGATTGTAGTGCTCAGAGAAGTGAGCATAAAGAACTGAGATATTATTAAAGAGACATATTGGATTCATAACCGGACTGCCAGATGAATGCCAGCAAATAAGACGAATTGGAAGGATCACCTGAGGTCTTATATGGAGGTAGATAAAGATCCTTAGAGACCTTCAGACTAATGAGGAAAGAGTTAGAGTGGTATATGATTATCAAAGACATCGATAAAGGATGGGGAGCGGAGTCTCCAAGAGCAGTTAAGATAAAGGCGATAAGTGCCATATCATTTGATAAATGGGTTAAGTGTGAATATTGTCAATAATAATTTGCCATGAGTAGGCGGATTTCATAGGTTAAAAGTTATGAAACCAAATTGAGATTGATGAGGTGGTTTTCTTTAGTGAGATGTCCATTTTATGAACGGATCAACTTAGAAAGTAAAGACATTGACAAGTGATGGCCTGAGTGGATAAAGTTACATATGGAAGTAGTAAGCAAGACAATGATCTCAGAACCTACAAGAGGACAAGACATGTGAGTCAATGATAGAACCTGTAACAAGACTATCGTCAGAGGCCAAGAATAGGGTTATTTTAACTCAATGGAAAGATGAACCAGAAACATTAGATGCATGTGATTCAAAGGAATATTAATTCTTTCTTTTCCTTGAATGGATCATGGTAGTTACCTTAAGTTATTCCAACACTGAATCGTGAATGGATCAAGTAAGACGCTCAGTGGCTAAGATGTAACTGAGAATGTGTTATAGATGAAATCTAAAGGAGCAAGTGTTTACCAAGTTCTCGGAGTATGAGATCTGGCATAGTTTTAATGGAATATTAAAAATGAGGTTCAGTTATTAGGACATATGATCAATATTAAGCAGTGTTGGTTAACCTTGCCAAGTTAAAGACAATTTCAAATGGAGAAAGGTCAACCACACCAACAAGAGTGGGAAGTTTCACAAGATTCACAAGGTATTACCCAAGATCTGTTCAGAACTTTACAAAGATTGCAGTCCCGTAACCCGACTTATTTGTAAGATTAAAAAGTCTAAATGGACAAGAGAAATGTGAGAAAATCTTCCTGGAGCTAAAAGATAAAACCGGTGACGACCCAACATGGATGTTGCCTAATGATTGTGTGATATATTGTGATGCACCCCATACAGGTTTAGTTGGCATCAACTACTAGGACGATTATGTATCGGGAAGATGTGACATGTTTCAGTTGAAACTTTGAATTCCCTCCTATGGAATATATATTAGGTTTCTTTCCAGTGGTTAAATTTCCAACTTTATGTCAATCATTTCGTTATTATAACTGTGTATGGTTAAGACCGCCTGGTTGTTCCTAGAAATATTCTTCGGGTATGGAAATGGACCTTCTTAGTATTACAAGTGGGTGGATAGATTGACTATAATTTCCCTAATTTTGGGATGGAATTCGACACATATTTGGCAAACTTTGTCTTTCTGATTATCAGAAGACGCCACTGAAAAGAGTGAGAACTAGAGAGAACCTTGTGATTGGGTAAAGTAGCTGCCGTATGGATTGAGGGACAGACCCCGATTATTACGATTGATTATAGAGATAAAAATTATGAAGTTGAGATTGGCGGAAAAAGGGAAGTGTAATTAAGGAACAAGCCGGACTAAGAAATTCCGGGATTGACTTAAATGAAAAGGCTGTTATGCCAGAAGTGTTAAGCTTTCGTGGCACATGGAATTTATAAGAGTAGTTGAAAAGATATATAAAGGACAGGTGACCGGAGACGGTACCGAGAAGTCGATTGAGACTTATATGGAGTAAGGTTTTGAAAAGATCAAAAGGTATCAAAGAAGAAGGCACTATGCCGGAAATTGCTAGAAAAGTAATGCTATTCGACAATCCCTAAACGCACATATTTTAGTGTGGCTAGTTGAGGCCAAGTCACAAAGGATTATCAAGTGACTTGACTAGCAATGAAAGGACAAAGCGGGGTTGCTTCTAACCAAGCGCCAACCGCGAGAACTTTTGATGTAAAACAAATTGAGATACATGATGATGGATTTTATAAATAACCTGGATGTATTAGGACTAAGAATGGTGACCAATAAATGTTATAAAGATTGTAAGAGATAGTGCAGTGTGAGGCATAAATGATATTTGAAGCTTAGTGCCTCAAGAAGAGCAATAGATAATAAGAGATTCACGTTGAACACGACCAATATCTTCCAGAACATCCTTGCTACCATTACCAAATTCTCTAAGGACGAGCACTTAGACATATGATTAATAATCTTACCAATCTGTCATACCTGTGATGCTTGAAGCTCTTCTGCAATTTTATCTACTTCATGTGAAGATTACATCTAGTTTAGGAAGTATTCCTTATGGGTAAGGAATAGTGGTTATTTTGCCTTCCTGAGGGATGTTGATTTGGCAATTATGAAACCCGTAGGATTAGATACTAAAGCACTATGTAAATGAACACGATGGTGATTCAACCATGGACTACATTAACGTAGTGGTGATTCTTCTAAGAAATTAGATGATAACAACTGTGGAAATGTCGGAATGAAAGACAGATAGATTGTATTGAATCCAAGTTAAAGAATCGTCCAGGTTTATTTCGGATGGTTTAATTTTGGGAACGACATGATGCTTGAAATAAATGATAATGCCATGATAGTTTATAGAGTGATTATAGTATAAATTGAAACCAAGTGACTGGTAGAAATGAATATAGAATTGAGAATCAATAAAAAAGTAGATATGCGGACTCCTGAGAAACTCCAGAAATGAGGTTAGAAAAGTATGAGATTGACATTGGAGATATCGGTCATAATGGAAAGCGGAAATTTAAAGCATAAATGACATAAAGATTAACTCATGTTAAGTTTGGAAAAGTCGAGGAAATTTGGAATAGATGGATTGAGTAATAAAGAGACTCATGGAACTAGAAAGTGAAATCTAGATGGTTGAACCAAAGAAAGTTTGACCCCAAACGTGTTACGCATATTGAGTAAAGGTGAAGAGTGTTCCACTAATAGGATGACTGTGGAGTTAAATAACAGAAGTGAATGAGAATCAGATGATAAGATGGATGTGATTGGTAAAGAAAAGATAGGGAGATAATTATTAAATGTGAAGCAAGGGGTTCTATGAATGAATTGATGAATGGGTTTTTCCAGCAAACTCTCGGGATGACAACCTGATGGTGCAAGTATTATGAATATGAAAGAGCCAGTGGCATGGAATGCCAGTAACAATAATATCAAGCGAGAAATCCAAGATTTAACCTGAGAGGTTGAAGGATTTTCCAGAAGTAAGTGATGCTAAGATCGAATAAGAGAATAGGTCCATTGAATGATGGGCAGAGCAGCGAGGACATGTTGACATGTGAGATTACGCTAAAATAGTATTTAATGCGAATACGATTACTTTCTTCTCCAATAAACCTCTATAGTTCAGAGGTAAAATTCTAAATATGATATTTAAAATTTTCTATAATTCTTTGAAATTCATTTCTTTTCTTTCCTTTTCTCTTATTTATCTTCTTCTACATTGAGAAGAACAACCCTTTAAGGAGGGGAGGTACTGCTACGTGACTACCTGTCTATGTGATATGAGTCTAAGTGGAGTACCATAACTTGTCTAAATTGTTTGTCAAGTACTAAAGGCTGGCCACCTTCTGTACTAACTATGCAATAGGACAAATGTTCATTGATCACAGCGATCTCTCAATAAATTCTTCTAAATTCTATATATTGATCGAGATTGCGAAGATTAAAACGATCAGGAAATGCGTAGTTACGAGTGATGTTATCTCCGAATTCACAGCGCGATAATAATACCGAAGTCATTGCCGGTACCAATAAGGAAAATAGTGTATGACTGGGTAAGAGCATAACCCGGATAGTGTGTTGTACGAAAAGTAGCAGAGATTGAAGAAAAGGGTAAAGGATGTATTGTAGCACTAGTAAGATGTGCTGAAAAAGGATTGGGATTGATTAAGGATTGACTGGAGAACTGGAAAGTGAAATAACCAACAAATACCCAATTGTCTTCTACCTGATTCCGGGACGGAATCCTTTTAAGTAGGGGAGACTGTAAGAACCCCAATTTTTCGATAGAATTAAAACTTTTTATATTGATGAAAGAAAGAACAGTGATTCCGACTACGAGGTATTAAAAGTTCTAATGAATGAATATTGAATGGATATATATTCAATGATTACATGTCAGGAAGAATGCAATGGGTTGATAACTTAGATTAGAATAATCTGTCTCCTAGGGAGATAAGATATGGGAATTCCAAATAGGAGAGTTATCCTCATGTCATCCAGATCGGTATCTGTTATTAGTCCAGTGGTTCCGTAAAAAGGGTTAAGGAACGCCCGAAAGAGAACAAGGACATTTTTGTAAACATAAGGAATAAAAAGAGAATAAACCATGAATAGTGTTTTTGGTGGAAATAAGAATATTATTAGACGACGCTATATAGAAGTATTCAGAACGGATTTCTGAGTTCGTATTCATGATCCAGGGGCGAGATAAGTGTATGTAAACGATATCGGAATTCAGAAATTCCAAATTCTATTTTGGTGTAATATTTGACCCGATAGTGAATTATATATTATTATATTCAAGAAAGGAGATATTAAATTTGATGATTTGAGGATTTAATATTTTAGAATTTTATTATATTTGATTTGAGGATTTAGAACGAAAACCACTAAGACAGTTAAACGAACATTCTAGAAGCCGCTGAAAATTTACAACGAGATTAAGCGATTAAGCGAACGAATTATGGATTTTGGATTGAGTTTATAAAAAGATTAAATATCCTACACGATCATGAAGAGAATTATATCAGTTGGATGGAATGATTTAATCAAATATTAAATCAAAACAATTTAGGATTTAAGTGGGTAAATCACTTAAATCAATTCAAAGACATAACAAATATCAACCAAGCTTCTTGAACACACCTTGCACAAGAACCAAGGAGGGAGCATAGCCACTTTATGAGATATTATCCAAGAGAAATCACTTTATGCTAGATGAGTGCAAGAGAAGCCAAGCCAAACACCATTCTCTCCATTTTCTCTCAACTGCCCAGCAAGAACCACCTTGAAAGCAAAATTCTATCTCAATATCTAAAGCTTTAAAAATCACCAAACTTTAACCACAGCTCCCTCATATCATGGAGAACATTCGCCCAAAATTTCATGGCCATCTAATGAGTATAGCCTAGTGAAATAACCTCCCCAAGTTGAAGAAACAAACTGTCCAGATTCATGACAGTTTCTGTGACGATTTTCAAATGGCCATATCTCGTTCATTTCTCAATGGAATTTCGTGTTCTTTATATGGTTGGAAAGCTGTGAAGATGCTCTACAACTATCCTTTAGAAGCCTCGTTCAGAAAAGGTCGGTAAGGGCCTCGTTTTTCATGTTCTTCCAACTGAGTTATAGCAGATCCGAAAATTCTAAGAATGTTCTTGATGTTTGTTGTTAGATTAAGCTTGGTTAAGGTTATACAAGGATTAATCAAGGCTTATTAAGGTCTCTACATCCTCCATGGAAGGTATAATCCTCATAAACCCTAGATTATACTTTGAGTTTTGTGATTGTTCTTAGTGATCTTAGATGCGATTTGATTATAATGATGATATAAGCATGATTTGTAGTAGATTTAATTGATTTAAGAGATAGGATGTATATGGTGGTGAGATCAGTGGTATTATGGACTGGTTATGATGTATGAATGCCCGGTGTGGCTTGGTTGATGTTTGGTCGTGATTTAAAAATTTGGAAACGTCCGATTTATAGCCGTCGTAATGCCCGAATTTCGTTAACATTAAGAAACCAAGCATCACAGTTGATAAAACTCACTGCCTAGCTTCGTAAACTGCCATGATAAGATAGATCATGTTACAAGCTTCGTTTTGATATAAAATTCGTATGAAATGGACTTACGGTTTAGGAGTTATGATTAAATTCGTAAAAATGGTTCGAAACCGTAAACGGAAGTTCGTAACTGAAATTGGATTCCTTTAATACTACTAAATCAGTGGAGAGTCTTGATAATTAAATATTAAAGGTAAAGAGGAGGGTGTGAGAGAAAACCACATGTCGAATGGATCGTTTTCCGATTTGATAAAAATGTTTGAATCAAGGATTAAACGCGAACGAACCCCTAGAAGCATACTTGGTTATGACTTTGGTAAATGACTTAGAAAACGGCCGATAAATCTTAAGGTATAATCTTGGTTTGTAAATGACCGACCTTAGAACTTACATGACTTAAGTATATACCAAGTGTAATTATAGTGACATGCCTTAGTAGCGGACGAATGTCGGGTCATAAGTGATAATAAAAGGGAGTTACACTAAGAGGTGTATAACGAGATAACGTGACCACGTGTTTCGACTTAAGTTAAGTGTATACTTAGCCTTTTAAAAAGTGTTAAGTGATTGACCTCGGTTATTGTGACTATTTATAGATCACCGGAGTGACACGAGGCACACTACCCCTACAGGATTGCCAGGCAAGTCTTCAAAACTTTGAAGCTGTTGTTGTGATAATATATATATATATATATATGATTCTGTTTACATATGCCATAGCATGCATGCTTGTTTTCAAAGTATATTGGAATACTTGTTCCCTGAGTTGATATTGGCCTATAGACTAGATATGAATTATCAGTTATAAGCCGGATTGTTGCATTAAGACCCTTAGTGAAGGGCGTATGATATTCATTCTTTAAATATAGACCGGGAGTTGGTATTTGAGATATAGAGATAGTCGTGGAAACCCGGAGGGATTCCAGCGACAGATTAATATTCATTTTGAGGACTGTTATTTATGAACATTATTTATATTTCCGTAAAGTATTAATTACTTGGAAATTATTCGAGGAATGTTATTTAAACATTATCTCAATCGGGAAGTACTATATGAATATTATTTTGAATATTCATTCGAGTTTATTTATTTACAGAGTATTAAATTTTTTATATTCATTTGAGCTTAAATTATTTAAATGAATATTAGTTTCGAATATTCATTTAGAGTTTGTTTATTTAATGAATAATTACTTTGATATTCCTTGGAATTTTATTTATTGAATGAATATTGCCTTCGAATATTCATTTAAGGTTTTATGTACTTGACGAATATTATTTTTAAAATATTCATTGGAAGTTCTATTTACCTAAGGAATATTATTTCGAATATCCCTTTAAGGTTTTGATTACTAAATGAATATTATTTGGATATTCATTTAGAATATTAATTATTAAATGAATATTATTTTCAAATATTCATTTAAGATTTGAATTATTTATGGAATATTATTTCAAATAATTATTTGAGTTGTTTATCATTTTGGATATTCATTTGAGGATTTATTTATTTAAATAATATATATTATTTTGAATATCCATTTAAGAAGAGATTTATTTGGTAAATAATTCTATATATTCATTCGAGGATTACTTACGAGCAATATTATGATTTATTAATATTCCTTAATTATTATTGATTTAATAAATACTCTTGGAATATTTAATTAAATTCTTTTTACAATGATTTATATTATTCAAAGATTATCTTTCACCTTCAGATATTATGTACAATATTTCAGAGTCTTTTTATGACTATTTTATCAAGGGGAGGTTCCCAAAACTTTATTTTCATTTAAACCTATCTTATAAGAAGGTTTAAATACTCGCTCAACTTCGAAAAATATATACTTGCTAAACTATCTTGTAACTCACATCTTGATTCTTTCAAACATCGATATGAATCTGTTTGGTTACCTCCTCAACGCTCGAGGGGTAAGAATTGATGGAACAAGTTTATATCCATTAACAAGCATCAGCTTGGGAAATATTGGTGAATTTTCCTTTCCAACTAGATACGACTACTTTGTGGAGTCCTATCAACAAGTATTATACTTGGGGAAAGGGGGAGGAACTTTACGTTTCAGAGTTATGGATGTTAAATGAACTAGGAGATGCGTAAGTGACCCAGTGGCGCCGGTCCAGCAAATGGCCCAACCGTTGGCCGAGGGGGTTCCAGAGGGCGGTAGACAAGTAAATCCGTCGGTGCTTCCTTCTACATGTAGAGAACAAGAGGTGGGGAGCATAACATGCGAGTGATCATCGTGTAAATGCTATGTCTCCTGGCGCGTCAAACTCCAGTATTAGTTCATCTCTCAATGTTGGAAATTTTCTGCAACAATATCATTGTTGGCAGGTTTGAAAAGTGTTTAAGCTGGAAATGCAATATTCTTCCTGCAAGTTCCTCTATTATGAAAATTTGATAATATCTTGCTTATCTTTGACATAGCAGATATTTCTTCGGAACAAATATATTTTGAGTTACCTTGTAACTTCATCTCATACCTTATATTGGTACTACGTTTGTTAATGCATGGCATATGGTTTCAAAGATACTTTTGAACTGTTATATATTATATTTCAGTTACATATTATCTTTGGTGGGCTATTGCTCACCCTTGCTTTATTTATTATATCACAACAACAGTTAAGTCAGATGGCCGCACAAGGTGCACTTGGTACGTGCAGGTGACCGTCACCAGAAGATATTACTGGAGGTCCTAGCTGCCATTGTTGGGAAGAAGCTATTGGTAGGCTAGTGGTTAGATTTGTATAGCAAAGGTATTTATTATATGCACATACATATGGATGGCAAAGAGCATGTAATAGTTATATTGTAATTCTTTGGGTTGTAAGAACTCAATCTTGTGATTAATAAAATTTGGTAGTTACTCTGATTTATCTCTGGGACTATAACGGGTGTGTTTTGTTGTTGTTTGGGGTCACAAGGTTGTAATTTCAATTATATTGGTTTTGTGGATGGGAATTGAGACCGTAACGACCAGATCCCTGACCCCGGATTTGGGGATGTTACATTGATCGAGGCTAACTAGTTTATACTTAATGTAATTACTACTAGGATATCCACCCTTAACCTTGGGATAGGTTAATTTTTGAGTGGAAGTCCTTAAACGTTGATAATCGAGGCTAATCACCCCTAATTGCGATTAGCGAAACCCTAACCTCAAATTTTGAAGTCAAGCTCATAATGTAGAGATTTTAATAATCTCCTTGACGGAAAAAAAATCACGTAAAAATACCCATTTTGGAGCGTTCTAGAGCCAAACGAAATCAGCTAGGGGTCCAGGTGTTTCGCCTGGACCCATTTTTCCCCCAAGGTGGCCTGGTCGGCCAACCCTGGTCGGCCATTTGGCCAAGGGTGGCTGGAACCCACCCAAGACTATAGAGAATTTAATGAGCTTCGCGTGGACAGTAAAATCGTCCAAATCCGATATCCGGAGCTCGAGATATGGCCCAAATAGCGTGGACAGCCCGGAGGTGTTTTCAAACCCTCCTTAAGAGTTTTGTAGTAACTTGTTCTCAAACAAATCACCTTGATTGCTTGAAACTTCTTGTTCTTAAACCCTCAATCTTTCAATCATGTTTGAATCATGGATTCGTAGCTGATATTGGTTGGCTGAGGGGTGTTTCGAACACGCCAAGGGTTTCTGGTTTTCAAACCAGACCTGATTTTTCAACACCCCTAACACTTCTAACCTCAAATTTTGAAGTTGATCTTATATGATAGGGATTCTTATAATCTCCTTGTTGGAGAAAGAATCAAGTGAATATACTTATTTTTGAGTTGTCTAGGTAAGAAATACGGTCCCCTGGAAGGTGTTTGAAACACCTTCAGGGTCTTTCAACACCCTCACGGTTTCTGAACACCCCTGGCATTTCTAAACTCAAATTTGAAGTTGAGCTTATATGATGGGGATCCGTATAATCTCCTGGTATGAAGAAGAATCACATGAAAATATGCATTTTTGAACGTTTTGGAGGCGAAATACCTCATTCTAAGCTGGTTTTCAAACCAGGCCTTGTTCGTAACAAGGTCATTTTTTCAACTTCAAGGAAACACTTGGCCACCTACATAGGCTTGTAGAGGACCTTGCAAGGTTCTTGAATCTCAAATTTGAGTTCAAACGGAGCATTTTTGAGCATTCTGGAAGGTCATGAAAACACCTAGGAGCACAGGTGTTTGAAACACCTGAGCAAGGTGGCCTGGTCGGCCTACCCTGGTCGGCCATTTGGCCAAGGGTGCCTGGTCGGCTGGGCCCCATCCCAATTTTTTTTTTAATTTTGGCCAAATTTTGTCTATTTGACTTTGACCTTTGACTTTTGACCTTGATTTTGACCAAAGCCCAATCTTGTTTTGAGCTCCCTTCCTTGTTTCTAGAGTGATTTTACAACACCATGGTTGGTTTTGTGATCCTTGATCTCAAACAACCTACTTCTTAGTTTTCAGGACCTTCTAGGTCTTAACTTGTTCTTGAACTCTTGGTTTCAAATAACCTTGGGTTAAACTATGACCCTTGACTTCCAGACATCCTTGCATACTTACAATAGGGTGTTTCAAACAACCTTGGCCTTGCCCCCTTATCACAGAGGTCCTTGTTTCTTAGTTGCTTATTCAAGGAATTACCTTGTTTTCAACACCTGACTTCAAGTCTAGGATATTTTGGTTAGTTTTTTACCCTTGATTTTGATTCCAACCTTCTTCATATGTTCATAGGACCTTGCCTTGGTTTGAATTTTGTCGAAAAAGCATCGTATGCACAAAATCATCCGTAACTTTTGACTTGTTACTCCGATGGAGACCCACGATATATCAAATCGAAGGTATTTTAGAGCTCTAGGTCCTGTAAATACGATTTATCCTATTTGCCCCACTTTTCGACCCCAAAAACGTCATTTAAGGCACTTTTGGAGCCAAAACAGTTTTTTCATGGGTATTTCTCGTATCCGTGCATATGTTTGAGAGACCATTAGGGCTTTGACCCATTTGCTGAATCCTTGATTCGAGAACTTGAATTCAAACGACTAGCTCGAGTGGAGGCCTACAGCCTTGGTAGCCATCAAGGCTTAGATCAATGCATATCTCAATGCTCTCACTGATAGTTTTCGTGCCTCCACGGCATTATCAGGGAGCCAACCAGTCTCAAGATGAGCTTTTGATAAGTGGATTTTATATCCACTTATTATGCACTAAATGGACCTAGATTGGTGGTTTATCCTTAAATATGATGTGTCTTTTAATTCGTTTTTGTTGTTTAATTATTTGTTATGCAGAAATCGCAACTTTAGGTTTTGTGGCAATAAAAGGGCTAAAAACGGTGGATTTTTATCTCAGTTTTATCAAGAGGACTGGCTACGAGGAAAAAAAGAATTATCATAAAGGAATCCTGAATGACATATTCTTAAATCTGGAACCCCGGTTGGAATTGATATATTTTTCGTTTCGCAAAAGGAATCCAGTTTTAGATCCTCAAGAGGCCGTAATTCGCACCTGGGCGAGCAATGAGAAAATAGAATTATCACAAAAAGATGGAAAGTGATATATTCTTAAAAAGAAAGTCCCGGTTGGAATTGATATATTTTTCGTTAAGGAAAAGGAGTCCGGTTTTAGGCCCTCAATTTACCGCAGCTCAGGACTTAATGATTCATTTATATTAGCAAATATTTTATTTAATTAGAAAATTATAATTATAAATATCTCATAATATTATATATTTATTTTTATAATTTCTGAATTAAATTAAATATTTGTTAATTAAAAATTATAAGTTAAAAAAACAAAAAAAAACAAAAAAAAAAAAAGAAAACAAAAGTAAAGCATGCAGGTGATGATTGCACAAAAATAAAGCAAGCAATTCAAGTGGCTGGTCGGCATTAAACAAATAAAGGAATGGAGTCAAATTGCAATAAAAATTCTGTCGGCCAGGAATTCTAGAGCTGTCCACGCGCCAGGAAGCACGTGTTGTGCACGCGCCTGAGCTAAGCCACTAGACTGCTTCGCGTGTGTTGCACCGGTCCTTCCTGCGGCTGGGTTTTAAAGGATGGCCAGATGAAATTTATGTGTTGTCCGCTGTGTTGGCTGTATTGAGTGGCTGTCTACTTTCGGCTAGAATTGTTTATAGCTCGTGGCGGGCTATTTTGGTGCTATAAATAGGAATGAATTCCTATGGTTTCAATATACCATCTCACACCTCTCGACTGCATTCTCTCTTGTAGTCTCTCAATTTTCAGCAATACTTTCTTTTGTAATTTCAGTTCAATTTATACACTTAAATTTTCTGCAATTTTAGTATAAGTTTTATTTTGATTGAAGATTGTAAGGGGATTATTTGGAGTGCTATTTTCTTTCGGTGGAAGCTATTTCGGTTTTATTTTCTAATTTCTTATTTTACAAGGAATTATCGGAGTGCTCGTCTCTTGCAAGTGGAAATTATTTCGGTTTTAGTTTCTAAACTCTTATAATTTTCATATTTAATTTATCGTAATTTTTAATTTAGTATTATTATTATTATTGTTGTTGTTATTATTATTATTATTATTGTTATTATTATTATTATTATTATTATTATTATTATTATTATTATTATTATTATTATTATTATTATGATTTCAATTAATCCCATGATGACGATTCGTTTAATTATGAACTAATCGCCGTCATGGGATTCTAATGGATTTATTTACGTAATTTAGTAATTCGATGCCTTAATAAATTGTGTTATGATAAAAATTTCCGATTGCCTAACGTGGTTGTGCTTAATTTATTAGATGCGTAGCTATCATCTAAATTATTAATTCTTAATGAATACGAAAGTGGATTTGAGAATTTAGAATTTGCCATGTTAGCACAGGTTCGTAATTTTCATATATAATTACGATTAGTGGTAGGGTTTTGGATCACATCGCCCTGTGTAGCCAAAAATAAGGAATTTATTCGTAAACCAGTTATGTTTTCAAATCTTATAGACATATAGGGTCTAGACATAAATGGTGTCCACGCAACTTCTATCTTTTTAAGTGGATGTTTGTATGGTTTGATATAAGTTAAGGCTGAAAGGCGCTTATATTAGTTTCGTGTTCCCGGCTAGCTTTCATAATTATCAGAATCACTTTACATTAAGGCATCAATTCTAAATGAAATAAATAATGAAATTAGAATCCCATGTTTATCTCATATCTTATCATATTTAGTCGTTATTTCATTAATTAATTGTGATTTGAACAAACCAACCATTTCGTTGTTCAGGCTTCTATAATTAACCAACGTTGTTGAATAAACATATTTACTTAAATACACCAAGTCTTCGTGGGAACGATCCTTATTTCCCTATATTGCTTTTGGACTGCGTATACTTGCGTAGAGAGAATAGCGAATAGCTTTGATGGGAATCTATCCAGCAACTTCCAACGTCGATGGGCGCCAACAACTTGCGCTCCATAGTGGAGGTCTCCAAGACCTGATAGTAGACACTTCTAGTGTAATTCTCGATTTCAGATGAGGCGAATTTAGACAAGGCATCGGCCGTTATACAAGGAGGCATTCCTCGAACCATATCAACTGTGATTTTAAAATCCTCTTGTATCATTTCATCTTTGGCTTCAAAATCTCCATTCTTTTGGGCTATCACCAGCCTTGAGTCTCCACAGACTTTAAGGTTTTTTGGCCCTCATGGCTAGAGCCAAGCCTAGTCCGGCTATTAAGGCTTCCTACTCTACCTCGTTATTGGTCGTTGATAAATTCAACTTCAAGGCATATTCAATCGTGAGCTATCAATAGTCAGTACAACTAAACGAGCTCCATTTGTTTTTGTTTTTGATGCCCCATCAAAATAGGTCACTCAATATTCCTTCTGAACTTCATCTTTCTCTCCCTCTTGGGGTGTCTCATCTTGCCCTTGCTAGGGTGTTGTGCCTTCCTGCCCCCCGACTCCTTGGTTGTCAATGGTACATTCAACCACGAAGTCGGCAAGTGCCTGTGGCTTAATTACAATTCGAGGATTGTACGCGATATCAAATTATCTGAGTTTTATCGCCCACTTAATTAGCCTTCCATTGGCCTTCGGGCTATGCAATATGCTTCTTAACTGTTGGTCCGTCAGGACTTCAATTTTGTGTGCCTGGAAGTACGGTCGTAGCTTTCTTGGGGCCGTTACCAGTGCCAAAGCAAAATTTTCAATGGGAGAGTAATTCAACTCAGCTCTGTGCAACATCTTGCTAACGTAGTAGATAGGCTTTTGAACCTTGTTTTCCTCTCGAATGAGAACGACACTCAGTGCTTGTTCGGATATCGCTAGATATAGATATAGGTCTCTCCGGGACTAGGTTTGGCCAACAACGGGGCTTCAGCCATGTACTTTTTCAATTGTTCAAAGGCCTCTTGGCTTTCTGAAGTCCATTCAAAATTTTTCACCTTCTTCAAAGCCTGAAAGAAAGGCAAACACTTGTTTCCAGACTTGGAGATGAATCTCCCTAAGGCTATAATTCTTCCAGTAAATTTCTGTACGTCCTTTATGGAACGTGGTGATTCCATATCTAGGATTGCCTTGATCTTATTAGGGTTGGCTTTTGTGCCTCGCTTTTAAACCATCATACCCAAAAATTTTCCAGATCCCACGCTAAAGGCACACTTGGCTGGATTCAACATCATCTTGTGGTGCCTCGGCACTTCAAATGCCTCTTTGAGGTTCTTAATATGGCATGCCTTGATTAGGCTCCTGACTAACATGTCATTCCCATAGACCTCCTTGGTCTTCCCGGTCAAGGGTGCAAAAATCTTTCTTGTTTATTAGCCTATGGTAAGTGGCTCTTGCAGACTCCTCATCTTGGGTTGACATCAACCTAGAGTTTTTAAAACAACCTTCCTTGGCTCGATTGGCCATCATGGCTTCAATGTTTGTCTTGGTTCCTGGGGCTTCTCTAGCAGCCTCTCGGCTGGCATGTGCTCGGCCTTAGGGCTGTTCGAGTGTTGAATGTTGATGCTCGAATGTCGATGTTCGAATGTATTAAGGGTTTTCAACCTCAAGGAAGTTCTTTAAACTCGAACCTTGAAGTTTTGATGAAAGAGTGCATATCGGACTACCTTCACATGGTTTCAAGCCAAGTTTTGGGTGTTTTAAACCACCAAAACATCAGAGCCTCTGGTCGGCTCCTTAAGGTCGGCTGAAGGCCTCCTTGGCTTCTGGTCGATCCCATGAGGTCTTGAACCTTCCCTAGGACGTTTTCAATCTCCATTTCAGGGTTAATATTCAAGTGTTCAATGCTGGTGTTAGATGTTCAATGTTGGCATTCTGGATCGAGAATCCAAAATTTCAGATTGGTTTTCAAGTTTTGACTTGAAGTTTCAACCTTTGGATCTTGATTAGGGGTTCATGACCCCCTCAAGTTTGACATTCTTGGCCTTCATGGCTAATATCTCGTGTTTCTCCACCTAGAATTCGAGGTTGATATTCACATGTTCAACGTTGGTGTTCATATGTCGACTACCAAGTATTCACGACCTTTCTTTTGGATTGATGTCAAACTAAAGTTCTCTAGGATCCCTTACTTGACTTCATGTCTTTCATGGCTTGTCTCAAACCTTTGTTTTGATTTCAGGGTTTTCAAACCTATCTTTGCTTCTCATTTTTCTTGATTCTAGGTCAAGGATTTAAGGTTGATCCTCGATTTAGATTTCGAGAAATACAACCCCGTGGGCTTCTACCTTTTAAACTTCCGAGACGAAAACTTGCTTGGACTTCTTAATCCTTGTTCAAGGATATTCTTATATCCCTTGACCTTAGGACTATAATTCAAGGTTCTTTATTTGCTTCATCCTTGTATCTTCACTCTAGGTACTTAAAAAATATTGAAGAGTAGCTAGTTCTTAGCCTCCACAGCCTTACATGGCTTTAATTGCCAGATGTGGCTTTTTAATCATCTTGTCTTTTATCCAGGGTCCTTCAAGGACTTAGACTCTTATTTGGTTGTATTATAACCTAACTCTCGACCCTTCAGGGTTTTTATTTATGGTTGGTTTGTTTCCATTCGTGTATTATTTTATTTTCGGTACTTGGTCATCTTTGACTTGCACACATCAGGTGCTTGGCACATAAATAAAATCACAGAATAGAGAACGAAAAACAAACTTGCATTAATAACTTGAAATGGGTTCAACCCTTACATAGAGTACTACTGTCCTACTTGGAGCAACATGCTCTGCAATGGTTTCATCGAACCTTATTTCTACTTCTACTAGATAAATATGAAGCTAAGTCCTATTAAGATAGTTTGAACCCATCGGGGCTCTTGCAAGACTAGGCCTGCATTGCTTGATTTTGTTTTTGATGCTCCATCAAAATAGAGCACCCATTACTCCTTCCTATCTCCTCATTCTTATTCTGAAGTTCACTTCCTGCTTGGGGTACTATCTCCTGCCCCCCGACTTCTTGGTTGCCAATGGTACATTCAACCACGAAGTCAGTTGATGCCATAGCCTTAATGGTTGTTCGAGGCTCTTGTGTGATGTCCTCTGCCGACCTTTCTAGGTCTTCCTTATCACTGTGGACATCCACGTCTTCAATCAGAAGGACCTGCCCCCCCGACTCCATCAGGCCTTAACGCAGCTACATAGCAGCTCCTAGCCATTTTCTGATCACCTTTTTGTTCTCCTACACCATTCCTGGTTGGAAACTTGATCTTCATGTGATAGGTTAAGGCCACAGCCTTAAAAGCGTGAAGTCCAGTCCTCCCAAGGATGACATTGTAAGTAGAAGATGCTTTGATAACCAAAAAGTTCAGCATCTGCGTGGCCTCCATTGGCTTCTATCCAATCGTGACGGGTAACTGAATAGTTCCCTCAATTTTGGATTCTACTCCATTAAATCCATATATAGGCATGTTATTGGGGGTCAACTGAGAATCATTGTACCCCATCTTCACAAACGCATCATGAAACAGAATGTCGACGGAAGCTCTATTGTCTATCAAGACTCGCTTCACCTCTGAGTTTCCAATCATAGGAGTTATGACCAGTGGGTCATCGTGGGGGAACTTCACCCCTTCAAGGTCTGAATCATCAAATTCAATTGTTACTTTGGTTCTTGCACGCTTTGGTGCCTCTCCGACAATATGCATCACCTCTCGGGCATAAGCCTTCCGAGAGTTCTTTGTTGTCCCAGCCGCGGTCGGGCCTCCTGAGATCATGTTGATTACTGGCCCTCGGAGTTGTGGGTTGCGATCTTGATCATCGTCGCTCCTATCATACTCTCTTCTCTGATTACCACGATCTTCACCCTTGGTGAAGTGACTCAGATTCCCTCTACGGATAAAAAACTTAATCTCATCTTTGAGTTGCTTACAATCATCAGTGTCATGCCCCACATCTCTGTGGAATCTGCAATACTGATTCTTGTTTCTCTTTGCGGGATCACCCCTGAGTGGCTTCAGCCATCGAAATTCCTTATCCTTCTCAATGTCCAACAAGATTCGACTCCTAGGAGTGTTCAACCTTGCATACTCAGTGAACCTTGGTCCTTGGTTCTTAGAGGCAGAGTCGGAGTCCTCGCTAGTTCGGGGATACTTATCCCTAGCATCATACTCCTGCTCTCTCTTTCGCTTCCAAGAGTTCCCGTTTCCACCACTTTCGGTAGAGACCTCTACTTTCCTCATGCTTTCCTCAGCCTTTATGTATTTGCTTTCTCTTTTTTGGAGCTCAGTCATGCTCTCATGGGGATGTTTTGCCAACGACATCTGAAAGAAGGTGTTCGTCGTTCCATTCTCCAAGGCTATCATAGCTACTTTATTTTCCAGATCAGGGACATTCAAAGTCTCCTTGGTGAAGCGTTTGAGATAATCCCTTAGGTTCTCATTCTTTCCTTGTTTCACTTGCATAAGATATGCAGAGTTTTTCTCATGGACTTTTCCACTAACGAATTGATTAATGAAAGCCGTGCTCAATCCCTTAAAAGAGCCAATCGAGTTTGCGGGCAACCGGCTATACCATCGTTGAGCCATGCCTGCCAGGGTTTGAGGGAACGCCCTACACTTAAGAGCGTCGCTAGCGGGTTGTAACAGCAGTGCGTTTGAGAACGTCCTGACATGATTCGAAGGATCACCCGTTCCATCGTATGGTTTTATCGTGGGCATCTTAAATTTTCGGGAAACACGAGCGTTCATCACCTCCTCAGTGAACGGGGGTGTGGGATCGTCAGGGTCCCCAAGTGGCATCAGGTCTTTGGGATCACCCCTGGGGGTTTCCACCCTTGTAGCTCCTCCGGTTGGGGCATCAGCCCTTTTTCGTCTCCTAGAAGACCTTTCCAAATCAATGAAGGGAATCTCCCTCGAAGTTGGAGGGGGCCTATTCCGGTTCTGCCTTGCTTGCTCCCTGGCTATATCGTCCTTCAGCCTTTGGATCTCAGCCTCATGAGCCTTGATTCTCTCAGCGGCTGTTTGAGGAGGTCCATCATGGATTCTTCGAGTCCTTACAGGCTCCTTGCTTGGATGCCGCCTCCTCGGGGCTTGATCTCGATCGTCATCCTCAGATAAAGAATCATCAGTATAAGGACCAGAGTAGTCATAATATCCTTGATCAGGGCCCAAGCCTCTAATGTAAGGAGGGTGATACGACTCATGTATCTGCAGGGCATGGCCTCTTGGCCCAAGATCCCTTCAATTTGGGGGATAGTTAGGCAATCCGTATAACGGATCGGTGCTCACGGGGAGTGTAGTGGTGGAGATCTGAACTTCTGAGAGTGGGGGACGGCTATTTAATGGTGAGACCACCATCTGAAGCTGATTGGTCTCCCGTCCCGGATGGACGTCCACTGGTAAGGTTCTCTCAACATGGAGATTCGTCCCTATGGGTTGAGAAAATTGAGGCTGAGTGGTTGTCTCTGTTAATGGGGGTACATTCCCTTGCTCCGTTACAACAGGTGGAGCGGTGGAGATGGCTGGTGGATCAGAAGTAACAGGAACGTTCTCGGTTGTCGTTCTTCGTGTGTTAACCATGGTTGATGTTGTCTTCCCACAGACGGCGCCAAATGTTGTGGAATAAAAAGTAGGGTTATCAAATTGCGGCTAGGGTTCGTGAGCTTCGTGCTTTAATGGCTGCGCTTGCGTTATCGTGACCTAATTCGGGTCCTCACAAGATGCCTACGTATCTCAGAGTTGAGAATCAAGCCAAAACGTAGTTCTAGGTGATGGTGCCCTCGAGGCTATGGCGGCGAGAGCTCACCTAGGACGCAGTGGCTTGTATGTCCTTATTCGAGGATTAAGCCAAAACGTGGTGGGTAACGTATGGAGCTGTGTCCAAAACGTAGTTTTGAGATGAGGGGTCTGACCCTTTATATAGGCTGTAGGAGCCTTAGAATTATAGTAGGTTTTGGAGACTTGATGAATAAGTCACCGTATTTGAGGAAGGTTCTGACTCCTTTCTTTTAGGAATTAGTTTCCATGTCGAATTAGGTGCCTTGGAGGTTACATAATATCCTCGGGATATTCTAGGACGTTCCTTGATTCTAGAACGTTCCTTATTCACAGATCAGGCCCATGTTAGAAACAAGCTCATACCGGGCATCCCCGGTTCGGGCTGTTCTTTGGGCTTAATCATTAATTACGAATTTAATGCCCAACTTAGGTTTCGGGCCTTAATAATGGGCCAATAAATGTAGCATTAATTATGTCTTTAGGGTTTATTTTTCACCCATATCAGCAGGGTAAACGCGTATGCATCCAGACAGTTAAAGGATTGCGAGACGAGGTACCCCACCCATGATTTAGAGTTAGCCGCGATAGTTTTCGCCTTGAAGATTTGGAGGCATTATTTGTACGGAGAAAAATGTAGGATTTATACAGACTAGAAGAGTCTCAAGTATATATTTACGTAGAAGGAACTGAACACACGACAGGCCAGACATCATTCCCCGCAAACAAATTCCCCAAGAGACTCGCCTTTCTTTCAGAGATAGAGAGAAAGAAGAGAGAGGAGAGATTAGATAATAAAGAATGACTGAATACAGGAGGTAGGTTGGCTTTCTGTAAAATGATTAAAGAAGGGGCTGGAACAGCGGGGGGTGTTACAGCATGAGATAAGGAAAATGACTAGAACTGATATAGGATAATGACTGCGAGATACACTACCATCCAGGGAAGGCCAATGTGGTGGCCGATGCCCTTATTCAAAAAGAGAGAGATGGATTCCGAATGTTCAGGAATTAAAGGATGAGATTTTACACGAGACCCGTAGTTCAAGATATTCTATGCACCTAGGCGACACCAAAATGTATAGTGATTTAAAATAGCACTATTGGTGGCCTACCATGAAAAAGGAAGTTCGGATGACCACTTACCATTAATTGAGATTACTTATAACAACAGTTACCATGTTAGTATAGGGATGCCACCTTACGAGGTCCTGTAGGGAAGGAGATGCCGCTCTCCCTTGTGTTGGGAGGAGGTTGACGAGAGAAAAATATTGGGACCCGAGTTAGTCAAACAAATCGGAGAGACAAAAGATTTTACCAGCAAGCGGCTAGTGACAGCCTAGGACAGACAGAGAAAGTATGCGGACCAAGCCCGCAAGGATAGAGATAGTGCTGCTATTAATAAGCTAAATGGCATGTTGATGAATGACAAGCAAGTTATGTTGGTGTATTTCTACGCAAACAAGATAGAGAATATGAGGTTGGAGATTCGTAATGCTAAAGGTATCCCCGTGGAAAGAATTAATGAGATTTGGAAAGAAAGGGAAGTTGAGCCCGTGATTCATTGGGCCATCTGAGATTTTAAAATGCGTCAGGAAGGTAGCCTACGAGCCAGCGTTACCCCCCCAAACCTATAGAATGTTCATAACGTGTTTCATGTGTCAATGCCACGTCAGTATAACGCAGATGCCGACATGTGATAGAGTGCAAGCAGGTAGATATACAACCTGATCTGACTTACGAAGAACAACTTGTGGAAATCATGGATAGAAAGGAGCAAGTGCTAAAGAACAAAGTTGTCAAGCTAGTGAGGGATTTGTGGAGAAATAAGGGTATGGAAGAATCCACCTGGTGCAATGGGAGAGACGTACCCCCAGTTATTCCTAAACTGATTCCGGGACGGAATCCTTTTAAGGAGGGGAGACTGTAAGAACCCAAATTTTTGGTAGAATTAAAACTTTTTTTATTATGATTAAGTGCATCAGTGAATAGTGATTTCAATGAACAGTGGTGTTAATGAATGGATATTTCTATGGATAATGATTCCAGTGTATATGGGTATTTTCAGAATTATGTAATTCAGTGGTTGACGACTTAGATAAGAATGATCTATCATCCAGGAAATGAGTTGGTATACCCTAGAGAGAAGTTGTGAAGTGAGTTAGTGTACACTATAGAGGAGTTGAGAAACGAGGAAACCAAGTATGAACTAGGGAGGTACAGAGAGAATAAGTGTATGTAAACGAGGACAAAATTCAGAGAATCCAAACTTTATTTATTCCAACTTTGACAAAGGAGTCAGGAATATAATAATTGGATTATTAATGGAGGATAGGGAATATTAGAATTCAAATGGATGATATATTATGAGAGGGAAATAGAATTGAGAAAAAAATCCTAGAGTTAAAGGGATTGAGAACATTTGAGAAATCGTGAGAACATTTTTCTAAGAACAAGAAATAAAGGGAACAAACGAGGAATATTGGAATTAATATTTGTTCGAGGGATTGTGCCATACTAGAGTATTAGAGTGCAACATATAAGTAGTAACATATTGATTTTATTAAATAGATAAAGGGGAATCCAATGGGTGCAAGATTTGAAACCAAAATGGAGAAGGAGTAAACAAACCAAAGATGGAGGACGTACTAGCACTTTGGAGAGGATAAGGGAAATCTAGTGGGCCAATAAGAGGAGGGCAACACATTAAAAGAGATGCATCCAAAGTTATAGATATATATTACATGTAATAGTAGGCTAGTAAACATAACAAAACAACAAAAAGAACCAAACCCATTTCATTTCTTTGCCTCGGCCAGAATTACAGCAGCTCATTAAAACAGCCATATCTCCCTCATTTCTCAAAGGAATCCTGTGTTCTATAGCTTGTTGGAAAGGTATTGAGATGCTCTACAACTCTTCTTCGGGAGTCTCGTCCAGAAAATCATGGTAAGACCCTCGTTTTTCCGATTCTTTCAGGAGATTAATAGTAACTCCGAAATTACTAATTGGTTTTCTTGTTTTGTTCTTAAGGGTTAAGCTAGATAAGGACTATCTAAGGCTTGTTAAGTGTTTATAAACACTTGATAGTGTTTGTAGAGCTCCCTAGAAGGTAAACCCTTAACCCACCTTTGAGTTTTATATAAGATTTGATGGTGTTTATGAGTTGTATGCATGATTTAGAACATGTATGTTATGTGGGTGTTAGGAACATGTAAAAGTAATTTTTGTAGCTCCAAGACCTGTTGAGACGGTGAGGAAGATGATGAATAGTGACCATGAGTGTTGGGTAGTGACTGAATGGTTGTTTGAAAATTGGATTATTCATTTTTAAGCCGCCGTAATGTCGAAATTTACTTAGGTCCTGAAAACAGAGCATGTCCGTGACATTAGCTTGTTGTCAAGGTCGAGCACCTGCCATGTACTTGTAGATCTTGATTCATAGATCATTTTGGCGAAAGAATCGTAGCATTTTGATTTACGGTTTAGAAGATATGGTCAAAATCGTAAAAGTGGTTCGTAAACGCAAGTGTGAGTTCGTAACTTCAATTGAACCTCTTTAAAATGAGATATTCAGTTGTGAATCTTAGTACTAGAGGTCATAATGAAGATGTGAGAGAAGACCTCGTGTTGAAAGGATTATTTTTCGATTTTATAAAATTTTTTGAATCAAGGTTAAGTGCGAGGGAACCCCTTAGAGAAGTACTTGGTTATAACTTTGAAAACTACTTGGTAAAACGGGCGAACGAGACACGATTTCTAAAACGAACTCTCGACATAAGTGTTTGTTGACAAACATGGACTTAGTGTGAGCCTAAAGCGAGCTAGTAATGCCTTGGTTGTGTTTCGCTTACGTGTTTAGCATTGAGTTATAAGTGGATTATATAGGGGATTAATCGTATGTTTTTCATTTGACTTTGTCTAGATCATTCGACACTGTCACAAGCCCCTACCACTTCTCGAGCATCAGGCAAGTTTTCTAAACATACACTTTTGTGGTATTGTTGTATAATACTGCATTTTCCATATATAGTGTTATATAGTTTTGCGATAATTTTATTTCATGTTAAAATAGGATTTGAATTTTGAATTATATACGAGCTTTGAAGTAAAGTGTTTGTAAACCGGTGTATCTTGTAGCTCTAGAGATAAGAGCATATTTATTGTTTCGACTCTAGACCGGGAGTCGGTATTTTGAGATATAGAGATAGTCGTGGAAATCCGGAGGGATTCTAGCAGCAGAGTACTATTTCTTTCGAGGAATGTTATTAATAAGCATTATTTATAATTCCAGAAAGTATTAATTACTTAGAATATGATATCATTCGAGGAATGTTATTTGTAGAATAATTTATTAAGGATTTAATTCTTAATAAATATTATTTAAATATTTATTAATATTCCAAAATTATTTAAAAATCATATTTACGGAAATGTTTTATTGAAGTACCTTGTAACTTCGTCTTTTAGATTATATTGAAACTTTGTTCATATTATGCATAACAATGGTTTTCAAAGATTATTATGAAGATGATATAAAGGTCCCCATGATTATTTTTAAATAAACCCTTAGTGGGTAAAGGCTTCGCTTTACCTTCAAAACTTGGGGAACCAAGCTTTTGGGAGTAAAAGTGTGATTTCTCCCTTCGCTCATCACTTGAATGACTTCAAAACTCCGACTAATTCCCCAGTATATTTTCAAAATGTATGCATTGGTTAAGAAAATCTGTTGACGAAGGTCAACCCACACATCTGACTTACTTCCTCAAATACTTCCGGAAGTAAGGATTCAAAGTTGAAGTGAAGCTATTGACTAGCCATACTAGGGATCTGGATAGGATTCTTCAAGGGACTGGAGGGACCTGGCACCTTGTGTGACAGGGTATGTGTAAGAAGGACCTGGCACCTTGTGTGAAAGGGTAAGATAAGAATGTTGTGAGAAAAGTCCATCGAAGCGAAAAAGGCGGTGGGACAGTCCAGCATAAGACCCGAATGAGGTCAGGGCCACGACATCGAAAGAAGGATCGCTTCCCGTCTACTAGTAGTAAAGTTTGTACGATACAATGGCTGATCACCTTGTATCCTGTACTCCAAAATAGTCCCGTTCTTCCAATTGGAATTGTGCTGCGACACTGTAATGAAAGCCCAGGTGCTCCATTACCGATAGTGTTGGCAGAGTCTTGCGTTTTCATTGAATAAATTATTTTATTTCAAAAATCTTCTTAGTAATAGAAGGAAAGAGATTGGAACTTAATAACGCAAGGGCATGTTATATGAAATTACTATGCACTATCTCCTATTGAAGTGTCATGGTTACAAATGTTTCAAGAATGTCATTAGTATAAATTGCTACGGCAAGTATGAGTTGCATATATCTTTCATATAAAGATAGTAATTGATAATTGAAGTACTACGATAGTACTGTTTTGAATATATCCCGATGAGGAAATAATTTCAGTATCAAGATATTTTGACAATTATTGTCTTATACCCGTTTTATTTTGGGTTTGAGTTAAAGACAGATTTATGCTATTCTTTTATTACCTTGCTGAGCTTTCACTCACTCTTGCGACTATTTTATATATTATATTGCAGCTAAGCAGGATGCCAAGGACACAGCACATACCCCGCAAGCGAGTGGTAAGCGCAATTTTTCCCTGAGCAATTTCTAGCAGTGATCTCGGAAGTAGTAAGGACTAGCCGGATCAGGCTACAGTTCTGTTATTCACTTTATGTATAAGTATGAGTTGTGTAAGAGGATTATGAGAACCAGCGGGTTAAGTTGTTAATGTGCCTTCACTTAGAGATTGCATTGGTATTAGATTCAACAAGACATTTGGGTATTGTAATAATAACATTTTATTCCGCAAATGTTTTAGTGTGTCGTTTCTGAGACTCTAACCTGTGTGTGCGTGTGTGTGTGTGTGTGAAATGTATATTATGGGGTCATGAGCAGGCAGATTATGTATATTGTGAGTAATACAGATACAACGTGGAATAATGGATCGTGACTACCCTACATCCCTAACCCCAGGTCTGGGGGTGTTACAGTAACATCAGTCGTTACCGGAGGTCTTTTGGGAGTAGAATCACCAACAACATGATTTTTTGTACCTTTATAATTTTACCAAGAATCCAGAATAACCGACTCTAGAAATTAATACAAAGTTAACCTCCAACATGAGTTATGAATACATTATGGTATGAAGAAGGAATAATTCAAAGTATAATTACCATGTACATTATCATATAAAATGCCAGAAATGGACTGATTATTTTGTGCTTTATCCCACTGCATATTAATCATCCTATTACGCAAGTAATTATCCAAAGCTGACCCATTGACTCGACATTTAGCAACTAATTCAAAATCATAGGAATGTCAAATAATATACATCACATACAATTTATAATGATGTAAGTCAATATGTGGGAATTAAATTTTACCATTTAACGAATCCTGGTAAGAATAATTTACACTTCATTTCATACTAACCAAAAAATTTTAATTGAACTTCTAGAATCAGGATACCAAAGCAATCAATAAAAAACAAACAACATAATTCATTAATGAATCAAATACAT
This sequence comes from Saposhnikovia divaricata, assembly GCA_036435485.1. NCBI lineage: Eukaryota > Viridiplantae > Streptophyta > Magnoliopsida > Apiales > Apiaceae > Saposhnikovia > Saposhnikovia divaricata. Next base: position 129,320,710 of record CM071594.1, on the reverse strand, counting down.
CATACCTCTCTCAGAATCTGTCTCCGAAGCCCTGTTTCTTTATAATCCATTATAATTACAAATTATTATCGCTTATGCACCATGATAAGAAAATAACTTCAATCTTGGCTGGTGGTAACAATGAAGAAATTCAATTTTGAATTCTGTAAAACAAATCAACAATGTGGAAGATATGACACAAACCATTTTAGAAAGTTGTTTAATGAGGAGAGTAATTAGAGGAACAGAATAACAATATGAGATTATTTTTGGAAAGCTTGTCAACAACGAATGATCACAGCTAATCATGAGGTGATATATCACTCCAATTTTGGAAAGTTTGTGAACAGAGTGCAAAAAAAATTAGACAAAATATCAATTTTGATCATTACATATAATAATATGAGTGGCAAAAATATTAAAAATTGATAATTAAATGAGTTTATTTAGTGGATTTTCAAAAAGAAATTTATCTTAATGCCCTTTTTTGTGTAAATTTGATGGAACCTTCACTAGTGTTCATTAAGAATATATTGATTTCTTTGCGTTCAAACACGGTTCATGCTTAATAATTGTATAAAAAATTTCAACAAAATGCTACAGGCTCAAATCTAGTGCATGTGAGCGTTATATCCTATAAATTAGGAGCCCATCCTCTTTAGAATACTTCTACTCTTATCTTTTCTAGCAACAATGGTCTCTAGAATCCATCTTTGACCCTTGTCTCTATCCGTTTTCAATTTGCTAATTTTGTTCATTTTTTTTATGTTCAGAAGGTAGTTCCTGTCTGCCGATTTTTATAACATACGGTATACATTATATAAGAAACTATTTTCTATACATACGGCCACAAATTATCTTTGCACAATTTATACTAAATATATAATAAGTAAACTATCCTATAATTATTGATAGTTTAGTTGTTTGATTCAACTATTTATAAAAAAATACTATATTCGATGATAATTATTACGATCAACATACATACATAATAATATTCCAATCTAATACAAACACAATTTTTCTGTCAAAACAAACGGTTCACACACAGCTATTTAACATCGTCTGTCACATGTTTAGGCATCAGCTTCATTTGAAATAAGGGCCACCCCTACTAATAATAATATATATTAAACTATAATTGGTTCAGTAGTTGAACCGTTAAATGAATAATGACCGTTAGATATTTAGTAAATAGATGATAACCGTTAGATCTAATAATAAGAAATATTTTAAATTTAAACTCCTATTTTAAAGATATTCCAAGGTTCGAATCCGTCAACAACAATTTTATATTAAGATTTCATATTATTAGTTCTAAATAATACATCTCATTTATTAAATAACTACTATTACTACTAATAATTTATTAATTAATATTAAATTATATTCATAAAGTTAAATTATATTCATAATAAATTATTATACTCTATTTCGTTTAATCATATAATTTTATACATATATGTTTTCTATTTATAAATTGTATTCCAAAATCGTACTGGGCGGTTTGCTCATGCCGTATTCTTTTTCTGGCAGGTGCTTAGGGGAATCTGAGAATGTGTGATGCATAACTACCCTTTATTTCATTGATTAGGATTCATGGACTTCTAGCATTATTGAGACTTTTTTTTAAGCAAGCATTATTGAGACTTGATTATTTTTTTAGAGATTTTGGTTTTTCTTATTTATTGGTTTGAACTGTAATTGGAGATTAATATTATTCAGAGATTATTAGATTGTTTAATCATTATTTAGAGATTATTTTAGTGCTCTATATAATGAAGTGGTAAGAATAATTAACAAAATAAGAGTAATAAAATAAGAACATAGAATATCATACCAATCAACCAAATTTTCAATATTTTCATTGTTATAATATATATATATATATATATATATATATATATATATATATATATATATATATATATACATATAGGGCTACTCCAATACAAACCTTCTTAGAATACAAACCTAAAAACCAAATTTCAAGATAATCTAATGACCAAACTAATGACTAAACTAGGGGTACCCCAATACAAAAAAATGTATAATAATCTACCCTCTATTCAGTAAAAAAAAAAATCACTGTTCACTGTGCCGACGTGGAAGTGACGTCAACGTGAACAGTTATTTTTTTTTTGCTGGACGTTGGTGAGTTAATTTAGGACATTTTTTGTGAAGGTGCCCCTAACGGGGCCCTTAGAATAGATGAAATATAATATATTTAGTGTTGGTTTGTAGTTCTCATTTTAAGAGTGATTTGTATTTGAACAAAAGCCTATATATATAGTGTAGATTAAATAAAAACATTTACCTGAATCATTTATCAGATGAAACTTCCTACATTCACATTATAAATCTTAATTTTATCCCTACCACGATAAATTATTACGATAATCATAAATTAAGTATCTACACGACACATCCTTCAAGTTATTACTACTACTTTATAGCCCGTGCAAAACACAGGTTACTTTTAAATATTTTAAAATTGTACAATCAAATAAATAAAGCATTTATTTCACTTTGCATTCCTGTTTAGGTGAAATTACACTTTGCACCATACTGTTTCAACAATTGCAATTTGCATCCCGACTGTTTCAATTCCGCTACAGTTAGCACCCCTTTAACGATTTTAAACTAATTTTGATCGTTACCGTTAGTCAAAGTAAGGGCATTTCAGTCATTAATTATTATATTAAACAATTTATTTTCAAAAAAAAAGTAAGAAACAAAATTTTAAAATTGATTTATTTTAAAAAAATGAAAAAACATAAAATCTTAAATTTATGATATTTATTTAATGGAGAATATTTTAAAAATTAAAACAAATATAGTTTATATTTAAATAATATTTTACGAAAATTTAGTAATGTAAATAATTAAAAAAAATCTGAATTGTAAATTATTTAAAAATCTATGAATTGTAGATAAAATGTTGGTAAATTTAAAAATATAAAAATTATAAAAGTAATTGAAATTATTTAATTTTAAAAAATTATTATTAAGTATAATGACCGATATACCCTTATATTGACTAACGGTAACGGTCAGAATTAGCTTAAAATTGTTAAAGGGGTGCTAAATGAAACTCTATGATTTTGATGATCATACATAGTAAGCAAGCTGGATGTTTGCACTGGACTAATATTGTTTTGCAGGTTTTTCTATCTATATAATTTCATAGCAAAACAGGGTATCTCAGCTAGCTGACAGTACAAGAGTTCTTATAACACAGCAAGCTGACAAATAACATAGCTAGCTGACAGTACAACACAGCAAGCTGGCAGTCTGTCCAGAATATAAAGGGGAGTACATTTTTTATAGTAAATATTGTGGAAATCAGTTGTAAGATTGGTCAAATATATTTATACATGATATTATATATATTAGAACACTACTCAAGTAGAAGTATCATGTTAGACAACTTCCACTCATTAAAGGAATCTTTTTATTTCTTTAATGCTCCACTAAAGACAACCCATGTGCTTTCTTTTCAAGCATGCTCTTGCCAATAATAAAATATTCCATACACTCACAAACTCCACCACCTGTTGTCTTGTATAAAAGTTTACAAAGAAAACACATTCATTCATTATCATATCTATTGTTTTCTTCATGTGTCACTACCGGATTTATTCAAGAACAAAAAGTTTTGCTCTCATCTCTCTCCACTGAATATATCCTCTGCATGAGAATCATTCTGAAAAACCTGCAGGTGAACGTTAGTGTTGGGACAATCAGATCTTGGCACTGCGAATTTTGATACAATAAATTAACGAGTACGAATAGAAAAGTCACCTTGTTAACGGTTGATTCCACGCTCTTCTATTGTATTCCCAAATTCCCTTGAGCGAAGTGTGGCCTTCGTCTTCTCAAGTTAACCTCTCTTCTTGCTCCTGGGTGGTTACAAAATTTTTCGGACCAGCCCCCAGCAAGAAGAGAATAGGAATATATATAGGCTACAATAGGGATCATGGATAATTAGGTTGGGCCTTCTAATTACATCTTGAGCCTAGCCCAATCTAATTAAATATTAATTCAATCCACTAAAGAATTAATATTTGCACTACCTTTCCTAATACCGTAATTTAATTAATTAATTCGGTTCCAATATTATTTGCTTATTAAATTCCCCATGTTTAAAATAACGCATGTCCATTAATTAAATAAATTACTGATAATTCATTTAATTAATATCTTTTATCCTTGATTATCCACTCAACCTTTATTTAATTATGCCGGAATAAATACACCTGCAGGGTTTCACATAATTAAATCTTTTTGAGCTTTCAAGAGGACATCATTAACCCGAATATTATCAGGACATGGATTCCGTCAATAAATAATATCCCACCATATATATTATTTCATCACCCAAAATATAATGAAATAAATCAAAAGAATTATTTCATATATAAATCAAAGCATGTAAATAATATATACGTGTCAATTATTATTTCCGGATTAAGAACCTAAGCATTAATAATAACATAGAATCTTAGTTCACCTTCTTAATCAGTATTAGGGAATAATTCTAAATTTGATCCTGTTCAATATACACAAAGTATACTAGTATTATTTATTAGTCAATATAAACTAATCTAAATAATACTACAGCCATTCCAGTGGATTGTCTAACTCCACCTGTGCTGTGAACCTTATTATATTATATAAACCGTATTTAATAATCTAATATTCTGTATCCCATTTGATACTAGATTATTCACAATATATAATATTTAGACAACATGTAAACATTTAAATGATTCTCAATTAAACCGGCCAGAAATAAATGTAAATACTTCAAATAAATATTTTCAGTATACACCAACAATCTCCCACTTATACTCAAAATATTCTATGAGTATATCAGTGTTTATTTAATCCACTATTACAAAAAACTATGTGTCCATCCATCTGACTCCTATCGCTTCCACATGCCTGTCAAAAACCTTGGCTGGCAAACTCTTTGTGAAAGGATCTGCCCGGTTGTCTTCTGATGATATGTGAGCCACAACTATATCTCCTCGCTTTACGATTCCTCGTATGAGATGATACTTACGTTCAATATGTTTAGCTGCTTTGTGATCTCGCGGTTCCTTCGAATTTGCCACAGCACCAGTGTTATCACAATACACTGTCAAGCTCCTAGGCAAATTAGGTACCACATCCAAGTCCAAAAGGAAGTTCCTGAACCATACAGCCTCCTTTGCAGCCTCAGAGGCCGCCACATACTCGGCTTCCATGGTAGAGTCTGCAATGCATTTCTGCTTTACACTCCTCCATATAACAGCTCCACCTCCCAAAGTAAAAACATATCCCGAGGTCGATTTCCTCTTATCCCTATCTGATTGGAAATCTGAATCAGTATATCCCAAAGGAAATAGATCTGAGGCCTTGTAAATTAACATATACTCCTTAGTCCTTCTCAGGTACTTGAGTATAGTTTTTACTGCACTCTAATGTTCCTGACCTGGGTTCGACTGATATCTACTAACCATGCCTACAGCAAAGCAGATGTCAGGCCTCGTACATAACATAGCATACATTAAGCTTCCACATGCCGAAGCATAAGGAACTGCTTTCATGCTCTCTATATCCTTAGGTGTCGAAGGACACTGCTCCTTGGATAGAGCCACTCCATGCTTAAAAGGTAGAAAACCTTTCTTAGAGTTCTGCATGTTAAAACGAGCTAATACTTCATCAATGTAGGGCTCTTGAGATAAAGCCAACATCCTTTTCTTGCGATCCCTTATTACTTTGATCCCAAGGATGTATGCCGCTTCACCTAAGTCCTTCATTTCAAATTGTTTGAACAACCATGCCTTTATTGATGACAACATCTTAACATTGTTTTCAATGAGTAAAATGTCATCTACATACAGTACTAGAAAAACCACTGCATTACTCTCACCTCTCTTATACACACATGATTCGCTTGGACTTTGATCAAATCCATATGACTGGACTGCCTGATCAAAACGAATATTCCAGTCCCTAGAAGCTTGTTTTAGTCCATAAATAGACCTCTTAAGCTTACAAACAAGATGCTCTTGGCCTTCCTTAATGAATCCTTTTGGTTGTTGCATATAGATGGTTTCCTCAAGACTTCCATTAAGGAAAGCTGTCTTGACATCCATTTGCCAAATCTCATAATCGAGATGAGCTGCTATAGATAAAAGAATCCGGATCGACTTAAGCATAACAACCGGCGAAAAAGTTTCCTCATAATCGATCCCTTCTTTCTGAGTATACCCTTTCGCAACAAGTCGTGCTTTCCAGGCTTTCACCTTTTTGTCAGATCCTCTTTTCTTCTTGTAGATCCACATACATCCAATGGGTTTTACACCTTTGGGTGGTTCCACGAGCTCCCAAACTTGATTAGAATACATAGATTCCATCTCAGATTCCATTGCCTTTTGCCAAAGATCTGCATCTTTATCTAGAATTGCTTGTTCGTATGTCCTGGGATCCTCATCATGTTCACCAGAGACCAAGTCCGAGGACTCTCCCAAAAACATGAATCTATCAGGTTGTTGAACAACCCTCCCACTACGACGAAGCACCGGTGTGGTATTAGTGACAGGTTGTGCATTTTCTTGTGGTTGATCTACTTGTACTATTGGCACTTGGGGATTATCTGTCCCTCCCACTAGTTCCTCTAAAACGATACTACTCATGGGTTTGTGTTTCATTATATAGTCTTCTTCTAAGAATCTAGCATTGGTACTAACAATGATATCTCGATCCCTAGGACTATAAAATGAATAACCTTTCGTTCCCATGGGATAGCCTACAAACAGCCTTACTTCTGTACGAGATTCTAACTTGGTCGCGTTCTTGTTCAGCACATGTGCTGGACAACCCCAAATCCGAATATGTCTTAGACTTGGTTTGCTACCAGTCCACAATTCTATTGGAGTCTTGGGAACCGACTTAGAAGGTACCAAGTTCAGAAGGTAAGCCGCTGTTTCTATAGCATATCCCCAAAACGACTTGGGTAAATCTGAATAACTCATCATCGATCTAACACTCTCTAAAAGAGTCCGATTCCTTCTCTCTGCTACACCATTCTGCTGAGGTGTGCCAGGTGCAGACAACTGGGATGCAATCCCATTTTCTGATAAATATTCCCTAAATTCTCCAAGCAAGTATTCGCCACCACGATCTGATCATAGTGACTTGATACATTTTCCAAGATGTCGCTTCTCCGCACTTGCTTTGTACTCTTTGAATTTTTCAAAGCACTCAGACTTACGGCGCAACAAATAAATGTACCCATAGTTAGAATAATCGTTAATGAAAGTGACAAAATACTCATAACCTCCTCTTGCTTGGATACTCATAGGTCCACATAAATCAGTATGAACCAATTCTAACACTTCTTTAGCTCTATTCCCCTTTGCTTTAAAAGGCCTATTAGTCATCTTACCTTCCAAGCAGGATTCACAAACTGGAAATGGCTCCACTGCCAACGAGCCTAATGGCCCATCTACTACCAGTCTTTGAATCCTCCTCAAGTTAATATGACCTAATCTTAAGTGCCAAAGATATGTTTGGTTCAATTTAGAAGGTTTCTTTCTTTTATTTGAGCTAGAAAGAATGTTATTAGTTTCCTTATGTTGCAGCATTGGTTGGATAGGATTAATAATATATAAATTGTCTTGCAATGTACCAGAACATATAACTCGTTTATTCATCATAATAGAAACATTACGATCCAAACAAACATTATAACCATCCATGGCAAGTTTAGAAACCGAAATTAAATTCCTTCTAAGCGAAGGTACATAAAGACAATTGTTCAAAACCAAAATCCTATCGCCAAAAGATAATGTAATTATTCCAACTGCAACTACTGCTACTTTCGTAGCATCTCCCATGAACACATATATCTCGCCATCTCTAAGCATTCTGGATTGCTGGAACCCCTGCATAGAGTTAGAAACATGGTCAGTGGCTCATGTATCTACACACCAAGTGCTCGTAGATATAGCCGCTATATATGTTTCTGTAACTAGAGAAAGAGACATACCAGTATTGTTTGTCTTCTTAGGAAGAGGACAATCCTGTTTCCAGTGACCTGACTGCTTGCACCTGAAGCACTTGCCCTTAGGCTTTTTCACACCACCTTGAACTCCCACTGCATTAGAAATCTTTCCAGCTTTCTGTGTCTGAGTCTTTTTCTTCTTCTTACCTTTCGGCTTAGATGAAGAAGCTTTCTCGGCCACATTCACTTGAACATTCTGCTTAAAGAGTCCTTCAGCTGCCTGAAGTTCTGTCAGAAGTTCCGCAAGACTATACATCCTTTTGTTCATGGTGTAATTCAAGCGGAACTGCTCAAAACTTTTGGGCAAGCTCATAAGGATGATATCGATCTGGGTTTCCCCATCAATATCAGCACCAAGGATCTCCATCTCATTCAGATGAGACATCATTCTGAGAACATGATCCCTTACAGGTGTTCCTTCAACCATCTGAGTGTTCATTAAAGCCTTCATTGCTACTTGCCTAGCAGCCCTATTCTGTTCTCCAAAAAGTTCCTTGAGATTAAAGAGCATATCTGAAGCAGTGGGCATAGCCTGATGCTGATGCTGCAAAACACCCGACATTGCTGCCAGAATGTAACATCGCGACATATCATCAGCCTTAATCCACCGCTTATAATACTCCTTCTCACTTTCAGGAGCATCTTCAGCAGGCTGGTCTGGCTTGGGTTCATAAGTACAAAATTTGTACTCCTCAGCAGTCAACACTATGTCCAAATTACGTTTCCATTCAATATAGTTCGGTCCAGTAAGTTTGTTATCCTTAAGTATGGTGAATAGTGGATTAAAGCCCATAGTGATCTAATCCTGAGAATCATACATGTAACACATAATCAGATAGTTGCATAAATCTTAAATCCTATTGGTTTCCTCTAACAATTAATTAAAATTAATGCACTAATATTTAAACACCATAAGTATCTGGTACGCCACGATGGATGACATATATACCACTTAAATTCGTTTAAATATTACTTCGGTCCTATTACTAAATAATACGCCACGTTAGGGTGGACTATCTATTATTTTTCATAGCTAAGTGTATACCATTATTAAATCTTAAATTAATAAAAAGACTGGATACCACCATTAAATATTTCAAATCAATAATCGATAATAGGATAATTCCCAGATCGGGGGGAGCATTGTCAAGAGGCATCACTTAAGACCCCTTTCTAGACAGAATCATCCTTTCTCTCAATATCAAAATCTATATTCAATCAGTGGTACCCTTCTAATTAATTGAATTCTATGAAACTTCGTACGCCACGATGGGTGGCATGTATACCTTTCAATATTCGTAATTAATTTAGGAAGTTTGTTCTAGTAATATCCATAACACTACCTGACACCATAAATCATACGCCACGATGGGTGGCATGTATATAATTTATATTCGTCTCGGTGTTAAATTACATATAAACAATAATGGAGACCATGGGATTTAATTCCTAATTAATTCCCTCACCCACTTAGAATTTTTATTTAAAATTGAGGAATTTTATCTAGATGCATCACCCTATGTTATTTTTTCGAGGTCCACATGTTATAAAAATAACAAAACAAAGAACACATAACATAGCAGCATGCATCATAAAATTAAAGCAATAAATAAAATTAATGTCCATGTCGTCCTAATTATGTTAAACATGCAATTAAAAATTACACACATAATTAACAACACACATAATAATTATTTAAAGCAATAATTAAAAAATTAAATAGCGGAATTAAAATTAAAAAACATAATTTAAATCCACTATTATGGCCCCTTGAAAAAAAAAATTAAATTTCCAGCCCTATTCTGCTGAAAAAATCACTTTTCTGCCAAAACCTTGTTGTTGCGCATCTGTAGCCTGCGTTACAGCCCTGGAAAGCCTTGTTGCGCATGACGCACATGCGTTACAGGTCCTGGAAGCCCTGTTGCGCATGTGCAACATGCGTTACACCCCTGGTTCCTATTGTAACGCAGGACATACCTGCGTTACCCTGCTTTGCCAGTTTTTTCTTTCTTTTTCACGCGCGCAGCTCCTGTTCTGTTCCACCAGATCTGTTTTTGAACAACAGCAGCTTCTGTCGACTTCGTTAAAACAAAAAAAACGAACCAGCAGCCATAACAGCTATGCAGCGGACACTTATTTTTCTCCGTTTTGATTTCCGATCGCACGTAATTGTTACAAAATACCCGGATTTTTACATAATCCATCAAACAATTACATACAAAACAGATCTAATACAAAACTAATTTTTTAAATCTATTCTAACACGATCAACCCTCGTGTTTTACAACCACGATAAACCACGTGGAAACCAAATAAAATAACCACGATTAAACCACGTGGGATCCAAACACATTGATAAGTGGATTTTATATCCACTGGGAATGCCTCCGTTTGGCTTAAATTGATTGTTTTGGACTCAAGTTGTTGTAGTTTTGATGTGTTTTGCTGAGTTGTGCAGATTTACGAGAATGTTGATTAAAGTTGATGCTTTTATCGTTCTTGGAGAATTAATTAATTAAAATTCGGATTTTTGAGAAGGGCTGCGCAGCTTATACTGTTTGGGCCATATCTGGAGTTCTAGAAGTCCGTTTTCAGCCCATTTACAGTCCACGCGAAGCTTGAGAGATTTTCTACAATATGGGATAGGTTTCGCACGACCAGGCTACGTGTGGTGGGCCCAGGAAGCACGACCAGCAGATAGATGGAAGCAGAAAAATTACTGTTTTGCCCTTTTCTAGTTCTAATTGTATTTTAGGCAAGTTTTATTACCTGAATTGAATTCTAATTGTAATAGAAGGTAATATCTTGCTGGGCAAGATTTGTAGAGCCTATTTAAACACATCCTACCATTGTAAATCATAACAATTGATAGCTGTAAATCGTATCAAGGTACTTTCGATCTTCAATTCTTTCTTCAATATTATGTTTTCATTCATTATCATTATTATTATGTTTTCTTTATTAAATATGCGTAACTAATTCTCTAATCTGAGGATTGGGTAGTATTCCTTGGTATTCATGCATGCTTGATTATGCGATTTTTTGCCTGGCTGATTTGTTAATGAGATCTTAACACAATTAGGGGAGTCATGAACCTTTGATTGTATTCTAGGGATTGTAATAAGCTTGGGAGAGAAGTTGCAATCTTAGTACATGATTTAACAGACATAATTTGAATATTAGATCGGGAGATTAATAGGAGAATTGTGAGACATATAATTCTTGGTAATTAACAGTTTATAGATATACTCTGATTGTATCACGGGAGTGTCAATTAAGGTGTAGCTGTAAGCACTATATTGTAGCCTGGGAGGGTGCAGTATAACTTTAGAAGAATTGTTTTCAGCAAGGTAGGAACACAGATATCACATTAATATTGAGCATGTATTGAAACCAGGTGAAGAACCCCAGTTCTTAGATTGTTTTCCAACATATTTGAATCTCAGTTTAAAATCAATTCTTAGCGTTTATAATTAGTTCTTGGTTAATTTAGTTAAAACACAAACCCAAAGATTTTTCTCACACACTTCTAGACGTAAAAAGATAAGATACTTGAACTTGATATTACATTCAGTCCTTCCCTGCGAACGAACAACAAAAATACTACTAACAAATTGGCGCCGCTGCCGGGGAAGGCAGTATAGTTGAGTTTAGGTTAATTGTTTCTTATTGTTTAGATTTTAATTGGTTCCACAAGTTGTTTTGTTGGTGATTTTCAGGTGTATGCTACGTTCATCTTGCGCTAAAAAATTGGAATTTGACCCTGAAATCGAGCGTACTTTGAGAAAGCGAAGAAAAGATAAAGCTAAGATGGGAGATCCAGAACCTCGACCAGCTGTTAATGTTGATCAGTCTTCTATTTGGGACCATGAGACACCGAATCCAGCCAATTGCATGTACAAAACTCCAGAGATTGGTGCAGCTCAGTTCCATATTAATCCGAGCTTAATTCAGATGATCAGCAATCAAGCTTTTGAAGGAGACATTGAATTAGAAGACCCACACAGACATCTAGAGCGTTTTGTGCAGATGTGTGGCTCATTCAGAATCACTGGTGTCACGAGTGATCAGATTCGTCTCCATATGTTTCCCTACTCTATTAAGGGAAGAGCTTTGGAGTGGTTTCAACAACTTCCAAACACTTCGGTTGCTACATGGGAGAGTCTTTCTACGGCATTCTTGTCCAAATACTATCCCTCTGACAAGACGCAACAGTTGAGGACTATGATTATGAGTTTTAAAGCACAACCGGGTGAAGGTCTATATCAGGCATGGGAGAGATTCAAGGCACTGTTGAGGAAGTGTCCACATCATGGCTTGGAAGATTGGCAGATCATCAGTACTTTTTATGGGGCCATGAATGCAGATATTCGTTTGAGTTTGGATGTGGCTGCTGGTGGAAATTTCAAAAAGGCACCAACTACACAGGCTAAAGCACTTCTTGAGGAATTAGCATCTAATAATTATTCATGGGCACCTAGTGGGACGAGCTCAGCAAAAGCAGCACAAGAATCTGAGATGATCAACATGCTGGCTCAAAAGTTGGATACTCTAACTCAGGAGGTGCGAGGACAAAAGGTAAATGTGAATGCTATTTCTTCACCTATGGAAGGGTATCATGATTATGGTGCTAGTCAGAACTCGTATGCTCCACAATTTCCAGAAGAAGCATCTTTTATTCAAGGAAGACAGCCTTGGCCTGTGCAGAATAATTCTTACTACAATCCGAATCAAAGACCAAACAATAATCTTTCTTACAGTAATAATCATGCAGCTAATCCTTCCTATGCATTTCCAAGGCAGAATCAACCTCCTGGTTTTCAGTCACGACCACCATATCAAGCACAGCAGCAGTATCAACCTCCGCCAAAGAAAGAACCAGCTGAGTGGGAGGTTGCACTAAATAAGATTATGCAAGGGACTTCTGGGGCACTGGCTAATATGGAATCAAGAATAGATCAGATGGCATCATCTAAAAAGATGCTAGAAACACAGATTGGACAGATTGCTTCAAAGATGGGTGTTCGTGAGCAAGGATCACTTCCTAGTCAACCCGACCAGACTGGTAAAGAGCAATGCAAAGCAATTACTTTGAGGAGCGGAAGAGAGTTGCCTGAGGTTGAGATTCTTAAGCCTAAGGAGAGTGATACTGAGAAAGAGGATAAGCCAGTGGAGATTGCTGCAGACACGTCAGAAAAAGAAGATGAGAAGAAGAAGGAAGAAGATTCAGAAAAGCCATATGTTCCTCCACCACCTTATGTTCCTCCTATTCCATTTCCACAGAGACTTCACAACAGGCATTTAGAGAAGCAGTACGAGAAGTTCTTGACTATGTTCCGGCAGTTGCATGTTAATATTCCGTTGGCTGAAGCTTTGAATCAGATGCCACTTTATGCTAAATTTCTTAAGGAGATGTTGACAAAGAAGAGGAAACTTGAAGATGCAGAGACTATTACTCTTAATGCTGAATGCAGTGCAGTCATCCAAAAGGCCATTCCTCAGAAATTGAAAGATCCGGGAAGTTTCTCTTTGCCTTGTACTATTGGGAAGATGGAAAACATGAAAGCCTTGTGTGACTTAGGTGCAAGTGTGAGTTTGATGCCATATTCAATCTGCAAAAGGCTTGGTCTTGGAGAACTTAAAAAGACACGGATTTCACTTCAGTTGGCGGATCGTTCTGTTAAGTATCCATTGGGAGTTATTGAAGACGTGGTTGTTAAAGTGGATAAATTTGTCATACCTTGTGATTTTGTGGTGTTAGAGATGGATGAAGATGTCGAGATACCCATTATCTTGGGACGGCCATTCTTGGCTACTGCTGGCACTACAATCGATGTTAAAGCTGGAAAATTGACATTGAATGTTGGGGAGGACAAAGTGGAATTTGATCTGAACAAAGCAATGAAGATGCCCCCTTTTGGAGCAACTTGTTTTACCATTGACATAGTGGATGACATTGTGCAGCTCGAGAATGAACACTTCGTGGGAGCAGATCGGGTGTTGGATGATGTAGTCAAAGAAGAAGCACTTGTTGTTCGAGACACAGAAGTTGAGATGGTTTTTACACTTTCAGAGGCACCACAGGTGGAACTTAAACCTCTACCTGATAATTTGAGGTATGCCTTTCTTGGTCCTAATGATACATATCCTGTGGTAGTTTCTGCTTTGCTCATTGATGATGAGAGAGAAAAGTTATTACATGTTCTTCGGCAATATAAATCAGCTATTGGTTGGACAATTCAAGATATCAAGGGAATTAGCCCTGCTCTTTGCATGCATAGAATTGCCTTAGAAGATGATCATAAGCCTGTGATTGAGGGACAAAGAAGATTGAATCCGAATTTGCAAGAGGTGGTGAAGAAAGAAATCACGAAGTTGCTTGATGCTGGTATCATATATTCGGTTCCACACAGTAAATGGGTTAGCCCTATTCATGTTGTGCCTAAGAAAGGTGGGATGACTGTTGTTCACAATGAGAAGAATGAGTTGATTCCTACGAGAACAGTAACAGGTTGGAGAGTTTGCATTGATTATAGGAAGTTGAATAATGCTACTCGCAAAGATCACTTTCCCCTCCCATTCATTGATCAAATGCTCGAAAGGTTGGCGGGTAATGAGTATTACAACTTTCTGGATGGATTTTCGGGTTACTTTCAGATTCCTATTGCACCCGAAGATCAAGAGAAGACCACCTTTACTTGTCCTTATGGCACTTTTGCTTATCGTAGGCTTCCTTTTGGTTTGTGTAATGGTCCTTCGACGTTTCAACGGCTCATGAACCACATTTTCTCAGATTTTATAGGGCGAGACATGGAGGTCTTTATGGATGACTTCACGGTTTATGGTTCTTCTTTTGAATCATGTCTAGCCAGTTTATCAAAGGTGTTGCAGAGATGTACTGAAACGAATCTTGTTCTTAATTGGGAAAAATGTCACTTTATGGTGAAGGAAGGCATTGTGCTTGGGCATAAAATCTCTAACAAAGGCATTGAGGTCGATAGAGCAAAAATTGAAGTTATTGAAAAATTGCCACCACCTTCATCTGTGAAAGGAATTCGAAGCTTTCTTGGGCATGCTGGTTTTTATCGACGGTTCATCAAGGATTTCTCCAAGTTAGCTCGGCCACTCTGCAATCTTCTTGAAAAGGATCGTGTTTTTGACTTTGATGAAAGTTGTCTTGATGCTTTTAACAGGCTGAAAAAGGAACTTACTTCTGCACCCATAGTTACATCTCCCGATTGGAGCTTGCCATTTGAGCTTATGTGTGATGCTAGTGACTATGCTGTGGGTGTTGTTCTTGGGCAAAAGAAGGATAAGCGGATGCACGTGATAGCTTATGCAAGCAAGACTCTTGATGACGCGCAAATCAACTATTCCACTACGGAGAAAGAGCTACTTGCAGTGGTGTTTGCACTTGATAAATTCAGATCCTATCTTGTTGGGTCTAAGGTGATTGTCTATTCGGATCATGCTGCTATTCGTTTCTTGATGACAAAGAAGGATGCCAAACCTCGTCTAGTTCGTTGGATTCTTTTACTTCAGGAATTTGATCTTGAGATTCGAGATAAGAAGGGGTCTGAGAACTTGGTAGCTGATCATTTATCTAGGTTGGACCAAGGAGATGGAGAGGTAGGAGGTGAAATACCTATCAATGATAAATTTCCGGAAGAGCAACTTCTAGGTGTGTCCTTGTCTACACCATGATATGCAGATTTTGTGAACTACATTGTGGGAGGAGTTGTGCCGGATAATCTTTCTTATAATCAGAAGAAGAAGTTCTTTTATGATGTGAAGCATTACTATTGGGAAGAACCGCTACTTTACAAAGAATGTGCTGATGGAATGTTTCGTAGATGTGTACCTCATGATGAAGTTCCTCATATTTTCAGACATTGCCATTCTCTAGAGTGTGGAGGTCATAACAGTAGCATGAAGACAGTTGCGAAAGTTTTACAGTCAGGATTCTATTGGCCAACCATGCATCAAGATGCTAGAGACTTTGTGGCTAAATGTGATAGATGTCAACGAGTTGGGAATATTTCGAGGAGGAATGAGATGCCTTTACAATCTATTCTTGAGGTGGAGATTTTCGATGTGTGGGGGATGGACTTCATGGGTCCATTTCCATCTTCTTATGGAAATCAGTATATTTTGGTGGGAGTTGATTATGTCTCTAAATGGGTTGAAGCAATTGCGTCTCCTACTAATGATGCTAGAGTGGTGAAGAAGTTCTTGAAGAAGAATGTGTTCACTAGATTTGGAGTGCCAAGGGCTATTATCAATGATGGAGGTTCGCACTTTTGCAATAAACAGGTTGCTGATCTCTTGAAAAAGTATGGTGTAACACAAAAGGTGGCAACTCCTTATCATCCGCAAACAAGTGGACAAGTTGAGATTTCGAATCGTGAGCTGAAGTCAATTTTGGAGAAGACAGTGGCAAGTTCGAGAAAAGATTGGTCAACAAAGCTTGATGATGCACTTTGGGCATATAGAACGGCATTTAAAACACCTATTGGAATGTCTCCATATAGGTTGATCTTTGGGAAGCCTTGTCATTTGCCGGTGGAACTTCAGCATAAGGCATTTTGGGCGACAAGAGAGTTGAATTTTAATCTTAAATCTGCGGGAGAGAAGCGTTTGCTTCAACTTGGAGAGCTTGAGGAGATTAGGCTCCAATCTTATGAAAATGCTAGTATCTACAAGGAAAAGACCAAATTGTGGCATGACAAGCACATTCAGAAGAAGGAATTTGAGGTTGGGCAACATGTTCTATTGTTTAATTCAAGACTCCGTTTATTCCCTGGAAAGCTTAGATCAAGATGGTCTGGTCCTTTTGAGATTGTGAAGGTTTATCCTAATGGGGTTTGTGAGATTATTAGAGAAGGGTCGGATGTATTTAAGGTGAATGGGCAGAGACTTAAGCCATACCTGCTTGGAGAAACAGTGGAGCAAGGAATGAGCATTCTCCACCTTCAAGACCCTACTATGAATTGAGGAAGTACGTCAAGCTATTGACGTTAAACGAGCGCTTCTTGGGAGGCAACCCAAGTGATGTAGTATTTCTGTGAAAAAAAAAAAAAAAAAAAAAATGAGTGTTGTTAGTGGTTGAAAAAGAAAAAAAAAAAAAGAAAAAAAAAATATGAGTGTTGTTAGTGGGTGAAAAAGAAAGAAACAAAGAAAAAGAAAAAAAAAAAAATATATGCAGAATGGTACCTGTAACGCAGACAGGGACTGCGCCAGGAGCCTTCCCGCGCAGTCAGCGCCCTGTCACGCAGCTTCAACCCGCGCAACAAGCCTCTCCGCGCTGTTTGCGCCCTGTCACGCAGCTTCAACCCGCGCAACTAGCGCCACAGCGCTGTCAGCGCCCTAACACGCTGCTTCAACTGGCGCAACTGGCCTTCCAGCGCAGTCAGCGCTGATCCTTCCTGCATTGGACGAATTTTTGGGTCAAAAACCCCAATTTTCTTCACTCTTTCATTCATTCTCCTATTTCTATTACATATCCAATCTTAATCTTCTCCTATTCTAATTTAAATTCAAATCCAAAACAACCCCAATCCTATACTACATATAATATCATCTTTATTACTTACATCTCCTATATATATATATACATACACCCATACACCCACAAACACTTCTATATTATCCCAAATTCTTAACTTTCATCCATTCAAAGTTCAAGGGGGAATTAAATTCGAATTTTTTTTTGGGATTCATCTAGCAAGTTCACCTCTTTGATTCAATTGGGTAATATTCTATCTCATCTTTTATTTGAATTTGTGAATTTTGCAAGCTAGGGTTCTTGGTGTGTAATTTGGGGGTTCTTTATTTGGTGAATTGTTTGGAGATTATTGTGCTTTGTTTGATATTTGTTGATTATGGCTCCTAAAAGGCAACGATTAATGGGTGGTAGTAGTAGTGCTCGTCCATCTTCGGATGAGAATGATGTTGTGGGAGATGGAGTGGAAAAATTTGTGAATGAGAATGCCAAGGCGGAGTATGGTAGGTTAGTTTCGAAGGGGGTTATTCATGAAAGAAGGCTTGTGCCGTATAAGTATGAGGAGATGGTGGCGATGATTAGTGAGCGGGGTTGGACGTTATTTTGTGAATTTGCTAATGAAGGCTCGTTGGATGTGGTTAGGGAATTCTATGCTAATGCCTCGATAGCAAGGAATAATGCTACGGTTGTGAGGGGTCAGAAGGTGGATTATTCGCCTCGTGCGATTCGTACGTTGATTAGGCAACAGCCTAAACCTAAAGGTGCTACTGATTGGGGGAAGAAGACTAGGGATGATGTTGTTCTTGATGCAATCATTGGTGAGCTTTGTATTCCGGGTACGGAGTGGAAGTGTAGAGTGGGTACCACCGAGAAGAGGACTTTTCCGGCGGCATCATTGTCTAAGTTCGCACGGGCATGGTTCTACTTCATCAGTTCTAATATTCTTCCATCAACCCATGTGACCGATGTTACTGTTGAGAGAGCTATTCTGCTATGGGGTATTCTCAGGGGTGAGTATGTTGACCTTGGGTACCTTATTAATCAAAACATTCTTCGGTATGTAGGAAGTAATTCATCGGCCAGTATTCCTTATGCTTCTATCATTGCGTATTTGTGTGATACTTCGAAAGTGAAATGCTACGAAGGTGAGCCAGTGTATAAGCCTATGTCTTCCATTAATGATGTTACTATTGACCGGATGGGGGAGTGGTCGGGCGGCATTCCTCATCTTAGGGGTCTCGGTTTTATAGTTGGTGGTGCTGGTGGTCAAGGAGAGGGCGCTCCGCCACATGTTCCTAGGGCAACTGGAGTGGCAATTGCAGAACCTCAGCGACGTATGGTGGATATGTCCGTTTTTTAATCTTATTTTCGTCGAATGACTAGGCGGTTGGATGCTATGCATGCAAGCAGTCGCCAGTATTCTGAGGACATGGGCATAGCCTTGGAGGCAAAGTTTCAGTCACCTAGTACTCCTGTTCAGTGGCCTATGTTTGGAGCTCGGACTCCGTACCCTCCACCGGATTCTTCTGATGAGGATGACGAGGGTGACGACAGCGAGGACCAGTAGGTATGTTTTCTACTTTCCCTTGTATTTACTTCCATTCAATGCGGACATTGAATCTTTCAAGTTTGGGGGTGTTTTGAGGGATTAGTAGTTGTTGTTGTATGTTTGTGTTCATGTAGGATTTCATGTTTTGCATATTAGTAGTAGTAATTCATGCATATATGTTCGTGTTATCTACGTTTGTTTCATATAGGACATTCTATTTTTTGTTTTGTATACCATGTGAGTTCATTCTAGTTGCATTTTCATGGCATGCATATTTCATGATCCCTTAAGACGAGCTGATTCTGATTGATAGGTAGATGTCTAATTGAGTGTGGTAATGATGAATAGAGGGTTGATTTATAGTTTCTATGAAATTGACTTATGTGTTTCGGAAACAAAACTAATTACACAGACTCATTGGGTACTTTTGAGCTAGGTTAAGGTCATGCTTGTTTGGATGCTTTGAGATTTAATCACCTGATTATATTTAGAATTTTCGTTATTCCCTTGATGGCGTAGGAGCACTAAAGTCTAAGTTTGGGGGAAACCAGGAATTTCATGCTAGTTGTTTAGTGTTAATGGCTAGGTGTCAAATGGCTAGTAGCCGGCTCATATTTTATGAGTAGTCTAGGGTTGGAAATGAGAAAGGCTCATTCCAGATCGCAAAAGAGAGAAAAAAAAAAAAAGAAAAAAAAAAGAAAAAAAAAATGAGAAAAAAAAATCAATAAATTGTTTATATGCAAAATTAACCAGAGTGAGCTCTTTAATACTTGAGTAATTAAGTCTGAGGGGACTTAGTCCTAGTAACCTAAAGCCCTTTGTGGTTTGGGATTGCTGACCTAACACTCGCTACATGGGTATTATTGTATAAGCCTTTTGGGGTCTCATCCATTGCACGGTTAAATAAGCATGATTGTATATATGTGTTGTAGTAGTTAGTAATAAAGCATGAATTTCTGTCTACCTTGGATAAGGATGGAGGTGTTTCTAGGTTATGAAGTGTCTACAGTCTATTCTATTTATAAACCTGTGATTGTCTTGGCAAAGGATATGTATGATTTTTGACCTAGTTTTGGAAGTATTTCTGATGAGCATTGCACACACACACGTTTCTGTTCATGTAATGTTAGTATACGGGAACTTGGTCGAGCTCTATTTGGATTTAGTTGCATTCTTTGAGATATTTGCTTGTTAGTTGGTTTTGGTTAGTTTGAAGGGGATCGTTGCATATTTCATGTTAGTTGCATTCATACATTGCATTGCATTAGGTTATATGGATTTTGTGGGTACATTCGCTATAGGCCCTCACGAGACCTTACTCGTCCACTAGGGCTGCCTAGGGGTTTAAAGGGCTTGTTGCATATGCCAAATGCAACCGTGATCACCTACGGAAGTGGTACTAGTTAGTTAGTTAGTTGTAATTGTTTATGCTTGAGGACAAGCATCAGTTTAAGTTTGGGGGTTTGATAAGTGGATTTTATATCCACTGGGAATGCCTCCGTTTGGCTTAAATTGATTGTTTTGGACTCAAGTTGTTGTAGTTTTGATGTGTTTTGCTGAGTTGTGCAGATTTACGAGAATGTTGATTAAAGTTGATGCTTTTATCGTTCTTGGAGAATTAATTAATTAAAATTCGGATTTTTGAGAAGGGCTGCGCAGCTTATACTGTTTGGGCCATATCTGGAGTTCTAGAAGTCCGTTTTCAGCCCATTTACAGTCCACGCGAAGCTTGAGAGATTTTCTACAATATGGGATAGGTTTCGCACGACCAGGCTACGTGTGGTGGGCCCAGGAAGCACGACCAGCAGATAGATGGAAGCAGAAAAATTACTGTTTTGCCCTTTTCTAGTTCTAATTGTATTTTAGGCAAGTTTTATTACCTGAATTGAATTCTAATTGTAATAGAAGGTAATATCTTGCTGGGCAAGATTTGTAGAGCCTATTTAAACACATCCTACCATTGTAAATCATAACAATTGATAGCTGTAAATCGTATCAAGGTACTTTCGATCTTCAATTCTTTCTTCAATATTATGTTTTCATTCATTATCATTATTATTATGTTTTCTTTATTAAATATGCGTAACTAATTCTCTAATCTGAGGATTGGGTAGTATTCCTTGGTATTCATGCATGCTTGATTATGCGATTTTCTGCCTGGCTGATTTGTTAATGAGATCTTAACACAATTAGGGGAGTCATGAACCTTTGATTGTATTCTAGGGATTGTAATAAGCTTGGGAGAGAAGTTGCAATCTTAGTACATGATTTAACAGACATAATTTGAATATTAGATCGGGAGATTAATAGGAGAATTGTGAGACATATAATTCTTGGTAATTAACAGTTTATAGATATACTCTGATTGTATCACGGGAGTGTCAATTAAGGTGTAGCTGTAGGCACTATATTGTAGCCTGGGAGGGTTGATGTGGCGGAAATGGTACAAATAAATATCGCAAGCGCACGATCATCGTTTTAGTATTTATGATTCGATCCACAGGGAATAATATTTTCGCAATCCTTAATTTCCAATTTAATCGAATTAGAACATTTGGATTTTGGTTTTACAAATTAAAATAAAAACAAAATGGGATTTCACACTAATTTAAAACTAAATTAATCTAACTTATTCTAAAATTATTCTAAATAGTATTATTAAATTATTCTACAAATTATTTTAAATTCCTAAATAAAAATTTGACTTTATTCCAAACACATTTTTTTATTATTATTTTTTTTTTAATTATTCTATTTTTCAACTAAAAACTGAATTTTACATTTCTACTAGTTAAATTGATTTTTTTTTTATTTAAAACAAAATTAATCTAAACCATTGCAATAAAACGAGACTAACAAGACAATTAAAACCCGTATGAAAAGGGCAGAAAAACAGGACACACAGCAGGGGATTTGACACAGCAATAAACAAATAAATCAACCGGGACTCAATTACAACTCAAAAAACAGACTTAGCAACAAACATAATTAGCAACAAAACCCAAACCCGGGTGAATACCAGGACAAGCAAAACCGAACAAAACCACTCGAAAAACTTGGTGAATCAACAAATGGAAACTCATCAAGAACTCGGTATAATCAAAACGTACGCGACAATCGAACTCGCTGCCAGACACAAGGACTACCCTCTACTGTAAACACGAACGCAAAGAAACAAAAGCTTAAAGATTCAACATCAAACTCAGTAAACAATTTCTCGGACTCGATCCAGGATCAATACACAGACATCACGAAAACAAAACAGATGAATCAGCTAACTTAACGATGGGGAACAAATTCAAGACTAAAAACAAGATATGAACTCAGAAAATCAGTAGCGTTAACAAATCAAACTCGGAAAACTAAGCAAACAAATCAAATCAGACCCATTTCAAACGAACACTCCGTGAGTCAATACAAACGGAACCATTCGAAAGCAATACCAGCAATACCAGAAACAAGAACGCAGCACAATTAAAACCGTCAAAATTCAGAACAGACTACACACAACAGCAGTTACGAAAAATGCGAAAACAAAAACGACTTTGTAACATCAAACTCAGGCAACTAAATTTGACTTAGTACTGCTCTACGAACAACAACAAAATACAACTGAACTTGGAAGGGGTTTGTAGTGTGAAGAACGAAGGACAGGGACACGATATCATCATAATCAAATCAACACGAAGTAAATGAATTCCAGCAACACGCATTAACAACGATCACATCTCGGCCGAAGGACCCAATTGACTCTATGACTCTATACAAACTTAATCTACCAACAAAACACCGTATTCAACCAATTTTTAAAACCCAGACAAGACAGAATCGAGCAAACAACGAACAGTATTTGCGATTAGCACTACTCTGCAATCAGAAGCGTATAAAGACAAGAGAGGGGTTTTCGATTTGAGAGATTGGGGAAGAGAAAATAGAGAGAGTTGAAAGAAGAAGGTGAGGGGAAGGATTGTGGAGATGGTTTTCGAAAAAGAAGGAGATAGAAAAGAAAACGAGAGAGAGATTAAGGAGGTGGAATGGGCTGTTTATTTTAGAAGAAAAAAAATTGAAAACAGAACAACTAGTGCGATTATCTGGACCTTGAACAATAAACAGGGGTAATATTGCTTCGAACTAAAATTTGCTAAAAACAGAATTAACAAATTAATGCAGGAAAAATATGAACTAAAAAGAAAATTTACAAGAGCTGTAAATTACAACTAGAAATTTAGCAATGTCCTAAACCTAATCCTAATCTAATGTTTTTATTACAAGAGAAGATAGGCTATTTATAGGAAATAAATTGGTAGGTGAGGATTAATCCCCACCATTCATTTTTGTTTGGTGGGATTAAATCCTAGCCCTCCATTTTTATTTATTTTTTTCTTTTTTTTTTTTCTTTTTAGTTTTTAAATAAAAATTCAGCTTTTGCACCAAACTCCCTCTTCTTTCCTTTTCTTCTATTTTGGTCCTTCTTCTTCTTCTTTTTCTCTTCTTTGACCTTTATTTCTTTATTTTGCAATTTCTTCAATTTTTCTTGAATTTCCTGAAATACAACAAAATAATTTATTAAAATACGAATTCAAACAATAAATAGGTAATAAAAATATGCAAAAATATGCACTTATCAAATGCCCCCATACCTATCTTTTGCTCGTCCTCGAGTAAAACAAAAAGAAAAATGCAGAATTAAAAACCTATACTCACTGTCGTAGGAATCACGGGTAATTTTAGGTTTACCAACCCGTTAAACCTATAGACGATCTCTACAGGAGGAGTGTTGTCTCCTAAGGGTTTACAGAAGATATACCCATAAAATCTTTGAGATAAATCAGCAAGTATCCAACTTTCCTCTTTTATTCTAGATTTCATTGGTGTCAACAAAACAATTTTGTAGAAAAATACATGCCTTAAAAGATTATTCTAATAATACCCAAGTTATAGGTTCCCACAATCCACTTGATTAGACTAAAAATTTACAAAAAATCCCAAGGTGTGTAGTGAATATAAGGCCTTTGATGGAGTAACTGCATACGAACATTTTCTCTTTTTCAACCAATATTGAACTGACCCAATCTCTATCAAAACAAGGTTCTAGCCAAACTTCACGTTCTTAGTAGTTAGACCGACTGTGCAATGGTTGAGGTCCCAAAAGACTTTTGCATCAATACCCATTTAGCGAGTTTTAGGTCAACAATCCCAGATCACAAGGGACCATAGGTTGCTAGGCACAAAGTCCCCTCAGACTTACTTACTCGGGTTATCAATGAGCCCAACCTAGCCGATTTCCCTACTAAGAATTTATTACTAACATTCTACAACTACAAATATTTATTGACTCTTTTTCTTTTCTTTTCTCTTTTTTTTTTTTCTCAATTTTTTTTTTTTTTTTTTTTTTTTTTTTTTTCACTATAGGAACAGACTCACGCAAAGGTTTGATTCGACATTGTTTTAACATGTGGGTTCTCTCTCAGGTATCGAATAACATTCCTATACAATTTTTCCATCAAAAGTCTTGTGCAAATGTGTCGTCTTGGTCTTTTAAGCAAAAATTTGTTCGACACAAGTTTCATGAGGAAAAACCTTACCTGACTACGTTCAAATTATCTAAAGGCATTATACATATAATTTTCGAAAAATAGTCAACACCAACTAGTTCTAGAATTCAAAGAGTGGGAGGGACAACTAAGCTAAAATATCTGTATTTTTGGATTTTTAAAATTTTTCAATTTTTTTGGATTTTTTCAATTTTATGTATTTACACTAAAACCCTCCCCCATACCTAAATCATGCATTGTCCTCAATGTATGCAAAATGAACGAGAATAAAATAGAGAGGAGGAAATACCTGATAAGGGATGATGGAGAATGACAAACTGCTGAAAAACTACGAAAGAAAAACAACTCACACACGCACACAATGTAACTCCCCCATACCTACATTCTACTATGGGAGGTACAAAACAAATATTTACTAACCAATACCTGCTCTCGGAAAAACTATTTTTGTTATGCAACCAACATATTTCAGAAACTTACCCACACAAATAGCATAGACCACTCGATTGATCAGATTATGTGCAAGAATAAAACTCATATTACTAACATCATTCATAGACCAATTAGACGCTTTTTCATGTTGTTTAAGCAAATTGATTACTTGAAATTCTTGGTTATGAATATCATGAGTTTCGATGAAAGATGGAGCACGAGTGGAAAATGAAGAAATAGAAACGGGTGGGGGTGGCTCTTCAAAAAATGTTTTACCAACAGAATTGGGATCACAAGAACTATCCTGATGTTGGGTTTCCCATTTGGAACAGATATTATTCATCTCTCTAAACATCTCTTCCGAGGTCAAATCCTGGAAAGATTCGTGAAGCTCTCGATTGGTCTCGTAATGCAATTGAAAATCTTGTTTAAGAAGAGACTCAATCTCATGATCGTCCAAATTTGACCTTGAAACAACCTCTTTAACTAGATCAGTTCCTATTGGTTGAGTATGAAGTTCTTCGGGTTTTTCGGGAAGAGGTTTGGAAGATGAAATGAAAGGTTCACTAGAAGAAGATGATGGTTGTCTAGGTGAAGCTACAAACTCAGAATCATCGGGATTCTTCGTTTGCCCTAGAGAAAGAATGATGTCAGCACTAGAATCTTCTTCGTGTGAATCACCACCGAAAGGAGTGTCAACTTGAACATTAGACCTAGGAGAAATGATATCATCGAAAGTATCGATAGGTCTTTGAGTGATAAGAAATTCAGGGTTGACCTCGGGTGGTTTCGGGGTGGTTATCGTCTCACACTCACACATGGTGGCTAATTGATTCATTTGAAATTCTAACTTAGATAAGACTTGAGCATTAGAGTTCAAAATTTGCCTATCAGAAGTTATGGATCGCATGAAGTTTGCTTGAGAAACCAATAAAGCCTCGATACTCTTTTCTAAGGTGTCAAGTTGCCTACTCGAATCATGAAATCCGGGTGGGTGGGCGTTGGTTTGAATTGAACTTGAATAAGGAACTTGACTCGGAATTGGATAAGAGTTCGGGTCTTGAAAATGTGGAGGCGGAGTTTGATAGTTATGACCTTGGTTCCATGAGAGATCGGGATAATCTCTCCAACCGGAGTTAGAAGACGATGTAAAATGGTCATTTCGAGAGGTTGGTTGAAACATGGCGTTGACTTGATAAGAGTCGGGGCCGTGTTGAAAATCAAGACTCGGAGAGTTGAAATTTGGGTGCCAAGACGTGTGTGAATGACCACTAAGGGTTTCTAAGGCTTCGAGTCGTCTAGTGAAAGCATCTAATTCAGAGTCGATTGCAATATCGTTTTCACTATAATGCAGATCACTAAAAGTAGACGACGCGTTATATACACTAGGTTCCCTAGTTGACTCATACCACATCGTATTATCCGCTAACTCCTCGTCAAAATCCCAACCTTGGTAATAACGATCCCTAAATGCTACGTACATGGTAAAGATTGATCAATGATAAAACCACGTAGCAAGTAAGTGCGAAAATGCAACACACAAAATAAATGGTGAAAAATCAAAAGAAAAATCTAACCTATGACACACTAAAAATTTCGTAAATTAAGAATTATTCAGACCGATTCGGCCAGATTAGAGCAGGCATTGCCAAGAGGCCAAACTCGTCACTTAGACACCAAATCTTAACAGCCAGGCGAACCTTAGACACTGAAGGTCGTGAATAAGTCTTAATTACGTTTATTTGATGCAACAAACAACGAGATATATACAAAAACGATAAACAATTATGGATGCTTACACTACGTGTCCTAAAAATAAAAATAAAAAATTTAACGTACCTTTGGATCCTCCAGCGATCACCACAATTATAAGATACGAAAAATTAAAAACAAGAAAATAAAAATCTAAATGATGTGCCCTAAGTGATTAAATGCATGATGCAACAAGTATGTATTTACAAATTTTTTTTTTTTTTTTTTTAATTTTTCAATTTTCAATTTTTTTTGTGATTTATGACTTTTTTGATTTTTTTGTGATTTTCTAAAAATAAAAAGGCGAAAAGAGTGAGATACGGGTTACCGAAGCACGCTTCCAAGAATTCCAATTTGTTCTGAGCTCCGTGAGAAGATTCCCGTAATTCCAAACTTTCCTAAAAAAATGAGATAAAAAAAAAAAAAAAAATGAGACAAGTAAAACTAATCCGAAAAATTAAAATTCAAGGCGCGAAAAATATTTAGTTCCCCGGCAGCGGCGCCAAAAACTTGATGTGGCGGAAATGGTACAAATAAATATCGCAAGCGCACGATCATCGTTTTAGTATTTATGATTCGATCCACAGGGAATAATATTTTCGCAATCCTTAATTTCCAATTTAATCGAATTAGAACATTTGGATTTTGGTTTTACAAATTAAAATAAAAACAAAATGGGATTTCACACTAATTTAAAACTAAATTAATCTAACTTATTCTAAAATTATTCTAAATAGTATTATTAAATTATTCTACAAATTATTTTAAATTCCTAAATAAAAATTTGACTTTATTCCAAACACATTTTTTTATTATTATTTTTTTTTTAATTATTCTATTTTTCAACTAAAAACTGAATTTTACATTTCTACTAGTTAAATTGATTTTTTTTTTATTTAAAACAAAATTAATCTAAACCATTGCAATAAAACGAGACTAACAAGACAATTAAAACCCGTATGAAAAGGGCAGAAAAACAGGACACACAGCAGGGGATTTGACACAGCAATAAACAAATAAATCAACCGGGACTCAATTACAACTCAAAAAACAGACTTAGCAACAAACATAATTAGCAACAAAACCCAAACCCGGGTGAATACCAGGACAAGCAAAACCGAACAAAACCACTCGAAAAACTTGGTGAATCAACAAATGGAAACTCATCAAGAACTCGGTATAATCAAAACGTACGCGACAATCGAACTCGCTGCCAGACACAAGGACTACCCTCTACTGTAAACACGAACGCAAAGAAACAAAAGCTTAAAGATTCAACATCAAACTCAGTAAACAATTTCTCGGACTCGATCCAGGATCAATACACAGACATCACGAAAACAAAACAGATGAATCAGCTAACTTAACGATGGGGAACAAATTCAAGACTAAAAACAAGATATGAACTCAGAAAATCAGTAGCGTTAACAAATCAAACTCGGAAAACTAAGCAAACAAATCAAATCAGACCCATTTCAAACGAACACTCCGTGAGTCAATACAAACGGAACCATTCGAAAGCAATACCAGCAATACCAGAAACAAGAACGCAGCACAATTAAAACCGTCAAAATTCAGAACAGACTACACACAACAGCAGTTACGAAAAATGCGAAAACAAAAACGACTTTGTAACATCAAACTCAGGCAACTAAATTTGACTTAGTACTGCTCTACGAACAACAACAAAATACAACTGAACTTGGAAGGGGTTTGTAGTGTGAAGAACGAAGGACAGGGACACGATATCAT
This sequence comes from Saposhnikovia divaricata, assembly GCA_036435485.1. Taxonomy (NCBI): domain Eukaryota; kingdom Viridiplantae; phylum Streptophyta; class Magnoliopsida; order Apiales; family Apiaceae; genus Saposhnikovia; species Saposhnikovia divaricata. The sequence continues at coordinate 129,292,133 of CM071594.1, read as the reverse complement.
CATAATCAAATCAACACGAAGTAAATGAATTCCAGCAACACGCATTAACAACGATCACATCTCGGCCGAAGGACCCAATTGACTCTATGACTCTATACAAACTTAATCTACCAACAAAACACCGTATTCAACCAATTTTTAAAACCCAGACAAGACAGAATCGAGCAAACAACGAACAGTATTTGCGATTAGCACTACTCTGCAATCAGAAGCGTATAAAGACAAGAGAGGGGTTTTCGATTTGAGAGATTGGGGAAGAGAAAATAGAGAGAGTTGAAAGAAGAAGGTGAGGGGAAGGATTGTGGAGATGGTTTTCGAAAAAGAAGGAGATAGAAAAGAAAACGAGAGAGAGATTAAGGAGGTGGAATGGGCTGTTTATTTTAGAAGAAAAAAAATTGAAAACAGAACAACTAGTGCGATTATCTGGACCTTGAACAATAAACAGGGGTAATATTGCTTCGAACTAAAATTTGCTAAAAACAGAATTAACAAATTAATGCAGGAAAAATATGAACTAAAAAGAAAATTTACAAGAGCTGTAAATTACAACTAGAAATTTAGCAATGTCCTAAACCTAATCCTAATCTAATGTTTTTATTACAAGAGAAGATAGGCTATTTATAGGAAATAAATTGGTAGGTGAGGATTAATCCCCACCATTCATTTTTGTTTGGTGGGATTAAATCCTAGCCCTCCATTTTTATTTATTTTTTTCTTTTTTTTTTTTCTTTTTAGTTTTTAAATAAAAATTCAGCTTTTGCACCAAACTCCCTCTTCTTTCCTTTTCTTCTATTTTGGTCCTTCTTCTTCTTCTTTTTCTCTTCTTTGACCTTTATTTCTTTATTTTGCAATTTCTTCAATTTTTCTTGAATTTCCTGAAATACAACAAAATAATTTATTAAAATACGAATTCAAACAATAAATAGGTAATAAAAATATGCAAAAATATGCACTTATCAAGGGTGCAGTATAACTTTAGAAGAATTGTTTTCAGCAAGGTAGGAACACAGATATCACATTAATATTGAGCATGTATTGAAACCAGGTGAAGAACCCCAGTTCTTAGATTGTTTTCCAACATATTTGAATCTCAGTTTAAAATCAATTCTTAGCGTTTATAATTAGTTCTTGGTTAATTTAGTTAAAACACAAACCCAAAGATTTTTCTCACACACTTCTAGACGTAAAAAGATAAGATACTTGAACTTGATATTACATTCAGTCCTTCCCTGCGAACGAACAACAAAAATACTACTAACACACATAATTAAAATTACATGGCCATAATAGTGGATACTAAACAACCTGCAAAAGATTATTATCCAAGCACACCACTATACACATGCATATATAATTACGACATGGACATCGTATCAAAAATCGCAGAACCAATGAACCAGGCTCTTGATACCAATTGTTGGGACAATCAGATCTTGGCACTGCGAATTTTGATACAATAAATTAACGAGTACGAATAGAAAAATCACCTTGTTAACGGTTGATTCCACGCTCTTCTATTGTATTCCCAAATTCCCTTGAGCGAAGTGTGGCCTTCGTCTTCTCAAGTTAACCTCTCTTCTTGCTCCTGGGTGGCTACAAAATTTTTCGGACCAGCCCCCAGCAAGAAGAGAATAGGAATATATATAGGCTACAATAGGGATCATGGATAATTAGGTTGGGCCTTCTAATTACATCTTGAGCCTAGCCCAATGTAATTAAATATTAATTCAATCCACTAAAGAATTAATATTTGCACTACCTTTCCTAATATCGTAATTTAATTAATTAATTCGGTTCCAATATTATTTGCTTATTAAATTCCCCATGTTTAAAATAACGCATGTCCATTAATTAAATAAATTACTGATAATTCATTTAATTAATATCTTTTATCCTTGATTATCCACTCAACCTTTATTTAATTATGCCGGAATAAATCCACCTGCAGGGTTTCACATAATTAAATCTTTTTGAGCTTTCAAGAGGACATCATTAACCCGAATATTATCAGGACATGGATTCCGTCAATAAATAATATCCCACCATATATATTATTTCATCACCCAAAATATAATGAAATAAATCAAAAGAATTATTTCATATATAAATCAAAGCATGTAAATAATATATACGTGTCAATTATTATTTCCGGATTAAGAACCTAAGCATTAATAATAACATAGAATCTTAGTTCACCTTCTTAATCAGTATTAGGGAACAATTCTAAATTTGATCCTGTTCAATATACACAAAGTATACTAGTATTATTTATTAGTCAATATAAACTAATCTAAATAATACTACAGCCATTCCAGTGGATTGTCTAACTCCACCTGTGCTGTGAACCTTATTATATTATATAAACCGTATTTAATAATCTAATATTCTGTATCCCATTTGATACTAGATTATTCACAATATATAATATTTAGACAACATGTAAACATTTAAATGATTCTCAATTAAACCGGCCAGAAATAAATGTAAATACTTCAAATAAATATTTTCAGTATACACCAACACGTTAGTAGTGTGATTAAATTGAACAAAGCCAAACGTGAGAAGTGCTCTTCATGACCGTTGCAAGATTGTTCAAGAATTATAGCTCCTGCACTTCACTATAAAGGCTTGTGTGGTTCTCCTCTAAAGAATCAAGAACCTTCAAGCAATATTCAAGAATACAAGAAACAACTCTGCACCCTCTACTTCAAACGAGCTCGTGTACTATATTATATATCGAGATTTTAGAGAGTTCATATCTTTGAGTTGTAATTATCTTTATCCATTGTATTGTTCAACTTGTAAAGTTGGTAGTTGCTGGATTGTCAAGCTTGTGGAACAAGGGTTCAAGGAGCATTAGGCTAGAGAAGTTTATACTTGGTTTAGTATAAACTTAGGGAGCTGTGTTCAGGAAACAAGGGGTTCCAGCTAGCTGCAGTCAGTAACTAGGTGATTAAGGGAGATATATTATTGTATCTTATAATTGGATTTCATTGTGATCAATAATATATTCTCTTACCAAGTTGGTATGGGACTAGGACGTAGACCATAGAAGATTAGGGGTCGAACCTAGCTAAAATTCGTGGTGTTCTTTACTTACTGCATTTTATCTTACTGCGCTGCATAACTTAGCTAGCTGCTTATTTGTTAATCTGTTGCATCTAGTTAACTCAGCTAGCTGCTTATTCATAAATTTGTTGCATCCAGCTAGCTGCCAGAATATAATTTTAGACAGATTTTTTATTTGATCATTGTTAGTCAAAACACCTATTCACCCCTCCCCTCTAGGTGTATTTTCAATAAATGTGGCGGGATTGAAACAGTAGGAGTGCAAATTGCAATTGTTAAAACAATATGGTGCAAAATGAAATTTTGCATAACTACAGGGATGCAAAGTGCAATAAAATAAAATATAATAATTTATTATTGATATAATTTAATTTTGTATTATTAATTAATAAATTATTAGTAATAATCATAGTTATTTAATAATTGACATGTATTATTTAGAACTAATAATATAAAATCTTAATGTAAATTTGTTGTTAACGGGATTCGAACCTTGGATATTTAGAAGGGGGTTTAAATATAAAATATTCCTTATTATTAGATTTAATGATTATCATCTATTTACTAAATATATAATGATTACTATTCATTTAACCTCAGTTATTGAACTAAACTACCAACAGTTATCCCTGTTTGTTTATTATAAATTAGTATAGAAGCATAGATATCCATTTTCTTTCGTAGAATCAATACTGAATGAGTACGTTAGAAGCATCCATCACATATTTTTTACCAACTCGAAACAAATGATTTTTTAACAGAAAAATTGACAAGTTTAACCAATTTTTTATAAAAACGATACCAAAATGACAATTATTTAAAAAGTGGCCAATAATGACCTTTCGAATCTGCCGATCTCACATGCGTATTGAGATTCAGAAGACTACCAACATGATGTATATACACATTAACTCACACATCCGTGTATGTGGAGATAAACAGGAACTTGCAGTTGAATAACAAAAGGGGGAAGTGAGAATAGGAGAGTAAAGCATCTTCGTCTTCTCCGTGATCGCAGTGCCATGTTTTTTATCTTCTATTTTGTATATATTATATATGTGTATATTACATAATACCTGATCTGCAATTGCGTATTCACTCAATGTATTTAGTATTGGATACTACTTTGGGAAATGCGTATTTCTTTTTGAAATATTTTTAAGAATAAAAAGGTTGTTGAATACTCCATCACAATATGCATAATACTGATACTTTATTCAGAAATGCGTAATGAATCGACTATAAATGGACAAAAATCAGAACCGGTTACTTTTGTCAATATTGTAATAAAAAGCGGTTAAAGTTGTATATCACCCTTTTTAACATGTGTTCAAATAGTAAAGACAATTGATTAATTATTATTTTCTTTATCTCAATCAATTTTTTACATTTTTCATTTCAGGATGTCATTCTTAATTTTTTACATTCCGAAAATTATCTAAAATAGGAAAGTTTATAATATAAAAAGTAAATATATCCACTACTTTTCTCCATTATACTCACTTTAGAGCATTTTTAAGAATTTCTTAGATAGTTCCTAAATAAATTTATTTCAGCTCTTAAATCGTATATTATTCATATTCAAATTTTACAATGGTAAAAATCAAGAAATCATCTTTAATTTAATGATGGTTTAACAATTATTATCCAGCTGAAATTATCCAGAAATTGAAGCGAGAAAAACAGTTATGATTTTTACATTGAGAATTCTATTCAATTTTGAATACCTAAGTATATTTGGTTTATATTATTAAAATTTGCTTTTTAGTATTTTAATATAATCCTACTTTTAATTAAATAATTTTTTGATATTAGATCTAATGATTCTCATCCATCTATTTTAAAATTCAACGGTCCATACTATTTTGGTCGTACAGGGACGATCATACTATTGCACTACCAAAAAATTGGATAAAATCACTTTATGCTTATTATATATAAGGATATACCTAACTTAAAACTCGTGCAATACACGTCTCTTTTCTAATATTTATAATTATCTTAACAAACAAAAATTTAAAATTTATATTTCTTAATATTTATTTATCTTGAATCTGATTTTTATCAATAAAATTTTAATATTTGATTGAAGAAATAAAGAATTTTTTAAATTTCAAAGACTTAAAGAAAAATAACCACATTTTACTATAATTAAATAAAATATTATTATTTAATAGATTTTACACAATCAATTTACTATTTTTACTCTATCTTGAGTTCTAAAATCAGATTGTAATGATTTTACAGCCCACGCAAAACTCAAGAAATCATCTTTAATTCAATGATGATTTAACAATTATTATCCAACAAAAACTACCCAAAAGTTAAAAAGAAAATAAAGTTACAAATTTTTTCATTGATAATTCTATTCAATTTAGAAAATATACTTATATTTAATTTAGATTATTGAAATTTATTTTTTAGCATTTCTTTAAAATCTACTATCAATCAAATAATTTTTTAAATATTAGATCAAACGGTTCCCATATATCTATTTTAAGATCCAACTGGTTTTTACATTGAGAATTCTATTCAATTTAGAAAACGATTATTAAAATTAATTTTTAGTAAATATAATCCGACTATTAATCAAATAATTTTTTTAATATTAGGTTTATCAGTTCTCATCTATCTATTTTAAGATACAACGATTAGTACTATTTTAAATGACCATACAATCGTATTATCAAAAAATTGGAAAAGATTCTCCTTACGCTTATCATAAATAAATTTACAACAAATTATCTACTCTACAATCTTTTATTGGCTACATGGCTTAAATTGTTTATAATGACATTTAATTTTCAATTTCAGTTTATTTTTGTAGCTCGTGTTCTTTTTGCACAGATTTTTACTAGGTTCGTTAAGCCTGTTTACAATACTTTATCATATAATAACACTTATTTTTACTTAAGCTAGTCATGATAAACATATATAATTCCGAAGCAAACAATCTCTCATTCATTGAACGAGTAGTGCATACATTGTATCATGATACAGATTGATGCTTGTAAACAAATGATTGAAATAGAACGAAATGGAATACTGAATTAAATCAAATTGAAATTGAAAGCTTCTAGTAGGCTTATTGATAAAATCGTCGAAGACGAGTAGCATGCCAAGTATTTTTAATGCGCCTTTTGTCCGATCCTCCCAGCTTATATGTTCCCGGACGAACCACTTCCAAAATAGTGTAGGGACCTTCCCAATTAGGCATGAGCTTTTCCTACTTGGTTGGCATAGAAGTAGCCAACTCGCGGAGTACTAGATTTTCGACTTAGAATGATCCCTTCTTTACTCCAGGATCGTAGTACTAGGCTGCCTGAAGCTGATATCTGACATTTCTCTAGTGAGCGGCTTCCATTTATTCCTCTACCAAATCAACATTAGCCCGACGCCCAAACTCATTAGTCTCAACATTGAACACTTGGGTTTGATGCGATTCCAGACTGACTTCGATGGGTACTAGTGCATCAGTGCTAAATGCAAGTTTGAAGGGAGTCTTTCCTATTGATGACTTGGGGATCGTTCGGTATGCCCATAGAACCCAAGGCAGCTCTTCGGTCCAAAGTCCTTTGGCCTTACCCAGATGCTTTTTAATGCCATCAAAGATGATTTTGTTGGCCGCTTCGATTATCCTATTTCCCTGCGGGTGACCGACTAAACTGAATTTCTGCTAAATCCCAAAATTAGCCAAGAACTTCCTGAATTTTCTTCCGACGAACTAAGTCCCATTATTTGACACACACACCATCGAGATGCCAAATCTCAAAATTACTTGTTCGAGCATAAATTTCTTAGCTACCTCTTCGATAATAGGTGACAGCGGTCTGGCTTCAACCACTTTATCATGTAATCAATGGTGACTATGCAATATTTGGCCTGTTTGGTGTTAGTTGGTAAGATACCTACAATGTCTACGGCCCACATAGCAAAATGGATTGGGCTGAGGATCAAAGACATCTCTTCTGGTGATTGCTTCGGTACTATACTGAATAGCTGACACTGCTTACATTTCTTGGAATAGTTTGTTGAATCTTCTCACACAATAGACTAGAAGAAACCTTGACTTAGAATCTTGAAGGCTATGGATCGTCCAACCAAGTGTTCCTCGCAAATTTCTTCATGCACCGTCTCCAAGGCAAGCCTCTGCTCATCGGGACCCAAACATTTGAAGAGGGGCTGTGTGGTTGATCTCCTAAACATTCGACCCCCAATTATAATGTAGCTTGTCAACCGATACTTTACCTTTTGGGCTTCCTTTTAATCTATCGGTAGAGTACCTTTCTCGATAAAAAGCTCTGATTGGAGTCATCCAGTTGACTCCAAGATTAATTTCCATACATCACTTCTTATCAATCGATGGCATTTCCAATTTGGTCAGGTATATGGACCCAGTGAGACTCTGTTTTTTGGTTGAAGCTAGCCTAGACAGAGCATTTGCTCAGCTGTTGTGTTCCCTAGCCACCTGACTTGACTCAAAAGAATAAAAAAGCAAGGCATTTTTAGGTACCTCAACAGTGAAATCTTTATATAAGAGTTTTGAAAAGCAAACTTACCTTGGTTAGGGTGGGGTGGTCGAGCTCGCGACGTGGAACGAAGATCTGTACATAATCAATATTCGCGCGTTAGTACCTTAACAACACTACTTAATCGTAAGGTTTTAAAGGATGTAATACCAACTTAACGACTCCAATTTGTGACCACTAACCCTCCCATATAACGATGTCATCACTTTATCACATTCGTTACCCATTCGACTCGAATCCATTCCTCAAACTTGAAACACAAATGAGTACTCTTAAAACTACGTTAAACTAACCTCCTAGGTGATTTTTCAATCGCGCGCACTTCGCTCTAACATTTTTATAAAATTGAAAAATACAAATTTTACTCCAATTCTTTTTGGACAGCCTTCCTAACTGTATAATCTGAGTACTCTCAAATTTTCATAACACTAGCATAATTTTTAGGGGTCCTAATTCAGTTCACAAGTCAGCATCACAGTGCAGCTCAGATTCCAGAACCACTCCTCACTAACCAGACCATATCTCAAAAACTACACATCTCCTGGACATGAACCTTATATGCCTAGAAACTACATGAAATTATCTTTCTAACCATATGCGTTGGGCCCTCGGGAGACAAGATTTAGAGGTTCAAAACCATCCTACAAGACAGTACATGCTCCCAGAAATTTACACAGCACTCATCCTTTCTCAAACATTCAAGAACTCACTTTATACATCACATCTATCATCAAAACCACCAATACTTGTCTCTATAGCATACATGGGGTTACATATTCTAAGTACAAGCTTTACAACTACCTTAACAAGCACATAACTTCAAGATTTCATCATCTACAACTCATACTACCAAGATATGCACCAAAACTCTTAGATCTAACATTATAAACCATAAACAACCCATGACTAAGAGTGGTTAGAGTTTTATACCTTCTTGAGTATCTAGGAACCTTGGGTAAGCTTTACAAGCTTCAAGAACACCTTGGATGAGTCCTTACAATCCTTATGATTCAAGATCTAGAAGATGAACAAACTTGGTCACTACTCACCCAACTTTCAACAATTAATATCTCAAGATCTAATGGACAAAACGATTTGAAATTGATACCATACCTTTACAATGATACGAGGAAGCTCTAGGAATTATGTTGTGATTTGTGGGTGGGTGGAAGTTGAAGAAAATTCTTCTTCTTCTTCTTCCTTGGAAGAGCCTGGCCGAGAGCTTCTTAAAAGGGGGGGGGAGTGTTTTTGTTTTGTGTTGTTTCAAAGTGAGATGAATAATTGATATGTTTGATATATGTGTATGCATGTAGTCACATGTTGCCACTCTAGGTAGTAGGCTAGACACCCGCCATGCCTTTTTGTCTCCTAGGATGTAGCACCCTTGACTAGTCACTATTCATTGGTTGCTTTTTGTTTTTCTAGTTTACTTTCCTAATTATCTAGTTACATGATACTTGCATGCAATATCCTTCCTTGTATTTTTATTTCTACCCCAATGGTTGTCACTTAATCCTTAATTCATATCGTATCTTAATTAACTCCTCGTAGTAATATTTTGTCACGTAGAGATTCCCTTGTAATTCCTTAAGTACTTAATTGTGTAAATTCCTTAAATATCCATAACTCCTTGTCATAGCCTCTTAGAATCTCCTAATACTCTAATAACTCTCAAATCCCAAGTTTTTATGAATCTTAATAGTAGTAGGCCTCTTGCCTTCAACAATCTTCCCTTTTTCTTACACAGTGAATGCAACAACACGAATTTATCAGATAATCAATTCCATTAAACAACATGGGTGACTCAAAAGGACCCAAATTCACAATGTCTTATGATATTATATTCTTAAAAATATTACAAAAAATCAGGGTTCTTACAGCCTCCCCTCCTTAAAAGGATTCCGTCCCGGAATCAGGTTGAAAACAGTTGGGGGCACTTTTCACGCATCGCGCTCTCTAGTTCCCACGTTGATTCCTCGACGTTCTGGTTCCTCCACAAAACTCTCACTAGTCTGACAATCTTGTTCCTCAGCACCTGTTCCTTTCTATCCATGATTTCCACGGGTTGTTCCACATAGGTCAAGTCTGGTTGCAGGTCTACCTGATCGTATTCTATCACATGTCGAAAGTCCGTGTGTTAGGGTCGTAACATAGACACATGAAACACATTATGCACCTGCTGCAAGCTCGGGGGCAAGGCTAGTTCATAGGCTAACTTTCCAACATGCCTCAAAATCTCAAAAGGTCCAATAAATCTCGGGCTTAGCTTCCCCTTCTTACCAAATCTCATCAATCCCTTCCATGGTGATACCTTTAGCATCACCAACTATCCTACCTCATACTCTTTGTCCTTGCGGATCTGGTCCGCATATTTCTTCTGTCTGTCTTGGGCCGCTACTAGCCGTCCTCGTATAAGTTCGATAGTTTCTCTTGTCTGTTGAACCAGTTCGGGCCCTAGAATCTTTCGCTCTCCAACCTGTTCCCAACACAAGGGAGATCGACATCTTCGTCCATATAAGGCTTCATATGGGGGCATTCCTATACTCGCATGATAACTGTTGTTGTAGGAAAACTCGATCAACGGCAAGTGGTCGTCCCAACTTCCCTTAAAATCTATGGTACATACTCTCAACATGTCCTCGATAGTCTGGATGGTTCTCTCGCTCTGTCCGTCTGATTGGGGGTGGTAAGCAGTACTCATGTTTAACTTGGTCCCTACACAATTCTGAAAACTCCTCCAGAACCTGGAGTTGAACCTTGGGTCTCTATCCGATACAATGCTCACAGGAACCCCATGCCTAACCACGACTTCCTTTAGGTAAATATCCACTAGTCTATCGACTGTGTACCTCTTGTTAATTTGAAGAAAATGTGCTGATTAGTCAATCTATCAATAATTACCCAAATGGCATCATGATTAGTCTTGGTCCTTGGTAGTCCGACCACAAAGTCCACCGCAATATGCTCCCACTTCCACTCGGGTATCTCTAAGGATTGCAACAATCCACTGGGCCTCTGGTGTTCGGCCTTCACTCTTTGACATGTCAAGCATTTACTTACCCACTCTGCTACGTCCTTCTTCATATTTGGCCACCAATAGTATTCTCTCAAATCTCTATACATCTTAGTGCCTCCAGGGTGAATCGAGTACCTTGAACTATGAGCCTCTTGCAAAATCTCATCTTTTAACTCCTGAACATTCGGGATCCATATCCTAGATGCGTACCTCATAACTCCATTCCCGTCCATTTCACATTTAATTTCCTCACCAGTCAAAACTTTCTCCATCAAATTCTTTTCTGCTTCTATCTTCTTTTCCTGGCACAACTTAATCTTTTCCAATAGCGGTGGTTGGACTTTTATCTCCATTAGAGTCTCTTGCCCGGTTCCTGGTGACCTCACTTCAATCTCCAGTTTCTCAAAGTCCTTGATCAACACGTTCGCCGACGTTATCACCTTGAGTTTCTCCTTTCGGCTAAGTGCATCGGCCACCACATTGCCCTCCCTGGGTGATAGTGAATCTCACAGTCATAATCCTTGATTAACTCCAGCCATCTCCTCTTTCTCATGTTTAACTCTTTCTGAGTGAATATGTATTTTAGGCTCTTATGATCCATGTGGATTTCACACTTTTCTCCGTAAAGGTAATGCCTCCAATTTTTCAAAGCGAAGACTATCGCTGCTAATTCCAAATCATGGGTGGGGTATCTTATCTCGTAGTCCTTAAGTTGTCTAGACGCGTACGCAATCACCTTACTGTGCTGCATAATCACACACCCTAAACCTTTATGGGATGCGTCGCTATAAATCACAAAATCTCCCTTATCATCGGGCAGGGCTAGTACTGGTGCTGTCACCAACCTTTTCTTCAACTCTTGAAAGCTCTCTTCGCATTTTTCAGTCCACACAAACTTCTCGGTCTTGAGATTTAGTCGGGTCAAAGGAGCCCCTATCTTAGTGAATTCTTGAACAAATCTCCTATAGTAGCCAGCCAATCCTATAAAACTTCTCACCTCTATCGGAGTGGTTGGTCTCTCCCAATTTGATACAGCCTCTATTTTGGCTGGGTCCACTAGGATGCCTTGATCGCTGATCACATGCCCTAAAAACTGCACTTCCCTCAACCAAAATTCACACTTCGAGAATTTAGCGTACAACTTTTCTTCTCTCAATGCTCCCAACACGATTCTCAAGTGCTCTGCATGCTCATCCTCCGTCTTGGAATAAATAAAAATGTCATCGATGAAGACTATAACACACTTGTCCAAGTACTTCTTGAAGACTCAATTCATTAAGTCCATGAAAGCTGCGGGTGCATTCATTAACCCAAACGACATTACTAAAAACTCATAGTGTCCGTATCGGGTGCGAAAGGCCGTCTTTGGTATATCTTCTGGCTTAATCCTTAACTGGTGGTACCCGGTTCTCAAATCGATTTTGGAAAAATAAACTGCGTCCTTTAGCTGGTCAAACAGGTCATCTATCCTAGGCAAAGGATACTTATTCTTTATAGTCACCTTATTCAACTCCCTATAGTCTATGCATAATCTCATACTGCCATCCTTCTTTTTCACGAATAGCACCGGGGCTCCCTACGGTGACACAGTAGGTCTTATCATTCCTTTATCCAACAACTCCGGCAACTGAGTGGCCAACTCTTTCATCTCCACTGGGGCTAGCCTATATGGGGCTTTCGAAATTGGGGCCGTACTAGGAACTATGTCTATAGCGAACTCAATGTCTCTATCAGGTGGTAGCCCTGGAAGATCATCCGGGAATACGTCTGCAAACTCATTAACGACAGGGATTCCCTGTAGACTTGGTGCCTCCTTTTTGGTGTCCTTCACATAGGCTAAATAAGCTTCACATCCTTTACGTAACAGCTTCTTAGTTCGAATCACGGTCAGGAACTTTTGGTTTTGCCGTTTTCCGTTAAACACTACTTCCTCGTCCCCTGGCAATCTCAAACTCACTTTCTTCTTCACACAATCAATCTGAGCTCCATGGGTTGTCAACCAATCCATACCTACTATTACGTCGAATTCTCCTAGTTTAAAAGGTATTAAATCTACCCGAAAGTGTCGCCCTCCTATTTCTAGGTCACAACCTGGATACACTTGGCTAACAAGGATAATTTCACGAATAGCTATCTCTACTTGCAATCTGTCTTTCAATGGTTCAGCCTTAAGGTCTAACTGACATACAAAATCTAGGGATATAAAAGACTTGGTAGCTCCCGAATCAAATAAAACATTTACCTAAACTGAGTTGAGTAGTAGGGTACCTGCAATCACATCTGTGTTCCTCACGGCATCTTGCACCATTATGTTAAAAGTTCTTGTTGTAGGGGGCTTGTTAGAAGCAGTTCCACTAACTCTCGACGCAGGTGGCCCAGAGGACAAACATTCCCTCATTCGGTGCCCTGGTTTTCCACACTTGAAGCAAGTGCCTCCGGAATTGGTGTTGTTACTAGTTTCTCGACAGGTGTTAGCATAATGTCCTGTCAACCCGCATTTAAAGCACTTCACATCCTGCAGGTTACACGCGCCCGCATGTTTCCTTCCGCACTTGTGGCAATTCGGGGGTAGGTCTCGAGATGGGGTAGAGTAAGATGATCCCTGTGGTCGGCCGCCCTGGCCCACACTCCAACTTTCAGCTCTCTTGGTTCCAAAGTTCCCGCTGGGCTGGGATATCGCCCCTCGCTTAAACTTGCTCAGAAAGCTCCCGCCCGCAGAGTTCCCCTTTCAGTTATCAAACTTCCTCTTCTTCCATCCCTCTCTTTCTGTATATGCTCACTTCCAGCATCTACAATCGATGCCTTCTGTACCAAGGTGGCATAGTCTGTCAGCTCAAGAACCGCCACACGATTCTGAATCCATTGTTTTAGCCCCAACTGAAATCTTCGGGCTCTCTTTGCCTCATTGTTCACATACTCCGGCATAAACCTTGACAGCTCAGTAAACTTGGCCTCATACCTGGCCACCGTCATGTTACCTTGCTTCAGTTCCAAGAACTTCAGCTCCATCTGGGTCTCCATGAACCTAGGGAAGTACTTTTCCAAGAACAGCTCGCTAAACCTCTCCCAAGTCACCACACCTCTTCCCTCCAAATTCCTCTTAGCTTCCCACCAGTAGTTTGCCTCACCCTTCAGGAGATAGGTGGCGAAAACAGTCTTCTGCCCTTCAGTGACTCCTAGTATCTCGAAAGATTTTTCCATTTTCTTCAGCTAGGCTCTTGCCTCAACCGGGTCTGCAGTTCTTTTAAATTATGGGGGTTTCAGGGATTTGAAATTGCGGAAGGCATTTGCATTTGCATTGTTGGGTGGTTGCTGAACCGGGGGACGGTCCAAGTTCTGCCTAAGTAGGTCCATGAATTGCTCCATAGGGTCCCTCCTTGGATTTCCTACCTCTCGGGAGTCATCTTCAGCTTCTTCTTCATCATACTCAAAGTTATCAAACAAGTTATAGTCGCTACCCTCATCCTCGCTCATGTTCAAGTCCTCCCTCTCACAGTTTTGGTGGCCTCTGGGCCCATGGTGGCTACCCTGGCCTTCAGAGCTGGCTGGGTGAGCTCGAGTGTTCATTCTTCTGGGTGGCATGATTCTGATAATGAGACAAGGAATGGGTTAGGGTTTTCCAGTTATTTGACAGCGTTTACAGGAGTCAGGAACGTATCGTTCCGCCTTATAAAGGGTTAAAATTGCGAAAATTTGTAGTAACCTCATGATGGTGATAAAACGTCAAAACATTTTTAGGGAAAATCATTACGTGGTTCGAAAACAATTGCAGGAATTTTCGAGATTTCAAAACTTCAACTTATAGGAATATTATATATATATATATATATATATATATTTTTTTATATTTATACAATGGATTGAAAATTTATTTTAAAACTTGTAGGAACATTTTGGAAATTTGTAGAAAATAAATTGAAATCGCAAGTCGTAAATTTGAAACAGCATGGTTGTATTTGTGGTTTGTAGAAGTTGTATGTTCACAGTTGTATATCAAAACAGTAAAGCATGGCATCGGAAAGTAAGGCAGTTGAGACAATATCAAGGAAACTGAACTAGATAAATACGGTACAAGAGTCATCACATAGTTTGGATGTTAAAGCCTAACACATGGTTCCAATATCAAGATCTAGCAAAAGTGGAACAATAACAAGTACATCATCTGAATAGTCAAGGATACACAAAAGCAGGGCTACATCCATACATATTATCCGAAGTCACATCTACATATCTGTAGGTCAGTCTACTCATCCACTGGTCAGAAAGGATACCACTGCATAAGTCAACTATCCCGCAAAATCGACACACTAATGTCATCTGAACCTAGAGGACTGAGCTATCCATAACACATCATGGTGCCGCCCCGCGACGGAGCAAGGCCCTCACCCGGGAGAATGCACGACGCAAGACACGCCTAGCATCCCTGGTACGGATCACTCCTAGATCGGTAATCCTCGCACGGCTCCGCCTCTCTATCCGATCAAGTCGGGCTCTAGTCCTCCTAGCAATGGTAGTCCTCATCCTAGCCTGAACCCTCAATTGCGCCTCGCGCTCCTTCACAAGTGCCCGCCTCGCCTCATTAAGTCTAGCCTCGGTAGAAAGTAGGTCTCGGGTCAGGAACTGAACAACATAAGCGTGCTCAGTGCCCGATACCGGGGGTAGGTCAGGTGGTGGAGGTGGTACAACAAAGTCAGCAGCAGGGGTGGGGTCAAGCTCACTCTCATCAGAAGTAGTATCCTCGGAATCGTCCTCAGATGAAATGGGGCTCAAGGGCTGTGGGGAGGGTGAGGGTGACACAAGACGGTTCCCACCAGATCCCTCACTCTCCACCTCAGTGGGCACAGGGGAGGGGATAACGGGCTCAGGCTCAAGGGGCTCCTCATCTGGGTTCTCCTCCTCAGTGTCCTCTATCAGCACCATCCTAGGGTCAAGCTCAGAGTCAGCATCATTACCCATAACAGGGTCATCAGTCTCCCTCAATGGTGCCTCATCATGCTCTCTCTCATAGGCCTCAGGGTCTGGTATCTCAGGAATCTCTGCCATCTACACAAGGAAATAAGATGGGTCACTAACCATAAAGAAAGGTTCAAGGAGTAGTTCCCTCACGGGCCTTAAAGTTAGGGCTATATCCGATAACCCGACTACAAACTCGATGAGAGTTCTAGGTATTATTAGGGTTGTTATTAGGGTTATTTATTATTATTATTAGGGTTGCTTCCTTAAATTACTATCATTTCTGAGAACTGTAACCTCTGCTCTGATACCATTTCTGTAACGCCCCCAGATCCGGGATCGGAGATCTAGGCGCTCACGGTCCATTTTCCATTGGTGACATATTTGTTCTTGCACATAATGATTATAACAGCAATCGATCCCGCAATAAACTCACACCGCACACACACTCACACACACACACACAGGTTAGAGCCTCAGAAACGTCATACACTTGATTGAGCTAAAGCAAAAGTATAAGTTTTAGAGTTATTACAGACCGAGTTAAATAGTATTTATGCTACCAACAACACTTCTACATGAAGCGGTGTTAGCGGCTTGAATGTTTGTTGCGGTACACTGCTTTGCACAGGTCATACTTATAAACAAAACTTACTAACAAAAGATGCAAACCAATCCGGCTAATAGGGCCTACCGGTGGAATCTCAACTGTAGCCTGGGGTCTAGTCACCTGCTTTCGGACAGTCTGATGGTGCCTCGCCATTTCTCTTAACTGTTGTGTTTGAAATAATAAAAAAAAACAAAAAAAAACAAGCAAGAGTGAGAAACTATAGCTCACCAAGATAAATATAAGATAAGAAGTGTTAACCCTTTTATTCGATTTAGCAAATATTAAGCTTGATTATAGCAATAAGTATAGAATCATCTTTCATCTTTGAACCATCGCAAAAGTGCACTCGCACGTGCCCTCAATTTCAAAATAAACTTGCAGTTCTAGATCCTGCATGAAATCAATATCTTTCTTATCAAAATATAATACTATCGGCAACTTGGCACTTAGGCCTAAGAAGCAGTGTTCGAGTATTTTTCCAAAGTGGACGATAGGACTTGAAGAAAACGTAAAACCTGACAAGGATTGACGATGATCAGTCGCCCCATCCAAGTCCAATAATCCGCGGGTCTTTTCTACTAGTAGAAGGATAGAAACTACATCCGTAACTACCCTCGAGTGAAAACTACATCCGTAATCACCCTCGATGAATACTACATCCGTAATCATCCTTCGGCAACACCTGGGCCGGAATAATTGATGGACCTCTTGGCTCACGGCCGCTTACACATCCCGGGAATCGTTCGTCAACGATTCCCACACCTGCCAGAGTCCCCTTTATTTATTCTTACAAAAATTTATTTTGATTGAAAAAAGAGTAATTGAGGTTCGATCTCAATCGACCAATAATCCATGAAAAAATGCAAGTGAGTAAAGCCTGACCGGGGGTTTTCAAAAATGTTTTGAGTTCGAAAGAGTTCGAGTTTGAAAGCGTTAGAGGTATCTTGGTTTAGTTTTATTTTTTTAAAAATAATGATTAATAATTAATAAATAATAATTTGGGATTCAATAAAAATTAATAAAGTAATTTATTTAATTAAAATAATCTTTTAATCCAAGATAAACGTTTTTGGGTATTTTTAATAACGTATAAATAGTAGTACTACAAGTGCACCATACTTCCCACGTTACTCCGCGAGTCATCGTAATTTAATTACGACATAAAACATACCGCTCCCCGGTCAATAGTGGATTTGGACACTACGACCTCTATTGCTAGAGTCGTTGTCCGAAGAAACATTTTTCATTCTAAGTTCAAGGGTGTAAGCACATTACGTATATCTCAATCTCAACAAAATCCCGTATAACATAAGCACATAATACGTATGAAATCTACAAACACAACAGTGAAATCTTTATATAAGAGTTTTGAAAAGCAAACTTGCCATGGTTAGGGTGGGGTGGTCGAGCTCGCGACGTGGAACGAAGATCTATACATAATCAATATTCGCACGTTAGTACCTTAACAACACTACTTAATCGTAAGGTTTTAAAGGATGTAAGACCAACTTAACGACTCCAATTTGTGACCACTAACCCTCCCATATGACCATGTCATCACTTTATCACATTCGTTACCCATTCGACTCGAATCCATTCCTCAAACTTGAAACACAAATGAGTACTCTTAAAACTACGTTAAACTAACTTCCTAGGTGATTTTTCACTCGCGCGCACTTCGCTCTACCATTTTTATAAAATTTAAAAATACAAATTTTACTCCAATTCTTTTTGGACAGCCTTCACAACTGTATAATCTGACTACTTTCAAATTTTCATAACCCTAGCATAATCTTTAGGGGTCCTAATTCAGTTAACAAGTCAGCATCACAGTGCAGCTCGGATTCCAGAACCACTCCTCACTAACCAGATCATATCTCAAAAACTACACATCTCCTGGACATGAACCTTATATGCCTAGAAACTACATGAAATTATCTTTCTAACCATATGCGTTGGGCCCTCGGGAGACAAGATTTAGAGGTTCAAAACCATCCTACAAGACAGTACATGCTCCCAGAAATTTACACAGCACTCATCCTTTCTCAAACATTCAAGAACTCACTTTATACATCACATCTATCATCAAAACCACCAAGACTTGTCTCTATAGCATACATGGGGTTACATATTCTAATTACAAGCTTTACAACCACCTTAACAAGCACATAACTTCAAGATTTCATCATCTACAACTCATACTACCAAGATATGCACCAAAACTCTTAGATCTAACATTATAAACCAGAAACAACCCATGACTAAGAGTGGTTAGAGTTTTATACCTTCTTGAGTATCTAGGAACCTTGGGTAAGCTTTACAAGCTTCAAGAACACCTTGGATGAGTCCTTACAATCCTTATGATTCAAGATTTAGAAGATGAACAAACTTGGTCACTACTCACCCAACTTTCAACAATTAATATCTCAAGATCTAATGGACAAAAAGATTTGAAATTGATACCATACCTTTACTATGATACGAGGAAGCTCTAGGAATTATGTTATGATTTGTGGGTGGGTGGAAGTTGAAGAAAATTCTTCTTCTTCTTCTTCCTTGGAAGAGCTTGGCCGAGAGCTTCTTAAAGGGGGGGAGTGTTTTTGTTTTGTGTTGTTTGAAAGTGAGATGAATAATTGATATGTTTGATATATGTGTCTGCATGTAATCACATGTTGCCACTCTAGGTAGTAGGCTAGACCCCCCCATGCCTTCTTGTCTCCTAGGATGTAGCACCCTTGACTAGTCACTATTCATTGGTTGCTTTTTGCTTTTCTAGTTTACTTTCCTAATTATCTAGTTACATGATACTTGCATGTAATATCCTTCCTTGTATTTTTATTTCTACCCCAATGGTTGTCACTTAATCCTTAATTCATATCGTATCTTAATTAACTCCTCGTAGTAATATTTTGTCACGTAGAGATTCCCTTGTAATTCCTTAAGTACTTAATTGTGTAAATTCCTTAAATATCCATAACTCCTTGTCATAGCCTCTTAGAATCTCCTAATACTCTAATAACTCTCAAATCCCAAGTTTTTATGAATCTTAATAGCAGTAGGCCTCTTGCCTTCAACAATCTTCCCTTTTTCTTACACAGTGAATGTAACAACACAAATTTCTCAGATAATCAATTCCATTAAACAACATGGGTGGCTCAAAAGGTCCCAAATTCACAATGTCTTATGATATTATATTCTTAAAAATATTACAAAAAATCAGGGTTCTTACACCAAGTCATATTCCCCCAGCTCAATTGACCAGGCAACTACTGTTCCCGAAGCTTTCGGCCTCTGGAGAATCTTCTACAGTGGTTTATCAGTCACTACCTGAATAGTTCTCCCTTGAAAATAATGACACAATTTCCTAGAAGCCATGACCAACTCGTAGGCAAGCTTTTCAGCATTTGGGTACCTCATCTTTACATCTTTAAGCAGGTGGGACACAAAGAACACGGGATGATGGTTCTTCTCATGCTCTTTGACCAATACAGCTCCCAATGTTCGGTAACTCACTACTAAGTACTACTCTAAAGTTTCCTTCGGGTCTGGTCTCATAAGGATTGGGGCTTTGACCAAATATTCTTTGACTTCCTTAAATGCCTTTTAACAGCTAGGCCCTCACTTAAAATTCTTCTACCCCCACTTCAAAGAATGGCAAAGCTTTTTCGGTCGAACGAGAAATAAACCTTCTTAGAACTACTAACCTCCTTGTCAACTTTTGGATGTCTCGGATTGTCTTCTTTGGATATCAATCACTGCCATAATTTTCTCTGGATTTGCCTCAATTCCTCTAGCGCCGACCATGTACCCCAAAAACTTGCTACTAGAGATACCGAACTTATGCTTTTTCAAATTGACCCTCATATTGTTCCTTCTCAATGTTTCAAAGCATTCCCTTAGATCCTCGGCATGGTCCCTGAACAGAGATTTCACAATCATTTCATTCACGTAGCATTCCATGTTCCAAACGATCTGTTGTTTGAACACCTTGCTCACCATTTTCTAGAAAGTTGCTCCCGCGTTCTTCAGACCGAAGGGCATTTTGATGTAGGCATTGGTGCCCTTCAGGGTGATGAATGTTGTCTTCGAAATATCCTCAGCATTCATAGCAATTTGGTGGTACCCTAAGAAAGCGTCCAAAAAGCTGAGTCTTTGATGCTCAAAGGTTGCATCTATAAATTGATGAATGTTGGGCAACGAGTAGTGGTCCTTTGGCAGGCCTTGTTTAAGTTGGTGTACTCCACGGATATTCTCCATTTGTTGTTGGACTTCTTGACAACTACCACATTGGGCAGCCAATCTAGGTATTCAATTTCCTCTTTGACTTGGCCTCTAACAACTTTTCCACTTCAGCTTGTATCACCTGTTGCCTTTTCATGTCAAAGTTTTTCTTCTTCTGTTTGACTGGTTTTGCATCTGGCTTCACATTAAGGCAGTGTTTAGCTACCGATGGCATATCCTTGGGGCCCTAGGTAAACACATCATGGTACTGTCTGATCATTTCATTAACTTTTTTCTTCATTTCGGGCTCCATATTTTTATGAATCTGAATCATTTTCCTCGATTGACCGACATACATCTCAATCTCTTCGGTTTCAGTAAATGGTTCGGTTATCGGACTGGATAGGTCTACCTCAAACTTTTCCAACTCAATCTTCATTGCCTGATGGCTGCCTCCTGCATCAACCTCACCACTCTTCCTCTTTCCTCCTTCAGACATTTCCACATCCTTGTCCTTTTCCATGTCTTCTAACATGATGATCCGAGCTGTCCTCTAGTCTTCCCCCATCTCACCAATATCATGATCGGTTGAGAAGTGAAGCTTCAGATGTGGAATGGAGGCTACAACCTGAAAGGCTGTAAGGGTTGGCCTGCCGAGAATGTCGTTGTAGGGGCGGTCTACCCGAACCACATAAAACTTTGCCTGCTTCTCAACAATATATGATGATTTACCTAATAGGACGGGAAAGTAATCGTACCTTCAATCGGAATTGATTGATTGCCAAAGCCATATAGGGGTGCCTCATGGCAGGGCTCCAACTGTTCTCCTCTCAAATTCATCTTGCAGTATGTCTCGTGGTAAAGGACGTAGATCAAACTACCACCGTCCATTAACACCCTCCAAATCTTGTTTTTTGCAATAAAGAGGTTGACAATGAGTGGTTCTTCGTGTAGTCATATAACATCCTCATAGTCCTCTTTGGTGAAGAAGATTGGGAGTGGCTGCTTAGTCGAACTAAATTGATATAGACAATAGACTTGTCTAGCGTACTTCTTTCGGGCTATCTTGTTGCATCGATTCAATAATGTTCCTCCGAAAATTGTCCCCACTTCCCCTTGGTACTTCCCCCCATCTTCAGACTCATTTTTCTTATTCTTAGAGTCTAGCTTGTCTTTGAGGTCATTCACAAACTCATTCAACTCTCCTCCTTTGATCATTTTCCCGATCAACTTCTTCATATGGTAACACTCGTCCGTGTTGTGTCCCCTATCCTGATGATAACTACAGTACTTGTCACCGTTCTTTTCATAGTCAGGTGTCTTCAGCTTAAGAGGGCGAACAAAGCATGGTTTACCCTTAATCTCATGAAGAATCTTCGAGATATGTGTGTTGAGGGGGGTAAACCGTATTATCTCTATCTCTCCTCCTCTTGGCCCCTCGATCGGGCCTTGTATTGGTCAACCTGCTCCTAGTGTCCACTTTGGCCCTTCATTCATCTCTTCCCGAACCTTCGTACTTTCTACCCTCCTTGTAACCCCTGATAGATTCTAACTTTCTTCTGATAGCCTCTCATCTCAAGTATATATCATTCAAAAACTTAGGAGGTACGTCATAAAAAGAGGACCGAAGCTTCTTACCTTTAACGGGGTCGAGGCCTGCGGCAAGGAATCATGTTGTCTTCACCTTGTCTAAATTAGTCACCATTTCGGCTTCTTCCTCGAACCTCGCCAAGTAGTCACCCAACTCTTCGTTCGGCCACTATCTACAATGTATTAAGACCTCTGTGTCTTTCTCTCTTCTCCATAAGTGGAGTAATGCCTCAAAAACTTCCTTTTGATCTGATCATAAGAACCTATGGATCGGGCCTGAGCGAACTGTACTACATGGACATTGGCCCCTTGAGATACATTTTAAATATCTTGCATAGCATGACATCGCAGTTCCCCACTTCCGTCATCAATGAATCGTATTTCTCACAGTGATCTTCAGGGTCACCTTTGCCATTTGCATCTTCGGAAATTGCCTCATTGGTGGTGGTCGGTGCTATTCAATGTCCTCTGTAACAACAAGCTCATGATTGATCCTCCTTTACCCAAACATGGCCTTCTCCATTCTACATACTCTACCTCTCATGTGAGGCCCTCCGTCATCAGAGTCTGAAGAGACGAACACCTTAGACTTCAATCTACGAGAATATGATTCGGAGTTCGAGGACCCGTCTTGATCGTCTCTCACTCTTTTCTCCCTCTGGTCTCTGTATTCCGAACGTCTTCCATCTCTAGAGCCTCACAGACTGCTTTCTCTTGGAGGTGTATCTCATCCTTTTGAATCTGGAACGCCTGCAGCCTAGAGCCGGTAATTTCGTACACGAAAACGACACGAAAATTACGGGTTTGGGTTGACCTTTTTGGTACACGAACACGAAAGTACACGGATGAATTTAGTGTCGGTTTTGGGTTTACCCTTGGGTACACGACACGAAACGAAAATACACGAAATAAATAAAATTTTTAAATTATATAAATATATATTATAAATAAATATTACATATTTAACTTTTTTACAAACTAAATAGAAAATACACGAAAAGTACACGAAAAGTACACGATTTTTATTTCGTTTTCGTGTAAACGAAAAGTACACAAAATATTTCGTGTACTTTTCGTTTCGTTTCGTGTTTACACGAAATATTTCGTTTTGTGTTCGTTTTAAAATTTGACTACACGAATTAATTTCGTTTCGTGTTCGTTTTGGTCTCTTGGTACACGAAACACGAAAGTACACGACACGAAGTACACAAAACGAAACGAATTGCTAGCTCTACTGCAGCCTTAAACTATGGGTCTCCTTCTTCTTGGTTAATCGTTCAGCCTCTTTCTCAGCATGCATATTCCCCTTTTCCCTCTACTCCCTAGCCGCCATATCATCTATCCATTTCTGGAGCATCAACTTCTGTTCCTTCGGGGTTGGCATGGGCCCATTATCCCCAAAATCAAGCAGCCTGGGAGTGATCGGAAGGCATGAGTTGACCGTTTGAGAGGTTTCTTTGGTGGTGATCAAGTGCTGTAGTCCAGGCGTGACATTTGTCATGGTATTTGGCAAGTGTTTGGTTAAATGTCACAACTAAAATCTTGCTTATACGTTTTCATAAATGGCGCCAAATGTTGTAACCAATTTTCTATGAATACGGTTGTTAATCAAACTTGTAAAGAGAAGAATACAAATAATGATCCCTTAATTCACCTCCGATGTGAAAATAAGTTTTAACAATTATATTCAGGAACCTGCTGATGGAACTCTAACAATTATTTCATGAACTTAGTTTTGTATGGTAGTACAGTACTGTATGCATGAATGAATTAAGTTTAGTAATATTCATAAATGTACTTAATTTATATAAATTCATGTATGTATAATTTAATTAAATTCATGAACCTATTCAATTTACTTAAATATATAAATATTATTTACTTACATTTATGAATTTTTTAAGTATTTATAAATGAAATCACAATAAATATAAATTTACAAAACCTATAATTATGAGAACTGTATATGTTATTAAATTTTAAAATGAAATATCTCTATAAATTAATAAATTATTATTACATCAATATATTAATTTGTTAATAAATTAATATTTTTATTAATCAATAATTTTTTCTGATCCAAAAGTCTTAATTTACGAAAGTTTTACTGTACTAATTTCATGATATTTAGGACATAAGAGCATCTCCAACAGACTCCTACATTCACTCTTAAAAATAATATAAATAAATGGCTCTTAGTAAGTTATTACATTGTTTTATGTGTCAAACTCCAACAATACTCTTTATATTAGCTCTCTATTTATAATTTATTCATAAATCAACCCTACCATAATCAAAAGTTCGGTAAGAATTCGTGGACATGAATATTTTATTATTAAAATATAAGTTAAAAGCTACTAGTGGCTCTTAGAAATGAGGAGAGAGAAGAGACTCTTAGTATTTTTAAAAGCCACTAAGAGTCTCTTGGAGGAACAATTTTATTCTCTCTCCTCATTTTTTGAGTTAAGAGCTAAAGTAGAGAGTCTCTTGGACATGATCTAAATAGGAAGTATGGATGGCAATCGGGTCGGGTTTTGAAAAATCCAAATCCAAACCCGATTTTTTTAACCAAACTCGAACCCGATCCAAACCCAAAAAATAACAGAAAACTGAAACCCGAACCCGATTCAATGGATTTCGGGTGAATTTCGGGTATATCCGAAACCCGAAAATTCTTGGATTTGGATAATATCCGAAACCCGAAAATTTAAATTCAATTTTATATAATGCACACTTTAATATTTGAGAAAAATGTTTCTATAGTTAACTGTAGGTAATTACCTAAAGTTATCAGCATTTTGAATATAAAAGGTGGAAGACATTTTTGTAATAATGAAATCCACCCCATGCATTTACAAAAATAGCCTTCAAATTATATTATAATATGTTTTAACTTTAGGTAATTATCTATAGTTAACAATAGTATCATTAAACCCTTAATATTTTATACATTATAAAAAATTTCTAACATCCATACTAGTACTACTACCACTACTACTATTTTTAGTTGGCATGAATACTTGGATGTGTATAAATTTTAAATTATATATATATATATATATATATATATATAAAATTTAATTTTAAATTATATTCGGGTTTCGGGTTCGGGTCGGGTTTGAATCGGTTTTCGGATCGGGTTTCATATTATCCAAATCCAAAAATTTTTGGGTCCAAAAATCAAATCCAAAAAATCAGGTTCGAATTATCCAAAAATTCGGGTTTCGAATTGGGCATCTATCGAATCGAATATTTTTGCCATCCCTAAATCCCTAAGAGCAAGTCCAATGCTAGATGCTAAATTGCTATTGCTATAATATAGAATCAAAAAGTAAATTTTGGTGCTAAATTAAAACTCACCCTCCAAAATTAGTTGTATAACTAATTTCAAACTTAACCAACTATTTTAACTTTTACCTAACTCTTTTAACTTTTATTGAATATTCTCAATAAACTCATCTTATTCTAGTTAAATGATGATGTGGCATGGATGCATAAATGCATACTTGGTTTCAAATTTAGCACCAAGGATGCATAATATAACAATAGCACCAAGAATGCATCCAACTATAGCATCCCTTTAGAGATGAATTTTTTAGCATTTAATGCTATAATATAACAATAGGATCAAGGATAACATTGCATTGAACTTGGACAGAGCCATTTTCCTCCCCTCCTTGGATTTTATTAGTATTATTTTTTTGCAAAAAACCCAAACTGGCCCATCTCTCTCTCTCTCTCTCATATACTCCTATATAGTTTCGAAGAGGCGGGAAATAGTTGAAACCCTAGACCATAAAATCCTATCTGTTCTTGAATTCATCTGAATCTCACTTAATTATCAAATGGGTATCAAGGTATTTCACAATTAACTGCAACAATTTACATTATAGCTCTTTTGGTTCAGTGGATTTACAGTAATTATGATTCTTGATTTTTTAGGGTTTAACAAAGCTTCTTGCTGATAATGCTCCAAATGCCATGAAAGAACAGAAATTTGAGAGCTATTTTGGCCGTAAAATTGCTATTGATGCTAGCATGAGCATTTACCAGTTCCTTGTATGTATTTTTAATATCTTTGTGTGTATTTAGATAGTATGCCTTTTAGTACTGTCTTTGACTGTGTGTGTGTGTGATTTTGTGGTGTTGAATAATGTAGATTGTTGTGGGACGAACCGGGACCGAGATGCTCACGAATGAGGCTGGTGAAGTTACTAGGTACTACTTGTATATGTTATTTCTGTGTTTTGAGAATGAGTAGAAAGTAGAATTTGACAAAGAA
The DNA here is from genome assembly GCA_036435485.1 of Saposhnikovia divaricata. Taxonomy (NCBI): domain Eukaryota; kingdom Viridiplantae; phylum Streptophyta; class Magnoliopsida; order Apiales; family Apiaceae; genus Saposhnikovia; species Saposhnikovia divaricata. The sequence goes on along the minus strand of CM071594.1, from coordinate 129,265,863 downwards.
ACTCTGTGTTTTCCACGCGTAAGCTGGAAGTAGGGTTCGGGGTGAGTGAGATGTACACTGACAGTTAACTTTAAATTTAAAAGTGGAGTGATTGTTTCCGTAAAGACTACCTGCTTGAAAAGTTAGGAAGATGTGTTTTTTTTTGGTAATGGTTAATTACTTTGATTTTAATGAGGCACACCCAACCGCCACTGAAGATCGAACCCAGAATCTGTTTTTACATAGCCGGAGGGGTTTCGACTACACTACAATGATAGGAATATGTGTTTTGAAAATTAGAAAACTAAACAACGCATGGGCTAATTGTCCAGTGATACCCCTCCATTTTATGTTTGTGATGGTTGTTATATCCCATTTGTAAGTTGGAAGTAGGGTCTAGGGAAAGTGAGATGTGCACAGATGTTAACTCTAAACTTAATAGAGACTTTTTGCTTAAAGACCGCTAGCTTGAAAAGCTACGGAAAATGTGTTTTTTTGGTAATAGTTAATTACATAAAAATAACACTTGCACACCAACCTACCCTGAGGTTTGAACCCTAGATCTCTTTTTGTTAACGGAAGAGGGATATCCACTAGGATACAATGTTAGGAGTACGTGTTATGAAAATGAGCAAAAACAAACCACACATAGGCAGTATATCTCACTTGTAAGTAGGGGATGGTAAAGCGCAATGTACCCAAATCTTATTCTACTCCTAAAAGTAATAAGGTTTTTCTATAAAGACCCTTGATTTGAAATGGTGCCAAGATGCGTTTTGAGTACTGATGTTTTGTTTTCACTTCTTTCAGTGCTTATTTATTTGATGGCTGAACTAATGTATAGTATATACGTTGTTTCTTGTTTTTTTAGTCATTTGCAGGGAATGTTTAGTCGTACAATTAGACTCCTGGAAGCTGGATTGAAGCCAATGTAACTTACTTCAATAACCCCTTTGTTTTTTCCTTTGAATGTTGAGTATCTCAACTTATTCATGTTCTAAGATCTTAACATTATAAGGATTTATTTGGTTTTTGTTATAGTTACGTGTTTGACGGAAAGCCCCCGCTGTTGAAAAGCCAAGAGCTCGCAAAGCGGTATGGCTGCTTTATCTGTTTTTTTAAAATGTTTAATGTATCCAAGTGGGTGAGCTTCTTTTTACTTGTGTTTTTAAACTCCTGTATTCAGTTATTCTAGAAGGGCGGATGCCACTGAAGATTTGAACAAGGCCATAGAGGTGCTTATTTAATGAAACTTTAAAAATATATTTTCGTGTTTAAAATAGTTTTGTTTTCTTTATACTGGTATCATATTACATGTCTTTTCATGTAGCCTTTTTTTAGTTATCATCATGAATACTCTGTAATGAAAATGTCTGCTATAATGCAGTCTGGCAATCAGGAGGAGATAGAGAAGTTTAGTAAAAGAACTGTGAAGGTACACTCCTGATAGTTTTTAGTCTCTCCAGTTCTATCAAGTTGTTGATGCAGAGTAGAGCATATCTTCATGACAATTATGCAAGCCAACGATTCATCTTAAAGTAAAGACTAAAGATTTCAAGAATATCGTTCTTTTCCTTTACTTCAATGTGCTGGAAAAGACCTCTACTAGTTTTCTTCAGATATCGCCTTATGTGTTGTTCATTTATTCTATTTAGCTTGTTACACTAGTCATTACACTGAAGGAAGGTAATAACATACAGATGCGAAAACCTTTACAATTCTGTAGCCTACTTACAAGTGTTCCAACTTATATCAAAATATATGGGAATAGAAGTCTAGGTACAAAGTCATATTGACGATGCTTTGTTACTCGTATGTATGGGCCTAATAACTCTTCTGTTCCACGTAAAAGGAGATTTTTACTCCAAAAAATGAAACCTTTGTTTACATAATCTAGATGAAACTAATAGAACATGTAGGTTTATATTGTAACTTAATTACGTACTAAGCAAGCTCAGAACTGTACAAGCCTAGTAATGCTAATGTGGAGTTATATGGTCTTTACTGAGACATTCACGTGTTGGTAAATGGTGCCAGAGGTGCTTATTTGTCTATGGAAATCCTTTTTGTTTTTGGTTACTTTCTCTCTGTTATGGCTATTGATTCTGGGTTTTTCAGGTGACAAAGCAACACAATGATGACTGCAAAAAGCTTCTTAGACTTATGGGAGTTCCTGTAATTGAGGTGACACTAGAACTTTATTAAGACTGCTGTAACATGGTGCATATTTACATACAAAAACTTCTTAAACATGCATTATAGTACCTTCCTTTCACCCCCCCCCCTTCCCGGGCAGTCAAAGCAACACCACTAACAAAAAGAACATCATGAAAATTTTAAATCTTTTTTAAATGGAGTGAAAATTTTAAATCTTTTTTAAATGGAGTGTTTTGCATGTTTTGAACTGACAGGCTCCTTCTGAAGCCGAGGCACAGTGTGCTGCACTTTGCAAATCAGATAAGGTATGTATCTTAATGTTAATAATTTTGCATATATAGTATCAGCCTATCCCTTAGGCTATGTTCACTTGGATTGAATGGAATGAGGGGAGAATGGAATGAAATTTATACTATTATTTGGGGGAGATTGGGGAAAGTGTTTATAAATTTCATTCCTTGCTTCATTCCTCTCCAAATAATTTGAACTAGAATTCTAACCTACATGTTTTGGAAGGAATGCTCCATTCCCAATCTTCATCATTTTCCTTGCAATCTTCATCATAAAAAACTTCTTCTCCCTCATATTTGTTCATTATTTCCCCCAACATCCCATTTTCTTCATAAATTTTGTTTACAATTTTCATTCCATTCCTACCTCATTCCATTCTTTCCAAGTGAACACACCCTTAGTGGCTATCCACTTTACATTGATTTTATTAAGTTAAATGATATGATTAAAATTTGATTCTCCGACTGAAAGTAAACTACAGTCATATCTAGGGTACTTAGAGTTCTTATCGTATTTTTGCCATAGCGTACTATTGATGAAAGAAACTGCAGGACATGCTAACTGCTAGCAATTATATTTCGGCATGCATTCAGTCGTTGTACTTGAACAGTACCTACAGTCATGAAACATAAATGATAGACCTAAAACCTGTCATGTTTGCACGGTCTGCACCAAGACTGCTCTTTAATCAATTTAACCAAAAATATTGCTACCGATTCAGGTATAGGAGGATTAATCTGGGTGAACTTTTATCATTTCAGGTGTATGCTGTGGCCTCTGAAGATATGGATTCGCTAACGTTTGGAGCTCCTAGGTTTCTTCGCCATTTGATGGATCCCAGCTCAAGAAAAATTCCAGTAATGGAGTTTGATGTTTCAAAGGTACTTCTTGTCTTGTTTTATGGATTAGTTAATTGCGCAACAGTTTAATAATGTCTCCAGCTAATCATTTACAGGTGTTGGAGGAGTTGGAGCTTACCATGGACCAGTTCATCGATTTGTGCATTCTCTCTGGCTGTGACTATTGTGACAGTATTCGAGGTATTCATGTATTATGAATTCTCCCACATTATCTGTTTTCGGATATGTCAATTTGGTTCGACCCTTCAGTTAGCAGTAATTGAGTTTAATTTTGGCTAAAATCACTGGTCTTAATTGATTCTATAGTACATGAAGTATCTGAGAATATCAAGTGCTTAAGTGCTATCTTTTCAATTAAATTAACCATATAACTAGATAGTTAAAGTTCCTTTTCCTTATGGCTTTCTCTATTTTGTGTAGAAAACCTTTATCAGATAAGTCAAACTTAAATGTATGAAAAGTAAAAGAATGAATTACAAATTAAATGACGCATAGTCAGAGTGCAGTTCAATGACTATCTAGGTGGTAAATACATTTTACTTTCTGCAATTACAATATTTATGATGACGTTTATGTTGGAAGATGAAGGTAATGCTTGGCACTGTGGCCGAGCATCCGGTAAGTGAGGGGGTTCGAACCCTAGAAGCCTCTTTATGAAAGAAATGGTAAAGCTGTGTGCATTGGGATTCCAGATTATATGATGCGACTTTTGCATTGGTTATCTTTTTATACCGGAGAATGCTTAGTTGGTTCTAAAGACTACCCTTAAATTTTCTTTTCTTGTTATTGGTCATATTGCATATGATTCATATGATTCTTGTCATTGTTCAATTAGTACATTTATATTTTAATGAATTTGTTCTACAAATATCCTAAAGATCTACTTCTACGTATAGAAAAGAGGATTATATCACTGCCTTTCTATTTTTGGCAACCCACCCTACCAGTGTAATGCTTGTCTTGAAAGTTATGTACCTTTGTAATCAGGTATTGGTGGTCTGACTGCTTTGAAGCTCATCCGACAACATGGTTCAATAGAGAGTATATTGGAGAACTTAAACAAAGAAAGGTATTCCTTCCGTCGGTTCTTCATCTTTGAATTGGTTTGCAATGATGAGGAAGACATTGTTCATTTTAATTTTTTGTTCCTTAGTTTTCTTTTTTAGAAGCTCCCCCGCCCCCAACCTAGTTTTATTGCAAAAATTATCTTCAACACTGTCATCTGAATCTGTAGAGGATGCCAGGGCGGCATAATTCTCTTGTCCTTTTTATAAAAAAAATAATAAACTGTGTCTTCTGTATAATATCCATATCAGTTTAGGTAGTAAACAATAATTATAGTCATTTTTAGTAAAAAAATGTTTTAATTTTGGTCATGGGTGGATGTACCATGTACATGAATCCGACCTTCAGCGGGTGTTCACCTCCCCTGTTCTCTTCTGTGAACTTTAAGTAATCTTCAATTTTGTGCTGTACATCTATAGAAGCCTAATTTTATGTCTTTCTATGTGCAGGTACCAAGTACCTGATGATTGGCCTTATCAAGAGGCTCGACGTCTTTTCAAAGAACCATCAATCCTTTCTGATGAGGAGCAGCTTGATATTAAATGGAGTGCTCCAGATGAAGAAGTAGGTGCTTCTAGTTTGAAATTTTCAGATTAATTATAAACTTTTTTCCTTTGTACTTTGGTACAAGTTTCCAATCTTTTCTTGTTTCTTTGCTTCCAGGGGTTGATTAACTTCCTCGTGAATGAAAATGGGTTCAACAGTGACAGAGTTACAAAAGTATGCCATTGATCGATTTTTTTAAGTATATTCTGCCATATTTTTTGTAAGCATATAGGCTTTTATATGTTTAGTGATCTGGATTCTGAATTATGCCAGGCAGTAGAAAAAATCAAAGCAGCTAAGAACAAGTCTGCACAAGGCCGGTATGAAGCTGTTAGACAAATAAAGGGAAATTGCTAAAAGTTCTATCGACTTGTGATGTACTGATATCTGTTGATTGTGTTTGCTATTTTCTTAAACAGGCTAGAATCATTTTTTAAACCAATGGGTAAAACCTCTGCTCCTGTTAAAAGAAAGGTATGCGTTTATGTCTGCAATTTGCAAAATTTGATTTTATTGATTTTATCAGTGCCAAACTTATAAATCTTAAAAATTGAGAGCATATATAAGTGTTTTTTGCTGAATCCTATCGATAAATTACTCCATCATTTTAGTGCTACTCTGCAATTCAACTCTCTGCTCCGTGGGTAGATGTACCCTAGGTTTTTATCACCAAAGTTTGTAAATCAGATTTGGTTCATGTAACTTTTCGAATAATCTCCTGGAATCTGAGGTCTACTTTCGAGCTTTTATTCTTCCCTTGCAAGTTATATCCATCAGATGATCTTGCTTTTTTTACCATGACGATAAACAAAGGAAAAGGGAAAGTCAACAAATATAACCATTAATTGAAGTTTGCAAAGATCATTGGAAATTAAATCTTTCTAGGCTACCACCATATTTTTTTTCTCAGGGAACAAAATGCTTACTTGGATCTCCTAAGCCCTCAAATGAGTCTCAGCCTTTATCTTTGCAAACATCTATGAAGCGCAGACCCACTGTCTTGGGTTGCTTAATCCTGCCAAATCCATCTCTGAGTTTCAAGAAACCTATGATGTTTTCCAGAGGTGCCTGCTTCTGCATGTTAAGCTGAAAACCCTGGTGAACCTTCAGTTGAGCCTTATACTTACAGTTTTTCATAATTATTCAACCTGACGAACGCAATTTGTGTTCTTTTTCTCTTCTGAGCCGACGGCATGTGGGCTTATTCTTGATATTTTGTGCATCAGCATTACGAACACTATGGTATAGTACCCTGATCAGAGAAAGTACTTGTTTTGTATACTCATATATCCGTATGTAACCTGAAATCTGGAGATACTACTGCCTAAGGCAAACATCATTGTCATAAAAAAATGTATCAAATCTGGAACTTACTTTTTTTTAATCTGGAAAATCTTTAATATGATGTATATCCTTTTATTAACATTACTGGACAATTGTGATAGGTTGTGCCTGGTATCTTTTTATGGCTAAAACTAATATGTACGTAATTGGCAAAATGCCTTGGAAGAACTGTATTGCCCCCAATGTAAAGAATAGTCATTATGAAAGGGTATAGTCATAATTTATAAAGTCCGTATGTTGTACACATCTTAGTACATTTTATTTGGTGTGCTTGACATTGAGGACCAAGAAATGCACAATATCTTGTGCATAAGTTGTAGATAAACGACCTGTGAAACAATAAAACCCGTACCTACCTGTCTTTTTTATCTTAAAAGATCTGATAGCATTCGTAGGCCTCGCTTTATCTGTGGTAATCTGTAGTCTTTGATGTACTGAGTTCTGCTGTATGTAGTCTTTGCTATCTTCAGTTAATGCTCTTGATGTCATACACACTTTGACACAAATTTCTTTTCCTTTTATACTTAGTGTTTTGTGCTTCTGTGATTTGGTTTACAGTTAATATCTCATCCATCACTGTTCACTGTGACAGGAGACAACTGAAAAGGCTGCAAAGGAAACTAGTAATAAGAAGTCAAAGCCTGGTAGCGCTAAGAAAAAGAAATAGTTGATTCTAACATCGAAAAGTCAGGCGTACTTATGTCAGGTACGATTATCTTATTCTTATACAGAGTTGTGATGGCTTTTTTATTATTACTGTTGTTTCGATGTCTTTATCTTCATGTATGTAGTACGTGTAGTCAAGTTTTACCAAGCTAACTTAATAGGATGAATTGTCAAGATATAAATCTGGATACAGTTTCTACACATTTGGCAATTTTCGGCTATAGTCGTGTCTAAGAGCATCTCCAATAAAGGCATGTCCAAGTCACCAAAAATAATAGTTTTTTTATTTTTTCCTCAATCTATATCACATTTAACATCCTTCTAGTCCAATAGTTGGCACCCCATGTAGGGTGCCTAGATGGTCCCAAAACAAAAGATATAAAAACTAGATACAATATATTAGGTATGTGCAATATTTAGTTTTAGTACAAGCATTTGGACTTTTCCCTTTTTTTGGGGGGGGGGGGTGCCAAAAGTTGGCTGCTTCTCTTGGCACCCCTTGGCGACTCTAAATAGGGAGGCACCTAAGAGTGCCATGCCACATAGGATTTGGCACCCCTATTGCAGATGCTCTAAGAAACAGACTGAATTGAATAAACACCTAGATGTATAACCGCATTCAATCTATAAATAGTAATTTTATTTGTTTGGAGTTCAGCTGGGATGATGGGTGTAAGGTGTACCAGCGTCGTGTGGACTGGTGTGGTCAATTGATTGTTGCCAGTTCATAGATCACTGCACTGATCTCTCAAGGAAAAACTACGCTTGAGAAAGACTTCTTTTGCTAAAGCTCTATTTCACGCGTTTAGCTTCATATTAGGTCTGTGTTTGTGGGAACTCTGTCCAAAAATTGTACAAGACAAATCATATTAAAAACGGTATCTTTTTGGCACTATAAATCAGAGAAGTAATATTATTTATGAATTGCGATTGCCTAGATTTTTAAAGTACCAATTTCGAACCAAATACATTGAAGTTGAGTCATGTAGTACATATTTTGTCGTGTCCACTAAGTTTCAACCTTACTGCTGAAAATATTCATGGATAAATTAACTTCATCTTAAGGCTATGTTCACTTCACTTGAATGGAATGGGGGAAGAATGGAATGAAATTTATACTCTTATTTGGGAAATATTGGGAAAAATGTTTAAATTTTCATTCCTTACTTCATTCCTTTCCATACAATTTAAACTAAAGTTCTAACCCACATGTTTTGGAAGGAATGCTCCATTCCCAATCATCATAATTTTCCTTGCAATTTTCATCATAAGAAATTTCTTCTCCCTCGTATTTGTTCATTATTTCCCCCAACATCCCTTCTTTCTTCATAAATTTTGTTTACAATTTTCATTCCATCCCTACCTCATTCCATTCTCCCCAAGTGAACACAACCTAAGTACTTTGTCCTCTTAGATTACATACTTTGTAGATTCATTTCCCTGTCTGTAGACTGTAGCATTTACCTACATTTGACTTCACAAGTTTTGTTATTATTTTTTCTTTTAAAATGTGTGTTATATACAAAGTAAATATTGAAGTTTTAACTTTACCTAGAATTTAAGCTCCAAAAATATTGGTTTGGTTGCAGATCAGTTGGTAGAGTTCACAATGCACTTTTATTTTCTTGCAGTAGCTGTGGTGTGGTTGGATGCTGTTTTAGCGACATGGATTATGTATTGTGTAATCTTGCAGAGTGAAATTTTACCCTTTTCCTCATGCTCTCTGTCACGGTGTAAGCCAAGTATTGTTCGAAATCCATGAAAGTATATTAAGAAGCTTTCCGTGACTAAATGCTTTTTTTCAGCATGATTGATATCTGGTTTTGTATTTACTATGGCTATGTGGGGAAAAAATATCTAAAGTTATGAATCAGTGAGAAAATTTTGAACTAAAGAAAATTTCTGTTTTGCGGTTTTGGATTTTTAAGATAGTTAAATGTATAGCACTTCAACATTTTGAAATTCGACAGTGCTGCCTTTCTATTCAGAAAGAATAATAGCATGGGCTGGGCCTGTAGAAAAATTGCAACGACATGTATATGTTTGGATAAATGTGAAAAATAACCATTTTTTAATCGATTTAACGAAAATACTCATTTCGAGAAGTGTTTATGAATTTTATCCATTGAAGTACTTAAATTCTAGTTGGGTATTCATGTTACGCATTTTTTGAGATATTAAGATATTTGAATATTCTTTTATATATATTTATATATGATACATATTTGAGAATTGGATTTTTAAACATGCATTTGCCATTTGGGTGCAACTCACAAATGGGTATCATTAAAAAATATATATATTTTTTGAGATGTGCATTTATGAAATGGATATTTTATATAAATAAGATATTCAATTCAGGAATGCGTATTCCAATTGTTAAAAACAGCCAGCACATCCCGTAATTGTTATTTTTGATTAAAAAATTATTACTTTTAACATTCTTTCTATATGTTTTTATTGAGTATTTAATAATGGTCTCTGGTGTAAATAGTATGGCGATCTGTTAAGCTAAAATTGAAATATATTCATAACTCCTTAGATAGATAATAGATTTAACAAAATTGTATTTATAATACTTGTAATACTAAGGGGGTGGTATTGTATTATGACTTTTAATGACAATTCTTGGGGTAATGATTTTTATGGATTTTATAGACTTTTAATGACTCTTAATGATTCTTGTTGAGTCACTAAAAATTTTGAAATACTTTTGATGACTTCTAATGAAATGACTTCTGAAAACTTTCATAGACTTTTTGATAAATTTTGTGGTTTACTAGACTAACTACAAAGATCATGTATTAGCCTATGCTGTCAAATTCTTTAACCTTTTTTCACTTCAGTCCAATTTCGATCGTGTGTTCTCTGATTAATTCGACCATCAAAGTATATTTCTTGTTAATTGAGTATTCACTACATATTTTTATCTGAGAATTATATATTTGTCACTATTCATTAGCCAACAATATTTTTATGATGCAAAACTATTTTATTTGTGTTTTATGTGAATTTTTGCAAGCACAATATTTTTAAAAACCCATAAATTCGTATAATGTTTGATGGATTTTATTTTACTTTGTGTGTTATGATCTAGTTTTACAAAATTGCAAAAGATGATCTAGTTTTACAAAATTGCAAAAGATCGCCCCCTCAATAATATTGTTGACTAAAATGAATATAAAAAATATGGAAATTGAAAACCAAGAAGAGGAAGAAAAGGAGATGGAAGAGAGGAAGAAAGAGAAGAAAAACGACATAAATTTTTATTGATAGTAAATGAAACAATTTTATTCAAGATGATTTTAATAGAATTATTAGAAGTCATGTCAAATCTTATCAAAAAGCTCATGACTTTTTTTTCAAGGGACATAGTTATAATTTTTGTTAAAAGTCATTAAAAGTCATTCTCATTAAAAATCATTGACTTTTTGAATAACACAATACTTATAAAGAGTCTATAAATGTCACAATTCAATACCGCCCTACTTTTAAATACTTCTTAAAAGTCTTAATTGAATAACACCATACTTTTAAAGACTCTTTAAAAGTTAGAATTGAATACCCCATGACTTTTAAAATCATTAAAAGTCTTTAAATGTCTTAATACAATACCACCCCTAATTCAACTTGTATCATGCTATTTAAATATTTTATATCACAAGTCACAACTGTGTATAAACAACACAAAAGTTAAAAGTTTAGGATCATTTTAATTGAATGCTGTTCAATTATGTTAAACCACAAAGGGATAGCCAACGTTAGGGTTCGTTTGGATTATGGGTTGAAAAAAATTGAGTTATGTTGGGTTCAAATTTAAAAATTTACTTTTGAGAAAATTTTAAAAATAAATGTTGAATTTTGGATTTAATATGTAACATTATTTTAATTCTTTCGTAAATTACCAAAATGCAATATTTTACTTTAATTTTTTTTTAAAAGTGAATTTTTAAATTTGAACACGATCCAATCCAAACCTTCTGACCCCCAATCCAAACAACCCTTATTGTAAAACGACCAAGAACATGCAATATGAAAATGGGTTTTCTAGTGTGTGTTCAGAATACACACTAATAATTTTTTTTGTTTTGTTGATTTGAAAATTAATCATTCATTAACTTTTTATTCTCCAAAACCGTATAAATATTATGTCACTGAAATATTTAAACTGGAACCAGGAAGTAAAGAATTTATAATTTCATCTAAAAAATTGTTGATGAATTCCTCAAGTGATTAAATTCCGATCTGTGAACTACGTAGTACTGTTTGCTAACTTGTGAAACTGAGTTTTAGTTGAGTTTTTCAGATGTTAAAGAAACATGCTTTGTAGGCATGCAAAACACAGAAATGTTGTAAATATAATTTTTAAAGAGAGAAATTGCATTAAGTATAATTTTTTGTATTTTTTCTGAACTATTTCGATTGCTGTTAAAGTCACTGGATGTTTAAAAAATTTAAAAGAAATGTTGATTGTACAGTATCAAGACCAATACACATGTTAATCGATACTCCTCTCGTCCATGCATTTGTTGGCAAAATTGTTTGTTGAGGGACAGTTACAACACATATGCAGAACAAAGTGTTTTCACAAGATGGCATGACAGTGTTTTAGTACAGATAAATCAAGGTCGGCCATCTCATTCTCGACTCACCACTGCACCAGTGTAAACAGAGGATTCTCCAATCACTCCCAAAGGAATAAGCTATAAAAGAGTAACAGTTAGTTCTAAACAGAACAGAACATTATATTATCACAACTTTCTTAAGGGTTGTGGTAATGTTCACTAAATTTTTTACTTCCTTAAAATTGGTAATTATTAATCTGAATGCTTGTGTAAGTGGAGATACCCTGTTATATACGTAGACTTTGTTGGATATCTTAGTGTAATTGGATTGACTAGTTGATCAATGTAATCGTAATATTACATCGAATAAATCGGGAGAGTGCGGAGTGTACGCTTTGTTCGAGTTTATTATGATTTCGGTATTATTGCTTATGAAGCATGTCCATTGGCATCAAATACACCTGTTGGGATAAGATGTGTCTGTTAGCATTAGACATGACTGTTAGAATGAGATGTGTCTGTTGGGAAAAGACACATCTTGAGATGTGTCTGTTGGCAAAAGACACATCTGTTGACATCTATATATAGGTGTTGCATTGATCATTTTCACACATTTGTTCATTTTGAAATTCACAACAAAAACACATTTTCTTTTCTTGCAGAATTTCTGACTTTATCCGATTGATTTATTTCGGTGAACCACAAATAACTTCAATTTGAAAGTGTTCACACGACTTCAGAAAAATCCAAGTTACTACATTATTTCCCCTACAAAGATTGAAGTTACTTTGTTTCTGAAGATGAGAGGAACGGAGAATCTGCAAAAGATATGACAAGCAAGTTTGCAAAACTGGACAAGTTTGAGGGTCAGGATTTTAGAAGATGGCAGAAGAAGATGCATTTTCTGTTGACCACGCTGAAGGTTGTTGACCACACTGAAGGTTGTGAATGAAGGTTGCTATTGTTAGGAATATGTTGTACTTGATGATAACTTCACATTTTATGCACAAATTGTATAAGTCATGTTTTGTAACTGTCAACGGATAAGGCATTATAACTGTATCCGTTGACAGGAAGCTCATCAACGGATGAGGTTTTGTAGCATACTGCAGTATCTTTATTTATCAGTTGATAGTGTTTTTATCCAAAGTCATGTTGACCATCAATGGATAGGCAGAATAGGGTAGTCAATTGTAAATAAGTTATGCTATGTAATTTTATCTAAGTGAAAGTGTATCAACGGATAAGGACAGAATACTATCAACGGATACAGCTCAAATCTAGTATCAACGGATACAGCTCAAATCTAGTATCAACGGATACAACCCAATCTACTATCAACGGATGATCAATAATACTTCCATTGGATGCTAGCTGGGGATTAGCAGTTTATTAAGACAGGTGGGTCTGACAGATCACATGGGTTGATAAAAGGTACAAAAAGCAGTATGGTAGCCATACTTTTGGAAACAAAGAAGAAAGGAGCAGCAAGTCAACTTGGATTAGATTAGTATTATCTTATTCTTGTTAGCACTTGTAAACTTGGGATATATAACCAAGTGTAGCAACTCTTTAGAAAATAAGAAAACTGTTTTTGAAGGTTTATTTAGCTAAGGTTTTCTTGAATATCCTAAGAAGCTAAAAAGTTGTAAAACAGCAGCTGTGTACATTGTATCACAGAGTTTTATTCAAATAAAAGCATCAGGTGGTACATTTAACCACCTGATTTTATATGTGTTTGTGTGTTGTTCTCCATTCAGAAATTATCTCTGTATAGATTTCTGTGGTTCTTATCATAAATTTATAAATATCAAGAATTGTATTCAACCCCCCTTCTACAATTATACAAGTGTGTAATATGGGAATAACAATTGGTATCAGAGCAAGCTTCTAACATATTTGAAGTTTAAGATCAACACACTTCCAACATGTCTAAGAAGGATTATGGAGTAAAGATACCAGTTCTTGATAGAGAGAATTACTTTCACTGGAAAGTAAAAAATGTGCCTACATCTCATGTCTATTGATGAGGGTTTTGTAGATTGCATTGAGAAGGGTCCTCATGTTCCAATGAAGACTGCATCAAGAGTTGGCCTTGCTGCAGATGCGCCTGACATTCGCATTCCCAAACCTGTTTCTGAGTGGAGCCTTGAAGATATGGCAGAAGTCCACAAAGACAAAAAGACCTTGAATATACTGTTCAATGGTCTAGAAACAGACATGCTTAACAATGTTAACTGTACTACCTCCAAGGAAGTATGGGACATTGTTCAAACCCTTTGTGAAGGAACAGAACAGGTGAGGGAGAACAAGATGCAACTACTAATCCAACAGTATGAGCACTTCCATTTCAAGAGTGGAGAAACATTGAATGACACATTTAGTAGATTTCAAAAGCTACTGAATGGCTTAAAACTGTATGGAAGAATCTACCAAGTGAAAGATTCTAATCTCAAATTTCTGAGATCACTGCCCAAAGAGTGGAAGCCAATGACTGTTTCTCTGAGAAACACTCAAGAGTACAAGACATTTACTCTTGAAAGGCTCTATGGAACTTTAAAGACATATGAGCTAGAAATGGAGCAGGATGAATAAATTTAAAAGGCCCAAAAGAAAAGTGGGTCAGTTGCACTTGTTGCCAACTTGGAGCAGAAGGAGGAGAAGAGGACAGAAGCTGCTCATTCTACACCAAACAGGGAGGTTTGTGAAGGTAGAGCAGAATCAAGCAGGAGCAAGGAAAAGGTGTCTGAAGAATTGAATGTCCTTCAGCAGGATGAATTGGATGAGATAGATGAGCATTTGGCCTTTCTATCTAGGAGATTCTCTAAGCTGAAATTCAAGAGAAACTCTGGGGTGGCAAAGCCATTTAACAAGGACTATTCCACAAGCAACTTTGTGGACAAATCCAAAATTAAATGCTACAATTGTGGAATTGCTGGTCACATGATAAATGAGTGCAGGAAACCTAGGTCTGAGAGCAAGGGAAAGTCAACTGAAGCTGTTGACTACAAAAAGAAATATTTCAATCTTCTCAGACAGAAAGGAAAGGCATTCATGACCCAAGAGTATGACTGGGCTGCTAATGGAAATCATTCTGATGATGATGCTGAGTATGTCAACCTTGCATTGATGGCTGATTCTGAAGAGCAGGAAGCAAGTTCAGCAAGCAATCAGGTAACAAGTACTAATCTCTCTGAGCTCACCAAAGAGGAATGCAATAGTGTTATAGATTAAATGTCTACTGAACTATATCACTTGAGTGTTACTCTTAAATCACTTACTAAAGAGAACAATATGATTGAAGAGACTAATCTGTTTTTAAGTGATAGGAATGCTGCTCTAGAAAGTCAATTTCTAGAATTTGAGAAAATGAGAGTTGATTGCAATGATGCTAAAAGTGAACTTGAAGCTGTGTTAAAAAAAGAACTAATTTTAAGAGACCAGCTTGAAAAAGAACAAGGGATAATTGCTAAATTTCAAAGCTGTAGGAACATTTCACAAAACATAATAGAAGTCCAGGGAATAGAATCATTTGTGAAGGAGACCTGGAATAAAAAGAAGAAGGAGCTAGAACCTTGCCTTGAGGATCTAGAGACTATTTGTGAATCAACTGATAGTGATCATCCGTTGACAGATGAACCATCGACGGATGAGAGTTATCCGTTGACTAACAAAAAGTCGTTGAGTAAGAAGAAACTCAAGAAACTGGATAGTAAGTATGGTCCAGTCACCAAGAACTTTGTTTCTGGTGAGAGTAGCCAAGCCAAATCAAGTGAGAAGGCTAAGGCAGGAGATTTACACAACAAAAAGGCTATTGGTAAATCAGATAATGTGAAAATAGAAATTGAGGGTAAAAAGAAAAAGAACAGGAATGGTAAGATAGGCATCAACAAGAAAAACAATTATACTCCTGACAAGTTTGCCCCTAGGAAAACTTGTAGTAATTGTAATAGTGTCAATCACCTATCTTCTAATTGCAAGTCTGTTAATAAGGCTCCGGTTCATGTACCTCAAACTATGCCATGTATGCCTGCAATGCCTGGTTTGTATCAGAATGCTCATTTTACAAATCCACATGTGAACATGCCATGTGTGTCTAATCCTTATTCTCAATCTGTGAATATGCCACAAATGTCATGGAACATTCCAAGAATGAATAACATGTATGCTAATCTTCCTCAAATGCATGCATCAAATATTTATGCAAATGAGCATCTATCAAACCCCATCACTCAAGCATCTACATCTAAGATGAAGAATGCTAAGAGTGCAAAGTCAAAGGCTAACAAGAAAGGACCCAAGGAAGCTTGGGTACCAAAATCAACTTGATTTGTTTTTGGGATGTGTGCAGGGAAACAGGAGGAATCTATGGTACCTAGACCGTGGATGCTCTAGGCACATGACAGGAGATTCAACCCTGCTCATAGAGTTCAAGGAAGGAGCTGGCCCTAGAATTACCTTTGGAGATGACAGCAAAGGATATACTAAGGGATATGGCTTGATTTCAAAAGACAATGTCATCATTGAAGAAGTGGATTTAGTTGAAGGTTTGAAGCACAATTTGCTGAGTATCAGTCAAATTTGTGACCAAGACTATGATGTAAGGTTCACAAAAGAAGCCTGTGTTATCTCTGCCAAGGAGGACAACAATGTGGTATTGACAGGCTTTAGAAAAGGAAATGTTTACATAGCTGACTTCAACTCAGTAAGCTCAGAATCCATTATGTAAGAACCCCAAATTTTGGATATAATTAAAACTTTTATTAAGTAATGATAAAATGAGGAACAATGATTGTAATGAATGGATATTACTTTGGACAATGATCTTGATGCATTGGTATATTGTCAGAATAGAGTAATTCGATGGTTGAGGACCTAGATAAGAATAATCTACCATCCAGGAAGGAGCTAATGGATCCTTGAAGGGAAATGAGTACGTGCATAGTGTTTCCCGTACGTGCATAGTATTTCCCGTACGTGCATAGTATTTCCCGTACGTGCATAGTGTTTCCTGTACGTGCATAGTGATTTTGTGGATGTATAGTGATTTTTGAGGTTTAAGAAATTTTTCATGCCACCTATGTACGAGACATGGTATGGATATTTCGAAGTCATATTAGTAATCTACAAGGTAAATAAGTGTATGTAAACGCGATCGGAATTCAGAAATTCCAAACTTTATTTTTATGGAAAATTGGATCGAGCAGTGAAGAGCATGTCAATGCGAACAAGAAAAGAGAATTATTTTATCAAGGATTTTATTTTTATTAAATACGATTTAAGGATTTAGAACAAAAACCTTCGAGTTAGAAAAACGAGCGTTCTAGAAATCGCTAGAATTTTTAAAACGAGATTAAGCGATCAAACAAACGCTTAATGAGCTTTAAAATACAACACAACACAGATATATTACATGCAAGATCAGCTCATGCAAGTCATAAGAGGATTAAGTGTGAAACAAATCAAGAACAAGTGGATTCATGAGGTGTTTGATCAAGAACAAGCCAACAATGCACCTTGTTACTCTTTTTCTTTCTAACCACAAATCTTTGGCACATGGATTGAGGGGTGACAAGGCTGGTTACATCTGATCCTTGGCAAGGGAAATATCATAGAAACATATCATTTATCAATTGAAACAAAGTGGGAGAGAAAAGCCAAGCAACTCCATCTCTCTTCATTTTCTTCAAACTGCCCAGCAAGAACCACCATGAAATAAAAATTCATATCTCCACTTCTACCCATTCATAGATCACCAAATTTTAACCATAGATTCCTCAATATATGTAGAGTATTCGTTCAAAATTTCATAATTTTTGAAGATCGTTTGGATAGGTAAAAAAATTCAAGAAAATCACCCTGTTTTTCCCCTCAAGAAACAAGACTTCGAATTTTTGGAATTTTTAGATTTCCAAACCAAGCTTCCACTCCTTGTTTGATCATCAAATTTTTATGGTGAGTCCTATATTTCATAAAAGCAATCTCCTAAAAATTTCAAGTCCAAACTCCTTTGTTTCCATTTTCAAAAAAATCATGAAAGAGGAGGATGAATAGTGTTTCATGAACTAATCTTTGATTTTTTTTGTTTTCATGGTTGATCTTAGCTACCCTAAGGCTATCCAAGGACTATAACAAGCTTTGTAAGGCTAGTACATACTCTCAAGAAGGTATAACACTCTTGAAACCCTAGATCAACTTTAAGTTTATGGATGTTTTTGATGAGCTAAGCTTGGTTATGATGTTAGCATGATTATAAGCATAATTAGTAAGTGATTTAGTTGAGCAAGAAAGCATGTTAATTATTGTGGTAAACTGGTATGATCTGGACTTGATGATGTTCATAATCATGTGATAAGTTGTGTGGATGCCCGGTGTGGCTTGGTTGGATTGTTATAATTTTTGGAACGTTCGATATATAGCCGTCGTAATGCCGAAATTTCGTTAACCTTAAGAAAAACAACTTGGACAGTAGATGTAACTCACTGCCTAGCTTTGCAATCTGCCATGATAGGATAGGTAATGTTCTAAGCTTCGTTTTGATATAAAGATCACGTGAAACGGACTTACGGTTTAGGATTTATGACCAAATTACTAAAAGTAGTTCGAATCCGTAAACGAAAGTTCATAACTGTAATTGAACCCTCGTAAACTATGTAACGTCATGGTGAATCTTGGTAAATAAATACTAGAGGTAAAAAGGAAGGCGTGAAAGAAAACCGTATGTCAAAAGGATCATTTTTCGATTTATTAAAAATGTTCGAGTCGAGGTTAAACGCGAACGAACCCCTAAAAGACGACTCTTTTATAACTTCGGTAAAACACTTAGAAAACGGACGATAAAACTCGGAGTATAGTATTGGTTCGTAACGATCGACTTTAGAACTCATATGACTTAAGTATGTCCCAAGTATAAGTACAATGACATGTCGTATTAACGAACGAATGTCGGGTCGGATCAGTGATAATAAGTAATCCACTAAAGGGGCTATAACGAGATAACTCGAGAACGTGTTTCGATTTAAGTATAACTTAACTTTTAATATGTTAAGTGATTAATCCCGAATGCCTTGGCTATTTATAGATCACCAAGCTGAACCGGGACCCGCTACCACTACCCCTTACCGTACTCGACTACCAGGCAAGTTTCAATTCCCTTCTTTTAGGCTGTTGTTGTGATTGAATAAATATATATATATGATTGCTGATATACATATGCCATTGCATGCATGCCTACTTTCAAGTTGAATTGATATACTTGTTCCCTGAATGTTATTGTTGGCTTATAAGCTAGATAGTTATACATCAGTTATAAGCCGGTTATTGTAAGACCCTCATAGAAGGGCGTATACATCTTATTCATCAAAAATAGACCGGGAGTCAATATTCCTTGATATATCGAGATTACCTCGGAGGAAAATATTTAAGTAAATATTTTCCATTATTCAGGCGACGAATATTATTTGAATATTCGTTCGAGATTATTTATTTAATGATCCTTACTTCAAATAATTATTTGAACGTAATCATTCGACGAATAATATTTGTCAATATTCATTCAGAGTCGAATTGATTATCGAATATTATTTCGAATATTCTTCTAAAGATGAGACTACTAAACGAATATTATTTGGATATTCTTTTAGAATATTATTTTATTAAATAAATATTACTTTTGAATATTCATTTAAGATATTAAATACTTGATGAATATTATTTTAATATTCATCTGAAGCTTGATTTAATTATCGAATATTATCTCGAATATTCCTTAAAGCTTGGATTACTAAATGAATATTACTTGATATTCATTTAGAATATTATTCATTAAATGAATATTACTTTATCAATATTCATTTAAATTCCTAATTAATTATGAATATTATTTTGAATATTCATCAGGGTTCTATTTAATCACCGAATATTATTTTAAATATTTTAAATATTCCTTTCAGGACTTATTAAGTAATGAATATTACTTTGAATATTCATTTGATTATTTAATTATGCAATAAATATTCTCCTGATATTTCTTCAGGGATTATTTTGAGAAATACTCTGATTAAAGATATTCTTTCATATTCCCAAATACTCCTTAAATATTTTAACTCATTAAATATTCTCTGAATATTTATTCCATACTTAGAATAACCTCGATAAGGTTTATCTTCTTCGATTATTACGAAAAATATTTCGGAGTCATATTATTATTAATCCTATATCAAGGAAGGTTCTCAGACATCATTCTTATTTGAGTCTACCTCCTTAATAATAAGGGAACCTTACTTGGAAAATGTTATTTATCTTGTCGACTTCCCTGTCATAAAGTATTCCCTTCACTCGCAACTCGGGTGCTGTTGACTTATTAAGTCGTTGCTTACTTTCTCATCTTTCGAGGGGTAAGATCACTGGAACAAGTTGATATCCGTTACCAAGTAATAGCTTGGGAGTTATTGGTAAATTTTCCTTTCCAACTAGATACGACTACTTTGTGGAGTCTTATCAACAAGTATTATACTTGGGGAAAGGGGGACGAACGTTACATTCAGAGTCATGACTTCTATTTGAACTAGGAGTCGTGTAAGAGGCCGAGTAGCGCCGGTCCATCCCCTTGGCCCAACCGTTGGCCGGGGAGAGCTAGCAAGGCGGTATACAAGTAAAGCCGTCAGTTCTTCCTTCTACCGGTAGTAAATCTAAATTGAGCTGTACGATCTCGACTGATCATCAAGATTGGAACAGCGGGCGCGGTGAATACTCCATCATTGGTTCATCATCCAAATTCATTTATTTCCTGCAACATGATTACTGTTGGCAGAGTTGGAAAAGAGTCATAACTGGAATTGCAACCTTTTTCGTGCAAGTTCCTCTTCTTAATAACAATAAGAATATCTCGCTTACTTTGATGTAGCAGATATTTCTTCAAACAAATACTTTAAGTTACCTTGTAACTTCATCGTTCATATTATACTGGCATCATTTCCGTAAATGCATGGCATATGGTTTGAAAGATACTTTTGAACTGTTATACATTATTGTTCAGTTATATATTATTGTTGGTGGGCTATTGCTCACCCTTGCTTTATTATTATATCACAACAACAGTTAGACCAGATGACTCGCACAAGGCGCACTCGACGCGGGCGAGGACGATGAGACTACCAGAGCTGTAGAAGAAGCTATTGGTAGGGTATATTTATTCTTTCAGTACCAAGAATATAGTCTAGTATGACTTATGTAAATGGATGGCAAAGGGTATGTATTTATATTGAAATCCTTTTGGATTGTAAGAACTCATAATGTGATTAATAAAAATTTGATTGTTACTCTGATTTCATCTCTGGGACTATAACGGGTGTGTTTTATATTGTTGTGTTGGGTCATAGAGACGTAATTTATTTTATGTTAAGGAAAGTTTAATTGTTATGGACAGAATTGGAAACCGTAACCACCGGATCCCGGACCCCGGATCTGGGGGTGTTACACATTACTTGTCTCTTCAGCAAAGCAAGCAAGGATGAAAGTTGGTTATGGCATAAAAAGCTATCACATTTGAATTTTAAAGTTATGAATGACTTGGTAAGAAAGGATCTTGCTAGAGGAATCCCTCAATTGGAATTCATCAAAGATGGATTGTGTGATGCCTGCCAATTAGGGAAACAAAAGAAATCATCTTTCAAAAGCAAGATAGAGTCATCCATTGTTCAGCCACTTCAATTGCTGCATATGGACTTATTTGGTCCAGTAAATGTCATGTCAATTTTAAAGAAGAAATACTGTCCGGTGATTGTAGATGATTTTTCTAAGTTTACATGGACCTTCTTTCTGCACTCCAAAGATTGTGCAAGTGAAATCATCATCAATCATCTTAGAATAGTAAACAATGGTTCTAAAGTCAAAGTGAAAAGAATCAGGAGTGACAATGACACTGAATTCAAGAATTCCACAATGAAGATTTTCTGTGAAGAGAATGGAATTGTCCATGAGTTTTCTGCTGCTAGAACACCTCAACAAAATGGGGTTGTTGAAAGGAAAAACAGAACTCTCATTGAAGCAGCTAGAACAATGTTAAGTGAATCAAGATTACCAACATACTTCTGGGCTGAAGCTGTCAACACTGCATGTTTCACTCAGAATATTTCCTTGGTCAATCAAGCTAGATGAATGACTCCTTACCAGTTGTTAACCGACAATAAGCCAACTTTAGCTTTCCTTCATGTCTTTGGATGTAAGTGTTTTGTACTAAGGAATCATGGAGATAACTTAGGAAAATTTGAAGCAAAGGCAGATGAAGCTATATTTGTTGGATATGCAGCAGGGAAAGCCTATAGAGTCTACAATCTAAGAACCGACATTGTTATGGAATCTGTACATGTTGTGTTTGGTGATCGAAAGATTTTAGGTCTAAATGATGAAGGCTTCCATGAAAAGTTGGAATTTGAGAATGAGGTAGAAGGGAGAATGTATTATGATGATGATGAGGGAAATGAAGATCATGACCATGAAAATTCACCAAGAGTTGTTGGTCCAACTAGAAGTGATGCTCATACTGGAAATGAAGCATCCGTTGACAGTCATATTGAAGCATCCGATGCATCCGTTGACAGGAATTCTCATGCATCCATCGACAGGCAAAATGGAGCATCCGTTGATAGACAAAGAGATGCATCTATTGACAGTCAACTACAAAATTCCGCAAGGACGACAAACTCAGGGGGAGTTACTCAAAGTCAAAACTCAATGACTAATCAACAAGATTATGCTCATGAAAATGAACCAACCTCATATAGATCAAACCTTCCACCTCCAAGAAAATGGACCAGAGATCATCCATTTGAGTTAATCATTGGTGAATCAAATTCAAGAGTCCAAACTAGGAGGGCCACTCAAGAAGGATGCTTATACAGTAGTTTCTTGTCTCAAGAGGAACCTAAGAAAGTGGAAGATGTCCTTCTAGATCCAGATTGGGTCTTAGCAATGCAAGAAGAGCTAAACCAATTTGAGAGAAATAACGTATGGAAGCTTGTGCCCAAACCTGATGATAGAAGTGTCATAGGTACTAAATGGGTTCTCAAGAATAAGACAGATGTAAATGGCATAATTGTGAGGAATAAAGCTAGATTAGTGGCAAATGGCTATTCTCAAGAAGAAGGGATAGATTTTGATGAAACTTTTGCTCCAGTGGCAAGACTTGAGGCAATTAGAATCTTCCTAGCCTATGCAGCACATGCCAATTTCAAGGTCTATCAGATGGATGTCAAAAGTGCCTTTTTAAATGGAGAACTGGAAGAAGAGGTTTATGTCCATCAACCTCCCGGCTTTGTAGATCCAGAATTTCCAGAATATGTATATCTTCTCATGAAAGCACTTTATGGATTGAAGCAAGCACCAAGAGCCTGGTATGACACTTTATCTCAATTTCTTTTGGAGAATCACTTCACAAGAGGTATAGTAGATAAAACCTTATTTCATAGAAATGTCAATGGCTCTTCTTTACTTGTTCAAATCTATGTATATGATATTATCTTTGGGTCTACAGATGAGAAGCTTTGCAAAAAGTTTTCCAAGATTATGCAAAGTAGGTATGAAATGAGCATGATGGGTGAATTAACTTACTTTCTTGGCTTACAAGTGAAGCAAGTTAATGAGGATTGTGCCTCTGCAAAAACACCTATGGCCACTGCAACTAAGCTTGAGTTGAATACTAAGGAAAAATGTGTGGACATCTCAAGCTATAGAGGCATTCTAGGCTCACTTCTATATCTAACAGCTAGTAGACTTGATATAATGTTTTCTACTTGTCTATGTGCTAGATTTCAAGCTGATCCTAGAGAGTCTCACTTGATTGCTATTAAGAGAATCTTCAGGTATCTCAAGGGAGCACCAAACCTTGACATTTGGTACCCTAGAGATTCTGGTTTTGATCTAACTATCTATTCAGATGCAGATTATGCAGGTTGCAGAATTGATAGGAAAAGTACTACAGGTTCCTGTCAATTTCTAGGGAACAGGCTTGTTTCATGGTTCAGCAAGAAACAGAACTCTGTCTCCACTTCTACAGCTGAAGCTTAGTACATTGCAGCTGGAAGTTGTTGTGCACAGATTCTTTGGATGAGAAACCAACTTGTTGACTATGGTCTAAAGGTTGAGAAGATTCCAATTTTCTGTGACAACACAAGTGCCATTGCCATCACAGGAAATCCAGTGCAACATTCGAGAACCAAGCATATTGACATCAAATACAATTTCATTAAAGAGCATGTGAGAGCATGTGATGAATGGTACAGTAGAATGGCACTTTGTGCCAAGTGAAATGCAGCTTGCAGATATCTTCACCAAACTTGAGAATTAAAAACTCTCAGAAAACTTTCTGCAGAAATTTTGTCTAAGGCAAAATTACCTTATCAACGGATATCTTTTTATCTGTTGGTAGTATAAACACATTACTAGATTTTTGTATGTCAACGGATAAGAGGTTGTCCACGTCATCAACGGATAAACTGTTTCTCGACCGTTCATCTTATATCCGTTGATATACATTTTTTTTAATCTAGCCGTTGATAAACGCGTACATCTAATCATGGGTGCAGTTATTCTTTTCTTTTATTATCTGACAGTACTTTTGACCAATGGGGTAATTACTTTTAATTATTCTATTTTCGACTCTTGGAAAATATAAAAGGTTGTTTTGCTCTCTCACATCTCACTTTTATCCAATTTCAAGAATCTCTTAAGTAAACTGCATCTTCTTCTCTAAAACTCTCGGCAACCAAAGTTCAAACACTTCAATGGCGCCTATTGTTAAGATGATGTCTTTCACTAGGTTCACCTATGAAAAGAACAATTTCGTGGCCTTTGTTGATACGGTGAATGCTCCGGAAGCTTATCACACCATGATGAATTTTGTGAAGAAATGCAAACTGTCATATGCTATGACTACCACCACTCCTCTAATCCATGAAGTAATTGAAGAGGTGTGGGCATCTGCTGAGTTCAATGGCACAGACGGTACAATTGCTTTTTCTTTAAAGGGTAAAAATTATGTAGTTAATTCTGATGAGATAACTGCTTGTTTAAAATTGCCTGAGAACAACTGTCTGAATGAACCCAGTAATGCTGAAATTGTTGCCATGCTTAATTCCATAAATTATGCCCTTGATATTGAGAACTTAGGGAAAATTGTTATGAAAGGAATGGTTAAAGAATGGAGTTATTTTTGTGATGCCTTCATTAAAACTTTTTCAGGCAAAATTAGCAACTTTGATGTTGTTACTCGTTCCATGCTAGTTATGCTGTTCATGCTTTTGACTGATAAATTCTATAATTTTGGCACACTAGTCATGAATGAGATAGCAGCAAAATTAGGTCAAAAAGAAACTAGGAGTAAGAATATCTACTTTGCTAGATTTTTGATGCTCTTAGCCCTGCATGTATTTGAGAATAAGCTATCCATTGCTAACCCGGATAGCAAGTTCACATTTTTTGTTCAGGAGAAGAGAGTCTTAAGTGATTTAATTCGAATGGACTTACATCCAGGAGTACAATTGGTATATCTACCAATTGTTGAGGTAATTGTTTCCAACCTTGAAACTCCCATCTCTAATCCCCAAATTTCTTTGCTTTCTAGTGTCACAATGGAGTCTATAGTTGTGACCAAACAGGCTCCTACCAAAGTGACCAAATCCAAAGTCTCAAAACCACAATCTAAAAAGCAAACCTCAAGTGTCTCTCAAAAGGCACATGTTGTAAAACCTACCAAAACTCTTGAGGGGAGTGTGAAGGAGGTAGTGAGTGGTGAGGGAAAGGGTGAAAACCCTAAGGATAAGGAAGGTGAGGCAGGTGCAACCAACATTCCAGTCTCTCAAAAGACTGTTAATGAACCTACAAGCCAATTTCTAGTTACAACCTCTCAACAGGGTATGTCTACTTAAGTTCTCCACAAGGAACACTGCACAAAAGGGTCAGAGACACAACTAGCCCTATCTCAAAAACCTATGAAAGAAGAGTAAAATCTAAAACAATAGGGGCATCACAGGGTGCACACACAGTAGAGGAAACTGTACCTTCTCAAACTCAGTTTGATGTGGCTTCAACAAATGTGGAGTCACAGCCCCTAAATCTTAACCTTCAAATCGATGCATATGATAATCCATCGTCACCAACTATCTCTCTGGATGTGGACATGATTCCCACATCATTTCCTGATTCTCCATCTTTAAGATTCATGGAGAAGCCCCACTCACCAATTGGTGGTCATCATCTTTTAGATGAATTATTGGACCATCAATCTTCCTTTCCAGAATTCTCAACACAAACTGTGGCCTCAAACTTAAAATCACTCTCCACAGATTCAGTGTTGGTTTTCTCTTCAACGGATAAACTTTTTCTTTCCTCAACGGATATCCTTCATCCGTTGCCAAGTGTTTCTCCATCAACGGATGGGCCCACATCAATCCATTTGTTGACAACTATAACTACCTCATCAATGGATATTTCTTATCTGTTGCTAGCGCATTTTACACTTAATACAACTGCATTATCTGAAATTCCAGTGTCATGTGTAGAAGAACTAGTGGTAGTTGAAACACTTCTAGGAATGAGGGAAGAGAGTGAGAGGCTGCCTTTAGAGCAGGCAAAAGGAGAGCAAAATAATGAGAGGCTGGCCATTTCTTCCGGTCAGGCAAAAGGAGAGAATGAAAGTTCCACCTTAGTAGGTGAAGGTGAGGGTGTGAGAGGTGTGAGCCAAGGGGAGCCCTTGATGCAAGAAAAGAGAGATGAGAGGAGAGAAGGGATTACAGGGTCACAAGGGTGGAAGGAGCGGCCATTGCTAGTGAGTTAATGGGGGTTGATGATGCAACCAAGGATATGGAACATCAAAAAGAATATCAGTCAGTGATTGACTCCATTTATTTGGACGCTAAAACTTTTACTCATCCTGTTCCTGCCTATCAAATTATGGCACAACAGGGCAATGTGGAAGCAGAGGAGGCAATGCACCTCGTGCATACCTCACAGTCACTCCAAAGAGCCAAGGACTCTTTAGAAGCTCTGCCATCCATTGTTGAAAGTGAAGAATTTGGAAGTGAAGATAGCCAGAGCACTGAGGATGAAGGTACTAATAGTGTTTATGACTGGACATTCAGTACTAACTATACCTATAGAGACCTCAATGTGGAGATCATAAAGCAATATCAATCTGCCATGGCTGAGCACCAAAGAGCAGATCCATAAAGAAAGGCTGTTCTTCAACAAGTCATTGATTCTCTTAACCTGCAAAAGATGCACATGGTAATTCAAAGATCAAACTTAGAGGAGGTCAAGACAGATATCAAAGATGTGAAGATTTCTGTAGATTCCAGATTAGAGCAACTTACTCCCACAGCTACTCAAAGGGTGTTGCAACAAAGATTCATGAAAGAACACAGCCTGGCTAAGTCTGTGCAACAGCTCACAACTAGGGTGGAAAAGATGGAATCTCAGATGGAGCAATTTCTTCAATATCAGAAATTGCAAACTCAACTTTTAGAAAAGTTAGTTGCAGCCCCAACTTCTATTAAAACCCTTGATGCTAACAAAAAGGGGGAGAAAGTGGGAGAGGCTGTGGCAACTACAAGTCAAATCACAATTTTTGAAAGAAGAGAAGCAGCAAGTGAGGGGGAGCAGCAGCCTATCATAATGGTCAATTCACAGGACTTTATTGACAAAGCTTCCCCCAGCAAATCCAAACCCCAATCTGAAGCTCTATCTAAGGAGTTTAATTTCTCAAACATGTCAGAAGAGGAAAAGCTAGCCAAAATTGAAGCTCTACAAAAGATGAAAGAGGAAAACTATAAAAGGATAATGAGGTCAGAAAGATTGATAAATAAATCTATTGCATCAACTCCGTTCTCTAGCCAAACATCAGCTCCAACAATATCTACTAAAATCCTGAAAGTGCTCACTCCAGCAATTGTGACTCCTACATTCTATGATGCTGAACCTTATTATGTCAAGGAATTTGAACCCTTCATAAAAACCAGAGCTTACTCTCCACCAAAAGCAAATGGAAAGAACAAGTTGTTTGCACTAAATCACGCAAGCGTACGTGGTCACAAGTAATATATGAATAAGTCAAGTTCGTTCCCACAGAGATCTAGTTATGGTTTTAATTCAGTTATTGTACCTATGCAACAATGTATGGTTATTACTCACTGCTAAGACAAATAAAAAATTGGGTTTAATTAACTAAATTAACTAAGAAGTAAATTAACAACTAAGAATTATCTAACTAACAAGAATTGAAATTGAATTACGTCTACAACAGTAACATGGGATCCTAACTTCATTAAATACTTCGCTTAGATCTGACGCCTTTAATCACTATATGCAATGGTTATGATATCTGATCGGATAACACGAAACAAGTACACGCTACCTGTCAGCATACGTATACCAAACTAAACATACATCCACAAAAGAGATAGAAGATGAATAGACACCAATTATGCTTAGACCCTATATGTCTATAGAATTTGAAAACATAACGGTTGAAGAGCAAGTTATCCATAAAGATCACACATGGTAATATAAGTATTTTCATCTCATACTACGAATCATGTTGATAAACAATCATGAACCTATGCTAGCATGTCAAGTTCTAAATCTCAAGATCCACTTTCACTTCACAAGAGATTAACAAATTAGATGTTAGCTACGCATCTAACAATTAAGCACAACCATACGAGGATATCAGATATACATCACACACAGATCTTTAAAGCAATCAAGATACTAAACTCCATAAATAAATCCGTTAGAATCCCATGACAACGATTAGTTCATAATCGAACCTCTCGTCATCATGGGATCTGATGAAACCATGATAAAAACAAAGTATGAAAAGATACAAATAAAACTAAGTAATTGATATGTAATGGTCTCCTAAGATGTGTATTTATGGCCCCAAGTTGCCTCTCCATCAAGCAATTACCATATTAGAGTTGGAATAGAAGACCGGCAATTTCCATCTTTAAACGGGATAGGATTTGCAAATTCCATGCTCAAGACTGATTCTAGAATGTTCTAGCCATTCAGGACAATTACCATACTGATTTGAAGTAGGAATTATAGCAATTTCCTTGTGAAAATAGAATTCTGCAAAATACGTTTCCTAAACTGATTCTGTTTTGAAGGAAAATTCGTAGCTGACTTTTCTTCAGTATTTCTGGACCGTTCCAGTCGTGTTTTGACATCTGGACCACTTTAGAATGATAGAGAATCTTGTTAGCTTCGCGTGGACTGTAAGATCGTCCAAAACGGACTTCTAGAACTCAAGATATGGCCAAAACAAGAATAAGAAATTCTGGCTGATTTTCTCCAGCACGCCGCAGCACCAGTAGCGCCATTGGCGCCTGGAGCGCCGGTCCAAACTGCATAAAACAAGGCTGGGGCGCCAATTGGGGCTCCCGGCTTGGTCCCGATCTGCGAAAATTGTTTTTTCTTCGATTTTTAAGCTTTTTCTTCCGTTCCTTTTGCATGAGCTTCCGTCTTTCATCCTTAATGACTTGTATACTTCTTGGTAGTTGACATTAGCCTCCATTCTTCATTCCATATCATAAATCAACTCCAAATAACGACGGAAACTACACCTTTAATCGACATTTCTTCAACCCTGCACAATTAAGCAAAACACATCAAAACTACCACAAACTTGAGGCCAAAGCAATCAATTTAAGCCGAATTAGAATGTTCCAAGTAGATATAAAATCCACTTATCACACCCCCAAACTTAAACCGATGCTTGTCCTCAAGCATATACAATTACAACTAACTAACTAGTACCACTTCTGTAGGTGATCACGGTTGCATTTGGCATATGCAACAAGCCCTTTAAACCCCTAGGCAGCCCTAGTGGACGAGTAAGGTCTCGTGAGGGCCTATAGCGAATGTACCCACAAAATCCAATACAATGCAATGCATGAATGCAACTAATATGAAAAATGCAACTAATCTAGTACTAATATCCTACCATACCTTCAAATCCTCTCATGCCATATCAACTTAAGAATCAAAGTAAATACGCAATGTCTTGGTGTCGAAAGTGCAAGTATTCACATAGTCTACTCAATGAACATGCATAAGTTCTCACAAGTCCATGTCAAGTGTAAGAATAAGTTAGTAACCATGCTAAGCCTACAAGAGCACATCTTTGAGACAAAACTCGGGATCTCATACGCAAAAACAAGCAAACACTCACAATCCACTCATAAAAGAATATTCACTCAAGAACAAGGGTAAGTGTATCACTCAATTCCAACAAAATCATAAGCATGCTTGACATTTGGTATCAATCTAACTCTTAACACAACATACATCAATGACGATAATCAAAAGGTCTTTATTTGGGTTGTAACGGGGCTAGGGACAAGGTATGTCAAATAAGCCAAAACAGGTGAAGTGTCAAAAGCTAGTAGGAACTTATAATAAATCATACACAACCACCTATTTTCCCCCCCACATACTTTTACTATTTTTCTTCCAACAAAAACACTCGACTAGTCGACTAAATTAGGATCACAATAGCACAAATATGCTCTCATAATATAACTTTTTTTTTTCTCTTTTTTTTTTCTCTTTTTTTCTGTTTTTTTTTTCGAGAGCTAAAGCAACAATAATATAGACAATACCAATGATCCCACGATTTTATTACACATGCCGACTATCAAGCAAACAACCAAACCCACATTTCAATATCTCCCCCAAAATTATGAGCAACAATAAATCCCTCCTTGCACACCTTATTACTCCCTTAAGCACTCTACTAGCCTTTGACAATGTGGGTTCAAATTAATGTAAGGCCAATACAAGAAAAAGGTCTAGGCAAGTAATGTGATATGTCACCGAAAAAATAGGATTAAGCTCAATGGGTTAACTAATTGATCATGTAAACATGGTGTGGTAATATGGGAAAATATGCGGTTATTCCTAAATTCCTTTATCATTTTAATCGTCAATTAATGTCATGCGTTTCAAGAAAGACCTCAAACAACTGCTAGCAATGCAAACAATCCGTGGACACTCAAGCAAACGAATAAAATTGCAACAAATGCAATATGGATTAAAATCTCACTTGGTGGAAAAACATACTCAATCCCAAGCAAAAATATCTCTAATGCACCTACTTGTATTCAAAGAATGCAAACTAAATCAACTTGCACATATTCATGTCCTTCTAATTACTTACAACATTCAATAAGTCTACTAGCTTCAACTTACTAGTGTATGTGTGTGTACAAGAACAAAGCATATCACTTCTCAATCAAAAGCGTCAACAACACAAAATTCCTATCAAGCATGGGTGCAAATGCAAACTATTATGAACTCACATGATATACGAACATAAAAACAAAATGTCCTATATGAAACAAACGTAGATAACACGAACATAAATGCATAATTTACTACTACTAATATGCAAAGCATGAAATCCTACATGAACAAATAATACAACAACTACTAATCCCTCAAACCACCCCCAAACTTAAAATATTCAATGTCCGCATTGAATGGAAGTAAATACGAGGGAAAGTAGAAAACATACCAGTATACAACAATGCTTGGGTTGCCTCCCAAGAAGCGCTTCGTTAACGTCAATAGCTTGACGTTACTTCCAAGCCTCCATTAAGGATGATAATAGTTTGTCTGGTCCTCTCTTCGTGAGACTTCATCATCATCACGGCGGCACACTTTCTGCTCCTTCTCCTCGCTTGGCCTATTCGTATAACAAATATGTCCTATTCCAATGCCTTCATCGGTTGACCCAAAATCTGTCAATTTATAGAACAACACACATTCGCGGGCTTCGCTTGAATATAATGGAGGAGGGTAAATGTAAATTGCTGAAGCCTTTGGTTCCTCAAAGAGAACTTCCTCCATTGGCTCTAA
The DNA here is from genome assembly GCA_036435485.1 of Saposhnikovia divaricata. Taxonomy (NCBI): domain Eukaryota; kingdom Viridiplantae; phylum Streptophyta; class Magnoliopsida; order Apiales; family Apiaceae; genus Saposhnikovia; species Saposhnikovia divaricata. The sequence continues at coordinate 129,234,473 of CM071594.1, read as the reverse complement.
TGCGCTACCTCCATCTTTAAACTCCGAGTCAAGTAGAAGACCTGCATCTTTCCCATGTTCTTCAGCCTCTTGGTACGCACATACCAATTTTTGAAATTTGTACAGCTCATCAGTGTCTGTCCCAAATAGTGCCCTTTCCAAAGCATCCACCTCACCAGCATGATCAAATTCCTCACATGACTTGTGAACGCTCACCTCACCTTGGAATTTGTCTTCTTCAATTAAGCATGCAGTACCTTGCTCCAAGTCACCGTTATTTTCTGGAATTGCCTCTAGTATGCATTGTTGATTCTCTTGTTCCAAGGCACTCAAAATTTGAGCAAGTAGTGTCCCCATAGATTTGGTAGACTCCTCATAACTCTTTGCAAGCATCCTAATCTCCTCCATAACATCAACCTCATCTGACTGAAAAGTAGGAGTAGGTTGCTGATGTTGAAACTCTTCACTTCCAAAGAAATATGACCTATCTGGAACATCTTGCTGGTACTGTTGAGGATGGTATGAAAAATATGGTTGTTCCTCATAAGTGACATATGGATCAACTCCTTCGTAGTAACAATATTGTGAGGGATCATGAATGCCCAAACACCGCTCACATTGATAAGGCATGGATGTCCTCGAATATGCCCACCATGGCAACTCCTCGCATGCCATCTTCAAACACTTAAGTACCTGAAATTCACCAAACTACAAAATATGTAAGAAAAATCTGAGTCAGTGAACTCTAACGACCACTATTGACAAGCACATAAACCAAAAATAAAACACCGATGATCCCCGGCAACGGCGCCAAAAACTTGTTTGCACTAAATCACGCAAGCGTAAGTGGTCACAAGTAATATATGAATAAGTCAAGTTCGTTCCCACAGAGATCTGGTTATGGTTTTAATTCAGTTATTGTACCTATGCAACAATGTATGGTTATTACTCACTGCTAAGACAAATAACAAATTGGGTTTAATTAACTAAATTAACTAAGAAGTAAATTAACAACTAAGAATTAACTAACAAGAATTGAAATTGAATTACGTCTACAAGAGTAACATGGGATCCTAACTTCATTAAATACTTCGCTTAGATCTGACGCCTTTAATCACTATATGCGATGGTTATGATATCTGATCGGATAACACGAAACAAGTACACACTACCTGTCAGCATACGTATACCAAACTAAACATACATCCACAAAAGAGATAGAAGATGAATAGACACCAATTATGCTTAGACCCTATATGTCTATAGAATTTGAAAACATAACGGTTGAAGAGCAAGTTATCCATAAAAATCTCACAGGCAATATAAGTATTTTCATCTCATACTACGAATCATGTTGATAAACAATCATGAACCTATGCTAGCATGGCAAGTTCTAAATCTCAAGATCCACTTTCACTTCACAAGAGATTAACAAATTAGATGTTAGCTACGCATCTAACAATTAAGCACAACCATACGAGGATATCAGATATACATCACACACAGATCTTTAAAGCAATCAAGATACTAAACTCCATAAATAAATCCGTTAGAATCCCATGACAACGATTAGTTCATAATCGAACCTCTCGTCATCATGGGATCTGATGAAACCATGATAAAAATAAAGTATGAAAAGATACAAATAAAACTAAGTAATTGATATGTAATGGTCTCCTAAGATGTGTATTTATAACCCCAAGTTGCCTCTCCATCAAGCAATTACCATATTAGAGTTGGAATAGAAGACCAGCAATTTCCATCTTTAAACGGGATAGGATTTGCAAATTCCATGCTCAAGACTGATTCTAGAATGTTCTAGCCATTCAGGACAATTACCATACTGATTTGAAGTAGGAATTATAGCAATTTCCTTGTGAAAATAGAATTATGCAAAATACGTTTCCTAAACTGATTCTGTTTTGAAGGAAAATTCGTAGCTGACTTTTCTTCAGTATTTCTGGACTGTTCCAGTCGTGTTTTGACATCTGGACCACTTTAGAATGATAGAGAATCTCGTTAGCTTCGCGTGGACTGTAAGATCGTCCAAAACGGACTTCTAGAATTCAAGATATGGCCAAAACAAGAATCAGAAATTCTGGCTTATTTTCTCCAGCACGCCGCAGCACCAGTAGCGCCATTGGCGCCTGGAGCGCCGGTCCAAACTGCATAAAACAAGGCTGGGGCGTAAATTGGGGCTCCCGGCTTGGTCCCGATCTGCGAAAATTGATTTTTCTTCGATTTTTAAGCTTTTTCTTCCGTTCCTTTTGCATGAGCTTCCGTCTTTCATCCTTAATGACTTGTATACTTCTTGGTAGTTGACATTAGCCTCCATTCTTCATTCCATATCATAAATCAACTCCAAATAACGACGGAAACTACACCTTTAATCGACATTTCTTCAACCCTGCACAATTAAGCAAAACACATCGAAACTACCACAAACTTGAGGCCAAAGCAATCAATTTAAGCCGAATTAGAATGTTCCAAGTAGATATTAAATCCACTTATCACAAGTTACAATTGGACTTTCCATTTCCCAAGAATGATGAAGAGAAGCTAATGAGTAATTAAATCAAGGAGTTCAAGGAAAAAAGCTAATAGAAGTGTAAGAGAATGGATGGTTGTAATTATAAGGAATCGAAAAGTTTTAAATATATCCAACAGCCATCCTAGATTTGTTGAGGCTAAGAGAGAAGAGACTTCAAGGCTGCTAAGAGAAGCTCACCCAAGCACTGTGTTGTGGGAGGAATTTAGCACAACAAATTAGGAGGCCTGTTGCTGGAATAGCGCCAATGAATACGGAATCGTCCAACCACCCAGAAAGGCTCGTAGCTGGAGATTAATGGCTAGCTGCCCGGAAAGGCTCACAGCTAGGGATTTCCGAAGAACACGGGAGGTGGTTCCTCGGAGGATGGGACTGGATCTACGGGATTAGAGCTCAAGGTCCGTGCAATGATGATGCGTTGGTCTGCCAAGAACCCTAACAATGTTGCGTCACACAAGAGTATACGTGCTCTATGCTTACTCGAGGTGTCAAAGTGTCTAAGAGATCCCGTAAACTCCCTACATACCACTATCTATAGTGGATCAAGCCCATATGTAGTTCTATTATGATATATTCGGTTGTTTATGATGAATTATCCCATTTTTGAAGGGATTATAACTGATATTTTTTATAATAATCGTGTATGACGTATATAATCACGTTACCAAGCTGTGTTAGGACTATTGGAAGCCCATTCCTTGATGTTTATCTCAAGAATATATGAATTATCATGATTTTATGTGATTTAGTCAAGTATATATGACATATATCCTCTAATAATTGAAGATTTATCTAATTAGGAGTGTTTTTAAGTGATATAGACGTGTTCCTAAAAAATAGGAGGTCTGCCGTATCTGAATTGGCAGCCTAATCAGGCTTCCGGCGGAAACCAGGGGTACCACCCGGTAGCCCAACTTGTAGCCCGCTCTGGTAACTTAGTTGCAGCAGATATTCCGGAAGCTCTATCTGGTGGCTGTCCTTATCTGAACTCAAATCCTCATTGGGTTTCCAATGGGAATTGGGGGTACCGCAGGTAGCCTGGCTCCGGTAACCCCTCTGGTACCCCGATCATGGAAGCTACTCTGGAAGCCCTTCGGGATGATTGGTGATGGTTACAGGTCACCTACAAAGGGATGCCCTTGGGACCCTAAGCCACACATTTCTTTACTGCCATGCTCATGGTAAACCCTAGGGCTGCCACGGGCACTTGGAAGCTTGACAGATCACTTATTTTCCTCATGGATCTAGACCCTAATCCTCTAGTGGGCCTAAATCTAACCCATGCAAGATTTTGGTCACAAAAACTACCCGCCGGTTCCCTGAAGTATTGTATGCAAGGGGAACCAATTATTCGCAGGGTGCCGCTTTTCTAGAAAAGTTCATACTTTTGTTATCTTGCTCAAACCAACACAATGTAAGATATTAGTCTTGAAAACTTCTAATCGTAAATGTCAGAGTTAATGCTGGTGTTTTTTAATCGATAATTCTCGTAGTTGTGTTACGGAAGCTCGAATTAGAATAAAAGCGGAAGCCTAGCATTTTACTCGTTTAAGGATAGGTTAATCATTTTAATTCTCTGGAAATAAAATGATAACTATTGAGGAGGGAAAAATAGGCTAGGACTACCGTTTTTACACAGATAAATTCAAAAAATAAGCCATTTTCCATGCAAAAGACATTTCCCACTCCATCTCGTTTTCTGTGCTACATTCATTAAACAAGGGGATCACGCCTCTTTTCTTCTTTTCCTATATATCTATATTATTAACCTTTCACTTTTCTTTTTACTACACACCATATTCTCTTTTAAGAACGTAAAGGTTTCGAGAGTTTTCCGACGAGGCTTCCGGCAAAGGCTACATCATTTTCACACCCTTCCTTCCGCCTCTATCAAGGTATACCTCTGAATTTCTTGACCCGCCTGTATGCAATTTTTTTGTGATTATGCGCATGATTGCTACACACACACTGAACTCCGTACACATCATTACATGTCCTTGAATCGATAGTGGGTTCTGTATTCTAAGAGATGTTGCATGTCACCTATTTTGATTCATTTAAATCTTTGGCTATTCATCCATTGATTTTTGTCGTATTCTTCGACTGTTGCTTTTTCTTGAATGAATCTATTTATCTAGATCTTGATTTTTAGTTGCATGTGTGAATTCCTGTCTTTTGTGCGCATACTGAAGGGGTTTGAGGTGATTGGTACTCCGATTCCCCCTTTGGTTACTTTCTTAAATGCTCAAAACATGTGTGATACTTGTCCTCATTGGATTGTGTTGTTTTAGACTTATTTTGTTAAATGATTATATACAATTCGTCGATTTGGGCGTGCTCACAGTACTTTGGGTTAACACTTTCTTTTTGTATTGATTGCGTAACCTCGTCGCCACTGTATTAGGCTAGTAGGCCGGTAGCCACCCCCCGAGCCCTGACTTTCTTTTGATTTAACCTGGTAGCCCCAGGGGTTACCATAGGTATCACCAAGTCGATTGTTAGCAACCTTTACTTTTTCCAACCTTCGGTGATTCAATCTCAGACCCCTCTTCTAATCTACTTCCTCCTTGTGGTTGCAGATGTCTACCTCGTCCATCTCGGGAGGCTCATCACAGCACGTGGGTAACTTGTCGCCCATTTCTGGTGAGCCCTCGGATTCTGGATCAACCCACCTTAATGAGGTGCTCCTCCATCAACCCTTGCTGCAATCCAAGCTATCCGTTAGTTCTCGGACCCGTTCTCGAGTTGAAGTCATAAATCCTCTTGAGGCTAAGATCATAAGCAGGCATCTCGACCCCTCTTTGGAGGTTGGTTCATCAAACTTTGATAATGAGGGTATTGATATGATTTATCTGAGTTCAAACACGAATGAAGAAGAAAAATTAGATGAGGGATTCTGGAATGAGGCTGAGCAGCAATTTTTTGATAATACAGGCTTGCTGGATGAAGAAGAAAATATTGAGGTTAAGTTGGTGATGGAGGTCGAAAGGAAGCCCCATGTCCCTGCAGGCTTTGTTCCATCCTGTAAAAATTTAGATTCTACTATGAATACTGATAGACTTCAAAGGCTACTTGAGTTGTGCAATCCGGGGTGTAACCTGGTGATACCCAGTGATGGTGAGAGGTGCCACAGATTCGATAATTTAAACCCGACCAATCCATACCTAACGCAGTCCTATCCGCTTCATTCTTCAAGCTTGGATTCTCTCTTCCCTTGCATCCATTTTTTGTTGAGTTGCTCACCTTCTATGAGATTGTACCTATGCAGCTGACCCCTAACTCTTTCAGGGTGGCAGCCTGTATGTACATCCTCTATGACCAAGTCTTTTCTGTTCCTCTCACTGCAAGAGAAGTGGGGTATTTTTATCAGTTAAAAGATGTGAGGAGGAAGGTAGGTATCTTTTACCTAACTTCTTGGAACAACAGACAAGGTGGATGTATAAAGGGGAATAAGCGGGGAATGTATGACTCGCTGGAGATGTTTTTATATTGTTATGACTGTAAGGAAGTGAGAAAGGAATGGAACCTGACTCCGGGTAAGCATCCGGTACCCCCACACATTATTGATAGCCCTAGTTGAATCACCTTCTTTTTTGATCCGTCCTTTATTTTTCTTGTTGTATTGTTTAGGGATCCCAACACAAACCTCCCTACAGGGGAGTGAAGAGGAAAGGGCTAAGAAAATCATGAAGCTGGCAGGCTCGTTGAGAGACGGGGAGAGTTTGTTAACCCCGGAGACTTTGGTGAGATTGGGGTTCTCGAGACCCGTGGCTCCCCCATCTCCTGCTCATGAGATGGAGTTTGAGGAAGGGTTGGAAAGAGAGCCCAAGCCTCAAGGTACCAACAAGAAGCGTGAGAGGAGAGGTGGGGCTTCCACCGGCTCCCCTTCCGGTGTGCCGGGCTGCCACTTCCTATACTTTTTACTTGCACACACGTTTTCACCCAATACGTCATATTTCTCTGTTTATAGATACTCACTATTATCAGCATCTCTATAGGCTTTCTTATGTATGTGCTTCCAAACTGTGTAGTAATTATTGCCATTCCCGTACTCATGTATTCATCTATACCCGGAAGCCTGGCTTCGGTAGCCCTATCGGTAGCCTGATATTTCTTCATATAAATATGTGTTATGGTTACTAACATCTCCAATGTTCCATCATTTCAGGTATGTCAGGATTCGTGTCGTCCTTTATTAAACCATCTGATAAATATGAAGATTTGTTTCCTGAGGATGAACTGCTTATGATGGAGACCCTATTGCCGCCACTCCAGTTTCTAGGGTCCCAGCTTCTGCATCCATTAAGGCTGAGCCCTCAGCTACTGAAAAACGCAGACTTTCCCAGGCTTCCGGGAGTTTGAAATCCACTCCCGGGACTAGATCTTCCAAAAGAGCCAAGGTTTCTCAGCAAGGATCCCCCACGAGCGATGTGGAGCAGTTTTATCGCATGTGTGGTGGGCAGATACCCCTAGAAACAATAGCTGGATGGGTTAAACAGAAGACTTCCGATGCTGCAAGGTCTATGTTGTTCTCGGCGGGTGAGAGTTTCTTTCACCAACTCAAGCTCTCCAACCAACTTGCCTTGGCCACTCGGGGTGACATGAGGTTACGGGAAGAGGTCAAGCAGTTGAAGATTGATATGCAGGCTGCCGAGGATGAGAAGAAGAAGTTGTCAAATGCTGTCAAGAAATTGAAGGGTGATTTGACGATTTCATCCAAGGAAAATGATAAGTTGAGCAAGCGGGTGTCTAATCAAGATAAGGATAGGGAGGAGCGGGTGACAGCCCATGCTACCGAAGTGAAAGAGCTGACATTGCAGGTGGACACGCTGCAAGCTTCAGTGAAGAAACTGAAGGAAGCCCTCCCGCACAGGTATAATACTGGTTTCTCCAAAGGAGTTAATGATTATTTGAAGGCCACCTAGAAGGTGATGTCAAATTGGATTAGGCTCTCCTTGGAGAATTAGGTTCATTCTTTGAGAGAAAACAACTATACAAGCATTCATTTTGAATTGATCTTCTAATTCGAACACCACTATTTGGATCACCAATTATCAAATCTTCAGTATGATCCCTTGTCCATTTTCTAACAGGTGGTAGATTGCTCCTGCTAGACTCTCCCCCTAAGTTAGTGGTATCTCTTGTAGAAGAACTTTCTCTGCCTTCAAAAGCTCCCCCTTGATCAGTAGAATCAGTGGATTCAATACTGCTGCTAGTTTCTGATCTTCCTTCATTAGACTCTTAAGAATCAGTTCCTGATGAAGTAGACTCTGAAAGACTAGTCTGATCCTGACCAGTACTGTGTTCGCCTTGATTGAATTGCTCCCCCTCAATAGTAGCATTCCTTTGAGAAGCAATAGAGATCTCCTCTAGAGAACCTTCATCATCACTGGAGAGAATCTCAGAATACTTAAGATTTTCAAATTCCAGATTGTCATGGCTTTCATCAGTTTGCAAAATTCCAAACTTCTTATCATCAAATGCAACATGAATTGATTCCATAACAATGTGAGTTCTGAGATTGTATACTTTGAAGGCCTTTGATGCTGAATATCCTAGAAAGATTCCTTCATCCGATTTGGCTTCAAATTTTCAAAGTTGTTCTGGATGAACTTTCAGGACATAGCATTTGCATCCAAAGATGTGAAAATATTTCACAATTGGCTTCTTTCCTTTGATCATCTCACAGGGAGTCTTTCCATGGCCATTTACCAAGGTAAAATTATGAGTGAAACATGCAGTATTAATAGCTTCTGCCCAGAAATAGGCTGGAAGCTTTGCATCTGCAAGCATGGTTCTTGCTGCCTATATGAGAGTTCTGTTCTTTCTACTACACCATTCTGCTGAGGTGTTCCAGGTGCAGAAAACTGTTGAGTAATTCCATTGTCTGAGCACTTTGACCTTATACTTAGAGCTATTTTGAATATTCTTGACAAGTTCAATGATTTGCTGAGGAGCTTCATCCTTTTTGTGTAGAAAGAATACCCATGTGAACCTTGTGTAATCATCCACTATAACTAGAGCATATCTTTTCTTGCTGACGACATAATGTTTACTGGACCAAATAAATCAAGATGCAGCATGTGAAATGGTTCAGTAATTGAATTTTCTGTCTAGCTCTTGAAGGTGGTTCTTCTTTGTTTTCCAAGCTGACAAGCATCACAAAGTCCATCTTGGACATAATTTGCCTGAGGTAGGCCTCTCACCAGATGGTGCTTAACAAGTTGATTAAGCTTCTTGAAATTGAGATGTGAGAGCTTCTTGTGCCAGTTCCAGCTTTCATCATTTGATGCCTTGCTGTAAAGACATCTCACAGTTCCTTTAGATGTGTCACTCAAGCTGGCTTCATATATGTTACCATGTCTCTGACCAGTCAGAACAATGTCTCCATTCTTCATATTCAAGATTTTATATCCTTCACTATCAAAGATTGATTGGTAACCCTTATCACCCAGTTGACTTATGCTTAAAAGTGTGTGTTTCAAGCCTTCAACCAGTGCTACGTTTTCTATGATGACATTCCCCAAAATAATTGAGACATATCCCAGAGTTTCTCCTTTGTTGCCATCTTCAAAGGATATTACTGGGCCAGCTTTCCTCTCAAACTTTGTAAGCAGGGATAATTGAGTGCTTCTTTCCAGTGCCCTGCAAACAAAAAGTAGCGAGTTAGAATTTTTTAGGACCCAACTTTGATTGGATCCTTTCTTACTAACTTTTGAACCAATAGGCTTTAAAGATTTTGCTTTTGATTTACCTGTTGCAGAGTCAACCTTAGACTCTGATTTCACAAACTGTTTGTGACTAGGAGTTTCAGATTTCAAGGAATAATAGTCATAATACAGTTCATGATATTCCTTACACATATAAATGAAATGAAGTAAACTACCACAATGATAACAGGGTTCTTGTGATTGGTATTGAATTCATTGAGTCTTGGGGAATCTGGACTCAATTTTCCAAGAAGGTTTTTGATTGCAGTCTAGGGCCAAATGATTATGATTTCCACATTTAAAGCATTTTTTCCTAGGTGCATCAGGTACATTCTTGTAATTATTCTCTTTGTTAATACCTTCTTTTCCATTCCTATTTCTTCTAATCTTGCTAGACTCTGAAATACCTTCTAGTCTCTGTTTTAACTGAGACTTAGACAGAAAGCCTATGTTGACATTCTTAGGTTTTTCTAACACTCTCTCATCTGAATTGGTAATGTTAATTCTTTTGTGCACAACTGGGGTACCTTTAGAATCAACAAATTTAACATGTTTAGGTTCAGAGACAATCTTCTTACCTTCAGATATGGATATGCTAGTTTCTTCTTTCCTATCATCTAAGACAATAGCTACAGAATTTTCACTTTTATTCTTTCCAAAACCTAAGCCATAGACTTTACCAAGAATTTGATTGTCAATGATTTCTTGAGTCTTTTTACCAGAAGTGTTAATGGTTTTCATCATATCTCTCTCTTCCTCTAGTTCTTTTCTGACATAGTCATAAGCCTCAAGGATAACACCATAATCATGCTTAGCTTTATCAGAACTTAACCTATATTCTTCCTTTTGAATTAACTTAGATTTAAGAAAATTATTTCTACTAACTAATTCATCATTCTTTGCCTTAAGTTCATCTTTTTCACTAGCAAGAATTTTGAAATTAGTCATAAGATTCCTAAACTCAACATGAATAGATCTAATATCATCAGAATCTAAGCTATCAAATGAATCAAGAGAGTGAAGTGATACCTTAACAGAAGATGAAGAAGTTTTCTTTGGAGATCTAGGCTTGTCTGAAGCACTTGCCATCAATGCAATGTTGTCATAATCCAATTCATCTTCAGAATCACTGGATTTTGCCCAATCCTTCTGTGTGACCATGAGTGCATTACCCTTCCTTGAATTCCTAGGCTTCTTGCACTCACTAGCAAAGTGTCCAAGCTCACTGCAGTTAAAGCACTTGATCTTGGCCTTATCAAGCTTGATAATTGTACTCTTGCCTTTGTCACTCTTCTTCTCCTCTTTCTTCTGAAAAGATCCTTTGCTAAATCTTCTCCTGTTGAATCTTCCTTTCTTGAAAGCTTTAGCAAACATAGCAAAGAGTTCTTGCATCTCTGATTCAGAATCATTATCATCAGAGTCTATATCTGCAGTCTCTGACTCAGAACTTTCTTTGCTCTTCTTCTTCCTCAAGTCTCTTTCAGTAGATTCAGACTTTTCTTTTGGAAGCTTATTTGATTCAGATTGAGCAGTGAGTGCAACAGTTTTCAACTTTCCTTCACTTCTGCTCTTTTTCTGCTGCTTGTCAAGTTCATAAGCTCTCAATTTTCCATAAACTGCTTCCAATGATATTTCATCCAGATCATTAGCTTCCTCAATTGCAGATATCTTCTCATTATAGAAATCAGGAAGAGATTTCATGAGCTTAGTATTCATATCCTCCAAATCATAATATTTACCATGCATGGCCATCTCATTGATGAGTTTAGTAAACCTATCAAAGGTGTCAGTAAGTGACTCACCAGACTTGGATTCAAAGTACTCATACTGTTGTATGAGAAGTGTCCTCATATTCCTCCTGACAGGTTTTGTTCCTTCACAGTGAACCTTTAGATTGTCCCATATCTCCTTAGCAGTTTTACAAGAGAGAACATAGTTAGTGAGAACAGAATCAAAACTATTGAATAGTATATTTCTCACTTGAGCATCCTTAAGAACGTTCTCCTTTTTCTTATCTGTCCATTCAGATTTAGGCTTCTCTGTTGTATGTTCTGGAACAACTTTTCCTTCGACAGTTGCTTGAGGAACAAGCCATGTTGGAACAAAAGGCCCATCCCTGATTCTGTCAAGATAATCAGGATCTGTTGCTTCCAGGTGATGCAACATCTTCACTTCCCATAGAGTATATTCGTTTCTCTTGAGCATAGGAATCTTAGTATTACCATCCTTGTAACCAGACATGATTGCAGATCTTTATGATTATTCGAAATCAACCTGCTCTGATACAAATTGTTAACTCGAATAACTTGTAGAAGGGGGGTTGAATACAAGTTATATAATCGTGTCTGATTTTTGCTTGATTAGATGAACAAGAACAAACGAATGAATCAAACTTTGTTTGTATTAAATAAATCAAATAAAAACTCTACTAAAGGTGTACAATACCTTTAGCAGCTACTGACAATACAAATCTCTCTCTCTGTTTGTTTCGAACTCTCGAATACAAACCTTATACAGAGCTTCACACGATATGCACTCAAAAATCCACTCTTTTACAATGATATAGAGAGAGCATTTATAATGCTACCTATCAACTAATAACAGAAAGTAATGATCTTTACATGACAATGTTTTGTCGTCCAGTTGATAGTATCCATCAATAGAAAATTCTTTCCTTCATGATATCTTCTTGCTTGTTGTTCAAAACAACGATCATGTTTTATAGCACTTGCCAGTTTCTGTAGCATCCATAATGACATCATTAGTAACACGACTGATATCAGGATTCCACCTTGCATCAGGATTTGACATCCATCAGTATTTGACTTGGCGTATCATGATTTGATCTCAGTTCCTGACATGTAGTCCTTGATGCACTGCTGTTCCTTACTAAACTCTACAGATTACTGTCTAACGCATACATCCTATAAAAAGTGCTAAATCCTTTATAAGATCAGGATTTACAAGAAGTATAAGCAAAATTCTATTCTCAACATCACAACTTATGAATTATTCCTAACAGAAGCCCTTCGGGATGACTGGTGATGGTTACAGGTCACCTACAAGGGGATGCCCTTAGGACCCTAAGCCACACATTTCTTTACTGCCATGCTCATGGTAAACCCTAGGGCTGCTACGGGCCCTTGGAAGCCTGACAGATCACTTATTTTTCTCATAGGTCTGGACCCTAATCCTTTAGTGGGCCTAAATCTAACCCATGCAAGATTTTGGTCACAACACACTGAATTTCTAAATGAAAACTCAGAAGAGAAGCAAGCCAGGCTAACTCAAGTGCTAATGGATGAGATAGAAAGAGAAGAAAGGGAGCCTGAGGAACTCCCTAAACCAGTTAAGAGAAAAGGTGGAAGGACAAAGCAAAACGCCAAAAGACCTAAATCTCCACAAAAAGAAACTAGAGAAATAAGTGGCACACAACCTCCAGTTCAAATACCCGAGCAGGTAGAAAAGTCATATGTAAATTACCATGGAGAGCCAATACTACTAAAGGAGGAACTAGTGGAGTTTGACAAAATTATGTTTCCTAAATTTCTGTTGGAATCAACACAGAAGAAAAGGGTTCCAAGGAAGCAGACTCCAAAGGGGCTTATCCTAGTATCTAAGGTGCCCTCTATTGTTAAACAATTAGCTATTGAGAACAAGGAAGACTACATCTACCAGGCAAAAATAGAAGAATATTCTGGCATCAATCTATTCATGGATGACGTGTCAGAAGTGAGAGGAATTGATAGATACAACCAACTGCCTGAGAGATTAGTGTTTACCTACAAAGGAGGAAAGGAGAGGACATGGCCTTTACAGAAGGTACTTGGAGAGAATTATCAAATCTTAACTAAAGTATTCTCTAGCATTAAGAGACATACAGGGTTCTCCAAGGTAGCCAAGGGTGAGATACTCAAGAGGATTGAACAGATTAGAGCAGAATGGAATTCTCCATCTAGTTTGCCCAAGAAGTTGAAGATCCCATTCAATGGATAGAAAATTCACATTCAACCTTATTGGATGATGGAATTCAGGGATGAAGATGGATACAGGAGATTCTTCAGGTTGGAGGACCAATTGTCTAAGGCTAGCACCCAGTACCTTAGATGGTTACAATCAAAGATAAATTCAAAGATTGTGGAAGAAGAAGCCTTCTACAGGCAACTCCAAGTGCAGATTGAATTGAATTCGGCTAAGGAAGGAAAATCAAGAGTGCTGCCAACCAGAGAAAGAAAACATCACTACTATGCTCAGACTAGAGGAGCAACCTTTCTCTGTAAATTTCTCAAACTTTCTGTATTTAAAATTTTGTAGCTTAATACAATTATGCATCTTTCAGTAAAAATATCTACGGAAATGTTTTGTTATTATCAAGGTCCTAAATTTATGGCTTTATAAACATCAAGCATAAATTGGGGGAGATTGTTAGGAATATGTTGTACTTGATGATAACCTCACATTTTATGCACAAATTGTATAAGTCATGTTTTGTAACTATCTACGGATAAGGCATTATAACTATATCCATTGACAGGAAGCTCATCAACGGATGAGGTTTTGTAGCATACTGTAGTATCTCTATTTATCAGTTGATAGTGTTTTTATCCAAAGTCATGTTGACCATCAATGGATAGGCAGAATACCAATTGTAAATAAGCTATGCTATGTAATTTTGTCTAAGTGAAAGTGTATCAACGGATAAGGACAGAATACTATCAACTGATACAGCTCAAATCTAGTATCAACGGATACAGCCCAATCTACTATCAATGGATGATCAATAATACTTCCATTGGATGCTAGCTGGGGATTAGCAGTTGATTAAGACAGGTTGGTCTGACAGATCACATGGGTTGATAAAAGGTACAAAAAGCAGTATGGTAGCCATACTTTTGGAAACAAAGAAGAAAGGAGCAGCAAGTCAACTTGGATTAGATTAGTATTATCTTATTCTTGTTAGCACTTGTAAACTTGGGATATATAACCAAGTGTAGCAACTCTTTAGAAAATAAGAAAACTGTTTTTGAAGGTTTATTTAGCTAGGGTTTTCTTGAATATCCTAAGAAGCTAAAGAGTTGTAAAACAGCAGCTGCGTACATTGTATCGCAGAGTTTTCTTCAAATAAAAGCATCAGGTGGTACATTTAACCACCTGATTTTATATGTGTTTGTGCATTGTTCTCCATTCAGCAATTATCTCTGTATAGATTTTTGTGGTTCTTATCAGAAATTTATAAATATCAAGAATTGTATTCAACCCCCCTTCTACAATTATACAAGTGTGTAATCTGGGAATAACAGTTATGTATATTTGTTGCATGCAAAGGATGAAGCTCTTGACTTCTTTAAAATATATAAAGAAGAAGTAGAGCTACATCAGAGTACCATGATTAAAAATCTACGTACTGATAGAGGAGGTGAGTATTATGATCTGGTATACTTTCGATCTACTGGTATAATACATCAAACCACGGCTCCTTATACACCTCAACAAAATGGTATGGGAGAAAGAAAGAATAGGACTTTGAAAGAAATGGTTAATTCCTTGTTATCCTACTCGAGTTTGAGTGAGGGTTTTTGGGGTGAGGCTATGTTAACATCCTGTTATTTATTGAATCGAATTCCAAGTAAGAGGAATAAGATTACCCCTTATGAACTTTGATATAAAGAGTCACCAAAATTGAGTTTTCTGAGAGTTTGAGGATGTAGAGCAGTTGTAAGACTCACTGAACCCAAAAGAAGAAACTTGGGTGAACGAGGTATAGATTGTATATTTGTTGGTTATGCTGAGCATTCCATCGCATATAGATTCTATGTGTTAGAATCTAATGACTATGTGTCTGTGAACTCGATTATCGAGTCAAGAGATGCTATCTTTGATGAAAACAGATTTACATCTATACCTAGACCAAGGGACATGCTTCAGAATTCTTCTAGTAGGAACTCAGTTTCTACTGAAGATGTTCATGGACCGTCTGAACCAAGGAGAAGCACTAGAGCTAGAAAATTAAAGTCTTTTGGAGATGATTTTCATTTTTATCTAGTTGAAGGTTCTAGAGATGAAATTGAATATCAATACCAATATTGTTTTATTATTGAGGAAGATCCAAAAACTTTTGTCGAAGCAATGACATCAAGGGATGTTGCATTCTGGAAAGAAGTTATCCAGGATGAAATGGATTCAATCATAAATAATAATACATGGGAATTGAGTGATCTGCCCCCTGGCTGTAAAGCATTGGGAAACAGATGGATCTTCAAAAGGAAAATGAAGGTGGACGGTACAATAGATAAGTTTAAAGCCAGATTGGTTTTTCAAGGCTTTAGACAAGAGGAAGGGATTGATTATTTTGATACTTATGCTCCTGTTGCTAGGACTTCCACTATTAGGTTGTTAATAGCACTTGCTGCTATACACAACCTTGTCATTCATCAAATGGATGTGAAAACTGTATTCTTGAATGGTGAATTAGATGAAGAGATTTATATGAAACAACCTGAAGGGTTTGTTATGCCTGGTTGTGAGAACAAGGTGTATAAATTGAAGAAATCAATTTATGGTCTAAAACAAGCACCGAAGGATTGACATGATAAATTTGATAATGTGGGCTTGTCTATGGTTATTTTCTTAACCAAGCAAACAAGTGTGTATATAGAAAATTTCATACTTCTGGTAAAGGAGTTATAATTTGTTTATATGTGGATGACATGTTGATTTTTGGTACTGACCAAAATCAAGTGGATAAAACCAAGAAGTTCTTGTCATCTAATTTTGATATGAAAGACATGGGGGAGGCTGAGGTGATTCTTGGTATAAGGATCAAACGTGAGAACAATGGTATTTCAATTTCTCAATCTCATTATATTAAGAAGATTCTAAAAAGATTTAACTTTAAGGATTGTTCTCCTGTTAGCACTCCTCTTGATCCTAGTATTAAACTCCTATCTAATACAGGTGTTGCAGTATCTCAACTTGAATACTCAAGGGCTATTGGTAGTATTATGTATGCTATGATAAGCACTAGGCCAGATATTGCCTATGTTGTTGGAAAGCTTAGTAAGTATACTAGCAAACCAAGTTCATATCATTGGCAAGCCTTAAACCGAGTGTTCAAGTACTTGAAAGGAACCATGGATTATGGTTTGACATATACTTGATTTCCTTCGGTTATTGAAGGTCTTTCAGATGCAAGTTGGATTTCCAATAAAGAAGATCATTCTTCCACAAGTGGATGGGTATTCCTTCTTGGGGGAGGTGCTATCTCTTGGGCATCAAAGAAACAGAGTTGCATTACTAATTCAATGATGGAATCTGAATTTGTGACATTATCAGTGGCTGGTAAAGAAGCTGAATGGCTAAGAAATCTGATTTATGAGATTCCATTGTGGCCCAAACCGATATCACCCATATCTATCAGATGTGATAGTGAGTCTGCCTTGGCTAATGCTTATAGACAAGTGTTCAAAGGCAAGTCTAGACACTTAGGTGTTCGACACAACATGATTCGTGAGCTTATCACGCACGGTGTTATATCAGTGGAGTTTATAAGAACTCAACATAATTTAGCCGATCATCTAACCAAAGGGTTGAGTAGAGATCTTGTGCACAAGTCGGCTGTGGGGATGGGATTAAAGTCCATCTAAAAGTCTCTCATGTTGAGATACCCAATTCCCACCTAATATGACATTAGGTGCTGAATTCAATGTGGAAAGCTTAACATCTAGAGATTGGAACATATTAGTATTGTCATCCCAAGGTATGTGTTCAGACCTGCAAGTTGAGGAGGTTGAAGTTTATCTTCTTAATAGTTCTTTTGAAAAATTGCATATGCAAGTGCGAGAGTAAAAGAACTACCTATTTGAGCATGAAGTTTAGCCGCTTCAAGAAGCTTGGACTTGGCTTTGATATGCTTAAGAAGGATTCGGACACTAGGCTAGTAAAATATATTGTCGAGTAAGAACATTTGAGAATGTAAATTTATGTGTATATTATCTTCATGTATTCACTATGAATAACAAAGGTTCAATCCATAGTGACACCTTGGTATTCGAATATTTGGAATGTGTAATATACTAATGTGAAATTCAATCGTCACGATATTTCATTTATGCATAAGTTTGTTGTTTGTTGTGATTTTGTTTAGTTAATCATGGATTATGCTAAAATGGGGGAGGATTGTTGGATATTTTAGTGTAATTGGATTGACTAGTTGATCAATGTAATCGTAATATTAAATCGAACAAGTCGGGAGAGTGCAGAGTGCACGCTTTGTTCGAGTTTATTATGATTTCGGTATTATTGCTTATGAGGCATGTCCATTGGCATCAGACACACCTGTTGGGATAAGATGTGTCTGTTAGCATTAGACATGACTGTTAGAATGAGATGTATCTGTTGGCAAAAGACACATCTCAAGATGTGTCTGTTGGCAAAAGACACATCTGTTGACATATATATATAGGTGTTGCATTGATCATTTTCACACATTGGTTCATTTTAAAATTCACAACAAAAACACATTCTCTCTTCTTGCAGAATTTCTGACTTTATCCGATTGATTTATTTGGGTGAACCACAAATAACTTCAATCTGAAAGTGTTCACACGACTTCAGAAAAATCCAAGTTACTACCATATTTTCCCTACAGACTTTGGACGCACTAAGAAAATTAGCTGAAGACGATGATGATCCCTCTGCTTATAAAGAAGCTATCATTCTTAACAAAGCTTTGGAAGAGGTGCTTAAAATTATGTTGAATGTCCCCATCCCCATCCTGAGATTTTATTGTCTGCTGCTAGGTTTTTGGTAGTTGCTTGTCGTGGAAGCAGTCTTCCTTCTAGCAAGATTAATTCTGGAACATTTTTTTTTTAAAAATCTGTTTTCTTACATATAAGAATCCCGTGCACTAAACATCCTAAAAATTGATATGGACTATTCTACACCGAAGTACAATATAGTGTTTCCATGTTACCCTCCATTATCTTTCTTACAATGAATCTCCGGAAAATGGGAGATGTTTTGTCGAGAAAGCTTATTAAATTCCTCTGGTAGGTGTTTATGGTCTATTTTCTCGTGGCTTTAAATTCTCGCTACTTGTAGTTAATACCTGTCATGGTTACTGGTATTTCAGGAGTAATTCTACTGGGGTTTCTAGTTCTGTACTTGGAGTTGTTGGAAATATTGTGAGACAGGGAAAGGATAGGTATTGAGGTATGTTGAACATTATATCTATCAGTATTATCCATGCCCACAACCTTTTAAAAACAAAAAGCTATAGAGCTTTATTTCGCTCGAAATTTTCTGCATAATTTTGATTTTTCTTTTTAGATGGAAACTATTATTGACTGTGTGTAGTTTGAAAGATGGTTTAAAATCTTCTCTTCAGCAATTTTGAGTTTGTGATGTGCATTGATCTCTTATGGTGCTACTCGTTACATTCTTGTTTACAAGTCCGGAGATTATCTCTAATACTCTTTTCACTCTTCCAGTTAATGGTTTCCCGTTGTAGGCTTCTAGAATGTCTTGGGACGATCATGGTCACTTGTATATGGAAGAAGTTTCGGATGGAAGCTTGCCAGATAATTTCGATCATTGTTGCTCGAAACAATAACATCGAGAGAAGTTAGTTTCTTATTCTGTGATTTTATTGGGAATTATTTTCAAGTTATCCCTTCTGCATGACTTTTATTGAGTATACTACTTCAAAACAACAACAAGCTGCTGCTACGGTTTTATCATTGCTTAGCTCAACAGATTGGTTACAATCATTAGTCACTAATATTTCAGCTGTACATCCACCTGGCAAGATAGCTAGAGTTAGTTAGAGATTAGTTACAGATAGATTGTATATATAGAGATAGATTTACACAAAGCTAGTTAGTAGATTACATTCTCTCTATATAGTCTATACTTGTACATATATGAAAACTCTCTCTGTAACTTGATGGATGATTACAATGAAGCTTTCTTCATTCAATAATGTTTTTCTTCAATGTTATCATGGTATCAGAGCAGCGTGTTCATTGTTTTGCGATCTTTGTTTCTGTTATCTTCTCCGGTGAAATTATCATCTCCGGTAAGATATCTGATCTCTCTTGTTTGTGATTGTAATCTTTTTCGTTCGTAAACGTAATCTCTCTCGTTTGCGATCATCATTTCTCAATCATTTCATTTATGCGAATCTGTGGCTCTTAATTTCGTGAATTTGTTGATTTGTGATCTGTTCGTGAATGTGTTGATCTACGATTTCTCGTTGACAAATTTATCTACGATCTCAAGATAAGTTTGATTTCTTGTAATTGATTGTTAATTTCAGTGATAGATTATTTCTCTGTTAATCTTCTTTGTTCTAAATCTTTGATCTGAAAAATGGCTACAAATACTACCAATACTATCAATGCTGTCAATACTGTCAATACTGATCCATCAAGTGTTTATTACATTCATCCATCTGATGCAATAACCACACAACTTGTATCAACCAAATTTTGTGGTGTTAATTTCAACAACTGGAAAAGGTCAATGATTCTTACTTTGTCTTCAAAGAATAAACTCGGTTTTGTGAATGGTACTATTGTGATTCCTGCTTCTACATCACCTGATTATACTGCTTGGGAACGATGTAATTCTTTAGTCACTTCTTGGATACTTTTCAATCTTGATGAAACAATTGCAAGAAGCGTTCTCTTTCTGAAGTCAGCTAGGGCTATTTGGCATGATTTAGAAGAAAGATTTGGTCATACATCTGTTACTGAAATGTATTCACTAGAACAACAGTTATCTGAATTGACTCAGGGTAATCCTTCTGTTTCTGACTTCTATACAAAGATCAAGACTATCTGGGACAGTATTGATGATACTAATCCACTACTTTCTTGTGATTGTGCTAATTGTACATGTGAGATAAATCACAAATTTCAGAAAAAGCAACAGGAGCACAGACTTTTACAATTTCTTATGAAGCTAAATGACAAATTTGCATCTGTGAGAGCACATATATTGATGTCACATCCATTTCCAACAGTATCACAAGCTTACAGGCTTGTGGCACAAGAAGAATCTCATAAGGACATTTCACAAATGTCTCTTCAAACTGAGAATTTAGCATTCTATGCAGATAAGAAAACTAATGTTGTTAACAGTTACAACAAACAGCCTGGGAATGTTCAAAGCTATAAAACTTCTCAGAACTCTGGAACAAAAAGGTTTGTCAAGCCTGGAGCTAACTATTTCTGCACTAATTGTAAGGTTCAGGGACATAGCATTGATAGGTGTTTTAAGATAATTGGTTATCCACCTGGTTTTAAGGGTTTCAAGGATAGAAAGGTTGCTGCAATATCATCTCAAGTATCATCTCAGTCTGAGGAAAGTAATGTTGGTTCTGGTTCTTATAGTGTTACTCCTGGTTCTTCTTCATCACTCACTCCTGAACAGTATAATCAGCTTTTGCATCTCTTGAATAGTAATCAACAAACTGCAGACACATCCTCCACCTCTGGCCATGCCTTATTGGCAGGTAATATATGTCTTATGACATCTTATCAATCACCATGGATTCTTGACAGTGGAGCTACTGATCATATAACTCATAATCTGAATTGTTTTGAGAGTTATGTTCCAGTTAATGACCCTACTTGTCATATCACTATACCTGATGGGAGACGGATTTCTGTGAAGCATATTGGGAAAGTTTTACATAACAATATCACTTTGGATAATGTTCTACATGTTCCTGACTTCCATTTTCAATTAATTTCGATTCCTAAGCTTTGTAAAGATCTTAATTGTCAGATAATTTTTACTGACAATGCTTGCTTTATTCAGGGCCCTTCTCTGAAAGAACAGCTGATTCCTCTTGGTAATCTAAAGGATGGTTTATATACTCTACCTGATACTAAAGCATTATCTGTTTCTACATCAAAGTCTTCTCAAGCTTGTAGTTCTGATGCATCAATAAGTCAAGCCAAACTTTGGCACGTATGATTGGGTCATCTTCCATTTTCTCAAGTCAAGTTGCTGGTGCCAAATTTTGCAGCAAAAGAATGCTTAGATCAAGTCATTTGTCAGATATGTCCTGAAGCCAAACAATGTCGAAACTCTTTTACTCATAGTAGTATTAAAACAACTGCTATGTTAGAACTTTTGCACATTGATATTTGGGGCCCTTATAAGGTCAAAACTCATTCAAAATGTAATCAGTTCTTAACAATTGTAGACGATTATACACGTTTTACTTGGGTTCATTTGTTAAGACATAAATCAGATGTTGCTGCAATTTTTGAAGATTTTGTCACTTATGCTGAAAAGCATTTTAAGTCTACTGTGATGACTGTTCGCTCTGATAATGCTCTTGAACTTTCAGCTGGGAATCTTAAATCTTTTTTCTTAAAGAAAGGAATAGCTCATCAAACAAGCTGTAGTTACACTCCACAACAAAATGGAGTTGTGGAGCGTAAACACAGGCATCTCTTAGAAACTGACAGAGCCCTTTACTTTCAATCAAAAGTACCAGCACAATATTGGGGGGATTGTATTTTGTGTGCGACATATTTGATAAATCGAATGCCTCTTTCCAGCATAGGCAATGTTTCTCCATATTTTAAAGCTTACAAATCTGCTCCAGCACTTGATCACCTTCGTAGTTTTGGTTGTTTGTGTAATGTTGCTACCACTTCAATTCATCGTTCAAAATTTGATCCCAGGGCTGTGCCTGCTATTTTTCTGGGGTATTCTTCGTCACAAAAAGGGTATAAGGTACTCACACTTACCACTTCTCAGTTACTTGTTTCACGTGATGTTATTTTCCACGAAACACATTTCCCATTTCATCTTAAGGCTTCCAATTTTACACATAATTTTGATCATATTTTCTTGCCATCAACCACTGAGTATACTACTTTTTCTGACTATACTACTTCAAATACAACATCAAGCTCAAACTCTGATTCTTTACATAACACATCTTCACCACTTGTATCTGATTCTTCCCTTAGACATTCATTTGATACTACTATTTCTTCTGATTCTGGAAATTTTAGCAATACTAATACTACTTCTCATAATGACAATAGTAGTACTACTCTCTCTAATGTACCCATCAGACAATCTTTACGTTCAAAACATCCACCCATTTACTTGAATGATTATCATTGTCATACCAGTACTGCTTCTAATTTACCATCTTGGTGTCATTCTGTTTCCTATAATGCTCTTAACGATTGTCATAAAGCATTTCTTTCAAAATTGTGTGATATCACTGAACCAACTTCGTATGTTGAGGCTTCTATGCATCCTTTATAGGTTGAAGCTATGAATAAAGAGATTCAGGCCTTAACTGATAATCACACTTGGGAACTAGTTCCTTTACCACCAGGAAAGAAGGCGATAGGTAGCAGATGGGTTTATAAAGTGAAGTTGAAATCAGATGGGTCACTTGAAAGATGTAAAGCCCTTACAAAGGGTTATAACCAAAAATATGGATTCGATTATCTTGAG
Source organism: Saposhnikovia divaricata (assembly GCA_036435485.1). Lineage (NCBI taxonomy): Eukaryota > Viridiplantae > Streptophyta > Magnoliopsida > Apiales > Apiaceae > Saposhnikovia > Saposhnikovia divaricata. Next base: position 129,211,742 of record CM071594.1, on the reverse strand, counting down.
ACATTTTCACCTGTTATTAAAATGAATACGATTAGGTGTTTGATTTCACTTGCTGCTAGTAGAAAATGGAAATTGTTTCAACTAGATATCAACAACGCGTTTTTACATGGGGATTTAAAGGAGGAAGTATACATGAAAATACCTGAAGGTTTCCATGCTGCTCCCAATCTTGTTTGTCGTTTGATCAAATCAATATACGGGCTTAAACAAGCTTCACGTGAGTGGTTTGATAAATTGTTGCAGGAACTACTTGATCAAGGTTTTGTTCAGTCGAAAAATGACTATAGTTTGTTTATCAAGAAGTTTGGTACTCTTATCACTATTCTTGCTGTTTATGTTGACGATATTGTCGTCACAGGAAATGATCTTGAGACAGTTTCTGTGATTAAAAATCATCTTCATAATACCTTTGGCATAAAGAATTTAGGTATTTTGAATTATTTTTTGGGACTAGAGGTTGGATATCAAAACAATGGTATTGTTCTAAGTCAGCACAAATTTACCAGGGAATTGCTTTCTGAATGTTCATTTGATCTTAGTCGAAAAGCTACTACTCCACTTCCTTTGAATACAAAATTGCAGGCTGAACAAGGAACTCTTCTCACGGATCCAGAGAGATATCGTTCTCTAGTAGGAAAATTGAATTTTCTGACAAACACACGTCCAGACCTCAATTATGCAGTCCAGGTTCTTAGTCAATTCATGCAGAATCCCCGTTCTACTCATAATGAAGCATTACATCATACTCTTCGATATGTTTTTCACTCCTCTGGTCATGGTATTTTTCTTCGAGCCTCTCCTTCACTTACTCTTCAAGCATACTCGGATTCTGACTGGGCTGCTTACCCTGATTCACGTAAATCTATTACTGGATATGTACTTCTTTTTGGGGATTCTCCAGTTTCCTGGAAATCTAAAAAACAAACAACCATTTCACGATCTTCTTCTGAAGCTGAATATCGTGCAATGGCAGCTGCAGCTTCAGAAATAGTTTTGACTGTGAGACTACTTGAAGAATTGGGTGTCACTGATCTCAAGCCTATTACCCTACATTGTGATAATCAATCTGCTATTCACATAGCTAAAAATCCTTTTTTCCACGAACGTACTAAGCATATCGAGATCGATTGTCACTTTTTCGTGACAAGGTTTTAGAAGGTCTTATTCAACTTACCTATCTACCTACTCAAAACCAACTTGCTGACATTTTTACTAAGATACTTCCTTCCCCACAGTTTAATCATCTTTTATCCAAGTTTGGATTGACTTCTTCACCTCCCAACTTGAGGGAGGGTATTGAGTATACTACTTCAAAACAACAAGAAGCTGCTGCTACGGTTTCATCATTGCTTAGCTCAACAGATTGGTTACAATCATTAGTCACTAATATTCCAGCTGTACATCCACCTGGCAAGATAACTAGAGTTAGTTAGAGATTAGTTACAGATAGATTGTATATATAGAGATAGATTTACACAGAGCTAGTTAGTAGATTACATTCTCTCTATATAGTCTATACTTGTACATATATGAAAACTCTCTCTGTAACTTGATGGATGATTACAATGAAGCTTTCTTCATTAAATAATGTTTTTCTTCAATGTTATCAACTTTAATGTATAAATGTAGGTTTTATTGTATTTAGTCAATTGCAGCTATCTAAGTTTGTAACTGGAATTAACAGGAGATGGCTAAAGGCAACATGATGATAACGATTCTATGCAGCCTGCTTGAAAAGGATGACTCTGATGTAAAGATTGAGGTTGCATGGGCAATCCTTAATGGAATTTATGGTAATAGAAAAAGACAGATCGACGAGTACCTCACAGTGAAGGATGATTATATTGTTTGATACTGAATACACAAGACAAGTTATTTGTCTAAGATCTGTTCTTATTAATCTCGAAGGATGAAGCGATACATTTATATAAGAAAAGCAAACAAAAGGAAATGCAGTAAGTCTCCTACAAATCAGGAAACAGAATGAAACAAACTAATCCCTAAAATAACTCCAATGATATCTTTATTCGTTACGATCCTAAACAAACTCTGATGATTGAATATCCTAACAACGTCTCCTGCTGTCATGCATACTAGTAGAGGCTGCAAGAGAAGCCCATGCAAGCCCATGCACCTAAGAAAACCCATGCACACGAAGTCCATATTTGAAACTACTTCCAACATTCTCCCCCGTAGTTTCAAATGTGTGTTCCCAGAGCCTTGATACCCAGTAGATTTCTGAGCCTCTCGAACCGAACTGCAAACACTGCTTTGGTCAGTAGATCCGCCTTCTGATTCTCACTGCTAACGTGCTTAACGATTACTTCCCCTCTTCCAATACATTCTCGAATGAAGTGGTACCTAACATCGATGTGTTTACTCCTCCCGTGGAAGACAGAGTTTTTTGCCAAGTCGATAGCAGATCTATTGTCGATATAGATGAGAACAGGTGGTACTTGTTCACCAGTTAATTCTTTGAGGACATTCCTTAACCAGATGGCTTGACACGCAGCAGTCGTGGCAGCCATAAACTCCGCCTCGCAGGACGATAATGCTACACAACGCTGTTTCTGGGAGACCCAAGTGATCAGGCATTCGTTTAGATAGAATACCATGCCTCCAGTCGACTTTCTGTCTTCGATATTCCCTGCAAGATCACTATCCGAATAGCCTGTCAATGCATTGTTGCCTGTTTCTTTCGTATACGTCAATCCGTATTCCAGTGTTCCCTTAATGTATCGTAAAATCCGCTTAGCAGCATTCAGGTGTAAGATAGTTGGTCGTTCCATGTACCGACTTACCACACCTACTGAAAATGCTATGTCCGGTCTAGTATGCACTAGATACCGCAATCCTCCTACCAAACTTTTGTACTCTGTTGCGTCTACAGTCTTGCCACCTTCGTCTTTCGTTAGATGTTCTTTTGGATCCATTGGAAACTTGCAAGGGTTACACTGAGACATTCCAGCCTTTTCGAGCACCTTCTTGGCATATCCTGTCTGTTTTAGTTCAATGAATCCTGCACCTTGCTTCACCTCTATTCCCAAGTAGTAATTTAATCTCCCCATATCACTCATTTCGAAAGCGTTACTCATTTGCAGCTTGAATTCTTGGATAAGAGATAGGTTGGTTCCCGTAACGAGTAGATCATCCACATATACCCCAACAATCAATGACTCCATTCCCTCACGTTTGACGTAGACAGCGTGTTCATAAGGGCATCTCACGAAGCCAAGGTCTTCAAGGGTTTTGTTTAACTTTAAGTACCAGGCTCGAGGGGCTTGTCTAAGCCCGTACAACGCCTTGAGCAGTTTATAAACTTTCCTTTCTTGTCCTTCCTTTACGAATCCCTCCGGTTGAGTCACATACACCTCTTCCCCAATCTCTCCATTTAGGAAGGCCGTCTTAACATCAAGATGGTGTACTTCCCAAGAATTCTTTGCTGCTAGTGCGAGCAACAATCTAACAGTTTCGAGACGAGTGACTGGTGCAAATAGCTCGTCAAAATCAACTCCCCTTTCTTGTACATATCCTTTAGCAACCAAGCGAGCCTTGTGCTTTACAATGTTTCCATTAGCGTCCTTTTTCAGCTTGAATATCCATTTCAACCTAATTTCTTTCTTTCCTGGTGGCAGATCAGTAAGTTCCCAAGTTCCGTTTTTCTCGATTGAGTCCAGTTCATTTTGCATAGCCTTTCTCCAAGCCCTGTCTTTTACGGCATGAACGTATGAGTTTGGTTCATCCACGCCCATGAGAAGGAGCTCGTCCTCAATGTCCATTTCCTCAGTTTCTTCGTAGATATCCTTAAGAGATTTGAATTTTCTGGGTGTTGCACTATCATCATATGCATCCCTGTCAAGGCTCGGAACTGAGCGTTGTGACACTGGGGTATGTGACACTGGGGTACGTGTCTCCGTTTCTTCTGTAGTACTTGTATACTCTTGTTCAGGACAGGCGACTTTGACACTCTCAGCTGGTGGCACGTCTGGCACATCGAAGAAATACGTGTAGTCCTTTTCTGACTCCCCCTGAACCTTCCAATCCCAGGCTTGATCTTCTTCAAAGACAACATCACGGCTAACATATAATCTGTTTTCTCGAGGATCAAACAGTCGGTAGGCTTTAGTGCCTGGTTCTTTTCCAAGGTTGATCACCTTCATACTCCTATCATCAAGTTTTTTAGCTCTATCACCTGGAATCTTCATATGAGCAATACATCCGAAAACCCGAATATGTCCAATGTTGGGCTTACGTTTCGTCCATACTTCGTAAGGCGTTTGATCAGACAACGCTCTTGTAGGCAGCCTATTGAGAACATATACGGCATGCCTTATTGCTTCTGCCCACATCGTAGATGGCATCTTCATTTGCTTCAAGAAACTTCTACCCATTTCAACTACCGTTCGGTTTCTTCTTTCGACCACGCCGTTTTGCTGAGGCGTGTATGGTGCTGTAAAATGTCTAGCAATACCTTGTTCCTCACAATAAGAGACAAACTCTTTTGACATAAATTCTCCTCCCCTGTCAGTTCTGAGGGTGCCAATTCGCTCTCTTTTCTCCTTTTCAACTATGGCTTGGAATTTCTTGAAAACGTCGAAAGCATCACTCTTGTTTTTGAGCATATACACCCACATAGTTCGAGTGTAGTCATCAACTAGCAAGAAAAAATAGCGATTGCCAGCAAGAGTTGTGGGCGAGATAGGGCCACACAAGTCTCCATGAACTAGTTCTAATACTCTATTTGTTCTAAAACTTGACTGAGTGGGAAAGGATTTTCTTACTTGTTTAGCCATCAAGCATCCACTGCAAATTTTCTTTGGTTGAGTAATAGTTGGCATCCCAGTCACCATTTTCCTCTTTGACATTAATTCCATGGAGGGGAAATTTACATGTCCAAGTCGTGAGTGCCAAAGCCAAGAGGTTTCCTCGGATTTTGTAAGTAAGCAGACGTTGTTCCATGGTTCGATAACAATCTTGTAGAGTCTATTGTTTGACCTGAGTACCTTCATTAGCAATTTCCTTTTGTCATCATACACTCGAAGCAAGTTGCCACTGATTACGACCTCGTTTCCTCTCTCAGATAATTGGCCAAGGCTAATGATATTGTTCTGCAAAGTAGGGATGTAGTACACGTCTTGCAGCGTTCTTTCTTCTCCATTCTTGCATATGAACTTTACTGATCCTTTTCCCTCTATCTTTATCGTTGACCCATCGCCAAATCTTACATTTCCTCCGAATTTCTTGTTTAGAACACTGAATTTGGACTCATCACCTGTCATGTGGTTACTTGCGCCATTATCTAGGTACCATACATTTGATTCTCTGACCCTCTCATGGCATGCAGCGTACAGTTTTGTAGTAGCTTCTCCTGGGTTTGCCAGCGTCAGGTTCTTGTCTGTCTCTCCAAGTTTGGCTAGCAGTAGAGCGGGTTCATCATCCTCAATGGTTGCCATGTTCACTTCTGGTTTTAATTCCCTTCCCTGACGGGGTCTTCTGCATACTGCTGCATAGTGTCCCATAATGCCACAGTTGTAACACCTTCCTTGGCTTTTGTCTCGATTCCATCGACCCTTCTGTCCAGAATTTCCACTTGATGCACCTTGATTCGATTTCTTTAATCACTCTTCACGTGTGAGCAATAGTTTATCGCCTTCGTTGTCTCTCTTTCGCCATTCCTCCTCTGTCAACATCAATTGCACATCATTGGTGGTGACTGTTCCTCTCATCCTTTCTTCGTGAGCCTTCAGTGCACCAACAGCTTCTTCGATGGACATGGTTTCCAGGTCTCCAAATTGTTCTAGGGTAGAGGAAATTTGGAGGAATTTAGATGGTACGGCACACAGTAGTTTCTTTACCACGTACGACTCAGACACGGGCTCTCCCAGTGCTCGTATATTTGATACGATGCCATTGATTTTCATGTAAAAATCGTCTATCTGATCAGCTTCCTTCATGTTCAAGGCCTCGAAGTCCGCTTTTAGCGTCTGAATCTTTGCCCGCTTAACTTTATCTGCTCCTTGACTCATGGTTTTAATTGCCTCCCAGGCATCTTTGGCTGTTTTCTTCTCAGCGATTGACAGCAAGTATTCTTCTGGAATGCCCTGATAAATCATGGCCAATGCAACCTTGTCCGTCTTGCTGTCGACGACTGTTTTAGGGTCGTTACTCTCTACAGCTTCCCATACTCCATGAGCCTGCATAAAGACTCTCATCTTTATCGACCACGCCGTATAGTTCCCTTTTGTCAGAGTTGGGTAACTAAGGCCAATGGAACCTTTGAGTTTGTCCATTCCTGTCTTTGACATCCACCAGTACCTAGTACTCCTGCCTTGTGCTCTGATACCACAATATTGTTTGATACTGAATACACAAGACAAGTTATTTGTCTAAGATCTGTTCTTATTAATCTCGAAGGATGAAGCGATACATTTATATAAGAAAAGCAAACAAAAGGAAATGCAGTAAGTCTCCTACAAATCAGGAAACAGAATGAAACAAACTAATCCCTAAACTAACTCCAATGATATCTTTATTCGTTACGATCCTAAACAAACTCTGATGATTGAATATCCTAACAACCTCTCCTGCTGTCATGCATACTAGTAGAGGCTGCAAGAGAAGCCCATGCAAGCCCATGCACCTGAGAAAACCCATGCACACGAAGCCCATATTTGAAACTACTTCCAACAGATTATGATTTATGAGAACATATCAAGGCTGGAATATTTTCTCAGAACGCTGTTGTTATGTCCATAATATAGACATCTTTATTTTACAATGAATTGGTAATGTTGGCGACTTTATGTTTTTTTTTTGTTGTTGAGAAAAGAGAATGGAGATTTTATATTAGCTGCCAAGTCAGACATCAAACAAGAGTGTAACTCAGTGGGAACATTAGCAGACCCTTTGATGAAGAACAACAAAACCTTGTTTAGGGAATGAAGGGTTTTGTGACACTCCTCAGTGACCACTCTGAATGGAGACACCATTGGAACCATGCTTCTAATTCTAACTGCCTGGACAGCAACTAGACAATCAAATTCATGTTCCATCAATGGACAGGACTGATCTTTAATCAAACTGAGCACCTCCTCGATAGCCAAGACTTAGCTGATCTCCATGATCTCCTCGATAGACAATCCTAAATTCTTGGACAGCAACTAGACAATCAGATCCAAGTTCCACCAATAGACGGGACTGTTCTTTAATCCAACTAAGCGCCTCCATGATAACCATAGCTTCAGATGACTACGGAGAAACTAAGAAACTAAGCCCAAGTGTCTAATCATTTGAGCTTGCACAAGACCTTGAGCCTGCACAAGATTTCCAGTGGAACTTCTCCAAACCCAAATTCAAAACACTCTAAATATGGCCTCCCGCCCTAAATCAAGAACTTTTTTATTTCCAAACTAAATAACATCTTTTGTTTTTAATTGTTTGCTTTGCAGTACATGATGTTTATGATTTTCTTTGCATAATGAAATCCGGAGTTAGCTAGGTTTTACACCAATCCATTGCTCATGGAAATTAAAGTTTTGTGATTGTACTTGAATTTTGTGACGGTACAAGTGTGTGCTAAAAGTTTCCACTCTACAAGTAATTTTTTTCTAATTCAATGTGTGCTGAATCTTTCCACTCTAAAAGTATACTTTCTTTCAACAATCAAGATCAACTCTAATATTTCGTTATAAAACCTCAGACTAATATTTAGGGAGTTGCAGAGTGAGTAAAATGAATCTTTACAGGGAAGCACACAGCGCACAACCGTTGAGGAGTAACAGATTATTGGATGAAATATATATATTTGTCCAAAATTCGTACATTTTATTCTCAGCTAACGGTGTTGGAAAACAAAAGGAGAGAAAGTTCTTTAAACATCAGTACATGTACAACAGTACGAACCATCTTGGATTTTTGAACGAAACAAATTTAAGTAATCCTCGATCCAATATATAAATTGACTTCACAAATCATTTCAAACGAACAATTAACCCAACCTTGGATATCCAGTGAAATATCACTACTTCTTGGGGGCAAATCTTGACTTAATTTTGTCAACCTCTCTGGTGCCAATGTGGAATGCTTGTGTCAACACATGATCTGGTACTTCCGGTGATGCAGCGAACAATGTGGCGCCAATGGACTGCGTACCGGGCAACTGACTATTGAATGCAACAAGAACTGCAGCAGGAACCTTCCCGTTGTTCTTTTGGAAGTGGACAAGTGCTTTAGGGAACACAAATATTTCACCCTTCTTAATGGTTTTGGTGTAGAGGGTATTTGTTGTGGTAATGAATCCAACCTCCAGCTCTCCTTCGAGCATGAACGCAATTTCAGTTGCACGAGGGTGGGTGTGAGGTGGGTTAAGGCCGCCAGGGGCATAGTCAATACGTGAGAATGAGACACCAAGTGTGTTTAGTCCCGGGATCTTCTGCACATTAGCTCCAGTCACTAATGAACCAAATGAGTTGTTGGTGAGTCCAGGCTTAGACAAGCCCGCGAAGAAGAAATCATCAGCAGTAAAATTCTCTTTGCAGGCATATCCATTCATCTTCACACCTGTTTCGACAAAAGAAAGAATAATATGAGCAAAACCAAAACCACATTTCAGCATCCATTGACCATAATTCAGAAAAAATCACAAGTTACAAAGCATGATGCTATTATTTGAATAGTCAATTAGATTATACAGTGTCTATCGTGTGAATCAAAATAACGGATGGACTTAAATTAACAATGTAAGCACATGATTTAACTATCAAATGCTATGATTCTATAAAGTTGCAACTTTATATATAATACTCTCAACAAAAAGTTGACAATGATCTGAAACCAGACAAGCATATGCCCCATAACACAGGGACCTACAACTTGATTATCTTTTTCGGTAAAGGTCACTTGCATACACATACTTATGGCTTACTAAAACTTGAACCCCCCTTGAACCAATGCGCCCTGCACTAATATATCAACTCAGAAACCAAAATAAAGAGGGGTATCACCGGATTACTAGCCTATCCTAGCTTTTGAGTTATGAATTGAATTTCAATTATACATATTCTTCCGTTAAAGAATAGTTTCGAAGAAAATTACCGATATCTAGCCATTGTGTTAACAATTTAACCATTATGCTTATGGAAACAAACATTGCAAGTGATCAATGCTTTAAAGGGATGAAGTTCAATGCATAAAAGAATGAAGATGAAACAAGAAAACTTAATACATCCCAACTGCCAATAATGGGTTTTGTTGACTCACAATCAAACAATTCTGCTCAAGACATAGAGAAGTGACCAACATCATATGTATTCAAAGAGTGGACATTGTTAGGACAGGTAAATAGAGCTAATACCAGTAACCAACTACTCATCAAAGGTAAAAATAAATGAGAATGATATGCTAAGAAACCTGGAAAAAAAAAATAGTAACAATTCAATAGAGCAAATTTCATGACTCAAATACGACAAACATTAATCCAGTGACTCCAGCTTAGAAGATACTGCAATTCCCGTTCTGGTAACTAAATGTCGATGGTTCGAATGTATTTGAATTTACGCGAATGATAATTTTTAAAAATGGAAAAAAACATAAGACTTTGACATGGCTAAACCCAAAATTCAGAAAACAACAGTATCAAGAAACTGCAAGAATCTGTCAAGAAAGGAAACAGAGTAAAAATTCATACTCCCTGTGTCTCTAAAAATTTTTCTCATTTCCCTTGGACACGTTTGCCAATGCACACTTTTAATCGTTAATATCTTTAATTTTATATTAGTTTTAAATATAAAAACTTCACTGTATTAAAGTACTCATAAATACGAATCCAACAAGATCACTCATGACTATATTTGGTCTTATAGATTAGACGTAAATTAGTAATTTGTCTCATGTTATGAACAGTCCCGACATATCAAACGGGAGAAGCATATTGAGACAGAGGGAGTAACTCATATTGCCAAATAGGACATAAGAATTTGTAAAATATATCGGCTAATAAAGCAAAAAATCTCATATTTCTAAAATAAGCAAACCAAGTTAGGAAGTTAAACAAAGCTCAAAACCCAATATCCAAAAATTTCCCAGTTGGCTAATGTTGACTTCTAAAGCCCTTGACTTGTATCTTCAATCATCTAACTATGATCATGGCCTATAGAAATGACTAGAACTTTTCAAGAACCAATGTAAAAATAAAAGCAAGAATCAAGAATCAAGAATCATATACATACAAACTTATATAAATATATCAAGCTTTTGGGTTGTAAAGATGAAAAACCTGAGCTAAGATCAGCCACACAAACATCTTGAAGCAGGTCAGGATCTGCAGAAACAGAGTTGAAACCAATGGCAGCTGCCACTAACATCACCACCAAGAGTTTATCAAAAGACCCCATGATTTGATCTTTGTTACTGATATTAATTAATATTTGTACAAATTTTTACCAAAGAAATGAAATGAGAAGGATTGAAGTGAAGAGATGTTTATTACTGAAAGGTGGTGGGTGATTTATTCATAAGGGGAAGACTGAACAGTTTTGTAGATTATTCAAGTTATTTAGTATGGAGATAAGAATAATTAAGAGTTAATTAAAGTTTAATTATGTATTTGTATGATAATGCATGAAACATGACAGCCTGACTCACTGTCTTCTTTAGCTTAACGTAAAGTTGCTCCAAATTTTATGTATAGTTGACCAAACTTCCTTCCTCATTTATCCTTGTATTTAAAATAATAATACTAATAATATTTTCTGAATAGAAAGAAATAGTAATTTTAAAATTTAAGTTTTTCCATTCATAAATTATGATCTAAATTATTATGAAAAAAATTATTAATTGTAATTTCTACTAAACCTTTTATCAAAAACAATTATTATATTATGAGTACTATTTTTGACCCAAAATAAAGAAATTTATATTTAAAGTAGAAAAAAAGCATGCCTAACAGACCTTAGTATAAAAAATGGAGGGAATATTCATACAACAATCTCTTGTAATTTAATTTTTATTTTTATTTTTTTGTCTAAAATATATTGATTCTGTTTGAGGATACAGTAGAACTTCTAAATTAAGTGATAATCTCTCTAATTTGAAAAAAAGATTTGGTCCCAAGTGGGGAATAGTATTAAAATTTAATAGCTTCTCTATCGTGATATTTAATTATTTTTTGAGAAAATCGTAGTGTTACATATCGATCTCAACTTTCGCATAAAGTGATATATTTGATAAAATACATCTTTTTTATTTTATGAGTATCAAAAATATTTATGGTAATATTTTGACAGATATTTTCTTGTCTAAGAACTTTTCAACCATTCATTATCATCTTAATTCTCTTTAATTAATCATTGTGATCTTCGTATTATGAAAAATGTTCATAGAAATAAATAATATTATTGAATTTTTAACTAACGTTTTGACGTAAAATTGTTAATGTACATATTTTTAGTATATGTTCTCGAATTCAAAGAAATCATATATACTATATATATAATTATGTATAAAATAAGTTTTAATTAATGTGATGATCTACAACGATAATTTTTCGCGATCTCAACAATATCATTTTAGAGAGGTTGTACTATATCTTTAAATATTAAAAGCTGGGATTTGCTGTCCATAATCGTTTAAAAACCCAACATATTTTTTTTTAAGAACAAAGGTGTTAATTCAATAATAAAAAGTCATACGGTATCTAAACCAATGATCGAATCGAACAAACACTAAATTGTAATCGCATGTTCTCATGAAGAGACAGTTTAACGATATTTCGAAGATAATGTATATATAAATACAAGTACCCACTTCATGCATACTCATTACTGGTACTCTCTTCATCATTCTCCGATGGAGCTATTGTCTAAGCTATCGACCAGAACTGCAATTCCTTACAAAATTTCATCACTAAATAAGATCTCCGTTCATAATCAAGAAGCGAAAATCTTGCCAATCTATAACCTCGGCAAAAAAATAAACCCAACATATTTATTTAGGCGATGCAAAAAATAAGAATTAACGCATTTATATATGTATATTTACATTAAAATAGAATCATATAACTGAAAATATAAGTACATGTTATATTCCTTAAGCCATAAATGTTGTAAAAGAGGACCATATCAATGGTTAAGGTTTGACTTTAAGCACCTCTTCAACAGTGGAAAAGGTGGATTCATTTCTGTTTGCTATGAAAATTTTAGGTAAATTCCGTTCAAGAATTTTCAGTTCAATTAAGAGAAATAAAAACCTGAATTTCGTATATTAATCTGATCAAACTAAGTCGATAAATTATACTCTCAACACCATTTATCTCCATAATTCATTTTTATTTTCGTTTTTCATTACAATCTAAACGCGCCTAAAAACAAAAACTAGAAATTAAAGTCATTGCTCAATATATCTGTGGCAGTGGCAACATTTATAATTGCAACCGAAGACTTGGATAAAGTCAAGGACCAGATTAAATACACCACTCGTTTACGTGTATATAATGTATAATTTACTTAGTCCTCGACAGGCAGAACATTAGTTTTATGCATGATACCAGTTTCAAATGTCTAATAAATTGGTATTTATGATCTGTTATAACGGAAGTAAGAAAGATGATAAACAGAAGAGAAATAATTTATATTGATCTTGAGAATTTTCAGATTACAGATTTCAGATGCTCAGATCTCTCAGATAATTTACAAGAGAAATATGGAGGTCTATTTATAGACTAAATCTAAGGGGTTAGATGTGGTTGGTGGCCGCCGGAGGAACAGTAACCGGTGGCGTCGCCGCCGCCGGCCGCCGCAGTCAAATCCGGCGACTACCTAATTCAAGTCATACTAACAAATCTCCACCATGACTTGAATCCTCTCACAGAAAACAGATAACAGATGTACCAGATGCATCATAATAATGCCAGATGTACCATATAAAACTCTTCACCTTGACTTGAATCCTCTCACAAATAACAGATAACAGATGTACCAGACGCATCATAATAATGCCAGATGTACCAGATGCACCATAATAATGCCAGATGTACCGGATGCACCATAATAATGCCATATTTACCAGAAAAAACTCTTCTGCCTCAGATTTTGCCCTAAAAAAGGGCAATCAACAACTCCGAACATTTAGCAAGTCCAAACAATGTTGATACTTGCTATGTGGAACCGGATTGGTGAGCATATCAGCTGGGTTATCAGCAGTACCTACTTTGCTCACCACAATTCTCTTGGGAGGCACCCCATAATTAGCTCTCCTTGATCTATCAAGAGCCAAACTGTGCTGATTCGCTACTGAAACTGATGATTCTGATTCTGACTGTGGTTGTTGAACTTCTTGTTGTGGTTCACTCTCATCTTGAGTGACTTCCTGCTCCAGTTATTTCTCAACACCACCACTTTCTGAAACAATTGTAGATCCACGATTTATCAGATAACATGCTGTACTAACTGCTTCTGCCCAGAATCTTCTAGTTAGTTCAGCATTAGAGAGCATGCACATAGCTCTCTCCAGAAGTGTCTGATTCATACGCTCTGCTACACCATTCTGCTGCGGTGTATCCCTGACTGTATGATGCCTAGAAATCCCTTCTCTTTCCAGAAGTGTCTGATTCATACGCTCTGCTACACCATTCTGCTGCGGTGTATCCCTGACTGTATGATGCCTAGAAATCCCTTCATTCTTACAGAACTCATCAAGCTCAAATGAGCAAAATTCCAGACCATTATCAGTTCGCAGCCACTTAATCTTTTTCGAGGACGCGACAGCAACAGAACCTGATAACGTATCAGTTCGCAGCCTCTTAATCTTCTCTGAGGACGCGACATCAACATAACCTGTTAACGTAGATCCTTGAAGAAGATACAAGGTATCACGTTTAACACCTTTCAAAACCACATTAGAACCCTTGCAGACATGTAGAACTCCACCTTCACCTTGAAAACTGAAACCCTTGCTGTCTAACATACTCAAAGATATCAGATTCTTTGTCATAAGTGGAACATGCCTAACATCATTCAATGTGCAGAATTTACCATCATGTTTCCGAATTTTAATCGAGCCTATTCCAACCATCTTACAAGCAAAACTGTTAGCCATAGAAATCTTGCCGTCGTCTACTCGCTCGTAGGTTGTAAACCACTCCCTGCACGGACATATATGATAAGACGCTCCAGAATCAAGAATCCACACATCAGAGTGATGCGTGTCCTTGACAGCAACTAGAGCAATATCTTCTTCAGAAGTAGCATCAGCTACAGCAGCAGTATCTGTCAAATTATCATGTTGCTTCTTTTTCTTGGGACAGTCAGATTTCTAGTGTCCCTTCTCTTTACAGTAATTACAGATATCATTAGGTTTTGGACCCTTAGGAACTGATTTCTTCCCCGACTTTCCATGTCCATTACTCCCGCTAGCTACCAACCCAGCAACATGATTATCTGCACCTGTACCAGCCGCCTTATGGCGCAGCTCTCTAGAATGAAGAGCAGATCTAACCTCCTCTAGAGAAATAGTATCTTTACCAACAATAAACGATTGCACAAAGTTGTCATACGATAATGGTAAAGAAACTAACAGAATCAAAGCAGCATCCTCATCTTCAACTTTAACATCAATATTACGCAATTTTAATAAAATTGTGTTTAATTGATCTAAGTGATCTCGAAGAGGCATACCTTCCTGCATTCGCAGACTGAACAGACGTTGCTTCAGAAGCAACTTATTTGTTAAAGACTTCGTCATGTAGAGACTTTCAAGCTTCAACCACAGACTACACGCGGTATCCTCCTCCGCGATTTCAGTAATAATATCATCTGCAAGACACAACAGAATTGTTGAATGTGCCTTTTCTTCCAGAATGACCATCTCAGCACTTGTAGAAGTAGCCGTTTTTGTGTTCAACGGCGCCCAGAGCCCCTGTTGTTTTAACAGGGCACGCATCTTGATTTGCCACAGACTGAAACTATTTCTCCGAGTAAACTTGTCGACCTTAACACTAATACCACCAGACATCTTTCTCCCAGAACCGTATATGTGAACAGTGCCCGTGAGTAGTGCCTGTGAACAGTACCCGTGAACAGTACCTGTGAACAGTGCCGTATGAACAGTACCGTATGAAAAGTACCGTATGAACAGTACCGTATGAACAGTGTCGTCTTCTCCGATGATGAACAGTATCGTCTTCTCCGGCGATGAACAGTAAATCCGGCGAGTTTAAAAAAATTCCGGCGAAAAATTTTACAGCAGTTTCAACCAAAGCTCTTATACCAATTTGTTATAACGGAAGCAAGAAAGATGATAAACAGAAGAGAAATAATTTATATTGATCTTGAGGATTTTCAGATTACAGATTTTAGATGCTCAGATCTCTCAGATAATTTACAAGAGAAATATGGATGTCTATTTATAGACTAAATCTAAGGGGTTAGGTGTGGTTGGTGGGCGCCGGAAGAACAGTAACCGGTGGCGTCGCCGCCGGCGGCCGCCGCAGTCAAATCCGGCGGCTACCTAATTCAAGTAACATGATCACCATGATCACCATCAACGTTTTATGAAATTCTTATCATGTGGTATACCTTTTTGTGATATTGTTAGCCATCATTTACGTTTTAACTATAAGAAAATCATACACATTTTAGTAATTAAATGTCATCTAAATTCAATTACAAAGAATTATTAAACTTGTAGTATTATAAGACACATTATAATTAAAAATGATTAGTGCATATGAAAGCTAAATTAGAGATGACATTTGTGTTATTTCAGTTTTCAAGAACGGTTGGCACATCTAAATCAGGGTGAATTAATCATCCATTTGATTGTTTTATACTTATGATTTGGCATATGTATATACAACATTTTGGTACAAGGAATATATTGAGTAAAGGTAGGGTAAATATAAGACCAAAAGGAAGAATTTTGCCAGCAATATCACTTGTATGCAACGGTTATGTCACTGTATGTTTGGTAGTACTGCTGAATCTCTGGGTGCAACAAACTTTGTTCATAAGTTATACAAAGAAATGATCGTAATTCGAAAATTATTATAGATTCGATTCTTCTTCCTCATTTGTAATATATAATTATCATATCTATATATTATAAATTAGTGGATAGCCCGTTTTTTAGGTTCGGTATCCATTTTGGGGTTTGGATAAAACATGAACTATCCATTTTATAGGCATGGTATCCATTTTAGCTTTGCATTGGATTCAGATTATTATTTGACCCATGTTCAATTATGAAAATTTTGTATATTGATTTTAAATATCATTAATGTCCATTATATTTTTGGTAAATTCATTAAAAAAAAATTAAAATGAATCTTTGAATTTTGGTAATCTCATTAATACATATCATCACATGTTATATGTAACAAAAGTTTGACTAAATTAATTTTTTAATGTACTTATTATATCATGTAAATAATTTAATTGTACTAATATTTGTTGTTTTAAAATTTTAAAATTTAGGCTTTATTAAATTATTTTGTTTATTTAATTTATCTTTATTATGATTTATTAATTATTTTTATAAAATAATAATATAAAGTACCGTGTACGTAACACGAACTATAATCTAGTATAATACAATGACTAAAGGAAGAAATTATTGCAGGACGGAAATTATTGTAGATTCGATTTTTCTTCCGCATTTGTAATTTTGCAATATGTCAGTAACTTATAAATGAGTTAAAAAAAAAAAGAGATAGAAACAAAGAACTCAATGAAATTACTTATTCTTGTTCTTCTGTAGTGTTTAAGGTAAGGGCAAGCAAAAAACCGAATCAATCGAAACCGAACCGAAACCGATGAAAATTGAACCGAAATAAGCTAAAATCGTAAAAAATCGAAACCAAAACCGAAAATTTAAAAACCAAACCACTCTAATGTTTCGGTTCCGGTTTTAGGTTCTAAACGAACCGAAAAAAACCGAACCAAACCGATTATTAAAATAAACAAATATTTTTTATAATTGTATAATTTTTAAACAATTAATAATATAAGTATATTTTCTAAAAATATTACTGAAATTGTTTGGGACCTGATATCCTTGTTCAGTGAGTAGTTATTAGTTGACTAACAGACTAATTTAAACTTTAGTAAGGGACAAGATAAACATGTAAAGAATTCCCTTTTAGAAAAAACTTGTTATATAGAGAGTTTAAGAGATCTAATTTCTTCTGAGTCTATAGCAGAACCAATTTTTTTTAAAAAAGTTTTCAAATATCTTTTCCCCAACAAAAAAAATGATGCTGCCACGTCATCACTACCACGTCAGTACTGATGACCTGGTAGTGCCACATCATCACTACTGACATGGAAGTGCCACGTCATCTGCCATGTCATCAATGCTGACGTGACAATGCAACGCGACACTGCCACGTTAGCATTGATGACGTGGTAGTGACGTCAACATTGCCATGTCAGCCCTAGTACCACGTCAGCATTTGGTTCTACTTCTACAACTGAATCAAAAAATTGATCCTTTTTTTATTGTAAACCAAAAAAAATTCGTCTTTTTTTTTATAGAACCAAAAATTAAAACTTTGATTTTATTATAGAATCAGAAAATTAGTGATTCTCTCTGATTCTCTATATAAGATGGTTTTCTGTGAAACAATGATCAACATGTAAATATTAGAAGCAAAAGGCATGTTGTAGCTCGGTAGATATTTAAGTAAAAGTTTGTTTCATTTTATCTTTCTGTTTGATGGGTGTTTGGGAAAACTTTTTTCCAGAATAAGTCAACTTATTTTAAGACAAAATTAGAGATTCCTAACTTTCCAACTTATTTTCCAACTTATTTTTGCAACTTATTGAATCTCAAACATATATTAAATACTTGTATAAAATTTTTTTATCAAAATATAAAAATTTTACCCGAAAATAAGTCAATAAATCCTTAAAAAAAGTTTTCCCAAACGGGCACTAACTTGTATGCATCATCTTTTTTTTCTTCCTCGCTAAGTTTATGCTTAATCTTTTATGCTTTTGTATCAACTGAGTAGCTGCTGTTACCAATTCGCATGTTTATGTGACTCTCATGACTCATTACTAATTGCTACTTTACTGAGCTCACTGCAAACTATTTTTTTATTATGATGTATTTAGTTGAATTTGTATTATTTTTTATTTTAATCGATTTTAAAACCAAAATCGAAATGATAAAAACCGAAACCGGAATTTTGAAACCAAAACAGATGATTCGGTTACGGTTCCGGTTATCGATTTTTAAAACCGAGGACATACGATTTCGGTTCCGATTTTACCCGAAAACCAAATCGAACCGGAATTTGCTCCCCTAATTTAAGGTCGTCTTTTTGTTCAATTCTCCACTTTGCCGACTTGGGAAGTTTTCATCTCTGTCTGTCTAAAAGCTGATCTATCTCTTTAGCGTTATCCCTCAACTGCCAATTGACTAAAGTTATGATTTAAATCTGTTCCCTAAAAATATATCTACATCGAGAACAAACATACAAGAAGACTATTTTACAGGTAAAATAAAAGACTCGTACTTCCTAAATTTATAATGTTCTACAAAAAGACTATTCTAATTTTTACCAGTCCAAGTAACCAATCGTTATAAAATTTTAAGAAATTAAAGGAAGACCCAAATAAATGTTTATATTATTCTAACAATAAGTTTAATGAAAGACTCATACATGAGAAATTTGTAAAAATGCAAGGACAGAATTATATGAAACTGGAATACCTATATATTTATCTATCGAATTGATAATTAAATTTCTGATCTAGTGGTATACTACAGGTCACTAGATCACTAGTGTCATCAAGATTGCTGATCGAAGAGAGACAAGTTTTTCTTAGTAATAAAATGACTGAAATCGAGTATTTGTTGATCGTCTAGTGGCAAGACTTCTTCCCCTTCCTCATGGGCCATGGCCACAGGTTCGAGTCCTCATTTCCCATTTTCGTATACTTGTAAAATATATTACATGGAAAAGATGTAACAGACTCACTGGGTAGATGAAAAGAAGGACTGAACTTGGACAAACGAAGGACCTCGCGACTGCTGAATCACACCCAGCATACTAACTTCAAGGAACCATGCAGCCACAGAACACACTTGCAAAGACAAAGCCGGTAGCACAAGCACTAAAATGGGCATAGACGAGTAGTGCATAAACCTGAAAAAGGAACACCAAATATGCATCAGATATATTTATAAAGCAATAATGAACTAAAATAAAACTTTGCAGGGACAATCACAAAGTTGTAAACAGCCAAGAATACAATATATACCACAGTTTCAGTACCACGTCTGTTCACTGTGCAAGTTCAGCTACGTTACAAAGGACAAACACTTTGATCAGCGGAAGATTAACCTAGGATCAGGATAAACCGTAAATGATGATGCCATAAGATTTGAACATGAACAGATACACAATAGTGACAGCAAGATGAAGGAGAATTATGAATGCGTTAAAGGCATATTTAAAGGGTAACAATATCTTTCTCCAACTGTTTTAGGGACCTATGAGGCTTGTACAGGCCTGAATATATTACGGAGAAACCTACGTTTATTCCTAGTTAATAGAAATAGACCATCATATAGAGCTCAAAAGACCATGCAACTCAACTACTGGCATCGACGACTTAAATTACCCGGCAAGATGCAACTACCCAACACTAAAACAAGTAGAGACAGTAATTCAAAGAACTTCATTTTATTCTATCAACGATCTTCATATATACAGAACTCATAAAAAAACTTGAAGTCGAAAGTACATAAAAAAAGGTACATGTAGAGTAGCATCTGGTACAACATTAAGCTACCAATACTACTCATTGCTGTTGGGATTAGACCGGGACTCGTTTCTCCAACAACGCTTTGAAACTCTGCGCTTACCAACTCCAGCAAGTTCAACAGAAATAATGAAAGTGGACTTGCCCGCCTCCCTCAGATAATGAACATCTCCATTCATGAGTTTCACTAATTTTCTGCTAATTAGCAAACTTACGCCTTCCTCAGATGTTTCAGAATTACTTCCAAACATCTGGCTTAATAAGTCTTCTGGTACAGCTCCAGCATGTGTTATCCTGCATCCAAGAAAGAAAATGCCAGTAAGCATTTAGCAAAAAATAAAAGTGCTAGTAAACGACGAGGATGAACAGCTGTGGGACAAGAATGACATCCATATTTTCCAAGGCATTATTTTGTAATTAATGACATCAAATTTTGGAAGGGGAGGAAAAAGGGGAAGGTGGTTGTCAAAATACACTTGGAACACAAGAAAGGAGAAAGCTCAATTAGGAAGATAAGTGTCATTGTATACATTTTATGTTCATCAGTTATCAGATTGACGGGTTTTGACCTGTATTTTAAATTATAGACAACACAACCAATTGGCTTTTCAAATTTAAAGAGATTAGAGATCCGTTTAAACTGGTCAGAGTTGGTAACTACAAATTGAATTTGCCGAGAATACTTTGCAACAAAGCAAATCTCAAAGTTTATGTCTTCTATTAGTAAAATCTCCCGAGGAGCTTCAATTTAAACCCTTTTCTCTATTTGAAAGCAAATCTCAAAGTTTATGCCTTCTTATTGGTAAGATCAACTGCAGAGGTTCAGCTTAAACCTTTTTCTCTATTAAAACATTTAAAATTTCCTATTGGATCAGCATGCTTCTTTTTATCCAACAAATGTTCGTTGACATATTAACAATACAAGAGACTTGCAAAACTTTCTATATTTAATACAAATTATTAAAAATTGAGAATGACTATTCGCTTTAAATTAATGCTATATAATCATACTAAAAGACTGATCTGTAATGAAGAAAAATCTTTTGTATCCCAAAAAAAAATTAGAAAGCTCATTCTTTTATTATATTATATTTTTGGTATGAAAAGAACTCTATCAAGCAATACATCAATTAATGGCAGATATATGTGTTTCTTGTACCTGAATTCCAAACGCACAAGTTGAACAGATTGTCCCAAATTATCCTCGGTCGAAGTAGCTGAAATGCCAAGCAGACCACCAACGGGAGTGAAGTTCACGCAAATCATCAAGAAATCAGCAAGGACTTGCTGAAGTCTGAGACTATCTCCATACAAAGTTTCAGACATTATCTCTTTAGAAAACATATCAACTATTTGAATAGCCCTTCCACTGCTCTTCATAATGACTTGACTCCTAGCTGCAACATATACATCTTGAAGCATGAACTCGGACATTTCCAGGTCCAAATACCTGTAGAAGTTGGGGAAGCAAAGTATAGAATAAGAATGATAATTATCATCAAAATTCATTATACTACTTTCCATTCTACATCAAATGTTTATGTTCAAGAAACCCAAATATAAACTAAGAAGTCCTTGAGCCATTATAATATATTAAATCAGCTTTCAGTCATTCTAAATTCAGGTCATATGTAACAACAAAAAGATAGGTCTAAGAAACACCGTTCTTAGTTCTTACGAAGATACGTCTTATCCTCTCGTTCTACCTATCTTCACGTCTGTCCTAAATTAAATTCAAACCTTGGTTCTATTCAAGTAAAACTAGAACTACCATGTTAAGTACCAACTCATCTAAAACCTTAAGGTGTTAGAGGAAGGCCCAACCGGATCTTTATATTATATTCTAACAGGTTGGGTGGGTTCATGTCAATCCTATTTATTCATGGGCAACTCTCTCAGGCTGGAAGCAAAGCAAAGGAGTGTGCAACAACAATGATAGACCCCAGAGGCTAGATATACTGTGCTTGTTATAAATAATAAGGATATGGTTAAGCAGAAAATATCATGATAAAAGAAACATTTGTGGTGCATTAAAAATATAAATGTCCTGAAAAGTTGATCTTCTCATTGCAAGAAATTCAGACATAAGATACCCGTCAATGATGCTATCAAGATCTGTGTCATCGAGTATCTTGTTGAGCTGAAGCTGGCAGTGGCCACTTGTACGCAGAAGTTTCTTTTCTTCTTCTCCCAAGTTAGCCTCTTCCAACTTTTTTTGAAGAAAATTGATTCCAGCAAGAGGATTTTTTGCTTGCCTTCTCAGATAAGCTAACACTTTCAGTCTCTTCACTGCAGTCTGCTCTGCTAAATGTTGTATATGTAGAGCCTGCTGAAGCTCTTGGCTTACTAACTGCAAAAAGCAAAAGATTCCAGTAACTGCGCCATCTCCATCTACTTTTTTGCTTGCACAAAGCAGACACTCTACATACTTTCCGTCTCGTGCAAAGAAGCCGAAACATATTTTTTCAGACGTCTGACCGGTCATAGCATTGTTCAATGCAACACTAAGATTCACAAAAGCCTCTTTGCTTTTTAGACGACAACATGATGCCTGGACTCCAAAAATCTCCCCAAGAAGCATTTTATCTATAACCTCCTCTCTATGCCATCCAGATAAATCTGACATAGCTTGATTCCACTCAAAACACCATCCAAATTCATCTGTACCAAATATCGGTGGAATCAATGGATTTGGGTTATGCACTATGGCTTTATAATCTCCTTCAACCCGTGTAAATTTATCCATGATGGTCTTATGACCAGTAACATCTTGGGCCACAAAACATACACCAACAACATTGTCATGGAGGCCCCTATTCGCACAAGCGTTAACAACTAAACTAATTGAACCCGAGTCTTCCCTAGATCCGTGGGTTTTGAATTCAAACTGAATACCTTGCTCTTCTTTCCCTGACAAATACAGCACAAGCAAAAAAAAAAAAAAACAGAAAAACATCTAATCAGAAGGAAATATATGCATTGTTGACTTGAAAATGACCAAAAAGATACAATCAGAAGGAAATGAGTGAACTTTTCACTTCTTTTTTTTACTAATAAAAGACACAATCATTTTCTAGTGTTCAATTGCTATCATTTGCATATAAGCTTTGACACTGTGAAACAAGATGAAAACTTATATTTGTTTCTTCAATTTTCATTTACTTTCTTAATTCGGATACAGCTTATACAGAGGTTCACACATAGACAGCTATATACACACACATGCAGATACATAAACAGATATAATATAACACACACACACACACACGCACACATTTCAAATCTTAATGAAATAACAGTGATGCAAAGATAATCCACATGAAAGACTGAAACATCATACCTTGCAGGGCTAATGCCAGCATTGTTTCCACTGTATCGATTGAAGAATCTTCCACAAGAGTGAGCAAATGCTGTCCAATGGCTTTATCTACAGGAAGACCAGTTAACTCAGCAATTTTCGTATTCCACCCATTGACTATTTGATTTGCATCGACCGCGAATATTGGCACTGTAGCTGTTTCAATCAACCGAACCATCTCACTTGTAACTGCTTCTAGCTCCTGCATCCCATCGATATTAAGGTCACTGAGCTTTGTATGGATTGCACTAGTGTTCATACGACTTTCATTGCCATTTGGAACAATTGCTTTTTCATCGTTTAGTGCTTTCCTCAGGATTAGCTGCAAGGAATGGATTGCATCCATCTCAAAGTCCTTCCAAGTTGAGCTCCTAGTCTTTACAACTTCCAGGAAAGCTTTAAAAGAAGACCTTGGGTGCATCTTCCTACCATCATCCTTCTCATCAGGATCGTGCATTGCACCACCCCATCGGATATGACCAGCAGCAGGGGACCTGAACCAGAAAAGCATGTCGTGGGAAGTTATCTTCACAACTGCCATTCCACATACTACATCCCCAAGAGCAAGAGCTCCAGGGAAACCAGCATCATACAGGCTATCTGTACTCAAACCTGTGGAATCCATATGGTACTCGTTGAGCCATGAAACGATATCCATAAGCTGGTAGTCACTTGGAGTAGCACCCAATCTATAAACCTTGTTTTTGAATAATAGGGCAGCCCCATCACATTTTACAAGATCCATCATGTTTGGACTCTGTGACACTATACCTAGAGGAGCATCTCGCATCAGTAAATCGCACAGCAGAGTCTGAGTGCGCAGGATATTCTTTTCAGCTATCTGATTTTCTAATTCTAACTCTTTGCTTACGTGAATGGCAAAAACTTGAGCAAGAAACTCACACGCATACCTTAGAGGAAAAGGCACAAATCTTGGACTTGTGTTATGGCACACCACTAA
Organism: Saposhnikovia divaricata; assembly: GCA_036435485.1. Lineage (NCBI taxonomy): Eukaryota > Viridiplantae > Streptophyta > Magnoliopsida > Apiales > Apiaceae > Saposhnikovia > Saposhnikovia divaricata. Next base: position 129,187,660 of record CM071594.1, on the reverse strand, counting down.
GCCCCAAAGTTTCTTGCTCTTTATGTTATTTGGTTCAGAGTTCTCACCAATTTCATCCGTATCATTGATTACAACTGCCATTACTAGAGAAGCAATAGAATTCATGTTTTCCATGTATTGTTGATGGCAACTATGTGGAGCTCTGAGGGTCGAGCCACACAATGTCAGTTCAAAGGGAAGGTTTTCATCTTGCAGCACTTTTACATTTTTCGCTCGACAATCGCAGATAATACGAACCTTATTCTTCAGGAATAAAAACCGAGCGGCCTGAGGAATATCTGTTGCTGGATAATGCAAGCCCAGATACGGCTCCAGGTCTGGCTTTGTAATTTCAGCTATCACCTCTCCATGATCATCATCGTGAAATTTATAGGCCATCACTCTATCATAACCTGTGAGTTCAAAAACTTCCTGTACCATTGTATCACAAAGCCTTTCCATGCTCCCACCAGATAAAGCCTGTAACCGGTTAACTGCTTTCCTTGCTAGCTTATAAGATTGTAGGGCCCCTGCTGCAGTCATAGGGACTTCGTAAGGCTTGACAGGCTCGAAGTCGATAATCAAACTTCCTGTTACTCTGTGGGCAATTGCATAATATGGTTTCCCTGAAGTTTTACAGTGAACTAATATCGGATTTAACAAATTAATATCAGCAAATCCTACTGCCTTCTGCAAGGCAGCTGCACTGGGGACCGTAAAGATTGTTCTCAGATCAGTTCCAATTCCCAGAATTTGCTGTTCATTGACAGTTGGAACAGCATGATTAACCATCGTGAGCATTTCAGGAGCATTTTCACTATAGGCCATAATTTTAAGAGATTTTTCATCTACTGCTAACAAACAGCCAAAGGACTGGATGAACTTTCCCTTTTGCATTTGATGGAGGTAAGCATTGGTTAACTGGTGGGATTGAACTGATAAATTTTCAGCAGTGGTAACTCGCACTGAGCTTGAGTAGTCAAAAGAACTACCTGACTCTTCATACTCTGCATGGAGCTTTGCATCTATTGTTGTCAGAACAACCCTTGAATTCTGTGTTGCTCTTGCTGAATTGGTGGAAGAGTTTGCAGGTCTTGAGGTTGACATTCTTGCCTAGATCCAATGAAATGTTAATAAGAGCTTTGCATCTATTGTTGTCAGAACAACCCTTGAATTCTGTGTTGCTCTTGCTGAATTGGTGGAAGAGTTTGCAGGTCTTGAGGTTGACATTCTTGCCTAGATCCAATGAAATGTTAATAAGAAAAACGATTACCAACATGAACAAAGCATGCGAGCCACGAAGGCCTTATACGTTAAAACCTAAACATGTATAATTCGTTGATCCATTGGTATACTAGGCACAACAACAAAATATTACTGATCCATATTCCATATTTGTCAGTTAAACAACAGGATTCACCCTATCCATCACCAATAGAATAGCTCAAAGAATTTAGAAATACAGCATAGAGACGTAAAGAGTGAAAAACTATAAATAAACACTCCAACAGAAAATATAGATATCTTCCAGATTCTACTGAACTGTAAGAAAGACACTAAAAATAGAGTTTCCTTTTTCGAGATAACCATCACAGGAACAAATTCAACATCATGCAGAAACTAAGAATCTGATCAATAACCAGTAAAAAGAAAGCATCTTTCTTTATTTTGGCAAGCATATTACTGACATCAACTACATACTCATGCTCATTCAGCTCATACAAAATAAATCATAATTCAAGATTAGCACTTATTCCAAACTACTACCTTGTCTATACATTCAAGAATGACACTGTCACTGCACATGAAAATCAAATAAACAACAACATATACAAATTCAGACAGAACATAATCATAAATTGACAATCTAAGTACCTAACAACATACCATATAAACAAAGCACAATTGAGAGTAAACTTAAATTTCCAATTCTTAGGTAAGAGTTTCAAAAAAATAAAAAAGACCAGAAGCCTAACCTTGTTGAAGCTTGAAGAGGTACAATGAGAAGTGAGGTGGTGAAGATGATTGCAACAGCTTCAAGAAGAGCTTAAAAATGGAAAGCCCAGGTAGGGCCCAAGTATATGTTGGGAAAGTTCATATTCCCATTACACACCTCCTTGAAGCTTGAATCAAGAACCAGTTGATCACTTGAAGAGCAGTACCCCCTAAAAAACCATAAAATAATTTCCAAGATTGTAACTCAAATAATACACTTAGAGATATATTAAAAAAAATGCAGAGAGAGAGAGAGAGAGGGAAAATGAAGACAAAATCTTGAGAGAAGACACTTCTGTGTTGGCAGATTTTTATTTTCCACAATAGGTAACAGGTGACGTTGAAATTTGGCCTAAAGTAGCACAAGTTATGATTTGGATTAGTTGCAAGTACAGTGTTATTATATTTAATGTATCTATAAGTTGGTCCTATACTTGTCCTAATCAAATACTTCCTTGGGTTCCAAAATACAAGTCTTTTTAAAAAAAATTACACATTTTAATAAAATATTAGTTGCATGATATATTAATTCTTATGTCCATTATAAATATATTGATGTTTAAGAATATGAACTATTTTATATTTTTGATCATTTCTCTTTCATTATTATACAATTTTCAAAAAGGATAATTTTAAAAAAAATGATCACAAATTTATATTGTAAATTGAAAATGAACATGTATTATAAAAAAATCTCTCTAAAAAAATTACTATTGTGAGACGAGAGACTAAACCAAACCAAACCAAACATACCCAGTATATCCCGCTCAGAGCAGGGTCTGGGGAGGGTAGGATGTACGCAGACCATACCCCCACTTTTAGAGCGGGGAGGCTGTTTCCGTGAAGACCCTCGGCTGAGTGCACAACATACATAGAGTGTGGTAAATACAGCGAAAATGATACGGAAATGGACAATGACATACCTGAGGCCCATGGCGTTCTCCACATGGGGCATACCTACCTGCGAGGATTTATGATACTCCTAGCTAGATGCGCTCCAACCACACGGAAAGACCCGCACCGAGCAAAGCTCCCTGCAACTGCAAAACCAGAAAATAGAAGACACTAAAAACGAAAAGTGAGAACGCTAAAGCCGAACTTCTAAAAAATCGCTAACCGAGACAAGGCAACTCTGAGGCTCTCGACAACAGAGCCACAACCTAAAAGGGAATCCACCACTCTGATACGCCGCCTCCAAGAAGACCTATCCGCGAGCATGGTCTCATTTAAGTCTAAGGCCTTCAAATCCATCCTGAGTTGCTCTTCCCACGACCTCCTCGGCCTGCCTCTCCTCCTCGCCCCAACAACCGCCAGACTCTCGACCCTCCTAACTGGGGCTTCCGCCAGCCTCCTTCGAACGTGGCCGAACCATCTCAACCTTCCTTCCCTAACTTTCGCAGATAAAGGCGCCACTTCAAGCTCGCTCCTAAACAACGAGAGACTATTGATAACAATTTGAACGTGACAAGTTGTCGTTTCAATAAGAACCTACATATGAAAGAAAGTTGGGTAAAATGATAATAATTTTAGTATGATAATATGTTTGACACTCTAGAATAATGTAGTTATTTTTAGGATAAAAGTCATTTTCAATTGAGTACGAACCTATGCATGTGTAAACGGAAAAAATGAGAAATATTTTGGCAAAGAGAGAGAGAGAGAAAAGAGGTAGTTATTTGGGTTTTTATTTAAGCTACTTAAGGAGGTGATAATTTTGGATTTGAATAGGTAAATATCTAAACTTTAGGGGAAAAAGAAAAAAAAAAGATGGGTGTAAAAAAGAAAGGACGGGGGGAATCATGTTTTATTCAAAAGAAAAAAGGAGCGAGGGGGTGATTGGGGTTCACGTGGAGACCTCATCCTACTGTGTGTTCTTGTCTGGGTTCTGACATGAAAGATAAACATGAATATTGTTGTGTTAGATTGTTGTGGCAAGTAGTGGGAGCAGATTATTAAGTTTAAATGAATCAAAATACAATTACGGTTTGAATACGAACATAATCGATCTAGGAAAATATTTCTCGCACATTAGTGAAAAAAATATCCCAAGTAGTAGTGGTCTTTTAGACAAGAGGAGTACATTTTACAAAGACGTTCCTAAATCCCAAGTACTGGTCTTTTAGACCAGAGGTGTACATTTTACATTGTTACAATAAAAATTAAAATTTGTAGTAGTAATACTAATACATAACGGGTTATATTTGCACTTAAAAAAGGGATGGACAATTATAAAAGATACACTGTCATAGGCACCGTTTGACCTCCTTAAAAATAATTTATAAATTACCTATTTTGAATTTTTTTTATACATACATATTTTTTCTAGGAAAAAATATTTATGAGAAATTGAATATTTGCTATCTTACAAAACTAAGTTACTTATTACAGAAAAATATATAAATTTACATATATTTTTTAAAATAAATAATTTATTTTTGAAAAATTAAATTTTCCAAACAAGACCATAGCACTGGGACTTAAAATGAGTAGTACAGTGGTACGATTGTTTCATCCCATTTTCCACATCTCTAAATTATTGACTCTATGTAGTACAATACATGTTTTGGGAACACTGTAGCACGTGATCATGTCCCTACCCGCACGTGATTGCGGAACCATAGCTTCGTCTGTAGGGTTTAGAGTTTATACACATGCACGGACTGTGACACGGATTTAAGATCGTAAATGAACCTATCCATTCGTGAATAGTTTGGTATTTGGTTTTAAAAAAGCTCACTTCGATTTGATTTATAAAAATGAGTTGATTATTATTTTAAGAATCGATTTATAAACGAGTTAAACTTGATTACAGTAAAATTCAATTCAATAATTCGCGAACAAGATCGATTGACGTGCTCCTAAACATGCAAATATGTAATTCAAAGACCAAAATAGGTTATTTTAACACAACAATTACATTTATAATTATTTTTTCTATAAATTTCTACTTCCGATTTATATAATATCAAGAGATAATATAGTAGATGTATAATCTATGTCAAAATTTACATATCAGATTGTAGTTTCTATGTAAGAAGACTAATATTTCTGTATGACTATGAAATTTTATAAATTTTATGTAAAAAAAATAGTATTTATATATGATTATGATGACAGTAACGATTGATAATATTTTAAGTTTACAATGTATAGATTAAACTTAATTTATATTATTTTGTAAGAAAACCAATATTTTTTTTTTACAATTTACAAAAAAAGAATCAATTTTTAAGTAGATTACAAGTTTCTGGTGAAATATTAAATATCACAAATATTTAAGATTTATTTGTTAATATAATTTCGTGAACGAGCTCATGGATGAGTTGTTCGAAGTAATAGTTAATGAGTTTGCTCGTGAAGACATTTTTTCTTAACGAACCGAACTCAAATACATATTCTGGCTTGATTCAAGTTTGAACTCGAGTTCGAATTCAAAAATTTCTTAACAAACGATACATAAATATTCTAAATTTTGACTCGGCTCGTTTCATTTACATCCTACATGGATTACAAAATTCACTTGTTTACAGTTCTGAACCAAAATTTTAAAATAAGTGGAGAAAATATGGTAAATTCATGTATCACTCTTCTGCACTGCCTGTTATAAATCACATTACTAGGTTAGCATATGTTGTATGGCAAATCATAATCAGTGCAGCAGTACATAGTCTGAAACTGTACAATTAACAAGTCAATGTTCAATATCAAGAAAATAAAAGTTTGAAAAAGGCACCCGAGAAGTAGGAATTCAATATGCCCAACAGTGACATTGATTTTTTAAAGAAGGAAAGGTAAAAATAGAGGAAAGACAATTGAAGGCGAAGAAAAGAAATAAGAAAAGGAATAATAAGAGAAATTAGAGAGAGTTGATAAGAGAGTTGACCAGACCGGCAGGATGGATACTTTTCAAAATGGGATATAAGAGCATCTTCAACCGTGAAGAACCCTTACTTAAAAGTGAGTTTGTATTACCATAAATAAGAATTATGGAGAATATGTAAAAAAAAAAATCGTCTTCAATAGGTCATTCTTGATAGCTAAAATTCTTGAAGTGGCGACTAACTTTTTTTTTTCTTTTTCCCTTTTGTTCGTTATTCGCATCAAAAAGTTATTCCGACAATTTTAGCCTAATTTGTTTTCTTAACACATGAGTATGGATTAATAATAAATTAGTGAAAACTTTTTATATAAAAGATATGGTTTTTTGAAAATAAAAGTAAAATAATCAATTTATCTAAGTTGAAGAGGATCGAGAGCAATTTTCATGGATAGAAAAAACATGTTTTAAATATTTTTTTTACAATTTGCAGTTCTTAGAATTTTTTCAAGCATAAGCTTGATCACAGATAAAATAAACATATTTTTACTTGATTTTTTTTACTTTGTTTACATACCATAATATTTTACTATAAAGGAAAAAAAATTGAATTTATAAAAAACCTATTTTTATAAATCAAAATTCAAATTTGTTTTTCTTTTATAGTTAAATATTATGTTAGCATTTTTAAACAAAATAAAAAAAATAAAAGAATCAGAAATATGTTTAATTTATGTATAAATCCCTGTTCGGTAAACTTTTACAAAATTTATATTTTATACCTTTTGGGTCTAAAAACCATATTTCAGTAAAAAAAAAAGTTTAAATTCTTTTTTTTATGTAAATGTATTGTGGTTAAATTGGTGCATGAATGAAAAAACAAAAATAATTTATGTCAAAACATATTTTTTTTACCCTTAAAAATTAGTGTGCTAACAACTACAAAATTAGAGTAGAAAGGAAAAAAAAGGGATGCGATGATAGAGAAAATTACCAAAATACTCATATTTGAGCATGTCTGACCCTATTTACTGACGGGACACGTCAAATCGTGTACCGTGATATGAGGGGTAATACGGTATTTCGTCTTCGGTAACAGTGCATGATACGGTACACGATGTAACGTGTTCTGTGTAACACGGTGTACTGTGTCTCGTGTTAGGCGGGTGCGCAGCACAAATACGGTACACGCTCTTCCGTATCATGTATAACACGGAAGACCGTGTTCCGTATCCAGCTAATACGGTAGACCGTGTAACGTATTCAGCTAATACGGAGGCCGAAACTCCGTATCCCGTCGGTATTTCAGACCATTTTTTCCAGAATCAGTATTTTGGACCACTTGATCCCAAAAATGATTATTTTGGACCATCACCCGCGATGATATAAAATTTATAATTACGAAGCAAATAAACAAAAAAAAAATTATGTTTATTTGCGACCATGCCTATAAAGCCATTTTAAATGGCTACCTCCCAGATTTTTTCCTTTGTCAGTCTTTGAACATGCAGGGCCAAAAAAATAAATGTAAAAATATTTATTTTTTTATTTTTTTTCATAAACATGGATAAACAAATTTAGAGGACGGCTACACTTGCACAACACGTCAATACTCTCTCTAATGAGAATCACCCGCCCCATCTCCCTCTAACCCTAATCGCCCACATCTCCTTTCTTCTCATCTCAATTCTCTCCCCCCCTCTCCTTTATACCAATTTCAATTCCTAACCGCACTTTCTCCATCCACACATCACCTCTTCCCTTGTTTTTTAATTTTTCTATCAATAAACATCCTATTTTGTTTTGTTTTCTTCTTCAATAAAATTGAGTTTGGGATTTTTCGTTTCTGCTGTTTGAGTTATTATTTGTGTGTTTGAGTGTCTCTCTTTGTGCGATGTGTCTCGCTTTATGCGTTGTGTTGGTTGTTGATAAGTGCATATTTTTGCATATTTTTATTAGCTATTTATTGCTTGAACTCGTATTATAATAATTTATTTTGTTGCATTTCAGGAAATTCGTGAATAAATAAAGAAATGACAAAATAAAGAAATAAAGAGCAAGGAAGGGAAAAAGAGGAAGAAAAAGGACTTAAATGAAAAAAGGAAAAAGAATTAGGAGTTTGGAGGAAAAGGAATCTTTCAAGACACATGGAAGGTGGAGATCATCCCAACACACTAAATAAGTGTATGGCCAAGATCCACTCAACAAAGCTTAAGGAGGAAGGAAACAATTGGATGACTAGGATTTCTTCACCACATTAGAAGGTGTATGGTGGAGATTCACCCAACATACCCCTAAATCCTAATTCTTATCCTATAAATACCCCATTACCCCCTTGTATTTAAAAACCTAGATTTTGGGGTAGTTTTAGGCTAGTATAAATTTTTTCTTTTCTTGTTTTGTAGTTCTAAATTTTGTAAACACTTTCCTTTTATTAATGTAATTTCAAGTTTCCTTTATTTTTTTCGTTTTGCTCTCTTGTTTATGTTGTCTCATTTTCGTTATTTTCGTAAATCTGATTAGTGGACAAAGTAGCGAAATGCTAACCACTTGAGGTTGAAAGTAACGAAATTTTAATTTCTTGTTCTTAGTTTATAAATCATAGTTGAGCCCCTTTAAATCTCAATTTTATTATGGGTATTAATTAATTTTAATTTTCGTCTTGGTAGCGTAATTTAGGGTCTCTAATATTTTAAGTTTCGTTTTTATTCCTTAAATTTCATTTTGAGTTCGGTAGTTGGATTTTATTTTTGCTCAGAAATTTAGAATAATTAAAATAAAATCAAAAAAATAGTGAGCTTATTAATCTTCTGTAAATTATTTTCTGTCTTTTTGGTTTTAATTCGAACCAATTCCTCTGTTTTCTCAGCTCTATCAAACCCATTTCACTTTCTTCTTCTCCTTCGAATGAAAACACAGAAACCCCCGCATCTTCTCTTTCCCTTTCTTTTCTGCTAAACCCCTCTCCCCATTTCATTCTTCTTCGATTAAAATCTACAACTCCCCTGATTTTTTTGTTTCCTTTTTCCTTTCTTCTTCCCCTGATTTTTGATTACGTTTCTGGGTCTTTTGTTACCGAGTTCCTTTTTGTGTTGGTTTTACTGCATTTCTGTTAATTGCCGAGTTCGCTGCGAGTTTGACGAGTCATCACCTGGTGTTGAGTTGTGTTGTTATGTTGGTGTTTTCTGTTGGTCCCAAGTTGCTGAGTTGTTTTCTTGAATCACTGAGTTTTGTTTACTTTGTGCTGGGCTTAGTTTTGCTGTTTGTACGCATTAGAATCCATGATTACAATTTACTGTCAAGTTATGGTTCACTGAATTTGCTGTTGATTGCGTCTCTGAGTCTTATGTGTTTCAATTCGTTTTCTGAGTTGACTCGCTGGTTATTCACTGAGTTTCTTGTCCGAGTTAGTCATTGAGTCCGAGTGCTGTTTTGCTAATGGTTCTTTGCTCCGTTTTCATTTTCTGAGTTCATAGTCCAGTTACTGTTTGTTTGCTTTTCCGAATGCTGTTTTGCTGTGTTGTTGTCGAATTCTCAGTTGCTGAAATTGCTGTTGCCTGGGAAATGTTTAGTTTAATGGCTGTTGAATTTTGTTGTTTCCTAATGGTGTTAAGTTTCGAATTGCTAACTACTGGGTGTTTTTGAGTTGCAATACAGTCGAATGGTAGTGTAGTTTTGTGTTTTGTGTCTTGTTTCAAGTTTTTAATTTTTGTTGGTTTATTGAGTTGGATTGCTGATATGCTGGCTTTTGGTTTGTTGTTGGCTTAGTTGTATTTACAAACGAATCATGTTAAATCTTTATTAAAATTTTCTGTAAATAAAATCAAATTTTAATTCTAAGAGTGTAATTCAAAATTCAGTTTTTGTTAGTTTAAAATTATAATAAATTAAATTTTCTTTTAAAAATGGTTTTAAGAATTAATTAATAAAAATCCAAAATTTTCCAAAACCCAAACTTGTTCTAGTTCGATTAAATTAAAAATTAAGTTCTTGCGAAAATTTTAGTCTCTGTGGATCGATATCTCAAATATTAAAACGATGAAATGGTGCGTTTGCAATTTTAAATCTTTATTTTTAGCACATCAAGTTTTTGGCGCTGCTGCCGGGGACTAATTATTTTTCGCGCCTTGATTTTTAATTTTTCGGATTAGTTTTACTTGTCTTATTTTTGTCTCGTTTTTTAAGGAAAGTTGGAAATTTCGGGAATCTCCTTTCGAAGCTTGGAAAAAATGGGAATTTTTGGAAGCATGCTTCGGTAACCCGTATTTCTCTCTTTTCGCCTTTTTATTATTTTAGAAAATCACAAAAAAAATCAAAAAAATCACAAAAAAAAATTGAAAATTTAAAATCCAAAAAAGTTAGTTAAAAATTACATAATTGTTGCATCATGCATTTAATCACTTAGGGCACATCATCTAGATTTTTATTTTCTTGTTTTTAATTTTTCGTACCTTTTAAATTTTGGTGATCGCTGGAGGACCCAAAGGTGCGTTAAATTCTTTCTTTTGTTTAGATTAGAGCACGTAGTTTAAAGCATCCATAAATGTTTATAGTTTTTTTATCACGTTGTTTATTGCATTCATTTGTAAATAAATCTTAAGGGCAAAACCACTCACAAGATAAGGGAAGGGATTTCATCACTTTTTCCTTGGCCCAAAAACAATTAATCCCTCATTTTGCGTGCTCTTAGCCTTAATAAAATTAAATTAGACATGGCCCATATGATTTTCGCGCTCAATTAGGAAGGTACCTAAAAACCGACGTAATCTTTAATTATTCCGACTCTTTGGTGTCTAGGTAAGCGAAAGCTTACCTGGCCAATTAGAATTTGGTGTCTAGGCTGGTGTTTAGCCTCTTGGCAATGTTTGCACCTACCTGGCCAAATCGGTTCGAATCATTTTTGATTTACCGAATTTTTGGTGGTCCTTAAAGTTAGGAGCAAGGTCTAGTTTATTTTCTTAAGGAACCCTAGATCTAGAATTTTTCTTTTGATTTTTCACCCTTTCTTTTGCTTGTTTAATTTATCGCACTTATTTGCTACTTGTTTTCTTTCGTGGTTTATGCGAACTACTTTGTTTAGGGATAATTCTACTAGGCTAGTGAGATCATTTGAGATTTCTTCCTCTTTTGAATCTGAGTCTTTAGAAAATTCCGAACCAGTAGTAACCATGACCATGTCTCTTAAGGACCATTGCTATCCCACCCGTTCTGCCCAACCCTCGTGTATCACTCTTCCTCCCATTAATGGTAATAATTTCGAGATTAAAGCTCACCACATTATTATGTTACCTAAGTTTACCGGGAGCGATGGTGAGGATCCCTATCTTTTTCTTCATGAATTCGAGGAAGTTTGTGCCTTACAAAAACTCCAACAATTAACCAAGGACTCGATTAGGCTTAGGCTCATTAATTTCTCTCTTAAAGAAAATGCTAAAAAATGGTTGTATAGCCTACCGGTTAATTCTATTTCAACTTGGGAGGGATTCGTGGTCATTTTTCTTAAAAAATACTTTCTGAACCATAAGACTACGAGTATCACAAACGAGATAAACCAATTTCATCAAAAAGAAAACGAGTCTTTCTGGAAATATTTTGACCGTTTTAAAAATTTGTTGTCCCAATGTCCCCACCACGGAATAGAAAAATAGAGACTTTGTAAGATTGTCTACGAGGCCTTAGATATTCCAACAACCGCTTTGTTAGAGTCTATGTGCCAAGGTAAATTCATGGAGAAAAATGAGGACGAAGAGTTGGCGTTTTTCGAAGAGTTAGCCGAGAAGACTATATTGTGGGAGTCTACTAGGGAACCTAATAAGACCAACGAGTCGTCTAGTACATCAAGGGGTTCGCATTCGATTGGAAATTCGATTGCAACCGATGCCAAATTAGCTACTCTAACTAGAAGACTCGAAGCCCTAAAAACTAGTAAGGCCCCATCACAAGTGTCTATGTGCTCTAATTATAATCAGGGTTTTCCGGACTTTCCCGGTTGTGATCAAGTTATTGCGGTGTTTCAACCAACCCCTAGGAACGACCATTTTGCACCGACCTACAATCCCGGTTGGAAGAATCACCCAAATTTCTCGTGGAACCAAGGCCAAAACTAAAAATCTCCGCCACCTTCTTTTCAACCTCCTTCTTTTCAAAAGCCCAATCAAAATTCGTACCTGACTCAATATCATGGTCCTTATCCAACTCAAGCTCCCGCCCACCCTCCCGGCTTTCATGAGTCGGATAAGAGACTTAACTCCTTGGAAAAGACCCTTGATGCGCTTTTAAAATCAACAACTAATTTGGCTCAATATCAACAAACCTTCATGCAAACCATGACTCAAGATAGGCAAATTTTGAATGCTAGTACTCATGCCATATCTAAGTTAGAGGTTCAAGTGAGCCAATTAGCCAACGCCATGTGTGAGCGAGAAAAGAATAAACTCCCGAGTCAGCCTGTGGTCAACCTTAAATTTCCTCTCAACCAAAGACCTCACGAAAATGTTAATGCTATCATCTCTTTTAGGTCGGGAAACCAAGTTTATAATCAAGTAGGTGTCGAGTCTCTCGAAGAAGAAAAGTCCAATGTTGAACCGAACCCTAGCCTTGATCACTCCACACAAATCCCGATTTTCGAGTCACCAGAATCTTCTTGTAAACCACCTTCACCTAGCACATCTTCATTTGTCGTTCCACTTTCAAAATCCAATCCGGATGTGTCTAGAGAACGAGTCTTTAAGCCTAAAGCTCCTTATCCTCAAAGACTCTTTTCAAATAAACAATCGGCTCAAATGGATAAGATTTTGGAAGTCTTTAAGCACGTTGAGGTCAATATTCCTATTTTAGATGTCATTCAACAAATTCCCTCTTATGCTAAGTGTCTAAAAGATTTGTGTACTCATAAGTGATCCACTCATGTTCCTAAAAAAGCCTTCTTGACCTCTCATGTTAGTTCAATTCTTTCGAATCAAATTCCCGTGAAATATAAGGACCCCGGTTGTCCTACAATTTCATGTGTCATAGGCAATACCTTTGTGGATAAAGCTTTACTTGACTTAGGTGCTAGTGTGAATCTCCTCCCATTTTCGGTCTATCAAGCCCTAGGTTTAGGTGAACTTAAAAAGACGAACATGAAACTTCAACTAGCTGATCATTCTGTTAAAATGCCTAAGGGAATAGTAGAAGATGTCTTGATTAAGATTGGCGATTTTATCTTCATATTTGACTTTGTCGTTCTCGAGACTCAACTCGTCACGAATATTAAAAACCAAATTCCGATCATTCTAGGACGAACTTTAACTTGCTACATCGAATGCCTTGATTAATTGTAGGAATGGTTCAATGAAACTCACCTTTGGTAACATGACCGTTGACCTTAACATTTTTAATATAGGAAAAGAACCCAACGAGCTTTTTGAGCAACCAAGAGGGGTCAATGTGGTCAACAAGTTTGTCACATGGACTAGCTTTGAGGATAGTGATATTGAGTCTCTTCTCAAAGAGGATTTCAAAGTCAACTCTGCTTCTAATCAAGAGTATAATGAGTCGTTAAGGGATATGACCTCGGAAGAGATGTTGAGAGAGTTGGAGGACATTTGTTCTAAGTGGGAGACCCCAACCGAGGTTGTTAGTGTTGTGGCCGTTGTTAAGAGTCCCGTAGGAAAACCTCTCACATTTGACTCAACTTTGTATCTTCCCGAGTTTTACCAACAGCCCTTAGGAAAAGATGGATCATTATCTTATGTCATTACTAGTGACTCAACCCATGACCAAACTTTCATTATCTCTAATTTGCTTAGTCAAAATGAAGAAGCCTTAAGTTGGTTTAGGGAGAACATTAGTAAAACTTGTTCGATACGGTTGAATGATTCCATGTTGCTTGAAAAAGTCTTTTCTAATCGAAATTTTCAAAAATGTCTTGATTCTTTCTCAAAGCTGCATCCCAAATTTTCCCACCGGCATCGGCTAATTTAGTTTTATTTCTTTGCTGCCCCTCGTGAAAGATTGGTATGGGGGAGGAATTGTGTGCGTGAGTTGTGTTAAATAGTTGTTTTTCTTATTCGTTCGTCTCTGCTTCTAATCAAGAGTATAATGAGTCGTTAAGGGATATGACCTCGGAAGAGATGTTGAGAGAGTTGGACGACATTTGTTCTAAGTGGTAGACCCCAACCGAGGTTGTTAGTGTTGCGGCCGTTGTTAAGAGTCCCGTAGGAAAACCTCTCACATTTGACTCAACTTTGTATCTTCCCGAGTTTGACCAACAGCCCTTAGGAAAAGATGGATCATTATCTTATGTCATTACTAGTGACTCAACCCATGACCAAACTTTCATTATCTCTAATTTGCTTAGTCAAAATGAAGAAGCCTTAAGTTGGTTTAGGGAGAACATTAGTAAAACTTGTTCGATACGGTTGAATGATTCCATGTTGCTTGAAGTCTTTTCTAATCGAAATTTTCAAAAATGTCTTGATTCTTTCTCAAAGCTGCATCCCAAATTTTCCCACCGGCATCGGCTAATTTAGTTTTATTTCTTTGCCGCCCCTCGTGAAAGATTGGTATGGGGGAGGAATTGTGTGCGTGAGTTGTGTTAAATAGTTGTTTTTCTTATTCGTTCGTCTTCGTCATCCCTTGTCAGGTATTATCTCTTCATTCTACTTTACTCATTTCTCTTGCTTTTGCATACATTGAGGACAATGCATGATTTAGGTATGGGGGAGGGTTTTTAGTGTTGATAGAGTGTATTATATATATACTTTATAGGATTTTGTTCCCACATTTACGGTGCTTTTGTGAATAATCGTGTGGATTTAATTAGTTTTTGATGAGTTTGTCGCAGGAAATAAAGAATTGCCAAGTTTGAAGGAGTTTAATGATTTTACGGTGTTTTTAGCTCAAAAGAATTATTTTGTGAACTTCCGAGAAGAGACAATTAAATTGTGGTTCGTTGCTAGAGTTTTGGAGTAGAATTTTGTGCTCAACAGAATTGTCTAAGCAAGGCTATTTCTGCTCAAAGGGTTGAAGAAATGTCGATTAAGGGTGTAGTTTCCGTCGTTTTGGAGTTGACTTATGATAAGGAATGAAGAATGGAGGCTAATGTCAGTTACCAAGATGTATACAAGTCAAGAAGGATTAAAGAAGGAAGCTCATGCAAAAGGAACGAGAAGAAAACGCTGAAAAACGAAGAAATAATGCAGAAAAAATCCATCAGATTCCAGCCAGGCAGTCTGCACAAGATTTCGAGCAGACTGCACCAGAAATGAGGTTTTTATATAGATTGCGCCCGTGCAGACTGCCCCAAATTCGCGCAGGGTGCGCCAGAAGTCGCTGAAAAATTACAGTTTTGACCTTTTTACGATTTTGACCATATCTTGAGTTCTACAAGTCCGTTTTGGACGATCTTACAGTCCACGCGAAGCTAACGAGATTCTCTATCATTCTAAAGTGGTCCAGATGTCAAAACACGAATGGAACGGCCCAGAAATACTGAAGAAAAGGTAGCTACGAATTTTCCTTCAAAACAGAATCAGTTTAGGAAACGTAATTCTATTATAATTCTATTTTTGGAGGATATTTTCTTGCTGGGCAAGACTTGGAGTGACTATATAAACACATCTAGGGTATAGTTTTGGGGATCGGAAAAACTATTGTACACACTACAATTTTGTAAGATCTTTTGGAGATTTTTGGGAGAACTTTTATTTTCTTTGAAGATTAAAGGTTTTTCTCTATTCTTATAATTATGTGTTCATCTTATAATTCTTGTTTTGTTAATTCAATTATGAGTGAGTAGATTATTAATCTAGGGTTAAGTTGAACCCTAGTTATGATTAATGTGTGAATTTCCAACTCCCCAATTTGATTGTTTAATTGCTCTTGCTTATTGAGTTGTTTAAATTAACAATTACAAATCAGACGTGATTATGTGTATTGTTTGAACCAATATCTAATTATCAGCGAGAGTTGGATTTAGATGGTTGTGATTTATCCAATAAGAACATGAAATTCTCCATGAGAATAGGTAGAATGAATTGTTAGGAAATTAGGATGCTGTGATTAATGTCTCTAAATTGCATGATACCATGAGAATAGGTTTGATTGTATTTGAGAGAAGCCATTAATACTCGAGAGGGGTTATTGGTATTTATAGGGCGCATCTTTCCTTTTGAGTAATATATATGATTAATTAGGGAGGAAATTCACGATCGCATTAATTCATGCTAGTGGGGATACCAAATTCTGGATGTTTTTAATACTTGATTAATATAAACACAATTCTCTTTAGTATAAAATTAGTTAATAATTTCTCAAAATTTATTGTGTTACTTGCTTAGCCGAATTAAATCAGAAATAACTGGTGATTGATACGTTTGTCTCTGTGGGATCGACTCTGACTTACCCTACTACATAGTTAGAAGGATTTGTTAGAAATTATTATTTGATAGGCACGCGATGGCCTTGTCAAATTTTTGGCGCCGCTTCCGGGGACAAAGCAGTGTTAGATTAGTTAATTTTTGAGTTAATTTGGCTTAGTCTTTTTGTTGGGTTGATTTGGCTATTATTCTTGTTCCGTTTTATCCTTTGCTTGTGGATTTTCTTGTTTCTTGCAAAATTTGAGTTTCAGCTTCCACCAACAAGAAATTAAGCAAGTGAATGGAGGGATAAGAAGAACGCATGGAGGCATTGGTTAGGACTATGCAGGCATTATCTCAAAAGATCGATGAAATTGAGTCAAGAACTTCATATTTGGTACCTACTTGTGAAGTTTGTGGTATACAAGGACATGCTCAAAATTATTGCCAATATAACACCCCTTATTACCTAAACCAAGCACACTATTGGGATGGTAATTTTCATTACAATACTCATTACCACACTGATCAAAGACCACAATACCATCCTTATTCCGAAATTTACAATTCTAGTTGGGAAAATTATTCTAATTTTTCCTACCAAAACAATCCACCTCAACCACAAAAGTCTAGCTTGGAAACTGCCTTGGAAACTTACCTCTCTTCATGTGCTCCAAACCAACAATTTAATGATCAATTTGAAGAGATATCAGTTAGTCCATGCCAAGCTCAACCACCTCAAATCAACTACTCTCAGCCACCATAAAAATCTAACTTGGAAAATCTTGTGGAAGGATTTATTGCTGCACAGCTGAGCAAGAATGTAGAAGTTGAGACAAGTCTCAATGAGATGAAAACTCACAACAAGTTGATTAAAAATTCATTGGCTCAACTAGCTCAAGAGGTAACTGAATTCTTTGAGATGCGCACTCAAACGGAGAAAATACCAATGAGTCAATTTGATGATGCAACTTTGTCGAGTGGTAAGGAGTTCAAAGAGTCACAAAACGAGGTTAGTAATAGTAAGCTAATTTTTTATGATTATGATGATGAAGATGATGATTTTGAAAGCCTCACTCCTATTGACCAATATGCTTCTCAAGAAATTAACTCGTGTGAAAACTCGTTTGATAGTAATGAGATTGATTTCTTAGATGACTCTTTTTGCACGCTATTTGATGAGGATGATAGTATGGCTGTGGTAGATATAAATTTGAATAAGGATATTGTGATTCCAATTGTAGTAGATGAGATAGAACCGAATTTGGATAAACTTGAATTAAATGATGTTAAAATTGAAAATATGTGTGTGCCTTTTGTCGACCCAATTTGGGAGGAATTTGTGAAAAGTAACTAAAGCCATGTTGGAGATGATTTTTCTAAATACTTTCACATGCTGAAAATTCTTGAGCATCACATGAGCCTCACATGTCAATTTCTATATCTTCTTGGTTATTTAATTGGTGCTCACATCATTAGATTAATTCGAATTAGGAGATATGTACATTTGTTTGCCTTTTCACCTAATTGATGATCTAGTTATTGATAAGAGTGTCGGGCTAACGACGTTAAACAAATGCGCTACTTGGGAGGCAATCCATGGATTCTGTATACATTGGAGGACTGGTGCACTTCATGCTTCGGCATAGGGGAGTATTTCTTCTTTCTTTTAATTAGTTAAAACACTTAGTATTGTGTCATTGAGGACATTGCCACATTTAAGTGTGGGGATGTGTTCTTTGTAGTAGCATATTATTATAAAAAAAAATTAAAAAATTGAAAAATACCAAAAATAATTCTAGCCATGTGAAGATTACTTACGTAAATGCACTCATGCATGCTTAGAAATCTTGTGTTTATGGATGATTTTGATTGAGAAGTGATATGTGATGTTCTTGTGCATACACGTACACTAGTAAGTAGAAACTAGTAGACTTATTGAATGTGCTAAATGATTAGAATGACATGAATATGTGCAAGGTAATTTGGTCTATATGCTTTGAATACAAGTAGGTGTGTTAGAGAGGCTGTTACTTTGGGATTGATTATGCTTTGTCACACCAAGTGAGTTTTGAGCTTATAATGCATATCTTTTGCATGATTATTCGTTTGCTTGAGTGTCCACTTGTCGTTTGCATTGATAGCACTTGCTTGAAGTCTTTCTTGGGATGCATGACATTAATTGATGATAAGATGATAAAGGCAATTAGGTATAACCTCATATTTCCCATAATTCCAAACCATTTATACATGATCAATTAGTTAACCCTTTGAGCCTAATCCTATTCTTTCGGTGACACACCATGTACTTGCCTATATCCTTTTCTTGTATTGGCCTTAGAGTAATTTTTGATCCTAAATTGTCAAGGGTTAGTATTGTGCTTAAGGAAGTAATAAGGTGTGCAAAAAGGGGGTTTTATTGATGATCATAATTTTTGGGAATATTTAGGGGTTTGGTTGTTAGCTTGTTAGTCGAAGTTTGAGTTCATATCTTTTGGATCATTGTTCTTGCTATTATTTAGCTCTCTAAAAAAAAAGAAAAAAAGGAAAAAAATAAATATGAGACCATACTTATCTTTTGTGATCCTACTTTGATTCGACTAGACAAGGTGTTTATTGGACTATGATAAAAGTTCAAGTGTGGGGAAGTATTTATTGGTTTTAATAAGTATGGGAGTTGTTTTAATTTCATTGTCAGGTACTAGCTTTTGACTTAACCTTCTTTGGATTTCTTGACGTACCTTATCCCTAGCCCCGTTACAACCTTATAAAAGACCTTTTGATTGTCATCGACGATGTATGTTGCGTTAAAGGTTAGATTGATAACAAGGGCGAAGCATGTTTATGATATTGTTAGAGTTGAGTGAAACACTTACCCTTTGTTTTGAGTGAATATTTTTTTTGTGAGTGAATGGTGAGTTTTTGCTTTTGGCATAGGAGATCCCAGATTTTGTCTCAAAGATGTGCTCTTGTGTGCATAGCATGTTTACCAACCATTTCTTACATTTGACATGAATTTCTATGATATTATGCATCTTCTTTGAGTAGACTATGTGGATACTTGCACTTTAGACACCAAGACATTGCATTTTCATTTTGATTCTTAAGCGGATGTGACATGATAGGACGGGTGTGTATGGTGTTGTGTTAATGTGTGGTCTTTTGCATGAGCTAGATGAATTTTGTGGGTATATTCACTATAAACCCTCACGAGACCTTACTCATCCACTAGGGCTACTTAGGGGTTTAAAGGGCTTGTTGCATATGCCAAATGCAACCGTGATCACCTACGGAAGTGGTACTAATTAGTTAGTAATAATTATTATGTTAGTTTGCACGAGGACGCGCAAGGTGCTAAGTGTGGGGATATTTGATAGAGTGTATTATATATATACTTTATAGGATTTTGTTCCCACATTTACGGTGCTTTTGTGAATAATCGTGTGGATTTAATTAGTTTTTGATGAGTTTGTCGCAGGAAATAAAGAATTGCCATGTTTGAAGGAGTTTAATGATTTTACGGTGTTTTTAGCTCAAAAGAATTATTTTGTGAACTTCCGAGAAGAGACAATTAAATTGTGGTTCGTTGCTAGAGTTTTGGAGTAGAATTTTGTGCTCAACAGAATTGTCTAAGCAAGGCTATTTCTGCTCCAAGGGTTGAAGAAATGTCGATTAAGGGTGTAGTTTCCGTCGTTTTGGAGTTGATTTATGATAAGGAATGAAGAATGGAGGCTAATGTCAGCTACCAAGATGTATACAAGTCAAGAAGGATTAAAGACGGAAGCTCATGCAAAAGGAACGAGAAGAAAACGCTGAAAAACGAAGAAATAATGCAGAAAAAATCCATCAGATTGCAGCCAGGCAGTCTGCACAAGATTTCGAGCAGACTGCGCCAGAAATGAGGTTTTTATACAGATTGCGCCCGTGCAGACTGCCCCAAATTTGCGCAGGGTGCGCCAGAAGTCGCTGAAAAATTACCGTTTTGCCCTTTTTACGATTTTGACCATATCTTGAGTTCTACAAGTCGGTTTTGGACGATCTTACAGTCCACGCGAAGCTAACGAGATTCTCTATCATTCTAAAGTGGTCCAGATGTCAAAACATGAATGGAACGGCCCAGATATACTGAAGAAAAGGCAGCTACGAATTTTCCTTCAAAACAGAATCAGTTTAGGAAACGTAATTCTATTATAATTCTATTTTTGGAGGATATTTTCTTGCTGGGCAAGACTTGGAGTGACTATATAAACACATCTAGGGTATAGTTTTGGGGATCGGAAAAACTATTGTACACACTACAATTTTGTAAGATCTTTTGGAGATTTGTGGGAGAACTTTTATTTTCTTTGAAGATTAAAGGTTTTTCTCTATTCTTATAATTATGTGTTCATCTTATAATTCTTGTTTTGTTAATTCAATTATGAGTGAGTAGATTATTAATCTAGGGTTAAGTTGAACCCTAGTTATGATTAATGTGTGAATTTCCAACTCCCCAATTTGATTGTTTAATTGCTCTTGCTTATTGAGTTGTTTAAATTAACAATTACAAATCAGACGTGATTATGTGTATTGTTTGAACCAATATCTAATTATCAGCGAGAGTTGGATTTAGATGGTTGTTATTTATCCAATAAGAACATGAAATTCTCCATGAGAATAGGTAGAATGAATTGTTAGGAAATTAGGATGCTGTGATTAATGTCTCTAAATTGCATGATACCATGAGAATAGGTTTGATTGTATTTGAGAGAAGCCATTAATACTCGAGAGGGGTTATTGGTATTTATAGGGCGCATCTTTCCTTTTGACTAATATATCTGATTAATTAGGGAGGAAATTCACGATCGCATTAATTCATGCTTGTGGGGATACTTAATTCTGGATGTTTTTAATACTTGATTAATATAAACACAATTCTCTTTAGTATAAAATTAGTTAATAATTTCTCAAAATTTATTGTGTTACTTGCTTAGCCGAATTAAATCAGAAATAACTGGTGATTGATACGTTTGTCTCTGTGGGATCGACTCTGACTTACCCTGTTAGTCACAGAGGCATGCCTGAATACATCTAATAACAAGCCCAAGTAGTTCGTAATGCTATGCATTACCTACATGACCTCTTAACTGAGGGAACCTCTAGTTGTAGAGTTTCTACTTGTTTGTACTATGTAATAGGCATCAAATTCTATCTGTGTAACTGTACCTACTAAGTCAAGAATAAAGCTTGAAAGAAGTTCTAAGGTTCATGCCTCAAGCAAGGAAATGAAGACTGTCAAATAATCACAGTTGGGATTTGAAGAATTGAAGAAATGAAGAAATTGCCTAAGTACTAATTCGAGAAGTACATTTGTTTATTCGAGAAGTCTAGCATTCGAGAAGTCTGGAGTTCGATATCTCAGAAGACACTATTCGATATCTCTCGATATCTCATTCGATATCTCAGGGATTCGATATGTCTATTACACGGTTCGAGAACTCAAGGAGTCAACAGTTCGAGTTCTCAAAGGGTCAACAAGTCAATGCTACATTCGATATCTCAAAGACTCAATATGCTATTCGATATCTCAGGGATTCGATATGTCAAAATGCTCTATTCGATATCTCAAGGAGTCCCAGAGAAAAGAGCTATTCGAGAAGTGATTCGATATGTCAAGATAACACTATTCGAGAACTCAGAGTTATCGATCAAGTCAACTCCAGTTCTCGAATCACTCACTTAGTCACTTCTCGAATACATTCTTGAGGACAAAATACTGAAGAATTGTACAAGTCAGAAACCTGCAACAAGCCAGGATACTTTATTTGACTCTGTCCTATAAAGCATGCTGGAAAGCCTACAAAGAAGCTTGGAGAGATAAGACAAGGGACAAGGAGCTGAAGAAGTGGATCTAAACAGGCTTTTCAAAGTCAAATCTGTAGCCGTTTGGACTCTTACTAAAATGAGATAGACAGACTGGAAAGTGTTTTTGTTTTACCTACCTCATTTGTAGTAAGTGGGTGTATCCATGTCTATAAGGATACAGCCTCACTTCCTTAGCTGGAAAAAAAAAAAAAAGGTGTTGAAGTTTCTCAAATACCCAGAAAATATCTCTCTGAGAAAAATGAAGCTGAGAATACTATCATTTGTATTCACAGATTGTAGCAAAATCTTTATCTAATAAGATATTAGATTAAAGTGATATTGTGTTGTGTTTGTCTTTATTTATCCGCATCTTCACATCTCACATACTCATCACTTATCTTGCTGCAAAGATTCAAGAACAAAGAAAAGTTCAAGAATCCATTCACCCCCCCTCTGTATTCTTTTACTGTATTCAATACTCAACAAGTGGTATCAGAGCAGGCTGTTTAATTTAAACAGAAAACGATCATGAGTTCGAATACACCAAAGACTACAGGTACGGTAAAGGTCCCTAAGTTCGACAAAGAGAATTACAACCTCTGGAAAATAAAAATGCTGTTGTTCATCAAAGCTGCCAATCCTCTCTACCCTGACATTCTCAAGAATGGTCCATTCATACCACAACAAGAAGTTGCTGAATCCACAGTGGGCGCAGTAGTCATTCCTAGATCATACGTTCCAAAAGAGCCATCCAAATGGACGGACTCAGAGAAGGAAAAGATTGCCCTAGACAGCCACCTCATGTTGTTAATCATAGACTCCATGGATATGTCGATGTTTGCCAACATAGCATCATGCAAATCAGCCAAGGACATGTGGAATCACATCGAGGTGTTATGTGAAGGGACAGAGGAGGTAAGAGAAAATAAGAAACAGATACTGGTCACACAGTATGAGGCGTTCATGGCACAGTCCAAGGAAAGTATCACTGATATGTTTGAAAGATTTCACAAGCTGGTGACTGAGCTCCAAATGAATGGGAAGGTTTACAGCACTAAGGAATTAAATATGAAGTTTCTACTATCGTCACCAAACCATCTAGAGCAAATGGTCATATCCCTAAGAGAAAGAGATTTGAACAAAGTCACGTATGATGTGCTCTATGGGGTTTTAAAGACACACGAGCTTGAGTTGCTTCAAAAGAGGGCTATCCAAGCTAACCAAGGCAGAATGATAAACACATCCTGTGCCTTGATTGTCAACAAATCTATTCAAGACCTGGAAGCATCTGCAAGTCAGCTGAGAATAGAAGAGATAGTAGATGATGAAGAAACTGAGGAAGTAGTGACTGAACCTGCTGATGACAGGAAGAAGATGAGTTCTACACTCTTGAAGAGCTGGATGGCATGGAAAATACATCATATGCTTTTATGGCTAGAAAATTCCCAAACATCAGATTCAAGAGGAATCATCCCTTCAAGCCTAGACCTCAAAATCATTCATTCAACAAGAGCAAGGCACCTATGAAAACAAACAAGAACAGATTCAAAACCAGCTATGTGGATAGGTCATCTGTAAGATGTTACAGATGCAATGACCTAGGGCATTTTGCCAGTGAATGCAAGAAGCCTAAAAAGAAGGATAAGGAGTTTCTTGAGCTTGAAGCTAAGTATGAGGCCCTTCTAAAGAAGCAGACACCAGGTAAGGCTTACATAGCTGAAGGGAAGTGTTGGGATGATTCTGACAGTGATGGGGAAGAACAAGAATTCTGCAACTATGCCTTGATGGCCAATTCCAAGGAAGAACCATCTGCATCAGACTCACAGGTACCATCTCTCACTACCATAGACATGTCTGTTTCTGAATACAAATCTTTGGTTGAACAACTATCCGTTGAGATGTTTAACATTCATACTAGTATGACTGCTGCTAATGAAGAGATTGCTAAACTGTCTACTAGGAATGAACTGTTAAATAAGAGAAATGAGGAACTAGAGCTAACTACTGTGCAAATAGAAAATCTTAAACAAGAGATTGAGTATCTAAAGAATAAAGTTCTATGTGCTAGTCAAGTTGAGAAAGCTCTTAGGGATGAATTAGCTGAAAATGAATTTAAGTTGAAGACATTTAAGAATTCCTCTAGTCTATTGCAATCTTATCATGAGAAAAATCTAGCTAGACCTAAGGCTGCCATTGGACTTGATTATGACACTCTTAAACAGAGGAAAGGCTATGCAGTCATTGAAGATGACCTTGTTGTTCAAGAGGAGGTGCCTCAGGTTTTGAAAAAGACTGAGAATCCAATATTTAAATCACCAACACTTGAGATTGATGAGGATGCCTTACTCATCAAGCAAATGTTGGAGGATGAAGATGAGGCACAATCAAATGAACAACAAGCATCCTCTGAGAGTAAGAATGTCAAAACCAAAGCCAAGGAGTCAGTAGGAGGTAGACCTAGACTTGAGAAATCTGTAAATTTTGTTTCAGCTGGAAATTATGAGACTAAGAAGAAAGTGACTAATAAGAGACCAAACAGGAATGGCAAATTAGGGATTAACAAAGATAACAACTATGCTTATGTGCCAAATGCCCCTAGGAAAGTTTGTCAAAACTGTTTTAGCTCTAATCATTTGACTCATGCTTGCAAGAAACCATCTGGTAGTGTTGCTAAACCATTCTATGATTGCTCTGTGCCTTTAAGACATAGAGACTCTCCTTTCTGTGATAAACTTGATTGTATGCCATGTAACATGAATGTGATGACTAGTTGTTTTAATTTGAGAAGACAATTCATGGAGGGCTGTATCAATCATAATGTTCACACACTACACAAGGATAAAGTCTTCAAGTCCTCCTAAAGTTAGGAAGGTACCTCTGTCACCTAAGTCTAAGAACCCTGATTCTAAGACTCCCAACAGTGACAAGAAGACCAACATCAAGAAAACTGATAAGCATGCTGATTTTGATAAAACTGTCACTAAGTCACATGGACCCAAACTCGTTTGGGTACCAAAGGAGAAGTAATACTTTTGTGTTTGCAGGGCAAAGAAAGTAAAAAGAAGGTCATGTGGATTTTGGACAGTGGATGCTCAAATCATATGACTGGTGATATGGCCCTGCTATCACAGTATGAGGAAAAGGCTGGCCCAATGGTTGCTTTTGGAGATGACAGCATTGGCAACACACTGGGATATGGCAAGTTGGAAATTGGAAATGTCATCATTGAGAATGTAGCACTGGTCAAGGGGCTCAAGCATAATCTACTGAGTGTTGGTCAATTCACTGACAGAGGCTTCAAAGTGAACTTTGACAAAGATGAATGTTTGATCACCCACAAGAAGACTGGTGATTTTGCTCTGTCTGGAGTAAGGAAGGGAAGCCTGTTTGTAGCCAATATGGACTCTGCAAGCAAGGACACAATTTGTTGCTTCTACTCAAAAGCATCAAATGAAGACAGTTGGCTGTGGCACAAGAAGCTATCACACCTGAACTTCAAAGCCATTAATTCCCTAGTCAAAAGGGAGTTAGTGAGAGGCATGCCCACACTTGAATTTTGTCAAGAAGGAGTGTGTGAGGCGTGTCAAAAGGGAAAAATGAAAAGATCAAGCCACAAGTCAAAAACAGTGACATCTATAACCAAACCCCTGCAACTGATTCATATGGATTTGTTTGGGCCTGTCAATATTATGTCACTAGGAAGGAAGAAGTATGCTCTAGTGATGGTTGATGATTTTACAAGGTATACATGGGTAGAATTTCTGGCATCAAAGGATGAGGCTCCACAAGTAATCATTGAGCACATAAAGAAAGTTGACAAAGAAGCAAAGGCCATAAATGCAAGTGTGATTGCATTAAGAAGTGATAATGGGACAGAATTCAGAAATGCCATGCTTGGAGCATTCTGCAAAGAAAATGGTATTTCTCAACAATTCTCAGCTCCAAGGACCCCACAACAAAATGGAGTTGTTGAGAGAAAGAATAGGACTCTGATAGAGGCTGCTAGAACAATGCTACTTGATGCAAAGATGCCTACATGTTTTTGGGCTGAGGCTGTGAGCACTGCATGCTACATCCAAAACAGAACCCTCATCAACAAAAACACTGGAAAGACACCTTACAACTTGATGACTGGAAAGAAGCCTACTCTAAAGTATGTTCATACTTTTGGAAGCAAGTGCTTTGTGCTAAAAGATAATTCAGAATATGTTGGAAAGTTTGATGCAAAGGCATTTGAAGGAATCTTTCTTGGCTATTCTATGGAAAGGATTGCATACAAAGTTTATGTCATTTGTCAAAAGAAAGTAATGGAGAGCACAGATGTAACATTTGATGACAGCAAACTACCTGGATTAGAAGAAGCCAATGATGAAGATAAAGATCCCTTGAAGTTTGACAATCTAGATGATTCTGATGAGGAGATTGAAAGTGAATCTGAACTCATAATCCAACAAACTCAAGTGAATGAAGAACCTGTGTCAACCAACAATGAAGAAACAAGCATCCAAGATACACCTGTGAGGAGTGACAACTTCACAGGGGGAGGAAATGTAGATGATCATGATCTAAATGATGAAGCAACATCAAGGATGAGAAATCAATCTGAACATACAAGGAAATGGGATAGATCACACACTGCAGATCAGATAATTGGAAATCCAAATGCAGGAGTAAGGACAAGGAGAGCAACTATAAATGAATGTCTCTATGGCTGCTTTCTATCCCAAGTTGAGCCTAAGAAACTTGATGATGCATTGTTGGATCCTGACTGGATAATTGCTATGCAAGAGGAGCTAAATCAATTTGAAAGGAGCAAAGTATGGGAACTAGTGCCTGCACCAAAGGATAGAACCGTTGTTGGAACTAAATGGGTTCTAAGGAATAAGATGGATGAAAATGGTGTAGTCATAAGAAACAAAGCAAGGTTGGTTGCAAAAGGATACTCTCAACAGGAAGGTATTGACTATGATGAGACCTTTGCCCCTGTTGCTAGACTAGAAGCCATCAGAATTTTCTTGGCATTTGCTGCACATTCTAATTTCAAGGTCTATCAAATGGATGTCAAGAGTGCATTCCTGAATGGGGAGTTGGAAGAAGAAGTATATGTGCAACAACCACCTGGCTTTGAGGATCCACAGTTCCCCCACTTTGTCTACAGATTACTTAAAGCATTGTATGGACTCAAGCAAGCTCCTAGGGCATGGTATGACACACTATCACAATTTCTACTGGAGAATCAATTCACTAGAGGCACACTGGACAAGACACTGTTCTACAAGAAACATGGTGATGATATTATCCTAGTTCAAATCTATGTGGATGATATCATATTTGGCTCTACAAATGAGGAGCTGTGTGAAAAATTCTCTAAGCTCATGCAAAGCAGATATGAGATGAGTATGATGGGAGAATTAACATTCTTTCTTGGACTGCAAGTTAGTCAAAGGAAGGATGGCATTTTTATAAGTCAAACCAAATACATTAAAGATTTACTGAAGAAATTTGATTTGGAAGAATGTTCACCTGCGAAGACACCCATGGCCACTGCCACCAAGTTAGATGATGACGCTAAGGGCAAAAAGGTAAATATCTCAATCTACAGAGGCATGGTTGGTTCTCTACTCTACCTCACTGCTAGTAGGCCAGATATCATGTTTGCTACATGCTTATGTGCAAGGTTTCAATCAAACCCAAAGGAATCACACATGATAGCAATAAAAAGGATCTTCAAATATCTGAAAGGCACACCAAACTTGGGGTTATGGTATCCTAAGGACACAGGGTTCAATCTGGTTGGTTATTCTGATGCTGATTATGCTGGATGCAGAGTGGATAGGAAAAGCACATCAGGTAGCTGCCAGTTTCTTGGACAAAGGTTAGTCTCTTGGTACAGCAAGAAACAACAATCTGTGTCAACTTCCACAGCTGAAGCTGAATACATAGCTGCTGGAAGTTGTTGTGCTCAAGTGCTTTGGATTAGAAACCAACTTAGAGATTATGGACTTGTGTTGGAAAGAATTCCTATCATGTGTGACAACACAAGTGCAATCTCTATAGTTGCCAATCCTGTCAATCATTCTAGGACAAAGCACATTGACATCAGATATCATTTCATTAGAGAACATGCAACTAATGGAACCATTGAGTTGCATTATGTCTCTACAGAAAAACAACTAGCTGACATATTCACTAAGCCATTAGATGAAGCCACCTTCACTAGGCTGGTCAGTGAGATTGGAATGCTGAATTCTTCGAATTCTGGCTAAGTGAATATATCAACTAGATTGTTGCAGCAGTAAATACTTACTTTATCAAATGCCTAATATTTCTGAAGTAAGTATTGGCTGGAGTATGATGTATAAATATTCCAATGCTGCACATGTTGAAAATCATACATATGTAGCTTGAAATTTCTGTAAAAATTTTGAGTAAACCACTATTTAATTTGGTAGAATATTCGTCAATGAATATTTCTAGTAAATTTTAAAGGATAGTGGAAATTGAATTTTATGAGTGAAAAGTACAGTTCGATAAGTCAGACTTCTCGAATGGTTCATTGTTATGTCTTGGCTCGAGTTCTCGAATAGGCCTATCTAGAACCCTCTTGAGTTCTCGAATAGTGTCTTTTAGAGAAATCGAATAGCACACTTTGAGTTCTCGAATAGAGTATTTTAGTTCTCTAATGATAGAGTTCTCGAATGCTGCATTTGAGTTATCGAATCATTTGAAAAGGCTGATTTTTCGCTGACACTTAATCGCTTTTTGGATTTATATTCAAACCTTCATTTCACTCATAAAAATATAGTTTACTTAACTTTGAATTATTTTCTGAGTTAAATCACTGCCAGCTGTGAGTTAAAAACTGCCTGAGATATCGAATAAGCCTTTCCTGACTTCTCGAATAGTTGTTTCATACTTCTCGAATGACTTGTCGCTACAGAACACTTATCTATCGACAACTCAAGACATTTATATATACAACTTCACAACTATTCAATTCATTTCGTTCGATTTCTCAAGCATCTCAACTCCTGAAACCTCTGAAAAACCCTAACTGCGAATTTCTTCTTCAATCCTAATTCTCTTTTCTTCTCTACCCAAATGGCAAACACTCAACTCACCATACCATCCCAAACTAATTTCATCGCAATCTCCAGTGATGTGGAAGCACCGAATGCCAATTTCAAGTGCTTTGTTCGGTGGTTGTCTGAATCATACATCAAGAGTGCGCTCTCAGCCAACCCAACTCTGTACATAGATCTATTGGAACAATTCTGGAGGACTGCTACTGTGGAGGTCATCGCTCTTGAGAATGCTATCACCTCTTATATTGTTCACTGCAAGATTCAAGGAGAGGATATCACTATCACCACTGCAGACATGAATCAAGCCTTGGATATGCAGCAAGAGACGTATGATGCTCTGGCCTCCAATGATGAGTTGGAAGAATTCTTTGACTTCATCAACTACTCTGATACTATCAAGCTGGGAAAGTTGAATAGGAAGTTCTTGAGGAAAGAATGGAGCTTTGTATTTGCTACACTCCTTCAAGTATTCACTGCACGGAAATCAAGCTTTGATCAGATTAGTACACCCGTGCAGCAGCTTGCCTATGCCTTGGCTCATGGGAGAAAGATAGATGTTGGACTTCTCATCCTACAGGAACTCTATGGGAGACTTGGTCAGACCACAGCCAAGAGAGGTAATGAAATTTTCTTTCCTCGCTTTATTCAATCAGTGCTTAACTTTAAAAATGCTTCATTGATTGAATTGCCTGGAGTAGATAAGAGTAAAATAGGCTATCCTAAGTCCATGACCAAACTCATTTTTGGTAATTTGGAGACTAGGAATGATGTGGATGTAAGACTTAACATAACTCCCCACATGGAGGGTTTGTTTAGGTCTTACCCCCACAACATGCCAATATTTGATTCAAAATCACAGTTAGCACAGCCTAAGCAAGGAGAACAAAGTGCTAACCCAAGGCCTGCTAACCAACCCCCTCAGCCAAACACTCTATCCAGCAAAGAGCCAACTGCATCATCCTCTCAAAAGGGTGATGTTAGTAAAAAGAAGAGAAAACAGGCTGCTTCTGAACCTTTAGAAATCTTAACTGAAGCAGCCTTGGCTGTAGAACTAGGGTTAGAAAGTGAGACACCTGAGTCACCTATCATAAGCCAAAAGAAGAAGAAGAAGTCTAAAACCACCTCTTCAGTCACTCAAATGGCTGAAGTTGTAAAATCAGGGGCACACAGCTCACTAGATGTATCCTCTCAACAGGATGCATCTATAGAATCAAGCATCCTCCCCAATGCACCTATCTGTAAAGAGTCAGCACAAGGGAGTGATAAGGCTGGCACAACACTGAGTGGAGAGCACATCATAACTGAAACTCCCTCTATTTCTCAGGGGGAGTTGCCAAAATCTTGTCTACAATACACTTCTCTTTCAGAATCTACCACTCATATTTCTTTGAAGCCTGCAACTCAAGCAATTGAGGAGCAAGGCATTGATCATCAAGAATTCTTTTCCTTTGATGAGCCAATGAATTCAAGTGACTTGGTGCATGACACCTTGCTCACCACCCAGGTACCACATTTGGATGGTCAGGGAATGCATGCTGGGGCATATCCTAATGACACCATCACAAACACAGAGGATTCACTAGTTCTTACTAGAGACTCTGTGCCTGTGTCAACTACTGTTGTAACTCATCCCACTTCTGTGGAGACAGCAGTAGTAGAGTCTGTTCATCCGGTTGCAGAAGTTGCATCTGTAACTGAGGAGCCTAGCAAGCCTAGCTCTAGCTCTAACTTTATGTCTCAATGGCTGAAGCCTGTGCAACATGACAGTGCTTCAGGATCAGGGTCTGTTCCACCACAATTGACGGTTGAAGCACTTCAAAGCTTAGTTGTGGATCAGATCCTTGAGTTCACAAAAATTGCTCAGCACCTTCTCACTGCAAACATGCCCAATCCAGACTATGAAGCTATTCTCCTATGTCACAAAGAGGATGTAGAGCTACAGAAGGAGAAGATCATAGATGAAACTGAGAGAGATGGGAATATCGATGCTTGGCTGCAAGGAACCAATTCAATCCCTCTCTCAGAAGGTCTCCAGTACCTCAGAGAAGAGTACATCACTTCACTAGGGTCCAATGCCAAATCTCTCAACCCTACTGATGTGTTTGAAGCAGTGAATGATAGCTATAAAGGCATTCTCAAGGCTGCACACTATCTTGGTAAAGGCTTAAAGACAGAAATTAATGAAGTGTGTTCAGCTACAACCAAGGAGGTGCATGAGATCAAGAGGACTTTTGATGCTAAATTCCCTCAATTGGAGACTGTTCTCAAGGACATTCGAACCTGCAATGCTACTTGCACCAGGATGGACAATGGTTTGGCTATTCTCAAGGATGCTGTCACAGGTCTGGGGCACAAATTTCAATCCTTATCAGATCAGACAACTGATGCCAATGCCATGCTCAGGACCCTCTTTGCAAATCAATATGGAGACAAGCTGGTCACTGAGGTTCCTGTGCATGAGATGTCAAGGTTCGAAGTGCAGAGACTGAAGGATCAATCCCTATCTGGTTTTAAGGCCAATGAACTCTTCATTAAAGTGGATACTCTTGAAAAGGAGGTAGTCTCTCTCCACAAGTCCAATGCTCATCTTACAGACACTGTGACAACTCTGACTGAGCAGTTGAACACTCAAGCCACCACCACAGCTGATGTTCTTCTACATCAACAATCAATGTTGTCTGCAATGATGAAGCACATGGGTCTCCCTCTACCTGATGAATCTTCAACTCCAAAGGTGCCTCCTACAGCCCCTGTGTCTGTCAACAAGCCTAAGGGGGAGAAGAGGATATCAAAGAACTCAAATCCAAAGGGGGAGAGACCACTAGAAAAGGGCATCAAGATCACTGAGGGTGGCCATCAGAGAACTTTGAAATCTACTACTCATGTGCCTGGAAAAGGAAAGGACAAAGTTGATGAGCCTCCCAAGCCTCCCACTTCTTTGCCAGTTGTCACTCTACCAACTGTGCACATCACTACTCCTGATGGTCAAAGGCAGTCTATCACAACCACAGTGGTTGCAGGGAGTATGCCATCTGACAAGCCTCAAATCTCAATATCTAAGAGTGCCAAGCCAGTAGAAGTGAAAGTGGTCACTGAGGCCAAGCTACAAGAAATTGCAAACTCAAATGTCTATCATGATGATGCATTCTTGGAGTTTCTGAAAGTCTCTAGAGAACAGGCTGGTGATGCTCTGCTATATCATGAGAGTTTGAAGAGTCAGATTGACTGTCTCACTGTAGTACCAAGGAGGCTTAATGATCTATGGCTCAAGGAGATATTGATGGTAGGAAAGAACAAGATATGGCACTTAACCATCAATACTCTACAGAGTCTAAAGCACTCAGAAGTGAATGTGCTCCTTGGACTAATTGAGAAGGGAAATGAGAACAACAAGAGTCTTCATGATGACTTGAGGAATGGTCAACCTTCAAGGCTACCTGAAGTTTTCACAGATCCTAGAACTATTATCTACCAGGCTGGAACAAGAATTGAAGATATCAAGCAGCTGGTCATTCCTAAGCATCTAACTCCTCAAAATAAAAATCTCATCATAGCCATCATTGAGAAACTGATCAAGAAGAAGGGATCAAGAACAGCAGAAGAATTAGAAGCTATATCTTATCTCAGGTCATATATTGTAACTGGCATTATATCTGAGACTGCTAAGTTCAACCCAAGCAAAGATCAAGACAAGGATGAAGATGAAAGTGACGGAAGGAGAAGACATCACAGGAGTAATAAGGGTGATGAAGACAAGAAGAAGAAGAAGGATGATGAGAAGAGGAAGAATGATGATGATCAAGGTAAAGGCTCTGAGAGGAAAAGTGGAAGACAGCAAGCCTCAGGCATTGCTGACAGTAACCTCACCACAACGCAAGACTCTAAGTCTAGGGTGAATGCTGCCAGTAGTGACCTTTCAAAATTTGCATCTATGGCTTCTGCAACTGTCTTGCCACCTCAAGAAGAGAAGAAGATTCAAGTCAAGAAACCATCTGTATGTTTCAAAAAGCAAACTGCTAATGGAATACTACAATGGTCTACAAACAAAGGTCACATACTGCTGCCAAGTAATCATGTAAAAAGAATCAAGTTCAAGCAAGCTGCAAGGAAATCAAAGCCAACCATATCAAAAGCCCTGACAATCTATCCAGGCCTAAAACTCCAACCACTAGATAAAGATTATGATGTAGACAACCTGCAATTTTTGCAAGCTCAAAGAATCTATCATGTTGCCATTGTTGATAATTGCCTTGAGATTAAATATTCTGATGGAAGGGAGGAGAAATTCAAACAAGGAGGATGTCAACACTGGGGCAAGCTATATGACATAGAGAGAATCATTGCACTGTTGAGCTCAGAAGATAAAGTGGAGAGAGTATGGAAGCTGGAGCTAATTGATTTTGTGAAAATGAAGAGAGATCATGAGGAAAAAGTCAGAAAAGGGTGTTTTGAGAAATGGCTGGCAAGAGAGAGAGAAATTGAGAGACTGGAAAGTGAAGCAGAAAAGCTGAGGAAAAATGGTTTGTGTAGAGTTCAGTTCAACCCCTACATGGTAAAGTATAGGAGGAGAAATGGAAATCAAGTCAACATCAGAATGAATCTACTCAACCACTATCCTGCAAATATTCTGGAACCAGTACTTGAAGATTTCAAAGACTCAATTTTGCTTGAAGAATTGGATGCTGTGGCAGAAATAATAAAAGCTATGGATGAGAATACAAGGAAGGAGAAAGAAAGAAGAGAGAAAGAATATGATGAATTTCAAGCCAAAGCTATGGAAAGGGAATCAAAAGACAATGGCTAGTTCTTCATCATAGGCTGTAAGATTACTCACTCTGTAGTTCTATCCAAATTGCTAATGGAAATTCATACCTGTACTGTCAAGTTTTATCTTTATGTATGTTAGGCTTGTTATCAGACATGAAATTGTGACTAAGGGTCTTACTCACAATTTGGGGGAGATTGTTAGTCACAGAGGCATGCCTGAATACATCTAATAACAAGCCCAAGTAGTTCGTAATGCTATGCATTACCTACATGACCTCTTAACTGAGGGAACCTCTAGTTGTAGAGTTTCTACTTGTTTGTACTATGTAATAGGCATCAAATTCTATCTGTGTAACTGTACCTACTAAGTCAAGAATAAAGCTTGAAAGAAGTTCTAAGGTTCATGCCTCAAGCAAGGAAATGAAGACTGTCAAATAATCACAGTTGGGATTTGAAGAATTGAAGAAATGAAGAAATTGCCTAAGTACTAATTCGAGAAGTACATTTGTTTATTCGAGAAGTCTAGCATTCGAGAAGTCTGGAGTTCGATATCTCAGAAGACACTATTCGATATCTCTCGATATCTCATTCGATATCTCAGGGATTCGATATGTCTATTACACGGTTCGAGAACTCAAGGAGTCAACAGTTCGAGTTCTCAAAGGGTCAACAAGTCAATGCTACATTCGATATCTCAAAGACTCAATATGCTATTCGATATCTCAGGGATTCGATATGTCAAAATGCTCTATTCGATATCTCAAGGAGTCCCAGAGAAAAGAGCTATTCGAGAAGTGATTCGATATGTCAAGATAACACTATTCGAGAACTCAGAGTTATCGATCAAGTCAACTCCAGTTCTCGAATCACTCACTTAGTCACTTCTCGAATACATTCTTGAGGACAAAATACTGAAGAATTGTACAAGTCAGAAACCTGCAACAAGCCAGGATACTTTATTTGACTCTGTCCTATAAAGCATGCTGGAAAGCCTACAAAGAAGCTTGGAGAGATAAGACAAGGGACAAGGAGCTGAAGAAGTGGATCTAAACAGGCTTTTCAAAGTCAAATCTGTAGCCGTTTGGACTCTTACTAAAATGAGATAGACAGACTGGAAAGTGTTTTTGTTTTACCTACCTCATTTGTAGTAAGTGGGTGTATCCATGTCTATAAGGATACAGCCTCACTTCCTTAGCTGAAAAAAAAAAAAAAAGGTGTTGAAGTTTCTCAAATACCCAGAAAATATCTCTCTGAGAAAAACGAAGCTGAGAATACTATCATTTGTATTCACAGATTGTAGCAAAATCTTTATCTAATAAGATATTAGATTAAAGTGATATTGTGTTGTGTTTGTCTTTATTTATCCGCATCTTCACATCTCACATACTCATCACTTATCTTGCTGCAAAGATTCAAGAACAAAGAAAAGTTCAAGAATCCATTCACCCCCCCCCTCTGTATTCTTTTACTGTATTCAATACTCAACATACCCTACTATATAGTTAGAAGGATTTGTTAGAAATTATTATTTGATAGGCACGCGACGGCCTTGTCAAATTTTTGGCGCCGCTGCCGGGGACAAAGCAGTGTTAGATTAATTATTTTTTGAGTTAATTTGGCTAAGTCTTTTTGTTGGGTTGATTTGGCTATTATTCTTGTTCCGTTTTATCCTTTGCTTGTGGATTTTCTTGTTTCTTGCAAAATTTGAGTTTCAGCTTCCACCAACAAGAAATTAAGCAAGTGAATGGAGGGATAAGAAGAACGCATGGAGGCATTGGTTAGGACTATGCAGGCATTATCTCAAAAGATCGATGAAATTGAGTCAAGAACTTCATATTTGGTACCTACTTGTGAAGTTTGTGGTATACAAGGACATGCTCAAAATTATTGCCAATATAACACCCCTTATTACCTAAACCAAGCACACTATTGGGATGGTAATTTTCATTACAATACTCATTACCACACTGATCAAAGACCACAATACCATCCTTATTCCGAAATTTACAATTCTAGTTGGGAAAATTATTCTAATTTTTCCTATCAAAACAATCCACCTCAACCACAAAAGTCTAGCTTGGAAACTGCCTTGGAAACTTACCTCTCTTCATGTGCTCCAAACCAACAATTTAATGATCAATTTGAAGAGATATCAGTTAGTCCATGCCAAGCTCAACCACCTCAAATCAACTACTCTCAGCCACCACAAAAATCAAACTTGGAAAATCTTGTGGAAGGATTTATTGCTGAACAGCTGAGCAAGAATGTAGAAGTTGAGACAAGTCTCAATGAGATGAAAACTCACAACAAGTTGATTGAAAATTCATTGGCTCAACTAGCTCAAGAGGTAACTGAATTCTTTGAGATGCGCACTCAAACGGAGAAAATACCAATGAGTCAATTTGATGTTGCAACTTTGTCGAGTGGTAAGGAGTTCAAAGAGTCACAAAACGAGGTTAGTAATAGTAAGCTAATTTTTGATGATTATGATGATGAAGATGATGATTTTGAAAGCCTCACTCTTATTGACCAATATGCTTCTCAAGAAATTAACTCGTGTGAAAACTCGTTTGATAGTAATAAGATTGATTTCTTAGATGACTCTTTTTGCACGCTATTTGATGAGGATGATAGTATGGTTGTGGTAGATATAAATTTGAATAAGGATATTGTGATTCCAATTGTAGTAGATGAGATAGAACCGAATTTGGATAAACTTGACTTAAATGATGTTAAAATTGAAAATATGTGTGTGCCTTTTGTCGACCCAATTTGGGAGGAATTTGTGAAAAGTAACTATAGCCATGTTGGAGATGATTTTTCTAAATATTTTCACATGCTGAAAATTCTTGAGCATCACATGAGCCTCACATTTCAATTTCTATATCTTCTTGGTTATTTAATTGGTGCTCACATCATTAGATTAATTGGAATTAGGAGATATGTACATTTGTTTGCCTTTTCACCTAATTGATGATCTAGTTATTGATAAGAGTGTCGGGCTAACGACGTTAAACAAATGCGCTACTTGGGAGGCAATCCATGGATTCTGTATACATTGGAGGACTGGTGCACTTCATGCTTCGGCATAGGGGAGTATTTCTTCTTTCTTTTAATTAGTTAAAATACTTAGTATTGTGTCATTGAGGACATTGCCACATTTAAGTGTGGGGATGTGTTCTTTGTAGTAGCATATTATTATAAAAAAAAAATTTAAAAATTGAAAAATACCAAAAATAATTCTAGCCATGTGAAAAATCTTGTTTTTATGGATGCTTTTGATTGAGAAGTGATATGTGATGTTCTTGTGCATAAACGTACACTAGTAAGTAGAAACTAGTAGACTTATTGAATGTGCTAAATGATTAAAATGACATGAATATGTGCAAGGTAATTTGGTCTATATGCTTTGAATACAAGTAGGTGTATTAGAGAGACCGTTACTTTGGGATTGATTATGCTTTGTCACACCAAGTGAGTTTTGAGCTTATAATGCATATCTTTTGCATGATTATTCGTTTGCTTGAGTGTCCACTTGTCGTTTGCATTGCTAGCACTTGCTTGAAGTCTTTCTTGAGATGCATGACATTAATTGATGATAAGATGATAAAGGCAATTAGGTATAACCTCATATTTCCCATAATTCCAAACCATTTATACATGATCAATTAGTTAACCCTTTGAGTCTAATCCTATTCTTTCGGTGACACACCATGTACTTGCCTATATCCTTTTCTTGTATTGGCCTTACAGTAATTTTTGATCCTAAAGTGTCAAGGGTTAGTATTGTGCTTAAGGAAGTAATAAGGTGTGCAAAAAGGGGGTTTTATTGATGATCATAATTTTTGGGAATATTTAGGGGTTTGGTTGTTAGCTTGTTAGTCGAAGTTTGAATTCATATCTTTTGGATCATTGTTCTTGCTATTATTTAGCTCTCTAAAAAAAAGAAAAAAAAGGAAAAAAATAAATATGAGACCATACTTATCTTTTGTGATCCTACTTTGATTCGACTAGACAAGGTGTTTATTGGACTATGATAAAAGTTCAAGTGTGGGGAAGTATTTATTGGTTTTAATAAGTATGGGAGTTGTTTTAATTTCATTGTCAGGTACTAGCTTTTGACTTAACCTTCTTTGGATTTCTTGACGTACCTTGTCCCTAGCCCCGTTACAACCTTATAAAAGACCTTTTGATTGTCATCGACGATGTATGTTGCTTTAAAGGTTAGACTGATAACAAGGACGAAGCATGTTTATGATATTGTTAGAGTTGAGTGAAACACTTACCCTTTGTTTTGAGTGAATATTTTTTTTGTGAGTGAATGGTGAGTTTTTGCTTTTGGCATAGGAGATCCCAGATTTTGTCTCAAAGATGTGCTCTTGTGTGCATAGCATGTTTACCAACCTATTCTTACATTTGACATGAATTTCTATGATATTATGAATCTTCTTTGAGTAGACTATGTGGATACTTGCACTTTAGACACCAAGGCATTGCATTTTCATTTTGATTCTTAAGCGGATGTGACATGATAGGACGGGTGTGTATAGTGTTGTGTTAATGTGTGGTCTTTTGCATGAGCTAGATGAATTTTGTGGGTATATTCACTATAAACCCTCACGAGACCTTACTCGTCCACTAGGGCTACTTAGGGGTTTAAAGGGTTTGTTGCATATGCCAAATGCAACCGTGATCACCTACGGAAGTGGTACTAATTAGTTAGTAATAATTATTATGTTAGTTTGCACGAGGACGCGCAAGGTGCTAAGAGTGGGGATATTTGATAGAGTGTATTATATATATACTTTATATGATTTTGTTCCCACATTTACGGTGCTTTTGTGAATAATCATGTGGATTTAATTAGTTTTTGATGAGTTTGTCGCAGGAAATAAAGAATTGCCAAGTTTGAAGGAGTTTAATGATTTTACGGTGTTTTTAGCTCAAAAGAATTATTTTGTGAACTTCCGAGAAGAGACAATTAAATTGTGGTTCGTTGCTAGAGTTTTGGAGTAGAATTTTGTGCTCAACTGAATTGTCTAAGCAAGGCTATTTCTGCTCCAAGGGTTGAAGAAATGTCGATTAAGGGTGTAGTTTCCATCATTTTGGAGTTGATTTATGATAAGGAATGAAGAATGGAGGCTAATGTCAGCTACCAAGATGTATACAAGTCAAGAAGGATTAAAGACGGAAGCTCATGCAAAAGGAACGAGAAGAAAAGGCTGAAAAACGAAGAAATAATGCAGAAAAAAACCATCAGATTGCAGTCAGGTAGTCTGCACAAGATTTCGAGCAGACTGCGCCAAAAATGAGGTTTTTATACAGATTGCGCCCGTGCAGACTGCCCCAAATTCGCGCAGGGTGCGCCCGAAGTCGCTGAAAAATTAAAGTTTTGCCCTTTTTACAATTTTGGCCATATCTTGAGTTCTACAAGTCCGTTTTGGACGATCTTACAGTCCACGCGAAGCTAAAGAGATTCTCTATCATTCTAAAGTGGTAGAATAGGTCGAATGAATTGTTAGGAAATTAGGATGCTGTGATTAATGTCTCTAAATTGCATGATACCATGAGAATAGGTTTGATTGTATTTGAGAGAAGCCATTAATACTCGAGAGGGGTTATTGGTATTTATAGGGCGCATCTTTCCTTTTGACTAATATATCTGATTAATTAGGGAGGAAATTCACGATCGCATTAATTCATGCTAGTGGGGATACTTAATTCTGGATGTTTTTAATACTTGATTAATATAAACACAATTCTCTTTAGTATAAAATTAGTTAATAATTTCTCAAAATTTATTGTGTTACTTGCTTAGCCGAATTAAATCAGAAATAACTGGTGATTGATACGTTTGTGTCTGTGGGATCGACTCTGACTTACCCTACTACATAGTTAGAAGGATTTTTTAGAAATTATTATTTGATAGGCACGCGACGGCCTTGTCAAGTGTAAATACATAAAATTTGAAAAATCCAAAAATATTCAAAAATTCAAAAATCCAAAAATAGAGATATTTTAGCTTAGTTGTCCTTCACACTCTTTAAATTTTAGAACTAGTTGGTGTTAGCAATTTTTCGAAAATTATATGTATAATGCCTTTAGACGATTTGAACGTAGTCAAGTAAGGTTTTACTCATGAAACTTTTGTCAAAAATTTTTTTGCTTAAAAGTCCAAGACGACACATTTGCACAAGACCTTTGATGGAAAGATTGTATAGGGATGTTATTCGATACCTGAGAGAGAACCATTGCTCATATAATGTCTAAAAAAAGAGTCAGTAAATGTTTGTAGTTGTAGAGTGCTAATGGAAGGAATGGCTAGATTGGGCTCATTAGTACCTGAGCAATTAAGTCTGAGGGGACTTTGTGCCTAGTAACCTAAAGCCCTTTGTGGTTTGGGATTGCTGACCCAACGCTCGCTACATGGGTATTAGTGCATAAGTCTTTTGGGACCTCAATCATTGAATGGTCATTTCAACCATTAATACTAATAAATTTTTAAGTTCTAATAAATTCTTAGTAGGGAAATCGGCTAGGTTGGGCTCATTGATAACCCGAGTAAGTAAGTCCGGGGGACTTTGTGCCTAGCAACCTAAGGTCCTTTGTGGTCTGGGATTGTTGACCTAAAGCTCGCAAAATTGGTATTGATGCAAAAGTCTTTTGGGACCTCAACCATTGCACGGTCGGTCTAACAACTAAGAGCGTGAAGTTTAGCTAGATACTTGTTTTAATAGAGATTTGTTCAGTTCAATATTGGTTGAAAAAGAGAAAATGTTCGTATGCACTTTATCCATCAAAGGCCTTAAATTCAGTACACACCTTGGGACTTTTTGTAAACTTTTAGAGTCTACTCATGTGGATTGTGGGAACCTATAACTTGGCTATTATTAGAATAATCTTTAAGGCATATATTTTCCTACTAAAATGTTTGTTGACACCAATGAAAGCTAAATTGTAAGAGGAAAGTTGGATACTTGCTGATTATGTTAGGTCCCGAAGTATCGTAGAAGGGGGGTTGAATACGATACTACCAAAAATAATAATAATTCCAAGAATATATTTTTATTGATAATAAACTCGAAGGGGTGTTACAACTTCTAATCCAATGGATTAGCTTCAAAACCAGAACACTCCTAAGGATAGTTTAGGCACGAGGACCTTCCACCCGACACTTCCTGAAAGCGGGCTAAGCCGGCTTCCCTATAGATGGACTGTCTAGCAGCTTACACAGAGAAGATATAAGAGAGAGAAGAAAGAGTTGTGTGTTGAGGTGTGTATTGAAATGAAATACAACAGGCCTATTTATAGGTTATATAAAGTCATTATGCTTTACTATTCCAGTGGCCCCCACCTGCATAGTAACACTATTCCACCAAGCAAAACGTGTCTGCTGAAAATTTTCTTTTTAAAATGGGCCCCACCAACCACTATTTGTACAGTACCACTATTTGCACAATACCTGCCACTATTTGCACAGTACCACTGTTTGCATAGTAACTGTGCATAGTAACCTTGCATAGTAATTATGCATAGTAACTTTGCATAGTATTACTATTTTTTGCTTCTTCTTTTGGGCTTCTCTCTTCTTGAAATATTCTGTCTGTCCTTGATCGTCAATCTGCTTTATCAATTTTCTTTCTGATAAATGTGTTGATCCTTCTGGTATGTGCTGACACTTAGTGCACTGGTCTGGTTCACAAGTGACTAGCACTGATCTTGATCTTCATACCTTCATCACATTCCAATTGATTAGCCTGCAGCAGTATCTTCAAATAGTATAAATACATGGAATCTTTTGGCCCTTCAACTGAATCATCTGTACATCTTATTCTGTCACTGAGGCTTGATCATGTTAATGAACTTCTTTCAGCGACTTGATCCATGTTGATGCCTGTTCTTCAAATTTCACGATCCCTGTATAGAGTTAATATTATTTATCTTTTATCCTAGTTGAGTTATATATGTCCTCTATTACATATTACATTACATTATGCTTTACAATCTCCCTCTATTTGATTGTTGGGGTTTGACAAACAAATTCCTAGAGGATAACTCAACTGATACAACAATAAAAAAAATAAAGTTCAAAGATAAATAATATTAAAGTGCATTCTGGATCATATATATACATTTTCCAGATTTCTAAAATTAACCAAGTGCAAGACAATTGTTCCTTTAGACTGAACAAATCTTCAAGTTTGCCTTTGCTTTCTTTCCACATAACACTAATACTCAAATTAGCTTTTCCTTTCCCAAAATAAAGTTAATTCCGTGTCAACAACCTTTTCCTTGCCCTTACGCCTTGTAGATTTTT
This sequence comes from Saposhnikovia divaricata, assembly GCA_036435485.1. Lineage (NCBI taxonomy): Eukaryota > Viridiplantae > Streptophyta > Magnoliopsida > Apiales > Apiaceae > Saposhnikovia > Saposhnikovia divaricata. Next base: position 129,145,516 of record CM071594.1, on the reverse strand, counting down.
CTTGGTCCTTCTCCCCCACAGTTGGGTTATCCTCCAGAGTAGTAGGATGTGGAGTTGGTAAATTAGACGAAGATGGCTTTACCAAGGAGTTGATTGCATCATTTAACTGGGTTACCATGGTATTGAATTGAACCTGGAATACAACGTGTTGAATAAGTTACAAATTTTTGATTTCTGCAATGGACTTACAGATATTTGGCAACTCTTTCTCCATTGTTTGGACCCGTGTAAGGGGTCTACTGTATTCATTTCTGGTTACAACTGCATGTGGTTGAGTAGGTTGCTCACTCGTACGTTCTGCAGGTGTTTCACTTAACACTCTATATTCACTCGGTTTAGTGGTTTGGGTTACACTTACATGTTCTGTTCGTGTTTCCCTCAACTCTCCTCTAGAGCTTTCACCGATATGTGTACCTACAAATGAAATCATCCTAGCCCCTTTTTCAGAGGTCACGGATGGTGCAATGAAAGTTCATGAGCTTCCGTCCTCGCGTGAAGCGAGTTGACGACCACTCGTAAAGAGTGGTAAATCTCGAAAGAGATCCAGAGATTTTCCCTCTGGAGGTTAAAATTGAATCGATTAAATGGCACAAAACCCAAGTTTCCCTCGTATGTCTGTGAAGACACTTGGTTCAAAAAAGAACCACCTACCGATGGATCTTTCCGTAAAATGGAAGATTCACCAGCAGTTATTGAGGTAGGTAATTCCACCTCGGATGCCTGTGAAGGCATTTGATTTTAGAAAGATCATCAACCACTCTTATGTTCCATGAAATGGAACTCAAGATAGTTGCTCCCGTCAATTCAACCTTATTTACATTTTCACTCATTTGACAAGAAAGAATTGTTTCAATAACAGTTGCAGTTACCTCAGGTTCATTTGGTTTACTTCTTTTAGAATGAGGTAGAGCTGCTGATGTAACTAACTCCTTATGTGGTGTTGTCGAGGCACTATCTCCCTCAATAATGTGAATGACTGGTCGTTTAAGTGACAATTGAGGTGTAGGAGCTTGCTGTGTTTGTGTTTGCATTTGTAGAATGGGCTCTTCGACCTGTGTTAGAGTCAGTGGGATTTTCTGCTCTTAGTCGCGTAAGATGGCCACTAGGGGCTGTAGAAACTGTATTTCCTGTGACACAATAGGGAATACAGAGGTTGGAATAGCAGGGATTGAAATATTACCTTGTCGTATACCTGCTCTCACTGGTCTTGGTAACAACGGAAGTGGGACAGTCTTTAGATATTCAGTTAGGACTGTAGGCACATCTGTATAGTTCTTTTTGCTTATGTAATTAATTACATTCGTCTTCATGTAAGAACATTCCACCTTTCGACCATTTTCCAAGCGTACCCCTTCTTCATCATTCAAAAAATTATTTAATATTAGCTGTAGAAATCTTGGATATAGACATTTGACATTTTGAGTCCGAACATCTCTTCTTCCCAAGTGTTTCATCTTTAAAATGACTTGACCAAGCACTATTTTTCCAAAATTAATCCTCAAATTATTGGTGACCGCATACCCTATTTTTTGAATAAATTCAGGTATTCGATCTTGATTTGTTCTATTTGAGGAAAAACCATGGTTAAGAGCGTGAAAGAAGAAATTCCAGTACTGGGTTAGAAACATTCTAGAAAGATTACCAGTATTGAAATTACCATCTTGGTACCTTATAAAATGAAAGAACATTTCAATCTGTTCAAGTGTAGGACCGGAAACAAGATTTTCCATAGGAAAATGAAGAATTCGATTAACACCTCGTTCAGTGACCCTAATCGACCTACCAAACAGTCGATATGTGATTGCACACCCGTCCTGTCCAGAAGTTTTAACCGCACTGCAATATAGTTCATGCAATGCATCATGGTTAAGTTGCACTGGTGTAACTAAAGCATAGCGATTTAATGAATGTTCATTCAGAAATTATGCCCAAGCCCGAAATTGCTCATCTAGAATGGTTTCGATTTGCTGAATGGAAATAGGATTAACTTTAGCAATTAAAAAGCTTCTCTGCAATGCCATTTTTAAAACTTTGAGGAAATTCAAAAACAAGGGTTAGTTTTTATAAAGGATGATGTATAAAGCAAGAATATGAAATCCGATCTAAAAACCACCAGCTATATTGAGAGATCTTTCTGATCAAAGCTCGAAATATTCAGCAATTGTGTGTATATGCTCTGTATATCTGAAAAATGATGATGTTAAACACAAACAAAAACTCATCATTTATAAGGTTTCAAGGTTTAGTGGGTTAGGTGTGATAGTGACAGGTCATGTTTAAAGAATAACACCGTTCAATAATTTCTCACCTAACAACCTAATTATCCAAAAAACATCTTATCACTGAAACCTGTCAGCCGAAAAACATCTTATCACCGAAACCTATCAGCCTATACACATATACACATATTTAATACTTCTAATTATTATGGATTTAAAAATAATCATGCAGTAAATCAAGAATTAATCCACAATAATAAGATAAACTCACAATTAAATAGACATAAAATTAACAAAATATCATTAATTGATATATGTCAATAAAATATTTATTTAATTATGCCACAATGATATCTCCAGAATAATCATGCAGATAAGCAAATAAAACAAACAAAATCCAGAGAATGAAATTCACTGGCTGCAACTAATTAAACAGACATTTTAAAAGATCATGTGAAATTTAACATACCAAGCTCACTTACCAACCTTGAAAAGGTTGCTTCATCCAAAGCTTTAGTAAAAATGTCTGCCAACTGTTTTTCACTAGGAATAAAATGCAGTTCCACAGTGCCTTCCATCACATGTTCCCTGATGAAATGGTATCTGATGTCTATGTGCTTGGTTCTAGAATGCTGCACTGGATTCTGTGATATTGCAATTGCACTAGTGTTGTCACAGAAAATTGGGATCTTTTCAACTTTAACTCCATAGTCAAGTAGTTGATTTCTCATCCATAGAATCTGTTCACAACAACTCCCAACTGTTATGTACTCAGCCTCTGTAGTTGAGGTAGATACTGAGTTCTGCTTCTTACTGAACCATGAGACCAGCTTGTTTCCCAAGAATTGACAGGTTCCTGTGGTAATTTTTCTATCCATTTTGCAACCTGCATAATCTGCATCTGAGTAACCGGTTAGATCAAAACCAGAATCTCTAGGGTACCAAATGCCAAGGTTTGGTGTTCCCTTGAGATATCTGAAAATCCTTTTAAAAACTACTAAGTGAGATTCCCTAGGATCAGCTTGAAATCTAGCACATAAACATGTAGCAAACATAATATCAGGTCTACTAGCTGTTAAGTATAAAAGAGATCCAACCATGCCCCTATAGCTTGTCATGTCCACCTTCTTTTCCTTAGTATTCAGTTTAAGCTTAGTGGTAGTGGCCATGGGTGTTTTTGCAGAAAAGCAATCTGCTAAATCAAACCTTTTTAAAAGATCATAAATGTATTTTGTTTGACCTATAAAAATTCCCTCATTCACTTGTTTAACTTGTAAGCCAATAAAATAAGTTAATTCACCCATCATACTCATTTCATATCTACTTTGCACAAATTTGGCAAATCTCGTGCAAAGTTTCTCATCTGTAGACCCAAATATTATATCATCTACATAAATTTGGACAAGTATCATAGAGCCATTGACATTTCTATAAAAGAGAGTTTTATCAACAGTACCTCGAATGAAGTGATTCTCTATAAGGAACTATGAGAGTGTGTCATACCAGGCTCTAGGTGCTTGCTTCAGGCCATAGAGTGCTTTGAGTAGAAAGAACACATATTCTGGAAAGTCTAGATCTTCAAAACCAGGCAGTTGACTAACATACACCTCCTCCTCCATAATACCATTCAGAAATGCACTCTTGACATCCATTTGATAGACTTTGAAATTGGCATGCGCTGCATAGGCCATGTAACACCCCCAGATCCCGGGTCCGGGATCCGGTGGTTACGGTTTCCAATTCTGTCCACAACAATTGAACTTTCCTTAACATAAAATAAATTACGTCTCTATAACCCAACACAACAATATAAAACACACCCGTTATAGTCCCAGAGATGAAATCAGAGTAACAATCGAATTTTTATTAATCACATTATGAGTTCTTACAATCCAAAAGAATTTCAATATAATACATACTCTTTGCCATCCATTTACATAAGTCATACTAGACCATATTCTTGGTAATGAAAGAATAAATATACCCTACCAATAGCTTCTTCTTCAGCTCTGGTAGTCTCATCGTCCTCGCCCGCGTCGAGTGCGCCTTGTGCGAGTCATCTGGTCTAGCTGTTGTTGTGATATAATAATAAAGCAAGGGTGAGCAATAGCCCACCAACAATAATATATAACTGAACGATAATGTATAACAGTTCAAAAGTATCTTTCAAACCATATGCCATGCATTTACGGAAATGATGCCAGTATAATATGAACGATGAAGTTACAAGGTAACTTAAAGTATTTGTTTGTAGAAATATCTGCTACATCAAAGTAAGCGAGATATTCTTATTGTTATTAAGAAGAGGAACTTGCAAGAAAAGGTTGCAATTCCAGTTATGACCCTTTTCCAACTCTGTCAACAGTAATCATGTTGCAGGAAATAAATAAATTTGGATGATGAACCAATGATGGAGTATTCACCGCGCCCGCTGTTCCAATCTTGATGATTAGTCGAGATCGTACAGCTCAATTTAGATTTACTACCGGTAGAAGGAAGAACTGACGGCTTTACTTGTATACCGCCTTACTAGCTCTCCCCGGCCAACGGTTGGGCCAAAGGGGATGGACCGGCGCTACTCGGCCTCTTACACGACTCCTAGTTCAAATAGAATTCATGATTCTGAATGTAACGTTCGTCCCCCTTTCCCCAAGTATAATACTTGTTGATAAGACTCCACAAAGTAGTCGTATCTAGTTGGAAAGGAAAATTTACCAATAACTCCCAAGCTATTACTTGGTAACGGATATCAACTTGTTCCAGTGATCTTACCCCTCGAAAGATGAGAAGGTAAGCAACGACTTAATAAGTCAACAGCACCCGAGTTGCGAGTGAAGGGAATACTTTATGACCGGGAAGTCGACAAGATAAATAACATTTTTCCAAGTAAGGTTCCCTTATTATTAAGGAGATAGACTCAAAGAAGAATGATGTCTGAGAACCTTTCTTGATATAAGATTAATAAAAATATGACTCCGAAATATTTTCTGTAATAATCGAAGAAGATAAACCTTATCGAGGTTATTCTAAGTATGGAATAAAAATTCAGAGAATATTTATTGAATTAAAATATTTTACAGATCATTTAGGAATAAGAAAGAATATCTTATATCAGAGTATTTCTCAAAATAATCCCTGAAGAAATATCAGGAGAATATTTATTGAATAAATAAATATTTAAATGAATATTCAAAACAATATTCATTAATTAATAAGACCTGAAAAGAATATTTAAGGTAATATTCATAATTAATTAGGAATTTAAATGAATATTCAGAAGTAATATTCATTTAATGAATAATATCCTAAATGAATATCAAGTAATATTCATTTAGTAATCCAAGCCTTAAGGAATATTCGAGATAATATTCGATAATTAAATCAAGCTTCAGATGAATATTAAAATAATATTCATCAAGTATTTAATATCTTAAATGAATATTCAAAAGTAATATTTATTTAATATAATAATATTCTAAAAGAATATCCAAATAATATTCATTTAGTAGTCTCATCTTTAGAAGAATATTCGAAATAATAATCGATAATCAATTCGACTCTGAATGAATATTGACAAATATTATTCGTCGAATGATTACGTTCAAATAATTATTTGAAGTAAGGATCATTAAATAAATAAGCTCGAACGAATATTCAAATAATATTCATCGCCCAAATAATAGAAAATATTTACTTAAATATTTTCCTCCGAGGTAATCTCGATATATCAAGGAATATTGACTCCCGGTCTATATTTGATTAATAAGATATATACGCCCTTCTATGAGGGTCTTACAATAACCGGCTTATAACTGATATATAAATATCTAGCTTATAAGCCAACAATAACATTCAGGGAACAAGTATATCAATTCAACTTGAAAGTAGGCATGCATGCAATGGCATATGTATATCAGCAATCATATATATATATATATATTTATTCAATCACAACAACAGCCTAAAAGAAGGGAATTGAAACTTGCCTGGTAGTCGAGTACGGTAAGGGGTAGTGGTAGCGGGTCCCGGTTCAGCTTGGTGATCTATAAATAGCCAAGGCATTCGGGATTAATCACTTAACATATTAAAAGTTAAGTTATTCTTAAATCGAAACACGTTCTCAAGTTATCTCGTTATACCCCTTTTAGTGGATTACTTATTCTCACTGATCCGACCCGACATTCGTTCGTTAATACGACATGTCACTGCACTTATACTTGGGACATACTTAAGTCATATGAGTTCTAAGGTTGATCGTTACGAACCAATATTATACTCCGAGTTTTATCGCCCGTTTTCTAAGTGTTTTACCGAAGTTATAAAAGAGTCATCTTTTAGGGGTTCGTTCGCGTTTAACCTCGACTCGAACATTTTTAATAAATCGAAAAATGATCCTTTTGACATACGGTTTTCTTTCACGCCTTCCTTTTTACCTCTAGTATTTATTTACCAAGATTCTCCATGACGTTACATAGTTTACGAGGGTTCAATTACAGTTACGAACTTTCGTTTACGGATTCGAACTACTTTTAGTAATTTGGTCATAAATCCTAAACCGTAAGTCCGTTTCACGTGATCTTTATATCCAAACAAAGCTTAGAACATTACCTATCCTATCATAGCAGATAAGGTCTCTGGAAAGTAGGGGTTCAACATGGAAAATGGCATACAAAACATGGTATTGCAAAATCGGGCATTATAACGGCTGTAAATCGAATATCTACCAATTTCGAATCTTCCCATATATGTTAGGGTTTCAAGAGCTTTATACCTTCCTTGGAGTGTGTAAAGACCTTGCTCAGCTTTTCATAGTCCTTGTATACCCACAACCAAGCTTAGATCATCCTAGAAATCAAGAAAATCAAGAGTTGTTCTTGAAAATCACTATTCACCCTAGTCTTTGGTGATTTCTTTGAAAATGGAAACAAGAGAGTTTGGCTTTGAAATTTTTAGGGGATCACTTTTAGGAAATGTAAGACTCACCATAATTTTTACAAGATCAAGAGATGGTGGGAAGAGGGGTTTTGATTTTGGAATTTAGGAGGGAGGTCGAATGGAATTTTCAAGGGGGGGAGTTGCTTGGTTTGTTTTGTTTTAATCTCATCCATTCTCATCTATTATCAAGATAATATCTTGTATAAATTCACTTTAATAAAGTGATGAGGTGTTGGATGAGGAATTACCATGACAAGTGTTGAAAATGTGGTGGTTTTAGCCTAACTACATGGTTGCCTTGCTAAGTACTTAGTTGCATTCTCTAGGGTGCTAGTTCCTTGATTCTAGTTTGGTTACTAGATATTTTATACTAGTAGCTTGCACAAGACTCTTGCTTCCTCTGCTTGTTTCTGTGTCCGGTTATTGCCCGTTTCGATTGATCGTTCGTAGGAATATTTCACGGATTTCTAATTAGGGTTTACCGGGAATCCTTTTTAATATTAATACTTTCATTCTCCATCTTTCATTCTAACTTTCCAATTTATATTCCTTAAATCCATTCGTTAAATACTTAAGGCTATCAGTGTCCAGGGAACTCTCGGAGAAAATAAAAGTGCGGTTTTTCAGAATCCGACAGCTTTTACATACACTTATTTTCCCCCTGGATCACTAATACGAACTCGGAAATCCGTTCCGAATACTTCTATATAGTGTCGTCTCATATTATTATATACTCCCACCACAACACTATTCATTCTGTATTCTTTACTTGTTCTCTTAGGGTTGTATAATTGTCCGTATTCTCTTTCGATCGTTCCTTAACCTTTTTACGGAACTACTGGATTAATCGTTACCGATCTGGATGACATGAGAATATTCTCCTGCTTGAAATTGCCATATCTTATTCCCTTAGAAGATAGATTATTCTTACCTATGTTGTTACCCTTTAGCATTCTTCAAGACATAGAAATAATAAAGTCGAATTCCATTCATTCTTTCCAAATATCAATTATTACATTGTAGCCATAACCACTCCTCAGTGGTTTCATACCTTCATTCTTAAATCAAATATAATAACATCCCAAAATATCAAATCCTCAAAGTTAATATCTCAATTCTTGGATTATAATAATATTTAATCCACTGTCCGGTCAAATATTATACCGAAAAGAATTTGGAATTTCTGAATTCCGATCGTCTCTGCATTCACTTATTTCCTCCGCGTATTACTAATATGACTTCGAAACATCCATATCACGTCCCGTACATAGGGTGGAGTGAAAAGTTTTCCAACTTACAAAATCACTATTCATCCACCAAATTACTATGCACGTACAGGAAACACTATGCACGTACGGGAAATACTATGCACGTACGGGAAATACTATGCACGTATGGGAAACACTATGCACGTACTCATTTCCCTACAAGGATCCATTAGCTCCTTCCTGGATGGTAGATTATTCTTATCTAGGTCCTCAACCATCGAATTACTCTATTCTAACAATATACCAATGCATCAGGATCATTGTTCAAAGCAATATCCATTCATTACAATCATTGTTCTTTGAAACCACCACTCATTAGAGCTGGTGACCTTGTTGTCGGAATCATTGTTCCTCATTTTATCATTACTTAATAAAAAGTTTTAATTACATCCAAAATTTGGGGTTCTTACAGTCTCCCCTCCTTAAAAGGATTCCGTCCCGGAATCAGGTAGGAAGCAAAGAGTCGTTTGCCTGCCGTTCACTCTTTAGCTTCCCGGTCAATTCTTAGTCGTTCTACCCTTCCTCAGCACATCTTCTAGTGCTACAATTCATACTTTATCCTTTTTCCATCAACGTTGCTACTTTTCGTACAACTCACTATCCGGGTTATACTCTTACTCAGTCTTATCCTTATTGATACCTGCAGTAACATTGGTATCACTATCACCCTACGATTCGGAGGTAACCTCGCTCGTACTGTGCATTTCCTGATCGCTTTAATCTTCGCAATCTCGATCAATATAGAGAAGTGGAAAGATTTATTGAGAGATCACTATGATCAATTGAACATTTGTTATATTGCATAGTTAGTACAGAAGGGGGCCAGCCTTTAGTACTTGACAAGCAATTAAACAAGTCATGGCATTCCACTTAGACTTCTATCACATAGGCAGATAGTCACGTAGCAGTACCTCCCCTCCTAAAAGGGTTGTTCTTCTCAATTCATAAAGAAGATGAATAAGAGAGAGGAAGAGAAAAGAGTTCTAAAGGATTATAGAAAGCTTTCGTGATTGTAGAATATCATACTCAGAATTTTACCTCTGAACTATAGAGGTTCATCAAAGAAGAAATTAATCATAATTATATCCAGTACTATTTGATCGCAATCTCACGTGTCAACATATCTTGCTGCTTTGTCCATTATTCTATGGACAAATACTCTTGTTCATTCTTAGCGATACTCACATTCGGGAAATCCTTCAACCTTTCAGGTTAAATCTTAGATTTCTCACTTGACATCATTATTACTGACATCCCATATCATGTTACTAGCTTTTTCATAACTATAATATTGACACTATCAGGTTGTCATCCTGAGAATTCATTAGAAAACCCATTCATAACATTCCTTGCTTCTCATTCCATAGTTGCTTCCCCCAGCCTTTTCTTTATCAATCACATCCTACGTATTAGCTGCTTCTTACTCATTTCTATTATTTACTTTCACCTTCACCTCTTTATTGAGACACCTTTTTGCACTTGGTACCTCCTTATCGGTATTCCGTCTCATTTATTCTATGATCATCACGTTATTTCAATTTAAACTTTCCGAAATGAATCTGGCCCGATTCCTTTAACTTAGATTCATATAATCTACTTCTGCCAACCTTGTTTCTCATTACTTGTTCTTTTCTATCCGTGGTTTTCCACAGGTTGTCTTTCGTAAGTCAGACCAGGTCGTATATCTACATGCTCGTACTCCTATTATCTGTTGAACATCTGCATTTTACTGGCGTAGCCTGGCCACATGAAAACCCGTTATGACCGTGCTATAATTTTGGGGGTAAGGCTGGCTCGAATACCGCCGTCCGAACACTTTAAACTCTCAAGTGGCCCAATAAGTTTTGGGCTAAACCGCCCTTCCCTCCAAGTCTCATTAATTCTTTCTACGGGAATACGTTTAGCATCACGAATTATCAACCTCATATTCTCTATCTTGTTTGTGCAGAAGTACACTAACACAAACTTGCTTGTCATCCATCAACATGCCATTTAGCTTATCAATAGCAGCACTTTTTTTATCTTTACGTTGTCATCTCCTTTCTTAGAGGAATCACCATCGCTTGTTGTTTACGTAGTGCGTTAATAGCTAACCCTACGGGTTTCAAATCCCTTAGGGAGACAAAGTAATCATTATTCCTTATCCATAAGGATCACTTCCTGAACTTGATGTAGATATAACATGAAGCAGATAGAATTGCAGAAGAGTTTCAAGCATCGCAGCTAGGTCCGGTTGATGAAACTATCACTTATGCATCTTCCATAAAAGACTGGAAACTTAACGGTTTACTTCATCAATTTTGTACCATGGTCCTGGTTTGCCTCAAAACGGGACCTTCTAAGGTACGTAATATGCTTAAGACTCCATCAGGAATCGAATCTTTACTTAAACTATTATTACTGTCAATTCTTGCACAGTCCTCAGAAGGAATGTAAATTCCTCCATTCCGATATGACCTTCAAGGTCCTTCCAAATATCATCCTGTTTCTTCGGTATGAACATTTGTAATTATTCCTTTATACTTAGATTGTCGGCCACCTCATTGGCCTTTCTTGATGATAATGATTTCTTGTAACCCATGTTCTCTGGGTACATTCCAACTCAATTTTTTCTACCTCATTCCCATCACTGTTGGGTTAAAGCATTCTCCCTTAAGCTCTGCTGAAGGAGAAAATATAACTATCAGTCATTTCCATAAGTCATTGCTTCCACCTACCCGTGGGAACTTTATCACGTTTATTCCCAATCCTACTTAGGATACTTCTTTTCTTAGTTCTTTCTTTATCTTAGGATAATCTCAATCTTTATAGGTTCAACCCATACTTCCTCAGGGTTTCATACATGCCTCATCTGGCATAATTGTTACGATGTCATACATTCCTTACCAAACTTCCATTTTTGAAGTTCGGAATATTACCTTTTTTTTTCCTTGTAAGGTTTCGTAGGCCATCCTTATCATTCCTCCGGTATTTTCTAGGTACCGGGTATATCAAAATGTCATTGATCAATACTCTAATAATTCTATCCATGTTCTTTCCAGAACCCTTTTTAATAATCCTTACCGGTCATTGTTGCCTTAGCAAGTCCAGCTCCTATCATCTGAAGTCATAATGTCGTTATTAGGGTTAATGCCACCCCTTGTGCATTCCCTAGGGTTTGTCTTAATTTATGGATATCCTATCCTTAATTCAACTGCCAAGGAATTCTTGTATCTAATAATTGGCAATCAGATCATGTATCCTTAATAAAGGTCTCTTTTCAATCATTCTCATTTGATAATCGATCGGTGGTTTAATGCCGCCCTCTTCTTTCAGATAGTTGTCAGCCTATTTGGCCTTCCAAAAAGGCAACGTATGTCAATATCTTCTCTTACCGAACTTGTTAATGGTAGCAAGGATGTTCTGGAAGATATTGGTCGAGTTCAACGTGAATCTCTTAGTGCTTATCGTTCTTCGCAAAGGTACTTGCCTCAAACAAAATTCCTACAGCATACTGTTCAATTTCTGACCTTTTCTATACCCTCTTCATATACCTTCATTGTTTACTTTCCTCCGTCATAATATATTCATGGTATTCATGATACCCTAACATCATACATCTCAAGTCACTATACTTCCATTTTACTCGGAATCTTGGACAACCATATACACATGAGTCACTTTAGTATGGGTGACCCCATCCCAAAAAGGTCTAGTGAATTCCCAATCAAAACATGGGTTGTTCGGCAGAAGATTCAAACGATCTCATTAATGTTTCCTTTATATCAGAAGCCCTTGCAGTCGGTACTTTCTTAGAAGCAACCCTGCTTTGTCTTTTCATTGCTGGTCTAGTCACTTTATAATCCGTTGTGACTTGGCCTCAACTGGCCACACATAAAAATATATGATTTTAGGGGTTGGCTAATAGCATTACTTTTCTAGCAATTGCCGGCATAGTGCCTTCTTCTTTGATACCTTTCTACCTTTCCAAAACTTTTATCTTTTCAACTATTCTTATCAATCCTGCGTGCCACACAAGCTTACCATTCCTGGCATAACAGCCTTTTCATTTAAGTCAATCCTGGAATTTCTCAGTCCGGCTGGTTTCTTACTTACTATTTCCTTATATAACTTTACCCAATCATGCTATCACTTCCCAATGTCTTTACTTTCTAAATGATTCATTCATAAAATGAACATTTTCCTTAATAAAACCACCTTATTAACCTCAATTTGGTTCCATAATTTACAACCTACGACACCTGCCTTCCCATGGCGAATTATTACTGACCATATTCATACTAATTCATTTATCAAATGATATGGCACTTACTGCCTCCTTCTCAACTATTCCTAGGGACTCTGCTCCTCGCCCTAAATCGATGTCTTTAATAATCATACATCCCTCTATCTTTTTCTTTGTTAAGATGAAAATCTCTAAGGATTCTCATCTATTTCCGTATAAGATCTCAAGTAATTCTTCCAATCCTTCATTCTTCCTGGTACTACATCTGGTAGTCCGGCTATGAATTCAACATGCATCTTCAGATCTCTTAATAATATCTCGGTTCTTTATACTCACTTTTCTGAGCACCATATCTTAATCATCACAGTCATTCTGGCTGCGACCCTCATTACCCATGGGTAAGCTCCTTATCCTCACAGGATTTTCCTTATCTGCTGGAACCTCTTCCGGGTCTCCAGTAGGGTACTCCATCGAATTACCCGCTGATCTTCAGCATATAAAGCATCATCGCGCTGTTGCTCGTTTGCCTCAAGGTCAGTCGCCTTACTCGTCGATACGATATCGAGCTAAGTTACTATCATTATACTTGCGAGTTCCCATAAGGGTTTTATATGTCATCACTACATTAAGTAGTCCGACTATGAACTTGGCAAGAGTTCTTATTATCTTATTGAATTTATTGTTTTAACGTCACCTCATCTCTGGGGTTTATAACGTACGCTCTGATACCACTTCTGTAACACCCCCAGATCCGGGGTCCGGGATCCGGTGGTTACGGTTTCCAATTCTGTCCACAACAATTGAACTTTCCTTAACATAAAATAAATTGCGTCTCTATAACCCAACACAACAATATAAAACACACCCGTTATAGTCCCAGAGATGAAATCAGAGTAACAATCGAATTTTTATTAATCACATTATGAGTTCTTACAATCCAAAAGAATTTCAATATAATACATACTCTTTGCCATCCATTTACATAAGTCATACTAGACCATATTCTTGGTAATGAAAGAATAAATATACCCTACCAATAGCTTCTTCTTCAGCTCTGGTAGTCTCATCGTCCTCGCCCGCGTCGAGTGCGCCTTGTGCGAGTCATCTGGTCTAGCTGTTGTTGTGATATAATAATAAAGCAAGGGTGAGCAATAGCCCACCAACAATAATATATAACTGAACGATAATGTATAACAGTTCAAAAGTATCTTTCAAACCATATGCCATGCATTTACGGAAATGATGCCAGTATAATATGAACGATGAAGTTACAAGGTAACTTAAAGTATTTGTTTGTAGAAATATCTGCTACATCAAAGTAAGCGAGATATTCTTATTGTTATTAAGAAGAGGAACTTGCAAGAAAAGGTTGCAATTCCAGTTATGACCCTTTTCCAACTCTGCCAACAGTAATCATGTTGCAGGAAATAAATAAATTTGGATGATGAACCAATGATGGAGTATTCACCGCGCCCGCTGTTCCAATCTTGATGATCAGTCGAGATCGTACAGCTCAATTTAGATTTACTACCGGTAGAAGGAAGAACTGACGGCTTTACTTGTATACCGCCTTACTAGCTCTCCCCGGCCAACGGTTGGGCCAAAGGGGATGGACCGGCGCTACTCGGCCTATTACACGACTCCTAGTTCAAATAGAATTCATGATTCTGAATGTAACGTTCGTCCCCCTTTCCCCAAGTATAATACTTGTTGATAAGACTCCACAAAGTAGTCGTATCTAGTTGGAAAGGAAAATTTACCAATAACTCCCAAGCTATTACTTGGTAACGGATATCAACTTGTTCCAGTGATCTTACCCCTCGAAAGATGAGAAGGTAAGCAACGACTTAATAAGTCAACAGCACCCGAGTTGCGAGTGAAGGGAATACTTTATGACCGGGAAGTTGACAAGATAAATAACATTTTTCCAAGTAAGGTTCCCTTATTATTAAGGAGATAGACTCAAAGAAGAATGATGTCTGAGAACCTTTCTTGATATAAGATTAATAAAAATATGACTCCGAAATATTTTCTGTAATAATCGAAGAAGATAAACCTTATCGAGGTTATTCTAAGTATGGAATAAATATTCAGAGAATATTTATTGAATTAAAATATTTTACAGATCATTTAGGAATAAGAAAGAATATCTTATATCAGAGTATTTCTCAAAATAATCCCTGAAGAAATATCAGGAGAATATTTATTGAATAAATAAATATTTAAATGAATATTCAAAACAATATTCATTAATTAATAAGACCTGAAAAGAATATTTAAGGTAATATTCATAATTAATTAGGAATTTAAATGAATATTCAGAAGTAATATTCATTTAATGAATAATATCCTAAATGAATATCAAGTAATATTCATTTAGTAATCCAAGCCTTAAGGAATATTCGAGATAATATTCGATAATTAAATCAAGCTTCAGATGAATATTAAAATAATATTCATCAAGTATTTAATATCTTAAATGAATATTCAAAAGTAATATTTATTTAATATAATAATATTCTAAAAGAATATCAAAATAATATTCATTTAGTAGTCTCATCTTTAGAAGAATATTCGAAATAATAATCGATAATCAATTCGACTCTAAATGAATATTGACAAATATTATTCGTCGAATGATTACGTTCAAATAATTATTTGAAGTAAGGATCATTAAATAAATAAGCTCGAACGAATATTCAAATAATATTCGTCGCCCAAATAATAGAAAATATTTAATTAAATATTTTCCTCCGAGGTAATCTCGATATATCAAGGAATATTGACTCCCGGTCTATATTTGATTAATAAGATGTATACGCCCTTCTATGAGGGTCTTACAATAACCGGCTTATAACTGATATATAAATATCTAGCTTATAAGCCAACAATAACATTCATGGAACAAGTATATCAATTCAACTTGAAAGTAGGCATGCATGCAATGGCATATGTATATCAGCAATCATATATATATATATATATATATTTATTCAATCACAACAACAGCCTAAAAGAAGGGAATTGAAACTTGCCTGGTAGTCGAGTACGGTAAGGGGTAGTGGTAGCGGGTCCCGGTTCAGCTTGGTGATCTATAAATAGCCAAGGCATTCGGGATTAATCACTTAACATATTAAAAGTTAAGTTATTCTTAAATCGAAACACGTTCTCAAGTTATCTCGTTATACCCCTTTTAGTGGATTACTTATTCTCACTGATCCGACCCGACATTCGTTCGTTAATACGACATGTCACTGCACTTATACTTGGGACATACTTAAGTCATATGAGTTCTAAGGTTGATCGTTACGAACGAATATTATACTCCGAGTTTTATCGCCCGTTTTCTAAGTGTTTTACCGAAGTTATAAAAGAGTCGTCTTTTAGGGGTTCGTTCGCGTTTAACCTCGACTCGAACATTTTTAATAAATCGAAAAATGATCCTTTTGACATACGGTTTTCTTTCACGCCTTCCTTTTTACCTCTAGTATTTATTTACCAAGATTCGCCATGACGTTACATAGTTTACGAGGGTTCAATTACAGTTACGAACTTTCGTTTACGGATTCGAACTACTTTTAGTAATTTGGTCATAAATCCTAAACCGTAAGTCCGTTTCACGTGATCTTTATATCCAAACAAAGCTTAGAACATTACCTATCCTATCATGGCAGATAAGGTCTCTGGACAGTAGGGGTTCGACATGGAAAATGGCATACAAAACATGGTATTGCAAAATCGGGCATTATAACGGCTGTAAATCGAATATCTACCAATTTCGAATCTTCCCATAAACATAGTATTCAACCCAAACAACATATACATGACTTATATACATGAACTGAGGCTAAGCAATGCCTTTCCGTTCATCTAGCTATTTACATCATTAATCCAAAATCCATACATAATCATGCTTATAATCTTAACATAACCATAACTAAGTTATAACTATCATAACATGCTTAAATCTCAAACAAGGGTTAGGGTTTCAAGAGCTTTATACCTTCCTTGGAGTGTGTAAAGACCTTGCTAAGCTTTTCATAGTCCTTGTATACCCACAACCAAGCTTAGATCATCCTAGAAATCAAGAAAATCAAGAGTTGTTCTTGAAAATCACTATTCACCCTAGTCTTTGGTGATTTCTTTGAAAATGGAAACAAGAGAGTTTGGCTTTAAAATTTTTAGGGGATCACTTTTAGGAAATGTAAGACTCACCATAATTTTTACAAGATCAAGAGATGGTGGGAAGAGGGGTTTTGATTTTGGAATTTAGGAGGGAGGTCGAATGGAATTTTCAAGGGGGGGGGGAGTTGCTTGGTTTGTTTTGTTTTAATCTCATCCATTCTCATCTATTATCAAGATAATATCTTGTATAAATTCACTTTAATAAAGTGATGAGGTGTTGGATGAGGAATTACCATGACAAGTGTTGAAAATGTGGTGGTTTTAGCCTAACTACATGGTTGCCTTGCTAAGTACTTAGTTGCATTCTCTAGGGTGCTAGTTCCTTGATTCTAGTTTGGTTACTAGATATTTTATACTAGTAGCTTGCACAAGACTCTTGCTTCCTCTGCTTGTTTCTGTGTCCGGTTATTGCCCGTTTCGATTGATCGTTCGTAGGAATATTTCACGGATTTCTAATTAGGGTTTACCGGGAATCCTTTTTAATATTAATACTTTCATTCTCCATCTTTCATTCTAACTTTCCAATTTATATTCCTTAAATCCATTCGTTAAATACTTAAGGCTATCAGTGTCCAGGGAACTCTCGGAGAAAATAAAAGTGCGGTTTTTCAGAATCCGACAGATTTTACATGCACTTATTTTCCCCCTGGATTACTAATACGAACTCGGAAATCCGTTCCGAATACTTCTATATAGTGTCGTCTCATATTATTATATACTCCCACCACAACACTATTCATTCTATATTCTTTACTTGTTCTCTTAGGGTTGTATAATTGTCCGTATTCTCTTTCGATCGTTCCTTAACCTTTTTACGGAACTACTGGATTAATCGTTACCGATCTGGATGACATGAGAATATTCTCCTGCTTGAAATTGCCATATCTTATTCCCTTAGAAGATAGATTATTCTTACCTATGTTGTTACCCTTTAGCATTCTTCAAGACATAGAAATAATAAAGACGAATTCCATTCATTCTTTCCAAATATCAATTATTACATTGTAGCCATAACCACTCCTCAGTGGTTTCCTACCTTCATTCTTAAATCAAATATAATAACATCCCAAAATATCAAATCCTCAAAGTTAATATCTCAATTCTTGGATTATAATAATATTTAATCCACTGTCCGGTCAAATATTATACCGAAAAGAATTTGGAATTTCTGAATTCCGATCGTCTCTGCATTCACTTATTTCCTCCGCGTATTACTAATATGACTTCGAAACATCCATATCACGTCCCGTACATAGGGTGGAGTGAAAAGTTTTCCAACTTACAAAATCACTATTCATCCACCAAATTACTATGCACGTACAGGAAACACTATGCACGTACGGGAAATACTATGCACGTACGGGAAATACTATGCACGTATGGGAAACACTATGCACGTACTCATTTCCCTACAAGGATCCATTAGCTCCTTCCTGGATGGTAGATTATTCTTATCTAGGTCCTCAACCATCGAATTACTCTATTCTGACAATATACCAATGCATCAGGATCATTGTCCAAAGCAATATCCATTCATTACAATCATTGTTCTTTGAAACCACCACTCATTAGAGCTGGTGACCTTGTTGTCGGAATCATTGTTCCTCATTTTATCATTACTTAATAAAAAGTTTTAATTACATCCAAAATTTGGGGTTCTTACAGGCCAGGAAGATCCTTATTGCTTCTAACCTTGCTACTGGTGCAAAGGTTTCTTCAAAGTCAATTCCTTCCTCTTGAGAGTAGCCTTTAACCACTAATCTAGCTTTATTCCTTGTGACTATGCCATTCTCATCCATCTTGTTCTTGAATACCACTTAGTGCCAATCACTGATTTGTCTTTAGGTTTGGGTACAAGTTTCCATATTTCATTTCTTTCGAACTGGTTTAGCTCTTCTTGCATTGCTAAAACCCAGTCTGGATCTAGAAGAGCATCTTCAACTCTCTTAGGTTCCTCTTTGGATAGAAAACTGCTATATAAGCATTCTTCTTGAGTTGCTCTTCTGGTTTGGACCTTTCCATTAGGATCTCCAATGATAACCTCAAATGGATGATCCCTGGTCCATTTTGTAAGAACCCCAATTTTTTGTAGGAATTAAAACTTTTATTATGGAATGGATATGGATTCAAATACTTATATGTCATGAAGAATGCTATTGGTTGACAATCTAGATAAGAATTATCTATCTCCTAGGAATTAAGATTTGATAATTCCAAGGGGGAAGGTTATTATTATGTCATCCAAATCGATATCTGTTATCAGTCCAGTGGTTCAGTAAAGGGTTAAGGAACGATCGAAATAGAACCAGGACATCTATATAACCCTAAAAGAATAAGTAAAGAATAAGTGGTGAATAGTGATTTTGGTGGATTTAGGAATATTATTAGACGATGCTATATAGAAGTACCCGGAACGAAATTCTGAGTTCGTATTAGTGATCCAGGAGGAAAAAGAGTGTATGTAAAAGCTGTTGGATTCTGAAAAATAGCACTTTTATTTTCCCCGAGATTTCCTTGGACACTGAAAGACTTAAGGAATTATTGAAGGAATTTAAGGAATATAGTTTCAAGAATTATTAAAGAGAATGGAGGATGATAGTATAAATATTAAGACGGTTTCCGGTAAAACCCTAACTAGAAATCTTCGAGATATTCCTCCGAACGATCAACAAATTGAGCAATAACCGGACAAAGAAACAAGCATAGAACCAAGATACAAGCATGTGCAAGTGGATGGGATCAAGTAACTAAGTAGTTACAAGAGTAACTAGCTTGGAGAAACAAACCAAGTACTTAGCTAAATCTTATCATCCACACTTTCAAATACCAACACTTGGCTAGATGATGCATGCAATGACATGAGCACTTTAATAAAGACACTTTATGCTAGATATTTTCATAATAATGTAAATTAGATTGGATGAGAGCAAAATACCCAAGCAAGAACACCACCTCCTCCATCTTTCTCTCCATTCGGCTTTCCCCTAAATTCAATATCCAAAGTCCAACTTCCATCCATCATTTGATCTTGTAATTTTTATGGTAAGTCCTATAATTCATAAAAGTGATCTCCTCAAAATTTGAGCCTCAAAATCCTTTGTTTCCATTTTCAAAAAAATCATGAAAGAGAAGGGTGAATAGTGTTCGTATGAACTAATCTTTGATTTTCTTGTTTCTTTGGTTGATCTAAGGTGTGTTAAGGCTAGACAAGGGCCATACCAAGCTTAAGGCTAACACATACTCTCAAGAAGGTATAATCACTTGAAACCCTAGCTCTTGTCTTGAGAGATATGCATGTTCTTGGTGATTTAATCTTAGTTATGTTATTAGTGTACTACAAGCATGATTATGTAGTAGTTTAGTGGATTTAATTAACATGATGATTATGATGGTGAAGAGATGTGTTCTTGGAATTAATAATATGAGAATCATGTTTATAAGTTGTATTAATGCCCGGTGTGGCTTGGGTTGTTGATTATGATTTTTGGAACATCCGATTTATAGCCGTTGTAATGCCCGATTTTCGTTAACCTTAGGAAATCGTGTTTGACAGTAGCTTTAATTCACTGACCAGTTTCATGTTCTGCCATGGAAAGCTATATTATGTTATAAGTTTCGTTTTGATATAAAGATCATGTGAAACGGACTTAAAGTTTAGGATTTATGGCCGATTTACTAAAAGTAGTTCGAAACCGTAAATTAGAGTTCGTAACTGAAATTGAACCCTCGTAAAATAGGTAATTCGGTGGCGAATCTTGGTAATTAAATACTAGAGATAAAAAGGAAGGTGTGAGAGAAAACCACATGTCAAACGGATCATTTTTCAATTTTATAAAAATGTTTGAATCGAGGTTAAACGCGAACAAACCCCTAAAAGCGTACTTGGTTATAACTTTGGTAAAACACTTAGAAAACGGGCGATAAAACTCGAGGTATAATCTTGGTTTGTAAACGACCGACCTTAGAACGTACTCGGCTTAAGTATATGTCACGTGTAAGTGTAATGACATGTCTTAATAACGAACAAAAGTCGAATCGTATCGGTAATAAAAAGAGTTATACAAAAGGGTGCATAACGAGATAACTCAAAAGCGTGTTTCGACTTAAGTAAAGTTTATACGTAACCTTTTAAAGAAGTGTTAGGTGATTAATCTCGAATATTCTAATTGTTTATAGATCACCAAGCAGACCCAGGACACGCTATCTCTACTCGCACCCGATTACCAGGCAAGTTTCCAATACCTTGGAACTGTTGTTGTGATAATATGTATATCTGTTGTTTCTGATACATATGCCATAGCATGCATGCCTATTGTCAAATTATATTATGATACTTGTTCCCTGAATTGATATTGGCTTATAGACTAGATACGAATTATCAGTTATAAGCCGGATTGTTTTGGTAAGACCCTTAGCGAAGGGCATATGATATTCATTCTTAAATATAGAACGGGAGTCGGTATTTTGAGATATATAGATAGTCGTGGAAACCCGGAGGGATTCCAACGGCAGATTATTATTTATCTTGAGGAATGTTATTATTAAACATTATTTATATTTCCATAAAGTATCAATTACTTGGAAATCTTTCGAGGAATGTTTATTTGAGTATTATCTCAGTCGAGAGATATTAAATGAATGCTAGTTTCGAATATTCATTTAGAGTTGATTATTTAATAAATATTATTTTAATATTCATTTGGAATTCTATTCATTAAATGAATATTACCTTCGAATATTCATTTAAGATTTTATTTACTTAATGAATATTACTTTAAAATATTCATTTGAAGTTCTATTTATTTAATGAATATTATTTTAAAATATTCATTTGAAGTTCTATTTACTTAATGAATATTATTTCAAATATTCATTTAATGGTTGATTTATTTAGTGAATAATTATGCATATTTATTCGAGGATTATTGACGAGCAATATTTTATATTAAGAATATTCTTTAAATACTTATGATTTAGTAAGTATTATTTGAATATTTATTTAATTTTTTTAAACTAGTTTTAAAATGATTATATTATTCAAAGATTATCTTCCACCTTCAGATATTATGTAAAATATTTCGGAGTCTTTTTTGACTATTTAATCAAGGAAAGGTTCCCAACTCTTTATTTTTCATTTAAATCTATCTTAAAAGGATTTAAATGCTCGCTCAAGCTTCCATATTATAGGGGAACCTTACTTGAGGAATGTTATTTATCTGGTTGACTTCCCAATCATAAATCTTTTAAAACTATTCTTTTCACTCGCAACTTGGTTGCTGTTTATCAATTGAATCTTTGAGTAACCTTCTCATCATTCGAGGGGGTAAGATTATTGGAACAAGATGGTATCCTCTAACAAGCAGCAGCTTTGGAGACATGATGTTGAATTTTCCTTTCCAACTAGATATGACTACTTTGTGGAGTCTTATCAACAAGTATTACACTTGGGGAAAGGGGGATGAACTTTACGTTCAGAGTCATGAACTTCTTTTCGAACTTGGAGTCGTGTAAGAGGCTGAGTAGCGCCGGTCCATTCCATTGGCCCAACCGTTGGCCGGGGAGATCTAACAGGGAGGTAGACAAGTAAATCCGTCAGCTCTTCCTTCTACCGGTAGTAAATCTAAATTGAGCTGTACAATCTGCGACTGATCATCGTAAGGATTGGAACAGCGGGCGCGGTGAATACTCCAGCATTAGTTCATCATTCAAATTCATTTATTTTCTGCAACATTATCATTGTTGAAAGTATTGGAAAAGTATTCATAATTGGAATTGTAATATTTTTCCTGCAAGTTCCTCTTTTTTGATAAATGATAATATCTTGCTTATCTTTGACATATAAGATATTTCCACCTATATATACATTTTGAGTTACCTTGTAACTTCATCGTTTATGTTATACTGGCATCATTTCCGTAAATGCATGGCATATGGTTTGAAAGATACTTTTGAACTGTTATATATTATCGTTCAGTTATACATTATTGTTGGTGGGCTATTGCTCACCCTTGCTTTATTATTATATCACAACAACAGCTAGACTAAATGACTCGTACAAGGCGCACTCGACGCTGATGAGGACGATGAGACTACCAGAGCTGAAGAGGAAGCTATTGGTAGGATAGATTCATTCTTTCAGTACAAAGTATATGGGCTAGTATGACTTATGTAAATGGATGGCAAAGAGTACGTATTTATATTGTAATTCTTTTGGGTTGTAAGAACTCAAAATGTGATTAATAAAATTTGATTGTTACTCTGATTTCGTCTCTGGGACTATAACGGGTGTATTTTATATTGTTGTGTTGGGTCATAAAGATGTAATTTATTTTATGTTGAAGTAAGTTCAAGTATTGTGGACAGAAATGGAGACCGTAACGACCGGATCCCAGACCCCGGATCTGGGGGTGTTACACATTTTCTTTGTGGTGGTAAGTTTGACTTTGATGAAGTGGCTTCATTTTCTCTGTATTGATCATTGTGACTTGTTGTTGAGTTTTGACTGTGAGAAACTCCCCCTGAGTGTATGGCCCTCGAGATTGATGGAGTTCTTGCAGATTCATCAACAGATGCTTCTCTTTAATTTTCTACAGATGCTTCAAATTGATTTCCAACTGATGGTGTAAGTTGCTCTTCAACAGGTGGTTCATTCAGCACTTTAACTGATGATCCTTGCCTGTTTCTCACACCATTTGATCTCCATTCTTCATCATCTTCACTTTCTTCACCACTTCTCTCATTCTCAAATGAGAGAGACTCATGAAAACCTTCATCTACTAGACCAGATATTTTCTTGTCATCAAAGATAACATGTATGGATTCCATTACAATGTTTAGTCTTAGGTTGTAGATTCTGTAGGATTTTCCAGCTGAGTATCCAACAAAGATAGATTCATCTGCCTTTGAATCAAATTTTCCAAGATGCTCACCAGATTTTTTAGTACAAAGCATTTGCATCCAAAGATATGCAGAAAGTTGATTGTTGGTTTCTTGACCAAAGAAATATTCTGAGTGTAGCATGCAGTGTTTATAGCTTCTGCCCAGAAGTATGTTCGTAGCTTAGACTCTTCAAGCATTGTTCTTGCAGCTTCAATTAGAGTTCTGTTCTTTCTTTCCACTACAACATTTTGTTGAGGAGTTCTTGGTGCAGAGAATTCTTGGATAATTCCTTCTTCTTCACAAAACTCTCTTATTACAGAATTCTTGAACTCAGTTCCATTGTCACTCCTGATTCTCCTTACTTTGTGTAAAGGATTGTTGTTGACTATCTTGATGTGATTTACAATGACTTCACCTGCCTCATCCTTAGAGTGCAGAAGAATGTCCAAGAGAATTTTGAGAAATCATCAATAATCACAAGACAGTATTTCTTCTTTAAGATTGACAACACATTGACAGGTCCAAAGAGATCCATGTGAAGTAGTTGCAAGGGTTGATCAATTGATGACATTGACTTTGATTTGAAAGAGGCCTTCTTCTGCTTCCCTTTCTGGCATGCATCACACAATCCATCCTTGGAGTAATCCAATTTTGGAATACCTCTAACCAAATCCTTCTTTCCCAACTCATTCATTGCTTTAAAACTCAAGTGTGACAATATTTTTTGCCAAAGCCAACCTTCATCTACACTTGCCTTGCTGAGAAGACATGTAACCATGTTTGCATTTGTTGAATTGAAGTCAGTAATGTACACATTTCCTCTTCTATCTCCTGTCAACACTACCTTGTTGTCACTTTTCTTGAAAATGACAAAAGCTTCAAATGTGAACCAGACATTCTGGCCTTTATCACACATTTGACTGACACTTAGCAAGTTATGCTTAAGTCCATCAACCAGTGCTACTTCTTCAATGACAACATTCCCTTGTGAAATCAAGCCATATCCTCTAGTATATCCTTTGCTGTTGTCTCCAAAGGTAATGCTAGGGCCAGCTCTCTCCTCAAGCTTAGTGAGCAGGATAGAATCTCCAGTCATATGCCTAGAACAACCACTGTCCAGATACCAAAGATTCTTTCTGTTTCCCTACACACATCAAAACAAAATCAAGTTGATTTTGGCACCCAAGTTTTTTTGGGTCCTGCCTTGTTAGCCAATTTCTTATCCTTCAAATCCCTTTTAACCGAAAGTTTAGATTGAGTTAAATCAATTGTGACTTTAGGTTTGGGCCTTTGAGAGACAGAATTTGATACTTGTTCATATGTATTATAGTTAATAGCATTGTTAGGCATAGTCTGTGCAAACATGTTATTCATCATCCATGGCATCTGTGGCATATTGAAAGCATTGTAGTATGGATTATGCATGAATGGCATGATAGCATATTGACTAGATGCATGAGCAGAGGGAGCATACATATTTGGCATAACATTCACAGCAGGCACAGGTATAGGCATGTTAGGCATCAAAGGATCTTTCATAGCTTTGCCGTTGGTAGATAAGTGATTAATACTTCCACACTTTACACATTCTTTCCTAGGAGCAGATTTATCAGGTGTGTAATTGTTGTGTTTGTTAATCCCTACCTTACCGTTTCTGTTCTTTTTCTTGTCCTTAACACATGACTTAACAATTTCTAGCTTGTCCTTCAATTGCTTGTGGGACAAGTTGCCTATGTTTCTTTTCTCAACTGATTCAGTATTGCTACATTCTCCATTAAAAAAATTCTTGTTGACAAGCCCGTACTTTTTATTCAATTTAGTTAAAGTTGCTTTGCTAACAGGCTTAAGTCTCAAAGAACATTCTTTTTCGACTAAATCACTGTTTGAAGCAACTTCCCTATCAACATCTAACTTAGCTTCTCCTAATTTGCAGAAAGAATCAATTCCTTGAACATTACAAATTTCCTCAGTTATAACTGTTGATCCTCTCCATTTAGCAATCAGAATATGTTCCTCTACTAACTGTTTCTTTAAAACTTCCTCTCTCTTTATAGCCTCAATCATTTCATTTTTAGCATCCAAGAAATCTCTTCTCATAGTTTCAAACTCAATTAACTGTGTTTCTATTAAAGCATTCCTATCACTTAACTTTTCATTAAGGTCTTTAATCCTCTTGTTCTCTCTGTTAAGTGATTTCAAGGTAACATGCATGTTGTACAATTCAATAGACATTTCATCAATTGTGATAGCACATTCAGCTTTAGAAAGATCAGTTAAGACTGTAGAGAATACCTGGTTGCTTGCTGAGCTAGCTTCTTCATCAGTTTTGTTTGCCATGAGTGCAAGATTGATAAACTCCTCTTCTGCATCTGAGTCACCTCCAGCAGCCCAGTCACTATCTTTTGACACGAATGCTCTCCCTTGTTGCTTGAGAAGATCATAATATTTCTTCTTGTAATCAACAGCTTCAAACTACTTCTTCTCTTTCTCAGCTTGAGATTTTCTGCATTCATTGGTAAAGTGACCTGTAATTCCACAACTAAAGCACTTGATCTTCGATCTCTAAACCACATCGTTGGAGGGTTGATAGTTCTTTCTGAGTTGCCTTGCTCCTGATGGATTCTTCTTGAATCTGAGCTTTGAGAATCTTTTTGACAAAAATGCCAAATATTTATCCGAAGTATCGTAGAAGGGGGGTTGAATACGATACGACCAAAAAAAATATAATTATGAGAATATACCTTTATTGATAATAAACTCGAAGGGGTGTTACAACTTCTAATCCAATGGATTAGCTTCAAAACCAGAACACTCCTAAGGATAGTTTAGGCACGAGGACCTTCTACCCGACACTTCCTGAAAGCGTGCTAAGCTGGCTTCCCTACTAGATGTACTGTCTAGCAGATTACACAGAGAAGATATAAGAGAAAGAAGAGAGAGTTGTGTGTTGAGGTGTGTATTGAAATGAAATACAACAGGCCTATTTATAGGTTATAGAAAGTCACTCTGCTGTACTATTCTAGTGCCCCACCTGCATTAACACTATTCCACCAACCAAAATGTGTTTGCTGAAAATTTTCTTTTCATGTGGGCCCTACCAGCCACTATTTGTACAGTACCATTATTTTCACAGTACCAATCACTATTTGCACAGTACCAGCCACTATTTGCACAGTACCACTATTTGCACAGTACTACTATTTGCACAGTACCACTATTTGCACAGTACCACTGTTTGCATAGTAACCGTGCATAGTAATCATGCACAGCAACCTTGCATAGTAATTATGCATAGTAACTTTGCATAGTATTACTATTTTTTGCTGCTTCTTTTGTGCTTCTCTCTTCTTGAAATATTCTGTCTGTCCTTGATCGTCAATCTGCTTTATCAATTTTCTTTCTGAATAAATGTGTTGATCCTTCTCGTATGTTCTGACACTTACTGCACTGGTCTAGTTCACAAGTGACTAGCACTGATCTTGATCTTCACACCTTCGTTACATTCCAATTGATTAGCCTGCAGCAGTATCTTCAAATAATATAAATACATGGAATCTTTTGGCCCTTCAACTGAATCGTCTGTACATCTTATTCTGTCACTGAGACTTGATCATGTTAATGAACTTCTTTCAGCGACTTGATCCTTATTGATGTTTGTTCTTCAAATTTCACGATCCCTGTATAAAGTTAATATTATTTATCTTTTATCCTAGTTGAGTTATATATGTCCTCTATTATATATTACATTACATTATGCTTTACAGATTATCTCAAAGATTTTATGGGTATATCTTCTGTAAACCCTTAGGAGACAACACTCCTCTTGTAGAGATCGTCTACAAGTTTAACGGGTTGGTAAACCTAAAATTACCCGTGACGTCTATGAAAAAGACCATAGGACTTCTCTTAGATATCTTTTTGTTTTTGTTTTACTCGAGGACGAGCAAAAGATAGGTATGGGGGCATTTGATAAGTGCATATTTTTGCATATTTTAATTACATATTTATTGCTTGAACTCGTATTTTAATAATTTATTTTGTTGCATTTCAGGAAATTCGTGAATAAATAAAGAAATGGCAAAATAAAGAAATAAAGAGCAAGGAAGGGAAAAAGAGGAAGAAAAAGGACTTAAATGAAAAAAGGAAAAAGAATTAGGAGCTTGGAGGAAAATGAATCTTTCAAGACACATGGAAGGTGGAGATCATCCCAACACACTAAATAAGTGTATGGCCAAGATCCACTCAACAAAGCTTAAGGAGGAAGAAAACAATTGGACGGCTAGGATTTCTCCACCACATTAGAAGGTGTATGGTGGAGATTCACCCAACACACCCCTAAATCCTAATTCTTATCCTATAAATACAACCTTACCCCCCTTGTATTTAAAAACCTAGATTTTAGGGTTGTTTTAGGGTAGTATAAATTTCTTTCTTTTCTTGTTTTGTAGTTCTAAATTTTGTAAACGCTTTCCTTTTATTAATGCAATTTCAAGTTTCCTTTATTTTTTTCGTTTTGCTCTCTCGTTTATGTTGTCTCGTTTTTGTTATTTTCGTAAATTCGATTAGTGGACAAAGTAGCGAAATGCTAACCATGTAACGCCCCGACTTCCCAACACAGAAAATATACTTTTTATGATAAAATAGAATTTGATACAGGGGAATTTTAGAAAATTTCGGCATGAAGTATTCGTAAATCGCACTATCCACCTGTATTTCAACCCAAACCAAATTCCAACTAAAAAAAAATATTTCAATTAAAACTTAATACCCCAATGATTCCTCACCGAGGATCGATTCCAGGTTATGGTATGAAACAAGAATCTAATCAATACAAATTATTACAACTTCTGTCTCTGCTATAATACAAATTACTATACCATCTAATTCGTAGCTCAATCCCAATCTGTGCTTACCCGCTCTAGCTCCAAAATCTATCCTGTATAGAATGCCTCATCGCTCTCATTCGAAGGGATAAATGTAGTAGATCATCCTTAAACCTAACTGCAAAGGATTAGGTAAAACAAAGCAAGAGTGAGCCAAAGAACGCTCAGCAAGTTAATAACACAGTGAAACAACGATATTACGATAAGTCATTGATGAAGAATATCAACGAATACTTTATCTCAAAAGATCAATAAATTTCCATCATAGAGTAAAAATTTTCCATTTACTACGAACCATCACTGCCTCAGATAAAACTTTGAGAAAAAGAATATCAAGAAATCCCTCAATCATTCTTACTCCCCTTTCAACGTACAATGTTACTCGAGGAGGGAATAACTGGAAAACTTCTATCCATCCCTAATCCCATTGTTTTACTGAGTTCCCAAATTTTGATCCAGATAAAAAAACAACTAACTTTGATATCCAAAATTTCGAAACTAATCACCATTTATCTTGAAAATATATTTTATCAAAATATTCCTTCCTTTAAAACATTTTTATCATTAAAACATACCTTTCATAAAACCTTTTAAAAACATTTTAGTTGATTGTCTTATTATCCTGATTACGGACAATACGGGTGATCAGCCACGTAAAGTCCCCCTTCCTTTGAAATTGGGTTCCCAATTAGGCAACACACTGGCCTTTAATGCTGGACTAGGACCACCCTAGCCTCTTACGCTAAATAAAAGTGCTGGACTAGGACCACCCTAGCCTCTTACGCTTTTCCAATTTATAACAAATTTATTATTAATAATTTAAAACATTTCTTTTTGAAATCCTTAAACTCACTGATAACAGATCAGCCCAGTATAAGGAATTTTAAAACATCTTCAAATAATTAATCCATTTTCATTTGCAATTATAAAAGATCGAGGATCAGGGAAGCATTCGATATAAAGAATCATAAACAGCAAAGCAATAAGATTGAATTAACATAGCGTGGTGCAGCAAAACAGAATCATATATAAACAAGGAGACATAAATCAATTAAAGAACGAAGCAACTGTTAAGATTCAAGGATTTAACAACCATTTATAGAATATACATGGAATAGAGAAATCTGAAGTTCAAGGAGGATTTAAGTTACTGCACTGGTCATAAACAATTGAAGAATCGAAGAACAAAACAAGGGTTAGGGTTCTAGAATTTAATTCAAGGGTTATAAAATTTGGTTTCGCTAATATGGTTTAAAGGAATAAACATAAGGCAAAAGGCTAAGATAAAGCAAAGAATAAATTATAGGTCAAGGGTTATAGTTCAATAGGAAATAGGGTAAATAATAAGGTACATGTGTTTCAATTGAAATTTAAAAGGAACAAACAATAAGGTTAAAAATGGTTCAACAATAATTTAAAAAGGAATAACAGTCAGGTATAAGAATTGGAACAACAACTCATAAACAATTTAATGAATTCTGGATTTAAATACAAGGTTCGAGTCATTTGAACAAAAGAAAGGGATGTAGACCCTAGCAAAATGATTTGGAAGAAAATCTTATAATTGATAGAGACAGATTCACAACATTCAAAATAAACATGAAGAGTATAAGTACTTGCAAGAAAGGATTCGAAAAAGAATATATATATATATATATATATATAACAGAAACAGTTTCACATCACTTGAACGATAAGTGAGGGATAGTATACTTGCCTCAATACTTAAAGTTTCCAATTCCAATATCTCGACTCTTTACTCTCTTTACATCCATCTCTCTTTCCTTATACATTGGCCCATACTAGATCATACATTCATCTCTCCTTTATCACTTGCCAGTCCTGATAATTATCCCATTCCTCTACATTCCATCTACACATGCGCTGGCTCTTAGCTGGCCACTTATGCGTACCTATATGAAGGTAAAGTACTACTTCAGTACGCTTATAACCTTAATTGTCTAACTCTGTTCTACCCAAACGCGTCCTATAACGCTTTACAAATATAACAAATATAACACATTAGGTTATACTCATAAAATATATTTAGCATAAGCAGATATTCCAAGTAGACACATAACACGTATTGCCATTTAACACTTATGATTTACAATATGCATATAATATGGATATACAGATAATTCTTATTGAAATATTACAAGAATCATAAAATAATCTTAACTAGAATTCGACAGCAACTCCTTTAATATCACATAACCTGTCAGAACAGAACCGACCCAAATCAACAATCAAGCTACTATAACCAACTTCAATTTCCAAAATATTCTTAAGATTAACGATTCACTGCTTTACCATAACTCAAAATACAATTCTGGCTATCAGAGAAACCAACAATCTTTAACATATAGACGTCGACCTATTTACACGTATAAACTCATTTATCCTTCGGGTGCGAACCAAATAAATCCAAATACAAATCTGAAAAAAAAATCAATTTGACATACTAGTTTAAACATACGAATTATTTCCCCAACAATCAACACCTAACAATCAGTAAAACATAATATTTCAAAATCATAATTCATGTATATTAAATATACTCTTAAAATCGGAAAAACCCAACTAAAATTATATAAATACACGTACATGTCATTATTACAGTGATAAATAATCTGTAGTCATCAAAACACGATCATAAACTATTAACCATCTATATATCTCGAGTTCACATAATCTATACTAATTACTAATTCCAAAATTCGAACTAAAAGTACAAAGTTAGCCCATGAAATCTGTTTTACCAGCAATTGACACATAAAGTAGCTGTAATTAACACACGAACATAGAATACAACTCAGCTCCCAAAACCTCACACCAATCTCTCGGCACTCACAAAACATACACTCACATATGCATACCACCCTCATTTTTTTTCCTTGATTCCCTTGCTCTTTTCCTGCAACACCCACGTACAACAATTACACCACAGCTACCCCTTACACACCCACCTGCCACTCCTTCCTTTCTTCTCTCAATCTCCTGCTTCTATCTTCCCTTTCCATCTCTTTACCATCACGAAACACACACACACACACAGGG
Source organism: Saposhnikovia divaricata (assembly GCA_036435485.1). NCBI lineage: Eukaryota > Viridiplantae > Streptophyta > Magnoliopsida > Apiales > Apiaceae > Saposhnikovia > Saposhnikovia divaricata. The sequence continues at coordinate 129,113,862 of CM071594.1, read as the reverse complement.
ACTCAAAACGCACACACTCCTGGCCACTACAAACACCCACAAGTTCACTTCCCTTTTGCCAATCTCTCTCTCATTCGCCATCTCCCTCTCAGTCTCTCTCTTGATTTCTCCTGCTATGCTCCATGAATCACATATATTAGTACACCCACCTCCAAATACAACTTACATCCTCCTGCCTCTGAAAGGCAGAGTGTGTAAACTTGTAACACTATAACTAATGTAACTCAAACTAAAGGAAAAGATACTTAACCAGAAGACAATCAAGAACAAGAGGTCACAAGAAATCAACACTAAATGAAGACAAGGTAATTGATACAATTCAACATGTTAACTATGATCAATCGAAGAAGAAATCATTGAGAGAAGTTCAAGTCAAAGTTGTTCATGCCTCAGTGATTTTGAAAGCCAAGAATCAAGATCATAACTATCAGTATCAATAAGACCAATTGATTTCAAGTGAACAAGAAGGAAAGCAAATATTGGAAAGCCACATTTCTAATTGGATATGGTAATTTATTCAAGAAGCAAAAACCCTATCAAGACTAGTCACTTATGAACCAGACCGTTGCATCAAGTGTCAGGACATTGATAGCAAGTTTATGTCAGTAATAAAGATCCATATTCAAAAGCTTAGTGAAGAACAAAGAAGACATGAAGATATCACAAGTTCAAGATGTGCATTGAAGTTTCAAGTTGAAGACCAGAATATTTTCTAAGTACTAAATATTCTAGATGACCAAGTAGAAGTTTCTAAGTAGAAGTTCTACTTAGAAATTCGAGATGGCTAAGTAGAAATTCTCAAGTAGAAGTTCTACTTAGAGTGCAGCTTCAACATGACACATGGCATCTTCTGATTGGCAGATTTCCAAGCTTTCAAGATAAGGCAAGATTTATGTGGACATCATTGGGCCACGTACATCTTAGTCTTTGAAGTCTACAGGACATAGATTACATGTAGTATAAATAGAAGTACTTGTGTAATGTTTTAGTTAGTGAGCAATTCTTGAGAAAAACACAAGAGAAAAAGAGAGAGTGCATTCACAGAGCTTAGTATCATTCACTTCTCTCTGAACTTCTGTTATACTTTGTAATGAATGTTGTAGCAACCCTTTCAAGTTATATATAAGACATATATTCCTTGAATCTGTGTGTTCATTTATTGCATCGTATTTATTGCTTCTCATATTCGAAAAGTTGTATTCACCCCCCCTCTACAACACATTTGGACCTAACAATTGGTATCAGAGCAAAATGTTTAACATAAAAAACATAGATCCTTGTGTTGAGTAGAAGAATCGTGAGTTTTTCATTTTCTAGATCTACTTTTCATTTTATCGAAAAGTGAGCTTTAATTCGTTTGTGGTAAAAAAACTCATCTGAAAAAATTATTTAAATACTCCATGTGTGATTATTTAGCTTGGATGTATTTTAATTAATTTTTGTGAATTAATCTGGGTACTTTCATATTGGTGTTCTTGAGTGTTCATCATCTGTTCTTATCAAAGAAGACGACCCAACAACTTTTTGATCTCCTTTTCAAACAGAAAAATAGTAAAAGAATAAAAAGGTGTTTTTGGACTTTGTGATTTGCATTATTCACGGCCGAAAGTGAACAAGACATATTCATTGCCTAGCACGTGGGTTAGGTGGGTTAGGTGAGTAAAGCATTCAAAGTCAAAAGGTGTTAAAGAGATAATATTGTTTATTCAATATTAAAGTAATCTGCAGAAAAATTATTCTAAGGACAAAAGTTCTACATAGAATTTCTACTTGAGAATTTCTACATAGAATTTCGACTTGGACAATTTCTACTTGGTGATTTCGACTTGAGCAAAATTTCTACTTAGAGAAATTTCGACTTAGGCAAAAGTTCTACATAAATATTCTACATAGCCTAGTCTTGGGTACTTAGAAACTTTTAGTGACCAGAATTGAGATGGCTCCTAAAAATGCATTCAAGATCCCAATGTTCAACAAAGATCACTATGAAGAATGGGTTTTCAGAATGAGACTATATCTAGAGACTGTTAACCCTGAATATCTGGAAGTCCTTGACAAGGGTAAATTTGTCCCAATGGTGGTTATTCCTTCACATACGGAAGGAGGAGTGGTTATACCACCTCGGTCTGAGCCTAAAAAGGTCTCGGAGTTTTCGGATGCTGACAAGGAACAAATAGTTTGTGATACTGCCGTTCGACAAACCTTGATGGAATCTCTTGATCATGAAATGTTTAATATAGTCAAAGGTCTGACTACAGCGAAGAAGATTTGGGACAAGATAGAAGTTGTCATGGAAGGATCTGCAGAGGTCAGAAGCAACAAGACACTCATACTCAAGATGGAGTATGACACCTTTAGAATAAGGAAAGGAGAAGGCATAACAGATGTCTACCTACGATTCAGTCAGTTGGTATTGGATTTGAATCTGAGAGGTGTAACTCTCCCCATGGTTGAGACTAATACGAGATATCTGAGGAACCAGCCAAAAAGCATTGAACATAGGGTCTACGCAATAAGAGAAACCAGAGATTTACACACAACTTCTCTGGAAGAATATTATGGAATATTAAAGACCTATGAGCTGGAAACACTTCAAGATCAAGCATGGGACAATGATTCAAAGGGAAAAGAAAGTGCATCAAGATTAGTTGCTGATGAGGAAGAGTCTAAGAAGGCAATGGTTGCAGCAAAGCCTAAATCATCACTTGCACCACATCAAGTTGATAATGATGACGAGTGCGCATCTGACAGTGATGATGACTACTACACCCAAGAAGAGCTGGACAACATGGACGATAGTGTCGTGGCATACATGGCAAGGAAGTTCAGCAACATGAGATTTAGAAAGAGCAACCGACCACAGAGAAAATCTTCATCTTATTATCGGGCTGCTAAGGGTGGTGGTAGTTCGTCAGGCTACAAAGGAAAAGGCAAGAATTCCAGCTACAAATCTCCATTGGATTTCAAAATGAAGTTCAAATGCTATAATTGTGGTGAAGCTGGACACTTTGCCTCGGACTGCAAAAAGCCTAAACAGACTTATCCAAAAGAGACATTTGAAGCTCTCAAAAGCAACTATGAAGCACTGTTGAAGGAAAGACATGGAAAACGAGCTTTATTGGTGACAGAAGGAAGAGCTTGGGATGATTCAGATGAGGAAGATGTTACTCATGTAGCAAACTTTGCCCTCATGGCTGAGACATCAGAGGAACCAGAGGTACCAGTTCTGACTCTTAAAGTAGAAATGTCTATTGATGATTATAAAGAACAGAACGGGGCTCTTAGTGAAGAAATCTATATGTTGTGAAAAAGCCTAGACTCTTCTCAAAAGGAACAGAAAACACTTGTTGCCAAATGCAGAATGCTTGAGGCAAAAGTGGAAGAGCTAGAAGCTGCTTGCACCGTAGATACTTCCCTAAGAGACTTTATTAAATCTCTGGAACACAAGCTCGTCCTTAAGGAAGAAGTAGAAGCATGTCTTAGGAACAATCTAGCTGAGTTAGAAACAAAATGCGAAGCTTACAAACTAGCTGCTAGTAAAGTGTATGTAGATAATGACACATTTAAGAAAATAACTGGAGTAGGTATAGGACTTGATTATTCTGACCTTCCCAAGAAAGAAGGAAAGAGACCTATTGACCCTAGTTCCAGTGACCTTAAAAAGGAAACACCTAGAATTCTTAAATCGGATGTCAAACCTATCTACAAACATCTTGTTCCTAGAATAGAAGAAGAAGAGACTGAATTGATAGCTAGATATGAGATTGAGATGGAAGATCGCCAGAAAGAACAACCTGTAACTCCTATCAAACAAGTTAAAATCAATTTCCCTAGAGATGAATCTAGACTGGGATTAGGAGCTAAGGCTGTTAAACAAGGAAAGAGAGAGAAAGGCATAAAAGAGGTTAAGGCTGAACGAATAAAGAAAGCATGTTATCATTGTAAATCTACTGAACATCTTTCTTATGCATGCAAAGCTAACATGGATGTTCCTGCTGCACATGCCATGCCTACCACACATACAATGAATAATCTGCATCAGAATCATGCACAGTGTGGTCAACCTAATTGTATGCCATGCACTTTTAATATCATGCAAACTTTTGTGCATTTAATGAATGCATCTAGCCAGTCATGCTCAAATACTGTTGCTAGTTCAAATATCAAGAAAAAGTATGGGAGAGCCAAGACTGTCAGTCCTCCTAAAGTTAGGAGTGATAAACCTTCTCCTAAGACTGATAAATCTGTCAAGTCTGAGAAAGGAAAGGAGATAGTCGAAAGCTCTAGTAATGTGAAGAAAAGTGCATCTCCTGTTGTTAAATCTGTTGATTCTCGATCTTATCGAAAAGCCGGGCCCAATCAAAGTTGGGTTCCGAAGAATGTCTAACCAATCTGTCATTGCAGGGCATTAAGCAGAATAGAAATAAAGTCATATGGGTGCTAGACAGTGGAGCATCGAGGCATATGACTGGAAACAAGTCCCTGCTTACAGAGATGGTTATGAAGGCTGGCCCTTATGTTACCTTTGGAGATGACAGCATAGGTGTGACTAAGGGATATGGAAAACTGAAAACTGGCAATGTCATCATTGAAGATATTTCCTATGTTGAGGGACTAAAGCACAATCTGTTGAGTATTAGTCAATTCTGTGACAAAGGTTACGAAATTGTCTTCAACAAGAAAGGTGTATCAATCACTCACATCAAGGAAGGCTCACTAGCTTTGAGAGGAGTTCGAAAGGCAGATCTCTTTGTTGCAGATATGGATTCAGTAAATCAGGATGAGGTCACCTGTTTCTACAGCAAAGCCTCGGATGATGAAAGCTGGTTATGGCACAAGAAGTTATCTCACTTAAACTTCAAAACGATGAATGCTCTCGCGAGGCGAGAACTGGTGAGAGATCTACCTCAAATGGAGTTCGCTCCGAAAGGACTCTCTTGTGAAATGGGAAAGTCGAAGCGAGCATCGCATAAAAGCAAAGAAATTTCTAGTATTACTGAACCTTTACAACTTCTTCATATGGATTTGTTTAGCCCAGTGAATGTCCTATCTTTGTCTAGGAAAAGATATGCTTTGGTAATTGTGGATGACTTCTCCAAGTATACATGGGTATTGTTCGCAATGACGAAAGACGAAGTACCTTTCTTAATCATTGATCATATCACTCAAATTGAGAATGTTTCAACACTTACTGTGAAGACGATTAGATCAGACAATGGCACTGAATTCAAAAACGCAGTGCTAAATGACTTCTGTGTATCTAAGGGAATACGTCGTCAGTATTCAGCCCCGAGAACTCCACAGCAAAATGGAGTAGTTGAAAGGAAGAATAGAACTCTGGTTGAAGCAGCAAGAACTTTGTTGTATGATTCAAAACTTCCTTTGTATTTCTGGGCCGAAGCAGTGAGTACCGCTTGTTACACTCAAAATAGAACCTTGATCATAAAAGATAAAGAAAAGACACCATGTGAGCTAATGAACAACAGAAGACCAACAATCAAATACTTTCATGTCTTCGGAGCAAAATGCTATGTGCTTATAGATGATGAAAATCTAGGCAAGTTTGCAGCAAAAGCTCGTGAAGGAATCTTTGTTGGTTACTCTACAGACGTGGTGGCAGCTTATAGAGTGTTCTTGGTGAATGATCGAAAAGTGACTGAAAGTTACAACGTCAGATTCGACGATACCAAACTCTCATCAATTTCAAGAGATTCTAGTGAACCTGAGTCCCTAAAATTTCAGAATCTGGACTTAGAAGATCTTGAAGATGAACCTGAGTTGGTTGTTCCATTAAATGTTCCAAGTGTACGTGAAGAACCTGAGTCTAGTGAACAAGCTAATTCTACAAGATCAGGAGAGACTTCTTCAGTACCAACCGGCAACAACTCAGGGGGAGTAAATAGCAGCTCAAGGACTACTGTTCAAGGCTCGAGTCGAGTTGACTCTAGTTCTGTAGGAGCTGGCACTAACTCAGGGGGAGTTAGTGAAAATAATCAAAGTAGTCAGCACCCCAACTCAGAAAGTCAAGCTGAATCATCAAGACAATTTCCAGGTGAACGGGTATGGAATAGAGACCATCCGTTTGAGTTAATTATTGGTGATCCAGATGCTGGTGTGACTACTAGAAGAACTGCAAGAGCTGACATGGCTAATATCTCCTTATATTCGGGGTTCTTATCCAAGCTTGAACCTAAAGAAATAGAAGAAGCTCTTGGCGATGCTGATTGGGTGATTGCAATGCAAGAGGAACTCAATCAGTTTGAAAGGCAGAAAGTTTGGAAACTGGTACCCCGACCAAAGAACAAATCCGTAATTGGAGCTAGGTGGGTATTCAGAAATAAACTGGATGAAAATGGACTTGTAACACGAAACAAGGCTCGTTTGGTTGCAAAAGGTTATTCTCAGCGAGAAGGAAATGATTATGATGAAACCTATGCACCAGTTGCAAGACTTGAGGCAGTCAGGATGTTCTTGGCATTTGCAGCACATAAGAACTTCAAAGTTTTCCAGATGGACGTGAAAAGTGCCTTCCTGAACGGAGAGTTAGAAGAAGAAGTGTATCTGGAACAGCCGCCTGGCTTCGTTGATCCAGAACCTGCAGATTTTGTGTATCTACTCTTCAAATCTGTCTATGGCCTCAGGCAATCCCCAAGGCGATGGTATGAAACCCTATCCCTATTCTTAATTGAAAATGGTTTTGTTAGGGGAGTAATTGATAAAACATTGTTCTATAAAGTTGTGAGAAATGACTTAATACTTGTTCAAGTATATGTGGACGATATTATTTTTGGGTCATCAAATGAGCGCTTGTGCGAGAAATTTGCCAAGCTAATGCAGGAAAAATATGAGATGAGCATGATGGGAGAGCTGTCCTTCTTCCTTGGATTACAGATCAGTCAGAGAAAAGATGGTATCTTTATCTGTCAATCCAAGTACGTCAGAGATTTACTCAAGAAGTATAATCTAGAAGATGCATCAGCAGCTAAGACTCCCATGGCAACAGCCACGAAGCTTGATGAAGACAAATCAGGTAAATCAGTTGACATCACAAGCTATCGAGGTATGATTGGCTCACTCCTCTATTTAACTGCAAGTAGACCCGATATAATGTTCGCAACTTGTTTATGTGCAAGGTTCCAAGCGGATCCTAGAGAATCACATCTCGTAGCCGTCAAAAGAATTTTTAGGTATCTCAAGGGCACACCAAATCTAGGGATTTGGTACCCAAGAGATACAGGTTTTAATTTTATTGGCTATTCGGATTCAGACTATGCAGGTTGCAGGATTGATAGGAAAAGCACATCTGGTGCTTGCCAATTTCTTGGCAGAAGATTGGTGTCCTGGCAAAGTAAAAAGCAACATACAGTATCTACTTCTACTGCTGAAGCTGAGTACATTGCTGCTGGAAGCTGTGTAGCTTAAATACTGTGGATGAGGAACCAACTGAAGGATTATGGCATGGAGCACAAGAAAATTCCAATCATGTGTGACAACACAAGTGCCATTGCCATAACCAACAATCCTGTAGATCACTCAAGAACCAAGCATATTGACATCAGGTATCATTTCATAAGAGAACATGTCGAGGAAGGGACTGTGGAGCTGCATTTTGTGCCCACAATGCAACAAATTGCAGATATATTCACCAAATCTCTTGATGAAGTAATATTCAATAGGTTGGTTGGTGAATTGGGAATTCTTAACACAAGTTAGTAAAGCCTTCTATCTGTAAAATCCATGTTTATGTTTGTATGTGCAAGCTAATCAATCATTATGTGCTTAGACTTTAAAATGCCTAATTAATGATTGTTATAGGTTGCATATAGTGTGATTTTGCATGAATTCATTGTGTTTTAAGTGTCTTTTATATCACAAATCTGTGAATTTATGCTTGTTAGATTGCATGATCATAGGGGGAGTTAAATTCATAATTTTCTAAATATTGCATGATTTTTAGATGAATTTACCTATGAGTTTCATGTAATTAGAGGCCTTAGAATTAAAAAACTTCAAATTTCGAGTTAGGTTCTATCTCGAAACTCATCTATAAATTCGACTTGAATTTCGACTTAAGCTGTCAGGGTGAAGTTTTGAAAATTCTAAGTCTGGGAAGAATTTCGAGTTGGCTATCTCGAAATTCATCTCGAAATTCGACTTAGAGTTCGAGTTCGAGTTACCAGTGTGCCTAATTCTATCTTCAAAATATTCGAGATAAAGTCTATCTCGAATTTTATCTCAAAGGTTGAGATGAGGTTTCCATTAAGGGAATATTTTGAAAAGAACTGAGAATTAACTTCGAGTTAGTCTATCTCGAAACTTAACCCGAATTTCGACTTGATGTTCGAGATAGAGTTCTTAGTCTATCTCGAAACTCAACTCGAATTTCGACTTGGTGTTCGAGATAGAATTCTCAGTTAATCTAAAGGGAATTTTTCGAGTTACACTCCTAACTCGAAACATATCTTGAATTACCCTGTACTTTTTGGTTCAAGGGGGTATTTTGGAAAGAATTTGAGATTAACTTCGAGTTAGTCTATCTCGAAACTCAACTCGAATTTCGACTTGATGTTCGAGATAGAGCTCTTAGTCTATCTCGAAACTCAACTCGAATTTCGACTTGATGTTCGAGATAGACTTCTAACTCGAAATATATCTCGAATTTCCCTGTTTCTTAGAAGGGAATTTTCCAAGTTTACTACAATTCTATTCTGTTCAAGATAAGATTTCCCTATAGTTTTTGCTGTAGAATTGGTTAAAAGTGCTTATTTGTGCTTCATTGTTCGAGTTAACCTCTATCTCGAACTTTATCTCGAAGTTCGACTTGATGTTCGAGATAGAGATGTTCGAGATAGAGTTCGACTTAGATGTTCCCTATATGGACTTGGTAATTTTCACTCTTATTAACAGGGACATTTTTGTCATTTCACATTCATCTATATATACATCTCTAACTCGATGCCTAATTCACTTTACCTAATTCTAATTTTCACAGCAGCCTCTTCACAAAACAAGGCGATTTCATAACTTCATACCATTAACCCGTGTTTTTGTGATTAAACTCGTACTAATCACGAATTACTGCCAATTTTTGGACTAATCTTGACTGTGTTACCCTTAATCTTTGTGTTGGTGTGTTTTGTCTTCATCCATATACACGCGCATATACATACACACGAACATATATTGTTTGTGTACTGTTCATAAAACGCGATTTCATATTCACCATTCATAAACACACACGATTTCACTGGTACACACGAATATTCATCTTCTTTGAATATTCAGATTTAGTAATTGGCGTTTTGATTGTTCATCCCGTAGTTTAATTTTCTCTAAGGGACTTTTGTTCTTTTTGATAAATTAAAAGGGATATATCACTTAATTCGTAAATTATTTGTTTTTCAAAATTAAAAAAAAAAAATTATTATCACATCTTTTAAAGAAAAGCATTTAATTAAAATGGCTCACCAATTTTCACTTGCTAAAAACAATTTTTATAATATTTCTACGGAAATTGGTGATCAACTCCCGCGGTTTAAGTTTTGGATACGATTTCTCAATTTGTACTCCAAAGCTAGCCATGCTTTTACTGCTAAACCTACACTAGTACATGATGCTTTACAGCAATTATGGACTAGTGCGGTTACTTTTGGGAGCAAATCAACCCCCTTTGGTTTCAGGTTTACCTTAGCGGGTCAGGAATATGAGGTGACCGAAGAAATTGTCAACAGGGTTCTGGGATTCCCAATTAAAGATGCCTATGATCCAGAACCTACAGCTAAAGAACGCCTCAGATTCTTTGAAGAAATTGGATGTTATCCTCCGAAAGGCCCAATCACGGGAAATATCCAAAAACAATTCTTCCATGTGAAATGGAATTACTTTTTCGAGGCCATCACAAGATGTTTTCGGGCCCGCGAAAAAGACTTTCATCAAATTCCAATTCCAATGCAAACCTTTGCAGTTGCCCTAGCAAGAGAACTGGATATAAACTATGGACGCATAGTTCTCTCTGAGATAGTGGCCTCAATGGGATCCATTGTAAGCAGAGACCTCACTACAAATGATGTTGTCTGCTGGTTTCCTCGGTTTCTTCAAATGCTGATCAATGACTTAATACCGAAGGATGCTCTTGCTGTTAGACAGGGATTTGCCAGAAGCCCCACATCTGAATCGCTAGGGATGGGCACTAAGTCACTTTCAACCATTGCTAATCAGGATAAACATCAAGGTAAACCGATGTCTATTCCTGAAAATATACAAATGTGGCTTAGGTATGATGCAGGAGTTACCAATTTGGAGGCATCATCACAAATTTCATCACATGCTCAAAATCCATCTGTTCATGCTGAGGCATTTGATGAGATTCCTGATGAGGAAAGCGATGATGCACAAGGTAATCAATCAGGTAATCTCTCCCTGCATACTATTCATTCCTCCTCCTATGTAACTGATTCCGCGACCCAAGAGACTGCTAACCCGCAGGATCTATCCCAGGGTGATAGCCATATTTCTGACTCTGAGTCTGATACACATTCCTATTCTCTATCACCCTTGTTAACGAAAGTCAGAAAGCCAGCACGTGTCTATGTAGAAACTGATGAGGAGATTGAACCCGAAGAGCAGCAACTTATTCGAAAGAAAGCCAAACTTTTCCACGCTGCTACTTCACAACCACAGTCAAACCCTAGAGTGTCACACGCAACCACTCCACCTCACGTGAGTGGTTCACCCCTTCAACAATCTGCACATAGGGATTTTGATTTTGGTGAGGATGATGTACCTCTTGAAGATACTGTTGCTTCAAGAGGACATGAAGTCTTAAGAACTTCAGCCGTACCTTCACCGGTACGTACTGATGCTGCAAAGAGGATCGGTTCTGATGTCGTACAAGGACACTTTGCAGCCTCTCAGCCTGAGATTCCAACTCAGGAACAAACAGAATTTGATCCCATAACTGTCAACAACATTTCTTATCAATTTTCTGCAGGTACTGCTTCATTATTTGGATCAATCATTGAAGACATACACGAGTGTGAGACAGGGAGTGTGTGTGAGAGGTTAGGGATAGAGGGACCTTCATTTTCAAGGCCCGAAACCGAGCGTCAAATACCAACAGAACGAGTATTAGAGCGAGGTCACCTAAACCAAACATCGTCCCTTAACATTGAAAATCTTGATACACGTATGACTTCTATGGAAAATCAGATGAAGCAGTTCGGACAGACGATGGGGCAGTTTGGGATGAACATTGGAAACAACCAAAGGGCTCTAGACGACTACGCAGCAAGAATGGCAAGTCAAGCTACAGCTTTTGATGATTTGACAAATAAGGTCAATGACTTGGGCCATGCTGGTGGTGTCTTGGGAAGCACTCTCAATGAGAGGATGGGGGCATTGGAGTCTACAATGCATACAATGGCTGTGGAGATCAGTAGAATGATGTTCGCAGTCAGGAGTTTTGTGCCCTCGGAGTGTTTCGAGTCGCAACAACCTCCCCCCGATGCTGGTGCAGGTGGTGCAGGTGGTGCTAGTGGAGCGGGAGCCTCTGGTTCTGGTTTTGGAGGTTCCTATGCAGCTGGTGGGTCTGAAGACCATGGTGGAGCTCAGGATAACTCACCTAAGGGGGAGAGTGGAAAGGAGACGAGACAGCAGGCAGTTCACATCGAAGAAATTGAAGAACCCGCTGATCTTGTCAAGGAACCAGAAGTTGAGCAGTCTGTTGATGAAGAGGCTCTGAGGATGAGAAAGGGTAAGGCAGTAATGGTTGATGAACCATTTGTTGATCTGAGAAATCAGGAAACAGTACAGGAGGTACTTGACTCAGATTCTGACATGGAAGACGTACCGTTGGCACATGCTATAAAAAGATCTTTGAAGGAACAAGGTGTAGGTGCTGGGATGTCTTCCGGAATGCATGAAGAATTTCCTGTTGATGAGGAAACCCTTAAAGCTCAACAGTTAGCCTTGGAACAAGCTCAGTTCCATAAAATGAAGATGATGCAAGAACATGCTGCATTCCTAGAAAAGAAGGGGGAGCTACAAGGGAAGCAGTATGAGTATGAGCTTGCAAGGCTAGCTAATCCTCAAGTTGATCTGGACAAACGAAGGATAGGGCAGAAATGGGATGAAGCAAGGAAGATAATGATGGGACCCTGTGCGAAAGGAGTTCATAACAAGGATGCAGATGATCTGTTCTACAACTTGAATTTGCAGAATCCAATGACTGGGGACTATATAAATGCTTTGAAGAGATTAATTTCTAAAGTCAGGGTTGGATACAATGCAAATCTTAAGGAGTGGCAGGTTATCTTGTCTTTGGTAGAAGGAGTCCCAACATCCTTCCTATATGTGGATGACCAATTCATAATGAGAAGATCTGCGTCAGAGTTGTTCTTGCTAGCGACTAAAATTCAATACTCTCAATCTGAGGAGCTAAGCATTCTGTACAGGGATCAGTTAATGCAGCTAGCAGAGGACAAGGGTCCAGAATTCTCAGCATATCCAAATTTTGTCCGGATGGTAGTTGATGGAAAGATGAAGAGGGTTAGCATGGAGGAAAATGATCTAATGGAGCTTTCAGTGGAATCTCTCAAAGCTGTCTGTAGACAAATGATGAGTAAGGGATTCGCTTCTGAGCTTAAAGATAAATCCGTGAAGATCATTGAAAGAGTTATATTCAAGAAGAGCAATGAGGTGTGGAAGTGTGATGTCATTGCTCCAAACCCTCTTGATGACGTGAAGATTGAGCCGGAGCTGATAGAGAAGAAATGGAATATTCTTCAAGCCATGAAGAATGTAGATGAAGCTCTGACTCTTCCTTCTGGAGCACTAGAACAAGGAGAAATAAGGGAGGCTATTGGTGTTCCAGGAAGTGATAGTGTATACTGGATACATGCTTATGTTGAAGATACAGCTGATGCCTTAGTATTCATAGATGCAGATCAGAATCAAACAATCTTGCATATGAGTAGACAATGGCTGCTACGGACTCAAGATGCTGCATTTCTGGAGAGAGTATTATATGTATTCAAATGGGGCGAAGTGGAAGATAAGTTTGTTGAAGAAAATCAGAGACTCATGAGTTACCTGTCTGAAGTAGTAGTGGAAAAGAAGCGGATGGAGCGAGATGCGGCCAGTGTCCACAATACTGACCGTGTCAAGGGCTACCCCAAGATGATCTATTGTCAGTTTAAATCTGATAAATCTCACTGGAAACCTCAGCTCATCATGAAGAACTTTGAGGATATTCCAAAGATCAGAACTACTCAGGAGGTGGACAAACTCAGAAGGCTTTTCAAACATCCTTATCCAGAGCCCAAGAATCCTCTAGAAATGGAAGCTGTAAGTCTGTTGAATGCTAGGTGGAAGCAGCTTAAAGATCCAGTATACAAGAAAGAACAGCAGCAGAAGGAGAAGCGCAAAAGGCAGAAAGAAGAGAGAGACCAAGCTGCTGAAGCTAGAAAGAGGAAACGGAATTAGGGTTAAAGGTCAGAGTGGTGTGAACTTGAAGTTGGAAAAACTTCATGTCTTTCGGTTGCTTTAACTCACTTGAGGAAAATTCACCTTAGAGTGAATCCAATAAGGTGATACAAGTTTGACTAAAAGGTATGAAATAATCCAGGTGATAGGAATCACTCAAATATCTTTAATTCGAAGTTCGAATTCTGTTTCTAGTTTAAGTTCTTTGTATTGTTTTCATGTAAATTTCAATTGTAAATTATTCAAGACTGTAATGTTAATTATCTTTTCTCGTCTCATTGTTTAGTTGAGTTATCCTTCATTAATTTGAATGTCATTGTTAGACAATCAAATTGGGGGAGATTGAAAGGCAGAGTGTGTAAACTTGTAACACTATAACTAATGTAACTCAAACTAAAGGAAAAGATACTTAACCAGAAGACAATCAAGAACAAGAGGTCACAAGAAATCAACACTAAATGAAGACAAGGTAATTGATACAATTCAACATGTTAACTATGATCAATCGAAGAAGAAATCATTGAGAGAAGTTCAAGTCAAAGTTGTTCATGCCTCAGTGATTTTGAAAGCCAAGAATCAAGATCATAACTATCAGTATCAATAAGACCAATTGATTTCAAGTGAACAAGAAGGAAAGCAAATATTGGAAAGCCACATTTCTAATTGGATATGGTAATTTATTCAAGAAGCAAAAACCCTATCAAGACTAGTCACTTATGAACCAGACCGTTGCATCAAGTGTCAGGACATTGATAGCAAGTTTATGTCAGTAATAAAGATCCATATTCAAAAGCTTAGTGAAGAACAAAGAAGACATGAAGATATCACAAGTTCAAGATGTGCATTGAAGTTTCAAGTTGAAGACCAGAATATTTTCTAAGTACTAAATATTCTAGATGACCAAGTAGAAGTTTCTAAGTAGAAGTTCTACTTAGAAATTCGAGATGGCTAAGTAGAAATTCTCAAGTAGAAGTTCTACTTAGAGTGCAGCTTCAACATGACACATGGCATCTTCTGATTGACAGATTTCCAAGCTTTCAAGATAAGGCAAGATTTATGTGGACATCATTGGGCCACGTACATCTTAGTCTTTGAAGTCTACAGGACATAGATTACCTGTAGTATAAATAGAAGTACTTGTGTAATGTTTTAGTCAGTGAGCAATTCTTGAGAAAAACACAAGAGAAAAAGAGAGAGTGCATTCACAGAGCTTAGTATCATTCACTTCTCTCTGAACTTCTGTTATACTTTGTAATGAATGTTGTAGCAACCCTTTCAAGTTATATATAAGACATATATTCCTTGAATCTGTGTGTTCATTTATTGCATCGTATTTATTGCTTCTCATATTCGAAAAGTTGTATTCACCCCCCCTCTACAACACATTTGGACCTAACAGCCTCTTTTTTCTTTTAGCTTTAACGCCCTCAAACCAACAAGAACAGACCAACAAGAACAGAAATCATCACAAATGCAGCACATAAATCAATCCAAACAAACCACAGCACTAATACTAACTCACAATCGAATTACTTCCGGGAAAGGGAGATGCTTTGTACTAGAAACACAAGAACTCGCACAAACAGCCCAAAACACTCACAAACAGCGATATATATTCACATACCACACACAACTCGAACTCCAACAGCTGCAGTGAATCCACAGTCGACACAACACCCCACCTCCACAGGCGCGCATAGCAGTGACAACAGGGAGGGGAAAAATGAACAAGGGAGAGGGGAGAGGAAAGAGAGAAAGAGATTGTAAGAAAGATTGAGAGAGATTGAGAGAGCTCTAGAGAGTTCTTGAAAACCCAGCTGAAAGAAATGATTTTGGGGAAAAATATAGTCGTATTAGGGATTTAGAAAGAAGGGGAGAAAAGAATTGTGATTTTTGCAAAAAATTTCTAATTTAAAAGTAATTTAAAATCACCTGGTAAAATAGAAAATAAATAGGTAATAATCAAGAAAAATCTAAATTTCATTTTTAAAATATAGAAAATAAAATTATCTATCTCCCCATATTTTTAAAATATTTTTGGGATCAAAAACGAATTAAATATGAATTTTACATGATAAGATCCGTTAAATGCAATGAAACTCTTAAAATCATTTTAAAATACCAAAACATCCAAATAAATTCACCCAAAAATTTTAAAAACTAAATAAATATACAAAGATGATTTTGCAAATGATATAGGGATTTTTTTTTAAATACTCCGATGATTTTACAAAATTTTTCAAAGATCAATTATACATGATTTAAATAGATTTTAATCACAAAAATTCAAATAACATACATGGACTCACATTTCACATATAAATCATCGTATAAACATGTAAACATGACGTCACATACATTTAACCTAAAAAAACTTCACACCATATAATCCACATCTAACATTAAATAAATATTTAAAAATACGAAATTTCTAGGGCGTTATAAACCACTTGGGGTTGAAAGTAACGAAATTTTAATTTCTTGTTCTTAGTTTAAAAATCATAGTTGAGCCCCTTTAAATCTCAATTTTATTGTGGGTATTAATTAATTTTAATTTTCGTCTTGGTAGTGTAATTTAGGGTCTCTAATATTTTAAGTTTTCGTTTTAATTCCTTCAATTTCATTTTGAGTTCCGTAGTTAGATTTTATTTTTGTTCAGAAATTTAGAATAATTAAAAAAAATTCAAAAAAAATAGTGAGCTTATTAATCTTCTGTAATTATTTTCTGTCTTTTTGGTTTTAATTCGAACCAATTCCTCTGTTTTCTCAGCTCTATCAAACCTATTTCACTTTCTTCTTCTCCTTCGAATGAAAACACAGAAACCCCTGCTTCTTCTCCTTCCCTTTCTTTTCTGCTAAACCCCTCTCCCCTTTTCATTCTTCTTCGATTAAAACCTACAACTCCCCTGATTGTTTTTGTTTCCTTTCTCCTTTCTTCTTCCCCTGATTTTTTATTACGTTTCTGGGTCTTTTGTTACCGAGTTACCGAGTTCCTTTTTATATTGGTTTTACTGCGTTTCTATTAATTTCCGAGTTCGCTGCGAGTTTGACGAGTCATCACCTGGTGTTGAGTTATGTTGTTATGTTGGTGTTTTCTGTTGGTCCAAAGTTGCTGAGTTGTTTTCTTGAATCGCTGAGTTTTGTTTACTTTGTGCTGGGCTTAGTTTTGCTGTTTGTACGCATTAGAATCCATGATTACAATTTACTATCAAGTTATGGTTCACTGAATTTGCTATTGATTGCGTCTCTAAGTCTTGTGTGTTCCAATTCATTTTCTGAGTTGACTCGCTGGTTATTCATTGAGTTTCTTGTTCGATTTAGTCATTGAGTCCGAGTGCTGTTTTGCTAATGGTTCTTTGCTGCGTTTTCATTTTCTGAGTTCATAGTCCAGTTACTGTTTGTTTGTTTTTCCGAATGCTATTTTGCTGTGTTGCTGTCGAATTCTGAGTTGCTGAAATTACTGTCGCCTGGGAAATGTTTAGTTTAATTGCTGTTGAATTTTGTTGTTAATGGTGTTAAGTTTCGAATTGTTAATTACTGGGTGTTTTTGAGTTGCAATATAGTCGAATTTTAGTGTAGTTTTGTGTTTTGTGTCTTGTTTCAAGTTTTTAATTTTTGTTGATTTATTGAGTGGGATTACTGATATGCTGGCTTTTGGTTTGTTGTTGGCTTAGTTGTATTTACAAACGAATCATGTTAAATCTTTATTAAAATTTTCTGTAAATAAAATCAAATTTTAATTCTAAGAGTGTAATTCAAAGTTCAGTTTTTGTTAGTTTAAAATTAGAATAAATTAAATTTTCTTTTAAAATGGTTTTAGGAATTAATTAATAAAAATCCAAAATTTTCCAAAACCCAAACTTGTTCTAGTCCGATTAAATTAAAAATTAAGTTTTTGCGAAAATTTTAAATCTTTATTTTAAGCACATCAGTTGTGTTGAAAATGAATTTTACGGTGTATTGGGAGATCTGGATATCTCGCATCAACAACACCTTCGGCAGGTTTATAACTAGTATCCGACAGATAGATAGCTGGGGTGTGTTTGAAATGGTAGTGGAAATCGCATGTGCTCACCTCTCACAAAAAAAATCTGTTCATAACATGAGGCCTCTAAACTCAGTTTTTGCAACTGAGTCCTCTGAACATTACATTATCCATGGAATTACTGTGAGGGTCAATTGCTGTTTTCAGGAAAGATGCTGGCTGGATTGCTCGGGAAACCATTATCTTCATTTTTAATTTTCAGAATATTTGTATTCAGTAATTAAGCAATCCGGAAACAAGGCGGCTAATTATTTAGCTCGTTTATTTGTTTTTCAACCTGGTTGCATGATCAGTTGGGGGTTTGTCCCGATTGAGTCTCTTTCAAAGTATTAATGAAATTCGCTTTAAATTTGGCAAAAAAAAATAATATTACAAGCCTACTTTTATTGTTCTAGTTTTTGGACACCCTAGTAAACGAAAAATTTTAAAATGGACAAAATTGAGTAAGCTTGAATTTTAAAAGTTTTTGTTTTTTTTAACATAAAAATGCCATTTTAAATGTGATTATCATCTTTAAATCAAAAAACAAAGACAAGACAAAGGCATGAAGAAGTTAAAAAGAAAAAAAAAAGAACAAAGTGGGTCGTCATTTCAAGCGAAGAATTGGATCGTCACTTGAAGTGGCATCATGTACCATTTTTTAAAAACTGAGTAGAAGTGTACCAGAAATGAAAAAAAGGAACCTACATATACTAGAAAAGCTAAAGAGCCTTTAAGTAGAATGTGATAGGTTGTAAATGATAATCGTTAGATTTTAAAAGAAATGAATGAGAACCTTTGATCTAATACTAAAATAATATTCTTTTTCAAATATTTAAAATATTTCAATAGGCTCAAGGTTCGAATCCCAACAACAACAAATCTTTTACAAGCAATCGTGCATCGCAAAGGGTTATAGGTTAGTTTGTTTTAAATCAAACATCACTTTATTCTCTCCAACGTAGATTATATTATTATGTAGTTAACTATCATAATAACCCGTGCGAGGCACGGGTCATCTTCTAGAAATTCTAGAAATTGAAGTAAACTTGTTTATTTTTATGATTTAAAGAATATATATAGACATGATTGTATAGTTTCCGTTAAAACATGTTTGTTATAATATTCCAATTTTGTTTGTATACAAATTTATGTCACAAATAGAAAACATCCAGTAATTTGTTATTATAATAAATTTGGGTAAGAGAACATAAAATTTAAATAATAAGGGGGTTTTCGGTTTAATTTTCCTTGGTATTTTTCATCACTACAAATCAATTTTTGGAGTGATACTTTTTAATATTTTATCCTCATTTTTTTTTTCATTCTTTCATAAAGAATCTAGTCAATACATAAGAGGGATGAATAAAGTTATTTTGATATCTTTCTCTTCCAACGTATATTTAAGAATACAATCATAAAATAAATGAGTAGTACACGAATGACAAATTTTTTCATATACTAATTATAATTTTGACAACTCAAGAAACCTATTATTTACCCACGTAATGTTTCACAATAAAGATGTTATCAAATCAGTATGTAAAAAATTAATTGCATATTTTAAAATTTTATCTTTTTAGGCAAATAATTATAACTAACTCGGAGTATATGATGTGATTGATCGATCATAGTATTTTGTGTGTGTGCATGCTATGCATTATCCTATTTTCTAAGATATTTGTTAACTTGACTGTATATTTAAATTCTTTTTACAATTTATTTTGAATTTTTTAATATTCTTTCCAACCAAAATTTTTCTATGTGTATCATCTGACTTTTAATCGATATACATATGAACTGATTCCTATATTTTATATTATTATATATTATATGATTTTTTTTCAAGGAAGTTATCTTTCTCAACTTATCTGCATTTTTTAAACTTTTGTACTATCTGACATTTTTAAGGATCTCATCTTTTAATTATATATTGTTATGTAAAAATATAAAATATATTATAGTTAATATTATATGTAAGAAATGTTTAATTAATTGAAAATAAACCAATTTACATCACGTGATATTATTATCAAAATTTTAAATTAGTTGTATATATAATCACGTACCATGTTTTGTAAATTAAAATACAAAATTTTAAAAGTAATGTGAATCACCATTATCTTTTGCTCAAAAATTAAAATAGTAGTAAAAATAGAATAAATAAAAGGCCGAATTTATCTAAAAATAAAAAATATATGTAGTACAATTATCGGAAGGATGAATTGTTGAGACGAGGTTAATGATTTAATTCACAACAAAAACTACTTATAAAAAAGATTGAGTCGGGGTGGGGGTTTACGATGTGGTACTAAAGTATGACCGGGGAAGATACTAAATTAACTCATTTAAAATAAGAGAATAGAATAAAATTTTGAAATTTTTGTATATAATTACGTACTATATTTTGAAAATTAAAATTTCAAATTTTGTAACTAATATTTGTCATTACTATTTTTACTCATAAGTTAAACTAATAGTAAAAACAGGATAATATAGAGGTCGAACTTATGTAAAAAGAGTTTTAACTATATACAAAAAACATAATTTAGCATAATGGTTTGGAGGAAGAAATATATAGAGGAGGTTGTTGGTTCAATTCCCCACAAACATGAAATAACTTATTTTTTCTCTTCAAATAAGGGAGTTGCAAATCAATGTAATTTTGTAATATATAAGGGTAAAATCGTAATTTCACAGGGGGTTTATTGGCTCAAAATGCCCCTAAAATATCCCCTTGTTCTCCTATTATATATAGAAGAAGATTTGTGGTAAAGTGGTATTAGAGCAGTCGACGATGGGACCCCCAACGATGGCTTAGAGGTTAGATTTGTTGGATGAGCAGTTGGCGGCGTTACATACCTCGATATGAGGAATAGTTATAGAGGAAGTGACAGCTGCGATTAAGGGAGCTGTGGCGGCGATGGAACAATCCTTGACAAATCTGTTCGTCAACAGTTGTGAGGATACATTCAAACGATGAAAGGCCAAAATTGATGAAACCACAACTCGCTTAGAAGGGCGAATTAGTCGTTCGCGAGAACACCAAGAACAAATGATCTCTCTTCTCAAGAAAGAATAGGAGGGATTTCAATCGAAGATACGAGGGGCATTGAAGATCTCTTGCTAAAAAACAAGGCACCCATGAAACAATCTGAGGTACCCCATAACTCTAGTTTACTTACTGAAGTGGAAAAATTTGGGTAAATAGTGATGGGCGAAAGTAGTAGCAAGAATAAAGGGATAATGATTGGTGATGGGAGCCATGGGGGCAAGGATCAGGCGGTGGATTTGGGATGGGCTACCTAGTAGGGGGAGGAGGAACAAATTGGAGGTTTAAAACTTTAGATATGCCACTGTTTGATGGGACGAATCCGGATGGGTAGATATTGTGCAAGGAGAGATATTTTCAATTCTATAGGCGAACTGAGGGGGATAAAATCATGGCAGCTGTTGTGGCGCTAGAAGGGGACGCGTTGTTGTGGTTTCAATGGAAACACAGATAGAGGCCCATACTAAATAATTGGGAGGAACTGAAAGTTATGATCCATCGTAAATTCAGGTCAACAACAATGGGGACGTTACGTGAACAGCGACTTGCTCAACAACAAACCAGAAGTGTAGGGAAATATTGTAAGAAATTTATTGAGTTATTGACACCATTAGATCGAGTGCCCGAGGAGAATCTAGATAATTCCATAGACCTTGCTATGATGGTGGAAGATAAAATAAGGATTGGAAGTAATAAAAAGGAGTATAGCAGAACTGGCACAACGTCAATTAGTAAAGGGATGTCTAATCACAGCACACCAACGTGGTCAGCACAGGATAATATAATGCAGTATTCTACAGGGATGAGATCACCAAGTGTGTATTCGGGATCGAGCCAATCTGTGACCTCAACAGGAGGAAGTGGACTAGTTAGGCAACTAAGTGATAAAGAGTTGCAGTTGAAAAGGGAGAAGGGATTGTGTTATCGATGCGATGATAAGTGGTCCGTGGGGCATAGGTGCAAGAGAAAAGAGCTTAGTTTGTTGCTTACATACGCTGTAGATGAAGAAGAGCCTGAATTGAGCCCCCATAGTCAAGTCCTAGTGGTGAACAATGAAGTATGTCCTAATTCCCCGCAACCAAAAATTTCGATAAATTCGGTGATGGACATTGCTAGCCCACGAACCTTGAAGCTAGTAGGGCAGATTGGAGGTAGCAGTGTAGTGATGATGGTAGACCCGGGGACTACTCATAATTTCATATCGAAGGAGGCCGTAATAAAGTTAGGGATTCCAGTAACACCGTCCCAGAAATTTGGTGTATCTTTAGGGATGGGGGAATTAGTACAAGGGAGGGAAATTTGTAAATCGGCAGTACTGGAGGTGCAAAGAAGACACAAACTATGCGTTTCCAGCTGAAAATGAGATAATGACACTAAGAGGTGATTCGGTTAGAGTGTTATTCGATAGGCCCAGCAGTGACATTGACTTTTCAAAGAAGAAAGGGTAAAAACATAGGAAAAACAACTGAAGGCAAAGAAAAGAAATAAGAAAAGAAATTAGAGAGAGTAGACTAGAGAGCTGATCAGAGGGGTAAAGTAAGAATCTCACAAAAAGGGGTATAAGTAGAATGCGATAGGGATTGTAAGGGCATGAGAAATATTGTTGAGATCTAAGTAGTAATAGGGGTCGACCACTTCCGCGAATTGGTGTTTTATCTTGTAATCAAATTATCATTTCAGTATTCTTTTGTTATTAAATCAAACATTAGTTTATTCTCTCCGACGTAGATTGTATTATTCTGTAGTTAATTTGTGGTAGCTTCAAATAATTTTAGCAAGTTCCAGCAGCATGATCCTGAGAAAATATCAGTCTTGACTCTTTACCTGGAGTTTAGCACTACATGTAGTCTGTGTAACATCTTTTCTCCAATAAACAGATATAAATTCACAATTGATATATGAATTGCATTTTTTGAAATTTATTCATGATTTTTTCAAAGGAATAAAAGTTTTACGAAAGATTTAATAAGAGGAAGAAATGAAATGGGAAAAATAAGGAGAAGTTAGTGTGTTAAATTTCAAAACCAAACATAGCCTTACCACATGTCAACACAAGACTACACTAACTTTATATATATATATATATATATATATATATATATATATAAAGAAGTCAAAGATTGGTCAATTAGTTGGTTAAGTAGTAGAAAAATCTAGAGATAATGGGAAAAAGATAGAAAAAGGGATAGAAAGAGAGAAGAGAAAATAGAGAAAGAGAAGAGAGAAAAGGGAGGAGAAATCTTGAAAATTGTTTAATGAATGCTTGAAATCAAAGCTTAAGTATATATACATAGTGGGTGAAGCTTGTATTGAAGGTTGGTTTGTGTTTGTGGTGAGTTGGAAAGAAGGAAGAAAGGAAGAAGAAGGTAAATAGTGCTTGGGTGGAAGAGTGAAAGCTTGGTGTAATTGAAGCTTGATACTTGTCTTTAAGCTTGTGGAAGGTATGATTCTTGAATTCTTAAGCTTAATTATGGTGTATGTTAATTATTCTAACTTAGGGTTTGATTAGTTGATTTAGGGTTTTTGAATTACTAGATGTTTTATGTGTTTTAAGCATGAAAACAGTTTTTATACAGCAACTGCCCTGTTTTGCAAGAGATTTTCGAACCTATTGTGTTCCGTTTTGGGCAGTGATCCATAAATGAAAATTGTTCTATTTGGAGTCTATTTTGTGTACGAGAAAACGGTGCGTCGTTTAAGTTAATGGTTTAGGAGATATCGAAGTTTTAGTAAATGTAGTGCAGAGGAAATTTTCTGTGCTCTGGACCCATTTCAAACACCTCGTTTTTGAATCAAATTAAGTGATTTTAAGATTAAATTTTTAAGAGATATTAATTTGATATCCAGGAATGAGTGTGCCAAATTTCATAGTAAAATGTTTATTTTTCAATTTATTAAAAAAATGTTTGAGTAAAGGTTGCGCGGCGCAGAAATTTCTGTGTTCCGTCGCATAAGTGAGTATTCGGTTTTTGGGGTTAAAAGAGAATTTTGCTTTGAAATTTTTATGGTAGATTGTCTTAAGATGGAAGTATTGATCTGGAGAGTTTTGTATTCAAAAGATTAATTTTGGATTTACGAAAAATAAATGAGTGAAGGGTACGCGGTAGCGTTTGATGCCATGCTTTGGAGAGTCTTTTGGCAGGGGTTAAACACTTTATTTGATGTTGGTCAAAATATGAAAGCTGGTTGTTTTGGGTTTTATTTAATTCACTACCAAGTATGGTATGGTATGCACTGTATTAATAGTTAATATTTTGACATTGAATTTCAATGGAGTTATAGTTGAAAATGATATACGAATGAGGATTGGAGATGGAATTGGGTATTGTTGGTGTTGTGGATTTCTTATGGATGTCTTAAATTGGTTTGAGATTGTATTTGAGGTGTTTTTACACGGGGCATAGTCCAATTTATGAATAGGTCATGCTGAAATTTCGTTAGAAATAGGCATTTAAGGGAGATAGTATTAAGGGTACATTGTTCCTACGTACATGCATTAGTAAATATATTCATATACACAGGAGTTGTAAGACTCAATTATTTCTTAATAATTAATTATAGTTTATATTTTTTTAAGCTCTTAGAAGGGTGTCGAGTTCGTGACAAACAATCCATCAGCTTAAGTCATTGAACGAGTCAAGGTGAGTAATAATTAAATATTCACTCTGTCTGTTAATTGTGTATTGAATGTGTGACTTGGATGACTTATTTGATTACATGACTTTACATGTTACATGAACAATGTGATTACATGTTGATTCGATCTCTGGATGAATATAGTTACTACATGACAAAATTTGGAAACATGAATACACGTGCATGCATTTTAGTGGCATGAGATTAATTAAAGGCATTTTGACCATCAATGCTGTAACATCAAATATGGGCCTAGCTAGCCTTTAACGTGAATTATTAGCCTTTGTGGCTATCAATGTGAAGTATCAGCCTTTGTGGCTATCAACGTGAATTTCTAGCCTTTGTGGCTACTAACGTGAATTATATGCCGGCTAATAACGTGAATTATGAGTGAAAGGCAGAGTGTGTAAACTTGTAACACTATAATTGAACTAAAGGAAAAGATACTTAACCAGAAGACAATCAAGAACAAGAAGTCACAAGAAATCAACACTAAATGAAGACAAGGTAATTGATACAATTCAACATGTTAACTATGATCAATCCAAGAAGAAATCATTGAGAGAAGTTCAAGTCAAAGTTGTTCATGCCTCAGTGATTTGAAAAGCCAAGAATCAAGATCATAACTATCAGTATCAATAAGACCAATTGATTTCAAGTGAACAAGAAGGAAAGCAAATATTGGAAAGCCACATTTCTAATTGGATATGGTAACTTATTCAAGAAGCAAAAACCCTATCAAGACTAGTCACTTATGAACCAGACCGTTGCATCAAGTGTCAGGACATTGATAGCAAGTTTATGTCAGTAATAAAGATCCATATTCAAGAGCTTAGTGAAGAACAAAGAAGACATGAAGATATCACAAGTTCAAGATGTGCATTGAAGTTTCAAGTTGAAGACCGGAATATTTTCTAAGTACTAAATATTCTAGATGACCAAGTAGAAGTTCTACTTAGAAATTCGAGATGGCTAAGTAGAAATTCTCAAGTAGAAGTTCTACTTAGAGTGCAGCTTCAACATGACACATGGCATCTTCTGATTGGCAGATTTCCAAGCTTTCAAGATAAGGCAAGATTTATGTGGACATCATTGGGCCACGTATATCTTAGTCTTTGAAGTCTACAGGACATAGATTACATGTAGTATAAATAGAAGTACTTGTGTAATGTTTTAAGGAGAGCAATAGTTGAGAGAAACATAAGAAAAAGAGAGAGAGTGCATTCACAGAGCTTAGTATCATTCACCTCTCTCTGAACTTCTGTTATACTTTGTAATGAATGTTGTAGAAACCACTTCAAGTTATATATAAGACATATATTCCTTGAATCTGTGTGTTCGTTTATTGCATCGTATTTATTTCTTCTCATATTTGAAAAGTTGTATTCACCCCCCCTCTACAACACATTTGGACCTAACAATTGGTATCAGAGCTATATGTTTAACATACAAAACATAGATCCTTGTGTTGAAATCGTGAGTTTTCATTTTCTAGATCTACTTTTCATTTTCTTGAAAAGTGTGCTTTAAATCGTTTGTATTAAAAACTCAACTGAAAAATTATTTAAATACTCCAGGTGTGATTATTTAGCTTGGATGTATTTTAATTAATTTTTGTGAATTAATCTGGGTACTTTCATATTTGGTGTTCTTGAGTGTTCATCATCTGTTCTTATCAAAGAAGACAACCCAACAACTTTTTGATCTCCTTTTCAAACAGATAAATAGTAAAAGAATAAAAAGGTGTTTTTGGACTTTGTGATTTGCATTATTCACAGTCGAAAGTGAAACAAGACATATTCATTACCTAGCACGTGGGTTAGGTGGGTTAGGTGAGTAAAGCATTCAAAGTCAAAAGGTGTTAAAGAGATAATATTGTTTATTCAATATTAAAGTAATCTGCAGAAAATTATTCTAAGGACAAAAGTTCTACATAGAATTTCTACTTGAGAATTTCTACATAGAATTTCGACTTGGACAATTTCTACTTGGTGAATTTCGACTTGAGCAAAATTTCTACTTAGAGAAATTTCGACTTAGGCAAAAGTTCTACATATAAATTCGACATAGCCTAGTCTTGGGTACTTAGAAACTTTTAGTGACCAGAATTGAAATGGCTCCTAAAAATGCATTCAAGATCCCAATGTTCAACCGAGATCACTATGAAGAATGGGTTTTCAGAATGAGACTATATTTAGAGACTGTTAACCCTGAATATCTGGAAGTCCTTGACAAGGGTAAATTTGTTCCAATGGTGGTTATTCCTGCACATACGGAAGGAGGGGTGGTTATAGCACCTCGGTCTGAGCCCAAAAAGGCCTCGGAGTTTTCGGATGCTGACAAGGAACAAATAGCTTGTGATACTGCCGTTCGACAAACCTTGATGGAATCTCTTGATCATGAAATGTTCAACATAGTCAAAGGTCTGACTACAGCAAAGAAGATTTGGGACAAGATAGAAGTTGTCATGGAAGGATCTGCAGAGGTCAGAAGCAACAAGACACTCATACTCAAGATGGAGTATGACACCTTTAGAATAAGGAAAGGAGAAGGCATAACAGATGTCTACCTACGATTCAGTCAGTTGGTATTGGATTTGAATCTGAGAGGTGTAACTCTCCCCATGGTTGAGACTAATACGAGATATCTGAGGAACCAGCCAAAAAGCATTGAACATAGGGTCTACGCAATAAGAGAAACCAGAGATTTGCATACAACTTCTCTGGAAGAATATTATGGAATATTAAAGACCTATGAGCTGGAAACACTTCAAGATCAAGCATGGGACAATGATTCAAGAGAAGAGACTGAATTAATAGCTAGATATGAGATTGAGATGGAAGATCGCCAGGATAAATCTGTTGATTCTCGATCTTATCGAAAAGCCGGGCCCAATCAAAGTTGGGTTCCGAAGAATGTCTAATCAATCTGTCATTGTAGGGCGTTAAGCAGAATAGAAATAAAGTTATATGGGTGCTAGACAGTGGAGCATCGAGGCATATGACTGGAAACAAGTCCCTGCTTACAGAGTTGGTTATGAAGGCTGGCCCTTATGTTACCTTTGGAGATGACAGCATAGGTGTGACTAAGGGATATGGCAAACTGAAAACTGGCAATGTCATCATAGAAGATATTTCCTATGTTGAGGGACTGAAGCACAATCTGTTGAGTATCAGCCAATTCTGTGACAAAGGTTACGAAATTGTCTTCAATAAGAAAGGTGTATCAATCACTCATATCAAGGAAGGCTCACTAGCTTTGAGAGGAGTTCGAAAGGCAGATCTTTTTGTTGCAGATATGGATTCAGCAAATCAGAATGAGGTCACCTGTTTCTACAGCAAAGCCTCGGATGATGAAAGCTGGTTATGGCACAAAAAGTTATCTCACTTAAACTTCAAAACGATGAATGCTCTCGCGAGGCGAGAATTGGTGAGAGATCTACCTCAAATGGAGTTCGCTCCGAAAGGACTCTGTGAAGCTTGTGAAATGGGATAGTCGAAGCGAGCATCGCATAAAAGCAAAGAAATTTCTAGTATTACTGAGCCTCTGCAACTTCTTCATATGGATTTGTTTGGCCCAGTGAATGTCCTATCTTTGTCTAGGAAAAGATATGCTTTGGTAATCGTGGATGACTTCTCCAAGTATACATGGGTATTGTTCGCAATAACGAAAGACGAAGTACCTTTCTTAATCATTGATCATATCACTCAAATTGAGAATGTTTCAACACTTACTGTGAAGACGATTAGATCAGACAATGGCACTGAATTCAAAAACGCAGTGCTGAATGACTTCTGTGTATCTAAAGGAATACGTCGTCAGTATTCAGCCCCGAGAACTCCACAGCAAAATGGAGTAGTTGAAAGGAAGAATAGAACTTTGGTTGAAGCAGCAAGAACTTTGTTGTATGATTCAAAACTTCCTTTGTATTTCTGGGCCGAAGCAGTGAGTACCGCTTGTTACACTCAAAATAGAACCTTGATTATAAAAGATAAAGAAAAGACACCATGTGAATTAATGAACAACAGAAGACCAACAATCAAATACTTTCATGTCTTCGGAGCAAAATGCTATGTGCTTATAGATGATGAAAATCTAGGCAAGTTTGCAGCAAAAGCTCGTGAAGGAATCTTTGTTGGTTACTCTACAGACGTGGTGGCAGCTTATAGAGTGTTCTTAGTGAATGATCGAAAAGTGACTGAAAGTTACAACGTCAGATTCGACGATACCAAACTCTCATCAATTTCAAGAGATTCTAGTGAACCTGAGTCCCTAAAATTTCAGAATCTGGACTTAGAAGATCTTGAAGATGAACCTGAGTTGGTTGTTCCATTAAATGTTCCAAGCGTACATGAAGAACCTGAGTCTAGTGAACAAGCTAATTCTACAAGATCAGGAGAGACTTCTTCAGTACCAACCGGCAACAACTCAGGGGGAGTAAATAGCAGCTCAAGGACTACTGTTCAAGGCTCGAGTCGAGTTGACTCTAGTTCTGTAGGAGCTGGCACTAACTCAGGGGGAGTTAGTGAAAATAATCAAAGTAGTCAGCACCCCAACTCAGAAAGTCAAGCTGAATCATCAAGACAATTTCCAGGTGAACGGGTATGGAATAGAGACCATCCGTTTGAGTTAATTATTGGTGATCCAGATGCTGGTGTGACTACTAGAAGAACTGCAAGAGCTGACATGGCTAATATCTCCTTATATTCTCGGTTTTTATCCAAGCTTGAACCTAAAGAAATAGAAGAAGCTCTTGGCGATGCTGATTGGGTGATTGCAATGCAAGAGGAACTCAATCAGTTTGAAAGGCAGAAAGTTTGGAAACTGGTACCCCGACCAAAGAACATATCCGTAATTGGAGCTAGGTGGGTATTCAAAAATAAACTGGATGAAAACGGACTTGTAACACGAAACAAGGCTCGTTTAGTTTCAAAAGGTTATTCTCAGCGAGAAGGAATTGATTATGATGAAACCTATGCACCGGTTGCAAGACTTGAGGCAGTCAGGATGTTCTTGGCATTTGCAGCACATAAGAACTTCAAGGTTTTCCAGATGGACGTGAAAAGTGTCTTCCTGAATGGAGAGTTAGAAGAAGAAGTGTATCTGGAACAGCCGTCTGGCTTCGTTGATCCAGAACATGCAGATTTTGTGTATCTACTCTTCAAATCTGTCTATGGCCTCAAGCAATCCCCAAGGCGATAGTATGAAACCCTATCCTTATTCTTAATTGAAAATGGTTTTGTTAGGGGAGTAATTGATAAACCATTGTTCTATAAAATTGTAAGAAATGACTTAATACTTGTTCAAGTCTATGTGGACGATATTATTTTTGGGTCATCAAATGAGCGCTTGTGCGAGAAATTTGCCAAGCTAATGCAGGAAAAATATGAGATGAGCATGATGGGAGAGCTGTCCTTCTTCCTTGGATTACAGATCAGTCAGAGAAAAGATGGTATCTTTATCTGTCAATCCAAGTACGTCAGAGATTTACTCAAGAAGTATAATCTAGAAGATGCATCAGCCGCTAAGTCTCCCATGGCAACAGCCACGAAGCTTGATGAAGACAAATCAGGTAAATCAGTTGACATCACAAGCTATCGAGGTATGATTGGCTCACTCCTCTATTTAACTGCAAGTAGACCCGATATAATGTTCGCA
Organism: Saposhnikovia divaricata; assembly: GCA_036435485.1. NCBI lineage: Eukaryota > Viridiplantae > Streptophyta > Magnoliopsida > Apiales > Apiaceae > Saposhnikovia > Saposhnikovia divaricata. The sequence goes on along the minus strand of CM071594.1, from coordinate 129,084,010 downwards.
ACTTGTTTATGTGCAAGGTTCCAAGCGGATCCTAGAGAATCACATCTCGTAGCCGTCAAGAGAATTTTCAGGTATCTCAAGGGCACACCAAATCTAGGGATTTGGTACCCAAGAGATACAGGTTTTAATTTAATTGGCTATTCGGATTCAGACTATGCAGGTTGCAGGATTGATAGGAAAAGCACTTCTGGTGCTTGCCAATTTCTTGGCAGAAGATTGGTGTCCTGGCAAAGTAAAAAGCAACATACAGTATCTACTTCTACTACTGAAGCTGAGTACATTGCTGCTGGAAGCTGTGTAGCTCAAATACTGTGGATGAGGAACCAATTGAAGGATTATGGCATGGAGCACAAGAAAATTCCAATCATGTGTGACAACACAAGTGCCATTGCCATAACCAACAATCCTGTAGATCACTCAAGAACCAAGCACATCGACATCAGGTATCACTTCATAAGAGAAAATGTCGAGGAGGGGACTGTGGAGCTACATTTTGTGCCCACAATGCAACAAATTGCAGATATATTCACCAAACCTCTTGATGAAGTAACATTCAATAGATTGGTTGGTGAATTGGGAATGCTTAACAAAAGTTAGTAAAGCCTTCTATCTGTAAAATCCATGTTTATGTTTGTATGTGCAAGCTACTCAATCATTATGTGCTTAGACTTTAAAATGCCTAATTAATGATTGTTATAGGTTGCATATAGTGTGTTTTTGCATAAATTCCTTGTGTTTTTAGTGTCTTTTATAGCACAAATCTGAGAATTTATGCTTGTTAGATTGCATGATCATAGGGGGAGTTAAATTCATAATATTCTAAATATTGCATGATTTTTAGATGAATTTACCTATGAGTTTCATGTAATTAGAGGCCTTAAAATTAAAAAACTTCAAAATTTCGAGTTAGGATCTATCTCGAAACTCATCTAGAAATTCGACTTGAATTTCGACTTAAGCTGTCAGAGTGAAGTTTTGAAAATTCTAAGTCTGGGAAGAATTTCGAGTTGGCTATCTCGAAATTCGACTTCGAGTTCGAGTTCGAGTTACCAGTGTGCCTAGTTCTATCTTCAAAATATTCGAGATAAAGTCTATCTCGAATTTTATCTCTTCCATTAAGGGAATATTTTGAAAAGAACTGAGAATTAACTTCGAGTTAGTCTATCTCGAAACTCAACTCGAATTTGACTTGGTGTTCGAGATAGAGTTCTCAGTTAAGCTAAAGGGAATTTTTCGAGTTACACTCCTAACTCGAAACATATCTTGAATTACCCTGTACTTTTTGCTTCAAGGGGGTATTTTGGAAAGAATTTGAGATTAACTTCGAGTTAGTCTATCTCGAAACTCAACTCGAATTTCGACTTGATGTTCGAGATAGAGTTCTTAGTCTATCTCGAAACTCAACTCGAATTTTGACTTGATGTTCGAGATAGACTTCTAACTCGAAAAGTATCTTGAATTTCCCTGTTTTTCTTAGAGGGGAATTTTCCAAGTTTATTACAAATCAATAATGTTCGAGATAGGATTTCCCTATAGTTTTTGCTGTAAAATTGGTTAAAGTGCTTATTTGTGCTTAATTGTTCGAGTTAACCTCTATCTCGAACTTCATCTCGAAGTTCGACTTGATGTTCGAGATAGAGATGTTCGAGATAGAGTTCGACTTAGGTGTTCCCTGTATGGACTTGGTAATTTTCACTCTTTTTAACAGGGACATTTTTGTCATTTCACATTCACCTATATATACATCTCTAACTCGATGCCTAATTCACTTTACCTAATTTCATTTTCACAGCAGCCGTTTCACAAAAACAGTGCGATTTCAATAATTACATACCTTTAATCCGTGTTTTTGTGATTAAACTCATACTAATCACGAATTACTGCTGATTTGTTGACTGAGATTCACTGTGTTATCATTAACCGTTGTGATACTGTGTTTAGTGACCATTCATACACGCGCATATACATACACACGAACATATATTGTTTGTGTAACTGTTCACAAAACACGATTTCCACACTCTTCATCCATATACACACACGAGTTTACTGGTATACACACGAATATTCATCTTCTTTGAATATTCAGATCTAGTAATTGGCAACTATTCATATCCCGTAGTTTAAATTTTCAGATTGTCTTTTGATATTCTCGAAAAATTAAAAGGGATAAAACTGATTAATTCGTAAATTATTTATTTTTCTCAATTAAAAAAATTCACAACTTTTAAAGAAAAACATTTAATTAAAATGGCTCACCAATTTTCACTTGCTAAAAACAATTTTTATAATATTTCTACGGAAATTGGTGATCAACTCCCGCGGTTTAAGTTTTGGATACGATTTCTCAATTTGTACTCCAAAGCTAGCCATGCTTTTACTGCTAAACCTACACTAGTACATGATGCCTTACAGCAATTATGGACTAGTGCGGTTACTTTTGGGAGCAAATCAACCCCCTTTGGTTTCAGGTTTACCTTAGCGGGTCAGGAATATGAGGTAACTGAAGAAATTGTCAACAGGGTTCTGGGATTCCCAATCAAAGATGCTTATGATCCAGAACCTACAGCTACAGAACGCCTCAGATTCTTTGAAGAAATTGGATGTTATCCTCCGAAAGGCCCAATAACAGGAAATATCCAAAAACAATTCTTCCATGTGGAATGGAATTACTTTTTCGAGGCCATCACAAGATGTTTTCGGGCACGCGAAAAAGACTTTCATCAAATTCCAATTCCAATGCAAACCTTTGCAGTTGCCCTAGCAAGAGAACTGGATATAAACTATGGACGCATAGTTCTCTCTGAGATAGTGGCCTTAATGGGATCTCTTGCAAGCAGAGACCTCACTATAACTGATGTTGTCTGCTGGTTTCCTCGGTTTCTACAAATGCTGATTAATGACTTAATACCGAAGGATGCTCTTGCTGTTAGACAAAGATTTGTCGGAAGCCCAAAATCTGCATCGCTAGGGATGGGCACTAAGTCACTTTCAACCATTGCTAATCAGGATAAACATCAAGGTAAACCGATGTCAATTCCTGAAAATATACAAATGTGGCTTAGATATGATGCAGGAGTTACCAATTTGGAGGCATCATCACAAGTTTCATCACATGCTCAAAATCCATCTGTTCATGCTGAGGCATTTGATGAGATTCTTGATGAGGAAATCGATGATGCACAAGGTAATCAATCAGGTAATCTCTCCCTGCATACTATTCATTCCTCCTCCTATGTATCTGATTCCGCGACCCAAGAGACTGCTAACCCGCAGGATCTATCCCAGGGTGAGAGCTATATTTCTGAGCCCGATACACATTCATATTCTCTTTCACCCCTGTTAACGGAAGTCAGAAAACCAGCACGTGTATATGTAGAAGATGATGAGGAGAGTGAACCCGAAGAGCAGCAACTTATTCGAAAGAAAGTCAAACTTTTTCATGCTGCTACTTCACAACCACAGTCAAACCCTAGTGTGTCACACGCAACCACTCCACCTCACGAGAGTGGTTCTCCCCTTAAACAATCTGCACATAGGGATTTTGATGACAATTATGTACCTTTTGAAGATCCTGTTGCTTCAAAAGGACATGGAGTTTTAACAACATCAGCCGTACCTTCACCGGTACGTACTGATGCTGCAAAGAGGATCGGTTCTAATGTCGTACAAGAACACTTTGCAGCCGCTCAGCCTGAGATTCCAACTCAGGACAGAACAGACATAGATCCCATAACTGCCAATTATTTTGCTTATCAAGTTTCTGCAGGTACTGCTTCATACTTTGGATCAATATTTGAAGACATACACGAGCGTGAGACAGAGAGTGTGTGTGAGAGGTTAGGGAGAGAGGGACCTTCATTTTCAAGGCCTGAAACCGAGCGCCAAATACCAACAGAACGAGTATTAGAGCGAGGTCACCTAAACCAAACACCGTCCCTTAACATTGAAAATCTTGATACTCGTATGACTTCTATGGAAAATCAGATGAGGCAGTTCGGACAGACGATGGGGCAGTTAGGGTTGAACATTGGATACAAGCAAAGGGCTCTAGACGACTACGCAGCAAGAATGGCAAGTCAAGCTACAGCTTTTGATGATTTGACAAATAAGGTCAATGACTTGGGCCATGCTGGTGGTGTCTTAGGAAGCACTCTCAATGAGAGGATGGGGGCATTGGAGTCTACAATGCATACAATGGCTGTGGAGATCAGTAGAATGATGTTCGCAGTCAGGAGTTTTGTGCCCCCGGAGTGTTTCGAGTCGCAACAACCTCCCCCCCGATGCTGGTGCAGGTGGTGCTAGTGGAGCGGGAGCCTCTGGTTCTGGTTTTGGAGGTTCTTATGCAGCTGGTGGATCTGATTACCAAGGTGGAGCTCAGGATAACTCACCTGAGGGGGAGAGTGGAAAGGAGACGAGACAGCAGGTAGTTCACATCGAAGAAATTGAAGAACCCGCTGATCTTGTCAAGGAACCAGAAGTTGAGCCGTCTGTTGATGAAGAGGCTCTGAGGATGAGAAAGTGTAAGGCAATAATGGTTGATGAACCATTTGTTGACCTGAGTCATCAAGAAACAGTACAGGAGGTACTTGACTTAGATTCTGACATGGAAGACGTACCGTTGGCACATGCTATAAAAAGATCTTTGAAGGAACAAGGTGGAGGTGCTGGGATGTCTTCCGGAATGCCTGAAGAATTTCCTGTTGATGAGGAAACCCTTAAAGCTCAACAGTTAGCCTTGGAACAAGCCCAGTTCCATAAAATGAAGATGATGCAAGAACATGCTGCGTTCCTAGAAAAGAAGCTGGAGCTACAAGGGAAGCAGTATGATCATGAGCTTGCAAGGCTAGCTGATCCTCAAGTTGATCTGGACAAACGAAGGATAGGGCAGAAGTGGGATGAAGCAAGGAAGATAATGATGGGACCCTGTGCGAAAGGAGTTCATAACAATGATGCAGATGATCTGTTCTACAACTTGAATTTGCAGAATCCAATGACTGGGGACTATATAAATGCTTTGAAGAGATTAATTTGTAAAGTCAGGGTTGGATACAATGTAAATCTTAAGGAGTGGCAGGTTATTTTGTCTTTGGTAGAAGAAGTCCCAACATCTTTCCTATATGTGGATGACCAATTCATAACGAGAAGATCTGCGTCAGAGTTGTTCTTACTAGCGACAAAAATTCAATACTCTCATTCTGAGGAGCTAAGCATTCTGTATAGGGATCAGTTAATGCAGCTAGCAGAAGACAAGGGTCCAGAATTCTCAGCATATCCAAATTTTGTCCGGATGGTAGTTGACGGAAAGATGAAGAGGGTTAGCATGGAGGAAAATGATCTAATGGAGCTTTCAGTGGAATCTCTCAAAGCTGTCTGTAGACAAATGATGAGTAAGGGATTCGCTTCTGAGCTTAAAGATAAATCCGTGAAGATCATTGAAAGAGTTATATTCAAGAAGAGCAATGAGGTGTGGAAGTGTGATGTCATTGCTCCAAACCCTCTTGATAACGTGAAGATTGAGCCGGAGCTGATGGAGAAGAAATGGAATATTCTTCAAGCAATGAAGAATGTAGATGAAGCTCTGACTCTTCCTTCTGGAGCACTGGAACAAGGAGAGATAAGGGAGGCTAATGGTGTTCCAGGAAGTGATAGTGTATACTGGATACACGCTTACGCTGAAGATACAGCTGATGCCTTAGTATTCATAGATGCAGACCAGAATCAAACATTCTTGCATATGAGTAGACAATGGCTGCTACAGACTCACGATGCTGCATTTCTGGAGAAAGTATTATATGTATTCAAATGGGGCGAAGTGGAAGATATGCATGTGGAAGAAAAGCAGAGACTCATGAGTTACCTGTCTGAGATAGTGGTGGAAAAGAAGCGGATGGAGCGAGATGCGGCCAGTGTCCACAATACTGACCGTGTCAAGGGCTACCCCAAGATGATCTATTGTCAGTTTAAATCTGATAAATCTCACTGGAAACCTCAGCTCATAATGAAGAACTTTGAGGATATTCCAAAGATCAGGACTACTCAGGAGGTGGACAAACTCAGAAGGCTTTTCAAACATCCTTATCCAGAGCCCAAGAATCCTCTAGAAATGGAAGCTGTAAGTCTGTTGAATGCTAGGTGGAAGCAACTTAAAGATCCAGTGTACAAGAAAGAACAGCAGCAGAAGGAGAAGCGCAAAAGGCAGAAAGAAGAGAAAGATCAAGCTGCTGAAGCTAGAAAGAGGAAACGAAATTAGGGTTAAAGGTCAGAGTGGTGTGAACTTGAAGTTGGAAAAAATTCATGTCTTTCGGTTGCTTTAACTCACTTGAGGAAAATTCACCTTAGAGTGAATCCAATAAGGTGATACAAGTTTGACTAAAAGGTATGAAATAATCCAGGTGATAGGAATCACTCAAATGATCTTTAATTCGAAGTTCGAATTCTGTTTCTAGTTTAAGTTCTTTGTATTGTTTTCATGTAAATTTCAATTGTAAATTATTCAAGACTGTAATGTTAATTATCTTTTCTCGTCTCATTGTTTAGTTGAGTTATCCTTCATTAATTTGAATGTCATTGTTAGACAATCAAATTGGGGGAGATTGAAAGGCAGAGTGTGTAAACTTGTAACACTATAACTGATGTAACTCAAACTAAAGGAAAAGATACTTAACCAGAAGACAATCAAGAACAAGAAGTCACAAGAAATCAACACTAAATGAAGACAAGGTAATTGATACAATTCAACATGTTAACTATGATCAATCCAAGAAGAAATCATTGAGAGAAGTTCAAGTCAAAGTTGTTCATGCCTCAGTGATTTGAAAAGCCAAGAATCAAGATCATAACTATCAGTATCAATAAGACCAATTGATTTCAAGTGAACAAGAAGGAAAGCAAATATTGGAAAGTCACATTTCTAATTGGATATGGTAATTTATTCAAGAAGCAAAAACCCTATCAAGACTAGTCACTTATGAACCAGACCGTTGCATCAAGTGTCAGGACATTGATATCAAGTTTATGTCAGTAATAAAGATCCATATTCAAGAGCTTAGTGAAGAACAAAGAAGACATGAAGATATCACAAGTTCAAGATGTGCATTGAAGTTTCAAGTTGAAGACCGGAATATTTTCTAAGTACTAAATATTCTAGATGACCAAGTAGAAGTTTCTAAGTAGAAGTTCTACTTAGAAATTCGAGATGGCTAAGTAGAAATTCTCAAGTAGAAGTTCTACTTAGAGTGCAGCTTCAACATGACACATGGCATCTTCTGATTGGCAGATTTCCAAGCTTTCAAGATAAGGCAAGATTTATGTAGACATCATTGGGCCACGTATATCTTAGTCTTTGAAGTCTACAGGACATAGATTACATGTAGTATAAATAGAAGTACTTGTGTAATTTTTTTAAGGAGAGCAATAGTTGAGAGAAACACAAGAAAAAGAGAGAGAGTGCATTCACAGAGCTTAGTATGATTCACCTCTCTCTGAACTTCTGTTATACTTTGTAATGAATGTTGTAGCAACCACTTCAAGTTATATATAAGACATATATTCCTTGAATCTGTGTGTTCGTTTATTGCATCGTATTTATTGCTTCTCATATTTGAAAAGTTGTATTCACCCCCCCTCTACAACACATTTGGACCTAACAATGAGCCCTTGAGGCCATCGACGTGAATAACGTGAATCCCGGGGGATGCTATAGTAAATTGACAGGTCACAACAAATAACGTGAATAGAATAAACGAAAGCACATACTTAGGTTACATGTATTTCCATCATTTTGCGACTGATTTGCTCACTTGATTATACTTTTTCAAATATGTAATGTATGATTATAAACTTGAATTCTTTTTAATTAATTATGTCTGGAGTATAAATTGTGAAAGAGATTATTGCTCACTGAGTGGCGTCTCATATAAAGCGTAATTATTTTTCAGGAAATTTCTAGGAGATAGGCTTTCACTAATAGAAGTGCGAAGTTGTAGATCAAGTTCGAGTCACAGGTTGGCCAGCTGATGCTCGAGACTCCCTGCTTTTCATATTTTGTACCTATATATATATATATATATATATATATATATATATATATATATATATGATGTTGTGTGTAATGTTTTTGAGTACTGTATCAGATATTATGGATATGTCACCGAAAATGTAATATCCAGTTAATGAATATGGTTGTGATTATGTGTATTATATAAGTTGTTTTGGTATTTATGAATTTGAAAATGTTGCACTTGTTAAGATATTAATTCAGGGGTCTTATGATTATCATATGGTATAAGGGTGTCACATTTAGTTGGTATCAGAGCTGGGATATGATTCTTAGGGCACATATATATTGCATTCATAAACATGTGGTTATGTAGTGTTTAACATCTATATGTATGTATAGGACACTAAATATGGATAATCAAGATCAAAATGCACAAGAGAGTCAAGGAGCAGCTGGCCAACAACAGCCTATAGGTGGATCACATGTTCCATCTTCACCTTTACATGGACAACATATAGGAATGGAACAAGAAGTTGAGGGACCTAGGAATGCACCAGTGGTACGAAACTATAAGGAGCTTAGGAAGTTAGGGGCAACTGATTGCTCGGGTATTATAGATCCTTCTGAAGCTGTAACATGGTTGAAAAGAACCGAAAGATTTTTTAATATGATGCGTTTTAATCCGGAAGAGAAGTTCGACTATGCGGTGTCATTGCTTCAGGAAGATGCTTATGTTTGGTGGGAGACTGTCCCTAATACATCCTTTCAACCACCAGTGTTAACCTGGGATGATCTTTTACGGGAGTTCAGAGATAAATATATGCGCGAGAATTATAAAGATGAGAAGCAGAGGGAGTTTTTGAACTTGAAACAAGGAAATATGACTGTTGCGGAATATGAAGTGAAATTTACACAGTTATCTCGTTATGCCTTGGCTATGGTGTCAACTGAAAGAGATAGTATTTGATTACATGACTTTACATGTTACATGAACAATGTGATTACGTGTTGATTCGATCTTTGGATGAATATAGTTACTACATGACAAAATTTGGAAACATGAATACATGTGCATGCATTTTAGTGGCATGGGATTAATTAAAGGCGTTTTGACCATCAATGCTGTAGCCTTTAACATGAATTATTAGCCTTTGTGGCTATCAACGTGAAGTATCAGCCTTTGTGGCTATCAACATGAATTTCTAGCCTTTGTGGCTACTAACGTGAATTATATGCCGGCTAATAACGTGAATTATGAGCCCTTGAGGCCATCAACGTGAATAACGTGAATCCCGGAGGATGCTATAGTAAATTGACAGGTCAGAACAAATAACGTGAATAGAATAAATGAAAGCACATACTTAGGTTACATGTATTTCCATCGTTTTGCGACTGATTTGTTCACATGATTATACTTTTTCAAATATGTAATGTATGATTATTTAACTTGATATCTTTTTATTTAATTATGTCTGGAGTGTAAATTGTGAAAGAGATTATTGCTCACTGAGTGGCGTCTCATATAAAGCGTAATTATTTTTCAGGAAATTTCTAGGAGATAGGCTTTCACTAATAGAAGTGCGAAGTTGTAGATCAAGTTCGAGTCACAGGTTGGCCAGCTGATGCTCGAGACTCCCTGCTTTTCATATTTTGTACCTATATATATATATGATGTTGTGTGTAATGTTTTTGAGTACTGTATCAGATATTATGGATATGTCACCGAAAATGTAATATCCAGTTAATGAATATGGTTGTGACTATGTGTATTATATAAGTTGTTTTGGTATTTATGAATTTGAAAATGTTGCACCTGTTAAGATATTAATTCAGGGGTCTTATGATTATAATATGGTATAAGGGTGTCACAGCCTAATACCGAAATTTTTGGAACAAAAACACCTATAGGTGGAGACATATAGGTAAAAAAACAGTTTAACATATATAAATGAGTTTCGAAAGATGTATAACATTCCCAATCCGGAACATCTTCCATCGAACATCGATATAATTTCCTATATCATTGACTTGAGATCTGCTCAGATCTCATTTAAGATGTTCGTCGAGTCCCAGAAATTTCCAACTAATCTAGTAATCTGAATTGGCCTATTAGTTGTGTTACTCCACGGGTAGTACAATTATTGCTTCTTCCTAAGTTTGGATCACAATTTACCAGCAAACAATGCCAAACTTACGACATTCACAAAATATTTTCATGAGGTCAAATAAAGGCATCCACTTCGTACCTAGATCAGTGCATGGTACTCTTATTCATTATACACCTTACAGTAAAAATACTCTAATATTAGCGCATTTTGAGAAGTATTTCTCCATGTTTTCTTTTGTATCCTGCCCTTCACATCTCTATCGTGTGAAGAAGTCTCTGGTGAAGAAGTCTCTAAAGGAATGGCACTCTAATGCCTTCTGATAATCCATAAATCCACAATATCATTTCTCCTCTTACAATCCTATGCATGCTGCTAGGCAGTCGATATTCTCATCCACCTCACTTTACCAGGAAAAGTTCGATCACTCACATAAGCTAACTTGGATAACAAAGATATGAATTAGTCAGGTCTGCAATCTCTTAACAGGGCCGGCCCTAGGGTAAGGCAACCAAGGCGAACGTCTAGGGCATCACCTGAACGAGGGGCACCAAATTTTTTATGCAAACATATATATAGTATAATTAAAGAATTTCTGAATTCATAAAAAAAATTAAAGAGTTGGAGGGTACTAAATTCTTTATACATATTTTAATATCAATTATAAATTCACTTCCCTCCAATTTCGTGCTTCTATTTTCTCTCTTACACTTAAATTTATTATTTTAATAATAGTAAAGAATGAATATAGGGATGATTGTTGGATTCCATCGACAAATGAAATCTTTAAATCAAAAGGAATCACTATTTTATTATATTTATTGGGAACAAACAAAGGATCTGTTGGACTTGCTCTTAGCAAGCAAGCTTAAAGCGGTTTTTAGTGATCTCGGAATTGATATGTTAAAGAACGAGCATATTTCATGATTTTGGATTGCTTATCAATTTCTTTGAATTTGCTTCTAGACAAAAAAAAGGGAAATGAGAAATTTTGCAACTTCATTTACAATGACATGTTCTGTACTTGAAGTTTGTTATTATAGATAGTCATATTCGGTCGTAGCCTAACTAGGTGATTCTAATATAAATGTGGTATGTTAACATATACTTTCTTTAACTATCAAAGAAGATACTAGGTAGCAAAATGTATTATTGTGCCCAATTTAGTTTAAAATGATGGCCAGTTGGAGGAAACATTGACAGAAGTGTGCCATTTTTTTTATGATGTTATATTCTTAACTTTAAGTTCAAAATTTTATTTTATCACTATTATTTCTAGGGGTTACTACTTATAAACAATGCTATGATTATTATTTTATTGAGTGAAGGCACGTGCTATTACTATCTTTTAATATTTAACAAAAATGTGTAAGGAACATCATTTTATAACTTCGCCCAAGGCACCCAAATCTCTAGGACCGCCCTATATGTCAACGGCACCCTGGGGGTATCATCTACCAACACTGTGTAACATCCATAGGAGAATTATATATTGTAAACAGGCTGACCTTTATGAGGACAAGCCTAGTACTGTTGTTTCCATGCCCTTTTGGAACAAGGTGGGATTGTCATAATTCCCTGAATGCGAAACCTTACATTAAAATTTATACAAACCTCCTTTTAAGTTATAAACAAACCCAATTCTCCAAAACAAAGGGGTAGGGGCACAAAGTACTCATATAAGGAAGTCGCAGATGAAGCATCCTTAATAGCCATAATATCATCTTAAGAGCGATCGGACACCAGTGGGCGACTCCCGTTTTTTCCCTGTTGAGATAGGGCTGCATCAGGGGTCGGCCCTTAGTCCTCTTCTTTTCGCTCTCATCCTTGATGTCATGTCTCGAGGAATTCAAGATACCATCCCTTGGTGCATGCTCTTCGCTGATGATATAGTGTTAGTGGTGGAGTCGAGGGGGGAGGTAAACGAGAAGCTGGAGCTATGGAGATCTACTTTGGAGTCCCAAGGCCTACGTATGAGCAGATCTAAAACCGAGTATCTTTGGTGTAACTTCTATGGCGAGGCCAACGAGGAAGGAGTGGAGGTCAAGATTCAAGATCATAATGTACCTAGTACAGATAAGTTCAAGTATCTAGGTTCGATCATCCAGAAGGAAGGTGAGGTGGAAGATGATGTCAAACATCGTATCAAGGCTGGATGGCTAAGGTGGAGGGCAGCGTCAGGGGTGATGTGCGATAAGAAGGTTCCTTTGAAGTTGAAAGGGAAATTCTATAGAGCGGAAATCCGGCCTGCGATGCTGTACGGTTCTGAGTGTTGGCCGGTGAAGAAGGCCCTCGAAAACAAGTTGGAAGCGGTCGAAATGAGGATGTTACGGTGGTCGTGTGGGCGCACAATGTTAGATAGAATCCCTAATGGGGTGTTTAGGAGTGAGCTTGAAGTGGCGCCTCTTGTTGCGAAAGTCAGGGAAGGGAGGTTGAGATGGTTCGGCCACATCCGTAGGAGGCTGGCCGAAGCACCAGTGAGGAGGGTCGAAAGTCTGTCGGTGGTTGGGGTGAGGAGGAGAGGTAGACCGAGGAGGTCGTGGGAGGAGCAGCTTAGGTTGGATATGAAGGCCTTAAACTTGGATGAGACCATGACCGCTGACAGGGGCTCTTGGAGGCGGCGTATCAGAGTGGTGGTTCCCCTTTTTGGGAACGGCTCCGTCGTAGAGAGCCTTAGAGTTTGGTTGTCTCGGTTAACTTTAGCTTAGTAGTTTGGCTTTTTCGTTCTATTTTGTCGTTTTTGTTGTCGTCGGTTTGGCATGTTGTCGTTTGCTTGTGGTTTTTATGCAGGGAGCCCGTCCGGAACTATGGTGGAACGCATGCAGGACCTGAGTAACGTAATTTCAAGCAGGCAGGTAGGTCCCATGTGGAGAATGCTATGGGCCCAGGTATTGCTGTGATATTTTTCGTACCATTCGGATTACTGTGTATTTATCACCCACCGTATTTTTCGTGCACATAGCCGAGGGTCTTCACGGAAACAGCCTCCCCACCCTAAAACCCGGGGCATGGTCTGCGTACATCCTACCCTCCCCAGACCCTGCTCTGAGCGGGATATACTGGGTATGTTTGGTTTGGTTTGGTTTGGTTTATCATCTTATTAGCCATAATATCTGACTCTAATTTCATTCTCTCTTTTTTATATGTTCACCGACTTAATTGCAAGAGCAAGGTCTCAACTATTTTTTTTCGCACAAAAATGACCCAAATATAAAAATAGGAGTGTATTCAATTTATGACTTAATTACAACATGATGGCTGAACAATATTTTTTTTAACACAAAAATGGTTAAAAATAAAAATAAATAGCAGTTTTTAGACTAATTTTGACGGAATAAAATCATCTGCTTAAATTTATATTTGAGCCATTTTTGTACAAAAAAAACAGTTGAGGCCATCCTCCTGCAATTAAGTCTATGTTCACCCTATGCTAAGTAACATAAATCAACTAAACCGATAAGTAGAAGTTGGTTTTCAGTATAAGGTCCTGGTCTCTGACAATCGATTGTCAGGGACCATTTATTTAACAATCTGTGTCCTAACCGTTGGATAGTTGATCCAACGGCTGGGATTAATGATACATGCTAATTTTATGTACATTTTATAGCATGTTATCTCTCATTTATCCTTAGTTTGTAATAATTTTGTTCTTGATTAGCATGTTAGTAGCATTTTTATTTGGATTGAATGCTATGATGATTTTTTTTGTTTATAGGATAATTTTGGAAGCAAGAGGAGTCTGATTTCACATCTTCAAGAGACCGTAGATTAGACCTGGACGAGCAATGAGGAAATAAGAATTGTCACAAAAATATGGAAAGTGATATATTCTTAAAGCAGGAATCCCGGTTGGAATTAATATAATTTTTGTGAAGCGAAAGGAGTCCGGTTCCAGGTCCTCAATATAGCGCAGCTTAGGACTTAAGGATTTATTTATATTAATAAATATTTAATTTATTTAGAAAATTATATTTATAAATATCTAATAATATTAGATATTTATTTTTATAATTTCTGGATTAAATTAATTATTTATTAATTAAAGATTATAAATTGTGCGGGTTAAAAAGCATTTCTACGGAGCCCAGTATATAAAACAACATAGGCGGCTGGTTTGTTTTTGAAAAGTGAAAGCAAATGGGTTTGTTTGTTAATTAAATAAGGAAATGGAATTGATAAAAGTAGTGCAGATTACTTTCGGCTGTGTTGTTTAATTTTCAGTGCTTGTTTTGGTTGGATTGCTTTAGGTGGTTTCATTTATTTATGATGTATGGCGTGCTGTGGTTTTGCTATAAATAGGTTTGTAGTTAGAAGGTTGAAGGCATCAACCCCGGAACTGAATGTTCAGTTTATGTATTCTCTCAATTGTTATCAAGTTTCTTTTGTAATTTTAGATTTAATTCATACACTTTAATTTTCTGCGAGTTCTATTTCGGTTGAAGATTTTAAGGAATTAAGTGGGGTGCTCTTTTATTTCATTGGCAACTATTTCTGGAGGATAAATTCTTCAAGTTGTACTTTCTCTACTCTAGACTCTTTTAATTATGATTTTACCATTTATTATCTGCTTATTTTATTTATCTAGCATGAGTAACTAATTTTATAATCCGAGAATTAGGTAGTATTCATTGGTGATATATGCTTGTTTGATGTGATAATAATTCTCTATTTTTGCTAATCTATCATTGAGGGCTTAACCCAATTAGGGGAGTAGCTAACCTTTAATTGTATTCATAGGGATTATGATAAATCAGGAGATGAGTTATAATTCTTGTTCATGATTTGATAGACATAGTTCAATTATTGAATCGGGAGATTAATAAGAGGACTATGAAACTTATAATTCTCGGGTCTTAAAAATCTAAAATTGTATTTCGATTGATCATGGGAGTGACTTTTGAGATATGATTGTAGACATTATTTTGTATCTTGGGAGAGAACATTATAAAATTTAGAAGAATTGTTTTTAGCAAAATATGAGAAATATATATATCACATTTTAACAGCATTATTGAACCAATTGAAGAACCCTATTTCTCGGATTGCTTTTCATCATCAATTAAACTTAGTTTTATTTGTTTATAATTAGTTTATTCAAACACACCAATTATTTTCTACACCTCTAGATTGTAAGGAATTAAAACTTAATCTTGTATTAACAGTCCTTCCCTGCGAACGAACTTCACAAAAATAAACTTCAACAAATTGGCGCCGCTGCCGGGGAAGGCATCAATATTAAGTTTAGGTTGATTATTTTTTAAAATTTAGATTTTATTTTATTCAGTGTAAAAAAAAATATAATAGTAAAAATAAAAATAAGTAAATAATTAGTGTTAAATTTCAGTACGTATTTATTCGTATTTTCAGTGTTAATTCGAAAAAATTACAGAGTCCACTCCCCTGTTTTCTAAACAAACCAAACCCATTTCAAACCATTTCCCCTGTTCTTCTAAACAAAACCCAACAAGCCCTCTTCTTCATTTTCTTTCCTTCAATTCATGCTCAAAATCCATAAATATCCTTCCTCTTTCCCTTCCTTTTCATCTCAAACCACAGCCCCCTTCCTTCACTACGACTCACACCATCACTCCCCACGACCTCACCCATTCCCCTACCTTCCCTCGATTTCCCATCCCCTTTTTCAAGAAACGGATGTTTCATCAAATTAATGGGCACGTAGCCTCTTTCGTACATTGAGAGACCTTATCAATCTCTTCATCAGGAATTTCGTTGAGTAGACTGGGTTCTTCTTACGTGTTTGCAAGTCTGTTGTACCGAATTTGTTCTTTATTAAGTTCGCTAAATGAGGCGCTGTTGTAGCAGTTTGAGAGTCGTGATTCGGTTCTGTCTAGAGTACGTTTTGTTTGTATCACCATTTGTAGCAAGTTAGTCGAGTAGTTGCTGCGATTGTATGAGTCTTAGCTTGGCACTGATATTCGAATCGACTGGGCTTGTAATGCCGTGTTTGAGTTTGTTTCTGAGTTGAGTTTTGAGTTTCGAGTTCTGGTTTTACGTTTTCTGTGAAGACCGAGTTTTAAAAAAAAAAATTGTGTTGAGTTAGATTGAGTATACCGAGTCTGCATTTGGGTCCGCGAGTTATGATTATAATTACTGTTTTGTTACCGTGTTTGTTGAGTGTTCTTAGTCGAGTGTTGTCACTGAATTTGCAATTGCCGAGTCCCACGAGTTCCTTTGCGTGATTTTAGTGAGTTACAGAATCTGTGAGTTTGTATGGTTTGTGGTTTGCACTGCTATTTTATGGTGTTTTGTTTTATTTGTTTTTCCTGCAAACCAAGTCTGTTGTGGTTCTGTCGAATTTACAGAGTTTTGCTGGTTGTCGAGTCTACTGAGTTGACTCGGTTCTTAGTTTGGTTTGTCAATAGTAGTTACTGAGTTTTGTTTTGTCGTTTAGTGTTCGTTTTGTCCATTTTGGTTATCATTTTGGTTTAGTAAGGATTAGCCTAGTTTCGAGTTGAATAAGGTGTTGATTAGTTTTTGGCAATTCAGTATTTATAAACGAGTTTAGACGTATAGTTGTGTTCAGTGTGTTTGTTTTTGTTTTTCTGAGTTGTTATGCACTGCTGAGTCAACTCACTGGCTCATATCTTTAATCCGTTCAGTTAAATTGGGATTGTCGTTGTTGGCTAGTTTAATTTACAAATAAATTATGTCAAAATTTTCTTTATTTATTTATTTATTTATTTTGTTAATAAAATCTAGTTTTAATTTCGAACTTCAAGTTTTTTAGAATAATTTGGTTTTTGTCTTTTATTTTTTATTAATTAGTTTAAAAATATAATTTTAAAAATAAAGATCAAAATTCTGTTTTTAATTTAATTTTCATTTAAAAATAGTTAATAAAAAAAAGAAGTGGGAGCACGTAGCTCTTCTTAAAAGAGCGCATACTTCTACCAAAAAAAAAGTAATAATAATAATAATAATAATAATAATAATAATAAAATAAAATTTAAAATAAAATTTAGTTTAAAGTCAATCTTAGAATTTTTAGATTAATTTAGTTTTTGTTCTTTTCAATTTTATTTGCGTTTTTTGTAAATATAATTAATAATAATAAAAAGAAACTATATATATTCCTTTTGCTTTGAATCTAACTTATTGGTGTTGTCTTTTCAGGAGCACAAACTCTTGCATGCGACGTACAGTAAGTGCTGGAAATCTAGAATTTGATCCGGAAATCGAACGCACTGCTCGAATCTTAAGGTGAGAGGCAAAGCAAAGGAAGAAAAATCTAAGATGGCTGACGAAGAACGTGAAGTTGCTATTATTGATGAGACTTCAATTTGGAACCATGAGACACCAAATCCTGCTAATTGCATGTACAAAACTCCAGAGATTGGGGCAGCCCAATTCAACATTAATCCAAGCTTAATTCAGATGATCAGCAATCAAGCTTTTGAAGGAGATATTGAACTAGAGGACCCACACAGACATCTAGAGCGTTTCGTGCAGATGTGTGGGTCATTCAAAATCAATGGTGTTACGAGTGACAAGATTCGTCTCCATATGTTTCCCTACTCTATTAAGGGAAGAGCTTTGGAATGGTTTCAACAACTTCCAGACACCACGGTTGCTACATGGGAGAGTCTTTCTACTGCATTCTTGTCCAAATATTATCCTTCTGACAAGACGCAACAATTGAGGACTATGATTATGAGTTTTAAAGCACAACCGGGTGAAGGTCTATATCAGGCATGGGAGAGATTTAAGGCATTATTGAGGAAGTGTCCACATCATGGTTTGCAAGATTGGCAGATCATTAGTACTTTTTATGGGGCCATGAATGCAGATATTCGTTTGAGTTTGGATGTGGCTGCTGGTGGAAATTTTAAGAAGGCACCAACTACACAGGCTAAAGCACTCCTTGAGGAATTGGCATCTAATAATTATTCATGGGCACCTAGTGGGACAAGCTCAGCAAAAGCAGCACAAGATTCTAAGATGATCAACATGCTGGCTCTCAAATTGGATACTCTAACTCAGGAGATGTGAGGACAAAGAGCAAATGTGAATGCTATTTCTTCACCTATGGAAGGGTATAATGATTATGGTGCTAGTCAGAACTCTTATGTGCAACAATTTCCAGAAGAAGCATCTTTTATTCAGGGAAGACTGCCGTGGCCTGTTCAGAATAACTCCTACTACAATCCAAATCAAAGGACAAACAACAATCTTTCTTACAGTAGTAATCATACGGCTAATCCTTCCTATTCATTTCCAAGGCAGAATCAACCTCCTGGTTTTCAGTCACGACCACCGTATCAAGCACAACAGCAGTATCAACCACCGCCAAAGAAAGAACCTGTTGATTGGGAGGTTGCACTAAATAAAATAATGCAAGGAACCTCTGGGGCATTGGCTAATATGGAATCAAGAATAAATCAGATGGCATCATCTCAAAAGATGCTAGAAACACAGATTGGACAAATTGCCTCCAAGATGGGTGTTCGTGAGCAGGGTTCTCTTCCAAGTCAACCCGACCAGAATGGTAAGGAACAATGCAAAGCAATTACTTTGAGGAGCGGAAAAGAGTTGCCCGAGGTTGAGGCTCTTGAGCCTAAAGAGAGGGATGCGGAAAAAGAAAATGAGATAGTAGAAATTGATGCAGAAAAGTCAGAAAAAGTAGATGAAGATAAAAAGGAAGAAAAACCAGAAAAGCCGTATGTTCCTCCACCACCTTATGTTCCTCCTATTCCATTTCCACAGAGACTTCACAACAGGCAGTTAGAGAAGCAGTACGAGAAGTTCTTGACTATGTTCCGGCAGTTACATATTAATATTCCATTTGCTGACGCTTTGGCTCAAATGCCACTCTACGCCAAATTTCTTAAGGAGATGTTGTCCAGAAAAAGGAAACTTGAAGATGTGGAAACTATTACTCTCAATGTGGAATGTAGTGCAGTCATCCAAAAAGCAATTCCACAGAAATTGAAGGATCCTGGGAGTTTCTCTTTACCATGCACTATTGGAGCAATGGAGAATATTAAAGCCTTGTGTGATTTAGGGGCTAGTGTGAGTTTGATGCCACATTCCATTTGTGGAAGACTTGGTCTTGGAGAGCTCAAGAAGACAAGAATCTCACTTCAGTTGGCTGATCGTACTATCAAGTATCCTTTGGGAGTCATTGAGGATGTACTTGTCAAAGTGTATAAATTCTTTATCCCTTGTGATTTTGTGGTGTTGGAGATGGATGAAGATGTTGAGATGCCCATTATTTTGGGAAGGCCATTTTTGGCTACTGCTGGAACCACAATTGATGTCAAAGCTGGGAAATTGGCATTAAATGTTGGTGATGAAAAGGTTGAGTTTGATCTCAACAAAGCTATGAAGATGCCTTCATTTAATGCTACATGTTTCAATGTTGACATAGTGGATGAGATTGTAAGTCTTGAAGATGCAGACTTCGCAAAAGTGGAACAAACCTTAGATGATAAAGAAGTTAAAGAAGCACTTACACTTGATATGCAAGAAAAAGGTACGCCGAAAATTGATGTGGCACTTTTAATTTCAGAGGCACCTCAAGTAGAACTCAAACCTCTTCCTTCTAATCTAAGGTATGCTTTTCTTGGTCCTAATGATACATATCCTGTGATAGTGTCCGCTTTGCTCCGTGATGATGAACTTGATAAATTGTTAAATGTGCTTAGGAAATTTAAATCATCAATTGGTTGGACAATTAAAGATATCAAGGGAATTAGCCCTGCTCTTTGCATGCATAGGATTCTTTAGAAGATAATCATAAACCTGTGATTTAGGGACAAAGAAGATTGAATCCTAATTTGCAAGATGTGGTTAAGAAAGAGATAACTAAGTTGTTAGATGCTGGCATTATATACTCTGTTCCACATAGTAACTGGGTTAGTCCAATACATGTTGTACCTAAGAAGGGTGGGATGACTGTCATGCATAATGAAAATAATGAATTAATCCCCACTAGGACTGTAACAGGTTGGAGAGTTTGTATTGATTACAGGAAATTAAATAATGCTACTCGCAAGGATCACTTACCTCTCCCATTTATTGATCAAATGCTCGAAAGACTTGCGGGTAATGAGTATTATAATTTTCTAGATGGATTCTCGGGATACTTTCAGATTCCCATTGCTCCCGAGGATCAAGAAAAGACAACCTTTACTTGTCCTTATGGTACCTTTGCATATCGTAGACTACCCTTTGGTTTGTGTAATGGCCCATCTACTTTTCAGCGGCTCATGACAGCTATATTCTCAGATTTTCTAGGAAAAACCATGGAAGTCTTCATGGATGACTTTACTGTATATGGTTCTTCCTTTGATTCTTGCTTAACCAGTTTGTCTCAAGTGTTGCAGAGATGTGAAGACACTAATCTTGTTCTTAATTGGGAGAAGTGTCATTTTATGGTAAAGGATGGTATTGTGCTTGGGCACAAGATTTCTAGTAAAGGCATCGAGGTGGACTGGGCAAAAATCGAAGTGATCAAGAAATTACCACCACCCTCATCTGTGAAGGGGATTAGAAGTTTTCTTGGACACGCCGGTTTTTACCGTCGTTTTATCAAAGATTTTTCTAAAATTTCTCGTCCTCTTTGTAATCTACTTGAAAAAGACAGTGTCTTTGATTTTGACGAGAGTTGTCTTGTTGCTTTTAATAGGTTGAAGAAGGAGCTTACTTCTGCACCTATCATGTCAGCCCCTGATTGGAGCTTACCTTTCGAGCTCATGTGTGATGCTAGTGACTATGCTGTGGGGGTTGTATTGGGACAAAAGAAGGAAAAATGCATGCATGTGATATATTATGCAAGCAAGACACTTGATGATGCCCAAATCAATTATGCCACCACTGAAAAAGAGCTACTTGCTGTGGTTTTTGCCTTTGACAAATTTAGATCCTATCTTGTTGGGTCTAGGGTGATTGTTTATACGGATCATGTTGCGATTCGTTATTTAATGAAAAAGAAGGATGCCAAGCCTCGTCTAATCCGTTGGATTCTTTTACTCCAGGAGTTTGATCTTGAAATTCGAGACAAGAAAGGTTCTGAAAACTTGGTAGCTGATCATTTATCCAGGTTGGACCAGGGAGATGAAGTGGTAGGAGTTAATATACCTATCAATGATGCATTTCCAGAAGAAACACTTCTTGCAGTATCTTTGTCTACACCATGGTATGCGGACTTCGTAAATTATCTTGTGGGTGGCATTGTACCAAGTGGACTGACTTATCAATAAAAGAAGAAATTCTTATTTGATGTAAAACACTACTTCTGGGAAGAACCACTTCTTTACAAGGAATGTGCTGATGGTATCATGAGGAGGTGTGTGCCACACGAGGAAATTTCTAATGTCTTAAATCATTGTCATGCTTTAGAGTGTGGTGGTCACAACAGTAGCACGAAAACTGTTGCAAAAATTTGGCAGTCTGGATTTTATTGGCCTTCAATGTATCAAGATGCCAGAAACTTTGTTGCAACTTGTGATCGATGTCAAAGAACAGGAAATATTTCAGGACGGAATGAGATGCCTTTGCAACCTATTCTTGAGGTTGAGCTCTTTAATGTTTGGGGTATAGATTTCATGGGTCCGTTCCCATCATCTTACGGGAACAAATTTATTTTGGTGGGAGTTGATTACGTCTCTAAATGGGTGGAGGCGATTGCTAGTCCTACAAATGATGCTAGAGTTTTGAAAAAGTTCTTACAGAAGCATATCTTCACACGTTTTGGAGTGCCTAGGGCCATCATCAATGATGGAGGGTCTCACTTTTGCAATAAATTAATTGAAGATCTTTTGCGAAAGTATGGAGTGACTCAAAAGGTTGCTACACCGTATCACCCTCAAACTAGCGGGCAAGTGGAGATTTCAAATAGAGAGCTGAAACAAATTCTTGAGAAAACAGTTGCTAGCTCCAGAAAAGATTGGGCAAGAAAACTTGATGATGCTTTATGGGCTTATAGGGCGGCATTCAAGACACCTATCGGTATGTCTCCTTATAGGTTGGTGTTTGGAAAATCATGTCATTTACCCATTGAAGTGGAGCACAAAGCACTTTGGGCAACAAGATTCTTGAACATGGAATTACAAGCTGCGGGACTTAACAGGCTGATGCAACTAAGTGAACTTGATGAGTTGAGACTTAAGTCTTATGAAAATGCGGCAATATACAAGGAGAAGACAAAGAAGTGGCATGACAGGCACATTAGACCGAAAGAGTTTGAAGTTGACCAGCAAGTTCTACTGTTCAACTCAAGGCTTAAACTCTTTCCCGGAAAATTGAAGTCAAGATGGTCTGGCCCTTTTAAAATTGTCAAGGTATATCCGTATGGTGCTGTGGACATTACTCGAGATGGTTCCGATGTGTTTAAAGTGAACGGGCAAAGACTCAAACCATATTTGATTGGTGATGATATTCCAAGAGGAGTCAATTGGCTTCTCTCCAATCCTCAAGCTTAAGTTCATCACGAGAGACGTCGAGCTAATGACGTTAAACAAGCGCTATTTGGGAGGCAACCCAAGGAATTTTGTTGATTTGAATAATATTTTTGTGTGTTTGGACTATGCAGGAGGATCTTCATTTCAAAATGGATGCCACAATTGGCAGTTCTTGGTTGCACACTACCACCTCGACCATGATTCAGGGGAGTCCTCTCTTTTTCCTCGCATGTTAGTCCATTGTGTGTTGTTTCTTGTGGACAAGAAACGTGATAAGTTGGGGGGTGTGAGTGTTCATTTAGATAGAACCTTATTAGGGTTATTATATGCCTTAAAAAAAATTAAAAAATTAAAAAATCACAAAAATAATTCTAGCCTTGTAAAGATTAGTTGTAAGTTAGATTGATACAGCCATGTATGCTAAAAGAATCTTGTGTTTTTGACGCTTTTGATTGAGAAGTGATATGCTTTGTTCATATGCACACATATACACTAGCAAGTTGAAGCAAGTAAACTCATTGAATTTTGTAATTGATTAAAAGGACATGAATATGTGTAAGATGATTTGGTTTACATGCTTTGAGTACAAGTAGGTGCATTGGAGAGACTATTTACTTGGAATTGATTATGTTTTTCCACCAAGTGAGATTTTGAGCCTATATGCATATCTTTTGCATCTATATTCGTTTGCTTGAGTGTCCACATGTTGTTTGCATTGCTAACACTTGTTTGAGATCTTTCTTAAAATGCATGACGTTATTTGATGATAAGATGATAAAGGCATTTAGGAATAAACCATATTTCCAAAATATCCACACCATTCTCATATGATCAAATAGTTACCCCGTTGAGCTTAATCTTATTTTTTTGGCGACACACCGCATTACTTGCCTAAACCTTTTTCTTGTATTGGCCTTACTTTAACTTGAACCCAAATTGTCAAAGGCTAGTAGAATGTTTGAGGGAGTAAAAAGGTGTGCAAAAGAGGGGATTATTGATGATCATTACTTTTGAAGAATATGGGGTATGGTTATTTACTTTTTAGTCGAAATTGGTATTACTATCATGGGATCATTGTACTTGTTTATATTTAGATAAAAAAAACAAAAAAAACAAAAAAAATATTTTTATTTATTTGAAAGCATACTTATGTTTGTTTGATCCAAGTGTGGGGATGATGGATGGGGAGTTGAATGATTTATGTTGTTGGGTACTAGCTTTTGACATTTCACCTTCTTTGGCTTTACTTGGCATACCTTGTCCCTAGTCCCATTACAACCCGAATAAAGACCTTTTGATTATCATTAGTGGTGTATGTTGTGTTAATGTTAGATTGATACCAAATGTCAAGCATGCTTATGATTTTGTTGGAATGGAGTGATACACTTACCCTTGTTCTTGAGTGAATATTCTTATGTGAGTGAAAGGTGAGTTATTACTTGTATTTTGCATATGAGATCCCAAGTTTTGACTCAAAGATGTACTCTTGTGGGCTTAGCATGATTACCAACTTATTCTTACATTGACATGGACTGTTGAGAACTTATGCATCTTCTTTGAGTAGACTAAGTGAATACTTGTAACTTCGACACAAGGCATTGCATTCTTCACTTTGATTCTTAAGTTGACATGGCATGAGAGGACTTGTATGTGTGGTATTGTATTGGCATTCGATCTTTTACATGAGCTAGATGGATTTTGTGGGTACATTCAATATAGGCCCTCACGAGACCTCACTCGTCCACTAGGGCTACCTAGGGGTTTAAAGGGCTTGTTGCATACGCCAAATGCAACCGTGATCACCTACGGAAGTGGTATTAATAAGTAGTTATTTTATAGTGGTTTACTCGAGGACGAGCAAAGGTCAAGTTGGGGGGTATTTGATACATGCTAATTTTATGTACATTTTATAGCATGTTATCTCTCATTTATCCTTAGTTTGTAATAATTTTGTCCTTGATTAGCATGTTAGTAGCATTTTTATTTGGATTGAATGCTAAGATTATTTTTTTTTGTTTATAGGATAATTTTGGAAGCAAGAGGAGCCTGATTTCACATCTTCAAGAGACCGTAGATTAGACCTGGACGAGCAATGAGGAAATAAGAATTGTCACAAAAATATGGAAAGTGATATATTCTTAAAGCAGGAATCCCGGTTGGAATTAATATAATTTTTGTGAAGCGAAAGGAGTCCGGTTCCAGGTCCTCAATATAGCACAGCTTAGGACTTAAGGATTTATTTATATTAATAAATATTTAATTTATTTAGAAAATTATATTTATAAATATCTAATAATATTATATATTTATTTTTATAATTTCTGGATTAAATTAATTATTTATTAATTAAAGATTATAAATTGTGCGGGTTAAAAAGCATTTCTACGGAGCCCAGTATATAAAACAACATAGGCGGCTGGTTTGTTTTTGAAAAGTGAAAGCAAATGGGTTTGTTTGTTAATTAAATAAGGAAATGGAATTGATAAAAGTAGTGCAGATTACTTTCGGCTGTGTTGTTTAATTTTCAGTGCTTGTTTTGGTTGGATTGCTTTAGGTGGTTTCATTTATTTATGATGTATGGCGTGCTGTGGTTTTTCTATAAATAGGTTTGTAGTTAGAAGGTTGAAGGCATCAACCCCGGAACTGAATGTTCAGTTTATGTATTCTCTCAATTGTTATCAAGTTTCTTTTGTAATTTTAGATTTAATTCATACACTTTAATTTTCTGCGAGTTCTATTTCGGTTGAAGATTTTAAGGAATTAAGTGGGGTGCTCTTTTATTTCATTGGCAACTATTTCGGGAGGATAAATTCTTCAAGTTGTACTTTCTTTACTCTAAACTCTTTTAATTATGATTTTACCATTTATTATCTACTTATTTTATTTATCTAGCATGAGTAACTAATTTTATAATCCGAGAATTAGGTAGTATTCATTGGTGATATATGCTTGTTTGATGTGATAATAATTCTCTATTTTTGCTAATCTATCATTGAGGGCTTAACCCAATTAGGGGAGTAGCTAACCTTTAATTGTATTCATAGGGATTATGATAAATCGGGAGATGAGTTATAATTCTTGTTCATGATTTGATAGACATAGTTCAATTATTGAATCGGGAGATTAATAAGAGGACTATGAAACTTATAATTCTCGGGTCTTAAAAATCTAAAATTGTATTTCGATTGATCATTGGAGTGACTTTTGAGATATGATTGTAGACATTATTTTGTATCTTGGGAGAGAACATTATAAAATTTAGAAGAATTGTTTTTAGCAAAATATGAGAAATATATATATCACATTTTAACAGCATTATTGAACCAATTGAAGAACCCTATTTCTCGGATTGCTTTTCATCATCAATTAAATCGTAGTTTTATTTGTTTATAATTAGTTTATTCAAACACACCAATTATTTTCTACACTTCTAGATTGTAAGGAATTAAAACTTAATCTTGTATTAACAGTCCTTCCCTACGAACGAACTTCACAAAAATAAACTTCAACAATTAAAAAAAAATTGCCTGTCCGTTATAATTTTTCACGGATAGGACAGAACCTATCCGCGGAAAATTATAGTGGACAGGCAATCAGCCAATCCGCAAAAAATTATAGCGGACATGCAAACTTTTTTTTTTTAATCCTAGTTGTTGTATCCTTAATCCAACGACAGACACAAATTGTTAAATAACTGGTCCCGATTGTCACGGACCGGACCCTTCAGTATAAAGGATGCATCAAAACATACGGGTGCATCAAAACTTACGGGTGCATCAACTTGAGCCTAGTCTCGATAATTACATACTCTAAAAAAATAATTTGAACGAATGAAATGAACTCCACAAAGTCTGTGAAGATTATAAGGGTTAAATAAGCCCAGCTTTGGTATATTTAAAAGAAAGGCTAATTTATGAAATTAGTTTCACAAACAGGTTCAAAATTCAAATTCATACCATGAAGCCATGTTCTGCTGTCTCATATTCTTCAAACTGATGACGCATTGAAGAGTGGCATAGCTGGAGATATAAAGAATATCAGACTAATAAACTATTGCCATTGCTAAGGCCTAATTGGACTACGGAATGATTTCGGAATTGCCATAACATTTTTGCTGCAATTCAAGAAAAATGTTACCATCTAGAAGTGATATCAAATTCAAGATTAATATGTATAATCACATTTGGTTATGTAGGAACATCACGCATATATTACATTATGTCAAGCTATCACTTAACAGTTAGTAAAATTAACAATAAAATCTTACTTCATCCATGTAGCATAAACTTTTTTCTAGTATTCGTGAAGCCTAGAAACAATATTAATGAAAACAACAAACAGTCGAGCTTACCTTTCGATATAAATTACCAGATAATTCACTTTACAAGTATACAAGACTAGCTAACATTCACTAAATAATACACAGAATGAACAATTGTTTCAAGGTCTTCATTTCTATAGTTACACAAATTCCATATTTCACCGAGATTCTACTTCATTTTCTAGGTATTGGAACCCCGTGATCCAATTAACATTTACCGTCCACAACTCTGAAGTTAAAAGCGATGAAGTTGTTGACTTTATAAACAGAAAGACAAAGTTCTAAGATCAACAAAGTGCCCAAAAAAACTTTAGATTTTGACCTCATTACTATCTCCAACGGATATATATAACGATTGTCTTCTTGAATAGCTTCCAAATATATAATGCACTTCTTGTTGCAGCATAATCATTGCCTTGCAGACATCAACATCAACAAAATGCCACAACCAGTAGTCCTATTGCAAACTGAACTGGTCTCGCTTCCCTGCCTTTCTTTAAAAGTTATCATTACCTTAACTAATGGTAATGAACTAATGTCCATCAATGCCTATAACTAACTGGACAGAGATTCTTCTTACTGCCAAAAAATACACTCTACACAATTCTTAATTGATAAATGTACAATACAACTAAATATATTCATCATCAAATCCAGATAGTATATTCATCATCTTCCCAAAGATGACTGACAAACGAATAATATCTTGTAGATTAAAGTCGGGGGGAATAATAATTGGTAAATAAAACCTTTATCTCATTTTAACAGCATACAGTACTCTATTTACAGAAATAAATTAGATAGTATACAAAAGAAAGATTCTATTCCAGAAGATATACAAGATCCTGGAATTAACCATGTAATCCAAATGTGTTATTATGGTAAAATCTGAAAGGCTAAGACTAAATGATCCTACAGATGCATTTCCTTTGAACTATTATAAATCAGAGGGTTTTGTCAAGACTAATCATCTCATATGTTACTCATACAACCCAGCAGAAGCTAGAATTTTTTATATATAATATTTTGTTAATATAAGAGAACAAATTATATCATATAATGGTAAGAAGAGGCAAAGTAATTTTTACAAAAACTACTCCTACCTAACTACCTTCAAAATTTGGCAGGACTACTGAGCACATAAGATTAGCATCTATATAGCCTCGAAAGCTTAAGCTCACTTGGTGGTCTTTTGATATTTGGAAATTGTAGCTCTCACTTCCTCCGAGGCAACCTTTCTTCTGAGTTGGCTACTCTCTTGATGACGTCAAGACTTCTCATAAAGCCTGCATTCCCTCTTATCTAGATCATATGAAGTATTTGTTTTGTATGTGTATTTCTAAGCAAATTATTATTTATGAAAGAAATCTAACTTTTCTGGGTTGTGAGATCCTAGGTCTTTACAAAAGACTTCTATCTATTATATATCTCTCAGAAACATCAATTATGCATCTTATTGGTTCCAAAGCTTCAAACTTTATAATAATTAGCAAAATTGTGATTAAAAAGAAAACCTTTTTATTGCATGCTGTTGACTTCCCGAGGAAAATCTACTTTTTCTGTATCAATAATTCATTATTGTGAAGTAATATACCATTACATGAGATGAGGCTGATAGACGGAGTCACAGAATATTCCATCTGCTGTGAAGGTGTCCTCCAGTGGATGTGGGAAAAAAGTTTACAAGCATTACTAATGTGCATGAGATGCATGTTTTAGATGGAGATAATGAGTGCTGTAAGAAATTTGGGTCTATGACTGTCTACGGATTAAGAATATATATATTACTAGGGTTTTGTGAATGAGCTTTACTACCTTCGGTTTGACCCTTTATGGTAGACACTTCAGGTCCCAAACTCAGTTACATAGTAGATTTTTGGATGTGTGGAAGGTGAACTTGGGACATGTTTAATACGACATCTGAGATCATGTGGATTTATATAATATGATCCTCTTAAGTGTCTGAGTCCAAACCAAAATTTTCCCAGAGGATGGTGCCGGTATAGTTTTCAGAGGGTTTGACCTTACGGATTTTGATACATTCTACCAAAGGTTTTACAGATCATTATTCTTTTCAATACTAAGTCAATCATTTTTGGAAGAATAATTAATCCTCAATTGACATTTAGCAGTAACTAATTACAATCAATGAGTTCCTGAACTGCAATGCTAAATCTTAAAAATAATGTAAAGTACATCAACAAAATTGTCTATTAATATCTCTAATAAGCGTAAATCCATATTACAAGCATACAAGAATATTCAACTTTCCTGTGCAAAAAATAATCTATACGATGAACAATGGAACAGATAATTTACCAACCTGCTGGGTGCTCTCTTCTCTAGTTCCACATATTCCATATGGTTATCACCAGGATCAATACTACTAGTCTTGAGATATTGGGACCTTGTGATTCCATTTGGCATTCATGATTCCAACTAAGAAGCAAACAATTCCAATTAAGAAGAAATCCAATCCCCAGGTACTCACTTCTCCATCACATATACGTAAATCACCAGGATCTATATTACAAGTCCTAAGACCTCAGTGTGTCAGCTTGACATTCACAATACCAATTAAGGACCAATCAAACCCTTAGTCTAATAGATTGTAAAACTAGTTTAACAGCATTACACGAACACAGAGTACGAAAACTTCTGTTTTCACATATTTATAATCACTACAGAAAATAAACATGAAAACTTTCTGTTTTTGCAAAAAATTACAACATACAGCACTTCACTCTATGATACAATTCCCTAAAACTGACATTTCAATCAACACAGTACCAACCATTGATACTCTCCCATACTAAAATTCTTGATACCCATTCTTCTCACAAATTGATAATGATCATCAGTCTTTACTAATGATAATGTCAATCAATGCCGTTAAGACTAAAAGATTTCAACCCACCAACAAATAAACACATCAACTACAAAGAATCATAATCCCAATTCCTAAAATTGATCAAATCACTAATTAACTCGCCCGGGTAGGTCTATACCACAGAGCCTCCCAATGCTTAGGAGTGGAGGTTGTTATGTCTGCAAAGTGTGCACCCATCCAATACCCTTCCCAGATCATTATTTACGAGCCGGATACACCGGGTATGTTTCATTTCCTTTACTAATCAACCCTATTCATTCAGACAAAGTGCCTAAAATCAAAATGGGTATTACATTCTTGAGAAAAGAAATCATTTTTCTCCATCACAATTCTCAAAGACTCAACTTGATTCCCAGAACAACAAAAACTTATACTTTGTTTAGACACTGGTAAATCATCATCTGGGTTGTTTCTAAAACACATAAAACACACTCCAAACTTCTCATTCTTACCTGAAAAACAGCAAGAAATTGAATTGGAAAACATCTTACTCCTCCAACTCTTTCTCAATTGAAACCAAAACCCCTTCTTGGCCTTTTGATCCTTATTAAGGCCAGACATGTATGAAAAGATTATATGAGCCTGATCACAGTACAAAATGGGTACAGATTCTTGAAAAAGATCAGATTTTTATTTTTTATTCTTTTTGCTAAGTAAATAGGGAAAAAAAAGATCAGATTTTGATGAAGTGGAAAGTTGAAAATGCAAGAACAGGGTGAGGAATAAAATCTAAGTTGATGTGTTGAAGGCAGTAATGTTGGATTTACCAATGTCACCATCACATGACCTGTTTTAAACTTGTACTCCCTCCGTCACAAATTGTAAGAGTTGGTTTGACTTTGAAGAAGATTAAGCGTTGATTGGTTGTGAAAATGGGTGTAAGTGAATGTATAAAAAATGGGTAAAGTAGAATAGTAGTGGGTGTAATAGTGTTTATTTAATAAAAAAAGAGTATAAAAAAGAGAAGTAGTGGGTATAATAGTGAAAAGTAGTGTTCAAGAATAGTAAATTTAGTAGGTTCATTCTTTTTGGAACGTCCCAAAAAGGAATAAGGATCTTATAAAATGGAACGGAGGGAATACTAATGTTTACGTAAGTAACAAAGCAAAAGTTAAGTACACTCCACGTGTCATCATACTTCCTAAAAAAAATTGTAGACTAATGTAGGTATCTCAAATTGATACCCAAATATTACTCCCAAAATAAATGATGTGGCAGATTCGAAGATTTTGATTGGAGAGGTCTATTTTATTACTGCCTCTCCCTCGTCTCATTTTGTGGTTCATATTTTGACTTTTTATACTATTCATTATAAGTGATTGACTATTAATTTACGAATAATATATAAATCAAATATAATCATGAGTAATCTTGTTGGATTCGTATTTATGAGTACTTTAATACAGTGAAGTTTTATATTTAATACTAATACAAAATTGAAGATATTAACGATTAAAAGTGTGCATTGTCATACGTGTCTAGAGGAAAAGGGAAACATATTTAGAGACGGAGGGGTATAACCAATTACCTTCATACATTTGGGATTTGAAAATTTTTTTGGATACCAATTTGGGGTAGGTAACATTTTTCTATTACTAATTTGTTTTACGGAGTCCAACCCAAATACCTAATCAAAGTACCTATCAAAAAAAAAAAAAACGTAATCAAGCCAACCTTGATGGTGATTCTTTTTAGTAAGAAATTAAACAGAAAATTGTTTATAAAGAATTCTTTATATAATTCTTTCTAATTATGATGTCAAATTTTTAAGATCAGGCTCACAATATATTTTGCTACCCTATGTATTTTAAAATTTGTGTGCAATTTTTTTTAGATTAATAGGATTATTTGCAAAAATAGTTGATTTTTTTTTTTTTTAACTTGTATTTTGGTAGGTGTTCAATTCAAGTGTGGTACATTTACTTTTCAAGAACTTCACTTTCATCTACTTCTTTCTAAGAACTTCACCTTCATCTCATTTACTCCATAAAGTTACATGGATGATTAGCTCTAATAGAATGACTGAGTAAAGGGGTTTTGTTCACAGAAATAATTAATTTCTCCATCCTCAGATTCCATATCATTCCTATATTCATTTATCATTCACATAGTTATTCAAATTCTCGTTGCCTATTCTCGTTCTCGATTCTCATTCTCATCAACCCTAAACGTTTTTTTAATTTTTGTTATAGCCATCATAAAATAAAGTAAACAATTAAACTTTATTTTAAAATGTGAATAAATTATATGTCACAACATAGAACCACATATTATAACAAGAAATGGGTCATCAAATAGAACAACATTTTGGAAAAAAGAATATGGTTTAAAATTATTTAAAGGGAGCATTATTATAGCACATTATTAAAAAATGACAGTACTCAGGTTGAGTGGTGATAGTCATAAAACAAGAACTGGATGGTAGGCATCTGTTTGGATTATCATACAATCACTAGTAAGGTAGTAGTTGGAAAAAAGAATCTCAATAATGAAGTCCCCATAAAAAACTTGCAGAAACTTTCTGAGAAAACCAAAGCATGTATAATATATTATCCATGGTGTTGTTTGATATGGTTAGGTTCATAATTTAAAGCTTATCTACTAATCAAAATCATTTCATGATCATACCATGCTGTAAAGAAGTAAAGTACCATCTTTTTGAAACAAATACTTACCCCATCTCTCACCTTCTCAGCAGCTACCACCTTATTTAATTTCCAATACAGGAAGTGTATATATAAGGCCTTGGGGAATCATCTGCATTTCAAGATGATGTTACTTTACTAGTTTGTGTCTTGTCAAAGTTTGATGTGAAGGCATTGCATTGGTATCAAATGAGAAGAGGAAGTCGAAAAATATGGTGGGTAGTGCCTTGGACAAGCAGGAAAAGAAGTTTGTGCTGCGAATCGCGGATGGACATTGATGAAATACTTAAGGCTAAGCTTGCTACAATTGCAGAAGAGCCAGAGATGTGGGAAGAAATGGGAAATGTATTGGAAGAACACCGCCCTTTTGCTAAGAAGAGAACAGAGAAGATCTATGTGAAGGTGAAGCTGGGAACTTTTGAACACCTCATCAGTTCAGCTTTAGGTGCTCTTATGTGCTTCTTATGACTGGCTTTGTTTCCCAACATGGTCTTGCTGCACTTTCTAAAGTTGACTGTGATACCTAATTGACACTTTGAATTCTCTGCATTCAGTGTCATCCTATGAGTATCAGTGCTCAAAGATGTCAGGGCATAAAGGGATTTTGTTGTTGGATTGTAAATTTGAAACTTTGTTTGTATATTGTAATGTTGCCTACTCCTGTAATTAACATGTAACTGTTGGTAAGTTCCTCAGACACTTCCTCCTGATTTCTTTCTAAGTTGTTTCGGAATCCGTGGTTTTTCGCAATTTGGTATGCTTTCAAGGACTATAATATCTAATTGGCACATTTGAATTCTCTGCATTTGATGTCTCCTGTGAATATCAGTTTTTAAAGATGATCGGGCAATTGGTGTTAGATTGTATATGAGAATCTTTGTATGAATGTTGTTATGTTGCGTACTCTTGCAATATCAGTTCTTGCATGAATGTCGTAATATATTAACTGTTGGTAAGCTCCTCTGTCAGACACTTCCTCATGATTCTTGCCAAGTTATGAAATCCCTGATTCTTACAAATTTGTATGCTTGGAGGGTCTTGCTTGCTTCTAAGCAATTGTAACTACAAGTGAAATTGATCAAAACTGTATCTTCTTAGTATTTTCATTTATGGAATAAGCACAACAAACCAAATAGGTCTTAGGTAGTTAGGTCGATGTAATCTTTGGCTTTAACCTAGCTGGTCTCCCTCTCCTATAGGTGGTATGAAGTCGAAGGTTTAGAGTTCCAGCATGTACATGACTTTGCGAGTTTATAACTTTCCGTTATCGACTTTTCTTAAGTTTGAGAGAAGTTTGTAATGAATATCAGTAAAGTGTAAGGTCCATTTAAATTCTGGTAATGCTTTCTAAGTAGATTCTAATTTGGAGCAAAGGAAATGAACTTCAGGACTCACAGAAGATTAACTAGAGCTATTCTCCTGCTAGATATAGGATTATGTTGAAATAATAAGTTATTGGAACTTGATGTGAATCATAATTAAGCTGCAGCTGATGGATTTCAAAGTCTTAAATCAAGGTTAAAAATAATACTCAGTTTGATTAACTTTTTCTGATCCATTTCCTTCCTTTCAGAACTTATAATAGATGAGCTTTATGCTGCTGAATTGCATTAACAATTTGCTATAACAGTAGGTTTTTTAATTACATCAGTTGAAGATATGCAGATTATAGTTAATTTCAACTGCAAGCAAAGACAGTGAAAGAAGATGGAAAAATACCAAAAATGAGATCTTTATTTAGTAAGAACAATATATATCATTAAAAGAAGAATTTCTTTCAAATTTCAAAGCACTTCTTCTGCAATTAGCATTTGGATGAGAAAGAACTGGAAGTCCCCATTGACAAGAAATTATGATCCCGGGACATACACCTTGAATCTTCAGAAATCTGTTCATCACCTCAGCATAGATTCGCGCAACCTTTCTTGACCATATAACAACCAAATATGCCTTCCAATTCAGTTTTCTTAAGCGCGATACTCTAAACCCCTTTAGCCTTGTGTTCAGTTTCTTTGACCAGCACCTCCTAGGTCGTTCTACCGTCGGATCCACACTCGTTAGAACCTCATAGCGAGTGCTCAAATGCCCTTCAAACATCTTCTGCAACAGCATCGAGATAAATTTCTTTTTAAAAAGCTTTTAAACTTATGTAGTAGTAGAGATAATGTGTAGGAATATTTGAAGAAACCATTATATATAGAACGCCCTGCAGAAATGAGGAGGTTAATGTGACACAAGTTGCAACATGCACATGGAGAATCTAGATACAAGATCGAACAAAACATATACTACTAACTGAAACAGCTGAGATTTGCACATTTCATATTCGTTCAACACATGCCTAGTGTCATATTTTAACTGCAATGTGCATTGCACAAATATAGAGAAAATATACACAAGGAGCGAATTTAAAATGGTTAAAGAAGAGATCGTGGTGCGTTACAAGTGTCTACATGCTATCTGCGGGCCTTTTGCACAGAATACATATATATATATATATATATATATATCGATATATAATTATGTTCACAATTATCACAGCTTGCTATAATAAGTAATATAATGTTGATTAAGTGTCTACTTTTTATCCCTGTTATGCATTACATACGGTTTTTTTTTTTAATCAATAAAAAACTCTGCACCCTTTTATTGTAATGGCTAGCTAACACGCCGAGTAAAATATCAACCGACTGCTGTTTTTTCTGTCAATTTGAGTTTGTCTCCTAGTAATAATGTGATTAATATATCATGAGAAAGAATATAGAGACATGTGCAATGATTGAAAGTCCATGTTAGGGATAAATTTGAACGGCCAATGATTTGTTAATGTGAAAGATTACGATAAAGTAATGCTCTTGTAATGCCTTTTTTTTTTTTCCCTTATATATAATTGACCCACATTTGATTTGAAAAATGAGTGAAGCTTAGGAATCACTTCTGAGTAAACTCAAGTGTGGTTCAATACATTTACTACTGTACAATCCATCTAAAACTTCAGAATACTCTGAGAAGGAATTAATATAATCTAATTCAATAAAAACATATATTTATTTTCATGATTAAACACATCCACACACCTATCTTATTTTCGACAAATTTCGAATTATTGATCTTCCATATAAATCATTATTTGTAAGGAAAAGTACAGAATTTTTCTTGCTTAAAGAAGTAATGGGCACCACGGCACCAGCCACCAGCTAATAATATAGGATCTAGCAATTTCAAAGGTTCAAACTAATATAATGCGACTAATATAACTGCAACTAGATAATTTTAACTACATCAGACAAGCATAAATGTTCCGAAATAATGTGATCTTACGCCTCTGTTTTTTCCCAGTGCAGGCAATTATGGGTCAACAGCCAACTGATCAACTCCTTTTCCATGAATGCCTTATTCCGTTTCTTAATTTCTGATCTTGTTCATCAGCTGAACATGGTGTAGAAGTCTCTGTAAGTAGAACAAGACTCTCTGTCAATTCATATATTCTCCCACGACATTCATGCCCACTTGTGCCCACTTTCTCTGGAGTTGTAAATGGTTGTAATAAGCCATTCTCTACATTGTAGAGCAAATACTTGGAAACTATATTCCGACTTGAGCTGTGATTGCTCCTCTTTAGCACAAGTTTATCCTTATTCATAAAACCCATAGCTTGAAATATATTTTCGTTTTCCATTGTAAATTCAGGAACTACCTTCGTGTCCCATAGAATGGAGTTGTTACTCACTCTCAATACCCATATCACCACATCACCAAAACTATTTTGTAAAATAGCTATAGACTCTTGGTATTCTTCCATCGTAAAGCCGTAATTGGATAGAAAGCCATCAGGCAAATTTATTTGCCGGATTGTCTCACAAGTCAAGTCAAAAGAACCAATTCCCCGTCTTGATTCTTTATTTTGCACAAAGTATGCAGCACCATTTACGAACCTGGCCATCGGGTATGCCCAGATATCAAATCTATCAGCATGATCGCTATTCTTGGCAAATTTTAAAAACTTCCAACTATCAGTGCTCAAACTATAGACATAAACGTGGTAAGCTTTGCTCAAAGGAACCATATTGATTACCTTGTAATCATCATCATGGTATCCAAAACACAAATAAGATCGATCAATGTACTCGAGTTCGATATCTAATGGAGGAAGTTTCTTTGCTTTTCTAACAACGGGATTCCATAAATAAATGGGATAGTCAGGATATAAATCCTGTTTAGCATGAGATAAACATATCAACCCGTTACAAAATCCGTAAGCCTCTAAAGGATAATTGGCTAAATTTCTACCACAAATATTATGCAGGTCATATTCATGAAACTCGAAAACATTATTATACGAACTATCAACGAGACTTGTTAAGTAAGAAGTACCACAGCCTGCTAGGAGATATTTGTGTGTGTCCAAGGAGTTCATGTGATGTGTGTGATGCAATTTAATAAAGAAGTTATTGTTAATGACTTGATCCCAAAATTTGCAAACACACCTTGATCGCAAAAGAGACTTTGTTGACAGTGGTAAGAGGATCTTGGCCAATATATTTTCTGGTAAATTCTTTCGCGTCCAATCCATTAAAATAGAGGTAATTAAGCAGAAAGCTTGTTAACAAGAAGGGTGGCTGTAGGGTTTGTGACTTATATGATTATTATTCATTGAGGTATACGTAGGTTACATCATACATGTGTTTATATAGGGGACAACATTGGGCCTCGACCTAAATAATCACACTTATAAAATGGGCCTAGAATTTTTTATTCTAAAACTAAATTTATACAATTCAATTTAAA
Source organism: Saposhnikovia divaricata (assembly GCA_036435485.1). Classification (NCBI taxonomy): domain Eukaryota; kingdom Viridiplantae; phylum Streptophyta; class Magnoliopsida; order Apiales; family Apiaceae; genus Saposhnikovia; species Saposhnikovia divaricata. The sequence goes on along the minus strand of CM071594.1, from coordinate 129,046,837 downwards.
GAAATACATATCAACAAATTCATTAATTATTATTATAACTAAGGACCTATGTCCGCACTACGCGTGCTAAGAGCATCACCAAGGGAGATAGCTAAAATGGTTAGCTAAAATAACATAAATTAATGGTTAGCTAAAATTTGCTGAACCCTGTAATAGATTGTGCTCTAGTGGGGTTAGCTATAATGATTAGCTATTATTCAAAAACAATATTTTATTATTATTTATAAACCTCAAATACATAAACTGTAAAAATCCTTGCTACTCCAACCATGTTTATGTATCCTGATTATGTAAAATTAAAGGCAAAGATGACGTGGCACAACAATAGAAGATATGTACATTTTTTAAATGATTTCTAAATATAGAGGATCTGTATCTTGTTTTCTAAAATTTTGCCTAACAGTTGGTACCGTTGGAGGATAACTTTTCAGCATATTAGGTAAAAATTTCTACCAAATCAGATTTATAGCTAAGGGGTGGGGGTGATTGGAGATGCTCTAAGACCATCATTACTTTTTATTGGATTCATGCTAAGTTCTAATCAACCATGATTGTGAAAGAGCATCCATTAATAGTTTGATAAATGACAGATAATATACGTAAATTCAGTGGTCATCCAACTTTATTCAAAATGAAACAACGTTTGCTTTAGTTAGGGAAAAAATCTAATTAAAGTGTTTAATCTCTTTTCAAATTACAATTAATATCATTTATTTATTTACCTTTTAGCATAAGATTTTTTTATATTTTACTAAAATTAAAGAAATACAATCAAAAAAATTAAATTAGAGATCCAACACAACATTCACTATAAACAATCCAGGATACTAATAAACATGCTATTCAAAAAAATAAAGACAAACATTAAGTGACTACATAATTCTAAGATAATAATTCTAAGATAAGACACTAACATCAGCATTTATTACAACCCATGAGCTTTTGACATTTATACTTCAAATCGAGCCTTGACTAACGTGACTTTCTCAACGTTATGGGAACTAGGTAACAAAGGCGCGCTACGCGCGGCATGAAAACATTTTTTAAAATTGTATATATAACATCATTGTTTGTTGAGTTTTACTGTTTAAAATTTGATATGATGAATTGAAATTTGTGTAAAATGTAACTAAATTTGAATGTTAAAGAATTATAGTGAAAAGAATTAGAAAAAAGAAAACATGGTTCAGTTAAACTCTTAAGTATTAATAATAATATTTTCGAAGATATTGACGACACTTATTTTGTTACATAAAAAAATGCTTTTAAAATCCAATATTGATAAACATTTGTAAAGTTTAACAATGGATAACTAAAAGTAACATTTTTGTATCATTTTTGCTGTCAGTGGCATTATGAGAGACGTGATTGCTTAGTTTGTTGATAAAGTTGTTTGTATGATTGAAAAAGAAGCAAAATGTAAATGTGATAAGAGATTTGATTGACTTACGCCCGTCTCATAACATAAAAGCATAATTAATTCTCGTCTCATAACATACATGCATGATTAATTGATTAATAATGGTATAAGAATTTGTGTAGTTAGAATATTAATTTAATCCAACACGATATAATGAAACACCGAATGTATAACTTTTTCATTGATTTAATCAGTAAAGAAAAAGGTTGGATTGATTCAATTTAATCGAATTGATCACACCCCATGTGTAAATTGTTCATTTGTAAAAGTAAATTATACAGTATTGCTTGTATTTAAATTGTGGATGTTAATTGGAAAATTTATATGCTTCCGTATCTTATCATGATTCTCACGGTCACTGATTACGAATTAATCGAAAAGTTAAAATCGTCTACATATTATTGCCGAAAATAATGCATCAATTTTGAATAAGGATTAGAAATGGACGATATAAATAAGTTTATTTCATCGTTTTACCTTGAAATAATTGTACTTTTAGATAAATAATTAATATTTTATATTAATATAATAATGTTCTAGTAAAGATTGCAAAATTTTTATATTAAGTCTAATATAAAGTGTATTTAATATAAGTTTAATATCTACAATTAATGATCAATTAAAATGCTATTAAATGTAAGAAATTTATTTTAATAAAAAAAAATCAAAAATGTGAAAATCAAGAAAAATATTTTGAAACTTCTGAGTGAAAGCCTCTCCGATCTCCTTGTTTATTACGACTCCACAATCATTGATAATAAAGAATGCTTGAGAAGTTCAGGTTAATAACATTTTTTTAAAGGCGGCACCACTCTCATAATATACATATTCAACAATAGTGTAAAAATTTGTTTAATTAGAATAAAATTTTATTTCGACACAATGTAATGAAACAATGGGTGTATAGCTTTTTATTGATTTTTCTTCCGATAAATGGCTGGATTTGTTAAATTTAATTGATTTGATCATAACTCATGTATAATTTATTCATACGGAAAATTAAAAATTTGTATGTATTGTTTGTATACAATTCCAAAAATTAAGTAAATATCTTGTACTTCCATAGTTTATTACGACTTTCACAATCGTTGATAATAAAAATTGCTTGAGAAGTTAAGGCCGTCTATCCTATAATCATCCGAAAAGAAAATATAATGATCTTGAATAGAAAATAAAAAATAACGCAATATAAACAATTGTTAGTCGTCATTTTACCTAAAAATGAACTTCACTGTATATATAATTAATATTTAATATTGAAATAATAACTATAATGTTCAAATAAAGTTTACTAATTTTTAAACAAATTAAATAGAATAAATTGAATAGATGTTTAATAGGTGTAATTAATGACTAATTAAATTGTCATTAATAGTTATTTAATGTAAGAAAAAAAATTTAATTAGAAAAAAAAAAAGAAAATTCAAGGAAAATACCTTAAACTGTTGTTAGCACAAAATTACGCAAGCGCACGTAGTCACAAGTAATATAATTAAGGTTCGTTCCGCAGAGATCTGGTTAAGTTCAATCAGTAAATATGCCTATGCAACAATGTTTAGTTTTAATCCACTGCTAAGACAAATAACAAGAATGAGGTTTTAATTTTCTAAATTAACTCGGAAGCAAATTATTAATCTAAGAATAATTAACTAATGAGAATTTAATATGAATTACTTATATGAGATAAAACATGGAATCCTAATTTCATTATCTACTTCACTTAGAGTCGCAGCCTTTAATCAATACATGTGATGGGGTTGATATCTGATCGGATAACACGAAACAAGTAAAAGCTACCTCTCGGTATACTAATACCAAACTACGCATGCATCCACAAAAGAGATAGAAGATGGGTAGACACCAATTATGTTTAGACCCTATATCTCTATAGAATTTGAAAACATAAAGGTTTAAGCACAAGTTATCCACTTAGATCACATAGGGTAGCATAATATCTCTATTTACGCCACAAATCATGATGTTAAAACATCAACCTATCCTATGCCAGCATGGCAAGTTCTAAATTTCAAGATCCACTCTCGTTTAACAAGAGATTAACAAATTAGATGTTCGCGACGCATCTAAATACATGAAACACAACCATACAAGGATATCAAGAATTCACCACACATAAATCTTTAAAGCATATAAACTACTAAGCTACATAGACAAATCCATTAGGATCCCATGACAACGATTAGTTCATAATTGAACCGTTCGTCACCATGGGATTAATTGAAAGCATGATATTAAACAAGATATAAAATAAAGAAGTGATAAAATTAATAAAAACAAGAGTTGACAAAACAAATCTATTATCCAAAGTATACAAAAGTTGAAGTAGATCTAGATCTTGCTTGTCACCGAGCTTGAATCCTTCTCCACTCTTCTCTCTTGCAATTCTACGTTACAATAATAATAATCTGATACAAATTACAAGGTATGATGTGTTTATATAGGCACTACAAGTCTTGCCCAGCAAGAAAATACAAAACAGAATTATAATAGAATTTCTGCAAGATACGTTTCCTAATTTGATTATGTTTTGTAAGGAAAATTCGTGGCTGACTTTTCTTCAGATTTTCTGGAACGTTCCCCACGTAATTGGACCTCTGGACTATCTTAGAATGATAGGAAATCTCGTTATCTTCGCGTGGACTGCTTACGGGCCTAAAACGGACTTCTAGAACTAAAGATATGGCCAAAACAGTGTAAACTGTGCAACCCTTCTCGAAAATCCGAATTTTAATCAATTAATTCCCAAAAAATTATAAAAGCATCCACCTTAGTCAACATTCTCGTAATCCTGCAAAACTAAGCAAAACACATCAAAACTACAACAACTTGAGTCCAAGACAATCAATTTAAGCCGAAATTAAGCGATCCAAGTGGATATAAAATCCACTTATCACACCCCCAAACTTAAACCGATGTTTGTCCTCAAGCATAAACAATTACAACTAACTAACTAGCTAGTACCACTTCCGTAGGTGATCACGGTTGCATTTGGCATATGCAACAAGCCTTTTAAACCCCTAGGCAGCCCTAGTGGACGAGTAAGGTCTCGTGAGGGCCTATAACGAATGTACCCACAAAATCCATTTAAACTAATGCAATGCAATGCATGAATGCAACTAGAATGAAAAATGCAACGATCCCCTTCAAACTAACCAAAACCAACGAGCAAGCAAATATCTCAAAGAATGCAACTAAATCCAAATAGAGTTCGACCAAGTTCCCGTATACTAACAATACATGAACAGAAACGTGCGTGTGTGCAATGCTCATCAGAAATACTCCCAAAACTAGGTCAAAAATCATACATGCTTTTCGTCAAGACAATCACAGGTTTATAAATAGAATAGACCGTAGACACTTCATAACCTAGGAACACCTCCATCCTTATCCAAGGTAGACAGAAATTCATGCTTTTATTACTAAACAACTACGACACATAATATACAAGCATGCTTATTTAACCGTGCAATGGATGAGACCCCGAAAGGCTTATACAATAATACCCATGTAGCGAGCGTTGGGTTAGTGGATCCCAGACTATAAAAGCCTTAGGTCACTAGGCACAAAGTCCCCGCGAACTTAATTGCTCGAGTATTAAAGAGCTCACCCTGGTTAATTTTGCATATAAACAATTGACATCATTTTTTTCTTTTCTTTTCTTTTTTTTTCTTTTTTTTTTCTTTTTTCTGCTTTTTTTTTTTTCTATGCAATCTGGAATTAGAATTCTCAATTCCAACCCTAGACTACTCATATAAATATGAGCCGGCTACTAGCCATTTGACGCCTAGCCATTATTGACAATTATTTACAATTTAAGCATGAAATCCCTATTTTCCCCCAAACTTAGACTTAATTGTTCTAAGCCATCAAGGGAATAATGAAAATTCTAAATATAATCAAGTGATTAAATCTCAAAACATCCAAACAAGCATGATCTCAACCTAGCTCAAAAGCACCCAATGAGACTGTGAAAAGATTTTGTTTCTGAAGCATGCAAGTCAATTTCATAGAAACTATAAATCAACCCTCTACTCATCATTACCACACTCAATTAGACACCTACCTACCAATCAGAATTAGCTCGTCTTAAGGGATCATGAAATATGCATGCCATGACAATGCAACTAGAATGAACTCACATGGTATACATAAATAAAAACAGGATGTCCTACATGAAACAAACGTAGATAATACGAACATAACATGAATGAATTACTACTAAGCATGCAAAACATGATATCCTACATGAACACATATATACAACAACAACTACTAATCCCTCAAACCACCCCCAAACTTAAAATATTCAATGTCCGCATTGAATGGAAGTAAATACGAGGGATAGCAGAAACATACCTACTCGTCCTCATCCTCGGATGAATCAGTATCTGGCGGTGGATAAGGTGTACGAGCTCCATAGACAGGCCACCGGGCTTGAATACCCGCATCTCTCAAAGCTGTAGCCATATCCTCAGCATACTCCCGGTTACTAGCATGTATAGCATCCATCCGCCTGTACAAACGTCTAAAGTGAGCATCTAAAACTCTTGGAACTCTCTTAGCACGTGGCGGAGCGCCCGCTCCCTGACCACTAGTACCACCACCACGAACATTATACCCAAGCCCCCTAGGATGCGGGATTCCGCCTTGCCATTCCGGCATTCGATCAATAGACACATCAACAATGGACGGCAAAGGTGACTGCAACTCCTCATCCGCACCCCAGGTAACGCCACTAACCATACACAACCCAACTATGATAGAAGCATGGGGCATCGATGACAGTGCACTAGACTTTAAACACCTGCGAATATTCTGCTGAACAATGTGGGCGACATCAATGTATTTTCCCTTTAGAATGCCCCAAAGAATAATCGCTCTATCAGCTGTGACCTCACCCGTATGAGAAGTAGGCATAATATTGGCACAAAGAAATAGATACCATGCTCGTGCAAACTTATTCATAGCAGAAGACAGAAAAGAAAGAGGCTCATTAGTTCCCAATTTATACTTCCAACTTGTACCGGGAACACAAAGTTCACGAACAATCGCCTCCATATCCACATCATCACCAGTCTTCAGCGCCCAATTTTCATCCCCCACAAGCTTAGGTGGTTGTCCCAAAATTGGACGAATAGCATCTGATCTGTAATCCACCCGTTTACCACGAACCATACATACACCATTCTGCTCATCTTTAGCATTAGCATAAAACTCCCTAACCAAATTCACCGGAACCGGAGTAGGTGCCTTACAAATCTCTCCCCAACGTAATTCACTAATCACCTCAACCAACCCATAATGACGAGATGGCAAAAACCCCCTTTCCTTCGCCACCGGCTTTGACAACAACCGATTATACTCTACCTCCACCTCCGGAGAAGAAAATCTCTCCGCCCTACTAGAACTACCCCTTATTCGTTTAGGAGCCATAATAACCAAAACCCCACTCAACAATAGCACCACCAACAACCATCAAGAAATATCCCACCAAAAACCACCAAGAAAAATCACACCACAAATACCCAAGTAACAAGAATAATACAAAAACCCCAATTGACAAGAACACAAATTCGTAATAAAATAAAATAGAGAAGAGAAATCCCACTACGAATCAAAGAGGTGAACTTGTACTAATTTTCCCCCAAACTTGAATTTTTAAGAGATGTAGAGGAAGAAGATAATGAATTGGGTGTGTATGTATGGGTATATATAGGCCATGGAGTGATAGGATGAATATAAGAATTTGAATGTGAAAAGGAAAAATTTTTGGTAGAATTTGGAATTTGATGTAGGATAGAATTAAGAATTAATAGAAAAAGAATTAGAAAAGAATTGGGTGTAGAAATTTAGGAGAAATTTGGAGGTTTTGGAATTGGAATTGGTTTAGGATTGGTTAGGAGATGATAATATAAAAAGGGAGGAAGGAGAAAGAATTTTGGGGAGATAATTTTTTTTTTTATATGTACGTGCACAGCCAACAGCATAACAAGGGAGAAAAAAAAAAAATTTCCGAACTGCACATGAAGCAGGCTGCGCGCAGGAGCCGCAGTCTGCGCCCAATACAGAAACGCAGGCGCAGCCTGCGCGTCTCACAGAAACGCAGGCGCAGCCTGCGTTACGCAGGTGCAGCCTGCGTGACCCTTATATATATATATATATATATATATATATATATATATATATATATATATATATATATATATATATATTTTTTCACAACAGATTTTTTTTTTTTTTCATACAACAAATAATTCCTCACTTGGGTTGCCTCCCAAGAAGCGCTCGTTTAATGTCATTAGCTTGACATTCTTCCGAAAAATCACGAACAAGATAAAACTGCGGCAACCTTCTCGCGGTTGACCATTCCTCCATAATACGGCTTAAGTCTCTGTCCATTTACCTTGAAAGCATCATCAATAGAACCCCTAAATATCTCCACTGCCCCATGTGGAAACACGGTTTTGACTGTAAACGGACCCGACCACTTTGATTTGAGCTTACCTGGAAAAAGTTTAAGGCGAGAATTATAAAGCAAAACCTGCTGGCCTGGCACAAACGACTTATGCACCAACTTCCTATCATGCCACCTCTTCACTTTCTCCTTGTACATCTTAGCATTCTCATAAGCCTGCCCACGAAATTCCTCGAGCTCATTTAACTGAAGTAGACGTTTCTCACCCGCAGCTGAAATATCTAAGTTTAACTTCTTCAACGCCCAATAGGCCTTGTGCTCTAACTCTGCCGGCAAATGACAAGCCTTCCCATAAACTAACTGAAACGGAGACATACCTAGGGGTGTCTTGTAAGCAGTTCTATACGCCCAAACCGCTTCGTCTAACTTCAAAGACCAATCCTTCCTTGATGGATTTACCACTTTCTCGAGAATTCTCTTGATCTCGCGATTCGAAACCTCCGCTTGACCATTAGTTTGAGGATGATAAGCTGTGGCAACACGATGAGTCACATTATACCTTGCCATCATAGCAGTAAATTGACGATTACAAAAGTGTGTCCCCTCATCACTGATATAGCTCTTGGAGTTCTAAAACGCGTGAAAATCTGCTTGTGAAGAAAATTCAGCACCACCTTAGCATCATTGGTCGGTAAAGCCTTCACCTCGACCCATTTAGACACGTAATCCACTGCTAAAAGAATGTACTGATTATTGCAAGACGAAACAAACGGACCCATGAAATCAATTCCCCACACATAAAAAATCTCAACTTCAAGGATCGTACTAAGAGGCATCTCGTTCCTCCTGGAAATATTACCAACCCTTTGACATCGATCACAACTCATCACGAACCTATGAGAATCTTTAAACAGAGTTGGCCAATAGAATCCCGATTGAAGTACTTTCTGAGCTGTTTTATCACCACCGTAATGGCCTCCATATGTGGTAGAATGACAATCATGCAAAATACCTTCCGTTTCACTATACGGAATGCACCTCCTCAAAATCTGATCCACACCAAGCTTAAACAAGAATGGCTCGTCCCAACGGTACCACTTCACATCATGCAGAAACTTCTTCTTTTGAGCATAAGAAAATTCCAGAGGAATAACATTGCTCACCAAATAGTTCACATAATCTGCAAACCATGGCTCTTCACCTTGCACTCCAAAAAGCTGCTCATCTGGAAAAGATTCATTAATAAGAGCTTTGTTATGCGGATCCTTACCGTGGTCCTCTAAGCGTGAGAGATGATCCGCTACTTGATTTTCCGTGCCTTTCCTATCCTTGATTTCCACATCGAATTCTTGCAAAAGAAGCACCCAACGAATCAATCTAGGCTTTGAATCCTTCTTCGACATGAGATATCGAATTGCAGCATGATCCGTATACACAATCACCTTCGTACCAAGCAAATAAGACCTGAATTTCTCGAAACCATAGACAACTGCTAGCAACTCCTTCTCCGTAGTAGTGTAGTTCAGCTGTGCATCATTGAGTGTTTTACTAGCATAGTAAACCACATGAAAAATTCTATCCTTCCTTTGACCAAGCACAGCTCCAACAGCATAGTCACTAGCATCACACATCAGTTCGAACGGTTCTTCCCAATTAGGTGCAGTGATGACTGGCGTAGTAGTCAACTTCTTCTTCAAGAGCTCAAAAGCTGCAAGACACTCATCATAAAACTTTAAAGGAACATCCTTCTCCAAGAGATTACACAAGGGTTTAGAAATTTTTGAGAAGTCTTTGATGAATCGCCGATAGAAACCCGCATGACCAAGAAAACTACGAATTCCTTTAACAGAGATAGGTGGAGGAAGATTTTCGATTGTTTCCACCTTAGCCCTATCCACCTCAAGTCCTCTACCGGATACCTTGTGCCCAAGAATAATTCCCTCTCGCACCATGAAGTGACACTTCTCCCAATTAAGCACCAAGTTAGTCTCCACACAACGTTTCAAAACCAAGCCAAGATTATGCAAGCACTCGTCATATGAAGTACCAAAAACTGAGAAGTCATCCATAAAAACCTCCACATTCGAGCCAATCATGTCTGAGAAAATAGCCATCATGCACCTTTGAAAAGTGGCGGGAGCACCACAAAGTCCGAAGGAAACCCGTCGGAAAGCAAAGGTACCAAAAGGACATGTGAATGTGGTCTTCTCTTGATCATCCAGAGCAATGCAAATCTGATTGTAGCCTGAATATCCATCAAGGAGGCAATAGTACTCGTGTCCCGCCAACCTGTCTAGCATCTGATCAATGAATGGCAGAGGAAAGTGATTTTTTCTCGTGGCTTTGTTTAGCTTCCTATAGTCCATGCAAACTCTCCACCCCGTGACTGTTCGAGTAGGGATGAGCTCATTCTTTTCATTAGCAACAACTGTCATTCCTCCTTTCTTTGGCACACATTGAACCGGGCTCACCCAAGAACTGTTTGAGATAGGATAGATAATACCCGCATCAAGCCACTTTAGAATTTCCTTCTTCACCACCTCTTTCATAATCGGATTAAGTCTCCGCTGATGCTCAACAGTAGGCTTAGCTCCCTCCTCTAGCAGAATTTTGTGCATGCAATAAGAAGGGCTGATTCCATTGATATCTGCTATAGTCCAACCAATTGCTGACTTGAACTCCCTCAAAATTCGCAAAAGCTTTTCTTCCGCACTGGCTAACAAGTTAGAGGCAATAATAACAGGTAATGTAGATGCATCCCCAAGAAAAACATACCTCAAATGTTTCGGAAGTGGTTTGAGTTCAAGTGTAGGAGCTTCCTCAATAGATGGTTTCAGGCGCCCCTCCGAATTTTTAAGTTCTCCTAACCCAAGAGATTCAAAAGGCAAATCAAATCTCCTTTTCCAAGGGGCTGAATTTAGCTGCTGCAATTGCTCGGCTATTTCCTCGTCTTCAAAATCAGAGTCACCAACTAAAACTTTTTCCAAAGAATCTGACTTAAGTAACTGCTCCATTTCCATGGTAACTGCAGAATCAACCCAATCCACCTTCAAACATTCTTCTTCATCTGAGGGAAGTTTCATTGCATTAAAAACATTGAAAGTGACATTCTGGTCTTGCACCCTCATGGTGAGCTCTACTTTCTGCACATCAATCAATGTCTTTCCCGTAGCCAAGAATGGTCTTCCCAAGATTATGGGAATCTTCTTATCTTCCTCGAAATCCAAGATAACAAAATCAGCAGGAAATATGAGTTTGTCCACTTTCACCAACACATCCTCCACTATGCCTCTAGGATATGTAACTGAACGATCAGCCAACTGCAAAGAGATGTTGGTAGGCTTTGGTTCTGGCAGACCAAGTTGCATATAGACTGACAAGGGCATGAGATTGATGCTAGCTCCCAAGTCACACAAGCACTTCGCAAAAGACAAATTACCAATAGTGCATGGAATAGTAAAGCTACCAGGATCCTTTAGTTTTGGAGGCAATTTTTGTTGCAGCACAGCACTGCATTCTTCCGTTAGAGCAATGGTCTCTAATTCCTCAAGCTTCAACTTACGAGAAAGAATCCCCTTCATGAACTTGGCATAGCTCGGCATCTGTTCAAGAGCTTCGGCAAAGGGAATGTTAATCTACAACTTCTTGAACACCTCTAAGAACTTAGCAAACTTCTTGTCCAACTGCTGCTTCTGGAGTCTTCTAGGATAAGGAGGAGGAGGATAGATCTGAGTGTTCTTTGTAGACTGCTCCACAGAATTTTTAACAGGTTCCTTGCTCTTCTTTACTTCATCACCTTGCTGATCAGCCATCAAATCAGGTTGAGTAATTTCGGGCACTGCAGATTTTTCACCCTACTGATTCTGAATATCTTCATCTTCTTCTACTGCTGATTTAGGGCCTGCTATAACTTTTCCTGATCTCAAAGTCACAGCCTTCACCTGTTCCTTGCTATCTCTCCTTCCTGGATTTGCTTCCGTATCACTAGGGAGAGTTCCTTGAGGTCTACTAAGTAAGGCACTTGCAATCTGTCCTATCTGAGTTTCCAAGAGCTTCTGACCAGCATGTAGGTTCTTTAACGCTATCCACACATCATCTAATTTTTCATTAGAAGATTGCCCCGCATGAGCCTGGGGTTGTTGCTGCTGAAATCCCGGAGGCTGATATGATTGCTTCGGAGCATACTGTTGCTGGTAACCTTGATTGAATGGCCTTGCTTGCTGACCCTGAAACTGCTGATAGGGCTGAGGTTGTTGAGCACCTTGGTTGTTACTCCAGCTGAAGTTAGGATGATTCCTGTTGTTTGGATGATAGGTGGCTGGTACTGGTGCAGCAGGTCTCTGAAAATTACTTACGAACTGTGCTGATTCAGAAGAGATAGCACACTGATTCGTTTCATGTGCGCCCATACATAGCTCACAAACACTAGCAACCTGCTGAACTCCATAATTAGCAAGAGAATCCACCTTCATCGAAAGAGCCTTCAACTGAGCTGCAATAGCTGAAGCTGTGTCAACTTCAAGAACACCTGCTACATTACCTTGAGAAAGCCTCTGTGTTGGATTCTGATATTCGTTAGCAGCCATCATCTCAATAAGATCATAAGCTTCCTCATAGCTCTTCGCCCACAGAGCTCCACCAGATGCTGCATCTAGCAAAGGCCTAGACTGTGCTCCCAACCCATTGTAGAAACCATTAATGACCATCCAATCAGGCATGCCATGATGAGGGCACCTTCGTAGCATCTCCTTATAACGTTCCCAAGCCTCACACAAAGATTCGCCAGATTGCTGTTGAAATTGAGTTAACTGGTTCCTTATTGCTGCAGTTTTCGCCATAGGGAAGAATTCAGTAAGAAACTTCTGAGCAAGATCATCCCATGTAGTAATGGAACCAGCTGGTAGAGAGTGTAACCAGCCCTTAGCCTTATCCCTTAAGGAGAATGGGAAAAGCCTCAACTTGATAGCATCATCCGACACACCATTAAATTTGAAAGTGTCGCAGATCTCGATAAAGTCCCTGATGTGCATATTAGGATCCTCTGTCGAAGCCCCCCCAAACTGAACCGAATTCTGCACCATCTGAATTGTGCTCGGCTTGATCTCAAAGTTATTCGCTGCAATAGCTGGCCTGACAATACTAGATTGTATGTCAGTAATCTTCGGCTGCGAATAGTCCTTCAAAGCCTTAACTGCTGCTGGTAAATCTGCCATCTCTACAGTAGTTTCAAGTTCCTCTTTCTGATTATCTACTACAAGACCGTCTTCTACCAGTTTTTCCTTACGAGCCTGCAAACGTGTTCGCATACACGTTCAAGTACCTGAAAACACCACGAAACAAACAACTAAGTAAGAAATCCGAGTCAGTGAACGCTAACGACCACTGATGACAAGCACATAAACTAAACAAAACACCGATGATCCCCGGCAGCGGCGCCAAAAACTTGTTAGCACAAAATTACGCAAGCGCACGTAGTCACAAGTAATATAATTAAGGTTCGTTCCGCAGAGATCTGGTTAAGTTCAATCAGTAAATATGCCTATGCAACAATGTTTAGTTTTAATCCACTGCTAAGACAAATAACAAGAATGAGGTTTTAATTTTCTAAATTAACTCGGAAGCAAATTATTAATCTAAGAATAATTAACTAATGAGAATTTAATATGAATTACTTATATGAGATAAAACATGGAATCCTAATTTCATTATCTACTTCACTTAGAGTCGCAGCCTTTAATCAATACATGTGATGGGGTTGATATCTAATCGGATAACACGAAACAAGTAAAAGCTACCTCTCGGTATACTAATACCAAACTACGCATGCATCCACAAAAGAGATAGAAGATGGGTAGACACCAATTATGTTTAGACCCTATATCTCTATAGAATTTGAAAACATAAAGGTTTAAGCACAAGTTATCCACTTAGATCACATAGGGTAGCATAATATCTCTATTTACGCCACAAATCATGATGTTAAAACATCAACCTATCCTATGCTAGCATGGCAAGTTCTAAATCTCAAGATCCACTCTCGTTTAGCAAGAGATTAACAAATTAGATGTTCGCGACGCATCTAAATACATGAAACACAACCATACAAGGATATCAAGAATTCACCACACATAAATCTTTAAAGCATATAAACTACTAAGCTACATATATAAATCCATTAGGATCCCATGACAACGATTAGTTCATAATTGAACCGTTCGTCACCATGGGATTAATTGAAAGCATGATATTAAACAAGATATAAAATAAAGAAGTGATAAAATTAATAAAAACAAGAGTTGAGAAAACAAATCTATTATCCAAAGTATACAAAAGTTGAAGTAGATCTAGATCTTGCTTGTCACCGAGCTTGAATCCTTCTCCACTCTTCTCTCTTGCAATTCTACGTTACAATAATAATAATCTGATACAAATTACAAGGTATGATGTGTTTATATAGGCACTACAAGTCTTGCCCAGCAAGAAAATACAAAACAGAATTATAATAGAATTTCTGCAAGATACGTTTCCTAATTTGATTATGTTTTGTAAGGAAAATTCGTGGCTGACTTTTCTTCAGATTTTCTGGAACGTTCCCCACGTAATTGGACCTCTGGACTATCTTAGAATGATAGGAAATCTCGTTATCTTCGCGTGGACTGCTTACGGGCCTAAAACGGACTTCTAGAACTCAAGATATGGCCAAAACAGTGTAAACTGTGCAACCCTTCTCGAAAATCCGAATTTTAATCAATTAATTCCCAAAAAATTATAAAAGCATCCACCTTAGTCAACATTCTCGTAATCCTGCACAACTAAGCAAAACACATCAAAACTACAACAACTTGAGTCCAAGACAATCAATTTAAGCCGAAATTAAGCGATCCAAGTGGATATAAAATCCACTTATCAACTGTCCTGGTGCATTTTCGATCTCCTGCCATTATAATATATATAGATTGAGAGAGTCGTGCATTCTGCCTCGCGATTGCACTCAACTTGGTTGCATCCCATCTGAGTTGGTCACCTTCATGAATGTTATTTAGCTTGATTTCTTCTATAATCATTTCCTCCAAGTTGAGTTCTGGAAATCCAATTCCAAATATTAGACCAACATATAATTTTTATACCTGGATGAAGAATTAAGAGATTTTGAATTGGCTTTATGTATTTGTTCTTCCAAAGTCCATTACTTCCACCTTGTTTAATTACCAAGTCCACATCTTTACTAAACACAACGGGATATGTAATGATGCATTTCATTAGGTATAAACATGTTCCAAAGTTAATCTAAGAGACATTAAATCCGTTCACACAACTTCTTGGACCTCTTAATCTTATCTTTACCCAATACATCTACCGTCCTCTTGCAAAACATCTACATTACCTGTATTCGATTCTTAATAATACCAAAAGTCTTCCCCGTGTAAATAAAAAGACCATTTTTCTTATGAATTCCTACTTTAATATCAAAACAAAATTTATGTCAACCTCTTATTGTCCACACGGCAACATTAAGACTGATGTGTAGTAAAATTTGCTACAGTATTCACCTTAATTACACTTGAGCTATGCTGCCAGATGACACAAAATAAATTATTAATACTATCATAAAGTTTCATATAATCTATCATTAATTGATTCTGTAGCAATAGTTCTACCATCATTACCTGAACATGAAGTTAGAGATTTTTGCTTATTGTAGTTGCACATTATACGGTAATCAAAGATAAAAAAACATAAATTCAGAACAAAATATGATTTATATGCTAAAAGTTGCAAAAAATTAATGAATAAAAATTTGCACGAATATGCAAAAAAGGATATAGATGTTAACGATCCTAACGGTAGTTCAAGTAAACATCTCTTTAATATTATTTTCATTTTAACATAATCATTATTTCAACTATTTATGAGCCAGTCTTAACTTTTAAAGTTTGTAAGCTATGCATTTTACCATGTGATTTTTCATTTGTTCACGCAATTTCAATATTCAGTGAAAAGCTTTAGTAGTTGCCATAAGTAAATGAATCGAAGGATTGTCCGTACCTAATTATGAATACCGATATTCATATGTATCGATATATTATCATTGTTTGTACAGAAGATCTCCACTGAAGTTAAAGCCAACTAACATGATCTTGTTGTTAGGAAGGTGAGCTAGAATTCTCAACTTATAGGAGAAAACTTTCCTTCAGAAACCAACAATTCGGGAAAAAAACTTGAGTCTTTACTTCCATAAATATTCTAGAAAACCATTAATATTTTTTTTGTCACAGTGGTACACACACTAAAACTCTACATAACATTCCTTATTTTGATAAAATTTAGAAATTGTATGATAATTCTATTAAATAAACTACACTGCTGTGAATAGATGGACTACACTTCACCAATGCCAATTTATCTATCTATTAGAATTTGTTTAATGAGTCTATTGGTCTGAGGGTGATCTCAGAGGTTTAATTTATGAGTACATGTTTAGTTTATGTATCTGTTAGAAATTGTTTAATGCCAATTCATGTATTTGTTAGAATTTGTTTAATGAGTACATGTTTTTTAGTAGTGAAAGATGCATAACTCTAAAAAATGATAACTTATAATTTGTTGTAAAGATGCATAACTTATAAGACTTCATCAAATTTGTGTAAACCATACAATTAAAGTTCATAATATAGAAAACCATAATGGAGTATTAAAATGCTGACAACCTATTAGGCTTATAACATGTTTGTATCAAATAACAACAAAAACATACTTAATCTGAAATTTAGAACTATAACTTATTAGCTTATAAATACTGTTCATAATTTATTAAATTCTGTAGCCATAAAGCAGGACATTGTGTTTGGAAAGGTACATAAAGACCAAAAGTGAAATTTATATTTACATTAACTGAAATATTATAAAATATATCAAATGTTACCTTACTAACCTCAAATACGTAGGCTTTAAGAGCCAAGAAGTTGATACTGTCATTCTTGCGATGAAGATTAGTGCTCTTCGGAGAATCAGAGATACAAAGCTGAAAAAACAAATTTGTTCACCGGTTAGCACCCACAGATGCACAAACAAAGGTCATTCATTATATCATTTTTACACAACCTTGAGATTAAATTTAACCAAAATGTTCTAAGATTATAGTAGTAGTGGATGCATATATTTACATAGACTAAAAGTAATATGCAACGATCATTTTACCATGAAAGAAAAGTAAGATAATATCCTTGCATTTTTAGGTTTATCTGAATTATGAGTTCTGAAGTTTCTTTCCCTCCAAACAACAAATATAACCACTAAGATAAATAAGAATCCTAGATGTTTTAAAGCACTTGATAGGATCTAATCATCTAAACAAATAAATTTCCTTGTTAAAAAGAATCCATTCCAATGTCTTGATAGAGGAATTGGACTACCAAAAAGAAGAGAAAAGATAAGATGAAGCTCCCTGGCTGCTTCTACATAAAATAAACAAAGGATGTGCACTGAGATCAACCTGATGATCATCTAACATTTGCATTCAATATCTTTAAACTCTACAGCTCCACATTATGATTGCTAGATGATTAGTCAGTGATTGATCCATCATACCTTTCTTGTTCTCTTATGACTGGAATATTATTAACAAAAATTCAATCAATTATTATTTATTACATGCTAGTTATATCATCTCTAATTTCAACAAAATGATATAATTTTAAATGACATAGTTGATTTTCCATGAATGCCCAATTATAGACTTTAAATAACGTGACTTGTACAATAAAGTTGTCGCAATTTGCAGTTACTCTTCACACATTCGACAAAGATCAACATTTATCGGTTCCAAACTATTATTACTAAACCAAATATCAATCTTATTAAAAAGCTCTGCAACATAAGTCAGTCTTGCAACTTATATGTAAGTAAAATTAGCCCTTACATCTTAAATGGGATTATGATTTTTTGAAGTGATTGGAGTTTCTTTTTGATCCATATTGTCTCTTTAAACATAACAGATTTAGTTGAAATTTGGAACTAAGAAGACAATAATGAAAATTATAATATGGAAATAGAAGTCTAGCATATTAAAAATTAAATTAATTACTTAAATATACATGTTATTTTTCTCTGTGCACCCACCTTATAAAATGCTTACAAAATTATACTAATCACATCTTTTAATATATTTTTTTCAATTGAAGCAAATACCTTATATCATTATACAAAGTTTACATAGGACCATATGTAACCTTTCTTGTAATTAGTAATTTAAGATAAATGATTTTTCAATTTTAAGATAAATAAATAAGTAATATATGTTAAATGATTTAAAGTAATCTTGTTTTATTCAAATATTATTTCTCTATCAAATAAATATCTTGCTCAAATATTCTAATTTGTAATCATTTTTTTAGCTTAGCTCCTTAACTGGATTATAGTGAGATTCTTGAAAGTCGGCTTGTTATGTTTTGTTTGTGACAAAAACATTTATGAGATTTAAATTTTGCGTTGTCATCTGTCTCTACTTTGGTACAATTTAACAACATAATATAAGGAAAATATTTAATCACTTTTTAAAATTGAATATACAGTAAATCAAGTCCAGTTTTAAAAAAAATTCTGGACAATCCAACATATGTTCTTAATAATCCTTAAAAAATTATAAAAAATTTTTTTTGTGCGTTTGATGAAATATGTAAATAAAAATATACGGATTTCACAGTTTGGTAATTTTTTACTTAACATGACTCTATGTAATTATATAGTAGTCTGTGTCTCACATTTTTCATAAGTAACAAATTATTATTATTGTGACGCCCCCAAATCCACTGTTTGTAGACTTAGGTCGCCACTTACCGTCAATACCTGCCTTATTCAAAAATACAATACAACGCATAATAAACATGAAGGTTTTATCGTACATCAGTGGTTCCATCCCACAAGTCCAAGCATCGACAAGTCTCAGAATTATTGTGATGCCCCCAAATCTGAGGTCAAAGATTCAGGTCGTCACATCATCATCCAACCATATCATACCTGCATTAACTTTACAACTCAACAATACATACGTCCAGACCTCAATCTTACGCACAAACAAGTTAGAGCCTCAGAAACGATAATCAAAAGTAACACTAAATATTACAATTCATCTGTAGAATCCAGAGTTTTACGCACTTCCACTTATACAACTATACTTGAAGACAAGTCTTACTATTACCGTTGAAAACCTATCAGACTTACTCTATAGTATTTATCAGGAACTAAATCATCTCCGGGGTAATTCTTCTACTCCTCCTGCTGGTGCGGAGTTAATCGACCAAATTCTTCTCTTGCTGAAAAGTTTTTATAAAGCAAGAATGAGCTACATAATGCTCAGCAAGTTCACCATTTTATAAAATAATAATGTGGTTTATTTCGAAAATATTCCCAACTATATGGGTATATATCTCAGATTTCAAAACATAATTGGACAATGTATATGTCCGAGTTTGAATAAAACATCTATACTCACTAAGGAGCTTTAAGAATAACATATGAACCCTTTATAAGGTTCCCATTTCAATATATCTCAAGTTTGAAAATATATACATATGAGTATATCATTTTCGGCAAAACACTCTACGATTAACATACTGTACAGGGAATACATCATTGCAAACCTCTTTCCTTCCATTAGCTTAGAAGGTTTCCCATACAAAAACATTTCATTCTTTGAAACAATTGCAAGAGTGCACTAACACGTGCCAATCTTTATAGAAAATCTTGCAGTTCTAGATACTGCACGATGTCAATATTTTCCTTATCAATAACCACACTATCGGCAACTTGGCACTTAGGCCCAAGAAGCAGTGTTTGAGTATTTTTCCAAAATGGAGGATGGGACTGGAAGAAAACATAAAAACCTGACAAGGATTGACGATGATCAGTCGCCACATCCAAGTCCAATAATCCGCGGGTCTTCTCTACCGGTAGAAGGATAGAAACTACATCCGTAACTATCCCCAGGTGAAAACTACATCCGTAATCACCCTCGATGAAAACTACATCCGTAATCATCCTTCGGCAACACCTGGGCCGGAATAATAATTGATGGACCGCCTGGCTCACGGCCGCTTACACATCCCGGGAATCGTTCGTCAACGGTTCCCACACCTGCCAGAGTCCCTTTTTCTTTTTCTTTTAAAACTTGATTTTGATCGAAAACTGAGTAATTGAGGTCCGACATCAGTCGATCGATGATTCCTGAAATCATACAAGAAGCAAACCTGACCGGGGGTTTTCGAAAATGTTTTGAGTTCGAAAGAGTTCGAGTTTGAAAGTGCTAAAGGTATCTTGGGTTAGCTTTGTCTTTAAAATAATGAACAATATTTAATAAATGATATTTAAAGATTTAATATTAATAATTAATAAAATAATTATTTAATAAATAAGCTTTTAATCCAAGATAGGTATTTTGAGTATTTACGAAGATATAAAAATAATTACTTGAGTATACGATACTCCCCGAATGACCCTTCGGGTTTTCGCAATTTAATTGTGATATAATAATATACCGCTCCCCGGTCAATAGTATATACGGACCGCTACGACCTCTATTGCTAGAGTCGTTGTCCGAAGAAAACATTTCATTCTAAGTTCAAGAGGTGCAAACATATATGTACTTATACATCTCAATTTCATCGATACTTCGATAAACATAAACATTTGATATGATTGAAAACTACAAACACAACAGTGAAAGTCCTTGTATATGTAAGTTTTGAAAAGTAAACTTGCCTTGGTGAGGTTGGGGTGGTCGAGCGTGCGGAGTGAAATGATCTATACATAAGCAATAACCGTTCGTTAGTACCTTAATCAATATCTCTTTAATTGCGGGGTTTTAGGGGGTACAAAATTAACTTAATGACTTCGTCTTATGACACTCTAGCCCCACTATAGGTTCATGTCATCACTCGATTATGCTCGTCACTTATTCGACTTAATTTGGTTACCATATCCGAATCATATCCATTACCCCTAAAATTACACTCCACTTATGACTTTTTCCCTTGCGCGAATTTTACTCTAGCATTTTTATAAAATTGAAAAATACAATTTTAATCCAATTCTTTTTGGGTAGCCTTCACCACTGCATTTTCTAGCTTCTCTAATGTTTCCATGATCGTACATAAATTTTTAGGGGTTTAAACAGGGTTCACAAGGGGACCATTTAGTGCATCCCGGAATTCAGAAACACATTTCACTTCTCAGGCCATAACTCAAAATCTATACATCACCTAGTCATGAACCTTATATTTCTGGAAACTACATTCAAATACATTTCCAAAAATATATATTATGACCTCAGGGGACAAGATTTGGGGGTTCAAAACCCTCTTACAAGATAGTTCAAGTTCCTGGAAAAATCTCAGCATGCTTATATCACTAAACCAACCAAGAATCTTACATCCACATCACAACCAACATCTAAATCACCAAGATCATACTTTATAACATACATGGAGATACATACACTAACCACAAGCTTAAAAATCACAACCACAACACTTAAACTCAAGATCTACATCATCCATAACTTATATGTCCAAGATTCACACTAACATCCATGGATCTAACATTAAACACCATAAATAATTCATGGCCAAGAGGGGTTAGAGTTTTATACCTTCTTGATGTTCTTACAATCTCAAACAAGCTTGGTTAACCTTGGGGAAGCCTTACTCTATGCTCGCCATCTTCAATCTCACCAAAGAAATCAAGAACATGGAAGTGGGTTTCCTGACTGGAAAAACACGCCCCAAAGATCAGCCAAAACGAAGCCCTTGCACTCGTTTCCTGGTCGAGGCTCCTGAATGAAAGTTGTAGAGCGTCTTAACAGCTTTCTAACCATATACAGAACAAAAACTTTCATTGAGCAATGAAGGCTCTAGGCCCGTTTTACTGAGAGGTGTTCTGCTGGGCAGAATGGTTTTGTTCTTGGTTTTATGTTCTAATAATGCCATACACTTGATATATATCTATTTTTGGTTGGATGTATCTCATCCTTGCTAGGTGGCAACCTCTCATTGGCTCCTCTAGATTTCTTATCCACTTAAATTGCAACCAAGCCCTTTGCTAATTGCAACCAAGTCCTTGTCTCTTGTTTCTTGCACTTAAGTCCTTTTGTTTTGTTTTCTTTTCCACCGCCTTGATTTCCTTGTCGTTTCTTGAATAAAATAAATACGTTACAACTTATACGTTGCATATTATTGCTCTAATATAGCACAATACCTCGAACGAATATTAATTCCAACATCCCTTGTTTATTTCTCTTTATCTCAGAAAACGTTCTCCCGATTTCTCAAGCATTCTCTTTTCTCAATTCTAGGAGTTTATTCTCAATCCCTTTTCCCTCTCATAATATATCCTTCCTTGGACTCTTAATATACCATATCCTTAATCCATGATTCGCTCAATCGCTTAATCTCATTGTAAAGTTTCAGCGGTTTCTATAACGTTTGTTTCACTTCCTCAGTGGTTTTCGTTCCAAATTCTCAAATCACTTATAATAAAATTCAAAAATATTAACTCCTCAATTCCTCAAATTAAATATCTCATTTCTTGATATTACTGATATATAATTCACTGATCGGTCAAATATTACACGAAAATAGAATTTGGAATTTTTGAATTCCGATCGCATTTACATACACTTATTTACTCCGTAGATTACTAATATAACTTCGGAATATCCACACTACGTTTCGTACATAGGTGGCATGAAAAATTTTCTTAATCCTCAAAATCACTATTCATCCACCAAATCACTATTCATTGATGCACTTCATCATAATAGGAAAAGTTTTAATTCTACCGAAATTTTGGGTTCTTACAGTCTCCCCTCCTTAAAAGGATTCCGTCCCGGAATCAGTTTAGGAATCACTGGGGTTACTCCTTCTTTGTTTCACTCTTTCAACTTCCAGGTGGATTCTTCCATATCTTGATTTTCTCACAATTCCTTATTAGTTTGAAAACCTTGTTCCTCAGCACTTGTTCTTCTCTATCCATGATTTCCACGGGTTGCTCCACATAGGTCAAGTCTAGTTGTAGGTCCACTTGGTCGTACTCTATCACATGCCGAAAGTCCGGGTGGTAGGGTCGTAGCATGGTCACATGAAACGCATTATGCACTTGCTGCAAGCTCGGGGGCAAGGCTAGTTCATAGGCTAACTTTCCAACACGCCTCAAAATCTCAAAAGGTCCTATAAACCTCAGACTTAGCTTCCCTTTCTTTCCAAATCTCATCAATCCTTTTCGAGGGGATACCTTTAGCATCACGAAGTCTCCCACCTCATACTCCTTCGATATCTCATAAAATTTGACCATACGAAATAATGGGTTTCGTAAAAAACAAAAACTAATGACTTTTACATACACTCGTCTGTATCGTAAGGACGTAATATGAATTCGAAATCTTCATTTAATAATTCGTACATCTCGTGATCGCAAAGATTTCTCATCCACCCATAAAATTACTATTCGACCAGGTTTCGAATATTCACGAAAATTAGGGTTAATGCAGTCTCCTCTCCTTAAAAGGATTCTATCTTAAGAACCTAAGGATAATAGTTGTGGATACAATTCCAACCTTACCCTTTCCAACTCTCAGGTTGACACTTTAACCCTATTGTTCTCTCCCTTGGTCTCACCAACGCTTTAATGTGGTTTCTCAACGCATGCTCTCCTCGACCTGTATTCCTCATCGGTTGTGCTATGAATGAAAATTTCTATCCCACTACT
Organism: Saposhnikovia divaricata; assembly: GCA_036435485.1. NCBI lineage: Eukaryota > Viridiplantae > Streptophyta > Magnoliopsida > Apiales > Apiaceae > Saposhnikovia > Saposhnikovia divaricata. The sequence goes on along the minus strand of CM071594.1, from coordinate 129,023,225 downwards.
TATACGTTCCTCTTCTACATTGTTCATAGTATCTGTGTTGAGTCCTTGTATCGTTGGCCCGTGAATACTTTGTGGTCGCCTTTTATAATCTGAGACAACGTCAATACGCATGGTATTCCTCACATTCCTTGGCTTGATCAGCACGCATGTGTTGCCTCCCGTCAGCCGTTACCACTTGCTATGGATACTGTATAGTCTTCGGTATATGTCGAACCAGTTCAGCTACTATATCCCTCGTTTATTGACTTCTTCGTAGCTCAAGAAAAGCGAAACTTCTTATTTCACAGTACGCTTTACAAGAGACGTCCTTACGTTCGCAGGGTGATGATCGTGATAACAACATTCATTTCATGGATAAGTTTTTATTCTCGATTTCCCCGTGAAATCTAAGGCACGACACTAAATACAAATTCGATCGTCTAGATAATTCTTCCCTGTCCGTCAACCACAGATCAAATTAGTACATACGCTCAATCTCTTTGTTAAATATACCTGAAAGCACCTTCAATATTCGAAGTTTAACCTTAAGTCTTTATCTAACGTAATCGCTGCAGAAGTTTTATATTGCACCACCATCTCTTCCGTATAATATTCGTTAATCTTCTCAATGGAAAGTCTCTCGTAGGTAAATCACTTGGTCCAACAATTATAACTCAACTAGGGCCATCTCTTGGCTCGGTCTTTGGCGACCTACTTATGAAATTCATTATAATTCTGTTCACGTTCAATATTTTCTACAGGCGGAATTAATCCACTAGATCTCTATCATTCTGCTTTTGGCATGTCGCGTTTGTACTTAATAGTTTGCCAATACCATTCTTCATATCCGTTTGCCAAACATTCTCTTAATTCTCTATACATCTTTGTCCTTCCCTATAATTTATTTATTTTCCTCTAACATTATTCTTTATGGTATATACTCTATTTTCTTGGTCAATACTGACTGAATTCCAATTTCGAATAAGCCCTTCTATAGGTATCGGCCACCACACAGGCCTTTCCCGGGTAATAACAAATTTCTCCATTATACCTCCTGCTCCCTTTCGTCACCTTCTCTTTTTTATGTTTGGTTCTAATATGAAGATATATTTATGGCACTTGTGGAGAAATTTTCACACTTTTCTCATAAGGTTAACATCTCAGTTTTATGCGTGAACACCATCATGACTAATCCCAGACTCACGGTTAGTATATCCTATCCCGTAACTTTTATGTTGTTTAGAAGTATAGGCTATCATCCCCTTTCTACTGCATCAGCACACCTCTTAAACTCTTGAAAGACGCATCATCGTGACTCTCAAAGTCCTCTTCTTATCATCAGGTATAGCTAACAACGAGGTTGTTGCTAATATCTCATTTCATCCCAAAACTTTGTTCAATAATCCATAAAGGCTTCTGACTCATTAGTCCATTCAAACGATACTACCACAATTTTATAACATTTATATTAGTGTGAAATGCCAACTTTGGCACAGTACAGAGGTCGATCTTGAGTTGGTGAAACCTTCTCTTCAACCTTATCCTTGAAAAACAACTACTCATTTTAACTAGTCAACAATTACTCCATTTCCGGTAAGGGTATCAGTTCTCGATGGTATATATAAGATGTCATACGCTCGTCCTCCTTCACAACTGGCGCCAATCAGCCTGAGGCCTGCATGCGGCTGCGTTTCCCAATAAACTTGATTAGGTGGTAATCTCGAAGGATCATTGGCATATCTCCATGCATCCATTTGCTATTAGGGCCTGTTAAACTATATGTCTCTCTCTGTGCATCAATCCCTTTAAGCTAAGTAAAGCTTCACAATCTTGCCATGATATTTCTTCCTTTCTCGTCCATCTCACTTCCATGTCAGTTTCCTCCAAGGATATGTTTTACATCGCAATCGATTTGCATTTCCTGGATCAGGAAAAGGCTTGGTAACTCCAGAATTCATTAATATAACATCCTGACAACGGTTGGTAGAAGCGTACTCGCAACCACCTCATCATTACTTATAACTTTCCTCACACTAATATTAAAGGTCTTGTGGTATGCCCCGACATGTTATTTCTACTTTAATAATTACTCGGCATAACGCTCTGGCTGCACAATTACAACATTTGGTTTTTGATCTCATATTGGTGTAACGGTTCATAATTGTACCTCCCGTTCACCTCAGAGTAATCACTTTGAAAGGAATGGTTTCAAAATAACAAGGTCCAAAAGATAATTTCAATAAGAATTCCACATTGGATGTTCCAAGAATGTTGATGGTTCCAAATACTAGGAGTCTCGATTTTTGGAGATGTAAGGATGGACAGAAAGAATACAACAAGGTTTATTCCTTCCCGTCCTGATAATTCTGTAATATGATACCATAGAGAATGTTGCACAAGGCAATGATTGTTGGATACAAAAGTCATAAAGACGGTCTTTATACAATTCTTACATCGGGTGGATACTTTTCCTCCTGTATAATAAGAGGAAATCTAAAGTCGCATTGATGAAGGTCAGCCAAAACAAAGCAATTCTACTCCATGACAATTAAAGAATGAAGTAGTTTATCACTCAAGTAATCAGTGGTTTCAAATGAATTCTCATTGTGTGAATGAAAGAATAAAATATTCAAGTGATATAGAGTCTAATACGAAGATGGGTATAATTCGAGTTGAGTGGGCGACCTCATTAGGTCTCAATCAAGTTATTCATCGAACTTTCATCATCATGCTTTACCGTAGGAAAAATGCATGGCAAAATTTGCTGAATAAATTAAATTGGGAGTTGGACCAGTGAAACAATAACTAGTCCTTTTCAAGGAACACTAGCAACTAGCTAGACAAAATTTGCTAGTCCACCTGTTTGAGACATCACCACCAGCTAGGACAATTAGCTAGGTGTTCTTCACAACATTACAATTTTGAGTAGTTAGAACAATCAACTAGTCATTCATATTGACATAACGACTAGCCAGTTTCTATTGGATAGAACGGAATTTCAACATCGTAGCCACTGAAGAAACTTTAGGCTTCTCGGACAACGAATGAAAATAAGAAGTTATTAAGTTTGAAAAAGAAAACTATTAAATCTGAAGAGAATGTTCTAGGTATCGGAACAATCGATAACCTCTCATCAATTATTACTTATCAGTGAAACGGTCCACCCAAGGGTGCCTCCGTACACATGCTTTATCAGATCCGACAATAGAATTAAATTCGGAATACCAATATCAAAATGATATCCTTACTATGATTTCAATGTACGATGTACAATCTCATCTTGAATAGAAGAAAAGAATTCATGAGGGACGTCTGGACATTAGATCATCCATGTCCTCAGTAATTTGTTGAATATTTATGAGCTCAACTGAAGAGTGCAAGTATGAAAGAAGCAATCAAATATCGATATTCGTTAAGTAGTATTCGTCGATTAATTAAGGAAATATTTATTGAACATTCCTTGGATAATTGAAAGAAAGTGTAAATAGTCCTGAGCAGAAATAATTATAAACTTCAAATAGAATGCTCGGGGATCAATTAAGATACTTTGGATGAGTCCCGGTTTCGAGAAAGTATATCACTGGTTGTTATTCCACAAGTTTGAAGTAGAAAGCTAGGAGGGTTACCTGATATAAACTAATCGAGGTAACATGGTTAGTGAACAGTTTAAAATGAAGTAGTACACCAGTCGGTAGTTACCAAAATAAGTTAATAATCATTCGTGCATCTCATTATCACCACTATGAGGGTAACTCCATTACTTCGTCTTCGTAATACAAGACACCAACTAGTGCGTCTCTCAATCATCATCTTAAAGTCATTTATCGAGTTAGGGTTTCACAAATATATCTGTCATTTCCGTGCTTTATCTTGAAACCAAGCTTCACATCATTCCGGGGACACCTTCTAAGTCCATAGGGTCCTACTTCATGCCTTCCGACATGAATCACAAGTGGCCAGTTCCCCCTGGGAACATATCAAAGAGATCTCTCAGGGATCTCAGTGCAGTCCATAGGTTCAGTGGCGGGTGTGTGTATGTGAACATATACCAAAAATATTGAGGTCTACAATACATATATACGTAGTCCCTTATAACATCACTATCAAAGGATCCCACTCTAGATCCGCTGGTCTTTTCTTTTGGTAGACTCTGAGATCACTGTATCGCTCGTTACAACCATATTCAACTTCTCTTGAGTCCCTTTGTTAATCCTACTTGTTTGTTCTCTAAGTTGAACTACCATGTTCTAGCGTCCGAATCATGCGTGGAATTATCTAGCACGCTCGTCTTATGATAACATTCTCGTATAACACATGTAAAATTCGCCATCAAGGGTAATGGAATCCACAACGACATAGTGACCAACCTTCAGGTAAACCCGTTACTTATCAAAAATCGGATCTTATAGCCAAAGTAAAAGACTTTCATTAATCCAAGTACTAAGTACCCTTAATTATGTAGGGAAGTCCCAACTTCTTGATTCTTAAAATGCCGCCTCCTAAACTGTGGAGGAATATGGGCCACAAAATTTATGCCAGCCTAGTCATCCGATCATATTGGCAATATTGCCTCTACCTCAGCTGCTCTCGAGATTTCGCTCTGCTTCCTATATCATTACCTATGATAGGTCATGTACGACTCTCAAACCTCTATTCATCATTCTGAAGGTCTCTAAGGATTCTATCGACCCTAGTATAATACCTTCAGTAACACTCCAGTCCATTCTACTCACCGGTACCTCTTCCGGTAGTCCAATCATAAGTTTACTACGATCTCTTATGTCATTCTCCTACTTAGACTTAACTCTCAACACTCTCATTTCTGAGTACTGTAACTTATCGCTATGATACCATTTCTGTGATGCCCCCAAATCTGAGGTCAAAGATTCAGGTCGTCACATCATCATCCAACCATATCATACCTGTATTAACTTTACAACTCAACAATACATACGTCCAGACCTCAATCTTACGCACAAACAAGTTAGAGCCTCAGAAACGATAATCAAAAGTAACACTAAATATTACAATTCATTTGTAGAATCCAGAGTCTTACGCACTTCCACTTATACAACTATACTTGAAGACAAGTCTTACTATTACAGTTGAAAACCTATCAGACTTACTCTATAGTATTTATCAGGAACTAAATCATCTCCGGGGTAATTCTTCTACTCCTCTTCTGCTGGTGCGGAGTTAATCGGCCAAATTCTTCTCTTGCTGAAAAGTTTTTATAAAGCAAGAATGAGCTACATAATGCTCAGCAAGTTCACCATTTTATAAAATAATAATGTGGTTTATTTCGAAAATATTCCCAACTATATGGGTATATATCTCAGATTTCAAAACATAATTGGACAATGTATATGTTCGAGTTTGAATAAAACATCTATACTCACTAAGGAGCTTTAAGAATAACATATGAACCCTTTATAAGGTTCCCATTTCAATATATCTCAAGTTTGAAAATATATACATATGAGTATATCATTTTCGGCAAAACACTCTACGATTAACATACTGTACAGGGAATACATCATTGCAAACCTCTTTCCTTCCATTAGCTTAGAAGGTTTCCCATACAAAAACATTTCATTCTTTGAAACAATTGCAAGAGTGCACTAACACGTGCCAATCTTTATAGAAAATCTTGCAGTTCTAGATACTGCACGATGTCAATATTTTCTTTATCAATAACCACACTATCGGCAACTTGGCACTTAGGCCCAAGAAGCAGTGTTTGAGTATTTTTCTAAAATGGAGGATGGGACTGGAAGAAAACTTTAAAACCTGACAAGGATTGACGATGATCAGTCGCCACATCCAAGTCCAATAATCCGCGGGTCTTCTCTACCGGTAGAAGGATAGAAACTACATCCGTAACTATCCCCAGGTGAAAACTACATCCGTAATCACCCTCGATGAAAACTACATCCGTAATCATCCTTCGGCAACACCTGGGCCGGAATAATAATTGATGGACCGCCTGGCTCACGGCCGCTTACACATCCCGGGAATCGTTCGTCAACGGTTCCCACACCTGCCAGAGTCCCTTTTTCTTTTTCTTTTAAAACTTGATTTTGATCGAAAACTGAGTAATTGAGGTCCGACATCAGTCGATCGATGATTCCTGAAATCATACAAGAAGCAAACCTGACCGGGGGTTTTCGAAAATGTTTTGAGTTCGAAAGAGTTCGAGTTTGAAAGTGCTAAAGGTATCTTGGGTTAGCTTTGTCTTTAAAATAATGAACAATAATTAATAAATGATATTTAAAGATTTAATATTAATAATTAATAAAATAATTATTTAATAAATAAGCTTTTAATCCAAGATAGGTATTTTGAGTATTTACGAAGATATAAAAATAATTACTTGAGTATACGATACTCCCCGAATGACCCTTCGGGTTTTCGCAATTTAATTGCGATATAATAATATACCGCTCCCCGGTCAATAGTATATACGGACCGCTACGACCTCTATTGCTAGAGTCGTTGTCCGAAGAAAATATTTCATTCTAAGTTCAAGAGGTGCAAACATATATGTACTTATACATCTCAATTTCATCGATACTTCGATAAACATAAACATTTGATATGATTGAAAACTACAAACACAACAGTGAAAGTCCTTGTATATGTAAGTTTTGAAAAGTAAACTTGCCTTGGTGAGGTTGGGGTGGTCGAGCGTGCGGAATGAAATGATATATACATAAGCAATAACCGTTCGTTAGTACCTTAATCAATATCTCTTTAATTGCGGGGTTTTAGGGGGTACAAAATTAACTTAATGACTTCGTCTTATGACACTCTAGCCCCACTATAGGTTCATGTCATCACTCGATTATGCTTGTCACTTATTCGACTTAATTTGGTTACCATATCCGAATCATATCCATTACCCCTAAAATTACACTCCACTTATGACTTTTTCCCTTGCGCGAATTTTACTCTAGCATTTTTATAAAATTGAAAAATACAATTTTAATCCAATTCTTTTTGGGTAGCCTTCACCACTGCATTTTCTAGATTCTCTAATGTTTCCATGATCCTACATAAATTTTTAGGGGTTTAAACAGGGTTCACAAGGGGACCATTTAGTGCATCCCGGAATCCAGAAACACATTTCACTTCTCAGGCCATAACTCAAAATCTATACATCACCTAGTCATGAACCTTATATTTCTGGAAACTACATTAAAATACATTTCCAAAAATATATATTAAGACCTCAGGGGACAAGATTTGGGGGTTCAAAACCCTCTTACAAGACAGTTCAAGTTCCTGGAAAAATCTCAGCATGCTTATATCACTAAACCAACCAAGAATCTTACATCCACATCACAACCAACATCTAAATCACCAAGATCATACTTTATAACATACATGGAGATACATACACTAACCACAAGCTTAAAAATCACAACCACAACACTTAAACTCAAGATCTACATCATCCATAACTTATATGTCCAAGATTCACACTAACATCCATGGATCTAACATTAAACACCATAAATAATTCATGGCCAAGAGGGGATAGAGTTTTATACCTTCTTGATGTTCTTACAATCTCAAACAATCTTGGTTAACCTTGGGGAAGCCTTACTCTATGCTCACCATCTTCAATCTCACCAAAGAAATCAAGAACATGGAAGTGGGTTTCCTGACTGGAAAAACACGCCCCAAAGATCAGCCAAAACGAAGCCCTTGCACTCGTTTCCTGGTCGAGGCTCCTGAATGAAAGTTGTAGAGCGTCTTAACAGCTTTCTAATCATATAAAGAACAAAAACTTTCATTGAGTAATGAAGGCTCTAGGCCCGTTTTACTGAGATGTGTTCTGCTGGGCAGAATGGTTTTGTTCTTGGTTTTATGTTCTAATAATGCCATACACTTGATATATATCTATTTTTGGTTGGATGCATCTCATCCTTGCTAGGTGGCAACCTCTCATTGGCTCCTCTAGATTTCTTATCCACTTAAATTGCAACCAAGCCCTTTGCTAATTGCAACCAAGTCCTTGTCTCTTGTTTCTTGCACTTAAGTCCTTTTGTTTTGTTTTCTTTTCCACCGCCTTGATTTCCTTGTCGTTTCTTGAATAAAATAAATACGTTACAACTTATACGTTGCATATTATTGCTCTAATATAGCACAATACCTCGAACGAATATTAATTCCAACATCCCTTGTTTATTTCTCTTTATCTCAGAAAACGTTCTCCCGATTTCTCAAGCATTCTCTTTTCTCAATTCTAGGAGTTTATTCTCAATCCCTTTTCCCTCTCATAATATATCCTTCCTTAGACTCTTAATATACCATATCCTTAATCCATGATTCGCTCAATCGCTTAATCTCATTGTAAAGTTTCAGCGGTTTCTAGAACGTTTGTTTCACTTCCTCAGTGGTTTTCGTTCCAAATTCTCAAATCACTTATAATAAAATTCAAAAATATTAACTCCTCAATTCCTCAAATTAAATATCTCATTTCTTGATATTACTGATATATAATTCACTGATCGGTCAAATATTACACGAAAATAGAATTTGGAATTTCTGAATTCCGATCGCATTTACATACACTTATTTACTCCGTAGATTACTAATATAACTTCGGAATATCCACACTACGTCTCGTACATAGGTGGCATGAAAAATTTTCTTAATCCTCAAAATCACTATTCATCCACCAAATCACTATTCATTGATGCACTTCATCATAATAGGAAAAGTTTTAATTCTACCGAAATTTTGGGTTCTTACAATTATTACAACATATAACTAGTACACACGATATCAATAAACACGTCGGAACAGATGCTAATAGTCTTCGATAGGGTCATCGTCTCTGAGGTAAGCATACTAGTCCCGCTCAGTGCCCTGGTGCATTTTCTCCTTCCCCTTGAAACGAGAGGTGCTCAGCAAAAAAAACAATATCAACAACAAGAATGAGCAACTAGGTGCATTTTCTCCTTCGCCTTGTTCCACCTTTACTGAAAAACAATATTAACAACAAGAATGAGCAACTAGGTGTTCAACAAGTCCACTAACTCGCTCTCTCACTAACAAGGAAGGTGGAAAGAAAACAACTCTATTTATGAAAGATACTCGTATGCAGGCAAAATGCCATGGAAATACTTACTGATAAACTTAAACAACTTATCTCTGAATAAAGAAATTGGAATTTAAAACTTGAGATACCGGTCTTCTGCCTTTACGATACCCCACAGCGAGATCAACCACTGTGTCTCAAGTACCGCACACCCGTGATACCCCATAGCACGATCACTACTATGTCGCAGGTACCACTATATCGTTTTGTTAGCAAAAAGGTGGTTGAAAAGTCAACCTGGCATCATTTGTGCCAAAAATGTTAATATTTCTCTTTCGATACCACGAGTTTATTCCTCGTGTTGATCTGAAAGAAAATCCATGGGCCATCTCCCATGTTGACCAGTGAATTATAAGATTATTTCTCCGAATAAAAATTGTTTGATTTGGATTCCTATTCGATTCTGGCCGACCGCCAGTCTACACTTTGTACAAGACCGACCTGAACAATAGGCCGTCACAATAATTTCAAAAGAAAATAATTTATTATATTGACACGAACAATATGTCAGTATGAGACAATGAAATAACCACCTTGAACAAGTAAGGTTTGTTGATTAGAATAAATCATGTGGGGTTGTCTTGAATTAATAAGAACGACTCGATTCAGAAAGAAAACTTCCGAATACACTAGAGTAGGTATTTTAGGGGAAATTCTGATGATATACCATGCTCCTATTTACTTTTCTAATTGTATCTATTTTGATTCGAACAATGAATCAAATTTAAACATTGAAACAAAATTTATCAGATCTGGACAATAGATCCGATTCAAGTCAATAAAGTCTAAACTACCTCGATATATGAGCGTAGTTCTAACTGAATAATATTTATGGTCCATCTTGAACAATATGATGCCCTAGATTTCAATCTAAGTACGTTTTACGAATTTATCAAAATTTTGGAAATATCTCTATAATTTTTCTGAATCAATCACAGGATATTTAATAACGAACTGATAATCCAGAACATATCTTAACATAATAATATCTCAGCATTTCTCGAAATATTTCAAAAGGAGTGAGGGTCAGAAGGAACTTGCCTTGATCACGAAGTGGAATAAATGCAGATAAAATTTATACTCTACCCGTGAACTTGGCTTTGATCTACAGCTCGGGAATTATTCTCTAAAAATGGCAACCAGAAAAATATGAGAAATTCGTCAAACTAAAAATATTCCTGAACCGATAATATAATATTTAAAATTAAAATATCTCTTGAAGATATCCACAATAATTAACGGAATACAATTCCCGGATAATTAAGTCTCTCTTCGAACTCAGGAATTAAATCTCGAAAATATATCCTATTTTTAATATCCGTAAATCCGACTTAAAACGAAAATAGGGTTACGGCAATTAACGGCAATCCTCCATTTTTAAATCTCGTAAATAATAAAATATTACTCCGATTTTAGTCTCTAAAATAATCTGACTCGATTCGGTTAATTAAAATAAACCGGAAAAGTTAATTATAAATCTTCTAAAATAATATCGCTTTTTAATCCTATTTATTCACAATTATTCTTCTTTTATCGACAAATTAATAAATCTCTAATTTTTGTCCAAAAATCACAAAATAATTCTTTTTAACAATTTAATAATTAATCCATTAAACTCTTTATTTCTCACAATTTTAATAAATAATATCCCAAATTTCATAACTCCTTTTTATTTCTCAAAATTTTAAAATATTAACTCAATTATTAAAACCAAAATTTTAAAACATTCAACCTCTTTTTTATTTTATTATTATTAACTCTTTATTATTATTATTAAATCTATATTTATTTTATTATTATTATTATATATATTTATTCCTCGATATAAAACAGTCCAGAAAATTAAGACACCGCAGCGGTGCGTGGGGCCCACGCGCCACCGCCGCCTGCCGCCTCCCTCTCCCTGCTCTCTCTCTCTCTCTCTCTCTCTCTATATATATATATATCTCCATCTCTCTCTCGATCTCGTTTCAATCTCTCTCGTCTCCGTCTCCTCTCTCTCTCTCCGCCCGTCTCTCTCCGCCTCACTCTCTTTCTCCGTTCATCTCTTTTTCTCGTTGTCATCTCTCTCCCTCCCTTTCTCTTTTCCTCTCGAATACAATCTCGATCAATCTCTCGTTTTCTCTCAATCTCCACCACATCAATCTTTCTCTCGTCTCCATCCCCTCCCCGACTAAATCTCTCCCTCTACTCTCTCATTACTCCGATCATCTTTTCCCCGTACTCCTCCTTCTCGAACTCCCATCTCTCCTTTTAATCTCCCACTCTTGACCCACATCTATACTACCCCTGCCCGTCTCTCTCAACTCCGTTTAATCTCCCCGTTTCCGATTACAAAACACCGGCCATAACAATCAACGACAATTCCGACTTCTCCCTTGTAACTCCGGCAACAACCCTATAGAACCCCCCCTAACACTCCGATGAACACAAAACAAAACAACTCCCAACAAAACCATCAATCAGACTTCAAAATCGAAAAGAAAGAAGAAAAAGAAAAAAAATATTTTAACAAAAACAAATAAGTAAACTACCTGTGTGTACTTGATTTTGTAGAGAGAAAAGGGACCAGCTAATACTCTGTTTGTATATAATCATATGGTCGTGTTTTTTTTCTGTGAAAGAGTCATCTGTCTGTTTTGTAAGTAAGGATGTGGCCGGGTTGTTTCTGTTTTAAAGGAATAAAACGTGGGGGAACAAAAGAAAGTGCTCCACAAAAACATAATCATGTTTTGTAGGTGGATAATTATTTAAATTAAAAAAATTAAAACATGGGGGACAAAATGAAATGCTCCAATTTAGATTTTAGTGTTGTCTCATCAATAGTCCCGCTCCTTCCCTGCTGGCTAATTAGAACGGGACTCTAATTTTGTTTCCTAAAATAAATTCGACCCAAAACTAAAATTTTTTTTCCTAATAAATACCAATTAAATATAATTAAATAGATATAATATAATATTTACTTACATATAAAAATCTTAAAATTTTACAAAAACGCGCTAATTAAAATATACTAGTGCATCGCTCTTAATTAAAATTTAAATATCGAGTAGGAAAAATTTATTCGAAAAATTCGCGATTATTACAGTCTTCCCCCTTATAGGATTCCGTCCTCGGAATCAAAATTACGCACTAAACAATTCAGGATATTTATTCCTCATTTCGCTTTCTAATTCCCACGTGGCTTCCTCAACTTGGGGGTTTTTCCAAAGTACCTTCACTAAATTTACTCGCTTAGTTCTTAACTCTTGCACTTTGTAGTGTTGGATATGTACTGGTTGTTCCTCGTATGTCAAACCAGGACGAATTTCCACTGGTTCGTCGGTTATAACATGTTTGAAATCAGAATGGTATTCTCTTAACGCAGAAACATGAAACACATCATGAATATGCTGGAGGTCTGGAGGTAGGGCCAACTGATAAGCTAGTGGTCCTATTTTCTTAAGAATCTCAAAAGGTCCAATATATCTAGGGCTCAACTTGCCTTTCTTTCCGAATCTCATTACTCCCTTCCAAGGTGAAACTTTCAACATTTTATCTCCCACTTCAAATGCTTTGTCTTTTCTCTTTTGATTTGAATACTTCTTCTGCCGATCCTGGGCTGCAACTAACCTTTTTCGAATAACTTCGGTCGCTTGCTTAGTTTGTTGTAGAAGTTCTGGTCCTAGTATTTTTCTTTCTCCTACTTCATCCCAGTATAGAGGTGATCTACACTTTCTTCCGTACAATGCTTCATATGGTGCCATGCATATGCTGGAGTGGTAACTATTGTTGTAAGCAAACTCAACTAAGGGCAAATGATCATCCCAACTTCCTTTGAAATCAAGTGCATAGGCTCTTAACATATCCTCAACTATTTGAATTGTCCTCTCACTTTGTCCGTCAGTCTGTGGATGATATGCAGTGCTCAGATTTAACTTCGTGCCAAGACATTCCTGAAAACTCTTCCAAAATCGAGAAGTAAAACGGGCATCTCTATTAGATACAATTGAAATAGGCACTCTGTGACGAACCACAATTTCCTTTAGGTATATGTTCACCAATATTTCAACTGAGTACTTATCACTAATTGGTAGGAAATGCGCAGACTTAGTGAGTCGGTCGACAATAACCCAAATCGCATCATGGCTAGCTCTAGTTCGGGACAATCCTACGACAAAATTCATGGTAATATGTTCTCATTTCCACTCGGGTATCTCTAAGGGTTGTAAAAGTCCACTTGGTCGTTGATGTTCGGCTTTCACTTTCTGACAAGTCAAACACTTGCTTACCCATTCTGCAATCTCTCTCTTCATGTTAGGCCACCAATAATTCAGCTTGATGTCTTGATACATTTTTGTGCTCCCTGGGTGGATGGAATATTTCGAGTTATGCGCTTCGCTCATAATTTTTTCCTTCAATTCTGTAACATTAGGAATCCATATTATCGATGCAAATCGCTTAATTCCCTTATCATCTTTTGAACTTAGAAATTCTTCTCCGGTCAACTCTGATCTTCTTTCTTCCATTACTTGTTCCTGACAACGGCGAATCTTTTCGAGTAACTCTGGTTGAAACTGAATGTTGTAAACTCTTTCATTGTTTTGAATTGGGACCTTGACTTCTAATTCCATTCTCTCAAATTCTCTGACCAATTCTTCTGAGGTTGTCAACAGGTTGAGTCTTTCCTTTCTACTTAAAGCATCAGCTACAACGTTAGCCTTCCCTGGGTGGTATTTTATCAAGGAATCATAGTCTTTGATCAATTCTAACCATCTTCTCTGTCTCATGTTTAATTCCTTCTGTGTGAATATATACTTTAAGCTCTTGTGATCCGTGTAAATCTCGCATTTCTCTCCATAAAGGTAATGTCTCCAAATCTTGAGGGCAAAAACAATAGTAGCAAGTTCCAAATCGTGAATAGGGTAACAGGACTCATATTCCTTCAGTTGTCGAGAGGCGTGAGCTATTACTTTCTCGTGTTGCATCAGAACACATCATAAACCCTTGTGAGAGGCATCGCTGAAAATCATGAAATCGCCTTTCTCATCGGGTAAGGTCAACACTGGGGCAGTAGTCAATCTCTTCTTCAATTCTTGAAAACCAAAACCAAACGGAGGTGTTCAGCATGTTCCTCAGGAGACTTCGAATATATCAAGATGTCATCAATAAATACAATCACGAACTTGTCCAAGTACCTCTTGAACACACGATTCATCAAGTCCATAAAAGCAGCTGGCGCATTCGTCAATCCAAAAGACATGACTAGGAACTCGTAATGGCCATACCGAGTCCTAAAGGCAGTCTTAGGAATATCCTCAGGCTTGATCTTTAGTTGATGATAGCCGGATCTCAAATCAATCTTCGAAAAATATGTAGCCCCCTTAAGTTGGTCAAACAGATCATCGATTCGAGGAAGAGGGTACTTGTTCTTGATGGTCATCTTGTTCAGTTCACGATAATCAATACATAGTCGCATAGATCCATCCTCCTTCTTCACGAACAATACTGGAGCTCCCCACGGGGATACACTTGGTCTGATCACACCTTTATCTAGTAATTCTTGCAGTTGTGTTGCCAATTCCTTCATTTCCACTGGTGCCATTCTGTACGGCGCCTTTGAGATTGGTGCGGTTCCTGGTGCTAGGTCGATTGTGAATTTTATCTCTCGATTTGGTGGAATTCCCGGCAACTCGTCAGGAAAAACATCTTTAAATTGATTAACTACGGGGATCTCTTCGATCGTAGGGGTCTGCTTCTCGGTATCTATCACATGAGCCAAATAGGCTTGACATCCTTGCCGAAATAATCTTTTAGCTTGAATTATTGACAGGAAATCCTTAGTTGGTTTCCGTCCATGAAACGGAATTCTTATACCATTAGGTCCACCTAAACTGACCCTCTTACGACGACAATTTATTTGAGCATCATAACGTGATAACCAATCCATTCCTAGGATTACGTCAAATTCTCGTAACTTAAAAGGAATGAGGTCTGCGTCAAAACGTTGCCCATGTATCTCTATGGAACAATTCAGACATAATCGGTTTACTGGTGTAACTTCCTGATTAGCTACTTCTATGTTCACTGGGCACAGACTCAAGATTAAGCTTATACATGAAGTTCTCAAAAATAAAAGATTTGGTAGCTCCTCAAAAACTAGAACACACGCATCCTTAGAATTTACTAAAAGCGTACCTACGATCACATCGCTGTTATCAATGGCATCTCTCACTATCATGTTGAATGTTCTTGCGGTCGACTTGTTGCTCCGATTGTCAAATCTCTTCATAAAATTACTCCCACTACTCTGAAACTTCCTCTTGTTCCCATCTCTATCCTTCGGTTACAACTCACTCCCACTTTCGACTATAGCCGCTTTCTAAACTAATATTGCATAATTGGTGATTTCAAACACGTCGACTCGATTCTGTATCCAGGGCTTCAATCCTTGTTGGAAATGCTTAGCTCTCTTTTCTTCGGTGTCTACTTGATAAGGTCCGAACCTTACGAGTTCTGAAAACTTAGCTTCATAATCATCAACAGTCATCGTCCCTTGATTGAGTTCTAAAAACTTAATTTTCATCTGATTCTCAAAATACTCAGGAAAATACCTTTCCAGGAACAACTCTTTAAATCTAGTCCAAGGTATAACCGTATTACCTTCCATTGCTCTCTTTGCTTCCCACTAGTAATTTGATTCACTTTTCACTATTTACATAGCAACGATGATAGTTCTAGCTTATGCAACACTGTATCGTGAAAATATTCTTCATTTCTCTCAGCCAATCTCTCATTTCTCATTTCTTTAGAATTAGTAATCCTTTTTGGTCTCAACAATCTCTTACTACCAATAAGTCTTAATAGTGATGGTATAGTTTGAGTTTCTCAATCGTAAAATGCATTTCTTCTCATAGGGTCTTCTCATTTTAACGAAAATTAAGGGGTTTTGCTTCTACTTTATGACCCAAATATTCTCACTTTTATTCTTAACTGAGGTGTGGTTTCTTAAAGAAATATTATAGGTATATAGAGGTAAAACAACTGTCGTACTCGTGGTAAGAAAATTTTACAAAATACGATAAGCCACGCCTTAAGGGTTTGAAGTATCACAACTAGTTATGTAGTGATATAAAACAGGTGTTAGGACAAGTATGCAACATAAATCATGGTGAATTCTTTAATGACTCAATAAAGATATCTCTAATTAATTATATCTATATCGCTTCTCATTCACTTCTAAAAGATACAATCTTGCCTTCACGATTCCCTGGCAAAGATATAATTCGTGTAGTAATCTACGAAATAGATAGATGGTAGCATTTATAATAGTACCAATCCTCTTATTAGGTTGGAGAAAGCTCGATATAATCTAATTCATAGGACTTTCCACCAACTCCACTAAGAGAAAAGCTCATGGTCATGTTAAATTTCTCAACATTAATCTCAAAACTTCCAAAGTTTAAGTCGTCGTTCAACTAATAAATTCAGAAGAAAGATAGGGAAAACATGCATTACTGTTCTCATCCCTTTTCTTAATGAGAAAAAAACGATCACTCTTTCACCAACGTGTAATATATCATCAATGTATAATCGGTATCGATTCGCGTCACTCTTTTAAAGGATTAAGTTCAATGATTGCTCCATAATCAAACCAATGTCTTAAAACCTTAATATACTCCCATGACACACCACGTAGGGTTTCGAAGATCTAACTAACGAGTTTACGCAAAGGTCTATTTCTATTTAGAAATTGTCACTCCAACTTGAGTTGTTGAAATTTCCATTTCTGGAAGAGAAGTTTCATCATTTTCAAATTTTCGTATACCACTTTTAGAATTCTTAGGCCCCAATCATTATAGGATCCATAAGAACATTGAATAGAGATAACTCATAAGGAATAAATGTTAAACACCACATGCGCATGCTCAATTCTTGATGGTGAGAATCTTTTATGGAAGGATTAATTGAGAGATCATTATGATCATTGAACATTTGTTTTGTTGCATGTATCATTAGGACAACCGTCATAGTACGCAAGGTGGCTAGCCTTAGGTACTCTAATAACAAACAACAGTACAGATGGTGGCGTCCCACCAGACTTCTATCACAGAGACAGATAGTCTTCCCCTGTATAAATAGGGTTGTTCATCTTAGTATCACAAAGTGTGTCAAATATAGGAAGGGATATAAAAGAGGTTTATATTTATAGAAGTACATAGTGCTCTGTAAATGAACCTCTGAATAATATAGGTCCTTTCAAACAGGATAGATATTGCCTGAGTAAATTTGAATGATAGAAATCATCGATAATCATTGTTAAGGAAGTTATTTAAGGAACGATTTCCAAGTACAGAATAAGCTCTTAGGAACAACTATCGATTCTCGAATAAAAGCGACACTCGTAGACTCCGGAGGTAGACATCTACAAAAGTAAATAGTTTCGCTCAGAAATAGGTTCTAATCGACTAGATACGTATATACATATAATTAAACGTGTAAGGCACTTAGTGCTAAAATCTCAACGTCGTGTAATACCTCAAAACTCTCACGTTGTGTTATAATTCTAGGCTCGTACGATTCCTAAAAATATAACTAACGCTCTGATACCAAGCTGTGACGCCCCCAAATCCACTGTTTGTAGACTTAGGTCGCCACTTACCGTCAATACCTGCCTTATTCAAAAATACAATACAACGCATAATAAACATGAAGGTTTTATCGTACATCAGTGGTTCCATCCCACAAGTCCAAGCATCGACAAGTCTCAGAATTATTACAACATATAAATAGTACACACGATATCAATAAACACGTCGGAACAGATGCTAATAGTCTTCGATAGGGTCATCGTCTCTGAGGTAAGCATACTAGTCCCGCTCAGTGCCCTGGTGCATTTTCTCCTTCCCCTTGAAACGAGAGGTGCTCAGCAAAAAAAAAAAACAATATCAACAACAAGAATGAGCAACTAGGTGCATTTTCTCCTTCGCCTTGTTCCACCTTTACTGAAAGACAATATTAACAACAAGAATGAGCAACTAGGTGCTCAGCAAGTCCACTGACTCGCTCTCTCACTAACAAGGAAGGTGGAAAAAAAACAACTCTATTTATGAAAGATACTCGTATGCAGGCAAAATGCCATGGAAATACTTATTGATAAACTTAAACAACTTATCTCTGAATAAAGAAATTGGAATTTAAAACTTGAGATACCGGTCTTCCGCCTTTACGATACCCCACAGCGAGATCAACCACTGTGTCTCAAGTACCGCACACCCGTGATACCCCATAGCACGATCACTACTATGTCAGAAGGAACTTGCCTTGATCTTGAAGTGCAATAAATGCAGATAAAATTTATACTCTACCCGTGAACTTGGCTTTGATCTACAGCTCGGGAATTATTCTCTAAAAATGGCAACCAGAAAAATATGAGAAATTCGTCAAACTAAAAATATTCCTGAACCGATAATATAATATTTAAAATTAAAATATCTCTTGAAGATATCCACAATAATTAACGAAAAACAATTCCCGGATAATTAAGTCTCTCTTCGAACTCAGGAATTAAATCTCGAAAAGATATCCTATTTTTAATATCCGTAAATCCGACTTAAAACGAAAATAGGGTTACGGCAATTAACGGCAATCCTCCATTTTTAAATCACGTAAATAATTAAATATTACTCCGATTTTAGTCTCTACAATAATCTGACTCGATTCGGTTAATTAAAATAAACCGGAAAAGCTAATTATAAATCTTCTAAAATAATACCGCTTTTTAATCATTTTTATTCACAATTATGCTTCTTTTATCGACAAATTAATAAATCTCTAATTTTTGTCTAAAAATCACAAAATAATTCTTTTTAACAATTTAATAATTAATCCATTAAACTCTTTATTTCTCACAATTTTAATAAATAATATCCCAAATTTCATAACTCCTTTTTATTTCTCAAAATTTTAAAATATTAACTCAATTATTAAAACCAAAATTTTAAAACATTCAACCTCTTTTTTATTTTATTATTATTAACTCTTTATTATTATTATTATTAAATATATATTTATTATATATATATATATATATATATATATATGTATATTTATATATTTATTCCTCAATATAAAACAGTCCAGAAAATTAACATCGCAGCGGCGCGTGGGGGCCACGCGCCACCGCCGCCTGCCGCCTCCCTCCCCCTGCTCTTTCTCGCCTCCAACCTCTCTCTCTCTCTCTCTCTCTATATATATATATATATATATATATATATATATATATATCTATCTCTCTCCATCTCTCTCTCGATCTCGTTTCAATCTCTCTCGTCTCCGTCTCCTCTCTCTCTCTCTCCGCCCGTCTCTCTCCGCCTCACTCTCTTTCTCCGTTCATCTCTTTTTCTAGTTGTCATCTCTCTCCCTCCCTTTCTCTTTTCCTCTCGAATAAAATCTCGATCAATCTCTCGTTTTCTCTCAATCTCCACCACATCAATCTTTCTTTCGTCTCCATCCCCTCCCCGACTAAATCTCTCCCTCTACTCTCTCATTACTCCGATCATCTTTTCCCCGTACTCCTCCTTCTCGAACTCCTATCTCTCCTTTTAATCTCCCACTATTGACCCACATCTATACTACCCCTGCCCGTCTCTCTCAACTCCGTTTAATCTCCCCGTTTCCGATTACAAAACACCGGCCATAACAGTCAACGACAATTCCGACTTCTCCCTTGTAACTCCGGCAACAACCCTATAGAACCCCCCTAACACTCCGATGAACACACAACAAAAGAACTCCCAACAAAACCATCAATCAGACTTCAAAATCGAAAAGAAAGAAGAAAAAGAAAAAAAAATATTTTAACAAAAACAAATAAGTAAACTACCTGTGTTTACTTGATTTTGTAGAGAGAAAAGAGACCAGCTAATACTCTGTTTGTATATAATTATAGGGTCGTGTTTTTTTTTCTATGAAAGAGTCATCTATCTGTTTTGTAAGTAAGGATGTGGCCGGGTTGTTTCTGTTTTAAAGGAATAAAACGTGGGGGAACAAAAGAAAGTGCTCCATAAAAACATAATCATGTTTTGTAGGTGGATAATTATTTAAATTAAAAAAATTAAAACATGGGGGACAAAATGAAATGCTCCAATTTAGATTTTAGTGTTGTCTCATCAATAGTCCCGCTCCTTCCCTGCTGGCTAATTAAAACGGGACTCTAATTTTATTTCCTAAAATAAATTCGACCCAAAACTAAAATTTTATTTTCCTAATAAATACCAATTAAATATAATTAAATAGATGTAATATAATATTTACTTACATATAAAAATCTTAAAATTTTACAAAAACGTGCTAATTAAAATATACTAGTGCATCGCTCTTAATTAAAATTTAAATATCGAGTAGGAAAAATTTATTCGAAAAATTCGCGGTTATTACAATTATTATCATGATCATCATCAACATCATTATTATTAATATTTTAACTTAAAAAAAATTAAATAATGTTAAATTAATTTAAGAGACGCCTTTAAAAACTAAATTAAGAAATATACATTCTTTATCAACTAAAAATTATCGAATGGTATACTAACCCCCACATCTTATTCTTAATAATTTTAAAAAAATTATTAAATATATAAAATTATGTAGTTGAATTAGTTATTTTAGTTTTAAATAAATTACTAATTGATATCGAGAAAAATTGTAACAAAATATAATTTTCATAATTTTGTAACTTTCCGATCTTTATAACTATAATTTTCACTCATTTTA
Source organism: Saposhnikovia divaricata (assembly GCA_036435485.1). Taxonomy (NCBI): domain Eukaryota; kingdom Viridiplantae; phylum Streptophyta; class Magnoliopsida; order Apiales; family Apiaceae; genus Saposhnikovia; species Saposhnikovia divaricata. The sequence continues at coordinate 129,002,383 of CM071594.1, read as the reverse complement.
ATATAAATTTTTTATATGTTTGTTTTCTTAATCAAACTTTTTATGAACTGAGAATTAAAAATTTGTACAAAAATGATTTTTAAGATTTTGCATTTTTGCCCTCAATTTGACTCTGTCTAATTTTATACAAAATGATGTTGTGCAATGAATTTTTAATCAATTTAAAATAATAATTTATTTTAATCAACAATTCTTGGTGGTGTGGTGAGTCAAAAATTGTCAACAATTATAAAGCATCCAATACATCCATACATCTATTTCTATGACCTAAACAAAAGCTGGCTAAGAAAAACATATTAATTTACTACCTTAAAACATAAAAATCACTTTACAGTACCTTAGCCCCTTTTATAGGCCCATGCAAACTAAGACTCTCTTTTATAGGCCCGCAATACTAAGACTCAGATCACCACCATGTGCAAGAACCAAATTAATAATTCATTATACATCAAACATAAGCAAAAGAACAGCCATTAGAAAAAGATAGCCAAAGAGATATACACTTTGTAAGGTTGCATATCTCCTAATCTAATATACACTTTGAGCTTGTCCAGTTGTCCCTACCTTTGAAAGAGAGATAGCCGTAGCCTAACTATAGTTACTCAGAACTCATGATGAAACCACATTCAGACCACCACTTCTACTACTTGGTTTTGTCATGTTCCTTCATTTTTCACTCTCCAGTATAAGCTTTATCATACACCTTCAACTCCTTAAAGTCAACCCTTGATTTATTAAAAGACTCGCAAATTCCATGGCTAATCCACCATGAGCGGACTTTCACCAGTTTAACTACATGAAATTTATTTAGGTCTAGACCTCTTTGCTTAGGCTTATAGAAACATCATCTAGTTTTGGACTCGATCAAACTGATTTCCTATTGAGAAAGGAACCTACAGTATTATTTAGAGATGCAACTTTGAGCATTTTACCTTTAGCATATCCAGAGAGGAAAGACCTGCCAACAGCTGAAAAAATTGAATCTCTTCCATCGTAGACATCCGTAAGCTCCTTTTGCACTATAATGATGGATCTTGCATAAGTAAGATATTTTGACACAAACACACATACTGAATGTCCCCACCTTCAGCAAATAACACACATCCAGTGAAGTAATTTTTTCAGCACTTTTCTTCTCTTAGGCACCTTCATTGTGGTTACTGTTCATTATCATGAGCTCAAGGCTCATATCAGCAACTCGGACACCTTTTTTTATCAAAAGTCTCAATTGCTTTATATTACATGTACCATTTGAGAGATGTATTTTATTTTATTCATGATATATCTGAGGTTTAGAAATTGCTAAAGTTGCACAGCTGCTGCCATCATCATAATCACTTCTAGGATTTGATTTTTTTGGCACGGAAGAGTGTGATATATATGATAGTTACTTGGATCTACTCCCATGCGTATAAACCTTCTATTCAAGTGAAAATTCCAATATTTTTTCATTTCATTATTAGTATGCTCAGGTGACCTTTCGGCAAATAACGACATCCCCAACATATTTCACCAAATAATTAATAAGTGGTTGATAACGTGTATTTTATACATGTTTTGTCTTTTATTCTTCTGCATTTTTGTTAGTTTCGAATGTTGTTTTATTAATATTTGTTATGTTTTTCATCTTTCAGTGCCTCGTGCTTAATTGTTGAAAAGATGGCTTAATTTGGGCATGAAAGCGAAGATTATTCAAGAGGGAAGTTAGAAGATGAAAGCTCGCGATGTCGAGAGGTGTTTAGAGCATCTCCAAGAGGCTCTCTATTGTAGCTTTTAACTCAAAAAATGAGGAGAAAGAATAAAAATCAAGCTCCAAGAGACTCTTAGAGGCTCTTCAAAAAGTTAAGAGCTTCTTCTCTCTCCTCTATTTTAGGAGCAACTAGTAGCTCTTAAAATAATATTTTATTAGTAAAATAATGATTCTTCTCTCTCATCTATTGATTGTTTGTCCAAATGGAATTGAAATACGAATAAAATATAAAATAAAGAGTCATAATAGAGAGCATTGTTGGAGTTGACACACAAATCAATGTAATAACTTGCTAAGAGCTTAATTGTTTATAATATATTTAGGAGTGAGCTAAGAGACTCTTGGAGATGCTCTTAATGTATTATCTTAAAGATTTTATCTAGTACGGGCTGATGTACGACCGTTCGACAGGCCGTTCAAAGGAGCAGATTTTCTGTACGGGCAGCTGTATTGCCGTTCAACAGGCCGTACAGAACCTGCTGTGTATTAAAAGAAGGCTCATAACATCTTATCTAACATCTCTCATAACTTTTAACCTAACTTCACTTCATCTAACCTAGCCTCTTCAAGGTCCATTCAATTAGGGTTAGTAGAGCTCTAGAGAAACATCAATTACTCATAATCTAGCATTGATTATGAGTAACTAACTCCATATATTTGGCTCGAGGAGGAATTCTTGTACTAAACCCACTTCAATTTAAGTAAGATTTATTTAACTCTATCCTGAATGCTTGTGATGTATTGTTTATGATTTTGCTTGGAGATTTGTAAGTTGCTTCAATTTTCTCTTCTTGTAATATTAATTGCTAATTGTTTGTGCTAATACGTAATCGGTAGTGCATTCATTATAGTAGCACAAGATTTAGTGTACCTAAATCCTCAAGATTCAAGTGCAAATACCTAGGTTGAGCTTCTCATCCTTGGGTTTGTCCTAACCTCTCTTTGATTGATTCCTTGATTTGGTTAAATTGGTAGTGCTTCACTATTGGTTGCTAGTATCAAGAGAACTAATTTATGTGCTTCACTAAATTAGTGTTTATAGAAGAGAAATAAGTGATTGTGTGCTTCACCAATTATCTTGGTTAGATAGAGTTGGATATATTTGCTTGTTGTTGGGTTGAAGTGCTTGATTTTCCATTAACCTTGGGTCGAATATCCCTATATCTTGCTAATTCACTCATTGTGTTGTGTTGGTAAATTTGGATGTTTGTCATTAACATAGTTGTATTTCTATAGCAATTTATTTCTTGTATTCAAGGTGTTCGATAAAACACCTTAACCAAACTCAAAACCCCCCATTTACACACTTCTAGATTGAAAGAGATAATCTACTCGAAATCAATATTGATAGTCCTTCCCTGTGAACGAACTACGAAAAACACTACCTTCAAATTCACTCATTGTGTTGTGTTGGTAAATTTGGATGTTTGTCATTAACATAGTTGTATTTCTATAGCAATTTATTTCTTGTATTCAAGGTGTTCAATAAAATACCTTAACCAAACTCAAAACCCCCCATTTACACACTTCTAGATTGAAAGAGATAATCTACTCGAAATCAATATTGATAGTCCTTCCCTGTGAACGAACTACGAAAAACACTACCTTCAAATTGGCGCCGCTGCCGGGGAAGGCAACAATATTAATTTTGAGTTAATTGTTTCTTATATTTTAGAATTTATCTTTGTATATAGTTTTTTTTTTCTTTCTTTGTTTTTTTTATTGGTGTGTCTTCATGTTTATTGGATATAGACATTAACTAACTCTTTCCGGAGATGATGGATAACTATTTTGGTTGGAATAACGCTCAAGATTTCACCTATGATCAAGAACGATATCAAGATTTTAATTCTTTTCAGAATTATAATGCGTATCAGGTGAATTCTTTATATTCTACAAACTCATGCTATGCTCCTTACCCTCCTAGCATCGATTATTCATATGCTTGTGAAAATCAATGTTATGATCCGCAATATAATTCCCAAGACCATCAAGGGTCTTCTTCATCTTCCTTATCATCATTAGAGGAGATGATAAACCAAATGGCGGCAAACAACCTCCAACTTGCTTTTGAAAATCGATGCTATGATATGCAATATAATTCCTAAGACCATCAAGGGTCTTCTTCATCTACATTGTCATCACTTGAAGAAATGATGAAGCAAATGGCGGCAAACAACCTCCAATTTCAAAACACCACTTATCAAAGTATATCCAACTTGGAAAAGAACACTTCTCAAATCATATCCAATTTAGAAAAAGCAAATGAGCTAACTAGACGAAACCGTGAGTCGATTAGAGGAGGTCAATTCTCCTACTAATCACGATTCTTGTTTTGTAATTAATGAAAATATTGTGCATAATGAATTTGCTTGTTTAGTTGACGATTGCCCTAGGCTTAATGATGATAAATTGGATGCAGTTGAGGATCTACCAAATTTAGAAAATACTTTTGTGCTTAATGAATTGGTAGATGAGATAAAAATTGATGAATGTCCAATTAAAATTGAGAAGGAATTTGAGCTTAAGATTGATGAGGTTGAAATTTTTGCTTGGGTATATATGGATCCAATTTTGGAACATTTTTTGAGTCGTAGTTATAATGATTATTCTGATGATTTTTCTAACTACTTTTCTTTTTCAAAGTCTCTTGAAGATGTGAAGATCATAAAAATATTTTTATATTTTTATGGATCAAAGGTATATTTGCACACCTTATTTTTATTATTGATTCGTAGGTATGTGCATTTATTTGCTTTTTCACCTCATTAGTTATAATACTTTTATAAATAAGTCGAGCCAACGATAGGAAACAAGGCGCTTTTTGGGAGGCAACCCAAGGTACGCATGTATTTATATATTTTTATGCGTGTGTTAGATTTTGTTTCTCGCTTGCATTTATGTAGGATGTTATGTGTATTGTGGATTTGAGGATTGATCTAAATATTAGTGAGTGGTATTTTCTTTTTCATCTATTTTAATTCATAGAAAATAACCCCAAAATATATATATATATATATATATATATATATATATATATATATATATATATATTATAATAATTAATTATTATATGTTTTTGTGGTGTGACTAATGGATTTTATAATAAGTTTTCAAAAAAAAATTGCAATAATAATGTCACGCTCAATAATATTTAGTATCGTTAATTATAGTTTTGATAATTTTTAAATTTGTTCCACTCGTGCCTTGATGTGTTTGTTTCATGTTTTCAGGAATTGGTAATTTATTCAAGCATTCAAGGATATGTGGGAATTTTCTGTGCAAAGAAAAAAAAATATGTTTTTGTAAAATTTCAGGGCTGCACGGGCTGTCGTACGGGGTGCAGACCATGCAACAAGCCGTGCAACAGCTTGTACAATTTTTTTGCTTCTTCTGTCCATAACTTAGTGCAAAATATGGGGGTCCAAAATAATCTACCCACTTCCTTGCACGGCCGTGCATCTTTCTAAAAAAAAAAGAGCAACAATCCCGTATCCTCTCCTGTTTCAATTCGCACCCCTGCCACACCAGTCGCCACCAACGCAGCATCTACCCTCGCCATTTTCCAATTTCAAGCCCCTACACAACCCAAACAGAACCCTCCCCTGTTCAAACACCACTACACCACCTCGTTCCACCTCCTCCTTTCGACCAAGCCAACCCAAAATCCGACCATCTCACTCCTCCAATTCGCCCTCCCTCAATCGTTCACACCTGCGCCATTAATCTCGCCTCCACCATACACCACTCAGCCTGCATACCAACCTTTTCATCACCTCTAGTCCTTCACCACTACAACAACCTCGCCTGCAATTCCCCCACTCCCTTTTTCCTTTACTGCAACTCCTTTTCCTCGTCCACTTCAACCTCCTCACTCCGTTCTTTTTTTTTTTTCCAGAATTCACCGAACTACACCTCACCACCACTGCTACGCATTTCCCCTCTTTCCCGTTCACCACCACTACCCTTTCACCTCCATCCCACCGTTGTCCGTTCCGCTGCAACACCACAACAATTCTCGCCTGCTACCATCCACCCATTTCAAACCCATCTTCACCCACCGCTCTTCACCTCCTGCAATCACCAAGCCACTCCCCTTCCTCCTTTCTTCCACCTGCACCTCCCTCCTCTCACCCCTCTCTTCATCCTCCTCACGCCAATTCCCCCACCCCCTCCCCCCCCGTTTTGCCCCTCCTTTTGCACCACTAGCCCCCGTTCCCTGTTTTTCTTTTCTTTTTTTTTTTTTTAGTTTTTTTGTTTTGTATTTTTAGTTTTTTGTTTTTTAGTTTTATTTTTTTTTGTTTTATTTCTTTTTATTCATTTTTTTTAATTTTAATTTTTTTTTATAAATTCAGAAATCAATTTAAATTTACTTTATTTTGATTTTTGATTTTATTATTAATTAGTTAGTTCTTTTTGTTTTGTTTTATTTTATTTTGTTTTATTTACTTTTATTCACTTCTTCTTTCATTTTAATTTTGATTTTAATTTTCTAAACTAAATTTTTTTTATAAATTCAGAAATGAATTTAAATTTAATTTATTTTGATTTTTGATTTTATTTTTAATTGGTTAGTGATTTATTTTATTTTATTTTATTTTATCTTTTCTTTTCTTTTTTTTTTTCAAAAAAAAAATAAATAAAAATCAAAAACCAAAATTTAATTCTTTTTAATTTTGATTTTAGTTTTTAATTTTCTAAACTAAGTAATTATTTTATTTTAGTTTTACTTTTAAATTTGATTTTTGATTTTATTTTATTTTTAGTTTTTAATTTGATTTTTGCTTTTATTATTATTTCAGTTTTAAATTTGATTTGATTTTTATTTGATTTTTTTTATTAATTGGTTGGTTATTTTATTTTATTTTATTTTATTTAAAAAAACAAAAACAAATATTTTATTTTATTTTATTTTATTTCTATTTCCTTAATTAGTGTATTACAGTGCTTTGTAGGGTGTTGGATTTTGGCTTGTTGATTATTTTCGTTGGGATGATGGTGATTGGTGGCATTTATTCAATTCTTGACGTGCAATTTCGGAGTTGGATTTTGGCAAATATGAGTGGTGCTCCCGGTCCTTGTTATTTATTTTTAGGGAAGTTCTCTTTCACTCATATCTCTACTTCGTTTTTATTATCATGCATGAGGACATGCCATGTTTTAAGTGGGGGAAGGTTTGTTTATGTTTATCATTGTAGTATAGTATGTAGCTAGTATTAGTAATATCTTTTGTTTTATTTGATGTCCGTTTCGTTTTCTTTGGGAAATATGTTTAGTCATGAGCGTGTTCACTTGTTTGTAAAATTTATGACATTGTGAGCTTGTAGCCTTGTTTTCTCCTATTTCGTGCCTAGCATTACCAATTTGATGTGAATCTATAAGTTTGATGCACCTCTTTTGCACACGCACACACTTGAAATGGCATGAAGAGTCTAGATGTTTGTAATTAAATTGTGAGCATGACGATTATCTATTAGAATGCATGGAATCAAATCGAGACGATGTTATTACAACTTAAACCTTGTGAGGCCTTGAACGATGATTCTTTTGCTTATGTGTTGCTCCCTCTTTATGTGTGTTTGTTGCTCTAGGGCTTGCATTAAACCTTCATTCATGGATGCACCATAATAAGAAAATTCTATTTAGGATAACCTTTTTGGCCTTTTTAGCTTGTGAACCATGAAAATAATCCCTAGTTACCCCTTTGAAGCTTATATTCATATTTTTCTTCGTCACTTTCCCCCTTTTATACATGAGCCATAGCCAAATACTTCACTCTCGACCTAGTTGAGCTAGTTGAGTCTTGGAAAGAATTGATTGATGAGCATGTGAATTTGGAGAAGTTGTGAAGAGGAAGGATTCTAATTATCGTAAGTGGGAACTAGTTTGATATGCATGTTAGATGTGGTTCAAGCTTCTTTGTAATAATTATATATGTAATGCATCCCTTTTGCTAAAAAAATTAAAGGGGTATGTAAAAAAAAAAGAGAGAGAGAAAGAAAAATAGAAAAAAAAGAAATAAATCCTTGTACTTTATTTTGTTTTAATTTTCTTGGTAAATGTGGTTGTGTTTTGTAATTGTAAATGAGTGAAGACATTCTTTAGTTTGAGAATTTGGTGGATGAAGCGAGCAAGCGTCATTTTGACTCAACTAGCGAGACTTTTACGCCTTCCTTGAACTTAAATTTTCACACCTTCACCCAAGCCTCATTACAACCCATTTTATGAATTCCTTATTTTTGGTGCAATCCGGAATTTAGGTGAACATGCAAGGTCAAGTAGAGCGCATGCATTTAGCCTTGGAGTTGAGTGAAATCTCTAGCCCATACTTGTGTGATACATAATTGAGAGATGTGAGATTTTTCACCATACAATTTCATCTTCTTAATGCGAAGCCATGTATGCTTTGTGATAATCTTGTCTAGTGCTCAGGATTGACGTGCATTCATTCTATCTTTAATGTCTTTGTTACATCTTGCACAAGGTGTGTTATCTTGATTCTTGAATTGGTTGTTAGATCGTTTTAGTGGATGACAAGGTGAATAGCTCTATATGTTTGATTTTAGTTACAAGTAGACGACTCGGATATGTGAGTGTAGTAGTTAGCTTAATTAGTAGGTATTGTTAATTTTTTGTTTGTTAGTGACTTTTGTGATTTTGTGGGTACATCATCTATAAACCCTCACGAGACCTCACTTGTCCACTAGGGCTACCTAGGGGTTCTAAGGGCTTGTTGCATATGCCAAATGCAACCGTGATCACCTACGGAAGTGGTACTAGTTAGGAGTATATGGTTATGTTAATTTTAGTTTGCTCGGGACTAGCAAAGTTTAAGTGGGGGAAGATTTGATAACGTATATTTTATACACGTTTTGTCTTTTATTCTTCTGCATTTTTGTTAGTTTCGAATGTTGTTTATTAATATTTGTTATGTTTTTCATCTTTCAGTGCCTCATGCTTAATTGTTGAAAAGATGGCTTAATTTGGGCATGAAAGCGAAGATTATTCAAGAGGGAAGTTAGAAGATGAAAGCTCGCGATGTCGGGAGGTGTTTAATGTATTATCTTGAAGATTTTATCTCGTACGGGCTGATGTACGGCCGTTCGACAGGCCGTTCAAAGGATCAGATTTTCTGTACGGGCAGCTGTACGGCCGTTCAACAGGCCGTACAGAACCTGCTGTGTATTAAAAGAAGGCTCATAACATCTTATATAACATCTCTCATAACTTCTAACCTAACTTCACTTCATCTAACCTAGCCTCTTCAAGGTCCATTCAATTAGGGTTAGTAGAGCTCTAGAGAAACATCAATTACTCATAATCTAGCATTGATTATGAGTAACTAACTCCATATATTTGGCTCAAGGAGGAATTCTTGTACTAAACCCACTTCAATTTAAGTAAGATTTATTTAACTCTATCTTGAATGCTTGTGATGTATTGTTTATGATTTTGGTTGGAGATTTGTAAGTTGCTTCAATTTTCTCTTCTTGTAATATCAATTGCTAATTGTTTGTGCTAATACTTAATCGTTAGTGCATTCATTATAGTAGCTCAAGATTTAGTGTACCTAAATCCTCAAGATTCAAGTGCAAATACCTAGGTTGAGCTTCTCATCCTTGGGTTTGTCCTAACCTCTCTTTGATTGATTCCTTGATTTGGTTAAATTGGTAGTGCTTCACTATTGGTTGCTAGTATCAAGAGAACTAATTTATGTGCTTCAGTAAATTAGTGTTTATAGAAGAGAAATAAGTGATTGTGTGCTTCACCAATTATCTTGGTTAGGTTGAGTTGAATATATTTGCTTGTTGTTGGATTAAAGTGCTTGATTTTCCATTATCCTTGGGTCAAGTATCTCTTATCTTGCTAATTCACTCATTGTGTTGTGTTGGTAAATTTGGATGTTTGTCCTTAACATAGTTGTATTTCTATAGCAATTTATTTCTTGTATTCAAGATGTTCGATAAAACACCTTAACCAAACTCAAAACCTCCCATTTACACACTTCTAGATTGGAAGAGATAATCTACTCGAAATCAATATTGATAGTCCTTCCCTGTGAACGAACTACGAAAAACACTACCTTCAGTGGTGCTGAGAAAATCTTACGATAGATATTTTTACATTTAATCTGTTAATGAAATGCTTACGTGAACTCTAAGTCCTAAAAATCGGTTTATTAAAAAACATATAGTCTAGTATGTATAGTTTGTCAAGTGAGCTCTTTACATACGATGACAACAAGTATATTTGTTAAACTAACACTAATCATCAGAATGTAAATTTATTAAATTTTTGTGACATGTTATAGACATACAACGTAAATATAAATTCTTTTTCTAGGCATAGTTGCAGTGGTTCCAACGATTTATTTTTCACCTGATGTGTGAACTGGGTTTTACTAAGCCCTACACATATATTCTTATTCCTATTTTGCAGAGTATTTACAAATCTATGTGATATAGAAGACAGTGGTAGACTAACCTTATCATTGACGGACTCCTCTGCAAACTTGCAAGCAGCTGCATGTTGGCAATTTGCACCGTAACTCAAGTCCTAAGTATGCTCCCTACCTTTATGCCACTACACCATAAAACGGCTATTGCAACGACAGGAAAACATTGCCTTAAGGCCTATATTTGTTGCAGTAGAGTCTATGGCAACAAATTTGCAAAATTTGGGCGTTGCATCCGGTTGCCTTGCAATAGGTCGATTTAGCAACGTTTTTGATACCATACAGCAACAAAATTAAATCATTGCAATAACTTTCAGTAGCAACATTTTAGACTCTATAGCAACAATTAAAAACTATTGCAGTAGCATAAGAAGGTAATTTATTGACACTTAAAGGCAACATTTTTCAGACCAATTGCAATGATTTTTTATAGATTAATGCAACGTATTTTGACCCTATTGTAACATTTTTTCAAAAAATAATTGGTAGGAACATGCTGAAAATACAGTAAACCGGGCCATTTATAGCCACAATCCAAGCATCATTTGCATTTCATAAACCAGGGCAACTTAATGCCAAATATCCAATTACATGTGTTTGTTCAAAGTCAAATAAAATTACAATTCTTTACATCAAATTTTCCTAAACAATTATTATATTGGAAAACTAAAATAAAGTTAAAAACTACATATGCCAATTGCTTTTTCCATATATTTGGCTTGGCTTTTGCAAATCAACAACGAGAAATCCGTGATGAGCTTATAAAAGTATTGCACCTTGTGTCCTACAATGCATACGCCTGCAAGTACAAAAGTTACTAATTATTAGTAAAACATTAAACTCTAAAAATTGCGAATATTGCGAATTTGCAAAACAAATTCAAAATAAGCATTTACACGGGATGGCAATGCAACATAATCACAAATTATTGCGTAAAGTATAGAGAGATTATCACATTTTATTTTGCAAACCAATAAACATTTAGGGAAAAAAAATAAACATGAGAGATATACACACACACACACAAACAGCTCAATCACCTTGTTAACAGTGTCCTTAAGTCGAACATTGGTGTTCTTCAGGTCAGATGTTGCTTTGTCTACCTGTAAGCCGTAAAACACAAGTTAGTAAGTGGTTACAGAAAATCTTAGTAGTTCAGAATAAAAATAGCATTGTATTTAAACCTTAGTATCGATCTCATCCATCAAAGGAACTTGTCGGTCCAGTTCTTGCAAATTTCAATCGGTAAATTTGTAATTCAGAATTTATAGGCAGTGGAAAGGAAGATACAATCAGAGTATAAAACTCATATGCAGCAAACCTCATTCATGTCACCAGCCATGTGTTTCAACGTATCCAAACCTTATATGCTGAAGATGTTTCATGTTTGTCAAGGAGTATGGCATGTTCTGGCTCCTTTACAGGTGAATAACTGATGAGCCGTTGCAGGTAACTCCTGTCCATGACTCTGCACATGGATCCCCACCATCAGTCTTCCATCCCTTGAGCTGTGATGGAATACCATTGCAAGGAGAAGCATGGACACACCAAACAAGTTGATACACTAATTCTGGTTCAGCCTGTTCTATACTATTTTGCAGAAACTTTGACATCATTGAAAAAACTTTCGCTTTCTTCCCATAATAAATTGGTAGTTTGAACAGATCTCTGGAAAATGGAATAAATGAGAGAAAAATAGGGAAAGTGTAATTTAACTCTAACCTGTAAATCCTATTTTAAATCTGAGAAACAACTTCACTTTAAATATCGGCTCAAGTGGATGATTCAAAAGCAAATTAATTCATCCATTAATTTCACTTACTTTTTTCTCAAAATAATACTAGTATTAGCTTCCTTCTAAACTTTCATATAAAAATCATTAGCAAGGTAAGCCCTCGTATCTGAATTCTGAATTCTTTCGCATATTGCTGCCGAACTTAAAAGTTTGGCTTTATGTAATCCATTCCTACATGAACCAGAAGATCATACATAGCATACAGAATAGTAGAAACAGATGTCCATCACAATATCAGTTCCAGGCCTAAAACATGTTGACCTACCTCTATATAGTCGAACTGTTTTATAATCGACTCGTAACTGGGGACAAAATTTCGAACATCTTACTCCTGAGCAGCTACATCCCTTGGCTACATCAGTTAAGCCAGAAAACCAGTAAGTCAGACTGAATTTTTTTAATCTTTTAGTGTAGTACTTCTAAACCCAAAATTGCATAGTGCAACCAGTGAACTTCTTATCTACGTTACACCTTATAACTACCAAAAAGGTTAGACCTGTGATTGATGGATCTATGAAGATGCTTTAAACTTATGATTATGAAGTGTAAAGCTATTTAGAATTTTCATAAGATCACGAAACATTATCATCTTTGCTATTTATATGGAGGTCAAACTGACTAGGACATCCAAGCTGCCAAGAGGCATGTATGGTCATGAATTACAATCTAAGTTCATTATTCAGATGTTCTCATGAGTCATGACCCACTCCGAATAAACTGATCGATGATACTTAATGGGTCATGACAGAGATAACTTCAAGTTGATATAGCCATATTATTGAATCAATACAACTAGTATGAATTATGGTTCATGAAGTTTAATATATTAGCAAATTAATTGAAATCACAGAAGTCGAATGGCAATATCAGTATAAAGTAATAGCTTGATAGTTTACTATATTATGGTATGACTAGTTTTTTTGCTATAAACTACAATTACAACAGTAAGAAAATTCATACGTACTTGCAGATATGGATTGGGGATCCGCACTTGCTATGTTAAGAGTGTACATGTCAGAGAATCTTGGTATCTAAACTGATCCCGGGGACACATCAGCAGGATGATTTGCTGCCGGAACCGTCATCTGCATGAAAAAACCATATCAGCATAGAGCACACTGAACGATTAGTGATTCAATCATAAATCAGAATAAGCAAAATATACAAGTCATTTGTAATTTAATCTGCAAACCATCAAATGCTATAAGAATTATCAACAATACAAAAAAGATGCAGTCATCTTCAGCTCAAAATAATATACCCTGTTCTCAACACCCAAATTCTAAAAGAAAAAATTCACCCATTTTGCCTTGGACTGTTTGGCATGTTCAAACAACAGAAATTAAATTCTAAAAAGAAAAAAACATATCTGTTTTCATTTATATAAATTCAAGTTCCACCACGAAACATTTTAGCCCACAAACTCTACGAGCCATCTATAACTACAAATCAGCAACAAAACACTCCAAAACACCCCCACCCCCCAGAAAATATATATAAAGCATATGGAAATTACAAGTACCTACACTATTTAGAAGCATCTATCCTTAACCAAAAAAGGTTCACTTGAGCTGACAAATTGCATCTGCTAATTTACTATAATACTAACTCGAAGAAGAAAGACAATAGGCTTTTATCCTAACAACAATCCTTAAGTTTCTACCAAAACAGGTACTTGAAAAACAGATATGCGTATACAAACAACATATATGTAAATTAAAAAAACATACATCAAACCCTAATTAACAATATATAAACGAAGTGTATACATATAATCCCAAATTTAAACAAAAACTTATAAACCCCAATTGAAACTCAATTTAAAATTAGATTTGGGGGAAAGATTTTCGGGAAACATACCTTCTTCCTGCTTTAATCTTCTTCGACTTTTTCTTTTTTTTTTCGTGTCATGTCTTCTTCGGTTCACTTGTTTTCTTTGATTTTGTGTTCTTCGATCACGTGTTTGTAGAATGTATTTGTCTGTATGACGTGTTTGTGTATGCCAGTATGTCTTTTTGTGTGCTATTAACCTAATATTAAGTTTTTTTATTTAGATAATGTTACTAACCCCGGCAATTGTTTTGAAAGACCGCCCAACTATTTAGTAGCCCGCCTAAATTTTGGGCCCAAATTGTTATGTACTGTAACGAGTTTTTAAATAGTTGCAATATAATGTAAATTTTACACTTTCATTGGTTTTTTTTTTTCAATTGTAACATTTTTTAAAAACATTGCAATATATCAAAGACGAACCATCAATAGCAACGTTTTTTGATTAAGTTTTTGAAATTTGGTTGCAATAGCCAATTTATGGTGTAGTGTGCATAATCTAAAGAGTTTTAAAACCTTTTATTCCAAATTATTGCATCATAACTACGTAAGAACCCACCTGCATTTATTCTTATTGCTCCTCTACTTCTACATGTAACATGTAATTAGACTTCATGTTGTCAAAGAATGTTGAAATACTATACCATTTTGTCCGCTAGATTACATTTCAGTAGCACATGTAGCATTAGTCATTGTTTCTTGAGTGTTTCCAAGATTGGAGAGTGGAGTCCTATGGTAAATTCATATGTAGAACAAGTAAGAAAATTTTAAAGTTAGCTCTACAAACAAAACAAAGTAACACTGAAGGTCGTTTTGTTAGTTCGTTAAAACACATACCATTCGAAACACATGATAATAATGTACTATCTTTCATCATTCTTGTGAATTGAGCAGACACATCAATATTACCTATGAAGATGTATTCCAACAAATAAGGTTCTGGTTAGTAAAATGTAACGTACATAAATATACTTAGAAATAGACCATCCTGGAATGTCATGCCATGCTCGCATTTATATTTTCTTTATCTGAGTTCTTAATCTGGATGGATGAATTTACACTTGGTCCCCATCCTCTTCTCTTAGTAGTTGTGTTGAGCATAAATATTGTATTGAAGGAATATTAAAATGCAACATAGAAGTCATATTTCTGCATATTACGGTAATGCTAGCTCAAGTTTAATAAAACTCTAAAACTTCATGCTGTAAAAGAACATTGAAATAATATATCACTTTGTCCGCTCGAATACATGTTTCAGGACATGTGTTTGTCATTGTTTCTTGAGTGTTTCTGTCAAGATTCAAGAGTGGAGTCCTTACTCTCGAATAATATGCAGAACAAATAAGAAAATTTTAGCCTAAATTCTGAAAACAACACAAAGTAGCATAGAGCTTGTATTTTAAGAAGATTAATACAAATATAACATAATAGGACTAAAAATGCATATTACGGCGATGCTATCGTAACATAACTATTATATTACCTCCTGTAAGATTTTGATGACAGATTTGCATTAACATTTCTTTGTTACCTTGAATGCTGACATTCATTTTTAATTGAAGATTTGCAGAAGGAAGGAGCATCAACTGCACTTAAAAGAGAAACATGTAAAACAACAAAATTTGTGGTACGAAGATGTAATTTTTGATTATTGTCAAAGATTACTAACTAATATTCTGGTTTGCAATTGGAGTTGTCCTGCTTTGCATAATAGCGAATGGATTTTTGATAGTAAGATTGTCAATTAAAAGAAGTACATAAAATGAGTTGACTAATTTCATACAACAATAGACAATTGTCAAGTATTTCAAGGTAATCTCCATAACGATAACCTCTCATGTTTGCATTAAAATTTGATGTTCTGGAGGTGTGGTTTTCTTTTCCCTGGTTCTGTATGTTAACCAACCTTTTATGTAAATAGTAATTCAAAGATGTTACACGACGTAATTGATCTAACATAGAAAACCAACATATAACAATCATATTAGTCAATAGCCTACATAAACATTATTGATTAAACATTGCTAACGTTATTACAGTCCTTACTAATATGTGGTATTCATATCTGTAGGCGATTAAACATTGCTAACGTTATTATAGTCCTTACTTATATGTGGTATATTCATATATGTAGGCTGCAACACTTTATAACATCTTGGTACACGACGTCGACGTTTAACATCTTTATAAAAACAATGATAATGTTTAATACATTGAGTGCATCAATAATAGTATCACAAAGGTTACTGAATATGAATTTGAATACCATAGCATACATCTGAATGATCATGGTGTAGGTTACAAAGTTAAAAAATAAACCTTAAAATCAGTTTTAACGTGTTTTAGAACAAAAGGCATCTATGAATCAACTCAAAGATGTAAGTAGAGATGCACAAAAAGTCTGGGCCCGAAAATCTGGCCCGGTCCGATCTAGTAAAAGCCCGGCCCGGGCCGGGCTTAGGGCCTTCAATGGGCCCTATATTTTTAGACGAAGCCCGGCCCAGCAAAAGTCCGGGCTTAGCCCGGTCTTTTGAAAAGGCCGGGCTTCGGCCCGACCCAGAAAAAAGCCCGACTTAAGTCCGAATAGAATCCGATTTTTCTTATATAATTACATATATATTTATATATTCACACTTATTACAAATATAAAACACTTCAAACGCATATATATTAACATGTTCATTACTAAATATATTATCTGAATACTATAATTTATCATACATGAATAAAATATATACCAAGTATACATGTAATCCGTTGATTTATCAAAAAATCAATGGATGATCGAAAGATTGTCAATATTCATGTTGGTGGTTCATAAATTGTATAAAATATATGTTTTGTATTTATTTATTTATAATAATAATAATAATATATAAAAACTTATCGAATTTGCAAGAAATCAGCTCTATCTAGCTCGGGCCCGAATAAAAGCCCGGCCCGGTTCGGACCCGAATAAAAGCCCGACGCGGCCCGCCTCGAGGGCCAAAAAAGGCCTAGATATTTTTCGAAAGCCCGGCCCGGTCAAAGTCAAAGCCCGGGCCGGGCTTTGACCAAGAGCCCGGGATTTTCAAGGCCCGGTCAAAACCCAGCCCGGTGGGCTTTACGTGCAACTCTAGATGTAAGGCTTACCTGTGTTGCTATCATCGATCGGTGGCACATTTATATTGCTATTCATATCTTTACAGAAATCTCTCTGTTCACAAACATGTGTACATGGTTAATGGGTAATGATGCATGTCCAAAGAAGATAGCAACACATAGTTAATTAAGGATCAGTGTATTCAAATTTGAGATAGGCAAAGAATTATAGTATAATGTATCTCGATAATAAAAGGAAAAAAATTGAAATTCTAGCTTCGTTAACATACAGAAAACCATATATGTATAACTGACATTTTTTGTTTGAATCATGATGAATTTGTATAACAGCGAGAATTTCATGGTTCCGTTTTTCTCAAATTCAGCTTTCTACACACAAAAGAATTATCAAAATATGAATTGAGATCAAAGATGAAACACTAAATGTAATAGTGAGAAAAGATGTGAAAATTTTGAAATTCAAAACTGAAGCACAATAAAACAATGATCTTGTGAAAAATTACGTAAATTTTTATCCAAATAGAAGAGATTACCTTTAGATCTATTAGAATGAAAAAATGAGTGATGCAGGATTTACCTTGAAGCACAAAGCCATACAATATCCTTGTAATCACATTATCCATACTACAATCCATCCATTATTAAGCAAGAACATGAGCAAAAGTCAAAGATAAAATCAAACACATCAAACACATATTCTGGGAGAGAATACTAATAAACGAAAAACAACACACAAATTTGTATATGTTATATATATAATTTTACCATATCAATTCTCGCTATTCAAACTTCTTACTTGGTAATAATCAAATACAAAATCAAAATAATTTAACTATGACATAACATATAAGCATCGAATTGGAATGAAATAATGAAAAGAAGCCAGAAAAATGAACAATGACATAAAAATGATCGAAGACCTACGATGATTCAGTCCTCAAAAGTGAAAGTGGAGGCGCTGTGATATTAACAAAATTTTCTGTACTTGAAATCCTAATTTCCATCACCGATTCATCCACGTAAGATCAAATATATATGATTACAAAACACACGAAAATATACAGAAACATACATATATATAATACAAAACACAAATTCAGATTGATACAAAAAAGGTGAAGATGCTACAAATAATGAATTTGAACTTTGAAGAAAATAAAAACTAATCAAAGATATTAAATTGAAACTGACAATACAGATGGATATTATCAACTGTTGATAACTGAATGGAATACATATGCAAATCGATGCCACTGATTAAGGATCAAAACAAATGGTATAATTTGATTTTGAAAAACAAATCAAGAATAAGGATCATTTCAAAAAGTTGTTTAATGAGGGAGTAATCAGGGGAACAAAATCACAATATCTCAATATTTTTTGGAAAGTTGAAAACCAACGTGCTATCACAGCAAGGCATATGAAAATGAAAATTATTGAATTATTAATTATTAAATTGTTAACTATAGAAATAAGTTGATTATTAAGTTGATTATTTTTCAAAAAGAAAATTACTTTTATACCCTTTTCTACGTAAAATAGTAGAGCCTTCACTAGTGCTCATTAAAAATATATTGATTAAACGAATTTTACTATATACAAGCTTAAAACCCGTGCGATGCACGATTTTTTTTAATATTATATGAAATTTTTTCATTAATTTGAATTAATTTTTTTAAAACATGATTTTTGGAGGCTTAAATTTTTAAATGAGATTATTTGATGATAATTATATAAATGTTATCCGTGATATTTCTAGAAAATGAGGGATTTTAGTTAAAAATTTAGAAAAGATGATGGATTTTAGTTGAAAAATGTAATGGGTTAATTATTAGTAATTATAAAATTATTTTTTATTTTATTAAATAGAATGCCCATGATATAATTGGAAAAATAGAGGATTTGGTTAGAGAAAATTAAAATGTTAACGTGTTAGGCGAAAAAGGTAATTGATTAGTTATAATAATTATAAGTTAATTATGTTATTTTAATAAATAAAATTGCTCGTAATATTTTTAGAAAAAGAAAAATTAATGTTGTCCGTGATATTTCCAGAAAAATAGGGATTTTAATTAGAAAATATAGAAAAAATGATACGTTTTAGCTGAAAAAGTTAATCGATTAATTATTAGTATTATCATATTATTATTTTATTTTTTTAAATAGATTTGCCCTTAATATAATTGAAAAATGAGAGATTTTATTTAGAGAAAATAGAAAAGATAACGTGAAAATTAAAAAGGTGACATGTTTTAGGTGAAAAAGGTAGTAATTGATTAGTTTGTACTAATTATAATTTAATTATGTTATTTTACTAATTAAAATTGCTCCTAGTGTTTTTCAGAAAATGAGAAATTAATGATGCCCGTGATATTTCTAGAAAAAAGGGAATTTAATTAGAAAAAATAGAAAGATGATATGTTTTAGCTGAAAAGGTAATCGGTTAATTATTAGTATTGCAATGCACGGGTTTCTTGTATTATGTTATAAATTTTTATTTAATATTATAATTATGTTTTTATAGAATCATTATTTTTTATAAATTTTTAATTTTAATTTGATATAATTAATATACTCATGTTTACGGATTCTACTATTGTTTCTTTATTATAAACAACATATATGTTTTTTAATGTCTTTTATTAATAATTGAAAATTATGGTGTGATATTTTCGGGTATATATTAACGATTGTAAGATTTGTTGTAAATTAAAAAGGTAACGTGTTTTAATTAGAAAGGAAATATTAATGATTGAAAGATATGATACAATTGATCTTTTAGGTGTTTATAAAACGTAATATGTTCAACTAAAAGTAAATGTAAAAAAGGC
Source organism: Saposhnikovia divaricata (assembly GCA_036435485.1). Classification (NCBI taxonomy): domain Eukaryota; kingdom Viridiplantae; phylum Streptophyta; class Magnoliopsida; order Apiales; family Apiaceae; genus Saposhnikovia; species Saposhnikovia divaricata. The sequence continues at coordinate 128,982,620 of CM071594.1, read as the reverse complement.
AATCGCCTAATTATCATTAATTATATTATGTTATTATTTATTTCAGGTGTTATACTTTACTTGAAAATTATGGTGTGATATATTCGGGTATATATTAATGATTGTAAGATTTATTTTAAATTAAAAAGGTAACGTGTTTTAATTCGAAAGAAAATATTAATGATCGAAAGATATGATACGATTGATGTTTTAAGGGGTTTATAAGACGTAATTCAACTAAAAGTAAGTATGAAAAATTAAAAAGATAACGTGTTTTAATTCGAAAAGAAATATCAGTGTTCGAAAGATATGAAATGATTGATGTTTTTAGGGGTTAATAAGATGTAATATCTTCAACCAAAAGTAAATATGAAAAAGGCAATCGACTGATTACCAATAATTTTATTATATTATTGTGAAAAAAATAATCGACTAATTACCATTAATTTTATTAAGTTATTCGACTAATTACCATTAATTATATTATGTTATTATTTATTTTAGGTGTTATATTTTTCTTGAAAATTATGGTGTGATATTTTTGGGTATATAGTAGTGACTATAAGAATTGTTTTAAAATAAAACGGTAACGTGTTTTAATTCGAATGCAAATATTAATGATGGAAAGATATGATATGATTGATGTTTTTGGGTATATATAAAAGGTAATATCTCGACTAATTACCATTAATTATATTATGTTATTATTTATTTTAGATGTATTTATTTTTTTTATAATGAAGGGTAAATAAGTAAATTCACGAAGTACCAAAAAAGAGGTACCAAAAAACAGGTACCAAACTTTTAATGTTTCGGCTTTTATATAATACTAGTTTATAACCCGTGCAATGCACGGGTTTCTTATATTATATTATAAATTTTATTTAATATTATAATTATGTTTTCATATAATCATTATTTTAATAATTTTTTTAATTTTAATTTAATATAATTTAACATACTCATGTTTATAAATTATACTAATGTTTCCTTATTATAAACAACGTATACGATTTTTAATATATTTTATTAATAATTGAGAAATATGCTGTGATATTTTTGGGTATATATTAATTATTGTAAGATTTGTTGTAAATTAAAAAGGTAATGTGTTTTAATTATAAAGGAAATATTAATGATTGAAAGATATGATACGATTGATCTTTTTATGTGTTTATATAAGGTAATATCTTCAACTAAAATTAAATGTGAAAAAAGCAATCGACTAATTACCTTTAAATATATTATGTTATTATTTATTTTAGGTGTTATATTTTTCTTGAAAATTATGGTTTGATATTTTCGGGTATATATTAATGATTGTAAGATTTGTTTTAAATTAAGAAGGTAACGTGTTTTAATTCGAAAGAAAAATATTAATGATCGAAAGATATGATACGATTGATGTTTTTAGTTGTTTATAAAAGGTAATATGTTTAACTAAAAGTAAATGTGAAAAAAGGCAATCGACTAATTACCATTAATTTTATTATACTAATGTGAAAAAGGCAATCGTCTAATTACCATTAATTTTATTATGTTAATTGACTAAATACCATTAATTATAACGTGTTTTAATTCGAAAGGAAATACTAATGATGGAAAGATATGATACGATTGATGTTTTTATGTGTTTATAAAAGCTAATATCTCGACTAATTACCATTAATTATATTATGTAATTATTTATTTTAGGTGTATTTATTTTTCTTTATAATGAAGGGTAAATAAGTAAATTCACTCAGTACCAAAAAACAGGTACCAAAACTTTCAATGTTTCGGCTTTTATATAGTAGTATAGACTAGCTTATAGCCCGTGCAAAGCACGGGTTACTTTTAATTGTTTTTAATTTATTTATAGGGTAGTGTAATATTGTAAATATTAATTTTAATATGTTATTGAAAGAATTTGAATCTTACATCTTTGTATATAATATTTTTTAGTATTAAATATAAATTAATAGGTTGTTGGCGGAAATTGAACCTTAGATCTCTGTATATAACAATTTTTAGTATTATTGTATCTAACGATCATGATCTATTTGAGTTGGAAATCTAACTGTTGTGGATGAGTGATAACAAAAAAAGAGAGGATAAACAAAAATAGGGGTTAACCAAACTACAAATTATACCCCAAATAAATTTATTTTATGTTAAATTATATTTTTATATAATTGTTACTTTTAATAATTATTTTAATTTTAATTTAAATAATATATATAAATTTAATTAATGATATGCACGGTTTAAAACTTATATTATAAAATTTTAAATTAAATACGTCGCTAACGTAATTCGAATTTTAATGTTTTGTAAAATAACTTAATCTTATAAAATATTTAATCATCAAATCTAACGGTTCTGATTTTTTTTGCTAAAAATCTAACGGTAATTATTCGTTGTATACATATTTCTATTATATATTTTTATTGGTGATTGAAAGATATGGTGTGATATTTTTAGGTATATATTAATAATTGAAAGATTATATTTTAAATTAAAAGGTATCATGTTTTATTTAGAAAAAAAATATTAATGATTGGAAGATTTTGATTGCAAAATTAAGTTTTAAATTAAAAGGTAACGTGTTTTAATTAGAAAAAAAATATTTGATTGGAAGACACGATATTTTAGGTGTGTATAAAGGGTAATATATTCAATTAAAAGTAAACTTCTTTTAAATTAATATTACAATAATTTTTTATATAATCATTATCTTTAATAATTTTTGAATTTTAATTTAATATAATTTAATATACTCTTGTTTACGGATTATACTAATGTTTCCTTATTATAAATAATGTACACGGATTTTTAATATATTTTATTAATAATTGAAAAATATGGTGCAATATTTTCGGGTATATATTAATGATCGTAAGATTAGTTTTAAATCAAAAAGGTAATGTGTTTTAATTGGAATTTTTTTTTAATGAAAGATATGGTATGATTGATATTTTAATTTTAGTTGTTTATAAAAGGTAATATCTTCCATTAAAACTAAATGTGAAAAAGGCAATCGACTAATTACCATTAATTATATTATGTTATTATTTATTTTAATAATTAGGATAACCAAACTGACAAACTTTCAATGTTTCGGCTTTAATAGAACAGTATAGATAAAATATTTAAGCTTAGATCCAAATGTTTTTATTTATTACTAAAAATCTATGGTTGTTATTCGTTGTATAGGCATTTTTGTTCGATAGTTTGTTAGTGATTGGAAATATAGTTTATAAGTGATTGAAAGATGTGTTGTGATATTTTTGGTTAGGGTTAATTATCATATGGGTCACTTATTACACGTCAATATATCAAGCGGATCACTGGGTTTTTTTTGGCCTCATTTAAACCACTCAATACAAAAAATGTTACACTCCGTTAACTTTCGAAAAATAAAAGTAATCTTTTGTTAAATCTATACATTTTTCTTGAATTCTACCGCAACCAAATGAACAATTCTTAAATTCTAGTATTTTAGATAATATATTTATATTTTTAAAAAATCATTTATTATTTATTTTTAATTTTATAGTTATTTTCCTTATTTTAATTAAAAATAAATAGTAAATAAACTTTTTAAATTTTAAATATATTATCAAAAATACTAGAATTTAAGAATTGTTCATTTGGTTGTGGTAGAATTCAAGAAAAATGTATAGATTCAACAAAAGATTACTTTTATTTTTTGAAAGTTAACGGAATGTAACATTTTTTGTATTGAGTGGTTTAAATGAGACCAAAAAAAACTCAGTGATCCGCTTGATATATTGACGTGTAATAAGTGACCCATATCATAATTAACCCTTTTTGGTTATATATTAATGATTGCAGATTTTGTTTTATATTAAACGATTTTAATTAGGAAAGAGGTATTAATGATTGGAAAATACAATATTTTAGGTATTTTAATTAGTAAATATAATATTATTAGTTTATTTCATTAATTTGAACGACCATATTTTGAAAAGAAGAAATTTTAATTAGAAAAGTTAGAAAAGGTAATAGCTGAAAAGTTAATTGGTTAGTTATTATTTAGGAGAAAATGAGATATTTTAGTTAGAAAATATAAAAAATATATTATCTTTTAGCTGGAAAAGGTAATCAGTTATTTATTAGTAATTATAATATTATTTGTTATTTTCATTAATTAAAACGATCATATTTTTGGAAAGAAGATATTTTAGTTAGAAAAATTAGAAAAATTAATAGCTAAAAAAGGTAATTGGTTATTTATTATTTAGGAGAAGTGTTGGGAAGAGCTGCGTGCAATATTTTAAGAAACGTTTTTTTTTAATGATTAAGTAAAATAATTAAAGGTAATAAATTAAAATAATTAAATAAGGTAAGTATTGTACTGTACCTGTAACGCCCCCAAATCCACCCTGACAGGGGACCCGGGTCGTCACATTGTCTCAATATCCTGTAGCACAAGTTACGCAATAACAAAGCAAAATATATAATACAACGGAGCATAAAATGTCCCACTCCGCAGGTCCAAGATCGTCTTCACAACATAGTACAAAACAACTTGATACATCTCGATTTAATATATTACAAAAGTTCACATCAGTAGAAATATAAAGATTCTATCTGGGTCTTCTAATTATTGACGCCATAGCCTTGCGCTTTCCCCTTGCCTTTATAGCCCTGGCTGGACGTCTCGCCTTTTTCCGTCTTGACAGCTGAACAAAATGTTGTAAAGCAAGAATGAGCAACTATAGTGCTCAGCAAGTTCTCTTCTCGCTCGGTATATAAATATAATAAGGTTTACCGAAATTAATACTCAAAATTTTAATATTGAAAATCACAATAAGATTTGACTCAAATTCATCTGGAAAATATCATACTCGAAAGGCTCAAACTCATCTCAAAACAGAGTACTCAAAAGACTCATTACTCATCTCGAAACAGAATACTCGATAACTCATTATTTAAGAATGAACTGGTCTTCCACCTCTCCGTATCTCGGTGGGGCGATCAACTAACCAACCAAGAATACCGGCCTCCGATGACACCGCACTTCGCCCGATCACGGCTACAATACGATATCAACTATAATATATATGTATGAATGCTAGCATCATAATGGTTATCAATTCAACCAAGGCAACGAATGCCTAAATATTCTCGGGTCCGTAAAACGGTACACGAGTCTCTCTTTCTCTATAAAGGGCCTCTTGCCCAAAATTGACCAGTAGAATACAGAATTCCTGAATATTTGGGGTACAGATAACTTGAGATAACTCTTTTCAGAAAATATTTACAAATCTGGCGGACTGCCAGTATGACTCGATTTTACCACCAATCCGAACAATAGACTGATGTAAATTCTCAATAATAATTTATCGGTTGACATGAACAAAATGCCAAACCTTGACAATAAAATCGACTATCTCGAATCTATGAGAATAGTCCTAAGATTAAAGTAATTGGGAGTCGTACTGAACAAATAGTACTTCTCGATATTTATAATACTCAACATTGATGAACGTGTAAATAGAATATTTTTCACTTGATCGATGAATAAAAATCTTTAACAATTATAATTTTAAACTCCTATCGGTTAGTTCGAACGAGGAACTAACTAAAAGATAATCAATAAATAACGATTGAATTTGTACAATAAATTCAATCGAAAAGAATAAATTTAACTATCTCAGACGAATGAGATTAGTTTCACTGAATAAAATAATAGTCGTCTCGAATTAATGAGATCGACCCGATATCAATTAAATTGTTTCTATGCTTATAGGGATTATAATTTTCAAATAAACTAATTTGACAATATAATAATATTTAACAAGAAATAATTCTCAAAAGAAATTATTGCATCATATAGAGCAACAGATAATCTCAATATATAATATCTCAAAAATAATTAAGGAATTAAATAACACGAACAGAAATTCACAGTTTCCAAAAGTTAGGGTAAGAACGAACTTGCCTCGATCTCGAAGTGCAAATGAATGCAGATAAAAATTATACTCTACCCGTGAACTCGGCTTCGGTCTACGGCTCGGGGATTATTCTCTAAAAATGGCAACCAGAAATACGTGAGCGATTCTTCAAAATAAAATACTCCCGATCCGATAATCTAATTAATAATAATATAATATCTCATAAAATATCTGGAATAAATAACAGAAATCAATTCCGGGATAAATAAATATTTCTTCGAACACAGGAATTAAATCTGGAGAATATATCCTATTTTTAATCTCTAGAAATCTAAATTCTTACTCAAAATGAAAAATTCAAACATCCGTTTTTATTCAATTTAAATCCATATTTATTATTCTCATTTTAAAACTAATTATCAAAGAATTCTAATTTTTAAGAAATCTCACAAATTCTAATTTACTAAACTCATTAATAAAACAAATTTTAAATCTCTAAATTAAATCTGACTCGATCCGGTTAATAAAAATAAACCGGAAAATATTAAAACAGCTTTTCCAAAATAAAACATATTTTATTCTATTTATTTCACAAATATTCTTCTTTTTATCAACAAATTATTAAATCTCTAATTTTCGTCCAAAAATCACAAAATAACTCTTTTTAACAAACTAATAATTAATCCATTTTATTAAACCCTTTTTATTGCAAAATAATAAATATCTAATTTCTTTTCAAAAATCACATAACAACACTTATTTAATTAGTAAATAAATAAATTCTAAATTACATCTAAAATCTTATTTAATTAATTAATTAACTAAACCAATTTAAATAAATTATTAATTACAAACCAAGTTAATTAATATTCCATTTTTAACAAAACTTATTAAATCTCATTTTATTCGTTTAACAAAAATCCCGTTTATAACACCCGAACGTCTACGTTACTATTTTATTATTTTTAACAACAATTACACAACGATGTGGGTCCCACCGTGTGGGCCCCACCTGTTCTTTCCCCTCCCCTGCATCTCTCTCTCGACTCTCTCCCAGCCTCTCTCTCTCTCTCTCTCTCTCTCTCTCTCTCTCTCTACAACACGCACACACCATAAACATCACCTCCCTCCTTATCTCTCCACTCCCCCTTTTCTCCATTCATTACTCCCGTTTCATCCCCTCAATTTCACTCCGCCCATCTCTCTTGTCGCCTGCCTCCGACCACAACAACATCGACAATACACCCGGCAACACAACAACCCAGACTCCTCACACCTTCCTCTCTCGGTTCTCTCTAACACCGCAACACCACTTCCAATCGAAAACAACAATTACCATCAATTCTCTCTACCTCATCACTTCTCTTTATCGTTCCCCTCTCCCGACTCCCTCTCTTCCAACTCCCTCTCTTCTCTCCGGCCTCACCGATTATCCCTCACCATTCGATTCTCTCCCCACTGGTCAAACACCAACGAACCAATTCTACACAACCGAAACAATCGGAAACGAGATACAAACCCAACAGTACAAGCACAAACAGAAATCGAAAGAGAAAAAAGAAAACAAAATTTAAACTACCTGGGTCTTGTTTTGGTCTGAGAATTAAGGCCGAATGTTTTGGTTTTTGGTTAAAAAAAAACAGGGCTTGTGATTGTATACTTATGTATTGTACCGAGTTTTGATGACAAAGAGGGAGACTAGAGCTATGTTTTTGCTCGGTAGTGTTCTGTTTTGAATATAAATGTGTCGAGTATTTTGGAAATAAAAGGAAAGAGACTGAGGTTTGGTATGTGATGTTTTGTTAATGCAAAGACCAATCCCTTATATAACAAAGATTAGATACTGTGATAATCATGATATTGATAATGGTTGTGATAAAAAAATTAAAAGTTTAAAACATGGAGACAAAATCATTGTAAAACATGTAGTGGTGTAATCATAATAAATTTTTTATTTAATAGGTGGGTAATTATTAAATTAAAAGAATAAAAATGGGGGACAATTATAATGATGCAAATATTTAATATAATTATTTAATAAAAAGATTTCGTTTTTCTCCCGCTGATTAATTAAAACGAGACTCTAAAATTCGGCTCAAAATATATTTCGAAAATTTACGGTTATTACAGTCTTCCCCCCTTATAGGATTCCGTCCTCGGAATCAAAACTATGCACTAAACAATTCCGGATATTTATTCCGCATTTCACTCTCTAATTCCCACGTGGCTTCCTCAACTTGGTGGTTTCTCCAAAGTACTTTCACTAAATTCACTTTCTTAGTTCTTAACTCTTGCACTTTGTAATCTAGGATCTCCACTGGCTTTTCCTCGTAGGTCAAATCTGGACGAATTTCCATTGGTTCGTAGGTTATAACATGCCTGAAATCAGAATGGTACTCTCTTAACGCCGAAACATGAAACACATCGTGGATATGCTGAAGGTCTGGAGGTAGGGCCAACTGATAAGCTAGTGGTCCTATCTTCTTAAGAATCTCGAAGGGTCCTATATATCTGGGACTTAATTTGCCTTTCTTTCCGAATCTCATTACTCCTTTCCAAGGTGAAACTTTTAACGTCACTTTATCTCCCACTTCAAACGCTTTGTCTTTCCTCTTTTGATTTGCATACTTCCTCTGTCGATCTTGAGCTGCAACTAACCTTTTGCTTAGTTTGTTGAAGTAATTCCGGTCCTAGTATCTTTCTTTCTCCTACTTCATCCCAATATAACGGTGATCTACACTTCCTTCCGTACAAAGCTTCATAAGGTGCCATACATATGCTCGAATGGTAACTATTGTTGTAAGCAAACTCGACTAGGGGCAAATGCTCATCCCAACTTCCTTTAAAATCAAGTGCACAGGCTCTTAACATATCTTCAACTGTTTGAATCGTCCTTTCACTTTGTCCGTCGGTCTGTGGATGATATGCAGTGCTCAGATTTAACTTCGTGCCAAGACATTCTTGAAAACTTTTCCAAAATCGTGAAGTAAAACGGGCATCTCTATCAGAAACAATCGAAACAGGCACTCCGTGACGAACTACAATTTCCTTTAGGTATATGTTCACCAATCTCTCAACGGAATACTTATCACTAATTGGTAGGAAATGCGCAGATTTAGTGAGTCTATCGACGATAACCCAGATCGCATCATGACTGGCTCTAGTTCGGGGCAATCCTACGACAAAATCCATGGTGATATGCTCCCATTTCCACTCTGGTATCTCTAAAGGTTGTAGAAGTCCACTTGGTCGTTGATGTTCTGCCTTCACTTTCTGACATGTCAAACACTTACTTACCCATTCTGCAATCTCCCTCTTCATGTTGGGCCACCAATAATTCAACTTGATGTCTTGATACATTTTTGTGCTCCCTGGGTGAATGGAATATCTCGAGTTATGCGCTTCGCTCATAATTTCTTCCTTCAACTCTGTAACATTAGGAATCCATATTCTCGATGCAAATCGTTTAATTCCCTTTTCATCTTTTGAACTTAGAAATTCTTCTCCGGTCAACTCTGATCTTCTTTCTTCCATCACTTGCTCTTGACAACGTCGAATCTTCTCGAGTAACTCTGGTTAAAACTGAATGCTGTAAACTCCTTCATTGTTTTGGACTGGGACCTTGACTTCCAATTCCATTTTCTCAAATTCTCTGACCAATTCTTCTGAGGTTGTCAACAGGTTTAGTCTCTCCTTTCTACTTAATGCATCAGCTACCACATTAGCCTTCCCTGGGTGGTAGTTTATCGAGCAATCATAGTCTTTGATCAACTCCAACCATCTTCTTTGTCTCATGTTTAATTCCTTCTGCGTGAATATATACTTTAAGCTCTTGTGATCCGTGTAAATCTCGCATTTCTCTCCGTAAAGGTAATGCCTCCAAATCTTGAGTGTGAAAACAATAGCAGCAAGTTCCAAATCGTGAGTAGGGTAACGGGACTCATACTCCTTCAGTTGCCGAGAGGCATAAGCTATTACTTTTCCGTGTTGCATCAAAACACATCCTAAACCCTTGTGAGAAGCGTCGCTGAAAATTACGAAATCGCCTTTCTCATCGGGTAAGGTCAACACCGGGGCAGTAGTCAATCTCTTCTTCAATTCTTGAAAGCTATCTTCGCATTTGGGTGTCCATTCGAACTTTTCACTCTTTCTGGTAAGTCGAGTCAGTGGTGTAGCTATCTTTGAGAAATCCTTCACGAACCTTCGATAGTATCCAGCCAATCCAAGGAAACTTCTAACTTCGGTTGGAGTCTTGGGTCTCTCCCAATTTGCTACGGCTTCTATCTTTGCGGGGTCTACAGAAATCCCTTCGCCGCTTACAATGTGTCCCAAAAATTGAACTTCTTTTAGCCAGAACTCACACTTTGAGAATTTCGCATATAACTTTTCCTTCCGCAGCGTTTCCAGAACTAAACGGAGGTGTTCAGCATGTTCCTCAGGAGACTTCGAGTATATCAGGATGTCATCAATAAATACAATCACGAACTTGTCCAAGTACCTCTTGAACACACGATTCATCAAATCCATAAAAGCAGCTGGCGCATTCGTCAATCCAAAAGACATGACTAAGAATTCGTAATGTCCATATCGGGTCCTAAAGGTAGTCTTAGGGATATCTTCAGGCTTGATCTTTAGTTGATGATAGCCGGATCTCAAATCAATCTTTGAAAAACATCTAGCTCCCTTAAGTTGGTCAAACAGATCGTCGATTCGGGGTAGAGGGTACTTATTCTTGATGGTCATCTTGTTCAACTCACGATAATCAATACATAGTCGCATGGATCCGTCCTTCTTCTTCACGAACAGCACTGGAGCTCCCCAAGGGGATACACTTGGTCTGATTACGCCTTTGTCAAGTAATTCTTGCAGTTGGGTAGCCAACTCCTTCATCTCAACTGGAGCCATTCGGTATGGTGCTTTGGAAATTGGTGCAGTTCCCGGGGCAAGATCGATATTGAATTCTATTTCTCTGTCGGGCGGCAATCCAGGTAACTCTTCAGGAAAAACATCTTCGAATTGATTCACTACAGGAATTTCATCAATGGCAGGGGCTTGCTTCTCGTTGTCAACCACATAAGCTAAGTAGGCTTGACACCCACTTCTTAGTAGTTTCTTCGCTTGAATCAAAGTCAGAAAATTACTAGTAGGTTTCCTTCCGCGGAATTGTATTCTTTTGCCGTTGGGTCCCTTTACACTAACCCACTTACGCCGACAATTGATTTGAGCATCATAACGTGTCAACCAATCCATTCCCAGAATTATATCAAACTCCCCTAAATTAAAAGAAAGAAGGTCTGCTTCGAAACGTTGTCCTTGGATTTCGATTCCACAATCTGGACATATCTGATCTACAGGGACTTTTTCTTGATTTGCTACTTCTATAATCAATGTCTCCCCTAATGGTACGGACTGAATATCCAATTTATTCCTAAAATTCTCCGATATGAAAGATTTTGTTGCTCCCGAATCAAACAAAACACATGCATCTATAGAATTGACTAAAAGCGTACCTGCAATCACATCACTATCAGCAATAGCATCCTTCACCGTCATGTTGAAAGTACGAGCAGTTGGCTTGTTGCTGGGAGGTGCCATGAGTCTAGGTGCATTTGTCTCCTTTGGTGGTGACTTGCAATCTCGTGCAATATGTCCTTTCTTTCCGCAATTGAAACAAGTAACGGCCTTATCCTTGCAGTGAGAAGAATAGTGCCCTTTTTGTCCACAGTTGTAACAAACAATGTTGGCCAGATTACATGGTCCTGGGTGCTTCCTTCCACACGTTTTGCATTTGGGTAGCGGTGGCCTCCCTTGAATTAGATTGGCTGCCTGAGTGGGTCTGGACCTTTGATTGTTTCCCCTAGCGTCTTGATTCTCAGTTCTCTTTGTATCATTGCTTCTGTCTTCCCGCTTCACAAAAGGTCTCTTTCCATTCCGATCGTCCGGCTTCCTCTCAAAATTATTTCCACGATTCTGAAACTTCCTTTTCTTCATATCCTTGTCCTTTGAGTACAACTCAGATCCACTTTCCACAATAGATGCTTTTTGAACCACAGTAGCATAGTTGGTGATTTCTAGGACCGCAACTCGATTCTGGATCCACGGCTTCAGCCCTAGTTGAAAACGTTTAGCTCTCTTTTCGTCAGTATCCACATGGTAAGGCACAAACCTAGAGAGTTCAGAAAACTTGGCTTCGTATTCAGCTACAGTCATGTTGCCTTGATTGAGTTCCAGAAACTTGACCTCCATTTGGCTCTCCAAGTATTTAGGAAAACATTTCTCTAAAAATAGCTGCGTGAACCTGGTCCAGGGTATGACTACGTTCCCTTCCATTGCTCTCTTTGATTCCCACCAATAATTCGCTTCACCTTTTAACATGTAGGCTGCAAAGATGGTTTTCTTCTCTTCTTCTACCCCTACGATCTCAAAGGTCTTCTCTATTTCACGTAACCAGATTCTAGCTTCCACTGGGTTCGTGGTACCTTTAAACTCAGGTGGACTCAAGGATTTGAATGATTTGAAACTCACAGTAGTTTGGGTCAGTTGAGCTGGAGGTGGATTCCCTCCTACATTTTGGTATAGCTGAGGCTGAGGGTTCTGGGTATGCTGAATAAGAAAGTTCATAAGTAGACTCATCGGGTTATTTTCTTGGTTGGGACCTTGAGCGAGTTGTGGTTCCGGGTTTGGAACTTGGTTCTGAGGCGGAACCTCATTCCCTGGATTCACCTCGGGTTGAGGACGAGGATTCTTTGCGGGTCTTCCTCTTTTTGGTGCCATCTTTTTCTATAAAGATGAAAACAATATGGTATTATATCTCAGGTTTGCAATTATACGACACCATTGCTGGCAAAGTAATGATAGGCATTCATAAATAAATACTCGGTCAAATTTATGGTTCCTCACAATACTCAAAATCACAACTCTTTCTTGTCTCTTATAAGCAGTTACTCTTATTTCTCGATATAAAAAGATTTTAGATACTCGTGAAGATTTATCTCAATTTAAATGGCGGTTCTCAAAAATTCAATCATCATAAATCTCTGGTTCTCGAAAATTCTTTTTAAGTCGTAGTATCGGAAAAGAAATTGTTAACTAATTCAGGGGTAACATGGAAATTATTCTAACATGCTATTCTAATATAACACAGATCTAAACAAAATGAGATAACGATACTATAGCAGATCACAATATAATACTGATAAGATTCCATACTGGTGAAATCCAGGTCATGGTACTGAATACAAACTGGTCGCTGATAATAAGTACATCGTAAAAGTAACTAGCCAACATACTAGTCTAGTAGAGATAACAAAGGTTTCTACCCAACAGGCTGGGTATCAGGTCTAAAATACAAGGATCAACATAATATATGCACCCTACTACAGAAGGGTCTATCTTGACGTCAACACTGAAGAAACATCTCACCCACTCTCCTATGGAACTCTCTGATAATGTCTGAAACCAGGGTGGCAACTCTGGCCTGATCAATCTGTCCTGTGCTGGATGATGGTAATGCGGCTAAGTCAGTCTGAAGCCCGGTCAAAACAGTCAGGGCAATCTGGTGCATAATCTCCATGGGTACGTCTCTCACCAACAGACTCCCTCCATGATGCACGACAAGAGGTTCTGAAACTGACAATAGTCGAAGAATACTATCCCTAGTAGTAAAAATCTCCTCATAACGTGCCCACAACCAACGGTAATGCTGGAACAGTGTATGGTGGACATGCCAAGGGACCATCCCTCCGGCCACATCAGGATGCTCAGAAGGAACAGGTGGCATAGCAACAGTAGTAGCAACCACATTGGGCTGAGCAGGAGCAGGTGCAGGTATGGTAGGTGCAAATGGAGTAGTATCACAAGCAGGCATGGCACTGACAGGTGGAAACATGTAGTCAGGCACGGTAGGGACTGTCGGCGTCGAAGCATATACGGGAACAGGTAAAGTAAACAACTCAGCAAGAGCTGCTACTCCTGTAGGTACATCAACTCCGGATACTGGAGCTGACAAGGTAGGTACAACCTCAATACGGACGGGTGAAAGCTGGCTCTCATCAACTGGATCAGTAATCTCGGGCACTGGGGTCTCAACTCTGAACGTCTCAGGGGTAGGAGCCTCTAAATCAATCACTGGTGGAGGAGAATCGACTATCTCAATGATCTGGTCAGGAGAATCTACTAAATCTATCACATGTGGAGGAGAAGGTGTAAGGATCTGAACTGAAGAATCCTCCGTGTCACTAACCATCAGCATAAACTCTTCAGACGGGTCACTGTCTGAACCTGAGCTAAGTGGTCCATGCGGGTAAGGTGTAGGAGATCTATCTCGGGTAGAACGAAAATCAGCTGGTCTGGAAGTAGACATCTACAAAAGTACGAAAATCTCGGTCAGGTTTCAATCAACTAGCTATGCCTATAAATATATATAAAGGCGTAAGGCGCTTAGTGCCAAAATCTCAACTTCGTATCATATCTCTAAATTCTCACGTCGCGTTATAGTTCTAGGTTCGTATTATATCTCTAAATGCTCGCATCGGGTTATACTCCAAGGCTCGTACGATTCCTAAAAATATAACTAAAGCTTTGATACCAAAACTGTAACGCCCCCAAATCCACCCTGACAGGGGACCCGGGTCGTCACATTGTCTCAATATCCTGTAGCACAAGTTACGCAATAACAAAGCAAAATATATAATACAACGGAGCATAAAATGTCCCACTCCGCAGGTCCAAGATCGTCTTCACAACATAGTACAAAACAACTTGATACATCTCGATTTAATATATTACAAAAGTTCACATCAGTAGAAATATAAAGATTCTATCTGGGTCTTCTAATTATTGACGCCATAGCCTTGCGCTTTCCCCTTGCCTTTATAGCCCTGGCTGGACGTCTCGCCTTTTTCCGTCTTGACAGCTGAACAAAATGTTGTAAAGCAAGAATGAGCAACTATAGTGCTCAGCAAGTTCTCTTCTCGCTCGGTATATAAATATAATAAGGTTTACCGAAATTAATACTCAAAATTTTAATATTGAAAATCACAATAAGATTTGACTCAAATTCATCTGGAAAATATCATACTCGAAAGGCTCAAACTCATCTCAAAACAGAGTACTCAAAAGACTCATTACTCATCTCGAAACAGAATACTCGATAACTCATTATTTAAGAATGAACTGGTCTTCCACCTCTCCGTATCTCGGTGGGGCGATCAACTAACCAACCAAGAATACCGGCCTCCGATGACACCGCACTTCGCCCGATCACGGCTACAATACGATATCAACTATAATATATATGTATGAATGCTAGCATCATAATGGTTATCAATTCAACCAAGGCAACGAATGCCTAAATATTCTCGGGTCCGTAAAACGGTACACGAGTCTCTCTTTCTCTATAAAGGGCCTCTTGCCCAAAATTGACCAGTAGAATACAGAATTCCTGAATATTTGGGGTACAGATAACTTGAGATAACTCTTTTCAGAAAATATTTACAAATCTGGCGGACTGCCAGTATGACTCGATTTTACCACCAATCCGAACAATAGACTGATGTAAATTCTCAATAATAATTTATCGGTTGACATGAACAAAATGCCAAACCTTGACAATAAAATCGACTATCTCGAATCTATGAGAATAGTCCTAAGATTAAAGTAATTGGGAGTCGTACTGAACAAATAGTACTTCTCGATATTTATAATACTCAACATTGATGAACGTGTAAATAGAATATTTTTCACTTGATCGATGAATAAAAATCTTTAACAATTATAATTTTAAACTCCTATCGGTTAGTTCGAACGAGGAACTAACTAAAAGATAATCAATAAATAACGATTGAATTTGTACAATAAATTCAATCGAAAAGAATAAATTTAACTATCTCAGACGAATGAGATTAGTTTCACTGAATAAAATAATAGTCGTCTCGAATTAATGAGATCGACCCGATATCAATTAAATTGTTTCTATGCTTATAGGGATTATAATTTTCAAATAAACTAATTTGACAATATAATAATATTTAACAAGAAATAATTCTCCAAAGAAATTATTGCATCATATAGAGCAACAGATAATCTCAATATATAATATCTCAAAAATAATTAAGGAATTAAATAACACGAACAGAAATTCACAGTTTCCAAAAGTTAGGGTAAGAACGAACTTGCCTCGATCTCGAAGTGCAAATGAATGCAGATAAAAATTATACTCTACCCGTGAACTCGGCTTCGGTCTACGGCTCGGGGATTATTCTCTAAAAATGGCAACCAGAAATACGTGAGCGATTCTTCAAAATAAAATACTCCCGATCCGATAATCAAATTAATAATAATATAATATCTCATAAAATATCTGGAATAAATAACAGAAATCAATTCCGGGATAAATAAATATTTCTTCGAACACAGGAATTAAATCTGGAGAATATAACCTATTTTTAATCTCTAGAAATCTAAATTCTTACTCAAAATGAAAAATTCAAACATCCGTTTTTATTCAATTTAAATCCATATTTATTATTCTCATTTTAAAACTAATTATCAAAGAATTCTAATTTTTAAGAAATCTCACAAATTCTAATTTACTAAACTCATTAATAAACCAAATTTTAAATCTCTAAATTAAATCTGACTCGATCCGGTTAATAAAAATAAACCGGAAAATATTAAAACAGCTTTTCCAAAATAAAACATATTTTATTCTATTTATTTCACAAATATTCTTCTTTTTATCAACAAATTATTAAATCTCTAATTTTCGTCCAAAAATCACAAAATAACTCTTTTTAACAAACTAATAATTAATCCATTTTATTAAACCCTTTTTATTGCAAAATAATAAATATCTAATTTCTTTTCAAAAATCACATAACAACACTTATTTAATTAGTAAATAAATAAATTCTAAATTACATCTAAAATCTTATTTAATTAATTAATTAACTAAACCAATTTAAATAAATTATTAATTACAAACCAAGTTAATTAATATTCCATTTTTAACAAAACTTATTAAATCTCGTTTTATTCGTTTAACAAAAATCCCGTTTATAACACCCGAACGTCTACGTTACTATTTTATTATTTTTAACAACAATTACACAACGATGTGGGTCCCACCGTGTGGGCCCCACCTGTTCTTTCCCCTCCCCTGCATCTCTCTCTCGACTATCTCCCAGCCTCTCTCTCTCTCTCTCTCTCTCTCTACAACACGCACACACCATAAACATCACCTCCCTCCTTATCTCTCCACTCCCCCTTTTCTCCATTCATTACTCCCGTTTCATCCCCTCAATTTCACTCCGCCCATCTCTCTTGTCGCCTGCCTCCGACCACAACAACATCGACAATACACCCGGCAACACAACAACCCAGACTCCTCACACCTTCCTCTCTCGGTTCTCTCTAACACCGCAACACCACTTCCAATCGAAAACAACAATTACCATCAATTCTCTCTACCTCATCACTTCTCTTTATCGTTCCCCTCTCCCGACTCCCTCTCTTCCAACTCCCTCTCTTCTCTCCGGCCTCACCGATTATCCCTCACCATTCGATTCTCTCCCCACTGGTCAAACACCAACGAACCAATTCTACACAACCGAAACAATCGGAAACGAGATACAAACCCAACAGTACAAGCACAAACAGAAATCGAAAGAGAAAAAAGAAAACAAAATTTAAACTACCTGGGTCTTGTTTTGGTCTGAGAATTAAGGCCGAATGTTTTGGTTTTTGGTTAAAAAAAAACAGGGCTTGTGATTGTATACTTATGTATTGTACCGAGTTTTGATGACAAAGAGGGAGACTAGAGCTATGTTTTTGCTCGGTAGTGTTCTGTTTTGAATATAAATGTGTCGAGTATTTTGGAAATAAAAGGAAAGAGACTGAGGTTTGGTAGGTGATGTTTTGTTAATGCAAAGACCAATCCCTTATATAACAAAGATTAGATACTGTGATAATCATGATATTGATAATGGTTGTGATAAAAAAATTAAAAGTTTAAAACATGGAGACAAAATCATTGTAAAACATGTAGTGGTGTAATCATAATAAATTTTTTATTTAATAGGTGGGTAATTATTAAATTAAAAGAATAAAAATGGGGGACAATTATAATGATGCAAATATTTAATATAATTATTTAATAAAAAGATTTCGTTTTTCTCCCGCTGATTAATTAAAACGAGACTCTAAAATTCGGCTCAAAATATATTTCGAAAATTTACGGTTATTACAGTACCGTACCGTACCAAAACTTTTAATGTTTCATCTTTTATAATATAGTATAGATAGTATAGATTTTATTATTATTTAATGTGAAAAATACAATTTAAAATAATATTAAAAAACTTTTACAAAAACTAATACTAATAAAAATATTTATAAAATAATACGGGTATAATGCTACTAAATATTAAAAGTTGTATTGTACAAATTTATATAAACCCAATGGACCTGATGTTGAACTTGATTGCTCTATAGCTATAAACTCGTGCGATAATTAAGTCCAGGCCCAATATGTAAACAGTAAACACCCTATATTATAGTACATTTATACGATAAAGCCTTGAAGCGATTGCTTCAATCATGCAGTCAAATAAGATACTTCATAAAAAGATTTATTACCTCAATCTTCATAAAAATTTTATTACCTCAATCTTAATTAAAACAACATACAGTATCTTCTTCATAAAAATTTTATTACCTCAATCTTAATTAATGGAGTCGACGCAAAAATCCATGCCAGAAGATTTATTGGCGAAGATTTTCTTACGACTTCCGGCGAAGTCTCTTTTACAAATAAGATGTGTTTGCAAATTTTGGGATCAAGTCATAAAAAGTAAGTCCTTCATTAAATCTCATCAGGCGCATCAAAAGAATTACTTAAACGCAAACACTTATCTTCTACTAGGTTGTGGTACGTCCTACTCAACAAATCTCGTTGATAGTGAATCGTATAATAATGTTTTCGAATCCCATGAATATGACCTGCGTGATATATGTGGTAGAAATTTAGCCAATTATAGTTTTTTGAATTACGGAATTTGTGATGGGTTATTATGTTTGTCTCATGATAAAGACGATTTGTTCCCCGACTATCCCATATTTTTATGGAATCCCGTTATAAGAAAGGCAAAGAAACTTCCTCCACTAAATATCGATCTTGAGTACATTAATCATTCTTATTTGTGTTTTGGGTATCATGATGATGATTACAAGGTAATCAATATGGTTCCTCTGCGCAGGGCGTACCATGTTTATGTCTATAGTTTGAGCACTGATAGTTGGAAGTTTTTGAAATTTGTCAGGAATAGTGATCATCATACTGATGGATTTGATATCTGGCCATACCCAAAGGCCAGGTTCGTAAATGGTGCTGCCTACTTCACATATAAAAAAGAATCAAAAAGCGGGAGAATGTTTCTTTTGACTTGAACAGTGAGATAATCCGGGAAATAAATTTTCCTGATGGCCTGCGGCTCGGTGTTGAACACATTATAATGGAAGAATACCGGGAGTCAATAGCTATTTTGGATAACACGGGCGGTAATGTGGTGATGTGGGTATTGAGAGTAACTAACGATTCTGTTCTATGGGACAAGAAGTTTGATTTTGAATACAAATGGCAAGACCAAGAATATTATCGAGCTTTGGGTTTCATGAATAAGGATAAACTTTCGCTAAGGAAGATATGCAAAAGCCATTCCAGAGATTATGAGTATTTTCTTTACGATGTAGAGAGTAGCTTTAAGCAACCATTTACAATTCCGAAGAAACTGGATGTAAGAAAGTATCTACTTTTTTCTTGTCCCTGGAGAATATATGAAATAAAGGAGAGCATTGTTCTACTTACTGAAACTTCTACACCTTATCAGATGATGCAACCTTGTTCCGCTAACAAAACAAATCAGAATCAAGATAAGGGAACAAACATCGTGGAAGAAGAGTAACGGTCAGTTGGCTATGGTGAGATCCACATACATATCAGTCCTAATTATGATGTTGACCCATAATTATACGCATCAGAGGAGAATTGAGCATTACGATCACAGGATCGCAGATATCTATTAGATTGTTTCAGAACCTATATGCTTTGTCTGGTACTCTGGTATTATATGTTTAATCATATTCATGCTTTTATGTAGTTAAATATTGAAGCTTGCTGAGGACTAGTTTTCGCCACTGTCTAGTTGCATTATGTGTGCTCGCTTCAATATCATTTTGTAGTTTGAACAACTAGGTTGGTCAAAAAGAAGAACTCTGCATATGATAAATCTGATGACAGCTAGAGCAGCTCCAATGCTACTGATCTTGTGGATAATTAGCTATTAGAAACACTCCAACGAGCCTCACAAGATATGTGTTATCCTTTACATAATCCAGAAATCCTCGTCATATATACATAGCCAGTCTCCCCTAGCTATCTCATTGTTTATATTCATTCTTTTATAAAATAACGAATTATTTTTTAAAATTAAAACTACACACATGTATGTAGGGTAAAGACAAATGCATGATAGACACGTTTGGCTTTATCTTGAAAACAAATGTCCGTTTCCAGAAATAGAAAAAAGATACACGTCTATTATTTTATTTTAATTTTTTTGGTATTTCACACGTCTATTGTTATTGTTATTTGTTAGGAAATCAATTAAAAAATTAAAATTATATATAATATTAAACATGCACTTGGATTGGTTACTATCGATTTTATTGTAAGTTGTTTATTTTGTGGTTAGTGAAAATCCATCCATTAATCTATAATATTATTTTTTTTATTATTCATTTTACTTCTAATATTGATGCAATTAGCAGGTTGGATGAATCTATTGAAATTTGGAAAAATATAAAATATGGGAGGAATGTAAGGTACACGTTAGGCCCGAATATCTTAAAACAAGTAACTTATAATTTAAAGTGAATAAGTGTGATAAGTGAATTATTACTCTTATAAATTATTTTACTGTTTGGATAATTTTATTATAAGTTGGAAATGTGTTTGGTAATTAAAACTTATAAGTTAAAACCCTTAATTTTAAATAAAAATATTTTTAATACAAAAATTTTGATACGTGAATGTAAAATTGAAATATTGAAATACAAAATAATTAACGCAAAAAAGTACTAAAATAATACATCATTGCTTATTCTTTGATTTTTTAACTTAATTATTTATTTTCATTTATGTTTTTAAATGTCTTTTTAAATTAAAATGCATGTATTGAGATTATTATATGAAATAATTAATTTTTTTAATTTAATTTAACAAATATTTCACCAAAGTAAATTTATCCAAACACATTCTTATATTTATCACTTAAATTACGTTTATAAGTGAATCTTTGTAGGCTATTTAAATTATTTTATATAATATTTATAAATGTTAAGATTTCAACATTCTCCATATCCAATTATATCTACATGAGTTTGTATCAGTTTATTTGTTAGGTATTGGTATATAATTAATGACTAATGAGTGGAGAAAAAAAGTGGGCTACATATAAGCTGAAAGTACTCAAATACCAACCTAGCTTATCACATAACGGGCTCTCACTTATTTTGCCAAAGACCCTCCTTAAAATGCTAACGGGCTTTGGACTCAAATAAGCTGTTTTTTGAATTTGCCAAACATGCACATAGTGTGTAATCAAATTTGTAAGTATATATTGGAAAGTGGGGTATGTCATATGTGTCATTAAACTATATTAAAATATTATTAGTATTTGGAAAAAGAATAATTCATATAAATAAAATTTGAAATTGAAAGTTTTAGCAACAATAATATTAAAGGTATTATATTCTTGTAAGCATGCAAACTGTGATGCATCAAGATGGGTAACATACTTCAAGAAAGAAATTCAAGGGCAAAACAGTAATAGCACCTAAAGGAAATGAGAGCTGAAGTTAAAAGGAATAGTCAAGGGGCAAAATGAGAAGTTCAGGTGGTGATGGGAAAAGAGGAAATGAGTAAGAGGCGAGAGGGAAGGCTGCTAGGGTTTTTATCTTATGAATTCATTTGTACTCGTTTTCTTTTATGTAGGATAGTCTGGCCTCTCGAACGACCAGTTATCACGTTTATCTTATATAGTACTATAATTATCAATTCGAGTGAGAATTATTGTCAATTTATTGTATTTGGTTTATATTTGTAAATTAATTAAGTAAATCCATCACACGAACATATTTTCCTTAATTTTTTTTCAACACCACAAAATTTACAATTAATTTCTAATGATGTAATTAATTAATGTACTGCACTTGCATTCCTTCAACATTGATCTTGGCTAGGCTGCAGGCATTTTCCGGTCCAGATATTGTTTTAGTAAAATTTAATCAGATCACAATGGGTACTAGAAAAATTAACACTTGTATATTATCAAAAAGAACAATCTAAATTATTAACAAAACAAACAGCCAATCAAAACAATATAAAATTAATTTTGGTAAAAGATTGAATTCTAGGAGATTGCATTTAGATAAAGGATTAAAAATATATAAGGTTAAAGATTTGAAACGATAAGACTATAGTTATGGGTTCTTTGTGATGGCCATTACACCGCTGCAGTTCGGGTTCTTTCTTCTTCTGGTGTTGCTCCTTACAATGAGGCCACTCTTGCGGATTTACAGTCAAAACACCCTTCTTCTCCAGCTCTTTCCTTGCCTGATTTACCTGTTGATCACCATCATCTCATCGCTACTTCTGCTGTTGTTTTGGACCAGATTAAGAGTTTTCCACGCGGCACATCATGTGGGAGGGATGGTTTGCAAGCTCAACACCTTATGGATTGTTTGAGTGGTGCTGCTGTGGCTGTTTCAGATGAGTTAGTTAACTCTATTGCTAAGGTGGTTAATCTCTTCCTAGCTGGGAAATGTCCTATGATTTTGGGAGAGTATATTTCTAATGCTCCTCTCACACCTCTTGTCAAGCCTGGTGGTGGTATTCGTCCTATAGCTGTGGGTACTGTTTGGCGGCGTCTGGTTTCGAAGGTTGGTGCTGTTATGGTTGGTCAGTCGTTGGGAAGTTATTTTGATGGTCTTCAATTTGGTGTTGGGGTTTTTGCAGGTGGTGAGGCTATTCTTCATGCTGTGAATCGGTTGATTGAAGATCGTGGTACTGATGTGGGACTTTCTATGTTGTTGGTGGATTTTCAAAATGCATTCAATTTAGTTGATTGAGCGGTCATGTTACGTGATGTTCGTCTTCGTTGTCCGGCCATTTCACGTTGGGTTGAATTCTGCTACTCTAAGCCAGCCAGATTATATTATGGAGAGCACACCTTATGGTCGTCTCAAGGGGTGCAACAGGGTGATCCCCTTGGTCCTCTTCTTTTTGCTTTGGTTTTACAACCCCTGGTCTGTAAAATTATGGACGTTTTTGATGTATGTCTTCAGGATTGGTATTTGGATGATGGTACTATTGTTGGTGACACCTTGGTGGTTGGGAAGGTTTTGCAGTTGATTATGGAAGAAAGGCCTCGTTTTGGGTTACATCTCAACATTGAAAAAACTGAAGTTTTCTGGCCTATAGAAGACCCTCGAAGCAGGCTTGTGGGTGTCTTTCCTCCTAATATTGCTCGACCATTGCATGGTGTTAAGTTGTTGGGCGGTCCTGCCAGTTCCAATTCCGTTTTCAGTGGTGAGCTTGTGATGCAGAGGGTGACCAAGACTATTGAGCTTATGGATAAGGTTGCTAAGCTTGATGATCCTCAATGTGAGTTGTTGTTACTTAGGGCATGTACTGGAATTTCTAAACTCTATTTTACTCTGCGTACTTGTCCTCCCTGTATTTTTGAGGCGGCTCAGCGCACTTTCGATGGGGCTCTTCGATCTTCCTTGGAGCGTATTGTTACTGCTTCTAGACCTGGGTTTGGTGATTGGCAGTGGCGGCTTGCCATATTACCCTTTTCGTTTGGAGGGCTTGGTGTTTATTCTGCAGGTGATGTTCGTCATTATGTTTTTCTTGCTTCTCGATTGCAGTCTGTTAGTTTGCAAACAAAGCTTTTACGGCATGCTGGTATTGTTGGTCTTGGTTGTGCTTTTGAGGATGCGTTAAGTCTTTTTGATAGAACTGTTGAGTCTGACATTTTGAGTAATCCTAGTGAGGTCGTTGCCCCTAAACTCATGAAGAAATTGGCCGATATATATTTCACAAAGCTTACCGCATCTGCAGAATCCACCTTTTCTTTATCTCCTCGACAATTGGCATTGTGGAAATCGCAGCAGGAAGATCATACCTCTGCATGGCTTCGGGCGGTCCCCATATCGGGTTTGGGACAGATGATGAATGCTAAGACTTACCGTTGTGTGTTGTATTATCGATTGGGTGTTCCTTTGTTCTCTATTTCGACACCATGTTCTGCTTGCTCTAGGGTGTTTGCGGGGGATATCTTCGGTGATCATGCAGTGTCTTGTGCTGGTATCGTGGGTATTAAATATCGACATAATGTTGTTCGTGACACCCTTGTCGATGTTTGTTTTTGGTCTGGGATTTCGGCAAGGAAAGAGGTTGATATTGGACTGTCTGGATGGAACGACGGAGCTCTCCGACCTGCAGACGTGTTACTCTATTCTTGGGATCGGGGTCGTGATGTGTGTGTTGACTTGACAGGAATGTCTCCTTTGACACAAACTGGATTGTCTGGATTTGTTCCGAGACGGGTTGTGACTGATGCGGCTAATCGAAAGCGGGTCAAGTACGAGGTACATTGTCGGGAAATTGGTTATGGTTTTCTTCCTTTCTCCTTTTCTTCTTTGGGGGAGTTAGATAAGGATGCTGTTGCGCTGCTTAAGCGGGTTCAGAAATTTTTTACAACTCAAGATATTGGGCCTCGTGCTGCTGCTCATATCTTTACCAGGATGGGTTTTGCTATAGCTAGAGGAGTGGGGGCCCAGATTGTATCTCGGCTTCCCACTAATTTTTTGTAAATTGTTTGTAAATAATTCATTTCACATAAATTGAATGTCATAAGTAATATGTTAAAACTCCAAAAAACAATTATGGGGATTAATATTCGTGTAGTATAATCCTCCCAAACAAACAAAACCCTAGCAGCCTTACCGCTATGCTAGACATGAGTTTTGAATGTATTATAAACTCATTATTAGTATATCATGAGACAACCCTCATATATTATATTAATGATAAAAAAATTGCTCCTAGGGAGAATTAAACCCTTGACCTCTAACTGAGAAAAAATATTCCTTAGCACTATACTAAACATCAATTTTGGATATATTATAAAACTCATTATTAGTATATCGTGAAACAATTCAATTATCATGAAATTACTAAATTACCCCTACTCTATTATATTAACGATAAATAAATTGTTTCTAATGGAAATTTAATCCTTGACCTCTAACTTTGAAGTGAGATTCCTTATCAAGAAGCTAGATATTAGTTTTGATTCTATTATAAAACTTTGAGAATATTTGAATAGTACATAGTTATGTAACATTTTTTTTATTCTATAGTAGAAACAAGTTACATGGATTGAGAAGATATGTAATATCTGGAAATTTCGTACTTTGTAATTAAATTAATTGGAAGTAAAATATTATATATCTGTTCTAATTGATGTGTCATTATGTGACTATATGGTTGTGGACGTATATTGTGTTTATAATTGCTAGATGTGCGGATGTGGATTATATTGAATTTCGAATATTTTTAAAGCATGAAAATATAATTTTTAATTCGCTTAAATATTTGTGTTAAATTCTTGGAGCTAGTAAAAATCATGAAATCTTTTGATTTATTGTGTTTATATATTTAGAGACTTTTTAAAAATAAAGGCCTAAATTATTTTCGAGTTAAAGTATTATATAATGATTTTTCTATTAATTATTCTTTTAAAAATTTTAATACTTGTAAAATCCAAATCTTTTTATATTTTGATCTTAAAAATATTTTAAAAATATCTTGAGGAAGAGAATTTTGTGTTTTAAATATATGTGCCAACAATTTATTTTTAAAAATCCCATTTATGTTGTAATTAAATTTTATAAGCTTTTAATTTAATAAAAGTGTATTAGTAAATTAGTGTTTTATGATTATGTGTCTATACAAACCCAAACCCAAACCCACCTTCTTTTTCTTTTTGTTCGACCAACACCCCCGGTCTCTTTCTCCCCGTGTCTCATCTCTCCAATTCTCTCTATATTCTCTCATCTCCATTAAAGCTTAACCTCACAATAAAAGGTAAATTCTTCACTAAATCTCAAAGTGCTAGTTATAAAAATACTCCTCTTGTAATTCTCTACAACCCCATGTTCATAGATTTTATTTTTCTTAACTTTGCAAATTAGAGTTTTTTCGAAAATTGAGAATCAAGGTAAGTTTTGTGGGTAATTGTGATTGGGTAGTGCTTCTTGGTAGAGACCCACGAATTTCGGGCTCTCCGGAGAACCCTAACCTTCGCCCATGATCGAAAGAGAGCCAAGGGTTTACATGCATGGCTTAGTTTGATGATTTTGTATGAGTACTATGTGTTATATGTTTGCATGTAAGTTTTTATAAGTTTTTAAGTTGAGTTTTGTGATGGGTTTGAATTTTTATGAGTTATAAGATGTGTATAAGTAAGTATTGATAATTGATGTTGTTAGTAGCTTTTAATTTTGAAATGGTTTAAGATTTTCATGTTATGTATTATGTAAATTGATGGGTTAAAGTTATAAATTGATTTGGTATGTGAATTTATAAGTTAGTATTGGTGGGTAATTGAAATAGAGATGTTATTGAATATTATGTGTGTAAGTATATGTGTAAGTAATTGCTATGAGTTTTGTGTGTGATGATGTGGAGAGAGAGAGAGAGAAGCCGAGAGAGAGAGAGAGAGATTGAGGAAAAGAGAGAGAGGTCGAGAGAGGGAGAAGAGAAAAAGAGGGAGAGGGAGAAGCCGAGAGAGAGAGAGAGAGAGAGAAAGAGAGAGAGAGAGAGAGAGAGAGAGAGAGAGAGAGAGAGAGAGAGAGAGAGAGAGAGAGAGAGAGAGAAGCCGAGAGGAAGGAGGAGAAGAGGGTTGTAGGGGAGATTGTGTGCATGATTGATGATTAATTGCATAAATGTATAAGTGCTTACATGATTTGATTGTTATATGAATTTAACTAATTGGATAGTATAAATTTATAAGTATGTTATTATGATTATAGTGAATTAGTTATGAAATTGCTTACTTATGGTTAACTGTTGGTTATTGATTGAGTTATATGGATTGGGAGTATAATTGGAATTGTTTGGGCCGGTTGTATTCCGGTATGGTATAACGATTATACATAGGAGATGCTGCCGAAATTTTTAAAAGATTTATAAACATGATTTTCAAAAACCTATGGCACTCTAATGATTAGTCGTAATATCATTGTAGTACTAGTATATATTATTTTACATGTTATGTGGCTAATGTGACTATGTGTATATAAATATATAAGTATATGAATCTAGTGGTATCGTTGGGGCGTTAGTATTATAAGTTGTCGTGGTATGAAAATAATGAGGGGAAATTAAGATATTGATTATATTGTTATAGGTCCAAGTAGGAGACCTGGAAAGGAACCGATCGAGGAAGAAGCTAACTAAGTGCGAGCAAGTGTAGTAAGGCAAGTGTACTACCCTATCTTTGTTGTTACCAGTATGATGGATACCATGAGATATTGAATTGTTAAATTGCTTCAAACTAGTATCATGCCCTTTTGACCCTATTACTTTTGTTAAATTTCGTGCCTTATGATCAATCATATAATCCCTTGATTTTAATTTGGCTTGTCAACCGGTACCAAAACTTGAAATCCATTTACCTAAATAGATTCATAACTACATTCTTTCATTGTAATTGCTATGACCATATTACTAAGAACCATTCCTTACTTTCCTTCAATTAATAAACCAACCATACCTATATTTTCCTTTGAGATAATCTCTTTGCACCCCGATTATATTGTTTCATTCAATCATCCTTTATTGTGTTAACCTTACGATACTAAACAGAATCCCAACTTTCAAGAATCATAACAATTAACTTTTTCTTTACCTTGTACTGATAAATATTTGAAACCCGAAAATCATATTCTTGTTGAACAGAAACTTGATATAACATTGATATTTCCTGTTTCATTGAGATGAATCGAACTTGACAGAACTTTATTTGATTTCAATGGAATTGGATGGAATTTTATTTTGACCGAGGCGCTGGTCCAAATTATTATATTATCATTATAGGCCAATGTGTGCTTGGGATCCCCTTATATTTGAGAACACGTATTGGATATACGGGTTCGGAGCTCTGACGTGGGTTGATCACCCAGCTTAGCTCGTAGCGTCTTATCAGATATTCCAATTCCTATTCATTACATTTTGATGTTGATTCAGTTGATAACTCTCATTTGCAGATTGATATATCTTGCTTTACATTTAATTTATTCTTTCAGTTTTATATTGTTGGATTATACACTTGTTGGACATTTGGCTCAATTATTTTGTTTTCCCCTAACCTTACAGTTAAGAAAGAAGATGGTAAGGACTCTCGTGACAGTGCGTAAGTCGGCTGGTATTTCTGGTGCAGCCTATAGAAGACGTTTTACTCAGGTAGGAGGGAGTGTCGGCCTTAGTGACCTGTGTAATAGTGGAACTTTAGAGCTTGGTCTGTAATAACTTTTGGATTTAGAAATAATGTTGGTTTATAATATTTATGATGATGATGTTAACTTGTAGTTTATATTAGGGGTGTTCACGGATTGGTTTGGTCCGGATTCTTGTTTTTTTCGAACCAAACCAATATAAACGGTTTTTCAAAAACCAAAACCAAAACAGACCAGTTAGATGCCAAGACCAAACCAAACCAGACCACAGAAGAACAGATTGGTTCGGTTTCGAACCACGATTTGAACTTTATAGCATATTATTTTTTAATTTTTGTTAAACTTAAAAATGAAATTCTAATTTAATAAATATATAAATTAAAA
Organism: Saposhnikovia divaricata; assembly: GCA_036435485.1. Taxonomy (NCBI): domain Eukaryota; kingdom Viridiplantae; phylum Streptophyta; class Magnoliopsida; order Apiales; family Apiaceae; genus Saposhnikovia; species Saposhnikovia divaricata. Next base: position 128,953,770 of record CM071594.1, on the reverse strand, counting down.
TTTAATATAAATCACTAGATATATGTATTACAATATTTGTTTATCAATGTTTAGTCTACTATTTACTTATTACATTATATAATTCAAATGAATTTATATAAATAGTAAACAAATTAATTTAGTGTAGAACTACAACATATTGACAATTAACTCAATATTATATTATTAAGTAATTTAATCCTTTTATTTTATATACATTACATGCTATAAGTTATAATCTTAACCTCTAACTATCTACTAGAATTTTTAGTGTATTATTATATAATGGTCCGGTTTGGTTTAACCGGTTTTAAAATATTAAAAACCATAACCAAACCACTAACAACGGTTTTTACGGTTTCGGTTTTTGTTGGTTCGGATTGTTGTGGTCCGGTCCGGATTGACGGTTTGACGGATTGTTTGAACACCCCTAGTTTATATTGTTCAAACTCTTACATGTTGGCGATATAGGCGTGGGATTTGGTATTTTCATTTAAATTATAATGCATGCTTTACCTTTATCAAGTTAAAATATTTAAGGGATTTGGGGCTGTCACAAGATAGATGTTAGGAGTTGTCCCACATCGATTGTGGGAGGGGCAGATTGCTAGTTAATAAGCAGCTAGATTAACTCCATTAGTATGAGGCCTTTTGGGATGTGCCCAAAAACAAATCCGTGCGGGGGCTCCAGAATGGATCCAGGAAGAGGCAGGTGGGCCTTCCAGTATGGGCCTAGGGGGAGCCAGATGGCCAGGAACTTCCAGTATTCGACAGGTGTCGAGCCCGATGTGTGAAGGGGGAGATTGTTAGGAGTTGTCCCACATCGATTGTGGGAGGGGCAGATTGCTAGTTAATAAGCAGCTAGATTAACTCCATTAGTATGAGACCTTTTGGGATGTGTCCAAAAACAAATCCGTGCGGGTTCGGCCCAAAGCGGACAATATCATACTAATGTGAAGTTAAGGTTTGCTCTGCTTAGCAAGCCCAACAATAGATACTATAATTTGTGTATTAATTTATATCTTATGCATATCTCTTAATCCGGGTCAAAATGAACAAATCGGTTGTGGATGATCGGGTAGTCACTACTAATATAAATTTTATATGCTCATAACTCAGTCATTTGAACATTCGTTCAAAGAGACTAGCACATTAAAATTTACTTATTTTTAGTGGTCCATACATCAATCATCATGAATAGATAATTTCTTAGTTATGTTTTGCATACTAAGCATTTACATGTTGTAAGCAACATTTAATTACAAAACAATATAAATACATATTAACATGATTTTACTAGCAAAGCTCGAGTGGTAAATTGCATGCACATTAACCACCTATATTTTAACATATTTAATTATAGTGGAACAAAAAACGCATCGATCCATTATCTCTTTCTTATGACAATATGGGTTTGGAAAGTTCTTCTGCTTACTCTCTCCATTTTTTAAATTTAGGTTCAGCCCATTCTGGTTATATCAGCTTAAACAAAAAATTGAAGCACTAATTCAAGGCACTTGATTTCATGGTGTTTGGATCACATGGTTGATCCCCAAGCAATTTGGAGCCAGTCTCTCGTATAAATTCTTTAGTCGTATCGATCTTTTGCTAATATGCAAGTTCAGAACAATCACTATTTATGTAATTACTTTTATACTCCTAACTCAAGTATTAATCCTTGAAATGAGATAAGCACATTGCAAATGATACCTTTTTTAACTATATAATTGATATACACCGTGAACACATAATCCCTTTTGGACTTATTTGCATTCTGAGCATCAACACATTGAAAATACTATTTGATTATTTGAATATAGAGTAACACAAATACATATTAACATAATTTTGCTAGCAAACCCGTGCCTTGCACGGGCTATAAAGCTAGTTTATTAGTAACAAAACAAACACACATATACACAAAACTCTATAAAGTCATAAACTCAAAACTCTATAAAGTCATAAACTCTTTATTCAATCAACCCTATACAGCCACCACATGGTTACTTATTCGATTACCTCACAATGAATTTAATGGTAACATTACATTAATTACTTACCAGAACACTTGTGGCAGAAAATATTATTACTACTACCCGTGAAGTCTCTTTTGCTGTCGAGGTGTGTTTGTAAATCATGGAATCAAGTCATTACCCATGATTCCTTCATCAAATTCCATCTCGCCAATAACAAACCCTTCTCCAGCACAGACAAATATCTTCTTTTCTGGAACAAGAAAGATAATTATTCTCCACTCGATCTTAATGTTCCCTACTCAACAAGTCTCGTCAATTCCAAAACGCATAGTAATGTTCTTGAATCCCATATACAAGACATGCATGACATCTTTGGTAGAGATTCAGCCAATCACGGTTTAGAGGTGTATGGAATTTGTGATGGGTTATTATGCTTGTCAGCTTCGAAAAATAAATTAAAGGTGGACTCATTGATATTTTTATGGAATCCCATTGTGAGAAAAGGAAAGAAACTTCCTCCAATAGAAATCGAAAAAGATAGGCATGTTAGTTGTTAGAATACAATATAAGATCCATATAAGGCCTCCCTCTAACACTTTAAGGTTTTAGAGCGACTGGTTACTTAACATGGTATCAGAGCGCAGGTTGGCGGGACACAGGTTCGACTCCCCCTACCACCCCCAATATTCTCAATATTTAATACGGACACGAAGGAAAGTTATGCTCCAAAGATGAGCGCCCATGATCCACTCTTCGACCCAAAAATGGGCTTTCGAGTGAGGGAAAGTGTTAGATTATAATACAAAGATCTAGTTGGGCCTTAACCAACTCATCTAAAACCTTAAGGTTTAGATGAGTTGGTTATTTAACATGGTATCAGAGCTCATGCTGGCGGGAGACTCAGGTTCGACTCCTTGCCACCCCCAATATTCTCAGAATTTATTATGGACACGAAGGCAAATTAATGCCCCAAAGATTGGCACCTGTGATCTACTCTCGATCCAAAAATGGGCTTTTGAGTGATGGGGAGTGTTAAAATATAATATAATATCCATATAAGGCCTCCCTCTAACACCTTAAGGATACTTAACATGGTATCAGAGCTCAGGTTGGCGGGAGACACAGGTTCGACTCCCCCTGCCACCCTCAATATTCTCAATATTTAATATGGACACGAAGGCAAGTTATGCTACAAAGATGAGCGCCCGTGATCCACTCTTCGACCCCAAAAAAGGGCTTTCAAGTGAGGGTAAATGTTAGAATATAATACAAAAATCTAGTTGGGCCTTCCTCTAACATCTTAAGCATGAGTTGGTTACTAAACGTTAGTAATTGTTACTTGTGTTTTGGTTACCACCGTGATGATTACAAGATAATCAATATTGTTCCATATCTTTCCACATCGTACGACTTTCATATATATAGATTGAGCACGGATCGTTGGAAGAGATTACGGTTTGATGATAGCATTGATTCTGCTAATTTTGGTCCAGTTTTTAAAAAGTAGTCATATTTTTATCCAAAGACCAGGTTAGTAAATGGTTACGTATATTTTGTACAAAATCGACATGATGGTGTTCCTCAAAGTTACTTTTCTTAATATGAGTCATGAGATATTACAACAGATGAATTTGCCTGGTAACTTTCACTTTGAGCATATAGAAGAATACGGAAAAACGTTAGCTGTGTTAGGGTATCCTAGAGGTGGTATGGGAATATTTATGGGTTATGATCTGGTAATGTGGGTACTGAGAGTGGTTGACCACTCTTTTTCACGGGATTAGAAGTTCACTATCAAAGGGAAAACGAACGCCGTTTTATGCATATGGGTTTCATAAGTAGCAATAAACTTGTGCTAAAGAGGTTTATTCAACCTGAACCGTATTTGAATGAATATCTCCTCTATGATGTAGATACTGAACTGAACTAAAATATACACTGCCGGTGAGACCATCAGAGCGAGTAGAGAACCAATTACATTTCTTCATAAATGGTTTAAATGAGAGCCTTGTTCTTCTTAATGGAACCACCACACCTTGTACGAGATGCAGCCTGGTTCCTCAAATGCTACTACCGAGTACAAGGAATCAAGGAAACGGAGTCTGGCATCATTTTTTATATAGTCTACATTTTGAGATTTTCTGAGAAACTTATACGGTAAGGTGGTTAGTGGTTACATCTTAGTCCGAATTGTATTTTTTGAGATTTTTTTATTATGTTTCGTGTGATTGCTACACATTTATATTATTATATTCCATATGATTTATATAATGACATCTAATAATATTTAAAATAGACTCGGTCAAATATAATAAGGGAAAAAAAAATCTAAAACACAAAAGAAAGCTTTTTCTTCTATAGCAAATTTAAAACAAAGCCTCCTCCAACACAGACAAATATCTTCTACTCTGGAACGAGAAACACTGATATTATCATGTTCTAAATGCTCCCTACTCAACAAGTCTCATCGATTCCGAAACGTAAAGTATTGTTTTCGAATCCCATATACACTATATTGTTATGTGCATTAAACTAGCTTTACAGCTGTTTTGAATAAGTCTTAAGTCTTATGAATTAGTCTTTGCACTTAGTGTTTTAGTTGTTGCTGAAATAAAGGAATTAATGGGGATGCCCACATTTCCAGTAATTTCCCTAGTTATTATAGGAGGAGTAGTAGTAGTTTCTCTCTTTTAAATTGTAAGGATTGCTTTTGGAAGGAAATATCAAAAAATTGCCCAAACACTCTTCCTGCTCTCTTCTATATTCTTTCTTATTTCTTAGCTATCGGAATAGCTGTTAGAGCCACCATATCAGTGGTATCAAAGCGGTGTTGATCCGATGGAGACACGTAAACAATCTTTTGAACAATTTCAACAAAACAATAATGTTCTCGAAAAACTGACTACCATGTTCCAGCAGTTGGTGAGCGATGTCCAGGCCATTAATGTAAGAACCCTAATTTTTGGTAATATTTCCTTTTATTTAATATCTTGTGACATTATCATTATGGAACCTTTCTAGTCATCCCTGTTGATTAATAGTATTGATTGTCTGAGAAACTGCGTTGTTGCATTTATTATGTAGTATAAAAAGGAAGATTGTGAAGGCAAGAGTCTTATTGTTAGTAATATTTATAAAACTTGGGATTTGAGAATGGTTACAGTATTAAAGGATTTATTAAGAATTATGACGAGGAACTATGGACATTCGAGGAATTTACACAATAAGTACTTAAGGAATTATAGGGGAAATCTCTACGCGACGCGACAAAATGTTATTACGAGAGAATAATTAAGATACGATACGAATTAAAGATTTAATTATAAGCATTGGTGGAGGAATAATAATACAAGGAGTAGTATTGCATGCAAGCCCATGCAACCAAGTAGTTAGAAATCAAACAAGTTAGTTGGCCATTGGAAGATGAATAGTATCTAGTTAGTTACTTTTTCAAGAAGGGGGACACATAGTACAAGAGCCCATGCTTGCTAGTACACTACCTATGCTTACATGTGATATGTATCACCCAACCTAAATAACCTAACACCAATTATTTACCAACACAAACACAAAACAAAACACAAACTTTTCTCTCCCCCCCCCCCCTTGAATATTTGCTCTCGGCCAAGGCTCCAAGGAAGAAGAAAATTTCCTCTTCTCCCCTCTTCCATTACTCATAAATCTTGCCATAATTCCTAGGTCATCTACATCATATAAACAAGGTATGCTAGCAATTTCACTCCATTTTATCCACCCAATTTCAAGTTACAAATTATTCAAGCTTTGGTAAATAGTAACCAAGTTTGTTTTTCCTTTAGATCTTGCATTGTGAGTGTTGTAGGAGGCCATCTAAGGTGTTTTTGAGTTGTGTAAAGATTGTCCAAGGCCTCTAGGAGCTCAAGAAGGTATAAAAATCTCAAACCCCCTTGGTTATGTATTGTTTATATAGTATGGTAGTAGATCCATGTGTTTTAGGACTAATCTTGGATGTATATGTATTGGGTAGCATGGATCTTGAGTTTTGATGTTGAGATTATGACTTTTATGACTATGGTTAATATATATATCTCCATGAGTGTTATGAACCATGATCTAAGTGTATTAGGTGTTGATTATGTGATGGAAGTATGAAAAATGGTTGATCTAAGTAGTTTGAGCTTGCTGAGTTTGTCCAGGAACTTTGATCTGTATTGTAGCACGATTTTGAACCCCCAAATGATGTCCCCTGATGTCCTACCTTATATTGTTGGAAAGATAATTGAATGTAGTTTCTGGAAATGTAAGGTTCATAGCTAGGTGATGTGTGGATTTTTAGTTATGGCCGGAGGAGTGAATTTTGTTTCTGGACTATGGACTGCATTAAGTGACCCCCTTGTGAACCTTGTTTAAACACCTAAAAATATATGTGGGATCGTGGAAAAATTTGAGAATGTAGGGAATGCAGTGGTGAAGACCACCCAAAAGGAATTGGATTAAAATATGAATTTTTCGATTTTATAAAAATGTTAGAGTAAAATTCGCGCAATGGAAAAAGTCGATTAGTGGAACATTATTCTAGGGTTAGTGGTTATGATTCGAACGTGGTAACTAAATTAAGTCGAGTAATTGACGAGTGTAATCGAGTGATGACATGGACCTATAGTGGGGCTAGGGAGTCATAAGAAGAAGTCGTTAAGTTAATTTCGTACCCCCTTAAAACCCCGTAATTAAAGAGAAATTGTTAAGGTACTAACGAACGATTATTGTTTATGTATAGATCGTTCGAATCCGCACGCTCGACCACCCCAACCCAACCAAGGAAAGTTTACTTTTCAAAACTTATCCATATACAAGGACTTTTACTGTTGTGTTTGTAGTTTTCAAATTATATCAAATGCTATGTTTATCGAAGTATTGATGCAATTGAGATTGAACAAGTACATGTATGCTTTTACCCCTTGAACTTAGATTGAAATGTTTTCTTCGGACAACGACTCTAGCAATAGAGGTCGTAGCGGTCCGTATATACTATTGACCAGGGAGCGGTATATTATTATATCGTATCTAGATTGCGAAAACCCGAAGGGTCATTCGGGTGGTATCGTATACTCAAATAACTATTGTTATATCTTCGTAAATACTCGAAACCCTATCTTGGATTAAGAGTTTATTTTATCGAATAATTATTTTATTAATTATTAATATTAAATCTTAAAATACTATTTATTAATCTTTGTTCATTATTTAAAGACAAAGTTAATCCAAGATACTTTTTAATACTTCAAACTCGAACTCATTTGAACTCAAAACATTTTCGAAAACCCCCGGTCAGATTCTGCTTCTTGTATGATTTCAAGAATCATCGGCCGACTGATGTCGGACCTCAACTACTCTGTTTTCAATCAAAATCAAGTTTTAAAAGAAAAGAAAAAGGGACTCTGGCAGGTGTGGGAACCGTTGACGAACGATTCCCGGGATGTGTAAGCGGCCGTGAGCCAGGCGGTCAATCACTTATTATTCCGGCCCAGGTGTTGCCGAAGGATGATTACGGATGTAGTTTTCATCGAGGGTGATTACGGATGTAGTTTTCACCCGAGGGATAGTTACGGATGTAGTTTCTATCCTTCTACCGGTAGAGAAGACCAGCGGATTATTGGACTTGGATGTGGCGACTGATCATCGTCAATCCTTGTCAGGTTTTGTGTTTTCTTTAAGTCCCATTCCTCCATTTTGGAAAAATGCTTTGACACTGCTTCTTAGGCTCTTGTGCCAAGTTGTTGATAGTGTTCTATTTTGATGAGAAAGATGTTGATTCAATGCAGTATCTAGAACTGCAAGTTTATTTTGAAAACAAGGGCACATATTGTTGCACCTTCGAGATTTATCAACTATGATAAGTGATTTTATAACTGATTGAAACAAACAAGTATATCAACTGCCAATCATATGAAATGTTATATTGCTTACCTTATACATATACTCTTGCTGAGCTATAGTTGCTCATTCTTGCTTGTTTTCAAATTTTACAAACACAACAGCTAAGCGAAATGGCAAGACCCAGGCAGACTGTTCGAAAGCAGGTGACTAGGCCCGAGCCACCACTTGAGATCCCACCGGTAGGCCCCATTAGCCGGATTGGTTGGCAGCTTTTGTTAGTACGTTTTATTTATCAGCATGACCTGTGCAAGGCAGTGTATCGTAACAAACTTTCAAGCCGCCAACTTCGCTTCATATCGAAGTGTTGCTGGTAGCATAAATACTATTTAATTCGGTCTGTAATAACTCTGATAACTTTATTACTGTTTAATCAATGTGTAACGTTTCTGAGGCTCTAACCTGTGTGTGTGAGTGTGGTGTGAGTTTATTGTGGGGTCGATGGCTGTGTTATGTATATTATGTGCAAGAACAGGTATGTTATTAATGGAAAATGGACCGTGAGCGCCTAGATCTCCGACCCTGGATCTGGGGGCGTCACAATTAAGGAGAAGGATAAAGTCTCATCTTCCGGGTCTGGCCAGAGTCACCTCATCGGGAAGGAAACAAAACCCTACCTGAAGCTCCACTTTCCCCGATTTTGTGGAGATGATCCTACGGGGTGGATTTACCAGGCTGAACAGTATTTCGCGTTCCAAAATGTAGCAGTTGGAGATCGCGTCAACCTGTCTTCATTCCATCTCGACGGTATCGCCTTGCAGTGGCACCAGTGGTTTGCGAAGACACGCAGACCGATGACATGGGAAGAATTTACCAAGGCACTGTTGATCAGATTTAGGCCAACTGAATATGATGATCCCTCGGAGTCTCTACATCGGCTCAAACAAAGTACTGCAGTCGCAGCTTATATTGAGGCCTTTGAACGGTTGTCCCATCGCATTGAAAACCTTTTGGAGTCGTTCTTGCTTGGTTGTTTTGTTGGTGGTCTGAAAGAAGATATTCGCTTGGAAGTGAAGCTCAAAAAACCGTGCACCGTCATGGATACAATGGGACTAGCTCGGTTGGTTGAGGAGAAATTGAGCTTGCACCGACGGTTTCCTCCCTCTACTCGAGTTCCCAGTATCTAGTCTCCTTCAACAACGCTAGTAGCCGGACTCCTGAGACCAGCACCATCTCAACGTTTGGCTCTACTAGCCCCAAACCCAGTACACTGTTTATCAAGAGCCGAGGCCAAAGAACGTCGGGAGAAAGGGTTGTGCTACTACTGTAATGAACATTACATGTCGGGTCATAAATGCAGCAAGCCATAACTATTTATGATCAGCGAGGTCGAGGATGTTGAGGATGGAGACAACCAATGAGAAGAAACTATGGATGCCCCTTCTGATATAGGTCATGCTGAGATCTCCTTTCATGCCATCTCTGGCACAATTTTGCCCCAGACTTTAAGATTACCCGGTAAGATTGTTAACAAGAATGTGGTGGTTTTAATTGTTGGGGGTAGCACACATAATTTCATCGAGCAGTCAATGGTAGAACGATTTGGGTTAACGGTGGGCACTGCGGTCAAATTGGAGGTGGTAGTCGGTAATCGTGAGAAATTGGCATGCATGGGTCGAATCAGATGTCTCATAATTCTTATTCAGGGTTACGTGATAACCACGGATTTCTTTGTTCTACCCATTGCAGCCTTTCCACTTGTTTTAGGTGTCCAGTGGTTGAAGACTTTGGGACCTATTGAAATTGATTTCCAGAATTTCATACTTGGGTTTCGTCAAGCTGGTACAACGTACGAGTTACAGGGGTTGAAAGGAATGGAGATGACTGCTTTGACGGCCAACGAGATGATGGGAATACAAGGGTTTGCCTTACTCCTCCAGGTTTCTCCGGTCGAGGCCGAGCCTTCTGTTATCCCAAGCCCTTGTCCAGAAGTTCAACAGGTGTTAACCGAATTTGAGCAGGTCTTCCGAGAGCCAAAAGGCTTATCCCCTAAGCGTTTCCATGACCATGACATACCTCTAATGTCGGGGGCCAAACCCGTGAGTTCAAGACCGTATCGTCAACCTTATTTGCAGAAGGCAGAAATTGAGAAACAGGTTACGGAGTTGCTGCGAGAGGGGTTGATTCGCCCTAGCCACAACCCATTTTCATCGCTGGTCTTGTTAGTTAAAAAATCTAATGGCATGTGGCATTTCTGGGTAGGCTACCGGGCTTTAAACGACATTACTATTAAGGATAAGTACCCGATTCCTGTGATAGACGAGCTCTTAGACGAATTACATGGTTCCACTATTTTCTCTAAGCTCGATCTTCGATCCGATTACTACCAAATCCGGGTCCGTGAGTCAGACATTTCCAAGACAGGGTCCGTGAGTCAGACATTTCCAAGACAGCATTCAGAACGCATGATGGCCATTATGAATTCATTGTTATGCCTTTCGGCCTTACCAATGTGCCGGCTACTTTCCAATGCTTGATGAATGACATTTTCCGGTCGCACCTACGTAAGTTTGTTTTGGTCTTCTTTAATGATATCCTTATTTATTCAAAGTCTTTGAATGAACACCTTGGTCACTTACGTACTATTCTGGGCTTATTACGTTCTAATCATCTCTTTGCCAAGCTTTCAAAGTGTTGTTTTGGAGTCGTCCAAGTTAATTATTTAGGCCATGTTATTTCATCGGGGGGTGTGGCGATTGAAACCGCGAAGGTTCAGGCTGTCCGTTCCTGGCCGACTCCGACTAATGCCAAAGGGGTTCGTGGTTTCCTAGGGTTGGCTAGGTATTATCGAAAATTTATCAGGGGATTCGGAAGTATTGCAGCTCCCCTGCATAAGCTAGTGGGCAAAGGCTCCTTTATTTGGGATGAGCAGGTGGAGGCGGCGTTCCAAGCGTTAAAGCTTGCATTGACAACCACTCCTACCTTGGCTTTACCTGACTGGTCTCATCCATTTACGGTGGAGTGCGATGCAAGTGGGGTGGGTATTGGGGCCGTTCTCACTCAACGTGGAAGACCACTAGCTTATTTCAGTGCTCTTCTGAAGGGCACCATGTTATCTTGGTCCACATATGAGAAGGAGATGTTAACTATTGTGAAGGCAGTTCGAAAGTGGCGCCACTATTTATTGGGTCGGTCGTTTGTGGTGAAAACTGATCATGTTAGTCTCAAATACTTGATGGAGCAACGACTTACTACTCCTGCTCAATCCAGATGGTTTCCTAAGCTGTTGGGTTACGACTACAGAATTGAATATAAGAGTGGGAGTCTTAATCGTGGTGCGGATGCACTCTCTCGTAGGCCTGAGTTTCATTTTCTCGGTGTTTCACATCCTTGCTCCACCATGTGGGCGGACATTCAAGCGGAGGTACACACTGACCCATTCTATTTAAATTTGCCTTCATCGATTCCTCTTACCGTAAAAGGGAACCTGGTGGAAGGGGAAGGAGTCTGGTTTCTAGATGATGCTATTTTGTTGAGTTCCAAGTCTCCTCTTTTACCTACTGTGTTGGCCATGTGTCACTCTTCTCCCGAAGGTGGCCATTTCGGATTTCACAAAATGTTTGCTAAGGTGAAGCAGAATTTTTGGTGGCTGGGAATGAAAGATTTTGTGAAGCAGTATATTATGGAATGTCACCCTTGTCAACGATCTAAGATAGATAGTATGCGACCTGCTGGGTTGTTGCAGCCTCTTCCAGTGCCGGAAAGAATTTGGGAGGATGTTAGCATGGATTTTGTTGAAGGGTTACCGGTGTCTAACAGGTTTACAGTGGTGATGGTGGTTGTAGATCGCCTTTCAAAGTACGCTTATTTTTTGCCTCTACGGCAACCGTTTACTGCTTCCGCTGTTGCTCGGGAATTTATCTCCAACATTGTTCGTTTACACGGTGTTCCTTTCACCATCGTTAGTGACCGTGATAAAGTTTTCATCAGCTCTTTCTGGCAAGCTCTTTTTAAGCTGCTGGGTTCTATTTTATGCATGAGCTCTAGCTACCATCCGCAATCAGATAGGCACACGGAGGTTGTTAACCGGATTTTAGAGCAAATCCTGCGATGTTTTGTGTGTGACAAGCCGAAGAAATAGGTGGATTGGTTACCATGGGCGGAATATAGATATAATACATTGGTCCATACTTCCATCAAGCTCATTCCTTTTCAGGTTGTTTATGGTCGACTACCCCCTAAGCTCTTGCCATATGTTCCAGGCACAACTCAGGTACAAGCTGTTGATGACTATCTTCAAGATAGGGATTTGCTGCTTAAAACTTTGCGCACCAATCTCTCTAACGCCCAGAACCGTATGAAGCAGTTCGCAGATCGCCACCGACGCGAATTAGCATTTGAGGTAGGAGATCATGTTTATGTTAACTTGTTTATGTTAACTTGTAGCCGTACAGGCAGTCAAGTGTGGTTACTCATCCTTCGGCTAAGTTAAGTTCGAGGTTTTTTGGTCCTTACAAAATTCTGAATAAGCTGGGGTCTGTTGCATATCGGCTTGAGTTACCTCCTGGCTCCTTAATTCATGATGTGTTTCATGTGAGTTTGTTACGAAAGAGTGAAGGCCCTGTTCCAGCAACATTTCCGCCTTCCGTCAATGCACCTGTTCAGTTACCGGCAGCACCTCAACCGGAACTTATCTTGGATGAGCGAGTTGTGCAAAAAGGGAAGTACTGGCCTAAGACGGAGATCCTAGTTCAGTGGGTGGGTTAGTCTCAGGAGGAGGCAATATGGGAGAACAAATGGCGTTTCACGCGCACTTATCCCCGGTTTCACCTTGAGGACAAGGTGTCTTCAAGTGGGGTGGATTCTTATGTGCATTAAACTAGCTTTGCAGCTGTTTTGAATAAGTCTTAAGTCTTTTGAATTAGTCTTTGCACTTAGTGTTTTAGTTGTTGCTGAAATAAGGGAAATAATGGGGATGCCCACGTTTCCAGTAATTTCCCTAGTTATTAGGAGTAGTAGTAGTTTCTCTCTTTTAAATTGTAAAGTTTGCTTTTGGAAGGAAATATCAGAAAATTGCCCCAAACACTCTCCCTGCTCTCTTCTATATTCTTTCTTGTTTCTTGGCTATCGGAATAGCCGTTAAAGCCACCATATCATATATGCATGACCTCTTTGGTAGAGATTCCACCGATCAACCTAAATTATTGTTTTCGAATCCCATATACACTATATGCCTGAGATCTTTGGTAGAGATTCAGCCGATCATGGTTTACGGGCTTATAACAGAATTTGTGATTACTTATTATAAAATATAAAATGAAGGCAGACTCTCATATACTCCCTCCGTCCCTCCGAATTCTTTACATTTGCGGACCAGTTTTCGGCACGCATTTTAAGATGCATTTTAAGGATAGTTCTATAACTTATTTTTGATATTTTTTCTTTTTGTATAAAAATAGAAAATTTCTATTTTTATACAAAAAAAAAATATCAAAAATAAGTTATAGAACTATCCTTAAAATACACCTTAAAATACATGACAGACACGTAGTTTTTTATGTAAAGAAATGAGAGGAACAGAGGGAGTATTTTTATAGAATCTTTTTGTCAGAAAAGGCAAGATACTTCCTCCAATAGAAATCGAAAAAGATGTATATACATCAATACTTGTTACATGTGCTTTGGTTACTCTGATGATGATTACACGGTAATCAACGTTGTTCTTTAATTAATTGCCTACATTGTACCACGTTCATATCTATAGCTTGAGCACAGATGGAAGAAATTAATATTTGCTAATACTATTGATTCTGCTACTTATGGTCTTTTTAAAAAAAATTAAAGAGTTGTCAATCAATATTCAGTAAACAAATTAAGATATTTCAGCAAACAAATTTTCTTGATGACTTTCACTTAGTTCATATGGAAGAATACAAAAAAAGTTCAGCATCCTAGTTTACATTTTGAAATTTTTTGAGAAACTGGCTACTTACATCTAGAAATCTATTGTTTGAGATTTTTTATTATGTTTGGTTTGATTCCTATACTATTACATCCAATAAACAGGCTTACCCAATATTTATAAGGACGTTATAATTTTATAAATTAATTATCATTTAAATAGGAATAAAATTTTTGATTATTTTTAAAGAAAATAATTTTCGTATTAGAAAATATTATGTTGTCGATATAACATTAATAAATAAGCATTATTTTACACATGTAAGAAACTAAATCGTATGAAAACTTGAATGTTTGTAATATATTTATCATATCTATACTACACTATTATAGCCCAAATATTAAAAATTTGGTTGGTTGGTCGATCGGTAAAGTATCTATTGTTTTTACTTAATTACCCTTACTAAAATACAGATAAAATATTTTCTGATAATTAATCAATTTCCTTTTTTTAGGTGAAACATATTACCTTTTTTATTTTTCTAAACACTTATCAATTTCTTTTTTCATGTAAAACAAATATCTTTTATATTATATCTAGCTAAAATTTTCTTTTTTCTAAAAGCATTTTGAACAATTCTATTAAATAAAATAAAATAATTATATTATAATTACTATTAATTAACCAATTATCCTTTTCAACTAAAATATGTTACCTTTTATACTTTATTTAATTAAATATTTCTTTTTCCAATATCTACTTATATGTCTACGTATATTTGTTGGCCCACCATGGTAGTTTTTGTAGCCAGAAAAACCAATTGCGCAACTTGGTATCGGTACTGATTCGAACGGCAATTATCTGGCAAAGATTAGAAGCAAGTTACATTTAAATATCACTTATTAGAGCATTCACATCCCATCCCCCATCCCCCATCCCCAACCCCATCCCTATAATTTAGGGATTTGTCCAACTTTTCTTCTAAAACACTCCTCCATCTCATTCCCCATTTTAGGGATTAATTTTGGGAACAAGTTTTGAATCCCCATATTTGGGGACAACTATTTTGAACCCCAAATCATCTCTCTCCTCTTTTAAATATATTTAATTGTAGTGAGTGAGTTTTGGTAGTTAAAATTGTAAGTGAAAGAGAGAGAAAGAAGTAATATAAAAAAGAATATAGGGATAGGGGAATGGAAAATGGGGAATGGGATGTAGAAACTTTTTGATAATTTTGGGGATTTACTATTTTTATTTGGGGATTTACTATTTTTAGTAAGTTTTTGGGGTTGGGGATGGGGGATGGGATGTGAATGCTCTTAGAGCATTCACATCCCATTCCCTATCCCCAACCACATCCTTATAATTTGAGGATTTGTCCAACTTTTCTTCTAAAACACTCCTCCATCCCATTCCCCATTTTGGGATTTGATTTAGGGAACAAAGTTTGAGTCCCCATATTTAGGGACCAAAGTTGATGCCCCATCCCCATCCTCATACACTCTCTCTCCTCATATAATAATATTAAATTGTATTTATAATAGTGGGTGAGTTTTGGTAGTTAAAATTGTAAGTGAAAGAGAGAGAAAGAAGTAATATAAAAAAGAATATAGGAATAGGGGAATGGAAAATGGGGAATGGGATGTAGAAACTTTTTGATAATTTTGGGGATTTACTATTTTTAGTAAGTTTTTGGGATTGGGGATGGGGAATGGGATGTGAATGCTCTTATGGAGTTTCACACTGAGGCCGTTTGGGATTACTTAAAATAAGTTACTTTTGACTTAATGGAGGTGTTTTTAACTTAATGGAGAAAGTAAAGTTGTTTGCTTTAAGTTGAATGAATGTGTTTGGGTAATTTTACTTAAAGTTAAATGGGGATTTAATAATTTTGACTTAAAATGAAATTTGACTTAAAAAAATTCTAAATTCATAATATTTAAACTTTACAAGAGTCCTGAAACAAAAAATAAAAAAAGAAAATTGAATAAGTCATAAGTCAAAAGTACCTAAATGAAACTTATGACTTAATGAAGTTTTTTAACTTAAAGCCCAGCTTTAAACCAATTACCCAAACAGAGCAAAAGCTCCTCAAAATCATTTTCTCCTAAAAGTCATAGAAGCCAAACAGGCTCAATCTCTTATATGGCTGGGCTTTCTTCCCAGCATCTTCTTTCTCTGTTACATTTATTCATAGAAGCCATCACTACAAGAAAACAAGGCTAAATGTGACCAAATAAATTCGACCACGGCTAAATTCGATCAAAATTTGTCCCGGCTAAATTCGACCATTTTCAGTTCAAATCAAGACGGTCGAAATCAGTCGGTCGAATTTAGCACTAAATTCGACCGTATTCGATCGAATTTAGCATTAAATTCGACCGTATTCGGTAGAATTTAGGCGAGCTCCTAAATTCGACAAAACAAATCGGTCGAATTTAGCCGAGCTACTAAATTCAACTATTTTCGGTGGAAATCAAAGACGGTCGAAATAAGGCAGTTGAATTTAGCAACAAATTTGATCAAAAAATTCGGTCGAATTTAGCCGAGCTACTAAATTCAACCGTTTTTTTTTTTGTTTAGTCGAATTTAGCACCAGCCAAAAAAAGAAAAGAAAAGTCCCGCCATAATATTCCTTGGGCACACTAATTTCGACCACATTCGGTTGAATTTAAATTTGCCGCTTATACTTTTTAAAATTTAGTGTTGAGAAAGAAAATTGATGCCCAAAAAAACTCCAGAATATTCAAACTCATTTTCGACCAAATTCGGTCTAATTTATATATGTGACCAAATCCAGTGAAATTTATTATTTTCAGAAATTTTGAAAAATTGTTATTAAATATTTAAATGTTTGTACACATCATGAAAAAATATTTTTTAAATAGAAGGATAACATTCTTCATATGTATAAATTTAGTTTGTGTGTAAAAAATATTCATATGATAGGAGAAAGTTGAATTTTTATTTAGTAGATTGTCTAAATAAATCAAATAATTATCTAATTAGTTAGAAAAAATACAAAAAAAAATTATGAGGGTATTGGAAAGACATATTGTATATAACCTAATTTTTTTTAAAAAAATAAAGAGCAAATCAAAAAAAATTCTTATTTTTAATAAATGTGACCAAATTCAGTGGAATTTATTATTTTCAGAAAATTTTAAAAATTGTTATTAAAAATTTAAATGTTTGTACACATCATGAAAAAATATTTATAAATAGAAGGATAACATTCTTCGTAGGTATAAATTTAGTTTGTGTGTAAAAAATATTCCCATGTTAGGAGAAAGTTGAATATTTCTCGACGACCCAACCGTACGGTGGTCAAGATCCATTCTTTTTAATGTTATTGAAAAAGTTTAGAAAAAACTAAATTAATTTAGTTTGGTAATTTAACGGTCAACTAGTACTTTAACCAGAACCCCTAAACAGGGTTTCGTCAGGGTTTGGTGTTTCAATTTTTTTAAAAATATTTCTCGACGACCCAACCATATGGTGGTCAAGATCCATCCTATTTAATGTTATTGCTAAAATTTTAGAAAAAAATAAATTAATTTGGTTTGGTAATTTAACGGTCAACTAGTACTTTGACTAGAACCCCTAAATAGGGTTTTGTCAGGGTTTGGTGTTTCAATTTTTTTAAAAATATTTCTCAATGACCCAACCATACGGAGGCCAAGATCCATCCTTTATTATGCTATTTCCAAAATTTCAGAAAAAATAAATTAATTTAGTTTGGAAATTTAACGGTCAACTAGTACTTTGACCAGAACCACTAAACAAGGTTTCGTCAGGATTTGGTGTTTTGATTTTTTTAAAAATATTTCTCGATGACCCAACCATACGGTGGTCAAGATCCATCCTTTTTAATGTTATTACCAAAATTTAAGAAAAAAATAAATTAATTTGGTTTGGTAATCTAACGGTCGACTAGTACTTTGACTAGAACCCCTAAACAGGATTTCGTCAGGGTTTGGTGTTTTGATTTTTTTAAAAATATTTCTCGACGACCCAATCGTACGGAGGCCAAGATCCATCCTTTCTAATATTATTGCCAACATTTTAGAAAAAAATAAATTAATTTAGTTTGGTAATTTAACTAGTTAATTCAATAAAAATAGGAAAAATGCCAATTTTTTAACATAAATTCATACAAACCAAAGTGGTCATACTCAATATTTATGTGATGAATGTTACCCTACTTTCACTAATTTTCCATTTGTTTTTTTATTTTTTCCCCATTTTTAAATAGTTGGTAAAATAAATTGAAAAAAATAAATAATTATAGGAAAAAGGCCAAGTTTTGAACATAAATTCATACACACCAAAGTAGTAATACTCACTATTTGTGTGATAAATGTTACCCTACTTTTACTAGTTTTCCATTTTTTTTAATTTTTTTCCCATATTTAACTAGTTTGTAAAATAAATTAAAAAATTAAATAAAAATAGGAAAAATGCCTATTTTTGAACTTAAATTCATAGACACCAAATTTGTCATACTCAGTATTTGTGTGATTAATGTTACCCTACTTTCACTAATTTACCAATTGTTTTTATTTTTTCTCCATTTTTAATTAGTTTGTGAAATAAATTAAAAAATTAAATAAAAATAAGAAAAATGATTATTTGAACATAAAATTTTGTGGTATGACTACGTGGGTGATTATAAATTCTGAATAAAATTTTTGCTTTTTTCTATTTTATTTAATTTTTTGGCCTTTATTCCTATTTTTATTAATTTTTTAAACTAATAAATTCAACTGAATTTCGACCAAATATTCAATTCGACCGAATTCGGTTGAATTTAACCGAGCTCCTAAATTCGATCATCATTGGTCGAATTTAGCCGTGTTGTCATTATAATTTAATTTCTCAGTCAGCGTCTACAGGGTCGTCTCTCATTGGTCCATTTAGTGTCACATGGATTGATGAGTCAGTTAATCTGAGCCCTTAAAAAATTGAATCCTAGCCATTCATTTAAAGTATACATACATATATAATATATACATATATACATAACCCACCCCCACCCCCACCCCCATCCCCCTCCCCCTCCCCCTCCCCAACTTCTCCATTGCCCCCCCCCCGCCCCCCCCAACTGCCCCAACACTGCCTCCCCGCCCCTCCACACCCACTGCCGCCCCCATCACTTATCTCTCTCTCAATAAATTCTCTCTCTCTCTCTCTCTCTCTCTCTCTCTCTCTCTCTCTCTCTCTCTCTCGTTGTACACACATATATACATTTAATCTTAAAAAAATCATATGTTACAATCCGTTCATCCAAAATTAGTGATTTATATATGTATGTGCTCTACAAATCGAGCTCTATCCATTTATATATGTATCTTCAGATTTCGACCAAATGAATTTCTTGGTGCGTTTTTTATTTTAATTCAGTTTTGATTCGAAGATTTACAGTGTTTTTGATGATTTTGTTTTTGCAGGGTTGTAGTTTAGAGCCGATTACAACATATATATTAATTTCTAATTTTTTGGATATATTTTATTTTGTTGGAATATTCATGGGTTGGCCGGAGGAGTTGTAAAATGTTTTTCAAAATTTTGTTTTAGCTATAATATAGTTTGTTGCTTGGTGATGCTTGTATAATATTTGGGATTTTTCAGACTAGTTTTGGATCCGTCGAATTTTGGATTCATGTGGGCTCTTCATGTTGAATTTTTTTTTAAAATTGTCGTTCCTTAAATTCGATCGGATACGGTCGAATTTAGCATATTAAATTCGATCAAATTTGGTCGAATTTACCGCTGCATGCGCCAAATTTTAAAAAAATTGAAATTTTCACCGAAATTTGAATTTTTCAAAATTTTGGAATTTTTGGTCGAATTTATAATTCGGCCAAAATCGGTCTAATTTAATACTATCAATTTGGACCAAATTTGGTCGAATTTATCCTAAATTTGACCGCATTAATCGGTCATATTTATCCTAAATTAGACCGAATTATTAGGTTGAATTTATCCTAAATTCGATCATAGTACTAAATTTGACCCGCTTAAATATGACCAACAGAAATTCGGTCGAATTTAGCTAAATTCGACCGATATTAGTCGAATTTAGCTAAATTCGACCGAAAAAATTCGATCGAATTTAGCTATTTTTTTTAGTGCATCTTATTTTTTTTATTTTTATAGCTTTAGAATACTGATGCTTATGCAATCGAAACTTTAGTTATTTAGAATATCTTATGCATCAAAATGACCACTAGCATGTCAATGCATTTGAAGGCACAAGTCTGGTTCTTTACCTTTCATGTCGTTTAGTTGGCAGTGGGGTTGAAGTGTAGTGTTTTCTTTTCTATCTAGGTTAAGAAAATGAAGGGGGCAAGGAAGGAAAGTGAAATGTTACCGCTGCAACGAGAAGGAGTTCAGGAATTCAAGGGGTCCGTTTCTTTGATGGACAGGCACAATGAAGACGTACACTGGAAGATCTTGAAGCTGAAGAAGAAGGTGTTTTTGCGAGGTATGTGGGACTATTTATCCCACACACGCTCAATACGTGGAGCATCAGCAGGATGAAAATGATCATAAGCCAGCAACAAAAGCACTTGATGATGAGGAAGATGGAGATGAAAATTAGTAGTCGTACGTAGGCTTGTAGTCTTAAGGAAATGTTGGTCTTGCATTAGGAAGTAGAAGGTCGGATACAAGCTCTCTGTTATTCAGTTCTGCAGTTGAAATGATTGTATGATTAGGAATAAAATTTTGTTTTTCTTTCTATATGTCAATTTAACTTTAAACATATAGCTCCATATAAGCCCACGCAGAACACACAACACACAATACAACTACAACTTACAACTTACAACACACTTACTTTTAGACACACAAAATACTTACTTTCAGTTTGCTGGAGGTGCTCTCCCCCCCCCCACACCTACACTCCTTCTCCCCCCCTCATGCCCTCCCCCCCCCTCTCTTTCTCTCTCTCTCTCTCTCTCCCTCTCCCTCTCTCTCTCTCTCTCTCTCTCTCTCTCTCTCTCTCTTCATATGTATACCATGCAGAAAATTTTTTTTTTGTTTGTATAAACAAGGGTTTTAAGTCCTTGAGTATCTAGCACTCTACAACTACATCTCTCTCTCACTTTCTTCTTCTCCCTACTATATATTATTTTATATTCTAGTTAGTAATATGTTTTACATTTAGAATCATAGATGTTGTGATGATGTTGTAGGATGAACAGAGTATGGCAAGAAGTGAAATGCTACCACTGCAAGAGAATTCAAAGGAAATTCGGCTTCCATGGATACCCACAATCGAATGATGCATTCAAATATAATGAAGATGAAGATTAAAGTCATTTTTGAGGTATGTGGGACTGTGTATCCCACACAAGCCCAATACGTTGAACATCAGCAAGATGCTGATGTTCACAAACCACCACCTATTGATGATGAAGAAGAAGAAGAAGAAGAAGAAGAAGAAGAAGAAGAAGAAGAAGAAGAAGAAGAAGAAGAAGAAGAAGAAGAAGAAGAAGAAGAAGAAGAAGAAGAAGAAGAAGAAGAAGAGTTGCTTACAGTTATAAAGGATTTATATAGTTTTAAAATTCTGTTATTATAGTAAATTGACGTATCACTTGAACTTTTTCAGTATTACCATTATGAAATATGTATTAGCCTTCCTTCTAAATAAAGTATACCATAACTCTAACATACAGTCTCAGAAATTTTCAAAGTTCTATAAAAGCCAAATGTAATGTTTTTATAGAGATGCATGGACTGATAAAGCCCATATTCAGCCCAATAGACGTAAGTTGTGTGAGGAGTGTTCCAGATTAAAACAGTAAACAATGTTAGTTATAGGGTGATGATAACGTAAGTTTATTTATAAAATAAAGACATAAAAATCAGCAGCATCACCAACTTCTTTCATTTCAACGATGTTAGAAATGGCTGCTGATGGTGGGCTTTCAGAGTTATCAATCCCTCTCAAAACAGTCTGGAAATGGACTGTAAGTTCATAGGCAACAAAATTTACCGATGCATCGATTGGAGATATGACAATTTCATTCTAATTCTCAGTAAGAATGTTATTGATCAAAGATACCAAACATGTCATCTAAAAGTTAGGATCAAGGTGGAAGACATGGTCTATATCCTCTTGTGACACCTACTTATATTTTTAATTTTAGTGATATTGTTGTAAATTTAAAAATATTTTTCTGTGTGTATTGTTGTTAATATCAAACTGATGTCATGTTACCAAAATACGAGGTGTTGTCTTTAGGCGACGCCGAGAAGCTTTTGACTAAACAATTTTAAATTAATTAAAATGCATTAAGTTTAATTTTATTTTCGCTATAAATTTTAAATATATACATTTATATGTTTTTCGAAAACCATAGACATGGAGCAACAAATATGAGCTCTAGTTGCTTGCTGTTGTGAGTTTTAGATGATGGTCTCATGTATTTTGGTTAGGTGGTTATTAGACAAACAAAATTGTATGAAGAATTGACTTTATGTGTAATGTACAACATATACTAGATCAATCCCAAGTGAAGATCCATGCGTTAAGTAGAGAATAAAGAAGGCTATGTGGAAAAAAGAAGGCTATGTGACGACGAGACTAGCTCATCTTGATTGATCAGGATGAGTGGATGAGTATGAGTATATTTATAGGAACCATTTTTATTAGGTATATGAGCTAAAAGTTAGGAATTGCATTGTGCAAAATATTCTTGATCCAATATATTGAAACTTATACAAAGTTCTTGATGACGCAAAGTTCTTTCGCAGCTGTACCATGCATTTTTAAAATTGATTTAAGAGGATTATGCATCGGATGCAGAAGATAAAGGATCATAGGTTGAAGGTATTATTTATTTATTGTTATTGTTTCTTGCTTTGTGTTATTTTAATTTTTGAACGTTTTAGCTCCCGTTATAACTGTTAATGGTTTTTTTTATACTCACTTAAATCTTTAATTTGTGGAAAATTAGATACAAGAAGTGTTGTTAGACCAAGTATGATGGCCTGTAACTAATTATGCCAATATCATACCATCACAAATATATATAATATTTGTTTTAGAGTAACACAAAATAGTTTTTTAGCAATTGTTGGTTATATATGAACTAGAAATAAGCTTTCATTTAATTAAATATATTATGTCTTTAACTGTATTTGGATTACCAAGTCTCGAATTGAAGTTAAGATCATATTAAGGGGCCGTTTGGCTTACCATAAAATGAGTAGCTTATGACTTATAAGCACTTATGTCATATAATTGATAAGTAGAGTAGAGATTAGAGTGTTTGGTAAATCAGAATTTATAATCAGTAGACTGTTTGAGTAAATCAGAACTTATAAGTTAACTTTTTTTTATAATTTTTAAAATATTTGTTTTTTATATATAACAATGGATATCAATGGATAGATCTCGATGAATAGGAAAATTTGATATATACATATCAATTTTCTAATGAATGGATCGAGAAATATATGGTTTTGAAGATTTGAAGGATATTATATATTACGTATATCGAGAATAATTTATAAGTTATAAGTTGAAAGTTAAGAATTCCTAACATTTAACTTATGAACTTATAAGTCATAAGTTTAGCTAAAACTTATTTTGACAAACATCCCCCATAAGGACTTATGGCCTTATAAGCCATAAGTTCCCTACCAAATGAAATGCCAAACAGGCACTAAATTATAGATCTACTATAATTTGGTAAAGACTTATAGTTTCTTCTAACCAAAGATTTTTTTCTTTTACTAATAAATGCATGCCTTCAAAATGTTCTTACTACTTTGCTATTGCTAACTGCTAGACTGGTTTTGCGGGGTCGATTACAGATTGCAGGGGGTCATATATCAATTTGTTGTGGCAATGCTACAAAAGTTTATATATATCTCTCTCTCTAATCATAATCACTGTTACGAATTTTGGTTTCTCTAGAAACTGGGTTTTCGACAGAATTTTAATTCAGTTTTTTTATTATTTGGTTGAATATTTGCAATGTGGGGTTATCGATGTATAAATATAATAAATATAAAATAATGGTTTTTTTACACTATAAGACAAGGGGTTATTGATGTACTTCACATATTTCCTGGGTTGAAATATGCTCATGGAAGATTTCACCTCTGTTTATATATGTACACATTAGTTGGAATAAGCGTTGTTTATATATTTAGACATTAGTTATAGTAGGTAATCATTTGTATTTAATCCAATTGAAAAACTAGGGAGGACCTTGGTAGTCTTCATCCTTATTACACTTGAGGTCATGTACGCTAATCTTCTTAATTTTCACTTCAGTGAGTTTAGCTGATCAAAGCATATGCATATCTGTTTATATACTTATAAAACCATTATAAAAAAATTAAAAGTTATTTCAGGGCATTTATCTTCTCTTTCCATGCCGTCGCAATTACACCCATAGGAAAATTTTATGTGCCAGTCACAAGGATTTGACATCTGCCATCAGTGGAAGTGCTGGAAAGTAATATGTAACAAATTTCTCAATGTTGGGAGATAGATATCATAGATACTTACCTATATGTATCGCAATATTGACGGGGTAGGAAGAGTACAGAAACTGTTGTACTATTATTCTCAAAACATGAAAGTACTTATACTTTTGGTGTGTAACTTTTAAATGTGGCCTTCTAATCTCTACTGTCTTTATTGCCTTTAAAGCTTAATAGTTGTATGCCAAAAGGCACTATTTCGAATTTCAATTAAGCAAATGTGATTTTCAGGTGGACTATATCTTTTATACATTTACGTCACCAATCTAATTTATGAAGTTGTTTATGAGAATGTGTTGATTTATAGCAATTATTTTTATAAAAAATATATTAATATTATCGTCAATGAGTAATATTGTTGTCAATGAGTGCGTCTCTTTCAGAAAATGAATGGATAGAAATGAATTTAAGTGTGCGAAGCACGGGTCATATTGCTAGTATTTTAAGACAAATCACTATTTTTCAAAAGAAATCACCAAAAAATCTAAAAGCAAATCACCAAAAGTTTCGTCTACATACATTCTGAAGCTATAAAAACCAGTTCTCCCAAAAACAAACCAACAAACATCATTGAGTAACAAGCTGAATCACCACACTATCTTCCGTTAACTTCATCTTCCAAATTTCTGCCATTATTTATGTAGATTAACTATTTCTTGTCCCAAAACCACACACGTCTTCCATTCGGATTCAATATTTGATACTATTATCACTTCAAACCTTCATGGATGCAACCGAGTAATGTATAGATGAAATGAAAAAGTAGATCTGAAAGAAAAGTAGAAGTGGATGAAAAGATAAGACGAAAAGAGAGACAAGTAGGAAGAAGAGAGAGAAATAGGAGATGCGTGGAAGAGTTTGGGGGGGAGAGAGATGGGTAATTTAGAAGTGATTGAAAAAGGAAGAAGGTTAGATCAGTGGGTGATGGTTTGGGAGGAGAGAGAAATATTATAGATACATGTTTATGTTATGCATATATAATTTAAATGGAGTATGTGGTCTAGATTAAAAGTTGTTATAAAAATTGAGTGATTCAGATTAAATCTCAATTCTCATAATAAGAGGGGGTCTCATTTGAGCATCTGCCTATATATAATGTAAATATATGTTAATTCGGGTAATTCGGTCCAAAACCGAATTGTTTTCTTAAACACCGAACCGATCTGAAATATATTTCGGTTCAAACCGAAAAAACCGAATGCCCTAAATTTTAAAATAAATGGAACCGAACCGAAATAAAGAATTTCGGTTCAGTTTTTTGAATTCGGATCGGTTTTGCTCAGCCCTATTTGTTACCCAAATTACCTAACGGCGGGAAAGGAAAGGCGGCCTTAAATGCCCTTTGTACACGCATGATATTCATCGTCGATCACCTTTGATTTTTTATACTCAGAAAACAAAACACAGTTATACGTACACCTGGGTAGTCAGCCAACACTCATGCTGGAGAGTGGACCAGGTGCTATACACATCCTCATTGGAGCATGTATATTATGTTTGTCCAGGATACAAAGATAGTGCTTGTGATATCCACAAAGAGCTTATGGTGGTAGATATTAGCTAGTGATGAGCAGCAGTGAAAAATGAATTGATAAGTAATATTGACGTGTGTATGCATAGGATAGATGCGCATTGAATATGGTGGACATCTAGGGTGAGGAAACAGAGAGAAGGTAAAACGGGCCATTGATGGTGGACGGTGGATACATTGGGCGTTTTCTCTACCATATATATAATTATTATAATTAAATCATGTCATTTAAATATGTTAAACTTACAAAATTTATATTTTAAAGCTAGTCCATAAAGCCGCGTTTCGCGGCGGCATTGTAACTTTTCTAAAAACTAATTTAATATATATTCATTTTATATTATATCATCAATATTCTATTTTAATAATTACAAAATCTTCTCTAATAAATTGCTTTCTTGTTAAACATGATTATTTCTATTGAGCCGCTTTTTCGTTAAAACTGAAACCCAAACATTTACATACATTATAAATTCTTGAAAATTAATTTTTATTCATAAATAGAATCCTAAAAATAAAATAAAATTTATAACATCAATATATCAAATTCTAATAGTTAATACGATACTTTTTAATGTGCCGCCATTCTTTTGAACATATTTTGGATCGCTCTCATTTGAAATCAAAGTTCTAACTTTATTAACTATTATTAATGATACTTATCATATGTCATAACTTTCTTCCTTAAAAATTAAAACCTAAAAAGTGAGTTAATTTCAATATTTACGGAGTTTTAGAAAATGAAATATATCTCTTTTTTTCAATATATTATAGATATTACTGTATTTATTTACGATTTTCGCATGAAAATGTGTTTTTATTATTTTTACGTATCAATTCTTTCTTTTTAAATACGAAGACGTTTACTTATGGGAATATTATAGGATTTATGGATATATTTTCCTAAAGGAAATAAAATTAACTTGCATAAAAAAAATTAAAATTAAGATTTCTAAGACAAAATATATATAGTTTTAGGAGATCGTAAAATGTGTCTTCACCGTCCTCGTATTCTACTTCCAACAAAACATTTTATTATATGTATTCTATATATATTCAAATACATATTCTATTTCCAATAAAACTTTTAATTATTTATCTTTTCTATAAATTCAAACTATTTTTCTCTATAAATTCGAACTACTATTTTACATTTAGTAAAACTTTTAATTTTATATCTTGCAAACACCTATTATACTTTCAATAGTAATTCTAAGTATATATCTTCTTTATAAATTCAAACTCTTCTTTCTTATTAATTCGAACACCTTCTATTTCCAATATAACTCTACTTAAATGTCTTATTTTAATATTCGAACTATTTCTTTTTGAATTCGAGCACCTGTTTTACTTTCAATAGAATTTTTAATTATACATCTTTCCTATAAATTTGAACTCTTCTCGTCTATGAATTTGAACACCTATTTTTCTAACACGTTAAAGGATATTTTTTATTTCTTAGAATTAAAAATCATAAAATTTTAGAAAGTTAGAAAAATAGATTGAAGTACGTCCAAAAAAAGTTAATGTATAGTTATCTTATATTATATCATCAAGAATAAATTTTAATAGTTAACACAATCTTCTCTAATGAATTATTTTCTCGTTAAACGCGGTTCTTTCTACTGAGCCGTTCTCTTTTTAAAATCGAAACCCTTACATTTTCATTTATTTTAAATACTCGTATAATATTTTTTATCAATAAAAATCGAACTCTAAAAATAAAATAAAATTTATAACATCAATATCAAATTCTAGTAGTTAATAAAAATTTTACTATGAGTTGTCTTCGCGTTAAGTACGTTTTGAGTGGCTCTCATTTGGGATCGAAATTCCAATTTCATTACGTATAATTGATGATCATTGTCATATAAAATAAATTTTCCCGTAAAATAAAAACTTATAAAAGAGAGAATTCCAATTTTTACTTTCTCTAAAGTTTCTAATATTCATGGAATTTTAAAAAATGAAAATACATCTTATTTCTCTATATATTATAGATATTCCTGTATTTATGTTTCCCATGGGAAATGTCATTATATTTTGTTAACATATCAATTCTTTTTCTTAAATACGAAGACTTTTCGTTATGGAAAAATTATTAAATTTCTGAATATATATTTCCTAATGCAAGTATAATTAACTTTTATAAAAAATTTAAAATAAAGAATTTTTAAGAAAAATTATATATAATTTTAAAAGATCGTCAAAGTTGTCACCACCGTGATCGTATTATACTTTTAATAGAACATTTAATTATAATATGTATCTTCTGTATATTTGAAAACCTATTCTACTTCTAATAGAAATTTAAATTATATGTTTTTTTTTATAAATTCGAACTCTTCTTTTATATAAATTCGAACTCATATTCTACTTGTAATAGAATGTTTAACTATATCGCTTACAAACATCTATTCCTTTTCCGATAAAACTTTTAATTATATGTTTTTCTAATAAACTTGAACGCTTCTTCTCTATAAATTCGAACACCTATTCTATTTTTAATAGAACTTTTAGTTATATGTCTTTCCTATAAATTCGAACTCTTCTCCTCTATATATTTGAACACCTTTACTTATGATAGAACTTTTAATTATATGTCTTTTTTTTAAATTCGAACTCTTATCTTTTATAAATTCGAACTTTTATTCTACTTCCAATATAATTTTTAACTATATGAGTTACAAACACCTATTCTATTTTCAATAAAAATTTTAATTATACGTATTTCCTACAAATTTGAACTCTTCTCCTCTGTTAATTCGAACACATTTTTTATTTCCAATAAAACTTTTGATTATATGTCATTCCTATAAATTCGAACTCTTTTCCTCTATAAATTGAACACCTATTATACTTCTAATATTTAAAAAAAATCTTTTTAATAGTAATTAAAATCCTAAAATTCAAAAAAATTAGAAAAATAGATCGAGAACATTTAAAAACCACCACCTAACCGACTAACCTTGTATCCTCTTTTAAATACATATATTAAATAAAAATTATAATTTTCCTTTAAATACCGTCTTCTCGTTAAGCATGAAATATTGTTACTTGAATGAAAAGTTAGTCGAGTATTATTATAATTTTTTTGGTATCCTTTATTAAATTTTATTTTCATCTGTAATTGCATGATTTTTTAGTTTGTGAGACTTTTGTTGAATATATTGTATGTCATGGTTTTTTTTACTCTCAAATACATTAAGGAAATTTAATTTTTTTTTTATTTTTTTATTTCGAATATGTTAAAAGAAATATTGAATTGCTTGTCTTGTTTATGAATTCAAATTCTCTTTCTCCTTCTGACAAAAAAAAAATACAATTCTCCTTTTCCGTAAATTTGAATAACTTTTCCTCTTATTTCTAATATGTTAAAAATAATTTTTATTATAAAATTAATTTTGATCAATGAAACAAAATAAATTAAACGGGTAGAATAAGTAGTTAACAAAAATAGAACAAATTCCAAATTAGACGTGTATTCAATAACCTCTTACTTCATTCAATTTTGTAAACGTGGCAGCCCTAGCTAACACCAAATCATTGATCAGATACAATTTACGAACTAATATTTTAAGGAGAAAAATAATTAACAAAAGATAATTAAGGAGAAAATTTAACAAACTTGCATGAATCCGCATTGCGGAACCACAGCTACATGAACTTTTGCAAGGTCTCGTCTGTTCTTTTTTTAAGTTCGGGATCATAATTTGGTTCCAAATTCGAGTTAATAACATAGACCAAAAATCAGAAAAACCATTTTAAAAATAATTGACAGAAATGATGGCTGCATAATCTGCATTCAAATCTTTTATAAAATTCAAGGCTGTTCAAGAGGTGATCATTTGATTGCACGCAATCTCCTTATATAATTATCCTCCTCAATAAATATGAAAATGAGAGTTAATTTTAGTTATATAAATTCGAATTTTCCTACTTCTACCATGCTAAGGAAACTTTACATTCTATGTTTTTCATATGAATTCAAATTCTATTTTTTTCAATAAATTCGATTACATTTTTTGCTATGAATAGGTTAAAGGATATTTTAGTTATTATTAAAATATAAAATTCTAAAATTCTAAAAAAATTCGAGAAATAGAATGAGACGATCTTAGAACGTCATCTCACCTCCCGCGTATCCTCCTTTATATATATATATATATATATATATATATATATATTGATTATCAGTACATATTAACAAAAAAAATTATAACATAGAAAAATTTGTGCATTGCATGATTACCTTTTTAGCTAAACAAGTAACTTTTCCTATTTTCTTTAACTAAAACCTCTCTTCTTGCAATTATATCACGACATGTTTTATTTAATAAAATAAAATAATAATATCATAAATACTAAAAATTAACCAATTATCTTTTTCATCTAAAACATATCATCTTTTCTATATTTTTTAATTAAAATCTCTCATTTTCTAAAAATATCACGGATAATATTATATAATTATTATCAAATCATATCATTTAAAAATTTAATCCTACAAAATTCATGTCTTAAAAATTCAATTCAAAATAAAGCAACAAAATTAATTAAAAAAAGTTTGTGCATCGCACAGGTTTTAATACAGGTTTTAATCAAGTATCATTTTAATATTTGTTATTAACAATATTATAGTAAAATCATGAAATTCCATGCAACTACTAATTTTAACAAAAAGTTAATGGACAAACTTAGCAAAAGTCATGAACACCTTTCTCCTCTATTTGGTTTTTGTCCATATTACATCCCTATTTTTCAAATTTATTGCATTCAAAAACTATTTTAATTATGATAAAGCAGTTCATTATAAATTGTTTTGTCATAAAATAGGGAAGAGTTTTAAAATGCCAAAATACATAATGAAAGATTTTATAAGTTAAAATTTATTATTATTATACTATATTTTAATATAGTTTAAAATTTCAAAAATATTATTTTAGCTATTAATGGTGTTCATCAAACAGCATACACCGAAAAAGTCACCCGCACCTCACCACATCGCACCGCAAGTGTGGTATTTATTTTTCGAGGTGTGTTTGCAGTTTAAAATCTTGATAAATTGCGCGATGCGATGCAGGTTGCGGTTTCGAATTTCAGTCACGCGGTTCAACCGCACCACAAATATATATATATATATATATATATATATATATATATATATATATATATATATATATATAATGTCTATCGACGGTAAGTCTATTTAAATTAACAGGTCCAGTCCAAATCTATACTATATTATAAAAGACGAAACATTAAAATTTTTGGTACAGTACGGTACTTACCTTATTAATTGTTTTACTTTATTACCCTTAATTATATTACTTAATTATAAACAACAAAATAAATTCTTTTCTCAAAATATTACACGCAGTTCTTCCCAACACTTCTCCTAAATAATAATTAACCAATTACCTTTTTCATCTATTACATTTCCTAAATTTTCTAACTAAAATCTTTTCTTTCCAAAAATATGATCGTTCTAATTAATGAAATAAACTAAAAATATTATAATAACTAATAACTAACTGATTACTTTTTTCAGCTAAAATAATATCTTTTCTATATTTTCTAACTAAATTATCTTATTTTCTTCTAAATAATAACTAACCAATCACCTTTTTCAACTATTACCTTTTCTAACTAAAATATCTTTTTTTTTAAAAAAAATATGGTCGTTCTAATTAATGAAATAATCTAATAATATTATAATTACTATTTTAAAAAATATATTATAATTACTAATAACTAATATTTCTCTCAATTGGTAACATTTAGACGTCAAAAATTGACTTGAATGCTTTATAAAATTAGTCTTTTTATAGTTTATGGACGAACAAATACGATTGACGAGACTACGAGAAACTATATACTTCAATTTGAATGGGGTTTTAAGTAATAGCATTAAAATATGATACATCTTATAATTATGAAGTTAAATTAGACTACTAGAAAATTAAAAATTTTAAAAAATATTATATATATCTATACTATTATATAAAGTCAAAACATTGAAAGTTTATCGGTTTGTTTTCAGTACGGTCATCCTAATTATAAAAATAAATTTTGATTTTCTGTACGATTATTTTAATTATGAAAATAAATAATAGAATAATGTAATTAATGATAATTAGTCGATTTTCTTTTTCATGTTTACTTTTAGTTGATATCACCTTTTATAAATACCTAAAAACATCACTTATATCATATCTTTCAATCATCATTGTTTTTTTTTCTAATTAAATACATTAACTTTTTATTTAAAACATAATTTTGAAATCATTAATGTGTATCCAAAAATGTTACACAATATTACCGTTAGATTAATAATTAATAACAACCGTTAAATTTAATTATAACGTATATTTTATGATTAAATTACTTTACTAAAATTTCAAGTTTCGAATACCGTCAACGACATATTTAACTTAAAATTTTATAATATAAATTTAACTCATGCATATCATTAATTAAATTTATATTAAAATAATATTAAAATAACTTTTAAAAATAATAATTATATAAAAACATAATTATAACATAAAATAAAATTTATAACTTATCAAAAGAAACTCGTGCATCGCACGGGTTATAATCTAGTTTATATTATAATAGACGAAACATTAAAAGTTTGTTTGGTCGGTACAGTACGGTACTTCGTGTTTTTACTTAATTACTCTTACTTAGTTATTCTTTACTTATTTACTTTTATTTTGGTACGTATTTATTTTGTAGTTACGGGCAATCCTCTTTTATAAAATATAATAACGATATTATAGTTCTTAATAATTAACCAATTACCTTTATCAGCTATTACCTTTTCAAACTTTTCTAATTAACTTCTTTCAAAAAATATAACGGATTGTTCTCTTTAATGAAATAAATTAATTATATAATAATTGTTAATAACTAACTGATTATCTTTTCAGCTAAAGGGTAATATTTTTTATATACTTTTTAACTAAAATATCTTCTTTTCAAACTTTCCTTTTCTACTTAATTTTCCTTACTTAAATATTTATTTTTGTTAAAAAATGTAATAATATTTTATAATAAAATGACGATATTATATTGACTAATAACTAACAAATTACCTTTTTCTACTAAAACACATTATCTTTTCTAATTTTTCTAATTAGAACCTCTCATTTCCAAAAATATCACGAACCGTTCTATTTAATGAAATAAACTAATAATATTATAATTACTAATACCTAATTTGATTACCTTTTTAAGCTGAAACGTAATATCTTTTTAATTTGTTCTAAGTAAAATATCTCATTTTCAAACTTATTATTCTTACTTAATTTTCCTCAATTAAATATTTATTATTGGTAAAACATGTTACCTTTTCTATATTTTTAATAAATAATTAATTTTCTTTATAGATAAATTATAACACGTTATCTTGTATATTGTAAAAATACAACGGGCAATTATATTTAATAAAATAGAATAATAATATTATAATTACTGATAACTAACCAATTACATTTTCAGCTAAAACGCGTTACCTTTCATATTTTCTCTTACTAAAACCTCTACTTTTTCAATAGTATCCCGGCAATTGTATTCAATGAATTAATACCATAATAATTAATAATTGATTGATCACCTTTTTCAGCTAAAACATATCATCTTATTTATATTTTATAACTAAAATTTTTCCATTTTTAAAAATAATACAACCAGTATATGTATAATTATTATCAAATCATATCATTTAAAAATTTAACTTACAAAATACATATCTTAAAAAATTCATTCAAATCATTTAAAAAATTGTATAATATTAAAGAAAATTCATGCATTGCACGAATTTTAATCTAGTAATATTAAAAAGTTAAATAGATTAATACCTCACGGTGAAATATTTATAAAATTACATATATAAATTCTTCCTTTATTTACTTTCATTTTATACAAAAAACTAGATAAATTATTACCAATTGAATAATGTAGATTACCAGAATATCTTTTATTTTAATTATAGGTTGATATGATTGGCTTAAAATTAAATAGATGAACAAGCAATGTACATTAGATCTTCAATATATGCGTGTTTTGATGTTTAACTTATTATGTTAGTACGTTCGAAGAGTTTGAGGCACCAACTGCAAAATAAAATAACAAAATGATATATACGTACAAATTACATAAAGATGAGTAAATCAAATTCAACTCACTGGAAATTTAATTCACATTTTCAAAAAAAAAAAATTTATTTCATCTAATAATTAATATAATTAATTTTTTAATGTATAAACGGCAAATATTGCACCGCACCACACTGCATTTTCGTGGTGCGCCTTTTGTATTACGTGGTCCGGTCACGGATTGAAAATTTATTCAAGACGCATACATGGTTTGGTTTGCGGTTTGAGAAAAAAATCATTCCGCTCATCTCATGAACACCCCTATTAACCATAAAGATAATAAAAAAGCAATGGAGTAATAACTTAAATGAATTTTTTGACAAATAATTTATTACTCATTTAATTAAGATGTGATTGATCACTAATTAATACATGATATGGGCTGAAAATAAGTCCTAAAGACACATTTAATGTGGCATTAATTAGACCAAGAATGGCCCAAACATGGGGCCCACCAGATGGACCCAAAACCCCAATTATAATATTAATTTCGTAATTGCTATTAGGGGAAATAAACAGCTCAGCAATAAGAGTTGGATAAGGATATTATCTCCATCAGACTTAGCCACCAAGGCATCCAATTCAATATGGAAACTGATTCCTACAAGGAATAGATCTAGAATCTTCCTCAAAGACTTGTCCACCAAGTCTCTGACTCCTACCATAATTCTAAGGCTTCTCAGCCTATAAAAAGGGCCAGACCCCTCATCCTAGAACTACGTTTTTTGGCTTGATCTTTGATATTCATCAAAGTACGTAGGCATCTTGTGAAGGCAGATTCAGCCACGAGCACCAGAGCAGCCATTAAACCACGAAGCTCACACACCTTTGCATTAAATACACAAACCTTAGCCGCAATACTAGTAACCTAGTTTTTATTCCACAACATTTGGCGCCGTCTATGGGACGACAACATCAACCATGGTTCAAACATGGAGAACAACATCAAATGAGGCCGTACCTCTTAACTCTGCTCCACCAGCCACTTCTGATCCGCTTATCGCTACTGAGGAAGGACAAATACTCCCATCAACAGGGGCGGTCATTCAACCTCTGCCCACTCAGCTCCCAGGGACGACTCCCCATGTAGAGGGGACCCTCCCGGTGATTGTCCATCAAGGCCAAGAAACTAACCCTCTTCAGATGGTGGTTTCTCCTCTTGGTAACGTTGATCGCACGCTACCCCCGGGGGTACAGATCCATACTACGGATCTCCCCTTGAATACCAACCCGATGTATGGGCTGCCTAATTATCCCCCTCCCCCGACGAAGGGAACCTGGACCAAGCGGTCATGCCTTACAGATCCGGGATCGAGAATATGATGACTACTGTGGTCCCTATACTGATGATTTATCATCATCTGAGGATGATGATCTTGATGAAGCCCCGAGGAGGCGACGTGCTAGCAAAGAACCTCTAAGAAGGACACGAAGAATCCATGATGGACTCCCCTTGACAACTGCTGAGAAAATCAAGGCTTACGAGGCTGAGATCTTAAAATTGAAGGACGATATTGCAAGAGAACAAGATAGATTGAATCAAACTCAGCCTCCAACTGCAGAGAGGATTCCCATTATAAATTTGGAGAGGCCTTCAAGAAGGCAAAGAAGGGCTGATACCCGAACCGAAAAATCGACAAGGGTGGAGACCCCCAGAAGCAACCCCAAAGATCTAATGCCACTTGGGGACCCTGACGACCCCACACCTCCGTTTACTGAGGAGGTGATGAATTCCCATATCTCAAGGAAATTTAAGATGCCGACTATTAAGGCCTATGATGGAACGGGCGATCCCGCAAACCATGTCAGGACATTCTCAAACGCACTGCTGCTGCAGCCTGCTAGTGACGCCTTAAAGTGTAGGGCGCTCCCTCAAACTCTGTCGGGCATGGCTCAAAGATGGTATAGCCGCCTACCTGCAAACTCAATTGGCTCTTTTTAGGAGTTGAGCGCTGCCTTTATCAGCCAATTCATTAGTGGGAGAATTCATGAGAAAAGTTCTGCATCCCTTATGTATGTGGTGCAGGGAAAGAATGAGAACTTGAGGGATTATCTCAAGCGATTTACCAAAGAGACGTTGAATATCACTGATCTGGAAAATAAGGTGGCCATGGTAGCCCTGGAACACGGAACCACTGACCTCTTCTTTAAAAGGTCCTTGGCAAAACACCCTCCTGAAAACATGGCCGAGCTCCAGAGAAGAGCCGATAAATATATCAAGGTTGAGGACAGCATGAAGAAGGAAACCACGGGAGGCAATGGCAAGGGTTCTAATGACTCAAAGAAACGAAAGCCAGAGCAAGAGTACGACGCTAGGGACAAGTATCACCGGGCTGGCAAGGATTCCGAGTCATAACCCAAGAAGGGTTTTGGACCGAGGTTTTCTGATTACACAAGGCTGAACGCTCCTAGGAGTCAAATTTTGTTAGATATTGAGAAGGATAAGGACTTTCGTTGGCCTAAGCCACTCAGGGGTGACCCCGAAAAGAGAAACAAAGATCTGTATTGTAGATTCCATAGGGATGTGGGACATGACACAGATGACTGCAGACAGTTAAAGGATGAAATTGAATTTTTAATCCGGAAGGGAAAGTTAAACAAGTTCACCAAGGGTGAAGATCGTGGAGCCCAGAAAAAGGATTATGATAGAAGAGACAATGATAGGAGGGATAACGATCGTGATCGTAACCCACAGCCTCGAGGACCAGTAATCAATATGATTTGGGGAGGACCAACAGCGGCCGGCACTACCCGAAATTCTCGAAAGGCCTATGCCAGAGAAGTGATGCACATCGTAGGAGAAGCCCCGAAGCGTGCTAAGACTGAGATAGTGATTGGTTTTGATGATTCAGACCTTGAAGGGGTGAAATTCCCCCATGACGACCCGTTGGTCATAACTCCTGTAATTGGAAACTCAGAAGTGAAGCGGGTCCTGATAGACAATGGAGCTTCTGTCGATATCTTGTTTCATGACGCTTTTGTGAAAATGGGGTATACTGACTCTCAATTGACCCCGACTAACATGCCTATTTACGGGTTTAACGGAGTTGAGTCCAAGGTTGAAGGGACCATTCAGCTGCCCGTGACAATAGGGCAAGAACCTAAGGGTTAAATTTTCTAGTGATTAAGGCTACCTCGACGTACAATGCAATCTTGGGGAGGACCGGACTTCATGCGTTCAAGGCTGTTGCCTCTACCTATCACATGAAGGTCAAATTTCCAACCAGGAATGGTGTTGGGGAACAGAAAGGAGATCAGAAAATGGCCAGGAGTTGCTATGTGGCAGCTTTGAGAGCTGATGGAACCGGGGGGGCAGGTACTCCCGATTGAAGACATGGATGTCCGTGGTGATAATGAACACCGAGGAAAGCCAGCAGAGGACTTAATACCTATCCCCCTGGAGCTAGGTGACCCTGAGAAGGTGACTTATATAGGAGCCTCTTTGAAAGAACCCCTGAAGGGCAAGTTGATAGCATTCTTACAAGAAAATAGTGATGTGTTTGCCTGGAGAGCAGCTGATATGCCAGGGATTGATCCCCAACTCATAACTCACAGATTGAATTTCGATCCTAATCGGAAGATAATACAGTAGAAGAAGAGGAATTTTTCTCCAGAAAGGCAAGAGGCCATTAAGCAAGAGGTGGACAAACTCTTGGAAGCTGGGTTTATTGAAGAGATTCAGTTTCCGGAATGGTTGGCTAACCCTGTGATGGTCAAGAAAGCCAACGGTAAGTGGAGGATGTGTATAGACTTCACCGACTTGAATGACGCATGCCCTAAGGATTGCTTCCCTTTACCAAGGATAGACATGTTAATAGATGCCACAGCAGGACATGAGATGTTGAGCTTCATGGATGACATCCCAAGGGTATCTTTCATAACCGACTTTGGTGTTTTCTGCTATCTTGTTATGGCATTTGGTCTAAAGAATGCAGGATCTACTTACCAATGATTGGTGAATAAGATATTCGCCCACCTAATTGGAAAAACCATGGAGGTCTATGTCGATGATATGCTGGTTAAAAGCTTGGTCAAGGCGGACTATATTAAACACCTCAGGGAGGCATTCGAAGTGCTGAGGCACCACAAAATGATGTTGAATACAGCCAAGTGTGCCTTTGGCGTTGGATCAGGCAAATTTTTGGGTCTGATGGTTTCCAAGAGAGGCATAGAGGCCAACCCTGACAAGATCAAGGCAATTTTAGATATGGAACCCCCACGCTCTATAAGAGATGTGCAGAAGTTGATAGGCCGGGTAGCGGCTTTAGGAAGATTCATCTCCAAGTCTGGTGACAAATGCTTGCCATTCTTTCAAGCATTGAAGAAGGTGAAAAATTTTGAGTGGACACCTGAGAGCCAGGAGGCCTTTGAGCAACTGAAGAAGTACATGGTTGAAGCCCCGTTATTGACCAAACCAAGCCCTGGGGAGACTTTTTGTCTATACCTAGCGGTATCTGAACAAGCCCTGAGTGCTGTCCTCATTCGGGAAGAGGAGAAAGTCCAGAAACCTATCTACTATGTGAGCAAAGTGTTGCATGGGGCTGAGTTGAATTACTCACCCATAGAAAAGTTTGCTTTGGCATTAGTAACTGCATCGAGGAAGTTGCGGCCTTACTTCCAGGCACATAAGATTCAAGTTCTGACAAACCAGCAGTTGAGAAACATATTGCATAGCCCTAAGGCCAGTGGAAGGCTAATCAAGTGGGCGATTGAGTTAGGAGAGTTTGATATCACATACAAGCCTCAGACAGCCATCAAGGCTCAGGCATTGGCTGACTTCGTGGTTGAATGCACTATTAACAACCAAGAAGTCGGGGGGCAAGAGATAGTGACTACCCTTGGGCAAGAGAAAAAAGAAGAGGAACTTACACCTGATCTACTTACACCTGATCTGAAGGAATATTGGGTGCTCTATTTTGATGGAGCATCAAAAACAAAGTCTAGTGGTGCAGGTTTGGTTCTGCAAAGCCCCGATGGGTTCACAGTTGAGTATGCTTTAAAGTTGGATTTTCCTACTACCAACAATGAGGCGGAGTATGAAGCATTAATAGCTGGTTTGGGTTTGGCTAGAATCATGAGGGTCAAAAATCTCAAAGTTTGTGGAGATTCAAGGCTTGTGGTATCACAAGTAAATGGTGAATTCGAAGCTAAGGACGAGACTATGGCGAAATACCTGAGAGTCGTAAAGGCTGTTATGGCTCAGTTTGAGGAGTGCTATGTTGAGCACATTCCGAGAGAAGAAAACATTAAGGCCGATGCCCTGTCTAAGTTCGCTTCTTCCGAGATAGAAAATTATGCTGGGAGTGTCTACTTTCAGGTCTTGAAGGCCCCGACCGTTAACTCAAAATTAGTGGCACCAATTGATATAGGGGGCTCTTGGATAGATCCTATCAAGGCACACCTTGAGACCGGGTGGCTCCCAGACAATGCCTTGGAGGCACGAAAACTTTCAGTAAGAGCATTGAGATACACTTTGATTGAGGGCATTCTGTACAAAAGGTCGTTCGTCATCCCATACTTGATGTGTTTAAGGCCTCAAGAGACAAGAGAAGCATTGGAGGAATTTCATGAAGGGATCTGTGGGCAACACTTGGGGGGCAGAGCCTTAGCTCACAAGATCATTCATTTAGGGTTCTATTGGCCGGAGATGTTGGCTGATGCATAGGACTATGTCAAGAGATGTGAGAGATGCCAGAAACATGCTCCAATTGTAAGGCAACCGCCTGAGATGTTAACTTCAATTAACTCTCCCATTCCGTTTGCGATGTGGGGGATGGATATACTTGGACCTTTTCCCATGGCTTCAGCACAAAGGAAATTCCTGATAGTGGCCATTGATTACTTCACTAAGTGGATTGAGGCTAAACCTCTGGCTAAGATAACCACCAAACAAGTTTCCCAGCTCTTTTGGGAGAACATAATTTGCAGGTATGGAATCCCACGAATCCTTGTAACAGACAATGGGACACAGTTCAATAATGAAGAGTTCAAGAAGTATTGTGAAGAGAATGCGATTGAGCTCCGTTTTACCTCAGTGGCACATCCACAATCCAATGGGCAAGCCGAGGTAGCTAATTGAATTATCCTTGATGGACTGAAAAAGAGGGTCAAACGCTCTAGGAACACTTGGGTAGATGAATTACTACCCATACTTTGGGCATATCGTACCACCTGTAAGGTGACAACTGGAGCAACCCCATTTTTGCCGGCTTATGGAGCTGAGGCAGTTGTGCCTTTAGAGATCATGCAAGCGTCACCTCGAGTTGAGGCATATGAGCCAGAAACTAATGAAGAAGGGATGAGACTTGCCCTTGACTTAATTGACGAGGTTAGAGATGAAGCTAATGCTAGGAATGCTGGATATCAGAAGAGAGCCTCTTTTCACTACAACCAGAGAGTTAAGGAAAGATTCTTTCGACAAGGCGACATGGTTCTAAGGAAGATTGAAGCCTCAGGAGTTGGCCAGAAAGAAAAGTTAGCACCAAACTGGGAAGGACCGTATCTAGTCAGAAAGGTGTTAGGACGAGGATCCTACAAGTTAGTGTTGAGTATTGAATACAGTAAAAGAATACAGAGGGGGGGGGTGAATGGATTCTTGAACTTTTCTTCGTTCTTGAATCTTTGCAGCAAGATAAGTGATGAGTGTGTGAGATATGAAGATGCGGATAATTAATGACAAACACAACACAATATCACTTTAATCTAATATCTTATTAGATTAAGATTTTGCTACAATCTGTGAATACAAATGATAGTATTCTCAGCTTCGTTTTTCTCAGAGAGATATTTTCTGGGTATTTGAGAAACTTCAACACCTTAACAGCTAAGGAAGTGAGGCTGTATCCTTATAGACATGGATACACCCACTTACTACAAATGAGGTAGGTAAAACAAAAACACTTTCCAGTCTGTCTATCTCATTTTAGTAAGAGTCCAAACGGCTACAGATTTGACTTTGAAAAGCCTGTTTAGATCCACTTCTTCAGCTCCTTGTCCCTTGTCTTATCTCTCCAAGCTTCTTTGTAGGCTTTCCAGCATGCTTTATAGGATAGAGTCAAATAAAGTATCCTGGCTTGTTGCAGGTTTCTGACTTGTACAAATCTTCAGTATTTTGTCCTCAAGAATGTATTCGAGAAGTGACTAAGTGAGTGATTCGAGAACTGGAGTTGACTTGATCGATAACTCTGAGTTCTCGAATAGTGTTATCTTGACATATCGAATCACTTCTCGAATAGCTCTTTTCTCTGGGACTCCTTGAGATATCGAATAGAGCATTTTGACATATCGAATCCCTGAGATATCGAATAGCATATTGAGAGATATCGAATAGTGTCTTCTGAGATATCGAACTCCAGACTTCTCGAATGCTAGACTTCTCGAATAAACAAATGTACTTCTCGAATTAGTACTTAGGCAATTTCTTCATTTCTTCAATTCTTCAAATCCCAACTGTGATTATTTGACAGTCTTCATTTCCTTGCTTGAGGCATGAACCTTAGAACTTCTTTCAAGCTTTATTCTTGACTTAGTAGGTACAGTTACACAGATAGAATTTGATGCCTATTACATAGTACAAACAAGTAGAAACTCTACAACTAGAGGTTCCCTCAGTTAAGAGGTCATGTAGGTAATGCATAGCATTACGAACCACTTGGGCTTGTTATTAGATGTATTCAGGCATGCCTCTGTGACTAACAATCTCCCCCAAATTGTGAGTAAGACCCTTAGTCACAATTTCATGTCTGATAACAAGCCTAACATACATAAAGATAAAACTTGACAGTACAGGTATGAATTTCCATTAGCAATTTGGATAGAACTACAGAGTGAGTAATCTTACAGCCTATGATGAAGAACTAGCCATTGTCTTTTGATTCCCTTTCCATAGCTTTGGCTTGAAATTCATCATATTCTTTCTCTCTTCTTTCTTTCTCCTTCCTTGTATTCTCATCCATAGCTTTTATTATTTCTGCCATAGCATCCAATTCTTCAAGCAAAATTGAGTCTTTGAAATCTTCAAGTACTGGTTCCAGAATATTTGCAGGATAGTGGTTGAGTAGATTCATTCTGATGTTGACTTGATTCCCATTTCTCCTCCTATACTTTACCATGTAGGGGTTGAACTGAACTCTACACAAACCCTTTTTCCTCAGCTTTTCTGCTTCACTTTCCAGTCTCTCAATTTCTCTCTCTCTTGCCAGCCATTTCTCAAAACACCCTTTTCTGACTTTTTCCTCATGATCTCTCTTCATTTTCACAAAATCAATTAGCTCCAGCTTCCATACTCTCTCCACTTTATCTTCTGAGCTCAACAGTGCAATGATTCTCTCTATGTCATATAGCTTGCCCCAGTGTTGACATCCTCCTTGTTTGAATTTCTCCTCCCTTCCATCAGAATATTTAATCTCAAGGCAATTATCAACAATGGCAACATGATAGATTCTTTGAGCTTGCAAAAATTGCAGTTGGTCTACATCATAATCTTCATCTAGTGGTTGGAGTTTTAGGCCTGGATAGATTGTCAGGGTTTTTGATATGGTTGGCTTTGATTTCCTTGCAGCTTGCTTGAACTTGATTCTTTTTACATGGTTACTTGGCAGCAGTATGTGACCTTTGTTTGTAGACCATTGTAGTATTCCATTAGCAGTTTGCTTTTTGAAACATACAGATGGTTTCTTGACTTGAATCTTCTTCTCTTCTTGAGGTGGCAAGACAGTTGCAGAAGCCATAGATGCAAATTTTGAAAGGTCACTACTGGCAGCATTCACCCTAGACTTAGAGTCTTGCGTTGTGGTGAGGTTACTGTCAGCAATGCCTGAGGCTTGCTGTCTTCCACTTTTCCTCTCAGAGCCTTTACCTTGATCATCATCATTCTTCCTCTTCTCATCATCCTTCTTCTTCTTCTTGTCTTCATCACCCTTATTACTCCTGTGATGTCTTCCCCTTCCGTCACTTTTATCTTCATCCTTGTCTTGATCTTTGCTTGGGTTGAACTTAGCAGTCTCAGATACAATGCCAGTTGCAATATATGACCTGAGATAAGATATAGCTTCTAATTCTTCTGCTGTTCTTGATCCCTTCTTCTTGATCAGTTTCTCAATGATGGCTATGATGAGATTTTTATTTTGAGGAGTTAGATGCTTAGGAATGACCAGCTGCTTGATATCTTCAATTCTTGTTCCAGCCTGGTAGATAATAGTTCTAGGATCTGTGAAAACTTCAGGTAGCCTTGAAGGTTGACCATTCCTCAAGTCATCATGAAGACTCTTGTTGTTCTCATTTCCCTTCTCAATTAGTCCAAGGAGCACATTCACTTCTGAGTGCTTTAGACTCTGTAGAGTATTGATGGTTAAGTGCCATATCTTGTTCTTTCCTACCATCAATATCTCCTTGAGCCATAGATCATTAAGCCTCCTTGGTACTACAGTGAGACGGTCAATCTGACTCTTCAAACTCTCATGATATAGCAGAGCATCACCAGCCTGTTCTCTAGAGACTTTCAGAAACTCCAAGAATGCATCATCATGATAGACATTTGAGTTTGCAATTTCTTGTAGCTTGGCCTCAGTGACCACCTTCACTTCTACTGGCTTGGCACTCTTAGATATTGAGATTCGAGGCTTGTCAGATGGCATACTCCCCGCAACCACTGTGGTTGTGATAGACTGCCTTTGACCATCAGGAGTAGTGATGTGCACAGTTGGTAGAGTGACAACTGGCAGAGAAGTGGGAGGCTCATCAACTTTGTCCTTTCCTTTTCCAGGCACATGAGTAGTAGATTTCAAAGTTCTCTGATGGCCACCCTCAGTGATCTTGATGCCCTATTCTAGTGGTCTCTCCCCCTTTGGATTTGAGTTCTTTGATATCCTCTTCTCCCCCTTAGGCTTGTTGACAGACACAGGGGCTGTAGGAGGCACCTTTGGAGTTGAAGATTCATCAGGTAGAGGGAGACCCATGTGCTTCATCATTGCAGACAACATTGATTGTTGATGCAGAAGAACATCAGCTGTGGTGGTGGCTTGAGTGTTCAACTGCTCAGTCAGAGTTGTCACAGTGTCTGTAAGATGAGCATTGGACTTGTGGAGAGAGACTACCTCCTTTTCAAGAGTATCCACTTTAATGAAGAGTTCATTGGCCTTAAAACCAGATAGGGATTGATCCTTCAGTCTCTGCACTTCGAACCTTGACATCTCATGCACAGGAACCTCAGTGACCAGCTTGTCTCCATATTGATTTGCAAAGAGGGTCCTGAGCATGGCATTGGCATCAGTTGTCTGATCTGATAAGGATTGAAATTTGTGCCCCAGACTTGTGACAGCATCCTTGAGAATAGCCAAACCATTGT
The DNA here is from genome assembly GCA_036435485.1 of Saposhnikovia divaricata. NCBI lineage: Eukaryota > Viridiplantae > Streptophyta > Magnoliopsida > Apiales > Apiaceae > Saposhnikovia > Saposhnikovia divaricata. The sequence goes on along the minus strand of CM071594.1, from coordinate 128,909,516 downwards.
CCATCCTGGTGCAAGTAGCATTGCAGGTTCGAATGTCCTTGAGAACAGTCTCCAATTGAGGGAATTTAGCATCAAAAGTCCTCTTGATCTCATGCACCTCCTTGGTTGTAGCTGAACACACTTCATTAATTTCTGTCTTTAAGCCTTTACCAAGATAGTGTGCAGCCTTGAGAATGCCTTTATAGTTGTCATTCACTGCTTCAAACACATCAGTAGGGTTGAGAGATTTGGCATTGGACCCTAGTGAAGTGATGTACTCTTCTCTGAGATACTGGAGACCTTCTGAGAGAGGGATTGAATTGGTTCCTAGCAGCCAAGCATCGATATTCCCATCTCTCTCAGTTTCATCTATGATCTTCTCCTTCTGTAGCTCTACATCCTCTTTGTGACATAGGAGAATAGCTTCATAGTCTGGATTGGGCATGTTTGCAGTGAGAAGGTGCTGAGCAATTTTTGTGAACTCAGGGATCTGATCCACAACTAAGCTTTGAAGTGCTTCAACCGTCAATTGTGGTGGAACAGACCCTGATCCTGAAGCACTGTCATGTTGCACAGGCTTCAGCCATTGAGACAAAAAGTTAGAGCTAGAGCTAGGCTTGCTAGGCTCCTCAGTTACAGATGCAACTTCTGCAACCGGATGAACAGACTCTACTACTGCTGTCTCCACAGAAGTGGGATGAGTTACAACAGTAGTTGACACAGGCACAGAGTCTCTAGTAAGAACTAGTGAATCCTCTGTGTTTGTGATGGTGTCATTAGGATATGCCCCAGCATGCATTCCCTGACCATCCAAATGTGGTACCTGGGTGGTGAGCAAGGTGTCATGCACCAAGTCACTTGAATTCATTGGCTCATCAAAGGAAAAGAATTCTTGATGATCAATGCCTTGCTCCTCAATTGCTTGAGTTGCAGGCTTCAAAGAAATATGAGTGGTAGATTCTGAAAGAGAAGTGTGTTGTAGACAAGATTTTGGCAACTCCCCCTGAGAAATAGAGGGAGTTTCAGTTATGATGTGCTCTCCACTCAGTGTTGTGCCAGCCTTATCACTCCCTTGTGCTGACTCTTTACAGATAGGTGCATTGGGGAGGATGCTTGATTCTATAGATGCATCCTGTTGAGAGGATACATCTAGTGAGCTGTGTGCCCCTGATTTTACAACTTCAGCCATTTGAGTGACTGAAGAGGTGGTTTTAGACTTCTTCTTCTTCTTTAGGCTTATGATAGGTGACTCAGGTTTCTCACTTTCTAACCCTAGTTCTACAGCCAAGGCTGCTTCAGTTAAGATTTCTAAAGGTTCAGAAGCAGCCTGTTTTCTCTTCTTTTTACTAACATCACCCTTTTGAGAGGATGATGCAGTTGGCTCTTTGCTGGATAGAGTGTTTGGCTGAGGGGGTTGGTTAGCAGGCCTTGGGTTAGCACTTTGTTCTCCTTGCTTAGGCTGTGCTAACTGTGATTTTGAATCAAATATTGGCATGTTGTGGGGGTAAGACCTAAACAAACCCTCCATGTGGGGAGTTATGTTAAGTCTTACATCCACATCATTCCTAGTCTCCAAATTACCAAAAATGAGTTTGGTCATGGACTTAGGATAGCCTATTTTACTCTTATCTACTCCAGGCAATTCAATCAAAGAAGCATTTTTAAAGTTAAGCACTGATTGAATAAAGCGAGGAAAGAAAATTTCATTACCTCTCTTGGCTGTGGTCTGACCAAGTCTCCCATAGAGTTCCTGTAGGATGAGAAGTCCAACATCTATCTTTCTCCCATGAGCCAAGGCATAGGCAAGCTGCTGCACGGGTGTACTAATCTGATCAAAGCTTGATTTCCGTGCAGTGAATACTTGAAGGAGTGTAGCAAATACAAAGCTCCATTCTTTCCTCAAGAACTTCCTATTCAACTTTCCCAGCTTGATAGTATCAGAGTAGTTGATGAAGTCAAAGAATTCTTCCAACTCATCATTGGAGGCCAGAGCATCATACGTCTCTTGCTGCATATCCAAGGCTTGATTCATGTCTGCAGTGGTGATAGTGATATCCTCTCCTTGAATCTTGCAGTGAACAATATAAGAGGTGATAGCATTCTCAAGAGCGATGACCTCCACAGTAGCAGTCCTCCAGAATTGTTCCAATAGATCTATGTACAGAGTTGGGTTGGCTGAGAGCGCACTCTTGATGTATGATTCAGATAACCACCGAACAAAGCACTTGAAATTGGCATTCGGTGCTTCCACATCACTGGAGATTGCGATGAAATTAGTTTGGGATGGTATGGTGAGTTGAGTGTTTGCCATTTGGGTAGAGAAGAAAAGAGAATTAGGATTGAAGAAGAAATTCGCAGTTAGGGTTTTTCAGAGGTTTCAGGAGTTGAGATGCTTGAGAAATCGAACGAAATGAATTGAATAGTTGTGAAGTTGTATATATATATATGAATGTCTTGAGTTGTCGATAGATAAGTGTTCTGTAGCGACAAGTCATTCGAGAAGTATGAAACAACTATTCGAGAAGTCAAGAAAGGCTTATTCGATATCTCAGGCAGTTTTTAACTCACAGCTGGCAGTGATTTAACTCAGAAAATAATTCAAAGTTAAGAATATATTTTTATGAGTGAAATGAAGGTTTGAATATAAATCCAAAAAGCGATTAAGTGTCAGCGAAAAATCAGCCTTTTCAAATGATTCGATAACTCAAATGCAGTATTCGAGAACTCTATCATTAGAGAACTAAAATACTCTATTCGAGAACTCAAAGTGTGCTATTCGATTTCTCTAAAAGACACTATTCGAGAACTCAAGAGGGTTCTAGATAGGCCTATTCGAGAACTCGAGCCAAGACATAACAATGAACCATTCGAGAAGTCTGACTTATCGAACTGTACTTTTCACTCATAAAATTCAATTTCCACTATCCTTTAAAATTTACTAGAAATATTCATTGACGAATATTCTACCAAATTAAATAGTGGTTTACTCAAAATTTTTACAGAAATTTCAAGCTACATATGTATGATTTTCAACATGTGCAGCATTGGAATATTTATACATCATACTCCAGCCAATACTTACTTCAGAAATATTGGGCATTTGATAAAGTAAGTATTTACTGCTGCAACAATCTAGTTGATATATTCACTTAGCCAGAATTCGAAGAATTCAGCATTCCAATCTCACTGACCAGCCTAGTGAAGGTGGCTTCATCTAATGGCTTAGTGAATATGTCAGCTAGTTGTTTTTCTGTAGTGACATAATGCAACTCAATGGTTCCATTAGTTGCATGTTCTCTAATGAAATGATATCTGATGTCAATGTGCTTTGTCCTAGAATGATTGACAGGATTGGCAACTATAGAGATTGCACTTGTGTTGTCACACATGATAGGAATTCTTTCCAACACAAGTCCATAATCTCTAAGTTGGTTTCTAATCCAAAGCACTTGAGCACAGCAACTTCCAGCAGCTATGTATTCAGCTTCAGCTGTGGAAGTTGACACAGATTGTTGTTTCTTGCTGTACCAAGAGACTAACCTTTGTCCAAGAAACTGGCAGCTACCTGATGTGCTTTTCCTATCCACTCTGCATCCAGCATAATCAGCATCAGAATAACCAACCAGATTGAACCCTGTGTCCTTAGGATACCATAACCCCAAGTTTGGTGTGCCTTTCAGATATTTGAAGATCCTTTTTATTGCTATCATGTGTGATTCCTTTGGGTTTGATTGAAACCTTGCACATAAGCATGTAGCAAACATGATATCTGGCCTACTAGCAGTGAGGTAGAGTAGAGAACCAACCATGCCTCTGTAGATTGAGATATCTACCTTTTTGCCCTTAGCGTCATCATCTAACTTGGTGGCAGTGGCCATGGGTGTCTTTGCAGGTGAACATTCTTCCAAATCAAATTTCTTCAGTAAATCTTTAATGTATTTGGTTTGACTTATAAAAATGCCATCCTTCCTTTGACTAACTTGCAGTCCAAGAAAGAATGTTAATTCTCCCATCATACTCATCTCATATCTGCTTTGCATGAGCTTAGAGAATTTTTCACACAGCTTCTCATTTGTAGAGCCAAATATGATATCATCCACATAGATTTGAACTAGGATAATATCATCATCATGTTTCTTGTAGAACAGTGTCTTGTCCAGTGTGCCTCTAGTGAATTGATTCTCCAGTAGAAATTGTGATAGTGTGTCATACCATGCCCTAGGAGCTTGCTTGAGTCCATACAATGCTTTAAGTAATCTGTAGACAAAGTGGGGAAACTGTGGATCCTCAAAGCCAGGTGGTTGTTGCACATATACTTCTTCTTCCAACTCCCCATTCAGGAATGCACTCTTGACATCCATTTGATAGACCTTGAAATTGGAATGTGCAGCAAATGCCAAGAAAATTCTGATGGCTTCTAGTCTAGCAACAGGGGCAAAGGTCTCATCATAGTCAATACCTTCCTGTTGAGAGTATCCTTTTGCAACCAACCTTGCTTTGTTCCTTATGACTACACCATTTTCATCCATCTTATTCCTTAGAACCCATTTAGTTCCAACAACGGTTCTATCCTTTGGTGCAGGCACTAGTTCCCATACTTTGCTCCTTTCAAATTGATTTAGCTCCTCTTGCATAGCAATTATCCAGTCAGGATCCAACAATGCATCATCAAGTTTCTTAGGCTCGACTTGGGATAGAAAGCAGCCATAGAGACATTCATTTATAGTTGCTCTCCTTGTCCTTACTCCTGCATTTGGATTTCCAATTATCTGATCTGCAGTGTGTGATCTATCCCATTTCCTTGTATGTTCAGATTGATTTCTCATCCTTGATGTTGCTTCATCATTTAGATCATGATCATCTACATTTCCTCCCCCTGTGAAGTTGTCACTCCTCACAGGTGTATCTTGGATGCTTGTTTCTTCATTGTTGGTTGACACAGGTTCTTCATTCACTTGAGTTTGTTGGATTATGAGTTCAGATTCACTTTCAATCTCCTCATCAGAATCATCTAGATTGTCAAACTTCAAGGGATCTTTATCTTCATCATTGGCTTCTTCTAATCCAGGTAGTTTGCTGTCATCAAATGTTACATCTGTGCTCTCCATTACTTTCTTTTGACAAATGACATAAACTTTGTATGCAATTCTTTCCATAGAATAGCCAAGAAAGATTCCTTCAAATGCCTTTGCATCAAACTTTCCAACATATTCTGAATTATCTTTTAGCACAAAGCACTTGCTTCCAAAAGTATGAACATACTTTAGAGTAGGCTTCTTTCCAGTCATCAAGTTGTAAGGTGTCTTTCCAGTGTTTTTGTTGATGAGGGTTCTGTTTTGGATGTAGCATGCAGTGCTCACAGCCTCAGCCCAAAAACATGTAGGCATCTTTGCATCAAGTAGCATTGTTCTAGCAGCCTCTATCAGAGTCCTATTCTTTCTCTCAACAACTCCATTTTGTTGTGGGGTCCTTGGAGCTGAGAATTGTTGAGAAATACCATTTTCTTTGCAGAATGCTCCAAGCATGGCATTTCTGAATTCTGTCCCATTATCACTTCTTAATGCAATCACACTTGCATTTATGGCCTTTGCTTCTTTGTCAACTTTCTTTATGTGCTCAATGATTACTTGTGGAGCCTCATCCTTTGATGCCAGAAATTCTACCCATGTATACCTTGTAAAATCATCAACCATCACTAGAGCATACTTCTTCCTTCCTAGTGACATAATATTGACAGGCCCAAACAAATCCATATGAATCAGTTGCAGGGGCTTGGTTATAGATGTCACTGTTTTTGACTTGTGGCTTGATCTTTTCATTTTTCCCTTTTGACACGCCTCACACACTCCTTCTTGACAGAATTCAAGTGTGGGAATGCCTCTCACTAACTCCCTTTTGACTAGGGAATTAATGGCTTTGAAGTTCAGGTGTGATAGCTTCTTGTGCCACAACCAACTGTCTTCATTTGATGCTTTTGAGTAGAAGCAACAAATTGTGTCCTTGCTTGCAGAGTCCATATTGGCTACAAACAGGCTTCCCTTCCTTACTCCAGACAGAGCAAAATCACCAGTCTTCTTGTGGGTGATCAAACATTCATCTTTGTCAAAGTTCACTTTGAAGCCTCTGTCAGTGAATTGACCAACACTCAGTAGATTATGCTTGAGCCCCTTGACCAGTGCTACATTCTCAATGATGACATTTCCAATTTCCAACTTGCCATATCCCAGTGTGTTGCCAATGCTGTCATCTCCAAAAGCAACCATTGGGCCAGCCTTTTCCTCATACTGTGATAGAAGGGCCATATCACCAGTCATATGATTTGAGCATCCACTGTCCAAAATCCACATGACCTTCTTTTTACTTTCTTTGCCCTGCAAACACAAAAGTATTACTTCTCCTTTGGTACCCAAACGAGTTTGGGTCCATGTGACTTAGTGACAGTTTTATCAAAATCAGCATGCTTATCAGTTTTCTTGATGTTGGTCTTCTTGTCACTGTTGGGAGTCTTAGAATCAGGGTTCTTAGACTTAGGTGACAGAGGTACCTTCCTAACTTTAGGAGGACTTGAAGACTTTGTCCTTGTGTAGTGTGTGTGAACATTATGATTGATACAGCCCTCCATGAATTGTCTTCTCAAATTAAAACAACTAGTCATCACATTCATGTTACATGGCATACAATCAAGTTTATCACAGAAAGGAGAGTCTCTATGTCTTAAAGGCACAGAGCAATCATAGAATGGTTTAGCAACACTACCAGATGGTTTCTTGCAAGCATGAGTCAAATGATTAGAGCTAAAACAGTTTTGACAAACTTTCCTAGGGGCATTTGGCACATAAGCATAGTTGTTATCTTTGTTAATCCCTAATTTGCCATTCCTGTTTGGTCTCTTATTAGTCACTTTCTTCTTAGTCTCATAATTTCCAGCTGAAACAAAATTTACAGATTTATCAAGTCTAGGTCTACCTCCTACTGGCTCCTTGGCTTTGGTTTTGACATTCTTACTCTCAGAGGATGCTTGTTGTTCATTTGATTGTGCCTCATCTTCATCCTCCAACATTTGCTTGATGAGTAAGGCATCCTCATCAATCTCAAGTGTTGGTGTTTTAAATATTGGATTCTCAGTCTTTTTCAAAACCTGAGGCACCTCCTCTTGAACAACAATGTCATCTTCAATGACTGCATAGCCTTTCCTCTGTTTAAGAGTGTCATAATCAAGTCCAATGGCAGCCTTAGGTCTAGCTAGATTTTTCTCATGATAAGACTGCAATAGACTAGAGGAATTCTTAAATGTTTTCAACTTAAATTCATTTTCAGCTAATTCATCCCTAAGAGCTTTCTCAACTTGACTAGCACATAGAACTTTGTTCTTTAGATACTCAATCTCTTGTTTAAGATTTTCTATTTGCACAGTAGTTAGCTCTAGTTCCTCATTTCTCTTATTTAACAGTTCATTCCTAGTAGACAGTTTAGCAATCTCTTCATTAGCAGCAGTCATACTAGTATGAATGTTAAACATCTCAACGGATAGTTGTTCAACCAAAGATTTATATTCAGAAACAGACATGTCTATGGTAGTGAGAGATGGTACCTGTGAGTCTGATGCAGATGGTTCTTCCTTGGAATTGGCCATCAAGGCATAGTTGCAGAATTCTTGTTCTTCCCCATCACTGTCAGAATCATCCCAACACTTCCCTTCAGCTATGTAAGCCTTACCTGGTGTCTGCTTCTTTAGAAGGGCCTCATACTTAGCTTCAAGCTCAAGAAACTCCTTATCCTTCTTTTTAGGCTTCTTGCATTCACTGGCAAAATGCCCTAGGTCATTGCATCTATAACATCTTACAGATGACCTATCCACATAGCTGGTTTTGAATCTGTTCTTGTTTGTTTTCATAGGTGCCTTGCTCTTGTTGAATGAATGATTTTGAGGTCTAGGCTTGAAGGGCTGATTCCTCTTGAATCTGATGTTTGGGAATTTTCTAGCCATAAAAGCATATGATGTATTTTCCATGCCATCCAGCTCTTCAAGAGTGTAGAACTCATCTTCTTCCTTGTCATCAGCAGGTTCAGTCACTACTTCCTCAGTTTCTTCATCATCTACTATCTCTTCTATTCTCAGCTGACTTGCAGATGCTTCCAGGTCTTGAATAGATTTGTTGACAATCAAGGCACAGGATGTGTTTATCATTCTGCCTTGGTTAGCTTGGATAGCCCTCTTTTGAAGCAACTCAAGCTCGTGTGTCTTTAAAACCCCATAGAGCACATCATACGTGACTTTGTTCAAATCTCTTTCTCTTAGGGATATGACCCTTTGCTCTAGATGGTTTGGTGACGATAGTAGAAACTTCATATTTAATTCCTTAGTGCTGTAAACCTTCCCATTCATTTGGAGCTCAGTCACCAGCTTGTGAAATCTTTCAAACATATCAGTGATACTTTCCTTGGGCTGTGCCATGAACGCCTCATACTGTGTGACCAGTATCTGTTTCTTATTTTCTCTTACCTCCTCTGTCCCTTCACATAACACCTCGATGTGATTCCACATGTCCTTGGCTGATCTGCATGATGCTATGTTGGCAAACATCGACATATCCATGGAGTCTATGATTAACAACATGAGGTGGCTGTCTAGGGCAATCTTTTCCTTCTCTGAGTCCGTCCATTTGGATGGCTCTTTTGGAACGTATGATCTAGGAATGACTACTGCGCCCACTGTGGATTCAGCAACTTCTTGTTGTGGTTTGAATGGACCATTCTTGAGAATGTCAGGGTAGAGAGGATTGGCAGCTTTGATGAACAACAGCATTTTTATTTTCCAGAGGTTGTAATTCTCTTTGTCGAACTTAGGGACCTTTACCGTACCTGTAGTCTTTGGTGTATTCGAACTCATGATCGTTTTCTGTTTAGATTAAACAGCCTGCTCTGATACCACTTGTTGAGTATTGAATACAGTAAAAGAATACAGAGGGGGGGGGTGAATGGATTCTTGAACTTTTCTTCGTTCTTGAATCTTTGCAGCAAGATAAGTGATGAGTGTGTGAGATATGAAGATGCGGATAATTAAAGACAAACACAACACAATATCACTTTAATCTAATATCTTATTAGATTAAGATTTTGCTACAATCTGTGAATACAAATGATAGTATTCTCAGCTTCGTTTTTCTCAGAGAGATATTTTCTGGGTATTTGAGAAACTTCAACACCTTAACAGCTAAGGAAGTGAGGCTGTATCCTTATAGACATGGATACACCCACTTACTACAAATGAGGTAGGTAAAACAAAAACACTTTCCAGTCTGTCTATCTCATTTTAGTAAGAGTCCAAACGGCTACAGATTTGACTTTGAAAAGCCTGTTTAGATCCACTTCTTCAGCTCCTTGTCCCTTGTCTTATCTCTCCAAGCTTCTTTGTAGGCTTTCCAGCATGCTTTATAGGACAGAGTCAAATAAAGTATCCTGGCTTGTTGCAGGTTTCTGACTTGTACAAATCTTCAGTATTTTGTCCTCAAGAATGTATTCGAGAAGTGACTAAGTGAGTGATTCGAGAACTGGAGTTGACTTGATCGATAACTCTGAGTTCTCGAATAGTGTTATCTTGACATATCGAATCACTTCTCGAATAGCTCTTTTCTCTGGGACTCCTTGAGATATCGAATAGAGCATTTTGACATATCGAATCCCTGAGATATCGAATAGCATATTGAGAGATATCGAATAGTGTCTTCTGAGATATCGAACTCCAGACTTCTCGAATGCTAGACTTCTCGAATAAACAAATGTACTTCTCGAATTAGTACTTAGGCAATTTCTTCATTTCTTCAATTCTTCAAATCCCAACTGTGATTATTTGACAGTCTTCATTTCCTTGCTTGAGGCATGAACCTTAGAACTTCTTTCAAGCTTTATTCTTGACTTAGTAGGTACAGTTACACAGATAGAATTTGATGCCTATTACATAGTACAAACAAGTAGAAACTCTACAACTAGAGGTTCCCTCAGTTAAGAGGTCATGTAGGTAATGCATAGCATTACGAACCACTTGGGCTTGTTATTAGATGTATTCAGGCATGCCTCTGTGACTAACAGTTAGAAACCTTGGACGGGGTTGAGGTGCCCCGAACTTGGCATGCTGTGAACCTCAAAGTTTATTATGTTTAAGTTCTTTTGACAAAGGCTTGGACTTTTATCTATTTATTAGGAATAAGGTTCGAATGAAACCATTATAGAGCATGTTGCTCCCAGTAGGAGATAGAGTATCTATGTAAGGGTTGAACCCATCTTATTGTTGTCCTTTGACAGCATAATGGAATTTATTCTGTTTTCTCTATGAGTTATTCCTCCTTGTTAAAATAAATATGAAAGACAAATGTTGAACTAGCTTGTGAGTTTAGTACCAGCCAGGGGGCCAAGTACTCGAAAAATTCTAAAGTTTAACGAACTATGAGCAAAGGCATGAAAAATGAACAACAGAAACTAACTGCATAAATAGTTAAGTTAAAAGTTACACAAATAAAGGCCCGAAGGCTATCAAGTCAAATGGCAGAAACCAAGAGTTCAAATAAACGAAAGATAAATAAATAAAGCTTAAGGGGCCTTAGGGGCCTCCTTAGCAGGAGAATCATCCTCAGAGCTAGTGTCTGTAGTGGATCCATCCTCAGCAGAGTTAGCAGCACCAGACCGAACCAGAGGAAGCTTAGGATCCAAGGCTGAAGTGGTAGCGGTAGCATGCTCTTTGACCAAAGCATCACCCTCCCCGAATAACTCTTCGCTGGATCCAGGCTCGTTAACTAATAACGGGGCAGGAAGATGAGGGCTCACGAAGTCTGAAGGCTGGAATAAGCGAGGATGGCTCCTCAGAACTGCCTCAATGGCCTTGTTCCAACCCTCAGAAAACTGGCCAGGAAATAACAGCTCATCATGCTGATCCATGAGGGACTTGTACTCATCAGAATCCAGATAGTCATCGATGATCTTCTCCCTGTCATCTTTCAAAGCTACCAACTCTGCCCGAGCACTGGCCAGCTCCTCATCCTTATCCTTGAGCTTCTCCTCTAGATGGTTGATAGTGAGGGTTTTCTTTTGAGATTCAGACTCATACCCCTTGGCCTTCTCCTTCCAAGCTTTGGCATGGTAGAGAGAACTCTGGAAGTGAACGTTGGCCTGTGCACAGAAACAATAATCATGTTGGAATAAAGTAAATAAGTACGAAATTTAAAGAATGCGAGGTTTGAGTCTTACCACAGCTAAAGCCTGAGAACCAAGTGCCTCTGATTCCCCGATGCCTCCATTGACAACCAAGTCTTTATAGTCAGGAGGGGTGATCAAGTTAAGAGACCAGTCCATGGCGTGCTTAGTCGAACCCACAACGGAGTCCCACTTCCTAAAGCCCCAGGATGGCCTAAAAACGGAAGATTGGACGTTCACCTGAGAGCTCCCCTCTAAGTCTGCTATATCACCAAATTTAAGGTCCACCTTTTGGACCTTATTGGCGCGCAGGAAAGCAGGTTCAGTTCCTTTCTCTCGAGGATCAGCATTCCGCTTTGCCCGGGCCATCCTCGAGGTTTCATTGTCTGGATCCGGGGAAGCTTCCACAAGCATCTTAGCAACTGAAATGGCATAAATGGAAACACAAATGAATATGTCAAGTATGAAAATAAAGAAAAACAAAGGCAAGAAAGGAAGTTACCCCGTTCTGAAACTTGTGAGAGGCCTACTGCCCTCAGAGATTCTTCATTTATGAGGCTTTGGCAGGTTATAGACATACCATCACCTCTGGTCAAAGTATCAAAAGCAGCCTGATCCTCGGTGCTAAGGGTGATTCCCTTGGCATTTCCATCTGAAACCCTCGAAAAGGTTTTTCTAAAGAGTGTACCCCAATCACCACCCTCCCATTCAAGATAGGCAAATTCTTTCTTCCAACCAGGGTTGTTGTCTGGTACTGATTTACCATTAAAGATAGGAGGGACCTTGGGGCGATGTTTGATATATACCCAGCCAGAATACGAAGCGGGGCTGTTGTAAACTTGGAAAATTTTGCGAAAAAGGGCAACAGATAAAGGAAGGTTTTGCCTTAGATACAAAACCATAAAACAAAGAATTGTTCTCCACGCATTTGGGGGCAATTGGCAAGGGTTACACTGAATGTTAGCTAAAAGGCGGGGGATAAATTCATGAAAAGGGAAACGGAGGCCCGTTACTAAACATTCCCTATAGATACACAAGGCATTGGGCCTCCAATGACAAGGCCTGTCACCTGGCCCAGCTGGAACGAGTTTATAAGATTTTTTAATTTTATACAACTTGTTATATCTACCAATTTCATCTGTATCGTGATATGTATTACAGCAGTCATACGCATCTAACTCGGCTAAAGAAGGATATTCATCTGCTCTTTCATTTAAAATATCTAAAAGAGAGGTGTAAGGAGATCGAATTTGGATGGTACCTTCAGAAGAGGCTGAGTTCATTTTCAGAAGGCGAGCTTGAGCTTTGTCCACCATTGATGACAGCTTGAGGTCTTGAAAAATGAAGAAGATGACCGGAGACGAAGGCCGGAATTAGCCGAGAAAAACTCCGAACGGAATTTGAGAGAGAGACTTCTTAGCTAAAAGTTAAGAGCTCAAAGATGAAAAGGTGAAGTGAAAAGTGAGAGTGTGAAAAATGAACTCTCAACTCTCACTCTTATATAGGAGTGAGCAACCGGTTGAACTACCCTCAAACGGTCAGAAAACTGTTAGGTCCGATAAGATTGTAGAAGGGGGGGTTGAATACAATCTATACCATTTTCTCAAAATTTATTCGTTAAACAATTTTCACTTAAACGAATATTTTGTGCGGAATAATATAACACAAATTTCAAGTTGAATATAACAGTATATTAACTTGATGTGTGTTACAAAATCAGTCCAAATGATTATCAAATAATTAATAACTAATTAGAAAATTCAACATGAACTTTGATAATTTAGTTAATAAAATCAAGATATCAATTTGTGAACTAGGAAACTTAATTCGCTAGTAGTACAAGAATCACAAGTAAACAAGTTCCAATGGATAGGATATTACAACTGAGATGAACTTGAATTTACAGAATTAAATTTGTAGGTGTTCTTGAGCTTGAGAGAGAGAGAGAATGGCTGCTATGTGTATTTTCTGTTATATGCTCGACTGGTTTTTAATCTTCTGCATTCTGCTTCCTTAAATACACAGCCATAGTCATATTACTTAGTTTAAACTGATATGACAATCATTTTACATTAATATGACAATCAGTATGACTATCAATTGAATGTAATATGACTGTCCAGTTTAAATATGACTTTCGGTATAACAATCCAGCTCAATATGACATTCGGTATAACTCTCCATGTCAATATAACATTCGGTATAACTCTTCATTTGAATGAAATATGACTATCTCCTTTGAACTGAGTATGACTATCTCTTCTATAAACTGAATATGACTATCGGTATAACTATCAGTTTGATAGTTATATCATCATATTTTTCAGTTTATAATTAATTAAATGATTTATTAAAAATCATTTAACTAATTATTCCTTTTTCATATTAATTCTTATTTAATTAATCTAATAATCATTTTAACAAATATATTAATTCTGATAGAATTAATTTATTTATTAACTTAATTACTTGACTTAATCAATTAAAATAGAATTAATATAAATTCTTTAATAGTCAATACTCTGCTGAAAACCACGTAATTATGATAAGGAACATACATTGGCATGATGTTGACGCTCGATGTACTGTCTGGTTCATGAACGACTAACTCCAATCTCTGTTCTTCATCGTGACTTTAACACTGTGGTCTTTTTATACTCTTCACTCTCATCAATCATTCGGTACTGAAATTGTTTCTTGTCACTAATAGAAATCTCTGTCTTCTTAAATGAACCCGCTTGTTTCAATGCTACCTTGAGGCCTGATCAGATATATGAATCTTCTTCCAGTGTAAAACATCAAAACTATAGATTGACTTTTTGATTTTTCTTCTGACGGTTATCATCTTTTGAGATTCCTGTGACAGTTGATATTATTTACTTATTACAATCTAGTTTAATTGGATTAGGATCCTCGAACTACAAATAGGCTGAGTCATATCCTCTAGACTGATCATATAAGACAATTATCCTATCTTGTTCTATCAAAGCTCTAATGATATAACTTGTAGAGCTAATCTTCATTTACCACCTTCTTCCTCGTTGATTTCTCCTTCTTCTTGTTCAACCATATCAGGTAGATTCTTGATCAACTCGGAGTCAACAAGTAATTCCCTTCTGGATGACACATCTGTAGGATAAACCAGTGGTATTCCAAGTTTCTTTCTCAACTCACCTTGATACTTCTTGTACTTCTTCATGTTGGTCTGGGCATAGGATCGAATATGATTTGCAGCTTCAATCTTTTCTTGTGATGCAAAACCATGATTTCGAAGAGCATATTCAACATATACCAAATGTCTGGCAAGGTGTGTATACAATTCTTCTGTCTGAAGATTAACAGTATGAATAACTTCTCCCTTAAGAATTTTAACTTGTGGAGGGTCATTTATAACTTCAGGACCAGCTCTTTCAGCAAACTCTTGAAATTTTTCATGAAGCAGTATGCTTAGTTCAGAAGATGTTCTTACTTTTGGTCTCAACACCCAAAGCTCTGACAGAGATCTATAATAGAAGAACTGAAGCGATACTTTGTGAGATCCGAGCTAATGACATTCAACAAAGATTAGTAGCTCACCATTCTTAGGATCAGATGCAGTGGTTATTCTCACAATTTCTGTCTTTAAAGCTTTCAAATACATATCATGTATAGGGTTCTTCTTTTTAAAGCTTTCAAAAATAGCAATCATCTGACGATCATCATAGTCAGAAGTTTGTGGTGAGTCAATTACCTTTTGAGCACGTTCCCACTTATCACCATTTTTGTACTTGATGTACATCTTCCTAGCTTCCAGCTTTTGAGCATGTTGCTTTTGAAGTGCTTCATGTTCAGCCTTTTGAAGTCTTTCATTATGAGCTAACTGTTCGAGTGTCTTCCTGAGTCTTTCTTCTCTCATAGACAGATTAGCTTCATTCTGTTCAAGTTCTTTATTTGCTTCAAAATTCATTCGTTGTGTTTCAACAGAATCAGGGATTATTTGCTCTTCATCATCCCAAAAACTGAGATCTGGTTCATCAAATTCTTCACCAACATCAGGAAACTGTAAGTCAGCAAACAGATCAATATCAGGTTCACCTGTATAGTAAAAACCTTCTACAGCATCATCATCTTCCTGTTCTGCTGCTTGATGAGTTGTCTTCTTCTTCCCTTCACTCCTATCTTCAATTTTCTCTTTACTTGCACTTCCTCCCCCTCTAGATTTCTCCCCCTTAGTTGAGGAATCCTCTACAGTTTTGTGACTTGTACCAGCTCCAGGGTCACTTCCATCACTACCTCCAAAGAATTTCTTCTCTTCTGCTGTAAGTGAGTGAGTTCTGCTAATGATATTATATAAGTGTCTCAACCCCTTTGCTTGATGATCACTTTGCTTTTCAATCTGACTGAGACGATGTTCAGTGGTTAAGAGATTTTCATTTATGTTATTCTGAAGATCTTCAATCTGATTAGACATAGAAGATATAATAAGATCTTGAGCCACTGTGACATCTCCAGAGTCTTCGATTGCTTGTTGTTGAGAGAGCTTAAGTGCATTGATTTTGTTGTTGAAGATAGTTCTCATGTTATCCATATCAAACCTCAAGTTTTTATTGTCTTCTTCAGCTTGAGCAAGACTTTCTTTCATTTGATTGAGTTGTGTTATGAGAGATAAAGTGTATGTGTCATTGTGTGCTCTCACCTCAATCGCTCTCTGAGTATCACTCACCTCACGTGCTAGTGTTTCACTCAGATTTGAAGTAATTCTCACATCACTCCTCTCATAATCCTGAGCTGCATCCATTGTACCTGCACTAGAGATCACCCTAGCCTCCTCTTGGAAGGTCAGTGGTGGTGCAATGGGAGTTCGCAAATCCCGATCAACCTGTGAAGGTTCTTCTGCCGTAACAATGACAGGCACTGTAACTTGCTCCTCTTGCATAACAATGTTTTCAGCTTCATGTGAGAAAATATCTTCCCCCATTGTGAGTAACAGGGGTGAGCTTGAAGGAATGAATGGGTTTATGATTGCCTTTGACATGGTTTTACCTTTCTTTTGTGATGGCAAATCTGTTTCACTCAAGATATCACTACTAGGGATAGCTCTTTTGAATGACAATTTCTTTCTACGATAGTGTTTGGAGAATTTAGGATCAGTGTTTGGTGCATTGACCTGGGATAAAGGTTGTGGATCTACAATCCCTTGGTCACTTCTCACAATTATTTGACTATCAGAAAGATATTGAGATTGGAAAGTAGTTGAGTCAAATACCTGATCATTGACATGTACATCATCTTCATTCTGAGTGGGTTGATCCACTGGAAGTTGATGTTCAAGAGCATTCAAGGGTTCAGAATCAGGTTGAGGTACTGGAACTTGTTCTGCTTCAGGCTGTGGAGCTTGTTGAATTAAAGGTATCTCAGCATCTGACTGTGGCATGACATTTGGCAAATTTATGTATGTAGACATATATGGTGTTATGACTACAGGAACATGCAACAAGACCTTAGAAGTATCCAGCCTAGTGTAGAACTTCTTGTTTGGTTTACCAGACCATTGAATTCGATCATTTGGAAACGGAGCAGGTTGATCCTTAGGCATAAGATGATTAAAAATTAGTGTCAAAAACCGAGGATAATGACACTTAACCAGTTTACCTTTTCCAAAGTTTTTTGTAGCCTTCTTCAATCGATTTAGCAGAATAGGCCATATCAAGCTGCCAAAATTGATTCTCCTATTGTGAGCAATTGAGAAACCAATTGACTGTAACATACCTATGATGACAGTATTGTTACTCTTTGTAGAATTAGCAAACACCTTTGCTATGATCTCGGAGAAGATATTCCATTCTTGAACAAGATTGCTTTTGAGTGGTCGTTTAAGATTCAGTTGACCATGATAGTTGAGATTTGTGAAAAATTGAGTCAACTCATCATTTGAAGGCACTTCAGCAAATTGTTCAGTAGGAAGCCTCAGAGTAGCATTGAAGACAGATTCATCCACTGTATATGTCTTGTCATTAAAGTCGAATGAAAATGATCTTTCATCTGAGACAGTTGTAGTACACATTAGTTTGAGTGGACAAAATTTCATGGGAACATTTGCAGTTATAGAATGGCTACAGAGATTTTGTTCGTTTAGGAATTTTATCCAGGACTTGAACCGATCCACTGGGCAATCCTCGGGATTAAAATATCCAATATAATTGTGATTAACAAGCTCAAAATTATTATAAGCACCAGCCATTCCAAATTAGGGATTAAAATTAATAAATCTGCAAAATTCAACAATTTAACCCAATTAAATTACAAAATTCGAATTAATAAATAAATAAAAATTCGAAAAATCAAAATCTTCATCAAAAATTCTGAAAAATTTAGGCAATGATCTTGATATCAATACAAACACATGTATATTTTTAAATTTTGAAAAATCACAATCATTCCTCTTAAAATTCAAATCGAAAATCCGAAAGTTTCAAACTCTAAGTTTCTAAAACTCGATCCAAATCTTACATTTAAACCGTTGAATTGATGATTATTGACTGGGTAATCAAGTAATGTCCTTAGAATCGTGTTTTGAGATGAAAATCGGGCAGCAATTCGACATAAAACTGTGTGTATATTGTGTATGTATCGTTCGATTGCTTTGGGTGACTTAACACGCCAATATAACAATAACAGAGATATAACTGCTGAATATAACTTACTTTCTTAAATATCAAATGGCTGTGATATGACTATCGGGTGATAGTCATACCGATAGTTATATTACGTGTAAACGTAATATGACTATCTTTGTTAGTTAGTTATATAACACTTAAATCTCTAATATAACTACCGAAAAACACATAATATGACAATCAAATCAACAGTTATACCGATAGTTATATTACTAGAAAAACACACAATATAACCATTAATTAACAACAGTTATATTTACAGAAAATAAAATTATAACTATTTTATTACTAAGTTATATTACACTACTTATAACTAATATAACTAACACAAATTCGAATATAACAATCAAGTAGATTGTTATACCGATAGTTATATTCAACAAAACAATTAATATAACTAACCAAAAACAGAACATTAACAGAATTTTAACAAGTAATAAATTAAACAAAAACAAATTAATTTACACTACAAATATAAAACCTAATCAAAATTATAAAAACGATCATATGTAGTCCCTTTTATGAAATCAAACATTAATAACAAAAGGACAAACACTACAAATCAAATAAAATAAAATCAAATAACATTATTTACATAATTATTTCTGATGAATTAATAAATCTATAAATTTTCTAATAAAATAATTTCCATATAGAAAATTATTCAAAAAGAAACTATGATTTATTTAAACAACAAAAATAATTAAACTAAATTTAAAACAATAACATTTTCAAGAAAAATAGATTTCTCATAAATTACAGGTTGTAAAATTCGAGAAAAATATTTTTAAAGAAAATGAATTAATCTAAAAATACACGAAGTAATTAAAAATATGTACAGAAGATAATAACAATGATTTAAGATGAAACAAGCAAGGGTATAAGTTGATAAAATAATTATACAAGTGATTTAATAACAAATATTAACACATCAATCACTTGTAAATTATTAAAGATCAAACCTCAGATATTAACCAGTTTAATTACTAGGACTATTTAACATACCCAATTCACCAACAATTCTAGTAAATGTGGATTCGTCAAGAGACTTAGTAAAAATATCTGCTGTTTGTTCTTCCGTAGGTACAAAAAATAACTCCACGGTACCATTCATGACATGCTCTCGAATAAAATGATACCTGATGTCAATATGCTTTGTTCTTGTGTGCTGCACAGGATTGTTAGAGATTGCTATGGCACTTGTATTATCACATAAAATTGGAATTTTATCAAGCACAAAGCCATAATCTCTCAGCTGATTCCTGATCCACAAAATCTGTGCGCAACAGCTTCCAGCAGCTATATATTCAGCTTCAGCCGTTGAGTTGGAAACTGTTTGTTGTTTCTTGCTGTACCAGGAAACTAGTCTACCACCTAGGAATTGACAACTCCCAGATGTGCTTTTTCTATCCACAACACTTCCTGCATAGTCAGAATCTGTATATCCAACAAGATTAAAACCAGAATCTTTAGGGTACCAGATACCTAGGTTAGGCGTACCCTTAAGATATCTCAGAATTCGTTTAACAGCAATGAGATGAACATCTCTAGGATCCGATTGGAACCTTGCACATAAACACGTAGCATGCATAATATCAGGTCTACTCGCAGTAAGATAAAGTAATGAGCCTATCATACCTCTGTAGCTTGTGATATCTACCTTGGCAGAATTTTCACATGCTCCAAATTTGACAGCTGTGGATGATGGTGTCTTTGCTGAAGAAGAGTCCTCCATTTGATACTTCTTGAGAAGCTCTTTGACATACTTGGATTGACAGATAAATATTCCATCGGTCCTTTGACTTATTTGCAATCCAAGAAAGAACTTCAGCTCACTCATCATGCTCATTTCAAATCTACCCTGCATTAACTTCGCAAATTTCTTGCACAAAAAATCATTAGTTGACCCGAATATTATATCGTCCACATAGACTTGGACTATAATTGTATCATTCTTATGTTTCTTTGTGAAGAGAGTTTTGTCTATGACACCTCTAACAAAATCATTTTCAAGTAAAAATTCAGAGAGAGTGTCATACCATTTCCTTGGTGCTTGCTTAAGACCATAGACAGCCTTGAAAAGGAAGTAGACATAGTCAATTAAATCTGGATCTTCAAAGCCAGGGGGCTGTTCTACATAAACCTCTTCATCTAGCTTGCCATTCAAGAAAGCACTCTTGACATCCATTTGATAAACTTTAAAGTTTGAAAATGCTTCGAATGCCAGGAATATTCTTATGGCCTCAAGTCTAGCCACTGGAGCATAGGTCTCATCATAGTCAATGCCTTCAGATTGGGAGTAATCCTTTGCTACCAGTCTTGCTTTATTTCTCGTCACTGTGCCATCTTCATCAAGTTTGTTTCTGAATACCCACCTTGTGCCAACTACTGGTCTGTTTGTAGGTCTGGGTACCAGCTTCCAAACTTCTTGTTGTTTAAATTGATTGAGTTCATCTTGCATAGCAATCACCCAATCAGGATCAGAAAGAGCTTCTTCAGTTTTCTTAGGTTCCATTTCAGATAGAAACCCTGAATAATTGCATTGATTCTGAAAAGCTCTTCTAGTCTTTACACCAACAACTGGATCACCAATGATTAACTCAAAAGGATGAGCTCTATTCCAAACAGTCTGTCTGGGAAGATTAGATCTTGATGATTCGCCTTGACCTTCATTGGGATGTTGTGTGTGACCAGTTGACCCTTCATTTTCTCCCCCTGAGTTGTTGCCAGGTTGACTAGATGATGATTGATTATTAGAGTCAGGGGAATTTTGACTACTATCATTGATTTCATCACCATTACCCTGATCATCATTGTTGTCATTAGCATCAGCAAAAATCTCAGGTGCATTGTCATCATCTGAATCTGTATCTGTCATGTCATCGAAAGATAGCTTCTAAGATGGATTCTCAGTTTGGATACTAGGGAGTTTAATGTCATCGAATGTTACATTGACACTTTCCATCATCTTCTGTTCATCAATCACATACACCCTGTATGCTCTCATTGAATAACCAATAAAAATTGCTTCAAATGCTTTGGTACCGAATTTACCACCTTGATCATCACCTTCTTTAAGCACAAAGCACTTTGCCCCAAATACATGAAAGTATTTGAGTGAAGGTTTCTTATCAGCCATAATTTCATAGGGTGTCTTCATTTGATCTTTATTGATTAGAGTTCGATTCTGGGTATAGCACGCACTATTGATGGCTTAAGCCCAAAAGTACAATGGAAGCCTTGATTCACTTAGCATAGTACGTGCAGCTTCAATCAAGGTTCTATTCTTTCTTTCCACTACCCCATTTTGCTGAGGAGTTCTTGGAGCTGAATATTGTCTGGTTATACCCTTCTCAGTGCAAAAGTCATTTAGAACTGCATTCTTGAATTCAGTTCCATTGTCTGATCTTATAGCTCTCACTGGATACGTAGAATCTCGCTCAATTAATTTAATGTGATCAATCACCAGTTGTGGAGTCTCATCTTTAGAATTCAAAAACAGAACCCATGTGTATTTTGAAAAATCATCAACAATCACTAGAGCATATCTCTTCCTTGACATAGACATCACATTAACTGGACCAAACAAATCCATATGAAGTAATTGTAATGGTTCAGTTATTGAAGATGTATCAGTGCTCCTGTGACTTGCCCTTTTTAATTTACCTTTTTGACATGCATCACACAGTCCTTCTTGAGTGAATTCCATTGAAGGCAAACCTCTCACCAATTCTCTTTTAACCAGAGAATTCATTGTCTTAAAATTAAGATGAGAAAGTTTCTTGTGTCATAGCCAACTCTCATTATTAGATGGTTTAGTGTAGAAGCAAGTGACTTCTTCAGTGCTTCCTGAGTTCATATTGGCTACGTACAGATTGCCTTTTCAAACTCCTATCAGTTGTGGCTTTTCATGTCTCTTGTGTGAAATTAGACAATTCTTCTTGTTGAAATGAACTTCATAACCTTTATCACAGAATTGACTGACACTGAGCAAATTGTGCTCAAGTCCTTTCACAAAAGAAACTTCATCAATGATAACATTTCCAGCTTCAAGTCTGCCATATCCATCAGTTCTACCTTTGCTGTTATCTCCAAAGGTAACTACTGGGTCGGCCTTCTCCACCACATTTGTCAGCAGGGTTCTATCTCCAGTCATATGCCTTGAACATCCACTGTCCAAGATCCAGGTTATTCGATCAACCTGTTCAATACCCTGCAATGACAAATGAATTAAACCTTCTTCGGGACCCAAATTTGATTGGGTCCTGCGTATTTAAAGTATTGACCTTTATCAGGCAAAACAACATTTTTAATTTTAACCTCTTTAGTCAATAAACATTTAACCTTATAAACAGATTTGAAAATCTTTTGTTTAATCTTGGGTATCCATGTTTCTCTCGCAGCAGTAACACTTGTGTCATTGACTGGACATTTGACCTGGTAGACATTCTTGGTAATCTTTTGTTTAGTCTTAGGTGCAAATGTCTCTCTCCTAACTTGAGGAGGAAAAGCAGTCTTAGATCGAACATTATTGTTCCTGTTCATGTGCTGTCGAGGAGCATTCTGTTTAACACATGCATAATTACCATTAAAATAAGCACGCATACTGTTAAAAGCACAAGACATACAATTGATAATACCACATGCTTTATGATTAGAATCAATAGTAGACATGGTATTTTTCTGTTTTAACTTATTACTACCTAATCCAGTCTTAGAAGAACTAGCTGATTCAACAACTTTGACTGGTACTTTAGGTACATCTTTCTTGGATGAAACATTTGTTGTGTTAACGTCCTCAACTGATTTAGCCTTAACAAATACTGTGACATTTTTCTTGGATGACACATTCTTTGTATTAAAGTTCTTAACAGTTTTATCCTTAACACATTTATCCTTAACAAGAACTGTGCCATTTGCACTATCCTCATTTCTCATTTCTTCTTGTATAACCATAAAAAGAATATCTGGTGGGCCAGCATCAGATTTTGTAAACATTGGTTTTTCAACATTCTTGAGAATATGTGGTATACCTCTTTCTTTAGCTGAGATAGAATTAGGAGAATGATTACTCAAAGAACCAACAGCTTGACTGTAATCAAATCCTATTCCTACAGTTCGTTCTACTGCTTGTTTGTTGAAGAAATCTTTAGAAACTTTAACAGTATTATAACAAGCTCTAACCTGTGTTTCAAGTTCTCTAATCTTGGTTTCTTGTTCAGCAATCCTATCAACTTGTTTTACCATGTATTCTCCTAGACCCTTTTCTCTGTAGTTAAGTCGAGCTATTTCTTCTATATTCTTATCTTGATTAACCTGCACCTTTTTTAAATCTAACATTTCATTTTCAAGGTTAGTGTTAACAAGACTTATTCTCTCGTACCCTCTTTGTGCATTATTCAAGGAGCTACGTAAACTATCAATTAACTCAGCATCAGTAAGAATTACCGGTATGGTATAATAAGTTGAAGATTCAGCATTTGCCACCAGCGCAAAGTTTCCATATTCTTCATCTTCGCTATCTGTGTCATCCCAGCTTTTACCAGCAGCTACATAAGCTCTTCCACTCTTCTTCATTTCAGAAGCATAATCTTTCTTCTGTTCTTGCTTGGGTTTCTGACACTCAGTAGCAAAATGTCCCAACTCATTACAATTGAAACAACGGATTTTGCTTCTGTCAACAGTTCCAGTTTTATAACCTCCCCTGTTACTAGAGGATGAAGAACCTCCTCTCTGAAATCTGTTATTTGACTTAAACCTGAACTTTGGATTTCTTCTGAATCTGAAGTTACTGAATTGTCTCACCATCATTGCCATAGATTCATCTTCCAATTGATCCAGCTCTTCAAGTGAGTAAAATTCTCCACCATCCTGAGTAGCTGGTGTTTGGCCATAGATTCATCTTCCAATTGATCCAGCTCTTCATATGTTTTCAGAACACCAAACAGCCTTTCAAGAGCAACCTGAGTTAGATCTCTAGATTCTCTGATGGCAGTGATTCTATGCTCCAAGTGAGTAGGCATAGTTAGTAAAAACTTCATGTTGATCTTCTTCTGAGTATATTGCTTGCCATGAACTTGCAAGTTGTTGATTATCTTGTTATACCTTTCGAACACTTCCTGAATGCCTTCATTAGGTCCAGCTCTAAAGTTTTCATATTCAGAGGTCAGAATTTGAAGTCTATTTTCCTTGACTTCATCAGTCCCTTCATTAATGATCTCAATAGTTTCCCAGATGTGCTTAGCAGTTTTACAATTCCTCACATGGCTATACATTACAGCATCTAGGGAATCCAATAGAATGAGTCTCAAATTTTTATCCAATCCAGCTTCCTCCTTATCCTCAGAGGTATAGTTCTTAGGGTCCTTTGGATAGGATTTGGCAGGTACTGTTACAGTTCCATTTACAACTGTTTCAGTATCATGTTGCATGGGAGTTACTGGTCCATTTTTCAAAACCCACAAAAATCTTGGGTTTGCTACATCAAGAAATAACTCCATTTTGTTTTTCCACATGTCATAGTTATCTTTATTAAAGATAGGAAATTTAACATTGCCTTTGGCTGACATGATGAATTTTTAAGAGAGTTAAAAATTCGAGCTTAATTTTTGATTGAGTAAAAATAGGATCTTGATTTGTGTATCAATCAACAGGCTCTGATACCAATTGTTAGGTCCGATAAGATTGTTGAAGGGGGGGTTGAATACAATCTATACCATTTTCTCAAAATTTATTCGTTAAACAATTTTCACTTAAACGAATATTTTGTGCGGAATAATATAACACAAATTTCAAGTTGAATATAACAATATATTAACTTGATGTGTGTTACAAAATTAGTCCAAATGATTATCAAGTAATTAATAACTAATTAGAAAATTCAACATGAACTTTGCTAATTTAGTTAATAAAATCAAGATATCAATTTGTGAACTAGGAAACTTAATTCGCTAGTAGTACAAGAATCACAAGTAAACAAGTTCCAATGGATAGGATATTACAACTGAGATGAACTTGAATTTACAGAATTAAATTTGTAGGTGTTCTTGAGCTTGAGAGAGAAAGAGAATGGCTGCTGTGTGTATTTTCTGTTATATGCTCGACTGGTTTTTAATCTTCTGCATTCTGCTTCCTTAAATACACATCCATAGTCATATTACTTAGTTTAAACTGATATGACAATCATTTTACATTAATATGACAATCGGTATGACTATCAATTGAATGTAATATGACTGTCCAGTTTAAATATGACTTTCGGTATAACAATCCAGCTCAATATGACATTCGGTATAATTCTCCATGTCAATATAACATTCGGTATAACTCTTCATTTGAATGAAATATGACTATCTCCTTTGAACTGAGTATGACTATCTCTTCTATAAACTGAATATGACTATCGGTATAACTATCAGTTTGATAGTTATATCATCATATTTTTCAGTTTATAATTAATTAAATGATTTATTAAAAATCATTTAACTAATTATTCCTTTTTCATATTAATTCTTATTTAATTAATCTAATAATCATTTTAACAAATATATTAATTCTGATAGAATTAATTTATTTATTAACTTAATTACTTGACTTAATCAATTAAAATAGAATTAATATAAATTCTTTAATAGTCAATACTCTGCTGAAAACCACGTAATTATGATAAGGAACATACATTGGCATGATGTTGACGCTCGATGTACTGTCTGGTTCATGAACGACTAACTCCAATCTCTGTTCTTCATCGTGACTTTAACACTGTGGTCTTTTTATACTCTTCACTCTCATCAATCATTCGGTACTGAAATTGTTTCTTGTCACTAATAGAAATCTCTGTCTTCTTAAATGAACCCGCTTGTTTCAATGCTACCTTGAGGCCTGATCAGATATCTGAATCTTCTTCCAGTGTAAAACATCAAAACTATAGATTGACTTGTTGATTTTTCTTCTGACGGTTATCATCTTTTGAGATTCCTGTGACAGTTGATATTATTTACTTATTACAATCTAGTTTAATTGGATTAGGATCCTCGAACTACAAATAGGCTGAGTCATATGCCTTTCAAAAACCTACAGTGACCGGTCAGAATTCCAAAATTGACCTACTAAAGGCCCATGAAACCGGCCCAAATTGAAGCCTAATTCTGGAACGTTCCTAGAAAAATATCTTGAAAAAATATCTAAGATATTTTGAAGAAATGTTTAAGATATGTTGAAAAAATATCTAAGATATTTTGAAGAAATATCAAACTCAAACCCAAACAAAAGGTTCGGAATTTGAACAGGCGCATTATGGCCATAGGGTCAGGCCCAAAGAAAGAAGGTATTTTTATAAAAATACACGCTTTAAACATGTAAAGCCTCGAAGGCCCAAAAGTAGAAAGGCCCATCAAGAAAAAGCCCGAAAATTTTGAGGAGTTTAATTCGACCAGAATCCTGGTCGAAAGGACTAGGAATCTTGGTCGAAAAAATGTTCGACAATAGAAAATTTGGATGCTTAATTCGACCAGAATCCTGGTCGAAAGGACTAGGAATCTTGGTCGAAAAAGTGTTTGACAAGAGAAAATTTGGATGCTTAATTCGACCAAAATCCTGGTCGAAAGGACTAGGAATCTTGGTCGAAAAAGTGTTCGACAAGAGAAAATTTGGATGCTTAATTCGACCAGAATCCTGGTCGAAACGATCAGGAATCCTGGTCGAAAAAGCTGTCGACCAAGAAAAGATTGAACGCTTAATTCGACCAGAATCCTGGTCGAAACGACTAGGAACCCTGGTCGAAAATGTGTTCGAGCAGAGAAGAATGGAATGCTTACTTCGACCGACTAGGAATCTTGGTCGAAAAAGTGTTCGACAAGAGAAAATTTGGATGCTTAATTCGACCAGAATCCTGGTCGAAACGATCAGGAATCCTGGTCGAAAAAGCTGTCGACCAAGAAAAGATTGAACGCTTAATTCAACCAGAATCCTGGTCGAAACGACTAGGAACCCTG
Organism: Saposhnikovia divaricata; assembly: GCA_036435485.1. Lineage (NCBI taxonomy): Eukaryota > Viridiplantae > Streptophyta > Magnoliopsida > Apiales > Apiaceae > Saposhnikovia > Saposhnikovia divaricata. The sequence goes on along the minus strand of CM071594.1, from coordinate 128,882,701 downwards.
GTTGAAAATGTGTTCGAGCAGAGAAGAATGGAATGCTTACTTCGACCAGAATCCTGGTCGAAACGACCAGGAATCCTGGTCGAAAATCCCTTCGATCAGGATTTGTTGAAGCCCTTATTTCGACCAGAATTTTGGTCGAATTCCTGGTCAAAATTCCTGGTCGAAAAACTTCAGTTTTGTTCGAAAATTGCTCTGAAAAATTGATTTTTGGACATCGAATCTTCGTGGACATGGAATTTTTGAGAGAGAAATACCTGTGGGTACTATATAACTCTAAGATATATTTACGATACGAGAAGTACTATGGATGATTCCTTCATATTGAATAGACAAAAATCCAGTAACAGAAGTTACTTGGAAATAATTATTTAGCCTCGAATAAGGCAAATCGTCGTAAACGTGTAGGTCGCTCCACTCTTTACATTAAGATGATACTTGTGAAACACTAGTGTACAATTATGAACCCTGACCCAAGTCTCGGAAAAGACCATTAAAACTTCAAGGAAAACCTGATAAGTTTTCCTAGAAGTTGGGGGGCAAATGATATGGGCTGAAAATAAGCCCTAAAGACACATTTAATGTGGCATTAATTAGACCAAGAATGGCCCAAACATGGGGCCCACCAGATGGACCCAAAACCCCAATTATAATATTAATTTCGTAATTGCTATTAGGGGAAATAAACAGCTCAGCAATAAGAGTTGGATAAGGATATTATCTCCATCAGACTTAGCCACCAAGGCATCCAATTCAATATGGAAACTGATTCCTACAAGGAATAGATCTAGAATCTTCCTCAAAGACTTGTCCACCAAGTCTCTGACTCCTACCATAATTCTAAGGCTTCTCAGCCTATAAAAAGGGCCAGACCCCTCATCCTAAAACTACGTTTTTTGGCTTGATCTTTGATATTCATCAAAGTACGTAGGCATCTTGTGAAGGCAGATTCAGCCACGAGCACGAGAGCAGCCATTAAAGCACGAAGCTCACACACCTTTGCATTAAATACACAAATCTTAGCCGCAATACTAGTAACCTAGTTTTTATTCCACAACAATACACATCAACAATAACTAACTATGATTAATTTATTTTCATAATTTAATAAAGTTTGTTGGAACAAGTCCTCTCTAGGTACATATAAAATTTAATATGAATAATAAGCCATCAAATATGCCATATCTCGTGTAATTGATCAATCAATAGAACTTAAAATATAAATCAAATTGTATTATTTAACCAAAAAAATTATAGAACGTGATGAAAGTCAACTTCAGCTTATTGCTAAAAAATTTATATGATCATACACTTGGGTGATATCACTCGTATATATTATTGCTTTTGGTGCTAGAGATTGTCAGCTACACCAGGTAAATTAATTGTAGCAAATAACTTACCAAAGCTAGAGATTGTCAGCTACACCAGGTAAATTAATTGTAGCAAATAACTAACCAAAAGTCCATGAAAATAATTATCACTTCAAAGCCCATTGCAGCACTTTTCTTCATCTTCTTAACTCTTGTTGTCTTCACCTTTGGTTCTGCATCACCGCTACAAGGTACGCATACGCAAGCTTCACATGCATTGTTGTGTTGAATATAGTTACCACGTTAAAGTTTTGGTGAGAGGTTTGGGGTTCAAGATACGGATATTTGATTTATCTATTTATAGCAAACAATTTCAGTGTTTCGATATTTTGATCATTCATGATACGGATATTTGATTTATCTAATAATTTTAAGAAAATTTCAGAGAAAAACTCGTTGTGGATTTCCAAATGCGGAAGTCGAAAGATGGCTATTGATTGCAGAGGTGGAGGAATCAAAGAAGCCAAAAGGAAGGAGAGTGAGCATGACATTTGGTTCCAAAGCCTGAAAAAGAAGCAATCACCACCTCCGCCACCTGTTATTATGAAAAAGAAGCAGTTAAAGTCTACATCTCTCTCATTTAGAACACCGCCACGATATTAATAAATTGCATCTTATGAAACTTATATCGTAGGACGCATAAGTTTGGTGATTATCTCAAAAGTTTGGAAATTTGTGTCTCGTTGGAGGCACGACTAGTTTAATTCTTGATACGGACCCTTCTTAATATACTATCCCAAAACCGTATTTTTCGTGTCATATTCACGTGTCAAATTGTCAGCCTAATCCTATCCCATGTATCATATGTGTTCTATGTTCTATCTAGTGTCTACTATACATGTAACATATATACCTCGATATAGATGTCATTTATCAAAGTTCTGAGATTAAGAATAGAAAGCTAACTGCGTGCTGAGAGGCCAACTTGTAATTTTATTGCAACATTTTTATTCTGTCTCCTCATTTTTTGAGTTAAGAGCTTGAATAGAGAGCCTCTTGGAGAGCTCTAATACTGCAAGTTTTGCTTTCTCAACAAGCAGGGGTTTCTCTAATTAATTTCTTTTTTTAGTCAATTTATGTAAAACCCAAATTTTTTTCAATATTTTTTGTTAATAATAAAATAAATAAATAGGTTTTGTGAAGTTTATTACACTGAAATTGGCCAAAATTAACCCTAGAGACATAATTAATAATACATTAATTAGACCTGATTTGGTTCAATAGTGAAACCCAATTAATGAAGTCCAAAATCCTAATTAATTAATAAATTCATAATTAATGTTAGAGCTAATTAAATAGCTCAATAAATGTGTCCAAGAAGTAATCAACCTCTATATAAGAAGTAGCCTTCAACGCATCTAAATTTACAGAAAAACTGATTCCTACAAAGAAGGATCTAGAATCATATTCAAGGTGGTGACTTGTATATATATATATACATATATATATATATATATACACTATATTTTTATAAGAGGAATAGGGTATATTTGGTTGGTCGTTTGGTACACTAAATTTGGTACATCGAATAACAACCGTTATATTTTAAGATAGATAAAAAAGAACCGTTGGATGTAATGTTAATAAAATCTTTTAATAATATTTAAAATACTCCCATAGGTTAACGGTTCGAATCCCGTCAATAACCTATTACTATTAAACATTTATTTTATCTTATAAACAACTACTCCCAGAAGTTCAAGGTTCGATTTCCGTCAAAAACATATTTTAGTTAAAAATTTATGTTATCTATTTTTACAAACTTTTATATTATCTTATGAACCACTTAAAATATTTAAATTTCAATTACCGTCAACAATATATTAAATTCAAAAAAGTTATATTATATATTTTCAATATAAAAGAAAAACTATCGTTTAGAATACTATCAAATAATATGTAGTATTATATTTTAGTATCTTCTATAATTTATTTTCCTATTACTTGAAAAACATATATTAAAATTACGAATAATAATATAAAAATATTAAAAAATAAGATATAAACATTAAAATAAAAATAAGATATAAACATCAAAAATCATCTGTGCATTATAGGCTAGTCTATACTATATTATAATAGCCGAAACTTTAAAAATTTTGGTACCTGTTTTTTGGTACTTCGTATTTTTACTAAATTACCATTACTAATATATTAATACGTTTTTACTTAAATATCCTTACTTATATCTATCTATATTACATCTATACTATCTATCTATACAATATTATAATAGCTGAAACATTAAAAGTTTTGATACCTATTTTTTGTTACTTCTTGTTTTTACTTAATTACCCTTACTAATATGTTAATATGTTTTTTTACCTAAATAGCCTTACTTATATCTATTTATATTATAATATAAAAGCTAAAATATTGAAAGATGTAAAAAAAAATACAATTATAAATACCCAATCAATTTTCTTTTTCATGTAAAGCATGCATGTTTCTTTTTTTATTTTTTCAAAAACTAATCAATTTCCATTTCAGGTAAATCACATCTTCTTTTATATTTTTTCTAACTAAAATTTCTCCTTTTTTCAAAAATAGTACGGACAATTCTATTTAATAATATTAATAATAATTTTATAATTAATAATACAAACTAATTTCTTTTTCAGCTAAAAAACGTCACATTTTCTATTTAATAAAATATTGTAATTACAAATAACTACTCGCTTATCTTTTTCAGATAAAACGTATTATCTTTTCTATACCTATTATTTGGTATCGGTTTTGTGGTATTTACAAACTAATTTCTTTTTCTGCTAAAAAAATGTCACATTTTCTAATTTAATAAAATATTGTAATTACTAATAACTACTCGCTTACCTTTTTCAGATAAATTGTATTATCTTTTCCATACCTATTTTTTGGTATCTGTTTTGTGGTATTTCATGTTTTTACTTAATTATCCTTACTAATATATTAGTACATTTTTACATAAATACCTTTACTTATACCTATCTATATTATAATATTAAAGCCAAAATATTGAAATATGTAAAAAAAAAATACAATTATAAATACCTAATCAATTTCCTTTTTCATGTAAAGCATGTTACTTTTTTTATTTTTTCAATAACTAATCAATTTCCCTTTTCAGGTAAAACATATTTCCTTCTATATTTTTTCTAACTAAAATTTCTCTTTTTTTTATGAAAGATGATAATTCAATACATAAAAGCCATACGGCATCTACAAGAATGATCGAATCGATCAAACATAGAACAGGATGACACGTTCGTCTTCATAATCAAAATGAGACAAATAAGCATATGTCTGAAAAAAACGATATATCTATAGATACTCGCTCTACGCTCAATATCTTTGCCAAAAACCGTTTGAGCTAACGACCACAAATGTAGTTCTGAACAAGCTCTTATCGTTGAATCCGAACCAACTCTCACAAAAGAAGGAGAGAAATCCACAGCTCTCACCAAGGAGAGAAATCAAACTGAACTTACAAAGTAAAATTGAAATTACACACAAAAAATACCAAACTAAAACAAGTCTTAGATCTAGAAAACGGAACCTAAAAACAAGAGAAACCGGATCCCTTTTGAGAGCGAAGATCCACTAGGAATCGGGGAAGAAAACCGAAGATCACCACAAATCAGGGAAGAAAAAATCCGGAAACTCTGAAGATTCAGATCTAAGAACTAGGAAGGGATCAAACAAATCTCACAAGGAGATTTAATTATTGAAGAAAACAGGGAAAAGGAGAAAATACAAACGAAAACAAGAAAATCGAGCCTCCGGTCGGTGGAGAAGCCACCGCCGGAGGAGGAGGGATCTTTTATGGCGTGCGACTTCTGGGAAGATGAAGGAAAATGAGAGAAAAGTAGGTATTACAATTGTAACTAAAATTTCTCTTCTTTTCAAAAATTGTATAGTTAATTTTGTTTAAAAATATTAATAATATTATAATTAATAATACCTTTTTCAAATAAAAACGTGTTATTTTTTCTATATTTTCTAATTAAAATTCTTCTTTTTTCTAAAAATATAACGGGCACCATATATATAATTATTATAATTAAATAATTTCATTTAGAAATTTTAGACTTATAAAATTCATATTTGATGAGTCTCTTAAAAGAACAAGGTCTGGGAGTGTTTACGTGACCACGGTGGTTGATCTTGTGTCATCGTATGAGCCTGTGGAGATCATGATTGATGCTTTGGGATTTGAAGTTAATTCTGGTGGGAAGTCATATTCTATTTCCTGTGTCGTGTGGGACGATACAAAATAGAATTCACTTATTTATTATATAATTATATATTTGGCTTGCAAGTTTTTACCTTTCACTTGAAAGGGTTTTTCTTGCTTTAAGCACTTAGGATTTTATTTATCAAGTTGGATCAGGATTTTGATGGGTTTCCTAGTTGGGTTCAGGTATTAGCTAAATTCCTAGCTGATATTGAATTTCTTTTAGATTCCTATCTGAATAAGGTTATTTATGTAGCCTATAAATACTCTTGTCTTGTAATCTTTTGGAGACAGATATTGATAATAAAATTTTGGCTATTCGGTAGCTTTGAGAATCGAATTCAGGAGTGAATTCAGAGTTTGAGTTTTGTTTCTCCATTCGGAGATTCAGAGTTAGAGTTTTGTTTCTCCATCTTTGGAGATTCAGAGTTTACTTTATATTTGTCTTTACTATATTATTACGAGAACATCACGTTCCGTATCAATTTGGTATCAAGAGCCAAGGTTTCTCCATCAATTTCTTAATTGTTGGGAGATCTAGAGTTTTCGCAAAAAAAAAAAAATACTGTTCACGCGTACTGTTCATCGATACTGTTCACGACACTGTTGCACGTTAATGGCAGGGGATGAAGATTTAAAACTTGAAGGATCGGATGGAGATTTCTTGAAGTTAACTCTTATAAATATTAGTGAGCAAATTGCTTATATGGCAGAGCAACAAGCAGAGATCAAGACAAGTTTACGAGTTACAAACGAGAGGATTGATGGTTTACAAGTTACAAACGAGAGGATTGAGGGGGTTATTGCTACGGTAAAAAATACACCTCTTCGCACAGGCTTTATAAGAAACCCTCCACCCACTAACAATAATGACGATGATAAAAGCTTGAAGTGGGATGTACCAGAATTTAGTGGAGCAGGTGATGCCGAGGATTTCTTAGAATGGGTGAGACAGATGGAAAAAATCTTTGATTATAAAGGTTTTGATGATCAGAAGTCTTATAAAATTGCCAACATGAAGCTAACAAGATATGCATCTGTATGGTTTGACAATTTGAAGACGAAGCTCATGAGGGAAGAGGCTCCTAGAATCACAACTTGGACTGAGATGAAACGGCAATTAAAGAATCGTTTTGTTCCACGAGAGTACATACAAGATAATTACTTGAAGCTGAATCAACTCCAACAACGAAACCTTAGTGTGACTGAATACACTACAGAATTTGAGAGGTTGTGTATCCTATGTGACTTGAAAGAAGAAGAAGAGATGAAAATCGGTCGTTATATCAAGGGATTGAATTCTTCTATTGGAAATAAGGTCGAACTTATTCCTTACACGTTCTTTGATGATGTGACAAAACTGGCTCTTCGAATTGAGAAGCAAGAGAAAGAAAAAGCAAAACCAGATTACAAAGGATTCTCTAAGACATCTTTCAAGGGTGAAAATTCTGGCGCTTATAAAAGTACTTCTTATAGTGGGACCAATGCATTATCAAAGGAAGATAAGCCAAAAGGAAAGATCCAGGTGAGTCCTGAGCAAGCTGCGCTAGCAAAGAAAAGGTGTTTCAGGTGTCAAGGCTTAGGACACCTTGCAAAGGACTGTACGAATAAAGTTACCCTTTCTAGGAAAGAGTACATGTTGTTGACAGCTTATGAGGAACAAGAAGAACGAGAAAGAACTCTTTCTGCTCAACAGGGACAAGAGTATGATTATGAGGAAGAAACAGATTTTGAGTACGATAATTCTGAGAGATGGGACGATCTAAACCACGAGTCTATTGAGTCGGAGGAAGAAAAGAACAACATTGGCCTCTTGAGAAGACTTCTTAGAACTGATTGCACACCCGTAGAAGAAAAAGAACAAAGGGAGAACTTATTCCATACAAGAGCTGCAGTTGGAGATCGAACTTGTAATGTGATTGTGGACACTGGTTCTTGCGTAAACGTGACATCTTCTAAGATGGTGAATGCACTAAAACTTCCAACCCGGGACCATCCTAAACCTTATAAGTTGAATTGGTTGAATGACAACGAACCAATCAGAGTCAAGAAGCAAGCACTTGTGACTTTTTCAATAGGAAATTACAGAGACGAACTATGGTGTGATGTGGTTCCTATGACAGCTTGTTCACTTTTGTTAGGACGTCCATGGCAGTTTGATAGAGAAGTCATGTTTCATGGTAAAAAAAATGAATACTCAGTTTTGTGCGGGAAAAAAAGATTTAAACTGAAACCACTTCCTCCTAAAGTGGTTCATGAACCTGTGAAGGACAATATGTTGATTACTGCTGCTGAGTTTGAAAAGAATATAGAAGATGGTGCAATTGGGTATGTCTTATACATTCGTGAAGTTGAAAAGGATTCGCCTCATATTGAAGACATGGAACTAAGTAAGCTGATGGATGAATTTGCAGATGTTTTTCCTGATGATCTGCCTATGGGATTACCTCCACGTAGAGGAATTGAGCACGACATAGACCTTGTCCCTGGGGCTCCATTACCCAACAAGGCAGCTTATAGGTGTAATCCTTTAGAGTCAAAAGAGTTGCAAAGACAAGTTCAGGAGTTGATCGATAAGGGTTATGTACGAGAAAGTAAAAGTCCTTGTGCTGTACCCGCGTTACTAGTTCCGAAAAAAGATGGTACTTGAAGGATGTGTATCGATAGTAGGGCAATCAACAACATCACCATAAAATATCGCTTTCCTATGCCTCGCTTGGATGACATGCTTGATGAACTACATGGGTCAACTATTTTCTCCAAGATTGACCTGAGGAGTGGATATCATCAAATGAGAATTCGAGATGGAGATGAATGGAAAACTGCTTTCAAGACCAAACAAGGACTTTATGAGTGGATGGTTTTACCATTTGGCCTCTGCAATGCACCTAGTTCCTTTATGAGATTGATGAATGAGGTATTACGATCTTTTCTAAATTCTTTTGTTGTTGTCTACTTGGATGATATACTTGTGTATAGTGTTAATAGAGAACAACATTTAGAACACTTGCGAAAAGTTTTTATGGTTCTTCGAGAAGAAAAATTGTTTGGGAAGATGGAGAAATGTACTTTTCTAGTACCTAGTCTTACTTTTCTTGGTTATATTGTGGCTGGGGATGGCGTGAGAGTGGATCCATCTAAGGTAGATGCTATTTCTACTTGGCCTACGCCTAAAAATTCTCATGATGTTCGAAGTTTTCATGGCTTGGCCTCATTTTATAGACGGTTCATTCGAAATTTCAGCGCTGTGACTGCACCACTTACTGAGCTGATGAAGAAAAAAGAATTTGAGTGGAATTCTAGTGCAAATAATGCATTTGAGGAAATTAAGAATCTTCTTTGCAAGACACCAGTACTTGCTTTACCAGATTTTAACAAAGTATTCGAAGTAGAGACTGATGCTAGTGGTCTTGGTATAGGTGCTGTTCTTTTGCAAGAAAGAAGGCCTATTGCATTCTTTAGTGAGAAGTTAAATGGTGCTAAACTTAATTACTCGACATATGATAAGGAGTTTTATGCGATTGTACGTGCTGTGGCTCATTGGGCACATTATTTGCGTCCTTCACCATTTGTTTTACATTCCGATCATGAGAGTTTGAAGCACATTCATGGGCAACAGAAGTTAAGTGTAAGACATGCAAAATGGGTTGAATTTCTGCAATCCTTTACATTTTCTTCCAAGTATAAGGATGGGAAAAGTAATGTTGTTGCAGATGCCTTATCTCGGAGACATTATATGCTTACAATTTTGGATGCAAGAATTTTGGGATTTGAACATTTGAAGGAGTTGTATGTGACTGACCCTGATTTCTCTTCTATTTTTGCGACGCCGACTGATTCGTATGTGCTACAAGATGGTTTTCTTTTTAGAGGAAACAAACTGTGTGTACCGAAGTGTGGAGTTAGAGAATTATTAATTCGAGAAGTACATGGTGGTGGTATTGATGGTCATTTTGGAATACACAAAACATGCGACTTACTTTCTGAGCACTTCTATTAGCCTAAGATGTTAAGAGATGTTCAAGCTGTTTTGGAGAGATGTGCCACATGCCAAAAGGCAAAAAGTCACTATCATAAGGGTTTGTACACTCCCCTTCCCGTTCCTATTGCACCATGGGATAGTGTGAGTATGGATTTCATTGTTGGATTACCCCGTACTGCTAGGGATAAGGATTCTATTATGGTTGTAGTGGACAGATTTTCAAAAATGGCTCACTTTGTTTCTTGCCATAAAACGGATGATGCTAGTCGTATTGCAGATTTGTACTTCACGGAGATTGTGAGATTGCATGGAATCCCTAAAAGTATAGTGTCGGATAGGGATACTAAATTTTTGAGTTATTTTTGGAAGACCCTATGGAAATTTGTAGGAACAAAGTTACTATTTAGTACTTCACATCATCCACAGACAGATGGTCAAACCGAGGTTACTAATAGAACTTTGGGGACATTATTGAGAGGGCTGGTGAGTAAAACTACAAAGGACTGGGACATCAAATTGGCACATGCTGAATTCGCATATAACAGGACATCCTCATCTACAACAGGAGTGTCACCATTTGAGGTAATATATGGTATAAATCCATACGTTCCTGTTGATTTAATTCCTATTGCAAAAAAAGATATCCTGAATTTTGATGCTAAGAAACGTCAAGAAGCCTTCTTTAGAACTTGTGATCAAGTTAAAACGCAAATTGAAAAGATGAACACTAGATACAAGGAACGTGCCAATAAGAAGAGACAACAAGTTGTGTTCAATCCCGGCGATTTGGTTTGGCTTAATCTAAGAAAGGAGAGGTTTCCTCACATGAGGAAAAATAAGTTAATGCCTAGAGCTGATGGACCTTTCAAGATAATAGAGAAATACGGAGATAGTGCCTATAAAATTGAGCTACCTGATTCGTATGGAGGAGTAAGTTCTACATTCAATGTTGGTGATTTAGTTCCGTACATCGACGATGCGAATTTGAGGACTAATTCTTTTCAAGAAGGGGAGAGTGATGAGTCTCTTAAAAGAACAAGGTCTGGGAGTGTTTACGTGACCACGGTGGTTGATCTTGTGCCATCGTATGAGCCTGTGGAGATCATGATTGATGCTTTGGGATTTGAAGTTAATTCTGGTGGGAAGTCATATTCTATTTCCTGTGTCGTGTGGGACGATACAAAATAGAATTCACTTATTTATTATATAATTATATATTTGGCTTGCAAGTTTTTACCTTTCACTTGAAAGGGTTTTTCTTGCTTTAAGCACTTAGGATTTTATTTATCAAGTTGGATCAGGATTTTGATGGGTTTCCTAGTTGGGTTCAGGTATTAGCTAAATTCCTAGCTGATATTGAATTTCTTTTAGATTCCTATCTGAATAAGGTTATTTATGTAGCCTATAAATACTCTTGTCTTGTAATCTTTTGGAGACATATATTGATAATAAAATTTTGGCTATTCGGTAGCTTTGAGAATCGAATTCAGGAGTGAATTCAGAGTTTGAGTTTTGTTTCTCCATTCGGAGATTCAGAGTTAGAGTTTTGTTTCTCCATCTTTGGAGATTCTGAGTTTACTTTATATTTGTCTTTACTATATTATTACGAGAACATCACGTTCCGTATCAATATCTTAAAATTATCAATACATATTAATCAAAAATTATAAAATATTAGAAAAATCCATGCATTGCAAGGGTTTTAAGCTAGTTTATACTATTATATAAAGCCGAAAGATTAAAAGTTTTTCGGTTTGGTTTTCAATTTGGTTATCCTAATTATTAAAATAATAATAATAATAATAATAATAATAATAATAATAATAATAATAATAATAATAATAATAATAATAATAATAATAATAATAATAATAATAATAATATCGTATTACAAAAACACCATCTCAAAAATCTAATGTGCTTCTTCTTGTACTCTTTCAATAATCAATTATTATCGAATCAAGGTACTATCCTAATTAATAAATAAAAAAATAATATAATTAATGGTAAGTAGTTGATTGACTTTTAAATTAAAATACATTACTTTTTAATTAATAGATATTATCTTTTATAAACACCTAAATTTATCAATTGTGACATATTTTTCGATCATTAATATTTCTTTTCTAGTTAAAACAAGTTAACTTTTAATTTAAAATGTAATCTTACAATCATTATATATAACCAAAAATATTGTATCATACATAATTACTAAATAAGAAAATAATATAATTAATGATAAGTAGTCGATTGTTTTTTCAAATTAAAATACGTTACTTTTTAATTAATAGATATTACCTTTTATTAAAACCTAAATTTATCAATTGTACCATATCTTTCAATCATTAATATTTCTTTTAAAACAAGTGACCTTTTAATTTAAAATGTAATCTTACAATCGTTAATACATATCCAAAAATATTGTATCATATCTTCCAGTCATTAATTAAATATATTAAAAACTATATACATTTATAATAAGAAAACATGATTATAATTGTTTGTATTTTAGTGCAACCATACAATGATCATTAAATTTTTAGTAAAATAAATAAGAACCGTTGGATGTTATGATAAGATATATTATATATATTTTAGTTACTCTACGAAAGATCAAAAGTTCGAATACCGTAAATATCGTATTTAACCTAAAAATTCTGCATAAATTTTTTTCTACGGCACTTTCTTCAACGGTTTTAGGTGTACAAAAACTAAATTAATAGAAAAACTAAATACCTTAACAAATAACTTAATTTAGAAAAAAACTTATAACATGTCATATATAGATTAACAATATAATAAATTTAAAAATACCTATAAAAATATTGATATCACCAGCATATTCTACGGATTAAAAAAAGCAAAACTTTTTAAAATAGGATATTGTAGGATTTAATTAGTAATTACAAACTTAAAAAGTAATTTTATTTAAATATTTATTGAATTCTTAATATGCTTAACAATAAATTTAAAAGTAACATTAAATTACATGTATTTATTTATATCTTGAAAATAAGTTCGGAATATAAGTATTTTTAAAATTTATAACAAAAAATTATTAAAATAATAATAATAATAATAATATATGATCGTCCGTGCTTTGCACGAGTTATTGGCTAGTCTATACTATTATATTCTAATCTTACAATCACACCATATTTTTCAATTATTAATAAAATATATTAAAAATTTGTGTACGTTGTTTATAACAAGGAAATATTAGTATAATTCATAAACATGAGTATATTAAATTATTTTAAATTAAAAATTAAAAATTTATACATAATGATTATATAAAAACATAATTGTTATATTATATAAAATTTATAACATATTAAAAGAAACATGTGCATCGCACGGGTATTGAAAGTTTATCGGTTCGATTTTCAGCACAATCATCCTAATTATTAAAATAAATAATAAAATAATATAATTAATGATAATTAGCCGATTACCTTTTTTAATTAAAAATGTTTATTTTTTGTTGATGATATTACTTTTAATAAACACCTATCATACCTTCTAATCAATAATATTTCATTTCTAATTAAAACACGTTAACTTTAAATTGAAAATATAATCTTGCAATAATTAATATATACCCAAAGAAATCCCACAATATCTTTTAGTCACTAACAAACTATAACAGAAATTCGTATATTACGAATAATGACAGTTAGATTTTTATTAATGACCGGTAGATTTTTAGTAAAATAATGACAGTTAGATTTCACTAATATATTATATAATTAAATTAATTTACTAAATTTCATGGCTCGAACCCCATCAACGACATATTTATTTTAAAATTTTATAATACAAATTTAAAACCATGTAATGATTATATAAAAATTTAAATTAAAAATATATTGTAATAATTAATTAAATTTATATTAAATCATTTAAATTTAAATTAAATTTAAAATAATATATTGTAAATAATGATTATATAAAAATATAGTTATAATATAAAGTAAAATTTATTACATATCGAAAAAATCCGTGCATCGCACGGGTTATAAGCTAGTCTATACTATTATGTAATAGCCAAAACATTAAAAGTTTGGTTGGTTGGTACGGTACCTGTTGATTTTACTTATTTACCCTTACTTAACGGTACATGTTATTTTTAATTAGTTATCCTTATATAATTATAATTACTTATAGTTACTAATAACTAATAAATTTTTTCAGATAAAACATGTTACCTTTTCTATTTTTCAATAATTCATCAATTTCTTTTTTCACGTAGAATACATTATCTTTTATATTTTATCTAACTAAAATTTTTCCATTTATAAATTTCTTTTTTAGGTAAAACATGTTACCTATTTTATTTTTCAATAAGTAGTCAATTTCCTTTTCCATGTATAATACATTATCTTTTATATTTATTTAACTAAAATTTTTACTTTTCTAAAAATAATATAAGCAATTCTATTTAATAAAATAAAATATTACAAGTATAATTATAATCTATCTATCTATTATCTATCTATTATCTATTATATTATTAATAGTCCAAAAAGGAGTTTGGTGAGACAATATATTCAACATAAAATTACTAATTTACCCTTATGTTTTCTTTTTTTTAAAAATATGTTGTTAGGGAGGATTGAACTTGGATCTATCATGAAATTTGCACATCGCCATACCACTAGGGAACTAATTCAAATGTGTTGTAAATCATATACTTAATATGTGAATGATTATGTATGACTTGAATAAAAAAAAATATAGCTCTTTTTCTTTGAAAGCTAGAACATACGTAGTTCGATTATTTAAAATAACATACAAAATAAATAAAATTAAATATACAATTATGTCAACAAAAGACTAGAATAAAAAAATGTATGGACATGTGGGCCACCTCAACTAGTTGAGTATTTTTAAAAAAATACTTAAAAAAACTAAATCCTAGATAAAATTTAAATATACCACTATCAAAACACACAAAAACTAAAAGGGTAAATCTACTTCAAAAATTTCATGTATAAATTTGATTTAAAAATTAAAAAATTCAAATATAGGATCACACGTAATTATATCCTTATATATAATAAGCATATGAGAGATCTTATCCAATTTTTTGGTCTGGTCGTTGTACTACCAAAATCATATGATCCGTTGGATTAAAAATAAATGATCAAGATTACATCACATTAAAAAGAAAATTATAATCTAAACAGGATTTAATTAGAAAAGGTTGTATTAGAAGTGAATTTTAAAAAGAAAATTATAATCTAAAAAGGATATAATTAAAAAAGGTTGTATTATAATTGAATTTTGAAAAGGAAATAATTAGAAAATGTTGTATTAGAATTGAATTTTATTTATTTATTTATGATAGATCCAACGGTTTTCATCTATTTATTTTAAGATCTTTGACGTACGGAGGACCAAACTACCAATTATCAAAATTTTGGACAAAAATTATAATCTAAAAAGGATATAATTAAAAAAGGTTGTATTATAACTGAATTTTAAAAAGAAAATTATAATCTGGAAAGGAAATAATTAGAAAAGTTTGTATTAGAATTGAATTTTATTTATTTATTTGTGCTAAATCCAACGGTTTTCATCTATTTATTTTAAGATATTTGTCGTACGGAGGACCAGACTACCAATTATCGAAATTTTGGATAAAATATCTCTTACGCTTATTATATATAAGGATATAATTATATTTCATTGTTAGTAGAACTATTTTCAAATAATTACAAGGGTATTTTGATAATCAAAACGAATTATAAGTAGAATTCATAAATTAAATAGAATTTTCAACGTGAAAAATCGTCAATTTTTGTGTAGTTTTAATTGGATAATAATTGTTAAACCATCACTAAATTAAAGATTATATTGTTAATTTCACGTGGGCTGTAAAATCGTCTGAATCAAATTTTAAGAATTCAAGATAGAGTACAAATAATAAATCGAATTTGTAAAATCTTACATATATCAATTTTTTAATAACAATTTAATATGTAAATTAATAACATATAAAATTAAAAAAATTAATATAATTGTAAATATTAGAAAAGGAGCCGTGCAACACACCGGTTATAAACTATATATAATAAGTATAAGAGGGATCTTATCCAGATTTTTCGTCACTGTACTACCAAAAGCATACCATACGTTGGATTATAAAGCTAAATATTAACCGTTGGATTGTAATTGTGAGTACGGTTATAGATCTCCCACAACTGTAACTTAATACAATCATAGATAAAATATAATTAAGTTAAATCCTAATACAATCCTAGATATAATATAATTACATTATTATAACAAGACAATTATATATAAGGATATATTGTATTTGCTTATTAGTAGAACTATCTTCAAATAATAAGAAGGGTTTTGATAATTTACACGAAATATAAGTAGATTTACTAAATCGAATAGCATTTTCAACGTAAAAAATCATCAATTTCTTCTATGTTTGTTTCTGTGTAATTTTAATTGAAAAATAATTGTTAAACAATTACTAAATTAAAAGTTATTTTGTTAAATTCATGAGTGCTGTAAAATCGTTCAAATCAAATTTTAAGAATTCAAGATAGAATACAAGTAATAAATTTAACGTGTAAAATCTAATATACATCAATTTTTTAACAACAATTTGATATGTAAACTTATAATATACAAATATTTAAAAAATAAATATAATTATAAATATTAAAAAGGAGCCGTGCGTTGAACGGGTTATAAGCTAGTACCTAACAAAACATAAAGTGTGTTATTTACTACTTTTTACTACAAAATTATCGCGTGTGGAATTAGAACCTACCCGGTTATAGGTACATTGTCATTAATGAGTTTAATAAGTTTGTTTATGGGTTTCACAAATAAGTTGTTTAAATAAAATAGAACGTTTGTAGCATCTCATCAATAGAATTATTGTGTTTGAGACCTTAAAACTAAGTTTTTTTTTGAATATGTAGGCTTCTATGCCTTACTAATGTACACCATCTAGCGCAGCCTTGCACGGCCTACAAAGCTAGCACCATAATTACTAATAATTAACCAATTGTCTTTTTCAGCTAAAAGACGTTGCCTTTTCTATTTTTTTTCCAATAAAATCTATTCGGGTAGTTTTATTCAAGTAAACTAAAATAATAATAATATTATTATTATTATTATAATAACTTATAACTAACCGATTACGTTTTGAGAAAATGACCAAAATGCCTATTTTTCACAAGTTTTTGCCCAAAATACTGATTTTGAAAAAAATGGCCCGAAATACCGACGGGATACGGAGCATCGTCCTTCGTGTTAGCATGATGCGGAGCATCGTCATCCGTATTACATAGATACGGAGCTGTGGCTTCCGTGTTATATATGATACGGTGGACGGTGTTCCGTGTTAGGTGGGTGCCCAGCACTGTCACGGGACACGGTACACCGTATCATGCATAACACGAAAGACACAGCTCTTACGGAAGATCGTGCTCCGCAACACACCCCCTACACGATGTACCGTGTCTCGTCAGTAAAAAGGGCCAACCAGTTTTCCAGGTGATTATTTTGGGCCATCACCCTTACGTTTTTTAGCTAAAACGTATCATTTTTTCTATATTTTTAATTAAAATCCATTCTTTTCTAAAAATATCACGGACAAAATATATATAATTATTATCAGATCATATTATTAAAAATTTTAAGCCTAAAAATTCATATCTTAAAATATTTAAATCAAATTAAAAAAAAATTCGTTATAATAATTTTACCTATATATTACTATTGTTTTACCCAAATACCCTTACTTATATCTCTCTATAGTCAAAATATTGAAAGATATGAAAAAAGAAATATAATTATAAATAATTAATTAATTTTCTTTTTTATGTATACCATGTTATCTTTTATATTTTTTCAATAACTAATCAATTTTCTTTTTCAGGTAAAACTTACATGTTTTATTTAATAAAATATTATAATTAGTAATAAATTATCGATTATCTTTTTCTGATAAAATATATTACTTTTTCTATATTATCTAATTAAAATCTCACTTTTTCTAAATTTATCACGGGCACCATATATAAATTATTATAATTAAATTATATCATTTAAAAATTTTGAACCTACAAAATTCGTATCTTAAAATTATCAATGCAAATTAATTAAAAATTATATAATATTTAACAAAACTGTGCATAAGCCAATAGAGTATAATTATTTTTAGGCATAAATTGAGATGCTCAATATTCTAACCATTACAGACTACATATTTACAAATTATTAATAATTATTTTAGGTAATAAAAAAATTCATTCTTAACTAACATATCGAAGAGCAGACACAATCTAAAAAAGAGGGACACATTCGACATATTTTTTTTTTGAGTTCTAGTTGCCAATGTAAACCATCTTGAATGGGCCTGGAGGATGAACTTAACTAAACCAAAATCATCAACCCATGTAGGGATTTAAGGCCAGGCCCAATATTTTCATGCATATAAAAGCAGCACATATTGTACGTACGTTGTTAGAAAACCCTAGAAAAGATTGCTTGTTACTTAATTAACCAGCTTCAATGGTGTCAACGGATAATCACATACCAGAAAACTTGTTGCTGAAGATTTTCTTACCACAGCCAGCGAAGTTTCTATTACAATTAAGATGTGTTTGCAAGGTATGGGATCAATTCATTACCAGTAATTTCTTCATTAAATCCTATCTCGCCCATCAGAAAACCTCCTCAAACCCAATCATATATCTTCTACTCGATTATGGGACTTCATGCTCAGTATGTGTCATCGATCATGTATCGTATAACCATGTTCTTCGATACCATAAATACAATATGCATGATGTATGTGGTAGGGACACAGCAGGTGATCGTTTTAAGGCGTATGGAATTTGTGATGGGTTGTTATGTTTGTCACATGATAAATATGATTTATATGCAGAATCTCCCATATTTTTATGGAATCCGATTTTCAGAAAAGGAAAGAAACTTCCCCCAAAAGGAACCGATCTTTGGTACAATGGTCATTCTTGTTTGTGTTTTGGGTACCATGATGATGATTACAAGGCCTCGTCTGCTCAAGTATGATGTTTATATCGATAGTTTGAGCACCAACAGTTGGAAGTTCTCAGAATTTCGTATGAACAATAATGCAAGTGCATATGCGGGTGATACTTTTGCTATTTATCCAGAGGCAAGGTTAGTAAATGGTGTTGCATATTTTGTGGTTAAATTCAAAAGTCGAATTGCTTCTTTTGATCTGAGTTCTGGGCAAATTCGACAAATTAATCTCCCAAAGTGACTTTAGTTTTGGTGGTGACTTTCTTATGGAAGAATACAGAAAATCAATAGCTCTGTTTGGATATAATCGCCATGTTGTGGAAATGTGGGTGCTGAGAGATGACAATTGTTTTGCGTGGGATAAAACGTTCGCCATGGAGATCAAACATTATTATCAACCGATGGGTTTCGTAAATAACGATATACTTGTGATAAGGTTCGCAGGTGAATACCTACTCTACAGTGTCGAGAATGATTTTCGCTTACGATTTAGAATTCCAACGGGACAAACAGAAAAGGAAAAAGCAATTGGAATTCCAAAAGGACAAACAGAAAATGAAAAAGCAAAGAAGCAGATGCGTCCCGTGAGAATAAATGGTTTAACGGAGAGCCTTGTTTTACTAGCTGAAACCACAACTAATGCTACTTGGGGAAAAAATGGAGGCATTTCATGAAAAAGGAGCAAGGAGATACTTAAATTGTCAAAACTTCAAAACTAATATGTATTTTTCATTTAGCTATTCGCATTATTGATATATATTCTTATTCAGAATTTATATCCTTAAAATTTAAGTGGAACCCTAAGAATACTCTTCTCTGTTTTAAATACTACTATATTAATAAATAAAACTATAGAAGAATATGCCAAGCGAACTTTGGTATAGTAGTATACTAGTGTGTATTTGCATTCTCAAGCTATACATCTTCAAATCCACCAAATCGGGGCAATGATGACCTAAATCCACATACATGCACAGAAAGAATCTCATATAGCGTAAAGCTACAATAAACATCATGATATTGATCCAAATTATAAAGTAGCACAAATAAAGTTAAGTTTACGATACATTTTGCAATATACATTGTGTATGTGTGTGAAAAAGAAGTATCCTACATGTACAAAATCTAATGACAGTAAAAACACAATCACACGAAAGGATGACGATAAAAAGGCAAAATATTACCAATATTAGCACCCCAAAGAACTGTTATTGGACCAGAAATTACAATTAAGGATCTAAACACCATTGTCACCTTGTCCCAGATTCATTATTAGCCGCAGGCACCTCTCCTGAGTAACTGGAAATGTCTATGTCAACAAGTGTTAGGTCATATGGCACTGCCAGAGAGGCATCCATTAGTAATGAAGAGTTTATTGCCTCGGATTTTGAGGTATCCTGTAGGACCTGTACTGTGCTCTGGTTTGGGGGAGTACTAGTAGCAGAAGATGATATACTAGATAGTTGTATGTCTTCTAACTTGTTTCCAATTATATGCTTATTTTTCCTGACAGTATCCATCTCCGGTCCAGTAGGGACAAAGGTTCGAGCTCGATACTTCCTTGATTCCCCCTCACTCTCACTATGGTTGTAGAGTACATAATCATGGTAGGTTGGTGCAAACTGCAGTAGAACAGAAAAGACTAGATATGAAACTTCACGAAGGAACGGAAATAATTTGTAGCAAAATAAGATAATATAATAAGAGATAAAAGGCTGAAACATTAAAATGAGCATTAAGTTTGCGGACATACCTGATGAACAGTGTCGTGGTAGAAGTCATTTAACTTTAGAGCATGTGCGAGATTTTCTGAAAACCCACGAGAAATGCCGATGTTTGCACCAGCATATTCCTTGTATGGGAATGCATAGAGGTGACCGACAGCAGCAATAAGCATCTCAACACAAATTATAAAATTTTGGAATTCAGCAGCTTCCTTTGTATCCTTTATGAACCCGGACTTTGCCGCTAAAAATACCAAAACACCCTAAGAAAAAAAAATAATTGATGTAAATAGAAGCTTAGTTATATCCATCTAGCCTCAAAAGAACAAAGAGTCAAAGACATACACCAAACCAGATTGTACCCATATTACAAAAGACTAAATGATTCAAACAAAGATAATTTACAATACAGGAAAATAGTTGTGCAGCAAGCTTTAAATTGTCCACAAAGAAGTAGAAAATTAGATATGATATTAAACCATGGTTTGGCCCATATGCTATATTTCAATCAATATACTACAAACACATATTTGGAAATCACCAGTATATTACTTACAGAGCACAAGTAATTATTTAAAGAAATGATTAACAATTAAGTAAAATTAGAAAAACAATCTAAATTAACACCCAAAAAGAAAACAAATCTTGAGCAGTACCTGCCAATAAGTCAGGAAAACGACAGATTTGATGATGATGAACTTTGGAACAGGATTGAAAGGTTGGAGCAAATCCCTGCATGCAACATAGAACAAGGCCAAGGCATACAACGCCACAGAGTATGAAACTGTATATATGATAGTGAGATACAGATATGATTGTCCTGCACTGAAATTTCCATCATGATACTTTCCATTTGTGTAAAGGACGAGTGTCACTGCAACTAAAATAGGCTTGAGGATCACAAACTGCAAACACCCTTGCTTGCACCTTCGTATAAAACGCCTGCATAGCTTTAAAAGCTTCAGATACATAGTATATCAAGTACCAAGAGATGTGAACTTCATATGCGGATCAACTCCATAAAAAATTTAAGGTACCTTTAATCTAACGAACTTCAATCTAAAACGTAATAATAGCCTCTTATGAAATACACAAGCCTGAATGAGGCATGATAATACTAGCCAAGAGAAACCCCGACTATTCAGCATTAAAATCTGTATCATACAGATACTATAGCTAACCGAATGATTGGAGTGACAGAATATAATGCATATAGGACAGGAATCAATATCAATCCCCACCAACATAAGATCCTAACAGGGTTTTTCTGAGAATACAAAGAAAGAAAAAAACAAGTAAACACACCTAGTCCTTTTCTCTCCCCATGTTGTACGAAGTTCATTAAGGATATAGAAGACATGTAAAGGTTTTAATCTTGACAACTATTTTAGCCATTGTTTTGATTTTATTTTTACTTATTATTTGTATTTGTACGGTAGGTATTAATAAGATCATAAAAAACATGCTTCTGTTAATATTAATTTCCATTCATCTTTTTGACTGATGCTGGCAAGTAAAGAGACAAGGTTTCATCCTTTCTATTTGTCCTTCCATGTTCCCACTCTGTTTAATAAACAATATAGTTACATAGCGAATCAACTTCATTTTTTTCTCTTTTCCCTGTGGCCTAGGAAGCAGGGACACTTGATGCATCGTATTCTAAAGCACCCCCATATTGGATACTCAAATACTCCCCCCCACCCCCCCTAAATTCCCGTGTTACCAATATCATTGGTCAAATCCGAGCATGACTGCAATGCACACCTGCATCCCCTCACCCGTATCCTTGTCTCTTAGCCTATCACCCATTAATACTCCTTGCAATGCCTGTAGACATAATTTGGCAAGAAAAGCAGCAAGCTTCTTTTGACGACTTTTTAAGAAAATTCAATTCATCTCATTCACTTTAATTTTCGTCCACTGGAAACTAAGCAACGCACTTATGTTTTTGTCATAGCAATCATATCCTAATTCATTTAGAGGTCGCCCATGCACAAATAACAATCAAGCATAAGGTGGAGATGATGGAATAGCTCACCCATCAAGCGGAATAGGAGGAAAGCAACATGTCATTAGACACCAGTTTGACTTCAGAACACGCCCACTAAGACTTATTACAACAGCACCTGGTCCACCTACCCATGCTAGGCACAGCGACAAAAAATTATAGATGACCCATGCTTCATATCTGAGGGGAAAAAAAGCAACAGAAAAGTAAGTTGAGCTTGTGGTGAATCTTTGTATGAATCTCAACTTACAAGAAACGATATCTTGAATAGTACTCGGCAATTAAAGACATACATATCAAAATAATGAGGGTATTCTTTATATTCTTTTTATTTATTATTAAAAGCTATCAACAAAAACAAAGCTACATACTGGATCATGTCCTGTAATAATTGGCCTAATCTAAATTTACCATGTCAAGCACTAAATGGACTTGTTCATTTGTAGCTTATGTGGAAGTTCGGAGGAGAAAAACTGGTTTAGTATAACAAACAAGATTCAGGTGCTTGTAGCCTCCATCCAAATTCAGCAGACTAGTAGAATTTAACAAAGATGAGTATTGTAAAGCTGAAATCATATATTAACACCATACAATGTCATTTAATGGAAAGACAAGGAGCCATAACATGCTCGTGAAAATATATCTTAAATGGAGTAACTGAAAGGTGTAGTATTTAGGAGACAAATTAAAAGAGGATTAGCTTGGATGTAATTCTTTAACTCAAAGAGCAGAAAGTATGCAAAGTAGGACCGTGGAACCTATTAGATCAATGCCATCCAAACAGAAATGGGAACTAACACTGGATTCACCATATAAAAAACTAAAATTATGAGTATACTTACATTTCTCTAATGGAGTTGAAATAGATTGTAGCACTTTCATTTATGACGAGGGACAGGAAGGACATTAATGCATAAACCTGTCAAACAGCCATCTTTTAAAAGGTTAGAAACAATATATTTTAGCAAGACAGCTCAGCAAAATAAATGGAAAAAGCAAAAAAGAAAAGAGCATACAGCAGAAGCACAAAGTTATTAAAAAAAACACTGTAGTGCATGCAATAATTACATTTACTAATTACTATCCAAAATTTACGTTCTTTTAAGTAAAGCCACCCCATTAGTACTTGGGGCATAGCTCAAAAATATACTTCTACAGAAAAAGAAGGGGAGGAGAGGGGGTCAAAATATCCACAATAAACACAAGCTACTTGCAAGAGCAAACCACATGGCAGCATATAGCAGACTCCACCAAAGAAGTTACATATAATAAAGTAACTTCTCAATATCCTACGGAGTATTCTTTTATGTCCTGGAGTTTCTCTGGAAAGAGCCAACAGCCAGGTATCTCAACCGTTTAGTCATACTACAGAAGACACTTATACAATATGATACCACATCTTCTAAAGCTACTGACTGAACTTGACTGATGCCATTCTTTAAGTGCAATCTCAGTAATAGTACTCATAATATGAAAAGTTTCTAAACAGAATGTTATATATTAAAATATAAAAAGTCGCATCTAAAAGGGTATAGGGAACACTGGAAACATATATAGCGAGAGACCAGAGAAACTCAGGTCTTGTCAGGATCTGTTAGTTCCTGAACTGTTTTGTGGCTATTTTTGTACTTTTCTGTTATATAAGAGAAAGAACAACTTGAGATAGAAGAGAAATAGAGAGATTAGATAGAGATAAGAGAGAGACAGAGAGATCAGATCAGAGAGATAGAGAGAAATAGGCAGACTTGCAGAGAAAGAAAGAGTTTAGAGAGAGAAACTCTGTTGGGAGAGAGAGAGAAGTGGTGGAAAACATTCCAATTTCATATATCATTCATCATAGGAAAAGTACACAGAACATTGGTATTTATACGCATACAAAGTAACTAACTCTGCAATGACCAATATACCCCCACTTACTAAACAATACTGAAACTATAGCTCATACCACTACTACTGCTATTCTGCATATACTACTATTACTTAACAAAGTACTAAACACAGTATCTGACAGGTCTCTAGATACACCATGATAATTCCCCGAAGACATCAGTGACCGTGAGCAGCCTCACAAACATCCAGAGATGAGCAGGAATCTTTTTTCTTTTTTTATAGAAAAGTTTAGGTTATTGCAAGCAAACTTAATCTAAAGAAAATGAAAGGTAGTTGCTACCGAACAAAGCATATTTGCATGTTTATACACTTTATATTCTCATGACAAGGAAGTTGGCGGACATAAAATCAGTTAAAGATAGAGCAAAAGAGATAAACATAGCAAAGAGGATAACATAAAATCAGAATAGATTTATTGAAACTAGATGTAAGTATAGACATCAAAATGATAATATTCTACGAGACTGCAATGCAAGGCCCCTATTGAAAAATTTTCTGAAAGTTGATCGTCGCACTACAATCCATTTAACCAATGAGCAATTGACAAAATTAAAGTCATGCCATAATAAATAAAGGCATACAACTGTTAAACACATATCAATGTAAAAATTATAAACATAAAAAGAAAAAGGGTAAAAAGGAATCTAAAGTTAACTTTGGACAACGTCCTAAAGTAATTAGATCAAAACTACGTAGTTTTGTGTGTGTAAATAAAAACACCTAATTAAGTATTTAACATACAATATAATCAGAAGTGTGTAACCTATTGACTGCTGACCTTTGAAGTAAGCAACTCAATGCCGAAACATATTTGAGATTTTAAGTGGCCATTAAACATGGTTTGATCTCATCTGTGCTAATATGATATTGATACTCTTTAATATCTTCTAAAATTATTCCGTGTTCAGAACTACTGCAACAATGTAGACACGATACTGTAAATTCCCATTTCTCAACTGAATTTGATGCAACTTTATTAGGTTGTCAATTTAACAGCACTTATTGATCACTTCAAACGTCTATTTTTCCAATTAATCAAGCCTAGAATAGGTTTAGGTTGTGTTTGGTTGGGGAGAATGGAATGGAATGGAATGAATAGAAATTAAAGGAACACAATGAACATGAGAGGTAAGATTTTAAAAAAAATGAGTGGGTATAAATTTTGTATGATAGGATTTGGGAAGAAAATAGGTTGGAGGGAGAATGGATCATTCCTTTTCAAATTGGTGTGTTTAAACTTTAGCTTAGGTGGTTAGGAATGGAATGATGTAAGGAATGAAATTTTTTAACATTTAACTATATTTTTATTCAAATTCCATTCCATTCCCTCCAATTTGATTCACCCCAACCAAACACAATGTTAGTATATACAAAATTTCACACTATAATGTATTAAAAAACATAAACATTAAATTACTAAATTAGTATGCATTTATATTTGATATATACAGAACTAAGTAGTTTTGAATCATTGACTTTAAGAAGTTAACCGAAGGTAACCGTAGATACCTTTTACCTAATTACAAAGTTAGTATTTGTTTCTAAAGTTGTGAGAACACAAGTAAGATAAAACCGAAAACATCAATAACTAATTCAAACTGCTCAATATTATTTAAAATCATCCAAAGATAGAGGGTGTGCTTAGGTTCTCATTTCTCACATTAATATCTTTCCCACCAAATCTTACTTCACAAAATCTGAACTAAATAAACAATAAAGTAATAAACCCAACCCTTGTACGAAATTCAAACAATACAACTCCTACACAAACCCTGCATTTAAAATATTCGAACAGACCCCAAATCCACAACATTAATCATCCACATATAGCTTCACATAAAATAAACATCAGTACATAAACTCACAGGAACCATGAAGATAATCCGAACAATGTATCTCTGATAAGTAGGTTCCGTATAATTCAACAAATGCCGATAAATATGCACAAGTGCCAACACAATAGCCCCAACCGTGCACGGCAACGCAACCACAATATAGTAAATATGTCCCATCCTTTCCAACTTCCTATAAAAACATAATACCAAAACCTAATCAACATAACAAACAATTCCAAAACAAAAATAACCAATAATCACGAAACGAAACAGATACGCACCACAATTAACCACTACAGAGGTACAATCATTAAAAAAACATTGATGCACAAACCCTAGGGCACCAAAACAGCTTAGTTCAACTAATCTGCAGTACAAAACAAAGTAATCAACAAATCACAGATCATCAAAGTTATAAAGCACACATAAATAACTTAAATTAGTTGAAATTGAGTTGAATTGGTTGCGAATAAGTTGAAATTGAACCTGAAGTTAGGGATCAAATTAAGTGAATTGATTGAGGTTGTGTGTATGTGTGTGTATAGATCTGATTGCGAGTGGAATTGAGGTTGAGAGAGAGAGCAACAATGGCGGCTTAGAAGGAAATGCTGGTAAAAACTTGACAGCGAGAATTTGTGTGTAAAGATGAATAGATACAAGTTGGTGTGTGTATAGTTTATGGGAGAGGAATACGCGGAGATTACAGGGCGTCACCAGCGGTTACGGGTAATCAAATCTAAGTAAAATGTGGTGACAACAAGTCAATTTACTACTCCTATATTTTTGGAAATCAAAAAAGAATATGTATAAAATTATAAAATATTTTTGGAAATCAAAAAAGAATATGGATAAAATCATAAAATTGAAAGGATTAGACTAAGCACGAGTATCTCCAACGATTTTTAACTAATTATTAAATATAATAAGGGTAACCAAAACTCTCTTATGAGAGTCGACTAAAGTAGTAGCCGCCGTCCCCCACCTTTTCTCCGTCCCTCCCTCCTCCCCGCCGTACCCGTCTTCCTCCCCGCCGTCCCCCCACCTTGTTTCCGTCCCTCCCTCCTCCCACCTCCTCCTTCTTTGCTTCAATAAAATCGAGTTTAATCCTCGAATCTGTTCTTCTTTGTTTCAATAAGGTTCGATTTTGCTTCCCGTCTCGCCTTTTGGCATATGTTTTAGTACCCAATTTTTTGGGTTGTTATGCGTTATTATATTTGTGGTAGTTATGTTTTTGTGGTGTTATCAATGATAATGATTCGGATGGAATTTTGGGAGATCTGAATTTACTGCATTATTAATACTTTTGGCATGTCTATAGCTGGTTCTCGGCATGTAGATAGCTGGGGTATGCTTACTTTCGGCATGTCTATAGCTGGTTCCCGGCATGTAGATAGCTAGGGTATGCTTGGAACGGTGGCGATCACATGTGCTCACCTTTCACAAATTATAGTTGTTCATTATTCGAGGACTCTTGTTCCTCATAGCTCAATTTTTGCAACTGAGTCGCCTGAACACCGCAACAGCCATGGAACTATTGTGAAGGTCAATTGTCAAGTTACCAGTTTCGGGAGTGATGTAGGTTGGATTACTCGGGAAGCCTCTTTATTCATTTTCAGTTTCAAGAAATTATGGATTCAGTGTGTTAAGCGGTCTGGAAACAATGCGGCTATTTGCTTAGCTCGTTTATTGTTTATCAACCTGATTGCATTGTCAGTTGGGGGTTTGTCCCGACTAGACTTTTTTTAATTTAATGGAATGAATTTGCATTTTGTTAAAAAAAAATATAATATAAATTATATTATTATAATTCTTAATAAGTTTATACACAAATTTTCGTTTCAATTTCAATAATATTTTTCATCTTAATTTCTAATTTATATTGTATTAATATTTCAAATCTAATTATGACAAACATTATATTCTTATATATAATAAGCATAAAAGAGATCTTTTCCAGATTTTTGATCTGATAACTGTACTATCAAAAACATATGATCTGTTGGATTAAAAAGTTGGGTTAAAAATTGTCCATTAGATTATAAATATAAATATATAACCGTATAATATATTACCATCTTTGGATTATACATCAAATTATAAATCACATATATATTAACTAGGTGAAATAACCGCGCTTCGCGCGGTTTATAGAAAATGATTACTTCAATTGTTAGAAACTCATCTAGACAGATATAATTTTTACCAAACAATTTAGTATAATTTTTACCAAGTAGATTACTAATTTCTCATAAAAATGTAAATTTACTGAGAAGAGTTTGGAATTCTCATGGTTAACAAATATGTTTTAAGTTTTATGGGTAGAATCACTAAAGAGCATGGTACTGATAGTTAAAGAAACAAAAGAGGGAAAAAACAGTTTCACTGGCTTCAATCTTACAAAAAAGAAGTAACATTTCCGATATCCTTTGATACCCAAAATTTAGATTTTCAATTATTTAATATAATCTACATACCACACCAAATCATTATATTTATGATATGCATGAGATTTATGTACACAACTTAAAAAATTACAGAGTTGAATGCCAACGATTGAACCATAGGAAAAATATATGTACACATTAGTAGAAGAATAGCTTCCAGTGTTAGCACAATAAAGTGATATATGCCATCAATAGCAATACAAATAATCTTCAGATGGATACATCCTCTTACAAAGAAATCTAAAGTTCATTTTCGTACGTAGAAGCTTTAATATCAATGAGGTCCACATGATTTATCAGTATTCACCTATTACAGTATTTAGCTTCTCTATTAACTTCACATAAAATCCAAATAATTTATGTTCCGTCAATCTAAGATGCACTTGTGTAATGGTTGGCATACCGGCAAAAAATAGTCATCCTGAAGCAGGCACGAAATACAATTATCGGTTACAAAGCCTTGTATCAATATGATAGAGCAACTACATCAAGGTGAAAGTAACCAAAAGGAATAATATAGTAAGGATGTTGCTAGAAAAATTGTTTGAAGCACTTGTAAGTTCCAAGAGGTAATGCATCAGAAGAAGTGTAAACAGTTTATTTAACTTCTATACAATGATATATTTAATCTCCAACATTCTTATACGTGAGTCTGTATTTAATACCAGCATCTCAAATTGTTCAGCAACAATTATAGAAGAACATGTAAAATATAGTAATCAAAGTGAAGTCATGACCACTATAAGTTGTTCCTTCAATTCTAACTACATATAAGCCACGATTTGGGAGCATGGGAGTCTAGTATATTTAAAATTTAAAAATTAATTCATTCCTAAAAAAGGGAAACGATACTTGACACTTTATATTATAACACTACTAATACCAACTACAATCACGAAATTCTATAGGCTCATGCAAAATTTAAGGACTTCAAAACTTCTACCAGATCTAGGATTCTCAAGAACCAAGCCTATCAGTATACCTAATTTATGAAGAAGCATAAATTGAGCATATAACTATACAGGCAACAATGCTTTCAGTATAAACTGCGTATACTTAATTTTGCCAAAATTTATTCGTCGCCTATTTGTATAGCAACCAAAAACGTCCTAAACTTATCTAGACTTGATATTTTTAGTATATCTTTATATAACTATACAGGCAACAATGCTTTCAGCATGGAAAAAATATAAACTGCGTATACTTAATTTTGCCAAAATTTATTCGTCACCTATTTGTATAGCAACCAAAAATGTCGAAAACTTATCTAGACTTGATATTTTTAGTATATCCTTTTGAACCGATACCTGTAGTTTAACCGAAGAAGTCCTTTGCTATTATTAGAAAACTCATTTAGTTTTGCCAAAAACTACACAACATGTGTAGAACTTTATTCAACTTTGTGTGCGACAAACCAAAATCAATAGATTAGGATGCAGGTATATAATTGCAAATATGTTAGAAAAACCAAAGACGGATGCAATCATAATCAAATAGAGAGAATGAATATGAGAGTTGAAAATTTAAATGTTTAGAAATCTTGCTAATTTAGAAAGGCTTAGACATGAGTTCTGGAGGCAAGTCATAAACCTAACATATAAATCTTAAAAGTTTGGTAGGCAAGTCAAAAATCTAAAGAGATAAATGTTACAATATTATACGTTAAGAAATACCTCAATCTGAGATAGATATTAAGGGATCAATCGAATAAAATTTCCATCAACCACTTATGTCAATCCTTTACCCTGATTCTTTCTTAGCAATTTTTGGCCTACGATCCATTTTCTTGGCTATAGATAAAAATTATTTAATAAACTAAACTCACCTTTTAAATTTGTAGTTTGTACTCTTATAAACCAAACAACTAACTCATGCACTAATTCTCGCAAACTTAAAATTTGTTATTTTTTCATATGGATGAGGCCATGTACTTAGTTTACCTTGCACTAATTTTCGCAATAAACTATTGTTTGAGAAACATTTAAGAATGCTAATTAATTCCCGTAATCTCAAATGCTAATTAAGTAAAACATTTAAGAACACTTAAATTTAGTGATACTAACAATTTACTAAGACTATATTCACAATAATTTTTTAATATAAAATAAATAGAATGATGTTAAGGATTCAACGGTGTGCTTCACAAGTTCCCCTGTGCATTGAGGCAAGCTACAAGAGTTATGATATGCATATAGTATTTCAAGTTGTTCATTCTTTCTTTTTTTTTGTGTCAAAAATAGCATAAGTCATAATCTAGAAATAATTACAAAGATGGAGACTTTGATGCACAGAAACTAAAAAGATTCTTAGACCAAAGCACAAGATCAAAATAATGTATGATAAGAGATTTATTCATGTTCATATATTGCAAGGCTGAATTCTTTATTTCATGACTGTAATAATTTCATCATATGACAAAATTATATGCTGAGATCATATAACAAAAAATAATGACAAAATTATATGATGAGTATTAACTATGAATATTATCAGTGGTAACAACAAACAAAAAATAATCACATGGAGAAGAGGAGAGTTTTTAGCCTCACATTATCATAATCACGGAAGAGCAAGATTTTGGGATGAAAACATCAGTATTGGCTCTGTATGTCACCTGTAAGAAGAGAGTGATAATCAAAAATATGAGTTAATATATAGAAGCCTAATTTTCCAGTTTTTAATCCAAACACTACGCATTTATACATACAAACATCATAATATAAGAAATACGAGTAACATCTTGAACCGGGCTGTTGTGCAAGATGACTTTAAGTTGAGTCGCTAAATATCGCCTTTTGAGAAATAAGGAAAGGCATGGTCTGGAAATAAGTTACAATGACTAAGCAATTTCAACATAAACAAAAATTTAAAGAGGAAAAAATCATACACCAAATTGAAAATAAAAACAACTACAGCTAGCGGAGGCATACATGGTTGTTTTTTATATGTTGCAGGAGAAATAAGGAAAGGCATGGTCTGGAAATAAGTTACAATGACTGAGCAATTTCAACATAAACAAAAATTTAAAGAGGAAAAAATCATACACCAAATTGAAAATAAAAACAACTACAGCTAGCGGAGGCATACATGGTTATTTTTTATATGTTGCCAGATAGGAATTTCTGACCTGATAACTATGACAACCGGACACAACTCGACTGTAGTTTAAAAAAAAAAATTACTTCAATGAGCCCAAAATGATTGAAGGGGAGATCAGCACCCACTCGAAGCAGCTAAGAACCAGACGTAGTACATGTACCCATCTGCAAAGGACTACCAATATTTAGAAAAGCGGCAAAAGAAAAATTGGCATAATACCAAAGTAATTAGCAACACTACTTTTGGTGAAGGGTTCATTCGGGAGATGCAGTTCCCAATAACCTCTCTCAAAGTTGCTTTAACATAATTGAATTAGACAACCAAAAAGTCCACCTTAACACATTTACGTAGCATACATGTAAGATTGCTAAACGCTAATGTAGTAACATTTTCCCAGGAACTGGTTGTAGAATTCTCCAACATGAAATTCTCCATTTGCAAATAGGGCACGTCAGTCCAGCATTCGCAAACATCCCTCGTTACTGGAAATCATACCAAATATGAAACATAAACACTTAAGTTTTTGTAGCCAGTAAATCAATCAAAGTCTGAGAAATTATTCTTTTAACATTCTTTGTCAACATGAATGGAGTTCTAGGACCTCTGTAAGGCTAAGCAATGAGTATCTATATATATTCTAGCCAAGTGTTAACCCAAAACAACCGCATTTTACATTTTTTGGGATTCTCATAAGTAGACTTTCTAAAAGTACATTTTAGTCTCTGGTGAGGAAGTATGGTTCTCTTGGATTATAATTTAATTTAATCTTTATCAATAAGTCTGAAATCTATTAAAAGTACGAGCAATAACTTTATTGGTGGAAAATGTATATAGATCACTACAAATGCTATCAAGTTGCAACATTCTATTGGCTATCGGGCAAATTAAGATCCCTAACCAACTATACAACTTCAATGTACCTGTAAAACTCAAGATCCTGATGATGGATTCTGACTACCATTTTGGCCAAATTTAGGTTTAAAATATACTCTTGAAAATGGTGGACAAAATGTTGTTGTTTTCAAATTAAGAATGAAATTCAAGATAATTTAGGGATAAGAAGCATAAAAGCAAAAGAATTAAACAAAGGAATAGTAGAATAAGCACCGAATAATGACATGTCACAAAAAAATAGAATACCACTGTAATTTTCCTTAGAAATGATCTAATGATGCTGGAATGGTAATGTGATTGAGCGTAGTGCATCCAGATAAAATTGGACGATATGTCTTTGCTAGTCATGCCATATTTCAGTGCAAGCCCATTTTTCTCTTTGTATCTGTGATTTCATTGTGTAAACTGCAGAGTATAGCTATGCAAGCACAAGTGTCATGCTAAATATATGAGTAAACTACAAACAATTGGAGATTAACAATATCAAGTACATATTGAACCAGATTCGTGCAAATGTGCATACCTCCGCGGCTCCACCTCTTTTTATTCATTTTATAACAGCCTTTGTGCGCTCTTTATTTGTTTATAGGAGACTGAGGTCGAAACATTGTCTCCATATACCATGAGTCAAAAAGGGTTCAATTTTGCCTTAGTAATTGTACCAAAGATAGTGACTGATTCAGCCTTACTACAATTATTGTAAGTTCCTTGCATATATGCAAAATTTTACCAAATTCCAATGTTATAAAGAGGTACTAATTAACCCCTGCAATGTTTAAAAACCTGACATCTCGCTTCAAATATAATAACTTTTGTGGTAAAAATATTATAGGTAAAACATCAACAATAAAAAATACTGACAACCAAATTTTTAAACCTAAACAAAAACAATTCAGATTGAAGCACGCATTTGTATAGCCATATTCTAACTCATATGAAACTGAATTTTTATTAAAAACTAACATGAAAGAAAAGCACGACCTATGTTTCTAATCGAGAAAATTCGCATATTTCAGAATTTGAGGAAGCATAACATCGAACAGGCTGCATGCAAAGTAGATTACTCACAAAAGATTATCTTCTAGATTCTCAATATATACATATATATAAATATATTCCCCAAAAGTATAGTTGTAGTCTGGGGTTAAAAATTGAAACATTTTTACCTGATGGAAGCTCTAGCTCACACTATTTGATTGCCGAGGGGAGCTGTGGAAACCTATCGGATTCCTGTACGTAAACAATCAAAGAAATTGGATCCGAACCATGTCGCTTAATGCTTTATTGGGATACTATAATTATCCCAAATGATTTATGATTTATATACATTAGGTTGGATCAGGTTTAGGAGATGAGAGGACAAAAATTGAATATAAATGAGCGTCTCTTGACATTTCAGTAAATGGAGTGGAATTGAGAGAGAGGGGGGGGGGGTTAATATGTAAATGGTTAAGAAAAGAGGAAAATGAGATTAGACTGTTTTCAGGAAGCCACGTGACCCGCTCGAGATTTTACTTTATATAGATATATAGATGCTTGCATTAATTGGATACACATACATGACATAGGTGTATATATATAGAGATAATTTCCATGTAAGTTAACCTGATTATAATAAGAAAATAGTATACCTACTGCTAATAGAAAAAATAAAAAAATGTGTGTGTGTATATATATATATATATATATATATATATATATATATATATATATATATATATATATATATATAATCATGCTCAAAAGAGAACCCCCTTAAAAAGAGAACTTAGAGAACCAATCCTAACCATTGGATGTATTATAATCAACGGCCCCGCCAGGGGCACCCACACACTAATCAAATACACCCTCACACACACAATATCACCTAATTCCCTCCGTTTTTATTTTGATTTTTCCGGTCAATCGGTGATATTTTTTTAAAATCTAATTTCACCACATTTTTCTCTATCTCCCAACGATCAGTTTGCATACCATATGTGGTATATTTTAATTTAGTTTTCTTAGTTCTCCTTTTAAGGGGTTCTCTCTAGATCCCTACTATATATATATATATATATATATATATATATATATATATATATATATATATATATATATATATATATATATATATATATATATATATATATGAAAATGCACACCTAAAGAGGGGTGAATAGGTGTAAATGGCTAACTATATCCAATTTTAATAATTATCAGAAACAGCTTACTGATTTCAATTTTAATAGATGTAAATGGTACGCTGAATGTAAATAGTAAGTTGAATGCACAAGCAGTAAGTAAAGTGCAGGAAAAATAAAGAACACCACAATCTTTTAGCCAGGTTCGACCCCTAATCCCCTATGGTCTACATCCCGGTCCCTTACCAACCTGGTAAAAGAATATATTATTGATCAAAGATAAACCTATTACAAGATACAACAATATATCTCCCTCAAACCCAACTATTGACACAAACGGCTTGCTGAATAGACCTGATACAGAATTTGCTCTCTAAGCTATACTACCCTAGTATACTTCTCTAGCACAACTTTTTCGAATCCCTACTATTTCATGCCAAGTGTCCAACAACTAACACTTACAATAGAACAATATAAATAATAAATGATACAACTCAAACTTAGATTCTCTAAATAAACAATACGATAGGTACATATAAATGAGCTCGAGAGAATCAAGATGAAGGATTTTGCAAAGTAAACTGAGTTGTTTGTGTTCTTGTGGTTTTTTGATTTTCAACAACCGAAAATATAAAACAAGAACAAGT
Source organism: Saposhnikovia divaricata (assembly GCA_036435485.1). NCBI lineage: Eukaryota > Viridiplantae > Streptophyta > Magnoliopsida > Apiales > Apiaceae > Saposhnikovia > Saposhnikovia divaricata. Next base: position 128,847,436 of record CM071594.1, on the reverse strand, counting down.
ATATAAAGCCTTTAACACAAACGGTCATAAACTAATCAAAACAAATTGTCCAACATTTTGATCCAATCCAACGTTCAATTTGTTAGATTTGTTTATAACGTTAATGTTAACGTTTGAATGAAGAAGAATGAGAGATCGAACGTTTAAGACCTGTTCTTCAGAAAAGAATAAGAGTAAAATACGTATAGGAGGTTTTGAATAAGTAAAGAAGAGTTTTGAATAAAAACAAACTCCTATAATTTAGGAAATCAATTTTGAATGAAAAGATATGTTTAAAATAAGCTCAGATATATATAATATATGTATTCTATATTTAAACAATTCTTACAACTGATTAGAAGTCAATCCCTATAAAATCTCCTTGATTTCCGCACTTCTAAACTTTCTGGACTGTTGACAAATGGCATGCTGTTTGTGATATGTCTCTGCGCAAATGGCTTGCCAAACTGTCATTGCTTTAGCTTGCTGTTTTGATACACTTATTAAACAATCAGTAAGCTAAAACACCCTGCAAAACCAAGTTAGTAACATGCTATTTTATATCTAATAATAAGCCATTTGGCTTGCTGCTTGTGATCATTAAAACCTAAGGAGTATCAATATACATGTTTTCCATGTAAATTAAGCTACTTATAAAAGATATATTCAACTAATTGCAATAAACAAATAAAAATCAATTACAAATAAACATGATCTCTAGAATCAATTGGAAACGAAATCCTAATACAATCATCATATCCTTATATATAATAAGAGTAGGAGGGATGTATCCAATATTTTAAAAATAGATGATTAAGATTACATCATATTAAGAGCATATGCATCGGGTGCCTAAAAAAAGGAATTCGGCGGCTGAATTGATGGTCGCATCATATATATATATATATATATATATATATATATATATATATATATATATATATATGTAGAGCACTCATATCAATGGCATCAATATTTAATGGTCCGTTGATTCATCAGCCTAAACTTTGATTTTCAAAGGAGTTGCCAACGGCCGGCAAATCAATGGGGCCCAGCTTTTCTACCTCCTTTTTCACTCAACTGCCTATTTGGGTTACAAAATATATTACAACAGCTATTTAGATTATGATGTGTAACGTTAATAAAATAGTAATGGTCATATATTTGTGTATAAATATTAATTCATTTGGGTTCATTTTTCACACAAAATTTTGTTACACCCACATTCCTATCTTCTCAATATCATTTTTCTTTCAAATTTTATACATATAAATATTTAATCGGTACTAATTGGCTCCCTTCCGAAGAATTACAATTATGTATTTCGTGGGTTCGACAATCTATAGATGCGATTATCGGTCAATATTCAAACAAGAATAATTTGTGGAGGCGAATTCACGAGGATTATACAAAAAATTGGTGTGGCACTCCCGAAAATTCGCATGCCGAGCCTCGTTTCAAAGTTGCTCTTGACTTACATTGGACACCATTGAAGAGGTCACTAAAAATCGGATTGTGCAAAGAATCGAGCTAGCAGACATAGTGCAAGTAGAACCAATTTGGCAGATGAGGTAAAAAAAAAAATTTGACATATATTTTTTAATATGCTATATATTATTTTATAGATAATTTAATATGCACAATTTGTTGCTTTTTTAAATAACTCAAGCTCAAGGATTATATTTCAAATATATGAATAAGATATTTGATAAATGGGAATGTTATGAAGCAGTTGCGACACATCCTCAATTCGTAGACATTCCCACTAGTTCTCCTCCATTTCAACGAAACTTTCCAACACAAATGGAATCACCAATTAATCTGAATAGTGATGATTGCGTTGATGAATAAGGTTTTATGATTCCAGATTCTAATCGAGAAACGGAAGGTCCTTCTAGTCCGGTTAGGCCGATGGGAGTATAGGCATCCAAACAAGCAAAAAAAGAAAGAAAAACAAGGTATGACCAAAAGAAAAGAGACGTCTATATCTATTTTCAATAACATGCAATGTAACAAAAAATAACTAGTGGAGTCCAACATCAAAAGAGATGAGGAAACTCTTCAAATGTCAAGGGAAATATCGAAATATTAATAGAAATTATCAAATTTTGGTCAATTAATTTAATTGAATTAATTTCATAAAGGAAATTTAAAATAGGAACGGAGAAAGTATGATTTAAATATCATGTTCATAAAATTTGTCAATCAACTTTATTCAATTTGTTAGTTAAGTTTGGGAAAAAATTGAAAATCACATGGTATAAAATTTTATTTGTCAAATAATATTACTCATTAATAATTTAGATTTAATTATTAATATCGTTCAAAAATATTAATCATTCAGATATAAATATAAGTTTTTTTTATTACGGATCATTTTATAAATATATTTTTTATAGAAATAAATAATTTATAAAGTTAAACAAATTCGCTTTACAAACACCTCGTTCAAATAATCATTGTTGTACTTTCTGAATAAAGAGGAAGAGAAAAAGTGTATTCAATTGTTCATTTAAAATGTACGATGTCACGAAAATAGAATTCAAATAGTTAGAATGGAAATGTTAATTCAAAAAGTCATCTCCAAACATAATTGAATTAGAAAATCAAACTTATAATTCAAAATTTAGCCAAATAAAAATTAAAAATAAATTTTGAGATATGTATATACTATTTGCATGTGTTTCCAAATTGTGTATCTACTGTTCAGATTATTATTTATGTATATCTATTATTTACAAGTCAATGCAAATTGTGTACTTCCCGTTAATTTTGATTTGACGATATTAAGTTTAGATTTTATTGAAAACTGAATATGGTAAGATGAACACATTCACCATCGAAATAATCACCTTTATTGTAAGTCGTTCTTTTAACTCATATCAGAAGAGTATTAAAGAGATCGGAGCAATTGTATAAAAACTTGACAATATTTAAGAAAATAATTTCATTACACAAACACTTAACCTTTAAATTAATTTGATCGAAACACTTTTAACACGAAATAGAGGACGGAAGCTGAAATACAGAGGTAAAAAACGAGATTCTTAATAAGAATTGGACGAAGTCATGGATTCTTCTTCATGCAAAAGTTACACTTTCAGCTAGTATTTGTTTTATGATGACTTGATTCTTACAATAATTTTTTTTCCTAATACATTATGTGATTAATATATAATTTTGTTTTATATGCGTTCATAGTTGTATCTAGTAAATTAAGTTGTGAGTTCGTGTAAAATAGAGTGCATGATGTATATAAGTCATGTTTATGTGTAAATTATATTATAACCCTAATACATGGATGTTAGTTGTTATATTTTGAAGATAAACAGAACTTTTCTTAAGATTATATCATGTTAAAATACTAAAATCGTTCCCAAAAAACAGAATTTGGAGGTGAAAAATTGACGTTGTTTAAATTTCGGATATATGAACTTACATTATCAATAGACTGAGGTTATAAGTGAAATTTTTTTATTATAGTGGGCTAACTAATTTGTATTATGGAAAACCTGGATCGAGTTTAGAACATGATTTATACTAACGAAAATTGGTTATGATGTTATACAACTCAAAACATATACTAGGGAAAATAACAAATGTATTGATGTATATTTGAAGCATGATAGTGAATTGCTAAGATGTGAATAACGATGTGTCAAGATTATGAGTGGTTGTCCGTCAGTATTCCGTAAGTGATGTTGAGGACACCAATTCAAAATTTGTTTATGAAGGAGTTAGTAAGATAAGGATTAAGCCTAAACAATATTGGAGATTCTTTCACTAACTTAGATTATGATGATTGAGATACTCTCTTATGGTGAAAGGTAAAACTATTATGATTAGAATAAATATCAACTTTTGAATTCCTTTGCCACCTCCTATTAAGAGAGTGTTAATGTGTAAAAATGAAATAACCAAAGCCAAAATTCAAGCTGCAATGAACAATCAAATAAGAAAAAATCTCGAAAAATATCGACCGAAGAAAGAGAAACGGGAGAAAACAAAAGAAGCAAGTGAAGAAAGGAAAATAGAGAATAGAATGAAACAATCCAACAAGACAAGTAAAGGAAAGCAATCCAAGAAAAACAAACAGTCCAAGTAACTTCATTACTTCGTAATTTTTTTTTAAAAAAATCTTGTTCCTTTATGCAACTTGTTTGGATTAATATAATGAACTTGCTTACAACTTATTTTTTTGTGATCATTCATGAAATTGTAATTTTTATGATTCAATTTGTTTTGTCAACCAAAATAATTATATAATTTCGAGAAAAAGGCAATTTGACTAGCTATCTTTTTTATTTTTGGCACTTGGATGGCTGACAATAATTTTTGACATTTTGTCTGACTGTAATAAAATTTTTAAGCACTTGAGGGACTTCCGTCAAAATGCTAGTAACGCCGTCTAAATGTCAGGGGTAAATGTGACTTTTCAGCATGTGATTCACGTTATATAATTACCCTCTCAATCTATATCTGCTAATCCCTAATTTTCCCCCCAAAATCCCTAAATACTTAAATCCCTAATTTCAATTGGCGATGGTGGAGGTTGTTGGTGTGAAGGGGGAGGGTGGGAGAGGTGGGTGGTTGCAGGTGGGAGAGGCACGTTGGTTTGAATGAACGGAGCCGCGAATTGGGTTGGTGAACGGAGGAGGTTGCGAGTGTGGCAGTGTGGTGTTGTTGTTGGTGAAGTTCGAAGGGGACATGGGTGCTGGGAGAGGAGGAGGTGGGAGAAGGGAGACATAGGTGGAAGGTGACTGTTGGGTGGCGCTAGTTGTTGGCCGAGAGGAATTAAGGTGGAGATGAACAGAGGAGGGAGGAGATGCGGTGGTGGTGTGTGCAGGTGTGGTGGAAAGAGAATGGTGGAGACGTGGGGGGGAGTCTTTCTCGACACATCAAGATGACCTTTTTGAACCAGGCCCTGTGCCACCGGTCACTGAATGGGTGATCAGTATCAATGAAAAACTTGAACAAGCCCGGGAAGAAGATATGAATGGTTCCTGGGGGCAGGTGTCCATCTACAGAGTCCCACAGTATTTAAAGGGTGGTAATAACAAAGCTTATATTCCACAAATTGTGTCACTGGGGCCATATCACCATGGCAAGAAGCGTCATAGGAATATGGAACGCCACAAGTGGAGGTCTTTGTACCAGATCTTGAGGCGTGCCAATCAGGATGTCAGAATCTATCTTGATTCAATGAAAGAACTTGAAGAAAGAACTCGGGCTTGTTACGAAGGGAACATCAACCTTAGCAGCAATGAGTTTGTTCAAATGATGGTGCTTGATGGATGTTTCATTCTTGACTTATTCTATGGTGCTACAGAAGGATTCCAGCAGATTGTATACTCTCGAAATGATCCTGTGTTTTCCATGCATGGATCAATGCATTCAATTCAGCGTGATATGATTATGCTTGAAAATCAAATCCCGCTTTTTGTCCTTGATCGGTTATTAGGCCTTCAGTTGGATTATCCTGATCAGAAAGGGCTGGTGGCAAGGCTTGCCCTTAGTTTTTTGATCCATTAATGCCAACAGACGAGCCATTGACAAAGAGTAATAGGGACAAACTAGAATCATCAGAAGGATATACAACCTTTGACCCTTTATCAGGTCAAGGCCTTCACTGCCTGGACGTTTTCAGGCACAGTTTGCTTCGTAGAGGGTCTTCTCTTAAGCCACGGGACATCACATTGCGTAACAGAGCTAAGAGAGTTAGGAGTCAAGTTCAAGAAAAAGAAGACTGATCGCTTCTGGGACATCACATTCAGTAATGGTGTGCTTCAGATTCCTAGGCTCTTGATCCATGACGGTAACAAGTCACTCTTTCTCAACCTCATAGCATTCGAGCAGTGTCATCTGTATTGCGGCAATGAAATAACATCATATGTGATCTTTATGAACAATATGATCAACTCGACTGCTGATGTAGGTTACCTCCATTATTGTGGGATCATTGAGCATTGGCTTGGTAGTGATTATGAAGTTGCTGAGCTATTTAATAAGCTTTGTCAAGAGGTGGTTTTTGATATCAATCACAGTTATCACTCACGCCTGTCGGCAGAGATAAACAAATATCATGACCACCGGTGGAACGCCTGGCAGGCAAGCTTAAGGCATACCTATTTTAACAATCCCTGGGCAATTACCTCGTTTATTGCAGCTGTAATTCTGATGATTCTTACTTTCGCACAGACCATCTATGGCGTGTTCAGTTATTACCATCCAAGTTGAGACCAGCAATTCTGTTATTTTCACCTTTGGAGTCACAAATACACATTTCACTGGAGCCATAGTATGTATGTGTGTTGAGTGAGAATAATAGGGATCAAGAAAGACTAGTTCAACTCATAAGCAGCAGCACTTAAAAGTATTGTAAATAATGAATGTAAGCTTTCCTTGGTATATTTGCAGGTTGTTGGTGTGAAGGGGGAGGGTAGGCGGTAGTGAACGGCGGAGATGGAATGGGTGGAGTTGAGCAGGCGGGATGGTAAGAGGAATGGGGAGAAGGGAGAAGGGATGAGGGATGGGTGGAGTAATTGTCATTTTCATTGCCATTAATCAGTCAACAAGAGTTCAAAATACATGGGAACATATTATCGGAAATACCCCTGCCAATTTCAGGTTTTGGGGTTAAATTCTAATGGTGCTTGACGGAAGCCCGTCAAATGCTTAAAAATTTTAATGCAGCCAGACAAAATGTCAAAAATTATTGTCAGCCATCCAAGTGCCAAAAACAAAAAAGATAGCCAGCCAAATTGCCTTTTTCTCTTATAATTTCTCTACATTTTAATATGTTTTTCAACAAAGACTTTTAATTTGTTTCTATCACATTTTTCTAACAATATTCCTCACGATATGAGTTGCAATGTCGAGTTAAAAACATCAATGATTATAGTGTATGAAGGATCATACTTTAGTGTTTAATCAAATCTCGACTTAATATCGATAATTCAAAATTTAGAGTACGCCAGCACTTTATATTAACTTGCAAACGGTGTATGCACAAAAATAAGAAAATAACTTGTAGATCGATAATCTACTATATCTATTTGATAATCTAAATATAAATAAAAATTTTAGTTTTAAACTTTTAAAACTCAGGAGTATGGTGTTAAACTTTTAAGCTGAATATTAGCTAATTGATAGTATAGTAAAGTAATACTTCTATAAAGCATATTCAGCAATCAGGATCTAATAAGGGTTAGCAAAAATCCGAATAATTCAGAAACCGAAACTGCTTAAACTCGATCCGTATAAAACTGTCTGAAACTGAAAAATTAAAAACCGAAATCTATTGTTCGGTTTCGGTTATTTGTTGGAACTGAACAAAAAAATCAAATCGATCCGAAAAATTAAAATATATAAATATTATATATCTAATATCAATTTCTTAAATAGAGTTTGTAGTTCGACAATCTAACAAGTTATAGTAAGGTTGTCACGTTTTTTACTGAAGTGGTGTCTGGTTATTGTGAATAAGATGTATTTTATGTAATCACTTGATTAGTTGAGCATGTGATGTATTATTATATAAGAACTTTGTATAATAACACATGTTATAGTTTTCAGTCTTTCTGCAAACTTGACATTAAAATAGAAAATTGGGCTTTGAAAAATAACATAGCATATAACATGGATTTATTGCAAAGTGTCACTAATTCTTTGGATGATATTGTGGTTTGAGTGTTTGAGACAATATAGTATCACTTAGTTGTCCTAGCAATTGCTTATGGTCCTGTTTGGCAATTAGCGATTAGCGATTAGTTGTTAGCTGGAGCGGATTGAATTAGCTATTTTGACTAACAGATTTAAATAGCTATTTTGACTAACGGATTGAATTAGCTGTTTTGAAAAAAGATGTTTGGTACTAAGTTGTTTGTATTTAAACTAGGCACATGACAAACCTCTAATTCGAAAAGCTCCTAAAAGTAGCTTTTTCAAAATTAGCTTATTCACCTCAATAAGCTATTTCAATCAGCTAACTTGTAACACCCCTAGATCCGGGGTCAGGGAATCTGGTGGTTACGGTCTTACATCCATTCATAATACTTGACCGGAGTCCACAATAAATAAATCACAGGCTGTGACCCCACAATAATATCCACTCACACACACAACAGTTATAGTCCCAGAGATGAAATTGAAATAAGTCCATAATATCAGAGTTTACGAATAAAAGTTATTACAAGCCAAATGATATGTTTAAAGGTTTTGCCGTTGATTAACGTTAATGTTACATATAAATAGACTGATAAACAAAAGCTGCCTATCTATGCTACCTCAGCAATGGCAGCAAGGACATCAGCGGGTAGTCCTCGAACGGCGGTAACCTGCTTGCGCCGAGTGCGCCTGACGCGGGCCATCTGTCCTAGCTGTTGTTGTGACATAATATGAACAAAGCAAGGGTGAGCGAAAGCCCACCAGCAAAAATATAACTGAGCAGTGATACATATATACAGCAGTTCAAAATATCCTTTGAAATCATATGCCATGCATTAATGAAGTTATTGCCAGTATAATATAAAGGATGAAGTTACCAGGTAACTCAAAGTATTTGTTTGTAGAAATATCTGCTACATCAAAAGTAAGCGAGATATTCTCATTGTCATTAAAAAGAGGAACTTGCATGAAAAGATTGCAATTCCAGTTATGAACACTTTTCCAGCTCTGCCAACAGTAATCATGTTGCAGGAAATAAATAAGTTTGGATGATGAACCAATGATGGAGTATTCACCGCGCCCGCTGTTCCAACCTTGATGATCAGTCGAGATCGTACAGCTCAAATTAGATTTACTACCGGTAGAAGGAAGAACTGACGGCTTTACTTGTATACCGCCTTACTAGCTCTCCCCGGCCAACGGTTGGGCCAAAGGGGATGGACCGGCGCTACTCGGCCTCTTACACGACTCCTAGTTCAAATAGAATTCATGATTCTGAATGTAACGTTCGTCCCCCTTTCCCCAAGTATAATACTTGTTGATAAGACTCCACAAAGTAGTCGTATCTAGTTGGAAAGGAAAATTCACCAATAACTTCCAAGCTATTGCTTGGTAACGAATATCAACTTGTTCCAACAATCTTACCCCTCGAAAGATGAGAAGGTAACCAACGACTTAATAAGTCAATAGCACCCGAGTTGCGAGTGAAGAGAATACTTTATGACCGGGAAGTCGACAAGATAAATAACATTTTCCAAGTAAGGTTCCCTTATTATTAGGGAGATAGACTCAAAGAAGAATGATGTCTGAGAACCTTTCTTGATATATGCTTAATAATAATATGACTCCGAAATATTTTCTATAATAATCGAAGAAGATAAACCTTATCGAGGTTATTCTAAGTATGGAATAAATATTCAGAAAATATTTATTGAATTAAAATATTTTACAGAATATTTAGGAATATAAAAGAATACCTTTAATCAGAGTATTTCTCAAATAATCCTTGAAGAAATATCGAGAGAATATTTATTGCATAATTAAATATTCAAATGAATATTCAAAATAATATTCATTAATTAATAAGACCTGAAAGGAATATTTAAAATATTTAAAATAATATTCGATGATTAAATAGAACCCTGGATGAATATTCAAAATAATATTCATAATTAATTAGGAATTTAAATGAATATTGAAAAAGTAATATTCATTTAATGAATAATATTCTAAATGAATATCAAGTAATATTCATTTAGTAATCCGAGCTTTAAAGGAATATTCGAGATAAGACTCGATAAATAAATCAAGCTTCAGATGAACATTAAAATAATATTCATCAGGTAATTACTATCTTAAATGAATATTCAAAAGTAATATTCATTTAATGAATAATATTTAAAATGAATATCCAAATAATATTCGTTTAGTAGTCCAACCTTTAGAAGAATATTCGAAATAATAATCGATAAATAATTCGACTCTGAATGAATATTAAAAAAAAATATTATTCGTCGAATAGTTACGTTCAAATAATTATTTGAAGTAGGGATCGTTAAATAAATAATCTCGAACGAATATTCAAATAATATTCGTCGCCCGAATAATGGAAAATATTTACTTAGATATTTTCTTTCGAGGTAATCTCGATACGTCAAGAAATATTGACTCCCGGTCTATATTTGATGAATAAGATGGATACGCCCTTCTATGAGGGTCTTACAATAACCGGCTTATAATTGATACGTTAGCTATCTAATTTATAAGCCAATAAACAATCAGGGAACAAGCATAACGATATAACTTGAAAGTAGGCATGCATGCTATGGCATATGTATAACAGAAAACATATATATATATATATATATATATATATATATATATATATTCAATCACAACAACAGCCTAAAAGAAGGGAATTGAAACTTGCCTGATAGTCGAGTACGATAAGGGGTAGTGGTAGCGGGTCCCGGGTCAGCTTGGTGATCTATAAATAGACAAGGCATTCGGGATTAATCACTTAACATCTTAAAAGTTAAGTTATACTTAAATCGAAACACGTTCTCAAGTTATCTCGTTATACCCCTTTTAGTGGATTCCTTTTTATCATTGATCCGACCCGACATTCGTTCGTTAATACGACATGTCACTGTACTTATACTTGGGACATACTTAAGTCATACAAGTTCTAAGGTCGATCATTACGAACCAATATTATACTCCGAGTTTTATCGCCCGTTTTCTAAGTGTTTTACCGAAGTTATAATAGAGTCGTCTTTTAGGGGTTCGTTCGCGTTTAACCTCGACTCGAATATTTTTAATAAATCGAAAAACGATCCTTTTGACATACGGTTTTCTTTCACACCTTCCTTTTTACCTCTAGTATTTATTTACCAAGATTTGTCATGACTTTACATATTTTACGATGGTTCAATTTCAGTTACGAATTCTCGGTTACGGTTTCGAAATACTTTTAGTAAACCGGCCGTAACTCCTAAACCGTAAGTCCGTTTCACACGTTCCTTATACCAAAACGAAGCTTGGAACATTATCTATCCTATCATGGCAGATTTCAAAGCTAGGCAGTGAGTTACATCTACTGTCCAAGTTGTTTTTCTTAAGGTTAACGAAATTTCGGCATTACGACGGCTATATATCGAACGTTCCAAAAATTATAACAATCCAACCAAGCCACACCGGGCATCCACACAACTTATCACATGATTATGAACATCATCAAGTCCAGATCATACCAATTTACCACAATAATTAACATGCTTTCTTGCTCAACTAAATCACTTACTAATTATGCTTATAATCATGCTAACATCATAACCAAGCTTAGCTCATCAAAACATCCATAAACTTAAAGTTGATCTAGGGTTTCAAGAGTGTTATACCTTCTTGAGAGTATGTACTAGCCTTACAAAGCTTGTTATAGTCCTTGGATAGCCTTAGGGTAGCTAAGATCAACCATGAAAACAAGAAAAATCAAAGATTAGTTCATGAAACACTATTCATCCTCCTCTTTCATGATTTTTTTGAAAATGGAAACAAAGGAGTTTGGACTTGAAATTTTTAGGAGATTGCTTTTATGAAATATAGGACTCACCATAAAAATTTTATGATCAAACAAGGAGTGGAAGCTTGGTTTGGAAATCTAAAAATTCCAAAAATTCGAAGTCTTGTTTCTTGAGGGGAAAAACAGGGTGATTTTCTTGAATTTATTTACCTATCCAAACGATCTTCAAAAATTATGAAATTTTGAACGACTACTCTACATATATTGAGGAAGCTATGGTTAAAATTTGGTGATCTATGAATGGGTAGAAGTGGAGATATGAATTTTTCTTTGAGGAGTGTTCTTGCTTGGCAGTTTTGAAGAATGGAGAGAATGGAGTTGTTTTGCTTGGTTGAATTTCAATAATGCATAAAGTGATGTAAGTTGGATAATATCTCATCCTAAAGCTACTTTAATAAAGGTGTGATGCAATGCATGATGTCATTTGGGGCATGTGTCAAGAGGTGTGTTAAAGAAGTTAACACTTGGTTGATCTTTGGATGGAATTCATGCTAAGTATTAGTTCCAATCTCTAAGTGTGCTAGTTACTTGAGTCACCACTTGGTTGCTAGATATTTATCACTTGCACATGCATGCATCTTGCTTTCTGCTTGCCCCTTTTGTCCGTTTATTTCTCAATTCATTGATCGTTCGTAGGAATAACTCATTCGTTTCTAGTTAGGGTTTTACCGAAACCTTCTTAATATCAATACTATCGTTCTCCATCTTTCTTAATACTTCTCGAATTTAAATTCCTTAAATTCCTTTAATGAATCTTTAAGTCTTGCAGTGTCCAGGGAAAACTCGGAAAAAATAAAAGTGATATTTTTCAGAATCCGATAACCTTTACATACACTTATTTTCCCCTTGGATCCTTAATACGAACTCAGAAATCCGTTCCGGGTTCTTCTATATAGCGTCGTCTAATAATATTCCAAAATTCCACCAAAAACATTAGTCACTCTTTATTCCATCTTTATTCCTTATATTTATAAAATTTCCTTGTTCTCTTTCGGACGTTCCTTCTCTTCTCAACGCTTAATAAAAAGTTTTAATTCTACCGAAAATTTGGGTTCTTACAGTCTCCCCTCCTTAAAAGGATTCCGTCCCGGAATCAGGTAGAAGACAATTGAGTACTTGTTCGTTATTTCACTTTCCAGTTTCCCAGTCAATCCTTAATCAATCCCAATCCTTTTTCAGCACATCTTACTAGTGTTACAATACATCCTTTTTTTTCCTTTTTCATTAATCTCTGCTACTTTTCGTATAACACACTATTCGGGTTATGCTCTTACCCAGTCATATACTATTTTCCTTATTGGTATCTGCGGTGACTTCGGTATCACTATCGCGTTGCGAATTCGGAGATAACCTCACTCATAATTATGCATTTCCTGATCGCTTTAATCTTCGTAATCTCGATCAATATAGAGAAGTGGAAAGATTTATTGAGAGATCACTATGAGCAATTGAACATTTGTTATATTGCATAGCTAGTACAGAAGGGGGCCAGCCTTTAGTACTTGACAAGCAATTAAACAAGTTATGGTATTCCACTTAGACTTCTATCTCATGGACAGATAGTCACGTAGCAGTACCTCCCCTCCTTAAAGGGTTGTTCTTCTCAATTCATAAAGAAGATGAATAAAAGAGAAGAAAACAAAAGAATTCTAAAGGATTATAGAAAGTTTTCATGATTGTAAAATATCATACTCAGAATTTACCTCTGAACTATAGAGGTTCATTAAGGAAGAAATTAATCATAATTATATCCAATACTATTTGATCGCAATCTCACGTGTCAACATATCTTGCTGCTTTGTCCACTATTCTATGGACCTATACTCTGGTTCAACCTTAGCAACACTCACTTCAGAAAATTCCTTCAACCTTTCAGGTTAAATCTTAGTTTCTCGCTTGACACCATCGTTACTGACATTCCATGTCACGCTACTAGTTTTTTTTTTCCTATAATATTAACACTATCAGGTTGTCATCCCGAGAATTCATCAGAAAACCCATTTATTATTCCATTCATAACATTCCTTGCTTCACATTCCATAGTTGCTTTCCCTGTCTTTTCTTTATCAATCACATCCTTCTTATTATCTGATTCTTATTTACTTCTGTTATTTACTTCCACCTTCATCTCTTTATTGAGACATCTTTTGCACTTGGCACCTCCTTATTAGTATCCCATCATATTTACTCTATAATCATCACATTATTTCAAATTTAAAACCTCCGAAATGAATCTGGCCGATTTCTTTAGCTTAGATCCAATATAATCTACTTCTGTCAACTTGTTTATCATCTTATTCTTTTCTACCCGCGGTTTTTCACAGGTTGTCTTTCGTAAGTCAGACCAGGTCGTACACCTACCTGCTCGCACTCTTATCATCTGTTGAGCATCTGCATTTTACTGGTGTAGCTTTGCCACATGAAACACGTTACTACCATGCTATACGCTTTGGGGGTAAAACTGGCTCGAATGCCACCTTCCGAACACTTTTAAACTCTCAGGTGGCCTAATAAGTCTCGGGCTCAACTGCCCTTCTCTCTAAGTCTCATTAATTCTTTCCACGGGAATACATTTAGCATCATGAATCATCAACCTCATATTCTCTATCTTGTTTGCGCAGAAGTACACTAGCACAAACTTGCTTGTCATTCATCAACATGCCATTTAGCTTATCAATAGCAGCACTTTCTTTATCTTTACGTTGTCATCTACTTTCTTAGAAGAATCACCATCGATTGTTGCTTACGTAGTGCCTTAATAGCTAACCATACGGGTTTCAATCCTTTAGGGAGACAAAGTAATCACTATTCCTTATCCATAAGGAACACTTCCTGAACTTGATGTAGATATTACATGAAGTAGATAAAATTGCAGAAGAGTTTCAAGCATCGCAGCTATGTCAGGTTCATGAAACTATCACTCATGCAGCTTCCATAAAAGACTGGAAACTTAACGGTTTACTTTGTCAATTTTGTATCATGGTCCTGGTTTGCCTCAAAACGGGACCTTCTAAGGTACGTAATATGCTTACGACTCCATCAGGAATCGAATCTTTACTTAAACTATTATTACCATCAATTCTTGCACAGTCATCAGAAGGAATGTAAATTCCTCCATTCTGATATGACCTTCAAGGTCCTTCCAGATATCATTCTGTTTCTTCGGTATGAACATTTGTAAATATTCCTTTATACTTAGACTGTCGGCCACCTCATTGGCCTTTCCTGATAATAATAATTTCTGGTAATCCTTGTTCTCTGGATACATTTCAATTCAAATTTTTTTTTTCTACCTCATTCTCATCATTGTTGGGTGAAAGCATTCTCCCTTAAGCTCTACTGAAGGAGAAAAATATATCTATCAGTCTTTTTCCATAAGTCATTGCTTCCACCTACCCGTGGGAACTTTACCACGTTTATTCCCAATCCTACTTAGGATACTTCTTTTCTTAGTTCCTTCCTTATCTTAGGATAATCTCAACCTTTATAGGTTCAATCCATACTCCCTCAGGGTTTCATACATGCATCATCTGGTATATTGTTATTGTGTCTTACATTCTCTTCCAAACTTCTAGTTGGAAACTCAGAATATTAGCTTTTCCTTGTAAGATTTCTTAGGTCGTCCTCATCATTCCTCCTGTATTTTCTAGGTACAGGGTATATCAAAACGTCATTGATCAATACTCTAATAATTCTATCTCTGTTCTTTCCAGAACTCTTTTTAATAATCTTTACAGGTCATTGTTGCCTAGCAAATCCAACTCATATCATCTGAATTCACAATGTCTTTATTAGGGTTAGTGCCATCCCTTGTGCATTCCCCAGGGTTTGCCTTACTTTATGGATATCCTATCCTTAATTCAACTGCCAAGGAATTCTTGCATCTTATACTTGGCAATCAAATCATGTATCCTTAATAAGGGTCTCTTTCCAATCATTCTCATTTGATAATCGATCGGTGGCTTAATGCTAACCTCTTCTTTCAGATAGTTGTCAGCCTATTTGACCTTCTAAAAGACAACGTATGTCTATCTGCTCTCTTACAGAACTTGGTACTGGTAGCAAGGATGTTTTGGAAGATATTGGTCGAGTCGAGTTCAACGTGAATCTCTTAGTACTTATCGTTCTTCTCAAAGGTAATTGCCTTAGATGAAATTTCTACAGCATACTGATCCATATCTGACCATTTCTATACTCTCTTCATAAACCTTCGTTGTTTACTTTCCTTAGTCATAATATATTCATGGTATTCATGATACCCTAACATCATACATCTCAAGTCATTATACTTCCATTTTTTTTTTCGTAATCTTGGACGATCATATACACATGAATCACTTTAGTACGGGTGACCCCATTCCAAAAGTCTAGTAAATTCCAAATCCAAACATGGGTTGCAAAGGGTTCAGTAGAAGATTCCTACAATCTCATTAATATTTCCGTCATATCAGGAGCCCTTGCAGTCGGTGCTTACTTAGAAGCAACCATGCTTTGTCCTTTCATTGCTGGTCTAGTCACTTGATAGTCCTTTGTGACTTGGCCTCAACTGGCCACACTAAAATAAAAATATATGATTTTAGGGGTTGGCTAATAGCATTACTTTTCTAGCAATTGCTGGCATAGTGCCTTCTTCTTTGATACCTTTCTACCTTTCCAAAACTTTACTTCATATAAGTCTTAATCGGCTACTCAGCGCCGTCTCCGGTAACCTTTCCTCTATTTTTATCTTTTCAACTATTCTTATCACTCCCACGTGCCACGCAAGCTTACCATTCCTGGCATAACAGCCTTTTCACTTAAGTCAATCCCGGAGTTTCTCAGTCCGGCTGGTTTCTTACTTACATTTCCTGTTTTCGTCCAATCTCACTTCATCATTGTATTTCTACAATCAATCGCGATAACCAGGGTCTGTCCACCAACCCATATAGCGGTTACTTTACCCAATTCACGGGGTTCACCCCAGTTTCTACTCTCTTCCATGATGTTCTGTGATAATCAGAAAGACAAGGTTTGCCAAAATTTGTTGAAATTCTTCCCAGAATTAGGGAAATTTTGGTCAATCTATCCATCGACTGGTAACACTAAGGAGACCAGTTTCGAAACCTAAAGAATAGTTCTATGAACCTCCTAGTAGGTAGAACCGTAAGCAGTCATAATTAACGAAATAATCGTCATCGGGTTGGAAATTTAACCCCTGGAGAGGAACCAATTATATATATCCCTTAGAAGGGAATCAACAGTTTTAAACTGAAACTTGTCGCAACGTCCTGATGCCTATACGTCCTGATACCCATACGTCCTGATATTCAATATTACCAAATGTCAGTCTACCTGACTACTAGTCTCAGAAGAAACATTACCTTCGGAGTTGGTTGTCCCACAAAATTGGCACTACTAAGGCCATCCGATCTGGTGGACCGTGCTGTTCGAATGCATTCGCAAGTACTTTGTCGTGCTGCGCAAGCATACATCATAATCCTTTATGCGAAGCGTCGTTGGAAGCACAAAGTCTCCTTTTTCCATTAAGCAATGCCAACTCTTGGTCATTACCAATTTCATCTTTTAGCTCCAGGAAGATTTTCTCACATTTTTCTCTTTAACTGCTGATCGTATTACTGGATCCATTATAATTCCGCGTCGGAGTAAACTTAAGGTAACTACTATAATCCATTCAAAGAAAGAAAGAATTTAATATTCCTCTGAGTCACATGCATCTAACGTTTCTGGTTCATCATTTCACTGAGTTAAATTAACCCTATACTTAGTCTCTGACAATAGTCTCATTACGAGTTCATCTTGACTCACTGGTCTTATCTTCCGGTAGGTTCTGAGATCATTGTCTTGCTTACTACTTCCTTATATAACTTTATCCAATCATGCTGTCACTTCCCAATGTTTTCACTTTCTAACTGATTCATTCATAAAATGGACATTTTCCTGAATAAAACAACTTCATCAACCTCAATTTGGTTCCATAAATTACAACCTATGACATCTGCCTTCTCATGGCGAATTATTACTGACAATATTCATACTTATTCTTTTATCAAATGATATGGCACTTACTGCCTTCTCAACTATTCCTAGGGACTCTGCTCCTCGCCTTATATCGATGCCTTTGATAATCATACATCCTTCAAGCACTCTTTTCGTTAGTATGAAAGTTTCTAATGATTCTCATCTATTCCCGTATAAGATCTCAAGTAATTCTTCCAATCCGTCTTACTTGCTGGTACTACCTCCAGTAGTCTAGCCACGAATCCAACATGAATCTTCAGTTCTCTTGCTAATAGCTTAGTTCTTTATGCCCACTTTTCTAAGCTCTATACCTTAATCATCTCAGTCTTTCTGGCTACAGCCCTCATTCCTCGAGGGTAAGCTCCTTATCCTAACAAGATTTTCCTTATCTGCTGGAACCGCTTCCGGGTCTCCAGTAGGGTACTCTATTGAATTTACCCGCTGATCTTCAGCATATAATAAAGCATCATCGCGCTGCTGCTCGTATGCCTCAAGGTCTGTTGCCTTACTTGTCGATGCGATATCGAGCTAAGTTACTATCATGATACTTAAGAGTTCCCATAAAGGTTTTATACGTCATCACTACCTTAAGTAGTCCGACTATGAACTTGGCAAGAGTTCTTATTATCTTAGTGAATTTATTGTTTTAACGTCGCCTCATCTCTGGGGTTTATAACGTACGCTCTGATACCACTTCTGTAACACCCCTAGATCCGGGGTCAGGGAATCTGGTGGTTACGGTCTTACATCCATTCATAATACTTGACTGGAGTCCACAATAAATAAATCACAGGCTGTGACCCCACAATAATATCCACTCACACACACAACAGTTATAGTCCCAGAGATGAAATTGAAATAAGTCCATAATATCAGAGTTTACGAATAAAAGTTATTACAAGCCAAATGATATGTTTAAAGGTTTTGCCGTTGATTAACGTTAATGTTACATATAAATAGACTGATAAACAAAAGCTGCCTATCTATGCTACCTCAGCAATGGCAGCAAGGACATCAGCGGGTAGTCCTCGAACGGCGGTAACCTGCTTGCGCCGAGTGCGCCTGACGCGGGCCATCTGTCCTAGCTGTTGTTGTGACATAATATGAACAAAGCAAGGGTGAGCGAAAGCCCACCAGCAAAAATATAACTGAGCAGTGATACATATATACAGCAGTTCAAAATATCCTTTGAAATCATATGCCATGCATTAATGAAGTTATTGCCAGTATAATATAAAGGATGAAGTTACCAGGTAACTCAAAGTATTTGTTTGTAGAAATATCTGCTACATCAAAAGTAAGCGAGATATTCTCATTGTCATTAAAAAGAGGAACTTGCATGAAAAGATTGCAATTCCAGTTATGAACACTTTTCCAGCTCTGCCAACAGTAATCATGTTGCAGGAAATAAATAAGTTTGGATGATGAACCAATGATGGAGTATTCACCGCGCCCGCTGTTCCAACCTTGATGATCAGTCGAGATCGTACAGCTCAAATTAGATTTACTACCGGTAGAAGGAAGAACTGACGGCTTTACTTGTATACCGCCTTACTAGCTCTCCCCGGCCAACGGTTGGGCCAAAGGGGATGGACCGGCGCTACTCGGCCTCTTACACGACTCCTAGTTCAAATAGAATTCATGATTCTGAATGTAACGTTCGTCCCCCTTTCCCCAAGTATAATACTTGTTGATAAGACTCCACAAAGTAGTCGTATCTAGTTGGAAAGGAAAATTCACCAATAACTTCCAAGCTATTGCTTGGTAACGAATATCAACTTGTTCCAACAATCTTACCCCTCGAAAGATGAGAAGGTAACCAACGACTTAATAAGTCAATAGCACCCGAGTTGCGAGTGAAGAGAATACTTTATGACCGGGAAGTCGACAAGATAAATAACATTTTCCAAGTAAGGTTCCCTTATTATTAGGGAGATAGACTCAAAGAAGAATGATGTCTGAGAACCTTTCTTGATATATGCTTAATAATAATATGACTCCGAAATATTTTCTATAATAATCGAAGAAGATAAACCTTATCGAGGTTATTCTAAGTATGGAATAAATATTCAGAAAATATTTATTGAATTAAAATATTTTACAGAATATTTAGGAATATAAAAGAATACCTTTAATCAGAGTATTTCTCAAATAATCCTTGAAGAAATATCGAGAGAATATTTATTGCATAATTAAATATTCAAATGAATATTCAAAATAATATTCATTAATTAATAAGACCTGAAAGGAATATTTAAAATATTTAAAATAATATTCGATGATTAAATAGAACCCTGGATGAATATTCAAAATAATATTCATAATTAATTAGGAATTTAAATGAATATTGAAAAAGTAATATTCATTTAATGAATAATATTCTAAATGAATATCAAGTAATATTCATTTAGTAATCCGAGCTTTAAAGGAATATTCGAGATAAGACTCGATAAATAAATCAAGCTTCAGATGAACATTAAAATAATATTCATCAGGTAATTACTATCTTAAATGAATATTCAAAAGTAATATTCATTTAATGAATAATATTTAAAATGAATATCCAAATAATATTCGTTTAGTAGTCCAACCTTTAGAAGAATATTCGAAATAATAATCGATAAATAATTCGACTCTGAATGAATATTAAAAAAAAAATATTATTCGTCGAATAGTTACGTTCAAATAATTATTTGAAGTAGGGATCGTTAAATAAATAATCTCGAACGAATATTCAAATAATATTCGTCGCCCGAATAATGGAAAATATTTACTTAGATATTTTCTTTCGAGGTAATCTCGATACGTCAAGAAATATTGACTCCCGGTCTATATTTGATGAATAAGATGGATACGCCCTTCTATGAGGGTCTTACAATAACCGGCTTATAATTGATACGTTAGCTATCTAATTTATAAGCCAATAAACAATCAGGGAACAAGCATAACGATATAACTTGAAAGTAGGCATGCATGCTATGGCATATGTATAACAGAAAACATATATATATATATATATATATATATATATATATATTCAATCACAACAACAGCCTAAAAGAAGGGAATTGAAACTTGCCTGATAGTCGAGTACGATAAGGGGTAGTGGTAGCGGGTCCCGGGTCAGCTTGGTGATCTATAAATAGACAAGGCATTCGGGATTAATCACTTAACATCTTAAAAGTTAAGTTATACTTAAATCGAAACACGTTCTCAAGTTATCTCGTTATACCCCTTTTAGTGGATTCCTTTTTATCATTGATCCGACCCGACATTCGTTCGTTAATACGACATGTCACTGTACTTATACTTGGGACATACTTAAGTCATACAAGTTCTAAGGTCGATCATTACGAACCAATATTATACTCCGAGTTTTATCGCCCGTTTTCTAAGTGTTTTACCGAAGTTATAATAGAGTCGTCTTTTAGGGGTTCGTTCGCGTTTAACCTCGACTCGAATATTTTTAATAAATCGAAAAACGATCCTTTTGACATACGGTTTTCTTTCACACCTTCCTTTTTACCTCTAGTATTTATTTACCAAGATTTGTCATGACTTTACATATTTTACGATGGTTCAATTTCAGTTACGAATTCTCGGTTACGGTTTCGAAATACTTTTAGTAAACCGGCCGTAACTCCTAAACCGTAAGTCCGTTTCACACGTTCCTTATACCAAAACGAAGCTTGGAACATTATCTATCCTATCATGGCAGATTTCAAAGCTAGGCAGTGAGTTACATCTACTGTCCAAGTTGTTTTTCTTAAGGTTAACGAAATTTCGGCATTACGACGGCTATATATCGAACGTTCCAAAAATTATAACAATCCAACCAAGCCACACCGGGCATCCACACAACTTATCACATGATTATGAACATCATCAAGTCCAGATCATACCAATTTACCACAATAATTAACATGCTTTCTTGCTCAACTAAATCACTTACTAATTATGCTTATAATCATGCTAACATCATAACCAAGCTTAGCTCATCAAAACATCCATAAACTTAAAGTTGATCTAGGGTTTCAAGAGTGTTATACCTTCTTGAGAGTATGTACTAGCCTTACAAAGCTTGTTATAGTCCTTGGATAGCCTTAGGGTAGCTAAGATCAACCATGAAAACAAGAAAAATCAAAGATTAGTTCATGAAACACTATTCATCCTCCTCTTTCATGATTTTTTTGAAAATGGAAACAAAGGAGTTTGGACTTGAAATTTTTAGGAGATTGCTTTTATGAAATATAGGACTCACCATAAAAATTTTATGATCAAACAAGGAGTGGAAGCTTGGTTTGGAAATCTAAAAATTCCAAAAATTCGAAGTCTTGTTTCTTGAGGGGAAAAACAGGGTGATTTTCTTGAATTTATTTACCTATCCAAACGATCTTCAAAAATTATGAAATTTTGAACGACTACTCTACATATATTGAGGAAGCTATGGTTAAAATTTGGTGATCTATGAATGGGTAGAAGTGGAGATATGAATTTTTCTTTGAGGAGTGTTCTTGCTTGGCAGTTTTGAAGAATGGAGAGAATGGAGTTGTTTTGCTTGGTTGAATTTCAATAATGCATAAAGTGATGTAAGTTGGATAATATCTCATCCTAAAGCTACTTTAATAAAGGTGTGATGCAATGCATGATGTCATTTGGGGCATGTGTCAAGAGGTGTGTTAAAGAAGTTAACACTTGGTTGATCTTTGGATGGAATTCATGCTAAGTATTAGTTCCAATCTCTAAGTGTGCTAGTTACTTGAGTCACCACTTGGTTGCTAGATATTTATCACTTGCACATGCATGCATCTTGCTTTCTGCTTGCCCCTTTTGTCCGTTTATTTCTCAATTCATTGATCGTTCGTAGGAATAACTCATTCGTTTCTAGTTAGGGTTTTACCGAAACCTTCTTAATATCAATACTATCGTTCTCCATCTTTCTTAATACTTCTCGAATTTAAATTCCTTAAATTCCTTTAATGAATCCTTAAGTCTTGCAGTGTCCAGGGAAAACTCGGAAAAAATAAAAGTGATATTTTTCAGAATCCGATAACCTTTACATACACTTATTTTCCCCTTGGATCCTTAATACGAACTCAGAAATCCGTTCCGGGTTCTTCTATATAGCGTCGTCTAATAATATTCCAAAATTCCACCAAAAACATTAGTCACTCTTTATTCCATCTTTATTCCTTATATTTATAAAATTTCCTTGTTCTCTTTCGGACGTTCCTTCTCTTCTCAACGCTTAATAAAAAGTTTTAATTCTACCGAAAATTTGGGTTCTTACATAACTACCAAACACACATATTAGAGGATCTCTTGGTCAAACCTCTAACTTGCCTCAATCATCTAATTTTTACTCAAACTTCTAACTTCCAAACACCACCTATATGTAGTTGGATTATGCAGTAGATATTAGTTACTCGGTTAGCAAGCTCCCTAGACATTCCAAACACTACCAATATGTAGTTGGATTATGCAGTAGATATTAGTTACTCGGTTACCAATATTAGTAGATACTAGCTTATAGCCCGTGCAAAGCACATATTACTTTTAATTTTTTTTAATTTGTTATAGTGTATTGTAATATTATAAATATTAATTTTAATATGTTATTGGAAGAATTCCAACCTTACATCTTTGTATATAATAATTTTTAGTATTAAATTGGCGGGAATTAACCTTAGACCTCTGTATATAACAACTTCTTTGTATATAATAATTTTTAGTATTAAATATAAATTAATATATTGTTGGCGGGAATCGAACCTTAGACCTCTGTATATAATAACTTTTAGTAATATTGTATCGATCTAACGATCATGATCTATTTGAGTTAAGTTCTAATAGTTGTAGATGAGTGATAACCAAAAATGAATGAATAACCAAAAATAGGGGTTAACCAATTTACAAATTTTACCCCTTTTGCTTATCATACTATAGTATAAATATGGATAGTATAGATTTGTAAAAAAAGTTATATATATAAATAATAATAAGTTATTTTTTGAATTTTTTATTACATCTTATTATTACCTTATTTTTTTTCAATATTAACATAAACTATATGCACATATGAAGTACAAAGACAAACATGAATTTTTTTTGAGCCAGAGCTATTTAGTAGTTAAAGCCAAATATGATTTGTTGAGACATACATGTCTATAGATGATCCACAAGGCAGAAAATAAATCAAGGAATCGAAGCTGATAAATAATTCATGAAGCTAACTGAAATGCAGATCAACTAAATCTATATCTTGAAAATGGAACTCTGCAAGCAGTTAGAAAGTATTTCTGTAACAAGCCATAAGATGCCTCAATCAAGTATCTATAATCAGAAGAGAGTTTGCTGTAACCATGCAAGTAAATTCGAGAAGTCAAGAAAAGAAGAGTTTGAGAAGTCAGACCACTGTTATAACTCCATTCGAGTTATCTTAGACTTGGTGGAAAATGAGAACTCTACAAAAAGGGTTATTCGAGAAGTCCCAGTTCGAGAAGTCAGGCTGCCATCTCTATTCGAGAAGTCTGCAGTATAGACTATTTGAGAAGTCTACAAAATAGGCTGTTCGAGAAGTCATACAAGAACTCAACATAAGGGACTATTCGAGAAGTCAACATTCGAGAACTTAAGATTTATCAGTTCGAGAACTCAGCCTGGATTCTTAGGAATACCAGAGTTCTCTAATGGAACATATCGAATGAAGAACAAACCCAAATTTACTTTGCAACCCGTGACTTATAGACAGTGATCAATTACACAATGGATGTTACGAGTAGGGAGTCAAATTGTAAATATTTGAAGGCTCAAATTCTTCCAAGTGAAAAGTGAAATCAGTCACTGTTTATCCGATTTCAGGGGCAACAACAAGAGTGGAAGCAACCTCCAACATGATTACATTACTACTGAAGAATTCAAAGGATATCTTGATGAATGCATAAGGATTAGCCGTTTTATCTGGGAAGTTCAAGCACAGCTCAATAAGTAGAAAAGCTTATTGACTTTCGAAAAAATTATCTTTTTGCTAAAGCTACTTTTCAGAGATAAAGATTCAAACCAAAGAGATCTTTTGCATAAAGCATCATGTTGACTTGGAAGCTAAGTCAATTCAAGAACTTAGTAACTTATGAAGAAAGAAACATACACTGACGTGAAGCATACTTGGATTGTCCAAATCAAGGAAAGAAGACCTTCAAGACATTTCCAGAAATGGTTATCACTTCAAGCATATGTGTGTGACAAGTCGTACCAAAAATGTATCTTTATATTTTACGTATTTCACTTGTCTTCATATAGTTTAAATAAGTTGTATGAGCAGCATAGTTTTAGTAGAGAAGAAAACACATAGCATATCAGATATTGCATTAGGTTTTCTTGTAAACACTAAGACATTGTAACCCGTAGCTGTGTATTTCTACACATAGTATTTTCTTCAAATACAACCATCAGGTGGACCATTCAAACCCACCTGAGATTTTTATATCTTGTGTTGTATATGTCTTAGATAACCTGTTTACTTTTAGTTCTTATAACAATCTGTTTTAAGACCTCACCAATTCGAAAGAATTTAGTCAAGATTGTATTCAACCCCCCTTTCTACAATCTCGTGGTGTATAACTGGGAAATAACAATTGTATCAGAGCAAGCTTCTAACATACAAGAAGTTTAAAGATCACCACCATGGGAAAGAAGGATACAGTCATAAAGATACCAGTTCTTGACAAAGATAATTACTTTCATTGGAAAGTAAAGATGTATTTACATCTCTTATCCATCGATGAAGGTTAGGTAAACTGCATAGAGAAAGGCCCTCATATACCTATTAAGGCTAACTCTGCAGTTGGAGAAACAACAGGAACTGTAGCTGCTGGAAGGCCTATTCCCAAACTGCCAGCAGAATTCACGGATGCAGACTTAGAAGAAGTCCACAAGGACAAGAAAACCATGAACATACTGTTCATTGGTATTGATCAACACATGTTCAATAATGTCATAAACTGCACCACTGCCAAGCAAGTGTGGGACACTATACGAACACTCTGTGAAGGGACTGAGCAAGTAAGAGAGAATAAGAAGCAACTCATCATACAATAGTATGAACATTTTCACTTCAGTTCAGGTGAAAATCTAACTGATATATTTAGTAGATTTCAGAAACTACTAAACGGGTTAAAGTTGTATAGGAGAGTATATGAAGAATGGAAGCCAAAGAATGGAAGCCAATAACAGTCTCATTGAGGAATTCTCAAGACTACATAGATTTTACACTTGAGAGACTGTATGGAATTTTAAAGACCTATGAGCTCGAGTTGCAACAAGATGAGGAAGTTGAAAAGATCTAGAATAAATGTGGAAGTGTAGCTTTGGTGGCCAACATTCCAACTAGCCAAGATGGAGAGAAGATGAAGAATATAGGAGCCACCAAGATGGAGAGAAGATGAAGAATATAGGAGCCACACCAAGTCAAAGAACTTATGAAGGTGGATCTGGAACTAGCAGAGGTAAAAGTTTTATCTGGGGCAACCTGAATTATGAGTAGGAGCGTGGAAGTGGTATCAATTGTTTTAGTCACGTGGAATTCGTTTTAAAGATTTAATTATTTACCCGTTTACGTCAAGTCAAGGCAGATTTCTTCACTTATATGGTTTCTGTAAGTCAAGGCAAGTGTTGTTTTATTATTATATATGAATGAATTGTTCATGGATGATTGGGATTAGTACTTGAGGCGTTGTGTACATGTATAGTCCATTATATGAATAGGTCATGTTCGATTTTCGGTCGAAAGGGATCGTCACGTGCGAGTGATAAGTATTTAGAATTAACGAGATTTGCAAACAAAAGTTTTGAGTTTATGTTCGAAATTCGAAGGCCTACAGGATGAGCCTGTCGATATGTGAAATGATATAAAGAAATTCTAAAATGAAAGAAATGGCTTGGAAATTGGAGGGGAAATGGTTGAGTATACCGTCAGTACGTTTTCTTAAGATTGATTCTGAGGACAGAATCCTATTAAGGTGGGAAGGATATAACGCCTTAGAAAATTTTGGTATTTATAATTATTTATATAATATTAAATGTAAATTATATGCCGTGAATATTGTTGAGGAGGTAAAATATGTGTGATATTATTTTATGGGTTTATTTGAAGATTTATATGTGTCGGATAAGTTTGCGTATTTTTATTTTTATTTTTGAGGATTAAATCCTATTTAAATCATGTGTTATTTGTCTTCTGAGAATTTTATAAAATCATCGGGATTAGTAAAAATTGTGAAATCTTTTGCATTATTCACTTTATTAGTTTATTTGAGTTTTAAAAATATTAGATGGATTTATTTTGATTTTTAAGGATTTTAAAATGATTTTATGAATTGATTTGTGTTTTATTGATTTAATCTTGTAAAATTCATATTTAATTCGTTTTTGATCCTAAAAATATTTTAAAAATATGGAGAGATAAATAATTTCATTCTCTACGTTTTAAAAATGAAACTTTGATTTTTCGCCATTGTTACCTATTTATTCGCTATTTTACGATATAAATTTTTAATTGTTTATTTAGAAAACTCTTATAAAATCCTTAAAATATCTTTTATCCTCTTTATATTTCCTAAATCCCTAAATAGTTTTTCCCCAAATCTGGAGGGCGTTGCAGTATGGTTCACCTGATCGGTTAGGACAGGTTGAAATTGTGTTTGTTTTCTTAAAAGTTGGAATTGTTGTTGGGTATTTTTTTTAAATGAAATTTGGTTTGGTTCGAATTACAGGTGGATAGTCCGAATTACGAATACCTCATGCCGAAATTTTATAAATTCCCTTGTATCAAAGTCTATTTTATTTTAAAAAATATATATATATATTTTAGAAGATTAACGTATATTCTTTTTAAAAGTAATATTGTTATTTAAGGTTTTAATTATTCCCTAAAACATTTTGAGATAATGACACGTACATATATATAGAGATATTTGAGTATTTTATTATAAAAAGTATATTTTCAATATTGGGAAGACGGGGCGTTACAGGTTGGTATCAGAGTTGTCAGGTTTTAGTCACTGAAACAAGCCAGGTCAGGTATTAGATATGTGTAGGATAGGATCTGAACCTTTATAGATCTAGGATAGGAGCAATAGGTGTAGGTTATCTTTAGGACAGTTGGTGATAGGTTTAGGATATTCTTTTATCGATTAAGTACCTTCGTTTTGCGCTATATCGTTATCATGGGTGGTGGATGTTTCTGTAGACTCACCCACTTCACGACGCGTAATTACTTGAGTTCGACCTGGAGTAAACCTGGGGAGTTATTGAGTAACATTGTCTGGTTTATTGCGCTACCACCAGTATTTGTACCAGTCCGCGCAAAGACGCTTTTACATGTTGTTGATGATAGGAATTATTTTCTGCATTTATCTTTTAGTAGTTGGATTGTTAACCGTGTAGCTTGAACTCTAAAACTGTTGTGTTATATTATTAACCTTGTTGGTACCATGACCTTTATTTTCTTGCTATTTATGCATCTTTCATTTTAATTCCGAGTTGTCCAAATATTTCTTGTTAAAATTTCTTATTCAAGATAATACCTATGCTTCCCTGTTTCTTTACCTTGTTATAATTCTTGTGATCATAGACAACTCAAATTCAGGATTCGAAAACCTTATTTTGTATATATTAGCCTGTTGCTTAATAAGTTCCTTGTTTTCATATTAGAATCATGCCTCCAAAGAGAAGAACAGCTATTGCAAATCCCGAAAAAAACCAAAATGCTGGAAATCAAAATCCAGTTGACCTGACTATGACTCAAATCCTCCAACTCCTTCAACAACAAACAGCCGCATTAGCTCAACAACGACCCGCTCAACCAATTGTGACCTTCAAAGCTTTTCAATAGGGTCTAAAGCCATGGATACGTAGTAAGGTGGTAGTGTTTCAGTTAGAGAACTATGCAATGGTGGTGGAGAAGGCTATGATTGTTGAAGGTGAAAGTGAATTGTATCAGAAGGAGAAGGCAGAAAAGAAAAGGAAGATAGAAAGGACTGAGGGAAGTCAGAACCTAAGAGGTAATAATAATAGTAATAATAACAAGCTTAAGCCAAGGCATGAGGGTCAGTTTGATAAGGACCGAAGTTTTCAGAAGCCAAAGAATGGAAATGGTGGTCAAGGTAGACTTTTTCAGGATACAAATCAGCAACTTGCAATCAGACTAGCTCTCCCTGAATGTAAAACTGGTGGGAGAAGCACTCGGGAGTTTGTCACAGACTAAGTATTACGTGTTTTAAGTGTAACAAAAATGAACATTAAGCGGGAGAGTGTCTGACTTCAAAACCAGGGATAACATGCTACAACTGCGGGAAAATTGGTCACATTGCTAAAGATTGAAAAGAACCAGTGCAAACAATAAAGGCTTTGAGGATAGCTAGACCCCCAGCCCAGACCCAAATCTCTCCACCTAGAGCCAGAACCTTTAGCATGTCGATGCAGGATGCAGTTCAGGAAGCTGCTGTTGTTGCAGGTACGCTTCCTGTGAATTTAGTAGAGGCTAAAGTTTTAAATTGATTCTGGAGCTACCAAGTCTTTCATTTCCAACAAGTTTGTTAGTAAACTGCAATGTGAAATGCGATTACTGGCATGGGTTGGAGGAATGGCGTGGTTATTCATTACTAGCCGTTGATTTCTTTTAACTTATTAATTAAGGAGATTTAACCTTTCTTTCTGTTCCTTCTTATTTTGATAATACCTTATCACCTGTGATAATCAACTATACTTCAATTGATGATGAATTTTTCATATTCATTTAAATACATTCCTACTTTTCAGAGATACCTCTATTTTCTCGGGGATCACTTGATTCAACATGATGCATATAAATTATTGAAACCCTTGAACTCTTTCTATTTTCCTCGAATATTTGCTATTATTTATTCAACATTGTATATATCTAAACTTTTGAATTCTTATTGTTTCTCTCTGAATACTTAATCTTCTTTATTCAAACTGGGATGAACAACCCTATGTATGTAGGGGATTGAGGGACATCTTATATATGTGATAAAAGTTTAGTGGGGCGCCACTGATTGTGTTTGTCATGGAAGTACTGAAGGATGGCCACCTTTTTTGTACTATTGTGGTTGACCTAAGTGACAAATGCAACCTGAAAATAGTTCGGTGATCATATTGATCTCTCAGTTAAATCCTTTTATAAAATTCTCCTCAAACAAAAACTCATCTTGTACTAATACATGTTAATACCTGCCTATTCTATTGATCCCTTTTGTTATAAACCCTTATGATTTCTAAAAGTTATCAATGACTGAGAGTAGTAAGGATGGAGACAATGATATCTTGAGTGGTGTAAGCAACATTTACGTTGAATGAAAATTTGATGAGCAGGTTTGAGAATTGAGGATAAAGCAAGTATGGATAGGGAGCAGATATCAAGGACACGAGATCATTAATTTTGTTAAGGTCAAAAATAGAATGATGATGGATATAGTTGATACGTGATAGTTATGTTGAGTAAAGACTCTTGATGAACCCTTGTTTATTACATATTTCATTGTGGATGCAGTGGATGGAATAGTATGAGATTTTAGATGTTTCGACATTAATTGTCAAAGACAAAAGTTTTAGAACCGAAACGAGATAACTTGAGCGAAGCAGAGTAGAGCAAGACAGTTTGTCTTTAAGAAATTTCAACAGGAATTGGAGCCATGCATAATGAGTAAAGTATTGTGTTGGAGTTAACAGCTGGTGTTTATATATCTTAAAGGATCACGAATATTAAGAAATAAAGTTAGAAACCAGAAATGGCTTATAGCGCGGGAAGATAAGACATTTTGTCAATGATTATAATATGTCAGTTTCAACAAAGACTACAATAAGAGCAACAAAACTCTCCCGTATAAATTGCTTAGGAGCCGAAAATTCGAAAAGGCTGCGAATGACGCTAATAAGTGTGGATATGAGTACCGATGGAAGAATAAGGTGTGATTCTAGGATCGAATTGATTGATTGAGTACGAGGTGCAAGAAAGATTGTAAGGGCAAGTAAGTGAAGGTTATAATTTCCAAGGAATGTAGAAGTTTTTTCGAGGTCGCTAGTGGACAAAGGAGTTTAATCGGTCACGCAGATCAAGAGGTCGTTACATTAGGAGTCAAAATCGCAAGATTTCTAAGTACGAGATTTGCAATTGGAAGAATTATAATCTTCAGGATAGGACTAAAGGATCAAGGTGAACTACGAGAAGAGGAACCAGTAATGACTCGGAAAAGGTCTAAGATGCCAGCAGAGATCAAAAGTTTTGAAGGATCAGAGTGGACAAGACTATAAATCATGAAACGAATGGATAAAGGTGAAGAGAGCTTTTAGGATTCAAAGAAGAGATCGAAAACCCCTCAGGTGTCAATGCAACCGGATGAACTAGGAAAGATTAAATAGGGATTTAATGCTCAAGTAAATGTTCAAAGAATTTGAAAAGTTATAGAGGGAAGATTCAAAGGTCTAGTTTATTGAAAACGGATTATTAGGGGAAATTGAGAAGGACCAAGATGAGTTGATTGAATCAAAAAGTGAAGGAATTGACGGTGGAGAATGGAATAATTCAATGAAAAGAGTGATAGACGTGTACTTTAAATTATTTATTCAGCTATCAGTAAATGGTTATTAGTTTCGAAAAAGGTTACTCAGTAAAACAATGGGACTAAGGATGGATGGAAGTTTCCCAGTCATTCCTTCCTCGAGTAACATTGTACGTTGAAAGGGGAGTAAGAATGATTAGGGTATTTCTTGATATTCTTTTTTCTCAAAAGTTTTATCTGGGGCAACCTGAATTATGAGTAGGAGCGTGGAAGTGGTATCAATTGTTTTAGTCACGTGGAATTCATTTTAAAATTTAATTTTTTACCCGTTTACGTCAAGTCAAGGCAGATTTCTTCACTTATATGGTTTCTGTAAGTCAAGGCAAGTGTTGTTTTAGTATTATATATGAATGAATTGTTCATGGATGATTGGGATTAGTACTTGAGGCGTTGTGTACATGTATAGTCCATTATATGAATAGGTCATGTCCGATTTTCGGTCGAAAGGGATCGTCACGTGCGAGTGATAAGTATTTAGAATTAACGAGATTTGCAAACAAAAGTTTTGAGTTTATGTTCGAAATTCGAAGGCCTACAGGATGAGCCTGTCGATATGTGAAATGATATAAAGAAATTCTAAAATGAAAGAAATGGCTTGGAAATTGGAGGGGAAATGGTTGAGTATACCGTCAGTACGTTTTCTTAAGATTGATTCTGAGGACAGAATCCTATTAAGGAGGGAAGGATATAATGCCTTAGAAAATTTTGGTATTTATAATTATTTATATAATATTAAATGTAAATTATATGCCGTGAATATTGTTGAGGAGGTAAAATATGTGTGATATTATTTTATGGGTTTATTTGAAGATTTATATGTGTCGGATAAGTTTGCGTATTTTTATTTTTATTTTTGAGGATTAAATCCTATTTAAATCATGTGTTATTTGTCTTCTGAGAATTTTATAAAATCATCGGGATTAGTAAAAATTGGGAAATCTTTTGGATTATTCACTTTATTAGTTTATTTGAGTTTTAAAAATATTAGATGGATTTATTTTGATTTTTAAGGATTTTAAAATGATTTTATGAATTGATTTGTGTTTTATTGATTTAATCTTGTAAAATTCATATTTAATTCGTTTTTGATCCTAAAAATATTTTAAAAATATGGAGAGATAAATAATTTCATTCTCTACGTTTTAAAAATGAAACTTTGATTTTTCGCCATTGTTACCTATTTATTCGCTATTTTACGATATAAATTTTTAATTGTTTATTTAGAAAACTCTTATAAAATCCTTAAAATATCTTTTATCCTCTTTATATTTCCTAAATCCCTAAATAGTTTTTCCCCAAATCTGAATCAAAATCTCTCTCGGTCTCTTCTAGCATTCTCTCGAAGTATCTCTTTGTCTCTCCCTTTTCCTTTTCTTGAAACATCTCTCTCTCCCTCTTCTTCTCCCCATCTCAATCTCTCCCTCTTAAAACCCAGTTTTCATTCAATTTCCGGTAAGCAACAGGAATGGTTGTTCTTCCTCCGTTTGGCCTGTGTATTGCGTGCGTATAATTGCTGAAATTGTTGGGTGTGTGTAATTGCTGTGCAAGTGTCTTGATGAATTGTTTGTAATGGTAGAATAGTTAGCACTGCTGAATCCTTGTAAAATTCGTATCTCATTCCTCGTATGATAATGGTTCTGGACTTTCTGGAAAAATAATTCAATTATATTCAACTTTCGTTCTTTACGTTTTTTGATACTCTGCATGTATGTATGAGTTTTTCTGCAATTTGTGTGACCTGCTAGTTTGACTTCGGGAATGTGATTTACAAACTTTGAAAAATCGTAGTTAACTGAATATTTTCTCAAAAATTAAGAATGATACCATTCTAGAAAGGTCTTGGAATTGTCTTCAAGTTTCGTGTTCTGTACTTTTGAATTTAAGGTCATCTTAATAGTGTAAATTGGATGTCTTTCAGGATGGTCATAACTGATTTTTACTAATGGTTATTTTGGGGTATCTTGATTGGTTGTTGTAAGTATGGTCGTGAGAAATGCTAAATAACTAGAGTATGAAGTAAGTTAAATGCTTGTTGTTATGAAATGATTGTTGGTTGTGTCGGTTATGTTCCGACTGGCAGTTACCCGTATAGAGGGGATGTCGTCAAATTTTTTCTAAAAATATTAATTATATATATATATATATATATATATATATATATTTTGGGTATAAATTTATATATATGTATGTACTTCTAAAATGGAGTGGTAATTGAAGTATATTTTATTTACGTGATTTCCTGCTAAAGGTTTAGTGGTTATAATTATATGATTATGTCAGTAGTCTATGGTTGAGATAACGTGATTAAGGTAAGTAAAGTTGGGGGCTATCGCAAGGGTAGATTAAGATTAGGCGTTTGTAGAGAAACGTCGAATATTGTATAGAATTTTGAAATAGTGTTTTTATATGTGTAGATTCGAAGGGCGTAGACTTAAGGGATAAAGGAAAGGCAAAGGCTGAGGGCTTTTGAGCTAACTAGTGTGAAAGCACCTTGTTAAGGCAAGTGACTCGAACCCTTTTGTTGAGTTCAGATTTCTTGAACCTAATTATGAATTGTTAATTTAATTCTCGTACCTTATTACTTATCCTTATGAATTATTGCTTCAACGTTTAAACCTTATTGTTTATCCTTATGAATCATTGCTTAACTCTTATACCTTATTATTTATTCTTATGAATTGCTTTTTAAACCCTCGCACCTTATCGTTGACGCCATAAATAATTGTTTAAAATTTTGTACCCTACTGTCACACTAATTCTTGTTAAACTATAAACCTTAATTTATAATTCATGCTTTGCTATGTCATAAACCTTTTCTTTACGTCTACTTCCTAAACCACACAAATACAACCCTACTTATAATTCCCTGGAACCTTAATTCTAAAACCTTAACATTTACTTTATCCCTCATTAGCTCGAGACCTTTTATTTGATTTAATCATGTCTTGCTGAAACCTACCCGAGTTAATTTAATATTTCTTTCATATCACCTCTTATTATTATTATGTGTTTGACAAAACCATATTCTTAAATACTCTTTTAACCCCACTTGAATTCCTATCTTGAAAACCTTATGCAATTAATCTTAAATGCATCATTGACCCCTAATCTTTTATAAATGCAAATTAAAATGGCTTATTTATTTTAAAATGTTTTAAAATTCCTTAAGCTGGGCTGATCTGTTATCAGTGAGTTTAAGGACCGAAAAGTGAAATGTTTTAAATTATTTATAAACTTGTTTATAGATTGGAGAAGTGTAAGAGGCTAGGGGTGGTTCCCCTAGTCCAGCACTTTTTATTTAGCGTAAGAGGCTAGGGGTGGTTCCCCTAGTCCAGCATTAAAGGCCAATGTGTTGCCTAATTGGGAACCCAATTTCAAAGGAAGGGGGACTTTACGTGGCTGATCACCCATATTGTCCGTTGTCCTGAAGAACCTCCAATCAAATTTAAATGTTTTATAAATGGAATTATTTTAAAAATAGAAATGACTGCTCTACTTCTTTACTTATGAAATGGAATACAAACTGTCATATTCGGATAAGTTTAAATAGTGAACCTTATATTGTTGTACCCAGATTTCAGTTGTAAATTCTTATATCTATATTGTCACTTGCTGAGCATTTGGTTCACTTCTTGCTATTGTTTCTAACCCTTTTTCAGTTAAGGAAGAGGATACTACTTAGAAGCTATATCAGGAGAAGAGGTTGTGGTGGACTGTAGACTGACTAGCTTTGCAGGTAGAAGGTTGGATTTTGATAGCAGTCAAGATTTGTAGAATAGCGCCAGTTGTATTTATATTTGAGGAGTGTATGTAACTTTTGATTAAGGATTTAGTATTGTAATGTAATAGCTTAGTTAGTAGTTGCTTGTTTCATACCACTACCTGTTAGAGATCTGGGTTAGTAGTGGGATTGCTATATTATGTCTTGTTGTTTTGTTATCAGGGTATATGTAATTAGTTTTGTACAGTGATGCCCCGATCTTGACCCCTGATCGGGAGGGCGTTGCAGTATGGTTCACCTGATCGGTTAGGACAGGTTGAAATTGTGTTTGTTTTCTTAAAAGTTGGAATTGTTGTTGGGTATTTTTTTTAAATGAAATTTGGTTTGGTTCGAATTACAGGTGGATAGTCTGAATTACGAATACCTCATGCCGAAATTTTATAAATTCCCCTATATCAAAGTGAATTTTATTTTAAAATATATATATATATATATATATATATATTTTAGATGATTAACGTATATTCTTTTTAAAAGTAATATTGTTATTTAAGGTTTTAATTATTCCCTAAAACATTTTGAGATAATGACACTTACATATATATATAGAGATATTTGAGTATTTTATTATAAAAAGTATATTTTCAATATTGGGAAGACGGGGCGTTACAGGTTGGTATCAGAGTTGTCAGGTTTTAGTCACTGAAACAAGCCAGGTCAGGTATTAGATATGTGTAGGATAGGATCTGAACCTTTATAGATCTAGGATAGGAGCAATAGGTGTAGGTTATCTTTAGGACAGTAGGTGATAGGTTTAGGATATTCTTTTATCGATTAAGTACCTTCTTTTTGCGCTATATCGTTATCATGGGTGGTGGATGTTTCTGTAGACTCACCCACTTCATGATGCGTAATTACTTGAGTTCGACCTGGAGTAAACCTGGGGAGTTATTGAGTAACATTGTCTGGTTTATTGCGCTACCACCAGTATTTGTACCAGTCCGCGCAAAGACGCTTTTACATGTTGTTGATGATAGGAATTATTTTCTGCATTTATCTTTTAGTAGTTGGATTGTTAACCGTGTAGCTTGAACTCTAAAACTGTTGTGTTATATTATTAACCTTGTTGGTACCATGACCTTTATTTTCTTGCTATTTATGCATCTTTCATTTTAATTCCGAGTTGTCCAAATATTTCTTGTTAAAATTTCTTATTCAAGATAATACCTATGCTTCCCTGTTTCTTTACCTTGTTATAATTCTTGTGATCATAGACAACTCAAATTCAGGAT
This sequence comes from Saposhnikovia divaricata, assembly GCA_036435485.1. NCBI lineage: Eukaryota > Viridiplantae > Streptophyta > Magnoliopsida > Apiales > Apiaceae > Saposhnikovia > Saposhnikovia divaricata. The sequence goes on along the minus strand of CM071594.1, from coordinate 128,811,262 downwards.
TCGAAAACCTTATTTTGTATATATTAGCCTGTTGCTTAATAAGTTCCTTGTTTTCATATTAGAATCATGCCTCAAACGAGAAGAACAGCTATTTCAAATCCCGAAAAAAACCAAAATGCTGGAAATCAAAATCCAGTTGACCTGACTATGACTCAAATCCTCCAACTCCTTCAACAACAAACAACCGCATTAGCTCAACAACGACCCGCTCAACCAATTGTGACCTTCAAAGCTTTTCAATAGGGTCTAAAGCCATGGATACGTAGTAAGGTGGTAGTGTTTCAGTTAGAGAACTATGCAATGGTGGTGGAGAAGGCTATGATTGTTGAAGGTGAAAGTGAATTGTATCAGAAGGAGAAGGCAGAAAAGAAAAGGAAGATAGAAAGGACTGAGGGAAGTCAGAACCTAAGAGGTAATAATAATAGTAATAATAACAAGCTTAAGCCAAGGCATGAGGGTCAGTTTGATAAGGACCGAAGTTTTCAGAAGCCAAAGAATGGAAATGGTGGTCAAGGTAGACGTTTTCAGGATACAAATCAGCAACTTGCAATCAGACTAGCTCTCCCTGAATGTAAAACTGGTGAGAAGAAGCACTCGGGAGTTTGTCACAGACTAAGTATTACGTGTTTTAAGTGTAACAAAAATGAACATTAAGCGGGAGAGTGTCTGACTTCAAAACCAGGGATAACATGCTACAACTGCGGGAAAATTGGTCACATTGCTAAAGATTGAAAAGAACCAGTGCAAACAATAAAGGCTTTGAGGATAGCTAGACCCCCAGCCCAGACCCAAATCTCTCCACCTAGAGCCAGAACCTTTAGCATGTCGATGCAGGATGCAGTTCAGGAAGCTGATGTTGTCGCAGGTACGCTTCCTGTGAATTTAGTAGAGGCTAAAGTTTTAAATTGATTCTGGAGCTACCAAGTCTTTCATTTCCAACAAGTTTGTTAGTAAACTGCAATGTGAAATGCGATTACTGGCATGGGTTGGAGGAATGGCGTGGTTATTCATTACTAGTCGTTGATTTCTTTTAACTTATTAATTAAGGAGATTTAACCTTTCTTTCTGTTCCTTCTTATTTTGATAATACCTTATCACCTGTGATAATCAACTATACTTCAATTGATGATGAATTTTTCAGATTCATTTAAATACATTCCTACTTTTCAGAGATACCTCTATTTTCCCGGGGATCACTTGATTCAACATGATACATATAAATTATTGAAACCCTTGAACTCTTTCCATTTTCCTCGAATATTTGCTATTATTTATTCAACATTGTATATATCTAAACTTTTGAATTCTTATTGTTTCTCTCTGAATACTTAATCTTCTTTATTCAAACTGGGATGAACAACCCTATGTATGTAGGGGATTGAGGGACATCTTATCTATGTGATAGAAGTTTGGTGGGGCGCCACTGATTATGTTTGTCATGGAAGTACTGAAGGATGGCCACCTTTTTTGTACTATTGTGGTTGACCTAAGTGACAAATGCAACCTGAAAATAGTTCGGTGATCATATTGATCTCTCAGTTAAATCCTTTTATAAAATTCTCCTCAAACAAAAACTCATCTTGTACTAATACATGTTAATACCTGCCTATTCTATTGATCCCTTTTGTTATAAACCCTTATGATTTCTAAAAGTTATCAATGACTGAGAGTAGTAAGGATGGAGACAATGAAATTTTGAGTGGTGTAAGCAACATTTACGTTGAATGAAAATTTGATGAGCAGGTTTGAGAATTGAGGATAAAGCAAGTATGGATAGGGAGCAGATATCAAGGACACGAGATCATTAATTTTGTTAAGGTCAAAAATAGAATGATGATGGATATAGTTGATACGTGATAGTTATGTTGAGTAAAGACTCTTGATGAACCCTTGTTTATTACATATTTCATTGTGGATGCAGTGGATGGAATAATACGAGATTTTAGATGTTTCGACATTAATTGTCAAAGACAAAAGTTTTAGAACCGGAACGAGATAACTTGAGTGAAGCAGAGTAGAGCTAGACAGTTTGTCTTTAAGAAATTTCAACAGGAATTGGAGCCATGCATAATGAGTAAAGTATTGTGTTGGAGTTAACGGCTGGTGTTTATATATCTTAAAGGATCACGAATATCAAGAAATAAAGTTAGAAACCAGAATTGGCTTATAGCGCGGGAAGATAAGACATTTTGTCAATGATTATAATATGTCAGTTTCAACAAAGACTACAATAAGAGCAACAAAACTCTCCCGTATAAATTGCTTAGGAGCCGAAAATTCGAAAAGGCCGCGAATGACGCTAATAAGTGTGGATATGAGTACCGATGGAAGAATAAGGTGTGATTCTAGGATCGAATTGATTGATTGAGTACGAGGTGCAAGAAAGATTGTAAGGGCAAGTAAGTGAAGGTTATAATTTCCAAGGAATGTAGAAGTTTTTTCGAGGTCGCTAGTGGACAAAGGAGTTTTATCGGTCACGCAGATCAAGAGGTCGTTACATTAGGAGTCAAGATCGCAAGATTTCTAAGTACGAGCTTTGCAATTGGAAGAATTATAATCTTCAGGATAGGACTAAAGGATCAAGGTGAACTACGAGAAGAGGAACCAGTAATGACTCGGAAAAGGTCTAAGATGCCAGCAGAGATCAAAAGTTTTGAAGGATCAGCTAAGAATTTCCTTAGATTGTCAAAGATTTTACCAAGATAGTTATAGCAGTGGACAAGACTATAAATCATGAAACGAATGGATAAAGGTGAAGAGAGCTTTTAGGAGTCAAAGAAGAGATCGAAAACCCCTCAGGTGTCAATGCAACCTGATGAACTAGGAAAGATTAAATAGGCATTTAATGCTCAAGTAAATGTTCAAAGAATTTGAAAAGTTATAGAGGGAAGATTCAAAGGTCTAGTTTATTGAAAACGAATTATTATAGGAAATTGAGAAGGACCAAGATGAGTTGATTGAATCAAAAAGTGAAGGAATTGACGGTGGAGAATGGAATAATTCAATGAAAAGAGTGATAGACGTGTACTTTAAATTATTTATTCAGCTATCGGTAAATGGTTATTAGTTTCGAAAAAGGTTACTCAGTAAAACAATGGGACTAAGGATGGATGGAAGTTTCCCAGTCATTCCCTCCTCAAGTAACATTGTACGTTGAAAGGGGAGTAAGAATGATTAGGGTATTTCTTGATATTCTTTTTTCTCAAAAGTTTTATCTGGGGCAACCTGAATTATGAGTAAGAGCGTGGAAGTGGTATCAATTGTTTTAGTCACGTGGAATTCATTTTAAAATTTAATTTTTTACCCGTTTACGTCAAGTCAAGGCAGATTTCTTCACTTATATGGTTTCTGTAAGTCAAGGCAAGTGTTGTTTTAGTATTATATATGAATGAATTGTTCATGGATGATTGGGATTAGTACTTGAGGCGTTGTGTACATGTATAGTCCATTATATGAATAGGTCATATCTGATTTTAGGTCGAAAGGGATCGTCATGTGCGAGTGATAAGTATTCAGATTTAACGAGATATGCAAACAAAAGTTTTGAGCTTATGTTCGAAATTCGAAGGCCTACAGGATGAGCCTGTCGATATGTGAAATGATATAAAGAAATTATAAAATGAAAGAAATGACATGGAAATTGGAGGGGAAATGGTTGAGTATACCGTCAGTACGTTTTCTTAAAATTGATTCTGAGGACAGAATCCTATTAAGGGGGGAAGGATATAACGCCTTAGAATATTTTGGTATTTATAATTATTTATATAATATTAAATGTGAATTATATGACGTGAATATTGTTGAGGAGGTAAAATATGTGTGATATTATTTTATGGGTTTATTTGAAGATTTATATGTGTCGGATAAGTTTGCGTATTTTTATTTTTATTTTTGAGGATTAAATCCTATTTAAATCATGTGCTATTTGTCTTCTGAGAATTTTAAAAAATCATCGGGATTAGTAAAAATTGTGAAATCTTTTGCATTATTCACTTTATTAGTTTATTTTAGTTTTAAAAACATTAGATGGATTTATTTTGATTTTTAAGGATTTTAAAATGATTTTATTAATTGATTTGTGTTTTATTGATTTAATCTTGTAAAATCCATATTTAATTCGTTTTTTATCCTAAAAATATTTTAAAAATATGGAGAGATAAATAATTTCATTCTCTACGTTTTAAAAATGAAACTTTGATTTTTCGCCATTGTTACCTATTTATTCGCTATTTTACGATATAAATTTTTAATTGTTTATTTAGAATACTCTTATAAAATCCTTAAAATATCTTTTATCCTCCTTATATTTCCTAAATCCCTAAATAGTTTTTCCCCAAATCTGTATCAAAATCTCTCTCGGTCTCTTCTAGCATTCTCTCGAAGTATCTCGTTGTCTCTCCCTTTTCCTTTTCTTGAAACATCTCTCTCTCCCTCTTCTTCTCCCCATCTCAATCTCTCCCTCTTAAAACCCAGTTTTCATTCAATTTCCGGTAAGCAACAGGACTGGTTGTTCTTCCTCCGATTGGCCTGTGTATATCGTGCGTATAGTTGCTGAAATTGTTGGGTGTGTGTAATTGCTGTGCAAGTGTCTTGATGAATTGTTTGTAATGGTAGAATAGTTAGCACTACTGAATCCCTGTAAAATTCGTATCTCATTCCTCGTATGATAATGGTTTTGGACTTTTTGGAAAGGTAATTAAATTATCTTCAACTTTCGTTCTTTACGTTTTATGATATTCTGCATGTATGTATGAGTTTTTCTGCAATTTGTGTGACCTGCTAGTTTGACTTCGGGAATGTGATTTACAAACTTTGAAAAATCGTAGTTAACTGAATATTTTCTCAAAAATTATGAATGATACCATTCCGGAAAGGTCTTGGAATTGTCTTCAAGTTTTGTGTTCTGTACTTTTGAATTTAAGGTCATCTTGATAGTGTAAATTGGATGTCTTTCAGGATGGTCATAACTGATTTTTACTAATGGTTATTTTTGGGTATCTTGATTGGTTGTTGTAAGTATGGTCGTGAGAAATGCTAAATAACTAGAGTATGAAGTAAGTTAAATGCTTGTTGTTATGAAATGATTGTTGGTTGTGTCGGTTATGTTCCGACTGGCAGTTACTCGTATAGAAGGGATGTCGTCAAATTTTTTCTAAAAATATTAATCAACAACAATCAAATCTTCAAAGTAAAAAGGATTTGAAGTGACAATGGAACTGAGTTCAAAAATTCAGTATTGAGGCAAGTGAAATGAAGAAGAAGGAATCTGTCAAGAATTCTCGGTACCAAGAACTCCTCAACAGAATGGTGTAGTGGAGAGAAAGAACAGAACTCTTATTGAAGCTGCAAGGACTATGCTTGAAGAATCAAAGTTGCCAACATATTTCTGGGCTGAAGCGGTTAACACTGCATATTACACTCAGAATATATATTTGGTCAATCATGCAAAGGGCATGACACCTTACAAATTATTCAAAGGCAAGCATCCAACAATTAACTTTCTGCATGTCTTTAGATGCAAATGCTTCGTATTGAAAAACTATGGCGAGAACCTTGGGAAATTTGATTCAAAGGTAGATGAAGCTATTTTTGTTGGATATTCAGCTGGAAAATCTTACAGAGTCTACAACCTAAGACTTAACATTGTTATGGAATCCATACATGTTGTCTTCGATGACAAGAAAATATCAGGTTTAGTAGATTAAGGTTTCCATGAATCACTCTCATTCGAGAATGAGACAAGTGGTGAAGAAAGTGAAGATGATGATGAAGAAAGGATATCGATCGATGTAAAGAACAGACCTGGACCATCAGTTAAAGTGCAGAATGGACCATCTGTCGAAGAGCAATTCACACCATCTGTTGAAGATCACCTTGGAACATCTGTTGAGAACCAAAGGGAAATATCTATTGATAACTTTGTTAGAACTCCACCCAACTCGAGGACCATACACCCAGGGGGAGCTTCTCACAGTCAACACTCAACAACAAATCAAGACGGTCAATACAGAGAAAATGAAGTTACTTCATCAAGGTCAAGCTTACCACCACAAAGGAAATGGACTAAGGATCACCCATTTGAACTCATAATTGGTGATTCCAGTGCAAAAGTCCAAACTAGGAGATCAACTCGAGAAGAATGCTTGTACAACAACTTTCTCTCTAAAGAAGAGCCTAAGAAGGTTGAGGATGCTCTTCTAGATCCAGACTGGGTTTTAGCAATGCAAGAAGAGCTAAACCAGTTCGAGAGAAATGAAGTATGGAAACTTGTACCCAAACCTAAAGACAAATCAGTGATTGACACTAAGTGGGTATTCAAGAATAAGATGGATGAAAATGGCATAGTTACAAGGAATAAAGCTAGATTAGTTGCTAGAGGCTACTGTCAAGAAGAAGGAATTGACTTTGAAGAAACCTTTGCACCAGTGGCAAGGTTAGAAGCAATAAGGATCTTCCTAGCCTATGCAGCTCATGCCAATTTTAAGGTCTATCAAATGGATGTCAATGGTGCATTCCTAAACGGTATTCTGGAAGAATAGGTGTATGTTAGTCAACCTCCTGGTTTTGAAGATCCAGACTTTCCAGAATATGTTTATTATCTGCTCAAAGAACTTTGTGGTCTGAAGCAAGCACCTAGAGCCTGGTATGACACACTTTCACAATTCCTTATTGAGAATCACTTCACTAGAGGTACTGTTGATAAAACTCTCGTTTATAGATATGACAATGGCTCTACGATACTTGTCCTAATTTATGTAGATGATATACTATTTGGGTCTACAGATGAGAAGCTTTGCAAAAGGTTTCCTAAACTTGTGCAAAGTAAATATGAAATGAGCATGATAGGTGAATTGACTTATTTTCTAGGTTTACAAGTTAAACAAGTAAATGAGGGAAAAACACCCATGGCCACTGCCACTAAGTTTGAACTGAATACAAAGGAAAAGAAAGTGGACATTTCAAGTTATAGAGGCATGGTTGGATCTCTTCTATATTTAACTGCTAGTAGACCTGATATTATGTTTGCTACATGTTTATTTGCTAGATTCCAAGCTGACCCTAGGGAATCTCATTTAGTAGCCATTAAAAGGATTTTCAGGAATCTCAATAGAATACCAAACCTTGGCATTTGGTACCCTAGAGATTCTGGTTTTGATCTAATTGGCTATTCAGATGCAAATTATGTAGGTTGTAAAATGGATAGAAAAAGTACCACAGGCACCTATCAATTCTTAGAGAACAAGCTGGTTTCATGGTTCAGTAAGAAGCAAAATTCGGTTTCTACTTCAACTGCAGAGGCTGAATACATAGCAACTGGAAGTTGTTTTGCACAGATTCTATTTATGAAAAATCAACAGCTTGACTATGGAGTTAAGGTTGAAAAGATTCCAATTTTCTGTGACAACACTAGTGCAATTGCAATTTCTGAGAACCCAGTGCAGCATTCAAGAACCAAGCACATAGACTCAGATACCATTTCATTAGGGAGCATGTGATGGAAGGTACTGTGGAACTACATTTTGTTCCAAGTAAAAAACAATTAGCAAATATTTTTACTAAAGCTCTGGATGAAGCAACCTTCTCGAGGTTGGTAAGTGAGCTTGGTATGTTAAACTTTTCATGATCTTTAAATATCTGTTTAATTGGTTGCAGCCAGTGAATTTTAATTCTCTGGATTTTGTTTGTTTAATTTGTATATTTGCATGATTACTCTGGAGATATCGAACACTTAGTTTCCTGGAGATATCGAATAAATATGATCACCCATTTGAGTTATCGAATGAATGTTATGCTTGAGGTATCGTTTAGTTAATTTCATAGAGATATCGGACTAGCCTTCCTGCTAGAGATATCGACTAGTTAATTATCAAGAGATATCGAATCAGTTAATATTCGGGTAATATCGAATGATTAGTATTTAAGATATCAAACCGATTAATTATTTGTTGATGTCATTTATTTGTTTTATTATTTATCCAGAATAATCAAATGTTATGTGTGCTCTATATTCTAGAATTATCTGTCTCAACTGATTAGACTTAAGCTGTCAGACTTAAATGATTTTGGAACAAGTTACACACATATTATTTTTCTTTTTATTCTTTCTAAATGATCTGTCAGGATTAGTCTAGGACACCGTGTAATCTCTTTTGCATGCGTTAGTGTGTTTAAAGAGGTGTGACCTTTGCTTAACCTTTCACTCCATTTAACCCTTAGTTAAAAGTCGCTTCTCTCAGACTTCTTGGCTTATAAATAAGCAGGGATAGGGATCATTTAGACTCATATTTTATAAAAACAACCCTCTTTCTTTTCTTATACCTTTCACGATGACAAAAAGTATTCTGAAGGTTTGCGTTGAAGAGTTCGAGGCCATGCCCTTCTACCAGAAGCTGATGGCTTTGCACGAGAAGATTGACGAGCTCATCGCTGAAGAGGAGCGAGTCATTGTTGCCATGCGTGCAGCTTTGGCAGCTCTCCAAGCAAGAAGCCGGAGGGACTCAGGCAACGGCCCGTCACCAACAGCCTAGTTAGTTGTTTAGGTTGGGGTTGAGGGAGTTGTTTTATGTTTTTGTTAATGTCTTTTTCAATGGTCTTTTCGACCATTTATGTAAAAAAAATTTATTTTAATGAAATAATCCTTTTATCCATCTATATTGTTCTTCATTTTGTTGCTATAGTCTGATTGTTGAGTGTAGTTCTGCATGTCTCTGCAAAACGTTCTTACTGTTAGATTATACTGCGATCTTTTTCCACAAAGAACACTTAGATACGATAACCTTGGTTTGTGCTTAAATCACCTAAGTTGCATTAATAATCTAACCTTTGTATTTTAGTTCGATTAATCTAACTTATGCGTATTTCTGAATTTGTAAGTAGTTAAGCACACATTTCATTAAGTTAACTCCTATCTAATCAGTGTATTTCGAATTCTTTTGACTCACACTGAATAGATCTTTTAGCTATCACCATGTTCATGTTGATCTTACTTCTAATTTGATATTGTCATCTAACCAAAGAGTGAGCCTCAATGGCTACACAGTAGTACAGTTTCATGTCCTTTTCGTAGTATTCCCAAGGACCTGAACTAATCAACAAAGGACGATGATGATGTGTTGGTGTTTAACAAGCAAACTTGGTTAACCTTTACCAGGTTCTACAATTATGTCATTTGCCATGTGTAAAACATCTAGAATTAATATTACAATTAAAATAACTAATTTGGACTCTTCTTTAAAACAGGATTAATTAGTTAATCTTGATCACATGAATGGGTAACTTTTACACTGCTGATTGAACTCTAATTTAAGTTGATTAATTAAGGAATTAGGGTTAAATGTAACATATTTGCAGATATTTAAAAGAATATCCATGACTACTTCTGCAAAATTGTTTCTTTTTTTTCCTAAGTACAGCTTCAAGCACATTGTCAACTTAATTCAAGAAGCTAATGGTGTCAATTACTGACGAAAGAATAACCTTCATAAGGGCAAGTCTTTAAAGCTAATACACCTAGCTCAGGTACTGAGTTCTACCTTATCAGCACTATTTTCTTTTCTTGTCCTAAAATCTTTGCATTACTATGCTGAAATGAGAATTGCTGGAATGTCCCCCAGATTCTCTACCTAATCAACACACCATACATTCACTATTTTTACCATCTATTACCCCTCTACAATTTCTCAACAAACTGTAGTTGGCAACTCTTTTATATCTTAACTTGAGGGGAGTGAACATGAGGAAAGTGAGGGTGAGGGAAGTGGTGAACATCAAGAAACCACAAGAACAGGGAAGGTAAGGGTGTGTAAAACTAGCCTAGCCATCCCATGTCTTCCCAAAAAGGTATAGTGATTAAAAAGGACATCCACATTTCTAGTTTCAGTCACTCAACAAACTTTAATTATTGAATCAGTTCCCAACCAGGAACACACTCAGTGAGGGTAAGGGACACAGTTGTGCAACCTTCTCATACTTGTTTTCTGATCAGGAGTTGGTACAAGTTGCAGGGACACAGGGGGAGCACACATAAGTTACTCTTAACTATTTCTCAAATTCAGGTTGATGAATCTTCTATAAATGAGAGGATTCAGCCCCACTCATGGATACCTAATTTGTGACAATGAAGCACTTCAACACACACCTCAAACACTCTTGATTCTTCATCTTATTCCATGAAGAAGCAAACACTCAACCCTGAATTCTCTAAGCTCTTAACAGGGCAGCCTGTTGAATTCTTGGTTCTTTCCTTGTACATCATTACTCAATACTCATATTTCTACAACCTTTATGGAATCTTTATGATCTCCTCTTTTGATTGAGGGAAGGGAGTGAAAAACGGGAGAGGCCTGGTTGCTCCAGGATAGAAGGTGAGTGTGTGTACAAGAGTGGTCTCCTAATTTTTCCAGAAGAGCAAAAGGAGAGATTGAGTACCCCTTTAGTAAGGGAAGGTGAGCTGTGTGAAGTGAGCCAGGATGAGATCCTGATGCAAAAATAGAGAAATTGAGAGAGAAGTCTTAAATTTGTGCAGAGTCTAGCTTCTCATCCCTCTGAATCTCATCTTTACTACATCACTGTTCTTGCTGATAACAAAAAGGGGGAGAAGAGAGCTTCTACAGAATTTTTCTTCTTGTTTCAACAAAGGGGAAGAAGTTTCAGAAAGCCATATCCTTGATCAAGAAGGGGAAGAAGAGACTTTCAAACCAACCAGCAAGTGGAGGAACAGAACAAGACTCCAAACCAACCAGCAAGTGGAGGACAGAACAAGACTCTCAGATTAAATGTTCTACATAGGGGGAGAAATTCTAAGTCCTCAAGGGAAGTGAGTAGTACAAACCAGAACTTGTGTCATGGAAGCTTGATCAATATTTTTCCGTCCTAGTGAAAGAAAAATCTGAAGAGTGGTTTTTGTTATCATCACTCTCTGGATTTATGTCTTTTTCTTGAAGACATAAATAGGGGGAGATTGTTGAGACATACATGTCTATAGATGATGATAACAAATACCACAAGGCAGAAAATGAATCAAGGAATCAAAGCTGACAAATAAAACAGAAAGCTAACTGAAATGCAGATCAACTAAAGCTACATCTTGAGAATGGAACTCTACAAGCAGTTAGAAAGTATTTCTGTAACAAGCCATAAGATGCCTCAATCAAGTATCTGTAATCAGAAGAGAGTTTGTTGTAACCATGCAAGTAAATTCGAGAAGTCAAGAAAAGAAGAGTTCGAGAAGTTAGACCACTGTTATAACTCTATTCGAGTTATCTTAGACTTGGTGGATTCGAGAACTCTACAAAAAGGGTTATTCGAGAAGTCCCAGTTCGAGAAGTCAGGCTGCAATCTCTATTCGAGAAGTCTGCAATATAGACTATTCGAGAAGTCTACAAAATAAGTTGTTCGAGAAGTCATTCGAGAACTCAACAAAAGGGACTATTCGAGAAATCAACATTCGAGAACTCAAGATTTATCAGTTCGAGAACTCAGGCAGGATTCTTAGGAATACCGGAGTTCTCTAATGGAACATATCGAATGTAGAACAAACCCAGAATTACTTTGCAACCCGTGACTTATAGACAGTGATCAATTACACAAAGGATGTTACGAGTCAAATTGTAAATATTTGAAAGCTCAAACTCTTCCAAGTGAAAGGTGAAATTAGTCACTGTTTATCCGACTTCAAGGGCAACAATAAGAGTGGAAGCAACCTCCAACATGATTACATTACTACTGAAGAATTCAAAAGATGTCTTGATGAATGCATAAGGATCAGCCGTTTTATCTGGGAAGTTCAAGCACAGCTCAATAAGCCGAAAAGCTTATTGACTTTCGAAAAGATTATCTTTTTGCTAAAGCTACTTTTCAGAGATAAAGATTCAAACCAAAGAGATCTTTTGCATAAAGCATCACGTGGGCTTGCAAGCTAAGCTAAGTAAATTCAAGAACTTAGTAACTTATGAAGAAAGAAATATACACTGACATGAAGCATGCTGGGATTATCCAAATCAAGGAAAGAAGACCTTCAAGACATTTCCAGGAATGGCTATCACTTAAAGCATGTGTGTAGCAACATAAAGCATGTGTGTGTGACAAGTCATACCAAAATGTATCTTTACATTTTACATATTTCACTTGTCTTCATATAGTTTAAATAAGCTGTATGAGTAGCATAGTTTTAGTGGAGAAGAAAACACAGAGCATATCAGATATTGCATTAGGTTTTCTTGTAAACAATAAGACATTGTAACCCGCAGCTGTGTATTTCTACACAGAGTGTTTTTTTCAAATACAACCATCAGGTGGACCATTCAAACCCACCTGAGATTTTTATATCTTGTGTTGTATGTGTCTTAGATAACCTGTTTACTTTCTGTTCTTATAACAATCTGTTTAAGACCTCACCAATTCGAAAGAATTTAGTCAAGATTGTATTCAACCCCCCTCCCCTTCTCATGGTGTATAACTGGGAAATAACATGATTTGGATTATTTCCCGAAAGCCAGGGCGTAGTAGTTTTCTATAGAAGAGATGAGGGCTACTTCGTGCTTATGTACTCGTAAATTTTCAATGCAATCTTGTAAATTAAATTTCTGGCGTGTACTAATATCAAAATTAATAGATGATTAATAATGTTCTAATATTAAATTTAATAGATGATTAATGAGTTTTGAAAAGTGAATTTTATCATATGTTTGATTTTGGATTGTTTCTCGAAAGCCAGGGCATAGTAGTTTTCTATAAAAGAGATGAGAACTACTTCGTACTTATGTACTCGCAATTTTTTAATGCGAACTTGTAAACTAAATTTTTGGCATGTACTAATAACAAATTTAATAGATGATTAATGAGTTTCTAATAATAAATTTAATAGATGATTAATGAATTTTTAAAAGTGAATTTTATCATATGTTTTATTAGTATAATTAGAGTTATAAATATTAAATTTAATTATGTTGAAAAGTGAATTTTATCATATGGTTTATTAGTATATTTAGAGTTATAAATATTAAATTTAATTATAGTGTTAGTGAAAATCGAACTCTTGACCTATGGTAGTACTCGCTTATTATCCCTCTTACTCTCTTATTATATAATATAATATAATTGGTGTTGTCCATTCTACGGTCTGTTTTGTGCAATTATACTCTCCTACCACTTTCCACATCTGAAGATTATGTTCAAATTTCGATTTATTACGAATTGTGTTGCATATTTGATATCTATTATAAAAGGGTTGTATGCTTATTTCATAAAAACTAAAAAAGATGCTACTTTTACATAATTTTGAATTATGTATTTTTTTAATTCTAGTGATATTTAAACTACCATTTTCATCTAGATGCTTTTATAACCGAAATCGAATGATTATAACCAAAATCGTAATTTTTAAAACCGAACCATCAATTCGATTGCGGTTTCGGTTTTTAAAATACGGTTTTCAATTTAAAAAATGAAAATCTTCGATTTCAATTTTATTTTAAAACTGCATTGATCCGGTCCACGTTCTCCCCAAAGGGGAAAAGGTAGTTGTCGTTATTATTAAAGTTGTGTAATTATTAAAGTTAAAATTGTGTAATCGAATAAAGTTGTACAATCGAATATCACTTTATCTGATGTGACGATGGGGCCCAATGCATACACGGCATCAATAATGTGAGATACGTGTGTGGTGTGTAAGTTAGCTTCGTTGGTAAGTTTGTCTAGAAGCGTATTCTGTAAGCTTCTAGTGGTGTGTAAAGTAAGATTCTTATCTGATAAGATAAGGATACGTGTCAAGTTTGTCTTGTAAGATTTCTATAGAAGTGTGTCGAGTAAGCTTCCTCAGTTGGCTATAAATTGGGAAGCCTTGTATCAGTTTAAAGCATCCTACCTTAGACATATTTCGAAGATATAAACTTGTGTGTTCATATATCCCTCTAAGTGTTCTTCTACTTCTTGTATATACTTTCATTCCAGTTCTAATCTTCTTGTTCTTGTAACCTCCTTAGTGGTTGTACCTCTTTCCGTAAGTTTTAATCTTGGTATCAGAGCCATGGAAGCTTAAACCCCCTCCCCTTATTCTTCTCGATGACCCGGCGTTGTTTTGGTGGTTTGCATATGGTCTAAGGAAAGTATGCTCTGTGGTTGCCCCTTCTGGGGATCCTCCACACCAGAAATCTAGCGACTAGAAACATATCATGATATAGTTGCAATACTGTTGATCGACGTGTCTGTGTTGCTGCTATGATGAGGATGCGACGTTGGGGCTTACTGATCATTGTATTGCAGAGATTTCATAGTTGTTTAAACGCTTAGTGTGTTCGTAAAACACCATAGCACCAAAGGTGACTCTTGAAGAATAAGGAATCAACAAATCTATGGCTAGTCCTAAACACCTTACACCTTCCCCTTCTTTTTCATCTTCCCATAGCTCTTTTAGTTCTTTTAAGTCTAAAAATAATGATTTTCTATATGATGTAGATTATTATAAAGAAGATAGTAAAATCCCTATTACTGAACTCCCTTCACTTAATCCTTATAGAACATTCACCAAAAAACACAATCCTGTCTCTCGTGTATTAAAGCACGTTCTCTCGCATAGCAGACCAATTGAAGCCAAGGAGCTTGTACTAGCATCTAAGCTAGAACAAGTACCTATTCCCTCTACTGAAGCAGAACAAGTTTTTCCGATCCAACTAGGAGAAACATTGCCAGCCCAGTGGCATGCTCATGGTTATACTCATCTTCACTTTGGAGCTGTCAAAATGGCTTTAACTCTTCATGGAAGAAAAGGCTTACCAGTAGTTGCAAGGATGGCGCTTTTAGACACACGGTTTGAACAATATACTCATGCATTTATTGCTACTGTTCAGACTACACTCAATGCTGGTACGGTGTTTATAACGATGTTTCCAAACTTCAATATGATGCTTGACGACCCTCATATCTATGACAATCTCAAGGTTCAGCTGCAGATCGTTGGAGCACCCCAAGTGGCAGGAACTTACGCAGCCACTCTCCACCATCAAATGGCCTACAGAGTTCAAAATCACTCATTTGATCTCAGCCTTCCTAGGGACACAGATGAAGCTCTATTTCTTGAAATAGATGCCCAGTCAAGTTCATCATACATCCACGTGCCTAAGCAGATTCCAAAAGATGAGCTAGTGAAACTTCTTCCAGAATCATGGGTGACACATTACGAGAAATTTCAGAAAGATAATCAGCCCATACATTTGGTCAAATCATCTTTCTTCCAAAAGAAGGATGGGGCAGTGGAAATCGTTTTCAAAAGAGATGACTCATCCTCTTCTTCAAATGCATCAATTTTCTCTTCGGAAATCAACATGATTTAAGAAACATCGCTAAATATTCTCATTCATTCCTTTGATGCAGAAGGAAAGCCCAATTATGAATTCAAAGATAAAGATGGTCATATTTTCTGGGGGATATGCAATTGTAAAGCATGTCTTGAAGATCAATGGGATGATGATGATGATGACTACTCATCCAAAAAGCATAATAAGAAGAAGTCTTCGCAAAGAATTCTCCAAGAACGTTATGAAAAGGGAGATCCAGAAGTTGGACTCTTAGGAGAAGCATCAGGCAAATTTGACTACTATGTCCTTTACTCTAAAGGATCACAAGAGTGTAATATGTTACAACCATCTTCATATGATGACGATTTTCCTCCACTAAGCTTTGAGCAGAACAAGATTTCTCATGCGTGGAAAATTGAAAATCCAACAGCTAGGAATCCAAATGGTTCAAGCAAGCAAATTACACCAGCAGAGGCAACGATAAACTGGCAGTCTGAGAATGCTGTATCTCAAAACAGAATTTTAAATCAGATAATGGTGACTCAGCAAACAATGGTGAAAAAGCTTAATAATGGTCTATCAGCAATCTCAAGTGCAACATCGTAACTTCAAAGCAAGATTAATGCTCTTCACCATGAACTCGTGCAGTTAGCAGTAACTGTCTCTATAAATTCACCCTTGTTAGCTCAAAAGGAAGCAGAATTAAAAGCCTTAAAAGCTCAGCTACACTCTATCCAGACTCAAAAACCCTACACTGGCTATTATGAGGCTCCATCATTCTCCTCTTATTTACCACCTTTACCAAATTATTCCCAGCCTCTTGCTACTTTCTCACCATATGATCATAATCCACTTAATAGTGCAGCTTTTCTGCCTATTAAACAGCCTGAAGTACTACAATCATCAAAGAGAAAGCCAGAAAAATCCCTAGTTAGGGAATCTCCTACAAAGGAGCAAATCCAGCCATCTTCTTCCCAATTAATGGTGGACAATCCAATATCATCTTTTCTGAATAAGATGGCAACTCAATCTCAGCCACGAGAAAAACAAGCTTCTCTATGGCAAATCTGTGAAGAAGATTCAGAAAGTGATAACATGTCTCTAGAAATTCTCATGGCCGGTCAAGAAGGCCAAGAAACTGATGAGCCTACTATAGAAGAAGAAGATACTTTCACTCAAGGCCATCAAGAGACAGAGCAATCAAACTCAACTTTATTTCAGAATGATCCAGCAAAGGGATTCTCTTTTGACAATGTCTCTCTTTCAAAATGGCGGGATAAAATTTATGAGATGCACGCATGGTGTACATCACAATTACTCCAGCCAGGAGATACCATGCCCTCTGTAGCAGATAAATTTGTAGCAAAATTTCATGGCAGATTGAGGCAGTGGTGGATTGCTCTGGGAACTTACAGGCAGCTGATCGTTAAGCAAAGTCCAAATGTAGATGCCTTGATTATGCATGTTCACAATGAATTCCTTGAAGCATGGGATCATTATACAAATCAGGCAAGGGAAGAATACTTGAGTATGAGATGTTGTTCTTACAAAAGAAAGAATCTTGAAACTCATTATGAAAGAATGTCCTAACGATTCTACGCTATCAACGGCATTGATGATGTCAACTTAAAACAGACATTCCTTAATTCTCTTCCAGAACCTCTGGGAAATGAGACATCCAGACTTTTACAGATAAAGAATCTTCCCATCAATAGTACTTCTATTGGAGAGCTTTACCAGAATGTGTTGCCCGCTTTGGAAAAATTATGCAACCAGAAGAAGTTCATAAAGCAGATAGAAGAGCAAAGTAAAAATCTCGGATCAGCATGTGATCGGAATAAGCTTCAAATCAAATGTAGAAAAGGTAGCTCTTGCTCATGTGGGAAGAAGAAAGATAAGTTTTCCAAGAAGTTTTCCAAGCTTGCTAAGTTTCGTAAGAAAGCAGGGAAAAATTATTTCTCAAAAAAGAAGAAATGGAAGTTCCTTCAAAAAAAGAAAGACAACACTAAATCATCCAGATGCTACGTATGCAGAAAGAAAGGGCATTTTGCTAAAGATTGCCCTGACAAAGAAAAGAGCTCCAAACTTATTGAAAAGATTTCTCAAATTGAAGATATCGCAGATGATGATTTGGAGTCACTATTCTCACTGGATGAGGAACCAGGTCCAGACACTATATTGGCCCTTGGAACAGATCTTTCTGATTCAACAGAAGAATCTGATGAAGATGATGTGGTGCTATTTGACGACATCTTTACTTTGGAAGAAAATTTCTTATGCCAGCCATCGCCTTCAGCCAAGGTACACATCTTTCCTGGCAAATGGGATAAACCAATCCCCGTCATAGCATTTTTTGATACTGGAGCAACATCATCTATTATGAAGCCAGACATCTTACCAAAGGAATACTGGACAAAATGCCATCGATCTTTTCGTGCAGCAAATGGCGATAGTTTCATCATAACCTTGATAAGCAAACCTATCAATATTCAACTTTTTCCAGGGTATGTGATCAAGCATCAAATCTATTATTCAGAACTACCCGGAAAAGATCTTCTTATTGGGTTTGATATTCTTCACAATCTGAAGCGGGTATCATGGAGTAAAGAAGGGTTCAAACACAAAAATCATTTGCTACCTTGGACCAAGACTCTGCATTTATATTCCGTAGAGATCTTATCAACAATCAAGGAAGAGATAACAAAATCTTCATGTGCAGAAAGTCATATAGATTTTTTGAAGAAATGTTCTCGCCCGCTATGGAAAAATGCTGATTTCTTTGTTCATCTACCATTCAAGGAAAATGAAGACATCAATCCAACAAAGGCAAGTCACAAAGGAATGAATCCAGACCACTATGCTCTTGCAATCAAAGAAGTTGAACAGTTGCAGCAAGAAGGTTTGATAGAAAACACAAAATCACAATGGGCTTGTGAAGCTTTCTACGTGAACAAAAGATCTGAGCAAACAAGAGGGAAATTAAGGTTGGTTATCAACTATCAACCTCTAAATCATTTCCTAGAAGATGACAAGTTTCCTTTGCCAAAAAAAGAAGTTTTATTCCAGAAACTACCTCAGGCCAAGATCTTTTCAAAGTTTGATCTAAAATCAGGTTTCTGGCAAATTGGAATTCATCCAGATGAAAGATCGAAGACTGGATTCTGCATTCCAGAAAGACACTATCATTGGACGGTGGTACCTTTTGGGTTAAAACCAGCTCCGTCACTATTCCAGAAGGCCATGACTAAAATCTTCCAACCAATCATGGACAGTGCTCTAGTCTACATTGATGATATTCTATTATTCTCAGCAGATATTGACTCCTATCATACTCTTCTAACGGAGTTTCATGACTTAGTTAAGAGTTATGGAATTATGCTTGTAGAAAAGAAGATGATCATTGGCGCAACAGATATTGATTTTTTAGGAATGCATATATCTGAGGGTCAGTATCAACTACAGCCACATATCGCCACTCAGTTGGATCATTTCCCAGATGAAAATTTAACATTCAAGCAAGTTCAGCAGTTCTTGGGAATTGTCAACTATATGGCTGATTTCATCCACGATTTGGTCAAGTACAGGACACCTCTTACAAATCAGTTAAGGAAAAATGCCCCGCCATGGAATCAGGCATGCACTGATGCAGTTAGGAAATTAAAGTCCTTAAAAAAGAATCTTCCTTCTTTAAAGATTCCTTCCATTGGCAAAAAAATTCTGCAAACAGATGCAAGTGATACATTCTGGGAAGCAGTTCTACTTGAAGAAGAAAATGGAAAAAGATAGATATGTGGATACAAAAGTGGAGCTTTCAAGAGTGGAGAACTTCATTATCACTCCACTTACAAAGAAATTCTTGCAGTCAAAAGAGGAATTGAAAAATTCCATTTCCATTTGGTAGGACAACATTTTCTTATTGAAATGGATATGTCAGCATTTCCAAAGATGTTGCAATTCAAGCAAAAGATATTGCCTCAAGCTCAGCTTCTCAGATGGGCAAACTGGTTTTCAAAATGGAAGTTCGAAGCAAGACACATCAAAGGAAAAAATAACTTTCTTCCAGATTTTCTGTCCAAAACTCAAAGGACGATAGCGCCAATATTTCCACTTATATATTCAATCCAGACAGAAGATCTTCCGCCACATGTTCAAGATAAGGTACTCCTGTATACTCTACAAAAAATGGCTTATGCTAATCTGTTAGCTTTCCAAAAAATTTATATCAGGAGATACAGTTTATCTGAAGGACCACTTATGAATCTTCCCCTACATCCATCATTTCTATTCTTAACGATTCTCGGGATGAATACAAGATTCACATGGAATTTTCCAAAAGAGGCATATGTGTTCCTATGGTATTTTGTTGTGGTATGTCCATTTGGATGATATTCGATAAGTATAGCCTCCTCCAGTATTTGGCGTTAGTAGATGTAAGGCCTAGGAAGAAGAAGTATAAGCAGCTCTATAAATGGTTAGCCCTTTATGGAGACTCGGAATTTTGGAGAGGCAACCTAAGGCCAGAAGGAAATAGCACAAATGGAGTTCGAGACCAACGTTACATTTTTATCAAGTTTCAATGTGCTAGAAGACTCATTACTGAAGAAGATGGACTCATCATTGATAAAAAATACTCTTGTACATTTTATCATCATGAAACCTACTCTACGCAATGGCCAGGAAGACAGCATAAGGCCCAAATATGTGAGGCCAACAACATACAGCCCAATGAGGTTCCAGCAGTGTTAGGTGCAAATGTGTTGTAGAGGGGGGGTGAATACAACTTTTCGAATATGAGAAGCAATAAATACAATGCAATAAACGAACACACAGATTCAAGGAATATATGTCTTATATATAACTTGAAGTGGTTGCTACAACATTCATTACAAAGTATAACAGAAGTTCAGAGAGAAGTGAATGATACTAAGCTCTGTGAATGCACTCTCTCTCTTTTACAAGTGTTTCTCTCAATAATTGCTCACTTACTAAAACATTACACAAGTACTTCTATTTATACTACATGTAATCTATGTCCTGTAGTCTTCAAAGACTAAGATATACGTGGCCCAATGATGTCCACATAAAATCTTGCCTTATCTTGAAAGCTTGGAAATCTGCCAATCAGAAGATGCCATGTGTCATGTTGAAGCTGCACTCTAAGTAGAACTTCTACTTGAGAATTTCTACTTAGCCATCTCGAATTTCTAAGTAGAACTTCTACTTAGAAACTTCTACTTGGTTATCTAGAATATTTAGTACTTAGAAAATATTCTGGTCTTCAACTTGAAACTTCAATGCACATCTTGAACTTGTGATATCTTCATGTCTTCTTTATTCTTCACCAAGCTCTTGAACATGGATCTTTATTACTGACATAAACATGCTATCAATGTCCTGACACTTGATGCACTGGTCTGGTTCATAAGTGACTAGTCTTGATAGTGTTTTTGCTTCTTGAATAAATTACCATATCCAATTAGTAATGTGGCTTTCCAATATTTGCTTTCCTTCTTGTTCACTTGAAATCAATTAGTCTTATTGATACTGATAGTTATGATCTTGATTCTTGGTATTTCAAATCACTGAGGCATGAACAACTTTGACTTGAACTTCTCTCAATGATTTCTTCTTGGCTTGATCATATTTAACATGTTGAATTGTATCAATTACCTTGTCTTCATTTAGTGTTGATTTCTTTGTGACTTCTTGTTCTTGATTGTCTTCTGGTTAAGTATCTTTTCCTTTAGTTGAGTTACATTAGTTATAGTGTTACAAGTTTACACACTCTGCCTTTCAAGCAGGCTTACCACGAGATTATTGGACTAAGCCACATGCTCTCCCTCAGCAGTATGTGATAGAAATTCAAGACTGTCAGTTCAATTTAAGTCTGGAAACTTACACTACAAATCCACATGACCCGGATCACCCAGATATCAGGCTCCACAAAAGACCGCCACAGAGGTTCTATAAAAAGCTTCCAGGACAAGATTGTCATATTCTTATCTCTTCAGGAAGTGATGAAAGCAGTGACAGCAGCGATGAAGACATGACGTGGAGCCAGGACCCTTTTTCGTCAGGGGGAAAAGCTAGTTGTCATTATTATTAAAGTTATTATTAAAGTTATGTCATTATTAAAGTTAAAATTGTGTAATCGAATAAAGTTGTACATTCGAATATCACTTTATCTGATGTGACGATGGGGCCCAATGCATACCAGGCATCAATAATGTGAGATACGTGTGTGTTGTGTAAGTTAGCTTCGTTGGTAAGTTTGTCTAGAAGCGTATTCTGTAAGCTTCTAGTGGTGTGTAAAGTAAGATTCTTATCTGATAAGATAAGGTACGTGTCAAGTGTGTCTTGTAAGATTTCTGTAGAAGTGTGTCGAGTAAGCTTCCCCAGTTGGCTATAAATTGGGAAGCCTTGTATCAGTTTAAGGCGGCATCCTAGCCTTAGACATATTTCGATGATATAAACTTGTGTGTTCATATATCTCTCTAAGTGTTTTCTACTTCTTGTATATACTTTCATTCCGGTTCTAATCTTCTTGTTCTTGTAATGTAACCTGCTTAGTGGTTGTACCTCAGTAAGTTGTAATCTGGTATATAATATCTAAACTAGCGTAACAGCCCGTGCAAGGCACGGGCCTGTATATGAACGCCTTTAATTTTATTTTAAGGAAGATGTTGGTGATTAGTTTATTAATATTTATATTGTGTATTCGTAATTTTGAGATTATAATATATATATATATATATTATATATATATATATATGGGCTTTTTCTCAAATACAAACTAATCTAAAAATAAAAACTAAAAACCACTATCCCCACACCCTATTTTACTATCTCCACATCATATTTTACTATCTCCACCCCTATTTGACATCACCCACCTTCAATATGACATCATCATGCCACCCCCAACCCCCAGTCCCTCCCCTACCCCCCCCTCTTCCGACACCATCATCACCACCGGCACACCACCACCGACGCACCACCACCTCCATCTTCCTTTTTCGGCCACTGGCCCCGCAGGGGCTCCGATTGCACCACCAATTTCCGATTTCGATTTCAGATCTGCTTCTTTCCTATTATTAATTATGTTACTACAAATAATTTAGTGATTTCTAACTTCATATCGTGATCCTCTCTTAATCTATTGATTCAGAACATATATGCTCGACAAATGGGTTTTGTGCTGAAGCTTTTGTTATAGTCGGTGATTTCCACCATATAAATTAGTGATTTCTGTAATATAAACGGCTGATTCCTATAACATAATTTAGTGTTTTCTTAATTTTTGGTATATATCCAGTAGAAATCATTGATTCCAATACATTTCCTTTGTCGGAATCTATGACGGCGGCAATAGTTTTTAAGCGTTAATCTTACTTGCTGTAGGGGTGCTTAACTGAGAGATATGCATAAAGTGATATATATGTATATATATGTATGTATATATACAACTTCAGATGTATGTAATGGTGAAGAATGGGAGGGGTACGGTGAAAAACGGGGCAGGGGCAGATTGGATGAGTTGGTTGAAGAGAGAAGGAGATAGTATGGTGGTGATCGATGACTGGCAAGGTGGTAGGGGTGGTGATGGTTAGCAGCAATGGTAGGAATTTTGTCTTTTTTTGGGCTGGGCCTGTTATATTTATGTGGGCTGGATCTGGTTTCTAGTTTTTATTTTGAATTGGTTTGTAGTAGAGTATGACTCTATACATATGAAAAGTAAGAATCTTACTATGGAGTAGTTGAAACCACAAATATATTAGTATCGAGTTTTCTTTGTTAATACGTAAAAGCCCGTGCATCACGGGCCTAACATATATCGAAATTATTACTCGCACGAATTTTTATAGATATCAAAATAAATTTGTAACAAAAAAATAGTAGAAGATAATACTTAAACCTTATATTAGATTTCTACAGCAATTTTGTAATGTTTTTTTTTTTTGTCAAAACAATTTTGTAATGTTGCATTAACATTTTCATTAATAAATTTTTTCTTTAATTTTAGATTTTACAAAATTTGGATAGATATCTATATGATAAAAATTAGATGATTATTTGTAATTTTTAAAATATTAATTTAATATTAAATGACGTGAAATGAACTTTATCAAATTAAACAAATGAATATAATATAAAGAATCATTTTAACATAATTATTTGTATATAACATAGACGTACATGTTGTGATTTTATGAAATAACTTGGGTATCGGTATAAAAATACTTTTGAATTATATTTTAACTTAAAACGAATCATTTATTCAAAAAAAAGACTTAAAATGAATCATGTTCCATGTATATTATATATAAATTTTAAAAAAAATATTTATCTTCTTTCAAACAAATCTAATAACCATATACTTTATCAATTTGATTCTGACTAACCATTTATATATTTGATTATGTTGGGGTTCGTCCCGAATTCCTAATTAAGTTAAGAATCTTGTTATGAGCAGAATTCTAATTAGTGATAATTGAGGTAATTCTTATTTTAGTAGGAATATTAATTGTGGAAGGATTTCTATCCAAGATAAGAAAAGATGGTAATTGTCACAAATAGAATTTGAAATAGAATAGGATTAGAAATTTGTGGTGCCAATAATATAGAT
Source organism: Saposhnikovia divaricata (assembly GCA_036435485.1). Taxonomy (NCBI): domain Eukaryota; kingdom Viridiplantae; phylum Streptophyta; class Magnoliopsida; order Apiales; family Apiaceae; genus Saposhnikovia; species Saposhnikovia divaricata. The sequence goes on along the minus strand of CM071594.1, from coordinate 128,787,343 downwards.
ATTTGTAGGGGTTTTGAAGCATTGCAAAAGTTAGAGAGTTGTGTGCGTGCGATACACAATAGAGAACTTTTGTGGTCAAGGTGAGGTCATTGTATTCAAGAATGTTGAGTGAGGGAGCGACTCCAATCTTATAATATATTCATATTTAGTGGATTTGTGGTTTTACCCTCCATTGAGGGGTTTCCACGTTAATTTGTTATGTTATTTACTTTCGTGTTTGTTATTGTGTTTGATTAACGCTGATCTATAGTGGATGCGATCCTAACAGATTAATCTAATTATCAGTCTTTATTATATTGTATATGTAATAATAGCTATTTAGATATATGAATTTAAATTTTAGATATATTTATATATAGTAAATAAAGATTGTCTCTGTATATTAAAGAGAGCGAAAAAATGGAAGTAAGTGGATAAATTTAATTATTCACTTCATCTCATCATTGATTATTAATAGGGTGCGTAAGTAGATTTATAATTGTGAGTAAAGTTAAAAATTTGAAGAAAATGTGAGTAAATAATGACTTAATGAGAATGTAAGACATAGTAAAGTTATTAAAAATTACATATCATTTTGTAGGATAATAAAAATGAAGTGTACATTCGGAAAAGAATATTGTTAAAAAATAAGAGTGACGAATAAAGGACATGAAAATAATTATTATTTAATTTAATAATAATTTCAAGACTGCTTTTTTTAATTTTAAAATATTCTTAAGAATAAATAATGAGATGTAATACATATTATATGTTACTTATATTAGATTAAAGTTTTATTTTATATTTTATGTATCAACGCATGATTAATTCAAATAAAATATAATGAAAGATATAGTATGTTTAAAATGAAAATTATAACAATTAATAACATAATTGATATGTATTTAACCGAAAAAATATAAGTAAAGTAACAATTATAATTTAATTAAAAATATAGTAAGGCCATTATTTTACAGAATATTCTCTTTTATAGTGTGATACAGAAAACATTGATCAACAATAGAATTTTTTGAATAATTTTAAAATTATGTTTAAAACAAAAAATTTGTTTATAACATAGAACAAATATTATATAAAAAAATTTAACACTTAAAAGATATAACTCTATATCATATATTCTTTCGGAGTGAATATAGTAAAATACAGAACTTTGAAAATTCAAAAAAATGGAATTAAATAAATATTATAAGTTAATATTTTATTTACTCAAAGGTTAAAATAAGAAAAAGTATAAGATAAGGGAGAAAATGTGATTTATGTAGTAAGATTTTTAAAATGTAACCAAAGCTCATCATAGCACAATGGTTAAGACATAAATTATTAGGGGAAGGTGAAAGGTTCGATTCCCAATATTTGCATAAATTTCTACTATTTTTTGTATAAAGTATGTATAGAAGGCATTTTTGTAAATTTTAAAATAATAGGGATAAAAGGGTAATTTCACAAGCAATTGTTTGGCATATTTTACCCTTGTGTTGCCTTATTATATATAGTAATAGAATAGATAGAATGTGTTTTTCCGGTCAATCTTCCATCTCACCGTTCTGTCCATCCCCTCCATTTCTAGTCAATCTGCATCCCCCCAACACCCTTGTCAACCTCCTCTTCAACCCCAGCCCCCACCCTCCTTCCCTCCGCCCGTTCGTCCCCAGAATCCGTCCATCCTTCGCAGCAGTCCCCAACTCCATCCCCCCCCTTTCTCGTTTAATCCTTCTCTCTCTCGCCCCCAATCCCTCCATCCCTCCGTCGACATTTTACAAAACAAAACATAACAAACCTCAAAAACTCAAAGCCAACATCAAGTCTCTCACACTCGTACTCTCCCTCCCCTCTCTCGCTTGTCTTTCTCTCGTCCTTTTTCCCTTCATCGCTCTCTCTCAACCCGCTTCTCCCACCTCAATCTCCTCAACCCCGTCGACCTCACCCAATTCTTCCCCCCTCCCCCCATCTGTTTTCCCCTTTACCCCCTCGCTATTTTCTCCGTTGCCCCCTCCTTTTTTCTCATCTTTGTTTTCGTTCTGTATTTTCGTTGTCCATTGATCTGTTTGTTGATCTGATCTTTGTTTTTTGGTTCTGTTTTTTGATCTGTATTTGTTTTGTTTTTTGGTTCTGTATTTGTTTTTTGTTTTTTTGTTTGTATTTGTTTTTTGTTTGTATTTGTTTTTTGTTTTTTTTTGTTTTTTTTGTTTTTTCGTTGTATTTTGTTTTGTTTTTTGATCTGTTTTTTGTTTTTTGTTTTTCGTTGTATTTTGTTTTTGTTTTGTTTTTTGATCTGTTTTCTTTTTTTTTTTTTGGTCTTTACTTCTCGTTTGCTGTTTCCGGTTCTTTGTTTGCGCTGGTTAATTTGGTTTGTCGATGTTGCGTAATTTGCGTGTTGGGAGTTTGAATTTAGGTACCTTGACGGGCAAATTTCTGGAGCTAGTGGACGTGTTGAAGAAGCGAAGAGTGGATGTGGCGTGTATCCAAGAGACGAGGTGGAAGGGGGCGCGGTCAAGAGAAGCGAACGGGTATAAATTGTGGTATTCAGGTCTTGCTAGCTCGAGGAACGGAGTGGGTATTCTTTTGGCGGAAGACCTAAAAGACAACGTCGTGGAAGTGAATAGATGCAATGACAGGATCATGGCCGTCAAGGTGGTGGTGGGGGAGATTGTGGTGAATGTGGTGTGTGTGTACGCCCCACAAGGCGGTTTGGGTGACTCTGAGAAGGAGGCTTTTTGGGTCTGTTTAGACGGGCTGGTAGGAAGTTTTCCTGCAGACCAATTTTTAGTGTTGGGTGGTGATTTCAACGGTCACATTGGCGAGAGGTCAGATGGTTTTCCCATTGCACATGGGGGTTTTGGCTTCGGGTCTAGGAATGTCGGTGGGTCCGCACTGTTGGAGTTTGCTACGGCCCAGGAGTTGGTAATTGTGAATTCTGTTTTTCAGAAGAGGGCTGAGCACCTCATCACCTTTAGTAGTGGGGGACGCAGCACTCAAATCGATTACTTACTTGTGCGCAGCCGGGACGCTAGAGCATGCGTGGACTACAAGGTGTTCAGGAGTGAGGCGTGCGCATCCCAGCACCGGCTGTTGGCCATGGATCTATCCATGGGGGGTCGAGTTGTTCGCAGGAAGAGAGAGTTTAGACCTAGAATCCTTTGGAAAGACTTGAAGGGCGAGAAGGCGGCGGAATTCAGGGAGGCTATACTCAACGAAGGTTGTTTTGCGAGTGGTGGAGATGCTAACTTCAGGTGGACCAACATGGCAAAGGCCATTCGGAGTGTGGGCGAGAAGGTGGTGGGGGTTTCCTCAGGTAGGTTCAGTGGTCATAAGGAGTCGTGGTGGTGGAACGAGGAGGTTCAAAAGAAGGTTAAGGCTAAACTTGCGCTCTTTAAAAAGCTTTTATCGATCTGCGCAGGGCCGGAGAGGATTCGGAAGATGGAAGCATACAAGGTGGCGAGACGAGAGGCAAAAAAGGCAGTGGCGAAAGCTAAAGAGGAGGCATATGAAGGGCTGTACAAGCGCCTAGATACCAAGGAAGGAGCGAATAGCATCTTTAAGCTAGCTACAGCTAGGGAGAGAGGGAGGCGCGACCTGGGTTCTGTTAAGTTTGTTAAAAATGATTCAGGCCAAGTGTTATTGAATGAAGATGCTATTAAGGAGAGGTGGAGTTCGTATTTCCATAATCTTTTCAACGAGGCTAGGAGGAGTGGTGCCGGTGTGGAACAAGCGGTCTCTCTTTCGCCGGTGATTTCCTTCGATTCTTGTGAGCGCATCAGCAAGGATGAAGTCAAGGGTGCCTTGCAAAAGATGGCTAGAGGGAAGGCGGTTGGTCCGGATCTTATCCCAATCGAGGTTTGGCTTTGTCTTGGTGAGGTTGGCGTCCAATGGCTAGCAAATCTGTTCAATGTTCTTCTCTTGGGTGCTAAGATGCCAGCTGAATGGAGGCGTAGTGTTGTGGTCCCTTTTTTCAAGAATAAAGGCGATGCTCAAAGTTGTAGTAACTACCGGGGTATTAAATTACTCAGTCATACTATGAAACTTTGGGAGAGAGTGGTTGATAGTCGGATTAGAAGAGAAGTTGAAATCTCAGAGAATCAATTTGGATTTATGCCTGGGAGATCGACGACCGAGGCCATTCATCTCGTTAGACGCCTTATGGAGAAGTTCAGGGAACGTCGCAAAGACCTCCATATGTTGTTCATTGATCTTGAGAAGGCTTATGATAGCATCCCCCGTGAAGCTATTTGGAAGAGCCTTGAGGAGAGGGGAGTGTCGTCGGCGTTCGTTAGGGTGATTCAAGACATGTACTCCCAAGCTAGTTCTTGCGTGCGGACCCTAGTGGGGGACTCCGGGTTTCTTCCCTGTTGAGATGGGGCTACATCAGGGGTCGGCCCTAAGTCCTTTTCTATTCGCCCTTATCCTTGATGTCATGTCGCGGGGGATTCAAGATGCTGTCCCTTGGTGCATGCTCTTCGCGGATGATATCGTGCTAGTGGCGGAATCGAGGAGGGAGGTGAACGAAAAATTGGAGGTTTGGAGATCTACTTTGGAGTCCCAAGGGTTACGTATGAGCCGTTCTAAAACCGAGTATCTCTAGTGTAACTTCAGTGGTGAGGCCAGCGAAGAAGGGGTGGAGGTTAGGATTGAAGACCAGATCGTCCCGCAGACGGATAAATTCAAGTATTTGGGTTCGATCATCCAGAAGGAAGGTGAGATTGAAGCCGATGTCACGCATCGTATCAAGGCTGGGTGGCTAAGGTGGAGGGCAGCGTCAGGGGTAATGTGCGATAAGAAAGTCCCTTTAAAGTTGAAAGGGAAATTCTATAGAGCGGCTATCCGTCCTGCGATGTTATATGGTTCTGAGTGTTGGGCGGAGAAGAAGGCCCTCGTAAGCAAGTTGGAAGGGGCTGAAATGAGGATGTTGCGATGGTCTTGTGGGCGCACGATGTTGGACAGAATCCCGAACTCGGTGTTTAGGAGCGAGCTTGAAGTGACGCCTTTTTCTGCGAAAGTTAGGGAAGGAAGGTTGAGATGGTTCGGCCACGTCCGTAGTAGGCTGGCTGAAGCCCCAGTTAGGAGGGTCGAGAGTCTTGCGGTTGTTGGGGCGAGGAGGAGAGGCAGGCCGAGGAGGTCGTGGGAAGAGCAGCTAAGGATGGATTTGAAGGCCTTAGACTTAAATGAGAACATGCTCGCGGATAGGTGTTCTTGGAGGCGGCGTATCAGAGTGGTGGATACCCTTTTAGGATGTGGCTCTGTTGTCGAGAGCCTCAGAGTTGCCTTGTCTCGGTTAGCGATTTTTTAGAAGTTCGGCTTTAGCGTTCTCACATTTCGTTTTTAGTGTCTTCTGTTTTCTTGTTTTGCAGTTGCAGGAGCTTGGCTCGGTGTTATCTCTGTGCGGGATTTTTCGTGTGGTTGGAGCGCTTCAAACTAGGAGTATCATAAATCCTCGCAGGTATGTATGCCCCATGTGGAGAACGCCATGGGCCTCAGGTATGTCATTGTCCATTTCCGTATCATTTCCGTTGTATTTACCACACTCTTTGTATGTCGTGCACTTAGCCGAGGGTCTCCACGGAAACAGCCTCCCTGCTCTAAAAGTGGGGGTATGGTCTGCGTACAACCTACCCTCCCCAGACCCTGCTCTGAGCGGGATATACCGGGTATGTTTGGTTTGATTTAGATAGATAGATTTTCAAACTAAGTCTACTTTCTTTCGCAATCTCAAAATCAAAAAAATATAAATTAATCAGCACTGAGCTTCATTTCCAGTTTCTACATTATAATGGAGATCAACACTCTTACCGGTACAGACGATTGGTTAGCCCGAGACAAGATCTACCACGTCATCTTCTGCTTTTCCATAAACGTCGTCGTTTCAGTCATCGCTTATCACTCTTCCTACTCCTTTCTACGACGTCGTTTCATCTTCCTCGGCTCCGTTCTCTCTCTCGCTGCTGGCGCCGCCAAAGAGATTGGCGACCAGCTAGGCTTCTTCCATTCCGCCGGCGCGTCGTCCCGCGATGTCGTCGCCGATATCTTCGGCGTAATTCTCGCTGTGATTGTGCTTACTGTATCGAAACGGCGTCGTAAGAGTAAAACAAGTGAAGATGAAGTTGAGGGACAGGAAATGGTCTGATCACGAAACCCTAGGTATATTAAAATTAAAATTTTGTGTTTGTATTTTTTTTTATATAATTATTAAATTGAAATTTTAGATGCATATTTGTAAAATGAAGCTATTTGTCGGCAAGGTTGTCTCAGTTGGTTAAAGAGAGGTTATTTCGGTCACAGGTTCGACTCCCATGGGAGGCGGATTTGTGATTATGCCGCCTGGGGCAGAGCCTGTCGCACTTGTGCGGTTTGCCTTGGATCACGTGGTTTGCAGGCTATTTTGTGAGCCCATGGGTTTACCCAGAGCGCACCCGAAGGCTAGCGGCTGCTGGTTCCCATGTTAAAAAAAAATGAAAAAAAATGAAGCTATTTATCGTAGCTTGGAATTTTTTTGATTAATTAATCCTAGATTGGTTAGTAAACGCGATTTAATATTACAATATGCCCATCTTGATTACGAGTATGTAATGTACTTCATTTCGAGTCTAGATTAGTATTCAAATTTTTCAAGAGAGAGGGGTTAGTCGATTTGGGACTTCACCCTCCCCTGGTCCCATCTCCCCTGATTAAAATGAGTACCTCTGTAATAATTAGTAGTAAGTGATTTGGTCTCTGAGGCTACTGCTTTAGAGAGGTTTTACTGTAAGTGAACATCTACAAAAAGGACAGCAGTGTTAGTTAACCTTATTTCTTAAAGATGTTGTTTTGAGGGGTTCAAGTGAGTGTTTCTAGGGTTCAAGAGTGAGTTAACCAACTAACCAAAAACAATGAGTGAGCAACACTTTACTTTATTTAACAAATCTGTACTTTTGTTATTGGATTACATGAAATTTAACTACTCACGCACACATATGTTTCCATAGAGATTCGAACACTTGACCTATGTCCTCTCTGTATTTACTAGGTTACAGTGTTGGGGATAAATGGAATTTCTGTAATGACTATTATTATTTGAGAGATGACATAGTAATTGTAAATTTTTTTGGGATGCGATAAATATAGCGTACAAGTATGAGAGAAATGAATGGAGGATTGGAAGTAATTGAGCTCCACAACTCCTAAGAATCAAGGATGTGATAAATTATGAGTGGCTTATTTTTCGAGTTTCCTTTTGTATATGATTAGTCAGATATTACAGACTAGATATATAATGTCGAACTGTACAAATCATGATCATGACTTTAAAATTTGAAAACTAGCAATGCCCACCCTTTATAAGCCTTATTAGCGATACCGACACATCTTTGAAGTTAACTATCTACTTTTAATTTTGGAATTTGTTTAGCAACTGAAATACTATTTCCAATCACATGATGTAATAATTTAATCATGGCCTTCAGTGTTTGTTATGTTTGCTATAGATGTAGGTGTGATCAATCAGTCACCTTCAAAGTGGTGATCTATTGTTGGAGGCGTGGCACGCTTCTTGTGGTCTTTCTCACGCAGCCTTACCACATAGTAAGCTCCTGCTCCTGCTCGAGCGCCAAGCACCGGACCAGTATTGTCCACCCATATGCCTCATATGCTTGCAGCTATTGCCATTTGCAAGCCTTGAAGTTTTGGCTGCACTCATTGAAGCTCGTGTTTGTGTACGACGCAAGATTCCAAGGTTACAGTCTTCTAATATATACATTGGCTAATATGGCTTCTGTACCTTCAGGTGTGTCTTTGAGTTTGAATTTGGTTCCAAACTCAGGAAAACCGTAGAAGTAGTTAAAACAATGAGACATGTTCCTTAGGTTCGTCGTCATAATACTGATTCGATGTTGATTTTTATTTTAGTTAAAGTTGATAATTTGCTTGATACCATAGGATCTTGCGGGGTTGAAAATTTAACATCCACAAACACACACACACACACACACAAACACACTTCTACATATTTTGTACTATTTGTGTTGTGCTAGTATATAGACATCAATAAGATAGATGACCCCAGTAGGCCAACTACCAACTTCAGATTTACATCTGTCAAATTTTGTTGTGTGTGTTGAATCTGAGCATCTTATGATTATCATTTTCAGTATTTTAAAATCAGATAAATCACCTGATTATATCTAGCTAAGTAGCTAACCAAAGATTGGGCGTTAGATATTACACAATAACTCTAGTTCATGGGTATGGCTGTTTAGTGTTTGTTAATAAAAGAGCACTTCATTAAAATAGCATAGAACTTGGTCACATGCGTGCACACACATTTTACTTCTGTGTAGCTTTGTAATCACAAATTAGAAAAACTGTAAAGTGTCCAAAAACTAACCATTGTCTTGGTGTTAACACATCACATCAAATATGAATCCTAAGGTAGGGATATTCTCTGTTTAGGGAAGAATATGCATTGTTGTATTGAAAGATGAAATGCACATTATCCTCGGTTAACAGACATGTTTACAGTCTAAAACATGGTTTCAAATTCAGACCTCTTCCATTCTGAAAAATAGAAAAATCATCTGACCTTATATGGATTGTCAAGCTTAATGGTTTCGGGTTATCGGTTGTTTTGTACATATGGCAGCACTTCCTGTTCTTCTCAATAGGTTATAGGATCTATACTTTGTAGTTTTATCGAGTAGAGCGAGACTCTCCTGGAAGGAGTTTATGCCCAAGACTCTCATGCTGATGAGATCTTGGTGCTTTTGTCGAAACCCAATTTGTTTCCACTTTTGTGTTTCAATGTGTAACACAAACTAGAAATTTACTATAATTTATGATGGACGGACATTCTGACAAAGAATCTCTTAGAACACTTAATATATTTTGATTACCATATACATAAATAAACTGAGTTAAAAAATACAAGTTCAGCTTATAATATTTTAACATAAACAACCTATAGTGAAAGAGCGTGCTTGGAGTTCGAGCATCGGTGACAACTGCTGACAACAATCATAAGGTTGATGACAACTAATAATGAGGATCAGGGCCGGCTCCGACGAGTAAAAGGCCCCATGCGAAAATTTTAAAATAGGCCCCATCCAAAAATTTGAAACAAGTATTATTTATTTTAACGTTTGGCTTGTATACTAGGTACATGACTAGAATATAAACTTTGGTTTAGGAGGTCACAATTTATAGGTTCAATCCATTTCTACTGCAAAATTTTCCAATATTTTTAACTATTTATATGTAACCTTGTTTGTGCATAATTTTCTTGAATTTTTCTATCATTTTTTCAGAAAAAATACTAAATGCTTGTCTTTGACCCTCGTTTTTGCTTACTATTTCGGAAAAAAAAATCATAAATTAAATTTTGAATAATAATGTATGTATTGTAAATATGATTTCGAACATAGATTTAAAATTATTTCAATTATTAATTATTGTGGCCCCTTGTTTTTTCTTTTTGAATTTGTCAGTATCTACATGCAAACTCTTCTTATTTTTCCTCTTTTTATTTTTGCACTTGATTTTTGCACTTGAAGGAGCTCCTAGTTCGACAATTCGCTTTGCCCCTTAAATGAAAGAGTTCCATAATATTATTAATTGATTATTTGGTCGTTTGGGGATGAAACAACCAGAGAAAGTTGACTTCCTACATAATCTACCTCCCAACATAATCTACCTTCCAGATGGGGTTTATAATTCTATAGAAGGTTGTGATAATTTGGTCTTTGTGATTACAAAAAATAGATATGTTAGTGGTATTTTCCAAATATATATTATTAAGTTTTTTTATTGTTTATTATATTATATATAGAAACTAATAAACATATATATACAACAAATTTTTTCTAAAAAAAATAGCCCCCCTATCCAACGGGCCCCATGCCATTGCATGTTTGGCATGGGGTCAAAGCCGGCCCTGATGAGGATGAAGTCTTCCTCTAGACTATTTCGGTTGTGATATGGACTCGTTCTTTAGACACTATGTTAGAGCAAATTTAAGTTTATGTTAGAATAAAACTTCAGACTTCATTGTTTTTCTCTTTTTACCCATAGCAACATCTATCTTTTCTTGATCACCCAGTTTCGATAAAAAAGAAATTAGCCAAGGGAAAAAGAAGACCGTACAAGGATTCTATACAAAATGGTTAGCCTGCGTATATATGGCAATCTGTACTAGACTAGATTGAGCAATATGTTAGCTCGCTGGGAGTCTCAACGTTTTAATCCTTTTCAATTGGTAATCCTAGTGAGTAGTGACAATCTTGAATGAATGCAAGTTTCTAGCCCGTGCATGCTGTGTGTGTGTGTGTTTAGTTTCATGGATAAGAAGCAGGCACACACATTACAGTTCTTTGTCGCAGGAAATCTGAGATTAGAAAAGTTGTAAAGTGTCCAAAAACTACCCATCATCTTTTTTGGCCAAGTGATTATTGTATTAACCCAACAAAATACTTAAACTAGGGCGTACCCTGCGACAACTAAAAATAAGAACCTCCATATCAGTTAATCAGTCATCACTCCAGACAACTAGAACAGTCAACAAGTATCAACTACAACTAAATGATTACATCTAATATAAAGACTAATTAAATGAGAATCCCTCCTGGTGGCTTGTTTGAATTTCTTGCAGCAAAACATCTTCCCCTGAACCATCTCCTTTGTCTCGCCAATTATATGATTTCCATGTCTTTGTTTCCCCGGGTTATGTAACCTATAATTCCTTTCATACCAGACTGGGGTTAAGCAATATAATACAAGGCATAATTTGTATCTGATGGATTATAAGGTTGCGTTGTAAGTTCACATTCATATTGAGTCATGAAATAGACCAGCTGCGGAGATAAAAGTTATCTGACCACCAACATGGATTGTGCAGCTTGATGGGATTGGGCTGGTAGTTTTGTACACTTTCTTGCTTTTAGGTTCTGTACTAGTAGTTTCGTTGTGTAGAGTGAGGCTCTCCTTGAAGGACTTTATACCGAAGATATTCTGCTGCTCGTATCGAAACCTGATATCCTTCCACGTTTTCATTTCAAAGTCCCACATGAATAATAAAGTTGAATAATCAATGGAGCTTGACTTAATTTTATTGTTGAACCCTATTCTTGGACCATTTCAATTTTAATGTCGAACTTCTTTTCCCACAAGTAAAAGCCCTTGTCGTCCTGTTTCAATACCCACATCACTAAACATTCATATTCCTTACGATAGAAATCCAAAACAACTATTGATTCTTCATATGCTTCCATAGTCAAGGTGTGGCCGTACATATTTTCTTCAGGAATTATGATTTCCCCTATTGTCTCGTCACTCAGATCAAAAGATGTAATATTCTTTGCATTATTGAAAATATACAGAGCACCTCTAAGAAGTTGAGGATCAGAATGGTGAGTGATATTATGTCTGTCACAGTATATAATCTCCCAACGATTGATACTCAAGCTATAAACTTCAATGCTGAAAAACAGGCGTTTTATAACATTAGTAGTTATAATCTTTATCACCTTATAATCATCATTGTCATACCCAAAAAATAAACACACCCCACTAGGGGCATCAATGGACATGCTAGAATCAGGCAACCGTTTTAATTTTCTGACAATGGGGTTCCATAAATATATAGGGCTGTCTAGTGCCAAGGTTTCATCTGACAAACATAATAATCCATTACATATTCCGTAAATAATTACCCTACACTCATTTGTTCTACAGAACGACTTCGCGATGTAGCATTCTTCCCAATTAAAAGTTTCAACATCAGAGCATGTTTTATTGTTTACGAGATATAGTGAGTAGCAAACACTATGGTCGAATAGGAGATATTTGTTTGCGTTTAAGGATGTTTTCGCATAGGCATTCACAAAAGACTGGTTGCTAATGATTCGAAACCATATTTTGCAAACACACCTGAAACGCAGAAGATAATCAACAGGTTGTAAAAAAATTGAAAACAACACCTAGAGGGGGTGAATAGGTGTTTATAGCTAACAATCCTAATTTATGAACTGTTTTAAAAATTACTACAAACAGCTTGCTGTTTGTGTTTTATCAGTTTGCAAATGGTACGCAGTTTGTAACTAAAATGCAGAAAATTGAAGAACACAAGATATTTTAGCCAGGTTCGACCTCTAAACCCCTATGGTCTACGTCCTGGTCCCTTACCAACTTGGTAAGAGAATATATTATTGATCAAATATAAACCAATTACAAGATCCAACAATATATCTCCCTTACACCCTTGTTGCTTACAAATGGCTTGCTGTTTCCTATGCTGAACTAGCTCTCTAAGCAATACTTCCCAAGTATCCTTCTCTAGCCTAGTTCGATCCACCCTAAACCTTAAGCCAACCTTGTACAACAACAAATCAATTACAACTTGAACAATACAAAGATTTAAATAAATACAACTCAACCTATGAACCCTCTGAATATATATATGCGTTATATAGGGGTTTGAAAGGTTTAGAAAGATTTTGCAATATAAGCTTGGTGGTTGTTTATAGCTGCACTTGATAGATATTCAATAATAGATTGGAACTGAGCAAGAATAGCCCTTAAATAGATGAACAAGAATATTTTGAAATCAAGCTTGAAAGGCTCCAACGGTATGAAAATTCTTGAAGCCGTTAGAATTAATTTTGTTGAAGATGAAATGATGAAGCTTGAATATCAGTTGAGAGAGGAAGAGAGGAACGTGTATAGCAGGAGGAATATTTGTTATGATGAGGAAGACAAGCCCATGTGGTTGTCTTGAGTGGAGGTTATTAAATAAGGAAAAAGTAGAATATTACTTTCCTTATTAAAAGCAAAGGAATATATTGTCCCCCAATATGTTTGATATATGAGTGCTGGCATGTTCAAAATAATTTAAGAGGACCCTTACAATATTCCTAACAATATTTCCATTGCATGTTCCTTGAAGAACTCAACGGTTCTTTATTTCTGTCCGACACAATCAGCTTGCTGTTTGTGAAACTGGCGTGCTGATTGTCCATGCATTCGGCTTGCTGTTTGTGACAGATGATAGGCTATCTTCATATACACCTGGCTTGCTGTTTGTGACAGACAGTAAGCTATAGGACCATTCAAAACCAGGTTAGAACATATACCAATGGCATGTTGTTTTATGAAACTGGTATGCTGATTGTCCATGCATTTGGCTTGCTGTTTGTGACAAACTGATTATGCAATCAGTAAGCTATAGTACCAATATTCCTAGCAATGTTCCCGTTGCATGCTCCTTGAAGAACCAATCTGTTCATTAATTCTGGCAGACACAAACAGCTTGCTGTTTGTGAGACTGACACGCTATTTCTGATTGGCTTGCTGTTTGTCCATGAATTTTGCTTGCTGTTTGTGACAAACTGATTATCCAATTAGTAAACTAATTTTCCCTGCAAAACAAAGTTAGTACAGTACCGAAATAACATAGCAAGTTCATGTCAGCTTGCTGTTTGGTTCTGGTGAGCTGAACAGATAGATGGCTTTATACCTTTGCATTTCAATATCACCAACCAAGTTACCTGAGAGTATACTTATACATAGCAAACACATATATATGCAAATGATATATCAAGTGATTCAATCATATAATTGTAAGCTAGATGTAGTGAACCTAGTACAAGATAAGCAATCAGCTTGTTGTATATAACATCAAAACACACTAGGGTTACAATCTCCTCCTTTTTGATGATTATATACCAATATGTGATGAGCTAAAAACTTTCCCTTAATCATTGATCAATACTTCCTGCAAAACAAAATTAGATAAATTATTGCAATGCACCATTTGTATTCATCATCAAAATATCACACTAACAAAAATCTTCACCATCAACTCTTCTGCTAAATAAATCTTTTTAGGAGGTGCCATTGTTTATTAGATGAAGTTGATTTGCAAAGAATATAGTGATGAATGTAGATCGGAGTATGTATTGTAGCCCTTTAAATAGGTATCGTTTACGTACTTATAGGAGTGCTTATGTAGTGTCCTATTATATGTCCAAATCTTATTGTTAACTTAGTTGCCATAACAATTATGTCTAGAATTTTATACCAAAAAAGCAGTTTTTTTTTTTGCTTGTTTAGGTAAATTTAATTTTATATATGTTAAAATTTTAATAAATACGAAATCACTCTATAATACCACGTTTTTTAAATTATTCTTACGAATAGCACGTTCAATTGATTTAATTTATACACCAGAAAAGAAAGGTATTTTATTTTTTTTAATTTAAATTCAATCGATTCTTTATTTATTAATTTACATATATTCGAAAATTAATTTACCTTAGTAATATACATGCATTAGATTTGTTAGGACCTATATATTATACTTTTTTATTAGAATTTTATTTAGTTCAAATTCCAAAATCTGTAATATTGAAAGAATTTTTTTTAACCATAACATACCATGTAACTGCTACTCTGCTAGAATCAAAAGACAAGGGTTTATAAATCACAACTCTGAGGGAGGCAATTGACCAAGTTTATTGAAACATATTACAACCTCTGTAAAGAAAGTGAAGGTTGATACAGTTGGAACAAGAGGTCATTGGGCGCAAATATCTTATTTAGTTAAACATGTGTTGGTTAGCAATCAGTGCCGTAGCACACTCCAGGAATAATCAAACAACCACAGTTACCACAACAACCAGTAGGATTACCCAAACAAAACCCTCCATTCGGGATACAATTTTCACCCCCGTCGGCCACATTTCCCAGCTTTGGCAGAAGAAAGGATCTTGGCATTGGTGATTTCTTGTAATACGTTAGTCCGTCAGTGCCACGGACTATGAGTTCATTACCGACGATATTGTTTAATGGGGCAGTGATGCTGGTTTCAGCCGAAGCCATCGATGTCATAGTGGAGATCAGAACTACCATTAAGGATGCCAAAAAAAACTTCTTCATCTCCATTTTCTAATATCAAATGTACTGTTTTATATTTCAAATGTGCACTTCGTGAATCCTTTTATAGCCAAGTAATAGCTGGACTTTGTAGGTAGATCATACATTTTGTGAACAAGGGTAGTAGGTAAAGCGTCAATTTGGTATTTGATCAACTAACAGTTTCTTTTGCAATGTTAGTAGATGAAGCATGAATTTGTTTTTGATCAACGTACAACTACTTTTGCATGAAAGCATCGATTCGGAAAAATCACCAGGCTTATTGTCTTATTTTGAGTTGAATGGCACTAAGATTTAAGTTGTAATGGACATAGCCTAAATGCCATAATCCTTCCACCATATCCACTACTAAAACATTTATTTTCTACCCCTTTTCTGGATTTACAGTTATCTTTTCAACTGGTAATCCTAGTGAGTAGTGACAATCTTCGATTACTGCAATAAAAATGAACAATTAATGGACCATATCTTACTATCATTTACTATTTATGAAGGATCGACCACATTCAAATTCAGTGTCGAACTTCTTTCCCTGTGAGTAAAAGCCCTTTTCATCATTGTTATATTTCAGTACCCACATCACAAAATCTCATAAACAACTGTCGACTCTCCATATGCTTCCGCAGTCAAGGACCTGAC
The DNA here is from genome assembly GCA_036435485.1 of Saposhnikovia divaricata. Lineage (NCBI taxonomy): Eukaryota > Viridiplantae > Streptophyta > Magnoliopsida > Apiales > Apiaceae > Saposhnikovia > Saposhnikovia divaricata. The sequence continues at coordinate 128,771,815 of CM071594.1, read as the reverse complement.
ATTCTCAATTTCATTAGGAAATTCGTAAGTCATCGACTATTACAATTCAAAATTTTCCAACAAATTAGTGCTCAAAACTCATTATTGTGATATTCAAAACATAAAGAAGCACCACAGTAGGTTAATGCAATCTTCAGAATCTGGCGAAATCTTAGCTTTTCTGAGAAGGGGCTTCCATAAATGAATAATATTGTTTGTATTAAAGGTGTAATTTGACAAACATAACACCCCGTTGCACATTCCGTGCAATTTGATTACCCTCCAATATGTAGCACTACAGAACAGCGTATACTTCCGAATAATTAATTTCTACATCAGAACATGTTTAATGGTGGACCAGACATGATAGGGAGCAACCATTATGGTCGAATAAGAAATGGAGTAATTGTTTGCATTTACAGAGATTTTTTTTAATGGCCATCGCAAAGGACTTGTTGTTGCTGATTCAATACCATAATTTGCAAATTTTCTTAAAACGCATAAGAGACTTGACAGGTAGCAGCAGTAGTTGAATAATCTGTGGCAACAATTCTTAGGTAAGAGCGTAATGTAACTCCATCGAGACTTGCATTGATCAAATCTGGTTAGTCAGGTATCAGGCGAATTCAAATTCAGATTGTAAGGAAGCTGCCTTGTGAGCAAACTCGCAAACAAATGACCAAGAAACAGGGTGATGAAGCATTGTGCAGTTTGATTCGGGTTTGGCCTAAAACTGGAATCGAATTTGTTAACAAATATAAAATTAGTATATTATTCGATAGTCCTATAATTATGTTTATTGTTTTGTTAGAATAATCTTCTTTAATATTGTTAAATGTTGGTTATATAAGGCACTCTTATAATGTAATAGAAAAACAAATTTATTACAAATTTATAATAAAATCCTTATTTCTCTCAATACTTTATCAGAATGTTCACCTCTTTTGATCATTATTTCTGTCACATGCTCGTCATTTTCAATCATTCCTTTCTTGAAATATGCGGCTACTAGTATATTATAGGTATACATGGTTGGAGAGATTTTCATGTTCTCCATTTCTTGTACCAGTTGCTTAGTCTCTCCCCACCTGTTAAAGTTGCATAGACCAGTGAATTATAAGCTATAACATGATGTTTCAAGCCTTTTTTTTTTTTTAGCTAAATGATGTTTCATGCCTTTGTTGCACAAGGAATCAGCAATTCTGCCATACATTACTGCACTGGGTTTGCAAATTCCCATTTCCAATAATCTGATCAACTTTAGGGCCATGCATGTCTTTCGAGTTTCGCAAAGGCCATCAATAACACTGTCATATGTAACTACATTAGGTTCAACTTCTTTGAATGTGAAAAGCTTGTTGAGCAAGTCCCGGCTTCAACAATTTTGTTTACGGAAAGAAGCCCCCTTATGTGAGTAGTGTAAGTAACGACATGTCGTCAAATTCTACGCTTGATGATCTTACCCAACATAGACAAACTATAATCAACTTGATTTGAATGACAAGCAGCACAAGGCCTCATTTGAAACATTTGACCAAAGATAGACATAAGTCTAGAGAGCGATAGACGACGACGGAGTAACGTTTCAATCCAACCAGAGTAGCCAACAGATTATTGTAGTTGAAAACAGTAGCACAAGGCCTCATTTGAAGCATTTGACCAAAAGAAGATAGTGAACAATGGGTTGACATTCATGTACTTGAAATAATTTACGGTAATTTCTGTATATATTTGTGTTGTTCTGATTAAGGCAACAAGGTGTTTAAGATTGTATTGAAACCGAAATAACATGTTAGTCGATATTTTGATCTTACTGAACACTGAAATAATAAATAAATAAGATCGGTTTTTTTCATAAATACCCTAACATATAAATATTTTGTAAAAATACTATTATTTTAAAGTTCTTTTGCAAAAATACCTTCTTTTGAAAAAAATTTGCAAAAGTACGGGATTTAACTACATTCAATCAGATGCAACTGTTTTGAAAATTTAGTAAAAATATTATCTTATTTGTAATGGCTGCGCTAGGGGTGAGCAAAAAACCGAATTGAAACCGAAACCGAACTGAAACCGGCGAAAACCGAACCGAAAAAACCGAAACCGAAATCGAACCGGCGGTTGCGGTTTTTGATTTTTAAAAACCGAGACTTTCGGTTCCGGTTCCGGTTCCGGTTATAGGTTAAAACCGAACCGAATCGATTATTAAAATAAATAAATAAATAAATAAATATATATATATATATATAATTTATATAAATTTTTAATAGCATATAAAGATGAATATTCTCTGGCTCATTATCTGTACAATCTTACATAGTAAACATAGGTTGCATTTGTTGTGGAGTCTTGTAAGGACGAGGCTACCAATCCATGCACATAATTTGAGAGGCAACTTGTGTTGTGTTTCATGCTACGGAGATGTTTAGTACTAATAAGCAAGGGCTTCATATCTTGACCTAATAGTTCGTATGCAACCCAAAACAGTGCATTTTTTAAGTTTTGTTGTGTAAACTAATATATTGTTCTCATTTTTATTTTCATCCGGTTTTAAAACCGAAACCGAACCGTTACAAACCGAACCAGGGTTTTGAAACCGAAACCGAAACCGAACCCGAACCGGCGGTTGCGGTTTTCGATTTTAGAAACCGGGGATATATGGTTCCGGTTCCGGTTTTACCCTAAAACCGGACCGAACCGGCCCATGCTCTACCCTAGGCTGCGCGGCAGGTTGCATGTGTTTGCATTCAGTTGCATATGCAACTTAATGCAACTAAAAAATGTAATTTAAATTTTCATTTTTTTACCAACTTCCAGATCTATATAAGGGCTGAGCATCATCAAAAAATGAAAATTTAACTTTTAGTTTTTAGTTGCATTCAGTTGCATATATGCAACTGAATGCAACTAAAAATTGTAATTTGAATTTTCATTTTTTTTACCAACTTCCAGATCTATATAGGGGTTGAACATCATCAAAAAATGGAAATTTAACTTTTAGTTTTTAGTTGCATTCAGTTGCGTTTTTAGTTGCGTTCAGTTGCATGTAGTTGCATTCAGTTGCAACTGTTAGAAATCGAAAATTATGAGTGCCCTGCTTGGCCGGTGCAGAATAGATCGGAAGTGGGAGGGAGGAGGACGGAGATGGAGGATGGAGGGAGGAGATGTAAGGAGGAGGGAGGAGGGCGAAAAGAGGGAGAGAGATGAAATTTAGAAGCTATGACTCACCAAGTCATACAAACAATTACAATTAGAGAAATGAATAAAAATTGAAGAATGACACATTGAAGGTTTAAAACAAATCGCAGTGGGGCTGTGATATGATTGCCGCAACTGTCGTCGGTCTACTGCATAAAGCACAGGTAGGTGGGTACTGTATGGTTAGTAGATATAGAGACATGGACATATATTACCGTACTACCTCCGGTGTTCTAAAAAGTGAAGAAGAATGGTGGTTGAAAAAAATGGGATATATTTACAATTAAGATAGTATAAGATAGTATATTTGCAATTAATTTAAAAAGATAATATTTTTGCATAAAAACCTAGTATATTTGTTAAATTCCCTAAGATTAAAAGTCAAATACAAGAATTTATGTGTAATATTTATATATAACAATTTAAGTTTTTGGTTATTATAATAGATAAAAGAAATCTAAACTTTTTAGATAACTTCCTATAGTTATTAGCTCAACGTATGTTTGTGTGTGTAAATGAAACACCTGATTAAGTATTTAATAACTAATATAAATTAAGTGTGTTACCTATTAGTAAGATGATCTTTGAACTGGTTAACTCAATGCCAAAATTTATTTGGGCTTTTGAATCTGGTTGATAAAATACATTGTTATAATTGTGTTCTTCTAGTATTTGGTATTGTGTGTATGGTTGGTCTTTCTTTTGTAGAAGTTTATTTATGCTTTTGAGCAAATTTAATAAATCTATTAAAGTTCCTAGAAGTAAAAAAGTCTTAATTATTTTAATCATCCAAATCATTTCAACGGATATTATCACTATCAAATTTAGCGGTCGACAATAACTTAATAATGTTGTTATTCAAAAAAAAAAAAAAAACTTAATAATGTTGACAAATTATATGGATTGATAAAATTTTTACTGAACATGGAAGTCAAAATTTGGAGAATCTCGAAGAAAAGAAACACTCTATTTTCATACAAGCAAATTGGATAATTAGATCAAAATATATCTGTCAAAGGCGAACCATCTAGATGACTCACATGTAGACCTGACAATTCGGATAATCGAATTGGTTTCGGATGATAATCTCGGATCAGATTAATTTTTGGTTATGATATATTTCAATAAAGTTCGGATCGAATCGGTTCTGATTCGATTCGGGTCTAATTCAGATAAAAATCGAATAAAATTCGGTTTAGATCGAAATTCATTCGGATCCATTCTGATCATTACTTACTCATTATTATTATTATTATTATTATTATTATTATTATTATTATTATTATTATTATTATTATTATTATTATTTTGCTAAATTTATAAGTATATTAGAAAAAAAAAAAAGAATATACAGGGGTTAACCCTTGCTGAGGAACATAGAAAAAACTATCTAAGAACAATCTGGACTAAACTAACAAAAATTGCAATTAGAAAGCAACGAAAGACGGCAGAACAACCCAAACTAATAGTCGCATCTCTAATGGTAAAATATGTTAGTTAAATTCATCTATGTGTCACCTACATGGCATCTATGTGGCACATTTTAGATATTAGGTAAAAATTCAATACTCCAACAATTATCCATTAGCAAAAAAAATATAGATAACTAAAATTGGGCTAGCTACATTTGTAAAACCTCTAAATCTATTAGGTATAATTTTAGATAATTAATATAATTATACATAATACCATTGGAGTAAACCTAGAACCTCTTAGCTATAATTTTAGATAATTATCAATATATTATATTATAACTAACAAATATACATAACACCCTTGGAGATGCTCTAAGCTCTAAATGTTTCTATATTAGTACTAGAATTAAACCAAGTAGAGGATTGACATTCATCTTTGACATCCACCATGATGCCTGCCAAGCAGCTTTTTGAAATATACTCGAAATAAAAAAAAAAAATCAAAACTTGTTTTTCAGTTTGCAAATTTATTTGCGTATATTTTATCAAATTCCCGATTTGTTATAATTTCGTTTCACATTAACCTTATCATTTCAACAAAATCTTTTCGTTTTCAATAACTTGTTTTGTTTGAAATTTTCCAAAAAAATATCATTTAAAAGGTAAAAAAAGCTTAAATAAAAGTCTGATCTATATTTATAATGCAATGTTTATATTTGATTAATAAAGATTAAATAAATGTTGTAAGATCTAATTATTCTAATCAAATTCTAATTCTTTCTCAAATTTTAATTTTTTTTATCTATTTTTATTCTACTTTTAATATTTTTCCTGAAAGAATATGGATATACTGCAAAAAAATAATCTATTTTGTTGTTTTTTATTTGAAGAAACGTTAAAAAGGTTAAATTATACAATATTTATAGTTGAGGGGCAAAAATGCATGAGTTTTTCGTTTAAGGATTTATGTGTAAAATTTGTCATACTTCAAGGATCAAAATGTAATTCTGCATTATTAATGCTGAAATTACCCCTACCATTTTTAACGGTGACGGTCAAAGTAGACGGAAATGGTGCGAATTGTCGTGCCAAAACTAGTAAAGGGATGTATAGTGCAATTATGCAAAGTATGAATAAAAATGCAGTTGACCGAAATCAAAGGAATGTGAAATGGAATTAACTCTATGAGCTACATGAAATATATAAAAACAGTTGCAATCACAATTGATTCCAACTATTTTTATATTTTAGCTTGATTAAGTTGATGATCGTATTTTAGCAAATTCTTTTAAAGAACAATTGCACAAAGAGTGGAAAAATCATTTTTCCATAACAAAAAACTAAAACTCATTAATTTTAGGAAAAAAGAAATACAATATTTATTTAAAACTAGGCTTGGGATCTCCAAATTATTGGAAACGATCATCATTTCAATTGAACATGGGAAAGAATTAATGATTTCTACAATTAAAAATGGGAGGTTCTTTTTCTTCCGATAATGAGACATGATTTCAATTTCTTGAAAATTTCATTGATTTGGGAACAAAATTGGGATATAGTAATTACAGTACAGTAAAACCTCTATAAATTAATATAGTTGGGATCGGAGAATTCTATTAATTTAGAGAGGTATTAATTAATCGATAAATTAATAATTATTAATTTATAGAGAATTTTGGACATCAAAGAAAATTAATTTCCAGTTATATACATTTAAATAGAATGAATTGTACAATTTATGTTTTATACGTAATTCAATTAATTCGATATATATTGTTTACAAATTTAATGAGTATTTTCGAGATTCAAAGTAAATATTCATGTATATTTGGATGATATCAAGGATAAAACAACATTTTTTGAACCTTTTTCACGTAAAGAAGCACTCAAGACATCAAAAATATTGATTAATGACTTTTTAATGCTTACGAAAACATCACATTCGAACTTTTGGATGCAACAAAGACGGTTAAAGATGAGCTTCATATAGATTCAAGTTTTAAGAATCCTAGAATCATATTTTACAAAAGGGTAATATGTATATTTTTATGATTATAAAGAAATTATTAATTTATAATATTATTGGGACCATATATTTATATAGGATTTTCAAAAAAATTATTATCTTATTATCTTATCGAAATTGATTATTTTTTGAACTGGCCCGAATTGGGACCAGAAGAAATTATTAACTTAGAGAGATTATTAATTTATCGAGTATTAATTTAACGAGGTTTTACTGTATATGTTTAGTGAAATTCAATTAATTTGGATTGTGAGAGATTGTTGCGGTAAAAATGAAATATGTTGATTAATTGTGAGATAGTCGCGAGGAACTGAATTGGAAGATTCGAAACTACAATATATATTGAATTTGGAAATTAACAGGACATGAGCGTGTTCAATTTAAATTAAACTTGATGATCGTTATGCCGATTCGAGATAAAGAGAAATTATTGTTATTTTTTCTATAATCTATCTTTTAAAAATCATATTTTAATGAAAATATTTATTCTTTGAAACCTATTCTAACTTATATTAAAATATTTATTTGTAGTTATAATGCATATTTGATAAATGGATTTTATATCCATTTAGAACATTCTAAATCGGCTTAAATTGATTGCTTTGGCCTTAAGTTTGTGCTAGTTTTGATGTGTTTTGCTTAATTGTGCAGGGTTGAAGAAATGTCGATTAAAGGTGTAGTTTCCGTCGTTATTTGGAGTTGATTTATGATATGGAATGAAGAATGGAGGCTAAGATCAACTACCAAGAAGTATACAAGTCATTAAGGATGAAAGACGGAAGCTCATGCAAAAGGAACGGAAGAAAAAACTTAAAAATCGAAGAAAAATCAATTTTCGTAGATCGGGACCAAGCCGGGAGGCTAATTGGCGCTCCAGAGCTGTTTTATGCAGATTGAGCTGGCGCTTCAGGCGCCCAACCGGCGCTCCAGGCGCTGCGGCGTGCTGGAGAAAATCAGCCAGAATTTTTGATTCTTGTTTTGGTCATATCTTGAGTTCTAGAAGTCCGTTTTGGACGATCTTACAGTCCACACGAAGCTAACGAGATTCTCTATCATTCTAAAGTGGTCCAGATGTCAAAACATAGCTGGAACTGTAAGAACCATAATTTTTGGTAATATTTCCTTTTATTTAATATCGTGTGACATTGTCAATTTGGAACCTTTCTAGTCATCCCTGTTGTTTAATGGAATTGATTGTCTGAGAAACTATGTTGTTACATTCACTATGTAAGATAAAGAGAAGATTGTTGAGGGCAAGAGTCTTATTGTTAGTAAGATTTATAAAACTTGGGATTTGAGAATGATTAGAGTATTAAAAGATTTATTTAGGATTATGACGAGGAATTATGGATATTCGAGGAAATTACACAATTAAATACTTAAGGAATTATAGGGGAAATCTCTACGTGACAAAATATTATTACGAGAGATTAATTAAGATACGATACGAATTGAAGATTAATTGACAAGCATTGGTGGAGGAATAATAATACAAGGAAAAATATTACATGCAAGTTTCATGTAACTAGATTGTTAGAAAAGCAAACTAGAAAATGCAAAAGCAACCAATGAATAGTGATTAGTTGGTGCATTATTCTAGGGGACAAAGGAGTATGGTTCATGCCTAGTCTACTACCTAGGGTGCCAACATGTGATACAATAATACATATGACTAAAATGCAGTGGTGAAGGCTACCCAAAAAGAATTGGATTAAAATATGAATTTTTCAATTTTATAAAAATGCTAGAGTAAAATTCGCGCAAGGGAAAAAGTCGTTAAGTGGAGTATAATTCTAGGGGTAATGATTATGACTTGGATATGGTAACTAAATTAAGTCGAATAAGTGACGAGCGTAATTGAGTGATGACATGAACCTATAACGGGGCTAGAGTGTCATAAGACGAAGTCGTTAAGTTAATTTCGTACCCCCTAAAACCCCGTAATTAAAGAGATATTGTTAAGGTACTAACGAGCGGTTATTTCTTATATATAGATCGTTCCACTCCGCACGCTCGACCACCCCAACCAAACCAAGGCAAGTTCACTTTTCAAAACTTATACATATACAAGGACTTTCACTGTTGTGTTTGTAGTTTTCAATCATATCAAATGTTATGTTTATCGACGTATTGATGCAATTGAGATTGTATAAGTACATATATGATTGTACCCCTTGAACTTAGATTGAAATGTTTTCCTCGGACAACGACTCTAGCAATAGAGGTCGTAGCGGTCCGTATATACTATTGACCGGGGAGCGGTATATTATTATATCGTATCTAGATTGCGAAAACCCGAAGGGTCATTCGGGGAGTATCGTATACTCAAGTAATTATTTTCATATCTTCGTAAATACTTGAAACCCTATCTTGGATTAAAAGTTTATTTTATCGAATAATTATTTTATTAATTATTAATATTAAATCGTAAAATATTATTTATTAATTATTGTTCATTATTTTAAAGACGAAGACAATCCAAGATACATTTAATACTTTCAAACTCGAACTCTTTCGAACTCAAAACATTTCCGACAACCCCCGGTCAGGTTCTGCTTCTTGTATGATTTCAAGAATCATCGGTCGACTGAGGTCGGACCTCGATTACTCTGTTTTCAATCAAAATCAAGTTTTCAAAGAAAAAGAAAAAGGGACTCTGGCAGGTGTGGGAACCGTTGACGAACGATTCCCGGGATGTGTAAGCGGCCGTGAGCCAGGCGGTCCACCAATTATTATTCCGGCCCAGGTGTTGCCGAAGGATGATTACGGATGTAGTTTTCATCGAGGGTATTACGGATGTAGTTTTCACCCGGGGATAGTTACGGATGTAGTTTCTATCCTTCTACCGGTAGAGAAGACCCGCGGATTATTGGACTTGGATGTGGCGACTGATCATCGTCAATCCCTGTCAGGTTTTATGTTTTCTTCAAATCCCATCCTCCACTTTGGAAAAACACTCAAACACTGCTTCTTGGGCCTAAGTGCCAAGTTGCCGATAGTGTGGTTTTTGATAAGAAAAATATGGACATTGTTGTGGGAGGAATTTAGCACAACAGATTATGAGGCCTCGTGCTGGAATAGCGCCAGTAAACAAGGAATCGTCCAACCACCCAGAAAGGCTCGTGGTTGAAGATCAATAGCTAGCCGCCCGGGAAGGTTCACGACTAGGGTTACCGAAGAACACGGGATGTGGTTCCTCGGAAGGATCGGACTGAATCTACGGGATGAGAGCTCAAGGACCAAATGTTGGCCAGCCAAGAACCCTAATTTGACTATGTCACACAAGAGTGCACGTGCTCTAGCTACTCAAGGAGTGTAAGTGTCGAAGAAGATCCCGTAAAATGCCTACATACCACTATTTATAGTGGATCAAGCCCGAATGTAGTTCTTGAAGGATATGATCGTTTGTTTATGATGAGTTATCCTCTCTCAAGTGGGATAATGACTGTTATTTCTGATAATAATCGAGTATGATGTGTATAATCAGGTTACCAAGCAGTTTAGGTAACATAGAATGATTATCTCTTGTATTTATCATGATTTTGTATCATTTATCAAGTATATATGACATATATCCTCAAATAACTGAATTTTTATCTGTTTGAGAGTGTTTTTAGATGATATAAACGTGTTCCTAAAAAATAGGAGGCGTGCCTTATCTGTATTGGCAGCCTAATCAGGCTTCCGGTGGAAGTTGGGGGTACCGCCCGGTAGCCTGGCTCTGGTACCCCCTCCGGTAACCCCTACCACGGAAGCTACTTTGGAAGCTCCACTAGATGAATGATAATAGTTATAGGTTATCCTCGAGGGGATACCTTGAGACCCTTAGTCATGCGTTCCCGTGCTGCAGTGTACATGGTAACCCCTAGGGCTACCGTAGGCCTCCGGAAACCTGATAGATTACTCATTCTCTTCATGGATCTGAACCCTAATCCTCTAGTGGGCCTAAATCTAACCCATGCGAGATTTTGGTCACAACAACTACCCACCGGTTCCCTGAAGTACTGTGTACAAGGGGAACCTATTATCACAGGGTACCGGTCATCAAGAAAGTTCATCTTTTTGCTATCTTGCCAGATCATCGTCATCATATGAAATGTCAATACTGAAAATTCTTAATCATAGAATTTGGGGTTAATACTGATTCTAATAATTGGTAACTCCTGTTATTGTGCTATGGAAGCTCGAATTAGAATTAATCGTCAAGCGGGAACCCTTATGATTTATTCGTTAAGTATTTAATTACCTTTATCCCTAGGAAATTAAAAAGGATAATTGAAAAAATGAGGTAGTTGTTCTCGGACTCTACCATTTCCTTTCAAGATGAACATAGACGGTCCATTTTCCCACGTGTGTGAGCTTCCTACCTGTCTCGTTTTCTGTGCCAAGTCAATTGACTAGAGGGACACGCCTCTTTGCTCTGTGTTTGTATATATCCATATGTTTTAATCTTTTCACTTTTCTTTTCATTTTTACACAACAAACTCTCTTAAGCAGGCAAGGGTTCCAAAGGTTTCCGACGAGGCTTCCGGTGAAGGCTAAAGTGTTTTCACACCTTTCTCTTTATCTCTATCCAGGTATGCCTCTGACTTTCTTGACCCGTTTATAAGCAAAGTTTGCGGTTTTATGTATGATTGCTATGCACACACCAAACTATGCTTTCGCACATCTATATGCACATGTGAACGCATATCCTTGAATCGATAGTAAATTCTATTTTCTAGGGGACATTGCACGCCATTCGTTTTGATTCGCCTAAGTTTTTAATATCCGTCTGTTGATTCTTGTTATACTTCTCTACTGTTGAACCTTTCTTCGGACAGATCTGTTTACGCTTCTTCTGATTCGTGGTTGCATGTGTGAACCTCTGTCTTCTGTGTGTATACCGAGAGGCTGGGGTGAAACCCCCTCCGACTTCCCCCGTAATTGTTCTTTGACATGCTTATAACATGTTTGATATATGTCTCTAATGAAATTTATTTACTTTAATCTGTCTTGTCAAGTAAATATTTCAAATTCGTTGTTTTGGATAGCCTTATAGTTCTTTAGGCATGCTCCCCTTATTTTTCTTGACTGAGTAGCCTTAGCACAATCTCGTTGGGTTGATCTATTAGTGGCCACCCCCCGAGCCTTGGCTTACTTTTAATGTGAACCGGTAGTCCCTTCGTTCACAGGGTACTCCTAGGATAATTATTTGAGACCTTTAATTTCTTCAACTTAAACTTCATAATTCCAAATCTTTCACCTAACCTGCATCCTGTGGTTGCAGATGTCGTCTTCATCTGTATCTGGGGGCTCCTCATTGCAACCGGGAAACGTATCTCCCATCTTCGGGGAGCCCTCTGACACTTGGTCCACCCACATAAGTGACTTGCTCATCTCTCAACCCATTTTACAGTCTAGGCCGTCTGTTAGTTCAAGAACTCGCTCTCGGGTGGAAGTCATTGACCCTCCCGAGGCTGAGATTGTTAGCCGGTACCCCAAACCTTCCGTGGAGGCTGGTTCGTCAATTCATGTTGAGGGGCATCCCGATAGAGTTGTTCTAAGCTCTAATACTGATGAGGAAGAGGGATCAACGGATATGTTCTCTACCGATAAGGATTCGATAGGTGATAAGGAACAAATTGCAGTGGGGATGATAGTACAGGTGGAACGGAAGCTTCACGTTCCGGTAAGCTTCGTTCCCTCCTGCGAAGACATGGATTCCTCCATGAATGTAGATAGACTTGAAAGGTTACGGGAGCTATGCAACCCGGGATGCAATCTGGTGATTCCCAGTGGGGGTGAGAGGTGTCATAGATTTAACAACTTTGAGCCTGATCAATCCATACCAAACGCAGTGTTATCTGCATCTTTTTTCAAGTTAGGATTTTCTATGCCACTGCACCCATTTTTCACTGGTGTGTTAAACTTCTATGATATTTCTCCAATGCAGTTGTCTCCTAACTCCTTTAGGGTGGCAGCTTGCATGTATGTTCTTTATGACCAAACCTTCTTTGTTCCCCTTACGGCTAGAGAGCTCGGATATTTCTATCAACTGAAAGATGTGGGAAGGAAGGTGGGTATTTTCTATCTTACTTCCTGGAACAATAGACAAGGTAAGTGTATAAAGGGAAACAAACGGGGGATGTATGACTGGCTAGAAATGTTTTTATATTGCTACGATTGTGAGGAGGTGAGAAAGGAATGGAACCTGACTCCGGGTAAGCATTCGGTATCCCTTCACACTACTGGTAGCACCAGTCGAAACACCTTCTTGTTTTTGATTCAACCTCCATTTTTCTTGTTGTATTGTTTAGGAATCCCAGCACAAACATCCCTGCAGGGGATTGAAGAAAAAAGGGCTAGGAAAATCATGAAGTTGGCAGGCTCGTTGAGAGACGGGGAAAGTTTGTTGATCCCGGAGACTCTGATGAGATTAGGGTTCTCAAGACATGTGGCTCCCCCATCTCCTGCTCACGAGATGGAGGTTGAGGATAAGTTGGAAAGAGAGACTAAGCCTCTAGGTACCAAGAAGCATGAGAGGAAAGATGGGGGAGCCACCGGCTCCCCTTCCGGTATCCTGGGCTGCCGCTCCCTATGCCTCCTATTTACACACACATTGCCACCCAATACGTCATATCTCTTTGTTCATAGATACTTACTGATATTAGCATTTCTATAGATTTTCTTATGTATATGCTTCCAAACTGTGTTGTATTTATTGCTTTTCTCATACTCATGTATTCATCTATGTCCAGAAGTCTGGATCTGTTAGCATTATCGGTAGCCTGAAATTTCTCATTATAAATATATGTTATGGTAACTGATATCTCTCATGTTTCATCATTTCAGGTATGTCAGGATCTGTGCCATCCTTTATTAAGCCCTCTGACAAGTATGAGGATTTATTTCCCGAAGATGAGTTGACTATGTTGGAGACCCCTATTGCTGCCACTCCGGTTTCTCGGTTCCCCGCTTCTCTGTCCGTCAAGACTGAGCTTTCCGCTGCTGAAAAGCGAAGACTCTCTCAGGTTGCCGGGATTTCAAAGTCTACTCCTGAAACCAGGTCCTCAAAGAAAGCTAAGGTGTCTCAACAGGGTACCCCCATGGGCGATGCGGAGCAGTTTCATGAGATGTGCGGTGGGCAGATACCCCTGGAAACGATAACAGGATGGGTTAAACAAAAGACTTCCGATGCTGCAAGGTCTATGCTGTTCTCAGCGGGTGAGAGTTTCTTCCATCAGCTTAGGCTTTCCAATCGGCTTGCCCTGGCCACCCGGGGTGACATGCGGCTCCGTGAAGAGATGAAACAATTGAAGGTTGACATGCAGGTTATAGAGGAAGAGAAGAAGAAGCTTTTGGATGCCGTCAAGAAGATGAAGGGTGATGTTTCTACGCTGTCTAAGGAGAAAGACAGGCTGAGTAAAGTGGCTTTCGACTGGGAGAGAGAAAAAGAAGAGTTGAAAGCAGCCCATTATGCTGTAAACGATGAGTTAAAGCTGCAGGTTGGTACGCTTCAGGCTTCAGTGAAAAAGCTCAAAGAGGCCCTCCCGGACAGGTATAAAACTGGTTTCTCTAAAGGAGTCAATGACTACATGAAGGCTACCTGGAAGGTAATGCCAAATCTGGACTGGTCCCTTCTTGGTGAGGATGCCGTGAAGCAAGTGGAAGGTTTCAAGGCTGAGGCTGCCAAGTCCCTGGTCTCCACCGCCAAAGTGGTCACCAAGCCGTCCAACAAGGTGATATCGAAGATGCCCAGGCTACCAGGGTTGAGGCTCCCACACACGTGGTTGAGGTTACTCCAGGCGATTCTACCCAAAAGGTTGACCCTGTCGAGGATTCCCCTGGCTCTGAGGCTACCAAAGACCCTTCCGTTTCTCAATGATTTTCTCTTCAGCCATTCCGAACTTTTATCTAGTTGTTTCTCTGAACTTATTGCTTTAATTAAGGGGGTGGGCTCCTTAACGCTCCACAGATGTACTTTTAACCCTGGTTTATCATATTATTGCATGTTTGTTTTATCATCTAACTATTCTGTGATAGGTACAGGTACCGTGGTAGGACTAGTTATATCCTAAATATTATTCGTATGAGGGTCCTGCGATGGGTACTTACAGGCTACCGTAACTATAACACAAGTAGTTCGGTTCAGATGGATACGTCCAGTGCATGTTTCTAACTTAGTGGTATGTTAATTATTTACTGACTACCCGACGAACACTAATTCGTAATCGATAGTTCTTGGAATTTATACCTCAAACTTATTCGTATTCTAAGGTATTAATTTGGTAAGTAAGAAGGGTAACATTATAACTTAAGGCAATTCGTAACTGAATGTCACTATTGGATTCTAATGGGTAATACGACTCTGGACATTGATCCTAGAATTAGTTTATACAAATATTTAGAGGATATATGCCATATGTATGTTGATTAAATGAAATGAATGATAAATCATGCTTCGAGAATTGGATGATAGAACGGTAACGTAATACGGAAGTGCACTTGAGTAGTTGTGGCAACACATACCTGGATAGGTAGCCACAGTAATGATGTACTACTCGTACCTTGGTCCGTGAAACTGTTACTCCGGGTGTGGGGGTACCGCCCGGTAACCCTATAGTGTCTGGAAGCCCCAAAGACGGGAACCTGGCCTCGGAAGCCTCAGGTGGTAACCCTGTTTGGTAGCCCGGGGTGACCTCTCGGCTTAGCCTGGAAGCCTTTGTTCCGGGATCACTAGCTTATTTCAATGAATCATTTGTGAGAATTCCATGTAAGCCATTCCTGCAAGGCTACATTGGTAAGGCGTTCGGTAATCCATATGGGTTAACTCTCGTAACCACATAGGTTGATGATTGAATGATCAATGTATGTCAGTCATGATTCCGTATATGACTATCGATTAAGTAAGCCATGTGAACCACCCAAGGTTACACACATGTTTGATATTGAAGGGATCCAAGTGTGCCGGTCAGGGTACCACACGAGCCCAAATAATGAAGGGAACCATGTATGCCGAACAGGGTTCCATACATGCCCTGGTAACCAAGTAAGCCATGTGAACCACTCAAGGTTCCATACATGTCTGGTGTTGAAGGGATCCAAGTGTGCCAATCAGGGTACCACACAAGCCCAAGTAATGAAGGGAACCATGTATGCCGAACAGGGTTCCATACATGCCCTGGTAACCAAGTAAGTCATGTGAACCACTCAAGGTTCCATACATGTCTGGTGTTGAAGAGATCCAAGTGTGCCAATCAGGGTACCACACAAGCCCAAGTAATGAAGGGAACCATGTATGCCGAACAGGGTTCCATACATGCCCTGGTAACCAAGTAAGCCATGTGAACCACTCAAGGTTCCATAGATGTCTGGTGTTGAAGGGATCCAAGTGTGCCAATCAGGGTACCACACAAGCCCAAGTAATGAAGGGAACCATGTATGCCGAACAGGGTTCCATACATGCCCTGGTAACCAAGTAAGCCATGTGAACCACTCAAGGTTCCATATATGTCTGGTGTTGAAGGGATCCAAGTGTGCCAATCAGGGTACCACACAAGCCCAAGTAATGAAGGGAACCATGTATGCCGAACAGGGTTCCATACATGCCCTGGTAACCAAGTAAGCCATGTGAACCACTCAAGGTTCCATACATGTCTGGTGTTGAAGATTCTAAAATTCTAATAATTTCAACCTGTTAAGCTGAGAGGTGTATCCACTACTACCCCCCTAGTTCTGGATGGTAGCCTGGCTGCCATGTAGAACTATGCTCGTTGGTCTTACATATCTTTCTGAAAATATTTATAAGTGGTACATGTAAAAGGAAACAATCAACTTCTACTTTTACTGAAAATCAAAGAGTACGATTACATCAAATTTCATCCAGACGGGGTGTGTATCCACTACCCCCCGGGCATCTACTGAAAATCATGAAATCCTAATAACTGAAAGGGAAATGACGCAACCACAACTAGTAGGTTGCCTTTATTCATCCTAAGCCTGAAAGAGGCCTATGTTTGTTCTGGAAAGAGTCTTACTGATAGTACTTTTTTAGGTGCTCGGCATTCCAAGCACGGGGAATAGTGTTCCCATCCATGTCTTCAAGGTGGTAAGTGCCTTCCCAAAAGATAGACTTTATTTTGTAAGGCCCTTCCCAATTTGCTCCAAAGGCTCCGTGCCCGGGAACCCGCATATTGGGCATCATTCTTCTCAGTACTAGGTCGCCGACCTTGAGGGGTCGAGGGCGTACCTTGTTGTTGTAGTATTTGCGGGTCCTCTGCTGATAAGCCGCAAGTTTCAGCTGGGCGGTAGCCCGGGTTTCTTCTACCATATCTAGGGCCAACCTCTGATTTATTTCATTTGACTCTTGACTGAAATTGTCCCTCCGGTAGGACCCTGTCCCGACTTCCACTGGGACCATAGCTTCATAGCCATAGGTTAGAACAAAGGGAGACTCTCCGGTAGTGGACCTTGGAGTAGTGTTGTAAGACCATAAGACCATTGGAAGTTCCTCAGGCCAGTTTCCCTTTTTGTCTTCCAACATAGCTTTCAGAGTGTGCTTGATGATTTTGTTCACAGCCTCTGTCTGTCCGTTGCTCCGGGGATGGCAAATGGCTGAGAAATCTTTCTTTATTTCCAAGTCTTCACATAGACTTCTCATTTCTTTACTATCAAATTGCTTGCCATTATCTGAAATCAGTTTGTACGGTACCCCGTATCTACATATAATGGCTCTTTTGACAAATTCCTTCAGCTTGCCGGCAGTGATGGTAGCCAGGGGTTCCGCCTCTGCCCACTTGGTAAAGTAGTCAACAGCTACCACAGCATATTTCACACCACCTCTGCCTTTAGGAAGCTCCCCAATCAGATCAATTCCCCATATTGCAAAGGGCCAGGGGCTTCCAATGGGCCTTAATTCCACAGCTGGGTTGCTATTGAAGTTAGCAAATCTTTGACACTGATCACAAGCTTTAGCAAAGTCATAAGCATCAGTTTTCATGGTAGGCCAGTAGTAGCCTTGCCGTAGCATTTTGTGGGCCAGGGAGGTACCCCCCGAGTGGTTTCCACAAATGCCTTCATGAATTTCCCTTAGGATGTATTCACATTCATTTCCAGATATGCATTTAAGTAGAGGTTGATTAAAACCCCTCTTGTATAGGATGCCATCATAGATCACATAACGGGCAGCCTTATATTTGAGTTTCCGAGCTTCATCTTTGTCTTCCGGAAGTGTCCCCTTGGTGATATACTCACGTATTGGGGTTGTCCATTGGCTTTCCATTGAAGATTCTATTTCCATAGTCTCCTCTCGATGGATACTTGGTTGGAGTTGCACTTCAAGGGGTATCACCCCTAACAGAACAACTTCTTTTTGGGATCCCAACTTGGCAAGGGCATCAGCATTGGTATTTTCCACCCTTGGGATTTGATTTAGATTTAGCAATTTGAACCTACCGATAAGTTCTTGGGCATACCTCATGTAGAGTTCAGTGCGGGGGCCTCGACTCTGGAAGCTTCCTTTAATTTGCCACACAATCAGCATGGAGTCACTAAACACATTTTGGTATTCTACCTTCATTTCCAGAGCCAGTTTCAAGCCAGCAATCAGGGCCTCATACTCTGCATCATTGTTGGTAGCCTTGAAGCCAAAGTGTATGGCACTCTGAATTCGGTGCCCCTCTGGGCTTACCAACTCTATCTGGACTTACCTGCACCTCCCCCATTATTGTTTACTGCTCCATCAACATACAGGTTCCACCATAATTGGGGGCTTTCGGCATCCCCTTCGGTAACTGGGGATACCGGGGTACAATCTTCTCCGGTAACCACAAAATCAGGAGGAAACTCCAGTAAGAAATCGGCCAGTGCTTGGCCTTTGATAGCAGTTCGGGGCTTGTAATCTATTTCAAACTGTCCTAGCTCGACAGCCCATTTCATCATTCTACCGGAGGCTTCCGTCTTGTGCATCACTTGCCTTAGCGGGAAGGATGTTCTAACTTCAACTTTATGGGCCTGAAAGTAATGCCTTAGCTTCCTGGAAGCCAATATTAGAGCATATGCTAGCTTTTCCATGCTGGGATACCGGGTTTCCGCATCCAACAGCCTTTTGCTCACATAATATACCGGGTATTGTACTTGTTCTTCCTCCTTGATCAACACAGCACTTATAGAGTATTCAGAAACAGCTAAATATAAAATGAGTACCTCACCTTCCAAGGGTTTGGAGAGCAATGGTGGGTTTCCCAACTGTTCTTTTAGTTTCTTGAAGGCTTCCTCACATTCCGGGGTCCATTCAAAGTTTTGACCCTTCTTGATAGCCTTGAAAAACTCCTTGCACTTGTCGGAAGACCGAGATACGAATCTATTTAGGGCTGCTACCCTTCCGGTAAGCCCTTGGACTTCTTTTACATTCCTTGGGGACCTCAGTTCCAGCAATGCTTCGATTTTGGCAGGGTTTGCCTCAATCCCTCTGTGGTTCACAATGAATCCAAGAAATTTTCCAGACTCCACACCAAAAACACACTTTTGAGGGTTCAACTTCATCCGGTACTTCCTTAGGATATCAAACATTTCAGATAGGTGCAACACATGGTCAGCTGCCACCTTTGATTTGACCAACATATCGTCAACATAGACTTCCATAGTCTTACCAATCTGTTCTTTAAACATCATGTTTACCAGCCTTTGGTAGGTTGCCCCGGCATTCAATAGCCCAAACGGCATCCCCACATAACAGTATAGTCCCCTATCGGTTATGAAGCTGGTATGCTCCTGGTCTGGTTCATGCATCGGTATCTGGTTATATCCGGAGTAGGCATCCATGAAACTTAGCAAAGCATGGCCTGCCGTGGCATCCACCAGTTGACCAATTCTGGGTAGCGGGAAGCTATCCTTAGGGCATGCCTTTTTCAGATCAGTAAAGTCAACACATGTCCTCCATTTCCCATTGGGCTTCCGGACCAGTACCGGGTTTGCTAGCCATGTTGGGTAGAAGGATTCTTTGATCAAACCAGCCTTCAATAACCGGTCTACCTCTTCCTGGAGGGCGATAGCCCTTTCACCACTGACATGCCTTCTTTTCTGCCGGATACCCCTTCTCTCAGGGTCAATGTTCAAGTGGTGGCACATGACTTTCGGGTCGATCCCCACCATGTCAGAATGACACCATGCAAACACATCAAGGTTGCTTTTAAGGAAAGCAGTCAACCTTTCTCTTGTCTTTTCATCTAGCTGTTGTCCAATTTTCAAGATTTTACCAGGATCTTCAGCATCCACTAGTATGGGGATAGTATCTTCGGCAGCCCCTGCCTTTTCCAGGGTACCGGGCATCCTGGGATCAATGTCAATCTCAACCGGGAGTCCTTTCTCCGCTCCCTGGTTCTCATTCTCTAGCATTGCTTCGCCTAGATCATCATCTGAGGCATTTCTTACTATGCCTTCCAATGAAATGTTTTGAATTTCATCATTTTTCTCGGCAGCTTCCAACAACAAGCTTTGTGGTGGTATTACCCCCCGAAAAACGGGAACCTCTTTAGTAGGTTCCTCTGGTAATTCCACTATCATGATGGCACTGCACGATGCTTTTCCAAACTTTTGTGGCTCAAGCCCATGGCTTCTCATTAGGGTCCCCATCAGTCTTTTCTTCAACATGAATAGATTTATCTGTCTTCTCGGCAGCCTGCATAGCTCTCTTATAGCATTCCCTTGACTCATGTTGACATCCTTTCACACACCCAATGCCATTTGGTGTAGGAAACTTCATTGAAAAGTGGTATATTGAGGTTACCACCCTCATATCCTTCAATATTGGTCTACCGAGAATTGCATTGTGGGAAATGTCTTCATCTACCACCATGAATTCTGCCATTTGGGTAGCCTTGCAGGGATCCATACCCAATGTAAGGGGTAATTTGATCTTTCCCATAATTTGGACAGGGTTGCCGGTAAACCCATATAGCTCATTATTGGTAGGCAGTAACTCTTTGTCCAAAAGTCCCAATTTCTGGAATGTGGTATATGCCAAGATATTTACTGAGCTTCCATTATCAACCAGCACTCTGTGCACATTCATTCCACCAATACTCACGGTTACCACCAAAGCATCATTATGAGGGTGGTGAACCCACTTGGCATCCTCCTCGGTAAAGGAAATATCAGCAGTTTCCCCTTTGAACAGCTTAGGGGGCATTTCTGCAAGGTGGAACACATTAGTTAGGGGTTTGCCCCTGGCTTCCCGGGCATACCTATCTCTGGCATTCCGACTGGCACCCCCCAAATAAGGGCCGCCAAAGATGGTATGGATGCTATTAGCTCGGGTAGTCCTTTCTTGGTTTCCAGGAGCCTTGTCCTTGTTATCTCTACCTTCTTTATACTTCTTAGCCTCTTGGGCTACAAATTCAGTCAGGTATCCACCTCTAATCAATTCTTCAATTTGATCTTTCAAGTGCCTGCAATCAGCAGTCTCGTGACCATTCACTTCATGGAATGCACAGTACTTTCCCTGATCTTTCACTCCTGGGGGCCTGCCCGGTAGGGCCTCCGGAATAGCCCATTCTTCTCATTCACTTCGAGAATATGACTAATTGGGACAGTCAAAGGAGTATACTCTGAGTATTTCTGAAAATTTGCCTTTGGAGTGAGTCTGTCCTTGGCAGAAACTCTATCCTTAGTTACATTAACAGCAATAGGATCAGTCTTGTCATCATACCGGGGGGCTCCCAAACCGGCAGTACCATTCCCGGAAGCCCTCTTATTTGAATCCCTTTTAGGGCTGTAAGAACGATTTCTTTTGTTCCTGCTCCAACCTCGGGAATTGGAATCTTTGGACAGTTTTGCCATGGATTCCTCAATCACTTTGTGGCGTTCTGCTTGTTGGTAGAATTCCGCCAGGGTTCCGGGCTCCTCAGTTTGCAATTCCTTCCAAAACTCGGTTCCAGGCCTAACCCCGGCTATCAGGAAATTCTTCAGAGTTTCATCAGAGGCCTTCTTCACTTTTGGCACTTGTTCATTAAATCTTTTGAAGTATTGTCTTAAAGATTCGTGGGGTTCTTGCTTGATATTAGCCAGAGTATTCACCGGTGGGGCATAGGCCACGGTAGCCCTGAATTGATAGATAAACTGGTCTCCCATCTTCCTCCAGGATTTGATAGACCCTTCGGCTAACCTTTTGAACCATTGGTGGGCATTCCCACTCAGTGTGGATGCCAGTAGCCTACACCTTGCTAAGTCCTCCACTTGGTAGACATCCATTTCCGTATTAAAACGGCTCAAGTATTCAACTGGATCTGAGTTTCCATTGAATTCCAGGTCAGTATTCATCTTGAAGAACCTTGGCAAGGCTGACTTTTTCACTTTTACAGAAAATGGGGAACCGGCAGTGATACCGGACTTAAACTTTTTCTCCTCCTTGATCTTTTCCAAGGCCTTTTTCCAGTCAGACATCCTGAACTGTCCATTTTCACCATCCGAAAGCATATCACTTCCAGAGTCATCATCTTCATTGGCTGTCTTGCTTCTTCTAGGGACTGAACTTTGATGGGAGCCGAAATCCAAATCGGTACCCCCACCGGTTGGGACTCCGGTAGAGCGGGATTTCCTGTTTCTATGCCAAGAAGAGTGATTGCTTTGCCTATAACTCCTTCTGCCATCAGATCTGGACCTCCTGGAAGTACTTCTTGGGGGTACCGAGTGGGACCTCTCTCGGCGTTCTCGGGAACCCTGAGTTATGGAACCCCCATTTCCGTTCCTTCGATCTTTGTTTCCAGTATGACTCAACTTGTGACGAAGGTCTTTTTTGGTCAGTCTTTTGCCAACTCGATCAAAAACACTTAGGCTTCTGGTGGGTGAGCCTACGGTATCCTGGGCTTCCGGAACGTCAGATTGGTCGCCCTCATATTCTTCTTCCACAGGCTCTTCTACGACTTCTTCAGATGGGACATGATCAGTGTTGTCCTCAATATTATCCTCAGACTCGAAATTCAGCCTTGTCGGAGTCACGTTCTTCTTTTTTGACTTCGACTTGCAATTTCTTTGCCATTTTTTCATTTTCTCGGAACCTTTTTCCAAGTTGTTGACTCTTTCATTCATCGTTTTCAGATAGTCCATGATGTCCTTGTTACTAACATCATCACCACCTTTGTTTCGTCCATTACCATCCTGAGACGGTGTCTTATCACTTTCAGAATTGTCACTCGCCATATCTCCTCCAAATGACGATTTTTTAGGCCCCTCATTCGGGCGCCAATTGTTGTGGGAGGAATTTAGCACAACAGATTATGAGGCCTCGTGCTGGAATAGCGCCAGTAAACAAGGAATCGTCCAACCACCCAGAAAGGCTCGTGGTTGACGATCAATAGCTAGCCGCCCGGGAAGGCTCACGACTAGGGTTACCGAAGAACACGGGATGTGGTTCCTCGGAAGGATCGGACTGAATCTACGGGATGAGAGCTCAAGGACCAAATGTTGGCCAGCCAAGAACCCTAATTTGACTATGTCACACAAGAGTGCACGTGCTCTAGCTACTCAAGGAGTGTAAATGTCGAAGAAGATCCCGTAAACTGCCTACATACCACTATTTATAGTGGATCAAGCCCGAATGTAGTTCTTGAAGGATATGATCGTTTGTTTATGATGAGTTATCCTCTCTCAAGTGGGATAATGACTGTTATTTCTTATAATAATCGAGTATGATGTGTATAATCAGGTTACCAAGCAGTTTAGGTAACATAGAATGATTATCTCTTGTATTTATCATGATTTTGTATCATTTATCAAGTATATATGACATATATCCTCAAATAACTGAATGTTTATCTGTTTAAGAGTGTTTTTAGATGATATAAACGTGTTCCTAAAAAATAGGAGGCGTGCCTTATCTGTATTGGCAGCCTAATCAGGCTTCCGGCGGAAGCTGGGGGTACCGCCCGGTAGCCTGGCTCCGGTACCCCCTCCGGTAACTGTAAGAACCCCAAATTTTGGATATAATTAAAACTTTTTATTAAGTAATGATAAAATGAGGAACAATGATTCCGACAACAAGGTCACCAGCTCTAATGAATGGTGGTTTCAAAGAACAATGATTGTAATGAATGGATATTGCTTTGGACAATGATCCTGATGCATTGGTATATTGTCAGAATAGAGCAATTCGATGGTTGAGGACCTAGATAAGAATAATCTACCATCCAGGAAGGAGCTAATGGATCCTTGAAGGGAAATTAGTACGTGCATAGTATTTCCCGTACGTGCATAGTATTTCCAGTACGTGCATAGTGTTTCCTGTACGTGCATAGTAATTTGGTGGATGAATAGTGATTTTGTAAGTTGGAAAACTTTTCACTCCACCCTATGTACGGGACGTGATATGGATGTTTCGAAGTCATATTAGTAATACGCGGAGGAAATAAGTGAATGCAGAGACGATCGGAATTCAGAAATTCCAAATTCTTTTCGGTATAATATTTGACCGGACAGTGGATTAAATATTATTATAATCCAAGAATTGAGATATTAACTTTGAGGATTTGATATTTTGGGATGTTATTATATTTGATTTAAGAATGAAGGTAGGAAACCACTGAGGAGTGGTTATGGCTACAATGTAATAATTGATATTTGGAAAGAATGAATGGAATTCGACTTTATTATTTCTATGTCTTGAAGAATGCTAAAGGGTAACAACATAGGTAAGAATAATCTATCTTCTAAGGGAATAAGATATGGAAATTTCAAGCAGGAGAATATTCTCATGTCATCCAGATCGGTAACGATTAATCCAGTAGTTCCGTAAAAAGGATAAGGAACGATCGAAAGAGAATACGGACAATTGTACCACCCTAAGAGAACAAGTAAAGAATATAGAATGAATAGTGTTTTGGTGGGAGTATATAATAATATGAGACGACACTATATAGAAGCATTCGGAACGGATTTCCGAGTTCGTATTAGTGATCCAGGGGGAAAATAAGTGTATGTAAAAGCTGTCGGATTCTGAAAAACCGCACTTTTATTTTCTCCGAGAGTTCCCTGGACACTGATAGCCTTAAGTATTTAACGAATGGATTTAAGGAATATAAATTGGAAAGTTAGAATGAAAGATGGAGAATGAAAGTATTAATATTAAAAAGGATTCCCGGTAAACCCTAATTAGAAATTCGTGAAATATTCCTACGAACGATCAATCGAAACGGGCAATAACCGGACACAGAAACAAGCAGAGGAAGCAAGAGTCTTGTACAAGCTACTAGTATAAAATATCTAGTAACCAAACTAGAATCAAGGAACTAGCACCCTAGAGAATGCAACTAAGTACTTAGCAAGGCAACCATGTAGTTAGGCTAAAACCACCACATTTTCAACACTTGTCATGGTATTTCCTCATCCAACACCTCATCACTTTAATAAAGTGAATTTATACAAGATATTATCTTGGTAATAGATGAGAATGGATGAGATTAAAACAAAATAAACCAAGCAACTCTCCCCCCCCCCCCCCCTTGAAAATTCCATTCGGCCATACCCTTAATTCAAAAATCAGAACCCCTCTTCCCACCATCTCTTGATCTTGTAAAAATTATGGTGAGTCTTACATTTCCCAAAAGTGATCCCCTAAAAATTTCAAAACCAAACTCTCTTGTTTCCATTTTCAAAGAAATCATCAAAGACTAGGGTGAATAGTGATTTTCAAGAACAACTCTTGATTTTCTTGATTTCTAGGATGATCTATGCTTGGTTATGGGTATACAAGGACTATGCAAAGCTTAGCAAGGTCTTTACACACTCCAAGGAAGGTATAAAGCTCTTGAAACCCTAACCCTTGTTTGAGATTTAAGCATGTTTATGATAGTTATAACTTAGTTATGGTTATGTTAAGATTATAAGCATGATTATGTATGGATTTTGGATTAATGATGTAAATAGCTAGATGAACGGAAAGGCATTGCTTGGCCTCAGTTCATGTATAAAAGTCATGTATATGATGTTTGGGTTGGATACTATGTTTATGGGAAGATTCGAAATTGGTAGATATTCGATTTACAGCCGTTATAATGCTCGATTTTGCAATACCATGTTTTGTATGCCATTTTCCATGTCGAACCCCTACTGTCCAGAGACCTTATCTGCCATGATAGGATAGGTAATGTTCTAAGCTTCGTTTTGATATAAAGATCACGTGAAACGGACTTACGGTTTAGGATTTATGACCAAATTACTAAAAGTAGTTCGAATCCGTAAACGAAAGTTCGTAACTGTAATTGAACCCTCGTGAACTATGTAACGTCATGGCGAATCTTGGTAAATAAATACTAGAGGTAAAAAGGAAGGCGTGAAAGAAAACCGTATGTCAAAAGGATCATTTTTCGATTTATTAAAAATGTTCGAGTCGAGGTTAAACGCGAACGAACCCCTAAAAGACGACTCTTTTATAACTTCGGTAAAACACTTAGAAAACGGGCGATAAAACTCGGAGTATAGTATTGGCTCGTAACGATCGACTTTAGAACTCATATGACTTAAGTATGTCCCAAGTATAAGTACAATGACATGTCGTATTAACGAACGAATGTCGGGTCGGATCAGTGATAAAAGTAATCCACAAAAAGGGGTATAACGAGATAACTCGAGAACGTGTTTCGAATTAAGTATAACTTAACTTTTAATATGTTAAGTGATTAATCCCGAATGCCTTGGCTATTTATAGATCACCAAGCTGAACCGGGACCCGCTACCACTACCCCTTACCGTACTCGACTACCAGGCAAGTTTCAATTCCCTTCTTTTAGGCTGTTGTTGTGATTGAATATATATATATACTGATATACATATGCCATTGCATGCATGCCTACTTTCAAGTTGAATTGATATACTTGTTCCCTGAATGTTATTGTTGGCTTATAAGCTAGATAGTTATATATCAGTTATAAGCCGGTTATTGTAAGACCCTCATAGAAGGGCGTATACATCTTATTAATCAAATATAGACCGGGAGTCCATATTCCTTGATATATCGAGATTACCTCGGAGGAAAATATTTAAGTAAATATTTTCTATTATTTGGGCGACGAATATTATTTGAATATTCGTTCGAGACTAATTATTTTAACGATTCTTACTTCAAATAATTATTTGAACGTAACTATTCAACGAATAATATTTCTCAACGAATAATATTTCTCAATATTCATTCAGAGTCGTATTGATTATCGATTATTATTTCGAATACTCTTCTAAAGATGAGACTACTAAATGAATATTATTTGGACATTCATTTAGAATATTATTTTATTAAATAAATATTACTTTTGAAAATTCATTTAAGATATGAAGTACTTGATGAATATTATCTTCAATATTCATCTGAAGCTTGATTTATTTATCGAATATTATATCGAATATTCCTTTAAAGCTTGGATTACTAAATGAATATTACTTGATATTCATTTAGAATATTATTCATTAAATGAATATTACTTTATCAATATTCATTTAAATTCCTAATTAATTATGAATATTATTTTGAATATTCATCCAGGGTTCTATTTAATCATCGAATATTATTTTAAATATTTTAAATATTTCTTTCAGGACTTATTAAGTAATGAATATTATTTTGAATATTCATTTGATTATTTAATTATGCAATAAATATTCTCTTGATATTTCTTCAAGAATTATTTGGGAAATACTCTGATTAAAGATATTCTTTCATATTCCTAAATAATCTGTAAAATATTTTAATTCAATAAATATTCTCTGGATATTTATTCCATACTTAGAATAACCTCGATAAGGTTTATCTTCTTCGATTATTACAGAAAATATCCCGGAGTCATATTATTATTAATCTTATATCAAGAAAGGTTCTCAGACATCATTCTTCTTTGAGTCTATCCCCTTAATAATAAGGGAACCTTACTTGGAAAATGTTATTTATCTTGTCGACTTCCCAGTCATAAAGTATTCCCTTCACCCGCAACTCGGGTGCTGTTGACTGATTAAGTCATTGCTTACCTTCTCATCTTTCGAGGGGTAAGATTACTGGAACAAGTTGATATCCGTTACCAAGTAATAGCTTGGGAGTTATTGGTAAATTTTCCTTTCCAACTAGATACGACTACTTTGTGGAGTCTTATCAACAAGTATTATACTTGGGGAAAGGGGGACGAACGTTACATTCAGAATCATGAATTCTATTTGAACTAGGAGTCGTGCAAGAGGCCGAGTAGCGCCGGTCCATCCCCTTTGGCCCAACCGTTGGCCGGGGAGAGCTAGTAAGGCGGTATACAAGTAAAGCCGTCAGTTCTTCCTTCTACCGGTAGTAAATCTAAATTGAGCTGTACGATCTCGACTGATCATCAAGATTGGAACAGCGGGCGCGGTGAATACTCCATCATTGGTTCATCATCCAAATTTATTTATTTCCTGCAACATGATTACTGTTGGCAGAGTTGGAAAAGGGTCATAACTGGAATTGCAACCTTTTCTTGCAAGTTCCTCTTCTTAATAACAATAAGAATATCTCGCTTACTTTGATGTAGCAGATATTTCTACAAACAAATACTTTAAGTTACCTTGTAACTTCATCGTTCATATTATACTGGCATCATTTCCGTAAATGCATGGCATATGGTTTGAAAGATACTTTTGAACTGTTATACATTATCGTTCAGTTATATATTATTGTTGGTGGGCTATTGCTCACCCTTGCTTTATTATTATATCACAACAACAGCTAGACCAGATGACTCGCACAAGGCGCACTCGACACGGGCGAGGACGATGAGACTACCAGAGCTGAAGAAGAAGCTATTGGTAGGGTATATTTATTCTTTCAGTACCAAGAATATGGTCTAGTATGACTTATGTAAATGGATGGCAAAGAGTATGTATTTATATTGAAATTCTTTTGGATTGTAAGAACTCATAATGTGATTAATAAAAATTTGATTGTTACTCTGATTTCATCTTTGGGACTATAACGGGTGTGTTTTATATTGTTGTGTTGGGTTATAGAGACGTAATTTATTTTATGTTAAGGAAAGTTCAATTGTTGTGGATAGAATTGGAAACCGTAACCACCGGATCCCGGACCCCGGATCTGGGGGTGTTACAGTAACCCCTACCACGGAAGCTACTTTGGAAGCTCCACTGGATGACTAATAATAGTTATAGGTTATCCTCGAGGGGATACCTTGAGACCCTTTGTCATGCGTTCTCGTGCTGCAGTGTACATGGTAACCCCTAGGGCTAACGTAGGCCTCTGGAAACCTGACAGATTACTCATTCTCTTCATGGATCTGAACCTTAATCCTCTAGTGGGCCTAAATCTAACCCATGCGAGATTTTGGTCACAACAGACATCGTGCAGTATCTAGAACTGCAAGATTTTCTATAAAGATTGGCACGTGTTAGTGCACTCTTGCTATTGTTTCAAAGAATGAAATGTTTTTGAATGAGAAACCTTTCAAGCTAATGGAAGGAAAGAGGTTTGCAAAGATGTATTCCCGGTACAGTACGTTAACCGTAGAGTGTTTTGCCGAAAATGATATACTCATTTGTATATATTTCAAACTTGAGATATATTGAAATGGGAACCTTATAAAGGGTTCATATGTTGTTCTTAAAGCTCCTTAGTGAGTATAGATGTTTTATTCAAACTCGGACATATACATTGTCCAATTATGTTTTGAAATCTGAGATATATACCCCTATAGTTGGGAATGTTTTCGAAATAAACCACATTATTACTTTACAAAATGGTGAACTTGCTGAGCATTATGTAGCTCATTCTTGCTTTATAAAAACTTTTCAGAAAGAGAAGAATTTGGCCGATTAACTCCGCACCAGTAGAAGAGGAGTAGAAGAATTACCCCGGAGATGATTTAGTTCCAGTTTAATACTACAGAGTAAGCCTGAAAGGTTTTCAACTGTAATAGTAAGACTTGTCTTCAAGTATAGTTGTATAAGTGGAATTGCGTAAGACTCTGATTTGTACAAATGAATTGTAATATTTAGTGGCACTTTTGATTATCGTTTCTGAGGCTCTAACTTGTTTGTGTGTAAGATTGAGGTCTGGATGGATGTATTGTTGAGTTGTAAAGTTAATACAGGTATGATATGGTTGGATGATGATGTGACGACCTGAATCTTTGACCTCAGATTTCGGGGCGTCACAGAAATGATGATGTGACCGCATGATTCGGACTCTAGAACATGGTAGTTCAACTTAGAGAACAAACAAGTAGGATTAACAAAGGGACTCAAGAGAAGTTGAATATGGTTGCAACGAGCGATGCAGTGATCTCAGAGTCTACCAAAAGAAAAGACCAGCGGGTCTAGAGTGGGATCCTTTGATAGAGATGTTATCAGGGACTACGTATATATGTATTGTAAACCTCAATATTTTTGGTATATGTTCACATACACACACCCGCCACTGAACCTATGGACTGCACTGAGATCCCTGAGAGATCTCTTTGATCTGTTCCGAGGGGGAACTATCCACTTATGATTCATGTCGGAAGGCATGAAGTAGGACCCTATGGACTTAGCAGGTGTCCCCGGAATGATGTGAAGCTTGGTCTTCAAGATAAAGCACGGAAATGACAGATATATTTGTGAAACCCTAACTCGGTAAATGACTTTAAGATGATGATTGAGAGACGCACTAGTTGGTGTCTTGTATTACGAAGACGAAGAGATGGAGTTACCCTCATAATGGTGATAATGAGATGCACGAATGATTATTAACTTATTTTGATAACTACCGGCTGGTGCACTACTTCATTTTAAACTGTTCACTAACCATGTTACCTCGATTAGTTTATATCAGGTAACCCCTCTAGCTTTCTACTTCAAATTTGTGGAATAAAACCCAGTGATATACTTTCCCTAAAGCAGGACTTATCCGAAGTAATTTTATTTGACCCATGAACATTCTATTCAAAAATTTATGATGATCTTGTTCGGCTCAGGCCTATTTACACTTTCTTTCAATTATCCAAGGAATGTTCAACGAATATTTCCTTAATTATTCGACGAATATTACTTAACGAATATTGATATTTGATTGCTTCTTTCATACTTGCACTCTTCAGTTGAGCTCCTAAATATTTAACAAATTACTGAGGACATGGATGATCTAATGTCCAGACATCCTTCATGAATTCTTTTTTTCTATTCAAGATGAGATTGTACATCGTACATTGAAATCATAGTAAGGATATCATTTTGATATTGGTATTCTGAATTTAATTCTATTGTAGGATCTGATAAAGCATGTGTACGGAGGCACCCTTGGGTGGACCGTTTCACTGATAAGTAATATTTGATGAGAGGTTATCGATTGTTCCGATACCTAGAACATCCTCTTCAGATTTTATAGTTTTCTTTTTTCAAACTTAATAACTTCTTATTTTCATTCGTTGTCCGAGAAGCCTAAAGTTTCTTCAGTGACTACGATGTTGAAATTCCGTTCTATCCAATTGAAACTGGCTAGTCGTTGTGTCAATATGAATGACTAGTTGATTGTTCTAACTACTCAAAATTGTAAATGTTGTGAAGAACACCTAGCTAATTGTCCTAGCTGGTGGTGATGTCTCAAACAGGTGAACTAGCAGATTTTGTCTAGCTAGTTGCTAGTGTTTCTTGAAAAGGACTAGTTATTGTTTCACTGGTCCAACTCCCAATTTAATTCATTCTGCAATGCATTTTGCATGTGGTAAAGTATGATGACGAAAGTTTTAATGAATAACTTGATTGAGACCTAATGAGGTCGCCCACTCAACTCGAATTCTACCCATCTTCGTATCAGACTCTATATCACTTGAATATTTTATTCTTTCATTCACACAATGAGAATTAGTTTGAAACCACTGATTACTTGAATGATAAACTACTTCATTCTTTAATGGTCATGGAGTAGAATTGCTTTCTATTGGCTGACCTTCATCAATGC
Source organism: Saposhnikovia divaricata (assembly GCA_036435485.1). Lineage (NCBI taxonomy): Eukaryota > Viridiplantae > Streptophyta > Magnoliopsida > Apiales > Apiaceae > Saposhnikovia > Saposhnikovia divaricata. The sequence continues at coordinate 128,740,260 of CM071594.1, read as the reverse complement.
GACTTTAGATTTCCTCTTATTATTCAGGAGGAAAAGTATCCACCCGATGTAAGAATTGTATAAAGACCGTCTTTATGACTTTTGTATCCAACAATCATTGCCCTTGTGCAACATTCTCTATGGTATCATATTCCAGAATTATCGGGACGGGAAGGAATAAACCTTGTTGTATTCTTTCTGTCCATCCTTACATCTCAAAAAAATCGAGACTCCCAGTATTTGGAACCATCAACATTCTTGGAACATCCAATGTGGAATTCTTATTGAAATTATCTATTGGACCTTGTTATTTTGAAACCATTCCTTTCCAAGTGATTACTCTAAGGTAAGCGGGAGGTACAATTATGAACCGTTACACCAATATGAGATCAAAAACCAAATGTTGTAATTGTGCAGCCAGAGCGTGATGCCGTGTAGTTATTAAAGTAGAAATAACATGTCGGGGCATACCACAAGACCTTTAATATTAGTGTGGGGAAAGTTATAAGAAGTGATGAGGTGGTTGGGAGCGCTTCTACCAACCGTTGTCAGGATGTTATATTAATGAATTCTGGAGTTACCAAGCCTTTTCCTGATCCAGGAAATGCAAATCGATTGCGATGTAAAACATATTCTTGGAGGAAACTGACATGGAAGTGAGATGGACGAGAAAGGAAGAAATATCATGGCAAGAATGTGAAGCTTTACTTAGCTTAAAGGGATTGATGCCCATAGAGAGACATATAGTTTAACAGGCCCCTAATAGCAAATGGATGCATGGATATATGCCAGTGATCCTTCGAGATTACCACCTAATCAAGTTTATTGGGAATCACAGCCGCATGCAGGCCTCAGGCTGATTGGCGCCGGTTGTGAAGGAGGACGAGCGTATGACATCTTATATATACCATCGAGAACTGATACCCTTATCGGAAATGGGGGAATTGTTGACTAGTTAAAATGAGTAGTTGTTTTTCAAAGATAAGGTTGAAGAGAAGGTTTCACCAACTCAAGATCGACCTCTGTACTGTGCCAAAGTTGGCATTTCACACTAATATAGACGTTGTAAAATTGTGGTAGTATCATTTGAATGGACTAATGAGTCAGAAGCCTTTATGGATTAATGAACAAAGTTTTGGGATGAAATGAGATATTAGCAACAACCTCGTTGTTAGCTATACTTGATGATAAAAAGAGGACTTTGAGAGTCACGATGATGTGCCTTTCAAGAGTTTAAGAGGTGTGCTGATGCAACAGAAAGGGGATGATAGCCTATACTTCTAAACAACATAAAGGTTGCGGGATAGGATATACTAACCATAAGTCTGGGATTTGTCATGATAGCGTTCACGCATAAAACTGAGATGTTAACTTTATGAGAGAAGTGTGAAAGTTTCCATAAGTGCCATAAGTATATCTTCATATTAGAGCTAAACATAAGAAAGAGAAGGTGACGAAAGGGAGCAGGGAGTGTAATGGAGAAATTGGTTATTTCCCAGGAAAGGCCAATATGGTGGCCGGTACCTATAGAAGGGATTATTCGAAATTGGAATTCAGTCAGTATTGGCCAAGAAAATAGAGTATATACAATAAAGAATAATGTTAGAGGAAAATGACTAAATTATGGGGAAGGAAAAAGATGTATAGAGAATTAAGAGAATGTTTGGCAAACGGATATGAAGAATGGTATTGGCAAACTATTAAGTACAAACGCGACATGCCAAAAGCAGAATGATAGAGATCTAGTGGAATAATTCCGCCTGTAGAAAATATTGAACGTGGACAGAATTATAACGAATTTCATAAGTAGGTCGCCAAAGACCGAGCCAAGAGATGGCCCTAGTTGAGTTATAATTGTTGGACCAAGTGATTTACCTACGAGAGACTTTCCATTGAGAAGATTATCGAATATTATACGGGAGAGATGGTGGTGCAATATGAAACTTCTGCAGCGATCACGTCAGATAAAGACTTAAGGTTAAACTTCGAATATTGAAGGTGCTTTCGGGTATATTTAACAAAGAGATTGAGCGTATGTACTAATTTGATCTGTGGTTGACGGACAGGGAAGAAGAATTGTCCAGACGATCGAAATTATATTTAGTGTCGTGCCTTAGGCTTCACGGGGCAGTCGAGAATAAAAACTTATCCATGAATGAATGTTGTTATCACGATCATCACCATGCGAATGTAAGGACGTCTCTTGTAAAGCGTACCGTGAAAGAAGAAGCTTCGCTTTTCTTGCATTACGAAGAAGTCAATGAACGGGGGATATAGTAGCTGAACTGGTTCGACGTATGCCGAAGACTATACAGTATCCACAGCAAGTGGTAACGGCTGACGGGAGGCAACACATGCCTGCTAATCAAGCGAAGGAATATGAGGAATACCGTGCGTATTGACGTTGTCTCAGATTATAAAACACGACCACAAAGTATTCACGGGCCAACGATACAAGGACTCAACACGGATACTATGAACAATGTAGAAGAGGAACGTATAAGTAGTGGGATAGAAATTTCCATTCATAGAACAACCGATAAGGAATACAGGTCGAGGAGAGCATGCGTTGAGAAACAACATTAAAGCGTTGGTGAGACCAAGGTGAGAGAACAAAAGGGTTGAAGTGTCAACCTGAGAGTTGGAAAGGGTAAAGTTGGAATTGTATCCACAACTATTTTCCTTAGGTTCTTAAGATAGAATCCTTTTAAGGAGAGGAGACTGCATTAACCCTAATTTTCGTGAATGTTCGAAACCTGGACGAATAGTAATTTTATGGGTGGATGAGAAATTTTTGCAATCACGATATGTACGAATTATTAAATGAAGATTTCGAATTGATATTACGTCTTTACGGTACAGACGAGTGTATGTAAAAGTCATTAGTTTTTTTTCGAAACCCATTATTTCGAATGGTCAAATTTTATGAGATATCTAAGGAGATCGTGGCAAGGCATGGGGTTCCTGTGAGCATTGTATCTGATAGAGACCCAAGGTTCAACCCAAGGTTCAACCCCAGGTTCTGGAGGAGTTTTCAGGATTGTGTGGGGACCAAGTTAAACATGAGTACTGCATACCACCCCTAATCAGACGGACAGAGCGAGAGAACCATCCAGACCATAGAGGACATGTTGAGAGTATGTGCCATCGATTTTAAGGAGAGTCGGGATGACCACTTGCCGTTGATCGAATTTTCCTACAACAACAGTTACCATGCGAGTATAGGGATGCCCCATATGAAGCTTTATACGAACGAAGATGTCGGTCTCCCTTGTGTTGGGAAGAAGATGGAGAGCGGAAGATTTTAGGGCCTGAACTGGTCCAACAGACAAGAGAAACTATCGAGCTCATAAGAGGACGGCTGGTAGCGGCCCAAGACAGACAGAAGAAGTATGCGGACCAGACCCGCAAGGATAGAGGATATGAGGTAGGAGAGTTTGTGATGTTGAAGGTATCACCGTGGAAGGGATTGATGAGATTTGGTAAGAAGGGGAAGCTAAGCCCAAGATTTATTGGACCTTTTGAGATCTTGAAACGAGTTGGAAAGTTAGCCTATGAATTGGCTTTACCCCTGAGCTGGCAGCAAGTACATAATGTGTTCCATGTGTCCATGCTACGACCCTACCATACCGACTTCCGACACGTGATAGAATATGATCAAGTGGATCTGCAACTAGACTTAACATATGTGGAGCAACCCATAGAAATCATGGATAGAAAAGAACAAGTGCTGAGGAACAAGGTTGTCAAACTAGTAAGAGTTTTGTGGAGGAACCAGAATGTCGAAGAATCAACATGGGAACTAGAGAGCGCGATGCGTGAAAAGCACCCCCAACTGTTTTCGACCTGATTCCGGGACGGAATCCTTTTAAGGAGGGGAGGCTTTAAGAACCCTAATTTTTGGTAATATTTCCTTTTATTTAATATCGTGTGACATTGTCAATTTGGAACCTTTCTAGTCATCCCTGTTGTTTAATGGAATTGATTGTCTGAGAAACTATGTTGTTACATTCACTATGTAAGATAAAGAGAAGATTGTTAAGGGCAAGAGTCTTATTGTTAGTAAGATTTATAAAACTTGGGATTTGAGAATGATTAGAGTATTAAAAGATTTATTAAGGATTATAACGAGGAATTATGGATATTCGAGGAAATTACACAATTAAGTACTTAAGGAATTATATGGGAAATCTCTACGCGACAAAATATTATTACGAGAGATTAATTAAGATACGATACGAATTGAAGATTAAGTGACAAGCATTGGTGGAGGAATAATAATACAATGAAAGATATTACATGCAAGCTTCATGTAACTAGATTGTTAGAAAAGCAAACTAGAAAATGCAAAAGCAACCAATGAATAGTGATTAGTTGGTGCATTATTCTAGGGGACAAAGGAGTATGGTTCATGCCTAGTCTACTACCTAGGGTGCCAACATGTGATACAATAATACATATGACTAATACATATCACCCAACACCTTACTTTATTTCAACCAACACCCAAAAGCAAAAACAAAAACTCCCCCCCCAGCATTATTGCTCTCGGCCAAAGCTAGAAACAAGGGGAAGAGAAGTTCTTTCTTCCACTTCTCATCACTCTTAATTCAAGGCAAAATTCCTAGGTCCTCTACACTCCATATAGAAGGTATGCTATGAATTTCAAGCCATTCTAACCATCCAATCTTGAGTTATAAATTGTTGAAGATTGAGTGAATAGTAACCATGTATGTTTATCTTTTAGATCTTGAAGGATTAAGGTCTTTAAAGGCTCATCCAAGTGTTCTTAGTGGTTGTAAAGCTCACCCAAGGTCTTTAGCTACTCAAGAAGGTATAAAACTCCAAACCCCTCTTAGCCATGAATTATTTGTGGTGTTTAATGTTAGATCCATGATTATTGGTGTTAATCTTGGTTGTATAAGTGGTGGATGATATAGATCTTGAGTTAAGTGTTGTGATTGTGATTTTTATGATTGTGGTTAGTATATGTATCTCCATGAATGTTATAAAGCATGAACTAGGTGAATTAGATGTTGGTTGTGTTGTGGAAGTAAGAATCTTGGTTGATTTAAGTGAAACAAACATGCTGAGTTTTTCCAGGAACTTGACCTGTCTTATAACATGGTTTTGAACCCCCAAATCTTGTCCCCTGAGGTCCTACCATATATTGTTGGAAAGGTATTTTAATGTAGTTTCTGGAAATATAAGGTTACTGACTAGGTGATGTATAGATTTTAAGGTATGGCCGGAGAAGTAAAATGTGTTTCTGGATTCCGGACTGCACTAAGTGACCCCCTTGTGAACCTTGTTTAAACCCCTAAAAATTTATGTGGGATCATGGAAAAATTTGAGAAACTAGGAAATGCAGTGGTGAAGGCTACCCAAAAAGAATTGGATTAAAATATGAATTTTTCAATTTTATAAAAATGCTAGAGTAAAATTCGCGCAAGGGAAAAAGTCGTTAAGTGGAGTATAATTCTAGGGGTAATGATTATGACTCGGATATGGTAACTAAATTAAGTCGAATAAGTGACGAGCGTAATTGAGTGATGACATGAACCTATGACGGGGCTAGAGTGTCATAAGACGAAGTCGTTAAGTTAATTTCGTACCCCATAAAACCCCGTAATTAAAGAGATATTGTTAAGGTACTAACGAGCGGTTATTGCTTATGTATAGATCGTTCCACTCTGCACGCTCGACCACCCCAACCAAACCAAGGCAAGTTCACTTTTTAAAACTTATACATATACAAGGACTTTCACTGTCGTGTTTGTAGTTTTCAATCATATCAAATGTTATGTTTATCGACGTATTGATGCAATTGAGATTGTATAAGTACATATATGATTGTACCCCTTGAACTTAGATTGAAATGTTTTCCTCGGACAACGACTCTAGCAATAGAGGTCGTAGCGGTCCGTATATACTATTGACCGGGGAGCGGTATATTATTATATCGTATCTAGATTGCGAAAACCCGAAGGGTCATTCGGGGAGTATCGTATACTCAAGTAATTATTTTCATATCTTCGTAAATACTTGAAACCCTATCTTGGATTAAAAGTTTATTTTATCGAATAATTATTTTATTAATTATTAATATTAAATCTTAAAATATTATTTATTAATTATTGTTCATTACTTTAAAGACGAAGTCAATCCAAGATACATTTAATACTTTCAAACTCGAACTCAAAACATTTCCGACAACCCCCGGTCAGGTTCTGCTTCTTGTATGATTTCAAGAATCATCGGTCGACTGAGGTCGGACCTCAATTACTCTGTTTTCAATCAAAATCAAGTTTTCAAAGAAAAAGAAAAAGGGACTCTGGCAGGTGTGGGAACCGTTGACGAACGATTCCCGGGATGTGTAAGCGGCCGTGAGCCAGGCGGTCCATCAATTATTATTCCGGCCCAGGTGTTGCCGAAGGATGATTACGGATGTAGTTTTCATCGAGGGTGATTACGGATGTAGTTTTCACCCGGGGATAGTTACGGATGTAGTTTCTATCCTTCTACCGGTAGAGAAGACCCGCGGATTATTGGACTTGGATGTGGCGACTGATCATCGTCAATCCCTGTCAGGTTTTATGTTTTCTTCAAGTCCCATCCTCCACTTTGGAAAAACACTCAAACACTGCTTGTTGGGCCTAAGTGCCAAGTTGCCGATAGTGTGGTTTTTGATAAGAAAAATATGGACATCGTGCAGTATCTAGAACTGCAAGATTTTCTATAAAGATTGGCACGTGTTAGTGCACTCTTGCTATTGTTTCAAAGAATGAAATGTTTTTGAATGAGAAACCTTCCAAGCTAATGGAAGGAAAGAGGTTTACAAAGATGTATTCCCGGTACAGTACGTTAACCGTAGAGTGTTTTGCCGAAAATGATATACTCATTTGTATATATTTCAAACTTGAGATATATTGAAATGGGAACCTTATAAATGGTTCATATGTTGTTCTTAAATCTCCTTAGTGAGTATAGATGTTTTATTCAAACTCGGACATATACATTGTCCAATTATGTTTTGAAATCTGAGATATATACCCATATAGTTGGGAATGTTTTCGAAATAAACCACATTATTACTTTACAAAATGGTGAACTTGCTGAGCATTATGTAGCTCATTCTTGCTTTATAAAAACTTTTCAGAAAGAGAAGAATTTGGCCGATTAACTCCGCACCAGTAGAAGAGGAGTAGAAGAATTACCCCGGAGATGATTTAGTTCCAGTTTAATACTACAGAGTAAGCCTGAAAGGTTTTCAACTGTAATAGTAAGACTTGTCTTCAAGTATAGTTGTATAAGTGGAATTGCGTAAGACTCTGATTTGTACAAATGAATTGTAATATTTAGTGGCACTTTTGATTATCGTTTCTGAGGCTCTAACTTCTTTGTGTGTAAGATTGAGGTCTGGATGGATGTATTGTTGAGTTGTAAAGTTAATACAGGTATGATATGGTTGGATGATGATGTGACGACCTGAATCTTTGACCTCAGATTTGGGGGCGTCACAGGAACGGTCCAGAAATATTGAAGAAAAGTCAGCTACGAATTTTCCTTAAAAACAGAATCAGTTTAGGAAACGTATTATGTGCCGAACTACAGAAATTCAACTTTGACAAGGAAATTGCTATAATTTCTACTTCTAATAAGTATGGTAATTGCTTTGGGCGGCTAGAACATTCCAGAATCAGATCTACACATGGAATTTGCAATTCTATTCTCATTCAAGAACGGAAATTGCCAATCTTCTATTCCAACTCTAAAAAGGCAATTGCTTGGTGGACAAGACTTCTAGAGCCTATATAAACACATCATACCATTGTAATTTAGTACAGACCATTACATATCAATTACTTAGGTTTATTTGTATCTTTTCATACTTTGTTTTTATCATGGTTTCATCAGATCCCATGATGACGAGAGGTTCGATTATGAACTAATCGTTGTCATGGGATTCTAACGGATTTACTTATGGAACTTAGTATCTTGATTGCTTAAAGATTTATGTGTGATGTATATTTGATATCCTCGTATGGTTATGCTTAATTGATAGATGCGTAGCTAACATCTAATCTGTTAATCTCTTGTGAAGTGAAAGTGGATCTTGAGATTTAGAACTTGTCATGCTAGCATAGGTTCATGATTGTTTATCAACATGATTCGTAGTATGAGATGAGAATACTTATATTACCCTGTGTGATCTTTATGGATAACTTGCTCTTCAACCGTTATGTTTTCAAATTCTATAGACATATAGGGTCTAAGCATAATTGGTGTCTATTCATCTTCTATCTCTTTTGTGGATGTATGTTTAGTTTGGTATACGTATACTGAGAGGTAGCGTGTACTTGTTTCGTGTTGTCCGATCAGATATCATAACCATTGAATACAGTGATTAAAGGCGTCAGATCTAAGCGAAGTATTTAATGAAGTTAGGATCCCATGTTTTCTCTTGCAGAAGCAATTCGATTCCAATTCTTGTTAGTTAGTTAATTCTTAGTTTGTTAATTTGCATCTTAGTTTAATTTAGATAGTTAAAACCCATATTTGTTTATTGTCTTAGCAGTGAATAATAATCATACATTGTTGCATAGGTACTAAATTGAATTAAAAACCAGATCTCTGTGGGAACGAACTTGACTTATATCTGTATTACTTGTGACCACGTACGCTTACGTGATTTTGTGTTAACAAGTTTTTGGCGCCGCTGCCGGGGATCATCGGTGTTTTATTTTTGGTTTATGTGCTTGTCAATAGTGGTCGTTAGAGTTCACTGACTCGGATTTTTTTTTTCTTCTTAACTATCTTGTTTAGTTCGTTGTGTTTCAGGTACTTGAGTTTTTGAAGATGGCATGCGAGGAGTTGCCATGGTGGGCATATTCGAGTACATCCATGCCTTATCAATGTGTGATAAGTGGATTTTATATCCACTTATTATGCGCTAAATGGACCTATATTGATGGTTTATCCTTAAATATGTTGTGTCTTTTAATTAGTTTTTGTTGTTTAATAAAATTAGATATTTATTAATAAATACTTTATTTAATTAGAAAATTATATTTATAAATATCTAATAATATTAGATATTTATTTTTATAAATTCGGAATTAAATTAATTATTTATTAATTAAATATATTTTATTATGCAAGTTGAATAAACAAAAAAAAATTATTAAAAATAAAAAAATAAGAAAAAGAAATCGAATTGTTGTGTAATTATGGTAGTAGGTGATGAAAGAATTGAATACATAAAAGAAAAACAGAAGCTGTAGGCAATGATTAGTAATAAAAGAAGGAGGTTTTGTGTCAATTTGCAAGTCTGACAGCCAGATTCATACACTCCCACGCGCGCGTGGGAGCCACGCGCCAGGAGTGCCCTTGTGTTTTGCGCGCGTGTGGTCCACGCGGGGAAGCTGAGAGTGAAGTTGTCGAAGGCAGCATACAGGAGTGCAGTTGGGTTTGGTGACCTGTCTTTTAATCATGGATGCTTTCGGCTGGTTTTATTATTTGTGGGCTGCTGAATTATGTTTATTGTAATTCTTTTTATTTCTTTTTATTTCTTTTTAGTTTTATTTTATTAGTTGGTGTGCTAAAATTTTGCTATAAATAGGGGTAGTCTCAAGCTTAGAATCACACAACAATTTAGAGAACAACAATTCTCTCTTGTATTTTCTCTTCTCTTTGTAATTTTAAGTTTTATTTTTAAACACTTTAATTTTTGCAAATTTTAGTTTTAGTATTATTTCGGTTGAAGAAATTGCGAGGATTATTGGGAGCGCTATTCTCTTTCATTGGAAGTAATTTCGGTTCTACGTTCTAATTCTTAAAACTACGGGGATTATTTAGGAACGCTCTTTTCTTTCATTGGAAGCGATTTCGGTTCTACTTTCTAACTTTCGTAATTTTCATTTATCGTAATTGTTAATTTAGTTTTGTTTTTATTATTGTTGTTATTTTTATTATTATTATTATTGTTGTTGTTATTATTATTATTATTATTATTATTATTATTATTATTATTATTATTATTATTATTATTATTATTATTATTAGTATTAATATTATGGTTTCAATTAATCCCATGATGACGATTCGTTTAATTATGAACTAATCGCCGTCATGGGATTCTAATGGATTTATTTACGTAATTTAGTAATTCGATGCCTTAATAAATTGTGTTATGATAAAAATTTCTGATTGCCTAACGTGGTTGTGCTTAATTTATTAGATGCATAGCTATCATCTAAATTATTAATTCTTAATGAATGCGAAAGTGGATTTGAGAATTTAGAATTTGCCATGTTAGCACAGGTTCGTAATTTTCATATATAATTACGATTAGTGATAGGGTTTTGAATCACATCGCCCTGTGTAGCCATAATAAAGGAATTTATTCGTAAACCAGTTATGTTTTCAAATCTTATAGACATATAGGGTCTAGACATAAATGGTGTCCACGCAACTTCTATCTTTTTAAGTGGATGTTTGTATGGTTTGATATAAGTTAAGGCTAAAAGGCGCTTATATTAGTTTCGTGTTCCCGGCTAGCTTTCGTAATTATCAAATTCACTGTGAATTAAGGCTTCAATTCTAAATGAAATAAATAATGAAATTAGAATCCAATGTTTATCTCATATATAAAATCTTTATTATATTATTTTTAGTCGTTATTTCATTCATTAATTGTGATTTGAACAAACCAACCATTCCGTTGTTCAGGCTTCTATAATTAACCGAACGTTGTTTAATAAACATATTTACTTAAATACACCAGGTCTTCGTGGGAACGATCCTTATTTCCCTATATTGCTTTTGGACTGCGTATACTTGCGTAGAGAAAATAGCGAACAAGTTTTTGGCGCCGCTGCCGGGGATTCGGTGTTATTTTGTTTATGTGTTTTACTACAATAGAAGTTAATTTGTTTGACTTGAACATTTGATCTTATATTTTGAAGTGATTATTTGTGTTCAGATACTTGGATTTTTATGCTAACACGTGCTAAAGCATTAAAAGCCAAGCAAGTACTTAAACTAGCAAATACTCACAAGATGGACGGAGAAGCCGAAGTAGTTGCACCTGCAGCAGCAAGGGCTTTAATGGACTACTCGCAACCGAAGATTGATGACATTCAGTCAAGTATCATTCGTCCAGCAATTGCGGCTCCTACATTTGAAATTAAACCCAGCACTATTCAGATGGTGCAAAATCAAGTACAGTACGGAGGAACTGCAACGGAAGATCCTAACTTACACATTAGGAACTTCATAGAAATATGAGACACATTCAGATTCAACAATGTGTCAGATGATGCTGTGAAGTTGAGACTCTTCCCGTTTTCCTTAAGAGACAAGGCCAAAAGTTGTTTACACTCTCTGCCACCGGGATCTATCACCACTTGGGCTGATCTAGCTCAAAAGTTTCTTAGCAAATTCTTCCCCATGGCAAAGACTGCAACTATAAGGAATGCTATCACGCAATTTTCTCAAGAGTCTGGTGAATCTTTATGTGAAGCATGGGAAAGATACAAGGAAATGCTTCGGCAATGCCCTCATCATGGCATGCCAAATTGGATGGTCATAAATTGCTTCTATGATGGACTAGGAATACAATCAAGGCCAATGGTAGATGCAGCTTCTGGGGGAGCATTATGGGCTAAAAGTTATGAGGAGGCCTACGATCTTATCGAGATGATGGCAGCTAATGAATATCAAAATCCAACTCAGAGGATGCCACAACAGAAGGTAGCAGGAATTCTTAATGTCGACACAGCCACTTCCTTAGCAGCTCAGCTAGAGGCATTGAACTTGAAAGTAGACTCTTTGACAGCACGAGGATTTCATCAAGTTGCCAGTGTTTGTGAGTTGTGTGCGGGCGCACATGAATCAAACCAATGTGCCATCTCAAACGAGTCGGTTCAATTCGTAAGCAATTTCCAAAGACAACAACAGCCAGCTCCAAATTCCTACCATCCAAACAACCGAAATCATCCAAATTTCAGTTGGAGCAACAATCAAGGAGGAGCACAACAATCAAATCAGCCCTACCAACAATTTCAAAATCAGCAGTTTGGAGCTAGGCCATATAATCCATCTGGATTCCAGCATCAGCAGGGGCACCAATATCAGCAACAATATGCCCCACGACAATTTCAACCCCAGGATTTCAACAACAATCCTATGGGAATTCTGGGCAATCATCTTCTAGTGAAAATGCAGAATTGGAGGAGTTGAGGTTGGCGTCCAAAAGCCAAGCGGCTTCTATTAAAAATCTGGAAACTCAATTGGGACAACTCGCTAGTTTCATGATGAGCCGACCACAAGGAACACTCCCAAGTGATACTGAAGCTAATCCGGGGAGAAAGAACAACCAAGAGAACATTAAAGCCATCACTCTAAGATCGGGGAAAGTCATAGAAGGCATTGAATTGGAAAAAGCAAAAAGAATTCTGCCCGATGAAGAAACAGTGAACTTGGGAGATACCGAGGACAAGGGTAAGGCTCCAATTTCAAGCACGGAGGTAGAAGAAAGTGTACCACCTCCTAAACAATTAGTCCCTGCACAGAAAGAAGCAGAAGAGCATGTCTATCCACCTCCGCCATTTCCTCGACGTCTGCAAAAACAGAAACTAGACAAGCAGTTCGGCAAATTTCTTGAAGTCTTTAAGAAATTACATATCAACATTCCATTTGCTGAAGCCCTGGAACAAATGCCGAGTTACGCCAAGTTCATGAAGGGCATTCTATCGAGAAAAGTAAAACTTGAGGACTTAGAAACTGTTGCTTTGACAGAGGAGTGTAGTGCGGTATTGCAACAAAAGTTACCGCCTAAGCTAAAAGATCCTGGAAGTTTCACCATACCATGCACCATTGGGAATTTGTCTTTTGACAAATGTTTATGTGATTTAGGAGCAAGCATCAACCTCATGCCATACTCAGTTTTCTTACAACTTGGCCTTCCTGAGCCAACCCCGACGAACATGTCACTTCAGTTGGCTGATCGCTCTATCACTTATCCTCGGGGAGTTGTTGAAGATGTCCTAGTGAAAGTAGACAAACTTATCTTTCCAGCTGATTTTGTCATACTAGATTTTGAAGAGGACAAGAAGATTCCTATCATTCTTGGTAGACCATTCTTGGCGACAGGACAAACGTTGATTGACGTCCAAAAGGGGGAACTTACAATGAGAGTGCATGATCAAAATGTCACCTTCAATGTTTTCAAAGCCATGAAGTTTCCAACAGAAGAAGAGCAGTGTCTGAAGGTAAACTTGATTGAGTCTACGGTACAAGAAAAGTTGGATCACATGTTCATGAATGACACTTTGGAAAAGGCCCTTAGTGGAAGGTATTCATTAGATGAAGATGACATAGATGAACAATTGCAATATCTGGATGCTTTGCCGTGGCAAAGAAAATTTGAAAGACCAGTTGAATCATTGGATCTTCCAGAACTAAAAGGGCCGCATCAGTAAATGAAACCATCTATCGAGGAAGCTCCAACTCTAGAGCTCAAACCACTTCCTAATCACTTAAAGTATGCTTCTCTTGGTGAATCATCTACCTTACCTGTGATTATATCTGCTAACCTTTCAGACTCTGAGGAAGACAAGCTTTTAAGAGTCCTGAGGGAATTCAAAACAGCCATTGGTTGGACCCTGGCGGATATCAAAGGCATCAGCCCAGCTTATTGTCAACATAAAATTCCATTAGAAGAAGGTAGTAAACCAACAGTGGAGCATCAAAGGCGGCTAAATCCTCTTATGAAAGAGGTAGTGAAGAAAGAAATCATCAAGTGGCTGGATGCAGGGATTATCTATCCCATTTCTGACAGTGCATGGGTGAGTCCAGTGCAATGTGTACCGAAGAAGGGAGGCATGACTGTGATTACCAATGAAAAGAATGAACTCATCTCTACTCGCACAGTCACCGGTTGGCGAATCTGCATGGACTACCGGAAGTTGAATAAAGCCACAAGGAAGGATCATTTTCCCCTTCCTTTCATTGATCAGATGCTAGATAGACTAGCCGGCCATGATTATTACTGCCTCCTGGATGGGTATTCTGGATATAATCAAATTTGCATTGCTCCTGAGGATCAGGAGAAAACAACATTTACATGCCCGTTCGGCACCTTCGCCTTTCGGCGGGTTTCTTTTGGCTTGTGTGGAGCACCTGGTACTTTTCAAAGATGCATGATGGCCATTTTCTCAGACATGATTGGCAAGACTGTTGAAGTCTTCATGGATGACTTCTCGGTATTCGGTCTATCTTTTGATGAATGCTTGCAAAATCTTGGCTCGGTGCTGAAAAGATGCGTGGAAACTAACCTAGTGCTCAATTGGGAGAAGTGCCACTTCATGGTACAAGAAGGAACTATTCTCGGGCACAAGGTGTCAAGGAAGGGTCTAGAAGTAGACAGAGCAAAGATAGAAGCTATTGAAAAGTTGCCGCCACCTAATTCAGTGCGAGGGATTCGCAGTTTCCTTGGGCACGCAGGTTTCTACAGGCGTTTCATCAAGGACTTCGAAAAAATTTCCAAACCCTTGTGTCAGCTGCTGGAAAAAGATATTCATTTCAAATTTGACGAAGAATGTCTCACAGCTTTCGAGACGCTGAAGAAGAAATTGATTTCAGCACCCGTGATCATTGCTCCAGATTGGAGTGAGCCTTTCGCTATGATGTGTGATGCTAGCGATTACGTAGTTGGGGCCGTTCTTGGCCAAAAGAAAGATAAAATGTTTCATGTCATCTATTATGCAAGCCAAAACCCTCAGCGATGCTCAATTAAACTACACTACCACTGAGAAGGAGCTGTTAGCCATAGTTTATGATTTTGAAAAATTTCGTTCATACTTGCTTGGCACGAAGGTGACTGTGTACACTGATCACGCGGCTATCAGATATCTGCTCTCCAAAAAGGACTCCAAACCTAGGTTGATTCGATGGATTCTTCTGCTGCAAGAATTCGATGTGGAAATCAAGGATAGAAAAGGGACAGAAAACCAAGTAGCCGACCATCTCTCACGATTGGAAGACCTTGGGAAGACATCCCAAGACAAAATCGTCATTAATGAATCCTTTCCTGATGAACAGTTGTTTGGGGTACAAGAAGAAGAACCTTGGTTTGCAGACATTGTGAACTTTCCGGTGAGTCGAGTGATTCGTCCCGAGCTCTCTTTTGCACAAAGAAAGAAATTCTTGCATGAAGTCAAATGGTATCGTTGGGATGAACCATATCTGTTTAAACAAGGAGCCGATCAGGTGATTAGGAGATGTGTGCCATACAGTGAAACAGAGGCTATTCTAAGGGATTATCACGCCACGACATATGGTGGCCATTATGGAAGTGAAAAGACCGCAACTCGAATTCTTCAAGCGGGATTTTATTGGCCATACCTTTTTAAGGATGCCCATCAATTTGTGCTGAAGTGTGATCGTTGTCAGCGTGTTGGTAACATATCTAGGAGGGATGAGATGCCCCTCAATATAATGCTAGAAGTGGAAATCTTCGATGTTTGGGGCATCGATTTCATGGGACCATTCATTGCCTCATGTAACAACCAATACATCTTGCTGGCCGTTGATTATGTTTCCAAATGGGTTGAAGTTAAGGCACTTCCGACCAATGATGCCAATGTCATACTCAACTTCCTTCACAAGAATATCTTCACAAGATTCGGCACTCCTCGAGTAATCATAAGCGATGAAGGTACTCACTTTTGCAATCGCAAGTTTACTAATCTCATGGCAAAGTACAACATCAACCACCGGGTAGCTACGGCATACCACCCGCAAACCAATGGCCAAGCCGAGGTATCTAATCGCGAGATTAAGCGCATTCTGGAAAAAGTGGTGAATCCTTCGAGAAAGGATTGGTCTTTAAAACTCGATGAAGCCGCATGGGCTTATCGTACAGCATATAAAACACCCTTGGGCATGTCACCATATCAGCTTGTCTATGGGAAAGCTTGCCATTTACCGGCAGATTTGGAACACAAAGCTTATTGGGATTTGAAGAAGCTAAATTTCGATCTTAAGGCCGCAGGTGAGAAAAGGATGGTGCAACTCAACGAGATGGATGAGTTTCGATTGCAGGCATATGAGAACAATAAGCTCTATAAGGAGAAAGTGAAACGATGGCATGATCGTCGTCTTATTCAAAAGGTATTCGTTCCTGGTCAGTCGGTCTTATTATATAACTCTCGTCTTCGATTGTTTCCAGGGAAGCTCAAATCGAGATGGTCAGGGCCTTTTGTTGTCAAAACTGTGTTTCCACACGGAGCGGTGGAAATTTTTGAGAAATCTCCCGATCAATCGTTCAAAGTGAATGGGCAGAGATTGAAACCCTATTTTGGTGACACGGTGAACCGTGAGGCTGATACCACCAAGTTGGCCACCACATGATTCTCAGTATAATCGTCAAGCTAGCGACAATAAACAAGCGCTTCATGGGAGGCAACCCATAGGTTTGGTGTTTTTATGTGTGATTTGATTTTGTGTGATTTTGTTTAATATGTTGAGAGTGCAGGTCATTGACGAGTTACAGGAGCAGGCTTTGCAAAAGATAAAATTTTCTTTCGAGGTAGACTGGCCTCAGTTTGGAGCTCATTTCCACCACTTGATTCACCACCCGAGGAGGGTGACGATGCCAACAGTTAGGGGAGTTATCATTTATCCTTTATCTATACCTTCAATGAGGACATTGAATATTTTAAGTTTGGGGGTGATTTAGGATATTTGATTAATTGAGTCATGGTATGCATATAGTTTCATATAGTATAATTTCATATAATTCAAAAAAAAAAAAAATTATTGCATAATCATGATTAGTTGCATATCATATTTTCCTTGATCCCGTAGCGCTTGGCGATTCCGTTTAGTAGTCAATGATGAATTTGAGTGTGATAATGATGGATAGAGGGCTGATTTAAATACTTATGAATTGACGTGCATGTTGCAGAAACACAATCTTACACAACTCATCGGTTACTTTTGGGCTAGGTTAAGGTCATGCTTGTTTGGTTGTTGAAAATTAATCACCTGATTATATTTGGAATTTTCTTTATTCCCTTGATAGCGTAGAATCACTAAATATAAGTTTGGGGGAAGGCAGGGTTCATGCTAGTTTGTGTGTATTTGTCAATAATTGATAGGTGTCAACTGGCTAGTAGCCAGCTCATATTTATATGAGTAGTCTAGGGTTGGAAATGAGAATTCTCATTCCAGATTGCATATAAAAAAAATGAAAAACAAAAAAATGAAAAAAAAAAAAAGAAAAAAGAAAAAAATATTGTTTATGAGATTGTGAGTATGCAGAGCTGGCCAGGGTGAGCTCTTTAATACTCGAGCAATTAAGTACGAGGGGACTTTGTGCCTAGTGACCTAAGGCTTTTATAGTCTGGGATCCACTGACCTAACGCTCGCTACATGGGTATTATTGTATAAGCCTTTTGGGGTCTCATCCATTGCACGGTCAAATAAGCATGTGTGTTGTGTATAGTATTATGCGTCATAATTGTTAATAAAGCATGAATTCCTGTCTAACTCAAATGATGATAGAGGTGTTTCTAGGTTATGAAGTGTCTAGCGTACATTCTATTTATAAACTTGTGATTGTTATGACGAAGAATATGTATGGCTTTGATCTAGTGCTAAGAGAAATTCTGATGAGTATTACACACACGCACGTTTCTGTACTTGTACATGTTAATATGCGGGTATTTAGTCGATCTCTATTTGGAGTTATCACATTCTCTGAGACACTCTGCTAAATTGGTTTTTGCTTTGCCTATGGGATCCTTGCATCGTTTGCATTCATGCATTTAGAGATAGTCGAGTCTGTTTTCGCTTGAGGACAAGCTTCAGTTTAAGTTTGGGGGTGTGATAAGTGGATTTTATATCCACTTATTATGCGCTAAATGGACCTATATTGATGGTTTATCCTTAAATATGTTGTGTCTTTTAATTAGTTTTTGTTGTTTAATAAAATTAGATATTTCTTAATAAATACTTTATTTAATTAGAAAATTATATTTATAAATATCTAATAATATTAGATATTTATTTTATAAATTCGGAATTAAATTAATTATTTATTAATTAAATATATTTTATTATGCAAGTTGAATAAACAAAAAAAAAATTATTAAAAATAAAAAAATAAGAAAAAGAAATCGAATTGTTGTGTAATTATGGTAGCAGGTGATGAAAGAATTGAATACATAAAAGAAAAACAGAAGCTGTCGGCAATGATTAGTAATAAAAGAAGGAGGTTTTGTGTCAATTTGCAAGTCCGGCAGCCAGATTCATACGCTCCCACGCGCGCGTGGGAGCCACGCGCCAGGAGTGCCCTTGTGTTTTGCGCGCGTGTGGTCCACGCGGGGAAGCTGAGAGTGAAGTTGTCGAAGGCAGCATACAGGAGTGCAGTTGGGTTTGGTGACCTGTCTTTTAATCATGGATGCTTTCGGCTGGTTTTATTATTTGTGGGCTGCTGAATTATGTTTATTGTAATTCTTTTTATTTCTTTTTATTTCTTTTTAGTTTTATTTTATTAGTTGGTGTGCTAAAATTTTACTATAAATAGGGGTAGTCTCAAGCTTAGAATCACACAACAATTTAGAGAACAACAATTCTCTCTTGTATTCTCTCTTCTCTTTGTAATTTTAAGTTTTATTTTTAAACACTTTAATTTTTGCAAATTTTAGTTTTAGTATTATTTCGGTTGAAGAAATTGCGAGGATTATTTGGAGCGCTATTCTCTTTCATTGGAAGTAATTTCGGTTCTACGTTCTAATTCTTAAAACTACAGGGATTATTTAGGAACGCTCTTTTCTTTCATTGGAAGCGATTTCGGTTCTACTTTCTAACTTTCGTAATTTTCATTTATCGTAATTGTTAATTTAGTTTTGTTTTTATTATTGTTGTTATTTTTATTATTATTATTATTATTGTTGTTGTTGTTATTATTATTATTATTATTATTATTATTATTAGTATTAATATTATGGTTTCAATTAATCCCATGATGACGATTCGTTTAATTATGAACTAATCGCCGTCATGGGATTCTAATGGATTTATTTACGTAATTTAGTAATTCGATGCCTTAATAAATTGTGTTATGATAAAAATTTCTGATTGCCTAACGTGGTTGTGCTTAATTTATTGGATGCATAGCTATCATCTAAATTATTAATTCTTAATGAATGCGAAAGTGGATTTGAGAATTTAGAATTTGCCATGTTAGCACAGGTTCGTAATTTTCATATATAATTACGATTAGTGATAGGGTTTTGAATCACATCGCCCTGTGTAGCCATAATAAAGGAATTTATTCGTAAACCAGTTATGTTTTCAAATCTTATAGACATATAGGGTCTAGACATAAATGGTGTCCACGCAACTTCTATCTTTTTAAGTGGATGTTTGTATGGTTTGATATAAGTTAAGGCTGAAAGGCGCTTATATTAGTTTCGTGTTCCCGGCTAGCTTTCGTAATTATCAAATTCACTGTGAATTAAGGCATCAATTCTAAATGAAATAAATAATGAAATTAGAATCCCATGTTTATCTCATATATAAAATCTTTATTATATTATTTTTAGTCGTTATTTCATTCATTAATTGTGATTTGAACAAACCAACCATTCCGTTGTTCAGGCTTCTATAATTAACTGAACGTTGTTGAATAAACATATTTACTTAAACACACCAGGTCTTCGTGGGAACGATCCTTATTTCCTTATATTGCTTTTGGACTGCGTATACTTGCGTAGAGAAAATAGCGAACAATGTGAGCGGTGTTTGGGCGTTCATGATCCCTCACAATATTGTTACTACGAAGGAGTTGATCCATATGTCACTTATGAGGAACAACCATATTTTCCATACCATCCTCAACAGTACCAGCAAGATGTTCTAGACATGTCATATTTCTTTGGAAGTGAAGAGTTTCAACATCAGCAACCTACTCCTACTTTTCAGTCAGATGAGGTTGATGATTTGAAGGAGATTAGGAAGGAGATTAGGATGCTTGCAAAGAGTCATGAGAAGAATCTCAAATCTATGGAGACACTGGTTGCTCAAGTTTTGAGTGTCTTGGAACAAGAGAAACAGCAATCCATACGAGAGGCAATTCCAGAAAATAACGATGACTTGGAGCAAGGTACTGCATGCATAATTGAATAAGACAAATTCCAAGAGGAGGTGAGTGTTCACAAGCCATGTGAGGAATTTGATCAAGCTAGTGAGGTGGATGATTTGGAAAGGGCACAAATTGAGACAGACACTAATGAGCTGCACAAATTTCAAGAATTGGTATGTGCGTACCAAGAGGACACTGATGAGCTACGCAAATTTCAAGAATTGGTAGGTGCGAACCAAGAGGATGAAGAACATGGGAAAGATGCAGGTCTTCTACTTGTCTCAGAGTATAAAGATGGAGGTAGCGCATTAGAGCCAATGGAGGGAGTTCTCTTTGAGGAACCAAAGGCTTCAGAAACTTACATTTACCCTCCTCCATTATATTCAAGCGAAGGCCGCGAGTATGTGTTGTTCTACAAATTGACAGATTTTGGGTCAGCAGATGAAGGCATTGGAATAGGACATATTTGTTATACGAATAGGCCAAGCGAGGATAAGGGGCAGAAAGTGTGCCGCCGTGATGACGATGAAGTTTCGCGAAGAGAGGATCAGGCAAACTATTATCATCCTTAATGGAGGCTTGGAAGTAACGTCAAGCTATTGACGTTAAAGAAGCGCTTCTTGGGAGGCAACCCAAGCATTGTTGTAAACTGGTATGTTTTCTACTTTCCCTCGTATTTACTTCCATTCAATGAGAGCATTGAAGATTTTAAGTTTGGGGGTGGTTTGAGGGATAAGTAGTGTATATAATTGTGATTTTGAGTCATTGTGTTCATGTAGGATTTCATGCTTTGCATATTAGTAGTAAATTATGCATTTATGTTCGTGATATCTACGTTTGTTTCATATAGGACATTATGTTTTTATATTCGTATATCATGTGAGTTCATAATAGTTTGCATTTGCACCCATGCTTGATAGGAATTTTGTGTTGTTGACGCTTTTGATTGAGAAGTGATATGCTTTGTTCTTGTACACACACATACACTAGTAAGTTGAAGCTAGTAGACTTATTGAATGTTGTAAGTGATTAGAAGGACATGAATATGTGCAAGATGATTTAGTTTGCATGCTTTGAATACAAGTAGGTGCGTTAGAGAGATTTTTGCTTGGGATTGAGTATGTTTTTCCTGCCAAGTGAGCTTTTGAGCTATATTGCATATTTGTTGCAATTTATTCGTTTGCTTGAGTGTCCACGGATTGTTTGCATTGCTAGCAGTTGTTTGAGGTCTTTCTTGAAACGCATGACATTATTTGACGATTAAAATGATAAAGGCATTTAGGAATAACCGCATATTTTCCCATATTACCATACCATGTTTACATGATCAATTAGTTAACCCGTTGAGCTTAATCCTATTTTTTCGGTGACATACCACATTACTTGCCTAGACCTTTTTCTTGTATTGGCCTTAAATTAATTTGAACCCACATTGTCAAAGGCTAGTAGGGTGCTTAAGGGAGTAATAAGGTGTGCAAGGAGGGGTTTATTGTTGGTCATAATTTTGGGGGAAATATTGAAATTTGGGTTTGGTTGTTGCTTGATAGTCGGCATGTGTAATAAAATCGTGGGATCATTGTTATTGTCTATATTATTGTTGCTTTAGCTCTCGAAAGAAAAAAAACAGAAAAAAAAGAAAAAAAAAGAGAAAAAAAAATTTATTATGAGAGCATATTTGTGTTATTGTGATCCTACTTTAGTCGACTAGTCGAGTTTTTGTTGGAAGAAAAATAATAAATTATGTGGGGAGGAAAATAGGGTGTTGTGTATGATTTATCATGGTACTTACTAGCTTTTGACACTTCACCTGTTTTGGCTTATTTGACATACCTTGTCCCTAGCCCCGTTACAACCCAAATAAAGACCTTTTGATTATCGTCATTGATGTATGTTGTGTTAAGAGTTAGATTGATACCAAATGTCAAGCATGCTTATGATTTTGTTGGAATTGAGTGATACACTTACACTTGTTCTTGAGTGAATATTCTTTTGTGAGGATTGTGAGTGTTTGCTTGTTTTTGCGTATGAGATCCCGAGTTTTGTCTCAAAGATGTACTCTTGTAGGCTTAGCATGGTTACTAACTTATTCTTACACTTGACATGGACTTGTGAGAACTTATGCATGTTCATTGAGTATACTATGTGAATATTTGCACTTTCGACACCAAGACATTGCGTATTTACTTTGATTCTTAAGTTGATATGGCATGAGAGGAATTGAAGGTATGGTAGGATATTAGTACTAGATTAATTGCATTTTCATATTAGTTGCATGCATTGCATTACATTGGATTTTGTGGGTACATTCGCTATAGGCCCTCACGAGACCTTACTCGTCCACTAGGGCTGCCTAGGGGTTTAAAGGGCTTGTTGCATATGCCAAATGCAACCGTGATCACCTACGGAAGTGGTACTAGTTAGTTAGATAGTTTGTAATTGTTTATGCTTGAGGACAAGCATCGGTTTAAGTTTGGGGGTGTGATAAATGGATTTTATATCCGTTTAGAGCATTTTAAATCGGCTTAAATTGATTGCTTTGGCCTCAAGTTTGTGGTAGTTTTGATGTGTTTTGCTTAATTGTGCAGGGTTGAAGAAATTTCGATTAAAGGTGTAGTTTCCATCGTTATTTGGAGTTGATTTATGATATGGAATGAATAATGGAGGCTAAGATCAACTACCAAGAAGTATACAAGTCATTAAGGATGAAAGACGGATGCTCATGCAAAAGGAACGGAAGAAAAAGCTTAAAAATCGAATAAAAATCAATTTTCGTAGATCGGGACCAAGCCGGGAGCCTAATTGGCGCCCCAGAGCTGTTTTATGCAGATTGAGCTGGCGCTGAACCGGCGCTCCAGGCGCTGCGGCGTGCTGGAGAAAATCAGCCAGAATTTTTGATTCTTGTTTTGGCCATATCTTGAGTTCTAGAAGTCCGTTTTGGACGATCTTACAGTCCACGCGAAGCTAACGAGATTCTCTATCATTCTAAAGTGGTCCAGATGTCAAAACATAGCTGGAACGGTCCAGAAATATTGAAGAAAAGTCAGCTACGAATTTTCCTTAAAAACAGAATCAGTTTAGGAAACGTATTATGTGCCGAACTGCAGAAATTCAACTTTGAAAAGGAAATTGCTATAATTCCTACTTCTAATAAGTATGACAATTGCTTTGGGCGGCTAGAACATTCCAGAATCAGATCTACACATGGAATTTGCAATTCTATTCTCATTCAAGAACGGAAATTGCCAATCTTCTATTCCAACTCTAAAAAGGCAATTGCTTGGTGGACAAGACTTCTAGAGCCTATATAAACACATCCTACCATTGTAATTTAGTACAAACCATTACATATCAATTACTTAGGTTTATTTGTATCTATTCATACTTTGTTTTTATCATGGTTTCATCAGATCCCATGATGACGAGAGGTTCGATTATGAACTAATCGTTGTCATGGGATTCTAACGGATTTACTTATGGAACTTAGTATCTTGATTGCTTAAAGATTTGTGTGTGATGTATATTTGATATCCTCGTATGGTTATGATTAATTGATAGATGCGTAGCTAACATCTAATCTGTTAATCTCTTGTGAAGTGAAAGTGGATCTTGAGATTTAGAACTTGCCATGCTAGCATAGGTTCATGATTGTTTATCAACATGATTCGTAGTATGAGATGAGTATACTTATATTGACCTGTGTGATCTTTATGGATAACTTGCTCTTCAACCGTTATGTTTTCAAATTCTATAGACATATAGGGTCTAAGCATAATTGGTGTCTATTCATCTTCTATCTCTTTTGTGGATGTATGTTTAGTTTGGTATATGTATACTGAGAGGTAGCGTGTACTTGTTTCGTGTTGTCCGATCAGATATCATAACCATTGCATACAGTGATTAAAGGCGTCAGATTTAAGCGAAGTATTTAATGAAGTTAGGATCCCATGTTTTCTCTTGCAGAAGCAATTCGATTCCAATTCTTGTTAGTTAGTTAATTCTTAGTTTGTTAATTTGCATCTTAGTTTAATTTAGATAGTTAAAACCCATATTTGTTTATTGTCTTAGCAGTGAATAATAATCATACATTGTTGCATAGGTACTAAATTAAATTAAAAACCAGATCTCTGTGGGAACGAACTTGACTTATATCTGTATTACTTGTGACCACGTACGCTTGCGTGATTTTGTGTTAACAATATTAAAATTAAAAATATATAAATACATTAAAATAAAACAATAATAGTTAGTATTGAAATTAACCAATCCATCCATCCATCCCACCTATATATATAATAGGAGAACACGGGAATATTTTAGGGGCAATAAACCTACTGTGAAATTACTAATTTACCCTTTTATATTAGAAAAGTACATGAATATGCCACTCCTCTCTTATTCAAATAAAACATTTAAGTAAATTATGTTCTTGTGGGGAATTTAACTCATATCCTCTTCGAATAAACTCGTCCTCATAACCATTGAATTACATAAGTTTTTGAGTTTGAACTAAAAAACGTATTACATAAACCTTGTCTCTCCCTTTTCTTATTTTTGCTATCAATTTAACTTTTGAGTAATTATGTTAATGATGACTTATATTTTTTTATAAAACTTTGTATGTTAATTATTAAAAATATCATATATGATTATGTATACAACCAATTTTATAGATTTTTAATATAAAATTTTAATAACAGTATTATTTGTGATTTACATTTATTTTTCTTTTATTTAAATAATTGTTTTTTAAGTATAATGTTAATTGAATATATTTTATATCCTTACATAATAGTATTTTATTTCTTATACTTGATTTGAATTGGTTAGATATTTAATACATAAAACATTATATATAAATTTATATGATATAAATAACGTATTATAAGTAGAAAAATTGCCCAAAATACTTAGTTTTGAGCTCAACTTGTCCATAATATCCATGGACGGACGGGTTTAGATGCTCAAAATATCCACCGAAAAAGCCTCCAACAGTGGCGTGTCCCTTCTAACCGGCGCTGACATCGTTTCCAGTAATCGGTGATGTACCTACTATACTACACTATTAGTGACATTGAATTATTTTTAATTATTTAATAATTTACTAGTCAACTAACCCAACACCAACCAACATAAAATCACAAACCAAGTTAGTACTGATTTTCCTCACTCTTCCATATTCTCGATGTGGGTGGAGTGAATTTATAGCGTGATTTATTTGCATGTCCAATTAAGTACTCTTTTTATTTAAGTTCCAACACTGATATGAATTTAACAACCACTGTGTTGGGATATGACATAAAAAGAAGATTGTCATCGTTTCATCTCCTTTATACGACCTATACATGTAACGTGTCTGATGAGATGTGCCTTACTGTGTCAAATAAATGACTCAACTGCAATCCGTTGGTAACGTATTAGAACAATATGTCTTGGAGAGTGACGTGTTTGATGGAATACGCCTTGGAGAATGAAGTGTCTCTAACAGATACTGGTCTTGGTCTGCCGCATCTGGTCTATACGCCTTCGACAAAAGGCCTTTTGTATATAATAATCTCTATCGCATCTAGTCTATACGTCTTCTACTATGTGTCTGATGGGTAGTGTTAGTCACAGAGGCATGCCTGAATACATCTAATAACAAGCCCAAGTGGTTCGTAATGCTATGCATTACCTACATGACCTCTTAACTGAGGGAACCTCTAGTTGTAGAGTTTCTACTTGTTTGTACTATGTAATAGGCATCAAATTCTATCTGTGTAACTGTACCTACTAAGTCAAGAATAAAGCTTGAAAGAAGTTCTAAGGTTCATGCCTCAAGCAAGGAAATGAAGACTGTCAAATAATCACAGTTGGGATTTGAAGAATTGAAGAAATGAAGAAATTGCCTAAGTACTAATTCGAGAAGTACATTTGTTTATTCGAGAAGTCTAGCATTCGAGAAGTCTGGAGTTCGATATCTCAGAAGACACTATTCGATATCTCTCGATATCTCATTCGATATCTCAGGGATTCGATATGTCTATTACACGGTTCGAGAACTCAAGGAGTCAACAGTTCGAGTTCTCAAAGGGTCAACAAGTCAATGCTACATTCGATATCTCAAAGACTCAATATGCTATTCGATATCTCAGGGATTCGATATGTCAAAATGCTCTATTCGATATCTCAAGGAGTCCCAGAGAAAAGAGCTATTCGAGAAGTGATTCGATATGTCAAGATAACACTATTCGAGAACTCAGAGTTATCGATCAAGTCAACTCCAGTTCTCGAATCACTCACTT
The DNA here is from genome assembly GCA_036435485.1 of Saposhnikovia divaricata. NCBI lineage: Eukaryota > Viridiplantae > Streptophyta > Magnoliopsida > Apiales > Apiaceae > Saposhnikovia > Saposhnikovia divaricata. The sequence goes on along the minus strand of CM071594.1, from coordinate 128,713,845 downwards.
AGTCACTTCTCGAATACATTCTTGAGGACAAAATACTGAAGAATTGTACAAGTCAGAAACCTGCAACAAGCCAGGATACTTTATTTGACTCTGTCCTATAAAGCATGCTGGAAAGCCTACAAAGAAGCTTGGAGAGATAAGACAAGGGACAAGGAGCTGAAGAAGTGGATCTAAACAGGCTTTTCAAAGTCAAATCTGTAGCCGTTTGGACTCTTACTAAAATGAGATAGACAGACTGGAAAGTGTTTTTGTTTTACCTACCTCATTTGTAGTAAGTGGGTGTATCCATGTCTATAAGGATACAGCTTCACTTCCTTAGCTGTTAAGGTGTTGAAGTTTCTCAAATACCCAGAAAATATCTCTCTGAGAAAAACGAAGCTGAGAATACTATCATTTGTATTCACAGATTGTAGCAAAATCTTTATCTAATAAGATATTAGATTAAAGTGATATTGTGTTGTGTTTGTCTTTAATTATCCGCATCTTCATATCTCACACACTCATCACTTATCTTGCTGCAAAGATTCAAGAACGAAGAAAAGTTCAAGAATCCATTCACCCCCCCCCCTCTGTATTCTTTTACTGTATTCAATACTCAACAAGTGGTATCAGAGCAGGCTGTTTAATCTAAACAGAAAACGATCATGAGTTCGAATACACCAAAGACTACAGGTACGGTAAAGGTCCCTAAGTTCGACAAAGAGAATTACAACCTCTGGAAAATAAAAATGCTGTTGTTCATCAAAGCTGCCAATCCTCTCTACCCTGACATTCTCAAGAATGGTCCATTCATACCACAACAAGAAGTTGCTGAATCCACAGTGGGCGCAGTAGTCATTCCTAGATCATACGTTCCAAAAGAGCCATCCAAATGGACGGACTCAGAGAAGGAAAAGATTGCCCTAGACAGCCACCTCATGTTGTTAATCATAGACTCCATGGATATGTCGATGTTTGCCAACATAGCATCATGCAAATCAGCCAAGGACATGTGGAATCACATCGAGGTGTTATGTGAAGGGACAGAGGAGGTAAGAGAAAATAAGAAACAGATACTGGTCACACAGTATGAGGCGTTCATGGCACAGTCCAAGGAAAGTATCACTGATATGTTTGAAAGATTTCACAAGCTGGTGACTGAGCTCCAAATGAATGGGAAGGTTTACAGCACTAAGGAATTAAATATGAAGTTTCTACTATCGTCACCAAACCATCTAGAGCAAAGGGTCATATCCCTAAGAGAAAGAGATTTGAACAAAGTCACGTATGATGTGCTCTATGGGGTTTTAAAGACACACGAGCTTGAGTTGCTTCAAAAGAGGGCTATCCAAGCTAACCAAGGCAGAATGATAAACACATCCTGTGCCTTGATTGTCAACAAATCTATTCAAGACCTGGAAGCATCTGCAAGTCAGCTGAGAATAGAAGAGATAGTAGATGATGAAGAAACTGAGGAAGTAGTGACTGAACCTGCTGATGACAAGGAAGAAGATGAGTTCTACACTCTTGAAGAGCTGGATGGCATGGAAAATACATCATATGCTTTTATGGCTAGAAAATTCCCAAACATCAGATTCAAGAGGAATCTGCCCTTCAAGCCTAGACCTCAAAATCATTCATTCAACAAGAGCAAGGCACCTATGAAAACAAACAAGAACAGATTCAAAACCAGCTATGTGGATAGGTCATCTGTAAGATGTTATAGATGCAATGACCTAGGGCATTTTGCCAGTGAATGCAAGAAGCCTAAAAAGAAGGATAAGGAGTTTCTGGAGCTTGAAGCTAAGTATGAGGCCCTTCTAAAGAAGCAGACACCAGGTAAGGCTTACATAGCTGAAGGGAAGTGTTGGGATGATTCTGACAGTGATGGGGAAGAACAAGAATTCTGCAACTATGCCTTGATGGCCAATTCCAAGGAAGAACCATCTGCATCAGACTCACAGGTACCATCTCTCACTACCATAGACATGTCTGTTTCTGAATATAAATCTTTGGTTGAACAACTATCCGTTGAGATGTTTAACATTCATACTAGTATGACTGCTGCTAATGAAGAGATTGCTAAACTGTCTACTAGGAATGAACTGTTAAACAAGAGAAATGAGGAACTAGAGCTAACTACTGTGCAAATAGAAAATCTTAAACAAGAGATTGAGTATCTAAAGAATAAAGTTCTATGTGCTAGTCAAGTTGAGAAAGCTCTTAGGGATGAATTAGCTGAAAATGAATTTAAGTTGAAGACATTTAAGAATTCCTCTAGTCTATTGCAGTCTTATCATGAGAAAAATCTAGCTAGACCTAAGGCTGCCATTGGACTTGATTATGACACTCTTAAACAGAGGAAAGGCTATGCAGTCATTGAAGATGACCTTGTTGTTCAAGAGGAGGTGCCTCAGGTTTTGAAAAAGACTGAGAATCCAATATTTAAATCACCAACACTTGAGATTGATGAGGATGCCTTACTCATCAAGCAAATGTTGGAGGATGAAGATGAGGCACAATCAAATGAACAACAAGCATCCTCTGAGAGTAAGAATGTCAAAACCAAAGCCAAGGAGCCAGTAGAAGGTAGACCTAGACTTGAGAAATCTGTAAATTTTGTTTCAGCTGGAAATTATGAGACTAAGAAGAAAGTGACTAATAAGAGACCAAACAGGAATGGCAAATTAGGGATTAACAAAGATAACAACTATTCTTATGTGCCAAATGCCCCTAGGAAAGTTTGTCAAAACTGTTTTAGCTCTAATCATTTGACTCATGCTTGCAAGAAACCATCTGGTAGTGTTGCTAAACCATTCTATGATTGCTCTGTGCCTTTAAGACATAGAGACTCTCCTTTCTGTGATAAACTTGATTGTATGCCATGTAACATGAATGTGATGACTAGTTGTTTTAATTTGAGAAGACAATTCATGGAGGGCTGTATCAATCATAATGTTCACACACACTACACAAGGACAAAGTCTTCAAGTCCTCCTAAAGTTAGGAAGGTACCTCTGTCACCTAAGTCCAAGAACCCTGATTCTAAGACTCCCAACAGTGACAAGAAGACCAACATCAAGAAAACTGATAAGCATGCTGATTTTGATAAAACTGTCACTAAGTCACATGGACCCAAACTCGTTTGGGTACCAAAGGAGAAGTAATACTTTTGTGTTTGCAGGGCAAAGAAAGTAAAAAGAAGGTCATGTGGATTTTGGACAGTGGATGCTCAAATCATATGACTGGTGATATGGCCCTGCTATCACAGTATGAGGAAAAGGCTGGCCCAATGGTTGCTTTTGGAGATGACAGCATTGGCAACACACTGGGATATGGCAAGTTGGAAATTGGAAATGTCATCATTGAGAATGTAGCACTGGTCAAGGGGCTCAAGCATAATCTACTGAGTGTTGGTCAATTCACTGACAGAGGCTTCAAAGTGAACTTTGACAAAGATGAATGTTTGATCACCCACAAGAAGACTGGTGATTTTGCTCTGTCTGGAGTAAGGAAGGGAAGCCTGTTTGTAGCCAATATGGACTCTGCAAGCAAGGACACAATTTGTTGCTTCTACTCAAAAGCATCAAATGAAGACAGTTGGCTGTGGCACAAGAAGCTATCACACCTGAACTTCAAAGCCATTAATTCCCTAGTCAAAAGGGAGTTAGTGAGAGGCATGCCCACACTTGAATTCTGTCAAGAAGGAGTGTGTGAGGCGTGTCAAAAGGGAAAAATGAAAAGATCAAGCCACAAGTCAAAAACAGTGACATCTATAACCAAGCCCCTGCAACTGATTCATATGGATTTGTTTGGGCCTGTCAATATTATGTCACTAGGAAGGAAGAAGTATGCTCTAGTGATGGTTGATGATTTTACAAGGTATACATGGGTAGAATTTCTGGCATCAAAGGATGAGGCTCCACAAGTAATCATTGAGCACATAAAGAAAGTTGACAAAGAAGCAAAGGCCATAAATGCAAGTGTGATTGCATTAAGAAGTGATAATGGGACAGAATTCAGAAATGCCATGCTTGGAGCATTCTGCAAAGAAAATGGTATTTCTCAACAATTCTCAGCTCCAAGGACCCCACAACAAAATGGAGTTGTTGAGAGAAAGAATAGGACTCTGATAGAGGCTGCTAGAACAATGCTACTTGATGCAAAGATGCCTACATGTTTTTGGGCTGAGGCTGTGAGCACTGCATGCTACATCCAAAACAGAACCCTCATCAACAAAAACACTGGAAAGACACCTTACAACTTGATGACTGGAAAGAAGCCTACTCTAAAGTATGTTCATACTTTTGGAAGCAAGTGCTTTGTGCTAAAAGATAATTCAGAATATGTTGGAAAGTTTGATGCAAAGGCATTTGAAGGAATCTTTCTTGGCTATTCTATGGAAAGAATTGCATACAAAGTTTATGTCATTTGTCAAAAGAAAGTAATGGAGAGCACAGATGTAACATTTGATGACAGCAAACTACCTGGATTAGAAGAAGCCAATGATGAAGATAAAGATCCCTTGAAGTTTGACAATCTAGATGATTCTGATGAGGAGATTGAAAGTGAATCTGAACTCATAATCCAACAAACTCAAGTGAATGAAGAACCTGTGTCAACCAACAATGAAGAAACAAGCATCCAAGATACACCTGTGAGGAGTGACAACTTCACAGGGGGAGGAAATGTAGATGATCATGATCTAAATGATGAAGCAACATCAAGGATGAGAAATCAATCTGAACATACAAGGAAATGGGATAGATCACACACTGCAGATCAGATAATTGGAAATCCAAACGCAGGAGTAAGGACAAGGAGAGCAACTATAAATGAATGTCTCTATGGCTGCTTTCTATCCCAAGTTGAGCCTAAGAAACTTGATGATGCATTGTTGGATCCTGACTGGATAATTGCTATGCAAGAGGAGCTAAATCAATTTGAAAGGAGCAAAGTATGGGAACTAGTGCCTGCACCAAAGGATAGAACCGTTGTTGGAACTAAATGGGTTCTAAGGAATAAGATGGATGAAAATGGTGTAGTCATAAGAAACAAAGCAAGGTTGGTTGCAAAAGGATACTCTCAACAGGAAGGTATTGACTATGATGAGACCTTTGCCCCTGTTGCTAGACTAGAAGCCATCAGAATTTTCTTGGCATTTGCTGCACATTCTAATTTCAAGGTCTATCAAATGGATGTCAAGAGTGCATTCCTGAATGGGGAGTTGGAAGAAGAAGTATATGTGCAACAACCACCTGGCTTTGAGGATCCACAGTTCCCCCACTTTGTCTACAGATTACTTAAAGCATTGTATGGACTCAAGCAAGCTCCTAGGGCATGGTATGACACACTATCACAATTTCTACTGGAGAATCAATTCACTAGAGGCACACTGGACAAGACACTGTTCTACAAGAAACATGGTGATGATATTATCCTAGTTCAAATCTATGTGGATGATATCATATTTGGCTCTACAAATGAGAAGCTGTGTGAAAAATTCTCTAAGCTCATGCAAAGCAGATATGAGATGAGTATGATGGGAGAATTAACCTTCTTTCTTGGACTGCAAGTTAGTCAAAGGAAGGATGGCATTTTTATAAGTCAAACCAAATACATTAAAGATTTACTGAAGAAATTTGATTTGGAAGAATGTTCACCTGCGAAGACACCCATGGCCACTGCCACCAAGTTAGATGATGACGCTAAGGGCAAAAAGGTAAATATCTCAATCTACAGAGGCATGGTTGGTTCTCTACTCTACCTCACTGCTAGTAGGCCAGATATCATGTTTGCTACATGCTTATGTGCAAGGTTTCAATCAAACCCAAAGAAATCACACATGATAGCAATAAAAAGGATCTTCAAATATCTGAAAGGCACACCAAACTTGGGGTTATGGTATCCTAAGGACACAGGGTTCAATCTGGTTGGTTATTCTGATGCTGATTATGCTGGATGCAGAGTGGATAGGAAAAGCACATCAGGTAGCTGCCAGTTTCTTGGACAAAGGTTAGTCTCTTGGTACAGCAAGAAACAACAATCTGTGTCAACTTCCACAGCTGAAGCTGAATACAAAGCTGCTGGAAGTTGTTGTGCTCAAGTGCTTTGGATTAGAAACCAACTTAGAGATTATGGACTTGTGTTGGAAAGAATTCCTATCATGTGTGACAACACAAGTGCAATCTCTATAGTTGCCAATCCTGTCAATCATTCTAGGACAAAGCACATTGACATCAGATATCATTTCATTAGAGAACATGAAACTAATGGAACCATTGAGTTGCATTATGTCTCTACAGATAAACAACTAGCTGACATATTCACTAAGCCATTAGATGAAGCCACCTTCACTAGGCTGGTCAGTGAGATTGGAATGCTGAATTCTTCGAATTCTGGCTAAGTGAATATATCAACTAGATTGTTGCAGCAGTAAATACTTACTTTATCAAATGCCTAATATTTCTGAAGTAAGTATTGGCTGGAGTATGATGTATAAATATTCCAATGCTGCACATGTTGAAAATCATACATATGTAGCTTGAAATTTCTGTAAAATTTTGAGTAAACCACTATTTAATTTGGTAGAATATTCGTCAATGAATATTTCTAGTAAATTTTAAAGGATAGTGGAAATTGAATTTTATGAGTGAAAAGTACAGTTCGATAAGTCAGACTTCTCGAATGGTTCATTGTTATGTCTTGGCTCGAGTTCTCGAATAGGCCTATCTAGAACCCTCTTGAGTTCTCGAATAGTGTCTTTTAGAGAAATCGAATAGCACACTTTGAGTTCTCGAATAGAGTATTTTAGTTCTCTAATGATAGAGTTCTCGAATGCTGCATTTGAGTTATCGAATCATTTGAAAAGGCTGATTTTTCGCTGACACTTAATCGCTTTTTGGATTTATATTCAAACCTTCATTTCACTCATAAAAATATATTTTACTTAACTTTGAATTATTTTCTGAGTTAAATCACTGCCAGCTGTGAGTTAAAAACTGCCTGAGATATCGAATAAGCCTTTCTTGACTTCTCGAATAGTTGTTTCATACTTCTCGAATGACTTGTCGCTACAGAACACTTATCTATCGACAACTCAAGACATTCATATATATATATACAACTTCACAACTATTCAATTCATTTCGTTCGATTTCTCAAGCATCTCAACTCCTGAAACCTCTGAAAAACCCTAACTGCGAATTTCTTCTTCAATCCTAATTCTCTTTTCTTCTCTACCCAAATGGCAAACACTCAACTCACCATACCATCCCAAACTAATTTCATCGCAATCTCCAGTGATGTGGAAGCACCGAATGCCAATTTCAAGTGCTTTGTTCGGTGGTTGTCTGAATCATACATCAAGAGTGCGCTCTCAGCCAACCCAACTCTGTACATAGATCTATTGGAACAATTCTGGAGGACTGCTACTGTGGAGGTCATCGCTCTTGAGAATGCTATCACCTCTTATATTGTTCACTGCAAGATTCAAGGAGAGGATATCACTATCACCACTGCAGACATGAATCAAGCCTTGGATATGCAGCAAGAGACGTATGATGCTCTGGCCTCCAATGATGAGTTGGAAGAATTCTTTGACTTCATCAACTACTCTGATACTATCAAGCTGGGAAAGTTGAATAGGAAGTTCTTGAGGAAAGAATGGAGCTTTGTATTTGCTACACTCCTTCAAGTATTCACTGCACGGAAATCAAGCTTTGATCAGATTAGTACACCCGTGCAGCAGCTTGCCTATGCCTTGGCTCATGGGAGAAAGATAGATGTTGGACTTCTCATCCTACAGGAACTCTATGGGAGACTTGGTCAGACCACAGCCAAGAGAGGTAATGAAATTTTCTTTCCTCGCTTTATTCAATCAGTGCTTAACTTTAAAAATGCTTCATTGATTGAATTGCCTGGAGTAGATAAGAGTAAAATAGGCTATCCTAAGTCCATGACCAAACTCATTTTTGGTAATTTGGAGACTAGGAATGATGTGGATGTAAGACTTAGCATAACTCCCCACATGGAGGGTTTGTTTAGGTCTTACCCCCACAACATGCCAATATTTGATTCAAAATCACAGTTAGCACAGCCTAAGCAAGGAGAACAAAGTGCTAACCCAAGGCCTGCTAACCAACCCCCTCAGCCAAACACTCTATCCAGCAAAGAGCCAACTGCATCATCCTCTCAAAAGGGTGATGTTAGTAAAAAGAAGAGAAAACAGGCTGCTTCTGAACCTTTAGAAATCTTAACTGAAGCAGCCTTGGCTGTAGAACTAGGGTTAGAAAGTGAGACACCTGAGTCACCTATCATAAGCCTAAAGAAGAAGAAGAAGTCTAAAACCACCTCTTCAGTCACTCAAATGGCTGAAGTTGTAAAATCAGGGGCACACAGCTCACTAGATGTATCCTCTCAACAGGATGCATCTATAGAATCAAGCATCCTCCCCAATGCACCTATCTGTAAAGAGTCAGCACAAGGGAGTGATAAGGCTGGCACAACACTGAGTGGAGAGCACATCATAACTGAAACTCCCTCTATTTCTCAGGGGGAGTTGCCAAAATCTTGTCTACAACACACTTCTCTTTCAGAATCTACCACTCATATTTCTTTGAAGCCTGCAACTCAAGCAATTGAGGAGCAAGGCATTGATCATCAAGAATTCTTTTCCTTTGATGAGCCAATGAATTCAAGTGACTTGGTGCATGACACCTTGCTCACCACCCAGGTACCACATTTGGATGGTCAGGGAATGCATGCTGGGGCATATCCTAATGACACCATCACAAACACAGAGGATTCACTAGTTCTTACTAGAGACTCTGTGCCTGTGTCAACTACTGTTGTAACTCATCCCACTTCTGTGGAGACAGCAGTAGTAGAGTCTGTTCATCCGGTTGCAGAAGTTGCATCTGTAACTGAGGAGCCTAGCAAGCCTAGCTCTAGCTCTAACTTTATGTCTCAATGGCTGAAGCCTGTGCAACATGACAGTGCTTCAGGATCAGGGTCTGTTCCACCACAATTGACGGTTGAAGCACTTCAAAGCTTAGTTGTGGATCAGATCCCTGAGTTCACAAAAATTGCTCAGCACCTTCTCACTGCAAACATGCCCAATCCTGACTATGAAGCTATTCTCCTATGTCACAAAGAGGATGTAGAGCTATAGAAGGAGAAGATCATAGATGAAACTGAGAGAGATGGGAATATCGATGCTTGGCTGCAAGGAACCAATTCAATCCCTCTCTCAGAAGGTCTCCAGTACCTCAGAGAAGAGTACATCACTTCACTAGGGTCCAATGCCAAATCTCTCAACCCTACTGATGTGTTTGAAGCAGTGAATGATAGCTATAAAGGCATTCTCAAGGCTGCACACTATCTTGGTAAAGGCTTAAAGACAGAAATTAATGAAGTGTGTTCAGCTACAACCAAGGAGGTGCATGAGATCAAGAGGACTTTTGATGCTAAATTCCCTCAATTGGAGACTGTTCTCAAGGACATTCGAACCTGCAATGCTACTTGCACCAGGATGGACAATGGTTTGGCTATTCTCAAGGATGCTGTCACAGGTCTGGGGCACAAATTTCAATCCTTATCAGATCAGACAACTGATGCCAATGCCATGCTCAGGACCCTCTTTGCAAATCAATATGGAGACAAGCTGGTCACTGAGGTTCCTGTGCATGAGATGTCAAGGTTCGAAGTGCAGAGACTGAAGGATCAATCCCTATCTGGTTTTAAGGCCAATGAACTCTTCATTAAAGTGGATACTCTTGAAAAGGAGGTAGTCTCTCTCCACAAGTCCAATGCTCATCTTACAGACACTGTGACAACTCTGACTGAGCAGTTGAACACTCAAGCCACCACCACAGCTGATGTTCTTCTGCATCAACAATCAATGTTGTCTGCAATGATGAAGCACATGGGTCTCCCTCTACCTGATGAATCTTCAACTCCAAAGGTGCCTCCTACAGCCCTTGTGTCTGTCAACAAGCCTAAGGGGGAGAAGAAGATATCAAAGAACTCAAATCCAAAGGGGGAGAGACCACTAGAAAAGGGCATCAAGATCACTGAGGGTGGCCATCAGAGAACTTTGAAATCCACTAGAAAAGGAAAGGACAAAGTTGATGAGCCTCCCAAGCCTCCCACTTCTCTGCCAGTTGTCACTCTACCAACTGTGCACATCACTACTCCTGATGGTCAAAGGCAGTCTATCACAACCACAGTGGTTGCAGGGAGTATGCCATCTGACAAGCCTCAAATCTCAATATCTAAGAGTGCCAAGCCAGTAGAAGTGAAGGTGGTCACTGAGGCCGAGCTACAAGAAATTGCAAACTCAAATGTCTATCATGATGATGCATTCTTGGAGTTTCTGAAAGTCTCTAGAGAACAGGCTGGTGATGCTCTGCTATATCATGAGAGTTTGAAGAGTCAGATTGACTGTCTCACTGTAGTACCAAGGAGGCTTAATGATCTATGGCTCAAGGAGATATTGATGGTAGGAAAGAACAAGATATGGCACTTAACCATCAATACTCTACAGAGTCTAAAGCACTCAGAAGTGAATGTGCTCCTTGGACTAATTGAGAAGGGAAATGAGAACAACAAGAGTCTTCATGATGACTTGAGGAATGGTCAACCTTCAAGGCTACCTGAAGTTTTCACAGATCCTAGAACTATTATCTACCAGGCTGGAACAAGAATTGAAGATATCAAGCAGCTGGTCATTCCTAAGCATCTAACTCCTCAAAATAAAAATCTCATCATAGCCATCATTGAGAAACTGATCAAGAAGAAGGGATCAAGAACAGCAGAAGAATTAGAAGCTATATCTTATCTCAGGTCATATATTGTAACTGGCATTGTATCTGAGACTGCTAAGTTCAACCCAAGCAAAGATCAAGACAAGGATGAAGATAAAAGTGACGGAAGGAGAAGTCATCACAGGAGTAATAAGGGTGATGAAGACAAGAAGAAGAAGAAGAAGGATGATGAGAAGAGGAAGAATGATGATGATCAAGGTAAAGGCTCTGAGAGGAAAAGTGGAAGACAGCAAGCCTCAGGCATTGCTGACAGTAACCTCACCACAACGCAAGACTCTAAGTCTAGGGTGAATGCTGCCAGTAGTGACCTTTCAAAATTTGCATCTATGGCTTCTGCAACTGTCTTGCCACCTCAAGAAGAGAAGAAGATTCAAGTCAAGAAACCATCTGTATGTTTCAAAAAGCAAACTGCTAATGGAATACTACAATGGTCTACAAACAAAGGTCACATACTGCTGCCAAGTAATCATGTAAAAAGAATCAAGTTCAAGCAAGCTGCAAGGAAATCAAAGCCAACCATATCAAAAACCCTGACAATCTATCCAGGCCTAAAACTCCAACCACTAGATGAAGATTATGATGTAGACCAACTGCAATTTTTGCAAGCTCAAAGAATCTATCATGTTGCCATTGTTGATAATTGCCTTGAGATTAAATATTCTGATGGAAGGGAGGAGAAATTCAAACAAGGAGGATGTCAACACTGGGGCAAGCTATATGACATAGAGAGAATCATTGCACTGTTGAGCTCAGAAGATAAAGTGGAGAGAGTATGGAAGCTGGAGCTAATTGATTTTGTGAAAATGAAGAGAGATCATGAGGAAAAAGTCAGAAAAGGGTGTTTTGAGAAATGGCTGGCAAGAGAGAGAGAAATTGAGAGACTGGAAAGTGAAGCAGAAAAGCTGAGGAAAAAGGGTTTGTGTAGAGTTCAGTTCAACCCCTACATGGTAAAGTATAGGAGGAGAAATGGAAATCAAGTCAACATCAGAATGAATCTACTCAACCACTATCCTGCAAATATTCTGGAACCAGTACTTGAAGATTTCAAAGACTCAATTTTGCTTGAAGAATTGGATGCTATGGCAGAAATAATAAAAGCTATGGATGAGAATACAAGGAAGGAGAAAGAAAGAAGAGAGAAAGAATATGATGAATTTCAAGCCAAAGCTATGGAAAGGGAATCAAAAGACAATGGCTAGTTCTTCATCATAGGCTGTAAGATTACTCACTCTGTAGTTCTATCCAAATTGCTAATGGAAATTCATACCTGTACTGTCAAGTTTTATTTTTATGTATGTTAGGCTTGTTATCAGACATGAAATTGTGACTAAGGGTCTTACTCACAATTTGGGGGAGATTGTTAGTCACAGAGGCATGCCTGAATACATCTAATAACAAGCCCAAGTGGTTCGTAATGCTATGCATTACCTACATGACCTCTTAACTGAGGGAACCTCTAGTTGTAGAGTTTCTACTTGTTTGTACTATGTAATAGGCATCAAATTCTATCTGTGTAACTGTACCTACTAAGTCAAGAATAAAGCTTGAAAGAAGTTCTAAGGTTCATGCCTCAAGCAAGGAAATGAAGACTGTCAAATAATCACAGTTGGGATTTGAAGAATTGAAGAAATGAAGAAATTGCCTAAGTACTAATTCGAGAAGTACATTTGTTTATTCGAGAAGTCTAGCATTCGAGAAGTCTGGAGTTCGATATCTCAGAAGACACTATTCGATATCTCTCGATATCTCATTCGATATCTCAGGGATTCGATATGTCTATTACACGGTTCGAGAACTCAAGGAGTCAACAGTTCGAGTTCTCAAAGGGTCAACAAGTCAATGCTACATTCGATATCTCAAAGACTCAATATGCTATTCGATATCTCAGGGATTCGATATGTCAAAATGCTCTATTCGATATCTCAAGGAGTCCCAGAGAAAAGAGCTATTCGAGAAGTGATTCGATATGTCAAGATAACACTATTCGAGAACTCAGAGTTATCGATCAAGTCAACTCCAGTTCTCGAATCACTCACTTAGTCACTTCTCGAATACATTCTTGAGGACAAAATACTGAAGAATTGTACAAGTCAGAAACCTGCAACAAGCCAGGATACTTTATTTGACTCTGTCCTATAAAGCATGTTGGAAAGCCTACAAAGAAGCTTGGAGAGATAAGACAAGGGACAAGGAGCTGAAGAAGTGGATCTAAACAGGCTTTTCAAAGTCAAATCTGTAGCCGTTTGGACTCTTACTAAAATGAGATAGACAGACTGGAAAGTGTTTTTGTTTTACCTACCTCATTTGTAGTAAGTGGGTGTATCCATGTCTATAAGGATACAGCCTCACTTCCTTAGCTGTTAAGGTGTTGAAGTTTCTCAAATACCCAGAAAATATCTCTCTGAGAAAAACGAAGCTGAGAATACTATCATTTGTATTCACAGATTGTAGCAAAATCTTTATCTAATAAGATATTAGATTAAAGTGATATTGTGTTGTGTTTGTCTTTAATTATCCGCATCTTCATATCTCACACACTCATCACTTATCTTGCTGCAAAGATTCAAGAACGAAGAAAAGTTCAAGAATCCATTCACCCCCCCCCCTCTGTATTCTTTTACTGTATTCAATACTCAACAGGTAGTTATGAAGGTGGTTACCGAGCATATGTATTTTGGGAAGTGTTACCTGAAATCTAGGCATTTAGGTACATCACCCTTACAAAAACAGTTTACTTATTATTTATTAAACTTTTTTAAATTAATAAAATTAGAGTTAAAATGATTTTAAAATTAGACAATAATGAGTGTCATATAACATGTATTGATAACATGTTTACTTGACATCTATGATAATTACCGAGATTATACATTTATTAAAAAAGATAAGATTTTGAAAATTAATAAATAGTACAAAAAAATAAATTGAATAAATCAAATAGTCAAGTTAAAAAAAACTTTCATAAAAAATAGGATCATAAATTATATACCAAATATTAGGATTACTCCATTTTTTGATCGGTTAAAACGTGAGATTATATATTCAAAGAAATTTGGATTGAAAAATAAATATTCAAACGAAGATAATAAATTGTATAAAAATAGGATTGGATTAAAATCCAAAGTCAATTTAATAAAGATCGATATTTTAGAACATAGAATTTTGCATAGTATTCAAGTAGATAAAATATTAGGATCGATCAATTACATTATACACTTCGAGTCTTTTCAATTTGTATGCCTAAAAAGATAAAAGTTTAGAATATATAATTTTTTTTGCATATTGATTATACATCACGTCAACCACTTTCATCATTGCGTTGATAAATTTTACGTTTCTTGTGGTAATGAGAAGTTCAAAATATTACTGTCTGTCATCTTTGTGTAACTGACACTTAAACTAGATTCTCGAGTATATTTTTGAAGAGGAAAGGATAAAATCAAGAATTTTATTCTTCACTCACATGTGTTTACTGGATTTTTTTAAGTAGAAGTAGACTAATTTTGATAAAATATTGAACAATTTCGCTTTAGAATTTAAATTATGTGGATGAAAAGTTTTAAGGAAAAATAAAAAGACGCACACCTATTTTTTGTACTTTATGTTCTCTTAATCTCAGTTCTTTATTTTCTTCGGCTAAAATATTAAAACCCAAAATTACTGCAAGTACAAATTATTATACACTTTCTACATGTAACATAACTTTGTACACATTCTGCGAATTAGTCAAATTGTGTTATATCATCTAAATTATTCGTATAAAATTTGGCAAAATAGTTGTTTGATGAAACTATTTATAAACTATGTCCACTCTTTTGATTTTATATGTGAGCCATAAAACTTTTTGAATACTTTTAATTATAGCTGCAATCTTATTATTTTAACGATAGAATGACTATGATTTTTTTAATACTTTGATTATATGACTGCTATTCTTACTATTTTAACGATAGAAAGATTATCAAAATCGTGAAAAAAAATCTCAAAATCTAAGGATATTGTGAGTATAGCTATTGATCTTTTAAAGTTATATTTTGAGGTTTAGGACAAGAATTGTATTAGTTTAAACTTATTTTCGAATCAAATCAGGTAATTACTTCTACCTTTTTCATATAAAATTAACTGTGACGAAGCCTGCTTTTTGAAAGAAAAAAACTTTGAGGTGAGTTTATTGCTAAATTTTCAATGAAATTAAAGTGAAAATATTTTTTAAAAATTGTGGAAGCTATGGCGACGGTTGTAATCCTCCAATTTGTTAGATTTTTGAATTTAACAAATATTGTTTTAAAAGGTGACACCTTTTAGATTATTAAAAATATGAATAATGTAAGTGAAGATCTTTTCGTGTTACAATATTATCAAAGAAAATAAGTTAATTAAGAAATTTACTCGAAGAGAAGAAAATAGAGTGACTTATATTTTGGTGAGATATTTAAAGAAATCTCCATACTATAATAAGCTATATGTACCAGAACAAAGTTCAGTGGAGTCCCAATTTTTTGTGGAGTACTGGAGTCCAACATCTTGACCATTCATTTCATTATAATCTAATGGTCAGGATTTGTTTCATTTTTAAAACAAATTAACTGATCTAAGGTTTTAATAGTAAGTTCTATTTCGTGATATTAGGGGAGCAGTTAACATAGCCACCAATCCATGTTCTCCTTCTTCTTGTCTTTGTTCTTATCACAGAGAATCAATATCAAACTCAAGCAATTTGTCTACGGTCAATTTCCTTATCAAATAAGGTTGCAGCATATTGTTAGCATTTTTCGAAATTGGATTGTATATTCGACATGGCTGAGTTTGAAGAAAATTCGGGTATTGCACTATATCTCTCAATACGCAGGATATGTTAATTTTCTGTCAATTGGGTTAAGATTATATTTTATGTAATGAGATTATGTATTCACAAAAATATAGATTGTGGAACTTGGAAAAATTATTAGATTTGCAGAAAGTTCATGTATTGCACTATATCTTTCAACAGGCAGGATGTGTTAATTTGTTTTGTTGTCTACGTGTTTGTAAGGTTTTTGTAATTATATGTTTTGTTTTGTAATCAGCTTCACAGGTTTGTCTGAGCCCGCATCTCCTAAAGTCACTTGTGCTGGACAGATCAAAATGAGGCCCATAAACAGAGGATCCTGCAGGAACTGGCAATCAGTGATGGAGGAGATTGAGAAGCTTCACAATTACAACAAGAAAAATAAAAAGATCATGAAACCAAACTGGGCCGAGGCATTGGGGATCAAGAAAGATGTAATGCACTTCTTGACTTGTTTACGAACAATTCGGTTTGATTTTCGATGTTTTGGATCTTTTCCATCCGTTGATATTAGTAGCTCAGATGATGAAGCCGTGGAGGAGGATAAAGATAATGCTGAAGATGATACGTATGAACAGAATCAAGAGGAAGATGATGATAATGACAACTCGAAAGCCGTTTTCTCCAAATGGTTCATGGTTTTACAAGAAAACCAGGATACTAAACCAGGACTTATACCAACTTGTGATGATCAAGATCCTCATCAATCTAATGTTCCACCTCCGAATGCCTTACTGCTCATGCGTTGTCGGTCCGCTCCTGCCAAAAGCTAGCTCGAAGAAGATAACGATGAAGAAAAGGAAGAGGAGGGCAAAATGGTAAATGAGGAAGAAGTTAAAAGCAAAAAGATATTAGAAGATAACGATTTGGTGGTATTGAAGTATGACACTGATTTCTACAAATTATCTTGCGATATTGAAAAGGGAACTTGGGTCGTGGGTGGAATCAATAAAGATCAAATGTCAAGGAGCCGAAGTTGCAGGAGTTGATCCCTAGAGTCGTGGCCTAGGGAATGCTAGTCCCGATTACAAAAGGTTGAAGATGCGAACATCTGTTAAATTTCTAAACCCGAGTTGAAATTATTGTCCATGGAAGTGGAGATTTTTCGCCAAATAGAAATGGTTAAATACTGCCAACATAATTCATCTGCAGCAACTTTCTAAATTTGCTTCACGTGTACTATTTTTGGGATCTACCTGTGTAAGAACCCTAATTTTTGTAATATTTTCTTTTATATAATATCATGTGACATTGTCAATTGGGAACCTTTCTAGTCATCCCTGTTGTTTAATGGAATTGATTGTCTGAGAAACTATGTTGTTACATTCACTATGAAAGATAAAGGGAAGATTGTTGAAGGCAAGAATCTTATTGTTAGTAAGATTTATAAAACTTGGGACTTGAGAGTTATTGGAGTATTAAAATATTTTTAAGGGATTATGACAAGGAGTATGGATATTCGAGGAATTTACACAATTAAGTACTTAAGGAATTACAAGGGAAATCTATACGCGACAAAATATTATTACGAGGAGTTAATTAAGATGCGATATGAATTAAAGATTAAGTGACAAGAATTGGTGGAGGAATAATAATACAAGGAAAGATATTACATGCAAGCTTCAAGTAACTAGACTGTTAGAAAAGCAAACAAGAAATGCAAAAGCAACTAGAGGAATAGTAACTAGTTAAGGGTGCATTGTTCAAGGAGACAAGGAAGCATGCTTGGCATCTAGGGAGCTAGTACTAGGCTTGCAGCATGTGATACAATAATACATATGACCAATACATATCATAATTACATATCACTTTATTCAAACAACACAAAACAAAACAACTCCCCCCCCCCTTGGCAAGAAGCTCTCGGCCAAGCTAGAAAAGGAGAAGAAGAAGATTTTTTCTTCAACTTCTCATCACTCACAATTCAATACAAAAATCCTAGGTCCTCTACACTCCATAAAGAAGGTATGCTATGAATTTCAAGCCATTCTAACCATCCAATCTTGAGTTATAAATTGTTGAATATTGAGTGAATAGTAACCATGTATGTTTATCTTTTAGATCTTGAAGGATTAAGGTCCTTAAAGGCTCATCCAAGTGTTCTTAGTGGTTGTAAAGCTCACCCAAGGTCTTTAGCTACTCAAGGAGGTATAAAACTCCAAACCCCTCTTAGCCATGAATTATTTGTGGTGTTTAATGTTAGATCCATGATTATTAATGTGAATCTTGGACATATAAGTGATGGATGATGTAGACCTTGAGTTTAAGTGTTGTGGTTGTGATTTGTAAGCTTGTGGTTAGTGTATGTAACTCCATGAATGTTATAAAGTATGATCTTGGTGGTTTAGGTGATGGTTGTGATGTGTATGTAAGATTCTTGATTGGTTAAGTAGTATAAGCATGCTGAGTATTTTTCCAGGAACTGGTACTGTCTTGTAGGAGGGTTTTGAACCCCTAAATCTTGTCCCCTGAAGTCCTAATATATATTGTTGGAAAGGTATTTGAATGTAGTTTCCAGAAATATAAGGTTCATGACTAGGTGATGTATAGATTTTGAGTTATGGCCTGAGAAGTGAAATGTGTTTCTGGAATCCGGACTGCACTAAATGGTCCCCTTGTGAACCTTGTTTAAACCCCTAAATGTAGGATCATGGAAAAATTAGAGAAGCTAGTAAATGCAGTGGTGAAGGCTACCCAAAAAGAATTGGATTAAAATATGTACCCCCTAAAACCTCGCAATTAAAAGAGATATTGTTAAGGTACTAACGATCGGTTATTGATTATGTATAGATCGTTCCACTCCGCAAGCTTGACCACCCCAACCTCACCAAGGCAAGTTTACTTTTCAAAACTTACATATACAAGGACTTTCAATGTTGTGTTTGTAGTTTTCAATTATATCAAATGCTTATGTTTATCGAAGTATCGATGAAATTGAGATGTATAAGTAAATATATGTTTGCACCCCTTGAACTTAGAATGAAATGTTTTCTTCGGACAACGACTCTAACAATAGAGGTCGTAGCGGTCCGTATATACTATTGACCGGGGAGCGGTATATTATTATATCGTAATTAAATTGTGAAAACCCGAAGGGTCATTCGGGGAGTATCGCATACTCAAGTAATTATTTTTATATCTTCGTAAATACTCAAAATACCTATCTTGGATTAAAAGCTTATTTAATTAAATAATTATTTTATTAATTATTAATATTAAATCTTAAAATACTATTTATTAATTATTGTTCAGTATTTTAAAGACAAAGCTAATCCAAGATACCTTTGGTACATTCAAAATCGAACACTTTCGAACTCAAAACATTTTCGAAAACCCCCGGTCAGGTTTGCTTCTTGTGTGATTTCAAGAATCGTCGGTCGACTGATGTCGGACCTCAATTACTCAGTTTTCAATCAAAATCAAGTTTTTAAAAGAAAAAGAAAAAGGGACTCTGGCAGGTGTGGGAACCGTTGACGAACGATTCCCGGGATGTGTAAGCGGCCGTGAGCCAGGCGGTCCATCAATTATTATTCCAGCCCAGGTGTTGCCGAAGGATGATTACGGATGTAGTTTTCATCGAGGGTGATTACGGATGTAGTTTTCACCCGGGGATAGTTACGGATGTAGTTTCTATCCTTCTACCGGTAGAGAAGACCCGCGGATTATTGGACTTGGATATGGCGACTGATCATCGTCAATCCCTGTCAGGTTTTTATGTTTTCTTCCAGTCCCATCCTCCTCTTTGGAAAAATACTCAAACACTGCTTCGTGGGCCTAAATGCCAAGTTGCCGATGGTGGTGGTTTTGATAAGAAAAATATTGACATCGTGCAGTATCTAGAACTGCAAGATTTTCTATAAAGATTGGCACGTGTTAGTGCACTCTTGCAATTGTTTCAAAGAATGAAATGTTTTTGTATGAGAAACCTTCTAGCTAATGGAAGGAAAGAGGTTTGCAATGATGTATTCCTTGTACAGTATGTTAATCGTAGAGTGTTTTGCCGAAAATGATATACTCATATGTATATATTTTCAAACTTGAGATATATTGAAACGGGAACCTTATAAAGGGTTCATATGTTATTCTTAAAGCTCCTTAGTGAGTATAGATGTTTTATTCAAACTCGGACATATACATTGTCCAATTATGTTTTGAAATCTGAGATATATACCAATATAGTTGGGAATGTTTTCGAAATAAACTCCATTATTATTTTACAAAATGGTGAACTTGCTGAGCATTATGTAGCTCATTCTTGCTTTATAAAAACTTTTTAGAAAGAGAAGAATTTGGCCGATTAACTCCGCACCAGCAGAAGAGGAGTAGAAGAATTACCCCGGAGATGATTTAGTTCCTGATAAATACTACAGAGTAAGTCTGATAGGTTTTCAACTGTAATAGTAAGACTTGTCTTCAAGTACAGTTGTATAAGTGGAAGTGCGTAAGACTCTGGATTGTACAGATGAATTGTAATATTTAGTGTTACTTTTGATTATCATTTCTGAGGCTCTAACTTGTTTGTGCGTAATATTGAGGTCTGGACGTATGTATTGTTGAGTTGTAAAGTTAATACAGGTATGATATGGTTGGATGATGATGTGACGACCTGAATCTTTGACCTCAGATTTGGGGGCGTCACAGAAATGGTATCAAAGCAATAAGTTACAGTACTCAGAAACGAGAGTGTTGAGAGTTAAGTCTAAGTAGGAGAATGACATAAGAGATCGTAGTAAACTTATTATTGGACTACCGGAAGAGGTACCGGTGAGTAGAATGGACTGGGGTGTTTACTGGAGGTATTATACTATGGTCGATAGAATCCTTAGAGACCTTCAGAATGATGAATAGAGATTTGAGAGTCGTACATGACCTATCATTGATAATGATATAAGAAGCAGAGCGAAATCTCAAGAGCAGCGGAGGTAGAGGCGATATTGCCAATATGATCGGGTGACTAGGCCGACATAAATTTTGTGGCCTATAGTCCTCCACAGTTTAGGAGGCGGCATTTTAAGAATCAAGAAGTTTAGACTTCCCTACATAAATAAGAGTACTTAGTACTTGGGATAATGAAAGTCTTTTACTTTGGCTGTAAGATCCGATTTTCGATAAGTAACGGGTTTACCTGAAAGTTGGTCACTATGTCGTTGTGGATTTCATTACCCTTGATGGCGAATTTTACATGTGTTATACGAGAATGTTATCATAAGACGAGCGTGCTAGATAATTCCACGCATGATTCGAACGCTAGAGCATGGCAGTTCAACTTAGAGAACAAACAAGTAGAATTAACAAAGGGACTCAAGAGAAGTTGAATATGGTTGCAACGAGCGATTCAGTGATCTCGGAATCTACCAAAAGAAAAGACCAGTGGTTCTAGAGTGGGATCCTTTGATAGAGATGTTATCAGGGACTACGTATATATGTATTGTAGACCTCAATAATTTTTTGTATATGTTCACATACACACACCCGCCACTGAACCTATGGACTGCACTGAGATCCCTGAGAGATCTCTTTGATCTGTTCCCAAGGGGAACTGGCCACTTGTGATTCATGTCGGAAGGCATGAAGTAGGACCCTATGGACTTAGCAGGTGTCCCCAGAATGATGTGAAGCTTGGTCTTCAAGATAAAGCACGGAAATGACAGATATATTTGTGAAACCCTAACTCGATAAATGACTTTAAGATGATGATTGAGAGATGCACTAGTTGGTGTCTTGTATTACGAAGACGAAGAAATGGAGTTACCCTTATAATGGTGATAATGGAATGCACGAATGATTATTAATTATTTTGGTAACTACCGGCTGGTGCACTACTTCATTTTAAACTGTTCACTAACCATGTTACCTCGATTAGTTTATATCAGGTAACCCTCCTAGCTTTCTACTTCAAACTTGTGGAATAACAACCAGTGATATACTTTCTCTAAACCGGGACTCATCCAAAGTATCTTAATTGATCCCCGAGCATTCTATTTGAAGTTTATAATTATTTCTGCTCAGGACTATTTACACTTTCTTTCAATTATCCAAGGAATGTTCAACAAATATTTCCTTAATTAATCGACGAATACTACTTAACGAATATCGATATTTGATTGCTTCTTTCATACTTGCACTCTTCAGTTGAGCTAATAAATATTCAACAAATTACTGAGGACATGGATGATCTAATGTCCAGACATCCCTCATGAATTCTTTTCTTCTATTCAAGATGAGATTGTACATCGTACATTGAAATCATAGTAAGGATATCATTTTGATATTGGTATTCCGGATTTAATTCTATTGTCGGATCTGATAAAGCATGTGTACGGAGGCACCCTTGGGTGGACCGTTTCAGTGATATACTTTCTCTAAACCGGGACTCATCCAAAGTATCTTAATTGATCCCCGAGCATTCTATTTGAAGTTTATAATTATTTCTGCTCAGGACTATTTACACTTTCTTTCAATTATCCAAGGAATGTTCAACAAATATTTCCTTAATTAATCGACGAATACTACTTAACGAATATCGATATTTGATTGCTTCTTTCATACTTGCACTCTTCAGTTGAGCTCATAAATATTCAACAAATTACTGAGGACATGGATGATCTAATGTCCAGACATCCCTCATGAATTCTTTTCTTCTATTCAAGATGAGATTGTACATCGTACATTGAAATCATAGTAAGGATATCATTTTGATATTGGTATTCCGGATTTAATTCTATTGTCGGATCTGATAAAGCATGTGTACGGAGGCACCCTTGGGTGGACCGTTTCACTGATAAGTAATATTTGATGAGAGGTTATCGATTGTTCCGATACCTAGAACATTCTCCACAGATTTTATAGTTTTCTTTTTCAAACTTAATAACTTCTTATTTTCATTCGTTGTCCGAGAAGCCTAAAGTTTCTTCAGTGGCTACGATGTTGAAATTCCGTTCTATCCAATTGAAACTGGCTAGTCGTTATGTCAATATGAATGACTAGTTGATTGTTCTAACTACTCAAAATTGTAAATGTTGTGAAGAACACCTAGCTAATTGTCCTAGCTGGTGGTGATGTCTCAAACAGGTGAACTAGCAAATTTTGTCTAGCTAGTTGCTAGTGTTTCTTGAAAAGGACTAGTTATTGTTTCACTGGTCCAACTCCCAATTTAATTCATTCTGCAATGCATTTTGCATGTGGTAAAGTATGATGACGAAAGTTTTGACGAATAACTTGATTGAGACCTAATGAGGTCGCCCACTCAACTCGAATTCTACCCATCTTCGTATCAGACTCTATATCACTTGAATATTTTATTCTTTCATTCACACAATGAGAATTCATTTGAAACCACTGATTACTTGAATGATAAACTACTTCATTCTTTAATTGTCATGGAGTAGAATTGCTTTCTATTGGCTGACCTTCATCAATGCGACTTTAGATTTCCTCTTATTATTCAGGAGGAAAAGTATCCACCCGATGTAAGAATTGTATAAAGACTGTCTTTATGACTTTTGTATCCAACAATCATTGCCCTTGTGCAACATTCTCTATGGTATCATATTACAGAATTATCAGGACGGGAAGGAATAAACCTTGTTGTATTCTTTCTGTCCATCCTTACATCTCCAAAAATCGAGACTTCTAGTATTTGGAACCATCAACATTCTTGGAACATCCAATGTGGAATTATTATTGAAATTATCTATTGGACCTTGTTATTTTGAAACCATTCCTTTCAAAGTGATTACTCTAAGGTGAACGGGAGGTACAATTATGAACCGTTACACCAATATGAGATCAAAAACCAAATGTTGTAATTGTGCAGCCAGAGCGTTATGCCGAGTAATTATTAAAGTAGAAATAACATGTCGGGGCATACCACAAGACCTTTAATATTAGTGTGAGGAAAGTTATAAGAAATGATGAGGTGGTTGGGAGTACGCTCCTACCAACCGTTGTCAGGATGTTATATTAATGAATTCTGGAGTTACCAAGCCTTTTCCTGATCCAGGAAATGCAAATCGATTGCGATGTAAAACATATCCTTAGAGGAAACTAACATCGAAGTGAGATGGACAAGAAAGGAAGAAATATCGTGGCAAGAATGTGAAGCTTTACTTAGCTTAAAGGGATTGATGCACATAGAGAGACATAAAGTTTAACAGGCCCCTAATAGCAAATGGATGCATGGATATATGCCAATGATCCTTCGAGATTACCACCTAATCAATTTCATTGGGAATCGCAGCAGCATGCAGGCCTCAGACTGATTGGCGCCAGTTGTGCAAGAGGACGAGCGTATGACATCTTACATATACCATCGAGAACTGATACCCTTATCGGAAATGGAGGAATTGTTGACTAGTTAAAATGAGTAGTTGTTTTTCAAAGATAAGGTTGAAGTGAAGGTTTCACCAACTCAAGATCGACCTCTGTACTGTGCCAAAGTTGGCATTTCACACTAATATAAACGTTATAAAATTGTGGTAGTATCGTTCGAATGGACTAATGAGTCAGAAGCCTTTATGGATTAATGAACAAAGTTTTGGGATGAAATGAGATATTAGCAACAATCTCGTTGTTGGCTATACTTGATGATAAAAAGAGGACTTTGAGAGTCACGATGATGCGTCTTTCAAGAGTTTAAGAGGTGTGCTGATGCAGTAGAAAGGGGATGATAGCCTATACTTCTAAACAACATAAAGGTTACGGGATAGGATATACTAACCGTGAGTCTGGGATTAGTCATGATGGCGTTCACGCATAAAACTGAGACGTTAACCTTACGAGAAAAGTGTGGAAATTTCTCCACAAGTGCCATAAGTATATCTTCATATTAGAACTAAACATAAGAAAGAGAAGGTGACGAAAGGGAGAAGGGAGTATAATGGAGAAATTGGTTATTTCCCAGGAAAGGCCAGTGTGGTGGCCGGTACCTATAGAAGGGATTATTCGAAATTGGAATTCAGTCAGTATTGACCAAGAAAATAGAGTATATACAATAAAGAATAATGTTAGAGAAAAATGACTAAATTATGGGGAAGGAAAAAGATGTATAGAGAATTAAGGGAATGTTTGGTAAACTGAAATGAAGAATGGTATTGGCAAACTATTAAGTACAAACGCGACATGCCAAAAGCAGAATGATAGAGATCTAGTGGATTAATTCCGCCTGTAGAAAATCTTGAACGTGGACAGAATTATAATGAATTTCATAAGTAGGTCGCCAAAGACCGAGCCAAGAGATGGCCCTAGTTGAGTTATAATTGTTGGACCAAGTGATTTACCTACGAGAGACTTTCCATTAAGAAGATTATCGAATATTATACGGAAGAGATGGTGGTGAAATATAAAACTTTTACAGCGATTACGTCAGATAAAGACTTAAGGTTAAACTTCGAATATTGAAGGTGCTTTCAGGTATATTTAACAAAGAGATTGAGCGTATGTACTAATTTGACCTGTGGCTGATGGACATGGAAGAAGAATTATCCAGACGATCGAATTTGTATTTAGTGTCGTGCCTTAGATTTCACGGGGAAATCGAGAATGAAAACTTATCCATGAAATGAATGTTGTTATCACGATCGTCACCATGCGAACGTAAGGACGTCTCTTGTAAAGCGTACTGCGAAAGAAGAAGCTTCGCTTTTCTTGCATTACGAAGAAGTCAATGAACGAAGGATATAGTGGCTGAACTAGTTCGACGTATGCCGAAGACTATACAGTATCCACAACAAGTGGTAACGGCTGATGGGAGGCAACGCATGCCTGCTAATCAAGCGAAGGATTATGAGGAATACCATGCGTATTGACGTTGTCTCAGATTATATAACATGACCATAAAGTATTCACGGGTCAACGATACAAGGACTCAACACGGATACTATGAACAATGTAGAAGAGGAACGTATAAGTAGTGGGATAGAAATTTTCATTCATAGAACAACCAGTAAGGAATACAGGTCGAGGAGAGCATGCGTTGAGAAAGAACATTAAAGCGTTGGTGAGACCAAGGTGAGAGAACAAAAGGGTTGAAGTGTCAACCTGAGAGTTTGAAAGGGTAAAGTTGGAATTGTATCCACAACTATTTTCCTTAGGTTCTTAAGATAGAATCCTTTTAAGGAGAGGAGAAGCATAATTGGTGCCTGCATGATTTCTATCTTATGTGGATATTGTGTAAATTGGTGTGCGTGTACCGAAAGGTAACGTATACTTATTTCGTGTTGTCCGATTAGTTATCGTAACCACCACATGTATTGATAAAAGGGCATGATCTCTAAAGGAAGTTTGTATTGAAGTTAGGATTCCATGGTTCATATTGCGTAAGTAATTTGATTTTAATTATCTTTAGTTAGTTAATTCTTAGTTGATAATTTGCATCTTAGTTAGTTTAGTTAATTAAAACTCAAATTTGTTATTTGTCTTAGCAGTGAGTGATAACCATACATTGTTGCATAGGTACAATAACTTTATTAAAACCTTAACCAGATCTCTGTGGGAACGAACTCGACTTATTCATATATTACTTGTGACCACGTACGCTTGCGTCATTTAGTGCAAACAAGTGGCGCACAAGTAATATATGAATAAGTCGAGTTCACGCAAGCGCACAAAATCACGCAAGCGCACGTGTTCACAAGTAATATAGAATGAAGTAGAGTTCGTTCCCACAGAGATTGTATAATTTAGTTCTTGTACCTAAGCATCAATGTATGATTATCGTTCAATGCTAAGACAATGGACAAATTGGTTTTGATTATCTAAAAATTAACTAATAATAATTAATTAACAACTAAATTAATTAACTAAGTGATTTCAAATTACTTATGAGATGGAAAACATGGAATCCTAACTTCAATACAAACTTTCTTTAGAGATCATGCCCTTGTATCAACACATGTGGTGGTTACGATAACTAATCGGACAACACGAAACAAGTATACGCTACCTTTCAGTACACGCACACCAATCTGCACAATATCCACAAAAGATAGAAATCATGCAGGCACCAATTATGCTTAGACCCTATATGTCTATAGAATTTGAAAACATAATGGTTGAAGATCAAGTATCCATAAGATTACATAAGGTAGTATGAGACGGTTAGAAACACACCACAAACATGAATAACATTCATGGACTTATGCTAGCATGGCAAGTTCTAAATCAAAAGATTCACTGTCGCTTCACTTAAGATTAACAAGATAGATGTTAGCTACGCATCTATATGAATTAAATACAACCATGCAAGGATATCGTAAATTCACCACACATATATCAAGTTAGGCAATCAACATCTAAATTCCGTAAGTAAATCCGCTAGGACCCCATGACGGCGATTAGTTCATAATCGAACCGTTCGTCATCATGGGGTTTGATGAAAACATGATAAAGATGAAGAGAATAATAATGAATAAACCAATGTTAACAAAGTTATGGAACAAAGTTGAGTAATGATCAAGCATCCAAAAGATACGCCTAGTAAGAATACAAGAAAACTATGTCTAGATCTTCTTGTTGTCACGATCCTCGCCTTGGCTTCTCAATCTCGTGCTAGAAAGTGTGTATTTAATGTGAAGTGATCTGATCTCTGGTGTTGGTGTGTGTAAATCTGACCCCCAAGCATGTGTATTTATAGCTCAATATTGCCTCTTCTCCAAACAATTGCCATTCTTGAGTAGGAATTGAATTTGACAATTCCCATCTTTAAATATGATATAGATTGCAACTTCCCTTGTCAAATAAAGCTTCTGGACTATTCCCACCGTCCAAGAATATTTCCATGTCGAATAGGAAAAGAAAACGGCAACATTCCTCTTTGAAATCAGATTTGGAACAAGTTCTGGCGGCCCAGTTTTCCATTGGCGCGGTCGCGCTCTTCTCCTATGCTTTTACAGCGCGGTCGCGCTCCACCAAATCTGTCAACCCTGCCTAGCGCGGTCGCGCTCTCCTCCAATGCAAACATAGCGCGGTCGCGCTACTCTAATGCTATCTCTGCAGAAATTGAGTTAGAAACTAATTCTTCGCGCGCCGTTTTTACACCACAACCACTTCTGTTCCAAAAGTTACAAAACACCATACTCTCTGCGAAAAACCTAATTCCTGCACAACACCACAAAACACATTAAACCACACAAATACTCGAGGATTCAGCGATCAATTCAAGCCAAAATAGAACGATCCAAATGGATAAAAATCCACTTATCACACCCCCAAACTTGAACCGATGCTTGTCCTCAAGCATAAACAGATACGAATATATACAACTAATTAGTACCACTTCCGTAGGTGATCACGGATGCATTTATCATATGCAACAAGCCCTTTAAACCCCTAGGCAGCCCTAGTGGACGAGTAAGGTCTCGTGAGGGCCTATAGTGAATGTACCCACAAAATCCAACTGACACAAACTACTCAACAATGCAATGCATGAATGCAACTACATATGAATGCAAAGGATCCCCTCAAACTAACCAACACCACTTAGCAAGC
Source organism: Saposhnikovia divaricata (assembly GCA_036435485.1). NCBI lineage: Eukaryota > Viridiplantae > Streptophyta > Magnoliopsida > Apiales > Apiaceae > Saposhnikovia > Saposhnikovia divaricata. Next base: position 128,685,726 of record CM071594.1, on the reverse strand, counting down.
AAATATCTCAATGAATGCACTCAATCCAAACAGAGCTCGACTAAATTCCGGTATACTAACAATACATGATCAGAACGTGCGTGTGTGCAATGCTCGACAGATATACTCCCAAACCGGATCAAAATCATACATATTCTTTTCCAAGACAATCACAGGTTTATAAATAGAATGAACGTTAAACTCAAGATCACTTCAGATACACCTCCATACTCCTCTAAAGTAGACAGAAATTCATGCTTTATTATGACTCAAACACAATATGTACACAACACACATGCTTATTTGATCGTGCAATGGATGAGACCCCTAAAGGCTTATACAATAATACCCATGTAGCGAGCGTTGGGTTAGTGGATCCCAGACTATAAAAGCCTTAGGTCACTAGGCACAAAGTCCCCAAGAACTTAATTGCTTGAGTATTAAAGAGCTCACCCTGATCAATTCTGCATACTCACACTCTCACAACACTCTTTTTTTTTCCTTTTTTTTTTTTCTTTTTTTTTCTTGCCTTTTTTCTCTTTTTTTCTTTCTTTTTCTTCTTTTTTTTCACATAGAATCTGGAATGAGAATTCTCAATTCCAACCCTAGACTACTCATAAACATGAGCCGGCTACTAGCCATTTGACGCCTAGCCAACAAATACAAACACAAACACAGTAGCATGAAATTTCTGTTTTCCCCCAAACTTGTATTTTGGTGTTCCTTAATCATCAAGAGAATAAAGCAAATTCTATCGATAAACAAGTGATTAAATCCTAAATCAAAACAAGCATGATGCAACCTAGTCCAAGAGCAAACGACGAGACTGTGTAAAAATTTTATTCATGAAACATGCATGTCAATTTCAACAAAATTTAAAATCAACCCTCTGTTCATCAACATCTACCTACCTTATGGCATCAGCTTATTCTAAGGGATCATGAAAAATGCATGTAATGCAACTATATGAACTCACATACAAAACTCGACACACATGCAAACAGAATGCTCTATATGACAGGTATCATGCATGAAACTAAACTACACATACAAATATGATGCAATATCAATTCCTACATGCCACAAATATATCACAACAACTACTAATTCCCAAATCCACCCCCAAACTTGAAATTTCCAATGCCCTCATTGGAAGTAAATAAGGGAAAAGTAGAAACATACCTACTGACCACCTGGACCACCCTCCTGAGGAGGAGAATCCGGCGGAGGATAGACTCCATGTGCCCCAAAAACAGGCCAATCCACCTGCACTCCACTGGCAGCAAAAGCAGTGCCCCGCGCCTGAGTCAACTCCTGTGCAAAACGGCTCTGAGAGTCATACATAGCATCCATGCGGCGCATCAACCGTCTATACTGAGAGGCAACAGGAATATCCTCGGGAACCTGTGGTGGCGGAACAGCACCAGCAACCTGATAACCCAAACCCCAAGGATATGGAACGCCGCCCGGCCACTCCACCATCCTCGCAATAGTCTCAGAATCAATAGCACCACTCGGCAACTGTATCGGATCATCCTCAGCCCATCTCACTCCCACCGCCATACACAAACTAGTAACCACAGAACCATATGGAATCCCCCCTGTAGTACTAGCTCTCAAAAACCTCAAGATATTTTGGTTAATCATATAACCAATGTCAATATAAAAACCATTCAGAATCGCCCACAGCAAAATACCTCTCTCCACATTAACCTCGTGCTGATGTGTGGTAGGTGATGTGCCGAAAACATGACATTTAATATCGCAAGCACACGATCTCGTTTTAGTATTTTAGATTCGTTCCACAGGGACTTAATATTTTCGCTATCCTTAAAATATAATTTAATCGAATTAGGACAATTTGGGTTTTCGAGAATTTTGATTTACCCTAATTAATTACCGAATGAAAGTCTGATTATTTTAAAATTATTCTACAAATTTAAGAATTCAAATTTAAAACTAAAATTCTAAATTATTCTAAGAATTTCAAATCATTCTATAAATTTTTTAAAACTAAAACTAAATTTTATTCTAAAGCTTTTTTTTTCTTTTTCCTTTTTTTTTTTTTAAACCAACAATCAATTCAAATTCAAGACAGTCAATAAACTAATGAGTCAACTCAACGATTTACAGAAATCAATCAATTTCCACAATCATCTGGACATAACTAAAAACCGAAAATTCAATCAAGAACAGCAAAAATAGCTACCACTTAATTTATTCAGTTCGACTGTTTAATTCGATTGCAGATTCTGAAAACTCGGACTCAGCAAAACGAACTAACTCAATGAAACCATTTAGTACTAAAGAAAAACAAAACCATAAGCAAAGTAAACCCGTAATTCTTGAATTAACGAACAAAACACAAGGGAGCAGAAGTCGTGAATTCGGAAAGCATTTCGGCAAGAACAACAACAACTAAGTCACGATTTATTCCAATATAGAACAAAACAATGAAATCGGCTTATAAGACTCAGCAAAACAACCCAGAGAAACAGCAAAACGAACTTAGCAACCACACGAAACAGGACAATTCGAAATTATAACAATTGAAACAAAAACAATTCACACTCAAACAACCATTCGAACTCAGCATCAAAACGCGGAAAACTCGACTGCAACAATCACAAACTCGACTACAAACAGAATTTAGACACTTTCACAATCGCAGCAACAACACTCGAAGAACACAGAATCGAATAAACAGCAAACACGAACAGCAAAACTCGCAACAATCCAAGAAAACTCGGGACAAATGCAACTCAAAAACTCGACATTCAAACACAAACGGCGACTCGTTAGAAGAGAGGAAAAGTCAGTCGGCTCAGCGAAAATCAGAGATAAACAACAACAAAAATCGAACAAACAAGTAGCTCAATTCAGTACAGGAGAATCGCACGCAAACAAAGCATAAACATAATCTAATTCCAAAAATCAAAACTGGAAAGAAAAAAAATGGGGGAAGGGGAAAGAAGAATAAAAAGAGGCTGGTGGGTTAGTTGAAGAAGGAAAAGGGGAGTTCGTGTGTTTGGAGAATTAAGGGGATGGGGGAACCGATTTGTGTGGTTGATGGAATTGAAGAAGAAAATAAACACGGGGAGTGGGTGTCGGTTTTTTTTTTGTGGATAGAAGGAGAGAGGAGAGAGATTTAGAGAGGGGTAGAGAGAATGAGAGAGATACAAGAGAGATGCAGGGGTTTTATTCGAAACAAACAAATGACACAAAAATAAAGCAATGCTTTGAATTAACTAAAACAGAGATAAAAAAATGTAAATTAATTTTTTTTTTTATTATATAATTATACTAACACATAAAGCTGGGAAAATTTAGATCTTCAAATAAAACTAATCAAACCCACAATAAAATTTAAATTTAAAGGGGTTCAATTAAGATTATTAACTTAAGAACGAGAAATTAAAAATCATTACAAATTCTTAAATCGATACTTTCAATCCCGTGTGGTTAGCATTGCTACTTTGTCCACCCGAGAATTTACGAAAATAAAGAAATAAAGAACAAGGAGAGAAATGAGAGAGAAGTACAAGAAATTAAATGAAACTTGAAATTTGCATAAAAATAAGAGTGTTTACAAGAAAAATAGAAAATTATCACTACAATTTTTTTGGAGATGAACTAATACAACATAATTCTAGTATGTAGGCTAAATTGGTTTTTACAAGTGAAGAGATGAAGGCTATTTATAGGAAAATTTTAGGGTTTTTGGTTGGTAAGGTTGAATCTTGACCATTGATTTAGTTTAGTGTTGGCTAAATCTTGGCCATCCAATTTCTTTGATAACAAAATGCACCACCACCCCTAGCTTTTTATTTTCTTTTTGTTTTGGTCCTTCTTCTTCTTCTTTTTCTCTTCCTTGACCTTTATTTTCTTTATTTTGCAATTTCTTCAGTTTTCTCGAATTTTCCTGAAATGCAACAAATTAATTTATTAAAATACGAACACAAGCAATAAAAAGGCAATAAAAATATGCAAAATTATGCACTAATCAAATGCCCCCATACCTATCTTTTGCTCGTCCTCGAGTAAAACACAAAGAAAAATGCAGAACGAAAAACCTATACTCACTGTCGTAGGAATCACGGGTAATTTTAGGTTTACCAACCCGTTAAACCTATAGACGATCTCTACAGGAGGAGTGTTGTCTTCTAAGGGTTTACAGCAGATATACCCATAAAATCTTTGAGATAAATCAGCAAGTATCCAACTTTCCTCTTTTACTCTAACTTTCATTGGTGTCAACAAAACAATTTTGTAGGAAAATACATGCCTTAAAGATTATTCTAATAATAGCCAAGTTATAGGTTCCCACAATCCACTTGATTAGACTAAAAATTTACAAAAAAATCCCAAGGTGTGTAGTGAATTTAAGGCCTTTGATGGATTAACTGCATACGAACATTTTCTCTTTTTCAACCAATATTGAACTGACCCAATCTCTATCAAAACAAGGTTCTAGCCAAACTTCACGTTCTTAGTAGTTAGACCGACCGTGCAATGGTTGAGGTCCCAAAAGACTTATGCATCAATACCCATTTAGCGAGTTTTAGGTCAACAATCCCAGATCACACGGGACCTTAGGTTGCTAGGCACAAAGTCCCCTCGGACTTACTTACTCGGGTTATTAATGAGCCCAACCTAGCCGATTTCCCTACTAAGAATTTATTATTACAAAATGAAACTAGCACTCAACAATTACAAACATTTATTGACTCTTTTTTTTCTTTTTTCTTTTTTTTTTTTTTGACACTGTACGAACCAAATTCTCGCAAAGGTTTGATTCGACATTGTTCTAACATGTGGGTTCTCTCTCAGGTATCGAATAACATTCCTATACAATTCTTCCATCAAGAGTCTTGTGCAAATGTGTCGTCTCGGACTTTTAAGCAAAAATTTGTTCGACACAAGTTTCATGAGGAAAAACCTTACCTGACTACGTTCAAATTATCTAAAGGCATTATACATATAATTTTCGAAAAAATTGTCAACACCAACTAGTTCTAGAATTTAAAGAGTGGGAAGGACTAAGCTAAAATAACTCTATTTTTGGATTTTTAAAATTTTTCAATTTTTTTTTTGGATTTTTCAATTTTATGTATTTACACTAAAACCCTCCCCCATACCTAAATCATGCATTGTCCTCAATGTATGCAAAATGCAAGATAAATGACAAGGGAGAATGATGAGAAAATACCTGATAAGGATGAAAGAGAGTTTACAATTACCTACCGAAGAAACTTACTTGATTCATGGATCGATGAGGTAGATAACCTCTTCCTCGGGATCAATTGGCAGCTCTAAAAATGGTTTGAGTCTTTGTCCATTAACTTTAAATATATCACCATTTTTAGGATTTTCAATTTCAACAGCACCGTGAGGAAAAACGACCCTAACAACATAAGGACCTTCCCACCGGGATCTCAATTTCCCGGGAAACAAATGAAGCCTAGAATTGTACAAAAGAACTTTTTGACCAGGAGAAAAAGATTTTCTCAAAATAGATTTATCATGAAAAAGCTTAGTTCTTTGCTTATAGATTTTGGTGTTCTCGTAGGCTTCATTTCTCAACTCATCGAGTTCAGACAATTGCAACTTCCTATGACTACCAGCGGTTGGTAAGTCAAAATTCAACTCTCGAATGGCCCACATGGCCCTATGTTCGAGCTCAACGGGCAAGTGACAGGCTTTGCCAAAGACAATCCGATAAGTGGACATGCCTAAAATGGTTTTGAAAGCGGTCCGATAGGCCCACAAGGCATCTATCAACTTAGTTGACCAATCCTTCCTATTCGAGTTGACAGTCTTTTCTAAAATTTGTTTAATTTGACGATTTGAGACTTCAACTTGCCCACTAGTTTGAGGATGGTAAGGGGTGGCTAGCCGATGAGTTATTGAGTACTTTTTCAAAAGAGACTCAAATTGACGATTCTTGAAGTGCTTGCCTTGGTCACTAATGATAGCCCTAGGTGTACCGAAACGAGAAAAGATATTCTCTTTGAGGAATTTAAGAACGACCTTGTTATCATTGGACTTAGTAGCAATGGCTTCCACCCACTTAGACACGTAATCGACCGCTAACAGAATGTAAAGGTTGCCAAAGGAACTAGGAAAGGGGCCCATAAAATCGATACCCCATACATCGAAAATCTCAATGATTAAGATGGGGTTCATTGGCATCATATTTCTCCTAGTGATTTTTCCTAAGTGTTGACACCTATTACACGCGGCACAGTATTCAGCAGCATATCTTTGAACAAAGTGGGCCAATAAAAACCGCTTTGGAGGATTTTAGCGGCTGTTTTCTTAGCACTAAAATGCCCTCCACAGGCTTGGTCATGGCAGAAAGAAAGGATATTCTTGAATTCATGATTTGGGATGCACCTCCGAATGATTTGATCGGGACAGTATTTAAAGAGATACGGGTCATCCCAAAAGAAGTGTTTGACCTGTGAGAAAATTTTCGATCTATCTTGAGAGGACCAATGAGAGGGAATGTCACCGGTTGCAAGATAGTTGACAATATCGGCGAACCAAGGGGGAGTGGAAATGGACAGTAGTTGCTCGTCCGGAAAAGATTCGTTTACGGGAGAGTCGATGGTTTACTCCACTATCAAGCGGGAAAGATGATCGGCGACAACATTCTCAGAACCCTTCTTATCCCTAATTTCTAGGTCAAACTCTTGGAGTAAGAGAATCCACCTAATCAATCGGGCTTTAGAGTCTTTCTTAGAGAATAGATAACGAAGAGCGGCATGATCGGTGTAGACAATGATTTTCGAACCGATAAGATAGGACCGAAACTTGTCGAGAGCAAAGACTACGGCTAGAAGTTCCTTTTCGGTGGTAGAATAGTTAAGTTGGGAATCATTCAAAGTCTTGCTAGCGTAGTAAATGACATGGGGCATCTTATCGATTCGTTGCCCTAAAACGGCTCCTACCGCATAATCAGAAGCGTCACACATCAACTCGAAGGGAAGATTCCAATCGGGAGATCGAATGATTGGGGCAGAAGTCAATTCTTTCTTAAGATGCTCAAAAGATTGTAAACAATCGCTATTGAAATTGAATTTGACATCCTTCCCGAGAAGATTGGTTAAGGGTCTAGCCTTCTTGCTAAAATCCTTAATGAAACGCCTATAAAAACCTGCATGGCCTAGGAAAGAACGAATGGCTTTGACCGACTTGGGTGGGGGTAGATTTGCAATGAGGTCAACTTTGGCTTTATCGACTTCTATCCCTCTTTCAGAAATTTTATGACCAAGAACGATCCCTTCCTTAACCATGAAATGACATTTCTCCCAGTTGAGAACGAGGTTGGTTTCTTTACACCGTTTTAAAACTAACTCAAGATGGTTTAGGCACTGGTGAAAAGACGAACCAAAGATGGAAAAGTCATCGATAAAGATCTCGAGAAAATCTCCTACCATGTCTGAAAAGATGCTCATCATACACCTTTGGAAGGTGGCTGGAGCAGTGGTTAGACCAAAGGCCAAACGTCGATAGGCAAAGGTTCCAAAGGGACATGTGAAAGTGGTCTTTTCTTGGTCTTCAGGAGCAATGGGAATTTGAAAATAGCCAGAATAACCATCTAGAAAACAATAGAACGAATGACCGGCTAACCTTTCCAACATTTGATCGATAAAAGGCAAGGGAAAGTGGTCTTTTCTAGTGGCAGAATTGAGTTTCCTATAGTCTATGCATACCCTCCACCCATTCTGAACACGGGTGGGCACTTGCTCATCATTCTCGTTGGTGACAACGGTAATGCCAGACTTCTTCGGAACTACTTGAATGGGGCTGACCCAAGAGCTATCAGAAATGGGATAAATGATCCCATTATCGAGACACTTAAGGATTTCTTTACGAACGACTTCCATCATGGTGGGGTTCAAACGCCGTTGAGGATCTCGAACGGGTTTCGCATCATCAACTAGGTGAATTCGATGTTGGACAATGGCCGGGCTAATTCCTTTAATATCAGAGATACTCCAACCTATGGCCTCCTTATGTTCTCTAAGTACCCTAACAAGCTCATCCTCTTGTGACTCGGTCAAATCAGAGGCGATAATAACGGGAAGAGACTCGTTAGGACCTAAAAAGGCGTACTTAAGAGTGTCGGGAAGAGGTTTGAGTTCTAAATCGGGCGGCGTCGACTCAACGGGTTCACTAGTTTCGAAAAGAGACAGGGGAGATGGTGCAACATCATGATTATTTGTAGGAATGGTGGATTCTAACATTTGGTTGACCTCATTTGTATATTCGGAAACATCCCAGTTTTGACCAAAGTGGTTTAAACAAAAATCAAGAGCATCATTAGGGGTCATGAAATTTTGATCAACTATTTCATCAATTAAATTAACATCCATAGGTTGATCATGAAAATCATCGGGTTGTTTCCCAACATGAAAGATATTGAGGTCAATGGTCATGTTCCCAAATGTTAGTTTCATCAATCCATTCCTACAATTAATCAAAGCATTCGAAGTGGCTAGAAACGGACGTCCTAGAATGACGGGAATTTGATATGTCGGATTCCTAACCGGTTCGGTTTCTAGTACCACAAAGTCAACAGGAAAGACGAAATCTCCAACTTTAATTAGCACGTCCTCGATGATCCCCTTAGGAATTTTGATTGATCTATCTGCTAATTGGAGGGTAACGTTCGTCTTTTGAAGTTCTCCTAACCCTAGGGTTTGGTAGACAGAATATGGAAGCAAGTTCACACTGGCGCCTAAATCGAGTAACGCCTTGTCCACAAAAGAATTACCTATGACACATGAAATTGTGGGACATCCGGGGTCCTTATATTTCACGGGAATCTGGTTAGAAAGAATTGAGCTCACTTGAGAGGTCAAAAAGGCTTTTTTAGGGACTTGGGTGGTTCGCTTATGAGTGCACAAATCTTTTAGACATTTCGCATACGAAGGAATTTGTTGAATCGCGTCTAAAAGAGGGATGTTGACCTTAACTTGCTTGAAAACCTCTAAGATCTTGTCTAATTGAGCAGTTTGCTTATTAGAGATGAGGCGTTGTGGGTAAGGAGCCTTTGGTTTATAGACTTGTTCTTCGGGAACGGGCTCCGAGGTTGTTCCACTCGAAGAAAATGGCTGACTAGAAGAGACAGGAATTGGAGTTTGATCAGAAGGATCGAGAATAGGTGTCGGTGCAACGTTTGATTCTTCTTTTTCCTCTTCGGGGGACTCGACTCCTACTCGATTATCAACGTGCTTTCCGGATCTCAGGGAAATGACAGCATGCACATTGTCAGGAGGTCTTTGATTAATAGGAAACTTAGGGTTGACCTCAGCCTGACTTGGAAACTTATTCTTCTCACGCTCGTGGATGGCGCTAGCTAATTGGCTCACTTGTACCTCTAACTTAGATATGGCTTGGGTGCTAGCATTTAAGATCTGCCTATCTTGAGTCATGGTTTGCATGAAGGTTTGTTGCGATTGAGCCAAATTAGTGGTGGTTTTGAGAAGCGCATCGAGACTTTTCTCCAACGATGTAAGTCGCTTATCCGACTCAGAAAAACCGGGAGGGTGGGAAGGAGCTTGAGTCGGATAAGGAGCATGATTTTGAGGGGAGAAAGAATTCGCGTGAGGTTTATGAAAAACAGGTGGTTGAGAATGGAAGTTTTGGAACGAAGGAGGTTGATTTTGGAATTGTGCGGGGTGAGATTGTTGACCTTGATTCCAAGAAAAATTCGGGTGATTTTTCCAACCGGGGTTATAAGTAGGAGCATAAGGATCATTTCGAGGACCCGATTGGAACATCGCATTGACTTGTTGAAAGTCTTGAGGATTTTGTATCCCTTGACTGGTCGAGTTAAAATTTGAGCACATGGATACTTGGGAAGGGGACCCGTTGGTTTCTAAGGCTTCTAAACGCCGAGTAAGAGTGGCTAATTTAGCCTCGGTCGCGATAGAGTTACCAACTTGATGTAGCCCTCTTTGATGCATGGTAGCTATTGAATCGTTTGATTTCTCGGGCTCTCGAGTGGGCTCCCTAGTTGATTCCCACAGCATAGTCTTTTCCGCGAACTCTTCGAAGAATTCCCATCCCTCGTCCTCGTCTTTTTCCATGAATTTCCCCTGGCACATAGATTCCAACAATGCGGTTGTTGAACCATCTAAGGCCTCGTACACAATCTTACAGAGCCTCCATTTTTTGATTCCGTGGTGGGGACATTGGGATAAAAGATTTTTAAAGCGGTCAAAACACGTCCAAAATGGTTCGTTGAGTTTTTGACGGAATTGATTAATCTCATTAGTGAGTTTCGTAGTCTTATGGCTTGGAAAGAATTTTTTTAGAAAAATGACTACGAAACCCTCCCACGTGGAAATCGAATTGACAGGTAGACTATACAACCATTTTTTTGCATTATCTTTTAGAGCGAAGTTGATTAGTCTAAGTCGTATGGAGTCCTCGGAAAGTTGTTGGAGTTTTTGTAAAGCGCAAACTTCCTCGAATTCATGTAGAAAAAGATAAGGATCCTCACCGTCACTCCCGCGAAAAGTAGGTAACATGCTAATTTGATGACCTTTGATTTCGAAATTGTTAGCACTTACGGGAGGTAGGGTGATGCAAGAGGGCTGGGCTGATCTGGTGGGGTAACAACGATCCTTTAACGAAACTGCCATGGTTACTACGGGGTCAAGAATTTCGACGGGTTCGGATTCCGAAGAGGATGAACACTCAATTGGTCTCACTAACCTAGAAGAATTATCTCTAACCCAAGTAGTGCGCATGAACCACGAAAGGAAACACGTAGCAAGTAAGTACGAAAGATTAAAACACACAAAAAATAAGGGTGTAAAATCAAAAGAAAAATTCTAAATCTAGGTTCCCTAATAAAATAACTAGACCTTGCTCCTAACTGTAAGGACCACTAAAAACTCGGTAAATCAGAATTTATTCGGACCGATTTGGCCAGATTAGAGCAGGCATTGCCAAGAGGCCAAACTCGTCACTTAGACACCAAATCTTAATTGGCCAGGTAAGCTTTCGCTTGCCTCGACACCAAAGAGTCGGAATAATTAATGATTACTTCGTTTCTTAGGTACCTTCCTAATTGAGCGCGAAATTTCTAGGGGCCAACGTCTAATTAATTTTATTAAAGGCTTGGTATGCAAAATGATGGATTAAATTGTTTTTGGGCCAAGGAAAGAGTGATGAAATCCCTTCCCTTATCTTTTGATGGGTTTTGCCCTTAAAATTTATTAGAATGAATGCAACAAACAATGAGATATATACGAAAGCGGTAAACAATTACGGATGCTTACACTACGTGTTTAAACTAAAAGAAAGAAGAAATTTAACGTACCTTTGGGTCCTCCAGCAATCACCACAATTTATAAGGTACGAAAAATTAAAAACAAGAAAATAAAAATCTAGATAATGTGCCTTAAGTAATTAGATGCATGATGCAACAATTATGTATTTACAACTAATTTTTTTGGATTTTTCAATTTCCAAATTTTTGTGATTTTCAATTTTTTTGATTTTTTTTTTGTGATAAAAATGCGAAAAGAGTGAGATACGGATTACCGAAGCACGCTTTCCAAAAATTCCGATTAATTCCAAGCTCCGTGAGAAGATTCCCGTAATTCCAAACTTTCCTAAAAAAATGAAATAAAAATAAGGCAAGCGAAAGAAAACTAATCCGAAAAATTAAAAATTAAGGTGCGAAAAATAATTATAATCCCCGGCAGCGGCGCCAAAAACTTGATGTGCCGAAAACATGACATTTAATATCGCAAGCACACGATCTCGTTTTAGTATTTTAGATTCGTTCCACAGGGACTTAATATTTTCGCTATCCTTAAAATATAATTTAATCGAATTAGGACAATTTGGGTTTTCGAGAATTTTGATTTACCCTAATTAATTACCGAATGAAAGTCTGATTATTTTAAAATTATTCTACAAATTTAAGAATTCAAATTTAAATCTAAAATTCTAAATTATTCTAAGAATTTCAAATCATTCTATAAATTTTTTAAAATTAAAACTAAGTTTTATTCTAAAGCTTTTTTTTTCTTTTTCCTTTTTTTTTTTTAAACCAACAATCAATTCAAATTCAAGACAGTCAATAAACTAATGAGTCAACTCAACGATTTACAGAAATCAATCAATTTCCACAATCATCTGGACATAACTAAAAACCGAAAATTCAATCAAGAACAGCAAAAATAGCTACCACTTAATTTATTCAGTTCGACTGTTTAATTCGATTGCAGATTCTGAAAACTCGGACTCAGCAAAACGAACTAACTCAATGAAACCATTTAGTACTAAAGAAAAACAAAACCATAAGCAAAGTAAACCCGTAATTCTTGAATTAACGAACAAAACACAAGGGAGCAGAAGTCGTGAATTCGGAAAGCATTTCGGCAAGAACAACAACAACTAAGTCACGATTTATTCCAATATAGAACAAAACAATGAAATCGGCTTATAAGACTCAGCAAAACAACCCAGAGAAACAGCAAAACGAACTTAGCAACCACACGAAACAGGACAATTCGAAATTATAACAATTGAAACAAAAACAATTCACACTCAAACAACCATTCGAACTCAGCATCAAAACGCGGAAAACTCGACTGCAACAATCACAAACTCGACTACAAACAGAATTTAGACACTTTCACAATAAGTACACACATTATAAAGACACTATTGAGAAGCTTCCTCCTCCGATCTCTGTTAGAGGCATTCGCAGCTTTCTTGGTCATGCGGGGTTCTATCGTCGGTTCATAAAGGATTTTTCGAAGATCTCTAAACCCTTGTGCAATCTTTTGGAGAAAGATGTTCCTTTCAATTTTGATGAAGCTTGTCTTGATGCTTTCGAGCTTTTGAAGAAGAAGTTGACTACCACACCTGTTATTACTGCACCAGATTGGAGTGAGCCATTTGAGCTAATGTGTGATGCTAGTGACTATGCCGTTGGTGCTATTCTTGGTCAGAGAAAGGAGAAAATATTTCAAGTGGTTTACTATGCTAGTAAAACCCTTAATGACGCACAGTTGAACTACACCACCACGGAAAAAGAGCTTTTGGCTGTTGTTTATGCATTTGAGAAGTTTCGAGCCTATTTACTTGGCACGAAAGTCATTGTCTACACAGATCATGCGGCTATCAGATATTTGATGACAAAGAAGGATTCGAAGCCTAGGTTGATTCGATGGGTCTTATTGCTTCAGGAATTTGATGTGGAGATTAAAGACAGAAAAGGAACTGAAAACCAGGTGGCAGATCATCTTTCGAGGTTGGAAGACCATGGTAAAAATTCACAGGCTAAATCTTTGATTAATGAATCTTTTCCGGATGAGCAGCTTTTAGGGGTACAAGTGGAAGAGCCATGGTTTGCAGATTTTGTGAACTATCTTGTTAGTGACATCATCCCTCCTGATTTAACTTATGCTCAAAGGAAGAAGTTCTTACATGATGTGAAGTGGTACCGATGGGACGAGCCGTATTTGTTCAAACAGGGTGCTGATCAGATTATTCGACGTTGCATTCCTTATAGCGAGACTGAAAGTGTATTGCGAGATTGCCATTCCACTATTTATGGAGGTCATTATGGTGGAGAGAAGACAGCAGCTCGTGTTCTTCAGGCAGGTTTCTTTTGGCCTACAGTTTTTAAGGATGCTCATCAGTTTGTTTTGAGATGTGATAGCTGTCAGAAAGTTGGTAATATTTCTAGGAGGAATGAGATGCCTCTTAAAATGCTCCTTGAGGTAGAGATCTTTGATGTATGGGGTATTGATTTCATGGGACCCTTTGTTTCATCTTGTAATAATCAGTACATCTTGCTAGCGGTGGACTACGTCTCTAAGTGGGTTGAGGTGAAGGCCTTACCAACCAATGATGCTAAGGTGGTGCTGAACTTTCTTCATAAACAGGTCTTTACGCGTTTGGAACTCCGCGAGCTATTATTAGTGATGAGGGGACTCACTTTTGTAATCGTCAATTCACTGCATTGTTGGCGAAGTATAGGGTGACACATCGTGTTGCTACAGCATATCATCCCCAGACAAACAGTCAAGCGGAGGTTTCTAATCGTGAAATCAAGAGAATTCTAGAAAAGGTGGTGAATCCGTCGAGGAAGGATTGGTCCTTGAAGTTAGATGAAGCTGTTTGGGCCTATAGAACAGCTTACAAAACACCTTTGGGAATGTCTCCGTATCAGTTAGTTTTTGAAAAAGCATGTCATCTACCAGTGGAGTTGGAACATAAAGCTTTTTGGGCGATTAAGAAGTTGAATCTTGATATTAGAGCAGCTGGTGAGAAACGGTTATTGCAGTTGAATGAGTTAGAGGAATTTCGATCTCAGGCGTATGAGAACCACAAGATTTATAAGGAGAAGGTGAAGAGGTGGCATGATAAGAAGTTGATCCCTAAGGTCTTTGTGCCTGGTCAGTTGGTTTTGTTGTTTAATTCGCGCCTCAAGCTTTTTCCTTGGAAGCTGAAGTCAAGGTGGTCAGGGCCGTTCACTGTTAAAACCGTATTTCCGCATGGAGCCGTTGAGATTTTTGAAAAGTCATCTGATTTGGCGTTCAAGGTGAATGGTCAGCGGTTGAAACATTATTTTACAGGTGATCCAGTGGTTCGTGAAACAGATTCCATGGATTTGGCAGAAACGTAACGACCGAGCAGCAAGTCAAGCTAATGACGTTAAACGAGCGCTTCGTGGGAGGCAACCCATGTGATTGGATATTATTATTGTATATTCTTTGTATCTTCATCTTGAAAAAAAAGAAAAAAAAAATAATTTGGGACAGCGCGACCGCGCTGCCTGGTAGTACATATATAGCGCGACCGCGCTAGGTCGAATTCTGGAAGTGCAGAAGTAAATTCCGGAGCTAATTCTCAGCCCAAATTCCGATTTGAAACCCTAAACCCAGCCCAAATACACTTCTAATCATTCTATAAATCCCCAAATTCGTGCTTAATCAGACCCTATATCTCACCCAAACTTTTTATACATCTCTCATATACACACACACATACACCCTTAAACCCTAACCCACGATTTTAGAGCTTTGGAATTCGTGTTCATTCATCGATTGGAGGCTTATTACGCAGTTCTACTTCTCCTACAGATTCGTTTTGGGTAATTTCTTGATTATTCTTGATTATTCGGATTTGTAGTTGCGTATTTTGGGATAATTGTTGTTAGGTTGCTGTGGGTTGTTATTTGTTCATATTTTCTGCTTGTTGGAGATTGTGTAATGGCCCCGAAAAGGACTCGTTTTGTTGGTGGTTCTAGTGGACATCATTCATCTGATTCCGATTATAGTTCGGAGGGACCCGGGGAAAAGTTTGTTTCTGTGGAGGCCCGGATAGAGTATAATAGGTTAATGTCAAAGACGGTAATCAAGGATAGGATGTTTTTAGTTGGTCCGTCTGATGGAGATCTGGTGGCGATGATTCAGTCGCGAGGTTGGGAGCCTATTTGTCAGTTGGCTATGGATATTCCGTTGTCTATTGTTCGCGAGTTCTATGCGAATGCAAAGACTGAACGGAATGGTTATTCAGTGGTTAGGGGTTTGACAGTGGACTACACACCGCCTACCATCAGCCGTTTGCTTGCTTTGCCTGCCAGACTTGCAGGTGCTGAGGATTGGACTTTTAAGTCCAGGACAGAGGTTGACTTGGATGCTATTGTGACTAGGTTGTGTGTGCCTGGTACTGTGTGGAAGATGAAGCCAGGGAGTAATGAGCACTTGCATTTCCCTACTTCTGCGTTGAACAGGTATGCTCGAGCATGGAATTTGTTTATCTGTGCTAACTTGTTGCCTACCACACATCAGCACGAGGTTAATGTGGAGAGAGGTATTTTGCTGTGGGCGATTCTGAATGGTTTTTATATTGACATTGGTTATATGATTAACCAAAATATCTTGAGGTTTTTGAGAGCTAGTACTACAGGGGGATTCCATATGAGTCTGTGGTTACTAGTTTGTGTATGGCGGTGGGAGTGAGATGGGCTGAGGATGAGCCGATACATTTGCCGAGTGGTGCTATTGATTCTGGGACTATTGCGAGGATGGTGGAGTGGCCGGGCGGCGTTCCACATCCTAGGGGTTTGGGTTATCAGGTTGCTGGTGCTGTTCCGCCACCACAGGTTCCCGAGGATATTCCTGTTGCCTCTCAGTACAGACGGTTGATGCGCCGCATGGATGCTATGTATGATTCTCAGAGCCGTTTTGCACAGGAGTTGACTCAGGCGCTGGGCACTGCTTTTGCTGCCAGTGGAGTGCAGGTGGATTGGCCTATTTTTGGGGCACATGGAGTCTATCCTCCGCCGGATTCTCCTCCTCAGGAGGGTGGTCCAGGTGGTCAGTAGGTATGTTTCTACTTTTCCCTTATTTACTTCCAATGAGGGCATTGGAAATTTCAAGTTTGGGGGTGGATTTGGGAATTAGTAGTTGTTGTGATATATTTGTGGCATGTAGGAATTCATATTGCATTATATTTGTATGTGTAGTTTAGTTTCATGCATGATACCTGTCATATAGAGCATTCTGTTTGCATGTGTGTCGAGTTTTGTATGTGAGTTCATATAGTTGCATTACATGCATTTTTCATGATCCCTTAGAATAAGCTGATGCCATAAGGTAGGTAGATGTTGATGTGGGTGTGAAAAGGATGAACAGAGGGCTGATTTTAAATTTTGTTGAAATTGACATGCATGTTTCATGAATAAAATTTTTACACAGTCTCGTCGTTTGCTCTTGGACTAGGTTGCGTCATGCTTGTTTGGATTTAGGATTTAATCATTTGTTTATCGATAGAATTTGCTTTATTCTCTTGATGATTAAGGAACACCAAAATACAAGTTTGGGGGAAAACAGAAATTTCATGCTAATGTGTTTGTGTTTGTATTTGTTGGCTAGGCGTCAAATGGCTAGTAGCCGGCTCATGTTTATGAGTAGTCTAGGGTTGGAATTGAGAATTCTCATTCCAGATTCCATGTGAAAAAAAAGAGAAAAAAAAGAGAAAAAACGCAAGAAAAAAAGAAAAAAAAAAGAAGAAAAGGAAAAAAGAAAAAAAAAGTGTGTTGTGAGAGTGTGAGTATGCAGAATTGATCAGGGTGAGCTCTTTAATACTCGAGCAATTAAGTTCTTGGGGACTTTGTGCCTAGTGACATAAGGCTTTTTATAGTCTGGGATCCACTAACCCAACGCTCGCTACATGGGTATTATTGTATAAGCCTTTAGGGGTCTCATCCATTGCACGATCAAATAAGCATGTGTGTTGTGTACATATTGTGTTTGAGTCATAATAAAGCATGAATTTCTGTCTACTTTAGAGGAGTATAGAGGTGTATCTGAAGTGATCTTGAGTTTAACGTTCATTCTATTTATAAACCTGTGATTGTCTTGGAAAAGAATATGTATGATTTTGATTCGGTTTGGGAGTATATCTGTCGAGCATTGCACACACGCACGTTCTGATCATGTATTGTTAGTATACCAGAATTTAGTCGAGCTCTGTTTGGATTGAGTGCATTCATTGAGATATTTGCTTGCTAAGTGGTGTTGGTTAGTTTGAGGGGATCCTTTGCATTCATATTTAGTTGCATTCATGCATTGCATTGTTTGAGTCGTTTGTGTCAGTTGGATTTTGTGGGTACATTCACTATAGGCCCTCACGAGACCTTACTCGTCCACTGGGGCTGCCTAGGGGTTTAAAGGGCTTGTTGCATATGCTAAATGCATCCGTGATCACCTACGGAAGTGGTACTAATTAGTTGTATATATTTGTATCTGTTTAAGCTTGAGGACAAGCATCGGTTCAAGTTTGGGGGTGTGATAAGTGGATTTTTATCCATTTGGATTGTTCTATTTTGGCTCGAATTTATCGCTGAATCCTCGAGTATTTGTGTGGTTTAATGTGTTTTGTGGAGTTTGTGTAGGAATTAGGTTTTTCGCAGGGAGTATGGTGTTTTGTAGCTTTTGGAACAGAAGTGGTTGTGGTGTAAAAACGGCGCGCGAAGAATTAGTTTCTAACTCAATTTCTGCAGAGACAGCATTAGAGGAGCGCGACCGCGCTATGTTTGCATTGGAGGAGAGCACGACCGCGCTAGGCAGGGTTGACAGATTTGGTGGAGCGCGACCGCGCTGTAAAAGCATAGGAGAAGAGCGCGACCGCGCCAATGGAAAACTGGGCCGCCAGAACTTGTTCCAAATCTGATTTCAAAGAGGAATGTTGCCGTTTTCTTATCCTATTCGACATGGAAATATTCTTGGACGGTGGGAATAGTTCAGAAGCTTTATTTGACAAGGGAAGTTGCAATCTATATCATATTTAAAGATGGGAATTGTCAAATTCAATTCCTACTCAAGAATGGCAATTGTTTGGAGAAGAGGCAATATTGAGCTATAAATACACATGCTTGGGGGTCAGATTTACACACACCAACACCAGAGATCAGATCACTTCACATTACATACACACTTTCTAGCACGAGATTGAGAAGCCAAGGCGAGGATCGTGACAACAAGAAGATCTAGACATAGTTTTCTTGTATTCTTACTAGGCGTATCTTTTGGATGCTTGAGCATTATTCGACTTTGTTCCATAACTTTGTTAACATTGGTTTATTCATTATTATTCTCTTCATCTTTATCATGTTTTCATCAAACCCCATGATGACGAACGGTTCGATTATGAACTAATCGCCGTCATGGGGTCCTAGCGGATTTACTTACGGAATTTAGATGTTGATTGCCTAACTTGATATATGTGTGGTGAATTTACGATATCCTTGCATGGTTGTATTTAATTCATATAGATGCGTAGCTAACATCTATCTTGTTAATCTTAAGTGAAGCGACAGTGAATCTTTTGATTTAGAACTTGCCATGCTAGCATAAGTCCATGAATGTTATTCATGTTTGTGGTGTGTTTCTAACCGTCTCATACTACCTTATGTAATCTTATGGATACTTGATCTTCAACCATTATGTTTTCAAATTCTATAGACATATAGGGTCTAAGCATAATTGGTGCCTGCATGATTTCTATCTTTTGTGGATATTGTGCAGATTGGTGTGCGTGTACTGAAAGGTAGCGTATACTTGTTTCGTGTTGTCCGATTAGTTATCGTAACCACCACATGTGTTGATACAAGGGCATGATCTCTAAAGAAAGTTTGTATTGAAGTTAGGATTCCATGTTTTCCATCTCATAAGTAATTTGAAATCACTTAGTTAATTAATTTAGTTGTTGATTAATTCTTATTAGTTAATTTTAGATAATCAAAACCAATTTGTCTGTTGTCTTAGCATTGAACGATAATCATTCATTGATGCTTAGGTACAAGAACTAAATTATACAATCTCTGTGGGAACGAACTCTACTTCATTCTATATTACTTGTGAACACGTGCGCTTGCGTGATTTTGTGCTAACAAGTTTTTGGCGCCGCTGCCGGGGATTTGTTATAGTTTATGTGCTTGACATCAGTGGTCGTTAAAGTTCATTGACTCGGATCGGTTACTAATAGTTTTTGTGTTGTTTTGTGTTTTCAGGTACTTGAGCGTGTATGCGAACGCGTTCTCAAGCGAATAAGGAGAAGCTGGAAAATAAGGAAGAATCAGAAACAGAAGTTCCAGTGATTCAAGTTGTAGAAAATATGGGAGAACCAGCAGCAGCAACTAAGGCTCTTAAGGATTTCTCGCAGCCAAAGATCAATGACATTGCATCGAGTATTGTCAGACCAGCAATCGCAGCTAATACCTTCGAGATCAAGCCTAGCACTATACAGATGGTCCAGAACTCAGTTCAGTTTGGGGGTGCTCCTACCGAAGATCCTAACATGCATATTCGAGATTTCATAGAGATCTGTGATACCTTCAGAACCAACGGGGTGTCTGAGGATGCTGTTAAGTTAAGGCTATTTCCATTCTCTCTGAGGGACAAGGCGAAGAGTTGGTTACACTCTTTACCAGCAGGTTCTATCACTACATGGGAAGATCTTGCACAGAAATTTCTCACCAAATTCTTTCCCATGGCGAAGACAGCAGCTATCAGGAATGCTATCACTCAGTTTTCACAGCAGTCTGGAGAATCTCTATGCGAGGCTTGGGAGAGATATAAGGAGATGCTAAGGAAGTGTCCACATCATGGGATGCCTGATTGGATGATAATCAATTGTTTTTATAATGGTTTGGGTGCACAGTCGAGACCCATGCTAGATGCAGCATCAGGTGGAGCTTTGTGGGCCAAGAGTTATGAAGAAGCTTATGAATTGATCGAGATGATGGCTGCTAATGAATATCAGAATCCTACAGGGAGGTTATCTCAAGGCAAGGTAGCAGGTGTTCTTGAAGTTGATACAGCTACAGCCATTGCAGCTCAGTTGAAGGCCTTGTCAATGAAGGTCGATTCTTTGGCTAACATGGGAGTTCAGCAGCTAGCTGGTGTTTGTGAGTTGTGTGCGGGCGCACATGATACAACTCAATGTGCCATATCTTCTGAATCAACACAATTTGTGAGTAACTTCCAGAGGCCACAACAGCCAGTTCCAGCCACCTATCACCCGAATAACCGCAACCATCCAAATTTCAGCTGGAGTAACAATCAAGGTGGTAATCAGCAGCAACAGCAATTCGGAGCTAGGCAGTTCAATCAAGGATTTCAGCAGCAGTACCAGCCCAGACAACAGTTTCAGCCTCCAGGTTTCCAGCAACAATCTCAGGGGAATGCTGGTCAATCTTCTAATAAAAAAGCTGAGCTTGAGGAGTTGAGGATGGTAGTAAAAAGTCAGGGGGCATCTATGAAGATCATGGAAAGTCAGATCGGCCAGCTTGCTAGTGCTCTGTTGAACAGACCATCTGGAGTTCTTCCGAGTGACACTGAAGCCAATCCAGGTAAGAGGGAAACCAAAGAGCATGTCAAATCAGTTACCTTGAGATCGGGTAAGGTGACTGGTAATCAGAATTCAGCCATTGAAGAAGAAGAAGAAGAAGTTCAAGAGCAACATGTGGCACCTACTGCAGATAAGGAACAAGTCCAGACTGATAGAGTAGCTGAGCAGTTGGTTAGCGAGGTGGAGAATCCTAAAAATTCTGCTAAGGAAGTTTCTCCAAAGCAGTCTACAGAGAACGTGAAAATCTTTCCTCCTCCTCCATATCCTGGTAGATTGAAGAAGCAGAAGAATGACAGACAGTTTGGCAAGTTTCTGGAGGTATTCAAAAAGCTTCAAATCAATATCCCTTTTGCTGAAGCATTGGAGCAGATGCCAAGCTATGCAAGGTTTATGAAGGGTATTCTCTCAAAGAAGTTGAAACTTGAAGAATTGGATACAGTAGCATTAACAGAAGAGTGCAGTGCCGTTTTACAGCAGAAGTTACCACCGAAGCTAAAGGATCCAGGCAGTTTCACTATTCCGTGCACCATTGGGAATTTGTCTTTTAGCAAGTGTTTGTGTGATTTGGGTGCTAGTATCATTCTCATGCCATTGTCAGTTTTCATGCAGCTTGGTCTTCCAGATCCTAAACCTACCAATATCTCTCTACAGCTAGCTGATCGTTCTATTACATACCCGAGGGGTATCGTTGAGGATGTTTTGGTCAAGGTTGATAAACTCATCTTTCCAGCAGATTTTGTGATTCTTGATTTTGAAGAAGATAAGAAGATTCCTATCATCTTAGGACGACCTTTTCTAGCTACGGGCCGTACCTTGATTGATGTTCAGAAGGGGGAGCTTACGATGCGGGTGCAAGATCAGGATGTTACCTTCAATGTTTTCAATGCAATGAATCTACCTTCAGATGATGAGGAATGTTGTCAGGTGGACTTGGTGGAGTCGTCAGTGAAGTTGAACTTTGATCAGTTACTGTTGGCTGATCCATTAGAGAGAGCTTTGCTAGGAGATTCTGTAGTTGAAGATGAAGAAAGAGAAGAGCAAATTCAGCAATTAAGGGCAATTCCGTGGAGAAAGAGTTTTGAAGTGCCAGTTGAGTCACTTGGGCTGGAGGAGCTTAAAAAGTCACAAAGTCGTCTCAAACCATCTATTGAGGAAGCTCCTACACTTGAGCTTAAACAGCTACCAGAGCATTTGAGGTATGCCTTTTTGGGAGAAGCATCTACTTTGCCTGTTATCATTGCCGCTAACTTGACAAATAGTGAAGAGGAGAAGCTCTTGAGGATATTGAGACAGTTCAAGACAGCTATTGGATGGACTATAGCAGACATCAAAGGAATCAATCCTTCGTATTGCATGCATAAAATTCTGCTAGAGGAGAATTGCAAGCCTACTGTGGAGCAACAGCGTCGTCTCAATCCTATTATGAAGGAAGTGGTGAAGAAGGAAATCTTGAAGTGGCTTGATGCTGGTATTATCTACCCTATTTCAGACAGTTCTTGGGTGAGTCCGGTACAGTGTGTGCCGAAGAAGGGGGGTATGACAGTTGTTGCTAATGAAAAGAACGAGCTCATCCCTACACGTACCGTTACAGGGTGGAGAGTTTGCATGGACTATCACAAGTTGAACAAAGCCACGAGAAAAGACCACTTTCCTCTTCCGTTTGTGGATCAGATGTTAGACAGGTTGGCAGGCCACGAGTACTATTGTCTTCTTGATGGATATTCTGGATATAATCAGATTTACATTGCACCTGAGGATCAAGAGAAGACTACATTCACATGTCCCTTTGGCACCTTTGCATTCAGACGAGTTCCGTTCGGACTGTGTGGCGCTCCAGCCACTTTTCAGAGGTGTATGATGGCTATCTTTTCAGACATGATTGGTATCAATGTGGAAGTTTTCATGGATGATTTCTCAGTGTTTGGTTCTTCATATGACGAGTGCTTAAATAATCTTGGTTTGGTTTTGAAGAGATGTGTGGAGACTAATCTGTTGCTGAATTGGGAAAAATGTCACTTTATGGTGCAAGAAGGGATCATTCTTGGGCACAAGGTTTCTAGCAAGGGACTCGAGGTGGACAAAGCAAAAATTGACACTATTGAGAAGCTTCCTCCTCCGATCTCTGTTAGAGGCATTCACAGCTTTCTTGGTCATGCGGGGTTCTATCGTCGGTTCATAAAGGATTTTTCGAAGATCTCTAAACCCTTGTGCAATCTTTTGGAGAAAGATGTTCCTTTCAATTTTGATGAAGCTTGTCTTGATGCTTTCGAGCTTTTGAAGAAGAAGTTGACTACCACACCTGTTATTACTGCACCAGATTGGAGTGAGCCATTTGAGCTAATGTGTGATGCTAGTAACTATGCCGTTGGTGCTGTTCTTGGTCAGAGAAAGGAGAAAATATTTCATGTGGTTTACTATGCTAGTAAAACCCTTAATGACGCACAGTTGAACTACACCACCACGGAAAAAGAGCTTTTGGCTGTTGTTTATGCATTTGAGAAGTTTCGAGCCTATTTACTTGGCACGAAAGTCATTGTCTACACAGATCATGCGGCTATCAGATATTTGATGACAAAGAAGGATTCGAAGCCTAGGTTGATTCGATGGGTCTTATTGCTTCAGGAATTTGATGTGGAGATTAAAGACAGAAAAGGAACTGAAAACCAGGTGGCAGATCATCTTTCGAGGTTGGAAGACCATGGTAAAAATTCACAGGATAAATCTTTGATTAATGAATCTTTTCCGGATGAGCAGCTTTTAGGGGTACAAGTGGAAGAGCCATGGTTTGCAGATTTTGTGAACTATCTTGTTAGTGACATCATCCCTCCTGATTTAACTTATGCTCAAAGGAAGAAGTTCTTACATGATGTGAAGTGGTACCGATGGGACGATCCGTATTTGTTCAAACAGGGTGCTGATCAGATTATTCGACGTTGCATTCCTTATAGCGAGACTGAAAGTGTATTGCGAGATTGCCATACCACTATTTATGGAGGTCATTATGGTGGAGAGAAGACAGCAGCTCGTGTTCTTCAGGCAGGTTTCTTTTGGCCTACAGTTTTTAAGGATGCTCATCAGTTTGTTTTGAGATGTGATAGCTGTCAGAAAGTTGGTAATATTTCTAGGAGGAATGAGATGCCTCTTAATATGCTCCTTGAGGTAGAGATCTTTGATGTATGGGGTATTGATTTCATGGGACCCTTTGTTTCGTCTTGTAATAATCAGTACATCTTGCTAGCGGTGGACTACGTCTCTAAGTGGGTTGAGGTGAAGGCCTTACCAACCAATGATGCTAAGGTGGTGCTGAACTTTCTTCATAAACAGGTCTTTACGCGTTTTGGAACTCCGCGAGCTATTATTAGTGATGAGGGGACTCACTTTTGTAATCGTCAATTCACTGCACTGTTGGCGAAGTATAGGGTGACACATCGTGTTGCTACAGCATATCATCCCCAGACAAACGGTCAAGCGGAGGTTTCTAATCGTGAAATCAAGAGAATTCTAGAAAAGGTGGTGAATCCGTTGAGGAAGGATTGGTCCTTGAAGTTAGATGAAGCTGTTTGGGCCTATAGAACAGCTTACAAAACACCTTTGGGAATGTCTCCGTATCAGTTAGTTTTTGGAAAAGCATGTCATCTACCAGTGGAGTTGGAACATAAAGCTTTTTGGGCGATTAAGAAGTTGAATCTTGATATTAGAGCAGCTGGTGAGAAACGGTTATTGCAGTTGAATGAGTTAGAGGAATTTCGATCTCGGGCGTATGAGAACCACAAGATTTATAAGGAGAAGGTGAAGAGGTGGCATGATAAGAAGTTGATCCCTAAGGTCTTTGTGCCTGGTCAATTGGTTTTGTTGTTTAATTCGCGCCTCAAGCTTTTTCCTAGGAAGCTGAAGTCAAGGTGGTCAGGGCCGTTCACTGTTAAAACCGTATTTCCGCATGGAGCCGTTGAGATTTTTGAAAAGTCATCTGATTTGGCGTTCAAGGTGAATGGTCAGCGGTTGAAACATTATTTTACAGGTGATCTAGTGGTTCGTGAAACAGATTCCATGGATTTGGCAGAAACGTAACGACCGAGCAGCAAGTCAAGCTAATGACGTTAAACGAGCGCTTCGTGGGAGGCAACCCATGTGATTGGATATTATTATTGTATATTCTTTGTATCTTCATCTTGAAAAAAAAGAAAAAAAAAATAAATTGGGACAGCGCGACCGCGCTGCCTGGTAGTACATATATAGCGCGACCGCGCTAGGTCGAATTCTGGAAGTGCAGAAGTAAATTCCGGAGCTAATTCTCAGCCCAAATTCCGATTTGAAACCCTAAACCCAGCCCAAATACACTTCTAATCATTCTATAAATCCCCAAATTCGTGCTTAATCAGACCCTATATCTCACCCAAATTTTTTATACATCTCTCATATACATACACACACATACACCCTTAAACCCTAACCCACGATTTTAGAGCTTTGGAATTCGTGTTCATTCATCGATTGGAGGCTTATTACGCAGTGCTACTTCTCCTACAGATTCGTTTTGGGTAATTTCTTGATTATTCTTGATTATTCGGATTTGTAGTTGCGTATTTTGGGATAATTGTTGTTAGGTTGCTGTGGGTTGCTATTTGTTCATATTTTCTGCTTGTTGGAGATTGTGTAATGGCCCCGAAAAGGACTCGTTTTGCTGGTGGTTCTAGTGGACATCATTCATCTGATTCCGATTCTAGTTCGGAGGGACCCGGGGAAAAGTTTGTTTCTGTGGAGGCCCGGACAGAGTATAACAGGTTGATGTCAAATACGGTAATCAAGGATAGGATGTTTTTAGTTGGTCCGTCTGATGGAGATCTGGTGGCGATGATTCAGTCACGAGGTTGGGAGCCTATTTGTTAGTTGGCTATGGATATTCCGTTGTCTATTGTTCGCGAGTTCTATGCGAATGCAAAGACTGAACGGAATGGTTATTCAGTGGTTAGGGGTTTGACAGTGGACTACAAACCGCCTGCCATCAGCCGTTTGCTTGCTTTGCCTGCCAGACCTGCAGGTGCTGAGGATTGGACTTTTAAGTCCATGACCGAGGTTGACTTGGATGCTATTGTGACTAGGTTGTGTGTGCCTGGTACTGTGTGGAAGATGAAGCCAGGGAGTAATGAGCACTTGCATTTCCCTACTTCTGCGTTGAACAGGTATGCTCGAGCATGGAATTTGTTTATCTGTGCTAACTTGTTGCCTACCACACATCAGCACGAGGTTAATGTGGAGAGAGGTATTTTGCTGTGGGCGATTCTGAGTGGTTTTTATATTGACATTGGTTATATGATTAACCAAAATATCTTGAGGTTTTTGAGAGCTAGTACTACAGGGGGGATTCCATATGGGTTTGTGGTTACTAGTTTGTGTATGGCGGTGGGAGTGAGATGGGCTGAGGATGAGCCGATACAGTTGCCGAGTGGTGCTATTGATTCTGAGACTATTGCGAGGATGGTGGAGTGGCCGGGCGGCGTTCCACATCCTAGGGGTTTGGGTTGTCAGGTTGCTGGTGCTGTTCCGCCACCACAGGTTCCCGAGGATGTTCCTGTTGCCTCTCAGTACAGACGGTTGATGCGCCGCATGGATGATATGTATGATTCTCAGAGCCGTTTTGCACAGGAGTTGATTCAGGCGCTGGGCACTGCTTTTGCTGCCAGTGGAGTGCAGGTGGATTGGCCTGTTTTTGGGGCACATGGAGTCTATCCTCCGCCGGATTCTCCTCATCAGGAGGGTGGTCCAGGTGGTCAGTAGGTATGTTTCTACTTTTCCCTTATTTACTTCCAATGAGGGCATTGGAAATTTCAAGTTTGGGGGTGGATTTGGGAATTAGTAGTTGTTGTGATATATTTGTGGCATGTAGGAATCCATATTGCATCATATTTGTATGTGTAGTTTAGTTTCATGCATGATACCTGTCATATAAAGCATTTTGTTTGCATGTGTGTCGAGTTTTGTATGTGAGTTCATATAGTTGCATTACATACATTTTTCATGATCCCTTAGAATAAGCTGATGCCATAAGGTAGGTAGATGTTGATGTGGGTGTGAAAAGGATGAACAGAGGGCTGATTTTGAATTTTGTTGAAATTGACATGCATGTTTCATGAATAAAATTTTTACACAGTCTCGTCGTTTGTTCTTGGACTAGGTTGCGTCATGCTTATTTGGATTTAGGATTTAATCATTTGTTTATCGATAGAATTTGCTTTATTCTCTTGATGATTAAGGAACACCAAAATACAAGTTTAGGGGAAAACAGAAATTTCATGCTAATGTGTTTGTGTTTGTATTTGTTGGCTAGGCGTCAAATGGCTAGTAGCCGGCTCATGTTTATGAGTAGTCTAGGGTTGGAATTGAGAATTCTCATTCCAGATTCCATGTGAAAAAAAAAAGAAAAAAAAAAGAGAAAAAACGCAAGAAAAAAAGAAAAAAAAAAGAAGAAAAGGAAAAAAGAAAAAAAGAAAAAAAAAGTGTGTTGTGAGAGTGTGAGTATGCAGAATTGATCAGGGTGAGCTCTTTAATACTCGAGCAATTAAGTTATTGGGGACTTTGTGCCTAGTGACCTAAGGCTTTTTATAGTCTGGGATCCACTAACCCAACGCTCGCTACATGGGTATTATTGTATAAGCCTTTAGGGGTCTCATCCATTGCACGATCAAATAAGCATGTGTGTTGTGTACATATTGTGTTTGAGTCATAATGAAGCATGAATTTCTGTCTACTTTAGAGGAGTATAGAGGTGTATCTGAAGTGATCTTGAGTTTAACGTTCATTCTATTTATAACCCTGTGATTGTCTTGGAAAAGAATATGTATGATTTTGATCCGGTTTGGGAGTATATCTGTCGAGCATTGCACACACGCACGTTCTGATCATGTATTGTTAGTATACCGGAATTTAGTCGAGCTCTGTTTGGATTGATTGCATTCATGGAGATATTTGCTTGCTAAGTGGTGTTGGTTAGTTTGAGGGGATCCTTTGCATTCATATTTAGTTGCATTCATGCATTGCATTGTTTGAGTCGTTTGTGTCAGTTGGATTTTGTGGGTACATTCACTATAGGCCCTCACGAGACCTTACTCGTCTACTGGGGCTGCCTAGGGGTTTAAAGGGCTTGTTGCATATGCTAAATGCATCCGTGATCACCTACGGAAGTGGTACTAATTCGTTGTATATATTTGTATCTGTTTATGCTTGAGGACAAGCATCGGTTCAAGTTTGGGGGTGTGATAAGTGGATTTTTATCCATTTGGATCGTTCTATTTTGGCTCGAATTGATCGCTGAATCCTCGAGTATTTGTGTGGTTTAATGTGTTTTGTGGAGTTTGTGCAGGAATTAGGTTTTTCGCAGGGAGTATGGTGTTTTGTAGCTTTTGGAACAGAAGTGGTTGTGGTGTAAAAACGGCGCGCGAAGAATTAGTTTCTAACTCAATTTCTGCAGAGACAGCATTAGAGTAGCGCGACCACGCTATGTTTGCATTGGAGGAGAGCGCGACCGCGCTAGGCAGGGTTGACAGATTTGGTGGAGCGCGACCGCGCTGTAAAAGCATAGGAGAAGAGCGCGACCGCGCCAATGGAAAACTGGGCCGCCAGAACTTGTTCCAAATCTGATTTCAAAGAGGAATGTTGCCGTTTTCTTCCCTTATTCGACATGGAAATATTCTTGGACGGTGGGAATAGTCCAGAAGCTTTATTTGACAAGGGAAGTTGCAATCTATATCATATTTAAAGATGGAAATTGTCAAATTCAATTCCTACTCAAGAATGGAAATTGTTTGGAGAAGAGGCAATATTGAGCTATAAATACACATGCTTGGGGGTCAGATTTACACACACCAACACCAGAGATCAGATCACTTCACATTACATACACACTTTCTAGCACGAGATTGAGAAGCCAAGGCGAGGATCGTGACAACAAGAAGATCTAGACATAGTTTTCTTGTATTCTTACTAGGCGTATCTTTTGGATGCTTGAGCATTATTCAACTTTGTTCCATAACTTTGTTAACATTGGTTTATTCATTATTATTCTCTTCATCTTTATCATGTTTTCATCAAACCCCATGATGACGAACGGTTCGATTATGAACTAATCGCCGTCATGGGGTCCTAGCGGATTTACTTACGGAATTTAGATGTTGATTGCCTAACTTGATATATGTGTGGTGAATTTACGATATCCTTGCATGGTTGTATTTAATTCATATAGATGCGTAGCTAACATCTATCTTGTTAATCTTAAGTGAGCGACAGTGAATCTTTTGATTTAGAACTTGCCATGCTAGCATAAGTCCATGAATGTTATTCATGTTTGTGGTGTGTTTCTAACCGTCTCATACTACCTTATGTAATCTTATGGATACTTGATCTTCAACCATTATGTTTTCAAATTCTATAGACATATAGGGTCTAAGCATAATTGGTGCCTGCATGATTTCTATCTTTTGTCGATATTGTGCAGATTGGTGTGCGTGTACTGAAAGGTAGCGTATACTTGTTTCGTGTTGTCCGATTAGTTATCGTAACCACCACATGTGTTGATAAAAGGGCATGATCTCTAAAGGAAGTTTGTATTGAAGTTAGGCTCCCATGTTTTCCATCTCATAAGTAAATTGAAATCACTTTGTTAATTAATTTAGTTGTTAATTAATTCTTATTAGTTAATTTTAGATAATCAAAACCAATTTGTCTGTTGTCTGAGCATTGAACGATAATCATACATTGATGCTTAGGTACAAGAACTAAATTATACAATCTCTGTGGGAACGAACTCTACTTCATTCTATATTACTTGTGAACACGTGCGCTTGCGTGATTTTGTGCTAACAAGTTTTTGGCGCCGCTGCCGGGGATCATCGGTGTTTTATTTTTGGTTTATGTGCTTGTCAATAGTGGTCGTTATAGTTCACTGACTCGGATTTGTTTTTCTTACCTATTTTGTAGTTTGGTGAGTTTCAGGTACTTGAGTTTTTGAAGATGGCATGCGAATAGTTGCCATGGTGGGCATATTCGAAGACATCCATGCCTTATCAATGTGAGCGGTGTTTGGGCGTTCATGATCCCTCACAATATTGTTTCTACGAAGGAGTTGATCCATATGTCACTTATGAGGAACAACCATATTTTCCATACCATCCTCAACAGTACCAGCAAGATGTTCCAGATATGACATATTTCTTTGGAAGTGAAGAGTTTCAACATCAGCAACCTACTCCTACTTTTCAGTCAGATGAGGTTCCTACTATGGAGGAGCTTAGGATGCTTGTAAAGAGTAGTGAGAAGTCTATCAAATCTTTGGAGATTCTAGTTGCTCGAGCTGTGAGTGCTGTGAAACAAGAGAAACAACAATTCATACAAGAGGCAATTCCAGAAAGTAACTGTGACTTGGAGCAAGGTACTGCATGCATAAGTGAGGAAGATAAATTCCAAGGTGAGGTGAGCATTCGCAAGCCATGTGAGGAATTTGATCATGTTAGGATGGTGGATGATTTGGAAAGGGCACTATTTGGGATAGACACTGATGAGCTGCACAAATTTCAAAAATTGGTATGTACGTTCCAAGAGGCTGATGAACATGGGAAAGATGCAGGTCTTCTACTTGACTCAAAGTGTGAAGATGGAGGTAGCGCATTAGAGCCAATGGAGGAAGTTCTCTTTGAGGAACCAAAGGCTTCAGCAACTTACATTTACCCTCCTCCATTATATTCAAGCGAAGCCCGCGAGTGTGTGTTATTCTACAAATTGACAGATTTTGGGTCAACAGAAGAAGGCATTGGAACAGGACATATTTGTTATACGAATAGCCCAAGTGAGGAGAAGGGGCAGAAAGTGTGCCGCCGTGATGACGATGAAGTCTCACGAAGAGAGGACCAGGCAAACTATTATCATCCTTAATGGAGGTTTGGAAGTAACGTCAAGCTAATGACGTTAAAGAAGCGCTTCTTGGGAGGCAACCCAAGCATTGTTGTATACTGGTATGTTTTATACTTTCCCTCGTATTTACTTCCATTCAATGAGGACATTGAATATTTTAAGTTTGGGGGTGGTTTGAAGGATAAGTAGTGTATATATATTTGATTGTTAGTCATTGTGTTCATGTAGGATTTGATGCTTGCATGTTAGTATTAGTAAATTATGCATTTATGTTCGTGTTATCTACGTTTGTTTCATATAGGACATTCTGTTTTTATATTCGTTTATCATGTGAGTTCATAATAGTTTGCATTTGCACCCATGCTTGATAGGAATTTTGTGTTGTTGACGTTTTTTGATTGAGAAGTGATATGCTTTGTTCTTGTGCACACACATACACTAGTAAGTTGAAGCTAGTAGACTTATTGAATGTTGTGAGTAATTAGAAGGACATGAATATGTGCAAGTTGATTTAGTTTGCATTCTTTGAATACAAGTAGGTGCATTAGAGAGATTTTTGCTTGGGATTGAGTATGTTTTTCCTACCAAGTGAGCTTTTGAGCCATATTGCATTTGCTGCAATTTTATTCGTTTCCTTGAGTGTCCACAGATTGTTTGCATTGCTAGCAGTTGTTTGAGTTCTTTCTTGAAACGCATGACATTATTTGACGATTAAAATGATAAAGGCATTTAGGAATAACCACATATTTTCCCATATTACCACACCATGTTTACATGATCAATTAGTTAAACCGTTGAGCTTAATCATATTTTTTTCGGTGACATACCACATTACTTGCCTAGACCTTTTTCTTGTATTGGCCTTACATTAATTTGAACCCACATTGTTAAAGGCTAGTAGAGTGCTTAAGGGAGTAATAAGGTGTGCAATGAGGGGTTTATTGTTGGTCATACTTTTGGGGGAAATATTGAAAATTTCGGTTTAGTTGTTTGCTTGATAGTCGGCATGTGTAATAAAATCGTGGGATCATTGTTATTGTTTATATTATTGTTGCTTTAGCTCTCGAAAAAAAAAGAAAAAAAGAAAAAAAAAATGGAACAAAAAAATATATATATTATGTTATGAGAGCATGTTTGTGTTTATTGTGATCCTACTTTAGTCGACTAGTCGAGTGTTTTTGTTGGAAGAAAAATAGTAAAAGTATATGGGAGGGAAATAGGTGGTTGTGTATGTTTTATTATAAGCTTCCACTAGCTTTTGACACTTCACCTGTTTTGGCTTATTTGACATACCTTGTCCCTAGCCCCGTTACAACCCAAATAAAGACCTCTTGATTATTGTCATTGATGTATGTTGTGTTAAGAGTTAGATTGATACCAATTGTCAAGCATGCTTATGATTTTGTTGGAATTGAGTGATACACTTACCCTTGTTCTTGAGTGAATATTCTTTTGTGAGTGGATTGTGAGTGTTTGCTTGTTTTTGCGTATGAGATCCCGAGTTTTGTCTCAAAGATGTATTCTTGTAGGCTTAGCATGTTTACTAACTTATTCTTACACTTGACATGGACTTTTGAGAGCTTATGCATGTTCATTGAGTAGACTATGTGAATGCTTGCACTTTCGACACCAAGACATTGCGTATTTACTTTGATTCTTAAGTTGATATGGCATGAGAGGATTTCAAGGTATGGTAGGATATTAGTACTAGATTAATTGCATTTTCATATTAGTTGCATTCATGCATTGCATTGCATTGGATTTTGTGGGTACATTCGCTATAGGCCCTCACGAGACCTTACTCGTCCACTGGGGCTGCCTAGGGGTTTAAAAGGGCTTGTTGCATATGCTAAATGCAACCGTGATCACCTACGGAAGTGGTACTAGTTAGTTGTATATAGTTATAATTGTTATGCTTGAGGACAAGCATCGGTTTAAGTTTGGGGGTGTGATAAGTGGATGTTATATCCACTTGGAATGCTTCGTATCGGCTTGAATTGATGACTTGAACTCAAGTATGTGGTGTTTTTGATGTGTTTTTAGTGAATTTGTGCAGGAATAAGAGTCGGATGTGGGATGATGTTTTCCATGCTTAAATGGTGGGTTTTGAGCTTAAAGAATAATAGTACATCAAATTGCGAGAGAGCCGGAAGAAACGGAATGAAAATCGGAGTTAAAACGAAGAAAATAGAGCAAAATCAGCAAAATCAGCAAATGAACAGTAAGTCGGGCACGGCCGCGCCTAATTTGTACTAATTTCGGGCGCGGGCGCGCGGGAATGAACAGTAGCGCGGGCGTGAACAGTAGCGCGGTCGCGCGCGGTGCGGGTGAAAAATCAGCCAGAAACTCTGATTTTGTTTTGGCAATATCTTGAGTTCTACAAGTCCGTTTTGGGCGATCTTACAGTCCACGCGAAGCTAACGAGATTTTCTATAATTCTAAGGTGGTCCGGAGTCCAGAATTATTGAAGAGAATTTTCAATCAAAACAGAAACTTCCAGAAGTTGCAGAATTCTATTCCAACAAGGAAATTGCCACAATTCCTACTTCTATTAAGTATGGTAATTGCTTTGGGCGGCTAGAACATTCCAGAATCAGATCTACACATGGAATTTACAATTCTATTCTCATTCAAGAACGGAAATTGCCAATCTTCTATTCCAACTCTAAAAAGGCAATTGCTTGATGGACAAGACTTCTAGAGCCTATATAAACACATCCTACCATTGTAATTTAACACACCATTACATATCAATTACTTAGTTTTATTTGTATCTTTTCATAACTTGTTTTTATCATGGTTTCATCAGATCCCATGATGATGAGAGGTTCGATTATGAACTAATCGTTGTCATGGGATTCTAACGGATTTACTTATGGAATTTAGATGTTGATTGCTTAAATTGATATATGTGTGGTGAATTTACGATATCCTTGCAGGGTTGTATTTAATTCATATAGATGCGTAGCTAACATCTATCTTGTTAATCTTTAGTGAAGCGACAGTGGATCTTTAGATTTAGAACTTGCCATGCTAGCATAAGTCCATGAATGTTATTCATGTTTGTGGTGTGTTTCTAACCGTCTCATACTACCTTATGTAATCTTATGGACACTTGATCTTCAACCATTATGTTTTCAAATTCCATAGACATATAGGGTCTAAGCATAATTGGTGCCTGCATGATTTCTATCTTATGTGGATATTGTGTAGATTGGTGTGCGTGTACTGAAAGGTAACGTATACTTATTTCGTGTTGTCCGATTAGTTATCGTAACCACCACATGTATTGATAAAAGGGTATGATCTCTAAAGGAAGTTTGTATTGAAGTTAGGATTCCATGGTTCATATTGCGTAAGTAATTTGATTTTAATTATCGTTAGTTAGTTAATTCTTAGTTGATAATTTGCATCTTAGTTAGTTTAGTTAATTAAAACTCAAATTTGTTATTTGTCTTAGCAGTGAGTAATAACCATACATTGTTGCATAGGTACATCTACTGAATTAAAACCATAACCAGATCTCTGTGGGAACGAACTCGACTTATTCATATATTACATGTGACCACGTACGCTTGCGTGATTTAGTGCAAACAAGTTTTTGGCGCCGCTGCCGGGGATCATCGGTGTTTTATTTTTGGTTTATGTGCTTGTCAATAGTGGTCGTTAGAGTTCACTGACTCGAATTTGTTTTTCTTATCTATCTTGTTTAGTTCGGTGTGTTCAGGTACTTGAGTTTTTGAAGATGGCAGGCCAGAAGTTGCCATGGTGGGCATATTCGAGTACATCCATGCCTTATCAATGTGAGCGGTGTTTGGGCGTTCAAGATCCCTCACAATATTGTTACTACGAAGAAGTTGATCCATATGTCACTTATGAGGAACAACCATATTTTCCATACCATCCTCAATAGTACCAGCAAGATGTTCCAGATATGACATATTTCTTTGGAAGTGAAGAGTTTCAACATCAACAACCTATTCCTACTTTTCAGTCAGATGAGGTTCCTACTATGGAGGAGCTTAGGATGCTTGTAAAGAGTAGCGAGGAGTCTATCAAATCTTTGGAGATTCTAGTTGCTCGAGCTGTGAGTGCTGTGGAACAAGAGAAACAACAATTCATACTAGATGCAATTCCAGAAAATAATGGTGAATTGGAGCAAGGTACTGCATGCTTAATTGAGAAAGACAAATTCCAAGGTGAGGTGAGCATTCACAAGCCATGTGAGGAATTTGATCGTGTTAGGATGGTGGATGATTTGGAAAGGGCACTATTTGGGACAGACACTGATGAGCTGCAAAAATTTCAAAAATTGGTATGTGCGTACCAAGAGGCTGATGAACATGGGAAAGATGCAGGTCTTCTACTTGACTCAAAGTGTGAAGATGGAGGTAGCGCATTAGAGCCAATGGAGGAAGTTCTCTTTGAGGAACCAAAGGCTTCAGCAACTTACATTTACCCTCCTCCATTATATTCAAGCGAAGCCCGCGAGTGTGTGTTATTCTACAAATTGACAGATTTTGGGTCAACCGATGAAGGCATTGGAATAGGACATATTTGTTACACGAATAGGCCAAGCGAGGAGAAGGGGCAGAAAGTGTGTTGCCGTGATGACGATAAAGTCTCGCGGAGAGAGGACCAGGCAAACTATTATCATCCTTAATAGAGACTTGGAAGTAACGTCAAGCTATTGACGTTAAAGAAGCGCTTCTTGGGAGGCAACCCAAGGTATTTTTTCTACTTTCCCTCGTATTTACTTCCATTCAATGCGGACATTGAATATTTTAAGTTTGGGGGTGGTTTGAGGGATTAGTAGTTGTTGTTGTATTATGTGTTCATGTAGGATTTCATGCTTTGCATATTAGTATTAGTAAATTATGCATTTATGTTCGTGATATCTACGTTTGTTTCATATAGGACATTCTGTTTTTATTTTTCGTATACCATGTGAGTTCATATTAGTTGCATTTTCATGGCATGCATATTTCATGATCCCGTAGAGCTTGCTAATTCTGACTGGTAGGTAGGTGTCTAATTGAGTGTGGTAATGATGAATAGAGGGTTGACTTATAGTTTCTATGAAATTGACTTATGTGTTTCGGAAACAAAACTTTTACACAGTCTCATTGGGTGCTTTTGGGCTAGGTTGAGGTCATGCTTGTTGGATGTTTAGAGATTTAATCACTTGATTATATTTAAAATTTTCGTTATTCCCTTGATGGCCTAGATCACTTAAGTCTAAGTTTGGGGGAAAACGGGGATTTCATGCTTAATTTTAAATAATTGTCAATAATGGCTAGGCGTCAAATGGCTAGTAGCCGGCTCATATTTATATGAGTAGTCTAGGGTTGGAATTGAGAATTCTCATTCCAGATTGCTTGAAAAAAAAAAGAGAAAAAAAAAAGAAAGAAAGAAAGAAAGAAAGAAAATCAAAAGTGTCGATTGTTTATATGCAAAATTAACTAGGGTGAGCTCTTTAATACTCGAGCAATTAAGTTCGCGGGGACTTTGTGCCTAGTGACCTAAGGCTTTTATAGTCTGGGATCCACTAACCTAACGCTCGCTACATGGGTATTATTGTATAAGCCTTTCGGGGTCTCATCCATTGCACGGTTAAATAAGCATGCTTGTATATATGTGTCGTAGTAGTTAGTAATAAAGCATGAATTTCTGTCTACCTTGGATAAGGATGGAGGTGTTCCTAGGTTATGAAGTGTCTACAGTCTATTCTATTTATAAACCTGTGATTGTCTTGACGAAGAGCATGTATGATTTTTGACCTAGTTTTGGGAGTATTTCTGATGAGCATTGCACACACACACGTTTCTGTTCATGTATTGTTAGTATACGGGAACTTGGTCGAGCTCTATTTGGATTTAGTTGCATTCTTTAAGATATTTGCTTGCTAGTTGGTTTTGGTTAGTTTGAAGGGGATTGTTGCATTTTCATATTAGTTGCATTCATGCATTGCATTGTTTGTGTCGTTTGTGTCAGTTGGATTTTGTGGGTACATTCACTATAGGCCCTCACGAGACCTTACTCGTCCACTAGGGCTGCCTAGGGGTTTAAAGGGCTTGTTGCATATGTCAAATGCAACCGTGATCACCTACGGAAGTGGTACTAGTTAGTGTAGATAGATTTTTATGTTTATGCTTGAGGACAAGCATCGGTTTAAGTTTGGGGGTGTGATAAGTGGATTTTTATCCACTTGGATCGCTTCATTTTGGCTTAAATTGATCGCTTGTATCTCAAGTATTTGTGTGTTTTAATATGTTTTGTGTAGCTGTGCAGGTTAGCAAAATGCCAGCTATGATTGTTGATTTTCGTTAGTCTTGGAGTTTAAATTGAGCTTTGGAATGAAGGGTGGTGAATTTTCCTAGGCTACCATGAGGATTCATAATTCAAGAATTGAAGAACGG
Source organism: Saposhnikovia divaricata (assembly GCA_036435485.1). NCBI lineage: Eukaryota > Viridiplantae > Streptophyta > Magnoliopsida > Apiales > Apiaceae > Saposhnikovia > Saposhnikovia divaricata. The sequence goes on along the minus strand of CM071594.1, from coordinate 128,648,527 downwards.
GAAGTGGCAAAAGAATCGGAAGAGAAAACGGAAGAGAAATGAGCAAATTGTAGGAAATTCGAATTTGCCGGTAGGTTGCGCAGTCTACTTTGTTTTGGCCATATCTGGAGTTCTACAAGTCCGTTTGAGGCCCGTAAGCTGTCCACGCGAAGCTTGGAGAATTTTCTTGAATTTGGCAGAATGGTCAGAATTTTAAGCAGTGCGGTCGCGCCTGAAATACACTAAAAAGCAGCGCGGTCGTGCTTGGATAAATTTCAGAAATTGTTTATAGCGCGGGGGCGCTCGAATTACACTAAAATGTAGCGCGGCCGCGCCGGACACCGCCAGAAAATTTCCAGAACCTCCAAAATTCAATTTTAACAAGGAAATTACCACAAATTCTACTTCTAAACATTATGGTAATTGCTTGGAGCGGTCAGAAACTTATACCACTTCCGTAGGTGATCACGGTTGCATTTGGCATATGCAACAAGCCCTTTAAACCCCTAGGCAGCCCTAGTGGACGAGTAAGGTCTCGTGAGGGCCTATAGTGAATGTACCCACAAAATCCAACTGACACAAACGACACAAACAATGCAATGCATGAATGCAACTAATATGAAAATGCAACAATCCCCTTCAAACTAACCAAAACCAACTAGCAAGCAAATATCTTAAAGAATGTAACTAAATCCAAATAGAGCTCGACCAAGTTCCCGTATACTAACAATACATGAACAGAAACGTGTGTGTGTGCAATGCTCATCAGAAATACTCCCAAAACTAGGTCAAAAATCATACATGCTCTTCGTCAAGACAATCACAGGTTTATAAATAGAATAGACTGTAGACACTTCATAACCTAGGAACACCTCCATCCTTATCCAAGGTAGACAGAAATTCATGCTTTATTACTAACTACTACGACACATATATACAAGCATGCTTATTTAACCGTGCAATGGATGAGACCCCGAAAGGCTTATACAATAATACCCATGTAGCGAGCGTTAGGTTAGTGGATCCCAGACTATAAAAGCCTTAGGTCACTAGGCACAAAGTCCCCGCGAACTTAATTGCTCGAGTATTAAAGAGCTCACCCTAGTTAATTTTGCATATAAACAATCGACACTTTTGATTTTCTTTCTTTCTTTCTTTCTTTCTTTTTTTTTTCTCTTTTTTTTTCAAGCAATCTGGAATGAGAATTCTCAATTCCAACCCTAGACTACTCATATAAATATGAGCCGGCTACTAGCCATTTGACGCCTAGCCATTATTGACAATTATTTACAATTAAGCATGAAATCCCCGTTTTCCCCCAAACTTAGACTTAAGTGATCTAGGCCATCAAGGGAATAACGAAAATTCTAAATATAATCAAGTGATTAAATCTCTAAACATCCAACAAGCATGACCTCAACCTAGCCCAAAAGCACCCAATGAGACTGTGTAAAAGTTTTGTTTCCGAAACACATAAGTCAATTTCATAGAAACTATAAGTCAACCCTCTATTCATCATTACCACACTCAATTAGACACCTACCTACCAGTCAGAATTAGCAAGCTCTACGGGATCATGAAATATGCATGCCATGAAAATGCAACTAATATGAACTCACATGGTATACGAAAAATAAAAACAGAATGTCCTATATGAAACAAACGTAGATATCACGAACATAAATGCATAATTTACTAATACTAATATGCAAAGCATGAAATCCTACATGAACACATAATACAACAACAACTACTAATCCCTCAAACCACCCCCAAACTTAAAATATTCAATGTCCGCATTGAATGGAAGTAAATACGAGGGAAAGTAGAAAACATACCTTGGGTTGCCTCCCAAGAAGCGCTTCTTTAACGTCAATAGCTTGACGTTACTTCCAAGTCTCTATTAAGGATGATAATAGTTTGCCTGGTCCTCTCTCCGCGAGACTTCATCGTCATCACGGCAACACACTTTCTGCCCCTTCTCCTCGCTTGGCCTATTCGTGTAACAAATATGTCCTATTCCAATGCCTTCATCGGTTGACCCAAAATCTGTCAATTTGTAGAATAACACACACTCGCGGGCTTCGCTTGAATATAATGGAGGAGGGTAAATGTAAGTTGCTGAAGCCTTTGGTTCCTCAAAGAGAACTTCCTCCATTGGCTCTAATGCGCTACCTCCATCTTCACACTTTGAGTCAAGTAGAAGACCTGCATCTTTCCCATGTTCATCAGCCTCTTGGTACGCACATACCAATTTTTGAAATTTTTGCAGCTCATCAGTGTCTGTCCCAAATAGTGCCCTTTCCAAATCATCCACCATCCTAACACGATCAAATTCCTCACATGGCTTGTGAATGCTCACCTCACCTTGGAATTTGTCTTTCTCAATTAAGCATGCAGTACCTTGCTCCAATTCACCATTATTTTCTGGAATTGCATCTAGTATGAATTGTTGTTTCTCTTGTTCCACAGCACTCACAGCTCGAGCAACTAGAATCTCCAAAGATTTGATAGACTCCTCGCTACTCTTTACAAGCATCCTAAGCTCCTCCATAGTAGGAACCTCATCTGACTGAAAAGTAGGAATAGGTTGTTGATGTTGAAACTCTTCACTTCCAAAGAAATATGTCATATCTGGAACATCTTGCTGGTACTATTAAGGATGGTATGGAAAATATGGTTGTTCCTCATAAGTGACATATGGATCAACTTCTTCGTAGTAACAATATTATGAGGGATCTTGAACGCCCAAACACCGCTCACATTGATAAGGCATGGATGTACTCGAATATGCCCACTATGGCAACTCCTGGCCTGCCATCTTCAAAAACTCAAGTACCTGAACACACCGAACTAAACAAGATAGATAAGAAAAACAAATCCGAGTCAGTGAACTCTAACGACCACTATTGACAAGCACATAAACCAAAAATAAAACACCGATGATCCCCGGCAGCGGCAGCAAAAACTTGTTTGCACTAAATCACGCAAGCGTACGTGGTCACAAGTAATATATGAATAAGTCGAGTTCGTTCCCACAGAGATCTGGTTATGGTTTTAATTCAGTAGATGTACCTATGCAACAATGTATGGTTATTACTCATTGCTAAGACAAATAACAAATTTGATTTTTAATTAACTAAACTAACTAAGATGCAAATTATCAACTAAGAATTAACTAACTAACGATAATTAAAATAAAATTACTTACGCAATATGAACCATGGAATCCTAACTTCAATACAAACTTCCTTTAGAGATCATGCCCTTTTATCAATACATGTGGTGGTTACGATAACTAATCGGACAACACGAAATAAGTATACGTTACCTTTCAGTACATGCACACCAATCTACACAATATCCACATAAGATAGAAATCATGCAGGCACCAATTATGCTTAGACCCTATATGTCTATAGAATTTGAAAACATAATGGTTGAAGATCAAGTATCCATAAGATTACATAAGGTAGTATGAGACGGTTAGAAACACACCACAAACACGAATAACATTCATGGACTTATGCTAGCATGGCAAGTTCTAAATCTAAAGATCCACTGTCGCTTCTCTAAAGATTAACAAGATAGATGTTAGCTACGCATCTATATGAATTAAATACAACCCTGCAAGGATATCGCAATTTTACCACACATATATCAAGTTAAGCAATCAACATCTAAATTCCATAAGTAAATCCGTTAGAATCCCATGACAACGATTAGTTCATAATCGAACCTCTCGTCATCATGGGATCTGATGAAACCATGATAAAAACAAAGTATGAAAAGATACAAATAAAACTAAGTAATTGATATGTAATGGTGTGTCTTTTTTCTGTCCCCCAAGATGTGTATTTATAGCCCCAAGTGTCCTCTTCTCCAAGTAATTGCCTTCTTTGAGTTGGAATAGAAGATTGGCAAATTCCATCTTTGAATGAAATAGAATTGCAAATTCCATGTATAAGTCTGATTCTAGATGGTTCTGGCCGCTCCAAGCAATTACCATAATGATTAGAAGTAGAATTTGTGGTAATTTCCTTGTTAAAATTGAATTTTGCAGGTTCTGGAAATTTTCTGGCGGTGTCCGGCGCGGCCGCGCTACATTTTAGTGTAATTCGAGCGCCCCCGCGCTATAAACAATTTCTGAAATTTATCCAAGCGCGACCGCGCTGCTTTTTAGTGTATTTCAGGCGCGACCGCACTGCTTAAAATTCTGACCATTCTGCCAAATTCAAGAAAATTCTCCAAGCTTCGCGTGGACAGCTTACGGGCCTCAAACGGACTTGTAGAACTCCAGATATGGCCAAAACAAAGTAGACTGCGCAACCTACCGGCAAATTCAAATTTCCTACAATTTGCTCATTTCTCTTCCGTTTTCTCTTCCGATTCTTTTGCCACTTCCCGTTCTTCAATTCTTGAATTATGAATCCTCATGGTAGCCTAGGAAAATTCACCACCCTTCATTCCAAAGCTCAATTTAAACTCCAAGACTAACGAAAATCAACAATCATAGCTGGCATTTTGCTAACATGCATAGCTACACAAAACATATTAAAACACACAAATACTTGAGATACAAGCGATCAATTTAAGCCAAAATGAAGCGATCCAAGTGGATAAAAATCCACTTATCAACTGCATTAACCCTAATTTTCGTGAATATTCGAAACCTGGACGAATAGTAATTTTATGGGTGGATGAGGAATTTTTGCAATCACGATATGTTCGAATTATTAAATGAAGATTTTGAATTGATATTACGTCTTTACGGTACAGACAAGTGTATGTAAAAGTCATTAGTTTTTTTTTACGAAACCCATTATTTCGAATGGTCAAATTTTATGAGATATCTAAGGAGATCGTGGTAAGGCATGGGGTTCCTGTGAGCATTGTATCTGATAGAGACCCAAGGTTCAACTCCAGGTTCTGGAGGAGTTTTCAGGATTGTGTGGGGACCAAGTTAAACATGAGTACTGCATACCACCCCCAATCAGACGGACATAGCGAGAGAACCATCCAGACCATAGAGGACATGTTGAGAGTATGTGCCATCGATTTTAAGGGAAGTTGGGATGACCACTTGCCGTTGATCGAATTTTCCTACAACAACAGTTACCATGCGATTATAGGGATGCCCCCATATGAAGCTTTATACGGACAAAGATGTCGGTCTCCCTTGTGTTGGGAAGAAGTTGGAGAGTGGAAGATTTTAGGGCCTGAACTGGTCCAACAGACAAGAGAAACTATCGAGCTCATAAGAGGACGGCTGGTAGCGGCCCAAGACAGACAGAAGCAGTATGCGGACCAGACCCGCAAGGACAAAGAATATGAGGTAGGAGAGTTGGTGATGTTAAAGGTATCACCGTGGAAGGGATTGATGAGATTTGGTAAGAAGGGGAGCTAAGCCCAAGATTTATTAGACCTTTTGAGATTTTGAGACGAGTTGGAAAGTTAGCCTATGAATTGGGTTTACCCCAAGCTTGCAGCAAGTACATAATGTGTTCCATGTGTCCATGCTACGACCCTACCATACCGACTTTCGGCACGTGATAGGATATGATCAAGTGGATTCGCAGCCAGACTTAACCTATGTGGAGCAACCCGTAGAAATCATGGATAGAAAAGAACAGGTGCTGAGGAACAAGGTTGTCAAACTAGTGAGAGTTTTATGGAGGAACCAGAATGTCGAAGAATCAACATAAGAACTAGAGAGCACGATGCGTGAAAAGCACCCCCAACTGTTTTCAACCTGATTCCGGGACGGAATCCTTTTAAGGAGGGGAGGCTGTAAGAACCCTAATTTTTGTAATATTTTCTTTTATATAATATCATGTGACATTGTCAATTGGGAACCTTTCTAGTCATCCCTGTTGTTTAATGGAATTGATTGTCTGAGAAACTATGTTGTTACATTCACTATGAAAGATAAAGGGAAGATTGTTGAAGGCAAGAATCTTATTGTTAGTAAGATTTATAAAACTTGGGACTTGAGAGTTATTGGAGTATTAAAAGATTTTTAAGGGATTATGACAAGGAGTATGGATATTCGAGGAATTTACACAATTAAGTACTTAAGGAATTACAAGGGAAATCTATACGCGACAAAATATTATTACGAGGAGTTAATTAAGATGCGACATGAATTAAAGATTAAGTGACAAGAATTGGTGGAGGAATAATAATACAAGGAAAGATATTACATGCAAGCTTCATGTAACTAGATTGTTAGAAAAGCAAACAAGAAATGCAAAAGCAACTAGAGGAATAGTAACTAGTTAAGGGTGCATTGTTCAAGGAGACAAGGAAGCATGGTTGGCACCTAGGGAGCTAGTACTAGGCTTGCAACATGTGATACAATAATACATATGACCAATACATATCACAATTACATATCACTTTATTCAAACAACACAAAACAAAACAACTCCCCCCCCCTTGGCAAGAAGCTCTCGGCCAAGCTAGAAAAAGGAGAAGAAGAATAAGAAGAAGATTTTTTCTTCAACTTCTCATCACTCACAATTCAATACAAAAATCCTAGGTCCTCTACACTCCATAAAGAAGGTATGCTATGAATTTCAAGCCATTCTAACCATCCAATCTTGAGTTATAAATTGTTGAAGATTTAGTGAATAGTAACCATGTATGTTTATCTTTTAGATCTTGAAGGATTAAGGTCCTTAAAGGCTCATCCAAGTGTTCTTAGTGGTTGTAAAGCTCACCCAAGGTCTTTAGCTACTTAAGGAGGTATAAAACTCCAAACCCCTCTTAGCCATGAATTATTTGTGGTGTTTAATGTTAGATCCATGATTATTAATGTGAATCTTGGACATATAAGTGATGGATGATGTAGACCTTGAGTTTAAGTGTTGTGGTTGTGATTTGTAAGCTTGTGGTTAGTGTATGTAACTCCATGAATGTTATAAAGTATGATCTTGGTGGTTTAGGTGATGGTTGTGATGTGTATGTAAGATTCTTGATTGGTTAAGTAGTATAAGCATGTTGAGTATTTTTCCAGGAACTGGTACTGTATTGTAGGAGGGTTTTGAACCCCTAAATCTTGTCCCCTGAAGTCCTAATATATATTGTTGGAAAGGTATTTGAATGTAGTTTCCAGAAATATAAGGTTCATGACTAGGTGATGTATAGATTTTGAGTTATGGCCTGAGAAGTGAAATGTGTTTCTGGAATCCGGACTGCACTAAATGGTCCCCTTGTGAACCTTGTTTAAACCCCTAAAAATTTATGTAGGATCATGGAAAAATTAGAGAAGCTAGTAAATGCAGTGTTGAAGGCTACCCAAAAAGAATTGGATTAAAATATGTATTTTCAATTTTATAAAAATGTTAGAGTGAAATTCGCGCAAGGGAAAAAGTCGTAAGTGGAGTGTAATTTTAGGGGTAATGGATATGATTTGGATATGGTAACCAAATTAAGTCGAATAAGTGACGAGCGTAATCGAGTGATGACATGAACCTATAGTGGGGCTAGAGGGTCATAAGACGATGTCATTAAGTTAATTCTGTACCCCCTAAAACCTCGCAATTAAAAGAGATATTGTTAAGGTACTAACGATCGGTTATTGATTATGTATAGATCGTTCCACTCCGCAAGCTCGACCACCCCAACCTCACCAAGGCAAGTTTACTTTTCAAAACTTACATATACAAGGACTTTCACTGTTGTGTTTGTAGTTTTCAATTATATCAAATGCTTATGTTTATCGAAGTATCGATGAAATTGAGATGTATAAGTACATATATGTTTGCACCCCATGAACTTAGAATGAAATGTTTTCTTCGGACAACGACTCTAGTAATAGAGGTCGTAGCGGTCCGTATATACTATTGACCGGGGAGCGGTATATTATTATATCGTAATTAAACTGCGAAAACCCGAAGGGTCATTCGGGGAGTATCGCATACTCAAGTAATTATTTTTATATCTTCGTAAATACTCAAAATACCTATCTTGGATTAAAAGCTTATTTAATTAAATAATTATTTTATTAATTATTAATATTAAATCTTAAAATACTATTTATTAATTATTGTTCAGTATTTTAAAGACAAAGCTAATCCAAGTTACCTTTGGTACATTCAAAATCGAACTCTTTCGAACTCAAAACATTTTCGAAAACCCCCGGTCAGGTTTGCTTCTTGTGTAATTTCAAGAATCGTCGGTCGACTGATGTCGGACCTCAATTACTCAGTTTTCAATCAAAATCAAGTTTTTAAAAGAAAAAGAAAAAGGGACTCTGGCAGGTGTGGGAACCGTTGACGAACGATTCCCGGGATGTGTAAGCGGCCGTGAGCCAGGCGGTCCATCAATTATTATTCCGGCCCAGGTGTTGCCGAAGGATCAATTATTATTCCGGCCCAGGTGTTGCCGAAGGATGATTACGGATGTAGTTTTCATCGAGGGTGATTACGGATGTAGTTTTCACCCGGGGATAGTTACGGATGTAGTTTCTATCCTTCTACCGGTAGAGAAGACCCGCGGATTATTGGACTTGGATATGGCGACTGATCATCGTCAATCCTTGTCAGGTTTTTATGTTTTCTTCCAGTCCCATCCTCCTCTTTGGAAAAATACTCAAACACTGCTTCGTGGGCCTAAGTGCCAAGTTGCCGATGGTGGTGGTTTTGATAAGAAAAATATTGACATCGTGCAGTATCTAGAAATGCAAGATTTTCTATAAAGATTGGCACGTGTTAGTGCACTCTTGCAATTGTTTCAAAGAATGAAATGTTTTTGTATGAGAAACCTTCTAATCTAATGGAAGGAAAGAGGTTTGCAATGATGTATTCCCTGTACAGTATGTTAATCGTAGAGTGTTTTGCCGAAAATGATATACTCATATGTATATATTTTCAAACTTGAGATATATTGAAACGGGAACCTTATAAAGGGTTCATATGTTATTCTTAAAGCTCCTTAGTGAGTATAGATGTTTTATTCAAACTCGGACATATACATTGTCCAATTATGTTTTGAAATCTGAGATATATACCCATATAGTTGGGAATGTTTTCGAAATAAACTCCATTATTATTTTACAAAATGGTGAACTTGCTGAGCATTATGTAGCTCATTCTTGCTTTATAAAAACTTTTCAGAAAGAGAAGAATTTGGCCGATTAACTCCGCACCAGCAGAAGAGGAGTAGAAGAATTACCCCGGAGATGATTTAGTTCCTGATAAATACTACAGAGTAAGTCTGATAGGTTTTCAACTGTAATAGTAATACTTGTCTTCAAGTACAGTTGTATAAGTGGAAGTGCGTAAGACTCTGGATTGTACAGATGAATTGTAATATTTAGTGTTACTTTTGATTATCGTTTCTGAGGCTCTAACTTGTTTGTGCGTAAGATTGAGGTCTGGACGTATGTATTGTTGAGTTGTAAAGTTAATACAGGTATGATATGGTTGGATGATGATGTGACGACCTGAATCTTTGACCTCAGATTTGGGGGCGTCACAACCTGCACATATTACAGTCAACCTTTTTCATTGCCTTTTTGGAGTTTTTCTGTTTTTCCATAGCTTTTTTGTTTTAACTGTATTTGAAATTGTGTTTTAACAATGTACATTTCAAGTTTTATCTGTTGCAAGAGATGATATATCTTATGATGTATCAATTGTAAATACTAGTACATCTATGTAACTGTGATACACAGCCTACTTATTCATCACATACTTACTATATATGATAAATTGTTCATAAAAGTTTAACAACCTCGTCTCCCTTTGATATCGTCATCTAATATATTTGTTTCGAAATTTGATTAACATTTAATGATCGGAATTATAAACATATTATATATATATGTATCGTTCATGGGTGAATCCCAGCAACGAATACTTATGAGTGCACATTATATGAGAGATGACATATCTAAGTGCGATCATCATCATATCTATTAATCCAATTACAAAATATTACACATCACAAAACATCAAAACTTCTCTACAGTTAACAAATCCATCTCAACCCACTAAACAATTTTTCCCACTAGATGTCGTCTAAAGCTGATGCCAAAGCCAACTTGTAGCCTTTCTAGACCATCTCAATGTTGGATTTCGAGGAAGTTAAACGTAGCGGTAACAACGATAAGTATAAAAAAATTCGAAATCCAAAACCATGGATCCATGTATAAGGGGAATGATTTGGAGGAAAAGAATCTGTACCTTTAATGTGTGTGTGTGTATATATATATATATATATATATATATATTATATAGGCATATGAATCAAAGATGGTGGGCCTTACTACAAACACCACGTCGGTCTTGATGCAAGATCCATGTCTCTAATCAGTCTACACGAACGATTGATCGTCCAACGATCACCGAAGTTGGTACTAGCCAAATAGCCCTTAGTCTCTCTCTTCTTTCTCTTCTTTCTCTTCTTTCTCTCTACTATTCGAGAGCTGCTAGGTTTTCTCAAAACCTTAGCCCTAAAAAAATACATCTTAATGTATTTATAGGGAGAGATAGAGATGGGCTTAACCCATGGGCTTAATTTAACAAATCTGATTGGGCTTACATTAAAACATTTCTAATAACCCAATCTGATTTAGTTTTATTATTAAATTCGAATTATAAAATTAATAATCAAGTCTCACTTAATTAATTCAATAATTCAGAATAATAATTTATTTAAATTCGAAATTTAAATAAAGCTCCATTTAAAACGCTCTTTGTGTGTGACCCTTTAGGTTATTATTACGTTGGCAATAATTTTAATATCTAATAATAAAATTATAAACAATGAGTGGCATCTAGTAATACATCATTGTTACCCAAGTAATAATATTAATAATAATAATAAATTGGTGATTGTATTAAACCTTTCGTGATTAATGTTCCCGTGTAATATAATCCTTTTAATCTTATATTATAGATTGAACTCGAGGCATGGTTTGTGTCATCCTCTTCAATGTTTAATCCGGGTTTTCTTGATCAATGAGTAGACCATTTAAAACAAATCAATATTTGAGCACGGCCATGCATTTCATAGTCTCACTCAATCAAGAGGCCAATAATATCTCTCCTAATATAGGAGGATTAAATCATATTTCTATTATTCATATTTCTCATATGATTCATAATACACTCAATGTCTGCCTTTATCATTTCCTGGTTAAAGGAAACTTTGAATAGAATCAAAGTATATTAATTCTCATATAGAAATATAATGATCTCAAGTTTTATGTTCATTACACCATTATCACTTTGAGATTCACTTATGACACTAAATAAGATTTACCACAAAGAATTCTCACGGTGGGTCTATCTAGTACAATGTACCCTTACATGTACCCATGTCTTGACTTTAGTATCCATATACCTATGACCAATGAGATGTGGTCATCCATCAACCGACATACTAGTCTCAATGTATTATTATCGTCCTATGTTATACTAATACTTGACTAGGGACATTTAAGAATAATGATACTTACAAATTATATAATCTCATGTTCAAGTCACATACTTGAATCTATACAATGTGTATCATAGTTCCAAGGACATTTATTATACTAATATTTATAACACAATAAATAAAGAATAATAAATTCATTTGATAATCATACAAACATAATTAAGTAATATAATGTTTCCAAAATAAGTAAACTGATCTTTAGTGTATTGACTCTAGGGCAACTACACTAAAACTCAACCCACTAGACGCTTCCTCCAACACCACCTCAACAAATCTGATGCCACTACTTCTATGTTATTGTTAAAAAACAAGCACATGGAATCTTATTTTTCTGAGCCCACATCTCCTAAATTGTACTACATGCATCACACGAATGGAAATATAAAAATAATTACTTTTCCCATCCCGCAATATACCAACAAATAGTCATTACAATTTGTATCACAATCAATACCTCAACTTCTTTACAGTGCTTCCTTTTCTTTTTCTACTATGTTCTGCAGAATCTCTCTAACACAACTTCAGACCTCTAGTCCTGCATCTTTTACTAACCCTGCTTATTGCCTTGTAATCACTACTACTTCTTTTAACTCCATCTCTAAAACTTTGCCCACTATGTCCAAAGTACTCTACAGGAGTGACAAAATCTTCATCTTCATCACTCATTCGCTTCTCATCACCAACCCGTCCTTATTCCTCACATTCCTCACATCTAAATTGTCTATCACTGTCCCACATTTTTCAGCACATCATCTCAAACTGATAGAGTTAGTTCTACTATTAGTATTGTTTGTTGTGTGTCTCATTACAACACCTCCTTGCCAATTCAAAACCTCGTGCTGCTCTTCTAAGTTAACAATGACAGGTAGCTTTCTCGGCCAATTGAAAACCCATGGAGTCCCATCAATATTTGAGCACGGCCATGCATTTCATAGTCTCACTCAATCAAGAGGCCAATAATATCTCTCCTAATATAGGAGGATTAAATCCTATTTCTATCATTCATATTTCTAATATGATTCATAATACACCCAATGTCTACCTTTATCATTTCCTGGTTAAAGGAAACTTTGAATAGAATCAAAGTATATTAATTCTCATATAGAAATATAATGATCTCAAGTCTTAGGATCATTACACCATTATCACTGTGAGATTCACTTATGACACTAAATAAGATTTACCACAAAGAATTCTCACGGTGGGTCTATCCAGTACAATGTACCCTTACATGTACCTATGTCTTGACTTTATTATCCATATACCTATGACCAATGAGATGTGGTCATCCATCAACCGACATACTAGTATCAATATATTATTATCGTCCTATGTTATACTAATACTTGACTAGGGACATTTAAGAATAATGATACTTACAAATTATATAATCACATGTTCAAGTCACATACTTGAATCTATACAATGTGTATCATAGTTCCAAGGACATTTATTATACTAATATTTATAACGCAGTAAATAAAGAATAATAAATTCATTTGATAATCATACAGACATAATTAAGTAATACAATGTTTCCAAAATAAACAAACTGATCTTTAGTGTATTGACTCTAGGGCAACTACACTAACAATCTCCCACTTGCACTAGAGCCAATCACCCATGTATCGAATACCTATGGAACTAGTGTGACATTCGTGCTTCTGCTGCGATAAAGCCTTAGTCAGTGGGTCTGCAACATTATCATTTGTAAGCACTTTACATATGTGAATATCTCCTCTATCGTTGATTTCTCGAATGAGATGATATCTCCGAAGTATATGCTTTGCTTTGCTATGTGCTCTTGGCTCTTTAGCTTGTGCTATAGCTCCATTATTATCGCAATAGAGATCTATCGGATCTGCGATCGATAGAACTATACCAAGCCCTATAACGAACTTTCGGATCCAAATAGCCTCTTTGGCTGCCTCGCAAGCAGCAATATATTCGGATTCCATTGTAGAATCAGCAACTGTTTCTTGCTTCGAACTCTTCCAGCTCACAGCACCACTATTTAGGCAAAACACAAATCCAGACTATGACACAGAGTCATCTTTGTCAGTCTGGAAACTCGCATCGGTATAACCTTTAACCGTTAGATTCTCTTCTCCTCCATACACCAAGAATGAATCTTTAGTCCTTTTCAAGTACTTAATAATATTCTTGACCGACGTCCAATGACCCTCACCTGGATTAGACTGGTATCTACTCGTCATGCTTAAAGCATACGAGACATCAGAACGAGTACATATCATATCATACATGATAGATCCAATTGCCGAAGCATATGGAATCTTACTCATGCGGTCCTTATCATCCAATGATTTAGGACCATTTTCTTTTGAGATCGTTATCCCATGAGACATAGGGACATTTCCCCGTTTTGCATTTTGCATTCCAAAATGATGCAAAACTTTATCAATATATGTACTCTGACTTAGGCCCATTCTTTTAGGTCTATCTCTATAGATCCTGATCCCTAAAATATAGGATGCCTCGACTAAGTCTTTCATAGAAAAATTTTGTCCTAACCAAGTCTTAACAACCTGTAGAGAAGGAATGTCATTCCCTATTAGTAATATATCATCCACATATAACACCAGGAATGCCACACGGCTCCCACTAGACCTTTTGTAAACACAAGGTTCATCCTTATTCTGATTGAAGCCAAACTCTTTGACTGTTTCATCAAAACGAATGTTCCACCTCTGAGAGGCCTGCTTTAATCCATAAATAGACCTACGCAGCTTACATACCTTTCCAGCATTCTTTGGATTTACAAAACCTTCAGGTTGTGTCATGTACACATCCACTTCAAGGCTTCCATTAAGGAAGGCTGTTTTGACATCCATCTGCCAAATTTCATAGTCATAGTAAGCCGTTATTGTAAGCATAATTCTGATGGATTGGACCATTGCTACTGGTGAGAAGGTTTCATCATATTCAATACCATGAATTTGTTTGAAACCTTTTGCAACCAGTCGTGCCTTATAGGTCTGTACGTTTCCATCCATGTTGATTTTCTTCTTAAAAATCCATTTGCACCCTATAGGTTTTACCCCTTCAGGTGGATCAACCAAAGTCCATACTTGCTTCTCATACATGGAATCCATCTCAGATTTCATGGCTTCTTGCCATTTCTCAGAATTTGGTGCGTTCATATCATCCTGGTAGGTGAGGGGTTCATCTTGATCTATGAGCATCATATCGCCTTCTTGAGTCAAGAGAAATCCATAATATTTCTCAGGCTCTTGGCGAATCCTACCAGATCTGCGAACGACCTGCGTTTCTTAAGCAATGTTATCTTGTATATCTTGCTCATGTTCCAATTCCGATTGTCTGTCATTATGTGGTTCTCGATCTTCATCAAGATCTATTTTTCTCCCACTTTCTTTTCTAGAGACTAGCTCTCTTTCGAAGAATACAGCATGTCGAGCATCAAACACTTTGTTCTCTGAAGGATTATAGAAAGAATACCCTTTTGTTTCCTTTGGGTACCCCACAAAATTACATTTGTCAGATTTTGGTCCAAGCTTGTCTGATATAAGGCATTTCACAAACGCTTCACATCCCCATACTTTCATATACGACATGCTTTGACATTTCTTTGTCCATATCTCATATGGAGTTTGTTGAACCGTTTTAGTAGAAACACGGTTTAGGGTATATGCAGCTGTTTCCGGGGCATAACCCCAGAAACTTATTGGAAGATCTGCATGACTCATCATCGATCACACCATGTCCAACAAGGTACAATTTCTCCTTTCGGATACGCCATTCCATTTTGGTGTTCCAGGAGGAGTGAGTTGTGATATGATACCACACTCCTTCAGATAGTTTTTAAACTCATGGCTTAATTATTCCCCTCCTCGATCAGATCTCAGAGTTTTTATACTTTCGCCGAATTACTTTTCTACTTCAGCTTTGTATTCTTTGAACTTTTCAAAAGCCTCGGATTTATGCTTCAAAAGATATATATATATCCAAATCTACTGAAGTCATCAGTAAATGTAATGAAGTAGAAATAGCTGCCTCTTGCCATCATCCGCATAGGACCACATACATCACTATGTATCAGTTCTAATCGTACGGTGGCCCTCTCACCTTGACCGGTAAAAGGGGCTTTAGTCATTTTACCATACAAACAAGCCTCGCATTCCTCGTATGATTCAAAATCAAACTGATCCAAGTAACCACCCTTGTGTAGCTTGGAAATGCGTTTCTCGTTTATGTGGCCCAAACGACAATGCCATAGGTATGTTTGATTAGAATCATTAGTCTTAATCCGTTTGTAATTCACATTATAAATGGGAGTAACTAAATTAAGAACATATAAACCGTTAAATAATTGTGCAACACCATAGGTAATATCATTTATAGCAACTATTGTTCTTAATAATAAATGTAAAACCTTTCTTGTCCAAACAAGAAACAGAAATGATGTTTCTATAAATCGCAGGCACATAAAAACAGTTTTCAAGTTCTAAAATAAGCCCAGTGGGCAACGATAAAAGATAAGTCCCTACAGCTAAAGCAGCAACTTTTGCTCCATTGCCAACGCGTAAGTCCACCTCTCCCTTAGCCAGCGTCCTACTCTTTTTGAGTTCCTACACATTTACACAAATGTGAGAACCACATCCAGTATCCAATACCCAAGATGTAGAAGTAGACAAATTGACTTCTATAACATGAATACCTGAAACCGAAGTCTGACCAACAGCCTTCTTCTTTTTCAGATCCTCCAAATAAGAATGACAGTTTCTCTTCCAGTGTCCCGGTTTACCACAAAAGTGACAATCACCTTTCTCGACACCAACTTTAGGCTTCCAAACCTTTTTGGGACCAAGCTTTGGATTGACAGCAGATTTGGATCCAATCTTCTTCTTGTTGCCCTTCCATTTCTTTTTCCCTTTGGCACCTCCTTTGTTCACTATCAGTATGGGAGCAGGGAATTCCTTCAGAATGTTGGTTTCAGCTGTTCTTAACATGCCCAACAATTCAGTAGGTGTCTTATCAATCTCATTCATATTGTAGTTCATAATAAATTGAGAAAAGTTCTTATTGAGTGACTGTAAGATTAGATCTATTTGAGCCTCTGAACCAATCGGGAAGCCCAAGGTATCAAGTTGCTCAATATACCCAATCATTTTAAGAACATGTGGTCCAATCGGGTCACGCTCTCCCTGTTTGCAAGCATACAATGCCTTGCTCGTATCATATCTTTCCTAACGAGCTTGTCCCTCAAACATGCCTTTGAGGTGCTCACTTATTTCATAAGCATTCATCAGTTCATGTTGCTTCTGAATCTCAGGAGCCATGCATGCTAGCATGAGGCATGACATATCAGTTGAGTCATCCAAATGTCTCTGATAAGCATTTTGCTCAGCACGTGTGGCCCCTGCAGGAAGAGGATGTGGGTGAGGAACTTCAATGGCATATAGCTTTCGCTCCTGCCTGAGGACAATCCTCAGGTTCCTAAACCAATCCAGGAAGTTTGTCCCTGTCAGCTTCTCCTTTTCTAGGAGTGATCGTATCGATAAGTTGTTTGCGTTGTTTGCCATTTGTTATCTACAATTTGTAAAAGCGCATAAAATAAGTAAGTTTGCATGTTCCGTAAAACCAACTATGTTCAAGTTGATTATAGTATATTCGATATACCTCCCACTATTTTAATCAAACCAATAGCCCTTACTATTAATTCGGAAAGTATTTCATAAATCTTTCTAGTGAGCCAAAATCCGTATTTCATCACATCTTAAGTCAGCTTTGGCTTTCCTCTTAAAATATGACTATTTAGGTAGACACTATGTCAATTATATCATATACAATTCTTGGATAGTTTAGTGAACAACATTTGCTCCGATCTATCTTATAGATTTCACCAAACTCTATGCTTTTAAGTCCATAATCTGATTGTGATGACTTATTTAAGTTTGACCCAATAATAACATATTAATTAAAATATTTAATTAATCTCACCTCACCACAATAAAAGGGAGGACCTTGCGTTGGCAAATCCACTCCTCAATGATCTAGGCCTTGATGTGTGTTATTCATTGGAAAGCATCTGATTAACTTAATATTTATTTTAAAGGATTTTGTACTCACATAAAACGATCATGATCCCATCATAAAGAGATTCCTAATTTTTCCTTGAATTAAATACTTCAAATCAATATTCATCAATGGTTTGATTTCCAGGTAGTTGGAGGAGTCGCAAGCGATCTCACTTAATAACCAACTTCCTTACAGGTATGACCCGTTTTTGACAAAATCTCCCCATATCCAAATAATTGAAAATTTGTATTTAATTCGGTGTTTCATAAACACAGAAATCTCATAATCGTTATGATTAATTTTAAAATCTTGAGTCATTACAGATTTTATCTTGTTTAAGCAGGCTGGCATGGGTGATGTATCTAATACATTCGTTCATACATGATTATCTAATTAAAGCATGCATCATAATGTATCCTACACATGCATTCATACATCAATATGTAAAGTGCAGTATGTAAACGTGCTTGGTTATGTCCTTTATCATATGTGATCTTTCCAAGCTAATGAAAAGATCAAGTTCAGTCTATGGTTTAAAACCAAATGCATTCTTCCTTGTTTTGCTTTCTCCTTGGTTGGTCGTCCTTCAAGCTCCAAGCACAATTACATAGAACAATTGAAATATAATCTATACAAAAGTTCTTACATAAGTGAACTCAAGTTCTGTTGACGGAGGAATTTGGGAACAACAAAATTCGAGGTACTTCGCTGGAAACAAGATCTACAGCGGTGGTTCTTCGCCGAAAAACCTGGTGGCATGTGGTTGCTGTTGTAATTGGTGGCTGAGATTAATAGGGTTAGTGGCGGCTATTTCAGAGCTCTCAACTTCTAACCCCTCAATCGACCTACGTACCCTGGTATTTATAGGGATCAAGCCATACGTAGTTCTTGGAGAGCAAGAAACCTAAATGGGTTTGGACTATCGGTCCAGCATCCGGAATGTTCTACTAAGAGGCCTAACCACAAAGGCCCAAGGCTCATCCAAGATCTCAAGACTTCACAGATAAGGAAACTTTTCCCGTCGAGGACTAGTCCTATCTGCTACCAGCTATTTCTTGATTTCAAGGATGCAGGTATAGCCATGGTTTACCCCAAGTGCATAACACATCCTTGTCCCCCGAATGAGAAGCACCCACCAAATAGCAGGACAGGTGATCCAGAGCTTTTGGGTGCAAAGTGCAGGATTACTCCAAAGTTCCCCAATGAGAGCGCGCCCATTGAATACAGGAACAGAGCTCCAAAGCACACACCAAAGAGGTACCCATCTTTCCACCATAGAGGGCGCGCCCTCAGTGTATAAGAAGGGTCCCTAAATCCAGGCAAATCCCTGGAGGCCTTCCATGACGGACATCCCCCTCTTGAGATACGACAGGAGGGAATTCTTCAATAATCTTTGGAAAACCAACTTTAGTGGAAATCAATAGTTTGTAGCCATTTGAACACCTTTCACTATGTCATCAGCCAATGTCACGAATGTTGCTGCCTTCTACTAGTTTTCTTCGAGGACGCGTCCCCATCAATCATGTTGCAATGGAGCACTTCCGTCCCTTACTAAAACTATTTCATTGGCATACATATGGAACTGTATTTGTGGTATGAAGGTCACCCATGACTATATATTTGCTTCCATAATGATATTTGCTTCAACTGGTGTACAGGAACTTGCATATGAATCAGTTAAGTTAGGTGGAAGTTCCAGAATTACCGAAAGATACTCGCACTCTGTCAATGTAAGACCTTTTAGATTTGATAACTGACCAAAGGTGGATGGTAGTATATAGAAACGGTTTCTTGATAAATTAAGATGTTGTAGTGATAATAAATTCCCGATAAAATCTAGAAGATCGACCAGATAACAAGCGCTAAGATTTAAGTTCGTAAGTGAATGCAAACACCAAACTGAGGCCAGAATGAATCTAGGATTCCTTGAAACAGAACACAAATTCATTAGAGCTTCTTGTGATTGGAACAGAAAGATCGGGAAGGATTTCAAGGTTCTTCAGACATCCATTAGATATATGAACTTCCGTAAACATGGTGTTGCATGCTCGAAGTTCCCTCAAGGTTATAATATCTTTGATATTATCAGGCAATCATTTAAGAGTTGAACGACCACCAAGATCTAGACATTCCAGTGACCTGAGATTTCAGATGCTCGTAGGAAGATATTTGAGCCTCCTACAGTTACCTATTACAATATTTAGTTTAATCAGACGTCCAGTGGCTTCCGGTAATGTCATTATTTTTGTTTCTATTGCCTGAAGCATCCTCAAGCACTCCATGTTTCCAATCTTGTCAGGTAATTCCGGTAATATCATTAGATCACTTTTATTAGCCTTGCCAACCACCATAATAATATTGGCTCTTTCACATTATCACTTCAATATATGTATCTTTGTTATCATGCAAGCCCTGATCTGTAATAAAAGTTGTCCTTGATCAACATAAATTGTCATGTCTTTTTCTATCACTGCCTAACTTCTTGGTTCATCTCTGCATAGTTACTACGCTTTAAATTAAGAGGAGAAAAATGGTGGGCGTTTCCATATGAAGCACTTGTGGTTTCAAGATCATATTGATTTACTTGTACTTGTGGCAGCCCTTCACTTTTATTTTCTTGGATGTAGTATCATTTCTTCAACAATCTTAAATATTCAACAAGATTCTCAACCATGTTAAAATATTTTTTACAAGAAAGAGAAGTTTTGCAGTGAGCCTTGCTCCATCTTCACGGGCGCGCCTTTTTTATCTCTCTCATTATAATATTGAACCAACTCACTGCCATCTCTTTTGTATTCATGACAAACTCTAGTCTTCTAATGTTGTTACTTTTATGAATTTGTTGTTTTTCCATTTTCTATTGCTAGCCTTCCTATTTTCCATTGACTATAATTTTGTATATTTCTTCGTGGATGCGCTGTGTATTATAGATGAGCTCTCACATGAACACAGGATCATACCCATATATGCCACTTTTTGGTAAAGGAGACTCGACGTTGTTTTCGGGGTTACTTTTAACCAAGCTTATATTTGTGGTTTCCTACATGACCTGCATGATTTTGCAGCTACTTTTAATTTTAAGCTCGGAAATATCACACTTCGATCTTCACTAGTGTACTTAAACTTTTCTTCAATGCATTGACTTCGCTGCTCCATTTATCTTAACTCTATACACACAATATTAGCAAAATTAAATGGATGCATCATTTGGCATTTTACATTAATATATTCTGGTGCCTCGATCTCCTTCTAAGTAGTTGGTTGCTGCTTCTATTATTTTTCATAAACGCTCCATGCTATTTTGTCACTTTTCTGCGCATTCCAACACAAGCAGCAACAAAAATAGGAATG
Source organism: Saposhnikovia divaricata (assembly GCA_036435485.1). Lineage (NCBI taxonomy): Eukaryota > Viridiplantae > Streptophyta > Magnoliopsida > Apiales > Apiaceae > Saposhnikovia > Saposhnikovia divaricata. Next base: position 128,627,692 of record CM071594.1, on the reverse strand, counting down.
TCTTTTTTCTTCAAAAGCATTAGCCGAGGGCGCGTCCTCCATTGTAAGGGACTGTGCAGACTCACCCTAATGGGCGTGCCCTACAAGCAGGTAAACATCCTTGAAAAATTCAAAAATTTCACAACCGTAACTGAGACTAGGGAAAGTGTACATGGACTACCCCCCTAGACTAGGAGGTAATTAATTTACCTTTTAGTCTACTATTCAGGCATTGCCCTACTTCAATCAACTTCTGGTAGAATGGGGAGCTAAAGCATCACTCTGTTCATAATGGGGGCACCAGCCTTACTCTATTAAAAATGCTCCATCAACCACTCACATGACTACTCGGGGGCCTCGCCTTTAAATGCTTTATAAAATGATAGAGTGCATTCTTCGGTTCGGGTATTTCAAATCTCATCCCATTAATGGGCATCCCAAAATGAGGCATCCTATGAATAACATCTCTTGATGAGGCATCTCAATAAGAGGCATCCAATGAAGGACATCTCACGAAGAGACATCTCACAAGGAGGCATCCTATGAAAGGCATCTCACGAAGAGATATCCCCGTGGGGGTATTCCGCTGTTCATAGAAATTGCCCTGAAATATATGTATATGTAGGGCTAGGAAGGTGCATTAGTACTACCCCCCCCTAGCGTCAGAATATCATTCTTTAAAAAAGCATCTCTTAAAGAAGCATCCCAAGAGGGAAATTTTCAAGAAAGAGCCGTTGGAGTTGCCGAGGGCAATGACAAAGTCTCTTCTAACCCAGATGAGTGTCTTGATGATAATCATGATGAATGCTCCATTTAGAGTGTCATTGTTATGTAGAGGGGCTCACTCATGACCTTGTGGCCTCAACCTGATGATCAGGGGGCGCGTCTTAAGGTTCGTGTAGCCTCTCCTCCAATAACTTCCTCTCACCTAAAGAATACTTCTTGAAGATGGGGAAGTGTTCAACTAGGAAATTCTTCAAGACATCATTGGAAATCATCGGAGCCTCGGGGATCACTATCAGGCCGCCCCTTGAGAATTCTTGGGATCTCCTTTGCGTAGAATCTCCTTTCTGCAAATCTTCAACTAAAAAAAATGTTAGGTATTACCTTGAGGGCGCACCCTCACTGGAAGGGTCATTTGATAAGGAGACCTCTAAGTGTGCGTCCTCTAATCATGGATTTTCCGTGAAGAAGTCCTCGGAGGATGAGAGTTTGAATAGTGGCTAACACATTTCCTCCCTCCAAGTGAGCAAGAAGCTTCTTCAAATCATCAACATTAAAAATTCCAACTCTCGGGATATCTTGGATATTCTGATGTGGAGCTAGCTGAGTACCCCCAAGGGTAGAGGTTAGGTCACCACTTTGGTTGTTCACATTAGCTTCAATCTGGAGTTGTGGTTAAATTACCACCTGGCCTCGATTTTGAACTTGAGTATTCTGATCTTGAAGTTGAGGATTTCCCTGAAGTTAAGGATTTCCCGGAGGCTATGGAATTCTCTAAGGCTGAGGATTCCCCTCATGCTGAGGACTTTCCTGATGCTGAGGACTTTCCCGATGCTGAGGACGCGTCCTCCGCTTATCATCTCTTACCAAATTCTCTGAAAGAATGGGGATCACAAGGGGAACTCTTCCACTAGAGGGCCCGCCCTGTCCATCATAGGGTGGCCATCCACCCATATACCTATCTATTCTCATATCATCATAGTAACGGTCTTCTCTTCATCCAGTAGAACCTCGAGGAAAGGCTCGCTCCTGTCCATGGGGCCTCAACCTGTTATCAGGGGGCGCTCTCTGTGGATCACGATGTGCATCATCTCGAGGAAGGGCTCGATTCCAAGTGTTCTTCTTTCTTCTGGCCAAGAAAACCCCTGTAAGCCTTCGTATCAGGAAAACCCCTGGAGGCCTTCTCATCAGGAAAACCTTGGAGGCCTTCTCATCAGGCAAATCCCTGGAGGCCTTCACATTAGGAAAACCCCTGAAGGCCTTCACATCAGGCAAACCCCTGGAGGCCTTCTCTTTTAAGCAAGGTTCTCCCCATCTCGTCGGATTTCACTGAGTGCGCGCCCTGGAGGACGCGTCCTGAAGATGAGGACATTTTTAATCATCGAATTCTCTTAGAATTTATTGGAAATCATTTGCACGTCAATATTTTTCCTGAGGATGTGTCCTCTAAAGAAGCGTTCTCTATGTAAAAGCCCTCTGATGAACTTAAACATTAAAAACTTCAACTTTTGGGGTATTGGCTGGCTGACTACCCCCTAGGGTGGAGGTCGAGTTGTTGTTTGATCATTCCTTTGATTCTGACCCTGAGGCTGTGGATGTCCTTGAGGCTGGAGATTTCCATGAGGCTATGGATTTCCGTAAGGCTGTGGATCTCCAAGAAGGTTTCCTTGAGACTTTCCTTCGAGGGAGGGCACGGCCTCAACCTCACTTCACTGGAGGTACATGAAGGAACTTGAAAAATACGGAGGAATCTACCACCTGAAAGCGCGCCCTTTTTATTACAAGGTCGCCTATCCCCTCGATATATCTTCATTCTTCTATCACCGTTATCACGGCTACTTCTTCTAGTATTATCACAGGGGAGAGCTTGCTCATGTCCAAGGGCCTCGACCTGTAATCAAGGGGCACTCACTGTGGATCATCACTCCGAGGAAGGGCTAGCTCATGTCCAAGGGGCCTCGACCTGTAATCAGGGGGCGCGCGCTGTAGATCACGGGGCCTTACTCTTGAGCTTTATTCCTAGGCATTCCTTCATGCTAGCAAAGCTCCTCCTCATAGCAGCGAGGTTCTCATTTCATTGGATTTCACTGAGGCCGCGTCCTGACCTATGTGGGTGAGGAACCACCTTTTTGAACAATAGGCCCCTTTCGATCATCAGCTTCCTCGTTACGATTTTCCACAGTAGGGGATCAACAAGAAACCTTAAATATCGCCTAGCCTGGAGATGAGGACGTGCTCAACCATCGAATTTTTATAGAAGTTGGAAATCATCCGAGCCTTGGCTACCACCCTCAGGGCGCGCCCTGAGAGTTCTTGGGGATTCTCCTTCACCATCTTTAACTTGGGGATTCTCCTGCCAAAGTCCAAGAAACAAACAACAAAAATCATAACAAAACTAGTCAAGGGTTACCTTGAGGGCGCATCCTGATGGTGAGGGCGCGCCTTGTTGGTGAGGACAAGTTCCCGATAATTGTGCCTCTTCCCTAGAACATCTTTCTTCAAATCATATTTGAAATCGTCCCTTGGAAAACCTAGTTCAACGTCGCTGATCGGAAACCACCGCCTTTGAACATACCCGGAACCATCTTTTTGCAGCAACAACGTGAAAATTATCTTTAGAACCATCTATTATTCATCACGTTGAATCTCAGTAGGGGTGCGCGCAGAGCAGTGAGGGTGAGGGCACGCCCTCTCTTGAGGATCCAACAACCTCTTCGAGAACTTTCCTCAACGTGGAGGGCTTTCCCTGTTTGGCGATGATTTCGTGAGATACTCCGAGATTTTTTCCTACTTTCTTGCACTTCCTCCATAGAACTCAATCTTACCCCGAAATTATTTTTGGCATCTCTCATACGATAGCTGCTCTATTAATCCCGCGTTGCTAATAAGAACAGGCGGCTGTCCGCCAATGGTGGCTGAAGTTCCATGATGGTGCAGAGGAACAGAGATTTCCTCCTGAACATAAGCTTCGTGATGAGCTTGGTTATCCCTCAAGCTATCTTCAGAATCGTAATCATCTCTTTTGCGAGAACCTCCACCTTGATTGTGAGACATCTTTTCCTCCTAAGATTCAGATCTTGATTGGCTCCCCTCCTTCTAGCGCCACTTTGTTGACGGAGGAATTTGGGAACAACAAAATTCGAGGTACTTCGCTGGAAACAAGATCTACAGCGGTGTTTCTTCGCCGAAAAACCTGGTGGCGTGTGGTGGCTGTTTGTCATTGGTTGTTGAGATTAATAGGGTTAGTGGTGGCTATTTCAGAGATCTCAACTTCTAACCCCTCAATCGGCCTACGTACCCTGGTATTTATAGGGATCATGCCATACGTAGTTCTTGGAGAACAAGAAACTCAAATGGGCTTGGACTATCGGTCCAGCATCCAGAATGTTCTACTAAGAGGCCTAACTACAAAGGCCCAAGGCTCATCCAAGATCTTAAGACTTCACAGATAAGGAAACTTCCCCAATCGAGGACTAGTCCTATCTGCTACCAGCTATTTCTTGATTTCAAGGATGCAGGTATAGACATGGTTTACCCCAAGTGCAGAACGTATCCCTGTCCCCCGAATGAGAAGCACCCACCAGATAGCAGGACAGGTGATCCAGAGCTTTTGGGTGCAAAATGCAGGATTACTCCAAAGTTTCCCAATGAGAGCGCGCCCATTGAATACAGGAACAGAGCTCCAAGCACACACCAAAGAGGTACCCATCTTTCCACCATAGAGGGCGCGCCCTCAGTGTATAAGAAGGGTCCCTAAATCCAGGCAAATCCCTAGAGGCCTTCCATGACGGACATCCCCCTCCTGAGATACGATAGGAGGGAATTCTTCAATAATCTTTGGAAAACCAAATTTTGTGGAAATCAATAGTTTGTAGCCATTTGAACACCTTTCACGAACCAGGGCGCGCCCTAACTAGCCAGGGCGCGCCCTAACTTCCTTTGTCATTACCAAAACCCTATTTTAGAGATTGGCTTAACCCATGGGCTTAATTTAACAAATCTGATTGGGCTTACATTAAAACATTTCTAATAACCCAATCTGATGTAGTTTTATTATTAAATTCGAATTATAAAATTAATAATCAAGTCTCACTAAATTAATTCAAAAATTCAGAATAATAATAATTTATTTAAATTCGAAATTTAAATAAAGCTCCATTTAAAACGTTCTTTATGTGTGACCCTTTAGGTTATTATTACGTTGGCAATAATTTTAATATCTAAATTATAAACAATGAGCGGCATCTAGTAATACATCATTGTTACCCTAGTAATAATAATAATAAATTGGTGATTGTATTAAACCTTTCGTGATTAATGTTCCCGTGTAATATAATCCTTTTAATCTTATATTATAGATTAAACTCGAGGCATGGTTTGTGTCATCCTCTTCAATGTTTAATCCGGGTTTTCTTGATCAATGAGTAGACCATTTAAAACAAATCAATATTTGAGCACGGCCATGCATTTCATAGTCTCACTCAATCAAGAGGCCAATAATATCTCTCCTAATATAGGAGGATTAAATCATATTTCTATTATTCATATTTCTCATATGATTCATAATACACTCAATGTCTGCCTTTATCATTTCCTGGTTAAAGGAAACTTTGAATAGAATCAAAGTATATTAATTCTCATATAGAAATATAATGATCTCAAGTTTTATGTTCATTACACCATTATCACTTTGAGATTCACTTATGACACTAAATAAGATTTACCACAAAGAATTCTCACGGTGGGTCTATCTAGTACAATGTACCCTTACATGTACCCATGTCTTGACTTTAGTATCCATATACCTATGACCAATGAGATGTGGTCATCCATCAACCGACATACTAGTCTCAATGTATTATTATCGTCCTATGTTATACTAATACTTGACTAGGGACATTTAAGAATAATGATACTTACAAATTATATAATCTCATGTTCAAGTCACATACTTGAATCTATACAATGTGTATCATAGTTCCAAGGACATTTATTATACTAATATTTATAACACAATAAATAAAGAATAATAAATTCATTTGATAATCATACAAACATAATTAAGTAATATAATGTTTCCAAAATAAGTAAACTGATCTTTAGTGTATTGACTCTAGGGCAACTACACTAAAACTCAACCCACTAGACGCTTCCTCCAACACCACCTCAACAAATCTGATGCCACTACTTCTATGTTATTGTTAAAAAACAAGCACATGGAATCTTATTTTTTTGAGCCCACATCTCCTAAATTGTACTACATGCATCACACGAATGGAAATATAAAAATAATTACTTTTCCCATCCCGCAATATACCAACAAATAGTCATTACAATTTGTATCACAATCAATACCTCAACTTCTTTACAGTGCTTCCTTTTCTTTTTCTACTATGTTCTGCAGAATCTCTCTAACACAACTTCAGACCTCTAGTCCTGCATCTTTTACTAACCCTGCTTATTGCCTTGTAATCACTACTACTTCTTTTAACTCCATCTCTAAAACTTTGCCCACTATGTCCAAAGTACTCTACAGGAGTGACAAAATCTTCATCTTCATCACTCATTCGCTTCTCATCACCAACCCGTCCTTATTCCTCACATTCCTCACATCTAAATTGTCTATCACTGTCCCACATTTTTCAGCACATCATCTCAAACTGATAGAGTTAGTTCTACTATTAGTATTGTTTGTTGTGTGTCTCATTACAACACCTCCTTGCCAATTCAAAACCTCGTGCTGCTCTTCTAAGTTAACAATGACAGGTAGCTTTCTCGGCCAATTGAAAACCCATGGAGTCTGCGTCAGTCTCACACTTCTCCTTCGTCCTTCACAATTCCAAAAAAACTACTATGTAAAGCATAATGTAATGTAATATGTAATAGAGGAAATATATAACTCAACTAGGATAAAAGATAAATAATATTAACTCTATACAGGGATCGTGAAAGTTGAAGAACAGGCTCCAACAAGGATCAAGTCACTGAAAGAAGTTCATTAACATGATCAAGCCTCAGTGACTGAATAAGATGTATAGATGATTCAGTTGAAGGGCCAAAAGATTACAGTGGTCTTAAACACATGATACAAAGACCATGAGTGAATGTTAGTCGTCTGTGAACCAGACCAGTTGCACTAGGCGTCAACACTTCACAAAGGAATCGAAATATCTAACTCAGAAAAACTGTTAAGAGGTATGGTTGATTTTAGAACAGTATTGATATCCTCTACTTGATTGGAAACTGAATATTTAAGGATGTCAAATTAAGAGGAAAGTGAAAAAGCACTATTCATGAATAGTAACCGAAATTAGTATTCATGAATAGTAACCAAAAGTATTATCAAAGATGATGAAAGTAAAAAAGCACTCTTCATGAATAATAACCGAAATTATTATTCATGAATAGTAACCAAAAGTACTATTCAAGCTGGGTCCCACCTGTTTGATTTTATAACTTTTGAAAATCAAAAGTTCAGCAGGTTTGAAAATTCGGCTGTTGAAAAATGAGGGTTAGGCAGCAACTGACATCATCAGTTACGTAATTTAGCAGCATAGTGATTTTCTAAAGTCTATAAATAGGCTGCTTGTATTTCATTTCAAAACACACCTCAACACACAACTTTCTATTCTCTCTCTTATATCTTCTCTGTGTAAGCTGCTAGACAGTCCATCTAGTAGGAATGCCGGCTTAGCCCGCTTTCAGGAAGTGTCGGGTAGAAGGTCCTCGTGCCTAAACTATCCTAGGAGTGTTTGATTTTGTAGTTGATCCATAAGATTAGATTGTGTAGCAAACCTCCGGGTTTTATCTATTCAAAGATATTTCCCAAACAATTGTGTTATTTCGATTCAGTATTTTTGATTTCATATTCACATCAAAAATCGAAATATTGCTAAATAACGTATTCAACCCCCCTTCTACGTTATTCCGGACCTAACATACTAATTAGCAGAGGGCATTCAGGCTCATTTTTCACTAACAAACAAATATTGTCAAATTGTTATGGGTGTAAATGAGCCGAGCCGAACTCTAAAATGTTCATGTATCGTTTGTTAAGAAATTATCAAACTCGAACTCGAGCTCGAACTTGAATCGAGCCAACAAATATGTTTGAGCTCGATTCGTTAATATAAAATGTTGTTTGCGAACAGTTCACGAACAACTCACGAACATGTCTCATGAGCTTACTCACGAACTTTTGCTTTCGAACAACTCATTGAGCTTGTTCATGAGCTTGTTCATGTAATTATGCTCATGAATAAATCTTAAACATTGTTCGCGAACTTATACTTACGAGCTCACTTTTGAACAACTCATAAGTTTATTTCCTTATTTTTGTATACAAAAATCTAATATTAAAAAAAAATCAAAAAGTCCAAAATTAAATAATTAAAAGTTTGTCTCAGCACTAGAAATAATAATAAATCATCAACCAATAAAATTCTCATATCTCCAATTCCAAAAAATGAACAAAGTTTGATTTAAAAATAAAGGGCAAAGAAACGTAATTGTTTGATATAAATAAACTTAAGTTATTAAAGTTAATCATTTAAAAATCTGAAGCTTGCACCAGATTTATATAATCAAACATATATTATATATAGGAGATTATTTATCGAATTTGTTTATGAATCGCTAATGAACTCGTATACCGAGCATGTTAACAAGCTCAATTATCGAACTTATTTACGAACATGTTCATGAGCTATGTTCACGAGCCTGTTCACGAGCACGTTAATCGAACTTGTTCGCAAGCTATCGAGTCAAACTTTACCGTGATCAAGTTCAGCTCGTTTATAAATCGATCCTTAAAATCATGTTCAAGATCGACTCTTTTGTGAATCGAACCGAACTTTTTTCGAACCGAACACCGAGCCGTTTGCGAGTGTATCAGTTCATTTACAGCCCTACAAATTGTAAATATGTATTTTACAGTCAGCATTATAATCAATCCAACAAATTAATTTTCAAACCAAATTAAAAAAATATAAAAGTCTTACAAATGGTTTTTTTAACTTAAATATTATTCAGCGATAATGCAAAGAATAGGACACTTAAAACACATTATGATTTGTACCACACATTCATTTTTTTCGTTTAACCACATATAACATAGTACATTTTCTCAATAAATTATCTCTAACAAAGTGCAAAACATTTTCATTTGTTTCAAACAAAGTTATAACTTTTTAATTCCATACAGAAAATTTAATAAACTACTAAACACTCACACACATTTAGCAGAACAGGGGATGTCAAGTACCAATGTGATTGACACAAAAACCACATTATGATGCATTTTTTCACTTCGCCAAACATATATCCACCCCACCAAATTGTATTTTATTAAACAATATCACTCACCAAACTATCAGCACTTCCCCTTGACAATGTTATATCTAACAGGGTCATTGGATGCAAAACTGCTAAGGAGATTTGGGATGCTTTGGAAGTCAGATGTCAAGGAACCAAAGCCATCAAAAAGAACAGGAGAACAATACTCACACAGGACTACGAGTACTTTGACTCAAATACTGATGAGTCATTAACAGATATATATGACAGATTCCTGAAATTGCTGAATGATCTGTCACTGGTAGATAAGGAGTATAATCTTGAAGACTCCAATATGAAATTCTTGTTGGCTTTTCCTGCGAAATGGGACTTAAAGGCCACTACCATCAGAGACAATCATGATCTGGAAGACATGTCTCTTGATGAAATCTATGGAATGCTCAAAACTCATGAGCTTGAGATGGAACAAAGAAGCAAGAGGCATGGAGGCAAGTCCAAGATAATTGCTCTTAAAGCTGAGGAAAAAGCTTCTAAAGAAGTTACTGTGAAAAAGAGTCAATCCAAGGGAAAGGCTCTTATCACAAAGTCTGATACTGAGTCATCAAACTCTGATGATGACACAAACTCTGACAATCTCACAGACTCTGATAATGAGGGTAGTGATGCTGAGATGATACAACTTGCAGTCCCGATGGTAAAAAACTTCAAGAAGATGGCTTACAAGAACTTCAGGAAGGGAAAGAAGTTCACATGAAGAGATTCAAATTTTGAAAAGAAGAATTTCAGAAAAGCTGAGGGAAAGGAAAGCAGGTCTAGGAAAGTGGACAAGTCCAAGATCACATGCTATAATTGTGGTGAGAAAGGACATTTTGCACTTGAGTGCAAGAAAGCCAAAACTGATAAAAGTCAAGCTTACATCACAAAGAAGAAGGACTGGGCTGACACTTCAGACTCTGAAGATGAGCTGAACTATGCCTTGATGGCAAATGTTGATAGTATCTCTGAAGCTACTGAGACCAAGGTACCTCATTCTATTCTAGCTTTTGATACTGCTGATATATCTGAGTTAAGACTCTTTCTTAAAAACTTGCATGTTAACTACAGAGATCAGACTTTAGAAAATGAAAGAATAAAATCTGAAAGTCTAGACCTTAGAAAGAGAAATGACTATCTAGAATCAGAATTAGTCCAGATGTTAAAAATTCAGAAAGAGAGAGATGATGCTATTATTGTTAAAACTGAATTATTGAAAAAATATGCTTATCATGAATCTGAACTTGCTAAAGAAAGAAACATTATTAAAACTTGGACTAACTCTGGTAAGAATACTCAGAATATCATAGAGAATGATTGTTGGAAACAAGGTCTAGGTTACACTGATAAAAAGAAAACTGCCAACCTAGAAGCTGAGACCTCTAAACCTGTATTTACTGAAAATGCTGCAAAACCCAAACTTAATCCTATGAGGTTTGTACCAAAATCTGACAAACCAAAATAGGATGAAGTCAAATCAGTAAATATTAGTTTAATGTCTCAAAAACAGCTTAAACACAAGCTGAAGGAGTTAAAAAGAGTGAACAAGGTAAAAGAACCTAGGAAAAACAGAAATGGAAAGGTAGGCATCGGTAAAAGCAATAACTACATGCCTATTCCCAATGCTCCTAGGAAGAAATGTCATAACTGTGGAAATCCTAACCATCTTGCTACTTTTTGCAGGAAGAATATAAACTCTATACCTCCTAAGTCAGGAGTTAAGAGTGGTTCAGTTAGGTTTAAGCCACAGAATCCTTGTTTTCACTGTGGCAGTATTTGGCATTCTATTTATACATGCAAAGAGTATCATAATTTGTATTATGATTATTTTGAACTTAAACCCTCTTTGAATAAATTCAAGATTGATTCTACATGTATAAATTCTGATAAAAAGAATGTTAGCACAAACTCTGATAAGACTTCTGCTGCAAAAGCTAACAAACTTAGTGCCCGTTTGGCTCACTTTTTTAAATAGCTTATGGACTTATTTTCGTGTAAAAATTTTATATTTTGATAATTTTTTTTATACAAGTATTTAATGTATGTTTGAGATTCAATAAGTTTCAAAAATAAGTTGGAAAGTTAGGAATCTCTAACTTTGTCTTAAAATAAGTTGACTTATTCTGGAAAAAAGTTCCCCCAAACACCCCCTAAATAAGGTCAAAGGATCCAAGCAAGTCTGGGTCCTTAAAACTAATCATTAGTGGTCTTTTTAATTGCAGGGTAACAGGAAAAATATCCTTGTTCTGGACAGTGGATGCTCAGGACATATGAATGGAAATAAAGCCCTGCTATCAGAATTTGTGGAGAAAGCTGGCCCAAGTGTTTCTTATGGAGATGGCAACATAGGAAGGACTCTGGGATATGTCAATATCAATCTTGGGAATGTCATCATTGAAACTGTAGCTCTAGTCTCAGGACTCAAACATAATCTACTAAGTGTGAGTCAAATCTGTGACAGAGGTTATCATGTTGATTTCTTTGAAGAACACGGTGAAGTTGTAAGCAAATCTACAGGAAAAGTTGTTCTGAAGGGATACAGGCATGGTAACATTTATGAAGCCAAGCTTTCAACAAACTCTGATGGCTCTGCAATATGTCTACTGAGTAGAGCATCAATTGAAGAAAGCTGGGATTAGCACAAGAGACTTTCTCATCTGGATTTCAACATCATTAATGAGCTAGTGAAGAAAGATCTTGTGAGAGGATTGCCCAAATCAGTTTTTACTCCAGATGGCCTATGTGACTCATGTCAAAAGGCAAAACAAAGGAAAACTTCATTCAAAAGTAAGACTGAATCCTCAATTCTTGAGCCATATCACTTATTGCATGTTGATTTATTTGGTCCAGTAAATATAATGTCTATTGGAAAGAAAAGATATGCTTTGGTTATTGTTGATGAATACACCAGATATACATGGGTATATTTCATGCACAAGAAAGAAGAAACTGCATCAATCTTAACAGAGCATGTCAGACAACTGGATAAAGGATCTAAGCATACAGTGAAAATCATAAGGAGTGGTAATGGCACTGAGTTCAAGAATGCATGGAAGAGTTTTGTAAAGAAAATGGAATAAAGCAAGAATTCTCTGCACCTGGAACTCCACAACAAAATGGAGTAGTAGAGAGAAAAAATAGGACTCTCATAGAAGCTGCAAGGACCATGCTTGATAAAGCAAAGCTGCCAACTTACTTCTGGGTTGAAGCTGTGCAAGCTGCTTGTTTCACACAGAATGCTAACTCAAAAACAAGCATAGTAAAACACCATATGAGATGGTGAAAAATAAGAAGCCGAACCTGAAATACTTTCATGTGTTTGGATGTAAGTGTTTTGTTCTTAAGACTCATCCAGAACAGCTTTCCAAATTTGCTTGTCAAACCCTAACAATCAAATAGGGGGAGATTATAAAGCATAATGTAATGTAATATGTAATAGAGAAAATATATAACTCAACTAGGATAAAAGATAAATAATATTAACTCTATACAGGGATCGTGAAAGTTGAAGAACGGGCTCCAACAAGGATCAAGTCACTGAAAGAAGTTCATTAACATGATCAAGCCTCAGTGACTGAATAAGATGTACAGATGATTCAGTTGAAGGGCCAAAAGATTACAGTGGTCTTAAAGACATGATACAAAGACCATGAGTGAATGTTAGTCGTCTGTGAACCAGAACAGTTGCACTAGGCGTCAACACTTCACAAAGGAATCGAAGTATCTAACTCAGAAAAACTGTTAAGAGGTATGGTTGATTTTAGAACAGTATTGATATCCTCTACTTGATTGGAAGCTGAATATTTAAGGATGTCAAATTAAGAGGAAAGTGAAAAAGCACTATTTATGAATAGTAATCGAAATTACTATTCATGAATAGTAACCAAAAGTATTATGAAAGATGATGAAAGTAAAAAAGCACTATTCATGAATAGTAACCGAAATTACTATTCATGAATAGTAACCAAAAGTACTATGCAAGCTGGGTCCCACCTGTTTGATTTTATAACTTTTAAAAATCAAAAGTTCAGTAGGTTTGAAAATTCGGCTGTTGAAAAATGAGGGTTAGGCAGCAACTGACATCATCAGTTACGTAATTTAGCAGCATAGTGATTTTCTAAAGTCTATAAATAGGCTGCTTGTATTTCATTTCAAAACACACCTCAACACACAACTTTCTATTCTCTCTCTTATATCTTCTCTGTGTAAGCTGCTAGACAGTCCATCTAGTAAGAAAGCCGGCTTAGCCCGCTTTCAGGAAGTGTTGGGTAGAAGGTCCTCGTGCCTAAACTATCCTAGGAGTGTTTGATTTTGTAGCTGATCCATAAGATTAGATTGTGTAGCAAACCTCCGGGTTTTATCTATTCAAAGATATTTCCCAAACAATTGTGTTATTTCGATTCAGTATTTTTGATTTCATATTCACATCAAAAATCGAAATATTGCTAAATAACGTATTCAACCTCCCTTCTACGTTATTCCGGACCTAACATACTAATTAGCAGAGGGCATTCAGGCTCATTTTTCACTAACAAACACATATTGTCAAATTGACAAATTGTAAATATGTATTTTACAGTCAGCATTATACATGATTTGAATCAATCCAACAAATTAATTTTCAAACCAAATTAAAAAATATAAAAGTCTTACAAATGGTTTTTTTAACTTAAATATTATTCAGCGATAATGCAAAGAACAGGACACTTAAAACACATTATGATTTGTACCACACATTCATTTTTTTTCGTTTAACCACAGATAACATAGTACATTTGCTCAATAAATTATCTCTAACAAAGTGCAAAACATTTTCATTTGTTTCAAACAAAGTTATAACTTTTTAATTCCATGCGGAAAATTTAATAAACTACTAAATACTGACACACATTTAGCAGAACAGGGGATGTCAAGTACCAAAGTGATTGACACAAAAACCACATTGTGATGCATTTTTTCACTTCGCCAAACATATATCCACCCCACCAAATTGTATTTTATTTAACAATATCACTCACCAAACTATCAGCACTTCCCATTTGCTAATTACACTCAATTTAACAGTCAGGCCCTACTGAAACATATATATCTTCACACAAATATTATATATGTCACACATATCAACATGCAAGACAATATCATTCATACCACCCATTAGACATGTACTGTCAAATATAGTTGCTCAAACAACAACAGTACTTACAAAACACAAAATCCCCATATATGAAAATTCATTACACTTATTTTTGCACAAATCAATCCAAAACTTGAGGAAAACCCTAATTTTGATGTCAATACATTGCAGAACCCAAAAAAAAAAAAGAAATACAATATCTTGATTCATTCATATTGCCCAGTTGACATGCAAGATCAAATATAATTCCTCGCAATAAAACGGTACTTAAAAACACAAACTTCCAATATTTAAAACTGCATAACACTCATTTTCGCACAAATCAATCGAAAACATAAGCAAACCCCAAAATTTGGTTTCAATAGATTGGAGAAAATAATCAGAAAAAAGGATCATAATGTCAATGGAGATTTACCTGAACTCATTATCAAGTACTGCAAAAAACAAGAACAAATTTCGTCTCCAGATGATTCTCAGATCGTTAAACTCTCTGTGCCTCACTTTCTCTCACTTGCAACACATAATTAATTGAGGATAACTTTCGTTGTATTTGGAGAGGAATGCGGGATATACATATTTTACTTTCCGTATGTAGTTAATTAGCCACTACTTTTGTTTTAAAATTTAAAAATTATACTATCATTTTAATTTCACAGTCGTCGGATGACATGAGTATTGAATGGTGGAAGATGTGGTCTCTATGGTCTCCAATTAAAATTGGTCTCCATAGAGCCCAACTCATATGTACCATTATAATAAGCAAAAAGGGAACCCCTATTTTTGGTTATCTCATTCATTAACAACAGTTGGATCTCCATCTCAAATAAATAATGATTGTTTGATATGATAATATTAAAAATTGTTATATTCGGAGGTCTAAGTTTCGATTCTCGCTAACAATATATTTATTTATATTTAATACTAATAGTTATTTTACACAAAGTATGTCGAATCATTCCAAAAACATACTAAAATTAATATTTATAATATTATATTACATTATAATTAAATTATAAAAATTTAAAAGTACCCGTGTTTTACATGGACTATAAGTTAGTACATATTAAGAATTGTATGATGAGTATTATTCATATTGATGATATGTCTTTTTATCATTGTTCTAAAGGAAATTGTGTTATAATCTATACCATATATTTATATGCCACAAAACATCCTCTTCGTAATACTCTTTGTAATACTCATATGATTTGTGCATAAATAAAATAATTTATAAATTAAAATAATAATTTTATAATATAGTATGTATGAACCGAAAATGTATAAATATATTTAAAAATATCTTTTTAAATCATAAAAATACACAAAATTTATATGAATCGGTAAATCCTATATAAAAGGGTAGGAAGTCCATAGTTGCAAAAGGTGTGGAGGCCTCAAGTACACCATTCAAAACATAAACCTCTCCTCCTACCTTATCCCCTCTTCTTCAGCCCCCTATCTATCTTTCTTTCATACAGCCATGGCTTCTTCTTCGTCAATCATCAACATCTCCTCTTCAATCATTCACCAAACCCCTCTTCAAGAATTCTCAAGAAAACCCACTTCAATCTTTCCTTTTTCTTCACAAAAATTGGCTCATTTCTCATCTTTAAAAGCTTCTTTTTCACGTTTAAAACAGTCTAATAGATGTGGGTGTACTTCATTTGTTGCGTCTGCAATTGCTACACCTAATTCTTCTGTGTTGAGTGAAGAGGCTTTTAGGGGTCTCGGTAGGTATGAAAAAGATGATGACTTGAATGTGAGTGAGAGTGAGTATGAAAGTGATGAGTATGAAAGTGATGGTGGGTTTGTGGGAAGTGATGTTAGTAGTGATGAACTTGAGATTACTAAGTTGGGTTTGCCTGAAAAGCTTGTTCAGACTCTTGCTGCTAGAGGAATTGCTCAGCTTTTTCCCATTCAAGTTTGTACCTTTTTCCTTCTTTTTTTTTTTACCGTGCTTAATGTATATGAATGGTATATGAATGTATCTGTGTGTGTTTAGTATGGTTTTTCCCATTCAAGTTTATATCTTTTTTCCTATCTGCTATGTTATTCTCTCTCTCTCTCTCTCTCTCTCTCTCTCTCTCTCTCTCTCTCTCTCTCTCTCTCTCTCTCTCTCTCTCTCTCTCTCTCTCTCTCCCTCCCTCCCTCCCCCCCCCCTTCTCTTTCTCTCTCGTGTGTGTGTTTAGTCTGGTTTTCCCCAGTCAAGTTTGTGTCTTTTTGGCATATGGTTTATGTATGTGTATATGTTGTTTAGAATGTCATTTGATGTATGATTATATAATAGTATTTGAAATTAGACAGGGATGGAGTGTGTTGAGAATGAATTCGTTAACTGGAGTACTTAAGAATTATTGTTTATTATTGTGGTGTATTATGCCAAGTTATACCTGACAATTATATAAGAAGATAAGGTTACTTAGTTATGGTGATTAACAACTTTGCTTAAGAAAATGATTGTTCTTTTACTTTCCACAGGCTACTTACAGGGTAGGTATCTTAATCTTGGATTCATCATGAGCAATGCAAAGTTTATGATTTGATTATATGATGCAAAAATATGCCCTTTTTCTCTTACAATTGTTCAATAATATCCAACCGCTATAAGTTACAATCTAGTGTAATTATCTAGCTATAGATTGATACCTAATGGTCGGTATGCATTTTAGTATTTTGAAGTTTAAGAAAGTTTTAATTTAACGTTGGACAATGTAAAAAGAGGTTATGTTTTTATTTAAACAAATTTGAGTTAATGCAGTAAGATAGCAACAACTGGAGTGCCTAGTTTCAAGTGTTTTTCTTGCCAACCTTTATAATTTTTCTGCAGTTCATTAGTACTTCAATTATTTGTTTAACCTCTCCTTTCCGTGCTCTTTATTTTTACACGGTGCGTGTGTTTACATTGACATATTCTCATATAGCTGTAACTTCTTTCTTTACTTCCCTTGTTCATGTAGAGAGCTGTACTAGTGCCTGCACTGGAAGGAAAAGATATAATTGCTCGTGCAAAGACTGGAACTGGGAAAACACTGGCATTTGGTATTCCGATCATCAAACGTCTTACTGAGGATGACCAGGAAAGAGGGTCTCAGAGGTACGTATTCATACAAGTTGGAAATTACTTAAATAATATTGTGCATGTAATCCTGTTTTCCTAATCCCGTCTGTGTCTTTGAAGGCGGTCTAGGCTTCCCAGGGCATTGGTTCTTGCACCAACAAGGGAATTGGCAAAGCAAGTAGAAAATGAAATCAAGGATTCTGCACCTTATTTGAACACAGTTTGTGTTTATGGAGGAGTCTCATATACCCAACAGCAAAGTGCACTCGCACGTGGAGTTGATGTTGTTGTTGGAACTCCAGGTAGAATTATTGATCTAATAGAACGTAACACCCTCAAATTGGGGGAGGTTGAATTCTTGGTCCTTGATGAAGCCGATCAAATGCTTGCTGTCGGTTTTGAGGAAGCTGTGGAGATCATTCTAGAAAAGATTCCTGTGAAGAGACAAAGTATGCTTTTCTCCGCAACAATGCCTAGTTGGGTGAAACAACTTTCAAGAAAATATTTAAATAGTCCCATGACCATAGATCTGGTGAGTGCTTGCTTTACTTCGGTTTTCTTTTGGCAGTCATTTGTTTATTTTATAAGATGTATCATATTGGCCGTATGACATGCATATATTGTTATCAGAGTTTTCTTATCTAGTTTTGTGTATGGTCCTCTGGTATGTTCTTTGACTATTGTCACTAAGACATGAAATCAGTTTTATTTTATTAAAGAAGCGAGATGTTGACGTATATAGAAACGAACAAGTAAAGTCGTCCATTAAAATAATGCCTCTGTGGATATGTTTTTATTTAGCAGAAGGTCTGTTGGCACAATGAACTTGAGTTTTTGTTACCTAATATTTGTTTATAATTACTCTATAGGTTGGTAATCAAGATGAAAAATTGGCAGAGGGGATCAAACTTTATGCCTTAGCATCCACTTCAACGTCAAAGCGTGCTATTTTGAGTGATCTTGTAACGGTATGATTTTGCAGACTTTTAATTAGATTTGATTTCTTTATTGTTCATTAAAATGAATTATCATTATAGTAGTTAACCACATCTCTAAAAATATAAAAGTTTTGAGTTTGGCTTTATCTTTCGCACGACTCAGGTGTATGCAAAGGGTGGGAAAACTATTGTTTTTACACAAACCAAACGAGATGCTGATGAAGTCTCATTAGCATTGACAAATAGCATTGCTTCAGAGGCTCTGCATGGTGATATATCTCAACACCAGAGGGAGAGAACTCTAAAAGGATTTAGACAGGGAAAATTTAATGTGCTTGTTGCCACTGATGTTGCATCTCGTGGGCTTGATATTCCCAATGTCGATTTAGTAAGTTGACTATGTTTCCATAATCTCATTTTAATGGTGATGCCGTGATGGCATATATTGATGTCATGTTTTTTTGGTTTGGTATATTATTTGTTACGTTAGATTATATAAACATATAATTTTCTCTGAATATTGAGTCTAATCAATTTAGGAATAACTTGGTTACAGATTGTTCTGCGGTTCAATTTCTTAAAGTTTTTTTGCATCTTCAAGTATCATCCTACATAACTTTTAAAAGGAATGAAAATAGATGTTTGATGAGTACGAGATGAGCTAATGAATTGACCTTTATTTTTACCAAGCAAACAACTAATATTCCTTTTCAGAAGGAATGATCATTCTGTCCAAGTGAGCCCAGTTTATATTATTTTTCATTTCAGGAATATTCATTGCAAATCATACTATTTAACACTAGGGCCAGAACAGTTATGTGCCTGAATGTCCAATCTTTTATTCATTGCAATAGTAGATCGTTGTGCTTGTACTGTACACTTTTGTATCATACTATTTAACACTAGGGCCAGAACAGTTATGTGCCTGAATGTCCAATCTTTTAACAACAGTGAGCTTTTAGTCCTTGCTCAGTGGTTTTGGGTATAGTAATTAGTAATGTTATTTTGTGCTTGAATGGTGTTTGATTAGGCAATACAAGGAGTTTTGCTGATTTTTGCAAGTGCTACATTCTCACAATAATCCCCTGAATTATTTGTAATACGACTAGTGCGCACTTTCGCATTTGACATAATGTAACTCTTAGTTTTGATCCTATTTTCCCAGATTATCCATTATGAACTACCTAATGACGCGGAGACGTTTGTTCATCGATCTGGCCGCACGGGACGTGCAGGAAAAGAAGGTTCTGCCATTTTGATGTACACTAATAGCGAGAAGAGAAAAGTCAGATTTATTGAGCGTGATGTTGGATGTAAGTTTGAGCTTATTAGTCCACCAGCTGTTGAAGAGGTATTAGAGTCATCAGCTGAGCAAGTTATTGCCACCCTTGGTGGAGTTCATCCTGGGTCGGTGGAGTTCTTCACCCCAACTGCACAAAAATTGATTGATGAACAGGGGACTAGTGCTCTTGCTGCTGCAATAGCACAGTTGAGTGGTTTTTCGCGTCCTCCCTCATCTCGATCTCTGATTTCGTATGAACAGGTTAGTTATTAAATTTAGTAGCTTAAAAAGTAAGCAAGCTGTCATTAAATCATTAAAATATTTTTGGCATATTACTCGAGGTTTGTGTATAATGCTAGAGTAGTATGTGAAATGTCACAATTTTTCTATGTTTAACTTTGTGATTCTCTCAGCCTATTTTTTTGTATAGCGTTATGCAGGTTCATTGATTATTCTGTTTTAACTTCAAACTTCTGTTTTAGGGAAAAGTCACACTTCAGCTGACACGTGATCCTGCTTATGCTAGAGGGTTCTTATCTGCTGGATCTGTCATTGGATTTTTATCTTCAATATACACAACAGCAGCTGATGAGATTGGAAAAATACACATGATTGCAGATGAAAGGGTGTGTATAATATTAAATTGATATATGGCTTGATGCTGATTCTTTTATAAAATATCTGTATCTTATTTGGACTTGTCCATTTCAATATTTGTAGGTTCAAGGTGCTGTTTTCGATCTGCCTGAGGAGGTTGCTAAAGAGTTGCTTGATAAGCAAATACCACCTGGGAACACCATTACTAAGATTACCAAGGTTAATTTCTTGGAATGTTTTTATTATTGTTGTGGTCAATGCATACATTTGTTGTCCCTTTTAGTATGATAGACTTATTTGCTGGGTGCTGTTTAATTTCACTGTTATATATAGTAGCTCCCTGCACTCCTTTTTTACTGTTAATCTGATTTTGAATGTTAATTGCTAATAAAGTTTGACTTTTTTGTACAGTTGCCTGCTTTGCAAGATGATGGGCCATCAAACGATAATTATGGCAGGTACTCGAACAGAGGGGGTGGTATGCGAGGAGGATCTAGGGGTGGCAGGGGTTATGGTAGCTCCCGTGGCAGGAGTGGGGGTCGATTTTCTGATGGTGACGGCGAGAGGCGAGGTGGTGGCTGGGGTGCCGGTCGTGATGGTGCACGAGGTGGTAGCTGGGGTGCCGGTCGTGATGGTGCACGAGGTGGTGGTGGTAGTAGTTGGTCAAGAACTTCAAGAAGCAGCGGCGGGAGTGATTGGCTGATCAGTGATAGAAGATCTTCACGCTCACCATCTTATGGAGATAGCGACAGGTGTGGTAGTCTATTTTCATGAATGTGTAGATATGACAATTGACAATACATTACATAATTTCCCCCCTCCATTTGTTCCTATATGACTCTGTTATCACTTGAAACTGCTTTACATCTTTTCAATGACTTCATTATAATATGTGATCATATATATCCATGTTATGTGACCTTTTCAAATATGTTGTTACCAGGAGCTTTGGGGGTGCATGTTTTACCTGCGGACAGTCTGGGCATAGGGCATCAGAATGCCCCAAGAAGCTAGGTTTTTAGATATTGATACGACAATGCTGTTGCTGTTGGCTTGTAATTGGTGAAAGACTACCACTATTTCACAACCATTCGTTCTGTCTCCTATATCTTTATTCACCGGAAGATGATCAAGGGGTGCAAAAAGCTCATAAAATCTGATGCTGGACAATATTAGGAACTGTGATGCAGCTTCACTGTTCTCTCCTCCAGTTCTTCATGCTCCAAACACAAAGCAATCAAACTACATGGTATATGGGTTTAATGTGATATTGCTTTGCTGATTTTGGCATATTTAGTGTTCACCTTCATATAAACTAAACTTAATTGCTGAGGCAATAGTATATTTTCGAAATTCGTTGTTTGCTTTTGTACTCTCTGTACTTAAGAAACTTAGGTTGAATAGATTAGGTGTTTAATCTTTAATATGTGCTTCTGGCTAGATATTGAACGATAATTATCTCTGGTTTTCAACGACTGTTTGGAATTAGCAAACAATATAATTTATATGGTATGATTGACTTCTTTACCGTGAGGGGCTGCATACTTGGCGATTGTACTGTGTGATAAATTATGTACTTGCTCCTTTTTCACATGTATTTAACATTCTTACGGTACTTGAAAACACAATCAGAGCAAGTAGGAAAATGTTTAAACTTTCAAATTAAATGCACGTATCCAATGTGCAAGGATTGGAGAAAATGACCAAAATGCTTCGTTTTGGTGGTCAACTGCCCAAAATACCCGTTTTCAAAGTTGTGACCCTCACTACCCACGGGACACGCTACTGGCAAAGGCGTGTCCCAAGTTCATTTTTTCCCCCCAATTTTTGCTAAGTTGAGCAGCTCTCCCCCTTCCCCTCGACCGGCGACTTGCTCTCCCCCTCCCCTACCTTTGTTTCGTCCATCTCCAATCAAGATGAGCACACAAAAATGGTGGCCACACCTTGCTCATCATGTTAAGCTATCATGTTGTTGAAATCGGATCCCGTAGTTGTGTATTTGATGAAATCGAAAAACGAAATTGGAGATTAGCTTCGATTTGGGTGTTTAAAATCGGAGATTGGAATCGACTAATTAATGGCATAGGGTTGTAGAGGACGATGAGACGATTGTGGTGGTATATAGAACTCAACGGAAAATTGAATGAGATGGGAGAACGAAACAATCGAAAAAACGGCGAAAAATCATCCGGCGAATCGCTCGGCGAGAGCTCTGGAGAAGACGATGATGACGTAAGATACGCATCTGGAGAATGCGTATCTTACAATACGCTTCTCCAGAATGCGTATCTGCTGCTACAGTAGTCGTTATATACGCCTTTCCCAGTGGCGTGTCTCAAGATGCTCTGCTCCCAGTGGCGTGTCTCAAAATGTTCCGTTCCCAATGGCGTATCTCAAGATGCGCCGCTTATCCTGTGGGTATTCAGGACCATCTTTTTGGATCTGGGTATTTTGGTAACCCCTCCCCCAAAATGGGGTAGAAAGAGCCATCACGATAAGGCAAAAAAATATGGTTGGTTTTTATTGTTTGCATTCTAATATTTATTTGTTTTCACCATATAAACGACTAGAGTGCAGTAGGTGTTCTAGCCTTCCAGACAGTGGTATTATCTAAAACATTTAAAAATGGGTGGTGATATATGCACATTCCAATTGATGGTTGCATACCATAATCATATTATTTGATAATAATGTCCTCAACCTCAATACTAAGCTTAATTTCTCATATTTTGTTCTTATTCAAAATCAAGGAAGTGCTTTCTCGTATTTTAATATTATTTAACTAATAAATACATTTTACAGCTTAGCATATTGTGATAAAATTAATAATATGAATATTTTATTTTGTTACAATTATACTGTTATTTATATGTAATAAGTTTCATATTAACACCATTTACTCAAATAAGTGCTGACCCACTAGTTTTATTCAAAATTATTACTTCCTCCTCCTAATTTATTATAATATAGTCAAAGTTATGCTTAAAAAATTTGCTTAAGGAATCGAATAATAAGTGCTAAAATATGCTTCCGCACTTAACTTCACCTTTTTCGGAACAAAATATTTATTTATGATTATATAAATTAAAATTGCATCATTATAGTATCTTTTTAATTAAATATTATGAAATGTGAAACCAATTAATTTAACAAAAAATATCAAATAAATGTATTTATATTTTATACATACCATTATCATTAAGTAGCACATTATTGATTTTGTTTATAATTATATAACATATTAATTAAGTCAATAATTATCAGTTTTTACATTCAATATTATCAAAATATGCAAACAAGAAATATATTTATAAAATTGTAGAAATACATATAAAAGTTAAAAGTTTAAGTGTGATAAAAATACTTTATATAATGATAAATAACTAAATAAATTTTAGGAAAATTCTCAATGGTACCACTGTATTTTTGGCTTTTGCCAGTGATACCATTATGTTTTTGACTCCTCTAAACGGTACCCTTAACAAATTGACTTTTTAACAGAAATACCATTATGTTAGAAAAACGTTATCAAAACGTTAAGTAGGGTTTGGGACCAATATTCAACCTTTTTTCTTGTTGCATACTGTAGCGCATGGCCGAGATTGTTCTTATATTTTTTTAACAGATTTGGGACCAACCAGTATTCTTCAAATATATTTTAGGGAAATTCTCAATGGTACCACCATACTTTTGGTTTTTGCCAGTGGTACCATGTCCTTTTGACCATACTTAACGTTTCTACAACATTTTTTTAACAAAATGGTATTTCTGTTAGAAAGTCAATTTGTTAAGGGTACCGTTAAGAGGAGTAAAAAACGTGATGGTACCACTGGCAAAAGTCAAAAGTACAGTGGTACCATTGAGAATTTCCCTAAATTTTATTCATTGTTAGGGATTTTTTAGCCTAAATGAAAATTAGAGATGTGCAACTATAGGGTGTGCATTCGTCCAGAGCGGGGTGCAAATATATATCAGAAGTTTCCATATACAGTCATTGCTGGTGGTATTGTGCAAATTCGTCTATGTGATTCTTTATATATCCACTTTCCGCTTGCTATAGCTTTTACTCTTAATCGAAAGACCTCCTAACGGCCATCTCACTTTGTCTTCAATAGGACCTTTTTTTTTTCTTTTTTTTTTTTTGCTAAATTTCAATATTACCTATTTCACTTTGTATAACCTAAAATTCCAACAAAATGCTACTGTTAACGCAGTTTAATTTATTTGACTACATGCAGTTTACTTCCGATGTTTGCATTCATGATTGCAGATGGAAAGCCTGTGTGGCTTACCAATGGCAAAGAAATAAGTTTTCAAAATTTTAACAGAATTGGAAGAGAGCCATTGTTTATACATTAGTAACGTACTAGAGGTAACAACGGGGAATGTAGTACAAGGGAAAATGTACTGCAGGGCCACCACAGTACAATAGTTCAGGGCCTAAAGGTGTATGTATATTTCCTATGTCATAAATCTTGTTGCCAAATTTCATGTCTTTTTACATCCCATACCCTTAAAGTTGTATGAAAATTACTTACACAATACCATCAAGTCATAATAAATCCTATTATTGACAAATAATGACAAATCATTATTGAATTTTTTGAAGTCAGAAAAGACAAATAAGGAAAGAGACACAACCTATGTGTCGGTTACGTGTTTTATTTCAAGTTTGAAAGAGGAAATTTTGAAACCACGACCAGTTGAAAGAGGAGCATGTGAGTTGCAGTGTTCCTCCACCACCAACTGCTACTCTCTTCCAAATTTGTCACTTTCCCGAAATGATCAAACCAGAGACGTGAATTAAGGTATTTTTGTACAATCACAATTCAAACTTCTCTTTGTCTTACTCTATATGTGTCACGATAGCAGTAGTTGTGCTCTTTGATATGTATTGTTTTGAAATTCAAAAACTCAAAACAAATCCGAGAGTGATGAAAGAGGTTCTTTCATCTCTTATTTGCTTCCTTCAATTTTTTGAATCTAATATCTCAAGATACCATAATGCCTAACTTTCTTCCTTTATTTTGATTTTTTTTTTCCAGCTTAATTATAGCCATTTGAGATTGGATAACTTCACATCATTTCAATCTGATCTTGGTATGCATTTGAAGCTCTGTGTATTGAGTGATTATACATGTATATTTTAGTTTTTTATGGATTTTATTATGGGTTTTGTGTTTTGATGTTTTTTTGCAAGAGTTCCTGTACTGCTTGTTTTAGGTTATTATGGATTTTGTGTTTTGATCTAATATGTTTTCTTTCCATGTTCATATACTGTTTAAACTGTTTTAAAGATTTGAGACCAAGTTAGCTTTTAAGAACTTATGTAGTGTTTATTTTGCGTTTTGGTGTCATGTTTTTTAGGCATTCATGATAGAAGGAGGGTTAGAAAAGAAGATGGGAACAAAGAGAATCAAACTGTGACAAGGTCTAAAACACAGAATGGTTCAAGGCAATGTAAGTTTGCATCATACTGTTGCCTATGACTAAATATGATATGGTTTATCTTTGTTCATTTTGAATGCATAATAGACTTATATTGTTGTTTTTGTCCCTTTTTAGGCTTGACTGATTTGAACAAAGAGAACTTAGCTCATACTCCTACCACATCATCCATTGTTGGTAATACATACTCATACCCCAATATGTTGATATAATTTCTGCCTTTGTAATAAATACTCCCCCACTCCCAGTTTGATATTCAAGAAATAATGTATCAAATCCTTATTTAATGCAAGTGAGGTGTTTGGGGTTGCAAACACCCCTTTGCCTAAAAGAGGTGTAAATGCTAAGGGAGTGGATTACCATAATCTTACTCTTACTGCTTCATCCATTACTCAAAGGGGTGTACTCACTAATATATCTAATCATCAACCACATTCCACAGGTAGTTGTCTTTAAATCATTTCTTTTATGACACATCATTATGGTGAATGAAAAGAGTTTCTAATTTTTGGTGGCAGGGTCTTATAAAGATTTGAACGCAATTGTTAATGTATCCTTATTTAATGCAGGTGGGTGTTTGGGGTTGCAAACACCCCTTTGCCTAAAAGAGGTGTAAATGCTAAGGGAGTGGATTGCCAAAATCTTACTCTTACTGCTTCATCCATTACTCAAAGGGGTGTACTCACTAATATATCTAATCATCAACCACATTCCACAGGTAGTTGTCTTTAAATCCTTTCCTTTATGACACATCATTATGGTGAATGAAAAGAGTTTATAATTTGTGGTGGCAGGGTCTCCTACAGTTTTGAAACCAACTGTTAATGTAGTGCAGAAAAAGAGCAAGAGGCAAAGGCATAATATTGCATCAGAAAATGGTCCAATTTTACTTTCTATAGCTTCCTATTTTTCATTCCCAGTGCTATATTACTATGCTATCAGAATTTGTTATGATTGTACTATATGAAAGCTTATGTTGACTGTTATATCTCTTACAGTAGGCAGTGGAGTTGAATGTCTAACCACAGAGGAAATAACCAAAAAGAGTAGGCGTAAGATTACACCAAGAAGAATAGCTGAGTCTACTTCTCATCTTTTCATAGATGAGGTTCTTGATGAGCAGGACGATGAACCTGTTATTAGTGAACCTTCAAGTCCATTATCTGTTTATAAAGATGCAGATTACTATGGAAATGCTGGTAATTCAAAATTTAAATTTAATTCAATGTCATTGTGTATACTGTTCTTTTTTGCTTGCCTGTAACTGTTGTTATTTTTTGATGGTCAGAATTTGGTAGTGATAGCAATGGTGAAGATATCATTTTACCTGAAGAAGGCATTGTTACCTGTAAAGGTAAAATCTCTGTTCAGATATCAGCATTAAACTTAAATTTTGTTCACCTCTGTTTAGAGAAGAACAATTATAGTTTTGGCGTTGTGAAACTATTTGCTGACTTACCTCCCAATTTCAATGTTTTGTTTTAGGTTATGTTAGTTTGGATCCGCCAACGGAAGTGTGTAAAAATTGTCATGCTATTTTGTGGAAGGAGGAGAGAGTGAACAAAAATGTAAAACGTGGCCTTCCTGAATTCTCAATCTGTTGTTCAAAAGGTCAAATACGCCTTCCCAAAACACCTCGAACTCCTGCTTATTTGATGCAAATTTACAATGATCCACAGCGGTGCAACAAGTTCAAAAGGTTGATTCGTTTGTACAATGCTATGTTTGCTTTCACCTCTATGGGTGGTAAGGTCGACCATTCCATAAACAATGGTGGTGCACCTTACATTTATCGGCTAAATGGTCAGAACCACCATGTCTTTGGCACTCTAATTCCTGATGATGGTGGGACCCCCAAGTTTTATCAGTTGTACATTTATGAAACTGAGAATGAAGTTGAGAATAGAATGGCATGGGTTAGTGTAGAAGATGGTGAGGCAGTTGATACTGAGACTGTACAAGGATTGCTGCAAATGTTGGATGAATATAATGAATTAGTAAAATACTTCCGTATGGCGCGTGATCGGTTCAAAGAGCAGCCTGTCCAGGATCTTAAAATTGTGATGAAAGTTAGTCATGCTGTCACTGGTCGTGAGAATTTTATTGGTCCATCTAATGAAGTTGAAGCAATCATGGTTGGCGACTTGGAGAACACCTGTGGTGAGAGAGATATAATTATTGACTGTAAAAGTAAGGGTCTTACACGTATATCGAATATTCATCCCAAACTTATGGCATTACAATATCCACTTTAGTTTCCAACTGGTGAGGATGGGTACCATGATGATATTCCATATGTTCAAAATGCACAGAATAAAGGGAAGAAGCGGAAGAGGATAACGCAGAAGAAAACATAGAATAAAGGGAAGAAGCGGAAGAGGATAACGCAGAAGGAATTTTATTCCTACAAATTACATGTTCGTTATGATGAAGGTAATTCTATTGAAATTCTATCCTTTTGAGCTTTTGAATGACTTTTGTTTTGTACCAATGTCATAGATAAAAAAACACATTGCTTTGTATTAATTTCCAGGTAATACTCCAAGGCTTGGTGGGTGGCTGTTTCAACAATACATAGTTGATGCATTTTCATCCATTGAGTAGGCACGTCTCTGGTGGTTTCGCACACACCAAACACAACTACGTCATGATCTTTATGACAATCTCAAAAAGAGCGAGTGAAATGGACTGAATGATACAAGTAATATTGGTAGAGGTTTCATACTTCCTGCAAGTTTTTTATGTTCGAAACGATACATGCAACAACACTTCCAGATGCGCTTGCTATTTGTCGGAAAATTGGTCATCCGGACATTTTCCTTACTGTGACCACTAATCCTATGTGGGATGAGATTCTTGAAATGATGAAATGCACTCCTGGTTGCAATGTTGTGGACTCTCCAGATATAATAGCTAGGGTTTTACAGCTTAAATTTGAGCAGCTGATCGAGGATATAAAGAAAAAAAATTATTTTGGCACTTGTGTTGGAAGTAAGTTATTTCAGAATTTGATAATTTATGGATTAATATATTGTTTCTATGTTTTTATTTGATATACGAATCTTGAATTATCTCTACAGTTATGTATGTTGTTGAATTTCAAAAGCGTGGTCTGCCGCATGTTCGTTTGTTGATATGGTTGGATGGAGAGAGTAAGAAAAATTTGAATGCAAATGTTGATAGTTTTGTCACAGCTGAGATTCCTGATCCGGTTGTCGATCCAATTGGTTATGCTACTGTTAAAGCCTTCATGATACATGGACCGTGTGGATATCATTAACCTAAATCTCCATGCATCATTATAGAATAACATCAATTCACCCAAATTGCCAATTGTCATTGTGTTTTTTTCAACTTTACCATGCCATATACGATTCGGAGGAACATGCAAACGGACATTGTCCGGCAACTTTGAAGCGTGTTCACCAACAAAACCAATTGGGAATTTCTACATGCAAACAACGAAGTAATGACTACCAAAATATATATCCCAAACAGAAATGAACAAATTAATACTAAAATAATACTAATCAATTGGCCTTTACAATCAGACGATGCATAATTTGTGCACATGAATTTGATTTCACCAATTTTGAAAGCCATTATTGTATAAACCTATGTCAATCCAGAAGAGTACATAAATTAAAGCAATCTTAGAAAAGATGAAAAGCATACATTACTAATTTGGTGAAAGATTAAACGAAGGCATAATAAAAACCTGCAGATGGAAATTGACCAAGCGAGAAGAGATGATGCTTTTTAGACTTTGGAGTGGTCTACAATGTCGAGGGGAGTTGATAGTGGAAATGTTATGACCGGTACGAATTTGAAGCAGTTACTACTTTGTGTAGACAAATTATAACTACCACTTTAATTGGATATTTAAGAAATGTGAGTTTTAAATCGAAATAATATTTAAATTAACTCTATTATGTTGGGACTGAAAAAAAAAATTAATCGAGATTATTAATTATTGAGTATTAATTTATCGAGTTTTTACTGTATGGAACTGAACATATATACGTTTCTTAGTAAAAGAATGGAATATATTTCCTTAATTTAATTTTATACGTCTTATGAAATTTTAAAAAATATGCGATCTGTTTATCAAAAGGTCAACATAAACATTTCCTATTATATCTAAATTAAAATAAATTTCCAACATGTTTAAAAATTAATATTAAAATCTTTGTAACTATCATATTTTGTCTTGTCTACATTCGTTTTTTTATATATCATAGTTTATATTAGTTGTCAAATTAACAAGGTCGTTCTAAGTTTTTTAAAGACCAAACAAAAATTTAAGTGTAGAGTCAACAACGTATAATATTTAATTGATTTTCAATTTTGTATTGAATATAGCACAATGACTCAAAAATAATAAAATATTAAAAATAATGAAGCCGAAGCGTAGCTGGCAACATACTAGTACCTATATACTGCAGGTTCAATCACTGGCATTATAAACGACATTAGCCTGCAATACTAATTACTCTAGCAATGCAAACTAGATGTCATAATAAAAAGTCACCACCAAGAAGATAATTTTAACTAATTCAGCAGCTTAAAGCTCATTGTCGATCTTACGAGTTCAAAATTACATTGTGAGGCTCAAGCGCTATTACTATCCATGTGATATTATTGCACCACACTAACATCCTAGCTATGTACCTTGCTAAACTTAAGCATGTCAGGTACTGAAGATTATCAAATTAAACTCATGCATGCAAAGAGTGAGATCGGCAAATTATTGCTTGCTCTATAGTTATTGCTTCTCGGAACAAGAGGCCAAAGTAGCAAAAATTTTCATGATAATACTACTGCAACTACGCCAATTCTGATGAACTTATGCCAGTAGCATTTACAGAATCACTTGAAGTCGGCGAAGGCTCGATAGTACTTGTCTGCTGAAGGCAGGAATAAGCAACCACTGAAGCTCCAATTGCAAGAGAGAGACCTAGGCCACCCCACAGCCACTTCTGCAGGGTCTTTCTCTTTTTGCGCTGCTTTCGTGCTACCTCTGAAAACGATCAATTGAAGGGTTATTCAATTTAAACTGTAAACACAACAAACAATCTTTCAATAGTACGAAAGTAGGAAGATAAACAACTCAACTTTCTATATTCAATATTTTTTTTTTTGGGCAACAACAAACAGATGTAGGTCTCCTTTGTCCGTAACTTTTAAAGTTACGTTATGTCTTAATCAAATCAACACAAACAAGATATTATACATACAGGTACATATACTCTATTTAACTGCAACTCCTACATGCATGCATCACATTTTGTTATATTTAATTCATTTCAACAATAAATTAAGACAATCAAGAAAAAACAAGATTGAGAAACACATATAACGACCAAGTACATCTGCTGTTAAAGTCAAAAAACAACCAAGTTATCTTGGCCATGCTAAAGAAATGAAGTAGTACACTTATCCGGCTTATAGTGATGCTTAACCACATAAGCTGAAGCATGCATCACTAATAGTGGCTAACATGTTATTATGTGAATGGTAACTACACCAGCCAGCTAAAGAATTTAGGCTACAAAAAGGTTTTTAAAGTGATGGCAGTAGCATCAAAATAATAATTTATCGCCGTACTTTTTGATAGACCACCATATAATAAGTAAAATATGGGCCAGAAAACCGAGAGCATATGAAACAAGGACATCTAATCAGTATAACACTAATCTCCTATCAGAAAATCTCCACTTTTGGATCTGAATAAGACGAGCCATACTGTATACGACTCAAGCTAGCAAGATTTAAATAACAGTATTTACCAATAACTTCCTGGTTCCTCTGGGACATCTCATGATTAACAGCCTCATAATATTGCAGTCGATCTCTTAATCGAGAAATCTCCTGATCTTTAGCTTTAAAGATTTCCTCCGCAGCAATCTCAGCTTCTGCGCGTGCTAAGCCCTGACCTATTGCTTCAGAAACAAATCTAGTTACAACAAGTTCCTGACAGAACTGCTCTATTGGACCAATCTCGAATTGCGTGCCAATAGA
Organism: Saposhnikovia divaricata; assembly: GCA_036435485.1. Lineage (NCBI taxonomy): Eukaryota > Viridiplantae > Streptophyta > Magnoliopsida > Apiales > Apiaceae > Saposhnikovia > Saposhnikovia divaricata. The sequence continues at coordinate 128,596,184 of CM071594.1, read as the reverse complement.
AGGTGCTGGAAATTTTAGTCCTGCCTGAGCCAAAAGAAGATCAGCGACCCTCTGCCATTGGCTGTACATCAGACCAAGAGCATCCTCAGCTACCTTTCTTTTTCCTATCTCATCAAGAAGACTCAATCTTGTGGCACGCATTTCTGACTCGAAACTATGGCAAGAATGTAGTGTACTTGACACAGACCCATCATGAGAGAAATCTGCAAGAAAATATTAACAATGTCAATAACATTTCGCAATTTCAAATTAGGAGCATAACACTAGGTATGAAGACATGAAGTGAAATATCATACATGATTTCAGTTTTAATCAAAGATATGCACAGATTTCAGCCGTGATTTATCTAAGAATGGATACTACTTATTAGCTTACAAGCCATATTCAAAAAAAAAGTAATCAGTTAAATAAGTGATCATTTTAAGATACCTTAAAGAAAAGAAGGTACCAAACCTAAAAATTATTCAAATAGAGTAAAACTACAGAGACCATCTATGCAGTTATGGCCAAATAAAAAAGAACCAGTGATGATAAAATTGGTCTGTTAATAGAAACATTGTATCCAAAAATAAACTGGAATTCTGCATCAAAAATAGGTCTGCCGAATTTGGTCTCAGAACTCACATTTCATCCCAAAATTATTCATAAACAGACGATTAGAATTTGTTCATAGCAACTAGCAACTAAATGAAAGATAAATTTGCCAGGTAATGCAAAAGAACTTTAATTATTTATAAGCGGAACAGAAACTTAAAAGGTAGAGGCAAAGTTAAATATTTATGAGTAATAACAAAGATGGATCTATTGTCCCTTAATTACTAAGTTCTCAGTCTCTTGCAGATTTAGATCTAAACTTGTAAAATCAAGACACGAACTTCCCCTGTTAATTTACATTTAAAGTTGTTGTCCAAAGAGTTGCATTTTACATCTTCTGTATGTAAACGATATAATTAAGATGGCCAGTTACTTCATTAAATCACAAAGGAGAAAAAGGAGCAACAGGAATACAACAAAGACTAGGTTACATGTATTCAAGAAGGAAGTGTCCGCACATCTTATGACCCTGGTAGAGAATAGGTTATTAATATTTTCATAACTACATAACCGTGAGCCCAAATAATTTTGATCCTATATAAAATCCAAACATTCTAGAGCGAAAACAGCTCAATATATCATGACAATGCAAACCCTAACCAACCCTTCTTTATTCCAAAAACTCCTTAAACGTTCATGCATGGACTACTAAAGCTAAGGCCCAAGTGGTATCCTAGTCAACATAAAACCATCATCAAGATGTCACACCAAATAAAAAACCTGATGACATTACCATGTCATACAATACAACACAGTCAGCAACAGCTGCCCAAATTCTAATCCCAAACTGAATGCAACAAAAACTCTGCAAACCACATCCTCACCCCCCCCCCCTCTTATGTTTTACCATATAAATATCAGTATAAATTTCCGTACTTATGACGCCCTAACACTTCTCAAGTTGTTTTAAGACAAACAAGTCACTTTTTTTCAATTTTAACACAAACAAGAAATCACACATTCAATTACCAATAGTCACAAACTCACACCAAAATACAAACAGTTAAAACTCAATAACAATTAACACAAACCTAACCAAAACAGTATACAGATCGTAAATTCAACAACACAAATAAACAATACACATGAATATATTTACAATTAACACATCATAATTTCAACAACAATTACTACAAATAAACACACATAAAAAGAAAACAAACATTCTCCAAGCTCACCATCATCAGCATCGTAAAATTCAACCGGATTCCATCCACTAACACTCCCCAAGTCCCTCACATCACTCGAACTCCCAACACTCAACGTATCGCACCTCGTATCCACAAACTCCTCACTCTCCTCCACAACCTCCCTCACCTCATCATCCTTCCTCACCTCCTCCCTCTCCACCACAACCTCCACCTCCTCAACCCTCTCCTCTTCCTTCCTAACCACAACCTCACTCCGCCGCCTCAATCCGCCTCGTCCTTTCCGATTCGCCACATACGGCGACGGCGACAACGATTCCGACGACGAGTACACAATCGGCGTCGGCTCCGGCGTTATATACAACGCCGGCGAGATGTTCACTCTGTTCCGACTCGGTTTCTTCACCTCCTCTCCAGCCTCTTTATCATCATCATCATCAACATCATCATCGCGTTTTTTCACCGATATTTTGGCGGAATCTCGAAATCGGGGTTCGAGCAAGCTCTCGAGAGCAATAGATGTGAAAGTAGGCATAGGTAAACGAAATGGAAACCCTAATTGACGTTACTATGTGTTTTAGTGTGTGTTTTTAGGGTTTAGACATTTGGTTTTGTGTTTTGTAAGTATAGGTGTAAGTATAGGTGGGGGGTGGGGTTCACAAGTTCCAACAGCTTAGGAATTGGGGGTGTATGCATAGGCGTGTGTGTTGGAGTATGTGAAGGAGTGGGTTTGTTTCTAGATGGTTTTTTATATGGGCGTTGGCTTTTTCTTCAAGTTTAATTCAGCAGATTACACGTGATGCCTCTCTCTTTTTGTTTTTGGGTTGGTGGCTCAACATTTTTCAAATATTTCTATTTTCAATTTTATGGTTGATATTTGTTCAAGTGTTGTCTATAGTCTAATGGCTCCAACATTTTGGAATATTTTATAATTACAATGTGATAATATAATTTTATGATCTTATAAAATAATAATTGTGTTCAGTTAACCATTTCAATGAAAAGATATAGAATAAAAATTATACTTTAATATTAAATGTATACATCAGATTAAAATATCAATCAATAAATATTATATGATCTTTTGCCCTCTCTCATCAAAGGACCTCACAACTTTTATAAAAGACTAGTCTATAACCCGTGCGATGCTCGGTTTTTTTAAATTTAAATAATATTTTAATAATTATTTATTTCATATATATTACTTAATATAATATTGGCATAATATATATTATTAAATAATAATCGTCTAATTAAATGATATATTATTCGAATTATGACTATATTTTGTCATAATAATATAAATATAAATGGAAGTATCATATATATTTATATTCAAATTTTTGTTGATTTATCATATTCAAATTATGATTCCATAATAATTTATAATATAGAATTTAGTATTAATTTTCAATTATGTGAAATTTTTATTGTTTATTATATGGTTTTGGTTTGTTTTCACTTTGTTGATTTATAATTTGTTGTAAATTTGTTAATAAATATGTGATATTAAAATTATTTAAATTGATTTTAAAAATATTTGGTATCCAAGTAATTGAAAGAGTCTAAAAAACTTGGGTGTATGTGAAGAATTTTAACTCAAATATAACTAAAAGAGTATGTTATTAAATATCAATTGAAGTTTAATTAAAAGAGTTTGTTATTAAGTTAAATATGTGGTTTATTTTTTGTAAAATAAAATTTTATATGTATTTTAATTTATTTTTTCATTTTTGGAAGGTGTTAACAAACTTTATGGAAGGTGTTAACCGACCGACCGACCAATCAATTATACCCTATTTCGCTTATAATAGTATAGTATAGATTTTAATTTAGACTTAATTGCACGAGGATGGCCTCAACTATTTTGTTTTGCACAAAAATGGCCCAAGTATAAAAATAGACAGTGTGATGACCAAACTATTTTTTTTTGAACAGATGAGTGTATTCAATTTGTGACTTAATTGCAGCAAGATGGCCGAACAATGTTTTTTTTAACACAAAAATGACCCAAAAATAAAAATAAACAACATTTTTTAGATTAATTTAGACGGAATGCAATCATCTGCTTAAAATAATACTTGGGCCATTTTTGTGCAAAAAAGAAATAGTTAAGGCCATCTTCCTGCAATTAAGTCTTTAATTTATTATTTCATTTTTGGAAGGTGTTAACAAACTTTTTGGAAGGTGTTAACCAACCGACCAACCAACCAATTATACCCTATTTCGCTTATAATAGTATAGTATAGATATGGAAAACAGTTTTTTTATTTTCAAATTTATTTAACTACTTTTCTTTTCTTATTTCTCTGTGACTTGAAGATAATATTTTCAGTTTGGAGATAACATTTACGGTTTACAATTGCCTTTCTCATTCATACTTAAGTGTCAAAATTGTCAGCTTAAGTTAGGCACCGTCCTTGAATATATACACTCTAGTATAGACTTATAACACCCTAGTATAGACTTTGGTGTCTTAGTTCTTCTATATATAGGATCTTCTCCTCATGTAATAATCATCTGAAATACAATTTCTCTCTTCCTCTCCTTGTTAACTCAGTTATATTCTAGATTTTGTCATGGTATCAAAGCAGGTTTAACATAGAAGAAGGAAGAAATCAAAATCAGAAGTTCAGAAAACCAGAACAACAAACAACAAACCCAGAAATACTCCTCTGTTGAAAAAACTCGAAATTCAAAACACATCCAAACACAAATATAATCATACTACTGGAAAGAGCACTGGAAGAGGAGATTACAGAGACAAGCAAACTGGGAAATCAGTCGGCCACGCGCCCTCACGCGTCGCCGGACTTGCCTCCGAGCCGCTAGACGCGCCGGCGCGTGAGGCCTGTTCCGGGCAGATTTTGAAAAAGATTCTTCAGCGACTCTTATTCTCCTCCTAATTCCGAATCAAACCGTGGTACTCTTTCTTGAATCTGAGAAGTTTTTTTTTTCTCTGTCAGTTAAATTTTTTTTTTCCTGCTGCTAGAACTTGAATCTGCTGAAAAATTTTGAACTAAAGTTTTTTTTTCTTTGAACTCAAGAAAGGGAAAAAATCCTCTTTCTTGAATCTGACCGGAGTGATTTTGTTTGAGGGAGATAGGAAAAAAGGGGGAGTCAGTATTTGTTGGATTATACATACACGATTGTATGTATATATAATATAAATTGAATCAGTCCTTGACTACCACTGGTGCTTCTCATCCATTGGGCCTATTATTTGCTAATGGGCTTCTTTGTTATTGGGTCTTATATACATTAACTGGGCCAAGAAATAAAACACAGTTGGTACTTAATTTAGCATAAATTTGCTAAATTGATATTGATTTAGGACTATAATTGTTGGATAATTATCTTTCGAGTATTTTTTTTAGAATGATGAAAGAGGATTTTTCTGCAGCTCACTCCGGTCTAACTGTTTCGGAACTCAAGTTTTTTCGACAGTTAGTTTCTGATATAAAGCTAAAGACTGAAGCCTCATTTGTACCGACAAATACTTTTCATTCGAGTATTTCTTGTCATTCTGTCTCTCACAGTTTACCTAATTCATGGATCATTGACTCGGGAGCGTCAGAACATATGACTGGAAATTCCAGTTTACTGCAGTCATATCACTACATTAATAAAACAGAGAGTGTTCGTGTTGCCAATGGAACTCATGTGCCCGTTCACGGATGGGGCACTTCCAACTGTCTCCCTTCACTACCTCTATCATCTGTCTAACATGTTCCGTCCTTATCAGTGAATTTATTATCGGTTCATCAAATTACTGAAAATCTTAATTGTTCAGTAACTTTTTTCCCTTCTCATTGTGTGTTTCAGGATCTGGCGACAGGCAAGTAGGGGTGTAAATGAGTCGAGCCGAGCCGAACTCTAAAATGTTCATGTATCATTTGTTAAGAAATTATCGAACTCGAACTCGAGCTCGAACTTGAATCGAGCCAAAAAAATATGTTTGAGCTCGGTTCGTTAAGATAAAATGTTGTTTGCGAACAGTTCACGAACATCTCACGAACATGTCTCATGAGCTTACTCACGAACTTTTGCTTTCGAACAACTCATTAAGCTTGTTCACGAGCTTGTTCATGTAATTATGCTCATGAATAAATCTTAAACATTGTTCGCGAACTTATACTTACGAGCTCACTTACGAACAACTCATAAGTTTATTTCCTTATTTTGTATACAAAAATATAATATTAAAAAAAATCAAAAAGTCCAAAATTAAATAATTAAAATTTTGTCTCAGCACTAGAAATAATAATAAATCATCAAGCAATAAAATTCTCATATCTCCAATTACAAAAAACCAACAAAGTTTGATTTAAAAATAAAGGGCAAAGAAACGTAATTGTTTGATATAAATAAACTTAAGTTATTAAACCTTAATCATTTAAAAATCTGAAGCTTGCACCAAATTTATAATAATCAAACATATATTATATATAGGAGATTATTCATCGAATTTATTTATGAATCGCTAATGAACTCGTATACCGAGCATGTTAACAAGCTCAATCATCGAACTTATTCACGAACATGTTCATGAGCTATGTTCACGAGCCTGTTCACGAACTATGTTCACGAGCACGTTAATCGAACTTGTTCGCGAGCTATCGAGTCGAACTTTACCGTGATCAAGTTCAGCTCGTTTATAAATCGATCCTTAAAATCATGTTCAAGATCGACTCGTTTGTGAATCGAACCGAACTCGAACCAAACTTTTTTCGAACCGAACACCGAGCCGTTCGCGAGTGTATCAGTTCATATACAGCCCTACAGGCAAGGTCCTTGGCAGTGGTAAAGTGGTAGATGGTCTATATATTATGGATGGGAATTCTGTTTCGCCATCGGCAAGTTATCAGGTTTCATCTAAATCTAATCCCAGCTTAGAGTCCCTGTATCAATGGCATAGACGCTTAGGTCATCCTTCATTTGGTGTTCTGTCGCATCTCTTTCCAAATTTAGCATCAAAATGTAACAAGGATGAATTTTTTTGTGAACCATGTGAATTAGCAAAACATAAATGGTCACCTTATCCATCTAGAAATAAGAGAAGTCCTACTCTATTTTCAACTATTCATACTGATGTTTGGGGTCCATTTAGTCATCCTACACATGATGGATATAGGTGGTTTGTTGTCTTTGTTGATTGTCATTCTCGACTTACTTTTGTATACCTTCTTAAACACAAAAATGAAGTATTCGGATGTTTTAAATCCTTTCACCACATGATTCAAACACAATTCAATGCCTCAGTTAAAATTATGCGAAGTGATAATGGTACCGAGTATGCCGGAATGTTTACATCTTATTTGGACACATGGGGTATTATTCATCAAACTACATGTGTTAAAACCTCTCAGCAAAATGGAGTTGCTGAAAGGAAAATTGGTCACTTACAACAGGTAACACGGTCACTCATATTAACTATGAATGTCCCTAAATATCTTTGGGGTGAGGCAGTCATGACTGCTGCATATCTGATCAACCGTCTCCCTTCAAGTGTACTACAATTCAGAACACCGTTGTCCTTTATTCCTGCACCTTCGTCTCATCCATTGCCTCTTCGGTTATTTGGGAGTGTATGCTTTGTTCATAATCATTCTCCCTCTCTGGATAAACTTGATTCTCGTGCTCTCCGCTGTGTTTTCATTGGTTATACACCAACTCAAAAGGGGTATAAGTGCTATCATCCTCCCTCACATCGCACATATGTCAGTCACGATGTTACTTTCTGGGAGTCTATTTCTTACTTCTCTCCCGGATCCTCCTCCTTGATTCAGCGAGAGATTAACCGACACAGTCTTGATAGTAAAGCGACAGAGGAGTCTCAATTCCTTCCATTCATCAATGTGTCAAACACTAGCCCAAACACATCATCCATCCCTCCACGTATGGGTAGAAAGTTGGATGATCTAAATAGATTAAAGGGACCAGATTTGATCACATATTCTAGACGGAAAAATAATGATATAACCACTTTACCACCTCCAGAGACTTTTGACCTCGAGGCAGATCCTACAGCTCCTACAATTGAGCCTGATAACGGTAACACTCTTGATCCTACTCTTAATCTTTCTCTTGCTCTTAGAAAGGGTGTACGTTCTTGTACTAACCACCCGATCTCAAACTGTGTCCCCTATAATGCATTATCTCCTGCTTCACTTGCTTTTGTATCATCCTTGTCTAGTGTTTCTGTCCCTCATACTTGGCAGGAAGCTTTATGTGATCCTAAATGGAAATATGCTATGATTGAGGAAATGAATGCATTAAAACATAATAACACTTGGGAGTTGACTCATCTTCCTGTTAAAAGGAAGGTAGTAGGATGCAAATGGGTGTTCACTGTGAAGCAAAAACCTAATGGGCTGGTTGATAGGTACAAAACAAGACTTGTGGCAAAAGGGTATACTAAATCTTACGGGATTGATTATCAGGAAACTTTTGCTCCAGTAGCAAAGATGGCGTCTATTCGAATCTTAATATCATGTGCAGCAAATCTTGGTTGGGAACTTCAACAGTTGGACGTGAAAAATGCATTCTTACACGGAGACCTGAAAGAAGAAATCTACATGGATATTCCACCTGGTTTTTCTACAGATATGACCATTGGGAAAGTATGCAAGTTAAAGAAGACTATTTATGGATTGAAACAGTCTCCAAGGGATTGGTTTGGCAAATTTCAGAGAACAATAGTTAAATTTGGCTACAAACAGAGCAACTCAGATAACACCATGTTCGTGAAAAGACGAGGTGTAAAGATCACAGTGTTGATTGTTTATGTCGATGATATTGTGATCACCGGCAACGACACATGCGAGATTACAAATGTTAAATAGAGACTTGCCTCTGAATTTGAGATGAAAGACTTGGGGAAACTACGGTATTTCCTTGGCATTGAAGTCTCCAGAAGTCCGGGTGGTATCTTTTTTTCACAACGGAAGTATACACTTGATCTTTTAAAAGAAACAGGAATGTTGGGATGCAGACCTGCAGATTCTCCTATAGAAGCAAATCATAAGCTTTGTGGAGATGCTGGTGAAATTGTTGATAGATCCCAATATCAAAGATTAGTTGGACGACTAATCTACCTCGCACATACAAGGCCAGATATATCATATGCAGTGGGAGTTGTGAGCAGGTACATGCATGATCCACGCCAACCTCATTTGGATGCATTTTATATGATATTAAGGTATCTTAAAGCTGCTCCCGGAAAAGGAGTAATGTTTACTAAAAACAATCATCTTGGGGTTGAGAGCTATACATATGCAGATTGGGCTGGATGTCTAGATGATAGGCGTTCCACTTCAGGATACTGTACATTTGTGGGATGTAACCTAGTTACTTGGCGAAGTAAGAAGCAACCAGTAGTTGCATTATCTATTGCTGAAGCAGAATACAGAGTTATGGCTCGAGGAGTGCGGGAACTATTATGGCTTAGATTAATGCTTATAGAATTAGGACTTGCATTACCCACTCCAATGAAGCTGCATTGTGATAACAAAACAGCAATTGCTATTGCACATGATCCAGTTCAACATGATCGAACCAAACATATCGAGATTGATCGGCACTTTATTAAAGAGAAGATCAATAATGATATCATTAGTATTCAATTTGTAAGATCAGAAGATCAAGTTGCTGATGTGTTAACCAAGGGATTTGGAAGAAAAATGCTACATCCACTTATTGGCAAGTTGGGCATGAGTGATATATATGCATCAACTTGAGGGGGAGTGTCAAAATTGTCAGCTTAAGTTAGGCACCGTCCTTGAATATATACACTCTAGTATAACACCCTAGTATAGACTTTGGTGTCTTAGTTCTTCTATATATAGGATCTTCTCCTCATGTAATAATCATCTGAAATACAATTTCTCTCTTCCTCTCCTTGTTAACTCAGTTATATTCTAGATTTTGTCACCAAGTACCATAAGCAATTAGAGAATAAAATGCATAGTAGAAAAATTTATGAAAATACTAGAAATGTATGTCAGTAAGGCCATCAATACCTTTATTTTATACGGAAAATGGCTAACGTCATTGTGCATACTTCATTTCTCCTACCCACCAATTAGAGTGGTCGTAACAGTGACCGCAATAAGCACAACTGTGGTTTGTAAAAAAGGCATGGTCGCTTTCATAATAATGGACTGCATCCCAGACATTCCAGATAAAAATGATCATAATAATTGATTGCATCCCAGACATTCAAGATAAAAATGACCGAGAATGTTTAAATAGCTTCAAAAACAGAACCAGATGTTAATTGGCATGGGAGCATTACAAGATTAGAGGAAAAGAATGGATGAATTGTAACAGACTAAAGGAGTAAACCAGTTGTCCAGCCAAATAGAAAAGATTGCAAGTCTGCAACTACACAAACCCTATTCTCACTTTAAACTCTATGATAATAGTTTCTCTTCCATATGAAAATATGATTGATACAAACAACACACTATTTACCAAAAAAATCAACAGCTTTACCGGGTTGCTAGTGTCAAGTAAAGAAATCCATTGGTAATTCTGGACGGACACTCGGCTTTGATACATCTGGTAACTGGGAAGGAGCTTGTGTCGGTACTGGATTACTAGCAGATGTTTGTGGAGTTTCAGCTGGTACTGAACTGGAAACACTTACAGGGGATGTATTAGATGGATTATCTGAACTTGGTTCACTTGTTTCAAATGTAATTGCTGCACTTGATTCTGACGTGGGTCCTGTGGTTGACTCTGGAGGAGGATTAGAACCTGATTCTGAAGTCGGATGAGCATCAGTTTCTGCTGTTGACACTTGGACTGATTCTGAGACTCCTGATTCTGGTGTAGCAGGACCGCCTGATTCTGGTGTAGCAGGACCGCCTGATTCAGGTTCAGGGGTAGTGCCTGATTCCGGTTCAGGGGGAGCGGCTGATTCCGATGAAGGGGGAGCGTCCAATTCTGAGGTAGGGGGAGCACCTGATTCAGATGAAGGGGGAGCGTCTGATTCTGAGGTAGGGGGAGCGCCGGATTCTGAGGTAGGGGGAGCTCCGGATTCTGAGGTAGGGGCACCGGATTCTGCAGCTGGAGGAGCTCCGGATTCTGCAGCCTGAGGAGCAGTTGCCTGTGTCGAATTAGAACCTTCAAGTAATAATGGCTTGTTCGCTGCTTGCAGTGAACCCTGAATCGCAGCAGTGGACTTCTTCTGACCAGGATTAGGAGCATAAAGAGATGCCATCCCTGGGGGAAGAATCTCAATGGGTAACTTCTTTGCAGCATCAGCTAAACTGGTAAGTTTGGGTTCCTCAAGAGAAGCCAAGAAGGCAGCTGCAGCATCTGTTTTGGTTGAAGGACCATGCTCCATCTCCTTCTGCAACACCTTGTTCCAAGCCTGAACCAGACTCCTCAAAGAAGGTCGCCCATGGGCCTGCAGAACAGTAGGATGGTCAGACCAGAGAACTAACCTAAAAAGTCATTATATTGTAAATAAGAAGTGTATCATACATGGGCATGTAATACAGCTTCAGCAAGCATTCCAGTATCCTGCCATGCTTTTTCCATCAATGCATTATCTCCTAAAAGTGCAGCTGCAAATGCTGCCTCTCGTCCGGCGCCAACGGCAATCAAATTGTTTACCAATCCCTGCAGGATATATTGCCAATCAAATTACCTATACAAATCAGCAGACAAACCTATGGCACAAATTTATCTAGAAACATCAAGTGCACTGAATACTGCAGATAACACCTATTTATATTATTGCAAATTCCCTGGACCATAATTAAGAAAAACAAACAAAAATGGAGAAGCGAACACAAATCAGACATGGAAGATAGGAAGATGGCTAATTGGCTAAAAGCTACGCACTAGCTCATGAATTACTTTTTTATTCTAATTCCAAATAGAAAACCAAAACAAAATGAAAACAAAGCAAGAAATCAGGACATACCCCAAGTCGAGTCAACTCCCCGTGATTCGCAAGTCGTAAGGCTAATCCCCTTAATTCATTCCCCCGTAAAGCTCCTTTCACTGAACCAGCTGCAGCTAACCGCTTAAGAGCTTCACGAGCAATCTCACCTTGAGCAGTAGCATCTGCAGCATCAATAAGATCAAGAAATTCCTTCGCGAATTTCACTACTCCATCGACTGCCTCCACAACATCTTCCTTTTTGGCAGTTAGACTCATAATGTCGTTTAAATTTAGCCCAACAGTTTCATTTCCAATATCCCTGCTGTTACTCATTGTTAGAAGACACTGGAGGGCTCTTTTCAGATCGTTGCTCTGCATTGCCAGGTCAAATTCCAATCTGGCAAACATAAATAACAAACTCCATCAAAATAAAAGTATGCAACATTTATGAAACATATTGCTTAAATAGTTCTACACTGGTCAATAAAATTCCTGATTCCGGTAGTAGTAGAACAAATTCGAAGGATACCAAGATTGATTTATACGCGTTCAGCGCTACAATAAAGTATAAACTACTAAAATTCATAGCACGACTCTAGCAAAGGCCTTGTTTTACGATTAAAATCAAGAATACTTCAAATTTGGCATTAAGCAAACTAAAACCTCTTAGATATTCCAGGCAAATGAAGTGCTTCAGTAGCATAACCCATCCCAAGCATAAACTGAGCTAAATCATCATGATGTTCTCTACCAAGCCTACTTGCCCTGCATGGAAGGAAGTTTTAGATATACATGAAAATAATATATAATGAACTCAATTAAAAACCAGAAAGTAGATAACTCTTACCATTTTACTGCACTAACTGCATCTCCATAGGCTGCTAGACAACGGCAACGGATTCCAGGATGGCTGAGGGAAATTGCATGGGTAGACATATATCTATTTTGAAATGAAAATCATACATCAGTAATGTATAGCAAATCTTTAAGCTATGTCAATATTTGTTGGATGAGAAATACGACGAAAAAGGAACACATATTTTCGACTAGGAAATGTGAAAAAATTTGTTAGTACAAAAACATCATCTTCTTTTAACTAGGACATCTGTCGTTTTCTGTAAAAATGTAACATCACTTTCTGATTCTTTAAGAAATGAAATGATTGCAAGGGTAAATTTGCCGTGCATATACAAGGTAATCCCTATACCTCGAATGTCTAGGCAGAGGATCAGCAATATACTGTATCTCATCTTCTCATTAAGGATGCACATAACTGATATTTGGGTGTATGCACATCACTGATATTTGGGTGTATGCATGTCTCCGAATGTATTAGGTTGTCATATTTTTAGAAAATAAACTAAAACACTAGGCTTCAAAGCATTACAAATATTCCTACTAGAGAAAAAAGCATGGATTCCAATAGGTCCAATCAAACTTTAAACATATTATTACCAAAAAAAAAAACTAGAAAAGATATGTTTAGCTTTTTCCCAAAAGCAGACTTATAATTTCATGTTTGAGTTTGCCATTTTTTATAAACGGTGAGTGTTGTCTACAACCCAAAAAACAGTATCACTATCATACAAGGGTTGCATCTACAATCTAATTCAAATACAGAAAGACAGAAGAAACGGTAAGGTCAGCCCTTGTAGTATACAAGTGCGTTCAAATTATTTTTAAGAACATTGTAGGTCAGCCTTTGTAGTAAGTAGTATACAAGTGCGTTTAAATTATTTTTAAGAACATTGTAGGTCAGCCTTTGTAGTAAGTAGTATACAAGTGTGTTTAAATTTATTTCTAAGAACATTGTAATTCTGATCTCACGATGATGAAAATAAAAGGAAACTTCTAATTTTTCTAATAAAGAGTTTAATTATATTTAGTGGAGGAATTAATGTATTTTTACATATGTTTTACGGGGATAGTAGATTATTAATAAGTAGTTTATTTATAACATGCCCAATTGTTTACGGGCCTTGGTCTATTAGGTTACATTATTAGGGTTTTCTATTTCTATAAAAGTGATGTAATCCCCACATATCAAATAGACTTGATTACTGGAATATTATTATATATCGAACTGGGTTTCCTTCTCCCTTCTGCGGTTAGGAAACCCTTGGGGTAGTGAATTTTCTAAAGGTCAATTCACCCAAGTTTTATCATATTATTGTTTAATTATCATAATTTTTCTTTCTCAAATAGTCCTGCATCACAGCAAATGTAAAATTTCAGGGTGCACTTTCCAGGGTTAAGTAGCATACAAGTGCATTTAAATTATTTTTAAGAACATCGAGATTCTGATCTCACGGTTAAGCAAGAACCACTGTGAGTGCAGCAAATGTAAAATTTCGGGGTAAACTTTCGAGGACTCTTAATAATCAACGTGCAAGTTCCAAGCCTTATTTCAGAAATAATTTCATTTATACTACTTAAATAAATAAGATAAGAAATCAAGGAAAGCTTACCTATCAATAAGCCAAAGAACACCATCCCGAACGCCAACTACCACAAGAGGTCCAACTGGCCGTTTTTGTTCTCCTGGAAAACGAGTTACGGCCACTGCCACCCCTCCCCCACCAACAGCAACTTCATTGACTTTTCTACTATCCATATCTTTAGACATGGATGAGCTCTCACTACCAACTTTAGATTGTTTAGGTAACATTAAGAATGGAGGGATAGATGGAGCATGCTGAAAAGATGCTAACCGCACAACCTGACAAGATTTTCTTTTATAAGAAATATACTATGCCCACAACAAATCATAAGAACACAAGGTACTTAGTAAATGGGCATCTTTATAATTTAATATATTATAAGGAGTAAGCTACAACTGTTATGCAACAATATTTTGTACACTTTTGATTGTGCACATAGCAGTGATTCATAATTAAATTAAAGAAAACATGAGCTTTTTTGTAACAATAAAAGGTAAAAATATATTTCAAAAATCAATATCTTCAATTTAAGACTTCTGCAGGATCTAGCTTTCCACAAGTTAAGATTGAGGAGATTCTGAACTAACTACAAATTCAGGGCTTATACGTAAATTTAAGTAGTGCAACGAAAGAATAAGACAAGCTTAGGAAAATTCTAATGCATATTAAGATTAAGACCTACAGGTACTAGCTCACTTTACTCGCCAAGCCAAAGTAACTCACAAACTCCCATTCACTTACTGAGATGAAAAAAGATGGTATTATCAATCCATGATCCCAGGGCTAATCGTACTTAACAGTGTAACCTCGATGTGACTAAGAGTAATAATCAATCGGGAAACATTACTTTGCCAATAATTAATACTGGGGAGCATGGTTATCACGGCGCCAAGTCGAGCCTCGATGCCCGAGTACCTTCGAGAAGACTAGTCGACAAGTCGCCTGACTAGTCGTAAAAAGCCGACAAAGTGTTCATTATACATATACTTACTAGATTTAATTAATAGAATAACTAAACACATCAGTTCCATAATTTAAATCAAAAGTACGAGTATAACAAGTTCAAAATAAGCATAATTACTACATAGTAACATCTATGTTCCAAATATCAAACATATCCAAGCAAATAAAAACATAAGTATGATAAATCTCAAGCAAAGTCATCCATCTTAGTATCATTTTCATCTCCATCTCTTTCTAGTTTCTAGAGTATTGTCATTTGTTTGGATCGGGTCATTGGTTTGATCATGTCATGGTAAACCACAATCATGGTTATAAAGGCCCCGAGTCGGGCTTCGAGACTCTCGGGCGAATCTTCACATCAACTAGTCAACAACAAGTCGGGCTTCAAGACTCTCGGCGCCCGAGTACCTTCGCGTCGACTAGTCGTTGACTAGTCGTCGACTAGTCGTCTTCGTGATAACAATGCTGGGGAGAACATATCTTGACATGAAAACTCTCATGTCAGTTTGACTGAATTTATAATTCAAAATGTGAACTTTCTCAAGTAGAAACTAACTGCATAATAAATTGGATCACATATTGGATGAAGGATTGGTAAATTTTACCAACATCAGAACTATTTAATACTCCATATGGTATGGACTTGTGGGTAAAATTTAGATTTAATCCATGTGTTTAAAACTTCAAAGTTGCTGTATACAACCACTACAATTGCCAAACACAGATATAAGACAAAAACTGAGAAAGGTAACTTGTACAAATGCATATATTAACCTGTAGCATTGGAGGTCTCAAAGAAATCCGCTCCTGTGTTGCAGTTTGGGGACCATCAACCGCAATCAGTGCCAACTCACCATGCTCTGCAACAGCTCTCGAATGAGCCTCTTTCAGTTTCATCTCTTCTTTTCGCCGTTTAGTTTCTATATCAATGGGTGCAACACCAGCATCAACGAAAACACACCTGAAGTTTTCCACACAAAACAGGTATTTTATCACAATATTTTCTCAAGAAGCATAGGTGAAGAAATGATCCGTGTACACTATTTTTAACTCATGCATCTGATTTTTGGATTTGGTTTTTACTCTTTGTGATCCAAACTAGAAAAGGAAGTTACCCACAAACCAACAAAATCCAGAAAGCCACACCATCTTTTGTAAAGTTAAACCATGAGAATTTTAGCTCTTCAGCAAAGGCTGGTCATAATTGAGCTTTGAGCTTTGAGCTTTATTTAGTTACTATATATGTGAATGCTGAAGTCCTCACCAATGCTAATAAGTTCATCTCCATGCACAAAATTATTTCTCTTTCATTTACTTAATAAGATCCACGTAATTTCCTAAAATATTAAGTGATTAACTCTTCTACAATGCAATTTTCCTAAGGAGGGTAATGTTAACGGTCCATTTAATTGAGGCTGTAGAACTTCTTTGTTCTGTCTAGGAATTGAGCATACAGGTTAGAAGACTGTAGCTTATTATTTTTTAATTTTTAGACAAGTGATGGTAACTTATTATTCTTAGCATGGGACACATATTAGCAAGAGCCAGTACTACAATCCATTTGGTGATACAGCAGTGCTGCAGTTGCATACCGGTTTGAAAATCACCTCTTAAATTGTATTACACAAAGTGTCTTTTTCTTAGGTGAAGCTAATAAATGACTCATCGCAGTGCACCTACTTCATCCTAAGATATATCGGATATGTTGACTTGACAATGCTTTAGTTTTTGTTTAGGAAGACTTTCATTACCATTCTTGATCCTTAATCTGTTTTTTTAATTGTTTATTTGTGTGTCTACCCAAGTTGGATTTTGAAAAGAAAATCACTCTACACAAAAAAAGCTAATCAAGAACAGGGCTTAGCAAACATTAAACAGTAAAATTACACGCTGTGGTTGTTTCCTAATGGACATGGAATTCCATCTTTTACTTTCATTTGTACAAAAGTTTTATTTACTGTTACTGCTTTTTTGAAATCTTTCCCTCCATTACCTCTAATGTCTGTCTGAATTATCCTATGATCCTAAGTAGTTTTACTGGTCTTAAGTTTGTGGCTTACTACTTTAACCTGTACTTGCCACTGTTAATAGCATTAATTGTCGATAGTATTGACATTAGGTAGACTTTTAAATTCAATTAAACATGCTTAGGATATTCTTCTTTTTATCTTAACAGTTCAGAAGAAGCTTTTACGTTTAGGCAACTATAGATGAAATGCCAACTTTGTGCATCCAAATTAGTGAACAGTGGTATCTCATAATCGAGCAGTTCACAATGCTTCACGAGCCAAACTTTCAGTAGCTAAAATTCGCCTCATACAATTATCGAGCTTCCAGCTCCACTCACTTAATTTTGAGCAGAAGTTCGAAAAACCAACAAGATTTTATCGAACCAACACCAAGCTGCTCACGCACGACTCGTGTCATTTACATCCCTACTTAAAAAAGAAGAAGCAAAAGTAGATATTGTAATATATGAGTAAGATCTTTTTGAAGTACTTCTTACTCTATCGTAGTTGGTGTAGCCACAAACAGCTGTCTCCGTTGCCAAACAGCCCCTGTAGCAAAAGGAATTGCAACATCTCCCAGGTACCTATATTGAGGGCGCAAGGAAGATATGACAATGTATTGCTGATAGGCAAAGGCACAATACTCAACAGTTTGGTCCCATGCTGTCCATTCTGGTTGAGGAAGAAGACCACCGACAGGTTGAAAGTTTTCCCAACTGCAAATTAAACTGATGCTTAAAAAATCTCGGCATGAATTTGATTACACATCCTAATCTAATATATGCAATTTTAATAATTTTGAGCAAACTGGGCTGGGACTTGGGAAAAACAATACCTGCACCGATTATCAGCGTAAATAAGATAACATGTAAAACTGAGTTCACATGAATCACGCGACAGTAACCAAAGATATACACGGAAGCTATTTGGTTCTCGACAACCATGCAGGTTGAATTAATTTAACTAAGAGGAAGTCCAGATATTTAAGGACTTAAATGGGTTCCTCTACAATCAGACAAAAAGAACTTTTGTACAAAAATGTAAGAAGACTCAAGAGTCCATATTTGCTTAATAGTTGATGCTACAAAACTTCATAGATAAATAACAGATTTCTTAATGCACAGGACAAATGATAACAGAGTCAACTTATTTATATAGCAATTGCAGGTTAAATAGTGCTGCCCAATTTTATTTCACTAGTATTGTCTACAAATTTTTATTTCCCTAAACAATTTTGGTAGTTACTTTTCCACATTATTTCACGGACAGTCTGCGCTATGCTGAATTAACAATATGGTATAGACATACATTAGCATTTTCTGGACTTCTTACCTAATTTAACTTTTTTTCATGCTTAACTTACTAGTTGAAAGCAATCACCACAAGGAAATCAATATTTGGCCCCCGGTTAAAAGAGTATTACCACTTCCAGTAGGACTGAAAAATAAACGAGTGTGAATCTGTAAGAAAGATGACATTCGTTCCTACCTGTATAACTGGAAGTTCTGAGGTGCAGCTTCAGCTGAAGGATTATGAGAAGAATAGCCATCCACCGTGGTAAACGAGGAAAGCCCGCTGCTACCAAAGCCAGATAAGGGCATAGACTGGAATGTTGAAATAGCAGTAGCAGCGACAGGGCTGACTCTTCGCGATGTCCGATAAGCAATACCAAGTAGCGCTCCACCGTGCAAACCAATAACCTAGAAACATATTTATGGAGTTAAAAGGTATACCCAAACGTGGTCAGGCATATTATTGGACCCTTATAATAATTAAGCTAGACAACAAATATCATGAACGTGTAGACAATAAACGATAGATCCCCTGAACCAATCAGCAAACATAAGCACACAGATTTCTCGAGGACCGAGTATAAAATCAGAGGGGAAGTAGTGACCAAGCTGTTAATAACAATGTAGTGATGAAGTACAGCATTTCTCTGAAGGAAGTTCTACAGTATGCCTACTATATCTATGAGTTACTGGAAAGTTGCAAATTATTAAGTATATGCCACGAGTTGACATAACTATTTGAAATTCAGAAAAATCAGTGTTTGCATATTATGACCGCAAACCTTATATCATCTATTTTCTGCACATCCCTGCATCAAGCCAATTCCCCACATATTTCAAGTGATTCAATGTAAACTCAAATTCCAGGTAGTCATCTTACTAACATATGCAACAGAAGTGTGTCAACTAAATATACAAGCCATGTGATAAACCTAATGCTAATTTAAGTTGAATGAGATTAAACAATTTGGTCTGTAAAACTGGGTCCGAAAGGGACCCTTACCCTAAAACTTGCACACCATACAAGTTTCAAGCCCTCAACCTTTCTATGGGGCATCCGATAACTTGTGTCCAGATTTAATTATTAAGCTACTTTAGCTATCATTTTCCAGATAAGAAAACACAATGGCAGCACGGAGTGAGTTTTTAGTACTCGGACTTGAGGCAATAGAGTTCCAGTACAACTGAAATGTAATTGTTCACCTACAAAAAGGATGTCTTGTTTCAGAATCTACACGTCCGTGGGACGCAATCATTACTTGAGGAAATGTACTTGAACAGGAACCTCATGCATTTTGTTACCATATTCTGCAGCACAGTCTCTGATGCAAGCCTAATCAAAGCATACAAAATCACTTAAATTTACCCATTTATTCCCAACCAAACAATTGTTTCAACTCCAATAATAAATCATTTTTGTTGGCCATCTTTTAGAAAGTACGAGGCCTACCCACTGACACTAAGATGACAAAGAATATCACTAATTAAGCCTGAATTTTTAGGCCTTCAAGATATGAGCCATCCCAAAAAACGTCTAACAGTGTCATAAATTCCTATTACTGCATATATGCAAGCATCCCAAAGGTTATTACTTCAAGGTTGTAGCCTTCAAGGTTATTACAAAAAAGGTAAAGATGATTTCTTTGATTTAAGCAGAGTGAAGAAGCAATCAGTCGAGGAAAACAGAAGAGATACCGGTTCACTGTGGCCGCCAATAGACCTCATTAATATATTTGATGTCCCATCATCTAACAGGATACGAACTTGCACATTAGCAGAAGCAGCGGCAGAAGCTGCTGCAGCTGCCGCCTGTGCAGCAACTGCAGCAGCTTCCTTGGCTTTTCTTGACCCCCCTTTAGGAATCAAGGGAATTCGAGGAGGTGCAGCAGACTCCAAAAGAGCAAATCTATCTCGACAAGTATCCCAAGCCAAGAGCCTCGCACTACCTGAATCTACTATGGACCAATCACTGACCTTGTAAATTGAAAAATAAGGAATGTCAGGCCATACAACTGCAAGATACCTGCAACCAAGCAACAAGGAGAAAGAAAATCAGTCACGGAGATGGCTTTTTTATACTCATAATAGTATTAGACAAGTACCAAGAAAGGGAACAAATTATATCATTCATTTCATGTTAACAAAATTAAGGTCCTCTTACAAGCTCTTTATGAGCCATAAACTGGAAACAACAACTAGATTTACTTCAAGCCTTAACCTGGTGGTTACCCCTCTCCTCTTGGTCTCTTAGTAATAAGACGTGGAGGGTTCGAGCTCAGTTGATGCATGTGTGCGGAGTATTTAAATTTCTGTAATTGACCATGCCCATAAAAAACACTAGTTTACACAAATCTAACACAAATTTAATAGATGACGTGTAGTAATTCCAGTTCTACTGTCTAATGCTGCACTTTTAAGTCAAATGATATACTCAAATGTCAAAAATTACTTACTTTCCCGAACTGCTCACAGAAAGAACTGCATATGAGTCATGTGGAACAGGGGTGCTGATGTGCTTTTTTATCTGCTTGACTTGAAGTGGTTCAGAAGAATCTCCCCGCGGTCTTCCATTTTCTGTCAAGGACCCATTACTCCCAAGAGCAGGATTTGCCGTGTTGGACAACGAAAAGTTTAGCAGCTTTAATTCTCTTTCAATAACGTAGACAGCCGAATGTTCTCGACTTTCTGGTGGTGTTGGTAAAGATGCTACAGCTGGAAGAGATCTAGCATCAAATTCGCTGATAATCACACCAATATTGGTCCCAGTAGCAACAAGGTGTGGCTGTAATGGATGTGCAGCCATAGAATAAACCTACAAGTGATTTCATCAATTAATAACATTTACATTGGAATGACAAAAATAGAGCTCAAGGGAAAGTAGAGAACTTGAACAAATTTTCACTGCAACTTCCAGATGCTAATTGCTTTGTTCTTCTATTTTATTTTACTCTTTTATTAAGACATGATATATGAGCATATGTAACTATTCTTAAAAAATGAGGATATTTAAATAATCTCCTCGTGACTTCCTAGAAGTCACCATAAATTAATAATCTAGGTTAACTGGTTAAGGCTTGAAGTAAATCTAGTCTAGAAACTATTGGGAGTTTAATGGTTGGCATACACCATAAATTTCAGAAACGAAGAATAAAGCTTAAATCATCTAGAGGTTAGAGTGCCCACCTATAGGGACAAGGGCCTGGAAGATCCTGCCACTGTGTATGATTTATCAAAACATTGCAAATTTGAAAAAATGATGCAGGACACGAATAAAGTGTGGGGATTACATGACCTGTATATGGAATAGAAACCCTAATAACATAATGTTGGTTTTTTGGTTAAAAAAATAAAGAAAGTAATATGTTAAATGCATGAAGAATGATTATATTGCGCTAGGCTATAAGTTCCGAATAAACAAACCAGATTTTGTAGGTTAATATATACTGATAACATAGTTCCTAGATAATACTGATAATGAGTTCTAATAACTATCCCTATTTACTTATTTATTGTAATTATTTGAACTAATTCTACTTATCCTAAGAACCACTAACTAATAAGTTAAATATTTTTTTCAAAAAAATTAATCACATTATTTTTGAATTATTACAACCTAATGCACTAGAGCCCGTAAACAATTCAGCTTTTAACTAACCTACTTATTTAATAAACTCCCAGTCCTACATATAAAACATATAGATATATATACTACCTTCCTCCACACCAAAAAATATAATTGACTCCCCCCCACATATAAAACATATAGATATATACCACATATTAAACATAGAGATGTATACTACTTTCCTCCACACCAAAAAATATAATTAAAGTAACTAGGTATGTGTATAATAATACCCCTTTGTGTTCGCTTCTGTTCCCCGTCAAATGTCAATGATTCCTCGATGCTGTACAAAAGTTCGTACTATATCTGAACTTACAGATTTACAACTCACGATCTCAACAGGTAATCCTAAGGGCGAAGTTTTAGTAGTGATGCATCCAAATCAGTCAGTATATTTAGACATTATTCAGTAGTCATGGAAACCATTACTTGACACGTAAATGAAAAAGTTCTACTCATTTAACTTGTCAAACCAGTAACAAGTACCACTCGATAAGCATATTAGTTAAGCAAGCAAAACTTAAGTGTCCCACTCATGCAATATACAAGATAATATATGAAATTATTATCGAACACAGCCATACTTTCCCATCATAAAAAGCCAAACTAAGCTAAACATCAGAGTTTCTGTGGCTGAACATAATTTTTTTTTTAAAAACAAGTTGTCTAATTTTAACAAGTACAAAGTAAGGAGGCAATGTACATACTCTCAGTTTCTTGTGAGATCCAAGTGCTAGTGGAGGAATTAACGAGGAGAGCTCACATAATGGCCTTGTTAGAGCCGAATAAGTAGGGTGCTCGATAGCCCTGCGTAGACAATAAAAAATAACGATCATGTAAAATGCAAGTAAGGCAGGTGTGTTATATATAACAAAAGTTATGCTTTCTCACAAACTTTCTCTTTTTCACCAAACTAGTCCACTTGCAGAAGAAAAAATCCCAAATTATTAAGTTTAAAAGATCGATTGTCCTTAAATTCTGCATCAGAGTTGCATAAGCATGCATGTAATCTTTTTACTTATTAGCATTAGGTATTTTAAAAAAAAAAAACATCCTTTGTATTCACTATTTAAAATGGACCTTCTCTAGGGAGAAGAATTTACCTCTTTGAGATAGACCACCACCAAAAACTAAAAAGATTATAGATTTCATTCCATATTCAGCTTAATCAATAAGAGAAATAACTGTTTTGCATGAGAATTGAAACCACTTGCTACTAGAATGAATAATACGCATACCATATATGGGAATCCTTGACACAAGTTAATATATCAAGATTGGGTGCTCGAGGGTGACACCATGATGCCACACTGTGGCACGCCATTTTGGGTACAGGTTTAATACGTCGCAGTTCCTGGAAAGGGATGAATAATAATATAAATGTATATAGAGAGAGGGAAGGAGTGAGGGAGTTGGCAAATGAAAGAACAGGTACACCATTTTCTACTCATCATGAAGAAGCTACAAATCAACTGCATAAAGAGGGATCAGCTACCTTGAAAGATGATGTGTCCCAGATTGCTAAAGTCTTATCAGCGCCTATTGTAATGAGCTGAGGTGCACCTCCCATTACCCTTGATAGCTCAACAGCTACAACCCCACCATCATGCGCCTTACAAGTATGATTGCACGTTATGCTTTCACATAATCATAGGCTAATAGAATTAAGAAGATACACAACCAAATATAAAAATGGATAATTTCTACAGTCTCATCTCATTGGATAGATGGTTTTTTATTTAGCTCAAACAGGCCCATGACAATATGTGTAAACAAAAGAAGTTAAAATTTCACTTCAAAAAAAAATTAAAAAAAAGAAGTTAAAATTGAAAAAAAAAAAAAAAAAAAGGAAGTGAAACAACTTCATTTTGAAAATTCTGTACAGATTAACAAATAATCACAAGTTTAAATTATTAAATTTCAATTTAAAAGTTTTAATACTCCTCTAAGTCTCTAACATATAAAATTATACATTTTGAGTTAAATTCAAAATCTCAAAAAATCTAGAAACTTCCAGAGTAGGATAGAAAATGATAGTTTCACAATGCAAAGGATAAAGAGAACGTAAAGCAGCTAATAAATGTATTATGATCATACTACATATTGTATGTATTAGTAACACTTTGAGTTGTAATATGTACAAGATATATAAGTTGATTCTCTGCTCACATGTATTGATGTATATGAATATTAATAACTTGTATATATGCTGTTTATTGATGACAATGGACTTGCCTGTACTTTTCTGTATGCTATACAACAGTGAGAAACAAAAAACTACTTCACATGTTTCATAAAATGAAGAGTTTAAACTAATGAGAGGAGAAGCACATGGCTACCTTAAGACTCAGCTTTGGCACAAGTTCTCGTGAGTCTTGGCCATGGTCAGCATTCCAAAGCACAAGTAAACCATCACTACCTCCAGAAACCAAAAGTGCCTACACAAAATACACAAAAAGGGTAAAATGTAACACAAAGGACAGTCTTCAAATGAAGAAAAAAATATAGACTTGAATATCTAAGTTGACATTAAAATGAAACATATTGCTGCCAAAGTGATGAAAGAAAACATTGAGAAAATGATATTTGTTCAGCAGTAAAGATAAATTTTTGATATATGATACAAGAATGTAGGTGAATCACCAAAGCATGTGATTCCATGGCTTGAAAAAGTGAGAGGAAGCCACAATGCCCATTGTTTTAAACGCGTAATTTGACATATAGATTGACCAGATAAGAAAAACAAATTATGGTGGAGAAATGAGGTAAATAAACATGTTTCAAAATATTAATACAATGCAGAAATTCCAAAAAAAAAATAAACTTTTCCCACCCCCTCAGATTGGCAGAACGCGGCCAAACAGTACTGTCCCTAGGTTACATCTATAGGAACTATAAATTGTGCCCATTCGGCAGTCAGCTTGGACATAAGGGGCATAAATAGAAGAAACTCAAAGCCTGCTTCTACAAGAGTTCCCCTGGGGATTACAGACGTCATTTAAGCTTCAATTGGGCAACCAAATCCCTGGCATTTACAGCCATAGACAGACAATGACTTCTCTCTAACAAGAGCCTCCCATTCTTTTGAAGGGATTTCTCATATATGAACAATTAAAAGGAGCAGCAAAGTAGGCGTAACTTTAATTAATGCCTAGTTCAGAGCACATACACCGGACTCCTAAACTGAAAGAGGGTCCAGAGAATTAAGTAGCAGCTGAAAATGACAATCAAAGCTAAGCATAGAAAGAAAGCCTGGAACTCACTGTTTGACTCCCAACAAACTGAGTTATGCAATGGATCTTCGGACGTAATCTGTCCAATTCCTAGCTATTTATAATTATTGAAAAGAATTTCAACAAAAGGAAAGTAAACCTACCTCTCCAGTGGAAGCCATAAAGGTCATTAAACAAGATATTGCTTTTTTATGGCCTCCTGTGTATCTTCTAGCAAGCTGCAATAAAACAAACACTGAGGCACCATACATAGACATTCAAAAGGTTATCCAACTTATCACTGCTTTAAAGGAGATTGCAAACCTTCCATGTTATCATTGAGAGAACTCTAATTACACCATCTGATCCCCCAAAAGCTACAAGAGGACCATCACCAACAACAGATCTAGAGAGAAATTCCATACTGCAAGTGAAAAAAAAATGTTAAAGATGCACTGAAGCACAAGTGAGAAGGATGATAATATGTCCTTAATATTTCCCTGATTTCTCAAGAAAATATATACTTCTTTGTTCAACTTGTGGCAGATTCTAATATATTTAGGAAAAAAATCTTTGGTTACAACATCGTTCACCACAGCCTTGATACTTGCAGCATGAACTTGGGTTACGCTACTAATTTTAATTGGATTTTCAGCTGGATGCTCTGAAAATATTTCAATTCGATATCTTCAATGTTTATTTGAGAAAATGACCACCCACAGTCCTTACTCTCGGATGAATATGTACTGTTTGAAAAGCAAAGAGTCTGCAGCCTTGTAACTGTATTGTCTTAATATTATATCTCGAAGTTATTAGGTAAAAATAATAGATTATTTAGACAGAACCATAGAATGTAAAAGGCGAACCTGCAGATATTACAGGCCAGCTCGTTTTAATGCTTCTATTCAGTGGACGTGGTTTATTTGCAAGAACTTATTGCAACCAAGACCAAGATACACTACCATAGGAATATCTATTCTGAGTGTTCTTTGTGCAAAGGAAATGATATGTATCAACTATAGAGGCATAATTAGCTTGGATTTCACATATTAGGAAATGATATGTATCAACTATCAAGGCATAATTAGCTTGGAATTCACTTATTACACACATTTCTCACAGGATTTTTAGGTCTATAGGGTTAGTCATATATTCAAGATGCAGCCTTCTTAGATGTTCAAGATTCATAAATACATTCTCACAATGTTTCTCTTTGTCCATCTTTTTTTGCGGCTATTGTAATCTACTTGAGGCGACAAGCCTAATTGATTGCTTCTCTAATTTTAACAAATCAATTTTCCAAAGGTTATCACCAGCTAAAAAGTAGACAGTAGAAACAGCAAAGATATGTAATTAACTAATTATGTTTATAATATAATCATAGTTATTAAATCGTCGATATCTCGTCGATATATCGACGAAATATCGTCATCTCGCTCTGGCAGCAATATCGAAATATATCGAAATATCGAAGAAATATCGATATCTCGTCGATATATCGACGAAATATCTATATCTCGGTCCACCACCGAAATGGAGCGATATGACGAGTTAATAACTATGAATATAATCACATGTACAGTGGGCACACTGTATGTATCACAGAGTAGCCATGATTAGGTAAGAACTAGTAGACCGCAATTTATACAATTCTATAGCAACCAATATTAGTTTAATCATTGCGTGCATGTTTGTTATACATGAGGCTTCATGTTCTGGCATACCTAGTGAGTGAAGATAGAAGCATAATGCAGCAAGATCATTTACATTTCCAACATACAAACAGAAGAAAGAGTATATATAGAGAAAACTTGCCAGAGAAGTGATTTGTTGTCAAGATCCTGCTTAGGTACATCCCTGCCACGCATAGTCACCAAGTCTAGAAATATGGCTTTACTTTCACAGCAGATAACAATAAAATGTCTTCCTTTCGTTGATGGAGCAGGAGAACTAAATGCTGATGTGACATTGGTCACTGCTGTTGGAGACTCCGCAGCAGCAGACCGATTACGAGAAAGTTGCCAAAAATGCACATCGTCATCGTAAAAGCTAACCTGCTTAACACTTGGGACATATACCCCAATCGGAGTTTCAGGTTTTATCCAAATGTAATAGGGCTAAGAAAGATATATAAAAGACAAATAAAGAGGTCCAGTACCTCCCTCCCCGTATGGCTTCTGTAGGTTTTCCTCTAGATTCTACCATTGAAGAAAATATATCAGATTATTTTATTTATTAACACGAAAGCATTTCTCAAAATAACCACTATAAATATATAAATACTTTTTTCCGCATTACAAAGTGTTATTATTGAGATAATATTGCATATAGCCTTGCAATTATATATTTCATTTTTCTTAATTTCGTTCACTTTTTGACCATCTTTTGGTCAAGATCATTGAAAACATACATAAAACCACTACTTCCGATATACCATGTGGATACTTGATCATAGAACTTGCTGAATATCATACTCTTAAAATCAGTAGTGCTAATTGCTAAATATATATACTAGGTCGCTAATCAACTGCTGCCAACTCTAGATATAATTACTTGATTGTGCAAACTATGTAACCAGAAGAGTACCAGTATCTCCCTCTGCAAGTTTCTCCAACTTAGCCCCAACCAAGCGCCTCTCATCAACTCCACCAGCTTTAAGCTCATATATCACCTGATAACAATACAAACCAAATTAGTTTGAACAACATCCCAAGTATCCAACGATTCCATCCCTCTAATTAAATATATACGCAAACAAACACCTAACTGTACCATCACTCACAACAGAAAAACCCACATATCCAATTATCTTATAGCTCTTAATAAACAAAAGCACATATACATACAATAAATCACCGGGTTAATTATCATATGGGTCACTTATTACACGTCAATATATCAAGCGGATCACTGGGTTTTTTTTGGTCTCATTTAAACCACTCAATACAAAAAATGTTACACTCCGTTAACTTTCGAAAAATAAAAGTAATCTTTTGTTAAATCTATACATTTTTCTTGAATTCTACCGCAACCAAATGAACAATTCTTAAATTCTAGTATTTTAGATAATATATTTATATTTTTAAAAAATCATTTATTATTTATTTTTAATTTTATAGTTATTTTCCTTATTTTAATTAAAAATAAATAGTAAATAAACTTTTTAAATTTTAAATATATTATCAAAAATACTAGAATTTAAGAATTGTTCATTTGGTTGCGGTAGAATTCAAGAAAAATGTATAGATTCAACAAAAGATTACTTTTATTTTTCGAAAGTTAACGGAATGTAACATTTTTTGTATTGAGTGGTTTAAATGAGACCAAAAAAACTCAATGATCTGCTTGATATATTGACTTGTAATAAGTGACCCATATGATAATTAACCCATAAATCACCTGATAACATAAGAAACTAAAACAATTTCAACCACATCCATGTTTTTAACTATTTCATCCCCCTTAACAGATAAGAACGCACGTCCAACTATCTCACTAGATTTATTTGCTCACGTGCCACCAAAGTCAAAGTTTCTAAGTTTCTAAGTTCCTATAAAGTAAGGGGTCATCTGGATCATGGTATTCCAACCCGTTCAATGGCGATGGGAATAAGATTTCAATGCAAAAATGTATAAGAATCTCATCCCCATTCCCATTAACCGGGTTGGAATCTCGCGGCCGAAACAAAAGGAAGCTAACTATTTCATCGCTTGCAATAGAAACACACAAACGCAAACAAAAACATCTGATACCTGTAGAAACCAAAAGAATTGCAGCTACATGCAACTATCAGCTATTTCATTCCTCTCGATAGATACACTATCAGCATCACAAAGATCCAAGTTTTTAACTGTTTCATCCCTATATAGATTCACGTGCACATCCACTATCTCATTGGACTTATATACAAAATTGCCACTAAAGTCAAAGTTTCTAAGTTTCTATGATTTGAGTACTTCGTCGCTTGTAATCTCAATTAATACACACATACATCCAACTATCTCTTTGCTCTTGATAACAAGAACAATCAAACAAAACATCTAATACCTATACAAACCAAATATATATATATATATATATGCAACTACATTTAAGTTTCCAACAAATTCATTCCTATCAACAGAGACACCGTCACCAAAACACACATCCAACTACAGTACAACTTCTATCAATACACAGCCTCAGGGATCCGAGAATTTTATTAATCAGTCCATATTATTAGTTAATCGAAGTAAATGATTCCATCTATTATACTCAGAACCGACGATTAACATTATTCAATCAACATAATCAATATCAATGTATCGAAGCATAACATAGCTGGTAATACACATCCATATATCTCATCACTAATCTCGTGTTGGTAAGACAGCACACGAAAACGATAAATCACCTAAAAACAGGCAAATAAGGAAACAAATTCAACTAAATGCAGTATTCAAAACACAAAAAACACATATTTACGAAACTCGAAAAGGTGAGTTTTGGACCTGACGATGCTCCCAATTCCAAACAGAAACATGATCAGATGCATCAGCAGTAACAAGCCAGGGATGAGTTGGATGCAATTGAATCTTCACGATCTTATCATTCGTCGGACGAAACGCCTTCAATTTCAACATCCTGTTCTTCAATTACGCAATTACTGTGTGTTTTTACACACACATACAGTGCAATTAGGCTTCGGATCTGGAAACAAAATTGAAAATCAACTGGATCTCGTGTGTGTGTGTGTGATTAGTTGGTGTAGTGAACAAGTGAATTAGGTGTTTGTTTTGAATTGTGAAGATGATTTGATTGCATTAAGGGAGATTTTGATTTAAGATTTATGATATGGGTTATGGGGTGGTGATTTAGAAAGTGTTGCAGTTTGTAATTTTGTTTTTGTTTGTTTTTTTAAGTGAGATGCAGCGATTAGGTATACGGGTCGGGTTTCAGACTTTCGGTATGTACCAATTCTTTTTATTTTATTTTTTTGGACACACTTTGAAATAAAAAAAATTGTTTTTCGAGAAATAAATTTTTTTTTGCTTTTCGTTCCCTAGACAACCATAAAACCAAAACAGTGTACGATTTGAAGAGAGCGATTTCAAATAAAAGAATTTATTTAATTTTGTATAGATTTACTGATATATACAGAGCAGGGTGTACGCGGTTCGGATTGAATTGCGGTAAATTTTTGAAAGAAAAAAATTAATTTAAATAAAGTAATTTGGAATAAAAGAACTATTTCAAACATATTTATATATATATATATATATATATATATATGGGGCTACTCTAATACAAACCTCCTTAGAGCATCTCCAATGGAAGAGACCTCTTAGGTAAAATTTGAAATTAATTACCATAAATAAGATTTATAAAGAATGTGTAAAAAAAATTGCTCTCCAATGGGACAAAACCCTTATCTATAATTATAGATAATCTCTTGATGTTGGCTATATTTGTCGAACCTCTAGAGACCTGTAGTGAATTGCCACATCATTTATTTCTATATTAAAATTATATATTCCATTAATAACAACTTGAAATATTAATAACATACCATTTTTAAAATATAGCCAATCATTATAGCCAATATCCTCGGAACACAATGTCTTACAGGTTCGACAAATTTTACATAATCAATATTTTATGTAATTTAGCTAATCATTTTTTGCTAACACCATTGGAGATGCTCTTAGAATACAAACCTAAAAACCATATTTCAATCCAACATTCAAGCTAATCTATTGACCAAACTAGGGGTAACCCAATACAAAAAATGTATAATAAACTAGGCTCCATTCAGTAAAAAAAAAAAATTACTGTTCACGTGATGACGTGGCAGTGACGTCATCACGTGAACAATAATTTTTTTTATTTTTTTTTGGGTTGAATGGAGCCAAGAATTTTATACGTTTTTTGTGAAGGTACCCCTAGCGGGGCCCTTAAAATAAATGAAATATAATTTATTTAGTGTTGATTTATAGTTCTCATTTTAAGAGTGGTTTGTATTTAATCATTTGCCTATATATATATATAGGAGGCTACTCCAATACAAACCTCCTTAGAATACAAACCTAAATGAATGGAGCCTAGTTTAGTATACATTTTTTGTATTGGGTTACCTTTAAATAAAGAACAAAGAAGAACACCCATCTTAACCATTCATTTTTTTATAAAAATTGAACGACCATGATTAAAAGATAGACTTGATTATCTAACAGCTCGTTGTCTCTATCGTCTGTCTCTCTCTCTAACGACTCTCTCACCGCTGCAACTCTCTCTCTCCACATACAATCACAATTTTCTCAAAATCTCTCTCGACGATTTTAACATTGAGATACGGCTTTTGTATGTATACAATGCCAACACACGTCAATCAATTCAATCGATTTCAGCATGGTTTCTTTCCAATTAGAGTGAATTAAAGATTTAATCTTTTTTATATCTCTGGTAAAATCTACTTCATTTCCTGGCTTTCGATTCTTATCTTTGTTTGTAATTTTGTTATCGCGATCTCTTTCGTCTATTGTGTTTAATGTGTTCTCTGCTTTAAATTGTTAATTTACATTGAATAATTTGGTTAGTATTGACATATAGTTTAGTTTCTGCTTTAATTTGTGATTTGTTATGATATTCTATTTGGTATACTTTTTTGTGTGTGTTTGTATGTATAGTAGCATCGTATCTGTGTTTATAATTTTTTTGTTAATATTCTGTAATAGTGATTCTAGTCTAGATTCTAACCTTCGAAATTTATCGATTCTTGAATTTTGTGGTATGTTTTTACTTTAGGTTCTAAATTTGGCCATTGATAATCTGTTCAGGCTTCTTGTCTCACAGAATTGCTTTCATAAAGTAAGTAGAACTTACACATTTTGCTTTCAGAATCATATTTTTTTAGACGTCTAGTTGTAATAACGCATACTTTATGCTTTAAATCTCTTCTGAAAATTTGAAAAATGTAAAACTATATAAATTATTTTATATATAATTTGTGGACATGATGTTGTTCATCGTGATGTAATGATCAATATTATGTTATTCGTCCTAAATACATTCTTCGTATCCTTTTTTTCTTGTGTTTTTATGTATAATTTTAGTGTTTTTATATTTTTTGAATTCTTTTATAGTTTTGAATCTCTTCTGAAAATTTGAAAAATGTAAAACTATATAAATTATTTTATATATAATTTGTGGACATGATGTTGTTCATCGTGATGTAATGATCAATATTATGTTATTCGTCCTAAATACATTCTTCGTATCCTTTTTTTCTTGTGTTTTTATGTATAATTTTAGTGTTTTTATATTTTTTAATTCTTTTATAGTTTTTTGGTGTTGTGATTCTGCTTTAGATTCTATTATCCGACATATATGTAGTTTTTATTTTTCGTGAAGTGATGATTGATTTAGATTATAATTCTTAATATATTCGTATTTAGATTGTATGTATAATTGTGATTCTGCTTTAGCTTCTATTTAAAGCAATATAAAAACATGTTTTCCATTTTTTTTTTGTAATTATGTATATAGTTATTTAATGCTTTGATTCGAATTTAAAAGTGATTTTTCATTAATTTCATTTATTTTTGGTGATATTTAGTTTAGTTCTAATTTGTAATACTTTTAATCATTATTTTGTTTAGTGTTATTATCTTTTTGTATGTAGTATATGTGTTTATGTCATCTAAATAATTTGTGTGTGGCATTGTTTGAAGTTGTTAGATTATGATTTTACCTAAGATGTCTTTATTCTTATTATTTTTATATATAGTGCTAATTTTGTTTTACATTCTACTTTGGAATGTAGTTTACTTTGCATACACAATTGTATTTGCTTCAGATTTTATGAATTATAGCTGAGATTCTGTTTTACATTCTATTGTATGACATATATGTATTTCATATATTTTTGAGTGTAATGGTTTTAGTTTAGATTCTAATTTTAAAATATAATAGTGTGACACTGGATTTTACATTCTCTGTTTTTAGAGTTCTGTTTATTTACTCCATGTTTTTTTAATCACTTATTAAACTTTTGTTATTTTGATTCTGTGCTAGATTCTATACTCTCTGTAGTAGCAAATGCGTTCAATTTGGTTTTGTTTTTTCCTGCGGATTTTATGAATTCTACATAGTTGATTCTACACTGGATTCTATTGCTCTGTTTTAACAATCTTGTTTAGTTTGTCCATGATTTTATTTATCATTTCTTAAATTTTGTCATTTTTGATTCTATGTTAGATTCTATACTCTTTATACTAGCCGTTGTGTTCCATGTGGCTTTGATTTTTATAAATTTTCCACATAAGATTTTGATATAAGATTCTGTTATTCTAATTATGAATTTTATGCTTTATTTGTTGATACAGGTTGTGATTCTACTGCAAATAATGCAAATAATGAAGTTGGGGAATTTATAGAGGGTTTTGGGAGGAATTACAATGAGAAGCTTGATGTGTGGAGTGCTGGTGTGATTTTGTATGTAATGCTAACTAGTGTTGCTCCGTTTTACGGTAATTAGGCTACGGAGATTTTTGAGGAAGTTCTTATGGCGGATTTGCGGTTTTCAGCAAGATATTTTAACTCGGTGTCAGCGACTATTAAGGATCTGTTGCGTAGAATGCAGTGTAATGATGTGTGGAGTGCTGGTGTGATTTTGTATGTAATGCTAACTGGTGTTGCTCTGTTTTACGGTAATTCGACTACGGAGATTTTTGATGCAGTTCTTAGGGCGAATTTGCGATTTTCGGCTAGGTATTTTCACTCGGTGTCACCGGCTATTAAGGATTTGTTGCGGAGAATGCTGTGTAAAGATGCTTCTAGAAGATTCTCTGCTGAGCAAGTCCTTGGTGAGTACAAATGAAACAATAAATTTATAGAGATTTTACTGCATATAAGTATTTTTTTTCGCTTCATTGTTAATCTGTTTCTTGTTGAAGACTGAAGTTGTAATTCATATTTTTTCTTCGATAAATGAATTTCACTGTACAGTCTCTAATATGTGTACTTTCGATGTGATTATGCAGGACACCCGTGGATGCAAGGCAACCGAGAGATGAACATTCCGATGTGAAAATTTTGTATCTATCGATCGATCTAATTGTATGTATAGGCTTGTAGAGGCATCCTTGTTTGTATAATGATCCACTAAACTTCCTACTAATTGGGTGCTAAAGAGTGTAATTCTCTGTTTAGAGAATCTTATCCTTTGTAAATATATGTGGTTTGGACTTTGAATGCTCATCTTTAGTTTCAAATTAAGCATCATTAGCTCCCACAATATGGTTCTTTTCTTTACTATAACAAAAAGTATGTCTGAGCATATCCGGGGTTACAAGAAGTTCAATTATTATGCTTATTTTTTAATGGAGTAAGGCATGATAGTGGGATTTTACTATGTTTTGGTATATGCTTTGAAGAGCATATCCTATCTTCAATACAGGCAATACTGTGCAAGACAAAGTGATATGAGATGTATTATAGTTTATCAGAAATGTGCTAGCTGTTATTTGTTTGTTCTTTTATTAAGGAATGACAAAGAAACAAACTTCATAGCCATAGGTTATATACAAAAGTAGCTTCTGAATAGAGGAAATAATATAGCCTATATTGTCCGGAAAAGTTTACAAGTATTAGTTATTTTGATGTATGAAACAATTGCCCCGATAGGTTCTATTGATTGTTAAACTCAGACAGACATCAAACTGAATTAAATGTCTCAACATGCATTATTCATACAACTCTTATCAGAGACTTTAAAAGTAACATGTACTAATGACCTCCAGAAGAGAAAAATTATGATTTAAAAACATTTCCAGGTGGTACAAGTCAACTCGTAAAGCTAGTTTGATTACAACTTTGTAACCCCTATGCCTTTCATTGAGGTGCAAAACAACTATCAGTTAAACTGTCTTGCTGTTCCTTGGGTCTGGCTTCAGCTCTTGGATCATCAACCTCACCGTCTCTATTGCAAGCGTCATTATCAAAGGGCAACCCATCTAAAACACTCTCTAATGGGGAATCAGGCACAAGCTCCTTTAACTTCTTCCTGTATTGCTCTAGAGTTGCCTCAAAAGAAGCTATTCGAAGTTGTGGACCAAAAGGGTTATGCTGTAACATCATAATAAGTAAATTTAATGCAGATTTCCGTACAATTGCACTTTTATCCTCCAACCTCCCTACTGCTAGTGCTGCAACCTCATTCCACAGACCAATTGAAACAGCATGTTCTTCGCATAACTCAGCCCAGGCTTGTAGAACCCGACTCCTTGTATAAGCAGAAACATCACGACAACGTTCCAGCAAAATCTCCAACATGGCCTGCTTGGTTTGAAGGCGAATAGATTTGGAACTCACTTCACACTCGACGTCACTGAAGGCTTTGGTGACCAACTTCCCTAAAACCCCAACAAGAGCATTTCTTATCTTATAAGACTCTCCACCAAAGTGAGGAACCAATAAACCTATATTAGTGGATATCAACTTTGGCAGTCTGTCAGAAAGTTCCACTAGAAACGACCAACATTTTCAGCCCCAACCGTGTCTCTTACATACTCTTTTGGATTAGTTCTACCAATCTGAGGTAAGAAGCCATGCTTCCATCAGAATACTTCTTTCCAGCAATAGCAACCGCATTAGCCAAGTGGGTAACAACAAAATCATGTCTATGAAGCAGATGAAGGATTGAAGCACATGCATGTGCTGTGTAATGGTATTTGGTAGCACAAGTACCAATTATACGACAAAAAGCATCTTTTGTGTCTGCATCCTTTAACAATGTTGCATTTTCGAACATTGAGAATGCATTCCTACAAAAACCAAAACCACAAACAATATAATAATATCACACTCTAACATAACACTCAAAAACACTAAAAAAAGGTACAATATCAGCCAACTTACTTCATAATGAATGACATGTAATTTTCATCAGGATCCGAGGACCCAAATAACAAGGAAAGGTTGATTTCCAGAGAATTAGCAATCAAATTCAGTATCCGGCTTCTCTGTGATTCCCAATTCCATGAATTAATAAGCTGTTTCTTCCTAGTACTTACAACAACCTATACACAAATCAACGAAATAACTTATGCATATCACAAGCCATATCCAAAACCTATTCAATTGTAAACATAGCGTAATGTACACAAATTATCCAACACCTAATTTCACTGAACTCAACATACAGTTAAACCTCCATAAATTCATGCTCTGGGTAAATTAATAGAGGTGATTAATTAACTGAAACATTATATATGTCACATTCACTGTAATCAACATGAACGAAACGTCACATTTAAGTTTAAGACTATGTCTAACAAGCAAAATGAGACAGGTCATTCTATTGTCCACTAGTTTCATGTGATATATCTATGAAAGCTATCATGGCAAAACTCACATTGTTAAACAACAAGGCAGTATCAATCTGAAAGACCTGTTCTACAAGCTTAGTTACAGGACACATTTAGAAAAAAGTTCCTACGGAACACACTTAGGTCTTGACAGCCTTACTTGCTTGATGACTTCTTAACAAAAATTCTTGCCAAACACCACATTTGCCTTTTCAGTCACTAGAGCGAGTGAGCGAGACTCCTTTTCCTAAACATATTTATTACTGGCCAACAAATGCAAGTTCTGCCTTCTTACGGTTCACCCTGGGATCAGAAACTAGTAAACTACTTTAATATTTTCACAGATTTTCTAGAGGAAGATAGGTAATCGCCATCTAGATCAAGACTTCCAAAGATTGATCAAATTCATTTAGAATTTATCCACATTAATGTTATATTTTTATAAGCATAAGTTATCAATAAAATAAGGGCCAGGATCCATTATATAACTTAATCTGCTACGACAAACCCTTAGTGGATATCAACTTCCAATCCAAGCAAAGATACAGAACCTTAGCCACTTGTGTAAATTCCAATAGATATGTAAAAATAAATCGAAAAATCACCCACTCAAATGACACAGAAGCTGACATATAACTCAATATCATCATATGTCATCTGTTAGAAGGCCCCGCAGGGGCACCTACACTTGTCTCCATACAATCAAAATAATCAACTATAACATACAATGTAAGCACTAGTATACTATTAGCTAGTGGATATACTTCTTTCTCTTAGCTATAAAGTCGATATTAGATGATATAAGCACCAGTCATGAGTTATGCAAATGTTAAAAAATCAAGGACAAAATCACTATGAATGAGTAAAAAAATTATATTATCAAAGAATTAACATACATATTAACATATTTGGCATAGAATCTACTGTTGCATCTAAAAAATGTGAACAATAACACAAAATCGACATAACCATGCATATGTAGGAGGATTAAGCAGAGAATCATTATCTACTTTAATCAGTCGATATATTATAGAATCTACTTGAATCATAGAATCAAGCATAGAATCACTTGTTATAACGTAAACACATAAGAATATGTATATAGTACAGAATCAGTCACAGAATCTTTACGAACTTGTATAAACACATTACAAATACAAGATCTATTCGTATAGAAATCTAATTGCATAAAAGTATGCATATATTATAGAATCAAACATAAAATCACTTGTATAGCATATCATAAATTCACATACAAGACAGATTTACTCCTAATTTCACTTCAACCTCTTTTACACCGAATCTCATTCTAACGTCATTTACATTCACATATACAGTAAACAATCACAAAAGTAAATAAAATTTCATCAAGTTAACGAAATTCGTAGCATAGAATCTAATGTTGCATCACATATAATAGCTAATTTCATAGCATCGAATGAAATATAACATCTCAAATAATCACAAAATTCGTATAGAATCACATATATGAAAAAAATTTCATATAACTTTCTCAATTTCAAATTCACTAAAAATAAACTACAAAGTCAACAACTAAATCAAATAGAGAATCACTTGTAATTAACAGAGAATCTAAGTGAGAATCACTTGTACTCTAATAAAAGCCCTTTTAAACATATAATCATTATCTAGTTTAATAAAAACAACTAATATACAAACAACTAGCATATAAAAACAACTAGAGATCATATATAAACTACTTGCATCATCTCATCTAGAATCAAACAACTAACATTATAGTCGATATACATATATAATATACAAACTAATCTAGCATCTCATATAGAATCAAAAAAACTAACATTATACAAGTAATCATAATAAGAGAATCAAACATAGAATCACTGTAAATTATATAAACACAGAACTTTCTCAATTTTAAATTCACAAAATTATGCTGCAAAGTCAATGGAATCACTAGTACCTATACGTTGATGCATCTTCGAGCTTATATTTCTCTTTATATCTTCGGTGTCACATGAAATTACACATTATAAAGAGATTTTAAGTTATATTTATTAATAGTTCGAACCCCTAATTTTCAACATGCAATTCATTTTTTATTTAAATCAGTAGATTGAAACTCTAATTTTTTGTAATTTCAATAAATTAATCATAGATTTGAGTTGTACAAACATTACCTTAATCAATTAGGTCGATGAGTTTCTATTCTTCGATTTATGCTTTTTTGTGCTTCGAATCATCGATTTGTGTTTTGATTCTACGACGTTGAGCTTCGATTATTCGATTAAGAGCTTCGATTCTTCAATTTCTGCTTCAATTTTTGGATTTTGAGCTTCGAATTTCTGATTTGAGTTGTTGCATGAGTTTCTCGATGCTGGTATACATGAGATGTTATGTCCGTATATGTTTTTAATTTTTATTACTTTTGTATCTTTTAATCCTGGACGTTAAAAAAATGAATGGTGCCGATCGCTGTTCTTTATTTAAAGTGTTCTGTATGGAGTGCAACTCTCTCTCTCTCTCTCTCTCTCTCTCTCTCTCTCTCTATATATATATATATATATATATATGTATATATATATATATATATATATATATATATATATATATATATATATAGTTAAGTTCTATGGAGACCAACACTTAAGTGGAGACCGTGGAGACCATATACATTATGCACTCAAAATATTGCAAAACATATATATTTGTAAAGAATGTTCAATGAACATTATTATTTTATTTAAAATCTTAAAAATTATATATGATTTGCTAGCAGAACATGTTTTGAAGAACAATACGTTCTGCAATATTTTGTTTGCAGAACATACATGATTTTCAAGATTTTTAATGAAATTTGCATGTAAAACATATATGATTTTCAAGATTTTTAATGAAATAAATGCAGTAGTGATTTTTAGGTTTTTCCACTGTTTTGAATTTTGATTGATATATGGTCTCCGGTCTCCACTAAAAAAATTGGTCTCCATAAAACTTAACTATATATATATATATAGGGGGCTACTCCAATACAAACCTCCTTAGAATACAAACCTAAAAACCAAATTCCAATCCAACATTTAAGCTAATCTAATGATCAAAATAGGGGTACTCAAATACGAAAAAGTCTTATAATTCTACCCTCTATCCATTCATCGAAAAAAAATTAAAAAAATATTTTTTTTTTAAAAATGATGACGTGGCAGCAGTTTTTTTAATTTTTTTTAAATTTTTTTTTTTATTTTTTTTTGATGAATGGATAGAGGGTTGAATTATAAGACTTTTTTGTGAAGGTGCCCCTGGCGGGGCCCTTAAAATATATGAAATATAATATATTTTGTGTTGGTTTGTAGTTCTCATTTTAAGAGTGGTTTGTATTTGAGCAAAAATCTATATATATAATAGAGGGTTACTCCAATACAAACCAAATTAAACTACGAACCTACAAACTAGACCAAGCCCAAATAATTGTAATGGCCCAACCCAAAACAAAAGACTTAATACATTCATCAACAACTCTTCCCCCACAACTCTTCATTCTATACCTTCACCCATTGTTCTTCTGATTAAGATCGATTTTCTAACTCGCAAAAACAATTCTCCGTCGGCCTTTTCTCTTTTCCCTCCGTCAAACAAGCATTCATCTTCGACGATCAAAAGCTCGATGATTCTGCCGCCGCCGAGATTTGAGTCCTGTTTCTGTTTTGGTATCCTCGCGTAGTTCCAGTCCTCCTACCAGATTTTTGAAAGATGGTGGGGATTTTAATAGATCATTTCGGGTCGGGTCGCCTAATGGATTGTTTAATCGGTTTGTTGCGCATGCCGTGGGTTCGTGTGTTAATTACAACTTCACCAGCTCTGAATTAGATCAACTTCCTTTTAGTATGTATATTAATTAAATTTAATCAAAAATGGATTGATCAAAAATGGTTTAGTATATCTGGAATCGGAACTCCTGCGGGGCCAGTGGCTGGAAAAGGAAGATGGAGCTGTCGGAAATTATGAACCTTGCCGAAAATTATGGTGGTTCCGGTGGGAGAGGTCGTCGGAGGTTGGGGGCAGGGTCAGGGTGGGGGTCAGGGTGGGGTACTGCGGATGGGGGTTCTAAAATTAAAAATAGATTATATTTGTATTTTTATATTTTTTAAATTAAATATAAAAATAGTGAATTTTATTGTACAAATTAGTGATGGTTTGTAGTTTGTATTTTAAGAATGGTTTGTATTTGATCATTTGCCTATATATATATATATAGGGAGGTGTTCAAATGAGATCCCTCTTATAATGAGACTCTCTCTTATAATGAGTCCCCTTCATATTTCATCTATTGTAAAGGGCCCCGCCAGGGGCACCCAATACGAAAAAGTCTTATACTTCTACCCACTATTCTTTCATTAAAAAAAATTAATTTTTTTTTAAAAAATTTTAAAAAAATTGCTGCCACGTCATCATTTTTTAAAAAACTTTGTTTTTTTTTTTATTAATGGATAGAGGGTAGAATTATAAGTCTTTTTCGTATTGGGTGCCCCTGACGAGGCCCTTTAGAATACAAGAAATATGAGGGAGACTCATTATAAGAGAGGGTCTCATTATAAGAGGGATCTCATTTGAGCAACCCCCTATATATATATATATTATTTGTTTATGTTTCATTTTTTTATTTTTTGTTTAGATTAAATTATTTAAATATTAGTTGTTTTAATTTGGAAATTGCTTTTCTTTAAAGCTTTTAAATTTGGGTATTACTTTCTACGGATGCTTTTTTATTCATATAAAGGTCCTTTCGAAGTAATGTCATATTTGATTATTTTTTGTCCATGTATAATTATTATCGTTGATCATATTTTTGTGTAAATTTTTTACTCTTTTCGTGTCTAACCAATAATTCTCTCCCTTTAATTAGATTTTATTTTTTTAGTTCCTTTCTATACTATTTGAAGAATATTATATTTGAATTTTATCTTTATTATCATTTGTATTCGTTAATATAATTTTAGAAAAAAATCATAATTAATAATTAATTCTTGTCATTTTTCTCTCCGGATATAGGAATAGGCATAAGTACGTTGGGGACACTTTTTTACATTAATTGTAAAGACGAAAGCTTAGAATGAAAATTAATTATGAATTTATAAGTCAATTTTTTTCCTCATTCACATCAATTCTAAGTAATAGTTACCTATATGGGCGGGATCAAGTTTGAAAATGATTATTAATTTACCAGCGAAGATCTTATTAGTTTGTCTACGAGTCTAGATTAGATGTTTATCATAATTTTTTATAATGTAGAAGGTGTTTTTTTTATATAAAGGTTTTATTGTATAAACTTTCGGGGGAATCGTTTTTCTTAGGTTATGACCTATAGTAAACGTTACTTTCGGGTTGATGATAAAATTTTTGTGGATGTAAAAAATCCTCAGAATCCACTGCTTTTCAGATTTATGCACTTCGATTTTTTATAAATGAAATTGTTCATCCTTGACCAAAAAAAATACATATGATCGTAAACTAGAACCACTTTCGATTCCGTAATATTTATTTCACTAATCACCCCGGATTCTTTCATTTCCATGTAAAGATCATTTCCTTCATGAGTACATTCACCTAATATATAGACACACACACACACATACATACATATGCACATATAAAATTTGATACATAAAGTATAGAATAGATTAGTGCAATTTAAAGAAACATAGAGATACTATATGATTTTTGTTAAATATGTTCTAAATGATGAATAATAGAGATGAATAAGTGTGTGGTGGTAGTGTTGAGTCAGAGATCATTGTCGGTGTTGAAATTCATTATGTGACGGTTATTGTATTATGAGTGTGTTGAGTGTGCGTGTGTTTAGCATGTTGTTGCAGTGGTAGGGGCAAGGATAGATGTATGGTTATAATATAGATATTTTGCTTCATATTAACCCTCATTAGCCTTATTTTATGATGCTTTGGTCCTGTATAAATAATGTTAATTGTGATTTAACTTATATGGATACTAAGTGGGTGTTTTCTATGTTTGTAGGAGATTCCAAAGGAGTAAGGTGTTGGGGACAAGAAGGCATGCTGAAAGGAAACAAAAGTTAGAGAAAATGGGTCCTGAGCTTAGGCTTAGGGGCCCTGAACGGATCAGAATTTCTACTTTTTGGAGTTAGAGGTCCTGAGCCTCGCACTCAGGGGCCTTGATGGAAGCTTCAGCAAGCTCAGGGTGCCTTAGCATCGCATTTAGGGGTCTTAAGCGGGACGAAAATAGATTTAACTATCCAATTTTAATTTGTTTTTGTTACCTTGTAAGACTTTAAAAAAGCCCATCCAAGTATATAAAAATATTAGTACGAGGGTTTCAAGTGGTGAGATAGTGAGAGAGAGATAGAAAAACACTTTGA
The DNA here is from genome assembly GCA_036435485.1 of Saposhnikovia divaricata. Taxonomy (NCBI): domain Eukaryota; kingdom Viridiplantae; phylum Streptophyta; class Magnoliopsida; order Apiales; family Apiaceae; genus Saposhnikovia; species Saposhnikovia divaricata. The sequence goes on along the minus strand of CM071594.1, from coordinate 128,553,284 downwards.
GAGAGAATTGTAAAGCGAGCATTGAAGGGATTCACTCCAAGCTTTAAGAGACTTCATCAAGTTGTATCTTCTTTACTCTAAACTCTTGTAACCGGTATCAATATATGTTTGTTTTCTTTATCTATCATGGGTAAATAATTCTTTAAAGGATTAGGTAGTATTCGTTGGTAATACATGTTTGTTTGATATTATTACGTATTTTCTATTTTTGCTAATCTACCATTGAGGGCTTAACCCAATTAAGGGAGTACCTGACCTTTAATTGTATTCATATAGAGTATGATGAATTGGGAGATGAGTCATAATTCTTGTTCATGATTTAGTAGACATAGTTCGATTATTGAATCGGGAGATTAATAGGAGGACTATGAAACTTATAATTATTGGGTCTTAATAGTCTATAATTGTATTTCGATTGATCATAAGAGTGACTTTTGAGATATGGTTGTATGCACTATCTTGTATCTTGTGAGAGAACATTATAAAGTTTAGAAAAATTGTTTTTAGCAAAGTACAAGAAATATATATCGCATCACATCAACATCATTGAACCAATTGAAGAACCCTAATTCTCGGGTTGCTCTTCCTCATTGATAAAACTTAGTTTTAATTGCTTTAGAGTTAAAATTTAGTTATAAAACAAAACACTCAACTATTCTTCTACACTTCTAGATTGTAAGGAATTAAAACTTGAACTTGAACCAATAGTCCTTTCCCTGCTAACGAACTTTTGCAAATACTTCAACAAGGATGGGGACACCTACGGTTGTCTATTGAAGCACTTGAATTCGAAAAATATTTGCACATGCTATGCTTCGATAGTTGTTGTTGATCTCTTGAAGGTTGAGAAAGGAGAATACCTACCCAAAAGATAAAACTTTACAACGATACCAAACAATAATGGTAACTACCCGGTGATGATGGTAATTGCCATTGTTGATAGAATAAATTTTAAAAGATAAATGAATACTTAATTCAAATTTAAATAATTTATGAATATGTAAAAGTAGACCACATTTTCTATCTTATTAATTTATATTGTAATAGTATAACAACTCGTGCGAGACACGAGTTTTTTCCAGTATTGTGCATAAAATTTTGTACTAACGTCGTTCAAACATTATTTTCATCGTTGTCGAGCTTTTTTCATATATTATACTCTTTCCATTCATATAATAATCGATAACATTATCTTATTTTGTTACCCAATCTTCTTTAATTCGATTAAGTTTAATAAATTTAGTTCAGTTTTTGATCCATTCAAATTTCATTGATAAAAAATTGTATGATTATTTTTAAATATATCATGTTCTGTTAACACAATTACGCTAACTAATATAATGATTTTTTAAATCGTATTCATTATTTTATTCATAATCGTAATTTGAACACAATTATATAATTAATCTAATTATTTAATAAATTAAGTGTTAATATCTCAAATAATAATTTTAATAAATTTTATTATAAACATGTATAATTTTTTCCTCAATCTATATAAACTTTATTTGATTTCATTTAGGCTCGCGTGACACACAAACACATATATTATGTGTTTGATAAACACCACATATGAGTGTGTGGACAAATTTAAATAATTTATGAATATATATTTGTAGACCACAATTTCTATATTATTAATTTCTGTTGTAATAGTATAAAAACTCGTGTGTGACACGAGTTATTTTCCAGTATTGTACATAAAATTTTGTAATAACGTTGTTCAAATCGTTGTCGAGTTTTGTTCATTTATATTTTAATCTTTCTCTTCGTATAATGATCGATCACATTATATGTTATTTTCTTACCCAATCTTCTTTAATTCGATTAAGTTAATAAATTTAGTTCAATTTTTTATCCTTTCAAATTCCAGTGATATAAATTGTATAATTATTTTTAATAATATTATGTTCTGTTAACACAATTACACTAACTAATACAAAGATTTTTAAATTGTATTTATAATTTAATTCATAATTTTGTAATTTGAACACAATTATATAATTAATCTAATCATTTAATGAACATAGTGTTCATATCTTAAATAATAATTATAATAAATTTTATTATAACCATGTATCATTTTTTTCCTCAATGTATATAAATTTATTTGCTTTCAATTAGGCTCAAGCGACACATAAACACATCCATTATATGTTTGATAAACACTACATATGAGTGTGTGGCCTAGTGGTATGACAATGTTTAAAATAAAATGAAGACCAAGGTTTAATTCCCTGTGACAACATTTTTTTGAAAAAGTAACGAACACAAGGGCAATTAAGAAATTTCAAATTTAAAATTTAAAATGTCTCACCATTTAAATGGAATAAAATGTCTCATGAATTTTATCTCTTGTTGGTGTATGTGTATTATATATATAATAGATAATAGATAATGGTCCGCCTTGATCATCTTCATGTGTCACGTACTCTCATATCTCGTATTCGATTTTGTTTGAACTTTTTACTTGGCCTTACCAGATATAAAGTAAAATGATCTGCCATACATAAGTTATAAGTTGTGCATATAAATTTATTAGTGTAACAACTATGTATTACTAACTTACTGTAGTGAATTATGGCCCGCCTTCGTCATCTTCATATGTCACATACTCACATGTCCTGTATATAGTGTTGATAAGTTCTTTTTTAATCAATCATATAGTATTGTGTACCTTGAATGCTCTATGAAAGCAGTTTATATGCTTTTAATAGCTGTTATGCTGTTTTTAAAATGCATTTATTATAAATGTAACATATAGCATGCATGCTTTCTTGTTATTTTGTTTGTACCATGTGATGTGTATTTATTCTCAGCTGGACTCAGCTGTTAGATTATTAATTCTCATATTCTTCTTTTTTTAATCATGCCAAATTATTATACCCTTAAATTTTTTATTGTTTTCTGATTATGTTAATAATAGATTTTATCATATATATTTCGTATGTTCGTCCATTTACAGAACTAATACTGTGATTAGTGACGAGTTATATAACAAAAGAACAATTTAAATAAACAGAAATAATTTACATACATGTCATTAATTTGTTAGTTATTGTTTTAACTTGTTCATTTTGATACAATTATTTAGCTTCCCTTAAAAAATATAGTTGTTTATATTTTATTTTTTTATTTATAATGATATTTATGTTATGCTATTGGAATTAATTTATCAAATGATAGATTATTAAAATATAAGAAAATGATGTTATTATATTTTATTATGTTGATAACAAGTTTTTTTGTGAGAAATCTTTTTTTTATTCTCAGCACCTCTCTAGAGCAATTAAATATCTCCGTTTCTATTAACCTTAAATTAAAGAGCAACACAGTTGTTTAACCCCTTCTAGGTAGAATTATATGGACCACCTTGTGGCTCTTATTAATAACCTAACCATAATAAAATAAAGCTATGGATAACATTTTGTTGAATGGTTATGCATAAGTGGTACCTTTTTGACAGTATGGTTAGCATGCAAGAATCTTTTCGAATGAAGAAAGTGATAGAAAAATATTGGTTACCGGTAGAATGGTAGAATAAAAGAAAAACAAAGAAAATTGGAGGAAAAATATCTCTACGTACGAAGTAATATTCCTAGAAGTTTAAATTTCTGCCTTAAGCTTTCTATTTGTAAATAGTAATGTTTTGTTAAGTATATTACTATCCACCTTCACGTTTCATGTGCAAATTGTCTGATATGTTATAGTAACCCCTTTCTTTTTAATAAATCCTTTATATATATTATATGGCAACAAGGTCTTCCAAGGCCTTTTAGTAAATTACGTGTTTATCCCTCGACAATTTTAATATATTAAAAAAAATGTTAGCAACAAGTATTGAACCCATGTTCTTTGGATCAGTGTTCCCATCTCCAACCACTACACTAAAGAAGAATTTATATTAACCTTTTAGAAACCATTTACTACATTCACAAATAACTCACATGTACTATTTTATTTAATATTACTACCTTGCCGAGAATTAAAAAATTTAAGCACATGAATTATATTATCTATATATTATGTTTAGTATAAGCATCAAATGTATTATGTTGTTTATGTATTATGTTTAGTATAGGTCAAAATGATTTTTAACGTGTTATAAAAATTTAATATGTCCGTTATACTAATTTAAAACATAATTTTGTGTACTTATGAGATATAAATACTGTATTGATTTTTAAATAAATAAAAAAAAAAGCATAGTTGGACTTGGTTAGGACACGATATTATAAATTAGATTATGCATGCAATACAATTAATTATGAGATTAAGCTGTATAGTTATGTTAATAAAAGATAGATATTTAAAAAAAATACTAAATTGTATATATATATATATATATAATACATAAAGTATAATAAAATTTAAAATTTCAGGCTAAAAAGGTGAATTTTAAAATAAGATTACATGTATACACATACACATTTATATAATAATTATTATTATTGGTTACTTATGGAGTTTGAAGGAAGAATTAACTATAAAATTATAAATAATACGTAACTGCAATCATAGAACATATATTTAATATTATCATTCAATTTGTAAGAAAAATATATATATTAGTCATGTGTTTTCTATGAATACATCATTATCAATATCAACACTAACAGGACAAAATAAGACTACACGTATACACATTTATATAATTATTATTGGTTACTTATAGAGTTTCAAGGAAGAATTAACTATAACATTATAAATAATACGTAACTAAAATCATAGATCATATATTTCATATTATCGTTCAATTTGTAAGAAATATATATATATATATATATATATATATATATATATAAGTCATGTATTTTCTATGAATACATCATTATCAATATCAACACTAGCAACACATCGCTAACACCGCTATCACCATCACGGCCATACCATCACCACATCACCACCACCACACACAATCGCTAGAATCATGAGTGAAATCACTAAATTTTTTACTGCAATCCTCTACACCACTAAAAACCAAAATGATAGTAGAATGATCGAACATTCAACTTAAATCACTAAAATTTGAACCTAAATCACTAAAATTTTGAACGCAAATAACCAAAATTTCCAAAATTTGAAAATTTGATAGTGTTCGAATGTGCTGGTGCTGACGGTAGTAGAGTGGGTGAAAACGACATCAACGGGCTTTATAACTCGGATCTTATGTGAGGGGACGAAAAGTGAGATGAATGAGCGAACGGAGGTGTAGGGTGGTTGAAATTCGTAACAAACATGTTCGCAAGTTATTTCTAGAGTGCTGGTCGATTTGGTGACAGGAAAGAATTGTTGAGTGACAATGGTTTATAGATGTATACACACAATGTACAAGTGGGGAAGAGGTGGTGATAACATTAATGTATGATCGAAGATGGTGTAAAAAAATTGTCAAAAATTGCAGAGGAAAAAGGGTAAAGTTGGAGATGTAGATTACATTTGAATGTGCTCCAACATTTACACCACCAAAATATAAGTAGGATCAATGAAAATTCAACTTGAATCACCAATGTTTGAACGCGGATTATTATAAAAGTTTTGAACAAATTACCAAAAAATTTAAGTTCTGAAATTTTGATAGTATTTGAAGGTGTTGGCGATGGCATTAATGGTGGTATAGTGGGTGAAAACGATACCAGTGGGAATTTATAAACTCATTTCTATTGTGAAAGGAAGAAAATGGGATGAATAAGCTATCGAATTGTGCTATCAGGAATGTGGTTGAAACTCGGTAACAAAAGTTTTCGTAAATTATTGCTAGAGTGATGATCGATTTAGTGACATGAACGAATGACTGAGTGAGGATGTTGTACATAAGCACACACAATACATTTGAGCATGAGATTAGTTCTCATTTCTTATTATAATATAAGTTATTATTTGAGCACTTATCTATAAAGTCTACACGTGAATCTACTAATTCAAGGATAGATTTTTTAAAGCAGTTATTGTTCTGTCTTTCTAAGTTACATTTTCAAAATTGTTTATAAAAAATCATATGAATTCCTAAGTATAGGTAAATTTTTACGATCATATGAAATTCTTAAGTAAATTGTTACGATCATATATGAAATCAATCTTTATATATAATATTTAAAAAATGTATATATTTTTAATATTTGAAAAATTATGTATTTTTGTAATCTTTTTTAAAATATTTTATTAAATGTATCACACTTTTATCCATTATATTTCAAAATTTACGAATCATCTATCTTAATAATCAAAACAATTAAATTAGACGAATTTAAATGATGCCCGTGCTTTGCACGGGCTATCATGCTAGTTTAGTTTTAAATTTGGATTTAGCTGTATTAATGAAAGTGTTGTGAATGGTTAACTATAAATTTTTGTAAATTTACCCTTTTCAATTAAAACAGAAATTATACAATAAGTAAAATTATTCAATTCAAACCAAGTTATCTAATCCATTACTTAGTATCATGTGGACGATATGTCCACATCAAATTATGGTGCAATACGGACGATATGTCCACATCAAATTATGGTACAATACGTTGTCTATTTCATGTTCGGTGGCCTAACAAAGAAAGCAACATTAATAACCTTAACCTAACAAAGAAAGCAACATTAAGAACCTTAACCTAACAAAGAAAGCAAAGAAAGCGTTGGATAACATATTCACATGTGTGTCCCTTTCTACGGCAAAAGAATGGTGTGTCACTCTCATGCACACAGTGTTTTTTTTGTCAGGGGTATCTATTTCATAGATGAAATGTATCGAATACAATATTCGTAGGGATTTCTTTCATTCAAAAAAGTTTATTATCTAACTGAAAGGCACGCATGTTGCCCCCGGATATTTAGACAATAGAACCTTTAAGTCCGAAAAGAAAATCACCCGAAAGGGCCAAATAAAATGCACTTGAAAATGTCAACAAAATATTGCCCAAAACAATGTGATTCCAGCACTACATAAGAGCAAATTCAATTCGATACTCAGCTAACTCAAAATCTTCTTGCCAACAACCTTGCTTCAAAAACTGGAGTTCTGTCCATTCTTCATCCACCTAGCACAAATGCAAACCAAAAAATTAAATTACAAAACAAAAACTCAAATTCTAATCTATACACCTTTAATTAGAGTTCCGAAAATAACTCAACCCTATTCTAAAGTCTCAACCAAAGGAACTACCTTTGGTTAGACAAACAACTAATTAACAAATTTTTTAAAAATGATATAACAAAGGAATATATAGCTTATTTAACTCTAAAGTACAAACTACATCTATAAATTTTAACCGAAAACCGAAATTAATAAAGAACTTTAAAAAGCTAATGGAAATTGTAGAAATATAGAAAACACGCCCCTATTTATCAGTTATCACAAATCCACCCCCACAAGTCAGTAATCACTGAATACAACTTACAACTATAAGGCCAGAAATTTTTAGTTTACATTCAAAATTTAGAATACAAAATAACGAAACATTCAGGGATTACAAATTAAAATTGAAAATGGTAAAATCTTCATTCTCCTTTTGCTCCAATCCCGTCTCATGCTCTGCTGGCCTGCACTCTTTTAGCCTTCAACTTCAGTGGTTCTACAATGATCCTAAAATGCATATAATGTTAGCCCAATGCTGTAAATATATGAAAACAACAAAAAAATGCTATTGTGCTCTTGGAGGACATATTGTCCTGATATATTATTTTGTTATCATGGCATCCAAACAAGCTACTCACCATAAGGCTAATATTTGCAGATTTCTAGAATTATTAGCTTTCCCTGAGCTAGAGCAGCTATTAAGATGGGAAGAAAATGAGTTTCAGAAGACTTTTCCCTGAATATCCAGTTATCCTAGCAAGAAAGTACTTACATAAATATCGATTGTATGCAACCAAGAAAACTAAGATTGTTCTCGAAAAATTCAACTCAAATAAATAAAAACGACGTGGAATAAAAAGCTGTGGTGCTTCAAGCACTTAAACACAGAAGACTAGTCTGGCCACAATTTTCTTCAGAGTTATAAACCCATGAAAAAACATGTATTCAAGTACTTGCAGTGAGTTTCTTAATGTCACATATGCTACCGCTGCCTAGCTGAAGAAATGTTCTTACTCAACCAGACTAATACTACTACATAATTTATAGCCTAAAAGTTGTCCAGTAGCCATTCCAGAAAACAGGAAATAAATAAATTGAAGAGACATAAGGTCAAGTTATTTGAAGAACATAACTTGCAGAATACCGCGATTAACACCATTCCAATAAATCATCATTTACTAATTATCTCGAGTTTTTACCCACAAACCTATTTATTATATTATTTTGACCCTTTACAGAAGGAAATATGTGTAGACCTTAAGATTCTCTAACTTGTACTCATACATACTAATATATATAGATAATTGATCTTAACACTACTTCTGATATCCAAATGCTAACTAAATTGTCAACACCTTCAATATAAGAATTTGTGTATTAACTATCTCCACTCATTAAATGGTATGATATTGCAAGAAACAGTAACAAATTAAAGGCGACGACTTCAAGCCGCCTCATTAATTTAGGTTTACATTGAGCTAAATCAAAACAAGAGTTTGATCAGGACATAAGTTTGCATTCCTCACTGGGACTCCCTAACCAATTGCAGCACTATATAGCCAACTAATTAAGAAAAACTTGGTAAAAACAAAATTATTGAAAACAAGAAAAGACACCAATACTGGGACGAAAGTTGGTAAGAAAGCAGTCAAAAAAATACAGTTAGCAAAACCAGAACACTTAGCTAATGAATAATGATACCAACCAGTAGATAACCTCTTGTAGTTGTATAGAACCATGGGCAACTAAGTAAGATAATGCAATAACTAAGAGTCAAACTAGATAATCTAATTACTAATAGTCCAAAATAAGAATTTGTTGATTATAGTTTCAACCTTTGTGTGATTTACTAGGCTGCCCTGAATCTAGATTGTTATCGTCTGATTGGAAGGAAGAGTAAATATCTTAAGGGTAGGAGCAGCTGGATGGAGATGGAAGTTATCTACTATGCTCGCCTAATCAGTGAGGCCAAATAAAGAACTTGCAGAGTCACAACAACATTGAAATTCATGAGAAGGCTGTTAAGATTCTTGAGACATTGGTCGTCACATGATGCTGGGACAAAGACAAAGTTCTACTATGAAAAATTCGGTTGCAAACGCGTATTCATCAAATTAAAAATTGCAATGACAGATGTAGTCAGGGATGATAAATGAGTGGTTTCTACAATACGACAATGTTCATTTCTACTAATATTTTGTAGTAACTAGCTTTGTGTAGTTTTCTCAGGATTGTGTGAACGTTTGCATTGATGATGTGAAACCAGATTCCAATACATTATGCTCCAAACAAATATACATTTAATATTCAGTTTCTCTAGTAGACTTGTTTTTAGGACAATACAAAACAATGCACATCACCGGTAGATTAAGAAAACTATGTTAAAAAACTTTCCAAAACAAAGAAGAGTATTCCTAAGAACCATGTTTATATTTTACTCCACACTTGCTGTTCAGAAAATAAGAAAATACTAAATTAAAATTCACCTGGGAGAAACATAATAGTGAAGCCACAACTTTTTTCCTAAGAAACATAAACTTTTTGTTGGACCCATAATTTCAGTATACTAACAACAATCTTATTTATGAACTATGAAGAAAAAACAAACTATGTTCAAAATTGACATCTGGACTTACCTGAACAGTTTGTAGCTTCATTCTTTCATATTGTTAACTAAACATATTTCATTTTAGTCAGAGATTTCTCCCAACCAAGTAGATTCATCCTCTCTTTGAAGTGCCTGTTTAGCTAGATTATGTGCCACAACATTAAAATTACGTCTGACATGACTAATGGAAGCCTCTGGAAAATTTTCTAGCAACAATCAAATGTCGGTCAGGAGGGTACCAACTTCATTCTGGTATTCAGTCGCATTATTTAAACTTGGACCAGAGATAAAGAATCACTTGAAATACTTTTAATCGGTAATCCTATAGTTTGTGCCCACCGTAAACCCACCAACAAAGCTAGAGTCTCTACGTGAAATACCGATAGAGTGCCTTGTAAAGGCTTAGACAGAGTCGCCTGCATCCTCTTATTAGTTGTGAATATAGCAACTTGTTAGTCACAGAGGCATGCCTGAATACATCTAATAACAAGCCTAAGTATGTGTAATGCTATGCATTACCTACATGACCTTTTAACTGAAGGAACCTCTAGTTGTAGAGTTTCTATTTGTTCTGTACTTGTAATAGGCATCAAATCCTAGTTGTGTAACTGTACTTATAAAGTCAAGAATAATGCTTGAAAGAAGTTCCAAGGTTCATGCCTCAAGAAAGGAGATAAAGACTGCCAAATAATCACAGTTGGGATTTGAAGAAATGAAGAATTTGCCTAAGTACCAATTCGAGAAGTACATTTGTCTATTCGAGAAGTCTAGCATTCGAGAAGTCAGAGATTCGATATCTCAGAAGACACTATTCGATATCTCTGAATATACTGTTCGATATCTCATTCGATATCTCAGAGATTCGATATGTCTATTACTCTATTCGAGAACTCATGGAGTCAACAAGTCAAAGCATCATTCGAGTTCTCTAAGAGTCAATAATTCAATGCTCTATTCGATATCTCAAGGACTAATAAAGCTATTCGACATCTCAGGGATTCGATATGTCAAAATGCTCTATTCGATATCTCAAGGAGTCCCAGAGAAAAGAGCTATTCGAGAAGTGATTCGATATGTCAATATAACGCTATTCGAGAACTCAGAGTTATCGATTAAGTCAATTCGAGTTCTCGAATCAATCACTTAGCCACTTATCGAATACATTCTTGGAGACAAAATATTGAAAAATTGTACAAGTCAGAAACCTGCAACAAGCCAAGATGCTTTATTTGACTGTGTACTATAAAGCACATTGGAAAGCCTACAAAGAAGCTTGGAGAGATAAGAAAAAGGGACAAGGAGCTAAAGAAGTGGATCTGAACAGGCTTTTCAAAGTCAAATCTATAGCCGTTTGGACTCTTACTCAAGTGAGATAGACATACTGGAAAGTAGTTTGTTTTACCTACCTTATTTGTAGTAAGTAGGTGTATCCATGTCTATAAGGATACAGCCTCACTTCCTTAGCAGATAAGTTTTTAGAGATAAGAGTTTCATATACATCAGAAGAAATATCTCTTTAAGAAAAACGAAGCTGAGAATACTATCATTTGTATTCAAAGATTGTAGCAAAATCTTTATCTAATAAAATATTAGATTAAAGTGATATTGTGTTGTGTTTGTCTTTGTTATCTGCACTTATTTATCTCACACACTCAACACATATCTTGTTGCAAAGATTCAAGAACAAAGAAAAGTTCAAGAATCCATTCACCCCCCTCTGTATTCTTTTACTGTATTCAATACTCAACAAGTGGTATCAAAGCGGGCTGTTTAATCTAAACAGAAAACGATCATGAGTTCGAATACACCAAAGACTACAGGTACGGTGAAGGTCCCTAAGTTCGACAAAGAGAATTACAACCTCTGGAAAATAAAAATGCTGTTGTTCATCAAAGCTGCCAATCCTCTCTACCCTGACATCCTCAAGAATGGTCCATTTGTACCACAACAAGAAATTGCTGAATCTACAGTGGGAACAATAGTCATTCCTAGATCATATGTTGCAAAAGAGCCATCCAAATGAACGGACTCAGAGAAGGAAAAGGTTGCCCTAGACAGTCATCTCATGTTGCTGATCATAGACTCCATGGATATGTCGATGTTTGCCAACATAGCATCATGTACATCAGCCAAGGACATGTGGAACTACATCGAGGTGTTATGTGAAGGGACAGAGGAGGTAAGAAGGAATAGGAAACAGATACTGGTCACACAGTATGAGGCTTTCATGGCACAGTCCAAAGAAAGTATTACTGATATGTTTGAGAGATTCACAAGCCGGTGATTGAGCTTCAAATGAATGGGAAGGTTTACAGCACTAAGGAATTAAACATGAAGTTTCTACTATCTGCACCAAACCATCTAGAGCAAAGGGTCATATCTCTAAGAGAAAGAGATTTTGAACAAAGTCACATATGATGTGCTCTATGGGGTTTTAAAGACTCTTGAGCTTGAGTTGCTTCAGAAGAGGGCTATCCAAGCCAACCAAGGCAGAATGATAAACACATCCTGTGCCTTGATTGTCAACAAATCCGTTCAAGACCTGGAAGCATCTGCAAGTCAACTGAGAATAGAAGAGATAGTAGATGATGAAGAAACTGAAGAAGAAGTGACTGAACCTGTTGATGAAAAGGAAGAAGATGAGTTCTATACTCTTGAAGAGTTGGATGCCATGGAAAACACTTCATATGCTTTTATGGCTAGAAAATTCCCAAACATCAGATTTAAGAGGAATCAGCCCTTCAAGTCTAGATCTCAAAATCATTCATTCAACAAGAGCAAGGCACCTGTGAAAACAAACAAAAACAAATTCAAAACCAGCTATATGGATAGGTCATCTGTGAGATGTTATAGATGCAATGACCTAGGGCATTTTGCCAGTGAATGCAAGAAGCCTAAAAAGAAGGATAAGGAGTTTCTTGAGCTTGAAGTTAAGTATGAGGCTCTGCTAAAGAAGCATACACCAGGTAAGTCCTACATAGCTGAAGGGAAGTGTTGGGATGATTCTGATAGTGATGGAGAAGAACAAGAATTCTGCAACTATGCCTTGATAGCCAACTCCAAGGAAGAACCATCTGAATCAGACTCTCAGGTACCATCCCTCACTACTATAGACTTGTCTGTTTCTGAATACAAATCTATGGTTGAACAACTATCTGTTGAGATGTTTAATATTCATACTAGTATGACTGCTGCTATTGAAGAAATTGCTAAACTGTCTACTAAGAATGAACTGTTGAACAAAAGAAATGAGGAACTAGAACTAACTGCTATGCAAGTAGAAAACCTTAAACAAGAAATCGAATATCTAAAGAATAAGGTTCTATGTGCTAGTCATGTTGAGAAAGCTCTTAGGGATGAACTAGCTGAAAATGAATTTAAGTTGAAAACATTTAAGAATTCCTCTAGTCTATTGCAGTCCTACCATGAGAAAAATCTAGCTAGACCTAAGGCTGCTATTGGACTTGATTATGACACTCTCAAACAGAGGAAAGGCTATGTAGTCATTGAAGATGACATTGTTGTTCAAGAGGAAGTGCCTCAGGTTTTGAAAAAGGCTGAGACCCCAATATTTAAAACACCAACACTTGAGATTGATGAGGATGCCTTACTCATTAAGCAAATGTTGGATGATGAATATAAGGCACAATCAAATGAACAACAAGCATCCTCTAAGTGTGAGAATGTCAAAACCAAAGCCAAGGAGCCAGTAGGAGGTAGACCTAGACATGAGAAATTTGTGAAGTTTGTTTCAGCTGGGAATAATGAGTTTGAGAAGAAAGTGGCTAAAAAGAAACAAAACAGGAATGGCAAATTAAGGATTAACAAGGACAACAATTATGCTTATGTGCCAAATGCCCCTAGGAAAGTTTGTCAAAATTGTTTTAGCACTAATCATTTAACTCATGCATGCAAGAAACTATCTGGTAGTGTTGCTAAACCATTCTATGATTGCTCTGTGCCTTTAAGACATAGAGACTCTCCTTTCTGTGATAAATTTGATTGTATGCCATGTAACATGAATGTAATGACTAGTTGCTTTAATTTGAGAAGACAATTCATGGAAGGTTGCATCAGTCACAATGTTCACACACACTACACAAGAACAAAGTCTTCAAGTCCTCCTAAAGTTAGGAAGGTACCTCTGTCACCTAAGTCTAAGAACCCTGATTCTAAGACTTCTAACAGTGACAAGAAGACTAACATCAAGAAAATTGATAAGCATGCTGTTTATGATAAAACTGTTGCTAAGCCACATGGACCCAAACTTGTTTGGGTACCAAAGGAGAAGTAATATCTTTGTGTTTGCAGGGCAAAGAAAGTGAAAGGAAGGTCATGTGGATTTTGGACAGTGGATGCTCAAACCATATGACTGGTGATATGGCCCTGCTATCACAGTATGAGGAGAAGGCTGGCCCAATGGTTGCTTTTGGAGATGACAGCATTGGCAACACACTGGGATATGGCAAGTTGGAAATTGGAAATGTCATCATTGAAAATGTAGCACTGGTCAAGGGGCTCAAGCACAATCTACTGAGTGTTGGTCAATTTACTGACAGAGGCTTCAAAGTGAATTTTGACAAAGATGAATGTTTGATCACCCACAAGAAGACTGGTGACTTTGCTCTATCTGGAGTAAGGAAAGGAAGCCTGTTTGTAGCCAATATGAACTCTGCAAACAAGGACAAAATTTGTTGCTTTTACTCAAAAGCATCAAATGAAGATAGTTGGCTGTGGCATAAGAAGCTATCACACTTGAACTTCAAAGGCATTAATTCTCTAGTCAAAAGGGAGTTAGTGAGAGGCATGCCCACACTTGAATTATGTCAAGAAGGAGTGTGTGAGGCTTGTCAAAAGGGAAAAATGAAAAGATCAAGCCACAAGTCAAAGACAGTGACATCAATAAAAAACCCCCTACAACTAATTCATATGGACTTGTTTGGGCCTGTCAATATTATGTCACTAGGAAGGAAAAAGTATGCTCTGGTGATGGTTGATGATTTCACAAGGTATACATGGTTAGAATTTCTGGCATCAAAGGATGAGGCTCCACAAGTAATCATTGAGCATATAAAGAAAATTGACAAGGAAGCAAAGGCCAACAATGCAAGTGTGATTGCATTAAGAAGTGATAATGGAACAGAGTTCAGAAATGCCATCCTTGAAGCATTCTGCAAAGAGAATGGTATTTCTCAACAATTCTCAGCTCCAAGGACTCCACAACAAAATGGAGTTGTTGAGAGAAAGAATAGAACTCTGATTGAGGCTGCTAGAACAATGTTACTTGATGCAAAGATGCCTACATGCTTTTGGGCTGAGGCTGTGAGCACTGCATGCTATATCCAAAACAGAACCCTCATCAACAAAAACACTGGAAAGACACCTTACAACTTGATGACTGGAAAGAAGCCCACTCTAAAGTATGTTCATACTTTTGGAAGCAAATGCTTTGTGTTAAAAGACAATTCAGAATATGTTGGAATGTTTGATGCAAAAGCATTTGAAGGAATTTTTCTTGGCTACTCTATGGAAAGAATTGCATACAAAGTTTATGTCATCACTCAAAAGAAAGTTATGGAAAGCACAAATGTGACATTTGATGACAGCAAACTTCCTGGATTAGAAGAAGCCAATGATGAAGATAAAGATCCTTTGAAGTTTGACAATCTAGATGATTCTGATGAGGAGATTGAAACTGAATTTGAGCCCACAATCCAACAAACTGAAGTGAATGAAGAACCTGTGTCAACCAACAATGAAGAAACAAGCATCCAAGACACACATGTGATTAGTGGCAACTTCACAGGGGGAGGAAATGTAAATGATCATGATCTGGATGATGAAGCAACATCAAGGCTGAGAAATCAACCTGAACATACAAGGAAATGGGATAGAGCACATACTGCAGATCAGATAATTGGAGATCCAAATACAGGAGTGAGGATAAGGAGAGCAACTCTAAATGAATGTCTCTATGGTTGCTTTCTATCTCAAGTTGAGCCTAAGAAACTTGATGATGCATTGTTGGATCCTGATTGGATAATTGCTATGCAAGAGGAGCTAAACCAATTTGAAAAAAGCAAAGTATGGGAACTTGTGCCTGCACCAAAGGATAGAACCATTGTTGGAACAAAATGGGTGCTAAGGAATAAGATGGATGAAAATGGTGTAGTCATAAGAAACAAAGCAAGGTTGGTTGCAAAAGGATACTCTCAACAGGAAGGCATTGACTATGATGAGACTTTTGCCCCTGTTGCTAGACTAGAGGCCATCAGAATTTTCTTGGCATTTGCTGCACATTCTAATTTCAAGGTTTTGAAAATCACACCTAGAGGGGGGGGGGGTGAATAGGTGTATTTGACTAACTATATCCAATTTTTATTTATTACCAAGTTGTTCGACTATATCAAGCAAAGATAGTCTAGAATGCTGTCTGGCAGCTTACTGATTGCAATAAAAATAGTCTGTCAGCTAGCTAAGACGAATAATGCAGTGCAGAAAAATAAGAACAAGAACACCAAGAGTTTTAGCTAGGTTCGACCCCTAATTCTCTATGGTCTACGTCCTAGTCCCTTACCAACCTGGTAAGAGAATATATTATTAATCACTATAAATTCCGATTACAAGATTAGATAATATATCTCCCTTTAACTCCCTGTTGCTGATACTAGCTTGCTGAAACCCCTGTTCCCTTGAACCAACTGCTCTCTAAGAACAATACTACCCCTGAGTACAATCTTCTCTAGCAATCTAGTTCCCGAACCCTTGTTTCCAAGCTTACTTATCCAGCAACACCAATTACACCTTGAACAATACAAATGAAGAATGTTTACAACTCAAGCTAAGAACTCTCTTGAATATATATATATTGCATATAATACTAGAGCTCGTATGAAAGGATTTGAATGAAGGTTCTGAGTTGTTTTTGTGTGATGTTGAGAGTATTCAGTTTGTTGAAGAAGTAGTCACACAAGTAGGAATATTTATAGTAAGCTCAATCAGCAAGCTCCTAAGTAATTATTACCTCTTTGAAATTAATTGATAACTAACGTTTATAAAACATTAAAGAGGAGCTGGAGGAGCAGGAGGAGCTGGAGTGTATATTGAATATTCATAAAAGAATGCTTTTCAAGGACATGTTTGAAAAAGGAGACAAGTGGGGTGTTTTTAAAAATACTTTTTAGAAAGTAAAGGCTCCTTATAATTTTGTAAGATTCCTTGAAGTGGGTTGGAGCTCTAATATATATAATACAACATATATATACATTAGATAGCTGCTATACACTTTTCTTATAATAATTCCATGATTTCAACATATATGTCTGAACGTTGTCTGTGAGCTTGCTGTAACCTCCTGTTTGAGTAGTCTTAGCTTGCTATCTTACTCTGTTTATATGGTTAGCTTGCTGACAAGATATTTGTTCAGCATATAAATGTAATCCTGCAAAACAAAGTTATACCACATGTGTATACAGCTTAGCTATAAAGATTGTAATTAATCCAACGAGCTTGCTGACTAGAGTGATCATCAAAATCATTCGGGTTTCATTCTCCCCCTTTTTGATGATTACTCAATAATTTAGGAGAGTTAAAATACTCCCCCTAAATCCTTGCATCCCTGTAAATACTGCATAATATTCCTGCACTCCATGCACTTAAGCATCTGATGAGACCATGATCAATATAGTATACGAATAAGCCAATAAGGTGAAAAACTAAATTAACCAAGAATGATATTTTCAAAACATCCAAGCATAATAAATCATACTAGGTCTCAGGGCATACAATAACCAAGTCATCAGAATATTTAAGTTACAAACCAGTTCTGGAAAGCAAAACATAACAAATAAGATTCAGCGACATAGGAAAACATAATAATAAGTCATAACACATAAGTTCATAACACAAGAGCCATAGAAATTTTAACTATCCAAATTTACTCCCCCTTAATCATTAAAAAGAGAGAAATTAGGTAGATTCATTATCATCATTCTCCTATTTATTCTCGTCAACATGAACATCACCAGATTTTGTTTCGGCATCGAGACCTTGTGTTGCAGTTGGAAGAGAAACAGTTGGAGCACCTTTAGTATCTGTAGTCAGGTTTTGGAGAGTAGCAGTAGTGGAGGGTTCAGCTTTACGAGATCCAAGCATCAAGTCACGGAAAAATTTTAATTCATCAGTCAAGTTATCAATCTTCTTTTCAAGAGTACGCAAACTCTCTCGAGTTTCCTGAGCAAAGAATCCCCATTCAGAGTCTGGAGCAGCAGACAATGGTACAGTACCAATTGGCAATGGTGGAGGAGGAAGTGGTTCGAGTTGAATCAATGATCCATCAGGTTTCATTTCAATGCGAGAAGCTGATAAGCATTTTTTGTCCAAAAATTCTTTAACTACAGATTTATCTTCTTCAAGAAGCTCAACACCATACCATTTAAATATCCGAGTTAGTAAGCATCCATAAGGGAGACCAGCAGTGGCTTGCCCTTCATACACTTCCATCATGTTTTTAAGAATAGGCTCAGACAAATAAAACCCCTTATCAGTCATTAGCATAGCAACTACTGTTATGTCTTGACCTCCAAAATTAGATCGACTACCCATTCGAGGACAAATATTGGATAAACAAACTTTAAACAAAAGATGAGCCAGTGGAGTAACAGAAGTAGTTGTGGGATTAGCAAATTGAAGCAAACCAGGCATATAACGAATAACACGTAGTTGATCAAGAGAAGTAAAATCATCCAAATCCTTAGGACCCTTATTTTTATAGATTGAGACATTCGAAATAGGGTTGAGACGAAGTATAACATTAAGAACTACGGGTGTAAGGGTGATTTTCTTGTCTCGAACATATGACACATACTGATTAAGATCATCCACATGCAAATTTGCATAAAACTCAGTAACATAATCAGGGTAAAAATCTTTAGGTAAATCAGCAATGAAGGATTCAAACCCTAAGTTAGAGAATAATTCAACTATTCCACATTTTTTAAATATAGTACCAGAAATGGGTTTACCAGAGATGATTTTCCGATTGCCAATGTCCTTCTTAGTGTATCTTGCTTCAAGCTCTTCAAGAACCTTAAACCCCTTTTTAACCTTCTTCAATTCAGACCCAATTAAAGCAGCATCAGATCGATTTACCCCTGATTGTTCATCTCCACTTTCGATGTTCTCTGTATCTGCCGGAATAATATCATCAACAACATCAAGCACCTGTTTCTTAGTTGAGGCCTTCTTTGGTGTGGTTGTCGCAGACCCCGAAGCCCTAGTTTTTCTCTTCATTTTTAAGAGTAGGTATGATAGGCGATGTGGAGAGAAAAGAAAAGAGTAGGCGATGAAACCCTAGATGGGAATTGGGGGCGATTAAGAATACCGAGGAGTCAGGAGGTGAACCCTATATCTCTTATGTTTTAATTTTTTTTAAGGGGAAAATAACGTTGGACAAATAAATCGTACAAAATACATATAATTAGGATAATTTAAATCATATTGAAAATCTCAAAAAAAATATTCATGAATCAATTAAGAAGTGAAAATCACGTTGAAAATCTCATAATTGAAGGAAAATAATCATGAATCAATTAAGCATATATCAATTCAAAATAAGTCCCATAAAAGATGTAGTGATTGTACTAAATCAATTAAATCAGATAAATAGAGTTATTGAGCACATTATCAAGTTTGATGCAAACAAATATATTAATAATAAGGACATATAGTAGTAAGCTGATAGTACCCGTTTTGTTGATGTCAGCTTGCTATCAGCACTTTTTTGTTGATCTCAGCTTGCTAACTGGACGTTGCACATTCCAATTTCCCTTCTAATAACAGAAAATCTTTCTTCGGCTAAAGGTTTAGTGAAGATATCAGCTAACTGATATTCAGTTGGAACAAATATCAGCTCTATTTTGCCTTTGGTGACATTGTCTCTCAAGAAGTGATGTCGGACATCAATATGCTTCGTTCTTGAGTGATTCACCGGATTTTTAGATATGTTGATGGCGCTAGTATTATCACAATAAATTGGAACTTTTTCGCTTTTTATCCCAAAATCCCGAAGTGTTTGAATCATCCATAATATTTGAGAGCAGCAACTTCCCGCGGCTGTGTATTCTCCTTCGGCCGTAGATAATGCAACCGATGTTTGTTTCTTACTTTGCCACGAAACTAAACTATGTCCCAAAAATGCACCAACACCACTAGTACTTTTCCGATCAGTTTGACTACCTGCATAATCTGCATCGCTATACCCAACAAGATCAAATGTTTTTGTGATGGGATAAAATAAACCAAGTGTAATCGTGCCACTTAAATATTTCAAAATTCTTTTAACGGCTTGTAAGTGAGACTCTTTTGGATTCGCCTGAAATCTTGCACAAACACATACACTATACATAATATCCGGTCTTGAGGCTATTAAATATAATAAACTACCAATCATACCTCTATATTTTCGAATATCAACATTTTTACCATTTTCATCTGCTGTCAGCTTGCTGACAGGACTTATAGGAGTTGATTTTGACTTGATGTTTTCATATCCAAATTTCTTCAGCAGATTTTTGACATATTTGGATTGATGTACATATATTCCCTCTCTTGTTTGCTTGATTTGGAGACCCAAGAAATAATTGAGTTCTCCCATCATGCTCATATCGAATTCAATATGCATACACTTAGAGAACCTTTTACACAAAGAATCATTAGTAGATCCAAAAATAATATCATCCACATATATTTGAACAACTAAAATATCTGTATTATCATGCTTAGTAAATAATGTGGGATCGATTTTACCTCTAGTGAATCCATTCTTGATTAAAAACTTACTTAACCGTTCGTACCATGATCTAGGAGCTTGCCGTAATCCATATAGTGCCTTTTTAAGCTTGTATACATGGTTAGGAAATTTTGCATCTTCAAATCCAGGAGGTTGCTTTACATAAACTTCTTCTTTTATGTAGCCATTAAGGAACGCGCTCTTCACATCCATTTGATGTAGTTTGAATTTCTTGTAACATGCAAATGAGAGAAGCATTCTTATTGATTCTAGCCTTGCCACTGGTGCAAATGTTTGATCGAAGTCGATACCCTCTTGTTGATTATAACCTTGTACCACAAGTCTTACTTTGTTTCGAGTGATTGAACCGGATTCATCAACTTTATTTTTGAAAACCCATTTTGTTCCAATGATTGAAGCATCCTTTGGTGGTTCTACAAGTTCCCAAACATCACATCGTTCGAATTGGTTGAGTTCCTCTTGCATAGCCATGATCCAACTTTCATCTTGTAATGCTTCTTTGATATTCTTTGGTTCTTCTTGAGCTAGAAATGCGGAAAAAGCACAAAAATTGACTAGACCTCTTCTTGTCATCATTCCTTCTGATTTGTCTCCAATAATTAGCTCTTGAGGGTGATTCTTAGTTGTCCTTGTTGCTTTTGGTAGAGAATGTGGAACTATGACCTCTTCGGTTATTCTAATTTTCTTGTTTGGTGGTGAAGCTTCTCCACCTTCATAGATAGGCATCTTTTCTGAAGATCTTTGATTTCTAGAACCTTCCAAGGTAAGTTTCGCCAACTTTTCAGATGATTCATCAACTGGTGTAGATGTATCAGTTTGCTGATTTGCTACTGGATTTGTCTCAACTTGACTGTCAGCTTGCTGAGACACTGTATTTTCCGTTGTCAGCTTGCTTGCATCACCTGTACCTGCATCATCTTCCTCATCTCTTGACAGATCAACATTAGTTTCTTGAAATGAAACATCTATAGATTCTTCAATAGTATGTTTAGAAAGATTATATACTCTATAAGTTCTACTTGTTGAAGAATAACCCAAGAAAATTGCTTCATATGATTTTCCATCGAATTTACCATCACGATCAATAGATTTGAGTACAAAGCACCTTGATCCAAAGACCTTGAAGTAAGAAATATTTGGCTTCCTTTTCTTCAATAGTTCATAAGGAGTTTTATTTAGGATAGGTCTGATTAGTACTCGATTAAGCACATAGCTTGCTGTGTTGACAGCTTCTGCCCAGAAATTTCTTGGCAGCTTGCTCTCTTGCAGCAATGTCCTTGCTATTTCTTGTAATGATCTGTTCTTTCTCTCTACTACTCCATTTTGCTGTGGAGTTCTTGGGGAAGAGAATTCATGGGATATTCCTCTTTCTTCACAGTAAGTAACAAAGTCCTTTTGAAATTCACCACCTCGATCACTTCTTATACTTACAAGTCTTGTCTCAAGCTTGTTCTCAAGTAACTTAATTAACTTTTCAAATTCACTGAAAGCACAATCTTTAGTACGCAAAACAATACCCAAGTATATCTAGAATAATCATCCACAATAACAAAACAATATTGTTTACCTCCAATGCTTTTATACGCTTCCGGACCAAATAGGTCTAAATGTAGAAGTTCCAAGGGTTTAGAAGTTGATACCATATTCTTTGATTTATGTGGAGTTCTGATTTGCTTGCCTAATTGACATGATGCACAAGTTTCCATCTTGACATACTTCAATTTTGGTAATCCTCTAACTAGCTTCTTTGCAGACAGCTTGCTGAGTAAATCCATATGAGCATGTCCGAGTCTTCTATGCCAAAGTTCAGGAGATGTGTCAATTGCAGCCAGACAGCAAGCTGATTCCTGCATCTCAAAATCTAAAATATATATATTTCCTTCCCTTCTAGCAACTAGGGGGACATTGTTAGTGCAAAGATTGATAATACATTTATCTTTATCAAAAGCTACACTATGTCCATCATCATACAACTGACTTATACTAAGTAAGTTGTACTTTAAACCTTGAACAAATTGAACTTTATCAATTGAGAGAAAATTATTACCAATTTTACCTTTACCACAAATTTGGAGAGTTTTGCTATCACCAATTGTTACTCTTCCACACTTTTTCTTTTTGAGATTGAGAAATTGAGACTCATCTCCGCACATATGTCTAGTACATCCGCTATCCAAAATCCATTCCTTTGATTTCATTTTTGCTACTAGACATACCTACAAAACACATAAAACACATCTCAACGTTTTGGTACCCAAAGTTGTTTGGGTCCAAACTGGTTAGTAGATAGAACATAAAGAACATTTAAATTGGACTTCTTGATCCATTTTTGGATCATTTTTGGGGAGCGATTTATGCTTCTCTTGGTTCTGTTAGCTTGCTTGTTATAGATCTTCTGTTTATTCCAGTAAGCTGGCTCAACTTGAACATTGCAATGTTTGGCTAAATGACCTTTCTTTTGACATTTCTGACGGATTTTCCAAGGCATGGCATAGTCGTATGGAATTCCACTCTTTCCATTATATTTGAGAGTTGTTGAGGCTCCTCCAAGTCCTTCATTTTTCAATGGAACCTTAGCTTGCTTCATCATAGATTTGAGTACTTCCTCTCCTTGAACAAACTTTCCCATTCCTCTTTGAAGATTCACCACTTCCTGTTCTAGTTCCTTTATTCTTTCAATTTTCTGACTTTCTTCTTTTGAACTTGATTCCTCATGTTTAAATTTCTCAATACATGCATCTTTGATTTCAACTTCTGCTATCAGCTTGCTGACTTCTTTTTGCAAAACATCATTTCTTTTGATTATGACTTTATTCAATCCTTCCAATTGAGTAACCTTGGCCTTGAGCTCAATGACCTCATCATGTGTATTTTCCAGAGCGTTTTCAGTCATAAGATCAGAAATAACCTTCTTAAGATTAGCATTCTTCTCTTTTAGCTTGCTGTTTGCAACCTTTAGTGCTAAAACTTCTTCCATTGACATACTACTATGTTCCTGCATGGTTAGTTTTTCCAGTACAAAATCATCAGTAGATAAGTCATAGTTGAATGAATTTACCTCACTACTATTATCTTCCGAATTCGAGGCATCAACTTCAATAAGATCTTTCTCCGATTTCTTTTGAGAGATATCTTCTTCATCCATTCCAACAAGTGCTAGATTAATCATTTCATCATTAGAATCATCATCAGAAGCCGATTCATCATCACTCCATGATAAAAATGCTTTAGATTTCATTTTATCTCTTGAGGCAGCTTGCTGATTAGGCTTATTTTTCAGCTTGTAGCAATTTCTTTTGAAGTGACCCGTCTTGCCACACTCAAAACATGTTTGATCATTGCTTTCTCTGTTGAGCTTTTTATTGTTGGAGAACTTCTTTTCCCTTTTCATTTTGTTCCTGAGTTCCATCATCTTTTTTATCTTCCTTGTTATGAGAGCAAGCTCTTCATCAGATTCATCATCTGATTCTAGCTTGCTGACAGAATCAACATGAAGTGCCAAATTCCTCATTTGAGAATTTGATGCATGAGTAGAGATTTTCTTACTTTCCAGAATTTTGTTTTCAAACTGCTCCAATTCAGCAAACACAGATAATTGATCCATAGTATCAATTATTGGTGATGATTCCAAGGCCGTCACCTTAGGTTCAAAGATAAATGGCACCGCACTCAAAATCTTCATATTGATCTCTTCTTGAGGAATATTCTTTCCGAGTTGCTTTAGTGCATTCATGTTTATCTGGAACCTTGCTTGACTCTCCCTAATAGTTTCGCCTTCCTTGAGTTTGAAGTTTCCAAACTCATTCATTAGCTTGCTTAGTTTTACCTTCTTTAGTCCTTTGGAACCTTCATGGCATAACTCCAAAGTATCCCAAATTTCTTTCGCGGTTTTGCATGAGGAAATTTTATAACATTCAGTTGAACATAAGCCATTCATGAGAGAGTTTCTGGCCTTTCCATTGTAGCTATATTTGATAAGCTCCGCATCAGTAAGCTCATCAACATCCTTCAGATTTGCCTTGGCGTCAAAGAATTCGAATGGCCCCTTTTGAACGACCCTTAGCATAAGTGGTTCTCTGGATAGATATATCTCCATTCTATTCTTCCACCAGTTATAATTTTCAGTACCAAGCAATAGAGGTGCTCGGTGATCCGAAGTTCCTTCTGGATATTTGTCAGCCATTTGATCGATACTCTTCCTGTTACAGAAATATTAGTATACCAAGCTCTGATACCAATTGAAAATCACACCTAGAGGGGGGGGGGTGAATAGGTGTATTTGACTAACTATATCCAATTTTTATTTATTACCAAGTTGTTCGACTATATCAAGCAAAGATAGTCTAGAATGCTGTCTGGCAGCTTACTGATTGCAATAAAAATAGTCTGTCAGCTAGCTAAGACGAATAATGCAGTGCAGAAAAATAAGAACAAGAACACCAAGAATTTTAGCTAGGTTCGACCCCTAATTCTCTATGGTCTACGTCCTAGTCCCTTACCAACCTGGTAAGAGAATATATTATTAATCACTATAAATTCCGATTACAAGATTAGATAATATATCTCCCTTTAACTCCCTGTTGCTGATACTAGCTTGCTGAAACCCCTGTTCCCTTGAACCAACTGCTCTCTAAGAACAATACTACCCCTGAGTACAATCTTCTCTAGCAATCTAGTTCCCGAACCCTTGTTTCCAAGCTTACTTATCCAGCAACACCAATTACACCTTGAACAATACAAATGAAGAATGTTTACAACTCAAGCTAAGAACTCTCTTGAATATATATATATATTGCATATAATACTAGAGCTCGTATGAAAGGATTTGAATGAAGGTTCTGAGTTGTTTTTGTGTGATGTTGAGAGTATTCAGTTTGTTGAAGAAGTAGTCACACAAGTAGGAATATTTATAGTAAGCTCAATCAGCAAGCTCCTAAGTAATTATTACCTCTTTGAAATTAATTGATAACTAACGTTTATAAAACATTAAAGAGGAGCTGGAGGAGCTGGAGGAGCTGGAGTGTATATTGAATATTCATAAAAGAATGCTTTTCAAGGACATGTTTGAAAAAGGAGACAAGTGGGGTGTTTTTAAAAATACTTTTTAGAAAGTAAAGGCTCCTTATAATTTTGTAAGATTCCTTGAAGTGGGTTGGAGCTCTAATATATATAATACAACATATATATACATTAGATAGCTGCTATACACTTTTCTTATAATAATTCCATGATTTCAACATATATGTCTGAACGTTGTCTGTGAGCTTGCTGTAACCTCCTGTTTGAGTAGTCTTAGCTTGCTATCTTACTCTGTTTATATGGTTAGCTTGCTGACAAGATATTTGTTCAGCCTATAAATTTAATCCTGCAAAACAAAGTTATACCACATGTGTATACAGCTTAGCTATAAAGATTGTAATTAATCCAACGAGCTTGCTGACTAGAGTGATCATCAAAATCATTCGGGTTTCAGGTTTATCAAATGGATGTCAAAAGTGCATTTCTAAATGGGGAGTTGGAAGAAGAAGTATATGTGCAACAGCCACCTGGCTTTGAGGATCCACAACCCTCACTTTGTCTACAGATTGCTTAAAGCATTGTATGGACTTAAGCAAGCTCCTAGGGCATGGTATGACACATTGTCACAATTTCTACTGGAGAATCAATTCACTAGAGGGACACTGGACAAGACAATGTTTTTCAAGAAACATGGTGATGATATTATCTTAGTTCAAATCTATGTGGATGATATCATATTTGGCTCTACAAATGAGAAGCTGTGTGAGAAATTCTCTAAGCTCATGCAGAGTAGATATGAGATGAGTATGATGGGAGAATTAACATTCTTTCTCGGGCTGCAAGTGAGTCAAAGGAAGGATGGCATTTTTATAAGTCAAACCAAATACATCAAGGATCTATTGAAGAAATTTGACTTAGAAGAATGCTCGCCTGCAAAGACACCCATGGCCACTGCCACCAAGTTAGATGAAGATGTTAAGGGCAAGAAGGTAGATATCTCAATCTACAGAGGCATGGTTGGTTCTCTACTCTACCTCACTGCTAGTAGGCCAGACATCATGTTTGCAACATGCTTGTGTGCAAGGTTTCAATCAAATCCAAAGGAATCACATATGATAGCAATAAAGAGGATTTTCAGATATCTGAAGGGCACACCACACTTAGGGTTATGGTATCCTAAGGACACAGGGTTCAATCTGGTTGGTTATTCTGATGCTGATTATGCTGGATGCAGAGTGGATAGGAAAAGCACCTCAGGTAGCTGCCAGTTTCTTGGACAAAGGTTAGTCTCTTGGTACAGCAAGAAACAACAATCTGTGTCAACTTCCATAGCTGAAGCTGAGTACATAGCTGCTGGAAGTTGCTGTGCTCAAGTGCTTTGGATCAGAAACCAACTTAGAGATTATGGACTTATGTTGGAAAGAATTCCAATCATGTGTGACAACACAAGTGCAATCTCTATAGTTTCCAATCCTGTCAATCATTCTAGGACAAAGCACATTGACATCATATATCACTTCATAAGGGAGCATGCAACTAATGGAACCATTGAGTTACATTATGTTCCCACAGAGAAACAACTAGCTGACATATTCACTAAGCCATTAGATGAAGCCACCTTCACAAGGTTGGTTAGTGAGATTGGAATGCTGAATTCTTCAAATTCTGGCTAAGTGAATATATCAACTAGATTGTTGCAGCAGTAAATACTTACTTTATCAAATGCTCAATATTTTTGAAGTAAGTATTGGCTGGAGTATGATTTATAAATATTCCACAATGCTGCATATGTTGAAAATCATACATCTTTAGCTTGAAATTTCTGTGAAATTTTGAGAGAATCACTATTTAATTTGGTAGAATATTCTTCAGTGAATATTTCTGGTAAATTTTAAAAGATAGTGAAAATTGAATTTTATGAGTGAAAAGTATAGTTCGATAAGTCAGACTTCTCGAATGGTTCATTGTTTTGTCATGGCTCGAGTTCTCGAATAGGCCTATCTAGAACCCTCTTGAGTTCTCGAATAGTGTCTTTTGGAGAAATCGAATAGCACACTCTGAGTTCTCGAATAGAGTATTTTAGTTTTCTAGTGATGGAGTTCTCGAATACTGTATTTGAGTTATCGAATCATTTGAAAAGGCTGATTTTTCGCTGACACTTAATCGCTTTTTGAATTTATATTCAAAATTTCATTTCGCTCATAAAAACACATTTTATTTAGCTTAGAATTATTTTTTGAGTTAAATAACTGCCAGCTGTGAGTTACAAACTGCTTGAGATATCGAATAACCCTTACTTGACTTATCGAATAGTTGTTTTATACTTCTCGAATGACTGTCTTGTCGATACAAAACTTATATCTAATCGACAACTCAAGTTATTCATATATATACAATTTCACAACTGTTCAACTCATTTCGTTCGATTTCTCAAGCATCTAAACTCTTAAAACCTCTGAAAACCCTAACTGCGAATTTCTTCTTTAACCTTAATTCTCTTTTCTTCTCTACCCAAATGGCAAACACTCAACTCACCATACCATCCCAAACTAATTTCATCGCAATTACCAGTGATGTGGAAGCACCAAATGCTAATTTCAAGTGCTTTGTTCGATGGTTGTCTGAATCTTACATCAAGGGTGCACTATCAGCCAACCCAACCCTGTACATAGACTTATTAGAACAATTCTGGAGGACAGCTACAGTGGAGGTCATCGCCCTTGAGAATGCTATTACCTCATATGTTGTCTACTACAAGATTCAAGGCGAGGATATTACTATCACTACCGCAGACATGAATCAAGCCTTGGATTTGCAGCAAGAGGCATATGACTCCCTGGCCACAGATGCTGAGTTGGAAGAATTCTTTGAATTTATCAACTACTCAGAGGCTATTAAACTTTGAAAGCTGAATAGGAAGTACTTGAGAAAGGAATGGAGCTATGTTTTTGCTACACTCCTTCATGTATTCACTTCCAGGAAATCGAGCTTTGATCAGATTAGTACACCTGTGCAGCAGCTTGCCTATGCCTTGGCTCATGGGAGAAAGATAGATGTTGGACATCTCATCATACAAGAGCTATATGGGAGACTTGGTAAGAACACAGCCAAGAGAGGTACTGAAATTTTCTTTCCCCGCTTTATTCAATCAGTACTTAATTTCAAAAATGCTTCATTGATTGAATTGCCTGGATTAGATAAAAGTAAAATAGGCTATCCTAGGTCCATGACCAAACTTATTTTTGGAAACTTGGAGACTAGGAATGATGTGGATGTAAGGCTTAAGATAACTCCCCACATGGAGGGTTTGTTTAGGTCTTACCCCCACAACATGCCAACATTTAAGTCTAAGTCTCAGTTAGCACAGCCTAAGCAAGAAGAACATAATGCTAACCCAAGGCTTGCTAACCAACCCTCTCAGACAAACACTCTACCAAACAGAGAGCCAACTGCATCATCCTCTCAAAAGGGTGATGTTAGTAAAAAGAAGAGAAAACAGGTTGCTTCTGAACCTTTAGATATCTTAACTGAAGCAGCCTTGGCTGTAGAACTAGGTTTAGGAGGTGAGGAACCTGAGTCACCTATCATTAGCCTAAAGAAGAAGAAGAAATCTAAAACCACCTCTTCAGTCACCCAAATGGCTGAAGTTGTAAAATCAGGGGCACACAGCTCACTAGATGTATCCTCTCAACAGGGTGCATCTATAGAATCAAGCATCATCCCCAATGCACCTATCTGTAAATAGTCAGCACAAGGGAGTGATAGCTGGCACAACACTGAGTGGAGAGCACATCACAATCGAAACTCCCTCTATCTCTCAGGGGGAGTTGCCAAAATCTAATCTACAACACACTTCTCTTCCAGAATCTACCACTCATATTTCTTTGGAGCCCGCAACTCAAGCAATTGAGGAGCAAGGCACTGATCATCAAGAATTCTTTTCTCTTAATGAGCCAATGGATTCAAGTGACTTGGTGCATGACACCTTGCTCACCGCCTGTAACACCCTCACTTACCCATATTAAGATTATATGCTCTTATAATTAATTAAACATTAATATAGAAGAAATTTTAGAAAATTCGGCATGATTTGTTCGTAAATAAGACTACCCACCTGTCCAAATCAACCAAACCAACCAACTTCTAATAAAACAGTTCACTTACGTGATAATAACAAAACCATAGTGAAATATAACTACACCAACCAAGACCGCTCACAGGCCACAGTATGAAACAACTATTAATTAACTAATACAACCCAATACTGAATAAAATAATATACAACTCCATATGATAAATAATCTGTCTACTAACAGAAATGACATGAAATAGGGTGATAAGCTCACTACCCATCCCACCACCTCGACACTCTGGCTGCCTCTATGGCTACCCCAACCAGACGGTCCACTCCTTCTAGACATCTTCGTGCTTAGCTGAGGAAACAGAAATAGCAAGAAAGTGAGCTAAAATGCTCAGCAAGTATATATATAATTAAAAGCATAAACAAACTGAAATGTTTGCAAGTCTGTCAAGAATTAACAATCAACAATATATAAGCTCAACTAAAAGATATTAGTCTGAATCATAAAATAGAAGAGGATTGGACTATCATGCATTTTATAGATAAAAACAATCATAAGGTTAGGCTGCTGATCAGTCACGCACTAACCCCGGACAAACGCACACAGCAATGTCCTTTAATGGATCCACGGCACACATTGGCCTTAATAATTTCTGACCACGAATCTGGTCCGACCCTTACGGTCCACATTTTAAAAAAACTAACAGTCCAATCCTATAACTAGACATCAGGTGTCGGAACAATCGACCACCTCAACTGCCAAACACCATGGACATTTTCGTTCCAGGCCAACATCTCAAATTTCACAAAATAAAGTAAGGTCGGGTAAATTTCTGACCTAGATATCGACAAGTTCGATATATATAGAAGGGGTATGGATGTAAGTCAAGCCACTAAAAGAATCAACGAAATCAATATAATCGATTTGGGGTATAACAATTTAATATTCGAAATTAAGGAAAAATTAACGGAACAATTATAACAAGGATAATTCGAACGAGCATATGAATCAAGTTATAATAATCATAACTCACTTGAAAGATAAGTGAAGTAATTTACTTGCCTTAACCAGGAAATCACAGGATTCGAAGAGTCTTTACGTCCTCAGCTTTAGCTTTCCCTTCATCCGCGGGATCTACACACAATATAATACTATTTTAGAATTCTACTCAATATTCGCTAATCAATATCAAAATTTAACTTAATCTACCCCCGCGAATAATCTCCTAATTTGCATTTATTTAATCGCACACCAATAATTAATAAGCTTCAAATATAGATATTTAATTATAGCCAACAAACGTTACTCACAAAATCAACTAAATAGATAATACAGTAAATAATTCAACACCTCGATCAAATTGTGTAATTATATGCACATATATATACAAAGAAATTATTTAAGATTTTTAGAAAATTTTGACGGCATCCCCTTTATACGGGTGACTGCCAGTCGGGATACAACCGACACAACCAATACAATCATCATTACTAATCAAATCCACATCTCAAACTCACATTTCCAATTCACTGTAATCTCAATCCAATAAAGTTTAAATAATCAATACTAAATCGATAATAATTACAATTTATTATGTAAATATTAAATTTAAATACTTGGCTCAGAAAATAATCATCATCGCTAATTACCATCGACTCAATTTATTTTTAATATCATTGTCGATGGGGCAAAGTCTCGGAGGTACCCGTTTTCGGGTTTCCAATCACGAAACTCTACACAATTTTACATTCGGACAATTTACAATTAAATTCTCGGAAAAGCAATTATACAGAACTTCGATTTGTACCAGCACAGAACCTCAGAAACACACATCATAACATTCAATTCTGGCCAATACACCGATTTAAACCAACAACCAATAAAACCCATGACTTGGGTCTCAACATAATCGTACGCAGGAATCACAGTACACATACGCTGTTCGCAGGAGGTATGGAAAGGGAAAACCAACACATACAATTACTCGCACACCAGGACACAACTCACGCCCCCCAGCTATACAATCACACACACACGATCTTGAACCCACACACATAAGTAACACACGCACACAATATAAGTCACACATACACGAGCACAGTTAGGGAGAAGGAAAGATGCGAACAGGGGAGGGAGAGGTAAGCACTGCAACCACACAATCGACTCAAACCACAAGTATGGCTTACCCGACTAGGACAAAACTGTGATGAAAGTGAGGGAGTCGAGATTTAGAGAGATAGAGAGAGGTTAGGGAGAGAGATATAGCAGAGAACCGAGAGAGATATTGAGGAGAGGCTAGAGAGATTGAGAGATTAATAGAAGGTTCAAGAACAATGAAAAAAACAGAGCTGTCGTGACTAGTTTTGGGGGAGGACAATATGCCAATTTAGGGATTGAAGTTATAATGAATTTGGGGGAAAAATTTAAAAGGAGTATTTTCGTAATTTCTTTTCGCTGAAATTCATAAAAATCATTTAAAATCACAATTAAATAGAAAAATGGGTGGGTATTAAATTTTAAAATTTTAAAATGAAGAAGGTAAAATTACGATCACCCACATATTTTTAAAATATTTTTAGGATTAAAAACGAATTAAATATGGATTTTACAAGATTAAATCCATAGAATGGAAAAATAATTCATAAAATCATTTTAAAATTCTAAAAACCAAAAATAATTCACCCAATATTTTTAAAAGTCATATAAACTAATAAAGTCAATAATGAAAAAGATTTCAGGATTTCTGCTAATCCCGAAGATTTTATAAAATTCACCGAAGATAAATATAACACAATTAAATAGGAAATAAATTCCCAAAAATATAATTAAAAATACCCGGGCTTAACCAACTCATATAAATCACCAACAAAGCCCACAAATATTAATCCACACACTCACTTCCACTTCCTCCACAATTATATACCACATAATTCACATTTAATATAAAAATAAATAATTAACAATAATTTAAAAAAATTCTGAAAACTTCTAGGGCGTTATACCCTTCCCCCCTTAAAAGGATTCTGTCCCCAGAATCTCACCTAAGTGAACAAATGAGGATAATTCTCAAGCATGTCGCTTTCAAGCTCCCAAGTTGACTCTTCCACTCTGGGGTTTCTCCACAAAACTTTTACTATGGGTATTGTCTTAGTTCGTAGGACTTTCTCTTTACGATCCAATATCTTGATAGGTTGTTCCACATAGGATAAATCTGGCTGGATCTCTATCGGCTCATACTCGATGACGTGTTTAGAGTCCGGGTGTATTTCTTAAGCATTGATACATGGAACACGTTGTGAATATGTTGCATATGAGGCGGTAAGGCTAACTCGTAAGTAACTTTTCCAACCTTCTTCAAAACCTCAAAATGCCCGATAAATCTCGGACTTAATTTTCCTTTCTTACCAAATCTTACCAACCCCTTCCACGGAGATACTTTCAACAAAACTTGTTCTCCTTCTTCGAATTCCATATTCTTTCTGGCCAAATCAGCGTACTTCTTCTGTCGGTTCTGAGCTGTCACTAACCGTTTCTGAATAAGTTGAATTACTTCCTTGGTTTGCTGTACTAATTCTGGTCTGAGTATCTTTCGCTCGCCAACTTCTTCCCAGTATACTAGAGATAGACACTTTCGTCCATATAATGCTTCATACGGTGGCATACCAATGCTAGCATGAAAACTGTTGTTGTATGAGAATTCCACTAATGGCAAGTGTTCATCCCAACTTCCTGCAAAATCCAGTGCACAAACTCGGAGCATGTCTTCAATTGTTTGAATCGTTCTTTCACTCTGACCGTCAGTCTGAGGATGATAGACCGTACTCATTTTTAATTCAGTGCCCAAACATTCTTGAAAACTCCTCCAGAATCTCGAATTAAATCTTGGATCTCGATCTGAGACTATGGATACTGGAACTCCATGTCGTACCACAATCTCTTTTATGTATAGATGAACCAATTTGTCTAATGAAAACCTCTCATTTATCGGAAGGAAATGTGCAGATTTCGTTAATCGATCAATAATTACCCAGATAGCATCATGATTAGCTCTCGTTCTTGGCAATCCTACCACAAAATCCATCGCAATATGTTCCCATTTCCACTCGGGAATCTCTAATGGTTGTAGCATCCCACTTGGTCTCTGATGTTCAGCCTTTACTTTCTGACAGGTTAAACACTTACTTACCCATTCGGCAATATCTCTCTTCATATCCGGCCACCAGAAGTTTCTTTTCAAGTCTCGATACATCTTCGTACTTCCAGGATGAATCGAATATTTCGAACTTTGGGCTTCCTGTAGAATCTCATTCTTTAACTCTGTCACATTGGGTATCCAAATACGTGAAGAAAATCTCAATATCCCACCATCATATACCTGTGTGCATATTTCCTCACATGTTAACTTGTTCACATCTCCGCTCATGACTTCCTCCTGGCATCTGCGAATCTTTTCTAACAATTCTGGCTGAAACGTCATAGTGTACACCGTATCTGTACTACTTGCAGGCATACACACCTCTATCTCCAATCTTTCAAACTCTTTGTATAATTCTCAGGCATTGTCAACATATTGATTTTCTTCTTCCTACTTAAAGCATCCGCCACCACGTTCGCCTTCCCAGGGTGATATTTAATGGTACAATCATAATCCTTGAGTAATTCTAACCATCTTCTCTGTCTCATATTTAGCTCCTTCTGGGTGAAGATATACTTTAAGCTCTTATGGTCCGTATAAATTTCACACTTTTCCCCATACAAATAATGTCTCCAAATCTTCAAGGCGAAAACAATCGCGGCTAATTCTAAGTCATGAGTAGGATATTTCTGCTCGTGAGGTTTCAATTATCTCGAAGCGTAAGCAATTACCTTACCGTGCTGCATTAGTACACATCCCAAACCTTTGTGAGATGCATCACTGTAGATCACAAAATTTCCTTTTTCGTCTGGAAGTGTCAATACAGGTGCAGTCATCAATCTCTTCTTCAATTCCTGGAAACTTTCCTCACACCTCTCATTCCACACAAACTTTTCATTCTTCCTTGTCAACTTTGTTAGTGGGGTGGCTATCTTCGCAAAGTCCTGAACAAATCTTCGATAATATCCCGCCAATCCTAAGAAACTTCGAACTTCTGTAGGTGTTTTAGGTCTCTCCCAATTCATCACAGCTTCAATCTTAGCAGGATCCACTTTAATCCCTTCGCTGCTGATGACATGCCCTAAAAACTGCACTTCTTTCAACCAAAACTCACACTTAGAAAACTTTGCATACAATTTCTCTTTTCTCAACGTTTCTAGAGCTATCCTCAAATGCCCTACATGTTCTTCTTCGGTCTTCGAGTATATTAAAATATCATCTATAAACACAATCACAAACTTATCCAAATATTTCTTAAATACCCTATTCATTAGGTCCATGAACGCTGCCGGTGCATTAGTTAGCCCAAAGGCCATCACTAAGAACTCGTAGTGCCCATACCTAGTCCGAAACGCTGTTTTTGGAACATCTTCCGGTCTAATCTTTAATTGAAAATATCCTGATCGTAAATCAATTTTCGAGAAACAAGTTGCTCCTTTCAGCCGATCAAATAAATCGTCAATTCTTGGCAAAAGGTACTTATTCTTAATGGTCAACTTATTTTGTTCCCGATAATCGATACACAATCTCATACTTCCATCCTTCTTCTTTACAAATAATACCGGAGCTCCCCACGGCGAAACACTAGGCCTAATAATACCTTTCTCCAAAAGATCTTGCAACTGAATAGCCAATTCTTTCATCTCCACAGGTGCCATTCGATAGGGATCCTTTGACACGGGTTCGGTCCCTGGGGATAAGTCGATGGTAAATTCTATTTCTCTATCCGGAGGTAACCCGGGAAGTTCATCTGGAAAAACATCGAGAAACTCATTCACCACTGGTATTTCCTCTATCTTAGGTACCTCTTGCTTGGTATCCATGACATAAGCCATATAGCCCTCACATCCCTACCTCAACAGCCTCTTAGTTTGCATGATCGTTAAAAATCTCCTAGTCTGCCTCTGACCCCTAAAGGTAACTTCTACATTATCGGAGGGCTTAAGTATCACCTTTTTGTTCTTACAGTCAATTTGTGCATTATTCTCTGTTAACCAATCCATTCCTAGGATGACATCAAATTCACCTAACTAGAAGGGTATCAAATTAGCGTAAAAGCAACGCCCTGAGATATCGATCTTACAACGAGGACATACTTGAGTAACCGGAATTCGTTCTGAATTAGCTATTTCTATAACTATAACCTCATGTAACGTGCATACCTCAAAATTTAACCTTTGAACAAATTCTTTAGATATAAAGGATTTCGTAGCCCCGGAATCAATTAATACTTTAGCTTGAACAGAATTTACAGGGAGCGTACCTACTACCACATCAGAATTCTTAATAGCTTCATTCAGAGTCATATTGAAGGTCCTCGCCACTGGTGTGACATTTGCTGTTGGGGGTGCCTCAATCGCTTGAAGCATTGGGTTAGCCAGAACCGGAGGTTTCACCACAGGTACTTTATAATCCCTCATTACATGCCCTGGTTTCCCGCAATGGTGACATATAATCTCTACCTTGCACTCTCGAGCATAGTGACCTTTCTGATTACACTTGTAGCACGTCACCTCCAACTTTGCACACACTCCTGGATGCCTCTTTCCACAAGTCTTGCACTCTGCCAAGGGTGGCCTAACCAGTTTCTGCTGATTTGAATCTTGTAGTCTATTTCCTTGCCCTCCGTTCCCCGATCCTGGCTTCTTAGAATTCCCGTTCTTTCCTGACTGAAACCCTGACTTTTTATTGAGCACACTCTGAGAGCTGCCTTGCACTTATCGTCCTTCCACTGACCCAGCTTTTCTTTTCTTTCCCTCTTTTTCCTTAAAGTACAATTCACTTTCTCCTTCGGCTATCATGGCCTTCTGCACCACAGCTGCATAGGTATCCAGTTCCAAAACTGCTAGCTTACTACGAATCCATGGTTTCAATCCTTGTTGAAACCTCTTTGCCTTCTTCCTCTCAATATCCACGTAAGCCGGAGCAAACCTAGCTAGTTCAGTAAACTTCGTTTCATACTCTGTCACTGACATACTTCCCTGTTTCAACTCTAAAAACTTCATCTCCATCTGATATTTCATGTAGTCTGGGAAATAATTTTCTAAGAACAACTCTGTAAACCTTTCCCAAGGAATCACTTCTGTAGCTTCCAGCATCTTTACCGACTCCCACCAATAAGTGGCTTCATTCTTCAGGAAATAACTTACATATTCGGTCTGTTTATTTGCTGGGACCCCCACCAGTTCAATAGCCTTTTCCATCTCTTTCAGCCAAGATCTCGCCTCTACTGGATCCGCTGTTCCTTTAAATTCGGGAGGTTTAACTGCCTGGAAGGACTTAAAAGTGACCACCGGAGGAACAGGTGGTTGTTGTTGCCGCTGCTGCTGCTGTTGTTGCTGTTGAGCCATCAGCTGCTGCTGTAATTGTTGCTGTTGCTGTGCTAGAGTAGCAGTCTGCTGAACAAGGGTCTGCAATATTTGAGCCAAAGCAGGGTCCATTTGACCTAAAGGAGGTGGGTTGGCTTGTTCACCCTGATTGGTGGTTCGAGTATTTTGTTTCTTCTTTCTTGGAGGAATATTTCTGAAATCAACGAACAATCATTAGGTTCAAATTCAAGAGCAAATAAATCAAAAGAATCTAATTTAAGCCAACAGTGAATATACTATTGAAATTTAATTCAAGGGTCCCAACCATTACTCGGGTAAATAATTGGTTTACAAGGTGTAACAGAGTACAAGAATCAAAGCAATGCAAGGTATTCATGAATATCTGATAGATGCATTAACAGAACAATAACATAATGCTGAAATTAAATATGATACTGAAGGTAAAGGCACTACTAGAAAAAGAAGTAATGCTGAAAATAAATTCAATGCTAATAGCAATGTGAAAGGAATTTAACGCAGTTTTGCAGAAAGAGATCATCATATATATATCCGGTAAGAACAACGCTTCGATAGAGATACAACATAATACTAAAAGAGGAGATTGCTAGCATCTAGTCACCGTACAACAGATATCTACAACAAAACTGGTCGTACTGTAAATCCTGATATACTACTACTACCATAACATGCCTCTATATACTACATACATCATCATACTACCCTAGCCATCACTGGTCGTCATCATCATCAGACTCTCCCCGCCAAGCTGATCCAAGAATGCTCTCTAGCTCCGCCTTCACCAGGCCTAGAGTCACCTGCTGTGTCACGAATGCCAGCTCATCTCGGGACCTAATCCGTCCCCGCCTAGTGATAACATGCCTAATAGCTCGTACACGCCTCCGAACATCCTCCAACTCAGCTACCGCTCTATCTCGCTGTCTAGCCAAATCCGCCTCTCCAGACCTCATAGCCCTCAACTCTGTCACCTGCCCTAAGAGATAGTCCCTCTCTCTGGCCACTCGCTCATACGCATGGTATGGAACAGGCTGAGGAGTGTACTGATATGCTGGCCCATTCACCGAGCCCTGCGATCCTACGTATGGCTGCATAGCCCCTGGGGAAACCTGCTGCGGTACGGAAGCCTCTCCTTCTGGATCCTCGTCCGGGTCTGAATCGGAACCAGAAACAGGTGCCTGTAGTATATATATATATATATATATATATATATATATATATATATATATATCTTATAGTTAGACATCATATCTCTCACAAAACGATCCTAACCTTTCTTATAACTCTACCCCGACTTTCCCACCTAATTGTTTCAGTGACTGTGACCTGTAGCTCTGATACCAACTTGTAACACCCTCAATTACCCATATTAAGATTATATGCTCTTATAATTAATTAAACATTAATATAGAAGAAATTTTAGAAAATTCGGCATGATGTGTTCGTAAATAGGACTAACCACCTGTCCAAATCAACCAAACCAACCAACATCTACTAAAACAGTTCACTTGCGTGATAATAACAAAACCATAGAGAAATATAACTACACCAACCAAGACCGCTCACAGGCCACAGTATGAAACAACTATTAATTAACTAATACAACCCAATACTGAATAAAATAATATACAACTCCATATGATAAATAATCTGTCTACTAACAGAAATGACATGAAATAGGGTGATAAGCTCACTACCCATCCCACCACCTCCACTCTCTGGCTGCCTCTATGGCTACCCCAACCAGACGGTCCACTCCTTCTATACATCTTCGTGCTTAGCTGAGGAAACAGAATTAGCAAGCAAGTGAGCTAAAATGCTCAGCAAGTATATATATAATTAAAAGCATAAACAAACTAAAATGTTTGCAAGTCTGTCAAGAATTAACAATCAACAATATATAAGCTCAACTAAAAGATATTGGTCTGAATCATAAAATAGAAGAGGATTGGACTATCATGCATTTTATAGATAAAAACAATCATAAGGTTAGGCTGCTGATCAGTCACGCACTAACCCCGGACAAACGCACACAGCAATGTCCTTTAATGGATCCACGACACACATTGGCCTTAATAATTTCTGACCAAGAATCTGGTCCGACCCTTACGGTCCACATTTTAAAAAAACTAACAGTCCAATCCTATAACTAGACATCACGTGTCTGAACAATCGACCACCTCAACTGCCAAACACCATGGACATTTTCGTTCCAGGCCAACATCTCAAATTTCACAAAATAAAGTAAGGTCGGGTAAATTTCTGACCTAGATATCGACAAGTTCGATATATATACAAGGGGTATGGATGTAAGTCAACGAAATCAATATAATCGATTTGGGGTATAACAATTTAATATTCGAAATTAAGGAAAAATTAACGGAACAATTATAACAAGGATAATTCGAACGAGCATATGAATCAAGTTATAATAATCATAACTCACTTGAAAGATAAGTGAAGTAATTTACTTGCCTTAACCAGGAAATCACAGGATTCGAAGAGTCTTTACGTCCTCAGCTTTAGCTTTCCCTTCATCCGCGGGATCTACACAAAATATAACACTATTTTAGAATTCTACTCAATATTCGCTAATCAATATCAAAATTTAACTTAATCTACCCCCGCGAATAATCTCCTAATTTGCATTTATTTAATCGTACACCAATAATTAATAAGCTTCAAATATAGATATTTAATTATATCCAACAAACGTTACTCACAAAATCAACTAAATAGATAATACAGTAAATAATTCAACACCTCGATCAAATTGTGTAATTATATGCACATATATATACAAAGAAATTATTTAAGATTTTTTGAAAATTTTGACGGCATCCCCTTTATACGGGTGACTGCCAGTCGGGATACAACCGACACAACCAATACAATCATCATTACTAATCAAATCCACATCTCAAACTCACATTTCCAATTCACTGTAATCTCAATCCAATACAGTTTAAATAATCAATACTAAATCGATAATAATTACAATTTATTATGTAAATATTAAATTTAAATACTTGGCTCAGAAAATAATCATCATCGCCAATTACCATCGACTCAATTTATTTTTAATATCATTGTCGATGGGGCAAAGTCTCGGAGGTACCCGTTTTCGGGTTTCCAATCACGAAACTCTACACAATTTTACATTCGGACAATTTACAATTAAATTCTCGGAAAAGCAATTATACAGAACTTCGATTTGTACCAGCACAGAACCTCAGAAACACACATCATAACATTCAATTCTGGCCAATACACCGATTTAAACCAACAACCAATAAAACCCATAACTTGGGTCTCAACATAATCGTACGCAGGAATCACAGTACACATACGCTGTTCGCAGGAGGAATGGAAAGGGAAAACCAACACATACAATTACTCGCACACCAGGACACAACTCACGCCCCCAG
This sequence comes from Saposhnikovia divaricata, assembly GCA_036435485.1. Taxonomy (NCBI): domain Eukaryota; kingdom Viridiplantae; phylum Streptophyta; class Magnoliopsida; order Apiales; family Apiaceae; genus Saposhnikovia; species Saposhnikovia divaricata. Next base: position 128,512,789 of record CM071594.1, on the reverse strand, counting down.
CTATACAATCACACACACACACACACACGATCTTGAACCCACACACATAAGTAACATACACACACACACACACAATATAAGTCACACATACACGAGCACAATTAGGGAGAAGGAAAGATGCGAACAGGGGAGGGAGAGGTAAACACTGCAACCACACAATCGACTCAAACCACAAGTGTGGCTTACCCGACTAGGACAAAACTGTGATGAAAGTGAGGGAGTCGAGATTTAGAGAGATACAGAGAGGTTAGGGAGAGAGATATAGCAGAGAACCGAGAGAGATATTGAGGAGAGGCTAGAGAGATTGAGAGATTAATAGAAGGTTCAAGAACAATGAAAAAAAAACAGAGCTGTCGTGACTAGTTTTGGGGGAGGACAATATGCCAATTTAGGGATTGAAGTTATAATGAATTTGGGGGAAAAATTTAAAAGGAGTATTTTCGTAATTTCTTTTCGCTGAAATTCATAAAAATCATTTAAAATCACAATTAAATAGAAAAATGGGTGGGTATTAAATTTTAAAATTTTAAAATGAAGAAGGTAAAATTACGAGCACCCACATATTTTTAAAATATTTTTAGGATTAAAAACGAATTAAATATGGATTTTACATGATTAAATCCATAGAATGGAAAAATAATTCATAAAATCATTTTAAAATTCTAAAAACCAAAAATAATTCACCCAATATTTTTAAAAGCCATATAAACTAATAAAGTCAATAATGAAAAAGATTTCAGGATTTTTGCTAATCCCGAGGATTTTATGAAATTCACCGAAGATAAATATAACACAATTAAATAGGAAATAAATTCCCAAAAATATAATTAAAAATACCCGGGCTTAACCAACTCATATAAATCACTAACAAAGCCCACAAATATTAATCCACACACTCACTTCCACTTCCTCCACAATTATATACCACATAATTCACATTTAATATAAAAATAAAATATTAACAATAATTTAAAAAAAAAATCTGAAAACTTCTAGGGCGTTATACCGCCCAGGTACCACATTTAGATGGTCAGGGAATGCATGCTGGGGCATCTTCTAATGACACCATCACAAACACAGAGGATTCACTAGTTTTAACTAGAGACTCTGTGCCTGTGTCAACTACTGTTGTAACTCATCCCACTCCTGTGGAGACAACAGTAGCAGAGTCTTTCCATCCGGTTACAGAAGTTGCATATGTAACTGAGGAGTCTAGCTTGCCTAGCTCTAGCTCTAACTATATGTCTCAATGGTTGAAGCCTGTGCAACATGACAGTGCTTCAGGATCAGGGGCTGTTCCACCACAATTGACGGTTGAAGCACTCCAAAGCTTAATTGTGGATCAGATCCCTGAGTTCACAAAGATTGCTCAGCACCTTCTCACTGCAGACATGCCCAATCCAGACTATGAAGCTATCCTCTTATGCCACAGAGATGATGTAGAAATACAGAAGGCTAAGATCATAGATGAAACTGAGAGGGATGGAAATGTAGATGTTTGGCTACAAGGAAAGAATGACATCTCTCTCTCAGAAGGTCTCCAGTACCTCAGAGAAGAATACATCACTTCACTAGGGTCCAATGCCAAATCTCTCACCCCTACTGATGTGTATGAAGCAGTGAATGACAGCTACAAGGGCATTCTCAAGGCTGCACACTACCTTGGCAAAGGTCTAAAGACAGAAGTTAATGAAGTGTGTTCAGCCACAACCAAGGAGGTGCATGAGATAAAGAGGACTTTTGATTCCAAATTCCCTCAATTGGAGACTGTAGTCAAGGACATTCTAGCCTGTAAGTCTACCTGCACCAAGATGGACAATGGTTTGGCTATTCTAAAGGATGCTATCACAGGCCTGGGGCACAAATTCCAAAATCTCACTGATCAGACAACTGAAGCCAATGCCATGCTCAGGACCCTCTTTGCAAATCAATATGGAGACAAGCTGGTCACTGAGGTCCCTGTGCATGAGATGTCTAGGTTTGAAGTGCAGAGACTCAAAGAACAATCCCTGTCTGGCCTCAAATCCACTGCATTGATCAGCAAGGTAGGTGCACTTGAACAGGAGGTAGCTACTCTCACTCAATCTAATGCTCATCTTACAGACAAGGTACAAACTCTTACTGAGCAGTTGAACACTCAAGCCACCACCACAGCTGATGTTCTTCTGCATCAACAATCAATGTTGTCTGCAATGATGAAGCACATGGGTCTCCCTCTACCTGACGAATCTTCAACCCCAAAGGTCACTCCTACAGCCTCTGTGCCTGACAACAAGCCTAAGGGGGAGAAGAGGACATCAAGAAACGCAAATACAAAGGGGGAGAAACCACCAGTAAAGGGCATCAAAATCATTGAAGGTGGTCATCAAAGAACTTCAAAATCTCTAACTCATGTGCCTGGCAAAAGAAAAGACAAAGTTGATGAGACTCCTATTTCTCTGCCAGTTGTCACTCTACCAACTGTGCACATCACTACTTCCAGTGGTCAAAAGCAATCTATTACAACCACAGTAGTTGCAGGGAGTATGCTATCTGACAGACCTCAAATCTCTATATCTAAGAGTGCCAAGCCAGTAGAAGTGAAGGTAGTCACTGAGGCCAAGCTACAAGAAATTGTAAACTCAAATGTCTATCATGATGATGCATTCTTGGAGTTTCTGAAAGTCTCAAAAGAACAGGCTGGTGATGCTTTATCTTATCATGGGATTTTGAAGAGTCAGATTGACTTTCTCACTGTAGTACCAAGGAGAGTTGACTGCCTATGGCTCAAAGAGATAATGATGGTAGGAAAGAATAAGATATGGCACTTAACCATCAACACTCTACAGGGTCTAAAGCACTCAGAAGTGGATGTGTTCCTTGGAATGATTGAAAAGAAGGATGAAAACTGCAAGAGTCTCTTTGAAGAGTTAAGGGATGTCAACCAGCAAGGCTACCTGAAGTATTCACAAATCCTAGAACCATCATCTATCAGGCTGTAACAAGAATTGATGATATCAAGCAGCTGGTCATCCCTAAGCATCTAATTCCTCAGAACAAATCTCTCATTATTGCCATCATTGAGCAGCTGAACAAGAAGAAGGGTTTAAGAACAGCAGAAGAATTGGAAGCTATATCTTATCTCAGGTCATACATTGCAACTGGCATTGTACCTGAATCTGCTAAGTTCAACCCTAGCAAGGATGGTGATCAAGACAAGGATGGAGACAAAAGTGATGGAAGGAGAAGGCATCACAGGAGTGATAAGGGTGATGAAGATAAAAAGAAGAAGAAGGATGGTAAGGAGAAGAAGAATGATGATGACCAAGGTAAAGTCTCTGAGAGGAAGAGTGGAAGACAGCAAGACTTAGGCATTGCTGACAGTAACCTCACCACATCACAAGACTCTAAGTCTAGGGTGAATACTGTTAGTAGTGACCTACCAAAATCTACATCTATGGCTTCTGCAACTATCTTGCCACCTCAAGAAGAGAAGAAGATTCAAGTCAAGAAACCATCTGTATATTTCAAAAAGCAAACTGCTAATGGAATACTACAATGGTCCACAAACAAAGGTCACATGCTACTGCCAGGCAACCATGTAAAAAGGATCAAATTCAAACAAGCTGCAAGGAAACCAAAGCTATCCAAATCAAGGACTTTGACAATCTATCCAGGCTTAAAACTCCAACCACTAGATGAAGACTTTGATGAAGACCAACTGCAATTCTTACAAGCTCAAAGAATCTACCATGTTGCCATTGTTGATAACTGCCTTGAGATCAAATATACTGATGGAAGGGAGGAGAAATTCAAACAAGGAGGATGTCAACACTGGGGCAAGCTACATGACATAGAAAGAATCATTGCATTGTTGAGCTCAGAAGATAAAGTGGAAAGAGTATGGAAGCTGGAGCTAATTGATTTTGTGAAGATGAAGAGAGATCATGAGGAGAGAATCAGAAAAGAGTGTCTTGAGAAATGGCTAGCAAGGGAGAAAGAAATTGAGAGACTGGAGATTGAAGCAGAAAAGCTAAGGGCAAAGGGATTGTGTAGAGTTCAGTTTAACCCCTATGTGGTGAAGTATAGGAGGAGAAATGGGGATCAGGTCCACATCAGAATGAATCTACTCAACCACTATCCTGCAAACATTCTGAAACCAGTACTTGAAGATTTCAAAGACTCAATTTTGCTTGAAGAATTGGATGCTATGGCAGAAATAATAAAAGCTATGGATGAGAATACAAGGAAGGAGAAAGAAAGAAGACAGAAAGCATATGATGATTTGCAAGACAAAGCTATGGAAAGGGAAACAAATGACAATGGCTAGTACTTCATCATAGGCTGTAAGATTACTCACCCTGTAGTTCTATCCACATTGCTAATCAAAATTCATACATGTACTGTCAAGTTTTATCTCTATGTATGTTAGGCTTGTTATCAGACATGAAATTGTGACTAAGGGTCTTACTCACAATTTGGGGGAGATTGTTAGTCACAGAGGCATGCCTGAATACATCTAATAACAAGCCTAAGTATGTGTAATGCTATGCATTACCTACATGACCTCTTAACTGAGGGAACCTCTAGTTGTAGAGTTTCTATTTGTTCTGTACTTGTAATAGGCATCAAATCCTAGTTGTGTAACTGTACTTATAGAGTCAAGAATAATGCTTGAAAGAAGTTCCAAGGTTCATGCCTCAAGCAAGGAGATAAAGACTGCCAAATAATCACAGTTGGGATTTGAAGAAATGAAGAATTTGCCTAAGTACCAATTCGAGAAGTACATTTGTCTATTCGAGAAGTCTAGCATTCGAGAAGTCAGAGATTCGATATCTCAGAAGACACTATTCGATATCTCTGAATACACTGTTCGATATCTCATTCGATATCTCAGAGATTCGATATGTCTATTACTCTATTCGAGAACTCATGGAGTCAACAAGTCAAAGCATCATTCGAGTTCTCTAAGAGTCAACAAGTCAATGCTCTATTCGATATCTCAAGGACTAAAGAAGCTATTCGACATCTCAGGGATTCGATAAGTCAAAATGCTCTATTCGATATCTCAAGGAGTCCCAGAGAAAAGAGCTATTCGAGAAGTGATTCGATATGTCAATATAATGCTATTCGAGAACTCAGAGTTATCGATTAAGTCAATTCGAGTTCTCGAATCAATCACTTAGCCACTTCTCGAATACATTCTTGGAGGCAAAATATTGAAGAATTGTACAAGTCAGAAACCTGCAACAAGCCAAGACGCTTTATTTGACTATGTACTATAAAGCACATTGGAAAGCCTACAAAGAAGCTTGGAGAGATAAGACAAAGGGACAAGGAGCTAAAGAAGTGGATCTGAACAGGCTTTGCAAAGTCAAATCTGTAGCCGTTTGGACTCTTACTCAAATGAGATAGACATACTGGAAAGTAGTTTGTTTTACCTACCTTATTTGTAGTAAGTAGGTGTATCCATGTCTATAAGGATACAGCCTCACTTCCTTAGCAGATAAGTTTTTAGAGATAAGAGTTCCATATACATCAGAAGAAATATCTCTCTGAGAAAAACGAAGCTGAGAATACTATCATTTGTATTCACAGATTGTAGCAAAATCTTTATCTAATAAAATATTAGATTAAAGTGATATTGTGTTGTGTTTGTCTTTGTTATCTGCACTTACTTATCTCACACACTCAACACATATCTTGTTGCAAAGATTCAAGAACAAAGAAAAGTTCAAGAATCCATTCACCCCCCACTGTATTCTTTTACTGTATTCAATACTCAACACAGCTCCTAAGCCTACCTTCCGTAAAGTGGTAGAAACTGATGCGTCAACAAAAAGTGCAAGATCATGAATTTCAATTTCCCCTGGGCCCGCATTAACTGAATCCTTGTTATAAATTGCTCTACTTTCCTGTGTCTGTGCATTTTTAACCTCCTCATAATAAGTGGATAAGCAGATTTTTAATTGTTAAGGACTTCTTTGTAGTTGCCCATGTGTTCTTCTGTTTCTCTCAGTCCAAAATTCCCCATGCCATAACCACCATTTTAGCGAAATCATTTTTCCTAGAAGATCAGAAGCATACATCAACACACCTTTGAATGAAATCTCTTCTTTTTGACCTACTAGAAATGAATATCCTAATTGTACCCAAACTTTTTGTGAGGCAGGGCACCATAAAATCGCATGTGCATTTGAATCATCGCCAAAACCACACAAAGGGCAATTGCTATTTATCGATATATTCCTGGTGTATAAACCTTTTTTTGTTGGCAGAATTTCATGATACCCTCTCCACCCAAAAATTAAGATTTTACGTGGAATTTTAGCAGCCCAATATGCTTTCCACCATGTTGAAAGCACTTCGGATGATGAAGATGGATCAACATTATCATGTCTATAGCTAGATTATAGCCACTTCTAACAGAATAACTTCCATTCCTATTATAATGCCGAAGCCATGAATCATTATGGTTGAAGGGACTAAAAGGCAGTGCACACAGTGTTTTGATATGCACTTTTTCCCCTTATTTTTTCCTTGTACCTTTATTAAAGAAATCTTGACTTGATCTTTATTTTGTGTTCATTAAATTTTGTTCATTTTATAAATGTCATATGACTTATTATTAATGAACTAGCATAATAACCCGTACGAGTCACGTGTTATTTTCAAGAAGGCATCGAATACGGGTGTAATAATGTTACTTGGAAAACATCAATTTAATATTTGTAGACCTTTGTTTGTCTATGACTTATTTTGTTATAATATATATCCTTACTTCATTTCGTGCACAATATAATTTATGTGGATTTAGTTGAAAATTATAAATAATAGGAAACACAACATTTAAAATTAAAAAACACATTTTGAATGGTCTAGAAGAACTATCAATTTTAAAGTACATCGTTGTTAACTGTGAAAAATATTTAGTAAATTGGTACAACAATAAGTGCAACCTTGAAAAAGGTAATTCAATGTTGTTGCATGTAAGTTACAACACGCAATTCTAGCATTTATTATTTGTTTATGGATAAAAAGGTGCAATGTCTCATGTATAGCAAATACAACGTAATTAATTATTCATGTGTGTGATTTGTGTGCAAGATGTTATTAACTTAGAAACGCTACTAATTTAGCTGATTAGTTGAATGATAATAATATAAAAAAAAATTCACAACAAGTAATTATAACATTCTTGATTGTTCATTTATTGATAAATATGTATAATATTTTAGATATACCAAATATAAGTTGACTAATTATCAATGCTAATGATTTATACGTAAGACGTTACTAACTAGCGCAACATTGCTAATTTAGCTCTTAGAACGAATGATACATTTTTTTGTTTGTGGCATGTAATCTGTATTTACTAAATGAGTACAAATAGTGTAGTTAGGAATAAATATCGGGTCACTACGGAGTCGGAAAGTGATATTCGCCTCCAATCCCCTAATATGAATCCAATTACCAAACCTGTCTCGATCCTTAAACAAGGATTATTTTGCTCCTCGTCCTAGATGGGAAACATGGATTTCACGGGAAATCGGGGATTATTAAATTTTTATATAAATTTTACATATTTTTTTAACTAGAGCGAGGCACGGTCTATTATCTGGCATCAAAAATAAGTATTTGTACTAATTTTGTTTGAGCATTATTTTGATATTGAATCAATAACGTTGTTTGCAATCTAACACCTATATATTTTTAACGAAGGTGAAATTTGAAATTATTGAATTCTTGTGCAATTTTCAAGTTGAATTGATCGGTGAAAAATTTTAATTAATGACAAATAATTTTTTTTTTTTTTTTAGAAATTTATATAAAATATTAAATCAAGATTTCAAAGTGACCTCTTTAAAAAAATACCATTATTAAAACTGGTACAAGTTATTACTTAAACTGTGATATTAATTCAAATTTTTTCTAAAGAGTAAAATGCGATAATTAAGTTGGTTAATTAAGCATAATTGCAACAACTTAGGTCAAATTCAAAATACTTTGTTCTAAAATCTGGTCAAGTTCTTGACCTAAAAGTTCGTCACATTCTAAGTTAGCAATTTTGATATGCAATATATTAATTTGCTCTTAAAAAAGCGTCAAATACATTAAACATTGTCGATCTGGAATGTTACAACCTCTCATCTTATTGGGACGACGATCTCGCCTATCCCACAAACAAATTTATAAAATTTTGCAAATGATGATGCACTTCCAATCAGATAGGACTGATATCATATATGAAAAATGATGAAATTTCGAGTACTTTTCAACCATAAAGTTATGTTTCGATTTTTAATCCAAAATATGTCGAAGTACATTGGTCCAAATGCAACGACATGCATTTAAGTGGTTAGATTATTACGTGTTCGTTATTCATTTTTTTGCATTTAAATTTAATAAAAAATATAAATATTTAATAAATTTATTATATTTATCTATATATTGCAAATACTAATTATTACTAGGGTTTCATGTTCCTGAGGTCATCCTCAGGTAATTACCGGAGATTAAGAAGATTTTTCATATTAATGCACGAGGGTATAATTATAATTACAAGATTTTTTAAGAAAATTTTCAATGTTTACAAAAATGCCACAATCTATTTACACTCTAAATCTTTTAACCTCAGGGGCATTTTTCTCTTATTACTATTATATTATTTAATCGAATGATTTCGAAATATATAAGTTGACTACATATGATATATCACTAATTTATACTATATTATAATATAATATAATATAAATTTGTAAATGTAAAACGAAGAAAAATGATTAACATATCTTAGTAATCAAAAATACCAAATATTCTTCAATCACCACAAGATGTATAATATGTTTATGACTTGTAATACATTTGATAAGTTGGCCTATTGGTATGATTGTGTGCGAATGAATGGCAAGACCTATGTTCGATTCCCACCCTCAGTAACTTTAAAAAAAAAACAAATATAAGGGTAATTTAGACGTTTCAAATTGAATAAAATGTTACACCATTTAGATTGAATAAAATAATAAATGTATGAGAATTATAAATAATGTGAGATGTGAAATGTAATTCTAGTCACTCATTTTAGATTTTTATCTTAATTTCCACCATTCATTAAATTTATCCAACTTTTCACCTTAGACCATTATCTCTTTCATACATCATCTACAACTATCACTCCACTTTCAGTCACCACCTTCAACCATCACCTAAAAATCACAAACATCATACCAAAAATCATCACACTCAAACTACCCAAACTACCACACTGCCATCACAATCAAACTACCGTAGCTACCCGGTCTTGGCCTGGCCTACAGGTCCATACCTGTTGAAGCCGATTTTCGTCAAGGGCAAAACTTCAAGATTAAATTTATATTTGGGTATTCGGATGGAGATAATAAGAATAAAGATGTAAATATAATAATACAATTAGGGTTTTTGAGATATTTGGGACTGCTCTTGAGAGTTTGTAATCGGGTGTGTGATTTTCAGATCCCTCTCAAGGTGCCTACGTACCCTATTTATAGGAATCAAGTCCACGTAGTTCTATTCGATTTAAGATTGTATTTCTGGCAATATTAGGCCCATCCCATGTCTTTTGTCTTCGGCGGCAAGTAATATCCATATTTGAGAGGATATCTAGATCCTTCTAAAATTGGGTTTCCGATCATATAATTTATTTCCACCGCCTTAAGCATTGGGCTCGGTTTTATGGGCTACTCCAGTGCATCGGACTCATTAGATTTAGACAAGCCCATATAAAAATAACCTTTGGATGCGAACATAGAGATTCTTGCATTGGATACAAAACTAATATATTTTTTGTATCAACAGGTCCCCAGTATTTTTTGAAGACGATGACTTCAATAAATAATTAAATATTTAGTAGCCTTTATTTTTATCTTCAAGCAGCCCTTTGGATCCTCTAAATAGAATGTTACGAAATATTATTTCGTATAATTGCCCAATATTCTGAGCACAGCAGTCATTGGACACCAAATATAAAGTCATTGGATACAACTTTCAAATATGAGAATGATATGCAGTACCTTGATTTATGTGGGCCACGCTAATAACCATTTAGAAATCTTGATTCACGTGACTTGAAAGAAATCAAATGGCTTTGATTTTTGATTTACACCACCGTAGGTCCCACCAGCTTTTATTCTCTTCATTTCTTTTTATTTAACTTGTACGTGGGTCCCAACCGAGGTGTTTATCACATGAATACCAACCCCATTCCTTTATAATCCGTATGCTCTCATATACACATGTATGTAATTTTGTAAGGCCCATAAAAATAACATGACCCATTTGTTTTGACCTCTCCCTCTGTAGTTTCTAATTTCAATATGGGTCTTGCACAGCAGCCGGCGGGGAAAATCTTGGGAAAAGAGCTCCATCACTTTGTCTTCTTCTTGGCACGATTTTGCTTCTTTTTCACAGATCCATTAACAGGTAAACCCACATCACCTCTTACTTTACATATCCAGCTATTTATCTTTGGTATTGTTGTATTTTGTGACACATTCCGGTGAACTCGTTAGTTTTCCGGCAAGTTAATATGTTTCCTGTGAATTGATTTTTCATGAACTCATCTGTAGTATTTCAGTAGGCTCATTGCACCTTTAGTAGAATCTATTGTGTTGAGACCACCACCGTTAATAATTTGAGATAATGGTAAATCAAGAACCAAGCTTTTTGTGTATGTCTATTGTGTAGTTCCTCTTCTTCGGTAATTGTGCCACAGTCTTAATTTTGTAGATGTTTTCTTCCATGGAATTTGTAGGGTATAACTCATTTTCAAATACATTGCCTGTACACTCGTAGTACTCGTCGGAAGCGAAATAAAAACTGAAATTAAATGTAGTTAGTAGCAATAGATACCTTGGTTTCTAATGATCTAGGCTCTTGCTTAAAATTCTGTTCTTGAACTCCATGGTGTTGTAGTAAATGTCCCCTGGAAATAAAATTTTTGATGTAACTTGAAACTTTGCATTGGTTCATACTTCGTGTTGTCATGTTGCCAAAAGTTTCCAATGTAGAAGAATTTTTGTTTCCAATGCCATTGACAAATTGAACTAGAACATTAGTGCTTAATCGGTCCCCAATCTCATACGTATTTCCTATCTCCAATGATTAGAGAGTTGTGTCCCGAGCATAGGTAGATGGGATAATTTTATGTATCTGAACACTTTTTTTTTCTTTTTTTTTTATTTTTTTTTGCTCGGGACCACTCTCCCCTCCTTTCTTCTTGAAATCGCACATGTCAACGTCTAACAAGCTTGAATATCACCACGAAATTCGTCGTCATTTTCGTCCATGTCTTGAAATGGAAGCCGAAGTAGTGGAAGATGCTTTGGTTGATGAATGTGATGACATGTCCTCTTCAAATACTATTATCACCAACACTAGTGTTTGGAATAATATTGATATATTTGATGATGATGAGAAGTTTCCAGTTGCTAATCTCCCTAGTACTCTTGATGACGGTGACATCAAAAATTTAAGAAATTTGTTCATGACACCAGAAAACTTTCTCATCTTCAAACCCAATGATGTAGATAGAGTCTATGACCTTGTTTCCTTTGGAAGTTATCTTGGAGTTGGAATTTCTATTGCAGCATTTTAATGTGGTTTTAGGGTTCCAATGCACCCATTTCTCGAGGAGGTATTAGATACTTGTGATGTTGGGTTAGGACAACTTACACCCAATAGTTTCTTGAACATAAACACCTTCATCGCTCGATGCTTTGTGCGTAAAATTGAGCCAAACATTGATATATTCTGGTGTCATTATAAATTGTCTTCCACGAGCAAGTGCACTGGTTTTTACTCAATTGGATGCAAGAACACTTCACAAAAATGGTCCGATACTCGTACAAATAACAAGGGATTTTATGAGAATTGGTTTTTTCTTGTTGGCCCCAAGATTGGAATTACGCCCAATGGAGTTATTTCAACTCGAAAGAAATTCCAAAAAAGAATACCAAACTTGACATTCCTACTTCTGAGATATATAAAAACTTAAAAGCTCCTCATTCTAAATCCATGATAATCTCTGCTAACAAAATACGATCGGAAACATTTCTGGTAGAAATTAAAGGTATGACATTTTATTTTACCATTGGCATCAGTATGTGCAAACTCTTGCATTCTTCCTTTCGCTACACATCAGTATACTCATAATTTGATCTGCATATTTGTATTATAATGCTGTTAGGAATTTGATATATACCTTGATTGTTTAGTCATACTTCATACGCAATCTTGCTAATATTGATCATTTCCTTGTTCACATTGCAGTTTCGTGCATTGGAATGGATGAGGCAATCATAAAAAAGAGGCTTCGGGAGCTAAAATTAGCTCAAGCTAAGCTCGGACAAAAGAAAAAATGCTAGCAAGGCTAGGACACAAAAATCTGCTGTTGTTGAAGAGCTTCAAGATGAGGGGATGAATGACCAATCTCGGGCCATTGAAATTGTTGCCGATGCAAGCTTTGCAAATTCGGATCCTACCCCTCATCCTAATAAAAATCAAAAGAATTGTGCACCAAGAGTTCCACCTACAGCTCCGAAACATATTTTGGAGAACGCTCCATTGTCCACGATTGCTTTGGGAAGGGAAATAGGCTCTTCTTCTATTCTTCATCTTAGTAAGGCCGATGAGGAAAATCTTTTGGCAATGAATTCTGTCTCTCGTGGTGAGGAAGTCATGGCTCTTGTTTTTTAGGTATTTTCTCCATCTTTGTCTTTATTTTTTATAAATTGTTATTTTACTCTCTTGTTCTTGATTGGTACAGTTGCTTCTTTGGTCGCATGAGCAAGTGGCTGCTTCCAAGGGTGAGCTTGATCAAATCTCTAAGTTAGAAAAAGGTGTCGACGCTGCTAAGAACAAGGAAAAAATAGAACAACAGAAAGCTGCTGCTACCAAGACAAAGTTGAAGAAAATTGAAGTTGGGGCTGCTGTTCGTGAAGACCAACTCGTGGAAAAGATTTCAACTCTGGAGAAAGACCTTAAAAAGGCTAAACAGGATAAAATTGATGCCGAAGCTAATTATTACGGTCTCAAACTTGATAGAAGACTTGAGATGGTCAAACAAGCTCAGATGGACTTCACCAAATGTATGTTTGACTATGAGTTAGATATATTGAGGCAAGAGCAAGCTAATGATGCACTTCAAAGTAGCGACATAGAGGCTCCAATCCTCAATGCTGAGAATGATGTTGCTTCTCAAGAGAATTTAGGAGAGAACTGATCTTATATTATCATGCTTTCCATGAATTATGTGTAGTTATGGTCTACTTTTGAACTTGTAGCCTTCGGGCATGGATTTATTAGGTTTTCTTCGGGCATATCTGCTTTAATTATGCTTTCGAGCGGAACTTTATTTATTCCATGAATATTTTGCACATGATATTGTCATGACCATCATGCCTTTTGTTTCCAATGCACATTATACACGCCTTTTATTTCCAATGCATATTATGCACGCCTTGTTAACATAGTACTAGTCTTTGGACACCATAAATAGCATGCTGGCATATTGATACTACAATAATGCTTGAAAATAATATAATACGGAGTTGGTGAATACCTTGTACACTTTCTTTTTCAAGCTTTCAGGAACTTGCACTTTAATCCTTGTATTAGCATTGGATCTTGCATGACTTGATCTATTAGTTGTCTTCATTTTTAACCCAATGGTTAAGTACTCATTGCACGTTCCATTGAATTTTTTTTATTATTATATCGCTTTGAACCATCATAGCATTAGGTGCAGTTTTTCGGTCCAACTTCTGCTTCCAATCCTCAAAAGTTCGTTTAAGTACTTTTGGTTCGGATTGTACAGCGATGAGAATATTCTGTGATCTATAAAATGTTAAATCTAAAAAACTGTAGATCACCACTTTCTCATCTCCCAACTTTAAAAGTTGGCGGGTTGACCATTACAGCTTCGCACTGAAGCGTATATCCGGCCAGATCTATGCTTGCCCCCCTAGTGATTTATTGCTTCAATTTTGAAGGGATATATCACTAGTGTATGAAGGAAGATTCTCTTGTCCCCAAGTGAGTGTCGATAAATCATAAGTCAGGATTAAATTTGATATTTGTCCCCAATTGACGGTCGGTAGGTCACGAGTCTTGTGAGTGCCGATAAATCATAAGTCAGGACTTGGTCTAAATTTTTGCCCCCAGTTGATTATCGATAGGTCATAAGTGTAGGATTAGAGCAGTTTGATCCGCCCAAGTGTTGGACGATGGTTAACTTGTTCTGGACTTCATCAAATTTATTGCCCCCAAGTAACCATCAGTGAACACTTGTTTGGGTCGGAAATTTCGTTGTTACCAATGGATTATCATTCAAGAAGAAATTTGTTAGGTCCGATAAGATTGTAGAAGGGGGGGTTGAATACAAGCTATATCATTTTCTCGAAATTTGTTCTTTAAATAAAATTTATTTTAAACAAATTTGTGCGGAATAATATAACACAGATTTCAAGTTGAATATAACAATATATTAACTTGATGGGTGTTACAAAATCAGTGCAAATGATTATCAAGTAATTAATAACTAATTAGAAAATTCAACATGAACTTTTCTAAATTAGTTAATAAAAATCAAGATATCAAGTTGTGAACTAGGAAACTTAATTCGCTAGTAGTACAAGAATTACAAGTAAACAAGTTCCAATGGATAGAATATTTCAACTGAGATGAACTTGAATTTACAGAAATTAATTTGTATGTTTTCTTGAGCTTGAGAGAGAGAGAGATAGGCTGCTGTGTTTGTATGTAATGTTATGTTCAGATACTTCTGCTTCTTTTGAAATCTACTGTCTTTTATAGCACAGCCACAGTCATATTGCTTTGTTTCAACTGATATAACAATCAGTTAACAATAATATGACATTCGGTATGACTATCCACTGCAAGTAATATGACAGTCTCTTCCAATATAACTTTCGGTATGACTATCCTTAATACTTGATATGACAGTCTGTTGAACTATATATGACAATCCATCCCAATATAACTTTCGGTATAACTATCTCTTTGAATGAGATATGACTATCCAGTTGAGATAATATGACTTTCCAATCCAACATATTGATATGACTATACTCTTTGAACTATATATGACAATCGGTATAACTATCCTTTGATAGTTATATTATCATATTTTTTCAGCTTATAATTAATCAAATGATTTATAAAAATCATTTAAATAACTATTTCTTTTTCATATTAATTTTGATTTAATTAATCTAATAATTACTTTAACAAATATATTAATTCTGATAGAATTAATTTATTTATTTAAATTAATTATTTGATTTAATTAATTAAGGTAGAATTAATACAAATCCTTTAATAGTCAATACTTCACTGTGTACCATGTAATTATAATAAGGAACATACACTGGATCGTTGTTGACGCTCGATGTACTGTCTGGTTCATGAACGACTAACTCCAATCTCTGTTCTTCATCTTGACTTTAAACTGTGGTCTTTTTCTTTTCTTCACTCTCTTCAATCATTCTGTACTGATACTGTTTCTTATCACTTATAGAAATCTCTGTCCTTTAAATGAATCCATGTGTTTCAATGCTACCTTGAGGCTTGATCAGACAACTGAATCTTCTTCCAGTGTAAAACATCAAAACTATAGATTGACTTGTTGATTTTTCTTCTGACAGTTATCATCTTTTGAGATTCATGTGACAGTTGATATTATTTACTTATTACAATCTAGTTTAATTGGATTAGGATCCTCGAACTACAAATAGGCTGAGTCATATGCCTTTTAAAATTAAACTTGTTTATAACATGTAAATATAAATCACACATGCATATCAACATATATGAAAGAAATTGGAATTTTATTAATAAATACCTCATATTAGTCTTAACAAAAAGGAAATCCATATAAATACTTAAAATACTTAAATAAATATCCTACTAATATAAATAAATCAATAGCCTGTCAACATCATGTTATTTAGGCTTATCTGATGATGATGATGGAGATCTACTGATAATACTTCTTTAGCTTAGTAATATTCCAAGTGTTTTTGATCGGTGTACCATCCATATTCTCGAGTTTGCAAGTGTTGGTGTATACTGAAAATATTTATTTGAAGTATATACATTTATTTCTGGCCGGTTTAATTGAGAATCATTTAAATGTTTACATGTTGTCTAAATATTATATATTGTGAATAATCTAGTATCAAATGGGATACAGAATATTAGATTATTAAATACGGTTTATATAATATAATAAGGTTCACAGCACAGGTGGTGTTAGACAATCCACTGGAATGGCTGTAGTATTATTTAGATTAGTTTATATTGACTAATAAATAATACTAGTATACTTTGTGTATATTGAACAGGATCGAATTTAGAATTGTTCCCTTATACTGATTAAGAAGGTGAACTAAGATTCTATGTTATTATTAATGCTTAGGTTCTTAATCCGGAAATAATAATTGACACGTATATATTATTTACATGCTTTGATTTATATATGAAATAATTCTTGTGAATTATTTCATTATATTTTGGGTGATGAAATAATATATATGGTGGGATATTATTTATTGAAGGAATCCATGTCCTGATAATATTCGGGTTAATGATGTCCCCTTGAAAGCTCAAAAAGATTTAATTATGTGAAACCCTGCAGGTGGATTTATTCCGGCATAATTAAATAAAGGTTGAGTGGATAATCAAGGATAAAAGATATTAATTAAATGAATTATCAGTAATTTATTTAATTAATGGACATGCGATATTTTAAACATGGGGAATTTAATAAGCAAATAATATTGGAACCGAATTAATTAATTAAATTACGGTATTAGGAAAGGTAGTGCAAATATTAATTCTTTAGTGGATTGAATTAATATTTAATTACATTGGGCTAGGCTCAAGATGTAATTAGAAGGCCCAACCTAATTATCCATGATCCCTATTGTAGCCTATATATATTCCTATTCTCTTCTTGCTGGGGGCTGATCGAAAAAATTGGTAGCCACCCAGGAGCAAGAAGAGAGGTAAACTTGAGAAGACGAAGGCCACACTTCGCTCAAGGGAATTTGGGAATACAATAGAAGAGCGTGGAATCAACCGTTATCAAGGTGATTTTTCTATTCGTACTCGTTAATTCAATGTATCAAAATTCGCAATGCCAAGATCTGATTGTCCCAACAATTGGTATCAAGAGCCTGGTTCATTGGTTCTGCGAATTTTGATACGATGTCCATGTCGTAATTATATATGCATGTGTATAGTGGTGTGCTTGGATAATAATCTTTTGCAGGTTGTTTAGTATCCACTATTATGGCCATGTAATTTTAATTATGTGTTTGGATCCCACGTGGTTTAATCGTGGTTATTTTATTTGGTTTCCACGTGGTTTATCGTGGTTGTAAAACACGAGGGTTGATCGTGTAAGAATAGATTTACAAAATTAGTTTTGTATTAGATCTGTTTTGTATGTAATTGTTTGATGGATTATGTAAAAATCCGGGTATTTTGTAACAATTACGTGCAATCGGAAATCAAATCGGAGACAAAAATTTATCCGCTGCTGGTTCGATTTGTTTTCAATGAAGTAGTCGACAGAGGCTGTTCGAATAAGGAGGAAGGAAACAAGTCCGGTGGATCAGACAGAAGCAGGCGCTTCGAAAATTTTTTTTTTTTTCTGGTCAGATGGCTGTAACGCAGGCCTGTCCTGCGTTACAGGATGAAAAGGGCCTGTAACGCAGGCCTGTCCTGCGTTACAGGATAAAACAGGTAGTAACGCAGGTTCTAAATGCGCGACAGGGTTTTTACAGAAAAAAAAATTATTTTTTCAGCAAAATAAAGGGCTGGAAATTTATTTTTTTTTCAAGGGGCCATAATAGTGGATTTAAATTATATTTTTTAATTTTAATTCCGCTATTTAATTTTTTAATTATTGCTTTAAATAATTATTATGTGTGTTGCTAATTATGTGTGTAATTTTAATTGCATGTTTAACATAATTAGGACGACATGGACATTAATTTTATTTATTGCTTTAATTTTATGATGCATGCTGCCATGTTATGTGTTCTTTGTATTGTTATTTTTATAACATGTAGACCTCGAAAAAATAACATAGGGCGATGCATCTAGATAAAATTCCTCAATTTTAAATAAAAAATTCTAAGTGGGTGAGGGAATTAATTAGGAATTAAATCGCATGGTCTCCATTATTGTTTGTATGTAATTTAACACCGAGACGAATATAAATTATATACATGCCACCCATCGTGGCGTATGATTTATGGTGTCAGGTAGTGTTATGGATATTACTAGAACAAACTTCCTAAATTAATTACGAATATTGAAAGGTATACATGCCACCCATCGTGGCGTACCAAGTTTTCATAGAATTCGATTAATTAGAAGGGTACCACTGATTGAATATAGATTTTCAATATTGAGAGAAAGGATGATTCTGTCTAGAAAGGGGTCTTAAGTGATGCCTCTTGACAATGCTCCCCCCGATCTGGGAATTATCCTATTATCGATTATTGATTTGAAATATTTAATGGTGGTATCCAGTCTTTTTATTAATTTAAGATTTAATAATGGTATACACTTAGCTATGAAAAATAATATATAGTCCACCCTAACGTGGCGTATTATTTAGTAATAGGACCGAAGTAATATTTAAACGAATTTAAGTGGTATATATGTCATCCATCGTGGCGTACCAGATACTTATGGTGTTTAAATATTAGTGCATTAATTTTAATTAATTGTTAGAGGAAACCAATAGGATTTAAGATTTATGCAACTATCTGATTATGTGTTACATGTATGATTCTCAGGATTAGATCACTATGGGCTTTAATCCACTATTCACCATACTTAAGGATAACAAACTTACTGGACCGAACTATATTGAATGGAAACGTAATTTGGACATAGTGTTGACTGTTGAGGAGTACAAATTTTGTACTTATGAACCCAAGCCAGACCAGCCTGCTGAAGATGCTCCTGAAAGTGAGAAGGAGTATTATAGGCGGTGGATTAAGGCTGATGAGATGTCGCGATGTTACATTCTGGCAGCAATGTCGGGTGTTTTGCAGCATCAGCATCAGGCTATGCCCACTGCTTCAGATATGCTCTTTAATCTCAAGGAACTTTTTGGAGAACAGAATAGGGCTGCTAGGCAAGTAGCAATGAAGGCTTTAATGAACACTCAGATGGTTGAAGGAACACCTGTAAGGGATCATGTTCTCAGAATGATGTCTCATCTGAATGAGATGGAGATCCTTGGTGCTGATATTGATGGGGAAACCCAGATCGATATCATCCTTATGAGCTTGCCCAAAAGTTTTGAGCAGTTCCGCTTGAATTACACCATGAACAAAAGGATGTATAGTCTCGCGGAACTTCTGACAGAACTTCAGGCAGCTGAAGGACTCTTTAAGCAGAATGTTCAAGTGAATGTGGCCGAGAAAGCTTCTTCATCTAAGCCGAAAGGTAAGAAGAAGAAAAAGACTCAGACACAGAAAGCTGGAAAGGTTGCTAATGCAGTGGGAGTTCAAGGTGGTGTGAAAAAGCCTAAGGGCAAGTGCTTCAGGTGCAAGCAGTCAGGTCACTGGAAACAGGATTGTCCTCTTCCTAAGAAGACAAACAATACTGGTATGTCTCTTTCTCTAGTTACAGAAACATATATAGCGGCTATATCTACAAGCACTTGGTGTGTAGATACAGGAGCCACTGACCATGTTTGTAACTCTATGCAGGGGTTCCAGCAATCCAGAATGCTTAGAGATGGCGAGATATATGTGTTCATGGGAGATGCTACGAAAGTAGCAGTAGTTGCAGTTGGAATAATTACATTGTCTTTTGGCGATGATAGGATTTTGGTTTTGAACAATTGTCTTTATGTACCTTCGTTTAGAAGGAATTTAATTTCGGTTTCTAAACTTGCCATGGATGGTTATAATGTTTGTTTGGATCGTAATGTTTCTATTATGATGAATAAACGAGTTATATGTTCTGGTACATTGCAAGACAATTTATATATTATTAATCCTATCCAACCAATGCTGCAACATAAGGAAACTAATAACATTCTTTCTAGCTCAAATAAAAGAAAGAAACCTTCTGAATTGAACCAAACATATCTTTGGCACTTAAGATTAGGTCATATTAACTTGAGGAGGATTCAAAGACTGGTAGTAGATGGGCCATTAGGCTCGTTGGCAGTGGAGCCATTTCCAGTTTGCGAATCCTGCTTGGAAGGTAAGATGACTAATAGGCCTTTTAAAGCAAAGGGGAATAGAGCTAAAGAAGTGTTAGAATTGGTTCATACTGATTTATTTGGACCTATGAGTATCCAAGCAAGAGGAGGTTATGAGTATTTTGTCACTTTCATTGACGATTATTCTAGATATGGGTACATTTATTTGTTGCGCCGTAAGTCTGAGTGCTTTGAAAAATTCAAGGAGTACAAAGCGAGTGCGGAGAAGCGACATCTTGGAAAATGTATCAAGTCACTACGATCAGATCGTGGTGGCGAATACTTGCTTGGAGAATTTAGGGAATATTTATCAGAAAATGGAATTGCATCCCAGTTGTCTGCACCTGGGACACCTCAGCAGAATGGTGTAGCAGAGAGAAGGAATCGGACTCTTTTAGAGAGTGTTAGATCGATGATGAGTTATTCAGATTTACCCAAGTCGTTTTGGGGATATGCTATAGAAACAGCGGCTTACCTTCTGAACTTGGTACCTTCTAAGTCGGTTCCCAAGACTCCAATAGAATTGTGGACTGGTAGCAAACCAAGTCTAAGACATATTCGGATTTGGGGTTGTCCAGCACATGTGCTGAACAAGAACGCGACCAAGTTAGAATCTCGTACAGAAGTAAGGCTGTTTGTAGGCTATCCCATGGGAACGAAAGGTTATTCATTTTATAGTCCTAGGGATCGAGATATCATTGTTAGTACCAATGCTAGATTCTTAGAAGAAGACTATATAATGAAACACAAACCCATGAGTAGTATCGTTTTAGAGGAACTAGTGGGAGGGACAGATAATCCCCAAGTGCCAATAGTACAAGTAGATCAACCACAAGAAAATGCACAACCTGTCACTAATACCACACCGGTGCTTCGTCGTAGTGGGAGGGTTGTTCAACAACCTGATAGATTCATGTTTTTAGGAGAGTCCTCGGACTTGGTCTCTGGTGAACATGAAGAGGATCCCAGGACATACGAACAAGCAATTCTAGATAAAGATGCAGATCTTTGGCAAAAGGCAATGGAATCTGAGATGGAATCTATGTATTCTAATCAAGTTTGGGAGCTCGTGGAACCACCCAAAGGTGTAAAACCCATTGGATGTATGTGGATCTACAAGAAGAAGAGAGGATCTGACAAAAAGGTGAAAGCCTGGAAAGCACGACTTGTTGCGAAAGGGTATACTCAGAAAGAAGGGATCGATTATGAGGAAACTTTTTCGCCGGTTGTTATGCTTAAGTCGATCCGGATTCTTTTATCTATAGCAGCTCATCTCGATTATGAGATTTGGCAAATGGATGTCAAGACAGCTTTCCTTAATGGAAGTCTTGAGGAAACCATCTATATGCAACAACCAAAAGGATTCATTAAGGAAGGCCAAGAGCATCTTGTTTGTAAGCTTAAGAGGTCTATTTATGGACTAAAACAAGCTTCTAGGGACTGGAATATTCGTTTTGATCAGGCAGTCCAGTCATATGGATTTGATCAAAGTCCAAGCGAATCATGTGTGTATAAGAGAAGTGAGGGTAATGCATTGGTTTTTCTAGTACTGTATGTAGATGACATTTTACTCATTGGAAACAATGTTAAGATGTTGTCATCAATAAAGGCATGGTTGTTCAAACAATTTGAAATGAAGGACTTAGGTGAAGCGGCATACATCCTTGGGATCAAAGTAATAAGGGAACGCAAGAAAAGGATGTTGGCTTTATCTCAAGAGCCCTACATTGATGAAGTATTAGCTCGTTTTAACATGCAGAACTCTAAGAAAGGTTTTCTACCTTTTAAGCATGGAGTGGCTCTATCCAAGGAGCAGTGTCCTTCGACACCTAAGGATATAGAGAGCATGAAAGCAGTTCCTTATGCTTCGGCATGTGGAAGCTTAATGTATGCTATGTTATGTACGAGGCCTGACATCTGCTTTGCTGTAGGCATGGTTAGTAGATATCAGTCGAACCCAGGTCAGGAACATTGGAGTGCAGTAAAAACTATACTCAAGTACCTGAGAAGGACTAAGGAGTATATGTTAATTTACAAGGCCTCAGATCTATTTCCTTTGGGATATACTGATTCAGATTTCCAATCAGATAGGGATAAGAGGAAATCTACCTCGGGATATGTTTTTACTTTGGGAGGTGGAGCCGTTATATGGAGGAGTGTAAAGCAGAAATGCATTGCAGACTCTACCATGGAAGCCGAGTACGTGGCGGCCTCTGAGGCTGCAAAGGAGGCTGTATGGTTCAGAAACTTCCTTTTGGACTTGGATGTGGTACCTAATTTGCCTAGGAGCTTGACAGTGTATTGTGATAACACTGGTGCTGTGGCAAATTCGAAGGAACCGCGAGATCACAAGGCAGCTAAACATATTGAACGTAAGTATCATCTCATACGAGGAATCGTAAAGCGAGGAGATATAGTTGTGGCTCACATATCATCAGAAGACAACCGGGCAGATCCTTTCACAAAGAGTTTGCCAGCCAAGGTTTTTGACAGGCATGTGGAAGCGATAGGAGTCAGATGGATGGACACATAGTTTTTTGTAATAGTGGATTAAATAAACACTGATATACTCATAGAATATTTTGAGTATAAGTGGGAGATTGTTGGTGTATACTGAAAATATTTATTTGAAGTATATACATTTATTTCTGGCCGGTTTAATTGAGAATCATTTAAATGTTTACATGTTGTCTAAATATTATATATTGTGAATAATCTAGTATCAAATGGGATACAGAATATTAGATTATTAAATACGGTTTATATAATATAATAAGGTTCACAGCACAGGTGGTGTTAGACAATCCACTGGAATGGCTGTAGTATTATTTAGATTAGTTTATATTGACTAATAAATAATACTAGTATACTTTGTGTATATTGAACAGGATCGAATTTAGAATTGTTCCCTTATACTGATTAAGAAGGTGAACTAAGATTCTATGTTATTATTAATGCTTAGGTTCTTAATCCGGAAATAATAATTGACACGTATATATTATTTACATGCTTTGATTTATATATGAAATAATTCTTGTGAATTATTTCATTATATTTTGGGTGATGAAATAATATATATGGTGGGATATTATTTATTGAAGGAATCCATGTCCTGATAATATTCGGGTTAATGATGTCCCCTTGAAAGCTCAAAAAGATTTAATTATGTGAAACCCTGCAGGTGGATTTATTCCGGCATAATTAAATAAAGGTTGAGTGGATAATCAAGGATAAAAGATATTAATTAAATGAATTATCAGTAATTTATTTAATTAATGGACATGCGATATTTTAAACATGGGGAATTTAATAAGTAAATAATATTGGAACCGAATTAATTAATTAAATTACGGTATTAGGAAAGGTAGTGCAAATATTAATTCTTTAGTGGATTGAATTAATATTTAATTACATTGGGCTAGGCTCAAGATGTAATTAGAAGGCCCAACCTAATTATCCATGATCCCTATTGTAGCCTATATATATTCCTATTCTCTTCTTGCTGGGGGCTGGTCGAAAAAATTGGTAGCCACCCAGGAGCAAGAAGAGAGGTAAACTTGAGAAGACGAAGGCCACACTTCGCTCAAGGAAATTTGGGAATACAATAGAAGAGCGTGGAATCAACCGTTATCAAGGTGATTTTTCTATTCGTACTCGTTAATTCAATGTATCAAAATTCGCAGTGCCAAGATCTGATTGTCCCAACAGCAAGTCCCCGAACGAGGCATGCTCGAAATTTTGTAAGGCCCTTCCCAAATAGGCATCAGTTTACCGAGTTGGTTAGGCTTGGACGATGCTGTTTCCCTAAGCACATAGTCTCCAACTTGAAAGAACCTTTTTCGCACTCCAGAATCAAAATGTTGAGCAACTTTCTGTTGATAATCAACAGTATGCAAAGTAGCTACTTCCCTCAATTCTTCCACCAGGTCCACATTTTCCCGAAGGCCTTCCTCATTTTTCTTCAAGTCAAAAATTTTGTTTTGGTACGATGGTAACCCAATTTCTACAGGAACCAAAGCATCAGTCCCATATGCTAATCTGAATGGTGTATCTTTGGTTGATTTCTTGTAGTTGTACGATAAGCCCACAGAACGTGTAACAATTCTTCAACCCACAAGCCTTTGGCACTTTCAAGTCTTTTCTCAATCCCCTTAATGATTGCTTTGTTAGCATTTTCAACCTGACCGTTACTTTGAGGATGTGCAATGGCACTAGTGTGATGCTCGATGTGATATATCTCCATGAGCTCAGCAAATTTTTCCCCTTTGAATTGTGAGCCATTATCAGAAACCATTATCTTCGGCAGACCAAACCTTTGAATGATGCTTTCTTTGACAAATTTGATGACAACTGCTTCAGTAATATGAGAAAGTGCTTTTGCTTCCACCCACTTAGTCATGTAGCCGATGGCAACGATGCAGTAGATAGCTTGTCCTTTACCCTTTGGAAGCTTTCCAACAATATCAATTCCCCACATAGCAAAAGGGATTGGACACAGAATTGGAGATAGCTCTAATGGAGGATGTCGAGGTATATTTGCATGAATTTGGCATTGGTGACACCTCTGTACATAATCCATTGCGTCCTGACGAATAGTGGGCCAAAAATATCCTCATCTTAGAATTTTGATGGCCAAAGCTCTCCCTGCCAAGTGATCTGCACATACACCCTCATGAACCTCTTCCATTATCAACCTTGCTTCCTCAGGAGTAACACATCTTAAGAGCAGTTGGATCATTGACCTTCTATAGAGTAAATTCCCAACTATTGTGCAACTTGTAGCTCTATACTTAATTTTTCTTGCTTCACTTCTATCGGGCGGTAGGATATTTTTCTCTAAATAATCACGGATCGGCGCCATCCAATTCCTAATTTGGCCTATTAAATTAACTTCAGTACATTCAATTGATGGCTGATGAAGCTCTGTCATGTAAATTGCTCCATCAAGGGATGCCTCATTGGCCGAAGCTAAGCGTGATAAAGCATCAGCTCGACCATTGTCTTCTCTAGATATTCCAATGAGGTCAAATGATGTAAATTCTTTGGCCAAATTTCTGATTTCCATTGCATATGCCTTCAACCTTTCCCCTTTCTGATCATATTCTCCAGAAAAATGCTTAACAACAAGTTGTGAATCACTATAGGCCTGTAAATGAGTTACTTCTAAGCTTCGGGCCAGCTTCATTCCAAAAATCAAAGCTTCGTACTCAGCTTCATTGTTTGTCACTTTGAATGCAATACGTACTGCTTGACGAACTTCAAATCCAGCTGGACTTGTCAGTATCATTCCACCTCCATATTTTTCATGTGCCACCGACCCATCGACATAGAGGGTCCAATTGTTTGGAGGACAATTATTAATAGAATTGTCCACATCCTCATCCATCGGGGTATTGAATGAACATTCACCATAAAATCTGCAAGTGCTTGTGCCTTGATGGTAGTGCGGGGTTTATAAACAATGTCATGCTCACCGAGTTCAACTGCCCATGCCATCAATCTTCCTGATACTTCGGGTTTGTGTAAGACTTTCTTCAGTGGTTGATCGATGATTACTTCAATTGTTCTTCCTTGAAAGTAATGTCTCAATTTTCTTGCTGCCATGATCATCCCCAAAGCCAACTTTTCAATATTAGGATATCTAGTTTCTGCGTCCTTCAATGCGTGACTTATATAAAACACTGGTCTTTGGATCCCAGCATCTTCTTTAATTGGCACATCTTCGACAGTCCAATCAGTTGCAGCAAGATAGAGTTAAAGTGTTTCTCCACCAGTAGGCCTCGTCAACAATAGTGTTGTAGAGAGATATTCTTTGACTTTTTCGAAGGCTGCCTCACACTCCTCTGTCCACTTGAATTCTTTAACCCCTCTATTTGTGTCAAAGAAGGGTGAAGCTTTTTCTGCACTCCGCGAGATGAAATGACGAAGGGCAGCTAATCGACCAATTAGTTTCTGAACATCCCTTTTAGTCTGAGGTGATTTCATATTGATGATGGCCTGAATTTTTTCTAGATTTGCTTCAATTCCTCTTTCGCTTACCAAGTAACCAAGGAAATTTTCAGATCTGACACCAAAGGTACAATTGGTTAGATTCACCCTCATATTATTCTTTCGAAGAGTTTGGAAACATTCTTTTAAATCATCAACATGAGTTTTATCATCACTCTTTAAAATCATGTCATCAACATAACATTCCATATTTCTTCCAATTTGTCTTTCAAACACCTTGTTGATCATCCGTTGATAAGTCACCCCAGCATTGAGTAAACCGAAGAGCATCTTGAGGTATGCCCAAGTTCCATGATGTATGATGAATGCAGTCTTGCGTACATCTTCTTCGGCCATAGCTATCTGTTGATATCCAGTAAACGCATACAAAAAACCCAGCATATAATATCCAGCAGTTGCATCAATGAGTTGATCTATGTTCGGAAGCGGATAATGATCTTTGGGACAAGCTTTGTTGAGATCAGTATAATCTACACACATGCACTATTTACCATTTGATTTTTTAACAACAACCACATTTTCCAACCATTCAGGAAATTGGACCTCCTCAATAAACCTGCATCCAATAGCTTTTTAACTCCCTCTTCGATCACTTTTTGTCGTTCGGGAGCGAAGTTTCTTTTCTTCTATCGGACTGCATCATAATCACTCTTCACATGAAGTTTGTGTATAGAGATGTCTTTGCTTATCCCTGGCATATCCTCAGCCCTCTAGGGAAAGATGTCTTTGTACTCCCTTACGACCTCGACCAATTCCTTTTTGATAGCACTTGGAATGTCCTTGCCAATGGTTACTATATGTTCGGAATCACCAGGTGTGAGCTCGACTTGTTTAGTTTCCGCAGCTGGCTTGTTTAATGTCTTTTTTCTTTAACGAACAGACTCATCATAATCTTTCTCTTTTCTTTTATTCCCCTCATCTTTGGGCTCACTAGTGTGAACTTCTTTAGCATATGGCTCATTCAACTCTTCGAGAGCCAAAGTTCGGGCGGCAACTTGGTCACCTCTAACTTCACCAATCCCATCCTCAGTAGGGAACTTCAACTTGAGGTGTGGGAGTGAACATATAGCTTGGAACTTTGTCAGCATGGGTCAGCATAGAATCATATTATAAGGAGAATCTACATCAATGACATAGAATTTTAACTCATGGTTACCTCGCTCTTGCCCGATGCTTAGTTTGAGAAAAATTTGTCCACTTATTTGCACTGGTTGATTTCCAAATCCATAGAGTGGTGGTTCGGCACATGGGTCCATTCCTTCTCCTCCCAATTTGAGTTGATCATAAGCCTTCTTAAAAATCACATTCACTGAGCTTCCACCATCGATCAGAACTTTTCAAACTTTAAAATCATGGAGATAACATGTGAATATGAATGGATCTTCGTGAGGCCAAGTTACACCTTCATAATCATCACTTGAAAAGACAATGGGCTTTGTTTGCTTTGGTCGGTCATTCTGTCGATAAAGATTGTATACTTCCTTGGAATAATGTTTCTTTGAAGATTTGGTGTCATGACCAACCATCGTCCCACCAGAAATAGTGTTAATCTCTTCACGTACTTGTCTCCGATTGTTCTGGGTTCCTCTCCTTTGCTCTTTGTCCTTTTCGATGAACCGATAAAGCTCCCCATCTCTAATAAGCCTTTCGATCAATATTTTAAGGTTAAAGCACTCATCAGTGGTATGCTCTATCTCTTGATGGTAATCGCAACACTTGTTAGTGTTCTTATTGTAATTCGGAAAATTCTGCTTCCGAGGTCTTTCGAAGTCCGGCCTATCTTTGATTTCGTTCAAATCCGAGATCTTGATGTGTTAAGCACTGTAAAAACAGTCTCATCCCTATTTCTTTTTCTCTCCGTTGACTGGTCTGCATAGAATTTATCCTTGGACCTATCATTCTTTGATCGATCAGGTGATGTGTTTTTCTTACGTTCCGGAGACTTATCCTTCTTTGAAGATTTATCACTCCTTTTTGGGCTTCGTGTGCCAAGGGCTTCTTCTCTTCGGCATATGTTTTCTGCCCTGGTGTACATGTCGTTCAAGCTTGCACAAGGAAAATCAAATAGCGATTTCACCAAATTTCTGCTTCTCTTGTTGTCTAGGCCACTATAGAAGAATCCCATAGCTTGATTTTCATCCAATGATGACACTTTTTCACATTCTTGCTTGTAATGCTTAATATAATATGTTAAAGACTCATCGGATCTTTGTTTCACATTGTTGAGAGAAGCAGTCATCTAACCGATCCTTCTGTTGTAGTCATAATGCTTCAAGAACTTAGACCTTAATTGTTGATAGGAATAGATTGAGATGGAGTGAAGAGTCCGGTACCAGCCTTGCGCTCCATCTTTCAAGTAAACTTCGAACATGTTACACATGGTAATTTCATCATGGCCAGCACACTTCATATACCTCTCATATTGGGTCACATGCTCATAAGGATCAGTTTTTCCATTGTAATAAGTCATCTTTGGGATAGCATGACCAACCCTTGGAACATAGTCTCTGATATTTTTGATCAATGGTGATTCTGTTGAGTAATCTTCGTTTCCTCCTCCTCGCATCTTTCTTTCCAACTTTTCCAATTGCTCTCGTAAAAGAGTTGCTTCATCAGATTGGTTGTTATTATGGCCTCTACCATCATCATCGTACCCATTGCTTCTGTAATCATCATGCCCATCTTCATCGTCCCCATAGCCACCATTATTGTTACTTCCACGACCTCCACAATTATTACCATGTCCCCCACCATGGCCTCCATTATTCCCTCGACCACTGTTTCTACGATCATCATCATCATGGGGTGGAGTGCCTCTACAGGGTGGTGATCCGCCAGGTGCTGTCTGATGCCGATCCCTGGATCTATATCTTCTCCTCCTTGGTGATCTATTACCTACAGGAGATCGTCGATTATGTGACCGACCACGTGGGGGTGTTCTTCCGCCTAGGTTCTCTCGAAGTCAGCATCGTTCATCGGCTAGTTTGTTTTCACGATCTTCCAGTTCTCTAATTCTCCTCAGGATTTCTTCATCACGGAGCCTTATAATTTCACGTTGTCTTGCTTCCGATGCTTCTCAATCTACGTCATCTTATGTACGATTAACCTCTGGTTCAAGATTTCATCCCCTTACGGGTGTATCTTCTCTCCTCTCCTGTGTATTGGATCTGCCTCTTAATGCCAAGATGATATTTCTTGCATCCCTAATGGGGGGTTGTTGATCACCTTTATGACGATGCTCATCATCGAAAGCTCTGTCCAGAGGGATTTCACGACCATTGTTGTCAATAACGATTCGGGTGATAGTAGATCTGACATGTTGAGATGTTTCGCCGACGGTAAAGTCACCGAATGGATTATAGGTACGAATAGGAGTTTTGAAAGATGTTTGACGTGCCATCGGTGACTGAATTAATACAAATTTATCTTCTTCTTTTTTTTCTAAACGGTTCCCACAGACGGTGCCAAATGTTGAAGCCGATTTTAGTTGAGTATTGAATACAGTAAAAGAATACAGAGGGGGGGTGAATGGATTCTTGAACTTTTCTACGTTCTTGAATCTTTGCAGCAAGATATGTGTTGAGTGTCTGAGATATGTAAGTGCGGATAACAAAGAAAAACACAACACAATATCACTTTAATCTAATATTTTATTAGATAAAGATTTTGCTACAATCTGTGAATACAAATGGTAGTATTCTCAGCTTCGTTTTTCTTAGAGAGATATTTCTTGTGATGTATATGAAAATCTTATCTCTAAAAACTTATCTGCTAAGGAAGTGAAGTTGTATCCTTATAGACATGGATACACCTACTTACTACAAATAAGGTAGGTAAACAAAATACTTTCCAGTCTGTCTATCTCATTTGAGTAAGAGTCCAAACGGCTACAGATTTGACTTTGCAAAGCCTATTCAGATCCACTTCTTTAGCTCCTTGTCCCTTTGTCTTATCTCTCCAAGCTTCTTTGTAGGCTTTCCAATGTGCTTTATAGTACATAGTCAAATAAAGCGTCTTGGCTTGTTGCAGGTTTCTGACTTGTACAATTCTTCAGTATTTTGTCTTCAAGAATGTATTCGAGAAGTGGCTAAGTGATTGATTCGAGAACTAGAATTGACTTAATCGATAACTCTGAGTTCTCGAATAGTGTTATATTGACATATCGAATCACTTCTCGAATAGCTCTTTTCTCTGGGACTCCTTTAGATATCGAATAGAGCATTTTGACATATCGAATCCCTGAGATGTCGAATAGCTTCTTTAGTCCTTGAGATATCGAATAGAGCATTGACTTGTTGACTCTTAGAGAACTCGAATGATGCTTTGACTTGTTGACTCCATAAGTTCTCGAATAGAGTAATAGACATATCGAATCTCTGAGATATCGAATGAGATATCGAACAGTGTATTCAGAGATATCGAATAGTGTCTTCTGAGATATCGAATCTCTGACTTCTCGAATGCTAGACTTCTCGAATAGACAAATGTACTTCTCGAATTGGTACTTAGGCAAATTCTTCATTTCTTCAAATCCCAACTGTGATTATTTGGCAGTCTTTATCTCCTTGCTTGAGGCATGAACCTTGGAACTTCTTTCAAGCATTATTCTTGACTCTATAAGTACAGTTACACAACTAGGATTTGATGCCTATTACAAGTACAGAACAAATAAAAACTCTACAACTAGAGGTTCCCTCAGTTAAGAGGTCATGTAGGTAATGCATAGCATTACACATACTTAGGCTTGTTATTAGATGTATTCAGGCATGCCTCTGTGACTAACAATCTCCCCCAAATTGTGAGTAAGACCCTTAGTCACAATTTCATGTCTGATAACAAGCCTAACATACATAGAGATAAAACTTGACAGTACATGTATGAATTTTGATTAGCAATGTGGATAGAACTACATGGTGAGTAATTTTACAGCCTATGATGAAGTACTAGCCATTGTCATTTGTTTCCCTTTCCATAGCTTTGGCTTGCTAATCATCATATGCTTTCTGTCTTCTTTCTTTCTCCTTCCTTGTATTCTCATCCATAGCTTTTATTATTTCTGCCATAGCATCCAATTCTTCAAGCAAAATTGAGTATTTGAAATCTTCAAGTACTGGTTTCAGAATGTTTGCAGGATAGTGGTTGAGTAGATTCATTCTGATGTGGACCTGATCCCCATTTCTCCTCCTATACTTCACCCCATAGGGGTTAAACTGAACTCTACACAATCCCTTTGCCCTTAGCTTTTCTGCTTCAATCTCCAGTCTCTCAATTTCTTTCTCCCTTGCTAGCCATTTCTCAAGACACTCTTTTCTTATTCTCTCCTCATGATCTCTCTTCATCTTCACAAAATCAATTTGCTCCAGCTTCCATACTCTTTCCACTTTATCTTCTAAGCTCAACAATGCAATAATTCTTTCTATGTCATGTAGCTTGCCCCAGTGTTGACATCCTCCTTGTTTGAATTTCTCCTCCCTTTCATCAGTATATTTGATCTCAAGGTAGTTATCAACAATGGCAACATGGTAGATTCTTTGAGCTTGTAAGAATTGCAGTTGGTCTTCATCAAAATCTTCATCTAGTGGTTGGAGTTTTAAGCCTGGATAGATTGTTAGAGTCCTTGATTTGGATAACTTTGGTTTCCTTACAGCTTGTTTGAATTTGATCCTTTTTACATGGTTGCCTGGCAGTAGCATGTGACCTTTGTTTGTAGACCATTGTAGTATTCCATTAGCAGTTTGCTTTTTGAAATATACAAATGGTTTCTTGAATTGAATCTTCTTCTCTTCTTGAGGTGGTAAGACAGTTGCAGAAGCCATAGATGTAGATTTTGGTAGGTCACTACTAACAACATTCACCCTAGACTTAGAGTCTTGTGTTGTGGTGAGATTACTGCTAGCAATGCCTAAGGCTTGCTGTTTTCCATTCTTCCTCTCATAGACTTTGCCTTGGTCATCATCCTTCTTATCCTTGCTGTCTTTCTTCTTCTTCTTATCCTCATCCCCCTTATCACTCCTATGATGACTTCTCCTCCCATCACTCTTGTCTTCATCTTCATCATCCTTATTCCTCCTTGGTTTGGCCATTTTTGGAATTACACCAGTTGCAATGTATGATCTGAGAATGTGCAGTGCCTCTATCTCTTCAGCAGTACTTGTCCCCTTCTTCTTTTGAAGTAGATCAATGATGACAATAATGAGTCTGTGATTTCGAGAAGTGAGATAATTGGGAATGACCAATTGTTTAATCTCTTCAACTTTGGTGCCAGACTGATAGATGATTGTCCATGGCTTCTTAATCACTTTTGGCAGCCTTGAAGGTTGACCATTCCTCAAGTCATCATACAGACTCTTATTGTTTTCATTTACATTCCTCTTCTCTATGAGCTCAATCAGCGCATCTATCTCTGAATGTTTTAAGGCTTGTAGAGTTTTGTAGGTTAGATGCCAGATTCTGGATTTTGCTACCATCATTACTTCCTTGAGCCATGAGCTATCAACTTTTATAGGTATCACAGTGAAGTAATCGATCTGATCCTTCAAGCTCCTTAGATACAATTGAGTGTCACCAGCCTGTTCTCTTGAGACTTTCAGAAACTCTAAGAATGCATCATCATGATAGACATTTGAGTTTGCAATTTCTTGTAGCTTGGCCTTAGTGATCACCTTCACTTCTACAGGCTTGGCACTCTTAGATATGGAGAGTGGAGGTTTGTCAGATGGCATACTCCCTGCAACCACTGTGGTTGTGATAGATTGCTTTTGACCACTGGAAGTAGTGACATGCACAGTTGGTAGAGTGACAACTGGCAGAGAAGTAGGAGGCTCATCAACTTTGTCTTTTCCTTTGCCAGGCACATGAGTTAAAGATTTTGAAGTTCTTTGATGACCACCTTCAATGATTTTGATGCCCTTTACTGGTGGTTTCTCCCCCTTTGTATTTGAGTTCCTTGATGTCCTTTTCTCCCCCTTAGGCTTGTTGTCAGGCACGGAGGCTATAGGATTGACCTTTGGGGTTGAAGATTCTTCAGGTAGAGGGAGACCCATGTGCTTCATCATTGCAGACAACATTGATTGTTGATGCAGAAGAACATCAGCTGTGGTGGTGGCTTGGGTGTTCAACTGCTCAGTCAGAGTTTGTACCTTGTCTGTAAGATGAGCATCAGATTGAGTGAGAGTAGCTACCTCCTTTTCAAGTGCATCTACCTTGCTGAACAATGCAGTAGATTTGAAGCCAGACAGGGATTGTTCTTTAAGTCTCTGCACTTCAAACCTAGACATCTCATGCACAGGGACCTCAATGACCACCTTGTCTCCATATTGATTTGCAAAGAGTGTCCTAAGCATGGCATTGGCCTCAGTTGTCTGATCAGTGAGATTTTGGAATTTGTGCCCCAGGCCTGTGACAGCATCCTTGAGAATAGCCAAACCATTGTCCATCTTGGTGCAGGTAGACTTACAGGCTAGAATGTCCTTGACTACAGTCTCCAATTGAGGGAATTTGGAATCAAAAGTCCTCTTTATCTCTCCCACAGACTTGTCTGTTGCATCACTTACCTTGTTGATTTCTGATTTGACACCTTTACCCAGGTAGTGTGCAGCCTTGAGGAATCCCTTGTATGAGTCATTGATGGCTTCATACACTTCACCAGGAGTTAAGGATTTAGCATTGGAGCCTAGTGAAGTGATGTACTCCTCCCTCAGATACTGTAAGGCTTCATTGAGAGTGATATCATAAGTTCCTTGCATCCAGGCATCTACATTGCCATCTCTCTCAGCCTCATCAAGTATCTTTGTTTTCTGCATCTCCACATCATCTCTATGGCAGAGCAATATTGCTTCATAATCTGGATTTGGCACATTTGAGGTGACCAAGTTCTGGGCTATCTTTACAAACTCAAGAATCTGATCCACAACTAAGCTTTGAAGTGCTTCAACCGTCAATTATGGTGGAATAGATCCTGATCCTGAAGCACTGTCATGTTGCAGATGTAGGCTTCAACCATTGTGACAGAAAGTCAGAGCTAGAGCTAGGCAAGCTAGACTCCTCAGTTACAGATTCAACTTCTGTAACCGGATGGAAAGACTCTACTACTGTTGTCTCCATAGGAGTGGGATGAGTTACAACAGTAGGTGACACAGGCACAGAGTCTCTAGTTAAAACTAGTGAATCCTCTGTGTTTGTGATGGTGTCATTAGGAGATGCCCCAGCATGCATTCCCTGACCATCTAAATGTGGTACCTGGGTGGTGAGCAAGGTGTCATGCACCAAGTCACTTGAATCCATTGGCTCATCAAGAGAAAAGAATTCTTGATGATCAATGCCTTGCTCCTCAATTGCTTGAGTTGCAGGCTCCAAAGAAATATGAGTGGTAGATTCTGGAAGAGAAGTGTGTTGTAGATTAGATTTTGGCAACTCCCCCTGAGAGATAGAGGGAGTTTCAATTGTGATGTGCTCTCCACTCAGTGTTGTGCCAGCCTTATCACTCCCATGTGCTGACTCTGTACAAATAGGTGCATTGGGGAGGATGCTTGATTCTATAGATGCACCCTGTTGAGAGGATACATCTAGTGAGCTGTTTGCCCCTGATTTTACAACTTCAGCCATATGGGTGACTGAAGAGGTGGTTTTAGACTTCTTCTTCTTCTTCTTTGGCCTTAGTAAGGGTGACTCAGGTTCCTCACTTCCTATGCCTAATTCTACAGCCGAGGCTGCTTCAGTTAAGATTTTTAGAGGTTCAGAAGCAACCTGTTTTCTCTTCTTTTTACTAACATCACCCTTTTTAGAGGATGATGCAGTTGGCTCTGTGTTTGGTAAAGTGTTTGGCTGAGAGGGTTGGTTAGCAGGCCCTGGGTTAGCATTTTGCTCTACTTACTTGGGCCTAGCTAACTCAGATTTTGAGGCACATATTGGCATGTTGTGGGGGTAAGTCCTAAATAGACTCTCCATAAGGGGAGTTATTTTGAGTCTTACATCCACATCATTCCTAGTCTCCAAGCTACCAAAAATGAGTTTGGTCATGGATTTCGGATAGCCTATTCTATTTTTGTCTAACCCAGGCAATTCAATCAATTTAGCATCTATGAAATTAAGTACAGATTGAATAAAGCGAGGGAAGAAAATTTCATTACCTCTCTTGGCTGAGTTCTTACCAAGTCTCCCATACAATTCTTGCATTATGATCAAACCAACATCAATCTTTCTCCCATATGCTAGAGCATAGCCTATTTGTTGAACAGGTGTGCTGATTTCATCAAAGCTGGACTTCCTTGCTGTGAAGACTTGAAGAAGAGTGGCAAAGACATAGCTCCATTCTTTCCTCAAGTACTTCCTATTCAAATTTCCAAGCTTGATTCTATCTGAGTAGTTGATAAAATCAAAGAAGTCTTCCAATTCCTGATCAGTAGCTTGACTGTCATACACTCCTTGTTGTAACCCCAGTGCTTGATTCATGTCTTCAGTAGTGATGGTGATTTCCTTGTCCTGAATCTTACAATAGATTACATATGAAGTTATTGCATTGTCTAGGGCCACGACCTCCACAGTAGCAGTTCTCCAAAACTGTTCTAGTAAGTCTAGATACAGAGTTGGGTTGGCTGAGAGTGCATCCTTGATGTATGATTCATCCATCCATCGAACGAAGCACTTAAAGTTTGCATTGGGTGCTTCAACATCGTTGGTTATTGCTATGAAATTTGTGTGGGTAAGAATTGTGAGTTGGGTATTTGCCATTGTTACACAGAGAGATGAGATGAGAATGAAGGTTGAAGAAGAAATTTAGCTTTTGACGTTAGGGTTTACAGAGGTTTTGGAACTTTAGCTGCCTGAGAAATCGAATGAAATGATTTGAACAGTTGTGGAATTGTATATATGTGAGTGACTTGAGTTGTCGATTAGATATAATTTTTGCATCGACAAGTCAGTCATTCGAGAAGTATAAAACAACTATTCGATAAGTCAAGAAAGGCTTATTCGATATCTCAAGCAGTTTGTAACTCACAGCTGGCAGTTATTTAACTCAGAAAATAATTCTAAGCTAAATAAAATATGTTTTTATGAGCAAAATGAAATTTTGAATATAAATCCAAAAAGTGATTAAGTGTCAGCGAAAAATCATCCTTTTCAAATGATTCGATAACTCAAATACAGTATTCGAGAACTCCATCACTAGAGAACTAAAATACTCTATTCGAGAACTCAGAGTGTGCTATTCGATTTCTCCAAAAGACATTATTCGAGAACTCAAGAGGGTTCTAGATAGGCCTATTCGAGAACTCGAGCCATGACAAAACAATGAACCATTCGAGAAGTCTGACTTATCGAACTATACTTTTCACTCATAAAATTCAACTTTCACTATCTTTTAAAATTTACCAGAAATATTCACTGAAGAATATTCTACCAAATTAAATAGTGATTCTCTCAAAATTTCACAGAAATTTCAAGCTAAAGATGTATGATTTTCAACATATGCAGCATTGTGGAATATTTATAAATCATACTCCAGCCAATACTTGCTACAAAAATATTTAGCATTGGATAAAGTAAGTATTTACTGCTGCAACAATCTAGTTGATATATTCACTTAGCCAGAATTTGAAGAATTCAGCATTCCAATCTCACTAACCAACCTTGTGAAGGTGGTTTCATCCAATGGCTTAGTGAATATGTCAGCTAGTTGTTTCTCTGTAGGAACATAATGTAACTCAATGGTTCCATTAGTTGCATGCTCCCTTATGAAGTGATATCTGATGTCAATGTGCTTTGTCCTAGAATGATTGACAGGATTGGAAACTATAGAGATTGCACTTGTGTTGTCACACATGATTGGAATTCTTTCCAACACAAGTCCATAATCTCTAAGTTGGTTTCTGATCCAAAGCACTTGAGCACAGCAACTTCCAGCAGCTATGTACTCAGCTTCAGCTGTGGAAGTTGACACAGATTGTTGTTTCTTGCTGTACAAAGAGACTAACCTTTGTCCAAGAAACTGGCAGCTACCTGAGGTGCTTTTCCTATCCACTCTACATCCAGCATAATCAGCATCAGAATAACCAACCAGATTGAACCCTGTGTCCTTAGGATACCATAACCCCAAGTTTGGTGTGCCCTTCAGATATTTGAAAATCCTCTTTATTGCTATCATATGTGATTCCTTTGGATTTGATTGAAACCTTGCACACAAGCATGTTGCAAACATGATGTCTGGCCTACTAGCAGTGAGGTAGAGTAGAGAGCCAACCATGCCTCTGTAGATTGAGATATCTACCTTATTGCCCTTAACATCTTCATCTAACTTGGTGGCAGTGGCCATGGGTGTCTTTGCAGGTGAGCATTCTTCTAAGTCAAATTTCTTCAATAGATCCTTGATGTATTTTGTTTGACTTATAAAAATGCCATCCTTCCTTTGACTCACTTGCAGCCCAAGAAAGAATGTTAATTCTCCCATCATACTCATCTCATATCTGCTCTGCATGAGCTTAGAGAATTTCTCACACAGCTTCTCATTTGTAGAGCCAAATATAATATCATCCACATAGATTTGAACTAAGATAATATCATCACCATGTTTCTTGTAAAACAGTGTCTTGTCCAGTGTGCCTCTAGTGAATTGATTCTCCAGTAGAAATTGTGATAATGTGTCATACCATGCCCTAGGAGCTTGCTTAAGTCCATACAATGCTTTAAGCAATCTGTAGACAAAGTGAGGGAATTGTGGATCCTCAAAGCCAGTTGGCTGTTGCACATATACTTCTACTTCCAACTCCCCATTTAGAAATGCACTCTTGACATCCATTTGATAAACCTTGAAATTAGAATGTGCAGCAAATGCCAAGAAAATTCTGATGGCCTCTAGTCTAGCAACAGGGGCAAAAGTCTCATCATAGTCAATGCCTTCCTGTTGAGAGTATCCTTTTGCAACCAACCTTGCTTTGTTTCTTATGACTACACCATTTTCATCCATCTTATTCCTTAGAACCCATTTTGTTCCAACAATGGTTCTATCCTTTGGTGCAGGCACAAGTTCCCATACTTTGCTTCTTTCAAATTGATTTAGCTCCTCTTGCATAGCTTATCCAATCAGGATCCAACAATGCATCATCAAGTTTCTTAGGCTCAACTTGGGATAGAAAGCAACCATAGAGACATTCATTTAGAGTTGCTCTTCTTGTCCTCACTCCTGTATTTGGATCTCCAATTATCTGATCTGCAGTATATGATCTATCCCATTTCCTTGTATGTTCAGATTGATTTCCCAGCCTTGATGTTGCTTCATCATCCAGATCATGATCATTTACATTTCCTCCCCCTGTTAAGTTGCCACTGATCACAGGTGTGTCTTGAATGCTTGTTTCTTCATTGTTGGTTGACACAGGTTCTTCATTCACTTGAGTTTGTTGGATTGTGGGCTCAAATTCAGTTTCAATCTCCTCATCAGAATCATCTAGATTGTCAAACTTCAAAGGATCTTTATCTTCATCATTGGCTTCTTCTAATCCAGGTAGTTTGCTGTCATCAAATGTCACATCTGTGCTTTCCATAACTTACTTTTGACTGATGACATAAACTTTGTATGCAATTCTTTCCATAGAGTAGCCAAGAAAAATTCCTTCAAATTCTTTTGCATCAAACTTTCCAACATATTCTGAATTGTCTTTTAACACAAAGCATTTGCTTCCAAAAGTATGAACATACTTTAGAGTGGGCTTCTTTCCAGTCATCAAGTTGTAAGGTGTCTTTTCAGTGTTTTTGTTGATGAGGGTTCAATTTTGGATATAGCATGCAGTGCTCACAGCCTCAGCCCAAAAACATGTAGGCATCTTTGCATCAAGTAACATTGTTCTAGCAGCCTCAATCAGAGTTCTATTCTTTCTATCAACAACTCCATTTTGTTGTGGAGTCCTTGGAGCTGAGAATTGTTGAGAAATACCATTCTCTTTGCAGAATGCTTCAAGCATGGCATTTCTGAACTCTGTTCCATTATCACTTCTAAATGCAATCACACTTGCATTGTTGGCCTTTGCTTCATTGTCAATTTTCTTTATATGCTCAATGATTACTTGTGGAGCCTCATCCTTTGATGCCAGAAATTCTACCCATGTATACCTTGTGAAATCATCAACCATCACCAGAGCATACTTTTTCCTTCCTAGTGACATAATATTGACAGGCCCAAACAAGTCCATATGAATTAGTTGTAGGGGCTTGGTTATTGATGTCACTGTCTTTGACTTGTGGCTTGATCTTTTCATTTTTCCCTTTTGACAAGCCTCACACACTCCTTCTTGACAGAATTCAAGTGTGGGCATGCCTCTCACTAACTCCCTTTTGACTAGAGAATTAATGCCTTTGAAGTTCAAGTGTGATAGCTTCTTGTGCCACAGCCAACTATCTTCATTTGATGCTTTTAAGTAAAAGCAACAAATTTTGTCCTTGTTTGCAGAGTTCATATTGGCTACAAACAGGCTTCCTTTCCTTACTCCAGATAGAGCAAAGTCACCAGTCTTCTTGTGGGTGATCAAACATTCATCTTTGTCAAAATTCACTCTGAAGCCTCTGTCAGTAAATTGACCAACACTGAGTAGATTGTGCTTGAGCCCCTTGACCAGAGCTACATTTTCAATGATGACATTTCCAATTTCCAACTTGCCATATCCCAGTGTGTTGCCAATGCTGTCATCTCCAAAAGCAACCATTGGGCCAGCCTTCTCCTCATACTGTGATAGCAGGGCCATATCACCAGTCATATGGTTTGAGCATCCACTGTCCAAAATCCACATGACCTTCCTTTCACTTTCTTTGCCCTGCAAACACAAAGGTATTACTTCTCCTTTGGTACCCAAACAAGTTTGGGTCCATGTGGCTTAGCAACAGTTTTATCATAAACAACATGCTTATCAATTTTCTTGATGTTAGTCTTCTTGTCACTATTAGAAGTCTTAGAATCAGGGTTCTTAGACTTAGGTGACAGAGGTACCTTCCTAGCTTTAGGAGGACTTGAAGACTTTGTTCTTGTGTAGTGTGTGTGAACATTGTGACTGATGCAACCTTCCATGAATTGTCTTCTCAAATTAAAACAACTAGTCATTACATTCATGTTACATGGCATACAATCAAATTTATCACAGAAAGGAGAGTGTAAGAACCCCAAATTTTGGATATAATTAAAACTTTTTATTAAGTAATGATAAAATGAGGAACAATGATTCCGACAACAAGGTCACCAGCTCTAATGAATGGTGGTTTCAAAGAACAATGATTGTAATGAATGGATATTGCTTTGGACAATGATCCTGATGCATTGGTATATTGTCAGAATAGAGTAATTCGATGGTTGAGGACCTAGATAAGAATAATCTATTATCCAGGAAGGAGCTAATGGATCCTTGAAGGGAAATGAGTACGTGCATAGTATTTCCCGTACGTGCATAGTATTTCCCGTACGTGCATAGTGTTTCCTGTACGTGCATAGTATTTGGTGGATGAATAGTGATTTTGTAAGTTGGAAAACTTTTCACTCCACCCTATGTACGGGACGTGATATGGATGTTTCGAAGCCATATTAGTAATACGCGGAGGAAATAAGTGAATGCAGAGACGATCGGAATTCAGAAATTCCAAATTCTTTTCGGTATAAAATTTGACCGGACAGTGGATTAAATATTATTATAATCCAAGAATTGAGATATTAACTTTGAGGATTTGATATTTTGGGATGTTATTATATTTGATTTAAGAATGAAGGTAGGAAACCACTGAGGAGTGGTTATGGCTACAATGTAATAATTGATATTTGGAAAGAATGAATGGAATTCGACTTTATTATTTCTATGTCTTGAAGAATGCTAAAGGGTGACAACATAGGTAAGAATAGTCTATCTTCTAAGGGAATAAGATATGGCAAATTCAAGCAAGAGAATACTCTCATGTCATCCAGATCGATAGCGATTAATCCAGTAGTTCCGTAAAAAGGTTAAGGAACGATCGAAAGAGAATACGGACAATTATACAACCCTAAGAGAACAAGTAAAGAATACAGAATGAATAGTGTTTTGGTGGGAGTATATAATAATATGAGACGACACTATATAGAAGTATTCGGAACGGATTTCCGAGTTCATATTAGTGATCCAGGGGGAAAATAAGTGTATGTAAAAGCTGTCGGATTCTGAAAAACCGCACTTTTATTTTCTCCGAGAGTTCCCTGGACACTGATAGCCTTAAGTATTTAACGAATGGATTTAAGGAATATAAATTGGAAAGTTAGAATGAAAGATGGAGAATGAAAGTATTAATATTAAAGAGGATTCCCGGTAAACCCTAATTAGAAATCCGTGAAATATTCCCACGAACGATCAATCGAAACGGGTAATAAACGGACAAAGAAACAAGCAGGGAATCAAGATACATGCATGTAGTGGTGGAAAATATCTAGCAAACCAAGTGATGACTCATGCAACTAGCATACTTAGCAAGGAAACTAGTACTTAGAAAGCAAACCATTTAGTTAGCTTATAACCATACAAAACACAACACTTGTCTTGCAAAAATACATCATCTAGTGCATCATCACTTTATTAAAGTAAAAAGAGATGAGATATTATCCAAGGCTCATCCACTTGATGCATAATTGAACAAAACAAACCAAGCAAAACACTACTCTCTCTCTTTTACTTCCATTCGAATTTTTCCTTAATTCCAAGGGGGAAATCCCACTTCCAACCATCATTTGATCTTGTAATTTTTATGGTGAGTCCTATATTTCATAAAACTAATCTCCTAGAAATTTCAAGCCCAAATTCCTTTGTTTCCATTTTCAAAAAAATCAACAAAGATGAGGGTGAATAGTGTTCTTATGAACTAACCTTTGATTTTTATGTTTCTTTTGATTGATCTAGCTAGCTTAAGGTCACATAAGGATATATCAAGGCTTGATAAGGATATATCACTCTCTAAGGAAGGTAACAAGCTCCAAAAACCCTTGGTACCATTTTGAGATTCTATGAGTTTTATGGATGATTTAGTGTTAGTATGCTATGTTATGCTTAGATCTATGTTATTAGTTGATTATGGTTGTTGGTTGGATTGTGATCCATGAGATGGTTGAGATGAGTTGTTGATAGACTAGTCATGATGATTATCATGCATTTGTGTGGTTGGATTGATCTTTGTTAGATCGAGATAAAGTGTAAAAACTTTGGAAAACGCGTAAACATAGCCGTTATAATGCCCGATTTTACAATATCATGTTTTGTATGCCATTTTTCACATCAAGACCCTTCTGTCCAGAAACTTTTCTGCCATGTTAGGATAGCTTATGTTATAAGCTTCGTTTTGATATAAAGATCACGTGAAACGGACTTACGGTTTAGGAGTTACGGCCGGTTTACTAAAAGTATATCGAAACCGTAACCGAGAATTCGTAACTGAAATTGAACCCTCGTAAAATATGTAAAGTCATGACGAATCTTGGTAAATAAATACTAGAGGTAAAAAGGAAGGTGTGAAAGAAAACCGTATGTCAAAAGGATCGTTTTTCGATTTATTAAAAATATGCGAGTCGAGGTTAAACGCGAACGAACCCCTAAAAGACGACTCTATTATAACTTCGGTAAAACACTTAGAAAACGGGCGATAAAAACTCGGAGTATAATATTGGTTCGTAATGATCAACCTTAGAACTCATATGACTTAAGTATGTCCCAAGTATAAGTGCAGTGACATGTCGTATTAACGAACGAATGTCGGGTCGGATCAGTGATAATAAGTAATCCACTAAAAGGGGTATAACGAGATAACTCGAGAACGTGTTTCGATTTAAATATAACTTAACTTTTAATATGTTAAGTGATTAATCCCGAATGCCTTGGCTATTTATAGATCACCAAGCTGAACCGGGACCCGCTACCACTACCCCTTACCGTACTCGACAACCAGGCAAGTTTCAATTCCCTTCTTTAGGCTGTTGTTGTGATTGAATAAATATATATATGTTTTCTGATATACCTATGCCATAGCATGCATGCCTGCTTTCAAAGTTATATCACTATGCTTGTTCCTTGATTGTTATTGGCTTATAAATTAGATAGCTATCGTATCAGTTATAAGCCGGATTATTGTAAGACCCTCATAGAAGGGCGTATACATCTTATTCGTCATTATAGACCGGGAGTCAATATTTCTTGATATATCGAGGTTACCTCGAAGGAAAATATTTAAGTAAATATTTTCCATTATTCAGGCAACGAATATTATTTGAATATTCGTTCGGGATTATTTATTTAATGATCCTTACTTCAAATAATTATTTGAACG
Source organism: Saposhnikovia divaricata (assembly GCA_036435485.1). NCBI lineage: Eukaryota > Viridiplantae > Streptophyta > Magnoliopsida > Apiales > Apiaceae > Saposhnikovia > Saposhnikovia divaricata. The sequence continues at coordinate 128,469,195 of CM071594.1, read as the reverse complement.
TAATCATTCGACGAATAATATTTGTCAATATTCATTCAGAGTCGAATTGATTATCGATTATTGTTTCGAATATTCTTCTAAAGATGAGAATACTAAATGAATATTATTTGGATATTCTTTTAGAATATTATTTTATTAAATAAATATTACTTTTGAATATTCATTTAAGATATTAAGTACTTGATGAATATTATCTTCAATATTCACCTGAAGCTTGATTTATTTATCGAATATTATATCGAATATTCCTTTAAAGCTTTGATTACTAAATGAATATTACTGGATATTCATTTAGAATATTATTCATTAAATGAATATTACTTTATCGATATTCATTTAAATTCCTAATTAATTATGAATATCATTTTGAATATTCATCCAGGGTTCTATTTAATCATCGAATATTATTTTAAATATTTTAAATATTCCTTTCAGGACTTATTAAGTAATGAATATTATTTTGAATATTCATTTGATTATTTAATTGTGCAATAAATATTCTCTCGATATTTCTTCAAGAATTATTTGGGAAATACTCTGATTAAAGATATTCTTTCATATTCCTAAATAATCTGTAAAATATTTTAATTCAATAAATATTCTCTGAATATTTATTCCATGCTTAGAATAACATCGATAAGGTTTATCTTCTTCGATTATTACAGAAAATATATCGGAGTCATATTATTATTAATCTTATATCAAGAAAGGTTCTCAGACATCATTCTTATTTGAGTCTATCTCCTTAATAATAAGGGAACCTTACTTGGAAGATGTTATTTATCTTGTCGACTTCCCGGTCATAAAGTATTCCCTTCACTCGCAACTCGGGTGCTGTTGACTTATTAAGTCATTGCTTACCTTCTCATCTTTCGAGGGGTAAGATTACTGGAACAAGTTGATATCCGTTACCAAGTAATAGCTTGGGAGTTATTGGTAAATTTTCCTTTCCAACTAGATACGACTACTTTGTGGAGTCTTATCAACAAGTAATATACTTGGGGAAAGGGGGACGAACGTTACATTCAGAATTATGAATTCTATTTGAACTAGGAGTCGTGTAAGAGGCCGAGTAGCGCCGGTCCATCCCCTTTGGCCCAACCGTTGGCCGGGGAGAGCTAGTAAGGCGGTATACAAGTAAAGCCGTCAGTTCTTCCTTCTACCGGTAGTAAATCTAAATTGAGCTGTACGATCTCGACTGATCATCAAGATTGGAACAGCGGGCGCGGTGAATACTCCATCATTGGTTCATCATCCAAATTTATTTATTTCCTGCAACATGATTACTGTTGGCAGAGTTGGAAAAGGGTCATAACTGGAATTGCAACCTTTTCTTGCAAGTTCCTCTTCTTAATAACAATAAGAATATCTCGCTTACTTTGATGTAGCAGATATTTCTACAAACAAATACTTCAAGTTACCTTGTAACTTCATCGTTCATATTATACTGGCATCATTTCCGTAAATGCATGGCATATGGTTTGAAAGATACTTTTGAACTGTTATACCTTATCATTCAGTTATATATTATTGTTGGTGGGCTATTGCTCACCCTTGCTTTATTATTATATCACAACAACAGCTAGACCAGATGACTCGCACAAGGCGCACTCGACGCGGGCGAGGACGATGAGACTACCAGAGCTGAAGAAGAAGCTATTGGTAGGGTATATTTATTCTTTCAGTACCAAGAATATGGTCTAGTATGACTTATGTAAATGGATGGCAAAGAGTATGTATTTATATTGAAATTCTTTTGGATTGTAAGAACTCATAATGTGATTAATAAAAATTTGATTGTTACTCTGATTTCATCTCTGGGACTATAACGGGTGTGTTTTATATTGTTGTGTTGGGTTATAGAGACGTAATTTATTTTATGTTAAGGAAAGTTCAACTGTTGTGGACAGAATTGGAAACCGTAACCACCGGATCCCGGACCCCGGATCTGGGGGCGTTACAGAAGTGGTATCAGAGCGTACGTTATAAACCCCAGAGATGAGGTGACGTTAAAACAATAAATTCAATAAGATAATAAGAACTCTTGCCAAGTTCATAGTCGGACTACTTAATGTAGTGATGACATATAAAACCCTTATGGGAACTCGTAAGTATAATGATAGTAACTTAGCTCGATATCGTATCGACGAGTAAGGCGACTGACCTTGAGGCATACGAGCAACAGCGCGATGATGCTTTATATGTTGAAGATCAACGGGTAATTCGATGGACTACCCTACTGGAGACCCGGAAGAGGTTCCAACAGATAAAGAAAATCCTGTTAGGATAAGGAGCTTACCCATGGGTAATGAGGGTCGCAGCCAGAATGACTGTGATGATTAAGATATGGTGCTCAGAAAAGTGAGTATAAAGAACCGAGATATTATTAAGAGATCTGAAGATGCATGTTGAATTCATAGCCGGACTACCAGATGTAGTACCAGCAAGAAAGAAGGATTGGAAGAATTACTTGAGATCTTATACGGAAATAGATGAGAATCCTTAGAGATTTTCATCTTAACAAAGAAAGAGCTAGAGGGATGTATGATTATCAAAGACATCGATTTAGGGCGAGGAGCAGAGTCCCTAGGAATAGTTGAGAAGGAGGCAGTAAGTGCCATATCATTTGATAAATGAATTAGTATGAATATGGTCAGTAATAATTCGCCATGAGAAGGCAGGTGTCGTAGGTTGTAAATTATGGAACCAAATTGAGGTTAATAAGGTGGTTTTATTAAGGGAAATGTTCATTTTATGAATGAATCAGTTAGAAAGTAAAGACATTGGGAAGTGATAGCATGATTGGATAAAGTTATATAAGGAAGTAGTAAGCAAGACAATGATCTCAGAACCTACCGGAAGATAAGACCAATGAGTCAAGATGAACTCGTAATGAGACTACTGCCAGAGACTGAGTATAGAGTTAATTCAGCTCAGTTAAATGATGAACCAGAAACGTTAGATGCATGTGATTCAGAGGAATATTAAATTCCTTCTTCTCTTTGAATGGATTATAGTAGTGCCTTAAGTTTATTCCGATGCGGAATTATAATAGATCAAGTAATACAATCAGCAATTAAAGAGAGAAATGTGAGAAAATCTTCCTGGAGCTAAAAGGTGAAATTGGTAATGACCAAGAGCTGGCATTGCTTAATGGAAAAAGGAGACTTTGTGCTTCCAACGACGCTTCGCATAAAGGGTTAGGTAGACCGACATTTGGTAGTATTGAATATCAGGACGTATAGGTATCAGGACGTTGTGGCAGGTTTCAGTTTGAAACTATTGATTCCCTTCTAAGGGATGGATATAATTGATTCCTCTCCAGTGGGTAAACTTCCAATCTGATGATGATTATTTCGTTAACTATGACTGCTTATGATTCCACCTGCTTGGAGGTTCATAGAACTATTCTTCAGGTTTCGAAACTGGTCTCCTTAATGTTACCAGTAGGTGGGTAGATTGATCAAAATTTCCCTGAGTCTGGAAAGGAATTCGGTGAATTTTAGCAAACCTTGTCTTTATGATTATCAGAGAATGTCATGGAAGAGAGAAGAAACTGGAGCGAACCCTGTGATTTGGGTAAGGATGCTGTAAAATGGGTTAGTAAACGGACCCTGAGCATTACAATCGACGGTAGTGATAAAATGATGAAGTGAGATTGAACGAAAACAGGAAATGTAAGTAAGAAATTAGCCGGACGGAGAAACTCCGGGATTGACTTAAGTGAAAAGGCTGTTATGCCAGGAATGGTAAGCTTGCGTGGCATGCGGGATTGATAAGAATAGTTGAAAAGATAAAAATAGAGGAAAGGCGACCGGAGACGGCGCTGAGTAGCCGATTAAGACTTATATGATGTAAAGTTTTGGAAAGGTAGAAAGGTATCAAAGAAGAAGACACTATGCCGGCAATTGCTAGAAAAGTAATGCTAATTAGCCAACCCTTAAAATCTTATATTTTTTTATTTTAGTGTGGCCAGTTGAGGCCAAGTCACAACGGACTATAAAGTGACTAGACCAGCAATGAAAAGACAAAGCAGGGTTGCTTATAAGTAAGCACCGACTGCAAGGGCTTCTGATATAAAGGAAATATTAATGAGATCGTAGGAATCTTCTACTAAACCCTTTGCAACCCATGTTTTGATGGGGAATTTACTAGACCTTTTCGGATGGGGTAACCCGTACTAAAGTGACTCATGTGTATATGGTTGTCCAAGATTACGAGTAAAATGGAAGTATAGTGACTTGAGATGTATGATGATTAGGGTATCATGAATACCATGAACATATTACGACTAAGGGAAGTAAACAACGAAGGTTTATGAAGAGAGTATGGAAATGGTCAGAGATGGATCAGTATGCTGTAGAAATTTTGTCTAAGGCAAGTACATTTGAGAAGAACGATAAGTACTAAGAGATTCACGTTGAACTCGACCAATATCTTCCAAAACATCCTTGCTACCATTACCAAGTTCTGTAAGAGAGCAGATAGGCATACGTTGCCTTTTGGAAGGCCAAATAGGCTGACAACTATTTGAATGAAGAGGGTGGCATTAAGCCACCGATCGATTATCAAATGAGAATGATTGAAAAGAGACCTTTATTAAGGATTCATGATCTGATTGCCAATTATAAGATGCAAGAATTCCTTGGCAGTTGAATTAAGGATAGGATATCCATAAATTAAGACAAACCCTGGGGAATGCACAAGGGGTGGCATTAACCCTAATAACGACATTATGACTTCAGATGATATGAGTTGGACTTGCTAAGGCAACAATGACCGGTAAGGATTATTAAAAAGAGTTCTGGAAAGAACATGGATAGAATTTTTAGAGTATTGATCAATGACATTTTGATATACCCTGTACCCAGAAAATACAGGAGGAAGGATGAGGATGACCTATGAAACCTTACAAGGAAAAAGGTAATATTCCGAACTTCAAAATGGAAGTTTGGTAAGGAATGTATGACATAGTAAAAATAATGCCAGATGAGGCATGTATGAAACCCTGAGGAAGTATGGATTGAACCTATAAAGGTTGAGATTATCCTAAGATAAGGAAAGAACTAAGAAAAGTAGTATCCTAAGTAGGATTGGGAATAAACGTGATAAAGTTCCCACGGGTGGGTGGAAGCAATGACTTATGGAAATGACTGATAGTTATTTTTTATTTTTTTTTTTCTCCTTCAGCAGAGCTTAAGGGAGAATGCTTTAACCCAACAGTGATGGGAATGAGGTAGAAAAACTTGAACTGGAATGTACCCAGAAAACATGGGTTACAAGAAATCATTATCATCAAGAAAGGCCAATGAGGTGGCTGACAATCTAAGTATAAAGGAATAATTACAAATGTTCATACCGAAGAAACAGGATGATATTTGGAAGGACCTTGAAGGTCATATCGGAATGGAGGAATTTACATTCCTTCTGATGACTGTGCAAGAATTAACAGTAATAATAGTTTAAGTAAAGATTCGATTCCTGATGAAGTCTTAAACATATTACGTACCTTAGAAGGTCCCGTTTTGAGGCAAACCAGGACCATGGTACAAAAATGATGAAGTAAACCGTTAAGTTTCCAGTCTTTTATGGAAGATGCATAAGTGATAGTTTCATCAACCGGACCTAGCTGCGATGCTTGAAACTCTTCTGCAATTCTATCTGCTTCACGTTATATCTACATCAAGTTTAGGAAGTGTTCCTTATGGATAAGGAATAATGATTACTTTGTCTCCCTAAGGGATTTGAAACCCGTAGGGTTAGCTATTAACGCACTACGTAAACAACAAGCGATGGTGATTCTTCTAAGAAAGGAGATGACAACGTAAAGATAGAGAAAGTGCTGCTATTGATAAGCTAAATGGCATGTTGATGAATGACAAGCAAGTTTGTGTCAGTGTACTTCTGCACAAACAAGATAGAGAATATGAGGTTGATAATTCGTGATGCTAAACGTATTCCCGTAGAAAGAATTAATGAGACTTGGAGGGAAGGGCGGTTGAGCCCAAGACTTATTGGGCCACTTGAGAGTTTAAAGTGTTCGGACGGCGGTATTCGAGCCAGCCTTACCCCCAAAATTATAGCACGGTCATAATGGGTTTTCATGTGGCCAGGCTACGCCAGTAAAATGCAGATGTTCAACAGATGATAGGAGTACGAGCATGTAGATATACGACCTGTTCTGACTTACGAAAGACAACCTGTGGAAAATCACGGATAGAAAAGAACAAGTGATGAGAAACAAGGTTGGCAGAAGTAGATTATAGGAATCTAAGTTAAAGGGATCGGGCCAGATTCATTTCGGAAAGTTTAAAATGGAATAACGTGATGATTATAGAATAAATGTGACGGAATACCGATAAAGAGGTACCAAGTGCAAAAAGGTGTCTCAATAAAGAGGTGAAGGTGAAAGTAAATAATAGAAATGAGTAAGAATCAGCTAATAAGAAGGATGTGATTGATAAAGAAAAGGCTGGGGAAGCAACTATGGAATGAGAAGCAAGGAATGTTATGAATGGGTTTTCTAATGAATTCTCAGGATGACAACCTGATAGTGTCAATATTATAGTTATGAAAAAGCTAGTAACATGATATGGGATGTCAGTAATAATGATGTCAAGTGAGAAATCTAAGATTTAACCTGAAAGGTTGAAGGATTTCCCGAATGTGAGTATCGCTAAGATTGAACAAGAGTATTTGTCCATAGAATAATGGACAAAGCAGCAAGATATGTTGACACATGAGATTGCGATCAAATAGTATTGGATATAATTATGATTAATTTCTTCTTTGAAAAACCTCTATAGTTCAGAGGTAAATTCTGAGTATGATATTCTTCAATCATGAAAGCTTTCTATAATCCTTTAGAACTCTTTTCTCTTCTTCTCTCTTATTCATCTTCTTTATGAATTGAGAAGAACAACCCTTTTAGGAGGGGAGGTACTGCTACGTGACTATCTGTCTATGTGATAGAAGTCTAAGTGGAATGCCATGACTTGTTTAATTGCTTGTCAAGTACTAAAGGCTGGCCCCCTTCTGTACTAACTATGCAATATAACAAATGTTCAATTGATCATAGTGATCTCTCAATCAATCTTTCCACTTCTCTATATTGATCGAGATTGCGAAGATTAAAGCAATCAGGAAATGCACAGTACGAGCGAGGTTACCTCCGAATTCGTAGGGTGATAGTGATACCAATGTTACTGCAGGTATCAATAAGGATAAGACTGAGTAAGAGTATAACCCGGACAGTGAGTTGTACGAAAAGTAGCAATGTTGATGGAAAAAAAAAGGATACAGTATGGATTGTAGCACAAGAAGATGTGCTGAGGAAGGGTAGAACGACTAAGAATTGACCGGGAAGCTAAAAAGGGAACGACAGGCAAACGACTCTTTGCTTCCTTCCTGATTCCGGGACGGAATCCTTTTAAGGAGGGGAGACTGTAAGAACCCCAAATTTTGGATATAATTAAAACTTTTTATTAAGTAATGATAAAATGAGGAACAATGATTCCGACAACAAGGTCACCAGCTCTAATGAATGGTGGTTTCAAAGAACAATGATTGTAATGAATGGATATTGCTTTGGACAATGATCCTGATGCATTGGTATATTGTCAGAATAGAGTAATTCGATGGTTGAGGACCTAGATAAGAATAATCTATTATCCAGGAAGGAGCTAATGGATCCTTGAAGGGAAATGAGTACGTGCATAGTATTTCCCGTACGTGCATAGTATTTCCCGTACGTGCATAGTGTTTCCTGTACGTGCATAGTATTTGGTGGATGAATAGTGATTTTGTAAGTTGGAAAACTTTTCACTCCACCCTATGTACGGGACGTGATATGGATGTTTCGAAGCCATATTAGTAATACGCGGAGGAAATAAGTGAATGCAGAGACGATCGGAATTCAAAAATTCCAAATTCTTTTCGGTATAAAATTTGACCGGACAGTGGATTAAATATTATTATAATCCAAGAATTGAGATATTAACTTTGAGGATTTGATATTTTGGGATGTTATTATATTTGATTTAAGAATGAAGGTAGGAAACCACTGAGGAGTGGTTATGGCTACAATGTAATAATTGATATTTGGAAAGAATGAATGGAATTCGACTTTATTATTTCTATGTCTTGAAGAATGCTAAAGGGTGACAACATAGGTAAGAATAGTCTATCTTCTAAGGGAATAAGATATGGCAAATTCAAGCAAGAGAATACTCTCATGTCATCCAGATCGATAGCGATTAATCCAGTAGTTCCGTAAAAAGGTTAAGGAACGATCGAAAGAGAATACGGACAATTATACAACCCTAAGAGAACAAGTAAAGAATACAGAATGAATAGTGTTTTGGTGGGAGTATATAATAATATGAGACGACACTATATAGAAGTATTCGGAACGGATTTCCGAGTTCATATTAGTGATCCAGGGGGAAAATAAGTGTATGTAAAAGCTGTCGGATTCTGAAAAACCGCACTTTTATTTTCTCCGAGAGTTCCCTGGACACTGATAGCCTTAAGTATTTAACGAATGGATTTAAGGAATATAAATTGGAAAGTTAGAATGAAAGATGGAGAATGAAAGTATTAATATTAAAGAGGATTCCCGGTAAACCCTAATTAGAAATCCGTGAAATATTCCCACGAACGATCAATCGAAACGGGTAATAAACGGACAAAGAAACAAGCAGGGAATCAAGATACATGCATGTAGTGGTGGAAAATATCTAGCAAACCAAGTGATGACTCATGCAACTAGCATACTTAGCAAGGAAACTAGTACTTAGAAAGCAAACCATTTAGTTAGCTTATAACCATACAAAACACAACACTTGTCTTGCAAAAATACATCATCTAGTGCATCATCACTTTATTAAAGTAAAAAGAGATGAGATATTATCCAAGGCTCATCCACTTGATGCATAATTGAACAAAACAAACCAAGCAAAACACTACTCTCTCTCTCTTTTACTTCCATTCGAATTTTTCCTTAATTCCAAGGGGAAAATCCCACTTCCAACCATCATTTGATCTTGTAATTTTTATGGTGAGTCCTATATTTCATAAAACTAATCTCCTAGAAATTTCAAGCCCAAATTCCTTTGTTTCCAGTTTCAAAAAAATCAACAAAGATGAGGGTGAATAGTGTTCTTATGAACTAACCTTTGATTTTTATGTTTCTTTTGATTGATCTAGCTAGCTTAAGGTCACATAAGGATATATCAAGGCTTGATAAGGATATATCACTCTCTAAGGAAGGTAACAAGCTCCAAAAACCCTTGGTACCATTTTGAGATTCTATGAGTTTTATGGATGATTTAGTGTTAGTATGCTATGTTATGCTTAGATCTATGTTATTAGTTGATTATGGTTGTTGGTTGGATTGTGATCCATGAGATGGTTGAGATGAGTTGTTGATAGACTAGTCATGATGATTATCATGCATTTGTGTGGTTGGATTGATCTTTGTTAGATCGAGATAAAGTGTAAAAACTTTGGAAAACGCGTAAACATAGCCGTTATAATGCCCGATTTTACAATATCATGTTTTGTATGCCATTTTTCACATCAAGACCCTACTGTCCAGAAACTTTTCTGCCATTTTAGGATAGCTTATGTTATAAGCTTCGTTTTGATATAAAGATCACGTGAAACGGACTTACGGTTTAGGAGTTACGGCCGGTTTACTAAAAGTATATCGAAACCGTAACCGAGAATTCGTAACTGAAATTGAACCCTCGTAAAATATGTAAAGTCATGACGAATCTTGGTAAATAAATACTAGAGGTAAAAAGGAAGGTGTGAAAGAAAACCGTATGTCAAAAGGATCGTTTTTCGATTTATTAAAAATATGCGAGTCGAGGTTAAACGCGAACGAACCCCTAAAAGACGACTCTATTATAACTTCGGTAAAACACTTAGAAAACGGGCGATAAAAACTCGGAGTATAATATTGGTTCGTAATGATCAACCTTAGAACTCATATGACTTAAGTATGTCCCAAGTATAAGTGCAGTGACATGTCGTATTAACGAACGAATGTCGGGTCGGATCAGTGATAATAAGTAATCCACTAAAAGGGGTATAACGAGATAACTCGAGAACGTGTTTCGATTTAAATATAACTTAACTTTTAATATGTTAAGTGATTAATCCCGAATGCCTTGGCTATTTATAGATCACCAAGCTGAACCGGGACCCGCTACCACTACCCCTTACCGTACTCGACAACCAGGCAAGTTTCAATTCCCTTCTTTAGGCTGTTGTTGTGATTGAATAAATATATATATGTTTTCTGATATACCTATGCCATAGCATGCATGCCTGCTTTCAAAGTTATATCACTATGCTTGTTCCTTGATTGTTATTGGCTTATAAATTAGATAGCTATCGTATCAGTTATAAGCCGGATTATTGTAAGACCCTCATAGAAGGGCGTATACATCTTATTCGTCATTATAGACCGGGAGTCAATATTTCTTGATATATCGAGGTTACCTCGAAGGAAAATATTTAAGTAAATATTTTCCATTATTCAGGCAACGAATATTATTTGAATATTCGTTCGGGATTATTTATTTAATGATCCTTACTTCAAATAATTATTTGAACGTAATCATTCGACGAATAATATTTGTCAATATTCATTCAGAGTCGAATTGATTATCGATTATTGTTTCGAATATTCTTCTAAAGATGAGAATACTAAATGAATATTATTTGGATATTCTTTTAGAATATTATTTTATTAAATAAATATTACTTTTGAATATTCATTTAAGATATTAAGTACTTGATGAATATTATCTTCAATATTCACCTGAAGCTTGATTTATTTATCGAATATTATATCGAATATTCCTTTAAAGCTTGGATTACTAAATGAATATTACTGGATATTCATTTAGAATATTATTCATTAAATGAATATTACTTTATCGATATTCATTTAAATTCCTAATTAATTATGAATATCATTTTGAATATTCATCCAGGGTTCTATTTAATCATCGAATATTATTTTAAATATTTTAAATATTCCTTTCAGGACTTATTAAGTAATGAATATTATTTTGAATATTCATTTGATTATTTAATTGTGCAATAAATATTCTCTCGATATTTCTTCAAGAATTATTTGGGAAATACTCTGATTAAAGATATTCTTTCATATTCCTAAATAATCTGTAAAATATTTTAATTCAATAAATATTCTCTGAATATTTATTCCATGCTTAGAATAACATCGATAAGGTTTATCTTCTTCGATTATTACAGAAAATATATCGGAATCATATTATTATTAATCTTATATCAAGAAAGGTTCTCAGACATCATTCTTATTTGAGTCTATCTCCTTAATAATAAGGGAACCTTACTTGGAAGATGTTATTTATCTTGTCGACTTCCCGGTCATAAAGTATTCCCTTCACTCGCAACTCGGGTGCTGTTGACTTATTAAGTCATTGCTTACCTTCTCATCTTTCGAGGGGTAAGATTACTGGAACAAGTTGATATCCGTTACCAAGTAATAGCTTGGGAGTTATTGGTAAATTTTCCTTTCCAACTAGATACGACTACTTTGTGGAGTCTTATCAACAAGTAATATACTTGGGGAAAGGGGGACGAACGTTACATTCAGAATTATGAATTCTATTTGAACTAGGAGTCGTGTAAGAGGCCGAGTAGCGCCGGTCCATCCCCTTTGGCCCAACCGTTGGCCGGGGAGAGCTAGTAAGGCGGTATACAAGTAAAGCCGTCAGTTCTTCCTTCTACCGGTAGTAAATCTAAATTGAGCTGTACGATCTCGACTGATCATCAAGATTGGAACAGCGGGCGCGGTGAATACTCCATCATTGGTTCATCATCCAAATTTATTTATTTCCTGCAACATGATTACTGTTGGCAGAGTTGGAAAAGGGTCATAACTGGAATTGCAACCTTTTCTTGCAAGTTCCTCTTCTTAATAACAATAAGAATATCTCGCTTACTTTGATGTAGCAGATATTTCTACAAACAAATACTTCAAGTTACCTTGTAACTTCATCGTTCATATTATACTGGCATCATTTCCGTAAATGCATGGCATATGGTTTGAAAGATACTTTTGAACTGTTATACCTTATCATTCAGTTATATATTATTGTTGGTGGGCTATTGCTCACCCTTGCTTTATTATTATATCACAACAACAGCTAGACCAGATGACTCGCACAAGGCGCACTCGACGCGGGCGAGGACGATGAGACTACCAGAGCTGAAGAAGAAGCTATTGGTAGGGTATATTTATTCTTTCAGTACCAAGAATATGATCTAGTATGACTTATGTAAATGGATGGCAAAGAGTATGTATTTATATTGAAATTCTTTTGGATTGTAAGAACTCATAATGTGATTAATAAAAATTTGATTGTTACTCTGATTTCATCTCTGGGACTATAACGGGTGTGTTTTATATTGTTGTGTTGGGTTATAGAGACGTAATTTATTTTATGTTAAGGAAAGTTCAACTGTTGTGGACAGAATTGGAAACCGTAACCACCGGATCCCGGACCCCGGATCTGGGGGCGTTACAGAGAGTCTCTATGTCTTAAAGGCAAAGAGCAATCATAGAATGGTTTAGCAACACTACCAGATGGTTTCTTGCATGCATGAGTTAAATGATTAGTGCTAAAACAATTTTGACAAACTTTCCTAGGGGCATTTGGCACATAAGCATAATTGTTGTCCTTGTTAATCCCTAATTTGCCATTCCTGTTTTGTTTCTTTTTAGCCACTTTCTTCTTAAACTCATTATTCCCAGCTGAAACAAACTTCACAAATTTCTCAAGTCTAGGTCTACCTCCTACTGGCTCCTTGGCTTTGGTTTTGACATTCTCACTCTTAGAGGATGCTTGTTGTTCATTTGATTGTGCCTTATCTTCATCATCCAACATTTGCTTAATGAGTAAGGCATCCTCATCAATCTCAAGTGTTGGTGTTTTAAATATTGGGGTCTCAGCCTTTTTCAAAACCTGAGGCACTTCCTCTTGAACAACAATGTCATCTTCAATGACTGCATAGCCTTTCCTCTGTTTGAGAGTGTCATAATCAAGTCCAATGGCAGCCTTAGGTCTAGCTAGATTTTTCTCATGGTAGGACTGCAATAGACTAGAGGAATTCTTAAATGTTTTCAATTTAAATTCATTTTCAGCTAGTTCATCCCTAAGAGCTTTCTCAACTTGACTAGCACATAGAACCTTATTCTTTAGATATTCGATTTCTTGTTTAAGGTTTTCTACTTGCATAGCAGTTAGTTCTAGTTCCTCATTTCTTTTGTTCAACAGTTCATTCTTAGTAGACAGTTTAGCAATGTCTTCATTAGCAGCAGTCATACTAGTATGAATATTAAACATCTCAACAGATAGTTGTTCAACCATAGATTTGTATTCAGAAATAGACATGTCTATATTAGTGAGGGATGGTACCTGAGAGTCTGATTCAGACGGTTCTTCCTTGGAGTTGGCCATCAAGGCATAGTTGCAGAATTCTTGTTCTTTTCCATCACTATCAGAATCATCCCAACACTTCCCTTCAGCTATGTAGGCCTTACCTGGTGTATGCTTCTTTAGCAGAGCCTCATACTTAGATTCAAGCTCAAGAAACTCCTTATCCTTCTTTTTAGGCTTCTTGTATTCACTGGCAAAATGCCCTAGGTCATTGCATCTATAACATCTCACAGATGACCTATCCACATAGCTGGTTTTGAATTTGTTTTTGTTTGCTTTCACAGGTGCCTTGCTCTTGTTGAATGAATGATTTTGAGATCTAGACTTGAAGGGCTGATTCCTCTTAAATCTGATGTTTGGGAATTTTCTAGCCATAAAAGCATATGAAGTGTTTTCCATGGCATCCAACTCTTCAAGAGTGTAGAACTCATCTTCTTCCTTTTCATCAACAGGTTCAGTCACTTCTTCTTCAGTTTCTTCATCATCTACTATCTCTTCTATTCTCAGTTGACTTGTAGATGCTTCCAGGTCTTGAACGGATTTGTTGACAATCAAGGCACAGGATGTGTTTATCATTCTGCCTTGGTTGGCTTGGATAGCCCTCTTCTGAAGCAACTCAAGCTCATGAGTCTTTAAAACCCCATAGAGCACATCATATGTGACTTTGTTCAAATCTCTTTCTCTTAGAGATATGACCCTTTGCTCTAGATGGTTTGGTGCAGATAGTAGAAACTTCATGTTTAATTCCTTAGTGCTGTAAACCTTCCCATTCATTTGAAGCTCAGTCACCAGCTTGTGAAATCTCTCAAACATATCAGTAATACTTTCTTTTGACTGTGCCATGAAAGCCTCATACTGTGTGACCAGTATCTGTTTCCTATTCTCTCTTACCTCCTCTGTCCCTTCACATAACACCTCAATGTGGTTCCACATGTCCTTGGCTGATGTGCATGATGCTATGTTGGCAAACATCGACATATCCATGGAGTCTATGATCAGCAACATGAGATGACTATCTACGACAACCTTTTCCTTCTCTGAGTCCGTCCATTTGGATGGCTCTTTTGCAACATATGATCTAGGAATGACTATTGTGCCCACGGTAGATTCAGCAATTTCTTATTGTGGTACAAATGGACCATTCTTGAGGATGTCAGGGTAGAGAGGATTGGCAGCTTTGATGAACAACAGCATTTTTATTTTCCAAAGGTTGTAATTCTCTTTGTCGAACTTAGGGACCTTCACCGTACCTGTAGTCTTTGGAGCATTCGAACTCATGATCGTTTTCTGTTTAGATTAAACAGCCTGCTTTGATACCACTTGTTGAGTATTGAATACAGTAAAAGAATACAGAGGGGGGGGTGAATGGATTCTTGAACTTTTCTACGTTCTTGAATCTTTGCAGCAAGATATGTGTTGAGTGTGTGAGATATGTGAGTGCGGATAACAAAGACAAACACAACACAATATCACTTTAATCTAATATTTTTAGATAAAGATTTTGCTACAATCTGTGAATACAAATGGTAGTATTCTCAGCT
Organism: Saposhnikovia divaricata; assembly: GCA_036435485.1. NCBI lineage: Eukaryota > Viridiplantae > Streptophyta > Magnoliopsida > Apiales > Apiaceae > Saposhnikovia > Saposhnikovia divaricata. The sequence goes on along the minus strand of CM071594.1, from coordinate 128,454,155 downwards.
TCGTTTTTCTTAGAGAGATATTTCTTGTGATGTATATGAAAATCTTATCTCTAAAAACTTATCTGCTAAGGAAGTGAAGCTGTATCCTTATAGACATGGATACACCTACTTACTACAAATAAGGTAGGTAAACAAAATACTTTCCAATCTGTCTATCTCATTTGAGTAAGAGTCCAAACGGCTACAATTTTACTTTGCAAAGCCTGTTCAGATCCACTTCTTTAGCTCCTTGTCCCTTTGTCTTATCTCTCCAAGCTTCTTTGTAGGCTTTCCAATGTGCTTTATAGTACATAGTCAAATAAAGCGTCTTGGCTTGTTGCAGGTTTCTGACTTGTACAATTCTTCAGTATTTTGTCTCCAAGAATGTATTTGAGAAGTGGCTAAGTGATTGATTCGAGAACTAGAATTGACTTAATCGATAACTCTGAGTTCTCGAATAGTGTTATATTGACATATCGAATCACTTCTCGAATAGCTCTTTTCTCTGGGACTCCTTGAGATATCGAATAGAGCATTTTGACATATCGAATCCCTGAGATGTCGAATATCTTCTTTAGTCCTTGAGATATCGAATAGAGCATTGACTTGTTGACTCTTAGAGAACTCGAATGATGCTTTGACTTGTTGACTCCATGAGTTCTCGAATAGAGTAATAGACATATCGAATCTCTGAGATATCGAATGAGATATCGAACAGTGTCTTCTGAGATATCGAATCTCTGACTTCTCGAATACTAGACTTCTCGAATAGACAAATGTACTTCTCGAATTGGTACTTAGGCAAATTCTTCATTTCTTCAAATCCCAACTGTGATTATTTGGCAGTCTTTATCTCCTTGCTTGAGGCATGAACCTTGGAACTTCTTTCAAGCATTATTCTTGACTTTATAAGTACAGTTACACAACTAGGATTTGATGCCTATTACAAGTACAGAACAAGTAAAAACTCTACAACTAGAGGTTCCCTCAGTTAAGAGGTCATGTAGGTAATGCATAACTTAGGCTTGTTATTAGATGTATTCAGGCATGCCTCTGTGACTAACAATTTTCGTCAAGGACAAAGCTTCAAGATTGAATTTATATTTGGGTATTCGGATAGAGATAATAAGAATAAAGATGTAAATATAAGAATACAATTATGGTTTTTTAGATATTTGGGACTGCTCTTGAGAGTTTTTAATCGGGTTTGTGATTTTCGGATCCCTCTCAAGGTGCCTACGTACCCTATTTATAGGGATCAAGTCCACGTAGTTCTATTCGATTTAAGATTGTATTTCTGGCAATATTAGGCCCAGCCCATGTCTTTTTTTCTTTGGCGGCAAGTAATATCTATATCTGAGAGGATATCTAGATCCTTCTAAAATTGGGTTTCCGATCATATAATTTCTTTCCACCGCCTTAAGCATTGGGCTCGGTTTTATGGGCTACTCCAGTGCATCGGACGCATTAGATTTAGACAAGCCCATATAAAAATAACCTTCGGATGCGAACATAGAGATTCTTGCTTTGGATACAAAACTAATATATTTTTTGTATCAACAATACCAATTCCTAGATGTTTGTTAAAAAACTAGCCCGCCCCGGGCTGGTAAAAATTCTACTCTTGAGCTGGTCCAAAGCCCAGATAAAAGCTCGATAGGTCTGAATAAAAGTCTGGAAATGCCTAGTACATATAAATTATAAACATGCATGTAAATACTTGTATCATATGTATACTAAACTATAATAAGCAAACTATGGGATAATTGTTTGTAATTTGGTTCAATGGTTCAACCATACAAACCGATAGCGACCGTTAGATTTTTAGTAAATTGATGAAGGCCGTTAGATCTAACACTAAGGAATATTCCATATTTGTGCTAATTTAATGAATACCCAAGGTTTGAATCCCGTTAACAGCAAATTAAATTTAAGAATTTATATTATTAGTTCTAAACAATACATGAGTTTTTGACTAATACATATTAAATTAAAATAACTATTAAACTAGAAAATTAGATAAAAAAAATTAATTTTATTATAAAAAAAATATTATATCAAATTTAAAAGAAGCCTGTGCATCGCACGGGTTATAAGTTAGTGTTACTAATGAATGAAGATAGTTGTACAATTGACATAACTTTATAATATCCAATACAAAAATAAAGATAAAAAAAGAACAATAAATAATATTAATTTTATGTCGCCAACTTATGGTTATCCTCATCACTTCATGACTTCATGTGATCATATCTCAATCGCCACAAAGTCTTTAACATGTTCAGCTTTGGCCTTTAATTTTTATGTCCAATCCAAAAACTCAACTTTTATGTTACAGCTCTCAATACTGTAAAGTAAACTCCATGAGACTTGAGAACATGACATCATTGACCTCGTAGTTGTATATGTCATTGTAAAAAATTAAAATAAAACATTAATTACATATTTTACCCATGTAGCAACAATAAAATGACTTATTTTGAGGTTAATATTGGACCATTTATTTCAACAACCATATTTTTTTTCCTATATATGTATCATTTATGTAATCTTAATATGCTATCTACCTATATTCTTTACATGTTTTAACTCCAAAAGTCTAAATCTCAACGTAACACAAATTTCAAGTTCTCACTTTTCATATTAATTAGCTATATCTATATGGCAACATCAAGCCAACATTCAAAAACTGCTAATCCTCACATCTCTACCACTGGATCAACACCTATTATAATATATGAAGTGGTGGAGCATAAGCACTCAGCTACTTGTTGGAATTATTTTGAGAAAGTAAAACTTGAAAACGGTGTTCTCAAGGTGAGGTGTATTAATTGCGGAAAATTTTTCACAACCGATGGAAATTCTACAATTGAAAGACATGTCAATTCTTGCATATCAAATATGGATCCAGAGGCAACACAAGCACAAATTCGTCCTACAAGTTATAATTAGAGATATAACCACATTACAAAGGGATATGTAAATGAAACTGATTATCTTACAAGGATCGTCATTCAACCATTTTGATAATGATGAAATGATCACCTATATACACCGTGGTTTATAACCAAAATACCAAAAGGTTAGTAGAATTACTATTCATCGTCATAATGCAATTAAAGGTTATATGCTTATGAAAAAAATTATCATAAATGTTTTTGAAAATTTTGAAGGTAAATTTTATTTAACAAGTGATGTTTGGACTGCTGGACGAAAATTATAAATCTCTTTTATGTGTATTACATGTCATTGGATTGATCAAGATACTTGACAGATGAATAAAAGAATAATATTCTTTATTTAATTTGAACCCCCCCCCCCAATTCTGAAAATGCCCGTCATTGTAATATTATGACATGTTTTAGAAAATTTAAGTTTCGTAACAAAGTACTTGGCATCTCTTTGATAATGCTAGTAACAATACGACCGTTATAGGTATGTTAATTAGAGACTTATCACCAATACTAAATGGTTATTTTTTTCGTACTAGATGTGTATGTCATATATTTTTAATTTGGTTGTTCAAAAGGGGATATAATTTATTGATTCAGTCATTAGCAAACTAAATTACATGATTGCATTCATATATTCCTCCCAAAAAGGAGACGTTTAAGAAATTTGTGCATTCTCAAGGTGAAAAGTTTGTAAAACCGAATATTGATCTGCCAATTAGATGAAATTCCATTTATAAGATGTCGAAAAGGGAGCTTAGACAAAATTCTCTACTGATGGAATTCTGCATTAATAGTGTAGAACAACATGACATCATAATCTCATATTGGAAATAATTAGTGGAAGAAATATGCATGATATTACAACAATTTTATAGTTTAAATGTTTTTTTTATTTGGTGTTGACTATCCTACAAGTCTAAAAGTATTAAGTAAAATTTATTTAACAACTGTTACTCTTAAAAAATGGGAAGACCATGTTTTTTGGGGCCAGTGTATTTATGCAATGACATAATTTTTTTTTTAAATATTTCAAAAATATTCTTATGTTGTTCTGTTATGATGCTGCTCCAGATCGTGCTATTAAAATTGATGGTTATTTTAGAAGATTTTAATTGAAATATGGGAATGAGTGGAGATGAAGATGAAAATGGTAGTGCTTCTTTATCTAATCAAATGTTAAGTGTTATCTTTCAACATTATGATCAATGGTTCTAGGTCACGTGAAGTTGTTCCAATAGTAACTGGTTCTTATATGTATATTATTCTTTCTTAAGCAATATCTTGTAAAAAATCACTCAATGGTGCAAATTTTGAACACGCTAAATATGTTCAAATTAATTTGGTTCTTACTATCTCAACAAAATTTTAACATTTTAGAATTTTGGCAAAGTCAAGAACCTTATTATCCAATTATGGCCGCAATGGCCCTTGATTTACTAACTGTCCAAGCTACCACCGTAGTTTCGGAATCTGCATTTTCTTTCAGTGGAAGAGTTTTAAATGAAGAAAGGAGTTCTTTAAGTTCACAATCATTGGAGGTATGCATATGTTACAAAGATCATTTAGATACAGACAAAAGGATACAAGATTCTGCATCAATTGAGGATTGTTTTGAATAAAATGAAGAAGAAGTATGGAAATATGAAAAAATTCAAGATGAAAATGAACTTTGATAGAGACGGCAGAACACCAACTGGTTCACTACATAACGACAACATATTGTACTATAATAATTATTGTATTATATATAATTACGTCAATTCCATATCTTAACCTTGTAACAACTATAAAACGACTAATTTCATGGTTAATTCTTAATTTCATGGTTAATTTTGGTACAAATATTTCAACGATCATATTTGTTTCTTTATAAATATAATATCACATATTCACAATTTATTATCTCATCACTTGTTATTTTTTGAAAAGATATTGTTTCCTCTTATTAGCTATAATATTGTTAATTTGCTATGAAAAACGTAAATTACGAAGTTGTGAGCATACTAATATAGCTCCTTATAAAATCATGTTCAAAAAGTGAAACTCGAAAATGGTACTTTCATGGTAAAAGTGTGTTAATTGCGGAAGACTTTTTGTAATTAATGGAAATTTTACACTTGTCAAGCATGTCGAGTATTGCCAAAAAAATCTGGAAATATGAAGAATCTCAAGAATTTGAGAAATTTAATCTAAAACTTTGTTTTCAAATTTGTATATGTCATTTATCTACTATTGAAGCTTTTAGTGAATAAATTATGAACATATTTTGTCAATCTACCATACATTTTTATATCTATGTTGTATATATTGTAAGTCACTAAATTTAATTCACCCACATACATAACATATTGAAGCAATTTGTTTATCCAAAACCAAATTATCAATTCAATAATCTCAGAACACTGAATTCAAGAACCATGACAAAGAAATTGAAATATTTCATAAATCAATTAAAAAGAGGGATTGATGTGTCTGAGGTGAGCTCAGGGTTATAGGGTTCTACCTGAGGTTAAAAGATTTTCAATACAAATTTAAAGGCATTTAGGTAAATTACTGAGAAAAAATTGATATTTACAAGAATGTATACAAATTTAAGGATATTTAGATAAATTACTGAGAAAAAATTGATATTTACAAAAATGTCACCACTTATTTTATAGACTCTTTGTATTATAATTTCAGGAGAGATAAGAACTGTTAGGAATTCCCGTTTCCTGTCTTTGCGTAAATTAAATACGGAGATTATAACAGTCAATAATAAAGACAGATGAACACCAAGATTTATACGTGGAAAACCCCCTTAAAGTAAAAAGGTAAAAACCACGGGACCAGCTCCGAATGTTTCAACTATAATGATAATAATGGTTACAATATTCTCTCTCAAGTTTACGAAGTAACACTTGAGGCACAACTGAATAGAAATACAACGATTCCCTACTCCTTCGGTACTTGACCGGATAACCTGGATGAACTCCCTTTGTAGCAACTACAACAGCTGGACGAACTCCTAATGCTGCATCGGGACAGATTCCGATGGCTGCAGCCTGACACTCACACAAACTCCGTCGAAACGAAAGAATAGAGTAGCACGAGGGCCCCCAATCCTGACCTGCTTGAAACTACCACAAGGTAAGTTTCCTACTAGACGGACTATCTAGCAGCTATATATATACTGAGAAGTAAGAGAGGAAGAAGAGATTTTGGTGTGTTTTTAGAATGAAGGGGGGAGGGTAGTAGGTGGGGGGGTTGGTGTGAGGGGTTGGTGAGTTTTGGAATTAAGGCAAGCTGCCTAACAATCTCCCCCTATTTCCAAACTCACAACTAATCACTTGCACTCCATACCTGCGCCTTGTTTGCACAGCTCCAACTTTTCCCGTGGAACGACCTTCGTCATCATATCAGCCGGATTCTTATCCGTGTGTATCTTCTCTATCTGTATCACCCCATCTTCAACCTGTTCCCGTAGCCAATGGTAACGTACATTAATATGATTAGTACGACTGTGACAAGTAGCATTCTTGCTCAAGTCAATAGCACTCTGGCTATCACAATACAACTCAAAGTTGTCTTTCTTCTGACCCAATTCTTGGAGAAATCGCTTTAACCAAACCAGCTCCTTTCCTGCTTCACAAGCAGCAATATACTCTGATTCAGTTGTTGACAATGCAACACACTTTTGCAACTTGGACTGCCATGCTACAGCTCCCCCCGCAAATGTGAAAAGCATCCCTGACGTGGACTTTATCCCATCTGGATGTCCTGCCATGTTAGCATCTGTAAAACCTTCCAAGACTGGTTCACCATGTCCATACTTCAAGCATAACCCGGAAGTGCCCTTGAGATATCTGAGAATCCATTTAACTGCTTCCCAATGCTTTCTTCCTGGATTTGAAAGATATCTACTCACAACTCCAACAGCATGAGCAATATCTGGTCTTGTACAAACCAATGCATACATAAGACTTCCTACTGCTGACGAGTAGGGAACTTCTTCCATATCCTTCTTTTCTTTGTCTGTTGACGGACACATTTTCTTGTCTAGTTTAAAATGTCCCGCCAATGGTATGCTAACAGGTTTAGCATCATCCATATTAAACCTTTTCAATACCCGTTCAATATATCCTTGTTGTGAAAGCCACAACCTCCGAGTTGTTCTGTCACGAACAATCTTCATCCCTAGGATTTGTTTTGCTGGACCCAAGTCTTTCATATAAAAGAACTTGGACAAATCTTCTTTCAGCTTGCGGATCATGTTAGCATCTTGGCCGACCACTAACATATCATCAACATAAAGCAGCAGGATAATGAAGTTACCATTAGGAAACCTTTGCACATAAGCACAGTGATCGGATGAAGTTCTCTTGAACTTATGATTCCTCATGAATGAATCAAACTTTTTGTACCACTGTCTTGGCGCTTGCTTAAGCCCGTATAAACTCTTCTTGAGTTTACAAACCATGTGCTCCTTCCCTTTCACTTCAAATCCTTCTGGCTGGTGCATGTAGATCTCTTCCTTCAAATCTCCATGAAGGAATGCAGTTTTCACATCTAACTGCTCAAGCTCAAGATCCATGCTAGCCGCTAATCCAAGAACTGTTCGGATTGATGTCATCTTTACAACCGGAGAAAAGATTTCATCAAAATCAATGCCTTCCTTCTGTGCAAAGCCTTTAACCACCAAGCGTGCTTTATACTTTACAAGCTTTTCATCATCCCTTTTTACTTTGAAGACCCATTTGTTCCTCAAAGCCTTCCGTCCTTTCGGAAGTGTAGTCAACTCATAAGTTTCATTCTTGTTTAAAGAATCAATCTCCTCTTGCATTGCTTTCAACCAGCAACTGCTTTCTTTATGAGTCTTGACTTCCTCAAAGGTCTCGGGCTCCCCCTCATCAGCAATTAAGATATACTCGGATGAAAGATATCTTCCTGATGGTCTCCGTTCTATCGTAGAACGCCGTGGCTGAGTTTCTTCAGCTTCAGGCTAAGGCGGTAACTCCCCCTGCTCAGCAGCCTCATCATCTGCCATATCCTCTCCATCATCTTCTAATGTATCTGGATTTCTAGCTTGCCTTGGTTGTTGAGTGCTCCCAAAATTCTCATAATTTTGAGACTCATGGAAAACCACATCTCTGCTCTTGAATATCTTCTTTGATTCAGGATTCCAAAACCGATACCCGAACTCTGGATCCCCGTAGCCAACGAGAATACACGAAGTTATTTTATCTTCAAGTTTTGTTCTATGCTCCTTTGGGATGTGTGCAAAAGCCTTGCATCCAAACACCCGCAAGTAGGGATAGGAAACATCCTTTCCTAACCAGATCTTCTCTGGAATCTCAAAATTCAGAGGTACCGATGGAGATCGATTGATCAAGTAGCAAGCTGTTCTTACAGCTTCTCCCCAAAATGACTTCGGCAATTTAGCCATTTTCAACATGCATCTGACTCGTTCAGCAATGGTGCGGTTCATCCTTTCCGCAACGCCATTCTGTTATGGGGTTCCAGGAACTGTTCTTTCATGCCGGATACCATGCTTTGTAAGGTACTTTTGAAACTCTTTTGAAGTGTACTCCCCCCCGTTGTCACTACGAAGGCACTTCAGTTGTTTCCCTGTTAATCTTTCAACCATGGCATGAAACTTCTGGAAGTACTCAAACACTTGATCTTTTGATTTGAGTATCTCAACCCACAGCTTTCGAGATGCTTCATCAATGAAGGTAACAAAGTACCTATTTCCGCCTAAGGACTCTACCTCAAACGGACCACATACATCAGAATAAACTCTTTCTAACAGCCCCGACTTTTTCTTCAGTGGACTGCTAAAAGATACTCTATGTTGTTTCCCGAATAAATAATATTCGCAGGGCTACAATGCAGTATCTTTAGAAAACGGAATGAGGGATTTCTTCGCTAAGATATGTATCCCTTTCTCGCTCATGTGACCAAGCCTCTTGTGCCACAAACTTGCTGAAGCTTCATCTTCAACTGTATTCAAAGCATTTGAACACATCTTCACTTGTGTCTTGTACAAAGAGCCACAAGTGGATCCTCTTGCAACCACCAATGAACCCGTAGTAAGCTTCCACCTTCCACCACCGAAGATATTTACGTACCCTTGCTTGTCTAGCGCCATGCCGGAAATCAAGTTGAGCCGTAAGTCCGGAACATGCCTGACATCTTTCAAAGTCATTGAACAACCCGTGTTTGTCTCAATACAGATGTCACCAATGCCTGCGATCTTTGATTGATCTGAGTTACCCATTCTTACAGTACCAAAGTCCCCTGACTTGTACGTCGTAAAGAATTCCTGAGTGGGTGTTGCATGATACGTTGCTCCAGTATCTATCACCCATTCGACCTTCTGATCATCAACATGTAAGCATTCTTCTTCCCCAAAAGAAAGGATCACAACATCTTCTGTCATAGCAGCTGTTGTACTTTTCTCAGCGTGTTTCCCTTGCTGACCATTGTTCTGTTGCTTGAGCCAGGCCCTACAATCCCTTTTGTAATGACCCTTCTTCTTACAATAGTAGCATTCAACATTGGCATTTGATTTGCCACCGGAATTACCAAAATTCCTACTTTTACTACGTCCTCGGTTTGTCTCCCTGTAGTTGCTTCTACCCCTGTTCTCAGTAACAAGAGCCTGGGAATCGTGGTTGACTCCTTGTACCTTTCTTCTCATGGATTCACTAAGGATACTCTGCTTAATTGATCGCAACTTTAGTTGCTCAGTTGGTACAACATTAGTTACTGTCACCACTAGCGTATCCCAACTGGATGGTAAAGTGTTGAGAAGAAATATTGCTTGGAATTTCTGCTCAAACTCCATCTTCATATTTGATAGTTGATTTAACAACCCTTGGAATTCGCTCATATGCTCTGACATGTTGTTCCCATCCTGGTACCTCATGTTCACCAGCTGACGAACTAGAAAAGTTACATCTTGTGAACTTTTCTCTTGGAACGTAGACTCTAATGTCGTCCAAAGCGTATAAGCATCTTCTTCATCTGAGACATGATGATACTCCGAGTTATCAATCCATCGACGAATGAGACTGATAGTTTTCATGTTCATCTTCTTCCAGTCAGCATCAGACTTTGCTGCAGATTTAACTCCTTTCAGCTCCACCGGATCAAACAAGTCCTTACTATAAAGCAAATCCTTTATTCTGCTTTTCCACATCGGATAATTTGAAGCTGTTAGGCTTACCATTACACTCGAAGAATCATCCATTTTAATTTACCAAAGACTATGGGAATCTCACTTAGAACCACACAAGTTGGCCAGGAAAGTGGATGTGTTTGGGGAGCCTTCCGTATAAGTACGGCGCGTTATAAAGTAACCACTGCGCACAAAGCACTTTTCCTAGACACCAACAACGTGGGCCCCAGCTTTGATACCACTTGTTAGGAATTCCCGTTTCCTTTCTTTGCGTAAATTAAATACGGAGATTATAACAGTCAATAATAAAGACAGATGAACACCAAGATTTATACGTGGAAAACCCCCTTAAAGTAAAGAGGTAAAAACCACGGGACCAGCTCCGAATGTTTCCACTATAATGATAATAATGGTTACAATATTCTCTCTCAAGTTTACGAAGTAACACTTGAGGCACAACTGAATAGAAATACAACGATTCCCTACTCCTTCGGTACTTGACCGGATAACCTGGATGAACTCCCTTTGTAGCAACTACAACAGCTGGACGAACTCCTAATGCTGCAGCGGGACAGATTCCGATGGCTGTAGCCTGACAGATTCCGATGGCTGCAGCCTGACACTCACACAAACTCCCTCGAAATGAAAGAATAGAGTAGCACGAGGGCCCCTTATCCTGATCTGCTTGAAACTACCACAAGGTAAGTTTTCTACTAGACGGACTATCTAGCAGCTATATATATACTGAGAAGTAAGAGAGGAAGAAGAGATTTTGGTGTATTTTTAAAATGAAGGGGGGAGGGGTATTTATAGGAGGGGGGAGGGTAGTAGGTGGGGAGTTGGTGCGAGGGATTGGTGAGTTTTGGAATTAAGACAAGCTGCCTAACAAGAACAACCTCAGACCCAATTTTTCCTTAAAAAGAAATTAAGAATGAATAGATCTTTAAAATATAGTACACCATTACCTAAATGTTATGGGTAAACTCTAAACACCACTTCATCTCCATTGTTATGTAACTAAAAACAAAATTATGCAATATTCACAAGATAGACAAGTGCTATATAACTACAAAAGATACGATATCGATAGCTATCGTCATAGGTCACTTATTTGTTTATTTGGCTCAAAGTTCCATTTTCATTTTTGTTGGTGTATATGGCATGAAATTCAATAACCGATGAAGATCGGAACATATATTTTGGCTTAGCACATAGATGAATTTAGTAAACTAAATGTAGCGTATTATTTAGTTTAATCTATATTAAATTTTCTAGTTTATATTTTGTGCTTTTAACTCCACGTGAGAAGTGATTTAATATATGATGTGATGGTATTTTTTTCTTGAAAATCACATTTCTGGCTCATCTTAAATCTTGAAAAACTAAACCCCACCAATTCAGTTAAAAAATCTTGATAACATTTTTGGTGGATTGATTTTAGGGTTCTAAAGTTAAAATCTTTAAGCATTTTACATCAAGATGAGTATATATGGTAGGGATCCATGGGGTGATCCACTAGAAATAGCAGCAGATTCAGCAACAGATGGTGATCGGGGCATGAATTTACAAGATTTTGATAGGGCTGCACTTTCTAAACCACCTGATGAGACACAACAGAGCTAGCTTTTGTTTCCTGGTGACCAAAAAAGAAGAGATATTTATATTTTTATTGACAATTTTTTTTTACTTGCTACCATGCTACATTTTCTTTATTCTTTTCTCTTGTAATACTAACAACAGATATCACCTTTAAGGTGCAGTACGTTTGTTCTTTGCTTCACACCTCCTTGTCTACCAAATACCATATATCATATTCTTTGCCTTTCCCTCAATATATTCTGTTACAGCTATGTATTTCACGCTAACACTAAGCTCTTTCCTTGTCAATACACATACTTCGCTTTGCGATTACAATATAATTAGTTGCTGCGTAAATAAAATATAAGAGTGGCTGCACGCGATGGCAGAGGAGAAATTAAGGTCTTTAGAGTATACGCCAACATGGGTAATTGCTGCTGTCTGTTTCATCATTGTGTTCATATCATTGTTGGCTGAACGGGGACTTCATCGTCTAGGAAAGGTATTATCTTCGATTATTGTTCTAAAAAGCGTTAAGCAGAACTCAATTTTTGGAAGGCTTTCTGATTTCAGTGTGTTCGATGGCTTTCGTAATGTTTGATCATGGAATAATCAGTTGGCATGAGCATGATTCTGTATTTAGTACTATCAGTAACACATTTTATGTCTGGCTGGTGTTTAATTCAGTGCTTAAAGCATAGAGGTCAAGATGCCTTGTACGAAGCTTTACAGAAACTGAAAGAAGGTTAGTCACCAACATTAACTCTCTGATTTACTATCTACGTAATTATAAAAATCATTGTGATCACAATCTCACAATGACCAATATATATCATTTAAAAGATGTAAACACAATCAAGAATGTGATATGTTACAATTTGGAAAATGATGGAGCATTACACAGGCTAATCCGCATGATGAGAATGAAGGCTTGTAAATCGATAATAGATAGCATGGCACAGGGTGTTGCGCATCAAAAGTTACTGATAAGTGTATCATGTATTAACTGGTACACATTATTCAGATGCACAAGAGACATGTATCCTCGAAATCACCATGTGTTAAACATTAATCAGTGTGGATTCCATATGGTATTTTAGGCCAATGTTTTGAATTGTACTATTTGTAGACAATTTTTAAAGTTTGAAGAAAAGAATCAGTACTCTCATTTTGTATTTTTTTTGGTTATAGAGTTGATGCTCCTGGGATTTATATCACTACTACTAACCGTCTCACAAGGTCCAATAAGCAATATGTGCATCTCCCGTCATCTTGCTTCTATCATGCTTCCATGCAAACTGCCTCATGAATCCTCCTCACCTCCTGCCACTGAACATTTCTATCTGCATCAAAGTTTTAACCATGGGCGTCGACACCTTCTCTCTGAAGGCAGTGAGTCCCAATATTGTGCGCACAGGGTATAATTAATCACGTTCATTAATCACAATACAAGTATAAGTTTCTGAATTTGTTAGCTAAATGTTAATACAACAGGGTAAGGTGCCACTATTTTCAAGAGAAGCTATACATCAGCTACACATCTTCATATTTGTACTAGCAGTTGTTCATGTCATCTTTTGTGCCACTACCATGGTTCTTGGAGGCTTGAAAGTAAACCTTAACTAATTCTTTCGCATTTTTACAATTACCTTTATCTTAATGCACTTTCGATTATATATGTACAATTATTTGCCAACTTTATGTACTTGGTATATTTGTATCATTCATCTTTTTATTTAGATTCAGCAGTGGAAACGGTGGGAGCAATCATCTGTGGGTAAATATGACTCTGTCCTGGATTAATTTTATACAGTGTTTAGAGTTTAGTAGATGATAATTTGTAGCTCCAGTATGATTTACTCAAGTATTTTAGTTTTTGATAATTTGTAGCTCCTCAGGAGTTTCAAAAACATCATTTTCAAATTTTCAAAAGCCGCACATCTGGATACTGGAGAAAGTATCGTCCCATTGGTTGGATGGTAAGATTTCTTATCGTGAATAACACAATTTTACGATATTTAATTAGACTAATGTCCTATGAATTAAGATCATCATAATCTCAGAAGAGCGCTGAATACCAATGTGACTGGAGTCAATTAAATATCAGTAGACATGCCAAAAGAAATTTTGCATTGTTGATCTGAGGACATTATAGTGCCACCCAAAAGATCAATGTATTAGTAGTCGTATCTGTCTATACTACACCATAAATGATACACAGCAAAGTGTAACAAATGGGGGAGAGTTCGAAATTTTGGATAGTGGCACGTGTTTTTTTATGCATATCCAGTGCTGTCGTCTGCAAATTTTACATTCACGATTTGTGTGGTATTTCGTAAATGTACAGAGATCATTTTTCAAACAATTCTATGGCTCAGTTACAAAGTCCGACTACGTTACACTGCGAGCAGGATTTATACAGGTAATAGTTTCGGAACTTTGTTTTTGTGAGATTTAGGATTTTCGAACTTATACAAGTGAAGCATTTGGACAGGCTTGAATGACAAAACTTATTCTTATCTGAATGTCTTTACATATTACTAGGAACATTGTCGTACCAGGCCTAATTTCAATTTTCATAGATACATGTTGCGGACATTAGAACATGACTTCAAACATATGGTCGGCATAAGGTAAGTTTCATACAAATGTAGGCTACTTAATATCTATTTCATAGTCCAAGCCAACATTGATGTTAAGAACTTGTCTAAAGCTGAAGTTTCTAATTCCTACATGCAGTTGGTACTTGTGGCTGTTTGTTGTGCTTTTTTTGCTGCTCAATCTTGCAGGTGATTTCCTTTCTTTTTATTGTTTTTGTAAATTTATGTACAAAACAGATAGAAACATTCATCAAAATAGAAATATTTCGAAATATTTAGACCTGGCGCCAATTGATGATTAGTATTCCATCGGTGTCGCTACTCGCTCAATATGTGTGTGCGCGCGCTAACTGTTACACATCGAGCAATGTGGCACAACTACAAATATGAACTGATCCGCGAATGCTCGATATTTTTTAATTGCCTATTTTGTATCTCGAAATGTGCAATACTTGTGATATTCTGAGACTTGCTCATATTTGTATATGTTAGTCCGCACATCTCCAACAGTGATATTTTGACATCTATCGTCTAAATTAGTTGGATAAAAGTAAAATACATATTCTCTTGTCGAAAATATTGGACAAACTACTAAAATAATCTCATGAATCCTTATGTGTTTTTTCAATGGTTAGATATTGCATTTTACTAGTAGTTAAACATTGCAGGATGGCATACATACTTTTGGCTATCATTTCTACCTCTGATTGTAAGTTTAGCTCTCTTTCCGAATCTGATAGCATTCCTATTCTTCATACAAAACACAACATGATACAACAGTGCATTGTGGCAGTTACTGCTTCTTGTTGGAGCTCACCTGGAACATATTATTACTCGCTTAGCCAGAGGAGTTGCAGAAAGGAACACAGCGGAGGGTCAAGCAGCACCTGTGAAACCTTCTGATGATCATTTTTTCATGGGACATCCTAGATTTATTCTTCACTTGATTCACTTCATTTTATTTCAAAATTCATTCGAAATCGCCTTCTTTGCTTGGATCTTGGTAAGTCAATAGCATTACCACTACCTGTCACTACACTATGTGTGCGTGTGTGTGTGAAAGCTCTACCGAACAAAATAACTGGACATACTACGTCTATCAAGTTGACGATTCGAGACTTGGTGGATATAAATTGTAACACTCTGCAACTTTTCTGACCAGACATCATATGGATTCCATTCATGCATAATGGAAAAGACTATTTATATCGTCCCAAGACTTGTCATTGGGTAAACTTTCATTCCTTAACTTCCTTACAAGTGTTTAAGTTTCTTGCCATATAAACCTACTCTTTGCACAGGTTTGTAGTCCAAGTGCTCTGTAGTTATATCACCCTGCCTCTATATGCTCTTGTGACTCAGGTACAAAATTTTTAAGAACTTCATCTAAAGTATATTCATTTAAAAGCTTAAGCTATTAGATCATTTGGCCATATCATTATCAGTTGTCTTATGTGCTATTTCAATGCAGATGGGTTCTCAATTCAAACCAGGCATATTCGATGAGGGTATCCGTAGCCTTGTTGACAACTGGGCGAGTGGACATAGACATGATAGCTTGACGAGCATGCCTTCCAGCATTGATACAAGTCAGATAAATAGATTAGAAAGAGAACCATACCATGGTGTCCCCGTCGAGGAGCAAGAAAGAATAATTAATCAAAGAATTATCTCCTCAGCAATTGAACTATTTCCTTCCAGTCAAAATCATGAAACTTTCTCTTCGTAAAGTGAGACTTTCTCACCAACATTGTCCTCTTCTACATCTAAGCTATTCAAGACAATGACACAAAGGTTTAACAAATCAGAAAAAGCCCATTTCACTGTTTTGAATTACAATTACTCTAATATGCTTTACATATCTTTTTCTATAGTTACAACCAAGGGATCATTTAAAATAAACACCTTCATGCTATAACATTATTTACACCCTAGCAATCTATGGCACATTTGCGCTATAATACTGATGATGGAAAACTAAGATGTTTAGGCCGTTCAAGTGGAAGCTTTTCCAGTTCAGCGGTGTGATGATCAGCTATAGAGGATTCTGCTCGGTCTCTCTCTGCACTTTCAAGTTCATTTAGAGTTCTTTTTGCATAAATTGTAAATGCAACTGTAGTAATAATAGCAATTATCATTGAGATAACATTATATATGATTTCCACTACTGTCAATTCATGGTTCCCATACTGAACGTCTGCCAATGTCCTTATCAACCGTCCACTGCATTGAATAAAAGGGATCAGAGATTAAGAAAAATCTTTGCAAAATACATGGTAGCAGTTAAAACAAGCCAATCACTTTATAGGGTCTACTAAATCATTTAGAACTCATTGACCGAATTAGTGCCCAAAATTGTAAAAGCCATGTAAAAGATACATAAGCACAAACTGAAATCACATATGAATCAACTTCGTAATGGAAAAGTAAAACAGTGAACTGACCTATAGATGTATATGTAAGCTTCTGGAACCATTCCAGCCACTGAACCCCACAAATATGGCCAAAACCGCATACTTGTCACTACAATTGCATAGTTAAAAATTGTGTACGGAAATGGCGATACTCTAAATAATGCGACGACTTTGAATTGATATAACCAGCTTCCCTCCCCAGCTAGTCTAATCATAGCAGCTTTTTGTGGCCATCTTTTCAACCATTGCTGCACAATGATGAGAGATCGGAATTATAAGAAAAGAGAATCAGGAGGTAAAACTGAAGAGAGTGCACCAGCAAGTGGACTAGCATCTTACATGAATTTGTTCTCGAAATAGTAAACCAATCATGTAGGGGAGAACCATCCCAATAGTTGTGCCAACCATGATTATAACAAAGCCTAGACCATACCCGAAAATCATGCCAGACAACCACATCGAAGGACCAGAAGGTATTAAGAAAACAGGAAATAGGGCAAGAGATGCAACAAGTACGAGTGCAAGAACCGGACGACCAAAAGCAGTGGCTTCCCACTGCATCATTGGAACAAGAATCTACAGCAGATTCAAAGAAGCAGCAGATTAGGTCGGGCAAAACGATAGAACCGTGTCAGTGTTGCAATTTATAGAAACATTACATTTCCGTCCTGCATACTTTTTCCCTTTCTTAAGAAGATTATATATTTTGACATAAACTAAAGTCAACTATACATATACACTTCAGAAAATTGACTTTTTTTAGGAATGCCACCTAATTTATATTGCTACAAATGCTAAAGGGGACAACTATCGAGGGAGTGTAATAATACTAAACAATATCAATGATGTATAAGATATTTCCTCTTTTAAACCCCAAAAGTGGTGGAACTTAAAGCTCTAGTCGCTGTGAGCAGAGAGGTGGTACCTTTCAAAAGTGGCTCTCTGGGTCAATTTTAATAATTGGTAACAGAAGTCTACACTTAATTTCTGTGTTTTTACCATTCTCCCTAATTAGGATAAGTTATGTCTTGTTCTTCAAATTTCAAATCGAAATCTTCGGTGCAATACGATATATTCTTCAATATTCGGTAATATATAATTTCATAGGTTCTTTCCAGAAAGTCAACTGTATGTGCTGTAAGCTTACAGAAATTGGTAAAGAAGGTCATCCTCAACTTAACTTTTTTCTTCACTTCAAAATTTTACAAGTAAAACCACTTTGAATTAAAGAAATGTCAACTATGACATTAGTTTGTACTTTGTAGTCATGGCACAAAAAGACAAAGGAAATATCAATGAAAGTAGAGTAGCTGCAATTGTGGGGTGTTGAGTGAAAGCATATGCTTACTTTGATACTTATATTTCTTGCTCTCCTACCTATGCATATGACTATTGCAACAATTTTATTGGCAGGGACTATAGCAATTAGCAACTACACGATATCAAATTAACAAGAAAAGACAACTAAAGGGTGCACTAGTGCGACATAAATCTCAGACATGTTGTAAATCGTAAGTGAGAGATAAGTACTAACCTTCTCGAACAAAAATGGCACTCCCCATTTTAAGAAAATAAGAAGAGCTACAATGGTAATCAAGCACAATATAATGGCCTTGATCCACCAGTTGAAAGATCTAATTCTTGGTTGTGAACGAGGCTGTAAGATATCAGCATCCAGTGTTCTTGGTTCACTGGATATCACCAACCTTACATATTCGCTGTCCTCCATTGCTCGTGTCACATTATGTTCAGTGTCTTTCTTTGCTTCATTCGAGTCTGCCATCTTAGTTGAGACACCAAGAGCGTCTTCAATGAAAATAGAATCTGGGACTGTGAATACTGCAGATTAAACTAGTTATAGGACAGGAGTTATAGATCATTGTTCACCTCTTAGAAGAATATTACTTAAAAATAAAAGGCAGCATTCTTGTTCTCAGATCAAAATTGACATATATTTCCATTTGATGGCTAATCAAGCAACTCAAATAAGATTTGTTAAATATGGTCCAAATTTGGTTTGATAAGAAACTTTGGAGACATTAAGATATAAACCAAGTGCAGCATATAATCCTTTAATAACAACAGGAACTTGAAGTATCTACTATCTATATAAGATTTTCTGCAATTATGTCTTATGACTGAAGCCCTGTGGCAGTACAATGGGGTTGTTCTCTCTCTCTCTGTTTTCGGGACAATGTTTTTCTCCTCTTCCATAAGAGAGGGCAAAGGAACAAATGCAAGATGCAAACTAGGAAACAATAGACTTCGCCAGGAATTCAGGAACGACAGGTAACTGCCAGTTTATGTAACTCCCCTTATGGTAAAGGAAAATGATTTGGCTTCGCATTCCCCCCTGGTTAGTAAATTAGATGAAATTGAACCTTAAGTGGGCTACACATTAATTCTCTTTAAAACTGGTCTGTACTAAACTTATGTAACTCCCGTCTAATTTAGGACAGCACATCATCATGGGAACTCGGGGCCACCATGCCTCTACAGGGTCTTAATCATATCTTATACCCGAATACCTTATCACCTCAAACAGGCATAAGGAAAGTAAATTCAGTCATTTCTACTCTTCCTCAGGATATCCAAACGCTATGCGAAGGTCCTTAGTGCATGTTCATGAACTTCCCTTAGCCATTGAGGATCAAATTTGCACTCTATTGAGGATCAAATTTGCACTCTTAGTAAAGTTCTATATATAAAATGTGGAACTTCAAGAATCGCTGATAGTCCTTGGGTAACTTCTACACTCACTTGCTCCTGTGCCAATTGTTTATTGACTTGGATTCAACATGGACTTACAGTATGAACAAGTTATTTTATTTTTAAATTATTCTTTGAATTGCGAACTCCTAACTTGTGTTTGGCTAGCGCTTAGCATTACTTTGGCAGGACTCTAGGAGGACCAGAAAAATCAAGAAAAAAGAAACAGAAAACTAATCTTTTATGATATAAACTGAAGTTCTCAAACATTTACTTCAAAAATTTGTTCATTATTACTTCACAAATCTGTATATTATAATTTAACATAGTTCTCATTTGTCCATCTTCCGTCACACTCTCTCGCCCTTCTATAGCATAATCACCTCTGCTTCACTACCTCACATTTTATTTCTAAAAACAAAAAGATATACCAAATGTATAAGAGGAATTCATCTACTCCGAGGTAATGATGTCTTCCAGATTAACATAAAAAGTCCGAAATTTCCACTTCAGGTTTCTTCTATAGATAAGCCTACTACAAAATATCATCAACCTTACAAACATTGTTATAACGGAAGCAAGAAAGATTATATGCAGAAGAGAAATAAGTTTATAGATTTGAGAGGATAAACTGATTACAGAGGTTTTTTCAGATGTTTTTACAATCCCTACATGCATATCTATTTATAGACACAATTCTAAGGGTTAGGTGTGGTAGGTGGGGGTAGGTGGTGCCGCCGGAGGAACAGTGGTGCCGCCGGAGGAACAATGGTCAAGGTAGGTGGTGCCGCCGGAGGAACAGCGGTGCCTCCGGAGGAACAGTGGTCAAGTCATTTTAACAAATCTCCACCTTGACTTGAATCCTCACAAATAACAGATAACTGATGTACCAAACGCATCATAATAATGCCAGATGTACCAGATAACAGATCTCCACCTTGACTTGAATCTTCTAAAAAAAACAGATAACAGATGTACCAGACGCATCATAATAATGCCAGATGTACCAGATAACAGATCTCCACCTTGACTTGAATCCTCTCACAAAAACAGATAACAGATGTACCAGACGCATCATAATAATGCCAGATGTACCAGATAAAAAAAAACTCTTCCAGATGTACCAGATAAAAAAAAACTCTTCCAGATGTACCAGATGCATCATAATAATGTCAGATGTATCAGATAAAAAAAACTCTTCCAGATGTACCAGATAAAACTCTTCTGCCTCAGATTTTGCCCTCAAAAGGGCAGTCAACAACTCCGAACATTTAGCAAGTTCAAACAATGTTGAAACTTGCTATGTGGAACCGGCTTGGTAAGCATATCAGCTGGGTTATCAGCAGTACCCACTTTTCTCACCTTAATTCTCGTTTCACTTCTTAGAAAATGATATCTCACATCTATGTGCTTAGTCCGCTCATGATGGACTTGATCCTTGACTAAACAGATTGCACTGAGACTGTCACAAAATACCGTAGCCTGATCATGATGTAGACTCAGATCGCTGACCAATCCTTTCAACCAGATTCCTTTTGTGGCTTCTGTCAATGCCATGTACTCTGCTTCTGTAGTAGACAAAGTCACTGTAGGTTGCAGAGTAGCTTTTCAACTGACAATCGAACCACCCAGAGTGAAAGCATAACCAGTAATAGATCTTCTACTGTCAACATCTCCAGCATAATCAGAGTCTGAAAACCCTGTCACCAAACACTCAGTATCACCTCCATAAATGAGACCAACATCAGACGTACCTTTTAAGTACCGAAATACCCTCTTCACAGCTTGCCAGTGCTCCTTGCCTGGATCACCCATGAACCTACTAACAATACTGACAGACTGTGCAAGATCGGGTCTAGTGCAGACCATTGCATACATCAAGCTTCCTACTGCACTAGCATAGGGAACTCGAGACATGTACTCTTTTTCCTCAGCAGACTTATTACATGTCACTGCTTCTTTGTAAGTGAATGGCTCATCAGAGATAGGATCCACCTCTTCAGCTACCTGTAGTGCATATGCCACCATATCTTCAAAACCATATTTCTTTGGAGGCACTCCGTACTTAGCTCTCCTCGATCGATCAAGAGCCAAACTGTGCTGATTTACTACTGGTACTGATGATTCTGATTCTGACTGTGGTTGTTGAACTTCTTATTGTGGTTCACTCTCATCTTGAGTGACTTCCTGCTCCACCTGTTTCTCAACACCACCACTTTCTGTGTAAGGTCCACGATTTATCAGATAACATGCTGTACTAACTACTTCTGCCCAGAATCGTCTAGTTAGTCCAGCATTAGAGAGCATGCACCTAGCTCTCTCCAGAAGTGTCTAATTCATACGCTCTGCTACACCATTCTTCTGCGGTGTATCCCTGACTGTATGGTGCCTAGAAATCCCTTCATTCTTACAGAACTCATCAAACTCAGATGAGCAAAATTCCAGACCATTATCAGTTCGCAGCCTCTTAATCTTCTCCGAGGACGCGACAGCAACAGAACCTGATAACGTAGAACCTTGAAGAAGATACAAGGTACCACGTTTAACACCTTTCAGAACCACATCAGAACCCTTGCAGACATGTAAAACTCCACCTTCACCTTTAAAACTGAAACCCTTGCTGTCTAACATACTCAAAGATATCAGATTCTTTGTCATAAGTGGAACATGCCTAACATCATTCAATGTGCAGAATTTACCATCATGTGTCCGAATTTTAATCGAGCTTATTCCAACCGTCTCACAAGCAAAACCGTTAGCCATAGAAATCTTGCCACCGTCTACTCGCTCGTAGGTTGTAAACCACTCCCTGCGCGGACATATATGATAAGACGCTCCAGAATCAAGAATCCACACATCAGAGTGATGTGTGTCCTTGACAGCAACTAGAGCAATATCTTCTTCAGAATTAGCATCAGCTACAGCAGCAGTTCCTGTAGCAGCATCATGTTGCTTCTTTTTCTTGGGACAGTCGGATTTCCAGTGTCCCTTCTCTTTACAGTAATTGCAGACATCATTAGCTCTCGAACCCTTAGAAGCTGGTTTCTTGGATTTATACTTCCCCGACTTTCCATGTCCGGTACTCCCGCTAGCTACCAACCCAGCAGCATGATTATCTGCACCTGTACCAGCCGCCTTATGGCGCAGCTCTCTAGAATGAAGAGAAGATCTAACCTCCTCTAGAGAAATAGTATCTTTACCAACAATAAACGATTGCACAAAGTTCTCGTACGATAATGGTAAAGAAACTAACAGAATCAAAGCAGCATCCTCATCTTCAACTTTAACATCAATATTACGCAATTCTAATAAAATTGTGTTTAATTGATCTAAGTGATCTCGAAGAGGCATACCTTCCTGCATTCGAAGACTAAACAGACGTTGCTTCAGCAACAACTTGTTTGTTAAAGACTTCGTCATGTAGAGACTTTCAAGCTTCAACCACAGACCAGACGCGGTATCCTCCTCCGCGATTTCAGTAATAATATCATCTGCAAGACACAACAGAATTGTTGAATGTGCCTTTTCTTCCAGAATGGCCATCTCAGCGCTTGTAGAAGCAGCCGTTTTTGTGTTCAACGGCGCCCAGAGCCCCAGTTGTTTTAACAGGGCACGCATCTTGATTTGCCACAGACTGAAACTATTTCTCCCAGTAAATTTGTCGACCTTAACGTTAATACCACCAGACATCTTTCTCCCAGAACCGTATATGTGAACAGTGCCCGTGAATAGTGCCTGTGAACAGTGCCCGTGAACAGTACCTGTGAACAGTGCCCGTGAACAGTGCCCGTGAGCAGTACCCGTGAACAGTACCGTATGAACAGTGCCCGTGAACAGTGCCGTATGAATAGTACCGTATGAACAGTGCCGTATGAATAGTACCGTATGAACAATGTCGCCTTCTCCGATGATGGCCAGTGTCGTCTTCTTCAGTGGTGAACAATAACTCCGCCTGGACAGTGTCGTCTTCTCCGGCGATGAACAGTAACTCCGGCGAGCTTAAAAAAAATTCCGGCGAAAAATTTTACAGCAGTTTCAACCAAAGCTCTGATACCAATTTGTTATAACGGAAGCAAGAAAGATTATATGCAGAAGAGAAATAAGTTTATAGATCTGAGAGGATAAACTGATTACAGAGATTTTTTCGGATGTTTTTACAATCCCTACATGCATATCTATTTATAGACACAATTCTAAGGGTTAGGTGTGGTAGGTGGGGGTAGGTGGTGCCTCCGGAGGAACAGTGGTGCCGCCGGAGGAATAGTGATCAAGGTAGATGGTGCCGCCGGAGGAACAGTGGTGCCGCCGGAGGAACAGTGGTCAAGTCATTTTAACAAACATTCTGAGAACCAATAATTACATGACTCTTTTTTTTTTTTTTTTTTTGACGAAATGCAGGAGATTATATTAATAAATCAAACCAATTCAACATAAAATAGTGGGACAAACCCCCGACTGTCGATACGACGAGGTTGAAAAACAAATAAATTGTTTTCTCATCGTTTAACAAAATGAACTTAAAAGTTCTTGAATCTAAAAATGAATTCGAAGACATCCGAAGCGATCCAAACCGTGCCAACATCCCTGAAAGCAACGGTGTTACAATTGACCACGTCACGTAGGATCCGTTGATACCCCGGTGTTCAGAAACCTCAGTTGGAATTCCACTCCAGCTATCTACATGCCGGATACCAGCTATAGACATGCCGAAAATGGGAACCCCCAAGGATGAGCAATACCCCAGCTATCTACATGCCGGATAACAACTATAGACATGCCGGAAATAAAAACCCCCAACAGATGATGAACAATCTTTGTTTGTGACTGGTGAGCTTTTGCAAAAATCGTCAGCTTCCCAATTTCGATGCGGACATTCCAGATCCCCCAAAGTATCAGCAAAATCATTCTTAGCAGATCTGATCTGTTGCAGATCATAACACAAACCAAGCAAATCAAACCAACTTTCACGAGGAGAGAAAAACAAACTCTCACAAGAGGAGAGAAATAAACCCAATTAATGGGTAAGCAAACCAAATACTCACAATCTACACAAAAGGAGATTGATTATTGAAAGAAAACAAAAAACTGGACAATAAAAGGGCCTCCAGTCGGTGGATAAACCACCGCCGGAGGAGTAAAGGTTGAAGACGACGACGAAGGGGGAAGCTGGAAATTCTAATACTCGTGCACACATGTTTCACTAAAACTGGAACCCTGGACTCTAGTTAATGAGGGAAAAGGGGTATCAATTAGGCCATGTCTAAAGCATGTCCTCAATATCATCTACAAACATTTTCTTGTTTTTCACATACACCTCCCCAACTCTTGAAACCCCACTACAAAATTCAATCTTGACACCTACACACGGAGAGAGAGAGCGCTACAAATTCAAAAGGGCATGCATAAAATTGATCAAGATCACACAAAACAAGCTACATAAAAACTAATCACAAAACACAGAGAACAAGAAAAGGGCTCATGGGCCATGTTCAAAAACTTACAAGAAAGTGTTGAAATCACCACCACCGCAAGTCACCTGACTCCGGCAACTCTGAATATTTTTCTTCTTTCAAGAAATGAAAGCCGTTGAACCAAGAAAGTACTTTTGCTTAACTTTTAACACATGTTTTGTGCTGTTTTTTTGAACAATGCTATAATATACAAGGCAGGATATATATAAAATTATACTAGTACAAAGCATAAAAGTATAATATAATAATTATGGGGATTGAAAACTGGCATAGAGAGGGAGGGCTAATGGGGGGATGACCTGTCAACTTTAGTTGCACCAACTAATAAAACAGTTCCACTATTCTTGCCTGGTCTCTGTGCGTGTCTGCGGTTATTCGCTGGGACTTTAATAAGCATTATTATAACTTATTAAGTTAATATAATAAATTATCCATTATCATGACATGGCAAATGGGGTAAACAGATCGGTTTCGGATCGGATTTGCTTCGGATCGGATTCACTTTCGGTTATGATATATTTATAGCCCGTTTAATTTGGATCGGATATGATTCGGTTCGGATCCACTTTCGGTTAAGGTATATTTTTGAGACTGTTCGGTTCGGATCGGATCTAATTTGGTTCGGGTCAAACTCGGATTAAAATCAGATAAATTTTGGATTAAGATCGGATCGGATTCTGTTTGGATGTAGGAAAATTCGGTTTTCCCAAATTTTTAAAAAATAAAAAATTATTTTGGTTTAAGATCTTAGTAATGAACAACTAAATTGACTAATATTAGTAACAAGTGCTTTTGTCACGGACTGTTGTTTCGATTTTTTTAAAAATAATTCTCGAAATCCAACCATACGGATGTTAAAATAAATCTAATTTATTGATGTTTCTAAATTTTTAAAAAATAAAAAATTATTTTGTTTTGAGATCTTAGCAATAAACAACTAAATTGATGGGTACCACTTATTAGTGACTAGTGCTTTGTCACGGATCATTCTTCCTATTTTTTTTAAAAATAATTCTCGATGATCTAACCCTACGGATGTTAAGATATATCTAATTTAATGATGTTCCCAAATTTTCAAAAAATAAAAAATTATTTTGGTTTGAGATCTTAGCAATAAATAACTAAATTGACTAGTACTAATAACTAGTACTTTGTCACGAACTTTTGTTTCAATTTTTTTTACAAATAATTCTCGACGATCCAATCGTACAGATGTTAAGATATATCTAATTTATTGATGTTCCCAAATTTTCAAAAAATAAAAAATTATTTTGGTTTGAGATATTAGCGATAAATAACAATATTGAGTAGTACTAGTAATTAGTGTTTTGTCACGGACTGTTATTTCAATTGTTTTAAAAATAATTCTCGATGATCCAACCGTACTGATGTTAGGATATATATAATTTATTGATGCTCCCAAATTTTCAAAAAAAATAAAAATTATTTTGGTTTAAGATTTCAACAATAAACAACTAAATTGACCAATACTAGTAATTAGTGCTTTATTACGGAATTTTGTTTCGATTTTTTAAAAAACTAATTCTGGACGATCTAACCGTACTAATGTTAAGATACATCTAATTTATTGATGTTCCCAAATTTTAAAAAAATAAAAAATTATTTTGTTTTGATATCTTAGGAATAAACAACTAAATTGACTAGTACTAGTAACTAGTGCTTTTGTCACGGACCGTTGTTTCGATTTTTTTAAAAATAATTCTCGACGATCCGACCATACGGATGTTAAAATAAATCTAATTTATTGATGTTCCCAAATTTTCAAAAAATAAAAAATTATTTTGTTTTGAGATCTTAATAATAAACTAAATTGATGGGTACTACTTACTACTTACTAGTAACTAGTGTTTTGTCACGGATCATTCTTCCTATTTTTTTTAAAATAATTCTCGATGATCTAACTGTACGGATGTTAAGATATAGCTAATTTAATGATGTTCCCAAATTCTCAAAAAATAAAGAATTATTTTGGTTTGAGATCTTAGCAATAAACAACTATATTGACTAGTACTAATAATTAGTACTTTGTCACGAACTTTTGTTTCAATTTTTTTTACAAATAATTCTCGATTATCTAATCATACGGATGTTAAGATATATCTAATTTAATTATGTTCCAAAATTTTCATAAAATAAAAATTATTTTGGTTTGAGATCTTAGCAATAAACAACTCAATTGACTAGTACAATAACTAGTACTTTGTCACGAACTTTTGTTTCAATTTTTTTTTACAAATAATTCTCGACGATCTAATCGTACAAATGTTAAGATATATATAATTTCTTAATGCTCCCAAATTTCAAAAAATAAAAAATTATTTTGGTTTAAGATTTGAGCAATAAACAACTAAATTGACCAATACTAGTAACTTGTGCTTTATTACGGAATTTTTTTTCGATTTTTTAAAAAACTAATTCTGGACGATTTAACCGTACTAATGTTAAGATACATCTAATTTATTGATGTTCCCAAATTTTAAAAAAATAAAAAATTATTTTGTTTTGAGATCTTAGCAATAAACAATTAAATTGACTAGTACTAGTAACTAGTGCTTTGTCTCGAACTTTTTATTCGATTTTTTTAAAAATAATTCTCGACCATCCAAACATACGGATGTTAAGATATATCTAATTTATTGATGCTCCCAAATATTTATACACATGTAATTGCATTGGTCATGAAGCTGGATTACCATGATTTTTTGACTAAACATGGTGTTCCATCATAATTAACTGCGATATAGTAGATTTGGATGCAAAAATGGTATAGAAATTTATATTGTGTGATGATTTTACTTTTGTTTGTAGTAGATGTTATGCCAATTCAACAAGATAATAAGGATGTTAAGGTAGGACTCAGGATTTTTTCTCTGAAACAGTAATTTAGTGGGTGTGGCGTGTGGGTGCATTATATAGATGGGCTAATTTACGTATTTCTTTTTAATTTACATGCAATATAAAATAAATGGTAATTAATTTTAAATGTCATTCAAGTGCAATTGAAGTGACATAAGATGTCAATCTGGGATACTTGTTAATTTTATTTGTAAATTCAATGATAATTAAAATTAAATTTTCTAATATATTTTTATTATATATTTCTTTTTGAAGTTAGCTTTTAAGGATGCCAATTACTAAAATATTTTTCAAAACAAGGGTGTCAAAAATGATGTGAAAGAGAAGGAATATAAAAAATAATATTTTTAATTATGTGCTAAAAATTGACATCTTGTGAATGTTACCAACCATTAGAAAGGTTTTTATCAAAAAATATCTTCAGATTAACCTCTGAATTCTTATTTTCTTAAATTGACTGTAATATTTTAAATAGAAATTACTAAAAATATTTTAATGTAGAAGTTATTCTCAAAATTCATTCATCAAAACAAGTAAATTTTTGTTCACCTTCCAAATTTATTAGAACGTATACTCAACTGTAAGATATATACATTTAATTATTTAAAAAATATTTATTTTAAGGAAAGAAAAAAATGATCATAAGATCTCATTTATTTATGTTTATTTACCTAAAATACTCATTTTCAGAAAATATTAACCAAACTACTTATTTTGATCAGATGCTCCATTTGCAATTAAGTATCCGAAATATATTACTCACTCAATGGAGCATAGGAATGATACTCCATTCTCAGATATTCAAATATTCCAATGAAATATCTGACCTCATACTTTACCGACTTGATATTCCAATAATAGTGATGTATATTTCTGATTTTACTTTAAAAATCATGCAATCATTCTAATACTTCATTATCAATGAAATATCTGATAAATATTTAGGATGAATATTTAGAATCATATTTATTGAATATTAATATTTTGATAATACTGTATTAAAAATTAAGTATTTTTAACCTTAATCGAAAGGGAAAAAACAAGAATATAGCAATGTCAAACAAACACGGTAACTAACAATTTTCTCGTTACAAGGTAAAGACTAAAGAGACAATGTGTGGCATATTTCACATTTGGTTGAGGACGTGCTATAAAAATTTTTCATCAGTAATCAAATATATCATAATTAAAAGTAACTTACAATCAAGTGCAATACTACAACTAGAAATATTCAAAAAGCCCAAAACCTAAAATTCTATTTGATTAGGAAATGTACTTGAAAATTTTGGTCTGAAAAAAGCCATATCCAGTTTGATCCGGTCCACGGGCCTTATACAAGCCTACTTTTCATTAAATTCAGCCCGATCCGAAGCCCAAAAAACCCGAATAAAAGCTCGAAACCCGAAAAATCCGGATAAAATCTGAACACCGAAAATGCTCGGATAAAAGCCAGGTACAATTCGGAAGTCCGATTTTTTTGAAAAACCCGAATAAAAACTCGAATTTTTATAAATAAAATTTAAAAATATGTAATATTTTAAATAATTTCATAAAACATTAATATATAAGTTTACAAAAGTTAGATAAAAATATAATTTTTTTTGATAAAATCTAAAAATATGTAATATTTTTAATAATATTAAAATTATTGATATAAAAAAAATTCAAATAAAGCCTGATCCGAAAAACTATTTGCACATAAGTGCAATGTACGCAAAACCACGAACACGGATAATCAATTTAGCCATTTCCTGAAAATCATTCAGATTAATTAATTTTCAAGTATGTTGTTATGTTTATGTGATAACTAGTTTTATAGCCGTGCAAGGTACGGGCTTGCTCTTGTATGTATATATAACCAAAAAATATATTCTCAAAACTGATATTTAGCATAGTGATAAAGAATCTCGCTTCTAAGTTAGAGGCAATGAGGTTAATTTTCCTTAAAAACAATTTTTTTTATCATTAATATAATATAGGGGGGTAATTTAGCAATTTCATGATAATTAAATTGTCTCATGATATATTAAGGGGGGAAGGATGTAATATCCCAACTCAAAATTTGGCTATTAAATTACTATATATTAGATTTAAAGTTTTAAATTTGGAATATTTTATTTATTTAACATATAATTATTAAGGCCAAAATTTTAGTAATGGGCTCACATATATATACTTAAATACATGAGGTCCATGCAGCGCATGTCTTTGTATTAACATTAACAGCAAGGTAATAATATTATGTGAATTTATTGGGTCTAGTTGAATCAAGCCCAATATGACAAATGGATGCACTATCAGTTGGTAAGTATATTTGTAGGAAGAACCACTCACCTTAGTCCCAATCGATGTGGGACAAATGCGAGAAGATTAAAGGAACCAGCAACTAGGTTCTTATTTATTTATTTTTCTTATTTATTTATTTTTAGTATAAGTTGATTGCTAAGTTTCCTTATGAGGTTAAAGGGAGATAAATAATTTCACGCTTTCTGAGAGGTAAAGAAAATTTGTTAACATGTTTTAAAAGCCTTAGAAATTAAGACCAAGGTGAAAATGCAAACTTTAATGCATTTTTGTTTGTATAAATTATTCAACGTACTCGGTTTTATAGATACTCCAAAGGAAGCCCTTTCTATTTTATTCGATGTGGGACAAATAAACTTGTCCCAACAGTAAACACTTGCAAGTGTATATGTCTCTTAAGTTCAAAATTGATTTAGGGTTCTGATTGTATAGCAAAAAGAAATTATGCGCTTGTTAGTATATTCAAGGTGGAACAAAGGAAGATCATTCTTCACGCACTTGCAGACATTCAACTATTAACAAAAGAGAAACTCAAGTGCTGAAACAAAATCCACCCTCTAAGCAAAAATTTAGATTTTAAAATCGGTTCTCTTGGCTTTAATAAGAGCCGAAAGCAAAGGCAAATGTGTCTTGGTGTTGCATGTTACTCATTCAAGGCTCATACTTATTATTTTATATATAGGAAGGAATGTTTATATAGAGGAAGTAAGTCATTTTGTTTTACAACTTCTCGAGGTGGGACAAAAGGAGAAAAAAAGAAGAAGATAATTATGAGAAAAGCAAAGCTTCCCTCTTTATAAGTTGATTGCTAAATCATGTCTTGATTATGTGTTTCCGAGATCGCATTTACATTTAAAATTTTAGAGCGTTCAATTTATCTCAGCTCGGTTAGAACCGAGGCGAAGGTTTGTTTGTTAATAAACCTTTGTTCAAATGACTTGAGACTTGCTCCTTTTATAAACTCCAAGGGAAGTTCTAGTTTAAATCCCTCGATGTGGAATACAACATAGGATGTAAAAGAAATGCATTTCCAACCCAAGTGTTCCGAGCGATTCTGGTTTAGAAAGCAACATTTGCCTTGCTTAGATTTTTTTTAAAACTTCAGTTATACGGGTTCCAAGTAGAGTCGGTGTAAGAGTTAAACTCAAGTTATTAGGCTCGAAAGCAAAGCTATATTGCAAGTTAGTTAAATAGCTTGACTCTTTTACTTAGATTATATAGATTCGAAGAAGAATTCCACTATCAAGTTTTCGATGTGAGGCATTGGCCTGGCTGATTCTTAATAAGGTTATGTAAAAGAAGTGGTGGAACAAGTAGGAATTTTCCTACAAGTTGTAAACATCCAAAAGTTATCTGGTATTAAACATTAAACATCCTAACACATGAATCTAACACATTCTATATGAGTTCCAAGTCCAAGAAACCCACACTATGGTTTAGTTAAAAAAATTTATACTCAGAGTTATCATATTAGCTCTTATGGAGAAGCCAAATTGTTAACAAAGGTGAGCCACCATTAACTTAACTAAGTTGAGAAGAGAGACTTTATTTAGAGAAGGGAGGAAAGTTGGTTCCACACCTTATCCATGTGGGATCAAAGGGACAGATGGAAAATAGTAGAACTACAATACCACATTGATCACGAAGACCAAGTTAAGTAAGAATATATAGCACAATTAGAGCTGTTACAGTAAAGCAAATGCACCACACCGAGTAGATGAGAAGGAAACATAGCTGGGTTTTCTATAAATAAGTTAGTTTTAAGTAATTTCGGTGAATTGGCTTTAGAAGGAATCAAGAGGCCGAGAAAGGAAAAGCTTTGCACCAATAAGTTTCTTTTGCTCTTACTTTGTTTAAGTTTTATTAATATTTATTTATTATATTATATTAGAATTAAGTAGAGATTATGATGGTGGATAAGCTAAAGAAAATGTGCTTTATTAATTATAGTGTTAATATGAACAATATTTTAGAATGCGAAAATGAGGCTGAAATTATTGGGAATTCAAACTAGTATTAAGGATTTGAAGCGGTAAAAGGTAAGTATATATTGTTTTATTTTATTCTAAAAGCAAATATGCATTGATTTTGTTTTAAATTGGTTGGAACGTATTGAACGTTAAGTTGAGTTACGTTATTTATTTACGGATATACAAGTAAATTATTTGTATGATTTCTGTTGATGGTGATGATACTCATTGATCGGGTATTATTCAAACTTGATGGTTATTCAGTCCTAAGATGGTTTATACACATAAGTAGCTAATATTGTTGTTAGCTATGAGGTGATGAGATTATTGTAGTATGTTGAATGATAATTGTTGGCTATTGTTCCGGCTAGCAACTATGTTGTTGAGTTGGCTAGTCAATTGTTATGACTAGTAGTTATATTTGGATTAAGATTGTGATAATTCAAGTGGAACGATAATTATTCGACTGAGTTTAACAACCCATTTTATGGGGTATTGATAATGAAGATTACCGAAAGGTAAGTTAAGATAGTTTGCCTGAAGTGCGTCTGGAAATACGAATGGATCCATTTCGTGGTTACGAAGATTACCGAATGGTAATAGTAAGACAGATGCTCATAATTGCATCTAGAAATGATAAGGTTTAGAGACCTAATAAGGTCGCTCAGTCAAAAGACAAATTCCTCTATGTTAAAGTCATACAAGTTTTCTCTTTTAAATTATAGTCACTTTATGACCTTGTCAATATTTTATATCTTGACATTTATATGTTGGTAAGGTTTTACGAATTGTTGTATCGAAAAATTATTTTTTTATTACTATACACTGCAATATATACTTGCTGAGCTTTCTAGCTCATTCCTGTTATATAAATGACACTTTTCAGGAAAGAACGAGGTAGGTGAAGGATCTAATCCTTCTGGTAGAGGAAAAGGGAAAGCGACTTAGGAAAAAGAAAGGTTGCCTAGAAGAATTAAATGTGAAGTGTATAATAGACATTTTGGTGATAGTATGTAGTATGTACAACTGCGAGAGTAGAACGGTTTCTCTTGTCAGTTCTTTTATATAACTTTGTAATGTAATTATTTATGTAAACACAAGATGTTTATTGTAGAATTTTATTATTGGTTCAAGACCACAAGGTAGTATGACGGCCCCGAGTCGGGTCTTGGTAGGAAAATCCGAGTCGGGGCTGTCACAGGTGGTATCAGAGCAGTAGTTAGGGACCGTAAAAACCCTATAAGTTAAAATATCTTAATAAGGATATTTATGAGGATATTAAGAGGGACCAATTATGGTCTATTTAGTAAGGGTTCTGGTTGGCTAAGGTAGTAGAACTAGAGACGTACCCAAAAGTTAGGTCTTTCATTGGTAGTTGTACTAAGATAAGGATGACACGTATTATGCATACTGTATCATCAATCATATTATGACATGGTTTATTACTTTGTGTAAGGTTATCACGACGGAAGGAAATGGTACAAGACAAAACAATGAAAATGGGGAAGGATCAAATGCGCGTAACATACCTAACATGACTTTAGTGTTGGGTGCAATGAGAAGGTTGGTAGATGCAATGACTCCTGAGCAACATCAAGCTATCTTAAGCGGCACCCCAATACAGATTGGAACGCCTACTGAGATTACAAAGGAAACAGAGAAAACCAAAAGGTGTACTTATAAACAGTTTAGGCATAAAAAGTTTAGGGATGTCGACCCACCAACATTTAGGGGTAAGCCTAATCCACATGTAGCTGATACGTGGGTTAAGGAGATGGAAAGATTTTTCAAAATTTTGGAGTGTCTTGAAGATCAAAAGGTAAAATTTGCCACTCACTCGTTTAGGGGTGAAGCCGTGTTTTGGTGGGATTCTGTGGAGCAGACTGAGGATAAGATGACTTGGAGTAGGTTCAAAGACTTATTCTATGAGAAGTATTATCCTAAGAATGTTCAAAATGAAATGGAGGTGAAATTTCTAAATCTGAAGTAGGAAAATATGTCTCATGAGGAGTGTTAACACAAAATCACGCAAGCATACGTGGTCACAAGTAATATAGATATAAGTCAAGTTCATTCCCACAGAGATCTGGTTTAGGTTTCAATTCAGTTAATGCACCTATGCAACAATGTATGGTTTTTATTCGCTGCTAAGACAATTAACAAATTGGGGTTTGATTTTCTAAAATTAACTAAGGAAGTAAATTAACAAACTAAGAATTGAATTACTTATGCAAGAGAAAACATGGGATCCCAACTTCATTAAATACTTTGCTTAGATCTGATGCCTTTAATCACTATATGCAAGGTTATGATATCTGATCGGACAACACGGAACAAGTACACGCTACCTCTCAGTTTACGTATACCAAACTACCCATACATCCACAAAAGAGATAGAAGATGAATAGACACCAATTATGCTTAGACCCTATATCTCTATAAGATTTGAAAACATAACGGTTTAAGAACAAGTTATCCATAAAGATCACAAAGGGCAGTATAAAGTAGTTCAAATTACACCACGAATCATGTTGATAACAATCATGAACCTATGCTAGCATGACAAGTTCTAAATCTCAAGATCCACTCTCGCTTCACAAGAGATTAACAGATTAGATGTTAGCTACGCATCTAACAATTAAGCATAACAATACTAGGATATCAATAAACATCACACACAGATCTTTAAAGTATAAAAATACTAAAGCTCCATAAATAAATCCGTTAGAATCCCATGACAACGATTAGTTCATAATCGAACCGTTCATCATCATGGGATCTGATGAAACCATAGTAAATAGCAAAGTATTAAAGATTACAAATAAACTAGGGTATGAGTTTAAGAAAACAAATTCGAAATCCAGAGTATCGCCTAATTTAGAAGAATACAAAAGTAGATCTAGATCTCCGAATGCTGTCACGATCTTTCGGGAATCTGTCTCCAAGTATGATTCTCTATCTCTGGCTCTCTCTAAGTTTTTCTAAGTAGTTGGTACGTTTAGAGATGATGGGGTGAGTTTATATGGGCCTAGAAACATTGTCCTCCAAGAAAACAGCCAAAACCCCTAATTAAATTCGAAACAGGACTTTTCGGGACAAAATTTTGGGAATTCCATAATAGCTACCGCGCCGCAGCGTGCCATGACCCGTGCTGCAGCGCTCTTTTGCCCTGTCCACCGTGCCACAGTGCGCATGTGCCACGCCGCAGCGCCCTGCTTGGCTGCCGAATGGATTTTTCCTTGCTATTTCTTCGTTTTGCTTCCGATTCCTTACATTCCTGTTGCAAATGCTTCCATGCTTCATTTCTTTGACTCCAACTCTCCCAAGGATTGTAAGGAAGACTTCGTTCTTCATTAAAAAACTTGAAATCCACACTAAAACCAATAGAAATCGCTATCCCTAACCGACGATTCGAAATCCTGCATAACTAAACGAAACACATCAAAAATATAACAAACTTGAGGCCAAGTGAATCAATTTAAGCCGATATGGAACGCTCCAAGTGGATATAAAATCCACTTATCAAGGAGTATCTCTCTAAGTTCTTAGTTGTCTCGTTTTGCGAAACATCAAGTAGACACGGAAGCTCGCAAGTGTCAGAGGTTTCAGGAAGGTTTAAAGCCATAGATTAGGAGCAGAGTAGCTATGTTGGAATTAGAGGATTTTGATAAGCTAGTGAGTAAATTGAGGATTATTATGAAGGATTGTGAGGAAAGGAATCAATTTTTCAATAATAAGAGGAAAGAACGAGATATGCGTGTAACTAAGAAGGATATGAACCAGAGACCAAAGAAGTTTCAGAAGAGTGATAAGGGGACTAACCAGATGGACAAAATTCCTACTTGTGGAACATGTGGGAAGAATCATTCAGGAGAGTGCATGAAGGGGAGTATCAATTGTTATAAATGTGGGAAGCCAGGACATAAATCATTACAATGCACCGAGACCAATGTGATCACGTGCTATAATTATAAGAAGGCAGGACACATAGCTCTCAATTGTCCATTGAAAAATAGCGGAGGAAATGTTAAAAAGGAAAGCGGGAATGAAGAATCAGGAGCCCTAAAGCCAAAAGCAACTGCAAGAACTTACGCCATGACAACTTATAAAGTTGAGAAATCTAATGATGTGGTGTCAGGTATGCTTCAACTCTGTGCTCAAGATGTCCATGTTTTATTTGATTCCGGATCCACTCATTCCTTTGTGGATATTAAGTGTATGAATAAGTTGAATGTACTTGTTCAAACCTTGGATAAAGAATTACTAGTTAACCTCTCGAATGGGAAGAATTTGTGGGTAGATAAAATTTATAGAGATTGTTCCTTAGTGATTAAAGGACATACCCTTCTAGTAAACTTGTTGCCTTTAGAATTGAGAGCATTTGATGTAATTTTAGGAATAGATTGGTTAGCTAAGTATAAAGCTAACTTAAATAGTGAGAAAAAGAAAATTTGTCTGATTGGGCCAAGCAAGAAGAAAGTGTATTTTAAAGGAGATAAGTTAGAAAAGCCTAATGTTATGGTATCAATATTAAAGGCAAGTAAGATGTTAATGAAAGGATGTGAAGGCTTCTTAGCTTATGTAATGGGAGGAGAGAAGAAAGAGAGTAAAATTGAGGATATTCCAGTAGTTCGAGAATTTTTGGATGTATTTCCTGAAGAGTTACCGGGGTTGCCACCAGAGAGAGAAGGTTAATTTGGTATCGATTTAATACCAGAAGCCCAACCTGTATCTAAGACACCCTATAGAATGGCACCAAAGGAATTAGAAGAACTAAAGATTCAGCCACAAGAATTGTTGGATAAAAAGTTTATAAGGCCTAATGTATCTTCTTGGGGAGCGCCTGTATTATTCGTGAAAAAGAAGGATGGTTCTTTACGATTATGCATTGATTATAGAGAGTTAAACAAGTTGACGGTGAAGAATAAGTATCCTCTGCCACGAATAGACGATCTTTTTGATCAATTGCAAGGAGCTAAGTATTTTTCAAAGATTGATATGCGCTCAGGTTATCATCAATTAAGTGCGAAGAAGGACAGTATCCCATTGACGGTATTTAGGACTCGTTACGGTCATTATGAGTTTGTAGTTATGCCGTTTGGAGTAACGAATGTACCGACAGTATTTATGGACTTAATGAACCGTGTGTTCAAGGATTATCTAGATAAGTTTGTAGTTGTATTTATTGATGACATCCTTATATACTCCAGAAGTGAGAAAGAACATGAGGAACATTTAAGGATAATGCTACAAACCTTGAGAGGAAAACAGTTATATGCTAAATTTTCTAAGTGTGAGTTTTGGTTAAGAAGAGTTAGTTTCCTTGGACATGTAATTTCAGAAGAAGGAATTTCTGTTGACCCTGCAAGGATTGAGGTGATTATGGATTGGGAGAGACCAAAGACAGTAATAGAAATTCGAAGTTTCCTAGGCTTAGCTGGATATTACAGGAAGTTCATTCAAGATTTTTCCAAGATAGCAGACCCGTTAACGAATCTCACGAGAAAAGATATTAAGTTTGTCTGGCCCGACGAGTGTGAGCAAAGCTTCAGCGAATTAAAGAGACGACTGACGTTAGCACCAGTACTCGTATTGCCAGATGGCATTGAAGGTTTTGAGATCTATAGTAATACTTCAAAGAAAGGTTTGGGATGTGTGTTAATGCAACATGGAAAAGTGATCGCTTATGCATCTCGTCAATTGAGAAATCATGAGAAGAATTATCCCACCCACAATTTAGAATTAGCTGTAGTAGTTTTCGCTCTTAAGATTTGGAGGCATTATTTTTATGGAGAGAAGTGTAAGATTTATACGGACCACAAAAGTTTAAAGTATATTTTCTCCCAAAAGGACTTAATATGAGGCAAAGAAGGTGGTTGGAATTGTTAAAAGATTATGATTGTGAGATCTTATATCATTCTGGTAAAGCGAATGTCGTAGCGATGCATTAAGTCGAAAGGAAGTTGGTAGTTGTTCGAATGTTATAGTGGAATCAACTAATCTTGAAGAGCACAATAAGCTTGGAATTAAATTTGTTACGCTAGAATGAAGTAGAAGTTTATTTTATCAGATCGATGTTAGGCCGATGTTATTAGAAAGGATTAAGCAAGCTCAAACAGAAGATGAACGATTGAAGGAAATCTGGAATAATTCGAATTCAGACTTGGGAAGGAAGGATTTCAAGAAGGGAAATGATGATATTATAAGGTTTCGAGATCGAATATGTGTACCATCCGATATAGAGATTAAGAAAGAGATATTATCAAATGCTCATTCGTCACCTTTTTCAGTACACCCTGGATCTACAAAGATGTATAAAGACTTGAGACAATATTTTTGGTGGCCTAAGATGAAGAGAGAAATTTAAGAATGGGTAGAGAGATGTCTAGTCTGTCAACAAATGAAAGCAGAACACCAAAGACCTGGAGGATTATTACAATCATTACCTGTCCCAGAATGGAAATTGGAACACATCACCATGGATTTTGTTCTAGGATTGCCAAGAACACAGAAAAGAAATGATGTTATCTGGGTTATTGTGGATAGGCTAACAAAGAGTACACATTTCTTGGCTATATCTGAAACGTCACCATTAGAGAAATTAGTGAAGCTGTACATTCAAGAAATAGTTAGGTTGCATGGAGTACCTGTTTCAATCGTGTCCGACCGAGATCCTAGATTTATGTCGAGATTTTGGAGTAGTTTCCAACAAGAGATGGGCACCAAGTTGAGTATGAGCACTGCGTTCCACCCTCAAATAGATGGGCAATCAGAACGTACAATTCAAATTTTAGAAAATATGTTACGAGCTTGTGTGCTAGATTTTAGAGGAAGCTGGGAGGAACATTTACCTTTAGTAGAGTTTGCATATAACAACAGCTACCAAACGACAATTGGAATGGCTCCGTACGAAGCCCTATATGGATGTCGATGTAGAACACCATTGTGTTGGGATGAAGTTGGAGAAAGAAGATTATTAGGGCCTGAATTGGTTCGTGTGACTACAGAGAAGGTTAAATTGATACAAAAGAGAATTTTGACGGCTCAAAGTAGACAAAAGAGTTATGCAGATAGGAATCGCCGAGATGTGAGCTTTAAGGAAGGAGATTTCGTGTTTCTTAAGACTTCTCCATGGAAGGGTGTTATGAGATTCGGAAAGAAAGGGAAGTTAAGTCCTCGTTATATTGGACCGTTTGAGATTCTTAGAAGGGTTGGAGAAGTAGCCTATGAGTTGGCACAACCACCAAGTTTGGGTCACATACATGTCGTTTTTCATGTGTCGTATTTAAGGAAGTATGTTGCGGATCCAACACATAATATCGAATATGAGCCAATAGAAATACAGGAAAATCTAAAATACGAGGAATTTCCAGTTGAAATCGTTGATCATCGTGAACAGAAACTTAGGAACAAGACAATATCGTTAGTGAAGGTGATTTGGAGAAATCATAATGTCGAGGAAGCTAC
This sequence comes from Saposhnikovia divaricata, assembly GCA_036435485.1. Taxonomy (NCBI): domain Eukaryota; kingdom Viridiplantae; phylum Streptophyta; class Magnoliopsida; order Apiales; family Apiaceae; genus Saposhnikovia; species Saposhnikovia divaricata. The sequence continues at coordinate 128,414,670 of CM071594.1, read as the reverse complement.
TAGGGAACCCGAAGATATGATGAGATTAAAGTATCCGAACTTGTTCCTCAATTCAGGTACGAATTAAATTTCGATGACGAAATTTTCTTTTAAGGGAGGAAGGATGTAATATCCCAACTCAAAATTTGGCTATTAAATTACTATATATTAGATTTAAAGTTTTAAATTTAGAATATTTTATTTATATTTTATTAGAATATTTTAGTAATGGGCTCACACGTATATAATTAAATACATGAGGTCCAATCATTCAGCCGTGATACAAAAATTGAGGATGGCGAGAGCAACGGAGAAGGGCGAATCTCAATAGTCAAATTCCAACGGGCAGACTAGAGGCGGCAGGTCATTAGAGTCCAAGATTGGAGTCTCAAACGGCAAGGGTGAAAAGTAAATCAAAATGAATCCATTATAGTTAGTTTTATCAAAAACCATGGTATGTTGGTGGATGGAGAAGTTATGCAGGGGGTCGATAGAGGGGATGGCCAAGCATTAAAAGATGCCTTGAATCAAATTCACTGGAGAAGCCTTCGCAAAGCTGAGAACACAAAAAGTCAGGCCAATAATAGGTCAAGCCACTGTTCTTATTTGGAGGCTGCTATGAATCCTTGGAACCGTACTTCTCCTAAGGTGAGGGTGATTAATAAGTGGAATCAGTTTAGAGCTAAATTCAGAATGGATAAAAACAACACTACTGAGGAATTGAGATGTACCATTTTCATCTCTAAGATTCCTATTGATACATCTGCAAAAGAAATTTGGGATCTATTCAAAGATTGTGGGAAAGTTTATGACATCATTCTCCCTAGGAGAAGAGATAAACTTAACAACAGGTTTGGTTTTGTCAAGACCAGTTCTGAGGAGGAAGCAGCCAGGATAATTAACAACGCTAAGACGGGGAAAGGTCTAGGAAAGATTTTGAGAATGTCTATAAACGTGGCTCAGAAGTCAGCTTATCGATTGGATCCAAATAATACAACAGACAACACAAAAATTTTGAAGACGGATATTGGGAAAATCGGAGGGAAACAGGAGGAAAATTTTTGTGAAAAGTTGGAGATGGATGGAACCAAGTTATTTGAGGGGATTGAAGCGGAAATTGATGACTGTATTGATGAGAGATTAAGTAATAGCTTATTGGCGATCACCTCTTCAGAGGCATGCCCTCTAAGATTAGTAAAGAAGTTTAAGGAAAGTGGTTTTGATAGTGCCAAGATTTTGAAATTAAATCCTTTGAAATTTTTAATCTCCTCGGACGAGGATATGGAGATAACATCTTTAAAGGCTAAGGTCCGTAAATGGTTTGTTCAAGTAAGACCATTTACAGAGGGCGACTTCATTATTCCTAGGGTTTAAAGGACTCCCTATGAGCGCCTGGGTGGAGGAAAACTTGAAAGCATTTACACACCATCTGGGTGAATGGGTTAGTTGGGTGTTTCAAGATGAGGAAGAATTGAAGGTTTTTAATCCTGTAGTTACGCTTTTAATTGTGAAAGAACAGTTGATAGAGGAGCAGATGTGGGTCTTAGTCAAAGGCAAGAAATATAATTTGTGTCTGAAAGAACTAGAAGAGGAGGAGAGTGTTCTACTTGGGAAGAAGGGTGACTCAAATCTTCCATTGCCTAGTTTAGAGGGAGCAATCTCTTCTTCTGAAAAGGTCGATAGTGATAAATTGCTACCGAGGACATTGCTCGAAGCTAATGGGATTTCTGATGAACAGAGTCTAATGGCAGATTCTAAAGGGCTAGTCACTAAGAGTTAAGGCTTCGAAGGTGGGGGAAATTTGTCTCATTTAGGTAATTCAGTTATGTCAGTGGTTCCAGAAACAGAGATGACTATAACTATTGAAGGAGCGAAAGAAACTAATTGTCCTTCAACCCATAAGGAAACTGTGATTGGTAGGGGTGAGGTGAGTTCTGAGTTTGATTCTGAATCTTTGAATATTAGTAATAATGAAGATCTTCTTGAAGTAAAGGGTAATAAGTTGGATTTGGAGGATTCAGATGAGCGCCCTCAATTTTTTGTTCAATCTCATGATACTATTTGTCAGAATTTGGGTAAACTTGAGATGGGGCGGGGCAGAGGTAGGCCTAGTGATGAGTCGATATTTTATTCTCTTAAAACATTTCCAATTGGATTAAAACGAATGTTTGTACTCGAGTTGTGGTATATTTGATCTCTTTTAAGGGTATTGTGCAGGAATACCAATCACAGGTGTTAAAGGAATGAAGCGGAGCAATCGGAGCGCAAATCGGAGTCAAAATGAAGAAAAGGGAAAAATTCAAGTTTGCTGAACAGAAGGCACGGCGCGGCAGTGCCGTGTTAGAGCTTATGGATGGCGTGACAGCGCCGTATGCAATTCTGTGGCGCGGCAGCGCCGGTTTCCTACTCATAAATGGCGCGGCAGCGCCGGTTGTTCTGACGGGAAATTCCTGATTTGCTGATTTTTCGAGATGAAGTAAAAAATAAAATTCCTTTCGAACTACTTGCACCTGGAGGCCTATATAAAGGAAGAAAAAACCCTAGAATAGAGAAGAGAGACCACGTATTGTATCTACGGAGTTTTGAAGCACGAAGAAGCGAGGAAGAAGATAGTTTTCAATTTATTCTTGTATTCTTCCTAGTTTGTGGATGCTTGGTTTGGGTGTATTCTTTAGAACCCTTGATATTTATTACAATCATTATTCGTTTTCTTCTATCATGTTTACATTGGAACCCATGGTGACGATTAGTTTGATTATGAACTAATTCGTTGTCATGGGGTTTTAGCGGATTTATTCATGAAGTTTATTTGTTGAATCTTCTCGATGCCTATAGTGTGATTGATGTGATATCCTATCATGGTTGATTTAATTCGTTATAGGAAAGTAGCTAACTTCTATAATTGTGTGTTAATTCTTATTGAAGCGAAAGTGGATATAGGAGTTTAGAACTTGCCATGCTAGCATAGGTTTATGCGTGAGAATATCATTCATAATTAGTGTCGTAACTCTAACCATTTTATGACGACTATGTGATCAATTGAATGCTTGTACTTCAACCATTATGTTTCAATCTTTATAGACATATGGAGATTAGGCATAATTGGGAGACTTAAGTGATTTCTATCTTAATTGTGGATGTTATTTAGGATGGTATTTGTGCAACGAAGGTTGGCTTATATCAGTTTTGTGTATTCGATCAGGTATTAACAAATCACATGAAAAGGCTAGAGAAGTGGAGACTATAGATGGATTGTTTAATGAAGTTAAAATCCCATGTTTTATTCGCATATGTAATTCGACATAATTCTTAGTTCAAGTAGTTGATAATTAGTTATAATTCTTAGAGTAAGTGTAGTGATAAACAAAAAAATCCAATTGTTAATTTGTCGTAGCATCGAATAAAAATCATACATTGGTGAGTGAATTAACTAGACAATACAACGAGTCCCTGTAGGAACGAATCTTATTTGCTATCTATATTACTTGAGATCACGTGCACTTGCGTGTTGAGTTTGGTCGTAACAAGTTTTTGGCGCCGCTGCCGCTGCCGGGGACGCGGTTTTGTTTGTTTAGTTTCAGTATTTGCCATCAGTGGTCATTAAAGTTCGGTGACTAGGACGTTTTTCACCAAATTTCTTGTTGGTGAATTTCAGGTATTTTTTGAGAGTGTATTCGTACACGAGCTCAAGCACGTAGAGAAGAACTAGCAAGAAGAAAACTTGATTTTGAGAACATCGGGTTAGAAGACGATCTTGAATCAATAGAAGAAATGGCAGATCAAGCACAACCAGCGAAGGCTTTGAGTGAATTCTGTCAGCCAAAAGTGGAGGATATTCATACCAGTATTGTTCGCCCAGCTATTGGGGCTAATAATTTCGAGCTTAAGCCAAACATCATTCAGATGATTCAGAATACAGTACAGTTTGAGGGTAGTCCTGCTGAAGATCCCAATGCTCATATTAGGGACTTCCTTGAGATCTGTGACACCTTCAAATTCAACAGAGTTACAGATGACGCAATCAGATTGAGACTATTTCCCTTCTCTCTTAGGGATAAAGCCAAGAGTTGGTTACATTCTATGCCATCAGGCTCTATTAAAACTTGGGCAGACTGTGCTCAAAAGTTCTTGACGAAGTATTTCTCCATGGCGAAGACAGCAGCTTATCGGAATTCTATTTCTCAGTTTGCTCAGCAACCTCAGGAATCTTTGGGGGAAGCTTGGGAAAGGTACAAGGAGATATTGGCACGTTGTCCTCATCATGGGATGCCGGATTGGATGATAATCAGCAATTTCTATAACGGGTTGGGAGCTCAGTCCAGGCCTATGTTAGATGCAGCTTTTGGAGGTGCGCTATGGGCAAAAAGCTATGAGGATGCCTATAATCTTATTGAAATGATGGCGGCCAATGAGTTTCAGAATCCTACTCAACCCTTGCCACCTGCTAAAGTGGCTGGAGTTCTTGACTTGGATGCAGCTACTGCTATTGCTGCTCAACTCAAGGCGTTGACAATGAAGGTAGATTCCCTTTCTAATCATGGGACTAACCAGGTTGCTATGGTGTGTGAATTGTGTGCAGGGGCTCATGACACGAGTCTGTGTGCTATCTCATCTGAATCCGCACAATTTGTCAGTAATTTTCAAAGAGCTCAGCAACCAATGCCTAATGTTTATCATCCCAACAATCGGAATCATCGTAATTTCAGTTAGAGCAACAATCAGGGTGGTGTTCAGCAACCCCAAAATCAGCAGTTCAATGCAAGGCCATATAATCAGAACTATCAACCACCACCTTATGCTCCAAGGCTACCATTCAATCCACCGGGATTTCAACCATCTCAAGGGAATTCATTGAATCAGTCTGAGAAGTCTGAATTGGAAGAGCTTCGAATGATGTACAAGAGTCAGGCGGTGTCATTGAAAACTTTAGAGAATCAAATTGGTCAACTGGCCAATGCATTGTTGAACCGTCAACCAGGAACGCTTCCGAGTGACACAGAGATGAATCCAGGCAAGAAGGATCACAAGGAACAGGTCCAGGCAGTAACATTACGATCAGGAAGAATTCTACAAGGTCAGAACAATGAAAAATCAATCGAGGAAAAAAATGAAAAATCTGAACAGACTGCACGGCGCGGCAGCGCCGTTTCCCAGTATAATACTGGCGCGGCAGCGCCGCAGCTTCTGGAAGAAAAAAGTGATTTTGATGATGGGGTTGAATCTGGTCCTAAATTGCTACCTAATGCTACTCCCTCGACTCCTATAACTTGTAAGAATGATAATGCTCAGAAAGAAGTAGAAGATAAGGTGTTTCCACCTCCTCCATACCCAAAACGAATTCAAAGGCAAAAGTTCGACAAGCAATTTGCTAAGTTCTTGGATGTCTTCAAGAAGCTTTAGATTAATATACCATTTGCGGAGGCTCTTGAGCAAATGCCGAGCTATGCGAATTTTATGAAGGGCATACACTCGAAGAAATTGAAACTTGAGGAGCTAGAGACCGTTGCCTTGACGGAGGAATGTAGTGCCATCTTGCAACAAAAGTTGCCACCTAAGTTGAAGGACCCCGGGAGCTTTACCATTCCATGTACTATTGGAGATCTCTCATTCAGCAAATGTTTGTGTGATTTGGGTGCAAGTATTAATCTCATGCCCTTATCAGTTTTCATGCAACTTGGTCTGCCGGAGCCAAAGCCAACTAAGATCTCCTTGCAGTTGGCTGATAGGACGATCACGTATCCGATGGGTATAGTAGAGGACGTCTTGGTGAAGGTTGATAAGCTCATCTTTCCTGCCAATTTTGTGATTCTAGATTTTGAAGAAGATAAGAAGATTCCCATAATCTTGGGAAGGCCTTTTCTAGCTACGGGTCGTACTTTGATCGATGTGCAAAAAGGAGAGCTTACAATGAGGGTGCAAGATCAGAATGTCACCTTTAATGTGTTCAAGGCCATGAAATTTCCGATAGAGGATGAGGAGTGTTTCAGTGTGGAGATAGTTGATACGGGTCAGGCAGAAGAGTTTGATCATTTGTTGAGCAAAAAGTTAGACGTGCACAAGCTCGAGCATCACATCAGTGATTCCATTGATAATTCTTCCATACAAGATCTCTCGAAGGTGAAGCTTGGGAAGCTGCCACCACACTTGAAGTATGTCCTTGTGGATGATGAACTTGTGATTTTTGAAGTATGCCAAGATAACGTGTTAAGAAGTTGGATGACCGATGATGAAGTAGAAGAGAGTGTTGTTCAGCCGTCCGAATCGAATAAGCACCTTAGAGGTGTGAGGAAGAAAAAGAAGGCGAAGAAGTCGACGGGTGGAAAAATCAAGTTGAAGAGTGAAAGAAAAGTTGTGTTGGGAGGAAACAAACATGTCAACGTGTTCATGAATGGTCTTTCGGTTGAGGACGGTTCGGTTATTCTTTTGAAACCGCCGTGAGTTGAGGAAGTGACGTCCGGCTAAATGACGTTAACGACAGCGCTTCGTGGGAGGCAACCCATGTGTTTCGTCGAGTAGGTATGTTCCTGCTTTCCCTCGTATTTACTTCCATTCAATGCGGACATTGAATTTTTCAAGTTTGGGGGATAAGCGGTGTATAGTAGTATTTTTGTGTTATTGTGTTTCATGTAGATTGCATATATTTTGCATAGTAGTAATAGTTCATGCATATATGTTCGTATTAATTATGTTTGTTTCATATAGGACATTCTGTTTTATTTTTCGTATACCATGTGAGTTCATATTAGTTGCATTTGCATCGCATGCATATTTCATGATCCCTTAGAGCGAGCTAATTCTGATTGGTAGGTAGGTGTCTAATTGAGTGTGGTGATGATGAATAGAGGGTTGATTTATAGTGCCTATGAAATTGACTTGCGTGTTCAGAAACAAAACTTTTACACAGTCTCATTGTTTGCTTTTGGGGCTAGGTTAGGGTCATGCTTGTTTGGATGTTTTTAGATTTAATCGCTTGATTATAGATAGAATTTTCGTTATTCCCTTGATGGCGTAGGAGCACTAAAATCTAAGTTTGGGGGAAAACAGGGATTTCATGCTAGTTGTAAATATTTGTTAATAATGGCTAGATGTCAAATGGCTAGTAGCCGGCTCATATTTATATGAGTAGTCTAGGGTTGGAAATGAGAAAGGCTCATTCCAGATCGCAAAAAGAAAAGAAAAAAAAAAGAAAAAAAGAAGAAAAAAAAGAAAAGAAAAAAAAAACAGAAAAAAGTCAAAAGTCTAATTGTTAAATGCAAAATTAACCAGAGTGAGCTCTTTAATACTCGAGTAATTAAGTCTGAGGGGACTTAGTCCTAGTGACCTAAGGCTTTTATAGTCTGGGATCTACTGACCCAACACTCGCTACATGAGTATTATTGTATTAGTCTTTTGGGGTCTCATTCATTGCACGGTTAAATAAGCATGAGTATTGTATATAGTATTATGTGTCATAGTAATAAAGCATGAGTTTCTATGTACCTTGGATAAGGGTGGAGGTGTTCCTAGGTTATGAAGTGTCTACAGTCTATTCTAGTTATAAACCTGTGATTGTCCTGACTGAAAGCATGTATGATTTTTGACCTAGTTTGGGAGTATTTCTGATGAGCATCGCACACACGCACGTTTCTGTTCATGTATTGTTAGTATACGGGGACTTAGTCGAGCTCTATTTGGATTTGTTGCATTCTTTGAGATAGTTGCTTGTTAGTTGGTTTTGGTGAGTTTAAAGGGGATCCTTGCATTTTTCATGTAGTTGCATACATATAGTTAGTTGCATTGTTAGTTGCATTATAGATCGGATTTTGTGGGTACATTCGCTATAGGCCCTCACGAGACCTTACTCGTCCACTAGGGCTGCCTAGGGGTTTAAAGGGATTGTTGCATATGCCAAATGCAACCGTGATCACCTACGAAAGTGGTACTAGTTAGTTGTACATAATTTGTCTGTTTATGCTTGAGGACAAGCATCGGTTTAAGTTTGGGGGTGTGATGAGTGGATATTTTATTCACTTAAAACGTTTCCAATTGGCTTAAAACGAATGTTTGTACTCGAGTTGTGGTATATTTGATCTCTTTTAAGGGTATTGTGCAGGAATACCAATCACAGGTGTTAAAGGATTGAAGCGGAGCAATCGGAGCGCAAATCGGAGTCAAAATGAAGAAAAGGGAAAAATTCAAGTTTGCTGAACAGAAGGCACGCCGCCGTGTTAGAGCTTACGGATGGCGTGGCAGGGCCGTATGCAATTCTGTGGCGCGGCAGCGCCGGTTTCCTACACATAAATGGCGCGGCAGCGCCGGTTGTTCTGACTAGAAATTCCTGATTTGCTGATTTTTCGAGATGAAGTAAAAAATAAAATTCCTTTCGAACTACTTGCACCTGGAGGCCTATATAAAGGAAGAAAAAACCCTAGAATAGAGAAGAGAGACCACGTATTGTATCTACGGAGTTTTGAAGCACGAAGAAGCGAGGAAGAAGATAGTTTTCAATTTATTCTTGTATTCTTCCTAGTTTGTGGATGCTTGGTTTGGGTGTATTCTTTAGAACCCTTGATATTTATTACAATCATTATTCGTTTTCTTCTATCATGTTTACATTGGAACCCATGGTGACGATTAGTTTGATTATGAACTAATTCGTTGTCATGGGGTTTTAGCGGATTTATTCATGAAGTTTATTTGTTGAATCTTCTCGATGCCTATAGTGTGATTGATGTGATATCCTATCATGGTTGATTTAATTCGTTATAGGAAAGTAGCTAACTTCTGTAATTGTGTGTTAATTCTTATTGAAGCGAAAGTGGATATAGGAGTTTAGAACTTGCCATGCTAGCATAGGTTTATGCGTGAGAATATCATTCATAATTAGTGTCGTAACTCTAACCGTTTTATGACGACTATGTGATCAATTGAATGCTTGTACTTCAACCATTATGTTTCAATCTTTATAGACATATGGAGATTAGGCATAATTGGGAGACTAAGTGATTTCTATCTTAATTGTGGATGTTATTTAGGATGGTATTTGTGCAACGAAGGTTGGCTTATATCAGTTTTGTGTATTCGATCAGGTATTAACAAATCACATGAAAAGGCTAGAGAAGTGGAGACTATAGATGGATTGTTTAATGAAGTTAAAATCCCATGTTTTATTCGCATAAGTAATTCGACATAATTCTTAGTTCAAGTAGTTGATAATTAGTTATAATTCTTAGAGTAAGTGTAGTGATAAACAAAAAAATCCAATTGTTAATTTGTCGTAGCATCGAATAAAAATCATACATTGGTGAGTGAATTAACTAGACAATACAACGAGTCCCTGTAGGAACGAATCTTATTTGCTATCTATATTACTTGAGATCACGTGCACTTGCGTGTTGAGTTTTGTCATAAAACCTAGGAAGAAGGGTAAGAGCTCGAAAAATCCATTTGGCTTGAATATAGGGAGGAAATTATTGAGAGGGGGTAACGTGAAGAGAAGAGGTCACTTCTGTAAAAGGGTGTTCGGTGGAGCAGTAGTTAATATTATTTCTGGTAAGAGAAGTGAGGAGGAAGCTGTTAAAATCACAGATACAGCCATTGGTTTAGGTATAGGGCTACCTAACGGAAGGAAAGACAGTGTGTCAGCTCTGGCAAAGGGGCTAGAAGAAGGGGTTTTGTAGAGTTTTTCAGTTGTGGTAATTTCTTGTTAACATTTTATATGAAGAACCTATCGTTGCTATCATGGAATATTAGAGGATCTTGTAATAGTGATTCAAGAAGAATGGTGAAAGATTTTACGAATAGTAGTAGTATTAATGTTCTATGTCTGCAAGAAACCAAGAGTGGTAAATGGACTTTCCCCATGATGAATTCAATCTAGGATGTCAATTTTCATGAATGGATTGAAATGGAGGCAACAGGGCTATCAGGGGTCCTACTAACTTCGTGGGATACAAATTTTTATAAATTAGCTTACTCACACTGTTCTAGATATTGGTTGTGGAGCAAATTGGAGAGCAAGGAAGATGGAAGTTTTTTTCATATCTTGAACATCTACGGTCCTCATGATGTAAATCTCAAAGAAGAACTGTGGAGTACTGGAAAAATGTCCTGGTTATGCTTTCAAATGAGAAGGTTTGTCTCATTGGGGATTTTAATTGTATAAGAGATGAGGTGGAAAGATTAAACTGCTGTTATAGGAGGAAAGACTTTGATTCATTCAACAATTTTATCGGGGACATTAATTTATTAGAGTTGGATTTGCAGAATGCACAGTTTACATGGTTCGGTCCCAATGGTAAGAAAAGCAAATTAGATAGAGCCCTGGTGAACGCTGTGTGGTTTGACTATGGTCACTGGCAATTGTATGCGCTGTGTAGAAAGAGTTCGGATCATAAGCCTATTCACTTAAAAATAGAATCTATTGACTGGGGGCCAAAACCGTTTAAGGTTTTTAATTTTTGGCTTAATGATGTAACATTGAGATCCATTTTAGAGAATCATTTTGGAGGGGATCTCGTTACATCTAGATTGAATGCTCAAAGTGTGATTAGAAGGTTCAAATCACTCATTAAAAGTTGGTCATCTGATCCTCAAAATAATATCGATTCTAGAATAAAGTTGCTGGAGGACAAACTGAATCTACTGGATGATTCTCAAAATAATAGCTCGTCTATTCTGGAAGTCAAGGTAGAGTTGGAAAGACTATATGGGTTGAAGGGTTCTATGCTGCGGCAGAAAGCAAGAGTGTCCTGGGCTGCTGGAGGAGATAAAAACACAAAATTTTTCCATAAAATGATTCAGAAAAGAAAAGGTAGGAACACAATCAGGAAGCTGCTTTGGCAGGGTGAGATTATCTCTTCTCCCTCTCAGATCAAGGGTGCCTTTTTGAATCATTATTCAGCTCTTTTCCAGAGGAAACCGCCTGTTGTAGAAATGAGGGTTGGACTCCTTGTAGGGGATAAACTTAACTTGGTAGATAGATAGTGGCTTGAAAGAGAGATTGAAATTGAAGAACTAGACAGAGCACTCAACGAGTCCCCAGACGAGAAAGTGCCAGGGCCGGATGGAGTGAACATGGGGTGTCTGAAATTTTTGTGGAAAAATTTGAGAAATAAACTATTTGAGGACTTTAGTTTATTTACTACAAAGGGCACTCTTCCTAAAGGTATGAATTCCTCATTCATTTCACTATTGCCTAAGGTGGAATGTCCGATCTCTATGACTGATTTTAGGCCTATAAGCCTTATCAATTGTTCCATGAAACTTCTCACAAAGATACTAGCTAATAGATTGAGAGAGGTAGTGGGTAGACTGTTTGGAAAAAATCAGTTTGCTTTCATCAAAGGTAGACAGGCTGCAGATAGCATCTTAATGCTAAATGAAGTGTGTCATAGTTTGAAACGGAAGAAGGATTCTGGGCTTATTTTCAAAATTGATTTCGAAAAAGCTTTTGATACAATCGACTGGTCTTTCTTAATGGACATGATGGATTATATGGGTTTTGGTGCCAAATGGATCAGTTGGGTAATCAATTCTAGTGAATGGTTCACAAACTTCAGAATTTGTCCCGCAAAGAGGAGTAAGGCAGGGAGACCCTCTTTCACCCCTACTGTTCAATCTAGCAGTGGAAATTTTGAGTAGAATGGTAAAAAATGCAGTAGAGGATAGAGTGTTCAATGGAATCAAGATTGATGGTGTAGCTGAGCAAATCACTCATCTGCAATTTGCAGATGATACAGTGGTTTTCATTGACCTGGATTTGAACTCAGTAGCAGCAGTCAAGAGGATCCTATATTGTTTCCAAATGCTTTCTGGTCTAAAACTAAATTTTTCTAAAAGCAAAATTTACTCGTTCAGTTCAAATACTCAGTTGGTAGATCAATGTACGGAAATTCTTAAGTGCTCGGTTGGTCAATGGCCTATGACCTATCTTGGGACCACGGTGGGTCTTTCACCAAAACGCTCTTGTTTTTGGGATCCTTTGATTAACAATGTCAGGAACAAACTGGCCTCCTGGAAATGCGATTCATTGAATATGGCAGGTAGAGCTGTTTTACTTAAAGCCGCAATTGACAGTCTCCCATCATATTGGTTTAATAATTTCTTAATTCCATCTATGGTCAACAAGAAGTTGGAGGTTATCAGAAGAAATTCTTGTGGGGTCAGTTCAAGGAAAATGGTGAAAACGCTAAAAAACTACATCTGTTAAACTGGAATAGTATCTGTCTTCCCAAAGAACATGGTGGCTTAGGGTTATCTTCATTGAGAACTAAGAAAGTTTCAATGCTTGCTAAGTGGTGGTCAAGATGGTATGAAGAAAGAAATAGGAGTTGGAATGTACTAATTCGAGGAAAATATAATTGTCAGCCAGGAGATGATCTGCAAATAGCTTTGAGAGGTAAGGATTGCTCCTTTGTGGTTAACAACATTGCTAGTATCAACAACGAAAGTGGGTTTAATAATGCCTTGTCAAAAGAGAACTTCAAATGGAAGATAAAGAATGGGTGTGGAGCTCTTTTCTGGGAGGATATTTGGTCTGAAAATATTCCACTATGTCAGGTATATAGTAGGATTTATTCTATTTCTTCACTTAAGTTCATGTCCATCAGGGATTTCTGTGAAGCTTGGGTTAATCCTAATTTCACGGTGAGTGATCTATGGCTGAGAGAATTAAGAAATTGGGAATTAGAAGAAGTTCTAAAAATCAATGAAATTGTCAACGGGGTGAATTTCTCACAAGGTGAAGACATGTTGATTTGGTGCAAATCTGGTAATAAATTTAAATGTAAAGATGGTAAGGGATATCTTACAAGCTCCCTTCCCTCCCAGAATAGTAATGTAAATTGGAATTCCCAATGGAATGTGAAAGCCCCTCCGAAAGTTCTATTTTTCCTATGGAAATTTCAAAGTGGAATCCTCCCTTCTAAAACTCTCCTGTTAAGAAGAATAACAATGTCGTAAATCCTCTTTGTGAATGGTGCAAACAATCGGACGAAACTCAAGACCATTTGTTTTGGCACTGCAGTTGGACAAAGAGAGTGTGGGTGGAAATTTTTAAATGGTGGGGTGTGGAAAACAAGTTTCGAAACTGCTCTATCTCAAATATATGGTCGTGGTAGAATGTATTTGGTCGATCAGTTTTGAAAGTGAGTTGGAATAGTACAATTGCAGCTACACTGTGGTCAATTTGGATATCCAGAAATCTGATCATCTTCGAGAAACAGTCAACCAAATTTGAAGATTTAATCTATTTGATAAAAATAAGGGTGCTCAAATGGTGTGCTGCAGCTGGTGTATGTGATGACTCTATGACCTCTAGCTTGTTGATAAGCCCTGAATGCTCCATCATGCAGAAATATAGAGCCAATCTGAAATTATTACTGGTTGGAGGATTCGAAATTTTCTGTTTTGCTGACGGAGCTTTTGTCCCTAGCTCCTTTCAATGTTCCAAAGCAGGAATTGGTAGGTTTATTAAAGATCAAAGTGGGAAGATCATATATATTTTTTTCTGGTCCATCAGAGGTAAATTGTCCTCTACGGGCTGAATAGCAGCTATTACATTTTTAATCAAAGTGATTTCTACAAGCAAGTACAAGGGTGGAAAAATCAAATTGTTTTCCGACTGTCAACCAGTGGTAGAAGCACTAACTAAAATGAAACAAGGATATGTTTCTAACTTGATCCTAGAAATTGATCATTTGAGGGATCTCGTAAATGAGCACAACATAGTAATTGAGCATATTAGTCGGAATGTTAATGATGGGGCGGATGACTTAGCCAAACAAGGCCTCAATAGAGCTAAATTAATAGGGGCCTGGTTTTGAAAGCACAAAATTGGTTGATGTAGTGTGTTCGGTGCCAATGAAATATTTCCACTAATAGGCAGTCTTTGTGGGTTCGGTGGATTCATTCTTATAGGCTCCGAGGGAGAAACTTTTGGCAGGTGAAAAATCCTTGGGATGCTTCTGCTAGCTGGAAGCGTATTTTGAACTTAATAGATGACTTTAAGAGGTTCTTTAGAATGGAAGTGGGAGATGGCAAGAAGTGTTTTTTTGGCATGACAAGTGGGGTTTGGACAGACCTCTTAGCGATTGGTTTTCTTCTAGAGAAATTGTCAATTTGGGTTTCTCTGAGTTAGACAAAGTTGAGGATTTTATAGTTGCTGATTGTGTGAAATGGCCCTCTGCAGTCCTTGATAAATGTCCAGAATTAAGAGATCGAATTGTTAGAGTTAATGGTTCCCGGAATGATAAAGCAGTCTGGGTGTCAAGAGATGGCAGTTTGAGGAGGTTTTCTTCTAATATTATTTGGAATGATTTTCGAGAGTTCCACCCTCTTGTTAATTGGCATCATTTGGTTTGGTTCTCGAATTTAATCCCAAAGCATTCGTTTACTCTTTGGTTGGCCATTAGAAATAAATTAATGACGCAAGACAGAATGTTGGTGTGGCAAACGGTTGGTAATGTGAACTGTCCTTTATGTCATGATCAGAGAGACTCAGTGGACCACTTGTTTTTTAAGTGTGCTTTTTGTCGTGAAATTCTGAGATTTTTTATCAGCAAAGGGGCGATTATTTCGGAAGGAATGAACTGGGGTCAATTCATTTTGGATGCTGCAACTAGATGGACAGGGAAGAATATTGTAGTTATTGTCAGCAAGTTAGTGTTGGGAGCTGGTGGGTTTTATATTTTAAGACATATAATGACTTTTGGGTCATATTGTGGCATGTATGCTTTGGTTCAGTGCATTTACATAATGGCTGGCATTTCTGAAATAATAACTTTGTTGCGTTTCAAAAAAAAAATAAATACATGAGGTCCATGCATCGCATGTCTTTGTATTAACATTAACAGCAAGGTAATAATATTATGTGAATTTATTGGGTCTAGTTGAATCAAACCCAATATGACAAATGGATGCACTACCAGTTGGTAAGTATATTTGTAAGAAGAACCACTCACCTTAGTCCCAATCGATGTGGGACAAATGCGAGAAGATAAAAGGAACCAGCACCTAGGTTCTTATTTATTTATTTTTCTTATTTATTTATTTTTAGTATAAGTTGATTGCTAAGTTTCCTTATGAGGTTAATGGGAGATAAATAATTTCACGCTTTCTGAGAGGTAAAGAAAATTTGTTAACATGTTTTAAAAGCCTTAGAAATCAAGCTTCTTCCTCACGTTGAGTTTGATAGATTTTGTTTCTCTTGACCAAATAAAGACCAAGGTGAAAATGCAAACTTTAGTGCATTTTTGTTTGTGTAAATTATTCAACGTACTCGATTTTATAGAGACTCCAAAGGAAGCCCTTTCTATTTTATTCGATGTGGGACAAATAAAATTGTCCTAACAGTAAACACTTGCAAGTGTATATGTCTCTTAAGTTCAAAATTGATTTAAGGTTCTGATTGTAAGCAAAAAGAAATGATGCGCTTGTTAGTATATTCAAGGTGGAACAAAGGAAGATCATTCTTCACGCACTTGCAGACATTCAACTATTAATAAAAGAGAAACTCAAGTGCTGAAACAAAATCCACTCTCTAAGCAAAAATTTATATTTTAAAATCGGTTCTCTTGGCTTTAAAAAGAGCCGAAAGCAAAGGCAAATGTGTCTTGGTGTTGCATGTTACCCGTTCAAGGCTCATACTTATTATTTTATATATAGGAAGGAATGTTTATATAGAGGAAGTAAGTCATTTTGTTTTACAACTTCTCGAGGTGGGACAAAAGGAGAAAAAAAGAGATAATTAAGTGAAAAGCCAAGCTTCCCTCTTTATAAGTTGATTGCTAAATCATGTCTTGATTATGTGTTTCCGAGATCGCATTTACATTTAAACTTTTAGAGCGTTCAATTTATCTCTGCTCGGTTAGAACCGAGGACAAGGTTTGTTTGTTAATAAACCTTTGTTCAAAAAACTTGAGACTTGCTCCTTTTATAAACTCCAAGGGAAGTTCTGGTTTAAACCCCTCGATGTGGAATACAACATAGGATTTAAAAGAAATGCATTTCCAACCCAAGTGTTCCGAGCGATTCTGGTTTAGAAAGCAACATTTGCCTTGCTTAGATTTTTTTTAAAACTTCAGTTATACGGGTTCCAAGTAGAGTCGGTGTAAGAGTCCAACATTAGGCTCGAAAGCAAAGCTATATTGTAAGTTAGTTAAATAGCTTGACTCTACTTAGATTATATAGATTCAAAGAAGAATTCCACTATCAAGTTTTCGATGTGGGACATTGGCCTAGTTGATTCTTAATAAGGTTTAGTAAAAGAAATGGTGGAACAAATAGGAATTTTCCCACAAGTTGTAAATATCCAAAAGTTATCTGGTATTAAACATTAAACATTAAACATCCTAACACATGAATCTAACACATGATTCTATATGAGTTCCAAGTCCAAGAAACCCACACTATGATTTAGTTAAAAAAATTTATACTCAGAGTTATAATATCAGTTCTTATGGAGATGCTTAATTGTTAACAAAGGTGAGCCACCACTAACTTAAATAAGTTGAGAAGAGAGACTTTATATAGAGAAGGGAGGAAAGTTGGTTCCACACCTTATCAATGTGGGATCAAAGGGACAGATGGAAAATAATAGAACTACAGTACCACATTGATCACGAAGACCAAGTTAAGTAAGAATATATAGCACAAGTAGAGCTGCTACAGTAAAGCAAATGCACCACACCGAGCATATGGGAAGGAAACATAGTTGGGTTTTCTATAAATAAGTTAGTTTTAAGTAATTTCGGTGAATTGGCTTTAGAAGGAATCAAGAGGCGGAGAAAGGAAAAGCTTTACACCTGTAAGTTTCTTTTGCTCCACTTTGTTTAAGTTTTATTAATATTTATTCATTTATTATATTAGAATTAAGTAGAGATTAGGATGGTGGATAAGCTAAAGAAAATGTGCTTTATTAATAATAGTGTTAATATGAACAATATTTTAGAATGCGAAGCTGAGGCTGAAATTATTAGGAATTCAAACTAGTATTAAGGATTTGAAGCGGTAAAAGGTAAGTATATATTGTTTTATTTTATTCTAAAAGCAAATATGTATTGATTTTGTTTTAAATTGTTTGGAACGTATTGAACGTTAAGGTGAGTTACGTTATTTATTTACGGATACACAAGTAAATTATTTGTATGATTTCTGTTAATGGTGATGATACTCATTGAACGGGTATTATTCAAATTTGATGGTTATTCAGTCCTAAAATGGTTAATACACAGAAGTAGTTAATATTTTTGTTAGCTATGAGGTGATGAGATTATTGTAATATGTTGGGTGATAATTTTTGGTTATTGTTCCGGCTAGCAACTATGTTGTGGAGTTGGCTAGTCAATTGTTTTGACTAGTAGTTATATTTGTATTAAGATTGTGATAATTCAAGTGGAACGATAATTATTCGACTGAGTTTAGCAACCCATTTTATGGGGTATTGATAATTAAAATTACCGAAAGGTAATAGTTAAGACAGATTGCCTGAAGTGCGTCTGGAAATACGAATGGATCCATTTCGTTGTTACGAAGATTACCGAATGGTAATAGTAAGACAGATGCTTATAATTGCATCTGGAAATGATAAGGTTAAGAGACCTAATAAGGCCGCTCTGTCAAAACACAAATTCCTCTATGTTAAAGTCTTACAAGTTTTCTCTTTTAAATTATAGTCACTTTATGACCTTGTCAATATTTTATATCTTGACATTTATATGTTGGTAAGGTTTTACGAATTGTTGTATCGAAAAAATCATTTTTTATTACTATACACTATAATATATACTTTCTGAGCTTTCTAGCTCATTCCTGTTATATAAATGACACTTTTCAGGAAAGAACGAGGTAGGTGAAGGATCTAATTCCTCTGGTAGAGGAAAAGGGAAAGCGACTTAGGAAAAAGAAAGTTGCCTAGAAGAATTAAATGTGAAGTGTGTAATATACGTTTTGGTGATAGTATGTAGTATGTACAACTGCGAGATTAGAACGGTTTCTCTTGTCAGTTCTTTTATATAACTTTGAATGTAATTGTTTATGCAAACACAAGATGTTATTGTAGAATTTTATTATTGGTTCAAGACCAAAAGGTAGTATGACGGCCCCGGGTCGGGTCTTGGTTGGAAAATTTGAGTCGGGGCTATCACACTTGCTGTCATTTGGCTTTATTCAAACACGTGGTGATTCCAGTCTATTTGTGTTTAGAAAAGATACTGTGATAGTTTATTGCTGGTTTATGTGGACGATATAGTCATGACAGGAAATGATTCTATTGTCATGACTCAAGTTACTGATTTTTTGAGCAATCATTTCAAAATTAAGCTGTTGGGTGATCTTGATTACTTCTTAGGTATTCAAGTCTTTCGTAATCTTCTTAAAGATTATAAGTGTCTTCAGGGTAAAACAATAGTTGTTCCTATGGATCAACATCATGAACTTTTACAGGAATCTGATAATCGAGTGTTAGATGTTATTGCTTATCGAAGACTAGTTGGTAAGCTCATTTACCTTACTATTACTCGACCAGACTTGTCCTACTATATGCATATACTTGTTCAGTTCTTGTACACTCCTAGATCCATTCATTGGCATACTGCACTCAAGTTGATCCTTCTCGAACCCAATTTTGGACCCATCTCTGAGTTCCTCATTCTCTGGGGGATCCTTCCGCTGTGGGTCATCCTTGTTGACCTTGTGCGACCTCGGGGTCTCCCCATTGTTGACTCCGTTCTTCTTCTTGTTCGATTTAGTCATTGTCCTCCCAATTCAATGACTAGGCCCTCCTTCTAGCGCCAGATATTATAGGGAGAATATTGTATAACAATATTTTGGAGGTTGCTGGATTTATGGAGCAATATACAGATATTCTGCTAAGAACACAAAGAACACGGAGGAGATGTGTAACTGTTTGTGGCAGATCTTGTTTATTGATTTTCAGGGGTAAACTGTTTCTCAAACCTAACAAGATGCCTATGTACCCTATTTATAGGGATCAAGGCATACGTAGTTCTCTTGGGAAAGAAGTTATCTAGACGGGCTAGGGTTTCTATGGGCTCGACTTGACCCAAATCCACTAGACGTTTTCTTGGGCTAATATATTTTACCCATTTTTCCTGCTCATGACCCATGGCCCATTAGAGGTTGCCTATGGCTAGCATGATGCTTAAATCAACCGGCCTCACTGACGAGGCCAATGGAGAAACTGAGTGGCCTCACATGCGGCCTCGCTGGGCTTACTCATGCGAGGTGGTCCATACTGTACGGAGATGAACACGCTCATGCGACCTCGCTGGGCCTGACCGTAAGCTGTCACAATAAATATATTCTAGGCCTCGCTGGACCTCTACGCCTCGCTGGACCTTGTAGACTACGACCCCTTAGGGCTCGTTGGCGAGCTCAATCAGAAGCTTGATAATACATTGAACTGACTCTTGATGGGGGACTTCAGTGACCCATTCTTCATTTCCAGGCCCATTATGAGTGGTGCACCATTATTTTAGCCCATTAGGCCTGTTTAGGACTTATACCAAATTAGGGCATAACAACTACCCCTCGAGTCCATATTGTCATTGGAAATGGGATGTGGACTCAAAAGGCTCCTTTGCGAGAAATTTTGATGCGATGCCAAAGCCTATTGTCTATCACTTTTGGGCTCTCTTCGCAGGCCCAATGAACTTGAATAGTTTCTAATAGCTGTCACGTCTCGAGATCCGTTCTTGGTTTCTAGGATGATGACACGTGTAACAGATCTTTCTCTCTCCTGTCTACTATATAAAATTAGATTTCCTAATCATTGGTCACTTTCCATATAAACAACATAACGAATTGCAGCCAATTTGCTCCCAGATCAAAGAGAGAACCAGCTCGCTTTCATACAGGAATGACCTCAAATTTTTCTAAGATCTTCATATCTTTTTCAACAAACAGTAAGTTTTCTTCTCTTGTTCTTCATTTTAAATTTACTTAAATGCATGTGTAGCTTATAATTCCTCCTTTTAATACTTGTAAATGTATGCGATGCGAGCCTGAATGTATACGACCCCTCATCTATAATTTCACACTGCGAGCCTAGCCCCACCAGGATAGAAAATGCAATCTCCCACCTAGATACAAAACAGACCTTCCCTCTTTAGAATACAAGTCAATTCTTTCTTCGTGTGCGACGTGAGGACACTTAGAACCTTCTATATATTTTCCTTTTTTCTGACTCCCCTTGATATTTTGTAAGTGCACACAATAATAATTCACTTTTTCAGATGTCCAACGACGATAGATCAAGGACGATAGATCAAGGACTCCTTCACCTCTTCCCCACGTCACAATAAGCGAGCAAGCAGCTGCCAATATCGCTAGGGCTACAAGCGCGAGCGACAGTTCATTTAAATTATACTTGGACCATCAATGGTCCAATGAAGAATACACCCGTGAAACTCCCTTAAGCTCCTGGAAAACCAAGCATCCATCCACCTCGCAGAATGCATATGGTGATATCCCTTCAAGCTCGCGGAATCAACTACCCCCCACATATTCCTTCCTCTATTCAAGACGAAGTGAATGAACTATTTGATAAAGGAAATAAACTCTTTGCTAGTGTCCCCAAACTCCTCTATCCTCTTGACAAGAGTCTCCTTCCTACAACCCCAATAATGATTGTGAGTAGCTCCTCCACAAACTCGCTAGGCGAAGCGTATTATGACCTCGAGAGTGGAGCTGACAATGAGGCCAACTCTAATGACACTGATTATGAAGAGCCCTCCTCCGATGATAGTGGCCTTGATGAAGTGGCCAAGGTCGTCAATTTTAAAGATTATGATTACGTTCCCGAGGCTTCACCCCATCCTTACGTGCCAACCCCTCAACCTGAGTTGGAGGGGGTTATTTATGTTGGGGGACCCCGTCCTGAGGACCTTTAGAAAGGCTCTAAGATAAAACCAGGCCAGCCTCGCATATTGGCTTGCAGGGATCTTTCAACGACCCTTGACGTAGATTCCTTGGTGAAGGCTGTTGATAAATTTCGACTAGAGGGCAAAAACATCCTTCCTAAAGCTTTAACGCGATGCTATCACTTTAATCATGCAGAGAATGGTGGCAGGGTGCCTCAAATGGTCTTCACCTCTGCAATGATGAAAGTAGGTATTTTTTCCCCTCTTCATCCTTTTATCAAGATGTCTGCGACACATACCACCTAGCTCCCATCCAAATAAATCCCAATGGCTACAGGGCGATGATTGCCCTCTACATTCTCTACCATAAACTCGGGTATCCCAAGCTAGATGCAAGAACCATGATATACTTTTGGCAACTGAAGCGATGCGGAGCTTCTGACTTCGGCTATGTCTACTTCTCAGTGTGGCCTGAGTTCAACAAGAAGGAGCTCTATCATAGCGCCCCAAGCAATGCAGGCTCGTGGAAAGGACCTTACTTTTACGTCCACGAGGTGCCCAGAGTAAAAACTTCCTTCAACTATCTCCCAGGTATGAAGCTGTCCTTTCATTCCATCCTACTCCTTTTATTCAATCCATAGTATAACTCATCTCTTATGAGATCGCAGTTGGCCAAGCGCGAATTGTTCTAAAAGGCGAGGAGAAGAAACATGCTGATGATGTACTAAAGACCCCTCGTGAAGACCGAAACATTCGAACCCTCCTTTCTCTCGAAAACTTAATAGAATGTGGGTTCCTCAAAGAAGGAGCGGGATTGTCTCCTGGGGCGGGGCCTTGAAATGCGAAGAGGGCTTCGCGAAAAAGAAAATTACGAGAAGAAACCTCATCTTCTCGAGTCATAATTTCAGAAAGCGAAGGTACTTTCCTTGGTGTAATTCGATAACTATATCAAACTTGCTATCCTTTTAGCTTCTTCTCATACTTTACTGTCCTCGCATTTGTATACTTTATATCATCATGACTACTAACTGCGTTTCTCTTGCATTTCGCAGGTATGTCAAACAGGAGTGGTCGCAGGCCTCCATTTCTCCAGAAAAGCGGGGCCATCCCCATAGTGAAGTCTGCTGCTGTCCCCCAAAAGCCAAAGACTACTAAACTCTTGCCTCCTCCTCCATTGACAACAAGCATTGAAATTCCTCAACAACAAATCCAAGGTAACCCCGAGGAGCATATTTCAAAGAAATCCAGAAAAGACGGACCCGTGCATCCTGTCCCTAAGCCTCCGGCCACTGCTACTCCTGTCCACCACTTATATGCAAAGTATGGGTACGCCTATGCAACTGAAGAAGAGTGTACGAACTAGGTTGGGGCCGAACTAGCGGAGAATGCTGAGTCTGTTTCTAAATGTTTGGCCGAGGCGTTTATCCGCCAGGCTTCACATCTTAAGGAGCTGAAGAGTGTGCTATCCGCCAACACGAGGCTGGAAAGGGATGTTAAAGTTCTTAGATTCAAGCTGGAAGAAGACAAGAAATCTCTGATGGAGGCGCACAAGCGGGCTCTGGACACTGACACAGCCAGCCTTCGTTCCGAGCTTAAAAATGCTAATAATGAGAGAGCTGCCCTTAACAAATCCCTGAAGGAAGTGGAGCACCACGAGGAGGAGCTCAAAAAAAGCATGAAGCGGAGTTGAACAAGCTAAAGAAAGAGCTCGTTGCTGCTAAAGTCGACCATGATGCTGTGGTAGAGACTGCTCAGGTCGAATTCATGAAGGGATTTATCAGGAAGATCCCTGAGTTCGTCTGGGATAGGCTAGGCCCAGGAAATGCCGACTTTGCTGAGACCCTCCGCAAGGAGATCAAAGAGGAAGATGCAGCAGAAGCAGCCAGGCTCGTAAGTGAAGCAAATAAGACAAATCATAATGACAATCCCGCATGATGAACTTCTATTTTTCTCTTTAACTCTGATTATCGAACTAGGGATGCGGGCACCCTTTGAATGCCTCGCAATTTGTAATATTCTTTTGTCTTGATAACTGCTTTGCTAACTTGCTAAATGATTTGGGCTCGCATGGTGACCCGGTAATTGTTGGAATTTCGATAATTGCTATAACATCTTGTAAATTACTTGTCTTCATTTGTTCATAAAATATTTTGTGTCCACTTTAACTGTCTGTAGTCATTATTGCTTTCATCCTTTTTGTATTTGAAATATTGCCAAGTAGATTAGCCTCGTAGTTGCGAAGCTTCCTTTGTAATTGAATTTGTAGCTTTCCTTTTTCTTGTAACTTTTAGATTTGCTTATAAACTTCAAGGTGTGCCTCATACCCTTTGGAATCATGACATGCGATGCCTTCCTTGCGAGGTCGCAGACACGATCCCGAGACTGAGGTCACCCCTTGACTTCTTTCATTTTGAACTTCTTTGAGTAGATATGCTTTTCATCAACTAAACTTTGAGGACATTCCCTCAGGTCGCAGTAAGTGCACGCTCGCTACATCATTGACCTGAGGGGGTTCGGCCTCGCATAGGTTGCGCTGGCCTAGTCCTGAAAGATTTAAAATGCTAACAAAACAGTAACAATTACACATTACTTTGGAGAACAAACTTCATATATAAATACTAAGGACGGGGCCCAAAAATTTGTTTTTCTTTTCATTACATCATAAAGAGGAGGTGTCTATATGATCACTACCCCCCAGTACTTTGTATGAATTTATTCATGCTAAGTAGTAATAGATAGAGACTACTAAGAGCGAGGCCTCTACTGATAGTACTTCCTCAAGTGTTCGGCATTCCAGGCTTGTGGAATAACCTTGTCCTTCATGTCTGTGAGATATTAGGTTCCTTCATTGATGATAGCATATATTTTGTAGGGCCCTTCCCAATTTTCTCCGAAGACCCCATGTGCAGGGACCTTAGTGTTAGGCATCACCCTTCTAAGCACCAAGTCCCCCACACGCAGATGTGGTACACAGACCTTCCCATTGTAGTACCTCGCAACTCTTCTTTGATAGTCCACGAGCCTTAACTGAGCCTCGCTTCTAGACTCTTCAATCATATCTAGATAAAGTCTATGGTTGACCTCATTTGCCTCGGGGTCAAAATTCTCCCTTCTAAACGAACCCGAGCCCACCTCAGCTGGAACCATGGCCTCGCATCCATAGGTTAGAAAAAATGGGGTCTCTCTTGTGGTAGATCTTGGGGTCGTATTATATGACCACAAGACCTTTGGTAGCTCCTCGGGCCAACTTCCCTTACTTTCTTCCAGCCAAGCCTTCAATGTGTGCTTGGTTATCTTATTTATGGCCTCTGTTTGGCCATTTGTTTGGGGATGGCTCACAACAGAAAACTCTTTTTGATCCCCAAGTTCTCACAGAATTCTTTCATCTCCTTGCTATCAAATTGCTTCCCATTATCTGAAATAAGCTGATATGAAATCCCATAGTGACACACGATCGCCCTGTACACAAAATCCTTCAATTTTTTGGCCGTGATGGTAGCTAGAGCCTCGGCCTCGGCCCACTTGGTGAAATAGTCCATGGCCACAACTGCATATTTAACTCCTCCCTTAGCTTTGGGGAGCTCACCAATAAGATCAATGCCCCACATGGCGAAGGGCCACGGGCTCATAAGCGAAGTGAGGTGTGCAACTGGGGCATTACTAAAGTTAGCATTTCTTTGACATCTATCACACTTTCTAGCGAACTCAAACACATCTCTTTTTAATGTAGGCCAGAAATACCCTTGTCGCAGAATTTTTTGAGCTAGAGAACTACCCCCTGAGTGATTGCCACAGATGTTCTCGTGGACTTCCCTTAGGATATAGTTGCACTCTTCACCATCCACACACCTCAAAAGTGGTGTGTTGAACCCTCTTCGATATAGGACCTCGTCATAAACAACATAGCGAGCTGCCTGGTATTTAATCTTCCTCGCTTCTTTCTTATCTTGTGGTAGAACTCCATTTTTCACATACTCCCATATTGGGGTCATCCAAGTCGACCCTGGGCTTGCCACTTCCATAATAAATTCCTCTGGTACACTAGGCTTTGTCTGGATCTCTAATGGAATAACCCCAAGTAAGGTTGACTCGCGACGCGATCCCAGCTTCGCGAGGGCATCTGTTCCCTGATTCTTCTCTCTTCTGATATGAACTACCTTGACCTCGTTAAACTTTTTAATCAACCTCTGTGCACATCGCAGATATAACTCAATCTGCTCACCTCTAGCTTGCCATCCACAATAAAGTTGGTATGTTACCAACATAGAATTGCTATAGGCTGTGAGATTCTCCACCTTCATTTTGAATGCAAGTTTGAGGCCAATGATGAGGGCCTCGTATTCAGCCGCATTATTAGAGGCCTCAAATGCGAAGTGAACAACACTGCTTATCTTGCGACCCTCGGGGGTAACGAGTTCGATCCCGGCCCCGGCTCCTTCTTTGTTAGATGCCTCATTGACGTATAGCTCCCACCATGAGGCTGAGTTTTCTTTTTTTGATCTCGAGGCCGTCTACCTCTGGGATCGCAACTAGGGCCTAGGCATCTCCCTCAGATTGGGGAGGGAATTCAAATATAAATTCTGCTAAGGCTTGTCCCTTTATAGCTCCCCGAGGCTTATATTCAATATCAAATTGACTCAGTTCTATGGTCCATTTTAAGAGTCTTCCTGAGGCCTCGGGCTTGTGCATCACCTGCCTTAAAGGATAGGCAGTGCGAACCTGAATGTTGTGAGCTTGAAAATAGGGCCTCAATTTCCGTGAAGCCAATATCAAAGCATAGGCTAGCTTCTCCATGTTGGTGCAACGGGTCTCCTGTTAGGTCCAATATGTTTGTAGAAGGGGGGTTTGAATACAAACAGTACTGTTTAATCGAAATTTGTCCGGATAATTTAATTTATATTTTGACAAATTTGAGCGGAATTAAATGAAACAAAATTCAAGTTGAATATAAAATTATATTAACTTGAGGGGTTTGTTACAAATACAGTACATAATTTATATCTAGTTAATAAAAACAAATTAGAAAATTCGACATGAATTTTTCTAGATTTGTTAATAAAAATCAAGATATATATTAGGAGTAAAAACTCGCTAATAGTACAAGAGTATCAAGTAAACAAGTTCTATCGGATCAGATATTAAAAATAAGATGAACTTGATTTTCTATGAATTTTCCAGCTTCTTGTATTGTGTTCTTGATGAGAGAGAATAGAGCAAACTGCCTTTGTTGAATGTAATATTTCTGTCTGTGTTTTCTTGTGTCGTTTTTGTCTTGATATATAATATTCACTGCCTCTTTATCTTCAAATATAACTGTCAAGACAATCAGCAATACAATTTATTCTTCCAAGACAACCATTTTTGTACTGCCAAGACAATAGGCAATACAATCGTCAAGACAATCAGGTTCTTCCAAGACAATCGGCAAGACAATCAAATTCTGAGATCTTTGTCTTGCTTTATCAAAAATTATCATTCTGTCTGAAGTTTTTTCTTTTTGATCATTATCAAGACAATCTGATTTGAACTGTCAAGACAATCGTCAAGACAATCAAATCAGATTTTTATTCTTCTTTTTTAAAGCTGTTCAGAATTTATCATTACCAAGACAATCGGCAAGACAATCAGAGATTGTCTTGCTTTACTGATTTTCTTCTTCAAGACAATCAGTGATTGTCTTGTTTCTCTAAATCCCTTCTCCAAGACAATCGGCAAGACAATCAGGGATTGTCTTGCTAGTTCATTTTTCAGATTAAATTAAATTGATTAACAAATAATCATTTTAATTTAACCTTACTTAAATAATTAATCAGATTTAATTAATCTAATAATTAATTTAATTAAAGAATTAATTCAGGATGAATTAATTAAAGAAGAATAATTATATATCCTTGGATTGTCTTAATTCTTTTCTGAATCACTGAAAGTAATAAAGGAATACCACTGAATATTTTGTTGACGTTCCATGCATGGTCTGGTTCATGAACGACTAACTTCAATGACTGTTCTTTAATTTTCACATTAAAAATGTGATTCATTTTTCTTCTCATTTCTTTCTCCTTCTTGTACTTCACTGTATTCTGTCTGAACCTGTCACTCTAGAAATGTCTGTCTTAGAAATAAATCCACTTCTTTGATGCTATACTGAGGCTTGATCAGCAATCTGAGCTTCTTCCAGTGTAAAACATCAAAACTATAGATTGACTTTAAGGTTTTTCTTCTGACAGATAGTACCTCCTGAGATTCCTGTGAAAGTTAAAGTTATTTACTTATTACAATCTAAGCTTAAGTTGAGTTGAGTCCTCGAACTACAAATAGGCTGTGTCATATGCCTTTGAATCTCCCCCTATTTGTTTGTTAGAAGATAACAAGCAAATACCTAGAGGATTACTCAACTAACTCAACTTAACTTAGTAAAAGATAAAAGTTTAAATACAAAGTAAATAAAAGAAAAGTTCTGGTTTATATTTAACATTGTCCAGATTCAAACATAAAAGATAAATACAAGATAGATGATCCTCTAGACTGATCATATAATACAATTTTCTATCTTGACCTATCTAAGCTCTAAAGATATCACATGTAGAGCTGATCTTCACTTTAAAGTTTCTTCATCCCTTATCTCTCCAGGTTCAACTTCATCTTCTTGTTCTAGAAATCTTCTGATATTCTCTGTGTCAAATCGTTCTTGATCATCCAAGGTTTTGATCAAATCCTTGTCAAGTACACGTTCATAATCTGACACAAGGCCTTTAGGTTTCTTAGGCAAAATTCCAAGGTTGCCCCATAGCCGATTCCGAAGCATGTAATATTTCTTTTCAAAGCTAGTTAAAGCATATGATCGAATAATGTCAGCAACAAAGATACTTTCTTTATCTTCGAATCCTGTAGTCCTCAGCATATGTTCTAACCAGACCAGATGAGATGCAGTATATAATTTCATCGACTTAGAATCAAGGAAGCAAGAATGTAGTGTATTACCCTTGAGAAACTTAACATGATGTGGAGTTTGAATAACTTGTGGACTATTCCTTTGAGCAAACTCCAAAAGTCTTTCATGAAGTAAAATATTCAGTTCAGAAAATCCACAGTTCAATCAAGCTTCTCTGTTGAAAGATTTGAAGTGACACATAGAGAGAACCCATTGTACGAGAGTCAATCCGAATTATCAGTTGATCTGCACATCTGTCAAACCCAGCTACTATCCTCAAGATTTCCAGCATCAATGCATCCATATATTGCAAGTAATTTGGATTGGTCTCTTGAAACTGTTGAAGTAGTTGGAGAAAACGTTCATCATCATTAGCAGTGTTTTGAATAGAATCAAAAATTTCTCTTGCTCTCTCCCACTTTGGACCAATCTTCAACTGAATATCTCTTTTCCTTTCTTGTACACTGATTGCATGTAGCTTTTGTTTCTCTGCATCTTCAGCTTGCTTCAGCTTCAATCTTTTATCCACTACCTGTCTGGTCTTCTCAAGCTTAGCTTGTCTCATCTGACGATCAGCTTTCTCCTCTTGAAGTTCCTTCTCAAATTCAGGATCATCTTGCCAGTTTGAAAGATCTTCTTCAATATCATTTAATTACTGTACCTCAAAATTACTATTCTTGAGATCGAAATCAAAATCTGATACATCCTGATCATGAGCAGCTTTTTCTTTTCCCTTTGTAGACTTCTCAGACTTCTCCTTATGCCTCCCTTGACGTCCTGACTTACTTCCTCCTCCTAACTTACTTCCTCCTGCTCCTCCAGACTTAGCTCCTTCTCCAGACTTCTCCCCCTTAGTTGAGGAATCCTCTACAGACTTTCTTTGACTGTCAAGCTCCATATTTGCATCATTATCCCCTTCATTTTCATCATCATAGTCTTCAAAATAAGCTCTTTGTTCTGGTGTGATATGATGAGTATGTTGTATAGATGATCAAGTCCTTCAAACATGTAATCATACTTTTCTTCAAGCTTCGCAAAGGTTGTTGAATATGATTGAGCAGTTACATGCATTTCCACTTGAAGTTCATCCACCCTATTAAAGAGTCTGTCAATAGCATTTAGAATATCTGTTCTTTTTGTAGATGCCTGAGAGTTGGATTGTATCAATGTATTGATTGTTGGAGTTAGTGTAGTCTTTATGTTCTGGACATCGTCACGAATAATCATGAGTTGATTGTTGACAGAGGTGGAAGAAGAAGACCGTTCATCTACTTGTGCTTTGAAAAATTGTTTTTCAGCCTCAGTTTCCATCAATTTCTTTTGCAGATCTTTGATTTGAGCCATAAGAGACAAAGTGTTTGTGTCAGTGTGTGCGCTCACCTGATGTTCACTCAAGGATATGTCACTCTCCTTTCGTGCATGTGTTTCACTCATATTTAATATGGTCCTCACATCACTCAACACTAGCTCCTTTCCTTGAGCTGTACCTGCAAAAGAAATCACCCTAGCCTCTTCTGGAGAGGTCAGTGGTGGTGCAATGGGAGTTCGCAATTCCCAATCCTCAGTTATCTCTATCAATTCATTTGGATTTGATAACTGAATTTCTTCAGTGATAGGATGACCAAGTTGCCCTTCACTTTCTCCAGATAAATCTGCGAGTGAAGAATCCCTTGAGGGAGCCAGGAATGTTCCTCCTGGGAGGGGAGATGATGACTCTATTATAACTGGTAGAGAGTCAAGATTTCCCTCTGAAGCCTGTGAAGGCTCTTCTACCGTAACAATGGTAGGCATTGTAACAATCCTATCGTTCACTCCTTGCTCAGTGTCCTTAACAACATCAGATTCTATGGTAATGTTTTCCCCCATTGTGAGTAATAGAGGTGTGCTTGACTCTGTACAAGGTGCCACGGCCCTTTGGCGAATTTCAATAATTTCATCCTGTTGAGAGGATGAAATTAGTAACAGTTCATCGGCCATTTCAATGTCCAAGTCCTGTTGGGAGGAAATGGATGGGCTAACAGATGCCTCAAGTAGTAGGTTTCTTCTCTTCTTTGGTGGAGGCAGAGCTGTGGGATCACTCACATTATCACTTCTTCTATCAGCTCTTTTTGTCAACAACTTGCTTCTGGCTTTAGGTTTAGAGATTTGATTAGACACAGTGTTTGGCTCTAAGACCTGGGATAGAGGCTGTGGTTCTACAACCTCTTGGTCTGACCTATCAGCCACTTGGGCTCCAGAAACAGTTTGAGAGATAGAAGGCAATACCTGCTCCATTGATGCAGTAGCTGTACCTGAAGGAATGGATTGTTCCATTTGATGTTGAAGTTCAGGGACAGGTACATTTTCAGGTTCAGGTGCATTTACAAGTCGAGGAATGACAGGTAGATTTATGAAGGTAGACAAATATGGTGTAACATACACTTGCACATTTATCAATTTTCTATGTGTATCAAGGCTAGTGAATATTTTCTTGGTTTTCCTGCCTGATACCATAGGGTTGTCATTCCTAAAGATTGTTTGTTGACCAACAGGAACAAGATCATTAAATATCAAAGTTAAGAATCTGGGATAATAACATAAAACTTTATTACCCTCATCAAAATCCCTTCTGGCCTTAACAATTCTACCAACAATAGTATTCCAAAGTAGATTACCAATATTGATTCTACGGTTGTTAGCAACAGCATAACCAATAGTTTGTAACATAGAGGTGAGTAAATGAAAGTTACTTCTGACTGTATTAGCAAATACCTTGGAGATCGTGTCGAAAAATGCATCCCATTGTTGAACCAGGTTCCTTTTGCTCAGGTTGTTCATATCAATTACTCCACGATAATTAATATCACTGAAGAATTGATAGAGTTGTTCACTGGTTGGAAATGGATCAAAATTATCCACCGGGAGGCCCAATACAGTAGTAAGGGTTGATTCCGTCACGACGTGGTGTGTACCATCAAAATCAAAAGAGAATGAGGTCAAATCTTCAGACACCACAGCTTCTGTGCAAATCAATCTCAGTGGTCCTATCTTAATTGGGGCTTCGATCGAAATAGCAGTTCGGATAATTGAATCGTCATTTAAAAACCGTATCCAAGGCTTAAATCGATCATAGGGACAATCGTTCGGATTAACATAGCCAACCAAATTATGCTTCATTATCTCAAAATTATCATCCATTTTTTTTATAACACAAAAACACACTTCAATTTTAGGAAAATTAAAACAATTCCAAAATTTTCAAAATTATTAATTAATTAAAATTAATTAAAAATTCGAATTAACTCAAAATTGTCAGAAAAATCCCAAAAATTAGTATGATGTTCTCCTGATCACTGGGAGTCTCAATTTATTTTTAGATTTCAAAGAAAAAATCTAAAACTCTCAAAATAGTGAAAACCCGATTGGAATTTTTGAAAAATTGATTTTTCAAAACCTTAATGAAACTCGAAGATATTCGGTTCAAAAGAAAGAAAATCGAACGATCTATTCGAATCAGGTCTCAGATTTCAGTTTCGTTGAATAAATTTGAGCAGAGTTTCAGTCCAAGAATCGTGTGTATCGTGTATATATGTCGACTGAGTTCTCTGTGTAAATACACGAGAGAGAGAGAGAGAGAGAGAGAGAGAGAGAGAGAGAGAGAGAGAGAAAATTGTCTTGCTGTTTTTTTTTGCTAAATATCAAATTTACACTACAAGACAATCGGTTGATTGTCTTGCCGATTGTCTTGGTAGTATAAACACTATCAAGACAATCGTCTATTTAACTGATTAAAAACAATTTTTTTATTATTATTAAACCTTAAATAACTTATATATATACAAAATGACCTGTCAAGACAATCTATTGATTGTCTTGACGATTGTCTTGAAATTAAGTGAAACCTACAAGACAATCTGAAGAAACACTAATATATATATATATATATATATATATATATATATATATATATATATTGTTAGGCCGAATACACAATTAATAATCAACTTTGTATGAGAGATTAATAAGTAAAAGCGTTTATACACTTAAAAACTTCTTGTATTTCAAACCCTCTTCGTGATGTAAAATATCACAAAGAGCTGCTAGGTTACAATAATGATAATTCGTTATCGATACCCTTCTAGGGTTAACCTATCTGCATTTATATACCATACAGCTGTTGGTGTATACTGAAAATATTTATTTGAAGTATTTACATTTATTTCTGGCCGGTTTAATTGAGAATCATTTAAATGTTTACATATTGTCTAAATATTATATATTGTGAATAATCTAGTATCAAATGGGATACAGAATATTAGATTATTAAATACGGTTTATATAATATAATAAGGTTCACAGCACAGGTGGAGTTAGACAATCCACTGGAATGGCTGTAGTATTATTTAGAATAGTTTATATTGACTATTAAATAATACTAGTATACTTTGTGTATATTGAACAAGATCAAATTTAGAATTGTTCCCTTATACTGATTAAGAAGGTGAACTAAGATTCTATGTTATTATTAATGCTTAGGTTCTTAATCCGGAAATAATAATTGACACGTATATATTATTTACATGCTTTGATTTATATATGAAATAATTCTTTTGATTTATTTCATTATATTTTAGGTGATGAAATAATATATATGGTGAATATTATTTATTGAAGGAATCCATGTCCTGATAATATTCGGGTTAATGATGTCCCCTTGAAAGCTCAAAAAGATTTAATTATGTGAAACCCTGCAGGTGGATTTATTCCGGCATAATTAAATAAAGGTTGAGTGGATAATCAAGGATAAAAGATATTAATTAAATGAATTATCAGTAATTTATTTAATTAATGGACATGCGATATTTTAAACATGGGGAATTTAATAAGCAAATAATATTGGAACCGAATTAATTAATTAAATTACGGTATTAGGAAAGGTAGTGCAAATATTAATTCTTTAGTGGATTGAATTAATATTTAATTACATTGGGCTAGGCTCAAGATGTAATTAGAAGGCCCAACCTAATTATCCATGATCCCTATTGTAGCCTATATATATTCCTATTCTCTTCTTGCTGGGGGCTGGTCGAAAAAATTTTGTAGCCACCCAGGAGCAAGAAGAGAGGTTAACTTGAGAAGACGAAGGCCACACTTCGCTCAAGGGAATTTGGGAATACAATAGAAGAGCGTGGAATCAACCGTTAACAAGGTGACTTTTCTATTCGTACTCGTTAATTTAGTGTATCAAAATTCGCAGTGCCAAGATCTGATTGTCCCAACAATTGGTATCAAGAGCCTGGTTCAATGGTTCTGCGATTTTTGATACGATGTCCATGTCGTAATTATATATGCATGTGTATAGTGGTGTGCTTGGGTAATAATCTTTTGCAGGTTGTTTAGTATCCACTATTATGGCCATGTAATTTTAATTATGTGTTTGGATCCCACGTGGTTTAATCGTGGTTATTTTGTTTGGTTTCCACGTGGTTTATCGTGGTTGTAAAACACGAGGGTTGATCGTGTTAGAATAGATTTTGCAAAATTAGTTTTGTATTAGATCTATTTTTTTGTAATTGTTTGATGGATTTTATTAAGATCCGGATATTTTGTAACAATTACGTGCGATCGGAAATCGAAACGGAGACAAAAGTTTATCCGCTGCGTAGCTGCTGGTTCGATTTGCTTTTAATTAAGTAGTCACAAGAACCTGCTGCTGTTCGAATAAAGAAGAAAACAAATCTGGAGAAGAAGAGCAGCCGCGCGAAGAAAGGAATTCGGGACAAATGGTGTAACGCAGGCCTGTCCTGCGTTACAGGATGAAAAGGGTCTGTAACGCAGGCCTGTCCTGCGTTACAGGATGAAAAGGGTCTGTAACGCAGGCTTGTCCTGCGTTACATGATGAAACAGGTCTGTAACGCAGGTTCTAAATGCGCGACAGGGTTTTTACAGAAAAAAAATTATTTTTTCAGCAGAACAGGGCTGGAAATTTAATTTTTTTCAAGGGGCCATAATAGTGGATTTAAATTATGTTTTATAATTTTGATTCCGCTATTTAATTTTTTAATTATTGCTTTAAATAATTATTATGTGTGTTGTTAATTATGTGTGTAATTTTTAATTGCATGATTAACATAATTAGGACGACATGGACATTAATTTTATTTATTGCTTTAATTTTATGATGCATGCTGCTATGTTATGTGTTCTTTGTTTTGTTATTTTTATAACATGTGGACCTCGAAAAAAATAACATAGGGCGATGCATCTAGATAAAATTCCTCAATTTTAAATAAAAATTCTAAGTGGGTGAGGGAATTAATTAGGAATTAAATCCCATGGTCTCCATTATTGTTTGTATGTAATTTAACACCGAGACGAATATAAATTATATACATGCCACCCATCGTGGCGTATGATTTATGGTGTCAGGTAGTGTTATGGATATTACTAGAACAAACTTCCTAAATTAATTACGAATATTGAAAGGTATACATGCCACCCATCGTGGCGTACCAAGTTTCATAGAATTCGATTAATTAGAAGGGTACCACTGATTGAATATAGATTTTCAATATTGAGAGAAAGGATGATTCTGTCTAGAAAGGGGTCTTAAGTGATGCCTCTTGACAATGCTCCCCCCGATCTGGGAATTATCCTATTATCGATTATTGATTTGAAATATTTAATGGTGGTATCCAGTCTTTTTATTAATTTAAGATTTAATAATGGTATACACTTAGCTATGAAAAATAATATATAGTCCACCCTAACGTGGCGTATTATTTAGTAATAGGACCGAAGTAATATTTAAACGAATTTAAGTGGTATATATGTCATCCATCGTGGCGTACCAGATACTTATGGTGTTTAAATATTAGTGCATTAATTTTAATTAATTGTTAGAGGAAACCAATAGGATTTAAGATTTATGCAACTATCTGATTATGTGTTACATGTATGATTCTCAGGATTAGATCACTATGGGCTTTAATCCACTATTCACCATACTTAAGGATAACAAACTTACTGGACCGAACTATATTGAATGGAAACGTAATTTGGACATAGTGTTGACTGCTGAGGAGTACAAATTTTGTACTTATGAACCCAAGCCAGACCAGCCTGCTGAAGATGCTCCTGAAAGTGAGAAGGAGTATTATAAGCGGTGGATTAAGGCTGATGAGATGTCGCGATGTTACATTCTGGCAGCAATGTCGGGTGTTTTGCAGCATCAGCATCAGGCTATGCCCACTGCTTCAGATATGCTCTTTAATCTCAAGGAACTTTTTGGAGAACAGAATAGGGCTGCTAGGCAAGTAGCAATGAAGGCTTTAATGAACACTCAGATGGTTGAAGGAACACCTGTAAGGGATCATGTTCTCAGAATGATGTCTCATCTGAATGAGATGGAGATCCTTGGTGCTGATATTGATGGGGAAACCCAGATCGATATCATCCTTATGAGCTTGCCCAAAAGTTTTGAGCAGTTCCGCTTGAATTACACCATGAACAAAAGGATGTATAGTCTCGCGGAACTTCTGACAGAACTTCAGGCAGCTGAAGGACTCTTTAAGCAGAATGTTCAAGTGAATGTGGCCGAGAAAGCTTCTTCATCTAAGCCGAAAGGTAAGAAGAAGAAAAAGACTCAGACACAGAAAGCTGGAAAGGTTGCTAATGCAGTGGGAGTTCAAGGTGGTGTGAAAAAGCCTAAGGGCAAGTGCTTCAGGTGCAAGCAGTCAGGTCACTAGAAATAGGATTGTCCTCTTCCTAAGAAGACAAACAATACTGGTATGTCTCTTTCTCTAGTTACAGAAACATATATAGCGGCTATATCTACGAGCACTTGGTGTGTAGATACAGGAGCCACTGACCATGTTTGTAACTCTATGCAGGGGTTCCAGCAATCCAGAATGCTTAGAGATGGCGAGATATATGTGTTCATGGGAGATGCTACGAAAGTAGCAGTAGTTGCAGTTGGAATAATTACATTGTCTTTTGGCGATGATAGGATTTTGGTTTTGAACAATTGTCTTTATGTACCTTCGTTTAGAAGGAATTTAATTTCGGTTTCTAAACTTGCCATGGATGGTTATAATGTTTGTTTGGATCGTAATGTTTCTATTATGATGAATAAACGAGTTATATGTTCTGGTACATTGCAAGACAATTTATATATTATTAATCCTATCCAACCAATGCTGCAACATAAGGAAACTAATAACATTCTTTCTAGCTCAAATAAAAGAAAGAAACCTTCTGAATTGAACCAAACATATCTTTGGCACTTAAGATTAGGTCATATTAACTTGAGGAGGATTCAAAGACTGGTAGTAGATGGGGCATAAGGCTCGTTGGCAGTGGAGCCATTTCCAGTTTGCGAATCCTGCTTGGAAGGTAAGATGACTAATAGGCCTTTTAAAACAAAGGGGAATAGAGCTAAAGAAGTGTTAGAATTGGTTCATACTGATTTATGTGGACCTATGAGTATCCAAGCAAGAGGAGGTTATGAGTATTTTGTCACTTTCATTGACGATTATTCTAGATATGGGTACATTTATTTGTTACGCCGTAAGTCTGAGTGCTTTGAAAAATTCAAGGAGTACAAAGCAAGTGCGGAGAAGCGACATCTTGGAAAATGTATCAAGTCACTACGATCAGATCGTGGTGGCGAATACTTGCTTGGAGAATTTAGGGAATATTTATCAGAAAATGGGATTGCATCCCAGTTGTCTGCACCTGGCACACCTCAGCAGAATGGTGTAGCAGAGAGAAGGAATCGGACTCTTTTAGAGAGTGTTAGATCGATGATGAGTTATTCAGATTTACCCAAGTAGTTTTGGGGATATGCTATAGAAACAGCGGCTTACCTTCTGAACTTTGTACCTTCTAAGTCGGTTCCCAAGACTCCAATAGAATTGTAGACTGGTAGCA
This sequence comes from Saposhnikovia divaricata, assembly GCA_036435485.1. Classification (NCBI taxonomy): domain Eukaryota; kingdom Viridiplantae; phylum Streptophyta; class Magnoliopsida; order Apiales; family Apiaceae; genus Saposhnikovia; species Saposhnikovia divaricata. Next base: position 128,377,989 of record CM071594.1, on the reverse strand, counting down.
AACCAAGTCTAAGACATATTCGGATTTGGGGTTGTCCAGCACATGTGCTGAACAAGAACGCGACCAAGTTAGAATCTCGTACAGAAGTAAGGCTGTTTGTAGGCTATCCCATGGGAACGAAAGGTTATTCATTTTATAGTCCTAGGGATCGAGATATCATTGTTAGTACCAATGCTAGATTCTTAGAAGAAGACTATATAATGAAACACAATCCCATGAGTAGTATCATTTTAGAGGAACTAGTGGGAGGGACAGATAATCCCCAAGTGCCAATAGTACAAGTAGATCAACCACAAGAAAATGCACAACATGTCACTAATACCACACCGGTGCTTCGTCGTAGTGGGAGGGTTGTTCAACAACCTGATAGATTCATGTTTTTGGGAGAGTCCTCGGACTTGGTCTCTGGTGAACATGATGAGGATCCCAGGACATACGAACAAGCAATTCTAGATAAAGATGCAGATCTTTGGCAAAAGGCAATGGAATCTGAGATGGAATCTATGTATTCTAATCAAGTTTGGGAGCTCGTGGAACCACCCAAAGGTGTAAAACCCATTGGATGTATGTGGATCTACAAGAAGAAAAGAGGATCTGACAAAAAGGTGAAAGCCTGGAAAGCACGACTTGTTGCGAAAGGGTATACTCAGAAAGAAGGGATCGATTATGAGGAAACCTTTTCGCCGGTTGTTATGCTTAAGTCGATCCGGATTCTTTTATCTATAGCAGCTCATCTCGATTATGAGATTTGGCAAATGGATGTCAAGACAGCTTTCCTTAATGGAAGTCTTGAGGAAACCATCTATATGCAACAACCAAAAGGATTCATTAAGGAAGGCCAAGAGCATCTTGTTTGTAAGCTTAAGAGGTCTATTTATGGACTGAAACAAGCTTCTAGGGACTGGAATATTCGTTTTGATCAGGCAGTCCAGTCATATGGATTTGATCAAAGTCCAAGCGAATCATGTGTGTATAAGAGAAGTGAGGGTAATGCAGTGGTTTTTCTAGTACTGTATGTAGATGACATTTTACTCATTGGAAACAATGTTAAGATGTTGTCATCAATAAAGGCATGGTTGTTCAAACAATTTGAAATGAAGGACTTAGGTGAAGCGGCATACATCCTTGGGATCAAAGTAATAAGGGATCGCAAGAAAAGGATGTTGGCTTTATCTCAAGAGCCCTACATTGATGAAGTATTAGCTCGTTTTAACATGCAAAACTCTAAGAAAGGTTTTCTACCTTTTAAGCATGGAGTGGCTCTATCCAAGGAGCAGTGTCCTTCGACACCTAAGGATATAGAGAGCATGAAAGCAGTTCCTTATGCTTCGGCATGTGGAAGCTTAATGTATGCTATGTTATGTACGAGGCCTGACATCTGCTTTGCTATAGGCATGGTTAGTAGATATCAGTCGAACCCAGGTCAGGAACATTAGAGTGCAGTAAAAACTATACTCAAGTACCTGAGAAGGACTAAGGAGTATATGTTAATTTACAAGGCCTCAGATCTATTTCCTTTGGGATATACTGATTCAGATTTCCAATCAGATAGGGATAAGAGGAAATCGACCTCGGGATATGTTTTTACTTTGGGAGGTGGAGCTGTTATATGGAGGAGTGTAAAGCAGAAATGCATTGCAGACTCTACCATGGAAGCCGAGTACGTGGCGGCCTCTGAGGCTGCAAAGGAGGCTGTATGGTTCAGGAACTTCCTTTTGGACTTGGATGTGGTACCTAATTTGCCTAGGAGCTTGACAGTGTATTGTGATAACACTGGTGCTGTGGCAAATTCAAAGGAACCGCGAGATCACAAAGCAGCTAAACATATTGAACGTAAGTATCATCTCATACGAGGAATCGTAAAGCGAGGAGATATAGTTGTGGCTCACATATCATCAGAGGACAACCGGGCAGATCCTTTCACAAAGAGCCTGCCAGCCAAAGTTTTTGACAGGCATGTGGAAACGATAGGAGTCAGATGGATGAACACATAGTTTTTTGTAATAGTGGATTAAATAAACACTGATATACTCATAGAATATTTTGAGTATAAGTGGGAGATTGTTGGTGTATACTGAAAATATTTATTTGAAGTATTTACATTTATTTCTGGCCGGTTTAATTGAGAATCATTTAAATGTTTACATATTGTCTAAATATTATATATTGTGAATAATCTAGTATCAAATGGGATACAGAATATTAGATTATTAAATACGGTTTATATAATATAATAAGGTTCACAGCACAGGTGGAGTTAGACAATCCACTGGAATGGCTGTAGTATTATTTAGAATAGTTTATATTGACTATTAAATAATACTAGTATACTTTGTGTATATTGAACAGGATCAAATTTAGAATTGTTCCCTTATACTGATTAAGAAGGTGAACTAAGATTCTATGTTATTATTAATGCTTAGGTTCTTAATCCGGAAATAATAATTGACACGTATATATTATTTACATGCTTTGATTTATATATGAAATAATTCTTTTGATTTATTTCATTATATTTTGGGTGATGAAATAATATATATGGTGAATATTATTTATTGAAGGAATCCATGTCCTGATAATATTCGGGTTAATGATGTCCCCTTGAAAGCTCAAAAAGATTTAATTATGTGAAACCCTGCAGGTGGATTTATTCCGGCATAATTAAATAAAGGTTGAGTGGATAATCAAGGATAAAAGATATTAATTAAATGAATTATCAGTAATTTATTTAATTAATGGACATGCGATATTTTAAACATGGGGAATTTAATAAGCAAATAATATTGGAACCGAATTAATTAATTAAATTACGGTATTAGGAAAGGTAGTGCAAATATTAATTCTTTAGTGGATTGAATTAATATTTAATTACATTGGGTTAGGCTCAAGATGTAATTAGAAGGCCCAACCTAATTATCCATGATCCCTATTGTAGCCTATATATATTCCTATTCTCTTCTTGCTGGGGGCTGGTCGAAAAAATTTTGTAGCCACCCAGGAGCAAGAAGAGAGGTTAACTTGAGAAGACGAAGGCCACACTTCGCTCAAGGGAATTTGGGAATACAATAGAAGAGCGTGGAATCAACCGTTAACAAGGTGACTTTTCTATTCGTACTCGTTAATTTAGTGTATCAAAATTCGCAGTGCCAAGATCTGATTGTCCCAACAACAGCTACGATACAATCTCTAATTGATATTCCTAATAATCAGCTATACAATGATATCAATTACAGATTGTCACACGTCTCCTATGTCAACTCGATCTCTTTGATAGCTATCCAATCTTCAAAGATATCGCTTCCATAATTAATCTTTAATCACTGTTGAACAGTAGACGCGCTTCCTCCAGACAGAATTTAACAAACTCTGTCGAGCTTCCAACTGTCAGAGTTTACCCAAACTCTGACTGCTTCCAGCTAAACTCTGATAACTCCCTGTAACACTTAAACACTGATCAAAACACATCAATTATATTTAACAATCTCCCCCAACTTGTTCATTAGCAAAAATGTACAAGTTAATGACAGTAATTGATGATGTCAAAACAAATAGACAAATACAGTGTTTATACAAATTCAGAGTTTAAGCTTCTACTTAATAAAAACTAAAGAGAATAAGAAAATTCTTACAGAACTCAATCTCTTATAATTTCAAGATCTGGCATGGTTCTGAGATAATCAATCAGCAATCTTCTTTCTGCATTTTCAAGTTCAATCTCCATTGCTTCTTTGATTTCTCTGAGATGAGGATCACTTTCATCTGTTTGGTAGATAGCAGCCCTAAGATCATAAATCTTGTTCCTTCTCATTTCATTACCCAGTCTGATAAATCTAACTTTTTCTGCCTGTGTATTGAAATCAAGTACTGTGATTCCCAAATCAGTTTTTAACTTTGCAGTACCTTTCTTCATTTCAATGAGATTGCCTTGGTAATCCCTGTACTTAGGAATATATCTGCTATTGTATTTCTGTCCTCTAATTGCCAGATTCTGAGTCATTTTCTGTCTGAGTACATTAGCAACTGATTGAGTCCTTCGACTATTCACCTTGAGAAGATATAGAACATACTCTAGTTCTTCCCAACATTTCAAGCCAATATCATCCTCACCAACTTTGAATACTGTCCCATCAGCCATGAAGTATAAAAGAAAATCCTTGTCTAAACTCTTCTGATGAACCAACTGCACTGATTCCAGTCTGTCCAAACTCTCTTGAGGAACACCACGACCTGGAACAGCCAGTGCAGAAGGATCTCTAGGACCAGTATATTGCCTTTTGTCTCTATGTGAACCTAGTCCACCCTTATTATTACCAATCTTGCCAGATAAAGCTTTTCCATCAGAAACATTCATTGAGACTCCAGATAACACATTTGGATCAGAAATTGTTCCTTTTCCAAAAACAGATTTCAACTGTGAAGAGTGTAAAGGTGTGATCATTGCTTGAGATGCAACAGGAGTTGTAACTTTCTTCTGTGAACTTTCACCTTCAATGCCTTTTAGCTTGAGTTTAGCCTCTGCTGCAATTACTTCCTTTGAGAACCGAGAACTTTGACTAACATCAGTCCTCTCTCTGATCACAACACCTTTAACAACAGGTCTAGGAGCTTTTCCTCTTTGTACCTTATCAGACTTTAAAGCTTTAAGATGTTCTTCTTGTAAACTCTTTTCCTCAGCTTCAATGTCCTCAATCGTTACTCCTTCCTCATTCTCTTCAATGAACAACTTAGCAGCCAATTCTTCATCAGTTTGTGGATTTGAAGATAACAGTAAACTCTTGGTCCTTGAAGTTCCTTGAGTATCAGTATTTCTCCCAACAGACTGTGATTTTGATGACTTGCTAGTTCTCAGAGTTTGAACCTCTTCAGCCTTTTTCTTTCCTTTGTTACTTGCCCCTCCATCTCCAGCACTATCCCTTTTGACAACTCTCTCCCCCTTTTTGACATCATCAGGCATAAGGATAGAAGTAATTAACTCCAGGGAGGTAGCAATAGAATCAATTTTAGCAGATAAGTCAGACTGGTTCTCTTCAACTTTAGTCAGCCTGGCACAGAGATTGTCTTGAGCTTTAGAGAATTTTGTAGTCACTAGTTTCGATTCTCTTTCCATCTTCATCTCTCTAGCTACAACCTCATTTCGCAAAGAAGTGATTGCCAAATTAGTATCATCAAATCGTCTATCCAGAGTTTTAACTTGAACTATAGTTGCTTTCAAGCAAGAAAGAATCTCTGGATTAGAAATAGTATCAGCACTTTGCTTAACAAACTTAGCTGCTCTTTCCGGTGGAAAAATACAATCTTCTTTGTACCATTCAGCAGCATTCTTGGCAAATTGTGCTCTCTCAACTTCATGAGAAGTACAAGGTTGAGGAAAAGGTGTATTTCAGGTTGTTGTTGTTGTTGTTGTTGTTGTTGTTCAGGTTCATTTTGTTGTGGTTCTTGTTGATCTTGTTGTGGTTCAGGTTGTTGTGGTTCTTGTGGTTGATTGAGAAAATTTCGTAGAGCAAGAGGCATGACAAAAGCAGGGAGATTTGCTTTACCAACATCCTTGTTAGTCATATCAGAGAATATTCGCTTATTGACTCTAAAAGGATCAATTTCATCAGTTTCATCAATTTCAAGACCAGGTACACATGCATTGAACAACATTTGACAGAAACGAGCATAATAAACAGTAGTAGATTCTGACAATTTATCACCTAATCTCATCAGAACATGTCGACCAAAATCAAAATTAGTACCATAGAGCAGAGAATACCCGATTTGGAGACTGTCTATAGGAATGGCATCCCAGTTTGTGACTTTCTTCTGGAACGTCCTTGTTATGCAATCAAAGAAGAAGTTCCATTCCTTTCTGAGATTTGGTCTCTTTATGCCGCCAATCTTGTCAAGAGATTCCATGTAACCAATCTCTCGTAGCATCTCTCTCAGATAAGTTTCATTAACCAGAGTATAAGAAGTATGTGTCTCAAACCCCATTGTATCTCGTACAGTCTGTGGAGTAATCACATGATCTTGGTCTTCGTAAGTGAAGATAATGGTAGGAGTTCCACTTTCTCCTCCATCCACATAAACTGAATTCTGCCAGAATGAAGCAATTTGAGACGCAGAAAGAGTAGCAGGTCCAATCAGAGCCTGTCCAATCTCTGAATCCCTCAAGAAGTTCTGCATGAGATGAAACGATTCTGGAACGCGTTGATGATAGAGTGGAGCTTCATAGTTATTAGGAACAAACCGTAAGCCAAGAGCAGTGAATGCTTTAGATGCCATTGAGTTAAGAAATTTGCAAGAATTTCCAAAAGATATGTATGTAGAAAAGGTGTTTGCGTGAGTGCCCAAGAGAAAAATAAGAAAACTGTGGGATGTAAGAATAAGGCAAAATCGTTTGGACACAATAGTGATTAAAGTAATTAAAAACTCAATCTCTTATGTAACAAACACTCAATCAGTTCCTTGATTAATGTGTAGTGGGACACGATAATAGGTAAGTGGGACACATTAAGGAGCGAGTGGGTCACGTGCGCCTATTTTTAAGAAGAGTATATTAAAGAATTAAAACATTAAAATATTTGATTTAAAAAAAAATCAAATAATACTCTTTTAAAAATATCTTGACCCAAGTAAGACTAGAATTGGAACCGTTTACCTGTTGCCTTTAATAACCAGAATACGAAGCGATTAAGAACTTCGTTCTTACCCATCTCTATTTAAGGCCTAGAGACTTGCTCAGATTATTTCATTAAATCTTTAACCTTTCAGTCTCCCCTGTAAAATCACAAACCCTTCAAACCAAATACCCTTGAAAAACAATGGCCAATCTTACCATCAAAGAAAAAAACCTTCATCTTGTCGAGAATAGGGACATCTTCAGCTATACGCGTGAAGAATTTGAAGCGTTCGAGTGGGAAAGGCAGCTTGAGACGCTGTGGCTGCAAATGGATGCTGGTCTGGAAGAGCTCGAGAGAGAGAAACCTGCAAGGGTGATCGACATCGATGCTGCCCTCCAAGCAACATTGGCATGGCTCTCCTCGAAGGCATCCTCATCCACCACCACCAACCATTGTTAATGAATATGTCAGCAAAAATAACCTTATCCCTTCAACTTCCACCCAAACAAAGTGGCAAAGATGGGATCTGGGAATTTTTGCTAACAATGGAGTGGTGTGGACGGACCTTTTACTTTCCTGTTGAATAGATTAGCAGATAGAGAGAACAAAAAGATGTAATATTTGCTTGTAATCTCTTTCATATTATCAATGAAAATTTTGTTTCTCTAATCATATTCATTGTGTTTTGCAACTGTTATTTATGCTATATGAACTGTTCTTTAAGAAAATAAATCAAGAAGAGAATATGAAAACTAATTAAAGTAATCATATAAAGAACACATTCATCAACTATCCACTGATTAACAGTTGTCAAAAACCCTACTTACTCCAAGACTTTCAAATTGTCCAAGTGAAAATTTACCTTAGAGTACAAATCACGAATCAACAGCGTTTGTCAATTCTCCAACTTTATCATCGAAACCCTTTCATAAATTGCACAGTTGTGAATATTTGTGTGTGTGAAGCAGAGTTTACTAAATCAATTTTTAGAGCATCTAATTTTTCATAAAATCCATAAAGTAAATCAATAAACACTGAATGCACAAACTGTCATAGTAAACACTGACTGTATGATGAAAGCTAAACTCTGAAGTAATCGAACTTTATACAGTAATTTTTATTTTATACCCCCTTTATATACATTTTTTTTATTTACATCATCATTTTTTTTTATTTTTTTTCTTTCTTTTTTTTTTCATTCCAGTAATCAGAGGTTGGAACCAGTCACCAAAAATTCAAAAAAAATTTTAGCCCTTATCATTTTGATAAGTTCCTGGGTCATCCTAGTATTTGACTAGTCACCAAAAATCAGAGAATTTTAGCACATATTATATACCAATAGGTTCCTGGGTCATCCTAGTATCCAACATAATCTCAAAGGAGTATAATAACCTATATACATTTTCTTTGGGGTATTGCAGTAAGCATTTTATTTTATCAGAGTATAACTAACAGAGTTTAGAGTTCATCAACATCAGTAGTTTTTCATGAAAGGTAATGCACACAGTATTTATAGACTCAGAGTTTAGGACAAAATAAACTAAGAGATGCTATAAATATGAGCCAGTATCATGCTGTGTTAACTTTCTGCACAATCTAAGATTAGATCACAATAACTCAGAAAGATTCATGATTAATTGCTGAGAATCATGCTTCATACATATTTCTTCATTGGTGTTTTCATTCAGACAAAAATCAACTCAAAGTTCACAGAGTTTATCAAACTTATTAACAGTGTATGACATACAGACATACTGACAGAGTTTAACAGAGTATGCATAACAGAGTTTAATCAACAGAGTTCACTTAGCATTTAACCAATCAGGAAATATGATTAATACATCACATAAGTAAAGTTTGAATCTAACCAACATTTCTAGTCAGAACCAGAGACCATTCCTAGTTCATTGACCAGTCTTGTAAATGTAGCTTCACTCAATGGTTTAGTGAAGATATCTGCAAGCTGTTGTTCTGTAGATACAAAATGTAGTTCAATATTTCCTTCTTCCACGTGTTCTCTGATGAAGTGGTACCTTATGCTGATGTGCTTGGTCATTGAATGTTGTACTGGATTACCTGTCATAGAAATAGCACTTTGGTTATCACAGTAAATAGGTATATTACTGTACCTCAATCCATAATCCAGCAATTGATTCTTCATCCATAAGATCTGTGCACAACAGCTACCAGCTGCAATATACTCTGCTTCAGCTGTAGATGTGGAGATTGATTTCTGTTTCTTGCTGTACCAGGAAACAAGTCTGTCACCAAGAAATTGACAACTTCCACTAGTGCTCTTTCTGTCTACCTTGCAGCCTGCAAAGTCTGCATCAGAATACCCAAGTAGCTTAAAATCTGATTCTCTGGGGTACCACAGACCTAATGATATGGTGCCCTTGAGATACTTGAAGATTCTTTTCACAGCTGTCAGATGTGGCTCTCTAGGATCTGCCTGAAACCTTGCACAAAGACAGGTTGCATACATGATGTCAGGCCTACTAGCTGTCAAGTATAGAAGAGATCCTATCATGCCCCTGTAGTTTGTCATATCCACTGAAACTCCTGTGTCTTTGTCCAATTTAGTTGCTGTTGCCATGGGAGTTGATGCAGATGAACAGTCAAGCATACCAAATTTCTTGAGAAGATTTCTGGTGTATTTTTCTTGATTAATGAAAATTCCATCTTCTGTTTGTTTCACCTGTAGGCCTAGAAAGTAACTAAGCTCTCCCATCATGCTCATTTGATATCTGGACTGCATGAGCTTGGCAAACTTCTTACAGAGTTTATCATTAGTAGACCCAAAGATGATGTCATCAACATAAATTTGAACTAAAAGGAGATCACTTCCTTGATTGAAATAAAACAGAGTTTTATCAATTGTTCCTCTGTTGAATCCACTTTCTAGAAGAAACTGAGCAAGTGTCTCATACCATGCTCTTGGTGCCTGCTTAAGTCCATATAGTGCCTTATCTAGCCTGTAGACATAATCTGGAAATTTGGGGTCCACAAATCCTGGTGGTTGTTCAACAAACACTTCTTCTTCAAGTTTTCCATTCAGAAAAGCACTTTTCACATCCATCTGGAACACTTTGAATTTCTTGTGAGAGGCATATGCTAGAAAAATTCTGATTGCCTCCAATCTTGCAACTGGAGCAAATGTTTCATCATAGTCTATTTCTTCCTGCTGTGAATAGCCTTTTGCTACCAGTCTAGCCTTGTTCCTTGTGATAACACCTTCACTGTCAGTCTTGTTTCTGAAAACCCATTTAGTACCCACAATAGATCTGTTCTTTGGTCTTGGTACAAGGGTCCAAACTTCATTCCTTTCAAATTCATTTAACTCTTCCTGCATTGCTGTTATCCAGTCTGCATCTTGAAGAGCTTCTTCCACTTTTTTTGGTTCATTTTTAGACAAGAATGCATGAAACAGACATTCACTTGCAGTAGCACTTCTTGTCTTTACTTTTGCATCTGGATCACCAATTATCAAATCAGGTGTATGTGATTTAGTCCATTTCCTAGCAGAAGGCAAATGACTTCTATCAGCATGTGATCCTCCCCCTTGATCCATGCTCTCCTGATTCTGTTGTGATCTATCTTCGTTTTCTGAGACTCCCCCTGAACTTGACTGCCCAGAGTCAGAATTTGAATTTTCAGAGTTTGAAGCATCAGAGTTTGATCCAGATTTTTCAGTTGACTCAGTATCAGTGTTTGAGTCTTCATCTTGATCATGCTCCCCCTCAACTGGTTCTCCCCTTTGTTGTGACTGAGAAGTTTCTCCAGAATTTACCAGTAGAGGTTCAGAGTTTGTTTCAACAGAGTCTGTCAGAATTGTTTCATCAGAGTTTAAAACTTCATTTTCAAAGTTCAGTTGATCATATTCGTCTTTGTCTTCAAGTCCAGTTATCTTCTTATCATCAAAAGAAACATGTATAGATTCCATGATCACTTTAGTTCTCAGATTGTAAACTCTGAATGCCTTTGTTGACAGTGGATAGCCAACAAAAATTCCTTCATCTACCTTTAACTCAAACTTGGTCAACTGTTCTGGATGAGTCTTCAAAACAAAACATTTGCACCCGAAAATATGAAAGTATTTCAGGTTAGGCTTCTTTTTCTTCACCATCTCATATGGTGTCTTTCCATGCTTATTGATCAGTGTTGCATTTTGAGTAAAACAAGCAGTTTGAACAGCTTCTGCCCAGAAATAAGTTGGCAGTTTTGCTTCATCAAGCATAGTTCTGGCAGCTTCAATTAAGGTTCTATTTTTCCTTTTAACTACACCATTTTGTTGTGGTGTACCAGGTGCTGAAAATTCTTGTTTCACTCCATTGTCCTTGCAGAATTCTTCCATTGTTGCATTTATGAACTCAGTTCCATTATCACTTCTGATGATTCTGACTTTGTTGCTTGATCCTTTGTCCAGAAGCTTCACATGCTCCATCAGAGTTAATGCAGTTTCATCCTTCTTTGCTAGAAAATACACCCAGGTGAATCTAGTGTATTCATCAACAATGACTAAAGCATATTTCTTCCTTGCAATAGACATAACATTTACTGGACCAAAGAGATCAACATGCAGAAGATGATAGGGATCAGTGATAGAAAATTCTGTCTTGCTCTTGAAAGATGACTTCCTTTGTTTAGCCTTCTGACATGAGTCACATAGGCCATCAACATTTAACAGGGTCTTTGGGAGTCCTCTTACAAGATCCTTTCTGATCAATTCATTGATGTTGTTCAAGTTCAAATGTGAGAGTTTCTTGTGCCACTTCCAACTCTCTTCACTAGACATTCTTGTAGACAGGCAAACAGCTTTTCCAACAGAGTCTATCAAAAGCTTGATTTCATAAATGTTGTTTTGCCTGTGACCAACTAGAACAACCTTTCCTGTAGATTTGCTGATAACTTCAAAATATTCAGGTTGAAAATCTACATGATATCCCTTGTCACAGATTTGACTCACAGATAGCAAGTCATGCTTGAGTCCTGGGACATGAGCTACATTGTTGATGATGACATTTCCAAGATTGATATTGCTATATCCCAATGTTCTTCCTATATTGCCATCACCATAGGAAACTTTTGGGCCAGCCTTCTCCTCATATTCTGATAGCAGGGCTTTATTTCCAGTCATGTGTCCTGAACATCCACTGTCCACGACTAGGGTTGCCTCCCTGTTACCCTGCAATCAAAAACAATTACTGAGGATTAGTTTTAAGGATCCAGACTTGCTTGGATCCTTTGGCATTCTTAACTTTGTTAGCTTTTGCAGCGGAATTAACATTATCAGAGTTTGAGCTAACAGTATCAGTGTTTACACTTGCAGTATCAACTTTAACCCATTTTAGATTGGGTTTCAGTTCATAGTAATTATGATAGATAGCATGATATTTTCTGCAAGTATAGATGGAATGCCAAGTGCTTCCACAGTGTGTGCATAGAGTCTGTGGCTTAGTTCTAGCAAAATCCTTCTTTACCTCAGACTTTGTAGGTAAAGAATTTATATTTTTATTTTTCTTGCATAAATTTGCAAGATGCTTAGTACTACCGCAGTTATGACATGTCTTTCTTGGAGCATAACTAGCAAGCATTGGTTTATTTCCTGAAGTGATGCCTACTTTTCCATTTCTGTTCTTGTTTGACACTTTCTTTTTCTTAACAGATTTTAACTCCTTCAGTTTATGTTTGAGTTGTTTATCTGTCATTGAACCAATATTAACCTGTTTAACACTAGTTTTTACTGGTTTTCTTTTGACAGCTTCTTTTTCATTCTCAGACAAAAATTTACTGGTTCCATGAACAAATTTAGTTCTGACTTTAACTTGATTTTGAAATCTAAGTTCATCTCCCTCATTATAACCTAGACCAACAGTGTCTGTTTGAAAAATCTATTGAGTGTCCTTTCCAGAATTAGTCCAAGTCCTAATTTTCTTATTTGCTTCCTCCAACTCAGATTCTAGTTGTTTATATTTCTGAAGCAAATCCTGTTCTATAGAAACAACATCATCTCTCTCTTTCTGAACTTGTTGCATGTTTTCAAGTTTCTCTTCAACAAGTTTATTTCTTTCTTTAAGTTCAAAATTTTCAGCTTTTATCCTCTCATTTTCTAAAGTCTGATCCCTATAACTTATATGCAATGACTTAAGAAAAATTCTTAATTGAGCAATGTCATCAATATTATAAGCATAGGTAGTTAAAGGTACCTGATTTTCAGAGGATTCTGATTCAGTAGTAGCCATGAGAGCATAGTTTACTTCTTCATCAGAATCTGAAGTATCTGCCCAATCTCTGCCTTTAGTGTAGAGTACCTTTCCAGTTTTACCCTTCTTGCACTCAGGAGCATAGTGGCCCATCTCCTTACACTTGTAGCATTGAATTTCAGACTTATCCTTCTTTCCTTTAGAATCTCTCTTATCAGACTTCCTGTAGCTTTTCCTGTCTTCATTTGAATCCCTAGAAAACCTTTTTCCTTTCTTGAAATTCTTGAAGCCCATTTTCTTGAAAGTCTTCACCATTAACACATCCATTTTTCTCATTTCTTCTTCATCATCCTCAGAGTCAGATGATTCAGAAGAGTTTGAATCATAATCAGAGTTTGGTGAATCACTTTCTGAATGTATGACCAAAGCTTTTCCCTTCATTTTCCTTCTTGTTGCCTCTTTATTCTGAGGCTTCTCTTCAACATTAAGAGCAACAGACTTTCCTTTTCTGCTTGATCTCCTGTTTCTCTGCTCCATTTCCAATTCATGAGTTTTGAGCAGTCCATAGATTTCATCAATCTCTGTTTCAGCAAGATCATAGTTGTCTCTAATAGTGGTTGTTTTCACATCCCACTTTTCAGGTAGAGAAAGAAGAAACTTGAGATTCGAGTCTTCTAGATCATACTCTTTGTTGACCAATGACAGATCATTAATCAGTTTACAGAATCTATCAAATGTTTCTGTCATGGTCTCTTCAGGTTTAGCCTCAAAATGCTCATACTCTTGTGTGAGTATGTTTCTCCTATTCTTCTTAATAGCTGCAGTTCCTTGACACCTGACTTCAAGAGCATCCCATATCTCTTTTGCAGTGGTGCAGTTAATGACTTTGTTAGACATAACATTGTCTAGAGCACTATGCAGTAAGTGCCTAACTTTTGCATCCTTAGCAATTGATGATAGATCTTCAGGAGTCATGTCCTTCTTTTCCTTTGGAACCATTTTTGCTGCTTCACCAGCAACTGCAACAGATAGCTTTGTAGGATTGTGAGGGCCTTCATAAATCCTGTCAAGATATTCTGGATCTGTAGCCTCCAGAAACATAGTCATCTTGACCTTCCACATAGCATACTCTAATGGCCTCAGAATAGGAACCCTGATTGGTTCATAACGACTCACAGTAGTAGGAGCCTTTTCAGAAACAGTAGGTGTTGGTGGAGGAATTTCTGACATGATTATTGTTGTGTTTGGATCTTAACCTGTAATAAAGTAACAGATTGGCTCTGATACCACTTGTTAGGCCGAATACACAATTAATAATCAACTTTGTATGAGAGATTAATAAGTAAAAGCGTTTATACACTTAAAAACTTCTTGTATTTCAAACCCTCTTCGTGATGTAAAATATCACAAAGAGCTGCTAGGTTACAATAATGATAATTCGTTATCGATACCCTTCTAGGGTTAACCTATCTGTATTTATATACCATACAGCTACGATACAATCTCTAATTGATATTCCTAATAATCAGCTATATAATGATATCAATTACAGATTGTCACACGTCTCCTATGTCAACTCGATCTCTTTGATAGCTATCCAATCTTCAAAGATATCGCTTCCATAATTAATCTTTAATCACTGTTGAACAGTAGACGCGCTTCCTCCAGACAGAATTTAACAAACTCTGTCGAGCTTCCAACTGTCAGAGTTTACCCAAACTCTGACTGCTTCCAGCTAAACTCTGATAACTCCCTGTAACACTTAAACACTGATCAAAACACATCAATTATATTTAACATATATATATATTTTATTTTTAAAATACTGAATAGACACTCCAAGACAATCAAGTGATTGTCTTGCCGATTGTCTTGGTAGTTCAAAACTATCAAGACAATCGTTTGTCATGAACTAAAATAAAGAAAAAAAACAAAACAAAAATAAAATTGAAAAATATTTTATTATTTAACAAAATAACCTGCCAACACAATCTGTGGATTGTCTTGGCGATTGTCTTGATACTATAAAGACAAACAAGACACTCTATTAACCTGCTAATATTATGCTAATAAAATATAAATTAATGTGCATAATTAATCCAATTAAAATACACTCTAATACATTATTAAAATTACTATAAATAAATATTTAACAAACACATGGATTAATCTTTTTACGATAACAAATATAAATAACAAAAGGACAAACACTACAAAACATTTAATAAAATATTAAATATATTTACAAGAACATTTATAACAAATTAATGAATCTAAATATTTTCTAATAAATAACTTTCTAATAGAAAATTATTTAAAAAGAGAATATGATTCATTAAAATATCACAAATATTCCAGAACACAAGAAGTAATAAAGAAGATATTATTAACATGTTGACAAAGATTTTTAGCAATTACAAGCAATAAAAAGTTGATAAAATAATTATGCAAGTGATTAAAATTTAAAAATAATAACAAAATCACTTGCAAATTATTAAAGAATGAACCTCAGATATTAACCAGCTTAATTACTAGGATTGTTCAACATACCCAATTCACCAACAATTTTGGTGAATGTGGATTCGTCAAGAGACTTAGTAAAAATATCTGCTGTTTGTTCTTCTGTGGGTACAAATAACAATTCCACAGTACCATCCATGACATGCTCTCTTATAAAATGATACCTGATGTCTATGTGCTTGGTCCTCGAATGCTGCACAGGATTGTTGGAGATTGCTATGGCACTTGTATTATCACACAAAATTGGAATTTTTGTTAATATAAAACCATAGTCTTTCAGCTGATTCCTAATCCACAAATTGTGCACACCAGCTTCCAGCAGCTATGTATTCAGCATCAGCTGTTGAGTTGGAAACTGTTTGTTGTTTCTTGCTGTACCAGGAAACTAGCCTGCCACCTAGGAATTGACAACTCCCAGAGGTGCTTTTTCTAACTACAACACTTCCTGCATAATCTGAATCTGTGTATCCAACAAGATTAAAACCAGATTCTTTAGGGTACCAGATACCTAGATTAGGTGTACCCTTAAGATATCTTAAGATTCGTTTTACAGCAATGAGATGAACATCTCTAGGATCCGCTTGGAACCTTGCACACAAGCATGTAGCATACATAATATCTGGTCTACTTGCAGTAAGGTAAAGTAATGAGCCTATCATACCTCTGTAACTTGTGACATCTACCTTGGCAGAATTTTCACAAGCTCCAAACTTGACAGCTGTAGATGATGGTGTCTTAGCTGAAGATGAGTCCTCCATTTGATATTTCTTGAGGAGCTCTTTGATATACTTGGATTGACAGATAAATATTCCATCTGTCCTTTGACTTATTTGCAATCCAAGAAAGAATTTCAGTTCTCCCATCATGCTCATTTTAAATTTACCCTGCATTAACTTAGCAAATTTCTTGCACAAAAGATCATTAGTAGACCCAAATATTATATCGTCCACATAGACTTGGACTAGTATTGTATCATTTTTATGTTTCTTAGTGAAGAGAGTTTTGTCTATGACACCTCTAACAAAGCCATTTTCAAGTAAAAATTCAGAAAGGGTGTCATACCATTTTCTTGGTGCTTGCTTGAGGCCATAGATGTAAGAACCCCAAATTTTGGATATAATTAAAACTTTTTATTAAGTAATGATAAAATGAGGAACAATGATTCCGACAACAAGGTCACCAGCTCTAATGAATGGTGGTTTCAAAGAACAATGATTGTAATGAATGGATATTGCTTTGGACAATGATCCTGATGCATTGGTATATTGTCAGAATAGAGTTATTCGATGGTTGAGGACCTAGATAAGAATAATCTACCATCCAGGAAGGAGCTAATGGATCCTTGAAGGGAAATGAGTACGTGCATAGTGTTTCCCATACGTGCATAGTGTTTCCCGTACGTGCATAGTGTTTCCCGTACGTGCATAGTGTTTCCTGTACGTGCATAGTAATTTGGTGGATGAATAGTGATTTTGTAAGTTGGAAAACTTTTCACGCCACCCTATGTACGGGACGTGATATGGATGTTTCGAAGTCATATTAGTAATACGCGGAGGAAATAAGTGAATGCAGAGACGATCGGAATTCAGAAATTCCAAATTCTTTTTCGGTATAATATTTGACCGGACAGTGGATTAAATATTATTATAATCCAAGAATTGAGATATTAACTTTGAGGATTTGATATTTTGGGATGTTATTATATTTGATTTAAGAATGAAGGTAGGAAACCACTGAGGCAGTGAAACAAGCGTTCTAGAAACCGCTAAAACGTTATAACGTGATTAATCAATAAAGCGAACGAATCCTAGATTACGGATTAAGTTCGTATCGAGATTAAATATCCTACATGGTCATCACGAGGATTATATTAAGGATTGGGGAAGGTATTATGAATATCGAGAAATTTCCTGGTAAACCCTAGAGGTGAAACTACTTAGTTATTCGCCCGAACGATCAATCGAAACGAGCAATAACCGGACAAAAGAAACAAGCAGTGGAAGCAAGAGTCATGCATAAGCTACTAGATAAATATCTAGCAACCAAGTGGGCTAAGTAACTAGCATGTTAAGGATTGAACTAGTAGTTAGCCAAATCAAACTCTAGTTAGCCATAAATCAATCCAAGTGCTACACATGCTTTCAAATCTCACCATTCATTCCAAAAGCACTTTAATAAAGTAAAAAGAGATGAGATATCATCCAAGGCTCATCACTTTATGAATTATTATCAAAACAACCAAGCAAACACAAAGAACTCTCCATTTTCCTTTCTTCCTTGAAAAATTCTGCCAAGGTGCTAGAAGTAAGGCTTCCAACCATCATTTGATCTTGAAATATTTATGGTGAGTACTTCATATCATAGCTTAGATCCCCTAGAAATTTCAGCTTCAAATTCATCTTTTTCCATTTTCAAATAAATCATCAAAGATGATGATGAATAGTGTTTTCAAGAACTAATCTTTGTTTTTTTTTTCATGGTTGATCCTAGCTAACTTAAGGCTATCCAAGGACCATACCAAGATTTTTTAGGCTAGTACATACTCCAAGGAAGGTATAAGAATTGAAAACCCTAGATCTACTTTGAGTTTTAAGCATGTTCTAGATGGATCTAGCTTAGTTATGATTATGTTCATGTTATAAGCATGCTTAGTTAGTGATTTAGTGATTTGATTAACATGATAATTTTGATGCTAAGATCAGTAGCTTCTGGACTTGTTGAGATGCTTATTATGTGTATAAGTTGTTTAGATGCCCGGTGTGGCTTGGGTTGTTGATTACGACTTATGGAACGTCCGATTTATAGGCGTCGTAATGCCCGATTTTTGTTAACCTTAAGAAATCGTGTTTGACAGTAGCCATAATTCACTGTCCAGTATCATGTTCTGCCATGGCAAGATAGATCATGTTATAAGCTTCGTTTTGATATAAAGATCATGTGAAACGGACTTACGGTTTAGGAATTATGGCCGATTCACTAAAAGACGTTCGAAACCGTAAGTACGAGTTCGTTATTAAAATTGAACCCTCGTAAAATACGTAAGTCAGTGGCGAATCTTGGTAATTAAATACTTGAGGTAAAAAGGAAGGTGTGAGAGAAAACCTCATATGAAACGGATCGTTTTCCGATTTTATAAAAATGTTCGAATCAAAGTTAATCGCAAACGAACCCCTAAAAACCCGCTTGATTATAACTTCGGTAAAACACTTAGAAAACGGGCGATAAAACTCGGAGCATAATATTGATTTGTAAATCGACTTTAGAACTTGTATGACTTAAGTATGTCCCAAGTGTAAGTACAATGACATGTCGTATTAACGAACGAATGTCGGGTCGGATCGATGATAAAAGGAATCCACTAAAAGGGGTATAACGAGATAACTCGAGAACGTGTTTCGATTTAAGTATAACTTAACTTTTAAGATGTTAAGCGATTAATCCCGAATGCCTTGGCTATTTATAGATCACCAAGCTGACCCGGGACCCGCTACCACTACCCCTTACCGTACTCGACTACCAGGCAAGTTTCAATTGCCTTCTTTTAGGCTGTTGTTGTGATTGAATAAATATATAAATATGTTTTCTGTTATACATATGCCATAGAATGCATGCCTACTTTCAAGTTATATCATTATGCTTGTTCCCTGATTGTTATTGGCTTAATTAGATAGCTATCGTATCAACTATAAGCCGGTTATTGTAAGACCCTCATAGAAGGGCGTATACATCTTATTCATCAAATATAGACCGGGAGTCAATATTTCTTGATATATCGAGATTACCTCGGAGGAAAATATTTAAGTAAATATTTTCCATTATTCGGGCGACGAATATTATTTGAATATTCGTTCGAGATTATTTATTTAACGATCCTTACTTCAAATAATTATTTGAACGTAACTATTCGACGAATAATATTTATTTTAATATTCATTCAGAGTCGAATTATTTATCGATTATTATTTCGAATATTCTTCTAAAGATGAGACTACTAAATGAATATTATTTGGATATTCATTTAGAATATTATTTTATTAAATAAATATTACTTTTGAATATTCATTTAGGATATTAATTACTTGATGAATATTATTTTAATATTCATCTGAAGCTTGATTTATTTATCGAATATTATCTCGAATATTCCTTTAAAGCTTGGATTACTAAATGAATATTACTTGATATTCATTTAGAATATTATTCATTAAATGAATATTACTTTTTGAATATTCATTTAAATTCCTAATTAATTATGAATATTGTCTTAAATATTTCTTTCAGGTCCTATTAATTAATGAATATTATTTTGAATATTCATTTAAATAGTTATTTATTCAATAAATATTCTCCTGATATTTCTTCAGGGATTATTTTGGAAAATACCCTGATTAAAGATATCCTTTAATATTCTTAAATATTCTTTAAATATTTTTAATTCAATAAATATTCTCTGAATATTTATTTCATACTTAGAATAACCTCAATAAGGTTTATCTTCTTCGATTATTACAGAAAATACCTTGGAGTCATATTATTATTAATCTTATATCAAGAAAGGTTCTCAGACATCATTCTTCTTTGAGTCTACCTCTCTAATAATAAGGGAACCTTACTTGGAAAATGTTATTTATCTTGTCGACTTCCCGGTCATAGAGTATTCTCTTCACTCGCAACTCGGGTGCTGTTGACTTATTAAGTCGTTGTTTACCTTATCATCTTTCGAGGGGTAAGATTGTTGGAACAAGTTGATATTCGATACCAAGCCACAGCTTGGAAGTTATTGGTGAATTTTCCTTTCCAACTAGATACGACTACCTTTTAGAGTCTTATCAACAAGTATTATACTTGGGGAAAGGGGGACGAACGTTACATTCAGAATCATGAATTCTATTTGAACTAGGAGTCGTGTAAGAGGCCGAGTAGCGCCGGTCCATCCTCTTTGGCCCAACCGTTGGCCGGGGAGAGCTAGTAAGGCGGTAGACAAGTAAAGCCGTCAGTTCCTCCTTCTACCGGTAGTAAATCTAATTTGAGTTGTACGATCTCGACTGATCATCAAGATTGGAACAGCGGGCGCGGTGAATACTCCATCATTGGTTCATCATCCAAACTTATTTATTTCCTGCAACATGATTATTGTTGGCAGAGCTGGAAAAGTGTTCATAACTGGAATTGCAATCTTTTCATGCAAGTTCCTCTTTTTAATGACAATGAGAATATCTCGCTTACTTTTGATGTAGCAGATATTTCTTCAAACAAATACTTTTAGTTACCTGGTAACTTCATCCTTTATATTATACTGGCAATAACCTCATTAATGCATGGCATATGGTTTCAAAGGATATTTTGAACTGCTGTATATATGTATCACTGTTCAGTTATATTATTGTTGGTGGGCTTTCGCTCACCCTTGCTTTGTTCATATTATGTCACAACAACAGCTAGGACAGATGGCTCGCATCAGGCGCACTCGGCGCAAGCGGGTTACCCGACCCACCGGACTCCCCGCTGAGATGCTAGCCGCCATTGCTGAGGTAGCATAGTTAGACAGCTTTTGTTTCCTGTTTAACTATATGTATAATTAATGTAATCAACGGCAAAACTGTTAAACTTATGATGTTATCCTTTTGGGATTGTAATAACGTTTATTCGTAACCCTTTAATGTAAGACTTATTTCAATTTCATCTCTGGGACTATAACTGTTGTGCGTGTGAGTGGATATTATTGTGGGGTCACAGCATGTGATTTATTTATTGTGGACTCAAGTCAAGTATTATTAATGGATGTAAGACCGTAACCACCAGATCCCTGACCCTGGATCTGGGGGTGTTACAGAAGTGGTATCAGAGCGTACGTTATAAACCCCAGAGATGAGGTGACGTTAAAATAATAAATTCAATAAGATAATAAGAACTCTTGCCAAGTTCATAGTCAGACTACTTAATGTAGTGATGACATATAAAACCCTTATGGGAACTCGTAAGTATCATGATAGTAACTTAGCTCGATATCGTATCGACGAGTAAGGTGACAGACCCTGAGGCATACGAGCAGCAGCGCGATGATGCTTTATATGCTGAAGATCAGCGGGTAATTCGATGGAGTACCCTACTGGAGACCCGGAAGAGGTTCCAGCAGATAAGGAAAATCTTGTTAGGATAAGGAGCTTACCCTCGAGGAATGAGGGCTGTAGCCAGAAAGACTGAGATGATTAAGGTATAGAGCTCAGAAAAGTGGGCATAAAGAACTAAGCTATTAGCAGGAGAACTGAAGATTCATGTTGGATTTGTGGCTGGACTACTGGAGGTAGTACCAGCAAGTAAGACGGATTGGAAGAATTACTTGAGATATTATACGGGAATAGATGAGAATCATTAGAGACTTTCATATTAACGAAAAGAGTGCTAGTAGGATGTATGATTATCAAAGGCATCGATATAAGGCGAGGAGCAGAGTCCCTAGGAATAGTTGAGTAGAGGCAGTAAGTGCCATATCATTTGATAAATGAATAAGTATGAATATTGTCAGTAATAATTCGCCATGAGAAGGCAGATGTCATAGGTTGTAATTTATGGAACCAAATTGAGGTTGATGAAGTTGTTTTATTCAGGAAAATGTCCATTTTATGAATGAATCAGTTAGAAAGTGAAAACATTGGGAAGTGACAGCATGATTGGATAAAGTTATATAAGGAAGTAGTAAGGAAGACAATGATCTCAGAACCTACCGGAAGATAAGACCAGTGAGTCAAGATGAACTCGTAATGAGACTATTGTCAAAGACTAAGTATAGGGTTAATTTAACTCAGTGAAATGATGAACCAGAAATGTTAGATGCATGTGACTCAGAGGAATATTAAATTCTTTCTTTTCTTTGAATGGATTATAGTAGTTACCTTAAGTTTACTCCGACACGGAATTATAATGGATCAAGTAATACGATCAGCAGTTAAAGGGAAAAATGTGAGAAAATCTTCCTGGAGCTAAAAGATGAAAGTGGTAATGACCAAGAGTTGGCATTGCTTAATGGAAAAAGGAGACTTTGTGCTTCCAACGACGCTTCACATAAAGGATTAGGATGTGTGCTTGCGCAGCATGACAAAGTACTGGCGGATGCATTTGGACAACACGGTTCACCACGTTCGGATGGCCTTAGTAGTGCCAAATGTTTTGGAACAACCAACTCCGACGGTAAGGTTCCTGCTGAGACTAGTGGTTGGGTAGACTAACATTTGGTAATATTGAATATCAGGACATATAGGTATCAGGAAGTTGTGACTGGTTTCAGTTTGAAACTGTTGATTCCCCTCTAAAGGATGTATATAATTGGTTCCTCTCCAGTGGCTAAACTTCCAACCTGATGACGATTATTTCGTCAATTATGACTGCTTATGGTTCTACCTGCTTGGAGGTTCATAGAACTATTCTTCAGGTTTCGAAATTGGTCTCCTTAATGTTACCAGTAGGTGAATAGATTGACCAAAATTTCCCTGATTCAAAAAAAAAAGGAATTCATCGAATTTTGGCAAATCTTGTCTTTCTGATTATCAGAGAACATCATTGAAGAGAATGGAAACTGGAGCGAACCCTGTGGATTGGGTAAGGTTGTCGTCATATATGGGTTAGTAGACGGACCTTGAGTATTACAATCGATGGTAGAGATAAAATGATGAAGTGAGATTGGACGGAAACAGGAAATGTAAGTAAGAAACCAGCCGGACTGAGAAATTCCAGGATTGACTTAAATGAAAAGGCTGTTATGCCAGGAATGGTAAGCTTGCGTGGCACGTGGTAGTGATAAGAATAGTTGAAAAGATAAAAATAGAGGAAAGGTGACCAGAGACGGTGCCGAATAGTCGATTAAGACTTATATGAAGTAAAGTTTTAGAAAGGTAGAAAGGTATCAAAGAAGGCACTATGCCGACAATTGCTAGAAAAGTAATGCTATTAGCCAACCCCTAAAATCATATATATATATATATATTTTTGTGGCCAGTTGAGGTCAAGTCACAAAGGATTATCAAGTGACTAGACCAGCAATGAAAGGACAAAGCAGGGTTGCTTCTAAGAAAGCACCGACTGCAAGGCCTTCTGATATAAAGGAAACATTAATGAGATCGTAGGAATCTTCTGCTGAACAGCCCATGTTTTGTTTGGGAATTCACTAGACTTTTTTGGGATGGGGTCACCCGTACTAAAGTGACTCATGTGTATATGGTTGTCCAAGATTACGAGTAAAATGGGAGTATAATGACTTGAGATGTATGATGTTAGGGTATCATGAATACCATGAATATATTATGACGGAGGAAAGTAAACAATGAAGGTATATGAAGAGAGTATAGAAATGGTCAGAAATTGAACAATATGCTATAGGAATTTTCTCTGAGGCAAGTACCTTTGCGAAGAACGATAAGCACTAGGAAATTCACGTTGAACTCGACCAATATCTTTCAGAACATCCGTGCTACCATTAACAAGTTCTGTAAGAGAGCAGATAGACATACGTTGTCTTTTGGAAGGTCAAATAGGTTGACCACTATCTGAAAGAAGAAATTAGCAGTAAGCTACCGATCGATTATCAAATAAGAATGATTGAAAAGAGACCCTATTTAAGGATACATGATTTGATTGCCAATTATAGGATGCAGGAATTCCTTGGCAGTTGAATTAAGGATAAGATATCCATAGAGTAAGGCAAACCCTGGGGAATGGATAAGGGATGGCATTACCCCTAATAAAGGACATTGTGAATTTAGATGATATAAATTGAATTGATTAAGGCGACATCAAACTTTGACGATTTATAAAAAAAAAAGCAGTTTTGAAAGGTATATAGACAGAATTATTATATGATTAATTACTGATATTTTGATGTGCCCTGTACCCAGAAAATAGAGGAAGAATGATGAGGATTACCTAAGAAACCTTACAAGGAAAAAGGTAATATTCTGAAGTTCAAAATGGAAGTTTAGTATGGAATATATGACATAGAAATAATTATGCCAGACGAGGCATGTGTGAAACCATGGGAAAGTATGGATTGAACCAACAAAGGTTGAGATTATCCTAGAACAAGAAAGAACTAAAAGAACAAATATCCTAGGTATGATCGAGAGTAACTTTGATAAAGTTCCCACGGGAAGGTGGAAGCAATGACTTATGGGAAAAAAAAAGACTGATAGTTATATTTTCTCCTTCAGCAGAGCTTAATGGAGAATGCTTTAACCCAACAGTGATGGGAATGAGGTAAAAAAAGTTTGAGTTGGAATGTATCCAGAGAACATGGATTACAAGAAATTGTTAGTATCAGGAAAGGCCAATGAGGTGGCCGACAATCTAAGTATAAAGGAATAATTACAAATGTTCATACCGAAGAAACAGAATGATATTTGGAAGGACCTTGAAGGTCATATCGGAATAAAGGAATTTACATTCCTTCTGATGACTGTGCAAGAATTGACGGTAATAATAGTTTAAGTAAAGATTCGATTCCTGATGGAGTCTTAAGCATATTACGTACCTTAGAAGGTCCCGTTTTGAGGCAAACCAGGACCATGGTACAAAAATTGATGAAGTAAACCGTTAGGTTTCCAGTCTTTTATGGAAGATGCATAAGTGATAGTTTCATCAACCGGACCTAGCTGCGATGCTTGAAACTCTTCTGCAATTCTATCTACTTCATGTTATATCTACATCAAGTTCAGGAAGTGTTCCTTATGGATAAGGAATAGTGATTACTTTGTCTCCCTAAGGGATTTGAAACCCGTAGGGTTAGCTATTAACGCACTACGTAAACAACAAGCGATGGTGATTCTTCTAAGAAAGTAGATGACAACGTAAAGATAAAGAAAGTGCTGCTATTGATAAACTAAATGGCATGTTGATGAATGACAAGCAAGTTTGTGTTAGTGTATTTCTGCGCAAACCAGATAGAGAATATGAGGTTGATGATTCATGATGCCAAATGTATTCCCGTAGAAAGAATTAATGAGACTTGGAGGGAAGGGCAGTTGAGCCCGAGACTTATTGGGCCATTTCAGAGTTCAAAAGTGTTCTCGAGCCAGCCTTACCCCCAAAACTTATAGCACGGTCATAACGGGTTTTCATGTGGCAAGGCTACGCCAGTAAAATGCAGATGTTCAACAGATGATAGGAGTACGAGCATGTAGATATACGACCTGGTCTGACTTACGAAAGACAACTTGTGGAAAACCACGGATAGAAAAGAACAAGTGATGAGAAACAAGGTTGGCAGAAGTAGATTATATGAATCTAAGTTAAAGGGATCGGGCCAGATTCATTTCGGAAAGTTTAAATTGGAATAACGTGATGATTATAGAATAAATGTGACGGAATACCGATAAGGAGGTACCAAGTGCAAAAAGGTGTCTCAATAAAGAGGTGAAGGTGAAAGTAAATAATAGAAATGAGTAAGAATCAGATAATAAGAAGGATGTGATTGATAAAGAAAAGGCTGGGAAAGCAACTATGGAATGAGAAGCAAGGAATGTTATGAATGGGTTTTCTAATGAATTCTCAGGATGACAACCTGATAGTGTCAATTTTATAGTTATGAAAAAGCTAGTAACACGATATGGGATGTCAGTAATAATGATGTCAAGTGAGAAATCTAAGATTTAACCTGAAAGGTTGAAGGATTTCCCGAATGTGAGTATCGCTAAGATTGAACAAGAGTATTTGTCCATAGAATAATGGACAAAGCAGCAAGATATGTTGTCACGTGAGATTGCGATCAAATAGTATTGGATATAATTATGATTAATTTCTTCTTTGATAAACCTCTATAGTTCAGAGGTAAATTCTGAGTATGATATTCTACAATCATGAAAGCTTTCTATAATCCTTTAGAACTCTGTTCTCTTCTTCTCTCTTATTCATCTTCTTTATGAATTGAGAAGAACAACCCTTTTAGGAGGGGAGGTACTGCTACGTGCTATCTGTCTATGTGATAGAAGTCTAAGTGGAATACCATAACTTGTTTAATTGCTTGTCAAGTACTAAAGGCTGGCCCCTTCTGTACTAACTATGCAATATAACAAATGTTCAATTGATCATAGTGATCTCTCAATAAATCTTTCCACTTCTCTATATTGATCGAGATTGCGAAGATTAAAGCGATCAGGAAATGCACAGTACGAGCGAGGTTACCTCCGAATTCGTAGGGTGATAGTGATACCAATGTTACTGCAGGTATCAATAAGGATAAGACTGAGTAAGAGTATAACCCAGATAGTGAGTTGTACGAAAAGTAGCAACGTTGATGGAAAAAGGATATAGTATGGATTGTAGCACTAGAAGATGTGCTGAGGAAGGGTAGAACGACTAAGAATTGACCGGGAAGCTAAAAAGTGAACGACAGGCAAACGACTCTTTGCTTCCTACCTGATTCCGGGACGGAATCCTTTTAAGGAGGGGAGACTGTAAGAACCCCAAATTTTGGATATAATTAAAACTTTTTATTAAGTAATGATAAAATGAGGAACAATGATTCCGACAACAAGGTCACCAGCTCTAATGAATGGTGGTTTCAAAGAACAATGATTGTAATGAATGGATATTGCTTTGGACAATGATCCTGATGCATTGGTATATTGTCAGAATAGAGTTATTCGATGGTTGAGGACCTAGATAAGAATAATCTACCATCCAGGAAGGAGCTAATGGATCCTTGAAGGGAAATGAGTACGTGCATAGTGTTTCCCATACGTGCATAGTGTTTCCCGTACGTGCATAGTGTTTCCCGTACGTGCATAGTGTTTCCTGTACGTGCATAGTAATTTGGTGGATGAATAGTGATTTTGTAAGTTGGAAAACTTTTCACGCCACCCTATGTACGGGACGTGATATGGATGTTTCGAAGTCATATTAGTAATACGCGGAGGAAATAAGTGAATGCAGAGACGATCGGAATTCAGAAATTCTAAATTCTTTTTCGGTATAATATTTGACCGGACAGTGGATTAAATATTATTATAATCCAAGAATTGAGATATTAACTTTGAGGATTTGATATTTTGGGATGTTATTATATTTGATTTAAGAATGAAGGTAGGAAACCACTGAGGCAGTGAAACAAGCGTTCTAGAAACCGCTAAAACGTTATAACGTGATTAATCAATAAAGCGAACGAATCCTAGATTACGGATTAAGTTCGTATCGAGATTAAATATCCTACATGGTCATCACGAGGATTATATTAAGGATTGGGGAAGGTATTATGAATATCGAGAAATTTCCTGGTAAACCCTAGAGGTGAAACTACTTAGTTATTCGCCCGAACGATCAATCGAAACGAGCAATAACCGGACAAAAGAAACAAGCAGTGGAAGCAAGAGTCATGCATAAGCTACTAGATAAATATCTAGCAACCAAGTGGGCTAAGTAACTAGCATGTTAAGGATTGAACTAGTAGTTAGCCAAATCAAACTCTAGTTAGCCATAAATCAATCCAAGTGCTACACATGCTTTCAAATCTCACCATTCATTCCAAAAGCACTTTAATAAAGTAAAAAGAGATGAGATATCATCCAAGGCTCATCACTTTATGAATTATTATCAAAACAACCAAGCAAACACAAAGAACTCTCCATTTTCCTTTCTTCCTTGAAAAATTCTGCCAAGGTGCTAGAAGTAAGGCTTCCAACCATCATTTGATCTTGAAATATTTATGGTGAGTACTTCATATCATAGCTTAGATCCCCTAGAAATTTCAGCTTCAAATTCATCTTTTTCCATTTTCAAATAAATCATCAAAGATGATGATGAATAGTGTTTTCAAGAACTAATCTTTGTTTTTCTTGTTTTCATGGTTGATCCTAGCTAACTTAAGGCTATCCAAGGACCATACCAAGATTTGTGAGGCTAGTACATACTCCAAGGAAGGTATAAGAATTGAAAACCCTAGATCTACTTTGAGTTTTAAGCATGTTCTTGATGGATCTAGCTTAGTTATGATTATGTTCATGTTATAAGCATGCTTAGTTAGTGATTTAGTGATTTGATTAACATGATGATTTTGATGCTATGATCAGTAGCTTCTGGACTTGTTGAGATGCTTATTATGTGTATAAGTTGTTTAGATGCCCGGTGTGGCTTGGGTTGTTGATTACGACTTATGGAACGTCCGATTTATAGGCGTCGTAATGCCCGATTTTTGTTAACCTTAAGAAATCGTGTTTGACAGTAGCCATACTTCACTGTCCAGTATCATGTTCTGCCATGGCAAGATAGATCATGTTATAAGCTTCGTTTTGATATAAAGATCATGTGAAACGGACTTACGGTTTAGGAATTATGGCCGATTCACTAAAAGACGTTCGAAACCGTAAGTACGAGTTCGTTATTAAAATTGAACCCTCGTAAAATACGTAAGTCAGTGGCGAATCTTGGTAATTAAATACTAGAGGTAAAAAGGAAGGTGTGAGAGAAAACCTCATGTGAAACGGATCGTTTTCCAATTTTATAAAAATGTTCGAATCAAAGTTAATCGCAAACGAACCCCTAAAAACCCGCTTGATTATAACTTCGGTAAAACACTTAGAAAACGGGCGATAAAACTCGGAGCATAATATTGATTTGTAAATCGACTTTAGAACTTGTATGACTTAAGTATGTCCCAAGTGTAAGTACAATGACATGTCGTATTAACGAACGAATGTCGGGTCGGATCGATGATAAAAGGAATCCACTAAAAGGGGTATAACGAGATAACTCGAGAACGTGTTTCGATTTAAGTATAACTTAACTTTTAAGATGTTAAGTGATTAATCCCGAATGCCTTGGCTATTTATAGATCACCAAGCTGACCCGGGACCCGCTACCACTACTCCTTACCGTACTCGACTACCAGGCAAGTTTCAATTCCCTTCTTTTAGGCTGTTGTTGTGATTGAATAAATATATAAATATGTTTTCTGTTATACATATGCCATAGCATGCATGCCTACTTTCAAGTTATATCATTATGCTTGTTCCCTGATTGTTATTGGCTTATAAATTAGATAGCTATCGTATCAACTATAAGCCGGTTATTGTAAGACCCTCATAGAAGGGCGTATACATCTTATTCATCAAATATAGACCGGGAGTCAATATTTCTTGATATATCGAGATTACCTCGGAGGAAAATATTTAAGTAAATATTTTCCATTATTCGGGCGACGAATATTATTTGAATATTCGTTCGAGATTATTTATTTAACGATCCTTACTTCAAATAATTATTTGAACGTAACTATTCGAGGAATAATATTTATTTTAATATTCATTCAGAGTCGAATTATTTATCGATTATTATTTCGAATATTCTTCTAAAGATGAGACTACTAAATGAATATTATTTGGATATTCATTTAGAATATTATTTTATTAAATAAATATTACTTTTGAATATTCATTTAGGATATTAATTACTTGATGAATATTATTTTAATATTCATCTGAAGCTTGATTTATTTATCGAATATTATCTCGAATATTCCTTTAAAGCTTGGATTACTAAATGAATATTACTTGATATTCATTTAGAATATTATTCATTAAATGAATATTACTTTTTGAATATTCATTTAAATTCCTAATTAATTACGAATATTATCTTAAATATTCTTTTCAGGTCCTATTAATTAATGAATATTATTTTGAATATTCATTTAAATAGTTATTTATTCAATAAATATTCTCCTGATATTTCTTCAGGGATTATTTTGGAAAATACCCTGATTAAAGATATCCTTTAAAAATCTTAAATATTCTTTAAATATTTTTAATTCAATAAATATTCTCTGAATATTTATTTCATACTTAGAATAACCTCAATAAGGTTTATCTTCTTCGATTATTACAGAAAATACCTTGGAGTCATATTATTATTAATCTTATATCAAGAAAGGTTCTCAGACATCATTCTTCTTTGAGTCTAGCTCTCTAATAATAAGGGAACCTTACTTGGAAAATGTTATTTATCTTGTCGACTTCCCGGTCATAGAGTATTCTCTTCACTCGCAACTCGGGTGCTGTTGACTTATTAAGTCGTTGTTTACCTTATCATCTTTCGAGGGGTAAGATTGTTGGAACAAGTTGATATTCGATACCAAGCCACAGCTTGGAAGTTATTGGTGAATTTTCCTTTCCAACTAGATACGACTACCTTGTAGAGTCTTATCAACAAGTATTATACTTGGGGAAAGGGGGACGAACGTTACATTCAGAATCATGAATTCTATTTGAACTGGGAGTCGTGTAAGAGGCCGAGTAGCGCCGGTCCATCCCCTTTGGCCCAACCGTTGGCCGGGGAGAGCTAGTAAGGCGGTAGACAAGTAAAGCCGTCAGTTCTTCCTTCTACCGGTAGTAAATCTAATTTGAGCTGTACGATCTCGACTGATCATCAAGATTGGAACAGCGGGCGCGGTGAATACTCCATCTTTGGTTCATCATCCAAACTTATTTATTTCCTGCAACATGATTATTGTTGGCAGAGCTGGAAAAGTGTTCATAACTGGAATTGCAATCTTTTCATGCAAGTTCCTCTTTTTAATGACAATGAGAATATCTCGCTTACTTTTGATGTAGCAGATATTTCTTCAAACAAATACTTTTAGTTACCTGGTAACTTCATCCTTTATATTATACTGGCAATAACCTCATTAATGCATGGCATATGGTTTCAAAGGATATTTTGAACTGCTGTATATATGTATCACTGTTCAGTTATATTATTGTTGGTGGGCTTTCGCTCACCCTTGCTTTGTTCATATTATGTCACAACAACAGCTAGGACAGATGGCTCGCATCAGGCGCACTCGGCGCAAGCGGGTTACCCGACCCACCGGACTCCCCGCTGAGATGCTAGCCGCCATTGCTGAGGTAGCATAGTTAGACAGCTTTTGTTTCCTGTTTAACTATATGTATAATTAATGTAATCAACGGCAAAACTGTTAAACTTATGATGTTATCCTTTTGGGATTGTAATAACGTTTATTCGTAACCCTTTAATGTAAGACTTATTTCAATTTCATCTCTGGGACTATAACTGTTGTGCGTGTGAGTGGATATTATTGTGGGGTCACAGCATGTGATTTATTTATTGTGGACTCAAGTCAAGTATTATTAATGGATGTAAGACCGTAACCACCAGATCCCTGACCCTGGATCTGGGGGTGTTACAATAGATAGCCTTGAAAAGGAAGTAGACATAGTCCAACAGATCTGGATCTTCAAATCCAGGGGGCTCTTCTACATAGACCTCTTCATCCAGCTTACCATTTAGAAAAGCACTCTTTACATCCATTTGATAAACATTAAAGTTTGAGAATGCTGCGAATGCCAAGAATATTCTAATGGCCTCAAGTCTTGCCACTGGAGCATAGGTTTCATCATAGTCAATGCCTTCAGCTTGTGAATAACCCTTTGCTACCAGTCTTGCTTTATTTCTTGTGACTGTACCATCTTCATCAAGTTTGTTTCTGAATACCCATCTAGTGCCAACCACTGTTCTATTTGAAGGTCTGGGTACCAGCTTCCATACTTCTTGTTGTTTGAATTGATTGAGTTCATCTTGCATAGCAATCACCAAGAGCTTCTTCAGTTTTCTTAGGTTCCATTTCAGATAGAAACCCTGAATAATTGCATTGATTCTGATAAGCTCTTCTAGTCTTTACTCCAATATCTGGATCACCAATAATTAACTCAAAAGGATGAGTTCTATTCCAAACAGTTTGTCTAGGTAGATTAACTCTTGATGATTCCCCTTGATTTGAATTGAGTTGTTGAGTATGACTTGTTGATCCTTCACTAACTCCCCCTGAGTTGTTGCCAGGATGATTAGATGAGTGTTCAGAAGCATGAGTGGTGTTTTCAATATTATCATTATTATCACCACCATTATTCTGATTGAACTCATCATTGACATTGTTGTCATTAGCATCAGCAAAAACATCAGGTGGACTATCATCATCTGAATCTAGATCTTTCACATCTTCAAAAGATAGCTTTTCAGATGAATCTTCAGTTTGGATACTAGGGAGTTTAGTGTCATCAAATGTTACATTGACACTTTCCATTATCTTCTGATGTTCAATCAAATACACCTTATAAGCTCTTCTTTCATAACCAACAAAAATTGCTTCATGTGCTTTGGCTTCAAATTTTCCACCTTGATCGTCTCCTTCTTTAAGTACAAATCATTTTGCTCCAAATACATGAAAGTATTTGAGTGTTGGTTTCTTTTCATTCAAGGCTTCATAGGGTGTCTTCATCAAGTCTTTGTTGATAAGAGTTCGATTCTGAGTATAGCAAGCAGTGTTGACAGCTTCAGCCCAAAAATATAATGGAAGCCTTGATTCACTTAACATAGTACGTGCAGCTTCAATCAAGGTTCTATTCTTTCTTTCAACTATCCCATTTTGCTGAGGAGTTCTTGGAGCTGAGTATTGTCTGGTTATACCTTTTTCAATACAAAAGTCATTCAAGACTACATTCTTGAATTCAGTTCCATTGTCTGACCTTATAGCCCTCACTGGATACTTGGAATCCAACTCAATTAACTTGATGTGATCAATCACCAGTTGTGAAGTCTCATCTTTAGAATTCAGGAACAAAACCCATGTGTACTTTGAAAAATCATCAACAATCACAAGAACATATCTTTTCTTTGACATAGACATCACATTCTCTGGACCAAATAGATCCACGTGAAGTAACTGTAAAGGATCAGTTATTGAAGATATATCAGTGCTTTTTTGAGTTGCCCTTTTTAGTTTGCCTTTTTGACAGGCATCACATAGTCCTTCCTGTGTGAATTCCATAGGGGGTAAACCTCTCACCATTTCCCTCTTAACCAAATAATTCATTGTTTTGAAATTCAGGTGAGAAAGTTTCTTGTGCCATAGCCAGCTTTCATCTGTGGATGCTTTAGAATAGAAGCAATTGATTTCTTGAGTGCTTCTAGTGTTCATGTTGGTTACATACAAGTTTCCTTTTCTGACTCCCGTCAGAGATGGTTGTTCACTTCTTTTGTGTGAAATCAGACAATTCTTTTTATTAAAGTGGACTTCAAATCCCTTGTCACAGAATTGACTGATGCTGAGAAAATTATGCTCAAGTCCTTTTACAAAGGACACTTCTTTAATGATAACATTTCCAGCTTCAAGTCTACCATATCCATCAGTTCTACCTTTGATGTTATCTCCAAAGGTAACTACTGGGCCGGCCTTCTCCACCACATTTGTCAGCAGGGTTCTGTCTCCAGTCATATGCCTTGAACATCCACTATCCAAGATCCAGGTTACTCGTTCAACCTGTTCAATACCCTGCAATGACAAATGGATTAAACCTTCTTCGGGACCCAAATTTGATTGGGTCCTGCGGATTTAAAGTACTGACCTTTATCAGGCAAAACAACATTTTTGATTTTAACATCTTTAGTCAATAAACATTTAACCTTATAAACAGATTTGAAAATCTTTTGTTTTATCTTGGGTATCCATGTTTCTCTAGCAGCAATAACACTTGTGTCATTGACTGGACATTTGACCTGGTAAACATTCTTGGTAACCCTTTGTTTAGTCTTAGGTACAAATGTCTCTCTCCTAACTTGAGGAGGAAAAGCAGTCTTTGATCGAACATTATTGTTCCTGTTCATGTGCTGTCGAGGAGCAGTCTGTTTAACACATGCATAACTACCATTAAAATAAGCACGCATACTGTTAAAAGCACAAGACATACAATTGATAACACCACATGCTTTATGATTAGAATCAATGATAGGCATGGTATTTTTCTACTTCAACTTATTACTACCTAATCCAGTCTTAGAAGAACTAGCTGTTTCAACAACCTTAACCGGCACTTTAGGTACATCTTTCTTGGATGAAACAATTTTTGGATTAGTGTCCTCAACAGATTTAGCCTTAACAAAGACTGTGACATCTTTCTTGGATGAAACATTCTTTGGATTAGCGTTCTTAAAAAATTTATCCTTAACAAGGACTGTGCCATTTGAACTATCCTCATTTCTCATTTCTTCTTGGATAACCATAGAAAGAATATCTGGTGGGCCAGCATCAGATTTTTTAAACAGAGGTTCTTTAACATTTTTGAGCACATGTGGTATTCCCCTTTCTTTAGCACTAACAGGGTTAGGGGAATTTATGCCCAATGAACCAACAGCTTCATTATAACCATACCCTATACATGTTGTTCGTTCTACAACTTGATTGTTAAAGAACTCTTTGGAAACTTTAACCGAATTATAACAAGCCCTAACCTGTGTTTCAAGTTCAGTAATTCTAGCCATTTGTTTGCCTACAACTTCTAGAATAGCTTTTTCCTTTTTATTAAGCATTGTTATTTCATCTCTTTGTTGATCTTGATTAATATGCACCTTTTTCAATTCTGACACTTCATTGCCAAGATTAGTGCTTAACAGATCTAGTCTTCTATAATCAGTTTTTGCATTATCTAAGGAATTATAAAGACTACGAATCAACTCAGGGTCAGAAAGAGTTACCGGTTTGTTATGATGATCAGATGCTTGATCATTTGCCATCAACGCAAGATTTCTATATTCTTCATCTTCGCTGTCCGTGTCATCCCAACTTTTACCAGTTGCAACATAGGCTTTTCCAGGTTTCTTCTTCTCAGCAGCAAAATCTCTTCTTTGAGTTTGCTTGGGTTTCTGACATTCAGTGGCAAAGTGCCCTAATTCATTACAGTTGAAGCAACGAATCTTGCTTCTGTCAACAGATCCAGTTTTGTATCCTCCCCTGTTACTAGAGGAAGAAGATCCTCCTCTCTGGAATCTGTTATTTGACGTGAACCTGTACTTTGGATTTCTTCTGAATCTGAAGTTGCCAAATTGCCTTACCATGAATGCCAGCGATTCATCTTCCAGTTGATCTAGCTCTTCCAATGAGTAGAAGTCTCCACCATCCTGAGTAGGTCTGGTTCATGAACGACTAACTTCAACGACTGTCCTTTAATTTTCACATTAAAAATGTGATTCATTTTTCTTCTCATTTCTTTCTCCTTCTTGTACTTCACTGTATTCTGTCTGAACCTGTCACTCTAGAAATGTCTGTCTTAGAAATAAATCCACTTCTTTGATGCTATACTGAGGCTTGATCAACAATCTGAGCTTCTTCCAGTGTAAAACATCAAAACTATAGATTGACTTTAAGGTTTTTCTTCTGACAGATAGTACCTCCTGAGATTCCTGTGACAGTTAAAGTTATTTACTTATTACAATCTAAGCTTAAGTTGAGTTGAGTCATCGAACTACAAATAGGCTGTGTCATATGCCTTTCATCTCCACATCTAACAACCTCCTTCTCCTCCTCGCGAACGAGGACAGCATGCTCTGAGATAGCCAGGTAAAAAATGAGGACCTCTCCTTCCTTAGGTTTAGAAAGCAGAGGTGGCGAGCCCAAATGTTCCTTTATCCTTTGGAAAGCCTCCTCGCATTCGGGGGTCCATTCAAAATTTTTGCCCACCTTCTTGATTGCTTTGAAGAACTCGTGACACTTATCTGATGACTTAGAAACAAATCGATTGAGGGCTGCTATCCTTCCAGTTAAACTTTGAACTTCCTTGACACTTCTAGGCGACCTCATCTCCATTAGGGCTTTTATCTTGGCTGGATTGGCCTCATTTCCTCTGTGATTTACAATGAACCCCAAGAATTTCCCAGATTCAACCCCAAAAACACACTTCTAGGGGTTAAGTTTCATTCTGTACTCTCTCAGTATGTCAAACATTTCTGCGAGGTGGGATATATGATCCCCAGCTTCCTTAGACTTTACAAGCATGTCATCAACATAGACCTCCATTGACTTCCCAATTTGCTTCTCAAACATCATGTTGACGAGCCTTTGATAGGTGGTTCCGGCATTGAGGAGATCGAAGGGCATCCCAATGTAGCAATAGAGGCCTCTATCTGTGATAAACGAGGTGTGCTCCTGATCGGGTCCATACATAGGTATTTGATTATACCCAGAAGAAGCATCCATGAAGATTAGGAGGGCATGCCCCGCTATCGCATCCACCAACTGATCAATCCTTGGGAGTGGGAAACTATCCTTGGGGCAGTGCTTGTTGAGATCAGTAAAATCTACACATGTCCTCAACTTCCCATTTGGTTTCTTCACTAGGACAGGGTTCGCGAGCCAGTCAGGGTAGAAGGATTTCCTACCAAGCTCGACCTCGAGCAACCTATCCACCTCTTCCTTGAGAGCCTCGGCTCGCTCTCCACTTATAGGCCTTCTTTTCTGACTTACCCCCTTTTTACTGGGACCAAGATTGAGTCTGTGGCACAATACATTGGGATCAATCCCAACCATATCTTCATGAGACCATGCGAATACATCCAAGTTAGCCTTAAGAAATTCCACCAGCCTCCCCCTAAGATCAGGGTTCAGATTCGACCCGACCTTTTAACACCTTAGTGGAATCTTCAGCATCAACAAGAACTAAGATAGTGTATTCTACAGTACCAGTTCGCTCCAAATGTTCGGGGATGCGAGGATCTAAATCAATTTCAACATCACGAGCCCTACTAAACTTTGCTTTACTCTGTTTCGTGGCCACTACCGCAGAGGTCGGTGTTGCCCCAACATGACCATATTCGGTTACAACAGTTGTCTCCTGAGTGATTCCATTTGGTAAATCTACCAGTGTTGATGTCTCTTTGCGCACCCACTTCCCTTTTCGGGCCCGCACAGCGGCCTGCTCTCGGCTTTCCTCATCATCGCTAGCCTCTTCAACTATTCCCTCCTGAAGAACTGGCATTGGTTGCGAGGCCTCCATCATAATAGCCCCTGGTAGTGGCTCTACTTGTATACCCAAGTTATCGATATAGTTCACCGGCAACTCTTCAATAGATATTATGTTACACCCAGTCGAGGGTCGCGAGGCCTCTTTGTGAGCCCTTTCTTCCTCCTCGCACTCCATCTTATCTGTCATAGAGTTGTTTCCCCTTTCTGCTGATTTAAGGGCCCTATTGTAGCACTCTCGAAATTCATGCTGAATTCCTCTAACCCAACCCACACCCTACAGAGTTGGGAACTTCATCGAGAGGTGGTAGATAGAAGTAACCACCCTCATCTCCTTCAGAATTGGCCTCCCTACTATAGCATTATAAGCTGACGGTTGATCTACGACCATGAAGTCAGCTACTTGGGTGGTTATGCAGGGCTCGTCCCCTAAAGTGACGGGTAGCCTGATGAGGCCCTTCACACTGACTGAGGCCCCAGTGAATCCATAAAGATGCCCCACTGTAGGAATAAGGTCCGTGTCCACATGTACCATATTCTAATAAACATCATACATTAACACATTCACAGCACTTTCGTTGTCCACTAAAACTCTGTATATATTCTGTGCTCCGATGCAAACTCGAACCACCAAAGCATCGGAGTGAGGATGGTAGACCCACTTCGTATCTTTTTCTGTGAATATAATGTTTGTATCCTCCCCCTTAAAAAGCTTTGGGGGCCTTTCCTGCAGATGATGAATATTAGTGAGGGGTCGCTCTCTGGCCTCGCGAGCATATCTCTCTCTAGCCTTGTTACTGTCTCCTTCAATATGAGGCCCTCCTATGATTACATGGATACTATTGCCTCGTTCTTCCCTCTCCTTACGAGGCTCAGCATTCTGTCCGACAGGAGGAACATTGTTATATCCCAATCCTGATTTGCCAGAGTTTCCTTGATGTTTCTTTACTTCCCGTAACACCCACTCAGTTAACTTTCCTTCTCGAATTAAACGATCAATTTTCTCTTTAAGGTGCCAATAGTCTGCGGTATCATGCCCCGTTTATTCATGAAAATCATAATATTTCTTAGTATTCCAGGTTCCTTGTGCACCCATGGTAGGAGGTTTTATGAACATCCCCTTGTTAGCATTGACAGCATAGATATGATCAACAGAAGCCACCAGGGGGATGAATTTATCTTCATCTCTAGCTGGACGAGCCCGAGGTGGGGATCATCTTGGGGGATTGCGGTCTGTTCGCACTTATTCACGCAAGAGAACGTGGTCAACAAATAATATAGGGTAAATAGGAATCGTTCCCACAGTGACTCAAATTGTTCGTTATGTTCACTTATGCACCAGCTTATGATTTACACTCACTGCTAAGACAATCACAAATTTGGTTTTGATTAACTAATGATTGAATACCAACTATGCCAATTACGAGGAAATTACTTAACGAATAACTTATAATAAACAAACATGGGATTTCAATTTCATTAACCACTTCATCTAGAATTTTATACCCTTAAGCCTAGCATGTGACCGAGTTGATTACTGATTAGATGCACTAAACTGATACACACCAACTTTCGTTGAGCATATACCCTCCTACTGATCATCCACAATTGATAGAAGCCAAGTAGTCACCAAATGTGTGCAGTTCCTATATGTCTATAACAATTGAACACACATCGGTTTAAAATCAAGCATCCATAAAACCACATAGTAAGTGCAAGACGGTTAGAATTACACCACAAATTAATACATGTTCTTCACATGCAAAAACCTATGCTAGCATGAACTGTTCTAAACCCAAGATCCACTTTCGCATTCACTAGGATTAAACAAACAATTACAAGTGTTCGCGACTCACCTATAACGAATAAGCATAATCATACTAGGCAATCAATACAATCAATCACACACCAAGGCATAATTAATACTCAATTTCTAGAATCCATAGAAAAATCCATTAAAACCCCATGATAACGAATTAGCCCATATTCGACCTAATCGCCATCATGGGTTCAATTGATAACATAATTCTAAAACAACAAATAATTAAAAGAAAGAAGAATAAAGTTTAGAAATAAATCCCCAAAATAAAAGAGTACAAAGTTTCCAAAGAATAATCCTTGCTTGTCACTAGCTTGGAGAAATTCCTTGAACTTGTTCTTGAAATTAAGATGAAAATGTTGATAGCAAAGTAATAAGAAAGGATGCTACTCCCTCTGATGTTTTTTGGTTTTTAGGTTTACAAGATATAAATAGATGCCCTAGAACTAACGGGCCCAAAATGTTTTGACCCGAAACAAAGATATAGAAAACCGACTAACACCCAGGCAAGCGCTCCTGCGCCTTGCAGGGCGCCCCTGCGCTCTACCCTCCCTGGACTTCACGCGTTGTTGCTCCTTGATGCGCGCTGGTGCCCCCAAATGCGCGCTGTGGCGCCTCTCCTAAGCCCAGGCCGCGCTCCTGCGTCTCGCAGCTCCTGAACGGCCAACATCACAGCGCTGCTGCGCTTGCATTCGCGCTAGGGCGCCTCCATGGCCCTGTAGTTGATCCCCTTGCCGCGCTGTAGCTCCAAAACGAGCGCCCTTGCGCCTGTGACCCCCTGGAACACTCAATTTTCTTCCGCCCCTTAACTTTCTTTCTTGCTATGCATGTCTTCCACAACTTGTTTTCTTCGCTCAACAACCAACACCACCATTAATTCATTTGAACACCATAATGCCTTCGATCATGCAACCTAGTCAAATTACATAAAAACGGATCAAATGACAACGAAACTCGAGAACTTGCAAACGTTTTGAGTCCAAACGGGAGGTAATTAGTGGATATAAAATCCACTTATCAAACCCCCAAACTTAAACCGTTGCTTGTCCTCAAGAAATGCAAACACAACCTGAATTGATGAATGAATGCAAATAATAACTACATGTCATAATAATGCGAACGTGTCCTAATGCAATGATCCCACACAAATTATCCGAAACCAACTCAACAAGCAAACGTCTCAACGAATGCAACAACTCTAAACAGAGCTCGACTAAGGCCCCGTATACTAACACTACGTGCTCGGGAACGTGGTGTGTGCATTTCTCACTAAATATACTCTTGAAACTAGATAAAAGGCATAACTCATCCTTCGCCAAAACAATCACATGTTTATAAACAGAATGAACTTTAGACACTCCATGACTCAAAGACACCGCCATCATCATTCAAGGTAGACAAGGATTCATGCTTTACTATACAAAACGACATAAAACACTAAACACACATGCTTATTGACCGTGCAATGGTTGAGACCCCTAAAGGCTTATACAATAGTACTCATGTAACGAGCGTTAGGTTAGTGGATCCCAGACCGGAAAAGTCTTAGGTCACTAGGCATTAAATCCCCTCGAACTTACTTGCTCAAGTACTAAAGAGCCCACCCTAGCCAATTAGCATACACACACTCTCACAAACGCTCATTTTTTCACTCACAACTCTTTTTTTTCTTCTTTTGCTTTTTCTTCTGAATTTTTTTTTTTTACACATGGGTGCACTATCTTACCCTCCTAGACTACTCATATTAAATATGAGCCGGCTACTAGCCATTTGACACCTAGCCATTATTACACTACGACACGACACTTAGCATGAAATCCCTGTTTTCCCCCAAACTTATACTTAAGTGCTCCTACGCCATCAAGGGAATAACGAATATTCTAGATGTAAATAAGTGATTAAATCTCAACAGCCAAACAAGGTATGACTCGATCTAGCCTAAGAGCAAACAGTGAGACCGTGAAAAGATTGTGATCCCGACACACGCAAGTCAATTTCATAAGTACTTAAATCAACCCTCTATTCATTGTCATCACACTCAAATTAACGTTGACCTATTGAGCCAGAAACAGACACTCATATGGAATCATGTGATATGCATGAACAAAATGATATTAATAATCCTAAATAAATCTATATGGCATGGCATCCTAAATGCAACTAAATGGCATGGCAAAACTAAATGCACAATTACTAATATGAACTATCATGAATATGCAGCTATATGCAATGCAATGACTCTTGATACACTAAAATCACCCCCAAACTTATTAAATTCAATGTCCTCATTGAAGGTAAATTTAAAGGGTACAAGAGATACTCCCCTACTCGTCGGCATCTCCACCCTCCTCGGGTGGTGTGTCTGGTGGTGGATAGACGTGGTGAGCTCCGAAAGTGGGCCATGTAACCTGAATACCCTGCTGCTGGTACACTCCGTCCAATGCTTGAGTCAAGTCTGTAGAAAATCTGTGTAGCATGGCATTCGTAGTGTCATAACGCCTCATCATGCGTCTGAACTGTTCATCACTAAAAATCACATTCCCCTGGCTCGTCTGTGCATGAGAGGGTCCCGCTCTATCTGCCTGACGATGCACTCTCTCCACCGGTGGCGGAATGCTACCTCCCTCAGCAATATCAACATAGCCAAGGCCCCTAGGGTGAGGAGTGCCACCCGGCCATTCCGTCAACCTCTGAATCACATGATGATCAATAGAGCCCATCGGTCTGTGAAGAGTCTCATCATTGTGCCAAGCGATACCAACATTAACACACAAATCAACAATAATAACGGCATGTGGAATCCCTCCTATAGTGCCACCCCGCAAGAACTTCATGATATTCTGATGGATTAAGTAACCAAGATTAATGTACTTCCCGTTCAGAATACCCCATAAGATGATGGCACGTTCCACTGTAACATCCGTAACGTGGGAAGTTGGCATTACTCGTGCACACATAAACAAGAACCAAGCACGAGCATACCTAGTCAACGCAGCTGCAGGAAATGTGCTCGGCGTGGTTGAACCTGCCTTGAACTTTCAAACCGTACCCGGAATACACATCCCCGCTATGATAGCATCTAGGTCAATGTCATCTCGGTTTTTCTGCACCCAATCTTCGGCACCTCTAGGCCTCGCTGGTTGAGATATAATGCGACGTATAGGTCCAACCGTGTAACCCACTGCCTTGCCTCTAACCATAGTAACTCCATTTTTTAGGTCCTTAGCATTGGCATAAAATTCCCTAACTATGCTCAATAGAATCGCCACAGGCTTTGCACAAAACGTCCACCAACCCATCTCCGAAACCATAGCTAACAACTCTCCATCCTCGACCGAAGGTGAAAAACCCCTCTCCTTGATTACAGCTTTTGTCAAAAGATTATCGAACTCTAGCTCGGCCGCCTTAGAAACAAATTTGTCTAAATCATAATCCACTTCCACCTCCTCCGAACTACTACTACTCACTACACGCAATCTCTTTGGAGCCATAACACTCTCAAGCAACACAATTTCAACAAATAGCAACAACCCCAAA
The DNA here is from genome assembly GCA_036435485.1 of Saposhnikovia divaricata. Lineage (NCBI taxonomy): Eukaryota > Viridiplantae > Streptophyta > Magnoliopsida > Apiales > Apiaceae > Saposhnikovia > Saposhnikovia divaricata. The sequence goes on along the minus strand of CM071594.1, from coordinate 128,335,518 downwards.
ATATTCCACCTCACACAATATCCCGATTCCAACAATTCAATTCAAAGTAAATAATTGAAATAGGAAGAATGTTACCCCATGAATTGAAGATGAGAACCTTGCAAGCACTTCCCCAAACTTGAATTAGAGATTCCTTGAAGCTTTAATGGAGGTTGAATGATTTGGAATAAAGAGGGGATTTGTGTGTATAGGTGTATCTAAAGGTGGGTGTGTATAGATTTTTATTTGGGTATGAGATGAGATGTGAATGGGAGGGTATAGATTTGAAGGTTTAAAGGAATTTGGTATAGATGATTGATGGAGAAAGAATTAGGTTTAGGAAAAGGAATTAGGGTGGGTGTGGTGTAGAGATTTTGAAGTGTATAGGTTTGGTTTGTAGGCTACTGACGTTTTGTAGGTAGTTGTGTTTTGTTTTTGTTTTTTTGGTTTTTTTTTTTTAACAGGTCAAGCGCGCTGTTGCGCCACAGAGGGGGCTGTTGCGCGCATGGGCTCCTGGAATGCCACGCATGAGGCGCTCTAGCGCTAGCCTGAGGCGCTCTTGCTCGTTCTATCTCCTGGTTTGACAGGCAAGGTTGCGCTCTTGCGCAAGAAATATGCGCAGCTGCGCCTTTCAGTCCCTGGATTTTTTTTTTTCGAATAAAAACTAGAATAACGCGTGGGTTGCCTCCCACGAAGCGCTTCTTTTACGTCAGTAGCTTGACGTGACTTCCATGATTCATTCAGTAGTTGCAAGAACCGCGGTTTCAGCTCCACGATCCGATACTTCTCCAAAATACGGTTTCAATCTCTGACCATTGACTTTGACGGACTGCTCAGGTGATTTCTCAAAAATCTCAACCGCTCCATGTGGAAATACGGTTTTGACAACAAATGGCCCTGACCACCTTGACTTAAGCTTCCCTGGGAACAAACGAAGGCAAGAATTGAATAACAACACGGGTTGGCCCGGAACAAATACCTTGTTGACTAGACGACGATCATGCCATCTCTTCACTTTTTCTTTGTAGAGTTTATTGTTCTCATAAGCTTGCAAGCGAAACTCGTCCATCTCATTGAGTTGCACCATTCTCTTCTCACCCGCGGCTTTAAGATCAAAGTTTAGCTTCTTAAAAGCCCAATAAGCCTTGTGCTCCAATTCCGCCGGCAAATGACAAGCTTTTCCATAGACTAGCTGATATGGCGACATACCCAAGGGTGTTTTATATGCAGTTCGATAAGCCCAGGCGGCTTCATCGAGTTTCAGAGACCAATCCTTTCTTGAAGGACTCACCACCTTTTCCAGAATACGCTTGATTTCACGATTAGACACTTCAACTTGGCCATTGCTTTGAGGGTGGTATGCTGTAGCCACCCGATGATTGATATTGTATCTGGCCATAAGATTAGTGAACTTGCGATTGCAAAAATGAGTGCCTTCATCACTGATAATGACTCGAGGAGTGCCAAATCTGGTGAAAATATTCTTCTGAAGGAAATTAAGCACGACTTGGGCATCATTGGTTGGAAGTGCTTTGACCTCCACCCATTTAGAAACGTAATCAACGGCTAGCAAGATATATTGATTGTTGCATGAGGAGATAAACGGTCCCATGAAGTCAATTCCCTAAACATCGAAAATTTCCACTTCCAACATTACATTAAGGGGCATCTCATCCCTCCTCGATATGTTACTAACACGCTGACAACGGTCACACCTTAAAACGAACTGATGAGCATCCTTAAAGAGAGAAGGCCAATAGAAACCTGCTTGAAGAATTCGAGTAGCCGTCTTTTAACCTCCGTAGTGGCCTCTATATGTCGTAGCATGATAATCCCTCAGAATTGCTTCTGTTTCACTATACGGCACACATCTTCTAATAACCTGATCAGCTCCTTGCTTAAACAGATATGGTTCATCCCAACGATACCATTTGACTTCATGCAAGAACTTCTTCCTTTGTGCATAAGAAAGTTCGGGTGGAATCACTTGACTAACCAGAAAGTTCACAATGTCTGCGTACCATGGCTCTTCTTCATGCACCCTAAACAATTGCTCATCCGGGAAGAATTCATTAATGATGGTACCGTCTCGAGAAGATTTAACCGTGTCCTCCAGACGAGAAAGATGATCAGCTACTTGATTTTCTGTCCCTTTCCTGTCCTTAATCTCCATATCAAATTCTTGTAACAGAAGTACCCACCGAATCAACCGAGGTTTGGAGTCCTTCTTAGAGAGCATATATCTAATAGCCGCATGATCTGTATAAACCATTACCATTGTACCGAGCAAGTAAGAATGAAATTTTTCAAAGCCATAGACTATGGCCAACAGCTCCTTCTCAGTAGTAGTGTAGTTCAACTGAGCCTCATTAAAAGTCTTGCTTGCATAATAGATCACATGAAACACTTTCTCTTTCTTTTGGCCAAGAACGGCCCCCACTGCATAATTGCTAGCGTCACACATCATAGCGAAAGGTTCACTCCAATCAGGAGCAATGATCACTGGTGCTGAAACCAATTTCTTTTTCAGAGTCTCGAAAGCGGTCAAACATTCTTCGTCAAATTTGAAAGGAACGTCCTTTTCCAAGAGCTTACACAATGGTTTGGAGATTTTTGACAAGTCTTTGATAAAACGCCTGTAGAAGCCTGCGTGACCAAGGAAACTGCGAATCCCTTTCACTGAAATAGGTGGTGGAAGATTTTCAATTGTTTCTATTTTTGTTCTGTCCACCTCTAAACCTCTCCGTGACACGTTGTGCCCAAGGATAGTTCCCTCCTGCACCATGAAGTGGCATTTCTCCCAGTTGAGCACTAGATTAGTCTCCACACATCTTTTCAGAACCGCACCCAGATTTTGCAAACATTCGTCGAAAGAGAGACCGACTACAGAAAAGTCATCCATGAAGACTTCTACGGTCTTACCAATCATGTCTGAAAAGATAGCCATCATACACCTTTGAAAAGTACCAGGTGCACAACACAAAACAAAAGAAACTCGCTGAAAAGCAAATGTACTGAATGGACATGCAAATGTTGTCTTTTCCTGATCTTCAGGAGCAATGCAGATTTGGTTGTACCCAGAATATCCATCCAGTAAGCAATAGTATTCATGACCGGCAAGTCTATCTAGCATCTGATCGATAAAGGGAAAAGGAAAATGATCTTTCCTAGTGGCCTTGTTCAATTTCCGGTAGTCCATACAGATTCTCCAACCAATGACCGTGTGAGTGGAGATAAGTTCATTCTTCTCATTGGTGATTACCGTCATGCCACCTTTCTTTGGCACACATTGAAATGGACTTACGCATGAACTATCAGAAATGGGATAGATAATCCCTGCATCCAACCACTTGATGATTTCTTTCTTCACAACTTCTTTCATGATCGGATTTAGACATCTCTGATGTTCCACTATTGGTTTACTCCCTTCTTCTAATGGAATTTTATGTTGACAATAAGCCGGACTAATTCCCTTGATGTCTGCTATGGTCCATCCAATAGCTGATTTGAATTCTCTAAGAACTCTCAAGAGCTTGTCTTCCTCAAAATCTGACAAGTTAGCAGCAATAATCACAGGTAAAGTAGATGATTCACCAAGAGAGGCATACCTTAAGTGATCAGGTAGTGGTTTGAGCTCTAGAGTTGGAGCTTCTTCAATGGAAGGTTTCAATCGCTGATGTGACCCCTTCAACTCAGATAGACCTAAAGATTCCACTGGTCTCTCAAATTTCCTTTGCCATGGAGTAGCATCAAGAAATAGCAGTTGCTCATCTACCTCATCTTCTTCCAAATAAGAATCCCCAATCAGTGCTTTTTCTAATGTGTCATTCATGAGCAGATGCTCAATTTTTGATTGCACTGCCGACTCAACCATGTCTATCTTCAAACACTGCTCTTCTTCAGTTGGAAACTTCATAGCCTTAAAAACATTGAAGGTGACATTTTGATCATGCACCCTCATGGTGAGTTCCCCTTTCTGCACGTCAATCAAGGTCTGACCTGTAGCCAAAAATGGTCTCCCAAGAATGATAGGGATTTTCTTATCTTCTTCAAAATCAAGTATGACGAAATCCGCTGGAAAGATGAGTTTGTCCACTTTCACCAGAACATCTTCTACAATTCCTCGAGGGTAGGTAATTGAGCGATCAGCTAACTGGAGTGACATGTTTGTAGGCTTAGGCTCCGGAAGGCCAAGTTGCAAGAAAACTGAATAGGGCATGAGGTTGATGCTTGCCCCTAAATCACACAAACACTTGTCAAAAGAAACATTCCCAATGATGCACGGTATGGTAAAACTCCCCGGATCCTTCAGCTTAGGTGGCAACTTTTGTTGCAAGACAGCACTGCACTCCTCCGTCAAAGCGACAGTCTCTAACTCCTCGAGTTTCAATTTCCTCGAAAGTATGCCCTTCATGAACTTGGCATAACTTGGCATTTGTTCCAGGGCTTCAGCAAATGGTAGATTTATGTGCAACTTTTTGAACACTTCCAAGAACTTTGCAAATTGCTTATCAAACTTCTGTTTCTGAAGCCTTTTAGGGAATGGCGGAGGTGGATAAACTTCCTTTCTAGCTTCCGTAATTTCTGAACTTGTTTTCCCAACTGAATTCTCCTTTTCTGCCTCACCTGATTCCTTCTGAATAACCGGAAGAGCAGAATTCGAAAAACGGATAGACCCCTCAGGCGCGCCCGCGCCCGAATCACTGTTCACAGCATTTTCAAGTTCTTCATTAAACTGCTTTTTGACTCCCAGATCGTCTGTAACCTTTCCAGAACGTAACGTAACAGCATGAATCTGTTCCTTGACCTCCTTTTTACCCGGATTTGCTTCCGTGTCACTAGGTAATTGCCCTTGAGGTCTGTTCAAAAGAGCATTGGCCAGTTGGCCCATTTGGTTTTCAAGAGTTTTCAGAGATGCTGCTTGTCTCTTGTACATCATCCACAATTCTTCCATTTCTGACTTCTCATTAGATTGCACATGACTCCCTGGTTGTTGTTGATGAAATCCAGGTGGATTGTATGGTGGCCTTTGGGCATAGGGTTGTTGATAACCCGAATTGTTGAACTGCTTTGAACCATACTGCTGACCCTGAGATGGTTGTTGCATAGCATTCTGATTATTGCTCCAACTGAAGTTAGGATGATTCCTATTATTGGGATGATATGTGTTAGGAGCAGGTTGTGAAGGCCTCTGATAATTGCTGACAAAATGTGCCGACTCACTAGAAATTGCACATTGATTAGTGTCATGAGCCCCCGCACACAATTCACAAACCATGGCGATTTGTTGAACCCCCACCTTAGCCAATGAATCCACTTTCATGGTTAGAGCCTGTAGCTGAGCTGCTATAGCTGTTGTGGCATCCGTTTCAAGTATACCTGCAACCTTACCTTGTGGAATATGCTGTGTCGGGTTCTAATACTCGTTTGCAGCCATCATTTCAATCAAGTTATAGGCCTCTTCATAGCTTTTGGCCCACAGAGCTCCTCCAGATGCTGCATCAAGCATTGCTCGTGAATGACTTAACCCATTGTAAAAACTATTGATGACCATCCAATTGGGCATCCCGTGATGAGGACATTTCCGAAGCATTTCCTTGTACCTTTCCCAAGCTTCACACAGTGATTCACCAGAATGCTGACTAAATTATGTAAGAGCATTCCTCATGGCAGCAGTCTTTGCCATAGGAAAGAATTTAGTCAAGAACTTTTGTGCCAGATCTTCCCATGTATTGATGGAACCTGCTGGAAGTGAATGCAACCAGCTTTTTGCTTTGTCTCTCAAAGAGAATGGGAACAACCTTAGCTTGACAGCGTCTTCAGAAACTCCATTGGTTTTGAAGGTGTCACAAATCTTAATGAAATCCCTGATATGCATGTTGGGATCCTCAACAGGTGAACCCCCAAACTGGACTGAGTTCTGGACCATTTGGATCGTGCCCGGCTTGATCTCAAAATTATTTGCAGCAATAGCCGGCCGCACAATACTCGACTGAATATCATCAATCTTGGGCTGAGAGTATTCCTTCAGCGCCTTGTTAGCTGCCATTTCTCCGGTAACTACCAACTCTTCTTCACTTTCTTCCACTAATTCCTCTTCGTGCTTCTCTTCTTCCAGATTTTCTTTACGAGCTTGAGATCGAGTAAGCATACACTCTCAAGATAGTACCTAAGAAACCTAAAAGTAAATGAGTGAGAAAAACATCTGAGTCAATGAATTTAATCCAAATTGATGACAAGATCATAAACTAAACAAACAATGAACCGAGTCCCCGGCAGCGGCGCCAAAAACTTGTTCGCACTTATTCACGCAAGAGAACGTGGTCAACAAATAATATAGGGTAAATAGGAATCGTTCCCACAAAGACTCAAATTGTTCGTTATGTTCACTTATGCACCAGCTTATGATTTACACTCACTTCCAAGACAATCACAAATTTGGTTTTGATTAACTAATGATTGAATACCAACTATGCCAATTATGAGGAAATTACTTAACGAATAACTTATAATAAACAAACATGGGATTTCAATTTCATTAACCACTTCATCTAGAATTTTATACCCTTAAGCCTAGCATGTGACCGAGTTGATTACTGATTAGATGCACTAAACTGATACACACCAACTTTCGTTGAGCATATACCCTCCTACTGATCATCCACAATTGATAGAAGCCAAGTAGTCACCAAATGTGTGCAGTTCCTATATGTCTATAACAATTGAACACACATCAGTTTAAAATCAAGCATCCATAAAACCACATAGTAAGTGCAAGACGGTTAGAATTACACCACAAATTAATACATGTTCTTCACATGTAAAAACCTATGCTAGCATGAATTGTTCTAAACCCAAGATCCACTTTCGCATTCACTAGGATTAAACAAACAATTACAAGTGTTCGCGACTCACCTATAACGAATAAGCATAATCATACTAGGCAATCAATACAATCAATCACACACCAAGGCATAATTAATACTCAATTTCTAGAATCCATAGAAAAATCCATTAAAACCCCATGATAACGAATTAGCCCATATTCGACCTAATCGCCATCATGGGTTCAATTGATAACATAATTTTAAAACAATAAATAATTAAAAGAAAGAAGAATAAAGTTTAGAAATAAATCCCCAAAATAAAAGAGTACAAAGTTTCCAAAGAATAATCCTTGCTTGTCACTAGCTTGGAGAAATTCCTTGAACTTGTTCTTGAAATTAAGATGAAAATGTTGATAGCAAAGTAATAAGAAAGGCTGCTACTCCCTCTGATGTTTTTTGGTTTTTAGGTTTACAAGATATAAATAGATGCCCTAGAACTAACGGGCCCAAAATGTTTTGACCCGAAACAAAGATATAGAAAACCGACTAACACCCAGGCAAGCGCTCCTACGCCTTGCAGGGCGCCCCTGCGCTCTACCCTCCCTGGACTTCACGCGTTGTTGCTCCTTGATGCGCGCTGGTGCCCCCAAATGCGCGCTGTGGCGCCTCTCCTAAGCCCAGGCCGCGCTCACAGCGCTGCTGCGCTTGCATTCGCGCTAGGGCGCCTCCATGGCCCTGTAGTTGATCCCCTTGCCGCGCTGTAGCTCCCAAACGAGCGCCCTTGCGCCTGTGACCCCCTGGAACACTCAATTTTCTTCCGCCCCTTAACTTTCTTTCTTGCTATGCATGTCTTCCACAACTTGTTTTCTTCGCTCAACAACCAACACCACCATTAATTCATTTAAACACCATAATGCCTTCGATCATGCAACCTAGTCAAATTACATAAAAACGGATCAAATGACAACGAAACTCGAGAACTTGCAAACGTTTTGAGTCCAAACGGGAGGTAATTAGTGGATATAAAATCCACTTATCACGGTCCCTTCTTTTTGAGCTCGGGCTACGGTCCTGTCTTCGCCTGGGGCTTCGAGAGTCCTTCCTCTTCACTCCCTTACTTTTGCTTCCACTATTCTCTCCTTTGCTCTTTCTTAACTCTTCCATTGATTTCCCACCCCGTTGAAAGGGTTCTGCCTCTTTGTATAGTTCAGCGAGCGTACTAGGTGTGGATGCTTGCAATTTCTTCCAAAGCTTCGTTCCTTCTCGCAGTCCTGTGATGAGAAAATTCTTTACAGCCTCGTCATTTGCACCTCGCACCTTAGGGACCTCGACATTGAATCTTTTAAAATATTTCTGCAGACTCTCTCCTTCCCTCTGCTTAATTTTATCCAAAGTAGACACAGGGGGTGCATAAAGCATTGAGGATTGGAACTGCTTAATGAAGATGTCTACAAACTACTCCCAAGAATCAATAGTAACTAGAGCCCCGAGCTTTGAAAACCACTGCTGAGCACTTCCCCTCACCGAGGATGCAAACAACCTACACCTCGATAACTGCGAGACTTGATACACATCCATCTCATTGTTGAACCGAATCACAAACTCAACTGGGTCAGTATCCCCATTGTAGGTCATATCCGAATGATGGCCTCGAAACACTGCAGGAAGTGGAGCCGTTTGGATTTCATGGGTGAAGGGCGAAGATGAGCCCATAGTACTGAAGATCCCTTTCTCATTATTCATTGCATCCAAGGCCTTCTTCAACTCTTCTAGCTTATAATCCCCAATTTTGGCCTCCTTGTCTCCATCTCTTTTGTATCCAGTATTGTCATGATGAGATTGAGTCTTTTTTGGGATGCTAGACTCCTCCTGATCACTTTTGTGATCCTTCTTTTTACGATCCTAGTCTTTTTTTTTGGGATGCTAGACTCACGGTGTTTGGATCGTTCATGATTTCGATGAGACGGTGGTCTGTCATCGCTACGATGGGACCGCTCACGCTCTCTGTGAGAGGGGGGTCTGTCATTGCGACGATATGACCGTTCGCGATCTCGACGAGGAGATAATGGTCGATGGGAGTCCTTGCTTTTATTCTTAGATCCCCCATCCTTATTAGCATGAATCTTTCCTAACTTGAGGCGTAGGTCGTGCTCAGTGAGCTTCTTTCCAATACGGTCAAAGACACTAACTGATCTCCCTTCAGATGAGGCGGCCTTGTTGTGCGACCCCTCTTTCTTTTCCAATGTAGCCTCCTCTTCGCTCCAATCAGGGTTTGTTTGATCTGTTACAACATCATCGAAATCCTCGATTAGTTTCTTGGTTGGGCCTTTACTCCCTTCCCCCTGATGGGTTCGGTCGCCTGTCCTCGCATTCCTCTTTGCACCTCTAGAACTGTATCGCTTTTCCATCTTACCCATCTTATCTTATACAGCAGTCACTTGATCACCAAGACCTTTGAGAAAGCACATGACTTCACTAGTCAAAGTCACCTGTTAAACGGGGGGTGTTTGCTCCTTCTCGAACCCAATTTTGGACCCGTCTCTGAGTTCCTCATTCTCTAGGGGATCCTTCCGTCGTGGGTCGTCCTTGTTGACCTTGTGCGACCCCGGGGTCTCCCCATTGTTGACTCCGTTCTTCTTCTTGTTCGATTTAGTCATCGTCCTCCCAAATCAATGACTAGGCCCTCCTTCTAGCGCCAGATGTTATAGGGAGAATATTGTATAACAATATTTTGGAGGTTGCTGGATTTATGGAGAAAAATACGGATATTCTGCTAAGAACACAAAGAACACGGAGGAGATTTGTAACTGTTTGTGGCTGATCTTGTTTATTGATTTTCAGGGGTAAACTGTTTGTCAAACCTAACAAGTACCTACGTACCCTATTTATAGGAATCAAGGCATACGTAGTTCTCTTGGGAAAGAAGTTATCTAGATGGGCTAGGGTTTCTATGGGCTCGACTTGACCCAAATCCACTAGACGTCTTCTTGGGCTGATATATTTTACCCATTTTTCCTGTTCATGACCCATGGCCCATTAAAGGTTGCCTATAGCTAGCTTGATGCTTAAATCAATCGGCCTCACTGACGAGGCGAATGGAGAAACTTAGTGGCCTTGCATGCGGCCTCGCTAGGCTTAGTCATGCGAGGTGGTCCACACTGTACGGAGATGATCACGCTCATGCGACCTCGCTGGGCCTGACCGTAAGCCATCACAATAAATATATTCAAGGCCTCGCTGGACCTCTAGGGCTCGTTGGCGAGCTCAATCAGAAGCTTGATAATACATTGAACTGACTCTTGATGGGGGACTTCAGTGACCCATTCTTCATTTCCAGACACATTATGAGTGGTGCACCATTATTTTAGCCCATGAGGCCTGTTTAGGACTTATGCCAAATTAGGGCATAACGGCTACTAATCTTGTTGATTACTTATTGATAATTGTATATTTTTGCATATTTTTATTACCTATTTATTGTTTGAATTTGTATTTTAATAAATTATTTTGTTCCATTCCAGGAAATTCTAGAAAAAAATGAAGAAATGGAAAAATAAAGAAATAAAGGTCAAGGAAAAGAAAAAGAAGAAGAAGAAGGACCAAAATAGAAGAAAAGGAAAGAGAAGGGGGTGTGGTGCAAATCCAATTTTAGAAAAATGGATGGCTAGGATTAAACCACACCAAACAAAATGAATGGTGGGGATTAATCCACACCAACCAAAATCCCAAATTTTTCCTATAAATAGCCTCATTTTTTCTTGTAAAACATGAACCATTAGCATTAGTATTAGTACAATCTTAAATTAGTAATTGTAATTTTTCTTTGTAGCTCTTGTAAACCTTTTAATTTTTAGTACGTATTTTTCCTATCTTTATTTTTGTTTAAATTGAAGCGATTTTATTTCCCCTATTTCTTTCTCTATTTTCGTTTAATCACAAACCCAACACTTAGTTTCTTATTTTTCTCCTCTCCTTCGTCTTCAATTACAACCCAAATCCAAACCCCCATTTCTCTCTTCCTCTTTTATTCTTTCGGTTATAACTCCTCCTTCCCTTCTACCTTCTCTTCAAACTACCCCTCCCCTGTTTCAATTTCCAACCCTTCTCTTCTTTTCCATTTCTTCTTCCCTGTAAACAAACCCATCACCCATCCCCATTTTTCGTTCGGTTTTTGTTTTCAAGCTGCGAATCCCCTTCCCCTTCTCTTCTTTTTCTGTCGAACAGCCTTTTGTTGTTTAAGCTCGATTTCTGGTTGTTTTCGTCGATTATCTGCGTGTTACTGATTCGAATTGTTCCGTAGTGGTTTGTCATTTTGATTCATTCTCTGTGAATGAGGAAGTCGGAGAGTTCTGTTTCCGAGTTGAGTGACCGAGCCGACTCGGTGTTTATTCTTGGCCGCGTTTTTGAGTCTGAATGATTGCTGTATCTTGTTTTTGCTGCGTTGAATTTGGTTTTGTAGCTTCGTGTAGCCGAGTTTTGTTTTTATTTTCTTAGTTTACCGTTGAGACAAGTCATCACCGTGTTTGTATTTGTTGAGTCTTTGCTTTGCCGAGACTGAGTTCATTGCCGAGTTCTTAAGTTTCATGGCTTTCAATTTTACAAATTTCAGGCTGTTGTTCATTGTTTGTATTGTTCATTGTTCGGAGTTTGGGTTCGTTCATTGAGTCATCGTGAGTTTACACCGAGTCGAATTCCTGAGTAGTGTCCAGTTGATGTCGTTAATTGCTGTTTGTAGCTTTTCTTGTTTTTGTCAAATTGATCTTGTTAATTACAGTGGAGTAACTCAGTGCTGAGTTACTGAGTCGACCGGTTTGAGTTTTGTATGGCTGCCGAGTTGGGTCATGATTTTGTATGGCTGTGCTTATTATTTCTGCTCTGTAGTTGTTACCGAATGGTCTGTTTTTACGAATCCTGTTACTGGGTTTACTGATTTGCTGCTGGGTCGGTTTGTTGCTGAGTTTTTATTTCTAATGTCGGTTTGTTGCTGATTGTTGAATCACTATTTTTCCGAATGATACTGAATTATTGAATTTTCGTTTGTTGAGTTTCGAGTTAAATCAAAATTCTTGTATTGGTTTGATTTTTAACTAGTCGATTTTTCAGTCACATCATGTCAATTTTTTCTAAGATTTCCCGTAAATAAATTTTCTAAAAAAAAAGAGTTAGTTTAATTCGAATAAGAAAAATTGTTTTATGTCTAGTTTTTAATTGAATGTAGGATTTTTAATAATTTAGTTTTGTTACTTTCACTTTTAATTAATTAAGTTTAAAATTCGAATAAATTCAATTTCTTTTGAAAATAACTTAAATTTTCTTTTAGAAATTAAATAGTATCATCCCGAATTTTCCAAAATTCACTTGTCCTAGTTCGATTAAATAAAAAAATTAAGGATTTTGAAAATATTAGTCACTGTGGATCGAATCTTAAAATACTAAAACGAGATCGTGCGCTTCCGATAATTTAATTGTTTATTTTTAGTACATCAAGTTTTTGGCGCCGTTGCCGGGGAACTAATTATTTGTCGCGCCTTGATTTTTAATTTTTCGGATTAGTTTTACTTTTCTCATTTTTATATCATTTTACTTTTAGGAAAGTTGAAATTTCGGGACTCTTCTCACGGAGCGTGGAAAAATTGGAACTTTTGGAAGTGTGCTTCGATAACCCGTATTTCACTCTTTTTGCCTTTTTATTTTTAGAAAATCAAAAAAAAATTATAAAAAATTTAAAATCCAAAAAAAAATTAGCCAGTAAATATATAATTGTTGCATCATGCATTTAATCACTTAGGGCACATCATCTAGATTTTTATTTTCTTGTTTTTAATTTTTCGTAACTTATAAATTATGGTGATTGCTGGAGGACCCAAAGGTATGTTAAATTTATTCTGTCTTTTAGTTAAAACACGTAGTGTAAGCATCTATAATTGTTTATAGTTTTGTATATATATCGTTGTTTGTTGCATTCATTGCTAATAAATCTTAAAGGCAAAACCATTTACAAGATAAGGGAAGGGATTTCATCACTCTTTCCTTAGCCCAAAAACAATTAATCCCTCATTTTGCATGCCCTTAGCCTTAATAAAATTAATTAGACGTTTGCCCCTAGGAACTTCGCGCTCAATTAGGAAGGTAACTAAGAAACGAAGTAATCATTAATTATTCCGACTCTTTGGTGTCTAGGCAAGCGAAAGCTTACCTGGCCAATTAGGATTTGGTGTCTAGGCCGATGTTTAGCCTCTTGGCAATGCTTGCACCTACCTGGCCAAATCGGTCTGAATAAATTCTGATTTACTGAATTTTTGGTGGTCCTTAAAGTTAGGAGCAACGTCTAGTTTATTTTGTTAAGGAACCCTAGGTCTAGAATTTTTCTTTTAATTTTTCACCCTTTCTTTTGGTTTGTTTATTTTATCGCACTTATTTGCTACGTGTTACTTTCGTGGTATATGCGAACTACTTGGATTAGGGATAATTCTGCTAGGCTAGTGAGATCAATCGAGATTGCGTCCTCTTTTGAATCCGAGTCTGTAGAAATTCTTGACCCCGTAGTAACCATGGCAGTTTCATTAAAAGACCGTTGTTACCCCACCCGATCGTCCCAACCTTCTTGCATCACCCTACCTCCCGTAAATGCTAATAATTTCGAAATCAAAGGTCATCAAATTAGCATGTTACCAAATTTTCGCGGGAATGACGGCGAGGATCCTTATCTTTTTCTACATGAATTCGAGGAGGTTTGCGCTTTACAAAAACTCCAACAACTTTCCGAGGACGCCATACGGCTTAGACTAATCAACTTCGCTTTAAAAGATAATGCTAAAAATTGCTTGTATAGTCTACCCGTCAATTCGATTTCAACATGGGAGGGTTTTGTAGTCATCTTTCTAAAAAAATTCTTTCCAAGCCATAAGACTACGAACCATTTTGAACGTGTTTTGACCGTTTTAAAAATCTTCTATCTCAATATCCCCACCACGGAATCGAAAAATGGAGACTCTGTAAGCTTGTTTACGAGGCCCTAGATAGTTCAACAACCGCGTTGTTGGAATCTATGTGCCAAGGAAAATTCATGGAGAAAAACGAGGATGAGGGATGGTTTTTCTGAGTAAGATAAGCGACATACATCGTTGGAGAAAAGTCTCGATGCGCTTCTCAAATCCACCACTAATTTGGCTTAATCGCAACAAACTTTCATACAAACCATGACTCAAGATAGGCAAATCTTAAATGCTAGCACCCAAGCCATATCTAAGTTAGAGGTTCAAGTGAGCCAATTAGCTAATACCATCCATGAGCGTGAGAAGAATAAGTTTCCAAGTCAACCCGAGGTCAACCCTAAGTTTCCTCTTAATCAAAGACCTCATGACAATGTGAATGCTGTCATTTCCCTAAGATCCGGAAAGCACATTGATAACCGAGTAGGAGTCGAATCCCCCGAAGAGGAAGAAGAAGAATCAAACGTTGCACCGACACCTACTCTCGATCCTTCTGATCGAACTCTGATTCCCGTCTCTTCTAGTCAGCCGTCCTCTTCGAGTGGAACAACCTCGGAGCCTGTTCCTGAAGAACAAGTCTATAAACCAAAGGCTCCTTACCCACAACGCCTCATATCTAATAAGCAAACCGCTCAATTAGACAAAATCTTAGAGGTTTTTAAGCAAGTTAAAGTCAACATTCCTCTTTTAGACGTGATTCAACAAATTCCCTCTTATGCGAAATGTCTAAAAGATTTGTGCACTCATAAGCGAACCACCCAAGTCCCTAAGAAATCCTTTTTGACCTCTCAAGTGAGCTCAATTCTTTCTAACCAGATTCCCGTGAAATATAAGGACCCCGGTTGTCCCACAATTTCATGTGTCATAGGTAATTCTTATGTGGACAAGGCGTTACTCGATTTAGGCACTAGTGTGAACTTGCTTCCATTTTCTGTCTACCAAACCCTAGGGTTAGGAGAACTTCAAAAGACGAATGTTACCCTTCAATTAGCAGATCACTCGATCAAAATTCCTAAGGGGATCATCGAAGACGTGCTAATTAAAGTTGGTGATTTCGTCTTTCCTGTTGACTTTATGGTACTAGAAACTGAACCAGTTAGGAATCCGACATACCAAATTCCCGTCATTTTAGGGCATCCTTTTCTAGCCACTTCAAATGCTTTGATTAATTGTAGAAATGGATTAATGAAACTAACATTTGGAAATATGACCATTGTCCTCAATATCTTTCATGTTGGGAAACAACCCGATGACTTTCATGATCAACCTATGGATGTCAATTTAATTGATGAAATAGTTGATCAAAATTTCATGACTTCTAACGAGGTCCTCGACTTTTGTTTAAAACACTTTGGCCATGATTGTGATGTTTCTGAATATACAAATGAGGTCAACTAAATGTTAGAATCCACCATTCCTACAAATAATCAAGATGTTGAACCATCTCCCCTGTCTCTTCTCGAAACTAGTGAACCCGTTAAGTCAACACCGCCCGATTTAGAACTCAAACCTCTTCCCGACACTCTTAAGTACGCCTATTTAGGTCCTAACGAGTCTCTTCTCGTTATTATCGCCTCTGATTTGACCGAGTCACAAGAGGATGAGCTTGTTAGGGTACTTAGAGAACATAAGGAGGCCATAGGTTGGAGTATCTCTGATATTAAAGGAATTAGTCTGGCCATTGTCCAACATCGAATTCACTTAGTTGATGATGTGAAACCCGTTCGAGATCCTCAACTGCGTTTGAACCCCACCATGATGGAAGTCGTTCGAAAAGAAATTCTTAAATGTCTCGGTAATGGGATCATTTATCCCATTTCTGATAGCTCTTGGGTTAGCCCCATTTAAGTAGTTCCAAAGAAGTCTGGTATTACTGTTGTCACCAACGAGAATGATGAGCAAGTGCCCACCCGTGTTCAATCCGGGTGGAGGGTGTGCATAGACTATAGGAAACTCAATTCTGCCACTAGAAAAGACCACTTTCCTTTGCCTTTTATCGATCAAATGTTAGAAAGGTTAGCTGGTCATTCGTTCTATTGTTTTCTAGATGGTTATTCTGGATATTTTCAAATTCCAATTGCTCCCAAAGACCAAGAAAAGACCACTTTCACATGTCCCTTTGGAACTTTTGCCTATCGACGTTTAGCCTTTGGTCGAACCACTTCTCCAGCCACTTTCCAAAGGTGCACGATGAGCATCTTTTCTGACATGGTAGGGGATTTTCTCGAGATCTTTATCGATGACTTCTCCATCTTCAGTTCGTCTTTTCACCAGTGCTTAAACCATCTTAAGTTGGTCTTAAAAAGGTGTAAGGAAAATAACCTTGTTCTCAACTGGGAGAAATATCATTTCATTGTTAAGGAAGGGATCGTTCTTGGTCATAAAATTTCTGAAAAGGGGATAGAAGTCGATAAAGCAAAAGTTAACCCCATTGCAAATCTACCCCCACCCAAGACAGTCAAAGCCATTCATTCTTTCCTAGGCCATGCGGGCTTTTATAGGCGTTTCATTAAGGATTTTAGCAAGAAGGCTAGACCCTTAACCAATCTTCTCGGGAAAGATGTCAAATTCGATTTCAATAGCGATTGTTTACAATCTTTTCAGCACCTTAAGAAAGAATTGACTTCTGCCCCAATCATTCGATCTCCCGATTAGAATCTCCTCTTCAAGTTGATGTGTGATGCTTCTGATTATGTGGTAGGAGCCGTTTTAGGGTAACAAATCGATAAGATGCCCCATGTCATTTACTACGCTAGCAAGACTTTGAATGATTCCCAGCTTAATTATTCTACCACCGAAAAAGAACTTCTAGCCGTATTCTTTGCTCTCGACAAGTTTTGGTGTTATCTTATCGGTTCAAAAATCATTGTCTACACCGATCATGTCGGTCTTCGTTATCTATTCTCTAAGAAAGACTCTAAAGCCCGATTGATTAGATGGATTCTCTTGCTTCAAGAGTTTGACCTAGGAATTAGGGATAAGAAGGGTTCTGAGAATGTTGTCGCTGATCATCTTTCTCGCTTGATAGTGGAGTCCACCATCGACTCTCCGGTAAATGAATCTTTTCCGAACGAGCAACTTCTGTCCATCTCTACTCCCCCTTGGTTCGCCGACATTGTCAACTATCTGGCAACCGGCGACATTCCCTCTCATTGGTCCTCACAAGATAAATTCAAATTCTTTTCACAAGTCAAACATTTCTTTTGGGATGACCCGTATCTCTTTAAATATTGTCCCGATCAAATCATTCGGAGGTGCGTCCCAAATCACGAGTTTAAAAGTATACTGTCCTTTGGTCATGACCAAGCTTGTGGTGGGCATTTTAGTGCTAAGAAAACAGCCGCTAAAATCCTCCAAAGCGGTTTTTATTGGCCTACTTTGTTCAAGGATGCTGCCAAATACTATGCCGCGTGTAATAGGTGTCAACACTTAAGAAAGATCACTAGGAGAAACATGATGCCAATGAGCCCCATCTTAATCATTGAGATTTTTTATGTATGGGGTATCGATTTTATGGGCCCCTTTCCTAGTTCCTTTGGCAACCTCTACATTCTATTAGCGGTCGATTACGTGTCTAAGTGGGTGGAAGCTAGGGGTGAGCAAAAAACCGAAATGAAACCGAAACCGAACCGAAACCGACCAAAACCGAACCGAAAAAACCGAAACCGAAGCCGAACCGACGGTTGCGGTTTTTGATTTTTAAAAACCGAAATTTTCGGTTTCGGTTCCGGTTTTAGGTTAAAACCGAACCGACTAAAACCGAACCGATTATTAAAATAAATATATAATTTATATAAATTTATAAAATTTTCGACTGCTCCGGCTGGTAACTTCTCATTTTCGTAAACTATATATATATAGGTTTCTACTATCATGTAAATTGTATTAAAACTAAGATTATATTGCAATCAATTTACATATTACATGAGAAAGTTCTAATTTGCTTTTGTATTAGCAACTGAGAGTACATTTTGTCATTTACTCATATACATTGCACATTATCACACATGCATGTATAAATTTTGTTAAAATATATTTTGAGCCCTGTATAACTTATTAGCTTACTAATGTCATATGATATTGTCATATAACATTACCACTAACATATACACATAGTGTATTCTAACAAAAACTCAGTTACTTTGTTTAAAAATCGAGAACGTTGTAATTTATAAATTTCAAGTCTTGTAACATATTTATGATTTTTTCGTTCGGTTTTATAACCGAAACCGAACCGTTAAAAACCGAACCGAGCTTTTTAAAACCGAAACCGACGGTTCGGTTGCGGTTGCGGTTTTCAATTTTAAAAACCGAAGGCATGCGGTTTCGGGTTCGGTTTCGGGGTAAAACCGAACCGAACCGAACCGTGCTCTCCCCTAGTGGAAGCCATTGCTATTAAGTCCAATGACAACAAGGTCGTTCTTAAATTCCTTAAAGAGAATATATTTTCTCATTTCGGTACACCTAGGGCTATCATTAGTGACCAAGGCAAGCACTTCAAGAATCGTCAATTTGAGTCTCTTTTGAAAAAGTACTCAATAACTCATAGGCTAGCCACCCCCTACCATCCTCAAACTAGTGGCCAAGTTGAAGTTTCGAATCATCAAATTAAGTAAATTTTAGAAAAGACTGTCAACTCGAATAGGAAGGATTGGTCAACTAAGTTGATAGATGCCATGTGGGCCTATCGGACCGCTTTTAAAGCCATTTTAGGCATGTCCCCTTATCGGATTGTCTTTGGCAAGGCCTGTCACTTACCCGTTGAGCTTGAACATAGGGCAATGTGGGTCATTCATGAGTTGAATTTTGACTTACCAACCGCCGGTAGTCATAGGAAGTTGCAATTGTCTGAACTCGAGGAGTTGAGGAATGAAGCCTACGAGAACGCTAAAATCTATAAACAAAGAACTAAGCTTTTTCATGATAAATCCATTTTGAGAAAATCTTTTTCTCCAGGTCAAAAAGTTCTTTTGTACAATTCTAGGCTTCATTTATTTCCCGGGAAATTGAGATCTAGGTGGGAAGGTCCTTACATGGTTAGGATTGTTTTTCCTCACGGTGCTGTTGAAATTGAAAATCCTAAAAATGGTCACATATTTAAAGTTAATGGACAAAGACACAAACCATTTTTAGAGCTGCCAATTGATCCCGAGGAAGAGGTTATCCACCTCATTGATCCATGATTCAAGTAAGTTTCTCCAGTAGGTAGTGGTTAACTCTCTTTCATCCTTATCAGGTATTTTCTCACCATTCTTCTTTGTCATTTATCTTGCATTTATATACATTGGGGACAATGCATGATTTAGGTATGGGGGAGGGTTTTAGTGTAAATACATTAAATTGAAAAATCCAAAAAAATTAAAAAATTTGAAAAATCCGAAAAATAGAGATATTTTAGCTTAATTGTCCTTCCCGCTCTTTGAACTTTAGAACTAGTTGGTGTTAACTGTTTTTAAAAATTATATGTATAATGCCATTAGATGATTTGAACGTAGTCAAGTAAGGTTTTCCTCATGAAACTTGTGTCGAACAAATTTTTGCTTAAAAGTTCAAGACGACACATTTGCACAAGACTTTTGATGGAAAAATTGTATAGGAATGTTATTCGATACCTGAGAGAGAACCCACATGTTAGAACAATGTCGAATCAAACCTTTGCGAGATTTGTCCCTATAGTGTATTTAAAAAAATAGAAAAGAAAAAAAAGTCAATAAATTTTTGTAATTGTAGAGTGCTAGTGTAATTTTGTAATAATGAATTCTTAGTAGGGAAATCAGCTTGGTTGGGCTCATTGATAACCCGAGTAAGTAAGTCTGAGGGGACTTTGTACCTAGCAACCTAAGGTCCTTTATGATCTGGGATTGTTGACCCAAAACTCGCTAAATGGGTATCGATGCAAAAGTCTTTTGGGACTTCAACCATTGCACAGTTGGTCTAACTTCTAAGAACGTGAAGTTTGGCTAGATACTTGTTTTGATAGAGATTGGGTCAGTTCAATATTGATTGAAAAGAGAAAATGTTCGTATGCACTGATCCATCAAAGGCCTTAAATTCACTACACACCTTGGGATTTTTTGTAAATATTTAGAGTCTAATCATGTGGATTGTGGGAACCAATAACTTGGCTATTATTAGAATAATCTTTAAGGCATATATTTTCCTACAAAATTGTTTTGTTGACACCAATGAAAGCTAGGTTGAAAGAGGAAAGTTGGATACTTGCTGACTTATCTCAAAGATTTTATGGGTATATCTTCTGTAAACCCTTAGGAGACAACACTCCTCTTGTAGAGATCGTCTATGAGTTTAACGGGTTGGTAAACCTAAAATTACCCGTGATTCGTACGACAGTGAGTATGGGTTTTTCATTTTTCATTTTTCATTTTGTTTTACTCGAGGACGAGCAAAAGATAGGTATGGGGGCATTTGATAATTGCATATTTTTACATATTTTTATTACCCATTTATTGTTTGAATTCGTATTTTAATAAATTATTTTGTTGCATTTCAGGAAATTCTAGAAAAAATGAAGAAATGGCAAAATAAAGAAATAAAGGTCAAGGAAGAGAAAAAGAAGAAGAAGAAGGACCAAAATAGAAGAAAAGGAAAGAGAAGGGGGTGTGGTGCAAAACCAATTTTAGAAAAATGGATGGCTAGGATTAAACCACACCAAACAAAATGAATAGTGGGGATTAATCCACACCAACCAAAATCCCAAATTTTTTCCTATAAATAGCCTCATTTTTTCTTGTAAAACATGAACCATTAGCATTAGTATTAGTACAATCTTAAATTAGTAATTGTAAATTTTCTTTGTAGCTCTTGTAAACCTTTTAATTTTTAGTACGTATTTTTCTTATCTTTATTTTTGTTTAAATTGAAGCGATTTTATTTCCCCTATTTCTTTCTCTATTTTCGTTTAATCACAAAACCCAACACTTAGTTTCTTATTTTTCTTTCTGGTTGTTTTCGTCGATTATCTGCGTGTTATTGATTCGAATTGTTCCGTAGTGGTTTGTCGTTTTGATTCATTCTCTGTGATTGACGAAGTCGGAGAGTTCTATTTCCGAGTTGAGTGACCGAGCCAACTCGGTGTTTGTTCTTGGCCACGTTTTTGAGTCTGAATGATTGCTGTATCATGTTTTTGCTGCGTTGAATTCGGTTTTGTAGCTTTGTGTTGCCGAGTTTTGTTTTTCTTTTCTGAGTTTACCGTTGAGAAAAGTCGTCACCGTGTTTGTATTTGTTGTCTTTGCTTTGCCGAGACTGAGTTCATTGCCGAGTTCTTAAGTTTCATGGCTGTCAATTTTACAAATTTCAGGCTGTTATTCGTTGTTTGTATTGTTCATTGTTCGGAGTTTGGGTTCGTTCATTGAGTCATCGCGAGTTTACACCGAGTCAAATTCCTGAGTAGTGTCCATTTGATGTTGTTAATTGCTGTTTGTATCTTTTCTTGTTTTTGTCAAATTGATCTTGTTAATTACAGTGGAGTAATAACGCCTTAGAAAATTTTTGGTATTTATAATTACTTATTTAATATTAAATGTGAATTATGTCATGTGAATATTGTTAAGGATGTGAAATATGTATGATATCGTATTTGTGAGTTTAATTGATGATTTATATGCGTCGTGTAAGTCTGCGTATTTTTAATTGTATTTTTGGGGAATAAACCCTATTTAAATTATGTATTATTTGTCTTCTGAGATTTTTTATAAAATTATCGGGATTAGTAAAAATTACGGAATCTTTTGCATTAAAAATTTTATTAGTTAATTTGAGTTTTAAAAATATTAGATGGATTTATTTTGATTTTTTTAGGACTTTAAAATGATTTTATAAATTGATTTGTGTTTTATTGATTTAATCTTGTAAAATTCATATTTAATCCATTTTTGATCCTAAAAATATTTTATAAATATGGAGGGGTAGCTAATTTTATTCTCTAAATTTTAAAAATAATTTTATGATTTTTCTCAATCACTACCTATTTAATTGCTATTTTACCAGTTGATTTTTAAATTGTTTTGAATTAGGAAAATCGGTTGTGAAATTTCTAAACTACTTTTTCCCCAATTCTTAATCCCTAGCTGCATTTTATTTCCCCAAAAACTAACAACATCAATCTCTCGAACCCTCTAGCTCTCTCTCTCTCTCTCTCTCTCTCTCTCTCTCTCTCTCTCTCTCTCTCTCTCTCTCTCTCTCTCTCTCATTTTTACTTAATCTCTTCTCTCTCCCTTACGTGCTTTCTTTTCTTCATTCAGTACCATTTATCCCCGGTTCTGTGTTATATATGCAGATTTGCTTGTGTGTGTGAGTTGGTTGTGAAGTGTTTGTAGTTTCCTCCGCTGTGTGGGTATCGATTAACTGTGCTGGGTTGTGTTCTTCTTCCTTGTTTGTCCTTGATTTTGGTTATGTTGTGCTGTAATTCCTCCCCAGTTTTGTCACCGCTGTTGGGTGTGTGTGGTCGTGATGTGAGGAGTGTGTGTATGTTAGTGTGTGTGGCTGGAAGTATATACAAGTAATTGTTGTTGCTGTGGTTCGATGCTCTGTTCGTTTTAATCAGAGAAATGAGTTGATAAT
Organism: Saposhnikovia divaricata; assembly: GCA_036435485.1. Classification (NCBI taxonomy): domain Eukaryota; kingdom Viridiplantae; phylum Streptophyta; class Magnoliopsida; order Apiales; family Apiaceae; genus Saposhnikovia; species Saposhnikovia divaricata. The sequence goes on along the minus strand of CM071594.1, from coordinate 128,313,140 downwards.
TAATTGTATAATAAATTGTGTAGTCTTGTATTATTTATTTTGTATTGTAAGTTCCAAATTGTATACTTGATTGTTATGATTTATTGAAAATATTATGGATTATTTGGATTGAAATAATTATAGTTCTAATTTTTTTTAGTACTTGACTTGGTTGTAAATATCATTTGGAATGTGGAGATTTTGGTTGGTTGTGTCGGTTATGTCCCGACTAGCAGTCACCCGTATAAAGGAGATGCTGCCCGATTTTCGTTAGAATAATAAGTTATAAAGTCTATAATATTTGGTTATAAGCTGATTTCAAGTAAGTTGGTATTATGTGTTAAGTGTTTAAGTAACTTACATGATTTCATGTTATAGATGCTATGTGGTTATGTGCTTAGCTTATTGTAGTCGGTTATTTGGTAAGTAATATGTATTAAGTATTATCATCGATATATGGGTCGTTTGGGTAGATTAGGATTAGACGTATAAGGAATATAGAATTCTAAAATAGTGTTTTTATATGTGTAGATTCGAAGGGCATAGACTCAAGAGATAAAGGAAAAACAAAGGTGGAAGGTTTTTGAGCTAGGTGACTAAAGTGAAAGCACCTTATTAAGGCAAGTGATTCGAACCTTGCATTTAAGTTCAGATTCCTTCAACTGTATATGAATATCTGCTTAAACGTTTATATCATACTGTAACCCTTTTTAAATTATTTTGAAATCTTTTGTACCTTACTGCTTATTCCTTATAACTCGTTGTTTACCTTTTATACCCTGTTATCCACCTTTGTGAACTAATTCTTAAACCCTTGTACCTTCTGACTTATGCCATGATTAATTGTTTAAACTTTCTGCACCCCACTATCACACTAAATACTTGCTAAACTATAAACCTTATATTATAATTCATGCCTTGCTCAGTCATAAACTTTTTCTTTACACTTAGTTCATAATATACAAAAATAAAATCCTGCTTATAATTCCCTGGAACTTTATGACTAAAACCTTAACCCTTACCTAATTTCCTTATTATCTAATGACCCCTTTTTGCTGATATAATCCTGTTTACGGAAACCTACCAGATTTAATTAAACAATTATTTTACATCAACCCTTTTTAATACCATGTGCTTGGCAAACATTTATCCTAAATAATCATACTTGAATCCCCTACCTTGTGTATATTATGAAATTACTCTTAACTGTTTCCCTGACCCTTAATCATTTATAATTGCAAATCAAAATGGCTTATTTATTAAAGATGTTTTTTTTTAAAAAATTCCTTATATTGGGTTGATCTGTTATCAGTGAGTATAAAGGACTTGAAAATGAATGGTTTTAAAAGTTTGAAGATTTATTGTGAGGGATTCCGTCAAAAATGTTTTCTACGGTTTCCTTCAGATTGGAGAGCGTAAGAGGCCGGGTGACGCCGGTCCAGCATGTTTTATTTTATGCTGTATTTCTGGTGGGACCAGTCCAGCATCTTATAGGCTAATGTGTTGCCTAATTGGGAACCAAATTTTATGTCCAGACGGACCGAGTGTCCGGGCTGGGGACTATACGTGGCTGATCACCCGTATTGTCCGGAGTCGGGAAAAACCTCCAATCAAATTTTATACGATTTAAAAATGAAAGTTTATATATAAAAAAAAAGAATTGATGAATCTCTGCTTTAAACGAAAGATTTTAGAAATTTTCAAAGGATGGTTTTGAAATGTCATAAACAGAGTACAGTATTGCCAGACAGTTTTATCTTGAGATTGTGAATTAAAATCTGAACATCCTAAATATTCTTTGGTACCCTTATATTGTTGTAGTCAGCATACAGTTGTGGATTCTTTATTTCTATTTTTATCACTAGCTGAGCATTTGGCTCACTCCTTGCTATTGTTTCTAACCCTTTTCAGTTAAAGAAGAAAAAGATACGAAGTAGGAGCTATATCCGAGAAGAACTTGTTGTGGACCTTAGGCAGCCTAGTTGCACTCTGCTAGAAGGTTGGACTTTTGGGTATCAATAAAATTTTTTGTAATAGTTCTAGTTGGTTGTATTTATATTTGTGGAGTGTATGTATCTTTTAATTAAGGATTTAGTATTGTAATGTAATAATTTAGTTAGTAGTTGCTTGTTTCATACCACTACCTGTTAGAGATCCGGGTTAGTAGTGGGGTTGTATCAAGGTTTATGTTTTAGTTGGTATTGTGATGCCCCGATCTTTGCTCTGATCGGGAGGGCATTTTGGTATGGTTCACCTGATCAGTTAGGATAGGTTAAACATGTGTTTGTATTATTTCTTTAGTAGTTGAAATTGTTGTTGGTGTTGAAATGAATTGGGTTAGATTCAAATTACAGGTGGATAGTCCGTATTACGAATACTACATGCCAAAATTTTCCAAAATTTCCCTGTATTAAAAATCCATTTGATCTAATTAAATCCAATAATTTATCATAAAAGTATATTTATTGTATTGGGAAGTCGAGGTGTTACAGGTTGGTATCAGAGCTGTCAGCTTTTGGTCACTGAAACAAGCTAGGATTAGATATAGGATAGGTGTAGGATAGGATTAGAACTCTTAAAGACAAAGGATAAGAGCGATACGTGTATTATCATTAGGATAGTAGGTGATAGGTTTAGGATACCCTTTTATCGCTTTAGTACCTTCTTTTTGCGCGTTATCGTTATCACAGGTGGTGGATGCTTCTGTAGACTCACCCATTTCCCGATGCGTAATTACTTGAGTTCGACCTAGAGTAAGACCCGAGGAGTTAGTGAGCGTCACTATCCGGTTTATTGCGCTTTACCAGTATTTGTACCAGTCCATGCAGAGACGTTCTTATATGTTGTTGATGATAGGGATTAATTTCAGCATTTACTTTTTGTAGTTGGATTGTTAACAGTGTACCTTAAACTCTAAAATCGTTGTGTATTTTATTCACTCTGTTGGTACCATGACCTTTGTTTTCTTATTAATTACTCATTTTTCATTATATTTTTGAGTTGTCTGAATATCTCCTGTTAAAATTACTTGTTTAAGATAATACCTATGTTTCCCTGTTCCTTTACACCGTTATAACTTTTGTGATCATAAACAACTCCAAATTTCAGGATTTGTAAACCCTGTTTCTGTACATATTAGCCTGTTGTTTAATAAGCTACTTGTTTTCTTATCAGAATCATGCCTCCAAAGAAGAAAACACATACTGCAAATCCCGAAAACTAGAACACTGGCAATCAAAATCCAATTGACCCGACTATGACTCAAATCCTTCAACTCCTTCAACAACAAACAGCCGCACTAGCTCAACAACGACCCGCTCAACCAATTGTGACATTTAAAGTTTTTCAAGCTGTACACCTTCCAGAGTTTAAAGGTACTGTTAACCCAATAGAAGCTAGGGGATGGCTAAATGAAATGGGGAAAGCTTTTGCGTTGGTAAGGGTAGGGGAAGATCAGAAGACGGAATATGCTAGCTATTACTTGAAAGCTGAAGCAAACTATTGGTGGGAGTCAACGAAGTTGCTGGAAGATGAAGGAGTGATCACATGGTAGAGATTTACAGAGCTATTTCTCGAGAAGTATCTTCCAAGGTATATGCAAGATCAGTTGGAGATTCAGTTTCTAGAGTTAAAGCAGGAGAATATGAGTGTGGCGGAATATGAGGCAAAATTCACAGAGTTAGCAAGGTTCGTTCCTGAATATGTCAATACTGAAGCAAAGAAGACCAAGAGATTTCAACAAGGACTAAAGCCATGGATACGTAGTAAGGTGGCATTATTTCAGTTAGAGAATTACGCAATGGTGCTGGAGAAAGCTATGATTGTTGAAGGTGAAAGCGAATTGTATCAGAAGGAGAGAGCGGGAAAGAAAAGAAAGATAGAAAGTACCGAAGGAAGTCAGAACCCAAGGAATGTGGGTCAGTTTGATAGGAACAGAGGTTTTCAGAAGGTAAAGAATGGAAATGGTGGTCAAGGCACACGTTTTCAGAATACCAATCAGCAGCTTGCAATCAGACCACCCTTACCTGAATGTACAACTTGTGGGAGAAACACTCGGGAGTTTGTCACAGACTATGTGTTACGTGCTTTAATTGCAACAAGAAGGGACATTATAAGGGAGATTGTCCGACTTTAAAACCAGGGGTAAAATGTTTTAATTGCAGGAAACTTGGTCATTTTGCAAAGGATTGTAAGGAACCGGTTCAATCAGTAAATGTTTTGAGAATAGCCGAACCCCCATCGACAAATGCTTTGAGGATAGCTGGGCCTCGAGCCCACACCCAAATCTCTCCACCTAGAGCCAGAACCTTCAGCATGTCGATGCAAGATGCAGTTCAGGAAGCTGATGTTGTCATAGGTACGCTTCATGTGAATTTAGTAGAGGTTAAAGTTTTAAATTGATTCTGGAGCTATCAAGTCTTTCTGTTTCTTCTTATTTTTTTGATAATACCCCAACACCTTTGATAATCAATTATAATTCAATTGATGATGAATTTTTCAGATTCATTTAAATACATTCCTACTTTTCAGAGATACCTCTATTTTCCAGGGGATCACTTGATTCAACATGATGCATATAAATTATTGAAACCATTGAACTCTTTCTATTTTTCTCGAATATTTGCTATTCCTTATTCAACATTGTATATATCTAAACTTTTGAAACTTTTGAAATCTTATTGTTTCTCTATGAATACTTAACCTTCTTTATTCAAACTGGGATGAACAACCCTATGTATGTAGGGGATTCAGAGACATCTTATCTATGTGATAGAAGTCTGGTGGGACGCCACTGATTGTGTTTGTCATGAAATTACTGAAGCCTGGCCACCTTTTGTACTATGGCGGTTGACCTAAGTGACAAATGCAACCTGAAATAGTTCGGTGATCATATTGATCTCTCAGTTAAATCCTTTTATAAAATTCTCATCAAACAAAAAAAAAACTCATCTCGTACTAATACATGTTAATACCTGTCTATTCTATTGATCCCTTTTGTTCTAAACCCTTGTGTCTTCTAAAAGTTATCAATGATTGAGAGTAGTAAGGATGGAGACAATGAAATTTTGAGTGGTGTAAGCTACAGTTACGTTGAATGAAAATTTGATGAGTTGATTGAATCAAAAAGTGAAGGAATTGATCGTGGAGAATGGAATAATTCAAGGAAATGAGTGATAGACGTGTACTTTAATTTATTTATTTAGCTATCGATAAATGATTATTAGTTTTGGAAAAGGTTACTCAATAAAACAATGGGATTAAGGATGGATGGAAGTTTCTCAGTTATTCCCTCCTCGAGTAACATTATACGTTGAAAGGGGAGTAAGAACGATTGGGGAATTTCTTGATATTCTTTTTCTCAAAGTTTTATCTGGGGCAACATGAATTATGAGTAGGAGCGTGGAAGTGGTATCAATTGTTTTAGTCACGTGTTCGTTTTAAAGATTTAATTATTTACCCATTTACTTCAAGTCAATTCACGGCAGATTTCTTCGCTTATATGGTTGCTGTAAGCCAAGGCAAGTGTTGTTTTAGTACTTGAGGCGTTGTGTACAGGTATAGTCTATAATATGAATAGGTCATGTCTGATTTTCGGTAGAAAGGGATCGTTACGTGCGAGTGATAAGTATTTAGAATTAACGAGATATGCAAACAAAAGTTTTTGAGTTTATGTTTGAAATTCGAAGGCCTACAGGATGAGGCTGTCGATATGTGAAATGATATAAAGAAATATCATCCAGATTTAAGTCATGTGATCGAGTACGAGCCTATTGAGTTACAGCCAGATCTGTCTTACATAGAACAGCCTATAGCAATTCAGGACAGAATGGATAGGAAGTTAAGAAATAAGATAGTTAAGTTGGTAAAGGTTTTGTGGAGGAATCCTAGAGTGGAGGAATCAACTTGGGAACTTGAGAGCGAGATGCTCGAAAAGTATCCTCATCTCTTTACTTAGGTGAGATTCTGGGGACAGAATCCTTTTAAGGGGGGAAGCATATAATGCCTTAGAAAATTTTTGGTATTTATAATTACTTATTTAATATTAAATGTGAATTATGTCATGTGAATATTGTTAAGGATGTGAAATATGTATGATATCGTATTTGTGAGTTTAATTGATGATTTATATGCGTCGTGTAAGTCTGCGTATTTTTAATATGGTTGTAAAATTAACCAAGTGCAAGATAATTGTTCCTGTAGACTGAACATATCTTCAAGTTTGCCTTTGCTTTCTTTCCACATAGCACTAATACTCCCATTAGCTTTTCCTTTCCCAAAATAAAGTTAATTCTGTGTCAACAACCTTTTCCTTGCCCTTACGCCTAGTTGATTTTTCTTGATCATCCAACTTCTCCCCCTCAGTTGGGTTATCCTCCAAAGTTGTAGGATGTGAAGTTGGTAAATTAGACGAAGATGACTTTACCAAGGAGTTGATTGCATGACTAAACTGGGTTGTCATGGAACTTAATTGAACCTGGAATGTTTCATGTTGAATAAGTTGCAAATTTTTGATTTCTGCAATGGACTTACAGATACTTGACAACTCTTTCTCCATTGTTTGGACCCGTGTAAGGAGTCTACTGTATTCCTTTCTGGTTACAGGTGCATGTGGTTGAGTAGGTTGCTCACTCGTACGTTCTGCAGGTGTTTCACTCAACACTCTATATTCACTCGGTTTAGTGGTTTGGGTTACACTTACATGTTCTGTTCGTGTTTCCCTCAACTCTCCTCCAGAGCTTCCACCGATATGTGTACCTGCAAATGAAATCATCCTAGCCCCTTTTTTCAGAGGTCACGGATGGTGCAATGAAAGTTCATGAGCTTCCGTCCTCGCGTGAAGCGAGTTGCCGACCACTGGTAAAGAGTGGTAAATCTCGAAAGAGATCCAGAGATTTTCCCTCTGGGAGGTTAAACTTGAATCGATTAAAAGGCACAAAACCCAAGTTTCCCTCGTATGTCTGTGAAGACACTTGGTTCATAAAAGAACCTCCTACCGATGGATCTTTCCGTAAAATGGAAGATTCACCAGCAGTTATTGAGGTAGGTAATTCCACCTCGGATGCCTGTGAAGGCATTTGATCTTTAGAAAGATCATCAACCACTATTATGTTCCGTGAAATGGAACTCAAGATAGTTGCTCCCGTCAATTCAACCTCATTTACATTTTCACTCATTGGATAGGGAAGAATTGTTTCACTAACAGTTGCCGTTACCTCAGGTTCATTAGGTTTACTCCATTTAGAATGAGGTAGAGCGACTGATGTAACTAACTCCTTATGTGGTTCTGCTGAGGCACTATCTCCCTCAAAAGTGTTGATGGATGGTCGTTTAAGTGACAATTGAGGTGTAGGAGTTTGTTATGTTTGTGTTTGCATTTGTAAAATGGGCTCTTCGACCTGTGTTAGAGTCGGTGGGATTTCTTGCTCTTGGTCGGGTAAGATGGCCACTAGGGGATGTAGAAACTGTATTTCCTGTGACACAGCAGGGAATACAGAGGTTGGAATAGCAGGGATTGAAATATTACCTTGTCGTATACCTGCTCTCACTGGTCTTGGTAACAACGGAAGTGGGACAGTCTTTAGATATTCAGTTAGGACTGTAGGCACATCCGTATATTTCTTTTTGCTTATGTAATTAATTACATTCGTCTTTATGGAAGAACATTCCACCTTTTGACCATTTTCCAAGCGTACCCTGTCTTCATCATTCAAAACATCATTTAATATTAGCTGTAGAAACCTTGGATATAGACATTTAACATTTTGAGTCCGAACATCTCTTGTTCCTAAGTGTTTCATCTTTAAAATGAATTGACCAAGCACTATTTTTCCAAAATTAATCCTCAAATTATTGGAGACCGCATACCCTATTTTCTGAATAAATTCAGGTATTCGATCTTGATTTGTTCTATCTGAGGAAAAAACATGGTTAAGAGTGTGAAGGAAGAAATTCCAATACTGGGTTAGAAACGTTCTATAAAGATTACCAGTATTGAAATTGCCATCTTGGTACCTTATAAAACGAAAGAACATTTCAATCTGTTCAGGGGTAGGATCAGAAACGAGATTTTCCATAGGAAAATGAAGAATCCGATTAACATCTCGTTCAGTGACCCTAATCGACCTACCAAATAGTCGATATGTGAATGCACACCCGTCCTGTCCAGAAGTGTTAACCGCACTGAAATATAGTTCATGTAATCCATCATGGTTAAGCTGCACTGGTGTAATTAAAGCATAGCGAATTAATGAATGTTCATTCAGAAATTGTGTCCAAGCCCGAAATTGCTCATCAAGAATGGTTTCGATTTGCTGAATGGAAATAGGATTAACTTTAGCAATTAAAAAGCTTCACTGCAATGCCATTTTCAAAACTTTTGAGGAAATTCAACAACAAGGGTTAGTTTTTATAAAGGATGATGCGTATAACACGAATATGAGATCCGCTCAAAAAACCACCAGCTAGATTGTGAGATCTTTCCGGTCAAAGCTTGAAATTTTCAGCAATTGTGTGTATATGCTCTGTATATCTGAAAAATGATGATGTTAAACACAAAAAAAAACTCATCATTTATAAGGTTTCAAGGTCTAGTGGGTTAGATGAGAGCGTGACAGGTTATGTTTGAAAAAATTACACCGCTCAATAATTTCTCACCTAACAACCTACTTAGCCGAAAAACATCTTATCACCGAAACCTGTCAGCCGAAAAAACATCTTATCACCGAAACACATACACACTTATTATTTCTAATTACTGTGAATTTAAAATAATCAATCAATAATTCAAGAATTATTCCACAATAATCAGACAAACTCACAATTAAATAGACATAAAATTAACAAAATATCATTAATTTATATATGTTAATAAAATTGTTATTTAATTATACTACAATTAACACAATTATTTACTAACTAATTACCATAAAAGATAGCATTTATAAGCATGACAATTAATATAGAGATAACTGTAAGATGAGGACTGGATGCAAAGTAAATTCACAAGTCCTAAAAATATGGACATTTAAAATACCTGTGAATTTATAACAAATTGCAGTTATTGATTATCCAAAATTAATTAGACAGATTTAACATCCCAACTTCACCAACTAACCTGGAGAAAGTGGATTCATCTAGTGGTTTAGTAAAGATGTCTGCAATTTGTTGATCTTTGGGAACAAAATATAATACCACAGTTCCATTCATGACATGCTTTCGTAAGAAATGATACCTGATATCAATGTGCTTAGTCCTGGTATGTTGAAGTGGATTATTAGCAATGGCACTCGTGTTGTCGCATAGAATTGGAATTTTGTCCAACATGAGTCCATAGTCCTGAAGTTGATTCCTCATCCACAGGATCTGAGCACAACAACTACCTGCCGCAATGTATTCTACCTTGGCTGTCGAGGTAGATACTGAGTGTTGCTTCTTGCTGTACAAAGATACCAATCTCCTTCCAAGAAACTTACAGCTTCCAGAAGTACTCTTGCGATCAATCTTGCAACCAGCATAATCAGAGTCTGTATAGCCAACCAGGTCAAAACTCGTATCCTTAGGATACCAAATTCCAAGATTCGGAGTACCCTTAAGATAACTCAAGATACGCTTCATGGCTATCAGATGTGATTCTTTAGGATCAGCTTGGAATCTAGCACATAAACAAGTTGCGAACATAATATCTGGTCTACTAGCAGTTAAGTATAAGAGAGAGCCGATCATACCTCGATACTTCGTGATGTCAACTGACTTACCAGATTTGTCTTGATCAAGCTTGATATCAGTTGGCATCGGGGTCTTGGCAGTAGCTGCTTCTTCCATCCCATACTTCTTCAGAAGATCCTTTATGTATTTTGACTGGCAGATGAAAATACCATCAGGCTTCTGAACAACTTGAAGTCCAAGGAAGAAGGACAGCTCACCCATCATGCTTATCTCGTACTTGCTCTGCATTAGCTTAGCAAATCTCTTGCATAACAAATCATTAGTATAACCAAATATTATATCATCCACATATACTTGCACTAGAATTATATCATTTTTATGCTTTTTATGAAAGAGAGTTTTGTCGATGATACCTCTTGTAAAACCATTTTCAAGTAAGAACTTGGAGAGAGTATCATACCATGTTCGAGGAGCTTGCTTGAGACCATAGAGAGCTTTGAAGAGAAAGTATACAAAATCTTCAAATTTCTTGTCTTCGAACCCAGGGGGTTGTTCAACATAGACTTCTTCTTCTAGATCTCCGTTCAAAAATGCACTCTTCACATCCATCTGAAAAACCTTAAAGTTGGAGTGTGCAGCAAATGCTAAGAACATCCTGATTGCTTCAAGCCTTGCAACTGGAGCATAGGTTTCATCATAATCAATTCCCTCTTCTTGAGAGTAACCCTTTGCTACCAATTGAGCCTTGTTCCTCGTAACAATACCATTTTCATCCAGTTTATTACTAAACACCCATCTAGTGCCAATTACATATTTATCTTTTGGTCTTGGCACCAGTTTCCAAACTTTCTGCCTTTCGAACTGATTGAGTTCTTCCTGCATTGCAGTTACCCAATCTGGATCATCAAGAGCTTCATCAACCTTTTTAGGTTCAATTTGATATAGAAATCCTGCGAAATTGCATTCATTCTGTGTTGCTCTTCTAGTCTGTACACCCGTGTTCGGTTCACCAATGATCTGTTCAAAGGGATGCGCTCTACTCCATACCCATTGTCTCGGCAGATTTGATCTTGATGATTCCCCAAGTTCATAATTGTGTTGAGTGTGGTGACTAGTAGAACCAAAATCATTATTTTCTCCCCTTGAGCTGTTGCTTTCAGAGTTTAAAGAAACATTAGTAGCAGATGTTTCTTTACTTGATTGGGGTTCATCATTCACTTGCTCCCCCTCAACATGTGCGGCTGTCTGATCTACTAGTATAGATTGAACAATAGAGTCTGAAAGAGTATCAGAATTTTGTAGATCAGCATTTATTTCTTCATTCTCAAATCTCAGCTGGTCATGTTCATCAGAATTTTCAAGTCCTGTTATCTTCTTATCATCAAAAGACACATGGATAGATTCCATGACCACTTTTGTTCTTAGATTGTAGACTCTGAATGCTTTTGTGGATAGTGAGTATCCAACAAAGATTCCTTCATCAGCTTTTAAATCAAATTTGGAAAGCTGTTCTGGATGAGTCTTAAGAACAAAACACTTACATCCAAACACATGAAAGTATTTCAGGTTCGGCTTCTTATTTTTCAGCATCTCATATGGTGTTTTACTATGCTTGTTTATGAGTGTAGCATTCTGTGTGAAATAAGTAGCTTGCACAGCTTCAGCCCAGAAGTAAGTTGGCAGCTTTGCTTTATCAAGCATGGTCCTTGCAGCTTTTATGTGTAACACCCCCAGATCCAGGGTCCGGGATCCGGTCGTTACGGTCTCCATTTCTGTCCACAATACTTGAACTTACTTCAACATAAAATAAATTACATCTTTATGACCCAACACAACAATATAAAACACACCCGTTATAGTCCCAGAGATGAAATCAGAGTAACCATCAAATTTTATTAATCACATTATGAGTTCTTACAATCCAAAAGAATTTCAATATGAATACATACTCTTTGCCATCCATTTACATAAGTCATACCAGCCCATATACTTGGTACTGAAAGAATGAATCTATCCTACCAATAGCTTTCTCTTCGGCTCTAGTAGTCTCATTGTCCTCGCCAGCGTCGAGTGCGCCTTATGCGAGTCATCTGGTCTAGCTGTTGTTGTGATATAATAATAAAGCAAGGGTGAGCAATAGCCCACCAACAATAATGTATAACTGAACGATAATATATAACAGTTCAAAAGTTTCTTTCAAACCATATGCCATGCATTTACGGAAATGATGGCAGTATAATATGAACGATGAAGTTACAAGGTAACTCAAAATGCATATATAGGTGGGAATATCTGCTATGTCGAAGATAAGCAAGATAGTATCATTTATCATAGAAGAGGAACTTGCAGGAAAATATTGCAATTCCAATTATAAATACTTTTCAATACTGCTAACAATGATAATGTTGCAAAAAATAAATGAATTTAAATGATGAACTTTTGCTGGAGTATTCACCGCGCCCACTGTTCCAATCCTTACGATGATCAGTCGCAGATTGTACAGCTCAATTTAGATTTACTACCGGTAGAAGGAAGAGCTGACGGATTTACTTCTCTACCGCCTTGTTAGATCTCCCCGGCCAACGGTTGGGCCAATTTGGATGGACCGGAGCTACTCGGCCTATTACACGACTCCAAGTTCGAAAAGAAGTTCTTGACTCTGAACGTAAAGTTCGTCCCCCTTTCCCCAAGTATGATACTTGTTGATAAGACTCCACAAAGTAGTCGTATCTAGTTGGAAAGGAAAATTCAACAACATATCTTTCAAGCTGCTGCTTGTTAGAGGATACCATCTTGTTTCAAAAATCTTACCCCTCGAATGATGAGAAGGTTACTCAAAGATTCAATTGATAAACAGCAACCAAGTTGCGAGTGAAACGAATAGTTTTACAAGATTTATGACCGGGAAGTCAACAAGATAAATAACATTGCTCAAGTAGGTTCCCCTATAATATGGAAGTTTGAGCGTGCATTTAAATCCTTTTAAGATAGATTTAAAAGAAAAATAAAAAGAGTTGGGAACCTTTCATTGATAAAATAGTCGTAAAAAGACCCCGAAATATTTTACATAATATCTGGAGGTGAAAGATAATCTCCGAATAATATAAATCATTTTAAAAAGAATTTAAAAGAATTTAAAAGAATTAAATAAATATTCCAAGAATATTTATTAACTAAATAATAATTACGGAATATTATTAAATCATAATATTGCTCGTAAGTAATCCTCGAATGAATATATGGAATTATTTACTAAATAAATCCCTCCTTAAATGAATATTCGAAATAATATTCATTAAATAAATAAACTCCAATAAAAATTTAAAATAATATTCAATAAATAAGTCAAACCTTAAATGAATATTTGAAAATAATATTCATTTAATAAATAATCTTCTAAATGAATATCCAAATAATATTCATTTAGTAATCAAAACTTTAAAGGAATAATCGCAATAATATTCCTTAAGTAAATAGAACTTCCAATGAATATTTTAAAATAATATTCATCAAGTACATAAAACCTTAAATGAATATTCGAAAGTAATATTCATTTAATAAATAACATTCTAATGAATATCAAAATAATATTCATTAAATAATCAACTCTAAATGAATATTCGAAACTAGCATTCATTTAATATCTCTCGACTGAGATAATACTCGAATAACATTCCTCGAAATATTTCCAAGTAATTGATACTTTATGGAAATATAAATAACGTTTAATAATAATATTCCTCAAGATAAATAATGATCTGCCGTTGGAATCCCTCTGGGTTTCCATGGCTATCTATATATCTGAAAATACCGACTCCCGATCTATACTTAAGAATGAATAATATATGCTCTTCGCTAAGGGTCTTACCAAAACAATCCGGCTTATAACTGATAATTCAAGTCTAGTCTATAAGCCAATATCAATTCAGGGAACAGGTATCATAATATAATTTGACAATAGGCATGCATGCTATGGCATATGTAAAATGGCAATCACATATATATATTATCACAACAACAGGTTCAAAGTGTTGAACACTTGCTTGGTAATCGGGTGTGGGTGGAGATAGCGTGTCCTGGGTCTGCTCGATGATCTATAAACAATCAGAACATTCGAGATTAACCGCTTAACACCTTTTAAAAGTCTAAGTATAACTTCACTTTAAATCGAAACACGTTTTCGAATTATCTCGTTATACACCTTTTAGTGTAACTCTTTTTATTACCGATACGATCCGACATTTGTTCGTTATTACAAATGTCATCATACCCACACTCGGTATATACTTAAGTCGTATAAGTTCTAAAGTCGATCGATTACGAACCAAGATTATACCTCGAGTTTTATCGTTCGTTTTCTAAGTGTTTTACCAAAGTTATAACCAAGCGGGTTTTTAGGGGTTCGTTCGCGTTTAACTTCGATTCAAACATTTTTATAAAATCGGAAAACGATCCGTTTGATATGTGGTTTTCTTTCATACCTTCCTTATGACCCCTAGTATTTATTTACCAAGATTCGCCACTGAGTAACATGCTTTACGAGGGTTCAATTGAAGTTACGAGCTTTTACTTACGATTTCGAACCAATTTTAGTAATTTGACCATAACTCCTAAACCGTAAGTTGGAATGTCTCGATTCTCGCGCCAAAACGATCTATGGCTTGAGATCTACAAGGACCAGTCATAATATTATCAAGGTCAGGAACCTAAATTAACTTCCATGCTTGGTTTTTAATTGTTAACAAAAATTCGGCATTACAACGGCTATAAATCGGACGTTCTAAAAATCGTAACAACACAACCAAGCCACATCGGGCATCAACACAATTTATAAACATGATTCTCATATCCACAAGTCCTAGAACCACTGATCTTAACCTCAAAATCATCAAGGACTTGAATCATGATTAAATAACTACTAAGAACAACTACATGATCACGTAAACATGCTTATACTAACATCATCACCAAATCTCATCTAAAACTCCATTAAAACTCAAAACAAAAACTTGGTTCTTGAAGTTTATAACCTCCTTGGGGTGTGTATGCACTTAGTAAGCCTTGTCCAGTACTTTGATTACCTTAATAAAGCTTGGATCATCCAAACAAAACAAGAAATCAAAGTTAGTCTCTTGAAATCACTATTCACCCTAGGCTTGGATGATTTATTTGAAAATGGAAAACATGGAGTTTAAACTTGAAATTTCTAGGAGATTACTTTCTTGAAATATAGAACTCACCTTAAAATTTACAAGATCAAATGATGGTGGGAGCTTGGACTTTGGATTTTGAATTAAGGAAATAGCCGAATGGCTTATTCTTGAGAGAGTTTGTGTTCTTTGCCTTGGTTGCTTGCTCTCTTGCATTATTATGAAAATATCTAACCTAAAGTTGCTTTATTAAAGGTACTAGATCATGGAGTACATCATCTTGGTGGACAAGTGTTGATTTTTGTTGGTGTTAAGGCTAACTAAGTAGTTTGCTTTGCTAAGTACTAGTTTCATCTCTAAGTATGCTAGTTGCATGAGTCATCACTTGGTTTGCTAGATATTTTCCACCACTACATGCATGTATCTTGATTCCATGCTTGTTTCTTTGTCCGGTTATTGCTCAATTCTTTGATTGTTCGGAGGAATAACTCATTCGTTTCTAGTTAGGGTTTTACCGGAATTTGTCTTAATATTTATACTATCATCCTCCATTCTCTTTAATAATTATTGAACCTATTTTCCTTAAATCCCTTCAATAATTCCTTAAGTCCTTCAGTGTCCAGGGAAATCTCGGGGAAAATAAAAGTGCTATTTTTTAGAAACCGATAGCTTTTACATACACTCTTTTTCCCCCTGGATCACTAATACGAACTCAGAATTTCGTTCCGGGTACTTCTATATAGCGTCATCTAATAATATTCCTACGTCCACCAAAATCACTATTCATCCTTTTTCTTTACTTATTCTCTTAGGGTTGTACAATTGTCCCTGATCTCTTTCGATCGTTCCTTAACCTTTTCACGGAACCACTGGACTAATCGTTATCGATCTGGATGACATGAGAATATTCTCCTGCTTGGGAATTGCCATATCTTATTCCCCTGGGAGATAGATTATTCTTACCTAAGTTGTCAACCATTATCATTCTTCATGACATATAAGTATTTGAATCGATATCCATTCCATTCATTCATTAGAGCTGGTGACCTTGTTGTCGGAATCATTGTTCCTCATGTTATCAATACTTAATAAAAAGTTTTAATTCTACCAAAAATTTGGGTTCTTATAGTCTCCCCTCCTTAAAAGGATTCCGTCCCAGAATCAGGTAGAAAACAAGAGTCGTTTATCTGTCGTTTCACCTTTCAGCTTCCCAGTCGATTCTTAGTCGTTCTACCCTTTCTAAGCACATCTACTGGTGCTTCTTTTCGTGCAACACATTATCCGGGTTATGCTCTTACTCAGTCCTATCCTATTATCCTTATTGATATCCACAGTGGCTTTGGTATCCCTATCGTCCTGCGAATTAGGAGATAACCTTACTCGCACTATGCATTTCCTGATTGCTTTAATCTTCGCAATCTCGATCAATCTAGTGAAGTGGAAAGATTTATTAAGAGATCACTATGATCAATTGAACATTTGTTATATTGCATAGTTAGTACAGAAGGGGGCCAGCCTTTAGTACTTGACAAGCAATTAAACAGGTTATGGTATTCCACTTAGACTTCTATCACATAGACAGATAGTCACGTAGCAATACCTCCCCTCCTTAAAAGGGTTTTTCTTCTCAATTCATAAAGAAGATGAATAAGAGAGAAGAAAAGAAAAGAGTTCTAAAGGATTATAGAAAGTTTTCATGATTGTAAAATATCATACTCAGAATTTACCTCTGAACTATAGAGGTTCATCAAGGAAGAAATTAATCATAATTATATCCAATACTATTTGATCGTAATCTCACGTGTCAACATATGTTGCTGCTTTGTCCACTATTCTATGGACCTATACTCTTGTTCAACCTTAACAACACTTACTTTTGGAAAATCTTTCCAGCCTCTCAGGTTAAATCTTAGTTTCTCGCTTGACACCATTGTTACTGACATTTTATGTCATGCTACTAACTTTTTCATATTTATAATACTAACGCTATCAGGTTGTCATCCCGAGAATTCATCAGAAAACCCTTTTATTAATCCATTCATAACATTCCTTGCTTCACATTCCCTAGTTGCTTTCCCAGTATTTTCTTTATCAATCACATCCTTCTTATTATCTGATTATTATTTACTTCTGTCAACTTGTTTCTCATCACTTATTCTTTTCTACCCGCGGTTTTCCACAGGTTGTCTTTCGTAAGTCAGACCAGGTCGTACATCTACCTGCTCGCACTCTTATCATCTATTGAGCATCTGCGTTTTACTGGTGTAGCTTTGCCACATGAAACACGTTACTACCATGCTATAAGCTTTGGGGGTAAAACTGGCTCGAATGCCACCTACGGAAAACTTTTAAACTTTCAGATGGCCCAATAAGTCTCTGGCTCAACTGCCCTACCCTCCAAGTCTCATTAATTCTTTCTACGGGAATACATTTAGCATCATGAATCATCAACCTCATATTCTCTATCTTGTTTGCGCAGAAATACACTAACACAAACTCGCTTGTCATTCATCAACATGCCATTTAGTTTATCAATAGCAGCACTTTCTTTATCATTACGTTGTCATCTACTTTCTTAGAAGAATCACCTTCGCTTGTGGTTTACGTAGTGCGTTAATATCTAAACCTACGGGTTTCAAATCCTTTAGGGAGACAAAGTAATTACTATTCCTTATCCATAAGGAACACTTCCTGAACTTGATGTAGGTATTACATGAAGCAGATAGAATTGCAGAAGAGTTTCAAGCATCGTAGCTAGGTCCGGTTAATGAAACTATCACTTATGCATCTTCCATAAAGACTGGAAACTTAACGGTTTACTTCATCAATTTTGTATCATGGCCCTGGTTTGCCTCAAAACGGGACCTTCTAAGGTACGTAATATGCTTAAGACTCCATCAGGAATCGAATCTTTACTTAAACTATTATTACCGTCAATTCTTGCAGAGTGATCAGAAGGAATGTAAATTCCTCCATTCCGATATGACCTTCATGGTCCTTCCAAATATCATTCTGTTTCTTCGGTATGAACATTTGTAATTATTCCTTTATACTTAGACTGTCGGCCATCTCATTGGCCTTTCCTGATACTAACAATTTCTTGTAATCCATGTTCCCTGGATACATTCCAACTCAAACTTTCCTACCTCATTCCCATCACTGTTGGCTGAAAGCATTCTCTCTTAAGCTCTGCTGAAGGAGAAAAATATATCTATCAGTCTTTATCCATAAGTCATTGCTTCCACCTTCCCGTGGGAACTTTATCAAAGTTACCATCAATCATACCTGGAATATTTGTTCTCTTAGTTCTTTCTTGTTCTAGGATAATCTCAACCTTCTTGGGTTCCATCCATACCTCATCATGGTTTCATACATGCCTCATCTGGCATTATTGTTATTGTGTCTTACATTCTCTGCCAAACTTCTATTTTGAAACTCAGTATATTAACTTTTTCCTTGTAAGGTTTCTTAGGTCGCCCTCATCATTCCTCCTGTATTTTCTAGGTACAGGGTATGACAAAACGTCATTGATCAATACTCTAATAATTCTGTCTATGTTCTTTCCAGAACTCTTTTTAATAATCCTTACAGGTCATTGTTGCCTTAGCAAATCCAACTCATATCATTTGAATTCACAATGTCTTTATTAGGGTTAATGCCACCCCTTGTGCATTCCCTAGGGTTTGTCTTAATTAATGGATATCCTATCCTTAATTCAACTGCCAAGGAATTCTTGCATCCTATAATTGGCAATCAGATCATGTATCCTTAATAAGGGTCTCTTTTCAATCATTCTCATTTGATAATCGGTCGGTGGCTTAATGCTAACCTCTTCTTTCAGATAGTTGTCAGCCTATTTGACCTTCCAAAAGACAACGTATGTCTATCTGCTTTCTTACAGAACTTGGTAATGGTAGAAAGAACGTTCTGGAAGATATTGGTCGAGTTCAACGTGAATCTCTTAGTGCTTATCGTTCTTCTCAAAGGTACTTATGATCAAGCTCTGACCATTTCTATACTCTCTTCATAAATCGTCATTGTTTGCTTTCCTTAGTCATAATATTCATGGTATTTATAATACCCTAACATCATACATCTCAAGTCACTATACTTCTATTTTTACTCGTAATCTTGGACAATCATATACACATGAATCACTTTAGTACGGGTGACCCCATACTAAAAATCTAGTGAATTCCCAATCAAAACATGGATTGCAAAGGGTTCAGTAGAAGATTCCTACGATCTCATTAATGTTTCCTTTATATCAGAAGCCCTTGCAGTCGGTGCTTATTTAGAAGCAACCCTGCTTTGTCCTTTCATTGCTGGTCTAGTCACTTGATAATCCTTTGTGACTTGGCCTCATCTGGCCACATTAAAATAAAAATATATGATTTTAGGGGCTGGCTAATAGAATTACTTTTCTAGCAATTGCCGGCATAGTGTCTTCTTCTTTGATACCTTTCTATCTTTCCAAAACTTTACTTCATATAAGTCTTAATTGACTACTCAGCGTCGTCTCCGATCACCTTTCCTCTACTTTCATCTTTTTAACTATTCTTATCAATCCCACGTGCCACGCAAGCTTACCATTCCTGGCATAACAGCCTTTTCACTTAAGTCAATCCCGTAGTTTCTCAGTCCGGCTGGTTTCTTACTTACATTTCCCGTTTTCGTCAAATCTCACTTCATCATTGTATTTCTACAATCAATCGTGATAACCGGGGTCTGTCCACCAACCCATATAGCGGCTAACTTACCCAATTCACAGGGTTCGCCCTAGTTTCTACTCTCTTCCATGACGTTCTCTAATAATCAGAAAGACAAGGTTTGCCAAAATTCGTTGAAGTTCTTTCCAAAATCAGGGAAATTTTGATTAATCTATCCACCTACTGGTAACATTCAGGAGACCAGTTTCGAAACCTGGAGAATAGTTCTATGAACCTCCAAGCAGTTAGAACCATAAGCATTCATAATTAACGAAATAATCGTCATCAGATTGGAAGTTTAACCACTGGAGAGGAACCAATTATATACATCCCTTAGAAGGGAATCAACAGTTTCAAACTGAAACCTGTCACAACATCTTGATACCTATACGTCATGATATTCAATATTTCCCAATGTCAGTCCTCCTAACCACTAGTCTCAGAAGGAACATTACCGTCGGAGTTGGTTGTTCCACAAAAATTGGCACTACTAAGGCCATCCGAACCTGGTGAACCGTGCTGTCCGAATGCATCCGCAAGTACTTTGTCGTGTTGCGCAAGCACACATCATAATCTTTTATGAGAAGCGTCGTTGGAAGCACAAAGTCTCCCTTTTACCATTAAACAATGCCACCTCCTGGTCATTACCAATTTCACCTTTTAGCTCCAGGAAGATTTTCTCACATTTTTTTTCTCTTCAACTGCTGATCGTATTACTTGATCCATTATAATTCTGCATCGAAATAAACTTAAGGTAACTACTATAATCCGTTCAAAGAAAAGAAAGAATTTAATATTCCTCTGAATCACATGCATCTAACGTTTCTGGTTCATCATTTCACTGAGTTAAATTAACCCTATACTTAGTCTCTGACAATAGTCTCATTACAAGTTCATCTTGACTCACTGATCTTATCTTCCGGTAGGTTCTGAGATCATTGTCTTGCTTACTACTTCCTTATATAACTTTATCCAATCATGCTGTCACTTCCCAATATTTTCACTTTCTAACTGATTCATTCATAAAATGGACATTTTCCAGAATAAAACAACTTCATTAACCTCAATTTGGTTCCATAAGTTACAACCTATGACATCTGCCTTCTCATGGCGAATTATTACTGACAATATTCATACTAATTCATTTGTCAAATGATATGGCACTTACTGCCTCCTTCTCAACTATTTCTAAGGACTCTGCTCCTCGTCCTATATCGATGTCTTTGATAATCATACATCCCTCTAGCTCTTGCTTCGTTAATATGAAGGTCTCTGAGGATTCTCGTCTATTTCCGTATAAGATCTCAAGTAATTCTTCCAATCTGTCTTACTTGCTGGTACTACATCCAGTAGTCCGGCTACGAATCCAACATGAATCTTCAGTTCTCTTGCTAATAACTCAGTTCTTTATGCTCCCTTTTCTAGACCACTATACCTTAATCATCACAATCTTTCTGGCTGCAGCCCTCATTCCTCAAGGGTAAGCTCCTTATCCTAACAGGATTTTCCTTATCTGTTGGAACCTCTTCCGGGTCTCCAGTAGGGTACTCCATCGAATTACCCGCTGATCTTCAGCATATAAAGCATCATCGCGCTGCTGCTCGTATGCCTCAAGGTCTGTCGCCTTACTCGTCGATACGATATCGAGCTAAGTTACTATCATGATATTTAAGAGTTCCCATAAGGGTTTTATATGTCAGCACTACACTACGTAGTCCAACTATGAACTTGGCAAGAGTTCTTATTATTTTAGTGAAATTATTGTTTTAACGTCGCCTCATCTCTGGGGTTTATAACGTCCGCTATGATACCATTTATGTAACAGCCCAAGATCCAGGGTCCGGGATCCGGTCGTTACGGTCTCCATTTCTGTCCACAATACTTGAACTTACTTCAACATAAAATAAATTACATCTTTATGACCCAACACAACAATATAAAACACACCCGTTATAGTCCCAGAGATGAAATCAGAGTAAACATCAAATTTTATTAATCACATTATGAGTTCTTACAATCCAAAAGAATTTCAATATGAATACATACTCTTTGCCATCCATTTACGTAAGTCATACCAATAGCTTTCTCTTCGGCTCTGGTAGTCTCATCGTCCTCGCCAGCGTCGAGTGCGCCTTATGCGAGTCATCTGGTCTAGCTGTTGTTGTGATATAATAATAAAGCAAGGGTGAGCAATAGCCCACCAACAATAATATATAACTGAACGATAATATATAACAGTTCAAAAGTTTCTTTCCAACCATATGCCATGCATTTACGGAAATGATGCCAGTATAATATGAACGATGAAGTTACAAGGTAACTCAAAATGCAAATATAGGTGGGAATATCTGCTATGTCGAAGATAAGAAAGATATTATCATTTATCATAGAAGAGGAACTTGCAGGAAAATATTGCAATTCCAATTATAAATATTTTCCAATAATGCCAACAATGATTATGTTGCAGAAAATAAATGAATTTAAATGATGAACTTTTGCTGGAGTATTCACCGCACCAACTATTCTAATCCTTACGATGATCAGTCGCAGATTGTACAGCTCAATTTAGATTTACTACCGGTAGAAGGAAGAGCTGACGGATTTACTTGTCTACCGCCCTGTTAGATCTCCCCGGCCAACGGTTGGGCCAATTGGGGTGGACCGGCGCTACTCGGCCTCTTACACGACTCCAAGTTCGAAAAGAAGTTCTTGACTCTGAATGTAAAGTTCGTCCCCCTTTCCCCAAGTACGATACTTGTTGATAAGACTCCACAAAGTAGTCGTATCTAGTTGGAAAGGAAAATTCAACAACATATCTCTCAAGCTGCTGCTTGTTAGAGGATACCATCTTGTTTCAAAAATCTTACCCCTCGAATGATGAGAAGTTCACTCAAAGATTCAATTGATAAACAGCAACCAAGTTACGAGTGAAACGAATAGTTTTACAAGATTTATGATCGGGAAGTCAACAAGATAAATAACATTGCTCAAGTAGGTTCCCCTATAATATGGAAGTTTGAGCGAGCATTTAAATCCTTTTAAGATAGATTTAAAAGAAAAATAAAAAGAGTTGGGAACCTTTCCTTTATAAAATAGTCGTAAAAAGACCCCGAAATATTTTACATAATATCTGGAGGTGAAAGATAATCTCCGAATAATATAAATCATTTTAAAAAGAATTTAAAAGAATTAAATAAATATTCCAAGAATATTTATTAACTCAATAATAATTACGGAATATTATTAAATCATAATATTCCTCGTAAGTAATCCTCGAATGAATATATGGAATTATTTACAAAATAAATCCCTCCTTAAATGAATATTCGAAATAATATTCATTAAATAATTAAACTCCAATAAAAATTTAAAATAATATTCAATAAATAAGTCAAACCTTAAATGAATATTTGAAAATAATATTCATTTAATAAATAATCTTCTAAATGAATATCCAAATAATATTCATTTAGTAATCAAAACTTTAAAGGAATAATCGCAATAATATTCCTTAAGTAAATAGAACTTCCAATGAATATTTTAAAATAATATTCATCAAGTACATAAAACCTTAAATGAATATTCGAAAGTAATATTCATTTAATAAATAACATTCTAATCAATATCAAAATAATATTCATTAAATAATCAACTCTAAATGAATATTCGAAACTAACATTCATTTAATATCTCTCGACTGAGATAATACTCGAATAACATTCCTCGAAATATTTCCAAGTAATTGATACTTTATGGAAATATAAATAACGTTTAATAATAACATTCCTCAATATAAATAATGATCTGCCGTTGGAATCCCTCTGGGTTTCCATGGCTATCTATATATCTCAAAATACCAACTCCCGGTCTATACTTAAGAATGAATATCATATGCCCTTCGCTAAGGGTCTTACCAAAACAATCCGGCTTATAACTGATAATTCGAGTCTAGTCTATAAGCCAATATCAATTCAGGGAACAGGTATCATAATATAATTTGACAATAGGCATGCATGCTATGGCATATGTAAAATGGCAATCACATATATATATATATATTATCACAACAACAGGTTCAAAGTTTTGAACACTTGCCTGTTAATCGGGTGTGGGTGGAGATAGCGTGTCCTGGGTCTGCTCGATGATCTATAAACAATCAGACATTCGAGATTAACCGCTTAACACCTTTTAAAAGTCTAAGTATAACTTCACTTTAAATCGAAACACATTTTTGAATTATCTCGTTATACACCTTTTAATGTAACTCTTTTTATTACCGATACGATCCGACATTTATTCGTTATTACGACATGTCATCATACCCACACTCGGTATATACTTAAGTCGTATAAGTTCTAAAGTTGATCGATTACGAACCGAGATTATACCTCGAGTTTTATTGTTCATTTTCTAAGTGTTTTACCAAAGTTATAACCAAGCGGGTTTTTAGGGGTTCGTTCGCGTTTAACTTTGATTCAAACATTTTTATAAAATCGGAAAACGATCCGTTTGATATGTGGTTTTATTTCATACCTTCCTTATGACCCCTAGTATTTGTTTACCAAGATTCTCCACTGAGTAACATGATTTACGATAGTTCAATTGAAGTTACAAACTTTTACTTACGGTTTCGAACCAATTTTAGTAATTTGACCATAACTCCTAAACCGTAAGTCGGAATGTCTCGATTCTCGCGCCAAAACGATCTATGGCTCGAGATCTACAAGGATCAGTCATAATATTATCAAGGTAAGGAACCTACATTAACTGCCATGCTTGGTTTTTAAGTGTTAACAAAAATTCGGCATTACGACGACTATAAATCGGACGTTCTAAAACTCGTAACAACACAACCAAGCCACACCGGGCATCAACACAATTTATAAACATGATTCTCATATCCACAAGTCCTAGAACCACTGATCTTAACCTCAAAATCATCAAGGAATTGAATAATGATTAAATAAGTACTAAGAACAACTACATGATCATGTAAACATGCTTATACTAACATCATCACCAAATATCATCTAAAACTCCATTAAAACTCAAAACAAAAACTTGGTTCTTGAATTTTATACCTTCCTTGGAGTGGGTATGCACTTAGTAAGCCTTGTCTAGTCCTTAGATTACTTTAATAAAGCTTGGATCATCCAAACAAAACAAGAAATCAAAGTTAGTCTCTTGAAATCACTATTCACCCTAGGCTTGGATGATTTATTTGAAAATGGAAAACATGGAGTTTGAACTTGAAATTTCTAGGAGATTACTTTCTTGAAATATAGAACTCACCTTAAAATTTACAAGATCAAATGATGGTGGGAACTTGGACTTTGGATTTTGAATTAAGGAAATAGCCGAATGGCTTATTCTTGAGAGAGTTTGTGTTCTTTGCCTTGGTTGCTTGCTCTCTTGCATTATTATGAAAAAATCTAACATAAAGTTGGTTTATTAAAGGTACTAGGTCATGGAGTACATCATCTTGGTGGACAAGTGTTGATTTTTGGTGGTGTTAAGGCTAACTAAGTAGTTTGCTTTGCTAAGTACTAGTTTCATCTCTAAGTATGCTAGTTGCATGAGTCACCACTTGGTTTGCTAGATATTTTCCACCACTACATGCATGTATCTTGATTCCCTGCTTGTTTCTTTATCCGCTTATTGCTCAATTCTTTGATTGTTCGGAGGAATAACTCATTCGTTTCTAGTTAGGGTTTTACCGGAATCCGTCTTAATATTTATACTATCATCCTCCATTCTCTTTAATAATTATTGAACCTATTTTCCTTAAATCCCTTCAATAATTCCGTAAGTCCTTCAGTGTCCAGGGAAATCTCGGGAAAAATAAAAGTTCAATTTTTCAGAATCCGACAGCTTTTACATACACTCTTTTTCCCCCTGGATCATTAATACGAACTCAGAATTTCATTCCGGGTACGAAAGAAGAAGTTTCGCTTGTAAGGACGTCTCTTGTAAAGCGTACTACGAAAGAAGAAGTTTCGCTTTTCTTGCGTTACGAAGAAGTCAATGAACGAGGGATATAGTAGCTGAACTGGTTCGACGTATACCGAAGACTATATAGTATCCATAGCAAGTGGTAACGACTGACGGGAGGCAACATATGCGTGCTAACCAAGCCAAGGAAAATGAGGAATACCGTGCGTATTGACGTTGTCTCAGATTATAGAACACGACCACAAAGTATTCACGGCCCAACGATACAAGGACTCAACACGGATACTATGAACAAGTTAGAAGAGGAACGTATAAGTACTGGGATAGAAATTTTCATTCATAGAACAACCGATAAGGAATAAAGGTCGAGGAGAGCATGCATTGAGAAGCAACATTAAAGCGTTGGTGAGACTGCAATAGCCCTAATTTTCGTGAATATTCGAACCTGCATGAAAATTAATTTTATGGGTGGATGAGAAATTTTTGCAATCACGATATGTACGAATTATTAAATGAAGATTTCGAATTGATATTACGCCTTTACGGTGTAGACGAGTGTATGTAAAAGTCATTAGTTTTTACGAAACCCATTATTTCGAATGGTCAAATTTTATGAGATATCAAAGGAGTATGAGGTGGGAGACTTCGTGATGCTAAAGGTATCACCCTGAAAAGGATTGATGCGGTTTGGTAAGAAAGGGAAGCTAAGTCTGAGGTTTATTGGACCTTTTTAGATTTTGAGGCGTATTGGGAAGTTAGCCTACGAGTTAGCCTTGCCCCAAGCTTGCAGCAAATTCATAATGTGTTTCATATGTCTTTGTTACGACCCTACCACACCGACTATCAGCATGTGATGGAGTACAACCAAGTGGACCTATGACCCGAAAACCACTGAGGAAGTGAAACAAACGTTCTAGAAACCACTGAAAGTTTACAACGAGATTAAGCTATCAAGCGAGCGAATCATGAATTGAGAATAGTAAATATTATAAGTCCAAGGAAGGATATATTAGGAGAGGAAAATGGAATTGAGAATAAAATCCTAGAGTTAAAGGAAATGAGAACAATTGAGAAACCGCGAGAATTTTTTTCTGAGATAAAGAGAAAATACAAAGAAGATTGGACACAACGATTGTTTGAGGTATTGGGCCAAACTATTACAATGAAGTGCAACATATAAGTTGTAACATATTGATTTAGTAAATATACAAGAAGGGAAGCCCCTTGGTGCAAATAAGAAAAGGAAGGAAGGACTTGGAAACAATATGTATAAAGCAAGGGACTTGCTTGCAATTATGGATGGATAAAGGTAATCCAAATGAACCAATGAGGAGATGACACCACATGGCAAGAAGATAAGATGCATCCAAGTGAAAATATCAAGCATTATTGATCACTTTATCACTTTAATCAAACAAAACAAACACCAAATACTCCATTCTGCCCAGCAGGAAAGGAGCTCACTAAACCGGGCCTAGAGACTTCATTACTCAATGAAAGTTTTTGTTCTTTATATGGTTAGAAAGCTGTGAAGACACTCTACAACTTTCATTCAGGAGCCTCGACCAGGAAACGAGTGCAAGGGCTTCGTTTTGGCTGATCTTTGGGGCGTGTTTTTCCAGTCAGGAAACTCACTTCCATGTTCTTGATTTCTTTGGTGAGATTGAAGATGGTGAGCATAGAGTAAGGCTTCCCCAAGGTTAACCAAGCTTGTTTGAGATTTTAAGAACATCAAGAAGGTATAAAAACCCTAACCTCTCTTGGCCATGTAGTATTTGTGATGTTTAATGTTAGATCCATGGTTATTAGTGTGAATCTTGGACATATAAGTTATGGATGATGTAGACCTTGAGTTTAAGTGTTGTGGTTGTGATTTTTAAGCTTGTGGTTAGTGTATGTATCTCCATGTATGTTATAAACTATGATCTTGGTGATTTAGATGTTGGTTGTGATGTGGATGTAAGATTCTTGGTTGGTTTAGTGATATAAGCATGCTGAGTTTTTCCCAGGAACTTGTACTGTCTTGTTTGAGGGTTTTGAACCCCCAAATCTTGTCCCCTGAAGTCCAAATATATATTGTTGGAAAGGTATTTGAATTTAGTTTCCAGAAATATAAGGTTCATGACTAGGTGATGTATAGATTTTGAGTTATGGCCTGAGAAGTGAAATGTGTTTCTGGATTCCGGACTGCACTAAGTGGTCCCATTGTGAACCTTGTTTGAACCCCTAAAAATTTATGTAGGATCATGGAAAAATTAGAGAAGCTAGTAAATGCAGTGGGGAAGGCTACCCAAAAAGAATTTGATTAAAATATGTATTTTTCAATTTTATAAAAATGTTGAAGTAAAATCCGCGCAAGTGAAAAACCACTTAGGAGATTAGTTTAAAGTAGTTTTAAGAGTATTCACTTGAGTTTCGAGTTTGAGGAATAGATTTGAGTCGAATGGGTAAAGAATGTGATAATGTGATGACACGAGCCCAACCACACCAACCTTCCCAAGGCAAGTTTTCCAACCCTAAGTATTTATTTTCAAGATATTATGTTCCTGATTCTACCTATGCAAGTTTACTTTTCAAAACTTACATATACAAGGACTTTCACTGTTGTGTTTGTAGTTTTCAATCATATCAAATGTTTATGTTTATCGAAGTATTGATGAAATTGAGATGTATAAGCACGTATATGTTTGCACCCCTTGAACTTAGATTGAAATGTTTTCTTCGGACAACGACTCTAGCAATAGAGGTCGTAGCGGTCCGTATATACTATTGACCGGGGAGCGGTATATTATTATATCGTAATTAAATTGCGAAAACCCGAAGGGTCATTCGGGGAGTATCGTATACTCAAGTAATTATTTTTATATCTTCGTAAATACTCAAAATACCTATCTTGGATTAAAAGCTTATGTAATTAAATAATTATTTTATTAATTATTAATATTAAATCTTAAAATATCATTTATTAATTATTGTTCATTATTTTAAAGACAAACTAATCAAAGATACCTTTTGCACTTTCAAACTCGAACTCTTTCGAACTCAAAACATTTTCGAAAACCCCCGGTCAGGTTTTGCTTCTTGTACACTTTTCAAGAATTATCAGTCGATTGAGGTCGAACTTCAACTACTCGAATTTTCTATCAAAATGATTTTTGAAAAGAAAAGAAAAAGGGGACTCTGGCAGGTGTGGGAATCGTTGACGAACGATTCCCGGGATGTGTAAGCGGCCGTGAGCCAGGCGGTCCATCAATTATTATTCCGGCCCAGGTGTTGCCGAAGGATGATTACTGATGTAGTTTTTATCGAGGGTGATTACGGATGTAGTTTTCACCCGAGGATAGTTACGGATGTAGTTTCTATCCTTCTACCGGTAGAGAAGACCCACGAATTATTGGACTTGGATGTGGCGACTGATCATCGTCAATCCCTATCAGGTTTTATGTTTTCTTCAAGTCCAATCCTCCACTTTGGAAAAATTCTCAAACACTGCTTCTTGGGCATAGGTGCCAAGTTGCCGATAGTGTGGCTTTTGATAAGAAAAATATTGACATTGTGCAGTATCTAGAACTGCAAGATTTTCTATAAAGATTGGCACGTGTTAGTGCACTCTTGCAATTATTTCAAAGAATGAAATGCTTTTGAATGAGAAACCTTCTAAGCTAATGGAAGGAAAGAGGTTTGCAATGATGTATTCCCTGTACAGTATGTTAACCGTAGAGTGTTTTGCCGAAAATGATATACTCATATGTATATACTTTAAAACTTGAGATATATTGAGATGGGAACCTTATAAAGGGTTCATATGTTATTCTTAAAGCTCCTTAGTGAGTATAGATGTTTTATTCAAACTCGGACATACACATTGTCCAATTATGTTTTGAAATCTGAGATATATACCCATATAGTTGGGAATGTTTTCGAAATAAACCACATTATTATTTTACAAAATGGTGAACTTGCTGAGCATTATGTAGCTCATTCTTGCTTTATAAAAACTTTTCAGAAAGAGAAGAATTTGATCAGTTAACTCCGCACCAGCAGAAGAGGAGTAGAAGATTTACCCCTGAGATGATTTAGTTCCTGATAAATACTACAGAGTAAGTCTGATAGGTTTTCAACTGTAATAGTAAGACTTGTCTTCAAGTGTAGTTGTATAAATGGAAGTGCGCAAGATTCTAGATTGTACAGATGAATTGTAATATTTAGTATTACTTTTGATTATCGTTTCTGAGGCTCTAACTTGTTTGTGCTTAAGATTGAGGTCTGGATGGATGTATTGTTGAGTTGTAAAGTTAATACAGGTATGATATGGTTGGATGGTGATGTGACGACCTGAATCTTTGACCTCGGATTTGGGGGCGTCACAGAAATGGTATCAGAGCGATAAGTTACAGTACTCAGAAACGAGAGTGTTGAGAGTTAAGTCTAAGTAGGAGAATGACATACGAGATCGTAGTAAACTTATTATTGGACTTCCGGAAGAGGTACCGGTGAGTAGAATGGGCTGGAGTGTTACTGGAGGTATTATACTAGGGTCGCTAGAATCCTTAGAGACCTTCAGAATGATGAATAGAGGTTTGAGAGTCGTACATGACCTATCATAAGTAATAATGTAGAAAGCAGAGCGAAATCTCAAGAGCAGCTGAGGTAGAGGCGATATTGCCAATATAATCGGATGACTAGGCTGGCATGAATTTTGTGGCCCATAGTCCTCCACAGTTTAGGAGGCGACATTTTAAGAATCAAGAAGTTTAGACTTCCCTACATATTTAAGGGTACTTAGTACTTGGAATGATGAAAGTCTTTTACTTTGGCTATAAGATCCGATTTTCGATAAGTAACGGGTTTTCCTGAAAGTTGGTCACTATGTCGTTGTGGATTTCATTACCCTTGATGGCGAATTTTACATGTGTTATACGAGAATGTTATCATAAGACGAGCGTGCTAGATAATTCCACGCATGATTCGGACGCTAGAGCATGGTAGTTCAACTTAGAGAACAAACAAGTGGGATTAACAAAGGGACTCAAGAGAAGTTGAATATGGTTGCAACGAGCGATACAGTGATCTCAGAGTCTACCAAAAGAAAAGACCAGCGGGTCTAGAATGGGATCATTTGATAGAGATATTAGCAGGGACTACGTATATATGTATTGTAGACCTCAATATTTTTGGTATATGTTCACACACCTGCCACTGAACCTATGGACTGCACTGAGATCCCTGAGAGATCTCTTTGATCTGTTCCCAGGGGAACTGGCCACTTGTGATTCATGTCGGAAGGCATGAAGTAGGACCCTATGGACTTAGCAGGTGTTCCCGAAATGATGTGAAGTTTGGTCTTCAAGATAAAGCACGGAAATGACAGATATATATGTGAAACCCCAACTCGATAAATGATTTTAAGATGATGATTGAGAGACACACTAGTTGGTGTCTTGTATTAAGAAGACGAAGAGATGGAGTTACCCTCATAGTGGTGATAATGAGATGCACGAATGATTATTAACTTATTTTGGTAACTACCGGCTGGTGCACTACTTCATTTTAAACTTTTCATTAACCATGTTACCTCGATTAGTTTATATCAGGTAATCCTTCTAGCTTTCTACTTCAAATTTGTGGAATAACAACCAGTGATATACTCTCCCTAAAGCAGGACTTATCTGAAGTAATTTTATTTGACCCATGAACATTCTATTCAAAAATTTATGATGATCTTGTTCGGCTCAGGCCTATTTACACTTTCTTTCAATTATCCAAGGAATGTTCCACGAATACTTCCTTAATTATTCGACGAATATTACTTAACGAATATTGATATTTGATTGCTTCTTTCATACTTGCACTCTTCAGTTGAGCTCATAAATATTTAACAAATTACTGAGGACATGGATGATCTAATGTCCAGACATCCTTCATGAATTCTTTTCTTCTATTCAAGATGAGATTGTACATCGTACATTGAAATAATAGTAAGGATATCATTTTGATATTGGTATTCTGAATTTAATTCTACTGTAGGATCTGATAAAGCATGTGTACGGAGGCACCCTTGGGTGGACCGTTTCACTGGTAAGTAATATTTGATGAGAGGTTATCGATTGTTCCGATACCTAGAACATTCTCTTCAGATTTTATAGTTTTCTTTTTCAAACTTAATAACTTCTTATTTCCATTCGTTGTCCGAGTAGCCTAAAGTTTCTTCAGTGGCTACGATGTTGAAATTCCGTTCTAGCCAATTGAAACTGGCTAGTCGATATGTCAATATGAATGACTAGTTGATTGTTCTAACTAGTCAAAATTGTAATGTTGTGAAGAACACCTAGCTAATTGTCCTAGCTAGTGGTGATGTCTCAAACAGGTGAACTACCAAATTTTGTCTCGCTAGTTGCTAGTGTTTCTTGAAAAGGAGTAGTTATTGTTCCACTGGTCCAACTCCCAATTTAATTCATTCCGCAATGCATTTTGCATGTGGTAAAGTATGATGATGAAAGTTTTGACGAATAACTTGATTGAGACCTAGTGAGGTCGCCCACTCGACTTGAACTCTTACCCATCTTCATATCAGACTTTATATCACTTGAATATTTTATTCTTTCATTCATACAATGAGAATTCATTTGAAACCATTGATTACTTGAATGACAAACTACTTCATTCTTTAATTGTCATGGAGTAGAATTGCTTTCTATTGGTTGACCTTCATCAATGCGACTTTAGATTTCCTCTTATTATTCAGGAGGAAAAGTATCCACCCGATGTAAGAACTGTATAAAGACCGTCTTTATGACTTTTGTATCCAACAATCATTGCCCTCGTGCAACATTCTCTATGATATCATATTACAGAATTATCAGGACCTGAAGGAATAAACCTTGTTGTACTCTTTCGGTCCATCCTTACATCTCCGAAAATCGAGACTCCTAGTATTTGGAACCATCAACATTCTTGGAACATCCAATGTGGAATTCTTATTGAAATTATCTATTGGACCTTGTTATTTTGAAACCATTCCTTTCAAAGTGATTACTCTAAGGTGAACGGGAGGTACAATTATGAACCGTTACACCAATATGAGAAAAAAAAAACCAAATGTTGTAATTGTGCAGCCGGAGCGTTATGCCGAGTAATTATTAAAGTAGAAATAACATGTCGGGGCATAACACAAGACCTTTAATATTAGTGTGAGGAAAGTTATAGGAAGTGATGAGGTGGTTGGGAGTACGCTCCTACCAACCGTTGTCAGGATGTTATAGTAATGAATTCTGGAGTTACCAATCCTTTTCCTGATCCAAGAAATTCAAATCGATTGCGATGTAAGACATATCCTTAGAGGAAACTAACATGGAAGTGAGATGGACAAGAAAGGAAGAAATATCGTGGCAAGAATGTGAAGCTTTACTTAGCTAAAAGGGATTGATGCACATAGTGAGACATAAAGTTTAAAAGGCCCCTAATAGCAAATGGATGCATGGATATATCCCAATGATCCTTCGAGATTACCACCTAATCAAGTTTATTGGGAATCGCAGCAGCATACAGGCCTCAAGCTGATTGGCGCCAGTTGTGAAAGAGGACGAGCGTATGACATCTTACCTATACCATTGAGAACTGAAACCCTTATTGGAAATGGAGGAATTGTTGACTAGTTAAAGTGCGTAGTTGTTTTTCAAAGATAAGGTTAAAGAGAAGGTTTCGCCAACTCAAGATCGACCTCTGTACTGCACCAAAGTCGACATTTCACATTAATATAAACATTATAAATTCTGGAAGTATCATGTGGATTGACTAGTGAGTCAGAAGCCCTTGTGGGTTAATAAATAAAGTTTTTAGAATGATATGAGAGATTAGTAACAACCTCGTTGTTAGCTATACTTTATAATGAGAAGAGGACTTTGAGAATCACGATGATGCGTCTTTCAAGAGTTTAAGAGGTGTGCTGATGCAGTAGAAAGGGGATGATAGCCTATACTTCTAAACAACATAAAGGTTACAGGATGGGATATACTAACCGTGAGTCTGGGATTAGTCATGATGGCGTTCACGCATAAAACTGAGACGTTAACTTTATGAAAAAAGTGTGAAAGTTTTCCACAAGTGCCATAAGTATATCTTCATATTAGAACTAAACATAAGAAAGAGAAGGTGACGAAAGGGAGCAGGGAGTATAATGGAGAAATTTGTTATTTCCCAGGAAAGGCCAGTGTGGTGGCCGATACCTATAGAGGGGATTATTCAAAATTGGAATTCAGTCAGTATTGACCAAGAAAATAGAGTATATACAATAAAGAATAATGTTAGAGGAAAATGACTAAATTATGGGGAAGGACAAAGATGTACAGAGAATTAAGAGAATGTTTGGCAAACGGATATGAAGAATTGTATTGGCAAGCTATTAAGTACAAACGCAACATGTCAAAAATAAAATGATAGAGATCTAGTGGATCAATTCCGCCCGTAGAAAATCTTGAACGTGGACAGAATTATAATGAATTTCATGAGTAGGTCGCCGAAGATTGAGCCAAGAGATGGCCCTAGTTGATTTATAATTGCTGGACCAAGTGATTTACCTACGAGAGACTTTCCATTTAAAAGATTATCGATTTATATACAGAAGAGATGGTGGTGCAATATAAAACTTCTGCAGTGATTACGTCAGATAGAGACTTAAGGTTAAACTTCGAATATTGAAGGTGCTTTCAAGTATAATTAATAAAGAGATTGAGCGTATGTACTAATTTGATATGTGGCTAACGGACAGGGAAGAAGAATTGTCCAGACGATCGAATTTATAATTAGTGTTGTGCCTTAGATTTCACGGGGCAGCCGAGAATAAAAACTTATCCATGAAACGAATGTTGTTATCACGATCGGCACCATGCGAACGTAAGGACGTCTCTTGTAAAGCGTACTGCGAAAGAAGAAGTTTCGCTTTTCTTGCGTTACGAAGAAGTCAATGAACGAGGGATATAGTAGCTGAACTGGTTCGACGTATACCGAAGAATATATAGTATCCATAGCAAGTGGTAATGACTGACGGGAGGCAACACATGCGTGCTAATCAAGCCAAGGAAAATGAGGAATACCGTGCGTATTGACGTTGTCTCAGATTCTAGAACACGACCACAAAGTATTCACGGCCCAACGATACAAGGACTCAACACGGATACTATGAACAAGGTAGAAGAGGAACGTATAAGTAGTGGGATAGAAATTTTCATTCATAGAACAACCGATAAGGAATACAGGTCGAGGAGAGCATGCGTTGAGAAGCAACATTAAAGCGTTGGTGAGACTGCAATAGCCCTAATTTTCGTGAATATTCGAACCTGCATGAAAATTAATTTTATGGGTGGATGAGAAATTTTTGCAATCACGATATGTACAAATTATTAAATGAAGATTTCGAATTGATATTACGCCTTTACGGTGCAGACGAGTGTATGTAAAAGTCATTAGTTTTTACGAAACCCATTATTTCGAATGGTCAAATTTTATGAGATATCAAAGGAGTATGAGGTAGGAGACTTCGTGATGCTAAAGGTATCCCCCTGAAAAGGATTGATGCGGTTTGGTAAGAAAGGGAAGCTAAGTCTGAGGTTTATTGGACCTTTTTAGATTTTGAGGCGTATTGGGAAGTTAGCCTACGAGTTAGCCTTGCCCCAAGCTTGCAGCAAATTTATAATGTGTTTCATATGTCTATGTTACAACCCTACCACACCGACTATCAGCATGTGATGGAGTACAACCAAGTGGACCTATGACCCGACTTGACCTATGTGGAGCAACCCTTGGAAATCATGGATAGAGAAGAACAAGTGCTGAGGAACAAGGTTTTCAAACTAATAAGGAATTGTGAGAAAATCCAGATGTGGAAGAATCCACCTGGAAGTTGAAAGAGTGAAACAAAGAAGGAGTAACCCCAGTGATTCCTAAACTGATTCCGGGACGGAATCCTTTTAAGGAGGGGGGACTGTAAGAACCCAAAATTTCGGTAGAATTAAAACTTTTCCTGTTATGATGAAGTGCATCAATGAATAGTGATTTTGAGGATTAAGAAAAATTTTCATGCCACCTATGTACGAGACGTAGTGTGGATATTCCGAAGTTATACTAGTAATCTACGGAGTAAATAAGTGTATGTAAATGCGATCGGAATTCAGAAATTCCAAATTCTATTTTCGTGTAATATTTGACCGAGCAGTGAATTATATATCAGTAATATCCAGAAATGAGATATTTAATTTGAGGAATTGAGGAGTTAATATTTTGGAATTTTATTATAAGTGATTTGAGAATTTGGAAAGAAAACCACTGAGGAAGTGAAACAAACGTTCTAGAAACCGCTGAAACTTTACAACGAGATTAAGCGATCAAGCGAGCGAATCATGAATTGAGAATAATAAATATTAGAAGTCCAAGGAAAGATATATTATGAGAGGAAAATGGAATTGAGAATAAAATCCTAGAGTTAAAGGAAATGAGAACAATTGAGAAACCGCGAGAATTTTTTTCTGAGATAAAGAGAAAATACAAAGAAGATTGGACACAACGATTGCTTGAGGTATTGGGCCACACTATTACAATGAAGTGCAACATATAAGTTGTAACATATTGATTTAGTAAATATACAAGTAGGGAAGCCCCTTGGTGCAAATAAGAAAAGGAAGGAAGGACTTGGAAACAATATGTATAAAGCAAGGGACTTGCTTGCAATTATGGATGGATAAAGGTAATCCAAATGAACCAATGAGGAGATGACACCACATGGCAAGAAGATAAGATGCATCCAAGTGAAAATATCAAGCATTATTGATCACTTTATCACTTTAATCAAACAAAACAAACACCAAATACTCCATTCTGCCCAGCAGGAAAGGAGCTCACTAAAACGGGCCTAGAGACTTCATACTCAATGAATTTTTTTGTTCTTTATATGGTTAGAAAGCTGTGAAGACGCTCTACAACTTTCATTCAGGAGCCTCGACCAGGAAACGAGTGCAAGGGCTTCGTTTTGGCTGATCTTTGGGGCGTGTTTTTCCAGTCAGGAAACTCACTTCCATGTTCTTGATTTCTTTGGCGAGATTGAAGATGGTGAGCATAGAGTAAGGCTTCCACAAGCTTAACCAAGCTTGTTTGAGATTTTAAGAACATCAAGAAGGTATAAAAACCCTAACCCCTCTTGGCCATGTAGTATTTGTGATGTTTAATGTTAGATCCATGGTTATTAGTGTGAATCTTGGACATATAAGTTATGGATGATGTAGACCTTGAGTTTAAGTGTTGTGGTTGTGATTTTTAAGCTTATGGTTAGTGTATGTATCTCCATGTATGTTATAAAGTATGATCTTGGTGATTTAGATGTTGGTTGTGATGTGGATGTAAGATTCTTGGTTGGTTTAGTGATATAAGGATGCTGAGTTTTTCCCAAGAACTTGTACTGTCTTGTATGAGGGTTTTGAACCCCCAAATCTTGTCCCCTGAAGTCCTAATATATATTGTTGGAAAGTTATTTGAATGTAGTTTCCAGGAATATAAGGTTCATGACTAGGTGATGTATATATTTTGAGTTATGGCCTGAGAAGTGAAATGTGTTTCTGGATTCCGGACTGCACTAAGTGGTCCCCTTGTGAACCTTGTTTGAACCCCTAAAAATTTATGTAGGATCATGGAAAAATTAGAGAAGCTATTAAATGCAGTGTGGAAGGCTACCAAAAAGAATTGGATTAAAATATGTATTTTTCAATTTTATAAAAATGTTGAAGTAAAATCCGCGCAAGTGAAAAACCACTTAGGAGATTAGTTTAAAGTAGTTTTAAGAGTATTCACTTGAGTTTCGAGTTTGAGGAATAGATTTGAGTCGAATGAGTAAAGAATGTGATAATGTGATGACATGGTCATATAGGAGGGTTAGTGGGTCAAATGGTGGAGTCGCTAAGATGGCCTTGTATTCTTTAAAACATTATGATTAAGTGGTGTTGCTAAGATACTAACGAGCGAATATTGGATATTTATAGATTGTCGCTCCACTCCACGAGCCCAACCACACCAACCTTCCCAAGGCAAGTTTTCCAACCCTAAGCATTTATTTTCAAGATATTATGTTCCTGATTCTACCTATGCAAGTTTACTTTTCAAAACTTACATATACAAGGACTTTCACTGTTGTATTTGTAGTTTTCAATCATATCAAATGTTTATGTTTATCGAAGTATTGATGAAATTGAGATGTATAAGCACGTATATGTTTGCACCCCTTGAACTTAGATTGAAATGTTTTCTTCGGACAACGACTCTAGCAATAGAGGTCGTAGCGGTCCATATATACTATTGACCGGGGAGCGGTATATTATTATATCGTAATTAAATTGCGAAAACCCGAAGGGTCATTCGAGGAGTATCGTATACTCAAGTAATTATTTTTATATCTTCGTAAATACTCAAAATACCTATCTTGGATTAAAAGCTTATGTAATTAAATAATTATTTTATTAATTATTAATATTAAATCTTAAAATATCATTTATTAATTATTGTTCATTATTTTAAAGACAAAGCTAATCAAAGATACCTTTTGCACTTTCAAACTCGAACTCTTTCGAACTCAAAACATTTTCGAAAACCTCCGGTCAGGTTTTGTTTCTTGTACACTTTTCAAGAATTATCGGTCGACTGAGGTCGAACTTCAACTACTCGAATTTTCTATCAAAATGATTTTTGAAAAGAAAATAAGAAGGGGACTCTGGCAGGTGTGGGAATCGTTGACGAACGATTCCCGGGATGTGTAAGCGGCCGTGAGCCAGGCGGTCCATCAATTATTATTCCGGCCCAGGTGTTGCCGAAGGATGATTACGGATGTAGTTTTCATCGAGGGTGATTACGGATGTAGTTTTCACCCGAGGATAGTTACGGATGTAGTTTCTATCCTTCTACCGGTAGAGAAGACCCGCGGATTATTGGACTTGGATGTGGCGATTGATCATCGTCAATCCCTATCAGGTTTTATGTTTTCTTCAAGTCCCATCCTCCACTTTGGAAAAATTCTCAAACACTGCTTCTTGGGCCTAGGTGCCAAGTTGCCGATAGTGTGGCTTTTGATAAGAAAAATATTGACATCGTGCAGTATCTAGAACTGCAAGATTTTCTATAAAGATTGGCACGTGTTAGTGCACTCTTGCAATTATTTCAAAGAATGAAATGCTTTTGAATGAGAAACCTTCTAAGCTAATGGAAGGAAAGAGGTTTGCAATGATGTATTCCCTGTACAGTATGTTAACCGTAGAGTGTTTTGCCGAAAATGATATACTCATATGTATATACTTTAAAACTTGAGATATATTGAGATGAGAACCTTATAAAGGGTTCATGTGTTATTCTTAAAGCTCCTTAGTGAGTATAGATGTTTTATTCAAACTCGGACATACACATTGTCCAATTATGTTTTGAAATCTGAGATATATACCCATATAGTTGGGAATGTTTTCGAAATAAACCACATTATTATTTTACAAAATGGTGAACTTGTTGAGCATTATGTAGCTCATTCTTGCTTTATAAAAACATTTCAGAAAGAGAAGAATTTGATCAGTTAACTCCGCACCAGCAGAAGATGAGTAGAAGATTTACCCCTGAGATGATTTAGTTCCTGATAAATACTACAGAGTAAGTCTGATAGGTTTTCAACTGTAATAGTAAGACTTGTCTTCAAGTGTAGTTGTATAAATGGAAGTGCGCAAGATTCTAGATTGTACAGATGAATTGTAATATTTAGTGTTACTTTTGATTATCGTTTCTGAGGCTCTAACTTGTTTGTGCTTAAGATTGAGGTCTGGATGGATGTATTGTTGAGTTGTAAAGTTAATACAGGTATGATATGGTTGGATGGTGATGTGACGACCTGAATCTTTGACCTCGGATTTGGGGGCGTCACATGAACCGTGTTGTCCGAATGCATCCGCAAGTACTTTGTCATGCTGGGCAAGTACACATCCTAATCTTTTATGCGAAGCGTCGTTGGAAGCACAAAGTCTCCCTTTTTCCATTAAACAATGCCAACTCTTGGTCATTACCAATTTCATCTTTTTTAGCTCCAGGAAGATTTTATCACATTTTTTTTTCTCTTCAACTGCTGATCGTATTACTTGATCCATTATAATTCTGCATCAGAATAAACTTAAAGTAACTACTATAATCCGTTCAAAGAAAAGAAAGAATTTAATATTCCTCTGAATCACATGCATCTAACGTTTCTGGTTCATCATTTCAGTGAGTTAAATTAACCCTATACTTAGTCTCTGACAATAGTCTCATTACGAGTTCATCTTAACTCACTGGTCTTATCTTCCGGTAGGTTCTGAGATCATTGTCTTGCTTACTAATTCCTTATATAACTTTATCCAATCATGCTGTCACTTCCCAATATTTTCACTTTCTAACTGATTCATTCATAAAATGGACATTTTCCTGAATAAAACAACTTCATTAACCTCAATTTGGTTCCATAAGTTACAACCTATGACATTTGCCTTCTCATGGCGAATTATTACTGACAATATTCATACTAATTCATTTGTCAAATGATATGGCACTTACTGCCTCCTTCTCAACTATTTCTAAGGACTCTGCTCCTCGTCCTATATCGATGTCTTTGATAATCATACATCCCTATAGCTTTTTCTTCCAATCTGTCTTACTTGCTGGTACTACATCCAGTAGTCCGGCTACGAGTCCAACATGAATCTTCAGTTCTCTTGCTAATAACTCAGTTCTGAAAATGCACACCTAGAGGGGGGTGAATAGGTGTAAATGGCTAACTATATTCAACTAAGTCCGATTTTAAAAATTACCAGAAACAGCTTACTGATTTCGTTTTATGCAGAGACAAATGGTAAGCTGATTGTAAACAGTATGCTGAATGTAAAGATAACAAGTACAGTACAGTGCATAAACAGTAAGCTAAATGCAAGCAGTAAGTAAAGAGCAGAAAATAAAGAACACAGAGACTTTTAGCCAGGTTCGACCCCTAACCCCTATGGTCTACGTCCTGGTCCCTTACCAACTTGGTAAGAGAATATATTATTGATCACTGAAATAAACCAATTACAAGATACAACAATATATCTCCCTCAATACCCAGCTGTTGACAAATGGCATGCTGAACTCCCGTTTCTGAACTTGCTCTCTAAGCTATACTTCCCAAGTATACTTCTCTAGCAACAATCACCAAACCCTAGTTCCCAAGCCAAATTGTCCAACAACTAAACCTTACAAATCGAACAATACAATCAATAATGGATACAACTCAAACTATGAACTCTTTAAGATATAGCACGTATGAATATACTAAGAGCTCGAGAGAATCAAAGGATATAGCAATGAAAACTGAGTTGTTTGAATTCTTGTGTGCTTGAATATTTTCTCTGAAATGTTAAGAACGAATGAACACAAGAACAAGGTTTATAAAGCATCACACCAACGTTCGGAAAATCAATCACCAATTATTCGAACGATTTAGAATCAATTACTAACGTTCAATTGGTTAGAGATTTTACAAACGTTTTTGTGAACGTTAGACAGAAGGTTTGAAAGAGATG
Organism: Saposhnikovia divaricata; assembly: GCA_036435485.1. Classification (NCBI taxonomy): domain Eukaryota; kingdom Viridiplantae; phylum Streptophyta; class Magnoliopsida; order Apiales; family Apiaceae; genus Saposhnikovia; species Saposhnikovia divaricata. The sequence continues at coordinate 128,272,085 of CM071594.1, read as the reverse complement.
AATCATAGAAAACAAAACCCTTCTGATTTGTATAGATATAAAACGCGTATAGGAGATTTTTGAAAGAAAGAAATCTTTTAAATAAGGAAACTCCTATAAGTTTTATGATTTTGTTTTAAAGAAAGATATTTGAAAAGATTTGAGCTCTAGAATATATTATATACGTATTATATAATAAAGAGCCCTCACAATATATTTCCTAAAATAAATCCTTGAGAATCGAACTTGATCTTTATCTTCAGAAATTCTGGCAGTTGCAAATGGCTTGCTGTTTGTGACTGACTGTCAGAAATGGCTTGCTGTTTGTGAACTGTCAGTGTGCAAATGGCTTGCCAGACTCTCTCTGTTGTAATACCAAATGGCTTGCTGTTTGTATATTCTGTGTAAACAATCAGTAGGCTAATATACCCTGCAAAACCACGTTAGTACAATACAAGCATAACACGATGTTTTATATCAAACTACAATCAAATAGCTTGCTGAATGTGATCATCAAAACCATAGGAGTATCAATCTCCCCCTTTTTGATGATTACACAATATTTAGGAGAAATAAGAACTCCCCCTAAATCCCTGCATATTAGTACATTTTGATATAAAACAAATTCAAGATGAACAAGCAATTAATCATATCCAAGTCGAATATCTTGACCAAACAAACAAATAAATTCTCCTAAATTTCTCCCCCTTAATCCATCAAAAAACCATCAAAAAGAATATTAGTCCAGGTCTGGAATAAGCATAGAGAAAAAAAAATCATGGTAATGGCATATAAACAGTTCAAATACAAATGGTAAGCCAACGTTACCCATTCTGTGCTTGTCAGCTTGCTGACTACACAGTACACATGCCAAGCTCCATTCGTATGGCTGCAAATCTTTCTTCAGCCAATGGCTTTGTGAAGATATCTGCTAGTTGAACTTCAGTTGAGACAAATACCAACTCAATCTTCCCCTTTGCTGCATTATCTCTCAAGAAATGATGACGAACGTCAATATGCTTTGTTCTTGAGTGATTCACAGGATTCTTGGAGATATTGATAGCACTCGTGTCGTCACAATATATTGGAATCTTGCCACACTTGATATTGAAATCCCTTAGAGTTTGAATCATCCATAAAATTTGAGAGCAACATCTACCAGCTGCTAGATACTCTCCTTCGGCCGTTGAAAGAGCAACAGAAGCTTGCTTTTTGCTTTGCCATGACACCAAGCTTTGTCCAAGAAATGTACAAACACCACTTGTGCTCTTTCTATCAGTTTGAGACCCTGCATAATCTGCATCACTATACCCCACGAGATCAAAAGTATTTGTGATAGGATAGAACAAACCAAGATTGATAGTACCACTTAAATATTTAAAAATTCTTTTAACCGCATTTAAGTGAGACTCTTTAGGGTTGGATTGAAACCTTGCACAAACACAAACACTATACATGATATCAGGTCTTGAGGCAGTTAAGTATAATAGACTTCCAATCATACCTCTATACCTTTTGATATCCACATCCTTACCATTCTCATCTGCAAACAGCTTGCTGTTTTGAGTCATAGGAGTTGTTTTTGCTTTGACATCTTCAAAACAAAATCTTTTGAGCAGATTCTTTGTATACTTGGATTGATGCACATAAATACCATCATTGGTTTGCTTGATTTGGAGACCCAAGAAATAATTGAGTTCCCCCATCATGCTCATGTCAAATTCATTGTACATGCACTTAGAAAACCACTCACACATAGATTCATTAGTAGAACCGAATACAATATCATCCACATATATTTGTACAACAAGAATATCTTTACCATTTTGCTTTGTAAATAATGTGGGATCGATATTACCTCGAGTGAATCCATTTTTGAGAAGAAACTTACTAAGTCTTTCATACCACGCTCTAGGGGCCTGCCTTAAACCATATAATGCCTTCTTGAGCTTGTAAACATAATCATGAAACTTCTCATGTTCGAATCCAGGAGGCTGTTTGACATAGACTTCCTCATTCAGCACGCCATTAAGAAATGCGCTTTTTACGTCCATTTGATATAACTTGAATTTCTTGTAGCATGCATAAGCCAGAAGCATTCTGATTGATTCTAAACGAGCAACAGGAGCATATGTTTCATCAAAATCAATTCCTTCTTGTTGATTATAGCCTTGAGCCACGAGCTTTGCCTTATTTCGAGTTACGGTTCCAAACTCATCCACTTTGTTTTTGAACACCCATTTGGTTCCTATGATAGAAGCATCTTCTGGTGGCTTTACAAGTTCCCAAACATCACACCTGTCGAATTGGTTGAGTTCTTCTTGCATGGCCATGATCCAATTTTCATCTTCTAATGCTTCCTTGATATTTTTGGGTTCTTCTTGAGCTAGAAAGGCAGCATAAGCACAAAAGTTTGCCTTTCCTCTCCTTGTTGTGATTCCATCTGATATATTTCCAATAACAAGTTCTGGAGGATGGTTCTTTACTGTCCTTGTAGCCTTTGGTAGAGAATGTTGAGCAATTTCTTCGTGTGAAGTTAATCTGACCACTTCAGCTTGCTGATTTGCAGTTCCAGCTTGCTGTTTTCCATTCTCAGTAGTGTTATTGGCTTGCTGACTTCCAGTTTCAGCAGAATTGTTGGCTTGCTGATTTCCAGTGACTTGAGGTTGTATGTTATCATTTGTTTCACCTGCAAATTCTTCCTCATCTCTTGGCAGATCATTGTTAGGTTCTTGAAAAGTAACATCAATAGATTCTTCAACTATACGTTTATTTAAGTTATAAACTCTATAAGCTCTACTAGTTAAAGAATAGCCAAGAAAAATAGCTTCATAAGATTTAGCATCGAATTTACCATCATTATCAACTGTCTTGAGCGCAAAACACTTTGAGCCAAAGATTTTGAAGTAACTAATGTTTGGCTTCTTTTTCCTCAACAATTCATACGGAGTTTTGTTCAAAATAGGCCTGATTATGACTCTGTTCAACACATAGCATGCTGTATTCACTGCTTCTGCCCAAAAACTTCTAGGCAGCTTGCTTTCTTGCAATAAAGTCCTTGCTGTTTCTTGTAGTGACCTGTTCTTCCTTTCTACCACTCCATTTTGTTGTGGAGTCCTTGGTGCAGAAAATTCATGTGTAATTCCTTTTTCTTCACAATAATCAATGAAGTCCTTGTTGAGAAATTCACCTCCTCTATCACTCCTTATACCTACAAGCCTTGTATTCAACTTGTTCTCAAGTAATTTAATTAGCTTCTTAAACTCATCAAAAGCACAATCTTTAGTACGAAGAAATAATACCCATGTAAATCTAGAATAATCATCTACAATCACAAAACCATATTGTTTACCTCCAATACTCTTGTAAGCTTCTGGACCAAATAAGTCCAAATGCAGAAGCTCTAAGGGTTTAGAAGTAGATACCATTTTCTTTGATTTGTGAGTACTTCGAAGTTGTTTGCCCAATTGGCAAGCTGAACAGACTTCTGTTTTGACATACTTTAGCTTGGGCAGCCCTCTCACTAGTTTCTTGCTTGACAACTTTCTGAGCAAATCCATGTGTGCATGTCCCAATCTTCTATGCCAAATATATGGGTCATTATCTACTGCAGCCAAACAACACGCTGTTTCCTGCATATCAAAGTCTAATACATATATATTTCCTTCCCTTCTAGCAACTAGGGGGATTTTGTTAGTACCAATAGTAATAATAGTTTTATCAATGCCAAAATCAACATAATGTCCATCATCAAATAATTGAGTAACACTAAGCAAGTTATAAGTAAGACCTTTGACATATTGAACTTTATCAATTGAAATATTACTATTACCAATAGAACCGGTACCAAGGATTTGAAGAGTTTTACTATTCCCAATTGTCACTCTTCCACCCTTTTTCATTTTGAGATTCATAAACTGGGATTTGTCTCCACACATATGTCTTGTGCATCCACTGTCCAAGATCCATTGCTTTGACTTGACCTTAGCAGCAAGGCACATCTACAAAACAAACAAAAATAACTCAATGTTTTGGTACCCATATAGGTTTGGGTCCAGGTTGGTTAGTAGCAAGAATATATAAAGTATTTAAATCAGATTTCTTGATCCATATTTGGACCACTTTTGGGGTCTGATTTTGCTTGTTGTCATTCTGTCGGTAAGCTGTTTGTCTCCTGCTATTTGCATTCTGGTATGCTGTTTGTCGCCTGACTGGTCCATTCTGGTAAGCTGTTTGTCGCCTGACTGGTTCATTCTGGTAAGCTGTTTTCACTTTATGATTTACTTGAACCACACAATGTCTTTCCAGATGTCCTTTTCCACCACATTTGTTGCATGTCTTCCAAGGCATAGCATAGTCATAGGGTATGCCATTCTTTCCATCATATTTGAGCACCTTATCTTTCTTGTTGAAGTTTAAACCAACACCTTCTCTGACCAAAGGTACATTTGCCTTCTTCATCATTGTTTTTAAAGTGTCTTCACCTTGAACAAAAGTTTCCATGCCCTTCTTTAGATCTTTAACTTCTGTTTCTAGGAGGGTGATTACTTCAGCTTGCTGTTTGATGAGTTCAGCTTGCTGAACTCTCTTTTCAGCAGTTTTTGAGGATTCGGCTTGACTAGATTCCTTCATCTTGTATGATTCCAATGCTTTAGCTTTAGTTTTAACATCAGACCTCAGCTCTTTGATTTCTTCAGTCAAGGTCTTGTTTCTCTTTTCAAGTAGCTTGACATTAGCCTCTAAATGTCTGTTCTTAGTATTTAGTTCCTTGATCTCTGTAGCTTTACTAAATGAAGTTGAATCCCATTCTTCCATTTTTGGCAACAGATCTTTTACCATTTTGGATAAATAGGCATTCTTATCAGTCAGCTTGCTGATTTCAGCCTTTAGTGCCATGTGTTCTTCAATTGTAACACTATTTTGTTCCTGCATGGTTAGTGAATCTAACAATATATCATCTGAAGAAATATAATCATTAAAAGAGTTTACCTCACTAGGATCCTCTTCAGAATCAGTTTCAGCATACACTTCTTCTGAATTTCCTTGAACAGATTCATCTTCAATTCCAACAAGTGCTAAGTTCACCATCTCTTCACTTGAGTCATCACTGGAATCTGAATCATCATCACTCCAAGTCAGTAGAGCCTTTGATTTCTTCTTGTCCTTGAAAACAGTAGGCTGTTTTGACTTTAGTTTGTAACAATTCCTTTTATAATGGCCTGGCTTGCCACATTCGAAACAAGTTTCCTCCTTAGGGTCCTTTGAACTCTTTTTGTTGTTGTAGAAGCCACCTCTTTCTCTTTTCATCATATTCTTCTTTTCTATCAGCCTTTTGATCTTCTTTGAAATAAGTGCAAGTTCCTCATCAGAATCAGATTCATCATCAATGTCAATTGGCTTGCTGTTTTTAGAATGGAGAGCCATATTCTTCATCTTTTCTGTTGGAGCTTTAACACTTGAACTTCCCACCTGATTTCCATTTATCTTGCTTTCAAATTGCTCTAGCTCAGCAAATACGGCCAAGTGATCCATAGTATCAATAAGTGGTGAGGATTCCAAGGCAGTAACCTTAGCTTCGTAGATGAATGGTACTGCACTCAATACCTTCATATTGATTTCATCTTGTGGAATAGATTTTCCAAGCCTCTTTAGTGAATTTATAGTAACTTGAAACCGTGCTTGACTATCCTTGATAGTTTCACCTTCATTAAGCTTGAAATTCCCAAAGTCATTCATTAGCTTGCTAAGCTTCACCTTCTTTAGAGATTTCGAACCTTCATGATAAGTCTCCAAAGCATCCCACATTTCTTTTGCTGATTTGAGTGAAGATACTTTATCATATTCAGCCTGGTTTAAACCATTCATAAGAGAACTCCTTGCCTTTCCATTGTAGCCAAGTTTGATTAATTCATCCGGAGTGAGATCATCAACATCCTTTGGCTTGCCATCCTTATCAAGAAAGACATATGGACCTTTTTGCACAACTCTCAAAACTAATGGATCTCTGGATAAGTGAGTTTCCATGCTGCTTTTCCACCAGTGGTAGTTGTGTGTGCCATGAAGAAGTGGAGGCCTGAAATCAGATTTTCCTTCGGGATAGTTTTCAGCCATTATGATCGAATACTTTCCTGTTACAGAATTGTTAGTATACCAAAGCTCTGATACCAAATGAAAATGCACACCTAGAGGGGGGTGAATAGGTGTAAATGGCTAACTATATTCAACTAAGTCCGATTTTAAAAATTACCAGAAACAGCTTACTGATTTCGTTTTATGCAGAGACAAATGGTAAGCTGATTGTAAACAGTATGCTGAATGTAAAGATAACAAGTACAGTACAGTGCATAAACAGTAAGCTAAATGCAAGCAGTAAGTAAAGAGCAGAAAATAAAGAACACAGAGACTTTTAGCCAGGTTCGACCCCTAACCCCTATGGTCTACGTCCTGGTCCCTTACCAACTTGGTAAGAGAATATATTATTGATCACTGAAATAAACCAATTACAAGATACAACAATATATCTCCCTCAATACCCAGCTGTTGACAAATGGCATGCTGAACTCCCGTTTCTGAACTTGCTCTCTAAGCTATACTTCCCAAGTATACTTCTCTAGCAACGATCACCAAACCCTAGTTCCCAAGCCAAATTGTCCAACAACTAAACCTTACAAATCGAACAATACAATCAATAATGGATACAACTCAAACTATGAACTCTTTAAGATATAGCACGTATGAATATACTAAGAGCTCGAGAGAATCAAAGGATATAGCAATGAAAACTGAGTTGTTTGAATTCTTGTGTGCTTGAATATTTTCTCTGAAATGTTAAGAACGAATGAACACAAGAACAAGGTTTATAAAGCATCACACCAACGTTCGGAAAATCAATCACCAATTATTCGAACGATTTAGAATCAATTACTAACGTTCAATTGGTTAGAGATTTTACAAACGTTTTTGTGAACGTTAGACAGAAGGTTTGAAAGAGATGAATCATAGAAAACAAAACCCTTCTGATTTGTATAGATATAAAACGCGTATAGGAGATTTTTGAAAGAAAGAAATCTTTTAAATAAGGAAACTCCTATAAGTTTTATGATTTTGTTTTAAAGAAAGATATTTGAAAAGATTTGAGCTCTAGAATATATTATATACGTATTATATAATAAAGAGCCCTCACAATATATTTCCTGAAATAAATCCTTGAGAATCGAACTTGATCTTTATCTTCAGAAATTCTGGCAGTTGCAAATGGCTTGCTGTTTGTGACTGACTGTCAGAAATGGCTTGCTGTTTGTGAACTGTCAGTGTGCAAATGGCTTGCCAGACTCTCTCTGTTGTAATACCAAATGGCTTGCTGTTTGTATATTCTGTGTAAACAATCAGTAGGCTAATATACCCTGCAAAACCACGTTAGTACAATACAAGCATAACACGATGTTTTATATCAAACTACAATCAAATAGCTTGCTGAATGTGATCATCAAAACCATAGGAGTATCAAGTTCTTTATGCTCCCTTTTCTAGAGCACTATACCTTAATCATCACAATCTTTCTGGCTGCAGCCCTCATTCCTCAAGGGTAAGCTCCTTATCCTAACAGGATTTCCTTATCTACTAAAACCTCTTCCGGGTCTCCAGTAGGGTACTCCATCGAATTACCCGCTGATGTTCAGTATATAAAGCATCATCGCGCTGCTGCTCGTATGCCTCAAGGTCTGTCGCCTTGCTCGTCGATACGATATCGACCTAAGTTATTATCATGATACTTAAGAGTTCCCATAAGGGTTTTATATGTCAGCTCTACATTATGTAGTCCAACTATGAACTTGGCAAGAGTTCTTATTATCTTAGTTAATTTATTGTTTTAACGTCGCCTCATCTCTGGGGTTTATAACGTACGCTCTGATACCATTTCTGTAACACCCCCAGATCCAGGGTCCGGGATCCGGTCGTTACGGTCTCCATTTCTGTCCACAATACTTGAACTTACTTCAACATAAAATAAATTACATCTTTATGACCCAACACAACAATATAAAACACACCCGTTATAGTCCCAGAGATGAAATCAGAGTAACCATCAAATTTTATTAATCATATTATGAGTTCTTACAATCCAAAAGAATTTCAATATGAATACATACTCTTTGCCATCCATTTACGTAAGTCATACCAATAGCTTTCTCTTCGGCTCTGGTAGTCTCATCGTCCTTGCTTGGGTTGAACTTAGCAGATTCAGGTACAATGCCAGTTGCAATGTATGACCTGAGATAAGATATAGCTTCAAATTCTTCTGTTGTTCTTAAACCCTTCTTCTTGTTCAGCTGCTCAATGATGGCAATAACGAGAGATTTGTTCTGAGGAGTTAGATGCTTAGGAATGACCAGCTGCTTGATATCATCAATGTTGGGACAATCACATCTTGGCACTGCGATTTTTGATACAATAAATTAACGAGTACGAATAGAAAAGTCACCTTGTTAACGGTTGATTCCACGCACTTCTATTGTATTCCCAAATTCCCTTGAGCGAAGTGTGGCCTTCGTCTTCTCAAGTTAACCTCTCTTCTTGCCCCTGGGTGGCTACAAAATTTTTTGACCAGCCCTCGCAAGAAGAGAATAAGAATATATATAGGCTACAATAGGGATCATGGACAATTTGGTTGGGCCTTCTAATTACATCTTAGGCATGGCCCAATGTAATTAAATATTAATTCAATCCACTAAAGAATTAATATTTGCACTACCTTTCCTAATACCGTAATTTAATTAATTAATTCGGTTCCAATATTATTTGCTTATTAAATTCCCCATGTTTAAAATATCGCATGTCCATTAATTAAATAAATTACTGATAATTCATTTAATTAATATCTTTTATCCTTGATCATCCACTCAACCTTTATTTAATTATGCCGGAATAAATCCACCTGCAGGGTTTCACATAATTAAATCTTTTTGAGCTTTCAAGGGGACATCATTAACCCGAATATTATCAGGACATGGATTCCTACAATAAATAATATTCACCATATATATTATTTCATCACCCAAAATATAATGAAATAAATCAAAAGAATTATTTCATATATAAATCAAAGCAAGTAAATAATATACACGTGTCAATTACTATATCTAGATTAAGAACCTAAGCATTAATAATAACATAGAATCTTAGTTCACCTTCTTAATCAGTATAAGGGAACAATTCTAAATTTGATCCTGTTCAATATACACAAAGTATACTAGTATTATTTATTAGTCAATATAAACTAATCTAAATAATACTACAGCCATTCAAGTGGATTGTCTAACTCCACCTGTGCTGTGAACCTTATTATATTATATAAACCGTATTTAATAATCTAATATTCTGTATCCCATTTGATACTAGATTATTCACAATATATAATATTTAGACAACATGTAAACATTTAAATGATTCTCAATAAAATAGGCCAGAAATAAATGTATATACTTCAAATAAATATTTTCAGTATACAACAACAATCTCCCACTTATACTCAAAATATTCTATGAGTATATCAGTGTTTATTTAATCCACTATTACACAAAAAACCATGTGTCCATCCATCTGACTCCTATCGCTTCCACATGCCTGTCAAAAACTTTGGCTGGCAAACTCTTTGTGAAAGGATCTGCCCGGTTGTCTTCTGATGATATGTGAGCCACAACTATATCTCCTCACTTTACGATTCCTCGTATGAGATGATACTTACGTTCAATATGTTTAGCTGCTTTGTGGTCTCGCGGTTCCTTCGAATTTACCACAGCACCAGTGTTATCACAATACACTATCAAGCTCCTAGGTAAATTAGGTACCACATCCAAGTCCAAAAGGAAGTTCCTGAACCATACAGCCTCCTTTGCAGCCTCAGAGGCCGCCACGTACTCGGCTTCCATGGTAGAGTCTGCAATGCATTTCTGCTTTACACTCCTCCATATAACGGCTCCACCTCCCAAAGTAAAAACATATCCCGAGGTTGATTTCCTCTTATCCCTATCTGATTGAAAATCTGAATCAGTATATCCCAAAAGGAAATAGATCTGAGGCCTTGTAAATTAACATATACTCCTTAGTCCTTCTCAGGTACTTGAGTATAGTTTTTACTACACTCCAATGCTCCTGAGCTGGGTTCGACTGATATCTACTAACCATGCCTACAGCAAAGCAGATGTCAGGCCTCGTACATAACATAGCATACATTAAGCTTCCACATGCCGAAGCATAAGGAACTTCTTTCATGCTCTCTATATCCTTAGGTGTCGAAGGGCACTGCTCCTTGGATAGAGCCACTCCATGCTTAAAAGGTAGAAAACCTTTCTTAGAGTTCTGCATGTTAAAACGAGCTAATACTTCATCAATGTAGGGCTCTTGAGATAAAACCAACATCCTTTTCTTGCGATCCCTTATTACTTTGATCCCAAGGATGTATGCCGCTTCACCTAAGTCCTTCATTTCAAATTGTTTGAACAACCATGCCTTTACTGATGACAACATCTTAACATTGTTTCCAATGAGTAAAATGTCATCAACATACAGTACTAGAAAAACCACTGCATTACCCTCACTTCTCTTATACACACATGATTCGCTTGGACTATGATCAAATCCATAAGACTGGACTGCCTGATCAAAACGAATATTCCAGTCCCTAGAAGCTTGTTTTAGTCCATAAATAGACCTCTTAAGTTTACAAACAAGATGCTCTTGGCCTTCCTTAATGAATCTTTTTGGTTGTTGCATATAGATGGTTTCCTCAAGACTTCCATTAAGGAAAGCTGTCTTGACATCCATTTGCCAAATCTCATAATCGAGATGAGCTGCTATAGATAAAAGAATCCGGATCGACTTAAGCATAACAACCGGCGAAAAGGTTTCCTCATAATCGATCCCTTCTTTCTGAGTATACCCTTTCGCAACAAGTCGTGCTTTCCAGGCTTTCACCTTTTTGTCAGATCCTCTTTTCTTCTTGTAGATCCACATACATCCAATGGGTTTTACACTTTTGGGTGGTTCCACGAGCTCCCAAACTTCATTGGAATACATAGATTCCATCTCAGATTCCATTGCCTTTTGCCATAGATCTGCATCTTTATCTAGAATTGCTTCTTCGTATGTCCTGGGATCCTCATCATGTTCACCAGAGACCAAGTCCGAGGACTCTCCCAAAAACATGAATCTATCAGGTTGTTGAACAACCCTCCCACTACGACGAAGCACCGGTGTGGTATTAGTGTGGTATTCGCCACCACGATCTGATCGTAGTGACTTGATACATTTTCCAAGATGTCGCTTCTCCGCACTTGCTTTGTACTCTTTGAATTTTTCAAAGCACTCCGACTTACGGCGCAACAAATAAATGTACCCATATCTAGAATAATCATCAATGAAAGTGACAAAATACTCATAACCTCCTCTTTCTTGGATACTCATAGGTCCACATAAATCAGTATGAACCAATTCTAACACTTCTTTAGCTCTATTCCCCTTTGCTTTAAAAGGCCTATTAGTCATCTTACCTTCCAAGCAGGATTCACAAACTGGAAATGGCTCCACTGCCAACGAGCCTAATGGCCCATCTACTACCAGTCTTTGAATCCTCCTCAAGTTAATATGACCCAATCTTAAGTGCCAAAGATATGTTTGGTTCAATTCAGAAGGTTTCTTTGTTTTATTTGAGCTAGAAAGAATGTTATTAGTTTCCTTATGTTGTAGCATTGGTGGGATAGGATTAATAATATATAAATTGTCTTGCAATGTACCAGAACATATAACTCGTTTATTCATCATAATAGAAACATTACGATCCAAACAAACATTATAACCATCCATGGCAAGTTTAGAAACCGAAATTAAATTCCTTCTAAGCGAAGGTACATAAAGACAATTATTCAAAACCAAAATCCTATCATCGCCAAAAGATAATGTAATTATTCCAACTGCAACTACTGCTACTTTCGTAGCATCTCCCATGACCACATATATCTCGCCATCTCTAAGCATTCTGGATTGCTGGAGCCCCTGGATAGAGTTACAAACATGGTCAGTGGCTCCTGTATCTACACACCAAGTGCTCGTAGATATAGCCGCTATATATGTTTCTGTAACTAGAGAAAGAGACATACCAATATTGTTTGTCTTCTTAGGAAGAGGACAATCCTGTTTCCAGTGACCTGACTGCTTGCACCTGAAGCACTTGCCCTTAGGCTTTTTCACACCACCTTGAACTCCCACTATATTAGCAATCTTTCCAGCTTTCTGTGTTTGAGTCTTTTTCTTCTTCTTACCTTTCGGCTTAGATGAAGAAGCTTTCTCGGCCACATTCACTTGAACATTCTGCTTAAAGAGTCCTTCAGCTGCCTGAAGTTCTGTCAGAAGTTCCGCGAGACTATACATCCTTTTGTTCATGGTGTAATTCAAGCGGAACTGCTCAAAACTTTTGGGCAAGCTCATAAGGATGATATCGATATGGGTTTCCCCATCAATATCAGCACCAAGGATCTCCATCTCATTCAGATGAGACATCATCCTGAGAACATGATCCCTTACAGGTGTTCCTTCAGCCATCTGAGTGTTCATTAAAGCCTTCATTGCTACTTGCCTAGCAGCCCTATTCTGTTCTCCAAAAAGTTCCTTGAGATTAAAGAGCATATCTGAAGCAGTGGGAATAGCCTGATGCTGCAAAACACCCGACATTGCTGCCAGAATGTAACATCGCGACATCTCATCAGCCTTAACCCACCACTTATAATACTCCTTCTCACTTTCAGGAGCATCTTCAGCAGGCTGATCTGGCTTGGGTTCATAAGTACGAAATTTGTACTCCTCAGCAGTCAACACTATGTCCAAATTACGTTTCCATTCTATATAGTTCGGTCCAGTAAGTTTGTTATCCTTAAGTATGGTGAATAGTGGATTAAAGCCCATAATGATCTAATCCTGAGAATCATACATGTAGCACATAATCAGATAGTTGCATAAATATTAAAACCTATTGGTTTCCTCTAACAATTAATTAAAATTAATGCACTAATATTTAAACACCATAAGTATCTTGTACGCCACGATGGGTGACATATATACCACTTAAATTCGTTTAAATATTACTTCGGTCCTATTACTAAATAATATGCCACGTTAGGGTGGACTATATATTATTTTTCATAGCTAAGTGTATACCATTATTTAATCTTAAATTACTAAAAAGACCGGATACCACCATTAAATATTTCAAATCAATAATCGATAATAGGATAATTCCCAGATCGGGGGGAGCATTGTCAAGAGGCATCACTTAAGACCCCTTTCTAGACAGAATCATCCTTTCCTTCTATATTGAAAATCTATATTCAATCATTGGCACCCTTCTAATTAATCGAATTCTATGAAACTTGGTACGCCACGTTGGGTGGCATATATACCTTTCAATATTCGTAATTAATTTAAGAAGTTTATCCTAGTAATATCCATAACACTATCTGACACCATAAATCATATGCCACGTTAGGGTGGACTATATACAATTTATATTCGTCTTAGTGTTAAATTACATACAAACAATAATGGAGACCGTGGGATTTAATTCCTAATTAATTCCCTCACCCACTTAGAATTTTTATTTAAAATTGAGAAATTTTATCTAGCATGCATCGCCTTATGTTATTTAATCGCAGTCCACATGTATCAAAATACACAAAACATATAACATAATAGCATGCTATTCATGATTAAAGCATAATAAATAAATACTATGTCCATGTCGTCCTAATTATGTTAAACATGCAATTAAAAAATAATTACACACATAATTAATTAATTAAAGCAATAATCAAAAATCAGTGGAAAAAATTAAAATAAAATTTTACACTATTATGGCCCCTTGAAAAAAAATTCCAGCCCCGTGTTTTGCTGAAAAAAAATTTTCTGCCAAAAAATTGCTGTTGCGCAGCTTGAAGAGGCGTTACAGCCCTGAAACCACTGTCACGCATACGCGTCATGCGTTACAGCCTTTTACAGACCTGTAACGTATTTACAGCCTACGCAACTCCAGTTTTCACTGGTAGGCTGCACCTGCGTTACAGGCTTCTGACCAGAATTTTTTTTCTTTCGCGCGCCTCTTGGTCCTGTTCTGTTTGTTCCCAGACTTCTGTCGTCTTCAACTTCTGTCGACTTGATTCAAAAACAAGTCGAACCAGCAGCCTTTAACAACTACGCAGCGGATAAATTTGTTTCTCCGATTTGATTTCCGATCGCACGTAATTGTTACAAAATACCCAGATCTTAATAAAATCCAACAAACAATTACAAAAAAATAGATCTAATACAAAACTAATTTTGTAAATCTATTCTAACACGATCAACCCTCGTGTTTTACAACCACGATAAACCACGTGGAAACCAAACAAAATAACCACGATTAAACCACGTGGGATCCAAACACATAATTAAAATATACATGGCCATAATAGTGGATAACAACCTGCAAAAAAGAATTATACAAGCCTACCACTATACACATGCATATATAATTACGACATGGACATCGTATCAAAAATCGCAGAACCATTGAACCTAGCTCTTGATGCCAATTGTTGGGACAATCAGATCTTGGCACTGCGATTTTTGATACAATAAATTAACGAGTACGAATAGAAAAGTCACCTACGGTTGATTCCACGCTCTTCTATTGTATTCCCAAATTCCCTTGAGCGAAGTGTGGCCTTCGTCTTCTCAAGTTAACCTCTCTTCCTGCTCCTGGGTGGCTACAAAATTTTTCGACCAGCCCTCGCAAGAAGAGAATAAGAATATATATAGGCTACAATAGGGATCATGGACAATTAGGTTGGGCCTTCTAATTACATCTTGGGCATGGCCCAATGTAATTAAATATTAATTCAATCCACTAAAGAATTAATATTTGCAGTACCTTTCCTAATACCGTAATTTAATTAATTAATTCGGTTCCAATATTATTTGCTTATTAAATTCCCCATGTTTAAAATATCGCATGTCCGTTAATTAAATAAATTACTGATAATTCATTTAATTAATATCTTTTATCCTTGATCATCCACTCAACCTTTATTTAATTATGCCGGAATAAATCCACCTGCAGGGTTTCACATAATTAAATCTTTTTGAGCTTTCAAGGGGACATCATTAACCCGAATATTATCATGACATGGATTCCTTCAATAAATAATATTCACCATATATATTATTTCATCACCCAAAATATAATGAAATAAATCAAAAGAATTATTTCATATATAAATCAAAGCATGTAAATAATATACACGTGTCAATTACTATATCTGGATTAAGAACCTAAGCATTAATAATAACATAGAATCTTAGTTCACCTTCTTAATCAGTATAAGGGAACAATTCTAAATTTGATCCTGTTCAATATACACAAAGTATACTAGTATTATTTATTAGTCAATATAAACTAATCTAAATAATACTACAGCCATTCCAGTGGATTGTCTAACTCCACCTGTGCTGTGAACCTTATTATATTATATAAACCGTATTTAATAATCTAATATTCTGTATCCCATTTGATACTAGATTATTCACAATATATAATATTTAGACAACATGTAAACATTTAAATGATTCTCAATAAAATAGGCCAGAAATAAATGTATATACTTCAAATAAATATTTTCAGTATACACCAACAATCAATTCTTGTTGCAGCCTGATAGATGATGGTTCTAGGATTTGTGAACACTTCAGGTAGCCTTGCTGGTTGACCATCCCTTAACTCATCATAGAGACTCTTGTTGTTCTCATTCCTTCTTTCAATAAGTGCAAGGAACACATCCACTTCTGAGTGCTTTAGACCCTGTAGAGTGTTGATGGTTAAGTGCCATATCTTATTCTTTCCTACCATCATTATCTCTTTGAGCCATAGGCCATCAACTCTCCTTGGTACTACAGTGAGATAGTCAATCTGATTCTTCAAACTCCTATGATATGATAGAGCATCACCAGCCTGTTCTCTTGAGACTTTCAGAAACTCCAAGAATGCATCATCATGATAGACATTTGAGTTTGCAATTTCTTGTAGCTTGGCCTCAGTGACCACCTTCACTTCTACTGGCTTGGCACTCTTAGATATGGAGAATGGAGGTTTGTCAGATGGCATACTCCCTGCAACCACTGTGGTTGTGATAGATTGCTTTTGACCACTGGGAGTAGTGATGTGCACAGTTGGTAGAGTGACAACTGGCAGAGAAGTAGGAGGCTCATCAACTTTATCTTTTCCTTTGCCAGGCACATGAGTTAAAGATTTTGAAGCTCTTTGATGGCCACCCTCATTGAACTTGATGCCCTTTTCTAGTGGTCTCTCCCCCTTTGTTGGTTTCTCCCCCTTTGTATTTCACCTTGAAATCCTCTTCTCCCCCTTAGGCTTGTTGTCAGGCACAGGGGCTGTAGGAGTGACCTTTGGGGTTGAAGATTCTTCAGGTAGAGGGAGACCCGTGTGCTTCATCATTGCAGACAACATTGATTGTTGATGTAGAAGAACATCAGCTGTGGTGGTGGCTTGAGTGTTCAACTGCTCAGTAAGAGTTTGTACCTTGTCTGTAAGATGAGTATTAGACTGAGTGAGAGTAGCTACCTCCTTTTCAAGTGCATCTACCTTGCTGAACAATGCAGTAGATTTGAAGCCAGACAGGGATTGTTCTTTAAGTCTCTGCACTTCAAACCTAGACATCTCATGCACAGGGACCTCAGTGACCAGCTTGTCTCCATATTGATTTGAAAAGAGGGTCCTGAGCATGGCATTGGCCTCAGTTGTCTGATCAGTGAGATTTTGGAATTTGTGCCCCAGTCCTGTGATAGCATCCTTGAGAATAGCCAAACCATTGTCCATCCTGGTGCATGTAGCCTTGCATGCCAAAATGTCCTTGATCACAGACTCCAACTTAGGAAATTTGGCATCGAAGTCCCTCTTTAGTTCTCCCACTTTTAGGGCTGTTGCATCACATACCTTGTTGACTTCTGATTTGACACCTTTACCCAGGTAGTGTGCAGCCTTGAGGAATCCCTTGTATGAGTCATTGATGGCTTCATACACTTCACCAGGAGTTAGGGATTTAACATTTTAGCCCAGTGAAGTGATGTACTCCTCCCTCAGATACTGTAAGGCTTCATTGAGAGTGATTTCATTAGTTCCTTGCATCCAGGCATCTACATTGCCATCTCTCTCAACATCATCAAGTATCTTTGTTTTCTGCATCTCTACATCATCTCTATGGCAGAGCAATATTGCTTCATAATCTGGATTTGGCACATTGGAGGTGACCAAGTTCTGGGCTATCTTTACAAACTCAGGAATCTGATCCACAACTAAGCTTTGAAGTGCTTCAACCATCAATTGTGGTGGAACAGATCCTGATCCTGAAGCACTGTCATGTTGCACAGGCTTCAGCCATTGTGACAGAAAGTCAGAGCTAGAGCTAGGCAAGCTAGACTCCTCAGTTACAGATGCAACTTCTATAACCGGATGGAAAGACTCTACTATTGTTGTCTCCACAGGAGTGGGATGAGTTACAACAGTAGTTGACATAGGCACAGAGTCTCTAGTTAAAACTAGTGAATCCTCTGTGTTTGTGATGGTGTCATTAGGAGATGCCCCAGCATGCATTCCCTGACCATCTAAATGTGGTACCTGGGTGGTGAGCAAGGTGTCATGCACCAAGTCACTTGAATCCATTGGCTCATCAAGAGAAAAGAATTCTTGATGATCAATGCCTTGCTCCTCAATTGCTTGAGTTGCAGGCTCCAAAGAAATATGAGTGGTAGATTCTGGAAGAGAAGTGTGTTGTAGATTAGATTTTGGCAACTCCCCCTGAGAGATAGAGGGAGTTTCAATTGTGATGTGCTCTCCACTCAGTGTTGTGCCAGCTTATCACTCCCATGTGCTGACTCTGTACAAATAGGTGCATTGGGGAGGATGCTTGATTCTATAGATGCACCCTGTTGAGAGGATACATCTAGTGAGCTGTTTGCCCCTGATTTTACAACTTCAGCCATTTGGGTGACTGAAGAGGTGGTTTTAGACTTCTTCTTCTTCTTCTTCTTTGGCCTTAGTAAGGGTGACTCAGGTTCCTCACTTTCTATACCTAATTCTACAGCCAAGGCTGCTTCAGTTAAGATTTTTAGAGGTTCAGAAGCAACCTGTTTTCTCTTCTTTTTACTAACATCACCCTTTTGAGAGGATGATGCAGTTGGCTCTGTGTTTGGTAAAGTGTTTGGCTGAGAGGTTTGGTTAGCAGGCCCTGGGTTAGCATTTTGCTCTACTTGCTTGGGCCTAGCTAACTCAGATTTTGAGGCACATATTGGCATGTTGTGGGGGTAAGTCCTAAATAAACTCTCCATAAGGGGAGTTATTTTGAGTCTTACATCCACATCATTCCTAGTCTCGAAGCTACCAAAAATGAGTTTGGTCATGGATTTCGGATAGCCTATTCTATTTTTGTCTAACCCAGGCAATTCAATCAATTTAGCATCTATGAAATTAAGTACAGATTGAATAAAGCGAGGGAAGAAAATTTCATTACCTCTCTTGGCTGAGTTCTTACCAAGTCTCCCATACAATTATTGCATTATGATCAAAACAACATCAATCTTTCTCCCATATGCTAGAGCATAGCCTATTTGTTGAACAGGTGTGCTGATTTGATCAAAGCTGGGCTTCCTTGCTGTGAAGACTTGAAGAAGAGTGGCAAAGACATAGCTCCATTTTTTCCTCAAGTACTTCCTATTCAAATTTCAAAGCTTGATTCTATCTGAGTAGTTGATAAAATCAAAGAAGTCTTCCAATTCCTGATCAGTAGCTTGACTGTCATACACTCCTTGTTGTAACCCCAGTGCTTGATTCATGTCTTCAGTAGTGATGGTGATTTCCTTGTCCTGAATCTTGCAATAGATTATGTATGAAGTTATTGCATTCTCTAGGGCCACGACCTCCACAGTAGCAGTTCTCCAAAACTGTTCTAGTAGGTCTAGATACAGAGTTGGGTTGGCTGAGAGTGCATCCTTGATGTATGATTCAGCCATCCATCGAACGAAGCAATTAAAGTTTGCATTGGGTGCTTCAACATCGTTGGTTATTGCTATGAAATTGGTGTGGGTAGGAATTGTGAGTTGGGTATTTACCATTGTTACACAGAGAGATGAGAAGAGAATGAAGGTTGAAGAAGAAATTTAGCTTTTGACGTTAGGGTTTTCAGAGGTTTTGGAACTTTAGCTGCCTAAGAAATTGAATGAAATGATTTGAACAGTTGTGGAATTGAATATATGTGAGTGACTTGAGTTGTCGATTAGATATAAGTCTTGTATCGACAAGTCAGTCATTCGAGAAGTATAAAACAACTATTCGATAAGTCAAGAAAGGCTTATTCGATATCTCAAGCAGTTTGTAACTCATAGCTGGCAGTTATTTAACTCAGAAAATAATTCTAAGCTAAATAAAATATGTTTTTATGAGCGAAATAAAATTTTGAATATAGATCCAAAATGCGATTAAGTGTCAGCGAAACATCAGCCTTTTCAAATGATTCGATAACTCAAATATAGTATTCGAGAACTCCATCACTAGAGAACTAAAATACTCTATTCGAGAACTCAGAGTGTGCTATTCGATTTCTCTAAAAGACACTATTCGAGAACTCAAGAGGGTTCTAGATAGGCCTATTCGAGAACTCGAGCCATGACATAACAATGAACCATTCGAGAAGTCTGACTTATCGAGCTATACTTTTCACTCATAAAATTCAATTTTCACTATCTCTTAAAATTTACCAGAAATATTCACTGAAGAATATTCTACCAAATTAAATAGTGATTCTCTCAAAATTTCACAGAAATTTCAAGCTAAAGATGTATGATTTTCAACAAATGCAGCATTCTAGAATATTTATAAATCATACTCCAGCCAATACTTACTTCAAAAATATTGAGCATTTGATAAAGTAAGTATTTACTGCTGCAAAAATCTAGTTGATATATTCACTTAGCCAGGATTTGAAGAATTCAGCATTCCAATCTCACTAACCAACCTTGTGAAGGTGGCTTCATCTAATGGCTTAGTGAATATGTCAGCTAGTTGTTTTTCTGTGGGAACATAATGTAACTCAATGGTTCCATTAGTTGCATGCTCTGTTATGAAGTGATATCTGATGTCAATGTGCTTTGTCCTAGAATGATTGACAGGATTGGAAACTATAGAGATTGCACTTGTGTTGTCACACATGATTGGAATTCTTTCCAACACAAGTCCATAATCTCTAAGTTGGTTTCTGATTCAAAGCACTTGAGCACAACAACTTCCAGCAGCTATGTACACAGCTTCAGCTGTGGAAGTTGACACAGATTGATGTTTCTTGCTGTACCAAGAGACTAACCTTTGTCCAAGAAACTGGCAGCTACCTGAGGTGCTTTTCCTATCCACTCTGCATCCAGCATAATCAGCATCAGAATAACCAACCAGATTGAACCCTGTGTCCTTAGGATACCATAACCCCAAGTTTGGTGTGCCCTTCAGATATTTAAAAATCCTCTTAATTGCTGTCATATGTGATTCCTTTGGATTTGATTGAAACCTTGCACACAAGCATGTTGCAAACATGACGTCTGGCCTACTAGCAGTGAGGTAGAGTAGAGAACCAACCATGCCTCTGTAGATTGAAATATCTACCTTCTTGCCCTTAACATTTTCATCTAACTTGGTGGCAGTGGCCATGGGTGTCTTTGCAGGTGAGCATTCTTCCAAGTCAAATTTCTTCAATAGATCATTGATGTACTTGGTTTGACTTATAAAAATGCCATCCTTCCTTTCACTAACTTGCAGCCCAAGAAAGAATGTTAATTCTCCCATCATACTCATCTCATATCTGCTCTGCATGAGCTTAGAGAATTTCTCACACAGCTTCTCATTTGTAGAGCCAAATATGATATCATCCACATAGATTTGAACTAAGATAATATCATCACCATGTTTCTTGTAAAACAGTGACTTGTCCAGTGTGCCTCTAGTAAATTGATTCTCCAGTAGAAATTGTGATAATGTGTCATACCATGCCCTAGGAGCTTGTTTATGTCCATACAATGCTTTAAGCAATCTGTAGACAAAGTGAGGGAATTGTGGATCCTCAAAGCTAGGTGGCTGTTGCACATATACTTCTTCTTCCAACTCCCCATTCAGAAATGCACTCTTGACATCCATTTGATAAACCTTGAAATTAGAATGTGCAGCAAATGCCAAGAAAATTCTGATGGCATCTAGTCTAGCAACAGGGGCAAAAGTCTCATCATAGTCAATGCCTTCCTGTTGAGAGTATCCTTTTGCAACCAACCTTGCTTTGTTTCTTATGACTACACCATTTTCATCCATCTTATTCCTTAGAACCCATTTTGTTCCAACAATGGTTCTATCCTTTGGTGCAGGCACAAGTTCCCATACTTTGCTTCTTTCAAATTGATTTAGCTCCTCTTGCATAGAAATTATCCAATCAGGATCCAACAATGCATCATCAAGTTTCTTAGGCTCAACTTGGGATAGAAAGCAACCATAGAGACATTCATTTAGAGTTGCCCTCCTTGTCCTCACTCCTGTATTTGGATCTCCAATTATCTGATCTGCATTATGTGTATATCCCATTTCCTTGTATGTTCAGATTGATTTCTCAGCCTTGATGTTGCTTCATCATCCAGATCATGATCATTTACATTTCCTCCCCTTGTGAAGTTGCCACTAATCACAGGTGTGTCTTGGATGCTTGTTTCTTCATTGTTGGTTGACACAGGTTCTTCATTCACTTGAGTTTGTTGGATTGTGGGCTCAAATTCAGTTTCAATCTCCTCATCAGAATCATCTAGATTGTCAAACTTCAAAGGATCTTTATCTTTATCATTGGCTTCTTCTAATCTAGGTAGTTTGCTGTCATCAAATGTCACATCTGTGCTTTCCATAACTTTCTTTTGACTGATGTCATAAACTTTGTATGCAATTATTTCCATAGAGTAGCCAAGAAAAATTCCTTCAAATGCTTTTGCATCAAACTTTCCAACATATTCTGAATTGTCTTTTAACACAAAGCATTTGCTTCCAAAAGTATGAACATACTTTAGAGTAGGTTTCTTTCCAGTCATCAAGTTGTAAGGTGTCTTTCCAGTGTTTTTGTTGATGAGGGTTCTGTTTTGGATATAGCATGCAGTGCTCATAGCCTCAGCCCAAAAACATGTAGGCATCTTTGGATCAAGTAACATTGTTCTAGCAGCCTCAATCAGAGTTCTATTCTTCCTCTCAACAACTCCATTTTGTTGTGGAGTTCTTGGAGCTGATAATTATTGAGAAATACCATTCTCTTTGCAGAATGCTTCAAGCATGGCATTTCTGAACTCTGTTCCATTATCACTTCTTAATGCAATCACACTTGCATTGTTGGCCTTTGCTTTCTTGTCAATTTTCTTTATATGCTCAATGATTACTTGTGGAGCCTCATCCTTTGATGGTAGAAATTCTACCCATGTATACCTTGTGAAATCATCAACCATCACTAGAGCATACTTTTTCCTTCCGAGTGACATAATATTGACAGGCCCAAACAAGTCCATATGAATTAGTTGTAGGGGCTTGGTTATTGATGTCACTGTCTTTGACTTGTGGCTTGATCTTTTCATTTTTCCCTTTTGACAAGCCTCACACACTCCTTCTTGACAGAATTCAAGTGTGGGCATGCCTCTCACTAACTCCCTTTTGACTAGAGAATTAATGCCTTTGAAGTTCAAGTGTGATAGCTTCTTGTGCCACAGCCAACTATCTTCATTTGATGCTTTTGAGTAAAAGCAACAAATTTTGTCCTTGTTTGCAGAGTTCATATTGGCTACAAACAGGCTTCCTTTCCTTACTCCAGATAGAGCAAAGTCACCAGTCTTCTTGTGGGTGATCAAACATTCATCTTTGTCAAAATTCACTTTGAAGCCTCTGTTAGTAAATTGACCAACACTCAGTAGATTATGCTTGAGCCCCTTGACCAGTGCTACATTTTCAATGATGACATTTCCAATTTCCAACTTGCCATATCCCAGTGTGTTGCCAATGCTGTCATCTCCAAAAGCAACCATTGGGCCAGCCTTCTCCTCATACTGTGATAGCAGGGCCATATCACCAGTCATATGGTTTGAGCATCCACTGTCCAAAATCCACATGACCTTCTTTTCACTTTCTTTGCCCTGCAAACACAAAGGTATTACTTCTCCTTTGGTACCCAAACAAGTTTGGGTCCATGTGGCTTAGCAACAGTTTTATCATAAACAGCATGCTTATCAATTTTCTTGATGTTAGTCTTCTTGTCACTGTTAGAAGTCTTAGCATCAGGGTTCTTAGACTTAGGTGACAGAGGTACCTCCTAACTTTAGGAGGACTTGAAGACTTTGTTCTTGTGTAGTGTGTGTGAACATTGTGACTGATGTAACCTTCCATGAATTATCTTCTCAAATTAAAACAACTAGTCATTACATTCATGTTACATGGCATACAATCAATTTTATCACAAAAAGGAGAGTCTCTATGTCTTAAAGGCACAGAGCAATCATAGAATGGTTTAGCACACTACCAGATGGTTTCTTGCATGCATGAGTTAAATGATTAGTGCTAAAACAGTTTTGACAAACTTTCCTAGGGGCATTTGGCACATAAGCATAATTGTTGTCCTTGTTAATTCCCAATTTTCCATTCCTATTTTGTTTCTTTTTAGCCACTTTCTTCTCAAACTCATTATTCCCAGCTGAAACAAACTTCACAAATTTCTCAGGTCTAGGTCTACCTCCTACTGGCTCCTTGGCTTTATTTTTGACATTCTCACTCTTAGAGGATGCTTGTTGTTCATTTGATTGTGCCTTATCTTCATCATCCAACATTTGGTTAATGAGTAAGGCATCCTCATCAATCTCAAGTGTTGGTGTTAAATATTGGGGTCTCAGCCTTTTTCAAAACCTGAGGCACTTCCTCTTGAACAACAATGTCATCTTCAATGACTGCATAGCCTTTCCTCTGTTTAAGAGTGTCATAATCAAGTCCAATGGCAGCCTTAGGTCTAGCTAGATTTTTCTCATGGTAGGACTACAATAGACTAGAGGAATTCTTAAATGTTTTCAATTTAAATTCATTTTCAGCTAGTTCATCCCTAAGAGCTTTCTCAACTTGACTAGCACATAGAACCTTATTCTTTAGATATTCGATTTCTTGTTTAAGGTTTTCTACTTGCATAGCAGTTAGTTCTAGTTCCTCATTTCTTTTGTTCAACAGTTCATTCTTAGTAGACAGTTTAGCAATTTCTTCATTAGCAGCAGTCATACTAGTATGAATATTGAACATCTCAACAGATAGTTGTTCAACCATAGATTTGTATTCAGAAACAGACATGTCTATGGTAGTGAGGGATGGTACCTGAGAGTCTGATTCAGATGGTTCTTCCTTGGCGTTGGCCATCAAGGCATAGTTGCAGAATTCTTGTTCTTCTCCATCACTATCAGAATCATCCCAACACTTCCCTTCAGCTATGTAGGCCTTACCTGGTGTATGCTTCTTTAGCAGAGCCTCATACTTAGCTTCAAGCTCAAGAAACTCCTTATCCTTTTTTTTAGGCTTCTTGCATTCACTGGCAAAATACCCTAAGTCATTGCATCTATAACATCTCACAGATGACCTATCCACATTGCTGGTTTTGAATCTGTTTTTGTTTGCTTTCACAGGTGCCTTGCTCTTGTTGAATGAGTGATGTTTGGGAATTTTCTAGCCATAAAAGCATATGAAGTGTTTTCCATGGCATCCAACTCTTCAAGAGTGTAGAACTCATCTTCTTCCTTTTCATCAACAGGTTCAGTCACTTCTTCTTTAGTTTCTTCATCATCTACTATCTCTTCTATTCTCAGCTGACTTGTAGATGCTTCCAGGTCTTGAACTGATTTGTTGACAATCAAGGCACAGGATGTGTTTATCATTCTGCCTTGGTTGGCTTGGATAGCCCTCTTCTGAAGCAACTCAAGCTCATGAGTCTTTAAAACCCCATAGAGCACATCATATGTGACTTTGTTCAAATCTCTTTCTCTTAGAGATATGACCCTTTGCTCTAGATGGTTTGGTGCAGATAGTAGAAACTTCATGTTTAATTCCTTAGTGCTGTAAACCTTCCCATTCATTTGAAGCTCAGTCACCAGCTTGTGAAATCTCTCAAACATATCAGTAATACTTTCTTTGGACTGTGCCATGAAAGCCTCATACTGTGTGACCAGTATCTATTTCCTATTCTCTCTTACCTCTTCTGTCCCTTCACATAACACCTCGATGTGGTTCCACATGTTCTTGGCTGATGTGCATGATGCTATGTTGGCAAACATCGACATATCCATGGAGTCTATGATCAGCAACATGAGATGACTGTCTAGGGCAACCTTTTCCTTCTCTGAGTCCGTCCATTTGGATGGCTCTTTTGCAACATATGATCTAGGAATGACTATTGTGCCCACTGTATATTCAGCAATTTCTTGTTGTGGTACAAATGGACCATTCTTGAGGATGTCAGGGTAGAGAGGATTGGCAGCTTTGATGAACAACAGCATTTTTATTTTCCATAGGTTGTAATTCTCTTTGTCGAACTTAGGGACCTTTACCGTACCTGTAGTCTTTGGTGTATTCGAACTCATGATCGTTTTCTGTTTAGATTAAACAGCCTGCTCTGATACCACTTGTTGAGTATTGCATACAGTAAAAGAATACAGAGGGGGGGTGAATGGATTCTTGAACTTTTCTTTGTTCTTGAATCTTTGCAGCAAGATATGTGTTGAGTGTGTGAGATATGTAAGTGCGGATAACAAAGACAAACACAACACAATATCACTTTAATCTAATATTTTATTACATAAAGATTTTACTACAATCTGTGAATACAAATGATAGTATTCTCAGCTACATTTTTCTCAGAGAGATATTTCTTGTGATGTATATGAAAAACTTATCTCTTATCAGCTAAGGAAGTGAGGTTGTATCCTTATAGACATGGATATACCTACTTACTACAAATAAGGTAGGTAAACAAAATACTTTCCAGTCTGTCTATCTCATTTGAGTAAGAGTCCAAACGGCTACAGATTTGACTTTGCAAAGCCTGTTCAGATCCACTTCTTTAGCTCTTTGTCCCTTTGTCTTATCTCTCCAAGCTTCTTTGTAGGCTTTCCAATGTGCTTTATAGTACATAGTCAAATAAAGCGTCTTGGCTTGGTGCAGGTTTCTGACTTGTACAATTCTTCAGTATTTTGTCTCCAAGAATGTATTCGATAAGTGGCTAAGTGATTGATTCGAGAACTCGAATTGACTTAATCGATAACTCTGAGTTCTCGAATAGTGTTATATTGACATATCGAATCACTTCTCGAATAGCTCTTTTCTCTCGGACATCTTGAGATATGGAATAGAGTATTTTGACATATCGAATCCCTGAGATGTCGAATAGCTTCTTTAGTCCTTGAGATATCGAATAGAGCATTGACTTGTTGACTCTTAGAGAACTCGAATGATGCTTTGACTTGTTGACTCCATGAGTTCTTGAACAGAGTAATAGACATATCGAATCTCTGAGATGTCGAATGAGATATCGAACAGTGTATTCAGAGATATCGAATAGTGTCTTCTGAGATATCGAACCCCTGACTTCTCGAATGCTAGACTTCTCGAATAGACAAATGTACTTCTCGAATTGGAACTTAGGCAAATTCTTCATTTCTTCAAATTCCAACTGTGATTATTTGGCAGTCTTTATCTCCTTGCTTGAGGCATGAACCTTGGAACTTCTTTCAAGCATTATTCTTGACTTAATAAGTACAGTTACACAGCTAGAATTTGATGCCTATTACAAGTACAAAACCAGTAGAAACTCTACAACTAGAGGTTCCCTCAGTTAAGAATTCATGTAAGTAATGCATAGCATTACAAGCAACTTAGGCTTGTTATTAGATGTATTCAGGCATGCCTCTGTGACTAACAGGATGATTTTTTTGACACCATTTGCAAAGTGATTGCTAACACTGTAAAAGGGAACTTTAATGTTTTACCTGCCTTAATCCAAAAAATTGGTTTTGCGATTGTTAACAATCGTAGGATTAAATTTGGAAGTCTACTTTGGAAAGTCATTGTTCATCGCATTTCTGTTGCTAAAAAGAATCATGATAAGGGTAATAAAGTTGTTTGTTATTACTCACACTTTTTGACTTTGATCTTTAATCGTCTTGTTCTCGAAACAGTCAGAGCCCAATTCCAGAATGACCATTCTGTTGTGTCTGGTAGACAAACCAAAAACCTATACACTTACCTAGACACTAAGAATAAGTTTCCAAATGTTCCTGTGCTCATAACACCTTACTTGTCTAATTTCATAAACTTAAGGGTGATACCCGCACCTGTGCAACCTGAACCAGGTCCTGAGCCACCAGTTCTTGAGCAACCTGCACCAGTCATTGAGCAACTGTGTAACACCCCCAGATCCGGGGTCCGGGATCCGGTGGTTACGGTTTCCAATTCTGTCCACAACAATTGAACTTTCCTTAACATAAAATAAATTACGTCTCTATAACCCACACAACAATATAAAACACACCCGTTATAGTCCCAAAGATGAAATCAGAGTAACGATCAAATTTTTATTAATCACATTATGAGTTCTTACAATCCAAAAGAATTTCAATATAATACATACTCTTTGCCATCCATTTACATAAGTCATACTATACCATATTCTTGGTACTGAAAGAATAAATATACCCTACCAATAGCTTCTTCTTCAGCTCTGGTAGTCTCATCGTCCTCGCCCGCGTCGAGTGCGCCTTGTGCGAGTCATCTGGTCTAGCTGTTGTTGTGATATAATAATAAAGCAAGGGTGAGCAATAGCCCACCAACAATAATATATAACTGAACGATAATGTATAACAGTTCAAAAGTATCTTTCAAACCATTTGCCATGCATTTACGGAAATGATGCCAGTATAATATGAACGATGAAGTTACAAGGTAACTTAAAGTATTTGTTTGTAGAAATATCTGCTACATCAAAGTAAGCGAGATATTCTTATTGTTATTAAGAAGAGGAACTTGCAAGAAAAGGTTGCAATTCCAGTTATGACCCTTTTCCAACTCTGCCAACAATAATCATGTTGCAGGAAATAAATAAATTTGGATGATGAACCAATGATGGAGTATTCACCGCGCCCGCTGTTCCAATCTTGATGATCAGTCGAGATCGTACAGCTCAATTTAGATTTACTACCGGTAGAAGGAAGAACTGACGGCTTTACTTGTATACCGCCTTACTAGCTCTCCCCGGCCAACGGTTGGGCCAAAGGGGATGGACCGGCGCTACTCGGCCTCTTACACGACTCCTAGTTCAAATAGAATTCATGATTCTGAATGTAACGTTCGTCCCCCTTTCCCCAAGTATAATACTTGTTGATAAGACTCCACAAAGTAGTCGTATCTAGTTGGAAAGGAAAATTTACCAATAAC
This sequence comes from Saposhnikovia divaricata, assembly GCA_036435485.1. NCBI lineage: Eukaryota > Viridiplantae > Streptophyta > Magnoliopsida > Apiales > Apiaceae > Saposhnikovia > Saposhnikovia divaricata. Next base: position 128,243,506 of record CM071594.1, on the reverse strand, counting down.
TCCCAAGCTATTACTTGGTAACGGATATCAACTTGTTCCAGTGATCTTACCCCTCGAAAGATGAGAAGGTAAGCAACGACTTAATAAGTCAACAGCACCCGAGTTGCGAGTGAAGGGAATACTTTATGACCGGGAAGTCGACAAGATAAATAACATTTTCCAAGTAAGGTTCCCTTATTATTAAGGAGATAGACTCAAAGAAGAATGATGTCTGAGAACCCTTCTTGATATAAGATTAATAATAATATGACTTCGAAATATTTTCTGTAATAATCGAAGAAGATATACCTTATCGAGATTATTCTAAGTATGGAATAAATATCCAGAGAATATTTATTGAGTTAAAATATTTAAAGAATATTTGGGAATATGAAAGAATATCTTTAATCAGAGTATTTCTCAAAATAATCCCTGAAGAAATATCAGGAGAATATTTATTGAATAAATAAATATTTAAATGAATATTCAAAACAATATTCATTAATTAATAAGACCTGAAAAGAATATTTAAGGTAATATTCATAATTAATTAGGAATTTAAATGAGTATTCAAAAGTAATATTCATTTAATGAATAATATCCTAAATGAATATCAAGTAATATTCATTTAGTAATCCAAGCCTTAAGGAATATTCGAGATAATATTCGATAATTAAATCAAGCTTCAGATGAATATTAAAATAATATTCATCAAGTATTTAATATCTTAAATGAATATTCAAAAGTAATATTTATTTAATAAAATAATATTCTAAAAGAATATCCAATTAATATTCATTTAATAGTCTCATCTTTAGAAGAATATTCGAAATAATAGTCGATAATCAATTCGACTCTGAATGAATATTGAGAAATATTATTCGTTGAATAGTTACGTTCAAATAATTATTTGAAGTAAGGATCATTAAATAAATAATCTCGACCGAATATTCAAATAGTATTCGTCGCCTGAATAATAGAAAATATTTACTTAAATATTTTCTTCCGAGGTAATCTCGATATATCAAGGAATATTGACTCCCGGTCTATATTTGATTAATAAGATGTATACGCCCTTCTATGAGGGTCTTACAATAACCGGCTTATAACTGATATATAACTATCTAGCTTATAAGCCAACAATAACCTTCAGGGAACAAGTATATCAATTCAACTTGAAAGTAGGCATGCATGCAATGGCATATGTATATCAGCAATCATATATATATATTTATTCAATCACAACAACAGCCTAAAAGAAGGGAATTGAAACTTGCCTGGTAGTCGAGTACGGTAAGGGGTAGTGGTAGCGGGTCCCGGTTCAGCTTGGTGATCTATAAATAGCCAAGGCATTCGGGATTAATCACTTAACATATTAAAAGTTAAGTTATTCTTAAATCGAAACACGTTCTCAAGTTATCTCGTTATACCCCTTTTAGTGGATTACTTATTCTCACTGATCCGACCCGACATTCGTTCGTTAATACGACATGTCACTGCACTTATACTTGGGACATACTTAAGTCATATGAGTTCTAAGGTTGATCGTTACGAACCAATATTATACTCCGAGTTTTATCGCCCGTTTTCTAAGTGTTTTACCGAAGTTATAAAAGAGTCGTCTTTTAGGGGTTCGTTCGCGTTTAACCTCGACTCGAACATTTTTAATAAATCAAAAAATGATCCTTTTGACATACAGTTTTCTTTCACGCCTTCCTTTTTACCTCTAGTATTTATTTACCAAGATTCGCCATGACGTTACATTGTTTACGAGGGTTCAATTACAGTTACGAACTTTCGTTTACGGATTCGAACTACTTTTAGTAATTTGGTCATAAATCCTAAACCGTAAGTCCGTTTCACGTGATCTTTATATCAAAACGAAGCTTAGAACATTACCTATCCTATCATGGCAGATAAGGTCTCTGGACAGTAGGGGTTCGACATGGAAAATGGCATACAAAACATGGTATTGCAAAATTGGGCATTATAACGGCTGTAAATCGAATATCTACTAATTTCGAATCTTCCCATAAACATAGTATCCAACCCAAACAACATGTACATGACTTATATACATGAACTGAGGCCAAGCAATGCCTTTCCGTTCATCTAGCTATTTACATCATTAATCCAAAATCCATACATAATCATGCTTATAATCTTAACATAACCATAACTAAGTTATAACTAGCATAAACATGCTTAAATCTCAAACAAGGGTTAGGGTTTCAAGAGCTTTATACCTTCCTTGGAGTGTGTAAAGACCTTTCTAAGCTTTGCATAGTCCTTGTATACCCATAACCAAGCTTAGATCATCCTAGAAATCAAGAAAATCAAGAGTTGTTCTTGAAAATCACTATTCACCCTAGTCTTTGATGATTTCTTTGAAAATGGAAACAAGAGAGTTTGGCTTTGAAATTTTTAGGGGATCACTTTCAGGAAATGTAAGACTCACCATAATTTTTACAAGATCAAGAGATGGTGGGAAGAGGGGTTTTGATTTTGGAATTAAGAGCATAAGCCGAATGGTGTTTTTCAAGGGGGGAAGAGTTGCTTGGTTTATGTTGTTTTAATCTCATCCACTCTCATCTATTATCAAGATAATATCTTGTATAAATTCACTTTATTAAAGTGATGAGGTGTTGGATGAGGAAATACCATGACAAGTGTTGAAAATGTGATGGTTTTAGCCTAACTACATGGTTGCCTTGCTAAGTACTTAGTTGCATTCTCTAGGGTGCTAGTTCCTTGATTCTAGTTTGGTTACTAGATATTTTATGCTAGTAGCTTGCACAAGACTCTTGCTTCCTCTGCTTGTTTCTGTGTCCGGTTATTGCCCGTTTCGATTGATCGTTTGTAGGAATATTTCACGGATTTCTAATTAAGGTTTACCGGGAATCCTCTTTAATAATAATACTTTCATTCTCCATCTTTCATTCTAACTTTCCAATTTATATTCCTTAAATCCATTCGTTAAATACTTAAGGCTATCAGTGTCCAGGGAACTCTCGGAGAAAATAAAAGTGCGGTTTTTCAGAATCCGACAGCTTTTACATACACTTATTTTCCCCCTGGATCACTAATACGAACTCGGAAATCCGTTCCGAATACTTCTATATAGTGTCGTCTCATATTATTATATACTCCCACCACAACACTATTCATTCTGTATTCTTTACTTGTTCTCTTAGGGTGGTACAATTGTCCGTATTCTCTTTCGATCGTTCCTTATCCTTTTTACGGAACTACTGGATTAATCGTTACCGATCTAGATGACATGAGAATATTCTCCTGCTTGAAATTTCCATATCTTATTCCCTTAGAAGATAGATTATTCTTACCTATGTTGTTACCCTTTAGCATTCTTCAAGACATAGAAATAATAAAGTCAAATTCCATTCATTCTTTCCAAATATCAATTATTACATTGTAGCCATAACCACTCCTCAGTGGTTTCCTACCTTCAATCTTAAATCAAATATAATAACATCCCAAAATATCAAATCCTCAAAGTTAATATCTCAATTCTTGGATTATAATAATATTTAATCCACTGTCCGGTCAAATATTATACCGAAAAGAATTTGGAATTTCTGAATTCCGATCGTCTCTGCATTCACTTATTTCCTCCGCGTATTACTAATATGACTTCGAAACATCCATATCACGTCCCGTACATAGGGTGGAGTGAAAAGTTTTCCAACTTACAAAATCACTATTCATCCACCAAATTACTATGCACGTACAGGAAACACTATGCACGTACGGGAAACACTATGCACGTACTCATTTCCCTTCAAGGATCCATTAGCTCCTTCCTGGATGGTAGATTATTCTTATCTAGGTCCTCAACCATCGAATTACTCTATTCTGACAATATACCAATGCATCAGGATCATTGTCCAAAGCAATATCCATTCATTACAATCATTGTTCTTTGAAACCACCATTCATTAGAGCTGGTGACCTTGTTATTGGAATCATTGTTCCTCATTTTATCATTACTTAATAAAAAGTTTTAATTATATCCAAAATTTGGGGTTCTTACAGTCTCCCCTCCTTAAAAGGATTCCGTCCCGGAATCAGGTAGGAAGCAAAGAGTCGTTTGCCTGTCGTTCACTCTTTAGCTTCCCGGTCAATTCTTAGTCGTTCTACCCTTCCTCAGCACATCTTCTAGTGCTACCATTCATACTTTATCCTTTTTCCATCAACGTTGCTACTTTTCGTACAACTCACTATCCGGGTTATACTCTTACTCAGTCTTATCCTTATTGATACCTGCAGTAACATTGGTATCACTATCACCCTACGATTTGGAGGTAACCTCGCTCGTACTGTGCATTTCCTGATCGCTTTAATCTTCGCAATCTCGATCAATATAGAGAAGTGGAAAGATTTATTGAGAGATCACTATGATCAATTGAACATTTGTTATATTGCATAGTTAGTACAGAAGGGGGCCAGCCTTTAGTACTTGACAAGCAATTAAACAAGTCATGGCATTCCACTTAGACTTCTATCACATAGACAGATAGTCACGTAGCAGTACCTCCCCTCCTAAAAGGGTTGTTCTTCTCAATTCATAAAGAAGATGAATAAGAGAGAGGAAGAGAAAAGAGTTCTAAAGGATTATAGAAAGCTTTCATGATTGTAGAATATCGTACTCAGAATTTTACCTCTGAACTATAGAGGTTCATCAAAGAAGAAATTAATCATAATTATATCCAGTACTATTTGATCACAATCTCACGTGTCAACATATCTTGCTGCTTTGTCCATTATTCTATGGACAAATACTCTTGTTCAATCTTAGCGATACTCACATTCGGGAAGTCCTTCAACCTTCCAGGTTAAATCTTAGATTTCTCACTTGATATCATTATTACTGACATCCCATATCATGTTACTAGCTTTTCATAACTATAATATTGACACTATCAGGTTGTCATCCTGAGAATTCATTAGAAAACCCATTCATAACATTCCTTGCTTCTCATTCCGTAGTTGCTTCCCCAGCCTTTTCTTTATCAATCACATCCTTCTTATTAGCTGATTCTTACTCATTTCTATTATTTACTTTCACCTTCACCTCTTTATTGAGACACCTTTTTGCACTTGGTACCTCCTTATCGGTATTCCGTCTCATTTATTCTATAATCATCACGTTATTTCCAATTTAAACTTTCCGAAATGAATCTGGCCCGATTCCTTTAACTTCGATTCATATAATCTACTTCTGCCAACCTTGTTTCTCATTACTTGTTCTTTTCTATCCGTGGTTTTCCACAGGTTGTCTTTCGTAAGTCAGACCAGGTCGTATATCTACATGCTCGTACTCCTATCATCTGTTGAACATCTGCATTTTACTGGCGTAGCCTGGCCACATGAAAACCCGTTATGACCGTGCTATAATTTTGGGGGTAAGGCTGGCTCGAATACCACCGTCCGAACACTTTAAACTCTCAAGTGGCCCAATAAGTCTTGGGCTCAACCGCCCTTCCCTCCAAGTCTCATTAATTCTTTCTACGGGAATACGTTTAGCATCACGAATTATCAACCTCATATTCTCTATCTTGTTTGTGCAGAAGTACACTAACACAAACTTGCTTGTCATTCATCAACATGCCATTTAGCTTATCAATAGCAGCACTTTCTTTATCTTTACGTTGTCATCTCCTTTCTTAGAAGAATCACCATCGCTTGTTGTTTACGTAGTGCGTTAATAGCTAACCCTACGGGTTTCAAATCCCTTAGGGAGGCAAAGTAATCATTATTCCTTATCCATAAGGAACACTTCCTGAACTTGATGTAGATATAACGTGAAGCAGATAGAATTGCAGAAGAGTTCAAGCATCGCAACTAGGTCCGGTTGATGAAACTATCACTTATGCATCTTCCATAAAAGACTGGAAACTTAACGGTTTACTTCATCAATTTTGTACCATGGTCCTGGTTTGCCTCAAAACGGGACCTTCTAAGGTACGTAACGTGCTTAAGACTCCATCAGGAATCGAATCTTTACTTAAACTATTATTACTGTTAATTCTTGCACAGTCATCAGAAGGAATGTAAATTCCTCCATTCCGATATGACCTTCATGGTCCTTCCAAATATCATCCTGTTTCTTCGGTATGAACATTTGTAATTATTCCTTTATACTTAGATTGTCGGCCACCTCATTGGCCTTTCTTGATGATAATGATTTCTTTTAACCCATGTTTTCTGGGTACATTCCAGCTCAAGTTTTTCTACCTCATTCCCATCACTGTTGGGTTAAAGCATTCTCCCTTAAGCTCTACTGAAGGAGAAAATATAACTATCAGTCATTTCCATAAGTCATTGCTTCCACCTACCCGTGGGAACTTTATCACGTTTATTCTCAATCCTACTTAGGATACTTCTTTTCTTAGTTCTTTCTTTATCTTAGGATAATCTCATTCTTTATAGGTTCAACCCATACTTCCTCAGGGTTTCATACATGCCTCATCTGGCATAATTGTTACGATGTCATACATTCCTTACCAAACTTCCATTTTGAAGTTCGGAATATTACCTTTTTCCTTGTAAGGTTTCCTAGGTCATCCTCATCCTTCCTCCGGTATTTTCTAGGTACCGGGTATATCAAAATGTCATTGATCAATACTCTAATAATTCTATCCATGTTCTTTCCAGAACCCTTTTTAATAATCCTTACCGGTCATTGTTGCCTTAGCAAGTCCAGCTCATATCATCTGAAGTCATAATGTCGTTATTAGGGTTAATGCCATCCCTTGTGCATTCCCTAGGGTTTGTCTTAATTTATGGATATCCTATCCTTAATTCAACTGCCAAGGAATTCTTGTATCTTATAATTGGCGATCAGATCATGTATCCTTAATAAAGGTCTCTTTTCAATCATTCTCATTTGATAATCGATCGGTGGTTTAATGCCACCCTCTTCTTTCAGATAGTTGTCAGCCTATTTGGCCTCAGACAAAATTCCTACAGCATACTGTTCAATTTCTGACCTTTTCTATACCCTCTTCATATACCTTCATTGTTTACTTTCCTCCGTCATAATATATTCATGGTATTCATGATACCCTAACATCATACATCTCAAGTCACTATACTTCCATTTTACTCGAAATCTTGGACAACCATATACACATGAGTCACTTTAGTACGGGTGACCCCATCCCAAAAAGGTCTAGTGAATTCCCAATCAAAACATGGGTTGTTCGGCAGAAGATTCAAACGATCTCATTAATGTTTCCTTTATATCAGAAGCCCTTGCAGTCGGTGCTTTCTTAGAAGCAACCCTGCTTTGTCTTTTCATTGCTGGTCTAGTCACTTTATAATCCGTTGTGACTTGGCCTCAACTGGCCACACATAAAAATATATGATTTTAGGGGTTGGCTAATAGCATTACTTTTCTAGCAATTGCCGGCATAGTGCCTTCTTCTTTGATACCTTTCTACCTTTCCAAAACTTTACTCCATATAAGTCTTAATCGGCTACTCGGCACCGTCTCCGGTCACCTTTCCTCCACTTTTATCTTTTCAACTATTCTTATCAATCCTGCGTGCCACACAAGCTTACCATTCCTGGCATAACAGCCTTTTCATTTAAGTCAATCCTGGAATTTCTCAGACCGGCTGGTTTCTTACTTACATTTCCTATTTTCGTCCAATCTCACTTCATCATTTTATCACTACCGTCGATTGTAATGCTTAGGGTCCGTTTACTAACCCATTTTACAGCATCCTTACCCAAATCACAGGGTTTGCTCCAATTTTTACTCTCTTCCATGACATTCTCTGATAATCAGAAAGACAAGGTTTGCCAAAATTCACCGAATTCCTTTCTAGACTCAGGGAAATTTTGATCAATCTAACCACCTACTGGCAACATTACGGAGACCAGTTTCGAAACCTGAAGAATAGTTCTACGAACCTCCAAGCAGGTGGGATCATAAGCAGTCATAGCTAACGAAATAATCATCATCGGATTGGAAGTTTACCCACTGGAGAGGAATCAATTATATCCATCCCTTAGAAGGGAATCAATAGTTTCAAACTGAAACCTGTCACAACGTCCTGATATTCAATACTACCGAATGTCGGCCTACCTAACCCTTTATGCGAAGCGTCATTGGAAGCACAAAGTCTCCTTTTTCCATTAAGCAATGCCAGCTCTTGGTCATTACCAATTTCACCTTTTAGCTCCAGGAAGATTTTCTCACATTTTTCTCTTTAACTGCTGATCGTATTACTCGATCTATTATAATTCCGTGTCGGAGTAAACTTAAGGTAGCTACTATAATCCATTCAAAGAGAAGAAGGAATTTAATATTCCTCTGAATCACATGCATCTAACGTTTCTGGTTCATCATTTAACTGAGTTGAATTAACTCTATACTCAGTCTCTGGCAGTAGTCTCATTACGAGTTCATCTTGACTCACTAGTCTTATCTTCCGGTAGGTTCTGAGATCATTGTCTTGCTTACTATTTCCTTATATAACTTTACCCAATCATGCTATCACTTCCCAATGTCTTTACTTTCTAAATGATTCATTCATAAAATGAACATTTTCCTTAATAAAACCACCTTATCAACCTCAATTTGGTTCCATAATTTACAACCTACGACACCTGCCTTCTCATGGCGAATTATTACTGACCATATTCATACTAATTCATTTATCAAATGATATGGCACTTACTGCCTCCTTCTCAACTATTCCTAGGGACTCTGCTCCTCGCCCTAAATCGATGTCTTTGATAATCATACTTCCCTCTAGCTCTTTCTTTGTTAAGATGAAAATCTCTAAGGATTCTCATCTTCTTCCGTATAAGATCTCAAGTAATTCTTCCAATCCTTCTTTCTTGCTGGTACTACATCTGGTAGTCCGGCTATGAATTCAACATGCATCTTCAGATCTCTTAATAATATCTCGGTTCTTTATACTCACTTTTCTGAGCACCATTTCTTAATCATCACAGTCATTTTGGCTGCGACCCTCATTACCCATGGGTAAGCTCCTTATCCTAACAAGACTGTCCTTATCTTCTGGAACCTCTTCTGGGTCTCCAGTAGGGTACTCTATCGATTTATCCGCTGATCTTCAGCATATAAAGCATCATCGCGCTGTTTCTCGTATGCCTCAAGGTCAGTCGCCTTACTCGTCGATACGATATCGAGCTAAGTTACTATCATTATACTTAAGAGTTCCCATAAGGGTTTTATATGTCATCACTACATTAAGTAGTCCGACTATGAACTTGGCAAGAGTTCTTATTATCTTATTGAATTTATTGTTTTAACGTCACCTCATCTCTGGGGTTTATAACGTACGCTCTGATACCACTTCTGTAACACCCCCAGATCCGGGGTCCGGGATCCGGTGGTTACGGTTTCCAATTCTGTCCACAACAATTGAACTTTCCTTAACATAAAATAAATTACGTCTCTATAACCCACACAACAATATAAAACACACCCGTTATAGTCCCAGAGATGAAATCAGAGTAACAATCAAATTTTTATTAATCACATTATGAGTTCTTACAATCCAAAAGAATTTCAATATAATACATACTCTTTGCCATCCATTTACATAAGTCATACTATACCATATTCTTGGTACTGAAAGAATAAATATACCCTACCAATAGCTTCTTCTTCAGCTCTGGTAGTCTCATCGTCCTCGCCCGCGTCGAGTGCGCCTTGTGCGAGTCATCTGGTCTAGCTGTTGTTGTGATATAATAATAAAGCAAGGGTGAGCAATAGCCCACCAACAATAATATATAACTGAACGATAATGTATAACAGTTCAAAAGTATCTTTCAAACCATATGCCATGCATTTACGGAAATGATGCCAGTATAATATGAACGATGAAGTTACAAGGTAACTTAAAGTATTTGTTTGTAGAAATATCTGCTACATCAAAGTAAGCGAGATATTCTTATTGTTATTAAGAAGAGGAACTTGCAAGAAAAGGTTGCAATTCCAGTTATGACCCTTTTCCAACTCTGCCAACAGTAATCATGTTGCAGGAAATAAATAAATTTGGATGATGAACCAATGATGGAGTATTCACCGCGCCCGCTGTTCCAATCTTGATGATCAGTCGAGATCGTACAGCTCAATTTAGATTTACTACCGGTAGAAGGAAGAACTGACGGCTTTACTTGTATACCGCCTTACTAGCTCTCCCCGGCCAACGGTTGGGCCAAAGGGGATGGACCGGCGCTACTCGGCCTCTTACACGACTCCTAGTTCAAATAGAATTCATGATTCTGAATGTAACGTTCGTCCCCCTTTCCCCAAGTATAATACTTGTTGATAAGACTCCACAAAGTAGTCGTATCTAGTTGGAAAGGAAAATTTACCAATAACTCCCAAGCTATTACTTGGTAACGGATATCAACTTGTTCCAGTGATCTTACCCCTCGAAAGATGAGAAGGTAAGCAACGACTTAATAAGTCAACAGCACCCGAGTTGCGAGTGAAGGGAATACTTTATGACCGGGAAGTCGACAAGATAAATAACATTTTCCAAGTAAGGTTCCCTTATTATTAAGGAGATAGACTCAAAGAAGAATGATGTCTGAGAACCCTTCTTGATATAAGATTAATAATAATATGACTTCGAAATATTTTCTGTAATAATCGAAGAAGATATACCTTATCGAGATTATTCTAAGTATGGAATAAATATCCAGAGAATATTTATTGAGTTAAAATATTTAAAGAATATTTGGGAATATGAAAGAATATCTTTAATCAGAGTATTTCTCAAAATAATCCCTGAAGAAATATCAGGAGAATATTTATTGAATAAATAAATATTTAAATGAATATTCAAAACAATATTCATTAATTAATAAGACCTGAAAAGAATATTTAAGGTAATATTCATAATTAATTAGGAATTTAAATGAGTATTCAAAAGTAATATTCATTTAATGAATAATATCCTAAATGAATATCAAGTAATATTCATTTAGTAATCCAAGCCTTAAGGAATATTCGAGATAATATTCGATAATTAAATCAAGCTTCAGATGAATATTAAAATAATATTCATCAAGTATTTAATATCTTAAATGAATATTCAAAAGTAATATTTATTTAATAAAATAATATTCTAAAAGAATATCCAATTAATATTCATTTAATAGTCTCATCTTTAGAAGAATATTCGAAATAATAGTCGATAATCAATTCGACTCTGAATGAATATTGAGAAATATTATTCGTTGAATAGTAACGTTCAAATAATTATTTGAAGTAAGGATCATTAAATAAATAATCTCGACCGAATATTCAAATAGTATTCGTCGCCTGAATAATAGAAAATATTTACTTAAATATTTTCTTCCGAGGTAATCTCGATATATCAAGGAATATTGACTCCCGGTCTATATTTGATTAATAAGATGTATACGCCCTTCTATGAGGGTCTTACAATAACCGGCTTATAACTGATATATAACTATCTAGCTTATAAGCCAACAATAACCTTCAGGGAACAAGTATATCAATTCAACTTGAAAGTAGGCATGCATGCAATGTCATATGTATATCAGCAATCATATATATATATATATTTATTCAATCACAACAACAGCCTAAAAGAAGGGAATTGAAACTTGCCTGGTAGTCGAGTACGGTAAGGGGTAGTGGTAGCGGGTCCCGGTTCAGCTTGGTGATCTATAAATAGCCAAGGCATTCGGGATTAATCACTTAACATATTAAAAGTTAAGTTATTCTTAAATCGAAACACGTTCTCAAGTTATCTCGTTATACCCCTTTTAGTGGATTACTTATTCTCACTGATCCGACCCGACATTCGTTCGTTAATACGACATGTCACTGCACTTATACTTGGGACATACTTAAGTCATATGAGTTCTAAGGTTGATCGTTACGAACCAATATTATACTCCGAGTTTTATCGCCCGTTTTCTAAGTGTTTTACCGAAGTTATAAAAGAGTCGTCTTTTAGGGGTTCGTTCGCGTTTAACCTCGACTCGAACATTTTTAATAAATCAAAAAATGATCCTTTTGACATACGGTTTTCTTTCACGCCTTCCTTTTTACCTCTAGTATTTATTTACCAAGATTCGCCATGACGTTACATTGTTTACGAGGGTTCAATTACAGTTACGAACTTTCGTTTACGGATTCGAACTACATTTAGTAATTTGGTCATAAATCCTAAACCGTAAGTCCGTTTCACGTGATCTTTATATCAAAACGAAGATTAGAACATTACCTATCCTATCATGGCAGATAAGGTCTCTGGACGGTAGGGGTTCGACATGGAAAATGGCATACAAAACATGGTATTGCAAAATCGGGCATTATAACGGCTGTAAATCGAATATCTACTAATTTCGAATCTTCCCATAAACATAGTATCCAACCCAAACAACATGTACATGACTTATATACATGAACTGAGGCCAAGCAATGCCTTTCCGTTCATCTAGCTATTTACATCATTAATCCAAAATCCATACATAATCATGCTTATAATCTTAACATAACCATAACTAAGTTATAACTAGCATAAACATGCTTAAATCTCAAACAAGGGTTAGGGTTTCAAGAGCTTTATACCTTCCTTGGAGTGTGTAAAGACCTTGCTAAGCTTTGCATAGTCCTTGTATACCCATAACCAAGCTTAGATCATCCTAGAAATCAAGAAAATCAAGAGTTGTTCTTGAAAATCACTATTCACCCTAGTCTTTGATGATTTCTTTGAAAATGGAAACAAGAGAGTTTGGCTTTGAAATTTTTAGGGGATCACTTTTAGGAAATGTAAGACTCACCATAATTTTTACAAGATCAAGAGATGGTGGGAAGAGGGGTTTTGATTTTGGAATTAAGAGCATAAGCCGAATGGTGTTTTTCAAGGGGGGAAGAGTTGCTTGGTTTATGTTGTTTTAATCTCATCCACTCTCATCTATTATCAAGATAATATCTTGTATAAATTCACTTTATTAAAGTGATGAGGTGTTGGATGAGGAAATACCATGACAAGTGTTGAAAATGTGATGGTTTTAGCCTAACTACATGGTTGCCTTGCTAAGTACTTAATTGCATTCTCTAGGGTGCTAGTTCCTTGATTCTAGTTTGGTTACTAGATATTTTATACTAGTAGCTTGCACAAGACTCTTGCTTCCTCTGCTTGTTTCTGTGTCCGGTTATTGCCCGTTTCGATTGATCGTTTGTAGGAATATTTCACGGATTTCTAATTAGGGTTTACCGGGAATCCTCTTTAATAATAATACTTTCATTCTCCATCTTTCATTCTAACTTTCCAATTTATATTCCTTAAATCCATTCGTTAAATACTTAAGGCTATCAGTGTCCAGGGAACTCTCGGAGAAAATAAAAGTGCGGTTTTTCAGAATCCGACAGCTTTTACATACACTTATTTTCCCCCTGGATCACTAATACGAACTCGGAAATCCGTTCCGAATACTTCTATATAGTGTCGTCTCATATTATTATATACTCCCACCACAACACTATTCATTCTGTATTCTTTACTTGTTCTCTTAGGGTGGTACAATTGTCCGTATTCTCTTTCGATCGTTCCTTATCCTTTTTACGGAACTACTGGATTAATCGTTACCGATCTGGATGACATGAGAATATTCTCCTGCTTGAAATTGCCATATCTTATTCCCTTAGAAGATAGATTATTCTTACCTATGTTGTTACCCTTTAGCATTCTTCAAGACATAGAAATAATAAAGTCGAATTCCATTCATTCTTTCCAAATATCAATTATTACATTGTAGCCATAACCACTCCTCAGTGGTTTCCTACCTTCAATCTTAAATCAAATATAATAACATCCCAAAATATCAAATCCTCAAAGTTAATATCTCAATTCTTGGATTATAATAATATTTAATCCACTGTCCGGTCAAATATTATACCGAAAAGAATTTGGAATTTCTGAATTCCGATCGTCTCTGCATTCACTTATTTCCTCCGCGTATTACTAATATGACTTCGAAACATCCATATCACGTCCCGTACATAGGGTGGAGTGAAAAGTTTTCCAACTTACAAAATCACTATTCATCCACCAAATTACTATGCACGTACAGGAAACACTATGCACGTACGGGAAACACTATGCACGTACGGGAAACACTATGCACATACTCATTTCCCTTCAAGGATCCATTAGCTCCTTCCTGGATGGTAGATTATTCTTATCTAGGTCCTCAACCATCGAATTACTCTATTCTGACAATATACCAATGCATCAGGATCATTGTCCAAAGCAATATCCATTCATTACAATCATTGTTCTTTGAAACCACCATTCATTAGAGCTGGTGACCTTGTTATCGGAATCATTGTTCCTCATTTTATCATTACTTAATAAAAAGTTTTAATTATATCCAAAACTTGGGGTTCTTACAAACTGGAACCCATACCTACACCTGAGCCTCCAGTGGATCAACCCACTCATGTAGGAACTTCAGCAGCTATCCACGTATTGCCTTCTATCTCTTCAACTTCTGTATCTCAAACTTTATCTGGAACCCAAATGGTTGATAGGATAGACCAAGAGGTTGTAGAACCACAACCTTTATCCCAGGTCTTAGAGCCAAACACAAAGTCTATTCAGATCTCAAAACCTAAATCAAGAAAGAAATTTCCAGTCAAAAGATCTGATAGAAGTTGTGAAGAAATAAGTGAACCCACGGCTCTGCCTCCACTAAAGAAGAGTAGAACTACATTTGAGGCAACTGTAAGCTCATCCATATCCTCCCAACAGGACATGGACTTTGATATGGCCAATCAACAGTTACTAGAACCATTCTCTCAATTGGATAATTCCATTGAAATTCGCCACACGGCCATGGCATCCTGTAATGATTCAAGCACAACCCCACTGTTATTACTAACAATGGGAGAACATGTAGATCTGGATGTGCCTAGGGACACTATGCAAGGAGAGCACTTAGGAATGGAAACAGTGCCTACCATAGTTACGGTATAAGAACCTTCACAGGTTTCAGAGGGAAATCTTGACTCTTTTCCACTCGCAGTTTCGACTAGAGAAAGTGGAAGGCAACTTGATATATCTACCATTGAAGCAATTCAGTTTTCAAATCCAAATGACAAGGTAGATATGATTAAGGATCGGGATTTGTGAACTCCCATTGCACCACCACTCACCTTCCCAGAGGAGGCTAGGGTGATTTCTCTTGCAGGTACAACTAAAGGAAAAGAGCTAGTGTTGAGTGAAGTAAGGACCACTTTAAATATGAGTGAAACCCATGCACGAAAGGAGAGTGAAACACCCTTGAGTGACATTCAGGTGAGAGCACACACTGACAAAAACACTATTTCCTTGATGGCTCAAATTGCAAATCTACAGAAACAACTGGCTGAAGGTGAAGCTGAGAAACAACTTTTGAAAGCACAAGTGGATGAACGGTCTTCTTCTTCCACCTGTATCAACAACCAACTCACAGTGATCAAAGATGATATCCAGAATATAAAGACCACAGTCACTCCAACTCTGAACACTTTACTACAGTCAAACACCCAGACAGCCTCTGAAAGGTCAGACATTTTGATTGCTATTGATAACCTTTCTGCTAAGGTGGATGAACTTCACAAAGAGGTACACACAAATGCTAAATTCTATGATTAAAGCTTTGCATATCTAGAAGAGAAATATGACTATCTCTATAAAGGTCTGGATCATTTGTATGATATAGTAAAACCCACTCACAACATCACACCTGAACAACGGGAATACTTTGAAGGTAGTGGAGGTAATGGTAATGGTGAAGCTGGTGCAAATTCTGGAGCTGACAAAGATAAAACTGTAGAGGATCCCTCAACTAAGGGGGAGAAGTCAAGAGGGGGAGGTGAAGATAAATCTAAAAATGATCAATGTGGAAAAAGGAGTGATAAGGGGAAGAAAGCTGTAGATGAAGCCCTTCAAGTGAAAGACACTCAAGAGTATTACACAGGTGAACCTGATGACTTTGATGTGTTTGCATATATTAATGATAAGTCATTTCCTGGTGAGTGTTAAGAGGTACCTGAACCAGATCTTAGTTACTGGGAAGAGGAAGTGCAAGTTGATCCTGAATTTGAAAAGCAACGAGTAAATCCTAAATCTGAAGCATCACCTGCAGAGCATCAAGCAAATTTGTTAATGAGAGAAGAAAAGCTTAGAAAGACAATGGAGCATATTAAGCACAATGAAGAGCTTCAGAAAGCAGAAGAGGATTCTATGTGACGCCAACATGCTCTTGAGATACAAGCTAGGAAGAGGTATATTAAGTATAAGATTGGTGAAAAATGGGATTTTGCTAAAAGAGTGATAGACACACCTCAAAATGCTGAGTATGATAATGCTCGTTTAGTTAAAATCTTTGATGAGTTCAAAATGGTCAATCCAACAAATAGGTTGTACATACTTGCTTTAAATCAAGAAATTGTCAGGATATCTGCTAAGTATGACCAGAGAATAGAAGAATTGTTGATATAATGTTGGAACTTTCAGAGTCTCTCTTCAGTTCTTTTATGGAAGATCATTGACCGAGCTTTGAGTTTTTAGACCCAAGGTGAGAACATCTTCTGAACTGGGTATATTGCTACATGAGAAACTTAAAGAATTTGCTGAAAGGGCAAGTCCAGAAGTAATTGAGGAGCCTAGTCACGTAAAGTTTCTCACAGGTAACATACTTCAGACATGTCACCTTAACACAGAGGCATTGTATATGTATTCTGCCAAGCACTTGGTCTACATTGAACATTGATAAGTGGATTTCATATCCACTTGGAATGCTTCGTTTCGGCTTAAACTGATTAACTTGACCTCAATTAAGTCGTGTTTTTGATTCGTTTTTACTGAGATTGTGCAGGGTTACTATCTTGTCGTGGTGAGATACAAAGTGCATATTTCATGGTGGAATTAAGTTTAAGAAGTGAAATAATTGAAGTGGCAAAAGAAATGGATGAGAAAACGAAGGAAACGAAGAAAGTAAGCAAAAAATCAGCAAACCGGCAAAACCTGGCCGCGCGGCCCGCGAGGACCAGACAAGGCGCGTGGGGGCGCGGCTGACAGCTGAAAAAAATCCTGATTCAATTCCAATTCAACTTTTATGGTATTTTCTTGCTGGACAAGACTTCCATGGCCTATATAAACACCATCCTTCAACATAAAATGTACCAACACCGTACATAACACAGAGAGAGAGAGAGAGCCGAGAGATGGAGAATTAGACTTGGAGAAGGATTCCTACGTTCGTGACAAGCAACGTAGTTCTATATCTACTTTTCTTTTGTATTCTTCTATTAGGCGATACTCTTGGATGTTTTTGGGGATTGTTTTCTTAACTTTATTAATTTAGTATTATTATTATTCAGACCTTGTTTATTATCCTGTTTTCATCAGATCCCATGGTGACGAGCGGTTCGATTATGAACTAATCGTTGTCATGGGATTCTAACGGATTTATCTATGTAGTTTAGTAGTTTATTTGCTCTAAAGATTTGTGTGTGATGAATTTTTAATATCCTCGTATGGTTGTGCTTAATGTTTTAAAATGCGTAGCTACCATCTAAATTGTTTATCTTTATTGAAGCGACAGTGGATCTTGCCATGCTAGCATAGGATTATGTGTGTTTTGACATCATGATTTGTAGCGTAATTTTAACCATCTTATGTTGCCCTATGTGATCTCAATTGATAACTTATTCTTAAACCGTTATGTTTTCAAATCTTATAGACATATAAGGTCTAAACATAATTGGTGTCGACCCATCTTCTATATCTTTTGTGGATGTATGAGTAGTTTGGTATTCGTATACTGAAAGGTAGCCTATACTTGTTTCGTGTTATCCGATCAGTTATCATAACCATCACATGCATTGATTAAAGGCACCAACTCCAAGCAAAGTATTTAATGAATTTAGGATCCCATGTTTTTATTCTCATAAGTAAATCAGATTTAATTCTCGTTAGTTAATTTGGTCTAATTATTGTTAAATTACTTCTTAGTTAATTAGTTAACCCAATTTCAAATTTGATACTTGTCTTAGCAGTGAATAGAGATCATACATTTTTGTATAGGTGCATATTCTATTTTATACCAGTCTATGTGGGAACGAACTTAACTTTATTCTATATTACTTGTGACCGTGTACGCTTGCGTGATTTAGTGCGAACAAGTTTTTGGCACCGCTGCCGGGGACTCGGTGTTATTTATAGTTTATGTGCTTGTCATCAGTGGTCGTTAAAGTTCACTGACTCGGATTATTTTCTTACTTAGTTTGTTTTGTTTGTGTGGTTCAGGTACTTGAGCGTGTATGCGAACACGTTCTCAATCTCGTAAGGATAAACAGGAAGAAGACGAACTTGAAACAAAAGTAGAGATGGTAGATCCACCACCACCAGCAGCAGCTAAGGCTTTGAAGGATTATTCTCAGCTGAAAATCAATGACATACAATCTAGCATTGTCAGACCAGCCATTGCAGCTAATACCTTTGAAATCAAGCCTGGCACGATTCAGATGGTACATAATTCAATTCAGTTTGGGGGTGCTCCAACGGAAGATCCTAATATGCACATCCGGGACTTCATTGAGATCTGCGACACTTTCAAGTTCAATGGTGTGTCAGAAGATGCTGTCAAATTGAGATTTTTCCAATTTTCTCTAAGGGATAAGGCTAAGGGCTGGTTACACTCTTTACCAACCGGTTCCATTACGACATGGGAGGATCTTGCTCAGAAATTTCTCACTAAAGTATTCCCCATAGCTAAAACTGCAGTAATAAGGAACGCTCTTACTCAATTTGCACATCAGTCAGGTGAATCTTTGTGTGAAGCTTGGGAGCGTTACAAGGAGATGCTTAGAAAATGTCCTCATCATGGAATGCCCGACTGGATGGTGATCAATGGTTTCTATAATGGGCTAGGAGCACAATCTAGACCATTGCTAGACGCAGCATCAGGTGGAGCTTTATGGGCAAAGAGCTACGAGGAAGCTTATGATCTAATTGAGAAGATGGCTGCTAATGAATATCATAATCCAACTCAGAGATTATCACAAGGCAAAGTAGCAGGAATTCTGGAAGTGGATGCAGCTACTGCTATAGCAACTCAGTTGAAGGCATTGACTATGAAGGTGGATTCTCTGACTAACTATGGAATTCAGCAGGTGGCTAGTGTGTGTGAGCTTTGTGCGGGTACACGTGAGACGAATCAGTGTGCTATCTCTTCTGAGTAGGCACAGTTTCTGAGCAACTTTCAGTGACTTTCACAACCAGCTCTAGCCACCTATCATCCTAACAACAGGAACCATCCTAATTTCAGCTGGAGCAACAATCATGGTGGTATGCAACAACCACAGTAGCCTTATCAGCAGTTTCAAGGTCAACAATATGGAGTTAAGCCGTTCAATCAAGGTTATCAGCAGCAGTATGCTCCAAGACAACAATTTCAACCTCCGGCATTTCAACAACAGCCTCATGCATGTGCGGGGCAGTCTTCCACTGAAAAATCTGAATTGGAAGAATTGAGATTGATGTGCAAAAGCCAAGCAGTCTCTATCAAAACCTTAGAGAATCAGATTGGTCAAATTGCTAATGTCTTGTTAAATAGGCCTCAAGGGACTCTTCCTAGTGATACGGAGGATAATCCGGGCAAGAGGGAAGTCAAGGAGCAGGTGAAAGCAGTACCTTTGAGATCTGGAAAGGTTACAAACGATCCTAAATCAACAGCTAAGGAAGATGAAGAAGTTCAAAATCATTAGGTTGAAAAATCTGCAGCACCAGAAATTGAAAAATCTGACTTGGTGGCTGATCAGCTAGATGGTGAAGTGGAAAAGAGCAAGAAATCTATTGAAAAAGCTTCTTCAGAGCAGTCTGCAAAGAGCAATCAGATTTATCCTCCTCCTTCATATCCTAAAAGACTCCAGAATCAGAAGTTGGACAAGCAGTTTGCTAAGTTTTTATAGGTGTTCAAGAAGTTGCAGATTAACATACCTTTTGCGGAAGCTCTTGAACAGATGCTGAGCTATGCCAAGTTCATGAAGGGTATTCTCTCACAGAAGTTGAAGCTTGAGGAATTGGAGACCGTTGCTTTGACGGAAGAATGCAGTGCTGTTCTGCAACAAAAGTTGCCTCTTAAACTTAAAGATCCGGGAAGTTTCACCATCCCGTGCACTATTGGCAACTTATCTTTTAACAAGTGTTTGTGTGACTTGGGAGCTAGCATCAATCTCATGCCTTTGTCTGTTTTCATGCAACTTGGTCTACCTGATCCAAAACCTACAAACATCTCCTTATAGCTAGCTGATCGATCGATCACTTATCCGAGGGGTACAGTGAAGGATGTCTTGGTGAAAGTTGATAAGCTCATCTTCCCTACTGATTTTGTTATCCTAGACTTTGAGGAAGATAAGAAGATTCCCATCATCTTGGGAAGACCATTCTTGGCTACGGGTAAGACTTTGATCGATGTTCAGAAAGGAGAACTCACCATGAGGATGCAAGACCATAATGTCACTTTTAATGTGTTCAATGTAATGAAGTTTCCAACAGATGAAGAGGAATGCTTTAAGGTGGATTTGGTCGAGTCTGTAGTAAACACGGAGATTGAGCAATTACTTAAGTCAGATTCTTTGGAGAGAGTCTTAGTTGGAGATTCTGATTTTGAAGATGAAGAAGGAGCAGAGCAACTTCAGCAGTTGAACGCAACTCCTTGGAAGAGGAAGTTTGATATGCCATTCGAATCTCTTGGGTTAGCAGAGCTTAAGAACTCTCAAGGGCGTCTTAAACCATCTATTGAAGAAGCTCCTACACTTGAACTCAAACCATTGCCGGATCACTTGAGGTATGCGTTTCTAGGTGATGCATCTACATTACCTGTTATTATTGCTTCTAACTTGTTAGGTAGTGAGGCAGATATCAAGGGAATTAGCCCTTCGTATTGCATGCATAAAATTCTGCTTGAGGAAGGTAGTAAGCCTACTGTTGAACATCAGCGAAGACTCAATCCTATCATGAAAGAGGTGGTGAAGAAGAAAATTCTTAAGTGGCTTGATGCAGGTATCATCTATCCTATCTCGGACAGTTCTTGGGTGAGGCCGGTGCAGTGTGTGCCGAAGAAAGGAGGCATGACAGTTGTATCTAATGAAAAGAATGAGCTCATCCCTACTCGGACAGTTACAGGGTGGAGAGTATGCATGGATTATCGGAAGCTAAATAAAGCCACTAGAAAAGATCACTTCCATCTTCCATTCATTGATCAGATGTTAGACAGGTTGGCTGTCCATGAGTACTATTGCCTTCTTGATGGGTATTCGGGTTATAATCAGATTTGCATCGCTCCGGAAGATCAAGAGAAGACTACATTCACATGCCCCTTTGGCACTTTTGCTTTTCGACGAGTTTCTTTCGGATTATGTGGTGCTCCTGCCACTTTTCAAAGGTGTATGATGGCTATATTCTCGGACATGATTGGCACAAATGTAGAGGTCTTCATGGATGATTTCTTAGTTTTTGGTACTTCGTATGATGAGCGCTTGCATAATCTTGGCTTGGTGTTGAAAAGGTGCGTGGAGACCAATTTGGTGCTTAATTGGGAGAAGTGTCACTTCGTGGTGCAAGAAGGAATCATTCTTGAGCACAAGGTATCTAGTAAGGGGCTTGAAATGGATAAAGCTAAGGTGGAGACTATTGAGAATCTTCTTCCACCTATTTCAGTTAAGGGAGTTCGCAGTTTTCTTGGTCATGCGGGATTCTATAGGCGATTCATTCAAGACTTCTCGAAAATCTCTAAACCATTATGCAATCTGTTGGAAAAGGATGTTCCTTTCAAGTTTGATGAAGATTGTTTAGCTACTTTTGAGCTTTTGAAGAAGTTGACTACATCACCTGTTATTACTGCACCTAATTGAGAGGAACCAATCGAGTTAATGTGTGATGCAAGTGACTATACAGTGGGAGCTGTGCTTGGTCAGAGAAAGAATAATGTTTTTCATTTGATTTACTATGCTAGTAAAACCCTCAATGACGCACAGCTGAATTACACTACCACCGAGAAAGAGCTTTTGGCGGTTGTCTATGGTTTTGAGAAATTCAGATCTTATTTGCTTGGGACAAAGGTGACAGTCTACACAGATCATGCAGCCATTAGATATCTAATTTCAAAGAAAGATTCAAAGCCTCGATTGATTCGTTGGGTTTTTTAGCTTCAAAAGTTTGATTTAGAGATCAAGGATCGGAAAGGTACAGAAAACCAGGTGGCGGATCATCTATCGCGATTGGAGGACCACGGTAAGGACTCACGAGATAACACACTTATTAATGAATCTTTTCCCGATGAGCAACTATTTGGGGTACAAGATGAAGAACCATGGTTTGCAGACATTGTGAACTATCTTGTGAGTAATGTCATCCTTCGGAATTCTCTTTTGCTCAAAGGAAGAAGTTTCTACATGATGTGAAGTGGTACCGTTGGGACGAGCCATTCTTGTTCAAGCTTGGTGCGATCAGATTATAAGGAGGTGTATTACTTACAATGAGACGGAAGGTATTTTGCATGACTGCCATTCTACCACATATGGGGGCCACTATGGTGGTGAGAAGATAGCTCAGAAAGTACTTCAGGCGGGATTCTACTGGCCAACTCTGTTTAAAGATGCTCATCAGTTCATATTGAGATGTTATCGATGCCAAAGGGTTGGTAATATCTCTAGGAGGAATGAGATGCCTCTTAATATGTTGCTTGAAGTTGAGATTTTTGATGTGTGGGGAATTGACTTCTTGGGTCCGTTTGTTTCATCTTGCAATAATCAGTACATTCTCTTGGCGGTAGATTACGTGTCTAAATGGGTCGAGGTGAAGGCTTTACCGACCAATGATGCTAAAGTGGTGCTGAATTTTCTTCACAAGCAAATATTCACGCGTTTCGGAACTCCATGAGCTATAATCAGTGATGAGGGGACACACTTTTGCAATCGTCAGTTTACTGGGTTGATGGCGAAGTATAATGTGACACATCGTGTTGCTATTGCTTATCATCCCCAAACAAATGGTCAGGCGGAAGTCTCGAATTGTGCAATCAAGAGAATTCTTGAGAAAGTGGTGAATCCGTCGAGAAAGGATTGCTCTTTGAAATTAGACGAAGCTGTATGGGCGTATAGAACTGCTTATAAAACTCTCCTAGGTATGTCTCCCTTTCAGTTGGTATTTGGTAAGGCGTGTCATTTGGCTGCAGAGCTAGAGCATAAGGCATATTGGGCGTTGAAGAAATTGAACTTGGACATTAGGGCTGAGGGTGAAAAATGTCTACTTTAGTTGAATGAACTTGAGGAGTTTCGTTCACAAGCTTATGAGAACAACAAGATGTACAAGGAGAAGGTTAAGAGGTGGCATGATAGAAAGTTGGTGCACAAGTCATTTGTGCCGGGTCAACAGGTTTTGCTTTTCAATTCTCGTCTCAAGCTTTTTCCTGGTAAACTCAAGTCGAGGTGGTCGGGTCCATTTACAGTCAAGATGGTATTTCCACATGGAGCAGTGGAGATATTTTAGAGGTCTTCTGTGTTGGGAAAATCAGATCTTGGCACTGCGATCTTTGATACAATTTATTAACGAGTACGAATAGAAAAATCACCTTGTTAACGGTTGATTCCACTCTCTTCTATTGTATTCCCAAATTCCCTTGAGCGAAGTGTGGCCTTCGTCTTCTCAAGTTAGCCTCTCTTCTTGCTCCTGGGTGGCTACAAAATTTTTTCGACCAGCCCCCAGCAAGAAGAGAATAAGAATATATATAGGCTACAATAGGGATCATGGACAATTAGGTTGGGCCTTCTAATTACATCTTGAGCCTAGCCCAATGTAATTAAATATTAATTCAATCCACTAAAGAATTAATATTTGCACTACCTTTCCTAATACCGTAATTTAATTAATTAATTCGGTTCCAATATTATTTGCTTATTAAATTCCCCATGTTTAAAATATCGCATGTCCATTAATTAAATAAATTACTGATAATTCATTTAATTAATATCTTTTATCCTTGATCATCCACTCAACCTTTATTTAATTATGCCGGAATAAATCCACCTGCAGGGTTTCACATAATTAAATCTTTTTGAGCTTTCAAGGGGACATCATTAACCCGAATATTATCAGGACATGGATTCCTTCAATAAATAATATTCACCATATATATTATTTCATCACCCAAAATATAATGAAATAAATCAAAAGAATTATTTCATATATAAATCAAAGCATGTAAATAATATATACGTGTCAATTATTATTTCCGGATTAAGAACCTAAGCATTAATAATAACATAGAATCTTAGCTCACCTTCTTAATCAGTATAAGGGAACAATTCTAAATTTGATCATGTTCAATATACACAAAGTATACTAGTATTATTTATTAGTCAATATAAACTAATCTAAATAATACTACAGCCATTCCAGTGGATTGTCTAACTCCACCTGTGCTGTGAACCTTATTATATTATATAAACCGTATTTAATAATCTAATATTCTGTATCCCATTTGATACTAGATTATTCACAATATATAATATTTAGACAACATGTAAACATTTAAATGATTCTCAATTAATCCGGCCAGAAATAAATGTAAATACTTCAAATAAATATTTTCAGTATACACCAACAATCTCCCACTTATACTCAAAATATTCTATGAGTATATCAGTGTTTATTTAATCCACTATTACAAAAAAAAACTATGTTTCCATCCATCTTACTCCTATCGCTTCCACATGCCTGTCAAAAACTTTGGCTGGCAGGCTCTTTGTGAAAGGATCTGCCCTGTTGTCTTCTGATGATATGTGAGCCACAACTATATCTCCTCGCTTTACGATTCCTCGTATGAGATGATACTTACGTTCAATATGTTTAGCTACTTTGTGATCTCGCGGTTCCTTCGAATTTGCCACAGCACCAGTGTTATAACAATACACTGTCAAGCTCCTAGGCAAATTAGGTACCACATCCAAGTCCAAAAGGAAATTCATGAACCATATAGCCTCCTTTGCAGCCTCAGAGGCCGCCACGTACTCGGCTTCCATGGTAGAGTCTGCAATGCATTTCTGCTTTACACTCCTCCATATAACGGCTCCACCTCCCAAAGTAAAAACATATCCCGAGGTCGATTTCCTCTTATCCCTATCTGATTGGAAATCGGAATCAGTATATCCCAAAGGAAATAGATCTAAGGCCTTGTAAATTAACATATACTCCTTAGTCCTTCTCAGGTACTTGAGTATAGTTTTTACTGCACTCCAATGTTCCTGACCTGGGTTCGACTGATATCTACTAACCATGCCTACAGCAAAGCAGATGTCAGGCCTCGTACATAACATAGCATACATTAAGCTTCCACATGCCGAAGCATAAGGAACTGCTTTCATGCTCTCTATATCCTTAGGTGTCGAAGGACACTGCTCCTTGGATAGAGCCACTCCATGCTTAAAAGGTAGAAAACCTTTCTTAGAGTTCTGTATGTTAAAACGAGCTAATACTTCATCAATGTAGGGCTCT
Organism: Saposhnikovia divaricata; assembly: GCA_036435485.1. Taxonomy (NCBI): domain Eukaryota; kingdom Viridiplantae; phylum Streptophyta; class Magnoliopsida; order Apiales; family Apiaceae; genus Saposhnikovia; species Saposhnikovia divaricata. Next base: position 128,217,935 of record CM071594.1, on the reverse strand, counting down.
TGAGATAAAGCCAACATCCTTTTCTTGCGATCCCTTATTACTTTGATCCCAAGGATGTATGCCGCTTCACCCAAGTCCTTCATTTCAAATTGTTTGAACAACCATGCCTTTATTGATGACAACATCTTAACAATGTTTCCAATAAGTAAAATGTCATCTACATACAGTACTAGAAAAACCACTGCGTTACCCTCACTTCTCTTATACACACATGATTCGCTTGGACTTTGATCAAATCCATATGACTGGACTGCCTGATCAAAACGAATATTCCAGTCCCTTGAAGCTTGTTTTAGTCCATAAATAGACCTCTTAAGCTTACAAACAAGATGCTCTTGGCCTTCCTTAATGAATCCTTTTGGTTGTTGCATATAGATGGTTTCCTCAAGACTTCCATTAAGGAAAGCTGTCTTGACATCCATTTGCCAAATCTTATAATCGAGATGAGCTGCTATAGATAAAAGAATCTGGATCGACTTAAGCATAACAACTGGCGAAAAGGTTTCCTCATAATCGATCCCTTCTTTCTGAGTATACCCTTTTGCAACAAGTCGTGCTTTCCAGGCTTTCACCTTTTTGTCAGATCCTCTTTTCTTCTTGTAGATCCACATACATCCAATGGGTTTTACACCTTTGGGTGGTTCCACGAGCTCCCAAACTTGATTAGAATACATAGATTCCATCTCAGATTCCATTGCCTTTTGCCAAAGATCTGCATCTTTATCTAGAATTGCTTGTTCGTATGTCCTGGGATCCTCATCATGTTCACCAGAGACCAAGTCCGAGGACTCTCCCAAAAACATTAATCTATCAGGTTGTTGAACAACCCTCCCACTACGACGAAGCACCGGTGTGGTATTAGTGACAGGTTGTGCATTTTCTTGTGGTTGATCTACTTGTACTATTGGCACTTGGGGATTATCTGTCCCTCCCACTAGTTCCTCTAAAACGATACTACTCATGGGTTTGTGGTTCATTATATAGTCTTCTTCTAAGAATCTAGCATTAGTGCTAACAATGATATCTCGATCCCTGGGACTATAAAATGAATAACCTTTCGTTCCCATGGGATAGCCTACAAACAGCCTTACTTCTGTACGAGATTCTAACTTAGTCGCGTTCTTGTTCAGCACATGTGCTGGACAACCCCAAATCCAAATATGTCTTAGACTTGGTTTGCTACCAGTCCACAATTCTATTGGAGTCTTGGGAACCGACTTAGAAGGTACCAAGTTTAGAAGGTAAGCCGCTGCTTCTATCGCATATCCCCAGAACGACTTGGGTAAATCTGAATAACTCATCATCGATCTAACACTCTCTAAAAGAGTCCGATTCCTTTTCTCTGCTACACCATTCTGCTGAGGTGTGCCAGGTGCAGACAACTGGGATGCAATCCCATTTTCTGATAAATATTCCCTAAATTCTCCAAGCAAGTATTCGCCACCACGATCTGATCGTAGTGACTTGATACATTTTCCAAGATGTCGCTTCTCCGCACTTGCTTTGTATTCTTTGAATTTTTCAAAGCACTCAGACTTACGGCGCAACAAATAAATGTACCCATATCTAGAATAATCGTCAATGAAAGTGATAAAATACTCATAACCTCCTCTTGCTTGGATACTCATAGGTCCACATAAATCAGTATGAACCAATTCTAACACTTCTTTAGCTCTATTCCCCTTTGCTTTAAAAGGCCTATTAGTCATCTTACCTTCCAAGCAGGATTCGCAAACTGGAAATGGCTCCACTGCCAACGAGCCTAATGGCCCATCTACTACCAGTCTTTGAATCCTCCTCAAGTTAATATGACCTAATCTTAAGTGCCAAAGATATGTTTGGTTCAATTCAGAAGGTTTCTTTCTTTTATTTGAGCTAGAAAGAATGTTATTAGTTTCCTTATGTTGCAGCATTGGTTGGATAGGATTAATAATATATAAATTGTCTTGCAATGTACCAGAACATATAACTCGTTTATTCATCATAATAGAAACATTACGATCCAAACAAACATTATAACCATCCATGGCAAGTTTAGAAACCGAAATTAAATTCCTTCTAAATGAAGGTACATAAAGACAATTATTCAAAACCAAAATCCTATCATCGCCAAAAGATAATGTAATTATTCCAACTGCAACTACTGCTACTTTCGTAGCATCTCCCATGAACACATATATCTCGCCATCTCTAAGCATTCTGGATTGATGGAACCCCTGCATAGAGTTACAAACATGGTCAGTGGCTCCTGTATCTACACACCAAGTGCTCGTAGATATAGCCGCTATATATGTTTCTGTAACTAGAGAAAGAGACATACCAGTATTGTTTGTCTTCTTAGGAAGAGGACAATCCTGTTTCCAGTGACCTGACTGCTTGCACCTGAAGCACTTGCCCTTAGGCTTTTTCACACCACCTTGAACTCCCACTGCATTAGCAATCTTTCCAGCTTTCTGTGTCTGAGTCTTTTTCTTCTTTTTACCTTTCGGCTTAGATGAAGAAGCTTTCTCGGCCACATTCACTTGAACATTCTGCTTAAAGAGTCCTTCAGCTGCCTGAAGTTCTGTCAGAAGTTCCGCGAGACTATACATCCTTTTGTTCATGGTGTAATTCAAGCGGAACTGCTCAAAACTTTTGGGCAAGCTCATAAGGATGATATCGATCTGGGTTTCCCCATCAATATCAGCACCAAGGATCTCCATCTCATTCAGATGAGACATCATTCTAAGAACATGATCCCTTACAGGTGTTCCTTCAACCATCTGAGTGTTCATTAAAGCCTTCATTGCTACTTGCCTAGCAGCCCTATTCTGTTCTCCAAAAAGTTCCTTGAGATTAAAGAGCATATCTGAAGCAGTGGGCATAGCCTGATGGTGATGCTGCAAAACACCCGACATTGCTGCCAGAATGTAACATCGCGACATCTCATCAGCATTAATCCACCGCTTATAATACTCCTTCTCACTTTCAGGAGCATCTTCAGCAGGCTGATCTGGCTTGGGTTCATAAGTACAAAATTTGTACTCCTCAGCGGTCAACACTATGTCCAAATTACGTTTCCATTCAATATAGTTCGGTCCAGTAAGTTTGTTATCCTTAAGTATGGTGAATAGTGGATTAAAGCCCATAGTGATCTAATCCTGAGAATCATACATGTAACACATAATCAGATAGTTGCATAAATCTTAAATCCTATTGGTTTCCTCTAACAATTAATTAAAATTAATGCATTAATATTTAAACACCATAAGTATCTGGTACGCCACGATGGATGACATATATACCACTTAAATTCGTTTAAATATTACTTCGGTCCTATTACTAAATAATATGCCACGTTAGGGTGGACTATATATTATTTTTCATAGCTAAGTGTATACCATTATTAAATCTTAAATTAATAAAAAGACTGGATACCACCATTAAATATTTCAAATCAATAATCGATAATAGGATAATTCCCAGATCGGGGGGAGCATTGTCAAGATGCATCACTTAAGACCCCTTTCTAGACAGAATCATCCTTTCTCTCAATATCAAAATCTATATTCAATCAGTGGTACCCTTCTAATTAATTGAATTCTATGAAACTTGGTACGCCACGATGAGTGGCATGTATACCTTTCAATATTCGTAATTAATGAAGGAAGTTTGTTCTAGTAATATCCATAACACTACCTGACACCATAAATCATACGCCACGATGGGTGGCATGTATATAATTTATATTCGTCTCGGTGTTAAATTACATACAAACAATAATGGAGACCATGGGATTTAATTCCTAATTAATTCCCTCACCCACTTAGAATTTTTTATTTAAAATTGAGGAATTTTATCTAGATGCATCGCCCTATGTTATTATTTCGAGGTCTACATGTTATAAAAATAACAAAACAAAGAACACATAACATAGCAGCATGCATCATAAAATTAAAGCAATAAATAAAATTAATGTCCATGTCGTCCTAATTATGTTAAACATACAATTAAAATTACACACATAATTAACAACACACATAATAATTATTTAAAGCAATAATTAAAAAATTAAATAGCGGAATTAAAATTAAAAAACATAATTTAAATCCACTATTATGGCCCCTTGAAAAAAAATAAATTTCCAGCCCTGTTCTTCTGAAAAAATCCTTTTTTTCTGTAAAAACCCTCTGTTGCGCAGTCACGGCCTGCGTTACACATCTGTTTGATCCTGTAACGCAGGACAGACCTGCGTTACACCCTGTTTGATCCTGTAACGCAGGACAGACCTGCGTTACTGACTTTTTCCTGAATTCCACGCGCGCGCGCCTGCTTCTGTCGCCAGAATTCTTTTCCTCCTTATTCGAACAGCAACAGCTTCTGTCGACTACTTAATTAAAAACAAATCGAACCAGCAGCTACGCAGCGGATAAATTTTTGTCTCCGTTTCGATTTCCGATCGCACGTAATTGTTACAAAATATCCGGATCTTAATAAAATCCAACAAACAATTACAAAAAAATAGATCTAATACAAAACTAATTTTGTAAAATCTATTCTAACACTATCAACCCTCGTGTTTTACAACCACGATAAACCACGTGGAAACCAAACACATAATTAAAATTACGTGGCCATAATAGTGGATACTAAACAACCTGCAAAAGATTATTATCCAAGCACACCACTATACACATGCATATATAATTACGACATGGACATCGTATCAAAAATCACAGAACCATTGAACCAGGCTCTTGATACCAATTGTTGGGACAATCAGATCTTGGCACTGCGATCTTTGATACAATTTATTAACGAGTACGAATAGAAAAATCACCTTGTTAACGGTTGATTCCACGCTCTTCTATTGTATTCCCAAATTCCCTTGAGCGAAGTGTGGCCTTCGTCTTCTCAAGTTAGCCTCTCTTCTTGCTCCTGGGTGGCTACAAAATTTTTTCGACCAGCCCCCAGCAAGAAGAGAATAAGAATATATATAGGCTACAATAGGGATCATGGACAATTAGGTTGGGCCTTCTAATTACATCTTGAGCCTAGCCCAATGTAATTAAATATTAATTCAATCCACTAAAGAATTAATATTTGCACTACCTTTCCTAATACCGTAATTTAATTAATTAATTCAGTTCCAATATTATTTGCTTATTAAATTCCCCATGTTTAAAATATCGCATGTCCATTAATTAAATAAATTACTGATAATTCATTTAATTAATATCTTTTATCCTTGATCATCCACTCAACCTTTATTTAATTATGCCGGAATAAATACACCTGCAGGGTTTCACATAATTAAATCTTTTTGAGCTTTCAAGGGGACATCATTAACCCGAATATTATCAGGACATGGATTCCTTCAATAAATAATATTCACCATATATATTATTTCATCACCCAAAATATAATGAAATAAATCAAAAGAATTATTTCATATATAAATGAAAGCATGTAAATAATATATACGTGTCAATTATTATTTCCGGATTAAGAACCTAAGCATTAATAATAACATAGAATCTTAGTTCACCTTCTTAATCAGTATAAGGGAACAATTCTAAATTTGATCCTGTTCAATATACACAAAGTATACTAGTATTATTTATTAGTCAATATAAACTAATCTAAATAATACTACAGCCATTCCAGTGGATTGTCTAACTCCACCTGTGCTGTGAACCTTATTATATTATATAAACCGTATTTAATAATCTAATATTCCGTATCCCATTTGATACAAGATTATTCACAATATATAATATTTAGACAACATGTAAACATTTAAATGATTCTGAATTAATCCGACCAGAAATAAATGTAAATACTTCAAATAAATATTTTCAGTATACACCAACATTCTGATCATTCTTTCAAAGTAAACGGACAAAGACTCAAGCCTTATTTCGGTGGAACGGTGAACCATGAAAAGGTTTCCGCCATTTTATCAACCACGTAAGTTTTCGGGAGTATGTCAAGCTATTGACGTAAAACAAGCGCTTCGTGGGAGGCAACCCACGCATTTCTGTAAGTTTCTGTAGGTTTACTATTGTTTATTATCAAAAAAACCTGTGTGAACAGTACACCACCGCACGGGCGCACCTCCAGGCCGCGCGGGCGCGCATACCCCTGCTGTTGAAAAAAAAACGTATGTTATTCTCCTATATCATCTTCTAACCCTAAATTCCTTTCTCTATCTCCTAGCTCTCATCAAATTCGAACTCTACACATTATAACTTCATTCATCCCTCACCCTCTCATCTTATTTCCTAATTCTCCTCATATACAAACCTATATACCTATATATATATATATATTTAAAACTCAATCAGTACTTATCATCTTTAAACCTCCATTTAATCACCAAGTACTCTCTAATTCAAGTTTGGGGGGGCTTATTTTGCAAGGGTCACCTCTCCGATTCGTGTGGGTATACTTCTACTCTCTTCTCTTTAATTAGTGCGAATTGTGATCTTTGTAATTGGGTTCTTTGTGTGTGGATTTGGTTTGCACTTTTGGGATTATTGATTGTATTGGTATTGTATTTGCAATTGATTGAGATGGCACCAGAGAGACAAAGAGTGGTGGGTAGTAGTAGTGCTAATCCATCTTCGGATGAGGATTCAAGTTTGGGGGGTGATGTTGAAAAGTTTGTTTCTCCGGAGGCCCATGCAGAGTATAATCGTTTAATGTCGAAAACGGTGGCTAAGGAGAGGGGTTTCTTACCGATTCGGTCTTGGGAGTTGGTGGAGATGATTGGAGAGTTGGGTTGGGAGCCATTCTGTGAGGCTCCATCTGCGGTCCCTTTAAGCATAGTCCGTGAGTTCTATGCGAATGCTAAGAAGGATAAGGATGGTTATTTGGTGGTTAGGGGTATGTCAGTTGATTATACTCTGGATGCTATTCGTCGAGTTTTGGAGCAGCCTAGGAAGCCGAGGGGCGTTGAGGATTGGTCACAAAAGAACCGGGCGGATGTGGACTTGAATGAGATTGTGGCAAGGATTTGTGTTCCGAGCACGGTTTGGAAGTGTAGACCGGGTACTGATGAGCAAGTCACTTTTCCTGCTTCGTCCATGAACAAATATGCGAGGGCATGGAACATGTTCATTTGTGCTAATATTTTGCCTTCTTCGCATCCCCGCGATGTTACAGTTGAGCGTGCTATCTTGCTGTGGGGTATTCTGAATAGGAAATACATTGATCTTGGATATGTGATTAATCAGAATATGCTTAGATTCTTGCAAGGGGGGCGACAGTGGCGATACCTCATGCTTCCGTAGCAGCTGCATTATGCATGTCTGTAGGTGTTAGATGGGCTGAGGATGAGCCGGTGCAGATGCCCTTGGCTCCTATTGATGACTCCATTATTGATCGGATGGTGGAATGGTCGGGCGGCATTCCACATGCTAGAGGTTTAGGGTATATTATCCATGGTGCAGAGGGAGGTGGTGCTCCGCCGCATGTGCAACAGGTTCCGAGGGTTTCTAGAGCGGGTCCTTCTCATGGTGATGGTGATAGGACGGGGCTTGCTGATTCACAGTTCCGACGCTTGACTAGGCATATTGATGCCATGTATGACATAAACCATCGTTATGCTGAGGATATGACACATGCACTAGGAGTTGCTTTCCAGGCTACGGGTATTGAGGTCCAGTGGCCAATTTTTGGAGCTCATGCTGTTTACCCGCCACCAGATTCCCCACCCGAGGAGGTTGATCCTGCCGTTGGTTAGGTATGTTCCCTACTATCCCTTGTATTACCTTCAATGGGGACATTGAATATCTTAAGTTTGGGGGTGATTTGAGGGTAAGTAGTTAGTAGTGTCGTTGTTCATGTAGGATTCATATTGCATGTTAGTAGTAGTTTCATTCATATTGTTGCATGATTGTTTCATATAGAGCATTTTGTTTGCATTTCTGTTATGTATATTATGTGTGTTCATGTAGTTTCATTTGCATAGCATATTTCATGATCCCGTAGGACTGGCTATTTCTGGTTGGTAGATAGATGTTGATTTGGATGTGGTAATGATGAATAGAGGGTTGACTTAAGTGCCTAGGAATTGACTTGCATGCTTCAGAAACAAAATCTTTACATAGTCTCATCGTTTGCTTTTGGGCTAGATTGAGTCATACTTGTTTGGTTGTTTAAGATTTAATCACTTGATTATATTTAGAATGTTCTTTATTCCCTTGATGGCGTAGGAACACTAAAGTATAAGTTTGGGGGAAACTAGGGATTTCATGTTAATTGTTAATAAAAGTTAGTTGTGTCAAAAAGCCTAGTAGCCGCTCATAATTATGAGTAGTCTAGGGTTGGATGAGATGGAGTGAAACACACTCATTCCAAGTTGGTTGTGTGTGAAAAAAAAAAAGAGTCAAAGGAAAATAAGAAAAAAAAAGATAAAAAATTGAAAAAAAATGAGAAAAAAAGAAAAAGAAAAATGTTATGCGAATTTGCAAATGCAGAATTAACCAGGGTGAGCTCTTTAATACTCGAGCAATTAAGTTCTAGGGGACTTTGTGCCTAGTGACCTAAGGCTTTTATAGTCTGGGATCCACTAACCTAACACTCGCTACATGGGTATTATTGTATAAGCCTTTAGAGGTCTCATCCATTGCACGGTTAAATAAGCATGCGTTGTTGTGTATAGTATTATGTGTCATAGTTGTTTAGTAATAAAGCATGAATTCTTGTCTAACTCAAATGATGATGGAGGTGTTTCTAGGTTATGAAGTGTTTACCGTTCATTCTATTTATAAACCTGTGATTGTCTTGGCGAAGAATAGGTATGATTTTGATCTAGTGTTAGGAGTATATCTGATGAGCATCGCACACACCCACGTTCTGTTCATGTATTGTTAGTATACGGGGACTTAGTCGAACTCTGTTTGGATTTTGGTGCATTCTTTGAGATATTTGCTTGCTGATTGGTTTTGGTTAGTCTGAGGGGATTAGTGCATTCTCATAATAGTTGCATTCATGCATTGCATTAGTTTGTATTAAGTCTGTTTATGCTTGAGGACAAGCATCGGTTTAATTTTGGGGGTGTGATAAGTGGATTTCATATCCACTTGGAATGCTTCATTTCGGCTTAAATTGATTAACTTGGCCTCAAGTAAGTCGCGTTTTTTATTCGTTTTTAGTGAGATTGTGCAGGGTTACTATCTTGTCGTGGTGAGGTACAAAGTGCATATTTCATGGTGGAACTAAGTTTAAGAAGTGAAAGAATTGAAGTGGCAAAAGAAATGAATGAGAAAATGAAGGAAACGAAGCAAGTAAGCAAACAATCAGCAAACCGGCACAACCTGGCCATGCGGGCGCGCAGACCAGGCGCGCATGGGCACGGAGCAGGTGCGCGGGGGCGCGGCTGACAGCTGAAAAAAATCCTGATTCAATTCCAATTCGACTTTTATGGTATTTTCTTGCTTGACAAGACTTCCATGGCCTATATAAACACCATCCTTCAACATAAAACGTACCAACACCCTACATAACACAGAGAGAGAGCCGAGAGACGGAGAATTAGACTTGGAGAAGGATTCCTACGTTCGTGACAAGCAACGGAGTTCTAGATCTACTTTTATTTTGTATTCTTCTATTAGCCGATATTCTTGGATGTTTTTGGGGATTGTTTTCTTAACTCTATTACTTTAGTATTATTATTATTCAGACCTTGTTTATTATCATGTTTTCATCAGATCCCATGGTGACGAGCGGTTCGATTATGAACTAATTGTTGTCATGGGATTCTAACGGATTTATCTATGTTGTTTAGTAGTTTGTTTGCTCTAAAGGTTTGTGTGTGATGAATTTTTGATATCCTCGTATGGTTGTGCTTAATGTTTTAAGATGCGTAGCTAACATTTATATTGTTTATCTTTATTGAAGAGACAGTGGATCTAAAGATTAGAACTTGCCATGCTAGCATAGGATTGTGTATGTTTTGACATCATGATTTGTAGCATAATTTTAACTATCTTATGCTGTCCTATGTGATCTCAATGGATAACTTGTTCTTAAACCGTTATGTTTTCAAATCTTATAGACATATAGGGTCTAAACATAATTGGTGTCTACTCATCTTCTATATCTTTTGTGGATGTATGAGTAGTTTGGTATTCGTATACTGAAAGGTAGCCTATACTTGTTTCGTGTTATTCGATCAGTTATCATAACCATCACATGCATTTATTAAAGGCATCAACTCTAAGCGAAGTATTTAATGAAGTTAGGATCCCATGTTTTTATTCTCATAAGTAAATCAGATTTAAATCTCGTTAGTTAATTAGATCTAATTATTGTTAAATTGCTTTTTAGTTAATTAGTTAACCCAATTCCAAATTTGATACTTGTCTTAGCAGTGAATAGAGATCATACATTGTTGCATAAGTGCATATTCTGTTTTAAACCAGTCTCTGTGGGAACGAACTTAACTTTATTCTATATTACTTGTGACCGCGTATGCTTGCGTGATTTAGTGCGAACAAACATATTCTCAGAACACATGGATTTCCATCTCAACCTAAGAGGGAAGCTGCAGATCATATTAAATCTTATGCACAGACCAACATTAATGATTATAACAGATTCAAGGGTGAATTGAGAAAGAAACTTGGAATTCCACTAATCTTTCCTAAAGGCATAACATCTGAAAGAGATCGTCTCTACGACTCTGAATTGCACAAGAAACTTCCAGAAATAGAAGAACCAGAAGAAGGAGAATTTATGAGGGAGGACAACCAGAATTGAAGACCTGCTCTACATGTTATATCTTTAGAGCCTAGATAAAATAGATAGGTTAAATGTTTTATATGATCAGTCTAGAGGATTATCTACCTTGTATTTATCTCTATGTTTGAATCTGGAAAATGTTAATATAAACCAGAACATTTTCATTATTTACTTTGCATTTGAAGTCTTATCTTTTATTTGGTTAAGTTGGATTAGTTGAGGTATCCTCTAGGTATTTGCTTGTTATTGTCTAACAAACAAATAGGGGAGATTGAAAGGCATATGACACAGTCTATTTGTAGTACGAGGATCCTAATCCACTTAAACCAAATTGTAATAAGTAAATAACATATGAACTGTCACAGGAATCTCAGAAAGTAATATCTGTCAGAAGAAAGAAGAAAGACAATCTATAGTTTTGATGTTTTACACTAGAAGAAGATTCATTTAGCTGATCAAGCCTCAGTGTGTCATTAAAGCAAGTGGGTTTATTTAGTGTGACAGAGATTTTTCAAGTGACAGATGAAGATCAGTCAGCGTACAAGTGAGTTGAAGAAAATTAAAAGAAGAAATAAACCACATTTTAAAGTTAGAAATGAAGAACAATCATTGGAGTTAGTCGTTCATGAACCAGACAGTACATCGAACGTCAACAAAAATTCAATGGTATTTCTTTGTTTATTTCAGTGGTTCAAGAAAAGATCCAGCTTTTAAAGGATTCATATTAATTCTACTTTAATTGATTATATTATGTGATTAATTTAATTAATAAATTAATTCTATAAGAATTAATTTATTCATTAAAATAATTAATTAATTAATTAAATCAGAATTTTTTGTAAAATAAAATTGATTAAATGATTTCAGAAAATCATTTAATTGATTAAAGCTGAACATTGTACTGGTACTACCATTTCAGAAAGGTAGTTTCGAAGGTAGTTTCAGTACAATTTAAAAAGGTAGTACCGACCAAATGAGAAGGTAGTAGCCTTCTTACAGAAGGTAGTACCGACCAAATGAGAAGGTAGTAGCCTTCTTGACAGAAGGTAGTACCGCCAAAGTAAAGGTAGTTTCAGCTGAAGAAAAGGTAGTTTCAAGGATTAAATTTGTTAGAAATAGACAGAAGCTACTAATCCTGTTGATTACTTATTCAAGAAGCCAGCCGCCAGAGACATGATACACAGAACAGATATTAAAGACAGAAAATTAAGCTTCTAACTCTCTCATCTTTAATACAACTGCCATAGCTTTAATTTTCACAATAAATTCAGTTCAAGCCCCTTGTAATATTCTATCCGCTGGAACTTGTTTATTGATCACTCTTGTACTACTAGCGAATTAAGTTTCCTAGTTTTTATCTCGATTTTAATTAACTAAATTAGAAAAGTTCATGTCGAATTTTCTAATTAGTTTTTATTAACGTGATAATACTCTGTATTGATTTTGTAACAATCGTCAAGTTTAATATATCATTATATTTAACTTGAATTTTGTTTCAATTAATTCCGCTCAAATTTGTCTAATAATATATTGTTTAATAATAATATATTGTTGACAGGATTCACACTTTGAACCTATAAGAATATTTTATATATTACAAAACGAATATTCTTTTAACATTACATCTAATGGTTCTCATTAATCTGTCTCAAAATCCAACGATTGCTATTGAATTTACCAATGACTGTACTAAAAAAATGTACAAAACCGACAACCAAATATACCCTATTTCGCTTATAATAGTATAATACTAGCTTATAACCCGTGCGATGCACGGTTTTTTTGATATATTATAAATTTTATTTATGCTATAATTATATTTTATATAAATCATTATTTTTAAAAATTATTTTAATATTAATTTTATATAAATTAATATAAATTAATTAATGATATGCATGATTTTAAATTTACATTATAAAATTTTAAGTTAAATATGTGGGTTCCAACCTTGAATCTTTAGTAAAGTAATTTAATTATAAAATATACCTTATAATTACATCTAACGTTTTAGTTAATTACTAAAAATTTAACATTGATATGGTGTAATATTTTTGGGTATACATTAATAATTGCAAAATTATGTTTTAAATTAAAATGTAATGTATTTAATTAGAAAAGAAACATTGGTGATTGGAAAATATGGTATAATTGATGTTTTAGGTGTTTATAAAAGGTAATATTAACTAAATTAAACATGAAAAATGTAATAAAGTAATTACCATTAACTATATCGTTCTGTTATTTATTTTATTAATTAGGATAACCAAACCGATACCAAATCGACGAACTTTCAGACAGAAACCAAAATTAAAATAGAAACTAGAAACTAATCTTAGCCCTTAGATCAATCTAATCTAATGGCCCCGCTAGGGGCACCACACATAAATTCAATAAACCTTCACATACACAATCCCATCTAATCCCATTCGTTTTAATTTGATTTTTCCCGTAAATTGGTGAGTTTTTTTTTTGAAATCTGACTTCATTGTATTTTTCTCTATCTCCCAACGATTAGTTTGCATACCATATGTGATATATTCCGACGCAAATTAGAATTTTTTTTATTTATTTTCTATATATATATATATATATATACATACAGGGACGGAGTTAAAAAATCAAGCTCGCGGGGGCGAATTTTTTTCCCCTCTTCATAATTAATATATTAAAATAATTTTTTATTAAATAAAATAAAAATTATTAATAAAAAATTTAAATTTTGTAAATATACTTAAATTCAAGTACTAAAATTCAAAATTATGATAAACATCACCAATTTTATTACTACATTCATAAAATTTATATAAATTTGAGGGGGCGAAAACGAAATATTACAATATTTCAATATTAAAAATGTCAATATTAAGTTCTTTTTGCATGAATTCTATAACTAATTTCATGATTATACGGGATTTTGGGGTGGCGGCCGCCCCCGTCTGCCACCCCTTACTTCCGTCCCTATATATATATATATATATATATATATATATATATATATATATATATATATATATATATATATATATATATATATATATATTGTTAGGCCGAATACACACTTATAATCAACTAAATATAAGAGAATAACAATAAGTTCTTTAAAAACTTTAAAAACTGTTTGAATTAACTTCTCTCTCAGTGATGTAAATTATCACAGAGAGCTGCTTAGGTTATAATGAAAGATATTGTATTACACAATTGATACCCTTCTAGGGTTAACCTAACTGTATTTATAAAATATACAGCTACTATACAATCGATAATTGATACTCCTATAAATTAGCTATACAATTGATATCAATTACGATTGCTACTCGTCTCCTTAGTCAACTCAATCTCTTTGACAGCTATCCAATCTTCAAAGATATTGCTTCCATAATTATCTTCAATAATTCTTCAAACACTGTTGACAAGTAGACGCTTCCTCCAGACAGAGTTTAACAAACTCTGTCGAGCTTCCAACTGTCAGCGTATAACAAAATTTGTTCAGCTTCTAACTGTCAGAGTTTAACTAAACACTGACTACTTCCTATTTAAACTCTGTTTTTCCCTGCAACACTTAAACACTGATATTAACCATATCAATTATATTTAACAATCTCCCCCAACTTGTTCATTAGTAAAAATGCACAAGTTAACAATAATTGATGATGTAAAAACAATTTCATACAAACACAGTGTTTATTAAAATAAGCAGAGTTTAAACTTGACTTAACAAAAGTCTACAGATAACAAGAAAATTCTTACAGACTTTAATCTCTAATCTCCTCAAGATCTGGCGTTGTTCTGAGATAATCTATAAGAAATCTTCTCTTCTGCATTTTCAAGCTCAATCTTCATAGCTTCTTTAATCTCTCTTAGATGAGGATCACTCTCATCTGTCTGATAGATAGCAAATCTAAGATCATATATTTTGTTTCTTCTCATCTCATTTCCCAGCCTAATAAATTTGACTTTTTCTGACTGTGAATTGAAGTCAAGTACTGTGATTCCCAAATCAGTCTTAAATTTTGAAGTACCCTTCTTCATTTCAATATGATTTCCATTCCAGTCTCTGTACTTGGGAACATATCTGCTATTGCACTTCATCCCTCTGATTGCCAAATTCTGGAGCATTTTCTGTCTGAGCACATTTGCAACTGATTGAGTCCTTTGACTATTCACCTTGAAAAGATATAGAACATATTCTAATTCTTCCCAATATTTCAAGCCAATATCATTCTCACCAATTCTAAATACTGTCCCATCAGCCATGAAGTACAAGAGAAAATCCTTCTTTAAACTCTTCTGATAAACTAACTGTACTGATTCCAGTCTGTCCAAACTCTCTTGAGTGACACCACGACCTGGAACAGCCAGTGAAGAAGGATCTCTGGGACCAGTATATTGCCTTTTGTCTTTGTGTGAGCCTAGATCATCCTTATTGTTTCCAACCTTACCATACAAACCTCTTCCATCAGAAAAATCCATAGAAACTCCAGATAATAGATTTGGATCATGAAGTGTTCATTTACCAAAAACTGATTGCAACTGAGAAGATAAAGGTCTAGACACAACTTGTGTAGCAACAGAGGTTGTGTTTTCTTTCTTTTGTACAACTTGTGTAGAAACAGAGGTTGTAACTTTCTTCTGTGAAATTTCTCCTTCAATGCCTTTCAGCTTGAGTTTAGCTTTTGCTGCTGTTGATTTCTTTGATAACTGTGATCTTTGACTAACATCAACATTTTCCTTGATCACAATGCCTTTAAGAACAGGCCTAGGAGCTTTTCCTTTCTTTAACTTTCCAGACTTTAAAGCTTTGAGATGTTCTTCTTGTAAACTCTTTTCTTCAGCTTTAATATCTTCAATAGTAGCTCCTTCCTCATTTTCTTCAATAAACAACTTAGCAGCCAACTCCTCATCAGTCTGTGGATTAGAAGATAATAGCAAATTCTTGGTCTTTGAAGTACCTTGAGTATCAGTGTTTATCCCAGAAAACTGTGATTTAGAGAACTTGCTAGTTTTCAGAGTTTGAATTTCTTCAGTTTTGCCCCTTCCTTTATTACTTGCTCCTCCATCTCCAGCATTATCCTTTCTGATCAGATTTTGAGATTGCTTGCATTTGTCTTTAGCAACTCTCTCCCACTTTTTGACATCATCAGGCATAAGAATAGATGTGATTAACTCCAGGGAGGTAGCAATAGAATCAATCTTTAAGGACATAGCATTCTGATTTTCTTCAACTTTGCTCAGCCTGTGAGACAAAGTTTCTTGATTTTGAGTAAGATAGTGAAATTTGTTCTTGTTGTCAAGTTTAATCATATCATCTCCTCTAACAACATCACCTCGAACATCAGAGATTGCCTTTTGACATAGATCAAACCTAGAATTGAGAGTCTTCACTTGTACAACTGTAGCCTTGAGACAAGATAGAATCTCTGGATTTGTAATTGTTCTGGAGGTTCTCTTGACAAATTCAGCTACTCTTGCAGCAGGAAAGATACAAGTGTCCTTATACCAGTCATTTGAAAATTGTTCATAGTGTTCTTCTTCAGCATCTGCTTGATTTGAAGGACCAGCAAAATCCTTAACCTTAGCATCAGTCTGAACTGGTAAACTCTGAGAAGAGCTTGACTCGGTATTCCCTTCAGTTTCATCTTCAATCTCAGCTTCAACATGATGAGTGGATTCAGGAATTGGAATAGATGCATCAACAGTTTCAACAACATCCTCTGCAACAGTTTCAGCAGTAGGTTCAACAATAGGCTGTATAACAGGATGTACAATATCCTCTACAGATTGCACAATAGGCTCAGAGTTTATCTCCTTAGGTGGTTGATCAATTTCCTCACCCTGTTCAACAGATTGATGAGCATCAGAGATTAACTCAGTATGAGAAGCCACTGTTTCTTCATGTACCAAGGTGGTTTGATTGACTACATCAGTGGCCTCAGAGAATACAGCAGGTGAAGAGATTGGAATGTCCATGTTCTCAGAGAATGGGAACAATGGTTCAAGAATTTCATCCATTTGAGCATCAGCATTTCCATCTCTTTCTTTCTCAACAGTAGGTATTTCCTTAGAAATATCCTCTGGAGCTTCAACATTCACATCTTCATCAGATTCATCAATAATTAATCTCCTTCTCTTAGCTGGAGGATTCACTTCTGCTCTCTCTTCTGCTGAGACAGAATCATCAAGTATAGAAGGAGACTTAGGTTTGTTAGCCCTTTCCTTTCTAACCTTTTTTGGCTTAGAAGCTTCAGCCATCCTCTGTTTTCTTGATGGCCATATAGCCTTGCTTTTCTTTGGCTTCTTAGGTTTTGATTGTGGTTGAGGTTGAGGGTGTGATGAAGATTGTGGTTGTGAAGTAGTAGTAATTGTGGGTGGAGATTTAGGTTTAGTGATTGGTTCAGTGTTTATGGTTTGAGGTGGTGACTGTGGAGGTTCAATGATTGGTTCGTGTTGTGGTTCTTGTTGTTCTTGTGGTTGGTTGAGAAAGTTTCTGAGGGCAAGAGGATAGATAAACTCTGGTACTTGCTCTTTGTTAGCATCCTTATTTGTCAAATCAGAAAACATTCTCATATGACATTTGAAAGGTTGTATAACATCCTCATCAGCAATTGTCAAATTTGGTAAACAAGCAGAGAATAAACATTGACAGAAACGTGAGAAATAAACAGTTGTACTAGACTCTGCAAGTTTTTCACCTAAATTCATAAGTACAAGACGACCAAAATCGAAGTTACTCCCATTAAGAAGAGAATACCCGATTTGAAGACTTTCACCAGGAATTGCATCCCAGCTGGTGACCTTCTTGCCAAATGCGCGAGTAATGCAATCAAAGAAGAAGCTCCATTCCCTCCTGAGCCCTGGCCTTTTGACATCCCCAATCTTATCCAAAGAAGCAGAAAACCTTATTTATTGTAACATTTCTTTTAATTGACCCACACCAACCACAGAGTATGAAGTGTGAGTGTCAAAATCCAAAACCTCACGAACAGTTGCAGGAGTTATGACAAACTCTTGATCTTCATAGGTAAACAAAATTGATGGAGTCCCATTCTCTCCACCATCATCATAAACCGAGTTTTTCCAGAAGATTGAGATTTGTGTGGCCGAGAGTTTCTCTGGTTGGACAAGAGCCTTACCAATTTCAGAGTCTCTTAAGAAGTTTTGAATCAGATGAAATGATGCTGGGGCTTTAGCAGTGTCTAGGATTGCAGCATAATTGTTTGTAACAAAAGTTAATCCCTGAGCCACAAAGTTCTTGGTTGCCATTAGAACAGTATAATAGAGAAGAGAGTGTATGGAAAAGTGTTTGTGAAAATGCTTAAGTGAAAGTAACAGAGAAATTGTGTGTGATGTTGTGTGTTCGTGGTTGTAAAGATGAAAAAATGAATAATGAAATGATTTTGATTAGATCTGTAATTGAAAATCAAAACCCAATCGTTTTAGACATTAAACACGCAACCAATTTCTTGTTAAGTGTGTGAGTGGGACACGTGTCACATAAACAGTGGAACAGTTATTTACACGCGCAGTAATAATGCCTATTATTACTGCTGTTCTCTCTCCTATTTCCAATAAGCTTTAACTGTCTGACACAATTAAACAACTGGCACATATTGCATGCAAATGTCAAAAACTCTTTGTGTACTCCAAGTATATGTTCTGTCTGAAATAAAATATTACCTTAGAGTACTCAACAAAATCCAACAGTGTTTATCAATTCTCCAACTTAATTACTGTTATCCTTTCAAACACTGCACAGTTGTGAATATATGTGTGTGTAGAGCAGAGTTTACTAGATAAGTATTTAGAGCATCTAGTATTTCATAAAATCCATAAAATAAATCAGTAAGCACTGGATGCACAAACTCTCATAGTAAACACTGAATATATGATGAATGCTAAACTCTGTAGTAAACAGTTTATATACAGTAATAATTAACCTATAACCCCCAATTTTTTTTTCTCCAGTAATCAGAGGTTGAAACTAGTCACCAAAAATCCTATAATTTTAGCCCTTATCAATTTGATAAGTTCTTAGATCTTCCTAGCTTTCGACTAGTCACCAAAAATTAGAGAATTTAAGCCCTTACTATGTACCAGTAAGTTCCTGGATCGTCCTAGTTACAAACATGATCTCAAAGGAGTTCTAACGATCTATATATTTTAGCTTTGGGGTTATTCTAATAACAGAATCTAATTTAACAATGTATAACTAACAGAGTTTAGAGCTCATCAACATCAGAAATTATTTATGAGAGGCAATGTACACAGTATTTACAGACTCAGAGTTTAGGATAAATAAAGTAAGAATGCTATAAATATAGAACAATATCATGCTATGTTAACTTTCTGCACAGTTTAAGATTAGATCACAGATAACTTAGAAAGATTTATGACTAATTACTGAGAATAATGTTTCATACATGTATCTTCATCGGTGTTTATGTTCAGAAAGAAACATTATCAGAGTTTCTCAGAGTTTATTCAACAGTTAACAGTGTATGACTTAAAAAGCATGCTAACAGAGTTTAACAGTCATTGAGCAGAGTTTGCATATCAGAGATTAACATACAACAGAAATATGAGCAACACAGTACATAAGTAGAGTTTTGAGTCTAACCAATATCTCTAGTCAAAACTAGAGACCATTCCTAGTTCATTTACCAGCCTTGTAAATACAGCTTCACTCAATGGCTTGGTAAAGATATCTGCAAGCTGTTGTTCTGTAGACACAAAATGAAGCTCAATATTCCCTTCTTCTACATGTTCTCTGATAAAATGGTACCTTATGCTGATGTGCTTGGTCATTGAATGCTGTACTGGATTACCTGTCATAGCAATAGCACTTTGATTATAACAGTAAATAGGTATTTTACTGTACCTCAATCCATAATCCAGTAATTGATTCTTCATCCACAGAATCTGTGCACAACAGCTACCAGCAGCAATATACTCTGCTTCAGCTGTAGATGTAGAGATTGATTTCTGTTTCTTGCTGTACCAAGAAACAATTCTATCACCAAGAAATTGACAACTTCCACTAGTACTTTTTCTGTCTATCTTACAGCTTGCAAAGTCTGCATCAGAGTAACCAAGAAGCTTGAAGTCTGATTCTCTTGGATACCACAAACCTAAAGTTATGATTCCCTTAAGATATTTGAAGATTCTCTTCACAGCTGTTAGATGTGGTTCTCTTGGATCTGCCTGAAATCTTGCACAAAGAGATGTTGCATACATGATGTCAGGTCTGCTAGCTGTTAGATAAAGAAGTGACCCAATCATTCCTCTATAGTTTGTCATATCCACTGGTGAACCTGTGTCTCTATCCAACTTTGTTGCTGTTGCCATAGGAGTTGTTGCAGATGAGCAGTCAAGCATGCCAAATTTCTTTAGAAGATTTCTGGTATATTTTGCTTGATTGATAAAAATTCCATCATCTGTTTGCTTCACCTTTAGCCCTAGAAAATAACTGAGCTCTCCCATCATGCTCATTTGATACCTAGACTGCATGAGCTTGGCAAACTTCTTACAGAGTTTATCATTAGTAGATCCAAAGATTATGTCATCTACATATATTTGAACAAATAACAGATCACTACCAAGATTGAAATAGAACAAGGTTTTATCAATTGTACCTCTATGGAACCCACTTTCTAAAAGAAATTAAGCCAGAGTTTCATACCATGATCTTGGTGCCTGTTTAAGTCCATAGAGTGCCTTGTCAAGCCTGTAGACATAATCTGGATACTTGGGATCAACAAATCCTGGTGGTTGTTCAACAAACACTTCTTCTTCAAGTTTTCCATTCAGAAAAGCACTTTTCACATCCATCTAAAAAACCTTGAATTTCTTGTGAGAAGCATATGCTAGAAAGATTCTTATTGCCTCCAATCTTGCAACTGGAGCAAAAGTTTCATCATAGTCTATTCCTTCTTGCTGTGAATAGCCTTTGGCCACAAGTCTGGCCTTGTTTCTTGTAACAACCCCATCACTGTCAATTTTGTTTCTGAAAAACCATCTAGTACCAACAACAGATCTATTCTTTGGTCTAGGTACAAGAGTCCATACTTCATTTCTCTCAAATTCATTTAACTCCTCCTGCATTGTTGTTATCCAGTCAGCATCTTGAAGAGCTTCTTCCACTTTTTTTGGTTCAGATTTGGATAGAAATGCATGGAACAGACATTCATTTGTTGTAGCACTTCTTGTCCTAACTTTTGCATCTGGATCTCCAATGATTAAATCAGGTGTATGTGATTTTGTCCATTTCCTAGCTGTAGGTAAATGACTTCTGTCAACAGTTGATCCTCCCACTTGATCAATGTTCTCCTGACTATCTTAATGCCTTTCTTCATTCTCTGAGGCTCGCCCTGAATTTGATCTCTCAGAGTTTGAACTGTCAGAATTTGGATTTTCAGAGTTTGAGTTATCAAAGTTTGAATTTGATCCAGAATTTTCAGTTGACTCACTATCAGAATTTGAGTCATCACTATGATCATGCTCCCCCTCAACTGGTTCTCCTCTTTGTTCAGACTGTACTATTTCTTCTGTATGTACCAGTAGAGGTTCAGAGTTTGCAGCAATAGAGTTTGTTGGACTAGTGTCATCAGAGTTTATTTCATCAGAGATTAGATCTTCATTTTCGAAATGCAATTGATAATGTTCATCAACATCTTCAAGTCCAGTGATTTTCCTGTCATCAAATGACACATGAATAGATTCCATAATCACCCTTGTTCTCAGATTATAAACTCTGAATGCCTTGGTTGACACTGGATAGCCAACAAAAATTCCTTCATCTGCTTTCAACTCAAATTTGGTCAACTGTTCAGGATGAGTTTTCAACACAAAGCATTTACACCAAAAAATATGAAATTATTTCAGGTTTGGCTTCTTTTCCCTCACCATCTCATATGGTGTTTTTCCATGCTTGTTGATCAGTGTTGCATTTTGAGTAAAACAAGCAGTTTGAACTGCTTCTGCCCAGAAATAGGTTGGCAATTTTGCTTCATCAAGCATAGTTCTGGAAGCTTCTATCAAGGTTTTGTTCTTCCTCTCAACTACACCATTTTGCTGTGGTGTACCAGGTGCAGAAAATTCTTGCTTCACTCCTCTGTTCTTGCAGAATTCTTCCATTGTTGCATTTCTGAATTCAGTTCCATTATCACTTCTGATTATTTTGACTTTGTGTTTTGATCCTTTGTCCAGTAGCTTTACATGCTCCATCAGAGTTAATGCAGTTTCATCCTTCTTTGCTAGAAAATACACCCAAGTGTATCTGGTATATTCATCAACAATAACTAGAGCATATTTCTTTCTTCCAGTTGACAAGACATTTACTGGTCCAAAAAGATCAACATGTAACAGATGATATGGATCAACAATTAAAGATTCAGACTTGATCTTGAAAGAGGTCTTCCTCTGTTTGGCCTTTTGACATGAATCACACAGACCATCAACATTTAGTAAAGACTTTGGAAGTCCTCTAACAAGATTCTTTCTTATCAGCTCATTGATGTTGTTCAGATTCAAATGAGAAAGTTTCTTATGCCACTTCCAACTCTCTTCATTTGACATTCTTGTTGACAGGCACATTGTTTTTCCATCAGAGTTTGTCAACAAGCTTGCTTCATAGATATTGTTGTGTCTTTGTCCAACTAAAACAACTTTCCCTGTGGTTTTTCTGATAACCTCACAGTATTCAGGTTGAAAATCTACATGAAAACCTCTGTCACAGATTTGACTCACAGATAGCAGATCATGCTTGAGTCCCGGAACCAGAGCTACATTTGTGATGATGACACTTCCAAGATTAATATTGCCATATCCCAGAGTATGTCCTATGTTGCCATCTCCATAGGAAACTTTTGGGCCAGCCTTCTCCACATACTCTGATAGCAAGGCTTTATTTCCAGTCAAGTGTCCTGAACATCCACTGTCCACTACTAGGATGCTTTCCCTGATGCCCTACAATCACAAACAATTACTGAGGATTAGATTTAAGGATCCAGAATTGCTTGGATCCTTTGGCTTTCTTAATTCTGTTAGCTTTAGCAACGGAATTTTCATTATCAGAGTTTAAGCTAACTTTATCAGAGTTTACACTTGCAGAATTAACTCTAACCCATTTCAGATTAGGTTTCAGTTCATAGTAATTATGATAAATAGCATGATAATTTCTGCAAGTATAAATAGAATGCCAAGTGCTTCCACAATGTTTGCATAAAGTCTGTGGCTTAGTTCTAACATTATCTTTCTTTACTTCAGACTTGGAAGGTAAAGAATTAATGTCTTTGTTCTTCCTGCAAAAACTAGCAAGATGGTTAGTACTACCACAGTTATGACATGTCTTTCTTGGAGCTAAAGTAGCAAGCATTGGATAGTTGCCTTGAGTAATGCCTACTTTACCATTTCTGTTCTTTCTAGACACTTTCTGTTTCTTAACAGATTTTAACTCATTAAGCTTATGCTTAAGTTGTTTATCTGTCATTAAACCAATATTAACCTGTTTAACACTAGTTTTTATTGGTTCTTTCTTAACAACTTCTTTTCCACCTTCAAGTCAAGGTTCATTTATTCCATTAACAAATGTTCCAAATTTCTTAGGTGGAAGAGGTGGTCTAATCTTGACTGTATTCTGAAATCTAAGTTCATCTTTCTCAGAATAACCTAGACCTACAGTGTCAGATTGAAAAACTTCTTGAGTGTCTTTTCCTGAGTGAGTCCAAGTTTTAATAATGTGATTTGCCTTTTCCAACTCAAATTCTAGTTGTTTATACTGACTTAACAACTCTTGATCAAGATAGACAGCATCATTTCTCTCCTTTTGAACTTGCTGCATCTTAACAAGTTTCTCTTCTACAACCTTATTTCTCTCTTTGAGTTCAGAATTCTCAGTTTTGATTCTCTCATTCTCTAAAGTCTGATCCCTATAACTGATATGCAAAGACTTAAGATATATTCTTAATTCAGTTATATCATCAATGTTATAAGCATAGGTAGTTAGAGGTACCTTGTTTTCAGAATCTACAGCTTCATCGACAGTAGTAGCCATGAGAGCATAGTCTACATCCTCATCTGAGTCAGAGGTGTCTGCCCAATCTCTGCCTTTAGTGAAGAGTGCCTTCTCAGTTTTACCCTTCTTGCACTCAGGAGCATAATGACCCATCTCCTTACACTTGTAGCATTGAATCTCAGACTTGTCTCTTTTCCCAGATTTGGTATCCTTTCTCTCAGATTTTCTGAAATTCTTCCTGTCAAACTTTGAATCATTCTTGGAGAATCTCTTTCCTTTCTTGAAGTTCTTGAAACCCATCTTCTTGAAAGTCTTTACCATCAAAGCAGCTATTTCCATCATTTCCTCATCATCTTCAGAATCAGATGATTCATCTGCATTTGAGTCAACATCAGAGTTTGATGACTCACTTTCAGAATGAATGACCAAGGCTTTTCCTTTTGCCTTCTTCCTTGATGCTTCCTTCTTTGAGGGTCTTTCTTCAACTCTTAGAGCAACAGATTTTGACTTTCTACCTGATCTTCTGCTTCTCTGTTCCATTTCTAGTTCATGAGTTTTGAGCAGCCCATAGATCTCATCAATATCAGTATCAGCCAGATCATATTTGTCTCTAATAGTGGTTATTTTGACATCCCACTTTTCAGGTAGAGAAAGAAGAAACTTGAGATTTGAATCTTCTAGATCATATTCTTTATTAACCAGTGACAGATCATTAAGTAGCTTACATAATCTGTCAAAGGTTTCTGTCATTGATTCTTCAGATTTAGCCTCAAAGTGTTCATACTCCTGTGTGAGTATGTTCCTTCTATTCTTCTTAATTGCAGCAGTTCCCTAACATCTAACCTCTAGAGCATCCCAAATCTCTTTTGCAGTTTTACAATTGATCACTTTGTTAGACATAACATTATCCAAAGAACTATGAAGGAGATGTCTACCCTTTGCATCTTTTCCAATGGATGAAATATCCTCAGGAGTCAAATCTTTCTTCTCCTTTGGAATAGATTTAGCTTCCTGTCCAGCAGCAACAACAGATAATTTTGTAGGCTTATGAGGGCCTTCATAAATTCTGTCAAGATATTCTGGATCTGTAGCTTCCAGAAACATAGCCATTTTCACCTTCCAGGTTGAGTATTCTGCTGGCTTAAGAATAGGAACCCTGATTGTTTCATATCGACTCACAGTTGCAGGTTGAGCCTTCTCAGCACTAGAGCCTGATGTAGGAGGAGGAATTTCTGCCATTGATTATAGTTGTGTGTGTGTGTGGATCTTAAACTGTATTAAATTAACAGATCAAGCTCTGATACCAATTGTTAGGCCGAATACACACTTATAATCAATTAAGTATAAGAGAATAACAATAAGTTCTTTAAAAACTTTAAAAACTGTTTGAATTAACTTCTCTCTCAGTGATGTAAATTATCACAGAGAGCTGCATAGGTTACAATGAAAGATATTGTATTACATAATTGATACCCTTCTAGGGTTAACCTAACTGTATTTATAAAATATACAGCTGCTATACAATCGATAATTGATACTTCTATAAATTAGCTATACAATTGATATCAATTACGATTGCTACTCGTCTCCTTAGTCAACTCAATCTCTTTGACAGCTATCCAATCTTCAAAGATATTGCTTCCATAATTATCTTCAATAATTCTTCAAACACTGTTGACAAGTAGACGCTTCCTCCAGACAGAGTTTAACAAACTCTGTCGAGCTTCCAACTGTCAGCGTATAACAAACTCTGTTCAGCTTCTAACTGTCAGAGTTTAACTAAACACTGACTGCTTCCTATTTAAACTCCGTTTTTCCCTACAACACTTAAACACTGATATTAACCATATCAATTATATTTAACATATATATATATATATATATATATATATATATAAACCTAAAAAACCTCTTTAGAATACTCCAATACAAACCTCCTTAGAATACAAACCTAAAAAACAAATTGCAATCTAACATTCAAGCTAATCTAATGACCAAACTAAGGGGCCGTTTGGCTTACCTTAAAATGAGTAGCTTATGACTTATAAGCATAAGTGTCATATAAGTGATAAGTAGATCAGAAATTATAAGTCAATAGAGTGTTTGGTAAATCAGAACTTATAAATCGGTAGAGTGTTTGGTAAATCAGAACTTATAAGTTAACTTTTTTTATTATTTTCAAAATATTTATTTTTTAATATATAACATTGGATGTCAATGGATAGATCTCGATGAGTAGAGAAATTTGAGATATACATATCAATTTTCTAATGAACGGGTCAAAAGACATATGGTTTTGAAGATTTGAAGAATATTATATATTGCGTGTATCGAGAAATAAGTTATAAACATAAGTTGAATGTTAGGATTTCCTAACATTCAACTTATCAACATATAAGTTATAAGTTGAGCTAAAACTTAAATAGGCAAACACCCCCATAAACTCTTATGGGCTTATAAACCATAAGTTCCGGTAAATAAGTTAAACCAAACAGGCACTAAGTGTACCCCAATACAAAAAATGTATAATAATCTACCCTCCATTTAGTTATATATAAAAAAAATACTGTTCACTGTGCTGACGTGGCAGTGACGTGACCGTGAATAGTGATTTTTTTGCTGAATATTGGTGAGCTAATTTATGACATTTTTTGTGAAGGTGCCCCTGGCGGGGCCCTTAAAATAGATGAAATATAATATATGTTGTGTTGGTTTGTAGTTCTCATTTTAAGAGTGATTTGTATTTGAGCAAAAAGTCTATATATATATATATATATATATATATCTATTATATATATAATAGCCCAACAAGGGGCTATAATTCATGAGACATTTTATTCCATTTAAAATCATGCAACATTTTATTCCATCTGAAATAACTGATTTGCCCTTCTATTTACTATTTTTTAAAAAATTGTTGTTGGAAGGAATTGAACTTGAGTCTCCAAGTTAACTTACACTTTGCTTTACCACTAAACCACTTGACACACATGTGAATTAAATATACACATTATATGTATGTGTCGCTTGAGTGAAAAAATACATGGTATTTTAATTACTATGATATATCAACAATTTTTCGTCATGAGTTCATTTTTACATTTATTAATTCGGATTGTAATATATTTTTTTTATATCAAAATATAAATTAATGATGTATAATATACAGTTTGGTTATACATTTTTAAATTGTAATGATAATAATAATAAACATAATTTATTTTATAATGATAACTCCGTAACACAACTAGATCGCTCATGCATACATGTTTATAAACATCATATCTCTATGTGTGGGCTGCATAAGTGGGACACTATTTAGGTTTATATAAAGAAAATGGGTTAAATGGCAGTTAGGTCATTCAATTAACTGAAAACTTTCAGTTGGGTCATCCAACTATTAAGCTTTTAATCAGGTGACATAATTGATAAAAACTTTCAATCAGGTCACTGGGGTTTACGGACGTTAAAAAAGAGACGGAAAGATGACTCAGCAAGAATCAGGTTCGTAAAACCCCAATGATCAGATTGAAAGTTTTTATCAGATATGTGACTTGATTGAAAGCTTTTTTCAGTTACGTGACCTAATTGAAAGTTTTTATCAGTTATGTGACCTAATTGAAAGTTTTTATCAGTTATGTGACCTGATTGAAAGCTAGCCAATCGGATAAAAGCTAGCCATGTCAGCATGTTAAGTCATCTTTCCGTCTCTCTTTAACATCCGTAAACCTCAGTGACCTAATTGAAAGTTTTTATCAGTTACGTGACCTGATTGAAAGCTTTTTGAGTTGGGTAACCCAACTGATAGTTTTCAGTCAGTTGAGTGACCTACTGCCATTCAACCTTAAAGAAAAGGTAGGAAACGCATAATATATTTTAATAAATAACAATTAAATATAAGAGCAACTCAATAACTAAAGTATATCAAAACTGTTAGCACTTTTGGACTAACATGTGATACGGTTGGGAATTGACTATTATTTGAAAAAATTACAATTTTTGACGAGGTTGTCATAAGATTGATTATGTGAGTAAATTTTTACATATTATTTTTCATATTCTACTCATTCATAAAATAAATTGAGATAATTAAAATAAAACCTTGTGACATCTTTAATGATGCCAAGTTCTCAATGACATTATTACTAGATCAAAATTTATTATGTCATACAAATTTAGGAAAAATAAACTAATTTTTTTATTATAAATTAAAAAGATTTTTCACCAATTAATAAAACTTGGTAAATGCATAAACATCTAAAGATTTTAGATATCTCCCTAATTAAAAATATATAAGTTATATATTCTTATTTATTTAAGACCGTATTTCTATTTAAACATTTGTGATCAAATTTTGAACTCCATACATTTACTCACTTTAATATAGTTTGTTTTATGTTTTTGGGAATAACTTAATATATAATTTATTGGAAATAATTATATAAAATTTATAGTAGCGATTTATCAAATATTAAAAAAATTCAAAGTTTTTTTCAAAACTTAATTGGATTGAGAAATATTAAATTTGCGGATCATTCAAAATATCACATATAAAATTAGTAATGAGTGATTGTAAAAGTCATGAATAAATGAAATATGTAATAGAAGAACATTTAAAACATTAAGAAGGCTTCCCGTAATGAAAGATTGAGATGCGAATGAGACAAAAAAAAATTACAAAACCTCAACTCCAACAAAAATCAAAAGGATCTATGATCCTATTTTCAATAGAAGTTCATGATATAGTCACATTTGAATATATAAGAATTAGATTTTAACAAATGTTCATAAATATTTTCAAAAATCACTTGCAATAAATATTTACACTGGAAAAGATACACTATTATATCAAAGTAAAATTTTGCAGAAACAACTACCAATTATACTTATGTATTAACAATTTTTACATTTTTTTTACACATTTCTCCATCGCTTGTATTCATTGAATGAATAAATGATATGTTTTGTTTTATAAATAAAATAAAATTAAAAAATTACAAGTAATTTATCAATATGTTACCACTGTTCAAGTAGCACTCGCTCATTCCTAAATAATTTCCATATATGATGAAAAGATCATTTAAATTTAGCAATATTTCAGGATCACTTCAGATGTGTTTAACAAATCTAACACAATAAGGACTACACTATATTCTGTTTTTATTGGTCATCTGAATTTACATAATCAAATTATGCACTGAATAGTAAAGTAAGAACATTATACCAACGCATGTTATGAATGTAAAAAAGTGACGAAAATAAAAAAAATTACAAACGACATTAATAAATAAATATTTATATCTATTGCTAGAAAATAACCCCGTGCCTCGCAGGGGTTATTATGCTAGTTTATTTAATATATGTGCGTTTCTTGTGATGGAGATTTTCATGTTGAATTCTAAATCAACTATATTTACATGGAAAATGCTAGAGTCCCCAAATTGGATCCCAAAAAATTCCCAAATGACACATGTCATCTTCTGATTGGTCATATTATGATGGGCCCCCTGGATTCACATCAATCACACCAATTAAAATATCCCATACTGCCAAATCACCAATGACACGTCATTTGGGGACTCTTTTTGGGATCCAATTTGGGGTCCCTAGCACTACTCTATTTTCATTTGTGAGATGCATAATGTCTAGTCATTTGGTCATTTAATGTTTAGTACAAGTATTCTAAAACTTATGTTAAAATGATGTACTCCCTCCATCCCATATTTCTTTTCCTACTTTCCTTTTAAGGATATTCAATATACTTTTCTCATTTCTATTTTTGTCCATAAAAACCAAATATTATACTCTTAAAAAACCAAACGAGGTTGACAGCTGTTTATAGGTTCACATATTCCCACCTGCTCCCACCTACTCCTACTAACCATAATTTCTCTCTATTCTCTCTCGTCCCTCTCTATTCTCTTTATTTTACGCCTCCAAACCCCAATTAATTACTCAAAAACATGAGTTTACATTTAGGCTTTTCCGATTTCGATGATGAATCTCGTAATACGGTTAAATACGAGTGCTCCGATCCCGCTCATTGTGATAAAGGTGAAAGTTGTGATGGGGAACACGATTATAGTCGTGAATATCTTCGATTGAGATGTGGTACAACTAAATCTGAGGAATCGACGCCCAAATCGGATGTGACGGTGGATCAAAACCCTCGATCACTGTTGCATGAAACTGTTATTCAAGTCCCCTTGGATGAATATGATGCTCCTCCGTCCCCTCCTTCTTCAGATCCAGTTGAAGTGGCCGTTGTTGCTCCGGATCCGTCGACCGATGACTTGTATTTGGATGTTGAGGCTGATTCAGAAGATGCATGCTCTTGCTCTTAATCGGGGTAAATATGTTCTACCTTGAACTTGTTGTTAACTGTTTTTGTAAAGATGTTGCTCGCTCTTGTAATTAACTGTTTGTCTTTGTAGTTTAACCGGTTGCTTTTGTTGTTAATCGAATGTTTTTAATCGAATGTCCTGTTGTTAATCGAATGCTAAATGCTCCTGTGTTGTTAATCGAATGTCCTATTTTTGTTCGTAATCTATCGTTCGTATGATGCATAGGCTTTGAATTTAAAGATGTAAAATTGTTTCACTTAGATTTGATTTGAATTTATATGGGTAATCTGTATGCTTTCAATTTATATGTGTAATCTTTGTAATTTATATGTGTACTTATATGCTTGTTTGTGTGCATGTAGTACTTAGATTTTATTGATTGTTCAATTAGTCTCTTGTAATTAACTGTTTGTCTTTGTAGTTTAACCGGTTGCTTTTATTGTTAATCGAATGTTTTTAATCGAATGTCCTGTTGTTAATCGAATGTTAAATGCTCCTGTGTTGTTAAAGATGTAAAAATGTTTCACTTAGATTTGAATTTTTTCAATTAGTCTCTTGTAATCTTATTGGTGGATATATTTAGGTGGTAATCTTAGTTCCCACTTCATTTTCGATCTATGATGATAGTTCAAATTGTTGAGACAATGTATGCCCTAGTGTGCCATAAGCAACCAGTTTCATTGATTGGAGGCTTGTGTGTGCTTAGTGGTTGTACTTACATGTCGATGATGCTTGGGGACGATCTGAGATCAAGAAATTAAATATTTTTGAAATGCTTACTTAGCTTACATGTTGTGCTTCAAACTAAGCTTACTTTTAATACATGTTCTGCTTATAACTAAGCTTACTCCTAGCACTAGTAAAAAACTAAGCTTACATGTCCCCTGACCTGCTAATTCCATGAAAGTAATTCCATGCCTCATGGATAGCCCATATTGGTGCAGTGACTTGAACTGGTAGCTTACCCTCAGCTTCTAATTTCTTCTTATTAACATAATGCACAAAGTAATCATTCGAACCTTTTACTTTTACCACTTCATTCATGACATATTGATAGGATAACCATACATTTCCCAGTGTTGTTGCATCTAGTTCCATATAAGCTTGATGTACTGCTGTCAACATATCATCAACATCCTTAGGCATTTTTTTGTGCATTAGAGATTGAATGCTTCTGAAAAAACCCAAGTCCAGAATATTTAAATCTGGACTGTTTGGTGGTTGTTGCACAAGAATGAATGTGAAGTCCCCTTGTCGATGAACTTGTTGCCACTCTAGGTCATCTTGAGTTATATGTGTCCTTGCATTGTCTTGCTGTATGTATATAGTTTTTGGACCATCACTTACTGGCCATTTCTGCATGATTGCTGGTATTACATCATTGATTAACATTCTCCTTGTTTCATTTTTCCCAACTGATTCAACGATCTTGGTGACAATTGTCCCCTTTGCTCTGTAGTTGGAAGCCCTCTTAGCTGGTTCTTGGTAAGTGAATGGGAAGATACCTATCTTCCCATCAAAGGTGCACTCATTTTCTGCATTAAATCTTGGTCTTGCTACAGCAGCTGTGAACATCACTTTGGGTATGAATTTGCATGACTTGGCAGCCCTGTACTTGCCTTTTTCATTTCTTTCCAGGTAAACCCTCTGTGATTTTTTGCTTAAGTAGAACCACTTTTCATCAATGTGTACAAAGTTGTACATAGGGTAATGTTGCCTCTTTGTTGTTGGTGTGTCTCCCATTAACAGGTTTAGAACCCATTCAACCCTTTGAAATAGGTTTGCCTCTTTCAAAGCAGGATGTAAAGGGTTTGTGTGAGGTTTAACCAATCCCCTCTTTATCATTCTGTTTGCTGTACTTGTAGACACTTTAAGCTGTACTGCCAAGTCTCTTATGCATGCTCTGTCCCCCATTCTTATCTCAGTTACTGCATTAGGTTGCAATTGTAGTCTTTTTCTCCCTGCATTATGCCCCTTTGTTGCCATGTTGTATGCATGACCTGCTGCCTTTTGACTCCTTGTAGTGCTCCATATTGTGCTGATTGTTCTTGTTGTTACATTGAACAGCTTGGCCACTTCTTGAATTGCACCATGCTTAAGCTTCCCCTCTATCTGGTTGTTCAAAATCCACATGACTACTTGCATCCTTGGGTCACAGCTGAGCTTTTGCCTCTTTTTGTGATGATGAGCATGTGTTTCTTCATGTCTTTGCCCTTCTGTGTCTCCATCTGCTGGCTGATTCAAATCAAAAGGGAAAGAAAAATCCATTTATGAACAAATGGAGGCAAAACAATGATGCCGAGGATTTTTATAGATGTAAATATGTTGTTGTACTGATATTTGTAATTTTCTTGTATTAGTGGTACAATCTGTGTGCATGTAATACTTAAATCTGATTGGTTGTTCAATCACTCTGTTGTAATCTTATTGGTGGATATTTTTAATTGTGGATTGATTTATCTAATTAAGTTTAAGTGGTAATCTAATTTCCCACTTCTTTTTCAAATTTGTTCACTTTGCCTCCTAATTACCTTCTAATCATTAGCTTGTATAAAAACATGTGACAATCAAGAAACAGGAAAAGAAATTAGAGACAGAGGGAGTATTAATTTACGGGATCGTGTATTTTGACGAATCCAAAAACTAAGTTTAGAGAAAACCTAAATAATGAAAGGCATGAGAATTTTTTTTTCCGGAGAACTTTAGTTATGAATAAACTTTTCTTAGTAAGAGCATCTCCAAGGGCAATAGCTAAAATGGTTAGCTAAAATAACATAAAATAATGGTTAGCTAAAATTTGCTGAACCTGTAAGAGATTGTGCTCCAATGGTGTTAGCTATAATGGTTAGCTATAATTAAAAAAACAATATTTTATTATTATTTATAAACCTCAAATACATAAATTGTAAAATCTTTGCTACTCCAACCGTGTTTATGTATCCTGCTTATGTAAAATTAAAGACAGAGATGACGTGGCACAAGAATAGAAGATATGTAAATTTTTTAGAGGATTTCTAAATATAGAGGATATGTATCTTTTTTTCTAAAATTTTGCCTAACAGTTGGTACCGTTGGAGGACAACTTTTCAGTATATTAGGTAAAAAATTCTGTCACGTCAGATTTATGGCTAAGAGGTGGGGTGGTTGGAGATGCTCTAAATTTCTTCATCTTTAGTAAACATAATCTTTTGTAACAGTTAAAAGAAAAAAAAACTTTTGACATATAGAACGATTATCGAATGATAATGTAATCAAATTATGTTAAGTAATTTCTTTTTCTCTTGATAAATATAATCTTTTGTAATATTTGAGAAAACTTTTTTTGACGTATAAAATAATAAAGTAAGCTATTCAATAAAGTAACTAAAATTTTAAAAGGCACACACTGAATCCGCCTGTGAATGTGGTTGTATATTATTGCTACTATGGCCTTTGTTCCGGAATGAACCTCTTATATAAAATTTTGGAGAGAACATTGATTTATTATAGAATTTTATTAATAAATTATAAATAAAATTTTTAAAAATATAAAATTTGATTCTAATGTAGAATACTAATATTACATGTAAATATTATTATTTAATATAAAATGATAATTATGATTATGATTATTTAATATGAAAAAATGATTGTGACAAATTTTAGTTTGGTAGTGGACCCTTCGAGGATAGTCCAGAAGCAGCCGATGGAATGTGAGTTAAGGTATGGCACTTACTTTATAAAACTGATTTTGACAAAAGTACTCATCCTTCCCCGTATGCTTATTGCTTCCGTTGGGGAGAAGAAACGGTGTTTTGGCAATGAGTGCAGTGTAAACCAAGCAAGGCCAATACCGAGAAAAAAAGGAACAAACAAAAAATTCATACACTAATTTACAAATATAACAGACAGATTTAGTAAAGGGGTCCGGTCATGTGAACTGTTTACAGAATATACGGCTTCTGCATCGTTGGATCAACTACTTAACGGTCTAGATTTAAAAAAAAATCAATATCGTACCGTAGAAACTCTCTACGGTACGGTAAACAGTAGATTTTTGGTGTGAAAATAGGTAGCATTTTGGTAATATACCCGTATCGCAAAAAATTTCTACAGTACGGTGCACAGTATATTTTTTGTGTGAAAATAGGGGAGCATTTTGGTAATATGCCTGTACCGTGAAAAGTTTCTGCGATACAATACATTTTTTTTTTAAAATTAAGACCGTTGGATAGTTGATCCAATGGTGAGAAAACCGTATGGTGGCTATTAGGGGTGAGCAAAAAAAAACCGAAAATCGAAATCGAACCGAAAAACTGAAAAACCACCGAAAAAAACCGAAACCGACAAAAACCGAACCGAACCGATGGAACGGTTTGGTAACGGTTACGGTTTTATCTCTATAACCGAACCGAAAAACCGAACCGTTCATATAAAATTATATATAATTAAACTATTATCATATAATTATATATAATACATTATTTAATATAAAAAATCTAATATAATTAGTTATAATAACCATAAGTCATAACAGAGCAGCTTGACAAGCTTGTATGGGTATGTTCTATTGAGTTTTTCTGAACATGAAGTCCTGAACTTAATAATGTACTAAAAAATAAACTAGCGCGTGCTTTGTTTCGTGCCTTGTTTCGTGCCTATTCTATTTTATTTTATATGCCTGCTTATGCTTGGTAAAGAAGTAAACATTAGATGATTGATTTAGTTCAATGGCTTCAATACTGTGCAACATAATTTATCAGGTTTTATTATCCCTTCTTGACTTTGTGCTGCAGCTTGTTAGTGTTGTTTTTCTTTTCATTATTGTGGATGTTTTGATTATGTGTCATTATAAATTCTAAATTTATTTTCTTTTATGTTAGAATATTTTTAAGCTAAATACTATATATATTTATATAAAACTTTTAAACTAGTTAAAAAATCGAATAAAAACCGAAATCGATAAATGGTTAACCGAATCGAAAAAAACCGTTCCGGATGGTTCGGTTACAATTAATAAGTAAAAATTGAACCGAACCGACATGCAAGATTTGGTAACAATTTCCGATAAAAACCGAATCGAATTGATCCGTGCACACCCCTCGTGGCTACACAATACTTGACATACGTATGTAGTAGACCGTTTTCCTTTAGTAAATCAGTTTGTAATCAGCGTGCGTGTAAATGGACTGATGGACATGGAAAGAGAGAAAAATAGATTTCAGTTGGGTGGGGCTAGTGGTAGCCAGACTGTCACTTTCTCTTTTTAGTACTTGTCAGTGTCATTAACCATATTAATAAATTACTTCTTCAACACAAATTCCATAAATTTGGAAATTTGTATCTTATTTTATTCACCCAAAATATAACACCCAAAATTAACCCATACTTTCCTTTCATCAACCTCACTACACTACAATCCCCATAATACATATGCTCAAAACACACACAAAAACACACACATTTATGTGTGTTCGAACAAATTAATCAACTTTCTTGAAATTCACCTTTCTGGACCATCTTAAATCTTGAAAAAACAAAACCCCATCAATCTATTTCACAAATCTTGAAAATATTTTTGGTGGGTTTTGATTTAGGGTTGTAAAGATTCAATCTTTAAGCTTTTTTCAGCAAGATGAGTATTTATGGTAGAGATCCATGGGGTGGTCCATTAGAAATAGCAGCTGATTCAGCAACAGATGATGATCGGAGCAGGAATTTACAAGATTTTGATAGGGCTGCAATTTCTAGACCACTTGATGAGACTCAACAGAGCTGGCTTTTAGGCCCTGGTGAACAAAAAAAGAAAAGATATGTTGATCTTGGGTGTGTTATTGTTAGTAGAAAACTTTTTGTTTGGACTGTTGGAACTATTTTAGTTGCTGGGCTTATTGCTGGTTTTATTACTTTGATTGTTAAGACTGTGCCACATCATCATCATCATCCACCTCCTCCTGATAATTATACTATTGCTTTGAGGAAGGCACTCATGTTCTTCAATGCTCAGCGTTGTAAGTTTCGTAAATTTTTCGATATTTTGTGTGTTGTTTGGTTTGTTGGGTTGTTTTTATGTTGTTGGATTTGATGAATGTTGATGGATTAAATTTGGATTAAATGAATTGATAGATTGTGTATAATTTAGAGTTGTTATGTTCTTTAAGGGAATGTTTTCGAGTTTCTATAGAAGTCGATTTGGTGTTCTATTGAACTTACTTCAATATGGAAAATGGAATGTAGAAGGTTAATTCTGGTCGATTTTACCTTATTAGCATTTTAGTATCTAAGATGAATGTTAGATATCTGGCTTCAATAAATAAGTGTCCAAATGGGAAAGATGGTTTGCTATGAAGATTGATTACGGGTCAATAGCTGGACAGCTCTTCCATTTGCAGTACGGAAACTCAATTATCTATGAATTGATCTTGTAAAGATTACTCTTTGTTCTGTGCTTTAACATTCTGGTTAATACTGGGTACTCTTTGCCCTTTGAAATATTTGTTCTATTCCTATTGTTATTTTTGGTTGATTTCAATGTGAATGTTTATTTTTGGTTGATCTAAATGTGAATGTTTGCACAGCTGGAAAACTCCCGAGGCACAATAATGTTTCATGGAGGGGGAACTCTGGTATGAATGATGGCAAGTCAGATCCATCATGGAGTATAACCAAAGATTTGGTGGGTGGCTATTATGATGCTGGGGATGCAATAAAGTTCAACTTCCCTGCTTCATTTGCTATGACAGTGTTGAGCTGGAGCGTGATTGAATATAGTGGCAAATATGAAGCTGCTGGAGAGCTTAATCATGTTAAAGAGATCATTAAGTGGGGGACTGATTATTTTCTCAAGACTTTTAATTCCTCTGCTGACACAATAGGCCTTTTAGCAGCACAGGTACTGTCCGTTTTTAGGTTTATTCTTTTATTACCACCTTATGAATAGTTGATGCTACGATTCTTTTCATGCTTGATGTAACCGTGGATGTCAGATGTTATAGGAATCGCATACTTTACATGCAGTTATTTACCAGGAATTTTAATAAATTTTTTTCTTTTATCGGACAGGTAGGATCGGGTCAAACCTCAGCTGGAAGTACAACTCCTAATGATCATTACTGTTGGATGCGTCCCGAGGATATTGACTACCCTCGACCAGTATCTACCTGTAGTACCTGCTCAGACCTTGCTGCCGAGATGGCAGCTGCTTTAGCTTCTGCATCAATTGTTTTCAAGGACAATAAGGCTTATTCAGAGAAGCTCGTGCATGGTGCTAAAACGCTCTTTCAATTTGCTAGAGAGAAGCGCGGCAGGTATAGTTCTGGGAATGAGGCAGAATTCATGTATAATTCGACGAGTTATTGGGATGAGTTTGTTTGGGGTGGAGCTTGGTTATATTATGCTACGGGAAATAACTCTTATCTTTCACTTTCGACTAATATGATATTGGCTAAACATGCTGGTGCTTTTTGGGGAGGTCCGGATTATGGTGTATTTAGCTGGGACAACAAGCTTGCTGGAGCTCAAGTAAGTTAGATAAGCATAATATGTTTGGCAATTTGTTAGCATATAATCACCTTCTATTGTGCTTGTTTTCACAAGTCTGTGCACGTACAAATGAGCTGCACATTATTTTGATTTTTCAAGTCGTGATGCTTTCTTAGACGGGGGACAGAACTCATACTTTATTGCATTTTCTTGACCTGAGTTGTATTGTGTTCCACATTTTTATAGGCTTTACTGTATATTTCCAATGGTAAAAATTTTTAAGCCAAAAGTTGAGCTGCATTTTGGAATATTCAATAATTAAGCTGTGGCAAACTGTTTTGTGATAATATCTTCCTCTGTGTGTGAGTTAGATTGGTAATTTTATACACAGGTATTTTTTAGATCTCATTTCACTCTCTTGTATTCTCCCATTTTAGAATCATAACTGCGCAGGTTCATATACAACATCATACAAGAACAAAAACAATATCAAGATTTGAAGGAGAGCAAAGCACTAGTTTCTAAGAAAATGATACTACAACATGCTGTGGTCAACAAGTTTTTCGATCTTAAACATGATGTTCAATTTTTGCACTGCCTTCAAGAATTGCTAAGTGTAAATAGTATGTTGTTGGAAA
The DNA here is from genome assembly GCA_036435485.1 of Saposhnikovia divaricata. NCBI lineage: Eukaryota > Viridiplantae > Streptophyta > Magnoliopsida > Apiales > Apiaceae > Saposhnikovia > Saposhnikovia divaricata. The sequence goes on along the minus strand of CM071594.1, from coordinate 128,179,752 downwards.
AAATTGAGACTGAAGCATAAGGTTAGACTAGTCTTGGTTGATTGCTGATATTGACAGCTCACTGTTTCTTAGGTGCTTTTGACCCGCTTGAGATTGTTCTTAAGCCCTGGGTATCCGTATGAAGAAGCTTTGAAGACGTATCACAATCAAACCAGCATATTCATGTGCTCTTTCCTTCCATACTTCACAAGCTTTAACAGAACTAGAGGTACACCATATTGATTTATCTTCTTTTGTACATGATACCTTGGAAATTGCCATTGTAACTTTTTATAGTACTTTGTTGCAGGAGGGTTAATCCAGTTAAATCATGGAAGGCCTCAGCCCCTTCAGTATGTAGCTAATGCTGCCTTCTTGGCGGCACTGTATAGTGACTATCTTGATGCTGCAGATACGCCTGGTTGGTATTGTGGACCTAATTTCTACTCAACCGATGTCATGCGTACATTTGCCGAGACCCAGGCAAGTCATTTCTTAACTAACTTATTGTGAAGTAGATTATTGTTGAAGTAGATTGGCTTTTCTCAGATCTAGACAACATCTTTCAGAATGTGTTTGAGAATATATTGGCAATAACAAGAATTTCTTTCTGCATTGTGGTAGATTGACTATATCCTGGGGAAGAACCCGAGAAAGATGAGTTACCTTGTCGGGTTTGGTAATCACTATCCGAAACATGTCCATCATAGAGGTGCATCCATTCCCAAGAACAAGGTCAAGTATAACTGTAAAGGAGGTTGGAAATGGAGGGATTCAACGAAGCCTAATCCTAATACCATTGTTGGGGCTATGGTTGCTGGCCCGGACAGGCATGACGGTTTCCATGACGTGCGCAGTAATTATAATTACACGGAGCCATCACTTGCAGGAAATGCTGGTTTAGTGGCAGCTCTGGTTGCTCTTTCAGGCGATAAGAAAAAAATAGACAAGAACACCATGTTCTCTGCAGTTCCACCGATGTTTCCCACTCCACCACCACCACCGGCTCCTTGGAAACCATGAGATCCTAGTACTTGTCAGCATGGTTAACCCATAAAATCAGTGTTAATCGTTGTTTCTATGTGTTATGTGACTTGTGTTGGTTAATTTTGTTGCTAGTAGTGAAAATAGTAGAGGTTTATGTAATTACAATGGTGAGAACTATGAGGAGAGAGAGTGGACACAATGTAGAAAGATGAGTTTAGGAGCTTTAGTAGCGCATGATGCATTGGATCGGCTGTCCAGTACTTTCCTTTGTAATATGTGATGTATATTGTACGTATGAAACGGACCAAGCACTAATGGCTATCGTTCTGGTATGCTTGAACTTTGTTATGGGGTAGTGATATAGTTAATTATGTCTAGCACAATAGGCTACCAATTGGGTACTACTATTGACTGAACGTTTACAGAAGAGAATGGTAATGGAGGAAAATGATTATACAACTTCTTATATTAGAGGCTTTTGTGGGAAAAAGATGTTTATATGACTATTTGAACACTCAGTCATCACCAACAGGAAAATGGTGCCTGCTCAGTTTTTTTTTTTCAACTTATTAAGTTTTATGCCAAAAAAATGAAATCGACTGTAAGATAGTAACAAACCAAACATAAGCGGATGATTTACTTACATAAAATCCCTTACAATCAGATTTAATCAAACATTCAAAAGCTTTGAAAAACACATTTATGGAACTTGAAGTGTAAGATAGAAGAATAACAGACCCGATGATTTTGCCAATTCTAGTAAGTACATAGCTGAGGTGCATGATGCAGCATGGATTATGGCCGCCCCATGGGGCTGGCGAAGCTGGAGTCACATGGCTTGTCACAGAGGTGCTTGACATCATAGGGAGCAAATATGTTTCCAGAATCTTGGCTTTACGGAAAGTAACGTTCTCACTTAGTTTCCAGACTCTTGGTTTTACGGGAAGTAACGTTGGTGACAACGGGTCACAACACCAATGAGGGACTGTCTTCCCTTCCCCAACATTTATTTTCAATTAAACTGAAGAACTAAAAACCATTTGGGATGACATTACCCCCCGCCCCCCCCCCCCCCCCAAAAACGGCCACCTGCCCAAATCCCACGAGTGGATCTACATTGGATCACACCTGAATAGCCCCATCTATCCTCCTGGAGAAGTTCTGTTGTTCAACTGAGAGGCATCTCTTTCTACCCTCAAGTGGGCTGGTTGCATTGCATTGGCTCTCAAACATTTGGGCTGATCTCATAGGTTCTACTCTTTCTACCCTCAAGTGGGCTGGTTGCATTGCATTGGCTCTCAAACATTTGGGCTGATCTCATAGGTTCTACTCTTTATTCAATCTCATATAAGATGCATATAAGAACTCTCTTTAACATCTTAAGGTTTTAGATGGACTGATTACTTAACATGATATCAGAGCTAAGGTTACGTATCAGAGCTCAGGCTGGCGGGTGACTCAGGTTCGATTCTCTGTCAGCCCCAATATTCTCAGTATTTATTATGGACACTAATGTCCCAAAGATGGGCGCCCGTGGGCAAAAATTAGCTTTCGAGTGAGGGGTGTTAAGGTCTTCCTCTAACACCTTAAGGTTTTAGAGGACTGGTTACTTAACATGGTATCAGAGCTCAGGTTGGCAAATATAACATAAAGACCGAGAAAAGTTATTTGGTTATTAGGAAAACTTTTGATATTAGACACAAAATGACATATTGACAGCTTGTCGAAAACCAAAGTTCATGTTAATCAACTTAATATCATAATAATCAATAACTTAAATGTTTTCAAGCAGAATAAAGCAGGCAATTTACGGTAATAATTTTCAACTGGATAGTAACCACTTTGAACATTTAACTGCTAAGAATCATAAATTCATATACTGAGACAACAGAGGTCAAGCAAACCTACCGCTTGAGCAGCTTTACCTATTATTACAACATCAAAAGTACGATTTGGTTTACTGAAAAAGAGATGATGAACCACTGAAACTGAGAGTGGAGAATATCTGCAACAACTTCAGGAATCAGCACAGATAACAATTTTATTTATTTTTTAACACAAAAAAAAAAAAGAGACTAAAGCCAATTGAATTACGGAGGGCATTTTTATCCCTTGATGCACTTCCAATATTCTGTTTTTCACCAGTCTGAAAATCCATGCCAGTAAGTTTTCCTTCCACTAATTGAGCATGTCTAACCAAAAGTGCACAAATTTTCAGCAAGGCTAACAATGTGTTCGTCTTGCCAGGAACTTACAAGATGATCCAGAGATACGGGTGCGATCATTTTCAATGTAGGCTATCAAAAAGACTTCTTGCCTTTTCCTTACTATAAGGTATACTCATTTTTCTACAATTTATAGTACATACATGTAGTTTCTTTAATTTTCTTAAATCTGTATCTATTTATTTTAGTTTGTAAATTTTTTAATATTTCTTGGTTGTACAAGCATAATTATAATGTTTTTTTTTTTTTTTTTTTTTTAGTTTTGTTTGATCTTTGATGTATACTTTGAATGTGTGTTTTTGTAGACAACATTAGTAAAGTATCTATCATGATTCAAACACTTAGCAGATGATTTTGGTCTTGTTTACCGAGCATAATTATTTATACTTTGAATGTGTGTTTTTGTAGACAACATTAGTAAAGTATCTATCATGATTCAAACACTTAGCAGATGATTTTGGTCTTGTTTACGGAGCATTCGAAATATTGCTGGTGCCAAAAGTTAAATCTCAACATCAGATTCTCCAATATGCTTGTTATGGACCTGATGTCGCTCAAGAAACCTCACATTCTTATAATCGTTACTTTCCTAGTTATAGCCAAATCCAAGCATCACTCTGGTGTCAATTCTAGTAGTCCGATGGGAAATAGCAAAGGACTTGATAACTTTATACTCGCGGATAAATGGATTCATCAGATAAATAGGTTCGTACGATAGATCAAATGAAAACAAGCACAACAAACCATTCGCAGAACCAACTATTTGCAGAGGCGGGTTGAGAAACTTTCATCACAGAAGTATCTCTTTTACAATTTTTCAGAGTTCTTGGCCACAATTGACGAAAATGTTATATTACAATTGTAAACTTTTAAGTCACAATCGTGACATTGTTGACTATTAGGCAATAATTTTGTCATAATCGTGCGACAAAGTTGGCCGTTGGACAAACTTTTTCATCACATTTGTGACATTTTAGAGATTCTCGACAGATTATTTTTTCACAGGTTTATTTTCCAGTTCTAAAAAGAGATCAATTGTATTTATTGTTTTACATAATTGCAAGCAATTATCTAGAAAAACTGTGAAAAACCATTATCCCGACATCCATCAAAAAATTTAACATCTTATCTTGTGTGCCTATTTAATTTCTTGACCTTTAGCTTTGGGCAGTCTTTTGCGGTTTGTCGTATCTATTGACAATATTTTCAGCAAGGCCATGGCAATCTCAACGATGATGACTCGATGATGTCGCTTATAGAAAGCGATAAAACATTTCAAGGTTTCTTAGTTGTGTTCTTTGATTGTATATTCAAGTGAATTTTTTATAATAGTTCTCTCTTGCGCTCCTACAATAGTTTTATAAACTTTTGTACCACTGACCTAGGCATGCATTTCTATGAGAACTTCCGCACCATATGGTTCTGAAGGGGATAATGGAAGTCAAACAGAAGTTTCCTAGGAAAATAATTGTTTGAGATGAAAGATTTTGTTTAAATGGAATCTATAATGAAGTATGCGGTGCATCTCCAAGTTGATCTTCAGACTTCAGGGTCAGTTTTACTGAGCGGGGATCCTGCTGCTGCTGCTGCTGCTGATATTTCTCAGGTCCAATCGTCAACATGGCAAAGAAATGGGTTTTTCTTCCCTCCACCAATCAAAGAAATGGGGGTTTCTTTGATACTGACTTTGGTTTTCCAAGCGACCGAAGGCCTAAAGCAGAGTGGTTTAACATTTACGAAGTGTGGCTGCATGGGGACTTTTGCTAGGCTGGATGTTAACTGCTAATGCCTCAGAGAATGGACAGGTCTCTGAGTTTAAATTTATAAGCTTCAGTCATGTTACAAAAAATAGAGCCTGCAAAGCTTTCAATTTTTTTTCTAAATCAAACACAATCTCACTATCTTGCAGTATTTAACGAGATTCGAACTTTACAACCAAAATTCAATTTCACAAACTGCATAAATATGCAGTTTATATATTAAAAAAGATTTATACTGAATTTTTCTATGCATTATATCTTGGTCTAAAACTTGTATATTAAAAAAGATTTATACTGAATTTTTGCCATTCAAACAATATATGCATTATAACATCAATCATACGGCACAATTATACGGCCCTGAGCATGTGCAAGATGTGCCATAGTACAGAGCCCTTTAATCTGCTAGGACACATTTTTATTATATATAATGTATATTTACATGTATGAGCCACATTGTCGAAGGATTCAGGAGAGTTAAAAACATTGGAGTAATAATCAAAATACTGATCTAATTCCAAAAAAAATACAAACAGCTATGAGCTTTCAACATATGCAATTCAACATTTTTTATAGCGAAAAAATAATGCTTTAGTTTTTCTTACGCTTTTGAAATTGATGTGTCTGACAACAATCACAAATAAGTAAAAACAAAAATCTATTTGCATAATCATGTCTATTTTACCTATATGATCAAGTTAAGCTAGGTAGTAACCAGCAACAACCAGAGCACTCAATTTTCTGACCATTGCGAGTGTGCTGTGAAATCATCTTCCTCTTCATATCATAAAGGCATAGGTAACTGCAACCTTCTTCTTGGCTTGTCGAAGAGTAAACATGTCTACTGAAGTAGATGCAGTTACCCCTTATGTAACTATTTTCATCATCTTCCGGTGCCAACACTGACATTGTATAGTTTGTGCCAATGAACACAGCATGGCTACCCAAACTATCAATAGTAAGCCACTTTTTTTTCCTGAAACTAAACTTGAATACCTTAAAATAGGGGATACTACCCTTCTTTACTATCATCAACAATTCTCCAGCTGATTCCACCAAATTTATCCCTTCAATTCGCTTTTCTAGCACAGTAAATACACTAGGCCGTTTGACAATACTCGAGAATTGAAATGTGATGAATCTACCATTATTGTTATTACATGTAAGAAGCATGAGATTTCCATTCTTAGCAACACCATAAACATGGTCCTCATAGCATACAACGTCTGCCACGTCCCCTGCCATCCTATCTCCGATATTTATTTGATTATTAGACTGAGCAATATAAACCAGTTTTAATTGTTGGGGCCTTGGCATCGTTCTGGTCCTTCTGAATCTGCTTCTAGTTCGACCCAAGTCATACGTATAAAAAAGCACTACAACTATACCATTCTTAGTATCCTCCTCTGTGTCACAGCCAAACAAACTCCAAGAAGCAGGGGTTTTAAAAACCACAACTCTTTTAATTTCCAAATATTTACTCATCCTATCCTCTGGAAGGCTAATGGTAGCATTTGTAAGGGGATTTACGAGACGATTATTCATGAAAATCAAACCACATGCAGATCCCCATGCACGAGATTCATCGCGTTGACAATTCCTCTGGGTATTATGATCTAAATATTTGAAGTTGTCATGGGAATCCACAAAGAACAATGTCGGGACACGAGGATTGCATTGATTTCTTGACACGGCAGTTTGCCAAGATTTGCATGTTGCTCTAAACGCAACGAAATCTTCTGCGGCAACGATGTCATCAGCAATCTTTGAAACAAGCTCTTCTGGCAGTTCGGACCAGTTCACCATATTCATAGATCTTATAATTCTAGCCGCCGCCTCTAGCTAGTGTAGGTTATGACGATTGACGAGGTCTTTATTATGGACCCCGAACCGTTAAGATTTATAATCAAAAAAGAATTCTAGTTGTCCTGTACAATCTATATGCAAGTAATCTTCATATACTAATGGAAACACCAACACATGAAATTTAAAAAATTATAGGGGTACAAACTTCTTTAGTTACAAATTTTTTGAATTTTCGCAAAAATGATTTTTTTCAACTTTAATTGTTATAAAAAAATGGAAAATCAATGTTCCTCCACTAAAAAACATATTTGTGATACTTTTCATGAAGATTTGTAATTTTTTTTAACAAGTATTTTACGCATTTATAACTTTTGCATAATAGTTATAATTATGTTGAATACTACTCCCTCCGTCCCACAATAGTAGTCTCTTTTGAGAGAATTTTTTTCCCATAATACATGTCCATTTACAATTCTCAATGTAATTTGTGATCATTTTTCCTAAACTACCCTTTTTGAAAATTGTATAGCAATTAATGAGGAATGACCAAGAGTACAAAAGTAGCTCATATTATTAAAAGTCAATGCATTTATAATGGGCATAAGAGGAAATGTATCATCTAATTAATATTTTTTTAAAATGCGTAATTTTTCCAAAAAAGACTTGTATTATGGGACGGAGGGAGTAGTATATAAAATATTTTTACATTGGTATAATTAAGGAAGCTATATTAAATAAACAATATTATGAATATAAAATATAAAAATACTTCCAAACTAGGGTATAAATATAATTATAAAAACACAACATAAATTGAAATAGCAAATACAAATAATAATAAAAGATATTTTCAACTTCAATAATTATTGAAAGTTAATAAAATTGAAATCAAATGGGAAAACATTTTTAGCAAAAAACAAATAAAAACATTAAAATAAATAAAATTTAAATTTGCTTACCTCTTTTCAGTAGAATATCACCAACCGGAGCCAATTTATGTAAAATACTTGACATTTGGAATCAATGGCAGGTTCCAAATTGTTATGCCCAAATCTTGACATAAGTTCTAGGCAGGTCTAATAGACTGAAATAGTGGTCCATAATTTATAATGGGCCTAAAGATGAAGATTGGGTCACCAAAGCTCACCACCAGGAGCTAGTTCAACATTCTACCAACACAATATTCTTTATGAAAGTCTGCGACCACGAGCTACGGGTCGAGTTCGATAAGCAGTCCCCAGTGTGGGATAGCGTATTCTTATTACTAAGGCTCATGACTAAGCTCAGCGAGGTCGCATGAGTAAATACGAAGACTCATAGCTAAAGCCCAGCGAGGTCGCATGAGTATGATTATCTCCACACCTGGGGTCACCTCGCATGACTAAGCCAAGTGAGGTCACATGCGAGACCCATGTGAGCTCTCCATCAGCCTCACGAGTGAGGCATCGTGATTCTAGGATCATGTTAGCCATATGTAATCTTTATTGGGCCATGGGTCATGAACAGAATTAATGGACTATTAGCATCAGCCCATAAAAGTATAGTGGACTTGGGCCAAGGTTGATCTCCAGAAACCCTAGCCCGTCTAGGTAACTTCTTCTCCAAGAACTACGTGTGACTTGATTCCTTATAAAAAGGGTACGTAGGCCTCTTGTTGGTATTGATTGACAGTTGGCAGCAAAAGAGAATAAACACTTTTTCTCTGACATTCAACGAATCAACAAACGAGATCAGCCACAAAAATCACCAATCTCCTCCCGTGTTCTTAGCAAAATATTCGTATTTTGCTCCTTAATTCCAACAACCTCCAAAATATTGTTATACCAATTTCTCCCTATAACACAAAACTTTTTCCACCAATTTTTTGTTTTCACTCCAACATTCGACAGAGAAGCAATATGTTAGAATATAATATAAGATCCAGTTAGGGCCTTCCTTTAACATTTTAAGGTTTTAGAGGAAGGCCTCAACTAGATCTTATATTATATTCTAACACTCCCCTTCACTCGAAAGCCCATTTATGGGTCGAAGAGTGGATCACGGGCGCCCATCTTTGGGGCATAAATTGCCTTCGTTTCCATATTAAATATTGAGAATATTGGGGGTCGCAGAAAGTCGAACCTGGGACCTCTGTGTGTCTGAACTTTGATACCATAATAACTTTTATACACTTGAGTAATGGAGCCATGAGAGAAGAGAGAATAGAGAGAAAATCCATGCTAATATTATTTCATTCAAGATAAATCTGCACTACATACCTGCTCTGTTTATATAGTACAAAGAACCCTACGAAAACACACATATTTGGTACATTTCATCAATACCCCTAAGCTATTCCTCCAATACTCCCCCTCAAGTAGATAGTTTAGTGCAGGGAAAGGAACTGAACTAGCTAGCTTGAAAAATACAAACACAAACATGAACCACTAAAGAGAAATAAAATACATGGAGGAAAAAAAAGGAAAGAAAAAGGAATCAGGTTACAGCAATTTGTTTAAAACATCCACCACCTTGTCACTCTACTTCATTTAGATCACCAAAAATTTTTGTAAGTCCTGGCATTCGTCAACATTTTTACAAGTTGTTTCCCTCGCAAAAATAAAATTCTCAGCCACTTTACTAACTCAACAATCACAAGGACCGAAAAATCAACTCAGCACCATTTAGCACCTCTTAGTGGATTTTGACACAAATTCATTTTGGACATTTTTGATAACTAGTGCATCGATTTGGCAAAAATTCCACCACAAAACACGAGCACTAGATAGAACATTTTTCTCATTCATACTTGTAATAGCCCGACTTTTTGGACTATTAATTTAAATTCAAAACTAAAACAAACACAATTTATTAAACCAATAGTCAATTTCAAAGGTACATATTACAAAAGCACGGCTAACAATGACAATCTACTCCAAACCTAAGATCCTCAAACTCCAATGCTATCCCACTCGATCTTACACGAACCTGAAAATTGTAAATAATGAGCAATACAGCCCAACAAGTAACCAATCGATCTAACTAGCCAGACAAAGTAACATATATACACATATAGAATAATACAATAATCAATATAATAGAATAAGATACACAAAACTGATAACTTCAATACACATATTCTTATCCGATACGATACGATCCACATAACAACAATAACTTGAAACCCACAATCATACGACGACCACTACAACCCGGTGATAACCGTCCTAAATTTTCAAAAAACTATCACTAGCTACAACACGGTGACTCAGTCCTTATTCTAATTTTCGCATACCATGGCATAAATCAGAGTCCTAAGACTATTTCTTACACATAACTAATGCATATAATCTCAAAATATATCATCATTTAGCCCAAATTTTGATAAATAAATTTACACATAACACGTAATTTGTAAAACACTAGCAACATCATAAGAAACTTACCTCGACACGGAAAATCAAGAATTCAAATAGTCCTATATCATGTATCCAATCCTGACCAGATCTGTATTTCGAGCTTTTGACCCTCTAAACTACATTTTATTGAAAAACTTAAAACATGAAAGCTGTAGAGAACGAAGAGACCTTTCCGGAAAGTCCAGCAAATACAAAGTTATTTTCAATAAAAAAGCTAATGAGCCGGATGGTCAGATACTAAAAACTCTGCTAGATCATCCTTGTATGCGAAAACCAATACACATAATGCACTCAATGACATTTCACGACAGCTTTGTAAATTTCCTAGCATTCTGGTCAAGCTCTATTACTGAACTATCAATTATTTGAATAAAAGAGCTTCTTTCCAACAAGTCTTCTACTACACCCTTTACGAATTTTGAATTTCTTTCAGAGCTTTAACAAACAATAATTCCCACTGCTTTCCTATATCAGTCAATCTCAATGTGTGCCAATTCGATGCTTAATCTCACACCATCTTTGGTAACAACATTGTGCATCAATACTAGATTTAAGTAAACTTGTATCCAGTCCAGCAGGAAGCCTGATTTTTTTTTCAACAAGAACCTTTAATGCCGCTTTAGTAGGCATCCTACTAGGAATATATTGACTCCCATTGTGTTAAATACCAGCAACAATGCAGAAAGCAGCAATCTTTGCAATACTTTGAAGGTTAGTATCTAATCAAAAGGTTTATCTGTGCTACCATCATATACTTTTTGGTCTTCACATGTCCAAAGATTAAACACTTCATAAGACACACTCACAAGCATTTGAACAAACACATCTTGTGCTATCTAACAAACAATTAATATGGCCCAAATTTTCACTGAACAATTTCAAGAAACAATGTTTCTCTGAGGTTATGTGCTCCCACAAAACACATAATATTTTCATAAGACCCAAAACCACATCATCTAACACACAATATCTTCACCAAAATTCAAAAATCCGATGAGAAGTATAGATTTAACATATGTAGTAGGACTTACAATTTTAATCGAAAACCAAACAATGGCTTCTGTTTGAATCTCCACCAATCTCTTCATTCCTTTCACCATTAACATCTGCTTCTCAAGGCAAGTCGTACCTCTGATATCATACCTAAGCAAGGTAAGTTGTATATATGAACACAATACCACAACAAATGTTTGGTAGAATCTTGTGAGAATCGAGGCACTATTTCCAAGCACGATTTTAAGTAATCAGGGTTTCATACTCTATGATTTCTAAGTATTTAATGTTCCATAACTCATACTATGAGGTCCCTAACTCAAATCATTTAAACCAGTAGATTTTAACATACACTATGATTTTTGAGTATTCATTGTACATGGATGCTATCTTGTAACAGTTTTAACAGTGTTGTTTATCCTTGTAGTAGATTTAAACTAGTTGATCTTGAACATCAATGTTGCAAGCAGGTGTCCCTTTAATAACAAGGACTAAAATTGTAGTTCATCCATGTCGAAGATCTAAACCGGTGATCTTGATCATCTATATTGCAAGTAGCTAACTAGATTTAAAAGTAACAGGGACACTGTCGCTAAGAGCCAGTTGGTTACTTTTACGTCTCAAGATCCATTTTCATTCTTCGAAAGCTACTCTTTTGTTTTCATTGGACATCGATGGGCCTTCTTAGAGTAAAATTGATTGGTCTAGCAATCTGACCCAGACACCGGTACACGCTTTTGGTTTTTGTGGGTCTTTATACAAATTACATAGTGAGGTCTACTTCTACTCACAACTTCTCTAATTTGCTTAACTTCATTTTCAAGTAGTAAGGGTTGGTCATAGGGTCTATTTTTGCAAGGCCCCTTGGCTTGGATTGACAGCATAAGAGTATCAATCCATTAACATGCTTGGAATGCCTTAAACATTTCAACCCATTACCGTGTTGGAGTTTTTGACTACTAAAGAAGAGAGATAAACATAGAGAATAGGGAGAATAAAAATTAGATGCATACTTGATGTGATATTCTAAATAACCAACGTGTGATTTTAAAACATAAAAAAACAAATTAAATTCCTAAAACCTAGCATCTATCCAATCTATTTGTTATTTAAAAAAACACCTAACAAACTAATTAACAATATTTAAAAAACAATTCAAATAATTTTGAATTAGTCTCAACATTCCCTCTTAATTCAAAATTCTAAAATTTGTTGGACCATTGATGTACTTCCCATCATCATCATTTTTGTTGAAGCACTTCTCTCGACAATTTCTTCTAGATGCCCTTCTCACCAATTATATGTCTTGATGCACTTCTCACCAATTATATGTCTTGATGCACTTCTCACCAACTATATGTGTTGATGCACTTCTCACCAACTTACACATTGGAGCACATCTCTCCAGAATCAAAACAAATGTTTTTCGTCAACTTCTTGTGTCTTGTTGACACTTTCATCCGTTTTCCTTCTACAATACTTTTGCACATGTCCAAACCTTTTGCATTTAAAGCATTGAGGCTTCCCCTTATGCCAACAATCCTTTTCTTCATGACCATTCTTCTTGCAATGACCACACGTAGTAAATCAAATTTTCTCTTTTGAAGTTTTGGCTAAAAAGCTCCTTCAACCGCATCTTCAGTTTCCTTATTTCTCATTGCTCTTCTTTATTCCTGGGCTTTCAAGAATTAATCATCTCGGATAAACTTAATTCACTTATATCCTTTGAATCTTCAAGAGATGAAAGTTTTGCCTCAAAGGCAAACTCACAAACAGCTTCTCGACAACATTGCTAACGGGTAGATCCTCTCCCTTTAGCCGTATTTTGTTGACCACAACCATCAATTTGTCATAATAATCTTGTATATTTTCTCTTTCTTTCATGGTTAAAATCTCAAAATCCCTTTTGAGATTTAAAACTTGCATCTTCTTTGCTCTTGCATTACCTTCATACAAATTTTTTAGTTTATCCCAAGCCTCTTTTCCTGTTTCACAAGTCATGATTCTTGTGAAAATTAATTCCGACACAACAGCATGAATTTTTGATAAAGCCCATGGAGCCTTGCATAATTCATCTTCGTGAGCCCTGATTTGATTTAGTGTTGGATTGTTGATAAGTGGTTGTATCTCCGTCTCAGTTTCAACCCACTTCCATAAAGCCACACCTTTCAAATGAGCTTTCATCTTGACAACCCATACTTGGTAATTTTCACCATTAAAATTAAAGCTGGAGGAGAAAAATTTTATGTGTTGTTTGAGGTCATGGCTATATTTTCTCTCAAATTCTCACAGGCTTCTTAAGATCATTAAGGCTTTGATACCACTGTTAGGGTTTTAGATTACTAAAGAAGAGAGGAAAACATAGAGAACACGGAGAATAAAAATAAGATGCATACTTGATGTGATATTCCAAATAACCAACATGTGGTTTTTAAATACAAAAAACAAACTAAATTCCTAAAACCTAGCATCTATCCTATCTGTTAGTTATTTAAAAAATATCTAACAAACTAATTAACAATATTTCAAAAACAATTCAAATAATTTTGATTTATTCTCAACATACAGAACCACTTGATCCGATGAGTCTATAATTGAAGTGATGTGGCATGATTCCTAGATCGAAACTCATCAGAAGGTTATGGTAAGTAGTATGCCGGTAAAGTTTGTCATCTACTTTGCACAGTTTAAGGACATCATTTTCATAAATATGAAACCCAATTGTAAGAACCCTAATTTTTGCAATATTTTCTTTTATTTAATATCATGTGGCATTGTCAATTTGGAGCCATTCTAGTCATCCCTGTTGTTTAATGGAATTGATTGTCTGAGAAACTATGTTGTTGCATTCACTATATAAGATAAAGGGAAGGTTGTTCAAAGCAAGAGTCTTATTGTTAGTAAGATTTATAAAACTTGGGATTTGAGAATGATTAGAGTATTAAAAGATTTATTAAGGATTATGATGAGGAATTATGGATATTCGAGGAATTTACACAATTAAGTACTTAAGGGATTACGAGGGAAATCTCTACGCGACAAAATATTATTACGAGAGATTAATTAAGATACGATACGTATTAAAGATTAAGTGACAAGCATTGGTGGAAGAATAATGATACAAGGAGTAGTATTGCATGCAAGTCCCATGCAACTAAGTAGTTATGAAAAAGCAAACTAGTTAAACCAAATGGCAAGAGGAATAGTACCTAGTTACTACTTTTTCCAAGGAGGAGACAATAGTACAAGGAGGCCATACCTAGGTTAGTACCATGCATATACATACACTAATATGTATCACCCAATCACTTTATGCAATTATTCAACCAAACACAAAAATCAAAACACAAAACTCTTCTCCCCCCCTTAGCAAGCTCTCGGCCAAGACCAAAAAAGGGAAGAAAATTTATTCCTTCTTCCATTTCTCCTCACTCATAATTCAAGGCATAATTCCTAGGCTCTCTACATCATCTAAGAAAGGTATACTAAGATTTCCAAGCCCTTTCATCCATTAAATTTCAAGATATTAATTGTTAAAGATATTGTGAATAGTAACAATGTTAAGTTTTTCTTATAGATCTTGGATTATAAGGATAGTTTGAGTTTTTTAAGGCTTACCCAAGGCTCCTAGGTACTCAAGAAGGTATACAAATCCTAACCCCTCTTGGCCATGTAGTGTTTATGATGTTTGGTGATGGATCCATGTGTAATGGTGTTAATCTTGGTTGTATAAGTGGTGGATGATATAGATCTTGAGTTTTAGTGTTGTGATTGTGATTTTTATGATTGTGGTTAGTATATGTATCTCCATGAATGTTATAAAGCATGAACTAGGTGAATTAGATGTTGGTTGTGTTGTGGAAGTAAGAATCTTGGTTGATTTAAGTGAAACATGCATGCTGAGTTTTTCCAGAAATTTGACCTGTTTTGTAAGATAGTTTTGAACCCCAAAATCTTGTCCCCTGAGGTCCTACCATATATTGTTGGAAAGGTATTTGAATTTAGTTTCTGGAAATATAAGTTTCATGACTAGGTGATGTATAGATTTTAAGTTATGGCCGGAGAAGTAAAATGTGTTTCTGGATTCCGGACTGCACTAAGTGACCCCCTTGTGAACCTTGTTTAAACCCCTAAAAATTTATGTGGGATTATGGAAAAATTTGAGAAGATAGGAAATGAAGTGGTGAAGGCTACCCAAAAAGAATTGGATTAAAATATGAATTTTTCAATTTTATAAAAATGCTAGAGTAAAATTCGCGCAAGGGAAAAAGTCGTTAAGTGGAGTATAATTCTAGGGGTAATGGTCATGACTCGGATATGGTAACTAAATTAAGTCGAATAAGTGACGAGCGTAATCGAGTGGTGACATGAACCTATAGTGGGGCTAGAGTGTCATAAGACGAAGTCGTTAAGTTAATTTTGTACCCCCTAAAACCCCGTAATTAAAGAGGTATTGTTAAGGTACTAACGAGCGGTTATTGCTTATGTATAGATCATTCCACTCCGCACGTTCGACCACCCCAACCACAGCAAGGCAAGTTTACTTTTCAAAACTTATACATATACAAGGACTTTCACTGTTGTGTTTGTAGTTTTCAATCATATCAAATGTTATGTTTATCGAAGTATTGATGCAATTGAGATTGTATAAGTACATATATGTGTGTACCCCTTGAACTTAGATTGAAATGTTTTCTTCGGACAACGACTCTAGCAATAGAGGTCATAGCGGTCCGTATATACTATTGACCGGGGAGCGGTATATTATTATATCGTAACTAGATTGCGAAAACCCGAAGGGTCATTCGGGGAGTATCGTATACTCAAGTAACTATTTTTATATTTTCGTAAATACTCGAAACCCTATCTTGGATTAAAAGTTTATTTTATTCAATAATTATTTTATTAATTATTAATATTAAATCTTAAAATATCATTATTAATTATTGTTCTTTATTTTAAAGATAAAGCTAATCCAAGATACCTTTAATACTTTTAAACTCGAACTCTTTCGAACTCAAAACATTTTCGAAAAACCCCGGTCAGGTTTGTTTCTTGTATTATTTCAAGAATCATCGGTCGACTGATGTCGGACCTCAATTACTCTATTTTCAATTAAAATAAGTTTTAAAAAGAAAAAGAAAAGGGACTCTGGCAGGTGTGGGAACCGTTGACGAACGATTCCCGGGATGTGTAAGCGGCCGTGAGCCAGGCGGTCCATCAATTATTATTCCGGCCGAGGTGTTGCAGAAGGATGATTACAGATGTAGTTTTCATCGAGGGTGATTACGGATGTAGTTTTCACCCGGGGATAGTTACGGATGTAGTTTCTATCCTTCTACCGGTAGAGAAGACCCGCGGATTATTGGACTTGGATGTGGCGACTGATCATCTTCAATCCCTGTTAGGTTTTATGTTTTCTTTAAGTCCCATTCCTCCATTTTGGAAAAATGCTTTGACACTGCTTCTTAGGCTTTTGTGCCAAGTTGCTGATAGTGTTCTATTTTGATGAGAAAGATGTTGACTCTATGCAGTATCTAGAACTGCAAGTTTATTTTGAAAACAAGGGCACGTATTGTTGCACCTTCGGAATTTATCAACAATGACAAGTGATTTTATATCTGATTGATACAAACGAGTTTAATAACTGCTAATCATATGAAATGTTATATTGCTTATCTTATACATATATTTCTTGCTGAGCTATAGTTGCTCACTCTTGCTTGTTTTCAAATTTACAAACACAACAGCTAAGCGAAATGGCAAGACCCAGACAGACTGCCCGAAAGCAGGTGACTAGACCCGAGCCAGCAGTTGAGATTCCACCGGTAGGCCCCATTAGCCGGATTGGTTGGCAACTTTTGTTAGTTCATTTTATTTATTAGTATGACCTGTGCAAGGCAGTGTACCGTAACAAACTTTCAAGCCGCCAACTTCGCTTCTTGTCGAAGTGTTGCTGGTAGCATAAATACTATTTAATTCGGTCTGTAATAACTCTGAAATTTTTATTTCCGCTTAATCAATTGTGTGACGTTTCCGAGACTCTAACCTGTGTGTGTGTGTGCGGTGTGAGTTTATTGTGGGGTCGATGGCTGTTTTATATATTATGTGCAAGAACAGGTATGTTATTAATGGAAAATGGACCGTGAACGCCTAGATCTCCGACCCCGGATCTGGTGGCGTCACAGAAATGGTATCAGAGCAAGGTTACAGTTCTCAGAAATGATAGTAACTTAAGAAAGCAACCCTAATGATAATAACAATAATAATAACCGTAATAACAACCCTAATAATACTTAGAACTCTCATCGAGTTTGCAGTCGGGTTATCGGATATAGCCCTGACTTTAAGGCCCGTGAGGGAACTACTCCTTAAACCTTTGTTTATGGTTAGTGACCCACCTTATTTCCCTTGTGTAGATGGAGGAGATACCAGACCCTGAGGCTTTCGAGAGAGAGCATGATGAGGCACTGATGCGAGATACCGAGGATCCTGAGGAGGATATGGGTGCTGACTCTGAGCTTGGCCCCTGGATTACGCTGATAGGAGATACTGATGATGAGGATCCCGTTGAGGAGCCCTTTGAGCCTGAGCCTGAGCCGGAGTCTGTTACCCCATCTCCTGCAGCTACTGATGAGGAGAGTGTGAGATCCGGTGAGGGTCGTGTTGTGTCACCCCCACCTTCTCCGCAGTCATCGAGCCCTGTTTCATCGGACGGCGACTCCGAGGATGATACTTCTGGAGAGGAGGAGCTTGACCCTACCCCTGCTACTGCTCCTGCTCCTGCTACTGCTACTACACCTGCTCCTGTTCCTGTCATACCACCCCCGCCGATGGACCTACCCCCAGTGTCGGGTACTGAGCACGCTTATGTGGTGCAGTTCCTGACCCGGGACTTACTTTCTGGAGAGGCCCGACTTAACGAGGCGAGGCGGGAACTAGTGGAGGAGCGCGAGGCGCGCTTGAGGATCCAGGCTGAGATGAGGACCGCTGTTGCTAGGAGGACTAGGGCTCGACTCCATATGATTGAGAGGAGGAGTCGCGAGAGGATTCTTGGATTAGGGATCCGCGGGGGCGGAGTGATTCAGGCTAGGGATGCTAGGCGTGTTGTGCGTCGTGCATTTTCCCGAGTGAGGACCTTGCTCCGCCGCGGTGCGGCCCCGTGATGTGTTACTGATAGCTCAGTCCCCTAGGTTCAGATGACATTAGTGTGTCAATTTTGCGGGATAGTTGACTTGTGCAGTGGTATCCTTTCTGACCAGTGGATGAGTAGACTGACCTACAGATATGTAGTCGTGATTTCGGATAGTATGTATGGATGTAGCCCTACTTTTGTGTAGCACTGACTATTCAGATGATGTACTTGTTATTGTTCCACTTTTGCTAGACTTTGACATCGGAACTATGTATTTGGCTCTAACATCCAAACTTTGTGATAACCCTTGTACCGTACTTATCTAGTTTCAGTTTCCCTGATATTGTCTCAACTGCTTTACTTTCCGGTGCCATGCTTTACTGTTTTGATATACAACTGTGAATATATACAATTGCTACAAGCCACAAATACAACCATGCTGTTTCAAATTTCGACATGCGATTTCAAATTGTTCTCTACAAATTTCCAAAATGTTCCTACAATTTTAAAATAAATTTTCTTCAAAAAAAAAAAAAAATTTTGAGGTTTCGAAATCTTGAAAACTCTTGCAAATGTTTTCGCATCCCATAGAGATTTTCCAAAAATGTTTTGACGTTTTATCTCCAACATCGCGTTATTAAAACTTTTGCAACTTCCACCCTTATGAGGAGGAACGATACGTTCCTGACCCGTGTAAACGCTGTCAGGTAATTAGAAAACCCTAACCCATTTCTTGTTTCATTATCAGAATCATGCCACCCAGAAGAATGAACACTCGAGCTCACCCGATCAGTTCTGAGGGCCAGGGTAGCCACCATGGGACCGGAGGCCACCAGAACCATGAAGGGGAGAACGTGAACCTGAGTGAGAATGAGGGCAACGATCATAACTTGTTTGATGACTCTAAGTATGAAGAAGAAGAAGCTGGTGATGACACCCGAGAGGTAGAACACCCTAGGGGAGGCCCTATGGAACAGTTCATGGAACTACTTAGGCAGAACTTGGACCGTCCCCCGGTTCAGTAACCACCCCACAATGCTAATGCAAATGCTTTCCGTAACTTCAAATCCCTGAAACCCCCAGAATTTAAAGGAACTGCCGATCCGGTCGAGGCAAGAGCCTGGCTGAAGGAAATGAAAAATCTTTCGAGATACTAGGTGTCGCTGAGGAGCAGAAGACTGTTTTCGCTACTTACCTTCTGAAGGGTGAGGCAAACTATTGGTGGGAAGCTAAGAAGAATTTGGAAGGAAGAGGTGTGGTGACCCGGGAGAGGTTTAGCGAGCTGTTCTTGGAGAAGTACTTTCCTAGGTTCATGGAGACACAAATGGAGCTGAAGTTTTTGGAACTAAAGCAAGGTAACATGACGGTTGTAAGAACCCCAAATTTTGGATATAATTAAAACTTTTTATTAAGTAATGATAAAATGAGGAACAATGATTCCGACAACAAGGTCACCAGCTCTAATGAATGGTGGTTTCAAAGAGCAATGATTGTAATGAATGGATATTGCTTTGGACAATGATCCTGATGCATTGGTATATTGTCAGAATAGAGTAATTCGATGGTTGAGGACCTAGATAAGAATAATCTACCATCCAGGAAGGAGCTAATGGATCCTTGAAGGGAAATGAGTACGTGCATAGTGTTTCCCATACGTGCATAGTATTTCCCGTACATGCATAGTGTTTCCTGTACGTGCATAGTAATTTGGTGGATGAATAGTGATTTTGTAAGTTGGAAAACTTTTCACTCCACCCTATGTACGGGACGTGATATGGATGTTTCGAAGTCATATTAGTAATACGCGGAGGAAATAAGTGAATGCAGAGACGATCGGAATTCAGAAATTCCAAATTCTTTTTGGTATAACATTTGACCGGACAGTGGATTAAATATTATTATAATCCAAGAATTGAGATATTAACTTTGAGGATTTGATATTTTGGGATGTTATTATATTTGATTTAAGAATGAAGGTAGGAAACCACTGAGGAGTGGTTATGGCTACAATGTAATAATTGATATTCGGAAAGAATGAATGGAATTCAACTTTATTATTTCTATGTCTTGAAGAATGCTAAAGGGTGACAACATAGGTAAGAATAATCTATCTTCTAAGGGAATAAGATATGGCAACTTCAAGCAAGAGAATACCCTCATGTCATCCAGATCGATAACGATTAATCCAGTAGTTCCGTAAAAAGGTTAAGGAACGATCGAAAGAGAATACGGACAATTATACAACCCTAAGAGAACAAGTAAAGAATACAGAATGAATAGTGTTTTGGTGGGAGTATTAATAACATGAGACAACACTATATAGAAGTATTCGGAACGGATTTCCGAGTTCGTATTAGTGATCCAGGGGGAAAATAAGTGTATGTAAAAGCTGTCGGATTCTGAAAAACCGCACTTTTATTTTCTCCGAGAGTTCCCTGGACACTGATAGCCTTAAGTATTTAACGAATGGATTTAAGGAATATAAATTGGAAAGATAGAATGAAAGATGGAGAATGAAAGTATTAATATTAAAGAGGATTCCCGGTAAACCCTAATTAAAAATCCGTGAAATATTCTCACGAACGATCAATCGAAACAGGTAATAACCGGACACAGAAACAAGCAGAGGAAGCAAGAATCTTGTGCAAGATACTAGTATAAATATCTAGTAACTAAACTAGAAGCAAAGAACTAGCACCTTAGAGGAAGAACTAAGTACTTAGCAAGTAACTACCTAGTTAAGCTCTAACCACCATAAAACCAACACATGTCTTGCCATTTCATCATCCAACACCTCACCACTTTGATAAAGTGACTTTTGCAAGATATTATGTTGCTAGTGGATGAGAGTGGATGAGATTAAAACACCAAAAATCAAAAGAACCAAGCAACTCTCCCCCCCCCCCCCTTGCAAAGAACCATTCGGCCTTACCATTAATTCAAAATCCAAACTCCACCTTCCCACCATTGTTTGTTCTTGAAATAATTAAGGTGAGTCTTAAATTTCATAAAACTTATCTCCTCAAAATCTTAGCTTCAAACTCATCCTTTTCCATTTTCAAAAAAATCAAACAAGAGGAGGGTGAATAGTGTTCATCATGTACTAACTTTGTTTTCTTGATTTTCCATGGTTAATCTAGCAAGCATAATCACTCCTAAGGACCATACAAGGCTTAGTAAGGCTATATCACTACCTAAGGAAGGTATAAAGCTCTTGAAACCCTAACCCTTGTTTGAGATTTAAGCATGTTTATGATAGTTATAACTTAGTTATGGTTATGTTAAGATTATAAGCATGATTATGTATGGATTTTGGATTAATGATGTAAATAGCTAGATGAACGGAAAGGCATTGCTTGGCCTCAGTTCATGTATAGAAGTCATGTATATGTTGTTTGGGTTGGATACTATGTTTATGGGAAGATCCGAAATTGGTAGATATTCGATTTACAGCCGTTATAATGCCCGATTTTACAATACCATGTTTTGTATGCCGTTTTCCATGTCGAACCCCTACTGTCCAGAGACCTTATCTGCCATGATAGGATAGGTATTGTTCTAAGCTTCGTTTTGATATAAAGATCACATGAAACGGACTTACGGTTTAGGATTTATGACCAAATTACTAAAAGTAGTTCGAATCCGTAAACGAAAGTTCGTAACCGAAATTGAACCCTCGTAATCTATGTAACGTCATGGCGAATCTTGGTAAATAAATACTAGGGGTAAGAAGGAAGGTGTGAAAGAAAACCGTATGTCAAAAAGAGCATTTTTCGATTTATTAAAAATGTTCGAGTCAAGGTTAAACGCGAACGAACCCTTAAAAGACGACTCTTTTATAACTTCGGTAAAACACTTAGAAAACGGGCGATAAAACTCGGAGTATAATATTGGTTCGTAACGATCAACCTTAGAACTCATATGACTTAAGTATGTCCCAAGTATAAGTGCAGTGACATGTTGAATTAACGAACGAATGTCGGGTCGGATCAGTGATAATAAGTAATCCACTAAAAGGGGTATAACGAGATAACTCGAGAACGTGTTTCGATTTAAATATAACTTAACTTTTAATATGTTAAGTGATTAATCCCGAATGCCTTGGCTATTTATAGATCACCAAGCTGAACCGGGACCCGCTACCACTACCCCTTACCGTACTCGACAACCAGGCAAGTTTCAATTCCCTTCTTTAGGCTGTTGTTGTGATTGAATAAATATATATATGTTTTCTGATATACATATGCCATAGCATGCATGCCTGCTTTCAAAGTTATATCACTATGCTTGTTCCTTGATTGTTATTGGCTTATAAATTAGATAGCTATCGTATCAGTTATAAGCCGGATTATTGTAAGACCCTCATAGAAGGGCGTATACATCTTATTCATCATTATAGACCGGGAGTCAATATTTCTTGATATATCGAGATTACCTCGAAGGAAAATATTTAAGTAAATATTTTCCATTATTCAGGCAACGAATATTATTTGAATATTCGTTCGGGATTATTTATTTAATGATCCTTACTTCAAATAATTATTCGAACGTAATCATTCGACGAATAATATTTGTCAATATTCATTCAGAGTCGAATTGATTATCGATTATTATTTCGAATATTCTTCTAAAGATGAGACTACTAAATGAATATTATTTGGATATTCTTTTAGAATATTATTTTATTAAATAAATATTACTTTTGAATATTCATTTAAGATATTAAGTACTTGATGAATATTATCTTCAATATTCATCTGAAGCTTGATTTATTTATCGAATATTATATCGAATATTCCTTTAAAGCTTGGATTACTAAATGAATATTATCTGGATATTCATTTAGAATATTATTCATTAAATGAATATTACTTTATCAATATTCATTTAAATTCCTAATTAATTATGAATATCATTTTGAATATTCATCCAGGGTTCTATTTAATCATAAAATATTATTTTAAATATTTTAAATAGTTCTTTCAGGACTTATTAAGTAATGAATATTATTTTGAATATTCATTTGATTATTTAATTGTGCAATAAATATTCTCTCGATATTTCTTCAAGAATTATTTGGGAAATACTCTGATTAAAGATATTCTTTCATATTCCTAAATAATCTGTAAAATATTTTAATTCAATAAATATTCTCTGAATATTTATTCCATACTTATAATAACCTCGATAAGGTTTATCTTCTTCGATTATTACAGAAAATACCTCGGAATCATATTATTATTAAGCTTATATCAAGAAAGGTTCTCAGACATCATTCTTATTTGAGTCTATCTCCTTAATAATAAGGGAACCTTACTTGGAAAATGTTATTTATCTTGTCGACTTCCCGGTCATAAAGTATTCCCTTCACTCGCAACTCGGGTGCTGTTGACTTATTAAGTCGTTGCTTACCTTCTCATCTTTCGAGAGGTAAGATTACTGGAACAAGTTGATATCCGTTACCAAGTAATAGCTTGGGAGTTATTGGTAAATTTTCCTTTCCAACTAGATACGACTACTTTGTGGAGTCTTATCAACAAGTATTATACTTGGGGAAAGGGGGACGAACGTTACATTCAGAATCATGAATTCTATTTGAACTAGGAGTCGTGTAAGAGGCCGAGTAGCGCCGGTCCATCCCCTTTGGCCCAACCGTTGGCCGGGGAGAGCTAGTAAGGCGGTATACAAGTAAAGCCGTCAGTTCTTCCTTCTACCGGTAGTAAATCTAAATTGAGCTGTACGATCTCGACTGATCATCAAGATTGGAACAGCGGGCGCGGTGAATACTCCATCATTGGTTCATCATCCAAATTTATTTATTTCCTGCAACATGATTACTGTTGGCAGAGTTGGAAAAGGGTCATAACTGGAATTGCAACCTTTTCTTGCAAGTTCCTCTTCTTAATAACAATAAGAATATCTCGCTTACTTTGATGTAGCAGATATTTCTACAAACAAATACTTTAAGTTACCTTGTAACTTCATCGTTCATATTATACTGGCATCATTTCCGTAAATGCATGGCATATGGTTTGAAAGATACTTTTGAACTGTTATACATTATCGTTCAGTTATATATTATTGTTGGTGGGCTATTGCTCACCCTTGCTTTATTATTATATCACAACAACAGCTAGACCAGATGACTCGCACAAGGCGCACTCGACGCGGGCGAGGACGATGAGACTACCAGAGCTGAAGAAGAAGCTATTGGTAGGGTATATTTATACTTTCAGTACCAAGAATATGGTCTAGTATGACTTATGTAAATGGATGGCAAAGAGTATGTATTTATATTGAAATTCTTTTGGATTGTAAGAACTCATATTGTGATTAATAAAAATTTGATTGTTACTTTGATTTCATCTCTGGGACTATAACGGGTGTGTTTTATATTGTTGTGTTGGGTTATAGAGACGTAATTTATTTTATGTTAAGGAAAGTTCAATTGTTGTGGACAGAATTGGGAACCGTAACCACCGGATCCCGGAACCCGGATCTGGGGGTGTTACAGAAGTGGTATCAGAGCGTACGTTATAAACCCCAGAGATGAGGTGACGTTAAAACAATAAATTCAATAAGATAATAAGAACTCTTGCCAAGTTCATAGTCGGACTACTTAATGTAGTGATGACATATAAAACCCTTATGGGAACTCGTAAGTATAATGATAGTAACTTAGCTCGATATCGTATCGACGAGTAAGGCGACTGACCTTGAGGCATACGAGCAACAGCGCGATGATGTTTTATATGCTGAAGATCAGCGGGTTATTCGATGGAGTACCCTACTGGAGACCCGGAAGAGGTTCCAGCAGATAAGGAAAATCCTGTTAGGATAAGGAGCTTACCCTTGGGTAATGAGGGTCGCAGCCAGAATGACTGTGATGATTAAGATATGGTGCTCAGAAAAGTGAGTATAAAGAACCGAGATATTATTAAGAGATCTGAAGATGCATGTTGAATTCATAGCCGGACTACCAGATGTAGTACCAGCAAGAAAGAAGGATTGGAAGAATTACTTGAGATCTTATACGGAAATAGATGAGAATCCTTAGAGATTTTAATCTTAACAAAGAAAGAGCTAGAGGGAGGTATGATTATCAAAGACCGCGATATAGGACGAGGAGCAGAGTCCCTAGGAATAGTTGAGAATGAGGCAGTAAGTGCCATATCATTTGATAAATGAATTAGTATGAATATGGTCAGTAATAATTCGCCATGAGAAGGCAGGTGTCGTAGGTTGTAAATTATGGAACCGAATTGAGGTTAATAAGGTGGTTTTATTAAGGAAAATGTTCATTTTATGAATGAATCATTTAGAAAGTAAAGACATTGGGAAGTGATAGCATGATTGGGTAAAGTTATATAAGGAAGTAGTAAGCAATACAATGATCTCAGAACCTACCAGAAAATAAGACCAGTGAGTCAAGATGAACTCGTAATGAGACTACTGCCAGAGACTGAGTATAGAGTTAATTCAACTCAGTTAAATGATGAACCAGAAACGTTAGATGCATGTGATTCAGAGGAATATTAAATTCCTTCTTCTCTTTGAATGGATTATAGTAGTTACCTTAAGTTTACTCCGACACGGAATTATAATAGATCAAGTAATACGATCAGTAGTTAAAGAGAAAAATGTGAGAAAATCTTCCTGGAGCTAAAAGGTGAAATTGGTAATGACCAAGAGCTGGCATTGCTTAATGGAAAAAGGAGACTTTGTGCTTCCAATGACGCTTCGCATAAAGGGTTAGGTAGACCGACATTTGGTAGTATTGAATATCAGGACGTTGTGACCGGTTTCAGTTTGAAACTATTGATTCCCTTTTAAGGGATGGATATAATTGATTCCTCTCCAGTGGTAAACTTCCAATCCGATGATGATTATTTCGTTAACTATGACTGCTTATGATTCCACCTGCTTGGAGGTTCATAGAACTATTCTTCAAGTTTCGAAACTGGTCTCCTTAATGTTACCAGTAGGTGGGTAGATTGATCAAAATTTCCCTGAGTCTGGAAAGGAATTCTTTGAATTTTGGTAAACCTTGTCTTTCTGATTATCAGAGAATGTCATGGAAGAGAGTAGAAACTGGAGCAAACCCTGTGATTTGGGTAAGGATGCTGTAAAATGGGTTAGTAAACGGACCCTGAGCATTACAATCGACGGTAGTGATAAAATGATGAAGTGAGATTGGACGAAAATAGGAAATGTAAGTAAGAAACTAGCCGGACGGAGACACTCCGGGATTGACTTAAGTGAAAAGGCTGTTATGCCAGGAATGGTAAGCTTGCGTGGCACGCGGGATTGATAAGAATAGTTGAAAAGATAAAAGTGGAGGAAAGGTGACCGGAGACGGTGCCGAGTAGTCGATTAAGACTTATATGGAGTAAAGTTTTGGAAAGGTAGAAAGGTATCAAAGAAGAAGGCACTATGCCGGCAATTGCTAGAAAAGTAATGCTATTAGCCAACCCCTAAAATCATATATATTTTTTTTATTTTAGTGTGGCCAGTTGAGGCCAAGTCACAAAGGATTATCGAGTGACTAGACCAGCAATGAAAGGACAAAGCAGGGTTGCTTCTAAGAAAGCACCGACTGCAAGGGCTTCTGATATAAAGGAAACATTAATGAGATCGTAGGAATCTTCTGCTGAACAACCCATGTTTTGATTGGGAATTCACTAGACCTTTTTGGGATGGGGTCACCCGTACTGAAGTGACTCATGTGTATATGGTTGTCCAAGATTTCGAGTAAAATGGAAGTATAGTGACTTGAGATGTATGATGTTAGGGTATCATGAATACCATGAATATATTATGACGGAGGAAAGTAAACAATGAAGGTATATGAAGAGGGTATAGAAAAGGTCAGACATTGAACAGTATGCTGTAGGAATTTTGTCTGAGGCAAGTACCTTTGCGAAGAACGATAAGCACTAAGAGATTCACGTTGAACTCGACCAATATCTTCCAGAACATCCTTGCTACCATTAACAAGTTTGGTAAGAGAAGAGATTGGCATACGTTGCCTTTTTGGAAGGCCAAATAGGCTGACAACTATCGGAAAGAAGAGGGTGGCATTAAACCACCGATCGATTATCAAATGAGAATGAATGAAAAGAGACCTTTATTAAGAATACATGATCTGATTGCCAATTATAAGATGCAAGAATTCCTTGGCTGTTGAATTAAGGATAGGATATCCATAAATTAAGACAAACCCTGGGGAATGCACAAGGGGTGGCATTAACCCTAATAACGACATTATGACTTCAGATGTTATGAGCTGGACTTGCTAAGGGAATAATGACCGGTAAGGATTATTAAAAAGAGTTCTGGAAAGAACATAGATAGAATTATTAGAGTATTGGTCAATTACATTTTGATATACCCGGTACCCAGAAAATACCGGAGGAATGATAAGGATGGCCTATGAAACCTTACAAGGAAAAAGGTAATATTCCGAACTTCAAAAATGGAAGTTTGGTAAGGAATGTATGACATCGTAACAATAATGCCAGATGAGGCATGTATGAAACCCTGAGGAAGTATGGGTTGAACCTATAAAGGTTGAGATTATCCTAAGATAAAGAAAGAACTAAGAAAAGAAGTATCCTAAGTAGGATTGGGAATAAACGTGATAAAGTTCCCACGGGTAGGTGGAAGCAATGACTTATGGAAATGACTGATAGTTATATTTTCTCCTTCAGCAGAGCTTAAGGGAGAATGCTTTAACCCAACAGTGATGGGAATGAGGTAGAAAAACTTAAGTTGGAATGTACCCAGAAAACATGGGTTACAAGAAATCATTATCATCAAGAAAGGCCAATGAGGTGGCCGACAATCTAAGTATAAAGGAATAATTACAAATGTTCATACCCAAAAAAAAAAAAAAAAAAAAAACAGGATGATATTTGGAAGGACCTTGAAGGTCATATCGGAATGGAGGAATTTATATTCCTTCTGATGACTGTGCAAGAATTGACAGTAATAATAGTTTAAGTAAAGATTCGATTCCTGATGGAGTCTTAAGCATATTACGTACCTTAGAAAGTCCCGTTTTGAGGGAAACCAGGACCATGGTACAAAATTGATGAAGTAAACCGTTAAGTTTCCAGTCTTTTATGGAAGATGCATAAGTGATAGTTTCATCAACCGGACCTAGCTGCGATGCTTGAAACTCTTCTGCAATTCTATTTGGCTTCACGTTATATCTACATCAAGTTCAGGAAGTGTTCCTTATGGATAAGGAATAATGATTACTTTGTCTCCGTAAGGGATTTGAAACCCGTAGGGTTAGCTATTAACGCACTACGTAAACAACAAGCGATGGTGATTCTTCTAAGAAAGGAGATGACAACGTAAAGATAAAGAAAGTGCTGCTATTGATAAGCTAAATGGCATGTTGATGAATGACAATCAAGTTTGTGTTAGTGTACTTCTGCACAAAAAAGATAGAGAATATGAGGTTGATAATTCGTGATGATAAACGTATTCCCGTAGAAAGAATTAATGAGACTTGGAGGGAAGGGCGGTTGAGCCCAAGACTTATTGGGCCACTTGAGAGTTTAAAGTGTTCGGACGGCGGTATTCGAGCCAGCCTTACCCCCAAAATTATAGCACGGTCATAACGGGTTTTCATGTGGCCAGGCTACGCCAGTAAAATGCAGATGTTCAACAGATGATAGGAGTACGAGCATGTAGATATACGACCTGGTCTGACTTACGAAAGACAACCTGTGGAAAACCACGTATAGAAAAGAACAAGTAATGAGAAACCAGGTTGGCAGAAGTAGATTATATGAATCTAAGTTAAAGGAATGTTATGAATGGGTTTTTCTAATGAATTCTCAGGATGACAACCTGATAGTGTCAATATTATAGTTATGAAAAAGCTAGTAACATGATATGGGATGTCAGTAATAATGATGTCAAGTGAGAAATCTAAGATTTAACCTGAAAGGTTGAAGGATTTCCCAAATGTGAGTATCGCTAAGATTGAACAAGAGTATTTGTCCATAGAATAATGGACAAAGCAGCAAGATATGTTGACACATGAGATTGCGATCAAATAGTATTGGATATAATTATGATTAATTTCTTCTTTGATAAACCTCTATAGTTCAGAGGTAAATTCTGAGTATGATATTCTAAAATCATGAAAGCTTTCTATAATCCTTTAGAACTCTTTTCTCTTCTTCTCTCTTATTCATCTTCTTTATGAATTGAGAAGAACAACCCTTTTAAGGAGGGGAGGTACTGCTACGTGACTATCTGTCTATGTGATAGAAGTCTAAGTGGAATGCCATGACTTGTTCAATTGCTTGTCAAGTACTAAAGGCTGGCCCCCTTCTGTACTAACTATGCAATATAACAAATGTTCAATTGATCATAGTGATCTCTCAATAAATCTTTCCACTTCTCTATATTGATCGAGATTGCGAAGATTAAAGCGATCAGGAAATGCACAGTACGAGCGAGGTTACCTCCGAATCGTAGGGTGATAGTGATACCAATGTTACTGCAGGTATCAATAAGGATAAGACTGAGTAAGAGTATAACCCGGATAGTGAGTTGTACGAAGAGTAGCAACGTTGATGGAAAAAGGATAAAGTATGAATTGTAGCACTAGAAGATGTGCTGAGGAAGGGTAGAACGACTAAGAATTGACCGGGAAGCTAAAGAGTGAACGGCAGGCAAACGACTCTTTGCTTCCTACCTGATTCCGGGACGGAATCCTTTTAAGGAGGGGAGACTGTAAGAACCCCAAATTTTGGATATAATTAAAACTTTTTATTAAGTAATGATAAAATGAGGAACAATGATTCCGACAACAAGGTCACCAGCTCTAATGAATGGTGGTTTCAAAGAGCAATGATTGTAATGAATGGATATTGCTTTGGACAATGATCCTGATGCATTGGTATATTGTCAGAATAGAGTAATTCGATGGTTGAGGACCTAGATAAGAATAATCTACCATCCAGGAAGGAGCTAATGGGTCCTTGAAGGAAAATGAGTACGTGCATAGTGTTTCCCATACGTGCATAGTATTTCCCGTACGTGCATAGTGTTTCCTGTACGTGCATAGTAATTTGGTGGATGAATAGTGATTTTGTAAGTTGGAAAACTTTTCACTCCACCCTATGTACAGGACGTGATATGGATGTTTCGAAGTCATATTAGTAATACGCGGAGGAAATAAGTGAATGCAGAGACGATCGGAATTCAGAAATTCCAAATTCTTTTTGGTATAACATTTGACCGGACAGTGGATTAAATATTATTATAATCCAAGAATTGAGATATTAACTTTGAGGATTTGATATTTTGGGATGTTATTATATTTGATTTAAGAATGAAGGTAGGAAACCACTGAGGAGTGGTTATGGCTACAATGTAATAATTGATATTCGGAAAGAATGAATGGAATTCGACTTTATTATTTCTATGTCTTGAAGAATGCTAAAGGGTGACAACATAGGTAAGAATAATCTATCTTCTAAGGGAATAAGATATGGCAACTTCAAGCAAGAAAATACCCTCATGTCATCCAGATCGATAACGATTAATCCAGTAGTTCCGTAAAAAGGTTAAGGAACGATCGAAAGAGAATACGGACAATTATACAACCCTAAGAGAACAAGTAAAGAATACAGAATGAATAGTGTTTTGGTGGGAGTATTAATAACATGAGACGACACTATATAGAAGTATTCGGAACGGATTTCCGAGTTCGTATTAGTGATCCAGGGGGAAAATAAGTGTATGTAAAAGCTGTCGGATTCTGAAAAACCGCACTTTTATTTTCTCCGAGAGTTCCCTGGACACTGATAGCCTTAAGTATTTAACGAATGGATTTAAGGAATATAAATTGGAAAGATAGAATGAAAGATGGAGAATGAAAGTATTAATATTAAAGAGGATTCCCGGTAAACCCTAATTAAAAATCCGTGAAATATTCTCACGAACGATCAATCGAAACAGGTAATAACCGGACACAGAAACAAGCAGAGGAAGCAAGAATCTTGTGCAAGATACTAGTATAAATATCTAGTAACTAAACTAGAAGCAAGGAACTAGCACCTTAGAGGAAGAACTAAGTACTTAGCAAGTAACTACCTAGTTAAGCTCTAACCACCATAAAACCAACACATGTCTTGCCATTTCATCATCCAACACCTCACCACTTTGATAAAGTGACTTTTGCAAGATATTATGTTGCTAGTGGATGAGAGTGGATGAGATTAAAACACCAAAAATCAAAAGAACCAAGCAACTCTCCCCCCCCTTGCAAAGAACCATTCGGCCTTACCATTAATTCAAAATCCAAACTCCACCTTCCCACCATTGTTTGTTCTTGAAATAATTAAGGTGAGTCTTAAATTTCATAAAACTTATCTCCTCAAAATCTTAGCTTCAAACTCATCCTTTTCCATTTTCAAAAAAATCAAACAAGAGGAGGGTGAATAGTGTTCATCATGTACTAACTTTGTTTTCTTGATTTTCCATGGTTAATCTAGCAAGCATAATCACTCCTAAGGACCATACAAGGCTTAGTAAGGCTATATCACTACCTAAGGAAGGTATAAAGCTCTTGAAACCCTAACCCTTGTTTGAGATTTAAGCATGTTTATGATAGTTATAACTTAGTTATGGTTATGTTAAGATTATAAGCATGATTATGTATGGATTTTGGATTAATGATGTAAATAGCTAGATGAACGGAAAGGCATTGCTTGGCCTCAGTTCATGTATAGAAGTCATGTATATGTTGTTTGGGTTGGATACTATGTTTATGGGAAGATCCGAAATTGGTAGATATTCGATTTACAGCCGTTATAATGCCCGATTTTACAATACCATGTTTTGTATGCCATTTTCCATGTCGAACCCCTACTTTCCAGAGACCTTATCTGCCATGATAGGATAGGTATTGTTCTAAGCTTCGTTTTGATATAAAGATCACATGAAACGGACTTACGGTTTAGGATTTATGACCAAATTACTAAAAGTAGTTCGAATCCGTAAACGAAAGTTCGTAACCGAAATTGAACCCTCGTAATCTATGTAACGTCATGGCGAATCTTGGTAAATAAATACTAGGGGTAAGAAGGAAGGTGTGAAAGAAAACCGTATGTCAAAAAGAGCATTTTTCGATTTATTAAAAATGTTCGAGTCAAGGTTAAACGCGAACGAACCCTTAAAAGACGACTCTTTTATAACTTCGGTAAAACACTTAGAAAACGGGCGATAAAACTCGGAGTATAATATTGGTTCGTAACGATCAACCTTAGAACTCATATGACTTAAGTATGTCCCAAGTATAAGTGCAGTGACATGTTGAATTAACGAACGAATGTCGGGTCGGATCAGTGATAATAAGTAATCCACTAAAAGGGGTATAACGAGATAACTCGAGAACGTGTTTCGATTTAAATATAACTTAACTTTTAATATGTTAAGTGATTAATCCCGAATGCCTTGGCTATTTATAGATCACCAAGCTGAACCGGGACCCGCTACCACTACCCCTTACCGTACTCGACAACCAGGCAAGTTTCAATTCCCTTCTTTAGGCTGTTGTTGTGATTGAATAAATATATATATGTTTTCTGATATACATATGCCATAGCATGCATGCCTGCTTTTAAAGTTATATCACTATGCTTGTTCCTTGATTGTTATTGGCTTATAAATTAGATAGCTATCGTATCAGTTATAAGCCGGATTATTGTAAGACCCTCATAGAAGGGCGTATACATCTTATTCATCATTATAGACCGGGAGTCAATATTTCTTGATATATCGAGATTACCTCGAAGGAAAATATTTAAGTAAATATTTTCCATTATTCAGGCAACGAATATTATTTGAATATTCGTTCGGGATTATTTATTTAATGATCCTTACTTCAAATAATTATTCGAACGTAATCATTCGACGAATAATATTTGTCAATATTCATTCAGAGTCGAATTGATTATCGATTATTATTTCGAATATTCTTCTAAAGATGAGACTACTAAATGAATATTATTTGGATATTCTTTTAGAATATTATTTTATTAAATAAATATTACTTTTGAATATTCATTTAAGATATTAAGTACTTGATGAATATTATCTTCAATATTCATCTGAAGCTTGATTTATTTATCGAATATTATATCGAATATTCCTTTAAAGCTTGGATTACTAAATGAATATTATCTGGATATTCATTTAGAATATTATTCATTAAATGAATATTACTTTATCAATATTCATTTAAATTCCTAATTAATTATGAATATCATTTTGAATATTCATCCAGGGTTCTATTTAATCATAAAATATTATTTTAAATATTTTAAATAGTTCTTTCAGGACTTATTAAGTAATGAATATTATTTTGAATATTCATTTGATTATTTAATTGTGCAATAAATATTCTCTCGATATTTCTTCAAGAATTATTTGGGAAATACTCTGATTAAAGATATTCTTTCATATTCCTAAATAATCTGTAAAATATTTTAATTCAATAAATATTCTCTGAATATTTATTCCATACTTATAATAACCTCGATAAGGTTTATCTTCTTCGATTATTACAGAAAATACCTCGGAATCATATTATTATTAAGCTTATATCAAGAAAGGTTCTTAGACATCATTCTTATTTGAGTCTATCTCCTTAATAATAAGGGAACCTTACTTGGAAAATGTTATTTATCTTGTCGACTTCCCGGTCATAAAGTATTCCCTTCACTCGCAACTCGGGTGCTGTTGACTTATTAAGTCGTTGCTTACCTTCTCATCTTTCGAGAGGTAAGATTACTGGAACAAGTTGATATCCGTTACCAAGTAATAGCTTGGGAGTTATTGGTAAATTTTCCTTTCCAACTAGATACGACTACTTTGTGGAGTCTTATCAACAAGTATTATACTTGGGGAAAGGGGGACGAACGTTACATTCAGAATCATGAATTCTATTTGAACTAGGAGTCGTGTAAGAGGCCGAGTAGCGCCGGTCCATCCCCTTTGGCCCAACCGTTGGCCGGGGAGAGCTAGTAAGGCGGTATACAAGTAAAGCCGTCAGTTCTTCCTTCTACCGGTAGTAAATCTAAATTGAGCTGTACGATCTCGACTGATCATCAAGATTGGAACAGCGGGCGCGGTGAATACTCCATCATTGGTTCATCATCCAAATTTATTTATTTCCTGCAACATGATTACTGTTGGCAGAGTTGGAAAAGGGTCATAACTGGAATTGCAACCTTTTCTTGCAAGTTCCTCTTCTTAATAACAATAAGAATATCTCGCTTACTTTGATGTAGCAGATATTTCTACAAACAAATACTTTAAGTTACCTTGTAACTTCATCGTTCATATTATACTGGCATCATTTCCGTAAATGCATGGCATATGGTTTGAAAGATACTTTTGAACTGTTATACATTATCGTTCAGTTATATATTATTGTTGGTGAGCTATTGCTCACCCTTGCTTTATTATTATATCACAACAACAGCTAGACCAGATGACTCGCACAAGGCGCACTCGACGCGGGCGAGGACGATGAGACTACCAGAGCTGAAGAAGAAGCTATTGGTAGGGTATATTTATACTTTCAGTACCAAGAATATGGTCTAGTATGACTTATGTAAATGGATGGCAAAGAGTATGTATTTATATTGAAATTCTTTTGGATTGTAAGAACTCATATTGTGATTAATAAAAATTTGATTGTTACTTTGATTTCATCTCTGGGACTATAACGGGTGTGTTTTATATTGTTGTGTTGGGTTATAGAGACGTAATTTATTTTATGTTAAGGAAAGTTCAATTGTTGTGGACAGAATTGGGAACCGTAACCACCGGATCCCGGAACCCGGATCTGGGGGTGTTACAACGGTGGCCGAGTATGAGGCCAAATTTACTGAGTTGTCGAGGTTTGTGCCGGAATATGTGAACTCTGAGGCAAAGAGGGCCCGAAGGTTTCAATTAGGGCTAAAGCAATGGATTCAGAATCGTGTGGCAATTCTTGAGCTGACAGACTATGCCACCCTGGTACAGAAAGCATCAATTGTTGAGGCTGGGAGTGAACAGATGCAGAAGGAGAGGGAAGGAAAGAAGAGGAAGTTTGATAGTCGAAAGGGAAACTCTGCGAGAGGGAGCTTTCGGAGCAAATTTAAGCGCGGAACGATGTCCCAACCCAGCGGAAACTTTGGAACCAAGAGAGCTGAAAGTTGGAGTGTGGGCCAGAGCGGCCGACAACCGGGATCGTCTTACTCTACCCCATCCCGAGCCCTACCCCCGGAATGTAATAAATGTGGAAGGAAACATGCGGGCGTGTGTAACCTAAAGGATGTGAAGTGCTTCAAGTGTGGGCTGACAGGACATTATGCTAACGCCTGTCGAGGAACTAGTAACAACACCAGTGCCGGAGGCAATTGCTTCAAGTGTGGGAAACCAGGGCACCGAATGAGGGAATGTATGTCCTTTGGGCCAGCTGCATCGAGAGTGAGTGGAACTGCTTATAACAAGGTCCCTACTGCAAGAACTTTTAACATGACGGTGCAGGATGCCGTGAGGAACACGGATGTGATTGCAGGTACTCTACTACTCAACTCAGTTAAGGCAAATGTTTTATTTGATTCGGGAGCTACCAAGTCTTTCATATCTCTAGATTTTGTATGTCAGTTAGGCCTTAAGACTGAACCATTGAAAGACAGACTGCAAATAGAGATAGCTAATCATAAAATTATTCCTGTTAGCCAAATATGTCCAGGTTGTGACCTAGAAATAAAAGGGCGACACTTTCGGGTAGACTTAATACCTTTTAAACTAGGAGAGTTTGACATAATAGTAGGTATGGATTGGTTGACAACCCATGGAGCCCAGATTGATTGTGTAAAGAAGAAAGTAAGTTTGAAACTGCCAGGGGACGAGGAAGTAGTGTTTAGTGGAAAACGGCAAAACCAAAAGTTCTTGACTATGATTCAAGCTAAGAAGCTGTTACGTAAAGGATGCGAAGCCTATTTAGCCTATGTGAAGGATACCAAGAAGGAAGCACCAACCCTACAGGAAATCCCTGTCGTTAATGAGTTCGCGGACGTATTTCCGGATGATCTTCCAGGACTACCACCTGATAGAGACATCGAGTTCGCTATAGACTTAGTTCCGGGTACGGCCCCAATTTCGAAAGCCCCATATCGGCTAGCCCCAGTGGAGATGAAAGAGCTAGCCACTCAGTTACAAGAGTTGTTGGATAAAGGGATGATAAGACCTAGTGTGTCACCGTGGGGAGACCCGGTGTTATTCGTGAAAAAGAAGGATGGTAGTATGAGATTATGTATAGACTACAGGGAGTTAAACAAGGTGACTATCAAGAATAAATATCCCTTGCCCAGGATAGAAGACCTGTTTGATCAATTAAAGGACGCAGTTTATTTTTCTAAAATCGATTTGAGAACCGGGTATCACCAGTTAAAGATTAAACCAGAAGATATACCAAAGACGGCCTTTCGTACCCGGTACGGACACTATGAGTTCCTAGTGATGTCATTTGGGTTAACGAATGCCCCTGCAGCTTTCATGGACTTAATGAATTGAGTCTTCAAGAAATACTTGGACAAGTGTGTTATAGTCTTCATCGATGACATCTTGATTTATTCCAAGACGGAGGAGGAACATGCAGAGCACTTGAGGATTGTATTGGGAGCATTGAGAGAAGAAAAGTTGTACGCTAAGTTCTCGAAGTGTGAATTTTGGTTGAAGGAAGTTCAGTTTTTAGGGCATGTGATTAGCGAACAAGGCATTCTAGTGGACCCAGCCAAAATAGAGGCTGTATCAAATTGGGAGAGACCAACCACTCCGACAGAGGTGAGAAGTTTTATAGGATTGGCTGGCTACTATAGAAGATTTGTCCAAGACTTTGCCAAGATAGCAGCCCCTTTGACCCGACTAACTCGCAAGACCGAGAAGTTTGTGTGGACTAAAAAATGCGAAGAGAGCTTCCAAGGGTTGAAAAAGAGATTGGTGACAGCACCAGTACTAGCCCTACCTGATGATAAGGGAGATTTTGCGATTTATAGCGACGCATCCCATAAAGGTTTAGGGTGTGTGCTTATGCAGCACGGTAAAGTGATTGCGTATGCGTCCAGACAACTTAAGGAGTACGAGATAAGATACCCCACCCATGATTTGGAATTAGCGGCGATAGTTTTCGCTTTGAAGATCTGGAGACATTATCTTTACGGAGAAAAGTGTGAAGTCTACACAGATCACAAGAGCTTAAAGTACATATTCACTCAGAAAGAGTTAAACATGAGGTAGAGGAGATGGCTAGAGCTAATTAAAGATTATGATTGTGAGATTCATTATCACCCAGGGAAGGCCAACGTGGTGGCCGATGCACTTAGCCGAAAGGAGAACTCAAGATGATAACGTCAGTGGACGAATTGATCAAGGACCTTGAGAAACTGGAGATTGAAGTGAGGTTACCAGGAATTGGACAAGAGAGTCTAATGGAAATAAGAGTCCAACCACCGCTATTGGAAAAGATTAAGTTATGCCAGGAAAAGAAGATAGAAGAAGAAAAGAACTCGATGGAGAAAATTTTGACTGGCGAGGAAATTAAGTGTGAAAAGGACGGGAATGGAATTATGAGGTACGCATCTAGGATATGGATCCCGAACGTTCAAGAATTAAAAGACGAGATTTTGCAAGAAGCTCATAGTTCAAGGTACTCAATTCACCCTGGAGGCACTAAGATGTATAGAGATCTGAGAGAATACTATTGGTGGCCAAATATGAAGAAGGACGTGGCAGAGTGGGTAAGTAAATGCTTAACATGTCAAAGGGTAAAGGCCGAACACCAGAGGCCCAGTGGATTGTTGCAACCCTTAGAGATACCCGAGTGGAAGTGGGAGCATATTGCGATGGACTTTGTGGTCAGACTACCAAGGACCAAGACTAATCATGACGCCATTTGGGTAATCATCGATAGATTGACCAAGTCGGCACATTTTCTTCCAATCAACGAGAGATACACTGTCGACAAGCTGGAAGATATTTACTTAAAGGAGATTGTGGTTAGGCATGGGGTTCCTGTGAGCATTGTATCAGATAGAGACCCAAGATTCAACTCCAGGTTCTGGAGGAGTTTTCAGGATTGTGTGGGGACCAAGTTAAACATGAGTACTGCATACCATCCCCAAACAGACGGACAGAGTGAGAGAACCATCCAGACCATCGAGGACATGTTGAGAGTATGTGCCATCGATTTTAAGGGAAGTTGGGATGACCACTTGCCGTTGATCGAATTTTCCTACAACAACAGTTACCATGCGAGTATAGGCATGCCCCCATATGAAGCTTTATACGGACGAAGATGTCGGTCTCCCTTGTGTTGGGAAGAAGTTGGAGAGCGGAAGATTTTAGGGCCTGAACTGGTCCAACAGACAAGAGAAACTATCGAGCTCATAAGAGGACGGCTGGTAGCGGCCCAAGACAGACAGAAGAAGTATGCGGACCAGACCCGCAAGGACAAAGAATATGAGGTATGAGAGTTTGTGATGTTAAAGGTATCGCCGTGGAAGGGATTGATGAGATTTGGTAAGAAGGGGAAACTAAGCCCAAGATTTATTGGACCTTTTGAGATCTTGAGACGAGTTGGAAAGTTAGCCTATGAATTGGCTTTACCCCCGAGCCTGCAGCAAGTACATAATGTGTTCCATGTGTCCATGCTACGACCCTACCATGCCGACTTCCGACACGTGATAGAATATGATCAAGTGGATCTGCAACCAGACTTAACCTATGTGGAGCAACCCGTAGAAATCATGGATAGAAAAGAACAGGTGCTGAGGAACAAGGTTGTCAAACTAGTGAGAGTTTTGTGGAGGAACCAGAATGTCAAAGAATCAACATGGGAACTAGAGAGCGCGATGCGTGAAAAGCACCCCCAACTGTTTTCAACCTGATTCCGGGACGGAATCCTTTTAAGGAGGGGAGGCTGTAAGAACCCTAATTTTTGCAATATTTTCTTTTATTTAATATCATGTGGCATTGTCAATTTGGAGCCTTTCTAGTCATCCCTGTTGTTAATGGAATTGATTGTCTGAGAAACTATGTTGTTGCATTCACTATATAAGATAAAGGGAAGGTTGTTGAAAGCAAGAGTCTTATTGTTAGTAAGATTTATAAAACTTGGGATTTGAGAATGATTAGAGTATTAAAAGATTTATTAAGTATTATGACGAGGAATTATGGATATTCGAGGAATTTACACAATTAAGTACTTAAGGGATTACGAGGGAAATCTCTACGCGACAAAATATTATTACGAGAGATTAATTAAGATACGATACGAATTAAAGATTAATTAAAGATTAATTAAAGATTAATTAATTACGAGAGATTAATTAAGCATTGGTGGAAGAATAATGATACAAGGAGTAGTATTGCATGCAAGTCCCATGCAACTAAGTAGTTATGAAAAAGCTGTTGGGACAATCAGATCTTGGCACTGCGATTTTTGATACAATAAATTAAAGAGTACGAATAGAAAAGTCACCTTGTTAACGGTTGATTCCACGCTCTGCTATTGTATTCCCAAATTCCCTTGAGCGAAGTGTGGCCTTCGTCTTCTCAAGTTAACCTCTCTTATTGCTCCTGGGTGGCTACAAATTTTTTTCGACCAGCCCCCAGCAAGAAGAGAATAAAAATATATATAGGCTACAATAGGGATCATGGACAATTAGGTTGGGCCTTCTAATTACATCTTGAGCCTAGCCCAATGTAATTAAATATTAATTCAATCCACTAAAGAATTAATATTTGCACTACCTTTCCTAATACCGTAATTTAATTAATTAATTCGGTTCCAATATTATTTGCTTATTAAATTCCCCATGTTTAAAATATCGCATGTCCATTAATTAAATAAATTACTGATAATTCATTTAATTAATATCTTTTATCCTTGATCATCCACTCAACCTTTATTTAATTATGCCGGAATAAATCCACCTGCAGGGTTTCACATAATTAAATCTTTTTGAGCTTTCAAGGGGACATCATTAACCCGAATATTATCAGGACATGGATTCCTTCAATAAATAATATTCACCATATATATTATTTCATCACCCAAAATATAATGAAATAAATCAAAAGAATTATTTCATATATAAATGAAAGCATGTAAATAATATATACGTGTCAATTATTATTTCTGGATTAAGAACCTAAGCATTAATAATAACATAGAATCTTAGTTCACCTTCTTAATCAGTATAAGGGAACAATTCTAAATTTGATCCTGTTCAATATACACAAAGTATACTAGTATTATTTATTAGTCAATATAAACTAATCTAAATAATACTACAGCCATTCCAGTGGATTGTCTAACTCCACCTGTGCTGTGAACCTTATTATATTATATAAACCGTATTTAATAATCTAATATTCTGTATCCCATTTGATACTAGATTATTCACAATATATAATATTTAGACAACATGTAAACATTTAAATTATTCTTAATAAAATAGGCCAGAAATAAATGTATATACTTCAAATAAATATTTTCAGTATACACCAACAATCTCCCACTTATACTCAAAATATTCTATGAGTATATCAGTGTTTATTTAATCCACTATTACAAAAAACTATGTGTCCATCCATCTGACTCCTATCGCTTCCACATGCCTGTCAAAACTTTGGCTGGCAGGCTCTTTGTGAAAGGATCTGCCCGGTTGTCTTCTGATGAAATGTGAGCCACAACTATATCTCCTCGCTTTACGATTCCTCGTATGAGATGATACTTACGTTTAATATGTTTAGCTGCTTTGTGATCTCGCGGTTCCTTCGAATTTGCCACAGCACCAGTGTTATCACAATACACTGTCAAGCTCCTAGGCAAATTAGGTACCACATCCAAGTCCAAAAGGAAGTTCCTGAACCATACAGCCTCCTTTGCAGCCTCAGAGGCCGCCACGTACTCGGCTTCCATGGTAGAGTCTGCAATGCATTTCTGCTTTACACTCCTCCATATAACGGCTCCACCTCCCAAAGTAAAAACATATCCCGAGGTCGATTTCCTCTTATCCCTATCTGATTGGAAATCTGAATCAGTATATCCCAAAGGAAATAGATCTGAGGCCTTGTAAATTAACATATACTCCTTAGTCCTTCTCAGGTACTTGAGTATAGTTTTTACTGCACTCCAATGTTCCTGACCTGGGTTCGACTGATATCTACTAACCATGCCTACAGCAAAGCAGATGTCAGGCCTCGTACATAACATAGCCTACATTAAGCTTCCACATGCCGAAGCATAAGGAACTGCTTTCATGCTCTCTATATCCTTAGGTGTTGAAGGACACTGCTCCTTGGATAGAGCCACTCCATGCTTAAAAGGTAGAAAACCTTTCTTAGAGTTCTGCATGTTAAAACGAGCTAATACTTCATCAATATAGGGCTCTTGAGATAAAGCCAACATCCTTTTCTTGCGATCCCTTATTACTTTGATCCCAAGGATGTATGCCGCTTCACCTAAGTCCTTCATTTCAAATTGTTTGAACAACCATGCCTTTACTGATGACAACATCTTAACATTGTTTCCAATGAGTAAAATGTCATCAACATACAGTACTAGAAAAACCACTGCATTACCCTCACTTCTCGTATACACACATGATTCGCTTGGACTTTGATCAAATCCATATGACTGGACTGCCTGATCAAAACGAATATTCCAGTCCCTAGAAGCTTGTTTTAGTCCATAAATAGACCTCTTAAGCTTACAAACAAGATGCTCTTGGCCTTCCTTAATGAATCCTTTTGGTTGTTGCATATAGATGGTTTCTTCAAGACTTCCATTAAGGAAAGCTGTCTTGACATCCATTTGCCAAATCTCATAATCGAGATGAGCTGCTATAGATAAAAGAATCCGGATAGACTTAAACATAACAACCGGTGAAAAGGTTTCCTCATAATCGATCCCTTCTTTCTGAGTATACCCTTTCGCAACAAGTCGTGCTTTCCAGGCTTTCACCTTTTTGTCAGATCCTCTTTTCTTCTTGTAGATCCACATACATCCAATGGGTTTTACACCTTTGGGTGGTTCCATGAGCTCCCAAACTTGATTAGAATACATAGATTCCATCTCAGATTCCATTGCCTTTTGCCAAAGATCTTCATCTTTATCTAGAATTGCTTCTTCGTATGTCCTGGGATCCTCATCATGTTCACCAGAGACCAAGTCCGAGGACTCTCCCAAAAACATGAATCTATCAGGTTGTTGAACAACCTTCCCACTACGATGAAGCACCGGTGTGGTATTAGTGACAGGTTGTGCATTTTCTTGTGGTTGATCTACTTGTACTATTGGCACTTGGGGATTATCTGTCCCTCCCACTAGTTCCTCTAAAACGATACTACTCAAGGGTTTGTGGTTCATTATATAGTCTTCTTCTAAGAATCTAGCATTGGTGCTAACAATGATATCTCGATCCCTAGGACTATAAAATGAATAACCTTTTGTTCCCATGGGATAGCCTACAAACAGCCTTACTTCTGTACGAGTTTCTAACTTGGTCACGTTCTTGTTCAGCACATGTGCTGGACAAACCCAAATCCGAATATGTCTTAGACTTGGTTTGCTACCAGTCCACAATTCTATTTGAGTCTTGGGAACCGACTTAGAAGGTACCAAGTTTAGAAGGTAAGCCGCTGTTTCTATAGCATATCCCCAGAACGACTTGGGTAAATCTGAATAACTCATCATCGATCTAACACTCTCTAAAAGAGTCCGATTCATTCTCTCTGCTACACCATTCTGCTGAGGTGTTCCTGGTG
This sequence comes from Saposhnikovia divaricata, assembly GCA_036435485.1. Taxonomy (NCBI): domain Eukaryota; kingdom Viridiplantae; phylum Streptophyta; class Magnoliopsida; order Apiales; family Apiaceae; genus Saposhnikovia; species Saposhnikovia divaricata. The sequence continues at coordinate 128,136,611 of CM071594.1, read as the reverse complement.
CAGACAACTGGGATGCAATCCCATTTTCTGATAAATATTCCCTAAATTCTCCAAGCAAGTATTCGCCACCACGATCTGATCGTAGTGACTTGATACTTTTTCCAAGATGTCGCTTCTCCGCACTTGCTTTGTACTCTTTGAATTTTTCAAAGCACTCAGACTTACGGCGCAACAAATAAATGTACCCATATCTAGAATAATCATCAATGAAAGTGACAAAATACTCATAACCTCCTCTTGCTTGGATACTCATAGGTCCACATAAATCATTATGAACCAATTCTAACACTTCTTTAGCTCTATTCCCCTTTGCTTTAAAAGGCCTATTAGTCATCTTACCTTCCAAGCAGGATTCACAAACTGGAAATGGCTCCACTGCCAACGAGCCTAATGGCCCATCTACTACCAGTCTTTGAATCCTCCTCAAGTTAATATGACCTAATCTTAAGTGCCAAAGATATGTTTGGTTCAATTCAGAAGGTTTCTTTCTTTTATTTGAGCTAGAAAGAATGTTATTAGTTTCCTTATGTTGCAGCATTGGTTGGATAGGATTAACAATATATAAATTGTCTTGCAATGTACCAGAACATATAACTTGTTTATTCATCATAATAGAAACATTACGATCCAAACAAACATTATAACCATCCATGGCAAGTTTAGAAACCGAAATTAAATTCCTTCTAAACGAAGGTACATAAAGACAATTGTTCAAAACCAAAATCCTATCATCCCCAAAAGATAATGTAATTATTCCAACTACAACTACTGCTACTTTCGTAGCATCTCCCATGAACACATATATCTCGCCATCTCTAAGCATTCTGGATTGCTGGAACCCCTGCATAGAGTTACAAACATGGTCAGTGGCTCCTGTATCTACACACCAAGTGCTCGTAGATATAGCCGCTATATATGTTTTTGTAACTAGAGAAAGAGACATACCAGTATTGTTTGTCTTCTTAGGAAGAGGACAATCCTGTTTCCAGTGACCTGACTGCTTGCACCTGAAGCACTTGCCCTTAGGCTTTTTCACAGCACCTTGAACTCCCACTGCATTAGCAACCTTTCCAGCTTTCTGTGTCTGAACCTTTTTCTTCTTCTTGCCTTTCGGCTTAGAGGAAGAAGCTTTCTCAGCCACATTCACCTGAACATTCTGCTTAAAGAGTCCTTCAGCTGCCTGAAGTTCTGTCAGAAGTTCCGCGAGACTATACATCCTTTTGTTCATGGTGTAATTCAAGCGGAACTGCTCAAAACTTTTGGGCAGACTCATAAGGATGATATCGATCTGGGTTTCCCCATCAATATCAGCACCAAGGATCTCCATCTCATTCAGATGAGACATCATTCTGAGAACATGATCCCTTACAGGTGTTCCTTCAACCATCTGAGTGTTCATTAAAGCCTTCATTGCTACTTGCCTAGCAGCCCTATTCTGTTCTCCAAAAAGTTCCTTGAGATTAAAGAGCATATCTGAAGCAGTGGGCATAGCCTGATGCTGATGCTGCAAAACACCCGACATTGCTGCCAGAATGTAACATCGCGACATCTCATCAGTCTTAACCCATCGCTTATAATACTCCTTCTCACTTTCAGGAGCATCTTCAGCAGGCTGATCTGGCTTGGGTTCATAAGTACAAAATTTGTACTCCTCAGCAGTCAACACTATGTCCAAATTACGTTTCCATTCAATATAGTTCGGTCCAGTAAGTTTGTTATCCTTAAGTATGGTGAATAGTGGATTAAAGCCCATAATGATCTAATCCTGAGAATCATACATGTAACACATAATCAGATAGTTGCATAAATCTTAAAACCTATTGGTTTCCTCTAACAATTAATTAAAATTAATGCACTAATATTTAAACACCATAAGTATCTGGTACGCCACGATGGGTGACATATGTACCACTTAAATTCGTTTAAATATTACTTCGTTCCTATTACTAAATAATACGCCACGTTAGGGTGGACTATATATTATTTTTCATAGCTAAATGTATACCATTATTTAATCTTAAATTACTAAAAAGACCGGATACCACCATTAAATATTTCAAATCAATAATCGATAATAAGATAATTCCCAGATCGGGGGGAGCATTGTCAAGAGGCATCACTTAAGACCCCTTTCTAGACAGAATCATCCTTTCTCACTATATCGAAAATCTATATTCAATCATTGGCACCCTTCTAATTAATCGAATTCTATGAAACTTGGTACGCCACGTTGGGTGGCATATATACCTTTCAATATTCGTAATTAATTTAAGAAGTTTATCCTAGTAATATCCATAACACTATCTGACACGATAAATCATATGCCACGTTAGGGTGGACTATATACAATTTATATTCGTCTTTGTGTTAAATTACATACAAACAATAATGGAGACAGTGGGATTTAATTCCTAATTAATTCCCTCACCCACTTAGAATTTTTATTTAAAATTGAGGAATTTTATCTAGCATGCATCGCCTTATGTTATTTAATCGCAGTCCACATGTATCAAAATACACAAAACACATAACATAACAGCATGCTATACATGATTAAAGCATAATAAATAAATACTATGTCCATGTCGTCCTAATTATGTTAAACATGCAATTAAAAAATAATTACACACATAATTAACAACACACATAATCAATTATTTAAATCAATAATCAAAAATCAGTGGAAAAAATTAAAATAAAATTTTCCACTATTATGGCCCCTAGAAAAAAAAATTTCAGCCCTGTGTTTTGCTGAAAAATCATTTTTCTTCCAAAAAACAGCTATTGCGCATCTCCTGCCTGCGTTATAGCCCTCTAGTGCCTGTTGCGCAGGCGCTTCCTGCGTTACAGCCAAGTAGTGGCTGTTGCGCAGGCGCTTCTTGCGTTACAGGCCAAATACACCTGTAACGCAGGTCTGACCTGCGTTACCGCCTTTGACCAGTTTTTTCACGCGCCGCGGCTTCTCCTCTGTCGCCAGAAATCTGTTCTCTTCAACTTTCCAACAGCCACTGTTCTGTAGTAATAATACGAACCAACAGCTACGCAGCGGAAAATTTTTTGTCTCCGTTTCGATTTCCGATCGCACGTAATTGTTACAAAATATCCGGATCTTAATAAAATCCAACAAACAATTACAAAAAAATAGATCTAATACAAAACTAATTTTGTAAATCTATTCTAACACGATCAACCCTCGTGTTTTACAACCACGATAAACCACGTGGAAACCAAATAAAAATTAACCACGATTAAACCACGTGGGATCCAAACACATAATTAAAATATACATGGCCATAATAGTGGATAACAACCTGCAAAACAGAATATACAAGCCTACCACTATATACATGCATATATAATTACGACATGGACATCGTATCAAAAATCGCAGAACCATTGAACCTAGCTCTTGATGCCAATTGTTGGGACAATCAGATCTTGGCACTGCGATTTTTGATACAATAAATTAACGAGTACGAATAGAAAAGTCACCTTGTTAACGGTTGATTCCACGCTCTTCTATTGTATTCCCAAATTCCCTTGAGCGAAGTGTGGCCTTCGTCTTCTCAAGTTAACCTCTCTTATTGCTCCTGGGTGGCTACAAATGTTTTTCGACCAGCCCCCAGCAAGAAGAGAATAAGAATATATATAGGCTACAATAGGGATCATGGACAATTAGGTTGGGCCTTCTAATTACATCTTGAGCCTAGCCCAATGAAATTAAATATTAATTCAATCCACTAAAGAATTAATATTTGCACTACCTTTCCTAATACCGTAATTTAATTAATTAATTCAGTTCCAATATTATTTGCTTATTAAATTCCCCATGTTTAAAATATCGCATGTCCATTAATTAAATAAATTACTGATAATTCATTTAATTAATATCTTTTATCCTTGATCATCCACTCAACCTTTATTTAATTATGCCGGAATAAATCCACCTGCAGGGTTTCACATAATTAAATCTTTTTGAGCTTTCAAGGGGACATCATTAACCCGAATATTATCAGGACATGGATTCCTTCAATAAATAATATTCACCATATATATTATTTCATCACCCAAAATATAATGAAATAAATCAAAAGAATTATTTCATATATAAATCAAAGCATGTAAATAATATATACGTGTCAATTATTATTTCCGGATTAAGAACCTAAGCATTAATAATAACATAGAGTCTTAGTTCACCTTCTTAATCAGTATAAGGGAACAATTCTAAATTTGATCCTGTTCAATATACACAAAGTATACTAGTATTATTTATTAGTCAATATAAACTAATCTAAATAATACTACAGCCATTCCAGTGGATTGTCTAACTCCACCTATGCTGTGAACCTTATTATATTATATAAACCGTATTTAATAATCTAATATTATGTATCCCATTTGATACTAGATTATTCACAATATATAATATTTAGACAACATGTAAACATTTAAATTATTCTCAATAAAATAGGCCAGGAATAAATGTATATACTTCAAATAAATATTTTCAGTATACACCAACAAAAGCAAACTAGTTAAACCAAATGGCAAGAGGAATAGTAACTAGTTACTACTTTTTCCAAGGAGGAGACAATAGTACAAGGAGGCCATACCTAGGTTAGTACCATGCATATACATACACTAATATGTATCACCCAATCACTTTATGCAATTATTCAACCAAACACAAAAATCAAAACACAAAACTCTTCTCCCCCCCCCCCTTGAGCAAGCTCTCGGCCAAGACCAAAAAAGGGAAGAAAATTTCTTCCTTCTTCCATTTCTCCTCACTCATAATTCAAGGCATAATTCCTAGGCTCTCTACATCATCTAAGAAAGGTATACTAAGATTTCCAAGCCCTTTCATCCATTAAATTTCAAGATATTAATTGTTAAAGATATTGTGAATAGTAACAATGTTAAGTTTTTCTTATAGATCTTGGATTATAAGGATAGTTTGAGTTTTTTAAGGCTTACCCAAGGCTCCTAGGTACTCAAGAAGGTATAAAAATCCTAACCCCTCTTGGCCATGTAGTGTTTATGATGTTTGGTGATGGATCCATGTGTAATGGTGTTAATCTTGGTTGTATAAGTGGTGGATGATATAGATCTTGAGTTTTAGTGTTGTGATTGTGATTTTTATGATTGTGGTTAGTATATGTATCTCCATGAATGTTATAAAGCATGAACTAGGTGAATTAGATGTTGGTTGTGTTGTGGAAGTAAGAATCTTGGTTGATTTAAGTGAAACATGCATGCTGAGTTTTTCCAGAAATTTGACCTGTCTTGTAAGATAGTTTTGTACCCCCAAATCTTGTCCCCTGAGGTCCTACCATATATTGTTGGAAAGGTATTTGAATGTAGTTTCTGGAAATATAAGGTTAATGACTAGGTGATTTATAGATTTGAAGTTATGGCCGAAGAAATAAATTGTGTTTCTGGATTCCGGACTGCACTAAGTGACCCCCTTGTGAACCTTGTTTAAACCCCTAATAATTTATGTGGGATCATGGAAAACTTTGAGAAGCTAGGAAATGCAGTGGTGAAGGCTACCCAAAAAGAATTGGATTAAAATATGAATTTTTCAATTTTATAAAAATGCTAGACTAAATTTCGCGCAAAGGAAAAAGTCGTTAAGTGGAGTATAATTCTAGGGGTAATGGTCATGACTCGGATATGGTAACTAAATTAAGTCGAATAAGTGACGAGCGTAATCGAGTGGTGACATGAACCTATAGTGGGGCTAGAGTGTCATAAGACGAAGTCGTTAAGTTAATTTTGTACCCCCTAAAACCCCGTAATTAAAGAGGTATTGTTAAGGTACTAACGAGCGTTTATTGCTTATGTATAGATCATTCCACTCCGCACGTTCGACCACCCCAACCACACCAACGCAAGTTTACTTTTCAAAACTTATACATATACAAGGACTTTCACTGTTGTGTTTGTAGTTTTCAATCATATCAAATGTTATGTTTATCGAAGTATTGATGCAATTGAGATTGTATAAGTACATATATGTGTGTACCCCTTGAACTTAGATTGAAATGTTTTCTTCGGACAACGACTCTAGCAATAGAGATCGTAGCGGTCCGTATATACTATTGACCGGGGAGCGGTATATTATTATATCGTAACTAGATTGCGAAAACCCGAAGGGTCATTCGGGGAGTATCGTATACTCAAGTAACTATTTTTATATCTTCGTAAATACTCGAAACCCTATCTTGGATTAAAAGTTTATTTTATTCAATAATTATTTTATTAATTATTAATATTAAATCTTAAAATATCATTATTAATTATTGTTCTTTATTTTAAAGATAAAGCTAATCCAAGATACCTTTAATACTTTCAAACTCGAACTCTTTCGAACTCAAAACATTTTCGAAAACCCCCGGTCAGGTTTGTTTCTTGTATGATTTCAAGAATCATCGGTCGACTAATGTCGGACCTCAATTACTCTGTTTTCAATCAAAATCAAGTTTTCAAAAGAAAAAGAAAAAGGGACTCTGGCAGGTGTGGGAACCGTTGACGAACGATTCCCGGGATGTGTAAGCGGCCGTGAGCCAGGCGGTCCATCAATTATTATTACAGCCCAGGTGTTGCCGAAGGATGATTACGGAAGTAGTTTTCATCGAAGGTGATTACGGATGTAGTTTTCACCCGGGGATAGTTACGGATGTAATTTCTATCCTTCTACCGGTAGAGAAGACCCGCGGATTATTGGACTTGGATGTGGCGACTGATCATCGTCAATCCCTGTCAGGTTTTATGTTTTCTTTAAGTCCCATTCCTCCATTTTGGAAAAATGCTTTGACACTGCTTCTTAGGCTTTTGTGCCAAGTTGCTGATAGTGTTCTATTTTGATGAGAAAGATGTTGACTCTATGCAGTATCTAGAACTGCAAGTTTATTTTGAAAACAAGGGCACGTATTGTTGCACCTTCGGAATTTATCAACAATGACAAGTGATTTTATATCTGATTGATACAAACGAGTTTAATAACTGCTAATCATATGAAATGTTATATTGCTTACCTTATACATATATTTCTTGCTGAGTTATAGTTGCTCACTCTTGCTTGTTTTCAAATTTACAAACACAACAGCTAAGCGAAATGGCAAGACCCAGACAGACTGCCCGAAAGCAGGTGACTAGACCCGAGCCAGCAGTTGAGATTCCACCGGTAGGCCCCATTAGCCGGATTGGTTGGCAATTTTTGTTAGTTCATTTTATTTATCAGTATGACCTGTGCAAGGCAGTGTACCGTAACAAACTTTCAAGCCGCCAACTTCGCTTCTTGTCAAAGTGTTGCTGGTAGCATAAATACTATTTAATTCGGTCTGTAATAACTCTGAAACTTTTATTTCGGCTTAATCAATTGTATGACGTTTCTGAGACTCTAACCTGTGTGTGTGTGTGCGGTGTGAGTTTATTGTGGGGTCGATGGCTGTTTTATATATTATGTGCAAGAACAGTTATGTTATTAATGGAAAATGGACCGTGAGCGCCTAGATCTCCGACCCCAGATCTGGGGGCGTCACACCAACTATATAAGGCCTGCAGGTGATACTGATTATTTATATTAGTACAATACAGTTTCGACAGAATACTTCCCCATATTTTTCGTACGCATCAGGGATTACATAATGTCTTTGTGGGAGTTTTTGACAGAATGTCAGCCACAACCTCATTCTGGTAAATTCAGAGTGAATGACTCACCCTTCATAGTTGCACACCTTTGACCGAACAGAATGTAGTTACATAGTGAACACAGATATTTTCTGATCAGATCGCAAACTAAATTAATTATGCAAATACACCTTTCTAATTACAATTTTCCAAAAAAGCAGAAGTAAAGAACAGGTACATATCATGTTATGTTTCCAAAGAAAAACCATATCATAATTTATTCGATTTGGCCTTGCCTTGTGAGAAAACTATCTAGTGGCAGGACAGGGATCTGGGAAAACTTTTTAATAATAAAATTTTCCAAGATAGAGGCATATCCTCCTACCAGTTTGGACTGTGAGGTTTTAGGATAAAATTGAAATAAAAAACGAATACCTTCGATTCTTAAAATCGAATACCTAAACCGCAACCAAACCTACGGAACGTTTTCGGTTTCAAAAATCTCGGTTCGGTTATAATCGCTTCGGTTAAAAAACCGCCTCATATAAAATGACAAATCAATCAGTACTAGAATTAAAAAAACAACTTAATTAAAAAATACGTGAGAAGTAGAAGAATTTTTTGTTCGTAAATTGTTCTTGCGAAATAAGCATACAAACATTTATAATAATATATCACAAATATCCAACACAATTTGTGATCGAAATTTAAAATAATCTTGGGAAGTGGCAGGAAAGCATGGCCGAATGGTACCTCCTGCATAATTCTAGTTAATGATGAACATGATGATAGTTGATGGAAACCTCCACTGATACTGCTCCTTTAGCATTTCCCAAGACCTGGAAGAACAAAATGATTATGTTACTGAATAACGAAGCTAAAATCGAATTCAATTGAGCTACTCTTTCTTTGAAATTTATAGAGTCTTCCGGTTTGAATTAGAGAACTAGTACTAATCATGTTAAAAATTAGAATAAAAAATATTATTCTTTGGGAGGGGTGTGGTGCAGACTCTTCAACTTTAGCTTCTCCACATGTCATAATTTCTTCTCTCTAAAACTATAATATCCCCATAAACTAAAATACATAATACAACACTAGTTAAATGCTAAAATTCAACAGAGACTGAAACTTTATGAGCCATAGTAGCGGGTAGAGAAACAAAAATGCAAAAAAAGTCAGAAAAATTCAAACAACCCCACCTCAAGAAAAAAATTCAAACCTTTTTAGAGTCCAAAAAGAAATAAATGCAATTGATATCTAAGCATGCAGTCAGTGACGGAGGCAGGGGGTCCAACAGGGGCCCTAGGCCCCTCCTGTGTTTTCTACAACTATTTTTGTTAATAGTTTTAAACGTTTATATGTTGCAGCTGTGGTGGTTGTTGAACTGTATTTCTTTGGGAAGGGAATAGGTTCGATCCAATGTTTGGGCATGGTTTTTGCAAATAATTTCTTTCCCCTGGTTTTGTGAAGGTGCACGTCTAAACATCATATCCATTAACATAAATAGAAGTTTTTACAACAGAAAAAACTTGCCCAGAAAAAATCAATCCTCTGTGCATATATCATGGCCCCTCCCTCAAATTCACGGATGCCTCCATCACTGCAGTGTTGCAGTGTTATAGAACTCGATGAAGGATCTTGATTCATACTTAGATCCTCTATCATTACGAAGTCTCTTTATTCTCTTATTGTACCGAGTCTCAATTTTTATCGTAAATAACTTAAAAATGTCAAATGCGTCAGTTTTGTTTCTCATAATTAAGATAGAAAAAAGTATAATCGGAACAATCTTTAATAAAAGTTATAAAGTATCTTTTACCACTTCGGGGTAATATCCCATCCAATTCACATATGTTACTATGAATTAGATCTAGTAGCTCAGAACCTCTATTTATTTTATCGATTTGTGAGGAGTCTTCGTGATTTTTGCTTGACTGCAAAATTCACATTTATCAAAATCATCCATAGACATCTTAGGAATTAATCCTAAATCACTCATGTTTTTTATACTTCGTTTATTAATATGACAAAATCTATTATGCCAGGCATTATAACGAGGCAAGGTATAAACTGAAGAAGAAATTTTCACAACTTCAACATTTAGTTTAACCATCCCATCAATGGCTTATCCACTTCTTACAAAGGTACCATTATTACTAATTGTATACCTTTCAGCTCCTATAATCTGAGTGAATCCCGCTTTATTAAGTAGGAACCCAGATACCAAATTCTTTATCATCTTTATGCAATACGTCTTTCAACAAGAGGATCTTTCCAGAGGTGAACTTGAGCTCCACATCTCCAATACCAAAAACAACCGTAGTGTTGGAGTCTGCTAGCAACATTTTCTTATCTTCGACAGCATGTACGTTTTGAACGTACCACGACCATAGCAGACATGGCACGTTGCACCAGTGTCTACCCACCACCCATCTACTCCCTCCATCGAGTTGATCTCCATGATCATTGCCACAAAAGCTTCTTCCAACGAATGGATATGAGAGAGAGCTTGACGTCTAATATGACACTCATTTATCATATTTACCGGTTTTTCATCGCATATTCGTAGAAACTTTTTAACGTCATTCGTAAGTGGTACCTTTAACATCCTTGTCATATATCTTACAAAGAATATCCCACAATTTCTTGATCGTCTCATCAAGAAAAAAGCAACTACGTAAACTATCACATAAATCATCCTTATTGCACACAAGATAATTTTCTAACCAAAAGCAAGCTAAAAGGCAAAATAAAAGAAGTAAATGAAACTTAAGTACACAATTATTCATGGCATATGTGGCAATAAAATATTTAAACAAATCTAAAATAATAGCATGCGAATAATATGCGATAAACATGGCAAGCATTTAATGAACCGCAAAAGCAGATTCGAAAAAATGTCTTAAAATTGTTGTGAAAATTTATAATATTTTTACAGCCCACAAAAATAGTTTTTAAGAAATTGGTAAAACTATTTTGTGAAAAATAAATATAGAACGAGTTTACGAAAATTTTCTGAGTTAAGTCACAGAGCTTGCTTTCTTTAAGACGTTTCGTGGCTCTGCCCTAAATGTGCACAACATTCGTTCTTACCATGTCGTCTCCTAGATAAAATAGCCTAAAAAATTTAGATTCTTTACCATATAATTTTGCACAAAAAATTATATTGTCCGATGTAGACTCTTAACTGCTCGAAAGTCTATTTGTGCGTTCGATTATTTTTCAAATCAAAAGAATATTCAAAAAAAGACCAAAAAAATTAAAAACCCAATGTATGGTTTATATCTATATTATGGAATCCAAGACTCAAAAAAACACACACACAAAAAGGGGTATGTATATGAACTCGATCTTGATTTTTCATGAAAAATAAAGTTTGGTTGGCCACGAGGTGAATAAAAAATGTAGTAGATATATGACCTTGTTTGCTTTAGAAAATGATGACTAAAGAAACATAAATGGTGTAGCCACTGTAAGTATAAAACAAACACTTGCTAAGAGATGAAAAGAAATCTATTTTATTATATATTATATATATAATAGTCCAACAAGAGTCTATAATTCATGAGACATTTTATTCCATCTTAAATTATTAGACATTTTTTTCCATCTGAATTGACTGATTTACCCTTCTATTCATTATTTTTAAAAAATATTGATCTTGAAGGGAATTGAACCCAGGCTTCTAGGATGTATTGAAAGCTTCTTATCACCACAACACTCACTCTTATGTGTTTTTGTATGATACATATTATATGTGTGCAGCTGGTCGTGTGAGTGAAAAAAATATGGTACTTTAGTTAGAGTGACATATTAACAAATTTTAGGTACTTTAGTTATTGCGATATATTAACAAATTTTAGTCATTAATTTATTATTACATTTATTGATTCGGATTATAATATATTATACTATCAAAAAAATAAATTAATGATATATAAATTTTAGTTTGGTTAAACATTTTTCAATCATTTAAAATAGTGTTATAATAATAATAATCAAAATCTATTATCTATTATGTCATTTTATTTGGTATAAATGGCGAGACATTGTATTCAACTGAAAATGATTTATTGACCCTTGTGTTTACTATATTTTTTAGAAGAATTGTTGTTGGAAGGGATTGAACTTGGGTCTGTAAGTTAATTAACGCATTTTTTTGCCACTAGACCAATCAATCACATGTATTTTAAATCACACACGTTATAGATGTGTGCAGTGTGTGTTTCTTGAGTAAAACAAAATCTAATATGATAATTATTGCGACATATTAGCAATCTTTGGTCATAATTTTATTTTTATATTTATTAATTCGGATCATAATAAATTATATTATATCAAAATATCAATTAGTGATACATAAAATATAGTTTGTTTATACATTTTAAAATTGTAATAATAATAATCAGCATAATAATTGTTGGGTCTCCAATTTAATTCACACATCTTTCTATCACTAGACCACTCAATCACATGTGTTTTAAATCATACACCTTTATAGATGTGTATGCATGTTGCTTGAGTAAATCAAAATTTGATATTTTAAATTATGCAACATATTAACAATTTTTTGCTATAGTTTTATTTTTACATTTGGTGATTCGGATTATAGTATATTATGTTATATCAAAATATCAATTAGTGACACAAAATGTATGGTTCGGTTATACATTTTAAAATTGTAATAATAATAATTGTAATAGTAATAATAATAATAATTATTATTATACTATTAATCAACATGATATTCATAATAACAATTCACTATATAACGATAATTCCTTTAACAACCTGACCACTCATTCATACGTGTTTTCAATAATACATATGATATCTTTGTGTGTGTGCCGCGTAAGCGGGGCAATATTATATCATTTATTAATATTTCTCTATCGATGTCAATATGTAGAACTATATGAATTATTTATTTGACGAATATATTGATTTATCAAATATTTATTTACCAAGATACAGTTGATAGAAAGGTAAATTTTTGGAATTTTGTAAAAAATTAAAATATCAAATAAAAAATTATAATAAATTTTAGAAAATAAGTAAAACTAGAGGCTCGTGATTAGCACGAACATTTAATAACTCAACAAAGCATGCATATACCAAATTAACTAAGGGAAATAACAAACTCATTCAAGTCTTTGGTCTATCTATTCACTCCAATTAGTATATTTGGATGAAGCTGTATTTGAAAAAAGAAGAAGATGAATTCACTATCAAAGCACGGACATAAGTCATATGAGCAACTTCAACTTATGATGGCAAAAGTACGAAAAAATATTCTCAAGTTTGATAAGCCTATAGTTACGAAAGACATATTCACTCGGTCAATTAGAATTATCTGGTATTTTGAAAGTTAGACGGACAGAGGAAGAGAAATAGGCAAAGGATGCGTAAAATGAAGAAATTAGAAGAAAAGAGATAAAAGAGTTAGAAAGATAGTTTTAAGAAGTGCTCTGAGTAGCGTATTAGAAAATTTACGAAATTTTTAAATCAAGAGTGAAACCTACACTTTCAGGATGCAACATCTTGAACGCTATTTAATTTCTATCTTCAATATTACTCGTATTATTTTTCAGATTATAAATTTGAACATACTTAAATAAGTACACAATAATCACATGTGTCATTAATCATGCACCTGTCGATTACAATCAATTATATACTTCAAACAACATTGATCATGCACCTGTCGAATCTCTCTGGCATCTTGGGTTACTAGAGTATGTTCATCTTTCTCCCTAAGTCGATTCTTAAGAAGTTTAATATGTTAATGTTTAAATTTATATGGGGCGGTTTCTACAAGCCTAATGGAAAATGCCATTTTAAGGTAGGTTGGGAGGATTGCTGCAATCCTAAAGACGAAGGGGGTTTAGGTCTGAGAAACATATTTGAATGGAATTTTGCTGCGATTCTTCATCAACTCTGGAGGATTTCTCAGCCTGGCCTATCTTCTATCTAGGTTACTTGGTTTAACAGAGCTCTTCTCAAGAAAAAAGGTTTATGGACTACAAATATGCCGTATAAAAGCCCCTGGGCAGTCAGGAAGATCTTGAATGCCCGTAGTTTTTCTAAGAACCACATTAGATACCATATTGGCCCTAACTCTAATTTTCTGTTTTGGCTGGATCCATGGGTTCTTGGCCAACCTCTGGTGCATATCCTTCCTCTTCACATTATATCCACAGCTGAATCGTTTAGGATGGTTCGTACGAATAGATTTTTAAGTAACAGTGTTTGGTCTCTCCCTCATTCTAACCATGTTAATATGATAACACTGCGGCATCTCCTTCCTTCGGTGCAAATCCATGACAGAGACTTCTTTATATGGGATGGGCTCCAATCCAAGAATGTTTCACTCTCTTCAATCTGGCACTCCTTTCGTAGCACAGCGACTAAGGTTCCTTGGTAAAAAGTTGTTTGGCTTTCGGGTTCTCTGCCTAAATGTTCTTTCACTCCATGGTTGGTGGTCAAAAACAGGTTACTTACAAAGGGTAGAATGATTGCTTTTGGCATGTTCTCTAATCCTGGCTATCTTCTCTGTGACCATCCTCTTAAGACGGTGGAGCACCTTTTCACTGAGTGACCTTTTTTTTTTATCTCATCAGGTGTGCTGCTCCTATCACTATTATAGAAGATTGGTCTTCTTGGCAGAATGGTAACTTTTTCAGAGGCACAATCCCCAAGCAGCTTCAGGTTATTGGTGGCCTTTACCTTGCAGTGGCAGTTCATTCGACTTGGAAGGAGAGGAATCACAGGCTACACAATGATGGTGCAAGTCATTCTACCATGAGCTTAATCCTTTAAATCAAAAGGACTGTTCGAGATAGGCTTAGCACTTGTAAAATTAATGTTTAAAAAATGGGTGTTGGAGAAACCATCTCTAGTGCCTCACTTGTATTAAGTTAGGATTCTGAGTTGCTTCTTCTAGCTGGCTGGGTTAGTCTGTGGTGTACTTTTCTGGGGTATGCCCCTGTCTCCTTGTAAATACTCTTCGTTGGTATAAATTTTTATTTAGCAAAAAAAAAACATTGATCATGCACAATTTAAATTAAAAATACAATTTACAATACTAGAAAAAAGCTAAAAAATCATACCGATGTCTTTGCCGGTGATGTCTATTGTACCATGTCATAGACATCGGTTTTTGACCGATGTCCCATGAAGTTATTACACATCGATTATATACCTAAAAATGATGTTTATATCTAATTTTTTTGCATAAATTGCATGAGCCTGACTTTTCTACCGTACTATTATAAGTGCTAGATGCAATTAAACATGTTGTACACAACTCACAATTCGACATATACATCATTATTTGGAAGTAAAATGATGTCTAAGGCCTTTTTGTACATCGGTTTCTTCTATCGCAACTGATGTATCAAGTCGTATTAGACATCGGTTTTGGACGATGTTAAATATAACCTTAGACATCGATTTTCTTTGTGATAACCGTTGTGTATATTTATACTTATTAGTATAAATAAGTTAGACATCGATGTATCAAGTTTTTTATACTTATTCGCTATTTAATTTGAAGTTAGACATCGATTTTATTTGTGATAATCGTTGTGTATATTTGTTATAAACATCGTTTTTTACCGATGCCTATTGTATTTTGTCCTGTATTGTTTTCTAATAAATATTTGTTATTTAATTACTCAATTTGTTATTGACAACATTCATACCAAACATTTACAAAATATCCAAACATTGATACCTTAATCCAAAATAACATTCATCTCATAACCACAAGTATTTAATTTGTCATTTACAGAATATTCAACCAATGTCACTCAAACAATCATAATCCAAACGAATCTACTATATCTAAAGAACTTTTTTGCTACTACATAAATCAGCCTCATGGGGCTGCTCCACATGCAAAACTCGATCAGGTAGCCAGGG
Source organism: Saposhnikovia divaricata (assembly GCA_036435485.1). Lineage (NCBI taxonomy): Eukaryota > Viridiplantae > Streptophyta > Magnoliopsida > Apiales > Apiaceae > Saposhnikovia > Saposhnikovia divaricata. The sequence continues at coordinate 128,121,047 of CM071594.1, read as the reverse complement.
TCGATTCACTGCAGGAGTAACCAGTAGCATAGATTCTACGAACTGGTGCACTTGTGCTACAATTGGAATAAAGACAGTTATCATAGTAAGGGATTAGTACAGAATACTGGTAGGAGTTATCATATATTTACGTCCGAAAATAGTTTATGTAGATTGTCACCTTCTAAAATAAGAAACTCTACCGCAACCAAGTACAACTCAAGATACATAAAAATTGAAATCATAGCACTTCCTTTAAAAACAAGCCTAAAACCACAAAATTGCATAAAACCCTATATTTTTAATTTAACTTTGCATGCATATTATCTAGGATTAAGCATTGACAACCACAAAAAAAAAAATATCAGATTACAGCAGAAAGATAAAGCATAGCATTTTCGCACTATAAAGGATTAGTACAAGCATATTAGTTATTCAAAAATGATAACCTTTTAATTCTTTTGCAAAATGACAAGAAGTCTTTATCTGATCGTGCTTGGATCAATCAACTCAACAGATTAAAAGAATATCCTCCCTGCACAAGTTAACAAGATAAGTAAATCGTTTTACGTCTAAAAAAACTATGAATCAGTGTGTATATGCTAACTAAAAGGAAACCTAAAGCCCTAGAAAGTGGCATACCATGTGATATTCATAGATTCAGTAACTTCCCAAACTTCCAGATGGTAAATCAAGAGGTTATCCTGTTTGAAAAAATATATGCACAATATGTCCAAACAGAATTTTGCAAAAAGAAAAAGATTAGGATGATATCTATGAAAATCATTATGTTTAGCTATATCTTTTGGTGTGATTATGAATTCCAATGACAACAGGATTAACATACCTAAGGATTCTTTTCCATTTCCGCAGTTAGGGCTCCAATGGACCCTGGATGCAGCCTAACATCATCATCCAGAAACAACACATATTTGTTGTCCTTGTGCATTTTCTCTACCCCAACCTGTAGCACACAGTTTCATTAGCGAGAGATGTCATCATAGTGACATCATGTATTGTAACAGTAGTAATCAAGATTTGTTTTCTCTGTAGAAAGAGGCTATGCCTCATTGTAATAGATGCACTAGAAGTGATAATAATTTGCATGCACAAAGTTCTCTGCCGGTCTCTTTTCTCTCTTTACTGACTGATTCCCTTTAACATTTATGCTTCGTCATACTTTGCAAAAAAAAAAGAAGAAAAAACTATCAACTTTAGAAATATGTAATACAGATCTGCTACTTACCAACTGATTGTGAATTTTCTGACTGCAAGTTGTTGATGGGCCAGCAACAATAACCTTTGCATCAACATCATCCTAATTATGACATGTAACCAAATAAGAAATAAAATTTTGATATATATGTATAAATTTTGATCCGACCATTAAATATTTAGATCGAGCTTATTATTTAGCACTTGGCAACATATTACAATCAGCTACGATGTGGTAGGTACATGTCATAGCACAATATAAGTCACACTATCAATTCAAGCACGCATAATCTACAAGATTTGTTTATTTTAAAAAAATCACTAATTAACTTACATTCAACAATTACTAAACACATTTGGTCTCATACTCACAGGATCACCAATTTAAGTGCATGAAGAATGTTCACAAAGCTAAACTAGTAGGTCGAGTGATATCACTGAGGTCAACTTTTTTGACACTGTAGCAATAATCAAGCATTTTATAAAATAAAACTGCAGCAGTTCTCATTTCATTAGAGAAAAACATATTCTCAGATACCACTTACCAGGACTTTTCTCAATAAGAAAACCTTATTGTGTTAAAAGTAAATAGTTACATAAAAGATTTTAATACCTCTGTACCAAGTCGCTTGTTCAATGCTTCATTCCACAAGTTAGCAGCATATTCAGGCTGTAACTGATTCTACACAGTCATGACAGGTGCAACCTGTATCAAAACCCAGATAATGATTAATAAACCACCAGCAATATAAATTCATATATTCAAATTATATATGAATATTGACCAATAACGTAATCACCAACTCATCTGCTTCTCCGAACCCTATTGATGAACATCCAGGCCCTGAAAATCACCAATTCCTTCTTTTTACGAAACTTTATACATAAGAATCATTATTAGATTAGTTTAAATATATACATAGGGAATTGCTCAGTCTCTAACTTTAACAACATAGTAAAAAAATCTAAATTCATATATTCAAGTGTAAATGATAAAAAATTATATAACATACACATAGATAATATACCACTTTTAATAGGTACAGTATTCCCCAACTAGTTGTCAAAAGGGCTACACAAATTTCTTATTAAATCAAACTATGACACTTACATATGAACAACCCAAATATAATCATATGCAAAATTAAAAAAAAACCATAAAAATTCACAATCGGAGAAAATTACCACTCGGAGCTTGTAATTCGAGTAGGAGAAAAGTTTAGTCGTTGCTTTTAATTTACAAAAACAGAGGAGAGTACATACAATCGGAGCTTGTAATCGGAGGGGAGTGTTTGTGGAGAGAGATGAGCGGGTGTGTGTGTGTGTGTGTGAGAGAGAGGGAGAGAGAGAGTGGGTAAAAGAAATGAAGCTCAATCGGAGCTTATTCGGACTTCAATCGGAGGGGAGAGAGAGAGAGAGAGATATATATATAGAGATTTAGGGTTCTTGGAGGAGAGGCGGGGTGAGTGTGTGAATGAGACAGGGTTTAGAATGGAGAGAGTTTTTATCTTTTATGTTTTTAATTAATTTATTTGAGAGAGAGAGGGGGTGATTGTGTGTGTTTGATAAATTGGGGGGGGGGGGAATCGCCTAAGGGGGGAAACATTTTAATAGATTGGGGGAAACATTCTAAGGGGGAAACTATTTGGGGTACGCGCGGGAAGTTTTATTTTTTTTAGCTTATTTAAGACATCGGTTCTTCTTGAAAGCGATGTCTTAAAACATAAAGACATCGGTTTTATTTCAGGCGATGTCTTAAAACACAAATACATCGGTGGCATTACTGACCGATGTAAAAGGCGTGATGTCTATTAACAGATTTCTAGTAGTGTTAAACTAACAACCCATGCCTCGCACGGGTTTTTTTGTTAATTATACTATAATCGTAATATCACCAGGAAGAGAAGAAATTGTTGTGTTAAAACACTTGACTTACAGCTAAATATATATAAGCTAAATATATATATAGGCTTGGAAATATCCACATGCAATGAACAAACAAAAAGGTGGAAGACAAGGCCTCCAAAAAGCAAGCCTTTCATTATTACAAAAAACGTTACAAAACAAATTGTAACAACTTCAAAACTCAAACTTCAAAAAAGAATAATATTGATGTTTTATGAAAGAATTTTTTTTATAAATAATTCACATATCCAATAGAAATCAAGAACAATTTCATTTCCAAGCTTAAGGTATGGAAGTAATCGTGAGTATTTGTATAGTTTTATGAGTTAATTAGTCAATATTTTGGAGATTGGAGATAATCTGTAGTTGTTAATTGAGCAATATGACATTGGAATTCTAAGGTAGACTAGTTCTCAACATGGTATCAGAGCTCAGGCACACAGAGGTTCCAGGTTTGACTCTCTGCGACCCCCAATATTCTCAATATTTAATATGGACACGAAGGAAAGTTATGCTCCAAATATGAGCGCCCGTGATCCACTCTTCGACCCAAAAATGGGCTTTCGAGTGAGGGGGAGTGTTAGAAAATAATATAAGATCCATATAAGGCCTCCCTCTAACACCTTAAGGTTTTAGGTGAGTTGGTTACTTAACATCGTATCAGAGCTCAGGCACGCAGAGGTCTCAGGTTCGATTCTCTGCGACCCCCAATATTCTCAATATTATTATAGACACGAAAGGTAAATTAATGCCCCAAAAATGGGAGCCCGTGATCCACTCTCGACCCAAAAATGGGTTTTCGAGTAAGGGGGAGTGTTAGAATATTATAAAGATCCGGTTGGGCCTTCCTCTAACACTTTAAGATTTTAGCTGAGTTGGTTACTTAACAAAATTGATTTGGGAAGATGGGCGTGAGAGCCATATAAAATGCTAAATGTCTGATTAAACATGGTCATATATACTTTGGTTAGTAGCTATACATGATTGGGGTATAATGATACAACGAATATCTATATATCATATTGCTAATAATCTGGGAATCTGGAATCATGTTAAAGAGGCTCCAAGTATGTAATTTAGTTTTGTAACTATACTTTTGATTTATCAATTTAAATTTTTAATATGTAGCGAGATTCAAAGGCAACATAAAAGTTTGGCTAGGTTTCTATAAAACAAGCATGGTGAATATTTTGGTTAGAATTCTTGATTATCAATATCTTACCAAATGGTATAAAAAGGGTCACCTGTGTTGATATAATGAGAAATGGTGAATTAAATTATCATAATAATAATGAATATGAGAATACGTGACGGCCTAGGCACTTGGACAAGACTACGCCATAAATGCTCATATGCAATGCTTTTAGAAAGTGTTTCACTGAAAGTGTTTCGTTAGATATGAAATTTTGGCTTTAATGAAACAGAACTTGAATTGGTGTTGCATTAGATATAATTTAGTGTTCCATTTGACCCACGGTGTTTTACATAATGAAACACTAAGAGCTGGCGTTGCATTAGATATTTTTTAATTTAAAAAAAGTTGGCGTGGCAGAAGTGGGGTCCACATGTGCTGATGTGGCATTGGCTGACGTGGAAAGTGTGGGGCCCGCAATTGCTGACGTGGCAAAACTGGGACCCACGTGTGCTGACGTGGCATTTGCTAACATGGCAGAAGCGTTGCATTAGGTTACAATCGTGTTGCATTTGCTGTTCTGAAGTGTTGCATTAGCTAATTTCTTATTTTAAATAAATGCTGACGTGGCAGTGTGGGGCCCCCAATTGCTGACGTGGCAAATGTGGGTCCCACAGTTGCTGACGTGTCAGAAGTGGGACCCACATGTACTGATGTGGCATTTGCTGACGTGGCAAAGTGTTGCATTAGGTGACCACTGTGTTGCATTTGCTGTTCAAAAGTGTTGCATTATCTAGGTTTTTATTTTTAATAAATGCTGATGTGGCAGCATGGGGCCCAAAAGGTGACATGGCTGGGGCCCACAGCTGCTGACCTGGCAAGTGTGGGGCCCACAATTGCTGACGTGGCAGAAGTGGGACCCACGTGTGCTAACGTGGCATTTGCTGACGTGGCAGAAGCGTTGCATTTGCTGTTCTAAAGTGTTGCATTAGCTAATTTTTATATTTAATAAATGCTGACGTGGTAGTGTAGGGCCCACAAGGTGACGTGGCTGGAGCCCACAACTGTTGACGTGGCAATTGTGGGGCCCACAATTGCTGACGTGGCAGAAGTGGGACCCACCTGTGCTGACGTGGCAATTGCTGACGTGGTCGAAGCATTGCATTAGGTGGCAAAAGTGTTGCATTTGTTGTTCCAAAGTGTTGCATTAGCTAGTTTTTTATTTTTAATAAATGCTGACGTGGCAGGCGCGGGGCCCACAATGCTGACATGTCATTGTGGGTCCATAAGGTTAAATTTATTACTTTTAATAAATTTTTAAAAAATTTGGTAGATGTATTTGGTTTCGTTTTATAACGGTCAAACCGGTCAAATATAGACTTTCCTTCTAACTAGTCTTGTCCCGAATGATGAATTTTTTTTTTAAAATTATTTTTTCGACGTTCCAATCATACGGATGACAAGATATAACGGTTTTAGTGAAGCGGTAAATTTTTAAAAAATTTGGTAGATGTATTTGGTTTGGTTTTATAACGATCAAACCGGTCAAAGTAGACTTTCCTTCTAACTAGTCTTGTCCCGAATGATGAATCTATTTTTTTAAATTATTTTTTTGACGTTCCAATCATATGGATGACAAGATATAACGGTTTTAGTGAAGCGGTAAATTTTTAAAAAATTTGGTAGATGTATTTGGTTTGGTTTTATAACGGTCAAACTGGTCAAAGTAGACTTTCCTTCTAACTAGTCTTGTCCCGAATGATGAATCTATTTTTTTAAATTATTTTTTCGACGTTCCAATCATACGGATGACAAGATATAACGGTTTAGTGAAGCGGTAAATTTTTAAAAAATTTGGTAGATGTATTTGTTTTGGTTTTATAACGGTCAAACCGATCAAAGTAGACTTTCCTTCTAACTAGTCTTGTCCCGAATGATGAATCTATTTTTTTAAATTATTTTTTCGACATTCCAATCATACGGATGACAAGATATAATGATTTTATTAAAGCGGTAAATTTTTAAAAAATTTGGTAGATGTATTTGGTTTGGTTTTATAACCGTCAAACCGGTCAAATTAGACTTTCCTTCTAACTAGTCTTGTCCCGAATGATGAATCTATTTTTTTAAATTAATTTTTCGACATTCCAATCGTACGGATGACAAGATATAACGGTTTCAGAGAAGCGGTAAATTTTTAAAAAATTTGGTAGATGTATTTGGTTTGGTTTCATAACGGTCAAACCAGTCAAATTAGACTTTCCTTCTAACTAGTCTTGTCCCGAATGATGAATCTATTTTTTAAAATTATTTTTTCGACGTTCCAATCATACAGATGACAAGATATAATGGTTTTAGTGAAGTGGTAAATTTTTAAAAAATTTGGTAGATGTATTTGGTTTGGTTTTATAACGGTCAAACCGGTCAAAGTATACATTCTAGTTTAAAATGCTTGTTTAAAATTTCGTAGATTAAAATTTTTAAAAAGCCTGTTTATCAAAATATATAAAATGAAAATACAATTTAATCTTTTTTTCAGTTTAAAATTTGATAAATAATATGTCTTAATTTGTTTTTAAAAAATTGTATTTTACAATAAAAAAATAAATAAAATGTAATAAAAGTACACACACGTGACACACACACAAGCAGCACAAGTGAAAAATTGGGCGGAAAAATTCCCCCCTTAATTTTCAGAAGACTTTCCCCCTTAACACATACATACTCTCAATTCTCAAACACGCTGAAACACATACTCTCTCTCAGATCTGTTATACATGAAGGGGCTTCAGCTTAATTAGGCTTCAGCTTAATTAGGTAATTGGATATACCTTTCTTCTCGATGATTAATTAGATACCCGACTCACTCTATTTTTTTAAATTTGCAGCTTAATTAGGGCTTCAGCTTGAACTTGTTTAGGTAATTCATCTCTAACTTATTCCGGTTTTTTGAAAGTGTTTCTATGTGTCATCTCCAACTTATTCTATGTGCATGCTCGTTTACATTTCTTTAATTAGGGTTTTCTTTTTTTTTTTTAATTAGGGTTTTTTCATCTTTGTTTTGATTTGAACTCGATTTCTATGTGTCATCTTTGTTTTGGTTTTTCTTTTTGATTTGTTTTTTAATTAGGGTTTTCTTTTTGATTTGTTTTTTAATTAGGGTTTTCTTTTTGATTTTTTGTATGGTTATGTGTGTGTATAAATAATATGATTTTAATGTGATATTGTGTCTCTGTTGGTCTCTGTTTAGGTAGTAGTTTATGTGTGTATTTGTATGGTTTTACTAATTAAGATATCTGTGTTTGTGCAGAGGAAAGAGGATTAAGTGGAACACATTTGATTTTGTACTTTGGAACGCATTTTATAAGTAAGCCTCCTCTGCTCTTCTTGAACTTCATGCCTGTTATGTTTTAGTTTTATATGTTCTTCTTGAACGCATTTGATTTTATATGTTTTAGTTTTATATGTTCTTCTTGAACGCATTTGATTTTATATCTTCAATGCCTGTTATATGTGGTTTTACTTAATAAAATGTATGTCTGTTATGTTTTAATTTACCATGTTTTGCTTCTATGTGGCACTTAAAAATATTCCTAAACAGAAATGCAGATAATTTTCTTGTTGTATCCTTATTTCTATTTGTGGTGTATCTGTGTGTAACTTTAATTGATCTGTTGCGCTTGTACCAGTTAAGTACGAATGTATGTGTATCTTAAGTCACACATGCCATTTCAACAAATGGACTGAGTTATGCTGATGTTGTTTGCCTGTTTTATTCAGTAAAACTCTATTATTTTATAATTTTGTAGAGGCTTAATAGATAGGGATATACAGGGAGTGATTAGGACATATAAAATCATATGCGCCAATATTTAAAATTAAATATTAGTCAGTGAATGCATTTAATGTGGTCAAACCAAACTGTACAGGGGTAGCCATTGTTCACGTGTTGGAACTGTTTGTTGTACCGAATTAGTCGTACTAGGCCGCGAAGAGATTGAGGTCATGGATGATGAGTACTACCTTTGGATAGGATTTCCAAGATCTAGTCCATAGTATATAGGAGGGATAAAAGCCTTTTTGAAAAATCCATTTCACATCTATAAAAATGGCGATGAAATGAAGTGCCCTTGCAAAAAATGTTCGGAATGTAATTGGTATTGTCAAAATGTCATATACGATCATCTTGTGGTCAATGGCCCTTCTCCGTTGCACGCCGAATGGATTTATGAGGTTGCACAAACAAAATTAGGAGCTACTGATGACTTCAAAGATTCTTAAATGGAGATGGATTTTCAAGATAATTTAGATGCGATGTTCAGTTGTGCGCGTAAGAATTTTGAAAATCACGGTTTCTGTGAAGGCGAGCCAAATCTAGAGGCTCAGAAATTTACTCGGCATGTTAACAAAGGAAAACAACCATTATATCCTGGTTGTACTACATTTTCTCGATTAAGTTTCCTGATCAGACTTTATCATTTAAAGTGTGTTCATGGAATTAGTGAGTCTGCGTTTGGGGAATTTCTAATGTTAATCAAAGAAGCTTTTCCTGATGCCCATCTACCTTTGTCTTTCAATGCTGCAAAGAGTGTCATTAGGGATTTAGGTCTTGCATACCAGAAAATATATGCCTGCCCAAACAGTTGCATGTTGTATTGGGCAGAAAATCAAGATAAAGATGTTTGTGACACTTATGGTTTTTCGAGGTGGGATGTACAAGAAAAGAAAGGCAACGCTAATGATAACGATCCACCGAAGTTGATTCACAAAGTGCCAGCAAACGTTATGAGGTACTTTTCGCTAATACCAAGGTTGCAAAGGATGTTCATGTGTAAAGAATTCTTTACACATCCGGATGTTCTTTCCATCCGGAAGCTTTGTAAAGAATTCTTTGTTCAATGCACGCAGTGGGAAGAACATAAGATGGAAAACTAAGACATCCGGCTGATGCTTTGGCTTGGAAGACGATGGATGCTCTTTATCCTAATTTTTCACCGGAAAATCGAAACATTAGGTTCGGTGTAGCATCTGATGGATTTAACCCATTTCGTTCGATGAGTTCAACTCATAGTACATGGCCAATCGTGTTGGTAAACTACAACCTTCCACCTTGGTTATGCACGAAACAAGAGAATTTGATTCTTTCAACATTAATATCCGGTCTAGATTCTCCCAGGAACAGTATTGACGTGTATATGCAACCTTTAATTGCGGAGCTGAAAGCATCGTGGAATGTTGGTGTCGAAACTTATGATGCCTCGACTGCTGGAAATTTTAATTTACGTGCAATGGCATTGTGGACCATAATCGATTTTCCAGGATACACTATGTTGTCAGGTGGGAGCACGAAGGGGAAGCTAGCGTGTCCAGTATGCCATTACGAGACTTCTTCCACTTATTTGAAACATAGCAAAAAAGTGGTCTACATGAACCATAGAAAGTTTCTTGAACCAACACACAAGTGGAGGCTGGATAAGAGGAGATTCAATGGTGAAATTGAAATGGGGACCAGTCCAGAAATATTATCAGGAACAGAAATTGAAGAGTTATTGTGGGGGTATGAAAATCAGTTTGGGAATATGAACAAGCAGAACCATAGAAGTGATTGCCCTTTTAAAATGAAGCCAATCTTTTTTGATCTACCATATTGGTGTCATAATCCACTTCGACATATCCTGGATGCCATGCACATAGAGAAGAAAATATGCGACAAAAAATTAGGAACTTTGCTTAATATAAGTGGCAAGTCGAAGGATCACTTAGAAGCTCGTTACGATTTACAGGAGCGGGGCATAAGAAAGGCCCTTCATCCTGTTGATTGTGGTGATGGAAAGCATGTTGAAATTAGGGCAGCGATATTTGACACGACAAATAAGGAGAAAGAAATCTTTTGCACCGTATTGAAGAATGCCAAACTGCCCTATGGTTGTGCCTCGAATGTTAGTCGATATGTGCACATAAAAGAGAGAAAGGTGGTGGGGTATAAGAGCCATGATGCTCATTTCATACTCCACCATTTATTACAATTTGCCGTGAAAAATACATTAAAACCCGAGGTTGCATTGCCGATGATCAGACTTAGTGCATTCCTTAGAGGTCTATGGGGCAAGGTCATTGAATTGGATGATATCAAGAGACTGCAAAAAGAAATTGTCGAGATACTTTACCAATTTGAAACGATTTTTGTAGAGCCTTTTTTCGATATAACGGTCCACTTACCTGTTCATTTATGCAGAGAAGTCGAATACGGTGGACCTGAACACCTCAGATGCATGTTTCCAATTGAGCGGTATCTAGGAAAGTTAAAATCTTATGTCAGAAATAGAAGTAGGCCAGAAGGTTCCATTGCAGAAGGGTACTTGGCAGAAGAGTGTCTGACATTTTGTTCAAGGTTTTTGAGTGTTGATGGAGGAATTGAAAATAAGTCGACTGATTTTGGAAGATGTCCAACAGATGTGGAATATCATATTGGAACAAAAAAGAATAAAGATGGCAAGATATTCAAATTTAAAGATGCAGACTGGAAGGCAACGCATCGCTGTGTTCTGTTCAATTTCGGTAATAAGAAAATAGGGAGTTTGATCGAGTAAGTTCTTAAGTCCCTTTTTCATTTTACTCGACACTTTATTATTAATGTCTGCATTTTATTGATTATTTAACCTTAGTAATTATTCAGGGAGCATCGAGCTTTACAAAATGGTTTTGCAAGTCAAAGAATGTACAAAAGGGAACGAGCACACACCGAAGAGTTTTCGAAATAGTTTAAGGATGAGATTCTGAAAAAGGAGAATATTTCAAGGGAATTAGAGGTGTTTGCTTTTGGTCCTAATCGAGTAGCTAGGAAGTTTACGGGCTTTGTAATAAATGGATATAGATTCCATACCAAATTTCGAGATGCTCGATGTACCACACAAAATAGCGGGGTATTTTTGACTGCTGAAACCACTAGCTTTGCAAGTTCGAAAGACCAAAACCCAAAAGTTGGGGCCATCAATTACTACGGATCAATTGAAGAAATTATTGAACTTGACTATTGGGGAGCTTTTAGAGTGGTCCTTTTTAAGTGCTGCTGGTACCAAGAAGAAAAAGATCCATATGGTCTTACTCGAGTTAATTTTAATAAGTTATGCTATGTTAGGCCGAATACACAATTAATAACCAAATTCGTATGAGAGTTTAACAAGTAAGACGTTTTTGCACTTAAAAACTTCTGGTATTAAGAACCCTCTTCGTGATGTAAACTATCACAAAGAGCTGCTAGGTTACAATAAAGATAATTCGTTGTACGATACCCTTCTAGGGTTAACCTAACTGTATTTATAAAACATACAGCTTCGATACAATCTCTAATTGATATTCCTAATAATCAGCTATACAATGATATCAATTACAGATTGTCACACGTCTCCTAAGTCAACTCGATCTCATTAATAGCTATCCAATCTTCAAAGATATCGCTTCCATAATAAATCTTCAATCACCGTTGACCAGTAGACGCTGCCTCCAGACAGAGTTTGACAAACTCTGTCGAGCTTCCATCTGTCAGAGTTTACACTAAGCTCTGACCGCTTCCAGCTAAACTCTGATAATTCACTGTAACACTTAAACACTGATTAAAACACATCAATTATATTTAACAATCTCCCCCAACTTGTTCATTAGCAAAAATGCACAAGTTAATAACAATAATTGATGATGTCAAAACAAATAGACAAATACAGTGTTTATACAAATTCAGAGTTTAAGCTTCTACTTAACAAAATCTACAGAGAATAAGAAAATCCTTACAGGCTTTAATCTCTAATTTCTTCAAGATCTGGTGTAGCTCTGAGATAATCTATGAGCAATCTTCTTTCTGCATTTTCAAGCTCAATCTCCATAGCTTCTTTAATCTCTCTGAGCTGAGGATCACTCTCATCTGTCTGGTAGATAGCAGCCCTAAGATCATATATTTTGTTTCTTCTCATCTCATTTCCCAGTCTGATAAATTTGACTTCTTCTGACTGTGAATTGAAGTCAAGTACTGTGATTCCCAAATCAGTCTTTAATTTTGCAGTACCTTTCTTCATTTCAATAGGATTTCAATTGTAATCCCTGTACTTAGGAACATATCTGCTATTATACTTCTCTCCTCTGATTGCCAAATTCTGAAGCATCCTCTGTCTGAGCACATTAGCAACTGATTGAGTCCTTTGACTATTCACCTTGAAAAGATATAGAACATATTCTAGTTCTTCCCAATATTTCAAGCCAATATCATTCTCACCAACTCTAAATACCGTCCCATCAGCCATGAAGTACAAGAGAACATCCTTCTTTAAACTCTTCTGATGAATTAACTGTACTGATTCCAGTCTGTCCAAACTCTTTTGAGTAGCACCACGACCTGGAACAGCCAGTGAAGAAGGATCTCTAGGACCAGTATATTGCCTTTTGTCCTTGTGTGAACCTAGTCCACCCTTATTGTTTCCAACTTTACCAGACAAGGCTCTTCCATCAGAAATATTCATAGAAACTCCAGATAATATATTTGGATCATGAATTGTTCCTTTCCCAAAAACTGATTTCAACTGAGAAGATTGTAAAGGTGTGGTCACAACTTGTGATGCAACAGAAGTTGTAACTTTCTTCTGTGAACTTTCTCCTTCAATGCCTTTCAGCTTGAGTTGAGCTTCTGCTGCCATTGTTTCCTTTGAAAACTGAGATCTTTGACTAACATCAGCCCTTTCCTTGATCACAACACCTTTAACAACAGGCCTAGGAGCTTTTCCTCTTTTTAACTTACCAGACTTTAAAGCCTTGAGATGTTCTTCTTGTAAACTCTTTTCTTTAGCTTCAATGTCCTCAATTGTAACTCCTTCCCCATTCTCTTCAATAAACAACTTAGCAGCTAATTCTTTATCAGTCTGTGGATTAGAAGGTAATAGCAAACTCTTGGTCTTTGAAGTACCTTGAGTATCAGTGTTTATCCCAACAAACTGTGATTTAGAAGACTTGCTAGTTTTCAGAGTTTGAAATTCTTCAGTTTTGCTATTTCCTTTACTACTTGCTCCTCCATCTCCAACTTTATCCTTTCTGATCAGAGTTTGAGATTGCTTGCATTTGTCTTTAGCAACTCTCTCCCCTTTTTTGACATCATCAGGCATAAGAATAGATGTAATTAACTCCAAGGAAGTAGCAATAGAATCAATCTTTAGGGACATATCATTCTGATTTTGTTCAACTTTGTTCAGCCTGTGAGACAAAGTGTCTTGATTCTGAGTAAGATATTGAAATTTATTCTTGTTGTCAAGTTTAATCATTTCAGCTCCTTGAACAACATCACCTCGAACATCAGAGATTGCCTTTTGACACAGATCAAACCTCGAGTTGAGAGTCTTCACTTGTACAACTGTAGCCTTAAGACAAGATAGAATCTCTGGATTTGTAATTGTTCTGGAGGTTCTCTTGACAAATTCAGCTACTCTTGCAGGAGGAAAGATACAAGTGTCCTTGTACCAGTCATTGGAAAATTGTTCAAGGTGTTCTTCTTCAGCATCTGCTTGATTTGAAGGACCAGCAAAATCCTTAACCTTAGCATCAATCTGGACTGGTAAACTCTGAGAAGGGCTTGACTCAGTATTCCCTTCAGTTTCATCTCCAACCTCAACTTCAACATGATGAGAGGATGGAGGAATAGGAATAGATGCATCAACAGTGCCAATAACATCCTCTGCAACAGGTTTAGTAGTAGAGTCAACAATAGGCTGTACAACATCCTCTGCAGATTGCACAATAGTCTCAGAGTTTATCTCCTTAGGTTGTTGATCAATCTCATCTCCTCCTTCAGCAGTCTGGTGAGCATCTGAGAGTAATTCAGTATGTGATGCTACAGTTTCAGAAAGAACAACTGTAGGTTGATCAGCTGCACCAGTATCAGAGATAGGATCAGAGAATGGCATGAATGAATCAAGAATATCATTCATTGGAGAAAAACCATCTCTAGTATCCTCTTCTACAGGCATTTTGTCCTCTGCAGGCATTTAAACCTCTGCAGGCATTTTAACTTCTTCAGGCATTGAATCTTTTTCAGCCTCAACAGTAGGTGGTTGCTATGAAACTACCTCTGGAGCTTCAACATTTTCATCAACAGAATTAGAGATTACCAGTTTTCTTCTCTTAGCTAGAGGCACTTCATCTGAATCCTCTTTACTAGATTCTGCTACCACTGAGGGTGACTTAGGTTTGTTTGCCGTTTGTTTTATTCTTTTCATTCTTCTAGTATAAACAGCTCCAGGAGATATCTGTTTTGCTTTCATTTGTGTCTCTATTGCCTTCTTAACTCTTGCATGTCGTTCAGTGATTGCTGCTGACTTTACGCTGCCTCTTTTTGCTTTAGGCTGTGGTTGTGGTGGAGATTGTGATGATTCAGAGTTTGTTTGTGGAGTGTGTGAAGGTTGTTTTGTAGGTGCTGAGTGAGTAGGTGATGTAGGTGGTTCAGTGTTTAGTGTTTGAGTACGATCAATGTTTAGTGGTTCAGGTTGTGATTCTGGTTGTGGTTGGTCCTGAGGTTGGTTGAGAAAATTCTGCAAAGCAAGTGGCAGAACAAAGGTAGGTAGGTTTTCTTTACCAACATCCTTATTAGTCATATCAGAGAATATTCTCTTGTTGACTCTAAAAGGCTGAATTTCATCAGTATCAGTAATCTCTAGACCAGGTACACAAGCATTGAACAGCATTTGACAAAATCGAGCAAAATAAACTGTAGTAGACTCTGACAGTTTATCACCTAAATTCATCAGAACATATCTACCAAAATCAAAATTACTACCATAAAGTAGAGAATACCCGATTTGTAGACTGTCTATTGGAATAGCATCCCAGTTAGTGACCTTCTTCTGGAATGTCCTTGTAATGCAATCGAAGAAAAAGTTCCATTCCTTTCTAATTCATTCAACTCTTCCTGCATTGCTGTTATCCAGTCAGCATCTTGAAGAGCTTCTTCCACTTTCTTTGGTTCATTTTTAGACAAGAATGCATGAAACAGACATTCACTTGCAGTAGCACTTCTTGTTTTCACTTTTGCATCTGGATCACCAATTATCAAATTAGGTGTATGTGATTTAGTCCATTTCCTAGCAGAAGGCAAATGACTTCTGTCAGCATGTGATCCTCCCCCTTGATCCATGCTCTCCTGATTTTGTTGTGATCTTTCTTCATTTTCTGAGACTCCCCTTGAACTTGACTGCCCAGAGTCAGAATTTGAATTTTCAGAGTTTGAATCATCAGAGTTTGATCCAGATTTTTCAGTTGACTCAGTATCAATGTTTGAGTCTTCATCTTGATCATGCTCCCCCTCAACTGGTTCTTCTCTTTGTTGTGGCTGAGAAGTTTCTCCAGTGTTTACCAGTAGAGGTTCAGAGTTTATTTCAACAGAGTCTGTCAGAATTGTTTCATCAGAGTTTACTTCATCAGAGTTTAAATCTTCATTTTCAAAGTTCAGTTGATCATATTCATCTTTGTCTTCAAGCCCAGTTATCTTCTTGTCATCAAAAGACACATGTATAGATTCCATGATCACTTTAGTTCTCAGATTGTAAACTCTGAATGCCTTTGTTGACAGTGGATAGCCAACAAAAATTCCTTCATCTACCTTTAGCTCAACTTGGTCAACTGTTCAGGATGAGTCTTCAAAACAAAACATTTGCACCCTAAAATATGAAAATATTTCAGGTTAGGCTTCTTTTTCTTCACCATCTCATATGGTGTCTTTCCTCGCTTATTGATCAGTGTAGCATTTTGAGTAAAACAAGCAGTTTGAACAGCTTCTGCCCAGACATAAGTTGGCAATTTTGCTTCATCAAGCATAGTTCTGGCAGCTTCAATCAAGGTTCTATTTTTCCTTTCAACTACACCATTTGGTTGTGGTGTACCAGGTGCTGAAAATTCTTGCTTCACTCCATTGTCCTTGCAGAATTCTTCCATTGTTGCATTTCTGAACTCAGTTCCATTATCACTTCTGATGATTCTGACTTTGTTACTTGATCCTTTGTCCAGAAGCTTCACATGCTCTATCAGAGTTAATGTAGTTTCATCCTTCTTTGCTAGAAAATACACCCAAGTGAATCTAGTGTATTCATCAACAATGACTAAAGCATATTTCTTCCTTGCTATATACATAACATTTACTGGACCAAAGAGATCAACATGCAGAAGATGATAGGGATCGGTGATTGAAAATTCTGTCTTGCTCTTGAAAGATGACTTCCTTTGTTTAGCCTTCTGACGTGAATCACATAGGCCATCAACATTTAACAGAGCCTTTGGGAGTCCTCTTACAAGATCCTTTCTGATCAATTCATTGATGTTGTTCAAGTTCAAATGTGAGAGTTTCTTGTGCCAATTCCAACTCTCTTCACTAGACATTCTTGTAGACAGGCAAACAGCTTTTCCAACAGAGTCTATCAAAAGATTGATTTCATAAATGTTGTTTTGCCTATGACCAACTAGAACAACCTTTCCGGTAGATTTGCTGATAACTTCACAATATTCAGGTTGAAAATCTACATGATATCCCTTGTCACAGATTTGACTCACAGATAACAAGTCATGCTTGAGTCCTGGGACATGAGCTACATTGTTGATGATGACATTTCCAAGATTAATATTGCCATATCCCAATGTTCTTCCTACATTGCCATCACCATAGGAAACTTTTGGGCTAGCCTTCTCCTCATAGTCTGATAGCAGGGCTTTATTTCCAGTCATGTGTCCTGAACATCCACTGTCCACGACTAGGGTTGCCTCCCTGTTGCCCTGCAATCACAAGCAATTACTGAGGATTAGATTTAAGGATCCAGACTTGCTTGGATCCTTTGACATTCTTAACTTTGTTAGCTTTTGCAGCGGAATTAACATTATCAGAGTTTGAGCTAACAGTATCAGTGTTTACACTTGCAGTATCAACTTTAACCCATTTCAGATTGGGTTTCAGTTCATAGTAACTATGATAGATAGCATGATATTCTCTGCAAGTATAAATGGAATGCCAAGTGCTTCCACAGTGTGTGCATAAAGTCTGTGGCTTGGTTCTAGCAAAATCCTTCTTTTCCTTAGACTTGGAAGGTAAAGAATTTATATTTTTGTTTTTCTTGCAGAAATTTGCAAGATGCTTAGTACTGCCACAGTTATGACATGTCTTTCTTGGAGCATAACTAGCAAGCATTGGTTTATTTCCTGAAGTGATGCCTACTTTTCCATTTCTGTTCTTATTTGATACTTTCTGTTTCTTAACAGATTTTAACTCCTTCAGTTTATGTTTGAGTTGTTTATCTGTCATTGAACCAATATTAACCTGTTTAACACTAGTTTTTACTGGTCTACTTTTAACATCTTCTTTTTCATTTTCAGACAAAAATTTACTAGCTCCATGTACAAAATGAGGTCTGATTTTAACTTGATTTTGAAATCTAAGTTCATCTCCCTCATTATAACCTAGACCAACAGTGTCTTTTCGAAAAATCTGTTGAGTGTCCTTTCCAGAATTAGTCCAAGTCCTAATTTTCTTATTTGCTTCCTCCAACTCAGATTCTAGTTGTTTATATTTCTGAAGCAAATCCTGTTCTATAGAAACAGCATCATCTCTCTCTTTCTGAACTTGTTGCATGTTTTCAAGTTTTTCTTCAACAAGTTTATTTCTAACCTTAAGTTCAGAATTTTCAGATTTTATCCTCTCATTCTCTAAAGTCTGATCCCTATAACTTATATGCAATGACTTAAGATAAATTCTTAATTGAGCAATGTCATCAATATTATAAGCATAGGTAGTTAGAGGTACCTGATTTTCAGAAGTTTCTGTTTCAGTAGTAGCCATGAGAGCATAGTTCACTTCTTCATCAGAATCTGAAGTATCTACCCAATCTCTGCCTTTAGTGTAGAGTACCTTTCCAGTTTTACCCTTCTTGCACTCAGGAGCATAGTGACCCATCTCCTTACACTTGTAGCATTGAATTTCAGACTTATCCTTCTTCCCCCTAGAATCTCTCTTATCAGACTTCCTGAAGCTTTTTCTGTCTTCATTTGAGTCTCTAGAAAACCTTTTCCCTTTCTTGAAATTCTTGAAACCCATTTTCTTGAAGGTCTTCACCATCAACACAACCATTTTCCTCATTTCTTCTTCATCATCCTCAGAGTCAGATGATTCAGAAGAGTTTGAAACACAATCAGAGTTTGATGATTCACTTTCTGAGTGTATGACCAAAGCTTTTCCCTTCATTTTCTTTCTTAATGCCTCTTTCTTCTGAGGCTTCTCTTCAACATTAAGAGCAACAGACTTTGCCTTCCTGCTTGATCTCCTGTTTCTCTGCTCCATTTCCAATTCATGAGTTTTGAGCAGCCCATAGATTTCATCAATCTCTGTTTCAGCAAGATCATAGTTGTCTCTAATAGTGGTTGTTTTCACATCCCACTTTTCAGGTAGAGAAAGAAGAAACTTGAGATTAGAGTCTTCGAGATCATACTCTTTGTTGACCAATGACAGATCATTGAGCAGTTTACAGAATCTATCAAATGTTTATGTCATGGTCTCTTCAGGTTTAGCCTCAAAATGCTCATACTCTTGTGTGAGTATGTTTCTCCTATTCTTCTTAATAGCCGCAGTTCCTTGACACCTGACTTCAAGAGCATCCTATATCTCTTTTGCAGTGGTATAGTTAATGACTTTGTTAGACATAACATTGTCTAAAGCACTATGCAGTAAATGCCTAACCTTTGCATCCTTAGCAATTGATGATAGATCTTCAGGAGTCATGTCCTTCTTTTCCTTTGGAACTATTTTAGCTTCTTCACCAACAGCTGCAACAGATAGCTTTGTAGGATTGTGAGGGCCTTCATAAATCCTGTCAAGATATTCTGGATCTGTAGCCTCCAGAAACATAGTCACCTTGACCTTCCACATAGCTAGCATACTCTAATGGCCTGAGAATAGGAACCCTGATTGGTTCATAACGACTCACAGTAGTAGGAGCCTTTTCAGAAACAGTAGGTGTTGGTGGAGGAATTGCTGACATGATTATTGTTGTGTTTGGATCTTAACCTGTAATAAAGTAACAGATTGGCTCTGATACCACTTGTTAGGCCGAATACACAATTAATAACCAAATTCGTATGAGAGTTTAACAAGTAAGACGTTTTTGCACTTAAAAACTTCTGGTATTAAGAACCCTCTTCGTGATGTAAACTATCACAAAGAGCTGCTAGGTTACAATAAAGATAATTCGTTGTACGATACCCTTCTAGGGTTAACCTAACTGTATTTATAAAACATACAGCTTCGATACAATCTCAAATTGATATTCCTAATAATCAGCTATACAATGATATCAATTACAGATTGTCACATGTCTCCTAAGTCAACTCGATCTCTTTGATAGCTATCCAATCTTCAAAGATATCACTTCCATAATAAATCTTCAATCACCGTTGACCAGTAGACGCTGCCTCCAGACAGAGTTTGACAAACTCTGTCGAGCTTCCATCTGTCAGAGTTTACACTAAGCTCTGACCGCTTCCAGCTAAACTCTGATAATTCACTGTAACACTTAAACACTGATTAAAACACATCAATTATATTTAACATGCTATAAATCTGATCCTTATGTCCTATCTTGACAAGTTCAACAAGTCTTTTATATGGAAGATCCATTTGAAAAGAACTGTCACTATGTTATTAAGAAGTTGCCGAGGGACTGGTCTGATGCTAAAATCAGAACGCAATGGAAGTAGACATGTGTTCACATGATATTGGAATAGATCTTGAAATAGAAGCTGAAGTTGTTGAAGGGGGTGGATTAGGGATGATGTTCCCTTAACACAAATTCCTGTTCCCTCTCCTTAAATCAAAGAAACAGCTGGCTGTTTACTTTATGATGTATGTGGCACTTTATGATGTATTATGCACTTTTTGATTTGGTTGTAATTCTTTACCTTTGATTAATGTATGTGGCAATACTTTATAAAAATTCAATTTAGACTCTGCATTTCTTTACACTATGGCATAAATCAGTGTACTTTTTAGAAATTGTGTTATATATTTAATTTTTATATGTGCTACTGTTTAATAATTTTCATAGTTTGTCTTTATATTTTCAATTTTGTGTTGCACAAATACAGCCATTAATGTATTTATTTTGTACATGATGGATAAAACTCTACATGTCAGGCTGCATTACGCTGGAGAGTTTCACAAGACAAGTTATGTGGGTGGAAAATCTTTGCTAGCACCCGTGGATTCTGAGATATTTTCATATAATGTGCTTATGGAGAATGTGAAAGATTACCTCGAGTTCACATAAATTGGAGGAGTCTATATCAGCAAAGAAAAGATGGGTGGCTGGGAGCTTGTGTTGGATGACAAGGATGTGACCATGTTAGGCCGAATACACACTTATAATCAACTAAGTATGAGAGAATAACAATAAGTTCTTTAAAAGCTTTAAAAACTGTTTGAATTAACTTCTCTCTCAGTGATGTAAATTATCACCGAGAGCTGCTTAGGTTACAATGAAAGATATTGTATTACACGAACGATTACCCTTCTAGGGTTAACCTAACTGTATTTATATAATATACAGCTGCTATACAATCGATAATTGATACTCCTATAAATTAGCTATACAATTGATATCAATTACGATTGCTACTCGTCTCCTTAGTCAACTCAATCTCTTTGACAGCTATCCAATCTTCAAAGATATTGCTTCCATAATTATCTTCAATAATTCTTCAAACACTGTTGACAAGTAGACGCTTCCTCCAGACAGAGTTTAACAAAATCTGTCGAGCTTCCATTGTCAATGTATAGCAAACTCTGTTCAGCTTCTAACTGTCAGAGTTTAACTAAACTCTGACTGCTTCCTGTTTCAAGTTAAACTCTGTTTTTCCCTGTAAAACTTAAACACTGATATTAACCATATCAATTATATTTAACAGACCAACTTTGTAAAAGGCTTCAATAAAGAAGAAGAAATTGATTTTTACATTGACAACACTGTGGACAAAGACATTGAGCCCACTAGTCAAATGCAGCCACATGTAATAATACGGCCAAGGAAAAATATAATTCAAGGTATATATGTATATGTAATTTAGATGTCATTCTCGTGCTATATATGGTTATATGTGTGTAACGAATAATGAAGTCCACCATTTTTATTTCTGTTGTTACAGATTCTGCTAAGAAACCAGTGGCAAAGCGCAAGTACACTACCACACATCAACTTCGGCAGCAACAAAGAATGATGAAAAAAAGTCACCTCGGCTGAGTAAGGGGACAAGACCTGTGCCTGATTTGACTACTAGTAAACAAGATGTGGGTGTGAAAGAAAATGGAACGAGGAGGAAATTGAATTTAGAAATTGGACTAGATGACCATGCAGATACCGGAGAGAATGATGTTGAGGTACTTTTGACTTATCATTTTCTGTTCAAAAATCCTGTACATTAGTAATATGTAACTAGCACATTTTTGCTTAACCTGCTTACAGTTGCAACCACCACCACCATTGATGAATTATGAGCTAGAGAGATTAGCACGCATGAAAGAAAATGATGTAGTTTTTGAATCACTTCGGTTGCGCAAATTAGTTACTGATATGACAACTTCTGCACAACAGAATATGAAAAGAAAAGGTAAAGATCGTGAGGCATGCGATGAATATATTTCTGAAAATGAGGGTGAAGATGATAGTGATGATTCATCAGAGGTGCATAAAGATAATTTGTTTACTACTTATTGTCTTGTTTTTATGCACATAAAAATTATCAAGCTAATAATCCTGAACTTTTACAAAAATGTAGAGAACAAAAGTTGTTCAGTCAAGCAAACCTACTGGACCAAGAACTCGTTCGCGAGCCAATGCAGCCCTTCAGATTGAGAAAGAACTAACAAGCGCTCCCACTGCAACTGAGAAGCAACCAAAGAAAGCTGGCACTACCAGGGGAGCTACAAGCTCGTCTCGTCCTTCAGTTTTGAAACCAACATGTAGCAAATTGTTTAAACAACCAAGCAATCCTGGAGAAGCTGGTTCAGTCGCTGCTTATTTAGCGATGCGGGAACGTCAAAAGCAGAATGTTGCAGCTCCAATAATGGAAAATGTCAATGAATTAGACCAAGAAGGGATTGAAAATGAAGAAGTTGAAGAAGGTACAATGTCATATTTCTCGCATGATTTTTATGTTTTCCATTATATGTTTTTGTGAGGTTGTACATTGATTTTTTTATTCATTTTCTTTGAACCTGGTATGTAAAGTACAAGCTCCAAGAAAACCAAGAGGGCGGTAAAAAATGAGTAAGGTTCATGCAAGAGGTCCTGATGATAAAGTAGTTCTCTCTGTGAATGAAGATGGTCAGCCAATTTTTGATAACCGAAAAGCAGTTAATGATTTAAGTAATTTTCTAGGGACAATAGTGAAGGATAATGTGTCTCTCACTTACTTCAATTGGCATGTTATTCCTGTCCAATTAAAGAATGAAATGATGGAATATACACTGGTAATCTCTATCACCCTAAATCATATATAGTTCAACAGATTTACTTTATTTATGATTTTAATTAACCAATTTATTTCATGAATTCTATGTTTGATATATTGCAGGCTAGGTATGATATTCCGGAAGGAGGACACAAGTGGGTTATGCACACACTTAATGAAGCTTTGAGGCGGCACAAGTCTGTGATTAAAGCAGCGCATTATAAAAAATAAGCAACTGATGAGCAAAGGATTGAGAACAGGCCCAACACAATTCCTCTTGAAGATTTGAAAATGCTCTTGAAGTACTGGGGGGATGAATCAGTTCAGGTACTTCTTAAATGTGACAAAAAAATAGAGTGACCTACTTTGTATAATGCTAATTTAGTATTAGACTGATGTGATTTAGTTAATAATATTAGTTCACATTTTAATTTATCAAGAATTTTCATATATTAGTTCACATTTTAATTTATCTTGTTTAGTCAGAATCCTTTAATTAAAAAAAAATTCTTTTGATTTTCTGTTTTGTTTTAATTTTCAGGCCCTAGCCGAGGATAATGCAGCACGTCGTAATACAATAAGTGAGACACATACTTTGGGTCCCATAACTCATGCACAAGCTAAAGAAAAGCTAGTATGTGTTTTTTCTCAACTCCACGTTACAATAGATTGAACTTAACTCTTTATTTAATTCTGATTCTTTTTCACTTTTATCTGAATTCTTGACCCTGCAGTGGTTATAGTTAAAATCTTTATGTTTATATTTATGTTCTTGTAATTAAATTGGTCCTTGTGAAGGTAATGTGTAGATAGCAAAAAAATTAATACTTGGATAAATTTTATGATTCCAAATTATATGAACTGCTGGTAGGATATAGTCTCCCTATGATTCCAAAGTTATGGTTCAATTTGTTGCTATTAATTAAATCTGTGGGAATTGCAAGTCTGTGCTAATTGATACTTGCCTCTAAGTTTATGTTTTTTCTCCAATTAAAGCTTTTCTAGATATATATATATATATATATATATATATATATATATATATATATATATATATATATATATATATATATATATATATATATATATATATATCCATGGATTGTATGTACGTAAGATTTGCTTATCCATTGGAAGTTAGATTTTTAAACTCTTAATATTGAATGTTAAAAATTCTGTTTGATATTGATAATGTTGATACTTGACAGAGAAAGGACATGAAACTTACCAATCCATCTGATGCTGAGATCTATTTGGAAACCTATAAATGAGAACCAGGGAAAACTTACAAGGCAGATATAGTAAAACTGAGAACCAAACATGTAAGTACTACGTGGATAGGAATGTGTTGATTTAGGTTTCTTATATTGATGCTAAAAGTTGTATTTTTCTAGTAAAATGGAGATGGCAAAATAATATTGTTTACAGAAGAAGTTTGGTTCATAGTTCATACTTATCACAAATTCCTACTCAAGCCAGTGGTACTCAACGTAACTGTTAGCACAAAATCACGCAAGCGCACGTGTTCACAAGTAATATAGAATGAAGTAGAGTTCGTTCCCACAGAGATTGTATAATTTAGTTCTTGTACCTAAGCATCAATGTATGATTATCGTTCAATGCTAAGACAATGGACAAATTGGTTTTGATTATCTAAATTAACTAATAAGAACTAATTAACAACTAAATTAATTAACTAAGTGATTTCGAATTACTTATGAGATGGAAAACATGGGATCCTAACTTCAATACAAACTTCCTTTAGAGATCATGCCCTTTTATCAACACATGTGGTGGTACGATAACTAATCAGACAACACGGAATAAATATACGTTACCTTTCAGTATACGCACACCAATCCACACAATATCCACAAAAGATAGAAATCATGCAGGCACCAATTATGCTTAGACCCTATATGTCTATAGAATTTGAAAACATAATGGTTGAAGATCAAGTATCCATAAGATTACATAAGGTAGTATGAGACGGTTAGAAACACACCACAAACATGAATAACATTCATGGACTTATGCTAGCATGGCAAGTTCTAAATCTAAAGATTCACTGTCGCTTCACTAAAGATTAACAAGATAGATGTTAGCTACGCATCTATATGAATTAAATACAACCATGCAAGGATATCGCAAATTCACCACACATATATCAAGTTAGGCAATCAACATCTAAATTCCGTAAGTAAATCCGTTAGGACCCCATGACGGCGATTAGTTTATAATCGAACCGTTCGTCATCATGGAGTTTGATGAAAACATGATAAAGATGAAGAGAATAATGATGAGTAAATCAATGATAACAAAGTTATAGAACAAAGTCGAATAATGATCAAGCATCCAAAAGATACGCCTAGTAAGAATACAAAATAGAACGATCATTATTAATGACGGCGATTAATGATCATTATCCAGACAACAGTTTCAGCCTCCAAGTTTCCAGCAACAATCTCAGGGGAATGCTGGTCAATCTTCTAATGAAAAAGATGAACTTGAGGAGTTGAGGATGATAGTAAAAAGTCAGGGGGCATCTATGAAGATCATGGAAAGTCAGATCGGGCAGCTTGATAGTGCTCTATTGAACAGACCATCTGGAGTTCTTCCGAGTGACACTGAAGCTAATCCAGGCAAGAGGGAAACCAAAGAGCATGTCAAATCAGTTACTTTGAGATCGGGTAAGGTGACTGGCAATCAGAATTCAGCCATTGAGGAAGAAGAAGAAGTTCAAGAGCAACATGTGGCACCTACTGCAGATAAGGAACAAGTCCAGACTGACAGAGTAGCTGAGCAATTGGATAGTGAGGTGGAGAATCCTAAGAATTCTGCTAAGGAAGTTTCTCCAAAGCAGTCGACAGAGAACTTGAAAATCTTTCCTCCCCCTCCATATCCAGGCAGATTGAAGAAGCAGAAGAATGACAGACAGTTTGGCATGTTTCTCGAGGTATTCAAAAAGCTTCAAATCAATATCCCTTTTGCGGAAGCATTAGAGCAGATGCCGAGCTATGCAAGGTTTATGAAGGGTATTCTCTCGAAGAAGTTGAAACTTGAAGAATTGGATACAGTAGCATTAACAGAAGAGTGCAGTGCCATTTTACAGCAGAAGTTACCACCGAAGCTAAAGGATCCAGGCAGTTTCACTATTCCGTGCACCATTGGGAATTTGTCTTTCAGCAAGTGTTTGTGTGACTTGGATGCTAGTATCAATCTCATGCCATTGTCAGTTTTCATGCAGCTTGGTCTTCCAGATCCTAAACCTACCAACATCTCTCTACAGCTAGCTGATCGTTCTATTACATACCCGAGGGGTATCGTTGAGGATGTTTTGGTCAAGGTTGATAAACTCATCTTTCCAGCAGATTTTGTGATTCTTGACTTTGAAGAAGATAAGAAGATTCCTATCATCTTAGGACGGCCTTTTCTAGCTACGGGCCGTACTTTGATTGATGTTCAGAAGGGGGAACTCACGATGTGGGTGCAAGATCAGGATGTTACCTTCAATGTTTTCAATGCAATGAAGCTACCTTCAGATGATGAGGAATGTTATCAGGTGGACTTAGTAGAGTCGTCAGTGAAGTTGAACTTTGATCAGTTACTGTTGACTGATCCATTGGAGAGAGCTTTGCTAGGAGATTCTGTAGTTGAAGATGAAGAAAGAGAAGAGCAAATTCAGCAGTTAAGGGCAATTCCGTGGAGAAAGAGTTTTGAAGTGCCAGTTGAGTCACTTGGGCTTGAGGAGCTTAAAAAGTCACAGAGTCGTCTCAAACCATCTATTGAGGAAGCTCCTACACTTGAGCTTAAACAGCTACCAGAGCACTTGAGGTATGCCTTTTTGGGTGAAGCATCTACTTTGCCTGTTATCATTGCCGCTAACTTGACAGATAGTGAAGAGGAGAAGCTCTTGAGGATATTGAGACAGTTTAAGACAACTATTGGATGGACTATAGCAGACATCAAAGGAATCAGTCCTTCGTATTGCATGCACAAAATTCTGCTAGAGGAGAATTGCAAGCCTACTGTGGAGCATCAGCGTCGTCTCAATCCTATTATGAAGGAAGTGGTGAAAAAGGAGATCTTGAAGTGGCTTGATGCTGGTATTATCTACCCTATCTCAGACAGTTCTTGGGTGAGTCCAGTATAGTGTGTGCCGAAGAAGGGGGTATGACAGTTGTTGCTAATGAGAAGAATGAACTCATCCCTACACGTACCGTTACAGGGTGGAGAGTTTGCATAGACTATCGCAAGTTGAACAAAGCCACAAGAAAAGACCACTTTCCTCTTCCGTTTGTGGATCAGATGTTAGACAGGTTGGCAGGCCACGAGTACTATTGTCTTCTTGATGGATATTCTGGATATAATCAGATTTGCATCGCACCTGAGGATCAAGAGAAGACTACATTCACATGTCCCTTTGGCACCTTTGCATTCAGACGAGTTCCGTTCGGACTGTGTGGCGCTCCAGCTACTTTTCAGAGGTGTATGATGGCTAACTTTTCAGACATGATTGGTATTAATGTGGAAGTTTTCATGGATGATTTCTCAGTGTTTGGTTCTTCATATGACGAGTGCTTGCATAATCTTGGTCTGGTTTTGAAGAGATGTGTAGAGACTAATCTGTTGCTGAATTGGGAAAAATGTCACTTTCTGGTGTAAGAAGGAATCATTCTTGGGCACAAGGTTTCTAGCAAAGGACTCGAGGTAGATAAAGCAAAAATTGACACTATTGAGAAGCTTCCTCCTCCTATCTCTGTTAGAGGCATTCACAGCTTTCTTGGTCATGCGGGTTTCTATCGCCGGTTCATAAAAGATTTTTCGAAGATCTCTAAACCCTTGTGCAATCTGTTGGAGAACGATGTTCCTTTCAATTTTGATGAAGCTTGTCTTGAGGCTTTCGAGCTTTTGAAGAAGAAGTTGACTACCGCACCTATTATTACTGCACCAGATTGGAGTGAGCCATTCGAGCTAATGTGTGATGCCAGTAACTATGCCGTTGGTGCTGTTCTTGGTCAGAGAAAGGAGAAAATATTTCATGTGGTTTACTATGCTAGTAAAACCCTTAATGACGCACAGTTGAACTACACCACCACGGAAAAAGAGCTCTTGGCTGTTGTTTATGCTTTTGAGAAGTTTCGAGCCTATTTACTTGGCACGAAAGTCATTGTCTACACAGATCATGCGGCTATCAGATACTTGATGACAAAGAAGGATTCGAAGCCTAGGTTGATTCGATGGGTCTTATTGCTCCAGGAATTTGATGTGGAGATTAAAGACAGAAAAGGAACTAAAAACCAGGTGGCAGATCATCTTTCGAGATTGGAAGACCATGGTAAAAATTCACAGGCTAAATCTCTGATTAATGAATCTTTTCCGGATGAGCAGCTTTTATGGGTACAAGTGGAAGAACCATGGTTTGCAGATTTTGTGAACTATCTTGTCAGTGACATCATCCTTCCGGATTTATCTTATGCTCAAAGGAAGAAGTTCTTACATGATGTGAAGTGGTACCGATGGGACGAGCCGTATTTGTTCAAACAGGGTGCTGATCAGATTATTCGACGTTGCATTCCTTATAGCGAGACTGAAAGTGTGTTGCGAGATTGCCATTCCACTGTGTATGGAGGTCATTATGGTGGAGAGAAGACAGCAGCTCGTGTTCTTCAGGCAGGTTTCTTTTGGCCTACAGTTTTTAAGGATGCTCATCAGTTCGTTTTGAGGTGTGATCGTTGTCAGCGAGTTGGTAATATTTCTAGGAGGAATGAGATGCCTCTTAACATGCTTCTTGAGGTAGAGATCTTTGATGTATGGGGTATTGATTTCATGGGACCCTTTGTTTCGTCTTGTAATAATCAGTACATCTTGCTAGCTGTGGACTACGTCTCTAAGTGGGTTGAGGTGAAGGCCTTACCAACCAATGATACTAAGGTGGTGCTGAACTTTCTTCATAAATAGGTTTTTACGCGTTTTGGAACTCCGCGAGCTATTATTAGTGATGAGGGGACTCATTTTTGTAATCGTCAATTCACTGCATTATTGGCGAAGTATAGGGTGACACATCGTGTTGCTACAGCATATCATCCCCAAACAAACGGTCAAGCGGAGGTATCTAATCGTGAAATCAAGAGAAATCTGGAAAAGGTGGTGAATCCGTCGAGGAAGGATTGGTCTTTGAAGTTAGATGAAGCTGTTTGGGCCTATAGAACAGCTTACAAAACACCTTTGGGAATGTCTCCGTATCAGTTAGTTTTTGGAAAAGCATGTCATCTACCAGTGGAGTTGGAACATAAAGCTTTTTGGGCGATTAAGAAGTTGAATCTTGATATTAGAGCAGCTGGTGAGAAACGGTTACTGCAGTTGAATGAGTTAGAGGAGTTTCGATCTCAGGCTTATGAGAACCACAAGATTTACAAGGAGAAGGTAAAGAGGTGGCATGATAAGAAGTTGATTCCTAAGGTCTTTGTGCCTGGTCAGTTGGTTTTGTTGTTTAATTCGCGCCTCAAGTTTTTTCCTGGGAAGCTTAAGTCGAGGTGGCCAGGGTCGTTCACTGTTAAAACCGTATTTCCGCATGGAGCCGTTGAGATTTTTGAAAAGTCACCTGATTTGGCGTTCAAGGTGAATGGTCAGCGGTTAAAACATTATTTTACAGGTGATCCAGTGGTTCGTGAAAGAGATTCTGTGGATTTGGCAGAAACGTAACGACCGAGCAGCAAGTCAAGCTAATGACATTAAACGAGCGCTTCGTGGGAGGCAACCCATGTGATTTTTGTATCAGTGTTGTATATTGTACTTATTAAAAAAATAAATAAATAAATAAATAAATAAATAAATAAATAAATTGGGATAGCGCGACCGCGCTGTCCGGCAGTACAAACATAGCGCGACCGCGCTACTTCGATTCTAGAAGTACAGAAGTATTTCTCGGAGCAGATTTTCAGCCCAAATTTCGATTTGGAAACCCTAATCTCAGCCCAAAACCAGTCCTAAACACTCTTTAAATCCCTAATTTCGTTTTTAATCAGTTACTATACCATCTATCTTCTATACACATCTCTCATATACATACACATACATATACACTTAAACCCTAAACCACAACTTTGGAGCTTTGAAATTCGTGTTCATTCATCGATTGGAGGCTTACTACGCAGTGCTACCTCTCCTACAGATTCGTTTTAGGTAATTTCTTGATTATTCTTGTTAATACGAATTGTAGTTTGCGTATTTTGGGATAATTGCTGTTAGGTTGCTGTGGGTTGCTATTTGTGTATATTTTCTGCTTGTTGGAGATTGTGTAATGGCCCCGAAAAGGACCCGTTTTGCTGGTGGTTCTAGTGGACATCATTCATCTGATTCTGATTCTAGTACGGAGGGACCCAGGGAAAAGTTTGTTTCCGTGGAGGCCCGGGCGGAGTACAACAGGTTGATGTCAAAGACAGTAATCAAGGATAGGATGTTTTTAGCTGGTCCGTTGGATGGAGAACTTGTGGCGATGATTCAGTCGCGAGGTTGGGAGCCAATTTGTCAGTTGGCTATGGATATTCCGTTGTCTATTGTTCGCGAGTTCTATGCGAATGCGAAGGCTGAACGGAATGGTTATTCAGTGGTTAGGGGTTTGACAGTTGACTATACACCTCCTGCCATCAGCTGTTTGCTTGCTTTGCCTGCCAGACCTGCAGGTGCTGAGGATTGGACTTTTAAGTCCAGGACACAGGTAGACTTGGATGCTATTGTGACTAGGTTGTGTGTGCCAGGTACTGTGTGGAAGATGAAGCCAGGGAGTAATGAGCACTTGCATTTTCCTACTTCTGCGTTGAACAGGTATGCTAGAGCATGGAATTTGTTTATCTGTGCTAACTTGTTTCCTACCACACATCAGCACGAGGTTAATGTGGAGAGGGGTATTTTGCTTTGGGCGATTCTGAATGGTTTTTATATTGACATTGGTTACATGATTAGCCAAAATATCTTGAGGTTTTTGAGAGTGAGTACTACAGGGGGGATTCCATATGGTTCTGTGGTGACTAGTTTGTGTATGGCGGTTGGAGTGAGGTGGGCTGAGGACGAGCCGATTCAGTTGCCGAGTGGTGCTATTGATTCTGGGACTATTGCGAGGATGGTGGAGTGGCCGGGCGGCGTTCCACATCCTAGGGGTTTGGGTACCAGATTGCTGGTGCTGTTCCGCCACCTCAGGTTCCCGAGGATATTCCTGTTGCCTCTCAGAACAGACGGCTGATGCGTCGCATGGATGCTATGTATGATTCTCAGAGCCGTTTTACATAGGAGTTGACTCAGGCGCTGGGCACTGCTTTTGCTGCCAGTGGAGTGCAGGTGGATTGGCCTGTTTTTGGGGCACATGGTGTATATCCTCCACCGGATTCTCCTCCTCAGGAGGGTGGTCCAGGTGGTCAGTAGGTATGTTTCTACTTTTCCCTTATTTACTTTGAATGGGGGCATTGAAAATTTTAAGTTTGGGGGTGGATTTGGGAATTAGTAGTTGTTGTGATATATTGTTGTGATATATTTGTGGCATGTAGGAATTCATATTGCATCATATTTGTATGTGTAGTTTAGTTTCATGCATGATACCTGTCATATAGAGCATTCTGTTTGCATGTGTGTCGAGTTTTGTATGTGAGTTCATATAGTTGCATTACATGCATTTTTCATGATCCCTTAGAATGAGCTGATGCCATAAGGTAGGTAGATGTTGATGTGGGTGTGAAAAGGATGAACAGAGGGCTGATTTTAAATTTTGATGAAATTGACGTGCATGTTTCATGAAAAAATTTTTTACACAGTCTCGTCGTTTGCTCTTGGGCTAGGTTGAGTCATGCTTGTTTGGATTTAGGATTTAATCACTTGTTTATCGATAGAATTTGCTTTATTCTCTTGTTGATTGAGGAACACCAAAATATAAGTTTGGGGGAAAACAGAAATTTCATGATAATGTGTTTGTGTTTGTGTTGTTGGCTAGGCGTCAAATGGCTAGTAGCCGGCTCATGTTTATGAGTAGTCTAGGGTTGGAATTGAGAATTCTCATTCCAGATTCCATGTGAAACAGAAGAAAAAAAAAAGGAAAAAAAACAAGAAAAAAATAAAAAAAAAGAAAAAAAAAATGAGTGTTGTGAGAGTGTGAGTATGCAGAATTGATCAGGGTGAGCTCTTTAATACTCGAGCAATTAAGTTCTTGGGGACTTTGTGCCTAGTGACCTAAGGCTTTTTATAGTCTGGGATCCACTAACCCAACGCTCGCTACATGGGTATTATTGTATAAGCCTTTAGGGGTCTCATCCATTGCACGATCAAATAAGCATGTGTGTTGTGTACATATTGTGTTTGAGTCGTAATAAAGCATGAATTTCTGTCTACTTTAGAGGAGTATGGAGGTGTATCTAAAGTGATCTTGAGTTTAACGTTCATTCTATTTATAAACCTGTGATTGTCTTGGAAAAGAATATGTATGATTTTGATCCGGTTTGGGAGTATATCTGTCGAGCATTGCACACACGCACATTCTGATCATGTATTGTTAGTATACCGGAATTTAGTCATTTGGATTGATTGCATTCATTGAGATATTTGCTTGCTAAGTGGTGTTGGTTAGTTTGAGGGGATCCTTTGCATTCATAATTAGTTGCATTCATGCATTGCATTGTTTGTGTCGTTTGTGTCAGTTGGATTTTGTGGGTACATTCACTATAGGCCCTCACGAGACCTTACTCGTCCATTAGGGATGCCTAGGGGTTTAAAGGGCTTGTTGCATATGCCAAATGCAACCGTGATCACCTACGAAAGTGGTACTAGCTAGTATAGATAGTTTTGTTGTTTTATGCTTGAGGACAAACATCGGTTCAAGTTTGGGGGTGTGATAAGTGGATTTTTATCCATTTGGATCGTTCTATTTTGGCTTGAATTGATCGCTTAATCCTCGAGTATTTGTGTGGTTTAACGTGTTTTGTGGAGTTTGTGCAGGAATTAAGTTTTTGCAGGTATTTATGGTGTTTTGTAACTTTTGGAACAGAAGTGGTTGTGGTGTAAAACGGCGCGCGAAGAATCATTTTTACAACAGAAATTCTGCAGTCAGTATTAGAGGAGCGCGGCCGCGCTATATTTGTACTGGAGAGGAGCGCGACCGCGCTAGGCAGAATTGGCAGATTGGGAGAGCGCGACCGCGCGGAAAAGACACAGGGAAACAGCGCGACCGCGCTATGGTGAAAACTGGGCCGCCAGAAACTGTTCTAATTCAGATTTTAAAGAGGAATGTTGCCGTTTTCTTCTCCTATTCGACATGGAAATAATCTTGGATGGTGGGAATAGTCTAGAAACCTTATTTGACAAGGGAATTTGCAATTTATATCATATTTAAAGATGGAATTTGTCAATTTCAATTCCTACTCAAGAATGGCAATTGCTTGGAGAAGAGGCAATATTGAGCTATAAATACACATGCTGTGTAAGAACCCAGATTTTGGGTGGAATTAAAACTTTTATGTATTTAATGATGTAAGAATGAATAGTGGATATGGCTACAATGTAATAATTGATATTTGGGAAAGAATGAATGGAATTCGACTTTATTATGTTTATGTCTTGAAGAATGCTAAAGGGTGACAACATAGGTAAGAATAATCTATCTCCTAAGGGAATAAGATATGGCAACTTCAAGCAAGAGAATACTCTCATGTCATCCAGATCGATAACGATTAATCCAGTAGTTCCGTAAAAAGGTTAAGGAACGATCGAAAGAGAATACGGACAATTATACAACCCTAAGAGAACAAGTAAAGAATACAGAATGAATAGTGTTTTGGTGGGAGTACATAATAATATGAGACGACACTATATAGAAGTATTCGGAACGGATTTCCGAGTTCGTATTAATGATCCAGGGGGAAAATAAGTGTATGTAAAAGCTGTCGGATTCTGAAAAACCGCACTTTTATTTTCTCCGAGAGTTCCCTGGACACTGATAGCCTTAAGTATTTAACGAATGGATTAAAGGAATATAAAATTGAAAGTTAGAATGAAAGATGGAGAATGAAAGTATTAATATTAAAGAGGATTCCCGGTAAACCCTAATTAGAAATCCGTGAAATATTCTCACGAACGATCAATCGAAACGGGTAATAACCGGACACAGAAACAAGCAGAGGAAGCAAGAGTCTTGTGCAAGCTACTAGTATAAATATCTAGTAACTAAACTAGAAGCAAGGAACTAGCACCTTAGAGGAAGAACTAAGTACTTAGCAAGTAACTACCTAGTTAAGCTTTAACCACCATAAAACCAACACATGTCTTGCCATTTGATCATCCAACACCTCATCACTTTATTAAAGTGACTTTTACAAGATATTATGTTGTAAGTGGATGAGAGTGAAGGAGATTAAAACACAAAAATCAAAAGAACCAAGCAACTCTCTCCCCCCCCCCCTTGCAAAGAAACCATTCGGCCGTAGCATTAATTCAAAATCCAAACTCCACCTTCCCACCATTGTTTGTTCTTGAAATAATTAAGGTGAGTCTTACATTTCATAAAACTTATCTCCTCAAAATCTTAGCTTCAAACTCATCCATTTCCATTTTCGAAAAAATCAAACAAGAGGAGGGTGAATAGTGTTCATCATATACTAACTTTGTTTTCTTGGTTTTTCATGGTTGATATACCAAGAATAATCACTCCTAAGGACCATACAAGGCTTAGTAAGGCTATATCACTATCTAAGGAAGGTATAAAGCTCTTGAAACCCTAACCCTTGTTTGAGATTTAAGCATGTTTATGATAGTTATAACTTAGTTATGGTTATGTTAAGATTATAAGCATGATTATGTATGGATTTTTGGATTAATGATGTAAATAACTAGATGAACGGAAAGGCATTGCTTGGCCTCAGTTCATGTATATAAGTCATGTATATGTTGTTTGGGTTGGATGCTATGTTTATGGGAAGATTCGAAATTGATAGATATTCGATTTACAGCCGTTATAATGCCCGATTTTACAATACCATGTTTTGTATGCCATTTTCCATGTCGAACCCCTACTGTCCAGAGACCTTATCTGCCATGATAGGATAGGTAATGTTCTAAGCTTCGTTTTGATAAAAAGATCACGTGAAACGGACTTACGGTTTATGATTTATGACCAAATTACTAAAAGTAGTTCGAATCCGTAAACGAAAGTTCGTAACTGAAATTGAACCCTCGTAAGCTATGTAACGTCATGGCGAATCTTGGTAAATAAATACTAGGGGTAAGAAGGAAGGTGTGAAAGAAAACCGTATGTCAAAAAGAGCATTTTTCGATTTATTAAAAATGTTCGAGTCAAGGTTAAACGCGAACGAACCCCTAAAAGACGACTCTTTTATAACTTTGGTAAAACACTTAGAAAACGGGCGATAAAACTCGGAGTATAATATTGGTTCGTAACGATCAACCTTAGAACTCATATGACTTAACTATGTCCCAAGTATAAGTGCAGTGACATGTCGTATTAACGAACGAATGTCGGGTCGGATCAGTGATAATAAGTAATCCACTAAAAGGGGTATAACGAGATAACTCGAGAACATGTTTCGATTTAAGTATAACTTAACTTTTAATATGTTAAGTGATTAATCCCGAATGCCTTGGCTATTTATAGATCACCAAGCTGAACCGGGACCCGCTACCACTACCCCTTACCGTACTCGACTACCAGGCAAGTTTCAATTCCCTTCTTTTAGGCTGTTGTTGTGATTGAATAAATATATATATATGATTGCTGATATACATATGCCATTGCATGCATGCCTACTTTCAAGTTGAATTGATATACTTGTTCCCTGAAGGTTATTGTTGGCTTATAAGCTAGATAGTTATATATCAGTTATAAGCCGGTTATTGTAAGACCCTCATAGAAGGGCGTATACATCTTATTAATCAAATATAGACCGGGAGTCAATATTCCTTGATATATCGAGATTACCTCGGAAGAAAATATTTAAGTAAATATTTTCTATTATTCAGGCGACGAATACTATTTGAATATTCGGTCGAGATTATTTATTTAATGATCCTTACTTCAAATAATTATTTGAACGTAACTATTCAACGAATAATATTTCTCAATATTCATTCAGAGTCGAATTGATTATCGACTATTATTTCGAATATTCTTCTAAAGATGAGACTATTAAATGAATATTAATTGGATATTCTTTTAGAATATTATTTTATTAAATAAATATTACTTTTGAATATTCATTTAAGATATTAAATACTTGATGAATATTATTTTAATATTCATCTGAAGCTTGATTTAATTATCGAATATTATCTCGAATATTCCTTAAGGCTTGGATTACTAAATGAATATTACTTGATATTCATTTAGGATATTATTCATTAAATGAATATTACTTTTGAATACTCATTTAAATTCCTACTTAATTATGAATATTACCTTAAATATTCTTTTCAGGTCTTATTAATTAATGAATATTGTTTTGAATATTCATTTAAATATTTATTTATTCAATAAATATTCTCCCTGATATTTCTTCAGGGATTATTTTGGGAAATACTCTGATTAAAGATATTATTTCATATTCCCAAATATTCTTTAAATATTTTAACTCAATAAATATTCTCTGAATATTTATTCCATACTTAGAATAATCTCGATAAGGTATATCTTCTTCGATTATTACAGAAAATATTTCGAAGTCATATTATTATTAATCTTATATCAAGAAAGGTTCTCAGACATCATTCTTCTTTGAGTCTATCTCCTTAATAATAAGGGAACCTTACTTGGAAAATGTTATTTATCTTGTCGACTTCCCGGTCATAAAGTATTCCCTTCACTCGCAACTCGGGTGCTGTTGACTTATTAAGTCGTTGCTTACCTTCTCATCTTTCGAGGGGTAAGATTACTGGAACAAGTTGATATCCGTTACCAAGTAATAGCTTGGGAGTTATTGGTAAATTTTCCTTTCCAACTAGATACGACTACTTTGTGGAGTCTTATCAACAAGTATTATACTTGGGGAAAGGGGGACGAACGTTACATTCAGAATCATGAATTCTATTTGAACTAGGAGTCGTGTAAGAGGCCGAGTAGCGCCGGTCCATCCCCTTTGGCCCAACCGTTGGCCGGGGAGAGCTAGTAAGGCGGTATACAAGTAAAGCCGTCAGTTCTTCCTTCTACCGGTAGTAAATCTAAATTGAGCTGTACGATCTCGACTGATCATCAAGATTGGAACAGCGGGCGCGGTGAATACTCCATCATTGGTTCATCATCCAAATTTATTTATTTCCTGCAACATGATTACTGTTGGCAGAGTTGGAAAAGTGTCATAACTGGAATTGCAACCTTTTCTTGCAAGTTCCTCTTCTTAATAACAATAAGAATATCTCGCTTACTTTGATGTAGCAGATATTTCTTCAAACAAATACTTTCAGTTACCTTGTAACTTCATCGTTCATAATATACTGGCATCATTTCCGTAAATGCATGGCATATGGTTTAAAAGATAGCTTTGAACTGTTTTAAATTATCGTTCAGTTATATATTTGTTGGTGGGCTTTCGCTCACCCTTGCTTTGTTTATATTATGTCACAACAACAGCTAGGACAGATGGCTCGCGTCAGGCGCACTCGGCGCAAGCAGGTTACCCGACCCACCGGACTACCCGCTGAGATGCTAGCCGCCATTGCTGAGGCAGCATAGTTAGACAGCTTTTGTTTCCTGTTTAACTATATGTATAATTAATGTAATTAACGGCAAAACTTTTAAACCTATGATGTTATCCTTTTGGGATTGTAATAACTTTTATTCGTAAACCCTTTAATGTAAGACTTGTTTCAATTTCATCTCTGGGACTATAACTGTTGTGTGTGTGTGAGTGGTAATTATTGTGGGGTCACAGCATGTGATTTATTTATTGTGGACTCAAGTCAAGTATTATGAATGGATGTAAGACCGTAACCACCAGATCCCTGACCCCGGATCTGGGGGTGTTACAGAGATGGTATCAGAGCGAGAGTTATATATCCCAAGAGATGATACGACGTTATATAATAATAAATTCAATAATATAATAAGAACCCTTGCCAGGTTCACCTAAAACCCTTACGGGAACTTTTTAAGTATCATGATAGTAACATAGTTCGTCTTGTGTAGGCGAGCGACTTGTCGGCCCAGGAGGCAGTTGCGAGACAGCATGATGAGGACATGTTCCGGACTAGGGACCCATACTATGAGCACTTGCCTGAGGAGGATACTGAGCCTGAGGAGGAGGACGCTGAGGAGGTCCAGGTTGAGGCTGATACTGATGTGATCGAGTCTGAGGAGGAGGACCCTGAGGAGGTCCAGGATGATGCTGACACAGATGTTGTTGAGATTGAGGGGGAGGAGGACCCGGAGGGGATCCAGACAGGACAGGATGCTGAGTTAGTGGTTGAGGATGATGATTATTGGGTTGTGACTGAGATCAGGACTTTGGGAGATGACACTGACATGACCACGGATCAGGTGGTGCCGGTAGATGAGGGTGTTGAGGGAGATATAGATGAGCCAGTAGTTGGTGCTGTAGGGAGTTCTGGACTTTTTGTGCCACTCCTCCCTATTGAGAGAGCCCCTACCCCACCACCACTACCTGTGAGCCCGTACCCCGACGAGTTTGAGGAGCTTACCCCAGAGCCCCAGCAGACAGAGACTGCCGCTCAAGCTGAGCCATCCACCCCACCTCATGCCCCGATAGGAGGAGTCCCAGTATGTGTTCACAACTTGATTGTGAACGGGCTTTATAGAGAGTTGTCTGTGGCAGATGCCAGGTTGGCAGAGTCTAGGAGTGAGTTAGCAGCAGAGAGAGCCGCCCGGATGAGGTTGCAGGGCAGGAGGACTATCAGTGACAGAGTTGGGTATAGGGCTGTGACCCGCATCGAGCTGAGGGCTCGGGTGAGGGTGCGGCAGTTGCCTACTGATGGGCATGGTAGGGTAGACAGAGCAGAGGCTGAGGAGGTTTTCCGCATCGCCATGGGGAGGGTTCGGAGGATGTTTCGTCGTGGCGGCTGATTTCAGATGTAGTGATGCAGTGGTCTAGTTGTCTAGTCATGTACGGACATAGTAGTGCCGGCTTTTGTAGGGATGGTTTTCTTGTACTTGTTTTCCCTTTTTGCAGACTAGACAGATAGACAGCATATTTCACTTTTGACTTGTTGTTGCTGTTAGGATGGCTGTACTTTAAACTATCGTTGTAACTCGGATGTTGTACCTTTTCGGTACCTGGTATATATTTGTTTCCATTTCAGTCATTACAATTTTGTTAGGATGTGATCACGAGTTTATTAGCATATGTATTACTTTTCGATTAAGTTGCCATGAGATATAAAACTGTGGGATTTTAAACCCAATCATGTAAAGAATTGTGCAAGGAAAAATCCTTTAAAATAGATAAGTGAACCTAATGTATAATTTTCCAAATTTTCAGTAAAATGCCTCCAAGACGAATGGGCACTAGGGCTAACCCCCGCGAATCTACTGACCAAAAGAGTCACAACCAACACGAGGAAAACCGTGAAAGTAGTGAGGAACAAGATCAGGACTATAATGAGCAAGAAGATTCCCAGTATGGAGCAGAGGATGAACCTCTGTACTCTGAAGAATTTGAAAGGGAAATAGAGGGTGGAGGAACTGAAGTAGAACAAGAAGGGGAGAACCAGGGCGGAAACCCCATGGGCCAGTTTATGGATCTACTTAGGCAGAATTTGAACCAATACCCCCAACCACCACCAAGCAACAACACTTTAGTGGCAAATTCCTTTAGGGCCTTTAAGTCCCTTAAGCCCCCAGAGTTCCACGGATCGGCTGATCCCGTTGAGGCGAGGGCCTGGATCAAAGAAATGGAAAAGTCTTTTGAGATTCTAAGTATCAGTGAGGCTCAGAAGACTGTTTTTGCTACTTACCTACTAAAGGGAGAGGCCAATTATTGGTGGGAAGCCAAGAAAAACATGGAGACTGATGCTGTCATAGCCTGGGAAAGGTTCAAACAATTATTCCTGGAGAAGTACTTCCCGAAGTTCATGAAGACCCAGATGGAACTTAAGTTTTTGGAACTGAAATAGAACAATATGTCAGTGGCAGACTATGAGGCCAAATTTACTGAGCTATCGAGATTTGTGCCAGAGTTTGTAGACACAGAAGAGAAGAAAGCTAACAGGTTTCAACAAGGGCTGAAGCAGTGGATCCAGAATAGGGTGGCTGTTTTAGAGATTACAGATTATGCCACCTTGGTGCAGAAGGCAACCATTGTGGAGGCTGGTAGTGATCAGATGCAGAGAGAGAGAGAGAAAGGGGGGATAAAGAGAAAGCATGTTAGTATGGGCGGAAGATCCGGTGGAGGAAAATCCCCAACCAAGTTCAATCGAGGAGCGGTTTCCCTACCAGGGAGGAATGTAGGGTTTAAACCATCTGCGAGTGTAAGTGTGAGCCAGGGCGGCCATCAATCAGGAATGTCCCGTTCCAACCCTTCTCGACCTCCATTGCCATTGTGTGCTACTTGTGGGAAGAGGCACTCCGGGGTGTGCAACCTGAAGCAGATAAACTGTTATAAGTGTGGGCGAGCTGGGCATTATGCTACCGCTTGCACCACGGTCATCCCTAACAGCACAACCTGTTTCCAGTGTGGACAACGAGGGCACATGAGGAAGGATTGCCCAAAGAGCAAACCAGCAGCATCAGGAGCAAGCAAGGTTGCCTCAAATAGGCCACCAATTGCTAGGACTTTCAATATGTCAGTACAAGATGCCGTGAGGGACACAGATGTGATAGCAGGTACTTTTTCTCTCAATTCAGTCAGTGCAAATGTCTTATTTGATTCAGGA
The DNA here is from genome assembly GCA_036435485.1 of Saposhnikovia divaricata. Lineage (NCBI taxonomy): Eukaryota > Viridiplantae > Streptophyta > Magnoliopsida > Apiales > Apiaceae > Saposhnikovia > Saposhnikovia divaricata. The sequence continues at coordinate 128,080,432 of CM071594.1, read as the reverse complement.
GCAACTAAGTCTTTTATATCTAGAGATTTTGCGCATAAGTTGAAACTTAAAACCCAGCAACTAAGAGATTCCTTACAAGTAGAAATAGCTAATCAGGAAATAATACCGGTTAATCAAATTCACCCCGATTGTAAGCTAGAAATAGGAGGACGATCCTTCTATGTCGATTTAATTCCTTTTAAGCTAGGGGAATTCGATGTCATTTTGGGTATGGATTGGTTGTCTCGCAATGATGCGCGGATAGATTGTAAAGGGAAAAAGGTTAAGTTGAAAACCCCAGGGAAGAAAGAAATAGTGTTTAAGGGGATGCGACAGACCCAGAAAATTCTGACCATGGCGCAAACCAAGAGATTGTTACGAAAAGGGAACGAGGCTTATTTAGCCTACGTTATAGATACTCAGAAGGAAGTGCCAAGATTGCAAGACATTCTGGTAGTTAATGAGTTCGAGGACGTGTTCCCACAAGATCTTCCCGGACTACCACCTGATAGGGTAATTGAGTTTGCCATCGAATTAGCCCCGGGGACGGCGCCGGTTTCGAAGGCCCCGTACCGACTAGCCCCAGTAGAAATGAAGGAGCTAGCTAAACAATTACAGGAATTGTTGGATAAGGGCATGATAAGGCCCAGTGTGTCGCATTGGGGCGCACCAGTGTTGTTTGTTAAGAAAAAGGATGGAAGTATGAGGTTATGCATCGACTACAGAGAATTGAACAAGCTAACCATAAAGAATAAGTATCCATTGCCCAGGATAGACGATTTGTTTGACCAGCTAAGAGGAGCTGAATACTTCTCTAAGATTGATTTGAGAACAGGATATCACCAACTGAAGATCAAACCTGAAGATATCCCGAAGACTGCATTCCGCACCAGATACGGACATTATGAGTTCTTAGTTATGTCATTTGGATTGACCAACGCCCCAGCAGCCTTCATGGACCTAATGAATAGAGTGTTCAAGGAATATTTGGACCAATTTGTGATAGTTTTCATTGATGATATTCTCATCTACTCAAAGACAGAGGCAGAACACGCTGAACATTTAAGGATAACCTCAGAAATACTCAGGAAAGAGCAGTTATATGCCAAGTTCTCCAAGTGTGAGTTTTGGAAAAATGAGGTACAATTCTTAGGGCACGTGATCAATAGAGAAGGAGTGTTGGTTGACCCCTCCAAGATAGAAGCAGTTTCAAACTGGGAACGGCCAACTACTCCAACCGAGGTGAGGAGTTTCATTGGACTGGCCGGATATTACAGGAGATTTGTCCAAGACTTTGCGAAAATCGCAGCTCCATTAACTCGACTTACCCGTAAAACCGAGAAATTTGAATGGACTGAGAAATGCGAGAAGAGTTTCCAAGAGTTAAAGAAGAGGCTGGTGACAGCCCCAGTGCTGGCATTACCTGATGGAAAAGGAGATTTCGTGATTTACAGTGATGCTTCGCATAAAGGACTGGGATGCGTGCTTATGCAGCACGGCAAGGTAATAGCGTATGCGTCTAGGCAATTGAAGGATTATGAAGTCAGATATCCCACGCATGATCTAGAACTAGCAGCCATAGTCTTCGCTTTAAAGATTTGGAGACACTACCTGTATGGGGAAAAATGCGAGATTTACACAGACCATAAGAGCCTCAAATACATTTTCACTCAGAAAGAGCTTAACATGCGCCAGAGGAGATGGTTAGAGTTAATCAAGGATTACGACTGTGAAATTCGCTATCACCCGGGCAAAGCCAATGTGGTGGCTGACGCCCTTAGTCGGAAAGAGAAGCTCAAGATGATAACTTCAGAGAAAGAGCTAGTGAAGGATTTTGAGAAGTTGGAAATCGAGGTTAAGTTACCTGGAGAGGGCCAAGAAAAGTTGATGGAAATTAGAATCCAACCTCCATTGCTAGAAAAGATTAGACTGTGCCAGGAACGGATGATGGAGGAAGAAAAGAACTCCACAGAAGAGCTAATGACCGGGGAGGAAATTAAGTGCGAAAGAGACAAGGAAGGGATCATGAGGTACACATACAGGATATGGATCCTAAACGTTCAGGAACTCAAGAATGAGATTTTAAATGAGGCACACAACTCAAGATACTCAGTGCACCCCGGTAGCACCAAAATGTATAGGGATTTGAAGGAGTATTACTGGTGGCCCAATATGAAAAAGGACGTAGCAGAGTGGGTAAGCAGATGCTTGACCTGCCAACGAGTGAAGGCAGAGCACCAGAAACCCAGCGGACTTCTACATCCCTTAGAGATTCCAGAATGGAAATGGGAACATATAGCCATGGATTTCGTAGTAGGTTTACCAAGGACCAAGGCTAATCATGACGCCATATGGGTAATTGTAGATTGACTGACGAAATCGGTTCACTTTCTCTCGATCAAGGAAAGGTACACGGTCGACAGACTAGTGGACATCTACTTAAAAGAGATAGTGGCGCGACATGGAGTCCCAGTCGCGATAGTATCCGATCGAGATCCTAGATTTAACTCCAGGTTTTGGAGAAGCTTTCAAGAATGTGTAGGGACCCGGCTGAACATGAGCACAGCCTACCACCCCCAGACAGATGGGCAAAGTGAAAAGACCATCCAAATGCTAGAGGATATGTTGAGAGTCTGCGCGATAGACTTCAAGGGAAGTTGGGATGATCACTTGCCATTGGTTGAGTTCTCCTATAATAACAGTTATCATTCAAGCATTGGGATGCCACCTTATGAGGCCCTTTATGGAAGAAAATGTCGATCTCCCTTGTATTGGGATGAAGTTGGAGAGCGAAAGATGCTCGGGCCCGAAGTGGTCCAACGAACTAAAGATGCAGTAGATCTAATCAGAGGACGGTTGGTAGCAGCCCAGGATCGACAAAAGAAATATGCCGACTTAGCTCGGAAAGGCAAGGAATACGAAGTAGGGGACCTAGTGTTCTTGAAAGTGTCACCTTGGAAAGGTTTAATGAGATTTGGGAAGAAAGGAAAGCTGAGTCCCAGATACATTGGACCATTTGAGATCCTGAGGCGGATTGGGGAACTAGCTTATGAGCTCGCATTGCCCCCGAATCTACAGCAGGTGCACAATGTGTTCCATGTTTCGATGCTGAGAAAGTATAATCCGGATGCTAAGCATATTGTCGAGTATGAGCAATTGGACATGCAACCAGACCTGACCTATGTGGAGCAACCTGTGGAAATCATAGACCGGAAAGAACAAGTGCTCCGAAACAAGGTCATTCAGCTAGTCAGAGTTTTGTGGCAGAACCACAATGTAGAAGAATCCACCTGGGAACTTGAAAGCGCAATGCAAGAGAAGTACCCCCACTTGTTTTCAAACTGATTCCGGGACGGAATCCTTTTAAGGAGGGGAGACTGTAAGAACCCAGATTTTGGGTGGAATTAAAACTTTTATGTATTTAATGATGTAAGAATGAATAGTGGATATGGCTACAATGTAATAATTGATATTTGGGAAAGAATGAATGGAATTCGACTTTATTATGTTTATGTCTTGAAGAATGCTAAAGGGTGACAACATAGGTAAGAATAATCTATCTCCTAAGGGAATAAGATATGGCAACTTCAAGCAAGAGAATACTCTCATGTCATCCAGATCGATAACGATTAATCCAGTAGTTCCGTAAAAAGGTTAAAGAACGATCGAAAGAGAATACGGACAATTATACAACCCTAAGAGAACAAGTAAAGAATACAGAATGAATAGTGTTTTGGTGGGAGTACATAATAATATGAGACGACACTATATAGAAGTATTCGGAACGGATTTCCGAGTTCGTATTAGTGATCCAGGGGGAAAATAAGTGTATGTAAAAGCTGTCGGATTCTGAAAAACCGCACTTTTATTTTCTCCGAGAGTTCCCTGGACACTGATAGCCTTAAGTATTTAACGAATGGATTAAAGGAATATATAATGGAAAGTTAGAATGAAAGATGGAGAATGAAAGTATTAATATTAAAGAGGATTCCCGGTAAACCCTAATTAGAAATCCGTGAAATATTCTCACGAACGATCAATCGAAACGGGTAATAACCGGACACAGAAACAAGCAGAGAAAGCAAGAGTCTTGTGCAAGCTACTAGTATAAATGTCTAGTAACTAAACTAGAAGCAAGGAACTAGCACCTTAGAGGAAGAACTAAGTACTTAGCAAGTAACTACCTAGTTAAGCTTTAACCACCATAAAACCAACACATGTCTTGCCATTTTGTAACACCCCCAGATCCGGGGTCCGGGATCCGGTCGTTACGGTCTCCAATTCTGTCCACAATACTTGAACTTACCTCAACATAAAATAATATACATCTTTATGATCCAACACAACAATATAAAACACACCCGTTATAGTCCCAGAGATGAAATCAGAGTAACAATCAAATTTTATTAATCACATTATGAGTTTTTACAATCCAAAAGAATTTCAATATAAATACATACTCTTTGCCATCCATTTACATAAGTCATACTAGACCATATACTTGGTACTGAAATAATAAATCTATCCTACCAATAGCTGTCTCTTTGGCTCTGGTAGTCTCATCGTCCTCGCCAGCGTCGAGTGCGCCTTGTGCGAGTCATCTGGTCTAGCTGTTGTTGTGATATAATAATAAAGCAAGGGTGAGCAATAGCCCACCAACAATAATATATAACTGAATGATAATATATAACAGTTCAAAAGTATCTTTCAAACCATATGCCATGCATTTACGGAAATGATGCTAGTATAATATGAACGATGAAGTTACGAGGTAACTCAAAGTATTTGTTTGTAGAAATATCTGCTACATCAAAAGTAAGCGAGATATTCTCATTGCCATTAAAAGAGGAACTTGCATGAAAAGATTGCAATTCCAGTTATGAACACTTTTCCAGCTCTGCCAACAGTAATCATGTTGCAGGAAATAAATAAGTTTGGATGATGAACCAATGATGGAGTATTCACCGCGCCCGCTGTTCCAATCTTGATGATCAGTCGAGATCGTACAGCTCAAATTAGATTTACTACCGGTAGAAGGAAGAACTGACGGCTTTACTTATCTACCGCCTTACTAGCTCTCCCCGGCCAACGGTTGGGCCAAAGGGGATGGACCGGCGCTACTCGGCCTCTTACACGACTCCTAGTTCAAAAAGAATTCATGATTCTGAATGTAACGTTCGTCCCCCTTTCCCCAAGTATAATACTTGTTGATAAGACTCCACAAAGTAGTCGTATCTAGTTGGAAAGGAAAATTCACCAATAACTTCCAAGCTATTGCTTGGTAACGAATATCAACTTGTTCCAACCATCTTACCCCTCGAAAGATGAGAAGGTAAACAACGACTTAATAAGTAAATAGCACCCGAGTTGCGAGTGAAGAGAATACTTTATGACCGGGAAGTCGACAAGATAATTAACATTTTCCAAGTAAGGTTCCTTATTATTAGGGAGATAGACTCAAAGAAGCATGATGTCTGAGAACCTTTCTTGATATAAGAGTAATAATAATATGACTCCGAAATATTTTTCGTAATAATCGAAGAAGATAAACCTTATTGAGGTTATTCTAAGTATGGAATAAATATTCAGAGAATATTTATTAAATTAAAAATATTTAAAGAATATTTAGGAATATGAAAGAATATCTTTAATCAGAGTATTTTTCAAAATAATCCCTGAAGAAATATCAGGAGAATATTTATTGAATAAATAAATATTTAAATGAATATTCAAAATAATATTCATTAATTAATAAGGCCTGAAAGGAATACTTAAGATAATATTCATAATTAATTAGGAATTTAAATGAATATTCAAAAAGTAATATTCATTTAATGAATAATATTCTAAATGAATATCAAGTAATATTCATTTAGTAATCCAAGCCCTAAAAGAATATTCGAGATAATATTCGATAAATAAATCAGGCTTCAGATGAATATTTAAAATAATATTCATCAAGTAATTAATATCTTAAATGAATTTTCAAAAGTAATATTTATTTAATAAAATAATATTCCAAATGAATATCCAAATAATATTCATTTAGTAGTCTCATCTTTAGAAGAATATTCGAAATAATAATCGATAATCAATTCGACTCTGAATGAATATTGAAAAATATTATTCGTCGAATGGTTACGTTCAAATAATTATTTGAAGTAAGGATCGTTAAATAAATAATCTCGAACGAATATTCAAATAATATTCGTCGCCCAAATAATAGAAAATATTTACTTAAATATTTTCCTCCGAGGTAATCTCGATATATCAAGAAATATTGACTCCCGGTCTATATTTGATGAATAAGATGGATACGCCCTTCTATGAGGGCCTTACAATAACCGGCTTATAATTGATACGTTAGCTATCTAATTTATAAGCCAATAAACAATCAGGGAACAAGCATAACGATATAACTTGAAAGTAGGCATGCATGCTATGGCATATGTATAACAGAAAACATATATATATATATATATATATATATATATATATATATATATATATATATATATATATATATATATTCAATCACAACAACAGCCTAAAAGAAGGGAAATTGAAACTTGCGTGGTAGTCGAGTACGGTAAGGGGTAGTGGTAGCGGGTCCCGGGTCAGCTTGGTGATCTATAAATAGCCAAGTCATTCGGGATTAATCACTTAACATTTTAAAAGTTAAGTTATACTTAAATCGAAACACGTTCTCGAGTTATCTCGTTATACCCCTTTTAGTGGATTCCTTTTATCATCGATCCGACCCGACATTCGTTCGTTAATACGACATGTCACTGTACTTACACTTGGGACATACTTAAGTCATACAAGTTCTAAAGTCGATCGTTACGAATCAATATTATACTCCGAGTTTTATCGCCTGTTTTCTAAGTGTTTTACCGAAGTTATAATCAAGCGGGTTTTTAGGGGTTCGTTCGCGTTTAACTTTGATTCCAACATTTTTATAAAATCGGAAAACGATCCGTTTCACATGAGGTTTTCTCTCACACCTTCCTTTTTACCTATATTATTTAATTACCAAAATTCGCCACTGACTTACGTAATTTACGAGGGTTCAATTTCAGTTACGAATTCTCGTTTACGGTTTCGAACTACTTTTAGTATATCGGCCATAACTCCTAAACCGTAAGTCGGAATGTTTCGATTCTTGTGCCAAAACGATCTATGGCTCGAGATCTACAAAGGCATGTCATTTATTCATCAAGGCAAGAAACTCATCCTAACTGTTATGCACGGTTTTCTATAGGTTAACGAAAATCGGGCATTACGACGGCTATAACTCGGATATTTCCAAAATCAAAACCCTCCAAATAATCATTCAATCCACCACCAACACTCATGGGCACTATTTATCATCTCCCTCACTGTCTCAACAGGTCTTGGAGCCACCAAACATATATTAATCTTTTTATAACACCCACACAACATACATGTTCTAAATCATGAATACAAGCCATAAACATTATCAAATCTCATCTAAAACTCCATTAAAACTCAAATAAAAGACTAGGGTTCTTGAAGTTTATACCTTCCTTGGAGTATGTAAGACCTTAATAAACCTTGATCAATCCTTAGAACACCTTAACAAAGCTTGGATCATCCAAATAAAACAAGAAATCAAAGATTAGATCTTGAAAACACTATTCATCATCACTTTGATGATTTTTGAAAACTATGCTAGAGATGGAATTTGAAGCTCAAATTTCTAGGAGATCATGTTGATATAGTAAGGAACTTACATGATTTATTTCATGGCCATTGAAGGTCAAGAGGTTGGACTTTGATTTTGCTAAAAAGGAGCAGATTTTTTTTTGCTCTTCATGGATTTCTTGGCTTTGCTTCCTTTGTTTTGCTTTATGCCTAAATAATTTTAATACTTGGCATATATCTTGGATGCATCCTTTACTTTTGTGTTGTTAGCTTGCTAGTGGTCCAAGTGTTGCCCTTCTATTGGTCCACTTGTTGGCACCACATTAAGCATACCCTTTTTGGCACAAATGCAACTTCATCACTACAATTGTAGTTGACTTACATGAAAGTCACTTTGCTTACCCTTACTCCATCCACTTGCACATGTTTGTCTCTTGGTTCTCCGCTTGATTCTTTGTCCGGTTATTACTCAATTCATTGATCGTTCGAAGGAATATCTCGAAGATTTCTAATTAGGGTTTTACCGGAAACCATCTTACCATTTATACTATCATTCTCAATTCTCTTTAATAATTCTTGAATCCAAATTCCTTAAATCTCTTCAATAAACCCTTAAGTCTTTAAGTGTCCAGGAAATTCTTGGGGAAAATAAAAGTACTATTTTTCAGAATCCGACAGCTTTTACATACACTTATTTTCCCCCTGGATCACTAATACGAACTCGGAAATCCGTTCCGAATACTTCTATATAGTGTCGTCTCATAATATTCCTAAATCCATCAAAATCACTATTCATCCATTTTTCTTTACTCATCCTCTTAGGGTTGTACAATTGTCCCTAATCTCTTTCAATCGTTCCTTAACCTTTTTACGGACCTACTGGACCAATAACAGATATCGATTTGGATGACATGGGAATAATCTTCTCCTTTAGAATTATCAAATCTCAACTCCCTAGGAGATAGATAATTCTTATCTAAAGTGTCAACCAATAGTATTCTTCATGGCATATAAACATTTGAATCCAAATCTATTCCTTTCATTCATTATCTCAATCGTTACATCGTAGTCGTAATCACTATTCACCATTACCTCAGTACATAATAAAAAGTTTTAATTATATCCAAAATTTGGGGTTCTTACAGTCTCCCCTCCTTAAAAGGATTCCGTCCCGGAATCAGGTAGGAAACAAAGAGTCGTTTGCCTGTCGTTCACTTTTTAGCTTCCCGGTCAATTCTTAGTCGTTCTACCCTTTCTCAGCACATCTTCTAGTGCTACCATCCATACTTTATCCTTTATCCATCAACGTTGTCGCTTTTCGTACCACACACTATCCGGGTTATGCTCTTACTCAATCTTATCCTTTTTGATACCTGCAGTAACATTGGTATCACTATCATACTGCGAATTCGGAGGTAACCTCTTTCGTACTGTGCATTTCCTGATCGCTTTAATCTTCGCAATCTCGATAAATATAGAGAAGTGGAAAGATTTATTGAGAGATCACTATGATCAATGAACATTTGTTATATTGCATAGTTAGTACAAAAAGGGGGCCAGCCTTTAGTACTTGACAAGCAATTAAACAAGTTATGGTATTCCACTTAGACTTCTATCACATAGACAGATAGTCACGTAGCAGTACCTCCCCTCCTTAAAGGGTTGTTCTTCTCAATTCATAAAGAAGATGAATAAAAGAGAAGAAAAGAAAAGAATTCTAAAGGATTATAGAAAGTTTTCATGATTGTAAAATATCATACTCAGAATTTACCTCTGAACTGTAGAGGTTCATCAAAGAAGAAATTAATCATAATTATATCCAATACTATTTGATCACAATCTCATGAGTCAACATATCTTGCTGCTTTGTCCATTATTCTATGGACAAATACTCTTGTTCAATCTTAGCGATACTCACATTCGGGAAATCCTTCAACCTTTCAGGTTAAATCTTAGATTTCTCACTTGACATCATTATTACTGACATCCCATATCAAGTTACTAGCTCTTTCATAACTATAATATTAACACTATCAGGCTGTCATCCTGAGAATTCATTAGAAAACCCATTCATTAATCCATTCATAACATTCCTTGCATCTCATTCCATAGTTGCTTTCCCTGCCTTTTCTTTATCAATCACATCCTTCTTATTATCTGATTCTTACTCACTTCTATTATTTACTTTCACCTTCATCTCTTTATTGAGACACCTTTTGCACTTGGTACCTCCTTATCGGTATTCCGTCACATTTACTCTATAATCATCACGTTATTCCAATTTAAACTTTCCGAAATGAATCTGGCCCGATCCCTTTAACTTAGATTCAATATAATCTACTTCTGCCAACCTTGTTTCTCATCACTTGTTCTTTTCTATCCGTGGTTTTCCACACGTTGTCTTTCATAAGTCAGACCAGGTCGTATATCTATCGGCTCGTGCTCTTATCATCTATCGAGCATCTGCATTTTACTGGCGTAGCCTTGCCACATGAAAACCCGTTATGACCGTGCAATAAGTTTTGGGGGTAAGGCTGGCTCGAATACCACCGTCCGAACACTTTTAAACTCTCAGGTAGCCTAATAAGTCTCGGGCTCAACTACCCTTCCCTCCAAGTCTTATTAATTCTTTCCACGGGAATATCTTTAACATCTTGAATCATCAACCTCATATTCTCTATCTTGTTTGCGCAGAAGTACACTAACACAAACTTGCTTGTCATTCATCAACATGCCACTTAGCTCATTAATAGCAGCACTTTCTTTATCTTTACGTTGTCATCTACTTTCTTAGAAGAATCACCATCGCTTATTGCTTACGTAGTGCCTTAATAGCTAACCGTACGGGTTTCAATCCTTTAGGGAGACAAAGTATTCACTATTCCTTATCCATAAGGAACACTTCCTGAACTCGATGTAGATATTACATGAAGTAGATAAAATTGCAGAAGAGTTTCAAGCATCGCAGCTAAGTCAGGTTGATGAAACTATCACTCATGCATCTTCCATAAAAGACTGGAAACTTAATGGTTTACTTCGTCAATTTTTGTATCATGGTCCTGGTTTGCCTCAAAGCGGGACCTTCTAAGGTATGTAATATGCTTAAGACCCATCAGGAATCGAATCTTTACTTAAACTATTATTACCGTCGATTCTTGCACATTCATCAGAAGGAATGTAAATTCCTTCACTCCGATATGACCTTCAAGGTCCTGTCCAAATATCATTTTGTTTCTTCGGTATGAACATTGTAATTATTCTTCTATACTTAGACTGTCGACCACCTCATTGGCCTTTCCTGATAATAATAATTCCTTGTAATCCATGTTTTCTGGATACATTCCAACTCAAACTTTTCTACCTTATTCCCATCACTGTTGGGTGAAAGCATTCTCCCTTAAGCTCTGCTGAAGGAGAAAAATATATCTATCAGTCTTTTTCCATAAGTCATTGCTTCCACCTACCCGTGGGAACTTTATCACGTTTATTCCCAATCCTACTTAGGATACTTCTTTTCTTAGTTCTTTCCTTATCTTAGGATAATCCCAACCTTTATAGGTTCAATCCATACTTCCTCAGGGTTTCATATATGCCTCATCTGGCATTATTGTTACTATGTCATACATTCCTTACCAAACTTCCATTTTGAAGTTCGGAATATTACCTTTTTTCCTTGTAAGGTTTCTTAGGTCATCCTCATCATTCCTCCTGTATTTTCTGGGTACAGGGTATATCAAAACGTCATTGATCAATACTTTAATAATTCTGTCTATGTTCTTTCCAGAACTCTCTTTTTAATGATCCTTACCGGTCATTGTTGCCTTAGCAAGTCCAACTCATATCATCTGAATTCATAATATCGTTATTAGGGTTAATGCCATCCCTTGTGCATTCCCAAGGGTTTGTCTTAATTTATGGATATCCTATCCTTAATTCAACTGCCAAGGAATTCTTGCATCCTATATTTGGCAATCAGATCATGTATCCCTAATAAGGGTGTCTTTTCAATCATTCTCATTTGATAATCGATTGGTAACTTAATGCCACCCTCTTCTTTCAGATAGTTATCAGCCTATTTGGCCTTCCAAAAGGCAATGTATGCCTATCTGCTCTCTTACAAAACTTGGTAATGGTAGCAAGGATGTTTTGGAAGATATTGGTCGAGTTCAACGTGAATCTTTTAGTACTCATCGTTCTTCTCAAAGGTACTTGCCTTATAAAAAATTTCTACAGCATACTGATCCATCTCTGACCATTTCTATACTCTCTTCATAAACCTTCGTTGTTTACTTTCCTTAGTCATAATATATTCATGGTATTCATGATACCCTAACATCATACATCTCAAGTCATTACACTTCCATTTTTTTTTTCGTAATCTTGGACGATCATATACACATGAATCACTTTAGTACGGGTGACCCCATTCCAAAAGTCTAGTAAATTCCCAATCCAAACATGGGTTGCAAAGGGATCAGTAAAAGATTCCTACAATCTCATTAATATTTCCGTTATATCAGAAGCCCTTACATTCGGTGCTTACTTAGAAGCAACCCTGCTTTGTCCTTTCATTGCTGGTCTAGTCACTTGATAGTCCTTTGTGACTTGGCCTCAACTGGCCTCACTAAAATAAAAATATATGATTTTAGGGGTTGGCTAATAGCATTACTTTTCTAGCAATTGCTGGCATAGTGCCTTCTTCTTTGATACTTTTCTACCTTTCCAAAATTTACTTCATATAAGTCTTAATCGGCTACTCAGCGCCGTCTCCGGTCACCTTTCCTCTATTTTTATCTTTTCAACTATTCTTATCACTCCCACGTGCCCCACAAACTTACCATTCCTGGCATAACAGCCTTTTCAATTAAGTCAATCCCGGAGTTTCTCAGTCCGGCTGGTTTCTTACTTACATTTCCTATTTTCGTCCAATCTCACTTCATCATTGTATTTCTACAATCAATCGCGATAACCAGGGTCTGTCCACCAACCCATATAGCGGTTACTTTACCCAATTCACGGGGTTCGCCCCATTTATACTCTCTTCCATGATGTTCTCTGATAATCAGAAAGACAAGGTTTGCCAAAATTTGTTGAAATTCTTCCCAGAATTAGGGAAATTTTGGTCAATCTATCCATCTACTGGTAACATTAAGGAGACCGATTTCGAAACCTGAAGAATAGTTTAATGAACCTCCAAGCAGGTAGAACCGTAGGCAGTCATAATTAACGAAATAATCATCATCAGGTTGGAAGTTTAACCCCTGGAGAGGAACCAATTATATATATCCCTTATAAGGGAATCAACAGTTTTAAACTGAAACTTGTCGCAACGTCCTGATGCCTATACGTCCTAATACCTATACGTCCTGATATTCAATATTACCAAATTTCAGTCTATCTGACTACTAGTCTCAGAAGGAACATTACCGTCGGAGTTGGTTGTCCCACGAAATTGGCACTACTAAGGCCATCCGATCTGGTGGACCGCGCTGTTCGAATGCATTCGCAAGTACTTTGTCGTGCTGCGCAAGCACACATCATAATCCTTTATGCGAAGCGTCGTTGGAAGCACAAAGTCTCCTTTTTTCCATTAAGCAATGCCAACTCTTGGTCATTACCAATTTCATTTTTTTGCTCCAGGAAGATTTTCTCACATTTTTCTCTTTAACTACTGATCAAATTACTTGATCCATTACAATTCCGCGTCGGAGTAAACTTAAGGTAACTACTATAATTCATTCAAAGAAAAGAAAGAATTTAATATTCCTCTGAATCACATGCATCTAACATTTCTGGTTCATCATTTTACTGAGTTGAAATTAACCCTATACTCAGTCGCTGGCAGTAGTCTCATTACGAGTTCATCTTGACCCACTGGTCTTATCTTCCAGTAGGTTCTGAGATCATTGTCTTGCTTACTACTTCCTTATATGACTTTATCCAATCATGCTATCACTTCCCAATGTCTTTACTTTCTAACTGATTCATTCATAAAATGAACATTTCCCTGAATAAAACCACTTCATCAGCCTCAATTTGGTTCCATAAATTACAATCTATGACATCTGCCTTCTCATGGCGAATTATTATTGAAAATATTCATACTTATTCATTTATCAAATGATATGGCACTTACTGCCTCTTCTCAACTATTCCTAGGGACTCTGCTCCTCGTCTTATATCGATGCCTTTGATAATCATACATCCTTCTAGCACTATTTTCGTTAATATGAAAGTCTCTAATGATTCTCATCTATTCCCGTATAAGATCTCAAGTAATTCTTCCCATCCGTCTTACTTGCTGGTACTACCTCTAGTAGTCCGGCCACGAATCCAACATGAATCTTCAGTTCTCTTGCTAATAGCTTAGTTCTTTATGCCCACTTTTCTGAGTACTATACCTTAATCATCTCAGTCTTTCTGGCTACAGCCCTCATTTCTCGAGGGTAAGCTCCTTATCCTGACAGGATTTTCCTTATCTGCTGGAACCGCTTCCGGGTATCCAGTAGGGTACTCCATCAAATTTACCCGCTGATCTTCAGCACATAAAGCATCATCGCGCTGCTGCTCTTATGCCTCAAGGTCTGTCGCCTTATTCGTCGATACGATATCGAGCTAAGTTACTATCATGATACTTAAGAGTTCCCATAAGGGTTTTATACGTCATCACTACCTTAAGTAGTCCGACTATGAACTTGGCAAGAGTTCTTATTATCTTAGTGAATTTATTGTTTTAACGTCGTCTCATCTCTGGGGTTTATAACGTACGCTCTGATACCACTTCTGTAACACCCCCAGATCCGGGGTCCGGGATCCGGTCGTTACGGTCTCCAATTCTGTCCACAATACTTGAACTTACCTCAACATAAAATAATATACATCTTTATGATCCAACACAACAATATAAAACACACCCGTTATAGTCCCAGAGATGAAATCAGAGTAACAATCAAATTTTATTAATCACATTATGAGTTTTTACAATCCAAAAGAATTTCAATATAAATACATACTCTTTGCCATCCATTTACATAAGTCATACTAAACCATATACTTGGTACTGAAAGAATAAATCTATCCTACCAATAGCTGTCTCTTTGGCTCTGGTAGTCTCATCGTCCTCGCCAGCGTCGAGTGCGCCTTGTGCGAGTCATCTGGTCTAGCTGTTGTTGTGATATAATAATAAAGCAAGGGTGAGCAATAGCCCACCAACAATAATATATAACTGAATGATAATATATAACAGTTCAAAAGTATCTTTCAAACCATATGCCATGCATTTACGGAAATGATGCCAGTATAATATGAACGATGAAGTTACGAGGTAACTCAAAGTATTTGTTTGTAGAAATATCTGCTACATCAAAAGTAAGCGAGATATTCTCATTGCCATTAAAAGAGGAACTTGCATGAAAAGATTGCAATTCCAGTTATGAACACTTTTCCAGCTCTGCCAACAGTAATCATGTTGCAGGAAATAAATAAGTTTGGATGATGAACCAATGATGGAGTATTCACCGCGCCCGCTGTTCCAATCTTGATGATCAGTCGAGATCGTACAACTCAAATTAGATTTACTACCGGTAGAAGGAAGAACTGACGGCTTTACTTATCTACCGCCTTACTAGCTCTCCCCGGCCAACGGTTGGGCCAAAGGGGATGGACCGGCGCTACTCGGCCTCTTACACGACTCCTAGTTCAAAAAGAATTCATGATTCTGAATGTAACGTTCGTCCCCCTTTCCCCAAGTATAATACTTGTTGATAAGACTCCACAAAGTAGTCGTATCTAGTTGGAAAGGAAAATTCACCAATAACTTCCAAGCTATTGCTTGGTAACGAATATCAACTTGTTCCAACCATCTTACCCCTCGAAAGATGAGAAGGTAAACAACGACTTAATAAGTAAATAGCACCCGAGTTGCGAGTGAAGAGAATACTTTATGACCGGGAAGTCGACAAGATAATTAACATTTTCCAAGTAAGGTTCCTTATTATTAGGGAGATAGACTCAAAGAAGCATGATGTCTGAGAACCTTTCTTGATATAAGAGTAATAATAATATGACTCCGAAATATTTTTCGTAATAATCGAAGAAGATAAACCTTATTGAGGTTATTCTAAGTATGGAATAAATATTCAGAGAATATTTATTGAATTAAAAATATTTAAAGAATATTTAGGAATATGAAAGAATATCTTTAATCAGAGTATTTTTCAAAATAATCCCTGAAGAAATATCAGGAGAATATTTATTGAATAAATAAATATTTAAATGAATATTCAAAATAATATTCATTAATTAATAAGGCCTGAAAGGAATACTTAAGATAATATTCATAATTAATTAGGAATTTAAATGAATATTCAAAAAGTAATATTCATTTAATGAATAATATTCTAAATGAATATCAAGTAATATTCATTTAGTAATCCAAGCCCTAAAAGAATATTCGAGATAATATTCGATAAATAAATCAGGCTTCAGATGAATATTTAAAATAATATTCATCAAGTAATTAATATCTTAAATGAATTTTCAAAAGTAATATTTATTTAATAAAATAATATTCCAAATGAATATCCAAATAATATTCATTTAGTAGTCTCATCTTTAGAAGAATATTCGAAATAATAATCGATAATCAATTCGACTCTGAATGAATATTGAAAAATATTATTCGTCGAATGGTTACGTTCAAATAATTATTTGAAGTAAGGATCGTTAAATAAATAATCTCGAACGAATATTCAAATAATATTCGTCGCCCAAATAATAGAAAATATTTACTTAAATATTTTCCTCCGAGGTAATCTCGATATATCAAGAAATATTGACTCCCGGTCTATATTTGATGAATAAGATGGATACGCCCTTCTATGAGGGCCTTACAATAACCGGCTTATAATTGATACGTTAGCTATCTAATTTATAAGCCAATAAACAATCAGGGAACAAGCATAACGATATAACTTGAAAGTAGGCATGCATGCTATGGCATATGTATAACAGAAAACATATATATATATATATATATATATATATATATATATATATATATTCAATCACAACAACAGCCTAAAAGAAGGGAAATTGAAACTTGCCTGGTAGTCGAGTACGGTAAGGGGTAGTGGTAGCGGGTCCCGGGTCAGCTTGGTGATCTATAAATAGCCAAGTCATTCGGGATTAATCACTTAACATTTTAAAAGTTGAGTTATACTTAAATCGAAACACGTTCTCGAGTTATCTCGTTATACCCCTTTTAGTGGATTCCTTTTATCATCGATCCGACCCGACATTCGTTCGTTAATACGACATGTCACTGTACTTACACTTGGGACATACTTAAGTCATACAAGTTCTAAAGTCGATCGTTACGAATCAATATTATACTCCGAGTTTTATCGCCTGTTTTCTAAGTGTTTTACCGAAGTTATAATCAAGCGGGTTTTTAGGGGTTCGTTCGCGTTTAACTTTGATTCCAACATTTTTATAAAATCGGAAAACGATCCGTTTCACATGAGGTTTTCTCTCACACCTTCCTTTTTACCTATATTATTTAATTACCAAAATTCGCCACTGACTTACGTAATTTACGAGGGTTCAATTTCAGTTACGAATTCTCGTTTACGGTTTCGAACTACTTTTAGTATATCGGCCATAACTCCTAAACCGTAAGTCGGAATGTTTCGATTCTTGTGCCAAAACGATCTATGGCTCGAGATCTACAAAGGCATGTCATTTATTCATCAAGGCAAGAAACTCATCCTAACTGTTATGCACGGTTTTCTAGAGGTTAACGAAAATCGGGCATTACGACGGCTATAACTCGGATATTTCCAAAATCAAAACCCTCCAAATAATCATCAATCCACCACCAACACTCATGGGCACTATTTATCATCTCCCTCACTGTCTCAACAGGTCTTGGAGCCACCAAACATATATTAATCTTTTTATAACACCCACACAACATACATGTTCTAAATCATGAATACAAGCCATAAACATTATCAAATCTCATCTAAAACTCCATTAAAACTCAAATAAAAGACTAGGGTTCTTGAAGTTTATACCTTCCTTGGAGTATGTAAGACCTTAATAAACCTTGATCAATCCTTAGAACACCTTAACAAAGCTTGGATCATCCAAACAAAACAAGAAATCAAAGATTAGATCTTGAAAACACTATTCATCATCACTTTGATGATTTTTGAAAACTATGCTAGAGATGGAATTTGAAGCTCAAATTTCTAGGAGATCATGTTGATATAGTAAGGAACTTACATGATTTATTTCATGGCCATTGAAGGTCAAGAGGTTGGACTTTGATTTTGCTAAAAAGGAGCAGATTTTTTTTTGCTCTTCATGGATTTCTTGGCTTTGCTTCCTTTGTTTTGCTTTATGCCTAAATAATTTTAATACTTGGCATATATCTTGGATGCATCCTTTACTTTTGTGTTGTTAGCTTGCTAGTGGTCCAAGTGTTGCCCTTCTATTGGTCCACTTGTTGGCACCACATTAAGCATACCCTTTTTGGCACAAATGCAACTTCATCACTACAATTGTAGTTGACTTACATGAAAGTCACTTTGCTTACCCTTACTCCATCCACTTGCACATGTTTGTCTCTTGGTTCTCCGCTTGATTCTTTGTCCGGTTATTACTCAATTCATTGATCGTTCGAAGGAATATCTCGAAGATTTCTAATTAGGGTTTTACCGGAAACCATCTTACCATTTATACTATCATTCTCAATTCTCTTTAATAATTCTTGAATCCAAATTCCTTAAATCTCTTCAATAAACCCTTAAGTCTTTAAGTGTCCAGGAAATTCTTGGGGAAAATAAAAGTACTATTTTTCAGAATCCGATAGCTTTTACATACACTTATTTTCCCCCTGGATCACTAATACGAACTCGGAAATCCGTTCCGAATACTTCTATATAGTGTCGTCTCATAATATTCCTAAATCCATCAAAATCACTATTCATCCATTTTTCTTTACTCATCCTCTTAGGGTTGTACAATTGTCCCTAATCTCTTTCAATCGTTCCTTAACCTTTTTACGGACCTACTGGACCAATAACAGATATCGATTTGGATGACATGGGAATAATCTTCTCCTTTAGAATTATCAAATCTCAACTCCCTAGGAGATAGATAATTCTTATCTAAAGTGTCAACCAACAGTATTCTTCATGGCATATAAACATTTGAATCCAAATCTATTCCTTTCATTCATTATCTCAATCGTTACATCGTAGTCGTAATCACTATTCACCATTACCTCAGTACATAATAAAAAGTTTTAATTATATCCAAAATTTGGGGTTCTTACACATTTGATCATCCAACACCTCATCACTTTATTAAAGTGACTTTTACAAGATATTATGTTGTAAGTGGATGAGAGTGAAGGAGATTAAAACACAAAAATCAAAAGAACCAAGCAACTCTCTCCCCCCTTGCAAAGAAACCATTCGGCCATAGCATTAATTCAAAATCCAAACTCCACCTTCCCACCATTGTTTGTTCTTGAAATAATTAAGGTGAGTCTTACATTTCATAAAATTTATCTCCTCAAAATCTTAGCTTCAAACTCATCCATTTCCATTTTCAAAAAAATCAAACAAGAGGAGGGTGAATAGTGTTCATCATATACTAACTTTGTTTTCTTGGTTTTTCATGGTTGATATAGCAAGCATAATCACTCCTAAGGACCATACAAGGCTTAGTAAGGCTATATCACTATCTAAGGAAGGTATAAAGCTCTTGAAACCCTAACCCTTGTTTGAGATTTAAGCATGTTTATGATAGTTATAACTTAGTTATGGTTATGTTAAGATTATAAGCATGATTATGTATGGATTTTTGGATTAATGATGTAAATAGCTAGATGAATGGAAAGGCATTGCTTGGCCTCAGTTCATGTATATAAGTCATGTATATGTTGTTTGGGTTGGATGCTATGTTTATGGGAAGATTCGAAATTGATAGATATTCGATTTACAGCCGTTATAATGCCCGATTTTACAATACCATGTTTTGTATGCCATTTTCCATGTCGAACCCCTACTGTCCAGAGACCTTATCTGCCATGATAGGATAGGTAATGTTCTAAGCTTCGTTTTGATAAAAAGATCACGTGAAACGGACTTACGGTTTATGATTTATGACCAAATTACTAAAAGTAGTTCGAATCCGTAAACGAAAGTTCGTAACTGAAATTGAACTCTCGTAAGCTATGTAACGTCATGGCGAATCTTGGTAAATAAATACTAGGGGTAAGAAGGAAGGTGTGAAAGAAAACAGTATGTCAAAAAGAGCATTTTTCGATTTACTAAAAATGTTCGAGTCAAGGTTAAACGCGAACGAACCCCTAAAAGACGACTCTTTTATAACTTTGGTAAAACACTTAGAAAACGGGCGATAAAACTCGGAGTATAATATTGGTTCGTAACGATCAACCTTAGAACTCATATGACTTAAGTATGTCCCAAGTATAAGTGCAGTGACATGTCGTATTAACGAACGAATGTCGGGTCGGATCAGTGATAATAAGTAATCCACTAAAAGGGGTATAACGAGATAACTCGAGAACGTGTTTCGATTTAAGTATAACTTAACTTTTAATATGTTAAGTGATTAATCCCGAATGCCTTGGCTATTTATAGATCACCAAACTGAACCGGGACCCGCTACCACTACCCCTTACCGTACTCGACTACCAGGCAAGTTTCAATTCCCTTCTTTTAGGCTGTTGTTGTGATTGAATAAATATATATATATATATATATATATATATATATATATATATATATATATATGATTGCTGATATACATATGCCATTGCATGCATGCCTACTTTCAAGTTGAATTGATATACTTGTTCCCTGAAGGTTATTGTTGGCTTATAAGCTAGATAGTTATATATCAGTTATAAGCCGGTTATTGTAAGACCCTCATAGAAGGGCGTATACATCTTATTAATCAAATATAGACCGAAAGTCAATATTCCTTGATATATCGAGATTACCTCGGAAGAAAATATTTAAGTAAATATTTTCTATTATTCAGGCGACGAATACTATTTGAATATTCGGTCGAGATTATTTATTTAATGATCCTTACTTCAAATAATTATTTGAACGTAACTATTCAACGAATAATATTTCTCAATATTAATTCAGAGTCGAATTGATTATCGACTATTATTTCGAATATTCTTCTAAAGATGAGACTATTAAATGAATATTAATTGGATATTCTTTTAGAATATTATTTTATTAAATAAATATTACTTTTGAATATTCATTTAAGATATTAAATACTTGATGAATATTATTTTAATATTCATCTGAAGCTTGATTTAATTATCGAATATTATCTCGAATATTCCTTAAGGCTTGGATTACTAAATGAATATTACTTGATATTCATTTAGGATATTATTCATTAAATGAATATTACTTTTGAATACTCATTTAAATTTCTACTTAATTATGAATATTACCTTAAATATTCTTTTCAGGTATTATTAATTAATGAATATTGTTTTGAATATTCATTTAAATATTTATTTATTCAATAAATATTCTCCTGATATTTCTTCAGGGATTATTTTGAGAAATACTCTGATTAAAGATATTCTTTCATATTCCCAAATATTCTTTAAATATTTTAACTCAATAAATATTCTCTGAATATTTATTCCATACTTATAATAATTTTGATAAGGTATATCTTCTTCGATTATTACAGAAAATATTTCGAAGTCATATTATTATTAATCTTATATCAAGAAAGGTTCTCAGACATCATTCTTCTTTGAGTCTTCTTTAATAATAAGGGAGCCTTACTTGGAAAATGTTATTTATCTTGTCGACTTCCCGGTCATAAAGTATTCCCTTCACTCGCAACTCGGGTGCTGTTGACTTATTAAGTCGTTGCTTACCTTCTCATCTTTCGAGGGGTAAGATTACTGGAACAAGTTGATATCCGTTACCAAGTAATAGATTGGGAGTTATTGGTAAATTTTCCTTTCCAACTAGATACGACTACTTTGTGGAGTCTTATCAACAAGTATTATACTTGGGGAAAGGGGGACGAACGTTACATTCAGAATCATGAATTCTATTTGAACTAGGAGTCGTGTAAGAGGCCGAGTAGCGCCGGTCCATCCCCTTTGGCCCAACCGTTGGTCGGGGAGAGCTAGTAAGGCGGTATACAAGTAAAGCCGTCAGTTCTTCCTTCTACCGGTAGTAAATCTAAATTGAGCTGTACGATCTCGACTGATCATCAAGATTGGAACAGCGGGCGCGGTGAATACTCCATCATTGGTTCATCATCCAAATTTATTTATTTCCTGCAACATGATTACTGTTGGCAGAGTTGGAAAAGTGTCATAACTGGAATTGCAACCTTTTCTTGCAAGTTCCTCTTCTTAATAACAATAAGAATATCTCGCTTACTTTGATGTAGCAGATATTTCTTCAAACAAATACTTTCAGTTACCTTGTAACTTCATCGTTCATAATATACTGGCATCATTTCCGTAAATGCATGGCATATGGTTTAAAAGATAGCTTTGAACTGTTTTAAATTATCGTTCAGTTATATATTTGTTGGTGGGCTTTCACTCACCCTTGCTTTGTTTATATTATGTCACAACAACAGCTAGGACAGATGGCTCGCGTCAGGCGCACTCGGCGCAAGCAGGTTACCCGACCCACCGGACTACCCGCTGAGATGCTAGCCGCCATTGCTGAGGTAGCATAGTTAGACAGCTTTTGTTTCCTGTTTAACTATATGTATAATTAATGTAATTAACGGCAAAACTTTAAACCTATGATGTTATCCTTTTGGGATTGTAATAACTTTTATTCGTAAACCCTTTATTGTAAGACTTGTTTCAATTTCATCTCTGGGACTATAACTGTTGTGTGTGTGTGAGTGGTAATTATTGTGGGGTCACAACATGTGATTTATTTATTGTGGACTCAAGTCAAGTATTATGAATGGATGTAAGACCGTAACCACCAGATCCCTGACCCCGGATTTGGGGGTGTTACATGCTGGGAGGTCAGATTTACACACACCAGACACCAGAGATCAGATTACTTCACATTACATACACACTTTTGAGCACGAGATTGAGAAGCCAAGGCGAGGATCGTGACAACAAGAAGATCTAGACATAGTTTTCTTGTACTCTTACTAGGCGTATCTTTTGGATGCTTGATCATTATTCGACTTTGTTCTATAACTTTGTTATCATTGATTTACTCATCATTATTCTCTTCATCTTTATCATGTTTTCATCAAACTCCATGATGACGAACGGTTCGATTATGAACTAATCACCGTCATGGGGTCCTAACGGATTTACTTACGGAATTTAGATGTTGATTTCCTAACTTGATATATGTGTGGTGAATTTGCGATATCCTTGCATGGTTGTATTTAATTCATATAGATGCATAGCTAACATCTATCTTGTTAATCTTTAGTGAAGCGACAGTGAATCTTTAGATTTAGAACTTGCCATGCTAGCATAAGTCCATGAATGTTATTCATGTTTGTGGTGTGTTTCTAACCGTCTCATACTACCTTATGTAATCTTATGGATACTTGATCTTCAACCATTATGTTTTCAAATTCTATAGACATATAGGGTCTAAGCATAATTGGTGCCTGCATGATTTCTATCTTTTGTGGATATTGTGTGGATTGGTGTGCGTATACTGAAAGGTAAAGTATATTTATTCTGTGTTGTCCGATTAGTTATCGTACCACCACATGTGTTGATAAAAGGGCATGATCTCTAAAGGAAGTTTGTATTGAAGTTAGGATCCCATGTTTTCCATCTCATAAGTAATTCGAAATCACTTAGTTAATTAATTTAGTTGTTAATTAATTCTTATTAGTTAATTTAGATAATCAAAACCAATTTGTCCATTGTCTTAGCATTGAACGATAATCATACATTGATGCTTAGGTACAAGAACTAAATTATACAATCTCTGTGGGAATGAACTCTACTTCATTCTATATTACTTGTGAACACGTGCGCTTGCGTGATTTTGTGCTAACAGTAACTGTCTATAGATAGTTTCCCACATTTGCTGTTTTGTGAAATGTACAAGTACGTATTTTTGTCTTGTATTTAGAAACCTCCATGATTTAATATTACCATTTGTTTTGAATAGCTTCTCCCAGTTATCTGTCTATAGATATGGATATAATCATTTTATATTATATCAAAAAAATTAGTTTATTTAGTTTATGTAAGTATATTATATCATGCATAAGTAGTTTGAATTCATGTTTGGTTTCAAATATTAATGTAACCACTTCCTGTAGATGAAAGTTCAGGAATTGGTAAATGCTGGAAAAATTGATGAGGCGAATGCACTTGTCGCTGGTGGGAGAACTCATGGACAGAACTGGTTAGTGGGCAGGAGAGGTAAAAAAATCTGAACAGAATACAACTCCTCCTGCTCCTTCAGACAGTTATGTGCAGGAATTGACCATGAAAATAAAGCAAAATCTTGAGGCTGATTTTATGGCCAAGGTGAACACAAAAGTGAACGAGAATATGTCATGGATGTTAAAAAAACTTGGTGAAGATAATCCAGGTCTTAAATTCGATGTGAAAGAGTTGTGTGCCACCGCTTCAAGTAATTATGATGACAACGGTACTCCTACGACTCAAGGCGGCACCACCGAATAGCAATATGTAATGGTTTCGTACTTTTCGAATTTAGACTTAATCGTATGTGCTTTTTGGTTTAGAATTATGTTGGTTTAGAAGTTGGTTTAGCACACTAGTTCTTTTGGTATTAGTATGATGTTGATGTGGATGATTGTAACTTGTTAACTCGAATAACTTGTAGAAGGGGGGGGGTTGAATACAAGTTATATAATCGCGTCTAATTTTTGCTTGATTAGATGAACAAGAACAGCGAATGAATCAAACTTTGTTTGTATTAAAATAAATCAAATACAAACTCTACCAAAGGTGTACAATACCTTTAGAAGCTGCTGACAATACAAATCTCTCTCTCTGTTTGTTTCGAACTCTCGAATACAAACCTTATACAGAGCTTCATACGATATGCACTCTATAATTCTCAATTCGCTCTTTTTACAATAATATAGAGAGAGTATTTATAATGCTACCTATCAACTAATAACAGAATTATAATCTATCTATGACAATGTTCTGCCGTCCAGTTGATAGTTTCCATCAATAGAGAATTCGTTTCCTTCACGATATCTTCTTGCTTGTTTGTCGAAACAACGATCCTGTTTTATAGCACTTGCCAGTTTCTGTAGCATCCATAATGACATCATCAGTAACACGACTGATATCAGGATTTCCCATTGCATCAGGATCTGATCATCCCATCAGTATTTGATCAGGATCTGACTTGTTGTATCAGGATCTGCTCTTAGTTCCTGAAATGTAGTCTCTGACGCACTATTCCTGACTAACCTCCACAGATTACTGTCTAACACATATCTCCTATACAAAGTGCTAAATCCTTTATAAGATCAGGATATACAAGAAGTATTAGCAAAATTCTATTCTCAACATCACAACTTATGAATTATTCCTAACAATCTCCCCCTATTTATGCTTTAGAATCTGAAGCATAAATCTAAGTTGTAGATGTCAAAACATATAACAATACAACTAGAATAGAATTTATGAATTCAAGATCATGAAGTTAAGTACCTCCTTCTTCAGATGTAGACATGTATCTAGTACTTAGAAGAAAGAATTCAACTATTTGATATTTCTTTTCCTTTACCACTTCCATGATGAAATTTACCAACTCTGTCACCCTTGGTTCTGTTCCCAGTCTGTTTATCTCCCCCAGTCTGTTGTTGTTGTTGTTGTTTCTGAATTGTCTTTATCTCCCCCTTTTTGAAATCAGCAACATTAATTCCAAGAGATTTAGTAACAGAACAAATGAGATTCATCAGAACTGCTTGATTGTCTATAATAGTGACTTGGTTTTCTTCAAGAATTTGAAGTCTCGATTGAATATCACTTTGAGATTTCTGAATGTTTCGTAAAATTTCAGAATTGACTTCAATGTTGGAAGTGCTTGTTGTATCTTCAGATTCAGATACAGAAAGAACCTTATCTTCAAGTCTTGTAGAAGAAGTTGCCTGTTGAGAACGATAGTCAAGTAATAATACTTGAGTAGAAGTACAAACATCCTTATCTCTCTGATCTGGAGCTGAAGTATGATCATCCTGTCCTTCAACAATATTCTGTGTACTAACATCTACAAATCCTGACTCCTTCTTAGATTGATCAAATATTGTTGATGTCTCAAATCTAGCTGATATTGGAAGTACAAAGAAAGGAATACTAGGATCATTAGGAATTTCTTCTGGTACTGGTTGAGTAGAAGTTTGTCTTAGCCTTTCGCCTGTTCTGTTAATGATCCCTGCAAGCCTTTCTTTCTGTTTCTAAGCTTTAACTTCTGGCTTTGCATTGTGATGTGCTAAGTCATGCTTCTCATACATCTTGATAAAAGAATAAGTACCAGCATCCATACCAAGAGTTTCAGACCAAGATTCAGGAAAAACCTGATCCCAGAAATCAAACGATGGTGGTTTCCTAACTTTCTCTCCCTCACTATGGAGTTGATCATCCATACCCTCATTCTCACTTTGACTATCTAAAGTCAACACTCTTTCTACCTCTCATTTTGCCTGGTCAGGAGCCAGCCTCTCTGTGTGTGGATCTATATCCATCTTTTTAAGTGTATCACTCAAATTTGGATAAGTGCTCTCATGACCTACAGAAAAATAGGGGTTAGTAGAAGTTTTTATACCTGAACTCACATGGAGAGAGGGTTCCTCATATGGCATGGGGCTTGAGGTTTTCTCCAAGGAGTGAGCTGCTATAGTCTCTAAATCCTTACAAACATCTACTTTCTTTCCAGAAACTATAGGCTCCAGTATACCACTTTCAGGATTTACACTAGACTCTGATGTCTTCAGTAATGCTTCATTAGACACCATAGCTAGTATGTCACCGTCTATAAGTGTTGGTTGTTGAGACACACCCTCAAGGTGGATAGACTCTGAAAGAACAATATTGGTTTGATCTTCAGGAAAATCAATCAAAGTCATTCCTCTCATATCATAGGGTTTCTCATTTGCAATTTCAGTCATCATAGAAGACCTTTCAGCATCATCAATCACAGTTCCTGAGTCATCCAACCTCTGATGTAATATCCGTAAAATTTTTGAATAAATTTTTCTTTCTACTCGATGTTTATTTAAGAAACGATGCATTATTATTTAATTTTTTATTATTAGTACGTTTTGTAAAATTTTTAAAATTTATATATTCGTATTATATTTAAATATTAGGGTTTATTCAAAATTTGAGAAAAATAGTATTTTTAAATTTTGAGTCGTATTTATTTTAAGAAACAAAATTGGAATTTCGTTTTAAATTAATTAGAAGGGGAAAAATGATATCTTTTCACCAAATATTTTATTAAATATAGACATAATCATTATTTTAAAAATGATTTCATTAATGATTTTGTCTTCCATTTTTTTTATTATTAATTGTCCACTAAAAATATTTAAGGAGCACTAAAATTCCATTATCTCCCACATTTAATTCTTTTTAATTATGAAATAGCCACTTCATTTTTGTTCCCCATTTATTTACTTTTTAATTTTATAAAAATAAAATAATTATGGGCATTAAAAATCCCACTTCCTTTTGTTCCCCACATTTTATTTATAAACAAGCTATGTTTAATTGCAACCGGGTCATAAATGAAAACACAAGGATTTCAATTTTGTTTCTGGCAAGACTACTGCATTTCTCTCGTGTAAAACAAATACTCAACCAAATATATACATATACAGAGAGTTCAATCAGCTTGTTTATTTTCTTCATTTTCTTTCCTTAATTAATTATTTTGTCAAAGTTGTTGTATGACTGTCGATTTGGTTTTGTCCGTGAAGTCTTGTGTTGGGTTGGTAATTGTCGAGAGAGAAGAACGGAGAGAGAGGGTGGAGAGATAAGGCGAGAGAGAGGAGAGTTTCGGAGAGAGAGAGATTGGGATCGAGAGAGAAAGAGATTGAGAGGGAGACGAGATGCGGGGGATGGAGAAGAGCGAGAGAGGGATGTTTGTCGAGAGAGATGGCGGGGGAAGAGATAGAGGTCAGTGGTGGTGGTGAACGGAAGTTGATTGGAGTTATAAGAAAGATTGTTGTTGTCGAAAGAGAGAGACGAGGAGAGGTTGAGAGAGATCGAGGTGAGATTGAGAGAGATTCGGAGAGATAGAGGGAGTCGCGAGAGAGAGAGAGAGAGAGAGAGAGAGAGAGAGAGAGAGATACGAGAGAGAGAGAGAGACGGAGAGAGAGAGAGAGAGAGAGAGAGAGAGAGAGAGAGAGAGAGAGAGAGAGGCTGAGAGAGATAGGGAGGGAGAGAGAGAGAGATGCTGTTGAGGGAGAAAACGCAGGGGAAGGGGGGTGTTCGAGCTAGCAGAGGGGGGGGCGTGGGGTCCACCATGGGGAGGTGGGGCCCACGGGTGAAATCTATTTAGCTAATAATATTAGAATAATAGTGGATTAATATCAATATTTCTGTTTTTATGTTTTAAATTGGATTTAAATAAAAAGATTTATATTTTTAAAATTTGTTGCAATAATTGATTTTTTTAAAAAACTTGTGATTTAGTTGAGGTGTTATTAAAATTTAGAAATTATTAGTAGTGAATAATTAATTTAAAATGGTGATTGGTTTATTAGATTTAATTAAAAATATTTTTGTGACATATATTATATATTTATGGTTTTGATAATAAAAGGGGGGTTTAATTTATTATTTTGGAATAAATTGTAGTTAGATTATTATTTTAAAATATTCTGTGATTATTTAGCATAATTTAAAGATTATTTGATTTATTAATAAAAAGAGGATTAATTGAGAATAAATAGGATTAAAAAGGGATATATTTTTTTATTGATATTTAATATTTCCGGTTTATTTAATTAATCGGATAAGACCAGATTTATTTAGTGATTAAAAACGGATTATATTATTTTTTTTGTTACGAGATTTAAAGGGAAAATTAGTTAGTGAGATTATTATTAGTATTTATGGATTTAAATTGAATAAAAAAAATAGATTCTTGAATAATTTTGGTTGTGAGTTTTATATTATTAAATTAGGGATTTTCTGAGAATTTAGAAGGATTAATTATAAGTGCATTTTTAATAAATAATTGTTAGCAATCATCTAGAATATTTTGTGAATAATTGGTCATAACTTAGAGATTTATTGATTCATTGATAAAAGAGGTATTTAAAATGATGAGGGTATTAAAGTGGAATAGTATTATGGTTTTAAATTGAGTAAATAGGATTAATTGTGTCTTGAGGAATTATTTATTTAATTTGAGGATTTATTTATTTAAATTAAGGATTAATTGTTGTCTCGAGGATTAATTGGTTAATTATGCTTCTTTCTCGTGGGGTAAGATAATTGTTTGAGGATTATTTATTGATTAAGTTTTTATATAGGATGTCAATGGTATTATTTTAGAGGATTGGTATTTAGCATTTTCGGATTATTTTGAAGAACCAGATCGAACCAGATTATTTTAGAAGTTAAAAAAATCGGATTATTAATAAATTATTATTTGTGAGATTTAAAAATGGAAAAGGTTTCGAGTAAAGATGTTGAGTTTGGAATTATTCGAGGAACCATTTTAGGGTAGGATTTAGGATGAGTTAGGAGACTCGTTTGGAAAAACTTGATGAACGAAAGTTGTAGATATGCAAGGGTATTATATACTGGTAAGAAGAAGTTGATTGAAAGATGATCAGAAGTTGAGTTAAATGATAGCTGAACTAGGCCCGAGAAGGTGAAATGTCGAAGAAGCAGAGGTATGGAGCAGGTTGGAGTATCGTATCGCAGAACCAGGCAAGTTTACTAATTCGTACTCCATTGTTCGGAGTATTTATTTTTTTTTTAAATTCATAAGTATGCTGATTAAGTTTTTAATTTACAAAATCAAGTATTTTTTTTCGAGTGATTTATACAAGACTTTATCCATGCAATTTACATACATATTATTGTTGAGCTGTTATCCAGCCATATTATATCATGAGGTGTTCAAATTTATTTCATGAGTTGTTTCATATTGTTAGTATGTTTATTGAGATACTTCATTCAAGTTTATATTTAAGAGTGGGAATATATATAAAGTAAGTTATGTATACTGATATGGGTCACCTTATTTCGATTCCATAATCAGAACAGTTTTTCATAATATTTCCTCTACTCATTCGAGAGGGAAACTATATTATTAGTGTCTATTGTTCATTGCTTATGAAAGCAAAAGTGACCGGAGTAACGCACCGGCCCAACTGAGGAGTATTTAGGGTGTGTTCGAGACGTCGGTGCATCCTTCTATCGATAGAAAACGAGTAGTGAAAATGGATTGATCATCCATTACTTGAGTAGGCGTTATGAGCAGAAATTTAATCATTGACATCCTATCGGTTAACCGATGCCTGTGTGGTTCTGTTAACTAGGGTGTTGATCTGAGCAGTTGTTATATTATATTATCAATGGAGTATTTTGAGAAGTTATTGATTTATCTTCGAGCAGTATTTTAGGAAGTTATTGGTTTATCTTCGAGTAGTATTTTGAGAAGTTATTGATTTATCTTCGAGCAGTATTTTGAGAAGTTATGGATTTATCTTCAAGTAGTATTTTGAGAAGTTATTGAGATATATTGGAGTCGAATTTCGAGATTTATAAGAATTTCTGAGTTGATCTCTTTTCAAAAGTAATTATATTTATAACTCTTATAGAGTAGTAAAACATATTTTGAGTGAGTTGTGGTTGTATTATATGATATCTATATATACTTGCTGGGCATTCTTTGGCTCATTCTTGCTATTTAAATATTATTAATCAGCGGCATCTAAAGACGGCTCTAGCATGGCGATCCGTGGCAAAGGGAAGGAGAAGGGCTATTGAATTCAATCCATTAGCCTTATAATATTTAAGGACGTTACAAGATGGAAAGAAGTTGTTAATGCTTTATTATTGAGTGTTTTGTATTCTGTAATAATATTTCAGAGATTCTGGGAGGTGAGTTTGTATTGTAATAACTTTTGTATTTTGAGTGCTTGATCTAAGACTATAACCTGTGGAATAAAAGATGGAGTTGTTAAGAATATTGTTATAGATTATACTATGAGTAGGCGTTCAAGTATTCCGCAAGAGTTGTGACGACCTGGATTCCTGTAAGGGATTTGGGGGCGTTACAGCAATGGTATCAGAGCCGTGGGTTATAAATCTTAGAACGAGTATAGTAGACTATATGTGAGGGAGTTTAAAATCCAAGGAAATCGATAAGTATATATATAGTAGGAGTTGTGAGGTGGAGGCGGGATGGCCATTAGCAGTAGTAGAATCAGTTAGGACGAGAGAAATGTGTATCCAGGATTTATTTATTGGGTGAAATATGAGTATATAGAGGTAAGTATACATAAATATACATATATCTATAACTGCAGATATATATGTGTATATATGTGTATATGTACAGATATGTACTGTTTGTTTTCATAAATAAATATTTCGTGGGTATGCAATTAAACTAAACTGTATTGGGATAGGTGGAATCGAGTGAGGCTGTGACGTATGGAGAAGTGCAGAAGAGATCAATAGAGTGGATTTTATAGATGGAAACAAAACAAGAAGAGTATGCTAGTATTATGTATGGATTTGGAGGAGGAGGAAGGGATGGAAGATTTCGACAGGGATTGAAACAATAGATTGGAAATAATGATGCAAGATATAGAGTGAATTAATTTAGAAGGGTAAAGATGAGAGGAAAGAGGTATATTTAATTAGAGAAAATGATATGAGTTTTAAGGAATAACTCAGATTTACTATTGAGGATAAGATGTAATTTGAGGATAGAGTGAAGATAACAATAAACGAGGGAAGTAGGTATCAATGAGGAGCCGGTATGAAAATAGACAGTATAGCATAGGAGTTTATAATTGAGATATGGGAAGCATAAAGCTGGTAAAAGTGCTGAGAAGAAGCAACCTTAGTTATTGCCTACGTTGATTCCGAGGACGGAATCCTTTTAAGGAGGGAAGACTGTAATATCCGTAAAATTTTTGAATAAATTTTTCTTTCTACTCGATGTTTATTTAAGAAACGATGCATTATTATTTATTTTTTTATTATTAGTACGTTTTGTAAAATTTTTAAAATTTATATATTCGTATTTTATTTAAATATTAGGGTTTATTCAAAATTTGAGAAAAATAGTATTTTTAAATTTTGAGTCGTATTTATTTTAAGAAACAAAATTAGAATTTCGTTTTAAATTAATTAGAAGGGGAAAAATGATATCTTTTCACCAAATATTTTATTAAATATAGACATAATCATTATTTTAAAAATGATTTCATTAATGATTTTGTCTTCCATTTTTTTATTATTAATTGTCCACTAAAAATATTTAAGGAGCACTAAAATTCCATTGTCTCCCACATTTAATTCTTTTTAATTATGAAATAGCCACTTCATTTTTGTTCCCCATTTATTTACTTTTTAATTTTATAAAAATAAAATAATTATGGGCACTAAAAATCCCACTTCCTTTTGTTCCCCACATTTTATTTATAAACAAGCTATGTTTAATTGCAACCGGGTCACAAATGAAAACACAAGGATTTCAATTTTGTTTATGGCAAGACTACTGCATTTCTCTCGTGTAAAACAAATACTCAACCAAATATATACATATACAGAGAGTTCAATCAGCTTGTTTATTTTCTTCATTTTCTTTCCTTAATTAATTATTTTGTCAAAGTTGTTGTATGACTGTCGATTTGGTTTTGTCCGTGAAGTCTTGTGTTGGGTTGGTAATTGTCGAGAGAGAAGAACGGAGAGAGAGGGTGGAGAGATAAGGTGAGAGAGAGGAGAGTTTCGGAGAAAGAGATTGGGATCGAGAGAGAAAGAGATTAAGAGGGAGACGAGATGCGGGGGATGGAGAAGAGCGAGAGAGGGATGTTTGTCGAGAGAGATGGCGGGGGAAGAGATGGAGGTCAGTGGTGGTGGTGAACGGAAGTTGATTGGAGTTATAAGGAAGATTGTTGTTGTCGAAAGAGAGAGACGATGAGAGGTTGAGAGAGATCGAGGTGAGATTGAGAGAGATTCGGAGATATAGAGGGAGTCGCGATAGAGAGAGAGAGAGAGAGAGAGAGAGAGAGAGAGAGAGAGAGATATACGAGGGAGAGAGGGAGAAAGAGAGAGAGAGGGAGAAAGAGAGAGAGAGGGAGAGAGAGAGAGAGAGGCTGAGAGAGATAGGGAGGGAGAGAGAGATGCTGTTGAGGGAGAAAACGCAGGGGAGGGGGGGTGTTCGAGCTAGCAGAGGGGGGGGCGTGGGGTCCACCATTGGGAGGTGGGGCCAACGGGTGAAATCTATTTAGCTAATAATATTAGAATAATAGTGGATTAATATCAATATTTCTGTTTTTATGTTTTAAATTAGATTTAAATAAAAAGATTTATATTTTTAAAATTTTTGCAATAATTGATTTTTTTATAAAACTTGTGATTTAGTTGAGGTGTTATTAAAATTTAGAAATTATTAGTAGTGAATAATTAATTTAAAATGGTGATTGGTTTATTAGATTTAATTAAAAATATTTTTGTGACATATATTATATATTTATGGTTTTGATAATAAAAGGGGGGTTTCATTTATTATTTTGGAATAAATTGTAGTTAGATTATTATTTTAAAATATTCTGTGATTATTTAGCATAATTTAAAGATTATTTGATTTATTAATAAAAATAGGATTAATTGAGAATAAATAGGATTAAAAAGGGATATATTTTTTATTGATATTTAATATTTCCGATTTATTTAATTAATCGGATAAGACCAGATTTATTTAGTGATTAAAAACGGATTATATTATTTTTTTGTTACGAGATTTAAAGGGAAAATTAGTTAGTGAGATTATTATTAATATTTATGGATTTAAATTGAATAAAAAAAATAGATTCTTGAATAATTTTGGTTGTGAGTTTTATATTATTAAATTAGGGATTTTCTGAGAATTTAGAAGGAATAATTAGAAGTGCATTTTTAATAAATAATTGTTAGCAATCATTTAGAATATTTTGTGAATAATTGGTCGTAACTTAGAGATTTATTGATTCATTGATAAAAGAGGTATTTAAAATGATGAGGGTATTAAAGTGGAATAGTATTATGGTTTTAAATTGAGTAAATAGGATTAATTGTGTCTTGAGGAATTATTTATTTAATTTGAGGATTTATTTATTGTCTCCAGGATTTATTTATTTAAATTAAGGATTAATTGTTGTCTCGAGGATTAATTGGTTAATTATGCTTCTTTCTCGTGGGGTAAGATAATTGTTTGAGGATTATTTATTGATTAAGTTTTTATATAGGATGTCAATGGTATTATTTTAGAGGATTGGTATTTAGCATTTTCGGATTATTTTGAAGAACCAGATCGAACCAGATTATTTTAGAAGTTAAAAAAATCGGATTATTAGTAAATTATTATTTGTGAGATTTAAAAATGGAAAAGGTTTCGCGTAAAAATGTTGAGTTTGGAATTATTCGAGGAACCATTTTATGGTAGGATTTAGGATGAGTTAGGAGACTCGTTTGGAAAAACTTGATGAACGAAAGTTGTAGATATGCAAGGGTATTATATACTGGTAAGAAGAAGTTGATTGAAAGGTGATCAGAAGTTGAGTTAAATGATAGCTGAACTAGGCCCGAGGAGGTGAAATGTCGAAGAACCAGAGGTATGGAGCAGGTTGGAGTATCGTATCGCAGAACCAGGCAAGTTTACTAATTCGTACTCCATTGTTCGGAGTATTTTTTTTTTTTTTTTAAATTCATAAGTATGCTGATTATGTTTTTAATTTACAAAATCGAGTATTTTTTTTTCGAGTGATTTATACAAGACTTTATCCATTCAATTTACATACATATTATTGTTGAGCTGTTATCCAGCCATATTATATCATGAGGTGTTCAAATTTATTTCCTGAGTTGTTTCATATTGTTAGTATGTTTAATGTGATACTTCATTCAAGTTTATATTTAAGAGTGGGAATATATATAAAGTAAGTTATGTATACTGATATGGGTCACCTCATTTCGATTCCATAATCAGAACAGTTTTTCATAATATTTCCTCTATTCATTCGAGAGGGAAACTATATTATTAGTGTCTATTGTTCATTGCTTATGAAAGCAAAAGTGACCGGAGTAACGCACCGGCCCAACTGAGGAGTATTTAGGGTGTGTTCGAGACGTCGGTGCATCCTTCTATCGATAGAAAACGAGTAGTGATAATGGATTGATCATCCATTACTTGAGTAGGCGTTATGAGCAGAAATTTAATCATTGACATCCTATCGGTTAACCGATGCCTGTGTGGTTCTGTTAACTAGGGTGTTGATCTGAGCAGTTGTTATATTATATTATCAATGGAGTATTTTGAGAAGTTATTGATTTATCTTCGAGCAGTATTTTGAGAAGTTATTGATTTATCTTCGAGTAGTATTTTGAGAAGTTATTGATTTATCTTCGAGCAGTATTTTGAGAAGTTATGGATTTATCTTCAAGTAGTATTTTGAGAAGTTATTGAGATATATTGGAGTCGAATTTCGAGATTTATAAGAATTTCTGAGTTGATCTCTTTTCAAAAGTAATTATATTTATAACTCTTATAGAGTAGTAAAACATATTTTGAGTGAGTTGTGGTTGTATTATATGATATCTATATATACTTGCTGGGCATTCTTTGGCTCATTCTTGCTATTTAAATATTATTAATCAGTGGCATCTAAAGACGGCTCTAGCATGGCGATCCGTGGCAAAGGGAAGGAGAAGGGCTATTGAATTCAATCCATTAGCCTTATAATATTTAAGGACGTTACAAGATGGAAAGAAGTTGTTAATGCTTTATTATTGAGTGTTTTGTATTCTGTAATAATATTTCAGAGATTCTAGGAGGTGAGTTTGTATTGTAATAACTTTTGTATTTTGAGTGCTTGTTCTAAGACTATAACCTGTGGAATAAAAGATGGAGTTGTTAAGAATATTGTTATAGATTATACTATGAGTAGGCGTTCAAGTATTCCGCAAGAGTTGTGACGACCTGGATTCCTGTAAGGGATTTGGGGGTGTTACATCTGACTAGATGGTTCTTGTGTTGCAGTGGCTGTGATCTGATCTATTCCACTATTCACCACTGGTGCAATAGTATCTTCTGTTGACTGCTTCCCTCTATCAACTACCTCCTCTTGTTCACCTTAAGCTGAATCATCTTCAACAATGACATCTTTGTCAAATAGATATGCATGAATTGATTGATGTGCAACATGCTTAGGAAGTCTAAATTTCTTGTGTAACTCCTTTCTGACTGATACATAGAAATATGTCTTCATTAAATCAAGTCTTTGATGTAACAGTCCATATTCTTCAGGAAATGAAAGTTTGGGAACTCTTTCAATCAGAAAATCTAGAACAGGCCTGGAAAGCTTCACTTTCAAAGAAATAAGTTCCATATCCAGTCTGTATATCAATGTAGTTTCCCATGAAGAATCAAGATTCAAATCTCTCTTGCCAGATACTGACATGGATATAGCATTATTTGTAGAGACCTGCATAATGTTAGTTGGACTTGACACTGTGTGTGTAGGTGACAAATGAATCTTTCTCCTTGTTCTCCTAGTATAGTGAGCAACAGATTTGTCTTGAGAAGACTCAAGAGGTGTAGACACAGAAGTGATCTTGGGATGAGATCTTTTTTCAATAGACACAGTCTTTTGAAACACAGTATCCAGTAACTGTTTTCCCTTTTTAAGAACTACAGCCTTTTGGGAGACTGCAGCCTGGCTGTGACTAGGTGTTCCATCTCTTTGTCCTAGCTTAGAAAGTTGAATTGCAGCCTTCAATTCTGCTCTCTCAGCAAGAGATATATTATCATCATCTTCACTGGAACTACTACTTGAAATAACAAATCTTCTCTTCCTTACAACTGATGTCTTTTGAGAAACACCAGAGGTTGGCTTCTTTGAAACAATAGACTGTGGATCAAAATTTGGTTCTAGACTTGTTTCAGAGACTATAATGTTTTTGGCTACTTGGGTAGACACAGGGGGGTTCTCCTCCAATTGAGATTCCTGAGTCATTTCACCACCAAAGAAAGAAGAATTATAGATAGTAGGAAAATGAGTTCTTAGAAGTGCCTGAACATGATTTCGATAGTGTAATGCAGGTATTTCATCTAGATTCTTTTCACTGTCCTTCTTTGTAATGTCAGAGAAAATTCTCTTTTTCTGTACATAAGAAGAAACACAATATTCTCTACCAAATCTAGTTTCAACATCAGGAATGAAATGGTTAATAAACAGTTGCATGAATCTGTGATAATAAACCATATTCCTATCATGATCTCTTGACCCAAGTTTAATACACATCTAACTTAAGATAATGTGACCAAAATTAATTACTCTGTTATAAAGCAAGGCATATGCAATATGTGATGTAACAGCAGTAATTTGTTGAAAAGAAATACATTTACTAGTAAAACATTTAGCAATTTGATCAAAGAAGAAAGACCATTCTTTCCTAAGAAAAGATCTATTTAACTGGCTCATGTTATCTAGAGGTCAATCATAACCTAATTTAGATAACATAGTTCTCACATCATCATCAGATGGTATGTAACACCCCCAGATCCGGGGTCCGGGATCCGGTGGTTACGGTTTCCAATTCTGTCCACAACAATTGAACTTTCCTTAACATAAAATAAATTACGTCTCTATAACCCAACACAACAATATAAAACACACCCGTTATAGTCCCAGAGATGAAATCAGAGTAACAATCAAATTTTTATTAATCACATTATGAGTTCTTACAATCCAAAAGATTTTCAATATAAATACATACTCTTGCCATCCATTTACATAAGTCATACTAGACCATATTCTTGGTACTGAAAGAATAAATATACCCTACCAATAGCTTCTTCTTCAGCTCTGGTAGTCTCATCGTCCTCGCCCGCGTCGAGTGCGCCTTGTGCGAGTCATCTGGTCTAGCTGTTGTTGTGATATAATAATAAAGCAAGGGTGAGCAATAGCCCACCAACAATAATATATAACTGAATGATAATGTATAACAGTTCAAAAGTATCTTTCAAACCATATGCCATGCATTTACGGAAATGATGCCAGTATAATATGAACGATGAAGTTACAAGGTAACTTGAAGTATTTGTTTGTAGAAATATCTGCTACATCAAAGTAAGCGAGATATTCTTATTGTTATTAAGAAGAGGAACTTGCAAGAAAAGGTTGCAATTCCAGTTATGACCCTTTTCCAACTCTGCCAACAGTAATCATGTTGCAGGAAATAAATAAATTTGGATGATGAACCAATGATGGAGTATTCACCGCGCCCGCTGTTCCAATCTTGATGATCAGTCGAGATCGTACAGCTCAATTTAGATTTACTACCGGTAGAAGGAAGAACTGACGGCTTTACTTGTATACCGCCTTACTAGCTCTCCCCGGCCAACGGTTGGGCCAAAGGGGATGGACCGGCGCTACTCGGCCTCTTACACGACTCCTAGTTCAAATAGAATTCATGATTCTGAATGTAACGTTCGTCCCCCTTTCCCCAAGTATAATACTTGTTGATAAGACTCCACAAAGTAGTCGTATCTTGTTGGAAAGGAAAATTTACCAATAACTCCCAAGCTATTACTTGGTAACGGATATCAACTTGTTCCAGTAATCTTACCCCTCGAAAGATGAGAAGGTAAGCAACGACTTAATAAGTCAACAGCACCCGAGTTGCGGGTGAAGGGAATACTTTATGACCGGGAAGTCGACAAGATAAATAACATTTTCCAAGTAAGGTTCCCTTATTATTAAGGAGATAGACTCAAAGAAGAATGATGTCTGAGAACCTTTCTTGATATAAGATTAATAATAATATGACTCCGAGATATTTTCTGTAATAATCGAAGAAGATAAACCTTATCGAGATTATTCTAAGTATGGAATAAATATTCAGAGAATATTTAATGAGTTAAAATATTTAAAGAATATTTGGGAATATGAAAGAATATCTTTAATCAGAGTATTTCTCAAAATAATCCCTGAAGAAATATCAGGAGAATATTTATTGAATAAATAAATATTTAAATGAATATTCAAAACAATATTCATTAATTAATAAGACCTGAAAAGAATAGTTAAGGTAATATTCATAATTAATTAGGAATTTAAATGAATATTCAAAAGTAATATTCATTTAATGAATAATATCCTAAATGAATATCAAGTAATATTCATTTAGTAATCCAAGCCTTAAGGAATATTCGAGATAATATTCGATAATTAAATCAAGCTTCAGATGAATATTAAAATAATATCCATCAAGTATTTAATATCTTAAATGAATATTCAAAAGTAATATTTATTTAATAAAATAATATTCTAAAAGAATATCCAAATAATATTCATTTAATAGTCTCATCTTTAGAAGAATATTCGAAATAATAGTCGATAATCAATTCGACTCTGAATGAATATTGAGAAATATTATTCGTTGAATAGTTACGTTTAAATAATTATTTGAAGTAAGGATCGTTAAAATAATTAGTCTCGAACGAATATTCAAATAATATTCGTCGCCCAAATAATAGAAAATATTTACTTATATATTTTCCTCCGAGGTAATCTCGATATATTAAGGAATATTGACTCCCGGTCTATTTTTGATTAATAAGATGTATACGCCCTTCTATGAGGGTCTTACAATAACCTGCTTATAACTGATATATAACTATCTAGCTTATAAGCCAACAATAACATTCAGGGAACAAGTATATCAATTCAACTTGAAAGTAGGCATGCATGCAATGGCATATGTATATCAGCAATCATATATATACATTTATTCAATCACAACAACAGCCTAAAAGAAGGGAATTGAAACTTGCCTGGTAGTCGAGTACGGTAAGGGGTAGTGGTAGCGGGTCCCGGTTCAGCTTGGTGATCTATAAATAGCCAAGGCATTCGGGATTAATCACTTAACATATTAAAAGTTAAGTTATACTTAATTCGAAACACGTTCTCGAGTTATCTCGTTATACCCCTTTTAGTGGATTACTTTTATCACTGATCCGACCCGACATTCGTTCGTTAATACGACATGTCATTGTACTTATACTTGGAACATACTTAAGTCATATGAGTTCTAAAGTCGATCGTTACGAACCAATACTATACTCCGAGTTTTATCGCCCGTTTTCTAAGTGTTTTACCGAAGTTATAAAAGAGTCGTCTTTTAGGGGTTCGTTCGCGTTTAACCTCGACTCGAACATTTTTAATAAATCGAAAAATGATCCTTTTGACATACGGTTTTCTTTCACACCTTCCTTTTTACCTCTAGTATTTATTTACCAAGATTCTCCATGACTTTACATATTTTACGAGGGTTCAAATTCAGTTACGAATTCTCGGTTACGGTTTCGAAATACTTTTAGTAAACCGGCCGTAACTCCTAAACCGTAAGTCCGTTTCACGTGATCTTTATATCAAAACGAAGCTTATAACATAAGCTATCCTAAAATGGCAGAAAATTTTCTGGTCAGTAGGGTCTTGATGTGAAAAATGGCATACAAAACATGATATTGTAAAATCGGGCATTATAACGGCTATGTTTACGCGTTTTCCAAAGTTTTTACACTTTATCTCGATCTAACAAAGATCAATCCAACCACACAAACGCATGATAATCATCATGACTAGTCTATCAACAACTCATCTCAACCATCTCATGGATCACAATCCAAACAACAACCATAATCAACTAATAACATAGATCTAAGCATAACATAGCATACTAACACTAAATCATCCATAAAACTCATAAAATCTCAAAATGGTACCAAGGGTTTTTGGAGCTTGTTACCTTCCTTGGAGAGTGAATAACACTTGGTAAGCCTTGTCTAGTCCTTAGATTACCTTAACAAAGCTTGGATCATCCAAACAAAACAAGAAATCAAAGTTAGTTTCTTAAAATCACTATTCACCCTAGGCTTGGATGATTTATTTGAAAATGGAAAACATGGAGTTTGAAGCCAAGATTTCTAGGGTATCACTTTTATGAATTATAGGACTTACCATAAAAATTTGGAGATCAAACAATGGTGGAAGCTTGGACTTTGGATTTGGAATTTAGGGAGGAAGTAGAATGGAA
Organism: Saposhnikovia divaricata; assembly: GCA_036435485.1. Classification (NCBI taxonomy): domain Eukaryota; kingdom Viridiplantae; phylum Streptophyta; class Magnoliopsida; order Apiales; family Apiaceae; genus Saposhnikovia; species Saposhnikovia divaricata. The sequence goes on along the minus strand of CM071594.1, from coordinate 128,039,418 downwards.
TGTTTTGGAGGGGGAGAGAGTTGCTTGCTTGTTCTTGATATTTTCCTTGTATTATTGTGTTGCCTTGGATAATATCTTGCTAAAGTAGCTTTATTAAAGTGCCTAGGTCATCCATGATGCAATCAAGAGACATGTGTTGCATTTTGAATGGTTTTCATGCTAAGTATTGGTTTGATATCTAAGTACTACTTCCATCTCCAAGTATGCTAGTTACTTTAAGCCACTTGGTTGCTAGATATTTATTCTAGTAGCTTACACAAGACTCTTGCTTCCTCTGCTTGTTTCTGTGTCCGGTTATTGCCCGTTTCGATTGATCGTTCGTAGGAATATTTCACGGATTTCTAATTAGGGTTTACCGGGAATCCTTTTTAATATTAATACTTTCATTCTCCATCTTTCATTCTAACTTTCCAATTTATATTCCTTAAATCCATTCGTTAAATACTTAAGGCTATCAGTGTCCAGGGAACTCTCGGAGAAAATAAAAGTGCGTTTTTCAGAATCCGACAGCTTTTACATACACTTATTTTCCCCCTGGATCACTAATACGAACTCGGAAATCCGTCCCGAATGCTTCTATATAGTGTCGTCTCATATTATTATATACTCCCACCAAAACACTATTCATTCTGTATTCTTTACTTGTTCTCTTAGGGTGGTACAATTGTCCGTATTCTCTTTCGATCGTTCCTTATCCTTTTTACGGAACTACTGGATTAATCGTTACCGATCTGGATGACATGAGAATATTCTCCTGATTGAAAGTGCCATATCTTATTCCCTTAGAAGATAGATTATTCTTACCTATGTTGTTACCCTTTAGCATTCTTCAAGACATAGAAATAATAAAGTCGAATTCCATTCATTCTTTCCAAATATCAATTATTACATTGTAGCCATAACCACTCCTCAGTGGTTTCCTACCTTCATTCTTAAATCAAATATAATAACATCCCAAAATATCAAATCCTCAAAGTTAATATCTCAATTCTTGGATTATAATAATATTTAATCCACTGTCCGGTCAAATATTATACCGAAAAAGAATTTGGAATTTCTGAATTCCGATCGTCTCTGCATTCACTTATTTCCTCCGCGTATTACTAATATGACTTCGAAACATCCATATCACGTCCCGTACATAGGGTGGCGTGAAAAGTTTTCCAACTTACAAAATCACTATTCATCCACCAAATTACTATGCACGTACAGGAAACACTATGCACGTACGGGAAACACTATGCACGTACGGGAAATACTATGCACGTATGGGAAACACTATGCACGTACTCATTTCCCTTCAAGGATCCATTAGCTCCTTCCTGGATGGTAGATTATTCTTATCTGGGTCCTCAACCATCGAATTACTCTATTCTGACAATATACCAATGCATCAGGATCATTGTACCAAGCAATATCCATTCATTACAATCATTGTTCTTTGAAACCACCATTCATTAGAGCTGGTGACCTTGTTGTCGGAATCATTGTTCTTCATTTTATCATTACTTAATAAAAAGTTTTAATTATATCCAAAATTTGGGGTTCTTACAGTCTCCCCTCCTTAAAAGGATTCCGTCCCGGAATCAGGTAGGAAGCAAAGAGTCGTTTGCCTGTCGTTCCCTTTTTAGCTTCCCGGTCAATTCTTAGTCGTTCTACCCTTCCTCAGCACATCTTCCAGTGCTACAATCCATACTTTATCCTTTTTCCATCAACGTTGCTACTTTTCGTACAACTCACTATCCGGGTTATACTCTTACTCAGTCTTATCCTTATTGATACCTACAGTAACATTGGTATCACTATCACCCCACGATTCGGAGGTAACCTCGCTCGTACTGTGCATTTCCTGATCGCTTTAATCTTCGCAATCTCGATCAATATAGAGAAGTGGAAAGATTTACTGAGAGATCAATATGATCAATTGAACATTTGTTATATTGCATAGTTAGTACAGAAGGGGGCCAGCCTTTAGTACTTGACAAGCAATTAAACAAGTCATGGCATTCCACTTAGACTTCTATCACATAGACAGATAGTCACGTAGCAGTACCTCCCCTCCTAAAAGGGTTGTTCTTCTCAATTCATAAAGAAGATGAATAAGAGAGAAGAAGAGAAAAGAGTTCTAAAGGATTATAGAAAGCTTTCATGGTTGTAGAATATCATACTCAGAATTTACCTCTGAACTATAGAGGTTTATCAAAGAAGAAATTAATCATAATTATATCCAATACTATTTGATCGCAATCTCACGTGTCAACATATCTTGCTGCTTTGTCCATTATTCTCTGGACCTGTACCCTGGTTCCACCTTAGCAACTTACTTTTGGAAAATCTTTGAACCTTTCAGGTTAAATCTTAGTTTCTCGTTTGACACCATTGTTACTGACATTCCATGTCACGCTACTAGCTTTTTCATATCTATAATATTAACACTATCAGGTTGTCATCCCGAGAATTCATCGGAAAACCCATTTATTAATCCATTCCTAACATTCCTTGCTTCCTATTTCGTAGTTGCTTTCCCCGTCCTTTCTTTATCAATCACATCCTTCTTATTATCTGATTCTTATTTACTTCTGTTATTTACTTCCACCTTCATCTCTTTATTGAGACATCTTTTGCACTTGGCACCTCTTTATTGGTATCCCGTCACATTTACTCTATAATCATCACGTTATTTCAATTTAAACTTTCCGAAATGAATCTGGCCCGATTCCTTTAACTTAGATTCATATAATCTACTTCTGCCAACCTTGTTTCTCATCACTTGTTCTTTTCTATCCGTGGTTTTCCACAGATTGTCTTTCGTAAGTCAGACCAAGTCGCACACCTACCTGCTCGCACTCTTATCATCTGTCGAACATCTGCATTTTACTGGCGTAGCCTGGCCACATGAAAACCCGTTATGACCGTGCTATAAGTTTTGGGGGTAAGGCTGGCTCGAATACCGCCGTCCGAACACTTTAAACTCTCAGGTGCCCAATAAGTCTCGGGCTCAACCGCCCTTCCTTCCAAGTCTCATTAATTCTTTCCATGGGAATATCTTTAACATCATGAATCATCAACCTCATATTCTCTATCTTGTTTGCGCAGAAGTACACTAACATAAACTTGTTTGTCATTCATCAACATGCCATTTAGTTAATCAATGGCAGCACTTTCTTTATCTTTACATTGTCATCTATTTTCTTAGAAGAATCACCATCGCTTGTTGTTTACGTAGTGCATTAATAGCTAACCCTACGGGTTTCAATCCTTTAGGGAGACAAAGTAATCAATATTCCTTATCCATAAGGAACACTTCTTGAACTTGATGTAGATATTACATGAAGTAGATAAAATTGCAGAAGAGTTTCAAGCATCGCAGCTAGGTCCGGTTGATGAAACCATCACTCATGCATCTCCCATGAAATACTGGAAACTTAATGGTTTACTTCGTCAATATTGTATCATGGTCCTGGTTTGCCTCAAAACGGGACCTTCTAAGGTGTGTAGTTTGCTTAAGACAATATCGGGAATCGAATCTTTACTTAAACTATTATTACCTTCGATTCTTGCACAATCATCAAAAGGAATGTAACTTCCTCCACTCCAATATGACCTTCAAGGTCTTTCCAAATATCATTTTGTTTCTTCGGTATGAACATTTATAATTATTCCTTTATAATTAGACTGTCGGCCACCTCATTGGCCTTTCCTGAAAATAATAATTTCTGGTAATCCTTGTTCTCTGGATATATTCCAATTCAAACATTTCTACCTCATTCCCATCATTGTTGGGTGAAAGCATTCTCCCTTAAGCTCTGCTGATGGAGAAAAGTATATTTATCCGTCTTTCTCCATAAGTCATTGCTTCCACCTACCCGTGGGAACTTTATCACGTTTATTCCCAATCCTACTTAGGATACTTCTTTTCTTAGTTCTTTCCTTATCTTATGATAATCTCAACCTTTATAGGTTCAATCCATACTTCCTCAGGGTTTTATACATGCCTCATCTGGCATTATTGTTACTATGTCATACATTCCTTACCAAACTTCCATTTTGAAGTTCGGAATATTACCCTTTTCCTTGTAAGGTTTCATAGGTCATCCTCATCCTTCCTCCTGTATTTTCTGGGTACAGGGTATATCAAAATGTCATTGATCAATACTCTAATAATTCTATCTATGTTCTTTCCAGAACTCTTTTTAATAATCCTTACCGGTCATTGTTGCCTTAGCAAGTCCAACTCATATCATCTGAAGTCATAATGTCGTTATTAGGGTTAATGCCACCCCTTGTGCATTCCCCAGGGTTTGTATTAATTTATGGATATCCTATCCTTAATTCAACTGCCAAGGAATTCTTGCATCTTATAATTGGCAATCAGATCATGTACCCTTAATAAAGGTCTCTTTTCAATCATTCTCATTTGATAATCGATCGGTGGCTTAATGCCACCCTCTTCTTTCAGATAGTTGTCAGCCTATTTGGCCTTCCAAAAGGCAACGTATGCCTATCTGCTCTCTTATAGAACTTGGTAATGGTAGCAAGGATGTTTTGGAAGACATTGGTCGAGTTCAACGTGAATCTCTTAGTACTTATCGTTCTTCTCAAATGTACTTGCCTTAGACAAAATTTCTACAGCATACTGATCCATCTCTGACCATTTCCATACTTTCTTCATAAACCTTCGTTGTTTACTTCCCTTAGTCGTAATATGTTCATGGTATTCATGATACCCTAACATCATACATATACTTCCATTTTTCTCGTAATCTTGGACAACCATATACACATGAGTCACTTTAGTACGGGTTACCCCATCCCAAAAAGGTCTAGTAAATTCCCCATCAAAACATGGGTTGCAAAGGGTTTAGTAGAAGTTTCCTACGATCTCATTACTATTTCCTTTATATCAGAAGCCCTTGCAGTCGGTGCTTACTTATAAGCAACCCTGCTTTGTCTTTTCATTGCTGGTCTAGTCACTTTATAGTCCGTTGTGACTTGGCCTCAACTGGCCACACTAAAATAAAAATATATGATTTTAAGGGTTGGCTAATTAGCATTACTTTTCTAGCAATTGCCGGCATAGTGCCTTCTTCTTTGATACCTTTCTACCTTTCCAAAACTTTACTTCATATAAGTCTTAATCGGCTACTCAGCGCCGTCTCCGGTCGCCTTTCCTCTTCTTTTTTTTTTTTTTTTTTATCTTTTCAACTATTCTTATCAATCTCGCGTGCCACGCAAGCTTACCATTCCTGGCATAACAGCCTTTTCACTTAAGTCAATCCCGGAGTTTCTCCGTCCGGCTAATTTCTTACTTACATTTCCTGTTTTCGTCCAATCTCACTTCATCATTTTATCACTACCGTCGATTGTAATGCTCAGGGTCCGTTTACTAACCCATTTTACAGCATCCTTACCCAAATCACAGGGTTTGCTCCATTTTCTACTCTCTTCCATGACATTCTCTGATAATCAGAAAGACAAGTTTTGCCAAAATTCACCGAATTCCTTTCCAGACTCAGGGAAATTTTGATCAATCTACCCACCTACTGGTAACATTAAGGAGACCAGTTTCGAAACCTGAAGAATAGTTCTATGAACCTCCAAGCAGGTGGAATCATAAGCAGTCATAGTTAACGAAATAATCATCATAAGATTGGAAGTTTACCCACTGGAGAGGAATCAATTATATCCATCCCTTAGAAGGGAATCAACAGTTTCAAACTGAAACCTGTCACAACGTCCTGATATTCAATGCTAGCAAATGTCGGTCTACCTAACCCTTTATGCGAAGCATCATTGGAAGCACAAAGTCTCCTTTTTCCATTAAGCAATGCCAGCTCTTGGTCATTACCAATTTCACCTTTTAGCTCCAGGAAGATTTTCTCACATTTTTCTCTTTAACTGCTGATCGTATTACTTGATCTATTATAATTCCGTGTCGGAGTAAACTTAAGGTAACTACTATAATCCATTCAAAGAGAAGAAGGAATTTAATATTACTCTGAATCACATGCATCTAACGTTTCTGGTTCATCATTTAACTGAGTTGAATTAACTCTATACTCAGTCTCTGGCAGTAGTCTCATTACGAGTTCATCTTGACTCACTGGTCTTATCTTCCGGTAGGTTCTGAGATCATTGTCTTGCTTACTACTTCCTTATATAACTTTACCCAATCATGCTATCACTTCCCAATGTCTTTACTTTCTAAATGATTCATTCATAAAATGAACATTTTCCTTAATAAAACCACCTTAGTAACCTCAATTTAGTTCCATAATTTACAACCTACGACACCTGCCTTCTCATGGCGAATTATTACTGACCATATTCATACTAATTCATTTATCAAATGATATGGCACTTACTGCCTCCTTCTCAACTATTCCTAGGGACTCTGCTCCTCGCCCTAAATCGATGTCTTTGATAATCATACATCCCTCTAGCTCTTTCTTTGTTAAGATGAAAATCTCTAAGGATTCTCAGCTATTTCCGTATAAGATCTCAAGTAATTCTTCCAATCCTTCTTTCTTGCTGGTACTACATCTGGTAGTCCGGCTATGAATTCAACATGCATCTTCAGATCTCTTAATAATATTTCGGTTCTTTATACTCACTTTTTTTTGAGCACCATATCTTAATCATCACAGTCATTCTGGCTGCGACCCTCATTACCCATGGGTAAGCTCCTTATCCTAACAGGATTTTCCTTATCTGCTGGAACCTCTTCCGGGTCTCCAGTAGGGTACTCCATCGAATTACCCGCTGATCCTCAGCATATAAAGCATCATCGCGCTGTTGCTCGTATGCCTCAAGGTCAGTCGCCTTACTCGTCGATACGATATCGAGCTAAGTTACTATCATTATACTTACGAGTTCCCATAAGGGTTTTATATGTCATCACTACATTAAGTAGTCCGACTATGAACTTGGCAAGAGTTCTTATTATCTTTTTGAATTTATTGTTTTAACGTCACCTCATCTCTGGGGTTTATAACGTACGCTCTGATACCACTTCTGTAACACCCCCAGATCCGGGGTCCGGGATCCGGTGGTTACGGTTTCCAATTCTGTCCACAACAATTGAACTTTCCTTAACATAAAATAAATTACGTCTCTATAACCCAACACAACAATATAAAACACACCCGTTATAGTCCCAGAGATGAAATCAGAGTAACAATCAAATTTTTATTAATCACATTATGAGTTCTTACAATCCAAAAGATTTTCAATATAAATACATACTCTTGCCATCCATTTACATAAGTCATACTAGACCATATTCTTGGTACTGAAAGAATAAATATACCCTACCAATAGCTTCTTCTTCAGCTCTGGTAGTCTCATCGTCCTCGCCCGCGTCGAGTGCGCCTTGTGCGAGTCATCTGGTCTAGCTGTTGTTGTGATATAATAATAAAGCAAGGGTGAGCAATAGCCCACCAACAATAATATATAACTGAATGATAATGTATAACAGTTCAAAAGTATCTTTCAAACCATATGCCATGCATTTACGGAAATGATGCCAGTATAATATGAACGATGAAGTTACAAGGTAACTTGAAGTATTTGTTTGTAGAAATATCTGCTACATCAAAGTAAGCGAGATATTCTTATTGTTATTAAGAAGAGGAACTTGCAAGAAAAGGTTGCAATTCCAGTTATGACCCTTTTCCAACTCTGCCAACAGTAATCATGTTGCAGGAAATAAATAAATTTGGATGATGAACCAATGATGGAGTATTCACCGCGCCCGCTGTTCCAATCTTGATGATCAGTCGAGATCGTACAGCTCAATTTAGATTTACTACCGGTAGAAGGAAGAACTGACGGCTTTACTTGTATACCGCCTTACTAGCTCTCCCCGGCCAACGGTTGGGCCAAAGGGGATGGACCGGCGCTACTCGGCCTCTTACACGACTCCTAGTTCAAATAGAATTCATGATTCTGAATGTAACGTTCGTCCCCCTTTCCCCAAGTATAATACTTGTTGATAAGACTCCACAAAGTAGTCGTATCTTGTTGGAAAGGAAAATTTACCAATAACTCCCAAGCTATTACTTGGTAACGGATATCAACTTGTTCCAGTAATCTTACCCCTCGAAAGATGAGAAGGTAAGCAACGACTTAATAAGTCAACAGCACCCGAGTTGCGGGTGAAGGGAATACTTTATGACCGGGAAGTCGACAAGATAAATAACATTTTCCAAGTAAGGTTCCCTTATTATTAAGGAGATAGACTCAAAGAAGAATGATGTCTGAGAACCTTTCTTGATATAAGATTAATAATAATATGACTCCGAGATATTTTCTGTAATAATCGAAGAAGATAAACCTTATCGAGATTATTCTAAGTATGGAATAAATATTCAGAGAATATTTAATGAGTTAAAATATTTAAAGAATATTTGGGAATATGAAAGAATATCTTTAATCAGAGTATTTCTCAAAATAATCCCTGAAGAAATATCAGGAGAATATTTATTGAATAAATAAATATTTAAATGAATATTCAAAACAATATTCATTAATTAATAAGACCTGAAAAGAATAGTTAAGGTAATATTCATAATTAATTAGGAATTTAAATGAATATTCAAAAGTAATATTCATTTAATGAATAATATCCTAAATGAATATCAAGTAATATTCATTTAGTAATCCAAGCCTTAAGGAATATTCGAGATAATATTCGATAATTAAATCAAGCTTCAGATGAATATTAAAATAATATCCATCAAGTATTTAATATCTTAAATGAATATTCAAAAGTAATATTTATTTAATAAAATAATATTCTAAAAGAATATCCAAATAATATTCATTTAATAGTCTCATCTTTAGAAGAATATTCGAAATAATAGTCGATAATCAATTCGACTCTGAATGAATATTGAGAAATATTATTCGTTGAATAGTTACGTTTAAATAATTATTTGAAGTAAGGATCGTTAAAATAATTAGTCTCGAACGAATATTCAAATAATATTCGTCGCCCAAATAATAGAAAATATTTACTTATATATTTTCCTCCGAGGTAATCTCGATATATTAAGGAATATTGACTCCCGGTCTATTTTTGATTAATAAGATGTATACGCCCTTCTATGAGGGTCTTACAATAACCGGCTTATAACTGATATATAACTATCTAGCTTATAAGCCAACAATAACATTCAGGGAACAAGTATATCAATTCAACTTGAAAGTAGGCATGCATGCAATGGCATATGTATATCAGCAATCATATATATACATTTATTCAATCACAACAACAGCCTAAAAGAAGGGAATTGAAACTTGCCTGGTAGTCGAGTACGGTAAGGGGTAGTGGTAGCGGGTCCCGGTTCAGCTTGGTGATCTATAAATAGCCAAGGCATTCGGGATTAATCACTTAACATATTAAAAGTTAAGTTATACTTAATTCGAAACACGTTCTCGAGTTATCTCGTTATACCCCTTTTAGTGGATTACTTTTATCACTGATCCGACCCGACATTCGTTCGTTAATACGACATGTCATTGTACTTATACTTGGAACATACTTAAGTCATATGAGTTCTAAAGTCGATCGTTACGAACCAATACTATACTCCGAGTTTTATCGCCCGTTTTCTAAGTGTTTTACCGAAGTTATAAAAGAGTCGTCTTTTAGGGGTTCGTTCGCGTTTAACCTCGACTCGAACATTTTTAATAAATCGAAAAATGATCCTTTTGACATACGGTTTTCTTTCACACCTTCCTTTTTACCTCTAGTATTTATTTACCAAGATTCTCCATGACTTTACATATTTTACGAGGGTTCAAATTCAGTTACGAATTCTCGGTTACGGTTTCGAAATACTTTTAGTAAACCGGCCGTAACTCCTAAACCGTAAGTCCGTTTCACGTGATCTTTATATCAAAACGAAGCTTATAACATAAGCTATCCTAAAATGGCAGAAAATTTTCTGGTCAGTAGGGTCTTGATGTGAAAAATGGCATACAAAACATGATATTGTAAAATCGGGCATTATAACGGCTATGTTTACGCGTTTTCCAAAGTTTTTACACTTTATCTCGATCTAACAAAGATCAATCCAACCACACAAACGCATGATAATCATCATGACTAGTCTATCAACAACTCATCTCAACCATCTCATGGATCACAATCCAAACAACAACCATAATCAACTAATAACATAGATCTAAGCATAACATAGCATACTAACACTAAATCATCCATAAAACTCATAAAATCTCAAAATGGTACCAAGGGTTTTTGGAGCTTGTTACCTTCCTTGGAGAGTGAATAACACTTGGTAAGCCTTGTCTAGTCCTTAGATTACCTTAACAAAGCTTGGATCATCCAAACAAAACAAGAAATCAAAGTTAGTTTCTTAAAATCACTATTCACCCTAGGCTTGGATGATTTATTTGAAAATGGAAAACATGGAGTTTGAAGCCAAGATTTCTAGGGTATCACTTTTATGAATTATAGGACTTACCATAAAAATTTGGAGATCAAACAATGGTGGAAGCTTGGACTTTGGATTTGGAATTTAGGGAGGAAGTAGAATGGAATGTTTTGGAGGGGGAGAGAGTTGCTTGCTTGTTCTTGATATTTTCCTTGTATTATTGTGTTGCCTTGGATAATATCTTGCTAAAGTAGCTTTATTAAAGTGCCTAGGTCATCCATGATGCAATCAAGAGACATGTGTTGCATTTTGAATGGTTTTCATGCTAAGTATTGGTTTGATATCTAAGTACTACTTCCATCTCCAAGTATGCTAGTTACTTTAAGCCACTTGGTTGCTAGATATTTATTCTAGTAGCTTACACAAGACTCTTGCTTCCTCTGCTTGTTTCTGTGTCCGGTTATTGCCCGTTTCGATTGATCGTTCGTAGGAATATTTCACGGATTTCTAATTAGGGTTTACCGGGAATCCTTTTTAATATTAATACTTTCATTCTCCATCTTTCATTCTAACTTTCCAATTTATATTCCTTAAATCCATTCGTTAAATACTTAAGGCTATCAGTGTCCAGGGAACTCTCGGAGAAAATAAAAGTGCGTTTTTCAGAATCCGACAGCTTTTACATACACTTATTTTCCCCCTGGATCACTAATACGAACTCGGAAATCCGTCCCGAATGCTTCTATATAGTGTCGTCTCATATTATTATATACTCCCACCAAAACACTATTCATTCTGTATTCTTTACTTGTTCTCTTAGGGTGGTACAATTGTCCGTATTCTCTTTCGATCGTTCCTTATCCTTTTTACGGAACTACTGGATTAATCGTTACCGATCTGGATGACATGAGAATATTCTCCTGATTGAAAGTGCCATATCTTATTCCCTTAGAAGATAGATTATTCTTACCTATGTTGTTACCCTTTAGCATTCTTCAAGACATAGAAATAATAAAGTCGAATTCCATTCATTCTTTCCAAATATCAATTATTACATTGTAGCCATAACCACTCCTCAGTGGTTTCCTACCTTCATTCTTAAATCAAATATAATAACATCCCAAAATATCAAATCCTCAAAGTTAATATCTCAATTCTTGGATTATAATAATATTTAATCCACTGTCCGGTCAAATATTATACCGAAAAAGAATTTGGAATTTCTGAATTCCGATCGTCTCTGCATTCACTTATTTCCTCCGCGTATTACTAATATGACTTCGAAACATCCATATCACGTCCCGTACATAGGGTGGCGTGAAAAGTTTTCCAACTTACAAAATCACTATTCATCCACCAAATTACTATGCACGTACAGGAAACACTATGCACGTACGGGAAACACTATGCACGTACGGGAAATACTATGCACGTATGGGAAACACTATGCACGTACTCATTTCCCTTCAAGGATCCATTAGCTCCTTCCTGGATGGTAGATTATTCTTATCTAGGTCCTCAACCATCGAATTACTCTATTCTGACAATATACCAATGCATCAGGATCATTGTCCCAAGCAATATCCATTCATTACAATCATTGTTCTTTGAAACCACCATTCATTAGAGCTGGTGACCTTGTTGTCGGAATCATTGTTCTTCATTTTATCATTACTTAATAAAAAGTTTTAATTATATCCAAAATTTGGGGTTCTTACATGGTACATTCTCAAAATTCGTACTAACAGGTAAGCGAAGTACTGAATTAACAACAGATTCAGTAAGATCAAATGAGTCTTGTCCTAAGTGTAGAACAATCTTACCTGATTGACTCTGAGTAGAGTCAATTACCTCAGCATTCTCCCAAGCTTGTGAAACAGCTACTTGATTAATTTGTGGAGATGCTATCAAGGCATTGCTTAATGGTCCTTTCGCCATAAAGTCCATTATCGGGTGAAAATCAGTTGACACCCCTTCCTTGTTGGTGATAGCTGCAACATGATTGTTCATCATAAAATCAAAGTCACTAAACTTGAAAGCTACTAATTTGGGTAGTCTTCTTTGAGTTGCCATTTTGATCTGAAAAGAACTTAAGAAATCTTTGAAATTGATTAGTGATTTTGAGAACTCGAGAGTGTTTTTGCTTTAGAGAATGAAATTAGAGAAAGCAATTACACGATTAGAGTGTCAAAATAATTATATTTCAAAAATCCTCCAGACCCATTATCCCACGTTGACACGTAGGTTGACAGGTGTCAGTCCCTGAAAAATGCAGTTACCCACGACTTTTGGAAAATAAAATCCAAAAATAACTTCAAGTAAATAAATCAAGGTAAAATCAAGATAAAAATCAATACTGATCAACTTCCTTTTCCTGATGTGATCTTCTCATCAGGATAATCACACGATTCAATGTCTGAATAAAAAGAATTACTAATCCTGACGTGAACACACTTGTATTCCTGATCAATATCATCCTGATTCCAGAGACTAAATGAAGTTTCCACATGGCATTTTCTTTTTCCTGTAAAAGAAATAACAAAATCAATTGGTTAAATTCGTTCAATATTTCTTGAAAATACAAGAAATACAGTCACACATAATTATGACTGAATGCATTGATATCTCCCAAATGACTGTTCAACTTCCCACGTCTTTCTATAAAAGAAACCGACGTCTTATGCCATTCTCCAAAACCTTTTCATTCTTTTCTATTTTCATCATGGCTTTCAACCCAAATCTTCATATGAACCCTAGCTTTTGGTTCATTACCACTGAGAAGTTCTTTACTCTTGATGTTCAGGAGCAAGTGAACTATCTCTTAGAAGAGATGACTTTTCTCATCAAGTCAGATATGGTTGATCTTAGCCCAGATGATTTCCACGAATCTCCTCTAAAACATCTACCAGTTGGATACAATCCTCCTCTAATCTCTTCACACCTTGAGGATGAAGAATTTGGTGAAGAGTCTGAGGTTGATCTTGATGGAGATGCTATTCATCTTCTTCAATAAGCATGAAGATGAGTTAGCTGCTTTCATTCAAGTCGCCCAGACAAGGAATCCAATCTTGAGATGCTCCTTGTCATGAAGTCGATCATTGAGGATTGAAGCAGCAACAACTTTAGACAAGAATAGAATTATCAGTAGTAGTTAGACAAAAAGAAGAATTGTATTTCATTTTCATGTATGTAATGCTTTTGATTAATTAAAATACAAGTTTTCTTAATATCTACTTGTCTATCGTTGTTTATTGACTGACATGAATAATGATTTAAATTATCAATATGCATGTAATAAAACTTGCTAACATAGACTTAACAAAACTCAGAATTGAACCACTAAATAACATGAACTTTAGAATTTGAAACAGTAAGACACATAAATTTCACAATCCTGATACTGACGATACAATCCTGATGACGTCAGCATACTGATAGCAATCCTAATGTTTATTAACAAGTCTATCATACTGTAATTTATCAAAGTAAAGTGTTATAGCTTAAGAATTTAACAATCAAGTATAGATCCTGACAAAAATATCAAGTCTATAAGCTGAAACAACATACCTTGCTACTTGTGCAGATGTTAAAGATCTAAAAATTTAACATTCCTAACTCACTAACCAATCTAATGAATGTAGCCTCATCAAGTGGTTTAGTTAGAATATCTGCAAGCTATTTTTCAGTAGGAACAAAATGAAGTTCCACAGTACCATTTTCAATATGTTCTCTAATAAAATGATACCTGACATAAATGTGCTTAGTCCTTGAGTGTTGAACTGGATTTTCTGCAATTTTGATAGCACTAGTATTATCACAAAACATAGGAATATTACTAATTGTCATACCATAATCCATCAACTGATTTCTTATCCAAAGGAGTTGAGCACAACAACTGCCTGCTGCAATGTATTCAGCTTCTGCAGTTGAGGTTGAAATTGATTGCTACTTCTTGCTTGCCCAAGAAATCAATCTGTTTCCCAAGAATTGACATGTACCTGTAGTGCTTTTCCTGTCTATTTTACACCCTGCATAATCAGAGTCTGAATAGCCGATTAGGGAGAAATCAGATTCTCTTGGATACCACTAACCAAGATTTGGAGTTCCCTTGAGATATCTAAAAATTCTATTCACAGCAATTAAATGAGATTCCTTAGGATCACTTTGGAATCTAGCACATAAACAGGTAGAGAACATTATATCTGGTCTACTTACAGTTAGATATAACAGTGAACCTATCATGCCTCTATAGCTAGTGTTGTCAACACTCTTTCCCTTAGGATCAGAGTCTAGCTTAGTGGCTGTTGCCATGGGTGTCTTTGCAATTGTACAATTTTGAAAGTTAAACCTTTTTAAAATATCTTTGATATACTTTGATTGATTAATGAAAATACCAGTCTCAGTATGTTTGACCTGCAAACTTAAAAAGTAATTTAGTTCACCCATCATGCTCATCTGATACTTAGACTGCATAAGCTTGATAAACTTAGCACATAGCTTTTCATTAGTAGAGCCAAATATAATATCATCAACATAAACATGAACTAAAAGCAAATCACCTTTTATCTTTCTAAAGAATAGAGTTTTGTCAATTGTACCTCTTGTGAAGCCATTTTCAAGAAGAAATTTAGATAAAGTCTCATACCATGCTCTTGGTGCCTGCTTTAATCCATAGAGTGTCTTGTCAAGTTTGTAGACATGATTTGGAAACTTTGGAACAACAAAACCAGGTGGTTGTTCCACATACACTTCCTCATCAAGCTTGCCATTTAAAAAAGCACTCTTTACATCCATCTGGTATACCTTGAATTTTGAATGAGCTGCAAATGCAAGAAACATTCTGATTGCTTCCAATCTTGCTACAGGTGCAAAGGTTTCATCATAGTCAATTCCTTCTTCCTGAGAATAACCCTTGGCCACCAGTCTTGCTTTGTTTCTTACAATCATACCAGATTCATCTAGCTTGTTTCTGAAAACCCATTTAGCACCAACAATAGATCTATCTTTAGGTCTAGGTACCAGTTTCCACTTTTTGTTCCTCTTAAACTCATTCAATTCTTCTTGCATTGCTATTACCCAATCAGGATCCTGTAAGGCTTCTTCAACCTTCTTAGGTTCATTCTTTGAGAGAAAACAACTGTACAAGCATTCATTTTGAATTGATCTTCTAGTTCGAACACCACTATTTGGATCACCAATAATCAAATCTTCAGTATGATCCCTTGTCCATTTTCTAACAGGTGGTAGATTGTTCCTGCTAGACTCTCCCCCTAAGTTAGTGGTATTTCTTGTAGAAGAGTGTTCATTTCCTTCAAAAGCTCCCCCTTGATCAGTAGAATCAGTGGATTCAATACTGCTGCTAGTTTTTGATCTTCCTTCATTAGACTCTGAAGGATCAGTTCCTGATGAAGTAGACTCTGAAAGACTAGTCTGATCCTGACCAGTACTGTGTTCTCCTTGATTGAATTGCTCCCCCTCAACAGTAGCATTCCTTTGAGAAGCAATAGAGATTTCATCTGGAGAACCTTCATCATCACTGGAGAGAATCTCAGAATTCTTAACATTTTCAAATTCCAGATTGTCATGGCTTTCATCAGTTTGCAAAATTCCAAACTTCTTATCATCAAATGCAACATGAATTAATTCCATAACAATGTGAGTTCTGAGATTGTATACTTTGAAGGCCTTTGATGCTGAATATCCTAGAAAGATTGCTTCATCCGATTTGGCTTCAAATTTCCCAAGTTGTTCTGGATGAACTTTCAGGACATAGCATTTGCATCCAAATATGTGAAAGTATTTCACACTTGGTTTCTTTCCTTTGATCATCTCATAGGGAGTCTTACCATGAGCATTTACCAAGGTACAATTTTGAGTGGAACATGCAGTGTTGATAACTTCTGCCCAGAAATAGGTTGGAAGCTTTGCATCTGCAAGCATGGTTCTTGCTGCCTCTATGAGAGTTCTGTTCTTTCTTTCTACTACACCATTCTGCTGAGGTGTTCCAGGTGCACAAAACTGTTGAGTAATTCCATTGTCTGCACAATACTCTTCCATTATAGAATTCTTAAATTCTGCACCATTGTCACTTCTGAGCACTTTGACCTTGTACTCAGAGCTATTTTGAATATTCATGACAAGTTCAATGATTTGTTGAGGAGCTTCATCCTTTTTGTGTAGAAAGAATACCCATGTGAACCTTGTGTAACCATCCACTATAACTAGAGAATATCTTTTCTTGTTGATAGACATAATGTTTACTGGACCAAATAAATCAAGATGCAGCATGTGAAATGGTTTAGTAATTGAATTTTCTGTCTTGCTCTTGAAAGTGGTTCTTCTTTGTTTACCAAGCTGACAAGCATCACAAAGTCCATCTTGCACATAGTTTGCTTGAGGTAGGCCTCTCACCAGATGATGCTTAACAAGTTGATTAAGCTTCTTGAAGTTGAGATGTGAGAGTTTCTTGTGCCAGTTCCAGCTTTCATCATTTGATGCCTTGCCGTAAAGACATCTGATAGTTCCTTTAGATGTATCACTCAAGCTGGCTTCATATATGTTACCATGTTTCTGACCAGTCAAAACAATGTCTCCATTCTTCATATTCAAGAGTTTGCATCCTTTACTGTCAAAGATTGATTGGTAACCCTTATCAACCAGTTGACTTATGCTTAAAAGTGTGTGTTTCAAGCCTTCAACCAGTGCTACGTTTTCTATGATGACATTCCCCAAAATAATTGAGCCATATCCCAGAGTTTCTCCTTTGTTGCCATCTCCAAAGGATATTACTGGGCCAGCTTTCCTCTCAAACTTTGTAAGCAGGGAATTATTTCCAATCATATGTCCAACGCATCCACTGTCCAAGATAATTGAATGCTTCTTTCCAGTGCCCTGCAAATAAAAAGTAGCTAGTTAGAATTTTTTAGGACCCAACTTTGATTGGATCCTTTCTTACTAACTTTTGAACCAACAGGCTTTGAAGATTTTTCTTTTGATTTACCTGTTGCAGTGTCAACCTTAGACTTAGATTTCACAAACTGTTTGTGACTAGGAGTTTCAGATTTCAGAGAATAATAGTCATAATACAGTTCATGATATTCCTTACACATATAAATGGAATGAAGTAAACTATCACAATGATAACAGGGTTCTTGTGGTTGGTATTGAATTCTCTGAGTCTTGGGGAATCTGGACTCAGTTTTCCAAGAAGGTTTTTAATTGCAGTCTAGGGCCAAATGATTATGATTTCCACATTTTTAGCATTTCTTCCTAGATGCATCAGGTACATTCTTGTAATTATTCTCTTTGTTAGTACCTTTTTTTCCATTCCTATTTCTTCTGATCTTGCGAGACTCTGAAATACTTTCTAGTCTCTATTTCGACTGAGACTTAGACAGAAAACCTATGTTGACATTCTTAGGTTTTTCTAACACTCTCTCATCTGAATTACTATTGTTAATTCTTTTGTGCACAACTGGGGTACCTTTAGAATCAACAAATTTAACATGTTTAGGTTCAGAAACTATCTTCTTACCTTCAGACTTAGATGTGCTAGCTTCAATTTTACTATCATCATTGACAATAGCTACTGTATCTTCTTGCCTAGCCTTATCAAAACCTAAACCATTAACTTTACGAAGAATTTGATTTTCAATGATTTCTTGAGTCATTTTACCAGAATTGTTAATGGTTTTAATCACATCTCTCTTTTCCTCTAGTTCTTTTCTGACATAGTCATAAGCCTCAAGGATAACACCATAATCATGCTTAGCTTTATCAGAAATTAACCTATATTCTTCCATTTGAATTAACTCAGATTCAAGAAAATTATTTCTACTAACTAATTCATCATTCTTAGCCTTAAGTTCATCTTTTTCACTAGCAAGAATTTTGAAATTAGTCATAAGATTCTTAAACTCAACATGAATAGTTCTAATATCATCAGAATCTAAGCTATCAAATGAATTAAGAGAGTGAAGTGATACCTTAACAGAAGATGAAGAAGTTTTCTTTGGAGATCCAGGCTTGTCTGAAGCACTTGCCATCAATGCAATGTTGTCATAATCCAATTCATCTTCAGAATCACTAGAGTCTGCCCAATCCTTCTGTGTGACCATGAGTGCATTACCCTTCCCTGAATTCCTAGGCTTCTTGCACTCACTAGCAAAGTGTCCAAGCTCACTGCAGTTAAAGCACTTGATCTTGGCTTTATCAAGCTTGATAATTGTACTTTTGCCTTTGTCACTCTTCTTCTCCTCTTTCTTCTGAAAAGAGCCTTTGCTAAATCTTCTCCTGTTGAATCTTCCTTTCTTGAAAGCTTTAGCAAACATAGCAAAGAGTTCTTGCATCTCTGATTCAGAATCATTATCTTCAGAGTCTATATCTGTAGTCTCTGACTCAGAACTTTCTTTGCTCTTCTTCTTCCTCAAGTCTCTTTCATTAGATTCAGACTTTTCTTCTGGAAGCTTCTTTGATTCAGATTGAGCAGTGAGTGCAACAGTTTTCATCTTTCCTTCACTCCTGCTCTTTTTCTGCTGCCTGTCAAGTTCATAAGCTCTCAATTTTCCATAAACTACTTCTAATGATATTTCATCCAGATCATTAGCTTCCTCAATTTCAGATATCTTCTCATTGTAGAAATCAGGAAGAGCTTTCATGAACTTAGTATTCATATCCTCCAAGTCATAATATTTACCATGCATGGCCATCTCATTGATGAGTTTAGTAAATCTATCAAAGGTGTCAGTAAGTGACTCACCAGACTTGGATTCAAAGTCTCATACTGTTGTATGAGAAGTGTCCTCATATTCTTCCTGACAGGTTTTGTTTCTTCACAGTGAACCTTTAGATTGTCCCATATCTCCTTAGCAGTCTTACAAGACAGAACATAGTTAGTGAGAACAGAATCAAGACTATTGAATAGTATGTTTCTCACTTTAGCATCCTTAAGAACGTTCTCCTTTTCCTTATCTGTCCATTCAGATTTAGGCTTCTCTGTTTTATGTTCTGGAACAACTTTTCCTTAGACAGTTGCTTGAGGAACAAGCCTTGTTAGAACAAAAGGCCCATCTCTGATTCTGTCAAGATAATCAGGATCTGTTGCTTCCAGGTGATGCAACATCTTCACTTCCCATAGAGTATATTCCTTTCTCTTGAGCATAGGGATCTTAGTATTACCATCCTTGTAACCAGACATGATTGCAGAACTTTATGATTATTCGAAATCAACCTGCTCTTATACCAATAGTTAACTCGAATAACTTGTAGAAGGGGGGGTTGAATACAAGTTATATAATCGTGTCTGATTTTTGCTTGATTAGATGAACAAGAACAACGAATGAATCAAACTTTGTTTGTATTAAAATAAATCAAATACAAACTCTACCAAAGGTGTACAATACCTTTAGCAGCTGCTGACAATACAAATCTCTCTCTGTGTTTGTTTCGAACTCTCGAATACAAACCTTATACAGAGCTTCATACGATATGCACTCCATAATTCTCAATTCGCTCTTTTTACAATAATATAGAGAGAGTATTTTTAATGCTACCTATCAACTAATAACAGAATTATAATCTATCTATGACAATGTTCTGCCGTCCAGTTGATAGTTTCCATCAATAAAGAATTTGTTTCCTTCACGATATCTTCTTGCTTGTTTTTCAAAACAACGATCCTATTTTATAGCACTTGCCAGTTTCGGTAGCATCCATAATGACATCATCAGTAACACGACTGATATCAGGATTTCCCATTGCATCAGGATCTGATCATCCCATCAGTATTTGATCAGGATCTGACTAGCTGTATCAGGATCTGCTCTTAGTTCCTGAAATGTAGTCTCTGACGCACTATTCCTGACTAACCTCCACAGATTACTGTCTAACACATATCTCCTATACAAAGTGCTAAATCCTTTATAAGACCAGGATATACAAGAAGTATTAGCAAAATTCTATTCTCAACATCACAACTTATGAATTATTCCTAACATAACTATTTGGTGGTTGTTGAATATTTGGTGGCTGTTGAATGTTTTGGATGGCTTTGAATGCCTTTGAATGTATTTTGATGGGTTTCTTTATGTAAGAAACAGAATATTGTAGAAATTTTCATTAAAGCGTTGCATTTGATATTTCTTGTGTTACATTTCTACTGTTTCATTAGATACTTCTAGTGTTTTAAAAAGCATATAAAAGCGTTGCATTACATAGATGTGGGGCCCAGTGCTGACGTAGCATGTGGGACCCTGTGCTGACGTGGCACGTGGGACCCTGTGCTGAAGTGGCACGTGGACCCCTGTACTGACGTGGCATATGGGACCCACTACTTACGTGGCAAGGCAGGCCCCATCCCTGACATGGCACGTGGGCCCCACATGCTGACATGGCATGCCAGCTGTACTGTTGCTGACGTGGCATGCCAGCTGTACTGTTGCTGACGTGGCATGCTCGCTGGACCCATTGCCGATGTGGCATGCTTGTGGGGCCCACATTCGTGACGTGGAATTGGAACAATGTCTAATGTCAAATGTAACGCCTCTTTGGTGTTGCATTTGCTTATTGTGGTGTTACATTACATGTCAGATGCAACGCTTATTGCTGTTACTTTAGATGCCAAAAAGCGTTGCATTATGGGGTCTAACGAGACGGTCGCGGATGCAACGTCCCATGGTGTTGCATTTGGTCTAATGCAACGCTTTTTTGGCCTAAAGTAACAGTAAACATGGCGTTGCATATGAGCGTTTTTGGTGTAGTGGCTAATAGATAAATTATTTATTAGCTAAAAATAATTATACAGAATTTATGGTAGGATTTTAGTGATACCGTTCAATCTTTACTACCCAAGCTTCATTATTATATACCTCGATAAAGAATTCATTTTACTATGTGTTAGATGCTGGAGCAGTTTCTGGGGTTGAAGAATGAGAATTTAAGTTACCAAATGATTTGTAGTGAAATGGTATTTACTTAAGTGATATTCCTTTCGTCCCTCTCATTTTTTTTCAAATGAGTTGGACGCGGAGTTAAGAAAAAAATGTAAAATAATAGAGAAAAATAAAAAAGTGAGTACAGTGGTGAGACCAATCGATATTTAATAGATAAAGTGAGTATAAAATGAGTCTAGTAGAGAAAATTAGTGGATGTAGTTACTTTTTATATTATAAAATTTTACAATTTTTGGTAAGTTTTTGAATGGAAAGAGTTGAGAGATACATCCCAAGAACAAAAGTGTAAAGAATTGAAAAGGACCAAGGAAGTAATTATTAATATAATGTTTCGATTCTAGCGATTCTAGAAACAGAAAGATTACGAGTAAAATGATATCTCTAAAGACGGAATTAAGTTAGCTGAAACTTGAGGTGAGTAAAGTATACTACAACACAAGATAACATGTATTTTCTGAACATGTTTTTTTTGTGTTATCGACTCTGCTCTACTTTGAGATAGTTGACATAATTTCTAGCATGTGATTGTGTGAAAATTCACATGACATTAAGATACCATGTGTTAGATTACATGCATTTTCTGAACAAGTTTTTTTGTGTTATCGATTTTGCTCTACTTTGTGATAGTTGACATAATTTCTAGTATGTGATTATGTATAGATTTACATGATATTAGGATAGCATGTGTTGCTAAATACATGATATGAGATCATGCATACAATTATTATTGAATTACAAACTTTTGTTGAATTATGCCATTGTTGCGAGAAGACGAGTTGTAATAAGCCTTATGTCGATTTATAAGGGTAGCCCGGTGCGGTCTGGCCATGTTCGATATATCGAATATAAGTTGAATTTGTCTCCTCCATCTTGTTAGAATCTATGTGATCATATGCCACAGAACAAGGTCGCCTTAGGTTTTGAGCTCGACAGAGCAATGATGGAATAAGGTAAATAATGAGCCACTCTATTGTAATGACGTCAGAGGAGGTTTCCCATAGGATATTATGTGATAAGCAAACCCTACACGCAATATTTAATTAAGTAGTGTACATAAGTAGGGGTCCAAAGATAATAACGAGAATAAGAAAGAAATGTTGTGATTTCAGTATGTGCATTGCACGAGCATTTGACATGGTCATAATGACTTTACTTACTGAGTTTTGTTTCATAATTTTTTATGATTAATGCTAGGGAACCAAAAAATTATTTCCAAAAATTTCTCCAAAATGAGATGGCAAACACATGGTGGATTTTAATTGGATGACTAATGTGAATGCATGGGGTCCATTTACATTAGTATTATCTTTATAACCATGTTAGATATTGATTCAAGTGATGGTCAGGATCTGGACTACTGATCAAATACTGATGCTGACATCATCAGTAATACAACGTCTTTATTAGGGTGTCATCAGGATTATGAGCTGATCAGGATTACATAAAGATATACATCAGTCCAGAGATCAAGGGAGACTGACATGTCGGTTCCTGATTGATAGGAACGCATCTATCATTCAAGATATGTATTAAGAGTCGTATGTAATTGATTGAGTATATCTTGTAATTGATAGGGTAGCTGTGTGATATATATAAACACATTTTAGGTCTTACATTTATATAATCGCTTACACGAGTTATCTTGTACCTAGCAGCTCTCAAGAACACAAGAATTTCTTGAGAGAGTTTGTAACAGTTTTATATTAGAGTTAATAAAGCTGTTATTTATTCATACTTGTGTTATCATTTCTGTTTTAAGTCGAAAATCTTATACAATTGTATTCAACCCCCCTTCTACAATTGTTCTTTATTGGGTAACAATTTGTATCAGAGCAAACTGATTAATTACAATCAGAAACGATCTTAAGATGTCGATAAGCAAGTATGAAATTATTAAAATCCCTGTTCTCAAAAAGGTTGAATACCCCACATGGAGGGTAAAGATGTTGATGTATCTGGAGGCAACTGATCCTAACTATCTCGATTGAATATATGATGGTCCATATATCCCTAAGAGACTGGTTGCTAGAATAGATACTGTACCTGAGCACTATGTTCAGAAGACAAAGGCTGAATGGACTCCTGAGGAAAAGGCTGAAGTACTCAGAGATGCAAAGGTGAAGAATATTCTTTATAATAGCCTTGATGCTGTCATGTCAAACAGAGTGATAGCATGTAAAATTGCTAAGGAGATCTAGGAAACTTTGGAAACTCAATGCCATGGCACTGAATCTATCAAAAGGAACAGAAGGACTCTGTTGATTCAAGAGTATGAACAGTTTGATGCAAAATCTGATGAAAGCCTCACTGATCTGTATGATAGATTTCTAACATTATTTAATAATCTATCTCTGGTGGGTAAAGAGTATGAACCAGAGGACTCAAACACCAAGTTTCTTAGAGCTTTGCCTGAGGAGTGGGATACTCAAACCTCTATCATTAGGCATCAATATGATCTTAATGCTGTGTCTCTTGATGAAGTCTAAGGGATGCTAAGAACCTATGATCTTGAGGTTCAACAAAGGAAGAATAAGAAAACCAACAAATCAAAGGTTGTTACTTTGAATGTTGAATCAAAATCAAAAGGAAAAGTTGTGGAGGTTTCAAGGAGGAGAAGTAGAGTAGCTGAGTTCAATACTGATGACTCATCATCAGATCCTGATGCAAATCCTGATACTGATACTGATGATGACTCTACTGATTCTGACAAGATGGAAATGGTTGCTATGATAGTCAAAGGCTTCAAGAAGATGAAGTTTAGAAAGGCTAGAAGACAAGGCAACTTTCAGAAGAAACCTTTCAATACTGACAAGAACAGGTACAAGAAGAATGAAAGCAAAGGTAGCAAGTTTGACAAGTCAAAAGTCAAATGCTAAAACTGTGATGGAATGGGTCACTTTGCAACTGAATGCAAAAAGGCTAAGACCAAAGCTCTTATCTCATCCAGCAAGGATTGGATGGACTCTTCCTCAGAATTTGAAGAGGAAAAGGTGAACTATGCATTAATGGCAAATGTGGATGAGATTGCTGCTCCTGAAAATAAGGTACCTGAAACTGTTTTTGATTTTGATACTGATAATGTTTCTGAGTTAAGATCTTTCTTTATAAAGTCTCTGCATATTAACTTTAAAAGTCAATCTCTTGAAAATGCTAGAAAATATCTGAGATGTTAGAATTGTCTAAAAGAAATGATCATCTAGAAGCTGAGCTACTCTTTATGCAAGAAGTACAAAATGAATGTGATAAGGCTAAGCACATGAAGCTAGAAATGGAGTTTAAATGTACTGCACTTGAAAAGGAAATTAATGATGCTAATGAGAAACTCAGAACCTGGACACACTTTGGAAAGAAAACACATGATATTATCACAGATAAAAACTGGAAAGAGTGTCTAGGTTATAAACCAGAGGACAAGAAAAAGAATAAAGGTAAAGTTGTTACTGCTGAAACAACAGAACCAGGAAGAGTTGTTGTGAATGAGTCAACAAATCCAAAAACCTATAGATATGTTATAGACAGAACAAAACTAAATTAAGACCTGTTAATTATGTGTATCCAGAAAATCCCAAACCTACTTTAGAAAAGGGATCTACTTCTACATAAAATTCTGAGTCTAAAACTGTCAAAAACAAAAATGTAGGTCTTTTGTCTAAGAAACAACTGAGAGACAGAATCTGTGAAATTACAGATAGAGAGAAAACAACTACTGCTAAGAGGAACAAGAATGGTAAAATTGGAATAAACAAAGATAATAATTATAAGTACATTCCAAATGCACCAAGGAAAGTGTGTTTCAACTGTGGTAACTCTAATCATCTTGCTATTGATTGCAGGAGAAGTAAAAAGAAGGCTATTGTAGTTCCTATGTCTGACATTAGGAATAGATCAGTATTTTATAAACCACAGAATCCTTGTTTTCACTGTGGCAGTAAATGGCATTCTATTTATACATGTGAAGAATACCATAGTTTGTACTACAACCATTATGATCCGTTGCCAAAGTTTAATAAAAGTGCAAATTCTGGTAAAACAAAGAGTGTGAATACTAAGCATGCATCTGTTAATTCTGATAATGACAAAGCAAATTCTGATGGACTCAAATCTGACAGAACTGCTTTTGTTGAAAAGACTTCTGCAGCTAAAAATGTTAAATTGAATGCAAAAAGAACCCAACAATTGTGTGTTCTTAAAAATTCTAACTGAGCTCTTTGTGTTTCTAATTGCAGGGTTAAAAGACAAATGTGTTAGTCATGGATAGTGGATGCTCTGTGCACATGACTGGAAACAAAACCTTGCTATCAGAATTTGAGGAGAAAGCTGGCCCAACAATGTCTTATGGAGATGGAAACATTGGACAAACTTTGGGATATGGCAATATAATCATTGGAAATGTCATCATTGAAAAAGTAGCTCTGGTGAGAGGACTCAAACACAATCAGATTAATGTTAGTCAAATCACAGACAGAGGTTATCATGTCAACTTCAATGATACTCACTTCGAAGTGGTCAGTAAAACATATGGAAGGATTGTCTTGACTAGTCAAAGACGTGGTAACATTTATGAAGCCAACGTCTACACAAATACTGATGGTCCCTCAACATGTCTCATCAGTAAAGCAACAGTAGATGAAAGTTGGAATTGGCACAAGAAGCTTTCTCATCTCAACTTCAACAACATCAATGAGTTGGTTAAGAAAGACTTGGTGAGAGGATTACCTAAAGCATTGTATACTCCTGATGGACTCTGTGATGCTTGTCAGAAGGCCAAACGGAGAAGGACATCATTTAAGAGTAAAACTGAATCCTCAATTGATGAACCATATCACATTCTTCATCTTGACTTATTTGGACTAGTAAACATCATGTCCATCAGTAAGAAAAGATACACTCTAGTTATTGTTGATGAATTTACTAGATTCACTTGGGTGTATTTTCTTCATAGAAAAGATGAAACTGCTGAGATACTTTTGGACCATGTAAGACTCATTGAAACTGGCACAAAGTACAAAGTCAATATTCTGAGAAGTGTAATGGAACTGAATTCAAGAATTCAGTAATGGAAGAGTTCTGCAAATACAAAGGAATAGCACAACAATTCTCTGCTCTTGGCACACCCCATCAAAATGGAGTAGTTGAAAGAAAGAATAGAACTCTTATTGAAGCCAGCAGAACTATGTTGGAGGAAGCTAAACTACCTACATACTTCTGGGCAGAAGAAGTCAACACAGCTTATTACACTCTGAACATTTCGTTAATCAACAGACATGGTGTGACTCCTTATCAAATGATAAAATAAAAGAAGCCAAGTCTGAAACATCTACATGTGTTTGGCTGCAAGTGCTTTGTTCTTAGACCTCATCCTGAACAGCTAGGGAAATTTGAAACTAAAGCTGATGAGGGCATCTTTATTGGTTATCCAACTTCAAGAGCCTTTAAAGTCTACAATCTAAGAACAAAGACAATCATGGAGTCTGTCAATGTATCTTTTGATGATAAAAAGATAACAGGAATTCCTGAAGACTCTCATGACAGTTTGACTTTTGCAAATGAAGCTACCAAGAATCCTGATAACTCTGTGTCAAATATTGATATCTCATCAGATCCTGATGATTCACACATTCCTGATGAAGTACCAATTACTGATGGTAAAATTAACAATGCAAATGCTGAGGGGGAGAAACATCAAGACACCGTCAATACTGATTCAACTCAAACATCATGAGAGGGTTCATCAGAAACGATTTCAAGTGATAATTCTGAGAGTACTTCAGGAGGAGATATCACTATCTCAGGAGGGAGCTTCTAATAATTCTAGTTCTTTTGAAGATAACACCAATCCAGGGGGAGCATCCAATTCAAGAAATAATTTACCATCAGCAAGGAAATGGACCAAAAGCCATACTCCTGATTTAATTATTGGGAACCCTGATGTAGGTGTTAAAACCAGACGTGCAACATAAAATGAATGTCTCTACAATAACTTTTTGTCAAATGAGGAGCATAAGAAAATTGAGGATGCACTCAAGGATGCTGATTGGGTTACAACAATGCAAGAAGAACTGAATGAATTTGAGAGAAATGAAGTTTGGAAACTAGTACCAAGGCCAAAGGATAGGTCTATTGTAGGTACAAAGTGGGTGTTCAGAAATATAACTGATTCAGATGGCATAATTGTAAGAAATAAAGCAAGGCTAGTTGCAAAGGTGTATTCTCAACAAGAGGGAATAGACTATGATGAAACTTTTGCTCATGTTGCAAGGTTTGAAGCTATCAGGATTTTTCTGGCATATGCAGCCCACAAGAAATTCAAAGTGTTCCAGATGGATGTTAAAAGTGCTTTTCTGAATGGAGAATTGGAAGAGGAGGTATATGTTGAACAACCTCCTGGCTTCATTGATCCTAGATATCTAGATCATGTCTATAGACTGGATAAAGCACTTTATGGACTAAAGCAAGCTCCGAGAGCCTGGTATGACACTCTGGCTCAATTCTTACTGGAAAGTGGTTTCAAAAGAGGTACAATTGAAAAAACCTTGTTTTACTTGAATCATGGTAAGGACTTGTTATTAGTTCAGATTTATGTTGATGATATCATTTTTGGGTCAACACACTCCAAATTATGTGAGAATTTTTCAAAGCTAATGCAGTATAGATATCAAATGAGCATGATGGGAGAAATGAACTATTTCTTAGGTCTGCAAGTTAAACAGACTGATGATGGGATTTTTATCAATCAGTCAAAGTACACAAAGAATCTATTGAAAAAGTTTAACATGCAAGACAGTGCTACTGCTACAACTCCCATAGCTACAGCTACTAAGCTTGATCCTGATAAAGGTATTGAGGTAGATGTAACTAACTACAGAGGTATGATTGGCTCATTTTTTTATCTAGCAGCTAGTAAACCAGATATCATGTATGCAACCTGTCTTTGTGCAAGATTTCAGGCAAATCCTAGGGAACCACATCTCGTTGCAGTCAAAAGGATTTTTAGATACTTGAAAGGCACTCCGTCTTTTGGCCTTTGGTATGCTAGAGGGTCTGACTTTAGTTTATGTGGATACTCAGATGCTGATTTTGCAGGCTGCAAAATAGACAGGAAAAGCACTTCAAGCAGTTGTCAGTTTCTAGGAGAAAGACTAGTTTCTTGGTTCAGTAAAAAGCAAAAGTCTATCTCCACATCGACTGCAGAAGCTGAGTACATTGCTGCTAGAAGCTATTGTGCTCAGATCATGAGGACGAGAAATCAGCTAATGGACTATGGTTTGTCATTTTCAAAAATACCTATTTATTGTGATAACCAAAGTTCCATTGCTATGACAGGAAATCCAGTCCAGTATTCTCTTACTAAGCATATCAGTATCAGATATCATTTCATAAGAGAACAAGTACTGGAAGGGACAATTGAACTCCACTTTGTTCCTACTGATCGACAGCTAGCTGATATATTCACCAAGCCACTTTCTAAGGCTACTTTTACAAAGTTGGTGAATGAACTAGGAATGGTGAACTATGAGCATTTCTGAGAAAAAGAAGATCTCATATCCTGATGAATCTCAAATCCTGATGAAAAGTCAATACTGACATTGGTCAAACGTCGAATCCTGATGCGACGATTCGTTTTTCAGTAAAATTTTCAAGATCTAAGTGTACTTTATGCTCTATTTTTCTGACTTATGTGATTAATATTATTGAACTTCTGAGAATATGATTACTTTAATTAGTTTCTCATACTATTTGCTAGTTTATATGCTACTCAGATCAGTTCACAATTCAAAAGTGCAGAAAATCATAATACAGAGATTAGAGAAGTAGATCTTTTCATTGATAATAAAAGAGATTACATGCATACATCAAATAAGTTGTTTTCTCTATCTTCTAATTTATAAAACAGCAAAAGAACAAAAAGAGTCCAAATCCCCCCATAGTCAGCACCTATCCCAGATCCCATCTTTTCCACTTTGTTTGGGTGGAAGTTGAAAGGGATAAGGTTATTTTTGCTGACATATTCATTAACAATGGTTGGAGGTTTTGGATGAGGATGCTTTAGAGGAAAGCCATTCGAATGTTGCCTGGAGAGCAGCATCGATGTCGATCACTTTTGCAGGTTTTTCCTTCTCGATCTCCTCGAGACAAGCATCCATCTGCAGCCACAAAGTTTCAAGCTGTCTTTCCTGATCAAAGGCTTCAAACTCTTCACGAGAATAACTAAAGATATCTCGTTTCTCTACAAGATGGAGGTTTTTCTCTTTAATGGTAAGGTTCGACATTGTTTTTCTGTGTTTGATGTAGGGTTTTGGAGAGGCTTTTATCAAGAGAATACGAGAGGTTTTGAAAGAATGATGAGAATGACTGTGTTCTATTGGGAATAAATAGAAGTGAAAACACGAAGGATTCGTATTCTTCTTCTAAGGGAACAGGTATTTTAACAAATGACATTGTGATAATTGATTTATTTAATTTTTCAATTAAATAATTTACTGTTTATCTTTTTAATCAATATCACAAATAGATGTTAAATACTTGCCAACTGTTCATGCGCGTGTATCTCACTTGTCAATATATCAATATATAGACACATAGAGCGGCGTACAGTTATCATCACGAACCCACGATTATTACCCATCAATTATCTGCACAAATCAGTTGCTGACACCTGTAATTAATGAACTTTTTTTTGTTTAAAATAAAATACAAACGATTAAGCTAATCATTGTTCTAATTACACCAGTAATTCATCAACCTCCTATCTCTGTGTGCTTTCAAACCCTAATTTCTAAAATCTCCCAAATCCCTCATTTAAAATGTCAACAGAAAATTCTTCATTCATAAACAGCAAGGTTGTTATCAATGGAATCACTTTTGCTCCTAATAACTATATTGTTGTTCTTAATCATCAGGAATTGCCAAATGATTTTCATAACATTCAGGACTTTTTTGCTTCTAGTCCAATCAATTATGCTTTAACACAACCTGTCAAAGTATCTTTCAAGTGGGTTATGCAGGTATGGGATACTGTGGTCTTTAGTGAAGGAGCATCAGGAACGCCATTTATGACATTCATGTATAATGATGTCAAATACAATGTGACTCCTAGCATTGTGGTTGAAGCTCTTAAATTACCTTCTCTAAATGGCAAAACTCCATCAAAGACTACTGATACTACTCTTCTTGAATTTGCTAAGAGTCTTGGATGCAAAGGAGACCCACAGAAGTTTGGAGACTTGTATAGAACCAAGCTGAAGAAAGAATGGAATTTCTTCTTTGACACCATAAGTAGATGCTTCCTAAACAAAGTCTCAAACTTTGATGCACTACCATCTGCTTCGGTTCAAATTGGGTACTCTCTAATCTATGAAACTCTATTTGATTATGGAGTGTTTATCTTGAAAGCATTATGTGCTAGAAAAATAGATAAATGTGGTTATGTCTGTTTTATTAGATTTTTTCAATTGATATTTTCTTACTTATGTCCAAATGCTAATTTTGAAGATGATACAGTTTTGCCTATCTTTAAGATTTATGAAAATAACATCAAATCCTTGGTTAAACACTACAAGAAAAAGTTCAATAGACATCACACTTTACACAACGGTCGTAAATGCCACTGATGTTAAAAATGTAATAACATCATCCCGCATTAAACTGATGTCTTTGCTTTTCGTAAACATCACTATTTTTAAAACTGAAGTCTAAAGTCGGCCTTTAAAAAATAAAACACGCGCCCATACTTTTTGTTTCCCCCTTAGCGAAAATTTTCCCCCTAAATCAAAATTCCCCCCTTTAACCAAATATTCTCCCCCCTTACCAATTATTTCCCCCATCTTTTACAAAACTAAATAAACTAAAACAAAAAACTAAAAAACTAAACTCACTCTCATCTCTCTCTCTCTCGACTCTCACTCTTATCTATCTCTCTTGTCTCTCACCACCACAACTCACCTCCACCACTCACCTCTGATCTATCTCTTTCACACTCGAACCCCCGAAGAGCTCTCTCTCTCTCTCTCTCTCTCTCTCTCTCTCTCTCTCTCTCTCTCTCTCTCATAATCGAAGCCCCGAAACTCTCTCTCGGACTTAAATCGAAATCGATTCGTTCAAAGTTCAAAGTTCGAAGGTTCAAAGCTTGAATTAGTTTGATTTTTCAGTGGGTAATCCTAAGTTTGATATGTTCAAACTTACAAGTTTGATTAATTCGATTTTATTACAAATTGGAGGTTTAAAATTGAAACCCTAAGTTTTAATTTGGGGTTAATTTAATTTATATGTAATTTATGTATATATGTATGTGTATTAATTATTTTATCTGTAATTTATGTATATATGTATCTGTATGTAGTGCACATGGGTATCAAGGATAATGAAGATGACCCGTATGAGATTTTTAGGCAAAGTCATCATATGCTTACTTCTATTCATCCCCAAAGAAGCTACAGATAGTGATGGTAAGCTGCTTCACTATAATTGTAGTTTCTTGGTAAAGAATTCATGGGTTCTAGTGGCTAGTTGTTATATGTGATTAAAGGTTGTAGTGCGACCAATAATCATGCTTGTGGCTTAGAGTTACTTGTAAGTTGTGCTTGTGGCTTAGAGTTTACTTGTAAGTTGTATCAGTAGTTTGAGATTTTAAATTTTTTTACTTCTATCTATCAGTAATAAATTTATGTACACCAAAAAAACAAATTAAAATATATAATCATTTGTAGGTGAAGCTGAAGTTGTCGTGAAAGAGATAGAACATTCTAGTATTTAGGAATAATTGAATCTAGAGCTGAAAGAATTGGACAAAAAATTGGAACAGAAGGAGGTATATATTCATTATCCTACTTTACAAATTTACCCATTGCTACTGCATCTTAGTTTATCAGGGTAACTTCTGTATGAGCTCTATGATACATTATTTTTTTATCATTCTCTCGTTATTTAACTTGTAGAAATTACCAATTAGATTTAGTTTTGCATCTTTTACTAAAATAAATTAGGATACTCTATAGTCGAAAGCAACCCATTATTCTCTTATAATTTTGACATGATAACTTGATAAGCCGGGTGGTTGTATTATATGCAGACATCCAACTCAAGCTTCTTTACTTCTTAGTTGTGTGGCTACTTTAAAATGTCAAACTTGTTCGCAATTCAGACAGTGGTTTTAACTACATATGCAGAAGCTATTGCTTGGTATCTCCTAGTTTACGACTTTTGTTAAGATATGTACTGGTACGAGATGTCATGATACCATTAACAGAAAAGAAAGTTCTGGTGGTCTCTATCGTCAAGAAGAGACTGCGTTCAGCTCTGTACTTGCTGATTCTCCTACTCCCTTGTTTCTATTTGTGAAATATCAAGGCACAATTTGCTAATATGTGCAAGATGCAATAATATGAACAACTGCTATAACAAAGGTTATAATTGTACTGTGAAGTTAATCCCCTTTTTCCTCTGGAATCTTGTGTAGTTGCTTAATAGTCTTAAATTATAGATGTACTCTTATTAAGGAGAATACTGGTTCATCAAAATTGAGTGTAGTAAACAATAATTTAGTAACAGCTGCTATGAATTTAGCAGGCTAAGCTTTGGGCTGCTGGGCAGTGGTCTTTGCTTAATGTCTGTTTTTTTTTACTTTTGCATTGAACATATAAATAGCCTAAGTGAATTACATTGCATTAATGTGCAAGTTACATGGGAGTATGATGGTGTAAGATTTGATTTCCTGGTAGTTGTGCATGCATGAAGAGAGAAGGATTGTTGGAGTTTCTTGCTTCTGGCCTAGCTGCGGGTTTTCTTTTTTATTTATTTTGTTGCTTACTGAGTTGCAGTGTGGTATCGGTCAATTAGAGGAGACAAATGGAACCAATCATTCAGTAGTGTCTTCGTGTTTTCCATTGTGGATGTTTTCTGTAGTACTATGTAACATGAGATATTCAGATATAGCGATTCTGTTTATTATACATATAATTTACATGTATGTACTATAATCGATTTTCTCTATTAATTGTCTATATAAAGATGTTAAAAGTTTTTATGAATAAAGATCTATTTGTAACCAGATGAAATATAACATCAATTTTAGTATCTAAGACATAAATATACATCAATTTTATTATGGCAAAAATGATGTCTAAAATAAAGATATACATCACATTTTTTCTACAATATCTGATATCTAAGAAACAAATAGAAATCACTTTTTATTTATAAAATCTGATGTCTAAGAAAAAATATATATCAGTTTTTTTTTATAAAAACTGATGTTTATAAGAAAATTAGACATCCGTATAGGATGATGTCTAAGAGAACAATATAAATCACTTTTTTCCCGAAAAAACTGATGTTTACAAGAACATTAGACATCACTTTATCTGCTAAAACTGTGATGTCTAATATCCAAATAGACATCTCTTCCAAAAGAAGAAAGTGATGTGTATGTGAAAAATCAATTAGTTTATTATATGTTTTCTTGAATATAAGGCATGCAAGTTGTTTATAAAATTAATTATATGTAACCT
Organism: Saposhnikovia divaricata; assembly: GCA_036435485.1. NCBI lineage: Eukaryota > Viridiplantae > Streptophyta > Magnoliopsida > Apiales > Apiaceae > Saposhnikovia > Saposhnikovia divaricata. Next base: position 128,005,563 of record CM071594.1, on the reverse strand, counting down.
ATTTTGTAGAACAACTGATGTGTATTGAAGTAAATACCCATGTCTATGTTAGTACAGACATCAGTTTCTGGCCGATGTCTAGAATAGACATCTCCGACCTAGACATCACATGCAAAATAACATAAACATCGGCCATAAATTGATGTCTATTGACCCTTTTCTTGTAGTGAAATCTGATAAGGCAAATGGTTTTGAGGGAAATCCTTATATTCCTGATGAGGTCTGGCTTCTCCTGAAAAAGAGATTGCCTGTTCTTTATGGCCCAGCAACAAGTGCTATGGGACAGGACCAAACACATCCTGTTCCTGACACAAGCACATACCACATAAAATTATCTAAACAGTCAACCACCTCTAGTGTCTCCCAAAAGACATCAGTTGTAAAAGAAAAGAAATCAGCTAGATCTGATGTGTCTGAAAGACCATCAGGATCAAAGCATTTCTCCACTATAACCCTCACTCAAAAGAAGTCACAAGGAGGTGAACATGGGGTACTGATTGATGAGTCGTTGAGTACGTTTGGAGTATTCAACGAAATAGGAGAGAAAAGAAAGTTTTTGCAATAGGATTCTGATTCTGTTAGTGATGATGATAAGTTCATCTCAATAATTATGAAGAAAAAGGGAGTTGCTGCTCCCGCTACTGATGAACTGGCTAAGCCAGTAAAGCCAAAGAAAAGAAGAAAGATAATCAACAAGAGCAAGTATTACATTCCTGAAGAAATACAGAATCTTAATGATGATATCAATCTTGATGAATCATCAGTTCCTGACACATCTGCCATTCCTGATATCTCTACTCCTGATACGTCACCTATGAAGATTGTTGAAATTTCTGATTCTCCAGCTTCTGAGTCTCCAAAGAGGATAATTGTTAAAATGTCCATGGAGAAAGTAAATGATATTGCTGCTCAGCTTGGTCTTGCACTATCACCACTTCTTGTGAAGAGACAGGCTGTAGCAAAGGTTTTTCAAAGACAGAAGAAACAGAGGACTAATTCCCCTTTGAAAGGATCCAGCCCACAAGAACCAGAACTTCAAAGGAGTTCAGCAACTATTGCAGATCCAGTCCCACAAGAACCACTCACTCAAAGTGTGGGTGCAGACATTGTTGAAGGAATGGTCCCACAAGAACCACCTTTTCAAAGGGAAGGTGCAAACAAGAACATTCCTGCCCCACAAGAACCATCTTCTCAAAGTGAAGATGCAGGCATAGATTCTACAGCACAGGGGTTTTTTGACATTGCTCAAGAGATTCCTGATATTCAGTTTGACTTAGCTCAAAGTGTTTCAGATAAAGCTATACATGCTCTTCATATTGCTGAACTAGATGTTGTACACATAGAAACTGCTTTTGAGGGAAGCACACAAGAACCTTCAGCTAAAAGTGTTGAAGAAGCTTCTGAACCTCTGGCTCCACAAGAACCATTAGTAGCAAATACTGATGCAAGCCCTCTTCCTGATGAAAGCATAGTTCCTGATGATACTGTTGATACCATTCCTGACGATACTCAACCAATTCTGGTACAACCACTCTCATCAAGACCAATGGAATCTTTTACTACTTCATCAGGTAACACTTCTATCTCTACTTCTTTTACTACTGATAGCATGATTACAGATAGACCTGAGACAAGGGATACCTCTATTTGTATGACTTCAGTCCATTCCTTTCAGCCACCTCTTATTTCTTTGAATTTGTTGAGCCAAAACTTTTCTTGTGAGAAAGAGAGTGAACACTTAGAGAAAAAGAAGAGTGAAGAGAGAAGAGAGGCAGTCTCCTGAACTGGCAAAAGGAGAGGTAGAACAGAGTAAGAAGTTTCAAACTTCTAGTGAGGTAGCAGTTACTATTGAAAGTAAATTAGGTGATGTTGTGAGAAGTGATGAGATCACTTTAGAAAAACAGAGAGATATAAGAATTGTTTCTAATCTGAATGCAGGATATCAGGATGCAACAGTACCATCTGCTGTTGATTTAAAATTGAAAGGAGTTATGAATCCTGAATACAATGTGGATGATAGAATTCCTGAGGCTAATTATAGCTCAGATGATGATGATGATGATGATGCTGATAATGATCCGGAAGCAGCTCAGCTGAATGTTGTCATGAAAGCAAGTCTAGGATTTACTTATGGTTCATCCAGCAAGTTTATGGAGTCTGTGGGTAAATCTACAGCTGCTCAAGTTGAGATCAGAGGAGATTATAGTCATCTTATTCCTGAACATATTCAAGCTCTCAGGCGATCTGAATGGTATACTGAGTGGAATCAACCTACTGCTGATATAAATTTCAATAATGCTCTTTTTCACTCCAGTCATATAGCTACTAAGCTTTATGATCCTAATCTCAAAGCTCATCTGAAGACTACTACTATTCTGGCAAAAGGTTTGAAAGATGAAATTAACTCTGTCAAGATTGATGATGAAAAATTTCATGCTCGGTTTGTTAAGGATTATTCTGAGATTGCTACTGCTAAACAGCTTCAACATTTAAGCACTGCCTTCACCACAAGGATGGATACCTTGGAAGATAAGGTTGTTACTTTGTCCTCAAGGATGACTAATATTGAAGATTCTCTCCAATTGATCTTATCCTTGTTAACTGATCCTACTGATGATGCTTCTGATGTCAAAAAGGGGGAGAAGGTGGTCAAAACAAAATGTACACCTAATCCAGTTGTTAGAAAGGATGATGACACTTCTGGAAATGATGGTGGTGCTCAGCCATATGCACCAGGAACCTCTGATGCTGCTTTGGTAACAAGTAGAAGTTTGTCTCAAACTCAAACCAAGCAGTCAACTCATGTTTCTAAATCTGGGAAGAGAACAGTAAGAACAATGGTGCAATCTCAAATTCTGACAGAAGAACAATCTCAACTATCTGGTCAGAATCAATTACTTCCAACAATTCTTGAAGAAGATGAGGATTTGTTTATTACTGAGATAGAAGATGCTTCACATCTCTTTAAGAAGATTACTTCCAAGTCAGGTGAGAGTGAAATTGTATATCACAATGATATTAAAGTTCAACAGCATCATGCTAGGGAGGCACTGGCTTTGATCTCTGCAGAGAATTCTGACATGAGTACTCAAGAGATCTTAAAAGAACAAAAGAAGATTCTTGGGGGAATTGTTAAACAGAAAGAAGCTCCTGCTGCAAGTAGAGGGAGAGGCAAAGGAGGTAGAAGCAGAGGCAGAGGAAGAAAACTTGTTCAGACAAATGCAAAACAGACAAGGTCTAGTGGAATCACAATTGAGGAGATAACTGAAGATCCTCAGAAAATTAAAAGGAAAAAAACTCCACTACTTCTTGAAATGGCTCTAGACAACGTATTTAATGAAACTGAAGGTATTGTCAATGTATCTGAAGAAGTTGAAGAAGAAAATCTACTGAGAGCTAGGAAGAGTAAAGCTACTGTGAGAGCACAGAATGTTGCTGCTGGAACTACTCAATATGATATTCCTGATTTTGATGAAGCTGAAATCTTGAAAGATCTTGGAGTGATGATTCTTGTTGTTGTAATTGAATCTCATAATCTGGAAGTTGATGAAATGAACTTGAAGATTGATCAAGAAAGATTCAGAAAACTTGAAGAAGCAAAGATTATCAGGGAAAAAAAGAAGAACTGTTGCTGACAGGGAAAGTGAAAGGTATTTGAGAAATGTTTTCAGATCTGATAAAAAGTTGTGGTATGATATCACAAAGCAAGCCAAGGAGGAAGAAACTAATGAATCTCATTCCAAAACGAAGGGAAACAGGTGGAAGAAGATTGATGACATAAAATACACTGGACCTGCTGTTTTTCAATCTGGTGGTGTAATAACCGAACCTCCACAAGTTGCTAAAGAAAAACTTCTTATTCCTCCACTGAATGTTGCAGATAAAGTTTCTAGATCTGACAAATTTTCACCAAGATGGACTAAAATTCAATCTGAGTTGAAAGGACTAGAACCTAACACAAGAGGAGGTATTGGTTCTAGAGAATCAGAATTTGTGTTTACAGCTCAACCAGATCAACATATTCTAGTAAAAAGAATTGGTGATGAACTAACAGTTGATGATCTTTGGGAACTTGAAGCTGTTGCAATTATTGCATGCAATGTTGATTCTAAGAAGGTAGAAAAGTTGTTGTATTTCATGAAAGACAAGATTGTCAAGAAGCTGACTATTCAGGAGGTGTTGTGCAAATCAACAAAAGAGCTGAAATATGTTCTTTATCTGCTCAAGAATAAAAGAATTCATGATAAGGAAGCAAATGTTTACAATAATTGGTGTACCATGATTCTCAGAACTATCAGATGCAGACATTTAGATGGAGGATCAAGGTATGATGGTAATTATACTCCCATGTACTTGAATACAGTAGGACAAGAAGTTGAAATGCAAAGGGGTTCAGCTGTTAAAGAAGTGATATTTTATCAAGAATAATTATCTCTGAATCCTGGTGGGAAGAACTTGCATATTTAATGTTGGGAGATTTAGATTTACCAAGAATCTCAATTCAAAATCCCAGGGCAGGTATTTATCAGATTAATGAGGAAGATGAAGAACTAAGGAATCTGAAGAAAAGACAGATTCAAATTCTCGAAAGTAAAGAAGAAGAATTACTATCAAGTTTCTTGCAGATGAGTAATTTCTTTGTGAGAATTTTTGAGACTAAGCCTGAGGATTTCTTGTAATGCTTTGTTTTGAGTTTTTGACATCACTGAATGAATCAAGGAATTTGTGCTTTATTTCATAAAGTACAAATTGGGGGAGTGTTAGTCACAAAGGCATGCCTGAATACATCTAATAACAAGCCTAAGTATGTGTAATGCTATGCATTACCTACATGACCTCTTAACTGAGGGAACCTCTAGTTGTAGAGTTTCTACTGGTTTTGTACTTTTAATAGGAATCAAATTCTAGCTGTGTAAATGTACCTATTAAGTCAAGAATAATACTTGAAAGAAGTTCCAAGGTTCATGCCTCAAGCAAGGAGATAAAGGCTGCCAAATAATCACAGTTGGGATTTGAAGAAATGAAGAATTTGCCTAAGTACCAATTCGAGAAGTACATTTGTCTATTCGAGAAGTCTAGCATTCGAGAAGTCAGGGATTCGATATCTCAGAAGACACTATTCGATATCTCTGAATACACTGTTCGATATCTCCTTCGATATCTCAGAGATTCGATATGTCTATTACTCTGTTCGAGAACTCATGGAGTCAACAAGTCAAAGCATCATTCGAGTTCTCTAAGAGTCAACAAGTCAATGCTCTATTCGATATCTCAAGGACTAAAGAAGCTATTCGACATCTCAGGGATTCGATATGTCAAAATGCTCTATTCGATATCTCAAGGAGTCCCAGAGAAAAGAGCTGTTCGAGAAGTGATTTGATATGTCAATATAACACTATTCGAGAACTCAGAGTTATCGATTAAGTCAATTCGAGTTCTCGAATCAATCACTTAGCCACTTCTCGAATACATTCTTGGAGACAAAATACTGAAGAATTGTACAAGTCAGAAACCTGCAACAAGCCAAGACGCTTTATTTGACTATGTACTATAAAGCACATTGGAAAGCCTACAAAGAAGCTTGGAGAGATAAGACAAAGGGACAAGGAGCTAAAGAAGTGGATCTGAACAGGCTTTGCAAAGTCAAATCTGTAGCCGTTTGGACTCTTACTCAAATGAGATAGACAGACTGGAAAGTATTTTGTTTACCTACCTTATTTATAGTAAGTAGGTGTATCCATGTCTATAAGGATACAGCCTCACTTCCTTAGCTGTTAAGAGATAAGTTTTTCATATACATTACAAGAACAAGAAATATCTCTCTAAGAAAAACGTAGCTGAGAATACTATCATTTGTATTCACAGATTGTAGCAAAATCTTTATCTAATAAAATATTAGATTAAAGTGATATTGTGTTGTGTTTGTCTTTGTTATCCGCACTTACATATCTCACACACTCAACACATATCTTGCTGCAAAGATTCAAGAACAAAGAAAAGTTCAAGAATCCATTCACCCCCCTGTATTCTTTTACTGTATTCAATAATCAACAAGTGGTATCAGAGCAGGCTGTTTAATCTAAACAGAAAACGATCATGAGTTCGAATACACCAAAGACTACAGGTACGGTGAAGGTCCCTAAGTTCGACAAAGAGAATTACAACCTCTGGAAAATAAAAATGTTGTTGTTCATCAAAGCAGCCAATCCTCTCTATCCTGACATCCTCAAGAATGGTCCATTTGTACCACAACAAGAAATTGCTGAATATACAGTGGGCACACTAGTCATTCCTAGATCATATGTTCCAAAAGAGCCATCCAAATGGACGGACTTAGAGAAGGAAAAGGTTGCCCTAGACAGTCATCTCATGTTGCTGATCATAGACTCCATGGATATGTCGATGTTTGCCAACATAGCATCATGCACATCCGCCAAGGACATGTGGAACCACATCGAGGTGTTATGTGAAGGGATAGAGGAGGTAAGAGAGAATAGGAAACAAATACTGGTCACACAGTATGAGGCTTTCATGGCACAGTCCAAAGAAAGTATTACTGATATGTTTGAGAGATTTCACAAGCTGGTGACTGAGCTTCAAATGAATGGGAAGGTTTACAGCACTAAGGAATTAAACATGAAGTTTCTACTATCTGCACCAAACCATCTAGAGCAAAGGATCATATCTCTAAGAGAGAGAGATTTGAACAAAGTCACATATGATGTGCTCTATGGGGTTTTAAAGACTCATGAGCTTGAGCTGCTTCAGAAGAGGGCTATCCAAGCCAACCAAGGCAGAATGATAAACACATCTTGTGCCTTGATTGTCAACAAATCTGTTCAAGACCTGGAAGCATCTACAAGTCAGCTGAGAATAGAAGAGATAGTAGATGATGAAGAAACTGAAGAAGAAGTGACTGAACCTGTTGATGAAAAGGAAGAATATGAGTTCTACACTCTTAAAGAGTTGGATTCCATGGAAAACACTTCATATGCTTTTATGGCTAGAAAATTCCCAAACATCAGATTTAAGAGGAATCAGCCATTCAAGTCTAGATCTCAAAATCATTCATTCAACAAGAGCAAGGTACCTGTGAAATCAAACAAAAACAAATTCAAAACCAGCTATGTGGATAGGTCATCTGTGAGATGTTATAGATGCAATGACCTAGGGCATTTTGCCAGTGAATGCAAGAAGCCTAAAAAGAAGGATAAGGAGTTTCTTAAGCTTGAAGCTAAGTATGAGGCTCTGCTAAAGAAGCATACACCAGGTAAGGCCTACATAGCTGAAGGGAAGTGTTGGGATGATTCTGATAGTGATGGAGAAGAACAAGAATTCTGCAACTATGCCTTGATGGCCAACTCCAAGGAAGAACCATCTGAATCAGACTCTCAGGTACCATCCCTCACTACCATAGACATGTCTGTTTCTGAATACAAATATATGGTTGAACAACTATCTGTTGAGATGTTTAATATTCATACTAGTATGACTGCTGCTAATGAAGAAATTGCTAAACTGTCTACTAAGAATGAACTGTTGAACAAAAGAAATGAGGAACTAGAACTAACTGCTATTCAAATAGAAAACCTTAAACAAGAAATTGAATATCTAAAGAATAAGGTTCTATGTGCTAGTCAAGTTGAGAAAGCTCTTAGGGATGAACTAACTGAAAATGAATTTAAATTGAAAACATTTAAGAATTCTTCTAGTCTATTGCAGTCCTACCATGAGAAAAATCTAACTAGACCTAAGGCTGCCAATGGACTTGATTATGACTCTCTTAAACAGAGGAAAGGCTATGTAGTCATTGAAGATGACATTGTTGTTCAAGAGGAATTGCCTCAGGTTTTGAAAAAGACTGAGAACCCAATATTTAAAACACCAACACTTGAGATTGATGAGGATGCCTTAATCATTAAGAAAATGTTGGATGATGAAGATAAGGCACAATCAAATGAACAACAAGCATCCTCTAAGAGTGAGAATGTCAAAACCAAAGCCAAGGAGCCAGTAGGAGGTAGACCTAGACCTGAGAAATTTGTGAAGTTTGTTTCAGCTGGGAATAATGAGTTTGAGAAGAAAGTGGCTAAAAGGAAACAAAACAGGAATGGCAAATTGGGGATTAACAAGGACAACAATTATGCTTATGTGCCAAATGCCCCTAGGAAAGTTTGTCAAAACTGTTTTAGCACTAATCATTTAACTCATGCATGCAAGAAACCATCTGGTAGTGTTGCTAAACCATTCTATGATTGCTCTGTGCCTTTAAGACATAGAGACTCTCCTTTCTGTGATAAACTTAATTGTATGCCATGTAACATGAATGTAATGACTAGTTATTTTAATTTGAGAAGACAATTCATGGAAGGTTGCATCAGTCACAATGTTCACACACACTACACAAGAACAAAGTCTTCAAGTCCTCCTAAAGTTAGGAAGGTACCTCTGTCACTAAGTATAAGAGCCCTGATGCTAAGACTTTCAACAGTGACAAGAAGACTAACATCAAGAAAATTGATAAGCATGCTGTTTATGATAAAACTGTTGCTAAGCCACATGGACCCAAACTTGTTTGGGTACCAAAGGAGAAGTAATACCTTTGTGTTTGCAGGGAAAAGAAAGTGAAAAGAAGGTCATGTGGATTTTGGACAGTGGATGCTCAAACCATATGACTGGTGATATGGCCCTGCTATCACAGTATGAGGAGAAGGCTGGCCCAATGGTTGCTTTTGGAGATGACAGCATTGGCAACACACTAGGATATGGCAAGTTGGAAATTGGAAATGTCATCATTGAAAATGTAGCACTGGTCAAGGGGCTCAAGCATAATCTACTGAGTGTTGGTCAATTTACTAACAGAGGCTTCAAAGTGAATTTTGACAAAGATGAATGTTTGATCACCCACAAGAAGACTGGTGACTTTGCTCTATCTGGAGTAAGGAAAGGAAGCCTGTTTGTAGCCAATATAAACTTTGCAAACAAGGACAAAATTTGTTGCTTTTACTCAAAAGCATCAAATGAAGATAGTTCGCTGTGGCACAAGAAGCTATCACACTTGAACTTCAAAGGCATTAATTCTCTAGTCAAAAGGGAGTTAGTGAGAGGCATGCCAACACTTGAATTCTATCAAGAAGGAGTGTGTGAGGCTTGTCAAAAAGGGAAAATGAAAAGATCAAGCCACAAGTCAAGGACAGTGACATCAATAACCAAGCCCCTACAACTAATTCATATGGACTTGTTTGGGCCTGTCAATATTATGTAACTAGGAAAGAAAAAGTATGCTCTAGTAATGGTTGATGATTTCACAAGGTATACATGGGTAGAATTTCTGGCATCAAAGGATGAGGCTCCACAAGTAATCATTGAGCATATAAAGAAGAAAGACAATGAAGCAAAGGCCAACAATGCAAGTGTGATTGCATTAAGAAGTGATAATGGAACAGAGTTCAGAAATGCCATGCTTGAAGCATTCTGCAAAGAGAATGGTATCTCTCAACAATTCTCAGCTCCAAGGACTCCACAACAAAATGGAGTTGTTGAGAGAAAGAATAGAACTCTGATTGAGGCTGCTAGAACAATGTTACTTGATGCAAAGATGCCTACATGTTTTTGGGCTGAGGCTGTGAGCACTGCATGCTATATCCAAAATAGAACCCTCATCAACAAAAACACTGGAAAGACACCTTACAACTTGATGACTGGAAAGAAGCCTACTCTAAAGTATGTTCATACTTTTGGAAGCAAATGCTTTGTGTTAAAAGACAATTCAGAATATGTTGGAAATTTTGATGCAAAAGCATTTGAAGGAATTTTTCTTGGCTACTCTATGGAAAGAATTGCATATAAAGTTTATGTCATCAGTTAAAAGAAAGTTATGGAAAGTACAGATGTGACATTTGATGACAGCAAACTACCTGGATTAGAAGAAGCCAATGATGAAGATAAACATCCTTTGAAGTTTGACAATGTAGATGATTCTGATGAGGAGATTGAAACTGAATTTGAGCCCACAATACAACAAACTCAAGTGAATGAAGAACCTGTGTCAATCAACAATGAAGAAACAAGCATCCAAGACACACCTGTGATGAGTGGCAACTTCACTGGGGGAGGAAATGTAAATGATCATGATTTGGATGATGAAGCAACATCAAGGCTGAGAAATCAATCTGAACATACAAGGAAATGGGATAGATCACATACTGCAGATCAGATAATTGGAGATCCAAATACAGGAGTGAGGACAAGGAGAGCAACTCTAAATGATTGTCTCTATGGTTACTTTCTATCCCAAGTTGAGCCTAAGAAACTTGATGATGAATTGTTGGATCCTGATTGGATAATTGCTATGCAAGAGGAGCTAAATCAATTTGAAAGGAGCAAAGTATGGGAACTTATGCCTGCACCAAAGGATATAACCATTGTTGGAACAAAATGGGTTCTAAGGAATAAGACGGATAAAAATGGTGTAGTCATAAGAAACAAAGCAAGGTTGGTTGCAAAAGGATACTCTCAACAGGAAGGCATTGACTATGATGAGACTTTTGCTCCTGTTGCTAGACTAGAGGCCATCAGAATTTTCTTGGCATTTGCTGCACATTCCAATTTCAAGGTTTATCAAGTGGACGTCAAGAGTGCATTTTTGAATGGGGAGTTGGAAGAAGAAGTATATATGCAACAGCCACCTGTCTTTGAAGATCCACAATTCCCTCACTTTGTCTACAGATTGCTTAAAGCATTGTATGGACTTAAGCAAGCTCCTAGGGCATGGTATGACACACTATCACAATTTCTACTGGAGAATCAATTCACTAGAGGGACACTGGACAAGACACTGTTTTACAAGAAACATGGTGATGATATTATCTTAGTTCAAATCTATGTGGATGATATCATATTTGGCTCTACAAATGAGAAGCTGTGTGAGAAATTCTCTAAGCTCATGCAGAGCAGATATGAGATGAGTATGATGGGAGAATTAACATTCTTTCTTGGGCTGCAAGTTAGTCAAAGGAAGGATGGCTTTTATATAAGTCAATCCAAATACATCAAGGATCTATTGAAGAAATTTGACTTGGAAGAATGCTCACCTGCAAAGACACCCATGGCCACTGCCACCAAGCTAGATGAAGATGTTAAGGGCAAGAAGGTAGATATTTCAATCTACAGAGGCATGGTTGGTTCTCTACTCTACCTCACTGCTAGTAGGCCAGACATCATGTTTGCAACATGCTTGTGTGCAAGGTTTCAATCAAATCCAAAGGAATCACATATGACAGCAATAAAGAGGATTTTTAAATATCTGAAGGGCACACCAAACTTGGGGTTATGGTATCCTAAGGACACAGGGTTCAATCTGGTTGGTTATTCTGATGCTGATTATGCTGGATGCAGAGTGGATAGGAAAAGCACCTCAGGTAGCTGCCAGTTTCTTGGACAAAGGTTAGTCTCTTGGTACAGCAAGAAACAACAATCTGTGTCAACTTCCACAGCTAAAGTTGAGTACATAGTTGCTGGAAGTTGCTGTACTCAAGTGCTTTGGATCAGAAACCAACTTAGAGATTATGGACTTGTGTTGGAAAGAATTCCAATCATGTGTGACAACACAAGTGCAATCTCTATAGTTTCCAATCCTATCAATCATTCTAGGACAAAGCACATTGACATCAGATATCATTTCATAAGGGAGCATGCAACTAATGGAACCATTGAGTTACATTATGTTCCCACAGAAAAACAACTAGCTGACATATTCACTAAGCCATTAGATGAAGCCACCTTCACAAGGTTGGTTAGTGAGATTGGAATGCTGAATTCTTCAAATTCTGGCTAAGTGAATATATCAACTAGATTGTTGCAGCAGTAAATACTTACTTTATCAAATGCTCAATATTTTTGAAGTAAGTATTGGCTGGAGTATGATTTATAAATATTCTAGAATGCTGCACATGTTGAAAATCATACATCTTTAGCTTGAAATTTATGTGAAATTTTGGAGAGAATCACTATTTAATTTGGTAGAATATTCTTCAGTGAATATTTCTGGTAAATTTTAAAATATAGTGAAAATTGAATTTTATGAGTGAAAAGTATAGTTCGATAAGTCAGACTTCTCGAATGGTTCATTGTTATGTCATGGCTCGAGTTCTCGAATAGGCCTATCTAGAACCCTCTTGAGTTCTCGAATAGTGTCTTTTGGAGAAATCGAATAGCACACTCTGAGTTCTCGAATAGAGTACTTTAGTTCTCTAGTGATGGAGTTCTCGAATACTGTATTTGAGTTATCGAATCATTTGAAAAGGCTGATTTTTCGTTGACACTTAATCGCTTTTTGGATTTATATTCAAAACTTCATTTCGCTCATAAAAACATATTTTATTTAGCTAAGAATTATTTTCTAAGTTAAATAACTGCCAGCTGTGAGTTACAAACTGCTTGAGATATCGAATAAGCCTTTCTTGACTTATCGAATAGTTGTTTTATACTTCTCGAATGACTGACTTGTCGATACAAAACTTATATCTAATCGACAACTCAAGTCACTCACATATATACAATTCCACAACTGTTCAAATCATTTCATTCGATTTCTCAGGCAGCTAAAGTTCCAAAACCTCTGAAAACCCTAACGTCAAAAGCTAAATTTCTTCTTCAACCTTCATTCTCTTCTCATCTCTCTGTGTAACAATGGCAAATACCCAACTCACAATTCCTACTCACACCAGTTTCATAGCAGTAACTGATAAGTGGACTTTATATCTACTTGGAACATTCTAATTCGGCTTAAATTGATTGCTTTGGCCTCAAGTTTGTGGTAGTTTTGATGTGTTTTGCTTAATTGTGCAGGGTTGAAGAAATGTCGATTAAAGGTGTAGTTTCCGTCGTTATTTGGAGTTGATTTATTATATGGAATGAAGAATGGAGGCTAAGGTCAACTACCAAGAAGTATACAAGTCATTAAGGATGAAAGACGGAAGCTCATGCAAAAGGAACGGAAGAAAAAGCTTAAAAATCGAAGAAAAATTAATTTTCGCAGATCGGGACCAAGCCGGGAGCCCCAATTGGCGCCTCAGCCTTGTTTTATGCAGTTTGGACCGGCGCTCCAGGCGCGGGACGGCGCCCCAGCGCTGCGGGTGTGCGGGTGAAAAATCAGCCAGAATTTCTGATTTTGTTTTGGCCATATCTTGAGTTCTAGAAGTCCGTTTTGAACGATCTTACTGTCCACGCGAAGATAACGAGATTCTCTATGATTCTAAAGTGGTCCAGAGGTCCAATTACATCTGGAACGTTCCAGAATTACTGAAGAAAAGACAGCTGCGAATTTTCCTTTTAAACAGAATCAGTTTAGGAAACGTACTTCTATTATAATTCTGATTTGGTATTTCTTGCTGGGCAAGATGTCTAGAGCCTATATAAACACATCCAACCCTTGTAAATTGTATCATTAACACAATTAGACAATTAGATATCTTGTACATAATATAGCTTAGATCTGCAAGGGAGAAAAGGAGAGAAGGATTCAACGCTCGTCACAAGCAACGGATCTAGATCTACTTCATCCTTTGTGTTATTCTGGATTCTAGATTTGTTTTCTTAACTCTTAGTTTTAATAATATTATTGCTTCTTTCTTCCATATCTTGTTTGTTATCATGGTTTCACTTGATCCCATGATGACGAGAGGTTCAATTTTGAACTAATCGTTGTCATGGGATTCTAACGGATTTATTTATGGAGCTTAGTATCTTGATGCTTTAAAGATCTGTGTGTGATGTATATTTGATATCCTCGTATGGTTATGCTTAATTGATAGATGTGTCATGAACATCTAATTTGTTAATCTCTTGTGAAGTGAAAGTGGATCTTGAGATTTAGAACTTGCCATGCTAGCATAGGTTCATGATTGTTTATCAACATGATTCGTAGTATGAGATGAGAATACTTATATTGCCCTGTGTGATCTTTATGGATAACTTGCTCTTCAACCGTTATGTTTTCAAATTCTATAGACATATAGGGTCTAAGTATAATTGGTGTATATTCATCATCTATCTCTTTTGTGGATGTATGGGTAGTTTGGTATTCGTATACTGAGAAGTAGCGTATACTTGTTTCGTGTTATCCGATCAGATATCATAACCATTGCATATAGAGATTAAAGGCGTCAGATCTAAGCGAAGTATTTAATGAAGTTAGAATTCCATGTTTTCTTGCATAGAAGTAATTCAATTTTAATTCTCATTAGTTAGTAATTTGTAGTTTGTTAATTTGTATCCTAGTTAATTATAGTTAGTAAAAACTTAATATTGTTAATTGTCTTAGCAGTGCATAATAACCATACATTGTTGCATAGGTACAAAACTGAATTGAAACCTAAGATCTCTGTGGGAACGAACTTGAGTTCTATCTGTATTACTTGTGACCACGTACGCTTGCGTGATTTTGTGTTAACAAGTTTTTGGCGCCGCTGCCGGGGATCATCGGTGTTTTATTTTTGGTTTATGTGCTTGTCAATAGTGGACTTTAGAGTTCACTGACTCAGATTTTTTTCTTAACTATCTTGTTTAGCTCGTTGTGTTCAGGTACTTGAGTGTTTGAAGATGGCATGCGAGGAGTTGCCATGGTGGGCATATTCGAGGACATCCATGCCTTATCAATGTGAGCGGTGTTTTGGCGTTCATGATCCCTCACAATATTGTTACTACGAAGGAGTTGATCCATATGTCACTTATGAGGAACAACCATATTTTCCATACCATCCTCAACAGTACCAGCAAGATGTTCCAGATAGGTCATATTTCTTTGGAAGTGAAGAGTTTCAACATCAGCAACCTACTCCTACTTTTCAGTCAGATGAGGTTGATGTTATGGAGGAGATTAGGATGCTTGCAAAGAGTTATGAGGAGTCTACCAAATCTATGGGGACACTACTTGCTCAAATTTTGAGTGCCTTGGAACAAGAGAAACAACAATGCATATTAGAGGCAATTCCAGAAAATAACGGTGACTTAGAGCAAGGTACTGCATGCTTAATCGAAGAAGACAAATTCCAAGGTGAGGTGAGCGTTCACAAGCCATGTGAGGAATTTGATCAAGCTAGTGAGGTGGATGATTTGGAAAGGGCACAATTCGGAACAGACACACAAGTTTCAAGAATTGGTTTGTGCGTTCCAAGAGGCTGATGATCATGGGACAGATGCAGGTCTTCTACTTGTCTCAGAGTTTAAAGATGGAGGTAGTGCATTAGAGCCAATGGAGGAAGTTCTCTTTGAGGAACCCAAGGCTTCAGAAACTTACATTTACCCTCCTCCATTATATTCATGCGAAGCCCGCGAATGTGTGTTGTTCTACAAATTGACAGATTTTGGGTCAGCAGATGAAGGCATTGGAATAGGACATATTTGTTATACGAATAGGCCAAGCGAGGATAAGGGGCAGAAAGTGTGCCGCCGTGATGACGATGAAGTTTCACGAAGAGATGACCAGGCAAACTATTATCATCCTTAATGGAGGCTTGGAAGTAACGTCAAGCTATTGACGTTAAAGAAGCGCTTCTTGGGAGGCAACCCAAGGTATGTTTTCTACTTTCCCTCGTATTTACTTCCATTCAATGAGGACATTGAATATTTTAAGTTTGGGGGTGGTTTGAGGGATAAGTAGTGTATATAATTGTGATTTTGAGTCATTGTGTTCATGTAGGATTTCATGCTTTGCATATTAGTAGTAAATTATGCATTTATGTTCGTGATATCTACGTTTGTTTCATATAGGACATTCTGTTTTTATGTTCATATATCATGTGAGTCCATAGTAGTTTGCATTTGCACCCATGCTTGATAAGAATTTTGTGTTGTTGACGCTTTTGTTGAGAAGTGGTATGCTTTGTTCTTGTGCACACAAATACACTAGTAAGTTGAAGCTAGTAGACTTATTGAATGTTGTGAGTAATTAGAAGGACATGAATATGTGCAAGATGATATAGTTTGCATGCTTTGAATACAAGTAGGTGCGTTAGAGAGATTTTTGCTTGGGATTGAGTATGTTTTTCCTACCAAGTGAGATTTTGAGCATTATTGCATATGTGTTGCATATTATTCGTTTGCTTGAGTGTCCACGGATTGTTTGCATTGCTAGCAGTTGCTTGAGGTCTTTCTTGAAACGCATGACATTATTTGACGATTAAAATGATAAAGGTATTAGGATTAACCGCATATTTTCCCATATTACCATACCATGTTTACATGATCAATTAGTTAACCCGTTGAGCTTAATCCTATTTTTTCGGTGACATACCACATTACTTGCCTAGACCTTTTTCTTGTATTGGCCTTACATTAATTTGAACCCACATTGTCAAAGGCTAGTAGGGTGCTTAAGGGAGTAATAAGGTGTGCAAGGAGGGGTTTATTGTTGGTCATAATTTTGGGGGAAATATTGAAAATTGGGTTTGGATTTTTACTTGATAGTCGGCATGTGTAATAAAATTGTGGGATCATTGTTATTGTTGCTTTAGCTCTCGAAAAAAAATGGAAAAAAAAATGAAAAAAAAAAAGAAAAAAAAATATGAGAGCATGTTTGTGTTTATTGTGATCATATGTTTATGTTTGTGATCCTACTTTAGTCGACTAGTCGAGTGTTGTTTTAATAATAAATTATGTGGGGGGGGGAAATAGGGTGTTGTGTATGATTCATCATGGTACTTACTAGCTTTTGACACTTCACCTGTTTTGGCTTATTTGACATACCTTGTCCCTAGCCCCGTTACAACCCAAATAAAGACCTTTTGATTATCGTCATTGATGTATGTTGTGTTAAGAGTTAGATTGATACCAAATGTCAAGCATGCTTATGATTTTGGTGGAATTGAGTGATACACCTACCTTGTTCTTGAGTGAATATTCTTTTGTGAGTGGATTGTGAGTGTTTGCTTGTTTGGCGTATGAGATCCCGAGTTTTGTCTCAAAGATGTGCTCTTGTAGGCTTAGCATGGTTACTAACTTATTCTTACATTTGACATGGACTTGTGAGAACTTATGCATGTTCATTGAGTAGACTATATGAATACTTGCACTTTCGACACCAAGACATTGCGTATTTACTTTGATTCTTAAGTTGATATGGCATGAGAGAATCTGAAGGTATGGTAGGATATTAATTGCATTTTCATTTAGTTGCATTCATGCATTGCATTGCATTGGATTTTGTGGGTACATTCGCTATAGGCCCTCACGAGACCTTACTCGTCCACTAGGGCTGCCTAGGGGTTTAAAGGGCTTGTTGCATATGCCAAATGCAACCGTGATCACCTACGGAAGTGGTACTAGTTAGTTAGTTAGTTGTAATTGTACATGCTTGAGGACAAGCATCGGTTTAAGTTTGGGGGTGTGATAAGTGGATTTTATATCTACTTGGAACATTCTAATTCGGCTTAAATTGATTGCTTTGGCCTCAAGTTTGTGGTAGTTTTGATGTGTTTTGCTTAATTGTGCAGGGTTGAAGAAATGTCGATTGAAGGTGTAGTTTCCGTTGTTATTTGGAGTTGATTTATGATATGGAACGAAGAATGGAGGCTAAGGTCAACTACCAAGAAGTATACAAGTCATTAAGGATGAAAGACGGAAGCTCATGCAAAAGGAACGGAAGAAAAAGCTTAAAAATCGAAGAAAAATCAATTTTCGCAGATCGGGACCAAGCTGGGAGCCCCAATTGGTGCCTCAGCCTTGTTTTATGCAGTTTGGAGGCGCGGGACGGCGCCCCAGCGCTGCGGGTGTGCGGGTGAAAATCAGCCAGAATTTCTGATTTTGTTTTGGCCATATTTTGAGTTCTAGAAGTCCGTTTTGGACGATCTTACTGTCCACGCGAAGATAATGAGATTCTCTATCATTCTAAAGTGGTCCAGAGGTCAAATTACATCTGGAACGTTCCAGAATTACTGAAGAAAAGACAGCTGCGAATTTTCCTTTAAAATAGAATCAGTTTAGGAAACGTACTTCTATTATAATTTTGATTTGGTATTTCTTGCTGGGCAAGATGTCTAGAGCCTATATAAACACATCCAACCCTTGTAAACTGTATCATTAACACAATTAGACAATTAGATATCTTGTACATAATATAGCTTAGATCTGCAAAGGAGAAAAGGAGAGAAGGATTCAACGCTCATGACAAGCAACGGATCTAGATCTACTTCATCCTTTGTGTTATTCTGGATTCTAGATTTGTTTTCTTAACTCTTAGTTTTAATAATATTATTGCTTCTTTCTTCCATATCTTGTTTGTTATCATGGTTTCACTTGATCCCATGATGACGAGAGGTTCAATTTTGAACTAATCGTTGTCATGGGATTCTAACGAATTTATTTATGGAGCTTAGTATCGTGATGCTTTAAAGATCCGTGTGTGATGTATATTTGATATCCTCTTATGGTTATGCTTAATTGATAGATGCGTCATGAACATTTAATTTGTTAATCTCTTGTGAAGTGAAAGTGGATCTTGAGATTTAGAACTTGCCATGCTAGTATAGGTTCATGATTGTTTATCAACATGATTCGTAGTATGAGATGAGAATACTTATATTGCCCTGTGTGATCTTTATGGATAACTTGCTCTTCAACCGTTATGTTTTCAAATTCTATAGACATATAGGGTCTAAGCATAATTGGTGTCTATTCATCATCTATCTCTTTTGTGGATGTATGGGTGGATTCTAACGAATTTATTTATGGAGCGTAGTATCTTGATGCTTTAAAGATCTGTGTGTGATGTATATTTGATATCCTCGTATGGTTATGCTTAATTGATAGATGCGTCATGAACATCTAATTTGTTAATCTCTTGTGAAGTGAAAGTGGATCTTGAGATTTAGAACTTGCCATGCTAGCATAGGTTCATGATTGTTTATCAACATGATTCGTAGTATGAGATGAGAATACTTATATTGCCCTGTGTGATCTTTATGGATAACTTGCTCTTCAACCGTTATGTTTTCAAATTCTATAGACATATAGGGTCTAAGCATAATTGGTGTCTATTCATCTTCTATCTCTTTTGTGGATGTATGGGTAGTTTGGTATTCGTATACTGAGAAGTATCGTATACTTGTTTCGTGTTATCCGATTAGATATCATAACCATTGCATATAGAGATTAAAGGCGTCAGATCTAAGCGAAGTATTTAATGAAGTTAGAATTCCATGTTTTCTTGCATAGAAGTAATTCAATTTTAATTCTCATTAGTTAGTAATTTGTAGTTTGTTAATTTGTATCCTAGTTAATTATAGTTAGTAAAAACTTAATATTGTTAATTGTCTTAGCAGTGCATAATAACCATACATTGTTGCATAGGTACAAAACTGAATTGAAACCTAAGATCTCTGTGGGAACGAACTTGACTTCTATCTGTATTACTTGTGACCACGTACGCTTGCGTGATTTTGTGTTAACAATAACCAACGATGTTGAAGCACCCAATGTAAACTTTAAGTGCTTCGTTCGATGGATGCCTGAATCATACATCAAGGATGCACTCTCAGCCAACCTAACTCTGTATCTAGACCTACTAGAACAGTTTTGGAGAACTGCTACTGTGGAGGTCGTGGCCCTAGAGAATGCAATAACTTCATACATAATCTATTGCAAGATTTAGGACAAGGAAATCACCATCACTACTGAAGACATGAATCAAGCACTGCGGTTACAACAAGGAGTGTATGACAGTCAAGCTACTGATCAGGAATTGGAAGACTTCTTTGATTTTATCAACTACTCAGATAGAATCAAGCTTGGAAATTTGAATAGGAAGTACTTGAGGAAAGAATGGAGCTATGTCTTTGCCACTATTCTTCAAGTCTTCACAGCAAGGAAGTCCAGCTTTGATCAAATCAGCACACATGTTCAACAAATAGGCTATGCTCTAGCATATGGGAGAAAGATTGATGTTGGTTTGATCATAATGCAAGAATTGTATGGGAGACTTGGTAAGAACTCAGCTAAGAGAGGTAATGAAATTTTCTTACCTCGCTTTATTCAATCTGTACTTAATTTCATAGATGCTAAATTGATTGAATTTCCTGGGTTAGACAAAAATAGAATAGGTTATCCGAAATCCATGACCAAACTCATTTTTGGTAGCTTGGAGACTAGGAATGATGTGGATGTAAGACTGAAAATAACTCCCCTTATGGAGAGTTTATTTAGGACTTACCCCCACAACATGCCAATATGTGCCTCAAAATCTGAGTTAGCTAGGCCCAAGCAAGTAGATCAAAATGCTAACCCAGGGCCTGCTAACCAACCCTCTCAGCCAAACACTTTACCAAACACAGAGCCAACTGCATCATCCTCTCAAAAGGGTGATGTTAGTAAAAAAAAAAGAGAAAACAGGTTGCTTCTAAACCTCTAAAAATCTTAACTGAAGCAGCCTTGGCTGTAGAATTAGGTATAGAAAGTGAGGAACCTGAGTCACCCTTACTAAGGCCAAAGAAGAAGAAGAAGTCTAAAACCACCTCTTTAGTCACCCAAATGGCTGAAGTTGTAAAATCAGGGGCAAACAGCTCACTAGATGTATCCTTCAACAGGGTGCATTTATAGAATCAAGCATCCTCCCCAATGCACCTTCCTGTAAAGAGTCAGCACAAGGGAGTGATAAGGCTGGCACAACACTGAGTGGAGAGCACATCACACTTGAAACTCCCTCTATTTCTCAGGGGTAGTTGCCAAAATCTAATCTACAACACACTTCTCTTCCAGAATCTACCACTCATATTTCTTTGGAGCCTGCAACTCAAGCAATTGAGGAGCAAGGCATTGATCATCAAGAATTCTTTTCTCTTGATGAGCCAATGGATTCAAGTGACTTGGTGCATGACACCTTGCTCACCACCCAGGTACCACATCTAGATGGTCAGGGAATGCATGATGGGTCATCTCCTAATGACACCATCACAAACACAGAGGATTCACTAGTTTTAACTAGAGACTCTGTGCCTGTGTCACCTACTGTTGTAACTCATCCCACTCCTGTGGAGACAACAGTAGTAGAGTCTTTCCATCCGGTTACAGAAGTTGCATCTGTAACTGAGGAGTCTAGCTTGCCTAGCTCTAGCTCTGACTTTCTGTCACAATGGCTGAAGCCTGTGCAACATGACAGTGCTTCAGGATCAGGATCTGTTCCACCACAATTGATAGTTGAAGCACTTCAAAGCTTAGTTGTGGATCAGATTTCTGAGTTTTTAAAGATAGCCCAGAACTTGGTCACCTCCAATGTGCCAAATCCAGATTATGAAGCAATATTGCTCTGCCATAGAGATGATGTGGAGATGTAGAAAATAAAGATACTTGATGATGCTGAGAGAGATGGCAATGTAGATGTCTGGATGCAAGGAACTAATGAAATCACTCTCAATGAAGCCTTACAGTATCTGAGGGAGGAGTACATCACTTCACTGGGCTCAAATGCTAAATCCCTAACTCTTGGTGAAGTGTATGAAGCCATCAATGACTCATACAAGGGATTCCTCAAGGCTGCACACTACCTGGGTAAAGGTGTCAAATCAGAAGTCAACAAGGTATGTGATGCAACATCCCTAAAAGTGGGAGAACTAAAGAGGAACTTCGATGCCAAATTTCCTAAGTTGGAGTCTGTGATCAAGGACATTTTGGCATGCAAGGCTACATGCACCAGGATGGACAATGGTTTGGCTATTCTCAAGGATGTTGTCACAGGACTGGAGCACAAATTCCAAAATCTCACTGATCAGACAACTGAGGCCAATGCCATGCTCAGGACCCTCTTTGCAATTCAATATGGAGACAAGCTGGTCACTGAGGTCCCTGTGCATGAGATGTCTAGGTTTGAAGTGCAGAGAATTAAATAACAATCCCTATCTGGCTTCAAATCTACTGCATTGTTCAGCAAGGTAGATGCACTTGAAAAGGAGGTAGCTACTCTCACTCAGTCTAATGCTCATCTTACAGACAAGGTACAAACTCTTACTGAGAAGGTGAACACTCAAGCCACCACCACAGCTGATGTTTTTCTGCATCAACAATCAATGTTGTCTACAATGATGAAGCACATGGGTCTCCCTCTACCTGAAGAATCTTCAACCCCAAAGGTCACTCCTACAGCCTTTGTGCCTGACAACAAGCCTAAGGAGGAGAAGAGGATTTCAAGGTCAAATACAAAGGGGGAGAAACCAACAAAGGGGGAGAGACCACTAGAAAAGGGCATCAAGTTCAATGAGGGTGGCCATCAAAGAGCTTCAAAATCTTTAACTCATGTGCCTGGCAAAGGAAAAGACAAAGTTGATGATCCTCCTACTTCTCTGCCAATTGTCACTCTACCAACTGTGCACATCACTACTCCTAGTGGTCAAAAGCAATCTATCCAGGCTTAAAACTCCAACCACTAGATGAAGATTTTGATGAAGACCAACTGCAATTCTTACAAGCTCAAAGAACCTACCATGTTGCCATTGTTGATAACTGCCTTGAGATCAAATATACTGATGGAAGGGAGGAGAAATTCAAACAAGGAGGATGTCAACACTGGGGCAAGCTACATGACATAGAAAGAATCATTGCATTGTTGAGCTCAGAAGATAAAGTGGTAAAAGTGTGGAAGCTGGAGCTAATTAATTTTGTGAAGATGAAGAGAGATCATGACGAGAGAATCAGAAAATAGTGTCTTGAGAAATGGCTAGCAAGGGAGAAAGAAATTGAGAGACTGGAGATCGAAGCAGAAAAGCTAAGGGCAAAGGGATTGTGTAGAGTTCAGTTTGAGCCCTATGTGGTGAAGTATAGGAGGAGAAATGGAGATCAGGTCCACATCGGAATGAACCTACTCAATCACTATCCTGCAAAGATTCTGAAACCAGTACTTGAAGTTTTCAAAGACTCAATTTTGCTTGAAGAATTGGATGCTATGGCAGAAATAATAAAATCTATGGATGAGAATACAAGGAAGGAGAAAGAAAGAAGACAGAAAGCATATGATGATTTGTAAGCCAAAGCTATGGAAAGGGAAACAAATGACAATGGCTAGTACTTCATTATAGGCTGTAAGATTACTCACCCTGTAGTTCTATCCACATTGCTAATCAAAATTCATACATGTACTGTCAAGTTTTATCTTTTTGTATGTTAGGCTTGTTATCAGACATGAAATTGTGACTAAGGGTCTTACTCACAATTTGGGGGAGATTGTTAGTCACAGAGGCATGCCTGAATACATCTAATAACAAGCCTAAGTATGTGTAATGCTATGCATTACCTACATGACCTATTAACTGAGGGAACCTCTAGCTGTAGAGTTTCTACTGGTTTTGTACTTGTAATAGGCATCAAATTCTAGCTGTGTAAATGTACCTATTAAGTCAAGAATAATGCTTGAAATAAGTTCCAAGGTTCATGCCTCAAGCAAGGAGATAAAGGTTGCCAAATAATCACAGTTGGGATTTGAAGAAATGAAGAATTTGCCTAAGTACCAATTCGAGAAGTACATTTGTCTATTCGAGAAGTCTAGCATTCGAGAAGTCAGGGATTCGATATCTCAGAAGACACTATTCGATATCTCTGAATACACTGTTCGATATCTCATTCGATATCTCAGAGATTCGATATGTCTATTACTCTGTTCGAGAACTCATGGAGTCAACAAGTCAAAGCATCATTCGAGTTCTCTAAGAGTCAACAAGTCAATGCTCTATTCGATATCTCAAGGACTAAAGAAGCTATTCGACATCTCAGGGATTCGATATGTCAAAATGCTCTATTCGATATCTCAAGGAGTCCCAGAGAAAAGAGCTATTCGAGAAGTGATTCGATATGTCAATATAACACTATTCGAGAACTCAGAGTTATCGATTAAGTCAATTCGAGTTCTCGAATCAATCACTTAGCCACTTCTCGAATACATTCTTGGAGACAAAATACTGAAGAATTGTACAAGTCAGAAACCTACAACAAGCCAAGACGCTTTATTTGACTATGTACTATAAAGCACATTGGAAAGCCTACAAAGAAGCTTGGAGAGATAAGACAAAGGGACAAGGAGCTAAAGAAGTGGATCTGAACAGGCTTTGCAAAGTCAAATCTGTAGCCGTTTGGACTCTTACTCAAATGAGATAGACAGACTGGAAAGTATTTTGTTTACCTACCTTATTTGTAGTAAGTAGGTGTATCCATGTCTATAAGGATACAGCCTCACTTCCTTAGCTGTTAAGAGATAAGTTTTTCATATACATTACAAGAAATATCTCTCGAAGAAAAACGTAGCTGAGAATACTATCATTTGTATTCACAAATTGTAGCAAAATCTTTATCTAATAAAATATTAGAATAAAGTGATATTGTGTTGTGTTTGTCTTTGTTATCCGCACTTACATATCTCACACACTCAACACATATCTTGCTGCAAAGATTCAAGAACAAAGAAAAGTTCAAGAATCCATTCACCCCCCCTCTGTATTCTTTTACTGTATTCAATACTCAACAGGGAGATTGTTAGATATTGATTCAAGTGATGGTCAGGATCTGGACTACTGATCAGATACCGATGCTGACGTCATCAGTAATACAACGTCATTATTAGGGTTTCAAGCTGATCAGGATTACATAAAGATATACATCATTCCAGAGATCAAGGGAGATTGACATGTCTGTTCCTGATTTATAGGAATGCAGCTATCATTCAAGATATGTATTAAGAGTCGTATGTAATTGATTGAGTATATCTTGTAATTGATAGGGTAGTTGTGTGATATAAACACTGTTTAGGTTTTACATTTATGTAATCGCTTACACGAGTTATCTTGTAACCTAACAGCTCTCAAGAACACAAGAATTTCTTGAGAGAGTTTGTAACAGTTTTATATCAGAGTTAATAAGGCTGTTATTTATTCATACTTGTGTTATCATTTCTGTTTTAAGTCGAAAATCTTATACAATTGTATTCAATCCCCCTTCTACAATTATTTTTTACTGGGTAACAAACCAATTATAGAAAGACATGTGTCATTTAGGTAACTTTTTTGGGAACAAATTTTGGTTCCCTAGTATTTCTCTTCTTTTTTTATTGTCTTATGTTGCAGATAAAAATAAATTTTATGATATATGAAAAATGAGCGAGCTGGAGCTGTGACCATGTGGGTTATTCGAGTTTTGATACTCACAAGTGTGTTAAATTCATAAAAAAAAAGAAATTTATTGCTATGTTGTCAATTTAGTCACATGTCTGTTATATATAAATATATATATATGAGAAAAAGGGTTCTAAAGTTAACTTTAGGAGAATTTCCTAAAGTTAACGTTTAAAAATATGTGAATTTAATTTTTATTATCTTTTATTTATAAGGGCCCCGAAGTGGCATTAAAGATAATGAGGATGTGTCTTATTTTTATTGGTTAAATTTAGGCAATTCTTCTAAAGTTAACTTTAGACTCCCTTCATCCTATATATATATAGAGTCCCCTTCTAGAGAGAATTTGTTATATAGAGAATTGGAGAGAACCATGTATTTTTTCTGATTCTACAACAGAACCAATTTTTTTTCCCAAAAAAAAAATAATTCTAACATTGCCACGTCACTGCCACGTCAGCTGCCATGTCATCACTGCTGACGTGGCAGTGGCACGTAATCAGTGACGTCATCATTGATGACGTGACACTGTCACGTCAGCAGTGATGACGTGGTAGCTAACGTCAGCAGTGCCACGTCAGCAGCAATGCCAAAAAAAAAAAAATTTATAGATCCAAACAAAATCGGTCTTCTTTTTATAGAACCAAAAATTAAAACTTTGATTTTACTATAGAATCTGATATGGGCTAAAAATAAGCCCTAAAGACACATTTAGTGTTGCATTAATTAGACCCGGTATGGTCCGAACGTGGGGCCCACCAACAGGGTCCAAAATCCTATTTTAAATATTAATTTCGTAATTAATATTGGAGGTGAAAAATAGCTCAGCAATAAGAGTCAAACAAGGATATTACTCCTGCCTGACTTAGCCTCCAAGGCACCCAATTCAACATGGAAACTGATTCCTACAAGGAAGGAGTCTAGAACCTTCCTCAAGGAGGTGGCTTGCCCACCAAGTCTCCGAATCCTACCATAATTCTAAGGCTCCCGCAGCCTATATAAAGGGCCTGACCCCTCATTCTCAGAACTACGTTGGCTTGATTCTCTAGTAATACAGAGATACGTAGGCATCTTGTGAGGACCGATCAGTCTCGAACGCAAGAACAGCCATTAAAGCTCGAAGCTCGCCATCCCTAGTATTTAATACATACAAACCCTCGATTTTATTCCACAACATTTGGCGCCGTCTGTGGGAAGACAACATCAACCATGGTTCAAACACGAAGAACAACACCAGTTGTAACTGAGGCCGTGCCAATCAGCTCTGCTCCACCCCTGACCGAACAGGCTCCCCCAGCATCAGGGACGATCATCCAACAGGCTCCCCTAGCATCAGGGGCGATCATCCAACAGGCTCCCCCAGCATCAGGGGTGATCACCCAGTCTCAAGTTTCTCAACAATCAGGGGCGATTCCCCACATTGAGAGTACGCTGCCTCAGATCGACCAAGCAGGACGAGGAACCAACCCTCTTCAGATGGTGGTCTCTCCTCTTTTTAATCCTGACAACCAACCACCAGGGGTACAGATCCACACCACGGATCTCCCCTTGAATACTAACCCGAGGCATGGTCTGCCTAACCACCCTCTAGCTGCTCGGGGAGCAGGGCCAAGCGGACATGCCATTCAAATACAGGATCCATCCTATATTAGAGGATTGGGTCCTTATCAGGACGACTACTCTGGCCCCTATTCTGATGATTCGTCATCTGAGGATGATGATCGTGATGAACATTCAAGGAGGTGACGTGTTAGCAGAGAACCTCGAGCGAGGACCCAAGGAATCCATGATGGACCTCCACAAACGGCTGAGGAGAGGATTAAGGCTCATGAGGCTGAGATCCAAAGGCTAAAGGATGACATAGCAAGGGAACAGGCAAGACAGAGTCTGATTCGACCCCCTCCAATCTCAGGAAGGATTCACGTTATAGATTTGGAGAGGTCCTCAAGAAGACAGAAGAGGGCTGATGTCCCAACAAGAGAAGCTATGAGGGTGGAAACCCCCAGGAGTAACCCCAAGGATCTCATGCCACTTGGAGATCCTGATGATCCCACACCCCCGTTTACTGAGGAGGTGATGAATGCTCATATTTCTAGGAAGTTTAAGATGCCGACAATTAAGGCTTATGATGGAACGGGTGATCCCGCAAATCACGTTAGGACGTTCTCGAACGCACTGTTGCTGCAGCCTGCAAGTGATGCCCTAAAGTGCAGAGCGTTCCCCCAAACCCTGTCGGGCATGGCTCAGAGATGGTATAGCCGATTGTCTGCGAACTCTATTGGCTCTTTTAAGGAGTTGAGTGCCGCTTTCGTTAGCCAATTCATTAGTGGAAGGGTGCATGAGAAGAGCTCCGCATCTCTTATGTATGTAGTGCAAGGAAAGAATGAAAATCTGAGGGATTACCTCAAGCGATTCACTAAGGAGACCCTGAATATCACTGATTTGGAAAATAAGGTGGCAATGGTAGCCCTGGAACACGGAACCACTGACCTCTTCTTCAAGAGATCATTGGCGAAGCATCCCCCTGAGAACATGGCTGAGCTCCAACGAAGGGCTGATAAGTATATTAAAGCTGAGGATAGCTTGAAGAAAGAAACCACCGTAGGTGGAGGAGGAGGTAACAATGACTCCAAGAAGCGAAAGCAAGACCAGGACTATGATGATCAAGAGTATGATGCTAGGGACAAGTATCCCCGAACTAGCGAGGACTCCGACTCTGCCCCTAAGAAGAACCAAGGGTCAAGGTTCACTGAGTATGCAAGGTTGAATACTCCTAGGAGTCGAATCTTGTTGGACATTGAGAATGATAAGGATTTCAGATGGTCGAAGCCACTCAGGGGTGATCCCGCAAAGAGAAACCAGAATCAGTATTGCAAATTCCATAGAGACGTGGGGCATGACACTGACGATTGCAAGCAACTCAAAGATGAGATCGAGTTTTTGATCCGTAGAGGGAAGCTGAGGTACTTCACTAAGGGTGAAGACCGTGGTAATCAGAGAAGAGACTATAATAGAAGGGATGACGATCAAGATCGCAACCCACAGCCCCGAGGGCCAGTAATCAACATGATCTCAGGAGGCCCGACTGCGGCCGGGACAACTAGGAACTCTCGAAAGGCTTATGCCCGAGAGGTGTTGCACATCGTGGGAGAGGCCCCGAAGCTTGCAAAAACTGAGGTAGCGATTAGTTTTGATGACTCAGACTTGGAAGGGGTGAAGTTCCCCCATGACGACCCGTTGGTCATAACTCCTGTGATTGGAAACTCGGAGGTGAAGCGAGTCTTGATAGACAATGGAGCTTCCGTTGACATTCTGTTTCATGATGCGTTTGTGAAGATGGGATACACTGATTCTCAGTTGACCCCCAATAACATGCCTATATACGGATTTAATGGAGTAAAATCCAAAGTTGAAGGGACTATTCAGCTGCCTGTAACTATTGGGCAAGAGCCCAAGGAGGCCACTCAGATGTTGAACTTCCTGGTAATCAAGGCGGATTCAACGTACAACGCTATCCTTGGAAGGACTGGACTTCATGCATTCAAGGCTGTTGCCTCAACCTATCATGTGAAGATCAAGTTCCCTACCAGGAATGGTGTTGGAGAACATAGAGGTGATCAGAAGATGGCACGAAGCTGTTATGTAGCCTCGTTAAGGCCTGATGGAGTCGGGGGGCAGGTCCTTCCGGTTGAAGACATGGAAGTCCACAGTGGTAAGGAACACAAAGAAAGGTCAGCAGAGGACATCACACAGAAGCCTCGGACAGCCATTGAGGCTAAGGCGTTAACTGACTTTGTGGTTGAGTGTACCATTGGCAACCAAGAAGTTGGGGGGCAGGAGGTAGTACCCCGAGCAGGAAGTGAACTACTGAATAAGAATGAAGAAACCAGAAGGAGTGGCGGGTGCTCTATTTTGATGGAGCATCAAAAACAAAATCAAGTGGTGCAGGCCTAGTCTTGCAAAACCCCGATTGGGCTTAAGTTATCCTAGTAGGACTTAGCTTCATATTTATATAGTAGAAGTAGAAATAAGGTTCATTAAAACCATTGCAGAGCATGTTGCTCCGAGTAGGGCAGTAGTACTCTATGTAAGGGTTGAACCCATTTCAAGTTATTAATGCAAGTTTGTTTTCCATTCATTGATTGTGATTTTATTTATGTACCAAGCACCTGATGTGTGAGTCAAAGAAGACCAAGTACCGAAAATAAAAGAATACACGAATGAAAACAAATGAATGCATACCCCGAATGGTAGAGTTAGGTTACAGCAGATAAGAGTTTAAGTCCTTGAAGGACCCTGGATAAAGACAAACGTTGAAGTCCTGATGGAACACCCGCTGAAGAAACATATTGCATAACACGAAAGCCAATGGAAGGCTCATCAGGTGGGCAATCTAACTTGGAGAATTCAATGTTAAGTACAAGCCTAGGATGGCCATCAATGCCCAGGCTCTAGCTGACTTCGTGGTTGAATATATCATTGACAACCAAGAAGTCCGGGGGGCAGGAGGTAATAGACCAGGAAAATCAGCAAGGTGAGAAACCCCTGGAAGAGAATAAGGAATATTGGATGCTATATTTTGATGATGCTATATTTTGATGGGGCATCAAAAACAAAAAGCTCTTTTTTCATGGGGCATCAAAAACAAAAACCAGTGGTGCAGGTTTAGTTCTGCAAAGCCATGATGGGTTCACACTTGAGTATGCCTTAAAGTTGGACTTCCAAACAACCTACAATAAGGCGGAGTATGAAGCTCTGATGGCCAGCCTTGGATTGACGAGAGCCCTTAGGGTGAAGAACCTGAAAGTTTGTGGAGACTCAAATCTGGTAGTCTCACAAGTCAATGGAGAGTTTGAGGCTAGAGAAAAGAATATGGCCAAATACTTGAGGATTGTGAAAACCGTGATAGCCCCGCTCGATAAATGCCATGTTGAGTATATCCCAAGAGAGAAAAGAACATTAAGGCCGAAGCCCAGTCTAAGTATGGCTCTTTTGAGATAAAGAATTATGCAGAGAGCTTTTGCTTCCAGGTCCTGAAGACCCCACCATCGAATCAAAATTGGTAGCACCAGTTGATGTAAGCTGAAGGATAGACCCTCTTCGAGCTCATCTTGAGACTAGTTGGCTCCCTGATAATGCCTTGAAGGCACAAAAACAGTTAGTGAGAGTGTTGAGATGAGAGGTCCTTTGTCATTCCTTACTTAAAATCTTGAATCTCAAATCCCGACACAAAATTTTAGCCTTGATGGCCAAAAATGCTGTCTGCCTCCAATCAAATTTGTCATTTGAAGTTTAAGGACTTGAATCAATAGCCTTCAATCGAATATAAACCAAAGCAAGGTCCTGTGAGCATAAGAAGAAGGTTGGAAACCTAGAATCAAGAAAAGAAGGTTAACAACCAGCCAAGACACACAGGACTTGAAGTCAAACGCTGAGGAGCAAGTGAACTCCCTGAACGATCAACTGAAAAGTAAGACCTCCTCCGTATGAAGCAAGGGGGGCAAGAACTAAGGGACTTCATCATTCCTACATCTTAGAATGAGAATCAAGGGAATCAAGGGTTGATAATAACCTTAAAACCAAGGTCTCAGCAAATAAGTTAAGGCCCGGAAGGTCACAAGTTAAGGTTCACGAAACCATTTAAGGCATAACAGACTCCTCCTATTGACCTGAAACCTCGTGTTGGTGATCCAGAACACCAACATCAACCTTAGAATCCAGGCCTTGTGTTATAAATCAAGGGCTAAGGAACTAAGTTGAAGCCTTTGAAGGCCAACAAAGCTATCAGATCCAACCTTGGATCAAGAGATTCGTGAACAACTCAAGAATGAGTAACTGAATCAACATTCCAACAAGGTGGATGAAAGGTTCAAAGTAATTCTATGTAAGATTAGGCAAGCATGAAACCTTTGAAAGGATTTTGAAGCTTTCTCATGGAAGGTTTGGAAACCCATTTACTATGTCACCAAGGTGCTTCATGAAGCTGACCTGAATCACTCTGCTATAGAGGAGTTTGCTTTAGGCACGGCCATGGCCTCAAGAAAATTAAGACCTTACTTTTTAGTCACGTAAAATCGAGGTCTTGACAGACCAAGCCATTAAAAGGCCAATAATTCGACCAGAATCCTGGTCGAAATGACCAAGAATCCTGGTCGAAAAATTGTTCGACTGAGCCACGAAAAAGGCCATTAATTCGACCAGAATCCTGGTCGAAATGACCAAGAATCCTGGTCGAAAAACTCTTCGACGAGGCCACGAATTTGGCCCTTAATTCGACCAGAATCCTGGTTGAAATGACTAGGAATTCTGATCGAAAATTCGTTCGACCAGGAGAAATTTTGGACCCTTAATTCGACCAGAATCCTGGTCGAAATGACTAGGAATTCTGATCGGAAATTCGTTCGACCAGGAGAAACCTTGGACCTTATTTCGACCAGAATCCTGGTCGAAACGACCAGGAATCCTGGTCGAAAATCCGTTCGACCAGGAGAAAAATCAGACCTTATTTCGACCAGAATCCTGGTCGAAACGACCAGGAATTCTGGTCGAAAATCCGTTCGACCAGGAGAAAAATCAGACCTTATTTCGACCAGAATCCTGGGCTAAAAATAAGCCCTAAAGACACATTTAGTGTTGCATTAATTAGACCCGGTATGGTCCGAACGTGGGGCCCACCAATAGGGTCCAAAATCCTATTTTAAATATTATTTTCGTAATTAATATTGGAGGTGAAAAACAACTCAGCAATAAGAGTCAAACAAGGATATTACTCCTGCCTGACTTAGCCTCCAAGGCACCCAATTCAACATGGAAACTGATTCCTACAAGGAAGGAGTCTAGAACCTTCCTCAAGGAGGTGGCTTGCCCACCAAGTCTCCGAATCCTACCATAATTCTAAGGCTCCCGCATCCTATATAAAGGGCCTGACCCCTCATTCTCAGAACTACGTTGGCTTGATTCTCTAGTAATACAGAGATACGTAGGCATCTTGTGAGGACCGATCAGTCTCGAACGCAAGAACAGCCATTAAAGCTCGAAGCTCGCCATCCCTAGTATTTAATACATACAAACCCTCGATTTTATTCCACAACAGAATCATATAAAATTAGTAGTTCTCTCATATTCTCTATATAAGGAGGTCCTCTCTAGAATAATGGCCTATATATATATATATATATAGGCTTTTGCTCAAATACAAACCACTCTTAAAATGAGAACTACAAACCAACACAAAATATATTATATTTCATATATTCTAAGGGCCCCGCCAGGGGCACCTTCACAAAAAAGTCTTATAATTCAACCCTCTATCCATTCATCAAAAAAAAAAACTGCTGCCACGTCATCATTTTTAAAAAAATATATTTTTTTTTTAATTTTTTTTTTTGATGAATGGATAGAGGGTAGAATTATAAGACTTTTTCGTATTGGGGTACCCCTATTTTGGTCATTAGATTAGCTTAAATGTTGGATTGGAATTTGGTTTTTAGGTTTGTATTCTAAGGAGGATTGTATTGGAGTAGCCCCTAATATATATATATATATATAGAGAGAGAGAGAGAGAGAGAGAGTTGCACTCCATAACAAACACCTTATATAACAAACAATAAAGAACACCTCATATCTAATCTAATATAAGAGCTCCGTCATGGCATCCAATACAAAAATTTCTTATTTTTTTACTCTCTATCCATCCAGCAAAAAATAATAATAAAAAAAATTTAAAAAATTTACTGTTCATGATGACGTCACTGATGACGTCAGCATGACGTCATCATGAACAGTAATTTTTTTTTAAATTTTTTATATTGTTTTTTGCTAGATGGATAGAAGATAAAAAATAATAACTTTTTGTATTTGGTGCCCTTGGCGGGGCCATTGGATCTATTAGATCTAAGGTGTTCTTTATTGTTTGTTACATAAGGGTGTTCTGTATGGAGCAACGGCCTATATATATATAGGTCATTGGTACGTAAAGAACACTCTTATATAAATAACAACAAAGAACACTATAGAATCATTTATTCCAATAGATCCAATGGTCCGTCAGGGGCACCCAATACAAAAAATTCTTATTTTTTTATCCTCTTTCCATTCGGCAAAAAAAAATCACTGTTCAGTGACGACGTCAGCAGTGACGTCATCATGAACAGTGATTTTTTTTTTGTTGAATGGATAGAGGGTAAAAAAATAAAAAAAATTGTGTTGGGTGCCATGACGGAACTATTAGATTCGATTAAATATGAGTGTTATAATGGTGTTCTTTATTGTTCTTTATATAAGGTGTTCTTCATGGAGTGGAGTGCAACCCTATATATATATAGGTCATTGCTCCATACAGAACACCCTTATATAACAAACAATAAAGAACACCTTAGATCTAATAGATTAAATGGCCCCGCCAGGGGCACCCAATGCAAAAAGTTGTTATTTTTTTTCCCTCTATCCATCCAGCAAAAAATAATAAAAAAATATAAAAAATTACTGTTCATGTTGACGTCGTGCTGACGTCATCAGTGACGTCATTATGAACAGTAAATTTTTTAAATTTTTTATTTATTTATTTTGCTGGATGGATATATGGTAAAAAAATAACAACTTTTTGTATTGGGTGCCATGACGGAACTCTTATATTAGATTAGATATGAGGTGTTCTTTATTGTTTGTTATAATAGGTGTTTGTTATGGAGTGCAACTCATATATATATATATATATATATATATAGGGGGCTACTCCAATACAAACCTCCTTAGAATACAAACCTAAAAACCAAATTTCAGCCCGCAAGGGTTGTCTCAGTTGGTTAAAGAGAGACAATCTCACCTCTTGGTCATAGGTTCGACTCCCATGGGAGGCGGATTTGTGATTATGCCATCCTGGGGCAGAACCTGTACTGTTTATGTTGACGTCGTGCTGACGTCATCAGTGACGTCATCATGAACAGTAAATTTTTTAAATTTTTTATTTATTTATTTTGCTGGATGGATAGATGGTAAAAAAATAACAACTTTTTGTTTTGGGTGTCATGACGGAACTCTTATATTAGATTAGATATGAGGTGTTCTTTATTGTTTGTTATATAAGGTGTTTGTTATGGAGTGCAACTCATATATATATATATATATATATATATATATAGGGGGCTACTCCAATACAAACCTCCTTAGAATACAAACCAAAAAACCAAATTTCAGCCCGCAAGGGTTGTCTCAGTTGGTTAAAGAGAGGCAATCTCACCTCTTGGTCACAGGTTCGACTCCCATGGGAGGCGGATTTGTGATTATGTCATCCTGGGGCAGAGCCTGTCGCACTTGTGCGGTTTGCCGTGAATCACGTGGTTTGCAGGCTATTGCGTGAACCCATGGGTTTACCCAGAGCGCACCCGAAGGGTAGCGGCTGCGGGTTCCCATGTTAAAAAAAAAAAAACAAATTTCAATCCAACATTTAAGCTAATCTAATGACTAAAATAGGGGTACCCCAATACGAAAAAGTCTTATAATTCTACCCTCTATCCATTCATCAAAAAAAAAATTAAAAAAAATATAATTTTTTTTAAAAAAAAAATGATGATGTGGCAACAGTTTTTTTTTTTTTTTGATGAATGGATTGAGGGTTGAGTTATAAGACTTTTTTGTGAAGGTGCCCCTGGCGGAACCCTTAGAACATATGAAATATAATATATTTTGTGTTGGTTTGTAGTTCTTATTTTAAGAGTGGCTTCTATTTGAGTAAAAACCTATATATATATATAGGGTCTTGTTCTAATAGAAACTAACTTAGAATAGAAACTAGAAACTAAACCTAAATTAAATATTTCAAGCTAATCTAATGACCAAATTAGGGGTACTCCAATACAAAAAACGTTTAAAATTATTGTCTCTATTCAACAAAAATATAAAAGAATAAAAAAAATTAAAAAAAGTTACTGTTCACGTGATGACGTGGCACGTGAACAGTACTTTTTTTTAAAATTTTTTTTATTTTTTTATATTTTTGTTGAATAGAGCCTAGAATTTTAAACGTTTTTTGTGAAGGTGCCCCTAGCGGGGCCATTAAAATAAATGAAATATAATTTATTTAGTGTAGATTTCTAGTTTCTATTATAAGGTTGGTTTCTATTTGAACGCTAGCCTATATATATATATATATATATATATATATATATATATATATATATATATATATATATATATATATATATATATATATATATATAAGCCTTATAAGAATAATTCTTATA
Organism: Saposhnikovia divaricata; assembly: GCA_036435485.1. Taxonomy (NCBI): domain Eukaryota; kingdom Viridiplantae; phylum Streptophyta; class Magnoliopsida; order Apiales; family Apiaceae; genus Saposhnikovia; species Saposhnikovia divaricata. The sequence continues at coordinate 127,970,180 of CM071594.1, read as the reverse complement.
AATCAAAATATCCTTTTAAAACTTCTTATAAAAAGAATTATAAGAAAAAATCTTATAATAAATCGGATAAAAAACCTTTTGTCCCCAATAAGAGAAAAAGAAAAGCCAAAAGGATTGATATAACCTGTCATAAATGCGGTAAAATTGGTCATTATGCTAACCAATGTTGGACTAAAAAAGCCCTCAACAAGATAGAAGATGAGCAATTACGCTCTCAATTAGAAAAGGTCTTGCTACACAGTTCTGATGAAGAACGAGAATCTTCTGATAACGAAGAATTAGCCCTTATTTATAATAGCTCTAGTGACTCAGATTCACAAAGTCCTGACAACAATGATTGTCAGTGTAATGAGCTAAACTATTATAAATCTATAGTAGACATGAATGGATTAAATGTCTTAACTACTGATCAAGATAGAGTCTTGAAGATTATAGATTCCATTTCTGATTTTGAGCTTAAAAAGCAAATGCTTGAAACTCTTATTAAAAATAATAAAGAAAAAGAAGCTCCTTTAGTCATTGAAGCACCTTACCAATTAAGTGAGGTATTAGATAGATTTCAAAAATCTACCCTTAAAGAAACTCCTGTTTCTCTTAATGATTTGAGAAAAGAAGTTAATTTATTAAAATCTGAAATTACTCAGATTAAGCAAAATAATACTTTGTTATCCCAAAGAGTTACTTTACTAGAAAGTAAGCCTTTACTAACTAGTGATAGTAAGGATATTCCCTCTTCTAGTAATAATGAAACATAATATTTAAATCTGCTAGAGCAAGTAACCTCTCAACAATGGTATATCAAGATTACTCTGGTAGTAAGTCGAGAATTTATTCTCAAAGATGAAATAGCCCTTGTTGATAGTGGTGCTGATTTAAATTGTATCAAAGAAGGAATAATTCCTACCAAATATTTTGAGAAAACTACCCAATCTATCTCCCATGCATCTGGAGAAAAACTTCAAGTTAGGTATAAGCTTTCTAACACTTATATCTGTAATAAAGATATTTGTCTTCCTACCTCTTTTATTCTAATAAAGAATATGAATCATAGAATAATATTAGGAAATCCATTTCTTCATAATATTATGCCCCTCAACAATGTTGATAAAACAGGGATTTCTACTATAATAGAAGGTAAGAATATAAAATTTGATTTTATTACAGATCCTCAAACTCGTATAATAAACGAGGTTAGAGACCGTCTTCTTAGTAAAGAAAAACAATTATGTTTTCTCAAAGAAGAAATAAAAGTCTAAAGCATTAATGAGCAGCTTAACCAACCAGCTACAAAAACCCAAATAAAAATCATTGAAAAACAGTTCAATGATGAGGTTTGTAATGACCTCCCCAATGCCTTTTGGAATAGGAAAAAACATGTTGTTTCCCTTCCTTACATAGATAGTTTTAATGAAAACCAAATTCCTACTAAGGCTAGACCAGCCCAGATGAATAAAGAATATTTGGAATTATGTAAAAAGGAGATTGATTCTCTTTTAGCAAAAGGCTTAATTAGAAAGTCTAAATCTCCCTGGAGTTGCACAGCATTCTATGTTAATAATGCTGCTGAGAAGGAAAGAGGCGTGCCTAGACTAGTCATTAATTATAAACCTCTTAATAAAGTTTTAAAATGGATTAGATATCCGATCCCTAACAAAAAAGATTTGCTAGATAGATTAAGCGATGCTTTAATCTTTTCTAAATTTGATATGAAATCAGGATACTGGCAAATCCAGATAAAAGAATCAGATAGATATAAAACGGCCTTCACAGTTCCCTTTGGTCATTATGAATGGAATGTCTTACCTTTTGGCCAAAAGAATGGCCCTTCTGAATTTCAGAATATTATGAATGATATTTTTAATCCTTATACAGAATTTATTATTGTATATATAGATGATGTTTTAGTGTTTTCTAAAACAATAGATCAGCATATTAAACACTTAAAAATATTTAAGAATTTAATAAAGACTAATGGATTAGTTATATCTGCTCCAAAAATGAAATTGTTCCAAACTCAGGTTAGGTTTTTGGGACATATTATTAATCAGGGAAAAATAGTTCCCATAGATAGAAGTATAGAATTTGCATCAAAATTTCCTAATGAAATTCTTGATAAAAAACAATTACAAAGATTTTTGGGTAGTCTTAATTATATTTCAGACTATTATGCTAATTTAGCACAAGATACCGCAATTCTGTATTCTAGGCTCAAAAAGAAACCTGAACCATGGACTGAGAAACATTCTCAGGCTGTTCAGAAAATCAAAGCAAAGGTAAAATGTTTACCTTGCTTATCTTTAGCCAATCCTAAATATTTTAAGATCGTAGAAACAGATGCCTCTAATATAGGGTATGGAGGAATACTAAAACAAGTAATTCCTGAAACTTCAAAAGAAGTCCTTGTTAGATTCACTTCAGGAAAGTGGAATCTCACACAGTTAAAATATTCAACTGTAAAGAAAGAAATGCTTTCTACTATTAAATGTATTTCTAAATTTCAAGGTGATTTATTAAATCAGAAATTTTTACTGCGAATTGATTGTAGTTCAGCAAAATCAATTATCGAAAAAGATGTTAAAAATCTTGTAGCAAAACAAATTTTTGCAGGATGGCAAGCTCAACTGGCAGCCTTTGAATTTGATATTCAGTTCATAAAAGGAGAAAATAATTCTCTTGCTGATTATTTAACCCGTGAATTTTTACAGGGTGAATGACGACCCCTAATAGGGGAAGAGGCCGCGGTTATGGCCGAGGTCGAGGATACGGGAATAACAATATGTTATCTCAAGAAACTGTCCCACTAATAGGTGATTGGACTATATATCATCATAGACAAAGGATGCAGCAATTACCTGCACCCCCTAAAAAAGAAGATATTCCTTCCTCTAGTAAAGCAGCAACTTATAAAGATGTTGCCATTACTGATGTCCAGCAGGATAAAGAATATTTCGAAAATCCTACCACCGAAACTATTTTGTTTCTGGAAGAAGAAGATCTTAAGATCACTCCAAATGATGGATGGTCCTTAAGAACAAAATACCTTGAATCAAGAGGTTATGCTGGCCTGAATAATCAGGGAAGGCAGAATTTAGAAATTTTGCTAAAAATCACTGAATCGATAACGATTACTCATTATCATCAGAATAATAATCCTGAGAATTTTATAAATTTCAGCAAATGTCATATCCAGAAAATACTTCATCCAAGGGAATGGGGATTTAATCCCAATGCGGAAAAAGCTATAAAAATAGCAGAGGGGAAGTACATTTACTTCAACTACTGGGATTACGTAGAAGCTTTCACAAAAGCTTTTTACTATCAAAATCCGAAAAACAAACATTCTTGGTTTTTTAGTATTGATCCAGGGGTGCTCAATAAGCCAGTTCCTAATTGGTTCTACCAATGGTGGGCAAAATTTGGTCCCTCTTTAGAAATTCTTCCTAAGGAAATTAAGGATTTATATATCCCTTGGTGCGACAATAGTCCCCTTATTGCCAGAGTAACTGCTGAAAGAATGATTAAGGGACAATGTCCTTTCATATTTTTTACTAAATTTCAAATACCATGGATTTGGAGATGGATAATATCAGTCTCCCAAGACAATCTTGATATTCCTATTTTACAAAGAAATTTCTTTTGTAAATGGTGGACTAATATAGATGTTAAAGATGTACAGGCTAAAATAGCTACCATCAAAGCAACAATCGTTGCTGAAAAAGGTCAAGGTTCTAAAGAAAAATCGTCTCATCAACCTTCAATTGCCAATATGAAAGAATATTTTCTAAAGAAATATCCTACAGATTCAGAAAAACAAATAATGGTCCGAGTTTTAGACTTTATGAAAGAACAATTCTTTAGTTCTTTTCCATCTCATCCATCTCAGGAAGAGGATCAATCAATGAAAACTTCTTCATCTCAAGAATCAATGGATTCTAACCCCTATAATTGTCTAGCAGGCGAATCTCAAGCCGAAGAAGAAGAACATTTGTCTACAGAAGAATCTCAACCGGCTCAAGCCCGCGAGCCATCCCTAGGAGATTTCTGGGATGCTATGACTCAGACTTTAATTCAAAAGTCCAAAGATAAAGGAAAAGCTCCTCATAGCTGATCAATGCCGACCTTATTTAGAGCATTTAAAAGGTTAAAAGATGATGAAAAGGAATGCATCAATATTACTCATCAGATTGATGATCTTGATTCTAAATACAAGAATGCATCTCTTCTAGAAAGGAAAAATCGGTCCACTTCAGAAATTATGAGAGATTTTCATGAGGTTAAGTGTCTCCGCAACCGAAGAGAAAACATAAAAATTCTCTATTCTATTCGGAGAAAATTGCTTCTCAAATATTCTAATCTGACAGGATAAATGCCTTTGCCGACATAGCAGCAATAATTCCAGATCACTTATTTGGAAATTCACTTTTGAAGGCAATAATATCTGCTTCTGATAATGGAATTTTAGTGGGCAGAGCATAATCTTTGCTTTAGTAAAGTTTGTTGTTTGTTTTGTAAAAGTTGTTTGTACGTATTCATCATTGATTGCGTCGATGGGGCCCAATGAGCACCCGGCATCAATAATGTCTACTTTTTCTAAAGTTATTTGTCTGTTGTAATAATTCAGTTCTATCATGTGTAATAGTGTGTCTCTAACTCTCTATATAAAGAGAGCTTTGTATTGATATTCAGTACGCTTGAATAACATTGAATAACATTCTATTCTCTTCTCTCTTGCTCATGTGCTGAGCTTTTCTTACTATAATCATTTTTATACTATATCAATAGCTGCTTCCACATAGTAACTATGCGGAAGCAGATATAGTATAAAAATGATTATAGTAAGAAAAGCTCAGCACATGAGCAAGAGAGAAGAGAATAGAATGTTATTCAATGTTATTCAAGCGTACTGAATATCAATACAAAGCTCTCTTTATATAGAGAGTTAGAGACTATGCTATTACACATGATAGAACTGAATTATTACAACAGACAAATAACTTTAGAAAAAGTAGACATTATTGATGCCGGGTGCTCATTGGGCCCCATCGACGCAATCAATGATGAATACATACAAACAACTTTTACAAAACAAACAACAAACTTTACTAAAGCAAAGATTATGCTCTGCCCACTAAAATTCCATTATCAGAAGCAGATATTATTGCCTTCAAAAGTGAATTTCCAAATAATTGATCTGGAATTATTGCTGCTATGTCGGCAAAGGCATTTATCCTGTCAGATTAGAATATTTGAGAAGCAATTTTCTCCGAATAGAATAGAGAATTTTTATGTTTTCTCTTCGGTTGCGGAGACGCTTAACCTCATGAAAATCTCTCATAATTTCTGAAGTGGACCGATTTTTCCTTTCTAGAAGAGATGCATTCTTGTATTTAGAATCAAGATCATTAATCTGATGAGTAAGATTGATGCATTCCTTTTCATCATCTTTTAACCTTTTAAATGCTCTAAATAAGGTCGGCATTGATCAGCTATGAGGAGCTTTTCCTTTATCTTTGGACTTTTGAATTAAAGTCTGAGTCATAGCATCCCAGAAATCTCCTAGGGATGGCTCGCGGGCTTGAGCCAGTTGAGATTCTTCTGTAGACAAATGTTCTTCTTCTTCGGCTTGAGATTCGCCTGCTAGACAATTATAGGGGTTAGAATCCATTCATCCTTGAGATGAAGAAGTTTTCATTGATTGATCCTCTTCCTAAGATGGATGAGATGGAAAAGAACTAAAGAATTGTTCTTTCATAAAGTCTAAAACTCGGACCATTATTTGTTCTTCTGAATCTGTAGGATATTTCTTTAGAAAATATTCTTTCATATTGGCAATTGAAGGTTGATGAGACGATTTTTCTTTAGAACCTTGACCTTTTTCAGCAACGATTGTTGCTTTGATGGTAGCTATTTTAGCCTGTACATCTTTAACATCTATATTAGTCCACCATTTACAAAAGAAATTTCTTTGTAAAATAGGAATATCAAGATTGTCTTGGGAGACTGATATTATCCATCTCCAAATCCATGGTATTTGAAATTTAGTAAAAAATATGAAAGGACATTGTCCCTTAATCATTCTTTCAGCAGTTACTCTGGCAATAAGGGGACTATTGTCGCACCAAGGGATATATAAATCCTTAATTTCCTTAGGAAGAATTTCTAAAGAGGGACCAAATTTTGCCCACCATTGGTAGAACCAATTAGGAACTGGCTTATTGAGCACCCCTGGATCAATACTAAAAAACCAAGAATGTTTGTTTTTCGGATTTTGATAGTAAAAAGCTTTTGTGAAAGCTTCTACGTAATCCCAGTAGTTGAAGTAAATGTACTTCCCCTCTGCTATTTTTATAGCTTTTTCCGCATTGGGATTAAATCCCCATTCCCTTGGATGAAGTATTTTCTGGATATGACATTTGCTGAAATTTATAAAATTCTCAGGATTATTATTCTGATGATAATGAGTAATCGTTATCGATTCAGTGATTTTTAGCAAAATTTCGAAATTCTGCCTTCCCTGATTATTCAGGCCAGCATAACCTCTTGATTCAAGGTATTTTGTTCTTAAGGACCATCCATCATTTGGAGTGATCTTAAGATCTTCTTCTTCCAGAAACAAAATAGTTTCGGTGGTAGGATTTTTGAAATATTCTTTATCCTGCTGGGCATCAGTAATGGCAACATCTTTATAAGTTGCTGCTTTACTAGAGGAAGGAATATCTTCTTTTTTAGGGGGTGCAGGTAATTGCTGCATCCTTTGTCTATGATGATATATAGTCCAATCACCTATTAGTGGGACAGTTTCTTGAGATAACATATTGTTATTCCCGTATCCTCGACCTCGGCCATAACCGCGGCCTCTTCCCCTATTAGGGGTCGTCATTCACCCTGTAAAAATTCACGGGTTAAATAATCAGCAAGAGAATTATTTTCTCCTTTTATGAACTGAATATCAAATTCAAAGGCTGCCAGTTGAGCTTGCCATCCTGCAAAAATTTGTTTTGCTACAAGATTTTTAACATCTTTTTCGATAATTGATTTTGCTGAACTACAATCAATTCGCAGTAAAAATTTCTGATTTAATAAATCACCTTGAAATTTAGAAATACATTTAATAATAGAAAGCATTTCTTTCTTTACAGTTGAATATTTTAACTGTGTGGGATTCCACTTTCCTGAAGTGAATCTAACAAGGACTTCTTTTGAAGTTTCAGGAATTACTTGTTTTAGTATTCCTCCATACCCTATATTAGAGGCATCTGTTTCTACGATCTTAAAATATTTAGGATTGGCTAAAGATAAGCAAGGTAAACATTTTACCTTTGCTTTGATTTTCTGAACAGCCTGAGAATGTTTCTCAGTCCATGGTTCAGGTTTCTTTTTGAGCCTAGAATACAGAATTGCGGTATCTTGTGCTAAATTAGCATAATAGTCTGAAATATAATTAAGACTACCCAAAAATCTTTGTAATTGTTTTTTATCAAGAATTTCATTAGGAAATTTTGATGCAAATTCTATACTTCTATCTATGGGAACTATTTTTCCCTGATTAATAATATGTCCCAAAAACCTAACCTGAGTTTGGAACAATTTCATTTTTGGAGCAGATATAACTAATCCATTAGTCTTTATTAAATTATTAAATATTTTTAAGTGTTTAATATGCTGATCTATTGTTTTAGAAAACACTAAAACATCATCTATATATACAATAATAAATTCTGTATAAGGATTAAAAATATCATTCATAATATTCTGAAATTCAGAAGGGCCATTCTTTTGGCCAAAAGGTAAGACATTCCATTCATAATGACCAAAGGGAACTGTGAAGGCCGTTTTATATCTATCTGATTCTTTTATCTGGATTTGCCAGTATCCTGATTTCATATCAAATTTAGAAAAGATTAAAGCATCGCTTAATCTATCTAGCAAATCTTTTTTGTTAGGGATCGGATATCTAATCCATTTTAAAACTTTATTAAGAGGTTTATAATTAATGACTAGTCTAGGCACGCCTCTTTCCTTCTCAGCAGCATTATTAACATAGAATGCTGTGCAACTCCAGGGAGATTTAGACTTTCTAATTAAGCCTTTTGCTAAAAGAGAATCAATCTCCTTTTTACATAATTCCAAATATTCTTTATTCATCTGGGCTGGTCTAGCCTTAGTAGGAATTTGGTTTTCATTAAAACTATCTATGTAAGGAAGGGAAACAACATGTTTTTTCCTATTCCAAAAGGCATTGGGGAGGTCATTACAAACCTCATCATTGAACTGTTTTTCAATGATTTTTATTTGGGTTTTTGTAGCTGGTTGGTTAAGCTGCTCATTAATGCTTAAGACTTTTATTTCTTCTTTGAGAAAACATAATTGTTTTTCTTTACTAAGAAGACGGTCTCTAACCTCGTTTATTATACGAGTTTGAGGATCTGTAATAAAATCAAATTTTATATTCTTACCTTCTATTATAGTAGAAATCCCTGTTTTATCAACATTGTTGAGGGACATAATATTATGAAGAAATGGATTTCCTAATATTATTCTATGATTCATATTCTTTATTAGAATAAAAGAGGTAGGAAGACAAATATCTTTATTACAGATATAAGTGTTAGAAAGCTTATACCTAACTTGAAGTTTTTCTCCAGCTGCATGGGAGATAGATTGGGTAGTTTTCTCAAAATATTTGGTAGGAATTATTCCTTCTTTGATACAATTTAAATCAGCACCACTATCAACAAGGGCTATTTCATCTTTGAGAATAAATTCTCGACTTACTACCAGAGTAATCTTGATATACCATTGTTGAGAGGTTACTTGCTCTAGCAGATTTAAATATTCTGTTTCATTATTACTAGAAGAGGGAATATCCTTACTATCACTAGTTAGTAAAGGCTTACTTTCTAGTAAAGTAACTCTTTGGGATAACAAAGTATTATTTTGCTTAATCTGAGTAATTTCAGATTTTAATAAATTAACTTCTTTTCTCAAATCATTAAGAGAAACAGGAGTTTCTTTAAGGGTAGATTTTTGAAATCTATCTAATACCTCACTTAATTGGTAAGGTGCTTCAATGACTAAAGGAGCTTCTTTTTCTTTATTATTTTTAATAAGAGTTTCAAGCATTTGCTTTTTAAGCTCAAAATCAGAAATGGAATCTATAATCTTCAAGACTCTATCTTGATCAGTAGTTAAGACATTTAATCCATTCATGTCTACTATAGATTTATAATAGTTTAGCTCATTACACTGACAATCATTGTTGTCAGGACTTTGTGAATCTGAGTCACTAGAGCTATTATAAATAAGGGCTAATTCTTCGTTATCAGAAGATTCTCGTTCTTCATCAGAACTGTGCAGCAAGACCTTTTCTAATTGAGAGCGTAATTGCTCATCTTCTATCTTGTTGAGGGCTTTTTTAGTCCAACATTGGTTAGCATAATGACCAATTTTACCGCATTTATGACAGGTTATATCAATCCTTTTGGCTTTTCTTTTTCTCTTATTGGGGACAAAAGGTTTTTTATCCGATTTATTATAAGATTTTTTCTTATAATTCTTTTTATAAGAAGTTTTAAAAGGATATTTTGATTTATAAGAATTATTCTTATAAGGCTTGTTTCTTTTATAAGCAATCTTTTGCTTTTTCTTATCTTGATATTTAGGAATTTTTCCTAGATCAAAGGCAAACTGATCACAGAATTCACCTAATTGGTGTTTTTCTGACAGTTTTTGTTGCTTTAACTGATTCTTTAGCTTTATGTCATTACATAGAGCTAATCCTTCATTAACACAATGGCTAACTATTTCTCCATATGTTAGAGAAATATAATTAATATTAACTCCATCATTTCTATTTCTTAAGGATTGCCTAACCCTTTCAGCAAAAAGATGGGGTAAACCGTCTATAAATTTTGACTTCCAGTGAACCGAATTTGGTTCTCCTAATTGATAAACTCTAGATAAAAAGGTATCTTTATACCACCTAAAATGGGTTAAGGAAGGACATCTAAGATTTTGAAGGAGCGTACATAGCTTCTCTGCAATAGGAATATTGCTTCCTATAAAATGTTGTAGAATTGTAAGACACAAAGTGTAAACAGCATCTTCTTCTCCAGTAGTAACAATGCCATTTTCTATTTTAATAATTTTTTTATGATTAAGAATTTCTAATCTTTGTTCTAAGGTAAAATAGTGATCGCACCATCCCCTGATCTGTCCTACAAATCCTGTGGAAATGAAGGAGGCTATAGCACTATCAGTACTACCATTCTGTTTACAAACAGTAGAATACATCATCATTCGGTGTATAACATCGAATATTTGTTTCTCATTTAAGCCATCAATATTCCATTCATAGATAGCTTTTCCTGAATAAGAGGTTTGAATATTTTCTGGTTCTTCAAATAGAAGATCCTGAGGAGAAGGCCTTTGGTAATAGAATTTTTCTAAAGATTTTGGGGTATAAATAGGGTTTATCTCCGGATTACTAATTTGTTGTTTAGCAAACATAGTAGCTAAATTATTAATATCTTCTAAATCTTCAGCAGGTTCTGAGATATCAGATTGCTGAGAATCATCGTCTTTAGATAAGACTGATATATTCATATTGTTGAATTTTTGTTGAAGAATTTTTATAAATTCTTTCCCACTAGATTCTAATTTAAATCCTTTTATGGGAATTGGAGGTTGAATCATAGGAACATGGTTCTTAGAGGATTCTTGAACAAGGGTTGAAGAAGGTTGTTTCTCCATAGATTTTTTTAAAGAAATTAACTCGTTTTCTATTACTTGCCTAAGAGAAACTATCTCATTTTCTAAGGCTAAAAAGTGGTCACCTAGACAAGTAAGAAAGGTGTTGGTACAATTTTGTGATCTAATTATCGCATTTAAATCTTTCACAGTAGCTTGAGTAGTCTCGAGTTTTTGCAGGCTTGTATAAGCCGTAGCTTCTGTGGTATTGCTCAAACAAATTGTTTGTTCTGGAGGATAGGGAGAAGTTATGGTATCTCCCTTAGGGGTTTTCCAGGGTCTTTGTAAGACTAAAATTTCTTTATTTGTCTTACTAAGATAGGTTTTTACAAACCAATGAACAAAAGATATATAATCTTCCGTACTACTTAAATAACTATAATATTCATCTTTAAATCTTTTTAGATCTTCAGAAGAATATTTCTTAAAATACCATTGCCTAAATTGGGCATGTTTTTCTTGCTGAAATTCTTTATTAAGAATTTCTCTCATCTTACTTCCGGGGGATAAATCTATCATTATATATGGAAACTCATTTCTGATTGAGTAGGAGATTCTCTACTCTGTTCATAGATTCCTTCTGGAATTTTATTTTGGCTAATTCTAATTTCTTCTACATGTTCAGGAACAATGGATTCCTCTCTGAATTGAGAAGTCGAAGCCCTAGCTGAAACGCTTGGGGCAGTAATATAATCACTAGTAGAGGAATATCTAGCGGACTTAGTCCTAGGCATCCTAATAGTTCTTTGAGATGTAAATTTAATTTCTACATCTCCTTCTGTTGTTTGAATTATTTGATCAACTTCTTTGTTGACCTGAGGCTCAGGCTCTAATTCTTGAGGAAGAGACCAAGTCTCTGGGAAGTCTATTTCTTTCCACTTAATCATTCTATTAGTGGCTATATTAGAGGTCAACAAATTGGTTTGGACTATAGTAGTAGTCCCTAAAGGAGATATTTGTTTGGCCTTTGGGTTCAAAGTATTTAATACTTTGTAATAAATTCTATAGCAAATTGCTATAATTTCACTACCTGGTTTAAAATTATATCCATGGGTGTGTAATGTGAGTTGCATAGCATCTAACAAATGACTATCAGTTAAAGATAGTGTCAAATTTGGAGCCACGTCAAAATAGACGGGTCCATGGCATAAACTGGTTTCTATTAACGCGGCTAGGGATTGTTTAAAATCTCTGCATCGACCATCTCTAACAGAAGCCATAATACTGGTGTTTAACCCTAATAAGGTTAAAGGTTTAAAGGCTATTTGGATTAACCCTATATGAATAAAATTATAGCTTTTGAAAGGAAATAAATCTTTCTTATTTAATAATCTAATTGTTTGATTAGAGTCAGTGACTCTAATGGTTTGTTCCATTGTTTTTATAACCTGTCTTGATTTAAAATCAAAGAAACCAATATTATAAATATGATCTAAGGGAACAGAGGGTATTACCCATTTATTTAATTTATCCAAATTTTTTGGATACTCCGCCAATTCGACATTTTTAACTAAATCATTAGGATGCTCATCATCCTCCAAATTATTCATAATAATGAAAGATAAAGCTAAAGCTGTTGTGGTGGATTGGACCTCTAAGTTACGTAAGTATGTTTATTTATTACAAAAAGTAAAAGTGCGAGAAAAAAAATATTTTTGGTCATCTTTGCAAACGACTCACTCGTTTAACTGTCAACCAAAGGGACAGACGGATTTAATCCACAAAATCAAAGATGTGAAACATTTTTAGCAAAAATTTTCTTTTACTAAATCATCCAGAAAACTCCCATTTTTTCTTCCGGGATAAAAGATGACATTTTAAGAAAACACTAAAAATATTCCGATTTTTTGACTTTTTTTTTTTTTTTTTTTTTACATACTTGCGTTACTTAGAACATCCAACCTTCCACAACAGAAATTTAGCTAATAACAGACATAAATTAAAAGAATAAGATAAAAGGGTGTACCTTAACCAGGGCTATATATATATATATATATATATATATATATGATAATAGAAATAATTTTTTTGAAATTTATAAAAAATCAAGTTCAAAATCTTTCGAAAAAATTTAGACCGATTATTGGAATAAGAAAAATAAGTAAGAAAGTAACACTCTAATTGGGATCGTTTCGGTACAGACAACGCAATTCACATGCAATTATGTACAGAGCTAAAAATTCCTGATCCTTCAACTTCTAAACGTACATATATTGAATTCTTGGGTCAAAGAAATAATAATGAATTTTTTTCTTTTTGACTAAGTGAATTTCATTAAAAACCAGTAGAGTTATACAAAGTCTCCAACAATTCATGCGGAAGAGACATAAAATCAGTGAAGCAATTAAACGAGCCATACAATGAGCTGCCTTGTTCCCTTGCCTTCTAACAAACAATACTTATCATCTCTGTATGCGACATTCATTCATCAGATACTTGCAGTCACAAGTATCTTAAAACTAAGGCCTGCGGTCACAAGTAAAAATCCAAAAATAAAAAATTGATACTGATACTTGCACACACTTTTCTCACCGTAGATTCTATTCCAAATACATAGAATTAGTATCAAGTTTGATATACAATAACATAATTTTTTTTTTGCCACAATAACATAAATTTTTTAAATAAAACTTATAAAGATTTCATATTATGTTTTAAGATAAGGAAAATTTTATAAAATAATATGATATTATTTATAAATCTATAGTATTACAACTAACATTTTTGTTTAAAAATTCCATTTTTATTATATATATATATATATATATATATATATTTACAAAAAATAGATAATTTATATCATTATTATATATATATATATATATATATATATATATATATATTTTTTTTTTTTTAACATCGGAACCCGCAGCCGCTACCCTTCGGGCGCGCTCTGGGTAAACCATGGGTTCACGTAATAGCCTGCAAACCACGTGATCCAAGGCAAACCGCACAAGTGCGACAGGCTCTGCCCCAGGATGGCATAATCACAAATCCGCCTCCCATGGGAGTCGAACTTGTGACCAAGAGGTGAGATGACCTCTCTTTAACCAACTGAGACAACCCTTGCGGGCTATATTTTAAACATACCAATGGTTCAGAAACTGGGCTACTAATCAAAAATTTATTATATATTTAATACAATAATAAGGGGGTTTGCTGAACAATTTAATTTATGGAAAATTTTACTCTTATCTTTACTATATGTTTTTAGGGCTATTTTAATCTTTTAACATCAATATATTTATTAGAAATTTAGGTCAAATATTCATTAATATAACTATTAATTACATACAGACATACATACATTTATGTTGTATAATCTATTAATTTTACATTATTTCTAATCTATTAATTGTTGTATAATTAATACGCATATTTATACATATATATAGCATATATATATATATATATATATATATATAGAGAGAGAGAGAGAGAGAGAGAGAGAGAGAGTTGCACTCCATAACAAACACCTTATATAACAAACAATAAAGAACACCTCATATCTAATCTAATATAAGAGTTCCGTCATGGCACCCAATACAAGAAGTTGTTATTTTTTTACCGAGTTAAATCTCAAAGTGCTCATTGAAGTGGAAGGCTGGTATCAAATTGCTCACTCTAGTTATCGGCATCTCATTTGAATCATTAAATTCATAATAAATATCAAATGGATACCTTTAAAATATACTTGAAAAATAAAAATAATTTTTCATTGATTTCTACATATTTTTCTTGAATGCTTCCATAACCAAACGAAAGGTTAATAATTCTAGTATTTCTGATAATATATTTAGATTTTTAAAAATTCACTTACTATTTATTTTTAATATTATTATCATTTTCCTTGTTTTAATTAAAAATAAATAGTAAATAAACTTTTTAAATTCTAAATATATTATCAAAAAATACTAGAATTATTAACCTTTCGTTTGGTTATGGAACCATTCAAGAAAAATGTATAGAAATCAATGAAAAATTATTTTTATTTTTTGAGTATATTTTAAAGGTATCCATTTGATATTTATTATGACTTTAATGATTCAAATGAGATGCCGATAACTAGGGTGAGCAATTTGATACTAGCCCTCCACTTCAGTGAGCACATTGAGATTTAACCCTTTTTTTTACCCTCTATCCATCAAGCAAAAAAAAATAAAAAATAAAAAATAAAAAAATTACTGTTCATGATGACGTCACTGCTGACGTCTGCATGACGTCATCATGAACAGTAATTTTTTTTATTTTTTGTTTTTTTTGTTTGATGGATAGAGACTAAAAAAATAACAACTTTTTATATTGGGTGCCCCTGGCGGGGCCATTGGATCTATTAGATCTAAGGTGTTCTTTATTGCTTGTTATATAAGGGTGTTCTGTATGGAGCAATGGCCTATATATATATAGGCTAGCGTTCAAATAGAAACCAATCTTAGAATAGAAACTAGAAACCTACACTAAATAAATTATATTTCATTTATTTTAATGGCCCCGCTAGGGGAACCTTCACAAAAAACGTTTAAAATTCTTGGCTCTATTCAACAAAAATATTAAAAAAAATTTAAAAAAAAGTTACTGTTCACGTGCCACGTCATCACGTGGACAGTAACTTTTTTTTTAAAATTTTTTTTATTTTTTTATATTTTTGTTGAATAGAGACAATAATTTTAAACGTTTTTTGTATTGGAGTACCCCTAATTTGGTCATTAGATTAGCTTGAAATATTTAATTTAGGTTTAGTTTCTAGTTTCTATTCTAAGTTAGTTTCTATTAGAACAAGACCCTATATATATATATATATATATATATATATATATATAAGTAAATACATACATATAAGGTTTGATTCAAATGGGAACCACTAACTAAAAGGAAACCGGAGATCCATTACTCACCGTTGGATCAGTTTTAATTAATATGTAAGATTTTTTTGTAGAGATAATTAATGTAGAATATTCACAAGTTAATAAAAAAAGGTAACCAAATAATTGTAAGATATTTTTGTAAAATACACATCGAATCTCATAAGAATAATATCTAAAACAAGCCACATTAATCGCACAACAGAAGATCAACGATCGTATAACTCATTTATTGCACTTTTAGCATGCAAATGTATCATATATTTTAAATAATAATAATTATTACTCGTTTTTAGTACATGTTCGTGACTTGCACGGGCGAAAGAGTTAGAATTTTAAATTAATTATTAGAACCCATTATCGAATACAATTATGAGGGTGTTTGGCAAGTGTGGCTTAAAGCTAAAAATAGCTTTAAGTAGTTTTTGACCCGTTTGTCAACCACGGCTTTAAGCCGGTTTTAAGTTAAAAAACTACTTTAAGTCATAAGTTTCATTTAGGTACTTTTGACTTATGACTTATGACTTATGACTTATCGATTTTTTTTTTTTAAACTTCCAGAACTTTTATAAAGTTTAAATAATATGAATTTAATTTTTTTTAAGCAAAATTTTACTTTAAGTCAAAATTATTAAACTCCCATTTAACTTTAAGTAAACTTACCCAAACACATTCATTCAACTTAAAGTAAACAACTTTACTTTCTCCTTTAAGTTAAAAATACCTCCATTAAATCGTAAGTAACTTATTTTAAACAATCTCAAACCAACTCTATATCTCCATATAGTTACATTTGTCATTTGACAAATAGAAACGAACAAATCCAGAATTTTAAAACCATTAATATTGCATGGTCGGATATTGTTAAATATAGGGGTAGCTAAACAAACTGACCTCCAAAAACATAATTCAACAAGGTACGACAATGTCTACTTTAATATTTAATTAACAAAAAATCTAATGAACTTTGATTTATTCTCCCAAATTTGTATATAATAGGGAAAATAAATTCTTTCGTCACTGAACTATTCTGATTTTATTGTTTTAATCCCTGAATTAAAGATTTTTTATTTAACGTAATTAAACTTTTGATTTTTCTGATTTAATTCCTTTCGGTAAAAGGATTTTAACATCAGTTAGAATCTTACTTAATGAAATCTTAGGGGCTGGTATTGTATTATGAATTTTAATGACAATTCTTGGGGTAATGATTTTTATAGACTTTTAATGACTCTTATGATTCTTGTTGAGTCACCAAAATTTCTAAATATTTTTTATGATTCCTAATGAAATGATTTCTAAAAATTATCATAGACTTTTTGATAGATTTTGTGGTTTACTAGACTAAACAAAGATCATATATTTGCTAATGATGTGAAACCCTTTAACCTTTTTTTTACGGCAATCCAATTTCCATCGTGTGTTCTCTGATTAATTCGGCGACCAAAAAATTAAGTACAATGTATATTTCTTGTTAAATTGAGTATTCATTGCATATTTTTATCTGAGAATTATATATTTGTCACTATTCATATCTAATTATGATGCAGATGTATGTCATTAGCTAGCAATATTTATGATGCAAAGCTATTTTATTGGTGTTTTATGTGAACTTTTGCAAGCACAATATTTTTAGAAGCCCATGAATTATTAAATGTTTGATGGATTCTTATTTTACTTTGTGTGTTATGAACTAGTTTTAAAAAGTTGCAAAAGATCGCACCCTTAATAATATTGTTAACTAAAATGAATATAAATATGGAAATTGAAAACCAAGAAGAGGAAGAAAAAGAAATGGAAGAAGAGAAAGAAAGAGAAGAAAAGCGACAGGATTTTTAAAAAAAATTTATTGACAGTAAATGAAACAATATTATTCAAGATGATTTTTTTTATAAAATTATTAGAAGTCATGTCAAATCTTATCAAAAAGCTCATGACTTTTTTTTCAAGGAATGTAGTTATAATTTTTGTTAAAAGTCATTGACTTTTTAAATAACACGATACTTATAAAGAGTCTATAAATGTCTAAATTCAATACCGCCCTACTTTTAAATACTTTTTAAAAGTCTTAATTAAATAACACCATATATTTAAAGATTCTTTAAATGTTAGAATTGAATACCCCATGACTTTTAAAATCATTAAAAGTCTTTAAAAATCTTAATACAATACCACCCCTTTAGTTCTTCACCAAACACAAAATCAAAGCGACTTTTCATGGTGATTTTGGTGTCCAAATCGAGATTGTAAATATTCAAAACAACCCTCTCTCCACCCTCTATACATCCCATCATCAAAATCAAGTTTCGGTAATCTTTAATTTTTGGTGTCATCGGAGTTCTTGATTTTGATCGAAATTTGTTTTTATATAATCATTTGCAGGTTTTGCTTGTATATACGTATGGATCCATGTAGTTGGAGGGTTATATAATTTTTTTAGAATTTTGGCTTATTTTTTGTTCGTCGAAAAATGGATATGTAATCGGATTTTATTGTTATTGTGAATGAATTTTGATGTAATTATGGGTCGTAGTTGTTTGTAAGGGTGTACAGATTATAAGAAGATCAATTTGTTGAGTTTTGAGACTGTTTTGCATATTCGGTGGCCGGTTTCTGGACATTTTCCAGATTCCGATCAGTTTAATATCTGTTAATCAATTTTTAACGGAAGAACTGAATCTTGAAAAATTCAAAAATTTAATTACGTCAAATATGAAATCTGTAGTTTAAGAACTAAAATAATAAAAATGGAATAGTTCATGAACGAAAAAATTTATTTTCCCTATATAATATGATGTGGTGCCACATTATACTTTTTAGCTTACATGAGCACGCAATTTAACTAGAGAAGAGGAAATATTTTGGAACGACGACTGAACTTATAGCGACTTGGCCTAAGAGCATTCACATCCCATCCCCCATCCCCAACCCCAACCCCAACCCCATCCTTATAATTTGAGCATTTGTCCAACTTTTCTTCTAAAACACTCCTCCATCCCATTCCCCATTTTGGGGTTTGATTTAGGGACCAAAGTTTGAGTCCCCATATTTAGGGACCAAAGTTGATGCCTCATCCCCATCCTCATACACTCTCTCTCCTCATATAATAATATTAAATTGTATTTATATTAGTGGGTGAGTTTTGGTAGTTAAAATTGTAAATGAAAGAGAGAGAAAGAAGTAGTATAAAAAAGAATATAGGGATAGGGGAATGGAAAATGGGGAATGGGATGTAGAAACTTTTTAATAATTTTGGGGATTTACAATTTTTATTTGGGGATTTACTATTTTTAGTAAGTTTTTGGGGTTGGGATGGGGAATGGGATGTGAATGCTCTAAGCATAGTAGATAAGAGTAGAAGGCGCAGCATTGAAATTTGTATATTCCACATAAAATATTTAACTTTATTCATTTGGGTCGATCATGGTACGTGTGATTCCCATGCAGTTGCATATAAAAAAGCCCAACTTTGCAAATTGTGTAACATAATAAATTGTAGGCTCTATAATTAGATGTTGATCTTACTAATTTTTTATAATATTTGAGGTCCGTATATCACTTATTTCGTTCAGAATTCGTTTGATATTATTTTCTAAAATCGATTTTTGATTAAACCAAATAGTATAGGAATAAGTTTAAAACTATCCCTATAAACTATTAGATTTTTAAATATATACTACCAACATTTCTAAAATTCTAAAAATACCAACCTTGTTTTCAAAATTCCAAAAATACTAACTTATATATATATATATATATATATATATATATATATATATATATATATATATATATATATATAATCCAAAAAAATGGTCGAAAATGTCATCTGAACCCCAGAACTTGAAATCAGAAATTTGTAGCATCTCAGTTGCAAATGAGGTTGCAAGGCCCCGCCAGAGGCACTCATAATTGGTGAATTTGGATTGCATGGCCCCGCAGGGGCACTCATAATTTGTGGATTTCTGATTTGCAACTTTCAGTTTTCAGTTGCAAAAGTTGCAACTGAGGTTGCAAAAGTTGCAACTGTTGCAACTGAGGTTGCAACTGATGTTGCAAAAGTTGCAACTGAGGTTGCAAAAATTTCAACTGTTGCAACTGAGGTTGCAAAAACTGAGGTTGCAACTGAGGTTGAAAAAGTTGCAAAGTTGCAACTGTTGCAACCTCAGTTGCACTGAGGTTGAAAAAGTTGCAACTGAGGTTGCAACTGAGGTTGCAAAAGTTGCAACTGAATACTGAAAGTTGCAAATCAGAAATCCACCAATTATGAGTGCCCCTGGCGGGGCCTTGCAACCCAAATTCACCAATTATGAGTGCCCCTACGGGGCCATGCAACCCAAATTCACCAATTATGAGTGCCTCTGGCGGGGCCTTGCAACCTCATTTGCAACTGAGATGCTACAAATTTCTGATTTCAAGTTCTGTGGTTCAGATGACAATAATATATATATATATATATATATATATATAATCCAAAAAAATGGTCGAAAATGTCATCTGAACCCCAGAACTTGAAATCAGAAATTTGTAGCATCTCAGTTGCAAATGAGGTTGCAAGGCCCCGCCAGAGGCACTCATAATTGGTGAATTTGGATTGCATGGCCCCGCAGGGGCACTCATAATTTGTGGATTTCTAATTTGCAACTTTCAGTTTTCAGTTGCAAAAGTTGCAACTGAGGTTGCAAAAGTTGCAACTGTTGCAACTGAGGTTGCAACTGATGTTGCAAAAGTTGCAACTGAGGTTGCAAAAATTTCAACTGTTGCAACTGAGGTTGCAAAAACTGAGGTTGCAACTGAGGTTGAAAAAGTTGCAAAGTTGCAACTGTTGCAACCTCAGTTGCAACTGAGGTTGCAACAGTTGCAACTGAGGTTGCAACTGAGGTTGCAAAAGTTGCAACTGAATACTGAAAGTTGCAAATCAGAAATCCACCAATTATGAGTGCCCCTGGCGGGGCCTTGCAACCCAAATTCACCAATTATGAGTGCCCCTACGGGGCCATGCAACCCAAATTCACCAATTATGAGTGCCTCTGGCGGGGCCTTGCAACCTCATTTGCAACTGAGATGCTACAAATTTCTGATTTCAAGTTCTGAACCACAGAACTTGAAATCAAAAATTTGAAAACTGGAAGTTGCAAATGAGGTTGCAAAAGTTGCAACTGAGGAAGGTAGTATTTTTGGAATTTTGAAAACATAAAATTATAATGAGGTAGTATTTTTGAAAAAATGATTTTATAGAAGTGAAAAGATAGTTGGATGGTAGTAAAATTGGAAGTAATTGTTAAAATCTTATGTATTTATGTAAATAACCCAATAGTATATTGCTTGATGAAATTATTTTTTAAAATATTCGGAATTGATTTTTGTTTAAACCAAGTAAAATATTGCTTGATGAATGTATAAATTATTAGAATAACGAGATATTATTAAATTGAAGATATAATATGATCAAGATATGTCATTTTTCTAGTATTTTGGATTTTAGAAAAAAAGTGATAATTTAGAATTTGATTTTTATCTATTTCTACTGCAATGGATAAAGAGTAGCTCAAGTGCTATAGTTATATTTTATTGTTTTCAAAATTCCGAATTCGATTTTCTCCTATATCACTAATATACATCTTTTTGGGTTTGATAAAAGAGAAATCTATTTCTAATGCATTTTCATTATTTATTTCGAATACTAAGTTAGGTACGAAAATGTTCATTAATTAGATGATTTATTCACTTTCAATCCAAAATTCAGTTGGCCGTAAAAGTTCTGTGTTGTTATTATTATAACGCTGGTCAAATGCAGTGTTGGCCGGGCGCCAAATATTTGGCTTATGCAGAGGTTTCAAATTATAATTGATAGGGTGGTTGGTATCTAGTTGTGTCATTGTGTTAGGACAATGAGCATGCAAGTGATGTCTTCACATTAATTTAAATTATTTTATTTATTAGTTTTTTTATTTGGAGTCATCACCAAGTTTATCTCATTCATTGGTTGTTTTACCAAATCCATTTTGTTTATTTAATGGTGTTTAAAAGTGTAAGAAATTTTTGGACTTAGTCTTGTTTAACTTTAATAAATACAACTTGGGTATCATCAAAAACTTGTTTTCATGATTTCTGGCATTCAGCATATGATATTCCAATATTCAGAATTTTTTGAGTATTTTTAGAGGGTTTTTTCCTGGGGTAAGGTCAATTACGAGAAATTTAGATACTCACGGTTTGAGAGTATTGTTTGATTCGGAGTTATGGGTCTGAGGTTTAAGGTTTGGATGCTGGTCATTTGCATTCAAATTTGTGTTATAGCAGCTGTTACAAATCCTAATGATCGTAAGTTTGTATCAATTTGCTGTTTAGATTATAATGTGCTTTTGCTTGCATGTTGATTGCCCTGTTCCTATCAGTCTATTTGCACTCGGAATACATATTTAGGACTTGCTAGTTATAATTAAGATCATTCACCTCATTACAAAAGATCTATCAATGCATTCTTGTTGAAGATATAATTGAGATTTTATGTAAGTTTGTATAGAGTTGTCTACTCGATTTTCTTTTGTTGCTTCAACTCAGCTTTCTTCGTTAATATGCATTCTTACATCTGTAGACTTGTATGTATCTGTACATGGCAAAAGTTTTTCATCTCTATGTTCAAACTGGAACACTCTGGCAATTGCGTTTGTGATCTCACTTGTTTTCTGTAAAATCATATTGCTTACAAACTACAATTGTAACTAGGATCCCTCAAAAAAAAAAAAAAAAAACAATTGTAACTAGGAAAATTACAAATATAATTTTGATGGCTTCTTTAGTTTAGAACTACAGTAATCAACTTAGGAATACTGGTGTTTGAATAAAGTTGGTTGAACTATTTTTTATGACAATGCAGTGGCAGCACTAAATGCGCTTAAGTTTAGCTGGAAGAAGTTGCCCCCCAATTGGAAAGGTGCAGATCCTTGTAATAGCAGTTGGGTGGGAGTTGTATGCAATAATACTCGTGTTACCATCCTGTATGTCAATGGTTTGTCGATCAAGCTAGTACATCAATTATTCGAGTTGTTTACTGCATTTCTCAGTCTTAGGTTTAGTTTGACCGTCTCCATTGCAGGAAATTAGCAGGCATGGGCTTGGTTGGTACCTCACTTGCAGATGTTACATCCTTTTCTGAGTTAGTAAGATTGTAAGCTTTCTTCTCGCATCTTTCTACCTGGTTTTTTCCTTTTACAATTTAGAGGTGATGCGCTAATCAAACATATTACTAAAATTTTAGTCCTTTATCTTCATAACAATACATGAATACAATTAGATACTTATTATTCATCAATGATCAATATTCACGTGTAGGGATCTTTCCAATAATAAGGGACTAAAAGCAAGCCTTCCTACATCCATTGGAAATTTGAAGAAACTTGATACCCTGTAAGAAAACCTCAATGTTGCTTGTGTATATGGCTGATCAGATTTTGTTCAATAATTAATTTGTGAAGTTTTTCTTTTTTTATTAATGCAGAATTCTAGTTGGATGTAGTTTGTATGGGCAAATTCCAGATTCAATAGGGTCTCTAAAAAATCTGATCTACATGTAAGGATAACTCTTATATTATATTCTAACACTCGGCCTTTTTATATAACAAGTTGTTGGACAGTCCAGTAAGTATTCTGCCTACTCTGGTAGTTACGGCATATCTCAGGGAAGCACCTGTTGTTGACTTGACACAGTCTGATTGCATACTGTATTGATCAAAAAAGATATTGAGTAAAGATAGCTTAATCTATAACATATCGTTAATATGCTAGCAAAAGATTTGAGCAGAAGAGTTCATCAAGGAGTGTCCCTTTGGTGCACACTTGGTAATCACTTGGACCTAAGCCAAGATTTTTGTAAAACAGTTCATATATTATATGAGACTGCTTATAAGCCCTTAAGACAGGTTTTATTATTTTTTGTTTCACTTGTATAATCTTCTAACATATCGTGCTGGAGGTTACTATAAAAACCAGTTCTCAAAGCTACAATGAAGTTCCATGACATTTTATAATATTCTGAGACTTGTCTGCTGCATTGTTAACAGAGGTCTAAACAGTAACAGCTTTACTGGACCAATTCCACATTCCATTGGCAACTTATCTAAACTTTCATGGTTGGATTTAAGTGACAACAAGCTTACTGGGAGCCTCCCAGTCTCTAGTGAAATTGAACCTGGTTTGGACTTGTTACTTAAGGCAAAGCACTTGTATGTCTCTTGTTTCGTATTAGTATAATAAACTTTTATCTCTTTAAAATGGTTCCAGATTCTAATTGTAGATTCATATTTTACTGTTCAGTCATTTTTCAAAGAATCAGTTATCTGGAGACATCCAGACTCAACTTTTTAGCTCAAAGATGCAGCTGCTGCATGTGTAAGTACACTGGACCTGCCAATGACAGATAAGTTATATATGCTTTCTTTGAGCATGTACATAACGTTGCTAAGCAAACTATGTCATTGTTACATGCAAACATTTTGCACATATTGTATTAAAATGTTTTAGTTAGTTTATGTGAGGAGAAAGTATCCGTTTCTATAATATTTTTTTTCTCTTGAAATGTAAGCAATTGTTTCACTCATTCTAATAAACATATCTAACAGTGAAAGATGAATCTAACACTCATTGTGAACTCTTCTCAAAGCTCACTTGAAGCGAAATACCTTTGCAGGGAGTGCTAACCTTCACTACATTTTTAGTAACCTTTCCCTTCGAACACTAGTTATTGTAATTATTTAGAATCGGTTCCCTATTTAACATTATGAGCCAGTAGTTTGAGGTCCTCCAAAGAATTATTATCCTGTCATTTCTAAAGAGATTGGCCTTATTTACTGGCCCGCGATACCATAATCATTATTTAACTTCACTAAGCGACAATAAGGGCATTGAATTTGAGGAATTATCAGCTTAGCCTTTGCCTACATACACTTGTATCAAATATCAATGTACCATTGTATTAAAGACTGATACAGTTCAGTAAGCATAGAATATATTTGTGTGTGCCTCTGCGACTCTGCTAATACCTTGTCTACATGCTCTGATCAAAGGTATCTCGTTAAAATGTTAAATTTAAGTGGTAGTTATTTTGAGCTTTTATGCAATATCTTGATGACTTGATACATACCTGTTACCTAATGTCAAATTGCTAAGGACTTGGATTTACTGGAAATTTGAAACACTTATAGATTGAAAGTCACTGTGGACAATATATAATTAGAGTCACTTCATCTTCTAACAGAGTTTTGGATCAGAACAATTTCACTGGTGGAATCCCCAACACATTAGGATTGGTGCAGACGCTGAAAACGGTGTGAGTACTGTTGTCAGATACTTGATCAAAATACAAACACCACACTGTGCATATTTCTTAGAATCTTAATTTGATGTCTTTTGTTGTGTATAGACGCTTGGATAGGAATCGTTTAACTGGTCCAGTCCCTGAAACACTCAGCAAACTTTCCAATGTCAAAGAGCTGTACGTTTATGAAACAATCTGACGGTAAAGAAAACTATGAATCAAAATTTTGACATGTATGGTCATTTGATATTTTCAGGTTTTTATCCAACAATAATCTGGATGGACCTTTTCCTAACCTCACTGGGATGGCCTCACTTAATTATTTGTAAGTTGGTGCAAAATTAATTTGTACAAACAATAATTAGATGAAAATTGTGCCTTTTAAGTACCTCTGAGGATGGCACTTGAATTTTTTCAAGAAAGACAGATCTAAAGTACTCCACAAGACCTGAAATTAATGGAACTTTTTTTTTTACTTCAATTCTAACTACGATTTTATTTGCAGGGACTTGAGCAATAACAGTTTTGACCCTACAAATGTTCCAACATGGTTTTCAAACTTCCAGAACTTGACAACATTGTACAGTTCTATCTCCTAACACACATTTACACATTTTTTTGCTCTCATGAAGTGTACAAACAAATCAAAGCACACGTAAATGGACATGTCAGCTGAAAACTTTGATAGATCATTGCTTTGGCTGCACAAGACCGCATCTTCTTTGTCATAAATAAAATATTTAATTGTAAAAAAGGTTCAAAAGCTCCCAAGCATGTGGCACAACTTCAAAGTAGTTTATGGTTCATGTTCTAGTGTAATTGTTTTTTCCTGTTATCTGACAGTTTGACATGGTTAAGTCATAAGTCTTATTGTCGTAATAGGTAATACTAATAGAAAGTTAGCGATTTAAAGATGTTTCTGTTGCATCTTGTTGAATGCTATGGAGAACTATAATTATAGAAAATGAACTTCTTAAATCTCTTTTTGAAAGGTTACTGGAGAAAACACAGCTTCAAGGAGGAATCCCATCCGACCTATTTGGCCTTCGTCGTTTGGAGTCTGTGTAAGAATCAGCCTAACTTGGTTCCTGAAAATTACAAAACTGACTACGAAAGCATGTCATAAACTTTAGTGCTACAAGAAGAAAGTTTATGTATGTCAATTCAAGGAATGTGGACATGATATTACTGTTTTGAATCTGTTGACAGGGTGCTAAGTAACAACAACCTGACTGGAACATTGGACATTGGCAGTGGCTACAACAGTAACTTGACACTTATATTAGATAACAATGCCATCACAGGATTTCAACAAAGAGCTCAATACAACTTAAACTTAACGTAACGCTGTCTGTCTTTATCTATTATAGGATAACTCGTATTTGAAATTATTTACTAAATATTCATTCTGATAATCTTCTATTCGCTTAATTCATACAGACTAGATGACAATCCGATATGTAGGGGCACAGGAGCTAGAGGCAACTACTGCACAAAAATTCAATTATTCATACCATCGAGTACTTGTTTTCCGGTGGTCTGCAGTTCAGATAATGTTAACGGCATAAATTGTCGACGTGCCAACACAAAATTGAAGCCATATACAGGAACCATAAATTTCTTTGCTTTTTCCTTTTCTGATTTGGAAAGCTCCATTTATTATGAATCACTTGGACAGTCTTTTATGTCAGCTTTCTCTATCAGTAAACTTCCAGTAGATTCAGTTTCTCTTTGTAATTCATTTGTTGATCTATCTTCTCACCTTGAAGTCAAAATCCAAGTATTCCCTTCTGGTGGAGATTTTTTTAATCGAACAGGAGTAATTGACGTTGGTAACACACTCAACCGCCAACTTTTTCCCCTCAGTGATTATTTTGGACCTTTCACTTTTATTCATGATATCTACGAGTTTCCAGGTACAGATGAATATCTTGTTGCAAAATATGAAATGTGAATTTAAAAGTGATGCATATACTCTGTAACAATATAGCACATGCACATATATACAGTATAAATTAGACTAGTCTTTTCTTTTATTAGAATGATTCATGTCATAAATTTACAGGAGAAAACAAGTCATCAAATGCAGGCCTTATTGTTGGAGCTACAATTGGTTCCCTAGTTTTCGTATTATTCATCTGTGCTGGTCTATATACTTTCGTTTTGAAGAAAAGAGTCAAGGAAGCAATCAAAAATAGCAGCCCTTTTGGTAAACAGATTGCACTGTACATTCAGTTCTGAGTTCTAAATGATTATGCCTAGTTGTGATTTTAGTAAAACGTCTTTACTCATTTATGTCTTGCTTATGCAGCATCATGGAACCCAGATAACAGAAGTGGTGGTGTTCCTCAGCTACAAGGTGCTAAATGGATATCTTTCGAAGAAATTAAGAAATGTACTAACAACTTTTCAGATGAGAGTGTCATTGGTTCTGGGGGATACGGAAAGGTTCTCTCTCTCTCTCTCTCTCTCTCTCTCTCTCTCTCTCTCTGCATTTGATCTGTTTTTTTTTTTTTATATCATTGCATGTGCTTTCACCTTTCCATCAAGATTAAGATAATAATACTAAATTACGTAAGAAATTTATCCCTCCACAACCTTCCACTTTTATAGATAGGATGGAGACCTACTTTTCTCACACTTTATTAAAGTGCAAGTAATGCAGTGTTCCTAAATTGTGACAAAAAAAATTTTGGCCAAGCCCACATTTAACTATTACATTGTTTGTCAAAACTTTATATATTTACTTTTAGTTATCGGATATACATCCTTAAAGACAACAATTAGAGGTTAGCCTATATCTAAGGAACTTCAAGAGAGGAGTACAACTCGGTTTGTGCTAAATTTAACTTTTTTGACTATTGGATTTTGGTTGGAGCAGCATATAATATAATGCTTCTTAGGTTCTTACTGCACATGCAACCTGAGATTGCACATTGTTGATAATGTACTAATACTGGCTACGTTATTTTGCAGGTTTACAAAGGACAGTTAACCAGCGGAGAATTAGTAGCCATAAAAAGAGCTCAACATGGATCACTACAGGGTGCTCATGAATTCAAAACAGAAATTGAGTTATTATCAAGAATTCATCATAAAAATGTTGTAAGCCTAGTGGGTTTCTGTTATGAGCAAGGAGAACAGATTCTCATCTATGAGTTCATCTCAAATGGTACACTGAAGCAAAATCTTTCAGGTACTTCATTTCCATTTTTATTCTGATTTTGGTGAAGCTCAGTAGCTGCCAATATAATAGTATTCCCTGTAAGAAACAAATTTGTAACATTTTTTATTTATTGTAGCAAAGATGAATCTCACCATGTCTGTTATTTGAGGAACTTTCACTTTGTTCTGAAAGGAGATTTGTATATAAATTGCTTATCAGCCTAAAAACCTGTTGACCTTTTTTACCTTATTACGAAGATGAGAATCCCAAGCGTGAGACTAATTTTTAAACCATGCTGTGAGCTTAATGATGGGATCAAAGTACAGGATCTGTAGCTTTTGGCAAAGAGTTTGACAATAGATAATAGCTATTAAAAGTTACACATGGAAATAAGATCTTCCATTCATTTCTGTATTGACAACTCTGGATATGCTCTGTGCAGGGCAATCAGGAACCAGATTGGATTGGATGAGGAGGATTAAAATTACATTGGATTCAGCCAGAGGGCTAGCATACATGCATGAGCTGGCCAATCCTCCAATTATACATCGCGATATCAAGTCAACCAACATATTGTTAGATGATAAATTGAATGCAAAGGTTGCTGACTTTGGCATATCGAAACCTGTGAGTGATATTGCAAAGGGATATATTACCACGCAAGTTAAAGGCACAATGGTTAGTATTGTAACCTCCAAAATGCTTTTAAACATGGAAGGACATGAATCTCATCTAATCAGTAATTCAACATACCTAAATCATACTTGATATATTAAGGCTTATCATCTAAACGAACATCCTGGATATGCAAACTACAATATTTGGTTCTCTCGTGCATTAAATAATTCAGTAGAGAAATCAGGGATAGCCTAATAGCAAATGCATGCTCCCACTCACCCCCAACATAAGTCTTGTGGTCGAATCATCACCAACCCTTCCTGGATATTTAAAGTATAATTTATTGAAAAATATACAATGTGCCATTTTTTTATAAATTCTTGTCATTTTTATGCTTAAAATTATTTTTGAATGCAGGGGTACATGGATCCTGAATATTACATGACTAACCAGTTAACTGAGAAAAGTGATGTATACAGCTTTGGAATTGTAATGTTGGAGTTGTTAACTGCAAGAGCTCCAATTCAGAACAATAAGCATATTGCTGGAGAAGTCAAGGAGGCCCTTGGAAACTTTCAAAATATTCTTGATGTAAAGCTAGGTTTAGCCTCATCACTGGGGGGATTGGAAAAATATGTCACTTTGGCAATGAAGTGTGTCAAAGAAACAGGAGCTGAAAGGCCTACAATGAGTGAGGTTGTGAGAGAGATCGAGAACATAATGCAGATAGCAACTCCAGACCCTGAGACTGAATCTTATTCGACTTCCTCAATTCACGATAGAGGCGCTGACAAGGATCTCTACCATCCATTGGACGATGATGACTTTGATCGTAGCAGAACTTCAGTACCTTTTAAGACAGAGCTCAGGTGATACTTTTGTCTTACATCAAGAACTCAGAATCAGTTGCATTGAGTTGCCTCTACATAGATTGCATACCATTCTCATTATCATTACAAGTATAGTAAAGTACCAATGTGTATACCATGTACATGAGATTTTGTTGTTCAACATGTTGTTTCATGAAACAAGTCTTTCAACTCATTTGTTTGATTGATTGGTTTGGATTCAAAATTTAGTAAATAATGTGCTCAGTGTCTATTTCATGTACCACCAATTCACAAACAGCTCTGTAAATATTCCTAGCAATTTTAATAAAATGGTCCAAATTTATTGGTGAAAATGTTTTAAATTTCAACATCAAGGACTTTACAAGTTCCACCCATCATTTGTAAATTGTTTACAAACCGCCCATTTAGTGATTCAGTTGTGTGTAAAATAAACGTACATGCACAAAGAATTTCATCCTCTGAAGTCTCAAGCACTCATGGACTACATGGTAGTGCGCACTCCACTGACAAAAGTTGGTGTTCGGTGAATCTGTTGAAAAAGGGACACCATAAAACGATTCATTATGTTATCTAAATTGTTGTGTAGAATCGTTAAAGAAATGAGATTTCAATAAAAAAATATATCAAAATTGATTTATATTTATTATTACTGTTATATTCAATATAATTTTGTGATAAACAGGGCTCTCATCTTACATTTTTTCTTAAAAAAAGAAACTTTTTGTAGTTATTATTAACAAATATAAAGAAGAAACGTATGGAAAGTGGAAGTGTGCACCTAATAATGCTTCTGTACAATTTAAGTACGGGTTTGTCCTTTTTACCCACTTTTTAAGTTTCCCTCACCAAAATACCCAGATTCGGTAAGTACCGTCCTAAATTCCCACCACATACGCCTTTCTCACAGGCGTATGCTCTGATACGCTTTACTCACCAGCGTATGTGCTGGACTCGTTTTTCCCACAGGTGCAGCAGACGTATGACACGCTCATGGGACAGGCGTATCTTATGAGGCGTATCATACGTCATCATCTTCTTCCCCGATGTCGCGACTGGGAGGCGATTCCGGCATGTTTTTTGTCGATCTCCGTTCGTCCACATCCCGTAGTTTCGAAACATATACGATATATCTTTGGAATCGCAAATCAATTCTCTACAAGACCATATCAGTTTTATAACGTTTGGTTTGCCGGATTGAAAACGCCTAAAATGGCGATTTCAACGACGTCGAACGTTCCGACGTCCTCTTTCACGCCCCTGCGGGGGCCGGAGGTGATAAACGTAGACTAAGATCTGGATCGGCAGGAGCTTGTGATTCATTGGTGTTCATTTGGGGGGGTGGAGGAGCCTCGTATCGACGATACGAGTCGAAATGGAGAAATCGCCGGCGACATGAGCTCTAGATACCACCTGAAATTAACGTGTTTTCTGGCGATGAACATTACTCCGGATGCGCGTTCCCAAACGACGCATCACGTGGGTATTTCGGTCGGTGTTTCCGCATCTTGCCATTTTGGATAGTGGGTAGGGGATTTTTGGGTATTTAGGGCATTCTTAAGTACTCACTAATGGACTTGCATTTCAATTAATTAAGGTTTTTTTCAATTGTGATTAAATTTACGAATATTAAAATAAAAAAAAAAACGTATGCTCGGTTTCTTTAACCTAAGAACTAAACATACATAATTGATAATAAGTTTATGAATGTGGCTTTATGAAGCTTTATGCATTAATTTTTTTTAATAATTAAAATTAAATCTCTTATAAATAAAAAATGTTCTTAAAAATTTCGAGAAAAAGTAAAATCGAACTAGAGGACCCCTTCAAATAAATCATTACCACTTGAACCATCATTATTAGTCATACTCAATAACCATGAAAAGTACATACTAACATAAAGCAAATGAAGTTTGAAGGAAAAAGGGATAATTTTAAGTTTTCCTCCTTTGATTGCTCAATATCATAATTTATATTACTAAAAACATGAAAATCGTAATACATACATTACCTTCGGTGTAAGTAACATATGTTGTACGTGATCGGAATCTGAATTTTAGACAATAAACCTGTGTAAATCATTTCCCAAGTTTTAAATGTGGTTTAATTATTCTCCCCAATATCCAACTAACATAATGTAGCATGAGTTGTAGTAAAATGCTCCCTCTACCCCTTTCTCTTGTCTTCGTTCATATGGTGTGCATTTTACGCCGAACTTAAAATAATTTTAACATGTAATTGGATAAAACTTTTTCCTTTCACCTTCGAAAAAAATTTGAGATGAGTAAAAATCGAAATCAAAACTTGAGATAGCTTATCCGGTTACACGGGCCATAACTTTCTTGGTTTGGAAAAGAATAAAAAATAAAATAACTTAAGTTATATAGTGAGTACATGCAGAAAATCAAACTATTTCGCAAATGAGATTTCTAGCTTTACCTATATAACAGTTGATTTATATACATGGACAAAGATTTTGTGTGAACCAAATAACATTGATACATGACTAATACTAATTTTTACTAGTGATTGCAAAGAGAAACAAAAGTGAAGATAATTATAATATTCATATGTTATTGCAAACATGACTAATACTATTTTGCAAAGAGAAACATTGATACCACTTTCTTTATTCCACACTTGCTTTATGATGATCATGTTGAATAGAACAAGCCTGTGCTTGCTTTTGCAGATTTTTAATTGTCATAACCAATTTAGTATTGAGACGATTTACAAAGAACTTGGGCAACCATCCTGCAGGATCCAACTGTAGATTAAAAAAAAATGTCCTTCATTAGTCTTCACAAAAAGAAAGAATACAGATAAACATACTGAATGAGCCATGTTGTTTGTAGGGTTTTAGAGCTTTGATTACCTGAACAACATATGTGACCATGCAAGAGTCATCGTCAAGCTTTTCGACAACCCATCCAGACTGCAGTAAAAGTCCTCTTATTGAGTTGTTTTGTTTCGGATGCAGCCCTGCTGCTATCTCTTTCGGAAGTGATGCTACTGCAACCACCTGCAGATGCAAATAGGTAAAAGTGAGTTCATTATATTACTGTTTTTAAGTTTGAGCTGTATTTTTTCTGTTAATCAATTTACCAGTGTGCCATCATCCATGGTTTCACGTCGCTCATAGACGATAAACTCTCGGTTTCTAAAAAGAGGCTTGGAGCTCTCGCCAAATCTTAGTCGTATGATGCTCAAATTATCTTCAAGATCTTTAATGTACCTAGCTTCTACCAGATCAGCATCCCATTGCTGGTTCAATGAAACATCAACTTGTCAAAAGAGAGTACTTCATATATGACAAAAGCTTGTAAATTTTTATAAGGCAAAAGTTTAGTTTCTCTTGACAAACATATCAACTTGACAACCAAGTTTTGTCATTTCCAACGAATATACATCTACATAAAATATGCATCATGCCAGGACAAAAGTTTTCTTTTTACCCTGTTGCAGGCTTGCAATACTAGAGAATTTTATATTAATGGAATGTAATAAGGTACTAGTATTTTTCATTACCAAGCTAACCATTAAAAAATACACATAAATCTCTGTCCTTCATTAATCAAATGCCTGTAAATCTACTATGTATGTCAGAGTATGAACTCGAACTTTTGAAAACAAAATATGAAGAAAACATGAACATAGACATGCCTTTGCAGCATCGATAGCATTAGCCACTGTGATGAATTGTTGTGGAGACACTGATGTGAGTAACCAGCGACTCCGGAAAGTGTCAAAGGAGCCAGATCGTCGTTTTGATATCTCAACTCCGTTATCAAATGCTAGTAATTTCCATCCATCGTTTTCATTTCCAACACTTTTACAGTCGGAAGCTGATAAAAGTTCTTGTATGCAGCTCTCACTTGCAAAATGGACGTACCTTCTCAACGAATCGTCACTTATAGACCTTTTCAATCAAAAAGCAATTATTACAAACCAGAATATAACTTCACTGTATTGTAGACTATCAATAATTATACATCTAGTGAATGAATGATAATGAAAAGAGAGAGTAGTAAGGGATGATACCACACGTACCATGATCGATTGCAGGGTGCTGGACAAGTGCTCATTGTTGTCTGTATGTCAATGAAACAATGTAGAATAGAAGAGCTGTATAGATATCATAGATGTCTATGTGTGTATATAAGATGGAAGAGAGAAATGTAGAGAAAATATAGCACTAGATTGCTTTGTGAGGCATGATGTAAAGGCAAGTGTAAAATAAACCAGTGGGCCAAAATGATTTAAGCACATGGAAAGCCAGAAGTCCCTCCATGATTAGAAGTTGCACATCTTTATCTCCCTTTCTTTCTTTTATCTCTTTCTCAATAGCCACCCAACACTCCATGTGCATTATCTTCCCCCCACCTTAACTCTTGCAGTTGTTTAACTCTTGCAGTTGTTTAAGAAGAAGAATCTTTCTTTCATGCCCTGATAAACATTTAGTTAAGTAAACTACAATTGAACAGAAAAATACTAACAATTAAAAGCCAGATAATAGAGTTTGCAGAACATTATAGTTTACATAAACTTGCCTTGGAATAGGTGACAAGAACATAATCGAACACCCCCACTCCGTCCCCCATCACGTGCTGATGAACATAGCAAAGCCAGTTCAACTCTGTTTCTTCTATATCTCTGCCTTCCATTTAAAAAGATCTATCTGTTGCCTTGTGTATTAAATCGACATGTATATATTAATCAAAATCCGAGTTTGGAAGTATTCTGTTAATTGTCGTTGAGTTGCAGGACATGGTCTTGCACAAGCTACAAGGTAGCATCCAATTTCAGTACTAAGACTAACTCTAACTGGATGCTCAACATTTAAGTACATAGTCTGATCTCTATTAAATTACACTACTGAGTACTGACCAAAGTTATTGAGACAGATAGGTGAAAATATTTACCATTCTGGAAAATATATATAAAGAAAACTACATCTCACAGACAAACCCACACATAATAACTAAAAGAAATCTTCATCTTTCAGCACAAGGAAGTCTTTTAAGGCTCTCTGCTGTTTCCCTAATAGCATCCTCAACTGGGGTACAGACTAGTTTTGATAAATCAATCTCTTCACATCATCTTTGCGAGCACCCAAAAAGGCTAACAAACGTACAAACTAATATAAGGACTTGATATGAAGAAAAGGAATCCCAAGAAAGGCTATTCTAATACGATAATAGCATATCGCGAAAACCTTCCTTTTTTACCTTTCCAGAAAAAGTTATATCCTATGTCTTCACTAACCTGCAACCCCAATGAACAGCAAATGCAAACATTGATTGAAGGAAATTTAAATTTAGTCATTTCAGTTCACACCCTAATAAATCAACTTTATGATCAAACCAGACACAAATAAACAGAAATCAGTAGTAATGCAATTCACAGTGTCTGCAACTTTCATGTTCAATGGTAATCAACTATGTCAGTCATTGCATCTAGGCAGTATCACCCACCTTCTTTATTTTTTAAAGGTCATGACATAAACACAGTCCACTAGTAACATGGTCTTCCACAATATTCTCCAGGACATTATATTCTTCATTTTTGCTACTAGGTCGTATAGAAAGGTTGGAACACCATATATGATACATCTTTTCTCGATTTTTTCTTTCGCTAACATATCAGCTGGATAACAATCATCAAGCAATGTATTACTTATCTACATCTTTTCATAAAGCCATTTGGATGATTCATTCTCAATCAACTTGTGTCATTTGAATAGACTTGACAAATAATATAACTTTCTAACTATCTTCCAGCCTTGGGAATAGCAAAAAAGGCATGAACACACTTCACATACACCTCAGATGTTTCAGTGGGACAACAGACTAACATCTAATCTTAAAGCTTCAGCAAGGTAATATCGAAAGCAACCCACCAACATGCATACAATAAGAAAACATAGATGATGCGCAATAACTGAAAAGGAATCTACTATCATTATCAGTTGGCCTATAACTGACATGTGGAGTTTATGAACTGTAAACAAAAGATGGTTTCGACAGTAGTGGAGCTGTTTGATAATCAGTAGAGCACTAAATAAGCCAAAGGAACATGGGTCTACATAAGACCCTTGTTGAGAAACTATAATTCAAGTACCTCAAGTAGGGTGTATCATCCACTTGCACAATTGTAGATGATGACTAATATGGAGGATAAGTTGAGGGTTTCCTTAATCACAGGAGAGGAAAAGTTATAACTTTCATGCAATTTCAACTGGCCTTCAACGGATTAGTACTATCGGTCATTCTACTTTAGCTTCGCATCCAATGATAAGAAGATGTATCTCCTATGATTTTCACTCGTTAGATTTCCAATTTCTAGTTCATACTTTGAGTCCGTATGGCATTTCTTTCCGTCACTCTCGGAAAGTAGTTTTCCCAGCTTTTTGAACTACAGTACAAGCAGAGTTAATAACACCTGTGCTTTCAATGGAAAATTTGCCGAGTGATGGACCCAAAATAATCCTGGCCCAATATAAGTAACAATATTCCTGGCCCAAGAGCTTTTTACAAAGCCCAGCCCAATTAGGCTACAAATATCTAAAAATAAATGTGTAAAGATCAGGGGATGACTCATGGGCTAAGGAGATATTTGGACATAGGATATAGAGGGGGACTTGGCCGACAGAGAGGGGACTGATCTTTTCTCTCAAGACTACACACACTAAACACACGCTAAACACAGACCTTAGAAACACACAACGACAGAGAGGGAGAAGAATCTTCTGGTGATGGCCATAATAATTCCTACATATTTGTACCCTGGAGAAGTCCTTGGGTTAAAGGACGAACAACACCCAAAATCTTCTGATAATGGTTGTGAGTTACTCGGATAATCGCTACGGCTTGTCTAAAAATTTCGTAACCATCATTTGGCGCCGCTGCCGGGGAGCAGGTACTTCTCTCTCTACAACGATAACGACATCATACTATCTCTACGGTTCTACTTTGTTCGAAGCTTACAGTGAAGGTGAAAAGTAATTTTGTTAATACCGGTGTAAAGGCCAGTTCTTTGAGTTCATGTTGCTCTGATAGATGATTATGTTTCCAATGATTCAAACTATGAAAAGAACATAGAAAAGTACATCCGAGTGAATTGAGTGATTGGGTGATTTCATTTTCTTACATCGGATACAGATGGATTTGAAAAGGCTAACCAACCTATTCAGGTGTAATAGTTTATTTTTGTAACCCAAATTAGATATTATCATACCTATGAAAATTTGAAGTCAGCACAAACTAATGCTTTGGGGGAAAATCAAAACATGAGTTACACCCTTGGATGATGGTTACAAGTTACACCCTTAAGGCTTAACAGACTGGTATTCGTAGACACGAGTTGATGGTAAGAGCTGAATAGTCTTGGAGAGCTGTAAGTTCGTCCACCTTGGTTCAGTAGTTCTTGCAGAAGAAATACGAGACATGTAAATTAGTAGTTTAGAAAAAGGAAGGCAGGTGCAACTGCCTGGGAAGTTAATAGGAAAGGGTCTGTTCATGTTTATTTGACCAAGAAACGTTTGTAAGAATTTTCATCTGCTATCAATTCACTTCTGCATACGAAGGCTCGATGTTTTGCAATATTGAAACTGCCTAATACAAGTTAGTTGTTAGTCATATCTTTGGTGTAGAGTTCTCTATACTCTGTTTCCATTCGAAGTGAGATTTTCTGGAGTTTTAGCGAAGAGAATAACATTAAGAAAGACAGATTTGTGGTCTTTTAATTGTCCAGTTCTCAGTGTTTGAGATCTAAATCAAGGTTTTAGAAAGGTCAAAGCCATAATTTGATGTCGAAGAGTATGCCTTCTTGTCAAGATCAAACTCTAACTCTAGGAGGTAGTAGCGGTTTGGTTTAAGGCTTATTACATGTCGAAAGTCGGGCTTACTGTTGAGAAGAAGAGAAGCCCAGCACGTTGGAGCTCGTAAACTAAGGTGGGTTGTGGAAATCGAAATGATAATCGGTCACGGGGAATTTTGTGGAGAATTGTTGGTGCTCTTGACTACCATCATTGGCAGAATAATGTCAGAAAAAGTCCATCAAGAGAGAGAAGATAAAGGGAGAAAAAAAAACAGACAAAAACAAAATAAGAGAGAACTATATTCCGATGATGGCAAAAATCCCTACAACAAACCCAAAAACGATTATGGAGTTTACTGATTGGTGGGGACGGAAATTTTCTTGCCTTGCAATCGTAGGAAATTCAAGTAGAGACCCAGGTTCGAGTCCCGGCACCTATCTTTTCCGGTGATAACAAGTCAACTTGAAAACGGTATCAAGAAGCACAACTTGTGGTTTGGGCAAGTCCGACACCTTGTCAGTGTGAAATCTGGGGACCGGTCGGTATTTTTTCTGTCCCAGCTTAAGGAACTTGGGAGCATTGACGCCTTCAATTGCTCGGAACTGGAAATGGTCTTCTCTGAAGTGGAAAGGGTTGAACAATGGACGCCGCAGTTGCTAATTCTTATGCATTTGTGAACGGTATTGAGGCTGCGTCACATCCTTACATCTTTGCAACTGATGCTGAACCAGTCGGGCTAAGTAATCAGTTCGCCGTTGATAATTCCACTGCTCTTGAGGATGTTTATCGGCTCAATGTAGGTGGAAATGCCATTTCACAAGGGATGGGTTTCTGTCTTTTGGAAGGCTGCTTGTTACGTTCTCGGAGTAGTTTTTTGGAAACATCTGACCTAAGCTCAAAGAGTGACTGTATAAGAATCTCAACACCACGCAGTTCTACCACTCAGAAGATTAATACTAAAAGCACATCAAAATTTGCCACAATTGTGATAGATACAAATGGAGGACCATTTCGTGAACTCAGCAAGGCTGTGGTTGAATTTAGAAAAGGCCGGCCAA
The DNA here is from genome assembly GCA_036435485.1 of Saposhnikovia divaricata. Taxonomy (NCBI): domain Eukaryota; kingdom Viridiplantae; phylum Streptophyta; class Magnoliopsida; order Apiales; family Apiaceae; genus Saposhnikovia; species Saposhnikovia divaricata. The sequence continues at coordinate 127,931,744 of CM071594.1, read as the reverse complement.
TGCCATATTTCCAGTAGGATCGTTTGGCTAGATAAACCAGGAGCTCGAAATATTCAATTTCAAGGCCTTGATACGGATAAACTCCCTCCAAATGATCTCATTATATTCAAGCTGTTTCATGGATCACACTTATATCAGATTTTTCCGGAGTTTCATGCACTAATACCCAAATTTCCACCACCTGAGGAAATTGAAATCACCTCACCAATTCGAAAATTTCCCTCAGAACCCAATACTACTAGTGCTAAAACAGTGATAACCTCATCACATGAATCTTCTGCCAAAAGTATCCAAAACCTTCAAGGAGATGTCAAAGAACTGAATGGGCCAGGAAATAGAAACCTTTGGGCGAGAAGAAAGTCTTGGTGGCAGAAGATGATGTAGTGTTACGGAAAATAGCATGTTCTAGTTATTTCTAAACTTGGAGCTAGTGGTGAAATTTTTGGGAATGGGGAAGAGGTTCTGGAAATTGTCTGCAAAGGTCCGAATGGTCTAAGGAAACAAAAAATTTCTGATATCCTATCCTACCTTACGGTTACATTTTCATGGATTGCCAGGCGAAAACCATGTTAAAGAATGATAAGTTAGTTAATAGATACTCTCCTGATGGACTCTCTGGTTCTGACCTACTTGCACATACCGTGTTTACGGACCACGGACTATTGGAGGCCAAACTCTGGTTTAGAGGCCAATTTGTAACTGTTGCCTGACTCTAGAAGCAGATGAGATTGTAGATGGCGATGATGAAAGTAAAGTGACTTCATGGCTGTTAATCTATCATGCCAAGGACTGTACTAACCTAATTATGTTGTGGTCGGTTGTTTGGTGGAGAGGCAGTTGACGAGTATCAAGGCACTGACATTCCACGCTCTGGTATCATTTTTCCAGGTAGGTAACAAGATCGAAGCTAGTGTTACACTAACATGACTGAGCTGCCAACTCATGGATTGATCAACTTGCACCAAACTAATCACTGCAACATGGCAAAGGTACCACTCTCATCGCCTTGCCTTATTACACCTTCAAAACTACATACATATGTTCTGCTTCTAAAAGTTTGAAAACAAACAAACAAAATCAGCTAAGATAACTGCAATGATGGACTTAACAATTCCCTTATGAGAGATTTTCTTATGTCAAAAAGAGCGAATTAATTCAACTAAAATCACTGTATGTAGCTTCCCTACGGCTACGGTTTAGACTGCTTATTTAAAGTAATATACCCGTCAAATAATTCTTATAAAGAACCCCAATTTCTGATTATTCACCAAGGAAAACACTACTTCTAATTGCCTTCGGTCTATAAGGGTATTATAATCTGCCCAATAAAAGGCCAATAAATATAAACAGATTCTGGTATCACACCCGTTCGTTCAAAAGCCAACATATGTAGTCCTCTTGCGGCTATGGCACGAACGGGTCACTCAATTGGTCCATTCAAAAAGCCAACATATGTAGTCCTCTTGCGGCTACGGCACGAACGGGTCACTCAATTGGTCCATTCAAAAAACCAACATATGTAGTCCTCTTACAGCTACGGCATGAATGGGTCACTCAATCGGTTCATTCAAAAGCCAATACATGTAGTCCTATTATGGCTACGGCATTGAATGAATCACTCAATAAGTTTGTCTAGTTTGTGCAGATGGCATGAAATCATACCCTTAACAGAAGCAAATGTACATAAAGAACTCATATATGCATTTCTTATTTAAAGCATATATGTTTAAATGTTGTAAGGCTGTAGGTCTAGTTTGTGCAGATATAATATAGTTTTATGTATCCGTACTGTACCGTATGATGTTTACAATGCCCGCTTATGGGATTTTAATGCCTTCGGCTACGGCTCTGACCATTGCAAATTGTAGCCTTATACATATGAGGTCAACTTACAGCCTTATAACTATGAGGTCATGCCTATGTACTCGAGGATATCTATAGCCTCCTATTCAAATAGCCAGTATAATTAGTTTACAACCAACTAAAGGCATAGTGGGGCAATCTTTCCATTCAAAAGCCAATATATGCAGCCTAATGAATGGCTACGGCATGGATAGATTCTGGTACAACACCTGTTTATTTAACAGCCAATACATGTGGTCTCTCATCGGCTACGGCATAAACGGGTTATCCAAACAAGTATTACTTGGGTTTTCACTCCCAAGTCCATATTTTCATTATTTATATTTAAGACTGTTTGACAATATCTCTTAATTCACATATACTTTAATAATTTTTTCAAATTTGGTATCATAAGGGTTGCTATAGTCCCAGGTCTTGAACTCATGAACTTAGGCATTCATAATTTTTAGGGGCAACATATAGCCTCTCTACAGCTACGGCCACAACAGTCGAAACATATCCAGATATAGTCTTTAATAACATGCCAATTAACTTGATTCACCATTATTGGTTTCGGCTCAATTTTTTGCTGGTTCAGTAAATTGTCTAGGTTCGTCAACGATTCTGGATACAAGCCAGAACTAATTCTGTTATTGATGCTCCCTCCAGCTCTGTTGCTACTATCAACACTTATTGTACGGTAAGCATCCTGAATGCTACATAAATGTTTTAAATTATGTAAGTTATCAATTCTTACAACTCATAAGTTGCATTACTATAATAAATTTACTTCTCATTGCAACCTAGAAATTGCATGCAATTTTAGGGGCAACTACGGCCATTATTCAGATTATAGCCCCGACCCCCTGCGGCTACGGCTTGAATTAACTTGCATAACTATGGTTTTAATTGCCTTTTACTTTTTATATCAATTGTATACTGGAAATCATTTTGGCTTATTGGTGTAACCTAAAGATTACACTCGAAATTTGGGGGATATAAGGGCTTGAATTAAATTTTTTGGATCCTTTTCCCTCTGGTTCGTCTTTATGTTTGTTGCAAGGGCTTGAATTAAAGTACATGTACATTGAGCCTTTTTATAAACAGGTTTAAATGCACGGAACCTTCGTTGGCATAAATATGCTTAATATTTCATTTATTATAAAGATCATGGACTCTTGCTAATGTTCTAAACATATCCAAGGCTGTGCACTTAAGATCATGTATCGTTTTTAGTTCTCTAAAGAAATACTATTCTACCAAATCATCAATTGGGGAAAACATCAATTCATCATAAGACCAATATATGTAGTTATATGTGGCCTTTTACGCCCACGGCTACGGTTTGAATTGATCTCCGGTTATTGGTTTTCGGCTCCATCTGTCATATATAATTAACTAATGCACTTATCGGTGATATATATATATATATGTAACTAATTCTGTTCTTTACTTTATCGATTTAGAATCCCTTCGATCCAGTTTTTATGGCCTACACGCCAACTCTCACTTTGACGATTATTTAAGTCGATCACCTATGACTACGGTTCTAAGCGACTTCCCAACAAATCAATTATATATCAAATAGTCTGATATTATGTATTATTACTCTCTGCCTTTTTATGTAATGCTTCTCTTGTACTCATCGCTACAAAAAAGAATGATCGGAAGATATCACAGGCCAATATGCATAACTCCCTACGGCCCCTTGAGCCTACGGTTACAATGTGATTGGATTCACAAAGCATCCACCCATATTAAAACCAATATATGTAGCTTCTTACGGCTACGGTTTGGGTCAATTTTGAAACCAACTCGTAACAAAGCTAGTATGTGAAAGTCAGTGTATACAGTCTTTCCTTAACAACTACAGCCTAAAATGGATCATCAAAAAATGGTAATCAATGTAAGTGGCCTTTCCATAAAATTTATTTATGCCATAAATATTCCATATTCACATAACATGCATAATACAATTATCATTATGATATCCCGTAACATCCAGCAGATTAAGTGCTCATCTTATTATCTATTCGCGAATCATTATCATGTCTGCTGTAACTTTAATCAATTATTTCTTGTCAAATTGCGATTATATGCGACTGCCTTTGATATATAATTATCCAATTTTAACCATGAACCCTTCACTGCAGCTATATTACTTGACACTTTGTGTATTTGCATTGACAAGTAATTTTGAGGCTTCCTAAAGGAAGTACAATCCCTACAGAGGGAGGATAATAACAATTTTAACTTCAGTCAAAAGCATTGAATGATGCTCAGGCAACTTAATGTCATATAGTTTTAATGAAAATTTAGAATAGTCTGATCCGAAAACACCAATGCATCGATGGACCAACATATGTAGTTTGCTACGGCTGAGTTTGCCTACGGCTACGGTTTGAATTGAACCAATATATGTAGTTCGTTATAGCCACTTATGCCTACGGCTACGGTTTAATCTGATGGCACGATTATCAACTTCTGCTTGAATTGTAATGTGACCCACTGACTATCTCAAGTGTGATCGTGATTGATCTTCTTGGATCAGTTAAATACTGCTATAACTTCGATTAATTTTTATTACTCATATATCAACTCTGTACATGGTCACCCCCAACTTAAATTTGGTCATCAATCACACACACGACATTTTTATTGTGAGTTTGATAATCACCTACCTTCCCTACGGCCTTACGAGACGATCCCGTATGGTCAAACACGAGATGAGAGGCTACGACTTATATAAACCGACAGCCAAATCTTTCATATCATAAAAATATAAAGATCCAAAACTAGTAATTGTTAATAATGTTATATACAACTACAACCTAACATTCCCTTAGCTACGATCTAAGATCTACGATCCCTACAAAAATTTATAAAACTTTTACGGTCGATTATCTTCCACTTCTTTATCACTTTCTTTTTGAACCTCTGCCAACTACTCTAACGGCCCATCGACCTCCAATTCATCAGTCAAATTACCAGTCACATACTAGCTTATGTGTAATAGACTTTTATTTTAATGCAACCTAAAGCTTGCACTCTATTTTAGGGGCAAATGATGGACCCAAAATAATCCTGCCCCAATATAAGTAACAATATTCCTGGCCCAAGAGCTTTTTACAAAGCCCAGCCCAATTAGGCTACAAATATCTAAAAATAAATGTGTAAAGATCAGGGGATGACTCATGGGCTAAGGAGATATTTGGACATAGGATATAGAGGGGGACTTGGCCGACAGAGAGGGGACTGATCTTTTCTCTCAAGACTACACACACTAAACACACACTAAACACAGACCTTAGAAACACACAACGACAGAGAGGGAGAAGAATCTTCTGGTGATGGCCATAATAATTCCTACATATTTGTACCCTCGAGAAGTCCTTGGGTTAAAGGACGAACAACACCCAAAATCTTCTGATAATGGTTGTGAGTTACTCGGATAATCGCTACGGCTTGTCTGAAAATTTCGTAACCATCGCAAAGCAACTAATTTCCTTGGGAATTCTAAGAGCTACAATTTTTAATTTTTATCATTAATTATTAGAAACTTGTTAACTTTTTCCTAGAGCACTTTCTCCAAATCAGTTTCTTCCAGAGCATGCAGGCTACAATACCAAAGTGGCCTTTCCGATAAAACTACAAGAAGTAGAAACATGAAACTTTTTATCTTAGTCAAGGCTTATTAACTGAATCTGCTAAAAAATGTTAGAGATATTTTAGGAAAAAGGCCACTCCAGTCTCCAGTACAGTTTGATATTAAAAAGTTGTTTATATGTGTCTTTCGTATATTATGATTCACTGGGCACATCTTTCTTATTGTGGTTGCACTGTAGTGCTTCGGAAGCACCACCACTCCGCAAACATGATGAACATGGAAACTAGCCAGTTTATAATGTTACACATTGCTCATTGAATTAGTGAAACATCCATACACTATCATGCAATTCGGTAGATAAAATTTAATCATAAACCATTCCAAGATTGACGTAAAATATTTGATAGAGACCTATGAACTAGAAGAAACTGGATACAGCTCGCAAACATGCTTAGCAGAATGCCAAAGTAATATATGCTACTGTCGCACAGGTATCTATAGAAGCAAATGAAGTCTCATATTCCAACCTCAATCTCTAAGAGAAGCATTTCATAAAGACATCTTTGACATTAGCAGTCCCCAAACAGTGTTGATATTCATGAGTCAATCCTTGCAACAGCTATAGCAAATGTATAGAAATCTACCATTCTCCTAGAATGCATGTTGACCTTTGGTTTCGGTGGTGTACCCGAAAATAAATGCTCTTAAATTAGATAGCAACATAAACTAACATAATACTACCACACTGCATCACCAACAACAGACACACAAAGCGTATATCTGGTGCATTAACAGATATTCATCACCATGGCCTACTCATGTCAAAAGATCTCGATCCAAATTTTTATATTAAGGCTTAATTATAACTTAAAACTTGAAGTATGACTCTCTGTACACATAAAACCCCAAAGAAAAATGTCGTACACATCGAACCTTTAAATATCAACACTTGTACATACAAACCCTTAATCCAAAAAATACTACTTAGGTATCGGGTGAGGGACAATCTCGAAAAAGAAAGTAGACCAATACATATGTTCAAAGCACCTGCAAATGTGAAGGATTTTCAAAACAAGCCTCATTGGAATCCTTGTGTTAAGGTAACAGATTAACTCAATCGTTATACATGTCCAATGAAGGTTGGGAAACAAATAGCACCTCCAGTTAAGCAATTTAAGACAATCATTGGAGGGACAACTATCAAGCCTGCACCTTTCTTAGCACATGGAAAGAATGTCATCACAACTGCTTCCTTAACAAAAGTTGTTGACAAAGCAGCTACAGATGCAAAAAGGAATGCCAGAAAAAAAAAAAAAAGAAAGAAGGTGCAAATGAGAAGGAAAATAAATATATGAGAATCACCAAGAAATTTGCCTTTGTTGGCTTAATTTTGGCCCTTGTTTATGCCACATGTTTAACTTAACATTATGACCTTATTTGGCCCTTGCAACTTTGGAGGGAAAATAAATTGCTTCTGCCCTTTTTACCATGCATCAGAATGTAACATTTCCCGATTCAGTGGTGTCAAGGATTTGTATGTACAAGTGTTGATATTTAAAGGTTCGATGTGTACGATATTTTTCTTTAGCGTTTTATGTGTACAAAGAATCATACTTTAAGGTTTAAGTTATAATTAAGCCTTATATTAAACTGTTCAAGGACCACTTAAATGACATTTCGAATTAGTCTCACATCTTAAACTAAACAGAGTCTTTTCCTGATTCACTCAAATAACTGGTTCAGGTTTACCAGTGGAATAACAGAAATGTAAATTTGCTCACAGCACAATTAGAAAAACGAAGAGATTAAGAGAATACATATACCCATCTCTCGCCTACAAAAATTTAAGTTAAATGTACAAATGTTATGTATGTATAAACAGAAGATATAAGACCTGTAAAAGTGTTGAACGCGAAATTGGGAGAGAAGAATAGCAGTGACATATTAGATCAACAGCAAAAATCAATCTAAAAACTATAAAGCACAAAGTCTGTACAACAATTCCAAGCATATACATATATTTAGGCTAAAGTATGAATATCTGCATGAACCCAAAGATATTTCAAACCCAGTTTTCAATCTAGCCCACTATTTCAATCCTGACTTTTAACCTCTAACAAATAACACTAATTGAAAATTTCCTGATAAAAAGTGTACATACATTCGTAGCTTTTGCTTGGGTCTCTGTTCCGAATGTGCTTATTCGGTGTGTGTATTCTGCATGGTGCTATTATGTATAATTAGTAAAGAAGGGTTATCCGGTGCTCATTGCAGCCTCTTCAACAAAACGCATGATGATGTACTAACAGCCCAAACAAAATCACTATTTATACAATTATGATCATAAGCAAAATTAATGTAATAGTCTTGTGCATCTTTTTTATTAATTCCAGAACATAAAATTGGCACTAAGATGGACCTTTAACATATGTAAATACATTATTTTAAAATTAAAAATTTTGAACCTTGGGAAAGAGCTATTTTTAATAGCTTTTCGAAGTCTCCCCTTCAACTACAATCTTAGACCATATCTCAGTCTTTGTCATAAACGTAAATTTCATTTAAGTTTATGACAAAGACTGAGATTAATCATTTGACGATGGTTATGGAGGAAGGACAGACTCCAAAAAGGCTATTAAAAATAGCCATTTCCCTTAAGAAAGAGATATTATCGATAGTTTCTCATAGTCTCCCCTCCCCTCTGACTATAATCATGGTCTAAGTGACTTAATCTCAGGCTTTGTCATAAACATTTGACACAAATTTCATTTGAGTTTATAACAAAGACTAGAATCATTTGACGATGGTTAGAGGAAGGACAGAATCCAAAAAGCTATCAAAAATAGTCATTTCCTATGTCCACAATTTAATTCAAAAATTCAATATATATACATTAAAATTTAATTTTGTGATAGCTCCTATAGTTTCACTAGTACAAAAATTCAATATATATACATTAAATATATATTGTGTGCTGAAGCCAGTCATCAGATTAACCTTTAATTGTTGCTGCTACATATGAAGGCACCAACAAGCTTTTCTGTTACCCAAAGTAGGCCGATCCTTTCCACCAGATGGAAGCATCTGCATATTCTGAGAGCCTGTCAATTCTTCCTAGGTAAAATGGCTTAACTATAACTGAACTCAACTTGCAACTGGGTAACTGAACTTAAAAACCTTACAATTACATAACTCAATAAATTAAAACTTGCATTTAAGTAACTGCCGTTAACCTAACTAATAGAATAAAAACTGAACTTGCAACTTACATAACTGAACTTATCCGTAACTTGCATTTACATTACTAGATTAATAAAAACTTGCAACTGGGGTATTTAACAAAAATAAACTTACAATTGGACCCTGAACAAAAAATTCAGTTTTTTATTTTAAAATTTTAATTTTTTATTTATATATAAAAACTATAAAACAAATATTTTAAATCTTAATCTTTTTTTAATTTACTAGCTTATAACCCGTGCAATGCACGGCTCCTTTTCTAATATCTCTAATTACATATTTTTTTAAATTTTTATATGTTATTAATTTACATATCAAATTGTTGGTAAAATATTAATATATATAAGATTTTACACATTCAATTTAATATTTGTGCTCTATCTTGAATTCTTAAAATTTGATTTGGACAATTTTACAGGCCACATGAAATTAGCAAAATATTCATTAATTTAGTGATGACTTAACAATTATTTTCCAATTAAAACTATGCAAAAACAAAAGAGAGAAGAAATTGACCATTTTTTTACGTTGAAAATCTATTCAATTTTTAAAATCTACTTATATTTCGTTTTGATTATCAAAATACCCTTCTTATTATGGATAAGATCCCTCTTACGCTTATAATATATAAGGATATAATAAAAAATTTGAATTTTCTTATAAAATTCATATTCAATTTTTAATTTTAAATTCTTAATTTTTTTATTTAATCTTTGTTTAATTTATAAAAAATTTGAATTTTCTTATAAAATTCATATTCAGTTTTATTTTAAAATCTTAATTTTAAATCTTAATATTTGTTTAATTTATAAAAAATTTGAATTTTCTAAAAATTTCATATTCAGTTTTTTATTTTAAAATCTTAATTTTTTATATATAAAAACTATGAAACAAATATTTCTTAAAATAAAAAAATGAACTAAATCTCTGTCTCTCTCCTCTCTCAATCAATTTATTTTGCTTATTCTCAGTCTCAATTTTTTACACTGCCCCCATTGCAAGTTTATTTTTATTCAGTTGCCAAGTTGCAAGTTTACTTTTGTTTAGTGCCCAAGTTACAAGTTTTAATTTATTGAGTTATGTAATTGCAAGGTTTTGAATTCAGTTACCCAGTTGCAAGTTGGGGCTGAATTCAGTTATTATTAAGCCATTTTACCCATTCTTCCTATGCAGTCAATTCTAAATATCTAATTCCCTAACACTGCAGTGCGTTCTCTAGATGGTGTCACTTCAAACTAGGGGTGAGCAAAATTTTCCAAACCCGCCCAAACCGCCCAATCCAAACCGTCCAAACCACAAATTACGGTTTCGTAACGGTTCGGGTTGGTAACGGTTTTGATTTTTTAAAAACCGAAAAATAATGGTTGGGTTCGGTTTTCCTCGTCAAACCGACCAATATAACCCGTTCCACCCGAATATATAATAATTTATATTAATTATTTTTATTATTATTTAAGAAATATTATTCAAATTAATAATTAATGTATAATTATATAAAAAGAAAAAAAATGTAAAAAGACTAAAGTGGCAAATGGGGTAAATTCGGAAAAATTACCATCCGCCTTAGTCGATAGCTTACTTAAAGAAAAATATATGGCTTGAAAAAATTTGAAAATGGGATTACGCAGTAAAAATGAAATGGAATTAATTGAAATTTAGAATAGTCATCTCACTTTATCTGAAATAATTATCCACTTGACAAAATGTTAGTAATAATATATTTAATAATTGAATATTTGGATACACTGTAATAAACTTGGTCCCCAAGTTTGATGTAGTATAAATATCTATCTATAGTACATCGTTAAAATTGAATTAATTTGTTTGGACAAATAAATTCAAAATGTTAAGGAGACCCAAATATTCCTGGCCCAGGTACAACCCTCGTCCATTGCGTCGTGTTGGGCCTCGTACTTACGGCCCAATACCTGCTTACAGAAGGAGGTGGGCTTACAGTCCAATAATCCAGAGAAAGAAAAATGTCTTTCGGTGGGCTCGATATTGGTTCAGGGTCCGTAGGTTGAATGAGGCTTTGATTGATGGATCCTCGTTGCCCAATGGGCATGTGACCAAGGGCTATGTGTCCATGCCCAAATATGGGCCTGGTTTGTTGGACCGTCGTGGAAAATATGTCCTCCTCAAGGGAATCCGTTTCTTTGGCACTTACCGTGGGTATTGTGCATCGGTGCCTGTAAAGGCCGAGGGTGCTCCGTCGATGTCGGATGTGGTGATGGAGAGTGCCTCTGTATGTTTGCAGGGCGTTGTCAATTTGTCCGTTGTCCTCGATAGGAAACCCCACGGTGTTGCGATTCCCGATTATGGCGATGTGTTTGACACCACTAAGGGTGCGTCTCCCGTGGATGTGTGTCCACGCAATGATCAGGTCGGTAGGTTTCAGCTGTTGTTGCGCAGGAAGGTTGTTTTGAAGTCATCCTCTGCGATGCAAGTATGTGCTTTCGACTATGCCGTCAATTTCTTCCATCGAACCTGGGTTGAATTTCATGATTATGACGAGGAAAATCGTGGAGGGAATTATAGGAATCTGGCTTCGAATGCCATCCTGTACTATGTATCATACGATAGCTCTCCGGAGAGCTACTGTATTCCTAATTTGAATTGTTGTACATCTTTTTAATAGATATTATTTTTATGAACTCCTGAGCTATTTTCAGTAAATCTTAATTATTTAATTTTTATAATCACCGAGCACAAACAGATACTGCAACTTGATCGAATGTCAATAAGATCCACATGTGCTTGGAATTACATTCCAAGCTTAATACAAATAAAAAAAATGGAAATATGTTTTGTTTCTTTTATTAAAAGAAAGAATGCAATGAAAAATATACAACTCATTACTATTGGAACGGCCGCGCAGCGGAGATGTTGAAGAATTTAAAATTATATTGGCTTGTTGCTGCTAGACGCTGCTGTTGTATTCTTCACGATATCGGCTAGGACGTTCGGTGTGAGATGTATGAACCTATCCGCTGCTGATTCTGCCCTCCTGTGTGTTGGTGTGTTAGTTATATCCTCGTCTTTCCTGCTTCTGGTGTCTTCGCATGTGCTGTGTCTCGAGGATGCTGATCTTAATGTCTGTTGGTATGTCTCTCCCTGTCCAATTGTCAGTGGAAGGAATGTGCCCTTATTCCTGTCGTTTTCCTCCATTGTAATTGCTTCTCTATCGGGTTCAATTAACAGCGGAGGGGCTCTGTCTACGTGTCCGAAGTCGATTTGGTCATGTGTCACATGCGCAGTTAGTATTTTTACTGAGGGGGATTTCCAGCTTATTTGTACGGAGTGTTTCTCTGTTGATAGTTTTAATCGAGCTTTGATACTGCAAAAAGTGATCCCCGTCTTCATGTTTGTGTGGCTTGTTTTTATCTTTGCCTTCCATGGTATATCATCGTTCAGTGAGAAGAAAGAGTTGGAGAATAAATTTAGTTGGAAGTGTCCGTATATTGGGAGTCTGTACCATGCTTGTCTTGATTGATCGATGTCTAGTCTCCCATCATGTATCTCGATGTCTACTATCCCTTGGGCGTTGTGTGGTGTGAGGGGTCTGTATTCGATTTGGTAGTGGTCGATCTTCATGCAGTTCCCTTCATCTTTTTAATAGATATTATTTTTATGAACTCCTGAGCTATTTTCAGTAAATCTTAATTATTTAATTTTTATAATCACCGAGCACAAACAGATACTGCAACTTGATCGAATGTCAATAAGATCCACATGTGCTTGGAATTACATTCCAAGCTTAATACAAATAAAAAAATGGAAATATGTTTAAAGAAACAAAACATATTTCCATTTTTTTATTTGTATTAAGCTTGGAATGTAATTCCAAGCACATGTGGATCTTATTGACATTCGATCAAGTTGCAGTATCTGTTTGTGCTCGGTGATTATAAAAATTAAATAATTAAGATTTACTGAAAATAGCTCAGGAGTTCATTAAAATAATATCTATTAAAAAGATGTACAACAATTCAAATTAGGAATACAGTAGCTCTCCGGAGAGCTATCGTATGATACATAGTACAGGATGGCATTCGAAGCCAGATTCCTATAATTCCCTCCACGATTTTCCTCGTCATAATCATGAAATTCAACCCAGGTTCGATGGAAGAAATTGACGGCATAGTCGAAAGCACATTCTTGCATCGCAGAGGATGACTTCAAAACAACCTTCCTGCGCAACAACAGCTGAAACCTACCGACCTGATCATTGCGTGGACACACATCCACGGGAGACGCACCCTTAGTGGTGTCAAATACATCGCCATAATCGGGAATCGCAACACCGTGGGGTTTCCTATCGAGGACAACGGACAAATTAACAACGCCCTGCAAACATACAGAGGCACTCTCCATCACCACATCCGACATCGACGGAGCACCCTCGGCCTTTACAGGCACCGATGCACAATACCCACGGTAAGTGCCAAAGAAACGGATTCCCTTGAGGAGGACATATTTTCCACGACGGTCCAACAAACCAGGCCCATATTTGGGCATGGACACATAGCCCTTGGTCACATGCCCATTGGGCAACGAGGATCCATCAATCAAAGCCTCATTCAACCTACGGACACTGAACCAATATCGAGCCCACCGAAAGACATTTTTCTTTCTCTGGATTATTGGACTGTAAGCCCACCTCCTTCTGTAAGCAGGTATTGGGCCGTAAGTACGAGGCCCAACACGACGCAATGGACGAGGGTTGTACCTGGGCCAGGAATATCTGGGTCTCCTTAACATTTTGAATTTATTTGTCCAAACAAATTAATTCAATTTTAACGATGTACTATAAATAGATATTTATACTACATCAAACTTGGGGACCAAGTTTATTACAGTGTATCCAAATATTCAATTATTAAATATATTATTACTAACATTGTGTCAAGTGGATAATTATTTCAGATAAAGTGAGATGACTATTCTAAATTTCAATTAATTTCATTTCATTTTTACTGCGTAATCCCATTTTCAAATTTTTTCAAGCCATATATTTTTCTTTAAGTAAGCTATCGACTAAGGCGGATGGTAATTTTTCCGAATTTAAATTCGCAAAAATTTTCGAAGTCAACGGCGCAAACCACGGTCAAGGGGGCGAGGGCGGCGGCGGCCCCTGTAATATTATAGGGGCCGCTTGTCACGTGAGGACACGTGTCCTCAAAAGCTTAAAGCCTTCTAGTATAAATTGTACTCTTTTACTCCAATTATATCACCCAGTTTTGAGGGAGCTCTCTAGCGGAGTACCTGGGCCCACAAAAACATTAAAAGACACCCCCTACCTATTTAATACGTTTCGCAAAAAAAAATATTATAGGGGCCGCCAGGTCAAAAAGTGTGTCCCAGCACTAGCTTTTGTCTGCCCAATAGGAAATGCCCGTGAAGGCTTATTTAATACGTTTCGTGAAAAAAAATATTATAGGGGCCACCTGGTCAAAAAGTGGGCCCCCGCTATAGCTTTTGTCTGCCCAATAGGAAATGCCCGTGAAGGCTTATTTAATACGTTTCGGGAAAATAGAAATGGGATGTTGTTGTTGGGCTTCTATATGGATCCCAAATATAGGGAGTTGTTTGAGAAATTTTTGGGCTCCAAAAATCTAGAGCCCTATCAATTGTTGCCGTTAATTACTTGTTGGATTTGTGATAAAGGTTCGGGCCAACAATTGATCGATTGGATCAGAGGACTGCGCCATGAGGAAGAGGAAATATTCGGAGCCCTCAATGCATGTGCAATTAGAACGGAGGAAGAAGTTGTGGGTGGGAATGACGACGATTGCGGACCGTCGGAATGTGTTCCCAATGTACCGGCCGTTGAGATTCATAAGGAACGGAAAAAATCTTTCATCTCACATGAGTGTTGATGATGGCCATGTTTTGTCGAATTTAGCCCAAAAATTTATGAGGCGCACAATGGAAATGGATGCGGCCTGTGATTTAAATGTATTCATGAATTTGTATAAGATGTCTTGGTTTAATATGTTAAATAAATGTCCCTTTAATAGCCGTGTACTCGATCTTTAGTAGTGTTTAGTTAAATTATTGCTGCATAATTCCAGCCCCATTTATGAGGAATACTGTTAAAATATGTGAGGTGGTTTTCCAGGTTCAATTAAAAAGAATACAATGTATTTGTCTATAGTTGGTCATGTATATAATAGATAGTTTTTTGTTAGTTGGACTATATGGTATCAATCGAATGAGATAATATCGTTAAATATTAAATTTTATATCATGTCTTTCACATACAAAATGTGTTCCCTTAATTACATCATGAAGTACATAATCGACTGCTTTTATTACATTGTTGATTGAAATAACCCCTAAATTATCTAAGTACATAATAACTTGATTCCTAAAGACCCTCAAGAAATGCGATGTCTGAGGGCGTAAGCTCGTCCAGATACGGAAGTTCAGGTAGCACTTGTGAAGATCCAGTTGTTTCCTGAGGTTGTAGTTGAACCGTATCTGGATGTCGATTATGTCTTGTTGGGCTATGAATGGCCTTTGGTGGTGATTGGTTGACGTGAAATAGAGGGGATTTTTTATCTCCCAGGTATGCACGCTATTCTGTGCTTGAATTACAGTGATGTTCGCCCCTGTGCGTGAATCCATGGTTTGCACAGTTGAGAGTAGTGTAGTATGTGCAGCCGCACTTGAGATCGACCCTGCGTCTCCTGGGTTTTTTAGCCTTTGCTCTCCTGTGTTGGATTTTGATGTTGGGTATTGTAGAGTGGGCTTTTGATGAAGACGAAGTAAGCATTCTGTAGGGTCCAGTTGCGTGGGGATGTGTTTTCTTCCTTGTCGAGGAAGTCTTTATAGCTGGACCCCTGACCAGGATTGCAAAGCACGATTGAGGGGATCCCGCCTTTAATTTGAACTGGTTTCCCGTATTTACAGTTGCTTTGCCAGTCATGCTGGGCCCCAATAAGCTCCTTCCAATGCTTCATTTTCAAATAATTGGGGGCGACGTCATCGATGACGTTGTAGTCCACTTCATTTGAAAATGTTCTCTTGTTAAAGTCAAGATGCCCACTGACATAATTATGTCTCCCCAAAGACCGAGCCCATTGGGTCTTTCCTGTCCTACTGGGCCCCTCAATTATTAGAGACATGGGCCGGTCTATATTTCTGTTTAACCTGAATTTGTTTCCCCCCGGCGCCGCAGGCGTGATGGATTCTGGAATAAAAAACTCCCCCAACCATTGTTCCATGTCATCTGTGATTCGGAATGTTGTCGAATCATACTTAGAAATAAAAACAGGCGGAGGGGGTGAAAAAATCCGTTCTAAATTACCTGCTAAATTATGAAAATGGACGACGAAATCCCTGGGGACCCTCTCCTTAATTAGTGACAGGGCCTGCGTCTGATTTCCGCAATTGAGCGTCTCTGCGTAAGCATCATTCGCAGTCTGTTGGCCTCCTCTTGCAGATCGTCCATCGATCTGAAATTTACCCCAGTCAGAATAATCTCCGTCCTTTTCGATGTAGGCCTTGACGTCGGAACTGGATTTGGCTGACTGAATGTTTGGATGAAATCCAGTTGCCCTCTGGGGATGTCGGAGATCGAAATGTCTTGGGTTGGTGAACTGGGGCTTACCTTCGAACTGGATGAGCACATGGAGGTGCGGTTCCCCATTTTCATGTAATTCCCTGGCTACTCGAATGAATTTCTTGTTTGATGGACAATTAATTTCAATTAATTGTTGGAGTGCGTCCTCTTTTGTTAATGAACATTGTGGGTAGGTTAGAAAAATGTTCTTGGCTTGAAGGCGAAATCTTTTTGGGTTGGATGGCATATTTGTAAATAAGTGGGTTACTCTAGTTGAGAGCTCTTCAAACTTGCTGATTCAATTGGAGTAAAGGAGTACAATTTATAGTAGAAGGCTTTAAGCATTGGAGACACGTGTCTAGACACGTGGAAAGCGGCCACCCGTATAATATTACCGGGTGGCCGCCCCCGCCAGAGTAAAAGTGGGCCCCACCACGAGCTTTTGTCTGCCCAATAGGAAATGTCCGTGAAGGCTTATTTAATACGTTTCGCAAAAAAAAAATATTATAGGGGCCGCCAGGTCAAAAAGTGTGTCCCAGCACTAGCTTTTGTCTGCCCAATAGGAAATGCCCGTGAAGGCTTATTTAATACGTTTCGTGAAAAAAAATATTATAGGGGCCGCCTGGTCAAAAAGTGGGCCCCCGCTATAGCTTTTGTCTGCCCAATAGGAAATGCCCGTGAAGGCTTATTTAATACGTTTCGGGAAAATAGAAATGGGATGTTGTTGTTGGGCTTCTATATGGATCCCAAATATAGGGAGTTGTTTGAGAAATTTTTGGGCTAAATTCGACAAAACATGGCCATCATCAACACTCATGTGAGATGAAAGATTTTTTCCGTTCCTTATGAATCTCAACGGCCGGTACATTGGGAACACATTCCGACGGTCCGCAATCGTCGTCATTCCCACCCACAACTTCTTCCTCCGTTCTAATTGCACATGCATTGAGGGCTCCGAATATTTCCTCTTCCTCATGGCGCAGTCCTCTGATCCAATCGATCAATTGTTGGCCCGAACCTTTATCACAAATCCAACAAGTAATTAACGGTTGTAACCCTATGTATGCAATTTTGATATGTGTGCAATTTTGAAGTTGGAAAGGTCAAAGGCATACGAAGATGATATGATGGCAGAGATAATAAGTCTGAATGGGAGATGTATTTGTTGGACAAGTTTTACATGTCAATCACGATGTGTTAATTTAATTTACTTATAAGTAAATTAGGTTCATTTTATTGGATTTGCTTATTAGGTCCATTGGAATTATAATTTATGAGACTTTGTACGTTATTTTGATGGTCCGTAAGACTTTATATTTGTAACTTAATTACCCGATTTTTCATTGTAATGATATTTTGTTTCGTCAGTCCATTGATGCATTGTACATTTGTGTCGATTAATCTTTTGCAAATTTAAAATTTTTTAAGTGGTTTAAAACTCAATCCGTCCAAACCAAACCGTTATAATTTGGGCGGTTTTATTTAGCACTAACGATAACGGTAATGATAACGGGTTGCTAAATTTCAAAATCATAAAATATGGATTGGGTGATTTATTCCTTTCGACCCGACATGATTGCTCACCCCTGCTTCAAACTTTTGCTTCATGAAAATTCTTCTGTTTCATCTTTCTGCTTTATGCCCATAACTTTACCCATTGGGGTCAACTTAGTGGAGCCTGACAATTTATGAACCATACATGAGAAAACAGCTGCAAAAAAATAAATTAACTGCGTTGCAAGACAGACACAAGTCATATATGATAGTGGATAACAATCCACATGTTCATAGTAATTAGCAATACTGGGGGAAGGGGGGTTAGCATGATAATCTTTGTACACAATCCAGACAATTATTAACTGTTCATATCATATGGAGTAATTTCTAATTAAACAAAAAAACATGCAAAATTTAGAAGCAGATTGTTGGAAACTGTAAAGTGTAGTTAAGAATAATGTCACAACATTGCCCCTCGTTACTACACCACCAAGTCAAAGAAAAAAACCACTCCTCAAAAATTAAAAATAGGAAACTTCTCAACCAGTATGATAAATTGTAGGCCAAGGAAACAAATACAGAAACAACGAAAGATTTTTTCAGCCAAAATAACGATATTATTACACAAGCTAAATAACAATAACAATGTTATTACACAACTTACAAATATGGAAACAAAACTCCTAGTTTGATCAACTTAAATTTTGATTAAGCCAATCTTAATTATGAAATCATAGATTTCTTTCGCCCCACATCCAGCTAGAGAAATCTTTGTAAAACGGTTTATTCTTTCCGATAAACATTGTCGCACCAAATAAAGATCTACCATGTATAAAAGATCCAAAATTATTCATTCCTAAATTCTTGACAACATGTCAATAAATTCTTCGTATAGATCTAAAAGATGATGCAATCAGCAGCTCATTTTTAGGTCTCCTGACATTATCTTGGTCAAACGCCAAGTAAGAGCAAGTCCAACAATGTCCTAAATATTGTCCTAAATCAATATTTAGGGCATTTAGTAACTTTTTGTGCTCCAACAATGTCCTAGTGGCCTTAAAATACTAGGACATCTATCTCATGCCCTACTTTTAAGGCACATCTATATTTGTTCTAAATCATTTTTAACAATAAAAAATTAACTTACCTCCTTTTCTACACTTCTCTCTCCTCTCTTTTTCCCTTCCCTCCAATTCTAATTCAAATATATTATTATTTTAATTTATAAGGCACAAGTATAGGGCATATTGTTGGAATTGATACACAAAAATGATGACTTAAATCACTAGGACACTATATTTTATTATATTTATAGGCCACCAACTAGGACATTGTTGGACTTGCTCTAACAACAGCACATTGTTGTTAAGCGCGCCATGCCCACCAAGAGCAACGGCAAAGCACGAAATGAATAAGACCCCATAAAAATATGTAGACGCTAAAATATAAACAATTGATGAGCAATAATATAACAACTGTTGTAAAATACTAGCTATAATAATATGACAAGAATCACTATAATTTAAAAAGAGATAAATAGCAGAGAATAACTATTTTTAGAACTGAGCTAATTATATCATAAGACTTTGGGTTACTAATTAACAGAGATGAAAGAAAGGGAGATAGAGAGCAATGGACTCAAGTCTTTAACATTGCCAAGGTGTTCAGATACAAGATTTCATGTCTTATTTATAGGAGAAATTTTTCACCTAATACAAATAATCCATTACAAATTCAACCACCACACTACAAAATATAAAAACATTCCAACCACCCCATTACAAACATCACTCACATTTATAACTATTATTATTATTATTACAACACTCCCCCTTAATTGTCAATGTGAGTTATTACAGAGATTGACTGCCTCGTTAAAACCTTGCAAGGAAAAACCCAGTGGGATAAAAATCTTGACAAAGGAAAAAGAGTACAGTCTCCCCCTGAATAAAAAATCTCACAATTTGACATTATGATGTAGTAAGTTTCTCAATCTTCGCATACCAATATTGTTTCGCAGCTTTTCAAATGTTGATGTGGGTAATGACTTTGTCAGTAAATCCGCCAGATTATCACATGAGCGAACTTGTTGTACATCAATGTCACCATTCTCTTGGAGTTCATGAGTGTAGAAGAATTTTGGTAAGATATGTTTTGTTCGATCCCCTTTGATATAGCCTTCCTTAAGTTGTTTAATACAAGCTGAGTTATCTTCAAACATAAATGTAGGACTGTCTGAGATACCTGATAAACCACATGATTATCGAATATGTTGAATGACTGATCGTAACCAAATACATTCTCTGCTTGCTTCATGGATTGCAAGTAACTCTGCGTGATTAGATGAAGTTGCTGTCATAGTCTGTTGTGTAGACTTCCAAGAAATAGCTGTGCCACAATATGTAAATAGATAACCTGTTTGAGATCGCCCAAAATGAAGGTCTGACATGTACCCTGCATCCGCATATCCAATCAGCTACGAATTTGAACTATTTGGAAAGAATAGCCCAAGATCAATTGTCCCACGAAGATATCTGAATATATGTTTGATCTCATCCCAATGTCTTCTAGTTGGATTTGAACTGAATCTCGCCAACAGGTTCACAGCAAATGCAATATCAGGTCGTGTGTTATTTGCAAGATACATAAGAGCTCTAATTGCACTAAGATATGGAACTTCAGGCCCAAGTGCATCTTCATCTTCTTTTATAGGACGGAATGGATCCTTCTCAACTTCGAGGGATCGAACGACCATTGGCGTAGTTAGTGGATGAGCTTTGTCCATGTAGAACCGATCAAGAACCTTTTCTGTATAGGTTGACTGATGAATGAATATGCCTGAAGATAAGTGCTCCACCTGTACACCTAGACAAAATCTTGTCTTTCCAAGAACTTTCATTTCAAACTCATTTTTCAAATAGTTAGCAGCATTAGTAGTATCTTCAGAAGTACCTACAATACTCAAATCATCCACATATACGGCAATAATAACAAAACCAGATAGTGACCTTTTGATAAACACACATGGACACACTTGATTATTTATATGCCCATCATTTAATAAATATTCACTAAGCCTGTTGTACCACATACGACCAGATTGTTTCAAGCCATATAATGATCGTTGTAGTTTAACTGAATATAAATGTCGAGACTTAGTTTCCTCTAACTTTAATCCTTCAGGGATTTTCATATAAATATCACTATCAAGTGATCCATAAAGGTAGCTGTCACAACGTCCATAAGTCGTGTTTCTAATCTTTCCATACAAGCCATACCCATAAGAAAATGAAAAGTGACTCCATCCATCACGGGAGAGTAAGTTTCCTGGTAATCGAATCCAGGCCTTTGAGAGAATCCCTGGGCTACCAGCCGGGCCTTATACCTCACAATTTCTTTTCTCTCATTTCGTTTTCGTAGAAATTGTAACACCCCTAGATCCGGGGTCGGAGATCCAGGCTGTCACTCTATCCTTAATTCCCATTTTAATATTCATTATTCTTAATCTTCATTTTAGTATGTTGTGATCCCTCAATCACACTAAACATTTACAGATTATAGGCTCAGAGACGAAATTAAAATATTACTAAGTTATTACAACCATCTTGAAATAGTTATTACAAACCCAAATTGTCATAATCTCAAAAGTTCAACTTAAAAAGGAATTACCATCTAAGGTGGCACTTGCGTCCAAAAGGAGGTTTGGTTTTCAGAAACTTACACAAGTCATGCTTGTAAATAAATCTAACCAACCTAAGCTGTAAACCTATCCAACTTAGTCTGCTCACCTGTGGTAATGCTACTGGGTGCTGCCCTGGTACCTGCCTCGTAAACAGTCTCCTAAACTGCTGGCCGGTTAGCACGCTTTTGCGGAGGGTCTGCCTTGTTCTTGCCATGAGTATCTGTTGTTGTGTGGTGGTATATATGAAAGAAAAGCAAGAGTGAGCAATACAGCTCAGCCATATAATAATAGTTTTCAAAGTACTTTTGTTAACATAAACCATATGCCATACTGTATACTGATATTGTACCATCATTAAACATTTTTCATTCTTTATCCAGAAATATAACGAAGAATTTCTGAGGTACTTTGAATAGTTCATCATTCTGTTAACACTATCGGTAATTGAGCATCTAGGCTTTCATTACAGTGTTATAGTACAATTCCAATTGGAAGAATGGGATTATGCTGGAGCCTCTTCCACGATATCTGGTGATCAGCCAATATATCGTGCCTCTGCTTCTCTACTAGTAGAAGGACGACGTTCCCTTATCGGGTCGCATCCTGACCGCATATGGGCCTTAATATTTGGACTACGCCCGAAGGCGATGTCCCCTCTTCCTCCAATCCCTGAGAGAATTCTATGCATCGTAGGAACAGAATTTAATTCAGTTTCCCCCAAGCACAAAGCTTGACAACTGCTTTGATAATCATTACAACTTTACTTCCATGAGTAATTGAGGAAGTAACTCTGATGTGTGGGTTGACTTTAGTCAACGGATTTTGATTACTAAGAATCGCATCATCAAACATAATTTGGGAGTTGGTCGGAGTTTTTGAGTGTTTAGTCAAACCTGAGCCCCTCCTTACTAGGTAGGGTGCATTTCTTATTGGTAGCGAAGGGAGAAAATAATTAATACTATCTCCCAAAGCCTTGGGTTCCCGAGTTTTGATAAGTTTGAGCGAGGTGGCGATACTTTTCGATGAATGAAGCTATAGTCAGTGAAGAAATGGGAACCCGATCCATTTTTAAATACTTTTTCGACGATCAGAAAATATTTAAAATAATTTTTTTTTTTAAAGTTTTAAATAATTTTGAAATAAATAATATGATTTGTAAATCATCCTGGAATATTTAATAAATATTCAAATAATATTTATTAAATAAATAATAAGCTTAGAATATTCAATAAATATTTAAATAATATTTATTAAATAAATATTTACTCACAATCCTCAATTGAAAATCATATTCAACTTATTAATAAATATTCAAATAATATTTATTAATATCATCAAAGGAATTTTTAATCCGAAAATATCCAATTTATATTTATTGGATTATTTTTAAAACTAAATATAAGTCATATATCACCTCTGGAGACTTCCAGGTTTTTATGTCCTTATCCGGACGAAATATCTCCGACTCCCCTACTAAGAAAGGGTGTTATCATACCCTACTTGGAACTTTTAACACATCATTGCATACATGTATATATCTATTCATGCATACGTACTTGCTAAACAGGTTTATAAATCAACATAAATAAACCATATATTTCATGCTGATTCGCAAAAATAATTTTAAAACAGTTCATAACAGTTATACCACAACAACAACAGTTTGAAAATACATGAAGTACAAGTTTCGAAAACTTGCCTTGAAATCTCGGAGTAGTCGGGGTGCGAGGGATGGTCCATAATCTATAACATAAGCATAAAGGTATCGTTAATTCTAAGCTTGAATTATCGACTCTTTACGAGTACTCAACTCGTAAAACGTGATAACGAACCAAATAAACTCTTCACCTCCTTAACATATTCGCATAGGTCAAATACTCCCTATAACATGCATTACATATTAATTCCATTTTTCAAGACCATTTCACTTAACCAAATCTCCATTTCACTTTCCAAGTTTTTATTCTAATGGCGATTTGCTTTGAACAACCTTCGCTCCCGAATTTTTATAAAATCGACCATTTACCCTGTTAAGCTCAAATTTTGCAGAGAACTTCCTGGACATACCACCTAGCTACTGTAAAAATTTCATAATAACAGACCAATTTTAAAGGGCTCGTTTGGCTTTGTAAAGTCAGTCCATCTTAACGATTCATCCGTTTTAACCAGTTTCACTAAAACAAGCATAACTCATAGACCGTAAATCCTTTTTATGAGATTCAAATTCTCAATTAATCTACAAGGTCAGATCTACAAGTTTCCAAGAAATTTTGCCCAAAAACAACACTCATATAATTCGGGTGATTCTGCACAAGTGGTTTAACAAAATTTTGGCATTATAACGACTATAAATCGAATCTTACCAATATCCATGAACTCCATCTAACCACTTAATTCAACCACACACCATCAAGATCATATAAACATCATCAAGGGTCTATAATGCCAGTGGTAATATCCATTTATCACTACTCAAAATTTACCCATACTTATAAATGTTAAAACATCACAAAACCCTTAAACATGTACATACTTGCATCAATCTTTCAAATCAACTTATAACTCATGAAGTTTAAGGTGGGTGTGAGTATTTTACCTTCCTTGGAGTCTTAACAACCTTAACCAAGCTTAACAAGGCTTGAGATCAAGTCCACAAGCTATTATAACCCTCAAACTTCAAGATCTAAACAAAGGTTCATAAGAAGTTATTCTTTACTCAAGAACTTCTTGATTTTATTTGAGCAAGCTATACTTAGTGTAAAATCATGAAATTAAATCCTCACCCTGGATATATCATGAAGTAATCCCAGAAATATTTTGATGATTTTAGGACGAGTAGAGCTTGGAGACAAAATTCATTTTTCTTGGCTATCTTGGAAAGTATCCAGAAAAGTGGAAGAGCAGCAGCAACTTGTCGAATTTATTTGACCAATCAAACGACCTTGACAAATTACGAAATTAAATCCGCAACTCCGTATTGATGTATAGAAGAACTGGAATTTTTTTCATAATTTTCCGATGAGGGGAAGTGGGTGAAAAAAAATCGGAAAGACACCCCTATAGAGTTTGGTCGGGAATTGCTTGAAAATGGGAGAGAGAGTTTCTTGTTTTTCTTGGATGCTTGGGTGTGATTAGAAACTGAATTATGAAGTTAAATTACACTCAAGGATGCAGCCATACCATGGTAAAAGTGTAGGACACCCACTTTCCAATTTGTCTCCCTAAATCAAGAAAGTTTGTCCCCTTTACTATTCACTCTAATTTGATTGAATTTGAAATAATTAGTTTGATTTAAAACTAATTATTTTGCATGGCACTTGCATGGCATATTGCATGGTACTTGCATGTATATTACTCACCTTAATAATCAACCAATGCTTACCATTTAATTCCATATGCAAGTTTGGAGATTTTCTTGTAAAAACGCTTCGTCGTGTAGAAATTTCTTTCATCGTTCTTGAACATTTGTCATTAAAATTCTTCTAATAAATTCCATAATTCCTTGCCTTGGTGTTTAACTTAGCTTAGAGATTTTCTTAACCTCAATATCCCATATTTATACCAATATTTAATAAAAGTGAAAATCTACGTAATTTGATGGTTTCTGCATTCCCTTTCTTCTTTGTACAACGATACTTTATTCATAAAAGTATAAATACTTCTTCATTCATATAATATGATCTTAAAAATTTTACATGACTTCCACCAATCATTGTTTATGATCATTTTAGAAATATTACAAAAACCTGGGTTCTTACAACCTTCTCTCCTTAAAAGGATTCCGTCCCGGAATCATTTCTAGAACAGATGGGGGTACTTCTCTTGCATGGCGCTTTCCAATTCCCAGGTTGATTCCTCGACATTGTGATTAGTCCACAAAACTCTTACCAGGCTGATGGTCTTGTTTCTGAGTACTTGCTCTTTCCGGTCTATGATTTCCACCGGTCGCTCGACGTAGGACAAATCTAGCTGTAAATCTACATGCTCATGTTCCACTATATGTTTCGCATTGCGATTGTACTTCCTCAGCATAGACACATGGAAAACGTTATGTACTTGCTACAAACTTGGAGGTAAGGCTAACTCGTAAGCCACTTGTCCAATCCGCCTTAATATCTCGAAAGGTCCGATGTATCTCGGACTCAGCTTCCCTTTCTTCCCAAACCTCATCAGTCCTTTCCAGGGAGATACCTTTAGCAGCACCATATCTCCTACTTCATATTCTCTATCCTTCCGAGCTAAGTCGCCATACTTACGTTGTCTGTCTTGGGCTGCTACCAATCTTCCCCTGATTAGAACTATCACATCTCTTGTCTGTTGTACCAGTTCAGGTCCTAATATCTTCCTCTCACCAACTTCTTCCCAACATAAGGGAGAACGACATTTCCGGCCATAGAGGGCTTCATATGGGGGCATTCCGATACTCGAGTGATAACTGTTGTTATAAGCAAACTCAATCAATGGTAAGTGCTCTTCCCAACTTCCCTTGAAATCCATAACACACACCCTCAGCATGTCATCTAAGGTCTGAATTGTTCTTTCACTTTGTCCGTCAGTCAGGGGGTGGTATGCAGTACTCATATTTAGCTTGGTTCCCACACAGTCTTGAAAGCTCCTCCAGAACCTGGAGTTAAACCTCGGGTCTCTGTCGGATACAATGGTCACGGGAACTCCATGTCGTACCACAATTTCCCTTATATAGATGTCTACTAATCTATCGACCGTGTACCTCTCATTAATTGGGAGAAAGTGGGCGGACTTAGTCAACCTATCGACGATTACCCATATCGCATCGTGGTTAGTCTTGGTCCTTGGGAGTCCTACTACAAAATCCATGGCTAGGTGCTCCCACTTCCATTCTTGAATCTCTAGGGGTTGCAGTAGTCCACTAGGTCGTTGGTGTTCTGCCTTTACCCGTTGGCAGGTCAAACATCTATTGACCCATTCTGTCACATCCTTCTTCATGTTGGGCCACCAATAGTATTCTTTCAAATCTCTATACATCTTCGTGGTACCTGGGTGCACAGAGTACCTTGAGTTATGTCCTTCATATAGGATTTCATCCTTTAGTTCCTGAATATTTGGGACCCAAATTCTCGTTGCATATCTCATGATTCCTCCTGCATCTCTTTCGCACTTAATTTCCTCCCCGGTCAATATCTCTTCCTCCGAGTTCTTTTCCTCTTCCATCTTTTGCTCTTGGCATATTCGAATCTTTTCCAATAATGGAGGCTGGATCTGAATTCCCATTAACACTTCTTGGCTACTTCTCAATGTCTTAACTTCGATTTCTAGCTTCTCCATTACCTTTATTAATTCTTCTGCTAAAGTCATCATCTTGAGCCTTTCCTTCCTGCTAAGGGCATCGGCCACCACATTGGCCTTTCCTGGATGATAACGAATCTCACAATCGTAATCCTTGATTAACTCTAGCCATCTTCTCTGTCTCATATTCAATTCTTTCTGGGTAAAGATGTACTTGAGGCTTTTATGATCTGTGTAAATTTCACACTTTTCTCCATATAGGTAATGCCTCCATATCTTTAATTCGAAGACTATCGCGGCTAGCTCTAAATCATGGGTAGGGTATCTTACTTCATACTCCTTTAACTGTCGGGAAGCATATGCAATCACCTTACCGTGCTGCATGAGCACGCAACCTAGTCCTTTATGCGATGCATCACTATAGATCACAAAGTCCCCCTTATCATCTGGCAGTGCTAGCACTGGGGCGGTCATTAATCTTTTCTTTAGCTCTTGAAAGCTCTCGTCACATTTCTCATTCCATACAAACTTTTCAGTCTTTCTGGTGAGTCGGGTCAATGGGGCTGCCAGTTTGGCAAAGTCCTGCACAAACCTCCTATAATACCCGGCTAGTCCCACGAAACTTCTTACTTTGGTCGGGGTGGTCGGTCTTTCCAATTTTGATATTGCCTCTATTTTGGCAGGGTCAACTAGTACTCCTTCACTACTAACCACATGACCTAAGAATTGTACCTCCCTCAACCAAAATTCGCATTTAGAGAATTTGGCATACAACTTTTCTTCCTTCAGGATTCCTAGGACTATCCTCAAGTGTTCCGCATGTTCTTCCTCAGTCTTTGAGTAAATCAAAATATCGTCAATGAAAACTATGACACACTTGTCTAGGTATTGTTTGAATACTCGGTTCATCAAGTCCATGAATGCCGCGGGGGGGTTAGTCAGTCCAAAGGACATCACTAGAAACTCATAATGGCCATACCTAGTGCGAAAAGCAGACTTGGGTATATCTTCCAGTTTGATCTTTAACTGATGGTACCCCGTTCTCAGGTCTATCTTCGAAAAGTGAACTGCTCCCTTGAGTTGGTCAAAAAGGTCGTCAATCCTAGGCAAGGGGTACTTGTTCTTAATGGTTAACTTATTCAACTCTCTGTAGTCTATACATAGCCTCATACTACCATCCTTTTTCTTTACAAACAACACTGGGGCACCCCATGGGGACACACTTGGTCTTATCATGCCCTTATCCAACAGTTTTTGCAACTGAGTGGCCAGTTCTTTCATCTCAACGGGGGCCAATCGATAGGGGGCTTTAGAAACTGGTGCGGTTCCTGGTGCTAATTCTATCGCAAACTCGATTTCCCTATCGGGTGGTAACCCAGGAAGGTCTTCTGGAAACACATCTTCAAATTCCCTGACAACTGGAATGTCCTTCAGTTCAGGGTTTCTTTGCTTCGTGTCTAATACATAAGCTAAGTAGGCCTCGCTGCCCTTTCGTACTAACTTTTTCGCTTGAGCAACAGTCAAGAATTTTTGAGTCTGTCGCTGTCCTTTGAATATGACCTCTTTCTTTCCTGACACCTTTATCCTAACTTTCTTGCTCTTGCAATCAATCTGGGCACCATTACTTGCCAACCAATCCATCCCTAAAATGACATCGAATCCGCCTAACTTAAACGGAATTAGGTCTGCCTGAAAGTGATGACCTCCTATTACTATATCGCAGTTAGGGTATATCTGGCTCACAGGAACCACTTCATGGTTAGCTATTTCTACCATTGTCGTTCCTTTAACATTTCTGGTTTCAAGTTTAGTTTGCATGCAAAATCTTGTGATATAAAAGACTTAGTAGCTCCAGAATCAAACAAAGTATTTGCACTCAATGTGTTAAGGGAGAGGGTACCTGCGATGACATCCTCATCCCTCACTGCATCTTGCACTGTCATGTTGAAAGTTCTAGCGGTGGGTGGTCGATTGGATGCAGTACCGCTCATCCTTGATCCTGTCGGTTTCAGTTTAGGGCAGTCTTTCTTCCAGTGGTCCGTACCTCCACACTGGAAGCATTTCATGATTGAGTTCCTCTGGGGGCAATTGTTGGAATAGTGTCCGATCTGTCCACACTTGAAACACGTCGTCGTACCCTGGAGACATACTCCTGAATTTTTCTTCCCACAAGTCTTACAATTAGGTAGGGGAGAGCGCGACTGTCCTGATATGGGTGCCCTGGTTGACCCACCTCCTTGGCCAACACTCTTGCTTTCTGCTCTGTTAAACCCTGTGCTTTTGGCTGGCTGGGTCACTGTTCCTCTAACAAACTTGCTGGAGAAACTCCCACTTGCAGCACCACTACTTCGACTTTCAAACTTTCTTTTCTTCATGATCTTGTCCTTCTGAGACTGCTCACTTCCTGCCTCCACAATTGACGCCTTTTGTACTAGAGTGGCGTAATCTGTAATTTCTAACACCGCGACACGGTTCTGGATCCACTGTTTCAATCCTTGTTGAAACCTCCTTGTCCTCTTAATTTCAGTGTTCACATAATCTGGAACGAACCTTGATAGCTCAGTGAACCTAGCCTCATATTCAGCTACAGTCATATTGTCTTGTTTAAGCTCTAGGAACTTGAGTTCCATCTGGGTCTCCATAAACCTTGGAAAGTACTTTTCCAAGAATAACTCTGTGAATCTGTCCCATGTAACCACTCCAGCTGGTTCCACATTTTTCTTGGCCTCCCACCAATAGTTGGCCTCTCCCTTAAGCAGGTATGTAGCAAAAATAGTTTTTTGGGCTTCCTCAGTGCCCATAATCTCAAAGGTCTTTTCCATCTCCTTCAACCAAGCCCTGGCCTCAACGGGGTCTGCTGTCCCCTGGAATTCTGGGGGTTTAATTGATTTAAATGCCTTAAAGGCATTGGCTATTGCATTGTTGGGGCCGCGGGGTGGTGGCTGGGGTCGCGGCTGGCGTTCCAGATTTTGCCTCATCAGGCGCATAAACTGTTCCATAGGTTCCTCTTCTTCTTCTTCATAATCCTCATCTTCAAACTCATTGTACTCATCTCCCTCATCCTCCGGTTCTGGGTGACGACGTTCTTCTTCCCTGTGTTGGTTACTACCATGAGTGGCGGACTCGGTAGGGTGAGTTCTTGTGTTTCTCCTTGGTGGCATTTTTCTGAAAGTATAAATTTATAAAATTCTGTTAGGGTTTCCTCATTTTTCTTAGTCTGGTTTTCTGTGTTTGCACCTCGAAGGTGAAATCTTTTACAGGCATATATGCACCTCATAAATAGCTATCAAACGATCATAGCATCATATGTATATGAAAACTTAAATGGAAACAGTTGCTAAATCAAACGAAAATTACATCATATTAATGCTAGTGACTTCTCAGAGTCACGGTTTCAAGTACAACATAAGAATGAAATACATAAAAGTACATCAAAAGCAAGTTAACATGTCTTTCTATCCAGAGGAAATATACTACGGAACTGACATCGCTATCAAAAGTAAAACTACTACAACATCCCTCTGTACTAGAAGACTGAACTGGTCAACCATCCATCAATCTGCGTGAAAGCGTATCGCCTCCCTAACTCGGCGCATAGTCCTCGAAAGGACTCTCTCTGCATCACTTTTGCGGATCCTCCTCCTGCGGTGGGAACGTGGAAGTGCTCTAATTCGGGTGAGAGCCCTCCTCTCATCCCCAGGACTGCCCGCCTCATCTGTCTAGCTCTAGAGGCTCTCCCCTGGGAGTATATTCTCGCTCGTCTCTCCTCAGCTAGTTGGAACCTCAGCTCAGCTACTCGGGCCTCCGCTGCCACCAGGTCGGTGGTCATGCGGGTCACCATCCAGTCGTACTCAGTGGCTCTAACAACCTGTATGGGAGGACTAACCGGTTCACTCTCCGGGGCAACCTCAGTCTCTCCATCCTCTGAAATACGCTCCTCTGAGTCACCATCCATATCAGTATCCCAATGAAATCCACTAGGGGATGAATCCTCTCTGAGGAGAGGGGAGTGCATAGGGATATCAGTCCAAACCACCTCCTCATCCTCAGGCTCCTCTCCGGGTGTGGGGTCAGCTGGAACATCGTCCATGGGGTCCTCCTCTGGGTCACTATCTGGCTCATCTGAATCCACTGGGTCCTCTACAGGAATAGGGTCATCAGCTCTGGGATCCTCCTCGGGATCCTCCTCCTGGACTATCTCTCTATCTGTCTCAACATCAGGCTCATCTACAGCTCTCAGAAGAGCATCATCATGTCGCTGCTCGGAACTCTCAGGTAGCTCTACATCCTCGGGTATCTACACAAAAAGGGAAAAATGTTACTATCCTTGAGGTTCTGATAAGTAGTTCCCATATTGGGCTTAATGTTGTTAGGGCTATGTCTATTAGTCCGAATATGTTTCGGTAAGGGTTTGGGTCCTTAAACCTTCCTATCGTCTCTGAGATTATAACCTAACGCTTTGATACCATTTCTGTAACACCCCTAGATCCGGGGTCGGAGATCCAGGCTGTCACTCTATCCTTAATTCCCATTTTAATATTCATTATTCTTAATCTTCATTTTAGTATGTTGTGATCCCTCAATCACACTCAACATTTACATATTATAGGCTCAGAGACGAAATTAAAATATTACTAAGTTATTACAACCATCTTGAAATAGTTATTACAAACCCAAATTGTCATAATCTCAAAAGTTCAACTTAAAAAGGAATTACCATCTAAGGTGGCACTTGCGTCCAAAAGGAGGTTTGGTTTTCAGAAACTTACACAAGTCATGCTTGTAAATAAATCTAACCAACCTAAGCTGTAAACCTATCCAACTTAGTCTGCTCACCTGTGGTAATGCTACTGGGTGCTGCCCTGGTACCTGCCTCGTAAACAGTCTCCTAAACTGCTGGCCGGTTAGCACGCTTTTGTGGAGGGTCTGCTTTGTTCTTGCCATGAGTATCTGTTGTTGTGTGGTGGTATATATGAAAGAAAAGCAAGAGTGAGCAATACAGCTCAGCCATATAATAATAGTTTTCAAAGTACTTTTGTTAACATAAACCATATGCCATATTGTATACTGATATTGTACCATCATTAAACATTTTTCATTCTTTATCCAGAAATATAACGAAGAATTTCTGAGGTACTTTGAATAGTTCATCATTCTGTTAACACTATCGGTAATTGAGCATCTAGGCTTTCATTACAGTGTTACAGTACAATTCCAATTGGAAGAATGGGATTATGTTGGAGCCTCTTCCACGATATCTGGTGATCAGCCAATATATCGTGCCTCTGCTTCTCTACTAGTAGAAGGACGACGTTCCCTTATCGGGTCGCATCCTGACCGCATATGGGCCTTAATATTTGGACTACGCCCGAAGGCGATATCCCCTCTTCCTCCAATCCCTGAGAGAATTCTATGCATCGTAGGAACAGAATTTAATTCAGTTTCCCCCAAGCACAAAGCTTGACAACTGGTTTGATAATCATTACAACTTTACTTCCATGAGTAATTGAGGAAGTAACTCTGATGTGTGGGTTGACTTTAGTCAACGGATTTTGATTACTAAGAATCGCATCATCAAACATAATTTGGGAGTTGGTCGGAGTTTTTGAGTGTTTAGTCAAACCTGAGCCCCTCCTTACTAGGTAGGGTGCATTTCTTATTGGTAGCGAAGGGAGAAAATAATTAATACTAGCTCCCAAAACCTTGGTTCCCGAGTTTTGATAAGTTTGAGCGAGGTAGCGATACTTTTCGATGAATGAAGCTATAGTCAGTGAAGAAATGGGAACCCGATCCATTTTTAAATACTTTTTCGACGATCAGAAAATATTTAAAATAATTATTTTTTTTAAAGTTTTAAATAATTTTGAAATAAATAATATGATTTGTAAATCATCCTGGAATATTTAATAAATATTCAAATAATATTTATTAAATAAATAATAAGCTTAGAATATTCAATAAATATTTAAATAATATTTATTAAATAAATATTTACTCACAATCCTCAATTGAAAATCATATTCAACTTATTAATAAATATTCAAATAATATTTATTAATATCATCAAAGGAATTTTTAATCCGAAAATATCCAATTTATATTTATTGGATTATTTTTAAAACTAAATATAAGTCATATATCACCTCCGGAGACTTCCGGGTTTTTATGTCCTTATCCGGACGAAATATCTCCGACTCCCTTTCTAAGAAAGGGTGTTATCATACCCTACTTGGAACTTTTAACACATCATCGCAAACATGTATATATCTATTCATGCATACGTACTTGCTAAACAGGTTTATAAATCAACATAAATAAACCATATATTTCATGCTGATTCGCAAAAATAATTTTAAAACAGTTCATAACAGTTATACCACAACAACAACAGTTTGAAAATACATGAAGTACAAGTTTCGAAAACTTGCCTTGAAATCTCGGAGTAGTCGGGGTGCGAGGGATGGTCCGATAATCTATAACATAAGCATAAAGGCATCGTTAATTCTAAGCTTGAATTATCGACTCTTTACGAGTACTCAACTCGTAAAACGTGATAACGAACCAGATAAACTCTTCACCTCCTTAACATATTCGCATAGGTCAAATACTCCCTATAACATGCATTACATATTAATTCCATTTTTCAAGACCATTTCACTTAACCAAATCTCCATTTCACTTTCCAAGTTTTTATTCTAATGGCGATTTGCTTTGAACAACCTTCGCTCCCGAATTTTTATAAAATCGACCATTTACCCTGTTAAGCTCAAATGTTGCAGAGAACTTCCTGGACATACCACCTAGCTACTGTAAAAATTTCATAATAACAGACCAATTTTAAAGGGCTCGTTTGGCTTTGTAAAGTCAGTCCATCTTAACGATTCATCCGTTTTAACCGGTTTCACTAAAACAAGCATAACTCATAGACCGTAAATCCTTTTTATGAGATTCAAATTCTCAATTAATCTACAAGGTCAGATCTACAAGTTTCCAATAAATTTTGCCCAAAAACAACACTCATATAATTCGGGTGATTCTGCACAAGTGGTTTAACAAAATTTTGGCATTATAACGACTATAAATCGAATCTTACCAATATCCATGAACTCCATCTAACCACTTAATTCAACCACACACCATCAAGATCATATAAACATTATCAAGGGTCTATAATGCCAGTGGTAATATCCATTTATCACTACTCAAAATTTACCCATACTTATAAATGTTAAAACATCACAAACCCCTTAAACATGTACATACTTGCATCAATCTTTCAAATCAACTTATAACTCATGAAGTTTAAGGTGGGTGTGAGTATTTTACCTTTCTTGGAGTCTTAACAACCTTAACCAAGCTTAACAAGGCTTGAGATCAAGTCCACAAGCTATTATAACCCTCAAACTTCAAGATCTAAACAAAGGTTCATAAGAAGTTATTCTTTACTCAAGAACTTCTTGATTTTATTTGAGCAAGCTATACTTAGTGTAAAATCATGAAATTAAATCCTCACCCTGGATATATCATGAAGTAATCCCAGAAATATTTTGATGATTTTAGGACGAGTAGAGCTTGGAGACAAAATTCATTTTTCTTGGCTATCTTGGAAAGTATCCAAAAAAGTGGAAGAGCAGCAGCAACTTGTCGAATTTATTTGACCAATCAAACGACCTTGAAAAATTACGAAATTAAATCCGCAACTCCGTATTGATGTATAGAAGAACTGGAATTTTTTTCATAATTTTCCGATGAGGGGAAGTGGGTGAAAAAAAATCGGAAAGACACCCCTATAGAGTTTGGTCGGGAATTGCTTGAAAATGGGAGAGAGAGTTTCTTGTTTTTCTTGGATTCTTGGGTGTGATTAGCAACTGAATTATGAAGTTAAATTACACTCAAGGATGCAGCCATACCATGGTAAAAGTGTAGGACACCCACTTTCCAATTTGTCTCCCTAAATCAAGAAAGTTTGTCCCCTTTACTATTCACTCTAGTTTGATTGAATTTGAAATAATTAGTTTGATTTAAAACTAATTATTTTGCATGGCACTTGCATGGCATATTGCATGGTACTTGCATGTATATTACTCACCTTAATAATCAACCAATGCTTACCATTTAATTCCATATGCAAGTTTGGAGATTTTCTTGTAAAAACGCTTCGTCGTGTAGAAATTTCTTTCATCGTTCTTGAACATTTGTCATTAAAATTCTTCTAATAAATTCCATAATTCCTTGCCTTGGTGTTTAACTTAGCTTAGAGATTTTCTTAACCTCAATATCCCATATTTATACCAATATTTAATAAAAGTGAAAATCTACGTAATTTGACGGTTTCTGCATTCCCTTTCTTCTTTGTACAACGATACTTTATTCATAAAAGTATAAATACTTCTTCATTCATATAATATGATATTAAAAATTTTAAATGACTTCCACCAATCGTTGTTTATGATCATTTTAGAAATATTACAAAAACCTGGGTTCTTACAGAAATACCCATTTATTCCCAATGGGAGTCACACCAACTGGTGTTTGAACTGCGGGTCCAAATACATTTTTCTTACACAAGGATTGAAATTCTTCCTGGATTGCAATTTTCCATTTTGGCCAATCATCTCTTCGTTGACATTCTTCCACACTTTGTGGTTCAGGATCGGAGTTCATAATAATATCACATGCCACGGAAAAAGCATATACATCATCAACCTCGGTACTCCCACGATCTAGTAATTTCCCGTTATGTACATAACTCATTGATATCTCATAATTTTCAGGTACCTTTGCTTCTATAGAAGCATGTGTCACTTCAGGGACAATATCCTCTTCTATAGGTAATACCACTTCGGGTGATTTTGTCACAGCCACTTCAGGGGCTTGAACCTCTTCAAAAGGTGATACCACTTCTGGGGTATTTGATGTAGTTACTTCAGGAACATTTGCCACTTCAGGGGCATGTCCATTTAATTTCCGTTTTCGTGGTACAACATCTTTCGCACCAATAGGTCTACCACGCTTCTGGCGTGGTTTTGATTCACCAATCAATTCTTCAGGAATTGATTTCAGAATAGGGATTTCAACCCTGGCTGGAGCATTAACAGCGGGTATATGCGATTTTATAATAAGTCTAGAATCAGTAAAAGCATCCGGCATTTGATTAGCAATATTTTGCATATGAATGATCCTTAAAACCTCAGATTCACATTGTTTAGTACGTGGATCAATAGCATTTAATCCTGATGCATTTCATGATAGTTCAGAATTTAATTTATACAAAACATTATCTCCCCCTAATGGAGGGAACACGGACTCCTCAAAATGACAATCAGCATAACGAGTAGTAAACAAATCACCAGTTAACGGTTCAAGATATCTTATGGTAGATGGTGAGTCAAAAGCAACATATATGCCTACTCTTCTTTGTGGACCCATTTTGGATCTCTACGGGGGTACAATGGGAACATATACGGCACAACCAAAAATCTTAAAGTGAGAAATATCAGGAACTTGACCAAAAACTAACTCATGAGGAGATTGTTTGTGGTAAGCAGATGGTATTATCTTAATTATGTTTGATGCATGAAGTATTGCATGACCCCAAACAGATGTTGGCAATTTGGCTCTTAAAAGTAAGGGACGTGCAATGAGTTGGAGTCTTTTAATTAGAGATTCTGCTAAGCCATTTTTTGTATGTACGTGAGCTACAGGGTGTTCAACTGAGATCCCTACTGACATACAATAATCATTGAAAGTTGCAGATGTAAATTCAGCAGCATTATCTAGTCGAATTGATTTAATTGGATGGTCAGGAAATTGGGCTCGCAATTTGATCATTTGAGCAAGTAGTTTGGCAAAGGTTGTATTTCGTGTAGAGAGTAGACAAACATGAGACCATCTAGTTGATGCATCGATTAGAACCATGAAATATCTGAATGGACCGGATGACGTATGAATAGGACCACAAATGTCACCTTGGATTCTTTCTAAGAAATTTGGAGACTCGGTTTGAAGTTTAACTGGAGATGGTCGAACAATTAGTTTTCCTAATGAACATGCTGAGCAGGGAAGTTCATTTTGAGGTATGACCTTTAGATTCTTAAGAGGATGTCCTATAGAATTTTCTATTATACGACGCATCATAGATACTCCTGGATGACCAAGTCTTCCATGCCAAAGGGTTAGTGATTGTGGGTCTATGATTTTTGGAATGACGATATTGTGAGACTCAATGACTCTAATATTTGTAGCATATAATCCCGAAGAGATTGATTGTAATCTTTCTAAGATCTTCTTATAGTCTGAGGTAATTGAAGTGATAAGGAGATATTCTTTTTCATTCTCACTAGTAGTTTCTACGTGGAAACCATTAAGACGAATGTCTTTAAAACTCAAAAGATTTCTAGTGGATTTACTAGAATATAGAGCATTATGTACTTGAATTTGTGTCTCATTTGGTAGGATAAAATTGGCTTTCCCAAAATCCTCTATTATATCTGATGTACCCGAAATCATCCAAACATGTGAGTTAGTTTTAGTTAACTGTGAGAAGTATTTTTGATTTTGTAGAATTGTGTGAGTGGTGGCGCAATCAGCAATGCATAAATCTCCCATATTTTATGCTATGCACATATATAAGTGAACAACAATTTTATTAAAGCAAACCAGGTACTTAAAGCAAGAACATAAAACAAGTATATGAAAACATGAAATTGAAGCAAATACATAAGGAACATGAATTCAAAGAGATACATATGAAAACTAGTCATCTAAGCCGTAGTAAAGATTAGCACCATCATTTAGTCCATTTGCAGTCCTGATGATTGGTTCATCATTAAAACTAGCCAAATTTGTTTCCACCCTTTGCCCGTTCTGTTTTTTAGATGACTCGTAAAGATCTACAAGATGTCTACGTGTGTGACAAGTACGAGTCCAGTGCCCATGAGCCCCACATCTAAAACATATATCTCTAGTATCTCCTTCCTGTAGTGCCTTCCTTTTATTTGACACCTCATTTTGCCCCTTCTGGTGACTAGAGTTGTTGTAGCCATCACGCTGCCACTTCAGGTGGCCAGAGTTATACTGATTTCGAAATCGATCACGAAAATTTCCACGTCCACGATTTCGTCCATAACCTCGTCCTCCTCTATGCCCTTTTCCACACTCATTCTTCCGGAATGACGTGTTATGTACTTCAGGTAACTGGGCAGAGCCTGTGGGACGTATCTGATGATTTTTCAACAACAACTCATTATTTTTCTCAGCAACAAGGAGGAGAGATATCAATTCACTATATTTCTGGAAATTGTGTTCCCTATATTGTTGTGCCAAGATCATAGTGTTGGGGTGAAAGGTTGAAAGGGTCTTTTCAATCATCTCAGCATCAGTAACTTTCTCACCACACAGGATTAGTTTTGAACTTATTTTGAACAAGGCAGAATTATATTCAGTAACAGATTTAAAATCTTGTAACCTTAAATTAATCCACTCAAAACGGGCATGTGGCAGATAGACAAGTTTTTGGTGGTCAAATCTATCTTTGAGATTGGTCCAAAGGGTGAGTGGATTTTTGACTGTGAGATATTCAGATTTTAAGTTTTCGTGAAAGTGGTGCCTAAGAAAAATAATTGCTTTGGCATTTTGTTCAACATTTGGGGTTTTTCCTGTTTCTATGGTATCCTTTAGCCCGTTGGCACTAAGGTGTAATTTCGCATCGAGTACCCAAGACAGATAATTAGCCCCGGACACATCCAAAGCAACAAAGTCTAATTTTGCAAGATTCGTCATTCTGAACGTAAAATAAATATTTAAAACATGGTATAACATTATGGCATATTAAGACATGAACAATTAATCATGTATCATATAATAAAAATTGTAGCATACAATAATAGGTAACGTGATATAAATATTAAAATTACGTTAACATAATCAACTTATCGATCAAACAAAATTTGGACAGGATCTCAACTAAAATGGATTAAATTTGGATTGTACCTCCTTCGTCGGATAAAGCTCGGGCAGAGACTCGTGCTGATAATGTGTTGTAAAATACTAGCTATAATACTATGACAAGAATTACTATAATTTAAAGAGAGATAAATAGCAGAGAATAACTATTTTTAGAACTGAGCTAATTATATCACAAGCTTTGGGTTACTAATTAACAGAGATGAAAGAAAGAGAGATAGAGAACAATGGACTCAAGTCTTTAACATTGCCAAGTTGTGTTTAGATACAAGATTTCATGTCCTATTTATAGGAGAAATTTTTCACCTAATACAATTAAAATAAATACAAATAATCCACTACAAATTCAACCACCACACTACAAAATATAAAAACATTCCAACCACCCCATTACAAACATCACTCACATTTATAATAATTATTATTATTACAATATCAACAAAGTTATTAAACCGACACATTACCACAGATGTATTCTTCATGAACTCTATATGTAGGCAATAAGAAAAATGCTAGAGCCCCCAAAATATGTCCTAAAATTGTTCCCAAATCCTTGCATAATTTGTAACTTTCTTAGAATAATATTGGACCCCGTGTGCATAAATATGCGCCCACGAATTAAAACCATTCACTTGTCAATGCCACGTCATTTGGAAAAAGTTTTGGGAATATTTTTGGGGTACCTAGCATTGCTCAGGCAATAATGCTAGCTGATTAAGAAAACAACCTTATCTTCTGGCTTCAAATTGTCTCTAGATTTTCTAATCTGATCTACGAAAGTATATCATCCCACTCTCACAAAGTCACAATCGTAAACATCAATAGAAAAGTAGTCTTGAACATTTTTCGACTGAAAATTATATATAAACAAACATCCCAATTTCATATCCATTCCCCAACAGTCATTCTACCCCCACCATCCCTCCCACTCACCACAGCTCATCAAAGTCACAAAGATGTCATCATACCTTAGCACCAAAAACTTCACCACTTCTATCCATCCTTATCTCCATTCCCTACAAAACCCCCAATTTCTCATCTTCACCCCTCTAACAAACAAATATTACATACCATCTCCACAACAAACACAAACATAAAAAATCCACCATTCTCATCACCACACTTTAAAGTCACCCTTCCAAATCAACATTTCTATCTTCCAAACCCTAAATCCACCAAATCATAACTCGAAGCAACACCAATTCACTTGTCATCTTCACACTTCCACCACTCCTAAATTACGTACCATCTCCACAACCAACACAAACCCAGCATTCCCATCAATACCCTAACCAATCCTCCCAATTATCTCACAACCACACCTCAAAATCCAATCTTTCTACCACCCAAATCAACATTCCAACCTTTCGAACCTCAAAACCCCCAAAATTCACTCATCAAGATTACGTACAATCTCCCACAATCCACACACAACATAAACCCACCATTCGCATCACTACACTAACCAATCCTACCAATAATCACACACCACCAAACCTCAAAATCCAAACTTTACACCACCCGAATCAAATTCTAACCTCTCGCAACCTCAAAACCCCCCAATTCACTCATCAAGTTACGCACACCCTCTACAACCAACAATCCCCTCAACATTCTCCCCACCCCACCTTAAACCCCCAACTTCCAAACCCTATTTCATCAAATCAAGAACACACAAATCCACCATACCCATCTGTCATGATCATAAAAATTTGATTTTCAGAATTAAGCTACTGAAACAAGAAAAATGCAGGAAAGTAAATGCATGGAAATAAAAGATAAAGTTAAACATTCATTTTCATTGATGATCTGAAAGATAGCACTACAATGCTATATATAATATCACTAGTAACATGGCTGGGTTTGCTCATTAATGGGCTAGAATAACTGTTGGTC
This sequence comes from Saposhnikovia divaricata, assembly GCA_036435485.1. Taxonomy (NCBI): domain Eukaryota; kingdom Viridiplantae; phylum Streptophyta; class Magnoliopsida; order Apiales; family Apiaceae; genus Saposhnikovia; species Saposhnikovia divaricata. Next base: position 127,891,184 of record CM071594.1, on the reverse strand, counting down.
CCTTTGGATCATAGTGATTTGTGTTTAACCCGTTTAATGATTACAAAGGGGGTTAGAAGATTTACCTTAATCGCTACGGTGCAAGCGATTCAAATCCACGATCTTCTATTGAACGAAGTGTGGCCTTCGATCCTCCAAGGTTTAGCCTCCAAGCTCTAGAATTCAGAACCCTTATTCTTGGAGACATAATGAGTATTTATAGGCTACAATAGGGATCAAGGAGTAAATTAGGTTGGGCCTTCTAATGATAACTTGGGCCAAGCCCTTTATCATTAATATTAATTAATTCCAATAAATAATTAATATTGCACCACCCACCTAATTCCGGTAATTTATTTAATTAATTAATAGGCTCCTTTATTATTTGCTTATTAAATTCCCCATGTTTAAAATAGCGCATGCCCATTAATTAAATAAATTACTGATAATTTATTTAATTAATATCTTTTATCCTTGATTATCCACTCAACCTTTATTTAATTATGCCGGAATAAATCCACCTGCAGGGTTTCACATAGTTAAATCTTTTTGAGCTTTCAAGGGGACATCATTAACCCGAATATTATCAGGACATGGATTCCTTCTATAAATAATATCCACCATGTATATAATTCCATCACCCAAAATATAATGATATAATTCAAAAGAATTATTTCATATAAAAATCAAACCATGTAAATAATATACACATGTCAATTAATTATATCCGGATTAAGAACCTAAGCATTAATAATAACATAGAATCTTAGTTCACCTTCTTAATCAGTTTAAGGGAACAATTCTAAATTTGACCCTGTTCAATATACACAAAGTATACTAGTATTATTTATTAGTCAATATAAACTAATCTAAATAATACTACAGCCATACCAGTGGATTGTCCAACACCACCTGTGCTGTGAACCTTATCATATTATATAAACCGTATTTAACAATCTAATATTCTGTATCCCATTTGATACTAGATGGTCCACAATATATAATATTAGACAACATGTAAACATTCAAATGATTCTCAATAAAACAGGCCAGAAATAAATGTATATACTTCAAATAAATATTTTCAGTATACCCCAACAATCTCCCACTTATACTCAAAATATCTTAAGAGTATATCAGTGTTTATTTAATCCACTATTACTCACAAAACTACTTTATAACCAAATATCTGATTCCTATCTTTCTGGAAATCTGAAACGGTATACCCTATAGGAAACAAATCTGAGGCCTTGTAAATTAACATATACTCCTTAGTCCTTCTCAGGTACTTTAGTATCTGTTTTTTTTACTGCACTCTAATTTCCTTACCTGGGTTCGAATGATATCTACTAACTATGCCCACTGTAAAGCACACATCATTCATCGTACATAACACAACATACATTAAGCTTCCACATGCCCAAGCATAGGGAACTGCTTTTACACTCTCTATCTCCTTAAGTGTCGATAGACACTGATCCTTTGATAGAGCAACTCCTTTCTTAAAAGGTAAGAAACCCCTCTTGGAGTTCTGCATGTTAAAACGAGCCAATACCTCTTCAATGAAGGGTTCCTGAGATAAAGCCAACATCCTTTTCTTGCGATCCCTTATCTCTTTGATCCCAAGGATGTATGCCGCTTCACTCCAATCCTTCATTTCTTATTGTTTGAACAACTATGATAACATCTTAACATTATTTACAATGAGCAAAATGTCATCTACATATAGTACTAGAAAAACCACTACATTACCCTCACTTCTCTTATACACGCACGATTCGCTTGGACTTTGATCAAATCCATATGACTGGACTGCCTGATCAAAACGAATATTCCAGTCCCTAGAAGCTTGTTTAAGTCCATAAATAGACCTCTTAAATTTACATACCAGATGCTCTTGGCCTTTCTTAATGAATCCTTTTGGTTTCTGCATATAGATGGTTTCCTCAAGACTTCCGTTAAGGACAGCTGTCTTGACATCCATTTGCCAAATCTCATAATTGAGATGAGCTGCTATAGATAAAAGAATCCGGATCCACTTAAGCATAATAACCGGTGAAAAGGTTTCCTCATAATCGATCCCTTCTTTCTGAGTATACCCTTTCGCAACAAGTCGTGCTTTCCAGGCTTTCACCTTATTGTCAGATCCTCTTTTCTTCTTGTAGATCCACCTACATCCAACGGGTTTTACACCTTTGGGTGGTTCCACGAGCTCTCAAACTTGATCGGAATACATAGATTCCATCTCAGATTCCATTGTCTTTTGCCATAGATCTGCATCTTTATCTAGAATTGCCTCTTCGTATGTCCTGGGATCCTCATCATGTTCACCAGAGACCAAGTCCGAGGACTCTCCCAAAAACATGAATCTTTTAGGTTGTCGTACAACCCTCCCACTACGACGAGGCACTGGTGCGGTATTAGTGTCAAGTTGTGCATTTACTTATGGCTAATCTACTTGTACTATTTGCCCCTTAGAATTTTCTAATCCTCCCACTAATTCCTTTAAAACAATACTACTCATGGGTTTGTGGCTCATTATATAGTCTTCCTCTAAGAATCTAGCATCAATGCTAACAACGACAATCCGATCCTTAGGACTATAAAATGAATATCCTTTCGTTCCCCTAGGATAGCCTATAAACAACCTTACTTCTATACGAGAACCAAACTTAGTCACGTTCTTGTTCAGCATATATGCCAAACAACCCCAAATCTGAATGTGCCTTAGGCTTGGTTTGTCACCAGTCCATAATTCTATCGGAGTCTTAGTAACTGACTTAGAAGGTACTATGTTCAGAAGATAAGCCGATGTTTATAAAGCATGTCCCTAAAACGATCTGGGTAAATCTGAATAACTCATCATCGATCTAACACTCTCTTAAAGAAGTCTGGTTCCTTCTCTTTGCTACACCAACCTTTTGGGGTGTTCCAGGTGCAGCCAACTGGGATGTGATCCCATAATCTGATAAATAATCCATGAATCCTCCAAGCTTGTACCAAGAATGATCATCAATAAAAGTGACAAAATATTCATAACTAGCTCTTGCTTGGATATTCACGGGTCCATATAAATCAGAATGAATCAATTCTAACTCTTTCTCGGCTCTTATTTAGTCATTTTTAACTTCCAAGCATGATTCATAAACTGGAAATGGCTCCACTGCCAATGAGCCTAATGGCCCATCTACTACCAGTCTTTGAATCCTCCTCAAGTCAATATGACCTAATCTTAAGTGCCAAAGATATGTTTGGTTCAATTCAGAAGGTTCCTTTCTTTTGTTTGAGCTAGAAGATGTGTTATTCATTACCCTATGTTGCAATGTTGGTTGACTAGGATTAATTATAAACAAATTGTCTTGGAATGTACCAGAATATATAATTCATTTATTCATCATAATAGAAACATTATGATCCAAACAAACATTATAACCATCCAACTCAAGTTTAGAAACTGAAAACAAATTCCTTCTAAAACGAGTACATTAAGACAATTGTTTAAAACCAAAATCCTACTTAAACCAGAGTAACGACTCCCACTACAACTACTACTACTTTCGCAGCATCTCCCAAGAACACATATATCTCGCCATCTTTAAGCATTCTGGTTCGCTGGAACCCCTGCAAATAGTTACAAACATGATCAGTGGCTCCTGTATCTACACACTAAGTGCTCGTAGATATAGCCTTCAAATATGTTTCTGTAACTAGAGAAAGAGACATACCAGTATCGTTTGTCTTCTTAGGAAGAGGACAATCCTGTTTCCAGTGACCTGACTGCTTGCACCTGAAGCACTTACCCTTAGGCTTTTTCACACCACCTTGAACTCCCAGTGCATTAGCAATCCTTCCAGCTTTCTATGTCCGAGTCTTTTTCTTCTTCTTACCTTTCGGTTTAGATGAAGAAGCTTTCTCAGCCACATTCACTTGAACATTCTGTTTAAAAAGTCCTTCAGCTGCCTGAAGTTCTGTCAGAAGTTCCGCGAGACTATACACCCTTTTATTCATGGTGATTCAAGCGGAACTGCTCAAAACTTTTGGGCAAGCTCATAAGAATGATATCGATCTGGGTTTCCCCATCAATATCAGCACCAAGGATCTCCATCTCATTCAGATGCGACATCATCCTGAGAACATGATCCCACACAGGTGTTCCTTCAACCATCTGAGTGTTCATTAAAGCTTTCATCGCTACTTGCCTAGCAGCCCTATTCTGTTCTCCAAAAAGTTCCTTGAGATTATAGAGTATATCTGAAGCAGTAGGCATAGCCTGATGCTCATGCTGCAAAACACCCGACATTGCTGCCAGAATGTAACATCGCGACATCTCATCCGCCTTAACCCATCGCTTATAATACTCCTTCTCACTTTCAGGAGCATCTTCAGCAGGCTGATCTGGCTTGGGTTCATAAGTGCAAAATTTGTACTCCTCAGCAGTCAACACTATGTCCAAATTATGTTTCCATTCAATATAGTTTGGTCCGGTAAGTTTGTTATCCTTAAGTATGGTGAATAGTGGATTAAAGCCCATAATGTTCTTATCCTGAGAATCATACATGTAAACACATAATTAGAAGGTTGCATAAATCTTTAAACCTATTGGTTTCCTCTAAAAATTAATTAAAATTAATGCATTAATATTTAAACGCCATAAGTATCTGGTACGCCACGATGGGTGGTCATATATACCACTTAAAATCGTTTAAACATTACTTCGGTCCTACTACTAAATAATACGCCACGATTGGTGGTCATGTATATTATTTTTCATAGCTAAGTGTATACCATTATCAAATCTTGAATTAATAATAATAAGACCGGGTGCCACCATTAAATATTTCAAATCAATAATCGATAATAGGATAATTCCCAGATCGGGGGGAGCATTGTCAAGAGGCGTCACTTAAGACCCCTTTCTAGACAGAATCATCCTTTCTCTCAATATCGAAGATCTATATTCAATCATTGGTACCCTATAAATTAATCGAATTCTATGAAACTTGGTACGCCACGATGGGTGGCATGTATACCTTTCAATATTCGTAATTAATTTATTAATTAAATTCTATGAAACTTGGTACGCCACGATGGGTGGCATGTATACCTTTCAATATTTATAATTAATTTTGTCTCATTATTGAATTCTATGAAACTTGGTACGCCATGATGGGTGGCATGTATACCTTTCAATATTCGTAATTAATTTAGGAAGTTTGTTCTAGTAATATCCATAACACTACCCGACACCACAAATCATACGCCACGATGGGTGGCATGTATCTAATTTATATTCGTCTCGGTGTTAAATTACATACAAACAATAATGGAGACCTTGGGATTTAATACCAAATTAATTCCCTCTCCCACTTAGTATTTTTATTAAAATTGAGGAATTTTAAAATTAAATGGGGCCTATGTCGTTATAATTATGTCTAACATGCATTCCAAATACAGACATAATTTAAACAACATAAAACATTTAATTAAAGCAATAAATAAAAAATCTATGTCCATGTCGTCCTAATTATGTTAAACATGCAATTAAAAACAACACACATAATTTATTTAAATCAATAATTAAAAAAAAATTAAATAGCAGAATTAAAATTAAAATAATAAATAAATCCACTATTATGGCCCCAAAGTAATTTGCTGCAGCCCTTGTTGAAAAAGTTGCTGAGCACGAGAGAGAAGCTGCTGGGAGGGGGGGAATCTGCCTTATAGTGTGTCACGCAGGCTGTTCCTGCGTTACACCTCCGAAACGGCCCTGTTGCGCATGTACGGCCTGCGCAACACCAGTTTTCACTGGTAACGCAGGCCTGACCTGCGTTACAGGCTTTAACCAGAAAATTTTCAACGCAGCTCCTCCTGCTTCTTCTATTTGTCTTCAATTTTTAATCAGCAACAAGAATAATCAACAGCAGCCACAATAAGCTACGCAGCGGAACAAATTTTGGTCTCCGTTTTGATTTCCGATCGCACATAATTGTTACAAAATACCCGGATTTTTACATAATCCATCAAACAATTACATACAAAATAGATCTAATACAAAACTAAATATCACGATCAACCATCGTGATTTACAACCACGATAAACCACGTGGAAACCAAAAAAAAAAAAAAATTAACCACGATTAAACCACGTGGGATCCAAACACATAATTAAAAAAAATGGCCATAATAGTGGATAACAACCTGCAAAAGATTATTACACAAGCATACCACTATACATACACAACCAATTTTAATTACGACATGGACGTCATCAAACACAAACACAAGTCCACTAAACCTCAGGCTCTGATGCCAATTGTTGGTCCCTTTGGATCATCGTGATTTGTGTTTAACCCGTTTAATGATTACAAAGGGGGTTAGAAGATTTACCTTAATCGCTACGGTGCAAGCAATTCAAATCCACGATCTTCTATTGTATTCCCTTACTCCCTTGAACGAAGTGTGGCCTTCGATCCTCCAAGGTTTAGCCTCCAAGCTCTAGAATTCAGAACCCTTATTCTTGGAGACATAATGAGTATTTATAGGCTACAATAGGGATCAAGGAGTAAATTAGGTTGGGCCTTCTAATGATAACTTGGGCCAAGCCCTTTATCATTAATATTAATTAATTCCACTAAATAATTAATATTGCACCACCCACCTAATTCCGGTAATTTATTTAATTAATTAAATCGGCTCCTTTATTATTTGCTTATTAAATTCCCCATGTTTAAAATAGCGCATGCCCATTAATTAAATAAATTACTGATAATTCATTTAATTAATATCTTTTATCCTTGATTATCCACTCAACCTTTATTTAATTATGCCGGAATAAATCCACCTGCAGGGTTTCACATAATTAAATCTTTTTGAGCTTTCAAGGGGACATCATTAACCCGAATATTATCAGGACATGGATTCCTTCTATAAATAATATCCACCATGTATATAATTCCATCACCCAAAATATAATGATATAATTCAAAAGAATTATTTCATATATAAATCAAAGCTTGTAAATAATATACACGTGTCAATTAATTATATCCGGATTAAGAACCTAAGCATTAATAATAACATAGAATCTTAGCTCACCTTCTTAATCAGATTAAGGGAACAATTCTAAATTTGACCCTGTTCAATATACACAAAGTATACTAGTATTATTTAAAGTCAATATAAACTAATCTAAATAATACTACAGCCATACCAGTGGATTGTCCAACACCACCTGTGCTGTGAACCTTATCATATTATATAAACCGTATTTAACAATCTAATATTCTGTATCCCATTTGATACTAGGTTATCCACAATATATAAAATTAGACAACATGTAAACATTCAAATGATTCTCAATAAAACAGGCCAGAAATAAATGTATATACTTCAAATAAATATTTTCAGTATACCCCAACAATAACATGACCCAATACTATCCTAAAGCCCAATATAAATATCCTCATTTCTGGTCCATATGTGACATTCCCCACTTCTTCAAATCATCCTTGTCCTCAAGGATGAAGATAAGAGAATTCTGTAATTTCTCCATAACTTTGACATATAAACCTTCAAACTCTGTCAGCCTTGTCTGCTTTGTTTGCTTGTATTGGTACTTCTTCAATTCCTGCCTGCAAGCCACATAACTAAGCTCGCAAGTCAACTTGAACGCCTTGCCTTTTTTACTTCTCTGTTCCCCCAGTGAAGCTCCCATTAAGGCGTCATATTTGATCCAGTTGACAGCCTTCTTCTAGTAGTTTGAGGTCTTGGCATAAGTACCCAACTTATAATATGCATTGCCATCTTCCTGCCTTGTTTTCGCCATCACTTTATCACTCTTAATCAGAACTTGTTCTATGTCTGCTGCTGTCTCATTTGCATTAGTTTCGGCATCATACTTGAGCTTAGCAAAGATGTAATGTTTAAACTTGTTACAAGCATGACATATAAACTCAATTTTTTGTGCCTTCAAGCTGTATATGAACTGATCCTTTCCATTTACATCCTTGGAGTGGCCTTTGATGTTTACCAATAAATGATAAGTAGAGATGGAAGGGTTGATACCTGGTTTCTGCAATCCTCCCAGGTGGTCACGAGCTGAGATTACAGTTGTCACAGTAACTTTATCTAGTTTCAGGTCTTTGTCCTTAATCCTTTCCTTGTTCAGATTAATAATACAAACTGACTTCTTGTTTTGCTCATACCCGCCAGGATCAAAGACACGTACATTCTTATCAGCAATAATGCAGTACTTATCCAAACTATAAGCACTTGGAGTTGTTGCACGCTCTTTACTAATCTGCATCATCAATAAGCCATCCATAACAGCAACATAAGATACTTTTCTATTCTTTGGATCATTCACGTAGAGTTCTACATGGTCATATCTCCGACCGGAAAGTCACCAATGTCCTCATAATTGTTTCATTTCCTTCAGGTACTTGCTCAAGCAATATCCATCCCCCACCAAAAGCAAAATCAGTGAGCACTATTGTTAGACACTTTTCTTCCAATCGCATATCCTTAAACAACTACATAGCTTCATACCAACCATTATATAGAGAGAGCCTCTTTATCATAGTTGTACAAGTATCAGATTCTTTCTTAACAAAATCAAAGAATGTGTACTCAACAAACGTAACCTTAACGAGTGATTTATCAAACATTTTGCATGTCCTCATTGTGAATACATTATATTCATCAGCATTATCCCAACATTTCTCCATTTTTTGACTAAACGCTATGCATACTTTGTGTACTTTGGTCCAACCACTAACACCACTTATAGGCAGGATCTCACACAACACCACTGCTGAATTCTCAAACTTATGCTTGATGTAGAAACAAGTAATAGCATTTGCAATTGTCAGTTTAACCAACAGACCATATTTTGGTGAGCAAGCACGGATTTCTCGACCCTTCAACAAGGCCAAATATCTAATGTATGCAACCAACGGGGTAGAGGTAGTAAAGCAATCCACTCTAGGAACAACATTTTGAGACTTATAACAAAACCAATTAAATAATTCCTTATGCGTGAATGGTTTAATCGCATATGGAGTGAAAACATTCCAGTTAACAAATTCTTTTCGGGACACCTTATCAATCTGACCAGAAACATCAAATCCAATACCCTTCTCGAGCAACTCTGACTCACAAATATATTTGTTACTTTCTTCTAAAACCTGAAATTTACCACGCTTATCTTCATGAAGCTTATAAACCGTTTCCTTATCATTGTTAGTAAGTTCACTACCCAAAACTGGTGCCAAAACTCTCTCAATTGACTCGGTATGAAAACCAACAGAGTTAGGGGCATATAAGGGCTTCGCAAGAATTTGGATCATATAGACCTTCTCAGGAATTTCATCGAACATATGAGGGGCATATATTGCAGGTTGTGACACTATTAACGGTTTAAAATCCTCCTTATTAATGTCAATTAACTTCTCAACTCTACTCATACTGTCCAGGTTATCGAAAGATGAAACAGGAGTAAGTGTAATTGAATACGGTGTGTATTAGTACGGATGATAGAAATTAGGGTTTTGAAAGGGATTCGAAGAATATGGAGTGAAGGGAAAATCAAAGGAAACGTTACTCGCCATGTCCGAGAAATCATTGGCTCTGATACCATTTGTCATGATCATGACAATTTGAGTTTCAGAATTAAGCTAATAAAACAAGAAAAATGCAGGAAAGTAAATGCAGGGAAATAAAAGATAAAGTTAAACATTCATTTTCATTAATGATCTGAAAGATAGCACTATAATGCTATATATAATATCACTAGTAACATGTCTGGGTTTGCTCATTAATGGGCTAGCATAACATGATCCAATACTATCCTAAAGCCCAATATAAATATTCTCGTTTCTGGTCCATTTGTGACACCATCACTCCACTCACTAATTCATTACAAATCCTCAAAATCCAAACATTTTACCACCCAAATCAACATTTCAATCTTTTGAACACTCAATTAAATCAATTTGGCTCACAACAATTATCATCTTTTCGAGATGTAAAGCACTAATTGTTCACAACCTTAACAAACTAAATGATAACATTTGAAGAAAAAGATGTAACTCAAAGGTGTTTATTCGAAACGGCTATATAGAAGAAATTAAAAACCAAGTTGTACATTACAGATTCGTAACGATGTACGTTACATCGATTACATTTGGGTTACTAATATCTAACGGATGTAACGTACAACAGATTGACAATATGCATATGTGTTACATCTATGTGGGTATTTGGGGTATATTAAAATGAATAGCTTATAGCTTAAAAGCATAAATGTATATAAGTGATAAGTAGATCAATTTTATAAGTTAGTAGAGTGTTTGGTAGATTAAAACTTATAAATCAGTAGATATTTGGTAAATCAGAACTTATAAGTTAACTTTTTATTATTATTTTCAAAATATTTGTTTTTTAATATATATCAATGGATATCAATGGATAGATCTCGATGAGTAGAGAAATTTGATATATACATATCAATTTTATAATAAACGGATCAAAGGATATATGGTTTTGAAGATTTGAAGGATATTATATATTGCGTGTATCGAGAAATAAGAATAAGCTGGAAGTTGAATGTTAAGAATTCTCAACATTCAACTTATCAACATATAAGTTATAAGTTGAGCTAAAACTTAAATAGGCAAATACCCCGCATAAGCTCTTATGGGCTTATAAGCCATAAGCCACCAACTTTATGATAAGCCAAACAGCCCCTATGTAACCCGCGTTCTTAGCTAAATTGGTTGGTTAAAATGATATAAAATATTGATTATGTAAAATTTATTGAACCTATAAGGCGTTGGGTTCTGATGTTACTGTCTATAATGATTGGCTATTTTTTAAAAATGGTACGTTATTATTATTTCAAGTTGTTATAAATATAATATATTATTTTTTATGGTAATAAATTATGTGGAATCTTTTTACAGGTATTTAGAAGTTCTCCAAATATAGCCAACATCATGGGGTTGGCTAAACTTTTAGACAAGAGAAATGTGTGGTTGGAGTGGTGAATTTTTTACATATTCTTTATAATTTTTATTTATGATATCATTTATTTAATTTTATTTAAGGGTTTTAAAGGGTTGGAGGTGTCCTTAATGTTTAGTGGATATTTAAGATTAATTTTTTCAATTGAATTTTAAAAATTCAATTGTATTATTTATATTTGTGATTTGATTGTTATTATTGAAATTGTCATAACACTACTCCTCCGTATCCCACTTTCACAACCAAACTTATCACAAGCAGCTAGTGACGGTCATTTCACCCGCCCTGTCCGATCTCGATCCGATCCCCGCCCCGTTCAGATTGGGAATTCGAGGAATTTTTTGAGTTCGGGGCGGGGAAAATCGGGGATCGGGGATTAGGGGATCCCCACCCCGATCCCCGATTTTAATATTATTTTAAAATATATTTACTTCTGTATATAATTAAATAATTATAAGTAAATATATTAATATATTATTATTCTTTAATTTTTTAATTTATTTCATAGATTCAAAGTTTTAATAGTAAAATTTAAATTTAATTGTAATAATTTAATTATATCTTTTAACATAAATAAATATTAATTCGAAATGTTTTTTAGAAAATGTAATTGAATTCAAAATATATATTTTATATTACGATCTAACAAATTAATTTTATTAAAAAAATTATTAGATAATATAAAATTTACATTTTTAAAAATATTAAAAATCCCCGATTTTCCGCGGGGATCCCCGTTCGGGGCGGGGATTGGGGAGCAAAATATTCCCCGTTCGAGGATGGGGCGAGTTCGGGGAGCGGGTATGGGTTCGGGGAGTGGGGACGGGGATTGCACTCCCCGACCCAGAAGTGAACCGACGGCCATTCCTACAAGCAGCGACAAAATTACCATATGGGCCCAAACCCAGTACCGTCTTCCAGGTTTCCAACAAATCACCTTAAGAGCCTGTTTGGCAAAAGGTGCGGAAAGGAGAAAACAACTTTAAGTTGTTTTTGGGTTGTTTGGCCGTAGGAACTTTAAGTCCGCTTTAAGTTAAAAAACTGCTTTAAGTCATAAGTTCCATTTAGGTATTTTTGACTTACGGCTTATGACTTATCAATTTTTTTTTTTCACGATTCTTGATTCTTGTAAAGTTTAAATATTAATACTTTAAATTTTTTAAAGTCAAATTTCACTTTAAGTCAAAATTATTAAACCCCCATTTAATTTTAAGTAAAATTACCCAAACACTTTCATTCAACTTAAAGTAAACAACTTTACTTTCTCCTGTAAGTTAAAAACACATCCATTAAGTCAAAAATAACTTATTTTAAGCAATGCCAAACACCCTCTAAAACAAGCACAAATCGGTCAGAAATAACGAAAAATCACTAATGTTAGTTTACTAATCACTGATTTTTATATAATTCTCATTTGAGATCCTATATAGTCTAATATATAATAATATACGCAGACAAAACTCAAATTTATCGTGAAAAAAAGGTTTGATAAAAATTAGTTCTTTTTGCAATTCAGTGTAAACTACAATCACCATTTTGCATTTTGCTTTTTACTTGATAGAAAATGACAAAAATTAGTTCTTTTTTCAGAAGTAATCATTCCCAAATTTTTGATGGCTTTTATTAATCGGATATCCATTTTCTATTTAAAGATTCAAACATATTATTTCTTATACTTTTACGGGAACTTGTAATTTTTATAAAAGAAAAAAATAATCTAAATGGAATGAGATAGTAAGGTACAAAATAATACTTCAATTGTTTACATTTTTCAGGTGATGTCCGACATGTATTTTAAGGCATATTTTAAGAATGATTCCATTTTATGTATAAAAATTTATATACATAGCATTGAAAAATGTAAACAATTAAAAGAAACGAAATAAGTATTTTAGAGATGCTCTAAAATAGTAAAGAGAATTTACTATTTTTGTTTTGGGATTTATATTTTAGAGATGCTCTAAACTTAAGCCAATAGATGTATTTGTGTCTATTTTGAATCCTTGAATAATGTAAAGAGAAAAAGGATCCTGATACTCAGGAAACTTTCTTGGGATTTCCTTTGATATTTATTGGGCCCGCAGGGTTAATTAATAAAATTTTTAAGAAAAATTGAATTTACAAAAATGCACATCCATATTTATATATAAAATTATACTATCTTAAAGAAATTACCTGAGATATATCTCAAGTTCCCTAATGTAAAACTGAATATTTAAATACAAAATATAATAAGTTGACAGGTGTCATCATGCTGTCATATCTCTTCCCGTCAAAAATAAATAATAAAGATATAACAATAACACTAACAAAATTAGAAAGAAAAAAAAAAAAAAAATCTTTGCCACAATAATCTTAAATTTCAAATACATACTGAAGTCTTAACAATCTAATTACTAATCTTTAACCATATGCTAAATTATTACATTTCTATTTCTTTACATCTTTCATCATTTTCAGAAGTACCGACCTACGAATGCCCGTGGGAGTAGCCATAAGGCCTTTAACATGCAAAGACCTTTGCAACAGGAAGACAAAAGCATCAGTGGCAAGTTCATCATCCAAATCCATTTCATTTATAAAACCCCACAACTGCTCTCGAAATCTCTTGCCAGAATACCTATTGACTCATCCAAATTTGAACATCGTTCATCATCATTCTTTGATTTCTTTGGCCTCTTCAAGGAATGTAGAGAGTTGCTTTGAAACCTCGTTGGAGTATTATCATTAGAATCAGAACTATTATTATCATTGGAATCAGAACTATCATCAGTTGGAATGTCTTTACTTTTCAATTGTTGTCTTATCTTAGATGCAGTCATAGCAGAATCACCAGTAGCCCGATCATATCCAAACATCTCATGATAATGCCTAAATGGTTTCTTCACCCATTTTGCAGCTTCTCGTTTTGCCTTTGCCTGACAAAGAAAATGCAGTTATATCACAACTACGAGATACAAACACATATACACACAGAGATCACATGTCACGCAAAGCCTCAAAAAACCAAAAATCAAATTCTCATCCTATTTACACAGATTTAGAGCAATCTGGATTCAGACTTGTTCAAGCAGTACACTAGTATTTAATATGTCATCAAGTGGCTGATTCTCATCGCGGTAAGCATCTTGTGACTGAATGATACTACATAAAATCAGTAAACCCTCTTGTAGTGATAAAAATGTATTTTCTTCGTGCAGTTTGTTAGAAGTCTGACAGAAGCTACAGTGTAGTTCGGGAAATGTGCAGCTGTTCTAAGGATGAAAAGATATCCCAAATGAGCTATATGTGTGTATAACTTAAGATAGCCAAATACACAAAGTTTAACTTAAAAAAATGATTTCAATTCGAATTTTACAGAACACACACACACACATATACAAGGATAAGGATATGATTTAAAGATTTAGAGAAAGAGGAAAAATCTTGGCCAATATGGTTTATAAGAAACTAAGATTGATGTGCTTCCAAACACTCCTCATTAAAAGCAATGCAGTGCTAATTATTTCGATTAGATGTTACTCAATATCCTAAAATGAAGTTAAGTGTTTGCAGTTGCTTCAGCTTTTTGACGGATCATCAAGACAATTAAAAAACAAAAAATCAGCAACTACCATATATTTAAAACACATGCATGTGCCCCCACAAACTCGCACACATATATGAGAACTATAATTAATTTAAAATCTATGAAATAAAACACAACTATATTAGATCTACAACCTATATACTAGTAAACACAATAGGGACTCATACTAAAGAAAACAATAAACAGATTGTACCTGGCGGTTCTTCAAATATCCCAGAAATGAAGGAACATCAGGATATCTATATTCCTTCAAACAATGAGGTTGAAGGTGTCTTTGGAAGCAAATTATATCCCCATCCTGGATCTACAAAAAGATAGAACTTCTCTCAATATCGCGTGTTGTATACCACGCTGTGAAAGTACAATTTGCACTAATACGATCTGTACCTCACTTGATTGAAATGAAACTCTCTTGTCTAGGTAATCGCACCTGACACAGGGCTCGAATTTCACTTCCTGTACAAATTAAAAAATATAAGTTCGTATTTCCTATTATTTAGGTGTGTTCATTTCAGACATTAATGTTTCATTGCATAAATTTCCGGAGAAATCTACGCATGCACTTCCGTTAAATGATAGACTTTCTAGAATGAAAAGAGCCCTTTACACCGGTTAGTTTAAGCATTGTTTCTCGGTACAATTTATTTACAGAAAAATATCTTTGACAAAAATAAAAACAACGAAGATTAATGCTATTCACAAACTTTTATCTGGCCTTACAAACCTACATGAAGGCAACTGCATGAGAACAAAAATTATAGAAATCATAACGTAAAACATTAATAAGTATGAAAGCTTGTAATCAAACATTACATTTGATTATAACAAACTTGACCAGGTATATAAAAAATTTACTACCACAAAAGGAAAGGTGAAACATAACACACTGTTCCCGATGAAATAAATGAAAAACAAACTTCATAGAGATCAATTTCTTCATCAGGATGAAAACCAGCAAGTTCATTTATATTTCTTGTAATCTCAATAGGCGTTCCGGCACAATTCACAAAAAGATTACCAACATATCTAGAGAGCGGAAACAGAAAATAATGTTAGCACTAATAGAAGCTAAGTTTTAAGCTTTTTGGTTACTCCCAGCCTAGAAAGCAGGGGTTCTTGGGGATTTTTGGGTGCACGGGGATTCTTCCCTCACCCACAAGTGAGAGAAGATAATGTAAATACTTGAATACTTAATCGATTAACTATTTTAAAATGCATTAGTTGTGTTATTAAGTAATAATGATATGTATTATTGAGGATAAAGAACTTGATTAGTTGACTATTTAGTTTAATTTAAATGAAACTCTTGAAATACATACATAAAATGTATTTTAAATGTATTAATATTTTCCGAATCCCCCCCCCCACCCGAATCCCCATATTTTTAGATTTGCCGAATTTCCATATCCCCGCACGACGCACCCCCGTACCCGCACTCATGCTTCCCAGCTCCCATCCTACTCTGCCACTCTCCCATTTATACTTTGAAATCCTATTAACGGTATATACCAGTAAAGTTTTTATTACCTGAGCTCTGCTTTCTTAGGGTCGTAAAGCTTGAAGAAAAGAAGTATATCCCCCTTCCCTCTGCCAAGGGGTGGTATAAAGCACTGTTGCTGCAAAAAATTTATATAATGGAAAAGCAAGATAGAGGAAACAAGTATTCCAGAGCAAACACAATCAGTTCTCAATACAGTAAGACAATCTTACCAGCTCTGGCAGCTCTGGTACGACTTCCAAGAACAACTCAAGCTCTCCATTGCCAGCCTTATTAGAAACATGTCTCAACTTGCCGACCTGCATTTGCAGAAGTCGGAAGGTAGTCTACTTGCACATTACTTAAACTATAAAAAGTTTGGGCTTGTAGTGTTTCAGAAGAAAAATAAATGACCGCAAAACCTAAACTGATACTCCCCATACTTTCTTGGCGGCTTTACTTAAAAATATACTACTCCTTTTTTCTTTTTTTTTGCTAAATTAATATATATTAGAAAAGAGAATATACATAGGGGTTGACCCTTGGTCTATGACAAGCCATAGATGGATCTATCTAGAGACAATCTGAGAATATACTACTCCTTAAGAGTACTAATAATCAAACTAATGGACTAAGGCCTGTAACAATTGAGGCCCCTTCCATGGCTTTCACCTCTGTTCCCGTTTATAATAATTTATAATTTAGACCAACAAGCATTCATCCGACTTAACCAAAAACCGTTCAATAAAAGCACAAGAAAGTTATAAACGGGAAGAGAGGTGGAAGCAATGTAGAGATACTTCTACCAGCAAGACACTGCATCTCCAAGATTCCCCGTCCATGGTAGTCTTATTTTAGAAATCTCTTCTCCGTTTGTCACTGCCATCAACATTATTTCTTCGATTTAATAATTTATAATTTGCACTCGGTAATGTTTATTTCTCTATGAAGACTTTGAAATTGATAAAACCGTGTGTATACATAACACATGATACATGCCACACAAGAGTGTATATCCACTAGTGCACATGTGCTTCTGTGACGTGAACAATGCTATTATAACTAGCACACAAATGAAGAAAATGATATGTTCCTGAAATTTAGACTTGTGAGTATTGATGAAAACAACAAGAGTTTTGGTTTGTAAATCTTTGCAACCTGAATATCATGATATCATAACAAGTTGATAAACCAAGCAAACTCTAGTAGCTTACCATCTGGGCTTCCTCCCACGATGTCAAGCATCGATGGGGACGATATGTATGATTTTGCCGCTTTGAAAATAACCAGTAACGCTGTAATTGAACAAATATACCAAATTCTTTGGCAACTTCCTCCTACAAGTGGACAAGGTTTAGTATTCCTACATTGTAAATGTATCAGGCTATCACACAAAAATATAGGTTGGCCTAGGTCTGTAAGTACGCAAAAGTGGCCACATTTACACTAGCACATCAAGAAGCATTTAAAATAAAACTTTAATGAAGAAAAAAAGCCTGGTGTTTAGAAGCTCAAATATCAAATGTAATTCAAATTCCCCAGTACAAACTAATGATGAAGAGCATGACTGGGTTCGTGAATGTCAAACAAATTAATTTAGAAATCTCTCACAAGATTTATTTAGATAACAAATTAATAAATTGATTCAACAAGTAAAACTCTGTCTCTGTGTTTATATTCTGATTTATACTCTTTCTCCATATTTCTGATCTAATCTCTCTGTTTCTACCTCTAATCTTCTAAATCTCTTTGTTTATCTCATAGTTACAAGGGACGGGATTCGAATCGAAACGGGGCACGAAAACGGATACGTGGAAGGTTACATTAGGTGAATCCGGAACTACGGAACGTTTGGGTACGATGGAACGTAGGGGTTCGATACATCTTTATATTCAAAATAATTTTATAATTCATGTTTTGATTTTAATTGATATTTTATATTATTAATGGAAATAAACAGTAATTTTTAAAATACTAATTAAAATGGTACAACAATTTTAATGAAAAAATCAAAAGGTTTTAAATTCATTTTAGTAACTAACTTTTTTGAAAATAACTTTTGTACAATTATGAATTACTTTGGTCAAAGTATAAAGACTCAAATAAAAACATGAGGATTCAAATAAAATACTATAAAATATGTACAACATACATCGGGGACTTCAATTTACGTTATACATACATGTATACATATACATACAGCTGTTTTACTTTAACGGATATCGAGGCATCGTCTTCTTCCTTTTCTTCTTTTATCTCTCTCTTATATCTCTACAAGCTGCATCTTCTCAATCTTTCCTTCCTTTTTATCACGATTCAAGTCTGCTTTTCTTCTTTATCTTTGTTTTCCTTGGTTTTTTTCTTAAACACCTGTGTCACAACCGGTCGCCGGATGTAACGAATTGGACGCGAATCCCGGCGATCTGGGTCGGAATCGACCGTGTTCCGGGTCGAACAAACTGGTTCGGGATTCTCTGCCACGTCCCGCGTTCCTCGTAACTATGGTTTATCTGCTATATCTATACTGTTTTTCACCTAAATACACAGAGAACTACAAAACTATTCAGAAAACTTACTCATGAATCATCATCAATTTCTGATATAGTGCTGGTGCAATTAAAGCCCAACAGTGTATGAAGGCCATCCACAATGAATTTATTATTCCATGCCATTCAACTGACACCAACTCAAACAACTTTTTCACTGGCATTCCATACCATTCAACTGACACCAACTCAAACAACTTTTTCACTGGCTTTAGAAAGATCATGCCAGTAAAAGATGTCATGCTTATGTTTCCATGCGGAATCATGTTTCTGAAATGTAGATTTTATTCTTAATTAAAATTTAGTGCCTAATGACAATTCGGAGTAGAACGTTTGAGATGTGTGCAAAAATGGCGCTTGCAATAGCTATTCTCTGTCTCATGATGGGCGCTTCCACATATAACAAATAAATTAACGAAATCTAAGGTCCTACGTTTTCGCCAGTAAACATGGTGGTCAAAATGGTAAATACAGTTCCTAAAAGAGGAAAAAGTTTAATGAATAAGACTATGTTTGCTTGAAAGGAAAACAAAAGGCTCTGTGGTTCATATTTATGCAATATATGTTAATTTAATCCACATCTAAATTCAATAGACTGCTTTATCAACAACTAATCATCCTAAATACTCTACCTGATTGCAACACATGAAAATCACACGTACCTTGAGTTTAATAAAAGGCATATGCTTCTGAATACGAAACTGACTAACTTTTTTTGGGATCAACAAGATCAAAATGAATATCCTTTCCAATCTGCTGCAACAGGTCATCATCACAAGCAACCTAAAAGCTCCAGTTAATTGACTCAGTAAACAGCAATACAACATGCATATACAGGATGTAGGACAGGTCCGAGAAAGGGGTGAAAACAAGGATAAAATCCTATGCAAAATAAGAAAAAAAGATCTAAGCTAATATTTTTAGGGTATTTTCAAAGAAAAGAGAAAGAAAACATTTCAGTAAGATAAGAAGAATTAAGAATGATACAGCCAAACAATGAGACTATCTACTAGTGGGGCAGGACTAAACCAAACCGTTAACAATACAAAGAAAAGACTATCTATAGCTGAAACGACATCGTTTATCGTTATGTAATTTAGGGATTCCCTGCACCCCTACGACACCGTATTGTGCAATAACATTTCCCGCAACTCAATTAGGGTTTAACTTAGTCAAAACAAAAATCCTCCAATTTAGTTAATAATACATAATTGAATAAAGAAGATTACAATAATAAATTTATGTTTAGTGTGGATAAAGAAAGCAATAAGAGAGAGTATGATGACCTTGATAATTGTATAACGGAGTGCTGTTGCTCCACATCTTCTTTTATACTCCTGTTCTTCTTGTTCGTTAATCTGAAAATATCAAAATGTGTTATATTAATAAACACACACACACACACACACAATAAAAACACAGACAGCGAACTTGCCTTCAAATGTTCCGGTAATTTAGTAGCGACACGAAAATGTAGGGTTTATGTTTAGAGCTTGCGTTTCCTCATATTACCTCATGTAAGTTTCCCCAGGTTATTAAAAAATATATATATAAATAGAGTTATTTTTGTAAATACATGGGACATATTCACTTATTACAAAATTGTCACTAAAAAATTATATTAAAATCTCATGTAAGTTTCTTGAGTTCATCTCAGAAACATTATTCTCTTATGTTTATGATATGGGAACTGAATGATGGGAGGATTTAGAGCAATAAGTTTACTAGCTTATAATCCGGTTTATGCACGGATTTCTTTTAATATGTAATAAATAGCTTGTAACCCGGTTTATGCACGGATTTCTTTTAATATGTAATATAATTTTATTTAAATTTACATAATTTAATATAAATTTAATTAATGATGTACATGGTTTAAAATTTATAGTATAAAATTTTAAAAATAAGTATGTCGTTGATATAATTCGAACCTTAAAATTTTAGTAAATTAATTTAATTATATATATATATATATATATATATTTAATCATTAGATTTAACGGTTCTGATTTTTTACTAAAAATCTAATGGTCATTATTCGTAGTAGACGGATTTCTTTTATATTTTGTTAGTGATTAGAAGATATGGTGTGATATTTTTTGGTATATATTAATTATTGCAAGATTCTGTTTTAAATTAAAAGTTAACGTGTTTTAATTAGAAAAAAATATTATTGATTGGAAGATATGATATTTTAGATGTCTATAAAAAGTAATATCATCAATTAAAAGTAAACATTTTTTAATTAAAAAGGCAATCGGCTAATTATCATTAATCATATTATTTTATGATTTATTTTAATAATTAGGATGACCCGGCCGAAATTCGAACCGACAAACTTTCAATACCCGTGCGATGCATGGGTTTCTTTTATTATGTTATAAATTTTATTTAATAACTAAGGTGTATTTTTTTATTATGTTATAAATTTTATTTAATAAGTATGGTGTGATATTTTCTGGTATATATTAACGATTGTAAGATTAGTTTTAAATAAAAAAAAGGAAATGTGTTTTAATTCGAAAGAAATATTAATGATTGAAAGATATGATACGATTTATGTTTTTAGGCGTTTATAAAAGTTAATATCTTCAACTGAAAGTAAATGTGAGAAAGGTAATTGACTAATTACCATTGATTATATTACCCTCTTATGCTTATTATATATAAGGATATAATGATATGATTGATATTTTTAGGTGTTTATAAAAGGTAATATTTTCAACTGAAAGTAAATGTTAAAAAGGCAATCGACTAATTACCATTAATTATATTATGTTATTATTTATTTTAGTTGTTTTAATAGTACAGACATCGTATATATTTTTCTTTATAAAGAATATTAAATAAGTAAATTCACAAAGTACCAAAAAATAGGTATAAAAAAACATGTACCAAAACTTTTAATGTTTCGGCTAAAGTAAACGTGAAAAAGGCAATCAACTAATTATCATTGATTATATTACCCTCTTATGCTTATTATATATAAGTATATAATGATACGATTGATGTTTTTGGTGTTTATAAAAGGTAATATATTCAACTGAAAGTAAATGTGAAAAAAGCAATCGACTAATCACCATTAATTATATTATGTTATTATTTATTTTAGGTGTTTTAATAGTATAGATATCATATATATTTTTCTTTATAATGAAGTATAAATAAGTAAATTCACGAAGTACCAAAAAACATGTATTAAAACTTTTAATATTTTGGATAAAGTAAATGTGAAAAAGGCTATCGACTAATTACCCTCTTATGCTTATTATATATAAGGATATAACGATACAATTGATGCTTTTAAGTGTTTATAAAAGGTAATATTCAACTGAAAGTAGATGTGAAAAAGGCAATCGACTAATTACCATTAATTATATTACGTTATTATTTATTTTAGGTGTTTTAATCGATGTTCCAGAAATCGCTAGGTGGCCCAGGGTGGTCGTGGTACCGCCTAGCGCCTAATCGGGTAGGCGGGGATTAATCGGAGCATTAATCGGTTGTATTTAAATATTATCTTTAATATTTTTATTTATTAAATATTTTTGGCAAATATTATTGCCGATTTTTGAAATTTTCAACGTGTTTTGCCGATTTTTGACCGCCTCGGCCGATTTTTGACCGCCTAGACAGATTTTTTTTGCCGATTTTTAACAGATTTACACAAAAAATGTTTTTTTTGACCGCCTAGGCTCGAATCGGGGCGTTTTGGTGGCGCCTAGCGCCTAGACTGCCGCTTATGCCGATTTTTTCAACACTGGTTTTAATAGTATAAATATCGTATATATTTTCTTAATAATGAAGGATAAATAAGTAAATTCACGAATTACCAAAAAACAGGTACCAAAAAACATGTACCAAAACTTTTAATGTTTCGGCTATTATATAATAATACTAGCATATAGCCCGTGAAAAACACGGGTTACTTTTAATTTTCTAAAATTTGTTTATATTGTAATATAATATTATAAACATTAATTTTCATATATTATTGGAAGAATTCAAAACTTACATTTTTGTATATAATAATTTTTAGTATTAAATATAAAATAATATGTTGTTGGTGGGAATCGAACCTTGGACCTCTTTTATAATAATTTTTAGTATTATTATATCTAACGGTCACGATCTATTTGAGTTGATGATCAAACGGTTGTGGATGATGGATAACCAAAAATGGGGATAACCAAAAAAAGGGTCAACCAACCCGTCGCACGGGTTTCTTTTGATAGGTTATAAAATTTATTTAACATTATAATTATGTTTTTATATAATCCTTATTTTTAATAATTTTTTAATTTTAATTTATTATAAATTTATATAATGATATGCATGGTTTAAAATTTATTTTGTAAAATTCTAAATTAAAAATGACGTTGACGGGTTCAAACTTTGAATTTTTAGTAAATTAATTTAATCATATAATATGTCTTATTATTAGATCTAACGATTCTTATTTATTACTAAAAATAATTATTTGAATATATGGTGAGATATTTGGGGGTGTATATTAGTGATCGTAAATTAATTTTAATTGTAAAAGTAACGTGTTTTAATTACAAAAATTACTACTAAAAATAATTACGGAAAGATATGGTGTGATATTTTGGATATATATTAATTATTGTAATATTAGTTTTAAATTAAATGGTAAAATATTTTAATTAGAAGTAAAATCTTTAGAAAAAATGTGTAATTGAGTTGTTGAAGCAGAAAAAAGAGTTAAAGTAGAAGTTCAATAAGTTCAATGTGGATGAAGGAATTTTAATCGGAATATAATTACGTTAATATTAGTAATTAGCTTTTTCAGTTGTTTTTGTAATTTAATTATTTATTTTAATAATTAGGATAACCAAACCGAAAACCAAAACTTTCAAAATTTTCAATGTTTCGGTTTTAATATAATAGTATAGATAAATAGATTTACTTTTTCTTTATTGCCCCGGTTTGGATTGGTAAAAAGTTTATTAAAAAAATCTCAGATAATTATATTCAGCATACTAAAGATAAGTTAATACACTACTCCACTTTCATGGCCTATCCAAATTCCAATGATCCACTCCAAGTGATAATGCTATTATAGCTTTTGAAGTTAATCACTACATTCATAGACGAACTCAAGGTAAAACAGGGGTTGCCGGTTTGAAAATAGATATCTCTAAAGCGTACGATCGATTGGAGTGGAGTTTTTTTGGAGAGTATGCTTCGGAAATTTGGCTTTCATCCGGTTTGGATTGCAAGATTGTTAACCTATATAAATTCAGTCTCGTATTGTTTTGGAAAAGATGGTACAGTTTTTGGTGATGTTAAACCTCAAAGGGGATTGCGTCAAGGGGATCCGATTTCTCCTTACCTGTACATCCTTTGTGCTGAGGGGTTGACTGCTATGTTAAGAAGGCATGAAGAAGTGGGGTTGATTCATGGTTGTAAAATAGCAAGGGGTGCTCCAAGTGTTTCTCATCTCTTGTTTGCTGACGATTGTTATCTATTTTTTGAAGCAACACGGAGTGAAGCTCAGACAATGAAGAAAATTTTGAACAGATATGAGAAATGTTCAGGTCAGGCCATTAATTATGGAAAGTCAAGTATCATCTTTAGTCCAAACACAAGTAGGGAGGATAGAAATTGGATGTGTACCAGTTTGGGGGTGGAGGAAGTAGATAAGTCGGGCAAGTACTTGGGGATGCCTATGTCTGTAGGTAAAAACAAACGGGATGTGTTTGGTTTCTTGACTGAAAAGGTGGAACACAAGCTGCAGGGGTGGACTAATAAGGAGTTGTCTAAGCATGGTAAGCTCACTTTATTGAAAACAGTTGCGCAAACGGTTCCAAACTTTTGGATGTCGTTATTTTTTATTCCTAATAGTGTTTGTGATGATATTGAAAAGCTGATGAATGGATTTTGGTGGGGTAAGGGTTCATCTGGGAAGGGCATTCGATGGTGTTCTTGGGAGGGGATTAGTAATTCAAAAATGGCTGGGGGTCTTGGAGTTAAGAATTTGAATAAGTTTAATATCTCGATGTTAGCTAAGCAGGGATGGCGTCTCTTGAATAATTGTAACCCTCTTGTATCTGCCATTATGAAGGCTAAATACTATCCCAAAACGGATTTTCTGAATGCTGAGATTGGTGGGAGTCCCAGTTATATTTGGCGGAGTATTTTGGCCGCTAAAGAAATGCTGAAAGCTAGCTGTCGTAAAAGAATTGGGGATGGTGCTTCTACCTACGTTTGGAAGGTTCCCTGGTTGCCTGATGAGATAGATGGATGCGTTTCGACTGTTATGCCTGAGCAGCTCAGTGATATTAAAGTGTATAATTTATTGGATATGGAGGGGAGGAACTGGGATGATGAGGTTTTGAGGGACTTATTTAATGATAGGGATATTGATCTGATACAGAGAATTCCTATTCCTGTGACTCAACGTGATGATTCCTGGTTTTGGATAAGAGAGGAGGATGGTCATTTTTCAGTGCGTAGTTGTTATCGATGGCTTCAGGGAGAGCATGATAGTACTCATTCGTGTTTCTGGAAAAAGCTTTGGTCATTGTGTATGCCTGGTAAAGTGGCTAACTTTGTTTGGAGAGTCTGCAAGGGGTATTTACCAACAGCTGTGGCATTGATTTCGAAAAGGGTCAACATCAGTGAGAACTGTCCATGGTGCCATAGTGATAATGAAACAGAGATGCATGTTCTATTTCAATGTAACTTTGCAAGAACGGTTTGGCAGATTTCTGGGTTCCAGCTGGTAAATTTAATCATGTCTGAGGATACTGTGTTTGATGTTCTAAGAAGGGTGTTTGATAGTGTACAAAGAGACCAGTGTATAAGGTTCTGCTTGTTGTGTTGGAGTATATGGAATCGAAGGAACAAATGGGTGTGGGATAAAGTGAATGGCTCAGCTTTTGGAGTAAATGCAGCTGCAATGAATTTGCTAAATGACTGGAAGGAGGCTCAGGAAGCTCAGGTGAAACGGCATTCGACTAGCAGTGGTATAACTGATAAAAAATAGAGGAAGCCGCCTGATGATTGGGTTAAAATAAACGTTGATGCAACAGGAGCTTGTAATGGTTATGTGGGTTTTGGGTGTGTTATTCGGAATTCACAGGGGCAGTTCATGGCAGCAAGGTGTGGGCGAATCAAAGGGAACTGGAGCCCCAAGGAAGCAGAGGCATTAAGCTTGAAGGCAGCCATCATGTGGACTAAAAACCTGCAGCTGGACAATTGCATTTTCGAGACTGATTCGCAAAAATTGGCTTTGGCTTGTTATGGTGTCGAAGGGTGTGCTTACTTCAACACGATTGTGGGTGATTGTAAGCTATTGTTAAAGCACTTTAATCATGTGCTAGTTAAATTTGCTTTTAGGTCTGCGAATTGTGTGGCTCACGAATTAGCTCGAACTGCACATTCTATGTCTGACCTTGGAGAGTGGCATGTCACTCCTCCCGATTTTTTAGATCATGTACTCAGTTCTGATTTAATGGAGTAATGCAAGTACGTATTTTTCAAAAAAAAAATGACGTATCAGAAGTACGGGTTTCTTTTAATAAGTTATAAAATTTATTTAACATTATAATTATGTTTTTATATAATCCTTATTTTTAATAATTTTTTAATTTTAATTTAATATAAATTTATATAATAAAATGCATGGTTTAAAATTTATTTTGTAAAATTCTAAATTAAAAATGTCGTTGACGGGTTCGAACTTTGAATTTTTAGTAAATTAATTTAATCATATAATATATATTATTATTAGATCTAACGATTGTTATTTAATAATAAAAATAATGATTTGTATATATGGTGAGATATTTTTGGGCGTATATTAGTGATCTCAAGATTAATTTTAAATTAAAAAGTACTCCATGTTTTAATTACAAAAATTACTACTAAAAATAATTACAGAAAGATATGGTGTGATATTTTGGATATATATTAATTATTGTAATATTAGTTTTAAATTAAATGGTAAAGTGTTTTAATTAGAAGTAAAATCTTTAGAAAAAATGAATAATTGAGTTGTTGGAGCAGAAAAAAGAGTCCAGGTAGAAGTGGACGAAGGAATTTTAATCCGAATATAATTACATTAACATTAGTAATTAGTTTTTTGAGTTGTTTTTGTAATTTAATTATTTATTTTAATAATTAGGATAACCAAACCGAAAACCAAAACTTAGGATAACCAAACCGAAAACCAAAACTTTCAATGTTTCGGCTTTAATATAATAGTATAGATAGATAGATCTAAACGAAGACACGTCGTTGGTTTATTATTTTTATTTATTTATTAAACTAGTTGATAAAGCCGCGCTTCGCGGCGGCGTTACAATATTTTTAAAAAAATTCAATACATTTACGTTATATTATAATATCAATATTAAATTTTAGTAATTAAATAATCTTCTCTAATGAATCAATTTCTTGTTAAATACGATTCTTTTGATTGAGCCGCTCTCTCGTTAAAACTGAAATCCCAACTTTTTAACATATATTATAAATACTTATATAATATTTTTATCTATAAAATCGAACCGTAAAAATAAAAAAAAAAAAGTATGACTTCAGTATCAAATTCTAATAGCTAATACAATCTTTTCTAGCGAGTCGTCTTCCCGTTAAAGACGTTTCGAGCCACTCTTATTTGAAACTGAAATTCTAACTTCATTATATAAAGAGAGTAAATTCCAATTCTTATATTCTTAAACTTTCTAATATTTATGGAGTTTTAAAAGATGAAAATACATGTTATATTTTCTGTATATTATAGATATTCTTGTATTTATTTACAGTTTCCGCATTGGAATGTCTTTCTGTTATGTTAACATATAAAAAAAAAATTAAAATATGAAGACTTTTCGTTACGGAAATAGTATTGCATTTATGGATATATTTTTGTAATGCAAGTATAATTAACTTGTATAAAAAAGTTAAAATAAAGGATTTCTAGGAAAAAAGATGTACAGTTTTAAAAAATCGTATAAGACGTCTCCACCGTCCTCGTATTCTACTTCAAATAAAACATTTTATTTTATGTATTAATTATATATTTAAACATCTTTTATACGGTCTTATCTAATGAACCGCTTTCTTGTTAAACACAATTTTTACTATTGATTCGCTCTCTCGTTAAGACAAAAAACCTAACTTTTACATATATTACTTGTATGATAATGTTTATCCATAAAAATCAAATCCTAAAAATAAAATAAAATTTATAACATCATATGATATTTTAATAGCTAGTACAATATTTTATAGTGAGCCGTCTTCATGTTAAACACATTTCGAGGCGCTCTCGTTTGGGATCGAAATTCTAACTTCATTACATATTATTGATGATACTTATCTTACACAACAATTTTTTTTCTTGAAATCAAAACCTAAAAAATAGAGTGAATTCCAATTTATACTTTTTCTAGATTTTCTAAATTTTTTGGGGTTTTTAGAAAATGAAAACACATCTTATTTTCTTTTTATATTATAGATATTCATGTATTTATTTAGGATTCCTGCATGAGATTGTTCTTTTACTCATTGTTCTTTTATTATGTTAATACATTATTTTTTTCTTTTTAAATATAATGACTTTTTTCATGACAATAGTATTGGATTGCATGAGATTGTTCTTTTACTCATTGTTCTTTTATTATGTTAATACATTAATTCTTTTCTTTTTAAATACGATGACTTTTTTCATGACAATAGTATTGGATTGCATGAGATTGTTCTTTTACTCATTGTTCTTTTATTATGTTAATACATTAATTCTTTTCTTTTTAAATACGATGACATTTTTCATGACAATAGTATTGGATTTATGAATAAATTTTCCTAATATAAGTATAATTAAATTATATAAAAAATATATAATTTAGAAGATCGTACTTTCTATAAAATATTTAATTATATGTCTGCTCTATATATTTAAACACCCACTCTAGTTCTAGTAGAACTTTTATTTATAAATTCGAACTCTTATTCTCTATAAATTCGAACTCTTATTCTACTTCCAATAGAACTTTTAATCGTATGCCTTATAAATAATTATTATACTTC
This sequence comes from Saposhnikovia divaricata, assembly GCA_036435485.1. Taxonomy (NCBI): domain Eukaryota; kingdom Viridiplantae; phylum Streptophyta; class Magnoliopsida; order Apiales; family Apiaceae; genus Saposhnikovia; species Saposhnikovia divaricata. The sequence goes on along the minus strand of CM071594.1, from coordinate 127,862,512 downwards.
CAATAAAACTTCTAATCATATGTCTTCTCTATAAATTCGAACTCTTCTCCTTTATAAATTCGAACACCTATTCTACTTCAAATATGCTAATTAATATGTTTATATTTATTAGTGTCTAAAATTCTAGAAAATTAGAAAAATCGATTGAGACGATATTAGAGCGCCACCTAAACTCCCGCTATCCTCCATTATATATATATATATATATATATATATATATATATATATATATATATATATATATATATATATATATATATATATTGATTTAGTATTGTTTATTCGGTCTTTAAATTAAAATAGTACGAAAATATAAATAAGTATCAAAAAGTGAATTCTCTTGTTATATTTTGATTTTTGTCTTATAAAAATTTTTATGATAATTTATATATGATACTTTTATGGAAAGTTTAATTCAACATAGTCTTATCTTGAATATGGGGCACAGAGACAATAAAACATATTATAAACATAAAAAAAAAATAAGTCTATACTATTATATAAAAGCCGAAACATTAAAAGTTTGGTTGGTCGGTTGGTCCGTACCTATTTATTTTACTTATTTATCCTTACTTAATTACAGATCTACTAACTAATCAATTTCCTTCTTGCAATTTCCTTTTTCAGTTTAGACATATTACCTTTTCTAGTAACTAATCAATTTCTTTCTTGAGGTTAAACATATTATCTTTTCTCTTTTTCAAGAACTAAATAATTTCCTTTTTCTGGTAAAATGTAATATCCCTTTATATTTTATCTAACTAAAATTTCTCCTTTATTAATCAATTCCCTTATTCAAGGTAGACATATTACCTTTTCTATTTTTCAATAACTAAACAATTTCCTTTTCCAAGTAAAATTGAATATCTTTCACATTTTATTTAACTAAAATATTTCTTTTTTTTTAAAAAATAGTACGAGCAATTTTGTTTAATAAAATAGCATAATTATATTATCATTACTATTAACTAATCAATTATCTTTTTCACCCAAAACACGTTACCTTTTCTTTTTTCTCTAATTAACATCTCTCTTTTTCCAATTATATCATGAACACTTACCTTTTTCAGCCAAAACACGTTAACTTTTTTCTTTTCTCTTACTAAAAGCCTCTCTTTTTCCAATTATATCACAGATGTTTCTATTTAATAAAATAAAATAATAATATTATAATACTAATAATTAATCGATTACCTTTTCAGCTAAAACGTATCATCTTTTCTATTTTTTCTAATTAAATTTCCTTTTTTTCTAGAAATATCACGGGCAATATTAATTTCACATTTTCTAAAAACTATGAGCAATTTTATTTAGTAAAATGACATAAATAAATTATAATTATATAAGCTAATCAATTACCTTTTTCACATAAATCATGTCATCTTTTTAATTTTCACGTTACCTCTATTTTCTCTAACTAAAATCTCTCTTTTTCCAATAATATCAAGGGCGGTTTTATTTAATAAAATAAACTAATAATATTTTAATATTAATAATTAACCGATTATCTTTTTCAACTAAAATGTATCATCTTTCATATATTTTCTAACTAAAATCCTTCTTTTAAAAGAAATATCACGGACAATATTAATTTCTCCTTTTCGAAAAATATTATGTGCAATTGTATTTAGTAAATAAGGTAATTAAATTATAATTGCTATAAATTAATCAATTATCTTTTTCACCTTGAACATGTTTCCTTTTTAATTTTCTCCAACTAAATCCTATCTTTTTCTAATCATATCACATGCATTCTATTTAATAAAATAAAATAACAATTTTATAATTACCAATAATTAACCGATTGCCTTTTTGAACTAAAACCTAACATCTTTTCTATATTTTCTAACTAAAATCCTTCCACTTCTAGAAATATCACGGATAACATTTGTATAATTATTATCAAATCATCTCATATAATAATGTAAGCCTCCAAAATTCATTTTTTAAAAAATTAATTTAAATCAATGAAAAAATTCATATAATATTAAAATAAAAAAAATTCTTGCATCGCATACTATTATATTAAAGCCAAAAGATTGAAAGTTTGGTCGGTTTGGTTATCCTAATTATTAAAATAAATAATGACATAATATAATTAATGGTAATTAGCCATTACTATTTTCACATCTACTTTTAGTTGAAGATATTACATTTTATAAAAACATCAATCGTACCATATCTTCAAATCATTAATATTATCAATCGTACCATATCTTCAAATCATTAATATTTCATTTCTAACTAAAATACGTTATCTTTTTTTTTTTTAAAACTAATCTTACAATCATTAATATATACCCAAAAATATCACACCATATTTTCAATTATTACTAAAATATATTAAAAATCCCTATACGTTGTTTATAATAAGAAAATATTAGTATAATATGTAAATATGGGTATATTAAATTATATTAGATTAAATTGACAATTATATAAAAAAAATAATTGTACTATTAACTAAAATTTAATAAATACCTAAAATATCTTATTTTTTAATCAATTTAAAAGACGTTTACTTTTAATTGAACATATTATCCTTTATACACACCTAAAATATCATATCTTCCAATCATTAATATTTCTTTCCTAATTAAAACACGTTACCTTTTAATTTAAAACATAATTTTGCAATCATAATCTTCCAATCATTAATATTTTTTTTCTAATTAAATACACTACCTTTTAATTTAAAACATAAATTTACAATCATTAATGTCTACCCAAAAATATAAAATCATATTACCGTTAGATTTTTAGTCATTAATAAGAACAGTTAGATGTAATTATAAGGTATATTTAATGATTAAATTACTTTACTAAATATTCAAGGTTCGAATCCCGACATATTTAATTTAAAATTTTATTATATAAATTTTAAATCATGCAAATCAATTATTAAATTTACTTCAAATTTTATTAAATTCATATTAAAATAATTTTTAAAATTAATGATTATATAAAAATATAATTATAAAATTAAATAAAATTTATAACATATCAAAAGAAACCTGTGCATCGCACGGATTATAAGCTAGTACACATTATTTCTTGACCTATGAAATGCAAACAATATAGGAAATTATCAATTTTGTCGAGACTCTTGAATGGCCATGTTATTTAATTGAATGAGATTAATGTCTTTGAAGTATACATGGCCACGGTTCGTGAACCGCCGGTTCCGGTTCGTGAACCGCCGGTTCCGGTTCGTAAAAATCTTGAACCGGAACCTGAACCTTAACATGATATAAACCTTCGGTTCCGGTTCAGACGGTTCCGGTTCACGGTTCGATCCGGTTTTGACCCGGTTCAAGACCGGTTCCGGTTACGGTTTGAACCTTATAAATAAATAAATTCTTTATATTAAAAATATTGTTAAATTCATTTGTACTTTTTTAATTAAAAAACTAGTAAATATATTACAATAAATTTTATATGTTTTACAAGAATACAACAAACAATATAATTTATTACAATAATTTTTATAATCTATACTAACTCGAGCCATCTGATTCAGAGGTAGTAGGAATTGTAGTAGGATCTCCACAATATTCATCGGATGAGGATGATGAAGTGATGTTGGATTGTTTTCTTAATTCTGCTTTTTTCCAATCATTCACACAAACTTGTGTTTCTAAAGATTCGGGAGCCAATCTTGATCTTCTTGGATCCAAAATATTTCCTCCTATGCTGAATGTTTGTTCCACCGCAACGGTTGAGGCTGGAACCGCTAAAACTTGACTCGCAATTTTAGCAAGTGTAGGGAAAGTCCTCTTATGCCTTTTCCACCAAGCTAATATGTTAAAATCTAAATCTGTATCAAACTCAAAAATTGTTGTTAGATAAATTGTTGTTAGATAAGTGTAGGGAAAGTCCTCTTATGCCTTTTATAATTATATATATTTATAAAATATATATAATAAAACAAGAGAGTTGTGAATAGAATAAATAGAGAATGAGAGAATGAGAGAGTTTGAGTTGTAAATTATGAGTTAAGAATTTTAATATGTAAGGTATTTATAGGAAAAAAAAGAGCCGTTAATGTAACGTTTTTTTTTTATCAAACCGTTACATGTTAACGTTACATATTAACGTTATACTATTGTTTTTCATATCCTTTAATTAACCCCATTTTCAGTATGTTATGAACAAAGTAATTAAAATATTCAAAACTAAAAGCTATTCAAAACACAAAAGCAATAAGTGGGATCATTTTTGTAATAATGGCTAGCATGCATGGTTCAGTGCTGCTAAAAAAATTTAAAGTGTGTAAAAGTTGTTGAGGATGGGAAGTAAAGAAACGTATTTTATGTCACATTTACGGTGACGTGTAGAATGTGTCCCAGGACATGATTTCTTGCTTTGGAAAGGTGGCTAATAACAGCATATATTTATTTTCTGAATATCTTTTAATATCTGCCACCAACTACTACGCGGTTTGAACCGGCGGTTCGAACCGGCGGGTTTGAACCGGCGGTTAACCGACGGTTCACCGGTTTTCTATTAATACGAACTGTAACCTGAACCTTAAAAATAAAAAAACCGACGGTTTAGGTCCGGTTCCGGTTCGGGCCGGTTTTGACCGGTTTTGACCCGGTCCGGTCCGGTCCGGTTTCCGGTTCCGGTCCGGTTTGGCCATGTATACTTTGAAGGCTCCAAAAATGATCATGCTATGTTATCCATAAATTAACTCCGATAATTTAATTTTTTATTTAATTTTTACTTTATTAATTTGATAAAATAAAAACTTTTGTTTTCTTCGTTTGAATGGGTTTGCTTCTTTCTTTTTTCTTCTAAATTGAATGGTTAAATCAAATTCAACAGACCCCAAAGCAACTAAAATTAATTTCAATTATTTATTCAAACAAATTTAAAAATAAGTTGCATTTGGTTGTAGACATATTTTCAAAAAATAGTAAAATTGCAAAAACAAAACTTAAAAAAGTAGTATTTTAATTTGGTAATTTCTCTCAAAATAGTATAAATTATTTAAATACAAAATATAGTGTGGGTGTTTGGGGTATCTTAAAATGAGTAGGTTATGGCTTAAAAGCATAAATGTCATATAAGTGATAAGTAGATCAGCTCTTATAAGTTAGTAGAGTGTTTGGTAAATCAGAACTTATAAATCAATAGAGTGTTTGGTAAATCAGAATTTATAAGTTAATTTTTTTTTTATTTTCAAAATATTTGTTTTTTAATATATATTAATGGATATCAATAGATAGATCTCGATGAGTAGAGAAATTTGATATATACATATCAATTTTCTAATAAACGTATCAAAAAATATATAATTTTGAAAATTTGAAGGATATTAAATATTGCATGTATCGAGAAATAAGAATAAGTTGAAAGTTGAATGTTAAGAATACTCAACATTCAACTTATCAACATATATAAGTTATATAAGTTGGATTGACAAACACCTTTCATAAGCTCTTATGGACCTATAAGTCATAAGTTACCAACTTTAAGCGCCGGTAACTTGAATGGGGGCGTCGTGCCCTAAAATCTCCTCGAGTAAAATTGATTTAAAACAAATCTAGTAAATTACTTATTCATCCTAATTTAAATTATATGAGTAAGAAATGAAATAAAAATGATTGTTTTAATAAAAAAATTAAAATTCTTTAAATTTTAAATAAATTAGTTAAATATTTACCATATTTATTTTAAATTAAATTGATTATATCCAAATTTCTATATTTACACCTTTTATATATACTAGCTTTATACCCCATGCAATGCATGAGATGATTTATAAATATTATTAATTAATTTTTATATTAATATTTTTTAATTTTTTTGAAAGACTTACAAAGAAATGTTTGCAAATTTCATTAAATTGATGTTAATTATTTCATTCACATAATTTTAATATTTTATTTGTTGTTGTACTTTTTTACTTGAAAATTCATATTTTTCATATTTTAAAATTATTAAAATTATAATTTTTTATTGTTTACTCAATAACTTGGCTTTCTTTCATTTTATTTACATTGGTTAATTTAAGTTTCTACCTAATATTGTGATTATTTAATTCATGCATATAGTGTGAAATTGTGAATGCATTATATCCTATATATAATTGGCGTAAGGAATTTTACGTGATTTGATCGTTAGGGGCATATATGTCATTTCAAAAATATTATTAGTACATAAATTTTTAAATTAAATTATATAGAAATTAAAAGTATTATTAAAATGTACACCTTACTTCAAAAATTATGAACCTGGTTTATAGAGCTTATTTTGAAAATTTTCAGAAGAAAATCAAAAATTATGTCTGATATGGGCTGAAAATAAGTCCTGAAGACACATTTAATGTGGCATTAATTAGACCCAGCATGGTCCAGACGTGGGGCCCATTAATGAGGTCAAAATCCCTATTTTAATATTAATTTCGTAATTAATATTAAGGGTAATAAACAACTTAGCAATAATAATTAGATAAGGATACTATTCCTACCAGACTTAGCCTCCAAGGTACCCAATTCAATATGGAAACAGACTCCTACAAGGAAGGAGTCTAGAACCTTCCTCAAGGCGGTGGCTTGCCCACCAAGTATCCGAATCCTACCACGATTCTAAGGCTCCTACAGCCTATATAAAGGGCCAGACCCCTCATCTCAGAACTACGTTTTTTGGCTTGATTCTCAATAACGAGATACGTAGGCATTCTGTGAGGACCGATTAGTCTCGAACACGGAAACAGCCATTAAAGCTTGAAGCTCACCTTCCCTTGGCATTAAATACACACAAACCCTAATCGAAATTCGATAACTCGATTTTTATTCCACAACATTTGGCGCCGTGTGTGGGACGACAACATCAACCATGGTTCAAACACGAAGAACAATATCAACCTCGACTGAGGCCATACCCCTTAGCTCTGCTCCACCTGCCACCTCTGATCCGCTTATCACTACTGAAGAAGGACAATTACCCCCATCAACAGGGGGGATCATTCAACCTCTAGCCTGTCAACCCCCAGGGACGATTCCCCATGTTGAGGGAACTCTACCCGTGGTTGTCCATCAAAACCAAGAAGCAAGCCCTCTTCAGATGGTGGTTTCTCCTCTTGATAACGTTGATCGTACGCTACCCCCGGGAATATAGATCCACACCACGGATCTCCCCTTGAATACCAACCCGATGTATGGGCTGCCTAATTATCCCCCTCGACAAAAGGAACCTGGACCAAGCGATCACGCCTTACAGATCCGAGATCGAGAGTACGATGACTACTTCGGCCCTTATATTGATGATTCGACATCTGAGGATGACGATGATGATCGCGAAGAAGCCCCAAGGAGGCGACGTGCTAGTAGAGAACCTCGAAGAAGGTCCCAAAGAATCCATGATGGACCTCCACAAACGGCTGAGGAAAGGATTAAGGCTCATGAGGCTGAGATCCAAAGGATAAAGGATGATATTGCTAGGGAGCAAGCAATGCAAAGTCTGATTCGACCTCCTCCAGTGACAGGGAGGATTTCCATTATAAATCTGGAGAGGCCTTCAAGGAGACAGCGAAGGGCCGATGCCCCAACTGAAAAATCGACAAGGGTGGAGACCCCCAGAAGTAACCCCAAGGATCTGATACCACTTGGGGATCCTGATGATCCCACACCTCCGTTTACTGAAGAGGTGACGAATGCCCGCATCTCAAGGAAGTTCAAGATGCCGACGATTAAGGTTTATGATGGAACGGGCGACCCCGCAAACCATGTCAGGACATTCTTAAACGCACTGCTGCTGCAGCCTGCGAGCGATGCCTTAAAGTGTAGGGCATTCCCTCAAACCCTATCAGGCATGGCTCAAAGGTGGTATAGCCGCCTACCTGCAAACTCGATTGGCTTTTTTAAGGAGTTGAGCGCTGCCTTTGTCAGCTAGTTCATTAGTGGGAGAGTTCATGAAAAAAGTTCTACATCTCTCATGTATGTGGTGCAGGGGAAGAATGAGAATTTGAGGGATTATCTCAAGCGATTCACCAAGGAGACGTTGAATATCACTGATCTGGAAAATAAGGTGGCCATGGTAGCCCTGGAACATGGAACCACTGATCTCTTCTTTAAAAGGTCTTTGGCAAAACATCCTCCTGAAAACATGGCCGAGCTCCAACGAAGGGCCGACAAGTATATCAAGGTTGAGGATAGCATGAAGAAGGAAATCGCAGGAGGCAATGGCAAGGGTTCCAGCGACTCAAAGAAACGAAAGCAAGAGCAAGAGTACGACGCTAGGGACAAGTATCCCCGGACTAGCAAGGATTCTGAGTCACCACCAAAGAAGGGTTTGGGACCGAGATTTTCTGATTATGCAAGGCTGAACGCTCCTAGGAGTCAAATCTTGTTAGATATTGAGAAGGATAAATACTTTCGATGGCCGAAGCCACTTAGGGGTGATCCCGCAAAGAGAAACAAGGAGCAATACTGTAGATACCACCGTGATGTGGGGCATGATACAGATGATTGTAGGCAGTTGAAAGATGAGATTGAGTTCTTGATCTGAAAGGGAAAGCTGAGCAGGTTCACGAAGGGTGATGATCGTGGAACCCAAAGAAGGGACTATGACAGAAGAGACAATGACAGAAGGGATAACGATCGTGATCGTGATCGTAATCCACAGCCCCGAGGTCCAGTTATTAACATGATTTGGGGAGGCCCGACAGCGGCCGGTACGACTCGAAACTCTCGAAAGGCGTATGCCAGAGAAGTGATGCACATCGTGGGGGAAGCCCCAAAACGTGCTAGGACTGAAATAGCCATTGGATTTGATGATTCAGACCTCGAAGGGGTGAAGTTCCCCCATGACGACCCGTTGGTCATAACTCCTGTGATTGGAAACTCGGAGGTGAAATGAGTCTTTATAGATAATGGAGCTTCTGTTGATATCTTGTTTCATGACGCGTTTGTGAAGATGGGGTACACCGATTTCCAATTGACCCCGACCAACATGCCAATCTACGGATTTAATGGAGTTGAGTCCAAGGTTTAAGGAACTATTCAGTTACCCATGACAATTGGACAAAAACCTAAAGAGGCTACTCAGATGCTGAATTTCCTTGTGATCAAGGCATCCTCGACTTATAACGCGATCCTGGGAAGGACTGGACTTCATGCATTCAAGGTTGTTGCCTCCACATATCACATGAAGATTAAGTTTCCAACCAGGAATGCTGTTGGAGAACAAAAGGGTGATCAGAAGATGGCAAGAAGTTGTTATGTGTCCACATTAAGAGCTGATAGAATCGGGGGGCAGGTACTTCCGATCGAAGACATGGATGTCCGTGGTGATGATGAACATCGAGGGAAGCCAGCAGAGGACTTAATCCCCATTCCTCTGGAGCTAAGCGAACCTGAGAAAGTAACTTATATAGGAGCCTCTTTGAAGGAACCCCTGAAGGGAAAGTTGATAGAATTCTTGCAAGAAAATAGAGATGTGTTTGCTTGTACGGTAACTGATATGCCAGGGATTGATCCCCAACTCATAACTCACAGATTGAATGTCGATCCTAACCGGAAGACAATACAGTAGAAGAAGAGGAACTTTGCACCTGAAAGGCAAGAGGCCATAAAGCAAGAAGTTGATAAGCTCTTAGAGGCTGGGTTTGTTGAAGAAATTCAGTTTCCCGAATGGTTGGCTAACCCTGTGATGGTCAAGAAAGCAAATGGGAAGTGGAGGATGTGTATAGACTTCACTGATTTGAATGATGCATCTCCGAAGGACTGTTTTTCCCTGCCGAGGATAGACATGCTGATAGACGCCACAGCTGGACATGAGATGTTGAGCTTCATGGATGGGTTCAGCGGCTACAATCAGATTAAGATGCACAAGGATGATATCCCAAAGGTATCTTTCATAACTGACTTTGGTGTTTTTTGCTACCTTGTTATGGCTTTTGGTCTAAAGAATGCAGGAGCTACCTATCAACGACTGGTGAATAAGATATTCACCCATCTGATTGGAAAAACCATGGAGGTCTATGTTGACGACATGTTAGTCAAGAGCTTGTTCAAGGCAGACCACATTAAGCACCTCAGAGAGGCATTCGAAGTGCTGAGGCACCACAAGATGATGTTGAATCCAGCCAAGTGTGCTTTTGGTGTTGGATCTGGAAAATTCTTAGGTTTAATGGTTTCAAAGAGAGGCATAGAGGCCAACCCTGACAAGATCAAGGCGATCTTAGATATGGGACCGCCACGCTCTATAAGAGATGTGCAGAAGTTGACAGGCCGGGTAGCGGCTTTAGGAAGATTCATCTCCAAGTCTGGTTATAAATGCTTGCCTTTCTTTCAGGCATTGAAGAAGGTGAAAAATTTTGAGTGGACCCCTAAGAGCCAAGAGGCCTTTGAACAACTGAAGAAGTACATGGCTGAAGCCCCGTTGCTGGCCAAACCTAGTCCCGGGGAGACTCTTTATCTATACCTGGCGGTATCTGAGCAAGCGTTGAGCGCCGTTCTCATTCGAGAAGAGAAGAAGGTCCAGAAACCTATCTATTATGTGAGCAAGGTGTTGCACGGGGCTGAGTTGAATTACTCTCCCATTGAGAAGTTTGCCTTGGCATTGATAACAGCCTCGAGGAAGCTACGACCGTACTTCCAGGCACATAAGATTGAAGTCCTGACGGACCAACAGTTGAGGAACATATTGCATAGCCCGAAGGCTAGTGGAAGGCTAATCAAGTGGGTGATTGAACTTGGAGAATTTGACATCACGTATAAACCTCGAACAGCCATTAAGGCTCAGGCATTGGCTGACTTCGTGGTTGAATGCACCATTAACAACCAAGAAGTCGGGGGGCAGGAGATTATAACTACCCCTGGGAAAGAGGATAAAGATGAAGAGCTTAGGCCTGATCTGAAGGAGTATTGGGTGCTCTATTTTGATGGAGCATCAAAAACAAAATCTAGTGGTGCAGGTGTGGTTTTATAAAGCCCCGATGGGTTCATGGTGGAGTATGCTTTGAAGTTGGACTTTCCGACAACCAACAACGAAGCTGAGTATGAAGCCTTGATAGCCGGTTTAGGCTTGGCCAGAATCATGAGGGTCAAAAATCTCAAAGTATGTGGGGATTCAAGACTAGTGGTATCACAAGTAAATGGTGTATTCGAGGCCAAGGATGAAACTATTGTGAAGTATTTGAGAGTTTTGAAGGCAGTGATGACTCAGTTTGATGAGTGTTATGTGGAACATATTCCGAGAGAGGAGAACGTTAAGGCCGATGCCCTGTCCAAGTTCGCTTCTTCTGAGATAGAAAATTACGCGGGAAGTGTTTACTTTCAGGTCTTGAAGGCCCCGACCATCAACTCAAAATTGGTGGCACCGATTGATGTAGGAAGCTATTGGATAGATCCTATCAAAGCTCACCTCGAAACCGGATAGCTCCCTAACAATGCCCAGGAGGCACGAAAGCTATCAGTGAGAGCATAGATATGCCTTGATTGAAGGCGTCCTTTACAAAAGGTCTTTTGTCATCCCATACTTGAAGTGTTTGAGGCCCCAAGAGGCAAGGGAAGCTTTGGAAGAAGTTCGTGAAGGTATCTGTGGGCAGCACTTGGGGGGCAGAGCCCTAGCTCACAAAATAACTCGTTTGGGATTCTACTGGCCAGAGATGTTGGCCGATGCACAGAGCTATGTCAAGCGGTGCGATAGATGCCAGAAGCACGCTCCGATAGTAAGGCAGCAGCCTGAGATGTTAACGTCGATTATCTCCCCTATTCCATTCGCAATGTGGGGAATGGATATACTTGGTCCTTTCCCCTAGCTTCAGCACAAAGGAAGTTTCTGATAGTTTCCATCGACTACTTCACTAAGTGGATTGAGGCTAGGCCTTTGGCCAAAATAACCACCAAGCAAGTTTCCCAGTTCTTTTGGGAGAACATCATTTACAGATATGGGATCCCTCGAGTCCTTCTGACGGATAATGGGACACAGTTTAACAATGAAGAATTTAAGAAGTACTGCGAGGAAAATGCCATTGAGCTTCGTTTTACTTCAGTAGCACATCCGCAAGCAAATGGACAGGCAGAGGTCACCAATCGAATCATCCTTGATGGACTGAAGAAGAGGGTCGAACTTTCTAGGAACACTTGGGTGGACGAGCTATTGCCTATACTATGGGCATATCGTACCACCTGTAAAGTATCAACTAGAGCAACCCCGTTCTTGTTGGCTTACGGAGCCGAGGCAGTTGTGCCCCTTGAGATTATGCATGCATCACCTCGGGTTGAATCATATGAACCAGAAGTTAATAAAGAGGGCATGAGACTCGCTCTTGACCTAATTGATGAGGTTAGGGATGAAGTAAATGCCAGGAATGCAGAGCATCAGAAGAGAGCATCTTTCTACTAAAATTTAAGGGTTAAGGAGAGGTTCTTTCGACAAGGCAACTTGGTTCTAAGGAAAATAGAAGCTTCTGGAGTTGGACAGAAAAGAAAGCTAGCCCCTAACTGGGAAGGGCCGTATCGAGTCAAGAAGACACTAGGATGAGGATCCTACAAGTTGGAGACACTAGATGGGAACGAAGTGCCACAAACTTGGCATGCTTTGAACCTGAAGATTTATTATGTGTGAGCTATCCATGTACGGATTTAGCTTTCTATCTATTTATTAGGAGAAGTAGAAATAAGGTTCGATGAAACCATTCCAGGGCCTAGTGCCCTGAGTAGGACAGTAGTATTACATATGTAAGGGTTAAACCCACTTCGATTTATTAATGCAAGTTTGTCTTCCATTCTATGATTTTGATTATGTACCAAGCACCCATTGAGTGTGAGTTTAGAAAATAATTGAACATATGAATGAGGAAAGCAAATGCATAAATAAAGTGCCCTGAAGGGCTAAGTTTTAAATTACAAACCACGAATAAAAGTTAAGTCCCGAAGGACCTTGATTTAAAACTAAAAAGACAAAGCCACATATGGCTGTGAAGGCCATGCAAGGCCCTTGATCAAAGACATCTACTCCTCGGAGGACTCCTCTACCACTTCTTGCTCTTCTCCCTCCTCCTCTCCGTCCCCCTCTTCTTCATCTCCCTCCTCTTCGGAGCCCTCATCGTCATCATCTTCGGCTTCTGTTTCCATAGGTTGCGCCACTCCCCTCTTCACCACGTCCCCTTCTTTATCTGAAGTCTCAGCCGAGGAGTTGGGTCTAATCCGAAGTTTTTTTCCAGGAAAAGATCGTCTCACGGTCGCCTCCCTCTCCGACATGGCCTTTTTCCCAGCTGAACGGGAAGAGGTCGAACTGGAGCTAACAACATTGGCCGCCTTCCTCAAACCAGAACCAGAAGGACGGTGACTATACCCGGAGCCCAATGCATGATCCCCGTGACTTCCGACAGCAGCAGCCTAGTTAGGGCAAGGGAAGTCTGCTGGATTCACCATCGAAGGGTACTTGTGGCTGACAGCGCCAACAGCTTTGTTCCACCCAACGGACATGTTAAAGGGCCGCATCTCATCATCATGATCATCTATAAACTTGGTAAAAGTTCTGACCTATGGTAGGCATCAATCACCTTGTCAGCATCGGAGGATTTCTTCTTGGTAAGTGAGTGAAGTTTCTTTTGGTAAGACAGGCTACTTGCCTCAGCTCGAGCAACCTTGGAGTTTAGGTCTTGAACTTGTTCTTTGAACCGTGCTTGCTCATTCAGCAGTTCCACATTGCTATCCCTATGGGCTCGGCCTTGACGGGTGGCGGATTGAAGATAAGCATTTGCCTGCAATAAAGAAATAGGTAAGGCACTTAACAAAAAACTGGGCAAACAAGAACATCAAGTGCATAATTTGGTACCTGATAAAGAGCCTGAGCTCCAAGGCACTCAGATTCGTCAATCTTATCCCCCGCAGTAACTGTCAGGAGATCAGGAGCAGTGATAGAGAGCCTGGACCAGGCCAAGGCTAAGGAAGAACTTCCCAAGATAGAGTCCTGCTCACAAATACCCCAATCCGGAGTGAATGGAACTCTAGTACCTTCAGCGGCGTTCCGGGACCTCTTCCCCCCTTGGGAACATCCCTCCAAGAACGTAGGAACCTTTCGATCAGTAGGATTCAGTTGCTCTTCCGTTTTCTTTGTCATTCGTTTGGTAACATGTGGCTGATTCTCGGGACGACTGTCCAAGTCCTCAGCAGCTGAGACAAAAAAAGAAAGAGATATCGGAATAAGAATAAACATAGTTCATGATAAAGTAACGAAGAAAAATTACCCTCAAAAGAAAGAATGCTTAAGCCGGCTTCGATAAGCTTCTTCTCTATCATAATAGTTTTGTAATGGGTGCGACCATCATCAGCAAGCAATCTATCTCTGTTTAGCAATTCTTCATGGTTAAGATCACACACGAAGTGCGAACTATCCTCCACATATCCAAACCTCTCAACGAAAAACTGACCCCAGTCACCGCCTTGCCATTCCAAAACAACAAACTCTCTATCCCAGAGATGATGGGAGCCAGGAAAGGAGAAAGAGTTTACTATATGAGGAAGATTACTTTGAAGTTGGAAGTTAATCCGTCCTGCCTTAGAATCAGAAGAGTTTTTCACTGAGAAGATGCTCCTAAACATTGTTGTGCTCAGAGGGATCTTTAATTCCCGGCACCTCAACATGAAAATAATGAGGAACCTCCATGAATTTGGGTATAGCTGGCAAGGATGAACTTGGAGCTCCGCTAAGAACCTGATAATGAATGGATGGACGGGGAACCTCAACCCCGCTTCTAAGGCGCCTTTATAAACGCAGATCCTTTCGGGATGCCAATTGTAAGTTCTATCCCCAGGGCTTGGAAGGCAAACTTTGATCACACTTGGAAACAATACTTGATTTCAATCATCTCTACATCCTTTCTCTTTAACTTGCAAGGACTATGAAAGGCATCTAAATCTGAAATATTGGGGAATGATTCTCCCATAGTGTTTAACAAATCTAATGTAGACTCGAATCGACGCTTAATATATTTATGAGGCATGAGTTTTAGTTTACCTTTCATGGTTCTCGCCATGGTCCTCTTCCTGAAGGCTTCCTCCATGGAGATCTGGGGGGCAGATGTATGCTTGTCGGCCATACTGAACTTGAAGCTTGAAATTGAAGCTTGAACTTGAAGCTTGAAAACTAGAGAACTTGAAGACTTGAGAAAAGTTTGAGAAATGAAGAAGTGAATAAAAATGAAGGATACTCCCCTCCTTTTATAAGAAAAGGATGACCTGCTACCTCAGGTTGAAATGCAGCCCGGTTCGCGTTTACAGGTCAAGTATCGATAAAATATGAAAAAGGAGCAAAAACTATCTGTTATAGATGGAAAGATTCGTTACAACTCATGACATTCTGGAAAAGAAATGGAGAATTTAAGTGAATATCCGGAAAGACATTTCACCAGAGCAATCAGTTGAGCTTTGGAAGCTAAGCGTGCTTAAGAAAGGATAATCAAGAAATTAGTCCTAAATGCGGGATTAGTAATGCTAATTGATGTGTAAAATTATGTCTAACCGCAAGCGCACGGTATCAATTGTAGTAGATACTAGCAAATACGGGTCGAATCCTCAAGGAGACAGTTTCAATTTCAATTCAATGGTTATCAATTGTTTCTAGTCACAAACGATTAGTTGAGAATTTTGTTAACTACTAAAGCAAATTTAACAAGGTTTTATTTCAATTAATTAAGGGATCTAGGGCAATTCAGGTTCACCATGTTTACACCAACCAAATAACAAAGGTATAGCTTATCAATGGGATAAAATAATTAGAGCAATGGTTAAACTTTTCCAAGTATTAACACTCTCAGAAATCCGATGATGTTTTCACACTCACCTTCAATTCCGCTAATTGTATGTAAGCCTCTAGTAGTAAAATCTTTCGATCTATTACTCCTATTGCAATCAATTAATCTATGATATTGCGCAATTACACAAATTAAGAATTAACACATATCAATTAGAATTACTCTTTACCCATCAATTCACTAATCAAATTAAACCCAAATCATGGTGCAAACATGGCTTCCCCTAATACCCTAGAATTAAACTACTCACTCATGGTAGAAGTAAAAGCAATAAGAATAATGAAAGAAGCCATGTAAAACATATAATAATAAAACAAGAGAATAAAGAATACCTCAAACTTTGTATTAACGAAGAACAATGAAGATCCAAATTAAGCTAAGTGCTTACAAAGGAAGAGATAGAGAGAGAAAAACCAAAACCCTAGCTTTTGTAAAAATACGTATGTATATGTCTATCTATCTTTCTATCACGTTTTCTCTTCCTTTTATAATAAAACCCCTTAATAAAATCTGATATCTATCTCCTAATAAAAGTATTTTTAATATCCTAATCAATTTACAAAAAGATATCCATAATTGAATAGGATTTTCTTGTAAAATTCGTCACAAATTTTGCTCCTCTGTTTCTGGGCTCTTCCAGTTGGATTTTGCTTACTGGACCACCTCTGAATTAAAGATAATTCCCTAAGCTTCGCGTGGACAGTAATTTCGTCAAATTCTGACTTCTGGAACTCAAGATATGGCCAAAACAGTGTTAAACAGCCCGTGCAGCCCAATAATACGAATTTTCTCCTATTTTATCTCCAAAATAGCTCTTTTTGCTCCAAATCCTTCCAAGTTATGAATTCTTTATTTCCTACAATAAAACAATCAAATCTATTAAATAAAAATCCAAATCAATGCAAAACACAATAAATATGAGAATAAAATCATCTAAAATATATATAAAAATATATTCTATCAAACATCCCCACACTTAGCATTTGCACGTCCTCGGGCAAATAAGTGAAATAAAAACTAAGTCCTAACAAACATCACTTTCGTAGATGACACAATTGCATTGAGCATATGCAACAAGCCGTTAAACCCCTAGGCAGCCCTAGTAGGACGAGTGTTGTCTCGTGAGGGTTTATAGTGAATGTACCCACAAAATTCATCTAACCATGCAAAAGATCAATGCTAACACGACACCACACACACAAGTCCTCTCATGCCACATCTACTTAAGAATCAAAGTAAACATACGATGTCTTGGTGTCGAAAGTGCAAGTATTCACGTAGTCTACTCAACCAA
Organism: Saposhnikovia divaricata; assembly: GCA_036435485.1. Lineage (NCBI taxonomy): Eukaryota > Viridiplantae > Streptophyta > Magnoliopsida > Apiales > Apiaceae > Saposhnikovia > Saposhnikovia divaricata. The sequence continues at coordinate 127,845,446 of CM071594.1, read as the reverse complement.
CATGCAGAAGGTCATAAAAATTCATGTCAAGTGTAAAAATCGTTGGTAATCATGCTAAGCCCACAAGAAACACATCTTTAAGTCTAAACCTGGGATCTCCTATGCCAAAACAAGTAATAACTCACCTTTCACTCAAAAACGAATATTCACTCAAGAACAAGGTTAAGTGTATCACTCAATTCCAACAAAATCATAAACACAACTTGACACTCGCAATCAATCTCACTTTCAACACAACATACATCACTGATGACAATCAAAAGGTCTTTATTTGGGTTGTAACGTGGGCTAGGGACCAGGTATGTCAAGTAAAGCTAAAACAGGTTAAAATGCCAAAAACTAGTACCCAACAATAATCATTATTCAATTCCCTTTCTATTAAAACCACAAATACTTCCCCACACTTGGATTTTTCAATAACCCTTATAACTTGACTAGTCGAATGAAGAAGGATCATACAAACATAAGAATGCTCTCAAATTTATTTATTTTTTTCTTTTTTTTTCTATTTTTTTCCTTTTTTCTTTTTTCTGTTTTTTTTCTTTTGAGAGCTAAGGAATAAGCACAATGATCCATAGATATTTTTATGAATTTCGACTAACAAGCATCAACCAAAATCAATATTCCCCAATGGTATGATCATCAATAACCCCCCTTTTATGAACACCTTATTACTCCCTTAAGCACAATACTAGCCTTTGACAATTTAGGTTCAAATTCAATGTAAGGCCAATAGAATAAAAAGGATAATGGCAAGTAATGTGGTGTGTCACCGAAAGAATAGGATTAAGCTCAACAGGTTAACTAATTGATCATGTTTAAAAGGTGTGGAAATATATATGGGAAATACGAGGTTAAACCTAAGTGCCTTTATCATCTCATCATCAAGTAATGTCATGCATTTCAAGAAAGATCTCAAGTAAGTGCTAGCAATGCAAACAACATGTGGACACTCAAGCAAACGAAAAATCATGCAAAATATATGCATATAGGCTCAAAACTCGCTTGGTGTGACAAAACATAATCAATCCCAGGTAACAAGACTCTCTAACGCACCTACTTGTACTCAAAGCATGGAAACCAAGTCATCTTGCACATATTCATGTCATTCTAATCACTTACTACATTCAATTAAGTCTACCAGTTTCAACTTGCTAGTGAAAGTGTGTGCACAAGAACAAAGCACGTCACTTCTCATACAAAAGCATCCATAAACACAAGATTCCTACGCATGCATGGGTGTATCAAGCAAAATACAACAACTAATCAAATTGCATGGCTAGAGTTATTTTTGGTATTTTTCAATTTTTTTATTTTTTTTTGAATTTTTTTTAAAATTTCTCTTAACATTGAGAACCCTTCCCCACACTTAAGCGGTTCATTGTCCCCAATGAACTAATGAACAAGATACAAAACTACAACTAAAAACAAAATAAAACTACACTAAAAAGAAAAGAAAGAAAACTCCCCTGGAATCAAGTTGTCGGATGTGAAAATCACCCCTCATTCGCTTATGAGCCACCCACTAATCATATGAACCAACCCAACAAATTTTTTCTCGCAAAAATCCCCTTTCCGTAGCAATTAGTCTCACATCAACCGATTAAATTTAACCTCCACCGTCGAAAATTAAAATTTCCGAATATTAGCACTATCTCTCCCATGCTTACGAGCCAAAATAATCAATACCAAACTCATAAGAAGCTCCACCAAAAATTACCAAGCAATATCACACCAAAAATACCCCAATATATCAAGAATAATATAAATCCCAATTTACAAGAACACAAATTCGCAATTAAAATAAATTTGGAGAGAAGAAATAAACCCACTACGAATTGGAGAGGTGAACTTGCAATTAATTCCTCTTTAGAATTGAATTTTTGGAGATTTAAAGAAAACAGAAGAGGAATTGGATTTGTATGGAAAGGTGTGTATATATATATAAGATGATGGAGAGATTTGATACAAAATTTAGAGTGCATGAGAGATTTAGGAGTGTTGGATTTGATTTAGAATAGATATAAGAATTAGGGTTTGAAAGAATTTGAGTTAGAATAGGTTTGGGTGGGTTTGTATGATGAAAAACAACAATTTTCGGGGAAAAATAAAAAAAAAAAAAAAAAAATCTGGGCAGAAGGGTGTAACGCAGCCGCAGGCTGCGTTACAGGGGGGCAGACTGCGCGGGGTTCAGTAACGCAGGCGCAGCCTGCGTTACAGGGTCGCAGACTGCGCTTCAGGCAGTAACGCAGGCGCAGCCTGCGTTACAGGGGTGCTGCCTGCGAAAAAATCACTGTTTTGCTTTTTTTTTTTTTTTTTAATACAACACTCTTTTTCTTTTTTTTTTTTTTTTTTTTTTTCACAAATGCATGGGTTGCCTCCCATGAAGCGCTTTTGTTTAACGTCGTTGGCTCGACTCAGCTGGTTCAGATCTCCGTGGAGGGGTTGTCAAGATAAATCACTTCCATCTTCCCTACGAATGCACCATCCACATATAATTTAAGGCGTTGACCGTTGACCTTAAATTTTGTTCCGTCTCGTCCCATAATTTCAATAGCACCATAAAATTTGACTTCGGTGACGGTAAAAGGTCCCGACCATCTTGATTTGAGTTTCCCGGGAAAAAGTCGAAGTCTAGAATTGAACAACAACACCTTGTCACCAACCTGAAAATCTCTCCTCTGAATCATCTTATCATGCATCTGCTTCGTTCTCTCCTTGTAAAGCCGAGAATTGTCATAAGCATCAAATCGAAGCTCATCTAACTCATTAAGTTGAAGAAATCTCGCTTGCCCCGCAGCCTTCAAATCCATGTTGAGTTCTTTTATAGCCCAAAAGGCGCGATGTTCCAATTCCACTGGCAAGTGACATGCTTTACCATAGATCAATCGATAAGGAGTGGTGCCTATAGGTGTCTTATATGCCGTCCGATAAGCCCACAAAGCATCATCTAGCTTCAAATACCAATCTTTCCTTGACTTTGCAACCATTTTCTCCAAAATGCTTTTGATTTGTCGGTTAGAAACCTCCACTTGGCCACTTGTTTGGGGGTGATATGCAAGAGCAACCTTGTGAGTAACGCCATATTTCTTCAACAAAGTTTCAAACTGACGATGGCGAAAATGAGAACCACCATCGCTTATCACTGTTCTAGGAACTCCAAATCGTGGGAAGATAATATTCTTGAAAAGCTTCATAACTACCTTGGAATCATTTGTTACCGATCCAATTGCTTCAACCCACTTGGACACATAATCGACAGCGACTAAGATGTATCTCATCCCACAAGAACTTGGGAAGGGTCCCATAAAATCAACACCCCATACGTCAAATATCTCGACCTCAAGAATACCGGTTTGAGGCATCTCATGGCGTTTAGAAATATTACCCGTCCTTTGACATGCATCACACGCCAAACAGAAAACACGAGCATCCTTAAATAGAGACGGCCAAAAGAAACCGGATTGAAGTACTTTAGCAGCGGTTTTGGAAGGACCATGGTGACCTCCACATGCGAGAGAATGACAATGCTTGAGAATGTCATGTACTTCGAACTCAGGAACACATCTACGAAAGATTCCATCAGCACACTTTCGATACAAGAAAGGGTCATCCCAAAAATATTGTTTAGCATCGTGATAAAACCTCTTTCTTTGCTGATAAGTCAATTCTGGAGGGTGAGATCCACTAACACAGAAATTTGCAAAATCTGCATACCAGGGAGTTTGAGTAGCAACCGAAAACAGGTGATCATCTGGAAAAGAATCGTCAATAGGAGTACTTGACGCAATATCAGATTTGAAACGCAATCGTGAGAGATGATCCGCAACTACATTCTCAGCACCCTTCTTGTCTTTGATTTCCAAGTCAAACTCTTGAAGTAAAAGAATCCAACGAATAAGCCTTGGCTTTGCTTCTTTCTTCGCCAACAGATACTTAAGTGCCGAATGATCAGTGTGAACAATGACTTTGGAGCCAATGAGATAGGCCCGGAATTTGTCAAGAGCGTAGACCACAGCTAGAAGTTCCTTCTCGGTTGTAGCATAATTGACTTGAGCTTCATCCAAGGTTTTACTTGCATAGTAGATAGCGTGCAATACCTTGTCTTTCCTTTGACCGAGAACTGCTCCAACTGCATAATCACTTGCATCACACATGATTTCAAATGGAAGGTTCCAATCTGGAGGTTGAATGATTGGTGCAGTTATCAAAGCTTCCTTAATCCTGTTAAAAGACTCCAAACAAGCATCAGTAAACACAAAGGTGGCATCCTTAAGCAACAATTGAGTGAGGGGTTTTGAAATTTTTGAAAAATCTTTTATAAAACGCCGATAAAAACCCGCATGACCAAGGAAACTCCTCACTCCCTTGACATTAACAGGAGGAGGAAGTTTCTCAATCACCTCAATTTTTGCTTTATCAACCTGGATGCCACGTTCAGAAATCAAATGCCCAAGTACCACTCCTTCATTGACCATGAAGTGGCACTTTTCCCAATTCAAAACCAAATTCACCTCTTCACAACGTTTAAGCACTTTAGAAAGATTATGCAGACATACATCAAAATCAGACCCATAAACACTGAAATCATCCATAAATACTTCCATGATAGACTCTATGAAATCAGAAAATATGGCAGTCATGCAACGCTGAAAAGTAGCAGGGGCATTGCACAAACCAAAAGGCACTCTACGATATGCAAAGGTACCATATGGGCAAGTAAATGTAGTCTTTTCTTGGTCATCAGGATGTATAGGGATCTGAAAGAACCCTGAATATCCGTCTAAATAGCAAAAGTACTTATGCTTAGCAAGTCTTTCTAACATCTGATCAATGAAAGGGAGAGGGTAGTGGTCTTTCCTAGTAGAAGTATTTAACTTACGGTAATCTATGCACATTCGCCAACCGGTGACAATTCGAGTGGGAATTAATTCATCTTTATCATTCTTAATTACCGTTGTTCCTCCTTTCTTAGGGACTACCTGAACTGGGCTTACCCATTTAGAATCAGAAATCGGGTAAATGATGCCCGCATCTAACAATTTCAAAACTTCTTTTTTAACAACCTCTTGCATGTTAGGGTTCAAGCGACGTTGTCCCTGTATGCAAGGCTTATGGTCATCATCTAAGTGAATTCTATGCATGCAAAAGTCTGGGCTAATCCCCGTAAGATCATCAATACTATACCCAATAGCTTTTCTATGCGCACGCAAAATAGTAAGAAGCTTAAAAATCTGGTTATCATCAAGACTAGAGCTAACAATCACAGGACAAGTCTTTTCATCATCAAGAAACACATATTTCAGATTAGATGGCAAAGGCTTTAACTCCATTTTCTTTACCTGAGGTTGACCACAAGAAGTGTTAGTGTTGGTTACCTCATAATTCGGATCAGCTGCACCGTCCAACTGAAGAATCAATGAATCGACTTCAGCATGTCCTTCTCCTTCTGAAGCTTCAAGCATGAGCACTGCTTCCAATGCATCATTCAATATAATCTGAGGCGTTTCATCTCGGACAATTCCATCTATAACATCGATCCTGCAGCAAGTATTCTCAAGCAAAGGGGATTTAAGAGCAGAGGTTAGAGTAAAAGTAATTTTATCATCACCAACGCTCAATGTGAGAGTCCCACTTTTAACATCAATAACAGCACCTGCAGTACAAAGAAATGGTCTACCTAAAATAATAGGTATTTGGCTGTCCTCTTCCATATCTAGAACTACAAAGTCTACAGGAATATAGAATTTTCCAACCCTAACAGGCACATCCTCTAAAATTCCAAGGGGATATTTTATTGAACGGTCTGCCATTTGCAAAGTCATCTGTGTACATTTTAATTCTCCCATATTTAGTTTTTGAAAAACCGAGAGAGGCATGACTGAGACGCTAGCGCCTAAATCACATAAAGCTTTATCAATGAACAATGCACCTAAATGACACGGGATCGAAAAACTACCAGGATCTTTAAGCTTAGGTGGAGACTTATTTTGTAAAACAGCACTGCACTCTTCAGTAAAAGCTACTGTCTCCACCTCACCAAAAGACCTTTTCTTAGTGAGAATATCCTTAAGAAACTTTGCATATGATGGAACTTGAGAAATTAAATCAGTGAAAGGAACTGTTACCTCAAGATTCTTGACAAGTGTCATGAACTTACCAAACTGCTGGTCCACCTTAGTTCTGTTCATCCTGCTAGGGAATGGGAGCTTTGGCACAAATGGTGGAGGAGCAACTGCAGTCTTTTCCTTGTCCTTTTTCTTGCTTTCCTCAGTTTCACCTTCGCTTGCATCTTCAACAACTTTCTCTACCTTGTCTTCCTCAGAATTCTCTTTTTCTTTCTCAGTAGGAACATCGTCAGTAGGCATTGGAGGAGCATCATATGTACGACCACTCCTAAGAGCAATGGCATTCACATTTTCCTTTGGCTGAGTTGGTTGGGCTGGTAGAGAGCCTTGTTGCCTTGTAGACGAAGAACTAGCCATTTGAGCAATCTGAGTTTCCAGCATCTTATTATGTATCTCCATCTGGTTCATCTTTGTTTGCATTTGTAACATTATCTTCATCATATCACCTTGATTATCAGCCTGTGCAGCTTGATTTGCTTGAGGAGCATAATTCTGAGGAGGCCTTTGGAATCCAGGGGGATTCATAGGTCCTTGCGGAGGCCTATACTGTTGCTGTGGAGGAGGCTGGTACGACTGCTGATATTGCTGCTGATTAGGAACATTTGTATTCTGAGCATTATTGTTCCTATATGAGAAATTCGGATGATCTTTCCAACCAGGATTATAAGTGTTGGAGTACGGATTGTACTGCTGCCTCTGTTGGAAAACATTTGCTTGCTCCATATGAAAATGTTGTGAATTTTGAGCATTGTATTGGCAATCGTTACCATAGTGGCCTTGGATGCCACAGACTTCACATACTGGATTATTCATTGGAGCTATTGATGACAGTGCATTGATACTCATAGGTTGTGTAGAGGGCTGAGATGTCTTCAATGAGTGGATCTCTTGAGTCAATGCAGCGAGTTGAGATGATAATAAAGAATAGGCATCCACTTCGAGTTTACCTCCTTTCTTGGTTGCTCTCGGATTACTGAAGTGATTGGCAGCCAAATTTGAGAGAAAAGCATGTGCATCATCAACTCCTTTGTCTAAAAACACACCACCCGCAGCATTATCAACCATCCCTTTTGTTTCCGGATCAAGACCATTGTAGAAGCGTTTAAGCAGAAACCACTTCTCAAGACCATGGTGAGGGCAAGCACGTTGATAATCCTTAAATCTATCCCAAGCATCCCGTAGAGATTCACCATAATCTTGCTTAAAACCCATCATCTTGTCGATCAAATCGTCGGTTCTGTTAGGAGGGAAGAACTCAGTTAAGAAAGCCTGAGCAATCTTATCCCACTCGGTCAGGTCAATATCATTCAACCATTTTTGAGCTTTGTCACGAAGAGAGAAACCGAACAACATGACTTTCAACTGGTCTGGAGTGACTCCCTGATGTTTAATTGTAGAACAGAGCTGTTGAAACCGTTGCAGATGATTTGTAGGGTCTTCGGAGGCAAGCCCAGCAAATTGATTCTGTTGGATCATCGTAAGCAAAGCAGGCTTGATCTCGAAATTTGCTGCTTGAATTGCTGGCATAACAAGGCCAGTAGGTACCCCACTCGGAGAGGGCTGTGAGTAGTTCTTCAAAGATTTGGGAAGGTCCGCCATCTCAATCTTTGGTTCAGATATCCTTTGCTGCTTCTCTTTCCTTTGTTGATCTATATATTGTTGACAAGTAATCCCAGAATCTGGACTAAGAGGAGTTGTATCCTCTTTCGCTTGATCTACTTTTGTTTGAGACCTGGTCTTGGGCATCAACAACTAAACAAGGAAAAGCAGTAAGATCGGTCTCAGTTGGAACAAGAGTTCCAAAGAGACAAGAGAAACAATTTAAAACAATCAAACTAAAATTAGAGAAACTAGGCGTCTCCCCGGCAGCGGCGCCAAAAACTTGATGTGTAAAATTATGTCTAACCGCAAGCGCACGGTATCAATTGTAGTAGATACTAGCAAATACGGGTCGAATCCTCAAGGAGACAGTTTCAATTTCAATTCAATGGTTATCAATTGTTTCTAGTCACAAACGATTAGTTGAGAATTTTGTTAACTACTAAAGCAAATTTAACAAGGTTTTATTTCAATTAATTAAGGGATCTAGGGCAATTCAGGTTCACCATGTTTACACCAACCAAATAACAAAGGTATAGCTTATCAATGGGATAAAATAATTAGAGCAATGGTTAAACTTTTCCAAGTATTAACACTCTCAGAAATCCGATGATGTTTTCACACTCACCTTCAATTCCGCTAATTGTATGTAAGCCTCTAGTAGTAAAATCTTTCGATCTATTACTCCTATTGCAATCAATTAATCTATGATATTGCGCAATTACACAAATTAAGAATTAACACATATCAATTAGAATTACTCTTTACCCATCAATTCACTAATCAAATTAAACCCAAATCATGGTGCAAACATGGCTTCCCCTAATACCCTAGAATTAAACTACTCACTCATGGTAGAAGTAAAAGCAATAAGAATAATGAAAGAAGCCATGTAAAACATATAATAATAAAACAAGAGAATAAAGAATACCTCAAACTTTGTATTAACGAAGAACAATGAAGATCCAAATTAAGCTAAGTGCTTACAAAGGAAGAGATAGAGAGAGAAAAACCAAAACCCTAGCTTTTGTAAAAATACGTATGTATATGTCTATCTATCTTTCTATCACGTTTTCTCTTCCTTTTATAATAAAACCCCTTAATAAAATCTGATATCTATCTCCTAATAAAAGTATTTTTAATATCCTAATCAATTTACAAAAAGATATCCATAATTGAATAGGATTTTCTTGTAAAATTCGTCACAAATTTTGCTCCTCTGTTTCTGGGCTCTTCCAGTTGGATTTTGCTTACTGGACCACCTCTGAATTAAAGATAATTCCCTAAGCTTCGCGTGGACAGTAATTTCGTCAAATTCTGACTTCTGGAACTCAAGATATGGCCAAAACAGTGTTAAACAGCCCGTGCAGCCCAATAATACGAATTTTCTCCTATTTTATCTCCAAAATAGCTCTTTTTGCTCCAAATCCTTCCAAGTTATGAATTCTTTATTTCCTACAATAAAACAATCAAATCTATTAAATAAAAATCCAAATCAATGCAAAACACAATAAATATGAGAATAAAATCATCTAAAATATATATAAAAATATATTCTATCACTAATCGAGGTTTTAAGTAAAACCTTAAATAAAAGTCATGAATGACCAAATTGATTAACTTTTGATGAAAGCTGATGTACGAATATTGATGTTGAAACTCGATATTGACGATCAAGGTCGATACTCAAGTTTGAGAATCAAAGGGAAGCCCATCGATCATCAAGTCGTGGTCATGCTGAGGACGACCGTCGAGTCTTCGTTCCAAACCCGCCGACTGGCTCCTGGCCGACCGGCTCACCGGGGAAGGCTCGGCCTCGTCGCGTCGAGGTTTTTGCTTCAAAAAAAAAATTTGGCCGATCGAGGAGTGGCCGACCGGCTCACCGGGGAAGCCCCGGCCGACCGGCGGTGGATGTCGAGATCGATATTTTGCTTCGACAAAAAAAAGGGTAAAAATTTTTGGCCGACCGACGTCGATCGTCGTTGTGGGTTTTCGCTTCAGCCGACTGGCTCTTGGCCGACTGGCCTCTCGCGGACGTCTCGGCCGACCGGCATTGATCCTCGAGATCGATATTTTGCTTCGACGAAAAAAAAAAAATTTGGCCGACTGGGTCCCGGCCGACCGACGATGGTTGTCGGTATGCATTTTTCGACCCGTCCAACTGACAGTGGTGATCGAGTCGGGATTTCACATTTTTTGTTTTTCCGTCTTGATGTTCAAGATCACTATTGAGATTGTTTTGAACAAAATAATCAAGTGGAAGTTGAAATTAAGAATTAGCACCTATTAGTGCCGATTAGCGCTGTTTAGTGCCGATTAAGCACCGTTTAGTGCCAATTAGCGCCGTCAGTGCCGTTTTATGCCGTCTAACGTCGTTTAACACTGTTTAAATGTTGTTTGAGGCTGATTAGCAATGTTTAGTGCTGTTTAGTGCCGTTTAACACTGTTTAGTGTCGTTCAACATCGTTGTAAATGCGTCGGTCGCTCCACACCTTACATTAAGACGATATTGTTGAATACTCGCGTAAAAGCAATAAACCCTGACCCAAGTCTCGAAAAGGCCATTAAAACTTCAAGAAAAACCTTATCAGTTTTCCTAGAAGTTGGGGGGCAAATTATATGGGCTGAAAATAAGCCCTATAGACACATTTAATGTGGCATTAATTAGACCCAGCATGGTCCAGACGTGGGGCCCATTAATGAGGTCAAAATCCCTATTTTAATATTAATTTCATAATTAATATTAAGGGTAATAAACAGCTCAGCAATAATAATCAGATAAGGATACTATTCCTACCAGACTTAGCCTCCAAGGTACCTAATTCAATATGGAAACAGACTCCTACAAGGAAGGAGTCTAGAACCTTCCTCAAGGCGGTGGCTTGCCCACCAAGTATCCGAATCCTACCACGATTCTAAGGCTCCTACAGCCTATATAAAGGGCCAGACCCCTCATCTCAGAACTACATTTTTTGGCTTGATTCTCAATAACGGGATACGTAGCCATTCTGTGAGGACCGATTAGTCTCGAACACGGAAATAGCCATTAAAGCTTGAAGCTCACCATCCCTTAGCATTAAATACACACAAACCCTAATCGCAATTCGATATCTCGATTTTTATTCCACAACAATGTCAAAATTTAAAAATTAATATCCCAAATATCACAAATAAAAAATATGATCCTTAATATCACGCAAAAACGCAAGTTAAACAATCATTTTCAAATAACGCCATGTTGTGTGGTGTTTTGTCATGGTTTTTACTTTTGTCTCATTTTCTATTTCATAAAAAAAGGAAAAAAAGCTGAAAACGTAACTTCAATGTTCATTAAAGTAAAATGTTTTATAAACTTGCCTTGTTGCTTCATGAAAACGCTAACCTAAACATTGTTTTCGTGGAAACGCAAAACAATTTTGCGTTAAATAGTTTATGTTAGGGGTTGGCAAAAAATTGAATTCAAACCGAAACCAAACCGAAACTGGCCAAAATCGAACCGAAAAAATCGAAACCGAAACCGAACCGGTGGTTGCGGTTTTGATTTTTAAAAAGCGAGACTTTCGGTTCCGGTTATAGGTTAAAACTGAACCGGTTAGAACCGAAACGATTATTAAAATAAATAAATAAATATTTAATTTATATGAATTTATATAATTTATGTATTCTTAAAATTAATAAATATATTATAACTTGAATTATAATTAAACTTCAAAACGATATATTTAGTCTTAAATCTCTATTATGATATGCATGGTTATAGACTATTTAAGGTATGTTTTAACATGTGATCAACAAATTATGATATAAGAATACTGTGAAATAGGTTACTAGATCTCCCTGTAACATGAGGTTATCATTGATCAACTCCAGGTTTCGGTCATTCAACCAGTTTCTGGTTGCGGACTCGCTATACTTTCTATCTTTTCCCATTATTATCTGATGGAGATGTTGAATGTTGTTGACTGGGTTAGGATCAGTTTAGCTGGATTTGGCACCATAGGTAATGTAAGTTGTTTAGAGTTGTTATTTTCCAAATGCAACAGCTAATTCTGGTACTGCCAGGGCTAGTCCGCTCCGCACTCCACAAACTTGCACACGGTCACAGACCAACGGGGAACAAATAAATACACTCAAATAATACACTGAAAGATTAAATCTAAGTTTTTTTAAGCATAATTTTTATTCAAGTTTATAATATTTTTATTTTTTTGCGGTTTTAAAACCGAAACCGATCCGAGGTTTTTGAAATCGAAACCGAAACCGATCGTTCAGTTGCGGTTGCGGTTTTCGATTTCCAAAACCGAAGATTTTCGGTTTCGGTTTCATCCAAAAACCGAACTGAACTGAACCGTGCTCTCCCCTAGTTTATGTCACTCAACATATACATGTATTACTGCTCTGCACGTAATCTATATTTACAACATGGTCCCAAATGCATAATAATCACCTAGCATCTATGAATTTGACACCTATTAACTTGGTTATGTTCATCCTAATTTATATAAATACATTCATATATGCACACAATCAGACACATCACTGAATTCGTCTGTTGTATTCGATAAAGAGTAAGAGCGCAACACGATACAAATACATTCCTATATGTATACAATCACATACACCACTAAACCTATTTGTATCATCTGTTGTATTTGATAAAAAGTAATAACACAACACCTCGTTTTTTGTGATATTTTGGACCATAATTTTGATTTGTGTCATTTGGGACCATTCACTTCAAATTTGTGTATTTGGGACCTTTTCTCTCACATTTTGTTGAGTATGAAATACACAATAAGAAAATATAGAAGGGGATGAATGTATTTTCAAACTATTATGAGTTTTCTTCATTTATGAACTTGTTTGAATTTGTTGTGTAAATGTATCTTTGAGTGTGTATGTTAAACAGATATGAAGTGCTGAATAAGAACACACAAACTCACTTTAAATCTAATATTTTATTATATTTGAAGTATGCTACAAACTGTGAATACAAGATGAGTATTCTCAGCATCATTTTTCTCATAGAGATATTACAATATGTTGCTATGAAAAACTTAGTAACTAAGAAAGTGAAGATGTGCACTTATAGAACATATGCATAGTCAACATTTATAAAACTCGTAACAGACAAACTATCTTTTCTAACTTGTCTATACTACTTTGGTGTGAGTTTGGGCGCCATGTGATATGACTTTGTTTCATGCTGACCAGGTCCACTTCTTCAGCTACGTTTCCTTGAATTTTTCTCTATCTTCTTTGTAGGCTTTTCCAGGTGCACTCTACAACAATTAGATGACTACAGGTGCCTTAGTTTGTGTAAATTTTCTGACTTCATGAGAATCTTCAGTAATTTGTCTTCTAAAAACACATTCGAGAATCAGCTAAGTACTTGATTCGAGAACTGCTTTAAATGGCTAGACACCTCTGAGTTCTCGAACAAAGACTTTTTGAGATATTGATTTACTTCTCGAATGAGTCTTTACTTCTTGAATTTTTGAGATGTCGAATAGCTTCTTGACTCATGGAATCTTAGAGTTGTCGAATGGCTTCTCGACTTCTGGAATCCTAGAGTTATCGAATGGCTTCTCGACTTATGCAATCCTTGAGTTGTTGAATGGCTTCTTGACTTATGGAATCCTTGAGATATCGAATATGACTTTGACTTGATTGACTCCTTGTGATCTCGAATGGGACTTTGACTTGTTGACTTCTTGAATTCTCGAATAAAGTCTTTGACATGTCGTAACCTTGAAAAATTGAATTGAGCTTTGACTTGTTGACTTCTTGAGATATCGAATAATGTCTTTGATATATCGAATTCTTAAGTTATCGATTTCTTGACTTTTCTTATAGAACTAATTACTTCTCGAATTTGTACTTAGGCAAATTTTCATGCTTTAACTTTAACTGTGTTTATTTCTTCAGTCTTGAGACACGATCCATAGATCTTCTTTCAAGCATTATTATATGACTTTTTGTACAACACAAAGATAAAGTTGATGCCCATTAATAAATACAATTTACAAGATATAAATCTAACTAGAGGGTTCCCCAGCTAAGAGGTCATATAATTAATACATGATATTACTTTGATGAAGTAGGCTTGTTATTATATGGTTACAGACATGCATCTATGACTAACACATTTGATTCATTAGTATGTACATGAAAGTCCTTGAAAGCTTCTGATTTGGGGTTTTGGCTAATGGGAAAAGTTCTAATTTCTAACGCAATAGAGCTCTAGTTAATCTGTTGTAAACTCAAATTGGCATGGGATAAGATCTTTTCCCTTAAGATTTTGGTCAAGAATTTAATAGATTCCTAAAGTCAAAGTCGGAGCATTTCATAGGGGGTTTGGGCCAATAATATATTGGTTAGATCGAGTTCTTGTAGTAATCAATTGTAAAGAAGGGAATGTAACAGTGACAAGTTTGTAACAAGTGCCATGACAAGTAATCATAATCTTCATGACAACTTTATGATCCAAAGAGTGTCGAAGGTCCTCTTGACTTTAAATTCATTACTGTTGATTTTGAAACTAATCTGGATAGTGGTAAAATGTCGAGTTTGATTTTAAATGCTCCATGTAGTGTCTCAAGATACGTTTCAATTATAAATGCATTAACACAATTCGAAAATATCATGTATGAAACTAAACTGCATGGTAAAAGCTTTTTCATTACCACACAACAATTAAAACCGAAAATGATCAATTCTTTCGAGCCTGTTGAATGTTCATGTTATATTGCTAATTGGACCATTTAATTTGCTGAATGAGTTTAATATCATTGGATATTGCTAAATGATCATGCTATATTACACATAATAACTTGGTTTCTTATTCAATTGTTTTTGTTAATTTTATAAAAAAACTTTTTTCTTTGTTAATTTTTTAAAAAACTTTTTCGTTTTTCTTTGTTTAAATGGGTTTGCTTTTGTTTACATCATTTACAAGTTAACTAGATACTGAGCCGCGCGACGCACGGCATTATAAAGTCATTTATGAGTTGTTGATTTATAGAATAGAATGTCAATACACTTCTTGTAATACCCTGATCTTATAAAAGTTTTACCACTTAGTATAGAACAACTAGATTAATCAGAAACTACAGATCAGTGTCTACATTCATTGACTAGGGACTACGAAATCATGGTCTAAAGATTAGAGTCTATAGACGTTCAGGGACTACTCAGACACCGATGATCTTGAAGCTGCAGAAACTGGAAAGTGCTATACTGTAGGATCAGATGTTTGGAAAACGGAAAGAAGTATGTGTTAGATTATATTTTATAATCTAATAATAATTATGGGCTTACAAATTAAAGACAATTATATTTAATGTTTATTCTATATTTGGACTTATTAAGTGGTCTTAAATAAAGAGTCCAATAACATCTTATTCGGTATGGGCTTTGTAATGTGTAATACCTAATAGTAATCTGATTAGGGTTAATGGGGTCTAATTAGAGTACTATATAAAGAACATGATAGGGTCTTGGTCCCCAAGGCTATTCACAACCTCTATTCCTCTATTCCCATCAGTCAGAGAGAGATACGGCTAGAGGCGAATCAAGTCTGTGGAAGATCAAGTCCCATAATCCGTATTCATATCTACAGTCATGGAATCAGGTATGCTTTCGTACTACAGTTATATCGTGTAACTTTCATAATATCGCTTAAGATGATCCGTGGTTATTTATTTAGATCTAATAATTGGTATCAAAGCCTATCTTATGTCGAGTTATTAGGGTGGATCATATATATTATATGATTTTTTTTTGTATCGATTATAGTAGTCCTAACATGCGTATTTATGTCAACCTGCATTATATTGTTCAAAATCGTGGTTTGCTGTTTTTGAATTGGTTAATTAGTATACGAAAGTTTATTTAAAGTGCCATGATTTGTTTTTGGTGGCTCTTGACAATGACAATATATCTATACGCACCTAGACTACACATACAGGAGATCATATGATTTCGGGATCGTGGGGCAGGACATATAATTTGATTTTTTTTATTATTTATGTATTTGAAATTCCATGATTCAATTTTCTTGGTTATGCACATAATCATGTTATTTGTTTAGTCTGTGTTAAATGATCGTCTTCACAAACGAATGGAATTCGGTTTGTTTCAATGAAACTGTATTAAGTTTTTTATATTTAATTAATATGATGTGATTGTAAATAAAATCAATTCCCCATAATGTTTCGGATTTTTGGATAGATTTTAGATTTTATTTACATTTATACGGATTTGGGCACATTTTTTTTAAGAAAGAAATTTTTTTTCTTGTCTTTTTATTTCGTGAATAAATGAGTTGAAGAAAAATATTGCCAAAGTGATATTTATGTGTAGATTTATTTATTTTGAAATAATAGGATGTGTATGTTTATTATTTATGCGTTACAATAATCGGCCCAAAGGAAGGTTATTTAATGGCCAAATAATGAATATACGTGCGGGAATAAATATGTAATAATTATAAATTTTTCATGTGAGTAATAAACCGGCCCAAAGGAAGGTTGCTTGACCGAATTTATTATTAATATTTGATTTCTGCGTGGAGAGTACCACTTGCAAATTAATATTTCTGTTCAAAGACTAAATATTAATGTTGTGCTAGGTATCTTGTTTGAATGGGTCCACACACTTTCGTATTTATATTCATGTTTTTTTTGTGTGCTGTTATGTATGCATATGACATGAATTTCCATTATGCGAGCTAATATTTTTTTTTTGTTCTAAATTGCTAGTTAATACATCTGCTGCTAATATAACTGCTAACATGAACTCCATTCCTGTGCTTAACGGCACAAACTTTAAGAGCTGGAAAGAGAACATTCTGTTAGTTCTCGGCTGCATGGATTTAGACTATGCTATAAGGAAAGAACAACCTCCTTCTCTTACGGATGAAAGTTCTAATACTGAGAAATTGAACTTTGAGAAGTGGGAGCGTTCGAATCGCTTAAGTCTAATGATGATTAAGCGCAGCATTCCTGAAGCATTCAGGGGCGGTGTGTCTAATGACTCCGATGAGGTATCTGTTAAGGATTTCCTTGATGAGCTTGAAAAGCGTTTTGCGAAAAACGAAAAGGCTGAGATAAGTAAGCTTTTGGCTGATCTTGTTCAGATGAGGTATAAAGCTAAAGGAAATATTCGTGAGTACATTATAGAGATGTCTAACATCGCTTCAAAACTTAAGGCACTAAAGCTTGACTTGTCTGATGACTTGCTTGTGCATTTGGTACTTATCTCTCTTCCTGCACAATACGGTCAATTTATAGTGAGTTATAATACTCAGAAGGATAAGTGGTCTCTGAATGAGCTCATTTCACATTGTGTGCAAGAGGAAGATAGATTGAAGCGTGAAAGATTGAATGTGCTCATGTTGTAACTACCTCAAAGGTTAATCACCGAAAGAGGACTAAAGATAAAAAGACAGCAGTGGGAAAATCACAGCCTAAGAAACAAAAGACTCAGGATCAAGCTGTTACTTGCTTCTTTTGTAAGAAATCTGGGCATGTGAAGAAGGATTGTCCCAAGTACGTTGCATGACGTATAAAGAAAAGTAGACTTTTCACCTTTGTCTGTTCTGAAGTTAATTTGACTTCTGTGCCTAGTAATACATGGTAGGTAGATTCTGGTGCTACTACTCACATAAGTATTTCTATGGAGGGTTGTTTTTTGGAGCCTAAGACCAAGTGATGCTGAAAGATTCATCAATGTGATGGCAATGCTGGAAGTGATGGCAATGCAGTTCCAGTTGAAGCAATTGGCACTTTTAAATTGTCTTTTGAGACTGGTCATTTTGTTGAATTAAGAGAGACTTATGTAGTACCATCATTTAGACGAAATTTGGTTTCTATTTCTGTTTTGGACAAATACGGTTACTCTTGTTCATTTGGAGATAATAAATTTAGTCTATTTCTTAATTCTTCTTTGGTTGCGACTGGTTCTTTGATTGATAATTTATACATGCTAAATACAATTGCTTCATATAATGAATCCTTGCAAACAACATCAAGAGGTACAAAACGAAAATTATCAAGAGAGGATTCCGCTATGTTATGGCATAAGCGCTTAGGACATATCTCTGAAGGGAGACTAGAGAGACTTGTGTCACATGGAATACTTGAATCTCTTGATTATTCAGACCTTAATGTATGCATTGAGTGTATTAAGGGTAAACAGACAAACATAAGGAAATTAAGTGCAAATAGGAGTAATGGTGTCTTACAGTTGATACATACTGATATATGTGGTCCATTCCCTAAAGCTTCTTGGAATGGTCAACAGTATTTTACACTTTTATAGACGACTATTCTCGATATGGGTACTTATATTTAATTCATGAAAAGTCACAAGATTTGGACGTGTTTAAAGTCTTCAAAGCCGAAGTTGAAAATCAGCTTCGTGAGAAGATTAAAGCTGTCAGATCTGATCATGGTGGTGAGTACTATGGTTGGTATGACGGATCCGGTGTACAACGTCCTGGACCTTTTGCTAAATTCCTAAAGGAATGCGGAATCGTCCCAAAATACACAATGCCTGGGCAACCACGCATGGATGGTGTTGCTGAGAGACAAAACAGAATGCTTAAGGACAGGGTAAGAAGTATGATTAGTCACTCTTCTTTACCAGAAGCACTCTGGGGAGATGCACTTAAGACTGCAGCCTACATACTAAATAGAGTACCTAGCAAAGCAGTAGCAAAAACCCCTTATGAATTGTGGACTTAGAAACCACTTAGTCTCAATCATTTACATGTGTGGGGTTGTCCAGCTGAGGCAAGGCCTTACAAGCTGCATGAAAATAAACTAGACTCAAGAACTGTTAGTTGCTATTTTGTTGGGTATCCTGAAAAAACAAAGGGTTTCAAGTTTTTTGATCCTTTGACAAAGTCTTTTTTCGAAACGGGAAATGCTAGATTTCTTGAGGATGTTGAGTTTGAGGGGGAAGATAAAGTCAGGGATGTTGTCTTAGAGAAAGAATCAGTTTCTTTGCCTCATGTAGTTCAAGACAACAATGTGGATATACCTGCACAGTTTCCTACTCAAAATCAAGATGATGCTCAAGAAGAGCAAACTCAACAAACTCAAGATGAAGTGCCACTTAGGCGATCCACTAAAGACAGAAGAAGTGCAATTTCGGATGATTATATTGTATTTCTTCAAGAGCATGAGTTTGACATAGGGATTATGGAAGATGATCCTATCAACTTCCAACAAGCCAAACGAAGTGCTAATAGTCAAAAGTTGTAAGAACCTAAAATTTCGGTAGAATTAAAACTTTTCCTATTATGATGAAGTGCATCAATGAATAGTGATTTGGTGGATGAATAGTGATTTTGAGGATTAAGAAAATTTTTCATGCCACCTATGTACGAGACGTAGTGTGGATATTCCGAAGTTATACTAGTAATCTACGGAGTAAATAAGTGTATGTAAATGCGATCGGAATTCAGAAATTCCAAATTCTATTTTCGTGTAATATTTGACCGAGCAGTGAATTATATATAAGTAATATCAAGAAATGAGATATTTAATTTGAGGAATTGAGGAGTTAATATTTTGGAATTTTATTATAAGTGATTTGAGAATTTGGAACGAAAACCACTGAGGAAGTGAAGCAAACGTTCTAGAAATCGATGAAACTTTACAACGAGATTAAGCGATCAAGCGAGCGAATCATGAATTGAGAATAGTAAATATTAGAAGTCCAAGGAAGGATATATTATGAGAGGAAAATGGAATTGAGAATAAAATCCTAGAGTTAAAGGAAATGAGAACAATTGAGAAAACGCGAGAATTTTTTTCTGAGATAAAGAGAAAATACAAAGAAAATTGGACACAACGATTGTTTGAGGTATTGGGCCACACTATTACAATGAAGTGTAACATATAAGTTGTAACAAATTGATTTAGTAAATATACAAGAAGGGAAGCCCCTTGGTGCAAATAAGAAAAGGAAGGAAGGACTTGGAAACAATATGTATAAAGCAAGGGACTTGCTTGCAATTATGGATGGATAAAGGTAATCCAAATGAACCAATGAGGAGATGACACCACATGGCAAGAAGATAAGATGCATCCAAGTGAAAATATCAAGCATTATTGATCACTTTATCACTTTAATCAAACAAAACAAACACCAAATACTCCATTCTGCCCAGCAGGAAAGGAGCTCACTAAAACGGGCCTAGAGACTTCATTACTCAATGAAATTTTTTGTTCTTTATATGGTTAGAAATCTGTGAAGACGCTCTACAACTTTCATTCAGGAGCCTCGACCAGGAAACGAGTGCAAGGGCTTCGTTTTGGTTGATCTTTGGGACGTGTTTTTCCAGTCAGGAAACTCACTTCCATGTTCTTGATTTCTTTGGTGAGATTGAAGATGGTGAGCATAGAGTAAGGCTTCCCCAAGGTTAACCAAGCTTGTTTGAGATTGTAAGAACATCAAGAAGGTATAAAACTCTAACCCCTCTTGGCCATGAATTATTTATGGTGTTTAATGTTAGATCCACGGATGCTAGTGTGAATATTGGACATATAAGTTATGGATGATGTAGATCTTGAGTTTAAGTGTTGTGGTTGTGATTTTTAAGCTTGTGGTTAGTGTATGTAACTCCATGTATGTTTTAAAGTATGATCTTGGTGGTTTAGATGATGGATGTGATGTGTATGTAAGATTCTTGAATGGATAAGTGATATAAGCATGCTGAGATTTTTCCAGGAACTTGAACTGTCTTGTAAGAGGGTTTTGAACCCCCAAATCTTGTCCCCTGAGGTCCTAATATATATTGTTGGAAAGGTATTTGAATGTAGTTTCCATAAATATAAGGTTAATGACTAGGTGATGTATAGATTTTGAGTTATGGCCTTAGAAGTGAAATGTGTTTCTGGATTCCGGACTGCACTAAGTGGTCCCCTTGTGAACCTTGTTTGAACCCCTAAAAATTTATTTAGGATCATGGAAAAATTAGAGAAGCTAGTAAATGCAGTGGGGAAGGCTACCCAAAAAGAATTTGATTAAAATATGTATTTTTTCAATTTTATAAAAATGTTGAAGTAAAATCCGCGCAAGTGAAAAACCACTTAGGAGGTTAGTTTAAAGTAGTTTTAAGAGTATTCACTTGAGTTTCGAGTTTGAGGAATAGATTTGAGTCGAATGGGTAAAGAATGTGATAATGTGATGACATGGTCATATAGGAGGGTTAGTGGGTCAAATGGTGGAGTCGCTAAGATGGCCTTGTATTCTTTAACACATTATGATTAAGTGGTGTTGCTAAGATACTGACGAGCAAATATTGGATATTTATAGATTGTCGCTCCACTCCACGAGCCCAACCACACCAACCTTCCCAAGGCAAGTTTTCCAACCCTAAGCATTTATTTTCAAAATATTATGTTCCTGATTCTACCTATGCAAGTTTACTTTTCAAAACCTACATATACAAGGACTTTCACTGTTGTGTTTGTAGTTTTCAATCATATCAAATGTTTATGTTTATCGAAGTATTGATGAAATTGAGATGTATAAGCACGTATATGTTTGCACCCCTTGAACTTAGATTGAAATGTTTTCTTCGGACAACGACTCTAGCAATAGAGGTCGTAGCGGTCCGTATATACTATTGACCGGGGAGCGGTATATTATTATATCGTAATTAAATTGCGAAAACCCGAAGGGTCATTCGGGGAGTATCGTATTCTCAAGTAATTATTTTTATATCTTCGTAAATACTCAAAATACCTATCTTGGATTAAAAGCTTATGTAATTAAATAATTATTTTATTAATTATTAATATTAAATCTTAAAATATCATTTATTAATTATTGTTCATTATTTTAAAGACAAAGCTAATCCAAGATACCTTTTGCACTTTCAAACTCGAACTCTTTCGAACTTAAAACATTTTCGAAAACCCCCGGTCAGGTTTGTTTCTTGTGTGATTTCAAGAATCATCGGTCGACTGATGTCGGACCTCAATTACTCTGTTTTCAATCAAAATCAAGTTTTCAAAGGAAAAAGAAAAAGGGACTCTGGCAGGTGTGGGAATCGTTGACGAACGATTCCCGGGATGTGTAAGCGGCCGTGAACCAGGCGGTCCATCAATTATTATTCCGGCCCAGGTGTTGCCGAAGGATGATTACGGATGTAGTTTTCATCGAGGGTGATTACGGATATAGTTTTCACCCGAGGATAGTTACGGATGTAGTTTCTATCCTTCTACCGGTAGAGAAGACCCGCGGATTATTGGACTTGGATGTGGCGACTGATCATCGTCAATCCCTGTCAGGTTTTTATGTTTTCTTCCAGTCCCATCCTCCACTTTGGAAAAATACTCAAACACTGCTTCTTGGGCCTAAGTGCCAAGTTGCCGATAGTGTGGCTTTTGATAAGAAAAATATTGACATCGTGCAGTATCTAGAATTGCAAGATTTTCTATAAAGATTGGCACGTGTTAGTGCACTCTTGCAATTATTTCAAAGAACGAAATGTTTTTGAATGAGAAACCTTCCAAGCTAATGGAAGGAAAGAGGTTTGCAAAGATGTATTCCCGGTACAGTATGTTAACCGTAGAGTGTTTTGTCGAAAATGATATACTCATATGTATATATTTTCAAACTTGAGATATATTGAAATGGGAACCTTATAAAGGGTTCATATGTTATTCTTAAAGCTCCTTAGTGAGTATAGATGTTTTATTCAAACTCGGACATATACATTGTCCAATTATGTTTTGAAATCTGAGATATCTACCCATATAGTTGGGAATGTTTTCGAAATAAACCACTTTATTATTTTACAAAATGGTGAACTTGCTGAGCATTATGTAGCTCATTCTTGCTTTATAAAAACTTTTCAGAAAGAGAAGAATTTGGCCGATTAACTCCGCACCAGCAGAAGAGGAGTAGAAGAATTACCCCGGAGATGATTTAGTTCCTGATAAATACTACAGAGTAAGTCTGATAGGTTTTCAACTGTAATAGTAAGACTTGTCTTCAAGTATAGTTGTATAAGTGGAAGTGCGTAAGACTCTGGATTGTACAGATGAATTGTAATATTTAGTGTTACTTTTGATTATCGTTTCTGAGGCTCTAACTTGTTTGTGCGTAAGATTGAGGTCTGGACGTATGTATTGTTGAGTTGTAAAGTTAATACAGGTATGATAGGTTGGATGATGATATGACGACCTGAATCTTTGACCTCAGATTTGGGGGCGTCACAGAAATGGTATCAGAGCGATAAGTTACAGTACTCAGAAACGAGAGTGTTGAGAGTTAAGTCTAAGTAGGAGAATGACATAAGAGATCGTAGTAAACTATTTATTGGACTACCGGAAGAGGTATCGGTGAGTAGAATGGACTGGAGTGTTTACTGGAGGTATTATACTAGGGTCGATAGAATCCTTAGAGACCTTCAGAATGATGGATAGAGGTTTGAGAGTCGTACATGACCTATCATAGGTAATGATATAGGAAGCAGAGCGAAACCTCAAGAGCAGCTGAGGTAGAGGCGATATTGCCAATATGATCGGGTGACTAGGCTGGCATAAATTTTGTGGCCCATAGTCCTCCACATTTTAGGAGGCGGCATTTTAAGAATCAAGAAGTTTAGACTTCCCTATATAATTAAGGGTACTTAGTACTTGGAATAATGAAAGTCTTTTACTTTGGCTATAAGATCCGATTTTCGATAAGTGACGGGTTTACCTGAAAGTTTGTCACTATGCCGTTGTGGAATTCATTACCCTTGATGGCGAATTTTACATTTGTTATACGAGAATGTTATCATAAGACGAGCGTGCTAGATAATTCCACGCATGATTCGGACGCTAGAACATGGTAGTTCAACTTAGAGAACAAACAAGTAGGATTAACAAAGGGACTCAAGGGAAGTTGAATATGGTTGCAACGAGCGATACAGTGATCTCAGAGTCTACCAAAAGAAAAGACCAGCGGGTCTAGAGTGGGATCCTTTGATAGAGATGTTATCAGGGACTACATATATATGTATTGTAGACCTCAATATTTTTGGTATATGTTCACATACACACACCCGCCACTGAACCTATGGACTGCACTGTGATCCCTGAGAGATCTCTTTGATCTGTTCCCAGGGGGAACTGGCCACTTGTGATTCATGTCGGAAGGCATGAAGTAGGACCCTATGGACTTAGCAGGTGTCCCCGGAATGATGTGAAGCTTGGTCTTCAAGATAAAGCACGGAAATGACAGATATATTTGTGAAACCCTAACTGGGTAAATGACGTTAAGATGATGATTGAGAGACACACTAGTTGGTGTCTTGTATTACGAAGACGAAGAGATGGAGCTACCCTCATAATGGTGATAATGAGATGCACGAATGATTATTAACTTATTTTGGTAAGTACCGGCTGGTGCACTACTTCATTTTAAACTTTTCACTAACCATGTTACCTCGATTAGTTTATATCAGGTAACCCTTCTAGCTTTCTACTTCAAACTTGTGGAATAACAACCAGTGAGATACTTTCCCTAAAGCAGGACTTATCCGAAGTAATTTATTTGATCCATGAACATTCTATTCAAAAATTTATGATGATCTTGTTCGGCCCAGGCCTATTTACACTTTCTTTCAATTATCCAAGGAATGTTCAACAAATATTTCCTTAATTAATCGATGAATATTACTTAACGAATATTGATATTTGATTGCTTTTTTCATACTTGCACTCTTCAGTTGAGCTCAAAAATATTTTAACAAATTACTGAGGACATGGATGATCTAATGTCCAGACATCCTTCATGAATTCTTTTCTTCTATTCGAGATGAGATTGTACATCGTACATTGAAATCATAGTAAGGATATCATTTTGATATTGGTATTCCGAATTTAATTCTATTGTAGGATCTGATAAAGCATGTGTACGGAGTCACCTTTGGGTGGACCGTTTCACTGGTAATTAATATTTAATGAGGGGTTATAGCCTAAAGTTTCTTCAATGGCAATGATGTTGAAATTCCGTTCTAGCCAATTGAAACTGGCTAGTCGATATGTCAATATGAATGACTAGTTAATTGTTCTAACTAGTCAAAATTGTAATGTTGTGAAGAACACCTAGCTAATTGTCTTAGCTAGTGGTGATGTCTCAAACAGGTGGACTAGCAAATTTTGTCTAGCTAGTTGCTAGTGTTTCTTAAAGAGGACTAGTTATTATTTCACTGGTCCAACTCCCAATTTAATTTATTCAGAAATTCTGCCATGCATTTTGCCTACTGTAAAGCATGATGATGAAAGTTCGATGAATAACTTGATTGAGACCTAGTGAGGTCGCCCACTCGACTTGAACTCTTACCCATCTTCGTATCAGACTTTATATCACTTGAATATTTTATTCTTTCATTCACACAATGAGAATTCATTTGAAACCATTGATTACTTGAATAACAAACTACTTCATTCTTTAATTATCATGGAGTAGAATTGCTTTCTATTGGCTGACCTTCATCAATGCGACTTTAGATTTCCTCTTTTTATTCAGGAGGAAAAGTATCCACCCGATGTAAGAATTGTATAAAGACCGTCTTTATGACTTTTGTATCCAACATTCACTACCCTCGTGCAACATTCTCTATGATGTCATATTACAAAATTATCAGGACATGAAGGAATAAACCTTGTTGTATTCTTTCTGTTCATCCTTACATCTCCAAAAAAAAAAAAAATCGAGACTCCTAGTATTTGGAACCATCAACATTCTTGGAACATCCAATGTGGAATTCTTATTGAGATTATCTATTGGACCTTGTTATTTTGAAACCATTCCTTTCAAAGTGATTACTCTAAGGTGAACGGGAGGTACAATTGTGAACCGTTACACCAACATTAGATCAAAAACCAAATGTTGTAATTGTGTAGCCAGAGCGTTATGCCGTGTAATTATTAGAGTAGAAATAACATGTCGGGGCATACCACAAGACCTTAATGTTAGTGTGAGGAAAGTTATAAGAAACGATGAGGTGGTTGGGAGTACGCTCCTACCAACCGTTGTCAGGATGTTATATTAATGAATTCTGGAGTTACCAAGCCTTTTCCTTATCCAGGAAATGCAAATCGATTGCGATGTAAAACATATCCTTGGAGGAAACTAACATGGAAGTGAGATGGACGAGAAAGGAAGAAATATCGTGGCAAGAATGTGAAGCTTTACTTAGCTTAAAGGGATTGATGCACAGAGAGAGACATATAGTTTAACAGGCCCCTAATAGCAAATGGATGCATGGATATATGCCAATGATCCTTCGAGATTACCACCTAATCAAGTTTATTGGGAATCGCAGCCGCATGCAGGCCTCAGGCTGATTGGCGCCAGTTGTGAAGGAGGACGAGCGTGTGACATCTTACATATACCATCGAGAACTGATACCCTTATCAGAAATGGAGGAATTGTTGACTAGTTAAAATGCGTAGTTGTTTTTCAAAGATAAGGTTAAAAAGCGGGTTTCACCAACTCAAGATCGACCTCTGTACTGTGCCCAAGTTGGCATTTCACACTAATATAAATGTTACAAAATTATGGTAGTATCATTTGAGTGGACTAATGAGTCAGAAGCATTTATGGATTAATGAACAAATTTTTGGAATGAAATGGGATATTAGCAACAACCTCGTTGTTAGCTATACTTGATGATAAAAAAGAGGACTTTGAGAGTCACGATGATGCGTCTTTCAAGAGTTTAAGAGGTGTGCTGATGCAGTAGAAAGGGGATGATAGCCTATACTTCTAAACAACATAAAGGTTACGGGATAGGATATACTAACCGTGAGTCTGGGATTAGTCATGATGGCGTTCACGCATAAAACTGAGATGTTAACCTTATGAGAAAAGTGTGAAAATTTCTCCGCAAGTGCCATAAGTATATCTTCATATTAGAACTAAACATAAGAAAGAGAAGGTGACAAAAGGGAGCAGGGAGTATAATGGAGAAATTTGTTATTACCTAGGGAAGGCCAGTGTGGTGGCCGATACCTATAGAAGGTATTATTCGAAATTGGAATTCAGTCAGTGTTGACCAAGAAAATAGAGTATATACAATAAAGAATAATGTTAGAGGAAAATAAATAAATTATGGGGAAGGACAAAGATGTATAGAGAATTAAGAGAATGTTTGGCAAACGGATATGAAGAATGGTATTGGCAAACTATTAAGTACAAACGTGACATGTCAAAAGCAGAATGATAGAGATCTAGTGGATTAATTCCGCCTGTAGAAAATCTTGAACGTGGACAAAATTATAATGAATTTCATAAGTATGTCGCCGAAGACCGAGCCAAGGGATGGCCCTAGTTGATTTATAATTGTTGGACCAAGTGATTTACCTACGAGAGACTTTCCATTTAGAATATTATCGATTTATATACGGAAGAGATGGTGGTGCAATATAAAACTTCTGCAGTGATTACGTCAGATAGAGACTTAAGGTTAAACTTCGAATATTGAAGGTGCTTTCAGGTATATTTAACAAAGGGATTGAACGTATGTACTAATTTGACCTGTGGCTGACGGACATGGAAGAAGAATTATCCAGACGATCGAATTTGTATTTAGTGTCGTGCCTTAGATTTCACGGGGCAGTCGAGAATAAAAACTTATCAATGAAATGAATGTTGTTATCACGATCGTCACCATGCAAACGTAAGGACGTCTCTTGTAAAGCGTACTACGAAAGAAGAAGTTTCGCTTTTCTTGCGTTACGAAGAAGTCAATGAACGAGGGATATAGTAGCTGAACTGGTTCGACGTATACCGAAGACTATACAGTATCCATATCAAGTGGTAACGACTGACGGGAGGCAACACATGCGTGCTAATCAAGCCAAGGAAAATGATGAATACCGTGCGTATTGACGTTGTCTCAGATTATAGAACACGACCACAAAGTATTCACGGCCCAACTATACAAGGACTCAACACAGATACTATGAACAAGGTAGAAGAGGAACGTATAAGTAGTGGGATAGAAATTTTCATTCATAGAACAACCGATAAAGAATACAGGTCGAGGAGAGCATGCGTTGAGAAGCAACATTAAAGCGTTGGTAAGATCAAGGTAAGAGAACAAAAGGGTTGAAGTGTCAACCTGAGAGTTGGGAAGGGTAAAGTTAGAATTGTATCCACAACTATTTTCCTTAGGTTCTTAAGATAGAATCCTTTTAAGGAGAGGAGACTGCAATAACCCAAATTTTATGGGTGGATGAGAAATCTTTGCGATCACGAGATGTACGAATTATTAAATGAAGATTTTGAATTCATATTACGTCTTTACTGTGCAGACGAGTGTATGTAAAAGTCATTAGTTTTTTTTTACGAAACTCATTTATTCGAATGGTCAAATTTTGTGAGATATCAAAGGAGTATGAGGTGGGAGACTTCTTGATGCTAAAGGTATCCCCTGGAAAGGATTGATGCGATTTGGTAAGGAAGGGAAGCTAAATCTGAGGTTTATTGGACCTTTTGAGATTTTGAGGCATATCGGGAAGTTAGCCTACGAGTAAGCCTTGCCCCCAAGCTTGCAGCAAATTCATAATGTGTTTCATATGTCCATGCTACGACCCTACCATATGGACTTTCGGCATGTGATAGAGTATGACCAAGTGGACCTACAACCATACTTAAAATATGTGGAGCAACCCGTGGAAATCATGGATAGAGAAGAACAAGTGTTGAGGAACAAGGTTTTCAAACTAATAAGGAATTGTGAGAAAATCAAGATGTGGAAGAATCCACCTGGAAGTTGAAAGAGTGAAACAAAGAAGGAGTAACCCTAGTGATTCCTAAACTGATTCCGGGACGAAATCCTTTTAAGGAGGGGAGACTATAAGAACCCAAAATTTCGGTAGAATTAAAACTTTTCCTATTATGATGAAGTGCATCAACGAATAGTGATTTGGTGGATGAATAGTGATTTTGAGGATTAAGAAAATTTTTCATGCCACCTATGTACGAGACGTAGTGTGGATATTCCGAAGTTATACTAGTAATCTACGGAGTAAATAAGTGTATGTAAATGCGATCGGAATTCAGAAATTCCAAATTCTATTTTCGTGTAATATTTGACCGAGCAGTGAATTATATATCAATAATATCAAAAAATGAGATATTTAATTTGAGGAATTGAGGAGTTAATATTTTGGAATTTTATTATAAGTGATTTGAGAATTTGGAACGAAAACCACTGAGGAAGTGAAACAAACGTTCTAGAAACCGCTGAAACTTTACAACGAGATTAAGCGATCAAGCGAGCGAATCATGAATTGAGAATAGTAAATATTAGAAGTCCAAGGACGGATATATTATGAGAGGAAAATGGAATTGAGAATAAAATCCTAGAGTTAAAGGAAATGAGAACAATTGAGAAAACGCAAGAATTTTTTTCTGAGATAAAGAGAAAATACAAAGAAAATTGGACACAACGATTGTTTGAGGTATTGGGCCACACTATTACAATGAAGTGCAACATATAAGTTGTAACATATTGATTTAGTAAATATACAAGAAGGGAAGCCCCTTGGTGCAAATAAGAAAAGGAAGGAAGGACTTGGAAACAATATGTATAAAGCAAGGGACTTGCTTGCAATTATGGATGGATAAAGGTAATCCAAATGAACCAATGAGGAGATGACACCACATGGCAAGAAGATAAGATGCATCCAAGTGAAAATATCAAGCATTATTGATCACTTTATCACTTTAATCAAACAAAACAAACACCAAATACTCCATTCTGCCCAGCAGGAAAGGAGCTCACTAAAACGGGCCTAGAGACTTCATTACTCAATGAAAGTTTTTGTTCTTTATATGGTTAGAAATCTGTGAAGACGCTCTACAACTTTCATTCAGGAGCGTCGACCAGGAAACGAGTGCAAGGGCTTCGTTTTGGCTGATCTTTGGGGCGTGTTTTTCCAGTCAGGAAACTCACTTCCATGTTCTTGATTTCTTTGGTGAGATTGAAGATGGTGAGCATAGAGTAAGGCTTCCACAAGGTTAACCAAGCTTGTTTGAGATTGTAAGAACATCAAGAAGGTATAAAACTCTAACCCCTCTTGGCCATGAATTATTTATGGTGTTTAATGTTAGATCCATGGATGTTAGTGTGAATCTTGGACATATAAGTTATGAATGATGTTGATCTTGAGTTTAAGTGTTGTGGTTGTGATTTTTAAGCTTGTGGTTAGTGTATGTAACTCCATGTATGTTTTAAAGTATGATCTTGGTGGTTTAGATGATGGATGTGATGTGTATGTAAGATTCTTGAATGGATAAGTGATATAAGCATGCTGAGATTTTTCCAGGAACTTGAACTGTCTTGTAAGAGGGTTTTGAACCCCCAAATCTTGTCCCCTGAGGTCCTAATATATATTGTTGGAAAGGTATTTGAATGTAGTTTCCAGAAATATAAGGTTAATGACTAGGTGATGTATAGATTTTGAGTTATGGCCTTAGAAGTGAAATGTGTTTCTGGATTCCGGACTGCACTAAGTGGTCCCCTTGTGAACCTTGTTTGAACCCCTAAAAATTTATGTAGGATCATGGAAAAATTAGATAAGCTAGTAAATGAAGTGGGGAAGGCTACCCAAAAAGAATTAGATTAAAATATGTATTTTTTCAATTTTATATAAATGTTGAAGTAAAATCCGCGCAAGTGAAAAACCACTTAGGAGGTTAGTTTAAAGTAGTTTTAAGAGTATTCACTTGAGTTTCGAGTTTGGGGAATAGATTTGAGTCGAATGGGTAAAGAATTTGATAATGTGATGTCATGGTCATATAGGAGGGTTAGTGGGTCAAATGGTGGAGTCGCTAAGATGGCCTTGTATTCTTTAACACATTATGATTAAGTGGTGTTGCTAAGATACTAACGAGCGAATATTGGATATTTATAGATTGTCGTTCCACTCCAGGAGCCCAACCACACCAACCTTCCCAAGGCAAGTTTTCCAACCCTAAGCATTTATTTTCAAAATATTATGTTCCTGATTCTACCTATGCAAGTTTACTTTTCAAAACTTACATATACGAGGACTTTCACTGTTGTGTTTGTAGTTTTCAATCATATCAAATGTTTATGTTTATCGAAGTATTGATGAAATTGAGATGTATAAGCACGTATATGTTTGCACCCATT
This sequence comes from Saposhnikovia divaricata, assembly GCA_036435485.1. Taxonomy (NCBI): domain Eukaryota; kingdom Viridiplantae; phylum Streptophyta; class Magnoliopsida; order Apiales; family Apiaceae; genus Saposhnikovia; species Saposhnikovia divaricata. Next base: position 127,814,537 of record CM071594.1, on the reverse strand, counting down.
GAACTTAGACTGAAATGTTTTCTTCGGACAACGACTCTAGCAATAGAGGTCGTAGCGGTCCGTATATACTATTGACCGGGGAGCGGTATATTATTATATCGTAATTAAATTGCGAAAACCCGAAGGGTCATTCGGGGAGTATCGTATACTCAAGTAATTATTTTTATATCTTCGTAAATACTCAAAATACCTATCTTGGATAAAAAGCTTATGTAATTAAATAATTATTTTATTAATTATTAATATTAAATCTTAAAATATCATTTATTAATAATTGTTCATTACTTTAAAGACAAAGCTAATCCAAGATACCTTTTGCACTTTCAAACTCGAACTCTTTCGAACTCAAAACATTTTCAAAAACCCCCGGTCAGGTTTGTTTCTTGTGTGATTTCAAGAATCATCGGTCGACTGATGTCGGACCTCAATTACTCTGTTTTCAATCAAAATCAAGTTTTCAAAGGAAAAAGAAAAAGGGACTCTAGCAGGTGTGGGAATCGTTGACGAACGATTCCCGGGATGTGTAAGCGGCCGTGAGCCAGGCGGTCCATAAATTATTATTCCGGCCCAGGTGTTACCGAAGGATGATTACGGATGTAGTTTTCATCGAGGGTGATTACGGATGTAGTTTTCACCCGAGGATAGTTACGGATGTAGTTTCTATCCTTCTACCGGTAGAGAAGACCCGCGGATTATTGGACTTGGATGTGGCGACTGATCATTGTCAATCCCTGTCAGGTTTTTATGTTTTCTTCTAGTCCCATCCTCCACTTTGGAAAAATACTCAAACACTGCTTCTTGGGCCTAAGTACCAAGTTGCCGATAGTGTGGCTTTTGATAAGAAAAATATTGACATCGTGCAGTATCTAGAATTGCAAGATTTTCTATAAAGATTGGCACGTGTTAGTGCACTCTTGCAATTATTTCAAAGAACGAAATGTTTTTGAATGAGAAACCTTCCAAGCTAATGGAAGGAAAGAGGTTTGCAAAGATGTATTCCCGGTACAGTATGTTAACCGTAGAGTGTTTTGCCGAAAATGATATACTCATATGTATATATTTTCAAACTTGAGATATATTGAAATGGGAACCTTATAAAGGGTTCATATGTTATTCTTAAAGCTCCTTAGTGAGTATAGATGTTTTATTCAAACTCGGACATATACATTGTCCAATTATGTTTTGAAATATGAGATATCTACCCATATAGTTGGGAATGTTTTCGAAATAAACCACATTATTATTTTACAAAATGGTGAACTTGCTGAGCATTATGTAGCTCATTCTTGCTTTATAAAAACTTTTCATAAAGAGAAGAATTTGGCCGATTAACTCCGTACCAGCAGAAGAGGAGTAGAAGAATTACCCCAGAGATGATTTAGTTCCTGATAAATACTACAGAGTAAGTCTGATAGGTTTTCAACTGTAATAGTAAGACTTGTCTTCAAGTATAGTTGTATAAGTGGAAGTGCGTAAGACTCTGGATTGTACAGATGAATTGTAATATTTAGTGTTACTTTTGATTATCGTTTCTGAGGCTCTAACTTGTTTGTGCGTAAGATTGAGGTCTGGACGTATGTATTGTTGATTTGTAAAGTTAATACAGGTATGATATGGTTGGATGATGATGTGATGACCTGAATCTTTGACCTCAGATTTGGGGGCGTCACAAAAGTGGATTGAAGCCATGAATGATGAGATGAAATCCATGAAGGACAATGACGTTTGGGATCTTGTCAAGTTGCCTGAAGGTGCGAAAGCAATTGATTGTAAGTGGATATTTAAAACCAAAAGGGATTCAAATGGCAATATTGAAAGATATAAAGCGCGTCTAGTCGCAAAGGGTTTTACTCAAAGAGAAGGCATTGATTACAAAGAAACTTTCTCTCCAGTATCATCGAAAGATTCTTTTAGGACAATAATGGCACTTGTGGCTCATTTTGATTTAGAGCTACACCAGATGGATATACATGAAACAACCAGAAAACTTTGAAATTGGTGATCCAAAGTCTATGGTTTGTAAATTCAAACGATCCATCTATGGTACAAAGCAAGCTCCCGTATGTGGAATCACAAATTTCATCAAACAATTGTCTCATACGGTTTTGAGTCCAATGTTGTTGAAAAAATGCATATATCACAAGTTCAGCGGGAGTAAATTTATATTCCTTGTGCTTAATGTTGATGATATATGTTGAGTATAGAATACAAGAAAGAATACAGAGGGGGGGTGAATGGATTCTTGAACTTTTCTTTGTTCTTGAATCAGTGTAGTACAATATGTGTTTGTGTGTGTAGATTTATAAATGCGGATTAAGAATAACACAAGACACAATATCACTTTAATCTAATATTTTATTAGATAAAGATTTTGCTACAATCTGTGAATAAAAAAAGTTAGTATTCTCAGCTTCGTTTTTCTCAGAGAGATGTTTTCTATTGTATATGAAAAACTTAACTTCTAAGAAAGTGAGGCTGTATCCTTATAGAGCATGAATACAACCTACTTACTACAAATAAGGTAGCTAAACAATTTTACTTTCTAGTGTGTCTATCCTTTTTGAGTAAGCATCCAAACGGCTACAGGTTTGACTTTGCAAGGCTCTATTCAGATCCACTTCTTTAGCTCTTTGTCTCTTGTACATCTCTCCAAGCTTCTTTGTAGGCTTTTCCAGAGTACATTACAGATTGTGGTCCATAAAGTGCTTTAGCTTGTTGCAGGTTTCTGACTTGTACAATTCTTCAGTATTTTGTCTCCAAGATTGTATTCGAGAAGTAACTCTGTTGGTGATTCGAGAACTAGAATTGGCTTGATCGATAACTTTGAGTTCTCGAATACTATTAAACTGACATATCGAATGAATTCTCGAATAAGTCATTTCTCCAGGAATCCTTGAGATATCGAATAGAGCATTTTGCTTATCGAATCCCTGAGATATCAAATAGCTTCTTTAGTCCTTGAGATATCGAATAGAGCATTAACTTGTTGAATCTTAGAGAACTCGAATGATGCTTTGACTTGTTGACTCCATGAGTTCTCGAATAGAGTATTTGGACATGTCGAATCTCTGAGTTCTCAAATAAGGCTTTGACTAGTTGACCTTCAGAGATATCAAACAGTGTCTTTTGAGATATCGAATCTCTACCTTCTCGAATGCTAGACTTATCGAATATAACAAACATATTTCTCGAATTGGTACTTAGGCAAATTCTTCATTTCTTCAAATCCCAACTGTGATTATTTGACAGTATTTATCTCCTTGCTTGAGGCATGAACCTTGGAACTTCTTTCAAGCATTATTCTTGACTTTTTAAGTACAGTTACACAACTAGGATTTGATGCCTATTACAAGTACAAAACAAATAGAAACTCTACAACTAGAGGTTCCCTCAGTTAAGAGGTCATGTAGGTAATGCATAGCATTACACATACTTAGGATTGTTATTATATGAGTACAGGCATGTCTCTGTGACTAACAATCTCCCCCAAATTGTGAGTAAGACCCTTAGTCACAATTTCATGCCTGATAACAAGCCTAACATACATAAAGATAAAACTTGAAAAGTACAGGTATGTAGATTTGAACTAAGAACATGAATAGAAAATACAAGTGTATAATCTTACAGACTATGATGAGATGCTAGCCTTTATCATTTGATACCCTCTCCATTTCCTTGGCTAGTAGATCATCATATGCCTTCTGTTTTCTTTCTTTTTCCTTCCTTGCATTCTCATCCATAGCTCTTATAATTTCTGCCATTGCATCCAATTCTTCAAGCAAAATAGAGTCTTTGAAATCTTCAAGTACTGGTTTCAGAATGTTGGCAGGATAGTTATTGAGTAAGTTCATTCTTATATTGACATGATCTCCATTTCTCCTTCTATACTTTACAACATAGGGATTGAATTGAACTCTACACAATCCCTTAGCCCTTAACACTTCTGCTTCAGCTTCCAGTTTATCAATTTCTTTTTCCCTTTTCAACCACTTCTCAAGGCACCCCTTTCTTATCAGCTCTTCATGATCTCTCTTCATCTTCAAAAAGCCAATCAATTCCAGCTTCCATACTCTTTCCACTTTATCATTTGCATCTAACATGGCAATAATCCTTTCTATGTCATATACCTTGCCCCAATTTTGACACTGCCTTTGTTTAAACTTCTTCTGTCTTCCATCAGTATACTTGATCTCAAGGGAGTCATTAATGATTGAAACATGATAGATTCTTTGAGCTCTAAGGTATTCCAGTTGGTCTTTATTGTAGTCTTCGTCTAGTGGTTGGAGTTTTAGGTCTGGATAGATTGTTAGGGTTCTTGATTTGGAAAGCTTTGGTTTTCTTACTGCTTGTTTGAATTTGATCCTTTTAGTGTGGTTTCCTGGCAGTAGTATGTGACCTTTGCTGGTAGACCATTGTAGTATTCCATTAGCAGTTTGCTTTTTGAAACATACAGATGGTTTCTTGACTTGAATCTTCTTCTCTTCTTGAGGTGGAAAAACAGTTGCATAAGCCATGGGATTAGATTTTGGTAGGTCATTACTAACAACATTCACCCTAGACTTAGAGTCTTGTGTTATGGTGAGACTACTGCTAGCAATGCCTAAGGCTTGCTGTTTTCCATTCTTCCTCTCATAGACTTTACCTTGATCATCATCCTTCTTGTCCTTGCTGTCTTTCTTCTTCTTCTTATCTTCATCACCCTTATCACTCCTGTGATGTTTTCCCTTCCCATCATTCTTGTCCTCATCTTTGTCATCCTTATTCCTCCTTGGCTTGGCCATTTCTGGAATTACACCAGTTACAATGAATGATTTTAGGATTTGTAGTGCTTGCTTCTATCTCCTCAGCTGTCCTCATCCCCTTTTTCTGTTGCAGTAGATCAATAATGTCAATAATGAGTCTGTGATTTCGAGAAGTGAGATCATTGGGAATGACCAATTATTTTATATCCTCAATCCTTGTGCCAGACTGATAGATAATTTTTCTTGGATAAGTGCAAACTTCAGGCAATCTAGCTTGTTGGCCATTCCTCAGATCAGTATATAGGCTTCTGTTGTTCTATCCCACCTTTTCTATCATCCCCGGGATAGCATCAATCTCTATGAATTTTAGAGCCTCCAAGGTATCATAAGATAGATGCCATATTTTATTACTAGTCACCATTATAATCTCCTTGAGATAGATTTGATTTAGCTTCCTTGGAATAACTATCAGATAATTGATTTGCTCTTTCAGACTCCTTGTGTACTCCAATGTATCCTCTTCAACCTTTGCTTGTGAGACTTGCAGAAACTTCAAGAAGGCAGCATCATGATAAGTTTCTGAATTTTCTACTTCTATCAGCTTGGCCTCAGTAACTACATCCACTTCAACTGGTTGATCTTCTTCATTTCTGGAGGTTTTAGCTTGCTCAATTGGCATAGATCCTGCGACCACTGTAGAGGTGATGGTTTGTTTTTGGCCACTTGGGGTGGTGATGTGTACAGGAGGTAGAGTGACAGTTGGTAGAGAAGGTAGAGGTGCATTGACTTTGGCTTTGCCCTTGCCTTGAACATGAGAGAATGTGGGTTTTGAGATTGTTGGTTGACCACCATCAGATATTGTAATACCTTTCTCCTTGGGTTTCTCCTTTCTAGACTTCTCTTCTTTTGACTCCCCCTTAGGCTTTGAGTCCCTTAGGTTCCTCTTCTCCCCCTTAGGCTTGGAGTCAGGCACTGAGGCTTTAGTAGGGGCCATTGGGTTGGAAGAGGTGAGATTGGCAGATTCATCTGGAAGAGAGAGACCCATATGCTTCATCATTGAAGACAACATAGATTGTTGATGCAGAAGAACATCAGTTGTGGTGGATGCTTGAGTGCTCAACTGCTCAGAGATAGTTGCTATTGTGTCTGTTAGATGGGCATTGGATTTCTTGAGGGATGTCACTTCTGTTTCCATGGCAGCCACCTTTTTGAATAACTCATTAGATGTGAAACCAGAAAGTGACTGTTCTTTGAGTCTCTGCACTTCAAACTTGGTCATCTCATGCACTGGGACCTCAGTGATCAGCTTGTCTCCATACTGGTTTGCAAAGAGGGTCCTGAGCATGGCATTTGCATCAGTTGTCTGATCAGATAAGATTTGGAATTTATGCCCCAGACCTGTGACAGCATCTTTCAGTATAGCTAGACCATTATCCATCTTGGTGCAGGTGGAGTTGCATACTTTGATGTCTTTGAGAACACTATCCAACTGAGGGAACCTTGCATCAAAGGCCCTCTTTATCTCTCCCACAGACTTGTCTGTTGCATCACTTACCTTGTTGACTTCTGATTTGACACCTTTGCCAAGGTAGTGTGCAGCCTCAAGGATCCTTTGTAGGAGTAATTGATGGCTTCATACACTTCACCAGGAGTTAAGGATTTAGCATTTGAACCCAATGAAGTGATGTATTCCTCTCTTAGATATTGAAGAGATTCATTGAGAGTGAGATCAAATTTTCCTTGAATCCAGGCATCTACATTGCCATCTCTCTCAGCATCATCTATTATCTTTGCCTTTTTATCTCCACATCATCTCCGTGGTATAGGAGAATAGCCTCATAGTCTGGGTTTTGCAGATTTAAAGTAAGAAGGTGTTGAGCAATCTTTGTGAACTCAGGAATCTGATCCACAGCTAAGCTTTGAAGTGCTTCAACCGTCAATTGTGGTGGAACATATCCTGATCCTGAAGCACTGCCATGTTGCACAGGCTTCAGCCATTGTGACATAAAGTTAGAGCTAGAGCTAGGCAAGCTAGACTCCACAGTTACAGATGCAACTTCTGTAACCGGATGGAATGACTCTACTACTGGTGTCTCCAAAGAGGTGGGATGAGTTACACCAATAGTTGATACAGGCACAGAGTCTCTAGTGAAAACTAGTGAATCCTCTGTGTTTTTGATGGTGTCATTAGGATATGCCCCAGCTCGCATTCCCTCACCATCTAAATGTAGTTCCTAGGTGGTGAGCAAAGTGTCATGCACTAAGTCACTTGAGTCCATTGGCTCACCAAGAGAAGAAAATTCTTGGTGATCAATGCCTTGCTTCTCAATTGCTTGAGTTGCAGGCTCCAAAGAAATTTTAGTGTGAGATTCTGGAAGAGAAGTATCTTTTAGAATGGACTTTGGCAACTCCCTCTGAGAAATAGAGGGAGTTTCAATATTGATGTGCTCTCCACTCAGTGTTGTGCCAGCCTTATCACTCCCATGTGCTGACTCTTTACAGGATTGTGCATTGGGGAGGATGCTTGATTCTATAGATGCACCCTGTTGAGAGGATACATCTAGTGAACTGTGTGCCCCTGATTTTACAACTTCAGCCATTTGTCTGACTGAAGAGGTGGTTTTAGATTTCTTCTTCTTCTTTTTTGGCCTTGGTAAGGGTGACTCAGGTTCCTCACTTCCTAAATCTAATTCTACAGCCAAGGCTGCTTCAGTTAAGATTTTTAGAGGTTCATAAGTAACCTGTTTTCTCTTCTTCTGCTTTGTACTGACACCACCCTGTTGAGAGGATGATGCAGGTGGCTCTGTGTTTGGTAAAGTGTTTGGCTGAGGGGGTTGGTTAGTAGGCCCTGGGTTAGCATTTTGCTCTACTTTCTTGGGCCTAGCTAACTCTGATTTTGAGGCAAATGTTGGCATGTTGTGGGGGTAAGTCCTAAATAAGCTCTCCATATGGGGAGTTATTTCGAGTCTTACATCCACATCATTCCTAGTCTCCAAGCTACCAAAAATGAGTTTGATCATGGATTTCGGATAGCCTATTCTCTTTTTGTCTAACCCAGGCAATTCAATCAATTTATTATCTATGAAATTAAGTACAGATTGAATAAAGCGAGGGAAGAAAATTTCATTACCTCTCTTGGCTGAGTTCTTACCAAGTCTCCCATACAACTCTTGCATTATGATCAGTCCAACATCAATCTTTTTCCCATATGCTAGAGCATAGCCTATTTGTTGAACAAGTGTGCTGACTTGATCAAAGCTAGACTTCCTTGCTGTGAAGACTTGAAGAAGAGTGGCAAAGACATAGCTCCATTCTTTTCTCAAGTACTTCCTATTCAAATTTCCAAGATTGATTTTATCAAAGTAGTTGATAAAATCAAAAAAGTCCTCCAATTCAGCATTCGTGGCTAGTGGGTCTTACACTCCTTGTTGTAGCCCCAGTGCTTGATTCATGTCTTCAGTAGTGATAGTGATTACCTTGTTCTGAATCTTGCAGTATACCACGTATGAGGTTATAGCATTCTCTAGGGCCACAACCTCCACAGTAGTAGTCCTCCAAAACTCTTCTAGTAGGTCTAGATACAGAGTTTGGTTGGCTGAGAGTGCATCCTTGATGTATGATTCAGCCATCCTGTTAACACAATATCACGCAAGCGTACGTGGTCACAAGTAATATATAAGGTTAAGTCCAAATTCGTTTCCACAGGGATCAGGTTATGGTTCTTTTCAGCTAATGTGCCTATTCAACAATGTATGATCTTAATTCACTGCCAAGACAATAAATAAATTGAGGTTTTAATTAACTAAATTAAACTAAGATGCGAATTAAGGAATTAAGAATTAACTAGCTAATGAGATCTAAAACTGATTTACTTATATGAGAATAAACATGGAATCCTAACTTCATTATCTACTTCACTTAGAGTCGCAGCCTTTAATCAATACATGTGATGGTTTTGATATCTGATCGGACAACATGAAACAAGTAAAAGCTGCCTCTTGGTATACTAATACCAAACTACGCATGCATCCACAAAAGAGATAGAAGATGGGTAGACACCAAATATGTTTAGACCCTATATCTCTATAGAATTTGAAAACATAAAGGTTTAAGCACAAGTTATCCACTTAGATCACATAGGGTAGCATAATATCTCTATTTACGCCACAAATCATGATGTTAAAACATCAACCTATCCTATGCTAGCATGGCAAGTTCTAAATCTCAAGATCCACTCTCGTTTAGCAAGAGATTAACAAATTAGATGTTCGCGACGCATCTAAATACATGAAACACAACCATACGAGGATATCAAGAATTCACCACACATAAATCTTTAAAGCATGCAAACTACTAAGCTACATAGATAAATCCGTTAGAATCCCATGACAACGATTATCTCATAATTGAACCGTTCATCGTCATGGGATTTGATGAAAACATGATATAAAACAAGATATGAATAAAAGAAGTAATTATATTAATAACAAAGAGTTAAGAAAACAAATCTAGAATCCAGAATAACACAAAAGATGAAGTAGATCTAGATCCGTTGCTTGTCACGAGCGTTGAATCCTTCTCTCCTTTTCTCCCATGCAGATATAAGCTATGATACAATAATAATCATTCTCCTAATTACAATGCTAAGTTGTGTTTAAATAGGCTCTAGATCTCTTGCCCAGCAAGAAATTACCTTCTATTACAATTAGAATTCGATTAAGGTACTAAAACCTGCCCAAAATATAATTAGAATTAGAAAAAGGGCAACACAGTAATCTTTCAGCCTTGCTTCACAAAGAACACGTGCGCGAATTTTAGCTACACGCTCCCTGCACCTGCTATCTATCCCAGGTTGTATAAAATCTCTCAAGCTTCGCGTGAGCTGTAAGATCGCTGAAAACGGACTTCTAGAACTCCAGATATGGCCAAAACAGTGTAGACTGCGCAACCTTCCCGGAAAATTCGAATTTTAATCAATTAATCCTTTAAACACGACAGAAGCATCCACCATAATCGACATTCTTGTAAGTCTGCACAACTAAGCAAAACACATCAAAACTACAATAAACTTGAGTCCAAGACAATCAATTTAAGCCGAATTGAAGCGATCCAAGTGGATATAAAATCCACTTATCACACCCCCAAACTTTACCGATGCTTGTCCTCAAGCATAAACAATTACAACTAACTAATTAACTAATACCACTTCCGTAGGTGATCACGGTTGCATTTGGCATATGCAACAAGCCCTTTAAACCCCTAGGCAGCCCTAGTGGACGAGTAAGGTCTCGTGAGGGCCTATAGCGAATGTACCCACAAAATCCATCTAACTAAACAATGCAGTGAATGAATGCAACTAATATGAAAAATGCAACAATCCCCTTCAAACTAACCAAAACCAACTAGAAAGCAAATATCTTAGAAAATGCAACTAAATCCAAATAGAGCTCGACCAAGTTCCTGTATACTAACAATACATGAACAGAAACGTGCGTGTGTGCAATGCTCATCAGAAATACTCCCAAAACTAGGTCAAAAATCATACATGCTCTTCGTCAAGACAATCACAGGTTTATAAATAGAATAGACCGTAGACACTTCATAACCTAGGAACACCTCCATCCTTATCCAAGGTAGACAGAAATTCATGCTTTATTACTAACTACTACGACACATATATACAAGCATGCTTATTTAACCGTGCAATGGATGAGACCCCGAAAGGCTTATACAATAATACCCATGTAGCGAGCGTTGGGTTAGTGGATCCCAGACTATAAAAGCCTTAGGTCACTAGGCACAAAGTCCCCTAGAACTTAATTGCTCGAGTATTAAAGAGCTCACCCTGGCTAATTTTGCATAAAAACACTTGAAACTTTTGACTTTTTTTTTCTTTTCTATGCAATCTGGAATGAGAATTCTCAATTCCAACCCAAGACTACTCATATAAATATGAGCCAGCTACTAGCCATTTGACGCCTAGCCATTATTGACAATTATTTACAATTTAAGCATGAAATCCCTGTTTTCCCCCAAACTTAGACTTAAGTGATCCTACGCTATCAAGGGAATAACGAAAATTCTAAATATAATAAAGTGATTAAATCTAAAACAACCAAACAAGCATGACCTCAACCTAGCCCAAAAGCAAACGATGAGACTGTGTAATTGTTTTGTTTCTGAAACACATAAGTCAATTTCTTAGAAACTATAAGTCAGCCCTCTATTCATCATTACCACACTCAATTAGACACCTACCTACCAATCAGAATTAGCTCGTTCTAAGGGATCATGAAATATGCATGACATGCAAATGCAACTATATGAACTCACATGGTATACGAAAAATAAAAACAGAATGTCCTATATGAAACAAACATAATTAATACGAACATATATGCATAATTTACTACTACTAATATGCAAAGCATGAAATCCTACATGAACACATAATACAACAACTACTAATCCCTCAAACCACCCCCAAACTTAAAATATTCAATTTCCGCATTGAATGGAAGTAAATACGAGGAAAAGTAGAAAACATACCTACAAAGCGCTTCACATATCCTTCCCCATCGCAACTCAACATACTTGTTCGGCAAAAATCCCCTTTCTGTAGCAATACCCAACTCACAAGAAGCTCCACTAATAATCTCCAAGCAATATCACACCAAAAATAGCCCAAATTCCTAGAATAATACAAAATCCCTAATTTACAAGAACACAAATTCGTAATAAAAATAAGATTAGAGAAGAGATAAACCAATTACGAATCAAAGAGGTGAACTTGTAATTAATTCCTCTTTAGAATTGAACTTAAATAAATAGAAGAGGAATTGGATTTGTATGTATAGGTGTATATATATAATGGAGGGATTGGATGAATAAAAATTGAACGTGTAAAGGAGAAATTTTGAGTGGGTAAGAATTTGAGGTAAGATAGAAAAAGGATTTAATAATTTAGAGAAAAAGAATTTGAATTGATATAGGATTAGAGATTTGAATAGGAGATGGGGGATTGTTATGAAATTAGGAATAGGTTAGGGATGAAAGAATAGGAGTAGAAAAGAATTGGGGTTGAAAAAAAAAGAATTTTTTTTTTATACAAACTGCTGAAAAAAATCTGTACTAAAGGCTGTCACGCAGGCGCAACCTGCGTCACGCAGGCGCAGCCTACGCAACAGCAATTAACGCAGGCGCAGCCTGCGCGACATACAGACACGCAGGCGCAGCCTGCGCGACACAGACGCAGCCTGCGTGGAAAAACACTGTTCGATTTTTTTTTTCAATACAACACTCAAATTTTTTTTTCTCTTCACAACACTAAATTTTTTTTTTGAAAGAACACTCCTTTTTTTTTTCTTCACAACACTCTTTTTTTTTTCACGAAGGCGTGGGTTGCCTCCCACGAAGCGCTTCTTTAACGTCAATAGCTTGACGTTACTTCCTCAACTCAAGGCGGTTTCAAAAGAATAACTGAACCGTCCTCCACAGAAATACCATTCATACGAACGTTGACCTCTTGTTTGCTTGCTTTCCACAATTCTCTTCCGTCAGACTTCAACCTAATTTTACCACCCAACGGCCTAATCCTCTTCTTTTTCTTCTTCACACCTCTAAGGTGCTTTTCCGACTCGAACGGCTGAACAAAACTTTCTTCTTCCTTATCGTCGACTTTCCACCTTCGCAACACATTATCATGCCCCTCTTCAAAAATCACTAGCTCATTATTCAAAAGGACATACCTCAAATGTGGTGGAAGTTTCCCAAGCTTTACATTCGAAAGATCTCGAATTGAAGAACTGTCAATGAAATCACTGATGTGATGCTGTAGCACGTGTGTGTCCGACTTTTAGCTTAATAACTGATCAAACTTCTTTATCTGACCCGTATCAACTAATTCCACACTGCAATACTCTTCATCCTCTGTTGGAAATTTCATGGCTTTGAAAACATTAAAGGTGACATTCTGATCTTGCACCATCATTGTAAGCTCTCCTTTTTGCACATCAATCAAAGTATGGCCTGTAGCTAGAAAAGGCCTTCCCAAGATTATGGGAATCTTCTTGTCTTCTTCAAAATCCAAGATAACAAAATCAGCTGGGAAGATAAGCTTATCAACTTTCACCAAAACGTCCTCCACTATGCCCCTTGGATATGTGATAGATCGATCAGCCAACTGCAAAGAGATATTGGTTGGCTTTGGTTCCGGCAGACCAAGTTGCTTGAACACAGATAAAGGCATGAGATTGATGCTAGCTCCCAAGTCACACAAGCACTTGCTAAAAGAAAGATTGCCAATAGTGCAAGGGATGGTGAAACTTCCTGGATCTTTAAGTTTGTGTGGCAACTTCTGCTGTAGAACTGCACTACACTCCTCCGTTAATGCCACTGTTTCAAATTCTTCCAACCTTCTCTTTCGTGACAAAATATCCTTCATGAACTTTGCATACCTTGGCATCTGCTCCAATGCTTCAACAAAAGGAATGTTAATGGATAATTTCTTGAAGACATCCATAAACTTCTGAAACTGTTTCTCTTTACTTTTCTGCAAGCGCCCAGGATATGGAGGAGGAGGATAGATCTGATTATTCTTTGAAGATTGCTCCGGAGTAGACTTTTCAACAGGTTTCTTGCTCTTCTCACCATCAAGCTGATCAGCCACTAAATCAAATTTCTCAATTTCTGGCACTGCAGATTTTTCAACCTGCTGATTCTGAACATCTTCATCTTCCTTAGCTGCTGATTTAGGATCCCTCGTGACTTCTCCAGATCTCAAAGAAACTGCATTGACCTGTTCTTTGTTTTCCCTTCTGCCTGGATTAACCTCCGTATCACTAGGAAGAGTTCCTTGTTGTCTACTATGTAAAGCACTAACAATCTGTCCTATCTGGTTTTCCAAGACCTTTTGAGAAGCTTGCAGGTTCTTCACCATCATCCTCAAATCATCCATTTCTGATTTTTCATTAGATGATTGCCCCGCATGAGCCTGGGGCTGTTGCTGCTGAAATCCCGGAGGTTGATATGGTGGCCTTGGAGCATAAGGCTGTTGATAGCCTTGATTGAATGGCTTCCCTTACTGTCCTTGAAACTGTTGCTGATAAGGTTGCTGAACACCTTGATTATTGCTCTAGCTGAAATTGGGATGATTCCGATTATTAGGATGATAAGTGGCTGGAACTGGTGCAGTAGGTCTCTGAAAATTACTCACGAACTGTGCTGATTCAGAAGAGATAGCACACTGATATGTCTCATGTGCTCCCGCACATAGCTCACAAATACTCACAACCTATTGAATCCCATGATTTGCCAAAGAATCTATTTTCCTATTCATTGCCTCTAGCTGAGCTGCTAGAGCTGAGACTGCATTAACATCAAGAACACCTGCTACCTTGCCTTGAGAAAGTCTCTGGGTTGGATTTTGATATTCATTAGCAGCCATCGTCTCAATAAGATCATAAGCCTCCTCATAGCTCTTAGCCCACAGAGCTCCACCTGATGCTGCATCTAGAAAAGGTCTAGACTGTGCTCCCAACCCATTGTAGAAACCGTTAATAACCATCCAATCAGGCATGCCATGATGTGGACACCTTCGTAGCATTTCCTTATAACGTTCCCAAGCCTCACACAAAGACTCGCCAGATTGCTGTTGAAATTGGGTTAACTGGTTCCGTATTGCTGCAGTTTTCGCCATAGGGAAGAATTTAGTAAGAAACTTCTGAGCAAGATCCTCCCATGTAGTAATGGAACCAGCTGGTAGATAGTTTAACCAGCCTTTAGCCTTATCCCTTAAAGAGAATGGGAAAAGCCTCAACTTGATAGCATCATCCGACACACCATTAAATTTGAAAGTGTCGCAGATCTCGATAAAGTCCCGAATATGCATGTTAGGATCCTCCGTCGAAGTACCCCCAAACTGAACCGAATTCCGCACCATCTGAATTGTGCTCGGCTTGATCTCAAAGTTGTTCACTGCAATAGCTGGCCTGACAATACTAGATTGTATGTCATTGATCTTTGGCTGCGAATAGTCCTTTAAAGCCTTGACTGCTGCTGGTAAATCTGTCATCTCTTTTGCTGCTGCAAGTACTTCTTCTGCCAGTTTACGAGTTTGCAAACGTGTTCGCATACACGTTCAAGTACCTGAAAACACCACGAAACAAACAAACTAAATTAGAAATCCGAGTCGGTGAACGCTAACGACCACTGATGACAAGCACATAAACTAAATTAAACACCGATGATCCCCGGCAGCGGCGCCAAAAACTTGTTAACACAATATCACGCAAGCGTACGTGGTCACAAGTAATATATAAGGTTAAGTCCAAATTCGTTCCCACAGGGATCAGGTTATGGTTCTTTTCAGCTAATGTGCTTATTCAACAATGTATGATCTTAATTCACCGCCAAGACAATAAATTAATTGAGGTTTTAATTAACTAAATTAAACTAAGATGCGAATTAAGGAATTAAGAATTAACTAGCTAATGAGATCTAAAACTTATTTACTTATATGAGAATAAACATGGAATCCTAACTTCATTATCTACTTCACTTAGAGTCGCAGCCTTTAATCAATACATTTGATGGTTTTGATATCTGATCGGACAACACGAAACAAGTAAAAGCTACCTCTCGGTATACTAATACCAAACTACGCATGCATCCACAAAAGAGACAGAAGATGGGTAGACACCAAATATGTTTAGACCCTATATCTCTATAGAATTTGAAAACATAAAGGTTTAAGCACAAGTTATCCACTTAGATCACATAGGGTAGCATAATATCTCTATTTACGCCACAAATCATGACGTTAAAACATCAACCTATCCTATGCTAGCATGGCAAGTTCTAAATCTCAAGATCCACTCTCGTTTAGCAAGAGATTAATAAATTAGATGTTCGCGACGCATCTAAATACATGAAACACAACCATACGAGGATATCAAGAATTCACCATACATAAATCTTTAAAGCATGAAAACTACTAAGTTACATAGATAAATCCGTTAGAATCCCATGACAACGATTAGCTCATAATTGAACCGTTCATCGTCATGGGATTTGATGAAAACATGATATAAAACAAGATATGAATAAAAGAAGTAATTATATTAATAAACAAAGAGTTAAGAAAACAAATCTAGAATCCAGAATAACATAAAAGATGAAGTAGATCGAGATCCGTTGCTTGTCACGAGCGTTGAATCCTTCTCTCCTTTTCTCCCTTGCAGATCTAAGCTATGATACAATAATAATCATTCTCCTAATTACAATGCTAAGTTGTGTTTAAATAGGCTCTAGATCTCTTGCCCAGCAAGAAATTACCTTCTATTACAATTAGAATTCGATTAAGGTACTAAAACCTGCCCAAAATATAATTAGAATTAGAAAAAGGGCAAAACAGTAATCTTTCAGCCTTGCTTCACAAAGAACACGTGCGCGAATTTTATCTACACGCTCCCTACACCTGCTATCTATCCCAGGTTGTAGAAAATCTCTCAAGCTTCGCGTGAGCTGTAAGATCGCTGAAAACGGACTTCTAGAACTCCAGATATGGCCAAAACAGTGTAGACTGCGCAACCTTCCTGGAAAATCCGAATTTTAATCAATTAATCCTTCAAACACGACAGAAGCATCCACCATAATCGACATTCTTGTAAGTCTGCATAACTAAGCAAAACACATCAAAATTATAATAAACTTGAGTCCAGGACAATCAATTTAAGCCGAATTGAAGCGATCCAAGTGGATATAAAATCCACTTATCACATCCATCGAACGAAGAACTTAAAGTTTGCATTGGGTGCTTCAACATCGTTGGTCATTGCTAGGAAATTGGTGTGGGTAGGAATTGTGAGTTGGGTATTTGCCATTGTTACACAGAGAGATGAGAAGAGAATGAAGGTTGAAGAAGAAATTTAGCTTTTGACGTTAGGGTTTTCAGAGGTTTTGGAACTTTAGCTGCTTGAGAAATTGAATGAAATGATTTGAACAGTTGTGGAATTCTATATATGTGAGTGACTTGAGTTGTCGATGAGATATATGTTCTGTATCGACAAGTCAGTCATTCGAGAAGTATAAAACAACTATTCGATAAGTCAAGAAAGGCTTATTCGATATCTCAAGCAGTTTGTAACTCACAGCTGGCAGTTATCTAACTTAGAACATAATTCTAAATTAAATAAAATATGTTTTTATGAGTGATTTAAAATTCTGAATAAAAATCCAAAAACGATTAAGATTCAACGGAAATTCAGCCTTTTCAAATGATTCGCCAACTCAAATATTCTATTCGAGAACTCAGTCATTAGAGAACTCAAATGTTATATTCGAGAACTCAAATGTTATATTCGAGAACTCAAATGTCCTATTCGAGAAGTCAAGCAAGTCTCTATTCGATTTCTCCAAAATGCACTATTCGAGAACTCAAGAGTGTTCCAAATAGACTTGTTAGAGAAGTCGACCATAGACATGATTGTCATTCGAGAAGTCTGACTTATCGATCTACACTTTCCACTCATAAAAATTAATTTTCACTATCTTTTCAAAATCACCAGAATTATTCAAATGAAGAATATTCTAACAAATTAAATAGTGATAGTCTTAAAATTTCATGGAAATTTCAAGCTAATTCGAATATGAGTTTCAACATATGCAACAGATTTGAAATATTTATAAATCATATTCCAGCCAACACTTACTTCAAAAATATTGAGAATTTAGATAAATTAAGTGTTTACTGCTGCAACAATCTAGTTGATATTTTCACTTAGCCAGATTCTGAAGAATTCAGCATTCCAATCTCATTAACCAACCTTGTGAAGGTGGCTTCATCCAATGGCTTAGTGAATATATCAGCTAATTGTTTATCTGTAGGAACATAATGCAACTCAATGGTTCCATTATTTGCATGCTCCCTAATGAAATGATATCTGATGTCAATGTGCTTTGTTCTAGAATGATTTATAGGATTGGCAACTATAGAGATTGCACTTGTGTTGTCACACATGATTGGAATTCTTTCCAACACAAGTCCATAATCTCTAAGCTGATTTCTAATCCAAAGCACTTGAGCACAGCAACTTCCAGCAGCTATGTATTCAGCCTCGGTTGTAGAAGTTGACACAGATTGTTGTTTCTTGCTCTACCAAGAGACTAACCTTTGTCCAAGAAACTGGCAGCTACCTGAGGTGCTTTTCCTATCCACTCTGCATCCAGCATAATCAGCATCAGAATAACCAACCAGATTGAACCCTGTGTCCTTAAGATACCATAAACCAAAGTTTGGAGTGCCCTTCAGATATCTGAAGATCCGTTTTATAGAAATCAAATGTGACTCCTTTGGATTTGATTGAAACCTTGCACACAGACATGTAGCAAACATGATGTCTGGCCTAATTGCAGTGAGATAGAGTAAGGAACCAACCATGCCTCTGTAGACTGAGATATCTACTTTCTTGCCTTTAGCATCTTCATCCAATTTAGTGGCAGTGGCCATGGGTGTCTTTGCAGGTGAGCAATCTTCTAAGTCAAACTTCTTCAATAAATCCTTGATGTACTTGGCTTGACTGATAAAGATACCATCCTTCCTCTGACTAACTTGCAACCCAAGAAAGAATGTCAGCTCTCCCATCATACTCATCTCATATCTGCTCTGCATGAGCTTAGAGAATTTCTCACACAACTTCTCATTTGTAGAGCCAAATATGATATCATCCACATAGATCTGAACTAGGATAATATCATCACCATGCTTCTTGTAAAACAGTGTTTTGTCCAATGTGCCTCTAGTGAATTAATTTTCCAGAAGAAATTGTGATAAAGTATCATACCATGCCCTTGGAGCCTGCTTAAGTCCATATAATGCCTTAAGCAATCTGTAGACAAACTCTGGGAAATGTGTATCCTCAAAGCCAGGTGGTTGTTGCACATAAACTTCTTCTTCCAACTCTCCATTCAGAAATGCACTCTTGACATCCATTTGATAGACTTTAAAATTTGAATGAACAGCAAATGCAAAGAATATTTTGATGGCTTCCAATCTAGCAACAGGGGCAAAAGTCTCATCATAGTCAATCCCTTCCTGTTGAGAGTATCCTTTTGTAACCAACCTTGCTTTGTTTCTAATGACCACACCATTTTCATCCATCTTGTTCTTCAGAACCCATTTTGTTCCAACAATGGTTCTGTCCTTTGGTACAGGCACAAGTTCCCATACTTTGTTTCTTTCAAATTGATTCAGCCCCTCTTGCATAGCAATAATCCAATCTGGATCCAACAGTGCATCATCAATTTTCTTAGGCTCAATCTGAGATAGAAAGCAACCATAGAGACACTCATTTTGAGTTGCTCTCCTAGTTCTCACTCCTGCATTTGGATCTCCAATAATTTGATCTGCAGTGTGTGATCTATCCCATTTCCTTGAGTGCTCAGTTTGATTTCTTAACCTTGATGTTGCTTCATCATCCAAATCATGATCATCTTCATTTCCTCCCCCTGTAAAGTTGCTACTATTCATAGGTGTGTCTTGGATGTTAGTCTCTTCACTGTTGATTGGAACAAATTCTTCTCTTGCATCATCATTCACTTGAGTTTGTTGAAATTGAGTTTCAACTTCAGTTTCAATCTCTTCATCAAAATCATCTAGATTTTCAAACTTTAATGGATCTCTATCTTCATCATTGGCTTCTTCTAACCCAGGTAGTTTGCTGTCATCAAATGTCACATCTGTGCTTTCCATAACTTTCTTTTGACTGATGACATAAACCTTGTATGCAATTCTCTCCATAGAATATCCAAGAAAAATTCCTTAAAATGCCTTTGCATCAAACTTCCCAACATATTCTGAATTGTCTTTCAACACAAAGCATTTGCTTCCAAAGGTATGAACATACTTTAGAGTAGGCTTCTTTCCAGTCATCAAATTGTAAGGTGTCTTTCCAGTGTTTTTGTTGATGAGGGTTCTGTTCTGAATGTAGCATGAAGTGCTCACAACCTCAGCCCAAAAACATGTAGGCATCTTTGCATCAAGCAACATTGTTCTAGCAGCCTCAATTAGAGTTCTGTTCTTTCTCTCAACTACTCCATTTTGTTGTGGAGTCCTTGGAGCTGAGAACTGTTGAGAGATTCCATTCTCTTTGCAAAATGCTTCAAGTAAGGCATTCCTGAACTCTGTTCCATTATCACTTCTTAATGCAATCACACTTGCATTGTTGGCTTTTGCTTCCTTATCAACTTTCTTTATGTGCTCAATGATTACTTGTGGAGCCTCATCCTTTGATACTAGAAATTCCACCCATGTATACCTTGTGTAGTCATCAACCATCACTAGGGCATACTTCTTTCTTGAGAGTGACATAATATTGACAGGCCCAAACAAATCCATATGAATTAATTACAGGGGCTTGGTGATTGATGTCACTGTCTTTGACTTGTGGCTTGATCTTTTCATCTTTCCTTTTTGACAAGCCTCACACACTCCTTCTTGATAGAATTCAAGTGTGGGCATGCCTCTCACTAACTCTCTTTTGACCAGAGAATTAATGGCCTTGAAGTTCAGGTGTGATAACTTCTTGTGCCATAGCCAACAATCTTCATTTGATGCTTTTGAGTAGAAGCAACAAACTTTGTCCTTGTTTGCAGAGTCCATATTGGCTACAAACCGGCTTCCTTTCCTAACTCCAGATAGAGCAAAATCACCAGTCTTCTTGTGAGTGATCAAACATTCATCTTTGTCAAAATTTACCTTGAATCCTCTATCAGTAAACTGACCAACACTTAGCAGATTATGCTTGAGACCCTTGACTAGTGCAACGTCTTCAATGATGACATTACCAACTTTTAACTTGCCATATCCCAATGTGTTACCCATGTTGTCATCTCCAAAAGCAACCATTGGGCCAGCCTTCTCCTCATATTGTGATAGCAGGGCCATATCACCAGTCATGTGATTTGAGCATCCACTGTCAAAAATCCACATGACCTTCTTTTCACTTTCTTTGCCCTGCAAACACAAAGGTATTACTTCTTCTTTGGTACCCAAACAAGTTTGGGTCCATTTAGCTTAGAAACAGTTTTATCATAACCAACATGCTTATCAACTTTCTTGGTTTTAGTCTTCTTGTCACTGTTAGAAGTGTTAGAACCTGAGGTTTCAGACTTAAGTGACAGAGGTACCTTCCTAGCTCTAGGAGGACTTGAAGACTTTGACCTTGTGTAGTGTGTGTGAGAGTTGTGACTGATACAACCATCAATGAATTGCCTTCTCAGATTGAAACAACTAGTCATGACATTCATATTGCATGGTATACAGTCAAATTTATCACAGAATGGAGCATCTCTATGTCTTAAAGGCACAGAACAGTCATAGAAAGGTTTGGGCACACTACCAACAGGTTTCTTGCATGCATGAGTTAAATGATTGGTACTGAAACAATTTTGACAAGTTTTTCTAGGGGCATTAGGCATATAAACATAATTATTATCTTTGTTAATCCCTAGTTTGCCATTTCTGTTATGTTTCTTCTTATTAGCCACTTTCTTTTCAGATCCATTTATCCCAGCTGATACAAACTTAACAAACTTCTCAGATCTAGACTTACCACCTACTGGCTCCTTGGTTTTTGACTTGACACTCTCACTCTTAGAGGATGCTGGTTGTTCACTAGACTGTGCCTCATCCTCATCATTCAACATTTGCTTAATGAGTAAGGCATCCTCATCAATTTCAAATGTTGGTTCTTTAAAAATTGGAGACTCAGTCTTTTTCAAAATATGAGGCACTTCATCCTGAACAACTATGTCATCTTCAATGACAGCATAGCCTTTCCTCTATTTAAGAGTGCCATAGTCAAGTCCAATGGAAGCCTTGGGTTTAGCTTGATTTTTCTTATAGTAGGACTGCAGTAGACTAGAGGAGTTCTTAAATGCTTTCAGTTTGAATTCATTCTCAGCTAGTTCATCCCTAAGAGCCTTCTCAACCTGACTAGCACATAGAACCTTATTCTGCAAATATTCAACTTCTTTCTTAAGGTTATCTATATGCATAGCATTTAGCTCAAGTTCCTCATTCTTCTTATTTAACAATTCATTCTTAGCAGACAGTTTTGCAATCTCTTCATTAGCAGCAGTCATACTAGTATGAATATTAAACATTTCAACAGATAGTTGTTCAACCATGCATTTATATTCAGAAACAGACATATCTATGGTAGTGAGAGATGGTACCTGAGAGTCAGATGGAGATTGTTCATCCTTGGAATCAGCCATCAAGGCATGGTTGCAGAATTCTTGCTCCTCTCCATCACTATCAGAGTCATCCCAACACTTCCCTTCAGCTATGTAGGCCTTACATTGTGTTTGCTTTTTCAGAAGGGCCTCATACTTAGCTTCAAGCTCTAGAAACTCCTTATCCTTCTTTTTAGGCTTCTTGCATTCACTGGCAAAATGCCCTAGGTCATTGCATCTATAACATCTTACAGATGACCTATCCACATGGCTGGTTTTGAATTTATTCTTGTTCGCTTTCACAGGTGCCTTGCTCTTGTTGAATGAATGGCTTTGGGGTCGAGGTTTGAAGGGTTGGTTCCTCTTGAATCTGATATTTGGAAACTTTCTGGCCATGAAAGCATATGATGTGTTTTCCATGCCATCTAGCTCTTCAAGAGTATAGAACTCTTCTTCTTCCTTTTCCTCAACAGGTTCAGTCACCTCTCCCTCATTTTCTTCATCATCTACTATCTCTTCTATCCTCAGCTGACTTGTAGATGCTTCGAGGTCTTGAATAGATTTGTTGACAGTCAAGGCACATGATGTGTTTATCATTCTACCTTGGTTGTCTTGGATAGCCCTCTTCTGAAGCAACTCAAGCTCATGAGTTTTTAAAACCCCATAGAGCACATCATATGTGACTTTGTTCAAATCTCTTTCTCTTAGAGAAATGACCCTTTTCTCTAGATGGTTTGGAGAAGATAATAGAAACTTCATGTTCAACTCCTTGGTGCTGTATACTGTTCCATTCATCTGTAGCTCAATCACTAGCTTGTGAAACCTTTTAAACATATCAGTAATACTTTATTTGGACTGAGCCATGAAAGCTTCATACTGTGTGACCAGTATCTGTTTCTTGTTTTCTCTAACTTCCTCTGTTCCTTCACATAATACCTCAATATGATCCCACATCTCTTTTGCTATTTTGCAGGAGGCTGTGTTGGCAAACATTGACATCTCCATTGAATCTATGATCAACAGCATGAGATGACCATCAAGGGCAACCATCTCCTTTTCTGTATCTGTTCATTTAGATGGTTCTTTAGGCACATAAGATCTTGGAAAGGTTATGGTTCCAACAATCTTTTCAGGAATCTCTTGTTGTGGAACAAAGGGACCATTCTTGAGTATCTCAGGATATAGAGGATTAGCAGCTTTGATGAACAACTGCATCTTGATCTTCCAGAGGTTGTAGTTCTCTTTGTCAAACTTAGGGACCTTCACCGCTCCTGTAGTCTTTGGTATATTCATGATTGTTTTCTGTTTTTGAATAAATAGCCTGCTCTGATACCACTTGTTGAGTATAAAATACAAGAAAGAATACAGAGGGGGGTGAATGGATTCTTGAACTTTTCTTTGTTCTTGAATCAGTGTAGCACAATATGTGTGTGTAGATTTGTAAATGCAGATTAACAATAACACAAGACAAAATATCACTTTAATCTAATATTTTATTAGACAAAGATTTTGCTACAATCTGTGAATACAAAAGTTAGTATTCTCAGCTTCATTTTTCTCAAAAAGATGTTTTCTATTATATATGAAAAACTTAACTTTAAAGAAAGTTAGGCTGTATCCTTATAGAACATGAATACAACCTACTTACTACAAATAAGGTAGCTAAACAATTTTACTTTCTAGTGTGTCTATCCTTTTTGAGTAAGCATCCAAACGGCTACAGGTTTGACTTTGCAAGGCTCTGTTCAGATCCACTTCTTTAGCTCTTTGTCTCTTGTACATCTCTCTAAGCTTATTTGTAGGCTTTTCCAAAGTACATTACAGATTGTGGTCCATAAAGTGCTTTAGCTTGTTGCAGGTTTCTGACTTGTAAAATTCTTTAGTATTTTGTCTCCAAGATTGTATTCGAGAAGTAACTCTGTTGGTGATTCGAGAACTAGAATTGGCTTGATCGATAACTCTGAGTTCTCGAATACTGTTAAACTGACATATCGAATGACTTCTCGAATAAGTCTTTTCTCCAGGAATCCTTGAGATATCGAATAGAGCATTTTGCTTATCGAATCCTTGAGATATCAAATAGCTTCTTTAGTCCTTGAGATATCGAATAGAGCATTGACTTGTTGACTCTTAGAGAACTCGAATGATACTTTGACTTGTTGACTCCATGAGTTCTCGAATAGAGTATTGGGACATGTCAAATCTCTGAGTTCTCGAATAAGGCTTTGACTAGTTGACCTTCAGAGATCGAACAGTGTCTTTTGAGATATTGAATCTCTGACTTCTCGAATGCTAGACTTCTCGAATATAATAAACATACTTCTCGAATTGGTACTTAGGTAAATTCTTCATTTCTTCAAATCCCAACTGTGATTATTTGACAGTCTTTATCTCCTTGCTTGAGGCATGAACCTTGGAACTTCTTTCAAGCATTATTCTTGACTTTCTAAGTACAGTTACACAACTAGGATTTGATGCCTATTACATGTACAAAACAAATAGAAGCTCTACAACTAGAGGTTCCCTCAGTTAAGAGGTCATGTAGGTAATGCATAGCATTACACATACTTAGGCTTGTTATTATATGAGTACAGGCATGTCTCTGTGACTAACAATATACTATAGGCTTGTAACGATATAGGCTTATTGTACGAAACAAAAAGAATTCTGGCTTCTCGTTTTGAGATGAAGGATCTTGGTGACGCCTCTTTTGTATTAGGAATTAAGATACATCGAGATCGTTCTCGAGGTATTCTTGGGTTATCACAAAAGAGCTATATCCATAAGGTGCTTGTTAAGTTCGGCATGAAAGATTGTGCACAAATAAGTACTCTTGTTGCTAAAGGAGATAAGTTTAGTCTCAAACAGTGCCATAAGAATGATCATGAAGGAAAGGAGATGTAGAACATTCCATATGCTTCGGCTATTGGGAGTATTATGTATGGTCAAGTTTAGTACCCTGCCGTTTTTGGCATTCATTGTGGGTATGTTAAGCAGATATTCGAGTAACCTTGGAATGGGTCAGTGGATTGTAATTGAATGGGTTATGAGGTACTTGCAAGGAACAAAATATTACATGCTCGTTTATCGGAAATTGGAAAATTTGGAGATCATTATGTATTCCGATTCTGATTATGTTGGTTGTGTAGATACAAGGAAATCTACTTCTGGTTAACTTTTTTTTTGTTATGTCTAAACATATAGACATTAAATGTCAAATCATTATAGAGAGAATGCAATATCAATTAGTGTTTATTGAGTATATAAGAACAAATTCTATGCTAGCAGACCCACTTACTAAAGCTTTGACACCATAAAGTTTTCTTGGGACTGCTCTTATGGGTGTTGTCTCATTGGAGGATATTCAGTTTTAGTAGGAGTTTTTTGTTTTGTTCTTATATTTGGTACTCGTTTTTTATTGACACTATGGTGATATTTATGTTTTTGAGTTTCTACAGAATAAAGTTATTTTATTTTATTCTCTCTATTGCTCTATATGAGTTGTCTCTTTCAATTGTGGTTTTACATAAAGTTTGAAAGAATAAAGATTGATCTCACTAAGGTATTAAGGACCAATTGGAAATAGGCATGATTAAGATCACATTGCATGTAATTTCCAGTTACACATCCATACTTGATCTATGTCATTGAATATATTTATGTGGTGATCATTGAGGATCGAGTTACGACAATGTGACGAAGGTCGCTTTGGTTTCATGTTTATATATAAGATGGACCAGATTGAATAAGGAAGATGTTTTATTAAAGAATAAACAATTTTGTGCGCACTTATGGTTATTGAATGTAATTGTTGTTTGGAACAATTTGTAGCCCAAGTGGGAGATTGTTAGATTATATTTTATAATCTAATAATAATTATGGGCTTACAAATTAAAGACAATTATATTTAATGTTTATTCTATATTTGGACTTATTAAGTGGTCTTAAATAAAGAGTCCAATAACATCTTATTCGGTATGGGCTTTGTAATGTGTAATACCCAATAGTAATCTAATTAGGGTTGATGGGGTCTAATTAGAGTACTATATAAATAACATGATAGGGTCATGGTCCCCAAGGCTATTCACAACCTCTATTCCTCTATTCACATCAGTTAGAGAGAGATACGGCTAGAGGCGAATCAAGTCTGTGGAAGATCAAGTCCCATAATCCGTATTCATATCTACAGTCATGGAATCAGGTACGCTTTCGTACTACAGTTATATCATGTAAACTTGATAATATCGCATAATATGATCCGTGGTTATTTATTTAGATCTAACAGTATGCACAAAGTAAAGAATCAAACTAGTAGTGGAAATTATCGATTGGCAGACAAAAAACTTCTTTGTATTGATTATTACTTTTTGTTTTTAGTTGATAGGCAGCATTATAAATATTCTCTCATTATCAATGTAATATGTGCGAGTGAATGATCGAGAGTTACAAAGAGAAAGATTTATTTTGAGAGCAACTGCTAAAAGTATTTGTACACCTTTGATAGAGTTTGTATTTGATCTTATTAATACAAACATTTTTAATTCATTCGTGTTTTTTGTTTATTTACTTGAGCAAAAATCAGACAAGATGAACCAGACTTGTATTCAACCCCCTTCTACAAGTATATTCAGTTTAACAACGGTATTAGAGCAAGTTGATTTAGTTTAATAAAAAAGATCTACAATCATGTTTGGTTACAAGGATGGTAATACCAAGATACCTATGCTCAAGAGGCATGAGTATACTCATTGGGAAGTGAAGATGTTGCATCACCTTGAGCTAACAGATCCTGATTATCTTGATAGGATCAGAGATGGACCTTTTGTTCAAACGAAGCTGGTCCCTCAAACAAATGTTGAGGAAAAAGTCATCCAGAATATACAACAGAGAAACCTAAATCTGAATGGACTGTTCATGACAAGGAGAACGTTCTTAAAGATGCTAAAGTGAGAAACATATTATTCAATAGTCTCGATTCTGTTCTCACTAACTATGTTTTCTCTTGCGAGATTGCCAAGGAGATGTGGGACAAGCTGAAGGTTCACTGTGAAGAAACTAAACCTGTCAGGAAGAATATGAGGGCACTTCTCATACAGCAATATGAGTATTTTGAATCCAAGTCTGGTGTGTCTCTTATTGAAACCTATGACAGGTTTACAAAGCTCATCAATGAGATGGCCATGTACGACAAGTATTATGAATGCAAAGTTCATGAAAGCCCTACCTGATTTCTACAATGAAAAGATATCTGCTATTGAAGAAGCTAATTTGGATGAAATATCATTAGAGGCAGCTTATGGAAAATTAAGGGCTTGTGAGCTGGACAGGCGACATAAAAAGAGCAGAAGTGAAGGGAAGATGAAGACTGTAGCACTTACTGCTCAAACTAAATCTGAAAAGCTACTAGAGGAACAGTCTAATGAGTAGGGCTGAAAAATGACCCGGGTTGAACCAGACACCCCTTGACTTAAGTATCCGATCATTTTACTTTTATTTGTCCAGATTTGGGTTCGGGATCATTTTATTCGGATCTAAACCGATCCTGAATATTGAGGTTCGGATCTGAACCGAAT
This sequence comes from Saposhnikovia divaricata, assembly GCA_036435485.1. Lineage (NCBI taxonomy): Eukaryota > Viridiplantae > Streptophyta > Magnoliopsida > Apiales > Apiaceae > Saposhnikovia > Saposhnikovia divaricata. The sequence continues at coordinate 127,786,987 of CM071594.1, read as the reverse complement.
ATGAGCCAGTATCTTATTTTTTTTCTAACCGAGTAGTTTGTGATCCATCGAATACGAGTCAAATATAATTCACTAACATTATGTATCATTTTTATTTGAATTATATAAATAGTTATTTATTCTAAAATAAATATAATATTATAAAAAAACATAATAATCATGAATTGAAAACTTAAATAATTGATCTATTAAGTATTTGATGATAAATACTCAGGTGGATAACTCGTATTTTATGAAAATTAAAATTTATAAATGTTATTAAGCAATTATAATATGTTATTCAGTTAGAAATATAATGAAATAAAAATATAATTCAGATTCGGGTTTGAACCGAACATGGTTCATTAAACATATTCGGGTAGGATCATATCTAGGATCATATTTTATCCGGTTTCAATTTTTCCGCCAGGTTTGGATCATATTTACGAGTCGGATATAAGTCGAGATAACCGATAGTCCAGATTAATTTAGAGTCCTACTATTGAGTCTACTGTGAAGAACTCACGGAAGAAGAAAACAAAAAGATGGTTCTGAGTCAGAGACTGCTAATATAGACTTTGATAACAGTGATTCTGAAATCGTACATGCAGGAACTATTTGCCATGTTTGCTAAAGCTTTCAGAAAAGGAAGATTCAACAGCAGAAGGTTTAACAAAAAACCTCACTACTACAAAAAAGAGCTTGCATAGCGCTTTTTTTTAAGCTTGCATAGCGCTTTTGAGCGCTGTATAAGCCACCGCTATTGAAGTGCAAATAACTTAGATAGCGTGTTTTTTGCAGCTCTCTAAGTGCTGCTCTTCGATAGCATTTTCAGAAGTGCTATTGAAGTAAGTGTTTTCTAAGTGCATAATCACTTAGATAGCGCTTTGTAAAATGCTATGCAAGTATATTTTCATTTTTTTTAAAATTTTAATTTTATATATTCTCTGCCATTTTGTTCACCCTGATGTGTCCCTAAAAATCAAATACAAACAAAAAAAACTGGCCAAACAGTCAAAAATAAAATCATTCATACTATTACCATTACATAAAAATCCATTACAAACCACAGAAGTGAACCTTAATAAAATATAATTAATTTTCCAGTAATTAAACAAGTTTACCATTACATAAAAATCCATTACAAACCACAGAAGTGAACCTTAATAAAATATAATTATCACATTCTAAAAAGAATGTGATAATTATTCTGGCCATTTGGAAGGAAGCCATCTTGTTGCTGCAGTTTGTTACATTGATTTTCATCATCGCGGAGTTGGTTACTAGACACACAGCACAAGTCCACTCCCTCTGTACATTCTCTTCCAGGGGTGATGGCATATTTTTAACCTCGACATTAGCATTCAGTTTCGCTGTGGTCTGAGAAAAAAATTGGCAAGGATGAGATAAGTTAAGCACAAAATGGAAGAAAATAATGAAGAAAGGCAACCAAAATCAAACTACTATAGAGAGATAAAGCTGCATTAATATGTGTACATCATTTAAGAATTTTGGTACTTTCATTCGGGTATTTCCACAATCACTCCCACGGAATTTTAAGCCAATCAGTTACACTAACAAACTTTACAAAGGTTGTTCAGGCCTTTCCATTCCTCATTTCAAAGACCTTAACTATACATAGTTACCAGCACACATTCCGCAGAAAAACATATAAGTAATTTTGAAAAGTATTGTTCAGAAGCAAGGAGAGAATAATCCAAACAAATGGCATCAGATTTTCACTTTTATTTCATTGGTGCCAGGCTGCCAGCAGCAGAGTAATAGACAGCTGCAACAAGGCATTACAATTTGCATATAAAACTTATTTGTAGTATACTGCATGTGTAAGACTAGAAAGCGATATAAGATTGGCATAAGAAAACACTGGAAACTATACACACACAAACTGAGAGGTCTACAGATAGTGAAATAGCTCATGCACACCATTTAGTAAAATTATTTATAAAATGTAAAAAAATCAATTAAGTGATATATCCATGCATACCTTTAGCCAAAATTGGACATTGCTCTTGTTGCCTGTAGCCAAAACTATTTAATCAAATTCTTTCTCTTGGCCATCCATGAATTTGGCCCCATTCCTTGTTATTTCTCTTCTTCCATCACCTGCAAAAAACCCAATTTTTAATCACAACTTAATAGCTTACTACGCCGTAATGGAAGACAAACCAGCAACAAATTATAATTTATCATAAATCCAAATTAACTCTTTGAAAAAAAAAATCAATTTTTACAAATTAAGGGCAGGTTTGGCATTAAGGCTTATTGCTTACCTTGATATTACTGGATTTAATCTGATTCAGGGCATCTCCGTTGAGGAATGGTGTCTTTCCGGTAGTGTTTTTGAGCAGCCAAATATCTCCCTAGCGAGAACATGAACCTGAACAATTTACAAATACCATAATTACATTCAATTTAATCTTATCTAGTTCAAAAATGTTGGAATATTACCAAACATACAGGAAAAGCTACCAAACATGAAAAAGTTATACCCTGAACCCAAATCAAAACTTCAATTGCAGAACTGATTTGTACAGTAAATTGACAAAATAAGGACTATGTCTACAAAGATCCAAACTAACTTCCATGCCAGAATTCCCATAGCCCACAACCAAAACCTTCTGTTTTCGAAACTCAACGGAGATTTGTTCTTCAACGGAGATTTTCGCCACATCTATAGAATTAAACGGAATAAATTCGAGAAAATCAATTGATTGAGACACACAAATACACGCACAGAAATACACACACACACACACTTAGTATTATATGATTGAGAAAGAGAGGGAGAGTGAGAACGAAAGAGAGAAGAGAGACAGAGAAAAGAGAGAGAGAGAGACCTAGAACGATGTGTTCACGAAGGAGACGAGTAACGGAGCAAGAAGAGGCTGTGCAAGCGCGAATCGAAGCGTCATCAGGAGCGAAGAGAGTAGAAGGACCGCTCCAAGTAGAGTACGAAGCGTCGGAGAGTGACGGAGCAAGAAGAGGCGGTGCAAGCGCGAATCGAAGCGTCGGAGGGAGAGTGGGAAGATGGAGATCGATTGGGATTTAGGGATTGGGGATCGATAGTTTGAATTGGGGATCGGTTTGATACATCAATTTATTTTATTGATAGCTTGACGGAGACAGCTGATGGAGAGGTAGAGATATTGAGAGGAGAGGGAGAGGGAGAGATTGAGAGCGGCGGCGAGGGAGAGGGAGTATTAGGGCATTTGAGATGAAGCGTAATAGCGTATTATTGGATTGTACGGGTAGTATAGATAATACTTAAAATATATTAACTACGATAGCCCTTTCAAAAGCGCTATAGAAGAGTAAATGAATATTCATAAATTTACGAAAATTAAAAAAATATCACTTAAAATACGGAATCTAACATATCGTGTCTCAAAAACGCTATATAAGTGTACTTTTACATAGCGCTTCCTAATAAAACGCTATGTAAGTATTTTATTTTTATTTTTTATTTTTATTTTATTGTATTACATAAATGATTGCATAACACTTTCTCCAAAAACGCTATGTAAATGTATTCTTTCATAGCGCTTCCAAAAAAACGCTATGTAAGTGGTATTTCCTAAGTTCAAATGTGTAGTAGTGCCTTTTTCAAAAATTGAAGTGAAGAAGGATGACAAAGGCAAGAGTAAAATCATCAAGCTTGAAAATAAATGAAAAAATATGAGTGACTGATGTAACATACACAAAATCAAAAACACATGTACTCAAATATTCTTTTCGATCAATTTTTTTTCCGTATCTCAAAACAATAGACATGTGATTGTGGTTCATTTCATTTATCTACTTTACATCATTAATGGTTCAGTTCAAAAATAAATAACTTTTTTTATTAATTTTTTTAATAAACATTAAAGTTAATGTGTCGCATTCATACACTAACATAAAATAATAGATATGGGCTTATCAAGATTGCTTAAAAAATTTGCTATCTTTTTATAGAAGAACACATAATTCAAATTTATAACCTCCCAAAAGGATCAAGATGGGTGAGTTAAGTAAAAAGAGTTGTGAAGAAATTATAGAAATGATTTAAATTATGAAAGTTGTTTGGATTATAGGATTTGAACTTATTTAGCAGGTCAATTTTATTAATTACATCTGAATCACATGATTAAAATAGCCCCTAAATAATAATAATAATAATAATAATAATAATAATAATAATAATAATAATAATAATAATAATAATCATCAATCTCAATTTTTTTTATTGTTGCTGATCGAATGCTCATTTCTAATTTAGGTATTTAAAAAATAAACTCTTCTTATTATTTTTAAGAATTTATATATTTTTTAAAGAAAATTAAATTTTCTAAATTTGGTGAATTATTTACGTATAAATAAAATTTATTCTTGTATCATGAAATTTAAAGACTTTTAAAGACTTTAGAAATGTAGTGCTATTCAATTAATACTTTTAAATACTCTCTAAATGTAAGGAGGTGTTTTTTTTTTGAAACAAAATGTAAGGAGGTATTCATGATTTTAAAAAAGTCTTTAAAAGTTTGAGGTATTGAATTAGAAATTTTAAAGAGTTATTAAAAGTTACATGTTATTCAAAAATTCAATGATTTTGATGGAAAAATAAAATTGAGAAACTTTTAATGACTTTTTATGGAAAAGAGTATATATTTTTTTTCCAAAATTTTCAGCCTTTTTTGAGAAGATTTGATAAGGGTTTGTATTTCCTCAATTAACCAAACGCTCAAAAGGTTTTTCTCTTAGATTTATCATTGTGTTTTTCCTCAATTATTGTGTTTTTCTTTCTTTTGCTTATCTCTCCATGTGCTTGTATACCATATATATGTGTTTATTATGGGTGGTTGGATGTAAATATTCTCTCTTATCTTTTTTTTTCTTGAATTTTTATGATATCGATACATGAAAAAACTTACTAGATGCATATATGAGATATTGAGATGCATGTATATGTGTATAACACGAGCCTGACATGAAAAAAGCTACAAAGACTCTTCTTATGGCTAGGCAAAAATTAGCTCATGATTTTTTACTATTAAAAGTCCATACCTGCATACATATATTTATTAGAATAGACATTGCTAGAGGGTTGAATCCTAGTTTTGAAAGTAGCCTTTACATAATCTAGCACTGCTATGATGGGTTTTTTTTTATTATTGTTATTGAAGTAGTACTTTGTGAATTTTGACAAATATAATATATTTTAACCTGGTTTTCTTGTCCTTTTTTTTTGGTAATTGCATGATGTATAATTATTGCTAATCCCATTTTCATAGAATATATGTATCAATAACAAAGAAAAATGGGAGATGCATGTCAAGAGAATGACAATTCGAAAGGAAAAGGAGGTCAGTGTAAAAGTTGGACAATTGACGAAAGTAATGAGTTATTGAAACTCATGATTGATGCTACACAGCGTGGTTGACGAGATAATAATGGTTTTTTCACTAAAGTTACTGTGGAAAAAAATATTCTTCCAGCTTTAAATGCAAAGCTTGGATGTCAAAAATCTCATCCTCAATATCCAAGTCGTTTGAAATGGTTTAAAACTAGATATACCAACTATTCGAAATTGATGTTGTTTAATTCTGGATTTGGATGGGATCCTATAACAAAAAAATTTACTGCTCCGAATGAAGTTTGGGAGGATTATTTTAAGGTACATTTTTTTAAAACAATAAAGTTTTTCTAAAACATTTGACATGTTTATAATACTAATATAATGTTCTTAATTATGTACATCCTTCTCATAGAAGTTATCGTACCGGCACTTTTGCAGACTATGATGATTTAAGAATTGTGGTGAGAAATGGAACTGCCATCGGAAAGAATGCAATAGGACTAGGAGATGATATTGATGCAAGAACTTATGATGACAAAGCAAGTAAAGAACATCAACCGTTGGATGATTCGGTTTATGATGATGATATTATACACTGGATGACTCCCAAGATCCTTTGAACCAACCTTCTGAATCTATTAATCTTGATGCTCCTCCCCCTCCAGCACCTAAAAAGCGTAACAGATCTGAGTTCGATGGAAATTCTAGTTCTTCTGCTAATACTAGTCAGCCAGATGCTATCATGCAAATTACTCACTCAGTTGAGAAGATGGTTGAAGCTGTTAAATCATTTAATAATGATGATTGTAACTGTTAGGATCATATCAAAGAATTTGTTAGTCACAGAGGCATGCCTGTAAACATCTAATAACAAGCCTAATTGTTTGTAATGTTTTGCATTAATTACATGACCCCTTAACCGAGGAACCCTCTATGTAAATTTTCTACTTGTGTTTAGTACTTGTAATAGGCACCAAATTTCTAGCTGTGTACAAATCAAGTCATAAAATATTGCTTGAAAGAAGATCTAGAGATCATGTCTCAAGCTTGAAGAACAAGGCTGAAGAAATAAACACAGTTGGAGTTTGAAGATTGAATATTTGCCTAAGTACAAATTCGAGAAGTAATTTGATCTATTCGAGAAGTCAAAGATTCGATATGTCAAAAGACATTGTTCGATATCTCAAGGAGTCAACAAGTCAAATCTCAACTCGATAACTCAGGGATTCGACATGTCTAGAACACTATTAGAGAACTTAGGAAGTCAACAAGTCAAAGTGCCTGTTTGGGTAAACATTTTTTAAGGACTTATTGACTTATTTTCGGGTAAAAATTTTATATTTTGATAATTTTTTTTATACAAGTATTTAATGTATGTTTGAAATTCAATAAGTTGAAAAAAAAGTTGAAAAATAAGTTGGAAAGTTAGGAATCTCAACTTTCAACTTAAAATAAGTTGACTTATTCTGGAAAATAAGTTCCCCCAAACACTCCCAAAGTATCATTCGAGTTCTCAAAAGGTCAACAAGTCAAAGCTACATTCGATCTCAAGGACTCCGGAAGCTATTTGAAATATCAAGGTTTCTATAAGTAAAAGGCTCTATTCGATAAGTCAAGGATTCCTGAAGAAAGACTCATTCGAGAAGTGATTCGATATGTCAAGAAAAGCTAGTTCGAGAACTCAGAGTTATCGAACTATTCAATTCTAGTTCTCGAATCAAGTACTTAGTCATTTCTCGAATGGATTCTTGAACACAAATTACTGAAGAAGTACAAGTCAGAAAACCCATAATAAGCCAAGACACTTACAGTACCACATTACTATAAAGTGTACATGAAAAGCCTATAAAGTAGCATAGAGAGATGTTAAAGGGGACCATCAGCTAAAGTAGTGGATCTGAGCAGGTTAAAATGATAATCAAATTACATGCTGCTCAGACGCGTACCAAATAGGGACAGACAAATTAGAAAGTGTATTTGTTTGTTACCACATTTGTAGTAAGTAGGCTGTACACATCTTCTATAAGTGTACAACCTCGCTTCTTTAGCTCTAAGTAGTTTTTCATTGTAATTCATAGCAAATATCTATCTGAGAAACGAAGCTGAGAATACTAAGTTTTGTATTCCCAGGTTGTAGCATACTTGATTTAATAAAATATTAGATTAAAATAAATTGTTTGTGCTTCATTTCCGCAATCTTTGTTTGTCAAACACACACATTCAACTACAACAAATCGAACACAGATTCAAACAAACTGTTCTAAAAGAAAAATCAAGGAAAAGTTTGAAAATATATTCACCCCCCACTGTCTTTTTCTTATGTGTATTTCATACTCAACAGAATTACCTGGTTTGGATCAACTTGCACGTTTCAAGGCAATTAAATTACTTAATACTAGAGCAAAGAAGATGGAATTCATGAAAATGATCCCTGATGAACGATATGCTTGGATAATTTTTGAATTAGATATGTACACTATGATTTGTGGCACATAAATGCTTAATGACATTAATTCATTTTATGTTATTGGTACTGGATTTTAATGGATATTGATTACTTGATTACCGTGGTCAAAGATTATATACATGACCATGTCCCTTGAAAAACTCAAATAAATTGCAGAATCTGAAAACTGTAGAATGCTCAAATTCAACGAATAAACTGCTTTCATTGGAAATGTTTTGGGCAGCAAGTTATATACCATTAGAAAGATCTTGAAGTCTAGTTTTTACTAAAAAATGGTTTGCAAAAAGAATTTTTTTACAGAGAGTTATTACTGTTTCAATAAAGGTGTGTATAGCAGTCCAGATTTGCAACAAGTCGGAGAATTCGCCAAATTATAGCTGTCTTCCTATGTGATAATTCAATAAGACATGTTCATGTTAAATGAGGCTTACTCTTCCAAATGAATGATTTATTTCGTTGGCAATATACCTTGTATTCAATTTAACAATAAATATACCTTGTACTCGATTTTCTAATGGCTTGGATTGATTGATTGAAGAACACACGACCTTGGGTTGTTGTGGAGAAAGGTTAAAGGGTTTGAGAGAGACAATATATGATCTTTGTTGCTAGTATGGTATAGCCACAAAATCTATCAAAAAGTCTATTAAAGTTTTTAAAAGTCATTTTATTAGGAGTCATAAAAAATATTTCAAAATTTGAGGAACTCAACATTTCCAAAAATTGTCATTAAAAGTCATAATACAATACATTCACCTAAATAATGCAAAGCAAGGAAGTAACAAAGTTAGAGATGTCAAAAATCTATTGTTTTGAGAGATAATTTTAACTCGAGATAATTTAACCTTTAAATCGTCGATCAATGAAATCTTGACATGTTCTCGATTTTAGTTCATTCTAAAAATAAGTACTAATATACTCATTAGCTAAGAAGTTATTTTTAAAGAAAAGTCAATGTAATCTTTTAATAATGTGAAAATAAAGCTAAGCCTCCGCTTTGCTTGCTTGGATTGCTTGTTTTAGTTGATCTATGTTTAATTCGGATCTAAGGTTTCTAAGCCTTTTCCGATTGTAAGATCAATTTGTTTTTTATTGTCTCACTTTTGTGTGAGTTTGTTATTGTCTCACCGCTTGTTTGTGTGAGTTTGCTTTTCTCTCACCGTTTGTGTGAGTTTTGGTGCTGGATTATATTATCTTGGAGGCTTGTACGGATAATATGGATAAACACTTTGATGAAGTGTTAGTGTGTTACACACTTAGGTCTGCGAATATTGTAGCTCATTGTTTAGCGAGGGCGACATATTCTATGTCAGGTCTTTCGGAGTGGAATGTTTCTGCTCGAGATTGTATCATCTGTAACCTTGAGATATTTTAATGCAAGTACGATTTTCTCAAAAAAAAAAAAAGAATAATTTTAATTACAAAACAAAGTAAAAATAAAGTAAAGAATAATTTAAATACAAAATATAGCAAGTTGAATCGGGTCGTCGTGCCCTAAGATCTTCTCCAGTAAAATTGATTTAAAACAACTCCAATAGATTACCTATTCATCCTTCTAATTTAGAATATAGGAGTAAAAAATGAAATAAAACTATGTGTTTTAATAAACTTTTTATAATTCCTTATGTCATTAATAAATTTGTTAAATATTTACAATATTTACTTTAAAATAATTTGACTATATCCAAATTTCTATATTTACAACTTTTATATGCATTCACAATTTCACATTATATGTGTGAATTAAATAATCACAAAATGTTAGGTAGAAACTTAATATAACAAATGTAAATAAAATAAAAGATTGTTATTTTGACAAAAAAAAAAAACGAAAGATTGTTATATGATTGAATAATGATGTTATTTTCCTTTATTTACTTTGTTATATGATGTTTATGTGTAGTTTATCAATTATATATTAAGATATTAATGGAAACTAATTATGGAGAGAAACATAACATACCCAATTAGTTCTCCATTTTTTTTCTAGAATTACCCTCCTTTCCAAATTTATAATTTTTATGTTACGAAGCAGGTTCTAATAACAATCTATCTATTACAATATACCACACAAGGGCAAAATGTACCAAACAATGCCCGTAAAATTTCTACTTACCACTATTTTCTGAAAATTACAAAAATGTCATTTTTCTATAATTAATACAAAAAAAATTTCAATTTATAATATTGCTTCCAGGAATCGAATCTTGACCTTTAAGTAAGAAGTTCATATCATAACTGTTGTGTGATATTAATTTTTGAGTTTATTTTAAAAATATTATTAAATAAGTCAGATGTTCTCGTAGTGTCCTAATTAATTTTTTCTATTTTACCTTTTGTTAAATAAATTGTTGAATTTATTATTTATGAAAAGTAAAACTATGAATTACACATAAATATAACTAATCTCGGATAAAAAATTTAAATTTGTTAATATTTGTTTCCATGTAGCTATAAGATATTAAATTACTAAAATGATAAATAGAATTATATTTAAATAAAATAATAAATGAGATTATATTTTGAAAAAGATTATATTTGCACTATACATAATTTTAGGATTTATAAAAATTTAAATATGTAAGTAAATTAGAGATTTTTGGTCGAACAATCATTGAGACTTTAAACAATTTAAATATATAATCGAATTTGAGTTAAAAATGACCTTTTTAAAATTTAGCTTTAAAAAAAATACAATGATTGAGTTATAACACATACTAAGACCAATGTAAGATTAATCAACAAGTATTTTCTTAGAAATAATATAGATGAATAAGTCATTAATATTCGTGTAATCATTGGGTTAAAATTTTTTGGATTTAAAGTTGAACTTAATTTTTAAAATAGAAATTTAGATTTTGGGTGAGAAATTGTAGGTTAAGAAAAGACCGTTGAGTTTAAAAGTGTATATAATTTTGTATAATTAAATATATATGTTTGAAAAAAGAGGAACAAGACAACCACATAATTACATGAATGAGTTTTACGTAAATTAAGAGATTTTGTAAATGACCGGACTCATAGTCTTACGACTAAGTTTTACAAATATATTTTTATGATGTTAAAAATCACATGAGTTTACGTATGCCCATTGTTATAGGGAGAATCTGGTATAACAATAATTGTTCAGGTTGTTGGAATCACAGAACAAAATATAAATATTTTGCTAAGAACAGGGAATGGAGATTGGCGATTTTTGTGGCTGATCTTGCTTGTTGATTCATAGAATGTCAGAAAAAAAGTGTTTATTCTCTCTTGCTGCAAACTATCAATCAATCCTAACAAGTGGCCTACGTACCCTTTTTATAGGAGTCAAGCCACACGTAGTTTTTGGAGAGCAAGTTACCTAGACGGCCTAGGATTTTGGAGATCCACTATGGCCCAAGTCAATTGGACGTTTGTGGGCAGGCGTAAATTATTAGTAACTGATCATGGACCATGGTTTAGTGGAGACTATGTGAGGCTATCATGTTGTTATTATGGCGAGGCCTCATCTGCGAGGCTGGTGGAGAACTTTATGAAGGCCTCACATGCGACCATATGGGTACAGGCATGCGATCCTGCCGGTGCGACCCTAGGGGTACAGGCATGTGACCTTGTGGATACAAGCACGCGACCCTGCGAGTATAGGCATGCGACCTTACGGGTATAGGCATGCGACCCTGTGGGTACAGGCATGCGATGCGGTGATGCCTCCACTCATGCGATCCTTTGGGGCTTAGTCATGAGCCTTCACATGATGATAAGAAACATAATAAATGATTTAATGGCGATGCGACCCCTTGGTCAGGTCACATATAGGCGAAAGTTAATTTCGCCTTTGGAGGGATAGTAAAACGTGATCCCCGATGGCCTAGCATGAGACTCTTGGAGGCCTAGCATGAGAACCAAGGAGGCCTAAGATGAGACCCCTAGAAGCCTGGCCATCCGCCTTCTTTCCATGATGTCATGGAATGCTATGTAGAGATATGTAGATGAGACCCCAAAGAGGTCCTTCCAATAGCAATACAGTCCCGTAGGGACCTTGAGAGGCAACCCTATAAGGCCTTGCAATTAGAAGTTAGTATACCTATATCTTCTGTCCAGCTGCCAAGTGGCTCATGTTTTCACCTATATCTTCAGGTCTCCTGAGGTTCCAGACCCTCAAGAGACCGCAACTTAGACATTAAGGATTTATTTATATTAATAAATATTTTATTTAATTAGAAAAATATATTTATAAATATCTAATTAATATTAGATATTTTTTTAATAATTTCAAAATTAAATCAATTATTTATTAATTAAAGATTATAAGCTGTGTGGATTAAAAAGCATTTCTATGGAGCTCGTTCAATTAAAACAAAATTTGTTTCATTTTGTTAACAAAAGGTGGTAGGTTTGTTTTTGATTTCAGGCAAGCACGTATGGGTGTCTTAAGTGAATTAATACTCTTATCGAGTATTTTCTATACTCTTACCAGGAAAGCCATACTTTTACCGAGAGTATGATACTCTTACTGGATACTCTTCCTATTAAAAATTGATACTCTTACCAGTGCTAAAGATACTCTTACCTGCTTCACTTGCATACTCTTACCGAAGGTTCTATACTATTACTAAACGCTTCCTATACTCTTTTGAGAGTAAAAATAGAAAATTAAGGCAGGAGCCTTTTGTTTGATTTATAAAGATTCAAGGCGGCCAGCAACAAAATGCATCTTCATAAATTAAAAAGATCAAGACAGAACACATGAGGGAGAACCGAGAAATCAAAGAAAATCTTCTTCTTCCTCCTGAGCTTAAACGATGTTTTATTCGTACATGATAGTTCATTTCTAGCCACTAGATATTGTATACTTGTACTTCTGGAACTAACTAGCGGATCAAATATCCTTAGAATTTATAACGAACTACTTTTTAGCATTCGATCTTTTTATTACAAATATAGAAAAGTTCATGTCAAATTTTCTATAGAATTTGTAATAATTAGTTTGATCTTCAAACCTTTTAATCTGTACCGTGTATTTAGACACACCCATCCCAGTTTAATATAATTTAGATTTAACTTAAAATTTTGGTGTTCGTTTTATTCTGCATCGATTTGTTTAAAACTTTTTTTTTTAACATGGGAACCCGCAGCCGCTACCCTTCGGGTGCGCTCTGGGTAAACCCATGGGCTCACGCAATAGCCTGCAAACCACGTGATCCAAGGCAAACCGCACAAGTGCGACAGGCTCTGCCCCAGGATGACATAATCACAAATCCGCATCCCATGGGAATCGAACCTATGACCAAGAGGTGAGATGACCTCTCTTTAACCAACTGAGACAACCCTTGAGGGCTTGTTTAAAACTTAATATACACTTAAAGAGAAATTTCGATAAAACAATATAGTTTGTATTCAACCCCCCTTCTACAAACTAATCTGGACCTAACAACCCCCCCTTCCTGGCGGATTGCGACCCCTCCTCTTTGGGCTCTCACTGCGATCCCGTCTTCGCCTAGGGCTTCGAGAGTCCTTCCTCTTCACTCCCTTGCCCTTACTTCCACTATTGCTAGCCTCATTATTCTTTTTGAGGTCCTCCATTGATTTCTCAACCCATTTTTAAGGCTCGACCTCCTTGTAGAACTCAGAGAGGGTACTAGGTGTTTGTGCCTGCAACTTCTTCCAAAACTTCGTGCCCTCTCTCAGCCCATCAATCAAAAAGTTTTTACGATCTCATCATTTGCTCATCGCACTCTCGGGACCTCGACATTGAACCTCTTGGAGTAGTCTTTTAAGGTCTCTCCCTCCTCTGCTTTATGTTTGCCAAAGTGGACACAGGAGGTGCATAGAGCATGGAGGACTGAAATTTTTTAATAAAAATATCCACAAACTGCTCCTAAGAGTCTATTGTGACATGAGCTCGTAGCTAAGAAAACCATTGCTGGGCGCTACCCCTCAACGAGGCTGCAAACAAGCTTCACCTAGCTAGCAGCGAGACCTGGTTCACATCCATATCATTGTTGAACCGAATAACAAACTCCACTGGGTCAGTATCCCCATTGTATGTCAAGTCGGGGTTGTCAATCGCTTCAAAAATAGGGGGAAGCGGGGTGGTTCGAATCTCGTAGGTGAAGGGTGAGGCCGAGACCATGGGGTTGAAGGTCCCCATATCAGCATTCATCTTACCCAGGGCCTTTTTTAACTCCTCGAGTTTGTAGTCCCCAACCTTGATCTCCTTGTCCTCCACCTTTTTTTTCCTCTCCAGTGCTGCCATAGAGGGACTGAGTCTTTTTGGGTGCGCTCGACTCTTCTTAGTCCCCTTGCAATCCTTCTTCTTGCGATCCCTATGATCGAGTTCGTACTGATGGGACCGCTCACGCTCTCGGCGATGAGAGGATGGTCGTTTGTTGCGACGATGGGTCCACTCACGCTCTCAACGAGGAGAGTGGGGTCTATCATCACGACGATGGGACCACTCACGCTCTCGAAGAGGAAAGGGGGTCATTCCGAACCATGGCCCTTATCATGGAACCACTTATCCTTCTTATCAGATGTGAGCTTTTCAAGTTTAAGGCGGAGATCATGCTCAGTTAACTTCTTTCCAAGATGATAAAAGACACTAACTGATCTCCCCTTAGATGAGGCAGCCTCGTGTTGCGACCCCTCCTTTGTCTTAGTAACCTCTACATGTTCCTCCCACTCGAGGTCCTCATAGAAGTCAGGGTTTGTCTGATCCATAACAACAAGTCCTTAAAGAGTTTTTTGGTAGGACCCTTGCTACTCTCCACTTAATAGGTCTTGGGACCCCTCCTAGAGTTCCTCTTCACTCCCCTTGAACTATGTCGCTTCTCCGTCATAGCCATCCTCTCTTGTACAGCTATCATCTGTTCACCTGGGCACTTGAGAAAGGCCATGACCTCGCTATTCACTACCACCTGGTGGGTGACAGGTGTCTCCACCTTCTTGAGGTCATCCTCGTTAGGGGGCTCGCTCCTAGGAGGATCGGTTTTGGGTGTTTTGGTGCCTCTGTTCTTCTTCTTCTTCTTCTTCTTCTTCTTCTTCTTCTTCTTCTTCTTCTTCTTCTTCTTCTTCTTCTTCTTCTTCGACTTAGTCATCTTTCTCCCAATATGATGACTTTCCCTCTTTCTAGCGCCAAATGTTATAGGGAGAATCTGGTATAAAAATAATTATGGAGTTTGCTGGAATCACAGAGCAAAATACAGATATTTTTCTAAGAACACGAAGAACACGGAATGGAGATTGGCGATTTTTGTGGATGATCTTGCTTGTTGATTCGTAGAATGTAAGTTAAAAAGTGTGTATTCTCCCTTGCTACAAACTATCAATCAATCCTACAAGAGGCATACGTACCTTTTTTATAGGGAGTCAAGCCATACGTAGTTTTTGGAGAACAAGTTATCTAGACGGGCTAGGATTTTGGAGATCCGCTATGGCCCAAGTCCATTGGACATTTGTGGGCTGGCGTATATTATCCGTAACTAATCATGGCCCATGGCTTAGTAGAGACTATGTGAGGCTACCATGTTGTTATTATGGCGAGGCCTCATCTACGAGGCTGGTGGAGAACCTTATGAAGGCCTCGCATACGACCCTCTGGGTACAGGCATACGACCCTATGGGTACAGACATTTGACAATGTCCATACAGGCATGCGACCCTGTCGGTAGAGGCATGCCACCCTGCGGGTACAGGCATGCGACCCTATGGGTACAGGCACGCGACCCTATGGGTACAGGCATGTGATGCGGTCTCAAGTATATTATGCATAAGGATGCCTCCACTCATACGACCCCTTGGAACTTAGTCATGAGCCTTCACATGGTGATAAAAAACATAATAAGATTATTTAATGGCGATGCGATCCCTAGGTCAGGATCGCATATAGGTGAAAGTTAATTCCACCTCCGGAGGTATAGTAGAGTGTGATCCCCGATGGTCTAGGATAAGTACCCTGAAGACCTAGCATGAGAACCAAGGAGGCCTAGTATGAGACCACTAGAAACCTGGTCATTTGCCTTCTTTCCTTGATGTCATGGATTGCTATGTAGAGATATGTAGATATGTACATGAGACCCCAAAGAGGCCCTTCCAATAGCAGTACAATCCCATAGGGACCTTGAGAGGCGACCCCATAGGGCCTTGCAATCATAAGTTGGTATAACTATATCTTTTGTCCAGCTGCCATGTGGCTCATGTTCTAACATATCTCTTCAGGTCTTCTTAAAGTATGATAAGATGACTCTGCTAAGTTCCTTGTTATTATGATTAGAGGACTCCTCATAAGTTGAGAGGACTCCCTTTGTGTTCAGGGACTCCTCAAAACCTCATATGTTGAGAGGACTCCTCTTGTTGATATAATGAGAGGACTCCTCATCATAGCAGTACATGGTCCTGGTCAATATATCGGTATGAGAAATGTACTATATTTTCGGACCCGTTAGCCTAATATTATCATCAATTCTCGTAATGGGTCTGTTTAGAGCCCATATCAATTTTCGAGCATAACACCCATGCTCTACAATTAATATAATAATGATAAAATGATTATTTATATTATATTCAGTGGTTTAAATTGATAAAGTTAAAATCACGTCATTGAAATTGAAATATAAATTAACAATAATCATGCTATTATTATTTTATAGATATTTATCTAATTTTTATGGAATCTAATCAAATTATAAAAAAATTGGTTCATGACAGTGCAATATTATAAAATTGATAAACAAAAATAAGATAAAATAGATATATTATATTTTACCATATTTCTAATTAAAAATTCTTGTCAAAAAATTACAAAATTATTGCAATGTATATAAAGTTTCGTGCGAAAAATTATTTTAGTAAACGTACATGCCCGTGCTTCGCACGGGCTTTTATACTAGTTAGAATAATATTCGAACTTATAATTACGTGATTATATAGCTCAGCTGTTCAAATCTGTACTCTTTATTAATGTAAAAAAATCATGTTTTAATGGCGCGCAATAGTACCAAAGTACCAAATTTGGTTATCACCACACTCGTGTTCGATTCCTTGCAACTACAATTATCCAAGATTTATTTACCTTTAATTTTTTTAACTTCATCTCGAGTTCGATTCCCTGTAACTACATAATTAAATAGTATTTATTTTTTAAATACTTTTATCATTCAATTATCTACAAATGCATATTTAAATAATAATTATTCATTATATTTATTCTGGATAATTTATTAATATTAACCTTTTAATCTCGACTCGTATTCGATCCGTACCCGTGCTTAGCACGGTTTATCAACTAGTTATATATTAATTAACAATTCGTGGCAAAAAAAATAACAAAATAAAATTAACAATTAGCTTATAATCCGTGCAAAGCACGAGTTACTTTTAATTTATGTAATATTATAAATAATATTTTTAATATGTTGTTGGAAGGATTCGAACCTTAGACATTTGTATATAACAATTTTTAATATTGAATTTAAGTTAATATGTTGTTGGAGGAAATCGAACCTTCAATCTTTTTATATAACCTATTTTAGTATTAATTTTAAATTAAAATGTTGGTGGTAGGATTCGAATCTTAAACCTCTATGTATAATAATTTTTAGTAATGTATTTAACGGTTATCATCTATTTGAATTAAAGATCTAACGATTATGAATAAAAGTGATAATTAAAATTAATGGAATAGAAAAAAGGGTTTCATGTGCCTGAGGGTGACCACAGGGTTCTACCTGAGGTTAAAACAATCTCCATACAAATTTAAGGGTATTTGTGTAAATTACTGAAAAAAGTTTTACATTTACAAAAATGCCCCTGCGGGGTCCTTTACTTTATAAGTACAAATCTATTATAACATTAGGAGAGATGCCTGAGGACAACCTCAGCTCAGTTTTCTCTAAAAAAAATTAAGAAGTTAATCAAATTATAAAGTGGGTGTTTGGGATATGTTAAAATAAGTAGCTTATGGCTTAAAAGCATAAATGTCATATAAGTGATAAGTAGATCAGATCTTATAAGTCAGTAGAGTGTTTGGTAATCAAAACTTATAAATCAGTAGAGTGTTTGGTAAATCAAAACTTATAAGTTAACTTTTTTTTTATTATTTTTAAAATATTTGTTTTTTAATATATATCAATGGATAGATCTCGATGAGTAGAGAAATTTGATATATACATATCAATTTTCTAATGAACGGATCAAAAGATATATGGTTTTGAAGATTTGAAGGATATTATATATTGCGTGTATCGAGAAATAAGTTGAATGTTAAGGATACTCAACATTCAACTTATCAACATATAAGTTATAAGTTGAGCTAAAACTTAAATAGGCAAACACCCCTCATAAGTTCTTATGGCCATATAAGCCATAAGTTGGTTAAGAAATGAAAAGCCAAACAGGCCCACAATATATCCCTTTTGCTTATTTTTGCTTATTATAGTATAGTACTATATATATAGATAGTATAGTGACATGAGCTGGTTTCATTGATAATAAATGTTATATATAATTAAAATAGGGTAATAATCCGTGCGAGGCACGGATCATCTAACGCCTTAGAAAATTCGTAATTATAAATATTATTATTTAATATTAAATGTGGATTATAGGGTGTGCATTTTTTTTAGAAGGTTAAATATATGTGACATCGTGTTTACATGTTTATATGATGATCTGTATGTGCTGGATGAGTCCGTGTATTTTTATTTGTTTTTCTGATGAATATATTCTATTTAAATCATGCATTATTGTTCTTCTGAGAATTTTATAAAATCATCGAAGTTATTAAAAATCATGAAATCTTTTGTAATATCATCTTTGTATATTTAATTAGTTTCTAAAATTATAGGGTGAATTATTTTGAGTGTTTAAGTATTTTAAAATGATTTTAAAAGTTTTATTGTATTTAAAGGATCAACACTTGCAAAATTCATATTTAATTCATTTTTTATCCTAAAAATATTTTAAAAATATGTGGATATTCGTAATTTTGTACTCTATATTTTAAAAATGAAAAGATTTATTTTTTTCATTATTTTCCCATTTAAATTCAATTTTTAAATAGCTATGTAATGTGTAATCTCGAAAATGCCCTTGTCTTTTAATTCCTAAATTACCAAATTTTTCCCCCAATTTCATTTTGAGCTGCTCTGTTTCTCTCGAGTCTTCTCGAGCCCTTGCAATCTCTCCCTCTAATCTCTCACACTCATTTTCAATCTCTCTCTCTCTCCCACACTTTCCCGTCGGTGTTTCCTCCCCACTATATTTCTCCGATTGTGATGCCGTGTGTGATGAGCTACTCATGCGTGTGGGTTGTGTCGAGGTTGTGGTGTTCAAGGAGTTCCAATATGAGTTTTGAAGTTGCTATCGTTGTTTGTTGTCTTTGGTCTCTCTCCACGATCTCTCTTTCAACCCCTCTCTCTCCCGAACTCATTCAATCTCTCCTCCCTTCTCCTGTTTCCTTCGATCAACAGGGATATGTGAGTTGCGTTTTGTGTTCCTGCGCTGCTGGGTTGCAGTGTGTGTAGGGGTCGATTGTGATGTGTGTGGGTGTGTTATCCGAGCTGTGGGTGTGAGCGTTTCTGTGGGGGTGTGTGTGCGTAGTATTGCTGCAAGTTTAGTGTGCCAACAGCCTTTGTATGTGTGCCTATTGCTGTGTCTTCCCCTGTTCCTGCAGTCGAGTCCGAGCGTCTTTATGCGTAGATTGTTATTACGGAATGAAGTCCCCCTCCTCTATTCGCCCAACAATGGTTATTGTTGCGTGTGTGTGTATGTGAACGTATGTGGGTGGGTGGGTTTTTCTTTTGTCGGCAAACAACCGGAAATCATCAAACTTGGTGGTATGTTGTGAGTTTCTGAGGTTTTTGTTGAATTTGGAATTGCCGGAAAAGCTTTGTTGTGTTGGTAAGTGCTGGGTTTATGCGAAGGGTGTGATGTAGTCCGTGTTTGTGCAGCGGGGAGGTACTGGGCAGTGATTGTGGATGAACTGTGGTGGCGTTGTCACTAAAGCCTAAGGTGTGGTAGTAATCAGCAGGGAGGTATAATGATTGAAAGCAGCGTATGTAGGGGTGTCTGTATTTTGTGTGCGTGGGTGTGGTAACTGTTAAAGATGATGGGGTTGGAAGGGGTATTGAAGTAGGTGGTGTTGCAGGTTATGTGGGGTTATGGTTCAGTCCAGGGCGTTGAGAACTCTCAGTGAAGCCGAGAGCTTGGTTTGTATGTGGGTTTGACTGAATTGTGGTATGTAGTGTTAAAACTGAAATTTTGCATGCTTGGTTTGGATGTATATTGCTATGAGGATTTTATTGTCGATGAGAGTCCAGGAAGTTTATGTTAATGTTGCAAGGTTCCTGTTAAGTCTTGGGTGGTCGAAAATTTATTCAAGTTATCAAGGATTTGATTCATGTTCGTCTGTGACTAATGCTAATTATTTGCCATGCTGGATGTGATGATTATGCTAAACTGAGTTCATTATGAATTTTTGGGTGAATTTTAGAAATTTATGCCCTGGCCGTATTGCTGGTTTGATTACCGGATAAATTTTGATTTCTTTGTTGGGTGTTGGATTAATGTTATAGTAAGTCAAGTCAAAGCAGACATACCCTATTCTTGAACTAAGTTGGGATATTAAGTTAACTGTTGAAAGTTATAGTTGAGTATATACAAGAGCGATTATTTTGCTGATTGAGTCGGTTGTATTCAGACGGGTAGTGTAATAATACAAGGGAGGTACTATCGAAATTACTTAAAAGCATATGTGATTCTAAAGGTTATTTCAGTAAGAGAATCTTTTATATTCTATGTGCGTACTGTCAATGATAATTATTATGTGATAATATGTGTTATATTTGTAAAGCGAAATAGGTCTTGTTTGGGTATAGTAGAGATAAAGATTGATGATATTAGTATACTGAAATAGTACTTTACCTTTAAATAGGTACAAGTAGGAGGCCCGGATAAGAGCTAGCGTGCGTAAGATGGGATTTTGGGAAGAAAGATAATTATCGGAGTGGACGAGTGTGCTCGGGTAGAAGCTAACCGGTGATAAAAGAAAGACGGATGTGTGATCGAATAAAGGTCAGTGTATAAAGAAGGACAGACTAATGTAAAGTGAATAAAGGATCGAGATATTGGAATTGGAAATTTGCGTATATTGAGGCAAGTTATACTATCCCTCACTTATCGTTCAAGTGATGTGAAATATCCTGTGTTGTTCATATGTTCTTTCAAATTCCTTCTTGCAAGTATTTATACTATTCATATTGATATTGAATGATGTGAATCTGTCTATATTATTTATAAGATTTTCTTCCAATTCATTTTGATAGGGTCTACACCCCCTTCTTTTGTTTCAAGTGACTCGAACCCTATTTTGAAATTCCGATTTCTTGAACTGCTTATGAATTGTTGCTTAAATTCTTATACCTTACTGCTATTTCCTTTTTAATTATTGTTGAACCATTTATCCCTTATTGTTTAGTCCTTATAAATTATTATTGAAACACAAGTACCTTGCTTATCCTTATGAACCATTATTTAACTTATGTACTCTATTAATTACCCTGTTTCCCGTTGAACCATAAATTCCTGACTTATAATTTATGCCTTATTTTAACTTAGTCTTTTCCTTATGTTTATTCTTTTAAACCATGCCGACGAAACCAGATTTCATAACCCTTGATTTAAATTCCAGAACCCTAACACTTATTTTGTTCTTTATTGACTAATAACTCTTCAATGATTTATGACCAGTGCAGTAACCCAATTTCTCAATTGAATTTCAGATTCCTGTTGTCCCTGATTTTCTTTTAAATTGTTGTTAAATTCTAGAATCTTAACAGTTGCTCGTTTCCTAATTGATTAATGTCTCCTAGTTGATATATGATTCAATTGCTGAACCATGCCATGTTTAGTTCAATCTTATTGCTTTGATGTTTATGATTCCTTATATCAATTGCTTCCCTGACCCTCAATCTTTTATAATTGCAAAAGAAAATGAAATGATAATTTATAGATGTTTTAAAAATTCCTTATACTGGGCTGATATGTTATCAGTGAGTATAAGGACAGAAAAGTGAAATGTTTTAATGGTTAATAAATTGTTTATGAATTGGAAAAGCGTAAGAGGCTAGGGTGGTTCTAGTCCAGCACTTTTATATAGCGTAAGAGGCTAGGGTGGTCCTAGTCCAGCATTAAAGGCCAATGTGTTGCCTAATTGGGAACCCAATTTCAAAGGAATGGGGACTTTACGTGGCTGATCACCCGTATTGTCCGTAATCAGGAGAATAATAATAATAATCAACTTAAATGTTTTTAAAGAAAAAAGGTTTTACAAAAATTATGTTTCAAAGATGAAAGGGTTTTAAAAAAAGGAATGTTTTGATAAGATATATATATGTTTCAAGGTAAATTGTCATTAGTTTCGAAGGATATTAGAGTTAGTTGTTTTCTGTCTTGATCAAGATTTGGAAACTCAGTAAAACAATGAGATTAGGGATGGATAGAAGTTTTCCAGTTATTCCCTTCACGAGTAACATTGTACGTTGAAAGTGGAGTAAGAATGATTGGGGGATTTCTGGATATTCTTTTTCTCAAAGTTTTATGTAAGGCAGTGACGGTTTGTAGTAAATGGAAAATTTTTACTCCATGATAAAAATTCATTGATCTTTTGAGATAAAATATTCATTGATTTTGTTCATCAATGAATTATCGTAATATCATTGTTTCACTATGTTATTAACTTGCTGAGCGTTCTTTGGCTCAATCTTGCTTTGTTTTACCTAACCCTTTGCAGTTAGGTTTAAGGATGATCTACTACATTTATCCTTGCGAATGAGAGCGATGAGGCATTCTGTACAGGATAGATTTCAGAGCTAGAGCGGGTAAGCACAGATTGGGATTGAGCTACGAATTAGATGGTATAGTAATTTGTATTATAGCAGAGACAGAAGTTGTAATAATTTGTATTGCTTAGATTCTTGTTTCATACCATAACCTGGAATCGATCCTCGGTGAGGAATCGTTGGTGTATTAAGTTTTATTTGTATTTGTTAAATGGGAATTTGGTTTGGGTTGAATTACAGGTGGATATTCCGATTTACGAATACTTCATGCCGAAATTTTATAAAATTCCACTGTATCAAAGTCTATTTTATTATAAAAGTATATTTTCAGTTTTGGGAAGTCGGGGCGTTACAGGTTGGTAATGGTCACTGAAACAAGTTAGGATGATTATGTATAAGTATTTAGGTTAAACGTTAGATGGAACGATCTAGGATAAGGTTCGCCTTAGGTTATTAGGACGACGGCTGTGACGTTATTTAATATTCCGATATCGCGCGAGCCGAAATTCGATTCATCCGGAGACTCAATTTAGGACGAGGCAGATAATTCGGAACAACATACGATAAATAGATGACCGGAGCTATCAGCTTGGAGGATGCTACTGTAGACCTTCGTGTATGTTCTAGAATTTCCTTTGCGACTTTAGTTACCCCGTGAATGACATAGAAATATAGAAAGTACGAAAAGATTTTAAACAAGATACGAAATGCGATTTCTAGCATGGATTGGAGTAAGGGCGTGGTTATTCATTACTAGCCGTTGAATTCATTTAATTTATTGTCTAAGGAGATTTAACCTTTCTTTTTGTTTTTTCTTATATTGATAATACCCTATCACCTTTGATAATCAACTATATTTCAATTGATGACGAATTTTTAAAATTCATTTAAATATAAACAATGCTATTGCGAATATCACTACTCACAGCATTTAACATCCAAGAGATAACCATATGATTACAACGATTCCAATGAACCAACAAGGTAGAGTTTGCAGCAGGTTTAATATAACTACCATCAATAAAGCCTAGTTTAAGCTTACCAGATAAGGTAATCTCCATAGATCTACTCCATTGTAAGTAATTATTCTCGTTTAGAGTAATATTGGTCAGAGCCATACCTGGGTTATCAGATGGGTGAAGGTAATACGGATGTAATGGGTCAGTGGTAGTGGACACGCTTCCAACTGTGGAGGTGTTATTGGTCGCCGCAGAATAAGAGATTGGCGTCGCCATTGACAGAGCTCAACAAGATAATAGATTTAATAGAGATAGACACGGGAGAGGAACGAAATATAAGAACAAGAATCGAGCTTAAGCTCTGATACCATGATAGTTTTCTTAACAATGGAGTTTTACAAATGGTGAAAGAGACAGAGAAGAAAACTTGAAGAGAAAGACAGACTACATTCTTATTAATCTCAAAAGAAGATAATGTGACAAACTGAAATAGGAGGCTACAGCACCTATATAAAGAGAGCATTATCTACTACACTACATAACATTCTAAGGCCCACAATACTAACAAACTTTTGGTCCCCCACAGAACCAACCTCGACCAAGCATTGGTGGCCAGCTGTCTATTGAGAATCCTTAGTGCTAACAGATTTCTTAATCCATTATAAATACAAGGTACGTGGACATACTGAAGGGGTTGGAAGTAGTACACATAAACCATATTACTCTGTTCATTCAGAAAAACAATACACAACCACACCTTGTTTTAGTACAAGGCATAATCATTGGTAAACTTTCTGCAAACCACGTAGAGAGATTTCAATACTTCTGAATTTCGAGTTCATGATGTTGGACAACAACATCACCTGAGCTCTGTCTCAAAAGATACAGAAGCTCTGCTACGATCATAACCATTATTGTCGAAAGTATGGTAGGTATCCTTGTCAAGACTCCTCTCGTAACCTGAGGAAGTCGAATAAAATTCAGTGTCAAGGTTTGGAGTTGCTAGCTGCATGATGTTCTCGATCTCTTGCACTACCTTACTCATTGTAGGCCTTTCAGCTCCTGTATCTTTAACACACTTCATTGCCAAGTTGACATACTTTTGCAATCCAACAAGTGTTGAGGCTGAACCTAGATTTACATCTAGAATATCTTGAATGTTTCCGAGGGCTTCCTTAACTTCTCTTGCAATGTGCTTACTTTGCTGAATTGGAGCTCTTGCAGTTAACAACTCCAACATCACAATTCCAAAGCTGTATACGTCACTTTTCTTAGTTAACTGTTCAGTCCCGTGATATTCAGGATCCATATACCCCTGCATTGAGAAATATGATTTACATCCAATATGAACCCTATATAAATCTTTAAGAGAACAAAGTATTGTTGTTAAAATCGTATAAAACCAACATATAGTTGTAGTATACAAATTCAGGAAATGTAAATATACGTTATTTTAAATTACTGATTCGTTGAGATTCATGTACTCTTATAATGATACGTTATTTTAAATTACTGATTCGTTGAGATTCATGTACTCTTATAATGAGATTGCAGGTTAAAATTCTAACCCTTGTCCCTTTAACTTGTGTAGTAATATATTCCTTTGCAGTATCTCTCACAGGTTTAGATATTCCAAAGTCAGCAACCTTTGCATTCAGTCGATCATCCAACAAAATGTTGGCTGACTTGATGTCTCGATGTATGATCGAAGGATTGGCCTGCTCATGCATGTATGCCAGGCCTCTGGCTGAATCGAGTGCTACTTTAATCCTCTGCATCCAGTCCAGCCTGACTGCTGATTCCCCTGTACAAAGCATATCTACAGTTTTTTTTTTTTTTTTTGCCAAATATGTCTATAATTCTTTGAAAAACACATGTAAAATAAAGATCTTAGGTTCATTTGCTACTTTAGGAGTATCTATTATCTATCGTCGAACTATTTGCCAAATCTGTAGATTCCGCGCTGCATTACCATCATTAAGGTGGCAACATCATTTTAAAAACTAAATACAATTGCAGGGATTCACTTTCATAGTGGTAGTAGAATTTATTGTTATTCGCAAAATACCCTACATTCATCAAGGTTTAAGTTGACAAGAAATGTATATAAAATATTGCATCCTAAACGAATGTGAAGGTTTCTCGAGTCAGCGACATGGTGAATTTTATGGTTGATATCATTGAAAAACTTAAAAATTAGTTTATTTTAGGAGGAAAAATACTACCGACTGTTCTTGATCATGATTGAGCTCCTCACCACAATGAGAATGGAGTACCTGAAAGACTTTGCTTTAATGTACCATTAGAGATAAACTCGTAAATGAGCATCTGTTCTCCTTGCTCATAACAGAAACCCACGAGACTGACAACATTTCGATGATGAATCCTGGATAGCAACTCAATTTCAGTTTTAAATTCAAGATCACCCTGCTGTGCTCCATGTTGAGCTCTTTTAATGGCCACTACTTGTCTGCTGGTTAACTTTCCTTTGTATACCTGCAACATAACATAGACAGTGTTAGTTAATTTTAAAGAACATACATTCCCAGCTCGCATATACAGAGAGAAACTAAGGTGCATCATATTCTAAATTACAATACATTATACACTGTTCTGACGAAAATCCGCGAGGCGAAATACTTAAACCCAGGATTTTCTTAAACGAGTTTTTCTGCTTCCTGAAGTTCCTACAAATATATTGAAAATTTGCTATCCCATGTAAAACTGCTAATGTGGTCTTGCAAAAAAAAAATTATATAACAGTTCCAGAAGACTATATTACCCGGACTTGGATAAAATAGGCCCTGATCAAAGGATGAAACATGTTATTACTCCTATATATAAAAAGTAAATTTTAGTCGTACCTAGTGCATAAGACTCTCACATTTGTAAGGTCTACACCCTAACTACTATCTGTGAAGGAAATAATTATCTCATTAATTAGCGTTTTTACTTTAATTTTGGTCGAAATAGAAACCACATAAATATGTATAGGAAACAAGTTCAGATGCAAACAAAAACCTTTCCGTAGCCCCCACACCCAATGATGCTCTCATCTGAAAAGTTGTTAGTGCACTCCTTAAGCTCTTTGAAGGTGATCCATTTCGCACCTTGTAGCTGAGGAACACTGCCACTTTTATCTGGGTTCCAGGATGCTGCATTAGCAAGGCAGAGAACTGAATAAAAGACAGAATAACGAGATTACAAAACTGAGCATACGATATATTCTGTTTACCAAAAGGGCTACTATGTTTGGTCGATTTCTTGAATTTTTTCTTTAGTAAGAAAGAATAGAGTCCAGCACAGATCAATAATATGAAAAGTAATGAACTAACTGTAGCTCCAACAACAAGGCCCACACTGGATGACTTGTTTTCCCCTGTCAATACTCTTTGATGAGAAACTGCATAAGCTGAATAGATATCTTGAGACGTAGATGGTGTTTTTTATAATAGACATATACTTAAAAGTACAAGATACTAGTATTCTGTGCATGTCTTATGATGTTATAGGGAATACTTAAACAAGATGTTTGTATTTACTGTTTCAAAAAAAAAAAAAAAGATGTTTGTATTTACCTGGAAACTCATAAATATCTGGAATAAACCACAAAGGACCAAAATGGGAATCGAGTGGAAAAAGTTGGTAGTTGAGTGTGTTACCAACATCAATGACTCCTGTTCGATTAAAAGAATCTTGACCAGAAGAAAATACTTGAATCTCAAGATGAAGGTAAGACGATACATCAACCGATGGATTACAAAGAGATACAGCATCAACAGGAAGTCTATTGTTCAAGAAACCTGACATAATAGATGCTCCAAGATATTCATAATAGATGGAGCTTTTCAAATTTGAAAAGGAAAAGGCAAAGAAAAATATGGTTCCTGTATACGGCCTTGATTTCGTATCGGCAAGTCGACAGTTTTGGTTCAAATTATCCAAACTGCAGACCACTGGAAAACAACTAGATGATGGTATGAAAGGTTTATTTTTCGTGCAGTATTTGCTACTTATTCCTATGTCCCTGCATGCTGGATTGTTATCCAATCTGTATGAATTAAGAGTAAAGAAGATTATCAAAAAGAAAACTTAAACGTTTTATTAGGATAAACGACAAGTAAGCATTTGGTACATAAGAAGATACACAGCCTCACGTTATAGTTAAATTGTTATAGCTTCCGTCTGGAAACTTTTCGATGGAATTGTTGTTTAATGTAAGTGTCATGTTACTGTTGTAGCCACTTTCAATAATCAATGTTCCACTCAGGTTGTTGTTACTTAGCACCCTGTCAACATATTTGAACCAATAATTAAGTTTTTATATATTTAGACTTCTTCCTGCTGAACATGAGTTTATGACCTGCTTTGTTTATTCAGATTATTAAATTTTTATGGAATACGAGTTTAGGAAGTAAGCTGATTCTTACACAGACTCCAAATGAGGAAGGCTAAATAGGGTGGATGGAATTTCTCCTTGAAGTTGTGTGTTATCCAGTAACCTATCAGTGATACATTCAAAAACTTCAGATATTGTAATTGTTTTTCTCCTTAGTACCTAAGAAGATGCAAACGAAAAAACACTTTATCAGATGTCTGATGAGTACATCTGTGACATCAACTTATCCATATCGAACTGCGTTATACCTTCAAATCTAACCTTGATTATGCAAAAGAAAACATGAAATTGTGGTATATCCCCTGGAGGTAGATTTTGTACCTTTCTTTTAATTGAATTCCCGTGGACTACCAAAAAAATGTGGTCATATGACTCATGTGAAACAAAAACAACTATACATTCGAGTTTTAAACTTTCTTGCAGATCTCAACAAGTTAAATCAAACATTTTTCTTTTTTTAAAGTTGGCATGGGTGAAAAAGTGCAAATATCGCAAGTACACTTCATAAAATCAAAAAAAGAAAGAAGAAAAGTGTGTGAATGTATGTTGGGAGAGATTTGTACAATGTCGTCAAGTTCTGGAGGTTTAAAAGCCATGTTGGAACATCTGATGGAGCGAAAGTGTTATTGCTCATGTCCCTGCAGATAACATCATGGGTAGAAGTTCAATTGACAGGAAAGGGTGTGGGATACTTAAATTTTATCTTCCCTGAAAGTAACAACTATATTTATCTTTGCAAACACTTTTTCACCAACTTACAAATAATTAAGCGAGTGCAAGGCTGCAAGGAAAGGAAAAGGTCCCTTCAGATTATTATTAGAGAGATGCCTGAAAAAATAAATCAACCATAAACGTGAAAATTTGATGCGGAAATTTATTTGCCCAAGCAAGGTTGTTACATAAACATACAGCTGGTGGACTTTGGTAAGATTGTTGAGACTTGAAGGGACAGGACCAGTCAAAAGATTCCTATCCAAGCGTCTGTAGACGAAAAAAGACATCATTTGAAATGGTAAGTAATATGGATAGTGTGTTGGTAGTATATAGATTGGATTTGACAACAGGAGGGACTCACACTGTTTCCAATGTCTGCACCAATCCTAATGTATCAGGGATTTCACCAGTGAATTTGTTGTCATCCAATATTCTGTATAGAAGATGAAGTGATTCTAATTAGATATTTTTTAATGGTATAATCACATAGTGTTAGAGTGGCAAGGCTACATTTTACTACGGAAAGGCTAGCTTAAATTCTTTGGGGTGGAAAGAGTTTACAGTGCATAATCTTTAAAATTTGAATTTGTATGTTAGAATGAACGAAAGATTGTTAGAATTTCTCAAGCAAAACAAATGATAGAAAAGGAGGTTTCCTAAATATACTTACCCCTCCAATGAGCTTGCTGATACTTTTTGAAACTAGACGTGCTAAATACGTATTTGGTATATGAAAATGAGATGTGTTTATTACTGATACTTAAATGTCCAAAGTAAGCAAGCAACATATCTATTATCATCAGAATCCCAAGGTGTTTTGGTGGAGGGAGACATATTTTGGATGTGTACTGGCGGCTAATGAAGTTGTTAACTAAGAAGAACTATCATGGTAAGAAGATAAATAATTGGTATGGAAGAAAAGGTTCTGGACTTCTGGGCCTTTGAGGTGATAAAATCATATAGATGAGGTAATATCGGCATTTATCTCCAGTTGAGGCGCTGTATTTGTGCTCTGTTTTTATCTTTTATATCCGCAGTGTTTCTTTACCCAAAGGATTTCAATTTTTGTCTAGATGCCAGTGTCATAGACATCAGTCTCGCTTAAAACTAATTACTTACACATGTAGCAATTGCATATCTGAGTTAAAAAGTTGAGGCTGGATATTCCCAGATAACTGGTTCTTCGAGAGATGACTGAAAAGAAGGATGTATATATACAATAAGGAACTGGAACTATTTTAAAGAGAAAGACAATCAATATGTTACTATAAAGAAAGAGGACATACAAGTGCTTCGCATTAAGTAACATGTTCAGACCAGGGTCAATTTCACTAGAGACTGGAAGGCTCCCATTAAGCTTGTTGTCACATAGATCCAACCATGAAAGTTTTGATAAGTTTCCGATGGAAGGTGGAATTCGTCCAGTAAAGCTGTTTCTGTTTAGACGTCTGTGAAGAACGCAGTAGAAAAATCTTGGAATGTTATAATTAGTCATTGAAGCTGAAAAATTTAGAAACGATCCTTTGTAGTGACCTCTAGCTCGATAAAATTATCGTACAAGTCATCGTACTTTCTTGTCTTTTGCAGTTAGTAGTGTACGAAATCAAAATGCTGACAAAGGGTGCCTTACTGGAATATGCAACAATATCCGAAGTACATTACATATTTACATAAACAAATAGTGACATATCCTTACATATGGGTTAGCTCTGTTAGAATTCCTATTGATTCTGGAATCTGGCCATAGAAACTACATCCGATTAGCATTCTGCATTCAAGAAGAAATAATTATAAAAGTAGGAAATAACACGATTTTGATTAGCTCTAACACATTCAACATTGAGTTTTTCGTACAAGGTATCCAGTTTCTTCAGGTTTCCAATGGATGAAGGAAGAGTCGCTTTCAGACCCTTATTGTTGGAAAGATCCCTACATGTAAACATAGTGATTAAGAAGTATCCAACTCTAACAAGTATTGATGTAAAGGGAGAGTAAGAAGTTGTAACATGTTTGATCAGCCATTCAGCCCATAAACTCGTAAGGAGAAAAGAAAAAGAAGAAAATTAAGAAGAGTACAAGCATTAAGCAAGAAGAAATCTTACAATGTAACCAACTCAGAAAAAGAGGTAACATCTGCAATTGAGGAACCAACAAAGCCCATGCCTGCTAATTTCCTGTAAAATATGGTAGCGGTAAAGCTAAACTCAAGTATGAGAATTTCAGAATAAATATGATCGACAATAGCTGACATACAGGACGGTAACACGTGTGTTATTGCAGAAAACTCCTACCCAACTGCTACCACAAGGATCTGCACCTTTCCAGTTGGGTGGCAACTTCTTCCAGCTAGACTTGAGCGCATTTAGTGCTGCCACTGCATAATCATCGAAAGACAATTCGACCAATTACTTCACTATGAACACCAGTTTCCCAACTCTATTATTTTTAAGATTGAACTAGCCACAAAAATGACCAGATTGTTAAAAATAGTATAAGATCCTCGTAAGCCCAACTCCTAATACTTTGAGGTTTTAGGAGAACTGGTTACTTATCATTATTTTAGAGCTCTTTTTGTTGGAGGTCTCGAACTTACATGTAAATTAAGGAGATACAAGTCTACAGAAGACAGTCTTTTGTAATGAGATGGATGCAAAAGGACAGTCTGCAATCCTTGCAATTTCAAAAAATTTCGATGCTGTAGGTTGTGGTTTTTTTACAAAAATGTTTCAGAAGTTTGTAATTTTGTAAGGAAAATGAACCTATGAATATATAAATTTTTATACAATTATTCTCAGTAGAAAACAAACTTACAATCATTAGGATTTGTAACGGCTGTTATAACACAAATCTGAGTACAAATGACCAGCATGCAAACCTTAAACCCACGATCCATTTCCCACGACACTCTAAAACTGCTAAAATATTCTAAGCTTAGTATAATGTGTCTGATCACAGAAGTCCTGGAAACAAGTCTTGATGACATGCATCTCATCATG
The DNA here is from genome assembly GCA_036435485.1 of Saposhnikovia divaricata. NCBI lineage: Eukaryota > Viridiplantae > Streptophyta > Magnoliopsida > Apiales > Apiaceae > Saposhnikovia > Saposhnikovia divaricata. The sequence goes on along the minus strand of CM071594.1, from coordinate 127,755,295 downwards.
TATTTATAACAAAAATTAGAATAGGTCCATAAGATTCTTAGATTTTTTTTTGAAATAAGGTCAATTACATAAGAGAAATGCAGTGGCGGAAGGAAAGGGGGGCAATTGCACCCCTGGGTTAAAATTATATATGATGATTGCACCCCCTGTTATTTTGGGGAGGGGCAACATATATTTAATATATTTTAATATTAGTTAGGTATATTTTTACTAAATATTGTGGATAAATGGGTTACATACTTACATATTAACTTTGCCTTGCCACTTGCAAATAGACTGACCCAAATTCAATAAAATTAAAAACAAACAAACAACAGCCCAAGCCCAGTAACATTTAAACAAACATACATAATCATTTGGTCGAGTACTCAAATTGTGCGGCAGTTCGGCTCCTGGCTCCAGCATATCAAGACTCAAGTACTCAAATTCAACACTAAATTGCAATCTTTGATACTTCAAAGATTAGGTAACTTCTTTATTCTTTAAATTTAGTTATATACTTACTTATTTGTTTACTTATTTTATTATCTACAAGGTGTTTGATAGTATGCTTCAAAGAATTTTTTAATTCAGTAGTTCTATTTTCAATGTTTATTTTGCAGTAATGTTTCGTTATTTCAGTAAACAACCAAAAATCTCTGTTGGTTCGTCGTCTAATTCTTCCGAACATGTTAATGTTGAGGAAAATATTGATTTAAGTGATCAAGATGATGTAGTGAGTGATCCTGGTTTACGACGAAAATATCGCGTATTAGTAAATAATGTATTTAAAATATTGTATTGAACATTGAAATTATAATGTTTTCTATTAATTATTGCGTTCAATTTTTTTTTTTAATATCAATATATGATTTCGCCCCCCCTAACTTAGAATCCTGGTTCCGCCACTGGAGAAATGCTAGAATTATCAAAATCGTTCCCAGTCCCAATGCTGAGTTGTCAAAATATTTTTGGTTATTTCTCATTTATGAGATGGACCTCTTGTGCATACAAATGAATCTCATGAATAAAATCATGTCATGTGTGAACATTTTCTGAATCCATTTGGGAATGTGTAACATTACTCATTACATAAATATGAATAAGCCAAGTATTTTATTACTAAAAGAAGAATAAACTCGTTAAATTACTGGCTAAATGAGGAAAGATATTTATTTATAATAAGTTACTATTGTAAACTAAAATTTATAAGGATTATATAAATATATAATATTAACTAATTTTCATAGTATTAACTAATTTATCACTTTTTCATTTACAATAAATCATAATTACACTATTACATCTTACACGGATTAATTTTCATAAATATACTCTCAAGTTATGAGCTCTCCTTAAATAAGTTAAAAAGAAATTTTTAAGTGAATCATGTATGAGAATATTGGGATAAAAAGAAATTGAAATTATGACATCTACTAAAAGTTGCAAGGGGTTAAAGAGGAAAATTAAACATGTACCCGGTTGGGTAGCTTAAAGATACTCCAATCCATTTTAAGTTGCTAATTGATTTGTTTGTGTATACTTAAATTTTTGAATTTAAAGTTAGTTTATTTCAAAAAATTTAAGTGCTTTTCAGATACTTTTTTTCAACTTATTTTTTATTCATATCAATTTTTATATATTTGAATCATCTTTAACTCATATTATATTATTTGCATATATTTGTATTTTATACTTTTATATAAACAGGTACACTTAACTTAAATATTTGAGTTACCTTTAATTCGTATTATGTTATTTGCATATATTTATACTTTGCACTTTTATATAAACAGGTACACCAAAATTAAAGTTAAAATTATTACTTTCACTTAACATTATGCATCTAAATAACATTTTTTAAGTTAATCCAAATGGTCCATAATTTTTTAAGCTTTAAAATTATCTTAACATTATCATTCATTTAAAAATTCATTTTTAAATATAACAATCAAAACAACCAAGTACCTAAATTGGGAATAAATGATATCATAACATTATGAAATGATTGGGATCTAATATTTACGTCACGTACTCTCCTTTCCAACCAATTAAAAATCAACAAAATTTAATACCAACGGTGATCAATTATGAAATGATTGGGCTTTGTTGACAGAGAAATTTGGTAACAACAAAATTTGAGGTACTTCTCCGGAAACAAGATCTACAGCGGTGGTTCTTTGCCGAAAAGAGTGGTGGCGTGTGGTGGTTGTTTGTAATTGGTGGCTAAGATTGATAGGGTTAGTGGCGGCTATTTCAGAACGTGCCGGCTATTTTAGAGTTCTCGACTTCCAACCCCTCAATCGGCCTACATACCCCGACATTTATAAGGGATCAAGCCATACGTAGTTATTGGAGAACAAGAAACCCAAATGGGCTTGGATTGTCGGTCCAGCATCCGGAATGTTCTACTATGAGGTTAACCACAAAAGACCCAAGACTCATCCAAGATCTCAAGACTTCACGAAAAAGGAAACTTCCTCCGTCAGACTACCAGCTATTTCTTGATTTCAAGGATGCAGGTATAGCCATGGTTTACCCCAAGTGCAGAACGCATCCCTGTCCCCCGAATGAGAAGCACCCACCAGATAGCAGGATAGGTGATCCAGAGCTTTTGGGTGCAAAGTGCAGGATTACTCCAAAGTTCCCCAATGAGAACGCGCCCATTGAGTACAGGAACAGAGTTCCAAAGCACACACCAAAGAAAGGCCTATCTTTCCACCAAAGAGGGCGCGCTCTCAGTGTATAAGAAAGGTCCCTAAATCCAGGAAAATCCCCAGAGGCCTTCTACGACGGAAATCCCCTGAGATACGATAGGAAGGAATTCTTCAATAATTCTTGAAAAACCAATTTTAGTAGAATTCCTCATCATGTTATGTCATCTAGGGCGCGCCCTAATTGTTAGGGCGCGACCTAACTTATCTCTATCTTATCAGAACCCTAATTTGAGCTAAAATTTTCCAAATTGAATCTATTATCGACCCGAATCCATTTTAAAAATACCCGAATCGAATATTGACTATAACATACTTTAATAGTATGTATCAAATTGGAATTTAATTATATTTTGTTTAGACTTTAGATCGTATCCCCTCAACCTTTTCATTTAGCTATCTTAACTTAAATGAAAGAGAATGAAAGTGTAATTTAATTTATATTACTCCCATAGACTTGGTCTTGTAGGCATCACCTAGATATTCATTCGATCTCCTTGGGAAGGCATATCCAGCTATCAACCACATTACTAGGAGTATATATATCAACGTTAATTTTGAAGAAGCCAATAGTTGGAAACCGGCCAGGGATTAGAATATTAGGCCGTGTGTCAATTTTTCACTATCTATACTCTATATTAATGTGCAAAATAATATTTTAATGGTATACAATAGTACCAAAATATTAAAATACCAAAGTACCAAATTTAGTTATCACTTAACTCGGGATTCGATTACTTCCAACTACATAATTATACAAGATTTATTTATTTAATTTAATTTCTTTAATTTCAAACGGTGTTCGATTCCCTATAACCACATAATTAAATAGCGTTTATTTGTTATATACTTTTATCATTCAATTCTTTACAAGTTTATATATAAATAAAACTTATTTATTATATTTATTTATTTATCTATTTTAATTTTTTAAATTTTACCCTATTCAATTTCCTATAATTACATAATTTAATAGATTTATTTATTATATATTTTTATCATTCAATCTTTTACAAATACACATTAAAATAATATTCATTAATTATATTTATTATCAATAATTTACACGTGCCCGCCCAGCCCGTGCTTCGCGCACGGATTACCGGCTAGTAATTTTATAAAGGAAATTATCAAAATGCCACGTAAGAAAGGTAGCCACGTACATTTCGTGATTTTTTCCGTTTGACAAATGTTGAGCAACGAGAGCATCACGCATGTACACTGCGCGTTACACGTGAAGCACATTAGATAAAACTAGCATGATAGCCCGTGCAAAGCACGGGCCATATAATAATTCATAGAATTTTCTCGTATTAGTCTACTTTACGTATTTTGATCTATTTTAGATGTTATAGTTTCAAAATATTATTAGATTCTAAACCGCGAAAGGTATATTTTTAGTTATGTTTGGTCAGTGTAAGAAGAATGACCGACTGAAAGCTATAAGTAAGAGTTAACTGAATGCCAAGTATTACCACAATAATCTTGTTGTATTGAAATACATGAGAAAACAGTTGGCTTATTTATTTTGGGTGGATGAAGAATTAAATATTATATTATTTCTAATTTAATATTGTAAGAAATAATGTAATGTGATGAAAAAATAAAATTAATAGAGTCATATAGTTCTGCTAATAAAATCTCAGCGCATATTTCCAATTTTGGATTTCAGCGCACATTTCCAATTTTGGATCCTTTTCTCCGACCAATTTCGGAGAATAAGGAGAATAACAAATTTATTCTAATAGTTGTGCACGTTCAAAATAAATATGTGATGTGTGCTTTTCTAAGATCATGGTATTTGACCATCGCAGATGTATCCTTTCAATAGCAAATTGACCATAACAAAATCTTTTCTTCAGATACGTACATTGTACTATATATCTATTCTCAGAAGTGAACTTTCAAAACCCCAAGTTAATATCTCAAATTTCAAGACAATCCATATTTAGACATGTACAAATTCAGCAAAATACACGAGTAACTAAAATTAAAGTGTCATAACGGGTTTTTAAAATGAGATGTGTTAATGTATGCACCGAATGAATCATGTTTTAAAAGTTCATATGCACAATAAAATTCAATCTATGAAAATAAGATAGACATAACTACGATAATGAAGCATCCTGAATATCATTTTAATTTGAGGTAACAGCAAAATGATAGCCGAAAAATAAAAAAATACACATAACACATCCGTGATCATAAGACATTGTATATATCAGCAATTTTCGAGTTTATTAGTCTCACACCGGGTTGAAACTCGCATTGGAGTTTAAAATTCAAGTGAAATTGGTATATTACTATCTTATATATGGTTGTAAAACTCATTTTGTATGAAGTTAATACCATTAGCATATTACCAAAATGCTACAAAAATAAAGTGCGAGGGACAATAGATATCAAAACCATATTGACATTTTTTTTACCAAATCCAAATCCCATATGTAAATTATTTCTTATTTTTAATATTTTAATCTATTTTGTTAATCAATCTATAAATTACCCGATGATAATAGGAATAACCGATATAGTGCAAATATACTTAAAATAAAATATTATACTGATATCGAGTATAAATATGTTTTACACCTTATTTATCATTTTTTGTATTCTGGCCATTCGACTAATATAGACATAATTGTTAAAAGAGATAAATATTATAATAAATTTTTAAATATCTATTTTCACTTCCGCCCGTTTACCTACTTGAGATAACTTCTACTAATTTTCCGTCACCTACCGCCTCACTTCGATTTTTTTTTACCAATTTTCGGCCACCTCAGTAACTTTCATACATAAAATAAAATATTATAATGATACCGAGTAAAAATATGTTATACACTTCATTCATCAATGTAACAATTTAATAATAAACATAATCTGGCCATTTGACTAATATATAGATATAATTGTTAAAAAAGAGAAATATTATAATAAAATTTTATAGATCTATTTTCACTTCCGCCCGTTTACCTACTTGACATAGACGTCTACTTATTTTTCGTCACCTACCTCCTCACTTTGATTTTTTTTTTTGACCAATTTTCAGCCACTCAGTACCTTTCTTAATTCTGACTTCGACGACATCATATTTGTCAATTTATATTTTCCCTCCCCGACTACCATTTTTTACTATTATATGTGAAAATATTTTAATGATTTTATCCCTAATAAATCATAAAAATAAACGTGAGCATAAATTTATGAGTATATGAATGGCATAAATTATTAAAATTAGTAAAAATTACAATCTTATATACAGTTGCAAAACTCATTTTGTATGAAGTTAATAACATTAGCATATTACGAAAATGCTGCAAAAATAAAGTGCGAGGGACAATAGATATCAAAACCATATTGACATTTTTTTACCAAATCCAAATCCCATATGTAAATTATTTCTTATTTTTAATATTTTAATCTATTTTGTTAATCAATCTATAAATTACCCGATGATAATAGGATTAACCGATATAGTGCAAATATACTTAAAATAAAATATTATACTGATATCGAGTATAAATATGTTTTACACCTTATTTATCATTTTTTGTATCCTGGCCACTCGACTAATATAGACATAATTGTTAAAAGAGAGAAATATTATAATAAATTTTTAAATATGTATTTTCACTTCGGCCCGTTTACCTACTTGAGATAACTTCTACTAATTTTCCGTCACCTACCTCCTCACTTCGATTTTTTTTACCAATTTTCGGCCACCTCAATTCATTTCATACATAAAATAAAATATTATAATGATACCGAGTAAAAATATGTTATACACTTCATTCAACAATGTAACAATTTAATAATAAACATAGTCTGGCCATTTGACTAATATATAGATATAATTGTTAAAAAAGAGAAATATTATAATAAAATTTTATAGATCTATTTTCACTTCCGCCCTTACCTACTTGACATAGACGTCTAATTATTTTCCGTCACCTACCTCCTCACTTTGCTTTTTTTTTTTTGACCAATTTTCAGCCACTCAGTACCTTTCTTAATTCTGACTTCGACGACATCATATTTGTCAATTTATATTTTCCCTCCCCGACTACCATTTTTTACTATTATATGTGAAAATATTTTAATGATTTTATCCCTAATAAATCATAAAAATAAACGTGAGCATAAATTTATGAGTATATGAATGGCATAAATTATTAAAATTAGTAAAAATTACTATCTTATATACAGTTGCAAAACTCATTTTGTATGAAGTTAATAACATTAGCATATTACGAAAATGCTGCAAAAATAAAGTGCGAGGGACAATAGATATCAAAACCATATTGACATTTTTTTACCAAATCCAAATCCCATATGTAAATTATTTCTTATTTTTAATATTTTAATCTATTTTGTTAATCAATCTATAAATTACCCGATGATAATAGGATTAACCGATATAGTGCAAATATACTTAAAATAAAATATTATACTGATATCGAGTATAAATATGTTTTACACCTTATTTATCATTTTTTGTATCCTGGCCACTCGACTAATATAGACATAATTGTTAAAAGAGAGAAATATTATAATAAATTTTTAAATATGTATTTTCACTTCGGCCCGTTTACCTACTTGAGATAACTTCTACTAATTTTCCGTCACCTACCTCCTCACTTCGATTTTTTTTACCAATTTTCGGCCACCTCAATTCATTTCATACATAAAATAAAATATTATAATGATACCGAGTAAAAATATGTTATACACTTCATTCAACAATGTAACAATTTAATAATAAACATAGTCTGGCCATTTGACTAATATATAGATATAATTGTTAAAAAAGAGAAATATTATAATAAAATTTTATAGATCTATTTTCACTTCCGCCCTTACCTACTTGACATAGACGTCTAATTATTTTCCGTCACCTACCTCCTCACTTTGCTTTTTTTTTTTGACCAATTTTCAGCCACTCAGTACCTTTCTTAATTCTGACTTCGACGACATCATATTTGTCAATTTATATTTTCCCTCCCCGACTATCATTTTTTACTATTATAGGTGCAAATATTTTAATGATTTTATCCCTAATAAATTATAAAAATAAACGTGAGCATAAATTTATGAGTATATGAATGACATAGTTTTAATTATCAAAATTCAAATTATTAAAATTAATAAAAATTATATGGGCAATTTTATCTTGAATAAATTATAAAATAAATATTGCTAATAGGTGAGTTATTTGAGCATGTAGTGAATGAGTTTAAAAAGTTGCACAAAGAAGTTATTTGGTTTAGTGGTTGAACATGTGAACTCAAAGTTACAAGTGTTGGAAGGGTCATGGGTTCAATTCCTTCCAACTTCAAAATTTTTAACATTCATTTAAATATAAGGACAAATTAGTAATTTACTAAATAGGCACAAAACCCATGTTGGCCTATAATAGATATAAAGGATGTTTTGTAATGTAACATATTTATACAAAAGAAATTGCATGGAAAATGTCTTCCACTAACTTTTAAATTTTTTTAATGCATTATGTGGATAATTAACCTTTAACTAGCATAATAACCCGTGTGAGGCACGGGCCATCCTCTGGCAATTGCTATAAATTCTGTATAATTTTACGATTTTAGGATATTTTTGAATATAATTGCACCTTTTATGTTCACACATATTATAATATCAGTATTTTAATTTATGTATTATTTTATTTATGTATAGATCAAATGAGCATAAAAAAAGGATGTTTTATAGCATATAAATATATTGTATAGGTTATAACACAATTTCTTTTAGAACAATGATAAAAAGACCTATCATCAATGTGAATAATACTCATCATACAATATTTTCCAGATAAAATTAGTACGCTCCTTAATATTTATTTCTTTAAATATCTCATCAAGATATATAAGTCGCATAGAATTATAATCCGAAATGACGAGAGGGCTGATTCCCAATACCAACATAATTTCATATATTGTTTGCATAAATATTAAAGGGATGGTGCTTTTGTAATTTTTAAACATATAGAAATATTATCGTAAGTTCACAATCATTAAAATGACACTTTTTACACTTGTGTTGTGGTTTAATTTATAGTAATAGATAGATTGTGTACCATATTGTGAAACCTAAAATATAATATTTTTAAAATAATATGAGTCACCATTATTTTTACTAAAAAATTGAAATAATAGTAAAAATAAGATAATGGAGAGGTCGGGTTTGTGTAAAAGGTTTATTAATTCAAAATAATAAAGTCCATGCAGCACAAAGGTTAGTAGGATAAATTGTGTAGAGGAGGTTCTAGGTACGATTCACCATAAAAATAAAATTTACTAATTTTTTCCATTTAAATAAGAGAGTGAAATTTCATGTAATTTTATAACTTGTAAGGGTATAATTGTAATTTCATAGAGGATTTATTGGCTCAAAAACCCCTAAAAATCCCCTTGTTCTCTTATTATATGTAGAAAGAATGGATGGATGTGTACCATATTGTGAAAGTTAAAATATAATATTTTTAAAATAATAGTAAAAATAAGATAATGGCGAGGTCGGGTTTATGTAAAAGATTTTTTAACTCAAAACAAAAAAGTTCATGTAGCATAGTGGTTGGTAGGATAACTTGTGTAGAGGAGGTTCTAGGTTCGATTCACCACAAAAACTCATTTTTTCCCATTTAAATAAAAGAGTGACATTTCATGTAATTTTATAAATTGTAAGGGCATAACTGTACTTTCACAGGGGGTTTATTGGCTCATTTTACCTGTGTTGCTCTATTATATATTATATATAGAAAGTGATTTTATTAATTAAATACTTTTTCTAGTCAACCATCCAAATTTTGTACCAACAAAGACTTACGATATATATTACTGGGGTAAACGTATTATGATGGAGCCAAATAAATAAATTAATTTAAAGATTGTTATCAAAATGCTGAAATCATCATTTTATGTTATTGAATTACATGCGGTGTTAAATCTTCATATTAGTCAAAAAATTTGTCCCTTTTAGAATTAAGATGGTGCTTGTATTAAATTTAAATTACTAATTCATTTTTATTCAATTTTAGTTATCTTAAAATTTATCTAAAAACTGATGCTACTTAATCATTTATAGATTATAATTTAAAGGAAAAAATACTAACTTAAAGTTAATGTTTATCTTAATTTGAAAAAACATGTTCGTGTATAAGTTAAAAATCGAGTTAAAATTAGAAAAAATATTTTTTTGTACAATATATCAGTTTCATTTAAAGCTAATTTGTATTTTCTTTAGTTGTTCAATGTGAACTTGCATATTGTGCACTATACTTTGCTTTCCTCTAAAAAATAAATTACGTATTCTCTTTTTTTATGACAACAAATAAATTACGTATTTGATGAAATATAATACTACATATTCCAAAAAATGTTCTCAAATCACATATGACAATTTTTAATTTGTGATATTTATATTAATGTACGAGAAAATAGCTAATAACACGACTATAATTTAACATTTGGGTATGCATTATCGAAATTTATTTTAAGAATTTTAGCATTTCTCTTAGATGAATGCATATCACCTTCAAGGTCGAAGGTCGAGTGATACACACCTCAAACTTAAATATAGCAATTAAAATAAGAGTGCTCGGTTAGACTACACTAGTTACAACTTCATTACAAAAAACAGAGGCATTTCCGACCGTTACAACGGTCGAATTTAATACAATAATGATCGGTTTTCACCTTGACGGTCGGTTTTAATTAGTCGGGTTTGCGTCGTAACGGTCAGTTTTATCGTTGACTTTCCTTGACCAACGAATTCCTTTCAGCGCCACGTGTCGTGGGGCCCATATGATGTGGCGGGTCCATAACAGTGACATTCAGTGACACGTAGGCGGGACCCAGTTGACGTGGTGACCTCACCACAGTGCCATGTCACTGCCCACGTAGTTAGACCTGTTTTGGTCGGTTTGGTAACCGACCATAATGGTCGGATTTATTCCAGAGAGTAATAAAATCGACCATGTACAACTGACCACAAGTTGGTCGGGTTTTACAGGAAATGGATCTTAAATGTTGGTCGGTTTAGCTGCCGACCACTGTGGTCAGATTTATTCTAGAGAGTAATTAAACCCAGTGTTCCAGAAATCGCTAGGCGGCCCAGGGCGGTCGGGGTACCGCTTAACGCTTAATCGGGTAGGCGGGGATTAATCGGAGCATTAATCGGTTGTATTTAAATATTATTTTTAATATTTTTATTTATTAAATATTTTTACCAAATATTTTTGCCGATTTTTGAATTTTTAAACATATTTTGCTAATTTTTGTCGATTTTTGACCGCCTTTGCCGATTTTTGACCGCCTTTTGACCGCATAGACCGACGTTTTGCCGATTTTTGACCAATTTACACAAAAAACATTTTTTTTTACCGCCTAGGCCCGAGTCGGGGCGTTTTGGGGGCGCCTAGCGCCTAGGCGCCGCCTAGGCAGCCCCAAGGCCGATTTTTACAACACTGATTAAACGGACCATGTACAACCGACCAGCACAATTATGACTTTGGTCGATTTTATTTGAATACGGTCGGGTTTATTTATCATTTGGTTGGTTTTCTGTGCACAAGAATGGTAAAAAACGGTCGGGTTTGGTGTTTTAGTCGGATTAAATGGTCGGTTTTAGTCTGCAATTTATTTTTTTTTAACTACAGTTCTTGTTCCCCTGTACAATATTACCTATAACAAGAATAACCAAAACTGACGTAAATTACCAATTACAAAAGCAGTACCAACAAAACAAGTACATAACAACCATCAATTTTATATTGAACCACGATTATAATCCATCAAAACCATACATTAACATTAAACCACGAGTTTTCCAAAATATAGCAAACTTAATTTACATGCAATTTTTTAAAAACCTAACAACCGGCTACTCTTCTTGGTCATTATCAGACCCTTCATTACCCTCTTCCTCTTCCTCTCCTCCATTACCCTCCTCTTTAAAAGCATCTTCTTCATTATCATGTTCCTGTCCTCCATCGTCCTCCCCCCATCCTCGGCACCACCTTCAGCCCTCCTTATCGCCTACACATATAAGAGTAGACGAGACTTCATATATATTCAAAACTACACTAACATTTATAATAATAACTAAACTAAAATGTGACTTGAAAAATTCGTATATTTATTTACCTCCGCATTTGCATTCTCATATTTGTTATAAATCGATTGGAGGATTTCTCAAACCAATCGAGTTACCTCACCAACAATAGCATTAGAAAATGCTTGTGACCCCATTTCCGGGTTCCTTTGCATTTCTAGAGCGGCATTGGCGATATTTGTGACTTGTTCAAAGGTTGGTGGAGTATGGTAGGCGCTCGGATTTGCTTGTGCTTCATGTAAGACATTCCTCACTACATTGATGAATAGGGGATGCGGAATAACCGATTCTTGATTAGCTTGGCTTGAAGAACCTGCACCACCAACACGTTGGGCCCGATAATTTACCGCAAGATCCGGGATGAGAGTGGACGTCGGGATCTGTGAAAAACCAATAAGCTGATTTCTCGGGGGTCTTGCACATCCCGGGGCAGTTGCTTCAAGCCACCATTGTATAGGATGAGTAGCTTCTTCCTCCCCGCCGGGTTGACTCGCAAACCAATCCCGGTTTCGCTCGACTATGTCCGCATATCGAGCCTATATATACAAAATAAAATTAAAAGTACTTTAAATAGCATATACAAATACAATGATAGGAAGAAAAGGTTTAAATTTATACCGCAATCAATCGGCTTTCATCGATCATGAAATCCGAATCACATGAAAGCTCATCTATCGCCACTTGTTTACCATTTTTCTTCAAATGAGTCTTCTTATACCACCAACCTTGGGGGAGGTTTCCAACCTTTTCCACATATTCTGTTAGGTCCTGAAGTATCGTAGAAGGGGGGCTGAATACGATACTACCAAAAATAAAAAATAATTCTGAGAATATATCTTTATTGATAATAAACTCGAAGGGGTGTTACAACTTCTAATCCAATGGATTAGCTTCAAAATAGAACACTCCTAAGGATAGTTTAGGCACGAGGACCTTCTACCCGACACTTCTTGAAAGCGGGCTAAGCCGGCTTTCCTACTAGATGGACTGTCTAGCAGCTTACACAGAAAAGATATAAGAGAGAGAAGAGAATGTTGGGTGTTGAGGTGTGTTTTGAAATGAAATACAACAGGCCTATTTATAGATTCTAGAAAATCACTATGCAGCTAAATTACGTAACAGCTGACGAATTTTTTTCAGCCGCCTCTGCCTGTTGTCACCGAAATCTTTCTTTCTATTTTTCAAGAGCATGAAAAGCTAATTGAAACTTTGTTTACTTTTCATATCACACACTTTTGTTTACTTTTTATATGAATAATAATTTCGGTTACTATTCATATGAATAGTAATTTCGGATACTATTCATTTTCCTCTTAATTTGACATCCTTAAATATTCGGCTTCCAACTAACTAGAGGATATCAACACTGCTCTAAACTCAATCATACCTCTTAACAGTTTTTCTGAGTTAGATACTTCGATTCCTTTGTGAGGTGTTGACGCCTAATGCAACTGGTCTGATTCACAGACGACTAACATTCACTCATGGTCTTCGTATCATGTCTTTAAGAACACTGCTAAGAATTGTGCAACCATAAAAACTTTATCACTGGAATCTTGTGGCCCTTCAACTGAATCATCTGTACATCTTATTTTGTCACTGAGGTTTGATCATGTTAATAAACTTCTTTCAGCGACTTGATCCTTGTTGATGCCTGTTCTTCAAATTTCACAATCCCTTTATAGAGTTAATATTATTTATCTTTTATCCTAGTTGAGTTATATATGTCTCTATTACATATTACATTACATTACGCTTTACAATCTCCCCCTATTTGATTGTTAGGGTTTAACAAGCAAATTCCTAGAGGATAACTCAACTGATACAACAAAATAAAATACAAAGATAAATAATATTAAAGTGCATTCTGGATCATATATATACATTTTCCAGATTTCTAAAATTAACCAAGTACAAGTTAAATGTTCCTCTAGATTGAACATATCTTCAAGTTTGCCTTACTTTCTTTCCACATAGTACTAATACTCCCATTAGCTTTTCCTTTCCCAAAATAAAGTTAATTCCCTGTCAAAAACCTTTTCTTTGCCCTTACGCCTAGTAGATTTTTCTTGATCATCCAACTTCTCCCCCTCAGTTGGGTTATCCTCCAGAGTAGTAGGATGTGGTGTTGGTAAATTAGACGAAGATGGCTTTACCAAGAAGTTGATTGCATCATTTAACTGGGTTGCCATGGTATTCAATTGAACCTGGAATACATCATGTTGAATAAGTTGCAAATTTTTGATTTCTACAATGGACTTACAAATATTTGGCAACTCTTTCTCTATTGTTTGGACCCGTGTAAAGAGTCTGTTGTATTCCTTTCTGGTTACAGGTGCATGTGGTTGAGTAGGTTGCTCACTCGTACGTTCTGCAGGTGTTTCACTAAACACTCTATATTCACTCGGTTTAGTGGTTTGGGTTACACTTACATGCTCTGTTCGTGTTTCCCTCAACTCTCCTTCAGAGCTTCCACCGATATGTGTACCTGTAAATGAAATCATCCTAGCCCCTTTTTCAGAGGTCACGGATGGTGCAATGAAAGTTCGTGAGCTTCCGTCCTCGCGTGAAGCGAGTTGCCGACCACTGGTAAAGAGTGGTAAATCTAGAAAGAGATCCAGAGATTTTCCCTCTGGGAGGTTAAACTTGAATCGATTAAATGGCACAAAACCTAAGTTTCCCTCGTATGTCTATGAAGACACTTGGTTCATAAAAGAACCACCTACCGATGGATCTTTCCGTAAAATGGAAGATTCACCAGCAGTTATTGAGGTAGGTAATTCCACCTCGGATGCCTGTGAAGGCATTTGATCTTTAGAAAGATCATCAACCACTCTTATGTTCCGTGAAATGGAACTCAAGATAGTTGCTCCCGTCAATTCAACCTCATTTACATTTTCACTCATTGGATAAGGAAGAATTGTTTCACTAACAGTTGCCATTACCTCAGGTTCATTGGGTTTACTCCGTTTAGAATGAGGTAGAGCGGCTGATGTAACTAACTCCTTATGTGGTGTTGCTGAGGCACTATCTCCCTCAAAAGTGTAAATGGATGGTCGTTTAAGTGACAATTAAGGTGTAGGAGTTTGTTGTGTTTATGTTTGCATTTGTAGAATGGGCTCTTCGACCTGTGTTAGAGTCGGTGGGATTTCCTGCTCTTGGTTGGGTAAGATGGCCACTAGGGGTTGTAGAAACTGTATTTCCTGTGACACAACAGGGAATACAGAGGTTGAAATAGCAGGGATTGAAATATTACCTTGTCATATACCTGCTCTCACTGGTCTTGGTAACAACGGAAGTGGGACAGTCTTTAAATATTCAGTTAGGACTGTAGGCACATCCGTATAGTTCTTTTTGCTTATGTAATTAATTACATTCGTCTTCATGTAAGAACATTCCACATTTCGACCATTTTCCAAGCGTACCCTGTCTTCATCATTCAAAAAATCATTTAATATTAGCTGTAGAAACCTTGGATATAGACATTTGACATTTTGAGTCCGAACATCTCTTCTTCCCAAGTGTTTCATCTTTAAAATGATTTGACCAAGCACTATTTTTCCAAAATTAATCCTCAAATTATTGGCGACCGTATACCCTAATTTTTGATTAAATTCAGGTATTCTATCTTGATTTGTTCTATCTGAGGAAAAAACATGGTTAAGAGTGTGAAAGAAGAAATTCCAGTACTGGGTTAGAAACGTTCTAGAAAGATTACTAGTATTGAAATTGCCATCTTGGTACCTTATAAAACGAAAGAACATTTCAATCTGTTCAGGTGTAGGATCAGAAACAAGATTTTCCATAGGAAAATGAAGAATTTGATTAACATCTCGTTCAGTGACCCTAATCGACCTACCAAACAGTCGATATGTGATTGCACACCCGTCTTGTCCAGAAGTGTTAACCGCACTGCAATATAGTTCACGCAATGCATCATGGTTAAGCTGCACTGGTGTAACTAAAGCATAGCGAATTAATGAATGTTCATTCAGAAATTGTGTCCAAGCCCGAAATTGCTCATCCAAAATGGTTTCGATTTGCTGAATAGAAATAGGATTAACTTTAGCAATTAAAAAGCTTCTCTGCAATGCCATTTTCAAAATTTTGAGGAAATTCAAAAACAAGGGTTAGTTTTTTATAAAGGATGATATATAAAGCAAGAATATGAAATCTGATCTAAACACCGCCAGCTAGATTTGAGAGATCTTTCCGATCAAAGCTCGAAATATTCAGCAATCGTGTGTATATACTCTGTATATCTGAAAAATGATGATGTTTAATACAAACAAAAACTCATCATTTATAAGGTTTCAAGGTTTAGTGGGTTAGGTGTGATAGTGACAGGTTATGTTGAAAAAATAACACCGTTCAATAATTTCTCACCTAACAACCTAATTAGCCGAAAAACATCTTATCACTGAAACCTGTCAGCCGAAAAACATCTTATCACCGAAACCTATCAGCCTATACACATATACACATATTTAATACTTCTAATTATTATGGATTTAAAAATAATCACGCAGTAAATCAAGAATTAATCCACAATAATCAGATAAACTCAAAATTAAATAGATATAAATTTAACAAAATATCATTAATTGATATATGTCAATAAAATATTTATTTAATTATGGTACAATGATATCTCCAGAATAATCATGCAGATAAGAAAATAAAACAAACAAAATCCAGAGAATGAAATTCACTGGCTGCAATAAATTGAACAGACATTTTAAAAGATCATGTGAAATTTAACATACCAAGCTCACTTACCAACCTTGAAAAGGTTGCTTCATCCAAAGCTTTAGTAAAAATGTCTGCCAACTATTTTTCACTAGGAACAAAATGCAGTTCCACAGTGCCTTCCATCACATGCTCCCTGATGAAATGGTATATGATGTCTATGTGCTTGGTTCTAGAATGCTGCACTGGATTCTGTGATATTGCAATTGCACTAGTGTTATCACAGAAAATTGGGATCTTTTTAACTTTAACTCCATAGTCAAGTAGTTGATTTCTCATCCATAGAATCTGTGAACAACAACTCCCAGCTGTTATGTATTCAGCCTCTACAGTTGAGGTAGATACCGAGTTCTGCTTTTTACTGAACCATGAGACCAGCTTGTTTCCCAAGAATTGATAGGTTCCTATGGTACTTTTTCTATCCATTTTGCAACCTGCATAATCTACATCTGAGTAGCCAATTAGATCAAAACCAGAATCTCTAGGGTACCAAATGCCAAGGTTTGGTGTTCCCTTGAGATATCTGAAAATCCTTTTAATAGCTACTAAGTGAGATTCCCTAGGATCATCTTGAAATCTAGCACATAAACATGTAGCAAACATAATATCAGGTCTACTAGCTGTTAAGTATAAAAGAGATCCAACCATGCCCCTATAGCTTATCATGTCCACCTTCTTTTCCTTAGTATTTAGTTCAAGCTTAGTGGCAGTGGCCATGGGTGTTTTTGCAGAAGAGCAATCTGCTAAATCAAACCTTTTTAAAAGATCATAAATGTACTTTGTTTGACTTATAAAAATTCCCTCATTCACTTGTTTAACTTGTAAACCAAGAAAATAAGTTAATTCACCCATCATACTCATTTCATATCTACTTTGCATGAGTTTGGCAAATCTCTTGCAAAGTTTCTCATCTGTAGACCCAAATATTATATCATCTACATAAATTTGGACAAGTATCATAGAGCCATTGACATTTCTATAAAAGAGAGTTTTATCAATAGTACCTCGAATGAATTGATTCTCTATAAGGAACTGTGAGAGTGTGTCATACCAGGCTCTAGGTGCTTGCTTCAGGCCATAGAGTGCTTTGAGTAGAAAGAACACATATTCTGGAAAGTCTGGATCATCAAAACTAGGCGGTTGACTAACATACACTTCCTCCTTCAGAATACCATTCAGAAATGTACTCTTGACATCTATTTTATAGACTTTGAAATTGGCAAGCGCTGCATAGGCCAGGGAGATCCTTATTGCTTCTAACCTTGCCACTGGAGCAAAGGTTTCTTCAAAATCAATTCCTTCCTCTTGACAGTAGCCTTTAGCAACTAATCTAGCTTTATTCCCTGTGACTATGCCATTCTCATCCATCTTGTTCTTGAATACCCACTTAGTGCCAATCAATGATTTGTCTTTAGGTTTGGGTACAAGTTTCCATACTTCATTTCTTTCAAACTGGTTTAGCTCTTCTTGCATTGTTAAAACCCAGTCTGGATCCAGAAGAGCATGTTCAACTCTTTTTGGTTCCTCTTTGGATAGAAAACTGCTATATAAGCATTCTTCTTGAGTTGCTCTTCTGGTTTGGACCTTTGCATTAGGATCTCTAATGATAAGCTCAAATGGATGATCCCTGGTCTATTTTCTTTGTGGTTGTAAGTTTGACCTTGATGAAGTGGCTTCATTTTCTCTGTGTTAATCATTGTGAGAAACTCCCCCTGAGTGTATGGCCCTCGAGATTGATGGAGTACTTGCAGATTCATCAACAGATGTTTCTCTTTGATTTCCAACTGATGGTGTAAGTTGCTCTTCAACAGGTGGTTCATTCTGCACTTCAATTGATGATCCTTGTCTGTTTCTCACACCATTTGATCTCCATTCTTCATCATCATCTTCACTTTCTTCACCACTTCTCTCATTCTCAAATGAGAGAGACTCATGAAATCCTTCATCTACTAGACCAGATATTTTCTTGTCATCAAAGACAACATGTATGGACTCCATTACAATGTTTAGTCTTAGGTTGTAGACTCTGTAGGATTTTCTAGCTGAGTATCCAACAAAGAAAGCTTCAACTGCCTTTGAATTAAATTTTCCAAGATGCTCACCATCATTTTTCAATACAAAACATTTGCATCCAAAGACATGCAGAAAGTTGATTGTTGGTTTCTTGCCTTTGAAAAGTTGATATGGTGTCATGCCTTTTGCTTGATTGACCAAAGAAATATTCTAAGTGTAGCATGCAGTGTTTATAGCTTTTGCCCAGAAGTATGTTGGTAGCTTAGACTCTTTAAGCATTGTTCTTGCAGATTCAATTAGAGTTCTGTTCTTTCTTTCCACTACACTATTTTGTTGAGGAGTTCTTGGTGCAGAGAATTATTGGATAATTCCTTCTTTTTCACAAAACTTTCTTATTACAGAATTCTTGAACTCAGTACAATTGTCACTTCTGATTCTCCTTACTTTGAGTAAAGGATTGTTGTTGACTATCCTGATGTAATTTATAATGACTTCACCCGCCTCATCCTTAGAGTGCAGAAAGAATGTCCAAGAGAATTTTGAGAAATCATCAATAATCACAAGACAGTATTTCTTCTTTGAGATTGACAATACATTGACTGGCCCAAAGAGATCCGTGTGAAGTAGTTGCAAGGGTTGATCAATTGATGACATTGACTTTGATTTGAAAGAGGCCTTCTTCTGCTTCCCTTTCTGGCATGCATCACACAATCCATCCTTGGAGTAATCCAATTTTGGAATACCTCTAACCAAATCCTTCTTTACCAATTCATTCATTGCTTTAA
This sequence comes from Saposhnikovia divaricata, assembly GCA_036435485.1. Lineage (NCBI taxonomy): Eukaryota > Viridiplantae > Streptophyta > Magnoliopsida > Apiales > Apiaceae > Saposhnikovia > Saposhnikovia divaricata. Next base: position 127,735,923 of record CM071594.1, on the reverse strand, counting down.
AACTCAAGTGTGACAATCTTTTGTGCCAAAACCAACCTTCATCTTTACTTGCCTTGCTGAGAAGACATGTAGTCATGTTTGCATTTGTTGAATTGAAGACAGTAATGTACACATTTCCTCTTCTATCTCCTGTCAACACTACCTTGTTGTCACTTTTCTTAAAAATGACACAAGCTTCAGATGTGAACCAGACATTCTAGCCTTTATCACACAGTTGACTAACACTTAGCAAGTTATGCTTAAGTCCATCAACCAGTGCTACTTCTTCAATGACAACATTACCTTGTGAAATCAAGCCATATCCTCTAGTATATCCTTTGTTGTTGTCTCCAAAGGTAATGCTAGGGCCAACTCTCTCCTCAAACTTAGTGAGCAGGGTAGAATCTCCAGTCATATTCCTAGAATAACCACTGTCCAGATACCAAAGATTTTTTCTGTTTTCCTGCACACATCAAAACAAAATCAAGTTGATTTTGGTACCCAAGTTTTCTTGGGTCCTGCCTTGTTAGCCAATTTCTTATCCTTCAAATCACTTTTAACCGAGAGTTTAGATTGTGTTAAATCAATTTTGACATTAGGTTTGGGCCTTTGAGAGACAGAATTTGATACTTTCTCATATTTGTTATAGTTAATAGCATTGTTAGGCATAGTCTGTGCAAACATGTTATTCATCATCGATGGCATTTGTGGCATTTTGAAAGCATTGTAGTATGGATTATGCATGAATGGTATGTTAGCATATTGACTAGATGCATGAGCAGAGGGAGCATACATATTTGACATAACATTTATAGCAGGCACAAACATAGGCATGTTAGGCATCAAAGGATTTTTCATAGCTTTGCAATTGGTAGATAAATGATTAATACTTCCACACTTTACACATTCTTTCCTAGGAGCATATTTATCAGGTGTGTAATTGTTGTGTTTGTTAATCCCTGCCTTACCATTTCTGTTCTTTTTCTTGTCCTTAACACATGACTTAACATTTTCTAGCTTGTCCTTCAATTGCTTGTGGGACAAGTTGCCTATGTTTCTTTTCTCAGCTGATTCAGTATTGCTACATTCTCCATTAACAAAGTTCTTATTGACAGGCCCGTACTTTTTATTCAATTTAGTTAAAGTTGCTTTGCTAACAGGCTTAAGTCTTAAAGAACATTCTTTTTCGACTAAATCACTGTCTGAAGTAACTTCTCTATCAACATCTAACTTAGCTTCTGCTAATTTGCAGAAAGAATCAATTCCTTGAACATTACGAATTTCCTCAGTTACAACTATTGATCCTTTCGACATAGCAATCGGATTCTGTTCCTCTACTAACTGTTTCTTTAAAACTTCCTCTCTCTTTATAGCCTCAATCATTTCATTTTTAGCATCCAAGCAATCTCTTCTCAGAGTTTCAAACTCAATCAACTGTGTTTCTATTAAAGCATTCCTATCACTTAACTTTTCATTAAGGTCTTTAATCCTCTTATTCTCTCTGTTAAGTGATTTTAAGGTAACATGCATGTTATACAATTCAATAGACATTGCATCAATTGTGCTAGCACATTCAGCTTTAGAAAGATTAGTTAAGACTGTAGAGAATACCTGGTTGCTTGCTGAGCTAGCTTCTTCATCAGTTTCGTTTGCCATGAGTGCAAGATTGACAAACTCCTCTTCTGTATCTGAGTCACCTCCAGCAGCCCAGTCACTGTCTTTTGACACGAATGCTCTCCCTTGTTGCTTGAGAAGATCAAAATATTTCTTCTTGTAATCAACAGTCTCAAACTGTTTCTTCTCTTTCCCAGCTTTGGATTTTCTGCATTAATTGGTAAAGTGACCAACAATTCCATAGTTATAGCATTTGATCTTTGATCTTTCAACCACATCCTTGTTCGGTTGATAGCTTTTCTTGAATTTCCCGGCTCCTGCTGGATTTTTCTTGAATCTTAGCTTCGAAAATCTCTTTGACAGAAATGCCAAATACTCATCTAGATCTTCAGCTTCATCCTCACTTAATGCATCAGGTTCTTTAATCATCTTGCTTTTACCTTTGCTAGTTTCAGCTTCACCTTCACAAGTTTTTGAACTTAGTGTGGCTTCTACAATCTTCATTCTTCCACCACCTTGGATTGTTGGAATATTGGCCACCAAGGCAACAGATCCACCTTTCTTCTGGATTTTCTCCACTTTTTTAAATGAGAATTTTCTTGTAATTAAATAAAGTGGGATTTACGAATATTAAAAATATTATATATTTTCTAGATTTGATTCTCGAGTCCGAAGAAAGAGTTATTTATCCGGGGATTATTTTCCGTTATTTATTGTAGAGATTTTCGAGAGATATTATTAATATTTAGGTCCTATATTAACGGTTTAGAAATACTTTATTTTGACGAATCACTCACGTTTTCTGGTTGCCATTTTTAGAGAATAATGCTCGAGCCGTAGATCGAAGCCAAGTTCACGGGTAGAGTATAATTTTATCTGCATTCATTTGCACTACGAGATCGAGGCAAGTTCCTTCCTACCCTAACTCTTAGAGACTTGTATTTCTGTTCGTATTATTTCATTCGTTAATTATTTTCAAGCTATAAATTGTGAGATTTATCTGTTGCTCCTTATGATACAATTATTTCTTTTAAGCATTATCCCTCGTTAAATATTACGATACTATTAATTAAGTTTACTTACGACTTATACTCCCTATAAGCGTAGAAATAAATTCATTCTTCTCAGTGGAATTTATTGTACAAATTCAACAATAATTTATTGATTATCTTTTAGTTGGTTCCTCGTTCGAATCAATCGATAAGAGTTATAAAATTATAATCGTTAGAGTTGTTACGTGTTGATCAAGTGAAAAATATTCTATTCAACGATTCATCAATTTTGAGTATTATAATCATTCGAGTGGTACTATTTGTTCGGTACGACTCAAAATATTTCATGTTAAGACTATTCTCATTATTTCGAGACAGTTGCTTTTATTGTCAAGGTTTGGCATTTTATTCGTGTCAACCAATAAAATATTACTATTGAGAGTTTACATCAGTCCATTGTTCGGATTGGTGGTAAAATTGAGTCAGACTGGCAGTCCGCCAGATTATTAAATATTTTCATGGAAGAATTATCTCAAGTTATCTTTTCGCCAAATATTCGGGAATTCTCTATTCTACTGGTCAATTTTGGGAAAGAGACCCATTATAGAGAAAGAGAGACTTGTGTACCGTTATGCGGACACGAGATTATTTAGGCACTATGTTGCCAGGGTTGAATTAATAACCCACTATGATGCTAGCATTCATACATATATATTATATTGTTGATATCGTATTGTAGCCGTGATCAGGCGAAGTGCGGTGTCATTGGAGGATGGTATTCTCGGTCGGTTAGTTGATCGCCCCACCGAGATACCGAGAGGTAGAAGACCAGTTTATTCTTAAATCATGAGTTATCAGAGTTATATCAAATGAGTCTTTTGAGTATTCTGTTTCGAGATGAGTATTGAGTCTTTCGAGTATGCTATTTCGAGATGGGTTTGAGCAAATTCAGATTGTGATATCCGATATTAAAATTTTGAGTTTTTCTTTCGGTAAACCTTATTATATTTATATACCGAGCAAGAAGAGAACTTGCTGAGCACTATAGTTGCTCATTCTTGCTTTACAACATTTTATTCAGCTGTCAAGATGGAAAGAGGAGAGACGTCCAGCCAGGGATACAGAGGAAAGGGAAAAGCTCAAGGCTATGCTGACAAGAACTAGAATATCCAGCTGGAACCTTTATCTTTCTACTTTTGTGAACTTTTGTAAGATATTATCTCCAGATGTAATAAGTTGGATTGTACTATTTTGTGAGACGATCTTGGAACTGCAGAGTGTGATATTTATGCTCCGTTGTAATAAATATTTTGTTTTATTATTGCGTTATCGTGTGTTGCAGGATATTGAGACAATGTGATGACCCGGGTCCCCGGTCAGGGTGGATTTGGGGGCGTTACATTGTCTACCCATTTTGGTTCCATTTTTTCTCTTTGTGAGAGTAAGGTTCTTTTATTCTGGCATCAGGATCTTAGATCTACAGGATTCTATTGTATTGGTTCATTGATTTGGATAGTATAGAATCGCAGTCATAGTTGGTTGTTCGAATACGTTTTGACAAATCAGATATATATTTTCCTCACGACTACAATAAATTGTTGGATTATCTCGCCAAAATGACTATATATTTTAGTGATATAAGCGAGGGATGTACCATAATTTAAGATTTGATTAACGATCGTAGTTTGGATGAAGGAAACCTTGATATGATCTATTTTAATATATGTTTGTCCGATCTTGATTATTTTTGTAAATGTTGTATGACCTTTTATTGATGAATTAATTACCAACAAAAAATTGTGATTTATATGAAAATTCGAAATTTTGATTATTCTTGTATATGTAATATGCCCTTTTATTGTTAAATTAATTATTTATCAAAAAAATAGTGAATTATAAGAATTTTTTCGCTGAGTTGACCAATTTGCTATGAAAACATTAACTAAGAATATTTTCATTGACTCTTTAATGAATTATATTTTTTGATTGGTAATTTATGCACCAAATAATGTCAAATACTATTTGAGAGTATATTTAGTATTTTGAATAATTCAAATATATTGTCAGGTCAATTTGTTTGTCCAGTTAATTATTGCATAACTTAAAAATACGTATAAGTAAAATGTTAAAGATAATTGGTTTAAAATTTATTTTAGTATTTTAATTGGTTGAATCTAATTTTTTTTTATAATTGTGCAATTTAAAAGTTTATATTACTTAAATTTTGAACGTGTATTTAGAATATTGTGGTAATTATTTTTTTATTTTTAAATTTTTTAATTCAATGGTAGTTGATTTATTCAAATTTGATTACACCTTATGATTGTAGATCGAGAGTTTGTGATATTTAAATATTATATTGGATAATATAGATAAAATACACTCAAGTATTAAAATAATATATTCATATTTAAATCAATTGATAGATACACAATTTTGAAAAATGGCTCTATACAAAGAGAGTGGCGCAAATAGTGGATGTGCCAGTAAATAATAATATAATTGTGATTAATTAGTTAATAAGTATTTATGAAAATTAATCTGTAATATATAATTATATATTATAGTATGATTGTAGTTGATATTTATGAAAATTAGTTCGTAATATATAATAGTCCAATTTTGATTGACTTGAAATTAAAAGATTGATCAAGTTAGTAACATTTAATCACTTTGAAAAATATGTAATTTATGCATGTTCTAAATAATATAAATTTTGTATTTCAATAAAAAAATTGTTAAATAACCACGATAAGTAAATTAGATTGAGAATGATATGATTAATTTAATTTTAGTGGTAAATTCTTATTGGCTCTTATATATATTTATGAAAATTAAACCGTAATTTATAATAATGTAATTATGTTCAATTGTAAATCAAAAGAGTGGAAATTATATTGCGAAAATCGCTGAATATTATATATTTGTATAATCCTGATTGATTTTAATTTAAATATTAATTTATTATAATATTTTTTTCATTAAAAAATATTTAATATATGGATATGTTAAATCAAGTAACTAATATATTTAAATTAGAATTGTTAAATAACCACATTTAGTATAATAGGATGAGAATGATAAATAAGGAAAAATTTTAATATAATATGAATGGTCTAAAATTTAGGAATCACATCTGATTGGTCCTAAAATAATTCATAATTTTCTGATTGGCTAACTACCTGGAATAATTCATCTAACTGTATACCTGGAATAAAAGAATATTTGTTATATTAGTAATCATTGTAGCATTTATATTCTTATATTATGAAGTATGGGTAACAAATTAGTGTATATTCAAGCTAATTTATTAGTAGACAATTGGATAATGGCTAGAGGGCCCGACATGTGACTTGATATTTAAAAATAATTTTGATGAAATCGTATTGCTAATCTTCATTTTTATAACTGGATTATAAGATTGAATTGCTATCTAGGTTCAAACAAAATAAAATTATCACACGTGATGGAAATTCATAAAAATTAATGGGGAGGGGAGCGTGATTTTTTTCCCGTTTATTAGGACATGATTTGCTATTTAAATATTGGTACCTTGCTACTTTCTATGCTAATGTTTCCATGTTGGTTGAGTTATTACCATAATTAGCATAATTCCGTAAATATATAGTTGTTATTTAATAAAAGTGAAAATAAATTATATGAGAAATTTATTATCGAATTTTTTTGATTAAAAGTATATAATATATAAGCATGTTAAATTAAATAGTTATTATATTTTAATTAGAATTATTAACTAACTACAGTTAGTAAAATGGGTATAGAAAGATAAATAAGGAAAACTTTTAATATGATATGATTGGTCTAAAATTTAGGAATGGAATCTGATTGGTTCTAAAATAATTCATCGTTTTTGATTGGTTAACTGCATGATGTGGTAGACTCAGGTATTATAATAAAGGATTCCTATAGTAAACTCTAGGAAATTTTTCTGAAATCATTTTATTATATTAAAATATTATTTTGACATTTTAAAAATCACATTTTCAGATCTTATAGTGTAGAGACATTAGTTAACACTTGAAATATATGAATTTTACTGTGATGAACTTGATGATTTTGTCAGCATTTGATGTTTTTTTAACTAATTTAAATATAAAACTATATTTACATTAAAAATATGTAGCTTTAATAAGGTAACTTTAGAAACAATTAATCGGTATAAATTATACCCATGTTTGTTTTTGTTTGGCTATTATATTTTAGTATTAGTATAGAGAATCACCCTCCATATGGTGTTCATTGATCTTGAGAAGGCCTATGATAGCATACCCCGTGAAGCTATCTGGAAGAGCCTTGAGGAGAGGGGAGTGCCGTCGGCGTACGTTAGGGTGATTCAAGACATGTACTCCCAAGCTAGTTCGTGCGTTCGGACCCCAGTGGGGTACTCCCGTTTCTTCCCTGTTGAGATGGGGCTTCATCAGGGGTCGGCCCTGAGTCCTTTTCTTTTCGCCCTTATCCTTGATGTCATGTCGCGGGGGATTCAAGATGCTGTCCCTTGGTGCATGCTCTTTGCGGATGATATCGTGCTAGTGGCGGAATCGAGGAGGGAGGTGAACGACAAATTGGAGCTTTGGAGATCTACTTTGGAGTCCTTAGGGTTACGTATGAGCCGTTCTAAAACCGAGTATCTCTGGTGTAACTTCAGTGGTGAGGCCACCGAAGAAGGGGTGGATGTTAGGATTGAAGACCAGATCATCCCGCAGACGGACAAGTTCAAGTATTTAGGTTCGATCATTCAGAAGGAAGGTGAGATTGAAGCCGATGTCACGCATTGTATCAAGGCGGGGTGGTTAAGGTGGAGGGCAGCGTCAGGGATGATGTGCGATAAGAAAGTCCCTTTAAAGTTGAAAGGGAAATTCTATAGAGCGGCTATCCGTCCTGCGATGTTATATGGTTCGGAGTGTTGGGCGGAGAAGAAGGCCCTAGTAAGGAAGTTGGAAGCCGCGGAAATGAGGATGTTGCGGTGGTCTTGTGGGCGCACGATGTTGGACAGAATCACAAATTCGGTGTTTAGGAGCGAGCTTGAAGTGGCGCCTTTTTCTGCGAAACTTAGGGAAGGAAGGTTGAGACGGTTCGGTCACGTCCGTAGGAGGCTGGTTGAAGCCCCAGTGAGGAGGGTCGAGAGTCTTTCGGTTGGTGGGGCGAGGAGGAGAGGCAGGCCGAGGAGGTCGTGGGAAGAGCAGCTCGGGCTGGATTTGAAGGCCTTAGACCTAAATGAGACCATGTCCGCGGATAGGTCTGCTTGGAGGCAGCGTATCAGAGTGGTGGATTCTCTTTTAGGGTGCGGATCAGTTGTCGAGAACCTCAGAATTGGGTTGTCTCGGTTAGCGATTTTGTAGTAGTTCGACTTTAGCGTTCTCACTTTGCGTTTTTAGTGTCTTCTGTTTGCTGGTTTTGCAGTTACAGGGATCCTGGCTCGGTGCTGTCTCACTGCAGGATTTTCGTGTGATTGGAGCGCTTCAAGGTATGAGTAGCATAAATCATCGCAGATAGGTATGCCCCATGTGGAGTACGCCATGGGCTCAGGTATGGCTTTGATCATTTTCCGTATCAGCTGGTTTCCTTTGTATTTATCACACTCTTTGTATGTCGTGCACCTAGCCGAGGGTCTACACGGAAACAGCCTCCCCACTATAAAAGTGGGGGTATGGTCTGCGTACATCCTACCCTCCCCAGACCCTGTTCCGAGCGGGATATACTGGGTATGTTTGGTTTGGTTTGGTTTTTAGTCTATAAATTCAGATAAAATATATAGATAGTCTATCATTGTTTTTTCTATCTGAAGTATAATTCATTGTTATGGCGCCCCTCGCCTTCTTGACAACCTCAGAAACCCGAACAATAATGAAACTATTACAATAATGAAAATATCCAATTATACTATTATTATATAGGTTAACATGTCGATCCAAGTTCAATTAGTTCAAATTCTCTTAAGTATTCACAACAATATCAAATCACGTTCACATACGCTTAGAAATTTAACACGTACAGTTCCATAACATTGAACTGCGTTATGAATAATATAACGTATAAATTTGAATCAAAGTGAAATAATATAGAGGAAAAGGACCGTGCGATCTGAAGAATCCTTCTTGAGATATTCTGAAAATGGGGTTGTATGATTAGGTTTTTGCAGTTAGCCCGTATTATCCTTTATATTGTTATTATCCTTTACATTCAATTTTACATTCTCTCCACACTCCCTTTGAAATGCTTAGTTAAACTTTTAAATTATTTTAATTTTAAAATTACTTGTTCCTGAAAATCAATAACTACAAGTATTTAACTTACTTGAATTTTGTATTCACTATTCCGGATGGTTTCTAAATTTAAGTTTATAATATTTGAATTTCTTAATTCTCATTTTAAATAGTATTAAAATTAAAAATTTTATTTCTTGGTATTGAAATATAATTTTTAAAATTATTAATTTGAGATAGAATATTTATCGAATGATAACAAAAAAAATTTAAAAATAGCATTTTTATAGAATGTTTTCAAAATTTTTGAAGCATATTTTTATATAAAGCGTTATAGTGGATAATATTTATTTAGAAATAGCAATGAATCAAGTAAAATTTAAAACAATCGAAAAGGTAAAAGAGAGAAAGAGAGATAAGTACATGAATTAAAAAGAGTGTTAAGAAAGAAAAAAAACAAAAAAAAAGAACAAGTACAATCAATATATATATATAAAGGAGGATAGCGGGAGTTTAGGTGGCGCTCTAATATCGTCTCAATCGATTTTTCTAATTTTCTAGAATTTTAAACACTAATAAATATAAAAATATTAATTAGCATATTTGAAGTAGAATAGGTGTTCGAATTTATAAAGGAGAAGAGTTCGAATTTATAGAGAAGACATATGATTAGAAGTTCTATTGGAAGTATAATAAATATTTATAAGGCATACGATTAAAAGTTCTATTGGAAGTAGAATAAGAGTTCGAATTTATAGAGAATAAGAGTTCGAATTTATAAATAATAGTTCTACTAGAACTAGAGTAGGTGTTTAAATATATAGAGCAGACATATAATTAAATATTTTATAGAAAGTACGATCTTCTAAATTATATATTTTTTATAATTTAATTATACTTATATTAGAAAAATTTATTCATAAATCCAATACTATTGTCATGAAAAAAATCATCGTATTTAAAAAGAAAAGAATTAATGTATTAACATAATAAAAGAACAATGAGTAAAAGTACAATCTCATGCAATCCAATACTATTGTCATGAAAAAAGTCATCGTATTTAAAAAGAAAAGAATTAATGTATTAACATAATAAAAGAACAATGAGTAAAAGAACAATCTCATGCAGGAATCCTAAATAAATACATGAATATCTATAATATAAAGAAAAAATAAGATGTGTTTTCATTTTCTAAAAACTCCAAAAAATTTAGAAAATCTAAAAAAAGTATAAATTGGAATTCACTTTATTTTTTAGGTTTTGATTTCAAGAAAAAAATTGTTGTGTAAGATAAGTATCATCAATAATATGTAATGAATTTAGAATTTCGATCCCAAACGAGAGCGGCTCGAAATGTGTTTAACATGAAAACGGCTCACTATAAAAGATTGTACTAGCTATTAAAATATCATATGATGTTATAAATTTTATTTTATTTTTAGGATTTGATTTTTATGGACAAACATTATCATACAAGTAATATATGTAAAAGTTAGGTTTTTTGTCTTAACGAGAGAGCGAATCAATAGTAAAAATTGTGTTTAACAAGAAAGCGGTTCATTAGATAAGACCGTATAAAAGATGTTTAAATATATAATTAATACATAAAATAAAATGTTTAATTTGAAGTAGAATACGAGGACGGTGGAGACGTCTTATACGATTTTTTAAAACTGTACATCTTTTTTCCTAGAAATCCTTTATTTTAACTTTTTTATACAAGTTAATTATACTTGCATTACAAAAATATATCCATAAATGCAATATTATTTCCGTAACGAAAAGTCTTCGTATTTTAATTTTTTTTTGATATGTTAACATAACAGAAAGACATTTCAATGCAGAAACTGTAAATAAATACAAGAATATCTATAATATACAGAAAATATAACATGTATTTTCATCTTTTAAAACTCCATAAATATTAGAAAGTTTAAAGAATATAAGAATTGGAATTTACTCTCTTTATATAATGAAGTTAGAATTTCAGTATCAAATAAGAGTAACTCGAAACGTATTTAACGGGAAGACGGCTCGCTAGAAAAGATTGTATTAACTATTAGAATTTGATACTGAAGTCATAATTTTTTTTTATTTTTACGGTTCGATTTTATAGATAAAAAATATTATATAAGTATTTATAATATATGTTAAAAAGTTGGGATTTCAGTTTTAACAAGAGAGCGGCTCAATCGAAAGAATCGTATTTAACAAGAAATTGATTCATTAGAGAAGATTATTTAATTACTAAAATTTAATATTGATATTATAATATAACGTAAATGTATTGAATTTTTTTAAAAATATTGTAACGCCGCCGCGAAGCGCGGCTTTATCAACTAGTTTTTATGTTAAAGTTAGAATACGGCATCGTGTTTCTGCAATATTAGGAAATATTTGTGAGACGAATTTCTGGCTCTCCATTCTCAATAGTATATACTTATCTTTTAAACTATCTATTCTTCTAAAAATGTCAACTATATTTTTTTCACAATTTTCCGAGAACTAGTGAATCAAAATCCAAACGGAAAACCAGCGGAAGTCGGATTGGTTCAATGCACATCAACAATCCTTTTGGGAATGAATATGTTACTATGTCTCTGCTGCCAAGATTTCGGGAAGACGATCTTTATCGCTTCATTTAATAAATTATAATATTTAATTCATCCTCTAATATATATATATATATATATATATATATATATATATATATATATATATATATATAGGAAATGGGTCAGCAGCCACAATTGGATATTTTGTAATATCCAACCAACCCATCTTATACCGTTAAAACATTCAATCAACGGTCAGGATGAGGGGACTTACGCTATATAATATAGCGTATTACGCTATATAATAGATAGTAAGTTAAAGTTTTCAAAACCCACATTTAAATTGTGTCGAAATATATCAAATATGGTATACAAAATGATCGTTGTGAGATGTAGAAAAATACAGTGAAGTCGGATTTCAAAAATATCTCACCAATTGACGGAAAAAATCAAATTAGAAACGGATGGATTTTGGTATAAACTTACGCTATATTATATAGCGTAATACGCTATATAATGTAGCGTAAGCTTTTCAAATCCTAGCCGTGCATTAGCTTACTGGATGGTCACAGATGGGTTGGTTGGATATTAGATTATATCCAACTTTGGCTGTAGAAGGCGTCCCATATATATATATATATATATATATATATATATATATCTTGGTCCACAACCATCGTGGGTTGGTACAACCACCAGTAGTGCCGCAAGTACTCATTGCTGCAATACTATGTCACCTACAGCCATGAAACAATGCGGCAGACGGTGATGCATTTGTTGCTTTGTGTAAAGAATTAGTTGCATTAAATTTATATAATTAAATCATCTATTTGTCACATCATTGCTTTCCACTTTTTAATCTTCTTTTACTAATTAATCATCATTTACCACTTAATTGCTTGCCACATTTTTTCTTTTTGTATTACTTCTATTTAAATATAATCAACTTTTAAATATTAATTACAAGATTTAGTTATTAAAAAAATAAAATATCGAGGATAAGTATAATAAAATATTAATTAACTTGGTTGCATTTTAATTTTTATACAAAACAAAATTATAAAATAATGAGTTCAATCTTAATTTTTTTTTCTTAGGCATAGAAAAATTAATTTACAGGGAAGTAAAAAAATATAAATGATAATATTTTTTATACTTGTAATCTTAGTTAATTCATTTTGATCAAAGTCAACAAAAGAGCTAAAATTATAATATTAACAAACCTAACTTAAAAAAATGAAATTTTGTATGTTGCACATACACTATTTATACCTAGTATAAATTTATGTAAATGTTTGTAAAATTAGAAGAAGTAAAAATTTTATTTATTTATAATGTAAATGAGTTGATTGTAATTGTATTTAATTTAATTTGGTGAAATAACAAGAAAATATTGAAAAACTTCTATACGTTATTTTCATATCAATATTATATGTGCTTAAGAAAAAAAATTAACTCCATGTTTTTATAAGTCTTGTTTTGTATAAAATTTGAACTCTTTTTTTTTATACAAGTCAAATAACCATAAATTATTGAAAGAAGTAGTGTAATCTCAATATTATTCATGCTGAAGAAAAAAATAAGATTGAACTCACTTTTTTATAATTATTTTTTTTACATATAATTTAGAACTCCCTAATTTTATACAACTGAAATAAGAAAAACAAATTGAAACTACTTGTGTCATTATTTGTATTATCAATATTATTCATGTTAAAGAAATAAAATAACACTCCATATTTTTATACGAGTCAAATAAAAGAAAATATATTGAAAATACAAGTATACATTATTCTTGCTTGTTTATCGATTTATGATTCAATGACTAGTACAAATGCATTTATTTTATTATATTGTTCAATAAATATGGTAAACTTCAAATAACGGTATTAAAATCTTAAACAAGTAAATTTGTATACATATTCTAATCATAACTAGTTAGAAATTGTATTTATATTCTTGTTTCACATGTGTTCGAGAATGTTTCAATTTATATACTTGAAATTAAAATTATATGTGTAAAAAGTATCTGGAATGCAATATTATCAATATTTTGAAATTTATATAATTAATTTTTAATTTTTAGATACATATTAAAGATTTAAAATCAAAAAAGAGAAAAAAAAATTTAAAGGACCACCTGCCACAATGTTTCATTGCTGTAGCCGCACTAAAAAACAATCTTAATAACTTTTCTAAAGGTAAAATGAAGTTCTGACAAAAAAGAAGAAGATAAAATGAAGTTGTTGTAAGCAAATATTACATCAAAGTTTGAGAGTCTTTCCTTTATTAATTGACAATTGACAATTCGGAGGTTTTTTAAAAATTTTAATAATTCAAATTTTGTATATTATAAATTATTAATTAATCCTTTTCTCAGATTTGATATCTATCTAAATATATAAGAAATATATATATAACTAATTTTATTTTTGACAACCATATTAATTTTTGTATCTTAGAAAATATAAATTTATTGTAACTAATTTTATTTTTAAAGTCTTATTACCAATTAGAAATAATATAAACAAAACTATCATAACAAAAAAAATAAACAAAACTAAACATACTCTTTTCTTGCCGCAATGTTACATTGAGGTAGGTGTCAACTATCTGCCGCAATTGAGGCTTCCGCGATAAACCCTTGCGGCAGAGTGCTAGCTGGTGGTTGTGTGCAATTTCTAACGGTGGCTAGGACACCCTATATATATATATATATATATATATATATAAATAAAAGTGAACACTCGTGGGTCTCTTTATTACTAATATTTACCAGCTCTATTTTCTTATCTTTTTTTATTTCATTTCTTTTCCATTATTTCTAATTCCTTTATTTCATTTCTTTTACATCTAACCTTGTATAAAATATAAATTTTCATTACCCCAATTATCCATGCCTCCAACCACTTCGACATTCTTATTTTCTTTTATTTAATTTCTTTTCTTTATTTCTAATTGAGTAATTAGCACTTTGCATCCCTTTTCTTTGAACGTTTTTGCGATTTGTGTCAACGGTATGTATTTTGTCATATTGCATCCTCAACTTTAAATGCCGCTTCGATTTGCACTTTTTCCTTTAACAATTTTAACTCCGTTAATTTTGAATTTTTTTCCAAAATTTGATAGGGATATTTTCGCTATTTCGAAAATTGATTTTCAGAAAAAATAAATAAATCAGAAAATTATATATGTTTTAAAAAAAATTCGGTTTTTAAAAATTTATTAATATTTTTTTAAATTAATGTATTTTTTTAAAAAGCGAAAAAAAATAAAAAATATTTTTGAAATTTGCTTTTTCATTTTTTCTGAACATTTTTGAAATATTTTTTTCCCAATTTGTTTTTTAAAAATGAAAATATTATTTTCTGATTTTTTTTTTTTTTGAAATACAGTTTTCATTTTTGAAATATTTTTATTTTATGTTGAGTTAAAACATTATAAATAAGAAACTAATAAAAAAATACAGATTTCATTTTTAAAATTTTTTTTGCCAAAAGAATTATATAATTTTTTCCCAAAAATATTTGTTTAGAACCATGTATTTCTAAAAATTGAAAAAACAAATATAATTTTCTATTTTTTTTTCATTTTTTCTGAAAAATAATTTTCTAAATATCGAAAATACCCCTGCCAAATTTTTTAAAAAAATTCAAAATTAACGGTGTTAAAAATTGTTAACGGAAAAAGTGCAAATCGAAGCGACATTTAAAGTTAAGGGTGCAATATGACAAAATACGTACTAGTGACACGAATCGCCAAAACGTTCAAAAAAAGGGATGTAAAATGCTAATTACTCTTTCTAATTCCTTTATTTCATTTCTTTTACATCTAACTTTATATAAAATATAAATTCATGTTACCCTAATTATTCTTGCCTCTAACCACTTAAAACAAGGATATCTTTTTTTGTTATGACTTGAGTTCTAGAGGGTCATAACTCATAAGACTCATAACTCCCATTTTTTTGGTTGATATTTCTTTACTTTCTATTTATTTAATAAAACTTCAGTAATTAGTCTTTGTACCATATCATATGGGCTTTAAAATACACTCAACTGTACCGGATATTTATTTCTTTTTTTTGACAATGCACCCTAGCTTTAGGGTGTGTTTGGGATTACTATTGCAGATAGCAACAACAGTTTTTTTTGAAAAGTAGCTAAAAAAGTGTTTTGTAAAATTTAAAAACTGCTTTTTTGAAAAGTGCTTTTGGTCTAAAAGTTGCTTTTAGAAAAAACAGGCCCCCATGCTTTTGAAAAAAGCTGCTTTTCAGCTTTTGCGGAAAGCAGTTGTTGGTTTCAACATCAAACCTCACCAAAAACATTATTTTTATTATATTTTTACTTCAAAACATGCACATATAAAAAAAAAATTACCAAACAATCTTCAGCTTTTTACAACAGAACTTTTTTCATCAACACTTTTTCTAACAGCACAACAAATTTTAACAACAATCCCAAACGGACTCTTACAATATAATTGGTTGTAACCATAGAAAGATAATGACTGCTTTGATTGGTAGCAAATAAATGAGAATCATTTGGCCTAATACTAGAATATCCACTACTCTAGTAAACACCAAGATTTGAATCTCCTTGACAACAGATTTATATTCAAATTTTATATTATTGGTTCGAATCTCCTCGACAATAGATTTGAATTTAGACTTTATATTATTGGTTTTCACATAATATACAAGTTATATTTTAATGTCATTAACATACTATTGTAATAACCACGAATTTTCGA
Organism: Saposhnikovia divaricata; assembly: GCA_036435485.1. NCBI lineage: Eukaryota > Viridiplantae > Streptophyta > Magnoliopsida > Apiales > Apiaceae > Saposhnikovia > Saposhnikovia divaricata. The sequence continues at coordinate 127,719,807 of CM071594.1, read as the reverse complement.
ATAATATTTTTAATTTTGAGCCGAATTTTAGAGTCTCGTTTTAATTAGTCAGCGGGAGAAAAACAAATTTTTTTTTTACTAAATATTTATATTAAATATTTTCATCATTATATTTGTCCCCCATTTTTATTCTTTTAATTTAATAATTACCCACCTATTAAATAAAAAATTTATTATGATTACACCACTAAATGTTTTACAATGATTTTGTCTCCATGTTTTAGTTTTTTAATTTTTTTTTATCACAACCATTATCAATATCATGATTAATCACAATACTGATCTGTACATACATAAAATGATAAAATATAGGGTGAGATTCATTTACTTTCTAAGCAAAGACCCGGTTGCTTATCTCTTTCTATATATATTCGAACCATTCAGAGACACAAAACATAACAGACAGAACCGACTTTTTTTTTTTTTTTTGACTTCTCTCTTTACTTCCTCTGCAACACAGAGAAGCCACACGTAGTCACCATATATTTTTCTCTCCTATTTTTATATCCTTTTTCTTTTCTTGTTAAATTTTCTTTTTTTTTCTTCTTGATGTTGTTGTATCGAATGAGTATAGTTGATTGTAGACGAGATGATGGTGTTGGGTGTTGTGTTGAATCGGAGAACAACAGGGGAGGGGAAACCGTTTGAGTCGGGGAGACAGAGAGGGAAATGAGGTCTGGTGGCGAGGGTGGTGTTCGGACGGCGGCGGGAGAGAACGGAGAGAGCAGAGAGAGGGAGAGAAGGTAGGAGAGAGAGGAAGAAAAGAGGGAGAGGGGAAGAAGAATGGAGAGAGAGAGAGAGAGATTAAACGGAGGTAGAGAGATGAGAACGGAACGACAGAGAGAGAGAGAGAGAGAGAGAGAGAGAGAGAGAGAGAAGAGAGAGGGAGAGAAACGGGATTGGGAGAAGAGAGATTTCCAGGGGAGGGGCGGAGGCAGCGGTGGTGGCGCGTGGGCCCCACGCGCTGCCGTGGTGTTGTAAATCGTTTTCCCGAAACTGTTTTAATCGATATATATATAAATATATAATAATAATAATAATAATAATAATAATAATAATAATAATAATAATAATAATAAGTTATTATAAATAAAATAAAAAGGAGTTATAAAATTGTAATATTGTTTAAATTGTGGGAAATGATTAATTAATAAAACGGTGATCGATTTATTAATTAAATATATAAGAATATTTTGTGATGTAAATTAAAGATTTATTAATTTGTTAAATAAAAGAGGGAATATTTACGAATAATAGCGTAAAATATGGTTTTTATTTAAAAAGAGTTAATTTGTGATTTTTGGACGAAAATTAGAGATTTAATAATTTGTCGATAAAAAGAGGAATAATTGTGAATAAATAGGATTAAAAAGCGATATAATTTTAGGAGATTTATAATTATCATTTCCGGATTATTTAATTAACCGGATCAGGTTAGATTAGAGATTTAAATCGGAGTAATATTTAATTATTTAGGGATTAAAAATAGTGTATTGCCGTTAATTTCCGTAACCCTATTTTTGTTTTAAGTTGGATTTACGGATGATTAAAAATAGGATTTATTTTCGAGATTTAATTCCGGAGTTCGAAGAGAGATTTATTTATCCGGGAATTATTTTCTGTTAATTATCGTAGAGATTTTCGAGAGATAGTTTATTTAAATATTATATTATCGGATCGGGAATATTTTATTCTGAAGAATCGCTCACGTATTTCTGGTTGCCAATTTTTTTAGAAAATAATTCTCGAGACGTAGATCGACGCCAAGTTCACGGGTAGAGTATAATTTTTATCTGCATTCATTTGCACTTCGAGATCGAGGCAAGTTCATTCCTACCCTAACTTTTGGAAACTGTGAATTTCTTTTCGTATTATCTAATTCCTTAATTATTTTCGAGATATTATATGTTGAGATTTATCTGTTGCTTCGTATGATGAAATAATTTCTTTTGAGCATTATTTCTCGTTAAATATTATTATGCTGTTAATTTAGTTTATTGAGAATTATAATCCCTATAAGCGTAGAAATAATTTAGTTGCTATCGGGTCGATCTCATTAATTCGAGACGACTATTATTTTGATTCAGTGAAACTAATCTCATTCGTCTGAGATAGTTAAATTTATTTTTTTCGATTGAATTTATTGTACAAGTTCAATCGTTATTTATTGATTATCTTTTAGTTAGTTCCTCGTTGGAACTAACCGATAGGAGTTTAAAAATTATAATTGTTAGAGATTTTTATTCGTCGATCAAGTGAAAAATATTCTATTTAAACGTTCATCAATGTTGAGTATTATAAATATTGAGAAGTACTATTTGTTCAGTATGACTCCCAATTACTTCAATCTTAAGACTATTCTCATAAATTCGAGATAGTTGATTTTTATTGTCAAGGTTTGGCATTTTGTTCGTGTCAACCAATAAATTATTATTATTGAGAATTTACATCAGTCCATTGTTCGGATTGGTGGTAAAATCGAGTCATACTGGCGGTCCGCCAGATTTGTAAATATTTTCTGGGAGAATTATTTCAAGTTATCTGTACCCCAAATATTCGGGAATTCTGTATTCTACTGGTCAATTTTGGGCAAGAGGCCTATTATAGAGAAAGAGAGACTCGTGTACCGTTTTACGGACCCGAGAATAATTAGGCACTTTGTTGCCATGGTTGAATTGATAACCATTATGATGCTAGCATTCATACATATATATTATTGTTGATATCGTATTGTAGCCGTGATCGGGCGAAGTGCGGTGTCATTGGAGGCCGGTATCCTTGGTTCGTTAGTTGATCGCCCCACCGAGATACGGAGAGGTGGAAGACCAGTTCATTCTTAAATCATGAGTTATCAGAGTTATATCAAATGAGTTATCGAGTATTCTGTTTCGAGATGAGTAATGAGTCTTTTGAGTATTCTGTTTTGAGATGAGTTTTGAGCCTTTCGAGTATGATATTTTAAAGATGAATTTGAGCCAAATCATATTGTGATATCCGATATTAAAATTTTGAGTATTTATTTCGGTAAACCTTATTATATTTATATACCGAGCGAGAAGAAAACTTGCTGAGCACTATAGTTGCTCATTCTTGCTTTACAACATTTTGTTCAGCTGTCAAGACGGAAAGAGGCGAGACGTCCAGCCAGGGCTACAGAGGCAAGGGGAAAGCGCAAGGCTATGGCGACCCCAGAGCCAGAGATTGCTGATCAGGTTGATGAGAGGCTGCATTCACCTGTTCACACTGACGTAGTGCCTAGTTCAGCTGCCCCAGAGTCTAGAGTTGATACACCCACCAGAGTGGCAGCTTTTGCTGACTGGTTTACTTCCCAGGTTCCAGTATATGTTTCGGCTCGGTCAGTCCCTACCATACCAAACTACATGTTTCCACAGGCCGGTGATACTCCTGCTTGTGATACTACCCATCGGCACCTACTATACCTGTTCGTGCTCTGACTCAGCCCACTGCGGCCCCTGTTACTACTACTGCGATGCCACCTGTTCACCCGGAGTATGAGGGAGCGGCAGGAGAGATGGTCCCTTGGCACGTTCACCATTCCCTCTTCCAGCATTATCGATGGTTATGGGCTCGTTATGAGGAGATCTTTGCTACTAGGGATGGTATCCTTAGATTGTTGGCTGTTCCTGATCCTTTTGTTGTGCATCACGGAAGGAGTTTACTGGTGAGAGATGTCCCAATGAAGATTATGCATCAGATTGCTCTTACCGTTTTGATGGGACTACAGACTGACTTTGCTGCCTTGCCGTCATCAAGTACCGGGCAGATTGACCGTGCCAGAGTTGCCACCATGATTGCAGATATCGTAGCAGAGTTCCATAGGAGGGTCGGTAAGATGTTCCCACGTTGATGACCTATTTGCACGCTTGAGCATCCTCATCGTTTGACTAGAGTAGCTAGTGGTGAACCAGTTTCTGGATGGCGTCACATTAGATCTTTCTTTATTGGGATGTACATAGTTTCTTGTTATATGTATTTGATGTAGCTGAGATCTATTATATTCAGTGTTATGACATGTACCGTACCAGTAGTTGTACCTTTTCATTATTGTATATTCTGATCTGTTAACTGCTATCTTGCTTTATTTATTGGAAAATTGTGTTACAGTAGAGTATCATGTGATATTGTATCCTCATGCTACCCCGATATAGATAACAACTTATTTGCAAAAGTTACGATTTAAAATGAGTTTAACCAAAATTTGAGAACCAGAGATTAATAACGATTGAATGTTAGAACTTATAAGGTTTCCCGAGAACTGTCAGTTATACTAAGAATAAGAGTAATAGTTTATAAAGAGACCAGAGAGAATCACGATTTGGGTATGATTTATTTCGAGGAACCGAGAATTTGACCGAGTATTTATTTATGAATGCCTATCATAACTGTGCCAGCAATGGTGTCGTATAATTGCAAACCTGAGATATAACATACCTTATTGTTTTCGCTCTTATAGAAAAAGATGCCACCTAAGAGAGGAAGACCCGCAAGAAATCCTCGTCCTCAACCCGTGGTGAATCCAGAGAATGAGGTTCCACCTCAGAACCAAGTTCCAAACCCGGAACCACAACTCGCTCGAGATCCTAATCAAGGAAATAACCCGATGGGTCTACTTATGAACTTTCTTATTCAGCATACCCAGAACCTTCAGCCCCAACAGAACCAACATCCAGTGGGAGGAAATCTACCTCCAGCTCAACTGACACAGGCTACCGTTAGTTTCAAATCATTTAAATCTCTGAATCCCCCTGAGTTTAAGGGTACTACCGATCCCGTCGAAGCAAGAATATGGTTACGTGAAATAGAAAAGACCTTTGAGATCGTAGGGGTAGAAGAAGAGAAGAAAACCATCTTTGCAGCCTACATGTTAAAAGGTGAAGCGAATTATTGGTGGGAATCAAAGAGAGCAATGGAAGGGAACGTAGTCATACCCTGGACCAGGTTCACGCAGCTATTTTAGGAGAAATATTTTCCTAAATACTTGGAGAGTCAAATGGAGGTCAAGTTTCTGGAACTCAAGCAAGGCAACATGACTGTAGCTGATTATGAAGCCAAGTTTTCTGAACTCTCTAGGTTTGTGCCTTACCATGTGGATACTGACGAAAAGAGAGCTAAACGTTTTCAACTAGGGCTGAAGCCGTGAATCCAGAATCGAGTTGCAGTCCTAGAAATCACCAACTACGCTACTGTGGTTCCAAAAGCATCTATTGTGGAAAGTGGATCTGAGTTGTATTCAAAGGACAAGGATATGAAGAAAAGGAAGTTTCATAATCGTGGAAATAATTTTGAGAGGAAGCCGAACGATCGGAATGGAAAGAGACCTTTTATGAAGCGGGAAGACAGAAGCAATGATACAAAGAGAACCGAAAATCAAGACACTAGTGGAAACAACCAAAAGTCCAGACCTACTCAGGCAGCCAATCTAATTAAAGGAAGGCCACCGCTACCCGAATGCAAAACGTGTGGAAGGAAGCACCCAGGACCCTGTAATCTTGCCAGCATTGTTTGTTTCAACTGTGGACAAAAAGGGCACTATTCTTCTCACTGCAAGGATAAGGCCATTACTTGTTTCAATTGCGGAAAGAAAGGACATATTGCACGAGATTGCAAGTCACCACCAAAGGAGACAACTGCACCTAGACTCAAGGCACCTCCCAGCAACAAGCCAACTGCTCGTACTTTCAACATGACGGTGAAGGATGCTATTGCTGATAGTGATGTAATTGCAGGTACGCTTTTAGTCAATTCTGTAGATGCATGTGTTTTGATTGATTCGGGAGCAACAAATCTTTCATATCGGAGAATATTAGGAATAAATTGGATATTCAGTCTGTACCATTAGGGGAGACATTGATTATAGAAGTAGCAAATCAGGAAAAAGTCCCTGTAGATCAGATATGTCCAGATTGTGGAATCGAAATCCAAGGACAACGTTTCGAAGCAGACCTTCTTTCTTTTAATTTAGGGGAGTTTGATATAATTCTGGGAATGGATTGGTTGACACGTTATGATGCTCAAATCAATTGTCAATGTAAATGGGTTAGTTTAAAGGGACCCAACGGCAAAAGAATACAATTTCGCGAAAGGAAACCTACTAGTAATTTTCTGACTATGATTCAAGCGAAGAAACTACTAAGGAGTGGGTGTCAAGCCTACTTAGCTTATGTGGTTGACAACGAGAAGCAAGCCCCTGCCATTGATGAAATCCCTGTAGTGAATCAATTCGAAGATGTTTTTCCTGAAGAGTTACCTGGTTTGCCGCCCGACAGAGAAATAGAATTTAATATCGATCTTGCCCCGGGAACTGCACCAATTTCCAAAGCACCATACCGAATAGCTCCAGTTGAGATGAAGGAGTTGGCTACCCAACTGCAAGAATTACTTGACAAAGGCGTAATCAGACCAAGTGTATCCCCGTGGGGAGCTCTAGTGCTGTTCGTGAAGAAGAAGGACGGATCCATGCGACTATGTATTGATTATCGTGAGTTGAACAAGATGACCATCAAGAATAAGTACCCTCTACCTTGAATCGACGATCTGTTTGACCAACTTAAGGGAGCTAGATGTTTTTCAAACATTGATTTGAGATCCGGCTATCATCAACTAAAGATCAAGCCTGAAGATATTCCTAAGACTGCCTTTAGGACCCGATATGAACATTACGAATTCTTAGTCATGTCTTTTGGATTGACGAATGTGCCAGCTGCTTTTATGGATTTGATGAATCGTGTGTTCAAGAGGTACTTGGACAAGTTCGTGATTGTATTTATTGATGACATCCTGATATACTCGAAGTCTCCTGAGGAACATGCTGAACACCTCCGTTTAGTTCTGGAAACGCTGAGGAAGGAAAAGTTATATGCGAAATTCTCAAAGTGTGAATTCTGGCTAAAAGAAGTTCAATTTTTGGGACACATTGTAAGCGGCGAAGGGATTTCTGTAGACCCCGCAAAGATAGAAGGCGTAGCAGATTGGGAGAGACCCAAGACCCAAACCGAAGTTAGAAGTTTCCTTGGATTGGCCGGATACTATCGTAGATTCGTGAAGGATTTCTCAAAGATAGCTACGCCACTGACTCGACTTACCAGAAAGAGTGAAAAGTTCGAATGGACCCCCAAATGCGAAGAAAGCTTTCAAGAATTGAAGAAGAGATTGACTACTGCCCCGGTGTTGACCTTACCCGATGAGAAAGGCGATTTCGTAATTTTCAGCGACGCTTCTCACAAGGGTTTAGGATGTGTTTTGATGCAACACGAAAAAGTAATAGCTTATGCCTCTCGACAACTGAAGGAGTATGAGTCCCGTTACCCTACTCACGATTTGGAACTTGCTGCTATTGTTTTTGCACTCAAGATTTGGAGACATTACCTTTATGGAGAGAAATGCGAGATTTACACGGATCACAAGAGCTTAAAGTATATATTCACGCAATAGGAATTAAACATGAGACAGAGAAGATGGTTAGAATTGATCAAGGACTATGATTGCTGGATAAACTACCACCCAGGGAAGGCTAATGTTGTAGCTGATGCATTAAGTAGAAAGGAGAGACTAAACCTGTTGACAACCTCAGAAGAATTGGTCAGAGAATTTGAGAAAATGGAATTAGAAGTCAAGGTCCCAGTCCAAAACAATGAAAGAGCTTACAGCATTCAGTTTCAACCGGAGTTACTCGAGAAGATTCGCCGTTGTCAAGAACAAGTAATGGAAGAAAGAAGATCAGAGTTGACCGGAGAAGAATTTCTAAGTTCAAAAGATGAAAAGGGAATTAAGCGATTTGCATCGAGAATATGGATTCCTAATGTTACAGAGTTGAAGGAAGAAATTATGAGCGAAGCGCATAACTCGAGATATTCCATTCATCCAGGGAGCACAAAAATGTATCAAGACATCAAGTTGAATTATTGGTGGCCCAACATGAAGAGGGAGATTGCAGAATGGGTAAGTAAGTGTCTGACATGTCAGAAAGTGAAGGCAGAACATCAACGACCAAGTGGACTTCTACAACCTTTAGAGATACCCGAGTGGAAATGGGAGCATATTACCATGGATTTTGTCGTAGGATTGCCCCGAACTAGAGCCAGCCACGATGCTATTTGGGTTATTGTCGACCGACTCACTAAATCTGCGCATTTCCTACCAATTAGTGATAAGTATTCCGTTGAGAGATTGGTGAACATATACCTAAAGGAGATTGTAGTTCGTCACGGAGTACCTGTTTCAATTGTATCTGATAGAGATGCCCGTTTTACTTCTCGATTTTGGAAAAGTTTTCAAGAATGTCTTGGCACGAAGTTAAATCGGAGCACTGCATATCATCCACAGACCGACGGACAAAGTGAAAGGACGATTCAAACAGTTGAAGATATGTTAAGAGCTTGTGCACTTGATTTTAAAGGAAGTTGGGATGAGCATTTTCCCCTAGTCGAGTTTGCTTACAACAATAGTTACCATTCGAGCATATGTATGGCACCTTATGAAGCTTTGTACGGAAGGAAGTGTAGATCACCGTTATATTGGGATGAAGTAGGAGAAAGAAAGATACTAGGATCAGAAATACTTCAACTAACTAAGCAAGCAACCGAGGTTATTCGAAAAAGGTTAGTTGCAGCTCAAGATCGACAGAGGAAGTATGCAAATCAAAAGAGGAAAGACAAACCATTCGAAGTGGGAGATAAAGTGATGTTGAAAGTTTCACCTTGGAAAGGAGTAATGAGATTCGGAAAGAAAGGCAATTTAAGCCCCAGATATATGGGACCTTTTGAGATTCTTAAGAAGATAGGACCACTAGCTTATCAGTTGGCCCTACCTCCAGACCTTCAGCATATCCACGATGTGTTTCATGTTTCTGCGTTAAGAGAGTACCATTCTGATTTCAGGCACGTTATAACCTACGAACCAGTGGAAATACGTCCAGATTTGACATACGAAGAAAAGCCAGTGGAGATTCTAGATTACAAAGTGCAAGAGTTAAGAACTAAGAAAGTAAATTTAGTGAAAGTACTTTGGAGAAACCACCAAGTTGAGGAAGCCACGTGGGAATTAGAAAGCGAAATGAGAAATAAATATCCGGAATTGTTTAGTGCATAGTTTTGATTCCGAGGACGGAATCCTATAAGGGGGGAAGACTGTAATAACCACGAATTTTCGAATAATATTTTTAATTTTGAGCCAAATTTTAGAGTCTCGTTTTAATTAGTCAGCGGGAGAAAATCGAAATTTTTTTTTACTAAATATTTATATTAAATATTTTCATCATTATATTTGTCCCCCATTTTTATTCTTTTAATTTAATAATTACCCACCTATTAAATAAAAAATTTATTATGATTACACCACTAAATGTTTTACAATGATTTTGTCTCCATGTTTTAGTCTTTTAATTTTTTTTTATCACAACCATTATCAATATCATGATTAATCACAATACTGATCTATACATACATAAAATGATAAAATATAGGGTGAGATTCATTTACTTTCTAAACAAAGACCCGGTTGCTTATCTCTTTCTATATATATTCGAACCATTCAGAGACACAAAACATAACAGACAGAACCGATTATTTTTTTTTTCTGACTTCTCTCTTTACTTCCCCTGCAACACAGAGAAGCCACAGGTAGTCACCATATATTTTTCTCTCCTATTTTTATATCCTTTTTCTTTTCTTGTTAAATTTTCTTTTTTTTCTTCTTGATGTTGTTGTATCGAATGAGTATAGACGAGATGATGGTGTTGGGTGTTGTGTTGAATCGGAGAACAACAAGGGAGGGGAAACCGTTTGAGTCGGGTAGACAGAGAGGGAAATGAGGTCTGGTGGCGAGGGTGGTGTTCGGACGGCGGCGGGAGAGAACGGAGAGAGCAGAGAGAGGGAGAGAAGGTAGGGGAGAGAGGAAGAAAAGAGGGAGAGGGGAAGAAGAATGGAGAGAGAGAGAGAGAGAGATTAGACAGAGGTAGAGAGATGAGAACGGAACGATAGAGAGAGAGAGAGAGAGAGAGAGAGAGAGAGAGAGAGAGAGAGAGAGAGAGAGAGAGAGAGAAGAGAGAGGGAGAGAAACGGGATTGGGAGAAGAGAGATTTCCAGGGGAGGGGCGGAGGCAGCGGTGGTGGCGCGTGGGCCCCACGCGCTGCTATGGTGTTGTAAATCGTTTTCCCGAAACTGTTTTAATCGATATATATAAATATATAATAATAATAATAATAATAATAATAATAATAATAATAATAATAATAATAAGTTATTATATATAAAATAAAAAGGAGTTATAAAATTGTAATATTGTTTAAATTGTGGGTAATGATTAATTAATAAAACGGTGATCGATTTATTAATTAAATATATAAGAATATTTTGTGATGTAAATTAAAGATTTATTAATTCGTTAAATAAAAGAGGGAATATTTACGAATAATAGCGTAAAATATGGTTTTTATTTAAAAAGAGTTAATTTGTGATTTTTGGACGAAAATTAGAGATTTAATAATTTGTCGATAAAAAGAGGAATAATTGTGAATAAATAGGATTAAAAAGCGATATAATTTTAGGAGATTTATAATTATCATTTCCGGATTATTTAATTAACCGGATCAGGTTAGATTAGAGATTTAAATCGGAGTAATATTTAATTATTTAGGGATTAAAAATAGTGTATTGCCGTTAATTTCCGTAACCCTATTTTTGTTTTAAGTTGGATTTACGGATGATTAAAAATAGGATTTATTTTCGAGATTTAATTCCGGAGTTCGAAGAGAGATTTATTTATCCGGGAATTATTTTCTGTTAATTATCGTAGAGATTTTCGAGAGATAGTTTATTTAAATATTATATTATCGGATCGGGAATATTTTATTCTGAAGAATCGCTCACGTATTTCTGGTTGCCAATTTTTTTAGAAAATAATTCTCGAGACGTAGATCGACGCCAAGTTCACGGGTAGAGTATAATTTTTATCTGCATTCATTTGCACTTCGAGATCGAGGCAAGTTCATTCCTACCCTAACTTTTGGAAACTGTGAATTTCTTTTCGTATTATCTAATTCCTTAATTATTTTCGAGATATTATATGTTGAGATTTATCTGTTGCTTCGTATGATGAAATAATTTCTTTTGAGCATTATTTCTCGTTAAATATTATTATGCTGTTAATTTAGTTTATTGAGAATTATAATCCCTATAAGCGTAGAAATAATTTAGTTGCTATCGGGTCGATCTCATTAATTCGAGACGACTATTATTTTGATTCAGTGAAACTAATCTCATTCGTCTGAGATAGTTAAATTTATTTTTTTCGATTGAATTTATTGTACAAGTTCAATCGTTATTTATTGATTATCTTTTAGTTAGTTCCTCGTTGGAACTAACCGATAGGAGTTTAAAAATTATAATTGTTAGAGATTTTTATTCGTCGATCAAGTGAAAAATATTCTATTTAAACGTTCATCAATGTTGAGTATTATAAATATTGAGAAGTACTATTTGTTCAGTATGACTCCCAATTACTTCAATCTTAAGACTATTCTCATAAATTCGAGATAGTTGATTTTATTGTCAAGGTTTGGCATTTTGTTCGTGTCAACCAATAAATTATTATTATTGAGAATTTACATCAGTCCATTGTTCGGATTGGTGGTAAAATCGAGTCATACTGGCAGTCCGCCAGATTTGTAAATATTTTCTAGGAGAATTATTTCAAGTTATCTGTACCCCAAATATTCGGGAATTCTGTATTCTACTGGTCAATTTTGGGCAAGAGGCCCATTATAGAGAAAGAGAGACTCGTGTACCGTTTTACGGACCCGAGAATAATTAGGCACTTTGTTGCCATGGTTGAATTGATAACCATTATGATGCTAGCATTCATACATATATATTATTGTTGATATCGTATTGTAGCCGTGATTGGGCGAAGTACGGTGTCATTGGAGGCCGGTATCCTTGGTTGGTTAGTTGATCGCCCCACCGAGATACGGAGAGGTGGAAGACCAGTTCATTCTTAAATCATGAGTTATCAGAGTTATATCAAATGAGTTATCGAGTATTCTGTTTCGAGATGAGTAATGAGTCTTTTGAGTATTCTGTTTTGAGATGAGTTTTGAGCCTTTCGAGTATGATATTTTCAAGATGAATTTGAGCCAAATCATATTGTGATATCCGATATTAAAATTTTGAGTATTTATTTCGGTAAACCTTATTATATTTATATACCGAGCGAGAAGAGAACTTGCTGAGCACTATAGTTGCTCATTCTTGCTTTACAACATTTTGTTCAGCTGTCAAGACGGAAAGAGGCGAGACGTCCAGCCAGGGCTACAGAGGCAAGGGGAAAGCGCAAGGCTATGGCGACAATAATTAGAAGATCCAGATGGAATCTTTATATTTCTATTGTTGTGAACTTTTGTAACATATTATTTCGAGATGTATCAAGTTGGATTGTACTATGTTGTGAAGACGATCTTGGACCTGCGGAGTGGGACATTTTATACTCCGTTGTAATAAAATTTGGTATTATTATTGCGTTATCATATTGAGACAATGTGACGACCCGAGTCCCCGGTCAGGGTGGATTTGGGGGCGTTACAACTATTTCAATCAATATAAATTATTTATATCAATTTTATTATGGAGGCTAATTAATAGTTTTAACTATATTAAATTTATATTTAAAAAATATTGGAATTTTTTTTTGTAAAAAAATACTTACAATATTATAAAGGAAACACATGCATCTCAGGGTTAAAGTCTTTACTGAATCATGTACCACCGAATTTTGCCAAATTTGATTTCTAGTTCATTTTTATTTCTTTCTTAAATCGTAAATTTTATATTATACATTTTAACCTATTTTAGTACTTTGTATCTTGTATTATTCATTTTATATATCTCTTTCACACTTTGATTCATTTGTCTTCACCTTTCCCATTTTTTGCCCAAAAAATCATATGTAATTGTTCTTTTCTTTTTTTATTCCTTGTGAGGTGTGCTAACCATATTGGGTGAGACTAACCAAGCTTGGACAAGGTTCTCTTAGAAATGGGTACCTTATTTTTGCTTTCTCCAATCTCGACTATATAATTCCCACCAAGGAAGGAAAAAAGTTGTTTTCAAAGTCGTATTTGGAACCTGTAACCCTATTAATTGGAAAAACTCCTTGTGCGACCAAGTGTTAGATTATTTTTATAATCTAATAATAATTAATGGGCTTACAAATTAAAGACAATTATATTTAATGTTTATTCTATATTTGGACTAATTAAGTGGTCTTAAATAAAGAGTCCAATAACATCTTATTCGGTATGGGCTTTGTAATTTGTAATGTGTAATACCCAATACTAATCTAATTAGGGTTAAACATAATAGGGTCTTGGTCCCCAAGACTAATTCACAACCTCTACTACTCTATTCCCATCAGAGAGATATACGGCTAGAGGCGAATCAAGTTTGTGGAAAATCAAGTCCCATAATCCGTATTCATATCTACAGTCATGGAATCAGGTACGCTTTCGTACTACATTTATATAACAATTGGTATCAGAGCCTATCTTATGTCGAGTTATTAGGGTTGATCATATTATATGATTGTTTTGTTATCAATTACGATAACAAAATCATGTATATTGTCTAGTCTTGGTTGAGTTAATATCATGCGCTCAATATTTTTTTTTGGTCTGTATTGCAACTAAATAAGTCAATTTTTTTTTTGACAAGTAACTATCATGCGATCTTGTGTCTGAATCAATTTACTGTACGTAAATTAACATACGTAAATTTGGATTAATTATGCTATTTGTTTATACAGCAAATATATAAGTTTATATGATTTGGACTATTCCGCATGAATTGTCATGCATGGTATATACTCATGGTGCATAATGTCAATTTTGTATACATCATGTTAAGTATGCATTATGTTTCTTTTACTTTATGCAAATGGCTGGATTTCGTGCAATTTTTTTTTTTGCCTGTGTAACTGGCCTGTAACCATGAATCAGAAGCCAAATCTCAACTGGCATGCGTGATATATGTTCGTTATAATATTTTGTTTCGGACAGTTTTTTTTAATAATTCTGTCATTATGAATTTTTATTTTATTTAGTTGTAAATTATTAAAATATTATGTCATTTTTTTAATAGTTTACAATAATATGGATTTGGGCACATTTTTTTTAAAGAAAGGAAAAATATTTTATTTTCTTCTCCTTTTATTTTGTGAATAAGTAAGTTGAAGCAAAATATTGCCAAAGTAATATTTATGTGTAGATTTATTTGTTTTGAAATAATAGGATGTGTATGTTTATTATTTATGCGTTAAATTAATCGGCCCAAAGGAAGATTATTTAATGGTCAAATAATGAATATACATGCGGAAATAAATATGTAATAATTATAAATTTTTCATGTGAGTAATAAACCGGCCCAAAGGAAGGTTATTGCTTGACCGAATTTATTATTAATATTTGATTTCTGCGTGGAGAGTACCACTTGCAAGTTAATATTTCTGTCCAAAGACTAAATATTAATGTTGTGCTAGGTATCTTGTTTGAATGGGCCCACACACACTATAGTATTTAAATTCATGTTTTTTTTGTGTGCTACTAAGTATGCATATGACATGAATTTCCATTACACGAGCTTATATGGTTTTTGTTCTAAATTATTAGTTAATACATCTGCTGCTAATAACTGCCAACATGAACTCCATTCCTGTGCTTAACGGCACAAACTTTAAGAGCTGGAAAGAGAACGTTCTGTTCGGCTGTATGGATTTAGACTATGCTATAAGGAAAGAACAACCTCCTTCTCTTACGGATGAAAGTTCTAATACTGAGAAATTGAACTTTGAGAAGTGGGAGCGTTCTAATCGCTTATTGCTCTAGATTTCTTGAGGATGTTGAGTTTGAGGGGGAAGATATAAAGTCAGGAATGTTGTCTTTGAGGAAGAATTAGTTTCTTTGCCTCGTGTAGTTCAAGATAACAATGTGGATATACCTATAAAGTTTCCTACTCAAAATCAAGATGATGCTCAAGAAGAGCAAACTCAACAAACTCAAGAGAAAGTGCCACTTAGTAGATCCAGTAAAGACAATAATGGCACTTGTGGCTATGTCATAAGTTCAGTGGGAGTTTTATGTATGGTCAAGTTTAGTACCCTGCCAGTTTTGGCATTCGTTGTGGGTATGTTAAGCAGATATTCGAGTAAATCTGGAATGGATCATTGGATTGTAATTAAATGGGTTATAAGGTACTTGCAAGGAACAAAATATTACATGCTCGTTTATCAGAATTCGGAAAATTTGGAGATCATTATGTATTCCAATTCTGATTTTGTTGGTTGTGTAGATACAATAAAATCTACTTCTAGTTTGGCATTCGCTGTGGGTATGTTAAGCAGATATTCGAGTAAACCTGGAATGGATCATTGGATTGTAATTAAATGGGTTATAAGGTACTTGCAAGGAACAAAATATTACATGCTCGTTTATCAGAATTCGGAAAATTTGGAGATCATTATGTATTCCAATTCTGATTTTGTTGGTTGTGTAGATACAATAAAATCTACTTCTAGTTAAGTTTTTTTTTTGTTATGTCTAAACAGATAGACATTAAATATCAAGTTATTTTAGAGAGAATGCAATATCAATTAGTGTCTATTGAGTATATAAGAACAAATTCTATGCTAGCAGACCCACTTACTTACTAAAGTTTTTGACACCATAAAGTTTTTTTTGGGCATACTGCTCATATGGGTGTTGTCTCATTGGAGAATATTCAGTTTTAATGGAAGTTTTTTTTGTTTTGTTCGTATATTAGGTACTCAGTTTTTATTGACACTATGGTGATATTTGTGTTTTTGAGTATTCTACAGAATAAAGTTATTTTATTTATATCTCTCTGTTGCTCTATATGAGCTGTATCTTTCAATTGTGGTTTTGACATAAAGTTTCAAAGAATAAAGATTGATCTCACTAAGGTATGAAGGACCAATTGGAAGTAGGCATGATTGAGATCACATTGCATGTAATTTCCAGTTACACATCCATACTTGATCTATGTCATTGAATATATTTATATGGTGATCATTGAGGATCCAGTTACGACAATGTGACGAAGGTCGCTTTGGTTCCATGTTTGTTATGAGATGGACCAGATTGACTAAGGAAGATGTTTTCTAAAGAATAAACAATTTTGTGCGCACTTAAGGTTATTGAATGTAATTGTTGTTTGGAACAATTTGTAGCCCAAGTGGGAGATTGTTAGATTATTTTTATAATCTAATAATAATTAATGGGCTTACAAATTAAAGAATTATATTTAATGTTTATTCTATATTTGGACTAATTAAGTGGTCTTAAATAAAAAGTCCAATAACATCTTATTCGGTATGGGCTTTGTAATGTGTAATACCTAATAGTAATCTAATTAGGGTTAATGTGGTCTAATTAGAGTACTATATAAAGAACATAATAGGGTCTTGGTCCCCAAGGCTAATTCACAACCTCTACTCCTTTATTCCCATCAGTCAGAGAGAGATACGACTAGAGGCGAATCAAGTCTGTGGAAGATCAAGTCCCATAATCCATATTCATATCTACAGTCATGGAATCAGATACGCTTTCGTACTACAATTATATCGTATAACCTTGATAATATCACATAAGATGATTCATGGTTTTTTATTTAGATCTAACACCAAGTACTTACCACTTGGCCGACCTTGTTGGTTTGTAAATGCTCTTTTCTTATAAAACATGTACACCGAGTCTCTTAGCTTAACCCATGCCTTATACTTTTAATTTTTAAGTCTTATTCTTGGTCCAAAACTAAACATTAGTTTTGACTTACTTTAATATAACCAAGCATGCATTATATTAGTTAAAATGTAATAAACCTAGCTCATACGTAGCCATTAATTTTCATTCGATAGGAGAGTAAGTTCAGTAGTGGTGCTATATTATAGATATAGCATTAGTTTTAGCACCTCATTGCACTTACTCTTATCAGTTATAAATATGTTGAAAATTTTCATTCTGATTGCTCGATTTGTAAGTGATTATCAATTTACCACTTAAATGTCTCCCTCATTTCTGCAGCTTTTCAGTATTAAGAGCTTGTATGGGCCTTAGAGCATCTCCAACCCTACAAATTTATTAGTTAAAATTGATGACATGGCATAATTTTTAGATAATATGTATATTTTTTCTTTTCCAACCAAGCTTTTTGTTAGGTAAATTTTTAGATAATCATCTTGACATCCTCTATATTTGGAGGACATCTATAATATATAGATAATATCTATAATTCATTATCTCCACTTATATCATGACACATCATCGATATTATTTATTTATACATATATTATTATTAAAATAATAATAATATACTATTTTTAAAATATAGCTATTCATTATAGCTAATACCGTTGAAGTAAAATATCTTAAAATTCAACAAATTTTTAGATAATCATTATATAGCTAATGATTTTAGCTATTACGATTGGAGATGCTCTTACTAGTATTTATATAATTAGGGATCGGGATATTACATTTTTTGAGCAAGAGATGAGCACAACAACCAAATTTGAAAGTGCTATGTGTTATAGCAATGTTATGAAAATCATGTCGGCTGATAATTGATATTAGATATCTTTCTATGGAATTTTGCAATATCAAATGGTGTTGTACAATTTTTACTTGCTGCACAACTAGCTTACGAACTGTAGCAATTGAGAAACTCCTCTACTCTTCCTAATGGGAGTTTGGAACATTGTCATTTTTTATCTAAACATCTTTACTGCACATCTAAACATCTTTAGTGCACATACACTGTAAGATGACTGTTTCGGCTGTGTTATGCCCAAAATTCGGTTCGGGTATTTTCAAGATGGCTTTGGGTCAATAACGGGTTCAATTTGGGGAATTCTAGGTTAAATTAGGGTTTTGGCTGGATTTGCAGAAGTCAGAACACGCCCTCGATTTATTTACAAGGAGGGCGCGTCCTTTATGATAAAAACATGAAGATTTCTACTAAAGCTGGTTTGCCAAGAATTATTGAAGAAACTAAGGACTAGCCCTCTCTAAGGACTAGCCCTCTCTCAGGACTAGCCCTCTCTAAGGACGAGCCATCTTCTAAGGACGCGTCCTATGTGATTTTTACAGGTTGATTGAAGAATTCCCTCCTGTCTTATATCAGGATGGGGATGTCCGTCGCAGAAGGCCTCCAGGGGTATGCCTGGATATAAGGACCCTTCTTAAACACTAAGGGCGGGCCCTAAGGTGGAAAGATAGGGACTTTCTAGTGTGTGCTTTGGGAGCTCTGTTCCTGTATTCAATGGGCGCGCTCTCATTGGGGAACTTCGGAGTAATCCTGCACTTTGAACCAAAAGCTCTGGATCACCTGTCTTGCTATCTGGTGGGCTCTTCTCATTCGGGGGACAGGGATGCGTTCTGTAATTGGGGTAAACCATGGCTATACCTGCATCCTTGAAATCAAGAAATAGCTGGTAGCGGAAAGGACTAGTCCTCGACGGGGGAAGTTTCCTTATCCGTGAAGTCTTGAGATCTTGGGTGAGCCTTGGGCCTTTGTGGTTAGGCCTCATAGTAGGACATTCCGGAAGCTAGACCGACAATCCAAGCCCAATTGGGTTTCTTGCTCTCGAAGAACTACGTGGGCTTGATCCTCTATAAATATAGAGGTACGTAGACAAATTGAGGGGGATGGAAGCGAAGAGCTCTACGAGCCACCACCAAAAACCCTCTCAATCTCAGCCCCCAATTCATCACAGTCACCACACTCCGGTGACTTATCCGGCGAAGAACCACCGTCATAGATCTTGATTCCGGTGACAGACCTCAAACTTTGTTGTTACCAAATTCCCCCGTCAATAAATTGGCGCTAGAAAGAGGGGATTATTATTCAAGGGGGACGAATAATTACAAATAAATTCACGGGGTTTTTGGGTTTTTTCAACACCTACGATGTTTACAATTTGACAAACAATAGCAACAAGTGGGGGCTACGGCAAGGACTCGTTGATAACAAAACAAAGCAGCAGGAATTGATCAGAGCGGCAAAGAAAGAAAGAAAGAAAAGCTTCAAGATTTTATTAACACTCGATGCAAGTGCAACAGGAGCCAACCAAAGGAGGCAGCAATGGATAAAAAAAATTTAAGAACCAAGCAATTTACATGGATAGCTCATGGGATCACGTCAGTAAAAGAAAGAAAAAGAAGGCAACGAATCATGGAGCAGGAAACAAAAGAAAAAAAAATTGCAAAGTTGATGAACAACATTAAAAAGGCTACGTGGACTAGAAAAAAAATAATAGAAGACATGTATGTACGGAGGGACCATCAGTAAGAGGACACTAGTACAAAATTGACTTTTTACGTCGCACATTATACGTCGATCATATAAAAAGGTGACGTATATGATGATATTATACGTCGGTTGAGGAAAAGGCGACGTATATTTACATTTTAAAACCTTTTTTTACGTCGGTTCTTGAAAAAAGCCGACGTATATGATGACATTATATGTCGGTTGAGAAAAAGACGACGTATATAATGCTATAATTTACGTCGGTTGAGGAAAATGCGACATATATAATGCTATTATATACGTCGGTTTTTTTTGTCAACGTATAAAGTTTCAATTTTTACGTCAGATAATGAAAAACCAATATATAAAGTTTCATTTTTTACTTCGCGCTTTATATAACCGACGTATAAAATTGTTCTTCCCCAATTAAATTACTTTTCCCCAATTCGCTAATCAAACACCACCCGCTCTATTCTTCCCCCAATTCTCTCTCTCTCTCTCTCTCGCTCCCCCTCTCCCCCTCTCTCTCCCTCTCTCTCTGTGTTTATAGATACATTTAATCTGTAGTTTATGTACACACCCACATATATACGCTTTTAAACATACGACCTGTGTGTATATTGCAGAAAACGCCAAACTCCAACCCCCTTTTCTCCACCCCACCTCCGTAAAAACCGCCACATCGCCGACCAGCCCACCCCGACCATCTCCGACCACCACCTTCTTCTCCATCTCCGACCACAAACTCAATTAAAACCCTGATTTACAACCCTCCACCTCCTCCCCTCTTTCGATTGGGGCCGCAGGCCAAGCTTCTGTAGGTATTGGTGACGTCGACGACGTCTTCTGTTGGAATGTTACCAAACGTGCTATTGGTGTTGAAATCAACAAACAGGTCCATTTTTTACTCTCCTCTGCTTATTTTTATCTTTGGTGTTATGTTTTTGTTTGTATTCTTTTCATTTTTTTGGGTTTTTTATTTATGTGGTGTAGATATAGTTTGTCTATATACTGTATTTGGTAGATAATTGTAGTTATAGTTGAGAATTTGATGGAGATTTGTGTTAATTGTTTAGTTGAGAATATGGCAGTTTTGGTTCTACAAACTTGTGTAGTGTTTCATTTTTTTTTTGTTTTTTTATTACTTAGTGCCTTGTGTGCAATTATCTGAAAGATGGTCAATGCACTTGAGCTATTACCTCTGCAGTTTCTGCATAGAGACATCAAAGTATGCTACACGAGAATGGATGTAATCGTCACGCTCTGCCACTAGCTTGAAAGGAGCAGTGAAGGAAGCATCCGCTGTTGTTATCTTTGAAATATCCACGGTCTGTACAAGCATAGATAAAGTGAATTTCTGGATACAAGGATATATATACATAGCCACGTTTCAGCCCTCTCCCAACAGAGGAGCTAAAGGCAATTAGAACCATAACCAGAAGTAGAACTATAGTTCCAGGACCCAATGCCAGAACATATTCAAATTCTACTACCTATAAAATTTTCATGTATTTACTAACCTTGAGTAAGTAGCAGTCTGTAACAATCTGATTCTGGTTAACTATGTCAACAAGAGGTTCTGTCATAGCTAGCTTTCTGATGCAGCTCATATCAAAGCCATACACATCCTTCCAAACTGGGGTTACCCAACCATTGCCAAGATCGCAGATAAATTAAGTAGTGCGGTAAGACATACCAATAACATTATTAAATATGTTTAGTAGTAAACTCACACCCAATTTTTTCTTCTTTGTAGTCTGCGTCCTCTATAGCCGTTAAATAGAGCGAAGCGCTATCAGGCAGCACAAGTTCGTCGTTAATCTACACGCAGAAACTGCATTGACCATCTTAGTACTTGTTTTATTACCTCTGCAGCTCACAGTAAGTGCACTGTTTGTCTAGCCACTTTAGCTATTGATTGTTCATTGATTATGATATTTGCCCATATTTTGTTGTTGCATTTCCTGAAGCAAATTTGCAAATAGAAAACTCCGAATAGTAATGGAGGAGGACGGCGGGGATACCAAACTATGGCTGGTCCTAGCGGTATGATTTGTAGATTAAATATTCTGATCTGTTTTACTATATAGGAAGGTAGTCTAAGTTGCAACCATATTAGTGGGGATTTTGATAGTTATGTGGTTTTTGTTGATATATCGTTTTCTTTTGTATATGATTCTTATTAACATGTAACCTTTTTTTTTAAGGCAGTTAACATGTAACTGCAATACTGTGAATATACTAGAGGTATATTCTAAATTTGAGGTATATTCTATCACTTGAAAAATTTATAAGGGATGCAATAAAACTTGTCACTGCCTTGAAGCTTCCAAATTTGGCAGAAAGGTTTAATTTAATACTAGAGGTATTGCTTTTAACATTCCTCAAAACAGTTAATCGCATTCCACCAGATTGAAAGCTTTTTTTCTCAATTTGATCAGAATGTTCCTTCATTATCTCCTTTTACAGGAAAGACTACATAAAGAAAGTATGGAGACTCCAGTACTCCCCCATGCAGCCTTGAACTGTGATACTTCATTTAAAGCAGTTGTGCCTGGAAAAACATCTATTTTACCTGAAAGCAATGTTCCTGTGGAACCTACAATTCCAGCATCATCAGAAGAGTTCCCAACAAACTCCTTTGCAAAAAAAACACTACAAGAGCCTGTTAAAGCTGGAAAGGCAAAAACTGATGAGAAGCAAACTACAAAAATAGAAAGTAAAAGCACATTAAATAATTTGGCATAGTCGAAAATTTCTGTGGACATCAAGAATGGCGGACAGAGTAGTAAGGCAGGAGAGGGTCATCGTCCACCAAACCCATTTGCAAAGTCTTCAAACAACCATGAGAAATCATCTTTGTATAAAAAAGACTAAACGTGCTTGTTATTCTTGTTGAAGTTGATTGTTGAGTATTATTTCTTGTAGATATGGTTTTTGGTTGTACAAAATTTTGTTATAGTAGGTTTATACATTGTTTAGCAGGTTTATGGGAATGGGTACAGAGAAATAAAAAAATTATTTTTTTTTTAATTTTTTTGACAATATACGTCGGTTCTTATATTTAACCGACGTAAAAGGTCATTTTTGTAATAGTGACATTATACGTCGGTTTTTTGAACATTATACGTCGGGCTTTTTTCAACATTATACGTCGGCTTTTTCAACATTATATGTCGGCTTTTTAGCGACGTATATTTAGACTTTATACGTCGCCTTTTTAACCGACGTAAAAGACTCGTGACTTTATATGTCGCCCCTCTATACGTCGCCATTTAACCGACGTATAAGACCTATTTAACCGACGTAAAAAGCCAGTTTTGTACTAGTGGGAGAGAAAAAAAAAAAAGAAAAACCAATTACCAGAACGGAGCGGCTGTTAAAAAAAATGAAGAAGAAGCAAAAAAAAAAGATGGGCACAGTATGAAGCTTCATATTAAAAACAAAGCAAGCACATGGATGAATACCAAACGTTGGAGCCCATCGCAGGTTAAGCAACACACGCAGTAACAAGAAATAACGCTTGGAAATTCAAGGAACCAAAAGATACGTTTTATTTACTCTCCTCGATTTAGTTTTCTGTAAATAATTCTATCTTGCCATGCATAATCATGTTTTCTTAATATTTTTTAACAAAAAAATATTTATTATTCAAAAAATTCGTGCGAGCTATATATTTTTATGCTTGTAAAATTATTGCGATTTAAAAAAATATCGTACGAGATACTTATGCTGATTAATTGTTGATATTTACATATTGATGAATTGCGGATTTATTTTACAATCCCGTACGAGTTGCATGCTTTAAAATATATATATATATATATATATATCGAGACGCATGATTTTGGAAAAGATTTTCTACAAAAAAAGGAGCATTATTTTCGAAAAAAATAAATATCGCAACACTCTTAAAAAAAGCATATTTATTATTGCATTTGGATTTGTAAAATATTTTTCATATATCGTCGCGATAGTACATATATGTCAAAAATATCTTCAACTTGCGAACTAAATTGCCAAGTAGGGTAGCCTGAACAAGTTATAAATCTCGCAATGCTACATGCTTAGTAAAGTGCAGCACCCTCTGGATTATTGAAGGCCTATGAGATATCTCTATATCGAATGGGTGGAGGCATCCCTATGCAAACTATCTTTATTGAAGACCCATGAGATCTCTCTATATCGAATGGGTGGAGGCATCCCTATGCAAACTAGTTCGCCAGAACTACATCTACATCTACATCTCTTATTAACAGTCTCGTCACAAACAAAGACACATCCTTATGTGGTTGCATCAGACACTTGAAAAGCGTGTATGCCAATTCGGGATATATACAAACGCCAAGGTCCTAACTTGACAATGAGGATCGCAACGGATTTCAAACGAATTATTTATGCTCGCACATTTGAAAACCTTGGCAAAAATATATTTATCCTATAATGGTAATCGTATGCTATCACACTTGCATCCGCATACGCCTAACGAGCACAGTGGTGCTCTAAGTATTTTTCTAATCATTTATTTTTAGTTGTTTCAGAGACTCAAGAAATATGGAAGCTTGAAGAATGTTTAGTTCTCCACTACAGCAACCTACACTGAAGAACTGGGGGCTAGTTGTTATGCCATAATTTCGGCATGTCTAATAATCTCCCAAATTTCTAATAATATTAATTATTAATTCTGATTAATAATTATTGCTTAACCGCTAAGTTTTATCCTCTCTCTGAAATGAGAAAAGAATCAATCAATAACGGAAAATATCTCCAAACGATATTCTTCAAATCAGGAAGATATCACAACAATAAGATTAAATCAGATAAAATCAGTAATTACCCATATTAACGAAGTTTATCCCTAAAGTCTTTAAGGGATAGACACAAATCAATTTCACAGAACTGCGTGGGCTTGATCCTATATAAACAAATAGGTACGCAGGCATCTTGGCAGAAGATATGACCGATACACGAGACAAATCGAGACACCTGCCAAGTCCAGCCCCTCTCTTTTTTACAAACCCTAAATCCCTAAAAACAGCCATATTCATACACAATCGCTCTACAATCCAGCACCCCTCCGATTTCGTGTTGTTACGAAATTCCTCCAACAACATTTGGCGCTAGAAGGAGGGCTGCTGATCAAGATCATAATCCAAGGAGGATGGATTTCTCACCACGATGAAGGTTCTTATGAAACGACAAGCAAGATCTAAGGAATAGCCCTCGATAGGGTTGTAGATCTGCAGCAACGGAGAAGATCCAAGGATGGCGATTTCTGGCAGGGGGTCGAACAAGATCCGAAGGCGATTGTGATGTCAAAGACGGTTCTAGAACTGATTTTCAGGCTGTTGCTGCAAAAAGATGGTTCCGGTTATGCTTGAAAGCGGTGATTTCCGATCAGCAGCTTTGAACTAGGTTATTCAAGTGGAGATTCCGAATATGATTCAAAGAAGGATGTTCCAAGAAAGAGGCGCAATTATCAAGATCTCGTCCTCATCATTAGGACGCGCCCTCACTATCAGGATGCATCCTCAAGAAATCTCAGGGCGAGCCCTAAGGATGGTATCCAAGGTTCAGATGATTTCCAACAAGTTCTGGGAGAATTCAATGACTAAACACGCCCTCATCTCCAGGATGCCTCCTACAGGTTAAGATTCTCATCATGGTTTGAAAGATATGGTCTAAAGTATGGCTTAATTGATGATGGGTCATCGATCTTGGAGTTAAAATATATGAAAATTCGTATGTATTGTGCTGCACGCGCTACCTACACTGTTTGGGTCATATCTTGAGTTCTAGAAGTCTGATTTGGGCGATTTTATAGCCCACACGAAGCTTATTAAATTCTTGTTAACCCAAAGGTGTTACAATCTGAATAATTTGGCTGGAATCAGTCCGAAACTGGAGAGAAAGGATAACTACGAATTTTTAATAAAGAATTCTACTTGGTTTAGGAAACCTATTGGTAATTGGTTTAGGATGAAATCCACATCCTATTCTGAGAAGAAGGTTATGGTGAAAGCTAGCACAGGAGAAAGTTTGGTTGCAAACACATGAAGATGGAGTCTTACGTATATGAGACACAATTATCAGGATTTGCATCTTTATCTCAAGGGGCGCCTACCAGTATTCTACTTTCAAGTGGAGAAACACATGAAGCTGCATATTCATCTTTCATCAACTCTGACAGGGCACGCTTACAGGGGTTTGCCTAGTGAGAAGGCCTACAGGGGTTTGCCTGGTAAGAAGGCCTACAGGGGTTTGCCTGGTGAGAAGGCCTACATGGGTTTGCTTGGTGAGAAGGCCTACATGGGTTTGCCTAGCCAAAAGAAAGGGAAACACTTGGAATTGAGGCCCCGTGATCCACAGCGCGTGCCCCTTAATTACAGGTCGAGGCCCCTTGGACATGAGCGAGCCCTTCCTCGAGGTCGTGATCCACAGCGCGCGCCCCCTGATTACAGGTTGAGGCCCCTTGGACACGAGAGAGTCCTTCTTTGGGATTTCGTTGGAAGATAATGACGCCAAGGATGTAGGAATGATATTGTTTGGCCTAATCACCAAGGGAGGAATAGTCCTTGACATGTTGCTAAGGGCGCACCCTCTAGAAAGATAGGCCCTACAATTGTTCCCTTTATTTCTAATAGTGCAACTAGTGGAAGAGAGGGTGAGAATCCTCACCCTCAAGGAAATGCTCTACATCAGGACTTAGCTTCAAGGAAATGCACAACTTCAGGAAAATCCTCCAACATAGGACGCGCCCTCAAGGAGCTCTCCCTCAGAGGACCTTGTCGGTTAGGGCGCGCCCTCAAAAAAAATGCAAGTGCTCAAGTGGACTCCAATATCTACGAGGATAATTTATTGCTTGGACTCCACAAGGAAAGAAGCTGTTGAGTTGCGGCCCCACGAACCATAGAGTGTGCCCCCTGATCATCAGGTTGAGGCCCCAAGGTCGTGTGCGATCCCCTCTATGAAGAAACAATACTTTGCTACAGAGGACGCACCCTCGTATCTACAATGACCTGAATGATAGGCATCAGGGCGCGCCTTAACTTATCAACCTCATGTTGTGGCTTTGTCTGCAAGTATGATCGCAACGATCCATGGCATATCTTTTGATTGAAGAAAATTGTATTGATGTGCGTCCCCATGTATCTTAGAGTGTGCCCCCTGATAGGCAGGTTGAGGCCTCAAGGTCATGAGTGAGCCCCTCTACACAAGAATCACATTCATCCGGACTAGAAGAGACTTTGTCATCGCCCTCAGCAACTCCAACGACTATCTCTTAAAATTCCCCTCTTGGGATGCCTCTTTAAGAGACGCTTCTTTAAGGAATGATATTCTGATGCTGGGGGGTAGTACTGATGCACCTCCCTAGCCCTACATATACATGTATTTCAGGAAAATTTGTGTGAACAGCGGAATACCCCCACGGGGATGCCTCTTCATGAGATGCCTTTCATAGGATGCCTCCTTGTGAGATGCCTCTTTGTGAGATGCCCTTTATTGGATGCCTCCTAGTGAGATGCCTCTTCGAGAGATGTTATTCATAGGATGCCTCATTTTGAGATGCCCCTTCATGGGATGAGATTTGAAGTAGCCCGTGACCAGAGAATGCACTCTTCCTACCAGAAGTTGATTGAAGTAGAGGAATGCCTGAATAGTAGACAACAAGGTAAATTAATTACCTCCTAGTCTAGGGGGTAGTCCATGTACACTTTATGTACATTTTCCCTAGTCTTAGTTCAGTGAAATTTTCAACTTTTTCGAGAATGCAAGATTATGCCTATAGGGCGCGCCCTGAAGGGTGAGTTTGAAAAGTTCTCGTACAATGGAGGATGCGCTCTCGGGTAGAAGATGCGATGCGAAACTTTTATCTATAAGCATGCAAGCCTTCCCTCTTTTGAGGACGCGCCCTTCATCTTCACAGCCTTTTGAAGCCCTAGTGTAGTTCTCTTAGATTTGATGGTTGTAGCTTCCCGAACTCTGAAGTCATCAATCCACTTCTTAGAGAGCGCGCCCTCATCTTGGGGGGTAACCAAGCCCACCATGAAGCTTATGTTCAATGAGAGACGGTAGGAGAAAATCTTGGAGTATTCCACGGAATCACCATTGAAGAGGGAAAGCTCTACAACTTGAGGAAAGCTTTCGAAGAGGTGAAGAAGTGCAGGAAAGGAGGTTTCAACTGGTGACTCCTCGAAGGTTCGATTATTTTAATCCCATGATTGAACATCCAAGTGAAGATAATTTTGATCGTAGGATGCTAGCTGTTCAAGAAATGGCGCCCCCTCACCCACATCGCTCAGGGCGCGCCCCCAGTGAGACTCAACGTAATGAAGAGAGGCTTGCTAAGGAGAAGAGAGACTTTGCAAGCTTGAAGGAACGCTTAGTAACGACGATCTAAGGATATTACTCCTAGAGCATCAGAAGAAAGAGAAATACTTGAAATTAAGGCCCCATGATCCACAGCGCGCGCCCCCTGATCATCAGGTCGAGGCCCCTTGGACATGAGTGAGCCCTTTCTTGGAGTGATGATCCACAGCGCGCGCCCCCTGATCACAGGTCGAGGCCCCTTGGATATTAACAAGCCCCTCCTCAAGGTGATGTTGGAAGAAGAAGTAGCCGAGACCATGGAGATTGGAGGATGGAGAAGTATCAAGGAGAGAGGCAATGTCAAAACAAAGAAGACGCGCCTTCATGAGATAGATATCCTTGTATCACTCAAATTCCTTCAAGTACTTGTAGTGAAGTGAGGTCGAGGACACGCCCTCCCTCTAAAGGAAAACATCAAGGAGGTTCTCAGGAGAATCCAGGACCTTAAGGGAATCCACGACCTCAGGGGAATCCATAAATTGAAGAAAATCCACAAGCTGAAGGTCAAAAGGAACAAACTCAAGAGGTAATTCTCACACAACTTCACACCGGAGCTCCAGGAAATGCTTAGATGACAGCTCAACCTCCACCCTTGGGGGGGTACTCAAACAACTGTGCCATCGAATGTTAAAATATTCCGGGTGTGGGGATTTTTAATGTCGACAACTTGAAGAGGCCTCTTTCTCAGTTGGATGGAGGAAGGATATTTGCTATAGCACAAACTCCTTCTCCATTTTCGGTGGAAGTTAGAGAAGCACAACTCCCTACTGGATATAGGGCTGATACACGCTAAATATATTCAAGAATTAGACGATAGGAATGACCGTTGGAAGAGATGCAACAAAGAAGGAATATTTTGGTTAGAGACAAGAAGATGTTTAATAATTTTCAGTGAAGAAGTCAGGGCCTTTACTCAACAAATCAAGGCCTTTAGCTGAATAGAGGCAAACTCAAGGCCTTTACATTGAAACTCTCAAGGCCTTGAGCTCTGTCAGAAATTGGAGTTTTAAGGCTTTCTTAATTCATCCTGTGGAATTCTTGGGATGTTTTGACATTAAGATGGATGCTTACCAAGTAACTAACTTGGCTAGATGTCGTCTGCTAGCAACAACTTTCAGGGAGATTGTTTAGCAATGATTTCAAAAAGCTTGGATCTGGAATGATTACCTATTGGGAGACGATGAGGACTTTGTTCTTAACAAAGTTCCAAGGAGCAGTGAAGTATGCTACTCCAGTTACAACTCTGGCCAACATCAAGCAGAAAGAAGGAGAAAGTCTTCAATCTTACTTCAAAAGATTCAATGCAGAATCCACTCTGGTTAGCGGAGCAACCGATGAGACACTTAAGAGTTTCTTAATAGTTGGATTGCAAGTAGAGACGGATTTCTAGAAGCATCTTCAAGAAAGGGATCCAGCTATGTTGGTTGATGTTTTTACACAGGCTGAATCTTTTAAGATAGTGGAGCAATCCTTGGAAGAAAATTGGAAGACAGAAGCTCAGAGAACGCTAAGGGGAAGATTACAAGTCCTCTATATCGTACCGAAATCAGCGCTAACGGAGTGAATGCAACTAGTGTTGGAAGAGAATGGGGAACTCCAAATATGTATTCTTATGATCAAAGGACAAATAATTACACTCCGTTGGCAACTTCGATTGAACACATCTTTGAGGTGAACAAGAATAAAGGGCTTTTTAAGAAGCCGTCTCCTCTGTCTGCCTGGAAAATCAAGGATAAGAAGAAGCATTGTGAGTACTATGAGTCGACAGGTCACAATACTCATGAATGTCGTCAGCTGAAGGATGAAATTGAAGATCTGATCAAGGAAGGATACTTGACCGATTGGATTTTCAGGGAGGTCAAGAAGCATAAGGAGAATCCTGAGAAGAAGGACGGAAGGCGCTCCCTCCGTGATGAGGACAAAACTGAGGAGAAGAAATTTGTCAAGGAAGGAAGTATACACACTATCTTTGGAGGACATCACTTGGGGAGTGATAGAAACAATGCTTTGGAGAGATATGCTTGAGAGGCAAAATATACCTCTCACTGATGTGAATAGCATGGAGTTAAGGCCACTTAAATTGTTCAAGGGGGAGTGTGCAGATATCACTTGTACTGAAGATGAGGCATGTGTTCTTCAGACTCGGGCAATGGAAGTTCGGGGAATATTCTGTATACAATACCTACAGGATGGTGTGGCTCCCGGACAAAGACATGGTAGCAGAGAATGCATAAATTTATGGTTTTTTTATAGAAGTTGTCAAAATGATGGGTACAATCAGGTTACCGTAACTCTTGGAGAAGGTTCTCTCCCAATAACTCAGATGATGGAATTCATGGTTTTGGGTCAGGAGTCAGTTCACAATGCTCTAGTAGGGCACCCCTTGTTGAAGGAAATGAAGGTTTCAGGAGATAAACAGATGGAGGGCGCGCCCTCATTGAACGAAGCTCTGAAGGAATCATGAACATCAAGGGAGAAATTCAGGCTCATTATTTTTTTCAAGAACCAAAAGATGAGGAGGCATCCACCCAGAGGGCGCGCCCTCAGATACTCATTTCTGATGATTTTCAAGAAGGGTATCTAGAAGAACTTGAAGAAGAAAGTCCTGATGATATTATATTAATCAGTATTAGAGGTAGACATATCGAGGGAAGAAGAATGTTATTGGAAGGCTTGGTGCATACCCTTGTTGAGGAAGACTTCCCTCTTAAAGAGGACGCGCCCTCCAAGGATGAAACACCGATTGAAGACCCCTCAAAGTTTTGATTTTGATCTTGATTCAAGAATGCCTCAATCGGTAGAAAATACTGGTTCAATAAAAGATATAATCTTAGTTTTGGCGGATGCTAGGGATTCAGATGTTTTTGCTTGGAGTCATGATGATATGGTGGGCAGTGACCCAAAGGTCATGTGTCATCAATTGAATATAGATCCTAACAAGAAGGGTATAAGGCAGAAGCGATGTCTGATAAGTGAGGAAGAGCTATTGCATTGAAGGAAGAAGTTGATAGATTATTAAATGTTTGCTTGATTAAAGAATCTTACTAACCAGAGTGGTTATCAAACCCGATTCTCGTTAAGAAGCCTAATAGGAAATGGAGGACTTGTGTAGATTTCACTGATCTGAACAAGACTTGCCCTAAGGATACTTTTCCTCTTCCTCGAATTGATCAGTTGGTAGATACAACAGCAGGATAGAGGATTTTACTGCCACATTGGAATGCCCTTTGGCTTGATCAATGCGAAGGGAACTTGTCAAAGATTGGTGGACATGATGTTCAAAAATTTGATTAGAAAGACCATAAAAGTGAATGTGGACGACAACTGAAGAGATCCGTACGACTTAATATCATAAGGTGCGCCCTCTGTAAATATATATGTATATTTAGCTTTAGAGTGAGCCCTATGAGAGGTTTACACTTGTGCATAATATCTATTGTTTCATACGTCGAGTTAGCTCATGTAAGCTTAGAGATGTTGTGCATTTGTGTTATTCCTCTACGAAGAAGCCATAACTAGAGATGGATGTAAAATCTTAGAGATGTGGATTGAAGAAATTAAGGACGCGCCCTCCGCATAGAATCTTGAAGCTAAGAGGAATGAGGACGCGCCCTGGAGAAAAAAAGCTACAAAAATTTTGGTGTTGTTTAAGAATGAAATTCCATGCTTCATCTTTGATTTTACATGGAATTGGGGGGTAGTTGTTATGCCCAAAATTCAGTTCGGGTATTTTCAAGATGGATTTGGGTCAATAACGGGTTCAATTTGGGAAATTCTAGGTTAAATTAGGGTTTTGGCTGGATTTGCAGAAGTCAGGACACGCCCTCGCTTTATTTACAAGGAGGGCGCGTCCTTTATGATAAAAACATGAAGATTTCTACTAAAGCTGGTTTGCCAAGAATTATTGAAGAAACTAAGGACTAGCTCTCTCTAAGGACTAGCCCTCTCTCAGGACTAGCCCTCACTAAGGACTAGCCCTCTCTCAGGACTAGACCTCTCTAAGGACGAGCCCTCATCTAAGGACGCGTCCTATGTAATTTTTACAGGTTGATTGAAGAATTCCCTCCTGTCGTATCTCTAGAGGGGGATGTCCGTCGCAGAAGGCCTCCAGGGGTATGCCTGGATATAAGGACCCTTCTTAAATACTAAGGGCGCGCCCTAAGGTGGAAAGATGGGGACTTTCTAATGTGTGCTTTGGGAGCTCTGTTCCTGTATTCAATGGGCGCGCTCTCATTGGGGAACTTCGGAGTAATCCTGCACTTTGCACCCAAAAGCTCTGGATCACCTGTCCTGCTATCTGGTGGGTGCTTCTCATTCGGGGGACAGGGATGCGTTCTGTACTTGCGGTAAACCATGGCTATACCTGCATCCTTGAAATCAAGAAATAGCTGGTAAAGGAAAGGACTAGTCCTCGATGGGGGAAGTTTCATTATCCGTGAAGTCTTGAGATCTTGGGTGAGCCTTGGGCCTTTGTGGTTAGGCCTCATAGTAGAACATTCCGGAAGCTAGACCGACAATCCAAGCCCAATTGAGTTTCTTGCTCTCCAAGAACTACGTGGACTTGATCCTCTATAAATATAGAGGTACGTAGGCAAATTGAGGGGATGGAAGCGAAGAGCTCTACGAGCCACCACAAAAAACCCTCTCAATCTCAGCCCCAATTCATCACAGCCACCACACTCCGGTGACTTATCCGGCGAAGAACCACCGTCATAGATCTTGATTCCGGTGACAGACCTCAAACTTTGTTGTTACCAAATTCCTCCGTCAACAGGCTGTTCTCTATTTAAGTTAGTTTTGACCAGTTTTGTAACAAGCCTTAGATATTTGCTTTTCTTTTTTTGTAAATCTGTACCAGAAATAGTTAGTTGGGACTTACGAGTACAGTAAAACCTCTATAAATTAATATAGTTGGGACCGGAGAATTCTATTAATTTAGAGAGGTATTAATTAATCGATAAATTAATAATTATTAATTTATAGAAAATTTTCGGTAGCAAACAAAATTAACTTTTGATTAAATTTTTATTCACATAAATTTAAATAAAATGAATTGTACAATTTGTATTTTATACTTAATTCAATTAATTCGATGTATATGAATTTAGAAAGTCAATGTAATGTACAATATATTAGATTTAAAGTCCATGTATAAGTTAAATTCATTGTATTTTACATAGAAAATATTCAATGTTTATTAGGAAATTTCAAAGTACATGAATTAATTTAATTCATTATATTTTACATAGAAAGTATTCAATGTATGTGTAGTCATAAAATATATTATATATACTGTATATACTAGATTGGGGAAAAAATCATACAAACAAAACAATGGCTTTTCATCATGAAAATAGTGTTGAAGATGATCTTGAAGACGATACAACACCATTGGAGCCGGTTACACGTAAAGAAGCACTCAAGGCATAAAAAATGCTTAATAACTTTTTGATGCAACACGAAAGCACCACACCCGAGCTTTTGGATGCAATAAGGAAGATTAGGGATGAGCTTCATGTTGATTTAAATTATAAGAAAAAGCAAACTACAATTGAATCATATTTTACAAAGATGTAATAGCTATATTTTTATGAATATAATGGAATTATTAATTTATAGTTTTATTGGGATCATATTTTTATACAGGGTTTTCAAAAAAATTATTATCTTATTATCTTATCGAAATTGATCATTTTTTGAACTGGCCCAAGTCGGGACCGGACAAAATTATTAATTTAGAGAAATTATTAATTAATCGAGTATTAATTTACAGAGGTTTTACTGTACTTAGGACAGGGATTTAGTGAATACAAAAAATCATTCAAAAAAAGCTGGCTTGGTTGGTAGGGAAGGTTATGTGTTGTAACGTACATTTGTTTAACTTTTAATCAATGAAGTGCCCATTGATTTGTTTGTAGATTCATTGCTGACTATACTGTAAAGGAATTACCTCTGTTAGTACTACTAGTTCGTATTGATTACAGTCCTATAACTTTTCCTAATCGGAACTTTGTACGTAGCTTCTATAACTTTAAAGCATTTGTTGTTTCTAAAATTACGAATTTATGTTAACAGAGAAGGACAACTTGTGTCTGTATGGGCTTCCAAATGGGAAATGGGAAGTCAGTATGCCTGTGGAGGATGTGCCCGCAGAAGTTCCTGAGCCAGCGTTAGGCATTAACTTTTCAAAAGAAGCGATGCCTAAAAGTGATTGGCTATCACTTGTTGCAATTCATAGTGAAGCATGGTTGATATCTCTGGCATCTTGTTTTGGTGGTCATTTTATGTTTGATAAGAATGAAAGGTAATTTATATTAATTATTTTCTTGTAATAGTTAGTACATGACACCCTACTGCCTCCGTTTCCATTGTTTGGCTTGTAATAGTTTATCTTCGAACAGTATTCCATTTAGGTATTACTGATATAACCCCACCTCCACGTATATATATAAGTATATATTGGCTCACGTTCAGCGGTTCAGGTGAGAACAATTGTTTTGCACTTCTAGAAATTTACAGAACACGATGTACATAAGGTGCAGTGCAGAGAACCATGAATGTTGTCATGCTAAAGCTGTTCTTGTTAGAGTGCAACCCTATATATTTATATAATATTAAAATAAAAATAAAAAGGCCCTCTTTTGAGTTACTGGTGCGATGGCTTATTTGGTTGAGATAGATATGATGTTGTCCACAATCCACATCACTTTGCAGATATGTTACCTTTACTTACCAATGTTAAACATTATTACTGCACCTTAGATGTTCCTATACATTGCCGTTTCATGACCATACCTGTTGTGTGTCCATATGTATTTTTAGCTAACTTCTGTAGTATCATTCGTACTGTAACAAGATAGTATATATTATCCCTACATTTTTGGTCCTGTGAAGGGCCACTTACTGGTTGCCTTAACTTGTTCTTCACTGTTTATACAAATATTCATTAGAATATATCAACTTAGCCTTTAGAAACTTCCCCAATAATTCATTTGTTTTCTCCTGTACCATAACTGCAGCTTGAAAAATGAACCTGGAGTCAATTTAACAACTATGGGTCAGAAATAACTTGTAGTTTCAAAATTGTATGTCGGTTCTTGTTTTGATTGTAATTGCAATTTACAGGAAGAGACTTTTCCAGATGATAAATGAGCTACCAACTCTTTCTGAAGTTGTCGCTGAAAAGCAGCAAGAGCAACTGTCAACCACTCAAAGCAATGGGAACAAAACCAAACCAAGTGGAAATATGGTAGAAATATCAACGCTATTCTTTTCTCTTCCTGCTAGTTTTTCATTCCTACTGCTATTTTTTAATTGTGAACTATGTTTTTGATGTTTGTGAACTTTATGTACGGATTTGTAAGTAGTGTAGCTTGTGAGATGGTTTGAATGTATATATATATGTTTTGCTGGTTTATTTAGTTGAATTTTCATGATTATATAAATTTTGATTCGCTTCATGAATTCTAGATATTGTTACCTAAATTCCAATTTTTGACATGATTAGAATTTTTTACCAAATGGGAACTTGTGACCAAATTCTATCAACCACTTTTCGAGCTTTCAACTGCACTATCAGTGCCGGATTGTTCCGTCGTAAGTAGTGCAAATAGTGCATTTACGACGGATCTAGTGTTAAAAATCCGTCATAAAAGGCCGTACTTGTTGTAGTGTTGTTTCACATGCGAAATGCAATGGGACAATGAGTTAGTTCATAGTATAAACACTAAGGCCATGTTTGTTTTAGGGGATTATAATCCTTGGAAAATTACACTATCTTTCTTAAATTTAAAGGATTATAATCCCATGGAAGTATATTGCTATCATCTTTTTGATTCATTTCTGTGGGATTATAATACCTTCTTTCACAAGGTATTATAATCTCATGGGACTGAACTAAAACAATGACCAAAATGTGAATTCATGGGATTATAATTCCTTAC
Source organism: Saposhnikovia divaricata (assembly GCA_036435485.1). Classification (NCBI taxonomy): domain Eukaryota; kingdom Viridiplantae; phylum Streptophyta; class Magnoliopsida; order Apiales; family Apiaceae; genus Saposhnikovia; species Saposhnikovia divaricata. The sequence goes on along the minus strand of CM071594.1, from coordinate 127,684,160 downwards.
GTTTGGGATTTATAAGGTAATAATTTGGGGATTATAATCCCTTGAAACAAACATGGCCTAACAGTATTATGATTGATGGACTATGCAAATTGCAAAGATGGAAATCTTAAAAAAGCAAGAAGTCTGATTAATAGCCTTTCTTTGAAAGGTTTATAACCTGATGTCAAGACATACACAATGACACGACATTATATATGGCCTTCCCAACACTTTCACTATCTTGCCGATTACCTTCCCATCTTTGGTCTTGGCTGATTTTTGGAACACTGGTCTTCAAAGAATGCTGGTGGGTGAGTGGGCAGAGTAAGAGTTAGAGTAGTGTTTTCTTATAGTAATATTTTTAGGGTAATGCTAAACATAGCCCTTAGGGCTATGCTTAAGCATTAATGTAGATGGATAAATGCATTTAATACATCAATTTTGCACTTAATACATCAATTTTGCACGAAATTCAATATGATTATTTAGAAATTTGGGATGTTTTTATTGTTGGAAATTAATGTGAATGCAGGGGGTGTCCATTATTATTACTTGAAAAATTAAATTTGTGTTGCAAAGAGACATTCGGAAACTAAAAACAACTAAAAACCTTACAAAAGATGTTGAAAATATAAGACTACACTACACCAAATCTGCTTTCAGACAACACTGATCAGACAACACTCTGCAAAAAAAGTGTTGCCCGAAAAGATCAGACAACGGTTCCCGTGTTCAAGAAAAAAAAGTATTGTCTGATCCTAGTTTTTACAACGAGCAAAAACCCATTGTCTATTAGATGAAGTCAGACAACGGTATTTAATATGTAGTGTTGCACAGATTTCATATTTAGACAACAGTTTTCCGGAACCATTGTCTGAAAATGTTTCAGACAAGAGGACACAAAACTGTTGTTAGAAGGAGACAACAGTTTTTCTGATCCGTTGTTTGAGTTTAATTCAAACAACACTGAGAAAATACAGTTGTCTGACTCTCGCCATTCATACGACGGTTTTTGGGACTGTTGTTGGAATCAGACAACAGTTTTTCTATTACTGTTGTTTAACATTTGTTCAAACAACAGGTTTTTATAGTGTTGTCTGAGTTAAAGTTATCAGACAACTCTTTTAGGCTAATTGTCTATTGTTGATTCAGACAACGGTTTCTTGTTTAAAACCGTTGTCTTATCCCGAATGAGGGATCTATTCTTTTAAATTATTTTTTCGACGTTCCTAACCTACGGATGTCAAAATCTAACGATTTTAGTGATGTGGTAATTTTTAACTGGTCTTATCCCGAAAGGTCAAAGTAGGCTTTCCTTTTAACTAGTCTTATCCTGAATGAGGGATCGATTTTTTTAAATTATTTTTTCGAAGTTCCAAATGTACGGATGTTAAAATATAACGATTTTAGTGATGTAGTAATTTTTTTAAAAAATTTATAGATGTATTTGGTTTGGTTTTATAACGGTCAAACCGATCAAAGTAGGCTTTCTTTTAACTAGTCTTGTCCCGAATGAGGGATCGAATTTTTTTAAATTATTTTTTTGACGTTCCAAACGTACGGATGTCAAGATCTAACGATTTTATTGATGTGGTAAATTTTTTAATAATTTGCTAGATGTATTTTGTTTGGTTTCGTAACGGTCAAACCGGTCAAAGTAGACTTCCCTTTTAACTAATCTTGTCCCGAATGGTGAATCTATTTTTTTAAATTATTTTTTCGATGTTCCAAACGTACGGATGTCAAGATCTAACAAATTTAGTGATGTGGTAAATTTTTAAAAAATTTGCTAGAAGTATTTGGTTTGGTTTCATAAGGGCAAACCGGTCAAAGTAGGCTTTCTTTTTAACAAGTCTTGTCCCGAATGATGAGTCTAATTTTTTAAATTATTTTTTTGACGTTCCAAACGTACGGATGTCAAGATCTAACGATTTTAGTGATGTGGTAATTTTTTAAAAAATTTGCTAGATGTATTTGGTTTAGTTTTATAACGGTCAAACCGGCCAAAGTAGCTTTCCTTTTAACTAGTCTTGTCCCGAATAAGGGAACAATTTTTTTAAATTATTTTTTCGACGTTCCAAATATACGGATGTCAAAATCTAACAGTTTTAGTGATGTGGTAATATTTTAAAAAATTTGCTAGATGTATTTGGTTTGGTTTTATAACGGTCAAACCGGTCAAAGTAGGCTTTCCTTTTAACTAGTCTTGTCCCGAATGACGGATCTATTTTTTTAAATTATTTTTTTGCCATTCCAAACGTACGGATGCCAAGATATAACGATTTTAGTGATGTAGTAATTTTTAAAAAAAATTATAGATGTATTTGGTTTGGTTTTATAACGGTCAAACCGGTCAAAATAGGCTTTCTTTTAACTAGTCTTGTCCCGAATGAGGGATCGATTTTTTTTAAATTATTTTTTTGACGTTCCAAACGTACGGATGTCAAGATCTAACGATTTTATTGATGTGGTAAATTTTTTAAAAATTTGCTAGATGTATTTGGTTTGGTTTCGTAACGGTCAAACCGATCAAAGTAGACTTCCCTTTTAACTAGTCTTGTCCCGAATGGTGAATCTATTTTTTTAAAATATTTTTTCGATGTTCCAAACGTACAGATGTCAAGATCTAACAAATTTAGTGATGTGGAAATTTTTTAAAAAATTGCTAGATGTATTTGGTTTGGTTTCAAAAGGGCAAACCGGTCAAAGTAGGCTTTCCTTTTAACAAGTCTTGTCCCGAATGATGAGTCTAATTTTTTAAATTATTTTTTCAACGTTCCAAACGTACGGATGTCAAGATCAAACGATTTTAGTGATTTGGTAATTTTTTAAAAAATTTGCTAGATGTATTTGGTTTAGTTTTATAACAGTCAAACCGGCCAAAGTAGCTTTCCTTTTAACTAGTCTTGTCCCGAATAAGGGATCAATTGTAAGAACCCAAATTTTCGGTAGAATTAAAAACTTTTTATTAAGTGTTGAGAAAAGAAGGAATAATGATTTCGACTCCAAGGTAGTAACAGTCCTTAGGAATGAGTGTTGAATGGATAATGGTTAGCATTTCCCATATTTTTATTATATATATTTTTACTTTGAACCTGGTCAAGTTAACACTAATAGCATTAAGGGCATTTGCTTTTCCAGCTTGATAGGTTTGGTTGTGAATTCAAAATTAAAGCTCTAGATGAGATTAGGCAAAGCAAAACCAGATATGGTTGGAAAATGCTGATGGAAATAGTTGGCCATTTTACATTAAAATTGCTGTTAAATTGACGAATTGATGCATGTACTATGTTCTGGCCCTCACATTTGTTTGTTTTTAGTTTGCGGTGAACTTCAATAAGAATTAAAATCCTATTAGAACTATTTATTTTTCTTGCATTCAATTGTTGATATCTACTATAATTCTGGAAATGAAAGTTAACAGTGATGTGTAATACACCTCTAAGAAAACTTTCACAATAATCAATAACCAACACAATTTAAGCGCATGACAACGATTTGCAATATAAATTAACAGAAATCCAGTACAGCAATTTGATACGAAAATGAAAGATAATCTAGCGTTCGAGAGGCTAGTCTCTCCCAAAAGAAAGTAAAATAAAACAGATCTAAACTTTGCATACAGCTCTCCTCGTTTGTGCCCTATTTCTTCACCTCTTGCCTTTGTCCTGCAATTACCCTTTTACCCTCCAATCTTTTGCTGTTGTGACTTTTCTGTCCTTCTGTCCCCGCCTGGCATGCACGTGTATTACTGGGCCCATAAGTGGGTCTGTTACATTACCTCCCTCCCAAAGATTCACCTTGTCCTCAAGGTGGAACAATGGAAAACGTTCCTGAATTAAGTCCACATCCTCCCAAGTAGCCTCAGCTTGCGGTAACTCCTTCCACTTGATTAAAGCTTCTCTCTTTTCGCCAGACCCTGCCCTCCTGATTCCCAACAACACCTCCGGTTCTACCTGCAGTTCCAACTCTGCAGTCAGTTGTGGCGGTATGGTTGAAGCAGCTGGAGTTGTCCCTATATGTCGTTTCAACTGTGAAACGTGGAATACAGGATGAATCCTGCTTGTAGTGGGCAGTGCCAATTTGTAAGCTACCTCTCCAATCCTCTGTATGATTTCGAAAGGGCCATAATATCTCGCTGACAGTTTTTCATTGGGTCGACGTGCCAAGGATTTCTGGCGATATGGTTGGATTTTAATGTAAGCCCAGGCCCCGACTTCAAAGACCTCCTCCCTTCTCTTACTATCAGCTGCTCTCTTCATCCTCTGCTGGGCCTTTACCAGATTGTACTTCAATTCATCCAAAATCGCGTCCCGTTCTTTCAACCATTCATCTAAGCTGTCGACTTGGGTCTGGCCTGCTGCACTCTTGGTTACATGTGGAGGGTCTCGTCCATATAGCACTCTAAATGGACTCATTTTAGTGGACATATGCGGAGACGTATTGTATGAAAACTCCGCCCATGGCAACCATTGATACCAAGTCTTTGGTTTCCCAGCAATGAAACATCGTAAATATGATTCCAACCCCTTGTTCACGATTTCCGATTGCCCGTCAGTTTGGGGATGGTACGAAGTGCTCCTCTTTAACTCTGTTCCTTGCATTTTAAAGAGCTCTGTCCAGAAATGGCTCATAAAGACCTTGTCGCGATCAGAAATTATTGTAGATGGAAACCCATGTAAGCGAACTATTTCGCGGACGAAGACCTCTGCTACAGTGGCAGCAGTAAAGGGGTGGCGAAGACCCACAAAATGTGCATACTTGGAGAGCCTGTCTACCACTACTAAGATGGAATTATTACCTCTTGACACTGGCAAACCCTCCACAAAGTCCATTGTGAGATCCTCCCAAACTTGAGATGGAATTGGTAGTGGCTGAAGCAACCCAGCTGGGGAGAGTTGCGAGTTCTTTTGCTGCTGGCAGGTGGAACAAGACGAGACGTGTTGATTTACTGACTTTCGCATCCCCACCCAGAACCATTCGGTAGCTAACCTCAGGTACGTCTTTAACTCACCCGCATGTCCACCCACCACGGAGTCATGATATTGACGTAATAGAGTGGGAATAAATTTTGACGCCCTGGGAATGACTCTTCGCCCTTTGTAAAACAGCTTTTCGTCTCGTATAGTGAAACCTGCATAACCTTCCTTTTGCACCCTCAACCCTTCTCTGATTTGACTTATCTCCCAGCTACCCTGTATCTCTTTCTCCAACTCTTCCCAATCCACCTGGTTAGAGGTTATCAAGGTGCCACATTCTGTTACAACCCCTTGCTTCCTGGACAGTGCATCCGCCACACGGTTAGAGACTCCCGGCTTAAACTGCACTTCAAAATCAAATCCCAACAATTTTCTTACCCATTTTTGGTACTCCGGGTTAACTTCTCTCTGCTGCAATAAGTACCGGAGGCTCTGTTGATCACTTCTAACTACAAAATGTCGCCCAAGGAGATAATGTTTCCACTTTGTAATCGCCAAACAGATGGCCATAAGTTCTTTCTCATACACCGATTTCAATTGTGCTTGTTTGCCCAGCAGCTTACTAAAAAATGCCACCGGTCTGTTATGCTGCATTAAGACTGCCCCTAGTCCGTATCCGGATGCATCCGCCTCTATTACAAAATCTTCTTGAAAGTTGGGAAGAATTAACACAGGGGGGCTGATCATAGCTGCCTTCAGACTATTGAACGCACGAGTTGCATCATCTGACCACCCAAAGCATTCTTTCTTCAATTGGTTTGTCAATGGTTGAGCAATTTGGGCATAATTAGCCACAAACTTCCGGTAATACCCGGTCAGGCCAAGGAATCCCCTAAGTTCTCGCAGATTGGTAGGCTGTGGCCACTTCACCATTGCCTCAATTTTCTCCATATCAACAGCTACACCCTCCTCTGAAATTATATGCCCCAAGTAAGATATGGTGGTTTGTCCAAAAGCGCACTTTTTCAGATTGGCGTACAACTGATGCTCTTCCAGCGTGCTCAAAACTGTACGGAGGTGCGAAACGTGCTCATGCTTCGTTTTACTATACACCAAAATATCGTCGAAGAACACCAATACAAATCTCCTCAAAAACGGTCTAAATACATCATTCATCAGTGATTGAAAGGTTGCCGGGGCGTTCATGAGCCCAAATGGCATTACGAGGAATTCGTAGTGGCCATCATGTGTTCTATAGGCTGTTTTATGCACGTCTTCTGCCTTTACCCGAATCTGGTGATACCCCGATTTTAAATCCAACTTAGAAAAAATTTTCGCTCCATGTAATTCATCCATGAGCTCCTCTATGACTGGTATGGGGTACTTATCCGGTACCGTTTCTTTGTTGAGAGCTCTATAGTCGATGCAAAACCGCCAAGAACCATCCTTCTTTTTCACCAATAATACCGGGCTTGAAAATGAACTCTTCGAGGGTTGTATAATTCCCGCCTCCAACATTTCTTGAATCAACCGCTCTATCTCATCCTTTTGGCATTGAGGGTATCGGTATGGTCTAACCCCTACAGGATTACTGCCAGTTTTCAAATTAATGCTGTGTTCGTGGTCTCTCGACGGCGGCAATCCCTTTGGATCTGCAAACACCCCTGGATACTCATTTACAACCTCTCTCACAGACTCTGCTACTGTATCTCCTGGTTCTGTTGCACCTTTTCTTGCCTCCACACTAGCAGCCATTTGGTTAAACTCCACCCAATATCCTTTCCCCTCTTTCCTCAAACTCCGTAGCATGGCTTTTAGTGAAATCTTGGATCTAATCAGCGATGAATCCCCTTTTAAAGTGACCTTGCTACCCCCTAGTTCAAACTGCATCACCTGTGTTTTCCAGTTCGTAGTCACGGGCCCCAAGGTTTCCAGCCACTTAATTCCCAGAATTACATCCGATGCCCCCAATTCTAACGGCAGAAATTCTTCACAAACCACCAGTCTCCCATCTAACTGCACACTCACTTCTTTACCGACCCCATTCCCCTTAATCATTTCTCCATTCCCCAAGGACACTCCGAATCCCCCTGAATCTTCTATCGCTAAGCCCAACAATTTCACCAAAGTTAAAGAAATGAAATTATGCGTCGCTCCGGGGTCGATCAGTACTATGATCTCCTTCCCTTCGATCTTCCCCCGGAGCTTCATAGTCTTAGGGTTTGAAAGGCCAACTACAGAATTTAGAGATACCTCAGTGATTAGTTCCTCAGTTGGCGATAGCGGTGGTTCAGTGCTTCCTCCATCTATGTCGTCCTCCTCTTCTTCATCAACTAGAATGACACTCAGCTCCTTTCGCCTACAACGGTGACCCAACGTCCATTTGTCATCACACCGGAAACATATGCCCTTCGCTTTCTTCTCCTGGAGCTCCTTTTCCGTGAGTCTACGGAACTCCTGTGGTAACTTACTTGCACCACTCTGGCTAGTGTTTCTTGGTGACCCAACCGATGCTTGAGACTCCGTGGATACCCCACTCCAACTGCGGTTGCTAGGAGTGCCTGCCTGTGACATACTATACCCAATGGAACTCGTCAAACCCCCTCTGTTGAACGGACTCATAGTAGTCCCTGCAGTCTGCTTAACAGAACTCAGTAGCTGCTTACGAGAATGTGTGACTTGGTTCCTCTCCTCTACTCGTGAAGCTAATTCCATAGCTTGCTCCACATTCACGGGGTTAAGTAAGCGGACCTCCACCCTGATCTCCTCTTTAAGTCCGTTAATGAATTGCCCCATCAGAATATTTTCAGCGATTCGATCCAGGGGCGCAGCTGTCTCAATAAACTTCCTCTTGTATTCCTTCACCGTGCTTATTTGTGTTGTTGCTAGCCACTGTTCATACAGGGATCCCCCAGCTAGAGGCCGAAATTGTCTCAGCATGAATTTCTTTAAGTCACTCCATAGCCGAATAGGGTGTCGATTTTGTTCCCATTGATACCATCGTAAGGCGTCTCCCTCTAATGCTACAGCCACAGACTCCAACATCTCACCCTCGGTCAAACCGTAAAACTCAAAGTACCTTTCCACTCTTAGAATCCAGCCATCAGGATCGGTGCCATCAAAGATTGGCATGTCCAATTTTCGATATCGCCAATTTCCGGGTCCCTGGCCGGAACCTCCACTGCCCCCTCCACCAAAACCGAAACCTCCGTTTCCTCCTTGACTACCCCTCACAGCTCCTTCTTCTCCTACCTTCCTTTCGGGTCGGCCCACCCCAGCTCCATTCGATCCCAGGATTGGACTCACCACAATCGACCCCGCAGGGCTTGTACTTCCCTCCCCTTTATCTCCGTCGAGGTTGTTCTTTGCATATAACTCCGTCACGGTGGACCTTATCTCCGCACAAAACTTGAGCTGCTCCGCACGCATCATACTTAACACTTGTTCTTGGTGCTCCCTGGTTCGATTAATTCGTCCTTCCAACCTAACCGCCATCTCCTCTACTTCCTCTCTATGTTTACGAGCCGCCGCCGCCTGACCCTCCATTAACAGCTCCGTAATAGAGTGTTTCATCGAATTAATCCCGGTCTCGACCGCCTTAGCCACCATAATAGCCATCGTTTCATCGGCATTAGCCGCCTTCTCTTCAAGCTGTTCAACCCTCTGTGCAACTGTTGGTGGTCCCATGGATCAAACGCTCTGATACCACTTGTAATACACCTCTAAGAAAACTTTCACAATAATCAATAACCAACACAATTTAAGCGCAGGACAACGATTTGCAATATAAATTAACAGAAATCCAGTACAGCAATTTGATACGAAAATGAAAGATAATCTAGCGTTCGAGAGGCTAGTCTCTCCCAAAAGAAAGTAAAATAAAACAGATCTAAACTTTGCATACAGCTCTCCTCGTTTGTGCCCTATTTCTTCACCTCTTGCCTTTGTCCTGCAATTACCCTTTTACCCTCCAATCTTTTGCTGTTGTGACTTTTCTGTCCTTCTGTCCCCGCCTGGCATACACGTGTATTAATGGGCCCATAAGTGGGTCTGTTACATGATGGTAGATAATTCAGGACATGCCTACTTTCATTTCTTTTTGCATAATAATGTTCATGCTTTTTTACTTACCGTCAGAATTATCATGTTATTCTTTATCTTAATGGAATCATTATTGCAAGAATGTGTGATTAATTTATCATGGCTTTTATATCACTGCTTAATTAGGTTGATGTACTCGGAAGGACGTCGGTTGATGCTGAAGAACCGCAAGAATGTTGACTAGGGGTCTGTTGAAGGACAAGAAAAGAAACGCAAGCATGTTGACTAGGGGCCTGTTGATCAAGAACTGCGAGAACCAGTATCAGAGGCTGCTTATCTGTTGTTTTCCTTGTACTTTTTGTTGACTAGGGTATATTGATCTCTTTTCTTTACTGTGGAAATATATGTACTTTGGAATCATATGATGTTGGCCTGGAATGATTTTAGATTGTACTTGTGGTAGTGTCTCTTTAAAGTAGGTTTTTTAAAAAATAATTGTGTTGCATTATGTAGTTGTATGATTGTATGATTTTGCCTTTTTTCTACCAAGGGTTATTATCCAAGTAAAAATAGATACTGAACAGCAGGAAGTCACTATTTCTGGAAGTGTAGATTCTGCTAGTTTAGTCAAGAAATTGTCGAGGGCCAGCAAGCATGCTGAGGTTTGATCAAACAAAGGTAGTCAGAACCAAAATCAGGAAACTAACTGTAAGAACAAGAAAGGCCAAAAGCAAGTCACTCATAACTTCGAATGTTAAAAGTACTTTATATTTCGAACTTCCTATCACTCTAATTGTGTTTCCTCTAATGAGAACTTTGTTAACCTTAACGATAACAATTATTAAATGTTAAATAATAAAATGTGTCCCTATTAAGTAATAACCTCTGTATACCATTACATTAGTCTCATCGTACTCAGTACTGATTCATCCAGTATTGATGGATGAATCGCAGAGTGTGAAACATAGTAAAGGTTGTAGTGGGCACTTATAGATGATTAATGGATTCCTCAACTATTTTTGTAAAGTAACTATTCCGTAGTTCACCTCTTTCTTTAAACATGCAGAGGCTTTGTTTAGTTTAACTTGTGATACAATTACATGTGCAGTCTATTTCTTTTCTTACAATCATTGGTAGCCTGGACAGTTGGAACTTTATTATTTTTAAGTTAGGAATTTCATACTTTGCTAATATTTTGTTGTAGGTTGTTTGGTATTTTGATAAATGTTCCAAGTATGTCATTTTGGTACATTATCATATGTGGTTTATTACTTAGATTGTATGAAATGGTACTTAAATTATATTTTGGCAAAATGGTTAATGAATTATATATATTAAATTCTGGCAAAGTGGTAGACGAGAAAAGGAGATCAGTATTGATCAATGACATCATTTATACTTTGATTGATTGGTTGGTACTGGAATTAATTTGGTACTGGAATTAATATATCTTATTTTGATCTTCTTAATGGTCTCATGTCAACAAAGATGGTGACTGTGTTGTTCAATGTTAAGTAATCAGCTGACAACGATAACATAACCAAACATATACCAATATCCATATCAATACCAACATAAGCAAACATATACCAATAACACAATACCAACAACAAATTTTAAATTAAATAAATGGGGTGGAGAGATTCGAAGCTCTGATATCATGTTAAAGTAACTAGTCGCTCTAAATCTTATGGTGTCACAGAAAGGTCCAAACAGGATCTTATGGTACAACAAATATTATTCGACACTCATCACATAGTTAGTGTTTTTCCGTTTGGTGTTAAGTCTGGGAAAAAATTGTGCTGGAGATGTATCTACATATGTATTGTTCATAGACAAATTGTCATTTGTTTAGTTATCACACGATCTGATTCAGTGGTGGTAGTGCGTTATTGCAGGTCTGTTTTTTCTAGAACATAGTTATTTACCAGACTAGAATAAATTGTCTTGAGTACTATTGATAGAAGGAGGTTAAATTTCCTTGATCTCTTTTCACATCTTTCCTTATCATATACGTAATTATATAAAAATTAATTATGTAGTTTCAAAAAAGATAAAAATTTATTGGTAGCCCGATGTTATAATGTGTGGTTGCTTGAATGTCAGAAAATTGTTCAATGTAGTTTTCAATATGCTGCAGCGACAGACACAGAGGGAGAGCAATGCTGTGCTTTATGGTCTCCCTTTACTTGATTCTACTACACTCAGGATATTGTACCTTGAAGCCATGCTTGTTTGTAAGGATAGTTATCTGTGCAATATCTAAAATTTGTGCACATATTTTTATACTTGTATAAAATAATTGGAAGTTAAAAATTTTAGCGGATGGTTAAAAACCATATAACGGTTATTTTAAAGCGCCGATAGATAACATGGCTTTGAATTCTCAAAAAATTTCAATTTTCTGCTATGTGGACAGCTACTCTACTTACCGTCTGTCTAGGTAATTTTAGTTTCATGACAATAAACTAAAAACTAAGCGCCGATAAATACTAATAGGCTATAATTATCCCCGGCTTAACCTAGTCCAGGTTGATATTAGACCCGTCGACCACCAGTCTAGGTTGGGGCCCAATCCAGAACACCCGCGATCCAGGCCCAAGATACGTGAGACAACACTATACGGCACTACTGGATGTGGCATGCACAAGTCATGATCACGGTCCCACATGACAATGACAAGTAAGGGAATCCTATGATTGGCACAATCATGTCCCTATTAATCCACGTGTTGACATGACATTGGCACACGCCACCACGATTATCTCCCGGACAAGTGGGGACTATCTGTAGCATACAGGTGTCCCGCATACCTAGGATCCAACGTCCATTATTGCAGGTACCAACCCACAAACCCTAATCCTTGGCCTATAAATAGACCAAGAGAAGAAGAGGTTTAGGGGTTACGTTAATTTACACACCCATATACACATACCCTCCACATTTCGATACTCTAGTCCTAGAATTATAATCTTCCAAAGCCTACTCTTATTCTCACGCCGGAGGTGCTGGGGGCTCAAATTCCCCTCCGGTGTTGTTTTGCAGAGGCCCAACCACCAGCATCACATATTCTCAGGCGTGGGAACGGCGAGGAAGCACCTGTTCGGGATCTGGAGTTATCATTGGCGCTAGACGGAGGGGGTGGCTCTGTCCTTTGGTCTGGGTGCCACTGGACTCGACTCCATCAGCAAGCTCTTGAAAAAGAGTCCTAATCAAACTAGTAAGATCTGAAAATCACCTGAACCCTTTGATAAAAATGCAATCTTTACACCTTTTCAACTATGTATGCATGTTTTTAGCCCCGTCTAGCCCTTATTGATCTAGATCTGTTACTTGCTCTTGATAAAGTTCTGATTTTTAGTCTTTAGTCCCGATTAATAGCTAGATTTGTAGTCATGACTGCTTGATTTGTTGAAAGTCTTGGCTTATTCTTGCTTACTCTTGCTTACTCTTGTTCTTGAACCTTAAATATGTGCATACATACATTGCTTTCTTCCAAACAAGCCCAGATCTGTTATAAAACCCGCTTTGTGTGTAAGCTAGTGTCATAAAACTCGCACTTTGTGAAAATTGTTGTTTTGGAAACTGTTGGGCCAGCTAGAGGCCCACTAAGACAAGAAGGCCCATCAAAAGCCCATTTAGATAGCTCTATATATAGTCTTGTAGCTCCAACTTGTAAAGGATTGATATTTTATTATATTACACTTTAACAATGGCGCTAGAAGGAGCTCTTATCTCCTCCTAGAAAATGAAAAATAGCTGTTAAACATAAAAATTAGATAATCATATCAACAGATCGAGCTTTAATACTTCACAATCGATCTTAATTCTCCGTTTAAAATGAGAAATGGCCGATGAAGCCCAAGAAACGAGTAAAAAAATAGCTTCGAAGCAACCATTTCCGAAGCAACCAGCTCCGAACACTCGAGATACTACAATTGTTAAACGAGTTGAAAAATCTAAAGTTTTAATGGCTTCACAGGCGTTGTTCACTTCACCTCCGAGGGCTAGCATGTCAGATCAGTTAAACGGACCTTGTAAATTGAAAAAAGACTCTCGACAACTAGTTCTTACTCCACAATGCAGACATGTCTTAACAAGTGACGCTCGCCTACACTTGGAAAAGATCAAAAGGTAAAAGAGCAGTCAAGAGAAGCAAATCGTAGAATCAGACACGTTATCATCGATGACGCGCTTCGCCGATTAGATTTGGAAAGACAAATTTTGGCAGAGAAAGTAAAGCAAAAGAAAGAGACAATCAGATTATAGAGAGAGCTCCAAGAGGTGTTCGAGGGCCATATTTTCTCAGAATACCAAACTGAGAATTATGAGTCCTCATGGAGAACATCTATGGGGAGTAATTATTCCAAGACGGAAGTGTCTTCTGGCTCGTTCTCATCGAGAAAATGCAAAAGTAAAAATAAAGAGCAGGAGTATTCTAAGGGTGATGATGAGGACTATGAGGAGGAAGGATCAAGCACGGCCGACTTGTCAGCAAAGGACATAAAAAGGTTTAAGGAGTTCATCTGGTCACACTCAGGGGAGGCCGAAGTCTCTTCGGAGAATCCATTAGTAAAAAGTATTAAAAGAGCTAAGATCAATAGGAATTTAAGGTGCTGCCAATGGACCAGTTTGATGGCTCCACGTACCCCTATGACTTCGTCAACCTCTTTGATGGAAGAATGTCTTTCTTTGGACACACCAAAGTGGTGAAGTGTCAGGTCTTTCCGACATGTTTAAAGGGCACAACCCTCATGTGGTTCAATAACTTACCACATGATTCTCCACTAACAAAAAAGGAAAGAAGTTAACTACTTCTCTTGTGAATGTTCGCCAAAGATCAAATGAAAGCCTTCAGGAGTACTTAAATTGTTTTCGAGCAGAAATGATTCAAATCCCCGATTTAGTGGAAAATTTAGCAATGACGTACCTGGCGACAGGAATTTAAAAGTCCAGACACAATGCAGTGCTTGAAGAGTACTTTGAAAAGGAACCACAATCACTCCATGCAGTTATACAACTATTTGAGCATAGGCTAACCCTTCAGGAGGCTGTTGGAAGCATACAGCCTTCTAGATCTCTGAGGACAAGTATGAATAGGTTAGTTGAACAAACCTCACAATGGGAGTATCGCCGAAGTGATCGAGGTTCATGAGTTGCACGAAGAACACAAACAAGGTCTCCATTTCAAGCAAAGAAAGAAGATGGGACCTCATATACATCAAATAGGTCATCTACATTGCAGGTGTCTCCACCTAAACAATGCCCTTGGCTTCAAAGGCATAGAGATGATCGATTGAGTGGAGGTCAGTTCCTGGGTTTTCTCCTCACTATGAGACTTAATCCAGCCAAATGTTCCTTTGGCTTGAGTGGAGGTCAATTCCTGGGTTTTTTCTCACTCAGAGAGGTATTGAAGCAGACCCGAACAAGATAAAAACTAGATAAGGGATTGCAGCTCCAAAGTGCCTCAAGGAGCTCCAAGCCCTCGCTGCGTCTATTGTTCTTCTCAGACGTTTCATACCTCAATCTTCGAAGAAATGTCTCCCGATGTATGAGCCGATCAAGGAAGCTTTGAGAATTAAATCTTTCACTTGGACAAAAGAATGTGAAAAAAGCCTACAAGGAATCAAAGACTTCCTCGTGTCTCCACCAGTCATGGCTAAACCTCTCCAATGCAAACAATTAAAATATATCTATCATCATCTAATTCAACCTTGGGCATAGTATTGGTTAGAGAGGTAGACTTATATCAGAAGCTCATGTACTATATGAGCCATATACTCAAAGATACCGAGACAAGATACTTAAACATAGAAAATCTTGCCTATGCCTTGGTCATGGCCAGTAGAAAGCTGAGATAATACTTTCAAGGTAGACTAATCATTGTGATGACAAATCAACCTCTACGTCGGGTGCTCCACAAACCTGATATGACTGAAAGACTGGCTTCATGGATTGTGGAGTTAAGTCAGTTTCACTTGGAATTGCAATCGAGGACTGTAATGAAATCTCAGGCTTTAGTGGATTTTATCACTGAATGCACTTTCGCCTCCTCAGAGCCAGGAGAAATAATTTTAGATTCAAAAGACAAAGTTTTGACTTTATTCACAGTTGGGTCATCCACTTCACAAGCTGGTGGAGCGGGGGTCATCCTCACAAGCCCTGAGGGGTTCACTAGTAAGCAGGTCAAAAGTTCAAATTCCCCACAACCAACAATGTATCAGAGTATGAATGGCTCATAGCAGGCTTGGTGCTAACTCACCACCTTGAGGTTTCTATCATAGACATATTCATCGACTCTCAACTTGTAGTAAAACAAGTTTTGGGGGAATTTAAACCTCTCAATGAAAGAATGGCAGCATACAGAGAAGTCACTTCAGAACTTCTACAAAACTTCACATCATAGACTATCAACAATGTTGATAGATCCAACAACCAATGGGTCAATGCTTTGTCAAAGCTGGCCACCTCGAGCACTTCAAACACCTCAGAGCCTGTATATTTTAGAGAGTTGCATGAACCATCAATAGTTTAAAACATTATTGTTTGATCGATAACAAGTTGTTCAGGAGACCTCTAGTCAAACCTCTACTCAAATCTGTTAACCATGATGAAGCAAAAACAATCATAGTCGAGGTAAACTCAGGAATTTTTGGAGACCATCTAGCAGGGAAAAACATGGCATTAAAAATCATAAGGCATGGAATCTACTGGCCTACGATGCGCCAGGACTGTGAGGATTTCACGAAGCGGTGTGAGCCATGCCAAAAATATGGGTCCGTGAACCATAGACCTTCAGTTCCCTTCAATTCGACAACTCTCCGTGCCCATTCTTTATGTGGGGCATCGATTTGGTGGGTCCCTTGCCAAAAAGTTCCAAACAATGCCAATATATAATTATAGCAGTTGATTTCCTTACAAAATGGATAGAGGCAAGACCTCTAGCAAGGATAAGAGAGATTGATGCAGTTCATTTCTTCATGGAGTAGATTGTGTTCAGGTTTGGTGTACTTAGAACGGTCACTACAGAAAATGGTACTTAGTTCATCGGAGAAAAATGGTTAATGCAATGAGAGAGCTTGAAATTCAACACCTCAAAGCCTCAGTCGCATACCCACAAGCAAACGGGCAAGTGGAAATTACTAACAAAGCAATTTTACCAGGGTTGAAAAAGAGGTTGCTTGTGGCCAACAGGAATTGGGTAGGCGAGCTACCAAATGTATTATGGAGTCTCTGAACTATGCTAAAAGACTCTACAGGAGAAACACCATTCAGGATGGCGTATGTTACCGAAGTAGTACTCCCGGTTGAGATAAGTTCTAAATCTTTAAGAATTGAGAGGTTCAATCCAAAATCATCTGAGGAAGGACTATGGCTAAATGTGATCTCATCAAGGAGCTCAGGGACTCCACACAAGCCAATGTCTCCAAGTACCAGGAAAGGGTTGCAAAGCTATACAATTCAGAGGTCAAACAAAGAAGCTTTGAGGTCAATGACCTCGTTTTAAGAGAAGCCACAGCTTCGATGCCATCAAAGCAAACAAAATGTCCCCGCCCTGGGAAGACCCATACAGGGTCACCAAGGTCATCAGATATGACTCATATCACCACGCACATCTCGATGGAATGCCATCCACCTTAAGAAATTCTACCCATGAAAGTCTCCAGTCAGAATCACCCGTCTCTTTAAATTATTTAAGATAAGGTACGAAGTAAATCTCTAGCTTTTGTGTAATCAAGTTGCTTTCATGGTTCGTTCCACATGTGAATGAGTTGTGTTTCAAGTCAACATTTGTTTTAAGTTTGTTATGAATGAAGGTTTCAGTTGAAGTAAAAATCTTAAGCTACAATATTTTATTCACATTTTACTTATCAAAATTGCTATGCATACTTCAAATTTTTTAGCCTACAAAATCCGTACGTAGCTCTTTCCTATGCCTTACAAAGTCATCTAAAGTCTTTTACTCAATGAAAATTTGAGAAAATTGACATTCATCTCCAAAGCGGCCCGGACTCCAAACGAAACTCCAAAGTAATCTCGACAGAGATCTCCATACATGATTGGAAAAGGTATATACAAGCAGCACCTATGTTGCAATTCGCCAAGTGACAAAGTGAAGGTAAGTTCGCGCCAAAATATAAATGAAATAATGACATCTACAACAAGGAGCCCAAAAGAGCTCAAATACTTCGCCAAGTATCAATTCGCCAAATCGCCAAGAAGAAAGGTAAATATAGCGCCAAATTGCCAAGAAGAAAGGTAAAAATAGCGCCAAATTGCCAAGAAGAAGCTCAAGAGCTTCTTCAACATCTCCAACTTCAAAACGGTGAAAAGGTAAAGTTTATGCCAAAATACAAACAAAATAACACCAAACAATGCCATGAAGTTCAAAAGCTTCGTCGACTTCTCCAACTTCAAAATGGTGAAAAGGTAAAGTTTACGCCAAAATACAAATAACGCCAAATAATGCCATGAAGCTCAAGAGCTTCACCGATATCTCCAACTTCAAAATGGTGAAAAGGTAAAGTTTACGCTAAAATACAAACGATATAATACCAAACAAGCTCCATGAAGCTCAAGAGCTTCCTCAACATCTCCAGCTTCAAAACGGTGAAAAGGTAAAGTTTATGCCAAAATACAAACTAAATAATGCCAAACAACTCCATGAAGCTTAAGAGCTCCGTCGACATCTCCAACTTAAAAAAATGATGAAAAGTTAAACTTGCGCCAGGTCACAGGTTAAACCACGCCAAAAGAGTACTCAAAGCTCATAAACTCTATAGTTAAACAGAAAAGGTAAAGTGCGCCAAAATCTCACTCCAATGATAAAAGTAAAGTACGTCAAAACCAGGATCTGGTTACGCCACGAAATAGCAAACTAAAAGAAAAGTAAGTAAAATCACGCAAAATTATAAAGCATCGATCATCTCAAACATCTCAAGAAACTCAGGGTCCTCTCGGACATCTCCAAATTCGCCAAATTCAAAGGAAAAAAGGTAAAGTATGCCAAGCCTACATTCTAATCACATCAAAGAAGTCTTCGCCAAGAAAAATGTAAGGATTAATCCATTCCACGAATGACCACGCCAAAAAACCCACAAAGCTCAAAATCTTTGATGGTACCTCTGAACTCCCAACTAAAAAAGGTGAGATAAAAATTTGCCAAGTACACAAAGAAGTCAGTCCAAAGTTATGCGATAAATACGCCTAGGGATAATGTTACAGAATGCGTAAAACCAAAAGCCAACATATAACGACATGGAATTTTTCACGATTTATAAGTGTTTATTTAATTATTAAATGTGAATTATGTGATCTATATGATGGATATATTTTTGTGAAGTCAAGTTATGTGAGAAATCATGTTTACGTGATTATGTGATGATTGATATGAGCCGTATATGTTCGTGGAATTTTATTTGTATTTTTAGAACATTAAAACTATTTTTTTTAAAGTGCATTTTTAATCTTTCAAAAATCATATTAAATTATTGGAGTCGTTTTAAATCATGAAATCTTTTACAATATCATCTAGCATTATCTAGTTTTTAAAATTAGTGTAGATATTTAATTGTGTGTTATTGTATTTTAAAATGATTTAAAAAGTTTTATTTCTTTTAAAGAGCCTTTATTTCAAAATTTCATATAAAATTCATTTTTGACTCTAAAATTATTTTAAAAATATGGGGAGGTGTGTAATTTCATAAATTTCATTTTAGAATTTATTTTTCTTTTATCTTCTTAATTTATTTCAATTTTAGATTGATTAATAAATGAATTTTTAAAAAGAATTAGATATTTCATTTTGGCAGTTTACCATTTTGCCCTTGGCTCTATAAAACACCACCCACCCCATTTTCTTCTTCTTGTTCGTGATTGCAACCTCTGGGTACTCTCTTTCTCAATTCTCTTCATTTCCTTTTCATTTCTTAAGCTCAAAACCATGATTAATTGTTGTTTTAATCATCTATATATTATCCTTGTGCTTATTAGGTGATGGGTTTGTGTTTTTGTGAAGTTTTTGTATGTATATATAAGGTTGTGTGTATGTATATGATTCGAGAGTGACATGCATGCCTGTTTAGCTATCGATTTGATATTTAAAAGACTGTAGGAGTTAGAATATAGCCAGAAAACAAGATTTGGTGTTGGTTTTGAACCGTCCGACAAAACCCTCTTCTCCGGTGTTGGTTTTCCGGCGGGTGGTTGGTCGGAGATGGTGGTTACATAGCTATGCAGCTAGTTTAAGTGATATAGAGTTTTAATTGACATGTATTCTTAGTTGCATGCAAGGTTCTTTAATTTCTTTTAATTTTTCGAATTATATATATATATATATATATATATATATATATAAGTTTAATTTTCAAATTTAAATGATACTAGTTTAATTATGAAAATGATGATTTTGATGTTAGTTGATGATTATGAAATTGTGGACATGTGTTACATGAATTTCTGGAGATGCATGTTTAAATTTGTAATTTAATTGTAATTAATTCGAATTATTCGAATTATTTAATGAAAATATAATTTAAATAAATGATTATGAGTATGATTCTTGTAATTCGAGACGTTCTTGATATGTGTTAATTAATCTCAGATTTTAATTATGTGATACATGAGTTCATAGAGATATATGTATAATTTCTCGAGTTAATAAATAATGACTCGAATTTTATAGAATAATTATAGATTATTCGAATTTTAAGAATTTTAAATAGTAATTAGAAGTTAATTTGGATGATGGTATGCAAAGTTCTATTTGGTAGAAATATAAATGTAATTTTCAGAATAGTTATGAGTTGGGGATATGAATTATGTGATTTTAGTAAATTATGTTGGATAATGGTTGAAGTACTAGTTAATGATGTTGATTGTTAGTATCAGATGAAAGTAGTATGATTATGAGTTATTATGTAATTATAAATCCATTGGGTTATGATTTGAGTCGGATGTTTTCCGACGGGATAGTCTATTTTATAAAGGAGACGCTACCCGATTTTCGTGAAAATTATAAATTACAAAATGTGTAGTAGCATAAGATAAATTGTTTATAAATCAAATTGACTTTATATGTTAATTGTTTATATGACATATCTGATTTGCATGTTATATGTGCTATGTGTCTAAGTGATTATATGATTATAAGACGATTTGATAAATATAACAGGTACGTATGATATTGGTTAAGGATTAACGCGTTATAAGAATCGTTTGGGTAGAATAGGATTAGACGTATTAGAAGTATAGTATTCTAAAGTAGTGATATGGTTTATGTAGATACGAAGGACGTAGGCCCTAGTGACAAAGGGAAAGCTAAAATTGAGTATCAGTGACTGAGCTGTTAGCTGTTGCATTCTACCGGAGGCAAGTAACTCTATCTTTTCTCTGAAGTTTATATTCTTGAACTGTTATATCCTGTTGATTCAAGCATGCCTATCTTATACCATGTTAATCATAAAACTTATAAAACCTATCTTTGCATGTACCCAGAATTCTGTTAACATCTATGCAATAACCTATAAACCCTAAAACCTCATAATTTTTTCTAATTACATCTCGACCATATATGTCAAATAGCTTGCCATAATTAAACTAAATTGACTGACGGATAATCCAGTATTCTACTTAACCTTTGTCTGTGACTAGTTGAACCTATATTGACCTTTAAAACTTATAAAACTTCATTGTGACCAAATCAATGTTTTAGAACTTGATTACCTTCGTTATTTTTTTTTAAACTTTATAACTTGATCATTTACCTTTAACTATTTCAAATGTAAATCTTTGACCTTTGACTTGAGTTTTATTCCTATTACCCTGATCAAAGCCTTGGCAACTTTTGAGTCTGTATCTTCTTAATTCAGACTTGTATCTCTATTTCCTTGATATCAGAGAACTTAGTCAAACCCTTTGACTTTTATCATTGCAAATCAAAATAAGTTATTTTCTTAAAATACTTTGAAGTTACTTAGACTGGACTGATCTGTTATCAGTGAGTCGAAGGTACTTCGGGGTAATGGTTTTTTTAAAAGGATTTAAGTATTCAAGTGTTTTCCAAATTTAAAAAGGTTTTCTAAATTTTAAATGTTTTCAGAATACGATTTATAAAATTTTAGGAACTCCGTCAAAATGGTTTCTACGAATTCCTGAAGATTGGAGAGGCGTGAGCGAACGGGTAATGCCGGTTCCGCCTGTTTATATGTATTACGGTGTAGTTCTGGTCTGTCCAGTCTAACACCCTTATAAGCCAATGTGTTGCCTCTTGGGAACCCAAGCTATCCTGATGAGAGGATTAATGTCAAGAGGGACTTTGTGTCCATTATAGGGACTTTATGGGCTGATCACCCGTATTGTCTGTGTGAAGTAAAACCTCCAATCAGTTTTCTTAAAGTGAATGATAAATTTTATATACTGTGAAATGAAATTAGCTTACCATTTGAAATGTCAATTGCTTTACACATATTTTAGTAATCATTGTTATCCTATTTATCGGTTGAACTTCTGCTTATTCAAGTACCAGTATTACTTTTCGTTTCCAGTATTCATCTGTTATCCCATGATTCTACTTTCATCCTTTGTGTTATCCTGCTATACTGCTTTCAGTTTGAGATTTTTAGTTACTTGCTGAGCATTGGCTCATTATTATTTTTGATAAACCCTTTTGACAGTAGCATAAGAATCATGGCTCGTACTAGACAGACAGCGAGGAAGCGCACCTTCCGTGACCCTGTTGTGGTTTCTTTTGAGATAGTTCCCGAGGTAGATGAAATAACAGCTCAGTGGGGAGATTTTAATAGTTGGTTTCTAAGTTAGTCGTGAGAACTAGTTGGTGTAAGAATTTGAATTCATGGTTTGTAATAATAATATTTTCAATTTGGATTTGTAATATTAAGTAGTTAGACGTTGGCTTGCTTGTTTCATACCATTACATGTGAAAGATCCAGGTGAGTAGAGTTGGGATCGGTCAGCATGCTATATTTATATTTACTTATTTTTAGGGTGTATGTATCTAGTGTGTAGTGACTCCCCGATCTAGACCCCAGATTGGGAGGGCGTCACACAACGGACCAACAAGTCTCAACATCCCAACAGAGTTTAAAAAAACAAGTACGAGAAATTAAAATTACATAATGCCTTTAGGGGCATACCCCAGGCCAAAAGGAAAGTCTTCAATCTTCACGAACAGCTTCAGAGGAGTCAGTCTTCCCAGTCTCATTCTTCTTCACAACATCAGTAAGATAACAATTAAAGGTATGCTCCTTTACATCAATCCCGAACCGGGCAAAGCGGGTGACACTCTCTCCATAACCTTCCTTAAACGAAGACAGAGTGTCAGCTTGGCATTTGATCAATTGAGCATTCGAACTATCCGGCTTCTTAATCAGTTTAGTTCTCTCAGCTGTCCAAGCCTCTTCCTTCTTAGCAAGGTTCCCCCTGAGGCTTTTGCAGCTTCCCTCAAGCTCTGGACTTCTATCCTCAAATCCTTCACTTGCCCGCCTAAGGTATCACACTCGATAATCAACTCTAATTTTTCATTTAAGGCAGCAAAATGTGTGTCAGCAGCAAAATGTGTGTTAGCAGCAATAGTATTGTCGTCGACTAAGTTCTTAGAGGTCTCTTCCAACCCCTCGTTGAACCTTCTTCAAATCCATCACTTCCTTACGGAGCTTCTTCACCTCAGAGATGTCTACGACATCCTCAAGCTTCAACAACCTCTCCAACTCCATGAACAACTACAAAGTAAAACAAACCGAAAGTGTATGAAAGTAAACACATCATATCCAGAACAAAGAAAAATGAAGCAAAACAAATAAAGATAAAGCACCTTATAAATAAAACTCTTACAAATACGGAGACCGTTCCCAATAGCCACTCTAGAGACTTACACGTTAGCTCTCATTTGAGGAAAAGATCCCATACTAGAAAGCGAACCCACCCCACCAGAGCTCGGACAACTCACCGGCTCCTTCAACTTCTTAGAATGAAGACCTTTAGAGGAATTCTCATCACGATGTCTCCTCTTCTCTCGATCTTTCATAACATTGGTTTCAGAGGCACCAATACCAACCATACCAAAATGAGGCGCAGGGCTCTTCGAGACAATCTCGGGTCCACTTTCTACTCCAACACTAGGCATCACAGTCAAAGCCCCTACAGCTTTACTCTTAACAAGGCATGCTAAAAATTCATCGGTCGACATGTTTCAAACAATTTTACCAGTTCAAGCAGCTCTAGACCAACCACTGTAAACAAAAGAAGAACAGTCAAAACACCAAGGTAGAAAGAAGAGTAGATAAGTACAAAAAAAAAAAGGAAAGTGCGCAAAAACAAAACATTTTTGTAGCTTACAACAATGTTCATTCAAAAATTTGACAATCTATGAAGTCCTCGGGATGGTATCTAACAGTTGTCCCAAGGAAAACTTGAAACTACAAGTACAGAGGTCCTAGAGCATAAACGGTTCACTGATTTCACGCGGCCCAAGGAAAGAATCTGCCACGGTCCAATAGCCCCCAACTCATGAGAATGTGGAAGGACAAGTCAACCGACCACTAAAGCCACAACCTCGTGTCATCGCAAATTTCAAAAAATGAGAATTTTTTTTCTTTTATTTTTTCGGTTCCTCCCGTCTGTTTTGTATTGTAAACTTTTAAATATGTGGTTTGGGGCTTGTAAAATAGGTGATTAAAAGATCTAAAAGATCTTTTCTTTGTACTTTGGGGGGGACTGAATGTTGGGCCAGAGGCCCACTAAGACAAGAAGGCCCATTAAAAGCCCATTTAGATAGCTCTATATATAGTGTTGTACCTCCAACTTGTAAAGGATTGGAATTTTATTATATTACACTTTAACAGAAACTATATCTACTTGCTGAAATCATGCCGAGAGGAAGTAAGTCCACCAACAGACCATCTTCCAGTACTCGGAGGATGGAACCAAACCCGGTCCAGGACCAACCTCTAGTCCCGGTTGCTGCACCCCCGGTTCTATAGAGGATTGGGATTGGGCCCGGGGATGCTATAGTCACAATTGAGATGAACCAATACAAATACACTGATGTTCCTCTTGCCGCAATGCACAAGGAGAACTTCACCAGAAAAGACATAGCAGAAGCAATCCGGGCATACCAAACCTGGACCCAAGCACCGCCTGAACCAGAACAATCTAAAAACTTTGAAGATTCTGGTAACTTACACCGGTCCCGAGGCTCCGTCTTTGACAGGATTGGAGACAAAGGAAAAGGACCATAAAAGAAAACAACCCACAAAGCTCAAAGAAAGAACAAAGATGACGAGGTTGAGAAGCTTTGGAAACTTACTGAACTTAAAGAAAAAATCAGGTAGGAGGAACAAGCTAAGCATGAGTTAAAATTCAGGGAAGGATCTAGGAGGAGGAAGACCGGATCCTGAGGAGGTCTGGATCCAAGAGAGTCCACAAAGACATCAGTCCAGAACTCGTCTCAGATAAGGATGAACTTGAAGAAGATCTGATCCACATGATTCATGAGCTGCATAAAAAGGTTGGGAATGACTCCGGTTTGGAGATTGAAGGAACCCTGAATCCTTTCAGCCACTCTTTGGAAGCTAAGCCAAAGCAAAAAAGCTTAAAACACTATTACTTTGACTCATTCGATGGAATGGGAGACCCTGAGGAGCATGTCAATTACTTTAAGCAAATTGCTCTCATCTACTTCTACAACGACATCACCAAGTTCAGGTTCTTTGCCTCAACTTTGAATGGATAAACTCAAAGGTGGTTCAGCAGGATCCCTTCCTGCAGCATTCACAGCTGGAAGGAATTCAGAGAAGCCTTCCTAAGGAGGTTCTGAGCCAACCGCACCCAAGAGCTGCACATGTGCCACTTGGAAACAATTCGACAATATGACAATGAGTCTCTCTCTGCTTACATGAAACATTTTCAAGAAGCTATTAACAAGATCTCAAACCTGGACGAGTACGAAGCATTGAGCATATTCTGAAGGAACCTAGAACCGGAGCATAATGAAAGATATATTGTTAAAATTATTAACAAGGAGCCCCAAAGCCTAGCAGCTGCATATGCTAGGCAACCCGATCCATTAACGAGACTGGCGTGCTACAGGCCACAAGAATTACCCGTCAGGGAAACTCCTCAAACCGAACTCAGGATGATCGCCCCTATGGTGGTTATCAACAAAATAAAAGATTCAAGCCAAACAGACAAAACAACTACATTCAAAGTTCTCAACTCTGAATGCCGGAGAAAGCTCCAAAACCCGGACTCTAGGCCTCCAAGGCCACCCAAATCCAAGCCCAAACCTGAACCTGAATGGACTCCACTCAACCGAACCCGGACTGACATACTAAATGAGGTTCGGGATAAACCATACTACTACCCACCTAAACCAATAATCACGGCACTTGAAAATCGGCCTACTCACAAACAATGTGATTACCATGGACCTCATGGTCATACCACTGAAAACTGTCTCTCTCTTAAGTACTTAATTGAAGATCAAATCAAGAAAGGAAACATGGATCGGAATATAGCTCGGAAAACTATGGAAAAAGGGGAAGGGTACGGATCATGAAAGAAACATGTTGTCAATGTGGTAATTGGGGGATTAAGCTCTCTTCCCCTAGTCCAGGCTCTGGTAAAGTCATGATGCTCCAGTCCTTCCCCGAGCAAATCATAACCTTTAGCAATGCTGATTTTGAAGGCGTTGACCCAAATCACAATGAAGCCCTAGTTGTTAGCCTGGACATAGCTGAAAATGAGGTGAAGCGAATTCTTGTTGATAATGGATCCTCGATCAATATTCTTTTCAAGCATACCATTAATAGGATGCAGCTGGGAAGTGCAAGGATGAATGAATATAGAGAAGACCCTCTCTATGGGTTTGGTAACAACCTAGTCCCGATTCAAGGGACCCTGTACCTACCAGTCCTATTTGGCACCAGTCTTAAGCAGGTAACCCATACGGTGAAGTTCTATGTGATCAATACTCCGTCCTCCTATAATGTGATCCTTGGTCACCCAGCCCTGAATAAGCTTCGAGTAATAACCTCTACACCATATTTGAAATTCAAGTTTCCAACACCTACTGGAATTGGTGAAGTTAAAGGAGATTCAGAGAGATGGCGGGAAGATGCTATGGACAAGCATTAGTCATGGCTGAAACCAATCCAGATAACAAAAGGAAAGCCTCTTTCTACCAGAAGAACCAAAGCTGCAAGAAACATAGAGTACATTTCAATAAGGGACCCGAATATGAGGTCTAGAACATTAAAAGCATTAAAACCTAGACCAAGGAAGCCCTGATAGCTAAGGCACGGGACTACCTGGAATCCAACACCCAAGCCCAGATCCATCAGTTTGCATCAAAGAAGGAACAAGGAAAAGTGGACCCTGATGTGGAAATAGAGACCTTTGAACTCGAAAAAGGCAATTCGGAGAAAAAAATAAAGATTGGGCCCGGACTTAACCCAGCCTTCAAGAGAGACCTGATTCAATTACTCAGAAGTTATGCTAATGTTTTTGCCTGGAGCCCGGAGGACATGCCCGAACTCTAGGAATCTGTGGCTATGCATGGCCTAGATATTAACCCCAACAAGAAGCTTGTGAAGCAAAAGCAAAGGAACTTCGCTCCAGAAAGACAAAGAGCAATCGATGAAGAAGTTGAAAAGCTTTTCAAACTAGAATAATTTGTGAAATCAAATACCCGGACTGGTTGGCCAATGTGGTCCTGGTCAAAAAGCCCAATGGAAAGTGGAGAATGTGCGTCAACTACACGGACCTCAATACTGCATATCCCAAGGACCCGTATCCCTTGCCAAGTATAGATCAACACATTGATGTCACTACGGGTCATGTGATATTCAGTTTTATAGATGCATTCTCCGGATACAACCAAATCAAGATGAACCCGGCTCATATAGCCAAAACTACCTTTATAACCCACAAAGCTGTTTATGCATACAAGTACATGCCCTTCGGGTTGATGAATACTGGATCAACATATCAGAGAGCCATGGTCGAGGTATTCAAAGATTAGTTGGGCAAGAACCTGGAGTCCTATGTGGATGACATGATTGCCAAGTCCAAAATAGTTGAGGAGCATGTCCTGGATCTGAAGGAATGCTTCGAAAATCTAATGAAACATGAAATGAAGCTGGACTCGGAGAAGTGCACCTTTGGTGTGGGAGCAAGAAAGTGCTTAGGATTCATGATTAGCCAGAAAGGAATTGAGGCTAACCCAGAGAAGATCAAAGGTAATATGGAAATGGAGCCACCCCGGACTTAAAATGATATTCAGAAGTTGGCAGGATCTCTTGTCGCATTTAGGAGGTTCATTCCTAAACTTGATGAACGTTGCTTGCCATTCTTTGAGCTGCTTAAAGGAGCGAAGAACAAAAAAGAGATAACTTGGAGTGTAGAGTGCCAGAAGGCATTCGAATCAATAAAGGAATTCTTATCATCACCACCAGTCCTGACTAAAGCCCAACCCGGATAGCCACTATCACTTTACCTATCTGCAGCACCCCTGGCTGTTGGAGCAGCTCTAATCCGGGAGCAGGATGGACAACAAAAACTAGTCTATTCTGTTATCCAGGTGTTGAAAGACGCTGAGACCACATATCCAAACTTGGAAAAGTTTGCTTTTGCTTTAGTAATGGCATCCAGGAAATTAAGGCACTATTTTCAAGGCCGAGAGATCAAAGTCATAACCGATAAACCTTTAAGAAGAATATTCATAAACCAGATATTTCGGGAAGACTTGTCAATTGGGTAGTCGAATTGAGCCAGTTTCAGTTAACCTTCATACCCCGGACTACAATCAAAGCCCAGGTCCTGGCCGACTTCAATGTGGAGGCTTCCCCGAGCCAAAGCCTAACCCAGTGATTGTAGATGCTGGAGAGGAGAATGACATAGATCCGGAAGAATGGGCCCTGCATGTGGATGGTTCCTCAACAAACGAGAGATCTGGAGTGGGACTCATAATGAAGAGTCAACATGGATTCCAAATCCAACAAGCTATAACCTTCAAGTTCTTAGCGACAAACAACCAGGCGGAATATGAAGCGCTTTTGGCCGGTCTACGGCTAGCCCGGTCATTAAAGGTCCAGAATCTCAACATCTATAGTGACTCCCAGATTGTGGTGAAGCTGACTAAAGGGGAGTACATTGCAAAGGATCCGAAGTTAGCTTAGTACCAAACCCTGGTTAAAAGTTACATGTCTTCAATCCTAAAGTTTGAAATGAAATAGATCAACAAAGAGGAAAATTCTGAAGCTGATTCACTATCCAGACAGGTTCATAATGCTGCAGAACTGGCAGCTCAGTCAATTTGGAAGAAATTGAGAAGCCAACGATTGAGAATGCTGAAGTTATGGAAACTGATGATCAACCAAACTGGATGACTCCATTAATCCTATACCTGGATAAAGGAAAGTTACATGAGGACAAAAACAAAGCTCAAAGACTTAAATCCAAAGCTGCAAAGTTCTTCCTGGAAGAAGGACAACTCTATCGGTGGACATTCTCCAGTCCGGTCCTGAAGTGTGTCAGACCTGTCGAGGCTGAATACTGCCTGTAAGAGGTTCACGAGGGAATTTGTGGAGATCATCTATCTGCAGAGGCTCTTGCTCATAAAATCATAAGGCAAGGCTACTAGTGGCTGACAATTCCAATGATACTATCGAATTTGTGAAAAAGTGTAAGAATTGCCAATTATTCAGTAATGTCCCAAGACGGAGCCCAGTCCTGTCATCCTCAATCCTCTCTCCTATACCCTTTGCAGTCTGGGGAATAGACATCATGGGTCCCTTTCCCCAGGCTAAGGGTGATTTGAGGTATTTGTTTGTAGTAATTGATTACATGACTAAGTGGGCTGAAGCTAAGGCAATGGGGACTGTTAATCAACAAGACTACATTCGGTTCATGGATAATATTTTGATGAGGTTCGGGTTACCCCGAGTCCTGGTTTCTGACAACGGGCCCCAATTTGTGGGTTCAGATTTTGAGAACTATTTGAAAGAAAGGGGAATCAAGCACAAGAAATCATCGGTCGCATATCCCATGGGGAATGGTCAGGTTGAAGTGACCAACAGAATCCTGCTTAGAGGAATTGAGAAGAGACTCCAGGAGTGCAAGAATAAATGGCCCGGGGAGCTGCCTAATGTACTTTGGGCATACAGGACTAGTCCAAGGACAAGTACTGGTGAAACACCTTTTAAACTGGCCTACGGTACTGAAGCTATGTTGCCCATAGAAGTGGGATCACCATCACACAGAGCTATAACTTTTGAAGAGATGGCAAATGAAGAAGGTCTACGGGTAAACTTAGACCTAGTTGATGAGGTTCGTGACCAAGTTGTTGCAAGAATGGAGAAGTATAAAGAGAAAACTAGAGAATATATTGGCAAGAAGGCTAGAGTCAAGAACTTTCAAGTTGGAGACCTAGTCCTTCGTGATACTAAAGCTTCACACCCGACTAATTTCGGGAAGCTCATGCCTAAGTAGGAAGGTCCATACAAAGTAAAGGAGGTGATCCATCCTGGAACCTACAAACTCAGTAACATTGATGATTCTGAGGTCCCAAACACCTTGCACGCCCTCAGGCTCAGGAAGTTCTACCAGTAAAAAGAGACCAAGGCCCGACGACTCAATCAAGGTGCTCCATGAAAGCCCAAAGTCTTCAACTAGAACTAGTTTCTGTAATGAAGCGAGAATAAGAAATCTTGTAATCTGGAACTAATCTTTAATGAAATCGGGCCTTACCTTGTATTTTCTTTCATTATTTGTAAAAGAATCCTTATCACTCAAACACACAAGACCCCGGTCCAGAGCCATAGGCAGCATTGAGACCGGGGCAAGAGCAATATGAAACAAAATATCCAACCACAGTCCGGATTTGGGGCAAATTTCATCAAATTTTCCAGTTACCCAATGATTTCAAATTTTGGACTTACGAAAAATTCAACATTAACTGCAATCCAGGTTACCTCCTATGGAAACAATCCGGATTGGGGTAAATTTCATCAAATTTTCCAAAGTTACATAAAGATTTTAAACTGTAGACTTATGGAAAATTCAACATTAATGGCAATCCGGATTACCTCCTATGGAAACAGTCCGGATTGGGGAAAATTTCATCAAATTTTCCAAAGTTACCCAAAGATTTCAAACTTTGGACTTATAGAAAATTCAACATTAATCGCAATCCGGATTACCTCCTATGGAAACAATTCGTATTGGGGCAAATTTCACCAAATTTTCCAAAGTTACCCAAAGATTTCAAACTTGGGAATTATGGAAAATTCAACATTAATCGCAATCCGGATTAACTCCTATGGAAACAATCCGGATTGGGGCAAATTTCATCAAATTTTCCTAAGTTACCCAATGAATTCAAACTTTGGACTTATGGAAAATTCAACATTAACCGCAATCCGGATTACCTCTTATGGAAACAATCCGGATTGGGGAAATACATCAAATTTTCCTAAGTTACCCAAAGTTTTCAAACTTTGGACTTGTGAAAAAATTAAATATAACCATAACCCGGATTACCTCGCTTGGAAACAATCGGGATTGTGGGCAACAATTTAACAAAATTTTACTAGGTACCCAAAGTTAACAAATTCTGGACTTGGGAAAAAGCAGCTTCAACCACAATCCGAATTACCTCCTTTGGAAACAATCCGAATTGGGGGCACAGGATATAAAAGTAAACAACGAAAATAAACAACAGGAAACAAGGACAAAGGAAGGGAGAAATAAATTACGGAGAAAGTTAATTAAGAAACGAAATAAAGTTAACATCAATATTACAAAAGTCAAGTTCAAAATATCAAAGGATCAAAAGTTCAAAGTCTAAAGAGAAGCACCATCTGGGTTGGCATGTTCGATACGATTCTAACAGTGGTGGAGATTTGAGGAATAAACGGATTGGGACCATCATAAGGTTCTGGTTTGGTACGATTCTCAACAGTGGTGCAAATTTTTCCCATAAAAACTCCGCATCGGTCTTTATATGCTTTTCATCAATGACCCAACACCGGAGTATCTTCTCTGCAGCAGCACCTACCAAAGATGTGGTATATTCGGCTGATTCTTTAAATGCGGCAATGACTTCATTCTCAGGTTTGCGAACACTAAGTTCGGTTTCCAGCTCTCCCACTTTCTTCTCAAGAACATCGGTCTCGACCTTGGCAGCATCAGCCCGGTTTATAGCCTTCTTCATTTCATCCTCCAGCTCGGAAACTCTGTTGTTGGAGGAAGAAAATGACTTTTCCAACTCAGCGATATTCAAGTCTTTCTCAAAAACTTCTTTCTCTTTAGTAGAAAGGAGTCCGGATAGCTCTTTGATTTTCTCCTCCTCAAAGGTGGCATTTGCACTAGCCCCAGCAAGCAAAATCCTGGCCTGCGATGCACAAAAGGCAAGTCAAAAAGTTATAGAATATTCTAAGGGAGAATAATGGGGAAATAATCATGAAGGAACAGTTAGGATTACCTGGCCCCAAACAGCAAGGTGCTTTTTAATGATCTCAAACATAGGAATCTGGTCCACGACCTTTCAATCCTTTTCCTCAGGGATGGAAGCGACCACAGCAGCAAGATCCTTCAGCCCGAGTAGTCCAACCCGGAAATCAGAACTCTTCTCAGTGGGCCCAACGCCCCCGGACCTAACGGCCTCAGCACCAACTTTGCAGAGAGAGTCCGGATCAAAATCACTATCAGCTTCCAGAACCCTCTGCCTTTTAGATGGGTGGACGTCAGACCGGGATGATTCCATAACATCAATCCTGGTTTGATTCTCAACATGGCTCGGGGTCTGAGATTCCCCACCTCCTTCTTTTCGGACACTGGACCCCGCACCAGTTCCGGTCTCGGTGTCAAAAGCTGTAGCAACTCTATTAGCAGGGACTTTGACTTGGTGGATTCTCGTCAATTTTTTGAGCTGCGAAGCTAGCTCCCTGGTTGCAGCACTCTTATTCATCTTGGAGACTAAGTCCAGATTGTAATGAGGCAAACCTGGAGACAAGAAAAAGGAAAAAGAGAAGGTCAGTACAAGATTGGGAATTACAAGAATCCGGATTAGTAAACAGGAAAGCATATATCCGGACAGGCAAAACATGAAACTTACACCCAAGTCTATACATTTGTTCGTGATTCATGAAAGTATCCTGTGTCATTTAAAAACCAAGGTACTCACAGAATGCACGAATTTTAGTCAAGGCTTCGCCCTCAAACTTAAATACCTCCCTATCAGGAACCTTTTCTCTTTTTACAAAAAGAGGCATGTACTTCATATCCAGTCCCTTCAACCACATCCATTCCCGGTTCCAGCCTTTAATGGAAGACTGCATTATGACCGGTTTCGCGTCCCCGTTAGCATAACCAAATAAATCACCCCGGAATCTGAGCTCATAAAAAGGATCATTATTAGAATGGATCAAGGTAAAGATGTTGTGGAAAAATTTAATGAAAGATCTCAGTCCGGTTACAAGTAGCCAGAAAAAAGGATATCCACTTAATAGTGTTCGGAGTTAATTGCATCAGAGGAATCCCATACTCGTACTTGGAGAGATGTTTTATGAAGATGTGGCACTTCAGAGTCCATCCAGACCGGAGATGCTCCAGCCAGACTCCGATGTACCCATCACCCGATCTGTGGTAGATTCTTTCCCCGTGTTGGGACCACCTTCACTGAATCTTGGGCCCCAGGTGAAACACAACCCGGACATAGTCATCCATATCAGCTTCTGGAGTGTCTGCAAACTTGGAGGAAATGGGATAAGGGACTTCACTCAACACTGTCCCTGAGAACGTAGAATCAAGTCTAGCCCGGTCATAAGGTCCCGGGACACCCTTCGGCTGCCTATGTTTGTACTGAAAGCTAAGATCACTATAAAAGAGTGTTTCTTCAACCTCATACTTCCTAACGAAATAGTACTTACTGTCTACCCAGTACCCGTCGGGTGTCATACAAGCTTGGCCCGCACCTCGGTCTTTGGTGCAAAGCCTGACTACTACTTCTTGTGTATTCTTCTTCTTCTTCACCATAATGCACCAGTCTAACTACAAGGGAGTCTGAACTATAAGTGCTGGAACTTGAGCAACTAATAGGATTTATGGACCCAGGTACCGTTGTAACCTCCTGTCTCTCCTTCTTTATATATATGTAAAACGATAAAAAAAAAGTTCATAAATATTAAAAATAATATTGAATAAAAAGTTAGCCACTATATTCAGAAATAATATTGATAATAGACATGTTACCATGCTTTTTTTGTGTAAACATATTACGGTGTTAAATTAGTAAATTTCTTGTACCAATTCGTGTATTCGACAAACCAAAAAAAAAATAAAGAAAAATACCTTGAATAAACAAATGTACAAATATAAAATTACCCAAAATTAGCCATTCAAAATAACATTACAAAAGGACATAACATGCTAATATAGTGAATTCCTTGTATCGATTCATGCATCCTACAAATAAAAAAGAAACATAGAAAAATATCTCAAAAAAATAAAAGCATGAATATAAATATACACAATCATACACATAAATTAAAATAAAATTTAATTGAGATACACATACATACACACATAAATACACATATAATTACATACATACATACATAAATACATACACACATATGTACATACATACGTACATATAAGAAATACGAACATATAATGTTTAAATTTACTTCCCTATAATTTAAAATTATGAATTGGAAAATGTTACTTCCAGAGCTACTATTTAACTTCCAGAGCAATTTTTTCTAAAAAGACAATATTGCCCTTATATCAATATGTACATGTAAATGGGTACACCATATAAATCTTATCCCTAATTGTATATCAGTAATAGCAGCGGAACAAACCCTTAAAATCTTATTTCCCAATCAAAAGAAA
This sequence comes from Saposhnikovia divaricata, assembly GCA_036435485.1. Lineage (NCBI taxonomy): Eukaryota > Viridiplantae > Streptophyta > Magnoliopsida > Apiales > Apiaceae > Saposhnikovia > Saposhnikovia divaricata. The sequence continues at coordinate 127,650,306 of CM071594.1, read as the reverse complement.
AAGAAGTTTAGACCCATGGATGATAAATCTCAATCAATTGAAGCATTATTTGATGATCTTCAATCTTGTGAGAAAGGTAATTTTGTATTATTATTATTATTATTATGTGTAAATGCTTGTCCACCCTTTTCTTCAATGATTATATGTTTGATGTTTAATTTCAGATATGGATGCTAGCATCTTTGAAGAAATGCAATTAGAGTTGCTTAGTAAATCATACAAATCACGTGAAGATCTAATCAATGCAGTTAGAATTTTTTACTTGGAACATGGGTATGCTTTATCTATCAAGTTTTCTAGAAAAGAAAAGTATCTTGTTCTTGGTTGTGATAGAGGAGGTTGTTATCGCAATAAGTTAAATATTTCTCCTGAAGATCGAAAGAGAAAATCAGGATCTCGACTTATCAATTGTCCATTTGAACTTCGTGGTAAGAAAGAACTTGATGGATTTTGGATACTTCAGATGAGAAATAGTTCACCCAATCATGAACCGTCATCTGATATGTCTGGGCATCCATCATGTCGTCAATTATCAAAAGAACAAATTTTGGTTATTGAAAGACTGACAAGGGCTGGGGTGCAAACTCGTCAAATTCTTTCTGCACTACGACAAGAGAATGTTAATACGAAAGCTGTTTCTCGGACTATCTCAAATATGAAGTTCAAACTGAAGAAAGAGAGGTTAGATGGTCGAACCCCTATCCAAGCCTTGTTTGATGAACTTGGTCGAGGTAATTTCATTTATGACGTTGCTCACCATGATAATGGTAAGATTAAACGTTTATTCTTTTCTCATCCAATCATAATTACACTTACTAAGAGTTATCCAACTATTTTTGTTATGGACTGTACTTACAAGACAAATAGATATAAGATGCCACTACTTGATATAGTCGGGATGTCAAGTTTCAACACTTCTTTTTATTCATGTTTTGCTTTTTTAGAGAGTGAGAAGTGTGATGATTATATTTGGGCTTTGGAGAGATTTAAAGGTATTCTTGAACCCGGTTGTCAACCTTCTGTGATTGTGTCTGATAGGGAATTAGTGTCTGATAGGGAATTAGCGCTCATGAATGCAGTTGAAGTTGTCTTCCCAAGAGCTGTGAATTTTTTATGTGTGTGGAATATTGAGAAAAATATCTTGGCGAAATGTAAAGGCCATTTTGAGAAGCAACAAGATTGGGAGGTGTTCTTGTCTGATTGGAACGCAGTGATATATTCGCAAACTGAAGAGGAGTATGTGGAAACATGGTCCAAATTTGAACTTGCATATAAGGAGAAAGAAATTGCTACAAGATACATACAATGTACATGGCTTCCACACAAAGAGAGATTTATACATGCATGGACTGAAAAGTGTACACACTTTCAGAGTCATGATTCATCTAGAGCGGAAGGTGCACATGCCAAATTGAAACAATATTTGCTTATTTCGACCGGAGATTTTCAAAAAGTGAAAGACAAAATTTGTTTAGCAATTGAAAATGACTTTCAGGAGATTAAAGCACGACTTGCAAGTGAGCATATTCGGACTCTTCATGAGTGTAACATTGTGCTATTTAGAGAACTAAACACTCGAGTATCGCAATTTGCACTAAAGGAGTTGTACAAACAATGGGAGTTAGTGAAATTTGAAAAGATGAGGCCTATATGCACCGGTCAATTTCAAAAAGTTATGGGTCTCCCTTGTGCACACATGTTGAATGGTTGGAAAGATAAAAGTATACCTATTGATGCTATACATTCTCAATGGAGGATTGATAACAGACAACTTATTATTTTTAGTGGTAAGACGAATTCTAATGATTTGAAACTCAAGGAATTACTTGGTGACTTCGAAAACAAATGAATGGCCTCTTACTCAAAAAGGTAATGCTTTGAATATAATATCTCAACTTGTTGATGGGCATCCTTCCAAAATACTTGAACCAGATATTGTGCCACATAAAGGAAGACCGCAAGGATCAAAGAACAAAAAAGATGATACTTCAACCAAAAGAAATCCATCAGAATTTGAGTTTGCTGAAAGTACGAGAAGATGTAGTCGTTGTGGCATAACAGGACATAACATTCGATCATGTCGAGGCCAAAGTACTACTGTGGAGTTCATGGACTGTTATTCTCCATGTATAATAGATGGAAGAAACATTGGCTCAAACTCTTCTGTAAGTCACTCATACCTATTATTATACATATAAGTTTACATTTTTTGCCGAGTCATTTGTTACTCATAATTTTCTGTTTTATTTTTGGTATCAATCCCAGAATGGGGCAGCAGACATGGCCTTTTTTGATTTCTAAAGATTGGATCATAATTGTGGAAGTATGGTTATTGTTGAGTAAACTATTCTTACTTTTGAAATAGTTTCGGTCAAGAAATGACTTTAAGTGATGTTAACTATTTTTGTTGTAATGACTTTTAGACTACTTATTTGTAATTATTTTGAGACTGATGATAGTTGCTCTGGAAGTTAAAATCTATGGATATTTTTGTCTTTTCAGAAAAAATTGCTCTGGAATTTAAATAGTAGCTTGGAGGTAACATTTTCCTATGAATTTAGTATGTTATAAGTTTAGAACACTATACACGTACATGTAATTAAGATCACTATATTGAACTACATGTCTACATTAATAAATCCTACCACATTTGCATGCAGAGTAAAATTTGATGGGATTCTTTGTATTTGTTCAGCCAACCTATAACAAAACAAAGAATAAGAAGCAAGTTATATGAAATTTAGAGAATATGTTATTAGTACGTAATACGTATAAAGCCTATACACATCTATATGACATGATATTACGGTTTATTCATCTATCTAGCTATCTTTACATATTTTCGACATTTTAATTCGACATAGAAATGTTCTTTTTATAAATTCCAATAATCTTTATTTATAAATTGAAAATAATAAAATTAGCTTAGAAGATTGTGAACCGCGTTAGCTCACCTCCCACTTATCCTTCCCCATTATAAATTCGAATAATCTTTTAATATAACTTGTCTTTCATATAAGTTTGCACTCTTCCCCTCTATAAATTTGAACAACTATTCTACTTCAAATATGTTTTAAAAAAATTTATTTATTATTATTTTAAATTGTAGAATTCTAAAAATTAAAAAAATATAGATTGAAACGATATTAGAGACACCCCACCTAACCTCCATATCCTCCTTTATATATACTAGCCTATAACCCATGCAAAGCACGGCCAATCATAAATTATTATTATGAATTAATATATTAATTATTTGATTAAATATAAAATTTAATTGATTTAATAAATTATTAATTTTAAATTTACATATGTTGCGTACTTAATTTCACGACATAAATAAATAACATTAATTTTAATTTCATGATTTTTTAAAAAAATTATTTAGTGTAACCTAAAATCGTAGAAGAAAAAATCGTAGGAAGAAGTGTGTGTGGGCGATGATTTTAATCGGATATAATTGAAAACGTTTAAAATTCTATAAAACATGTGCTTTTTATATTTTTAATAAATTATATATAATTAACTGAATTTGGAATTTTTAAGACATTTTTTTTAATTTTTAAAATATATTTTTGTGCCTTGTCGATAAATTTTGTTGTTTATAATAAATAAATTAATATTTTTAATATATTTATTTTAACTTGTTTTTTTAAGAAGGTGTTAATAATTTTTTTGTAAGTCGTTAACCAACCAACCAACTAACCAAATATACATTGTTTTGCTTATAATAGTATAGTATACATAGATTTTTTGTTTATAATAAATAAATTAATATTTTTAATATAATTTTTTAACTTGTTATTTTTAGGAAGGTGTTAACAATTTTTTTGGAAGGCGTTAACCAACCAACCAACTAACCAAATATTCATTGTTTTGCTTATACTAGTATAGTTTATGAATTAATATATTAATTATTTGATTTAATATAAAATTTTAATTGTTTTAATAAATTTTATTATTAAATTTAAATTTACATATGTTGCGTACTTAATTTCATGATATAAATAAATAACATTAATTTTAATTTCATAATTTTTTAAAAAAATTATTTAGTGTAACCTAAAATCGTAGAAGAAAGAACCGTAGGAAGAAGTGTGTGTTGGCGATGATTCTAATCGGATATAATTGAAAACGTTTATAATTCTATAAAACATGTGCTTTTTATATTTTTAATAAATTATATATAATTTAACTGAATTTGGAATTTTTAACACATTTTTTTAATTTTTCAAAATATGTTTTTTTGCCTTGTTAGTAAATTTTGTTGTTTATAATAAAAAAATTAATATTTTTAATAAAAAAATTTTTATTTTTTATTTTTAGGAAGGTGTTAATAATTTTTTTAGAAGTCGTTAACCAACCAACCAACTAACCAAATATACCTTGTTTTGCTTATAATAATATAGTATGGATAGATTTGTTGTTTCTAATAAATAAATTAATATTTTTAATATAATTTTTTAACTTGTTATTTTTAGGAAGGTGTTAATAATTTTTTTGGAAGGCATTAACCAACCAACCGACTAGCTAAATATACCTTGTTTTGCTTATAATAGTATACTAGCTTATAACCCGTGCGAAGCACGGGTTTCTTTTGATAGGTTATAAAATTTATTTAACATTATAATTATCTTTTTATATAATCCTTATTTTTAATAATTTTTTAATTTTAATTTAATATAAATTTATATAATGAAATGCATGGTTTAAATTTTATTTTGTAAAATTCTAAATTAAAAATGTCGTTGACGGGTTCGAAATTTGAATTTTTAGTAAATTAATTTAATCATATAATATATCTTATTATTAGATCTAACGATTGTTATTTATTAATAAAAATAATGATTTGTATATATGGTGAGATATTTTTGGGTGTATTTTAGTGATCGCAAGATTAATTTTAAATTAAAAAGTACCCCATGTTTTAATTACAAAAATTACTACTAAAAATAATTATGGAAAGATATGGTGTGATATTTTGGATATATATAATTAGAAGCAGGCTTTAGAGATGGAGAGAAAACACGCAAACAGAGGTGGGGTTTTTCAAATTTCAAATGGAGGAAGGCTTGGGGATAATGATCGGAGTGGTTATAGTGTAAAAAAGAATGGTGGAAGGAATACTTTGAAGAGAGATGGCGAACTCTTACTAAGGGATTTCATTGAAGGTAATGAAGCTATGGTGGATGGAGAGATAATGGGTAGGTTTCGTTCAGGGGATAAACAAGCAATAACGGAAGCGTTGAATCAGATCCATTGGAGGAGCTTAAGGTTGAATAAAACAGAGAAAGAGTCGGGAGAGATGGTAAATGATAAGGGAGAAATGGTTCTCAAAACAAATAAATCTTTTGCTGAAGTGGTGAAAACTAAGATTGATTCCAAGACAATGATGTATACGGAGGAGTGGACTAAGGTTCAAAGGAAAAAGAATAGGGAGAAGGGGCATATTAAATCTGATGAGTGTACTATTTTTATGGTAAATATACCCTTTGAGGCAACTTCAAAAGGGTTATGGGAGTTTTTCAAATCTTGTGGTAAAATCAAAGACATAATTTTACCAAGGAAAAGGGATAGGAATGGAAAGCGATTTGGATTCATTAAGGTTGCTCATGAGGATGAAGCCGGTTTGATTATTAACAATGCCAAAGAGAAAGGGGGTTTAGCAAATAAAATAGCAATGAGTATAAATAAAATTATAAGGGTAGTAGAAAAAGAGACCATTAGGGAGCCAAGTAAAGGAGAAGTCACTAATTCCGGGAGCAAAGAGCAAGTGGATGACTGCAGCAAGAAGATGTTTGAATATACGGAAGCTGCAATTGATGAGGATGTGGAGGCTGGTCTTTTCAAAACTTTAGTGGGAATTACTTGGTTGACGGAATCTTCTGAGAGTTTACAAGAAAAGGTTGAGGAACTAGGATTTAAAAACATCAAGGTTGTTGGTCTAACTGAAAGGAAATATCTGCTTAGGAATGAAAATGAGGGGGATTGGAAGAATTTGGATTTTAAAATCTTCTCGAAATGGTTCTCGGTAATTAGGAAGTTTAAAGAAGAAGATTTAATAGTTCCTAGAACGGCTTGGATTGAATGCACTGGTTTACCAATGATAGCTTGGTTGGAAGAAAATTTAAAAGCTTACTCGGCAAGATTTGGAGAATGGGTGACTTGGTCATATCAAAGGGATGATAGTAACACTTTCTTCAACCCTGTAATTTGCATTCAGACTGTTCATATGGGGAAAATAAATGAATCTTTGAAAATTCTTGTAAAAGGAAAGAATTTGATGATAAGTTTTAAGGAGATAGATAGTATTGAAGATTTTTTGGAGAAGTTAGAATCTAAAAGAGTTGATGAAGTTTCTACTGAGGAGGGAAAGTGTGATAACTCTGGCAATTCATATAGATCTTCCTGTCATCATAAGAAGAGTGGTGAGCGTAATATAGAGGTAATGGAGAATATTGATGAAGTGGTAATTGAGAAAAATGATACTAAGCAGGTGGATTCTTTGACATCTAGGATTCAGGAGCCTGAAGCAAATGTTAACAATAAGGCTTTGGTAATTGTAAGTAACCCAGCCTGTTTGAATAATACGGTTAATGAGAGTTTCTTGAAGGTTCAAGGGAGTGGTGTTGAATCTTCTTTGATTTCGGGTACTATGGATGATGAAGAAGATCAAAGTTTGCAGAGAAGCTCTCAAGTTTCTCTATGCAACAATGTTGGAAAAATGAATATGGGTGGCAGGAGAGGTAGGCCAAGGAAAAGAACAAGGATGATCAAAAATCCGTTTGATTTGGGTCTAAACAAAAAGAAGATAGGGAGTGGCATTGTTACAAAAAAGAATTCTGAAAAGAGGAATAAAGGAGATGGAAGAAAAGGTAATAAGATTAAAGGAGATGAAAAAAAAGGTAACAAGATTCTTAAAAGTTTAGAAGGGGATTTGATTCAGGTTGACAATAAGCAGCAGGAGGTGGACTCAATTTTGGAATGTGCTGAGAACTTGGGACTATCAGTTGTCAATGATATAACTGGTACCAAAAAGGTGATTGGGGATATGTTAAGCAAAGGTGACCTTTAATCCTTTGCATATAAGATGTATTATTATCATAGTAAATATAGTATTGTTTAAAAATTGTTTTATGGATAGCACAATATTATCCTGGAATATAAGAGGTTTGGGTAGTAAAGGGGCTTGTAGATTTATTAGGGAGACTGTCAGAGACAATAAGGTTAACATTATTTGTTTGCAAGAGACACTGTGTGATTCATGGAGTTATTGGCTTAAGAATGCAATCTGGGATATAGAGTCTCATGGATGGTATATTCAAGACTCTAAAGGACACTCAGGTGGTTTATTAATATCATGGGATAAAAAAGTTTTTCATGGTTTGGGGTTAGCTCAAGAGGATGGTTGGTTGTGGGTTCAATTGGAGTGTATCATTTCAAAAAGCAGATTTAATGTGGTCAATGTATATGCACCTCAAAGCTCTCAGGGGAAAATTTTGCCATGGGATAGGCTGAGTCTGTTAGTTTCATTGGTGAATAACGAGCCTATGTGTTTGGTCGGTGATTTTAACTGTATTAGATGGGAGGATGAGGTGGCTAATTGTTTATATAGGAAGAAGGACTCTGCTTGTTTCAACAAGTTCATTTCCAATCAAAACTTGCAGGATGTTCTTATGTCAAATGCAAAGTTTACATGGGTTGGTCCTAAAGGAAAAAAGAGCAGGCTGGATAGGGTACTAGTCAACTCAGAGTGGTTTGGTAGAGGGGAATGGAGTCTGCTAGCATTACATAGAAAGAAGTCAGACCATAAAAGGTTGGTTTTTAAAAGAGTTGTTGTTAACTGGGGGCCTAAACCAATGAAAGTATTCAATTGTTGGTTAAAGGAAGATTCTTTATTGGGGTTGTTGGACACTTATTGGGCACAAAATGCTACTGAGAAAACGAATGTTCAATTAAGATTGAAGGAGGTGAAAAGGATTATTAAAGGGTGGGCAGTTAATTTAAAGGATAAGACTCATAGAAGAATCGAAGAATTGGAGAAGTCATTGGATAATGACAGTCTAAAGTGTGACAACATTGAGACAGAGATGGTTTGTAGGAAGGAGCTAGAGCATCTATATGATCTTAGAGATGATACGCTTAGACAAAAAGCTAGACTAAATTGGCAAATCCAAGGTGATCGTAACACAAAATTTTTTCATCAAGCCATACAAAAAAGGAGAAGCAGGAATACGATTCACAAGATTTTGTATGGTGCAAGGATGACTAATGAACCTAGTCAAATCAAAGATGCTTTCTTCCATCATTTTAAATATTGGTTTGATGAAAAGCAACAAACTAGAGTTTTTGAGATAGGTCAGATGGAAACTGCCAAAATTACAGAATGTGAGGCAAAATGGCTAGAAAGAGAGTTTTCACTTGAAGAAATTGAAAGTGTGCTTAATAGCTCGGTGAATGACAAGGCGCCAGGCCCTGATGGGTTTAATATGGGATGCTTGAAAGCCTTGTGGAAGCATTTAAAGGAAGGAGTTGCTAAATGTTTTGAGTATTTTACTGAGCATCTATCTTTTCCTCCAGGATTCAATTCATCCTTTATCGCACTCATTCCTAAAAAGAAAAGCCCTGAGTTGGTTTCAGATTTTAGACCTATAAGTTTGATTAATAGTACAGCAAAGCTATTCACGAAGGTGTTGGCTCAAAGATTAGGGGAGGTGATTGGTAAAATTGTGGGAATGAATCAATTTGCGTTTATCAAAGGTAGACAAGCCTCTGAGAGCATTTTGATTGCTATCGAAGCTATTCACTATCTAAGGAATTCGAAAAGAAAAGATTTGATTCTTAAGCTGGATTTCGAAAAGGCGTTCGATTCAGTAAATTGGAGCTTTCTTTTAAAACTGCTAAAGGTGATGGGTTTTGGTGACAAATGGATTTCGTGGATAAGGGCTTATCTTGATTCGATGAGAATATCGGTACTTGTGAATGGATCACCGTCTAAAGAATTTTCACCTAAAAGAGGCCTAAGACAAGGTGATCCACTTTCACCTTTATTCTACAACATTGTGGCAGAGGTACTGAATTTAATGATCAAGAAAGCAAGTTCAAAAGGTATGTTTAAAGGTATTGTTCTGGATGGAACATCCGAACAGTTGACACATTTGCAATTTGCTGATGATACATTGTTATTCTTAGAGGGTTCTATTGAGTCTGTTGTTGCTGTTAAGCGTGTTTTGCAATGTTTTCAATTGCTCACTGGATTGAAAATCAATTTCAACAAAAGCAGCTTATTCTCCTGTGATAAAAACTCCAGCCTAGTCAAGGAAGGTGCTAAGCTGTTGGGTTGTTCAGTTGGTTCATGGCCTTTAATTTATCTAGGAGCTCCTTTAGGTGTTTCTGCTCGAAGAAAGGTGTTTTGGAAGCCATTGCTTAAGAAGTTTGACAGTAAATTAGCAAATTGGAAATGTTCTTCTCTTAACAAAGCTGGTAGGCTTGTCCTTCTTAAATCTACTTTGGATAGTCTACCGGTGTATTGGTTTAATTTGTTTAAAGTTCCTAAGGGAGTTTGTGCAGAGATTGAGAAGATAAGGTGCAATTTCTTTTGGGGTCATCAGGGTATTAACAGGAAGATGCATTATCTAAGATGGAAGAAGATTACACAACCGAAAAGAAATGGAGGACTTGGACTTTCAGATATTTCCAAGAAGAACATTTCTCTACTTGGGAAATGGCATTGGAAATGGTACAAAGACAGAGATAAATTGTGGAACAAATGGGTTAGATCAAAATACAAATGCTCAGAGGGTGATACAATAGAGAGGATTACTAATTCAGGTAAGGTGTCTGATTGTTTATCAGGAATAGTAGACATTGCATCTAATACAAATGTAAAGAATTTCTTGGGTCATAACAAGGTATTATTTTGGGAAGATTTGTGGTTTAATGAAGGGATATTGATGACTAAATTCCCAAGGCTATATAAGATTTCTAATCTAAAACACAGTAAGATTAGAGATTTTATAGTCTTGACTGAATGTTATCATATGCATAGTGAGGTTTTTTGGAGTAGACAGCTGAGAAGTTGGGAGTTAGATCAAGTTAACAAGATAATGGAAATATGTTCAAAGATAATTCTGAAGGATGGAAGTGATATTTTAAGATGGGTACCAATGAATAACGAGTACACGGCAGCTAAGAGCTATGCTCTTATAGGTAAAGAAAGTTTTGACAAGGAGGTTAATTGGCAATTCTTATGGAAGATAAAGGTTCCTCCCAAGGTTCAAATCTTTATATGGCAGTACTTTAGTAATTCTCTACCTACGAATAGTTTGTTAGCAAAGAGGACAAGTCCTTTTGGTACGATCTCAAAAAAATGTTTCTGGTGTAAGGTTGAGGAAGAGACTCAATTTCACCTATTCTGGAAATGTGAGATAGCTTTATGGGCCTGGGACTTTGTGTCCAAATGGTGGAGCATCAGAGTGCAAGACTGCCATCATGCTCAAACCAAGAATATTTCTAGAAGTCCAAGTGTAAGAACTGCATGGGAAATTACATGGTCTGCAACCATGTGGACTATCTGGTTGTGTAGAAATCAAGCAATTTTCCAGAACCATAAAATAAGAAGATCAGAGCTGAATTTTCTTATTCTTAACAGGTCTCAAGCATGGTGCCAAGCAACAAATCTTATTACAGACTCTCCTGTTTGGAAATCAAATCCTATAGGCCTTATTCTACAATCTAACATTCAGAGGAAGAGAAGTTTGTTAAATAAAAATGCTGATCTCATTGGATATGTTGATGGGGCTTGGAAATTGAAAAGCAACTCTGAGATACAAGCTGGTATTGGAGGATATGTTATTGATTCATGTGGCAATCTGGTTTTTATTTTTTCAGGACCTGTGTCAGCCATTTCGCCTTACAAAGTGAGTTGGAAGCTATATTTTTTGTGATCAATAAAGTTGCCTCAAGTGAATGGAGCAAAAGACAATGCATTCTTTATACAGATTCGTCTGAGGTAATCAAGGAGATTCGAAAATACAAATTTTCTTTTCAAAATCATTGGGATAAATTGATAAAAGATTCACTTTCAAAATCAAACTTTCTGTTCAAAAAAGTGGATAGAATGCTAAATTGTGAAGCAGATAATTTAGCTAAACAAGGAATGAGGAGGAAAAAAATCATTTTTGCATGGTGTTAATAAGATTGGATTGAATTAGGAGATGTGTACTGGGCTTTATGTCTTTGGGCTCAGTTCTTTGACAACCAGACTTAAATCATTTGGGACGATACTGGGACTTGGGGAAGTATTTAATTTATGATAGTTTCAAAAAACCAACAGGCAAGGGGTTTTATTGTGGCTGTATGGAGAATTGTGTAGGCAAGGCAACGAAGAGACTACTTAAGTCTATAAATCAATGTGTTTGGCTATCAGTACCAGCATATAACACAAGAAGGTCTAGGGTTGTAGAGTGCACTAAGATGAATGTGGATGCAGGAGTCCAATGGACGATGCCTCCACTAGGTGTAGTAAAGATTAACGCTCATGGGTTCTTCTCAGATCAACCTCTACCAAATGGTAACAGAACAGGGATTGGTTTTGTTTTTAGAGATAATACAGGTCGTATACTTAGAATGGTGGGAGGGTCAATCGGTATACAAGAAGAGAGAATCAATGAGCTTTATGCAATGCTGATGGCGCTAAGAAGAGCTTTCTGGGAAAGTCGAAATGATTTGATTCTTGAGACAGATAATGCAGCAGCGTATTGGGAATGGACTTTTGTGAATATGGATGGAGTGATTCCGGAACATAGATACGTGGTTAATCAGTTGGAACAGAGGAAAGCCGATAGGAATCTCAGATTGGAAGTGCGTGCGATACCTCAGGAATCAAACTTGTTGGCAAGATACTTGGCTCGTTATGGAGCAAACAACTATGATCATTTAGTGGTGTTCGAAGCTCCTTTTGGAAGAATTAGAGAACTCTGGACGAATGATATGGGGTTAGGTCCTTTGGGTGAACAATTTCAGGAAATTTGGGAAGAAGATTTGAATGCCGAGGACGAAGAAGAAATTGTGGAGCAGATGGAAGACAACTAGGACTCAAGAATCGGTTAATGTTTTGCTGCTCTGTGTTATAGCCGAGTAGATAAACCTAGTGTCTGCACTTCGTTTTACCATCTAAGTTAGCCAGTCATAAGATTTAAGTCTTGAAGAAGCTCTAGTTGTCTGAGTAGGAGGTCATGTCTCTGGTGGTTTATGATTGATTGTATTGTGGTGGTGTTTTATTATATAATATATGTTCCTTTGCTTTTAAAAAAAATATTTTGGATATATATTAATTATTGTAATATTAGTTTTAAATTAAATGGTAAAGTGTTTTAATTAGAAGTAAAATCTTTAGAAAAAATGAATAATTGAGTTGTTGGAGCAGAAAAAAGAGTCCAAGTAGAAGTGGATGAAGGAATTTTAATCAGAATATAATTACGTTAACAATAGTAATTAGCTTTTTGAGTTATTTTTGAAATTTAATTATTTATTTTAATAATTATGACAACCAAACCGAAAACCAAAACTTAGGATAACCAAACCGAAAACCAAATGCGAAGCACGGGTTTCTTTTGATAGAAAAATTTATTTAACATTATAATTATGTTTTTATATAATCCTTATTTTTAATAATTTTTTAATTTTAATTTAATATAAATTTATATAATGAAATGCATGGTTTAAAATTTATTTTGTAAAATTCTAAATTAAAAATGTCATTGACGGGTTCGAACTTTGAATTTTTAGTAAATTAATTTAATCATATAATATATCTTATTATTAGATCTAACGATTGTTATTTATTAATAAAAATAATGATTTGTATATATGGTGAGATATTTTTGGGTGTATATTAGTGATCTCAAGATTAATTTTAAATTAAAAAGTACTCCATGTTTTAATTACAAAAATTACTACTAAAAATAATTACGGAAAGATATGGTGTGATGTTTTGGATATATATTAATTATTGTAATATTAGTTTTAAATTAAATGGTAGAGTGTTTTAATTAGAAGTAAAATCTTTAGAAAAAATGAATAATTGAGTTGTTGGAGCAGAAAAAAGAGTCCAAGTAGAAGTGGATGAAGGAATTTTAATCAGAATATAACTACTTTAACATTAGTAATTAGCTTTTTGAGTTGTTTTTGTAATTTAATTATTTATTTTAATAATTAGGATAACCAAACCGAAAACCAAAACTTAGGATAACCAAACCGAAAACCAAAACTTTCATTGTTTCGACTTTAATATAATAACTAGCTTATAACCCGTGCGAAGCACGGGTTTCTTTTGGTAGGTTATAAAATTTATTTAACATTATAATTATGTTTTTATATAATCCTTATTTTTAATTTTTTTTAATTTTAATTTAATATAAATTTATATAATGAAATGCATGGTTTAAATTTTATTTTGTAAAATTCTAAATTAAAAATGTTGTTGACGGGTTCGAACTTTGAATTTTTAGTAAATTAATTTAATCATATAATATATCTTATTATTAGATCTAACGATTGTTATTTATTAATAAAAATAATGATTTGTATATATATTTTTGGGTGTATATTAGTGATCGCAAGATTAATTTTAAATTAAAAAGTACTCCATGTTTTAATTACAAAAATTACTACTAAAAATAATTACGGAAAGATATTGTGTGATATTTTGGATATATATTAATTATTGTAATATTAGTTTTAAATTAAATGGTAAAGTGTTTTAATTAGAAGTAAAATCTTTAGAAAAAATGAATAATTGAGTATTAATTATTGTAATATTAGTTTTAAATTAAATGGTAAAGTGTTTTAATTAGAAGTAAAATCTTTAGAAAAAATGAATAATTGAGTTGTTGAAGCAGAAAAAAGAGTCCAAGTAGAAGTGGATGAAGGAATTTTAATCAGAATATAATTATGTTAACATTAGTAATTAGCTTTTTGAGTTGTTTTTATAATTTAATTATTTATTTTAATAATTAGGATAACCAAACCGAAAACCAAAATTTAGGATAACCAAACCGAAAACCAAAACTTTCAATGTTTCGGCTTTAATATAATAGTATAGATTTAACATTATAATTATTTTTTATATAATCCTTATTTTTAATAATTTTTTAATTTTAATTTAATATAAATTTATATAATGAAATGCACGGTTTAAATTTTATTTTGTAAAATTCTAAATTAAAAATGTCTTTGACGGGTTCAACTTTGAATTTTTAGTAAATTAATTTAATCATATAATGTATCTTATTATTAGATCTAAGGATTGTTATTTATTAATAAAAATAATGATTTGTATATATGGTGAGATATTTTTGGGTGTATATTAGTGATCGCATGATTAATTCTAAATTAAAAAGTACTCCATGTTTTAATTACAAAAATTACTACTAAAAATAATTACGGAAAGATAGTGTGTGATATTTTGGATATATATTAATTATTGTAATATTAGTTTTAAATTAATTGGTAAAGTGTTTTAATTAGAAGTAAAATCTTTAGAAAAAATGAATAATTGAGTATTAATTATTGTAATATTAGTTTTAAATTAAATGGTAAAGTGTTTTAATTAGAAGTAAAATCTTTAGAAAAAATGAATAATTGAGTTGTTGAAGCAGAAAAAAGAGTCCAAGTAGAAGTGGATGAAGGAATTTTAATCAGAATATAATTGCGTTAACATTAGTAATTAGTTTTTTGAGTTGTTTTTATAATTTAATTAATTATTTTAATAATTAGGATAACCAAACCGAAAACCAAAATTTAGGATAACCAAACCGAAAACCAAAACTTTCAATGTTTCGGCTTTAATATAATAGTATAGATTTAACATTATAATCATGTTTTTATATAATCCTTATTTTTAATAATTTTTTAATTTTAATTTAATATAAATTTGTATAATGAAATGCATGGTTTAAATTTTATTTTGTAAAATTCTAAATTAAAAATGTCTTTCACGGGTTCAACTTTGAATTTTTAGTAAATTAATTTAATCATATAATATATCTTATTATTAGATCTAAGGATTGTTATTTATTAATAAAAATAATGATTTGTATATATGGTTAGATATTTTTGGGTGTATATTAGTGATCGCAAGATTAATTTTAAATTAAAAAGTACTCCATGTTTTAATTACAAAAATTACTACTAAAAATAATTACGGAAAGATAGTGTGTGATATTTTGGATATATATTAATTATTGTAATATTAGTTTTAAATTAATTGGTAAAGTGTTTTAATTAGAAGTAAAATCTTTAGAAAAAATGAATAATTGAGTGTTAATTATTGTAATATTAGTTTTAAATTAAATGGTAAGGTGTTTTAATTAGAAGTAAAATCTTTAGGAAAAATGAATAATTGAGTTGTTGAAGCAGAAAAAAGAGTCCAAGTAGAAGTGGATGAAGGAATTTAATCAGAATATAATTATGTTAACATTAGTAATTAGCTTTTTGAGTTATTTTTATAATTTAATTATTTATTTTAATAATTAGGATAACCAAACCGAAAACCAAAACTTTCAATGTTTCGGCTTTAATATAATAGTATAGATTTAACATTATAATTATGTTTTTATATAATCCTTATTTTTAATAATTTTTTAATTTTAATTTAATATAAATTTATATAATGAAATGCATGGTTTAAATTTTATTTTGTAAAATTCTAAATTAAAAATGTCTTTGACGGGTTCAACTTTGAATTTTTAGTAAATTAATTTAATCATATAATGTATCTTATTATTAGATCTAAGGATTGTTATTTATTACTAAAAATAATGATTTGTATATATTGTGAGATATTTTTGGGTGTATATTAGTGATCGCAAGATTAATTTTAAATTAAAAAGTACTCCATGTTTTAATTACAAAAATTACTACTAAAAATAATTACGGAAAGATAGTGTGTGATATTTTGGATATATATTAATTAATGTAATATTAGTTTTAAATTAATTGGTAAAGTGTTTTAATTAGAAGTAAAATATTTAGAAAAAATGAATAATTGAGTATTAATTATTGTAATATTAGTTTTAAATTAAATGGTAAAGTGTTTTAATTAGAAGTAAAATCTTTAGAAAAAATGAATAATTGAGTTGTTGGAGCAGAAAAAAGAGTCCAAGTAGAAGTGGATGAAGGAATTTTAATCAGAATATAATTACGTTAACATTAGTAATTAGTTTTTTGAGTTGTTTTTATAATTTAATTATTTATTTTAATAATTAGGATAACCAAACCGAAAACCAAAATTTAGGATAACCAAACCGAAAACCAAAACTTTCAATGTTTCGGTTTTAATATAATAGTATAGATAGGTTATAAAATTTATTTAACATTATAATTATGTTTTTATATTATCCTTATTTTTAATAATTTTTTAATTTCAATTTAATATAAATTTATATAATTATATGCATGGTTTGAAATTTATTTTGTAAAATTCTAAATTAAAAATGACGTTGACGGGTTTTAACTTTGAATTTTTAGTAAATTAATCATATAATATATCTTATTAATAGATCTAACGATTCTTATTTATTACTAAAAATAATGATTTGAATATATGGTGAGATATTTTTGGGTGTATATTAGTTATCGCAAGATTAATTTTAAATTAAAAAGTAACTTGTTTTAATTACAAAAATTACTACTAAAATAATTACGGAAAGATATGGTGTGATATTTTGGATATATATTAATTATTGTAATATTAGTTTTAAATTAAATGGTAAAGTGTTTCAATTAGAAGTAAAATCTTTAGAAAAAATGGGTAATTGAGTTGTTGGAGCTGAAAAAAGAGTCCAAGTAGAAGCTCAATATGGATAAAGGAATTTTAATCTGAATATAATTACGTTAACCTTAGTAATTAGCTTTTTAAGTTATTTTTATAATTTAATTATCTGTGAAAACCAAAATAAATGGGATAACCAAACCGAAAACCAAAACTTTCAATGTTTCGGCTTTAATATAATAGTATATATATATATAGTTGCACTCCATAACAAACACCTTATATAACAAACACAAACAATAAAGAACACCTCATATTTATTCTAATATAAGAGTTCCGTCATGGCACCCAATATAAAAAGTTGTTATTTTTTTACCCTCTATACATCCAGCAAAAAAAATTAAAAAAATTTACTGCTCACGATGACGTCACTGATGAAATTTTGATATTTAATCTGAAAATAATTTGCGTAACCATAACTCATTTTATATGAAATTATTCAAACTTCTGGCAAGTAACCACCAACTCGCGACTAAGTAGTCCAATTTAAAAAAAAATTACATATTTTATGTAAATAAATTTTGGTTTCATATAAAAATCTATAATAATAAATATTTATCTATTTTAATATTTTCTTGATAAGTAGTCAAACTAATAATACATATTTATATAATATATTTTTGGCCAAAATATTAGAAAATGTTAGGTCATATCAGTATTGCAATACTTTCAATTTTAAATCTTTTTCTCAATAACTAAGATATAAAAGATTCAGCCTTAGTAATTATAGAAATTACTAAATAAATATTTTTATCTATTTTGAAAGTTGTTAGTTTTAGGAAATATAAAATAGTTTTCTAAAAGCTTGACTCATAAATGACAATTAGTTTGATTTATATGTTGTCTTGACTTTGACAACATCGTTAACCACTCTATCATATGTGAGTTTGTTAAACTGACTTGCAAAAGGGGTTGAATACAAATACGATTAATCTTGTCTGATTTTTGCTTAAGTAGATAAATCAAAAACATACGAATGAATCTAACTATTTGTATTAATAAGATTAAATACAAACTCTAGCAAAGGTGTACAAGTACCTTTAGCAGGTGCTCTCAATATGAATCTCTCTCTCTCTCTCTCTTTCTGTGAAAAACCCTATCTCGAAAGTTAATACAGACTCGCACATATTACGTAGACAATGAGAAAGTATGTATACTAGTCATATCAACTAAAATAGAAAGTAATAATCAACACAAGTGATCAGGAACAATTTCCTGTCTGCCATAGTTTCCACCATTAGTTTGATTTTTTTTTTCATGCACACTCCTTGCTCACTCCTTGGTGTTATTCTAACACCCGATCCTAAAATGTTGCACTTTCCAATTTCTGCAGCATAAAGTTCATCAGGGTCTAAAGTATTCCCTGAAATTATGTGGACTCTGAAATCCTCCAGTCCTTGATTACATAGTCCCCGATCAAATCATGTAGATATTGATCTGCAGTTACTCAATCACCTGTTTGTTCCAAAACTATTCTAAGTGCTAAACTCTTTATAAGATCAGGATTAATACAAGAAGTGCACTGTTATTCTATTCTATACATCAACAACTTATGAATTTTTGCTAACAAAGTTTTTCTAAAATGTATCCAGATAAACAAATTATTTACAAGAAAAACAATCTATAGACATTCAATTTGTAGTTTTATCTTGTAGATTTGTAGGATATGACAAAATGCATGCAATATCGGTACAAGCTATTACTGAAACAACTATCACCATTTGAATTAAAGCTATCTGTCAAATTATTATTTTCATATCATTTTTCCATCAACTTTGTTGTCTAAAGTTGGAGAACGTTATGTCCATAAATTGTACTATCATGAAATAGCATGATGCTATCCAGACTACCGCCAAACATTCTGTCAGGATTATCAAATGTACTATCAACAACCATACTATCATGAACTTCTAGTGCCAAGGTTTACTATCAATTTGTAATCATGTGGTTAGAATCGTCAACTATACCATACTGTCAAATGCTTGCATGATAATATGTTTTAAATTATACTATCATACTTGTATTTTCTTGAGGCATGAGCACTTATATGAATTACTTTGAAGGAATACATTGTTCTTTTTTGTTTTGACAATAACAACATTAGAGCTTACTATCACTATTTAGATTAGATATTATAAGAAACATATATTAGGTGTGACAATAAATTTCACTTAATTTTTTTAAGATTAATATAATTATTACGTAGTTAAGTTATCTAAGCAATCACACAATGTTTAACAAATGTTTAACAGAAAAAATGATATAAATATCACAGTATTAATGTAAGTTGTTTAATATATGAATATGTGAGTTTAATACTCTAAATAGTTATTAAAATACATATTATCATAATATGTACCACATTATAAATTCATAAATGTGTAGAAAATGTAAGTAATTCATATTTCACTAACATAAATATCACTTCTCGTTCATTTATTTAATGGTTTCTTGATAAACTAATTAACTGCCTTTATGTATATGATATATTTATACATATGATCAGTTTTCACATAAAATCACCTTAACATTAAAACCTTGGAAATATTTTGCATTTTATATGTAATGTTGTAAAACATAATATATTTTTATATTTTTTTAATAAATATTTTTTCCATAATCTTATTTATAAACATATTATAAAAGTGAAGTATAAGTTGTGTCATGTATAATTTCCTAAACAAATATGCAATATCATTCATTACTACCGATATTCGTCATAAATTCTTATTTGAATCCGACCATTTATGTATACATATGTATACATGAGCGCGTTTCAGTGAGAACCCACATTATCATGAGATAGGAGAACTAATCTTAATCATTCGCTCGAGTTTTTGATCTTCATCTTCCACCACCTGCTTCATACTTCAACCACCACCTCCGACGATCTACAAATCACCACATCATACTAAAATCAACACCTATCACCATCGAAAAACCATAAACATCGTGCCAAAACTGTTAGTATTTATGCTCTAGAGAAAATAATTTGATGTTTTAGGGAAAATATTTTTTTATACGTATTATGTTTTATTTATTATAAATTATACATTTATTATGTCTTTATTTACTGCGTTATAAATGTCAGCATAGTAAATATCATTGGAATTATGAAACGTATTACATATCTTTAAGTATGTGACTTAAAATGAGATTATATGAATAGTATCTTTATTCCTAAATATCCCTAGTCGAGTGTTATTATTTAAGGACAATAATATTGCATTGAGACTAGTATGCTTGTTGACTGATAACTACATCTCATTGGTCATAGGTATGGTGATACTAAAGTCAAAGCATAAGTGCATGTAAGAGTACATGGTACTGGATTGATCCACCGTGAGATTCTACATGTTAATAGTGTCATATATAATTCTCACAATGATAAGGGTGTAATGATCATTAGACCTGAAATCATTATATTTCTATATAAGAATTAGTATACTTTGATTACATCAAAAGTTATCTTTATCCGGGTGATGATAAAAGAGGACGTTGGGTACATTATGAATCGTATGAGAAATATGAATGATCTAGATGAGATTTAACCTTCCTAATTTTAGGAGTGATATTATTGGCATCTTGTTTTAATGAGATTATGAAATGCACGATCGTGCTCAAATGTTGATTTGATTTAAAAGTCTATTCATCGATCAAGAAAAGTAAGATTGAATTATGAGGAGATTGACACATTATATGCCGCGAGTTTAATCTATAATATTAAGGTTAAAGGGATTATATTACATGGAACATTATTCACGAAAGAGTTAATCGAATCACTAATTTAATTAATATTACTTGGGTAGCAATGATGCATTACTAGATGGCACTCATTGGTTACAATTTTAATTTGATATTAAAATTGTTGCCAACAAAATAATAATTTACAGGGCCACAAACAAAGAACGCTTGAAGGAGAAATAATTTAAATTATGAATTTAAATTAAATAAGTAATTAATTTAGTCTATTTATAATATTAATTAAGTGCGACTTAATAAAATTATAAATTGGAATTTCAGTTTAAATTAATTATAACTGGATTATGATTAGAAAACTAATTTTCTTCTCTCCAAATATATCTCATTATGGCTGAGTTTATTAAGTGATACAACTTTTACAAAACCCTAACCATTTTGAGAGAAAAAGAAAGATAGAGAGAGAAAAATAGTTTTCGGGTGTTAATACACATCATCCCTTCGAGAACAAGCGCTCGTGTGGATATTATAGAACGTAGATCGCGGAGCGGGATACGTGGTGATTGAAAAAGCTCTGGACTTCCATTAATCTTCCTCTTCTCAATTGTTAAAGCGTTTTAAAGTAAAACACTAATCTCCGAATTAAATATTTTGTTTTCGCATGGATCCTGTAGAGGGTTTCGATTTTGGTTTATTTTACACGTTTTTCCGCTGCGTTTGTGCGCACGAAACCTTACAACCAAAATCACCAGAACTAAATTCCATTTGCGCCACAACAACCGCCATTGATCACATTACAACCATCACCGGCTTCAACACCATCACTCCACCATGATCAATTAATTACCAACATCATCACTATATTTAGATTCACTGCCACCACCTTCATCATTGATCACCATCCTCATCACTGATCACCACCACTGCTTCCTCCACCACCGCTTCCTCCACCACCATCACACCATCATAACCACACCGCGACCATCAGACCAGTTTATCACCAAACCATCACTAACATTTATCACCGTAACACTGGATCAAGACCACTTTTATTATCAACACTAATCACCGTCACTATACACCGCCACTTTACAACACCATCCCAGCCATTCCCAAGAATTGAACAAAAATTACTATTTTTGAATGAAAATCACCGGCCTTGTCGTTACTATCTCTGTATCACAAATACCACCACTACCATTGCCAGATCCAAATTGTTTTGTATGATGTCGTGAAAGAGATGATCGAAGTCAAGTCACACTCACTGGCAAACATCATCCCGTCATCACGAATCTAGAAATCATATTGTATATAAATATATGAACTATATATATATATATATATATATTCATATATATATATATTCATATATGTATGTGTTGTGTGTATATGTGTGTATAAATTAAGAGAGATGAAATAAGTAAATGAGAGGATACGGAATGGAATAAGGTGAAAGAAAGGTAAAAGATGAGAGAAAAAACTTGTGGTCCACATTAAAACAAATAAAGTTTCAGTTCTTATTTTAATAGAAGTTTTCATTTGAGCAATCGTATATATATATATATATATGCATATTTTTATTAAAAGTACAATATTTTAATTTTTAATCATGAATATGTACAATGTATGTGTGAATGTACTTTAATTTGTATTAAGTGTAATATATACATACATATAAATATAAAAACAGTATTAGATTATGAGAGTAGGGAGCCTGAGATATATCTCAAGTAAGTTCCCTGAGATAACTGTTTTTTATATATAAAAATGGGGTGGATATTTTAGTAATTTCAGATATTTTTAATTAGTCCTGCGGGCCCAACAAGATTTAAAGATTATTTTATATGTATCTTAGGAAAAGTTACCTGAGATATATCTCAGGGTCCTTTTTCTCTTAGATTATAACTGTGAATTGAATTCTATTAGCATTTTTCAAAAGTTCGATATTGTCAAATAGGACTAGATATAACCAGAATCATAAAACTCCTTGAAAATCCTAAGTCGAGTATATCACCAAGAAACATAAAGCCCATTGAAAGTTATAAGTCCAGCTCAACCAACTTGGTCTAAATTTTTCTAGAATAGATATGAAATTTTCGTGCTTTTTTAGGCCATTCTATCAAAAACATATGAATCTAGTTATTAATTTTATTTAAAAATCTTGCACTTTTTTTTTGAAAATTAAGGATTTCATTAAGATGAAAAATCAGCTGATAATGTCTCCAACAACAAGCTTGGAGGAGACTCAAAAACAATGAAGCAATTGACCGAAACAGGGACTCTAGACATCAAATGAGCACCCAGATTTGCTTGCTTTTTAACATGACAAAGGGATAAATCTACCCTATGCTTTAGCTGTCGCCTACAGGATTCCAAACAATGCCCTATCTCCAAGTAATAACACGTCTCATTCTTCATAGCCTTGATCGCCAGTTCTGAGTCACTTTCAATAACCACACCTTGCAAACCCAACTCGTCCACCCATTTCAATGCTTCCTGAATACCCCGAGCCTCTGCTTCCAAGACTGACACCTCCCCTTGAATATTCATACTCTTACCTCTCACAAAACCACCAGCTTCATTTCTGATAAGCATACCCACCGAGAATGAGTTTTCACCAATGAATAACGAAGCATCTACGTTTAACTTCAGTTGTCCCATCTCTGGAGGTTTCCATTTTATGATTCTTCCTGCTGTTGTCCTCTCTAAAACCCTGGAGTTTTGAGCTGCTTTCCTGCTCATGGCTGTTTGCCAGTCTATAATCTGATTCCTACTAATATCCATCGCCATTGCTGCCGTTATAATTTTGCCTTCCCAGACTTTTTGATTTCTAGCAAACCAGATTCCCCACAGGACCATAGCAATCCTTTCTACTACCTCTGATTTTTTAGTGTTTATTCTGTCCAGGAGCCAACTAGGCGCAAACTCAACATTTTCCATATTATAAACTAACTCCATTTTTTGCCAACATTCTGCAACAAAACCACAATCAAAGAAGATATGTAAAAGATGTTCTATGTCTCTCTCACACATCGAACATAAAATAGGAAGATCAACACCTCTGCTTCTAAGAAGCTTTCGAACTGGAACATTATTTTGACAAAATCTCCATAAAAACGTTCTAACTTTGTGAGGCAATCTGAGGTTCCAAAGCTTATTCCACGCTTTCGATTCAGGAACAATGTTTGAACCCAAGGTGCTATTAACCCAAAACTGATATCCTGACTTCACCGTGTAACCACCTGTAGTAGTACTAACCCAAGCAACTCTATCCTTCCTACCTTCCTGAGGAATTCCTATTTGACAAATCAGTTGAGCATCGACATGGTGAAAATCTTGCAGAACTTTATTCACGTCCCAGACTTTGCTATTACAACGGAAGTAACTACAAACATTATCATCCCTTGTAACATTCAGATGACTGTCTTCGACACGAAAATCATTATTTCCCTTCAACCATGGATCTTTAAAGATTCTTATATCTTTTCCATCTCCTAAGATCCACCTAAACCCAGCTCGAATTTTCTCTTTGGCCTCCCGTAGACCTGTTCAAATAAAGCTAGACTCAGTTCCTTTATTTACTTGAAGAATGTGTCCATCCGGAAAGTACCTGGCCTTGTACAATCTAGCCACCAGAGATGAAGGATTACGACTGAAATTCCAAATGTGTGTCCCCAAAAGAGCAATATTAAATCCATGCAGATTACGGAAACCCAAACCACCATTATTCTTAGCCATGGCCATTTTATCCCATCCCAACCACCTGACACCTCTGTTGTTGTTCCCACTAGATTTCCACCAATAACCATTAAGTAATCTTTCTATTTCAACACATAACGATTTCAGAATGAGGAAACAGGACATAGCATATGATGGTATAGATTGTGCCACGTTCTTAACCATTATAGTTTTTCCTGCTTTAGATAACATCTTATTATTCCAATCTTGAATCTTATGGCCTACTCTTTCTTTAATGAAATTAAAGACAGACTTCTTTGATCTACCAATGAGGGATGGGAGACCCAAGTATTTACTATCTTTCAAATCATTATGAACTTCTAGAATGTTTTTGATCTTAAGTTGTTTATCCCGTCTTACATTAGCAGAGAAGAAAATACCTGATTTTTGATAATTTATCGCTTGTCCTGAGACGTTTCCATAATCATTCAGAAGAGTTTTGACCGTGTGTGCTTCATTCTCCGTTGCTTTAAAGAATAGGAAGCTATCGTCGGCGAATAAAAGGTGTGTAACCTTGGGAGCGTTCGCTGTGACTTGACAACCATTAATACTTCCTAGAGTAGCTGCTTCTGAGATTTTTTGAGACATGCCTTCAACACAAAACAGAGATAGGTAAGGAGATAGGGGATCTCCTTTCCTAAGTCCCCGACTAGGGATGATAGGACCAACTCTACTCCCATTTAGTAGCACCATGTAACTCACTGTAGATACACATAGCATCATCCAACGAATCCACTTTTCTGAAAAACCCATGTCACTCATTCTTTTCCTGAGGTACGACCATTTCACTCTGTCGTATGCTTTAGAGATATCCAGTTTTAAAGGTACTTCTCCCCCGTGCCCTCTGTCTTTCTCTTCATAAAGTGCAATAACTCAAACGCTACCAACACGTTGTCAGAAATGTTTCTACCTGGGATAAACGCTGATTGGTTCTCAGAGATTAAATTAGGCAGAATAGACTTCAATCTGTTGGCCAGAACCTTAGCCAAAATCTTATAATGAACATTGCATAATGCAATCGGGTGTAAATCAGCCATCTTCTCCACGTTATCCTTCTTCGGTATTAACACCAAAGTCGTGTCATTCAAGTTCGCAGGGAAAGAATACTCAGCTAACCATTCACTACAACATTTGAATATATTCCGACCTAGTAACTCCCAGAAATATTGAAAGAATGCAGGGCTAAATTCATCAGGCCCTGCAGACTTGTCTGGGTGCATTTGACCAACAGCTGTAGAGAACTCCTCAAATCTCAGGTCTGAAACGAGCTTCTCATTTTGTTCCTCTGAAATAAAACCCTCTGTGCTATCCCCCTCCCCTTCATTCTCCTCCACATCAACTGCAAAGATACTCCTATAGTAACTGACTGCCATATCACACATGTCATCATGTTTACTAACCACTTCTCCAATCTCATTTACTAAGTGTGAAATATGGTTTTGTTTCTTTCTTCTCGAAGCTACAGCATGGAAGAACTTGGAATTTATATCTATTTCTGTCAGCCAGAATGCTTTCGCCCGCTGTTTCCACTACAGTTCCTCATGATAAAGCAGATCATCAAGTTTATTCTTCTCTTCAAAGTACTGTTTGATACCCTGATCATCGTTCCTGTCTTTCAAGCCACTAATAGTTTCCTTCAACTTCTTTACTTTATCACGGAATTTGTGAAAAAAAATCTTGCACTTATTCACCATTACTATTTGAAATATAATTAAAAACAATATCATGGGGTAAGATTCGACTCTTCATAGAAAATATTTAAAATAATATCATGAAGGCAAGATCTGATCCAATTCTATAAGACTGAAATGACAAAAATATATCACTCTACTAATAACAATTTTAGTAAACAATAGAATAATACAAATATTTTATGCGTATCCGTTATTAATGTTTTACCCGTTGTAGTGTATGAATACAAATATCATAATATATTCGGTCTAAAATACGTGTTTAAGCGAGTCAGATTTCAAGAAAAGAAATTTTTTTAATAAAAATATTTGAAATTGGTGAAAATGATCATAATCTAGAATATTACATTCTAAACAGCAGGATATCTATTTTTTAGCTGGATTAAAATATACTCCCTCCGTCCCATCCAATTATTTACACTTTTCAAGAGTTGTCCGGCACGCATTTTAAGCTGCATTTTAAGGATGATTCCATAACTTATTTTTAAAAAAAAAATTTGCATAAAAATTCAATGTTTATATTTTTATATAAGAAAAGAAAATTTCAAAAATAAATTATGGAACTATCTTTAAACTGCACCTTAAAATGCGTGCCGAACATCCCTTAAAAAGTGTAAACAATTGGGTGAGACAGAGGGAGTAGTATATAAACCAATTATTCTTGTGAGTATTTTAGAATAAAGAAGAACATTAACATTGAAAAATAAGAATGAAAATATTATGAATTTTAATTGGAGGATCTTAAAAATATTATACACATAAAAAAAGTTATTTTTAAAATAAAGATGATGACATGTATGGAAAAATATGGCATCTACACCAATAAAATTACTAAACTACCCAAAACCCATTCATGTTCTTAAGCTCTCCCCTTTGTCTCATCACCATTTTACACTCCTCACTCCCACCCTATAAATACACACACATTACATACACATAAACACCCACATATTAGAAAATCAGTGCCAGTGAATGACAAGCTTGTGCCCTCTTTTTATCCCCTTTTGTAAGCATAATTCAGCTCAATTTTAATATGCATATGTTCATTTTTATGTTTATGTATAATGTGTGTATTGATAATTGTGTTTTGGAATGCAGGATTGTGATTTGATGACATGGAAGGTAGACAAAAAGCCCCAATGAAGATGTCAGTGGAAGGTGTTTTTCAAGATTTTCGAGGCAGAAGGAATGGCTTGCTTAAGGCCCTGACTACCGGTAAATTTTTGTGTGTGTTTTGAATGTGAATTTTGGTGAATTTGGGTGATTTGTGATGTGGGTTTTGCTTATTTTTGGACTTTTGATGTGGGGTTTTGCAGATGTTGAAAGGTTTTATGAAGAATGTGATCCTGGTGAGTCTTTTTTAGTTTGTTGGGTTACTAGCTGTTTTTTTGTGTGTATGTTTTGCAATAATGCATGTGCTTGGTTAAATGTTTTGATCTTTGGGATTTTTCTTTCGTAGGATTGGTATATACTGAACCTCTTATTTCTTGTTTACGATTGCATTCACTTTTTATTCTGGAGAGATTTTTCTTTAGTCTTTCTTGTTTTAATGTTATTTCATTATTTTAAGCGATTAGAGGATATCTAGTTTGTCTTCTGTTATCTTGATTAGTTATGTGAGTGTCCATGAATTTTTTATTCTAATTTTCAGAGGGGACATTACCCTGCTGCTACTGGACCTCTGATTTCTTGTTTATGTTTGCACTCTATTTTTTTGTCTTGAGAAAGTTTCCTTTTGTCTTGCTTGTTTTAATGTTATTTCATTGTTCATATCTGGATCGGGATTAAACTATATTATAAGTTGTTATGTGGCCACAAGATGGAGAGAGGATATCCCGCTTGTCTTCCCTTATCTTGATTAGTTATGAGAGTGGCCGGAGAATATTTGATTCTAAATTGCAGTGGGGTCCTGACCCTGCAAAAGTGATGATGATTTAGGAGAACGGATATAAATGGCTGAATGTAGACTGTCTGTGTCGGCGTGGTTATGATTATTGCATAGACTAGATTTTTTGCCGCTGATTGTTGGAGGACTTGAATGAATTTAGGGTTACACGAGAGTTTTTGGTGTCACAGAATCGTAACCGGCCCAATATTTACACAAAGGCAAATCCATTTTTCCCTGGATGCTAAACATTGAGTCCATCAACCTTTGGTGGCTGGACTATAGTGGGGGTTTGAATGTGTCTTACAGAAGTCAAAATAATTGTAAAAAAATATTTAGTTAAACACTAATTAATTACTAAAAATTTTAATGAAATAAATCAGTATGTAGTAAATAGCATTGAACTTGAATATATATATATATATATATATATATATATATATATATATATATATATATATATATATATATATATCTTGCTTACCATCCACTTAACTGATTAAGGGGTAGAATGCCCATCCTCCTGCTTGAGACACTTGGCATTCTTCAGATTACTTACCATGATTAGTTGTCAATTTTTTATGATGGTTGTCAGTAAATCAACTATAGCATGATCACCATGTATTTTACGTGTCACATTATTTTTATAATTATTTTGGTTTGGTGTTCTTCTTTTGAGTGTTTAACAGTATTGTTGAGCTGTATAACTTGCAATTGTTTTTTTAATGGAAGCTAAGTAATTTATTTGGTAAAGAAATTAAAGTTTGAAAATACAAGAAGTTGTATTTATCATTACCGACTCTTATATTTTTACTCTTGAAAAATCTAAATATAAATTGTGTTTTGCTCATTGATTATATTTCTAAAATCGAAATTAGTCTTATGGTCTCATTTGCATCCATAACTCTATTTCAATTTTTCGTTAGAAAGAATGTAGTGTGAAGGGAATGGGGAATGAACTTTCTACTATTTTGGAGGCATTTTTTTATAATTGTACTTCTTTTGTACATTCCATTTATAAAAATTTAAAGTAGAGCACAGTTCTACCAATTTAGGGATAAATATTCATTCCATCCATCTACTCATATTTATCACAGATTTTGTCATGCTTAATTTGCACTCTCTCATTTTCACTCTTATCTCTTTTATACCCTTTTTACAGCTTTACATTTTTTCATCCCCATTCCCTACTTATCTCATTCATTTTTACCAGACAGAGGGTTTATATCTAAGTTACATACTTAGAGATATAGTTTATCCTGGTCTTTTTAACCTATCAAATAATCCACTGTAAGTGCCATGTCTTAGAGCCATGTTATGAAAATCATTTCTGCTGACGTTAGATTTCTTTTATGGAATTTTGCAACATCCAACAGAGTTATGTACTTTTTACTTGCTATTGATGTATATGTGGTCTTACACAACTAGCTTAGGACAGTCGCTATTGAGAAACTCCTCGGCTCTGCACTTGACACGGTAAAGTTACTGTTTCGGCTGTTCTTATTTCCAGTTTGACCAGTTTTATAACAAGCCTTAGATATTTGCTACTATTTTATTGCTAATCTGTACCAGAAACAATTAGTTGGTACTTAGGAGTACTTGGGAACTCAGATTTAATGAATGCAAAAAATCATGAATAGCTAGTGTGATATGAGGGGAAACAGAACGGATAGGGAGTTTGTTTTTACTCTCCATGTCTGTTATTCTATCATTCAGTAAAATATATGTTCAGTTCTGTGATCAAATCATAGCATTGCCTTTGTGCTATAAGAAAATGCATGTGTTTCTTCTTATTGTTTGAAGCTTATTCTAGAAATGTACCATGTTATGGTACTTGCTTTTTCACCCACGTTTTGGTGAAGTTATGAGGTCCATATGAGGTATAGGTATTGTGTGTTTGAATTTGTAGTTTCACTATTGATACCCCACAAGGTCCATATATTTTCAGTAATCCTGATGTCTTCTGAAGAAATCTAAAAAGCTGACTCGAGAAGGTTATGTGTTGTAATCTACGCATGTTTAAATGGTAATCATTTAAATGTACATTGATTTGTTTGTAGATTCATTTCTGACTATACTGTCAAGGAATTTGCTCTGTTACTACTATGAGTCCACTACTGATTACAGTCCTGTAACCTTTCCTAATCAGAACTTTGTAGCTTTTACGAATGTAAAGTCTTTGTTGTTTCTGAAATAACTAATATATGTTTACAGATAGGGAGAACTTGTGTCTGTATGGACTTCCAACTGGGCTATGGGAAGTCAATGTGCCTGTTGAAGAGGTGCCCCCAGAAATTCCTGAGCCAATTTTAGGCATTAACTTTTCAAAAGAAGGGATGCGTAAAAGTGAATGGCTACTAATTATTGCAATTCATAGTGATGCGTGGTTGATTTCTCTTGCATTTTATTTTGGTGCTCGTTTCAACTTTGATAAGACTGAAAGGTAATATTTAAATCAATTATTTTTTTGTAATAGTTAGTACATGCCACACTACTGCCTCCATATCTATTGTTTGGCTTTTATAGTGTATCTTCCAACTGTATTCTATTTTAAGTACTGCAAATTTTATGCATAATTCCCTTGCATTCTTTGCTGGGCAAGTATTAAACTTATAAGTTCTTTGGCTGTTCTGTTGATCGCAATGCCCTTGACTTGTATCGTAGTTAGGTATTACTGATAGAACCCCCCCCCCCCTTCCAAATATATAGATATAGGCTCGCGCTTAGGTCAGAACCACTGTTTTGCACTTTTCTAAAAATTTGCAGAGCACGATGTACAGAAAGTGTAGTCCACGCTAAAACTGTTCTGATTAGAGTGCAACCCTATAAATTTATATAATATTAAAATAAAAATAAAAAGGGCCTCTTTTGAGTTACAGGTGCGATAGCTTTTTTTGGTTGAGATAGATTTGATGTTGTCCATACCATTTTTCAGATATGTTACATTTAGCTACCTATGTTAAACATTAGTAATGTACCTTAGATGTTGCTATATAATGCCGGTGTCATGACCATACCTCTGTCTGTAGTTTTAGCTATCCAAATCAAGTTTTTTAGTTATAAGATCTTCAGTAGTATCATTCGTACTCTAACAAAATAGTATATATTATCCCTACATTTTTGGTGTTCTGAAGGGCCATTTACTGGTTGCCTTGTTCTTCAGTGTTTAGACTTATATTCTTGGCCTTGAGCAACTTCCCCAAAATTTTATTAGTATTCTCCTGTACCATAACTGCAGGTTGAAAAATGAACGTGGAGTCAATTTAAGTACTACGAGTCAGAAGTAACTTGTAGTTTAAAAATTATATATTGGTTCTTATTTTGATTGTAATTGCAATTTACAGGAAGAGACTTTTCCAGATGATTAATGAGCTACCAACTCTTTATGAAGTTGTCGCTGAAAAGCAGCAAGAGCAACGGTCAACCACTCAACGCAATGGAAACAAAACCAAACCAAGTGGAAATATGGTAGAAACATCAACTCTATTATTTTCTCTTCCTGCTATTTTTTCATTCCTATTGCTGTTTTTGTTATGAAAATATGTTTTTTTTTTTATTATTTTTACAACTTTTTCCCTTCTTCCTTTTTCTTCACTGACAGCCAAAGCCTCAGTCCTCTGTGCATCAGCCAAAGCGAGTACAGATGACCCCGACCCCTCCACCCAAAGAAGAGAGCGATAGTGACGAGGAAGATGATGAGGAACAGGGATCAACATTTTGTGGTTCTTGTGGTCAAGATACTGGTGTTGATGAATTCTGGATTTGCTGTGATGTGTGCGAGAGATGGTTCCATGGAAAATGTGTACAAGTTACTCCTGCAAAGGCTAAGCATATTAATCAGTACAAGTGCCCTAGTTGTAGTAACAAAAAAGCTAGAGTTCATTAGATAAACAATGGACTGGGTCATTGCAATGAACATCGGACTAGAACTTTAATATTTCGAGCTAAACAGTGTCAGATTAAATGATACATTATGTTCCCTTTATAATTTTTGAAATATTGGCTCATTTTTGAGTGGTGAAAAAAGTTGGATTCAGAAAAAGTATCCTGTTACCAAAATGAGTAAGAAATATTACATTTGGATTTATATCTCACCAGAGTCTGTTCTTTATGAATATCATGATCCGCCTATTGACATATGGCTTCTTTTTCTTGGATTCTATTGGTGTATCATTGTTTAGAGCTGGTTTAGATTAAAATTATATCTAGGATGCTTATATGGGTTAATATTTGATGAAAGCACTTGTCTGCATTTCTTGGATTCTATTGGTGTATCATTGTTTAGAGCTGGTTTAGATTAAAATTATATCTAGGATGCTTATATGGGTTAATATTTGATGAAAGCACTTGTCTGCATTTCTCGAGGGAGTTCTCGAGAAAGAATGCTGTCACTATTTACGACACTCTCCACTTTCATGATGCAGATTTATTTACTGCATTTTGAATCTAGCGGATATTTTGGTTTGTCAAATCTGATTTCCACGTTCATGATGCAGGGTTTATTCACTGCAGTTTGAATCCAGCTTATATTTTAGTTTGTCTCTAATCTGATGGATGGGAGATACCCAAGGTAAGGTCTTCCTCTTAGGATTTCGATTCCTAAAAATGTCTAGAAGGGCTGAATATATATGTAACCAAGGTTCAATACATGTGCTAAAGAATAAAAGAATCAAACAGTAGCATTTTTCTAAATAAATTGATGTTAATGGTACACAGGTTCAACACATTAGCTAAAAAGTTAATCTGTGACATGTTTTAAAATGTTTAAGTTTAATGTTATATGCTTGTACTTGGTTCAAATGGTAGAAAATTGTAAGAAATGTACACATCATACAATTTGTTCGAATTGTGTGACATGGTGCAAAATCGCAAGATCTTACAGTTGTTCCCTGTAGTTCAAATCGTACAAATTTTATGACTCTGTACATATGATGAAACTATTTTTTTAGAAGTTTATGCAGCCTAAGAATCTTATGATTGTATGACCGGTACAAATGGTACACGGTCATACATCATAATTTTGTTGGTGGATTGCGGATCCATTTAAAAAACCGGGCTTTAACAAGATTTTTGTACAGTGGGACGAAAATTTAAGGAATATTGCGGTATAGTTTGCCGGAGTCAGTGATGTACGAGTATCTTAGGAGCTTAGGAAATGCTTAAGAAAGAAAGTTGCTTATGAGCTTTCTAATCGCTCCTCATCACAAGTTACTAATATTAAGTTGTGCTTGACAGCGTGTCCTATTAGAAATGAGAGATGCAGGACAATAAAAATATTATAGTTGGATCATAATTGAACATTGTGTGTATAAATAAATGTATATGAACTTTCTTCTGCTTGCAAACGATGCTAGAAATTATTTGCAAATATTTTTTGTTAAGAAAGGACACTACTAATAGCAGATTTTTAACCCCTCCTGAATCTGATATCAATATTTATGTCTTAATTAAAATGATAAATCCCTCAGTACCAAGAAACGAATATATGTAATCGAAGCAAACAAAATATATAACGTATGTCCCATCCAAAACTAGGATTACACTAGGAACTAGGAAGTATGATCCGAAAAAGGTACCTCCGCTCAGAGCAGGGAATCAACCCTAACTGTAAAACGGAAAGAGGTTGGTTTCGTCGTAACCCCCAGAATTTTTAGCCTACAGAAGAGCAAATCTTCAATAGAAAAAGATATTTAAAACCACGTAAAATACCATATACATAAGTATACATAAGATATAGATTTGCTACATGAAAATGTCCTCTTCATCAATTATGTTTATTCCCTTGTGTGTAGATATAATCAATATGGGCTGCAAGTGTTCTTCTCATCAAGCATTCTTCTTCTCCAAGTCCAGAACAATCTGTCGATGACACCTTCGGAACATCGGCAACATCCTGCACAAAGAACAGTTTGATTAACATCCATCAGTTGTGTGATCAAGAAATTGAATATGTCTAAGTAAAACAGAGTCTAAAACAGAATGTAAAGATATTTTTTTTTAATAGTAATGTATGTATATAAAAGTACCTTAGTATTGGTTTTCATCGGTGTAACGTCGGTGAATACCGCACCGGACCGGGCACTGGCCTGAGATATGATCAGGAGGAAGAAAGAGATCATGCACAGGTTGGTAAGCGTAGACATTATGGCAGTTTTTATTTGCAAGAGAAATGAGATGATATGAAGAGAAAGGACAGTTGAGGAATGAATTTATAGACCCTTGAAGATTGGAGGGGCAAATGTGGAAATTTCGTAAAAAGGTATTGACTTAGAAATTAATTAAAATAATAATGCTAAAAAAATGGGTAGCTATGACCAGTCCTACAAATGGGGTTTTACCTTTTCTCATTGAGCTGGTTGACAAATGACAAATGCATCTGGAAATCTTGATTATGTGCTTGAGAATCTTGTAAGAGTAAGATACACCAAACATGGTTTCTCTTTTAATACTAAAAATCCCATGTTAGGCAAGAATTTTTATTTCAATTTCACAAAATTTTAATCCTCAACTTCTTATAATTAAGAATTGTTGATGTTGTTTGGTAGAGAAGAATATATTTTGTCTCTTTCCAAATATTACAATTGTTTAATAAGTATATGGCTAAGTCAAATATCACATTTATTTTTTTTCTTACTCGCAAGTGTATTTTACCGGTTTATATAATCCGATGATGTTCACCCCCGAAAAATTTCTACTATTCTTTTAAAAATCACCGTGGATAAATTTTGTTTCGTTTTTTGCTAATTTGCTAATTTTGATTTATGTTGTGCTAAAGTATCGTCAATAAAAAAAATTCTTAAACATTGATCATAATTTGTATAAATTATGAATTTTTACACATGCAAAACCCTTAATTAATAGTTCATCTCCTTAAATTGATCAAATTTATCAAAATTGTCAAGAATTATGATATGGGCAAAAAGTAAGCCCTAAAGACACATTTAATGTGGCATTAATTAGGCCAAGAATGGTCCAAACGTGGGGCCCACCAGGTGGGCCCAAAACCCCAATTATAATATTAATTTCGTAATTAATATTGGGGGTAATAAACAGCTCAGCAATAAGAGTTGGATAAGGATATTTATCCCACCAGACTTAGCCACCAAGGCATCCAATTCAATATGGAAACTGATTCCTACAAGGAATAGATCTAGAACCTTCCCCAAAGACTTGTCTACCAAGTCTCCTATTCCTACCATAATACTAAGACTTCTCAGCCTATATAAGGACCTGCTCCTTCACCCTCAGAACTACGTTTTTGGGCAGAGCTCAATACGTCACTTACGTTTTGGACACAGCTCCATACGTTACCCACCACGTTTTGGCTTAATCCTCGAATAAGGACATAGAAGCCACTGCGTCCTAGGTGAGCCCTACGTTGGCTTGATTTTCAATACGAGAACTACGTTGGCTCGATCTCGCCGCCATAGCCTCGAGGGCACCATCACCTAGAACTACGTTGGCTTGATTCTCAATACGAGATACGTAGGCACTTTGTGAGGACCGATTACAGTCTCGAACGCAGAAACAGCCATTAAAGCGCGAAGCTCAACCACCCTAGCAATAATTACAAATCGTAACCGAGTTTTAGATCCACAACATTTGGCGCCGTCTGTGGGACGACAACATCAACCATGGTTAGCACACGAAGAACTGCACCAGGCTCTACCGAAGCTTTATCAATCAGCTCCGCTCCGCCTCTTACCTCTGGGACAACCACGTTTGAACAAGGGACGATCCCCCAAACTTAAGTTTCTCAGCCTCCAGGGACGAATCCCCCTGCTGGGAGTACGCTGCCTATGGTTGTCCATCCAGAACAAGAAACTAACCCTCTTCAGATGGTGGTTTCTCCTCTTGATAGCGCTGGTCGTACGCTGCCTCCGGGGGTACAGATCCACACCACGGATCTCCCTTTGAATACCAACCCGATGTATGGGCTGCCTAACTATCCCCCTCAACACAGGGAACCTGGACCGAGCGGTCATGCCTTACAGATTCGAGATCGAGAGTACGATAATTACTCTGGTCCCTATACTGATGATTCAACGTCTGAGGATGACAACGATGATCGTGATGAAGCCCCGAGGAGGCGACGTGCTAGTAGAGAACCTCGAAGGAGGTCCCAAAGAATCCATGATGGACCTCCACAAACGACTGAGGAAAGGATCAAGGCTCATGAGGCTGAGATCCAGAGGCTAAAAGATGACGCCGCCAGAGAGCAAGCAAGGCAGAATCAAAGTCTGCATCGACCTCCTCCAATCTCAGGAAGGGTTCCCGTCATAGATCTGGAGAGGTCGTCTAGGATACGAAGAAGGGCCGAAGCCCCAACTGAAAAATCGACAAGGGTGGAGAACCCCAAAAGTAACCTAGGGATCTGATGCCCCTTGGGGATCCTGATGATCCTACACCTCCGTTCACTGAAGAGGTAATGAATGCTCGCATCTCAAGGAAGTTCAAGATGCCGACGATTAAGGCTTATGACGGAACGAGTGATCCCGCAAATCACGTTAGGACGTTTTCAAACGCACTGCTGTTGCAACCTGCAAGTGACGCCTTGAAGTGTAGGGCGTTCCCTCAAACCCTGTCGGGTATGGCTCAAAGATGGTATAGCCGCTTACCTGCAAACTCGATTGGCTCTTTCAAGGAGTTAAGCGCTGCCTTTGTGAGTCAATTCATCAGCGGAAGAGTTCATGAGAAAAGTTCTACATCCCTCATGTATGTGGTACAGGGGAAGAATGAGAATCTGAGAGATTATCTCAAGAGGTTCACCAAGGAGACGTTGAACATCACCGACTTAGAGAACAAGGTGGCCATGGTAGCCCTGGAACATGGCACTACTGACCTGTACTTTAAAAGGTCGTTGGCAAAGCATCCACCTGAGAATATGGCTGAACTCCAACGGAGGGCTGATAAGTATATCAAGGCCGAGGATAGTACCAAAAAGGATGTCGTGATAAACAATGGCAAGGGTAACAATGATACAAAGAAGCGAAAGCAAGACCATGAGTATGATGACCACGAGAATGATGCTAGGGACAAGTATCCCCGAACTAGCGAGGACTCCGACTATGCCCCTAAGAAGAACCAAGGACGGAGGTTCACTGAGTATGCAAGGTTGAATACTTCTAGAAGTCGAATCTTGTTTGACATTGAAAAGGATAAGGATTTCCGATGGCCGAAGCCACTCAGGGGTGTTCCCTCGAAGAGAAACAAGAATCAGTATTGCAGATTCCACAGAGATGTGGGGCATGACACTGATGATTGCAAGCAACTCAAAGATGACGTTAATCAAATTAGAGATTTTACTGGCCAGAGATGCTGACCAGGTAATCAACATGATCTCAGGAGGCCCGACTGCGGCCGGCACAACAAGGAATTCTCGGAAGGCTTATGCCAGAGAAGCGATACACATCGTGGGAGAGGCCCCGAAGCAGGCTAGGACTGAAATCGCAATTGGTTTTGACGATTCTGATCTTGAAGGGGTGAAGTTCCCCCACGACGACCCGTTGGTCATAACTCCTGTGACTGGAAACTCGGAGGTGAAGCGAGTCTTGATAGACAATGGAGCTTCCGTTGACATTTTGTTTCATGATGCGTTTGTGAAGATGGGATACACTGGTTCTCAGTTGACCCCCAATAGCATGCCAATTTACGGATTTAATGGAATTGAGTCCAAAGTTGAAGGGACTATTCAGTTACCCATGACAATTGGGCAAGAACCTAAAGAGGCTACTCAGATGCTGAATTTTCTGGTGATCAAAGCATCCTCGACTTATAACGCAATCCTGGGAAGGACTGGACTTCATGCGTTCAAGGATGTTGCGTCTACTTATCACATGAAGATTAAGTTTCCAACCCGGAACGGAATTGGAGAACATAAAGGTGATCAAAAGATGGCACGAAGCTGTTATGTAGCCTCGTTAAGGCCTGATGGAGTCGGGGGGCAAGTATCTCTAATTGAAGACGTGGATGTGCGCAGAGGTAAGGAACACCAAGAATGGCCAGCAGAGGACATCACACAGAAGCCTTGGATAGCCATTGAGGCTAAGGCGTTAACTGACTTCGTGGTTGAATGTACCATTGGCAACCAAGAAGTCGGGGGGCAGGAGGTAGTACCCCAAGCAGGAAGTGAACTTCAGAATAAGAATGAGGATACCAGAAGGAATGGTGGACGCTCTATTTTGATGGAGCATCAAAAACAAAATCAAGTGATGCAGGCCTAGTCTTGCAATGCCCCGATGGGCTCAAGTTATCCTAGTAGGACTTAGCTTCATCTAGTAAAAGCAGAAATAAGGTTCATGGAAACCATTGCAGAGCATGTTGCTCCGAGTAGGACAATAGTACTCTATCACCCGATGAGTGCAAGTCAAGGATGAACGAGTACCGAAAATAAAAGAATAACGAATGGAAAACAAACAAATGCATAGGTGAAGATCCCGAAGGGTCAAAGCCATGAAAGGCCGAGGATGTTAAGGACTAGCTACTCTTCAGTACTTATTAAGGACCTGGATTAAGGATCCAAGGATGAAGGCCAATAGATAACCTTAAGCAAGGATTAAGAAGTTCAAGCAAGCTCTCGTCTCAGAAGTTTAAAAGGCAAGAAGCCAACGGGATTGTATTTATCGAAATCTATATCGAGGAATTAACCCCGAATCCTAGGTTGAAGAACAGAAGCTGTTAGCCATGAAGACCAAGGTTAGTTATGAAGGCCAAACTTGAGGAGGGTCATGAACCTCCAATTAAGATCCAAAGGTTGAAACTTCATGTTGACTTCAAAACCAATATGTAATTTTGAAAACCTCCTAGAGAAGGTTCAAGACCTCGTGGGGCTAACCAGAAACCCCTTGGCCTTGGACCAGCAGCTCTGATAGATATTTCGGTGATTTAAAACACCATTGAGATTGAAAACCCTTGATTTTAAACTTTGGAGTTCAACCTTTGAACATCGACGTTCGACACCCAAGACCAAGACAGACATTGAAGCCATGACGGCCAAGCGAACTGAGAAGTTACTTATATGGGAGCATCTTTGAAAGAACCCCTGAAGGGCAAGTTGATAGCATTCTTGCAAGAAAATAGCGATGTGTTTGCTTGGACTATAGCTGATATGCCAGGGATTGATCCCCAACTCATAACTCACAAGTTGAATGTTGATCCGGGGCGGAAGATAATAGAACAGAAAAGAGAAATTTTGCTCCTGAAAGGCAGGAGGCCCATTAAACAAGAAGTTGAAAAGCTTTTAGAAGCTGGGTTTATTGAAGAGATTCAGTTTCCAGAATGGTTGGCTAACCCTGTGATGGTCAAGAAAGCCAACGGTAAGTGGAGGATGTGTATAGACTTCACCGACTTGAATGACGCATGCCCTAAGGATTGCTTCCCTTTACCAAGGATAGACATGTTAATAGATGCCACAACAGGACATGAGATGCTGAGCATCATGGATGGTTTCAACGGCTACAATCAGATTAAGATGCACAAGGATGACATCCCTAAGGTATCTTTCATAGCTGACTTTGGTGTTTTCTGCTATATTGTTATGGCTTTTGGTCTAAAGAATGCAGGAGCTACTTACCAACGACTGGTGAATAAGATATTCGCCCATTTGATTGGAAAAACCATGGAGGTCTATGTTGATGACATGTTAGTCAAGAGCCTACTCAAGGCATATCACATTAAGCACCTCAGAGAGGCATTCGAAGTGCTGAGGCACCACAAAATGATGTTGAATCCAGCCAAGTGTGCCTTTGGCGTTGGGTCTGGAATGTTCTTGGGTTTGATGGTTTCGAAAAGAGGCATAGAGGCCAACCCTGACAAGATCAAGGCGATCTTAGACATGGAGCCACCACGCTCTATAAGAGATGTGCAGAAGTTGACAGGCCGGGTAGCGGCTTTAGGAAGATTCATCTCCAAGTCTGGTGATAAGTGCTTGCCTTTCTTTCAAGCATTGAAGAAGGTGAAAAATTTTGAATGGACTAATAAAAGCCAAGAGGCCTTTGAACAGTTGAAGAAGTACATGGTCGAAGCCCCGTTGCTGGCCAAACCTAGTCCCGGAGAGACTCTTTATCTGTATCTAGCAATGTCTGAACAAGCATTGAGTGCCGTCCTCGTTAAGAAAGAGAACAAGGTTCAGAGGCCTATCTACTACGTAAGCAAGGTGCTCCACTGAGCTGAGTTGAATTACTCTCCCATTGAGAAGTTCACCTTGGCATTGATAACAGCCTCGAGGAAGTTACGCCCGTACTTCCAGGCACATAAGATTGAAGTCCTGACGGACCAACAGTTGAGAAACATATTGCATAGCCCGAAGGCTAGTGGAAGGCTAATCAAGTGGTCGATTGAACTTGGAGAATTTGACATCACGTATGAGCCTCGAATAGCCATTAAGGCCCAGGCATTGGCTGACTTCTTGGTTGAATGTACCATTGGCAACCAAGATGTCGGGGGGCAGGATATAGTAACCACCCCTGGAAATGAAGAAAAAGATGAAGAGCCTGTACCTGATCAGAATGAACATTGGGTGCTCTATTTTGATGGAGCATCAAAAACAAAATCTAGTGATGCAGGTTTAGTCTTACAAAGCCCCGATTGGTTTACAGTCGAGTATGATTTAAAATTGGACTTTCCGACAACTAACAACGAAGCTGAGTATGAAGCCTTGATAGGCGGTTTAGGCTTGGCTAGAATAGTGAGAGTCAAGAATCTCAAACTACGGCAAAGTACTTGAAAGTCGTGAAGGCCATGATGACTGAGTTTGAGTGAATGGTATGAGAAGCACATTTCGAGAGAACAGAACGTTAAGGCTGATGCCCAATCTAAGTTTACTTCTTCTGAGATAGAGAACTACGCCGGAAGAGTTTACTTTCAGGTCTTGAAGGCCCCGTCTATTATTTTAAATTGATAGCACCAATTGATGTAAGCTGAAGGATAGACCCTCATAAAAGCTCACCCTGAGACTGGTTGGCTCCCTGATAATGCCTTGAAGGCACAGAAACTGTTAATGAGAATGTTGAGATAAGAGGTCCTTTGTCATTCCTTACTTAATCTGGAATCTCAAATTCCGATACAAATGTTTAGCCTTGATGGCCAAAAAGGCTGTCTGTCTCCAATCGAGATGGCCAAAAAGGCTGTCTGTCTCCAATCGAGATGGCCAAAAAGGTTGTCTGCCTCCAATCGAGTTCGTCGTTTGAGTTTAAGGACTTGAATCAAGAGCCGTCAATCGAATTCAAACCAAAGGAAGGTTGGAAACCTAGAATCAAGATAAAGGGTTGACAACCAGATAACGATGCAAACCAGACTTGAAGTCAAGTGCTCAGTGGAAAAGAAACTTATTGAACGATCAAACGAGAAGCAAGACCTCCACCATATTAAACAAGGGGGGAAAGAACTAAAAAGCTTTATCACAAGCTCCACATCTTAGAACAAGAAAGAGAGATTAATTATGCCTTGAAAGGAGGTATACAACATTCATGATCAAGGACGTGATTCTAGAACGAGACTCCAGGCATTGCGAAAAGCTCCGAGAGGCACGACACAGCAACAATGGAGCACCTGTCGGGCGGTCAAGAAGCACCCGGCAGGCAACCAGAAGCACCTGGCAGGCAACTAGGATCTCCTGGCAGCCGACCAGGTGCCATGGAGAGGGTCTGGCCGACCAGGATCTCCTGGCAGCCGACCAGGTGCCATGGAGAGGGTCTGGCCGACCAGGATCTCCTGGCAGCCGACCTCATGGCACCTCCCGTCAGTTGTTCGAATCGCTTGATGGTTCTGTGAGATCAAGATCGAGATCAAGATCGAGCTTCTGGATCCCTAGGATCGAGATCGAGGTTCTGGATCCTTGAAAGTCACGGGTGACCAAGATACTAAATTAGAGATCAAGATCGAGCTTCTGGATCCCTAGGATCGAGATCGAGTTTCTGGACCCTTGAAAGTCACGGGTGACCAAGATACTAAATTAGAGATCAAGATCGAGCTTCTAGATCCCTAGGATCGAGATCGAGGTTCTGGATCCTTGAAAGTCATGGGTGACCAAGATACTAAATTAGAGATCAAGATCGAGCTTCTAGATCCCTAGGATCGAGATCGAGGTTCTTGATCCTTAATTTCCATGAATAGGTTTTCAGGTCCGGGTTTCTTCGCCAACCACGAAGCAGCCGACCTCACACTGTTTGGGCCATATCTTGAGCTCCGGGTATCAGATTTGGACGATCTTACAGTCCACGCGAAGGTCTTGGAGTTTTCTACAACCTTGGAAGGTCCCCAGCCGACCAGGATCTCCTGGCAGCCGACCAGGTGCCACAGAGAGGGTCTGGCCGACCAGGATCTCTCTTGTCAGCCGACCTCACGGTGTTTGGGCCATATCTTGAGCTCCGGGTATCAGATTTGGGCGATCTTACAGCCCACGCGAAGGTCACAGAGTTTTCTACAACCTTGGAAGGTTCCATCCGACAAGAAACACCCCCTGGCCGACCAGGATCTCTTGGCAGCCGACCAAGATCTCCTGGCAGCCGACCAGGATCTCCTGGCAGCCGACCAGGAGCACCTGACAGCTGGCCAGGACCCTTGTCGATGACTCGCTGCCCGGAAGAGGTTACAATTGTCCCGAATCTCCGCCGTTAAACGCCGATTAAGTGTCGATTAGCACCGTTAGTGCCGATAAGCACCGTTAGTGCCGATTAGCACCGTTAGTGCCGTTAGCACCGTTAGTGCCGATAAGCACCGATTAAGTGCCGATTAGCACCGTTAGTGCCGATAGCACCGTTAGTGCCGATAAGTACCGATTAAGTATCAATTAGCACCGTTAGTGCCGATAGCACCGTAAGTACCGATAAGCACCGTTAGTGCCGATAGCACCGTTAGTGCCGATAAGCACCGAATAAGTACCGATAAGCACCGTTAGTGCTGATAGCACCAGTAATATCGTTAGCACCGACAGTGTCTTCTAGCACCGTTCAGTGTCGTTTAATGCCGGTTGGCGTCACTTAAACGTTGTTTAAGTGTCATTTAAGGCTAGTTAGTACCGTTTAGTGCCGTTTTATGCCGTTCAACGTCGTTTAAACATTGTTTAAATGTCGTTAAGGCTGATTAGTGCCGATTAGCATCGAATTAACATTGTCGTAAACGCGTCGGTCGCTCCACGCTTTACATAAAGACAATACTCGTGAAACACTAGTGTATAAAGATGAACCCTGACCCGAGTCTTGGAAAGGACCGTTAAAACTTCAAGGAAAACCTGATCAGTTTTCCTAGAAGTTGGGGGGCAAATGATATGGGCAAAAAGTAAGCCCTAAAGACACATTTAATGTGGCATTAATTAGGCCAAGAATGGTCCAAACGTGGGGCCCACCAGGTGGGCCCAAAACCCCAATTATAATATTAATTTCGTAATTAATATTGGGGGTAATAAACAGCTCAGCAATAAGAGTTGGATAAGGATATTTATCCCACCAGACTTAGCCACCAAGGCATCCAATTCAATATGGAAACTGATTCCTACAAGGAATAGATCTAGAACCTTCCCCAAAGACTTGTCTACCAAGTCTCCTATTCCTACCATAATTCTAAGGCTTCTCAGCCTATATAAGGACCTGCTCCTTCACCCTCAGAACTACGTTTTTGGGCAGAGCTCAATACGTCACTTACGTTTTGGACACAGCTCCATACGTTACCCACCACGTTTTGGCTTAATCCTCGAATAAGGACATAGAAGCCACTGCGTCCTAGGTGAGCCCTACGTTGGCTTGATTCTCAATACGAGAACTACGTTGGCTCGATCTCGCCGCCATAGCCTCGAGGGCACCATCACCTAGAACTACGTTGGCTTGATTCTCAATACGAGATACGTAGGCACTCTGTGAGGACCGATTACAGTCTCGAACGCAGAAACAGCCATTAAAGCGCGAAGCTCAACCACCCTAGCAATAATTACAAATCGTAACCGAGTTTTAGATCCACAACAAATTATAACAAAATTATACATATAAATTTAATCAATATAATTATTCTTGTTGTAACACAATACCTTACGGTAATAATTAACCAAACATTATTTAATCTTAATAAAATCAAATATTTTAATCAATTTCATTGAAATTTTTTTACTCTTATTTAAAAGAAATTTGGGATAGTACGTGCGTGAACAAGTTTTACTCCTCCGTTTCAATTTGTGTGTCCTGTTTCTTCTGGACACGTTTGACAACGCACACTTTTAATCGTTAATATCTTCAATTTCGTATTAGTATTAAATATAAAAACTTCACTGTATTAAAGTACTCATAAATACGAATCCAACAAGATCACTCATGACTATATTTGGTCTTATAGATTAGACATAAATTAGTAGTCAATCATTTATAATAAACAGTGTCCAAAGTCAAAAGAAGACACACAAATTGAAACGGAGGGAGTAATTAATTTGTAAATTTATTAAAATGACGTACTTTTAGGATAAGGATGATAAAATTTGGAAACCAAACTCAGCCCTTTTCAAACAGTAAACGAAATACATTAAATGTCACTTTAATTTTCTTGAAAACAGGCGTTGAATACAGGAGAAATTTAGGACCAAATAAAGAGGAGTATCTATTAAAGCATGCTGTTGGGACGATATTTAAAGAAATTTAGTTGAAATTTCACCTAGCCTAGGCTCAACTCAACCGATGCATGAACACCATTATGAAAAATGAAAGTTACCAAAAGCTTGCTTGACTATATTTCCACATGTTAC
This sequence comes from Saposhnikovia divaricata, assembly GCA_036435485.1. Lineage (NCBI taxonomy): Eukaryota > Viridiplantae > Streptophyta > Magnoliopsida > Apiales > Apiaceae > Saposhnikovia > Saposhnikovia divaricata. The sequence goes on along the minus strand of CM071594.1, from coordinate 127,605,736 downwards.
ATGATCGCCTCCGATTAGTACCGTTTCTTTTTTTCCGTCCCATTAATCTTTCCAACAACCTTGAAAAGGCATTTACAAAATTGTTTTCAATTCCAACATTGTTATATAAATTAGTAAAAAAAATCAATATTTGAATGTTTCTTAAAAATTTAATTTTGTTTCAATTTTAATTCATACTAGCCTATAACCCGTGCGATGCACGACTTTCTTAAATTTAAATAACTTTTTATTTATATTTTAATAATTATTTATCTCATATATATTACTTAATACAATATTGGCATAATATATATTATTGAATAATAATCGTTTAATTATATGATATATTGTTCGAATTATGACTATATTTTGTCATAATAATATAAATATAAATGGACGTATCTTATATATTTACATTCAAAATTTTGTTGATATTATCATATTCAAATTATGATTCCATAATAATTCATGATGTAATATTTGTTTAATATAGAATTTAATATTAATTTGTAATTGTGTGAAATTTTTATTGTTTATTACATGGTTTTAGTTTGTTTTCACTTTGTTGATTTATAATTTGTTGTAAATTTGTTAATAAATATGTGACACTAAAATTATTTAAATTGATTTTGAAAATATTTGGTTTCCAAGTAATTGAAAGAGTTTAAAAAGTTGGGTGTAGGTGAAGAATTTTAATTCAAATAATATACTATATTATAAAAGACAAAATATTAACAGTTTTGGTACCTGTTTTTTGGTACGGTACGGTACTTATCTTATTTAATTATTATACATTATTACCCTTATTTATTTTACTTAATTATTAAAAATAAACACAATTTTTTCACAAAATATTACACGCCTCTCTCAACACTTTTACTAAATTAAAACTAAACAATTACCTTTTTGAACTACTACCTTTTCTAAGTTTTCAAATTAAATCTCTTCTTTCAAAAAATATGATCGTTCTAATTAATGAAATAAACTCATAATATTATAATTACTAATAACTAACTGATTAACTTTTCCAGCTAAAAGATAATATATATTTTTATATTTTTTAACTAAAATATATCATTTTCAAACTTATTTTTATACTTAATTATCTTTACTCAAATATTTATTATTAGTAAAAACATGTTGTTTTACTTTATTATCCTTAATGATTTTACTTAATTATAAAGAAAACAAAACACAATATTTTCTCAAAATATTACATGCAGCTCTTTCCAATACTTCTCCTAAATAATAACTAACCAATTACCTTTTTCAACTATTAGCTTTTCAAACTAAAATATCTTCTTTCCAAAAATATGACCATTCTAATTAATGAATAGACTTTGATATTTTACTTAAATATTAATTATTGGTAAAAACATGTAGTTCTATTTTATAAAATGAAATAACGATATTATAATTCCTAATAACTAACAAATTACTTTTCAGATAAAACACATTATCTTTTCTAACTCCTCTGACTATAACCTATCCTTTCCAAAAATATCACTTCCAAAAATAGCACGTGTCATTCTATTTAACGAAATTAACTAATAAAATTATGAGAAAAAAGACCATTAACTTCAGGAAAGTTTCCAGATATACTTTAAAAAATAAGCTTTAAAACTTACTGGGTCCGCATGGCTAATTAATAATATTGTAAAATTTTAAACGAATCCTGATTTTACATAAATGTCCATCCCATATTTGCATATAAAATTTGTGTATCCGGGAAACTTACCTAAGACATAATCTCTAAAATTATAATTACTAATAACTATTTGATTACCTTTTTCAGCTAAAATGTAATATATTTTCTATTTTTTTTAAATAAAATATCTCATTTTCAAACTAAAATATCTCATTTTCAAACTTTCTTTTCTTACTTAATTATCCTTACTTAAATAAATATTATTGGTAAAAACATGTTATCTTTTCTATTTTTTTAATAACTGATTAATTTCATTTTTAGGTAAACATGTAATCTTTTATATTCTAAAAATATTACGGGCAATTATATTTAATGAAATAAAATAATATTACTATGATTACTAATAACTAACAAATTACATTTTCAACTAAAACATGTTACTTTTTATATTTCCTCTTACTAAAACCTATCCTTTTCCAATAGTATCACAAATAATTTTTATTCAATAAAATAATACCATAATAATTAATAATTGACTGATTACCTTTTTCAAGCTAAAACGTATCATCTTATCAATATTTTTAAACTAATTTTTCCTTTTTTAAAAAATAATATGGCCAATATATGTATATATATATATATATATATATGTGTGTGTGTGTAATTATTTTAAAATATTATTATTTAAAAATGTAATTTACAAAATTCATATCCTAAAAAATTCATTCGAATTATTGAAAAAATCATATAATAGTAAAAAAAATCCGTGCATTTCACGGGTTTTAAGCTAGTATAACTAAAAGAGTATGTAATTGAATATTAATTGGAGTGTAATTAAAAGATTTTTTTATTAAGTTAAATATGTGGTTTATGTTTTGTAAAATAAAATTTTATTTGCATTTTAATTTATTTTTTCATTTTTGGAAGGTGTTAGCAAACTTTTTAGGATGGTGTTAATCGACCAACCAGCCAATCAATTATACCTTCAAATTATGATTCCATAATAATCCATAATGTAATATTTGTTTAAAATAGAATTTAATATTAATTTATAATTGTGTGAAATTTTTATTGTTTATTATATAGTTTTTTTGATTTATAATTTGTTGTAAATTTGTTAATAAATATGTGATATTAAAATTATTTAAATTGATTTTGAAAATATTTGGTTTCCAAGTAATTGAAAGAGTCTAAAAAAGTTGGGTGTTGAAGAATTTTAACTCAAATATAACTAAAAGAGTATGTAATTGAATATTAATTGGAGTGTAATTAAAAGAGTTTTTTATTAAGTTAAATTTGTGATTTATTTTTTGTAAAATAAAATTTTATATGTATTTTAATTTATTTTTTCATTTTTGGAAGGTGTTGGCAAACTTTTTGGGAAGGTGTTAACCGACCGACTGACCAACCAATTATAAAATTATTTAAATTGATTTTGAAAATATTTGGTTTCCAAGTAATTGAAAGAGTCTAAAAAAGTTGGGTGTTGAAGAATTTTAACTCAAATATAACTAAAAGAGTATGTAATTGAATATTAATTGGAGTGTAATTAAAAGAGTTTGTTATTAAGTTAATTATGTGATTTATTTTTTGTAAAATAAAATTTTATATGTATTTTAATTTATTTTTTCATTTTTGGAAGGTATTGGCAAACTTTTTGGGAAGGTGTTAACCGACGGACTGATCAACCAATTATACCCTGTTTCGCTTATAATAGAATAGTATTGACATATTTCAAATGCAATGAAATAATATAAATGATAAGAATTTATCTTTTAGCATTTCAAATTCGGATAACGATTTTTGGCTACAAATAGTATTAATATCAAGTGGGAGCGTTTTGAAAAATGAGAAGCAAAATTGTATGCTAATAAATAAGCTGGTATGTAATGACCAGGCATTTTGAAGGAAATGCTTAAGAAGATTATGAAAGAAACTTCTTTGGTCACCATTACTTTGATGTTTTAGTAATGTCTAAGGTCAAATAAAGACATGGCTATAGTTCGATGAGCTAGAGTATTTATTGTATCTTTATTTTTAACGTGGCAAATTATTTGGTACACAAAAATAGCCATTGGTTCTATCTGATAACACCAAGTTAGAAGTTTGTTGGGTGTCACAACTAGCTATTAAAGATGCTGTGGTTACCCGTGATACAGGTCTTATTTGATAACCAATTATATAAAATTGTGATAAAATTCGTGTGGCTTATATTCATATCATAGGTACGGATAGGCATCACGATATTTCGAGATCGAAGAGTGCTATTTCCGAACCCTATTTTCGAATTCAAATTCGATCCTTATCTTTGGTCTAATTTTCGTCAGGAAATATTTTTTCCTTCTTGTTTTCGATCCAAATGGTTAACGGAGATTTTCGCGGAGGGAATTTAATTTCAAACAAGAAAAATTAAATTGTTTTAATACTAATTAATGAGATTTGAAATAATTTTTTCTTATGTTATGTAGCAAAATTAGCACCTACGGCTATATTAGATGTTAAGTTACAACGTCTTTTCATTAAAAAAGAAGTACATCTTCAACTTCACATGCATTTTAAATTTCACTGGAAATTCGTATAAATTTATAAATGATTATTAAATATTAATATATATAATTATGTATTATAGTGTAGTGAAATTGAGTTGTGGATTGAGAATCGGTCGGGTGAAGAAAATTGGGACAGAGATCGGGAATCTTATCCATAAATTTAGTTTGGTCTTTTGGTTTGGTCACTGTAGTATCAAAATAATCTCTATCTCTAAATCTAATATTTAAAATAATAGACGATCAAGATTATATCATATTAAAAAAATTGTAATCTAAAAATGATATTATTAAAAAGTTTGTATTAGAATTAAATTTTAAAAAGAAATTATAATATGAAAAGGTATAATAATTAAAAAAGGATACAGTTGAATTTTATTTATTTATTTATTAATATTAGAAAAAGTTAATTTTTACTATATGGGCTCTATCTTTGGGTCTAAAAATCAGATTCGGATGATTCTACGGTCCACGCGAATCTCACAAAATTATCTTTAATTTAGTGTGATGATTTAACAATTATTATTGAAATAAAAACACTCCGAATATCAAGAGAAAATATAATTACGAATTTTTACATTAATCTTATTCAGTGTAGAAGACCTACATTGATAATTCTATTCAATGTAGAAAACCAAATTATATAATTTAAATCATTGATATACACCTTTTCGTATTTCAATATAAATACACTTTTTAGTTTACATGTTAAAAAATAAAATATTTTTTATGCTAGATCTACCATTTTTCAACTATTTATTTTATGATTTAGTTCTTATTTATTTTGTCGTACTGAAGACAAGACTACCGACTATCAAAGTTTTGGATAAAATCACTCTTACACTTATTACTAAAACTATATTTGGTTTTTAGTAGAACCATCTTCAAATAATAAGAAGCGTTATTTGATAATCAAAACGAAATATAAGTAGATTTCATAAATCGAACAGAATTTTTAACGTAAAAAATCATCAATTTCTTCTCTCTTTGATTTCTAGATAGTTTTATTTGGAAAATAATTGTTAAATCATTATTAAATTAAAAATTATTTTGTTAATTTCATGTGGGCTGTAAAATCGTTCAAATCAAATTTCAAAAATTCAAGATAGAGTACAAATATTAAATTAAATGTGTAAAATCTTTTATATATATATATATATATATATATTAATTTTTAACAAAAAATTTATATATAGACTAATTATATATAAATATTAAAAAAATTAACACAATTATAAATAGTAAAAAAAACGGTGCGTTGCTCTTAATTTTTATAATTGGTATAAATTGAGGTCATGTGAGTTCTTGCTTTGAGACCTTCTATAAATTTGGCCTAAGATTCAAGAATAATACAAAAAAGAGGTCAAAAAATTTGCAAGTTCGACAAACATGTATATTTCAATCAACTTTCCGTAGTTGATATGCAACTTATAGATGCCTATGTTTACGACTCCGAGATACAAAGAATGCGTATCACATTCATCACTTTAGAATCAATATCTATCTATCTATTATTATATATATAAAGGAAAACCCACAGGCGTTTGGTGGAGCTCTAGAATCGCTCGATTTATATTTATCTATTTTTCTAGAGCTCCTCTATTTTAAATAATAAAATCAAAACTTCCTTATTTAGGTCCTATTTTTTAGAAAAGAAATCTGAACTTCCTTTTTTAACATTAACATTAACATTTTCGAAATAGAAAAGGTTTTCGAATTTGTTGGAATTATATCATTTTTAAATTCTATTTCAATTATTTCAGACAACATGTTTTTTTAATCGATTTATGCATATATAAATTCTTCGGCTCTCTACAATCTTTCTCTGCACTTTTTTTTCTCATATTTTCTGTTTGCTTTTTGTTTTGAATTCATATTTATATGAATGTTTTTTTTCACATATTTCAAGGAATTTATTGATATCTATCTATCTATTTGTTGTATATATAAAGGAAATTCCCCATGAGTTTGGTGGAGCTCTAGAATCGCTCGAATCCTATTTATCTATTTTTCTATAGCTCCTCTATTTTAAATATATAAAATTAAAATTTCCTTTTTTAAATCATATTTTTTTGAAAAGAAATCAAAACTTCCTCTTTTAACATTAATATAAACATTAACATAAACATCTTTGAAATAGAAAAGGTTCTCGAATTTGTAGGGAAGAAGAATTCAAATTACATATTCGAAATTGAAAAGGTTTTCGAATTTGTTGGGAAGAAAAAATTGTATATTCGAAATAGAAAAAAATATATTATATTCTTATAGTATATATTCGAAATAGAAAAGAAATTTTATATTCTTATATATATATATATATATACAATCATTACTTCTAATAATCAAATTTTATCATCATGTTTGTAATCATATTTACTCGATTTATATTGTATATACTTAGTATTTTTAAAATATATACAACGGGCGTCGGACTAAAAATTGTGAGGCAAAATTGAAAAATCAAAGTCAAAGAACATTTTAGTATTTAAATTTTTATTATTGTGTATGCTATGTATTTTTATAATATATACAAACGGATGTCGGCCAAAAAAATTGTGAGACAAAATCGGTATAGAAAAATATATGAATATTTTATCTTATTATCTATGTATATTTAATTTATACAATATTGTGTTCACCAATTTATATTGATATTTTAGATATATTTAAAATTTTAAAAAAGAATTGTGAGACAAAATCGGTAATTCAAAGTCAAAGGGTATTTTAGTATTTAAATTTTTATTATTGTGTACGGTTAGTATTTTTATAATATATAAAATGGGTGTCGGCCTAAAAAATCGTAAGACAAAATCGGTATAGAAAAATATATGAATAATTTACCTTTTTATATATGTATATTTAATTTATACAATATTGTGTTCACCAATTTATATTGATATTATAAAAATATTTTTGTCGTTTATTTCTTAAATGATCTTTATTTAAAATTTTAAAAAAAAATTATAAGGCCGCCGCGAAGCGCGGCTTAGTTGACTAGTATATATATAAAGGAGGATAGCGGGAGTTTAGGTGGCGCTCTAATATCGTCTCAATCAATTTTTCTAATTTTCTAGAATTTTAAACACTAATAAATATAAAATATCAATTATAAAGGAGAAGTTCGAATTTATATGGAAGACATATGATTAGAAGTTCTATTGGAAGTATAATTAGTATTTATAAGGCATACGATTAAAAGTTCTATTGGAAGTAGAATAGGAGTTCGAATTTATAGTGAATGAGAGTTCGAATTTATAGAAAAAATATATAAATAAAAGTTCTACTAGAACTAGAATAGGTGTTTGAATATATAGAGCAGACATATAATTAAATACTTTATAGAAAGTACGATCTTCTTAAATTATATATATTTTTATATAAGTTAATTATACTTATATTAGGAAAATTTATTCATGATGTGTTAACATAATAAAAGAACAATGAGTAAAAGAACAATTCCATGCAGGAATCCTAAATAAATACAGGAGTATCTATAATATAAAGAGAAAATAAGATGTGTTTTCATTTTCTAAAACGCCAAAACTTTTAGAAAATCTAGAGAAAGTATAAATTGGAATTCACTCTATTTTTTAGGTTTTGATTTTAAGGAAAAAAATTGTTGTGTAAGATAAGTAACTGTTATTCCCAGATTACACACTTGTATAATTGTAGAAGGGGGGGTTGAATACAATTCTTGATATTTATAAATTTCTGATAAGAACTTCAGAAACTTATGAAGAGATAATTGCAATGTAAGATTTAAACACAAACACATATAAAATCAGGTGGTTAATATGCACCACCTGAAGCTTTTATTTGAAGAAAACTCTGTGATACAAAATGTACACAGCTGCCGTTTTACAACTCTTTGCTTCTAAAGATATTCAAGAAACCCTAAGCAAATATGTCTGTTTTCTTAACCTACAAAGAGTTGCTACACTTGGTTATATATCCCAAGTTTTACAAGTACTACTGGAATAAGATAATACTAATCTAATTCTAGTTGACTTGCTACTACACTCCAAATACACATGTAGCCGAAAGGTTGTCCTTGTGTTCAGACATGTCTCCTGCACCTTTCTTGTATTCATAGTGTAAATGGAATGCTTCTTTCTTCTGTGTTTCCAAAGTATGGCTGCCATACTGCTTTTTGTATCTACTTTCAACTCATGTGATCTGTCAGTCAAACATGTCCTTATCAACTGCTAATCTCCAGCTAATCATAGAAATCAGTGTCAATGATTATCCGTTGATGATGTACACTGACATCCGTTGATGATGTATACTGACATCCGTTGATGATGTATAGAGCAGTATCCGTTGATGTTGGGACTTGAGCTGTATCCGTTGATAGAGTGGATTTGAGTTGTATCCGTTGATAGAGTTTAGTCTTCATCCGTTGATACACTTTCACTTAGACAGAATTACATAGCATAGCTTATTTACAATTGGCTACCCTATTCTGCCTATCCGTTGATAGTCAACATGACTGTGGATAAAAACACTATCAACTGATAACATAGAGATACTGCAGTGTGCTACAAAACCTCATCCGTTGATGAGCTACCTGTCAACGGATAGAGTTATAAATCCTCATCCGTTGACAGCTACAAAACCTTAAACAATTTGATTGATTGTGAAGTTATCATCAAGTACAACATATTCCTAACAATCTCCCCCAATTTATAATTGATGGCAATAAAGCATAAATTCAGGACCTTGATGATAACAAAACATTCCTAAAGATATATAAAGAACAATACATAAATTGTATTAAGCTACAATAATTAAAAACTGAAAGTTTGAGAAATTTACAGAGAAGTGCTCCTCTAGACTGAGCAGATTAGGACTGTTTCTTTCCTCTTGTTGGCATCACCCTTGATTTTCCTTCCTTGGCAGAGTTGGACTCAATCTGTATTTGGAGTTGCCTATAGAAGGCATCTTCTTCATCTACCTTTGGATTTAGCTTCTGTTGTAGCCATCTCAGGTATTGAGAACTAGCCTTTGGTAGTTGGTCTTCTAACCTGAAGAATCTCCTGTTACCATCTTCATCCCTGAACTCCATCATCCAGAAAGGTTGGAGGTGGATTTTCTGTCCATTGTATGGGATCTTCATTTTCCTTGGTAGACTTGATGGTGAGTTCCAATCCCTCCTTATTTGTTCTATTTTGTCCAGTATCTCCCCTTTTGCTATCTTGGAGAACCCTGTGTATCTCTTGATTGCAGAGAACACTTTGGTTAAGGTATGATAATTTTCTCCAAGAACCTTTTGTAGTGGCCATGTCCTTTCCGTTCCTCCCTTGTATACAAAGACCAATCTTTCAGGCAAATGTTTATATTTGTCAATTCCTCTTACTTCTGACAATTCATCCAGATAAAGATTCATGTCAGAGTATTCTTCAATATCTGCCTGATAGATAAAATCATCCTTGTTTTCCAAGATTGGCTGCCTGACAATTGCAGGTACTCTAGCAACTTGAATTGGTTCCTTTGAAGGTTGCTTCCTTGGTTTCCTTTTCTTCTGTGTAGGCTTCTGTTGAGGCTTCAGCAAGAATGAAGGAACCTCAATGGAGTCAAGATTCATTGGTTCCTCTTTAGGTACTATAGGCTCACCATGGAAATTTACATCTGGGTTGAATACTTTCACATCAATAGGTTGTGATGAACCAACTGTCTCTTTGTTTTCAGTTTCTGGAGAGACAGGCCTCCTTGCATGTGATTTTAATCTCTTGGATTTGGGGACTGATTTCCCTTTCTTTTTGAATTTGGGGACTTCCTCAGGTTCCCTCAATTCATCCTCTACCTCATCCAATAACTCTTGAGCCAGCCTTGCTTGCTTCTCATCTGAGTTTTCATATTGATATTCAGTGCTTGGTTGAGATTCTCTTAGCAGCCTTGAAGTCTCTTCTCTCTTGGCTTCAACAAATCTAGGATGGCTGTTGGATATGTTTAGAACTTTTCCATTCCTTATGATTACAGCCATCCATTCTCTTACACAACTGTTAGTCTTCTCCTTGAATTCCTTGATTGCCTTACCCATCAACTTCTCTTCATCATCCTTGGGAAATGGAAAGTCCAGTTGTAACTTGTTCTTCCCATTTGCTTTTGGTGGTGAGAGGGGTCTTGATTTGATGTAGGGTTCAAATTCCTTAACATGAGAAGGCTCAGCATCATAGAATGTAGGAGCCACAATTGCTGGAGTGAGCACCTTCAGAATTGTTGTAGATATTGTTGGAGCTGAGGTTTGGCTAGAGAACGGAGTTGATGCAATAGATTGATTGATTAATCTTTCTGTCCTCATTATCCTTTCATAGTTTTCTTCTTTCATCTTTTGGAGAGCTTCAATTTTGGCTAGCTTTTCTTCTTCTGTCAAGTTTGAAAGATCAAACTCTTCAGATAGAGGTTTGGATTTGCTGGGGGAAGCTGTGACAATGAATTCTTGTGGATTGACCACTATGGTAGGCTGCTGCTCCCCCTCACTTGCTGCTTCCCTTCTTTCAGAAATTAAGATTTGACTTGTAGTTGCCACAGCCTCTTCCACTTTCTCCCCCTTTTTGTTAGCATCAAGGGTTTGACTAGAAGTTGGGGCTGCAACTAACCTTTCTAGCAGTTGGGTTTGCAGTTTCTGATGTTGAAGAAATTGCTCCATCTGGGATTCCATCTTTTCCACTCTTGAAGTGAGAAGTTGCACAGATTTAGCCAGGTTGTCTTCTTTGAGAAACCTTTGTTGCAACACCCTCTGAGTGGCTGTAGGAGCTAGTTGCTCTAGCTTGGAATCCACAGAGATCTTCACATCCTTGATTTCTTGTTTGACCTCCTCTAAATTGGATCTCTGAATCACCATTTGCATCTTTTGTAACTTTAGGGAGTCAATTGCCTGTTGAAGAACAACCTTTCTCTGTGGATCTGCTTCTGGGTGCTCAGCCAGGGCAGATTTATATTGCCTTATGATTTCCATATCAAGTTGATGATAGGTGTAGTTTTGAGCAAATGCAAAATCATGAATACTGCTACCACCTTCATCTTCAGAGCTCTGGCTGTCTTCATCTTCAGAATTGTCAAATTCATCACTCTCAGCAGTGGTTGGCAGAGCTGCTATAGATTCCTTAGCTCTAAGTAGAGATTGTGAGGTGTGCACTAGGTGCATTGCCTCCTCTGCTTCCACATTGCCCTGTTGTGCCAGAATTTGATAGGCAGGAACAGGGTGAGTAAAGGTTTCAGCATCCAAAGAAATGGAGTCAATTATGGACTGATATTCTCTTTGAAATTCCATTTCCTTGGATGCATCCTCAACCCCCATTGACTCACTAGCAATGGCTGCTTCTTCCATCCTTATCTCTCCTGTAGTCCCTTCTCTCCCCTCATCTCTCTTTTCTTGCATCAAGGGCTCCCCTTGGCTCACACCTCTCACACCCTCACCTTCACCTACTAAGGTGGAACTCTCAAACTCTCCTTTTGCCTGACCGGAAGAATTGGCCAGCCTCTCATTATTTATCTCTCCTTTTGCCTGCTCACAAGGCAGCCTCTCACTCCCTTCCCTCAAACCTAAAAGTGTTTCAACTACTGAGAACTCCTCTACACTTGACACTGGAATGTCAGATATAGCAGTGGTAGAGTGAGTTATCAACGGATAAGGAATATCCGTTGATGGAGTAGTTATAGCTGTCAACGGATGGCTAGAGAGAGGCGCATCCGTTGATGGAGAAACACTTGTCAACGGATGAAGGATATCCGTTGAGGAAGGAATAATTCTATCCGTTGAAGAGAAAACCAACACTGAATCTGTGGAGATTGATTTTAAGTTCGAGGCCACAGTCTGTGTTGAGAATTCTGGAAGGGAAGATTGATGGTCCAACAAATCATCTAAAAGATGATGACCACCAATTACAGAGTGGGGCTTCTCCAAGAATCTTAAAGATGGAGAATCAGGAATTGATGTAGATATCATATCCACATCCAGAGATGGAGTTGGTGATGGTGGATTGTAATGTGTGTCGATTTGAAGATTAAGATCAAGGGGCTGTGACTCCACATTTATTGGAGCCACATCAAACTGAGTTTGAGAAGGTACAGTTTCCTGTACAGTGTGTGCACCCTGTGATTCCCCTGTGGTTTTAGATTTCACTCTTCTTCCATAGGTTTTTGAGATTGGGCTATATGTGTCCCTAACCCTCTTGTGCAGTGTTCCTTGTGGGGAACTTGATTCAGTAGTCACACTCTTTTGGGAGAGTGTAACTAGAATTTGGCCTGAAGTTACATTAGCAGTCTTTTGAGAGACTGAAATGGTGGTTGCACTCATCTCTCCTTCCTTATCCTTAGGGCTTCTTTGATGTTCACCCTGTCCCTCACCACTCACTACCACCTTCACACTCCCCTCAAGAGGTTTGGTAGTTTTTACAACAGGTGTCTTTTGAGAGACACTTGAGGTTTGCCTTTTAGAATGTGGTTTTGGAAGTTTGGATTTGGTCACTTTGGTAGGAGCCTGTTTGGTCACAACTACAGACTCCATTATGACACTAGAAGGCAAAGAAATTTGGGGGTTGGAGATAGGGGTTTCAGAGTTAGAGATAGTTACCTGAACAATTGGTAGATATACCAACTGTACTCCTGCATTGAGGTTCATTCGAATCAGGTCACTTAAGACTCTCTTCTCCTGAACAAAACATTGGAACTTGCTATCCGGGTTAGCAATGGATAGCTTATTCTCAGACACATGCAGTGCTAAGAGCATTAAAAATCTAGCAAAGTAGATATTCTTGCTCCTAGTTTCCTTTTTACCCAACTTTGCAGCTATCTCATACATAACTAATGTGCCAAAATTATAGAATTTATCATTTAAAATCATACACATCATTGTTAGTATGGACTGAGTAACAGCATCAAAATTACTAATTTTTCCTGAAAAAGTTTTAATGAAGGCATCACAGAAGTAGCTCCATTCTTTAACCATTCCTTTTCTAGCAATTTTCCCTAAGTTTTCAGTACTAAGGGCATAATTAATAGAATTAAGCATGGCAACAATTTCAGCATCAGTAGGTACTTTCAGACAGTTATTCTCAGGCAATTTTAAACAAGCAGTTATCACATCAGAATTAACCACATAGTTTTTACCCTTTAAAGAAAAAGCAATTGTACCGTCTTTGCCATTGTACTCAGCAGATGTCCACATTTCTTCAATTACCTCGTGGATTAAGGGAGTGGTAGCCGTCATAGCATATGACAGTTTGCATTTCTTCACGAAACTCATCAAAGTGTGGTAAGCTTCTGGAGCATTCACTGTGTCAACAAAGGCCGCGAAATTGTTCTTCTCATAGGTAAACCCAGTGGAGGACATCATCTTAACAATAGGCGCCATTGAAGTGATTGAACTTTGGTTACAGAGAGTTTTAGGGAAGAAGATGCAGTTAACTTTTGATATGCTTGAAAATAAATAAAAGTGAGTTGTGAGAGTACAAGTTCGCCTTTTATATTTTTCAAGAATTAAAAATGAAATAATTAAAAGTAATTACTCCATTGGTCAAAAGTAACTGTCAGATAATAAATAAAAAGAGAATAAGTACAGCCATGATTAGATATACACGGTTACCAACGGTTAAAAAAAATGTATATCAACGGATATAGAATGAACGGTTGAGATACACTTTATCCGTTGATGACGTGGATAGTCTGTTACCCGTTGACATGCAAAAATCTAGTAATGTGTTTATACTATCAACGGATAAAAGGATATCCGTTGATAAGCTAATTTTGCCTTAGGCAAAATTTCTGCAGAAAATTTTTCTGAAAGTTTTAACTTTCAAGTAAATCAAAACACATTTCCAGCTTCAAATCATTGAAATCAAATATCACTAGAAATTATGACAAGTTAAGCATACCTAGCTCACCTACCAATCTTGTGAATGTGGATTCATCAAGAGGCTTGGTGAAGATATCTGCAAGCTGCATTTCACTTGGCACAAAGTGCATTTCTACTGTACCATTCATCACATGTTCTCTAATGAAGTGGTATTTGATGTCAATGTGCTTGGTTCTCGAATGTTGCACTGGATTCCCTGTGATGGCAATAGCACTTGTGTTGTCACAGAAAATTGGAATCTTCTCAACTTTTAGACCATAGTCAATGAGTTGGTTTCTCATCCATAGAATCTGTGCACAACAGCTTCCAGCCGCAATGTACTCAGCTTCAGCTGTAGAAGTGGAGACTGAGTTTTGTTTCTTACTGAACCATGACACAAGCCTGTTTCCTAGAAATTGACAGGAACCTGTAGTACTTTTCCTATCAACTCTGCAACCTGCATAATCTGCATCTGAATAGCCAGTTAGATCAAAACCAGATTCTCTTGGGTACCAAATGCCAAGGTTTGGTGTTCCCTTGAGATACCTGAAAATTCTTTTAATAGCTATTAAGTGAGACTCTCTAGGATCAGCTTGAAATCTAGCACAAAGACAAGTAGAAAACATTATATCAGGTCTACTAGCTGTTAGGTATAAAAGTGAACCTACCATGCCTCTATAACTTGAGATGTCCACAGACTTTTCCTTAGTATTCAACTCAAGCTTAGTTGCAGTGGCCATAGGTGTTTTAGCAGATGTACAATCCATTAAGTCAAATTTCTTTAAGAGATCATAAATATATTTTGTTTGACTTATGAAAATGCCCTCATTAACTTGCTTTACTTGTAGGCCAAGAAAGTAAGTTAATTCACCCATCATACTCATTTCATACCTACTTTGCATAAGTTTGGCAAACTTTTTGCAAAGCTTCTCATCTGTAGACCCAAAAATAATATCATCTACATAGATTTGAACAAGTATTGAAGAGCCATTAATATCCCTATGAAATAAGGTTTTATCTACTGTACCTCTAGTGAAGTGGTTCTCCAAAAGAAATTGAGATAAAGTGTCATACCAGGCTCTTGGTGCTTGCTTCAAACCATAAAGTGCTTTCATGAGAAGATATACATATTCTGGAAATTCTGGATCCTCAAAACCAGGAGGTTGATGGACATAGACCTCTTCTTCCAGTTCCCCATTTAGAAAGGCACTTTTGACATCCATCTGATAGACTTTGAAATTGGCATGTGCTGCATAGGCTAGAAAGATTCTTATTGCCTGAAGTCTTGCTACTGGAGCAAAAGTTTCATCAAAATCTATTCATTCTTCTTGAGAATAGCCCTTTGCCACTAATCTAGCTTTATTCCTCACAATTATGCCATTTTCATCTGTCTTATTCTTGAGAACCCATTTAGTACCTATGACACTTCTATCATCAGGTTTGGGCACAAGTTTCCATACTTTATTTCTTTCAAATTGGTTTAGCTCTTCTTGCATTGCTAACACCCAATCTGGATCTAGAAGGGCATCTTCCACTTTCTTAGGTTCCGCTTGAGACAGGAAGCTACTGTATAGACATTCTGCTTGAGTGGCCCTTCTAGTTTGGACTCTTGAATTTGATTCACCAATGATTAACTCAAATGGATGATTTCTAGTCCATTTTCTTGCAGGTGGAAGATTTGATCTTGATGAGGTTGCTTCATTTCCATGATCATGTTGATTTAGCATTGAACTTTGACCATGAGAAACTCCCCCTGAGTTTGTTGTCCTTGCTGAGTTATGAAGTTGACTGTCAATGGATGCATCATTTTGCCTGTCGACAGATGCTTGAGAATTTCTGTCAACGGATGCATCTCTAATAGTGTCAACGGATGTTGCAGAATGACTGTCAACGGATGCTCCTGAATGACTATCAACGGATGCTTCATTTTCAGTGTAAACATCACTTCTAGTTGGTATAACAGCTCTAGGTGGATCTCTGTGGTCATGATCTTCATTCTCCTCATCATCATCATAGTACATTCTTCCTTCACCTTCATTCTCAAATTCTAACTTTTCATGGTAGCCTTCATCATTTAGGCCTAGAATCTTTTGATCATCAAACACAACATGTACAGATTCCATAACAATGTTGGTTCTTAGATTGTAGACCTTGTAGGCTTTCCCTGCTGCATATCCAACGAAAATAGCTTCATCTGCCTTTGCTTCAAATTTGCCTAAATTATCTCCATGATTCCTTAGCACAAAACACTTACATCCAAAGACATGTAGAAAAGCTAAAGTTGGTTTCTTGTTGGTTAATAACTGATAAGGAGTCATTCCTCTAGCTTGATTGACCAAGGAAATATTCTGAGTAAAGCATGCAGTGTTGACAGCTTCAGCCCAGAAATATGTTGGTAATCTTGATTCACTTAACATTGTTCTAGCTGCTTCAATGAGAGTTCTGTTTTTCCTTTCAACAACCCCATTTTGTTGAGGTGTTCTGGCAGCAGAAAACTCATGGACAATTCCATTCTCTTCACAGAAAATCTTCATTGTGGAATTCTTGAATTCAGTACCATTGTCACTCCTGATCCTTTGTACTCTGTCTTCAGAACCATTGTTTAGCATTCTGAGGTGATTGATAATGATTTCACTTGCACAATCCTTGGAGTGCAGGAAGAAAGTCCATGTGAACTTAGAAAAATCATCTACAATCACCAGACAGTATTTCTTCTTTGAAATAGACATGACATTTACTGGACCAAATAAATCCATATGCAGCAATTGAAGAGGCTTAACAATGGATGACTCTGTCTTGCTTTTGAAAGATGATTTCTTTTGTTTCCCTAATTGGCAGGCATCACATAGCCCATCTTTGACAAACTCCAAATGAGGGATTCCTCTAGCAAGATCCTTTCTTACCAAATCATTCATAACTTTAAAATTCAAATGTGACAGCTTCTTATGCCATAGCCAACTCTCATCCTTACTTGCTTTGCTGAAGAGACAAGTAATGGATTCTGAGCATGCTGAATTGAAGTCAGCTATGTAAACATTTCCTTTTCTAAAGCCTGTCAATACCACATTGTTGTCTTCCTTGGCAGAAACAACACAGGCTTCTTTTGTGAACTTTACTTCATAGTCTTTATCACAAATCTGACTGATACTCAGCAAATTGTGCTTTAAACCTTCAACTAAAGCCACTTCTTCAATGATGACATTGTCTTTTGAAATCAGGCCATATCCCTTAGTATATCCTTTGCTGTCATCTCCAAAGGTAATTCTAGGGCCAGCTCCTTCCTTGAACTCTGTGAGCAGGGTTGAATCTCCTGTCATGTGCCTAGAACATCCACTGTCTAGGTACCATAGATTCCTTCTGTTTCCCTGCACACATTTCAAAAACAAATCAAGTTGATTTTGGTACCCAAGCTTCCTTGGGTCCTTTCTTGTTAGCCTTTGACTTTGCACTCTTAGCATTCTTCATCTTAGGTGTAGATGCTTGAGTAATGGGGTTTGACAAATGCTCATTTGCATGAATATTGGATGCATGCATGTGTGGAAAATTGGCATACATATTATTCATGTTAGGTAGGTTCCATGACATTTGTGGCACATTCATAGATTGAAAGTATGGATTAGACACATATGGCATGTTCACATATGGATTTGAAAAACTAGCATTTTGATACAAACCAGGCATTGCAGGCATACATGGCATTGGTTGAGGTACATGAACAGGAGCCTTGTTAACAATCTTGCAATTAGAAGATAAATGATTGACACTATTACAATTACTACAAGTTTTCCTAGGAGCAAACTTGTCAGGAGAGTAATTGTTTTTCTTGTTGATGCCTATCTTACCATTTCTGTTCTTTTGCTTTTTGCCCTCAATTTCTACCTTTTCATTGTCTGATTTACCAACAACCTTTTTGTTGTGTAAATCACCTGTCTTAGCCTTCCCACTGGATTTGGTTTTGCTGCACTCACCACTAACAAAATTCTTGTTTACTGGACCATACTTGATGTCCAGTTTCCTAAGTTCCTTCTTACTAACAGACTTTTTGTTAGTCGACGGATACCTCTCATCCGTTGACGGTTCATCTGTCAACGGATGATCACTATCCGTTGATTCACAAATAGTCTCTAGATCCTCAAGGCCAGGTTCTAGCTCCTTTTTCCTTTGAGTCCAGGTATCCTTCACAAATGATTCTATTCCCTGAACTTCTATTATACTTTGAGAAATATTCCTACAACTTTGAAATTTAGCAATTATCCCTTGTTCTTTTTCAAGCTGGTCTTTTAAAATCAGTTCTCTTTTTAACACAGCTTCAAGTTCACTTTTAGCATTATTGCAATCAACTCTCATTTTCTCAAATTCTAGAAATTGAGATTCTAGAGCAGCATTTCTATCACTTAAAAACAGATTAGACTCTTTAATTCTATTGTTCTCTTTAGTAAGTGATTTAAGAGTAACACTTAAGTGATATAGTTCAGTAGACATTTCATCTATAACACTATTGCATTCCTCTTTAGTGAGCTCAGAGAGATTAGTAGAAAATACCTGATTGCTAGCTGAACTTGCTTCCTGCTCTCCAGAATCAGCCATTAAAGCAAGGTTGACTAACTCAGCATCATCATCAGAATGATTGTCATCAACAGCCCAGTCATACTCTTGGGTCAAGAATGCCTTTCCTTTCTGCCTGAGAAGATCAAAATATTTCTTCTTATAGTCAACAACCTCGGTTGGCTTTCCCTTGTTCTCAGATCTAGGTTTCCTGCATTCACTTATCATATGACCAGCAATCCCATAATTGTAGCATTTAATTTTGGATTTATCCACATAGTTGTTTGTGGAAAAATCCTTGTTAAATGGCTTGGCCATCCCAGAGTTTCTCTTGAATTTCAGCTTAGAGAATCTCCTAGATAGAAAAGCTAAGTGCTCATCTATCTCATCCAATTCATCCTGCTGAAGGGCATTCAATTCCTCAGACATCTTTTCCTTGCTCCTGCTTGATTCTGCTCTACCTTTACAAACCTCCCTGTTTGGTGTAGAACTAGCAGTTTCTGTCCTTTCCTCCTTTTGCTCCAAATTGGCAACGAGTGCAACTGACCCACTTTTCTTTTGAGACTTCTCAATCTCTTCATCCTGCTCCATTTCCAGCTCATAGGTCTTTAAAGTTCCATAGAGCCTTTCAAGAGTAAATGTCTTGTACTCTTGAGTGTTTCTTAGAGAAACAGTCATTGGCTTCCATTCCTTGGGCAGTGATCTCAGAAATTTGAGATTAGAGTCTTTAACTTGATAGACTCTTCCATACAGTTTCAAACCATTTAGTAGCTTTTGAAATCTACTAAATGTATCATTCAATGTTTCTCCATTCTTAAAGTGAAAATGTTCATACTGTTGGATTAGTAGTTGCATCTTGTTTTCCCTTACCTGTTCTGTTCCTTCACACAGGGTTTGAACAATGTCCCATACTTCCTTGGCGGTAGTGCAGTTAATAACATTGTCAACCATGTCTGTTTCTAGACCATTGAACAGAATATTCATGGCCTTTTTGTCTTTGTGGACTTCTGCAATATCTTCAAGACTCCACTCAGAAACAGGTTTGGGAATGAAAGTGTCAGGCACATCATCAGCCAGGCCAACTCTTGTTGCCGTCTTCATTGGAACGTGAGGACCCTTGTCAATGCAATCCACAAAACCCTCATCAATAGACGAGAGATGTAGACGCATTTTTACTTTCCAGTGAAAGTAATTTTCTCTATCAAGAACTGGAATCTTCACTCCATAATCCTTCTTAGACATGTTGGAAGTGTGTTGATCTTTAAACTTCAAATATGTTAGAAGCTTGCTCTGATACCAATTGTTATTCCTAGATTACACACTTGTATAATTGTAGAAGGAGGGGTTGAATACAATTCTTGATATTTATAAATTTCTGATAAGAACTTCAGAAACTTATGAAGAGATAGTTGCAATGTAAGATTTAAACACAAACACATATAAAATCAGGTGGTTAATATGCACCACCTGAAGCTTTTATTTGAAGAAAACTCTGTGATACAAAATGTACACAGCTGCCGTTTTACAACTCTTTGCTTCTAAAGATATTCAAGAAACCCTAAGCAAATATGTCTGTTTTCTTAACCTACAAAGAGTTGCTACACTTGGTTATATATCCCAAGTTTTACAAGTACTACTGGAATAAGATAATACTAATCTAATTCTAGTTGACTTGCTACTACACTCCAAATACACATGTAGCCGAAAGGTTGTCCTTGTGTTCAGACATGTCTCCTGCACCTTTCTTGTATTCATAGTGTAAATGGAATGCTTCTTTCTTCTGTGTTTCCAAAGTATGGCTGCCATACTGCTTTTTGTATCTACTTTCAACTCATGTGATCTGTCAGTCAAACATGTCCTTATCAACTGCTAATCTCCAGCTAATCATAGAAATCAGTGTCAATGATTATCCGTTGATGATGTACACTGACATCCGTTGATGATGTATACTGACATCCGTTGATGATGTATAGAGCAGTATCCGTTGATGTTGGGACTTGAGCTGTATCCGTTGATAGAGTGGATTTGAGTTGTATCCGTTGATAGAGTATAGTCTTCATCCGTTGATACACTTTCACTTAGACAGAATTACATAGCATAGCTTATTTACAATTGGCTACCCTATTCTGCCTATCCGTTGATAGTCAACATGACTGTGGATAAAAACACTATCAACTGATAACATAGAGATACTGCAGTGTGCTACAAAACCTCATCCGTTGATGAGCTACCTGTCAACGGATAGAGTTATAAATCCTCATCCGTTGACAGCTACAAAACCTTAAACAATTTGATTGATTGTGAAGTTATCATCAAGTACAACATATTCCTAACAGTAACATCAATAATATGTAATGAAGTTAGAATTTCGATCCCAAACGAGAGCGGCTCGAAACGTGTTTAACGGGAAGACGGCTCACTATAAAAGATTCTACTAGCTATTAAAATATCATATGATGTTATAAATTTTATTTTATTTTTAGGATTTGATTTTTATGGATAAACATTATCATACAAGTAATATATGTAAAAGTTATATTTTTGGTCTTAACGAGAGACCGAATCAATAGTAATAACTGTGTTTAATAAGAAAACGGTTCATTAGATAAGAATGTATAAAAGATGTTTAAATATATAATTAATACATAAAATAAATTGTTTTATTGGAAGTAGAATACGAGGGCGGTGGAGACGTCTTATACGATTTTTTAAAACTATACATCTTTTTTCCTAGAAATCCTTTATTTTAACTTTTTTATACAAGTTAATTGTACTTGCATTACAAAAATATAACCATAAATGTAATATTATTCCCGTAACGAAAAGTCTTCGTATTTTAATTTTTTTTTTGATATGTTAACATAACAGAAAGACATTTCCATGAGGAAACTGTAAATAAATACAAGAATATCTATAATATACAGAAAATATAAGATGTATTTTCATCTTTTAAAACTCTATAAAAATTAGAAAGTTTAAAGAATATAAAAATTGGAATTTATTCTTTTTATATAATGAAGTTAGAATTTCGGTTTCAAATAAGAGCGGCTCGAAACGTATTTAACGGGAAGACGGCTCGCTAGAAAAGATTGTATTAGCTATTAGAATTTGATACTGAAGTCATAATTTTTTTTATTTTTACGGTTCAATTTTATAGGTAAAAAATATTATATAAGTCTTTAAAATATATGTTAAAAAGTTGAGATTTCGGTTTTAACGAGAGAGCGGCTCAATCGAAAGAATCGTATTTAACAAGAAATTGATTTATTAGAGAAGATTATTTAATTATTATAATTTAATATTAATATTATAATATAACGTAAATGTATTGAATTTTTTAAAAAATATTGTAATGCCGTCGCGAAGCGCGGCTTTATCAACTAGTTTAAAGATACTAGCATAAAACCCGTGCAATGCACGGGTTTTTTTTATATGAAATAAATTTATTTTAATATTACAATTATATTTTTATATAATTATTATTTTAATAATTATTTTAATTTTAATTAAAATAATATATAGAAATTTAATTAATGATATTCATGGTTTAAAACTTATATTATAAAATTTTAAATTAAATACGTCATTGACGAAATTTGAATCTTGAATATTTTGTAAAGTAACTTAATCATATAAAATATTTAATCATTAGATATAATGGTTCTGATTTTTTTGCTACAAATCTAACAGTAATTATTCGTTGTATACGGATTTCTATTATATCATTTTATTAGTGATTGAAAGATATGATGTGACATTTTTGGGTACATACACGATTATGTTTTAAATTGAAAGGTAACATATTTTAATTAGAAAAAAAAATATTAATGATTGGAAGATTATGATTACGAAATTATGTTTTAAATTAAAAGGCAATGTGTTTTAATTAGAAAAAAATATTAATTATTGAAAGATACGATATTTTAGGTGTGTGTAAAGGGTAATATGTTCAATTAAAAGTAAACGACTTTTACTAATTTCAATTTAACCTATTGAGGAAAACTCTTTTTGTCTATAAATGAGAATCGGCCGCCCCTTGCTTTCAGCTTTCATAGCTTCCGATCTGCAACCTTTTTCATCGCCTCCATCCTTCCATCAAACCCACATCCGCCACACCCATCCTCTCATCCCGTTTCCTCCATTTCTGAATTTTTAATTTCTATTTACTAGTTTTTCAATAAAATTAAGATCTAATCCTTTTTGGGTGAGATCTTGTTAGTACCTTATTATCAAGATTGTTAGTTGTGCCCATCTTTTTGGAATGCTAGTTTGTTATGTTTCGACGTTTTTGTGTGTCTTATTTACGTGTATTGTTCGACTAGCAGTATGGTCCTTTGGTTCGATTAAGGTCCGTTTGTAGAGAATTTCGGGTCGATTAATCGGGGCTCACTTTCGGAGGGGGTTGTTATGCCTACAAAGATTATCTTGGATCTATGGATATCTGCTCAAAAAGAGCGAGAAATCAATTTAATGGAAGTCAGGATCCAGATCAATGTAGATGCGGTAATCTTTGAAGTTTCTGAGCTCTATTGGTTCATACGCCTCGATATTATGGATGTTTCTTTTGTCAGTTTTGGTGTTGTACTGTTTTCTAGCTTGAGAATTGTTTCAATTCATGTTATTAAACGATCTGGGAACATGGTTATTTTTTCTTGTTCTAATCCAGGTGGTACTGTCAATTGGGGATTGTCCCGATTGTTTTGAAAGTTTAATGAAATTTTCACTTTGTTCGTCAAAAAAAAAAAAAGTAAACGTCTTTTTTTTTTTTACTTTTTTTTGACAAACAAAAGAAGAATTTGTTAATACTTAAACATTGGAACCCAGTCGGGACAAACCCCCGAACTGTTAACTACAACCTGATTGTGAAACAAAAAACGAGCTAAACAAATAGCCGTTTTATTTTCAGATTGCTTAACACATAGAATATAAATATTCTTAACAATAAAAATGATTTCAAGGGTTTCCCGAGCAATCCAGTCGACACCAACATTCCTGAAAATAGTAGCATCACAATTGACCTGCGCACATAAAAAATCGGTGATAGTTCACTGTTCATACCCATCATTTATACCAACTGAGGTTGGGGGTACAGATGCCCCCATATATTGAACAATCTTTCGTTGTGCAAGGTGAGTTTTCGTGATAATCACCACCATTCCAGATTTGAAGTGGGCTTCCCAAATCTCCAAATACACCAAAGAAATCATTCTTAAAACAACATGACAACAAACCAAAACGCAACAAAAACAATCCAAAAGGAGAGACGCAAACCACTCCAAAAGGAGAGACATAAAACACCCAAAAAATGGATGCAAGAATCAAAAATCTCACCCAAAGATGAAGATTATTGAAAATTATTGAATGAAAAAACAAAAAAGAAAACAAGAGAAAGGAGAAGATGAATCTCCTGCGGTGGCTATGGTTGGAGTAGAAGGGGAGAGGAGGCGACGAGTGAGGAGAAAGATGGGAAAGAGGGGGAGTCGACTCTCATTAGGATTTCACGAGCGAGCTCTAAGATATAGTAAACGTCTTTTAAATTGATTGAAAGATACGCTATTTTAGGTATTTATTAAATTTTATTTAATATTACATTTATGGTTTTATATAATTATTATTTTAATAATTATTTTAATTTAATATAATTTAATATACTCATATTTACGGATTATACCAATGTTTCCTTATTATAAACAACGTATATGGATTTTTAATATATTTTATTAATAATTGAAAATACGGTATGATATTTTATTAATGATTGTAAGATTAATTTTAAATAAAAATGGTAACGTGTTTTAATTAGACAAGAAATATTAATGATTTGAAAATATGGTACGATTGATATTTTGTAAATGGTAATATCTTCAACTAAAAGTAAATGTGAAAATGGCAATAACTAATTACCATTTATTATATTATGTCATTATTTATTTTAATAATTAGGATAACCAAATAGATAAACTTTCAATCTTTCTGCTTTAATATAATAGTATATATTTCAAAACTACCTGTCCTTCAAATTATTTTTTAAAAAATACTACCACTTTTAAAACTATTTATAAAAATACCTTTCTTTAAAATTCTTTTTTGAAAAATACGTTTTGCAACTTTTGCAACCCCATTTGTAAATTCAGGACGGCGCCAGCCGTGTGAGTTGCAAATGAGGTTGCAAAAGTTGCAACTGAAAATTGGAAGTTGCAACTGAAAACTGGAAATTGCAAATGAGGCTGCAAAAGTTGCAACTAAAAACTGGAAGTTGCAACTGAAAACTGGAAGTTGCAATCGGAAATTCGTATGCTCCACTACATAGCATCGAAGTTGCATATGAGATTACAACCTTATATGCAACAGAAAACTGAAAACTGGAAGTTTCAACTTACAGTTGTCATTTTCGACCTGTTTTTTGAAATATATATATATATATATATATATATATATATATATATATATATATTTCAAAAAACTGTTCGAAAATGACAACTGAAAATTGGAACTTGCAATCGGAAATTCGTCTGCTCCCATATATAGCATCGAAGTTGCAACTTTTGCAACTTCCAGTTTTCAGTTGCAACTTTTGCAACCACATTTGCAACTCACACGACTGGCGCCGCCCTGAATTTATAAATGAGGTTGCAAAGGTTGCAAAACGTATTTTTAAAAAAATAAAAAGTTAAAAACAAAGTTGGTAGTATATTTGTAAAAGTAAGATTATAGAATTGAAAGAGAAAGTTAATGATAGTAAAAACGTAAAAAAAAGTTAAAAACATATATATTTTTGTAAATATCCCTTTTACAAATTAGTTTTTTAATTATCCCATATTCATGATTTACTTTGAATAGTAAGTTTACGTTGAATTTTAATAATTTAAATCTTATAATCTTTCAAATTATCATACCTCAATCTATTTTGAGAGATAATATATGAAATTCAACGAATATCTTTTAATTATTTTAATTTTATTTTTTTCTTAGAAGGGATTATATGTTATACTCGTTAGCCGAACTGAGAATTTTATAAATTTGCAAAAATATGTAGTAATAAGTTTTTCACTAATTATTTAGAATCAACCGGGGTTAAAGATAAAATTTAACATAAGATTTCAAGAACAAAAAATGACTAAAATGTAAAAATTATTTGTTAAATTTATTATAAATTAGGTCCTCGCTGATTTCATCATTATCTAATAAATTTAAAATTTAAATAAAATTATTTTAACGTGCAAGCTACAAACTAAGGTGAATATTATATATAAATTATAGTTGCATTCAATATATAACAATTTTCTCTTTTATATATTGAGTATATTTAGTGCACCGTATTTATGTAGTTTTAGTTGATACATCATCTGTCAATATTGCTGAACCTTTTTTTTTTTAATTTTAGATGAACTTGCTTCAGTTTATTTTAGACCCTTCTTCCAAATTATAATAAATATCATTACACATTATTATATATTTTCAATAATTGTGGGATGCATGAGTTCATATATAATTAGAGAAAGCGACTTATATATGCATGTGAACTCCCAAAGATTCTTTTCAATTCGCAAAAAAAGAGAAAAAACAGACAAGTATATTTGACAAAGCAAGTTGTAAATAAGAATTCATTTCCTCTTAAATTGACCAATGTTTAATAATCCAAAATTAAGACTTAAAAATAAAATTTACTTCGATAGTTAGGTGATCCATAGCGCCGATATTAACATAAATGAATAATATTTATGCATTAATTAATTTATCCAAATGACGATTGCAATGGTAAAAATCTGTACCGTGGATTTTAATTTCTAACCACTTTACACGAGTAATAAAAATAATTGTAGATAAATGATGACATGCATCTTGGTGATTTATAGTGGGTGGATTTTACTTAATAAGTCAACCAGAAGTAAGTAGCTAGGACGGTAAATTAAAAATAATATACATAGCAGCGGGTTTAAAAAAATAATAATATACATAGGATCAAGTTCAACTTGGAACGATAAATTTATAAAAATTTGGTACACGAATAAAATCCGTAACTAGCAGCGGGTTTTAAAAAAAAATATATAGATTTACTAAGAACATCTTTAACAGTCTCTTAAATAATTCTTAAATATATTATAAATAATATGGCTTTTTAGGACATAAATTTGCATGTCAATTCCAACAATACTCTTTATTTTGGTCCTTAAATTATATATTATTCATATTTCAAATTTTACAATGACAAATATTTGAATTGAAACATGTGCAAATGATTATTTTATTAATATAATAAAATTAAAGGCAAGTCCAACAACTTCCCTATTTGTGTTCCTAAGTGGAATTTAGGAAATTTAGCACAAATACCATCCTAATTTCTAAAACACTAAGGAGCACTAGCTATTCCCGACTTTTGAGGAATGTCTAACTATCCCGAACTCCACTTTATCAATTGAAAATTCACTTCCCTCCAATTTGTACTTCTATTTTCTCTTACACTTAAATTTATTATTTTAATAATAGCCTTCAATTTTGTACTTCTATTTTTTCTCTTACAATTAAATTTATTATTTTAATAATAGTAAGGAATGAATATAGGGATATATTGTTGAAGTTCATAGACAAATAAAATCTTTAAATCACTAAAAACCATTATTTTATTACATTTACGGGAAACAAATTAAAGATCTATTGGACTTGCTCTAAGAGCTATGTAGTGATTCTTAAAATACAGGAGAGAAGAGGATTTTAAGAACCACCGTGAATTTCTTGAAGCTCCATTTTTTGTCATCCTCTTTATATTTTGATTTAAGAACTTTTTTAAAGAGCCTCTTGAAAATGCTCTAATAAACTAATACACACGTAAAAATTAAAATCCACCAAGAGAACAGAACACAATGCACTTGGGTTTGTAATTTTGTGCACTGCGGAAAGCTGGTTGTTTGTTTCAGCGTCACCTTTTTTTTGGAACTGTGGCTGATGACCGTATAGTAGGATTTGAACCTAATCCACTAGTACATAAACGTAATTTTTCTTTTTTCTAGATGGGTTGAAACTACCTCAGCACTGATGTTTATTGCGTTATGATGTATACGCATTCCAGTCTACATCGACTTGAAAGTAAAGGTTCAAAGAATTCCAGAAGCACTGGAAATGCTGAAAGAAACATAAGGAGTTAATGCACTAATAACATTCAGCAAAGAACGGTCAAATTCTTATCTCCAGAAAGGTCTTGAATCCTTGCGTAATGAGCTTAGCTCGAGTAAGATTAACAGATATTCCACAACACATTATAGAATAGAAATTCCACAACGCATTATAGTCAATATAGTAGAGCATAAAATATTTGACAACAAAACTTGTTTAAACCGAACTCTTCTTACTCGTAAGTTAGTCAAGTAGCTAGGACTCGGAATCATTAAGAAACATCTTCTCACATGTGAGACCCGCCCTAGCAAAACGTTGAGGTAATACTCTTTTTTCTTTGGAAAAAAAACAGAAGTTACTACATTCCTGTAACGTCTAGATGAAAAAAAATTTGAAAAATTTTAATTGAGAGATATGCTCCTCTGGAAAGACTGAAATTCTGCAAGAAAAAATAAGTTACATATTCGAATAGAACCATATACAATTTTATTGTTAGTTGACTAACTATATCAGAACAGCCTGCAATTGTACGTCAACTCAATTTAAAAAAATAGTATTGGTATTAAAATTATCTTTGTCAGTATTTCAAACATAAAATTTCACAAGAGAGAAGATATTCATTTTTAGTTAAGATTGTTATTATAAAACTTTGAGGTTTAGAACACAACTTGTCATTCCATTATACAAGCAGGTACATTTGCAAGCTAATAAAAGAGCCATTCTAAATATCGGTAATAGTTGATCGTAACTATATAAAAGAAACGAAGTTACCAAACTTCGCCATCCTCTCCAAATTCCCTTTCTCTCTGCTCATTGTAATCACCGCTCCAATGAGAACCACTGTAATGTTCTCTCTTGTGTCTCTTATGCCGGCTATCATATTCTGCTGGATGCTGCTCAATCTGTAAAAAAGTAGATTAATATGAACTACCCAAGTACATTATAAATGGCTCAATAACATGCATCATAATTTTATAGCTGCACAAACTAGAATACCTGCTTCGATTTTTTGCTGCTATGTCTATAAGAACTTTTCGACCAATCTCTATCTTTTTCATCGAAACTCAAATCATCTGCAGAATTCGAATGCCGCTTTCTATATTTTCTGTCTCTGTCTCTTCCTGACCTTCTATTTTCTTCTAAACTGTGGGAACCTTCTCTATCAGCATTTTCACTGTCTGACCCATCATTCTTATCTCTGTCTTTTCCTTTTCCTCTATCCTTGTCCCTTCTCTCTTTTGCCTTTCTTTTCTCTCTGTCTTTTGTTTCTTTATCCTTTCTGTCCTGCAAATACGCAACACACACCCATGATCCATACAACCATATCATTCACCTTCATCTACATTACTAAAAGATACGATGATATTTTGATAAATGTAAACGAACATTTTTTTCTTAATAAGTGAAATTAACATACTGGAATTCCAAATTTTTAGCTACTAAAGGTTAACATCATACATAATTAGAAGAAAAGTTAGTGACGAATGGGACATCAATATCATTTCATTACATATGCCCAACTGTAAGAATCTAAATATCGTATCCTTTATAGACAACATACATCAGAGGCATAGTAGAAAAGCACTACATTTGAAACAATACCTTTTCCTCCTTTCTTTTCCGCTCTTTCTCTCTAGCCTTTTCTTTAAGTTCTGATACATAATTCTCAAAGGTGTCCCGTAAAAAGCTTTCCTCCCTCTTGAACCTACACAAGGACAGTCAACAATTTAATGATTGAAAAATAAACAAAACAAAGGACATGCATAGTAGCAAACACTGGCAGACCAACTCAAATTTGAACTTATTGTTGAACTTAAACATAGTCCAAGTGTAATGAACAATGACAATTCTAACGAGCACATACTTAAGTATAAACATTTATCAATGATTTATGTACCACTTTTACAACAAATTTACGACTATAGGTCTCTTACCGATCTTCAAATGCTGAACTGCAATCTTCCCATCTCGAAGATGCATTAACTTCCTGTGAAGAAGCAATTTCAAACAAAAATATCAAACAAATATTAGTGAATCAAGTAACAAACACCATGAGACAAAGAAGATGTGGGTAATATGAGAGATGTATTCTGCACCTTTAAGCTACATATAAAAACGTAAAAATCATCAGCAAGACGTTTGCGCCTTTTAGCCTCTTTCTCCTCTCTCTCCCTTACTCTTTCTTGTAATTCATCAAATATAAGCTGAGAATGGAAACATATGATATCAGAGTTTAGAAGGTCAAAAAGAATCTGAGCAACCAGATAGACAGTCTACAAATTTGGAAAGTAAATGAAGCTTTACAGTTGAGTTGCCACCAGCATTCAAAATTTGTAAGAAAAGAAGACCGCTTAGCTAATCAGACAAGACAGATGAGATTGCATTTAGGTCAACAATGCAAAACAAAAAATATCCAATAACATACTATCTCTAGTTTCTCTAGCTTTATTGTAGCACCTCTTATATCCAAGTTCCACAGGTCCAACATGTACCAAATTGTTGAATCAATCAAAAGTTCACCATACTCCATTACCCGGACTCTTCAATTTTGTCATCATACCCGTGTCAACAGGACAGGACATGGGTGTGGACATGGGATCTGAGTTGGATCCTTCATGTAAAAATCAGACACTTCACCTTGAAGTACCCTCGTTCAAATGATTTACAAGGCCTTAAAATACTTGTTTCTAAGGAGTGATGTCCACAGATGACTTCTAATTTATGCTACAAATTTGACATGTATAATTATGTGCATGTTTTATTGGTGGAAGATATTATATAGAAAAATGTATAGTTTTACTTATGTTAAGGTTTTATGCTGAATCCCCGCAACCCTGTTCAAGTTCTATCCAAGTTTGGAACCATATCGAAGAATCTTAAATTTTTTAAAACTAAAAATCTGACACTTGGAACCGTACCTGAGTGGCCGAGTCCGGGTAACATTGTATCAAAGCCCGAAGTGTTTAGGTATACATAAGTTGTGAGTAGGCCCCTTGTAAAGATTATGAGATACAACTGACTAGCTTATGTCAGATACTATATATATCCCACCTCAAGACTTGAGATCCTCGTCACATGCTATACAATCTGAAGCTTCGACTCCGGATTTCTTTGGATTGCATAGGTGGCTTCAACCATTTTTTGAGATAGTCCTAAATTCCCACACTTCTGACTCTAGTGACTCATTTGTCAAAGCCAGGTCCTGGTGGTATGGCCCAATAGGGTACTAACTTGTTCAGCAATCACAGAATGTCAATATGAAATTCCTAGACATGTTACACATCAGTAGTGGGTTTGATTTTACCCTTCTGATATTTGATTTCAACTTCATCAGAGTTCTAACAAATCTACTACAGTATCCCACTGTTAGGTTCTTTCTCTACTGCTTGTTTAGAGCATATTGTCAACAATTTGTATCCTACTGTTCTACTAATAGAAAGTCACAAAAAAATACCAAAAAGTTATTAGGTGTAAATGATATCAATAAATTTATCCCATAAAGATTCGTAGTGGATTATACATGTTGAACTTACATAGAAAAAGCAAATAAAATTATTCTTCCCAAACATTTAGCCAATATGCTTCACACAACTCATTACACCAATTGCTTGAGAACTACAAATTTTATGTCTTATCAACATGAGTTACCAGTGGACAGATTATCAGCTCTGCCAAAGGTAAGAGTATGTACATTAGGAGGATCAAAGTCCAACTTTTTTAGAATTTTTTAAGGACACACGTTACTTCTGTTGGTCATTTGCGTGTATTTAAAAAATTATTTATGATCCATCTGATTCCATTCTGAAGAAAGATGGACAATATTAACTTAACAGAAGCTAAAAAATTCATGTTTGTAAAGACATATCTATACAAAAAAGGGTATACAAACTTTATATTTGTAAGAACTTGCCGATACAAAAAAGCGTATTAAGAGATTTAAGTCTGTAAATAATTTCCATTTAATAGCAGGTGGAACAGGGAAGATGTTAATGCGTGAGGATTATAATGGTGAATTAAATACGAGAATATACTTCCAGAAAACCAAAGACTGAGAGTAAAAAACATACCTTCCAGTTAGCATCTGACACTACATGTGAGCCAATTGTTTCTAAAACCGCATCCTTCAAATTCTCAACTGTCCATGTTGATGTGAGGTTTACCTTAAAACATAAAAAGTTGGACAATATAAGAAAAATATCTAGTAATTCTGAAAACATCGAAATGTTAAGACCATACCTTCCCTAACTTTACTGCATCCTTTATAAGAGCCTTGTCATCAAGATACTGCAGCGGCGAGAGATGTGGTAAGTGAACTAATAGTCCATACAAAATATAAAAAATAGAACTCAATTCTGCAAGCATCATGCATATAGTAAATCTTTTCTATTTATAGCTTAGAATACAAGGGTAGTAAATGGGAGAAATATATAGACAATACAGCGATTGCAGTCCTTTTTAATGTGCTTCCCCTTAAATGATAGAGACAACAATGCTGTGTAATTATAAAGATTCATAGATTAAGTTCAAAATTTGAGGTAAGTTTAAAAGCTCGACAAGAAAATTCGAAAGCAATTACCAAGTTTACCAGAAGTGGGTCTAGTATAAGAAAACCCATCATGTAAAAGAGTACATCACAGATTAAGGCACAGTGTATACTGTAAAGCTGTGTTTACTTGGAGACAATGGAATGAAGAAGGAATGTAATGATAAAATATAAACAGGATATAGGGAGAAGAAAGGATGCAAAATAGAATAGTGACTAACATGAAGTTGAAATTTTTTACGATGAAATTTGTTGGGAAAATGAGGAAAAAGCAGAATATAGCATTGCTTCCAAAATTGGTGGGTTAGAAGTTCTAGTT
Organism: Saposhnikovia divaricata; assembly: GCA_036435485.1. Classification (NCBI taxonomy): domain Eukaryota; kingdom Viridiplantae; phylum Streptophyta; class Magnoliopsida; order Apiales; family Apiaceae; genus Saposhnikovia; species Saposhnikovia divaricata. Next base: position 127,573,210 of record CM071594.1, on the reverse strand, counting down.
TAGATTGTCAGGAAAGAAATGGAAGGAGTACAATATATAAAAAATTCTTCAAATAAAATAGTACAAACCTCATTCCATTTTTCATTCCATCCAAATGAACACACAACCTAAATCATTTAAATAGTTTTCCCCAAAATTTATATTATCCATGCGATAGATTGGGAAAAAAGAAAAATTTCCACTCTATTCCTTGGCTACTGAAGGAAAAGTCCTCTTTTGGAGAACTTAACGTCTACTTTAAGAAAAAGAAATTTGATTATCACCTTTTTCTCCAACTCCTCGGCGACATCTTCAAACAAATCTTTTGGTGTTGCACCAGAGGTGTTTGATGAGACAGCCAAATAGGCAGGCAATTCTTTAACCTACAAGGGTCATAACGTGTACTATTAAAGAACAAAACATTTCAGAATTACAGACATCAAGAAAAAATAGGTTTACAGAATCAAATTACTAACCTTCATGCAGTAGTCACGCCAGTGAGTTTTTACACCAAGCACTCCTGCAGCAATATGATCATCCATCAACTTGCGAAACTCATCACGGTTTCGACGTTCAGCTTTTCTTGCTTCTTCCTGAGAGTCGGACAAAATAAGAATGAACCTCAACCACATCTAAAACTTGATGCTTAAATAAATATGTATCTCATAGCTACCATCCGCAGTTTTATCTGCTCCTCTTCCTCCTTCTCTAAATCACGTAAATATTCCTGAAAATTACAAGAATTAACTAGAATGAATTATATTATCAGAGGATAACCATCTGACAGACATATTGTCCTTGACATTTAACATACAAATTAAGGGGAATAATGGCACCTGAAAAATTTCTAAACGATCAATTTTTTCAAGACGCGAGCACCTCTCATCAGCCTCCAGACGGTCCTGCACTTTCCTCCACTGGCTGCTTGCCTAAAGAGATCATAGAACACATTCACAAAATCAAGATTAATATTTTTAAAACAGAAAGGAACTTCCAAGAGCACAATTCAGAATCACACTTATAGAGTACCTTTATGAAGTCACAAGATCTCAAGTATTCAATGTATTCCGTTTTGTTACGCTTCTGTTCTTCCAATGCTTTTGCTCGTTCCTAAAAAATGTCAAGGCAGGAGCAATCATTTGCAAGTTTTTCCCGGCTTATAGCTACTCGTGAATCCATATTTTACATTCTAACACGGAACACACTGGTTCTAAAGTAAATAATAGATGATAATAAATAACACTAACAACTAGAGATTAAATAAGCATCTAAACCACAATCACACGCCCACCCCACACAAAGAGAATAAGAACTTTGCACATAATTTGTTCATTTTGAATATTGATAACCTGTTAAACCAAGGAACTTAATAAAACATATTCATTTTCTTTGATATTTGTACAACTATAGAGGGAATCCGCATAAAGACTGCAACTCTGAAAAATGCAAGCATTTGATGCCCTCCTCTAGATTGCACTCATACGTGTATGCAGATAAGCTTAATTCCACAAAAGAGGGCAACATCAAGATAAATAAATCTTTAGATAGTATAACTGTCAACCATTATAGGAGTTCAAAATCCCACCTTATTACCCAGTTCCACAAGATAATCCTCAAAAAGATTCTCACGGTCTTTAGCTCGTTCAACAGCTTTAAAACGCTCATCTTCTTCAAAAATAGTTATCGCTTTGCTATAAAAATTTGTATCCATCAAATATAACCAAAATCAGATTTGTCCAAAAAAATAAAAAAATACTATTACCATCACACAGAAAAACAATTACATAGAAAATAAGGCACATACCTCCATCTTGTGGATGCTGTCAGCTCTTGGGACTGCTTGAGAAGATAAAGTAAAAAACGAAAAGACATAAGAAAGAATCTAGTAATATTGCAAGACTGGAGCATTATAATTACATAAAATTCACAGAATAGCTGCGTATCAAACTTCCACAGCACTTAGCAAAAATTAAATAATAAAATGAACAACCAACTTACTTCCAACATCTTTCTAAAATCTTCTACTACTTTTTTCTGTTTAGCATGCCTATCTTCTGCTTCTTGCTTCTTCTTTTGCTCCAAGAACTGAAACACAGTTTTGTGATGCTTAAATTATTCATGCACCAAGAATATGGAAATTAGACCAGACTAGATATAAAGTATTTACAAATAAATATAATATGACTATGCATTGAATAAAAAAAAAGTTGCAAAAAGTTTGTCCATGTCAACTTACCTCGTTAAAAGCTTGCTTTCGCTCCACAAGTGTTTTTAATGCAGCATATCTACTGTCATTAATAATGACCCTCATGGCCTAAGATGGTAAGTACAGATGTCAACAACCTGACTAGTCAAAAACTACAACTTCCATGTACTACAAATAATTACCTGGTCCCATGTCGAGTCTGACCCTATATTTGCAGTTTCTAGCAGTGCTACAAATGCTTCTTTGCCCTCCTAGAACAACCAAACATATCTTGTTAACAAATGATTTATCTCTCTCTTTGTTTTGCCAAGTGTTAACAACAAATGATCTCTCAGGAAGTTAATTTCAACACAAGTGTTGGGTTAATCATATACCAATTTATTTTCATATACTACTGTTTCCTGATCAATTGTTCTCTCCTCCACTGCAGTGATACAAGTCTTACTCTCCGTGCTTGTCCCATTCTTCAATTCCTGCACAACATAAGCCAGATAAATTTGGCAGCCTGTGATATAATGATTTGCTACTAATTACATTCTAATCAGCTAAATATTCTGTAGTATTAACCTAGTAGACAAGGTAAATGTATATACCTCTACATCCCCAATGGAAACCCCACTTGCAGTAGTTAAAACCCCAGCAGAAATTTCATCTGAGTTGCTCCTGCAAATTCCAAATGAAATAAATTTTATCACCAGTCTGTTTAAAAAATATACTCACGGCAAGCAAGATTGGTACATATAATACATTGCGGTTGTATCAATATTGGCCATGGAAAGAGGAACTTCAGAGCTTCCTGATTTAGTATCAAGTGTAGGTCCCACATCTAAAGGTGTCTGAACTCCAGTTGCACTTGTTGTAGCAGATTCTATGCATATGGATACTGAGGTAACTGCAACAACAGGTGCCACAAGAATTGGGCTTGACACTACCTCATGTGTGCTATCTGTAATAGGGGAAGACGCTTCTAAATCAGAGACCGAAGCAGGATCATAATCTTGTGCTCTGTATGTAGATTCCTTTTCCATCTTATCACGAGCCAACTGTAAAACAAGGAGGGAGAGGTCAAATAGACAAAATATCTATATGCATATATATATATATATATATATATATATATATTAAACCAACTTTGCACTATATTGATTTTAGCAGAATAGGATGAAAACAGATAGACAGACAGAGCATATTAGAAGGTTTCATGAAATAAAAAAACAGAAGCCACAAAACCTTGACTTCATCAGGCATAGTCCAAGTTGATTTCTTAGTGACTCTGTTGTAATAATACCTGCAAATAGTAAATTTCATTTATTTAATATCAAAGCTGATTTTAAATAATGACATTCAGCATAAACAAATATCTAAAACTCAACATGCACTATGTTACACACTTAAATCCATCAGGACTCGTGATCTCCCTCCAGTCAGTTGATGCATCTGCCCTCTGTATCATGACAAAGACTAGATAAGTGGAAAATAAGAAAGAAGATATTCTGCAGATAAGCAATATCAGATGTGCCTTTGGGCCAACAATTAAATAGTTGGATCAAACAGGCAACATGTATTAGCAGGCATACAAATTTCGTATAAAAAAAGTGTACATGTGCAGTTATACGTGTTTGAAGAGATACGTACAAAATGAACTCAAATAACTCAGTTGTAGGAACATATAGTACTACTAAATTCAAATGATGATAAAAATACATAGAGATACAAAATATATATGGAAAACATATGATACCCAAGCATTGTTATGACTCACCTCAGTTCCCGTCATCAATTCCAGTGGTTTCTCCCATGTGGAAACCCTTGTCCTTTTGTTGAAATAAAATCTAAAAGACACAGATAAACATATGCTAAATTACATACAGTACAACACCTCGGAATGGACTAAAGAGTAAACCTATCTTTAACATGCTCCAAATCTAGATTCTACACCACCACTACACGCCCATCACATTGTCATGTGGAGGCCACCTCTTCACACACCCCAAAATTTCACTTACAAAATCATCCATACCATAGATGTATCGTCACTGATTCAGATGTTTACTATCCTGATTTCCTTATTACCATCAGTCAATACATAATCACAAACTCTGAATAAACCTACTTGAAGGAGTTGACAGAAGCAACAGGAAGATAAACACACATAATTGAACAACTAATATTTGAAAAAATATTAAAATTAAAAAATAATGAAGAAAACCTCCAGTTTGGTTCAGTCATTACGTATTGATAAAATAAGCAAATGCCAAACATTGCAGGACTACTAACCTTCTTCCTCTACGAGTATGCTCAATCCAATCTGATGGTGTATTTTCAGCAGAACTAAGATTTCCCACAGTTGCCTGAAGAATGAATACAGACAAATCATAGATATAGCAGATAAGATTAGACAAGAGGATTAGAAGAAAGATCATCCCCAAAAGTAATGGTTTAATCGTGTAGTAAAATTCTTACAGGAACTTCTGCTGAATGTGAAAGTTGATCCACATACTGAAGCACAGGCGCTACAGGTTGTATGTTGTGGCTCCCCGGCAACCAAGGTTGCCCCCCAGCAGGATAACATGGCACACTCGTCTGGGGTGCTGGCTGGTACTGGCCCGTGGTGTGCCCATTCATTTGTGGCTGGCCCGTGGATGGAACAGATATCTGAAACAGCAAAATCAAAGCGGTCAAAGCTGTAGATACTCAACAAGCCAAACCGGTGAAATAAGAAGCATATTAGTATATAACTTACAGAGTAGGTAGAGGACATAGGCATTCTTGGACCCGCTAAGCCAGGCATGTAGCCGTTAGGATTCTGAGCATTTTGCTGAGGCTGTGGTGAAACAGATATAGCAGGCCTGTTTGGTTGAGTATCAGGCAATGGAATTGGAAGAGGAAGTGGTGGTGGTGGCATGATATGTCCTCCTTGGCCTGGTCTTGACTGCTGCATAATAGGTTGCGGAAACTGGACTGGCTGTGCCACAGAAGGCACTCCAATGTTTGTTCCCCCAACAGGCAGAAACTGCTGGGAAGGCACCGGAATATATGGAGGTGGCTGCTGTGTCGGAACTGTAGGTCGGAACTGCCACATACAATTAATGACACATTTAAATATCTAAATATAATTATATGCCTAAAAATATGTCCAAAAGAATAAATAAACTACAGAAAGAAATACATACTTGCATAGACATAGGTGGGAGCGAAATTTGAGGTGGGCCTTGGGGGACAGCAGTGTGAGGTCGAATAGGCTTTCCGGAGCAACAGCAAAAAAGAAATGCAACAATAAGAAAAAAATTATGTACCATGGAATCAGGGATAAAGGACCCAACTATAACATCAAAAGCAGAATCTAGAGTTACAATAGCATTAACACTATCTCAAAAAGTGCCAACGGCAACTCTGACATTTGATTGTTAAGGTCTGTGAAACAAATTCAGCTAAAACTTCAAATTTTTTGATAGCTATATTTTGCAAGACTCACACAAAATTAAACAAATAAGGATCAGTGCATCACTATGTTATGGACTGGCCCAAGTCAATTGGGTTATTAAACTTTAACAAACAGAAGCCCAAGAAGCAGGCCCAAGAAGAGTTAGAGCCGGGAGAATAAAAGAGGGGAAAGTAGAATAATTAGGGTATGGAATGAATTATCAAGTTTCTGTGTTCTTATTTATGTATGGGAGAGTGGCTATCTCGAATTAGCTAGTTATCTTATAATTTGATCGTTGTAATTGAGTATTGAGTTCATTACAAGTGGTATCAGAGCATTCGATCTAATGGGAGAGGTGATGACAGATTTTGGAGAGGAGATGAAGGAGTTGATTACGAAAGGGGTGGAGCAGGCAATGGAGAAAGCAATGGAGGCAGTGCGTCAGTCGTTGGCAGAGTGGGCTATGGAGAGGCAAACCAAAGTGGCAAAACACCAGGAGGCCCCATTTAACACCAAACGGGATGAACACATCACACTTCAGGCGTTGAAATTAACCAGTGGGGATAAGGTCGAAGGAAGTGCCAATCTACCGAGAATGACTTCATCGGGACTGATTGTCTCACCAGGTTTGAGCCCTGAATTTTCACCATGTATAAACCCTAATTTTGTAGATTATGCTGAATTGGGGAAGAGGATTGGATGGGGTGGACCGGGTCAAATGGGTATAGGATTTGGGGTAGGTTATATGCCTAGTGGTTCCGGTGGAGGTCCGGGTGGGATTGGTTATGAGGTTAAGTTTGTTAATGTTGTTGAAAAATCGGTGGTTGCAAGTTTAGATGATGAAAATAGTGAAGATGAGGAGTCTGTTGTTTTGAAACCTTTGGTGGCAGGCCCAAATGAGAAAGTTAGTGAAGAGTTCATAAATACTAGGACTCCCGTAGAGGTTACATTTGACGTCAATGGTGAGAACAAAGATGAGGATGATTCTTTTACTCACTTAGTTGCAGGAGATTTAGATTTTCGTTTTTGTTTAGATGAAGAAATCTTAGAGAAACAGTGCTCCAATTCTGATTCAGATTGTGAATGGGAGGAAGGGGTCATATTAGACAAAAATAATATTTACCATAAAGTAGAAGCTGGAAAATATCCGTCTCATATGCATAACCGTGAATGGCAGGAAATTAGTTTGGTAAAGAGGTTTTATGTGGAGGACATCTCCTCTATGATTCTGATAAAGATGAAAGAAATTGTTGAGAAGTATCTTGGATCAACTGTAAGAATCACTGTTATTACTGTTCCAGCTTACTTCAATGACTCTCAGCGCAATGCAACTATAAATGCTGGTTTTATTGCCGGCCTTAATGTCATGCGTATTGTTGCTGAACCGAGTGCAGCAGCGATCACATATGGTCTTGGCAAAAAGATGGCACATGGTAATACGGGCGGTGAGAAAAATGTGCTTTTCTTCGATCTAGGTGGTAGTAACTGTAATGTTTCTCTTGTCCTAATTGAAGAGGGTATATTTGAAGTAAAGGGTACCACTGGTGCCAGTCACATTGGAGTAGAGGAATTTGTCAATCGTATGGTGAATCATTTTATTCGGGAGTTATTGAGGAAGAACAAAAATGACATAACTGATAATGCAGAATCTATTAGAAGATTGAAAAATGCATGTGAAAGAGCGAAGAGGACACTCTCTTCTGCTGCAATGACTACCATTGAACTAGAGTATCTGTATGATGGTGCTACTTTCTCTTCAAATATTACCCGGGACAAATTTGAAGAGTTAAATATGGACCTATTCAAACATTGTTTAGAGGTGGTAGAGAACTGTTTGACGGAAGCAAATATGGATAAAAGGAACATTGATGACGTGGTCCTTGTCGGTGGATCTACTCGAATTCCAAAATTACAGCAGCTATTGAAAAACTTTTTCAATAGGAAGGAGCTCTGCATAAGTTTAAATACGGATGAGGCTGTTGCAAATGGTGCAGCTGTGCTAGCTGCAATCCTGAGTGGCGAAGGCAACGAAGCGGTTCAGGACTTAATGCTGTTGGATGTCACTCCTTTATTCGTTGGGATTGGAACTAGTGGTGAAACAATGTCTGTCCTTATTCCGAAGAATACAACTATCCCCACTAAGAAGGAGCAAATCTTCTTAACCTCCATAGATAATCAGATTGACGGGTTGATCGAAGTCTTTGAGGGTGAAAACACAAATACCAAGGATAACGAGTTGTTGAGAAAATTTGTACTCTCTGGCATCCCTCCTGCAGCCAGGAGTGTTCCTCAGTTCACAGTTTGCGTTGACAGTGATGCATACGGACTGTTACATGTGTCTGCTGAGGATAAGGCTGCAGGGCAGAAGATTAAGATAAAAGTAACCAATAACGAGGAGAGATTGTCAAATGAAGAGCTTGTGAGGATGGTAAAAGAAGCTGAGGAGTACAAAACGGAAGATAAAGATAACAAGGAGGCAGAGAAAAGAATGGATGGAAAAGGAGAAGGACCTGTAATTGGAATTGATCTTGGAACCATGTACTCATGTGTAGGAGTTTGGCAAGGTGACCATGTCGAAATCATTGCCAATGATCATGGTAGCAGGATAACTCCTTCTTGTGCGGTTTTTTCTAATACAGATGTTCTAATTGGTGATGCTGCCTATGGCCAGGGTGGGATGAATCCTAATAATAGCATCTTTAGTGTTAAACGCTTGATAGGCAGAAAATTCAGCGACTTAAACGTACAGAGTGACATAATATTTGGCCATTTAAAGTCATTTCTGGTCCTCGTGAAAAGCCTACGATTTTGGTTACCTCTAAAGGTCAGGATCATGGGTCCGAACTATGTCCCTGGCGAGAAGAAGGATTTATATGTTAAGAGTGTTCAGAGGACAGTTATTTGGGTGGGGAAGCAGGAAACAGTGGAGGATGTGCCATGTGGGAACACAGTTGCTATGGTTGGTTTGGATCAGTTTATCACAAAAAATGCTTATCATTCCTTATTTATGCATAACATGTGTAGTCGACCAACACCTGAAGAATTGGAAGATTTTGGAACCCCAGACTTTACGATTTACAACTCTGGGCAAATTCCATGTAACCCATATACTCACTACATGACTTCCTCGACCAGTATATATCTCAATCTTGCTAGAAGAGAAATGGTCATTCTAGGGACTCTATATGCTGGGGTGGTATCACCTTCGACCTTGAGGACAAGGTCGTTCTTTGGGAGCGGGGTATTGTTATGGACTGGCCCAAGTCAACTGGGTTATTAAACTTTAACAAACAGAAGCCCAAGAAGCAGGCCCAAGAAGAGTTAGAGCCGGGAGAATAAAAGAGGGGAAAGTAGAATAATTAGGGTATGGAATGAATTATCAAGTTTCTGTGTTCTTATTTATGTATGGGAGAGTGGCTATCTCGAATTAGCTAGTTATCTTATAATTTGATCGTTGTAATTGAGTATTGAGTTCATTACACACTATTTTTCTAAAAATAAGTATTAATCTAATAGATTTGGCACTCTCCACAGCAAAAATCTGTTAAGATATTGTAATTTTCTTTGTTTTCTTTTTATTTGTTGTTTGCAAGTCTGTGATACAAAATTTTCACAAAGGAATATAATATCCTAAAGAGCATAAGTAAAGTTTTTTTTCATGTGTTTGGTAGATGCGAGAGGCGTAAGTGGATACATCGCATAGTGAATAGAAGTAATACAATATCTACAAGTATTAAAGAGACAAGTAAATAAGAGACGGTTATACATGACAAATAAATATGTGGTTCAGTCAACGTGACCTACTCCCCAAGTCACACTGGTAAATTTTGATGTTTGACACTAGGGTCTTGTAATCAGACCAAAGAACTTACAGAGGGCAACTTTCCACAGGGCCTGAGCCTTAATACAATTGATTCCTAGGAGAAACACACACAAACTTCGTACATTTGGAAAAAAACCATCTCCATCACAGTTATAACCTTAACAACTTTGTTTTTGTTTCCATGGTTAAACTAATATTAAGTGTATATGTTTAAAAGCTTCCCACTACAATTTAATTATACAAACCACACAGGACATAGTTCAATTAGAGAATTGCACTGCACAAAACCACAATACTCATACTGCTATGATTATTACAAGGGCGCAAAGACCGAGCACTAGACTCCAGATCCGGACCCTAAAGAGCTACAAGCAACACATTCTTACCATACGATTATCATGTACTTCCAAATGCTAGCATCACATATCTTTATACCCTACAGGAGCTTACATTTATTCATACAACCAAATCAGAGGATCAGTTTTGTAAATTACCTGCATCCCATTAAATTGTGAATTATTGGCCATTCTACGAGGCAGCACTCTGAAATAAGAAAAAAACAGCAAAAACAAGTAACATATTAGAGAAAAGACTGTTAAGATGTCTAGTAGTACCATGAAGAAAGAAAGCCACAGTGTATACACCTATTGCAAGGTTAACAGCTTGATACCAAAATCAACATTTTGTGCCAAACAAAACCTCAACTGTAGACCAATGAAGCAAGAGAACAGAACACATTGAATAAGAATGGATAATACTACACCTCTTATAAGATTTAGCAAAAGCAATATTCAAAGACCGTCTCCTGGGTTGAACTGCAAAACAGCACTTCAAAATTAGGTGAATCAAGAAGTAAATATGATGAAAAAAAAAAATTTTAAAAAAAAACTGCATAAAGTCTCCATAAGACGAAGTAATGGACAGATAAGAAAAGTTGAAGTACAAGTGGTACTGTTTAGTGCTTATAATTTAAACGTAACATCTAAAGCTTTATATAAAAGCTAAAACCAAAGCGGATGTACACTAAAGGTAAATTTTATTTTTTTCCAAATAGATTAGAGACAGAATAAATCCTTTCCACCTAATTATTTATTTATAGATCTTACTTGATTCCCGACATAATATTCTGATATAATATATGCATAGAATCAGTACTACATATCGACGAATCAAATAACTAGGTCTCTAACAGATTTGAATGATATTAACAATATATTTTTATGCATCATAAAAACCAATCAATAGGTGCTACAAACTAGGTGAATGATACATACAACATACCATGTAAATAATGTTTAACCCACAAAAAGTGTTTGCAGTTTACTTGTGTCTTATAGTAATGATCTGAATTATTGTATATGCCACGGAATTGGTGTCACCGAGAAACACATTCCCAACTATAATCTAACAAAGAAACCTTAAAATAAATTTCCTGCGACAGAAGTTCAGAACAAAAATTCAATCCCGGGAAAAAATATTAAAATTTTGCCCGAGCTCCAAAACTACAACCACAGAAGAAAGTATCTTAAAAAGAAACCAAATAATATCACTACTGCCCAAGAATTGGCTTGCAGAGTAAATCCTATGCATTAGCTCAATTATTATTATTTCAACTACTAAATGTTTCTTGTTCCTAAGTCTTAGATAAAAACCACTGTTTCTTGCCAAAATTATATCTCCAATACAGATAAGACCGCAAATTATAATGCCCGAAATTCAAATTCTTATAATCGAATATTAACTCAATATAAATTGCTAATCATCAGAACCCAATTCATATATACCCTTCAAAAACGATTCTTTGCCAAAAGATTCTTGAAATTTCGAAAAAAATCGAAAATTTAGAACAACCCAGTTCAAGTAAAATATAAAAGATAAACCCTTTAACACCCATTATACAATTCATCAACAAGAATCATAATGCAAGCAAATAAAAATCAAATTAAGATAATTAAATTGTTATAAATTCATGTAAAGATCATACCTGGCAAGAATATAGAGAAAGATTTGATTTTGATTTCACTGCCAAGAAGGAATCCTCAGAAATTTGTGTATATGTATATGTATGTATCTATACGATGAAGGGGCGAAAGATTTGATTATTCGAGCGTTTTGAAGTACATAGTACTTTGCAGTTGTCTGTGTTGTGTTGTTTGAAGGAGGGTTGAACAGCTCGGGGCTATTTATTATGTCACCTTCTAATAACATTTTTTATTTTTACTTTTTTATATACCAAATTTATGTAATATTTTTGTAAATTCTTTATCATAATATCTGAGTCTAGTAATTATTTTAGGACCAATCAAATTCCATTCCTAAATTTTAGACCAATCATGTTATATTTAAATTTTTCCTTATTTACCTTTCTATACCCACTTTACTAACCGTGGTTAGTTAACAGTTCTAATTAAAATATAGTAACTATTTAATTTAACATGCTTATATATTATATATACTTGTAATCAGAAAATATTCGATAATAGATATCTCATATAATTTACTCTCACATTAATAAATAACAACTATATCTATACTATTTATACTATTATATTAAAACTATAAAACCGAAATATTGAAAGTTTTGAATATTTTGGTTTTCGGTTTGGTTATCGTAATTATTAAAATAAATAATTAAATTACAAAAACAACTCAAAAAGTTAATTACTAATGTTAACGTAATTATATTCCGATTAAAATTTCTCCATCCACATTGAGCTTCTACATGGACTCTTTTGTCTGCTCCAACAACTCAATTACCCATTTTTTCTAAAGATTTTACTTCTAATTAAAACACTTTATCATTTAATTTAAAATTAATATTACAATAATTAAAATATATCCAAAATATCACACCATATCTTTCCGTAATTATTTTTAGTAGTAATTTTTGTAATTAAAACACGTTACTTTTTAATTTAAAATTAATTTTGCGATCACTAATATACACCCAAAAATATCACACCATATCTTTCCGTAATCATTTTTAGTAGTAATTTTTGTAATTAAAACACGTTACTTTTTAATTTAAAATTAATCTTGCGATCACTAATATACACCCAAAAATATCTCACCATATATTCAAATCATTATTTTTAGTAATAAATAAGAATCGTTAGATCTAATAATAAGATATATTATATGATTAAATTATTTTACTAAAAATTCAAAGTTCGAACCCGTCAACGACATTTTTAATTTAGAATTTACAAAATAAATTTTAAACCATGCATATCATTATATAAATTTATATTAAATTAAAATTATAAAATTATTTAAAATAAGGATTATATAAAAACATAATTATAATGTTAAGTAAATTTTATAACCTATCAAAAGAAACTCGTGCTTCGCACAGGTTATAAGCTAGTAATATATAATAAGCAAACAGGGTATAATTTGGTTGTTTGGTTCAACTTGGTTCAACCATCTAAAAGAATAGTGACCGTTAGATATTTAGTAAATAGATAATAGCCGTTAGATCTAATAATAAGGAATATTCTATATTTAAATCCCTTTTCTAAAGTTTCAAGGTTCGAATCCCGTCAACAACAAATTTACATTAAGATTTTATATTATTAGTTCTAATCAATACATATCATTTATTAAATAACTATTATTGTTACTAATAATTTTATTAATTAATTACAAAGTTAAATTATATCCATAATAAATTATTATACTCTATTTTATTTAATCACATAATTTTAAAAGCATTTAAAAGTAACCCGTGCTTTGCACGGGCTATAAGCTAGTATTTAATAAATTACGCTATAACTATATAATTATGGTAACAACTTAACCAACATGAAAACATTAGAATACATTAGTATATTGCAAGGTACCAATATTTAAATAGAAAATCACCTCATAGTAAAAGAAAAAAAATCACGCCCCCTTGATTTTTATGAGATTTTAATATTGTATGATAATTTTATTTTATTTGAACTTAGATAATAATTCAATCTCATAGTGCATTTAATAAAATTGAAAATTAGTAGTTCGATTTCATCAAAAATATTTTTAAATATCAAGTCACATATCGTGCCCTCAAGCCATTATCTAATTGTATACTAATAAATTAGCTTGAATATAAACTAATTTGTTAACAATGCTTGAAAAAAAAATTGATAGAATATATTTTTATATATATTTTAGATGATTTTATTCTCATATTTATTGTGTTTTGCATTGATTTGGATTTTTATTTAATAGATTTGATTGTTTTATTGTAGGAAATAAAGAATTCATGACTTGGAAGGATTTGAAGCAAAAAGAGCTATTTTGGAGATAAAATAGGAGAAAATTCGTATTATTGGGCTGCACGGGCTGCCTGCACTGTTTGGGCCATATCTTGAGTTCCAGAAGTCAGAATTTAACGATCTTACTGTCCACGCGAAGCTTGTGGAATTTTCTTTAATTCAGAGGTGGTCCAGTAAGCAAAATCCAACTGGAAGAGCCCAGAAACAGAGGAGAAAAAGAAGTGACGAATTTTACAAGAAAATCCTATTCAATTATGGATATCTTTTTGTAAATTGATTAGAATATTAAAAAAATACTTTTATTAGGAGATAGAGATCAGATTTTATTAGGAGGTTTTATTATAAAAACGTGGGAAGGGATAGATAGACAGATATACGTATTTTTATAAAAGCTAGGGTTTTGGTTTTTCTCTCTCCATCTCTTCCTTTGTAAGCACTTGGTTTAATTTGGATCTTCATTGTTCTTCGTTAATACAAAGTTTGAGGTATTCTTTATTCTCTTGTTTTATTATTATATGTTTTACATGGCTTCTTTCATTATTCTTATTGCTTTTACTTCTACCATGAGTGAGTAGTTTAATTCTAGGGTATTAGGGGAAGCCATGTTTGCACCATGATTTGGGTTTAATTTGATTAGTGAATTGATGGGTAAAGAGTAATTCTAATTGATATGTGTTAATTCTTAATTTGTGTAATTGCGCAATATCATAGATTAATTGATTGCAATAGGAGTAATAGATCGAAAGATTTTACTACTAGAGGCTTACATACAATGAGCGGAATTGAAGGTGAGTGTGAAAACATCATCGGATTTCTGAGAGTGTTAATACTTGGAAAAGTTTAACCATTGCTCTAATTATTTTATCCCATTGATAAGCTATACCTTTGTTATTTGTTTGGTGTAAACATGGTGAACCTGAATTGCCCTAGATCCCTTAATTAATTGAATTAAAACCTTGTTAAATTTGCTTTAGTAGTTAACAAAATTCTCAACTAATCGTTTGTGACTAGAAACAATTGATAACCATTGAATTGAATTTGAAAATGTCTCCTTGAGGATTCGACCTGTATTTGCTAGTATCTACTACAACTGATACCGTGCGCTTGCGGTTAGACATAATTTTACCCATCAAGTTTTTGGCGCCGCTGCCGGGGAGACGCCTAGTTTCTATAATTTTAGTTTGATTGTTTAGATTGTTTTTCTTGTCTCTTTGGAACTCTTGTTCCAATTGAGACCGATCTTACTGCTTTTCCTTGTTTAGTTGTTGATGCCCAGGACCAGGTCTCAAACGAAAGAAGATCAAGTGAAAGAGGATACAACTCCTCTTAGTCCAGATTCTGAACTTTCTTGTCAACAATACGTAGATCCACAAAGGAAAGAGAAGCAGCAAGACTTACCTGAACCAAAGATTGAGATGGCGGACCTTCCCAAATCTTTGAAGAACTACTCACAGCCCTCTCCGAGTGGGGTATCTACTGGCCTTGTTATGCCAGCAATTCAAGCAGCAAATTTCGAGATCAAGCCTACTTTGCTTACTATGATCCAACAGAATCAATTTGCTGGGCTTGCCTCCGAAGACCCTACAAATCATCTGCAACGGTTTCAACAGCTCTGTTCTACAATTAAACATCAGGGAGTCACTCCAGACCAGTTGAAAGTCATGTTGTTCGGTTTCTCTCTTCGTGACAAAGCTCAAAAATGGTTGAATGATATTGACTTGACCGAGTGGGATAAGATTGTTCAGGCTTTCTTAACTGAGTTCTTCCCTCCTAACAGAACCGACGATTTGATCGACAAGATGATGGGTTTTAAGCAAGATTATGGTGAATCTCTACGGGATGCTTGGGATAGATTTAAGGATTATCAACGTGCATGCCCTCACCATGGTCTTGAGAAGTGGTTTCTGCTTAAACGCTTCTACAATGGTCTTGATCCGGAAACAAAAGGGATGGTTGATAATGCTGCGGGTGGTGTGTTTTTAGACAAAGGAGTTGATGATGCACATGCTTTTCTCTCAAATTTGGCTGCCAATCACTTCAGTAATCCGAGAGCAGCCAAGAAAGGGGGTAAACTCGAAGTGGATGCCTATTCTTTATTATCATCTCAACTCGCTGCATTGACTCAGGAGATCCACTCATTGAAGACATCTCAGCCCTCTACACAACCTATGAGTATCAATGCACTGTCATCAATGGCTCCAATGAATAATCCAGTTTGTGAAGTCTGTGGCATCCAAGGCCACTATGGTAACGATTGCCAATACAATGCTCAAAATTCACAACATTTTCAGATGGAGCAAGCAAATGTTTTCCAACAGAGGCAGCAGTACAATCCGTACTCCAACACTTATAATCCTGGTTGGAAAGATCATCCGAATTTCTCATATAGGAACAATAATGCTCAGAATACAAATGTTCCTAATCAGCAGCAATATCAGCAGTCGTACCAGCCTCCTCCACAGCAACAGTATAGGCCTCCGCAAGGACCTATGAATCCCCCTGGATTCCAAAGGCCTCCTCAGAATTATGCTCCTCAAGCAAATCAAGCTGCACAGGCTGATAATCAAGGTGATATGATGAAGATAATGTTACAAATGCAAACAAAGATGAACCAGATGGAGATACATAATAAGATGCTGGAAACTCAGATTGCTCAAATGGCTAGTTCTTCGTCTACAAGGCAACAAGGCTCTCTACCAGCCCAACCAACTCAGCCAAAGGAAAATGTGAATGCCATTGCTCTTAGGAGTGGTCGTACATATGATGCTCCTCCAATGCCTACTGACGATGTTCCTACTGAGAAAGAAAAAGAGAATTCTGAGGAAGACAAGGTAGAGAAAGTTGTTGAAGATGCAAGCGAAGGTGAAACTGAGGAAAGCAAGAAAAAGGACAAGGAAAAGACTGCAGTTGCTCCTCCACCATTTGTGCCAAAGCTCCCATTCCCTAGCAGGATGAACAGAACTAAGGTGGACCAGCAGTTTGGTAAGTTCATGACACTTGTCAAGAATCTTGAGGTAACAGTTCCTTTCACTGATTTAATTTCTCAAGTTCCATCATATGCAAAGTTTCTTAAGGATATTCTCACTAAGAAAAGGTCTTTTGGTGAGGTGGAGATAGTAGCTTTTACTGAAGAGTGCAGTGCTGTTTTACAAAATAAGTCTCCACCTAAGCTTAAAGATCCTTGTAGTTTTTCGATCCCGTGTCATTTAGGTGCATTGTTCATTGATAAAGCTTTATGTGATTTAGGCGCTAGCGTCTCAGTCATGCCTCTCTCGGTTTTTCAAAAACTAAATATGGGAGAATTAAAATGTACACAGATGACTTTGCAAATGGCAGACCGTTCAATAAAATATCCCCTTGGAATTTTAGAGGATGTGCCTGTTAGGGTTGGAAAATTCTATATTCCTGTAGACTTTGTAGTTCTAGATATGGAAGAGGACAGCCAAATACCTATTATTTTAGGTAGACCATTTCTTTGTACTGCAGGTGCTGTTATTGATGTTAAAAGTGGGACTCTCACATTGAGCGTTGGTGATGATAAAATTACTTTTACTCTAACCTCTGCTCTTAAATCCCCTTTGCTTGAGAATACTTGCTGCAGGATCGATGTTATAGATGGAATTGTCCGAGATGATACGCCTCAGATTCTATTGAATGATGCATTGGAAGCAGTGCTCATGCTTGAAGCTTCAGAAGGAGAAGGACATGCTGAAGTCGATTCATTGATTCTTGAGTTGGATGGTGCAGCTGATCCGAATTGTGAAGTAACCAACACTGACACTTCTTGTGGTCAACCTCAAGTAAAGAAAATAGAGTTAAAGCCTTTGCCATCTAATCTGAAATATGTGTTTCTTGATGATGAAAAGACTTGTCCTGTGATTGTTAGCTCTAGTCTTGATGATAACCAGATTTTTAAGCTTCTTACTATTTTGCGTGCGCATAGAAAAGCTATTGGGTATAGTATTGATGATCTTACGGGGATTAGCCCAGACTTTTGCATGCATAGAATTCACTTAGATGATGACCATAAGCCTTGCATACAGGGACAACGTCGCTTGAACCCTAACATGCAAGAGGTTGTTAAAAAAGAAGTTTTGAAATTGTTAGATGCGGGCATCATTTCCCCGATTTCTGATTCTAAATGGGTAAGCCCAGTTCAGGTAGTCCCTAAGAAAGGAGGAACAACGGTAATTAAGAATGATAAAGATGAATTAATTCCCACTCAAACTGTCACCGGTTGGCGAATGTGCATAGATTACCGTAAGTTAAATACTGCTACTAGGAAAGACCACTACCCTCTCCCTTTCATTGATCAGATGTTAGAAAGACTTGCTAAGCATAAGTACTTTTGCTATTTAGACGGATATTCCGGGTTCTTTCAGATCCCTATACATCCTGATGACCAAGAAAAGACTACATTTACTTGCCCATATGGTACTTTTGCATATCGTAGAGTGCCTTTTGGTTTGTGCAATGCCCCTGCTACTTTTCAGCGTTGCATGACTGCCATATTTTCTGATTTCATAGAGTCTATCATGGAAGTATTTATGGATGATTTCAGTGTTTATGGGTCTGATTTTGATGTATGTCTGCATAATCTTTCTAAAGTGCTTAAACGTTGTGAAGAGGTGAATTTGGTTTTGAATTGGGAAAAGTGCCACTTCATGGTCAATGAAGGAGTGGTACTTGGTCATTTGATTTCTAAACGTGGCATCCAGGTTGATAAATCAAAAATTGAGGTGATTGAGAAACTTCCTCCTCCTGTTAATGTCAAGGGAGTGAGGAGTTTCCTTGGTCATGCGGGTTTTTATCGTCGTTTTATAAAAGATTTTTCAAAAATTGCAAAACCCCTCACTCAATTGTTGCTTAAGGATGCCACCTTTGTGTTTACTGATGCTTGTTTGGAGTCTTTTAACAGGATTAAGGAAGCTTTGATAAGTGCACCAATCATTCAACCTCCAGATTGGAATCTTCCATTTGAAATCATGTGTGATGCAAGTGATTATGCAGTTGGAGCAGTTCTCGGTCAAAGGAAAGACAAGGTATTGCACGCTATCTACTATGCAAGTAAAACCTTGGATGAAGCTCAAGTCAATTATGCTACAACCGAGAAGGAACTTCTAGCTGTGGTCTACGCTCTTGACAAATTCCGGGCCTATCTCATTGGCTCCAAAGTCATTATTCACACTGATCATTCGGCACTTAAGTATCTGTTGGCGAAGAAAGAAGCAAAGCCAAGGCTTATTCGTTGGATTCTCTTACTTCAAGAGTTTGACTTGGAAATCAAAGACAAGAAGGGTGCTGAGAATGTAGTTGCGGATTATCTCTCACGGTTGCGTTTCAAATCTGATATTGCGTCAAGTACTCCTATTGACGATTCTTTTCCAGATGATCACCTGTTTTCGGTTGCTACTCAAACTCCCTGGTATGCAGATTTTGCAAATTTCTGTGTTAGTGGATCTCACCCTCCAGAATTGACTTATCAGCAAAGAAAGAGGTTTTATCACGATGCTAAACAATATTTTTGGGATGACCCTTTCTTGTATCGAAAGTGTGCTGATGGAATCTTTCGTAGATGTGTTCCTGAGTTCGAAGTACATGACATTCTCAAGCATTGTCATTCTCTCGCATGTGGAGGTCACCATGGTCCTTCCAAAACCGCTGCTAAAGTACTTCAATCCGGTTTCTTTTGGCCGTCTCTATTTAAGGATGCTCGTGCTTTCTGTTTGATGTGTGATGCATGTCAAAGGACGGGTAATATTTCTAAACGCCATGAGATGCCTCAAACCGGTATTCTTGAGGTCGAGATATTTGACGTATGGGGTGTTGATTTTATGGGACCCTTCCCAAGTTCTTGTGGGATGAGATACATCTTAGTTGCTGTTGATTATGTGTCCAAGTGGGTTGAAGCAGTTGGATCGGTAACAAATGATTCCAAGGTAGTTATGAAGCTTTTCAAGAATATTATCTTCCCACGATTTGGAGTTCCTAGAACAGTGATAAGCGATGGTGGTTCTCATTTTCGCCATCGTCAGTTTGAAACTTTGCTGAAGAAATATGGCGTTACTCATAAGGTTGCTCTTGCATATCACCCCCAAACAAGTGGCCAAGTGGAGGTTTCTAACCGACAAATCAAAAGCATTTTGGAGAAAATGGTTGCAAAGTCAAGGAAAGATTGGTATTTGAAGCTAGATGATGCTTTGTGGGCTTATCGGACGGCATATAAGACACCTATAGGCACCACTCCTTATCGGTTGGTCTATGGTAAAGCATGTCACTTGCCAGTGGAATTGGAACATTGCGCCTTTTGGGCTATAAAAGAACTCAACATGGATTTGAAGGCTGCGGGGCAAGCGAGACTTCTTCAACTTAATGAGTTAGATGAGCTTCGATTTGATGCTTATGACAATTCTCGGCTTTACAAGGAGAGAACGAAGCAGATGCATGATAAGATGATTTAGATGAGAGATTTTCAGGTTGGTGACAAGGTGTTGTTGTTCAATTCTAGACTTCGACTTTTTCCGGGGAAACTCAAATCAAGATGGTCGGGACCTTTTACCGTCACCGAAGTCAAATTTTATGGTGCTATTGAAATTATGGGACGAGACGGAACAAAATTTAAGGTCAACGGTCAACGCCTTAAATTATATGTGGATGGTGCATTCGTAGGGAAGATGGAAGTGATTTATCTTGACAACCCCTCCACGGAGATCTGAACCAGCTGAGTCGAGCCAACGACGTTAAACAAAAGCGCTTCATGGGAGGCAACCCATGCATTTGTGTCAAAAAAAAAAAAAAGAGTGTTGTATTCAAAAAAAAAAAAAAAAATTAGAAACAGTGATTTTTTTCGCAGGCAGCACCCCTGTAACGCAGGCTGCGCCTGCGTTACTGCCTGAAGCGCTGGCTGCCCCTCTATAACGCAGGCTGCGCCTGCGTTACTGTCCCCCGCACAGTCTGCGGCCCTAAAACGCAGCCTGCGGCTGCGTTACACCCCTTCCAGATTTTTTTTTTCTTTTCTCCGAAAATTGTTGTTTTAACCCCCAAAATTCCCCAAATTCAATCCTAACTCATATTTCTTCAATTCTAAATTCCTATATCTATCCTACATCAAATCCTAACCTCTCCAAATCTCTTCTACACAATTGAAATTTTTATTCAACCTATCCATCATCTTATATATATATACACACCTTTCCATACAAATCCAATTCCTCTTCTATTTTATTTAAATCTCTAAAAATTCAATTCTAAAGAGGAATTAATTGCAAGTTCACCTCTTTGATTCGTATTGGGTTTATTTCTTCTCTCCAATTTTATTTTAATTGCGAATTTGTGTTCTTGTAAATTGGGATTTATATTATTCTTGATATATTGGGGTATTTTTGGTGTGATATTGCTTGGTAATTTTTGGTGGAGCTTCTTATGAGTTGGGTATTGATTATTTTGGCTCGTAAGCATGGGAGAGATAGTGCTAATATTGGGAAATTTTCATTTTCGACGGTGGAGGTTAAATTTAATCGGTTGATGTGAGACTAATTGCTAAGGAAAGGGGATTTTTGCGAGAAAAAAATTTGTTGGGTTGGTTCATATGATTAGTGGGTGGCTCCTAAGCGAATGAGGGGTGATTTTCACATCCGACAACTTGATTCCAGGGGAGTTTTCTTTCTTTTCTTTTTCGTGTAGTTTTATTTTGTTTTTAGTTGTAGTTTTGTATCTTGTTCATTAGTTCATTGGGGACAATGAACCAATTAAGTGTGGGGATGAGTTCTCCATGATAAAAAAATCCAAAAAAAAAAATTATATATTATAAAATTTAAAAAAAAATTAAAAAATTTGAAAAATACCAAAAATAATTCTAGCCATGCAATTTGATTAGTTGTTGTATTTTGCTTGATACACCCATGCATGCGTAGGAATCTTGTGTTTATGGATGCTTTTGTATGAGAAGTGACGTGCTTTGTTCTTGTGCACACACTTTCACTAGCAAGTTGAAACTGGTAGACTTAATTGGATGTAGTAAGTGATTAGAATGACATGAATATGTGCAAGATGACTTGGTTTCCATGCTTTGAGTACAAGTAGGTGCGTTAGAGAGTCTTGTTACCTGGGATTGATTATGTTTTGTCACACCAAGTGAGTTTTGAGCCTATATGCATATCTTTTGCATGATTTTTCGTTTGCTTGAGTGTCCACATGTTGTTTACATTGCTAGCACTTACTTAAGATCTTTCTTGAAATGCATGACATTACTTGATGATGAGATGATAAAGGCACTTAGGTTTAACCTCGTATTTCCCATATTTCCACACCTTTTAAACATGATCAATTAGTTAACCTGTTGAGCTTAATCCTATTCTTTCGGTGACACACCACATTATTTGCCATTATCCTTTTTATTCTATTTGCCTTACATTGAATTTGAACCTAAATTGTCAAAGGCTAGTATTGTGCTTAAGGGAGTAATAAGGTGTTCATAAAAGGGGGGTTATTGATGATCATACCATTGGGGAATATTGATTTTGGTTGATGCTTGTTAGTCGAAATTCATAAAAATATCTATGGATCATTGTGCTTATTCCTTAGCTCTCAAAGAAAAAAAAACAGAAAAAAGAAAAAAAGAAAAAAAATAGAAAAAAAAAGAGGAAAAAAATAAATAAATTTGAGAGCATTCTTATGTTTGTATGATCCTTCTTCATTCGACTAGTCAAGTTATTATGTAAGGGTTATTGAAAAATCCAAGTGTGGGGAAGTATTTGTGGTTTTAATAGAAAGGGAATTGAATAATGATTATTGTTGGGTACTAGCTTTTGACATTTAACCTGTTTTAGCTTTACTTGACATACCTGGTCCCTAGCCCACGTTACAACCCGAATAAAGACCTTTTGATTGTCATCAGTGATGTATGTTGTGTTGAAAGTGAGATTGATTGCGAGTGTCAAGTTGTGTTTATGATTTTGTTGGAATTGAGTGATACACTTAACCTTGTTCTTGAGTGAATATTCGTTTTTGAGTGAAAGGTGAGTTATTACTTGTTTTGGCATAGGAGATCCCAGGTTTAGACTTAAAGATGTGTTTCTTGTGGGCTTAGCATGATTACCAACGATTTTTACACTTGACATGAATTTTTATGACCTTCTGCATGTTGGTTGAGTAAACTACGTGAATACTTGCACTTTTGACACCAAGACATCGTATGTTTACTTTGATTCTTAAGTTGATGTGGCATGAGAGGACTTGTGTGTGTGGTGTTGTGTTAGCATTGATCTTTTGCATGGTTAGATGAATTTTGTGGGTACATTCACTATAAACCCTCACGAGACAACACTCGTCCTACTAGGGCTGCCTAGGGGTTTAACGGCTTGTTGCATATGCTCAATGCAATCGTGTCATCTACGAAAGTGATGTTTGTTAGGACTTAGTTTTTATTTCACTTATTTGCCCGAGGACGTGCAAATGCTTAGTGTGGGGATGTTTGATAGAATATATTTTTATATATATTTTAGATGATTTTATTCTCATATTTATTGTGTTTTGCATTGATTTGGATTTTTATTTAATAGATTTGATTGTTTTATTGTAGGAAATAAAGAATTCACGACTTGGAAGGATTTGGAGCAAAAAGAGCTATTTTGGAGATAAAATAGGAGAAAATTCGTATTATTGGGCTGCACGGGCTGCCTGCACTGTTTGGGCCATATCTTGAGTTCCAGAAGTCAGAATTTAACGATCTTACTGTCCACGCGAAGCTTGTGGAATTTTCTTTAATTCAGAGGTGGTCCAGTAAGCAAAATCCAACTGGAAGAGCCCAGAAACAGAGGAGAAAAAGAAGTGACGAATTTTACAAGAAAATCCTATTCAATTATGGATATCTTTTTGTAAATTGATTAGAATATTAAAAAAATACTTTTATTAGGAGATAGAGATCAGATTTTATTAGGAGGTTTTATTATAAAAACGTGGGAAGAGATAGATAGACAGATATACGTATTTTTATAAAAGCTAGGGTTTTGGTTTTTCTCTCTCCATCTCTTCCTTTGTAAGCACTTGGTTTAATTTGGATCTTCATTGTTCTTCGTTAATACAAAGTTTGAGGTATTCTTTATTCTCTTGTTTTATTATTATATGTTTTACATGGCTTCTTTCATTATTCTTATTGCTTTTACTTCTACCATGAGTGAGTAGTTTAATTCTAGGGTATTAGGGGAAGCCATGTTTGCACCATGATTTGGGTTTAATTTGATTAGTGAATTGATGGGTAAAGAGTAATTCTAATTGATATGTGTTAATTCTTAATTTGTGTAATTGCGCAATATCATAGATTAATTGATTGCAATAGGAGTAATAGATCGAAAGATTTTACTACTAGAGGCTTACATACAATTAGCGGAATTGAAGGTGAGTGTGAAAACATCATCGGATTTCTGAGAGTGTTAATACTTGGAAAAGTTTAACCATTGCTCTAATTATTTTATCCCATTGATAAGCTATACCTTTGTTATTTGTTTGGTGTAAACATGGTGAACCTGAATTGCCCTAGATCCCTTAATTAATTGAATTAAAACCTTGTTAAATTTGCTTTAGTAGTTAACAAAATTCTCAACTAATCGTTTGTGACTAGAAACAATTGATAACCATTGAATTGAATTTGAAACTGTCTCGTTGAGGATTCGACCCGTATTTGCTAGTATCTACTACAATTGATACCGTGCGCTTGCGGTTAGACATAATTTTACCCATCAAAAATACATATATACATATATGTATTTTATAAAGTTATGTAAATTTATATATGAAAATGTAAATAACTTATGTATACTTAATAAATATGCACATAATAATCTAATGTACAGTATAATTAACTTTTATTTTGAAGTTTATATAATGTACACGAAATACAAAAGTATACATATGTGATTTATAAATAATCATCATATATTATTCAATACTCCCCATTAATTGTACATGTAACAAGAGAGGATTTGAACTCAAAACCCCTCCCTCAATTGGGTCTAAGATACAGTTAAGTAACTAACTCATCTAACACTCTAAAGTTTAAGTTAAGCAACCAACTCATCTAACACTCTAAAATTTTAGATGTGTGACATACTTTTTATTTGAAAGATAATAATTATTCATTACTTGAAGGGCATAGGGCATCTATAAAAATAATCAGAATTGAACAAACACATAAAATAGATCAAATAAGAGTTTATGTTAACTAAACTATGATTGTTGAGTAGATCATTTATTGTGGTACATCTCTGCTCATATCGCTGATGTATACAGTATTTTTAAGAGATAATTTAAGAATCTAGTGTAGTCGTGAGGAATAGAGTAAATATTGTTTGCATCCTCGACAAATGCAAAAGAAAATGAGTCCTTTTAGATGCAGAAGAAAAGTCTTTCACCTTCTCGACAAATGCGTTTTGATATACATACTTTCAGAAAAACAATATGCATCCCTAATTTTGAAAACACGGGTTAAATTGCATCTCATCCACCTTTTCCCATTAAACTACACTGTTACCGTCAAATAATGAAGGGTATTATAGTCATTATCCATTAACAATAAAAAAGACAAAAAGTTAGAAAAGCATTTGATCATAAAAAACGTATTGTATCTGATGCGATTAAATAATGAAGGGTATTTAAACGTATTTAAACAATCGACTATAATTACGATTCCATACAAATCAAATAAATCAAATCAATGAACTAATATAATAAAATCCATATATCAGATCCCGGCTAATAAAAATAACTAAACTCTCACAAGAAGATAGAACAAAATCGTAAATATAGGTAAAAAAATCACTAACGGGGTACAAATACTTTTAATAAAGAGAGATAATCATTAGAAAAGCAACGAAATTAACAGAAAACAATAAAACGAGGGCTTATCATCAACCAAAAAAGCTGTTGACAACCCCAATCAGAAGAAAAAAAAAAATAAAGTTCCTGGTGGGATAGATGAATGGGTTACTTAACATGGACTAACTTGATCGATAATATAAAATAATATTTTTTTAAAATATCATCTTTTATAAAATATATGCTTAAATTTAGATTTAATAATATTAATATAATTAGTACAAATGAAGGTGTACATACTTTCGTGTTTAAATTTTTATATTAATAAAAAATAACTAAAATTTATATATTAAAAGTGTCAAAAGTTATTATTCGGTCATATGAAACTGACATGATGAGACAATATTTAACATAATTTTTTATCATTTTATTTTGTTATCTATATTATATTTGGAATTTTAAATGTGTTGAAAAAATAATACAATGGATAAAGATTTATAATAAGCTTTATTTGATGTAATATGACTTGAACATCAATTGGCGCGAAGGAAAATCGGTGTGAAAAAACTAAAGTATAATACTTATATATAAATGGAAAAAATATATTTGTAAAATGTCAATCATTATATCATGAAGATTTTTATAAACGAATCAAACATAAATAGCATATCAAGAAAAAAACGTCCATATAAACATGTTAAGAGTTGCAGTGAGGTGTTAAATTAAACGATCTTTGAACACGTTATTCTTATATTGAGAAAACTGGGTCTGAGGACAACCTCAGGGATCTCTTCTAAGATTATAACAAATATGTACTTATAAAGTAAAAGTAAGGGCCTCGCAGGGGCATTTTTGTAAATATTAATTTTTTATCAGTAGTTTACATAAATACCATTAAATTTGTATTGGAAATGTTTTAACCTCTCATCCTCAGGCACACGAAACCCTTCTTACATTTTGTGTTTAGTATAATGATGCATAAATTAGAAAATCTACAGAATTTTCATTTATTTTCCAAAAGCTGGACAAAAATTTTATTGATCAAACTTTTAGCGATGTGGAGGTTTCTCATATCAACTATTAGAACCTTACTTCATCACTAAAATAAAAAATATGTAGATATGACATTATTCAAGATCTCAAGAACATAAAAATATACGATAAAAAATTTCTTTAACTTTGATTTTTCTACGTCTAACATATCAATATGTCACTACACCATATAAGGCCTATCGTAACCCCTACAGGAGAAATGTTACCATAATATGTTACCCTAGCTATACTACTTACATCCTGAGGTAACATTGTGTTTTTTATGTTACCTTAGCCAAAAATATGATGTTACAGTAGTTAGAAAGTGTTAAAGCATGTAACATAAATATGTAAGTGTTACACTAGAGTTGGTCATGACAACTCTTTTCATCTAATTTAATTTTTTTTAATATTTTTTTAAAATTCCCAAAAATAAATTTAATTTTTAAAATTTGTTAACTTTTTTATAAAATGAGTTGGAAAATTATTTTATTTTTTAAAATTAATTTTTTTTCAAAAAATAATTTTTTTCAGAAATTGTAATATTTTTTAGAAATTATAAATTTTTTAAAATCCTGCTCACAATTTTTTTGTAAAGATTTTTTTTTGAATTGTTAAACTTTTTCTCGAATTTTTTAAAAAAATCGAATAAAAAAGTTTTTATAAAAAAATATCAAAATTATTATTTTTTTAATAAATACTTTACGTTTGTGTAGTAAATTTTTTAAATTAAATTATAAGTATTTTAATAAAATATTATTAACAAATAAACAGTTTTTCAAAAAAAACAAAAAAACAAAAAAAAAATCACTGTATATTTTGGTGGGATTTTTTGTTGGGCTGGGCGGGAGGTTTTAGGGGATTTTTGTTGGGCTGGGCGGGATGTTTTTGTTTCGGTTGAGCGGGATATAGATTAGGTCACTTTACTTTCCCCAAATCACTTTACTTTCTATCAACACAGCAAAACGAGAGTAGCCGACTTCTCTACCCAAAGACGAGAGCTGTTTTAAAGACGAGATTTTCTGTTTTTTCGGTTAACACTTCTCAGCAATTAGGCTTCGGGCTTCTTCTCAGATTGCAATTAGGGCTTCTTCTCCAATTAGGTATTTTCTGTTTTTTCATTTTGATGTTGATTTGGTGTGTAAGCCTATGTGTGTAAGCCTCTATGTTAACCTCTATGTCTGTTCTCTGTTTTTGTAAGCCTATGTGTTTTTGTAAGCCTCTGTGTAAGCCTATATGTTCTGTTACTATTATGTGTGTGTGTGTGTGTATGAATTAACTATTATGTGCGTGTGTGTTAATTAACTTGATAAACTTGATTATATATGTGGTTGAATTTGGTAAGATTGTATTTTTTCTGCAAGTACACTTAGGGTTTCTAGTTTGTTCATTTTTGCAATTGAATCAGTGAGTGTGAACTTAAACACTGAGTTTTGATGATTTTTTGTTGTATTATTAACTTTTTCGTATTGTAAATGTTTGTTATATTGGTAGATTTCAATACGAGAAAGCTGAAGTTTGCTAGTGTTTGCATTTTGCTATGATTTTCAGTTTTGACTGTTTTTATCATTAATATAGTTTAAGTAGTAATGTAAAACCAATGTTGTTATATTCAGATTTGTTAGCTAATTGTTGTCGTTCATGAGTATACGTATGTAGTAGTGATTAGATTTGTAAACTTATGACAAGGCCTAAGGCAGCTCTTCAGATAGGTATCTATGTTTAGCTTTTACAAGTTTTAATTGCCTAATCTTTTGTAAGCCTAGAGTGTACTTATATTTTATGACATTTTGAGTTGTCATAACTGTAGTGATGGACGACATGCCAAATATTTGGATAAACCTTCCAAAGTATAGTCAAGAGTATATGATAGGGATAAAAGCGTTTATAGAAAATGCATTCCCCCAAGTGGCTGTAGGTGACGAAATGCTATGCCCTTGCAAGAACTGTAAGAACATCAAGTGGCATGTACAAGATGTTGTCTACGATCATCTTATATGCAGCGGTCCTTTTTCCCTATATGCAAACTGGATTGTAGAAGTTTCAAAACATCTTGTCCCTGATCGTGCACGTAATGACGAGGATGTAAATGTGGAGAACGATATTGATTTTGGAGATAATCTAGTAGAGATGTTGCATTGTACTAATGGACCAAACGCTGATGCTAAGAAATTTAATAGACATCTGGAAGAGGGAAAACTTCCCTTATATCAAGGTTGTACAAATTTTCTAAGCTAAGTTTCATTGTCCGACTTTATTCCTTGAAGTGTGTTCATGGAATTACAGAGTCAGGGTTTGGGGAAATACTACAATTGATCAAAGAAGCTTTTCCACAGGCAGACATTCCCCTATTTTTCAACGCTGCTAAGAATATAATTAGAGATTTAGGTCTCGATTATAAAAAGATACACGCGTGTCCAAATAGTTGTATGCTTTTTTGGGGTGAAAATGAAAACGAACAAGAATGTAGAACCTGTGAAACTTCAAGGTGGGTTATGGTTGGAACGACAAGCCCAGATGACAATGAAACGGAGAAGATGCCTCGCAAAGTCCCGGCAAATGTGATGCGATATTTTCCATTAAGGCCAAGGCTGCAGAGATTGTTTATGCACAAAGACTATTCAAAACTGATGTCGTGGCATGCACTTGGACGTAAAAAGGATGGGAAACTTTGGCATCCTGCTGATGCGGAGGATTGGAAGAAGATGGATGCACTTTATCCCCTTTTCTCGTCAGAAAATAGGAACATTCGACTAGGTCTAGCATCGGATGGATTCAATCCTTTCCGTTCGATGAACATAAATCACAGTACTTGGCCAATAGTTTTGGTAAATTACAACCTGCCTCCTTGGTTGTGTATGAAGCCAGAAAACCTAATTCTGTCAATGATTATCTCCGGTCCTGAATCCCCTAAGAATAGCATTGATGTGTACATGCAACCTCTAATAGCCGAGTTGAAAGAGTTATGGGATGAGGGTGTATAAACATACGATGCTTCTGCTGATCAGACATTCAACTTACGTGCAAGTCTTTTATGGACAATCAGCGATTTTCCGGGATATGCAATGTTATCCAGTTAGAGCACGAAGGGGTATTTAGGTTGTCCCGTATGCAATTACGAGACTTCTTCACAATACCTAAAACATAGTAAAAAAGTTAGCTACATGTGCCATAGGAAATTTCTTGATCCAGGACACAAGTGGAGGTTCGGTAAGAATAGGTTCAATGGTCAAATCGAAATGGGGAAGCCTCCTGAAATTTTAACTGGAACAGACGTAGAAATATTATTGTCGAATTTTCAAAATGAGTTTGGAAAGAAAAAGAAGGTGCCAGGCCAAAAAAAAGTTAAAAAGGTTGATTCCCATTTCAAGAAGAAGTCGATATTTTTCACTTTGCCGTATTGGAGTCAGAACTTACATCGGCATAACCTCGATGTTATGCATATCGAGAATAACATCTGTGAGAGCATACTTGGAACTTTACTGAATATTCCTGGAAAGTCAAAAGACCATGTCAATGCTCGCAAAGATTTGCAAGAACTTGGAATCAGGAAGGAACTTCATCCTGTTTTATCAAGTGAAGGGAAATACCTTGAAATCAGAGCTGCCATATTTGACATGACGAATGATGAGAAAGATCGATTTTGCTCGGTACTGAAAAATGCCAAATTGCCATATGGTAGTGCATCTAACATCGCTCGGTTTGTTAATACTAAGGAGAGGAAAGTCTCAGGCTATAAGAGTCATGATGCACGTTTTGTGTTGCACCATTTATTGCAATTTGCTGTTAAAAAATCACTGAAGCCTGCAGTTGCCACCCCTTTAATCAGATTAGGGGCCTTTCTGAGAAGTGTTTGGAGCAAAGTGATCGACTTAAATGAGGTGAACAGGCTACAACAAGAAATCGTGGAAGTACTTTGTCAATTTGAGACAATATTTATACAGGCTTTCTTTGATATAATGTTCCACTTGTTGGTTCACTTATGCAGTGAACTAGCTTATGGTGGACCAGCACACCTTCATTCCATGTGGCCTATTGAACGTTATTTATGCAAGTTAAAAAAATATGTGCGAAACAGAAGTAAACCTGAGGGTTCTATCGCCGAGGGTTACCTTGCAGAAGAATGCTTGACATTTTGTTCAAGATTCTTGGGTGACAATGCCAGATCAGGTGATATTACCAAGCCTGGAAAACTTCAAGGTTGTCCAGAAAAGTTGCAATACCATATTGGTACAAGAAAAAATAAAAATGGAAAAGCTATACATTTAGAAGTACCTAAGTGGATGGACATGCATCGTTATATTCTATTCAACTCTGGAAACAAAGAAGTAGAGGAGTTAATTGCGTAAGTTTCAATTCCTAATTCCTAACTTAGTTTCTTTATATAATTAGTCATTTTTTTTTAGAATTTTAAACTAGCTACTTTCTGTAGGAAGCATAAAGCTTTGATTGATGGTCAAACAAAGTTGAAAAAATTTAAAAGGGCCAAACAACATAGCGATGACTTCTGGAACTGGATGCAGGAAGAGGTTGGCAAAAGAGGAAATATTTCACAAGAATTAGAAGTGTTTGCAATGGGCCCTAATCGATCAGCTAAGAGGTATAATGGATATGTAATCAATGGGTACAGATACCACACGAAGAACCGGGATGCTAGATGCACAACACAAAATAGTGGTGTTTTTTTGACGTCTTTGACGACCAGTTTTGCAAGCTCAAAAGATGATAAACCAAAGGTCGGTGATGTCAATTACTATGGAGCAATTGAAGAGATAATAGAACTTGATTATTGGGGAAAATTAGTTGTAGTGTTGTTTAAGTGTTGTTGGTACCAAGAAGAAAAGGATTTATATGGGATGACACGAGTGAATTTTAATCGATTATGCCATAAATCTGATCCATACGTATTGGCTTCACAAGTACAACAGGTATTCTATGTAGAAGATCCAGTTGAAAAGATGAAGTATAATGTCATCAAGAACTGCCAAGGGACTGGTGTGATGTGGAAGATGAAGATGAAGGTCAAGATGAAGCACTTTTACATGATGCACCACTTGGATCAGAAATTGAAGTTCAAGACAATGAGGATACATGGGCTAGGGATGATGTTCCAACTAGACATGTTCTTATCGAGATCGACGTAGTCGAAAAACCTGCATAATTTTCTAAATCTAGATGTTTTTATGCAATATGTTAATGTTCAATTGTCTTTTGTAATCACTAAACCTTTAATTAATTAAGTTAATTATCTAGCATTCCTAACATTTACTTATTTATGTTCAATTATTTATGTAACACCATGTGGTAACCGATTACTTGCTATGTTAAATTGACATTTACTTATTGTTTTTCTTATTAGCTATGTGCACTCTGTTCTTACTCTAATGTAATTTCCATTCTTAATTATTTTTCAGGATATATGGAAAAATTTATTCATCTCAGATTCCACCATCAAGGTGAATTCCAGAGTACACGATATACTGGTGGGACAGAGACTGTTGTACGTGGTGTCGATACTGAAAAATTTTCATATACCGTACTCATGGAGCATGTCCACGATGACCTTAAATATTCAGAAATTGGAGGAATTTATGTAATGGCAGAGAATTCTGGTGATTGGAAGTTGCTGACGAGTGACTTGGAACTTAATCGAGTAGTTGACCAAACTAAAAGCAATGACCATATTGATTTTTACATTGATAATGTCATTGACATGAGTGTGCATCCAATCAAAAAAATGCAGCCGCATGTGGTTATGAGGCCAAGACCTATAAATCTACTTACAGGTACAATGTTTATATGGTTAACTTCTTGGTACTGGTAACTTCTTGCATATTGTCTAATTTATTTCACTTAACTATTGTGTAACTACCCTTGCACTTTTGTAGCTAAAAAACCCCCTAAGCGCCAATTCACAACGGCTCATCAACTACAACAGCAGAGGAAGCACACAGTGAAGCAGATGGGTTCAGAGAAGTGGCCACAAGATGGTACTCGAAAGTCACCACGACTGAATAAATTCGGAAAATCCATTGATACACCTGTGATGCAGAGACCTATGACTGCCAAAAGAAAATTGTATTGTTCCAGTCCACGGGAAAATGAAACAATGGGAGAAAATGAGGTTCAGGTTAGATGTATTCAATTTTACCTTTCTTGTTCAATTTTATTATTCCAGAAAAATTTTACCTTATATAATTGTTTCCAATCTTTATATGCAGAGCAAGAGGACCATCATCCCACCCCCTCCACCTATAACAGATTATGAAAAACAAAGGATGGTAAGAATCCAACATAATAATCAAGTTCTTTACCAGCTGTTACCTTCACTGTCAGCGAAAGAAAACAATAATGGACCGAAGGGCAATGGAAATGATGTGGCCCAAGATGTTAGTGCCGATTATGATCCGGGACAGGATGCAGGACATGATGCAAATAGTGACGGTGATGCATCAGTGACTCCACCAAAGGTGTGTCGTAGCTAGATGTTTGTATTTATTCATGCATTATAACTAGAATCATATTATTTTGTACCTAAGTGGTTCTATTTTGCAGGGTAGAAAGAAGACAAACAAGAAAAAGCTTGCTCGGGGACGGGCACCAACAACACGTTCCCGAACCAATTCAACACCCAAGCCTGCAAATGAAGAAGCAAGGGAGAAGGATGAGACATGTCAATTTGTGGAATCTGAGATATCTCCACATCCAGATGAAGGACAAGGTTCAATGGATGCTTGGAGGGCTATGCGGAAACGCCAAAGTGAACAATCTGAAAAGGAGAAAGCTCGGGGACAAGAAAAAGCAGGAGCAAGTGCAAGTAAGAAGGTTGTCGAGGAAAATATCTTGCCTGATATTGAGGAAGGCGATATAGAAGGTTAGCCTAATATATATTATTCGTTGCATATCTATTTATATCTTCATTTAAGCAGAAGCATATCTATTTTACATTCACAAAATCTTGCAGATCTAGTTCCTAAAAAATTGAGAGGAAAAACCAGGATGGATGATGTTCACATGAGAAGCTTTGACAAGAGAGTTGTCATCGGGATGAATGATGATTTCTAGCCTATTGCAGAAAATGACAAAGTACTATCAGAATTAAGTTCCTACCTTGGAACACTTGCTAAGCGTCGTGTGTCGCTAAGTTATGTTAGTTGGCGCCATGTTTCGAAAAACTTGAGGCAGGCTATGTGGAATCATGTCAAGGTAATTTATGACCACATATCGATTTTTATCGTTACTTGTTATTTAATTAGGTGATGATAATTTGTTAAAAACTGATTAGGTTTGAGGGTTTTATTTATTTATTCTTATTGATTTTTGTAAGGAACGATATATAATTCCTGATGAGTTGGAAAATTGGGCGCTCGAGACAATTCATTCATGTTGGAAGGTGTACAAGAGTCGAATCAAGGAAAATCATTTTACAGCGTATGAAAATGATGAAATGAGGTTGGCTAATAGACCCGATGACATTGCACTCGAGACTTTCAAACTGCTTTTGGAATATTGGAATGATGAGAGTGTTCAGGTATATATACCGATTTTAAGCATTTAGGCTCTCTCGAAAACATAATTACATCATTTTTCATTATTTTCTATAGGAGAGAGCGAAGAAAAATGCAGAAAGCCGTAAAAAATATATTGACACTCACACTCTTGGTCCAAAAAGTTTTGCACAACGTTGGTATAAGATGGTATGTGATTATTTTATTTAAATTTTTTGTTAACATTATTTTTTTGTTCGATTTAACTTGTTCATTGTTTCTGTCTAAAGTAATACCACAATGTTGATTATTGTTTCGTGTTCATTTTTTTTACTAGAAAAAAAAAAGCAGTGGCAGATGAGCTTGAACCATGTGATGTAGAGGTTTTTATTTGTTTACTGGATTTTCTTGTTCGATTTAACTTGTTCATTGTTTATGTCCAAAGTAATACCACAATATTGCTCATTTATTCGTGTTCATTTTTTTTACTAGAAAAAAAAAAGTTGTGGCAGATGAGCTTGAACCAGGTGATGCAGAGGTTTTTGTTGAAACTCGGAAGCGAGTTGAAGGACGTATCTACAAAACAAATCCTGAAATAATCAAAAAAAAATTGTAAGTATTTCATTGTCACATTACATATGGTTGTCTATATATATGGTTGACATTATCTGTGTTCTGTAAGAAAAATGGATACTATTGTGTGTGGCTTAGGGCTTTAAATGTTGTCTGTTAGCCCATCTATATATACACAAGTTTTCTTTTATGCATGTTTAACCAGGTGTGTTTAACCAGGAGAATATTATAATTAACTAAGTAATCTTATGCATGTTTAACATGCCAAGTCTCTGCAGTAGAAATCTAAATTCTAGTTGAAAAGAAATCTTTTCTTTTTATTTAAAAGATCACACACTTAAGTCTCCCACATTAGTTGAGTTCGGAAAAAATGTTCCGATATAGGTAGACTTGTTTAGAATTATGACCTAACTAAGAAAAACATGAACTTAAGTTCAAACTCATGCCCCTAGCATAAGCCTGTCTAATTGTTGAATGGATTCTACTTGGAGGTTGTGACGTTTTGTTTGCAATGCAATACATTGCGATATTGGTACGTCTGTTAGAAGCTCTTTGCAAGACCCATAATACTTCTGGTATACTTTAACTCTTTCCTGATACTATCATTGTGAAATCAGTGGGAAAATGCTGTTAATAATGTGTAATCTGGAACTGTTTCTATATTTGATAGTTTCCTACCCTGTTCCCAGTTCTCACCACACAAGTCTCTTATAGTAGCCTTCCTACAGACAGAAAATCAGGTACTCTATAGACTAAAATAAATTAACTGTGAATTTCCGAACACACCTGATTCGGTCTTTGTTTGTTTCAACTAGAATTTAGATTTCTACTGCAGAGACTTGGCATGTTTAACCAGGAGACTAGGCATGTTTAACCAGGAGAATATTATAATTAAATCAAGTAATCTTATGCATGTTTAACCAGTTGACTTTTATGTTTTCTTTTGTAGGACAATATTACAAAAAAACTCACCACCGGAGATGCCGCTTCTGATGAGCTTGGTGCAAAACATGGTCCTAATTGGCTAAAAGGAAGATGCTTTAAGTCAGGAATGAGCAGTTGTTCTAATCCACCAACAGAAACATATGTGAAAGAGCTGACCACAAGGATTAAGGAAAGCCTCGCTTCTGAGGTGGAGGAGAAAATGAAGAAAGTCGAGTCTGAATTTGAACAGAAGATGCAACGGAACTTGGCATTTGCACTTAAAAAACTTGGAGAGGCCAACCCGGACATCACAGTTGATGTCGAGCAGTTGTGTGCAATTGCTACAAGTGAAGCTGATGATGGTACACCTATCAATGGAGGCAGTAGCTTCTAGTATCACTGCTTTCTAAGTTTAAGCTTCTAGTACATTATTTAACTTAGAATTGGGATGTAAAAGTACTTATGGATGTTAACTAGCTTTTATCTTCTAATTCGGATGTTAAATTAGTTTGTTTTGTTTGGATGTTGAATCAGAATTTATAAGTTTGTTTGGATGTTGAGATTGATGTCTTTGTGGTTCATTGTGGTTGAATGGTATTTTGGGATTGTATACTTTCAAAGAGGTGCTGTTCAATTGTTTTTTGTTAAAGTGTTACATTAGCCTGTTAAAGTGTTACATTAGACTGTTAAAGTGTTACATTAGCCTGGTTAAAAAATAGGGGGCACAGGTGGGGTCCACAGGTGGGGCCCAGTAGTGGGACCCACTGGTGGGGCCCACTGGTGGGCCCAGTAGTAGGGCCCACTGGTGGCCCCACTTTTTTAAAAAAATTGAAGCACCCTAAGGTAACCGAATTTTATGTTGCAATATGTCATTTTTATGTTACAATAGACCTCTAAGGTAACCGATAGGGCATGTTACCCTAGGGGTGAAATATGTTACCTTAGGTACCCTAGGGTAACATCGAAAATTGTAACTTATAATTTATGTTACCTTAGCTCAAAAATAGGTCTATAGTAACATTTTAGCACCCTAAGGTAATATAATTTTTTGGTTACCGAAGGCCTTATATGGTGTAGTGTGTCCAACCAGATAATGTATTGATGTTTCCTGGCCTGGTGTTGTGGAATAAAAACTAGGTTATCGAATTGCGGCTAGGGTTTGTGTATATTTAATACATAGGGGTTGATAAGCTTTGAGCTTTGATGGCTGTTTCTCTGTTCGAGACTGATCGGACCTCCCAGAGTGCCTACATATCTTGTTATGGAGAATCAAGTCAAGACGTAGTTCTTGAGAATGAGGGGTCAGGCCCTTATATAGGCTGTGAGAACCTTAGAATTATGGTAGGATTTGGAGGCTTGGTGGGCAAGCCACCGCCTGAGGAAGGTTCTAGACTCCTTCCTTGTAGGAGTCTGTTTCCATGTTGAGTTTGTTGCCTTAGTGGCTACTCATAGAGACATTGTTTCCTTATCTGACTCTTATTGCTGAGCTGTTTATCACCCTTAATATTAATTACGAATTTAATATTGAGTTAGGGTTTCGGGCCTCATTAATGGGCCCTGCGTTTGGACCATAATGGGTCTAATTAATGCCACATTAAATGTGTCTTTAGGGCTTACTTTTAGCCTATATCATTTGCCCCCCAACTTCTAGGAAAACTGATCAGGTTTTCCTTGAAGTTTTAACTACCTTTTTCGAGACTCGGGTCGGGGTTTATCGTTGTACAATAATGTTTCACGAATACCGTCTTGATGTAAAGTGTGGAGCGACCGACGCATTTACGACGATTTTAAACGGTGCTAAACAGCACTAACAAGCCTTAAACGATGCTTAAACAACACTAGGTGATGTTAAACGGCATTAGATGGCGCTAAACGGCGCTAAATGACACAAAACGAAACTAAACGGTGCTAAACGGCGTAGAACGGCACTAAACGGTGCTAAATACTCAGGTTATTTTGTCATTCGTAAAGTTATTAGATGACTGCTAGCCGAAGGAGGGCCACCGGAGGAGCCTTGCGGCTCGAGTGTTTCAGCCAGGGTCTCTCCCGGGAGCCTCTCGGTTCGAGTGTCTCGGTCAGGGCCTCCCTTGGGAGCCTCTTGGCTCGACTGTCTCGGCCAAAGGTCTCCCCGGTGAGCCTCTCGGCTGAACTGTCACGGCCGAGGGCTCCTCGGTGAGCCTCTCGGCTGGACTATCTTGGCTGAGGGCTCCTCGGTGAGCCTCTCGGCTGGATGGTTTCGGCTGAGGGCTCCTTGGTGAGCCTCTCGGCTGGAGCCTTTTGGCTAAGGGTTCCTTGGTGAACGTCTCGGCTGGAGGTCTCCTCGGGAGCCTCTCGGCTGGAAGGTTTCGGCCAGGGGCTCCTTGGTGAGCCTCTCGGCTGGAGCCTTTCGGCTGAAGAGCGTTATCTCTCGATCGCCCCATACTAATGTTTAAACGTCGACGAGTGGACATTTTTAACTCTTCTCCTTCTTTTTTAAGGTCTGACTAATCTCTTAATTAGCATCCCTAATCTTTTTTGTGGATTCATCTATTGATTAAGCCTAATTAGCTTGTGTCATCCAACCAGCTATTTTCTTACAGCTCCGTGTCAAGTATTTATCGCTTCTTTTCCAGAATTATACGAGATATAACGATCTTTTTATCAATTTTCTGCCATCTTTGAGATTTTAAACGACAAATGACCTGTAAACACGAATCGGTCTGAATTTCAACCTGTTGCAGCAGGTCACCCTTTTCCTATAAAAGATGGGAAGAATCCTTCATTTTTCCTCACTTCTTCATTTCTCAAACTTTCTTTAAAGCTCTCTAGCTCTCTACTTCTTAAGTTTTCAAGCTCAAGTCCAAGTTCTCGAGATGGCAGACAACAACCAAACATCCCAAGCACCTCAAGCACCCCCGGTGTCTATGTTGGAGGCAATGGCCAAAAGGAGCAAAGCTCGATCTCTGAAAGGTAGGAATGAAATTTGGTCTCCCTTATATATTGATCGTCGTTTTACTTCGTTGCTAGACTTGTTTAGCACCGTGGCAGATACATTCCCCAATAACTCGGAGTTTGACTCCTACCAGTGTGCATGCAAACTAAAGGAACATGATGTAGAGAAGGTAAGGAATCTATATGGTTTCCCAGAAGTAATCAAGATTCGGATGCCCGGTTTAGGCGATAGAACTTGCAACTAGCATCCGAAGAGACTTTGTGTTCACAAAGGTGCTTTGGCAACTGGGTTCAGGTTTCCCGTTCATCCCTTCATCATAAGGCTGTTGGCTGAGCTTCAGGTTCACCCTTGTCAATTGTACCCCAACTCCTGGAGGATTCTTATTATCTTCATTCTAAGATGCCGTGACCTGGACATCCGTCTTAGTACCACCATGTTTCGAAGTATGTTCATGGTTATAAATTCTACAAGTACAAAGAAAGGGTGGATTAGGTTCCAGCATCGGGGTTTAGTCCCTCACATGGTGAACACGAAGTCCTTCCCAGATTCCCACCATTTCTGGCCGAGGGAGTTCGTTGTTCTTTATTGGAAAGGCGTCGATTGGGGCCAATTTTTTGTAAGAAGTTTGGTTGTGTGGTAGATAGTTCACACTTCATTCTGGATCTTGAAACCCACGAGCTTCTGAATCGGTACAGACTTTTAGAGGACAACGGTCGTTCTCACTATCGAGCGTTTTTAACAGAGAAAAGGCTTGTTGAAGCAGGCCTTAGCATACTTCCCTTCGAGGGTAATTATACTTTCAGTTATATATCTTGAACTATGTTTGTTCTTATTCCGATGTTCTTTCCTTGTATGTTTCAGTTTCTGCGGAGCTGGATGCTAGGCCGGAGATGGCGGAGGTCCCCACTGGGAGGATGATAAAGCAAGCGGAGAAGGCTAAGAAGCCAACTACTCCCATGGTTCCAAATTTCTTGGAGCGATGTACCTAGGGAAAGAGATCTCGAAATGCCGATGGGAGCACTAGGTCTCCTTTCATTCGGACTTGGGGTATTTGTGAACAGGACTCCATCCTCGGGTGCTCTGCCTTGGCCTTGGATTTGTCCAAGTGCTCTATTACCCCTTCTAACCATCTAACTATTTCTTCTAGGGATAAAATTGAGGAGTCCGAGTGTCTTGGGGCTCAAGCCCTCTACCGGGTATGCTATTCATTTTTCTGAATTCGATGTCCATGGTCAACTCGATGCACAAATGACTTAACAAATTTCATGTTTTCAGGCAAATGCCTATTTTCAATCTGCTGCCAGCCAAGGTCGGGCTTTCCGGGATGAAAACGTAGCCATGAAGAAAGAAAAGAGTATGTTCGAAGAAGAATGCAGAAATCTAGAATCTAGAGCCCTCGATGCTGAGAGGGAAGCAAGCTCTTATCAAAGGCAACTCAGCTCCCTGGCTAGGAAGAAATCCTCAGAATTTGACAAAGTGATCAAAGCTTATCATAAGTCGGAAGATTTCTTAAAGCTTATAAATGATCATGACGATGAGATGCGCCCCTATAACATGTCTATCGGCTGGAACAAAGCCATTAATGTTGTTAGCAACAAGTATCCAACCTTTGTTGACCCGAAAAACTTTCCGTGCCCCGACTGGGCTGTTGGCGGTGGAGGCTTTGTTGACTATGCTTCTAGTTCGGGAGTCAAAGTTGTGCCTCAAACATCAGGCTCCGAGTATCGGGGAGGCCACCGACATTCCGGCTCTAGCTCCAAGGGAGCCGCCCAAGCTGCTAGCCAGGACTCATATTCCTCGGGCTTTCGCGGGAAGAAGCCCATGCCTGCGAGGATGAGTAGGGTGATTCATCAGCCAATCCCGGGAAAGAGGAGGCTTCGAAATGAAGCTAGCTCCTTGATAAGTGGAATTCATATCCACTTGGAACGCTTCATTTCGACTTAAATTGATGTCTTGACCTCAAGTAAGTTGTGTTTTTAATGTGTTCTTGTCTAGTGTGCAGGTTCGTAGAATGTCGGCTAGGGTTGTTGATTTTCGTCGATCTTGGAGTTGAAATTGAGCATTGGAATGAAGGAATGAGTATTTCTTTATGCTACCATGAAGATTCATGAGTCAAGGATTGAAGAACGAAAGCTAGTGCAAAAGAAACGGAAGAAAATGGAGAAAAAATGAGGAAATTAGCACAAAATCAGCAACTGGCAGGCCTCACTAGCGCAGCTGCGCCACAGAGGAGCGCATGCAGCGCTCAAGCACAGGCAGCGCTACTATAGCGTAGGCAGCGCTACCAGTCGAGAAAAAATCCTGAAATTCTTTCCTGTTTCGAATTTAAAGTGTAATTTTGGACTTTTCTTGTTGGAGAAATATTCTAGGGCCTATATAAACATGTTCTATCCTACTTGAACGTAGAACTACTTAGAATAACACAGAGAGAGCCAGAGATAGAGAGTCAGACTTGGAGACAGATTCCCGGAAAGACGTGACAGCATTCGGAGATCTAGATCTACTTTTGTATTCTTCTAAATTAGGCGATACTCTGGATTTCGGATTTGTTTTCTTAAACTCTTACTCTAGTTTATTTGTAATTGTTAATACTTTTTTTATTATCATGTTTTCACTTGATCCCATGATGACGAACGGTTCAATTATGAACTAATCGTTGTCATGGGATTCTAACGGATTTATCTATGTAGTTTAGTAGTTTGTTTGCTTTAAATATTTGTGTGTGATGAATTCTTGATATCCTCGTATGGTTGTGCTTAATGTTTTTAGATGCGTAGCTAACATCTAGATTGTTAATCTCTTGTGAAGCGAGAGTGGATCTTGAGATTTAGAACTTGCTATGCTAGCATAGGATAAGTTGATGTATGTGAGACATCATGATTTATAGCGTAATTTGAACTATTTTATGATGCCCTATGTGATCTTAATGGATAACTTGTGCTTAAACCGTTATGTTTTCAAATCTTATAGAGATATAGGGTCTAAACATAATTGGTGTCTACCCATCTTCTATCTCTTTTGTGGATGTATGAGTAGTTTGGTATTCGTATACTGAGAGGTAGCCTATACTTGTTTCGTGTTGTCTGATCAGATATCATAATCGTCACATACTTTGATTAAAGGCATCAACTCTAAGCGAAGTATCTAATGAAGTTAGGATCCCATGTTTTCTCTTGCATAAGTAATTCGATTTAAATTCTTATTAGTTAATTAATTCTTAGTTTGTTAATTTGGTTTTTAGTTAATCTTAGTTAATCAACCCTCAAATTTGTTAATTGTTTTAGCAGTGAATAAAACCATACATTGTTGCATAGGTGCATTAACTGAATTGAAACCTAAATCAGATCTCTGTGGGAACGAACTCAACTTAATTCTATATTACTTATGACCATGTACACTTGCGTGATTTTGTGTTAACACTCCTCCTCTAGTTCTTCTTCTGAAGAGGAATAAAATGAGGTTGAGGATACTGTGGCACAGCCGACAGTGGTGGCGGATGATAGCTCTGACGAAGATGATTCTGGTGAGGAGAGTTCTGGTGACGAGGAAGATGAGTCTTCCGAAGAGTAGGCAGTTTGCATCAAGGGTCTTGCATGACCTTAGTAGCCTCATGTGGCCTTTATCTTTTCAGCTTTTATTCAGGGTCCTTTGGGACTTAACTTTTATTCGCTTAAGTTTGTAACTTAAACCGTGGCCCTTCGGGGCATATTTTTATTTGTGCACTTGTTTCCCTTATTCGTATGTTCATTTATTTTCGATACTTGGTCATTCTAGACTTACACCCAACAGGTGTTCGGTACATAATTAAAATCACAAAATCATAGAATGGAAAACAAACTTGCATTAATAATTCGGAATGGGTTCAATCCTTACATAGATTACTACTGTCCTACTCGGGGCAATGAGCCCTGGAATGGTTTCATTGAACCTTATTTCTACTTCTCCTAATAAATAAATAAAAAGCTAAGTCCTTACAAGGATAGCTTAAAATAATAAACCTTCAGGTTCAAAGCGTGCCAAGTGCGAGGCACCTCGTTCCCGTCCAAGGTCTCCAACTTGTAGGATCCTCGTCCTAGCATCTTCCTAACTCGGTATGGCCCTTCTCAATTGGGGGCTATCTTTCCTTTCTGGTCAACTCCAGAGGCCTCTATCTTCCTTAAAACCAAGTCGCCTTATCGAAAGAACCTCTCCTTAACCCTTTGGTTGTAGTGGAAGGATGCCCTTTTCTGATACTCTGCATTTGCCTCATCCCTAACCTCATCAATCAGATTAAGGGCGAGCCTCATGACTTCTTCATTAGTCTCAGGTTCATATGCTTTCACTCGTGGGGATGCATGTGTAATCTCCAAGGGCGCAACTGCCTCGACTCCATAAGCCAGCAAGAACGGGGTTGCTCCAGTCGTCACTTTGTAGATGATGCAGTATGCCCAGAGTATAGGCAGCAACTCATCCACCCAAATGTTTATTGAGCGTTCCATCCTCTTATTAAGTCCATCAAGGATAATCCGGTTTGCTACCTCTGCATGTCCATTAGCTTGAGGATGAGCCACTGAAGTAAAGCGAAGCTCGATAGCATTGTCCTCACAATATTTCTTGAACTCTTCATTGTTGAACTGTGTCCCATTATCCGTCACAAGGATTCGAGGGATACCATACCTGCAGATTATGCTTTCCCAAAAGAACTGAGCAACTTGCTTGGTGGTTATCTTGGCTAAAGGTTTAGCCTCAATCCACTTAGTGAAGTAGTCGATGGCCACTATAAGGAACTTCCTTTGTGCTGAAGCTATAGGGAATGGTCCAAGTATGTCCATTCCCCACATTGCGAACAGGATAAGAGAGTTAATCGAGGTTAACATCTCAGGCGGCTACCTTACAATCGGAGCGTGCTTTTGGCACCCGTCACACCTCTTGACATAATTCTGCACATCGGCTGTAAGAACCCAAAATTTCGGTAGAATTAAAACTTTTCCTATTATGATGA
Organism: Saposhnikovia divaricata; assembly: GCA_036435485.1. NCBI lineage: Eukaryota > Viridiplantae > Streptophyta > Magnoliopsida > Apiales > Apiaceae > Saposhnikovia > Saposhnikovia divaricata. The sequence goes on along the minus strand of CM071594.1, from coordinate 127,529,779 downwards.
AGTGCATCAATGAATAGTGATTTGGTGGATGAATAGTGATTTTGAGGATTAAGAAAATTTTTCATGCCCCCTATGTACGAGACGTAGTGTGGATATTCCGAAGTTATACTAGTAATCTACGGAGTAAATAAGTGTATGTAAATGCGATCGGAATTCAGAAATTCCAAATTCTATTTTCGTGTAATATTTGACCGATCAGTGAATTATATATCAGTAATATCAAGAAATGAGATATTTAATTTGAGGAATTGAGGAGTTAATATTTTGGAATTTTATTATAAGTGATTTGAGAATTTGGAACGAAAACCACTGAGGAAGTGAAACAAACGTTCTAGAAACCGCTGAAACTTTACAATGAGATTAAGCGATTGAGCGAACGAATCATGGATTAAGGATATGGTATATTAAGAGTCCAAGGAAGGATATATTATGAGAGGGAAAAGGGATTGAGAATAAACTCCTAGAATTGAGAAAAGAGAATGCTTGAGAAATCGGGAGAACGTTTTCTGAGATAAAGAGAAATAAACAAGGGATGTTGGAATTAATATTCGTTCGAGGTATTGTGCTATATTAGAGCAATAATATGCAACGTATAAGTTGTAACGTATTTATTTTATTCAAGAAACGACAAGGAAATCAAGGCGGTGGAAAAGAAAACAAAACAAAAGGACTTAAGTGCAAGAAACAAGAGACAAGGACTTGGTTGCAATTAGCAAAGGGCTTGGTTGCAATTTAAGTGGATAAGAAATCTAGAGGAGCCAATGAGAGGTTGCCACCTAGCAAGGATGAGATGCATCCAACCAAAAATAGATATATATCAAGTGTAACACCCCCAGATCCGGGGTCAGGGATCTGGTGGTTACGGTCTTACATCCATTAATAATACTTGACTTGAGTCCACAATAAATAAATCACATGCTGTGACCCCACAATAATATCCACTCACACGCACAACAGTTATAGTCCCAGAGATGAAATTGAAATAAGTCTTACATTAAAGGGTTACGAATAAACGTTATTACAATCCCAAAAGGATAACATCATAAGTTTAACAGTTTGCCGTTGATTACATTAATTATACATATAGTTAAACAGGAAACAAAAGCTGTCTAACTATGCTACCTCAGCAATGGCGGCTAGCATCTCAGCGGGGAGTCCGGTGGGTCGGGTAACCCGCTTGCGCCGAGTGCGCCTGATGCGAGCCATCTGTCCTAGCTGTTGTTGTGACATAATATGAACAAAGCAAGGGTGAGCGAAAGCCCACCAACAATAATATAACTGAACAGTGATACATATATACAGCAGTTCAAAATATCCTTTGAAACCATATGCCATGCATTAATGAGGTTATTGCCAGTATAATATAAAGGATGAAGTTACCAGGTAACTCAAAGTATTTGTTTGAAGAAATATCTGCTACATCAAAAGTAAGCGAGATATTCTCATTGTCATTAAAAAGAGGAACTTGCATGAAAAGATTGCAATTCCAGTTATGAACACTTTTCCAGCTCTGCCAACAATAATCATGTTGCAGGAAATAAATAAGTTTGGATGATGAACCAATGATGGAGTATTCACCGCGCCCGCTGTTCCAATCTTGATGATCAGTCGAGATCGTACAGCTCAAATTAGATTTACTACCGGTAGAAGGAAGAACTGACGACTTTACTTGTCTACCGCCTTACTAGCTCTCCCCGGCCAACGGTTGGGCCAAAGGGGATGGACCGGCGCTACTCGGCCTCTTACACGACTCCTAGTTCAAATAGAATTCATGATTCTGAATGTAACGTTCGTCCCCCTTTCCCCAAGTATAATACTTGTTGATAGGACTCTACAAGGTAGTCGTATCTAGTTGGAAAGGAAAATTCACCAATAACTTCCAAGCTGTGGCTTGGTATCGAATATCAACTTGTTCCAACAATCTTACCCCTCGAAAGATGAGAAGGTAAACAACGACTTAATAAGTCAACATCACCCGAGTTGCGAGTGAAGAGAATACTCTATGACCGGGAAGTCGACAAGATAAATAACATTTTCCAAGTAAGGTTCCCTTATTATTAGAGAGGTAGACTCAAAGAAGAATGATGTCTGAGAACCTTTCTTGATATAAGATTAATAATAATATGACTCCGAGGTATTTTTTGTAATAATCGAAGAAGATAAACCTTATTGAGGTTATTCTAAGTATGAAATAAATATTCAGAGAATATTTATTGAATTAAAAATATTTAAAGAATATTTAAGAATATTAAAGGATATCTTTAATCAGGGTATTTTCCAAAATAATCCCTGAAGAAATATCAGGAGAATATTTATTGAATAAATAACTATTTAAATGAATATTCAAAATAATATTCATTAATTAATAGGACCTGAAAGGAATATTTAAGACAATATTCATAATTAATTAGGAATTTAAATGAATATTCAAAAAGTAATATTCATTTAATGAATAATATTCTAAATGAATATCAAGTAATATTCATTTAGTAATCCAAGCTTTAAAGGAATATTCGAGATAATATTCGATAAATAAATCAAGCTTCAGATGAATATTAAAATAATATTCATCAAGTAATTAATATCCTAAATGAATATTCAAAAGTAATATTTATTTAATAAAATAATATTCTAAATGAATATCCAAATAATATTCATTTAGTAGTCTCATCTTTAGAATAATATTCGAAATAATAATCGATAAATAATTCGACTCTGAATGAATATTAAAATAAATATTATTCGTCGAATAGTTACGTTCAAATAATTATTTGAAGTAAGGATCGTTAAATAAATAATCTCGAACGAATATTCAAATAATATTCGTCGCCCGAAAATATTTTCCTCCGAGGTAATCTCGATATATCAAGAAATATTGACTCCCGGTCTATATTTGATGAATAAGATGTATACGCCCTTCTATGAGGGTCTTACAATAACCGGCTTATAGTTGATACGATAGCTATCTAATTTATAAGCCAATAACAATCAGGGAACAAGCATAATGATATAACTTGAAAGTAGGCATGCATGCTATGGCATAAGTATAACAGAAAACATATTTATATATTTATTCAATCACAACAACAGCCTAAAAGAAGGGAATTGAAACTTGCCTGGTAGTCGAGTACGGTAAGGGGGTAGTGGTAGCGGGTCCCGGGTCAGCTTGGTGATCTATAAATAGCCAAGGCATTCGGGATTAATCACTTAACATCTTAAAAGTTAAGTTATACTTAAATCGAAACACGTTCTCGAGTTATCTCGTTATACCCCTTTTAGTGGATTCCTTTTATCATCGATCCGACCCGACATTCGTTCGTTAATACGACATGTCATTGTACTTACACTTGGGACATACTTAAGTCATACAAGTTCTAAAGTCGATCGTTACAAATCAATATTATGCTCCGAGTTTTATCGCCCGTTTTCTAAGTGTTTTACCGAAGTTATAATCAAGCGGGTTTTTAGGGGTTCGTTTGCGATTAACTTTGATTCGAACATTTTTATAAAATCGGAAAACGATCCGTTTCACATGAGGTTTTCTCTCACACCTTCCTTTTTACCTCTAGTATTTAATTACCAAGATTCGCCACTGACTTACGTATTTTACGAGGGTTCAATTTTAATAACAAAATCGTACTTACGGTTTCGAACGTCTTTTAGTGAATCGGCCATAATTCCTAAACCGTAAGTCCGTTTCACATGATCTTTATATCAAAACGAAGCTTATAACATGATCTATCTTGCCATGTCAGAACATGATACTGGACAGTGACTAATGGCTACTGTCAAACACGATTTCTTAAGGTTAACAAAAATCGGGCATTACGACGGCTATAAATCGGACGTTCCATAAATCGTAATCAACAACCCAAGCCACACCGGGCATCTAAACAACTTATACACATAATAAGCATCTCAACAAGTCCAGAAACTACTGATCTTGGCATCAAAATCATCATGTTAATCAAATCACTAAATCACTAACTAAGCATGCTTATAACATGAACATAATCATAACTAAGCTAGATCCATCAAGAACATGTTTAAAACTCAAAGTAGATCTAGGGTTTTCAATTATTATACCTTCCTTGGAGTATGTACTAGCCTCACAAATCTTGTTATGGTCCTTGGATAGCCTTAAGTTAGCAAGGATCAACCATGAAAACAAGAAAAACAAAGATTAGTTCTTGAAAACACTATTCATCATCATCTTTGATGATTTATTTGAAAATGGAAAAAGATGAATTTGAAGTTGAAATTTCTAGGGGATCTAAGCTATGATATGAAGTACTCACCATAAATATTTCAAGATCAAATGATGGTTGGAAGCCTTACTTCTAGCACCTTGGCAGAATTTTTCAAGGAAGAAAGGAAAATGGAGAGTTCTTTGTGTTTGCTTGGTTGTTTTGATAATAATTCATAAAGTGATGAGCCTTGGATGATATCTCATCTCTTTTTACTTTATTAAAGTGCTTTTGGAATGAATGGTGAGATTTGAAAGCATGTGTAGCACTTGGATTGATTTATGGCTAACTAGAGTTTGATTTGGCTAACTACTAGTTCAATCCTTAACATGCTAGTTACTTAGCCCACTTGGTTGCTAGATATTTATCTAGTAGCTTATGCATGACTCTTGCTTCCACTGCTTGTTTCTTTTGTCTGGTTATTGCTCATTTCGATTGATCGTTCGGGCGAATAACTAAGTAGTTTCACCTCTAGGGTTTACCGGGAAATTTCTCGATATTCATAATACCTTCCCCAATCCTTAACATAATCCTCGTGATGACCATGTAGGATATTTAACCTCGATACGAACTTAATCCGTAATCTAGGATTCGTTCGCTTTATTGATTAATCACGTTATAACGTTTTAGCGGTTTCTAGAACGCTTGTTTCACTGCCTCAGTGGTTTCCTACCTTCATTCTTAAATCAAATATAATAACATCCCAAAATATCAAATCCTCAAAGTTAATATCTCAATTCTTGGATTATAATAATATTTAATCCACTGTCCGGTCAAATATTATACTGAAAAAGAATTTGGAATTTCTGAATTCCGATCGTCTCTGCATTCACTTATTTCCTCCGCGTATTACTAATATGACTTCGAAACATCCATATCACGTCCCGTACATTGGGTGGCGTGAAAAGTTTTCCAACTTACAAAGTCACTATTCATCCACCAAATTACTATGCACGTACAGGAACACTATGCACGTACGGGAAATACTATGCACGTATGGGAAACACTATGCACGTACGGGAAATACTATGTACGTACGGGAAACACTATGTACGTATGGGAAACACTATGCACGTATGGGAAACACTATGCACGTACTCATTTCCCTTCAAGGATCCATTAGCTCCTTCCTAGATGGTAGATTATTCTTATCTAGGTCCTCAACCATCGAATTACTCTATTCTGACAATATACCAATGCATCAGGATCATTGTCCAAAGCAATATCCATTCATTACAATCATTGTTCTTTGAAACCACCATTCATTAGAGCTGGTGACCTTGTTGTCGGAATCATTGTTCCTCATTTTATCATTACTTAATAAAAAGTTTTAATTATATCCAAAATTTGGGGTTCTTACAGTCTCCCCTCCTTAAAAGGATTCCGTCCCGGAATCAGGTAGGAAGCAAAGAGTCGTTTGCCTGTCGTTGACTTTTAGCTTCCCGGTCAATTCTTAGTCGTTCTACCCTTCCTCAGCACATCTTCTAGTGCTACAATCCATACTGTATCCTTTTTCCATCAACGTTGCTACTTTTCGTACAACTCACTATCCGGGTTATACTCTTACTCAGTCTTATCCTTATTGATACCTGCAGTAACATTGGTATCACTATCACCCTACGAATTCGGAGGTAACCTCGCTCGTACTGTGCATTTCCTGATCGCTTTAATCTTCGCAATCTCGATCAATATAGAGAAGTGGAAAGATTTATTGAGAGATCACTATGATCAATTGAACATTTGTTATATTGCATAGTTAGTACAGAAGGGGCCAGCCTTTAGTACTTGACAAGCAATTAAACAAGTTATGGTATTCCACTTAGACTTCTATCACATAGACAGATAGTCACGTAGCAGTACCTCCCCTCCTAAAAGGGTTATTCTTCTCAATTCATAAAGAAGATGAATAAGAGAGAAGAAGAGAACAGAGTTCTAAAGGATTATAGAAAGCTTTCATGATTGTAGAATATCATACTCAGAATTTACCTCTGAACTATAGAGGTTTATCAAAGAAGAAATTAATCATAATTATATCCAATACTATTTGATCGCAATCTCACGTGACAACATATCTTGCTGCTTTGTCCATTATTCTATGGACAAATACTCTTGTTCAATCTTAGCGATACTCACATTCGGGAAATCCTTCAACCTTTCAGGTTAAATCTTAGATTTCTCACTTGACATCATTATTACTGACATCCCATATCGTGTTACTAGCTTTTTCATAACTATAATATTGACACTATCAGGTTGTCATCCTGAGAATTCATTAGAGAACCCATTCATAACATTCCTTGCTTCTCATTCCATAGTTGCTTTCCCAGCCTTTTCTTTATCAATCACATCCTTCTTATTATCTGATTCTTACTCTTTTCTATTATTTACTTTCACCTTCACCTCTTTATTGAGACACCTTTTTGCACTTGGTACCTCCTTATCGGTATTCCGTCACATTTATTCTATAATCATCACGTTATTCCAATTTAAACTTTTCGAAATGAATCTGGCCTGATCCCTTTAACTTAGATTCATATAATCTACTTCTGCCAACTTTGTTTCTCATCACTTGTTCTTTTCTATCCGTGGTTTTCCACAAGTTGTCTTTCGTAAGTGGTCGTCTATCTACATGCTCGTACTCCTATCATCTATTGAACATCTGCATTTTACTGGCGTAGCCTTGCCACATGAAAACCCGTTATGACCGTGCTATAAGTTTTGGGGGTAAGGCTGGATCGAGAACACTTTTGAACTCTCAAATGGCCCAATAAGTCTCGGGCTCAACTGCCCTTCCCTCCAAGTCTCATTAATTCTTTCTACGGGAATACATTTGGCATCATGAATCATCAACCTCATATTCTCTATCTGGTTTGCGCAGAAATACACTAACACAAACTTGGTTGTCATTCATCAACATGCCATTTAGTTTATCAATAGCAGCACTTTCTTTATCTTTACGTTGTCATCTACTTTCTTAGAAGAATCACCATCGCTTGTTGTTTACGTAGTGCGTTAATAGCTAACCCTACGGGTTTCAAATCCCTTAGGGAGACAAAGTAATCACTATTCCTTATCCATAAGGAACACTTCCTGAACTTGATGTAGATATAACATGAAGTAGATAGAATTGCAGAAGAGTTTCAAGCATCGCAGCTAGGTCCGGTTGATGAAACTATCACTTATGCATCTTCCATAAAAGACTGGAAACCTAACGGTTTACTTCATCAATTTTTGTACCATGGTCCTGGTTTGCCTCAAAACGGGACCTTCTAAGGTACGTAATATGCTTAAGACTCCATCAGGAATCGAATCTTTACTTAAACTATTATTACCGTCAATTCTTGCACAGTCATCAGAAGGAATGTAAATTCCTTTATTCCGATATGACCTTCAAGGTCCTTCCAAATATCATTCTGTTTCTTCGGTATGAACATTTGTAATTATTCCTTTATACTTAGATTGTCGGCCACCTCATTGGCCTTTCCTGATACTAACAATTTCTTGTAATCCATGTTCTCCGGATACATTCCAACTCAAACTTTTTTACCTCATTCCCATCACTGTTGGGTTAAAGCATTCTCCATTAAGCTCTGCTGAAGGAGAAAATATAACTATCAGTCTTTTTTTTTCCATAAGTCATTGCTTCCACCTTCCCGTGGGAACTTTATCAAAGTTACTCTCGATCATACCTAGGATATTTGTTCTCTTAGTTCTTTCTTGTTCTAGGATAATCTCAACCTTTGTTGGTTCAATCCATACTTTCCCATGGTTTCGCACATGCCTCGTCTGGCATAATTATTTCCATGTCATATATTCCCTACTAAACTTCCATTTTGAACTTCAGAATATTACCTTTTTCCTTGTAAGGTTTCTTAGGTAATCCTCATCATTCTTCCTGTATTTTCTGGGTACAGGGCACATCAAAATATCAGTAATTAATCATATAATAATTCTGTCTATATACCTTTCAAAACTGCTTTTTTTTTTATAAATCCTCAAAGTTTGATGTCGCCTTAATCAATTCAATTTATATCATCCAAATTCACAATGTCCTTTATTAGGGGTAATGCCATCCCTTGTCCATTCCCCAGGGTTTGCCTTACTCTATGGATATCTTATCCTTAATTCAACTGCCAAGGAATTCCTGCATCCTATAATTGGCAATCAAATCATGTATCCTTAATAAGGGTCTCTTTTCAATCATTCTTATTTGATAATCGATCGGTAGCTTACTGCTAATTTCTTCTTTCAGATAGTGGTCAACCTATTTGACCTTCCAAAAGACAACGTATGTCTATCTGCTCTCTTACAGAACTTGTTAATGGTAGCAAGGATGTTCTGAAAGATATTGGTCGAGTTCAACGTGAATTTCCTAGTGCTTATCGTTCTTCGCAAAGGTACTTGCCTCAGAGAAAATTCCTACAGCATATTGTTCAATTTCTGACCATTTCTATACTCTCTTCATATACCTTCATTGTTTACTTTCCTCCGTCATAATATATTCATGGTATTCATGATACCCTAACATCATACATCTCAAGTCATTATACTCCCATTTTACTCGTAATCTTGGACAACCATATACACATGAGTCACTTTAGTACGGGTGACCCCATCCCAAAAAGGTCTAGTGAATTCCCAATCAAAACATGGGCTGTTCAGCAGAAGATTCCTACGATCTCATTAATGTTTCCTTTATATCAGAAGGCCTTGCAATCTGTGCTTTCTTAGAAGCAACCCTGCTTTGTCCTTTCATTGCTGGTCTAGTCACTTGATAATCCTTTGTGACTTGGCCTCAACTGGCCACAAAAAAAAAAAAAAAATATATATATATATATATATATATATATATATGATTTTAGGGGTTGGCTAATAGCATTACTTTTCTAGCAATTGCCGGCATAGTGCCTTCTTTGATACCTTTCTACCTTTCTAAAACTTTACTTCATATAAGTCTTAATCGACTATTCGGCACCGTCTCTGGTCACCTTTCCTCTATTTTTATCTTTTCAACTATTCTTATCACTACCACGTGCCACGCAAGCTTACCATTCCTGGCATAACAGCCTTTTCATTTAAGTCAATCCTGGAATTTCTCAGTCCGGCTGGTTTCTTACTTACATTTCCTGTTTCCGTCCAATCTCACTTCATCATTTTATCTCTACCATCGATTGTAATACTCAGGGTCCGTCTACTAACCCATATATGATGGCAACCTTACCCAATCCACAGGGTTCGCTCCAGTTTCCATTCTCTTCAATGATGTTCTCTGATAATCAGAAAGACAAGATTTGCCAAAATTCGATGAATTCCTTTTTTTTTAATCAGGGAAATTTTGGTCAATCTATTCACCTACTGGTAACATTAAGGAGACCAATTTCGAAACCTGAAGAATAGTTCTATGAACCTCCAAGCAGGTAGAACCATAAGCAGTCATAATTAACGAAATAATCGTCATCAGGTTGGAAGTTTAACCACTGGAGAGGAACCAATTATATACATCCTTTAGAGGGGAATCAACAGTTTCAAACTAAAACCAGTCACAACTTCCTGATACCTATATGTCCTGATATTCAATATTACCAAATGTTAGTCTACCCAACCACTAGTCTCAGCAGGAACCTTACCGTCGGAGTTGGTTGTTCCAAAAAATTTGGCACTACTAAGGCCATCCGAACCTGGTGAACCGTGTTGTCCAAATGCATCCGCCAGTACTTTGTCATGCTGCGCAAGCACACATCCTAATCCTTTATGTGAAGCGTCGTTGGAAGCACAAAGTCTCCTTTTTCCATTAAGCAATGCCAACTCTTGGTCATTACCACTTTCATCTTTTAGCTCCAGGAAGATTTTCTCACATTTTTCCCTTTAACTGCTGATCGTATTACTTGATCCATTATAATTCCGTGTCAGAGTAAACTTAAGGTAACTACTATAATCCATTCAAATAAAAGAAAGAATTTAATATTCCTCTGAGTCACATGCATCTAACATTTCTGGTTCATCATTTCACTGAGTTAAATTAACCCTATACTTAGTCTCTGACAATAGTCTCATTACGAGTTCATCTTGACTCACTGGTCTTATCTTCCGGTAGGTTCTGAGATCATTGTCTTCCTTACTACTTCCTTATATAACTTTATCCAATCATGCTGTCACTTCCCAATGTTTTCACTTTCTAACTGATTCATTCATAAAATGGACATTTTCCTGAATAAAACAACTTCATCAACCTCAATTTGGTTCCATAAATTACAACCTATGACATCTGCCTTCTCATGGCGAATTATTACTGACAATATTCATACTTATTCATTTATCAAATGATATGGCACTTACTGCCTCTTCTCAACTATTCCTAGGGACTCTGCTCCTCGCCTTATATCGATGCCTTTGATAATCATACATCCTACTAGCACTCTTTTCGTTAATATGAAAGTCTCTAATGATTCTCATCTATTCCCGTATAAGATCTCAAGTAATTCTTCCAATCCGTCTTACTTGCTGGTACTACCTCCAGTAGTCCAGCCACGAATCCAACATGAATCTTCAGTTCTCCTGCTAATAGCTTAGTTCTTTATGCCCACTTTTCTGAGCTCTATACCTTAATCATCTCAGTCTTTCTGGCTACAGCCCTCATTCCTCGAGGGTAAGCTCCTTATCCTAACAAGATTTTCCTTATCTGCTGGAACCTCTTCCGGGTCTCCAGTAGGGTACTCCATCGAATTACCCGCTGATCTTCAGCATATAAAGCATCATCGCGTTGCTGCTCGTATGCCTCAAGGTCTATCACCTTACTCGTCGATACGATATCGAGCTAAGTTACAATCATGATAATTACGAGTTCCCATAAGGGTTTTATATGTCATCACTACATTAAGTAGTCCGACTATGAACTTGGCAAGAGTTCTTATTATCTTATTGAATTTATTGTTTTAACGTCACCTCATCTCTGGGGTTTATAACGTACGCTCTGATACCACTTCTGTAACACCCCCAGATCCGGGGTCAGGGATCTGGTGGTTACGGTCTTACATCCATTAATAATACTTGACTTGAGTCCACAATAAATAAATCACATGCTGTGACCCCACAATAATATCCACTCACACGCACAACAGTTATAGTCCCAGAGATGAAATTGAAATAAGTCTTACATTAAAGGGTTACGAATAAACGTTATTACAATCCCAAAAGGGTAACATCATAAGTTTAACAGTTTTGCCGTTGATTACATTAATTATACATATAGTTAAACAGGAAACAAAAGCTGTCTAACTATGCTACCTCAGCAATGGCGGCTAGCATCTCAGCGGGGAGTCCGGTGGGTCGGGTAACCCGCTTGCGCCGAGTGCGCCTGATGCGAGCCATCTGTCCTAGCTGTTGTTGTGACATAATATGAACAAAGCAAGGGTGAGCGAAAGCCCACCAACAATAATATAACTGAACAGTGATACATATATACAGCAGTTCAAAATATCCTTTGAAACCATATGCCATGCATTAATGAGGTTATTGCCAGTATAATATAAAGGATGAAGTTACCAGGTAACTCAAAGTATTTGTTTGAAGAAATATCTGCTACATCAAAAGTAAGCGAGATATTCTCATTGTCATTAAAAAGAGGAACTTGCATGAAAAGATTGCAATTCCAGTTATGAACACTTTTCCAGCTCTGCCAACAATAATCATGTTGCAGGAAATAAATAAGTTTGGATGATGAACCAATGATGGAGTATTCACCGCGCCCGCTGTTCCAATCTTGATGATCAGTCGAGATCGTACAGCTCAAATTAGATTTACTACCGGTAGAAGGAAGAACTGACGACTTTACTTGTCTACCGCCTTACTAGCTCTCCCCGGCCAACGGTTGGGCCAAAGGGGATGGACCGGCGCTACTCGGCCTCTTACACGACTCCTAGTTCAAATAGAATTCATGATTCTGAATGTAACGTTCGTCCCCCTTTCCCCAAGTATAATACTTGTTGATAGGACTCTACAAGGTAGTCGTATCTAGTTGGAAAGGAAAATTCACCAATAACTTCCAAGCTGTGGCTTGGTATCGAATATCAACTTGTTCCAACAATCTTACCCCTCGAAAGATGAGAAGGTAAACAACGACTTAATAAGTCAACATCACCCGAGTTGCGAGTGAAGAGAATACTCTATGACCGGGAAGTCGACAAGATAAATAACATTTTCCAAGTAAGGTTCCCTTATTATTAGAGAGGTAGACTCAAAGAAGAATGATGTCTGAGAACCTTTCTTGATATAAGATTAATAATAATATGACTCCGAGGTATTTTCTGTAATAATCGAAGAAGATAAACCTTATTGAGGTTATTCTAAGTATGAAATAAATATTCAGAGAATATTTATTGAATTAAAAATATTTAAAGAATATTTAAGAATATTAAAGGATATCTTTAATCAGGGTATTTTCCAAAATAATCCCTGAAGAAATATCAGGAGAATATTTATTGAATAAATAACTATTTAAATGAATATTCAAAATAATATTCATTAATTAATAGGACCTGAAAGGAATATTTAAGACAATATTCATAATTAATTAGGAATTTAAATGAATATTCAAAAAGTAATATTCATTTAATGAATAATATTCTAAATGAATATCAAGTAATATTCATTTAGTAATCCAAGCTTTAAAGGAATATTCGAGATAATATTCGATAAATAAATCAAGCTTCAGATGAATATTAAAATAATATTCATCAAGTAATTAATATCCTAAATGAATATTCAAAAGTAATATTTATTTAATAAAATAATATTCTAAATGAATATCCAAATAATATTCATTTAGTAGTCTCATCTTTAGAATAATATTCGAAATAATAATCGATAAATAATTCGACTCTGAATGAATATTAAAATAAATATTATTCGTCGAATAGTTACGTTCAAATAATTATTTGAAGTAAGGATCGTTAAATAAATAATCTCGAACGAATATTCAAATAATATTCGTCGCCCGAAAATATTTTCCTCCGAGGTAATCTCGATATATCAAGAAATATTGACTCCCGGTCTATATTTGATGAATAAGATGTATACGCCCTTCTATGAGGGTCTTACAATAACCGGCTTATAGTTGATACGATAGCTATCTAATTTATAAGCCAATAACAATCAGGGAACAAGCATAATGATATAACTTGAAAGTAGGCATGCATGCTATGGCATATGTATAACAGAAAACATATTTATATATTTATTCAATCACAACAACAGCCTAAAAGAAGGGAATTGAAACTTGCCTGGTAGTCGAGTACGGTAAGGGGGTAGTGGTAGCGGGTCCCGGGTCAGCTTGGTGATCTATAAATAGCCAAGGCATTCGGGATTAATCACTTAACATCTTAAAAGTTAAGTTATACTTAAATCGAAACACGTTCTCGAGTTATCTCGTTATACCCCTTTTAGTGGATTCCTTTTATCATCGATCCGACCCGACATTCGTTCGTTAATACGACATGTCATTGTACTTACACTTGGGACATACTTAAGTCATACAAGTTTTAAAGTCGATCGTTACAAATCAATATTATGCTCCGAGTTTTATCGCCCGTTTTCTAAGTGTTTTACCGAAGTTATAATCAAGCGGGTTTTTAGGGGTTCGTTTGCGATTAACTTTGATTCGAACATTTTTATAAAATCGGAAAACGATCCGTTTCACATGAGGTTTTCTCTCACACCTTCATTTTTACCTCTAGTATTTAATTACCAAGATTCGCCACTGACTTACGTATTTTACGAGGGTTCAATTTTAATAACGAACTCGTACTTACGGTTTCGAACGTCTTTTAGTGAATCGGCCATAATTCCTAAACCGTAAGTCCGTTTCACATGATCTTTATATCAAAACGAAGCTTATAACATGATCTATCTTGCCATGGCAGAACATGATACTGGACAGTGACTTATGGCTACTGTCAAACATGATTTCTTAAGGTTAACAAAAATCGGGCATTACGACGGCTATAAATCGGACGTTCCATAAATCGTAATCAACAACCCAAGCCACACCGGGCATCTAAACAACTTATACACATAATAAGCATCTCAACAAGTCCAGAAACTACTGATCTTGGCATCAAAATCATCATGTTAATCAAATCACTAAATCACTAACTAAGCATGCTTATAACATGAACATAATCATAACTAAGCTAGATCCATCAAGAACATGCTTAAAACTCAAAGTAGATCTAGGGTTTTCAATTCTTATACCTTCCTTTGAGTATGTACTAGCCTCACAAATCTTGTTATGGTCCTTGGATAGCTTTAAGTTAGCTAGGATCAACCATGAAAACAAGAAAAACAAAGATTAGTTCTTGAAAACACTATTCATCATCATCTTTGATGATTTATTTGAAAATGGAAAAAGATGAATTTGAAGCTGAAATTTCTAGGGGATCTAAGCTATGATATGAAGTACTCACCATAAATATTTCAAGATCAAATGATGGTTGGAAGCCTTACTTCTAGCACCTTGGCAGAATTTTTCAAGGAAGAAAGGAAAATGGAGAGTTCTTTGTGTTTGCTTGGTTGTTTTGATAATAATTCATAAAGTGATGAGCCTTGGATGATATCTCATCTCTTTTTACTTTATTAAAGTGCTTTTGGAATGAATGGTGAGATTTGAAAGCATGTGTAGCACTTGGATTGATTTATGGCTAACCAGAGTTTGATTTGGCTAACTACTAGTTCAATCCTTAACATGCTAGTTACTTAGCCCACTTGGTTGCTAGATATTTATCTAGTAGCTTATGCATGACTCTTGCTTCCACTGCTTGTTTCTTTTGTCTGGTTATTGCTCGTTTCGATTGATCGTTCGGGCGAATAACTAAGTAGTTTCACCTCTAGGGTTTACCGGGAAATTTCTCGATATTCATAATACCTTCCCCAATCCTTAACATAATCCTCGTGATGACCATGTAGGATATTTAATCTCGATACGAACTTAATCCGTAATCTAGGATTCGTTCGCTTTATTGATTAATCACGTTATAACGTTTTAGCGGTTTCTAGAACGCTTGTTTCACTGCCTTAGTGGTTTCCTACCTTCATTCTTAAATCAAATATAATAACATCCCAAAATATCAAATCCTCAAAGTTAATATCTCAATTCTTGGATTATAATAATATTTAATCCACTGTCCGGTCAAATATTATACCGAAAAAGAATTTGGAATTTCTGAATTCCGATCGTCTCTGCATTCACTTATTTCCTCCGCGTATTACTAATATGACTTCGAAACATCCATATCACGTCCCGTACATAGGGTGGCGTGAAAAGTTTTCCAACTTACAAAATCACTATTCATCCACCAAATTACTATGCACGTACAGGAAACACTATGCACGTACGGAAAACACTATGCACGTATGGGAAACACTATGCACGTACGGGAAACAGTATGTACGTACGGGAAACACTATGTACGTATGGGAAACACTATGCACGTATGGGAAACACTATGCACGTACTCATTTCCCTTCAAGGATCCATTAGCTCCTTCCTAGATGGTAGATTATTCTTATCTAGGTCCTCAACCATCGAATTACTCTATTCTGACAATATACCAATGCATCAGGATCATTGTCCAAAGCAATATCCATTCATTACAATCATTGTTCTTTGAAACCACCATTCATTAGAGCTGGTGACCTTGTTATCGGAATCATTGTTCCTCATTTTATCATTACTTTATAAAAAGTTTTAATTATATCCAAAATTTGGGGTTCTTACATCAAGTGTATGGCATTATTAGAACATAAAACCAAGAACAAAACCATTCTGCCCAGCAGAACACCTCTCAGTAAAACGGGCCTAGAGCCTTCATTACTCATTGAAATTTTTTGTTATTTATATGGTTAGAAAGCTGTTAAGACTCTCTACAACTTTCATTCAGGAGCATCGACCAGGAAACGAGTGCAAGGGCTTCGTTTTGGCTGATCTTTGGGGCGTGTTTTTCCAGTCAGGAAACCCACTTCCATGTTCTTGATTTCTTTGGTGAGATTGAAGATGGTGAGCATAGAGTAAGGCTTCCCCAAGGTTAACCAAGCTTGTTTGAGATTGTAAGAACATCAAGAAGGTATAAAACTCTAACCCCTATTAGCCATGAATTATTTATGGTGTTTAATGTTAGATCCATGGATGTTAGTGTAAATCTTGGACATATAAGTTATGGATGATGTAGATCTTGAGTTTAAGTGTTGTGGTTGTGATTTTTAAGCTTGTGGTTAGTGTATTTATCTCCATGTATGTTATAAAGTATGATCTAGGTGATTTAGATGTTGGTTGTGATGTGGATGCAAGATTCTTGGTTGGTTTAGTGATATAAGCATGCTGAGATTTTTCCAGGAACTTGAACTGTCTTGTAAGAGGGTTTTGAACCCCCAAATCTTGTCCCCTGAGGTCCTAATATATATTTGTTGGAAAGGTATTTGAATGTAGTTTCAAGAAATATAAGGTTCATGACTAGGTGATGTATAGATTTTGAGTTATGGCCTGAGAAGTGAAATGTGTTTCTGGATTCCGGGCTGCACTGAATGGTCCCCTTGTGAACCTTGTTTAAACCCCTAAAAATTTATGTAGGATCATGGAAAAATTAGAGAAGCTATAAAATGTAGTGTTGAAGGTTACCCAAAAAGAATTGGATTAAAATATGTATTTTTCAATTTTAAAAAAATGCTAGAGTAAAATTCGCGCATGGGAAAAAGTCGTAAGTGGAGTGTAATTTTAGGGGTAATGGATATGATTCGGATATGGTAACCAAATTAAGTCGAATAAGTGACGAGCATAATCGAGTGACGACATGAACCTATAGCGGGGCTAGAGTGTCATAAGACGAAGTCATTAAGTTAATTTTGTACCCCCTAAAACCCCGCAATTAAAGAGATATTGATTAAGGTACTAACGAACGGTTATTGCTTATGTATAGATCATTCCACTCCGCACGCTCGACCACCCCAACCTCACCAAGGCAAGTTTACTTTTCAAAACTTACATATACAAGGACTTTCACTATTGTGTTTGTAGTTTTCAATCGTATCAAATGTTTATGCTTATCGAAGTATTGATGAAATTGAGATGTATAAGCGCATATATGTTTGCACCCCTTGAACTTAGAATGAAATGTTTTCTTCGGACAACGGCTCTAGCAATAGAGGTCGTAGCGGTCCATATATACTATTGACCGGGGAGCGGTATATTATTTTATCGTAATTAAATTGCGAAAACCCGAAGGGTCATTCGGGAAGTATCGTATACTCAAGTAATTATTTTTATATCATCATAATTACTCAAAATACCTATCTTGGATTAAAAGCTTATTTAATTAAATAATTATTTTATTAATTATTAATATTAAATCTTAAAATATCATTTATTAATTATTGTTAATTATTTTAAAGACAAAGCTAATCCAAGATACCTTTAGCACTTTCAAACTCGAACTCTTTCGAACTCAAAACATTTTCGAAAACCCCCGGTCAGGTTTGCTTCTTGTGTGATTTCAAGAATCATCGGTCGACTGATGTCGGACCTCAATTACTCAGTTTTCAATCAAAATCAAGTTTTTAAAAGAAAAAGAAAAAGGGACTCTGGCAGGTGTGGGAACCGTTGACGAACGATTCCCGGGATGTGTAAGCGGCCGTGAGCCAGGCGGTCCATCAATTATTATTCCGGCCCAGGTGTTGCCGAAGGATGATTACGGATGTAGTTTTCATCGAGGGTGATTACGGATGTAGTTTTCACCCGGGGATAGTTACGGATGTAGTTTCTATCCTTCTACCGGTAGAGAAGACCCGCGGATTATTGGACTTGGATGTGGCGACTGATCATCGTCAATCCTTGTCAGGTTTTTATGTTTTCTTCCAGTCCCATCCTCCACTTTGGAAAAATACTCAAACACTGCTTCTTGGGCCTAAGTGCCAAGTTGCCGATAGTGTGGTTTTTGATAAGAAAAATATTGACATCGTGCAGTATCTAGAACTGCAAGATTTTCTATAAAGATTGGCACGTGTTAGTGCACTCTTGCAATTGTTTCAAAGAATGAAATGTTTTTGTATGGGAAACCTTCTAAGCTAATGGAAGGAAAGAGGTTTGCAATGATGTATTCCCTGTACAGTATGTTAATCGTAGAGTGTTTTGCCGAAAATGATATACTCATATGTATATATTTTCAAACTTGAGATATATTGAAATGGGAACCTTATAAAGGGTTCATATGTTATTCTTAAAGCTCCTTAGTGAGTATAGATGTTTTATTCAAACTCGGACATATACATTGTCCAATTATGTTTTGAAATATGAGATATATACCCATATAGTTGGGAATGTTTTCGAAATAAACCACATTATTATTTTACAAAATGGTGAACTTGCTGAGCATTATCTTGCTCATTCTTGCTTTATAAAAACTTTTCAGCAAGAGAAGAATTTGGCCGATTAACTCCGCACCAGCAGAAGAGGAGTAGAAGAATTACCCCGGAGATGATTTAGTTCCTGATAAATACTACAGAGTAAGTCTGATAGGTTTTCAACTGTAATAGTAAGACTTGTCTTCAAGTATAGTTGTATAAGTGGAAGTGCGTAAGACTCTGGATTGTACAGATGAATTGTAATATTTAGTGTTACTTTTGATTATCGTTTCTGAGGCTCTAACTTGTTTGTGCGTAAGTTTGAGGTCTGGACGTATGTATTGTTGAGTTGTAAAGTTAATACAGGTATGATATGGTTGGATGATGATGTGACGACCTGAATCTTTGACCTCAGATTTTGGGGGCGTCACAGAAATGGTATCAGAGCGATAAGTTACAGTACTCACAAACGAGAGTGTTGAGAGTTAAGTCTAAGTAGGAGAATGACATAAGAGATCGTAGTAAACTTATGATTGGACTACCGGAAGAGGTACCAGTAAGTAGAATGGACTGGATTGTTACTGAAGGTATTATACTAGGGTCGATAGAATCCCTAGAGACCTTCAGAATGATGAATAGAGGTTTGAGAGTCGTACATGACCTATCATAGGTAATGATATAGGAAGCAGAGCGAAATCTCGAGAGCAGCTGAGGTAGAGGCGATATTGCCAATATGATCGGATGACTAGGCTGGCATAAATTTTGTGGCCCTTATTCCTCCACAGTTTAGGAGGCGGCATTTTAAGAATCAAGAAGTTTGGACTTCCCTACATAATTAAGGGTACTTAGTACTTGGATTAATGAAAGTCTTTTACTTTGGCTATATGATCCGATTTTCGATAAGTAACGGGTTTACCTGAAGGTTGGTCACTATGTCGTTGTGGATTCCATTACCCTTGATGGCGAATTTTACATGTGTTATACGAGAATGTTATCATAAGACGAGCGTGCTAGATAATTCCACGCATGATTCGGACGCTAGAACATGGTAGTTCAACTTAGAGAACAAACAAGTAGGATTAACAAAGGGACTCAAGAGAAGTTGAATATGGTTGCAACGAGCGATACAGTGATCTCAGAGTCTACCAAAAGAAAAGACCAGCGGGTCTAGAGTGGGATCCTTTGATAGAGATGTTATCAGGGACTACGTATATATGTATTGTAGACCTCAATATTTTTGGTATATGTTCACATACACACACCCGCCACTGAACCTATGGACTGCACTGAGATCCCTGAGAGATCTCTTTGATCTGTTCCCAGGGGGAACTGGCCACTTGTGATTCATGTCGGAAAGCATGAAGTAGGACCCTATGGACTTAGCAGGTGTCCCCGGAATGATGTGAAGCTTGGTCTTCAAGATAAAGCACGGAAATGACAGATATATTTTTGAAACCCTAACTCGATAAATGACTTTAAGATGATGATTGAGAGACGCACTAGTTGGTGTCTTGTATTACGAAGACGAAGATATGGAGTTACCCTCATAGTGGTGATAATGAGATGCACGAATGATTATTAACTTATTTTGGTAACTACCGGCTGGTGCACTACTTCATTTTAAACTGTTCACTAACCATGTTACCTCGATTAGTTTATATCAGGTAACCCTCCTAGCTTTCTACTTCAAACTTATGGAATAACAACCAGTGATATACTTTCTCGAAACCGAGACTCATCCAAAGTATCTTAATTGATCCCCGAGCATTCTATTTGAAGTTTATAATTATTTCTGCTCAGGATTATTTACACTTTCTTTCAATTATCCAAGGAATGTTCAACAAATATTTCCTTAATTAATCGACGAATACTACTTACCGAATATCGATATTTGATTGCTTCTTTCATACTTGAACTCTTCAGTTGAGCTCATAAATATTCAACAAATTACTGAGGACATGGATGATCTAATGTCCAGACGTCCCTCATGAATTCTTTTCTTCTATTCAAGATGAGATTGTACATCGTACATTGAAATCATAGTAAGGATATCATTTTGATAGTGGTATTCCGAATTTAATTCTATTTTCGGATCTGATAAAGCATGTGTACGGAGGCACCCTTGGGTGGACCGTTTCACTGATAAGTAATATTTGATGAGAGGTTATCGATTGTTCCGATACCTAGAACATTCTCTTCAGATTTTATAGTTTTCTTTTTCAAGCTTAATAACTTCTTATTTTCATTCGTTGTCCGAGAAGCCTAAAGTTTCTTCAGTGGCTACGATGTTGAAATTCCGTTCTATCCAAGTGAAACTGGCTAGTCGTTATGTCAATATGAATGACTAGTTGATTGTTCTAACTACTCAAAATTGTAAATGTTGTGAAGAACACCTAGCTAATTGTCCTAGCTGGTGGTGATGTCTCAAACAGGTGGACTAGCAAATTTTGTCTAGCTAGTTGCTAGTGTTTCTTGAAAAGGACTAGTTATTGTTTCACTGGTCCAACTCCCAATTTAATTCATTCTGCAATACATTTTGCATGTGGTAAAGTATGATGATGAAAGTTTTGACGAATAACTTGATTGAGACCTAATGAGGTCGCCCACTCAACTCGAATTCTACCCATCTTCGTATCAGACTCTATATCACTTGAATATTTTATTCTTTCATTCACAAAATGAGAATTCATTTGAAACCACTGATTACTTGAATGATAAACTACTTTATTCTTTAATTGTCATGGAGTAGAATTGCTTTCTATTGGCTGACCTTCATCAATGCGACTTTAGATTTCCTCTTATTATATAGGAGGAAAGTATCCACCCGATGTAAGAATTGTATAAAGACCGTCTTTATGACTTTTGTATCCAATAATCATTGCCTTGTGCAACATTCTCTATGGTATCAATTACAGAATTATCAGGACGGGAAGGAATAAACCTTGTTGTATTCTTTCTGTCCATCCTTACATCTCCAAAAAATCGAGACTCCTAGTATTTGGAACCATCAACATTCTTGGAACATCCAATGTGGAATTCTTATTGAAATTATCTTTTGGACCTTGTTATTTTGAAACCATTCCTTTCAAAGTGATTACTCTAAGGTGAACGGGAGGTACAATTATGATCCGTTACACCAATATGAGATCAAAAACCAAATGTTGTAATTGTGCAGCCAGAGCGTTATGCCGAGTAATTATTAAAGTAGAAATAACATGTCGGGGCATACCACAAGACCTTTAATATTAGTGTGGGGAAAGTTATAAGAAATGATGAGGTGGTTGGGAGTACGCTTCTACCAACCGTTGTCAGGATGTTATATTAATGAATTCTGGAGTTACCAAGCCTTTTCCTGATCCAGGAAATGCAATCGATTGCGATGTAAAACATATCCTTGGAGGAAACTGACATGGAAGTGAGATGGACGAGAAAGGAAGAAATATCGTGGCAAGAATGTGAAGCTTTACTTAGCTTAAAGGGATTGATGCACATAGAGGGACATATAGTTTAACAGGCCCCTAATAGCAAATGGATGCATGGAGATATGCCAATGATCCTTCGAGATTACCACCTAATCAAGTTTATTGGGAATCGCAGCCGCATGCAGGCCTCAGGCTGATTGGCGCCAGTTGTGAAGGAGGACGGGCGTATGACATCTTATATATACCATCGAGAATTGATACCCTTACCGGAAATGGAGGAATTGTTGACTAGTTAAAATGAGTAGTTGTTTTTCAAGGATAAGGTTGAAGAGAAGGTTTCACCAACTCAAGATCGACCTCTGTACTGTGCCAAAGTTGGCATTTCACACTAATATAAACGTTATAAAATTGTGGTAGTATCGTTTGAATGGACTAATGAGTCAGAAGCCTTTATGGATTAATGAACAAAGTTTTGGGATGAAATGAGATATTAGCAACAACCTCGTTGTTAGCTATACTTGATGATAAAAAGAGGACTTTGAGAGTCACGATGATGCATCTTTCAAGAGTTTAAGAGGTGTGCTGATGCAGTAGAAAGGGGATGATAGCCTGTACTTCTAAACAACATAAAGGTTACGGGATAGGATATACTAA
This sequence comes from Saposhnikovia divaricata, assembly GCA_036435485.1. Lineage (NCBI taxonomy): Eukaryota > Viridiplantae > Streptophyta > Magnoliopsida > Apiales > Apiaceae > Saposhnikovia > Saposhnikovia divaricata. The sequence continues at coordinate 127,507,071 of CM071594.1, read as the reverse complement.
CCGTGAGTCTGGGATTAGTCATGATGGCGTTCACCATAAAACTGAGACGTTAACCTTATGAGAAAAGTGTGAATTTCTCCATAAGTGCCATAAGTATATCTTCATATTAGAACTAAACATAAGAAAGAGAAGGTGACGAAAGGGAGCAGAGAGTATAATGGAGAAATTTGTTATTACCTAGGGAAGGCCAGTGTGGTGGCCGATACCTATAGAAGGTATTATTCGAAATTGGAATTCAGTCAGTATTGACCAAGAAAATAGAGTATATACAATAAAGAATAATGTTAGAGGAAAATAAATAAATTATGGGGAAGGACAAAGATGTATAGAGAATTAAGGGAATGTTTGGTAAACTGAAATGAAGAATGGTATTGGCAAACTATTAAGTACAAACGCGACATGCCAAAAGCAGAATGATAGAGATCTAGTGGATTAATTCCGCCTGTGGAAAATCTTGAACGTGGACAGAATTATAATGAATTTCATGAGTAGGTCGCCGAAGACCGAGCCAAGAGATGGCCCTAGTTGATTTATAATTGCTGGACCAAGTGATTTACCTACGAGAGACTTTCCATTTAGAAGATTATCGATTTATATACGGAAGAGATGGTGGTGCAATATAAAACTTCTGCAGTGATTACGTCAGATAGAGACTTAAGGTTAAACTTCGAATATTGAAGGTACTTTCAAGTATAATTAATAAAGAGATTGAGCGTATGTACTAATTTGATCTGTGGTTGACGGACAGGGAAGAAGAATTATCCAGACGATCGAATTTATATTTAGTGTCGTGCCTTAGATTTCACGGGGCAGTCGAGAATAAAAACTTATCCATGAAACGAATGTTGTTATCACGATCGCCACCATGTGAACGTAAGGACGTCTATTGTAATGCGTACTACGAAAGAAGAAGTTTCGCTTTTCTTGCGTTAGGAAGAAGTCAATGAACGAGGGATATAGTAGCTGAACTGGTTCGACGTATACGGAAGACTATACAGTATCCATAGAAAGTGGTAACGACTGAAGGGAGGCAACACATGCGTGCTAATCAAGCCAAGGAAAATGAGGAATACCGTGCGTATTGACGTTGTCTCAGATTATAGAACACGACCACAAAGTATTCACGGCCCAACGATACAAGGACTCAACACGGATACTATGAACAAGGTAGAAGAGGAACGTATAAGTAGTGGGATAGAAATTTTCATTCATAGAACAACCGGTAAGGAATACAGGTCGAGGAGAGCATGCGTGGAGAAGCAACACTAAAGCGTTGGTAAGATCAAGGTAAGAGAACAAAAGGGTTGAAGTATCAACCTGAGAGTTAGAAAGGGTAAGGTTGGAATTGTATCCACAACTATTATCCTTAGGTTCTAAAGATAGAATCCTTTTAAGGAGAGGAGACTGCATTAACCCTAATTTTCGTGAATATTCGAAACCTGGTCGAATAGTAATTTTATGGGTGGATGAGAAATCTTTGCGATCACGAGATGTACGAATTATTAAATGAAGATTTCGAATTCATATTACGTCCTTACGGTATAGACGAGTGTATGTAAAAGTCATTAGTTTTTTTTTTACGAAACCCATTATTTCGTATGGTCAAATTTTATGAGACATCGAAGGAGTATGAGGGGGAGACTTCGTGATGCTAAAGGTATCCCCTTGAAAAGGATTGATGAGATTTTGAAAGAAAGGGAAGCTAAGTCTGAGGTTTATAGGACCTTTTGAGATTTTGAGGCGTGTTGGAAAGTTAGCCTATGAACTAGCCTTGCCCCCGAGCTTGCAGCAAGTGCATAATGCGTTTCATGTGACCATGCTACGACCCTACCACCCGGACTTTCGGCATGTGATAGAGTACGACCAAGTGGACCTACAACCAGACTTGACCTATGTGGAGCAACCCGTGGAAATCATGGATAGAGAAGAACAAGTGCTGAGGAACAAGGTTTTCAAACTAATAAGGAATTGTGAGAAAATCAAGATATGGAAGAATCCACCTGGAAGTTGAAAGAGTGAAACAAAGAAGGAGTAACCCCAGTGATTCCTAAACTGATTCCGGGACGGAATCCTTTTAAGGAGGGGAGACTGTAAGAACCCAAAATTTCGGTAGAATTAAAACTTTTCCTATTATGATGAAGTGCATCAATGAATAGTGATTTGGTGGATGAATAGTGATTTTGAGGATTAAGAAAATTTTTCATGCCCCCTATGTACGAGACGTAGTGTGGATATTCCGAAGTTATACTTGTAATCTACGGAGTAAATAAGTGTATGTAAATGCGATCGGAATTCAGAAATTCCAAATTCTATTTTCGTGTAATATTTGACCGATCAGTGAATTATATATCAGTAATATCAAGAAATGAGATATTTAATTTGAGGAAGTGAGGAGTTAATATTTTGGAATTTTATTATAAGTGATTTGAGAATTTGGAACGAAAACCACTGAGGAAGTGAAACAAACGTTCTAGAAACCGCTGAAACTTTACAATGAGATTAAGCGATTGAGCGAACGAATCATGGATTAAGGATATGGTATATTAAGAGTCCAAGGAAGGATATATTATGAGAGGGAAAAGGGATTGAGAATAAACTCCTAGAATTGAGAAAAGAGAATGCTTGAGAAATCGGGAGAACGTTTTCTGAGATAAAGAGAAATAAACAAGGGATGTTGGAATTAATATTCGTTCGAGGTATTGTGCTATATTAGAGCAATAATATGCAACGTATAAGTTGTAACGTATTTATTTTATTCAAGAAACGACAGGGAAATCAAGGCGGTGGAAAAGAAAACAAAACAAAAGGACTTAAGTGCAAGAAACAAGAGACAAGGACTTGGTTGCAATTAGCAAAGGGCTTGGTTGCAATTTAAGTGGATAAGAAATCTAGAGGAGCCAAAGAGAGGTTGCCACCTAGCAAGGATGAGATGCATCCAACCAAAAATAGATATATATCAAGTGTATGGCATTATTAGAACATAAAACCAAGAACAAAACCATTCTGCCCAGCAGAACACCTCTCAGTAAAACGGGCCTAGAACCTTCATTACTCAATGAAAGTTTTTGTTCTTTATATGGTTAGAAAGATGTTAAGACGCTCTACAACTTTCATTCAGGAGCATAGACCAGGAAACGAGTGCAAGGGCTTCGTTTTGGCTGATCTTTGGGGCGTGTTTTTCCAGTCAGGAAACCCACTTCCATGTTCTTGATTTCTTTGGTGAGATTGAAGATGGTGAGCATAGAGTAAGGCTTCCCCAAGGTTAACCAAGCTTTTTTGAGATTGTAAGAACATCAAGAAGGTATAAAACTCTAACTCCTCTTGGCCATGAATTATTTATGGTGTTTAATGTTAGATCCATGGATGTTAGTGTGAATCTTGGACATATAAGTTATGGATGATGTAGATCTTGAGTTTAAGTGTTGTGGTTATGATTTTTAAGCTTGTGGTTAGTGTATGTATCTCCATGTATGTTATAAAGTATGATCTTGGTGATTTAGATGTTGGTTGTGATGTGGATGTAAGATTCTTGGTTGGTTTAGTGATATAAGCATGCTGAGATTTTTCCAGGAACTTGAATTGTTTTGTAAGAGGGTTTTGAACCCCCAAATCTTGTCCCCTGAGGTCCTAATATATATTGTTGGAAATTTATTTTAATGTAGTTTCCAGAAATATAAGGTTCATGACTAGGTGATGTATAGATTTTGAGTTATGGCCTGAGAAGTGAAATGTGTTTCTGGATTCCGGGTTGCACTAAATGGTCCCCTTGTGAACCTTGTTTAAACCCCTAAAAATTTATGTAGGATCATGGAAAAATTAGAGAAGCTAGAAAATACAGTGGTGAAGGCTACCCAAAAAGAATTAGATTAAAATATGTATTTTTCAATTTTATAAAAATGCTAGAGTAAAATTCGCGCAAGGAAAAAAGTCGTAAGTGGAGTGTAATTTTAGGGGTAATGGATATGATTCGGATATGGTAACCAAATTAAGTCGAATAAGTGACGAGCGTAATAGAGTGATGACATGAACCTATAGGAGGGATAGAGTGTCATAAGACGAAGTCATTAAGTTAATTTTGTACCCCCTAAAACCCCGCAATTAAAGAGATATTGATTAAGGTACTAACGAACGGTTATTGCTTATGTATAGATCATTCCACTCCGCACGCTCGACCACCCCAACTTCACCAAGGCAAGTTTACTTTTCAAAACTTACATATACAAGGACTTTCACTGTTGTGTTTGTAGTTTTCAATCGTATCAAATGTTTATGCTTATCGAAGTATTGATGAAATTGAGATGTATAAGCGCATATATGTTTGCACCCCTTGAACTTAGAATGAAATGTTTTCTTCGGACAACGACTCTAGCAATAGAGGTCGTAGCGGTCCATATATACTATTGACCGGGGAGCGGTATATTATTATATCGTAATTAAATTGCGAAAACCCGAAGGGTCATTCGGGAAGTATCGTATACTCAAGTAATTATTTTTATATCATCATAAATACTCAAAATACCTATCTTGGATTAAAGCTTATTTAATTAAATAATTATTTTATTAATTATTAATATTAAATCTTAAAATATCATTTATTAATTATTGTTCATTATTTTAAAGAAAAAGCTAATCCAAGATACCTTTAGCACTTTCAAACTCGAACTCTTTCGAACTCAAAACATTTTCGAAAACCCCCGGTCAGGTTTGCTTCTTGTGTGATTTCAAGAATCATCGGTCGACTGATGTCGGACCTCAATTACTCAGTTTTCAATCAAAATCAAGTTTTTAAAAGAAAAAGAAAAAGGGACTCTGGCAGGTGTGGGAACCGTTGACGAACGATTCCCGGGATGTGTAAGCGGCCGTGAGCCAGGCGGTCCATCAATTATTATTCCGACCCAGGTGTTGCCGAAGGATGATTACGGATGTAGTTTTCATCGAGGGTGATTACGGATGTAGTTTTCACCCGGGGATAGTTACGGATGTAGTTTCTATCCTTCTACCGGTAGAGAAGACCCGCGGATTATTGGACTTGGATGTGGCGACTGATCATCGTCAATCCTTGTCAGGTTTTTATGTTTTCTTCCAGTCCCATCCTCCACTTTGGAAAAATACTCAAACACTGCTTCTTGGGCCTAAGTGCCAAGTTGCCGATAGTGTGGTTTTTGATAAGAAAAATATCGACATCATGCAGTATCTAGAACTGCAAGATTTTCTATAAAGATTGGCACGTGTTAGTGCACTCTTGCAATTGTTTCAAAGAATGAAATGTTTTTGTATGGGAAACCTTCTAAGCTAATGGAAGGAAAGAGGTTTGCAATGATGTATTCCCTGTACAGTATGTTAATCGTAGAGTGTTTTGCCGAAAATGATATACTCATATATATATATTTTCAAACTTGAGATATATTGAAATGGGAACCTTATAAAGGGTTCATATGTTATTCTTAAAGCTCCTTAGTGAGTATAGATGTTTTATTCAAACTCGGACATATACATTGTCCAATTATGTTTTGAAATATGAGATATATACCCATATAGTTGGGAATGTTTTCGAAATAAACCACATTATTATTTTACAAAATGGTGAACTTGCTGAGCATTATGTAGCTCATTCTTGCTTTATAAAAACTTTTCAGCAAGAGAAGAATTTGGCCGATTAACTCCGCACCAGCAGAAGAGGAGTAGAAGAATTACCCCGGAGATGATTTAGTTCCTGATAAATACTACAGAGTAAGTCTGATAGGTCTTCAACTGTAATAGTAAGACTTGTCTTCAAGTATAGTTGTATAAGTGGAAGTGCGTAAGACTCTGGATTGTACAGATGAATTGTAATATTTAGAGTTACTTTTGATTATCGTTTCTGAGGCTCTAACTTGTTTGTGCATAAGATTGAGGTCTGGACGTATGTATTGTTGAGTTGTAAAGTTAATACAGGTATGATATGGTTGGATGATGATGTGACGACCTGAGTCTTTGACCTCAGATTTGGGGGCGTCACATCGGCCAACGTCTCTTGCTAACAGAATCCCAAACGAGTGATCTTGTAAGCTAGGGCTCTGTCCCCCAAGTGTTGCCCACAGATTCCTTCATGAACTTCTTGTAGTACTTCCTTTGCCTCCTAGGGCCTCAAACATCTCAAGTATGGAATGACGAAAGACCTCTTGTAAAGGATGCCTTCAATCAAGGCATATCTCAACGCCCTCACTGACAGCTTTCGTGCCTCCTAGGCATCGTCAGGGAGCCATCCGGTTTCCAGGTGAGCTTTGATTGGATCTATCCAACAGCTCCCTACATCAATTGGTGCCACCAATTTCGAGTTGATGGTCGGGGCCTTCAAGACTGGAAGTAAACAGTCCCTGCATAGTTCTCTATCTCCGAAGAAGCGAACTGTTAGGTCCACTATGATTGTAGAAGGGGGGGTTGAATACAATCTATATCAATTTCTCAAAATTCATTCGTTAAATAATTTTCACTTAAACGAATATTTTGTGCGGAATTAATTGACTCGGATTTCAAGTTGAATATAACTGTATATTAACTTGATGTGGTGTTACAAAATCAATCCAAACTATTATCAAGTGTTTAATAACTAATTAGAAAATTCGACATGAACTTTTCTAATTTAGTTAATAAATCTCAAGATAAGTACTAGGAAACTTAATTCGCTAGTAATACAAGAATCACAAGTAGACAAGTTCTATCGGATAGAATATTACAAAGATGATGAACTTGAATTTATGTGAATTAATTTGTTCTTGGTGTTCTTGATATTTGAGAGAGAAAACTGCTGTGTTTTTCCAGGATTTTGCTGTGTTCTGGTCTTATTTTCATTCTGCTGCTTCTGCTGTGTTATATAGGTCTGTACTCATTAGATATGACTTAAACTGATTCAAGACCTATTAAATCAGCTGTCAGCATGACTTAATCTTGCTTCAAGACATAATTTTCTGTAGGTATGACTTAGAAAATGTGTCGGTATGACTTAATCTTCAACAGTGTGGTCGGTATGACCTAAACACTTTTGTCGGTATGACCTAACACCTTTCCAGAAATATCTTGCTTCGGTATGACTTAATTCCATCGGTATGACCTAGCAGATTTGAGGTCGGTAAGACATAATCCATTCAGCAGCTCGGTATGACCTACTTCTTATGCTTAGTATGACTTAGATTTAAGTTATGTCGGTATGACCTAATTTAAGTCATACCGAACTAAACTTAGTCAAGACATAATCCATTCAGCATTTAATTAAGTCATATTGATCCTTTTAATTAATTAATGATTAACTAATTCATGATTAATTGATACAATAATTAACTTAATAAATAAATTAATTCTATTAGAATTAATTCATTAATTAAATCAATTAAATGATTTATATCAATTAAAAACAAATTAAATTAAATCAATAACTAATTAATTTAATTCTTCCAAACCACGGAAAATAATAAAGAATTATCACTGACTTATGTTGACGTTCGATGTACTGTCTGGTTCATGAACGACTAACTTCAATGATGCTTCTTCACTTCTGACTTTAAGCTGTGGTTTATTTCTTCTCTCAATTTTCTTGTACTTTGATTGATTTTCAATCTATCACTCGAAAAATCTCTGTCACTATAAATGAATCCATTCACTTCAATGTTATACTGAGGCTTGATCAGATACCTGATACGTCTTCCAGTGTGAAACATCAAAACTATAGATTGACTTCCTTCTTTCTTCTGACAGATATTGCTTCCTGAGATTCCTGTGACAGATCATACGGATATTTACTTATTACAATTTGGTTTAAGTTGATTAGGATCCTCGAACTACAAATAGGCTGATTCATATGCCTTTCAATCTCCCCCTATTTGTTTGTTAGACAATAACAACCAAATACCTAGAGGATACCTCAACTAATTCAACTTAACCAAATGAAAGATAAAATATTAAACGTAAAGCAAATATCAAATAGTTCTGGTTTATATTAAACATTTCCAGATTCAAACAAAATGATAAATACAAGATAGATGATCCTTTAGCCTGATCATATTTAACATATTCCTATCTTGACCTATCTAGCTCTAAAGATAATACACGTAGAGCTGTTCTTCAATTACTGTCTTCTCGTCTAAATTCTCCTTCTTCTGGCTCATCTGTGACTTGAAGTTTCATGTGTAAATCAGAATCAACAAGACGCTCTCTTCTTGATGACAATCCTTGAGGTAAGATTAAAGGAATTCCAAGCTTCTTTCTCAGTTCACCTTGAAATTTCTTGTAATCTTTTATATTCGTTTGTGCATAGGATCGAATGTGATCTGCAGCTATTACCTTTTCTTCAGTCAAGAATCCATGATTTCTGAGAGCATATTCAGCATATACCAAGTGTTTTGCATGATGTTCATATAACTCATCTGTCTGAAGATTGATTGAATGAAGTACCTCTCCCTTAAGAAATTTTACTTGTGGAGGATCCTTAATCACTTCTGGTCCATCTCTTTCAGCAGATTCTTTGAACTTCTCATGTAACAAAACACCTAGCTCAGATGATGTTCTCACCTTAGGCCTAAGTACCCAAATCTCTGTCAGCGATCTGTCATAAAAGAACTGAATAGATACTCTGAAAGTTCCAACACTATGAAAATCCACAAAGATTACCAGCTCATCAGATTTTGGTTCAAATGCAGTAGTTATCCTGATGACTTCTACCTTTAAGGCCCTTATATACATATCATGAATTGGATTTTCCAGTTTGAATTCCTCAAGAATTTCTCCAAGGCGACGATCTTCATAATCAGAACTCTGAGGTGAATCAATTGCTTTTTGAGCACGTTCCCATTTGTCACCGCTCTTGAGTCTGATATATGTCTTTCTCTTCTCAACATTTATAGCATGTAATCGTTGTAGTGCTTGCTGTTCAGCTTTCTGAAGTTCTTCATTTCGTGCAATTTGCTCTAATGACTTTTGAAGCTTTTCTTCTCTCATCAGCAAATTAGCTTCCCTTTGAGCAAATAACTCTTCAGAATCTTTCTCTGCTTGTTGAGCTTCATATTCAGCTGTCACTGGTTCTTCTTCTTCCCAGTGACTTAAATCTGGTTCAGGTAATTTCTCACCTTCATCAGAAAAATCAAAGTCATCAAAAACATCAAGATTATCTGGTTCACCCGTGTAGAAATATTCTGTGTCTTTGACTTGATCATCTGCAACAACTTTCTTCTTCCCCTTATTCCTCCTGTCTTCACTGTCTGTATCAGATTTATCTCCTTTCTCCCCTTGTGATTTCTCACCTTGTGATTTCTGTGCCCCTTGTGATTTCTCCCCCTTAGTTGAGGAATCCTCTACAGATTTACCAGTTGCACCAGCTCTAGGATCTCGCTCATCATCATCACCACCTGTTCTTGCAAAGAATTCTCTTTCTTCAGTAGTTGGTGTGCGATTTTGACTTATCAAATGAAATAAATGCTTTAATCCTTTAGCTTGATGTGCATTTTGCTTCTCAATTTGATCTAGTCGAAAATCAATAGAACGCTGATTTTCATGTACTTCTTCCTGTAGATTGTCAACCTTGTTGGAGATTTCAGCAATAATTTTATCTTGTGCCACAGTGACCTCACCAGAATCATCAAGAGCTTTTTCATAAGAAAGTTCGAGAGTTTTGATTTTATTAATGAAGAATGTCTTCAAGTTGTTGATGTCACCCTTTATCGAAGTAAGCTGATTATCAACAGAGGTGGATGGAGAAGACTGTTTATCCACTTGTGCTCGAAGTAATCTAGCTTCAGCTTTACTTGCTTCCAGTTCCCTTTCCAGATTTTGTATCTTTTGTAACAATGAGAGAGTGTATGTGTCTGTGTGTGCACTCACCTGAGTTTCACTCTGAATTTCACTCACCTGATGTGCATGTGTATCACTCAATTTTGTGGTGATCCTCACATCACTCCTCTCAATTTCCTTAGCTTTTCTAGAAGCGGTACCTGCAGTTAAAATCACCCTAGCCTCCTCTGGGAAGGTCAGTGGTGGTGCAATGGGAGTTCGCAAATCCCTGTCCTCAATCAATTCTACTTTTCTTTTGTAGAGGCAGAGCTGTGGGTTCACTCATTATATTACTTCTTTTCTTTGCTCTTTGAAAGGGAATTTTCTTTCTGGAGTGAAAAGTTTTAAGTGATGTAGATTCAGTGTTTGGCTCTATGACCGGGGTTCGAGATTGCGGTCTTACAATCCCTTGGTCAGCCCTATCAACCACTTGGGTTCCAGAAGTAGATTGTTCAGCAATAGAGAGATTAGAAGTTAATACCTGGTCAGCAGGTGCCGAAGAGATTGCAGCTTGAGTAGTTTGAACCAGTTGTTCTTGAACAGGCTCAATTTGCTGAATAGGTACCTCTTGTTCAGCTTCAGGTTCAACTATTGGTTCTGCTTGCTCAGGTAGTGGTTCATTTTCTTCGGGTAAAGGTACAGGTGCAATGATGGGTAGTTGTATAAAGTTTGACATGTATTGAGTGACAACTACTGGCACATTTGACAATTTAGGTTCGACACCGTACTCAGAGAATAATCTCGTCGAAGGTTTACCCGACACCAATGCTTCACTATTCAGAAATGGAGCATGATATTGTAATTCTACCAAATGATTAAAAATCAAAGAAAGGAATCTTGGGTAAAAGCATTGAACTTTATCGCCCCTGTCAAAATTTCTTTTAGCATTGATTACTCTTCTAACCATAGGTCCACACAGAAGGCTGCCAATGTTGATTCTTCGATTATAAGCAACTGCAAATCCAATATGCTGCATAAAGGAAGGTAAAATTCCGAAGTTGCTTTTTGTTGAATTGGCAAAGACCTTGGCTAGTGTGTCGAACACATAATCCCATTCCTGAACTAGAAACTTTTTATTCAAGACAGGAAGATCTGCTCGGTCTTGATAATGAATACCAACAAAGAAGTTAGTTAATTCCTCATCTGACGGATAATCCTCAAAATTGTCATTTGGAAAGTTTAAGACCGTATTAATGACAGATTCATTCACTGTGTACTGATTGTCTCCAAGAGTGAAAACAAACGATCTGTTATCGTTAGAAACGACAGCAGTAGTACACATAATTCGCAGGGGTTCAATTTTTAAAGGAGTATCTAAACTCAAAGCAGTGCGAACTAGTGAATGATCATTCAGAAAACGAATCCACGGTCAAAAACGTTCGAGTGAACATTTTTCGGGATCAAAATATCCGATCAAATTATGCTTAACTATTTCAAATCGAACATTGTTATTACCAGCCATTTTTATCAAATTTTAACACTTTGAAAATTTCAGATTATACAAAATAATTAATTAAATTGATTTATTTCGAATTAATAACTAATTAAAAATTCGAAAATAAACAAAGTTGTTCAAAAATTCTGAAAAATTCACACAATGATCTTGATACACACACAAACACACCAGTATTTTTAGATTTTAGAAAATCAAGGCCAGTCGTTCGGAATTTCAGATCGAAAAATCGATTTTCGAAAATGAAAATCTTGAATATTCGACCAAAAACGTCGATTGAACAGTTGAATTGAAGAGAAGAACACAAGGAATCGTTTAAACGTTCTTAAAGCTCGATTACCGTGTGATTTGAGTGAAAAAACGGGCAGCAATTCGTTACTATATGCGTGTGTGTATATGTGTATGTATTGTTCTCTGTGACTTAACACGAGAGATGAAGAGAATGACTTAAACAATGAAAAAGACTAAACTTATTATGACTTAACACAACTGATATATATATACTAAACTACGAATATGACTTAAAATATATACAACCATGTTTATGACTTAATGTTATTACTTAGACTTAACTCATTATGACTTAATTAAAACTGACACTAGATTATGACTTAAATAAAACTAATACCTGATTATGATTTAAATCTATAAACAAAATAAACGAATATGACTTAACTAATTACTAACGAATATGACTTAACTAATTACTAACGAATATGACTTAACTCGTTATGATTTAATTAAATATGACCGAATATGACTTAATCTAAATAAGACTAAATCTATTTACTATGCTAAATAAGTCATACCGACCATTAAAAAATTAACAACAGGTCATAACGCAGTTTTAAACTAATTATAAGTCATATCTACCTAAAATTAATTACAGAAAATGCAAATAACTTAATTAACACACAATTATTTACAACTACTAATACAGAAAAATATATTAAGAATAATATTATAAATTAAACAAATAATAAAAATAAAATAACTAATATAGATTAATTTATCAACGGAAATAAAACAATATTAACAGGACAAACATTACAAAACATTAAATAAAATACTCTAAACAAATAAAATAAATACATACAATTATTCTTAACTTATAGAAATATGGAATAACAAATATTTAATTTAAACAAAATGATAAATACAATAACAAACAAGAAAACAAGTTGATAAAATAATTAAACAAGTGATTTTTTTTTATTTTTTTAAAAATATTCACAAACTAATCACTTGTTAATTATTAAAGATCAAACCTCATATATTAACTAGATTAATTACTAGGACTGTTCAACATACCCAATTCACCAACAATTTTGGTGAATGTGGATTCGTCGAGCGACTTAGTAAAAATATCTGCTGTTTGTTCTTCAGTGGGTACAAACAGTAATTCCACTGTACCATTCATGACATGCTCTCTGATAAAATGATACCTTATATCTATATGCTTTGTCCTTGAATGCTGCACAGGATTGTTGGAGATTGCTATGGCACTTGTATTATCACACAAAATAGGAATATTTTGTAATACAAAGCCATAGTCCATCAGTTGATTCCTAATCCACAAGATTTGAGCACAACAGCTTCCAGCAGCTATATATTCAGCTTCGGCTGTAGAGTTGGAAACTTTTTGTTGTTTCTTGCTGTACCATGAAACCAATCTACCACCTAGGAATTGACAACTCCCAGAGGTGCTTTTTCTATCTACAACACTTCCTGCATAATCAGAATCTGTATATTCAACAAGATTAAAACCAGAATCTTTAGGGTACCAGATACCTAAATTAGGCGTACCCTTAAGATATCTCAGAATTCGTTTAACAACAATGAGATGAACATCTCTAGGATCCGATTGGAACCTTGCACACAAGCACGTAGCATGCATAATATCAGGTCTACTTGCAGTAAGATAAAGTAATGAGCCTATCATACCTCTGTAGCTTGTAATATCTACCTTAGCAGAATTTTCACATGCTCCAAATTTGACAGCTGTGGATGATGGTGTCTTTGCTGAAGAAGAGTCCTCCATTTGATATTTCTTGAGAAGCTCTTTGATGTACTTGGATTGACAAATAAATATACCATCTTGCCTTTGATTTATTTGTAACCCAAGAAAGAACTTCAGCTCACCCATCATGCTCATTTCGAATTTACCTTGCATTAACTTTGAAAATTTCTTGCAAAGAAGATCATTAGTAGACCCGAATATTATATCGTCCACATAAACTTGAACTAATATTGTATCATTCTTATGTTTCTTTGTGAAGAGAGTTTTGTCTATGACACCTCTAGTAAATTCATTTTCAAGTAAAAATTCAGAGAGAGTGTCATACCATTTTCTTGGTGCTTGCTTAAGACCATAAATGGATTTGAAGAGAAAGTAAACATAACCCAATAGATCTGGATCTTCAAAACCAGGTGGCTGTTCTACATATACCTCTTCATCCAGTTTTCCATTCAGAAAGGCACTCTTGACATCCATTTGATAAACATTAAAGTTAGAAAATGCTGCAAATGCCAAGAATATCCTAATGGCCTCAAGTCTAGCCACTGGAGCATAGGTCTCATCATAGTCAATGCCTTCAGATTGTGAGTAGCCTTTTGCTACCAGTCTTGATTTATTTCTTGTTACTGTACCATCTTCATCAAGTTTGTTTCTGAATACCCACCTAGTACCAACCACTGTTCTATCTGTAGGTCTGGGTACCAGCTTCCATACTTCTTGTTGTTTAAATTGATTGAGTTCATCTTACATAGCAATCACCCAATCAGGATCTAAAAGAGCTTCTTCAGTTTTCTTAGGTTCCATTTCAGATAGAAACCCTAAATAATTACACTGATTTTGCAAAGCTCTTCTAGTCTTTACACCAACATCTGGATCACCAACAATTAGCTCAAAAGGATGAGCTCTATTCCAAACAGTCTCTCTGGGATGATTTAGTCTTGATGATTCACATTGTTCTTCATTGTGATGTTGAGTATGACTAGTAGATCCTTCATTAGCTCCCCCTGAGTTGTTGCCAGGATGATTAGATGAGTGTTCAGAAGTATGAGTGGTGTTTTCAATATTATCATTATTTTCACCACTATTATTCTGATTAGACTCATCATTGTCATTGTTGTCATTTGCATTAGCAAAAACATCAGGTGGACTATCATCATCTGAATCTATATCTGTCATATCTTCAAAAGATAGCTTTTCAGATGAATCTTCAGTTTGGATACTAGGGAGTTTAGTGTCATCAAATGTAACATTGACACTTTCCATCATCTTCTGATGTTCAATCAAATACACCTTATAAGCTCTTCTTTCATAACCAACAAAAATTGCTTCATGTGCTTTGGCTTCAAATTTCCCACCTTGATCATCTCCTTCTTTAAGTACAAAGCATTTTGCTCCAAATACGTGAAAGTATTTGAGTGTTGGTTTCTTTTCATTCATAGCTTCATAGGGTGTTTTCATCAAGTCTTTGTTGATAAGAGTTCGATTCTGAGTATAGCAAGCAGTGTTGACAGCTTCAGCCCAAAAATACAATGGAAGCCTTGATTCACTTAACATAGTACGTGCAGCTTCAATCAAGGTTCTATTCTTTCTTTCAACTACCCCATTTTGCTGAGGAGTTCTTGGAGCTGAGTATTGTCTGGTTATACCTTTTTCAGTACAAAAGTCATTCAGAACTGCATTCTTGAATTCAGTTCCATTGTCTGACCTTATAGCCCTCACTGGATACTTAGAATCCAACTCAATTAACTTGATGTGATCAATCACCAGTTGTGGAGTCTCATCTTTAGAATTCAGGAACAAGACCCATGTGAACTTTGAAAAATCATCAACAATCACAAGAGCATATCTTTTCTTTGACATAGACATCACATTCACTGGACCAAATAGATCCATGTGAAGTAATTGTAAAGGTTCAGTTATTGAAGACATATCAGTGCTTCTGTGAGTTGCCCTTTTTAGTTTGCCTTTTTGACAGGCATCACATAGTCCTTCCTGTGTAAATTCCATAGAAGGTAAACCTCTCACCAATTCTCTCTTGACCAGAGAGTTCATGGTCTTGAAATTTAGGTGAGAAAGTTTCTTGTGCCATAGCCAACTTTCATTTGTGGATGCTTTAGAATAGAAGCAATTGATTTCTTCAATGCTTCTAGTGTTCATGTTGGCTACATACAAGTTTCCTTTTCTGACTCCCGTTAGAGATGGTTGTTCACTTCTTTTGTGTGTAATCAGACAATTCTTTTTGTTAAAGTAGACTTCAAATCCCTTGTCACAGAATTGACTGATACTGAGCAAATTATGCTCAAGTCCTTTTACAAAGGACACTTCTTCAATGATAACATTTCCAGCTTCAAGTTTGCCATATCCATCAGTTCTACCTTTGCTGTTATCTCCAAAGGTAACTACTGGGCCGGCCTTCTCCACCACATTTGTCAGCAGGGTTCTGTCTTCAATCATATGCCTTGAACATCCACTGTCCAAGATCCAGGTTACTCGTTCAACCTGTTCAATACCCTGCAATGACAAATGAATTAAACCTTCTTCGGGACCCAAATTTGATTGGGTCCTGCGGATTTAAAGTATTGACCTTTATCAGGTAAAACAACATCTTTAATTTTAACATCTTTAGTCAATAAACATTTAACCTTATAAACAGATTTGAAAATCTTTTGTTTTATCTTGGGTATCCATGTTTCTCTAGCAACACTTGTGTCATTGACTGGACATTTGACCCGGTAAACATTCTTGGTAACCTTTTGTTAAGACTTAGGTACAAATGTCTCTCTCCTAACTTGAGGAGGAAAAGCAGTCTTTGATCGAACATTATTGTTCCTGTTCATGTGCTGTCGAGGAGCATTCTGTTTAACACATGCATAACTACCATTAAAATAAACACGCATACTGTTAAAAGCACAGGACATACAATTGATAACACCACATGCTTTATGATTAGAATCAATGATAGGCATGGTATTTTTCTGTTTCAACTTATTACCACCTAATCCAGTCTTAGAAGAACTAGCTGATTCAACAACTTTGACTGACACTTTAGGTACATCTTTCTTGGATGAAACATTTGTTGTATTAGTGTCCTCAACTGATTTAGCCTTAACAAAGACTGTGACATCTTTCTTGGATGAAACATTCTTTGTATTAGTGTTCTTAACAGTTTTATCCCTAACACATTTATCCTTAACAAAGACTGTGCCATTAGCACTATCCTCATTTCTCATTTCTTCTTGGATAACCATAGAAAGAATATCTGGTGGACCAGCATCAGATTTTTTAAATAGAGGTTCTTTAACATTTTTGAGCACATGTGGTATTCCCCTTTCTTTAGCACTAACAGGGTTAGGGGAATTTATGCCCAACGATCCAACAGCTTCATTGTAATCATACCCTATACCTGTTGTTCGTTCTACAACTTGATTGTTAAAGAACTCTTTGGAAACTTTAACCGAATTATAACAAGCCTTGACCTATGTTTCAAGTTCAGTAATTCTAGTCATTTGTTTTCCTACAACTTCTAGAATAGCTTTCTCCTTTTTATAAAGCATTGTTATTTCATCTCTTTGTTGATCTTGATTAATATGCACCTTTTTCAATTCTGACACTTCATTGCCAAGATTAGTGCTTAACAGATCTAGTCTTCTATATTCAGTTTGTGCATTACCTAATGAATTATAAAGACTACGAATCAACTCAGTGTCAGTAAGAGTTACCGGTTTGTTATGATGATCAGATGCTTGATCATTTGCCACCAGTGCAAAATTTCCATATTCTTCATCTTCACTGTCCGTGTCATCCCAACTCTTACCAGCCGCAACATAGGCTTTTCCAGGTTTCTTTTTCTCAGCAGCAAAATCTCTTCTTTGAGTTTGCTTCAGTTTCTGACATTCAGTGGCAAAGTGCCCTAATTCATTACAGTTGAAGCAACGAATCTTGCTTCTGTCAACAGATCCAATTTTGTATCCTCCCCTGTTACTAGAGGAAGAAGAGCCTCCTCTTTGGAATCTGTTATTTTACTTAAACCTGTACTTTGGATTTCTTCTGAATCTGAAGTTGCCAAATTGTCTTACCATCAATGCCATGGATTCATCTTCCAGTTGATCTAACTCTTCCAATGAATAGAAGTCTCCACCATCCTGAGTAGATGGTGTTTGACCAAGTTCTACTTCAGTCTTTTCCTTGTCTGAGCTGTAAGGTAGAACAACCTTAGCTTCCACTTCCTTAGGTGCCTCAACTACAAGAGCTGTAGATGAACTTGGCACCCTTCTTTTACCAGAAACCTCCCTCTGCTGTATTTCTTCCAGTTCATAGGTTTTCAGAACACCAAACAATCTTTCAAGAGCAATCTTATTCAAATCTCTTGATTCTCTGATGGCTGTTATCCTATGTTCAAGATGAGTGGGCATTGTCAACAAAAACTTCATATTAATCTCCTTCTGTGTATATTGCTTGCCATTGACTTGCAAGTTGTTGATAATTTTGTTATACCTTTCAAACACTTCCTGAATGCCTTCATTAGGGCCAGCTCTAAAGTGTTCATACTCAGAGGTTAAAATCTGAAGTCTGTTTTCCCTGACTTCATCAGTTCCTTCATTGATAGTCTCAATAGTTTCCCACATGTGTTTTGCAGTTTTACAATTTATCACATGACTGTACATCACAGGATCCAGGGAATCTATTAAAATAAGTCTCAAATTCTTATCTAGTCCTGCGTCCTCTTTTTCAACAGGAGTAAAAGAATCAGCATGCTTTGGAACAGATGATGCAGGTGTTACAACACTTCCTCCAACAATAGATTCAGGTATATGTTCGAGTGGAATTATAGGTCCGTTCTGTAGAACACCCAAATATTTAGAATTTGCGACATCAAGAAACAACTCCATTTTATTTTTCCACATTGTATAATTGTCCTTGTTAAACATGGGAATTTTAACAATGCTTTTTGACGACATGATGAATTTTTAATTGAGTTAAAAATTCGAGATAGATTTTTGACGGAATAAAAATAGGATCTTGATTTGTGTATCAATCAATAGGCTCTGATACCAATTGTTAGGTCCACTATGATTGTAGAAGGGGGGTTGAATACAATCTATATCAATTTCTCAAAATTTATTCATTAAATAATTTTCACTTAAACGAATATTTTGTGCGGAATTAATTGACTCGGATTTCAAGTTGAATATAACTGTATATTAACTTGATGTGGTGTTACAAAATCAATCCAAACTATTATCAAGTGTTTAATAACTAATTAGAAAATTCGACATGAACTTTTCTAATTTAGTTAATAAATCTCAAGATAAGTACTAGGAAACTTAATTCGCTAGTAATACAAGAATCACAAGTAGACAAGTTCTATCGGATAGAATATTACAAAGATGATGAACTTGAATTTATATGAATTAATTTGTTCTTGGTGTTCTTGATATTTGAGAGAGAAAATTGCTGTGTTTTTCCAGGATTTTGCTGTGTTCTGGTCTTATTTTCATTCTGCTGCTTCTGCTGTGTTATATAGGTCTGTACTCATTAGATATGACTTAAACTGCTTCAAGACCTATTAAATCAGCTGTCAGCATGACTTAATCTTGCTTCAAGACATAATTTTCTGTAGGTATGACTTAGAAAATGTGTCGGTATGACTTAATCTTCAACAGTGTGGTCGGTATGACCTAAACACTTTTGTCGGTATGACCTAACACCTTTCCAGAAATATCTTGCTTCGGTATGACTTAATTCCATCGGTATGACCTAGCAGATTTGAGGTCGGTAAGACATAATCCATTCAGCAGCTCGGTATGACCTACTTCTTATGCTTAGTATGACTTAGATTTAAGTTATGTCGGTATGACCTAATTTAAGTCATACCGAACTAAACTTAGTCAAGACATAATCCATTCAGCATTTAATTAAGTCATATTGATCCTTTTAATTAATTAATGATTAACTAATTCATGATTAATTGATACAATAATTAATTTAATAAATAAATTAATTCTATTAGAATTAATTCATTAATTAAATCAATTAAATGATTTATATCAATTAAAAACAAATTAAATTAAATCAATAACTAATTAATTTATTTCTTCCAAACCACGGAAAATAATAAAGAATTATCACTGACTTATGTTGACGTTCGATGTACTGTCTGGTTCATGAACGACTAACTTCAATGATGCTTCTTCACTTCTGACTTTAAGCTGTGGTTTATTTCTTCTCTCAATTTTCTTGTACTTTGATTGATTTTCAATCTATCACTCGAAAAATCTCTGTCACTGTAAATGAATCCATTCACTTCAATGTTATACTGAGGCTTGATCAGATACCTGATACGTCTTCTAGTGTGAAACATCAAAACTATAGATTGACTTCCTTCTTTCTTCTGACAGATATTGCTTCCTGAGATTCCTGTGACAGATCATACGGATATTTACTTATTACAATTTGGTTTAAGTTGATTAGGATCCTCGAACTACAAATAGGCTGATTCATATGCCTTTCAATCTCCCCCTATTTGTTTGTTAGACAATAACAACCAAATACCTAGAGGATACCTCAACTAATTCAACTTAACCAAATGAAAGATAAAATATTAAACGTAAAGCAAATATCAAATAGTTCTGGTTTATATTAAACATTTCCAGATTCAAACAAAATGATAAATACAAGATAGATGATCCTTTAGCCTGATCATATTTAACATATTCCTATCTTGACCTATCTAGCTCTAAAGATAATACACGTAGAGCTGTTCTTCAATTACTGTCTTCTCGTCTAAATTCTCCTTCTTCTGGCTCATCTGTGACTTGATGTTTCATGTGTAAATCAGAATCAACAAGACGCTCTCTTCTTGATGACAATCCTTGAGGTAAGATTAAAGGAATTCCAAGCTTCTTTCTCAGTTCACCTTGAAATTTCTTGTAATCTTTTATATTCGTTTGTGCATAGGATCGAATGTGATCTGCAGCTATTACCTTTTCTTCAGTCAAGAATCCATGATTTCTGAGAGCATATTCAGCATATACCAAGTGTTTTGCATGATGTTCATATAACTCATCTGTCTGAAGATTGATTGAATGAAGTACCTCTCCCTTTAGAAATTTTACTTGTGGATATAGATACAAAGTCTCCCCGGGACTAAGTTTGGCCAACAACGGGGCTTCAGTCATGTACTTCTTCAATTGTTCAAAGGCCTCTTGGCTCTCAGGAGTCCACTCAAAAATTTTCACCTCTTCAATGCTTGGAAGAAAGGCAAGCATTTATCACCAGATTTGGAGATGAATCTCCCTAGAGCTGTAACTCGGCCTATCAACTTCTACACATCTCTTACAGAGCGTGGTGGTTCCATATCCAGAATCGCTCTGATCTTATCAGGGTTGGCCTCTAAGCCTCTTTTTGAAACCATCAGACCCAAAAAATTTACCTGATCCAACGCCAAAAGCACATTTGGCTGGATTCAACATCATCTTGTGGTGCCTTAGCACTTCGAATGCCTCTCTGAGGTGCTTAATATGGTCTGCCTTGATTAGGCTTTTTACTAACATGTCATCGACATAGACCTCCATGGTTTTTCCAATTAGATGGACGAATATCTTATTCACCAATCGTTGGTAAGTAGCTCCTGCATTCTTTAGTCCAAAAACCATATCAAGATAACAGAAAACACCAAAGTCGGTTATGAAAGATACCTTTGGGATGTCAAACTTATGCATCTTAATCTTATTGTAGCCATTGAAACCATCCATGAAGCTCAACATCTCATGCCCAGCTGTGGCATCTATCAGCGTGTCAATCCTTGGTAGCGGGAAACAATCCTTAGGACATGCATCATTCAGATCGGTGAAGTCTATACACATCCTCCACTTTCCATTCGCCTTCTTGACCATCACAGGGTTATCTAACCACTCGGGGAACTGAATCTCTTCAATAAATCCAGCTTCTAAGAGCTTATCTACCTCTTGCTTAATGGCCTCTTGCCTTTCATGAGCAAAATTTCTCTTTTTCTGCTTTATTGTCTTCCGCTTTGGATCGACATTAAACCTGTGAGTTATGAGTTGGGGATCAATCCCTGGCATATCAGCTGCTGTCCAAGCAAACACATCACTATTTTCTTGTAAGAGCGTTGTCAACCTACCTTTCAGAGGTTCCTTCAGAGAAGCTCCAATATAAGTAACTTTCTTAGGGTCGCCTAGCTCTAGAGGTATGGGGATTAAGTCCTCATCCGGCTTCCCTCAGTGTTCATCATCATTGCGAACATCCATGTCTTCAATCGGAAGGACTTTCCCCCTGACTCCATCAGCTCTTAACGTAGCTACATAACAACTTCTTGCCATCTTTTGATCACATTTCTGTTCTCCAACACCATTGCGGGTTGGAAACTTAATCTTCATGTGATAGGTAGATGCCACAGGCTTAAACGCATGAAGCCCAGTCCTTCCCAAGATTGCATTATATGTTGAGGCTGCCTTGATTACCAAGAAGTTCAGCATCTGAGTAGCCTCCTTAGGTTCCTGCCCAATAGCCTCCTTAGGTTCCTTCAACCTTGGATTAAACTCCATTAAATCCATAGATAGGCATGTTGGTGGGGGTTAGCTGAGACTCATTATATCCCATCTTTACAAACGCATCATGAAATAGAATATCAACAGAAGCTCCATTATCTATCAAGACTCATTTTACCTCTGAATTTCCAATCACATAAGTTATGACCAACAGGTCATCGTGGGGGAACTTGACCCATTCTAAGTCCGAATCATCAAAACCAATCACTAGCACAGTTTTCGCATGCTTTGGGGCCTCCCCCATGATGTGCATCACCTCTCTGGCATAAGCCTTTCGAGAATTCCTTGTCGTGCCGGCCGCTGTCGGGCCTCCCCAGATCATATTGATAACCGGCCCTCAGGGCTGTGGGTTACGATCACGGTCATTATCCCTACGATCATTGTTCTTCCTGTCATAATCCCTTCTTTGATTTCCACGATCTTCACCCTTTGTGAACTGACTTAGTTTCCCTCTTCGGATCAAGAATTCTATCTCGTCTTTGAGTTGTCTACAATCATCGATGTCATGTCCCACATCCTTATGAAACCTGCAATACTGATCCTTGTTTCGCTTTGAGGGGTCACCCCTGAGTGGCTACGGCCATCAAAAGTTCTTATCCTTCTCTATATCTAACAAGATTTGACTCCTAGGAGGATTCAACCTTGCATATTTAGAAAATCTTGGTCCTAGACTCTTCTTAGGTGTAGAGTCAGAGTCTTTACTAGTCCGGGGATATTTGTCCCTAGCATCATACTCTTGCTCTTGCTTTCGCTTCATAGAGTCGTTATTCCCTCCATTACCTACTGTGGCCTCTTTCTTCATACTATCCTCAGCTTTAATATACTTATCAGCCCTTCGTTGGAGCTCAGCCATATTCTCAGGAGGATACTTTGCCAATGACCTTTTAAAGAAGAGGTCAGTGGTTCCGTGCTCCAGGACTACCATGGCCACCTTGTTCTCCAAGTCAGTGATATTTAGAGTCTCCTTAGTGAATCGCTTGAGGTAGTCCCTCAGGTTTTCATTCTTTCCTTGTAGTACATACATAAGAGATGTAGAGCTTTTCTCATGAACTCTTCCGCTAATGAATTGGCTGACAAAAGCGGCACTCAATTCGTTAAAAGAGCCAATCGAATTTGCAGGTAATCGGCTATACCATCTTTGAGCCATGCCCGACAGGGTTTGAGAAAATGCTCTACACTTTAGAGCATCACTTGCAGGCTGCAACATCAGTGCATTTGAAAATGTCCTGACGTGATTTGCGGGATCACCCGTTCCATCATAAGCCTTAATTGTCGGCATCTTGAACTTCCTAGAAATACGAGCATTCAACACCTCCTCAGTAAATGGGGGTGTGGGATCATCAGGATCTCCAAGAGGCATCAGATCTTTGGGGTTTCTCTTGGGGGTTTCCACCCTTGTTGTTCTTCCAGTAGGGGCATCAGCCCTTCTCTGCCTCCTTGAAGACCTTTTTAAATCAATGAGGGGAATCCCTCCTGAAGTTGGAGGAGGTTGATTCTAATTCTGTCTCGCATGCTCTCTTGCCATGTCGTCCTTCAACTTTAAGATCTCGGCCTCATGAGCCCTTATCCTCTCAGTAGTTGTCAAAGGGGGTCCATCATGGATAGTTTGTGTCCTCCTACAAGGTTCTTTTCTAGCACGTCGCCTCTTTGGGGCTTCATCACGATCATCGTCCTCAGATGACGAGTCGTCAGCATAGGGGCCAGAGTAATCATCATATTCCTGATCATGGCCCAACCCCCTAATATAAGGAGGCTCCTGAATCAGCAAGGCATGGCCGCTTGGTCCAACACCTCGAGTAGCAGGAGGGTAGTTAGGCATACCATACATCGGGTTGGTATTTGCGGGGAGATCCGTAGTGTGGATCTGTACCCCTGGGGGTAGCGAGCGATTAACATTATCAAGAGAAGAAACCACCATCTGAAGAGGGTTGGTTTCTTGGCTTTGATGGATGACCATGGGTAGAGTTCCCTCAATATGGGGAATCGTCCCTAGGGGTTGAGAAACTAGAGGTTGAATGATCGTCCCTATTGATGGGGGTACTTGCCCTTCTTCAGTAGTGATAGGTGGATCAGAATGACGGGTGGAGCAGAGCTAAAGGGGTATGGCCTCAGTCGAGGCTAGTAATGTTCTTCGTGTGTTAACCATGGTTGATGTTGTCTTCCCACAGACGACGCCAAATGTTGTGGAATAAAAACTAGGTTATCGAATTGCGGCTAGGGTTTGTGTATATTTAACGCAAAAGGGTTGATAACTTCGAGCTTTAATGGTTGTTTCCCTGTTCGAGACTGATCGGTACTCACAGAATGCCTACGTATCTCGTTATTGAGAATCAAGCAAATACATAGTTCTTGAGAATGAGGGGTCAGGCCCTTATATAGGCTGTGAGAGCCTTAGAAATATGGTAGGATTTGGAGACTTGGTGGGCAAGCCACCACCCTGAGGAAGGTTCTAGACTCCTTCCTTGTAGGAGTCTGTTTCCATGTTGAGTTTGTTGCCTTAGTGGCTACTCATAGAGACATTGTTTCCTTATCTGACTCTTATTGCTGAGTTGTTTATCACCCTTAATATTAATTACGAATTTAATATTGAGTTAGGGTTTCGGGCCTCATTAATGGGCCCCGCGTTTGGACCATAATGGGTCTAATTAATGCCATATTAAATGTGCCTTTAGGGCTTACTTTTAGCCCATATCACCTGAATACAATTATGAAAACTATCATACCATATAAGGTGTTGAATTTTGTTTGAAAACTATATACAAATTATTGACGTTTTTGCACTAGGCTATAAAATAAAGTAACAAATTTGAATGTCTTCTGCTAAGTCAAGTTTAATTAACAAAAAAAATGCTTTCTTTATGTCAACCTTTTTTCATTTGCTCTTGTAAATATACATCTCTCCACCTCTTTCTTTTCTTAAAAGGAAAATTTTGATTCTATACATTAATGAAGGATGTCAAGTCTGCTTCAATTATTTATTACTTAATTTTCTTCCTGTTTTTAATTTAAAATTTTTGAAAATACTCTTTACCTAATAATTGGATTTTTTGTATCCATATTTTATGTTCATTTTTCTATCATTACAAAAGTTGTGAGAGTTTTGTGTGTTTTTTGTCTGGGATCATTAATCTAAAAAAATTCTATAATAATGATGTATTAATAAGAATTTACTTGAAATCGCAATAATGGTTAATTTCTCGTATACGTTTTAACAAATCCGACATACACCATTTTTACTATAACACCAAATTGTTAGATTATATCTCCGAAACTATATATTTCAGTGAATTGAGTCTTGAATGTTCCACAATTCAAAATCTACTTGAAGAAGGTAGTTTTAGTGAAGAAAATTTTGATTTAATTTTTATTATGTATTCGTATATTATAATTATTTCTTTATGACTTATACTAATGATCCATTTTACCTATAAAAATTATTGACTTTCTTGTTTCTTTTCAAGAAATTTGAACACACATTTATTTGTTCTTCTTATGACATGTAAAATGTTCAATTATAAAAAAAAGCCTAATAAATCCTTATAATACATGCGTAGCTTTGTTAACATATTTTTGTTATGATTATATCTTATAGTGTCATTTATGGACTGTAATTCGAACCTAGTCGAATCAAATTTTTGATTTTCGAGTTCGAGTTTGAGTTATTTTCAATCGAGTTGAGTCTAGCTTAAAATCTATTGAGCTAGGAATTTGATGTGTTAAAATATATTACCGCAAGTGCACGGTGTCTGTTGTTAGTAGATACTAGAAAGTATGGGTCGAATCCACAAGTAGACAAGTTTCAAGATATTAATTTAACTATTGTGAATTGTTCCAAAAAGAAAAAGAAGTATTGAGAAATTTTATTAACTAACAACTGCAAATTAAATATGTTTTAAATCAATTAACTAAAGGTCCAGGGCAATTCAGGTTCACCATGCTAACATCAAACAAATCACAAAAGTAAAGCAATTCAATGGGTCAAGTAATTAAAGTAATGGTTAATCTCTCTCAGACATTAACACTTTCAGAAATCCAATGACGCTATCGCACTAACTTTCAAATCTGCTAATCGTATGTATGTCTCTAGTGAGTAAAATTTCTCGAATTTGCATTCAGTTAATCCATGATATTGACCAATTACACAAATTAATTATTAAAACATATCAATTAGAATTACTCTTTACCCATTAAATTACTAATCAAATTAAAGCATAATCATGGTGCAAACATGGCTCCCCTTTGCACCCTAGAGGTAAACTACTCACTCATGCTGCGAACAAGAGCAACAAAAACTATATAGAAAGCCATAAAATACATGTACTAAAAAAAACAAGATGAGATAAAGAATACCTTAAACTTTGTATTAACGAAGAATAATTAATCCAAGCTTAGCCAAGTGCTTATAATGGAAGAGATGAAGAGAAAAGAACAAACCCTAGCATTGTTCAAAATACGTATCTCTCTTTCCACGTTCTATCTCTCGCTAATAATAAAACTGATAATAAAATCTTATCTCTATCTCTTAATAAAAGTATTTTTAATGTTTTAATAAATTTACAAAAAGATATCCATAATTGAATGGGATTTTTATATAAAATTCGAAAATGACTTTGCTCCTCTGTTTCTGGGCTCTTCCAATTGGACTCTGCTCTTTGGACCATCTTAGAATTAAATAAAATTCTTTAAGCTTCATGTGGACTATAAGATCATCAAAATCCGACTTCTGGAACTCAAGACAGGGCCCAAACAGTGTAGGCAGACCGTGTAGCCCAATAGTACGAATTTTCTTCTATTTAAACTCAAAAATAGCTCTTTTTGCTATAAATCCTTCCAACTTATGAATTTCTCATTTCCTACAATAAAACAATCAAATCTATTTAATAAATATCCGAATCAATGCAAAACATAATAAATATGAGAATAAAATCGTCTAAAATATATATAAAATATATTCTATCAAACATCCACACACTAAGCATTTGCACGTCCTCGGGCAAATAAGCGAAATAAAAACTAAGTCCTAGCTAACAAACATCACTTTCGTAGATGACACTATTGCATTGAGCATATGCAACAAGCCGTTAAACCCCTAGACAGCCCTAGTAGGACAACCCACAAAATCCATTTTTTTCCTGCAACTCTCAAGCATGCAACACATCATAGTACTCCACACAAGTAAACCACAATTCCACAATATTGAAAGTCTGTTCTCTTACACATCATATGTACAAGACTATCCAAGTAAGCACACAGTCTAGATAGACAAAAAGATAATGAAATAGATATCAGTGCCGCATTTAGTAAGTAACATGCCATGGATAGAAAAGCTCACATAGTCTCTCAAAACACAAAAGTGAATAGGTGAAGTGTATTCGCTCAAGTTCAATCAATAAAGTAATGTCCTACCATATGCTTGATTGTCCACCAAATCTCCACTACTTTGTATACATGCATGCACAAATCAAAAGGTCTTTATTAAAGGTTGTAACGAGGCTAAGGTGAAGGGTAGGAAATCAAGGAAAAGGCTAGCAAGTGGCTAACTTGACAACTAATAGAGCAAAATGTTAATTTTTAATTAAAGCACTTAACATGAAATTTTGAACATGTAAAAGCTGAGCAAACTCTCACAAGCAGTAAACCCAAGCATATATTACCATGCTTTTTCACTTTCATATTGCACAAACCAATGAACACAACTCTCTATTTGATCTTTTTTATCCTTTTTTTTTCAAACTTAGTAACCAAGGCCGGTGAAAAGTCACCAAGAATAATTTCTAGTACAATGCACTTAATACCAGCACATATACATGGATCGTCCCTTTCATATGACATTGCACTTGCCATCCATTGGTCTCAAAGGAGTACCTAGACTCTCATTTTTTTCCTTTTTTTTCTTTCATATTGATTCTTACCAAATTTTCACACTTTAACTAAGAAATCCCCACACTATGCACTCACCAACCCTCAAATGAATCAAAAATGCTCTACTAGTAAATCAAGAAAAGAATAAACAAGTAGGCTCGAAAATTTAGAGCGGTGATATACAAAAATAATGGATAAAAATCTCAAAGGGATTCACTAGGGATATAATTTACAGGTACTATTTGGATAAGTGTGATTATTTCTAGTGCCTTTATCATCTTCATGCACACACATACCATGTAGTCTTAAAATGGTTTAAAACAAGTTCTAAAGCAACATAATCAATGATGAACAACACACAACAATAAAATCGATTGATATAAAATGTACCATAAACAAATTAGGCTCAAGATCTCACAGGGTGAAAGCATATTGACAAAGACACATCTCAAGTTTTATAACCATACTTCTTCAACAAAGTTTCAAATTGTTGATGGTGAAAATGAGAACCACCATCACTTATCACTGTTCTCAAAACTCCAAAGCGCGGGAAAATGATGTTTTTGAAGAGTTTCATAACAACCTTTGAATCATTGGTTTGCGATCCAATTGCTTCAACCCACTTGGAAACATAATCAACTGCAACTAAGATGTATTTCATCCCAGAAGAAGTTGGGAAATGTCCCATAAAATCAACACCCCATACATCAAATATCTTGACCTCAAGAATACCGGTTTGAGGCATCTCATGGTGTTTAGAAATATTACCCGTTCTTTGACATGCATCACAAGCCAAACAGAAAGCACGAGCATCCTTAAATAGAGAAGGCCAAAAGAAACCGAATTGAAGTACCTTAGAAGGACCATGGTGCCCTCCACATGCAAGAGAATGACAATGCTTGAGAAAGTCATTTACTTCAAACT
This sequence comes from Saposhnikovia divaricata, assembly GCA_036435485.1. Classification (NCBI taxonomy): domain Eukaryota; kingdom Viridiplantae; phylum Streptophyta; class Magnoliopsida; order Apiales; family Apiaceae; genus Saposhnikovia; species Saposhnikovia divaricata. Next base: position 127,478,447 of record CM071594.1, on the reverse strand, counting down.
CAGGGACACATTTACGAAAGATCCCCAAGAAAGGGTCATCCCAAAAATATTTTTTAGCATCATGATAGAACCGCTTTCGTTGTTGATAGGTCAAATATGGAGGATGAGAGCCACTCACATAAAAATTTGCAAAGTCTGCATAGCATGGAGTTTTGGTAGCAATAGCAAATAGGTGATCATCAGGACAAGAGTCGTCAATAGGAGTGTCGGATGCAACATCTGATTTGAAACATAACCGTGAAAGATGATCTGCAACCACATTCTTAACGCCCTTCTTATCTTTAATTTCCAAGTCAAATTCTTGGAGTAACAAAATCCAACTAATAAGCCTCGGTTTTGCTTCTTTCCTGGCCAAGAAATATTTCAGTGTTAAATGATCTGTGTGAACAATGACTTTGGATCCAATAAGATAGGCCCGAAACTTGTCAAGAGCATAGACCACAGCTAGAAGCTCCTTCTTAGTAGTATAATTGACCTAAGCTTCATCCAAGGTTTTAATTGCGTAGTAGATGGCGTGCAATACCTTGTCTTTTCTTTGATTGAGAACTGCTCCTACGGCATAATAATTTGCATCACACATGATTTCGAATGGAAGGCTCCAATCTGGAGGTTGTATGATCGGTGCACTAATCAAAGCTTCTTTGATCCTGTAGAAAGACTCCAAACAAGCATTAGTAAACTCAAATGTGGCATCCTTAAGCAACAACTGAGTGAGGGGTTTTGCAAATTTTGAAAAATCTTTTATAAATCTGGAGGTTGTATGATCAGTCTGCTTGTGACTGATTTCGTTTGTCACTTATAAGCCTGTCTAAAGTTCCAGATTTTGTCACAAATGGAGTTTTTAATAAATAATAATTTATTTCATGTTGAAATGCTTTTTAATACATCTGTATATCATCAATCTAAGACAAAAAAATTTCAAATCACATTAATTTTAATTTTTTTGTTAAATTATTTTAAGGGTTAATTATCATATAGGTCAATTATTATACGCCAATGTATCAAGCCAATCACTGGATTTTTTTCGATCTCTTTTAAACCACTCAATACAATAAAATGTTGCACTCCGTTAATTTTCGAAAAATAAGAGTAATCTTTTGTTGATTCTACACATTTTTCTTGAATGCTACCGTAACCAAATGAATAATTGTTAAATTCTAGTATTTTAGATAATATATTGATATTTTTAAAAATTCATTTTCTATTTATTTTTAATTTTATAGTTATTTCCCTTATTTTAATTAAAAATAAATAGTAAATGAACTTTTTAAATTCTAAATATATTATCTGAAATACTAGAATTTAACAATTATTCATTTGGTTGCGGTAGCATTCAAGAAAATTGTGCAGAATCAACAAAAGATTACTTTTATTTTTTGAAAGTTAACGGAGTTTAACATTTCTTGTATTGAGTGATTTAAAAGAGATCAAAAAAAATTGAGTGATTCGCTTGATACATTAGCATGTAATAAGTGACCTATATGATAATTAACCCATTATTTTAAATGCTTACCTTTTCATCATGTTTTTCATCATGTTAATTTAAGTTAATAACTAAAAATTTATTGTAACTCACTAATTATTCAATATTGTTTAATTTAAAACCTTTTTAAGTTGAATATTGATAAGAAATACTTAGAACATTTTTATTCTGTTGAAGAAATTTTTTAGCCCAGGTAGTCCGTAAATTACGGATCTGCCCCTGCGCCTCTGACATGCATGAACTGCAAGACATCCGCAAATTCAATTGAGAATTGAGATGATACGAAGGAAACATCACTTGGATGCGTCCAAAGCCGCGTCGTATTAGATAGTTGCGCCCACAGAGAAAACTTATCATCTTGATACGCCAGATGCCATTAATCTTTAATCTTAGCCATGCCATTATCTCAACTCCGATCTGAGGTACATAAATATATTTACATTCCCCCATGTATGTGTATGTGTTTCTCTACTTATGTATGGGTATTTATGGTGAATAAGGATGAAGCTTGACGCCGGTAAGAACAAGAAGTTGATAATCACACTAATAATTTGTACTATACTATTATAAGTAAAATATGATGTATTTCGTTAATTGTTGGTTGGTTGGTTAACACTTTCCAAAAAACGTATTTGTACCTTCCAAAATAAATTTAATTACCTATAATCAATTAAAAATAATACAAACCTTTCCAATTATATCCCGAGTAGAATCCTTGCAGGCCCACATTCCTTCTTGCGATACTTTCTTCTACAATTTTTGGTGTACAAAAACGAAATAACTCAACAAATAACTTAGTTTAGAAATAAATTTATAACATGACATATATGGTTTAACAATTTAATAAAATAAAAATACCTATTAATACGGATATAATCAACATATTCTACAGACTGAAAAAAGTAAGACTTTTTGAAATAAGACATTGTAAGATTTTAGTAGTAATTACACACTTAGGAAATATTTTTTTTAAAAATAATTGTTGAATTCTTAAGCAGTTTAATAATAAATTTAAAGTTTACGTTGAATTAACAATATTCATTTATGTTAAAAAATTAAATTTGGAAACATGCGCAAAATTAAAATTAAAAAAATAAAAATTAGTAAACTAAAATAAAGTTAACAATAATAATAATAATAATAATAATAATAATAATAATAATAATAATAATAATAATAATAATAATAATAATAATAATAATAATAATAATCTATATCTATACTATTATATAAAAGCCGAAACATTAAAAGTTTGGTTGGTCGGTATGGTACCTGTTGATTTTACTTATTTACCCTTACTTAATGACAGGTAAAATCCATCCTACTAACTAATTAATTTTCTTTTTCAAATTAAACATATTACCTTTTCTATTTTTCACTAACTAATTAATTTTCCATCTCAGGTAAAACACAATATCTTTTATATTGTATCTAACTAAAATTTTTCCTTTCTTATAAACACTACGAGCAATTCTGTTTAATAAAATAACATAATTATATTATAATTACTATTAAATAATCAGTTACCTTTTTCAACCAAAACATGTTACCTTTTCTCTATTCTGTAAGTAAAATATCTTTTTTTTCCAATTATATCATCGATTACCGATTACCTTTTCTCTATTATAACTAAAAATTATTACCTTTTTCCAATTTTTCTAATTCCGATTTGCTTTTGATTTGTAAATAAAATAATTATAATTACCGATTACCTTTTTCAGTTAAAATGTATTATCTTTTCCATATTTAATAATTAAAATTCTTTTTTTCTAGAAATATCACGGGCAACATTAATTTTTCCTTTCTTAAAACACTACGAGCAATTTTATTTAGTAAAATAACATAATTGAATTATAATTACTATAAACTAATCAATTACCTTTTTCACCTTAAACATGTTTTCTTTTTAATTTTCTCTAACTAAGATCTCTCTTTTTTCAATTAAATCACGGCATTCTATTTAATAAAATTAAATAATAATTTTCTAAGTATTTATAATTAACCGATTACCTTTTTCAACTAAAATGTATCATCTTTTTAATATTTTCTAACTAAAATCACTTTTTTAGTAGAAATATCACGGATGACATTTATATAATTATTATCAAATCATCTCATTTAAAAATCTAAGCCTCCAAAATTCATATTTTAAAAAATATAATTCAAATTAATAAAAAAACATCATATAATATTAAAAGAAATCCGTGCATAACACGGGTTTTAAGCTAGTATATATTATAATGCCAGGAGACTGAAAATGCAACAAAAGTGTTTAAAATATTTTTCTTAAATTTACTATTTTGATTTTTTATTAAATTTCTTTTTCTTGCATTAAGTAACATATTGATTAGTCATTAATTACATTTATTAAATACATATTAAGTTTACTTCATATTATTTGCAAAAGATCAACAAAATTTACATATTAAATTTATTTCATATTATTTTTTATAAAAGATTAGCAAACTTTACTTGAGCATTATAATTACTATTTCAATAAAAAATATTAATTATATGTATTAATTAAGATAATTTTTATATATGTTGGCAACTTAAAATTGTTCACATTGCATCATTTTTATTCCATATTCAAGATCGTTGCAATTTCTTTTCGGACGATTGTAGAACAAACGATCTTAACTTCTCAAGTAATTTATGGAAGCCTAGAAGGATATAGATCATTCAGTTAAAATTTTGAATTTGTATTATACTAATAGATATTTTTACTTTTGCACATAATAAACTCAATCATTTTATGGGCCAATTAAATGGGAAAAAAAAGTTATACACATATTGTTTCATTTTATTTTGTCAAGATAAATTAATATTATAATTATATAAATTCTTATACTATTATTGAGCATGTATGTTATGAGAGGGATGTCAAGTTTAAAAAAAGTTATTTAGTTAAATTCAATATTTATAAATTTTTGTCGTAAAAATTACGTTCGTATTGTAATTGCTAATTTTTCATATTTATGATATGTTCATAATTATCAAAATTCTTGCTATATAATGAGATACCTATATTTAACCGTTAAAAGAATGGTGACCGTTAAATATTTAGTAAATAGATGATAACTGTTAGATCTAATAATAAGGAATATTTTATATTTAAATCCATCTTCTAAATATCCAAGGTTCGAATCCTGTCAACTACAAATTTACATTAAGATTTTATATTATTAATTAGTTTTAAACAATACATGTCATTTATTAAATAACTATCTATTTTAATAATAATTTTATTAATTAATATTACAAAGTAAAATTATATCCATAATAAATTATTATACTCTATTTTTGTTTAATCATATATTTTTAAAAATATTTAAAAGTAACCCATGCTTTGCACGGGCTATAAGCAGTATATTATAATTCTAGAAGATCAGAAATGCACCAGAAACGTTCAAAATATTTTTCTTGAATTTTCATTTTTTTGATTTTTTTATTAAATTTATTTTCTTGCTTTAAATATCTCTTAATGACATCTTAATTAGTCATTAATTACACCTATTAAACTGATATAAAATTTAATTTATTTTACATATTCAAAGAATTAGAAAACTGTATTTGAGCATATAATTATTATTTCAATATTATATATATATATATATATATATATATACATATATATATATATAATTATAATCATAATTATGTATTTTTAGATAAAATGATTACTGGAAATTATTTACATTGTGTTTTTTTTATTCCTATAAGACCACATTAATTTCTTTTTGAACAATTGTAGTAAAGATGACATTAACTTCTTAAACTATCTTTATTATGACTCATTGTGGAAATCGTAATAAATTATGAAAGTATATAGATCTTCGTTTAAAATCTGGAATTTGTATAAAAATATTACATGGATAAATTATATATGGGTTATGACCAAACCAATTAAATTGAACCAACCCAACTCGTTTAAAAATGTTATTCTATTTAATATTTATAATTTTTATCGGGAAGATTACGTTCGTATTATTATTGCTAATTTTTAATATTTATGATATTTTTAAGATTATCAAAATTTTAGATATATGATGAGGGTATTTTTTTTCAATTAATAATTCATGTAAATTATTTTAAATCTATTGTTTTTGGAAATTCTTATGATATTAATAAATTTATAAAAAAATAAAAATTATTTTATCTAACTTTAATAGTTTAAAATAAAAAATTTTAAACCGCGCGAAGCGCAGATAAATTGCTTAGTATATTATAATAGCAGGAGATCGGGTAGTTTTTCACTCAGAAGCTTCAAAATATTTTTCTTAATTTTTCAAATTTTTGATTTTTTTATTAAAATAATTTCTTTGCATTTAATATCATTTTAATTAATCATTAATTGTACCTATTATATATATATATATATTAATTGTACCTATTATATATATATATATATATATTAAATACACTTTATTTTAAATTTAATATAAAATTTTAGAAAATTTTATTGGAGCATTAAAATTATTTTATCACTATTAAATAATAATTATCTATATAAAAGTACAATTATTTCAAGGTAAAACGATAAGTGTTAGGAATAATTCATGAGTTGTGATGTTTAGAATAGAATAACTATATACTTCTTGTAATACCCTGATCTCATAAATGTTTAGCACTTAGTATAGGATGAACAAGTTATTCAGGAACTGTAGTGTTCAATCAGGAACTATGCGACTATATTTCAGGAACTATGGTCAGATCCTGATACGACAATTCAAATCTTGATGCTATGATCAAGTCCTGATGGAATGATCGGATCCTGATGATGATGTAATCCTGATGTCATTCTGGATGCTGCGGAAACTGGAAAGTGCTATAAAACAGGATCGATTGTTTTGAGAACAGAAAGAAGTGTGCATGAAGAAAAGAATCAAACTATTGGAGGAAACTATCAACTGGAAGACAGAGAATTACCACGTATTGATTATTACTTTATGTTATTAGTTGATAGGTAACATTATCAATACTCTCTTTATATCATTGTAATAACAGAATGATTTTTTGCGAACGTTGTGAGTATACGAGTGAACAAACAGAGAGAGATTTGTATTGAGAGCAGCTGCTAAAGATATCTGTACACCTTTGGTAGAGTTTGTAATTGATCTTATTAATACAAATAATTTGATTTATTCATTTGGTCTTGTTTATTTATTCGAGCAAAGGTCAGACATGATTACTAATACTTGTATTCAACCCCCTTCTACAAGTATATTCGGGCTAACAATTGGTATTAAAGCAGGTTGATTACGATTAATAAAAAAGATCTACAATCATGTCTGGTTACAAAGATGGTAATACCAAGATTCCTATGCTCAAGAAAAGCGAGTATACTCATTGGGAAGTGAAGATGTTCCATCACCTCGAGGCAACAGACCCTGATTATCTTGATAGGATAAGAGATGGACCTTTTGTTCCAACGAAGCTGTATCCTCATGAAACTGTTGAAGGAAAAATTACTCCAGAGTATACAGGAGGGAAGCTTAAATCTGAATGGACAGATAAGGACAAAGAGAACGTTCTTAAAGATGCTAAAGTGAGGAACATACTATTCAACAGTCTTGACTCTGTTCTCACTAACTATGTTCTCTCTTGTAAGACTGTTAAGGAGATATGGGACAATATGAAGGTTCACTGTGAAGGAACTAAACCTGTCAGGAAGAATATGAGGGCACTTCTCATACAACAGTATGAGTACTTTGAATCCAAGTCTGGTGAGACACTTACTGATACCTCTGATAGGTTTACAAAGCTCATCAATGAGATGGCCATGCATTACAAGTATTATGACTTAGAGGATATGAATTCAAAGTTCATGAAAGCCTTGCCTGATTTCTACAATGAGAAGATATCTGCCATTGAAGAAGTTAATGATCTGGATGAATTATCATTAGAGGCAGTCTATGGAAAACTGAGGGCTTATGAACTTGCTAAGCAGTAAAAGAAGAGCAGAAGTGAAGGAAAGATGAAAATTGTTGCACTTACTTCTCAACCTGAATCGGAGAAGCTTCCAGAAGAACAGCTGATTGAGCCTGTTGTGAAGATCACAAGGAAGAAGAAAAGCAAAGATGATTTTGAGTCAGAGACTACTAACATAGACTATGACAACAGTGATTCTGAATCAGATATGCATGACCTCTTTGCTATGTTTGCTAAATCTTTCAAGAAAGGAAGATTCAACAGGAGAAGATTTAGCAACCAGATTGTTTCCAAAGAAAGAAGTGAAGAAAGGTGACAAAGGCAAGAGTACAATTATCAATCTTGACAAGGCAATGATCAAGTGCTTCAATTGTAGCGAGCTTGGACACTTTGCTAGTGAGTGTAAGAAGCCTATGAATTCTGGAAAGGGCAATGCACTTATGGTCACACAGAAGGATTGGGCAGATTCCAGTGATTCTGAAGATGAATTGGATTATGACAACATTGCTTTGATGGCAAGTGCTTCAGACAAACCTGGTTCTCTAAAGAAAACTTCTTCATCTTCTGTTAAGGTATCAATTCACTCTCTTGATTCATTTGATAGCTTAGATTCTGATGATATTAGAACTATCCATGTTAAGTTCAAGAATCTTATGACTAATTTCAGAATTCTTACTAGTGAAAGAGATGATCTTAAAATTAATAATGATGAATTAGTTGGTAGAAATTACTTCTTAGAATCTGAGTTAGTTCAAATGGAACAGTATAGATTAAATTCTGAAAAGGCTAAGCATGGTTATGGTGTTATTCTTGAGGCTCATGACTTTGTCAGAAAAGAACTAGAGGAAGAGAAAGATAGGTTTGAATCATGGAACACCTCTTGTAAAAAGACTCATGACATTATTAACAATCAGATTTGGTAAGGTTAATGGCTTAGGTTTTAACAAGGATAAGAATGAAAATTCTGCAGCTATTGTCACTGATAATATAAAAGAAGAAGCTAGAACATCTAATTCTGAAGGTAAGAAGAAAGTTTCTGAACCTAAACATGTTAAGTTTGTTGATTCTAATGGTACCCCAGTTGTGTACAAGAGAATTAACAACAATAGTTCAGATGAGAAAGTGTTAGAAAAACCTAAGAATGTCAACATAGGCTTTCTGTCTAAGTCTCAGTTGAAACAGAGACCTGAAAGTCTTTCAGAGTCTCACAAGACCAAGAGAAATAGGAATGGAAAAGAAGGTATTAACAAAGGGAATAATTACAAGAATGTACATGATGCACCTAGGAAGAAATGCTATAAATGTGGTAATCATAATCATTTGGCCCTAGACTGCAATCAGAAACCTTCTTGGAAAACTGAGTCTAGATTCCCCAAGACTCAGAAAATTTAATACCAACCACAAAATGCTTGTTATCACTGTGGTAGTTTACTTCATTCCATTTATATGTGTAGAGAATATCATGAACTGTATTATGACTATTATTTCTTGAAATCTGAAACTCGCAGTTTGTGAAATCAAAGCCTAAGGTTGACTCTGATACAGGTAGCTTAAAAGTAAAATCTTCAAAGCCCGTTGTTTCAAAATCTAGTAAGAAAGGATCGAATCAAAGTTGGGTCCCAAAAATTTCTAACTAGTCACTTTTTGTTTGCAGGGCACAGGAAAGATGCATTCAATTATCTTGGATAGTGGATGCTCTGGACATATGACAGAAAAAAGTCCCTGCTTACAAAGTTTGAGAAGAAGGTTGGCCTAGTGATATCTTTTGGATATGGCAACAAAGGAGAAACTCTGGGATATGGCTAAATTGTTTTGGAGAATGTCATCATTGAAAATGTAGCACTAGTTGAAGGCTTGAAACATACACTTTTAAGCATAAGTCAACTAAGTGATAAAGGTTACCAATCAATCTTTGATAGTGAAGGATGCAAAATCTTGAATATGAAGAATGGGGACATTGTTCTAACTTTTTAGAGACATGGTAACATATATGAAGCCAGCTTGAGTGATACAACTAGAGGAGTTGTCAGATGTCTTTACAATAAGGCATCAAATGAAGAAAGCTGGAATTGGCACAAGAAACTCTCACATCTCAACTTCAATAAGCTTAATCATCTTGTTAAGCACAATCTAGTGAGAGGCCTACCTCAGGTGAAGTTTGTGCAAGATGGACTTTGTGATGCTTGTCATCTTGGTAAACAGAAAAGAACTACTTTCAAGAGCAAGACAAAAAATTCAATTACTGAACCATTTCACATGCTGCATCTTGATTTATTTGGTCCAGTAAACATTATGTCTATCAGCAAGAAAAGATATGCTCTAGTGATAGTAGATGATTACATAAGGTTCACATGGGCGTTCTTTCTCCACAAGAAAGATGAAGCTCCTCAGCAAATCATTGAACTTGTCAAGAATATTAAGAATAGCTTTAAGCACAAAGTCAAAGTACTAAGGAGTGACAATGGAACAGAATTCAAGAATTCTACCATGGAGGAGTATTGTGCAGACAATGGAATCTCTCAATAGTTTTCTGCACCTGGTACACCACAACAAAATGGTGTAGTTGAAAGAAAGAACAAAACTCTCATAGAGACAGCAAGAACCATGCTTGCAGATGCAAAGCTTCCAACCTACTTCTAGTCAAAAGCTATCAACACTGCACATTTCATTCAAAATTGCACCTTGGTGAATAGTTATGGAAAGACTCCCTATGAGATGATCAAAGGAAATAAGCCAAGTGTGAAATATTTTCACATCTTTGGATGCAAATTCTATGTCCTAAAAGTTCGTCCAGAACAACTTGGAAAATTTGAAGCTAAATCAGATGAAGCAATCTTTCTGGGATATTCTACGTCAAAGGCCTTCATAGTATATAATCTCGGAACTCACATTGTTATGGAATCAATTCATGTTGCATTTGATGACAAGAAATTTGGAATTCTACAAATTGATGAAAGTCATGACAAATTGGAATTTGAAAATTTTAAGAATTCTGAGATACTCTCCAGTGATGATGAAGATTCTCCAGTAGAAATCTCTACTACTTCTCACAGGAATGCTACTGTTGAGGGGGAGCAAATCAATCAAGTTGAACACAGTACCAGTCAGGAGCAGACCAACCATTCAGAGTCTACTCCATCAGGAACTGATCCTTCAGGGACTAATGAAGGGGGATCAGATAGTGGCAGCAGTATAGAATCTACTGATTCTACTGATCAAGGGGGAGCTTTTGAAGGAAATGAATATTCTTTTACAAGAGTTCCACTAACTTAGGGGGAGAATCTAGCAGGAGTAATCTACCACCTGTTAGAAAATGGACAAGGGATCATACCGAAGATTTAATTATTGGTGATCCAAATAGTGGTGTTTGAACTAGAAGATCAGTTCAAAATGAATGCTTGTATAGTTGTTTTCTCTCAAAGAATGAACCTAAGAAGGTAGAAGAAGCCTTATAGGATCCTGATTGGGTAATTGCAATGCAGGAAGAACTAAATGAGTTTGAGAGGAACAAAGTCTGGAAATTAGTACCAAGACCTAAAGATAGATCTATTGTTGGTGCAAAGTGGGTTTTCAAAAACAAGCTAGATGAATCTGGTATGATTGTGAGAAACAAGGCAAGATTGGTGGCCAAAGGATACTCTCAGGAGAAAGGAATTGACTATGATAAAACCTTTACCCCTGTAGAAAGATTGGAAGCAATCAGAATCTTTCTTGCATTTGCAGCTCATTCAAAATTCAAAGTATACCAGATGAATGTAAAGAGTGCTTTTCCAAATGGAAAACTTGATGAGGAATTATATGTGGAATAACCACCTGGTTTTGTTGATCCAAAGTTTCCAAATCATGTCTACAAACTTGACAAGGCACTCTATGGACTAAAGCAAGCACCAAGAGCATGGTATGAGACTTTGTCTAAATTTCTTCTTGAAAATGGCTTCACAAGAGGTACAATTGACAAAACTCTATTCTTTAGAAAGGTTAAAGGTGATATGCTCTTAGTTCAAGTTTATGTTGATGACATCATATTTGGTTCTACTAGTGAAAAGTTATGTGCTAAATTTAGCAAGCTTATGCAGTCTAAGTATCAGATGAGCATGATGGGTGAACTAAATTACTTTTTAGGCTTGCAGGTCAAACAGACTGAGAATGGTATTTTCATTAATCAGTCTAAGTATATCAAAGATCTTTTAAAAATGTTTGACATTCAAGACTGCTCTATTACAAAAACACCCATGGCAATAGCCACTAAGCTAGACTCTGATCCTAAGGGTAAGAGTGTTGATAATACTAGCTATAGAGGCATGATAGGCTCATTGTTGTATTTAACTACAAGTAGACCAGATATAATGTTTTCTACCTGTTTATGTGCTAGATTCCAAAGTGATCCTAAGGAATCTCATTTAATTGTTGTGAAGAGAATTTTTAGATATCTCAAGGGAACTCCAAATCTTGGTTTGTGGTATCCTAGAGAATCTTATTTCTCCCTAATTGGCTATTTAGACTCTGATTATGCAGGGTGTAAAATAGACAGGAAAAGTACTACAGGTACATGTCAATTCTTCGGAAACAGATTGATTTCTTGGGCAAGCAAGAAGTAGCAATCTACCTCAACCTCAACTGCAGAAGCTGAATACATTGTAGCAGGCAGTTGTTGTGCACAGCTCCTTTGGATAAGGAATCAGTTGATGGATTATGGTATGACACTTAGTAATATTCCTATGTTTTGTGATAATACTAGTGCTATTAAGATTGTAGAAAATCAAGTTCAACATTCAAGGACTAAGCACATTGATGTCAGGTATCATTTTATTAGAGAACATATTGAAAATGGTACTGTGGAACTTCATTTTGTTCCTACTGACAAACAGATTGCATATATCTTAACAAAACCACTTGATGAGAACACTTTCATTAGGTTGGTAAGTGAGTTAGGAATGTTAAATTTCTAGATATTTAACATCTGCAAAAGTAGCAAGGTATGATGTTTCAGCTTATAGACTTGATATTACTGTTCCTTTAGCTGTAACACGTTACTTTAATAAATTGAAGTATGATAGACTTTTGATGATTATCAGGATCAGGATTACAATCAGGATGCTGACATCATCAAGATTGTAACGTCAGTATCAGGATTTTGAAAATTTTTAGTCTGTGACTTAATACTTCAAATCTTGAAGTTCATTGTTCTTGTGATCTAATTCTGAGAATTGTTAGGTCTAGGCTTGTTAGTTTTTAACACATGCATACTGTCAATTTATACTCTATTTAGTTCTTGCTAATAAACACACAATAGACAAGTAGATAATAAGAAAATTTTTAATTTCAATAATCAAAGGCATTTACATACATGGAATGGAAATACAAATATGTTCTTTTTGTATAATCTCTAATGCTAACATTGTTCTTGTCTAATGTTGTGGCTGCTGGCACTTGTCTCTTCCAAGAATCCTCCATAATCAACTCAAGGAAGAAGCGCATGCCAAAATCCATTTGGGGGATGCGAGATCAACCATCTGTGTAATAACCCTGATTTTTGTACTACTATTGACAAGACCCGGATGAATAGTAATTCCGGTATGTAAGATAAACGAACCCTAACCATGATTATGAAATGGAAATTCGAGAATTTTAATTCCATATTAAGATTATATAAGTGAAATGAGTGTATGTAAACGCCGTCGGAAATCAGAAAATCCTGCTTTGTTAATAACTTACGATTTTTTTTGAGAAAGCAAAAAATACGAAAACCGTGACATGACCAAAGGAATCCGTAAGCATAGAAATTATATGGAATGAGTATTAGGGTGAGGATTGGTGGAGTGAAGAACACTTGAAAGGATTTATACACAAAGAAATATTTCATGGATTTATAACTAGTATGCATGGAAATTAAGGAATAAAAATTTTGAAAATAAATAAGGTGACAAGTGCCATGCAAATGCTAGTTAATTACATGCAAGGTGGTGACTACAAGAAGTAACCAAGCCAACTAGAAGCCAACTAGGTGGTTAGGAAATTAGTTAGAAATAAACTAAATAGTTAGAAACCAACCAAGTAGTTAGTGACATGGTTCCACATTTTGTGGATCACCAAGTGTTAAGGTCAAGTATTAGGCATGGGTACAAGCTAAAAAGGCTACTAATATATACATATATATCATACACACCATGAGATAGCATTAGACTCCAAAAATATCAAGCAAGAAACCACTCCACTCTCTGTCCTACCATTCGGCCGAGAACTTCCAAGGGGGGGAAATTGGAAAAATTTTCTCCCACTTCCACCCACTCAATAATCATAAAAATTTAACCCAAGTTTCTTCAAGGTGATACTAAGGTATGATAAAAATTTCAGAATATTTCTTGAGGTCTAACCTAGTTAAATAAATTCCCAAAGTTCATGTTTGAATAGTAAACTTATGTAAAAACTTTGTGTAATCTTTAAGATTAAGGTAGATCAAGACCAACCAAGGCTAGATTGTGGTGTATTGAGCTTCAACAAGACTTCTCAAGCTTCAAGAAGGTAATAAAATCTTAACCAAGCTTTGATACTGATAAGTGGATTTCATATCCACTTGGATCACTTCATTTCGGCTTAAATTGATTCACTTGGCCTCAAGTTTGTTGTAGTTTTCATGTGTTTTGTTTAAGTGTGCAAGTTTGAAAGAATGTCAAAAAGGGTTGATATTTCTGTTAATTTTGGAGTTGAATTCAAGCTTAAGTATGAAGAATGGAGCCTGGTTTTGAGCCACCATGAGATTCCAAGTTAAGAGAATTGAAGATGGAAACATTTACAAAAAGAACGGAAGGAAAAGAAGAAGAAACGAGAAATAATGCAGAAAATAGCAAGCCGGCAGGAATCAGCCAGGCAGTCTGCGCCAAAATGGGGCAGACTGCGCCAAAATTGTCTAAAACAGAATGAAGCCGCGCAGGGTGCACCAGTTTCGCTGGAAAATTCCTGTTTTCCCCCTATTCGAATCTAATTATATTTTTGGCATTTCCTTGTACCAAAACCGACTTCTAATTGTATTGTAGGATATTTTTCTTACTTGGCAAGATATCTAGGGCTATAAAAACACATTCTACCATTGTAATTTGTATCGTTACATATCATAACTTAGATTTGCAAGGGAGAAAAGGGGAGAAAGATTCAACGCTCGTGGCAAGCAACGGATCTAGATCTACTTCATCTTTTGTATTCTTTTATTAGGCGCTATTTTGGATTCTAGATTTGTTTTCTCAACTCTTTGTTCTATTAATATTACTACTTTCATTCATATCTTGTTTTATATCATGTTTTCATCAAATCCCATGGTAACGAACGGTTCAATTATGAACTAATCAATGTCATGGGATTCTAATGGATTTATCTATGTAGCTTAGCAGTTTGATTGCTTTAAAGATTTATGTGTGGTGAATTCTTGATATCCTCGTATGGTTGTCATTCATGTGTTTAGATGCGTCGCGAACATCTAATTTGTTAATCTCTTCTGAAACGAGAGTGGATCTTGAGATTTAGAACTTGCCATGCTAGCATAGGATAGGTTGATGTTTTAACATCATGATTTGTATCGTAAATAGAGATATTGTGCTGCCCTATGTGATCTTAATGGATGACTTGTGCTTAAACCGTTATGTTTTCAAATCTTACAGAGATATAGGGTTTAAACATAATTGGTGTCTATTCATCTTCTATCTCTTTTGTGGATGTATGTTTAGTTTGGTATTCGTATACTCAGAAGTAACGTGTACTTGTTCCGTGTTGTCTGGTCAGATATCAAAACCATCATATGTATTGATTAAAGACGTCAACTCTAAGCGAAGTATTTAATGATGTTAGGATTCCATGTTACTCTTGTATAAGTAATTCGATTCCAATTCTCATTAGTTAGTTAATTCTTAGTTATTAATTTACTTCTTAGTTAATTTAGTTAATTAAACCCAAATTTGATAATTGTCTTAGCAGTGAACAAAAACCATACATTGTTGCATAGGTACATGAACTGAATTGAACCTAAACCAGATCTCTGTAGGAACGAACTCAACTTTATTCTATAGTACTTATGACCGCGTATACTTGCGTGATATTGTGCTAACAAGTTTTTGGCGCCGCTGCCGGGGATCATCGGTGTTTTATTTTAGTTTATGTGCTTGTCATCAGTGGTCGTTAAAGTTCACTGACTCGGATTAGTTACTTACTTATCTTGTTTAGTTCGGTGTGTTTCAGGTACTTGAGTGTTTGAAAATGGCAGGTGAGGAGTTGCCATGGTGGGCATATTCGTGGACATTCATGCCTCAGCAATGTGAGCAATGTTTGGGCGTTCATGAGACCTCACAATATTGTTACTACGAAGGAGTTGATCCATATGTCACTTATGAGGAACAACCATATTTTCAATACCATCCTCAACAGTACCAACAAGATGTTCCAAATATGTCATATTTCTTTGGTAGTGAAGAGTTTCAACATCAGCAACCTACTCCTACTTTTCAGTGAGATGAGGTTGATGTTATGGAGGAGATTAAGATGCTTGCAAAGAGTAATGAGGGGTCTATCAAATCATTGGAGACACTAGTTGCTCAAGTTTTGAGTGCCTTGGAACAAAAGAAACAGCAATTCATACTAGAGGCAATTCCAGAAAATAACGGTGACTTGGAGCAAGGTAGTGCATGCATAATTGAGGAAGACAAATTCCAAGGTAAGGTGAGCGTTCACAAGCCATGTGAGGAATTTGATCATGCTAGTATGGTGGATGATTTGGAAAGGGCACTATTTGGGACAGACACTGGTGAGCTACACAAATTTCAAGAATTGGTATGTGCGTACCAAGAGGCTGATGACCATGGGAAAGATGCAGGTCTTCTACTTGTCTGAGAGTATAAAGATGAAGGTAGCGCATTAGATCTAATGGAGGAAGTTCTCTTTAAGGAACCAAAGGCTTCAACAACTTACATTTACCCTCCTCCATTATATTCAAGCGAAGCCCGCGAATGTGTGTTGTTCTACAAATTGACAGATTTTGGGTTAACCGATGAAGGCATTGGAATAGGACATAGTTGTTATACGAATAGGCCAAGCGAGGAGAAGAGGCAGAAAGTGTGCCGTCGTGATGACGATGAAGTCTCACAAAGAGATGACCAGGCAAACTATTATCATCCTTAATGGAGGCTTGGACGTAGTCAAGCTAATTGACTCTAAACAAGCGCTTCGTGGGAGGTAACCCATATGTTAGGATGTAGTAGTGTGTCATTGTGTTCATATAGATATCATATTTTGCATGCGTAGTGTAATTCATGCATGTTTGTTCGTGTTATTTATGTTTGTTTCATGTACGCATGTTTGTTCGTGTTATTTATGTTTGCTTCATGTAGGACATTCTGTTTATTTTTGTTTTACCATGTGAGTTCATTCTAATTGCATTTGCATATCAAGCATATTTCATGATCCCTTAGAATGAGCTGATTCTGATTGGTAGGTGGATGTTTAATTGAGTGTGATTAATGATGAATAGAGGGTTGATCTATAGTTCCTATGAAATTGACTTGCATGCTTCAGAAACAAAATTTTTACACAGTCTCATCGTTTGCTTTTGGCTAGGTTGAGGTTATGCTTGTTTGGTTGTTTTAGATTTAATCACTTGATTATATTTAGAATTTCCGTTATTCCCTTGATAGCGTAGGGACACTAAAGTCTAAGTTTGGGGGAAAACAGGAATTTCATGCTTAATTGTAAATAATTGTCAATAATGGCTAGGCGTCAAATGGCTAGTAGCCGGCTCATATTTATATGAGTAGTCTAGGGTTGGAAATGAGAATTCTCATTCCAGATTGCATATAAAAAAATCATAAAAAAATAAATAAAAAAGAAAAAAAAAGAAAGAAAAAAAAAGAGTCATGTAAATAGTTTAAATGCAAATTAACCAGGGTGAGCTCTTTAATACTCGAGCTATTAAGTTCGCGGGGACTTTGTGCCTAGTGACCTAAGGCTTTTATAGTCTGGGATTCACTAACCTAACGCTCGCTACATGGGTATTATTGTATAAACCTTTTGGGGTCTCATCCATTGCACGGTTAAATAAGCATGCTTGTATATTATGTGTCGTAGTTGTCGGTAATAAAGCATGAATTCCTGGCTAACTTGAATAAGGATGGAGGTGTTCCTAGGTTATGAAGTGTCTACAGTCTATTCTATTTATAAACTTGTGATTGTCTTGGCGAAGAATGAGTATGGTTTTGATCTAGTTTTGAGAGTATTTCTGATGAGCATTGCACATACACACACATTTCTGTCATGTATTGTTAGTATACGGGGACTTAGTCGAGCTCTATTTGGATTTATTTGCATTCTTTGAGATATTTGCTTGCTAGTTGGTTTTGGTTAGTTTGAAGGGGATCTTTGCATTTTTATATTAGTTGCATTCATGCATTGCATTGCATTGGATTTTGTAGGTATATTCACTATAGGCCCTCACGAGACCTTACTCGTCAACTAGGGCTGCCTAGGGGTTTAAAGGGCTTGTTGCATATGCCAAATGCAACCGTGATCACCTACGGAAGTGGTACTAGTTAGTTTTAGCTGTTTATGCTTGAGGACAAGCATCGGTTTAAGTTTGGGGGTGTGATAACTGGATTTCATATATACTTGGATCGCTTTATTTCGGCTTAAATTGATTCACTTGGCCTGAAGTTTGTTGTAGTTTTGATGTGTTTTGTTTAAGTGTGCAGGTTTGCAAGAATGTCGAAAAGGGTTGATATTTCTGTTAATTTTGGAGTTAAATTCAAGCTTAAGTATGAAGAATGGAGTCTGGTTTTGAGCCACCATGAGACTCCAAGTTAAGAGAATTGAAGATGGAAGCATTTCCAAAAAGAACGGAAGGAAAAGAAGAAGAAACGAAGAAATAATGCAGAAAATAGCAAGCCGGCAGGAATCAGCCAGGCAGTTTGCGCCAAAATGGGGCAGACTGCGCCAGAATTGTCTGAAACAGAATGAAGCCGCGCAGGGTGCGCCAGTTTCGCTGGAAAATTCCTGTTTTGCCCCTATTCGAATTCTAATTGTATTTTTGGTATTTCCTTATACCAAAACCGACTTCTAATTGTATTGTATGATATTTTTCTTACTTGGCAAGATATCTAGGGCTATAAAAACACATCCTACCATTGTAATTTGTATCGTTACATATCATAACTTAGATTTGCAAGGGAGAAAAGGGGAGAAAGATTCAACGCTCGTGGCAAGCAACGGATCTAGATCTACTTCATCTTTTGTATTCTTTTCTTAGGCGCTATTTTGGATTCTAGATTTGTTTTCTCAATTCTTTGTTCTATTAATATTACTACTTTCATTCATATCTTATTTTATATCATGTTTTCATCAAATCCCATGGTGACGAACGGTTCAATTATGAACTAATCGTTGTCATAGGATTCTAATGGATTTATCTATGTAGCTTAATAGTTTGATTGCTTTAAAGATTTATGTGTGGTGAATTCTTGATATCCTCGTATGGTTGTGATTCATGTGTTTAGATGCGTCGCGAACATCTAATTTGTTAATCTCTTGCAAAACGAGAGTGGATCTTGAGATTTAGAACTTGCCATGCTAGCATAGGATAGGTTGATGTTTTAACATCATGATTTGTAGCGTAAATAGAGATATTATGCTGCCCTATGTGATCTTAATGGATGACTTGTGCTTAAACCGTTATGTTTTCAAATCTTATAGAGATATAGGGTTTAAACATAATTGGTGTCTATTCATCTTCTATCTCTTTTGTGGATGTATGTTTAGTTTGGTATTCGTATACTCAGAAGTAACGAGTACTTGTTCCGTGTTGTCTGGTCAGATATCAAAACCATAATATGTATTGGTTAAAGGCGTTAACTCTAAGCGAAGTATTTAATGAAGTTAGGATTCCATGTTACTCTTGTAGAAGTAATTCGATTCCAATTCCCGTTAGTTAGTTAATTCTTAGTTGTTAATTTACTTCTTAGTTAATTTAGTTAATTAAACCAAAATTTGTTAATTGTCTTAGCAGTGAACAAAAACCATACATTATTGCATAGGTACATGAACTGAATTGAACCTAAACCAGATCTCCGTGGGAACGAACTCAACTTTATTCTATATTACTTGTGACCGCGTATACTTGCGTGATATTGTGTTAACAGATATCTTTGAGTATTAGGAGATCTTGTTAAGGATGTTATGTATTAAGTGGTTTAAGTGATTGTAGTGGTTAAAAGGTTTTGATTTTATGAAAAATCTTGGATCTTGGCAAAATAAAGATACCACTGGACTTTAAGACATGTGATGATGATATATTGATGTTGTGGCTGGTTGGTTGCATTGGTGATGTATTTGGAGTATACGAAATTTTGGAATAATCGTTATATAGCCGTTATAATGCCAAATTTTTGTTAGAACTTTTGTGTAGAGAATCACGAATTATTAAAGTGTTATTTTTGAGCTAAACTAACTGGAAACATGAAGATAATGTCTTATAGTTTACATGAGAATTTGAATCACCTAAAAACGATTTACGGTTTAGGAATTACGCTCGATTTAGTAAAATCGGTTAAAACGAACGAATCGCGCACAACCACTGACTTTGAAGTAAAATTCGGACCACTTGTAAAATGTGAAGAATTATGAAAATTTTATCACATTTAGTTCTTGCAGTAGAGAGGGCTGTCGAAAAAGAATTAAGGCAAAACTTGAATTTTCCAATGTTATAAAAATCTTGAAGTCCAAACTGCGCAATAGAATTTCCAGCAGAAAAGAGCATTGTTTAAAGACTTGGTTAAGGACCTAATGAGAACCCTTTAGTTATGAAAAATTTACATATGGACTTTTATTCAGTGGAAAAAGCATGAGAAAAAGAATTACGTAAAAGAATTATTTGTCAATTTTATAAAAATGTTCGAGCGAAAGTTGTGCGATTGAATAACACTTTTAGGGGGCGAGTGAAAGAAAATCAAACGAAACCAAAACTCGACCCGAATAAAATTGGTAATTTTAATTCGGACAAGGAATGATACCATGAGTATATAATTACCACGTATATACAAAGAACCCTCTAAGGGAATTAATTTATTATAGGAACGTAGGTTAAATGATTCGAACACGAAACTAACCCTAGCGTTTCCTTGTTGATTATAGATCATCACCCTAGCACGTACGTATTCACCTCACCGACTCAGCCAGGCAAGTATTCTATATTCAAACTTTAAGTATGCTCAAAACTGTTGTTGTTGTGATATAAATACATGCACTGTTTTATATATGTATCTTGCGAGAAAACTTATAAATGCATGCATGATTTTCTGAAAGTACTTGAAATGTTTACATGAATATATATGTGCACCCCAATGGCTTTTATGTATATACATATGGTGTTGATTAAGGCTCAGGTAGAGTGATTCTACTTTTGGTATAAGTCGGGAGTCGGAGTATTTTATGTAAAACCCGGTAACCCCGGAGTCAGATATTTTCGATAATCAAATAAATTCCGAATTTAAAATTTATAAATATCGGAATTATTTAATTTGAATTATTTAATAAATATGGTTTAAATATTTATTAATTAAATGAATATTAATTTAAATATTCATTTAAGATTAATTTATTAATTATTTAATTAATGATTAATGATTTATTTATTTAATAATTAATTATTAGTTAATGATTTATTTAATTAATAATTAATTATGAATTTATTTTTAATATTTAAAAATGATTTAAATATTCTAAAATTATTTAAAATCTGTTTGGCCTTTTTAAAAATTATTTAAGGCCTTTAAAAATTATTTTAAATATTTTCTGGCCTTTAGAAAAATATTCAGGGGTTCTCAAATATTTTTACAATTAACTATACTTCGTAAATACCACCCCAACGGTTTGCGAACTTATCAAAACTTGAGAACCCAAAGTTTTGGGAGTACTTAAAAATATTTTCTCCCTTCGCTACAAACTGAAGCGTGATCATTATAGTGACCTTGTCTCATCAAGGAGGGCCAGGTTTAAAAGTTTTTAAGAAAAACTCTGAATAACTCCCACACTGATTTGAAAAAAATTCCCTGAGTAAAGAGAATCAGTTGACGAGGGTCAACTTGTGAAATGAATATGCTTCCATGTTTTCTTTCGGAAGTGATGATTTGAAAAAGATTTCAAAGCTGGTTTAATGGCTCTGGGACTGGAGTGTGTTTAGGTGTAAGAGGCTTGCAGGTAGGCAGGTCCATCCAGTTATACATATATCGAAGTATTAGAGACCCGCAGGTAGGGGAGCCCATCAAGATATATGTACAAGTGTAAGAGGCTCGCAGGTAGGCGAGTCCATCAATAGACCCACAGATGGTCGGGCCACGGCCTCCTTAGTAGGTACGTCACCCGCCTACTAGTAGCGAAGTATGGTTTTATGCGGTACAATGGCTGATCACCTTGTATCGTGGTGCTCCGGTATAGTCCCCACTTTCCAATTGGAATTGTGCTGCAACACTGTACTGAAGGCCCAGGTGCGCCAGTACCGATAGTGTTGTCAGTGTTGAACTCATCCAGAAAAGATTTTGAAAACCAGAACGCTCTTGATTTGAAAACTGATTGTTGTAATAACTACTGTTATTAAAAGAGGAATGTTACGATATCATCCCGTTTTCAAATGAAATAAAGAAAGTATCTTTACAGTACTATTATTATCTTGCTGGGCAATTATGCTCACACTTGTTTTTCTATATATATAACAAACAACAACAGGTAAGCATGGCAAGGACCATCAGACTGCCAGGAAGCGCGTGGGAAATGCGCAGCTATTCCGTAGGTTGTTCGGACCCCATCTACCTCAGGTGAGAGGACTTAGTAGGATAGGCTACCAGCTCAGACTGGTTAGGTTTTTATACAAGTATGACTTGTGTAAGATTTTGAGAAACAGGAAACTATCCCGCCTCTACCATCACCTCAAGTAGCAACTTTTATTGATCTTAAGACTTCTCTAAATAAAATATTTGGGTCTGTAATAATTTAATATTCTGGATTGTATGAACACCCTAAGTATCATTTTGCTTTCGCTCTAAGCCTATAACTTGTGATGGATGTTATTGTCTTAGGGGTCATTTCCAACCTAGAATGTGTATGATAGGTAAAATGATTAATAAACGGGAATGGTAATTGGTAAAATTGGAATCTAGACTGGCGTAGCAACCTGGATCACTGACCCCGGATCTAGGGGTGTTACAATCTTCTTTTGAGTTCCTTCTTTGAGCAATTTCAAATGATAATCCTAAGCATCTTTTAGCCCCACGTTTATTGAGCAAGAATGACAGGAAGAGGAACGAAGACTCGACATCCTCCAGGAGAAGGGTCATAATCATTATCCCTCTTTCTCTTTCCCGCCTGGATTTTGCATGTAGGAGCATGAGGCATTGCATCTCCATTAAAATCCTCCTGTGCTCCTTCTTTAAGCTCTTCATCTTCATTATTTTCAGAGTCAATACGAGGGTTATAAACGGTGTTTGGATCGATTCCGGCCATATCTAGTGCTAGGAGGAAATTCATCTCCTTAAAGAGATAGTCTAGTTGCTCCTGATCGTCAAGAGCACTGTACTCCTCAGAAGAAATGAACCCGAAGTTTGGATTCATATGGATATTTGGGTTGAAAGCCATTGTGTTTGGAAAGGTTTTGATTTTTCAAAGAAAACTTGAAGAGGTTTTTGGAATGGAGAATATCATGAGACGTTAGGTTATTATATAGAAAGACGTGAAAAGTCGAACAGTCTTTTGGAGATTAGCAACGTAGCTAGTCATTATTACTACGCGTGACTGTATTTCTTGTATTTTCAAGAAATATTAAACGTATCTAACCAAATTATTTTGTTCGAGATTGATGTTTTTCTTTTTCAGAAAAAGCAAAATGCCACGTGTGAAGCTCCATTTCCTTGTCTCTGGAATTAGGATGAGATTGATCAGGAATTAAAATGTGATCACATCAGGATTTGTTATCATAGAATTTGGAAACCACATCAGGACTCGTGGTTATCAGGATGAGAATATCACATCAGGATAAGGAAGCTGATCAGTATTGAATCTCGATATTTATTATTCTGATACCCTGATTTATTTAAGTCAATTTCAATTTTGGATTTTATCCTCCAAAAATCATGGGTAATTACATTTTTCAGGGACTGCCACCTGTCAACCTACATGTAAACGTAGGTTAGTGGACTACCCAAATCAATAGCTTTCAAGTTTTGTGACTTCGATTTCATGACGAACAATCATGTTAACGCAATCACAAACAAGAAAGGGGTGTCAACTGCTTTTCACCCAGTTATGGACTTTATGGTGAATGGACCATTAAGTTATGCATTGACAACATCTTCACAGATTAATCAAGCTGCTATTTCACAAGCTTGGGAGAATGCTAAGGTAGTTGATTCTATTCAGGATCAACCAGGTAAGATTGTTCTAAACATAGGACAAGATTCTTTTGATATTACTGAATCTGTTGTTAATTCAGTACTTCACTTACTTGTTAATGTGAATTATGAGAATATACCATCTGATAATGACATAAGAACTATGTTATCTGCATTAGGTTATAGTGGACCATTTGATAACATGAGCCAGTTAAAGAAACCCTTTCTTAGAAAGGAATGGTCATTCTTCTTTGACCAACTTGCTAAATGTTTTACTGGTAAATGTAGCTCATTTGAACAAATTACTGCTGTTACCTCACACATTGGATATAGCTTGCTATATAACAGAGTAATTAACATTTGTCATATCATTTTGAGTCAGATGAGTATCAAACTTGGGTGAAGAGATCAAGGTAGGAATATGGTTTATTATCACAAATTTATGTAACTGTTTATTAACCATTTCATTCCTAATGTTGAAGCTAGATTTGGTACACAACACTATGTTCCTTCTTACATACAGAAAAAGAGAATTTTCTCTAACATTACAAAGAAGGACGGTGAAAAGAATCTAGATGAGATACCTGCAATTCACTATCCACATCATCTTTAGGTACTTCTTACAATTTATTTTCCTACTATCTATAATTCTTCTTTCTTTGGTGGTGAAATGACTCAGGAACCTCATTTGGTGGAGAACCTCCCTATGTCTACCCAAGTAACCCCACTCACCACAGTCTCTGAAACAATTCTAAAACCAAATCTTGAACCACAGCCTATTGTTTCAAAGAAACCAACCTCTAGTGTTTCTCAAAAGGCACCAGTTGTAAAGAAGAGAAGATTTGTTGTTTCTTTAAGTAGTTCAAGTAGTTCTAGTGAAGATGATGATAATATACCTCTTGCTGAGAGAGCAGAATTGAAGGCTGCAATTCAACTTTCTAAGCTAGGAGAAAGAGGTGAGGGACCTAGTCACAGCCAGGCTACAGTCTCACAAAAGAATGTAGTTCTTAAAAAGGGAAAACAGTTACTAGGTACAGCCTCTCAAAAGGCTGTGTCTATTGAAAAAAAATCTCAACCCAAGATCACTATTGAGTCTGCACCTCTTGAGTTTTCTCAAGGTAAATCTGTTGCTCACTATACCAGGAGAAAAAGGAGAAAGATTCATTTATCACCTACACACAGAGTCTAGTCCAACTAACATTCTACAGGTCTCTAAAAATGAAGCTGTATCCAAGTCAGCAAGTGACAAGAGATGCCTTGATATTGATTTTTTTTAGGAAACCACATTGACATACAGAATGGCTATGAAGGTTATTTCTATAAAAGTTAAGCTTTCTAGGCCTGTTCAAGATTTTCTGATTGAAAGAGTTCCAAAACTCTCATTTCCTGAAGAATATGGGCTTCTATATCAACGATTTGATCTTATGAAGATGCCCTTTTATCTGTCAATCAGAAAGGAATTACACAAGACATTTGGACTTATAAAGCATGGTGCACTTCAAACACTTAACACATATCTCTTTCATAAAGACTATATTGTTGAAGATGCTTCTGCACAAAGTGAACAAAAGGAGGTAGTAGATAGTTGAAAGCAATCAATAGGAGATACTATTGCACTAGTGGTGGATAGTAGGATAGATCAGATCACAGTCACTACAACACAAGAACCATCTAGTCAGAGGTTGGATGACTCAGGAAGTGTGATGTCTGATGCTGAAAGGTCTTCTGTGATGACTGAAACTGCAAGTGAGATACCCTATGATACGGGAGGAATGACTTTGATTAATTTTTTTTGAAGATCGAACAAATATTGTTCAGTCAGAGTCTATCCACCTTGAGGGTGCAACAAACAACACTTAAATATGGTGACACACAGGCTCTAGTGCCTAATGAAGTCTTACTGAAGGCATCAGTATCTAGTGTAGATCCTGATAGTGGTATACTGGAGCCTCTAGTCTCTGAAAAGACAGTAGATGTTTGTAAGGGTTCAGAGATTATAGCAGCTCACTCCATGGAGAAAACATCAAGCCCCTTGCCATATGAGGAACCCTCTCTCCATGTGAGTTCAGGTATAACAACTTCTCCTAACCCCTATTTTTTTTTGTAAATCATGAGAGCACATTTCCAAATTTGAGGGAATACTTGAAAATATGGACTTAGATACAAAACAGAGAGGCTGGCTCCTGACCAGGCAAAATCAGAGGTAGAACGAGTGATGACTTTAGATAGTCAAAGTGAGAATGAGTGTCTGGATGACCAACTCCAGAGTGAGGGAGAGAAAACTAGGATACAATCTTTTGATTTCTGGGATCAGGATTTTCCTGATTCTTGGTCTGAGAATCTTGGAATGGGTGCTGGTACATATTCTTTTATCAAAATGTATGAGAAACATGACTTAGCCAAGCATAATTCTAAACCTGAAGTTAGAGCTCAACAATATCAACAAAGGTTTTTGGATGCTACTAATCGAAGAAGTGAAAGGCAAAGGGAATCACGTTCTCAGGCAGTACCAGGAGATTTACCTAAGGATCCTAGTGTCCCTTTGTATGCGCAACCAATCTCAGCTACGATTGAGACACCTGTAGGAGCTGATAACTCAGTTGAGGAGTCAGAGACTGTGGCTGTTAGCACACAGAATACTGGTGAAGGTCAGGATATCGGTGAAATTGGATAAACAGCTATGACATCTTCTACTTCAGTTGCTGATCATCAAGTTGTTGTTGTAAGTCATTCTACTCAAGTACCTTTACTTGAATATCATTCTACATCTGTAGTTCATGATTCACAGGAAACATCATCTGCAAAGATAACAGAACCTACATTTGGTGATCATGTTTATGATTCGTCTGATACTGGCTCTGAAGAGAAGAAAGTTATCACTTATTGGGATCAGTAGTTTTCTAAGACTGATATTGAGTTTGCTGGTAGTCAATTTACTGATGATTTTGAATCTTTCACTTTTGTTAAGCACATTGGTCAAGTTGAACATTTTAGAGCTCAGAATAAACTGGAATTCTTTAGCAAGTATGGTATTTATCCAGATGAAGTTTCAGATCCTACAGCTTTAGCTCATACAAAAGATCTTGCAGAATTTAATTATCAATCTGAGCTTTCTGCTGGTGATTCAAAACTTAAGGATGCTGATATTTCTTTTGTACACCAGTCTATTCCGGATCTAGCTACTAAATTCGCAGGACTTGATAATGTTATTCAACTTTCCAATGCTGCTTTACATCTTGTAGCTTCCAACATTGAAGATCAACAATGTTCACAGAAGAGAGCTATTGAGAATATTCAAAGTTCTCAGTCTGATGTTAATCGTCGACTTCAAGTTTTAGAAGAAAACCAAGCCACTATCATGGATGATCAGGTTGTTTTGATGAATCCTATTTGTTCTCTATCTGCAACTCTTGGTGTTGCTGATGTCAAAAAGGGGGAGAAATATGGGGAGATTAAAACAATTAAAAGAAATCAAACTACTGGGATAGGTATCAGAGATTCTTACAATGCTGATGCTACTAAGGACAGTACTGATAAAGGTGATGATGGAGGTAGTGGTGGTTCAGGATTTGGAGGTGAAAAAGACACAGACAATGTTACTGGTAGATCTAGTTTTTCTGGATCTAAAGGAAAACAAGTGAAAAGCTAAACCAGTCAGAGTCTATATATCAAAGTAAGTACCAGATACTTGATCAATTTTCTACAGGAATAAGATTGAGTAATGGAGGTACTTGTTTGACTTTACTTCATGTGTATTCTATTCTAATTGCATTGTTAGAGGTTTTGACATCAACAACTCAAATTTATGCTTCACATTATAAAGCATAAATAGGGGGAGTTTGTTAGGAATAATTCATGAGTTGTGATGTTTAGAATAGAATAACTATATACTTCTTGTAATACCCTAATCTTATAAAGGGTTTAGCACTTAGTATAGAATGAACAAGTTATTCAGGAACTGCAGAACTGTGAATAGTGTTCAATCAGGAACTATGCGTCACGGACTATGTGCCTGTTTGGATAGACTTATTATAAGTCCTTATGGACTTATTTTCCGGTAAAAATTTCATATTTTGATAATTTCTTTTTATACAAGTATTTAATGTATGTTTGAGATTCAATAAGTTGCAAAAAAAGTTACTTTTTCAGGAAAAAAGTTAGGAATTTCTAACTTTGTCTTAAAATAAGTTGACTTATTCTGGAAATAAGTTCCCCCAAACACCCTCATTCAGGAACTATGGTCAGATCCTGATACGATAATTCGAATCCTGATGCTATGATCAAGTCCTGATGGAATGATCAAATTTTAATGATGATGTAATCCTGATGTCATTCTGGATGTTGCGGAAACTGGAAAGTGCTATAAAATAGGTTCGGTTGCTTTGAGAATAGAAAGAAGTGTGCATGAAGAAAAGAATCAAACTATTGGAGGAAACTATCAACTGGAAGACAGATAATAACCATGTATTGATTGTTACTTTATGTTATTAGTTGATAGGTAGCATTATAAATACTCTTTCTATATCATTGTAATAACAGAGTGATTTTTTGTGAACGTTGTGAGTATACGAGTGAACAAACAGAGAGAGATTTGTATTGAAAGCAGCTGCTAAAGGTATCTGTACACCTTTGGTAGAGTTTGTATATCTTATTAATACAAACAGTTTGATTTATTCATTTGTTCTTGTTTATTTATTCGAGCAAAGGTCAGAAACGATTACTAATACTTGTATTCAACCCCCTTCTACAAGTATATTCAGGCTAACAATAAGTTATAATTATTTATATCATCCATTTCTAATCCTCATTGAAGATTACTGCAAATTTTATTATATTCTACGGGAATAAATTAATATTCTAACTAAACGCATTCTTATACTATTACTAGTCAATTAATTATGCATGTATGTTATGTGACGGGCACTGACGTTTAAGAATATTAATTAGTTACATTTAATATTTTTAAATTTTGTTATAAAAATTATGTTGACATTGTTATTTCGTATGAAAAAAGTAAGAGGCCTTTATGGAGTTGATGAAGTTGATAATATGTTAGAGGATATTCATTTTGTTTATAAAATTAATTTTGAACAACTTAGTGTTTATTCAGATTCCAATAATTTTCAAATTCATTTTTATTTGTTAATAAATTGGAGATAAAAAATAATTACATGTACATATTTATTATAAAATTTAATATAAGAGTATTATTAAGCGAGTACCATTTTAAAAATGTGTCCATAAATTCAAATTTAATATTACATACAAACAATTCTTATAATGCTTAAAAAGATTATTCAAATTAAGAGATACGAGTGTTGGATCATTCCAAAAAGTATGAAACATGACTTACAAAATGCATTTGAATTATGCTTTGTTTGTCATACAACTAAATTTATCGACAAGTTTAGTCAATCACACCTCTCATCATATTTACGTTATGCTTCTTTTCATCATACAATCAAATTTATGAACAAACTAAGCAATCACATCTCTCATAATGTAATCGACAATGAAAAACATTCAAAAATGTTCTTTTACTTATCCAATGTCAAACTTTGCAAATATTTATCAATATTGGATTTCTGAAGCATTTTTTATGCGACAAAGATGTCGTCAATATCTTCGAAAATATTATTATTAATACTTAAGAGTTCTGCTAATTTTTTTTCCTTATAATTCTTAATCATTCAAATTTAATTACATTTCACACAAGTTTCAGTTCATCATATCAACTTCCAAATGATAAAACTCAACGAATACTGATATTATGTATATAATTTTTAAAAACGTATTCGTGTCGCGCATAACGCTGCTTTGTTATCTAGTTATAATAATAATACATATATAACTGCCCATGCCTTGCACGGATTATAGGCTAGTGGGACTGTGAGTGTGTTTGGGTTAGAGCCGACAATTTTGTACACGACACGAAAATTACGGGTTTGGGTTGACCTTTGCGGTACACGAACACGAAATTACATGGATGAATCTAGTGTCGGTTTTGGGTTTACCCTTGGGTAAACGACACGAAACGAAAGTACACAAAACAAATAAATATTTAAATAATTTTATTAAAATTATATGAATACATATTATAAAATAATATTTTATATATAATTTTTACATAAGATAATTACAAAATAGTTTCATATTTTAGTTTCACAAGTCTTGAGCACACTTGATTCTTTATAATATATTGACTTAAGACTCGTTTAGTAAAAATTTAGTATTTAAATATTTTTATTTTTATTCAAAAATTACACGACATGAAATGTACACGAAATGAAGGTACACGAACACGAAACAAAACGAATTCTTAACGGATCAGTTTTAGATTTGACATTACGTACACGAAACACGAAAGTACACGACACGAAAGTATACGAAACAAACGAATTGACAACTCTAATTTGAGTGCTAGATGTTATTACTAATAATTGAGATATGCCTTGCACCTTTTTTTTTTTTTTGAAAAGCAGGGAAATATATTAAGGGACTAAGCCCAAATAAAACGAGTCCAACAACAACCAAGGTAATATCACCACAGCCCACATATGGCCCAATCAAAGTAACCAAACACTACAATAAAGAACTACTACTACGACGAAGCCCAACCAGTTCAAACAGACAATGAAATGCCAATAAAGGAAATACAGAACATGCCCAGAAAACATGCCCAGAACATAAAGCTTCAACTGCAACTGTAATAGATTACCAATTCTCCATACCTACAAAGACGTTACCAGCATGGAGTTCC
The DNA here is from genome assembly GCA_036435485.1 of Saposhnikovia divaricata. NCBI lineage: Eukaryota > Viridiplantae > Streptophyta > Magnoliopsida > Apiales > Apiaceae > Saposhnikovia > Saposhnikovia divaricata. The sequence continues at coordinate 127,447,867 of CM071594.1, read as the reverse complement.
TCCTCAATGTTAACAAACCCTATCTGATTCTCCAAATGCTCAACCCGATTAGGTGGATTCTCGACTTCTGCTACCATAGCTTGGACATTCACTTCTTCCTCATGAATCCTATGAAACTCAGGACCAATCCTTCCTAAACCCATGTCCAGACTCCATATCTCAAACAGACGACCAAATGACCTTTCAATGACAACCATTTGCTTCCAATTAGCTGCACCATGATGTGCCAGATACACAGCCAAGGCATTGTTAGTAGCATCCGTGAGACGGATCTCAATGTTAAAGTTCTTATCAGCTTTCCTAGTATTAAGTTGTTGGATAATGAAGGCATTAGCTGGATTAGCCCCTACATCAATGGAGTCCTTCCACTCCCAATATGCTGCAGCATGGTCTGTTTCAAGAATAGCTTTAGGATAATCATCGTCAAAGATCAGCTTCAAACCTTCCATAAAAGCATGCAGTTCATTACTCCTTCGATTTTCGATTCCCAGAGAACCAGCTAGCATCCTAATGATTGTGCCCCTGCTATCGCGAACAACCACTCCAATTCCAGAGATGTTTCCATTCTGAAGTCTGTGATTTTCAAAGCGCCCATGCACGTTAACCTTAACCACACCTCTACGAGGCATTTCCCAGCCCGGATTGACGTTCAACATAGCCATGTTTTGCTTGAGAAGTTTGATAGTATTTGGTAGAGTAGAAGATATTAAAAGGAGAGGTAAAAGGGTCTCTATAAAGGGTGTATATTGATGGCATTGCATGGCTCAATAAAACTTAAATTCCCAGACTTGTCTGCACAGATCCCTTAGGCAAAACAGTTACTCCATGTCGCTGCTGAGAAAATACAGTGACGCTTCACATTATCTGTTTGGGCCTGAACAAGGTGGGCTTAGCAATATATATACAAAAAACCCACACTCTAGTCAACACTCTGCTTTTGCTTATTTGAATGACCCAACAACATACAAAGTTTTGAACACACTCTCACCCTATTGTACCCCTTAGCACCAAGCAAAAAGCATATTATTTCTGAGTAGACCTTGTTTTGCTAGATTGTCAGCCTCTTGATTCAGCACTCTATCCACCTTCTTGAACATTAACCTCGAGTTAACTAGGAATTTCTCAACATCCTTGTCAAAATGATGGTCTAAACTTACTCTAGATTTCTGAATTCTTTTAATCAATTCTGCCGAATCAGAGTATATTATACTACTGCAATTGCTCCATTTGCTAGATGCTAATTTTCTGATAACAAACAAAAAGGCTTCACATTCACATAGGAAAGCTGTATTAGCTATCACTGGACCAGAAAAGATCAAGACTAAATTCCCCTCAGAATCCTTGACATATCCTCCTATACCTGCTCGAATCACTGAATTATTTTCCATCTTCCAAGCTCCATCTATGAAACCAGTTAATGTTACCTGCTTATTCATCAAAAGCTCTTTATTCAGAAGACTAGTTTTAAGAACTAGCCCTGTTGGATTTGAGTTCCACATATGAGACTTATCAATCAGATTGACTGCTTGACACCACATTTGAGATCTATACACTATCAGGAACAGCAACTCCGACCTTTTTGTTTTCAAACCCTTAAAAACAGCCTGATTTCTACATAGCCAAATTGTCCATAATGTTGCAGCCCAAGTTATTTGCCGTGCTGATCTAACACTTGGATTGTTGGAAAATAGATCAGAGAAAACATCAAAACATTCTTGTTTCCTAATACTCCACCAGTCTGAAACAAAATCCCAGGCCCACCTTGCTAATTCACATTTCCAGAAAATGTGAGCCTGAGTTTCTTCTTCATTATTACACCATTTGCAGATTCTTGAAGTATGAGAGCAAGTACTAATTCTGGATGATAAGAAACCACAAGTTGGTAGAATATTGTGAAAATAATTCCAGAGAAAAATACTAACCTTTGGTGGGATTTTGAATTTCCACATAGACCTCCAACCAACCTCCGATTCTACTATATCCTTATCCATTAAAGCGTAACTCCTAGCTGATGAAAACTCCTCATTCACTGGAGTCCAAATCAACCTATCTATCCCAACCTTAAGCTGTACATGATGAAGGATATTCATTAGCTTTTCTACCAGTTCCAACTCCCAGGCTCTAAGGGTTCTACTCCAAAAAACCTTCCCCTCTATAGGATAACATTCCACCAAATCCTTGAAAAGTCTAACGTTGACATGTTTAAGATTTGAAATGATGTATAACTTTGGAAAGAGATCCATTAGTGGTCCTCTCGTATACCAGTTATCTTCCCAGAAAAGTGTTGTTTCTCCATCCTTAATTTTCCACAAAAACTTGTTCCTATCTAGTTCTCTTTTCAAACTTGAATTACCTGCAACCTTCACTATACCTTGAATGCATTCTGAGACTTTATTTGTTTTGAGAATCTTATCCATTGTGTCTCCTTTTGAACAATCGTACTTTGCTCTTACCCATTTGTTCCAATGATTATCTCTCTCCTTATGCCACTTCCAATGCCATTTTCCTAATAAAGTAGAATTTTTCGTACTAATATTTGAAAGTCCAAGACCTCCCAATCTTTTTGGCTGAGTAATCTTTTTCCACCTGAGATAATGCAGTTTTTTATTTCCCTCCGAATGACCCCAAAAGAAATTTCTTCTAATCTTTTCAATCTCTGCACAAACTCCCTTAGGAACCTTGAAGATGTTAAACCAATAGACTGGTAAACTGTCTAGTGTGGATTTTAGCAAAACAAGTCTACCAGCCTTGTTTAGGGAAGAACATCTCCAATTTGCTAGTTTACTTTCAAATTTCTTGATGAGAGGGTTCCAAAATTTTTTTCTCCTTATTGAAGTACCTAATGGAGCTCCAAGATATATAAGAGGCCAGACACCTACCTTGCATCCCAACAGTTTAGCTCCTGAATCCACTAGCTCTCTGTTTTTTCCACAAGTAAACAAACTACTTTTTGAGAAGTTAATCTTCAGTCCAGTAAGCAGCTGGAAACACTGGAGAACACGCTTGATGACCTTTAAATATTCTAAAGAACCTTCTAAGAAAATCAAGGTATCATCTGCGAACTGGAGGTGAGTCAACTGAACAGAATCTTCTTTCAAAGAAAATCCCCTAACCATTCCTGTTGATCTTGCTTTGCCAATTAAAAGGTTTAACACTTCAGCCACAATATTGTACAAAAGAGGTGAAAGAGGGTCACCTTGTCTGAGGCCCCTTTTGGGAGAGAATTCTTTAGAAGGTGATCCATTAACAAGAACAGAGATTTTCATCGAATCAAGATAAGCTCTGATCCAGGAAATCCATCTACTTCCAAAACCCATTGCTTCTAGCAGTTGAAAGAGAAAGTTCCAATTGACCGAATCAAAAGCTTTTTCAAAATCAAGCTTCAGTATCAGATCATTACTATTAGACTTCTTCATTGAGTGTATTGCTTCGTTTGCTATTAGTATGCTTTCCGAAGCTTGTCTTCCTTTTATGAATGCAAATTGATTCATGCCTACAATCTTTCCTATGACCTCACTCAACCTATGAGCTAAAACCTTCGTAAATAATCTAGCAGTACTATTTATAAGGCTAATAGGTCTGAAATCCGATAATAATTCTGGATTAGGCTTTTTGGGAATGAGAGTTATAAAAGAAGAGTTGAAGCCTGCAGGGAAAGAAAGTGACTCAACAAAGCCATTGAAACTGTTAAAAATTCCTTCTTTTAGCTGATTCCACATAGACTTGATGCAACCCATATTGAAACCGTCTGGTCCTGGAGCTTTGTCATTTGCAGAACTTTCAAGTGCAACTTCAATCTCTTCAATTGAAAAATCCCTTTCCAACCATTTTTTCTCAGATTCTGAGATTTTATTTGTTACCAAATTACCAATTCTCAGAAATCACTGAGCATCTTTCACACCAAACAAACTTTTAAAATGCTAGAAAAAAGCATTCTTGAGAAGTTGTGGATCAGAAATCCAATTTGAACCACTAAAGATTTTAAATATTGTGTTCCTACTCTTTCTTCTCTGAATGACCTGGTGAAAGTATTTCGAAATACGATCACCTTGCAACTGCCATACTAGCCTGGATTCCTGCCTGAGCATATCATCTCTTACATCATAAAGATGTTCTAATTCTTTCCTTTTAGCAATTTCATCCATAGAAAGAACACCACCCTGGCCATCATTGTCTAAAGATTCTTCAAGAATTTTAATATTCCTAGAAGTGCGATCCTTAAAGTTAACTGCCCAACCCTTAATGATCCCTTTAATCTCTCTAAGCACTGACTGAAGATTCTTGTGTTCCAAGGAATTTTGTGACCAATAGGTTTTTAAAAGATCCATCAGAGAATCCTCTTTCAACCAGCAATTGTAGATTTTCATAGGTCTAGGGCCCCAATTAAGAGAAACTTTTTTAAATATCAACCTTTTGTGATCTGATTTTTTCCTGTGTAAAGCTGTAACTTCCAAATCACCTTCGCTACACCACTCTGAGTTAGCTAAAACTCTGTCCAATCTGCTCTTTTTACCTTGAGGGCCAATCCATGAAAACTTTGTATTCGAAGGATCAAAATCATGTAGATTTTGATTTGAGATAAAATTATTGAAATCATTAGAGTCTTTCCTCCTGTAGATAAAATTTGCAACCTCATTCTTCCACTTTACACAATTAAAATCTCCAACCAAACACAGAGGTTCATTGACAACTAGTGACATGATCATACTTAGAACTCCCCACAATGCTAGTTTCCTCTGGGGATTTTGAGGTGCATAAACATTTATCACATTAAATCTTACCTTTGAGATGAGGCACTCCAACTGAGCCCATTGCCAGCCCCCATCCTGAGCTAACCCTAAACCCTTAAAAGATTCATTTTCCCAGGATAGCACCATACCCCCTGAGTGACCCTTAGACTCCTGAATGAGCCAGCCATGTGATTCAGATTCCCAAATTGCATTCTGCAAACTTTCATTCCATGAATCACATAGAGTTTCTTGTAAACAGATGAAATTAATCTTGTTTTCACTAATGGTTTCCCTTATAAATCTGCATACACCCCTACTACCTATACCTCTTATATTCCAAGAAAGCAACTTAAAATCCATAAGAATAAAAAACTATCTTCCAATAAAAGAACTCTAAGTAAGAGTTTAGAGATCCCCTTTTTTCAATTTCTCCTCCACAATTTTCTGACAATCAGCCAGATCTCCAGTTACCTCTAACCCCATATTCTGTGCACATTCTAAAATCAACTCTGCCTCTCGGAGATTTTTATCCGGAATTTCCTCTTTATTAATCAAAAGATCTACATTATCAACACCTTCCAATTTCTGCTTTGATGTAGACTTCTTCTTGCAACATCCTCCTCCAAATTTCTTCTTATTGAATCCTAAATCAAAGGGATTCTTATATAGTCTAGATTTTTTCCTTGGCCTCCCCCTTTTACAACCCATGTTTAACCTCCCAACATTTTTGCACAAGGTGACTTGAGGACTTCTTTGAAAATCATTGGTTATGCTTCTTGAATTTTCCAAAGTGCTTTCTTGATCAGACTGAACACTTCTCACTGTTGATGACTTGTTTACATCAGTAGGGGTCCTCTTAGGATCCAAAGCTTCTACCTTATTCCTTTCCACTGTTGGTGTCACAATCACCTTCGAGACTATATGTGTATCTGACTCTTGAACTCTAGATACTAAGGAATCTATATGATTTGTATCCCCTTCCAATACATACAACTTATCAAAATCACTTCTTTCTTCCTCAACCTTGTCTTTACCTAAATTTACTGGGACCACAATCTTTTTTTGAGGGATATCAGAAGAGATAGCAACATCTAAGACCTTCTCTTCTTCAATATTCTTAAAGGGTTCTAGTTTACTTATGTGAATTCCCAAACTATCAACTTCCTTGAATCTGATCAGAAAATTCTTACCTTTAACAAGAACTTTCAATTCCTCATTTATTGGATCCATCATCACTGTTTGCATACAAATCAGGGGATTGAAAAACGAATTGCTATCCTCTCTTTGATATGACCATGAAACCCATTCTCCTAATTTCTTTGTAAATGCCTTGAGATTTTCTTCCAGCCAAGCAATCATCGGTAGTCCAGAACATTCAATCCAGACTGTTCTAGGTACTATCAAATCTTCCTCCTTGAATTTTCTAATTACCGAGAACCAAGTCGAGAAGGTTTTAAAATCCAGATTTTTCCAATCTACATCATCCTCTCTTCTGAGTAAAAACTTCCTTTCAGATAAACCCACTACCTTAATGTTCTTATACCCCTTTTCTAATATCTTTTCTTCTAGATTTTCTACCATTTCATCCATCCAAGATAATCCAACCAAACTGTGCATCAGCCCTGCTTCTACTTCCTCATCTATTACTGCTTCAGTATACTCAAACATCTTCTTACTACAATCCTCATTATGAACTATAGGTTTTGCCTGTTTTAAATTGGAATTACCTGCCTTACTGCTTTCTTCTCCTTATGGTTTTTGTTTATAGCCAAGGCCATTTTTCGGGCAAGCCCTCCTTTCTCTTTGGCATTATTAATGATCAAACCTGCCTCAGCTTCGTCTTTAACTTTGATAAATCCAAACCGTTTTCCATTTCTATCTCTTTTCCTTGGTAAAATAATATCTTTTATCTCCCCACAAGCTTTGAAGAAATCCCATATCCCTTTAGCAGTAGCCTCAACCGGAATATTAACCATGAAAATTGTAGTATCTCCATTTTTGCTGCCCCCATTTTTGCTGCCCCCAAACCCTTTCTGCTTCCTATTTTGTACCTTCATCCAATCATTCGAATCATTCCTAACCTTATTGTCTACATTTGATTTGACAATCTCCGCATAAGATTTATTGGCTACAATAACCATTTCTCCCTTATTGCTGTAGTCATTATCCAGAGGATCTTTAACCTCGCTTTGTCTAATCTTCAAGCTTCTCCAATGGATCTGATTTAGTGCCTCCGTAATTGCTTGTTTTTCTCCAGCTCTAAACTTTGCCAATATCTCCAAATCCACAATATCCTTATTTCCCTCAATGAAATCCCTTAGAATAATTTCCCCATTTCTTCTAACTGATTCTCTTCCATCCCTATTGCCCCGATTACTTCTCCAATCCTGATCTTCATTCTTCTTACCGTTTAAAATTTGAAATTTTTTTCCTCTATTTGCGTGCACTCTCTCCTCACCTCTCGCCATCCTTCTTTCACTTTAATTCTTCTTAGATATGCCTTGCACCTAAACGTATTAGGTGGGTAAAAAAGCTTAAGCAGGTTGAAAATCAAAAACCTCACAAAACTGAAAATAGGCAAATTGGACATGGTGCAGCTGGAACTTGGATATTTAGATCAATCTATTATTTAATTGGTACAATGTTCAATAATTTATATCATATTATAGATAATTTTTTCCTTTAATAAATCTTTATTTGAAATTTTTTAAAAGACATTGTCGACTAGTTTGATATCTCACACATATATGGATTTATTGCACAATTAAGATTATTATTTTCAAGTCTTATAATAATTTTTGAAAATTATTTTTCCCTGATTTTTTTTTTTAGCAAATCTCACTAAAGATCAATTCCACAAACTATTAGCACATTAAAAACCAAAAACTTAACATAACTAAGAAATACAAATTCAAGTTAGGAAACAAACCAAAACTCAAATAACCATAATCTTCAACTTTTTTGCTAATCATCTAATTTTATAAATAAAAGTATTTCAAAGAATATTAAGTTAGTAAATTATATAGGGAGGGAGAGAGTGAGTGAGGAGAAGGGGAGGAGGATAGAGAAGGAGAGCTTCTGTAAAGCCAATTGTGTCACTGGAGATACATTTGAAGGTGATTTTATGTCGCAATTGTATATCGATATCTATGTTGAAACTATTAGATTGCAAGCCATGTGATAACAAGTACAACTAGAGTATCAGTAAACAAATGTCGCGTTCAGGGAAGAGGCTGATTATTACAGCAGCAAGGGCACAGTTGTATATGCATGTGGTGGAATTGATCAGATTTATTGAGTTTAAAGAAGATTATGTACAAATTGGGAAGAAGACAAAGGCCAGTAAGGACTTGGACCAGGGGAACTGATCACAAGTTTTGGTAAATACCTAAATTATATTCGGCTACTACTGAGGCAAGTATACATCTTTTCTTCTTTATATCGGCCACAATTATTATTTTGTGCAAGTTTAATAATCTTTTGTTATTTTTTTTAATCATATCAGTTGTCACTTTAATGATTCTTTGGAGATTGTGAATCTAATTTATTGTGTTTATGTGCTTTTAATTCATTCCTCTTTTGGAGTGAGAGTTTTGTTAAAATTATGATCTGAATTTTGAGTCCGGTCAAAATCTTGAAAATTTATAATTTGATGAATTACTGGGTGAATCAATAATTTTTATGTCTTGGGAAGTGAATCGTTACTAACTCAATAACATCAACTAATTTATACGTGCTACCTCTTCTCACAGCCTTTATTTTGCTTCCTTTGTTATACTATTGAAACTCTTGAGTGCATCTTTTATAAATTATTTGGATGTTGATAGTCGATTTATCACTTATTCTTCTTCCTGGTTCCTTCGTAGTTGAAATATGTACTCGAGTTCATGTTTGCTAACTCTTGGTAAGTGTACCACCCCGTTCACACTTTCTCATAATTCTACTCATACTTCTTTCTTGAAGTAATTATTTGCTGGCTATTGATTCCTTTCGGATTTTGATGATAAATTTGGAGTTTGGTTTTATAGTTTTGGTTGTTATTCATGTTTGTCGTTCTGAATGAATCAACTGAGTTGGGCATTGGAGTATATTACGGGCCCTAGTGGCTATCATAGGTCGGGGACCTATCTTGTTTGCCTAAATAACTGTAGGTCTGGAGTTGACCTTTACGTTGCATGCAATGGGGGGATCACTAACAGGCTGATCACCTGTAGTGAATGAATGTTCCACTCAGTTGTATCTATTGGAGTTTCTACTCTTGTGTTAATACATTTCGAGTTGTCAGAAAAAAAAATGACGAACCTTGAATTTCTTATGATTCGAGTTTGTATTCATTTTGATTTTTCGGGGAAAACGATTACCGAACTATATATTCTTTTGTTAATATTTCTCATTGTCTTGAGAATCATAAATATTGGAGTGTAAGTTCTTTTGCTAGTATCTCTCATTGTCTCGAGAGATAAAAATATTGGACTTCATAGTCTTTTGTCGGTATCTCTCATTATCTCGAGAAATACAAACGTGGCAATTTTCATTCATTGTGTGGTATTCCTCATTGTCTGGGGATTTCAATTATTCGAACTCATATATATTTTGTCGGTCTTTCTGATTATATCTTCTATGAGCATTGTTATGCATAAAGTTTCTTGGTTATACCTGTGTTCGAGACAAGATTATTATTTTCTTGACTAGTGCTCGAAGTGTGAACATTATTTATAACCACAGAGATTTAAATTATTGTTTGATTACTTAAGGGATATAATAGTCCATTCTTTGCCCTGTAGTAGTAGTGTAGTAGTAGTATACTTCGCTGAGCTTTGTTTCGCTCATTTTACTTTTATTTTTTTGTTAGTTCTCGTGGCCTCGAGAGTACGAGAAGAATGCATATCACCCCAGGAATGCAAGGTTGCCGACTTGAGAATTTGGTAGCATATTTTGTTGAAAACTCTTAATGGAGTTAGAGATATAAGGTTAGCACTTCAATATTGTTAATTGTGTGAAAACATCTGGTCATTTAGGAAAAAGACATGTGAAATATGACGACTTAAGTTTGTGGCAAAAAGTATGGATTTGGGGTCTTTACAAACACCAACAAACATAAATCAAAAGAAAATGCAAACTGAAAAGAACAATTACATTCATAAATTCTTCTTGCTTCCACCAGCCACAACAATAGCTCGCTCTCCTACTTTCTGTTCTTCCAACTCCAACTTCTTCACCTCCAAGGATTGCGCCTTGCTCAGACCCAAAAAAGTGGCATCCGTTTCTTTCCCTCTAGTTCCCTGCCTAGTCCTCTTAGCCGAGCTTCCTTTCCTGACCCTTTAAACTTGGGACTGGTCCAGTACTGCAGACCCATTCGTCTTCTGCATCTGGTTCTTGCATTCTTTACTCTGCTTCTGCTTTTGTTGGCTCTGCTGGGAGTGCTGGAAGCTCTCTTGGCGCACCGGAGAGTTCCTACTCAGACATTTCCTTGGTCTGCCTCTTCCCCTTTTTAAATTACCAGAATCGAGCCTAAGGTGTAAAAGGATTCCAAAGGTTTTACCAGAATCGAGCCATTCTTAGTAAGGACATGAGAATGGTATTTCTTAACATCGCTATGAGCATAAAGGTTCAGTGAGTTACCAGAATGGATAGTTGCATTGGCGGTAGAGGGAGTAAAACAAGTCGGTAGCGTCTTTGCACTGTCCATTTTAGGACAAGTCCTCTGCTCCACTAAACGCATATGAGCCAAACCAGATCCACCCGCGCCTAACCTCTGTTCCCTTGAACTCGCATCGAGATGCCAGAATCCAGAAAATGTCGGAACGAACATTTCTTGGCCATAACGGCAAGACAGAGATCTAAATCAGAATAAGAAAGGACAAAGAAAGAGCAGCAAGAAGAGGGAAGGGAGGAACAAAAAGAAAGAGAATGGGATTTGGGAGATAGGGAAGATGAGTAGATAAAGAGGGGGTAGAAAGGGGGAAAAGGAGGATCTTGGAATCGTAACCGACTCTCATTCGGAAGAAGTTTTCTACTTTTTCTTGCCTCTTCATATTCAACTTGCTGTACTCAAAAAAAAAAAAAAAAAAAGGATTAACAATCACTACATATGAGTATGAATACATAGTTACATACCACATTCTTAATTAGGTATTAATGGTGCGGTATATATAGTGCTACAAATAGGAATGTTATGTTATATCTAGAACAATTTTATTCATCACATATATCACTATATCAATTATATTCGCCCTTACAGAAATTGTTTATGAAATATTACGTAATATTCTTTATAGAATTCGTCCGGTGCTATTTTCTATTAATTATCTATATTTATCTATGCATCTATATATATTAACTAAACATGACAAATGAATTTTCACATACTAGTCTCATTGCATCATACTGTATTCATAGAACTAACATTATAACTGACTAATGACATATAAATCTTGCAACCCCTCCCTTTTAAAAATATTCAAAGCCAAAGAGTTTGAATAATAGTTATTTAGAAACCCTTTTAAAAATATTCAAAGCCAAAGAGTTTGGATAATAGTTATTTAGAAACCCTTTGAAAATTATTATCAAACATTATTATAATTAAATTCATCTCATTTATATTCGCGCACTTCAGTGCGTTGGGTTTTAAATAGGTAGTTTTCTCGCTTTGCTAAAAAATTATCATAATCTCGGCCCTGCGTCTATGCTATAATATTCAATCTGAGCCGTCAATTATACAAGATATCTAGAAGCTTCCCTTAAACCCTAAATTATACATTATATATAGATATAAATCGCCGCCTTCGTTTTAGATCAAGTCTATTGCAATTCTTTCATTTCACCACACAACTTCAACTTTCCAATGTCCTCCCAAATGGTTATTCTTGAGCCAATGGAACCTACTATCCAAGAACTCAACATACAACTAACGGAGTTGCAGATTCAGTTTGAAACCCACAAGGCTTACGGAGAAGCGCTTGCAGATGTGGAGAAATCACGCATAGCCCTGCATTGCTGGGAAGCTCCTGTTGAAGACCTTGGACTTGAGCAGCTCCAGAGCTTGAACTCCAGATTGATAGAGCTTAAAACATCCATCGCGAATCAGACAAGAAATCTTGCCATGTTGCAACAAATTCAAAGGTACGCAAGTTCGAGTTCGGGAGGAGGAAAAGAAGCAGATGTCTTTGAATTTGGGATTGTAATGACACCACAAGGTTATGCCCTACTTTAGGGACCAGTTTGGGTTTCTGTCATGAGTTCTTTATTTTTTCTAAAGCTACTTTTATGTTTTGGTTTTCTTTATAATGCGACTGCTATGTTCTGTGTTTTCATATGTGTCAATTCCCGTCTTCATGATAATTCTGGGATTTTTTACTGGTCCGTTGTGGCTTTTTATCTTCTAAAATAAAACCCCCAATCTTCCTCAATAATTTATATGAATCTAATAGTTGGTATTGTGTAAGCCATCTTCAGGTTTAATCGACTAAATTCGTAAATCTTAGCTATATGTCTTCAAGGTTCAAATCTTAATCGATTGAGCTCAAAACATTGGTTGCAAAACTGACAAGTAATCTTGCCGTGAAGAAACAGGTTGAATAATGTTAAATAATATACGTCTCCACCCCCATTTATTTAATTCATTGTTTGTTGTCCGTCTCCTTCATGTCTTCATTATCTGTTTGTCGTCTGTCAATCGTAGCAACATATCGTACGATTGAGGGGGAGTGTTAAATAATATATGTTGTAGCATAAGATCCTGTTGGGGCCTTCCTCTGACATCTTAATGTTTTAGATGAGTTGGTTACTTAACAAATAAGATTAATTTAAAATTCATTGAGTTTGAGGACCTTGAAAATGAATTTGATGCAGAATTCGTTATCGAGCTTGTAAATTAGCCTCGTATTACTTGAAACTAGCTTTATTCAAAACTTTTTGAAAGGACCTGCGAGTGGTCTATTGGAAGTTGCTAATCGTCCTTTGGAACCAAAGAAAAAAGCATTGAAAGTTCCAACCAAGGAGATTGGAGGAGAAAAAGAGGATGTAAAATTCCTAGAGCTCTAGCTAGCTAGCAGCATCTTTTTTGATTTGTTTTAGAAATTATTTTGATACAAGGAATTTAGTGAACAGTTTTCATTCAAATTTCTGCTTAGTGAACAATTTTTTTCTGATAATCTAACATTTTGACTGGAGAGATTTTATATTTCATTTTAAATTTCGAAGATATTGATATCACATTGGTTGAATGACAAGAGATCAATGATATTCTTAGGTCACATTTCAGTGGAATTATCATATGAAATATTGTTTCTCTTGAATATGTACCGCCAGTGCCTGCACTGACTTCTATTGAATCTGACTAGCAACTTTCTAAGAGAGAGATAGTTGATTTGGCTGTAGATTGCTTGGCAAAGAATACAACTTTTCTAATTTTCTGATAAAATAATTAGAACTTTATTTTTATCTCATTTCCTCAAAGATACCCATCTTCCAATTGCCAACATGGCGGTCCTTGCTAGTGAGATACATATATCAGTTTCTGACGGTTCTTTTCCTTTAGTATTGGTTCAAAAGATATTCGTTCTGTTCCTTTGGTATTGGTTGAAAAGATATAAGCAAGCAGATGCATATATAGTTCATATTTCTCATATGACACTTAAAATTTTGTGCTTGTGCTCAAAAAATAGATTATGGAAATTCTATGTCCAAAAATAACAAAAACTAATACATACATCCCAGGACATGATTTTATATTATCTGGGACCTAATGGATCATGAAGCTGTTTATCAATTTATCATACCAAGCAATTACGGGTGTATGACTGTTAATCCTAACTGTTCTCATAAATGATAAAACAAACAGTTAAAAATGCAAGAGAAGCCTCAACAAACTACATATGAGATCATTCCTATCAAAAATATTGTTTGGCCACGCACTAACGAGGACTTCTAAGCATTGGCTCCTTGGAAGTTATGCTTGTGGCCCAATTTTATAATGTAGTCATTATGGATACGGGGTCAAATTTCATCTATGTATATAACATTTCCTATATGAGCATGAGCATGCATACTAGAGTGGAATTGATGAATTAAGAATCAAGGTTGCTTTAGATATCGCTCACGCTATAAAAAGGAATGTTAAATTTCATCTAGAACATTCATCTTCATCACAGGATGCAAATGATGTACCAATTTATCACCTTTATTATCTATCCTATATATTAGAGAGAACTTTTGGTCGATGTTTAGAGTACATGAATTTTAGTTCAGTAATCCAGAATTTTCAAGCAGGAGGATCTCTATGCCATCATCCCGGCTAATGAGACATTACATAGTACTCCTTTCACATTTAGAATTCTCATGATGATTCGTCCTATACAATGTTCTCTACCATTTAAGTGTGCTCCTATAATAAATGGTCTTGACAAATGAAATTGAATGTCCTGTACAATGTTCTCTACCATTTATGTGTGCACCTATAATAAATAGTCTTGGCAAATGAAATTGAACCATGACTTAGTTAACATATTAGCCCATTGCAGCATAGATAAACAATTGGGTTATTATGACTTTTACCCTCGAAGTTTAACCAAATGGACATATAAAACCTTAAACAAACCGTACCTCTCTACCCCTTAAGCATATCCATTGTACATATGGATCATTATTCCGGCAAAATTTGGCAAAACTTAAATATTGACGCTAAATGACATGGGTAATAACAGAAAAATTCGTTATTTCTCTTACTTTCCATCTAAAAAGTTTACTTGCACAAATCCACTTCTTGTCTATTGTGTATTTGCAGTATTACAACTGCAAAGAAATGTAGAGAAAGTAGCATAGTATAAAGGATTTGTGTGCCCACATGCTAAGAATCCGTATTTGATGAGTTGGAAAATTTTGATTGGTGGAGATTTTTGTGCATGCAGGGGGGTCCATCATTATTAATGAAATTTCTACCAATCAAAATTTGATAACTAAGCGAGCACGGATTCTTAGCATGTGCCCTTGGACACACACTAGAAAAACCGTCGTATAAAATCTTGAAAACTTATTGAGCCTTAATATTAGCCTTGCAGGCAAGGTGTTGTATTGAAAACATCATAGACTAGATTAAATTCGGGAAAGATATCTTGGTGATGCTCTTTTATACATGGTATGAACCCTGATTTGAAGTATTTGTCTTGTAATTTTATTTAATTTTGAAGCAAAATATCATTTTGAAAAATGAAGGATAGTAGGAAGAAGGGCCACAACTACCACCTTTGGTTTGATCCCCATGTGCCCTCAATCAAAGCTCCATTTTCAAAGAAAAGTAACAAAATTTGACGGTGAGCTCTTGCTAAAAAGAAAAAGAAAGAATGTTGTACTTGGTGTTCCTAGTGATGTGTTTCATAAGTTTTTTTTTCATGCGATGACAATCAGAAGTGATAAATACTTCTACACTTTTCCATATAAACTTCCTCCTCATAGGAAGTTTTCTCATATACTTAGCGATGATAGATTTTCCATTTGACTGAAAAGGTGCTGACTGTAAAGTGGTAAAAAAAACAATGATCTTGTATTGTCTAACTGGAGACAAGGTGGGGGTCCAAGCTAATTGCACCTGTATGTACCTTTGTGCGATCCATCAAAAGTTACCTAAAACAGAGCTAAAATCAAACAATTTGGACTAATAAATAAATAAACAATGTACACCAAGTTACTTTACTCATAAACGTGGCTTGTCGTGTGATTAAGCCTTGAACTTCTTCTTGGACTCTATAACTCATGCTTGTGTCATTGATCATCTTACTAGTGTTTGCTTGTGCCTTCATTGGATCAATATGGTTTCTTGTTCTTTTTCAATTTTTGTCATCCTCATTTCCTTTACAACCTTACTGCTCTTTACAACTTTTGACTTCCTGATATTCTTAATAGTCACTGCAAGAGGGGTTCCACACATCATTAGAAAAGTCTAACTTGGTTGAGTAATGGGAGGTGCCTCTTGAGTCAATTGCTTCTCCACGGCAACTTGATTGTAAGCCATACCCATCTCTCCCATGTCAACATTATTTATCTTTGCACTTATCTACAAAGTCCATATCATCAGATTCATCACAGTGATCCCATACCTTGTTGCTCTCATTTCATTCACCCTCTACTCATACATGTTCAAAGTCAAGGTCAGACTCATGTTGACCATACCCATTTATGAGATTGTTATTTTTTCTAGCATTGGTTTATATTTTATTCACATCATCATCATCTAAAATTAGAGTGATTGTTTCTGGAGGATGTCCAAGTGCTTAATAATAAAGATAAAATAGACCACCAACTAAAACTTTAGTTTTAACCTCAATTTCTCCTTATCAAGTTCATTAACATTCATAAAATAAACGCCAAGTTGACTACTTAGTCACTCTGAGAAGTAATTGGGAGCCAAATTAACCTTTCACCCGGAAAGTTCTCCCTAATCACATCATCACCTCATCACCTTCATTACAAAACAAGTTTAAATATGTAGATACCAATATTGTAAGAAAGGGGACTGTCATTTTACATTAATCTGTACAGATAATGGAAGTCATAGATACTAAACTATATAATTTTAGTTTAAATAATCAACACTTGGAATATATTATACAGTATGAACACAAAATTGATCATCTTTTCTTGTGAATCGTACAATAATAGAATGCATATGCATACAACTAAAAGATGGATTATAGGACAAACCTAAGCCTAATTCAAACATTTGTGTCATCCGGATTGAAGAGAGTAATCAAATATTGACTGAACTAGTTCCATACATATCTTGGTATTGTCGAACCATTTCACTAGTAACCCCATGAAAATGCAAATAATTTGAAAATGGATTTTGTCACGGGTTCAGAGGCAACCATAGATACTTCTTTTCTATCTTTTAATACACATTACTTATATATATCTTGGTTTTGTTTTTTCTGACATTTATAATTCTTACCTTGGAGTACTCCATGCCAGATGCTGACTTTGGAAACAAGACAACCTTTCAAAAATTTCCATGTGTGTTAATTATGTACCATGTATGTCTTAGGTAATTATCATATGTTGCTCTGATATGGGAAATATTTCGTATTCTTGTTATTTCATTCATATTTATTTTCGAGCTATCAATTATGAGATATGTTTGTTGCTCCTTATGATACAATAATTTCTTTTGAGCATTATTTTCTCGTTAAATATTGTTTTACTGTTAAAATTAGTTTACTTGCGAAATGTATCCCCTATAAGCATAGAAGCAGTTTCGTTGCTATCGGGTCGATCTCATTAACTCGAGACAATTATTTATTTTGATTCAGTGGAACTAGTCTCATTAGTTCGAGATAGTAAAATTCATTCTTTTCAGTCGAATTTATTGTACAAATTCGACAATTTTTATTGATTATCTTTTAGTTTGTTCATCTTTCGAACCAACAAATAGGAGTTATAAAATTAGGATCTTTGGAGTTTTACTCGTTGATCAAGTGAAAAACATTATATTTAAACGTTCAACGATTATGAGTATTATAAATATTCGAGTGGTACTATTTGCACAGTACGACTCATTGTATTTTCATTTTAAGACTATTCTCATTATTTCGAGATAGTTGCCTTTCTTGTCAGAGGTTGGCACTTTGATCGTGTCAATCAACAAAATATTATTATTGTTTACACTAGTCTGTTGTTCGGATTGGTGGCACAATTGAGTCAAACTGGCAGTCTGCCAGATTAACAAGTATTTTCCTATGAAGTTTACCTCAAATTTATCTGTTCATTAAATATTCGGGAATTCTGTATTCTACTGGTCAATTTTGGGAAAGAGACCCATATTAGAGAAAGAGAGACTTGTGTACCGTTATACGGACACGAGAATATTTTAGGCACTATGATGCCAGGGTTAATTTAATAACCTATTATGATGCTAGCATACATACATATATATTATATTTCGTTGATATCGCATGGTAGTCGTGATTGTGACGCCCCGGGATCCGGGGTCAAGGATCCGGGCCGTCAAGGTCCAATTTCCGATCAATATCAATATCTCTGTAATCTTTTTTTTTTTTTTTATCAATAAATAATTAAATAAATAAGCAGTTGACCCCACACTAATACACACACCTACCAGTCATAAGCTCATAGAACAACAACCACAATATTTAAAAGTTTTAAAGTTAACAGTTATTACAAGCCCAGAATTTACTAAGTACATTGTTGAACAAAGCTTCTACATGAAGCACTTCAACAACTAAAGTTTATTACAATTTACACACTTAATTTACATAAGTATACTAAGCCTCTCCGCTTGTCACTACCTCGGGGATGGTCGCCAGCACTCGCTCAAAAGGTCGCCTTTCCCTTACCCTCTTGCGGGGTGTGGTACGTAGTATCGGCATGCGACCTAGCTGCTATATACATAAGTAGCAAGAGTGAGCTATAATAGATCAGCAAGATCATACTGTAACTAAAATTTAAAATGTGAACAAGTATACGTATATGTATATGCATATGTAATAGCAGGAAACAATTAAAATCCTTAAGGAAGAGTAAAGCTCTTATTTAATAATACATCATCCACTCACTATTATAGGAAAGAAATCTATATTAATATAATATCAGTTTTTCTTCATCTGCCACCATAATACCATCATCTCATATCATTATTCTGGTTTCAGTATTGAAATCTACAATAATATAATATCAGTTTTTCTTCATCTGTAACTATCATTCCATCATCTCATATCATTGTTCTGTTTTCAGTATAGCAATCTGAAAACCATTGTCTACACTTTCTTTTCAAAACATTGGGGATATCTGCTGTCGCCTGATACGTTAGGACGATGATCAGTCGCATAATCGTATCTGCTCTCTTTTTACTACCGGTAGAAGGAATGAAAATCATCCCTGGAGGAAGGCCACCTGCTAACATCCTCCCTTGGCATCTTCGTGCCGTAATAAAAATAATAAATGCTGGACTGTGTCGCACACAGCCCTGACACAGCCACTTACGCAAGTCTGTTGCAATCCCCCTCTTTATCACATCATTATTCTCTTTTTTAAAATATCATTCCACATTTCCATTTTCTCACTTTCATTTTCACATAACATTCTCTCATATCATTTCCATTCTCGCACATTACTTCTATAAAATATATATATATATATCATAAGGCTTTGATTATGATTCAGACCTCTCTTTCAAATTCAGAAATCAAATATACTTTTATATTCGTAAAATATTCCATCTATTTTAAGAGTAATGCATGTTAATCAAATAATGTTTATTAAACCACTGATACTCAATGAGAACATTTTTAATATAATATTATAACCATATAACCCTCGATAACAACTGATACCATTCTCTCTTATTCTCTTAATCATAAGGCATGTTCAATTCATGCATAATCATCTCTATACATATCCATCTCATACTCTCATTCATATTCATATACATCTTCGTATATCTTTCTTTTCAATATTAATACTCAAGGAAGACAATTTCTTCACAATATAGTAATAATAGCATCATATATGTATTTCACAAAATCAAGTTTCTTTGTGAAGATAAGTAGTTTTACAAATAGGGATAGAAGAAATCTTGCCTCGGTTTCGATATCCTGACGGTATGGCTCGTCCCTCTTCCGGAGTTTCTATAAACACAAAAGGACCGTCGTTAGAACCACATCTCTTACTCACTACACTCTTGTATAACATTACCTTTTGAAACTTTAATATATGTTTAACGTATTATTATTACCCCAAAGGTTCAAGGACTTAACCATTTACAAGCTCAATCGAAGTTTCAGTGGTTTTTCACCATTTCCCCTAACGACCACACTCGACTGTAGAATTTCTTATAATTTTTAAATTTCGAATTTTAATGTAAGGTCAACTGGAAATAGTTCTTTGACCACACTACTATCATATCCCAAAATTTCGTGACTTTTAACAATGTTAGGGTATGGTAATTGTAACCTCAAGTTTGATACATTTACGGTTTCTCGGTTTCTGAACCGCTTTCACTAAAACTGACTTTTCTCCTAAACCGTTCATCAGATTTTAACGCACCCTATATCAAAACGATCTATGAACTAAGCTCTATCATTTCATGGTCAATTGGTAACCTAGGCAGTGAGGTACCGTATGAATACAGGGGTCACAAAACAGGGCAGTTTTCGTTCTAACGAAAATCGGACATTATAACTGCTGTAATTTCATACTTTCCAAAATCAAACTCCTCCAAATAAATCATCCACCTTATACACCATCACCTACACCATGTGGTCATCTTACCAACCATGGTTACAAGCACATACTCCTTCCAAAATCAACTTTAATCACTTACAAACACTTATAACATCATAATCATAACATTTACACCACTAAATCACTAATCAACTCAATATCAATCATAAATATACAAGGGCAAGCATATTTATACCTTCTTGAAGCCTTGACAACACTTAACAATCCTTGGGATATCCTTAAACAACCTTACAATAGCTTGAATCAACTAAAGGAATCATAAAAACCAAGTTAGTTTCTTGAAACCACTATTCATCACTATTCATCAAGCAACTTTCATGAATTTATTACCTATGAAGATGATGATGGTTGGCCTTGAAATTTGGTGGGTATCTCTTTCTAGTCTCCAAGAACCTCCATGATTTTTCCCTTGATTTGTTGTTGGCTAGAACTTGAGTTTTTATTTTGATTTTTTTTTCTTTTCTTCCTTTTTGGCCGAATGGTATGAACAAGGAAGGGGAGAGCTTTTTGTGTTTTGTTTTGATCTTATCTTGGCTTAATCTTGCTAATTCTAGTGTCTTGTAGAAGCTTGTAAAGATATTTGTGGTTAAACCATGCAAAAGTACTAATTTACCCTTAAAATGGTGTTAATGGAAAGTGATGTCACTTAATGATCCAATAAATCCCATTTTGATTTTCTAAGTATTATGCTAATAATCTTGGATAATAATAATGTGGTATGTATCCTTGTTATATTACTAATCTTGGTTGCTTAATCTCCATATTCGTCTAATTGTGGTTCGTTTCGAATGTACCTCATTATCTCAGTGGTTTTGAAATCATCTAACAATCCAATTTCCTTTGGTATTCTCTTAACTTAATAATCCCCTGGTTAAATCTAAATTCACTAATCCCTCAATATATAATTTTTATAATATTTCCATGCTCCTTAATATCCAATAGAAGCTTATTCGAAATCAAAATCCTCAAAATCCATGCTTCAGGAATTTCTGAAATCTAACGTCATTTCGAGTCACTTATTTCCATTGTACAACACTAATATGGTTTCTGTTTATTCATTTTATGTTTCCATTATAGGGTACCTATATACCATTTCTCTAAATCCTCGAAATTTACTATTCATGTGACCACTGTAGCATTACTGAAGTTAGGGTTATTACATCCTTCCCCCCTTAAAAGGATTCCGTCCCGGAATCATGTTGGAAATGTCCATAAGTATCTTTCTCCTTCACACCTTCTAACTTCCACACTATTTCCTTTATCCTTTTTCCTTCTATAATATATCTATCTTGTTTGCGCAGAAATATACTAACATAACTTCCTTGTCATTCATCAACATGCCATTTAGTTTATCAATAGCAGTCCTTTTACTGTCTTTTCCTCACAAATCTCCTCCTGTTTCAAGTCATTCCAGGTTATTTCGTCTCTCCTTCCTCTTTTGACGAAGATATCCGCCACTACATTGACCTTTTTTGAATGGTAGTGTATCTCACTTATGGTTTGACCATCTTCTGATCTCTATCATGACATAAATATTAATTCCTCAATATTCCCATAGTCCCTCTCTGTAAAATTTTCCAGAAAATAAGCTCTAATAATATTCTTTAAAACAATTGTAAGAAAATACTACCTATAATATATTTCCTGTTCGTCTCAACGAGCTTGTGTTTTCCCAGAACACTCCTACTTTTCTTTTCATAACGTTTCCTAGCCCTTAGCAGATACTGATTTTCCTTATCTGTATCATTAACTTATTTATTCCATTAATTGATTAAGTCGATCCTTAGCCAAAGATTTACACACCAAATTTAAATCAAAAAGCAAGTACCTGTATCCGCATCTGGTTTTGTCAACGCTTCCCCTAAGGTCATGTTGTACACTCTAGCAGTAGGCCTATTTGAAGCAGCCCCACTCTGTCCTGACGCGTATGACCCACCTGAACGGCAATCTCTAGCAATGTGTCCTAGTTTCCCACACTGGTAACACTTAACATCTCTTTTAGGGTTTGCATCAGTTGATGGGCACTGGTTAAGGTAGTGTCCTTTTTGTCCACACTTAAAACAAGTTACTCCCAGCACTCTACAGACTCCTATATGCTTCTTACCACACGTCTCACAATCTGGTAATGGTGGTCGTGATTGATTGGACTGAAATGTTCCCGAAGATTTTCCACCCTGACTCACCGTCTCACTAGTAGTCTTGTTACCCCCCCGACTTTCCCACAAATTGAGATTTTTGTCCTTTACCTCCTTTGTTAAAGTAGCTTCCCTCACTTGAACCTCCTTTTGGGCCCTCAAATCTTCTTTTCTTATTCTCTCGACCTATTTGAGCCTGCTCACTCTCGGCCTCTATAATTGATGCCTTTTGAACCACTGCAGCATAATCAGTTAACTCAAATGGGGCCACTCTCGTTCGTAATCAGGGTTTCAACCCTTGTTGAAACCTTTTTACACGTTGTTCTTCAGTACGCACAAACTCGGGAACAAACCTCGACAGTTCTGTAAATTTATTTTCATACTCTGCCACTGTTAGGTTATCCTGTTTTAACTCCAGAAACTTTAATTCCATTTGGTTTTCTAAATACCTAGGAGAATACTTTTCTAGGAACACCCTAGTGAAACGCTCCCAGGTTATCACTCCCGCTTCCTCTAGGTTCTTCCTAGCTTCCCACCAGTAATTTGCCTCTCCCTTTAGGAGATAGGCTGCAAAAACTGTCTTCTGATCTTCCTCTATCCTCAGTATTTCGAAAGCTTTCTCCATTTCTTTTAGCCATGCCCTGGCTACTATTGGGTTAGTGGTTCCCTCGAATTCTGGGGGCTTTAATGACTTAAAGGCACGAAAGGAACTAGCTGCCTGATTGGGGAGAACAGGTGGTGGTTGAGGATTCTGTGGATTTGTTAAATTCTGCCTTAATAAGTCCATGAATTGGGCAAAGGGATCACCTCCCGGATTCCTTTGTTGGCCAGTTGATTCCTCTTCTCCTTCTTCATGATTTTCTTCATTATGAGCATTTTCGTTCAGTCTAGTACCTTCGATATTTCGACTTCTTTCGTCTCTCTCATTTTCCCTTGCATTCGCTCTACTGTCACGTCTAGGCGGCATAGTTCTGTACATAACAATAGTCCTTATTAATTACCCGAATTTGGGTGACTATATACATCATTTCTATATACACAATTATATCATTAATTAGCGCATTTGCACATCCCAATATCTTTATCACGCGATTTACATCTAGTTATACCATAACTTTAGTAGGTAGTTGTATCGCCCTTAACACGATAGCCTTTTCATTAAGTCAATCACCTTTTATACATCAATATTTCTGAGTCTCAACATTTATTATATTATATAAAAAAAAATGCAGCAAAAATTTAGATAGAAATGCACAAACTTCATTAATGTACATAAATATTTTACAATTTGGGTACAACATCTTTTACTGCTAATAATATACATCATCTAATACAAGGTTCGAAACCCAAAACATAGCCGTACATACTAATCCGATATCACCAAAAGTATTACTAACTGTCCCCTAATCAGACTGGGATTAAAACAATGGACAACTAAACTAATCCCCAAAATGACATCAACAAGATGACTAGTCTGATTAGTGACGAACTACTATCCCGGCTCACACCCCTGCCCTGACAACATCCCGTATCTGGACTACCATGGTAGTAACCGTATCAACTATCTGGGCCCTCCATGCCGGGTCTCCTCTATCACCCAACAACCTCCTAATATCTCCTAATGCTCGTAGCTCAATACTGATCATCCCCAGAGACATCCCATCCGGGATAACCCCTCCTCTCCCTCTCTCTAACCTCTGTAGAAGGGTGTCTATAGTCCTGCGGGACTCCTCCAACTGTCCCTGAAGGGCAAAGTACTCGGTCAATAAGGTAGCTGAAAGTGAGTCACCCGCCGGTAAGGGTGCCTCTTGAGGGGGTACAGCTAGGGGAGGTGCATCCACAGGTGGAGGTGGTGGAGGTGCAAAGGGTGGGGATGGAGGAACCGACTCTGTCTCAGCATCCTCTGAAGGATCCTCCTCCTCCTCAAAAAAACCAAAATGCCCTGGAGGGGTAAACTGCTCAAAAGGATCATCTATAGGGTCAGGACTAGGTAGAGGGGATGGAACTGGTGACGGCACTGGGATGGGTCGG
The DNA here is from genome assembly GCA_036435485.1 of Saposhnikovia divaricata. Classification (NCBI taxonomy): domain Eukaryota; kingdom Viridiplantae; phylum Streptophyta; class Magnoliopsida; order Apiales; family Apiaceae; genus Saposhnikovia; species Saposhnikovia divaricata. The sequence goes on along the minus strand of CM071594.1, from coordinate 127,423,719 downwards.
ACAGGAGTGGGAACCATCTGAATATCCCTCCACTCAATCGGCTCCTCAGGTATAACTGACAACCTAGGCCTCTTACGCAGTGGCCTCTCCTCCTCAGGGATCTCCGATCTCACTCTGGAAGGACCTGCCTCGTCAGATCCTGTAGAAGGTCTACCCATATATGGCACTAGGGCCACAGCATCTCTCCGTCTCTGCTCCTCTGCCTCCTCTCTCTCTAATCGCTCTCTAGCCGCCGCCCGGCGTCTCTCCCTGAGGTCCTCAACTGCATACTCGGGGACCTCTACCCCGGCCAGCTGAAGACCTAATAGCTCCTGCTCTGACATCCCTAGCCACTGGGGGTCCTGACTCGGCTCACCCATCTCCGCTCCCTATAATAAAACATAAAATTCTATTAGTAACAGTCTAATAAATTATAATATATGCTTAAAGTAAATACTACCTGCGATATACCACCCCTGAACTTGATGGAAGTTCACAATTTATATTATAACTGATACATTTATTATTATCACTTTTGTTCTTGAGCATTATGACTCTTAGCTCTGATACCATCTGTGACGCCCCGGGATCCGGGGTCAAGGATCCGGGCCGTCAAGGTCCAATTTCTGATCAATATCAATATCTCTGTAATCTTTTTTTTTTATCAATAAATAATTAAATAAATAAGCAGTTGACCCCACACTAATACACACACCTACCAGTCATAAGCTCATAGAACAACAACCACAATATTTAAAAGTTTTAAAGTTAACAGTTATTACAAGCCCAGAATTTACTAAGTACATTGTTGAACAAAGCTTCTACATGAAGCACTTCAACAACTAAAGTTTATTACAATTTACACACTTAATTTACATAAGTATACTAAGCCTCTCCGCTTGTCACTACCTCGGGGATGGTCGCCAGCACTCGCTCAAAAGGTTGCCTTTCCCTTACCCTCTTGCGGGGTGTGGTACGTAGTATCGGCATGCGACCTAGCTGCTATATACATAAGTAGCAAGAGTGAGCTATAATAGCTCAGCAAGATCATACTGTAACTAAAATTTAAAATGTGAACAAGTATACGTATATGTATATGCATATGTAATAGCAGGAAACAATTAAAATCCTTAAGGAAGAGTAAAGCTCTTATTTAATAATACATCATCCACTCACTATTATAGGAAAGAAATCTATATTAATATAATATCAGTTTTTCTTCATCTGCCACCATAATACCATCATCTCATATCATTATTCTGGTTTCAGTATTGAAATCTACAATAATATAATATCAGTTTTTCTTCATCTGTAACTATCATTCCATCATCTCATATCATTGTTCTGTTTTCAGTATAGCAATCTGAAAACCATTGTCTACACTTTCTTTTCAAAACATTGGGGATATCTGCTGTCGCCTGATACGTTAGGACGATGATCAGTCGCCTAATCGTATCTGCTCTCTTTTTACTACCGGTAGAAGGAATGAAAATCATCCCTGGAGGAAGGCCACCTGCTAACATCCTCCCTTGGCATCTTCGTGCCGTAATAAAAATAATAAATGCTGGACTGTGTCGCACACAGCCCTGACACAGCCACTTACGCAAGTCTGTTGCAATCCCCCTCTTTATCACATCATTATTCTCTTTTTTAAAATATCATTCCACATTTCCATTTTCTCACTTTCATTTTCACATAACATTCTCTCATATCATTTCCATTCTCGCACATTACTTCTATAAAATATATATATATATCATAAGGCTTTGATTATGATTCAGACCTCTCTTTCAAATTCAGAAATCAAATATACTTTTATATTCGTAAAATATTCCATCTATTTTAAGAGTAATGCATGTTAATCAAATAATGTTTATTAAACCACTGATACTCAATGAGAACATTTTTAATATAATATTATAACCATATAACCCTCGATAACAACTGATACCATTCTCTCTTATTCTCTTAATCATAAGGCATGTTCAATTCATGCATAATCATCTCTATACATATCCATCTCATACTCTCATTCATATTCATATACATCTTCGTATATCTTTCTTTTCAATATTAATACTCAAGGAAGACAATTTCTTCACAATATAGTAATAATAGCATCATATATGTATTTCACAAAATCAAGTTTCTTTGTGAAGATAAGTAGTTTTACAAATAGGGATAGAAGAAATCTTGCCTCGGTTTCGATATCCTGACGGTATGGCTCGTCCCTCTTCCGGAGTTTCTATAAACACAAAAGGACCGTCGTTAGAACCACATCTCTTACTCACTACACTCTTGTATAACATTACCTTTTGAAACTTTAATATATGTTTAACGTATTATTATTACCCCAAAGGTTCAAGGACTTAACCATTTACAAGCTCAATCGAAGTTTCAGTGGTTTTTCACCATTTTCCCTAACGACCACACTCGACTGTAGAATTTCTTATAATTTTTAAATTTCGAATTTTAATGTAAGGTCAACTGGAAATAGTTCTTTGACCACACTACTATCATATCCCAAAATTTCGTGACTTTTAACAATGTTAGGGTATGGTAATTGTAACCTCAAGTTTGATACATTTACGGTTTCTCGGTTTCTGAACCGCTTTCACTAAAACTGACTTTTCTCCTAAACCGTTCATCAGATTTTAACGCACCCTATATCAAAACGATCTATGAACTAAGCTCTATCATTTCATGGTCAATTGGTAACCTAGGCAGTGAGGTACCGTATGAATACAGGGGTCACAAAACAGGGCAGTTTTCGTTCTAACGAAAATCGGACATTATAACTGCTGTAATTTCATACTTTCCAAAATCAAACTCCTCCAAATAAATCATCCACCTTATACACCATCACCTACACCATGTGGTCATCTTACCAACCATGGTTACAAGCACATACTCCTTCCAAAATCAACTTTAATCACTTACAAACACTTATAACATCATAATCATAACATTTACACCACTAAATCACTAATCAACTCAATATCAATCATAAATATACAAGGGCAAGCATATTTATACCTTCTTGAAGCCTTGACAACACTTAACAATCCTTGGGATATCCTTAAACAACCTTACAATAGCTTGAATCAACTAAAGGAATCATAAAAACCAAGTTAGTTTCTTGAAACCACTATTCATCACTATTCATCAAGCAACTTTCATGAATTTATTACCTATGAAGATGATGATGGTTGGCCTTGAAATTTGGTGGGTATCTCTTTCTAGTCTCCAAGAACCTCCATGATTTTTCCCTTGATTTGTTGTTGGCTAGAACTTGAGTTTTTATTTTGATTTTTTTTTCTTTTCTTCCTTTTTGGCCGAATGGTATGAACAAGGAAGGGGAGAGCTTTTTGTGTTTTGTTTTGATCTTATCTTGGCTTAATCTTGCTAATTCTAGTGTCTTGTAGAAGCTTGTAAAGATATTTGTGGTTAAACCATGCAAAAGTACTAATTTACCCTTAAAATGGTGTTAATGGAAAGTGATGTCACTTAATGATCCAATAAATCCCATTTTGATTTTCTAAGTATTATGCTAATAATCTTGGATAATAATAATGTGGTATGTATCCTTGTTATATTACTAATCTTGGTTGCTTAATCTCCATATTCGTCTAATTGTGGTTCGTTTCGAATGTACCTCATTATCTCAGTGGTTTTGAAATCATCTAACAATCCAATTTCCTTTGGTATTCTCTTAACTTAATAATCCCCTGGTTAAATCTAAATTCACTAATCCCTCAATATATAATTCTTATAATATTTCCATGCTCCTTAATATCCAATAGAAGCTTATTCGAAATCAAAATCCTTAAAATCCATGCTTCAGGAATTTCTGAAATCTAACGTCATTTCGAGTCACTTATTTCCATTGTACAACACTAATATGGTTTCTGTTTATTCATTTTATGTTTCCATTATAGGGTACCTATATACCATTTCTCTAAATCCTCGAAATTTACTATTCATGTGACCACTGTAGCATTACTGAAGTTAGGGTTATTACAGTGATCGGGCGAAGTGCGGTGTCATAGGAGGACGGTATTCCCGGTTGGATAGTTGATCGCCCCACCGAGATGCCGAGAGGTTGAAAGACCAGTTTATTCATTTCTCATGAGTCATCAGAGTTACACCAAATGAGTCTTTCGAGTATTCTGTTATCGAGATGAGTCCTGAGTCAATGTCCGATTGTTGATGTTTGATTGTTCCTAAATTTTGAGTATTTCTTTCGGTAAATTTTATTATATTTATATACCGAGTAAGGAGAGAACTTGCTGAGCACCATATTTGCTCATTCTTGCTTTACAATATTTATTCAGCTATCAAGAAGGAGAGTTGCGAGACGTCCAGCCAGGGATCCAGAGGAAAAGGGAAGGCTCGAGGCTATGCTGACAAGGACTAGAATATCCAGCTGGAACCTTTATCTTTCTACCTTATGATCTTATGCAAAATATTATTCAGAGATGTAATAAATCGTATTGTAATGATGTGTGAGACCGATCTTGGATCTGCGGAGTGGGACACTTATGCTCCGTTCTAATAAATATTTTGCTTTATTATTGAGCTACCGTGTGCTGCAGGATATCGAGACTGATGTGACGACCCGGGTCCCCGGACAGGGCGGATTTGGGGGCGTCACAGTTGTCACGTTTATTATATAATAAAAAATATTTATCTATGTATAGAATATATAATTTAATATGTAATTCGTTGAGCACCAAACTCTTGACATAGTGTAGTACTTGTTTAGTATTCTTTTTATTTTTATTATATAATAAGATATAATATAATAAAATATAATTTATAATAGTGACTTTGTAACTTTAAATTTAATTTATAAAATATATGTTATTGTTAGGAGTCGAACCCTTGACCATGATAGTACTCATTTATTATCCCTCTTACTCTTATTATATAAGAGTATATAAAGAGTAAGAGGAATAATAAAGGAGTACTACCATAGAAAGATGGTCCGAGGCAGGGTAAAAGGGTGGTTAGTTCGATTCTTACTAACTACATAACATAATTAAACAATATAAAAAAAGTAATCAATGAACTCACAAGCTTGATATATGAACAATATAAAAAAAGTCAATTAACTAACACGTTTGATATATAAACAATATAAGCAACTTGCGATTTACATTTTTTTTTTGATAATCTAGTATCCGGGCAAGCTTGCGCGCACCTCGACTAATCCGGAAGGCATATTAGCATACTCATACCCTCAACATGGTAGCCCACTTAATCCCGGAGCGTCTCAAGGAATCGAACTCGTGACCTCAAGACAATAAACCTTAAACGTCACTGCCCGACCATCTGAAACACGGGTGGGGGTCGCGATTTACCCTTTTTACTTTTGCCGTAGAACGTAAGTACGTGTTTTTGCTTTCAATTTTTGTTGTTACAGTAATTTAATTGAAATTATTTACCAAACACCGATGAGCAATGTAGCCTGTAATTTTTTGACTAATATAACCTTAAAGCAGATCTAATATGATTGTGTATTTTCGCAATGATAGGTTATTAATTTATATTTATCAAATATAAGTTAACATTTTATGTAAATAACTAATATTGAATTGGTTGTTAATATAATTTATACTATTATAATATAGTCGAAACATTGAAAGTTTGTCAATTTGGTTTTCGGTACGGTTATCGTAATTATTAAATTCTTAAAATAAATAATAACATAATATAATTAATGATAATTAGTCGATTGCTTTTTTCACATTTACTTTTAGTTGAAGATATTATCTTTTATAAACACCTAACAATATCAATATACCATATCTTTCAATCACATAGTAAATTTCACGTATGCTGTAAAATAGTTCAAATCAAGTTTTAAGAATTCAAGATAAAATACATAGTAAATTTAATGTGTAAAATCTTATATATATCAAACTTTTAACAACAATTTGATATGTAAATTAATACCAAATAAATATTAAAAAAAATAATATAATTATAGATATTAGAAAAGGAACCATGCACGGGTTATAAGCCAGTATATAATAAGCATAGGATCTTATCCATAATTTTTTTTTTTTTAACATGGGAACCCGCAGCCGCTACCATTCGGGTGCGCTCTGGGTAAACCCATGGGCTCACGCAATAGCCTGCAAACCACGTGATCCAAGGCAAACCGCACAAGTGCGACAGGCTCTGCCCCAGGATGGCATAATCACAAATCCGCCTCCCATGGGAGTCGAACCTGTGACCAAGAGATGAGATGGTCTCTCTTTAACCAACTGAGACAACCCTTGCGGGCCTTATCCATAATTTTGATCATTGTACCTCTAAAATAATCTCAACAGTCAAATCTAATAACTTTTAAAATAGATAATCAAAATTATATCATATTAAAAACAAAATTATAATCTGAAAAGGATATAAATAAAAAAAGTTGTATTAGAATTGAATTTTAAAAAGAAATTATAATCTGAAAAAGATATAACTAAAAAAAGTTGTATTAGAATTGAATTTTATTTATTTTTTATTAATACTAAAAAAAAATTCATATTTATTATTTGTGCTATATCTCGAGATCTAGAAATCAGATTTTACAGCCTACGTGAATCTCATAAAATTATCTTTAATTTAGTAATGATTTAACAATTATCCTCTAAATGAAAACACTCATATTCTCAAGATTAAATATAATAACGAATTTTTGCATTTATCCTATGCAGTGTAGAAGACCTACATTGATAATCCTATTTAATGTAAAGAAATCTAATTATATATGATTTAAATCATAGACATTCACTTTTTCATATTTAAATTTAAATACATGTTTTAGTTTACATGCTAAAATATAAAATATTTTTTTTGCCATATCCAACATTTTTCATCTATTTATTTTACGATCTAACAGTTCTTATATATTTTGTCATACAGAGGACCAGACTACCGACTACCAAAGTTTTGGACAAAATATCTCTTACACTTATTATTAAAATTGTATTTGGTTGTTAAGCAAAACAAACTTAATAATCCGTGTGATGCACGGATTCTTTTCGATATGTAAAAAAAAAAATTATTTTATTTTGTAATTATATTTTTATATAATATATTGTTTTCAATAATTAATTTAAATTTAAATTTATATAAATTTAATTAATGATATGCATAGTTTAAAACTTATATTATTAAATTTTTAAATAAATATGTAACAGAATTCAACCATTGAAATTTTATTATATTAAATTAATCATATAATATATCTAATCATTAGATCTAACAGTTTTGATTTTTTACTAAAATTCTAACGATCATTATTCGTTATATACGGATTTCTATTATATTTCGTTAGTGATTAAAAGATATGATGTCATATTTTTGGGTATATGTCAATTATTATAAGATTATATTTTAAATTAAAAGTTCAAGTGTTTTATAAGAAAAGAAACATTATTGATTGTAAGATACGATTTTTTATGTATTTTTGAAAGGTAATATTATCAAGTAAAAGTAAACGTCTTTTGATTAAAAAGACAATCGACTAATTATCATTAATTATATTATTTTATTTTTTATTTTAATAATTAGGATGACCGTGCCGAAAACCGAATCGACAAATTTTCAATGCTCGTACAGTGCTCGGGTTTCTTTTATTATGTTATAAATTTTATTTAATATTATAATTATGTTTTTATATAATCATTATTTTTAATAATTTTTTAAATTTTAATTTAATAAAATTTAATATACTCATGTTTACTAATTATAATAATGTTTATTTATTATAAATGACGTATACGGATTTTTAATATATTTAATTAATAATTGGAAAATATGGTGTGATATTTTCAGGTATATATTAATGATTATAAGATTAGTTTTAAATCAAAAGGTAACATGTTTTAATTAGAAGGGAAATATTAATGATTGAAAGATATGATACGATTGATGTTTTTAGGTGTTTATAAAAGATAATATTTTCAATTAAAAGTAAATGTAAAAAAGGTAATATACTAATTATCATTAATTATATTATGTTATTATTTATTTTAATAATATAATAGTATGGATAAATAAGGTAAGTATCGTAAATGTAATATTTTCAACTAAAAATAAATTTGAAAAAGGCAATTGACGAATTTTTAGGGATGGCAATCGGGCCGGGCGAAACGGGTTTTGCCAAACCCAAACCCGAACCCGAATTTTTTGACCGAACCCGAAAATACCGGAAATTATAAACCCAAACCCGAACCCGTTGGATACTAAACTGGTTTCGGGTACCAGAAACCCGAAAATAAAAAATAAAAAATAAATATTTTTTATATTAAAAATAATATAAAACATAAATATATAAAATATTTTTATTTTTAATACATATTAAATATTAAATATATATAATAATAGATAATATATATTAAATGTTAAATATTATATATAAAATAATAAAAATAATAATATATATTAATTCAGGTTTCGGATTGGGTTCGGGTTTGGATCGGATGTGATACGGGTTTCGGGTTTTCTGGTCGGGTTCAGATCGATATTGCCAAAATCCAAACCCGACCCGAAATTGATTGGGGTTTAAAAATCAAACTCAAACCCGAAAATTTCGGGTTCGGTTGGATCCATTCGGGTCGAAACGGATCGGATATCCATCAAATCGGTACAAATTGCCATCCCTAATCTAAATACAACAATATCATCTTTTTCGGAAGAAAATACTTTTTGACAACAAAAATGTACGAAAAGAAATCATTAGGACGAATTACCAAAGTATGCACGAAGTTCTTAACTTTAACTAACTTTTGTTCAAAATTATTTTTGCAATTTTAATTTAGTAGAAAATTGTTTTGACCTAATTTCCCTTATTTTTGAATTTGAAATTCCGTCCATAGTTCCTTGAAAATTGAAATCTAACTTGTTATATTTTTTGTATTTAGCTAATTTGGAATATTTGACAAATGCTTGGTTTACTAATACAATAAACAAGGGTGAGACCCACAATTATCTTCTAATGAACTAAAACGTTTAACGCATTTCAGAATAGTTGAAACTAACTCCTCCTACAGTCCAACTTTGTCAGAAGAAAGAATATCATTCCAATAGAAGACAGGCTAAAAAGTTTTTCTGAAAATGATATTGTGGTAGGGGTACTTATAGAGCATTAGAAGAAACAAAATTTGGTAAGCGAATTAACAAAAGAATTTGTTGGTTAACCGAAAAGGAGAGAACAATACATATGAAAATCCTTTTTTTTTTTGTTAAAGGATATCCAGAGGAAACAGTAATTAAATGACTGATAAAAAAACACAGATTACAAACATGAGGGATAGCATTATGCAAACTTTTTATTAATGTTTGAAAAAAGGACCTGCAGGACAAGTCCCTGTAACACAGCTCCATCATCCGCGACACACCCGTAGTCTGTACTCTAATGGTACTCAGTTGAATATCCAGATCCACATCCAAGAGTACATCCAAGTGGGGTCATGGAAAGTCTAGTGCCAGTCGTAGAGCCGGCCACTATGTATCCTCCCTGCAAACTCGAACTCCCAAGAAACGGTATCATGTTTGAAGCCTGTTCCATCATCACAAGATTCTGAGTTTGTGTGGCCACATTTCTCTTGAGGTCCTCCATTCCTGTTTTCAACTTCTCAAGTTGTTCGTATCCCAAATCATCAACTGGAGCCTCCCACCAGAACATGTCCTGTCGATGCTTCCTCAGTTTCATAAGCTCCTCCCCATGACTCTTAAGCACTTCCAACTGGTTAAGCAAGTCAGTAAGTTGCATGTTTAGTTCACGAGCGCTTGCACTGCGATGAGCCTCAACAAGTTGAAGGGTGGTCGAGCTTGTTGAACTGCGGTTGTGAGCGTTAAGGAACTTATCAAGGATATGTTCCACATTAGGGTGTCCAAATGAGAACACCTTTTTACCTGGAGAGAAGACGATGATTGCAATTTCAATACCACAGAGGGTACAAAGTTCACTCGCTTTTTTGAATAACCCCGACCGTCTCTTGGAGAATGTGACCAGGAGATTACTTTCCTTGCTCATTTTCGTCATCGCAATTTTTTGGCGACCTTTGCTCTTTCTTGCCATAATTCTAGTCTGCTTAATTGATACAATGAATTAGAACGTCCAATTTTAAAGGGATGATACGGGGTAGGTTGCCGCATGTGTCAATCATGTAGATGTAATCTTGGCATTGATGTTTAGCTATAATAGCATTAACAAACTTTGCATTGCCAGACTAGAGAGCAATCTTTCACATAGGGAAAACACAATACATTTGTGAAATATTTTTAAAAAAATTACTATTTGTGAAGGATCTAGAATTGTTTCTTTTTGCAGTTAGCAATCTCATTTTAATAGCTGTTTTGGCATTCAACCATTATAAATAACTTCAATTTCAAAATTAAAGTATGCCGTACAATTAACATTCACTTTTGTCGAATCGAGTTTCGAAAGAGAGAAACATATGATTGGACGATCGACTTACTTATAATGTGTTTGGTAAAATTTGGATTTTCTTCTAATAATTATCAACACTGATAAAAATTGCACAAAGCTGGTGATCCATCATAATGTATTAAGTTCAGAACAGAAAAGGTTGAAAAGATAACCAATTAAGCTCATCTTATAAGGCTCGATTACTTTTCTGGTACAGTACATAACTGATCTTTCGAAACTGGTATATTTCTTTCAATTTTTTCATTTGTGGTACAGCTGACAAAAAACAAGGGAAATCGCCACTTGAAGTGGCGATTTCTGTTGAAATTCATTTCAATAGAAAACGCCACTTGAAGTGGCGATTTCCCTTGCCCCCATTTTTTTTTCTTCCGGCAGTTGGCATAATTTTCTAACTACAAGATGTATTTTATACTTGTCAATTTATATGGCTTAGAAAATGAATTTGTAAATAAAATTTATCCATTTTTTTTGCTTCGTGTTAAAGAATTGACATTTTACTTTGGTATAATACGAAAATTTTAAAAAATTATTATGTCTAACTAGCTTATTTTTTGGTCCGAACATGGCAACTCAACATCAAATTGTTGAAAATTCTTTCGAGTAGGCATGTTTAGGTGAATAAAAAATATACTTGTACATGTTTTTTTACGTTGTCTTTGTTCCATATTCAAGTATTGACGTCGTACTTTGGTATAATATGAAAATCTCCAAAAATTATTGTGTCTAATTATCTTATCTTTTGGTCCGAACATGGCAACTCAACATCAAATTGTTAAAAATTCCTTCGAGTAGGAATGTTTAGGGGAATAAAAATTATATTTCAACATGTTTTTCTTTCAATTTTTTTGTTCCGTATTCAACTATTGACGTTGTACTTCTGCGTAAGCCAAAATTTAGGCAAAATTAATTTTTGTAGATATGTTAAATGTTTACCCGAATATGGCAACTTCACATCAAATTGTTAACAATACCTTCGTGGAGTTACGTTGAGGGCCATAAAAAACATATTAGAAAACATTCCATTACTTTAAAGTAAACATACAACATCATACAAGTTCTTCGATTTGAAAATAGAAAATTGAAGCATCATACAATTACATTAAATTGAAAACAGAAAATTAGAAAATAAGCATACATTGACACGAGAACCACAATACAACTTCGTAAAATTCACTGAGATCAACAGCATAATTCTCGTCCTCAGCTTCCTCAATTTCCCTTGCAATTTGACGTTCCTTTGCAGCTTCAGCTTCTAGTGCAATTTCACGTTCCTTTGCAGCTCGAGCTTCCATTTCCATTTTAAATTTAACTTGTTGTGCAGCAAATTCAAAATGTTTTGCAAGTTTAGCATCCTCAGCCTGCAAATCGAATGACCTCTTGGTTTTCTTGGTTTGTTTGGTTTTGGTTTTACTAGTTTGTGGTTTTTTGCCCTTATCCATCTTATGCTATTGCCTTGAAGAAAGAAAATTTGAGAAAAAACTAGTAACTTGTGATTCTGAATAAGCACCAACATTGGGTTTTATAGCCAATTTTGGATTATTATTTTACCTTTTTGTTGATGAAAAAATACCTCAATAATTTAAACAAGCGTTATTTTGAAGTGACTAGAGCACTTTGCGTACAAGAAATAGAAGATGTGACTACACAAATTTATTAGCCTGCAGGAAAATAATATGAAATTTCTGAAATCAACTTTAATTTTTCAAAAAACAGCTTTATTTTACTATGCCTGCAATCAACTTTACCTTTTCAGAAACAAGCCTTTTTTAACTATGCCTGAAATCAACTTTATTTTTCAGAAAACAGCTTTATTTTACTACAGGCTATTTTCGCAGCCCTATCTCAGAGTGTTTTTTTTGCAATAATGCAGGGTAAATTTAAGTGTTCGTTGCTGTGCATTCACATGATTTTCTTTGATGAGAAATTTGACTCCTACAATTTGTTTTTTGACAGTTCTTTTCAGTGTTTTTTGACAGTCCTGTTGAGTCACGGGCTGGTTGAAGGCCAATCAATAATTTATCCATTGATTTTCAGCTACAAAACAAGTCTTTGTTGAGGCTTGTTCACTCAACCACTGGAAATTGAGATTTCACTCACAATTGAGCTTTCTACTATAAGCAACAACATTGGGTTTTATAGCCAATTTCGGAATATTATTTAACCTTTTGTTGATGCAAAAATACCTCAATAATTTAAACAGGTGTTATTTTGAAGTGACTAGAGCACTTTGCGTACAAGCAATAGGAAGATGTGACTACTCAAATTTATTAGCCTGTAGGAAAATAATATGGAATTGATGAAATCAACTTTACTTTTTCAGTAGTTAGATTTAACTTACCATGCCTGCAATCAACTTTACTTTTTAAAAAATCGGCTTTATTTTACTATGCATGAAATCAACTTTATTTTTCAGAAATCAGCTATATTTGACTAAAGTCTAAGCCTGCAGTCCTTTCTCAGAGTGCTTTTTTTCAATAATGCAGGGTAAATTTAAGTGTTTGTTGCTGTACATTCACATGAGTTTCTTTAATGAGAAATTTGACTCCTCCAATTTATTTTTGTGCAGTTCATTTAAATGTATTTTGACAGTACTGTTGAGTCACGGGCTAGTTGAAGAGCAATCAATAATTTATCCCTTGATTCTCAGCTATAAAACAAGCTTGTGCTGAGGCTTGTTCACCCAACCACTGAAATCTAATTTATCCCACACGTACGTTTTTCATTTTCAGATCTAATATAGGTCATTTTTAATAACTTTGGAGTAATGAAATGTTTTCTTCACATGTTTGACAGGTTGTAGGCTCACTAAATCTCCCAATCAATAATGTTTTGAGCTTGGTCACTAAGGAGTTAAATCACAATGTGAAATACATGAAAGCATGGAGAGGGAAGCAGTTGGCAGTTGAGGATATATATGGCAAGTGGAGCACAACATACGATATACTACCACAGTTCTTCATGGCCATTGCCCATTCCAACCCTGGGAGTGTTGTTGTGATTAACGCAGTACCAGATTAAAAAGTAGCACATCAATCCATTTGCAAGCGTGTTTTCTTCTGCCTTAAAGTAGTGATGGACGGTTGGCAACATGCCCGACCTGTACTTTCAATTGATGGTACATTTCTAAAGGGCAAATACAATGGGAAGTTACTCATTGTCATGGGTGTTGATTCCAACAATCATCAATACCCCGTCTGTTATACGTTGGTTGAGGAAGAGTCTGAGGATAACTGGGGTTGGTTTTTAGGCCTGCTGCGTGAACATGTTTGCAAGGACAGGAAGCGTGTTTGCATAATATCAGACCGTGCTGCTGGAATTCTCGCAGCAATATCGAATCCGGGCAACTGCTTTGCACCACCTTATGGGATTCATAGATGGTGTCTACATCATTTCAGAAGTAACTTCTCTAGTAAACATCCCGGGGGGGACTTGAGACGCTTGATGTGGTTAGCTGGAAGTACCCCGCAGGTCAAAAAGCACAATGCCTACATGAAAAGAATAGGGGAGATATCACCTGTTGCTTTACAGTGGCTTTCTAACGTTTCTCCCGAACTGTGGACCATTAGTCATGATCGGGGCGGTGCTCGTTACGGACAAACCACTACCAACATCATGGAAGGCTACAATGGCAACATACGAATGGCTCGTTTCCTTCCTGTTACAGCAATGATGGAGTACATATTCTACAGAAATGTTAGAATTGTCAACACACAGAGGAACCAAGCCGTTGCTGCCCTACATGACGGCCAACAATTCTGTCAAAGGACGAATGACATGATAACAAGATATACGGAGAAGGCTAAAGCACATTTCGTGACAACACATAGTCGTCAACTTGGCATTTTCACAATCGTCACTCAACGCTATCGGGTGAAAGGTTGCACGAAGGGGGGAAACCAGCAAAATGTGGACATAAGTAAGAAAACTTGCACTTGCGGAAAATGGAAATGTCACCATATGCCTTGTTCTCATGTAATGGCTGGTTGTTTAGTGGACAATATTGATTGGAAGCAGTGGGTTGGACCTTACCACTACTCGTCCAAATTGCATAAGTTATGGGAACCCCTGATATTTCCACTGTCAAGCACGGACTTGTGGAACTACGTTTTACCCGAAGAGTGGCAAGTGTTTGGAAAATTGATACCAAATCCGGCCTACAAGAAGGTGAAGAAAAAGAGTGGCAAAAGGGGACAGTCTGTAAGAATTCAAACTGAAATGGACCAGTCAAGATCGGGGATAAAGTGTAGTCGGTGTAAGCAAGAAGGACATACAAAACGGAGCAGACTTTGTCCACAACGTCCCCCAGAGCCTTCTACTTGATGATATCAAGTCTTTAGATGTCTAATGTCATTTTACTTCATGTTGCTAGTTTGTTTATCCTAATTTGATTTGGTGTGATTTTATTTTTTCCATGTACTTTGCCTCGTAATAGTTGTATTTGTGTGCTTTATATCAATTTCATTTCAATTATGAAAACATGGCAGTTTTCTTTTGTGTAGAGGCATATATGATTTTGTGTTTGAAACATAACAAATGCCAGCAATTATGAAATCATAGCAATTGCATAAATTAACACACTTCCAAAAATAAAATTACAATAGTCTACTCCTCGTCGGACATGTCGCAGTCCGATTGATTTTCAGGACTTATGCTCCATTGATGATATTGTCTAGTTTGTAGGATGTCTCCGTCCTCTGCACACATCCTCGCATCTTCTGCTAGGCTGTATCATCGTACGCGCAAACGCATTCGATTCTCCTCCTCACGTGCACGAAATAACGCGGCTTCCATTTGTCGAGGAGTGTTACGTGGCATGGATTTAGCGCACTATTTTACTACTCGTAGCCCATTTGTTCGACATTGTTCGACACAAATGTCAAGAGTTCGTGCACGCCATTCCCACTCCCTCTGCATTGTTGCTACTGAAAGAGTTGAGTAACGATGATTAGGGTTCAAGGAGTAAGCAAATTCATCTTCACACACCCAACTCCTACCCATAGCTCGAAAAATATCACCAGGAGTATAAGTCATTTTGTGTCGATGATAATTATTTTGGTTACATATTTATAGTCAAACGGACTATTTTTTCCCACTTGGATTATTATCCACCACTTGCATTATTTTAGCTACCACCGACAAATCACAGGAACAAATAATTTAAATTTGTAGGCATTGCACCCACATCTTCTACTCACATAGTGAAGAATCTCGTGCATGTACAGTAATCTGCAACAAATACTGAAAAGTTCTGTAACGATAACAAATGCCTTGTCGCATCTTCTTATTTCAAGTGGGATACGATTTTACCATTGCTGTTTTAAGCTTCCCGTGAGTGCACAGGAAAAAAACAACAAGAATTTTGCCAGTCCTTAAAAAGCGCTGTAAAAAGATGAATAAAATTTCTTGTCGAATTGAAAACAAGGATGCTAGTCTGTAAAAAGATGTGAGGTCCCGTCAACAGTAGCATAATTACAACAATCTCGTGAACGCACATGAAAAACAACACACGAATCTTTGCAGTATTGCCAAAGCACTATAATAAGTTGTACAATACTCTGAAACAAAGCTGAAAATTTATGTGAAATTCAAAAATTGCCCAGAGTCTGTATAAAGTAGTGTAGTCCCGTCAACAGTAACATATATTTCATTATTTACAGCTGTTGTTGTGTATTATTGACGAAGACATCTACAAAATTCTCTATAAATAGGTCCTGCTTTCTTATTCATATGCACAACTCACTGGTTTCTTCTCACATAAATTTTGATCCAATTATTTTTTTTCAAGGCGCTTGCATCAAAATGGATAAGAGGAAGGGGAAGGGGAAAGTGCCAGAAACAAGTTTCTACGACGACATGGATAAAAAGAAAGAAGACTAGCATCAGAAGAGAGGGGCTGGGATTGTACGGCCTGGTGAGCAGTCCTTGTTCATCAAAAAGATGAAGATTTTTAAGAGCAGGGAGGAGGGAAAAGACTGGGTCAAAACTAAGGACGAGATGTTTAACTTCGACTTCTACAATGATGATTTCGCGACTGAGTTCTGTGATGGTCGTAAAAAGCTAGATGCAGAATTGAAAGATAAAAAGATTTCTGATGAGGAATGGTACACTCAGGTGGAACTGCTGGCTAATCGGATGCACAAAAAATATGAGGAATTGTTCGACGCTGAGGAGGCGGAAATGGCAGACTATGTTGACGAATATGAAGCAAGGAAGCGTCAATTTCCTCCAGGAAATTGAGGAATGTAGCGACGAGAATTAGGCAGTTGGCCTAATTCGAATTTAAGAATTTGTTGGTTATTTTATCTTTGCTTTTAAATTATATGTTTGCATTTTAATTTTAGTGTGCTTCATCACTTGTACTTTGTTTGCTTCATTTGAATAAAATTTTTCTGTCAAAATTTGGAAATTTTTGTCATTTTCGGGCCATAAAAAACATAGTTACACATATGATATATTAATTTTTTTGGGCTTACACCAAAGTAGAAAATCAATACTTCAATACGGAACAAAAAAAACGCAAGAAAAACATGTACAAATATGTTTTTTATGGCCCTAAACATGACTTGACGAAGGAATTGTTAAGAAACGTATGTGGAGTTAACATATTCGGATCAAAAAATAACATAGCTAGACATAATAATTTTTGGAGATTTTCGTATTGTATCAAAGTAGGAAGTAAATTCTTTAATATATATTAGAGAAAACAAAAAAATTTATTTACAAGTACATCTTCAAAGTCATGTAAAATGAATACTAGAAACTATATTTTCTAGCAAAAAAAATGCTAAGTGCTGGAAGCAAAAAAAAAAATGGGGGCAATGGAAATCGCCACTTGAAGTGGCGATTTCTGTTGAAATTCATTTCAATAGAAAATGCCACTTCAAGTGGCGATTTCCATTACTTTTTGTCAGCTGTACCAGAAATGAAAAGATTGAACGAAGTGTACCAGTTTTGAAACCTCAGTTATGTGCTATACCAGAAAAGTAATCGAGCCCATCTTATAACAAGTCATATATTTTATTATTACTCCAAGTACCACGATCGTAATCTTGGATTCCAATTGTCTGATCAAGTGCGCAACAATTCTTGAAAGTTGGAGACGTCGGCATAAATACAATCAAGAGCTTCTCTACACTCCAGATCTAAAGACTACCCTAGTGATTTGATAAACGAGTCTAACAAGTGTGCACACAAGGTGTTTGGGTAAAGTCCTGAGAGAAGAAAAGCTTACATCAGTAGAAGTTTTGTTCAAGATCCGTTACATATAAAGTAACAGATTATAGTCACCAACTGTACTGGTTATTCCTGACCGGCGTATCGCCGGAAGAATATTTTATAACACCACCAGCATTTTAGATTCTTTTAACTAACAATATATTAGTAGATATTTGTGTGTTTTACCGTCTTTGCAGGTTTAGCTTACCGGAATATCAAGCTCATCCGAAGTTGCATTGGAAGTCTGGTATCATTTTATTTTTCTAAAATTATTTATGGAAAAAAAAATAAATTGTTGTCAATCATTTATTTATTATTTACTGCGTAACTACCTCTATTTTTGCCTGCATTTAAATTGTGATCTAGATTTTACCTTCATTTAGGTGGGTATTGTGTTGTTTTTACACGTTTGTTTTGACGATGTCGCGTAGTTTGCGTGTTGGCAGTTTGAATTTAGGTACCTTAACGGGCAAATTTTTGGAGTTAGTGGACGTGCTGAAGAAGCGAAGAGTGGATGTGGCTTGTATTCAAGAGACTAGGTGGAAGGGGGCTCAGTCTACAGAAGCGAACGGGTATAAATTGTGGTACTCAGGTCTTGCCAACTCGAGGAACGGAGTGGGTATTCTTCTGGCGAAGGATCTAAAAGACAACGTCGTGGAAGTGAAGAGGTGCAACGACAGAATCATGTCCTTCAGAGTTGTGGTTGGGGAGAAGGTGGTGAACGTGGTGTGTGCATATGCCCCCCAAGTCGGTTTGGGCGACTCTGAGAAGGAGGCTTTCTGGGTCACATTGGTGAGAGGGTAGATGGCTATCTCAGCGCTCATGGGGGTTTCGGCTTCGGGGTCAGGAATGCTGGTGGGTCCGCGTTGTTGGAGTTTGCTACTGCCCAGGAGTTGGTAATTGTGAATTCTGTTTTTTAGAAGAGGGCTGAGCACCTCATCACCTTTAGTAGTGGGGGGCACAACACTAAAATCGATTACCTACTTGTGCGCAGGCGTGATGTTAGGGCGTGCATGGATTGCAAGGTGTTCTGCAGTGAGGCGTGTGCTTCCCAGCACCGTCTGTTAGCCATGGATCTATCCATGGGGGGTCGAGTTGTTCGTAGGACGAGAGAGTCTAGACCAAGAATCCTTTGGAAAGATTTGAAGGGCGAGAAGGCGGCCGAATTCAGGGAGTCTCTGCTCAACGAAGGTTGTTTTGCGCGTGGTGGAGATGTCAACTTTAGGTGGACCAACATGGCGAAGGCTATTCGGTGTGTGGGCGAGAAGGTGGTGGGGGTTTCCTCAGGAAAGTTCAGTGGTCTTAAGGAGTCGTTGTAACACCCTCACTAGCCAACAATAATATTATAAACTCTTGTATTTAATTAAACATTAATATAGGAGAAATTTTAGAAATTTCGGCATGATGTAATCATAAGCCGGACTAATCACCTGTTTAAGCAACTAAGTAGAACTAAAAACAGTCCACAAGCACCAGTCATACTAATTCATAAGAAAATAAAACCATTACAACCCAGACCGCACACAGGTCACTGTATGAAACAACTATCAATAGCTATTACAACCCAGAACTGAATTAAATAATATACAACCCATTAAATAAGATAATCAGCTTACAAATACAGATATAATATAAACCAAGGTATATGTCACTACCCAACCAACCGCCTCGACCCTCTGACTGCCTCGGTGACTACCCCAACCCGACGGGCCACTTCTTCTAGACATGCTCTGGCTTAGCTGAGGAAACAGAATTAGCAAGCAAGTGAGCCAAAACGCTCAGCAAGTATATATGTATGAAATTAAAACATCAACAACTGATATGTCTGCAAGATTTTTAAGAATTAACAATTCAACAATATATATCTCAATTAAAGGTTCATCTTTTATCTGAATCATAGAATAGAATCGGATTGGACTATCATGCATTTTATAAATAAAAACAATTATAAGGTTAGGCTGCTGATCAGTCACGCACTAACCCCGGACAAACGCACACAGCAATGTCCTTTAATGGATCCACGGCACACATTGGCCTTAATTATTTCCGACCACGAATCTGGTCCGACCCTTACGGTCCACATTTTTTTTAAAAAAACTAACAGTCCAATCCTATAACTAGACATCAGGTGTCGGAACAATCGACCACCCCAACTGCCAAACACCCTGGACACTTTCGTTCCAGGTTAACATCTCAATTCTCACCGAATAGAACAAGGTCAGGTAATCTCTGAATTACATATCGACAAGTTCGATATGACAAACAGGGGTATTGATTTAAGTCAAGCTACTAAAAGGATCAACAAAATGATATAATCAACTTAGGGTATAAAAATGGAATATTCAAAGTCAATGGAAATTATCAGAGCAGTTATATCGAGGATAAATCAAATGCATAAGAATCAAGTTATGATAATCATAATTCGCTGGAAATATAAGTGAAGTGGTCTACTTGAAAGAGGAGTGGAATAATACACTTGCAAGGAATATGGATGTAAATCAATTCATTAATAGCATCAACAACTCAGTGGAATCAATTTTGAAACATAACAATTAAGTATTCGCAATTTCGGGAAATTAACAGAACAATTATAGCAAGCATAATTTAAATAAGTATATGAATCAGACTTTTATAATCATAACTCATTTGAAAGGTAATTGAAGCAATTTACTTGCCTTAAATAGAAAATCACAGAATCCGAAGCGTCTTTACGTCCTCAGCTTTAGCCTTTCCTTTATCCACGGGATCTACACACAATATAACACTATTTCAGAATCCCGTTTAATACTCGCTAATCAATATAAGCATTCCACTAAGTCTACCCCTGCGAATAGTTCCCTAATTAATGTTTATTTAATCATATAATATCCTTATGTAAGCCATAACAGAAGTATTTAACCAAATAGTCACGTAAGCACATACCATATAGATTTTTAAAATATGAAGCCCGACTCACAACTCGTATAAAGTATATAATTATATATACTCGTTTTCAAGAAATGATTTTAATATATTTTAGGAAAATTTTGACGGCATCCCCTTCATACGGGTGACTGCCAGTCGGAACATATCCGACACAACCATCAATATAACCATCAATCGCAATACAATCACAATCCAATAATCCATCTTGATAGTATTACTAAGCAATTATATAAATTCAGAATTTAAAACAAGAAATTAAAATTATATCGTAATTGTTAAAATTTAAACTTTTGGCTCAGAAAAATCATCATTGCCATATTCCATCGACTCAATTTTTACTATCACTGTCGATAGGGCAAAATTTCGAGGGTACCCTAATTTGGGTTTCCAACTCGAAACTCCACTCGAAAATATAATTGTGGTTAATTCGAAATTTCACAGAAAAAATCAATTTGAGCATTGATTTTTAACATCAATTTTCAAAGTACAGCATCAATAAAATCGAACTAACAGCACTGGAATCAATAATTGGCTTGACACATGATATCACCATTTTATAATCACGCCAGTACATACAATGACTTTAACAAGATCAAGGGAAAAAGGAAACACTCCCTTTTTTTTTAACACCCAC
The DNA here is from genome assembly GCA_036435485.1 of Saposhnikovia divaricata. NCBI lineage: Eukaryota > Viridiplantae > Streptophyta > Magnoliopsida > Apiales > Apiaceae > Saposhnikovia > Saposhnikovia divaricata. The sequence goes on along the minus strand of CM071594.1, from coordinate 127,402,510 downwards.
ACACTAAACGCAGCCACACCCACATCACAGTACACACTTCTCACTGCAATCACAGAACATCCGACCACGGACACACATATACTGCAGGAGACACATACACCCCCCACTATTTATACACACACACACACTCATATCATATGTACACGCACACACACAACTACAATTTCAGAGAGAGAGGAAAGAGCGAACAGAGGGGAAAATGGGGAATGAACTGGTAGCAAGAACCGAATGCCAAGCTTACATACATGGCAAGAAACTCGTGAGGAAGAGGGACAAAACCACCGAGATTTCCGTGAGAGAGTGAGGGAGAGATAAGAGAATCGAGAGAGATTTCGTGTGTGAGAGAGAGAGGGAACCGAAATCTCGAGAGTTCGAGAGAGAGATATGCTAAAGTCTGAATTGGGGGAAATGGTTTTAGGGATTAAAGGATTAAAAGGGAAAGTAGTTAGGTAATTATAGTAAAATAACTTTTTAAATAACGAATAAACTAATTACGTAATTTTCAAAAATCACATCAAGGAAAATTTGATGAAACTTTAAATTTTAAAACTCTTAAATATAGAATGAAAAATTACGATACCCCACATATTTTTAAAATATTTTTAGGATTTAAAACGAATTAAATATGATTTTTACAAGATTAAACCATTAAATCGGAAAATAATTCGTAAAATCATTTTAAAATCCTTGAAACCCAGAAATAATTCACCAAATATTTTTAAAAGTCATATAAACTAATAAAGTTAATAATGAAAAAGATTTCAGGATTTCTGCTAATCCCGAGAATTTTATAAAATTCACAGAAGGTAAATATAACACAAATAAATAGGAAATAAATCCCAAAAATATAATTAAAATAGTCGGGCTTACATAACACATATAAAATATCAATCTGACTTCCAAATATTATTCCACAATATAATACTTCCTCAACCAATTCACACACCACATAATTCACATTTAATAATAAAATAAATAACTTTTAGTAATTAAAATAATCTGAATTTTCTAAGGCGTTATAACCTTCCCCCCTTAAAAGGATTCTGTCCCCAGAATCTCACCTAAGAGAATAATTGAGGATACTTCTCCAACATATCGCTTTCCAACTCCCAAGTTGATTCTTCCACCTTGGGGTTTCTCCACAAAACTCTCACTATAGGAATTGTTTTATTCCTCAAAACCTTTTCTTTTCGATCTAGTATCTTGATAGGCTGCTCCACATAAGATAAATCTGGCTGAATCTCTATCGGCTCATATTCAATGACATGTTTAGAATCCAAATGGTATTTCTTAAGCATGGATACATGGAACACGTTATGGATATGTTGCATATGGGGCGGTAAAGCTAACTCGTAGGCGACTTTTCCGACTTTCTTCAATACCTCGAAAGGCCCCACAAATCTTGGACTTAATTTTCCTTTCTTGCCAAATCTTACTAATCCTTTCCACGGAGATACTTTCAACAGTACTTGCTCTCCTTCTTCGAACTCCATATTCTTTCTGGCCAAATCAGCATACTTTTTCTGTCGATTCTGAGCCGTCACTAACCGTTTCTGAATAAGTTGAACTACTTCCTTGGTTTGCTGAACTAACTCAGGTCCGAGTATCTTTCGCTCACCGACTTCTTCCCAGTATACTGGAGATCGACACTTTCGTCCATATAACGCTTCATATGGTGGCATACCGATACTAGCATGAAAGCTATTGTTGTATGAAAATTCCACTAACGGCAAGTGTTCATCCCAACTTCCTGCAAAATCCAATGCACAAACTCGGAGCATATCTTCAATTGTTTGAATCGTTCTTTCACTCTGGCCATCAGTCTGAGGATGGTATGCAGTACTCATTTTTAATTCGGTGCCCAAACATTCTTGAAAACTTCTCCAGAATCTCGAATTAAATCTTGGATCTCGATCTGAGACTATTGATACTGGAACTCCATGTCGCACCACAATTTCTTTTATGTACAGATGAACTAATTTGTCTAATGAGAACCTCTCATTTATCGGAAGAAAGTGTGCAGATTTCGTTAATCGATCAACAATTACCCAGATAGCATCATGATTAGCTCTCGTCCTCGGCAATCCAACCACAAAGTCCATTGCAATATGTTCCCATTTCCACTCGGGAATCTCTAATGGTTGTAGCATCCCACTTGGCCTTTGATGTTCTGCTTTTACTTTCTGACAGGTCAAACACTTACTTACCCATTCAGCAATATCCCTCTTCATATCCGGCCACCAGAAATTTCTTTTCAAATCTCGATACATTTTCGTACTTCCTGGATGAATCGAATATTTCGAACTGTGGGCTTCCTGTAGGATCTCATTCTTCAACTCTGTCACATTGGGTATCCAAATACGTGAAGAAAATCTTAATATCCCCTTGTCATCTACCTGTGTGCATATTTCCTCACCGGTTAACTTGTTCACATCTCCACTCATGACTTCCTCCTGGCATCTGCGAATCTTTTCTAATAATTCTGGCTGAAACGTCATAGTGTACACCGTATCTGTACTACTTGCAGGCATACACACCTCTATCTCCAATCTTTCAAACTCTTTGTATAATTCCTCAGGCATTGTCAACATACTGATTTTCTCCTTCCTACTTAAAGCGTCCGCCACCACGTTCGCCTTCCCGGGATGATAGTTGATGGTACAATCATAATCCTTGAGTAATTCCAACCATCTTCTCTGTCTCATATTTAGCTCCTTCTGGGTGAAGATATACTTCAAGCTCTTATGGTCTGTATAAATTTCACACTTTTCTCCATACAAATAATGTCTCCAAATCTTCAAGGCGAAAACAATCGCGGCTAATTCTAAGTCATGAGTAGGATATTTCTGTTCGTGAGGTTTCAATTGTCTCGAAGCGTAAGCAATTACCTTTCCGTGCTGCATTAGTACACATCCCAAACCTTTGTGAGATGCGTCACTGTAAATCACAAAATTTCCCTTTTCATCTGGAAGTGTCAATACAGGTGCAGTCACCAATCTCTTCTTCAATTCCTGGAAACTTTCTTCACACTTCTTATTCCACACAAACTTTTCATTCTTCCTTGTCAACTTTGTTAGTGGGGTGGCTATCTTCGCAAAGTCTTGAACAAATCTTCGATAATATCCCGCCAATCCTAAGAAACTTCGAACCTCTGTGGGTGTTTTAGGTCGGTCCCAATTCATCACGGCTTCAATTTTAGCAGGATCCACCTTAATCCCTTCACTGCTGATGACATGCCCTAAAAACTGCACTTCTTTCAACCAAAACTCACATTTGGAAAATTTCGCATACAATTTCTCTTTCCTCAACGTTTCTAAAGCTATTCTTAAATGCCCTGCATGCTCTTCTTCGGTCTTCGAGTATATCAGAATATCATCTATAAACACAATCACAAACTTATCCAAATACTTCTTGAAGACTCTATTCATTAGGTCCATGAATGCTGCTGGTGCATTAGTTAGCCCAAAGGCCATCACCAAGAACTCGTAGTGCCCATATCTAGTCTGAAACGCTGTTTTTGGAACGTCTTCCGATCTAATCTTTAATTGAAAATATCCTGACCGCAAATCAATCTTCGAGAAACAAGTTGCTCCTTTCAGTTGATCAAATAAATCGTCAATTCTTGGCAAAGGGTATTTATTCTTAATGGTCAACTTATTTAATTCCCGATAATCAATACACAGTCTCATACTTCCATCCTTCTTCTTTACAAACAATACCGGAGCTCCCCACGGCGATACACTAGGCCTAATAATACCTTTCTCCAGAAGATCTTGCAATTGGACTGCCAATTCCTTCATCTCCACAGGTGCCATTCGATAAGGAGCCTTTGACACGGGTTCAGTTCCTGGGGCTAAATCAATGGTAAATTCTATTTCTCTATCTGGAGGTAAACCGGGAAGTTCATCCGGAAAAACATCAAGAAATTCATTCACCACTGGAATTTCCTCTATCTTAGGCACCTCTTGACTAGTATCCATGACATAAGCCATATAACCCTCGCATCCTTGCCTCAACAACCTCTTTGTCTGAATGATCGTTAAAAATCTCCTATCTTGCCTCTGACCCCTAAAGGTAACCTCTACATTATCAGAGGGTTTAAGGATCACCTTCTTATTCTTACAATCAATTTGGGCATTATTCTCTGTTAACCAATCCATCCCTAAGATAACATCAAATTCACCTAACTGAAATGGTATCAAATTAGCGTAGAAACAATGCCCTGAAATATCAATCTTGCAACGAGGACACACTTGAGTAACCGGAATTCGTTCTGAATTAGCTATTTCTATAACTATAGCTTCACGTAACATGCATACCTCACAATTTAACTTTTGAACAAATTCTTTGGATATAAAAGATTTCGTAGCCCCGGAATCAATTAACACTTTAGCTTGAATAGAATTTACAGGGAGCGTACTTGCTACCACATCCGAATTCTTAATAGCTTCGTTCAGAGTCATGTTGAAAGTCCTCGCCACTGGTCTGATACTTGATGTTGGGGGTGGTGCTTCAATTGCCTGCAGTATTGGATTAGCCAGAACTGGAGGCTTTACTACAGGTACTTTACAGTCTTTCATTATATGTCCTGGCTTCCCACAACGGTGACACACAATTCCTGCCTTGCATTCCCGAGCATAATGACCTTTTTGATTACATTTGAAACACGTCACCTCCAGCTTTGTACACACTCCAGGATGCCTTTTCCCACAAGTTTTGCATTCTGCCAAGGGTGGCCTAACCAATTTCTGTTGACTCGCATCTTGAATTCTATTTCCTTGGCCCCCATTCCCTGATCCCGGCTTCTTAGGGTTTCCATACTTTCCTGGCTGGAATCCTGGCTTTTTATTTGGCACATTTTGAGAACTGCCTTGCTCTTGTCGTTCCCCCATTGACCCAGCCTTCCTTTTCTTTCCTTCTTTTTCCTTGAAGTATAATTCGCTTTCCCCTTCAGCTATCATGGCCTTTTGTACCACTGCTGCATAAGTCTCCAACTCCAAAACTGCTAGTTTAGTACGAATCCACGGTTTCAATCCTTGTTGAAACCTCTTAGCCTTCTTCCTCTCCGTATCCACATAGGCCGGAGCAAACCTAGCTAGTTCCGTAAACTTGGTTTCATATTCTGTCACCGACATTTTCCCTTGTTTCAGCTCCAAAAACTTCATCTCCATCTGGTCTTTCATATAGTCAGGGAAATACTTTTCCAAAAATAGCTCTGTGAACCTCTCCCAAGGAATCACCTCAGTAGCTTCCAACATCTTCACTGACTCCCACCAGTAAGTAGCTTCATTCTTCAAGAAATAACTTACATATTCAGTTTGTTTGTCTGCTGGAACCCCCACCAGTGCAATGGCTTTTTCCATCTCTTTTAACCAAGACCTCGCCTCCACCGGGTCCGCTGTCCCTTTAAACTCAGGAGGTTTTACTGCCTGGAAAGACTTAAAAGTAACCACCGGAGGAACAGGTGGCTGCTGCTGCTGCTGCTGCTGTTGCTGTTGTTGTTGCTGTTGTTGCTGTTGTTGTTGCTGTTGTTGCTGTTGTTGTTGCTGAGCCAACAACTGCTGCTGTAACTGCTGTTGTTGCTGTGCCAGAGTAGCAGTCTGTTGAACAAGAGTTTGTAATATCTGTGCTAAGGCAGGGTCCATCTGACCAACAGGGGGTGGATTAGCTTGCTCCCCCTGATCGGTGGTTCGGGTATTTTGCTTCTTCTTTTTGGGTGGCATACTTCTGAAATCAATGAACAATTAGATTAGATTCAGGTTCAGAAAATAATAGCTCAAAATGATCCAACCTAAACAAACAATGCATATATTACTGAAAAGGAATTTGAGGTCTCCAACCAATATTCCGGTCAACAATTGATTCACAAGGTGCAATAAGATATCAATCCAAGGTTACACAAGGTATTCACAGACGTTCAGTAGGTACCATAAAGAAACAATAGTCATAGTGCTAAGATAAACATAGTATCGAAAGTAAAAACAATGCTAGAAGGAAATGGTGCTGAAAGTAAATATGAAACGAACAGTAAATAAGATGCTTAAGTAAATGACAGTATAAGGAAATTTAACACAGTTCTGCAAAAGTGATAATGATGTATATAGATAGATTAGATACAAGCGTAAGAACAACGCTTCGATAAGGGTACAACATAATGCTAAAAGAGAAGACTGCTAGCATCTAGTCACAGTACAACAGATATATACAACAAAACTGGTCGCACTGCGAATCCTGACGTACTACTACTGCCATAACATGCCGCTAAATACCACATCATCATACTATCCTAATCATCACTGGTCATCATCGTCATCCGACTCTCCCCGCCAAGCTGATCCCAAAATGCTCTCCAGCTCTGCCGTCACCAGACCTAGGGTCACCTGCTGCGTCACAAATGCCGGCTCATCTCGGGATCTCATCCGTCCCCGCCTAATGACAACACGTCTAAGAGCTCGTACTCGCCTCCGGACATCCTCCAGCTCAGCCGCCACCCTATCTCTATCTCTAGCCCGCTCCTCCTCCCCAGCCCTCATAGCCCTCCACTCTGCCATCTGCCCCAAGAGATAGTCCCTCTCGCGGGCCACTCGCTCGTACACATGGTATGGTACAGGCTGAGGAGTATACTGGTATGCTGGCCCATTCACTGAGCCCTGCGATCCCACGAACGGCTGCATAACCCCTGGGGAAATCTGCTGCGGTACAGAAGCCCCTCCTTCCGGATCCTCGTCCGGGTCTGAATCGGAACCAGAAGCAGGTGCCTGAAGTATACATATATATATATATATATAATTAGACTTCCTATCTCTCACGAAACAATCCTAACCTTTCTTATAACTCTACCCCGACTCCCCACCTAATTGTTTCAGTGACTGTGACCTGTGGCTCTGATACCAACTTGTAACACCCTCACTAGCCAACAATAATATTATAAACTCTTGTATTTAATTAAACATTAATATAGGAGAAATTTTAGAAATTTCGGCATGATGTAATCATAAGCCGGACTAATCACCTGTTTAAGCAACTAAGTAGAACTAAAAACAGTCCACAAGCACCAGTCATACTAATTCATAAGAAAATAAAACCATTACAACCCAGACCGCACACAGGTCACTGTATGAAACAACTATCAATAGCTATTACAACCCAGAACTGAATTAAATAATATACAACCCATTAAATAAGATAATCAGCTTACAAATACAGATATAATATAAACCAAGGTATATGTCACTACCCAACCAACCGCCTCGACCCTCTGACTGCCTCGGTGACTACCCCAACCCGACGGGCCACTTCTTCTAGACATGCTCTGGCTTAGCTGAGGAAACAGAATTAGCAAGCAAGTGAGCCAAAACGCTCAGCAAGTATATATGTATGAAATTAAAACATCAACAACTGATATGTCTGCAAGATTTTTAAGAATTAACAATTCAACAATATATATCTCAATTAAAGGTTCATCTTTTATCTGAATCATAGAATAGAATCGGATTGGACTATCATGCATTTTATAAATAAAAACAATTATAAGGTTAGGCTGCTGATCAGTCACGCACTAACCCCGGACAAACGCACACAGCAATGTCCTTTAATGGATCCACGGCACACATTGGCCTTAATTATTTCCGACCACGAATCTGGTCCGACCCTTACGGTCCACATTTTTTTTAAAAAAACTAACAGTCCAATCCTATAACTAGACATCAGGTGTCGGAACAATCGACCACCCCAACTGCCAAACACCCTGGACACTTTCGTTCCAGGTTAACATCTCAATTCTCACCGAATAGAACAAGGTCAGGTAATCTCTGAATTACATATCGACAAGTTCGATATGACAAACAGGGGTATTGATTTAAGTCAAGCTACTAAAAGGATCAACAAAATGATATAATCAACTTAGGGTATAAAAATGGAATATTCAAAGTCAATGGAAATTATCAGAGCAGTTATATCGAGGATAAATCAAATGCATAAGAATCAAGTTATGATAATCATAATTCGCTGGAAATATAAGTGAAGTGGTCTACTTGAAAGAGGAGTGGAATAATACACTTGCAAGGAATATGGATGTAAATCAATTCATTAATAGCATCAACAACTCAGTGGAATCAATTTTGAAACATAACAATTAAGTATTCGCAATTTCGGGAAATTAACAGAACAATTATAGCAAGCATAATTTAAATAAGTATATGAATCAGACTTTTATAATCATAACTCATTTGAAAGGTAATTGAAGCAATTTACTTGCCTTAAATAGAAAATCACAGAATCCGAAGCGTCTTTACGTCCTCAGCTTTAGCCTTTCCTTTATCCACGGGATCTACACACAATATAACACTATTTCAGAATCCCGTTTAATACTCGCTAATCAATATAAGCATTCCACTAAGTCTACCCCTGCGAATAGTTCCCTAATTAATGTTTATTTAATCATATAATATCCTTATGTAAGCCATAACAGAAGTATTTAACCAAATAGTCACGTAAGCACATACCATATAGATTTTTAAAATATGAAGCCCGACTCACAACTCGTATAAAGTATATAATTATATATACTCGTTTTCAAGAAATGATTTTAATATATTTTAGGAAAATTTTGACGGCATCCCCTTCATACGGGTGACTGCCAGTCGGAACATATCCGACACAACCATCAATATAACCATCAATCGCAATACAATCACAATCCAATAATCCATCTTGATAGTATTACTAAGCAATTATATAAATTCAGAATTTAAAACAAGAAATTAAAATTATATCGTAATTGTTAAAATTTAAACTTTTGGCTCAGAAAAATCATCATTGCCATATTCCATCGACTCAATTTTTACTATCACTGTCGATAGGGCAAAATTTCGAGGGTACCCTAATTTGGGTTTCCAACTCGAAACTCCACTCGAAAATATAATTGTGGTTAATTCGAAATTTCACAGAAAAAATCAATTTGAGCATTGATTTTTAACATCAATTTTCAAAGTACAGCATCAATAAAATCGAACTAACAGCACTGGAATCAATAATTGGCTTGACACATGATATCACCATTTTATAATCACGCCAGTACATACAATGACTTTAACAAGATCAAGGGAAAAAGGAAACACTCCCTTTTTTTTTAACACCCACACACTAAACGCAGCCACACCCACATCACAGTACACACTTCTCACTGCAATCACAGAACATCCGACCACGGACACACATATACTGCAGGAGACACATACACCCCCCACTATTTATACACACACACACACTCATATCATATGTACACGCACACACACAACTACAATTTCAGAGAGAGAGGAAAGAGCGAACAGAGGGGAAAATGGGGAATGAACTGGTAGCAAGAACCGAATGCCAAGCTTACATACATGGCAAGAAACTCGTGAGGAAGAGGGACAAAACCACCGAGATTTCCGTGAGAGAGTGAGGGAGAGATAAGAGAATCGAGAGAGATTTCGTGTGTGAGAGAGAGAGGGAACCGAAATCTCGAGAGTTCGAGAGAGAGATATGCTAAAGTCTGAATTGGGGGAAATGGTTTTAGGGATTAAAGGATTAAAAGGGAAAGTAGTTAGGTAATTATAGTAAAATAACTTTTTAAATAACGAATAAACTAATTACGTAATTTTCAAAAATCACATCAAGGAAAATTTGATGAAACTTTAAATTTTAAAACTCTTAAATATAGAATGAAAAATTACGATACCCCACATATTTTTAAAATATTTTTAGGATTTAAAACGAATTAAATATGATTTTTACAAGATTAAACCATTAAATCGGAAAATAATTCGTAAAATCATTTTAAAATCCTTGAAACCCAGAAATAATTCACCAAATATTTTTAAAAGTCATATAAACTAATAAAGTTAATAATGAAAAAGATTTCAGGATTTCTGCTAATCCCGAGAATTTTATAAAATTCACAGAAGGTAAATATAACACAAATAAATAGGAAATAAATCCCAAAAATATAATTAAAATAGTCGGGCTTACATAACACATATAAAATATCAATCTGACTTCCAAATATTATTCCACAATATAATACTTCCTCAACCAATTCACACACCACATAATTCACATTTAATAATAAAATAAATAACTTTTAGTAATTAAAATAATCTGAATTTTCTAAGGCGTTATAGTCGTGGTGGTGGAACGATGAGGTTCAAAAGAAAGTTAAGGCTAAACTTGCGCTCTTTAAAGAGCTTTTGTCGCTTTGTGCAGGGGCGGAGAGGATTCTGAAGATGGAAGCGTACAAGGTGGCGAGACGAGAGGCAAAAAAAGCTGTGGCAAAAGCCAAAGGTGAAGCCTATGAGGGGCTGTATAAACGCCTAGATACCAAGGAAAGAGCGAACGCTATCTTTAAACTAGCTAAAGCTAGGGAGAGAGGGCGGCACGACCTGGGTTCTGTTAAGTTTGTTAAGGATGATTCAGGCCAAGTATTAGTGAATGAAGATGCTATTAAGGAGAGGTGGAGTTCGTATTTTCATATTCTTTTCAATGAGGCTTGGAGGAGTGGTGCCGGTGTGGAGCACGAGGTCTCTCTTTCGTCTGTGCGTTCTTTTGGTTCCTGTGAGCGTATCAGCAAGGATGAAGTCAAAGGGGCCCTTCAAAAGATGGCTAGAGGGAAGGCGGTTGGTCCGGATCAGATCCCAATCGAGGTGTGGCTGTGTCTTGGTGAGGTTGGCGTTCAATGGCTAGCCGATCTGTTCAATGTGCTCCTCTTGGGTGCTAAGATGCCAGCTGAATGGAGGCGCAGTATTGTGGTCCCTTTTTTCAAGAACAAAGGAGATGCTCAGAGTTGTAGTAACTATCGGGGTATTAGATTACTCAGTCATACTATGAAACTTTGGGAGAGAGTGGTTGAATGTCGGATTAGAAGAGAAGTTGAAATCTCAGAGAATCAATTTGGTTTTATGCCTGGGAGGTCGACGATCGAGACCATTCATCTCGTCAGACTCCTTATGGAGAAGTTCAGGGAACGTCGCAAAGACCTCCATATGGTGTTCATTGATCTTGAGAAGGCTTATGAAGCCTTCTCAAGCATCCCCCGTGAAACTATTTGGAAGACCCTTGAGGAGAGGAGAGTGTCATCGTCGTACGTTAGGGTGATTCAAGACATGTACTCCCAAGCTAGTTCCTGCGTTCGGACCCCAGTTAGTGATTCCCGTTTTTTTCCTGTTGAGATTGGGCTACACCAGGGGTCGGCCCTAAGTCCTCTTCTTTTCACCCTTATCCTAGATGTCTTGTCACGAGGGATTCAAGATGGCGTCCCTTAGTGCATGCTTTTCGCTGATGATATCGTGTTAGTGGCGGAGTCGAGGGGGGAGGTGAATGAGAAGTTGGAGTTATGGAGATCTACTTTGGAGCCCCAAGGCTTGCGTCTGAGCCGGTCTAAAACCGAGTATCTCTGGTGTAACTTCAGTGGTGAGGCCAACGAGGAAGGGGTGGAGGTTAGGATTGAAGATCAGATCGTCCCTCGTACGGATAAGTTAAAGTATTTGGGTTCAATCATCCAGAAGGAAAGTGAGATTGAAGACGATGTCACGCATCGTATCAAGGCTGGGTGGCTAAGGTGGAGGGCAGCGTCATGGGTGATGTGCGACAAGAAAGTCCCGTTAAAGTTGAAAGGGAAATTCTATAGAGCGGTAATCCGTCCTGCGATGTTATATGGTTCGGAGTGTTGGGCGGCGAAGAAGGCCCTCAAGAGCAAGTTGGAAGCGGCTGAAATGAGGATGTTGCGGTGGTCTTGTGGGCGCACGATATTGGATAGAATCCCGAATGTGGTCTTTAAGGGCGAGCTTGAGGTGGCGTCTTTTTCTGCGAAAGCTAGGGAATGGAGGTTGAGATGGTTCGGCCACGTCCGTAGGCGGCTAGCTGAAGCCCCAGTGAGGAGGGTCGAGAGTCTTTCAATTGTAGGAGTGAGGAGGAGAGGTAGACCGAGGAGGTCGTGGGAAGAGCAGCTTATGTTGGATTTAAAGGCCTTAAACTTAAATGAGAACATGACCGCTGATAGGGGTTCTTGGAGGCGCCAGATCAGAGTGGTGGATTCTCTTTTAGGGAGCGGCTCCGTGGTTGAGAGCCTCAGAGTTGGGTTGTCTCGGTTAGCTTTATCTTAGAAGTTCGGTTGTTTCGTTCCCATTTTCTCGTTTTATTGTCTTCTGTTTTCTAGTTTCTGGTCACTTGGTCAGGTGTCATCTTAGATCAGAGTGCTTTGCAGAGCGGAGTAGTCAATCCCCTGGTAGGTAAGACCCATGTGTTCTAAGCCATGGGCTCAGGTATGACGATGACCTTTTTTTCAAATCTTAGATAACCCTTGTGAATATCACACACTATTAGCTTAATGTGCACTTAGCCGGGGGTCTTCACGGAAACAGCCTCCTTACCGTTAAAAGTAGGGGCATGGTCTGCGTACATCTCACCCTCCCCAGAACCTGCTCTGAGCGGGATATACTGGATATGTTTGGTTTGGTTTGGTTTTTTTGGTGATCCATCATACAATACGCAATATCACCTTTGATTGCGCTTAAAAAAATTTGAACGGCAGGCTTTTTCTTGAAAATTCAGTCGAATTTCACTAATTAGTGTCTTCAATGAATATGATACTGACAAAACAGTTGCATTTGAATCCTCTTAATCTCTTCTTGTTTATAGTTGTTCAACTCCTGGTGAAGTGGATTGAATCAACTAATTTTTTTTTCGCGTGTAGTTCATTGTTTTCGCTGATAGTAAGATTTTTTTTTTCATTTAGTACACTTAACAATTATTACCGCATTATGTGCATGTAAGTGATATCACAGCCGTGATTTCATGGTACTGTCATTCTGTTCTAATGTACTTAGAATTATGTATCACACTGATTTTGTTTCAGTAAAATTTGTTCTGAAAGATTACTATATATGATGTATCGAAAAAGTCTTACCTCTTCAATCTGATTAGTGATTGTTGCAGTATGTTGGATTGGAGTTTTACCTCCTCAAAATTATTAAAATGAGACATGTGTGGATACATATAAAGTACTACTGAGCTCGGGTTGGATATTTTCATTTTTGCGGAGGAGCTTTGGAGGGGATGAAGGGATGTTTTAAAAAAATTGGTGTTAGTTGAGAGGGTAAATTATATGTGATTCCATCAAAGAGTGAGGTAATGGAACGAGATCTAAAGAGAAGAAGGATGGGTGTGTACTATATATTTAAAATTGAAAAATGTATATATTATAAATTTTAAAAACATAATTATATCCCTCTTTCTTAGGGTCGTTAATGAAGGATTAACGGGAATCATTTATTTGAAACATTGAACATAAGTGTGGCCATTGTTTTGAAAATCTAAAAATTAGGCCATTCTGTGACCATTGTTTTGAAAATCTAGCCATTTTGTTTGATTCGGAAGATCAAACAAAGATAGGCTTCTTAATGGAGCGAGAAAATTGATCAGGAACCCGTCCCGAATGGGGTCATCTCATCCCGTTTAAATGGGTATGAGATAGCGATCGAGATTAAATTATTGTCCCAATTATAATGGATGGGTATGGTATTTTTCTCATCCATGCGAAGAAAGCCTGCCCTGCCTCGAATAAAAAAATAATGTATATTTTTTATAATCTATAATTTTTATTAATAAGCGAAACTCATTTTTAATTGTACTCCGATACCAAATTTGGTTGCATCCTATTTTGGTTTCACCCTTAAATTCCTATCTTCCCTAGAATTTTGTAATATCATTTAATAAAATATAAAAATTTATTAGAATTCTATTATAATATTAATTCTGTAATTATAATTCTACTAAGTTGTAATTCAGTATCTATTAGAATCATGTATTTTGTGTTTTCGTGATTTTTTTAATAATATTCTTAATTAAATACTAGAAAAAAATAATCTATAACATTAACATTAACACTGGCATTTAGTAATAAGCGAAACCCTTTTTAAATTGTAACTCGGTACCTAGGGATGGCAAAAAAAAAAAAACCGATCCGACGGATACCCGATCCAATTCGACCCGATTAGATCTTACCGAACCCGATTTTTTGGATTTGGATATGGATTTGGATTTGGATTTGATTTTTAAACCCAAAAGAGTTTGGATTTAGATTTAGATATTAGCTAAATCCAACCCGATCCAAACCCGAAATCCAAAACCCGATCCAAACCCGATCCAAACCCGAAACCCGAAAAAAACCCGATATATATATATATATATATATATATATATATCATAATTTATATATATATATATATTATAATTTATTCCTTATATATATATATATATATATTATAATTTATTTGCAATTTTAATTTTAATTTTTATGAAATTTAGCTTAAAAAAAATATTACTACTTATTTACAAGAATTTAAAAATTCGGCTTTGGATAAACCCGAACCCGATCCAAACCCGGTGGATCGGGTTTGGATTTTGAATTTCCAAATCCAATTGGATTTGGATCGGGTTTGGATTTGGATTAAAGATTCGGGTTTGGATTTGGATATCACAGATATCTAACCCGATCCAACCCGTTGCCATCCCTATCGGTACCAAACATGGCTTTACCCCTTTTTTGGTTCCACCCCTAAATTCTTATCTCCCCTAAGATTTTGTATTATATTTAAAAAAAATTTTGAATTGATTGGAATCCTATTAGAATATTAATTCTGTAATTATAATTCTATTTAGTTGTAATTCGGTTATCGGAACCCTATATGTTTTCTTAATTTCTTATTATGTTTTTAATTAAATATTAGAAAAAAAAATAATTTTTATTAATAAGTGAAATCCTATTTGAATGGTACTTCAATACTAAATTTGACTTCATCTCTATAATGATTTTACTGCATATTGGTATCTCCTAGAATTGTTGTAATTCAGTTATAAATTACAATTACAATTCGCATACTATAACATATTAATTTGCACAAAAGTTTTGTTAATAAGGAAAACTACCTTTTCATAGTAGTTCGGTACCAAATTTGGCTTCAACACTAAATTCTATTTATCCTGCAATTATATGTTAGTTTTTAATAAAATACTGGAATCGTTGAAATTCTAATATATTATAATTTTTTATTATAAATATGCCGAGTTGCACAAATATCATATCTATTGGAATAATGTATGTTGTGTTTTCTTAATTTTCTTAAGCTATTCTTAATTATATATTAGATTATTTCAATTATATTCCAGAAAAACGTTGGAGGGTAATCAGTCGCCCCATCGAAAGTTGGAGGGTTTAGACGTTTGAACTGAGAGACGATATTCTGTTGTCTGGGTTGCTGATTCACAAGTACGGCTAGAGTTTCAGCAAGCTGGTCAAATACGTTCCCTTCTCCATTATTGTTGTCATCCTGATTGTCGTTGCCCTGATTGCCATTGTTACCTTCTCCGTCCATCTTTTCTAAAAACAACAAACTTTCAAATTTTTAATCAATGACCAAAAAGTACAAAAGTCAAACAAGTCAAATAATCACACAAACAAGTGCCCTAGATTCAAAATAATTTACTACTTAAAGGTCAAAACCTATACGATTGTCTATAGGATCGCATCCTAGGGAATGTACTAGTCCCATACCTAATACACTCCGAAAGACGACCACCAACTGTAATATCCCGGATTTTTGGGATATTAATTCTAAAAACGAAACTTAAATAAAAAGAATTCTTTATTCAAATAAAGAAAATATTTCACAAAGTCAAATGAGCAACGGTCAACCTTAATAATCTAAAAACATAAATCGGAGACGCAGCTCCACAAATTCAATATTCAATATCTAATAAAGTACTGAAGATTTATTCAATAATCCGATAAGTCTTTTCCAATAATAGCATCTAAATCAAGTATCACAAAATCCACACAGTTCAAATCCCTAATAAGCTTCCAAAAGTCCGAACATGAAATATATTAAAACAATGAGCTGCGAAACCCAGCAAGTAACTATCGCCCAACGGCTCAAAAATGATATTTTTAAAAGTGAACAAAATTTTTGAAACTTTAAATCGATACAAAAATCAGAACAGTACAATCATACTTTATTCCCATAGTTCCAAATTACGGTCACACTATACCAGTGACACGGTTCTATGTTCGATGGCGGCCAGTTTACGTCCCTCGTTAATTCTCACTCAACAAGGTATCTATGTGTTCCGGAACGTGCGTAAACTAGTTCTATGATTCTATATGTCACACTATCCAGTGATCGGATTCTATGATTCGATACGCATCTAAAACTGGGGAATTCTAAAATAATTCTTTTTCTAAAATCAATTTTCAATGTCACAAATTTCGATAACCAAATCAAAAGATATTTTGAAATTTAGTAAAAACAAATTTATAAGATTAGTGAGCAACGAAAGTCACTTACCTTAAAAGCGACCAAGCATCGAATATTAATATACGAACAAATCCTCAAATTTGATTAATAAAACATAAAACAGTCAATCATTTATTCAACACATAGTTTTTTTTTCTTGCACATGTACTCTTTTAAAATCAAATAATCAATTTTTTTTAAACAACCAGAATCATGCTTATCGTATTAAATTAAAATACCTAACGTTTTCTAGTTTTTAACATGAAAGCAAAGTCAACCAAGCTAGAACTTAGAACTTAAAATCTACTGACCATATATTTACTTCATGTTAGTCATAGAGGCATGCCTGAATACATCTAATAACAAGCCTAAGTATGTGTAATGCTATGCATTACCTACATGACCTCTTAACTGAGGGTACCTCTAGTTGTAGAGTTTCTATTTGTTCTGTACTTGTAATAGGCATCAAATTCTAGTTGTGTTACTGTAATTATAAAGTCAAGAATAATGCTTGAAAGAAGTTCCAAGGTTCATGCCTCAAGCAAGGAGATAAAGACTGCCAAATAATCACAGTTGGGATTTGAAGAAATGAAGAATTTGCCTAAGTACCAATTCGAGAAGTACATTTGTCTATTCGATAAGTCTAGCATTCGAGAAGTCAGAGATTCGATATCTCAGAAGACACTATTCGATATCTCTGAATACACTGTTCGATATCTCATTCGATATCTCAGAGATTCGATATGTCTATTACTCTCTTCGAGAACTCATGGAGTCAACAAGTCAAAGCATCATTCGAGTTCTCTAAGAGTCAACAAGTCAATGATCTATTCGATATCTCAAGGACTAAAGAAGCTATTCGACATCTCAGGGATTCGATATGTCAAGAAGCTCTATTCGATATCTCAAGGAGTCCCAGAGAAAAGAGCTATTCGAGAAGTGATTCGATATGTCAATATAACACTATTCGAGAACTCAGAGTTATCGATTAAGTCAATTTGAGTTCTCGAATCAATCACTTAGCCACTTCTCGAATACATTCTTGGAGACAAAATACTGAAGAATTGTACAAGTCAGAAACCTGCAACAAGCCGAGACGCTTTATTTGACTATGTACTATAAAGCAGATTGGAAAGCCTACAAAGAAGCTTGGAGAGATAAGACAAAGGGACAAGGAGCTAAAGAAGTGGATCTGAACAGGCTTTGCAAAGTCAAATCTGTAGCCGTTTGGACTCTTACTCAAATAAGATAGACAGACTGGAAAGTATCTTGTTTACCTACCTTATTTGTAGTAAGTAGGTGTATCCATGTCTATAAGGATACAACCTCACTTCCTTAGCTAAAGAGAGAGTGATAAGTTTTTCAAGATACATCACAAGAAATATCTCTCTAAGAAAAACGAAGCTGAGAATACTACCATTTGTATTCACAGATTGTAGCAAAATCTTTATCTAATAAAATATTAGATTAAAGTGATATTGTGTTGTGTTTGTCTTTGTTATCTGTTCTTACATATTTTACACATTCAACACATATCTTGCTGCAAAGATTCAAGAACAAAGAAAAGTTCAAGAATCCATTCACCCCCCCTCTGTATTCCTTTTCCGTATTTAATACTCAACAAGTGGTATCAGAGCAGGCTGTTTAATCTGAACAGAAAACGATCATGAGTTCGAATACACCAAAGACTACAGGTACGGTGAAGGTCCCTAAGTTCGACAAAGAGAATTACAACCTCTGGAAAATAAAAATGCTGTTGTTCATCAAAGCTGCCAATCCTCTCTACCCTGACATCCTCAAGAATGGTCCATTTGTACCACAACAAGAAATTTCTGAATCTACATTGGGCACAATAGTCATTCCTAGATCATATGTTCCAAAAGAGCCATCCAAATGGACGGACTCAGAGAAGGAAAAGGTTGCCCTAGACAGTCATCTCATGTTGCTGATCATAGACTCCATGGATATGTCGATGTTTGCTAATATAGCATCCTGCACATCAGCCAAGGACATGTGGAACCACATCGAGGTGTTATGTGAAGGGACAGAGGAGGTAAGAGAAAATAGGAAACAGATACTGGTCACACAGTATGAACCTTTCATGGCACAGTCCAAAGAAAGTATTACTGATATGTTTGAGAGATTTCACAAGCTGGTGACTGAGCTTCAAATGAATGGGAAGGTTTACAGCAGTAAGGAATTAAACATGAAGTTTCTACTATCTGCACCAAACCATCTAGAGCAAAGGGTCATATCTCTAAGAGAAAGAGATTTGAACAAAGTCACATATGATGTGCTCTATGGGGTTTTAAAAACTCATGAGCTTGAGTTGCTTCAGAAGAGGGCTATCCAAGCCAACCAAGGCAGAATGATAAACACATCCTGTGCCTTGATTGTCAACAAATCTGTTCAAGACCTGGAAGCATCTACAAGTCAACTGAGAATAGAAGAGATAGTAGATGATGAAGAGACTGAAGAAGAAGTGACTGAACCTGTTGATGAAAAGGAAGAAGATGAGTTCTATACTCTTGAAGAGTTGGATGCCATGGAAAACACTTCATATGCTTTTATGGCTAGAAAATTCCCAAACATCAGATTTAAGAGGAATCAGCCCTTCAAGTCTAGATCTCAAAATCATTCATTCAACAAGAGCAAGGCACCTGTGAAAGCAAACAAAAACAAATTCAAAATAGCTATGTGGATAGGTCATCTGTGAGATGTTATAGATGCAATGACCTAGGGCATTTTGCCAGTGAATGCAAGAAGCCTAAGAAGAAGGATAAGGAGTTTCTTGAGCTTGAAGCTAAGTATGAGGCTCTGCTAAAGAAGCATGCACCAGGTAGGGCCTACATAGCTGAAGGGAAGTGTTGGGATGATTCTGATAGTAATGGAGAAGAACAAGAATTCTGCAACTATGCCTTGATGGCCAACTCCAAGGAAGAACCATCTGAATCAGACTCTCAGGTACCATCCCTCACTACTATAGACATGTCTGTTTCTGAATACAAATCTATGGTTGAACAACTATCTGTTGAGATGTTTAATATTCATACTAGTATGACTGCTGCTAATGAAGAGATTGCTAAACTGTCTACTAGGAATGAACTGTTAAACAAAAGGAATGAGGAACTAGAACTAACTGCTATGCAAATAGAAAACCTTAAACAAGAAATCGAATATCTAAAGAATAAGGTTCTATGTGGTAGTCAAGTTGAGAAAGCTATTAGGGATGAATTAGCTGAAAATGAATTTAAATTGAAAACATTCAAGAATTCCTCTAGTCTATTGTAGTCCTACCATGAGAAAAATCTAGCTAGACCTAAGGCTGCTATTGGACTTGATTATGACACTCTCAAGAAGAGGAAAGGCTATGCAGTCATTGAAGATGACATTGTTGTTCAAGAGGAAGTGCCTCAGGTTTTGAAAAAGGTTGAGACCCCAATATTTAAAACACCAAAACTTGAGATTGATGAGGATGCCTTACTCATTAAGCAAATGTTGGATGATGAAGATAAGGCACAATCAAATGAACAACAAGCATCCTCTAAGAGTGAGAATGTCAAAACCAAAGCCAAGGAGTCAGTAGGAGGTAAACCTAGACTTGAGAAATTTGTGAAGTTTGTTTCAGCTGGGAATAATGAGTTTGAGAAGAAAGTGGCTAAAAAGAAACAAAACAGGAATGACAAATTAGGGATTAACAAGGACAACAATTATGCTTATGTGCCAAATGCCCTAGGAAAGTTTGTCAAAATTGTTTTAGCACTAATCATTTAACTCATGCATGTAAGAAACCATCTGGTAGTGTTGCTAAACCATTCTATGATTGCTCTGTGCCTTTAAGACATAGAGACTCTCCTTTCTGTGATAAATTTGATTGTATGCCATGTAACATGAATGTGATGACTAGTTGCTTTAATTTGAGAAGACAATTCATGGAAGGTTGTATCAGTCACAATGTTCACACACACTACACAAGAACAAAGTCTTCAAGTCCTCCTAAAGTTAGGAAGGTGCCTCTGTCACCTAAGTCTAAGAACCCTAATTCTAAGACTTCTAACAGTGACAAGAAGACTAACATCAAGAAAATTGATAAGCATGCTGTTTATGATAAGACTGTTGCTAAGCCACATGGACCCAAACTTGTTTGGGTACCAAAGGAGAAGTAATACCTTTGTGTTTGCAGGGCAAAGAAAGTGAAAGAAAGGTCATGTGGATTTTGGACAGTGGATGCTCAAACCATATGACTGGTGATATGGCCCTGCTATCACAGTATGAGGAGAAGGCTGGCCCAATGGTTGCTTTTGGAGATGACAGCATTGGCAACACACTGGGATATGGCAAGTTGGAAATTGGAAATGTCTTCATTGAAAATGTAGCACTGGTCAAGGGACTCAAGCACAATCTACTGAGTGTTTGTCAATTTACTGACAGAGGCTTCAAAGTGAATTTTGACAAAGATGAATGTTTGATCACCCACAAAAAGACTGGTGACTTTGCTCTATCTGGAGTAAGGAAAGGAAGCCTGTTTGTAGCCAATATGAACTCTGCAAACAAGGACAAAATCTGTTGCTTTTACTCAAAAGCATCAAATGAAGATAGTTGGCTGTGGCATAAGAAGCTATCACACTTGAACTTCAAAGGCATTAATTCTCTAGTCAAAAGAGAGTTAGTAAGAGGCATGCCCACACTTGAATTCTGTCAAGAAGGAGTGTGTGAGGCTTGTCAAAAGGGAAAAATGAAAAGATCAAGCCACAAGTCAAAGACAGTGACATCAATAACCAAGCCCCTACAACTAATTCATATGGACTTGTTTGGGCCTGTCAATATTATCTCACTAGGAAGGAAAAAGTATGCTCTGGTGATGGTTGATGATTTCACAAGGTGTACATGGGTAGAATTTATGGCATCAAAAGATGAGGCTCCCCAAGTAATCATTGAGCATATAAAGAAAATTGACAAGGAAGCAAAGGCCAACAATGCAAGTGTGATTGCCTTAAGGAGTGATAATGGAACAGAGTTCAGAAATGCCACGCTTGAAGCATTCTGCAAAGAAAATTGTATTTCTCAACAATTCTCAGCTCCAAGGACTCCACAACAAAATGGAGTTGTTGAAAGAAAGAATAGAACTCTGATTGAGGCTGCTAGAACAATGTTACTTGATGCAAAGATGCCTACATGTTTTTGGGCTGAGGCTTTGAGCACTGCATGCTATATCCAAAACAGAACCTTCATCAACAAAAACACTGGAAAGACACCTTACAACTTGATGACTGGAAAGAAGCCCACCCTAAAGTATGTTCATACTTTTGGAAGCAAATGCTTTGTGTTAAAAGACAACTCAGAATATGTTGGAAAGTTTGATGCAAAAGCATTTGAAGGAATTTTTCTTGGCTACTCTATGGAAAGAATTGCATTCAAAGTTTATGTCATCACTCAAAAGAAAGTTATGGAAAGGACAGATGTGACATTTGATGACAGCAAACTACCTGGATTAAAAGAAGCCAATGATGAAGATAAAGATCCTTTGAAGTTTGACAATCTAGATGATTCTGATGAGGAGATTGAAACTGAATTTGAGCCCACAATTCAACAAACTCAAGTGAATGAAGAACCTGTGTCAACCAACAATGAAGAAACAAGCATCCAAGATACACCTGTGATTAGTGGAAACTTCACAGGGGGAGGAAATGTAAATGATCATGATCTGGATGATGAAGCAACATCAAGGCTGAGAAATCAATCTGAACATACAAGGAAATGGGATAGATCACATACTGCAGATCAGATAATTGGAAATCCAAATACAGGAGTGAGGACAAGGAGAGCAACTCTAAATGAATGTCTCTATGGTTGCTTTCTATCCCAAGTTGAGCCTAAGAAACTTGAAGATGCATTGTTGGATCCTGATTGGATAATTGCTATGCAAGAGGAGCTAAACCAATTTGAAAGAAGCAAAGTATGGGAACTTGTGCCTGCACCAAAGGATAGAACCACTATTGGAACAAAGTGCGTTCTAAAGAATAAGATGGATGAAAATGGTGTAGTCATAAGAAACAAAGCAAGGTTGGTTGCAAAAGGATACTCTCAACAAGAGGGCATTGACTATGATGAGACTTTTGCCCCTGTTGCCAGACTAGAGGCCATCAGAATTTTCTTGGCATTTGCTGCACATTCTAATTTCAAGGTCTATCAAATGGATGTCAAGAGTGCATTTATGAATGGGGAGTTGGAAGAAGAAGTATATGTGCAACAGCCACCTGGCTTTGAGGATCCACAATTCCCTCACTTTGTCTACAGATTGCTTAAAGCATTGTATGGACTTAAGCAAGCTCCTAGGGCATGGTATAACACATTGTCACAATTTCTACTTGAGAATCAATTCTTTAGAGGCACACTAGACAAGACACTGTTTTACAAGAAACATGGTGATGATATTATCTTAGTTCAAATCTATGTGGATGATATCATATTTGGCTCTACAAATGAGAAGCTGTGTGAGAAATTCTCTAAGCTCATGCAGAGCAGATATGAGATGAGTATGATGGGAGAATTAACATTCTTTCTTGGGCTGCAAGTGAGTCAAAGGAAGGATGGCATTTTTATAAGTCAAACCAAATACATCAAGGATCTATTGAAGAAATTTGACTTAGAAGAATGCTCACCTGCAAAGACACCCATGGCCACTGCTACCAAGTTAGATGAAGATAGTAAGGGCAAGAAGGTAGATATCTCAATCTACAGAGGCATGGTTGGTTCTCTACTCTACCTCACTGCTAGTAGGCCAGACATCATGTTTGCAACATGCTTGTGTGCAAGGTTTCAATCAAATCCAAAGGAATCACATATGATAGCAATAAAGAGGATTTTCAGATATCTGAAGGGCACACCAAACTTGGGGCTATGGTATCCTAAGGACACAGGGTTCAATCTAGTTGGTTATTCTGATGCTGATTATGCTGGATGCAGAGTGGATAGGAAAAGCACCTCAGGTAGCTGCCAGTTTCTTGGACAAAGGTTAGTCTCTTGGTACAGCAAGAAACAACAATCTGTGTCAACTTCCAAAGCTGAAGCTGAGTACATAGCTGCTGGAAGTTGCTGTGCTCAAGTGCTTTGGATCAGAAACCAACTTAGAGATTATGGACTTGTGTTGGAAAGAATTCCAATCATGTGTGACAACACAAGTGCAATCTCTATAGTTTCCAATCCTGTCAATCATTCTAGGACAAAGCACATTGACATCAGATATCACTTCATAAGGGAGCATGCAACTAATGGAACCATAGAGTTACATTATGTTCCCACAGAGAAACAACTAGCTGACATATTCACTAAGCCATTAGATAAAGCCACCTTCACAAGGTTGGTTAGTGAGATTGGAATGCTGAATTCTTCAAATTCTGGCTGAGTGAATATATCAACTAGATTGTTGCAGCAGTAAATACTTACTTTATCAAATGCTCAATATTTTTAAAAGTAAGTATTGGCTGGATTATGATTTATAAATATTCCACAATGCTGCATAAGTTTAAAATCATACATCTTTAGCTTGAAATTTCTGTGAAATTTTGAGAGAATCACTATTTAATTTAGTAGAATATTCTTCAGTGAATATTTCTGGTAAATTTTAAAAGATAGTGAAAATTGAATTTTATGAGTGAAAAGTATAGTTCGATAAGTCAGACTTCTCGAATGGTTCATTATTTTGTCATGGCTCGAGTTCTCGAATAGGCCTATCAAGAACCCTCCTCAGTTCTCGAATAGTGTCTTTTGAGAAATCGAATAGCACACTTTGAGTTCCCGAATAGAGTATTTTAGTTCTCTAATGATGGAGTTCTCGAATACTGTATTTGAGTTATCGAATCATTTGAAAAGGATGATTTCTCGCTGACACTTAATCGCTTTTTGGATTTATATTCAAAATTTCATTTCGCTCATAAAAACATATTTTATTTAGCTTAGAATTATTTTCTGAGTTAAATAACTGCCAGCTGTGAGTTACAAACTGCTTGAGATATCGAATAAGCCTTTCTTGACTTATCGAATAGTTGTTTTATACTTCTCGAATGACTGACTTGTCGATACAAAACTTATATCTAATCGACAACTCAAGTCACTCACATATATACAATTCCACAACTGTTCAAATCATTTCATTCGATTTCTCAGGCAGCTAAAGTTCCAAAACCTCTGTAAACCCTAACGTCAAAACCTAAATTTCTTCTTCAACCTTCATTCTCTTCTCATCTCTCTGTGTAACAATGGAAAATACCCAACTCACAATTCCTAAACACACCAATTTCATAGCAATAACCAACGATGTTGAAGCACCCAATGCAAACTTTAAGAGCTTCGTTCGATGGATGGCTGAATCATACATCAAGGATGCACTCTCAGCCAACCCAACTCTGTATCTAGATTTACTAGAACAGTTTTGGAGAACTGCTACTGTGGAGGTCATGGCCCTAGAGAATGCAATAACTTCATACATAATCTATTGCAAGATTCAGGACAAGGAAATCACCATCACTACTGAAAATATGAATCAAGCACTGGGGTTACAACAAGGAGTGTATGACAGTCAAGCAACTGATCAGGAATTGGAAGATTTCTTTGATTTTATCAATTACTCAGATAAAATCAAGCTTGGAAATTTGAATAGGAAGTACTTGAGGAAGGAATGGAGCTATGTCTTTGCCACTCTTCTTCAAGTCTTCATAGCAAGGAAGTCCAGCTTTGATCAAATCAGCACACCTGTTCAACAAATAGGATATGCTCTAGCATATGGGAGAAAGATTGATGTTGGTTTGATCATAATGCAAGAATTGTATGGGAGACTTGGTAAGAACTCAGCCAAGAGAGGTAATGAAATTTTCTTCCCTCGCTTTATTCAATCTGTACTTAATTTCATAGATGTTAAATTGATTGAATTTCCTGGGTTAAACAAAAATAGAATAGGCTATCCGAAATCCATGACCAAACTCATTTTTGGTAGCTTAGAGACTAGGAATGATGTGGATGTAAGGCTCAAAATAACTCCCCTTATGGAGAGTTTATTTAGGACTTACCCCCACAACATGCCAATATGTGCCTCAAAATCTGAGTTGGCTAGGCCCAAGCATGTAGAGCAAAATGCTAACCCAGGGCCTGCTAACCAACCCTCTCAGCCAAACACTTTACCAAACACAGAGACAACTGCATCATCCTCTCAAAAGGGTGATGTTAGTAAAAAGAAGAGAAAACAGGTTGCTTCTGAACCTCTAAAAATCTTAACTGAAGCAGCCTTGGCTGTAGAATAAGGCATAGCAAGTGAGGAACCTGAGTCACCCTTACTAAGGCCAAAGAAGAAGAAGAAGTCTAAAACCACCTCTTTAGTCACCCAAATGGCTGAAGTTGTAAAATCAGGGGCAAACAGCTCACTAGGTGTATCCTCTCAATAGGGTGCATCTATAGAATCAAGCATTCTCCCCAATGCACCTACTTGTACAGAGTCAGGACATGGGAGTGATAAGGCTGGCACAACACTGAGTGGAGACCACATCACAATTGAAACTCCCTCTATCTCTCAGGGGGAGTTGCCAAAATCTAATCTACAACACACTTCTCTTCCAGAATCTACCACTCATATTTCTTTGGAGCCTGCAACTCAAGCAATTGAGGAGCAAGGCATTGATCATCAAGAATTCTTTTCTCTTGATGAGCCAATGGATTCAAGTGACTTGGTGCATGACACCTTGCTCACCACCCAGGTACCACATTTAGATGGTCAGGGAATGCATGCTGGGGCATCTCCTAATGATACCATCACAAACATAGAGGATTCACTAGTTTTAACTAGAGACTCTGTGCCTGTGTCAACTACTGTTGTAACTCATCCCACTTCTGTGGAGACAACAGTAGCGGAGTCTTTTCATCCGGTTACAAAAGTTGCATCTGTAACTGAGGAGCCTAGCTCTAGCTCTCACTTTTTGTCTCAATGGCTGAAGCCTGTGCAACATGACAGTGCTTCAGGATCAGGGTCTGTTCCACCACAAATGTCCATTGAAGCTCTCCAAAGCTATGTTGTGGATCAGATTCCTGAGTTTGTCAAAATAGCCCAGAACCTTGTCACCTCCAACATCTCAAATCCAGATTATGAAGCCATCCTACTATGCCATAGGGATGATGTGGAGATGCAGAAATCCAAGATTATTGATGATGCTGAGAGAGATGGCAATGTAGATGCCTGGATGCAAGGAAAGTATGATGTAACTCTCAGTGAGGCACTTCAATATCTTAGAGAGGAATACATCACTTCACTGGGTTCAAATGCAAAATCCCTGTCCCCTAGTGAAGTGTATGAAGCTGTCAATGATTCCTACAAGGGTTTCCTCAAGGCTGCACACTATCTTGGCAAGGGAGTCAAAACTGAAGTCAACAAGGTGAGTGACAAGACAGCCACTTCAGTAGAAGAGATCAAGAGGGCCTTTGATGCCAAATTTCCTCAACTAGACAGTGTGGTCAAAGATATCAGACACTGCAACACCACCTGCACCAAGATGGATAATAGTCTAGCTCTCCTTAAAGATACAGTCACAGGTCTAGGAAGCAAATTTCAAATTTTATCTGATCAGACTACAGATGCCAATGCCATGCTTAGGACACTCTTTGCAAATCAATATGGAGACAAGCTGGTAACTGAGGTTCCTGTGCATGAGCTGTCTAGATTTGAAGTGCAGAGACTTAAAGAACAATCCCTGTCTAGCTTCAAATCTAATGCATTATTCAGTAAGGTAGATGCACTTGAAAAGGAGGTAGCTACTCTCACTCAGTCCAATGCTCATCTTACAGACAAGGTACACACTCTAACTGAGCAGTTGAACACTCAAGCCACCACCACAGCTGATGTTCTTCTGCATCAACAATCAATGTTGTCTGCAATGATGAAGCACATGGGTCTCCCTCTACCTGAAGAATCTTCAACCCCAAAGGTCAATACTACAGCCTTTGTGCCTGACAACAAGCCTAAGGGGGAGAAGAGGACATCAAGGAACTCAAATACAAAGGGGGAGAAACCACCAGTAAAGGGCATCAAAATCACTGAAGGTGCTCATCAAAGAACTTCAAAATCTCTAATTCATTTACCTAGCAAAGGAAAAGACAAAGTTGATGAGCCTCCTACTTTTCTGCCAGTTGTCACTCTACCAACTGTGCACATCACTACTTCTAGTGGTCAAAAGCAAACTATCACAACCACAGTGGTTGCAGGGAGTATGCCATCTGATAAACCTTCACTCTCCATATCTAAAAGTGCCAAGCCTGTAGAAGTGAAGGTGGTCACTGAGGCCAAGCTACAAGAAATTGCAAACTCAAATGTTTATCATGATGATGCATTCTTGGAGTTTCTGAAAGTCTTAAGAGAACAGGCTGGTGACACTCAATTGTATCTAAGGAGCTTGAAGGATCAGATCGATTACTTCACTGTGGTACCTAGAAAAGCTGATAACTCATGGCTCAAGGAAGTAATGATGGTAGCAAAATCCAGAATCTGGCATCTAACCTACAAAACTCTACATGCCTTGAAACATTCAGAGATAGATGCACTGATAGAGCTCATAGAGAAGAGGAATGTAAATGAAAACAATAAGAGTCTGTATGATGACTTGAGGAATGGCCAACCTTCAAGGCTGCCAGAAGTGATTAAGAAGCCATGGACCATCATCTATCAGTCTGGCACCAGAATTGAAGAGATTAAACAATTGGTCATTCCCAATGATCTCACTTCTCGAAATCACAGACTCATTATTGCCATCATTGATCTACTGCAAAAGAAGAAGGGGACAAGTACTGCTGAAGAGATAGAGGCACTGCACATTCTCAGATCATACATTGCAACTGGTTTAATTCCAAAAATGACCAAGCCAAGGAGGAATAAGGATGATGAAGATGAAGACAAGAGTGATGGGAGGAGAAGTCATCACAGGAGTGATAAGGGGGATGAGGACAAGAAGAAGAAGAAAGACAGCAAGGATAAGAAGGATGATGACCAAGGCAAAGTCTATGAGAGGAAGAATGGAAAACAGCAAGCCTTAGGCATTGCTAGCAGTAATCTCACCACAACACAAGACTCTATGTCTAGGGTGAATGCTGTTAGTAATGACCTACCAAAATCTAATCCCATGGCTTCTGCAACTGTTTTACCACCTCAAGAAGAGAAGAAGATTCAAGTCAAGAAACCATCTGTACATTTCAAAAAGCATACTGCTAATGGAATACTATAATGGTCCACAAACAAAGGTCACATGCTACTGCCAGGCAACCATGTCAAAAGGATCAAATTCAAACAAGCTGCAAGGAAACCAAAGCTATCAAAGCCAAGGACTCTGACAATCTATCCAGGATTAAAACTCCAACCACTAGATGAAGATTTTGATGAAGACCAACTGCAATTCTTACAAGCTCAAAGAATCTATCATGTTGCCATTGTTGATAACTGCCTTGAGATCAAATATACTGATGGAAGGGAGGAGAAATTCAAACAAGGAGGATGTCAACACTGGGGCAAACTACATGACATAGAAAGAATCAT
This sequence comes from Saposhnikovia divaricata, assembly GCA_036435485.1. Classification (NCBI taxonomy): domain Eukaryota; kingdom Viridiplantae; phylum Streptophyta; class Magnoliopsida; order Apiales; family Apiaceae; genus Saposhnikovia; species Saposhnikovia divaricata. The sequence goes on along the minus strand of CM071594.1, from coordinate 127,373,617 downwards.
TGCATTGTTTAGCTCAGAAGATAAAGTGGAAAGAGTATGGAAGCTGGAGCTAATTGATTTTGTGAAGATGAAGAGAGATCATAAGGAGAAAATCAGAAAAGAGTGTCTTGAGAAATGGCTAGCAAGGGAGAAAGAAATTGAGAGACTGGAGATTGAAGCAGAAAAGCTAAGGGCAGAGGGATTGTGTAGAGTTCAATTTAACCCCTATGTGGTGAAGTATAGGAGGAGAAATGGGGATCAGGTCCACATCAGAATGAATCTACTCAACCACTATCCTGCAAACATTCTGAAACCAGTACTTGAAGATTTCAAAGACTCAATTTTGCTTGAGGAACTGGATGCTGTGACAGAAATATTAAAAGCTATGGATGAGCATACAAGGAAGGAGAAAGAAAGAAGACAGAAAGCATATGATGATTTGCAAGCCAAAGCTATTGAAAGGGAAACAAATGACAATGACTAGTACTTCATCATAGGCTGTAAGATTACTCACCCTGTAGTTCTATCCACATTGCTAATCTAAATTCATACATGTACTGTCAAGTTTTATCTTTATGTATGTTAGGCTTGTTATCAGACATGAAATTGTGACTAAGGGTCTTACTCATAATTTGGGGGAGATTGTTAGTCATAGAGGCATGCCTGAATACATCTAATAACAAGCCTAAGTATGTGTAATGCTATGCATTACCTACATGACCTCTTAACTGAGGGAACCTCTAGTTGTAGAGTTTCTATTTGTTCTGTACTTGTAATAGACATCAAATTCTAGTTGTGTTACTGTAATTATAAAGTCAAGAATAATGCTTGAAAGAAGTTCCAAGGTTCATGCCTCAAGCAAGGAGATAAAGACTGCCAAATAATCACAGTTGGGATTTGAAGAAATGAAGAATTTGCCTAAGTACCAATTCGAGAAGTACATTTGTCTATTCGATAAGTCTAGCATTCGAGAAGTCAGAGATTCGATATCTCAGAAGACACTATTCGATATCTCTGAATACACTGTTCGATATCTCATTCGATATCTCAGAGATTCGATATGTCTATTACTCTCTTCGAGAACTCATGGAGTCAACAAGTCAAAGCATCATTCGAGTTCTCTAAGAGTCAACAAGTCAATGATCTATTCGATATCTCAAGGAGTAAAGAAGCTATTCGACATCTCAGGGATTCGATATGTCAAGAAGCTCTATTCGATATCTCAAGGAGTCCCAGAGAAAAGAGCTATTCGAGAGGTGATTCGATATGTCAATATAACACTATTCGAGAACTCAGAGTTATCGATTAAGTCAATTTGAGTTCTCGAATCAATCACTTAGCCACTTCTCGAATACATTCTTGGAGACAAAATACTGAAGAATTGTACAAGTCAGAAACCTGCAACAAGCCGAGACGCTTTATTTGACTATGTACTATAAAGCAGATTGGAAAGCCTACAAAGAAGCTTGGAGAGATAAGACAAAGGGACAAGGAGCTAAAGAAGTGGATCTGAACAGGCTTTGCAAAGTCAAATCTGTAGCCGTTTGGACTCTTACTCAAATAAGATAGACAGACTGGAAAGTATTTTGTTTACCTACCTTATTTGTAGTAAGTAGGTGTATCCATGTCTATAAGGATACAACCTCACTTCCTTAGCTAAAGAGAGAGTGATAAGTTTTTCAAGATACATCACAAGAAATATCTCTCTAAGAAAAACGAAGCTGAGAATACTACCATTTGTATTCACAGATTGTAGCAAAATCTTTATCTAATAAAATATTAGATTAAAGTGATATTGTGTTGTGTTTGTCTTTGTTATCTGTTCTTACATATTTTACACATTCAACACATATCTTGCTGCAAAGATTCAAGAACAAAGAAAAGTTCAAGAATCCATTCACCCCCCTCTGTATTCTTTTTCCGTATTCAATACTCAACACTTCACTTATGTTTGCATGCAGTATAATTTAAACATTAAAGCTAATTGCATAATGCAATTATCAGAAATTCATAATTATGCTACTCATTAAATATTTAAATTAACTTATTATATTTGAAAAAAATTATCTAAATTAACTTATTATACAATTAAGTGTATCTTGGACATTATTAAATTTCAAGTATAAAACAATAAAAACATTTATTAATCATTAACTTAGAAATTATCCAGATAACACATATACAATTACACATAACTCATAACTCATAAATATAAAACTTCACATTGATACAGTAACCTACTAAAGCTAGACACCTGCTCTTGCAACACAAATAAAATAATATTAATCTTATTCTCCTATTAATAAATTTAACCTGCGAAACTATCAACTTAAGCATATCTATCTATATCTATCTATATACTATAATAAACGAAATGGGGTATAGTTTGTAGTTTGGTTACCCCCTATTTTTGGTTATCCTTCATTCACAACCGTTAGATCCTCAACTCAAATAGGTCATGACCGTTAGATACAACAATACTAAAAGTTGGAGGCCTAGGTTCGAATCCCGCCAACAACATTTTAATATAAAATTAATACTAGATTATGTTATATAGAAAAGATTATGTTATATAGAAAGGTTGAAGGTTCGATTCCCACCAACAACATATTAATTTAGATTTATTACTTAAAATTATTTATATACAAAGGTTTAAAATTTGAATTATTCCAACATATTAAAAATAATGTTTATAATATATATACTAAATTATAAATAAATTTAAAAAAATTAAAAGTGACCCGTGCTTTGCACGGGCTATAAGCTAGTTTAAATTTAATTGCACAATTACATGTAGACAAGTCAGAGAGAACACTCTAATTTATTCATTCATGAAAAAGTTTTACAAGACCGTACCAATTCAAATAAACTGAGATGTGTGTTATCATTAAAACACTTAAATCATCCAAGTAACTCAAGCATACACTCTAATTTATTCACTCTAATTTATTCATTCATGACATAAAGTTTTACAAGATCGTACCGATTCATATAAACTGAGATGTGTGTTATCATTAAAACACTTAAATCATCCGGGTAACTGAAGCATATAACTCCACAACAAATACTATTATAATCGAATAGGAAGTTAACATAAGAAAGTAAAAGTATTGATTCGATTAACAAGTAAAAGCATGCGAGACGCAGTCAATGGAAATTGGATGGGAAGCAAACGTACCACGTCGACAAAATTCTGTACGAGTCTTTCAATTATTCTATAAGGGTTCTAATATAAGCACTTGACCATAAATTAAATTTGAAAATTCCAAATCTTATCTCTTAAATTTTCATGATCTCTACAAGTAATACCTTAAAATAAAAGATTCTAGCACACATAATTAACATAATTAAAATGATATCAATTCACTGAAATATTTTTATTCTTCTTTCTAAATATAACGAATCTTATCCTTTAGAATTCTAAAATTTCATAAATAAAATAAATATCTAATTAAAAATTACTTTAAAATCTAATATCTAATTTAAAAATAAAAATAAAAATATGGATTTTACAATTTTTGTGTTTTATGTACTTAAATGCTAAAACCAAACATGTGTATTTTCGTGTCATGTACTTATCGTGTCGTGTTTCATGTAAAATTGAATATAAATATGAATATAAATATGAATGACAAACAATAAACAAAAAAATAATTTTAAAAATAAAATTTTTACAAGAAATATTAAATATACATAAATAAATCAGATGAAACTATGTTATTATTAGGAATTGAACCTCTAACCTTCCGCTACCAAACTCATGTTGTAACCATTGTGCTACACATAGTTTAGAGCATGGCATAAAAAATCTTAATAGATAAGTCACATCTTTTTTTTAATTCCATTTTCTTTGAATAAATAAATTATTGGTTTTTTTTATTTTGAGAATATTGCATAGAATATATGTAATTCAAAAAAATACTTTAATTGATTGAGCATTGATAAGTGCATATCTTTATTACCTATTTATTGCATGAACTCGTATTTTCATAAATTAATTTGTTGCATTTCAGGAATTTCAAAAATAAATATAGAAATGACAAAAATATAGAGAAAGGGACAATAGAGGGCAAAAGAGAAAGAAAAAGGAAGAAAATGCAAAAAGGTAAAAGAAAAGGGAGCTTGGTGCAAAAAGGAATAAATAGAGAGAGAAGATGACCCATGAAGGTAGAGATTCCATGTTTATGGTGGAGATCTACCCAACACACCCTAAAACCCTATTTCTAGCCTATAAATACCCCTTTTTTAGTTGCATTCCACACCTTAGTTTTTTTTTTAGTTTACCCTAATTTTTAGAGTAGTCTCCTCTTCATTTTCAATGTTCTATATTATTTTATCTTTTCATTGTATTAGCTTTCTAAATCTTGTAAACACCCTTTTATTTTATTTCAAGCTTTCTCTTTTCATTTACATCCTTGCTCTTCATTCATATTTTGGCTATGACCCATTTCAATTTTGCAAGTGGATAAAATAGCAAATGTGCTAACCACTTTTGGGTTGAAAAGGAACCCCTAGACTTGATTTTATTGTTGGATTTAATGTTTTAGATTTAGTCATGGCTTGTGTTAAAATTTAGTACTTTAAAAATTTTATATCTACTAGTTTAACGCCCATGCTTCGCACAAGGGAGTTCATATTTTAAATAAAATATATTTTAAATTATAATAAATTATATGTAATTTTATAATATAGAAATTAAAATGGTAGTAGTATTAAAAAGTTGCATACTTTAATAACTAAAGATGTTGAATTCTTTAAGAACATGAGTTGTTTTGATATTTTAAATTACAATTAAGAATATATTAATCTATTTTAGAAAGATCAAAAAATTGAACATTATAACATTATTTTAGTAGTGTCAATTATATCATCTTGTATAATATTAGCAGATATAAAGAATAAATTAAATCATAATATTTCGTCAAAAAAAGAAAATTTTAATATCAAAAAAATTAAGGTTATTATGCCCTCTTTCAATCTTCTATATCTATATATATTATAATGCCTGGAGATCGGAAATTTACCAGAAGCGTTTAAGATATTTTTCTTGAATTTTAGTTATTTTGAATTTTTTATTAAAATTATTTTCTTGCACTAAATAGTTCTTAATGACATATTAATTAGTCATTAATTATACCTAATAAATAAGTATTAAATTTATTTTATTTTATTTATGAAAAAATTTATAAAACTTTATTTGAGCATTATAATTATTATTTCTTTATTAGATATTAATTACATATATAATTCAGATTTTTAGGTAAAACGACAACTAAAAATTGTTTACATTGCATCCTTTTTTATTTCCTATCGAATCTATATATATTATAATGCTTGGAGATCGAAAATTTACCAGAAGCGTTTAAGATATTTTTCTTGAATTTTCCTTATTTTAAATTTTTTATTAAAATTATTTTCTTGCATTAAATAGTTCTTAATGACATATTAATTAGTCATTAATTGTACCTAATAAATATGTATTAAATTTATTTTATTTTATTTATTTAAAAATTTATAAAACTTTATTTGAGCATTATAATTATTATTTCATTATTAGATATTAATTACATATATAATTAAGATTTTTAGGTAAAATGACAACTAAAAATTGTTTACATTGCATCCTTTTTTATTCCCTATCGAATACCATTCCAATTTCTTTTCGGACAATTAATTGTAATACAGACGACCTTAACTTTCCAAACAATCTTTATTATTAGTGATTATGAAAATCATAATAAATTATAGAAGTATATAAATCTTCGCTTAACACCTGTACTAAAAATAATATAAATAGTTTTTATTTTTACACATGAATAATTACACATGGGTTAAGACCCAACCGATTAAATTGAAAAAAACCCAATTTTATCGGTAGATTAAATCGATAAAAATTAAAAAATTTATACACCCGTTGCTCATTATATTGTGTCGAAATAAATTAATATTCAAATTAATTAAATTCTTATACTACTATTGAACATGTATGTTATGAGAGAGGTGTCGGCTTTAAAAAGTGTTATTATATATAATGTTTATAATTTTTTATCATAAAGACTACGTTTGTATTGTAATTGTTATTTTTTATGTTTATGATATTTTTGAGATTATGAAAATTTTAGATATATAATGAAAGTATTTTCAAAATTATAATTCATTTAAATTGTTTTGAATCAATATATTAAAAAAATTCTAAAGAGACCATTCAATTTTTAAAAGTAATAAAAAACAATTAATTTGTTTTCGACATTTTCAAATGAAAATTTATGAACCGCGCGAAGCGCGGATAAATTTCCTAGTATATTATAATACATGGAGATCGGAAATGCACTAGAAATGTTTAAGATATTTTTCTTCAATTTTCGTTTTTTTCATTTTTTTAATAAAATTATTTTCTTGCATTAAATAGCTCTTAATGCTATCTTAATCAGTCATTAATTACACCTATTAAAATTATATTAAATTTACTTTATTTTACATATTTAAAAAATCAGAAAATTGTATTTGAGCATATAATTATTATTTTAATATTATATATATATATATATATACAATTAAGTGTAATTTTTAGGTAATATGATGACTGAAAATTGTTTACATTGCGTTCTTTATTATTCTCTATAACATCACGTAAATTTCTTTTTGAACAATTGTAGTAAAGATGAGCTTAACTTCTCAAAAAGTAAATATTATGACTCATTATGAAAATCGTAATAAATTATGAAAATATATAGATACTCGCTTAAAATCTGGAATTTGTATAAAAATAGTACAAACTATTTTTATTTTTGCACATGGATAACTTATACATGAGTTATGACCAAACCAATTAAATTGAACTAACCAAACTCTTCTATCAGCGGATTAAATGGATAAAAAAAGTTACACATCTGTTGTTAATTATATTTTGTCGAAATAAATTAATATTCTTAATAATAAATTTTTACGCTATTATTGAACATGTATGTGATGAGTGGGACGTCGGCTTTAAAAAATGTTATTCTATTTAATATTTATAATTTTTATCGAAATTATACGTTTTTGCTAATTTTATATTTATTATATTTTTAAAATTATCGAAATTTTAGATATATGATGAGATTATTTTTCCAATGAATAATTCATGTAATTTGTTTTAAATCAAATTTTTTATGAAGTTTTTAAGAAATTGATAAATTTTTAAAATATAAAAATAATTTTATCTAACTTCAATATTTTAAAGTAAAAATTTGTAAAATGCGCGAAGCACGGATAAGTTGCCTAGTTTCAAGTAAAGACATACTTCACGGGAACAATAGAGACACACGTGGATAGATTTTAAGACATCACCGAATGGGGAGGTGGACTCTTCTTCTTCATTATTTTTTGATTGCTCTCTGGCAAATATATGAAGGAATATGTTAATTTTGCTATTTATGGAGGAAAGGTTTTTCCTATTTATGTGATCTCTCTTTATACACACATCTGTATATATACATACATACATTCGAAATTTTGTTAACATTATTTATTTCAGAAATTATGATTATACATATGTTTTGTCATTGAATCGAAAGGAATGAGCTATTTTAAGTGTCAATTTCAAGTCCCGGTGAATTATTAAACATGTATGTTTATGTCATATGTAATTAGGGAAGAGAATGAGTATTTTTTGAAAGTGGTGGTAGTTATGTATAATGGATTGTTTGATGCTCTATTCCAAAGTTGTTATTGGATTTGTATATTTGATTAGAGAAGTAGTATAGCATGTGCCCGGTGGATTGGCCGTAATGATGAACTGGGCTCTAATAGAAATGATTAGAGATTCCTCTAAGGCCAATCAAATTGATTGGGGGTATGAAGGAGATCAATTAAGCAAATGCATGTGAGAGGGTCTCCACAGGTTTTAATTAGCTAATCATCGGTAGCTGTTACTAGATGGATGTGAGTGAGGTTCTTCTTTGCTGAATGAGTGATGAGGGAGTGGAGTGATTGCAGGTTTTGATCACTTATGTATGCTACATTTGCATAATTGGTTTTGTCTTAAAAGTGGTTTGTTTCGTTGTGCCTCTTTCGATGCCTTTTGTATCTTGTTTTAATTATCAATGGTATGGAAGTCACTTCAAAATTAAAAAAAATGGTCATAAGCGGATCACTTAGAGCATCTCCAATGGGATCCCTTAGCTAAAAACCAATTTAACATGCCATAAATAAAAGTTTTAGATATTACGTAAAAAAAATGTACTCCAGTGGTACATTCCTTTTAGCAATAATTTTAGCCAACCTCACTATGTTAGGTCATATTTGCTGAACCTGTATATACCTGTAGTAATATTCCACATCACTTGTTACCATATAAAAATAATATATTCCATTTTTAACAATCTAAAATAATATGTTAAATAATATATATATGAGTATAAGATCCTTGGAAGGGCCTTCCCCAACACCTTAAGGTTTTGGGTGAAACGGTTTCTAACATGGTATCAGAGCTCTGGTGTTTGTGGAGGTCTCGAGTTCAAACCCCACCACCCCCAATATTCTCAATTTAATTTGGAACTAAGGAATTGCTCCAAAAATGGGCTTCTAGTGACCACTCTTACCCCGTAGTGGGCTTACGAGTGAGAGGGAGTGTTAAATAATATATATATGAGTATAAGATCCTTGGAAGGGCCTTCCCCAACACCTTAAGATTTTGGGTGAAACGGTTTCTAATATAATAATAGCATACCATTTTTAAAATATAACCAATCATTATAGTCAATTCCATTGCAGCACAACACCTTACAGGTTCAATAAGTTTTAAATAATCATTATTTTATATTATTTTGACCAACCATTTTAGATAACACTATTGAAGATGCTCTTATGTCTTGGATATACTTTATATTTCTAGGTAATTGCTCATCCACACTAATGATTTAGCTGATTATAAGAGTTGCTGGTTTTGCTTATGTAATCAATTCCCCAATCCTTGCCTCAACTATCTATGTCAAATAATGTGCACAGTTTTTTTTCCAGGAATAATGGTGCAAGAGTTAGATGCATTATTTGTATTAAAAAAAGTTTTAAATTTGAAAAATGTCTTAATAATTAGCAGGATATCATCATGTTAAGTTTACCATTTTTTAATTAGTAATAATATGGACTGATTTAAATCATTGTCATTGATTTATTTTTTGCCTTAACAGTATATACAACAATCTTTATAAAAAAATTCTATCAAAAGCAAGTATATCAAATTTGAAAGATTAAATCCATCCAAGTTTATAATTGAATAAAATTTGAAATATGAAATCAATGCAAGTATAAATTGATACAATTAAGTTTATAACTGAATAAAATTTGAAAGATTTAAATCAATCTAAATATATAACTGATTTGATTTTATGACGGTAAAAAATGTTAAAATTTATGGCAGCTAATAATGGTAAGTAAATGTAATATCAGGTCAATAAATTTTGAATTATAGATCTTATAAACGGATCGGATGGATCATGTGAACGGATCCCGAACCTAATGTAAATTCACAAATGGATCACATACCTGAATATTAACTATTATAATGGGTCATTGATATTTATCAAACCTGAATATGGATCCCAAAGCTAAGGTAAGGGTTATCCGGCAATTTATAATATATAGATTTCTCTTGTTTTAATTTCCGGCAGCCAAATACATTTCCTGGCCCAATTTTGTGTATGGGCAGCCGAATACATTTCCTGGCCCAATTTTGTTTTTTAATCCATTTAAAGCCCAATTTGATTTCTCATGCCCCTGCATGTTTTTTTTTCTAGTTTGTTTTTAGGGTAAAGAAACAAAAGCACCCTTATGATATAGGTGTAGGAGCAAATACATCCTTATAATTTAAAAAAGATCAAATATACCCCTATATTTTAAGTTTGTGGTTCAAAAACACTCTTCTAGCTAGTTTTTTGTTAACCATGCTTAGAAAATAATTTGCAATTAAAAAAATTTAATATAACTAATATTATTAATTTAGTAAAGGCTTTTCACTCCCAATTGGGAATTAAAAAACTTGGTATTTAAATTTATTTTATGTTAATATATATAAAACATATATACTTAAAATAAAATTCATTAATATTTATTCATAGTAAGATAAAATAAAATAAGATTAAACATAATCTTTCAGTAAAATTTAATTTGGGTATATTTACAAGTTATATATATGTATATAGATTTTTGCTCAAATATTAACAACTCTTATAATAAAAATTAGAAATTAATCGTCTCTACTAATTTTTTATATTTTATAAACTTTCAGCCATCCATTTAAATATTATACAAATATTTATATTATACATGCATATACATATATGATATGGGCTAAAAGTAAGTCCTAAAGATACAATTAATGTTACATTAATTAGACCTAGTTTGGTCCAGAGATGAAGCCCATTAATGAGGCCCAAAACCATAATTAAATATTAATTTCGTAATTAATATTAAGGGTGATAAACAGCTCAGCGATAATAGTCAACAAGGAAACTACTCATACAATGAGTAGCCTCCAAAGTACCAAACTCAACATGGCCAGCTGACCCGGGCACCAGAAGGCTTCAGCCGACCGGGGCACCCGGAAGGCTTCAGCCGACCGGGGCACCCGGAAGGCTTCAGCCGACCGGGGCACCCGGAAGGCTTCAGCCGACCGGGGCACCCGGAAGGCTTCAGCCGACCGGGGCACCCGGAAGGCTTCAGCCGACCGGGGCCAGTCGGGACCCGGGCACCCGGAAGGCTTCAACCGACCAGGGCACCCGGAAGGTTTCAGCCGACTGGGGCCAGCCGACCGGGGCTAGCCCGGAAGCTTCAGCCGACCGACCGAACCCGGGGAGGCTTCGCCGACCGATCTTCTACCGATCGAGGGTCATGTCGATGCCGAAGGTCGGTCCCTGTGTCGTCTTGAACATGAAAACTAAGCCGGGACTGAAATCGTCTTTCGACAATGATAAAAAAATGCTAATTTTTTGGTAATAAATTAACGATTAATTTTTAGATTACACACTTGTATTGTACTTAATGAATAATGAAAATATCTAAATCGTAGCAAGATAAGTTATTTTTGTTGATAATATAGTATTTTATGATAAGGAAATAATATTAAAGTTGTGGATAATTACCAAAATACTATAGATTTTTCATTATCATAATAAGTTGGTTTAAGGCTCTATATATATATTCCTTTGTTTTTTTAATAGTTACTTGACTTTTTGCAGGTACTTTAATGAGTTTTTAATGAGTTTTGATTGCATTGTAAAATTTATTTATTTTCAAAATATTTTTTTTGTGAATAAAAATATACAATCAAAATTTTAATTTCAAAAAAGAAATTTTAATAAAGTACGTGCCAAAAATTCAAGCGATTTTAAAAGAAAACATAAGGAGTATATATTAACATGAAATATGATTTTTATTTCATGTTTTTTAAATTTGAAATTAAGAGCAAAAAAACCTTCTAAAGTTTAGGAGTAATAATACATTAATGAAATTAGTAATATTTAATATTGTTAATCTAAATTAATTTTTAACCATGGTTAAGAGAAAATTAACTAGAAGAATCTTTTTGTACCCTAAAATAAAATAAAGGAATGTATTTGGTCCTTTTAATATTACAAAGGTATATATGCTCCTACACAGGTGTTTTGGCTCCTTAACACTTGTTTTTACTTTGTTAAAATTGTTACTCCTACTTAATCAATCATTGCTCAAATCATTAGCTAATAGTTCATCACTTAACAGAAATTGTTACCATTTATTTGTATGTCTTTTTTCCTGTGAATTAGCTCAGTAAATTAGTTTCATATTTTGTTGCTCCCTTATTTTTATTTTCTGTTTCTTTTCTTAATAATCATTTCTAATTATTTAAATCACATCTCAATTTAAAATTAATTGCCTAGTTCGCCTAAATTAGAAAATAAGGATTGCAAAAAATATATAATTTTTGTGGATTGAATCTTAAATATTAAAACGATGATCGTGCGCTTGCGATATTTAAATATTTATTTCTAACACATCAAGCATATGCTACAAATCTCTTTAGCCATTACAAATGATTGAAATTAAAACTATATAAACTCTTAAAATAATTTTTTGATTATACATATATATAACCGACTTTATAAAATAAATGAATTTATATACATCCGTCTCCAACTAGATATTAAATTATTAAAATATAAGATTTGGTTTTACGAAATTTGTAAATTTTATTTATCAAATCATACATTATTTTTAGGTATATAAAAGTTTTAAATATTTGAGTTATGCTGGAGATTTTTGGTCAACTATTTAGACTTTCAACAATTCAAATGTGTGATTGGTATAAAAATATAAATATTTAAAAATATCCAAAAAATAGTTGAAGTTATGTTAAAAATATTAGAACTATAAAAATGAATCGATGTCTTATATATATATATATATATATATATATATATATATATATATATATATATATATATATATATATATATGGGGAGGGTTTTATGAGGAACTGACTAATTTGGGTAACCTAGGAACTAAATATTAACCATTAGATTACACATCAAATTAACTGTCCAGATCAGCGCACGTTTTAACTCTTATCATCCACCTTAGCCTCCCATCTGTATCACCATTCCCTTTTTGTCGTTACAAAACAAAAATTTTGTCTTGTATTTTTGTTTAACTTAATTATAGAACAACTATATTTTATATAAAATACAATGTAGTGTGGTACATTTTATATTCTATTAAATGATTTTTTTAAATAATTTTTTTTATGTTTAATAATGTGAAAAATGCTAATATGTTATAGTTTGTTAAACTAAATAGCTAAGTTATATAATTTTCAAATGTGTTAAATATTGTATTTTATTAAATAAAATTTCTACATGTATTTTAATAAATTAAGTTTTTATGTTCGGTATTTAAATAAACTGAATTTGTATGTTTAGTATTTTAATGAATTAAATTTTTATGTTCTATAATTTATTAAATAAACATTTTATGTTCTGTAGTTTAAAAAAGTATGTTACAATCTCTTTTTTATTTAACAAAATTTCCGTGTTATGTATTTTAGTAAATCAAATTTTTATGTTCTGTATTTTAAGTAAAGTAAATTTATGTTCTGTATTTACCAAACTAAATTTTTAAGTCATATATTTTAATAAATTGAATTTATGTTTTGTTTTTTTATGAATTGAATATGTAGGTTCTGTATTTTATTAAATTATTCTAAATTCCATAGTTTAAAACTATAGTCTATATTTAAATAAATTAAATTTTATGTTCTGTTGTATTAATAGAATAAATTTTATGTTCTGTATTTAAAAGTTAATTTTAAGTAATAGAAAAAAAGGAATAAATATTTTGTATTTCAAATTTCTTGGATTGAATTTTTCTTTAAAATCCATTTTTACTTGTAAATTAACAAGGTACATGTTCTGTAATTTATAAAAGAGGAAAAAGAATTATGAATTACATGTAATGTTCTTTGAAAAGAAAATTCATAGCAGTTAGAATTAACCGTCTTCCCGTGTTAAGGTGGTGTTCACTTGTCTTAGGTTTTAACATGTGTATACTACTAGGATGATCGTGAACGTTCAAATTTTTTAATCTAACGGATGTGATGGAGTTACTTAGTTACTAAAATAATTTGGTTCCTAATTGAACCCAAGCCTATATATATATATATATATATATATATATATTTACATAACTAATTTTCAGTGTTGAATGAAAAAATATAAGATTTTTGAGTAATAAATATTACAAAAATGTAATTATTAGACCTGTTAGACTATGACTCGATTATAAATTATAAAGTATGGTTATATGAATTTTATCAAATATAGTAAATTGATCAATGTAAAATATAATTGTTGACTTATAACATATACATATATTAATATATGATGAAACAAAAAAAGTGATCTGTGATATCATATATATGCACAAGTCATTAAGGTCATTTAATCATATTTTACATTGATTTAAATACTTGGAGAAATTTAAAATTGAGTCAAAATCTAAATCTAAATTATATTCTAAAAATTTGTTTCAAATAACATATTGTTTAAAATAGAATTTCGATATTGTGTAATAAACATTAGAATACTAAACATTTGAATTTAAAAGTTTATAAATATGGATGTATATATCAAAAAATGAGTGGAAAAACTACAAAGATGAATTTTACATAATATTAAGAGATTTTGTAATATGTCTCTAACTACATTAAAATCACATGAGTTTACATACGCTTTACATAGATAGTTTTACTATAATAATTATTTATATTACTAGCTTATAGCCCGTGCAAAGCACGGGGTACTTTTAAATATTTTTAAAATTATATGATTAAACAAAATAGAGTATAATAATTTATTATAGATATAATTTAACTTTGTAATTTTAATTAATAAAATTATTAGTAATAATAATTGTTATTTAAGAAATAACATGTATTGTTTAAAACTAATAATATAAAATCTTAATGTAAATTTGTTATTGATGAGATTCGAACCTTGGATCTTTAGAAGAGGGATTTAAATATAAAATATTCCTTATTATTAGATTTAACGGTTATCATCTATTTACTAAATATCTAACTGTCACTATTTTTTTAATGGTTGGTTGAACCAATTAAACAACCAAACTACCAATTATCTCCTAATTTGCTTATTATATATTAGTATAAATATAGATATAAATATAGATATAGATGGATAAATGGACTTAAATATGGTCTCTAGTTTACTTGGAGTATTACTATTTCCTAGGGGTGAGTACAAAAATCCGAAAATCGGATTATCCGATTTTTCGATCCGATATCAGATTAGGAATATCCGGAAATTAGGATATCCGATCCGATCCGAAAAAACCGGATCGGACATCCGATCCGGATTTTTTTATGAATTCGGATACGGATTCGGATCACAAGTTTTTACCAATCCGGATACGATCCATTCCGATCCGGTTTTTAATATTCATTTAAAATAATTTATATATTTATTAAATAATTAACTTATTGTAGATAAATAATTCAACATTGATCATATTAAATTAAATAATGAATTACCACTAATAAATTAATGAATTTGTTGTGTATCACCGAAGTTTAAAAGTATTTTAGGTGTAAAAACGTAAATAGGGATATAATTAAGTGTGAATTTATAATACAACTCTATATATTTGTATGTGAAAATTTCGTAACCTCATGTAAGTTTTCTTAAATCAACCTTGATAAATATTTCCTGTTATTTAATCATTTTATCCAAAGTGATTGATAAAGAAGTTATAACATTAAAAAAAAATAAAAACAAGGCAAATGGAAGAATATTTCTTTTAATAATATTTTTCACTTAAAATTATGAATTTGAGAGCTAGCGTGTTACTCCCTCTATCCCGTTTATATTGGCCATCAATCAAAAAGCACGTACACAAGTGAAAACGATCAAACTTACTCTGAATTGTTTTTCATATTTTGAAAAACATAACATTACTAATACTTAATTTGCTTTATTTAGGAAATGTGATCACTACTTTTAGGACATGCAAAAAAAGAATTTTGACCAATATGAACGGGACGAAGGAAGTATTAATATCACTTAAAAAATATTTATAAGAACACGTCAAAGAAAAGAATGGTAGTTTATGATAGGTCAAAATAAGCAAAAAATTGAATGTTAAAATTAGGAAAATACAAATGTTAAAATATGAGAGGATTATATCTAAAATTTATTTAATTAAAATAAAATTCATTTATTTATAAAAAAATAAATTTTACTTAATTAATTCGGATCCGGATAATCCGAATTCCGATCCGGTTTAAACGGACATCCGAATCCGGATATCTGGTTAAACCAGAACCGAAACCGAAATAAATTTTTCCTAATCAGAAAAACCGAATATCCGATCCAAATTTTAAAACCGAATCGGATATCCGGTTACCTTCTAATAAGTGTATATACATATATAAACTCATAAAAAATTAATAATCAAAATTTTCACATAATTAATCGACTTTTATGTGGTTAACTCGGATTGGGTTTTTTAAAACCCGGACTAAATCCAGAATTTTGCGCAACTTGCTCTAAGCAAATATTTTACCTAAAAATGTGGAGTCTATTGAAGATAATAAATACATAAACTCCAACCGAACCGGACTCGATTGAGCTTTTTTTGTACTAAATGTTTTCAAATTTTTCGTAACTCGGATCAAATCTAATTTTGACCGAATTTTTTTATGTTTTTAATTCAAATGGGCCCTACATATTTTAGATCCCTTTTTAAATAATAAGTGATTTAAATTTAATGTACAATTGTAATTAAACTTTGTAAGTATAAAACTTGTGTATACATTACAATTTAGAGTAGTGCTTTTATTTGTGAGATTCATATTAACACATAAAGGGCCCATCTCACTAATAAAAATATAATCAATTAAATGATAACAACTCAGCATTCAACGACGATTTTAAGAACGTTTTCGATAACTCTGGTATTTCCTTTCAATTTAATATAAATAGTGTGAAGCACCAACTACTTATGAAACTATAAAACATATATTACACCGCTAATATATCACTATCACTTCATTTAAACAAAACAAATGGAACCCTCTTCTTCGACTAAAGATTTTTTTTTTTTTTGGAACGAAATCTTCGACTAAAGATTTTTGGACAGTTAAATCAATATAATCAATATTACCTCGAAATCCATATCATACACAAATTTTTTAATATCATTTAATTTTTATAATTTAAAATAAAATTTTTTAAAACATGAATTTTGCAGACTTAACTTTTTAAATAATATGCTTTGATAATAATTATATATATTTACCCAAAATATTTTCGACTCTATTTTTGGAAAGAAAATATTTTAGTTAAAAAAGTTAGAAAATGTAATAGCTGAAAAAGATAATTGATTAGTTATTATTTAGGAAATAAAAGAGATATTTTAGTTAGAAAAGATATTACTTTTTAGCTGGAAAAGGTAATTAGTTAGTTATTATTTATTATAATATTATTTGTTTATTTCATTAATTAGAACTGATATGGGTGAAAAATAATCCCTAAAGACATAATTAATATAGTACTTATTGGCTCGTAAATAAGGCCCGAAACCCTAGTTGGGCATTAAATTCATAGTTAATGACTAAACCCAAAAGAACAGCCCAAACCGGGGACGCCGGGTATAAGCTTGTTTCTAACATGGGCCTGATCCACAAATCGGGAACGTTCTAGAAACCAGGAACGTTCTAGAATATCCCAAGGATATTGTGTAGCCTCCAAGGCACCTAATTCAACATGGAAACTAATTCCTATAAGGAAGGAGTCAGAACCTTCCTCAATAACGGTGACTTGTCCACCAAGTCTCCAAACCCTATTACGATTCTAAGGCTCCTACAGCCTATATAAAGGGCCAGACCCCTCATCTCAGAACTACGTTTTGGACACAGCTCCATACGTTATCCACCACGTTTTGGCTTAATCCTCAAATAAGGACATACAAGCAACTGCGTCCTAGGTGAGCTCTCGCCGCCATAGCCTCGAGGGCACCATCACCTAGAACTACGTCTTGGCTTGATTCTCAACTCTGAAATACGTAGGCATCTTGTGAGGACCCGAATTAGGTCACAATAACGCAAGCGCATCCATTAAAGCACGAAGCTCACGAACCCTAGCCCCACTTTGATAACCCTACTTTTTATTCCACAACATTTGGCGCCGTCTGTGGGAAGACAACATCAACCATGGTTAACACATGAAGAACGACAACCGAGAACGTTCCTGTTACTTCTGATCCACCAGCGATCTCCACCACTCCACCCGTTGTTACGGAGCAAGGGTATGTACCCCCATTAACAAAGACAACCACTCAGCCTCAAGTTTCTCAACCCATAGGGACGAATCTCCATGTTGAGATAACCTTACTAGTGGATGTCCATCCGGGACGTGAGACCAATCAGCTTCAGATGGTGGTCTCACCATTAAATAGCCGTCCCCCACTCTCAGGAGTTCAGATCTCCACCACTACACTCCCCGTGAGCACCGATCCGTTATACGGATTGCCTAACTACCCTCCAAATTGTAGGGATCCTGGACCAAGTGGTCACGCTCTACAGATACCTGAGTCGTATCAGCCTCCCTATGTTAGGGGTTTAGCCCCTCCTGAGCAAGGGTATTATGATTACTCCGGACCTTACACTGATGATTCCTCGTCTGAGGACGATGATCGTGATGAAGCCCCGAGGAGGCGACGTGCAAGCAAGGAGCCTATGGGAAGGACTCGAAGAATCCATGATGGACCTCCTCAAACAGCCGCTGAGAGAATCAAGGCCCATGAGGCTGAGATCCAAAGGCTGAATGACGATATAGCCCGGGAGAAAGCAAGGCAGAATCAGAATAGGCCCCCTCCAACTTCGAGGGAGATTCCCTTTATTGATTTGGAAAGATCTTCAAGGAGACAAAGAAGGGCTGATGCCCCAACTGGAGGAGCTACAAGGGTGGAAACCCCCAGGGGACCTGATGGATTATCTTAAGCGTTTCACCAAGGAGACATTGAACGTCCCAGACCTAGAGAACAAGGTAGCTATGATAGCCCTGGAGAATGGAACAACGAACACCTACTTTCAGATGTCGTTGGCAAAACATCCCCCTGAGAGCATGACTGAGCTCCAAAGAAGGGCGAGTAAATACATAAAAGCAGAAGAGAGCATGAGGAAGGCCGAAGCCTCTACAACGAATGGAGGAAACGGAAGTTCCCAAAAGCGGAAGCAAGAGCAAGAGTACGATGCTAGGGACAAATATCCCCGAACTAGCGAGGACTCCGACTCTGCCTCTAAGAACCAAGGACCAAGGTTCACTGAGTATGTAAGGTTGAATACTCCTAGGAGTCGAATCTTGTTGGACATTGAGAAGGATAAGGATTTCCGATGGCCGAAGCCACTTAGGGGTGATCCCGCAAAGAGAAACAAGAATCAGTATTGCAGATTCCACAGAGATGTGGGGCATGGCACTGATGATTGTAAGCAACTCAAAGATGAGATCGAGTTTTTGATCCGTAGAGGGAAACTGAGTCACTTCACTAAGGGTGAAGATCGTGGTAATCAGAGAAGAGAGTATGATAGGAGCGACGATGATCAAGATCGCAACCCACAACCCCGAGGGCCAGTAATCAACATGATCTCAGGAGGCCCGACCGCGGCCGGGACAATAAAGAACTCTCGGAAGGCTTATGCCCGAGAGGTGATGCATATTGTCGAAGAGGCACCAAAGCGTGCAAGAACCGAAGTAACAATTCAATTTGATGATTCAGACCTTGAAGGGGTGAAGTTCCCCCACGATGACCCACTGGTCATAACTCCTATGATTGGAAACTTAGAGGTGAAGCGAGTCTTGATAGACAATGGTGCTTCCGTCGACATTCTGTTTCATGATGCGTTTGTTAAGATGGGGTACAATGATTCTCAGTTGACCCCCAATAACATGCCTATATATGGATTCAATGGAGTAGAATCCAAAATTGAGGGAACTATTCAGTTACCCGTCACGATTGGACAGAAGCCAATGGAGGCCATGCAGATGCTGAACTTTTTGGTTATCAAAGCATCTTCTACTTACAATGTCATCCTTGGGAGGACTGGACTTCACGCTTTTAAGGCTGTGGCCTCAACCTATCACATGAAGATCAACTTTCCAACCAGGAATGGTGTAGGAGAACAAAAAGGTGATCAGAAAATTTCTAGGAGCTGCTATGTAGCTGCGTTAAGGCCTGATGGAGTCGGGGGGCAGGTCCTTCCGATTGAAGACGTGGATGTCCACAGTGATAAGGAAGACCTAGAAAGGTCGGCAAAGGACATCACACAAGAGCCTCGAACAGCCATTAAGGCTATGGCATCAACTGACTTCGTGGTTGAATGTACCATTGGCAACCAAGAAGTCGGGGGGCAGGAGATAGTACCCCAAGCAGGAAGTGAAATTCAGAATAAGAATGAGGAGATAGGAAGGAGTAATGGGTGCTCTATTTTGATGGAGCATGTTATCAAAAACAAAAACAAGCGATGCAGGCCTAGTCTTGCAAGAGCCCCGATGGGTTCAAACTATCTTAATAGGACTTAGCTTCATATTTATCTAGTAGAAGTAGAAATAAGGTTCGATGAAACCATTGTAGAGCATGTTGCTCCAAGTAGGACAGTAGTACTCTATGTAAGGGTTGAACCCATTTCAAGTTATTAATGCAAGTTTGTTTTTCGTTCTCTATTCTGTGATTTTATTTATGTGCCAAGCACCTGATGTGTGTAAGTCAAAGATGACCAAGTACCGAAAATAAAAGAATACACGAATGGAAACAAAAAACCATAAATAAAAACCCTAAAGGGTTGAGAGTTAGGTTATAATACAACCAAATAAGAGTTTAAGTCCTTGAAGGACCCTGGATAAAAGACAAGATGATTAAAAAGCCACATCTGGCAATTAAAACCATGTAAGGCTGTGGAGGCTAAGAACTAGCTACTCTTCAATATTTTTTAAGTACCTGGAGTGAAGATACAAGGATGAAACAAATAAAGAACCTTGAATTATAGTCCTAAGGTCAAGGGATATAAGAATATCCTTGAACAAGGATTAAGAAGTCCAAGCAAGTTTTCATCTCGGAATTTTAAAAGGTAAGAATCCCACGGGGTTGTATTTCTCGAAATCTAAATCGAGGATCAACCTTAAATCCTTGAACCTGAATCAAGAAAAATGAGAAGCAAAGATAGGTTTGAAAACTCTGAAATCAGAACAAAGGTTTGAGACAAGCCATGAAAGACATGAAGTCAAGTAAGGGATCCTAGAGAACTTTAGTTTGACATCAATCCAAAAGAAATGTCGTGAATACTTGGTAGTCGACATATGAACACCAACGTTGAACATGTGAATATCAACCTTGAATTCTAGGTGGAGGAACACGAGATATTAGCCATGAAGGCCAAGAAGGTCAAACTTGAGGGGGTCATGAACCTCCAATTAAGATCCAAAGGTTGAAGCTTCAAGTCAAAACTTGAAAACCAATCTGATATTTTGGATTCTCGATCCAGAATGCCAACATTGAACATCTAACACCAGCATTGAACACTTGATTATTAACCCTGAAATGGAGATTGAAAACGTCATAGGGAAGGTTCAAGACCTCATGGGATTGACCAGAAGCCAAGGAGGCCTTCAGCCGACCTTAAGGAGCTGACCAGAGGCTCTGATGTTTTGGTGGTTTAAAATACCCAAAACTTGGCTTGAAACCATGTGAAGGTAGTCCAATATGCACCCTTTCATCAAAACTTCAAGGTTCGAGTTTAAAGAACTTCCTTGAGGTTGAAAGCCCTTAATTTCGAACATCAACTTTCGACATTCGAACATCGACATTCGAGCATCGATGTTCAACACTCGAACAGCCCTAAGGCCAAGCACATGCCAGTCGAGAGGCCACTAGAGAAGCCCCAGGAACCAAGACAAACATTGAAGCCATTATGGCCAATCGAGCCAAGGAAGGTTGTTTTAAAAACTCTAGGTTGATGTCAACCCAAGATGAGGAGTCTGCAAGAGCCACTTACCATAGGCTAATAAACAAGCAAGATTTTTGCACCCTTGACCGGGAAGACCAAGGAGGTCTACGGGGATGACATGTTAGTCAGGAGCCTAATCAAGGCATGCCATATTAAGAACCTCAGAGAGGCATTTGAAGTGCTGAGGCACCACAAGATGATGTTGAATCCAGCCAAGTGTGCCTTTGGCGTGAGATCTGGAAAATTTTTTGGTCTGATGGTTTCAAAGCGAGGCATAGAAGCCAACCCTAATAAGATCAAGGCAATCCGAGATATGGAATCACCACGTTCCATAAAGGATGTACAGAAATTGACTGGAAGAATTACAGCCTTAGGTAGATTCATCTCCAAGTCTGGAAACAAGTGCTTGCCTTTGTTTCAGGCTTTGAAGAAGGTGAAAATTTTTGAATGGACTTCATAAAGCCAAGAGGTCTTTGAACAGTTGAAAAAGTACATGGCTAAAGCCCCGTTGTTGGCCAAACCTAGTCCCGGAGAGACCCTATATTTATATCTAGCGATATCCGAACAAGCACTGAGTGTCATTCTTATTCGAGAGGAAAACAAGGTTCAAAAGCCTATCTACTACGTGAGCAAGATGTTGCACGGAGCTGAGTTGAATTACTCTCCCATTGAAAATTTTGCTTTGGCACTGGTAACAGCCCCAAGGAAGCTACACCATACTTCCAAGCACGCAAAATTGAAGTCCTGACGGACCAGTAGTTAAGAAGCATATTGCAAAGCCCGAAGGCCAAGGGAAGGCTAATTAATTGGGCGATCGAAGTTGGGGAGTTTGATATTACGTACAAGCCTCGAATGGACGTCAAGGCATAGGCACTCGCTGACTTCGTGGTTGAATGTACAACTGACAACCAAGAAGTCAGGGGGGTAGGAAGGCACAACACCCCAGCAAGGGCAAGATGAGACACCCCAAGAGGGAGAGAAGGATGAAGTTTAGAAGGAATATTGGGTGCCCTATTTTGATGGGTTATCAAAAACAAAAATAAGTGGAACTCACGATTGAATATGCCTTGAGGTTGAAGTTTTCAACGACTAATAATGAAGCAGGGTATAAAGACTTGATAGCCGGACTAGGCTCGACTATAGCCATGAGGGCCAAAAATCTTAAAGTTTGTGGAGACTCAAGGCTGGTGATAGCCCAAGTGAATGGAGATAAGTGAATGAAGATTTTGAAGCCAAAGATAAAACGATGGTGAAATACTTGAGGATTGTAAAATCACAGTTGGTATGATTCGAGGAATGCTTCCTGGTATAACGGCCGATGCCTTATCTAAGTTCGCCTCATCTAAAATCGAGAATTACGCTAGGAGTGTTTACTATCAGGTCTTGGAGACCCCCACTATAAAGCACAAGTTGTTGGTACCCATCGACATTGGAAGTTACTAGATAGATCCCCATCAAATCTCATCCTGAGACTGGTTGGCTCCCTGATAATGCCTTGGAGGCACGAAAACTGTTAGTGAGAGCATTGAGATATGCATTGATCGAAGGTCTCTCTATACGAGGTCCTTTGTATTTCCATACTTAAAGTTTTGAATTTCAAATCCTAATACAAAATTTAAGCCTTGATGGCCAACATGGCTGTCCGCCTCAAATCAAGCTTGTTGTTTGAATTCAACAACTTGAATCAGGAACCATTGGTTAAATTCAAACCAAAGCAAGGTCCTACAAACAAGGTAGGAGATTTAAGGTCCTTGAGTCAAAATCAGGGATCAAAACCCAAACAAAATATCCTAGACTTGAAGTCGGGTGTTGAAAACAAGGGAATTCCTTGAATATGCAACTAAAAAGCAAGACCTCCTTATTTAAGGATAAGGGGGCAAGGCCAAAGATACTTCATTACAAATTCTACATCCTATTATGAGGATGGAAGGGTGTTTGGAAACCAAAGGTCATAGTTGAATCCAAGGTTGTTTGAAACCAAGAGTTCAAAACAAGTTAAGACCCGGAAGGTCCCGAAAACTAAGAAGAAGGTTGTTTGTGATCAATATACTCTAAGAAATATGATTGGAGTTTTGAAACTCTGCACAAAATATAAGCCCAGATGGCCAACGAGGTTGTATGCCCTGAATTAAGCTGGTTGATTGAGCAAGGGCAAGATAAGACACCCCAAGAGGGAGAGAAGGATGAAGTTTAGAAGGAATATTGGGTGCCCTATTTTGATGGGTTATCAAAAACAAAAATAATTGGAACTCACGATTGAATATGCCTTGAGGTTGAACTTTTCAATGACTAATAACGAAGCAGGGTATAAAGACTTGATAGCCGGACTAGGCTCGACTATAGCCATGAGGGCCAAAAATCTTAAAGTCTGTGGAGACTCAAGGCTGGTGATAGCCCAAGTGAATGGAGATAAGTGAATGAAGATTTTGAAGCCAAAGATAAAACGATGGTGAAATACCTGAGGATTGTAAAATCACAGTTGGTATGATTCGAGGATTGCTTCCTGGTATAACGGCCGATGCCTTATCTAAGTTCGCCTCATCTAAAATCGAGAATTACGCTAGGAGTGTTTACTATCAGGTCTTAGAGACCCCCACTATAGAGCACAAGTTTTTGGTACCCATCGACATTGGAAGTTGCTAGATAGATCCCCATCAAATCTCATCGTGAGACTGGTTGGCTCCCTGATAATGCCTTGGAGGCACGAAAACTGTTAGTGAGAGCATTGAGATATGAATTGATCGAAGGTCTCTCTATACGAGGTCCTTTGTATTTCCGTACTTAAAGTTTTGAATTTCAAATCCTAATACAAAATTTAAGCCTTGATGGCCAACAAGGCTGTCCGCCTCAAATCAAGCTTGTTGTTTGAATTCAGCAACTTGAATCAGGAACCACTGGTTAAATTCAAACCAAAGCAAGGTCCTACAAACAAGGTAGAAGATTTAAGGTCCTTGAGTCAAAATCAGGGATCAAAACCCAACCAAAATATCCTAGACTTGAAGTCGGGTGTTGAAAACAAGGGAATTCCTTGAATATGCAACTAAAAAGCAAGACCTCCTTATTTAAGGATAAGGGGGGCAAGGCCAAAGATACTTCATTACAAATTCTACATCTTATTATGAGGATGGAAGGGTGTTTGGAAACCAAAGGTCATAGTTGAATCCAAGGTTGTTTGAAACCAAGAGTTCAAGAACAAGTTAAGACCCGGAAGGTCCCGAAAACTAAGAAGAAGGTTGTTTGTGATCAATATACTCTAAGAAATATGATGGGAGTTTTGAAACTCTGCACAAAATATAAGCCCAGATGGCCAACGAGGTTTTATGCCCTGAATTAAGCTGGTTGATTGAATTCAAGGCCTAAAAGTCAGGAAACGTTGAATAAAATCAATCTAAGGCATGGTCTTACAAACAAGGTAGGAGTTTTAAAGTCCTTGAGTATAAAATCAAGGATAAAAACTAACCATAGTACCCTAGACTTGAAGTCAGGTGTTGAAAACAAGGGAATTCCTTGAATAAGCAACTAAGAAACAAGGACCTCTGTGATAAGGGGGCAAGGCCAAAGTTGTTGGAAACACTCTATTGTAAGTATGCAAGGATGTTTGAAAGCCAAGGGCCATTGTATAACCCAAGGTTATTTGAAACCAAGAGTTCAAGAACAAGTTAAAACCTAGAAGGTCCTGAAAACTAAGAAGAAGGTTATTTGTGATCAAGGATCACAAAATCAACCATGGTGTTGTAAAATCACTCTATAATCAAGGAGGGGAGTTCAAAACAAGTTTTGGCTTTAGTCAAAATCAAGGTCAAAAGTCAAAGTCAACGGTCAAAGTCAACTAGTCAAAATTTGGCCAAAATTCAAAAAAAAAGAAAAAAAAATTCATGGGGCCCAGCCGACCAGGGGTGGCCGACCAGGTCCCCTTGGCCGAATGGCCGACCAGGGTAGGCCGACCAGGCTACCTTGGTCAGGTGTTTTGAACACCTGAACCCCCTAGGTGATTTCATGACCCTCAAGAACGCTAAAAAATGCTCCGTTTGCGCTCAAATTTGAGATTTAGAAACCTTGTAAGGTTCTCTACAAGCCTAGGTAGGTCTCTCAGCGATTTCAAGAAGTTGAAAAAAAGAAGGGGTTTGAAACAAGGTCTGGTTTGAAAACCAGCTCGAAATGAGGTATTTCGCCTCTAAAACGTTCAAAAATACATATTTTCATGTGATTCTTGCTCATACCAGGAGATTATAAGAATCTCTATCATATGAACTCAACTTCAAAATTTGGGTTTAGAAATGCAGGGGTGTTCAAAACCTGGAGGGTGTTCAGAAACCATGAGGGTGTTGAAAGACCCTGAAGGTGTTTGAAACATTCAAAAAAAAAAAAAATTGGGATGGGGCCCAGCCGACCAGGGGTGGCCGACCAGGCACCCTTGGCCAAATGGCCGACCAGGGTAGGCCGACCAGGCCACCTTGCTCAGGTGTTTCAAACACCTGTGCTCCTAGGTGTTTTCATGACCTTCCAGAACGCTCAAAAATGCTCCATTTGAGCTCAAATTTGAGATTCAAGAACCTTGAAATGTCCTCTACAAGCCTATGTAGGTGGCCAAGTGTTTCCTTGAAGTTGAAAAAATGACCTTGTTACGAACAAGGCCTGGTTTGAAAACCAGCTTAGAATGAGGTATTTCGCCTCCAAAACGTTCAAAAATGCATATTTTCATGTGATTCTTTTTCATACCAGGAGATTATAAGAATCCCCATCATATAAGCTCAACCTCAAATTTGAGTTTATAAATGCCAGGGGTGTTCAAAAACCGTGAGGGTGTTGAAAGACCCTGAAGGTGTTTCAAACACCTTCCAGGGGACCATATTTCTTGCCTAGACAACTCAAAAATGGGTATATTCACTTGATTCTTTCTCCAACCATGAGATTATAAGAATCCCTATCATATAAGATCAACTTCAAAATTTGAGGTTAGAAGTGTTAGGGGTGTTGGAAAATCAGGTCTGGTTTGAAAACAAGAAACCCTTGACGTGTTCGAAACACCCCTCCGCCAACCAATATCAGCTACGAATCCATGATTCAAACATGATTGAAAGATTGAGGGTTTAAGAACATGAATTTTCAAGTAATCTAGGTGATTTGTTTGAGAACAAGTTACTACAAAACTCTTAAGGAGGGTTTAAAAACACCTCCGGGCTGTCCACGCTATTTGGGCCATATCTCGAGCTCCGGATATCCGATTTGGACGATCTTACTGTCCACGCGAAGCTCATTAAATTCTCTATAGTCTTGGGTGGGTTCCGGCCACCCTTGGCCAAATGAACGACCAGGGTTGGCCAACCAGGCCACCTTGGGGGAAAAATGGGTCCAGGTGTTTCGAACACCTGGACCCCTAGCTGATTTCGTTTGGCTCTAGAACGCTCAAAAATGGGTATTTTCACGTGATTCTTTTTCCATCAAGGAGATTATAAAAATCTCTACAATATGTGCTTGACTTCAAAATTTGAGGTTAGGATTTCACTAATCGTAGTTAGGGGGTGATTAACCTTGTTTAGCGACGTTTAAGGATTTCCACTCGAGTATTAACCTATCTTAAGGTTAAGAATGAATATCCTAGTGATAAATACATCAAGGACGAGTTATTTAGCCTCGATTAAGGCCTTTATAGCCCCGTTTAAGGTTACTTAGCCCCGATTATGGCCGAATTAGTGTCTTTTGCTAAAAAAATTAGCCCTTATTAGGGCTTATGAGCAATGACCGCCTGATATTAACCCTAACTTTGATAAGTTGAGGGAAATAAATCACTAATGAATTTATGATAAAGGATCCTATGCACGAATTGCACTTGGATTAGTGTCTACGAGCTCGAAACGGCACTAATCCTATTCCCGAAAGGCCCAGAAATCTTAAGAAAAAGGTTCGAGAGGGCAAGGAACGTTTAACTTTCTTAAGTATTAACTTGGGAGAGAATTTTAGTCATTGTGAATGTGTAGGTCGCTCCACACTTCACTGTAAGACGATACCTTGGTAGGGCCGGTGTGACCTTAAACTTCTACGAAATCAAGTTTTCCTAGAAGTTGGGGGGCAAATGATATGGGTGAAAAATAATCCCTAAAGACATAATTAATATAGTATTTATTGGATCGTAAGTAAGGCCCGAAACCCTAGTTGGGCATTAAATTCGTAGTTAATGACTAAACCCAAAAGAACAGCCCAAACCGGGGACGCCCGGTATAAGCTTGTTTCCAACATGGGCCTGATCCACAAATCGGGAACGTTCTAGAAACCAGGAACGTTCTAGAATATCCCAGGGATATTGTGTAGCCTCCAAGGCACCTAATTCAACATGGAAACTAATTCTTATAAGGAAGGAGTCAGAACCTTCCTCAATAACGGTGACTTGTCCACCAAGTCTCCAAACCCTATTATGATTCTAAGGCTCCTACAGCCTATATAAAGGGCTAGACCCCTCATCTCAGAACTACGTTTTGGACATAGCTCCATACGTTACCCACCACGTTTTGGCTTAATCGTCGAATAAGGACATACAAGCCACTGCGTCCTAGGTGAGCTCTCGCCGCCATCACCTAGAACTACGTCTTGGCTTGAAACTCAACTCTGAGATACGTAGGCATCTTGTGAGGACCCGAATTAGGTCACGATAACGCAAGCGCAGCCATTAAAGCACGAAGCTCACGAACCCTAGCCGCACTTTGATAACCCTACTTTTTATTCCATAACAAGAACGATCATATTTTTGGAAAAAAGAGTTTTTAGTTAGAAAAGTTAGTAAAGGTAGAAAAGGTAGTAGCTGAAAAAGATAATTGGTTATATTATTTAGGAGAAAATGAGATATTTTAGTTAGAAAATATAGAAACGATATTATCTTTTAGCTGGAAAAGGTAAGCAGTTAGTTATTAGCAATTATAATATATTAGTTATTTCATTAATTAGAACGATCATATATTTGGAAAGAATATATTTAGTTAGAAAAGTTAGAAAAGGTAATACCTGAAAAAGGTAGTTGATTAGTTATTATTTATTATTTAGGGGAAGTGTTGGGAAAAACCACTACAAGAAAAAATCGATCAGACAACGGTTTTTCTCCGTCATGTGAAGCCCTTAAAAACTGTGGTCTATCTCGATTCCATCTATTACGCGTATCAGACAACAGCAGCATAACCATTGTATGTGTTGCAGAAAGATAATAGACGTAGTTTCAAAACTGCTGTATGAAAGCTGGTATAGACAATAGTTTCACAAGAAACTATTGTTTCACGAGAAACTATTGTCTCATTTCATGTAGCTCAAGTGTTTCTTGGATTCAAACTGTTGTCTAATTTCACAGAAGTCCATGGTTTATAAAATATAATCTATTGTTTCTTTATGGTATAGACATTGGTCTTTTTGTAAAGAAGTGTTGTGTGAAATGTAGGGCCTGTTTGGCCAGACCTAATATAAGTCTTTATGGACTTATTTTCGGGTAAAATTTTCATATTTTGATAATTTTTTTATACAAGTATGTAATGTATGTTTGAGATTCTATAAGTTGCAAAAAAAAGTTAACTTTTTCAGAAAAAAGTTAGAAATCTCTAACTTTGTCTTAAAATAAGTTAACTTATTCTGGAAAAAAGTTCCCCCAAACACCCCCGTAGTTAGACAGCGGTTTAGTTTCATTATTAGTATGTTGTATGTGTTATAAGTACACCACACTTTCTTTGTTTACTACATGTTGTCTGAATGTATAAGACACTACGTTTGAATACCCTGCTTTCCTTTTTGCTAGTAGACGGATAGTTGTTGTTTTTAGATTTGTGTATTTCAGCTCCGGTTGTAGAAGGGTTAGAATACCCTTAACTTTTGATGTTGTTGAATCGTTTCGTTGTTAGCGACGTATGTTTATTTCGTATATCCCTATGTCCCCTACTTTACTTAGCGCTTTTACAAACTGTCTTTACATAACGTATTTCCATACTTATTGACCAGTTCATATAAACCCTGTTGCATTTAAAAACTATACCCATATTGTATTGTTTTAACAGAACCGATCATCTATTGGTACCAGACGGTTGAAACCTATTTTTATTTCATATAAACCTGCATGTTGTTTACCTGTTGTTTATTTCTTATCAGAAAGATGCCTCCCAGAAGAACCCGTCAAACCAATAATACCGAAAACCAAGATCAACAGAATCAAGATAACCCTACCATGGCCCAAATGTTTCAACTACTACAACAACAAACATCTGCTTTTGTTCAACACCAACAGCACCAAGCTGCCCAACCTGCTACAACTTTCAAATCTTTTCAAGCTGTTCACCCACCTGAGTTTAAAGGTACCTTGAACCCTGTTGAAGCTAAGTCATGGTTGATGGATATCGAGAAGTCTTTTACGTTAGTTAGGGTTGATGAGGTTCAGATGGTAGAATTTGCGAGTTTTTATTTGAGGTCAGAAGCGAATTTTTGGTGGGAATCTGTTAAGGCTGTAGAAGGAAATGCGATTACATGGCCAAGATTTGTAGAATTGTTTAATAAGAAATATTTGCCAAGTTATTTACAGGACCAGATGAAAATTCAGTTAATGGAGTTGAAACATGAAGGGATGACTGTTGCGGAGTATGAAGCTAAGTTTACTGAGCTGTTTGCACTAAATCACGCAAGTGTACGTGGTCACAAGTAATATAGATATAAGTCAAGTTCGTTCCCACAGAGATCTGGTTTAGGTTTTAATTCAGCCAATGTACCTATGCAACAATGTATGGTTTTTACTCACTGCTAAGATAATTAACAAATTTGGGTTGTGATTAACTAAATTAACTAAGATGCAAATTAACAAGAATTAGATCTAATTGACTAATGAGATTTAAAACTGATTTACTTATGAGAATAAAAACATGGGTTCCTAACTTCATTAAATAATTCGCTTAGATCTGACGCCTTTAATCACTATATGCAATGGTTATGATATCTGATCGGATAACACGAAACAAGTACACGCTACCTGTCAGTATACGTATACCAAACTACCCATACATCCACAAAAGAGATAGAAGATGATTAGCACCAATTATGCTTAGACCCTATATGTCTATAGAATTTGAAAACATAACGGTTGAGGAACAAGTTATCCATATTGATCATAATTTGAAAACATAACGGCAACATAATATATTTCTGTTTATGCTACAAATCATGTTGATAAACAATCATGAACCTATGCTAGCATGGCAAGTTCTAAATCTCAAGATCCACTTTCACTTCACAAGAGATTAACAGATTAGATGTTAGCTACGCATCTAACTATTAAGCATAACCATACGAGGATATCAGATATACATCACACATAGATCTTTTAAGCATCAAGATACTAAAGCTCTATAAATAAATCCGTTAGAATCCCATGACAACGATTAATTCATAATCGAACCATTCGTCATCATGGGATCAAGTGAAAACATGATGATAAAACAAGATTGAATAAATATAATAATGCTAGAGTATGAGTTTAGAAAACAAATCCGAAAATTGGAATCTAAAGTACGCCTAAGAAAAGAATACAAAAGATGAAGTAGATCTAGATCCCCGTTGCTTGTCCCGAGTGTTGGTGAATCCTTCTCTGCTTTTCTCCCGTGTGTTTCTAAGTTATGATCCTGATTACAATGTTAAGATGTGTTTAAATAGGCCCTAGAATACTTATCCAAGAAGAAAAATCTAAAAATAACAATTAAATTCGAAGCAGGATAGAATTCCATCAATTTCCAGCATCACGCGTGCTGCCAGCGCCCAACATTCTGTCCCTCACGTGCTGCCAGTGCCCACTGAGCGCTGCCAGCCCTCAGCTTCCTGCCCGCTGATTTTTCTGCTCTTTTCTTCGTTCTCGCTCCATTTTCTTCCCGTTTCTTTTGCATTAGCTGCCGTCTTCAATCTCAATACACATGAAACTCCATGGTAGCATAAGAAATCAGTCCTTTCTTCATTCCAAGCTAATAATCCACTCCAAAGTCAACGAAAATGCCAACCCTAGCCGAAATAGTTGAACCTGCACAATTAACAAAAACACATCAAACACACCACATACTTGAGTCCAAGTCAATCAATTTAAGCCGAAATGAAGCGATCCAAGTGGATATGAAATCCACTTATCATAAGCTATCTAGGTTTGCTCCCCAGTATGTAGGAAACGAAGCCAGCAAGGCTAAGAAATTTTAGCATGGATTAAAGCCCTGGTTAAGGAGTAGAGTTGTTGCGTTTGAGTTGAGAACCTATCCTGCTGTTGTTCAGAAGGCGATGATTATAGAAGGGGAGAGCGACTTGAATAAGAAGGAGAAATCCGGTAAGAAAATAAAATTTTAAAAAGTAGAGAAGAGCCAAGAGACAGAAGGTCAGAAGAGTTTTCGGAATAGAGGAAGGTTTGGAAATCGACTAGGAGGATAAAGAAATTTCCAGAAGTGTGGAAGTGGTAACAGAGGACAAAACTGTAGAGTCCAAGGAGTAAACCCTCTGGCTATAACAAGACCCGTACTACAAGACTGCAAGATTTGTGGGAGAAAGCACCCGGGTATATGTAATAAGCCTAACATAGTTTGCTACAACTGTGGAAAGAAAGGACACTACACTCAAGAATGTTCGGAAGCGAAGCCAGTTGGATTGACTTGTTATAAGTGTGGTAAGATTGGTCATATAGCTAAGAATTGCAAGGAGCCTGTTCAGACTTCTAATGATTTAAGGATCACCGCACCTCCAGCACCGCGACAAGTACCGTATCAAGCACCTAAGCCCAGAGCCCGTACTTTTAACATGTCTGTCAAAGAAGCTGTTAATGATGCCGATGTGGTTGCAGGTACGCTTCCTATCAACTCTTTTGAAGCTAAATTTTGATTGATTCTGGAGCTACTGGGTCATTTATATCTGAGAGATTTCCTAATAAGTTACATTGTGAGATTCGTCCATTAGAAAAGACGTTAGTAGTTAAAATTGCTAATCAGGATAAGATTTCCGTAGACTGGGAGTGTCCTAACTGATATATTGAGATCGGAGGATTTCTTTTCTACGTAGATTTATTAGCATTTAAGCTGGGAGAGTTTGATGTCATTCTAGGAATGGATTGGTTAACCGAGTGTGATGTGCAGATCGAGTGTAGAAAGAAGCAAGTTAGGTTACATACTGAAGACGGTAATAAAGTAGTATTTGAAGGACAGAAGTAGGATAAAAGATTCCTAACATTTATGCAAGCAATATGGTTGTTAAGCCAAGGATGTGAAGCTTATTTAGCACATGTGGTTGATGTAGAGAAATAAACCCCTAAAATGGAAGATATTCCAGTTGTGAATGAGTTCCCTGATGTGTTTCCCGATGAATTGCCCGGATTACCCACAACTGAGCCCGTATCCAAAGCACCGTACCGAATGGTACCTGCTGAGATGAAGGAGTTGGTTAATCAATTGCAAGATTTATTGGATAAAGGAGTAATAAGACCAAGTGTGTCCCCGTGGGGAGTGCCAGTGTTGTTTATTAAAAAAAAGGATGGAAGTATGAGATTCTGTATTGACTATAAAGAACTTAACAAGTTGACTATCAAGAACAAGTATCCACTACCAAGGATTGACGATCTGTTTGACCAACTGAAGGATGCTGCTTACTTTTCCAAGATCGATTTGAGATTAAGTTATGACCAATTGAAGATTAAACCAGAAGACATTCCGAAGACTACTTTTCGAACGCGATATGGACATTATGAATTTCTAGTGATGGCTTTCGGATTGACGAATGCACCAGTTGTGTTTATGGATTTAATGAATAGAGTGTTCAAGATATATTTGGATAAATTCGTAATTGTATTTATTGATGACATCCTTATATACTCGAGAAACCCTGAAGAGCATGCCGAACATTTGAGAATCGCATTAGAGAACCTGAGGAAGGAAAGATTATATGCAAGTTTTCTAAGTGTGAGTTTTGGTTACAAGAAGTGCAATTTTTAAGTCACGTGATTAGTAAAGAAGGAATTAGAGTGGATCTTGCTAAGATTGAAGCTGTGGTGAATTGGAGTAGACCAAGAACTCCTATTGAGGTAAGAAGTTTGTTTACACAATATCACGAAAGTATACATGGTCACAAGTAATACAATTAAAGTTCGTTCCACTGAGATCTGGTTAAGTTCTTTTCAGTTAATGCACCTATTGAACAATGTATGATATTAATTCACTACTAAGACAAATCACAAATTGAGGTTTTAATTAACTAAATTAAACTAAGATGCAAATTAAGAAATTAAAAATTAATTAATTAACGAGGTCTAAAATCAAATTCTTATATGAGAATAAACATGGAATCCTAACTTCATTATTTACTTTACTTAGAGTCGATGCCTTTAATCAATACATGTGATGGTTTTGATATCTGATCGAATAACACGGAACAAGTAAAAGTTACCTCTCAGTATACTAATACCAAACTACGCATGCATCCAAAAAAGAGATAGAAGATGGGTAGACACCAATTATGTTTAGACCCTATATCTCTATAGAATTTGAAAACATAAAAGTTTAAACACAAGTTATCCACTTAGATCACATAGGGTAGCATAATATCTCTATTTACGTCACAAATCATGATGTTAAAACATCAACCTATCCTATGCTAGCATGACAAGTTCTAAATCTCAAGATCCACTCTCGTTTACCAAGAGATTAACATATTAGATGTTAGCTACGCATCTAAATTCATGAAGCACAACCATACAAGGATATCAAGAATTCATCACACATAAATCTTTAAAGCAATCAAACTACTATGCTACATAGATAAATCCACTAGGATCCCATGACAACGATTAGTTCATAGTTGAACCGTTCGTCACCATGGGATTGGATGAAAACATGATATTAAACAAGATATGAACGAAAGAAGCAATAATATTAATAAAACAATTGAGAGAATAAATCTATAATCCAAAGTATACAAAAAATGAAGTAGATCTAGATCTTTGCTTATCACCGAGCGTTGAATCCTTCTCTCCTTTTCTCCCTTGCAGATCTAAGCTATGATACAATATTAATAACCATATAATTTACAAGGCTAAGATGTGTTTTTATAGGCCTAAATATCTTGCCCAAGAAGAAAAACAACCTACAATACAATTAGAAATAGGTTTAGATACCAAAAATACAACTAGAATTCGAAATAGGGGCAAAACGGACATTTCAGGATTTTTTCAGCGAATTTATGCGCCCCCAGTGCGTGGTACGCGCTCCCAGCGCACGTCTCTACTGTTCTAGGTTGTAGAAAATCTCCCAAGCTTTGCGTGAGCTGTAAGATCGGTGAAAACGGACTTCTAGAACTCCAGATATGGCCAAAACAGTGTAGACTGCGCAACCTTCTCAAAAAATCCGAATTTCAATCAATTTATTCTCCAAAAACGATAGAAGCATCAACCATAATCGACATTCTTGTAAATCTGCACAACTAAGCAAAACACATCAAATCTACAACAAACTTGAGGCCAAGTGAATCAATTTAAGCCGAATTGAAGCGATCCAAGTGGATATAAAATCCACTTATCAAAGTTTCTTAGGATTGGCTGGTTATTACCGGAGATTTGTTCAAGATTTTTCAAAGATAGCTACGCCGTTGACTAAGTTGACCCGGAAGAACGAGAAGTTTATTTGGAATGATAAGTGTGAGGAAAGTTTCCAAGAGTTAAAGAAAAGATTGCTTTCCGTACCAGTGTTAGTATTGCCAGATGATAAAGGAAATTTTGTTATCTACAGTGATGTTTCACACAAAGGATTAGAATGTGTTTTGATGCAACATGGAAACGTAATTGCGTACGCTTCGAGACAGCTTAAGCCGCATGAGCAGAAGTACCCAACACATGATTTAGAGTTAGTTGCGATTGTATTTACGTTGAAGATATGGAGACATTACTTGTACGGAGAGAAGCGTGAAATTTTCACCGACCACAAAAGTTTGAAATATATCTTGAAAGAGACGTGTCCTAAATCCAATCATGGATGATGATTTAGGATAAACTTTCTTGTAATCTTAGTAGGTTTTATGATTATTAGTGAAAGACATATTTGTCTTTATACGGGTTTATCTATTTAAAGTGTTTTAAATTAGATGTTCCATAGTTTAGAGTAATGCTTCTAGAATTGTTGTGGAATAAAAAGTAGGGTATATTTATTGCGTATTAACTACTAGGGTTTGTGGGAGCTTCGAGCTTTAATGGCTGCTCTTGTTGTCGGGGACTAACTCGGTCCTAACAAGATGCCTACGTACCTTGATGAATATCAAGAATCAAGCCAAAAACGTAGTTTTGAGAATGAGGGGTCAGACCCTTTATATAGGCTGTAGGAGCCTTAGAATTATGGTAGGAGTCAAAGACTTGGTAGACAAGTCTTCCTTGAGGAAGGTTCCAGATCTATTCCTTGTAGGAATCAGTTTCCATATCAAATTGGATGCCTTGGTGGCTAAGTCTGATGGAGATAATATCCTTATCCAACTCTTATTGCTGAGCTGTTTATTTCCCTCAATATTAATTACGAAATTAATATCAAAATAGGGATTCTGACCTCATTAATGGGCCCCACGTTTGGACCATGCTGGGTCTAATTAATGCCATATTAAAGGTGTCTTTAAGGCTTATTTTTAGCCCCTGGCGGGGTCCAAGGGGCAGAGCCCCTGGTTGGGGTCGAGCTGCCAGGTCAGCTCGGAAATTTTTTATTTCCAAGGGCTAGTACTATTCAGAAATTATCATTTCGACTCAAATTTCTGAATTTTGATCACAAATTTCGATCAGGAAACTTCACATTTTTCGACCAGGATTCTGGTCGAAATAAGGTCTCATTTTTCTCCTGGTCGAACGGATTTTCGACCAGGATTCCTGGTCGTTTCGACCAGGATTCTGGTCGAAATAAGGTCTCATTTTTCTCCTGGTCGAACGGATTTTCGACCAGGATTCCTGGTCGTTTCGACCAGGATTCTGGTCGAATTAATGGCCTTTTTCGTGGCTCAGTCGAACAATTTTTCGACCAGGATTCTTGGTCATTTCGACCAGGATTCTGGTCGAATTAATGGCCTTTTAATGGCTTGGTCTGTCAAGACCTCGATTTTACGTGACTAAAAAGTAAGGTCTCAATTTTCTTGATCCCATGACCGTGCCTAAAGCAAACTTCTCTATAGCGGAGTGATTCAGGTCAGCTTCATGAAGCACCTTGGTGACATAGTAAATGGGTTTCCAAACCTTCCACGAGAAAGCTTCAAAATCCTTTCAAAGGTTTCATGCTTGCCTAATCTTACATAGAATTACTTTGAACCTTTCATCCACCTTGTTGGAATGTTGATTCAGTTACTCATTCTTGAGTTGTTCACGAATCTCTTGATCCAAGGTTGGATCTGATAGCTTTGTTGGCCTTCTAAGGCTTCAACTTAGTTCCTTAGCCCTTGATTTATAACACAAGGCCTGGATTCTAAGGTTGATGTTGGTGTTCTGGATCACCAACACGAGGTTTCAGGTCAATATGAGGTGTTTGTTATGCCTTAAATGGTTTCGTGAACCTTGACTTGTGACCTTCCGGGCCTTAACTTATTTGCTGAGACCTTGGTTTTAAGGTTATTATCAACCCTTGATTCCCTTGATTCTCATTCTAAGATGTAGGAATGATGAAGTCCCTTAGTTCTTGCCCCCCTTGCTTCATACGGAGGAGGTCTTACTTTTCAGTTGATCGTTCAGGGAGTTCACTTGCTCCTCAGCGTTTGACTTCAAGTCCGGTGTGTCTTGGCTGGTTGTTAACCTTCTTTTCTTGATTCTAGGTTTCCAACCTTCTTCTTATGCTCACAGGACCTTGCTTTGGTTTATATTCGATTGAAGGCTCTTGATTCAAGTCCTTAAACTTCAAATGACAAATTTGATTGGAGGCAGACAGCCTTTTTGGCCATCAAGGCTAAAATTTTGTGTCGGGATTTGAGATTCAAGATTTTAAGTAAGGAATGACAAAGGACCTCTCATCTCAACACTCTCACTAACTGTTTCTGTGCCTTCAAGGCATTATCAGGGAGCCAACTAGTCTCGAGATGAGCTCGAAGAGGGTCTATCCTTCAGCTTACATCAACTGGTGCTACCAATTTTGATTCGATGGTGGGGTCTTCAGGACCTGGAAGCAAAAGCTCTCTGCATAATTCTTTATCTCAGAAGAGCCATACTTAGACTGGGCTTCGGCCTTAATGTTCTTTTCTCTCTTGGGATATACTCAACATGGCATTTATCGAGCGGGGCTATCACGACTTTCACAATCCTCAAGTGTTTGGCCATATTCTTTTCTCTAGCCTCAAACTCTCCATTGACTTGTGAGACTACCAGATTTGAGTCTCCACAAACTTTCAGGTTCTTTACCCTCAGGGCTCTCGTCAATCCAAGGCTGGCCATCAGAGCTTCATACTCCGCCTCATTGCAGGTTGTTTGGAAGTCCAATCTTCAAGGCATACTCGAGTGTGAACCCATCGGGGCTTTGCAGAAATTAACCTGCACCACTGGTTTTTGTTTTAGATGTCCCATGAAAATAGAGCTTTTTGTTTTTGATGCCCCATCAAAATAGAGCATCCAATATTCCTTCTTCTCTTCTAGGGGTTTCTCACCTTGCTGACCTTCCTAGTCTATTACCTCCTGCCCCCCGACTTCTTGGTTGTCAATGGTATATTCAACCACGAAGTCAGCTAGAGCCTGAGCTTTGATGGCCGTACTAGGCTTAACATCGAATTCTTTTAGTTAGATTGCCCACTTGATGAGCCTTCCATTGGCTTTCATGCTATGCAATATGTTTCTTCAGCGGGTGTTCCATCAGGACTTCAACGTTTGTCTTTATCCAGGATCCTTCAAGGACTTAAACTCTTATCTGCTGTAACCTAACTCTACCATTCGAGGTATGCATTCGTTTGTTTTCATTCGTGTATTCTTTTATTTTCGGTACTTGGTCTTCTTTGACTCACACATCAGGTGCTTGGCACATAAATAAAATCACAATCAATGAATGGAAAACAATCTTGCATTAATAACTTGAAATGGGTTCAACCCTTACATAGAGTACTACTGTCCTACTCGGAGCAACATGCTCTGCAATGGTTTTAATGAACCTTATTTCTACTTCTACTATATAAATATGAAGCTAAGTCCTACTAGAATAACTTAAGCCCAATCGGGGTTTTGCAAGACTAGGCCTGCACCACTTGATTTTGTTTTTGATGCTCCATCAAAATAGAGCACCCACCACTCCTTCTGGTCTCCTCATTCTTATTCTGAAGTTCACTTCCTGCTTGGGGTACTACCTCCTGCCCCCCGACTTCTTGGTTGCCAATGGTACACTCAACCACAAAGTCAGTTAATGCCTTAGCCTCAATTGCTGTCCGAGGCTTCTGTGTGATGTCCCTTGCTGACCTTTCTTTGTGTTCCTTACCACTGTGGACATCTATGTCTTCAATCGGAAGGACCTGCCCCCCGACTCCATCAGGCCTTAACGAGGCTACATAACAGCTTCGTGCCATCTTCTGATCACCTTTATGTTCTCCAACACCATTCTTGGTAGGGAACTTGATCTTCACATGATAGGTTGAGGCAATAGCCTTGAATGCATGAAGTCCAGTCCTTCCAAGGATAGCGTTGTATGTTGAAGCCGCCTTGATTACCAGGAAGTTCAACATCTGAGTGGCCTCCTTGGGCTCTTGCCCAATAGTTACAGGCAGCTGAATAGTCCCTTCAACTTTGGATTTTACTCCATTAAATCCGTATATAGGCATGTTATTGGGGGTCAACTGAGAATCAGTGTATCCCATCTTCACAAACGCATCATGAAACAGAATGTCAACGGAAGCTCCATTGTCTATCAAGACTCGCTTCACCTCCGAGTTTCCAATCACAGGAGTTATGACCAACGGGTCATCATGGGGGAACTTCACCCCTTCCAAGTCTGAGTCATCAAAGCTAATCGCTACCTCAGTTTTTGCACGCTTCGGGGCCTCTCCCACGATGTGAAACACCTCTCGGGCATAAGCCTTTCTAGAGTTCCTAGTTGTCCCGGCCGCAGTTGGGCCTCCTGAGATCATGTTGATTACTGGCCCTCGGGGCTGTGGGTTGCGATCTTGATCGTCATCCCTTCTATTATAGTCTCTTCTCTGATTAGTACGGTCTTCACCCTTAGTGAAGTGCCTCAACTTCCCTCTACGGATCAAAAACTCAATCTCATCTTTGAGTTGCTTACAATCGTCAGTGTCATGCCCCACGTCTCTATGGAATCTGCAATACTAATTCTGGTTTCTCTTTGCGGGATCACCCCTGAGTGGCTTCGGCCATCTGAAATCCTTATCATTCTCAATGTCCAACAAGATTCGACTCCTAGGAGTATTCAACCTTGCATACTCAGTGAACCTTGACCCTTGGTTCTTCTTAGGGGCAGAGTCGGAGTCCTCGCTAGTTCGGGGATACTTGTCCCTAGCATCATACTCTTGATCATCATAGTCCTGGTCTTGCTTTCGCTTCTTGGAGTCATAGTTACCTCCTCCTCCACCTACGGTGGTTTCTTTATTCAAGCTATCCTCAGCTTTAATATACTTATCAGCCCTTCGTTGGAGCTCAGCCATGTTCTCAGGGGGATGCTTCGCCAATGATCTCTTGAAGAAGAGGTCAGTGGTTCCATGCTCCAGGGCTACCATTGCCACCTTATTTTCCAAATCAGTGATATTCAGGGTCTCCTTAGTGAATCGCTTGAGGTAGTCCCTCAGATTTTCATTCTTTCCTTGCACCACATACATAAGAGATGCGGAGCTCTTCTCATGCACCCTTCCGCTAATGAATTGGCTAACGAAGGCGGCACTCAACTCCTTAAAAGAGCCAATAGAGTTCGCAGGCAATCGGCTATACCATCTCTGAGCCATGCCCGACAGGGTTTAGGGGAACGCTCTGCACTTTAGGGCATCACTTGCAGGCTGCAGCAGCAGTGCGTTCGAGAACGTCCTGACGTGATTTGCGGGATCACCCGTTCCATCATAAGCCTTAATTGTCGGCATCTTAAACTTCCTAGAAATATGAGCATTCATCACCTCCTCAGTAAACGGGGTTGTTGGATCATCAGGATCTCCTAGAGGCATCAGATCTTTGGGGTTTCCCTTGGGAATTTCCATCCTTGTGGTTGTTCTTCCGAATGAGGCATCAGCCCTTCTTTGTCTCCTTGAAGACCTCTCCAAATCAATGATGGGAATCGTTCCTGAGGTTGGAGGAGGTCGAGTTTGATTCTGTCTTGCTTGCTCCATTGCTATGTCATCCTTCAGCCTTTGGATCTCAGCCTCGTGAGCCTTAATCCTCTCCTCAGCCGTTGGTGGAGGTCCATCATGGATCCCTTGAGTCCTTCCTTGAGGCTCTCTTCTAGAATGTTGCCTCCTCGGGGCTTCATCACGATCATCATCCTCAGACGATGAATCATCAGTATAAGGGCCGGGGTAGTCATCATAATCTCGGTCCCGGATTTGTAAGGCATGACCACTTGGTCCTGAACCTTGAATCATCGGGGGGTAGTTGGGCAGACCGTGCCTGGGATTAGTGTTCAAGGGGAGATCCGTAGTATGGATCTGTACCCCTGGTGGCGGGTTGTTCGGATCAACAATCTGGAGAGAGTTGGTCGCTTGTCCTGCCTGATTGGTCAGAGGCAACGTACTCTCAGCATGGGGGATCACCCCTGGTTGCTGAGAAACTTGAGAGTGGATGATGACAGCTGATGCTGGGGGAGCCTGTTGAATGATCGTCCCTGATGCTGGGGGAGTCTGTTGGATGATCGCCCCTGATACTGGGGGAGCCTGTTCGGTCAGGGGTGGAGCAGAGCTGAGTGGCACGGCCTCAGTTACAACTGGTGTTGTTCTTCGTGTTTGAACCATGGTTGATGTTGTCTTCCCACAGACGGCGCCAAATGTTGTGGAATAAAAAGTAGGGTATATTTATTGCGTATTAACTACTAGGGTTTGTGGGAGCTTCGAGCTTTAATGGCTGCTCTTGTTGTCGGGGACTAACTCGGTCCTAACAAGATGCCTACGTACCTTGATGAATATCAAGAATCAAGCCAAAAATGTAGTTCTGAGAATGAGGGGTCAGACCCTTTATATAGGCTGTAGGAGCCTTAGAATTATGGTAGGAGTCAAAGACTTGGTAGACAAGTCTTCCTTGAGGAAGGTTCCAGATCTATTCCTTGTAGGAATCAGTTTCCATATCGAATTGGATGCCTTGGTGGCTAAGTCTGATGGAGATAATATCCTTATCCAACTCTTATTGCTGAGGTGTTTATTTCCCTCAATATTAATTACGAAATTAATATCAAAATAGGGATTCTGACCTCATTAATGGGCCCCACGTTTGGACCATGCTGGGTCTAATTAATGCCATATTAAAGGTGTCTTTTAGAATTATTTTTAGCCCATATCAAGAATTATAATGAGATTATAATAATGAGATCTAGAAGATGACAATACTAGACTTAAACTATTCCTGATCATAGGATAACTAATTGGAAGTTAGTTAATCGGTAAAGATCAGTACATACTATGCTAGCTTCCTAAGAAGGATGTCTGTTCTCATATGCATTTTTGTGGTGACACTATAGCTAGTATGTAGGTGCTTATTAAGGAATAAGTTCACTGAACATGACTCGATCAATTGAGCAACTAATGGAGTTTACTCACATGTCAATAGTTGTTCACTAAGTGATAGTTGTACAAGTGTCCTTAGACTTGAGATCGTTAGAGTAATCTTGTATATAAGGAACTATGCTTTGGTTTAGTCCTTAGTCTCAAGGACACATATTAGGTCTATTCTGGGCATAAGGATTTGTGTATGGAGATAGTCAACGGTCAAT
The DNA here is from genome assembly GCA_036435485.1 of Saposhnikovia divaricata. Taxonomy (NCBI): domain Eukaryota; kingdom Viridiplantae; phylum Streptophyta; class Magnoliopsida; order Apiales; family Apiaceae; genus Saposhnikovia; species Saposhnikovia divaricata. The sequence continues at coordinate 127,331,236 of CM071594.1, read as the reverse complement.
AAAAGATCTACCATTTCTAGTAAAGGAAGAGAATATCCTATGCTATTCTTATTATGCTAGTTCAGGAATCTCTGGCCAGAGTGAATGAAATTAGAAGGGAGTTTCTAATTTACATTAACATGAACTATGCATTATGAATAAGAAATCATATGATTAAATTTGATAGGCTTGACACGAGTTCCATGCCTTGTATTTAATCGGGATATTATAGGGTGGAAGGAATTGATTGTACGGTAACTATTCGCTAACTAGGTTCTAGGTATTCTAAGCAGTGAATTCATATTATCCGGATAGTCGCAATATGCTGAGAAGTATCCCTCACGATGTAGAATAAATATGATTAATTATTTAATTAATTATATTTAATGAATTAGAAGAATTCATATAAATAATAATAAAATAGTTTTATTATTATTTATTTTTACTACCGGCTTAATATTGAACCTACAGGGTCACAGAATAAAAGAGACTGATTTATTGGTGGAAGAAATAATTAATAATGGCTAGTAATTATTTATTTGTGAAATAAATAATTTATTAGCAATTTTTTAATTAATTAAATAAGATTTAGTTGATTATAAATTAATTAAGAAGAGTTCGTAATATTATTAATCAATGATTTAATTTAAGAAATTAAATCAAGTGAGAGAATTATTTTCTAAAGAGTTTAGAAAAAGAATTAATGATTAAAAGAGTTTTAATTATTAATTATTTGATTAATGAGATTAATAATTAAAAGGGTTAATAATTATAAGGAAAATATCAGCTGAGATATTTCCCTATAAATATAATGTTATAAACCTTTTTAGCCTTAGTAGTTTTTTACGTAAGTTTTTCATACGCAACCCTAATTCTCTCTAACCCTTCTCCTTCCTCCATTAACGAATCTTTCTCTTGGTGGATACTTGTGGAGTGCTTCACATACTGAGGAGCAACTGCTAGGAGCCTCTCTACGCATCCTTGGATCGCTTTTAAAAATTAGATTACGAATCTCACAATTTATTCATGAATCGTATGTATATATATATGCGATATATATACGTTATAAATTATGATTCACGCTTCTGTATATGCATAAAAATCCTTTATATCTTTACCCATAAAGAGTTAAACATGAGGCAAAGAAGATGGTGGGAATTGATCAAGGATTACGATTGCACGATAAGTTACCATCCCGGAAAGGCGAATGTCGTAGCTGATGCACTGAGTAGAAAGGAAAGACTGAATACATTGACTACGCCCAAGGATTTATTTCGAGAATTTGAAAAGTTAAGTTTAGAAGTTTATGATTCAATGGATGTAGATGAGTTTCTTAGTACGATGACTTTTCAACTCGAGTTGCTGGAGAAAATACGGAGATGCCAGGAAGAAGTGATGAATTGTGAAATGAACATATTGATCGGAGAAGAGATTTATACACAGAAAGATGATCATGGTGTTTTGAGATTTGGTAAGAGGATATGGATTCCTAATGTTTTGGAGTTGAAGAATGAGATTCTAACTGAAACCCATAGCTCGAGATATTCTATTCACCCTGGAAGCACTAAGATGTACCGAGATCTAAAAGAAAATTTTTGGTGCCTAGATATGAAGTGCGAGATAGCCGAATGGATAAGTAAGTGTTATACCTTCCAGAGGATTAAAGCTGAACAACAAAAGCCAAGCGGATTGTTACAACCATTGGATATTCCTGAGTGGAAGTGGGAACACCTTGCCATGGATTTCGTAGTAGGATTACCAAAGACTAAAGCGAATCACGATGCGATTTGGGTAATTATTGACCGATTGATAAAGTCTGCACATTTCCTACCGATTAACGAAAGATTCTCATTGGACAAGTTGGTACATTTGTATTTGAAGAAGATAGTATCACGTCATGGAGTTCCTGTTTCGATAGTATCTGATCGAGACCCGCGATTTAATTCGAGATTTTGGCGACAATTTCAAGAATGCCTAGGAACACAACTTAAGATGAGTACAGCTTACCATCCACAAACGGACGGATAGAGTGAAAGGACTATTCAAACCATAGAGGATATGCTTAGAGCGTGTGCATTGGATTTTAAGGGAAGCTGGGATGAACATCTGCCACATGTCAAGTTTTCATATAACAATATTTATCACGCGAGTATAGGAATGCCACCGTATGAAGCTTTGTATGGAAGAAAGTGTAGATCACCCGTGTGTTAGGAAGAAGTCAGTGAAAGGAAGATTTTAGGACTAGAGTTACTCCAACAGACGAAAGAGAAAGTTGAGATTATTCAGAAGAGATTGGTTACTGCTCAGGATCGACAGAGAAAATATGCTGATCAAGCCAGGAAGGATATGAATTTTGAGATAGGAGATCAAGTATTGCTCAAAGTATCACCGTGGAAAGGAGTGACAAGATTTGGTAAGAAAGGGAAGCTGAGTCCAAGGTATGTAGGACCGTTTGAAATTCTGAATCGAGTTGGGAAAGTTGCTTACGAATTGGCGTTGCCACCGCACATGTATCACATTCACAGTGTTTTTCATATATCTATGCTTAAGAAGTACGATTCCGATGTGAATCACGTAATCGAATATGAACCTATTGAGATTCAGCCAGATTTATCTTATGAAGAGCAACCAGTAGAGATTCAAGATAAAAGTGATAGGAAGCTCAGGAATAAGGTTGTTAAGTTGGTTAAGGTTTTGTGGAGGAATCCTAAAGTTGAAGAGTCAACTTGGGAACTTGAGAGTGAGATGCTTGCCAAGTATCCTCAATTATTTACTTAGGTGAGATTCTGGGGATAGAATCCTTTTAATGGGAGAAGGCTATAACGACCTAGAATTTTTCGCTATTTATAAATGTTTATTTAATTGTTAAATGTGGAAACTATGTGATCTATATGATGAGTATATTTTTGTGAAGTCAAGATTTGTGTGAAATCAAATTTGTGTGATTATGTGACGATTGGTATGTGTCGTATGTGCTCGTAGAATTTATTTGTATTTTTAAAAGCATTAAAAGTATTTTTAAAGTGCATTTTCAATCTTTCAAGAATCTTATAAAATCGTTGGAGTCGTTTTAAAACATGAAATCTTTTGCATTATCATCTTTGTGGTATTGTTTAGTTTTTAAAATTAGTGGGAGTATTTAATTGTGAGTTTTGGTATTTTAAAATGATTTAAAAAGCTTTATTTATTTTAAGGATCCTTTATTTCAAAAATTCATATAAAATTCATTTTTGACTCAAAAAATTATTTTAAAAATATGGGGAGTCTTGTAATTTCATGAATTTTATTTTAAAATTTTAAAATTTATATTTTCCTTAATTTCCTGTTTTATTTCAATTTTAATGATTAAAATCAGTTTTTATAAAAGTAAATAGATTTTCAGCTTTTATTAAATTACCATTCTGCCCCTGGCAGTATATATCCCTCCACCGCCCACTTCCTTTCCCATTCTTCATTTCTTTTCGTTTTTGAAGTTAAAATCATGTTAATTCATGTTTTAATCATCTTTGTATCATCCTTATGCTTGTTAATTGATAGGTTGAGTTTTTGGTGGAGTTTATATATATATATATATATATATATATATATATATATATATATATATGCGGGTGTGTGTATATGTAAGCATGGGAATCGACATGCAAGCCTCGAGAGCTACTGATTTGATCTTTATATGATGTTATAATGTTAATTACGAGTAGATATAGAGTTTATGTGAAGTTTTGGTTTGTTTTTGAAGCTTGGGTCGAAACCCTCATCACTGTCCATGGAGTTTTCCGGCCGGTGGTGGTGGGATCGTGATGATTTTGTTTTAATGTGATGTAGATGATCAAATTAGAGTATTGATTCTTGTTAAAAGTGATTGCATGTAAAAGTTTTGTATTTTAAAATTTTATTCGAATTAAATTATGTATGAATATGGATTTTTGGGGTTTGATTCATGTACTTAGAGATGTTCTTGATGATCCATGTTAATTGTTAGATGGTTTATATGCATGTATAAATTTTCCAGAATTTATAATGTTAAGATTCGAATTTTTGGTAGATTATTTATAATTTATTCGAATTTTATAAATTAATAAAATGAATTAGATGTTGATTTTGATAAGTACTTGTTAATTATAATTTTAGACATATGTTATATGAATTTATAAAGATGCATGTCGAATTTGTAATTTATATATAATTAATTCGAATTATTCTAATTATTGGTTGAATTCATAATTTGAATAATTGATTATATGTTAATTGATGATTAGTGGTCATGAAAGAATAATTTTTAGAATCCATATAAGTTAGTAATTCGAATTTTTGATTAAGATGGAGTTATATGATTTTGAGAGTGATTTAGAGATGAATTACCAATTTTATGTGATTATTAGTTAAGTAGGTAATTGCTAATGTTAGCTGTATAATTTCGGAAGGTATAGTATTGTCATAAGTGTGATATAAGTGATAAGTAGTATGATTGTGAGTTAGTACGAAATTAGAAATCCATTGGGTTGTGATTTGAGTCGGTTATGTTCTGACGGGATAGTCCATTTTACAAAGGAGACTCTGCCCGATTTTCGTTAGATTTATAAGTCATAAATGCATAGTGAATGGTGTAAAGCACTTATAACCTAAGTGATTTTATATTCTAAGTGTTTAAATGATGTGTATATGATTTACATATCTTATATGCTATGCGCTCAAATGTTTATGTGACCTTATTGAATTGTATTGTAAGTTTGGTCAATATGTGATATATGTGTTAAGTAATAACGCGATATAGGAATCAATGGGTAGAATAGGGTTTGAACTAAAATAGAGTGTAGTATACTAAAGTAGTACTTATGTTTATGTAGATACGAAGGACGTATGACCTAGCGACAAGGGAAAAGCTAAGGTTGAATATCAATGACTGAGCTATTAGCTGTTGCATTCTACCGGAGGCAAGTAACTCTATCTTTTCTTGAAGTTTACCTTCCTAAACTGATATATCACGTTAATTCAAGAATGCCTATTTTATACCATGTTGATCATAAATCTTGTTTAACCTATCTATTCATGTAACTAGAATTATGTCAACAACTGTTTCACTAACTATAAACCCTAAAATAGCCTAATTCTTTTTAATTGCTTCTTGACCATGTATGTCAAACAGCTTGCCATAATTAAAACATATTGACTGATAGATAAACCAATGTTCTACTTGACCTATATTCGTGACCAGTTTAACCTATATTGACTTTAAAAACATATAAACTTCTTTATGACCTAAACACTGATTCAAAAACTTAATTACCCATAATACTATACTTCTAACTTGAAATCAGATCAATTGCCTTGATGCCTTTGAGTCTATATCTTCTTGATTCAGACTTTTATCCCCATTTCATTGATGTCAGAGAACTTAGTCAAATCCTTTTACTTTTATCATTTCAAATCAAAATTAGTCGTTTTCTTAAAATACTTTGAAGTTACTTAGGCTGGGCTGATCTGTTATCAGAGAGTCGAAGGTACTTCGAAGTAAAGGTTTTTGAAAAGATTAAGTATTAAAATATTTTACGAAGTTAAAAAGAGTTTTGCAAATCTTAATGTTTTTAAAATGACTTTTAAATAAAATGTTTGGAACTCCGTCTAAATGGTTTCCATGGATTCCTGACGATTGGAGAGATGGGGCGAACGGGTAATGCTGGTTTCGTCGGTTTGTGTATGTATTAATGTAGTTCTGGTCTGTCCAGTTCGACACCTTTTTGGGCCAATATGTTGCCTCTTGGGAACCCAAGCTATCCTAATGAGAGGATTAATGTCTAGAGGGACTTTATGTCCGGTATGAGGACTTTATGGGTTGATCACCCGTATTGTCTGTTATTAAATAAAAACCTCCAATCAGTTTTCTTAAGGTGATGATTACTTTTAATTTACTATGAAATGAAATTGGCTTACCATTGGAAATGTCAATTGCTTTACAAATTTTTGAAACTATTGTTATCCTGATTATCAGTTGATACCTTGTCATTACCAAATACCAGTATTGCTTTTACTGTTTCCAGCATATTTATGTCATATCTTGCTCTACTGTCATCCCTTGCGATATCCTGATATACTGTTTTCACTTTGAAATCTATAGTTACTTGCTGAGCGTTGGCTCATTATTATTTTTGTCTAACCCTTTTGACAGTAGCATAAGAATCATGGTTCGTACCATTTAAACCGTGAGGAAGCGCACTTACCGAGGTCCTGAGTTGGTTCGTTTTGAGATAGCTCCCGAGGTAGATGCAATAACAGCTCAGTGAGGAGAATTCAATAGTTGGTTTCTAAGTTAGTTGTGAGAACTAGTTGATGTAAGAATTTGAATTCATGGTCTGTAATAATAATAGTTTGATTATGACTTGTAATAATAAATAGTTAGACGTTGGCTTGCTTGTTTCATACCATTATCTGTGAAAGATCTTGGATAATAGAGTTGGGGCCAGTCAGCATGCTATATTTATGTTTATTATTTTAGGATTGTTGTATCTAGTGTGTCACTGACTCTCCGATCTAGGCCCCAGGTTGGGAGGGCGTCACAATCTCCAGCTACTAATGTTCCTTCTACGGAAGTTCAGTCTAAGGATCCTGATGTTGAGTCTCCTATTTTACCAGATGAGCCTGTTCATCGCTCTACTCGGGTAAGAAAACCTTCGGTTCGTCTTACTGATTATCATGTTTATTCTGCTATACAATCATTACATGAGACTCAAACATATAGAGAAGCAAGTGTTAACCCTCTTTGGCAGAAACCAATGGCAGAAGAACTTCAAGCACTTGACAAAACTCATACTTGGGATTTGGTTACCTTTCCTCTTGCTAAAACAATAGAGAATTGTCGATGGATCTACAAAATAAAAACAAAATCTAATGGATCCATTGACAGATATAAATCTTGTCTAGTTGTAAGAGGTTTTTCTCAAGAATATGGTATTGACTACGAAGAAACATTTGCACCGGTTGCGTGTCTTATATCTATTAGGAGTTTACTTGCTGTTTGTAATAACCGCGAATTTTTCGAATAAATTTTCTACTAGATATTTTAAATTTTATGCATTAGTATTCGATTTGATATATGTTGATTAGTGCGATTGCTGTAAAAAAAAATTTAGAATATATATATATATATATATATATATATATATATATATATATAAGTAAACAGTATATTATATTATATTATATTATATTTATATGGTATTTACTAAAATTAGGAAAATTATGAAAATATGATTATTAATTTTTGATTTATATTAATTTAAAACCCAAAATTTATTTTAAAGAGCAAAATTACGGTCCCTTTTTTTTACAAGCCAACAGGGAAATGTGGATGCTACGTGGGATTTTGCTTTGCCTTAATTTGTTGGTTGGTTAGGGTATAGACACGTTATTAAGGTGGGGATTATCTTTGTAATTGTGGCTAAAAAATTAGAGTTATACAGAACCAAAGGGAAAACAGTTTCCATCACAGTAACCCATCATTTTCTTTCCTTTCCTGTGAAAATATCAAAAACCCACGAACCATATACAGGGTAGGGGTTTAATTTAGCTTGTCTTCATTTCGTTTTAAATTTTGTTTTCTTTTTGTTTTCCTCTGGTATTGGTAAATGGGTATGGTTTTGTTTTATTCTTATCGGATTGTTGAGTTTTAATTTAGAGGGAATAAAATTAAGGATTTGAATCAATTTGGGGGTTTAATATTGGAAGAGGAGATTGAGAGTGGAGTGGGGGTTCGATTTTTGTTAAGTGAGGGGGAGAGAAACCACCGCGCGGCGACGGTGGCCGGCGGTGGTGGTGTCTTTTTGGGGTGAAGCACTGGTGGGAAGAAAAAGAAGGGAGAGACAGAGATTTAGAGATGAGGGAGAGGTAGTATAGTGAGGTGTGTGTATGTGTTGCTGTTGGGTTGTGATGTTAGGGATGGTGGAGGAGTTATGGTGGAGGTGATGTTCCGATGGTGGTGGTGGCGGCGTGATTAGAGAGAGAGATGGACGGGAGAGAGAATAGAGGGGTAGAGAGATGTAGAGGATGGAGAGATAGAGAGTGAGAGAGAGAGAGAGAGATGGAGAGAAAAGAGAGAGAGGGAAGGAAAGTGCAGGGGAGGGGGACGCACGGCGGCAGTGGTGGTGAGTGGGCCCCACGCGCCGCTGTCGTAATTGTGGGTAGCCTGCGTTTGTGATACAGTTGTTATAAACTTTGTATTTTGACTGTTATAATCGGGAATTATATATATAAAAGGGGTTCAATTGGTTTTTCATTTGGAATATTATTTAAAATGGTTAGTAATAAATAGTTTAATAAAAATGGTATAATTGATTAATTTAAATATTTAGTGATTATTTGGTCATAATTTTGAGATATAATGATCTGTCGATAAAAAGATGGGATAATTGAGAATAAATAGAGTTAAATATGGGTTCATGTTAGGAATAATTCATAAGTTGTGATGTTAAGAATATAATTTTGCTAATACTTCTTGTATATCCTGATCTTATAAAGGATTTAGCACTTTGTTTATGATATATGTGTTAAACAGTAATCTGTAGAATTTAGTCAGGAACAGTGCGTCAGAGACTACATGTCAGGAACAGTGTATCGGGGACTACATGTCAGGAACAGAGGAGCAGATCCTGATACATAAAGTCAGATCCTGATCAAATACTGATGGGATAATCAGATCCTGATGCAATGAGAAATCCTGATATCAGTCATGTTACTGATGATGTCAGTCGTGTTACTGATGATGTCATTATGGATGCTACAGAAACTGGCAAGTGCTATAAAACAGGATCTTTGTTGGAAAACAAGCAAGAAGATATCGTGAAGGAAACGAATTTTCTATTGATGGAAACTATCAACTGGACGGCAGAACATTGTCATAGATAGATTATAATTTAATCAAGCAAAAATCAGACACGATTATATAACTTGTATTCAAGCCCCCCTTCTACAAGTTATTCGAGTTAACAATTGGTATCAGAGCAGGTTGATTTCGAATAATCATAAAGATCTGCAATCATGTCTGGTTACAAGGATGGTAATACTAAGAACCCTATACTCAAGAGAAACGAATATACTCTATGGGAAGTGAAGATGTTGCATCACTTGGAAGCAACAGATCCTGATTATCTTGACAGAATCAGAGATGGGCCTTTTGTTCCAACAAGGCTTGTTCCTCAAGCAACTGTCGAAGGAAAAGTTGTTCTAGAACATACAGCAGAGAAGCCTAAATCTGAATGGACAGATAACGAAAAGGAGAACGTTCTTAAGGATGCTAAAGTGAGAAACATACTATTCAACAGTCTTGATTCTGTTCTCACTAACTATGTTCTCTCTTGTAAAACTGCTAAGGAGATATGGGACAATCTAAAGGTTCACTGTGAAGGAACGAAACCTGTCAGGAAGAATATGAGGACGCTTCTCATACAATAGTATGAGTACTTTGAATCCAAGTCTGGTGAGTCACTTACTGACACCTTTGATAGGTTTACTAAACTCAACAATGAGATGGCCATGCATGGTAAATATTATGACTTGGAGGATATGAATACGAAGTTCATGAAAGCTCTTCCTGATTTCTACAATGAGAAGATATCTGCAATTGAGGAAGCTAATGATCTTGATGAGATATCATTAGAAGTAGTTTATGGAAAATTGAGAGCTTATGAACTTGACAGGCAGCAGAAAAAGAGCAGGGGTGAAGGAAAGATGAAAACTATTGCACTCACTGCTCAATTTGAATCAAAGAAGCTTCCAGAAGAAAAGTCTGAATCTACTGAAAGAGACTTGAGGAAGAAGAAGAGCAAAGAAAGTTCTGAGTTAGAGACTACAGATATAGACACTGAAGATAATGATTCTGAATCAGAGATGCAAGAACTCTTTGCTATGTTTGCTAAAGCTTTCAAGAAAGGAAGATTCAACAAGAGAAGATTTAGCAAAGGCACTTTTCAGAAGAAAGAGGAGAAGAAGAATGACAAAGGCAAGAGTACAATTATCAAGATTGATAAAGCCAAGATCAAGTGCTTTAACTGCAGTGAGCTTGGACACTTTGCTAGTGAGTGCAAGAAGCCTAGGAATTCGGGAAAGGTTAATGCACTCATGGTCACACAGAAGGATTGGGCAGACTCCAGTGATTCTGAAGATGAATTGGATTATGACAACATTGCATTGATGGCAAGTGCTTCAGACAAGCCTGGATCTCCAAAGAAAACTTCTTCATTTTCTGTTAAGGTATCATTTCACTCTCTTGATTCATTTGATAGCTTAGATTCTGATGATATTAGATCTATTCATGTTGAGTTTAAGAATCTTATGACTAATTTCAAAATTCTTGCTATTGAAAAAGATGAACTCAAGGCTAAGAATGATGAATTAGTTAGTAGAAATAATTTTCTTGAATCTAAGTTAATTCAAATGGAAGAATATAAGTTAAGTTCTGATAAAGCTAAGCATGATTATGGTGTTATTCTTAAGGCTTATGACTATGTCAGAAAAGAACTAGAGGAAGAGAGATGTGATTAAAACCATTAACAATTCTGGTAAAAAGACTCAAGAAATCATTGAAAATCAAATTTTGGGTAAAGTTAATGGTTTAGGTTTTGACAAGGCTAGGCAAGAAGATACTGTAGCTATTGTTAGTGATGATAGTAAAACTGAAGCTAGCACATCTAAGTCTGAAGGTAAGAAGATAGTTTCTGAACCTAAACATGTTAAATTTGTTGATTCTAAAGGTACCCCAGTTGTGCACAAAAGAATTAACAATAGCAATTCAGATGAAAGAGTGTTAGAAAAACCTAAGAATGTCAACATAGGTTTTCTGTCTAAATCTCAGTTGAAATAGAGACTAGAAAGTATTTCAGAGTCTAGCAAGATCAGAAGAAATAGGAATGGAAAAGAAGGTATTAACAAAGAGAATAATTACAAGAATGTACCTGATGCACCTAGGAAGAAATGCTATAAATGTGGAAATCATAATCATTTGGCCCTAGACTGCAATCAAAAACCTTCTTGGAAAACTGAGTCCAGATTCCCCAAGACTCAGAGAATTCAATACCAACCACAAGAACCCTGTTATCATTGTGGTAGTTTACTTCATTCCATTTATATATGTAAGGAATATCATGAACTGTATTATGACTATTATTCTCTGAAATCTGAAACTCCTAGTCACAAACAGTTTGTGAAATCTAAGTCTAAGGTTGACTCTACAACAAGTAGATCAAAAGCAAAATCTTCAAAGCCTATTGGTTCAAAAGTTAGTAAGAAAGGATCCAATCAAAGTTGGGTCCTAAAAAATTCTAACTAGCTACTTTTTGTTTGCAGGGCATTGGAAAGAAGCATTCAATTATCTTGGACAGTGGATGCTCTGGACATATGACTGGAAAGAAGTCCCTGCTTACAAAGTTTGAGAGGAAAGCTGGTCCAGTAATATCCTTTGGAGATGGAAACAAAGAAGAAACTCTGGGATATGGCTCAATTATTTTGGGGAATGTCATCATAGAAAATGTAGCACTGGTTGAAGGCTTGAAACACACACTTTTAAGCATAAGTCAACTGGGTGATAAGGATTACCAATCAATCTTTTACAGTAAGGGATGCAAAATCTTGAATATGAAGAATGGAGACATTGTTCTGACTAGTCAGAGACATGGTAACATATATGAAGCCAGCTTGAGTGACACATCTAAAGGAACTGTCAGATGTCTTTACAACAAGGCATCAAATGATGAAAGCTGGAAGTGGCACAAGAAGCTCTCACATCTCAAATGTGCAAGATAGACTTTGTGATGCTTGTCAGCTTGGTAAACAAAGAAGAACCACTTTCAAGAGCAAGACAGAAAATTCCATTACTGAACCCTTTCACATGCTGCATCTTGATTTATTTGGTCCAGTAAACATTATGTCTATCTATAAGAAAAGATATGCTCTAGTTATAGTGGATGACTACACAAGATTCACATGGGTATTCTTTCTACATAACAAGGATGAAGCTCCTCAGCAAATCATTGAACTTGTCAAGAATATTCAAAATAGCTCTGAGTACAAGGTCAAAGTGCTCAGAAATGACAATGGTACAGAATTCAAGAATTCTACAATGGAGGAGTATTGTGCAGACAGTGGAATTACTCAACAGTTTTCTGCACCTGGAACACCTCAGCAAAATGGTGTAGTAGAAACAAAGAACAGAACTCTCATAGAGGCAGCAAGAACCATGCTTGCAGATGCAAAGCTTCCAGCCTATTTCTGGGCAGAAGCTATCAACACTGCATGTTTCACTCAAAACTTCTTATGAGATGATCAAAGGAAAGAAACCAAGTGTGAAATACTTTCACATTTTTGGATGCAAATGCTATGTCCTGAAAGTTCATCCAGAACAACTTGGGAAATTTGAAGCCAAATCGGATGAAGCAATCTTTCTAGGGTATTCAGCATCAAAAGCCTTCAAAGTATACAATCTCAGAACTCACATTGTTATGGAATCAATTCACGTTGCATTTGATGATAAGAAGTTTGGAATTTTGCAAACTGATGAAAGTCATGACAATCTGGAATTTGAAAATCTTAAGTATTCTGAGATTCCCTCCAGCGATGATGAAGGTTCTCTAGAGGAAATCTCTATTGCTTCTCAAAGGAATGCTATTGCTGAGGGGAAGTAATTCAATCAAGGAGAACATAGGACTGATCAGGATCAGACTGGTCATTCAGAGTCTACTTCATCAGGAACTGATCCTTCAGAGTCTAATGAAGGAAGATCAGGAACTAGCAGCAGTACTAAATCCACTGATTCTACTGATCAATGGGGGAGGTTTTGAAGGCAGAGAAAGTTCTTCTACAAGAAATACCACTAACTTAGGGGTCATTTGTTAATCACTTAACAGGATGGAATGGACTCGTTCAATTGTTAATATCATTTGGTTTGTTTTTTATTTGTTCTGAACGAATTAAAATTTCTGGACGAAACAAGGAAAACTTCTGAACGAGTGCCTTAAGAAAAAGTAGGTAGACTGGTCCAGATTGTTTATGCATAACTCAGTCAAGTTTTATTTCACATCATAACTTGACTCTTTACAAATTTTACTATTGTTTTGAATAGGATGTGGTTTTCAACATTATTTAATTAGAAATTACAAAAGTACTGATATTTTATGGTACTTTTAAGATTTTATATTTTTATATTTATACTTGATATTAATTTCTATTTTACATAATATTGGTATTTTTTTTTTGAGAAGCTTGGTAGTTATTATTAATATTTAATATTATATTTATAGTTTTATTTTATTAAATTTTTAATCAAAATGTATTTTCAAAATAATTAGGTTTATTAGGTTAATTTTTAAAATATATATATATATATATATATATATATATATATATATATATATATATATATATATATATATATATATATAAAAACCGATCCAAATAACGACAATAACTTATTGTTAAATTTTAATATTTCATATTTACTATTACAAACAATTTTAAAGTACCAAGTAGATGATTTCAATCTCGATTTGATATTAATTATTTCATGGAGGAAATAATCTTTTGTTATGAAAATTAACATATATGTCCTTTTGTTGGGAGGACATATATGTATACTTACATTTAAATATGATTAAAATGCTATATGTTATTGTATTGTATTATTTAAAATTATTTTTGAGGCCGTGTATCACTAACTAGATAAAGGGTGTTATAAATAAAAAATTTCATTCAGAAATTTAAAAATATTATTTATCAAATGACATCAACCATTCAACATTCAGATTATCATTCGTTCAGAAATACTACTCGTTCAGAAATTATGGTTCAGATTTAACAAATGGCCCCTTAGGGGGAGAGTCTAGCAGGAGCAATCTACCACCTGTTAGAAAATGGACAAGGGATCATACTGAGGATTTGATAATTGGTGATCCAAATAGTGGTGTTCGAACTAGAAGATCAATTCAAAATGAATGCTTGTACAGTTGTTTTCTCTCAAAGAATGAACCTAAGAAGGTTGAAGAAGCCTTACAGGATCCTGATTGGGTAATAGAAATGCAGGAAGATTTGAATGAATTTGAGAGGAACAAAGTTTGAAACTGGTACCAAGACCTAAAGATAGATCTATTGTTGGTGCTAAATTGGTTTTTAGAAACAAGCTAGATGAATCTGGTATGATTGTAAGAAACAAATCAAGACTGGTAGCCAAGGGTTATTCTTAGGATGAAAAGTTATGTGCTAAGTTTAGCAAGCTTATGCAGTCTAAATATCAGATGAGCATGATGGGTGAACTAAATTACTTTTTAGGCTTCCAGGTCAAATAGACTGAGACTGGTATTTTCATTAATCAGTCAAAGTATATCAAAGATCTTTTAAAAAGGTTTGACTTTCAAAATTGTGCAATTGCAAAGACACCTATGGCAACAGCCACTAAGCTAAACTCTGATCCTAAGGGAAAGAGTGTTGACAACACTAGCTATAGAGGCATGATAGGTTCACTGTTATATCTAACTGCAAGTAGACCAGATATAATGTTCTCTACCTGTTTATGTGTTAGATTCCAAAGTGATCCTAAGGAATCTCATTTAATTGCTGTGAATAGAATTTTTAGATATCTCAAGGGAACTCGAAATCTTGGTTTGTGGTATCCAAGAGAAACTGATTTCTCCCTAATTGGCTATTCAGACTCTGATTATGCAGGGTGTAAAATAGACAGGAAAAGCACTATAGGTACATGTCAATTCTTGGGAAACAGATTGATTTCTTGGGCAAGCAAGAAGTAGCAATCAGTTTCAACCTCAACTGCAGAAACTGAATACATTGCAGCAGGCAGTTGTTGTGCTCAACTCCTATGAATAAGAAATCAGTTGATGGATTCTGGTATGACACTTAGTAATATTCCTATGTTTTGTGATAATACTAGTGCTATCAAAATTGCAGAAAATCCAGTTCAACACTCAAGGACTAAGCACATTGATGTCAGGTATCATTTTATTAGAGAACATATTGAAAATGGTACTATGGAACTTCATTTTGTTCCTACTGACAAACAACTTGCAGATATTCTAACTAAACCACTTGATGAGGCCACATTCATTAGATTGGTTAGTGAGTTAGGAATGTTAAATTTTTAGATCTTTAACATCTGCACAAGTAGCAAGGTATGTTGTTTCAGCTTATAGACTTGATATTTTGTCAGCATCTATACTTGATTGATAAATGCTTAAGCTGTAATACTTTACTTTGATAAATTACAGTATGATAGACTTGTTAATAAACATCAGGATTGCTATCAGTATGCTGGCGTCATCAGTATTAACATCAGGATTGTATCGTCATTATCAGGATTGTGAAATTTGTGTGTATTACTGTTTCAAATTCTGAAGTTCATGTTATTTGGTTGTTCAATTCTGAGTTTTGTTAAGTCTATGTTAGCAAGTTTTATTACATACATACTGATAATTTATATCATTATTCATGACAGTCAATAAACAACGATAGACAAGTAGATATTAAGAAAACTTGTATTTTCATTAATCAAAAGCATTACATACATGAAAATGAAATACAATTCTTCTTTTTGTCTAACTACTACTGATAATTCTATTCTTGTATAAAGTTGTTGCTGCTTCAATCCTCAACGATCGACTTCAGGACAAGGAGCATCTCAAGAATGAATTCCTTTTGTGGGCGACTTGAATGAGAGCAGCTGACTCATCTTCATGCTTATTGAAGAAGATGAATAGCATCTCCATCAAGATCAACCTCAGACTCTTCATCAAATTCTTCATCCTCAAGGAGTGAAGAGATTAGAGGAGGATTGTATCCAACTGGTAGATGTTTTAGAGGAGATTTGTGGAAATCATCTGGGTTAAGATTAACCATATTTGACTTGATGAGAAAAGTTATCTCTTCTAAGAGATAGTTCACTTGCTCCTGATCATCAAGAGTAAAGAACTTCACAGTAGTAATGTACCAAAAGCTAGGGTTCATATGAAGATTTGGGTTGAAAGCCATGATGGAAAGAGAAAAGAATGAAAAGGTTTTGGAGAATGGCATAAGACATCGGTTTCTTTTATAGAAAGACGTGGGAAGCTGAACAATCATTTGGGAGATATCAATGCATTCAGTCATAATTATGTGTGACTGTATTTCTTGTATTTTTAAGAAATATTGAATGAATTTAACTAATTGATCTTGTTATTTCTTTTTCAGGTAAAATAAAATGCCATGTGGAAACTCTATTTAGTCTCTGGAATCAGGATGATATTGATCAGGAATACGAGTGTGTTCACATTAGGATTAGTAATTCTTTTTATTCAAAAATCACATAGAATCGTGTGATTATCCTGATGAAAAGATCACATCAGGAAGAGGAAACTGATCAGTATTGATTTTTATCTTGTTTTTACCTTCACTTATTTACTTGAAATCATTTTTGGATTTTATTTTCCAAAAGTCATGGGTAACTGCATTTTTCAGGGACTGATACCTGTCAACCTACGTGTCAACGTGGGATAATGGGTCTGAAGGATTTTTGAAATATAATTATTTTGACACTCTAATCGTGTAATTGCTTTCTCTAATTTCATTCTCTAAAGCAAAAACGCTCTCGAGTTCTCAAAATCACTAATCAATTTCAAAGATTTCTTAAGTTCTTTTCAGATCAAAATGGCAACTCAAAGAAGACTACCCAAATCAGTAGCTTTCAAGTTTGGTGACTTTGATTTTATGTTGAACAATCATGTTGCAGCTATCACCAATAAGGAAGGAGTGTCAACTGATTTTCAACCGATAATGGACTTTATGGCGAAAGGACCATTAAGCTATGCCTTGACAGCATCTCCACAAATTAATCAAGTAGCTATTTCACAAGCTTGGGAGAATGCTGAGGTAATTGATTCTACTCAGAGTCAATCAGGTAAGATTGTTCTACACTTAGGACAAGACTCATTTGATCTTACTGAATCTGTTATTAATTCAGAACTTCGCTTACCTGTTAGTACAAATTTTGAGAATGTACCATCTGATGATGATGTGAGAACTATGTTATCTAAATTAGGTTATGATGGACCTCTAGATAACATGAGCCAGTTAAATAGATCTTTTCTTAGGAAAGAATGGTCTTTCTTCTTTGATCAAATTGCTAAATGCTTTACTGGTAAATGTAGTTCTTTTCAACAAATTACAGCTGTTACATCACATATTGCATATGCTTTGCTTTATAACAGAGTAATTAATTTTGGTCACATTATCTTAAGTCAGATGTGTATAAAACTTGGGTCAAGAGATCATGACAGGAATATGGTTTATTATCATAGATTCATGCAAATGTTTATTAACCATTTCATTCCTGATGTTGAAGCTAGATTTGGTAGAGAGTATTGTGTTTCTTCTTATGTACAGAAAAAGAGAATTTTCTCTGACATTACAAAGAAGGACAGTGAAAAGAATCTAGATGAAATACCTGCGTTACACTGTCCAAATAATGTTCAGGTACTTCTAAGAACTCATCTTCCTACTATTTATAATTCTTCTTTCTTTGGTGGTGAAATGACTCAGGAATCTCAATTGGAGGAGAACCCCCCTGTGTCTACCCAAGTAGTAAAAAACATTACAGTCTCTGAAACAATTCTAGAACCAAATTTTGATCCACAGCCTATTGTTTCAAAGAAGCCAACCTCTGGTTTTTCTCAAAAGACATCAGTTGTAAGGAAGAGAAGATTTGTCATTTCAAGTAGTAGTTCTAGTGAAGATGATGATAATATATCTCTTGTTGAGAGAGCAGAATTGAAGGCTGCAATTCAACTTTCTAAGCTAGGACAAAGAGATGGAACACCTAGTCACATCCAGGCTGCAGTCTCTAAAAAGGCTGTAGTTCTTAAAAAGGGAAAACAGATACTGGATACTGTCCCTCAAAAGACTGTGTTTATTGAAAGAGGATCTCATCCCAAGATCACTTCTGTGTCTACACCTCTTGAGTCTTCTCAAGACAAATCTGTTGCTCACTATACTAGGAGAACAAGGAGAAAGATTCATTTGTCACCTACACACACAGTGTCAAGTCCAACTAACATTATGCAGGTCTCTACAAATAATGCTATATCCATGTCAGTATCTGGCAAGAGAGATCTGGATCTTGATTCTTCATGGGAAACTACATTGACATACATACTGGCTATGGAACTTATTTCTCTGAAAGTGAAGCTTTCCAGGCCTGTTCTAGATTTTCTGATTGAAAGAGTTCCCAAACTTTCATTTCCTGAAGAATATGGACTGTTACATCAAAGGCTTGATTTAATGAAGACATATTTTTATGTATTAGTCAGAAAGGAGTTACACAAGAAATTTGGACTTCCTAAGCATGTTGCACTTCAATCACTTCATGCATATTTATTTGATGAGGATGTCATTGTTGAAGATGCTTCAGCTCAAGGTGAACAAGAGGAGGTAGTTGATAAAGGGAAGCAGTCAACAGAAGATACTATTGCACCAGTGGTGATTAGTGGAATAGATCATATCATAGTCATTGCAACACAAAAACCATCTAGTCAGAGGTTGGATGACTCAGGAACTGTGATTGATGATGCTGGAAGGTCTTCTGTGATGATTGAAATTGCAAGTGAGAAACCCTATGATATGGGAGGAATGACTTTGATTGATTTTTCTGAAGATCAAACCAATATTGTTCTTTCAGAGTCTATCCACCTTGAGGGTGTGTCTCAGCAACCAACACTTAAAGACGGTGGCATATTAGCTATGGTGTCTAATGAAGTATTACTGAAGACATCAGAGTCTAGTGTAAAACCTGAAAGTGGTATACTGTAGCCTGTAGTCTCTGGAAAGAAAGTAGATGTTTGTAAGGATTCAGAGACTATAGCAGCTCACTCCTTGGAGAAAACCTCAAGCCCCATGCCATATGAGGAACCCTCTCTCCATGTGAGTTCAGGTATAAAAACTTCTTCTAACCCCTATTTTTCTGTAGGTCATGAGAGCACTTATCCAAATTTGAGTGATACACTTGAAAAGATGGACATAGATCCACACACAGAGAGGCTGACTCCTGACCAGGCGAAAGGAGAGGTAGAAAGAGTGTTGACTTTAGATAGTCAAAGTGAGAATGAGGGTATGGATGATCAACTCCATAGTGAGGGAGAGAAAATTAGGAAACCACCATCGTTTGATTTCTGGGATCAGGTTTTTCCTGAATCTTGGTCTGAAAATCTTGGTATGGATGCAGGTACTTATTCTTTTATCAAGATGTATAAAAAGCATGACTTAGCACATCACAATGCAAAGCCAGAAGTTAAAGCTCAGAAACAGAAAGAAAGGCTTGCAGTGATCATTAAAAAAAGAGGTGCAAGGCTAAGACAAACTTCTACTCAACCAGTACCAGAAGAAATTCCTAGTGATCCTAGTATTCCTTTGTTTGTACTTCCAATTTCAGCTAGAATTGAAACATCAACAATATCTAATCAATCTAAGGAGGAGTCAGGATTTGTAGATGTTAGTACACAGAATACTGGTGAAGGACAGGATGATCATACTTCAGCTCCAGATCAGAAAGATGAAGATGTTTGTACTTCTACTCAAGTATTATTACTTGAATATCATTCTCAACATGCAACTTCTTCTACAAGACTTGAAGATAATGTTCTTTCTGCATCTGAATCTGAAGATACAACAAGCACTTCCAACATTGAAGTCAATTCTGAAATTCTTAAGGACATTCATAAATCTCAAAGTGATATTCAATTGAGACTTCAAATTCTTGAAAATAACCAAGTCACTATTATGGAAAATCAAGCAGTTCTGATGAATCTCATTTGGTCTATTACTGAATCTCTTGGAATTAATGTTGCTGATGTCAAAAAGGGGGAGATAAAGACAATTCAGAGACAACAACAACAACAACAACAACAACAGACTGGGGGAGATAAACAGACTGGGAGCAGAACTAAGGGTGACAGAGTTGGTAAATTTCATCATGGGAGTGGTAAAGGAAAAGAAGCATCAAATAGTTGAATTCTTTCTTCTAAGTACTAGATACATGTCTACATCTGAAGAAGGAGGTACTTAACTTCATTATCTTGAATTCATAAATTCTATTCTGGTTGTACTGTTATATGTTTTGACATCTACAACTTAGATTTATGCTTCAGATTCTAAAGCATAAATAGGGGGAGATTGTTAGGAATAATTCATAAGTTGTGATATTAAGAATAGAATTTTGCTAATACTTCTTGTATATCCTGATCTTATAAAGGATTTAGCACTTTGTTTAGGATATATGTGTTAAACAATAATCTGTAGAATTTAATCAGGAACAGTGCGTCAGAGACTACATGTCAGGAACAGTGTATCGGGGACTACATGTCAGGAACAGAGGAGCAGATCCTGGTACATTAAGTCAGATCCTGATCAAATACTGATGGGATAATCAGATCCGGATGCAATGGGAAATCCTGATATCAGTCATGTTACTGATGATGTAAGTCGTGTTACTGATGATGTCATTATGGATGCTACAGAAACTGGCAAGTGCTATAAAACAGGATCTTTGTTTTGGAAAACAAGCAAGAAGATATCGTGAAGGAAACGAATTTTCTATTGATGGAAACTATCAACTGGACGGCAGAACATTGTCATAGATAGATTATAATTCTGTTATTAGTTGTTAGGTAGCATTATAAATATTCTCTCTATATAATTGTAAAAAAAAGGAGTGTGTAAGCGAGTGAGTTCGTAAGATTTGTATTCGAGAGTTCGAAACAAACAGAGAGAGAGGTTTATATTGTCAGCAGCTGTTAAAGGTATTGTACACCTTTGGTAGAGTTTGTATTTGATTATTTTAATACAAACAAAGTTTGATTCATTCGTTTATTCTAGTTCATATAATCAAGCAAAAATCAGACACGATTATATAACTTGTATTCAACCCCCCCTTCTACAAGTTATTAGAGTTAACAGTTAATTTTTTTAAGACTGATATTTAGCATTTCCGGATTATTGTGATTAACTGAAATGAATCAGATTATTTTAGAGATTTTCAAAAGATATTTTATTGTTATTTAAATATTATATTATCGGTTCAGAAGCATTTTATTTTGACGAATCGCTCACATATTTCTGGTTTCCATTTTTAGAGAATAATTCTCGAGCCGTAAATCGAAGTCAAGTTCACGGGTAGAGTATAAATTTTATCCGTATTCACTACACTCCGAGATCGAGGCAAGTTCCTTCTGACCCTCACTCCTTTTAAAATATTTCGAGAAATGCTGAGATATTATTCGGTTAAAATATTTTCTGAATTGCCAGTTCGTTATAAATTCATCTTGGTATATCCTGTTTATACAAATATTGACTTAGAATTTTGGAGACTGTCCTTAAATCATCATAAGCTCATAAAACGTACTTTGATTGAACTCTAGGGCCTCTAATTTGTTCAGGATGACCCCAAAGATTATTTCAGCTATAAATACGCTCATATATCTTGGTAGTTAAACTTTATTGTCTTTAATCGGATCTATTGTTCAGATATGATAAATTTTATTTTAATATTCAAATTTGATTCATTGTTCGAATCAAAATAGATACATTCAGAATAGTGAATTGAAGAATATCTTATCATCAGAATTTCCTCTAAAATACTTAGTGTAGCGTATTTGAAGGTTTTTTTCAGAATCGAGTCGTTCTTATTATTTCAAGACGACTCCACATGAGTTATTCTAATCAACGAACCTTTCTTGTTCAAGGTTTATTATGTTATTGTCTTGTATTGACATATTGTTCGTGTCAAGATAATAAATTAGTTCCTTTTGAATATATTGTGACGGTCTATTGTTCAGGTCGGTATCATAGGAGTATAGATTGGCGATCGGCCAGAATCAAATAGGAATCCAAATCAATCAATGATAATTACTGTCACTTCTGATCCGGAGAAATAATCATGTAATCCACTGGTCAACACGGGAGTCACCGATGGGTTTTCTTTCAGATCAACACGAGGAATAAACCCGTGGTATCAAAAGAGAAATATTAACATTTTGGCACAAAATTTTCCAGGTTGACTTTTCAACCAACTTTTTGCTAGCAAAACGACATAGTGGTACTTGGGACATAGTAGTGATCGTACTATGGGGTATCACGGGTGTGCGGTACTTGAGACACTGCGGTTGATCGCGCTGTGGGGTATCGTAAAGGCGGAAGACCAGTATCTCAAGTTGTTAAATTCCAATTTTTTTCACAGATAAGTTGTTTCGATCTATCAGTAAGTATTACCAGGGCACTTTGCTTTTATACAAGACCCTTTCATAAACAGAGTTGTTTTCTTTCCACACTTCATGGTTAGTGAGAGAGCGAGTCAGTGGACTTGCTGCGCATATAGTTGCTCATTCTTGTTGTTAATAATATTTTTCAGTGAAGACGGAACAAGGCGAAACCTCTCGTTTCAAGGCCAAGGGAAAAGAGGAAATGCACTAGGTAGGGGTGTTCAAACAATCCGTCAAATCTTCAATCCGGAACGGACCACAACAATCCGAACCAATAAAAACCGAAACCCTAAAAACCATTGTTAGTGGTTCGGTTAACCGGACCGTTTATACCTAAATGGTTTTGTTATGGTTTTTAATATTTTAAAACCGGTTAAACCAAACCGGACCATTATATAATAATACGCTAAAAATTATAGTACATAGTTATAGGTTAAGATTATAACTTATAGCATGTAATGTATATACGTATATAAAATAAAAGGATTAAATTACTTAATAATATAATATTGAGTTAATCGTCAATATGTTGTAGTTCTACCACTAAATTAATTTGTTTACTATTTATATAAATTCAATTGAATTATATAATGTAATACATAAATAGTAGACTAAATATTGATAAACAAATATTGTAATACATATATGTAGTGTACAATATTAATTTATATTAAATTTTATTTTATATATTTATTTAAATTAGAATTTCATTTTTAAGTTTAACAAAAATTAAAAAATAATATGCTATAAAGTTCAAACCGTGGTTCGAAACCGAACCAATCCGTTCTTCTATGGTCTGATTTGGTTTGGTCTTGGCATCTAACTAGTCTGGTTTGGTTTTGATTTTTGAAAAACCTTTTATATTGGTTTGGTTCGAAAAAAACAAGAATCCCGACCAAACCAATCCGTGAACACCACTAGCACTAGGGCACCGAGCTGGAATAGAGTGTCTACCTCAGAGGCGACGACCATATCAAAGATTGTTAATATATGTTCTGACGTGTTTTGTGATATCATGTGTACTATTAATATGTTGTAATAATTCAGAGACATGTCGATGTTTGGACTCATGGGATGGAACCACTGTTGTTACGATAAAAAGTTCATGTTTATTACGAAATGTATTGTATTTTATATAAGGCAGGTGTTGACGGTTCTTGGCGAACTAAGTCTACAAATAGTGTATTTGGAGGTGTTACACTGTTGGAGCATCAAAACGTTGGGACATGTGGCAAATGAATGTCAAAAATGCCTTTTTAAATGGAGATCTACATGAGGAAGTTTACCTCAAACCTCCTCCAGGTTTTTCCCATTCTCCAAATCAAGTGTTCAAACTTAACAGGGCTCTTTATGGTCTTAAACAAGCACCTCGAGTATGGTTTGAGAAATTCAGCGCAGTAGTTCAAGAGTTGGGATATTCTTCTAGTCCATATGATCATGCCCTTTTCATTCGACGATATGAACAAGGAATTATTTTACTTCTTCTATATGTGGATGATATGATCATTACTGGAAATGACGTCTCAGGTATTTCTGAACTCAAACAATTTCTCAGTCAACAATTTGAGATGAAAGATCTTGGTTCATTAAGCTACTTATTGGGTTTTGAGGTGACTTCTGTTTCTACTGGCTACAATCTTTCAGAAGTCAAGTATGCATCTGATCTTTTATTGAAATCGGGAATCAACGATACTAAGAATGCATCTACACCTTTGGAATATGAGGTTAAACTCAACACCGAATGTAAAAACCCCAAATTTTGGTAGAATTAAAACTTTTCCTATTATGATGAAGTGCATCAATGAATAGTGATTTGGTGGATGAATAGTGATTTTGAGGATTAAGAAAATTTTTCATGCCACCTATGTACGAGACGTAGTATGTAAATAATTGTATGTAAATGCGATCGGAATTCAGAAATTCCAAATTCTATTTTCGTGTAATATTTGACCGAGCAGTGAATTATATATCAGTAATATCAAGAAATGAGATATTTAATTTGAGGAATTGAGGAGTTAATATTTTGGAATTTTATTATAAGTGATTTGAGAATTTGGAACGAAAACCACCGAGGAAGTGAAACAAACGTTCCAGAAATCGCTGAAACTTTACAATGAGATTAAGCGATTGAGCAAACGAAGCATGGATTAAGGATATAGTATATTAAGAGTCCAAGGAAGGATATATTGTGAGAAAGAAAGAGGATTGAGAATAAACTCCTAGAATTGAGAAATAGAGAATGCTTGAGAAATCGGGAGAACGTTTTATGAAATAAAGAGAAATAAACAAGGGATGTTGGAATTAATATTCATTCGAGGTATTGTGCCATATTAGAGCAATAATATGCAAAGTATAAGTTGTAACGTATTAATTTTATTCACGAGACAACAAGGAAATCAAATTGTTGGAAAAGGAAACAAACCAAGGAACTAATATGAAAGAAACAAAAGATGAGGACTTTGTTGCAATTGTTGTGGATAAAAAAATCCAGGTGAGCCAGTGAGGTGTTGACAACACATTACAAGAAGATGCATCCAAATGAGATAGATATATAATACATGTATTAGTCATTATTTAGCAAACAAAACAAAACAAACACAAGAAAACACCAATTCTGCCCAGCAGAACAGCAGCTCAGTAAAACGGGCCTAGAGCATTCATTACTCAATGGAATTTCGTGTTCTTTATATGGTTAGAAAGCTGTGAAGATGCTCTACAACTCTCATTTAGAAGCCTCGATCAGAAAAGCTCGGTAAGGGCCTCGTTTTCCATGATCTTTCAGTCGGATTCTAATAACTCCGAATTACTAACTTTGTTTTTTTAATTTCTTTTGATCATCCAAGCTTACCCAAGGCTATACAAGGATTATACAAGGTTTAGAAAGCTATTACACACATCAAGGAAGGTCTAAAGTCTATCAACCCTTAGCATGACTTGTTTATAGTTTATATTGTTAGATCTATAAGTTTTGGAGTGAATCTTGGTGATTTGAGTTGTAGATGATGAAATCTTGAAGTTATGTGCTTGTTATGATGGTTGTAAGGCTTGTACTTAGAGTATGTAACCCCATGTACGCAATAGAGACAAGTCTTGGTGGTTTTGATGGTAGATGTGATGTATAAAGTGAGTTCTTGAATATTTGAGAAAAGATGAGTGCTGTGTAAATTCCTGGGAGCATGTACTGTCTTGTAGGAGGGTTTTGAACCCCTAAATCTTGTCACTCAAGGACCTAATTTATATGGTTGGAAAGATAATTGAATGTAGTTTCTAGAAATATAAGGTTCATACCCAGGAGATGTGTAGATCTTGAGTTATGGCCGGATTAGTGCAGTGTGGTTCTGGAATTCGGACTGCACTGTGTTGTCCACTTGTGAACTGAGTTAAGACCCCTTAAAATTATGCTAGTGTTATGAAAATTTGAGGGTAGTCAGATTATACAGTTTTGAAGGCTGTCCAAAAAGAATTGGAGTAAAATTTGTATTTTTCAATTTTATAAAAATGTTAAAGCGAAGTGCGCGCGAGTGAAAAATCACCTAGGAGGTTAGTTTAACGTAGTTTTAAGAGTACTCACTTGTGTTTCAAGTGTGAGGAATGGATTCGAGTCGAATGGGTAACGAATGTGATAAAGTGATGACATGGTCATATGGGAGCGTTAGTTGTCACAAATTGGAGTCGTTAAGTTGGTCTAACATCCTTTAAAATCTTACGATTAAGTAGTGTTGTTAAGGTACTAACGTACGAATATTGATTATGTATAGATCTTCGTTCCACGTCGCAAGCTCGACCACCCCACCCTAACCAAGGCAAGTTTACTTTTCAAAACTTATATATAAGGATTTTCACTATTGTGTTTGTAGCTTCCAAACGTATTATATGCTTATGCTTTACAAGATTATGTTGAAGTTTGAGATTTATGCATATGTGTTTGTACACCCTTGAACGTAGAATGAAAGTGTTTCCTTCGAACAACGACTCTAGCAATAGAGGTCGTAGCGGTCCAAATATACTATTGACCGGGGAGCGGTATATTATTGTATCATGATTAAATTACGAAAACCCGAAGAGTCATTCGGGAAGTATCGTATACTTAAGTATTTATTATTTTACGTTGTTAAAAATACTCAAAAATATCTATCTTCGATTAAAAGCTTATTTTTATTAAATAATTATTTTATTAATTGTTTTTATTAAATCTCAAAATATCATTTATTAATTATTGTTCATCATTTTAAAGACAAAACTAATCCAAATACCTTTAGCGTTTTCAAACTCGAACTCTTTCGTATCCAAAACATTTTGGAAAACCCCCGATCAGGTTTTACTTCTTGTACGTATTTCAAGAATTATCGGTCGACTGAGGTCGAACTTCAACTACTCGAATTTTCTATCAAAATGATTTTTGAAAAGAAAATAAAAAGGGGACTCTGGCAGGTGTGGGAATCGTTGACGAACGATTCCCGGGATGTGTAAGCGGCCGTGAGCCAGGCGGTCCATCATTTATTCCGGCCCAGGTGTTGCCGAAGGATGATTACGGATGTAGTTTTCATCGAGGGTGATTACGGATGTAGTTTTCACCCGAGGGTAGTTATGGATGTAGTTTCTATCCTTCTACTGGTAGAGAAGACCCGCAGATTGTTGGACTTGGTTGGGGCGACTGATCATCGTCAATCCTTGTCCGATTTTTATGTTTTCTTCCAGTCCCATCCTCTACTTTGGAAAAATACTCAAACACTGCTTCTTGGGCCTAAGTGCCAAGTTGCCGATAGTGTGGTTTTTTATAAGAAAAATATTGACATCGTGCAGTATCTAGAACTGCAAAATTTTCTATAAAGATTGGCACGTGTTAGTGCACTCTTGCAATTATTTCAAAGAATGAAATGTTTTTGAATGAGAAACCTTCTAAGCTAATGGAAGGAAAGAGGTTTGCAATGATGTATTCCCTGTACAGTATGTTAACCGTAGAGTGTTTTGCAGAAAATGATATACTCATATGTATATATTTTCAAACTTGAGATATATTGAAATGGGAACCTTATAAAGGGTTCATATGTTATTCTTAAAGCTCCTTAGTGAGTATAAATGTTTTATTCAAACTCGGACATATATATTGTCCAATTATGTTTTGAAATCTGAGATATATACCCATACAGTTGGGAATGTTTTCGAAGTAAACCACATTATTTTTCAAAATGGTGAACTTGCTGAGCATTATGTAGCTCATTCTTGCTTTATAAAAACTTTTCAGAAAGAGAAGAATTTGGCCGATTAACTCCGCACCAGCAGAAGAGGAGTAGAAGATATACCCCGGAGATGATTTAGTTCCTGATAAATACTACAGAGTAAGTCTGATAGGTTTTCAACTATAATAGTAAGACTTGTCTTCAAGTGTAGTTGTGTAAGTGGAAGTGCGTAAGATTCTGGATTGTACAGATGAATTGTAATATTTAGTGTTACTTTTGATTATCGTTTCTGAGGCTCTATCTTGTTTGTGCGTAAGATTGAGGTCTGGATGGATGTATTGTTGAGTTGTAAAGTTAATACAGGTATGATATGGTTGGATGGTGATGTGACGACCTGAATCTTTGACCTCAGATTTGGGGGCGCCACACCGAAGATGGCGAATTACTTACCAATCCTACATTGTATCGACAATTGGTTGGGAGTTTAATTTATCTTACAGTCACTCGTCCAGACATTGGTCATGCTGTTCATATTGTGAGTTAGTTCATGGCAGCTCCTCGCACTCTTCACTATACATCTGTTCATCACATACTTCGTTATGTTAAAGGAACCGTATTTCATGGATTACATTATTCATATGGCTCTTCACTTGATTTACATGCCTACTCAGATGCTGATTGGGGTGGTGATCCCTCTACTCGATGCTCAACTACAGGTTTTTGTTTCTTTCTTGGTGATTCTATTATCTCTTGGCGGAGTAAGAAACAATCGTTGGCCTCTCGATCGAGTGCTGAATCTGAATATCGAGCTCTTGTTGACACCACACAGGAATTAATTTTGCTACGATGGTTACTTGAAGATATGAGTATAACTCATACTCCGACCAATTCCATCTACTGCGACAACAAAAGTACTATTGACATTGCTCACAATGATGTTTTTCATGAACGCACGAAACATATAGAAATTGATTGTCACTTCACTCGTCAACAGGTTGCAAAAGGCATAGTTCGTTTATATGGTATATGCAGTGCTGATAACATTGCAGAAATTTTCACAAAAGCTCATTCTCCTGGAAGCTTCCGTAATTATGCTTGCAAACTAAAGTTGGTTTAAACCAATTTTAGTTTGAGGGGGGTGTTGAAATAAACTTGGTCTTAGCTGCTAGTTAGTTGTTGAGTAGATAGTAGTTGAGAAGTTTACACTGTTTGTTCAATAACCAACTACTTGTACACGGTTTGCAGTACCAGAAGTCAAACACAGTTTGGCTATATATTTTTTTCTGTAGTATGTAAATACTTAAGCTGAATAACATATTTCCTAGTTATCTTCTTCATCTATCAATGTCATATATACTGTCCATTTACATATATATGCACACACAACACACAATCTTCATCAATGACTAAGTACAGGCAACTTTTAGAATAATTTAAGAGTAGGAGTGTGGGAATTTGGTGTACATAAGTGATCAACACTCAAGTTCAAAATTGAGAGATCGTTCATGTAGGAGAGTTTCTGGACAACATGTCGTTTTGCACGTTGAATTTTACAATTACTGCTGCAGCACGAAAAAGGGATATTATCATTAACAAAAGTTCTCGTAACAGAAAAAAGAAACAAAAAAAATTGAAAGATATAGAAAACGTGTGTCTATATGTCCTTTCTTCGCCCCAGAACATTTTCATACTCTTTTTGGTAGTTGTATTTTTCTGCCAGCCAAGTAAAATGATCTTCTGGATTTTCTTCTAAATTAAGTGCAACACATTCCTGGTTGTTATGGAAAAGCCACAATAACATAGTAATTATATTTTGTTAAGGGTTATATTTTTCCTATATTGATCATAAATAAGAGAGAGAGGGGGGAGGAAAACTGACCAGTGACCACTTCATAAACAAGCCTTAAATGTTGTTGAGAAACAGAGGATTTTTAGAAATCTTATTGATGTACATTAATAATATGTAAATCTGACTTCATATCAAGCTATTTTGTGCATTATTTTGTTCTTTATACTACTTTAAGAAGTAATCAAAAAATTTGCCAAGTAAATGTCAAATAGGATAATTTACAATGCCAACCAAGACACAATTGATTGCATCAGATCCAGTATTAAAAGTAAGATTTTTTAACTCCCGAATCATAGGAGAAATCTTTACATAAAGAAGTAAGAAATTGAAAACCATGTGATAAACTTATTTTTTCCAGGTGATAAAGTTAATTGCAAGACCACTATAAATTGCCTGGTTTACCTGTTCCCCTCCATATCAATATCTGTGTTCCTAATAGAAATCCTTGTCCAGCTCTCTCTCTGTTTATCAGTGGCAAAGAAGCCAAGTTTGGGTCGCCAAAAGATCAAAATTGCGAAAATAGAGAGAAAAAACAACTTGCAAGTGACTTTCTCAAAGCGACGATCTGGCCTATTCAAGAAAGCAAGTGAGCTTTGCACACTTTGTGGCGTTGAGATTGCTATAATAGTCTTTTCTCCTGCTGGAAAGGTCTTTTCATTTGGCCATCCTAATGTTGAACCAATCATTGATAGGTTTATCACTTGAAACCCTCCTCTCAATTCCAATTCCAGTCTTCATCTAGTTGAAGTTCATCGCAATGCTAGTGTTCGTGAACTCAATTTTCAGCTCACACAAATTCTACATGAGTTAGAATCCGAGAGACAAGGAGGCGAGACCCTAGATCATATGAGGAAAGCTAGCCAGGGCCAGTTTTGGTGGGAATCTCCCCGACAAATTATCCTTGCATGAGCTCAAACAATTGAAGGATTCGATGGAAGAGCTGAAGAAGAATGTGACCAATCAAGCTAACAAGATTTTGGTGGAAAATGTGAATTCTTTATCACTCTTGGGTGATAATACCTTTAGGAGCTTTGATCAGTTTGAGGCCAAATCTCCTCAGATGAATGTTGTTCCCAACAATTTTGGTTATGGTATTGCTGCATTTTTTAATTATGTTTTACAAATTTATTTCCTCTTGATGGTCTTTAAAATTTTAATGAGGTTCTAAGGAAGCTAGTAGCTCACTACTTCATGGTATCGAACAATGTTTTATTTTCCGTTACAGATGTAAACATAAATGAAACTTATTAATTGGGATCGTGTGATCATAATTAGTGGATAATTTTTGCAATGATTTAGTTTACCTTGTGTTCGAAAGTAATGTATTAACCATGGGCAGCTATAATTCAGCAAGAAAAAACAAGAGATGGTTACCATTTGACATTTAAATTTATTTTTTTGAAAAATGTAAAGGGTTGGTCTTTCTATGTTGCTATTGGTCACCAATCTTAAATCTCTTTAAAACCACCTAGAGTCCAAGTATTTTACATTTGGGTTCTAAGAGCATCACCAATGCATATTGGCCCTTAGCTAACAAGCTCACATGATATCCATTTTACATAATGTGTATATACATATATATATATATATATATATATATATATATATATATATATATATATATATATATATATATATTTTGTCTCCAATCATGTCTCATCCTTAATAAATATTTAGCCAATCTCTTGCTCATTTGCTATATGATAAGTGCATATTTTTGCATATTTTTATTGCCTATTTATTGTTTGAATTCGTATTTTAATAAATTATTTTGTTGCATTTCAGGAAAAATTCGAGAAAACTGAAGAAATGGCAAAATAAAGAAATAAATGACAAAAGAAGAAAAAGAAGGACCAAAACAAGAAGAAAAGGAAAAGCAAGGGGTGGTGGTGCATATTTTTACCAAACAACTTGGATGGCCAAGATTTAGCCAACACTAAACTAAATCAAGGGCCAAGATTCACCCACACCTACCTAAAACCCTAAAATTTTCCTATAAATAGGCTTCATTTCTTCTCTTGTAAAGACACCAATTACCTTATATACTAGAATTATGTTGTAGTAGTTCATCTCCAAAACTTGTAGTTGTAATTTTCTATTTTTCTTGTAAACACTTTTTATTTTTATGCAATTTCAAGTTTCAGTTTAACTCTTACATCCCTCATTCATTTTATTTTCCTTGTTCTTTATTTTGTTATTTTCGTAAATTCTCGGGTGGATAAAATAGCAACGCTAACCACACGGGATTGAAAGTATCGATTTGAAGAATTTGTTTTCGTAGTTTAATTTCCGTTTTAATATTAGTTACGCCCCTTTAAATTTCCATTTTATTGTGGGTTATTTATTTTTAACCTTTAGGATCTCAAATATATCTAATCTCATTTTCTTAGTTTTATGCTCTTTCATTACAAGTAGTTAAATATTTAAAAAAAAACTGCATAAATATTAAATTTTAGTGTAATAATGGTTTTCATTTCTAGTTTTATTCGAAGCTTTCCATATCTTTTCCTCTGTTTTCCTTTCGTTAATTCACACAGACCCAGAACTAAACCCCTCTCTCCCCTCTTCCTTCTTCCCCCCTTCTAATCCCCAGCTCTCTATTCTCGACTAAATCGAATCACACCACCATCTCCTTCTTCTTTGAATCTCACACAATCGCAAATCTATCCCCTCTCCAATCTCTACTCACTGGTCTAATCTCTCTCCCTATCTCGCTGAAATCACTCTCTCTCTCTTTCACCACAATCGTAACTCATTCCCCGGTCTCTCTGCTTCATTTTAATCTCCTCTGTGTGATTCCGTACTCTCATTTTATCCCTCTAACCCTTTCCGCTCTTCTCCCCACAAACTCTGTAACCCCCCTGTTTTGTATCGCAAACCCACGACTTTCCCTCCTCATTTTTCTGCGATTGCAATCCTTTTTTTTCCCGTAAATTGTTAAAGCTGAGTTCGTAAATTGTTAAAGCGGATTTTAATCGAGTTTGTTGTTTATTTACCGTGTTTATGTACTGATTTCAGTCTAAGATTTCGGAGCGTGTTATAATGCTGAGTTTCTGATGCAGAGATTGTGATGTTTTGTTTTTGAGTTTTGCTTTGATGCTTGTCGAGTTTGTTGTACCGAGTTTACGTTGTTCGAGTTGAATTCATTGAGTCCCAGTTGATGTGTAATGTATTGTTGTGTTGAATGATTTATTAAATTTTCTTGTTCGATTAAATTTTCTTTAATTCTGTTTGGTTGAGTTAATTACTGGACTTTGAGCTTGTATTCCGAGATTTTGTAATTCTGAGTTAGTTCTGAATTCTGGTTTTGCCGCATTGCTGTCTCGGTTTGTAGTATTATTTGAGTGTCGACCTTGATGGTTTTGAGCCAGTTTTGTTCTAAGTTTTAGCAGTCTTTTGAATCATTGTTGCTTTCGATATGTTGTGCGAAATAGAGTTGTTGTGTTACACTGAGTTGTTCGGTTGTGTCGAGTTTTGAGTCGAGTTCTTGAATTAAGATGCTGGTTTTTGGTTTTGTTCGTCAACTGAATTTATGAGTTTTATCTTAGTTTTCTGCGATGTGTAGTCTGACAGAAATAGTTGTTGTTCTGAGTTTTTAAACTTGTTTTCATTACTTATTTGTTTGCTATAAATCGTTTATTTTTAAATTCACAAAAAGAAATAAAAGTTTTAATTACGGTTTTAGAATAAAAATTTTAATTCGAATATAGAATTGTTTAGAATAATTTAGAAAAATTTAAGTTTAAATTCTCTTATTTTCTTGTAGTAACTAAATTAGTTAAATCAAAAAATTTTCAAAACCCAAGTTTAATTTGACTTTAGAATTTTTAGAGTGATTAATTTTTTCTTCAATTTTAATTAAATTAATCTAGAAATAGAAAAATAGATTAATTCTCTTTTAAATAAAAATTGATTTTAGTTTAGGAATAGAATAATTATTTAATTTTCTTTTGAAAATAGTTTAAATTTTATTATAGGAAATAAATAGTAAAAATCCAAATTCTCAAAATCTACTTGTTCTAATTTGATTAAATTAATTATTAAGGATCGCGAATAAAATTAGTCCCTATGGATCGAATCTTAAAATAGTAAAACGACTGAATTGTGTGCTTGCAATTTAAATCTCCTATTTTTAGCACATCAAGTTTTTGGCACCGCTGCCGGGGAATTAATTATTTTTCACACCTTAATATTTAATTTTTCGGATTAGTTTTATTTCTTGCCTTAATTTTTTTATTTCGTCATTTGTAGGAAAGTGTGAAATTTCGGAACTCTTCTCTCGGAGCGTGGAAAAATTGGAATTTCTGGAAGCGTGCTTCGGTAACCCGTATCTCACTCTTTTCATCTTTTTATTTTTTAGAAAATCACAAAAAAATAAAAAAAAATAAAAATTAATTAGTAATTACATAATTGTTGCATCATGCATTTAATCACTTAGGGCACATCATCTAGATTTTTATTTTCTTGCTTTTAATTTTTCGTACCTTATAAATTGTGGTGATTGCTGGAGGACCCAAAGGTACGTTAAATTTCTTCTTTCTTTTAGTTAAAACACATAGTGTAAGCATCCATAATTGTTTATAGTTTTGTATACATATCATTATTTGTTGCATTAATTAGACCTTTGCCCCTAGGATTTCACGTTCAATTAGAAAGGTGCCTAAAAATAAACGTAATTAAGACTTATTCACGACCTTCAGTGTCTAAGGTTCGCCTGGCTGTTAAGATTCGGTGTCTAAGTGACGAGTTTGGCCTCTTGGCAATGCCTGCTCTAATCTGGCCGAATCGGTCTGAATAATTCTTAATTTACGGAATTTTTAGTGTGTCTTAACGTTATTTAGGGAACCTGGGTTAGATCTTTCTTTTGATTTTTCACCCTTTATTTTGTGTGCTTAATTTTTCGAAAATTATTTACTAAGTGTTTTCTTCTTGTTCATGCGCACTACTTGGGTTAGAGATAATTCTGCTAGGTTAGTGAGACCAATTGAGTGTTCATCCTCTTCATAATCCGAACCCGTAGATATTCTTGACCCCGTAGTAACCATGGCAGTTTCGTTAAAGGATCGTTGTTACCCCACCAGATCAGCCCAACCTTCTTGCATCACCCTACCTCCCGTAAGTGCTAACAATTTCGAAATCAAAGGTCATCAAATTAGTATGTTACCTAATTTTCGCGGGAGTGACGGTGAGGATCATTATCTTTTTTCTACATGAATTCGAGGAAGTTTGCGCTTTACAAAAACTCCAACAACTTTCCGAGGACTCCATACGACTTAGACTAATCAACTTCGCTCTAAAAGATCATGCAAAAAAATGGTTGTATAGTCTACCTGTCAATTCGATTTCCACGTGGCAGGGTTTCGTAGTCATTTTTCTAAAAAAATTCTTTCCAAGCCATAAGACTACGAAACTCACTAATGAGATTAATCAATTTTGTCAAAAACTCAACGAACCATTTTGGACGTGTTTTGACCGCTTTAAAAATCTTTTATCCCAATGTCCCCACCACGGAATCGAAAAATGGAGGCTCTGTAAGATTGTGTACGAGGCCTTAGATGGTTCAACAACTGCATTGTTGGAATCTATGTGCCAAGGGAAATTTATGGAAAAGGACGAGGACGAGGGATGGGAATTTTTCGAAGAGTTCGTGGAAAAGACTATGCTGTGGGAATCAACTAGGGAGCCCACTCGAGAGCCCGAGAAATCAAACGATTCAATAGCTACCATGCATCAAAGAGGGCTACATCAAGTTGGTAACTCTATCGCGACCGAGGCTAAATTAGCCACTCTTACTCGACGTTTAGAAGCCTTAGAAACCAACGGGTCCCCCTACCAAGTATCCATATGCTCAAATTTTAACTCAACCAATCAAGGGATAGAAAATCCTCAAGACTTTCAACAAGTCAATGCGATGTTCCAATCGGGTCCTCGAAATGATCCTTATGCTCCTACTTATAACCCCGGTTGGAAAAATCACCCGAACTTTTCTTGGAATCAAGGTCAAGGTCAACAATCTCACCCCGCACAATTCCAAAATCAACCTCCTTCGTTCCAAAATTTCCAATCTAAACCGCCAGTTTTTCATAAACCTCACGCTAATTCTTTCTCCCCTCAAAATCATGCTCCTTATCCAACTCAAGCTCCTTCCCACCCTCCCGGTTTTTCTGAGTCGGATAAGCGACTTACATCGTTGGAGAAAAGTCTTGATGCGCTTCTCAAATCCACCACTAATTTGGCTCAATCGCAACAAACTTTCATGCAAACCATGACTCAAGATAGGCAGATCTTAAATGCTAGCACCCAAGACATATCTAAGTTAGAGGTTCAAGTAAGCCAATTAGCTAATGCCATCCATGAGCGTGAGAAGAATAAGTTTCCAAGTCAGCCCGAGGTCAACCCTAAGTTTCCTATTAATCAAAGACCTCCTCACAATATGCATGCTGTCATTTCCCTAAGATCCGGAAAGCATGTTAATAATCGAGTAGGAGTCGAGTCCCCCGAAGAGGAAGAAGAAGAATCAAACGTTACACCGACACCTATTCTCCATTTTATTGTGGGTTATTTAATTTTAACCTTTAGGATCTCTAATATTTCTAATGTCATTTTCTTAGTTTTATGCTCTTTCATTACAAGTAGTTAAATATTTAAAAAAAAAACTGCATAAATATTAAATTTTAGTGTGATAATTGTTTTCATTTTCTAGTTTTATTCGAAGCTTTCCATATCTTTTCCTCTATTTTCCTTTCGTTAATTCACACAGACCCAGAACTAAACCCCTCTCTCCCCTCTTCCTTCTTCCCCCCTTCTAATCCCCAGCTCTCTATTCTCGATTAAATCGAATCACACCACCATCTCCTTCTTTGAATCTCGCACAATCGCAAATCTCACCCCTCTCCAATCTCTCCTCTCTGGTCTAATCTCTCTCCCTATCTGGCTGAAATCACTCTCTCTCTCTTTCACCACAATCGCAACTCTCTCCCCGGTCTCTCTGCTTCATTTTAATCTCCTCTATGTGATTCCGTACTCTCGTTTTATCCCTCTAAATACAAAACCCTTTCCGCTCTTCTCCCCACAAACACTGTAACCCCCCTGTTTTGTGTCGCAAACCCACGACTTTCCCTCTTCATTTTTTTGCGATTGCAATCCTTTTTTTTCCGCGTAAATTGTTAAAGCTGAGTTTGTGAATTGTGAGCTTACCGAGTTCTGTATTGTGCGGATTTCAATCGAGTTTGTTGTTTATTTACCTTGTTTATGTACTGAGTTCAGTCTAAGATTTCAGAGCGTGTTATAATGCTGAGTTTCTGATGCAGAGATTGTGATGTTTTGTTTTTGAGTTTTGCTTTGATGCTTGTCGAGTTTGTTGTACCGAGTTTACGTTGTTTGAGTTGAATTCATTGAGTCCCAGTTGATGTGTAATGTATTGTTACGACCAAACTCAACACGCAAGTGCACGTGATCTCAAGTAATATAGATAGCAAATAAGATTCGTTCCTACAGGGACTCGTTGTATTGTCTAGTTAATTAACTCACCAATGTATGATTATTATTCGATGCTACGACAAATTAATAATTGGATTTTTGTTATCACTACAATTTACTCTAAGATTTATAACTAATTATCAACTACTTGAACTAAGAATTATATCGAATTACTTATGCGAAATAAAACATGGGATTTTAACTTCATTAAACAATCCATCTATAGTCTCCACTTCTCTAGCCTTTTCATGTGATTTGTTAATACCTGATCGAATACACAAAACTGATATAAGCCAACTTTCGTTGCACATATACCATCCTAAATAATATCCACAATAAAGATAGAAATCACTTAGTCTCCCAATTATGCCTAATCTCCATATGTCTATAAAAATTGAAACATAATGGTTAAAGTACAAGCATTCAATGGATCACATAGTCGTCATAAAACGGTTAGAGTTACGACACTAATTACGAATGATATTCTCACGCATAAACCTATGCTAGCATGGCAAGTTCTAAACTCTTAGATCCACTTTCGCTTCAATAAGAATTAACACACAATTACAGAAGTTAGCTATTCTCCTATAAAGAATTAAATCAGCCATGATAGGATATCACATCAATCACACTATAGGCATCGAGAAGATTTAACAAATAAACTTCATGAATAAATCCGCTAAAACCCCATGACAACGAATTAGTTCATAATCAAACTAATCGTCACCATGGGTCCCAATGTAAACAGGATAGAAGAAAACAAATAATGATTTAAATAAATAACAAGGGTTCTAAAGAATACACCCAAACCAAGCATCCACAAACTAGGAAGAATACAAGAATAATTTGAAAACTATCTTCTTCCTCGCTTCTTCGTGCTTCAAAACTCCGTAATTACAATACGTGGTCAGACTCCCCTTATTCTAGGATTTTTCTTCCTTTATATAGGCCTCCAGGTGCAAGAAATTCGAAAGGAATTTTATTTTGGACTTTATCTCGAAAAATCAGAAAAACAGGATTTTCCCTTCAAACGAGCCGGCGCTGCCGCGCCATCCAAGAGCTACAGCACGGCGCTGCCGCGCCACATACTTCACTCAGCGCTGCCGCGCCACGTTTGTACAGGAACACGGCACTACCGCGCCCTATCTTCTGCTCAGCAACTGGATTTTTTACTTATTTCTTCATTACAACTCCGATTTGCTCTCCGATTGCTTCGCTGCATTCCTTGAACACCTGTAATTAGCATTACTGCACAATACCATTAAAAGAGATCAAAAATACCACAACTCGAGTACAAACATTCGTTTTAAGCCAAATGGAAACGTTTTTAGTGAATAAAATACTCACTCATCACACCCCCAAACTTAAACCGATGCTTGTCCTCAAGCATAAACAGACAAAACATGTACAACTAACTAATACCACTTCCGTAGGTGATCATGGTTGCATTTGGCATATCCAACAAGCCCTTTAAACCCCTAGGCAGCCCTAGTGGACGAGTATGGTCTCGTGAGGGCCTATAGTGAATGTACCCACAAAATTCGATCTATAATGCAACTAACAATGCAACTAACTATATGTATGCAACTACATGAAAAAAATGCAAGGATCCCCTTTAAACTCACCAAAACCAACTAACAAGCAACTATCTCAAAGAATGCAACAAATCCAAATAGAGCTCGACTAAGCCCCCGTATACTAACAATGCATGAACAGAAACGTGCGTGTGTGCGCGATGCTCATCAGAAATACTCCCAAACTAGGTCAAAAATCATACATGCTTTCAGTCAGGACAATCACAGGTTTATAACTAGAATAGACTGTAGACACTTCATAGCCTAGGAACACCTCCACCCTCATCCAAGGTAGAGAGAAACTCATGCTTTATTACTATGACACATAATACTATATACAATACACATGCTTATTTAACCGTGCAATGAATGAGACCCCTAAAGGCTTATACAATAATACTCATGTAACGAGTGTTGGGTCAGTGGATCCCAGACTATAAAAGCCTTAGGTCACTAGGACTAAGTCCCCTCAGACTTAATTACTCGAGTATTAAAGAGCTCACTCTGGTTAATTTTGCATTTCACAATTGACACTTTTTTTTTCTTTTTTTCTGTTTTTTTTCTGATTTTTTTCCTTCTTTTTTTTTTTTTTTACATACAATCTGGAATGAGCCTTTCTCATTTCCAACCCTAGACTACTCATATAAATATGAGCCGGCTACTAGCCATTTGACACCTAGTCATTATTAACAAATATTTACAACTAGCATGAAATCCCTGGTTTCCCCCAAACTTAGATTTTAGTGCTCCTACACTATCAAGGGAATAACGAAAATTCTAACTATAATCAAGCGATTAAATCTCTAAACATCCAACAAGCATGACCCTAGCCTAGCCCAAAAGCACCCAATGAGTTTGTGTAAAAGTTTTGTTCCTGAACACGCAAGTCAATTTCATAGGCACTATAAGTCAACCCTCTACTCATCATCATCACACTCAATTAGACACCTACCTACCAGTCAGAATTAGCAAGTTCTATGGGATCATGAAAATGCATGCCATGCTCATGCAACTATATGAACATACATATCACTATAACAGAATGTCCTATATGGCATACATAAAAAAAACAAAATGCTCTAACTAACATGCAAAAATGCTAACATACAAATATGCTTCTAACATGCACACATAAAAATATACAAATGCACCTTGTATCCCCACCCCCAACTTAAAAATTTTCAATGCCCCCATTGAAAGTAAGAATAACAAGTGTGCAAGGCATACCTCCTCGTCGTCCGAACCCTCCCATCGGGAGTGTCCGGTGGCGGATAGACAGCGCCAGCTCCAAAGGACGGAAAAGTCACGTCCACTCCACTCGCACGAAAAGCCGTGCCCAACGCCTGTGCAAACTGACTAAAATCTGCTGCAAAACCTGCCTGCATATCGTGCACCGCATCGATACGCCTCGTCAAACGCCTATACTGTCTCTGAGTAATAAAAGAACCTCCTTCCTGAGGTTCCTGCTGCTGCTGCTGCTGCTGTTGCTGTACTACATAACCAAGACCCCACCAGTCCGGCTCACCACCATTCCACTCAACCAACCTCCGAATACTCTGATGATCCAGCGCCTCCTGTGGCTGCTGCACAA
The DNA here is from genome assembly GCA_036435485.1 of Saposhnikovia divaricata. NCBI lineage: Eukaryota > Viridiplantae > Streptophyta > Magnoliopsida > Apiales > Apiaceae > Saposhnikovia > Saposhnikovia divaricata. The sequence goes on along the minus strand of CM071594.1, from coordinate 127,291,313 downwards.
CCTCCTCTGCTGACCAACGAGCACCACAATCTCTAGCCAACCTAACAATGATCGACCCATAAGGCATCGCTGCAGTGGTACTACCTTGCATAAAATGCATCATCCCCTGATGGATCAAACTGCCCACATCCACATATTCTCTGCTGCAGATAGCATACAACAGGATAGCCCTCTCAACTGTGACCTCATTCGAATGCCTCGTAGGGATGAGATTGGCACAAATGAACAAGTGCCAAGTACGCCCATATCTGTTCAGAGCCGTCGACAAAAACGAAGTAGGCTCAGTAGTGCCTCTCCTCAAACGCCACTCTGTACCAGGCACACACAATCGCTGAATAACCATCTGAAGATCCACAACATCCCGAGTCTTCCCCGACCAATCCTCTTGACCCCTCTTAGGAGCCGGAAGCCCAAGAACACGACGAATAGCAGGAGGCTGATAATCCATACGGAACCCATGAACCTGGCTAATCCCATTCCTCTCCACACTAGCGTTCGCATAGAACTCGCGAACCACAGTCATCGGAACAGGCTCCGGAACCTCAAAGATCTGCTCCCAACGCCTCTCCAGAATATTCTCCAACATGTTCCAATCCGCTGCATTAGGCAAAAGACCCCTCTCACGAGCAATAGGGCGCCCCAACAACTGATTATACTCATCAAGAGCCCCGTTATTAATAAACTGAGGTCCACCATTGCCTCCCTCAGAATCAGATGAAGATGAAGAACGAGGGTTCCTCCTATCAGTCCCACTACCCCGAGCACCCTCACTACCACCACCAATAACCCTTTGTCACTTGGAAGCCATTGATTTGATTAGAAGAGTGGTTAGAGTGTTTAAAGTGTTTAGAGAATTTTGAGATCTGTAAGTGTGTATGTATAGGTAGGGTTGTGTAATGGTGTGTATATATAGGAGATAGTAGGGTTAGTGGGGTTAAGTTGTGGGCTTGGGTCGTGGGTCTCATAATAACAACCAACAAATTCTCTTTTTTTTTTTTTTCAAATTTTGCTGAAAAAAAATTTTCTGGACAGCCGTTGCGGCGCAGCCGCGCCAGGAATGCACCGTGGAACGGCGCTGCCGCGCCATACCTTCTGTTTCAAAATTTTTTTTTAACAACAATTCACGTGGTTTGCCTCCCACGAAGCGCTCTTTTCACGTCATTAGCTTAACGCAGCTCCATCTCCTTACGTTGCGCAAATTAGAACCGCAGTCTCAACTTCTCGATTCAACTTCTCTCCAAAATATGGCTTTAACCGCTGACCATTCACCTTGAACGACTGTTCCGGTAACTTGTCAAAAATCTCCACTGCCCCATGCTGAAAAACAGTTTTGACTGTGAATGGACCTGACCAACGTGACTTCAACTTCCCAGGAAATAATCGAAGTCGAGAGTTGAACAACAACACCAACTGCCCAGGCACAAACGTCTTAAGAACCAACGACGATCATGCCACCTTTTTACTTTCTCTTTGTATAGCTTGTTGTTCTCATAAGCCTGCAATCAAAACTCGTCCATTTCGTTCAACTGAACCATACGCTTTTCACCTGCTGCTGTAAGATCAAAATTCAGCTTCTTCAATGCCCAATAAGCCTTGTGTTCTAACTCAGCTGGAAGATGGCATGCTTTTCCATACACTAGCTGAAATGGTGACATTCCCAAAGGTGTTTTATAAGCTGTCCGATAAGCCCACACCGCTTCATCAAGCTTCAACACCCAATCCTTCCTAGAAGGACTAACTACCTTCTCAAGAATCCGTTTAATTTCCCGATTAGACACTTCGGCTTGCCCATTGGTTTGAGGATGATAAGCTGTAGCAACTCGATGATTGATGTTGTAGCGCGCCATAAGAGATGTAAACTTTCGATTGCAAAAATGCGTACCTTCATCACTGATGATCACCCGTGGAGTGCCAAACCGAGTAAAAATATTCTTGTGAAGAAAATTGAGTACCACCTTAGCATCATTCGTGGGAAGTGCTTTTACCTCCACCCATTTAGACACATAGTCCACAGGTACAAGAATATACTGATTACCACATGATGGAATGAACGGTCCCATGAAGTCGATTCCCTACACGTCGAAGATCTCTACCTCCAACATGACATTCAGAGGCATCTCGTCCCTACGAGAAATATTACCAACTCGTTGACATCGATCACTTCGCAACACAAACTGATGAGCATCCTTGAATAGAGTCGGCCAAAAGAAACCCCCTTGAAGAATACGTGTGGCTGTCTTCTCACCCGCATAGTGGCTGTAAGAACCCCAAATTTTGGATATAATTAAAACTTTTTATTAAGTAATGATAAAATGAGGAACAATGATTCCGACAACAAGGTCACCAGCTCTAATGAATGGTGGTTTCAAAGAACAATGATTGTAATGAATGGATATTGCTTTGGACAATGATCCTGATGCATTGGTATATTGTCAGAATAGAGTAATTCGATGGTTGAGGACCTAGATAAGAATAATCTACCATCCAGGAAGGAGCTAATGGATCCTTGAAGGGAAATGAGTACGTGTATAGTGTTTCCCATATGTGCATAGTATTTCCCGTACGTGCATAGTATTTCCCGTACGCGCATAGTGTTTCCCGTACGTGCATAGTGTTTCCTGTACGTGCATAGTAATTTGGTGGATGAATAGTGATTTTGTAAGTTGGAAAACTTTTCACGCCACCCTATGTACGGGACGTGATATGGATGTTTCGAAGTCATATTAGTAATACGCGGAGGAAATAAATGAATGTAGAGACGATCGGAATTCAGAAATTCCAAATTCTTTTCGGTATAATATTTGACCGGACAGTGGATTAAATATTATTATAATCCAAGAATTGAGATATTAACTTTGAGGATTTGATATTTTGGGATGTTATTATATTTGATTTAAGAATGAAGGTAGGAAACCACTGAGGAGTGGTTATGGCTACAATGTAATAATTGATATTTGGAAAGAATGAATGGAATTCGACTTTATTATTTCTATGTCTTGAAGAATGCTAAAGGGTAACAACATAGGTAAGAATAATCTATCTTCTAAGGGAATAAGATATGGCAATTTCAAGCAGGAGAATATTCTCATGTCATCCAGATCGGTAACGATTAATCCAGTAGTTCCGTAAAAAGGATAAGGAACGATCGAAAGAGAATACGGACAATTGTACCACCCTAAGAGAACAAGTAAAGAATACAGAATGAATAGTGTTTTGGTGGGAGTATATAATAATATGAGATGACACTATATAGAAGCATTCGGAACGGATTTCCGAGTTCGTATTAGTGATCCAGGGGGAAAATAAGTGTATGTAAAAGCTGTCGGATTCTGAAAAACCGCACTTTTATTTTCTCCGAGAGTTCCCTGGACACTGATAGCCTTAAGTATTTAACGAATGGATTTAAGGAATATAAATTGTAAAGTTAGAATGAAAGATGGAGAATGAAAGTATTAATATTAAAAAGGATTCCCGGTAAACCCTAATTAGAAATCCGTGAAATATTCCTACGAACGATCAATGAACTGAGCAATAACCGGACAAAGAGACAAGCAGAGGGCCAAGAGGTATGATGAGCTAGTGGAAGGTGACATAATCACTTATGCAAGATAAGATCAAAGAGACCAAGCTAGTTACAAAGCTAACTAGCAATCTTAGCAATCAAACCAAGTACTTAGCATGCTTTCTCATCCTACCACACCAAATTAAACACTTGTCCACCAAGATGATGTATGCCATGACCTAGTACCTTTAATAAAGCAACTTTATGTTAGATATTTTCCTAATAATGCAAGAGAGAAAGCAACCAAGGCAAAGAACACAAACTCTCTCAAGAATAAGCCATTCGGCTATTTCCTTAATTCAAAATCCAAAGTCCAAGCTCCCACCATCATTTGATCTTGTAATTTTTAAGGTGAGTTCTATATTTCAAGAAAGTAATCTCCTAGAAATTTCAAGTTCAAACTCCATGTTTTCCATTTTCAAAGAAATCATCAAAGACTAGGGTGAATAGTGATTTTCAAGAACAACTCTTGATTTTCTTGATTTCTAGGATGATCTAAGCTTGGTTATGGGTATACAAGGACTATGCAAAGCTTAGCAAGGTCTTTACACACTCCAAGGAAGGTATAAAGCTCTTGAAACCCTAACCCTTGTTTGAGATTTAAGCATGTTTATGATAGTTATAACTTAGTTATGGTTATGTTAAGATTATAAGCATGATTATGTATGGATTTTGGATTAATGATGTAAATAGCTAGATGAACGGAAAGGCATTGCTTGGCCTCAGTTCATGTATATAAGTCATGTATATGTTGTTTGGGTTGGATACTATGTTTATGGGAAGATTCGAAATTGGTAGATATTCGATTTACAGCCGTTATAATGCCCGATTTTACAATACCATGTTTTGTATGCCATTTTCCATGTCGATCCCCTACTTCCCAGAGACCTTATCTGCCATGATAGGATAGGTAATGTTCTAAGCTTTGTTTTGATATAAAGATCACGTGAAACGGACTTACGGTTTAGGATTTATGACCAAATTACTAAAAGTAGTTCGAATCCGTAAACGAAAGTTCGTAACTGTAATTGAACCCTCGTAAACTATGTAACGTCATGGAGAATCTTGGTAAATAAATACTAGAGGTAAAAAGGAGGGTGTGAAAGAAAACCGTATGTCAAAAGGATCATTTTTCGATTTATTAAAAATGTTCGAGTCGAGGTTAAACGCGAACGAACCCCTAAAAGACGACTCTTTTATAACTTCGGTAAAACACTTAGAAAACGGGCGATAAAACTCGGAGTATAATATTGGTTCGTAACGATCGACCTTAGAACTCGTATGACTTAAGTATATCCCAAGTATAAGTACAGTGACATGTCGTATTAACGAACGAATGTCGGGTCGGATCAGTGATAAAAAGGAATCCACTAGAAGGGATATAACGAGATAACTCGAGAACGTGTTTCGATTTAAGTACAACTTAACTTTTAATATGTTAAATGATTAATCCCGAATGTCTTGGCTATTTATAGATCACCAAGCTGAACCGGGACCCGCTACCACTACCCCTTACCGTACCCGACTACCAGGCAAGTTTCAATTCCCTTCTTTTAGGCTGTTGTTGTGACTGAATAATATATATATGATTGCTGATATACATATGCCATTGCATGCATGCCTACTTTCAAGTTGAATTGATATACTTGTTCCCTGAATGTTATTGTTGGCTTATAAGCTAGATAGTTATATATCAGTTATAAGCCGGTTATTGTAAGACCCTCATAGAATGGCGTATATATCTTATTAATCAGAAATAGACCGGGAGTCAATATTCCTTGATATATCGAGAATACCTCGGAGGAAAATATTTAAGTAAATATTTTCTATTATTTGGGCGACGAATATTATTTTAATATTCGTTCGAGACTAATTATTTTAACGATCCTTACTTCAAATAATTATTTGAACGTAACTATTCAACGAATAATATTTCTCAATATTCATTCAGAGTCGAATTGATTATCGACTATTATTTCGAATCTTCTTCTAAAGATGAGACTATTAAATGAATATTATTTGGATATTCTTTTAGAATATTATTTTATTAAATAAATATTACTTTTGAATATTCATTTAAGATATTAAATACATGATGAATATTATTTTAATATTCATCTAAAGCTTGATTTAATTATCGAATATTATCTCGAATATTCCTTAAGGCTTGGATTACTAAATGAATATTACTTGATATTCATTTAGGATATTATTCATTAAATGAATATTACTTTTGAATATTCATTTAAATTCCTAATTAATTATGAATATTACCTTAAATATTCTTTTCAGGTCTTATTAATTTATGAATATTGTTTTGAATATTCATTTAAATATTTATTTATTCAATAAATATTCTCCTGATATTTCTTCAGGGATTATTTTGAGAAATACTCTGATTTAAGATATTCTTTCATATTCCTAAAGATTCTGTAAAATATTTTAATTCAATAAATATTCTCTGAATATTTATTCCATACTTAGAATAATCTCGATAAGGTTAATCTTCTTCGATTATTACAGAAAATATTTCGAAGTCATATTATTATTAATCTTATATCAAGAAAGGTTCTCAGACATCATTCTTCTTTGAGTCTATCTCCTTAATAATAAGGGAACCTTACTTGGAAAATGTTATTTATCTTGTCGACTTCCCGGTCATAAAGTATTCCCTTCACTCGCAACTCGGGTGCTGTTGACTTATTAAGTCGTTGCTTACCTTCTCATCTTTCGAGGGGTAAGATTACTGGAACAAGTTGATATCCGTTACCAAGTAATAGCTTTGGAGTTATTGGTAAATTTTCCTTTCCAACTAGATACGACTACTTTGTGGAGTCTAATCAACAAGTATTATACTTGGGGAAAGGGGGACGAACGTTACATTCAGAATCATGAATTCTATTTGAACTAGGAGTCGTGTAAGAGGCCGAGTAGCGCCGGTCCATCCCCTTTGGCCCAACCGTTGGCCGGGGAGAGCTAGTAAAGCGGTATACAAGTAAAGCCGTCAGTTCTTCCTTCTACCGGTAGTAAATCTCAATTGAGCTGTACGATCTCGACTGATCATCAAGATTGGAACAGCGGGCGCGGTGAATACTCCATCATTGGTTCATCATCCAAATTTATTTATTTCCTGCAACATGATTACTGTTGGCAGAGTTGGAAAAGTGTCATAACTGGAATTGCAACCTTTTCTTGCAAGTTCCTCTTCTTAATAACAATAAGAACATCTCGCTTACTTTGATGTAGCAGATATTTCTACAAACAAATACTTTAAGTTACCTTGTAACTTCATCGTTCATATTATACTGGCATCATTTCCGTAAATGCATGGCATATGGTTTGAAAGATACTTTTGAACTGTTATACATTATCGTTCAGTTATATATTATTGTTGGTGAGCTATTGCTCACCCTTGCTTTATTATTATATCACAACAACAGCTAGACCAGATGACTCGCACAAGGCGCACTCGACGCGGGCGAGGACGATGAGACTACCAGAGCTGAAGAAGAAGCTATTGGTAGGGTATATTTATTCTTTCAAGTACCAAAAATATGGTCTAGTATGACTTATGTAAATGGATGGCAAAGAGTATGTATTTATATTGAAATTCTTTTGGATTGTAAGAACTCATAATGCGATTAATAAAAATTTGATTGTTACTCTAATTTCATCTCTGGGACTATAACGGGTGTGTTTTATATTGTTGTGTTGGGTTATAGAGACGTAATTTATTTGATGTTAAGGAAAGTTCAATTGTTGTGGACATAATTGGAAACCGTAACCACCGGATCCCGGACCCCGGATCTGGGGGTGTTACAGAAGTGGTATCAGAGCGTACGTTATAAACCCCAGAGATGAGGTGACGTTAAAACAATAAATTCAATAAGATAATAAGAACTCTTGCCAAGTTCATAGTCGGACTACTTAATGTAGTGATGACATATAAAACCCTTATGGGAACTCGTAAGTATCATGATAGTAACTTAGCTCGATATTGTATCGACGAGTAAGGCGACAGACCTTGAGGCATACAAGCAGCAGCGCGATGATGCTTTATATGCTGAAGATCAGCGGGTAATTCGATAGAGTACCCTACTCAAGACCCGGAAGAGGTTCCAGCAGATAAAGAAAATCCTGTTAGGATAAGGAGCTTACCCTTGAGGAATGAGGGTTGCAGCCAGAAAAACTGTGATGATTAAAGTATAGTGCTCAGAAAAGGGAGCATAAAGAACTGAGTTATTAGCAAGAGAACTGAAGATTCATGTTGGATTCATAGCCGGACTACCAGATGTAGTACCAGCAAGAAAGAAGGATTGGAAGAATTACTTGAGATCTTATACGGAAATAGATGAGAATCCTTAGAGATTTTCATCTTAGCAAAGAAAGAGCTAGAGGGATGTATGATTATCAAAGACAGCGATATAGGACGAGGAGCAGAGTCCCTAGGAATAGTTGAGAATGAGGCAGTAAGTGCCATATCATGTGATAAATGAATCAGTATGAATATTGTCAGTAATAATTCACCACGAGAAGGCAGATGTCATAGGTTATAATTTACGAAACCAAAGTGAGGTTAATGAGGTGGTTTTATTCAGGGAAATGTTCATGAATGAATCAGTAGAAAGTAAAGACATTGGGAAGTGACAACATGATTGGGTAAAGTTATATAAGGAAGTAGTAAGCAAGACAATGATCTCAGAACCTACCGGAAGATAAGACAAGTGAGTCAAGATGAACTCGTAATGAGACTACTGCCAGAGACTGAGTATAGAGTTAATTCAACTCAGTTAAATGATGAACCAGAAACGTTAGATGCATGTGATTCAGAGGAATATTAAATTCCTTCTTCTCTTTGAATGGATTATAGTAGTTACCTTAAGTTTACTCCGACGCGGAATTATAATAGATCAAGTAATACGATCAGCAGTTAAAGAGAAAAATTTGAGAAAATCTTACTGGAGCTAAAAGGTGAAATTGGTAATGACCAAGAGCTGGCATTGCTTAATGGAAAAAGGAGACTTTGTGCTTCCAATGACGCTTCGCATAAAGGGTTAGGTAGACCGACATTTGGTAGTATTGAATATCAGGACGTTGTGACAGGTTTCAGTTTGAAACTATTGATTCCCTTCTAAGGGATGGATATAATTGATTCCTCTCCAGTGGGTAAACTTCCAATTTGATGATGATTATTTCGTTAACTATGACTGGTTATGATTCCACCTGCTTGGAGGTTCATAGAACTATTCTTCAGGTTTCGAAACTGGTCTCCTTAATGTTACCAGTAGGTGGGTAGATTGATCAAAATTTCCCTGAGTCTGGAAAGGAATTCGGTGAATTTTGGCAAACCTTGTCTTTCTGATTATCAGAGAATGTCATGGAAGAGAGTAAAAATTGGAGCAAACCCTGTGATTTTGGGTAAGGATGCTGTAAAATGGGTCAGTAAACGGACCCTGAGCATTACAATCGACGGTAGTGATAAAATGATGAAGTGAGATTGGACGAAAATAGGAAATGTAAGTAAGAAACCAGCCGGACTGAGAAATTTCAGGATTGAATTAAATGAAAAGGATGTTATGCTAGGAATGGTAAGCTTGTGTGGCACGCAGGATTGATAAGAATAGTTGAAAAGATAAAAGTGGAGGAAAGGTGACCGGAGACGGTGCCGAGTAGTCGATTAAGACTTATATGGAGTAAGGTTTTGGAAAGGTATCAAAGAAGAAGGCACTATGCCGACAATTGCTAGAAAAGTAATGCTATTAGCCAACCCCTAAAATCATATATTTTTATGTGTGGCCAGTTGAGGCCAAGTCACAACGGACTATAAAGTGACTAGACCAGCAATGAAAAGACAAAGCAGGGTTGCTTCTAAGAAAGCACCGACTGCAAGGGCTTCTGATATAAAGGAAACATTAATGAGATCGTTTGAATCTTCTGCCGAACAACCCATGTTTTGATTGGGAATTCACTAGACCTTTTTGGGATGGGGTCACCCGTACTAAAGTGACTCATGTGTATATGGTTGTCCAAGATTTCGAGTAAAATGGAAGTATAGTGACTTGAGATGTATGATGTTAGGGTATCATGAATACCATGAATATATTATGACGGAGGAAAGTAAACAATGAAGGTATATGAAGAGGGTATAGAAAAGGTCAAAAAAAATTGAACAGTATGCTGTAGGAATTTTGTCTGAGGCAAGTACCTTTGCGAAGAACGATAAGCACTAAGAGATTCACGTTGAACTCGACCAATATCTTCCAGAACATCCATGCTACCATTAACAAGTTCGGTAAGAGAAGAGATAGGCATACGTTGCCTTTTTGGAAGGCCGAATAGGCTGACAACTATCTGAAAGAAGCGGGTGGCATTAAACCACCGATCGATTATCAAATGAGAATGATTGAAAAGAGACCTTTATTAAGGATACATGATCTGATTGCCAATTATAAGATGCAAGAATCGAAGGTAATAATAGTTTAAGTAAAGATTCGATTCCTGATGGAGTCTTAAGCATATTACGTACCTTAGAAGGTCCCGTTTTGAGGCAAACCAGGACCATGGTATAAAATTGATGAAGTAAACCGTTAAGTTTCCAGTCTTTTATGGAAGATGCATAAGTGATAGTTTCATCAACCGGACCTAGCTGCGATGCTTGAAACTCTTCTGCAATTCTATCTACTTCATGTTATATCTACATCAAGTTCAGGAAGTGTTCCTTATGGATAAGGAATAGTGAATACTTTGTCTCCCTAAGGGATTTGAAACCCGTAGGGTTAGCTATTAATGCACTACGTAAACAACAAGCGATGGTGATTCTTCTAAGAAAGTAGATGACAATGTAAAGATAAAGAAAGTGCTGCCATTTATTAACTAAATGTCATGTTGATGAATGACAAACAAGTTTATGTTAGTGTACTTCTACGCAAACAAGATAGAGAATATGAGGTTGATGATTCATGATGTTAAAGATATTCCCATGGAAAGAATTAATGAGACTTGGAGGGAAGGGCGGTTGAGCCCGAGACTTATTGGGCCACCTGAGAGTTTAAAGTGTTCGGACGGCGGTATTCGAGCCAGCCTTACCCCCAAAACTTATAGCACGTGTTGAGTATTGAATACAGTAAAAGAATACAGAGGGGGGGGGTGAATGGATTCTTGAACTTTTCTTCGTTCTTGAATCTTTGCAGTAAGATAAGTGATGAGTGTGTGAGATATGAAGATGCGGATAATTAAAGACAAACACAACACAATATCACTTTAATCTAATAGTTTATTAGATAAAGATTTTGCTACAATCTGTGAATACAAATGATAGTATTCTCAGCTTCGTTTTTCTCAGAGAGATATTTTCTGGATATTTTTGAGAAACTTCAAAACCTTAACAGCTAAGGAAGTGAGGCTGTATCCTTATAGACATGGATACACCCACTTGCTACAAATGAGGTAGGTAAAAACAAAAGCACTTTCCAGTCTGTCTATCTCATTTTAGTAAGAGTCCAAACGGCTATAGATTTGACTTTGAAAAGCCTGTTTAGATCCACTTCTTCAGCTCCTTGTCCCTTGTCTTATCTCTCCAAGTTTCTTTGTAGGCTTTCCAGCATGCTTTATAGGACAGAGTCAAATAAAGTATCCTGGCTTGTTGCAGGTTTCTGACTTGTACAATTCTTCAGTATTTTGTCCTCAAGAATGTATTCGAGAAGTGACTAAGTGAGTGATTCGAGAACTGGAGTTGACTTGATCGATAACTCTGAGTTCTCGAATAGTGTTATCTTGACATATCGAATCACTTCTCGAATAGCTCTTTTCTCTGGGACTCCTTGAGGTATCGAATAGAGCATTTTGACATATCGAATCCCTGAGATATCGAATAGAGCATTTTGACATATCGAATCCCTGAGATATCGAATAGAGCATTTTGACATATCGAATCCCTGAGATATCGAACAGTGTATTCAGAGATATCGAATAGTGTCTTCTGAGATATCGAATCTCTGACTTCTCGAATGCTAGACTTCTCGAATAGACAAATGTACTTCTCGAATTGGTACTTAGGCAAATTCTTCATTTCTTCAAATCCCAACTGTGATTATTTGGCAGTCTTTATCTTCTTGCTTGAGGCATGAACCTTGGAACTTCTTTCAAGCATTATTCTTGACTTTATAATTACAGTAACACAACTAGAATTTGATGCCTATTACAAGTACAGAACAAATAGAAACTCTACAACTAGAGGTTCCCTCAGTTAAGAGGTCATGTAGGTAATGCATAGCATTACACATACTTAGGCTTGTTATTAGATGTATTCAGGCATGCCTCTGTGACTAACAATCTCCCCCAAATTGTGAGTAAGACCCTTAGTCACAATTTCATGTCTGATAACAAGCCTATCATACATAAAGATAAAACTTGACAGTACAGGTATGAATTTCCATTAGCAATTTGGATAGAACTACAGAGTGAGTAATCTTACAGCCTATGATGAAGAACTAGCCATTGTCTTTTGATTCCCTTTCCATAGCTTTGGCTTGAAATTCATCATATTCTTTCTCTCTTCTTTCTTTCTCCTTCCTTGTATTCTCATCCATAGCTTTTATTATTTCTGCCATAGCATCCAATTCTTCAAGCAGAATTGAGTCTTTGAAATCTTCAAGTACTGGTTCCAGAATATTTGCAGGATAGTGGTTGAGTAGATTCATTCTGATGTTGACTTGATTTCCATTCCTCCTCCTATACTTTACCATGTAGGGGTTGAACTGAACTCTACACAAACCCTTTTTCCTCAGCTTTTCTGCTTCACTTTCCAGTCTCTCAATTTCTTTCTCCCTTGCCAGCCATTTCTCAAAACACTCTTTTCTGACTTTTTCTTCATGATCTCTCTTCATTTTCACAAAATCAATTAGCTCCAGTTTCCATACTCTCTCCACTTTATCTTCTGAGCTCAACAGTGCAATGATTCTCTCTATGTCATATAGCTTGCCCCAGTGTTGACATCCTCCTTGTTTGAATTTCTCCTCCCTTCCATCAGAATATTTAATCTCAAGGCAATTATCAACAATGACAACATGATAGATTCTTTGAGCTTGCAAAAATTGCAGTTGGTCTACATCATAATCTTCATCTAGTGGTTGGAGTTTTAGGCCTGGATAGATTGTCAGGGTTTTTGATGTGGTTGGCTTTGATTTCCTTGCAGCTTGCTTGAACTTGATTCTTTTTACATGATTACTTGGCAGCAGTATGTGACCTTTGTAGTATTCCATTAGCAGTTTGCTTTTTGAAACATACAGATGGTTTCTTGACTTGAATCTTCTTCTCTTCTTGAGGTGGCAAGACAGTTGCAGAAGCCATAGATGCAAATTTTGAAAGGTCACTACTGGCAGCATTCACCCTAGACTTAGAGTCTTGTGTTGTGGTGAGGTTACTGTCAGCAATGCCTGAGGCTTGCTGTCTTCCACTTTTCCTCTCAGAGCCTTTACCTTGATCATCATCATTCTTCCTCTTCTCATCATCCTTCTTCTTCTTCTTGTCTTCATCACCCTTATTACTCCTGTGATGTCTTCTCCTTCCATCACTTTTATCTTCATCCTTGTCTTGATCTTTGCTTGGGTTGAACTTAGCAGTCTCAGATACAATGCCAGTTGCAATATATGACCTGAGATAAGATATAGCTTCTAATTCTTCTGCTGTTCTTGATCCCTTCTTCTTGATCAGTTTCTCAATGATGGCTATGATGAGATTTTTATTTTGAGGAGTTAGATGCTTAGGAATGACCAGCTGCTTGATATCTTCAATTCTTGTTCCAGCCTGGTAGATAATAGTTCTAGGATCTGTGAAAACTTCAGGTAGCCTTGAAGGTTGACCATTCCTCAATTCATCATGAAGACTCTTGTTGTTCTCATTTCCCTTCTCAATTAGTCCAAGGAGCACATTCACTTCTGAGTGCTTTAGACTCTGTAGAGTATTGATGGTTAAGTGCCATATCTTGTTCTTTCCTACCATCAATATCTCCTTGAGCCATAGATCATTAAGCCTCCTTGGTACTACAGTGAGACAGTCAATCTGACTCTTCAAACTCTCATGATATAGCAGAGCATCACCAGCCTGTTCTCTAGAGACTTTTAGAAACTCCAAGAATGCATCATCATGATAGACATTTGAGTTTGCAATTTCTTGTAGCTTGGCCTCAGTGACCACCTTCACTTCTACTGGCTTGGCACTCTTAGATATTGAGATTCGAGGCTTGTCAGATGGCATACTCCCTGCAACCACTGTGGTTGTGATAGACTGCCTTTGACCATCAGGAGTAGTGATGTGCACAGTTGGTAGAGTGACAACTGGCAGAGAAGTGGGAGGCTCATCAACTTTTTCCTTTCCTTTTCCAGGCACATGAGTAGTAGATTTCAAAGTTCTCTGATGGCCACCCTCAGTGATCTTGATGCCCTTTTCTAGTGGTCTCTCCCCCTTTGGATTTGAGTTCTTTGATATCCTCTTCTCCCCCTTAGGCTTGTTGACAGACACAGGGACTGTAGGAGGCACCTTTGGAGTTGAAGATTCATCAGGTAGAGGGAGACCCATGTGCTTCATCATTGCAGACAACATTGATTGTTGATGCAGAAGAACATCAGCTGTGGTGGTGGCTTGAGTGTTCAACTGCTCAGTCAGAGTTGTCACAGTGTCTGTAAGATGAGCATTGGACTTGTGGAGAGAGACTACCTCCTTTTCAAGAGTATCCACTTTAATGAAGAGTTCATTGGCCTTAAAACCAGATAGGGATTGATCCTTTAGTCTCTGCACTTCGAACCTTGACATCTCATGCACAGGAACCTCAGTGACCAGCTTGTCTCCATATTGATTTGCAAAGAGGGTCCTGAGCATGGCATTGGCATCAGTTGTCTGATCTGATAAGGATTGAAATTTGTGCCCCAGACCTGTGACAGCATCCTTGAGAATAGCCAAACCATTGTCCATCCTGGTGCAAGTAGCATTGCAGGTTCGAATGTCCTTGAGAACAGTCTCCAATTGAGGGAATTTAGCATCAAAAGTCCTCTTGATCTCATGCACCTCCTTGGTTGTAGCTGAACACACTTCATTAATTTCTGTCTTTAAGCCTTTACCAAGATAGTGTGCAGCCTTGAGAATGCCTTTATAGCTGTCATTCACTGCTTCAAACACATCAGTAGGGTTGAGAGATTTGGCATTGGACCCTAGTGAAGTGATGTACTCTTCTCTGAGATACTGGAGACCTTCTGAGAGAGGGATTGAATTGGTTCCTTGCAGCCAAGCATCGATATTCCCATCTCTCTCAGTTTCATCTATGATCTTCTCCTTCTGTAGCTCTACATCCTCTTTGTGACATAGGAGAATAGCTTCATAGTCTGGATTGGGCATGTTTGCAGTGAGAAGGTGCTGAGCAATTTTTGTGAACTCAGGGATCTGATCCACAACTAAGCTTTGAAGTGCTTCAACCGTCAATTGTGGTGGAACAGACCCTGATCCTGAAGCACTGTCATGTTGCACAGGCTTCAGCCATTGAGACAAAAAGTTAGAGCTAGAGCTAGGCTTGCTAGGCTCCTCAGTTACAGATGCAACTTCTGCAACCGGATGAACAGACTCTGCTACTGCTGTCTCCACAGAAGTGGGATGAGTTACAACAGTAGTTGACACAGGCACAGAGTCTCTAGTAAGAACTAGTGAATCCTCTGTGTTTGTGATGGTGTCATTAGGATATGCCCCAGCATGCATTCCCTGACCATCCAAATGTGGTACCTGGGTGGTGAGCAAGGTGTCATGCACCAAGTCACTTGAATTCATTGGCTCATCAAAGGAAAAGAATTCTTGATGATCAATGCCTTGCTCCTCAATTGCTTGAGTTGCAGGCTTCAAAGAAATGTGAGTGGTAGATTCTGAAAGAGAAGTGTGTTGTAGACAAGATTTTGGCAACTCCCCCTGAGAAATAGAGCGAGTTTCAGTTATGATGTGCTCTCCACTCAGTGTTGTGCCAGCCTTATCACTCCCTTGTGCTGACTCTTTACAGATAGGTGCATTGGGGAGGATGCTTGATTCTATAGATGCATCCTGTTGAGAGGATACATCTAGTGAGCTGTGTGCCCCTGATTTTACAACTTCAGCCATTTGAGTGACTGAAGAGGTGGTTTTAGACTTCTTCTTCTTCTTTAGGCTTATGATAGGTAACTCAGGTTTCTCACTTTCTAACCCTAGTTCTACAGCCAAGGCTGCTTCAGTTAAGATTTCTAAAGGTTCAGAAGCAGCCTGTTTTCTCTTCTTTTTACTAACATCACCCTTTTGAGAGGATGATGCAGTTGGCTCTTTGCTGGATAGAGTATTTGGCTGAGGGGGTTGGTTAGCAGGCCTTGGGTTAGCACTTTGTTCTCCTTGCTTAGGCTGTGCTAACTGTGATTTTGAATCAAATATTGGCATGTTGTGGGGGTAAGACCTAAACAAACCCTCCATGTGGGGAGTTATGTTAAGTCTTACATCCACATCATTCCTAGTCTCCAAATTACCAAAAATGAGTTTGGTCATGGACCTAGGATAGCCTATTTTACTCTTATCTACTCCAGGCAATTCAATCAAAGAAGCATTTTTAAAGTTAAACACTGATTGAATAAAGCGAGGAAAGAAAATTTCATTACCTCTCTTGGCTGTGGTCTGACCAAGTCTCCCATAGAGTTCCTGTAGGATGAGAAGTCCAACATCTATCTTTCTCCCATGAGCCAAGGCATAGGCAAGCTGCTGCACGGGTGTACTAATCTGATCAAAGCTTGATTTCCGTGCAGTGAATACTTGAAGGAGTGTAGCAAATACAAAGCTCCATTCTTTCCTCAAGAACTTCCTATTCAACTTTCCCAGCTTGATAGTATCAGAGTAGTTGATGAAGTCAAAGAATTCTTCCAACTCATCATTGGAGGCCAGAGCATCATACGTCTCTTGCTGCATATCCAAGGCTTGATTCATGTCTGCAGTGGTGATAGTGATATCCTCTCCTTGAATCTTGCAGTGAACAATATAAGAGGTGATAGCATTCTCAAGAGCGATGACCTCCACAGTAGCAGTCCTCCAGAATTGTTCCAATAGATCTATGTACAGAGTTGGGTTGGCTGAGAGCGCACTCTTGATGTCTGATTCAGACAACCACCGAACAAAGCACTTGAAATTGGCATTCGGTGCTTCCACATCACTGGAGATTGCGATGAAATTAGTTTGGGATGGTATGGTGAGTTGAGTGTTTGCCATTTGGGTAGAGAAGAAAAGAGAATTAGGATTGAAGAAGAAATTCGCAGTTAGGGTTTTGCAGAGGTTTCAGGAGTTGAGATGCTTGAGAAATCGAACGAAATGAATTGAATAGTTGTGAAGTTGTATATATATATATGAATGTCTTGAGTTGTCGATAGATAAGTGTTCTGTAGCGACAAGTCATTCGAGAAGTATGAAACAACTATTCGAGAAGTCAAGAAAGGCTTATTCGATATCTCAGGCAGTTTTTAACTCACAGCTGGCAGTGATTTAACTCAGAAAATAATTCAAAGTTAAGAATATATTTTTATGAGTGAAATGAAGGTTTGAATATAAATCCAAAAAGCGATTAAGTGTCAGCGAAAAATCAGCCTTTTCAAATGATTCGATAACTCAAATGCAGTATTCGAGAACTCTATCATTAGAGAACTAAAATACTCTATTCGAGAACTCAAAGTGTGCTATTCGATTTCTCAAAAAGACACTATTCGAGAACTCAAGAGGGTTCTAGATAGGCCTATTCGAGAACTCGAGCCAAGACATAACAATGAACCATTCGAGAAGTCTGACTTATCGAACTGTACTTTTCACTCATAAAGTTCAATTTCCACTATCCTTTAAAATTTACTAGAAATATTCATTGACGAATATTCTACCAAATTAAATAGTGGTTCACTCAAAATTTTTACAGAAATTTCAAGCTACATATGTATGATTTTCAACATGTGCAGCATTGGAATATTTATACATCATACTCCAGCCAATACTTACTTCAGAAATATTAGGCATTTAATAAAGTAAGTATTTACTGCTGCAACAATCTAGTTGATATATTCACTTAGCCAGAATTTGAAGAATTCAGCATTCCAATCTCACTAACCAACCTTGTGAAGGTGGCTTCATCTAGTGGCTTAGTGAATATGTCAGCTAGTTGTTTTTCTGTGGGAACATAATGTAACTCAATGGTTCCATTAGTTGCATGCTCCCTTATGAAGTGATATCTGATGTCAATGTGCTTTGTCCTAGAATGATTGACAGGATTGGCAACTATAGAGATTGCACTTGTGTTGTCACACATGATAGGAATTCTTTCCAACACAAGTCCATAATCTCTAAGTTGGTTTCTAATCCAAAGCACTTGAGCACAGCAACTTCCAGCAGCTATGTATTCAGCTTCAGCTGTGGAAGTTGACACAGATTGTTGTTTCTTGCTGTACCAAGAGACTAACCTTTGTCCAAGAAACTGGCAGCTACCTGATGTGCTTTTCCTATCCACTCTGCATCCAGCATAATCTGCATCAGAATAACCAACCAGATTGAACCCTGTGTCCTTAGGATACCATAACCCCAAGTTTGGTGTGCCTTTCAGATATTTGAAGATCCTTTTTATTGCTATCATGTGTGATTCCTTTGGGTTTGATTGAAACCTTGCACATAAGCATGTAGCAAACATGATATCTGGCCTACTAGCAGTGAGGTAGAGTAGAGAACCAACCATGCCTCTGTAGATTGAGATATCTACCTTTTTGCCCTTAGCATCATCATCTAACTTGGTGGCAGTGGCCATGGGTGTCTTCGCAGGTGAACATTCTTCCAAATCAAATTTCTTCAGTAAATCTTTAATGTATTTGGTTTGACTTATAAAAATGCCATCCTTCCTTTGACTAACTTGCAGTCCAAGAAAGAATATTAATTCTCCCATCATACTCATCTCATATCTGCTTTGCATGAGCTTAGAGAATTTTTCACACAGCTTCTCATTTGTAGAGCCAAATATGATATCATCCACATAGATTTGAACTAGGATAATATCATCATCATGTTTCTTGTAGAACAGTGTCTTGTCCAGTGTGCCTCTAGTGAATTGATTCTCCAGTAGAAATTGTGATAGTGTGTCATACCATGCCCTAGGAGCTTGCTTGAGTCCATACAATGCTTTAAGTAATCTGTAGACAAAGTGGGGAAACTGTGGATCCTCAAAGCCAGGTGGTTGTTGCACATATACTTCTTCTTCCAACTCCCCATTCAGGAATGCACTCTTGACATCCATTTGATAGACCTTGAAATTAGAATGTGCAGCAAATGCCAAGAAAATTCTGATGGCTTCTAGTCTAGCAACAGGGGCAAAGGTCTCATCATAGTCAATACCTTCCTGTTGAGAGTATCCTTTTGCAACCAACCTTGCTTTGTTCCTTATGACTACACCATTTTCATCCATCTTATTCCTTAGAACCCATTTAGTTCCAACAACGGTTCTATCCTTTGGTGCAGGCACTAGTTCCCATACTTTGCTCCTCTCAAATTGATTTAGCTCCTCTTGCATAGCAATTATCCAGTCAGGATCCAACAATGCATCATCAAGTTTCTTAGGCTCAACTTGGGATAGAAAGCAGCCATAGAGACATTCATTTATAGTTGCTCTCCTTGTCCTTACTCCTGCATTTGGATTTCCAATTATCTGATCTGCAGTGTGTGATCTATCCCATTTCCTTGTATGTTCAGATTGATTTCTCATCCTTGATGTTGCTTCATCATTTAGATCATGATCATCTACATTTCCTCCCCCTGTGAAGTTGTCACTCCTCACAGGTGTATCTTGGATGCTTGTTTCTTCATTGTTGGTTGACACAGGTTCTTCATTCACTTGAGTTTGTTGGATTATGAGTTCAGATTCACTTTCAATCTCCTCATCAGAATCATCTAGATTGTCAAACTTCAAGGGATCTTTATCTTCATCATTGGCTTCTTCTAATCCAGGTAGTTTGCTGTCATCAAATGTTACATCTGTGCTCTCCATTACTTTCTTTTGACAAATGACATAAACTTTGTATGCAATTCTTTCCATAGAATAGCCAAGAAAGATTCCTTCAAATGCCTTTGCATCAAACTTTCCAACATATTCTGAATTATCTTTTAGCACAAAGCACTTGCTTCCAAAAGTATGAACATACTTTAGAGTAGGCTTCTTTCCAGTCATCAAGTTGTAAGGTGTCTTTCCAGTGTTTTTGTTGATGAGGGTTCTGTTTTGGATGTAGCATGCAGTGCTCACAGCCTCAGCCCAAAAACATGTAGGCATCTTTGCATCAAGTAGCATTGTTCTAGCAGCCTCTATCAGAGTCCTATTCTTTCTCTCAACAACTCCATTTTGTTGTGGAGTCCTTGGAGCTGAGAATTGTTGAGAAATACCATTTTCTTTGTAGAATGCTCCAAGCATGGCAATTCTGAATTCTGTCCCATTATCACTTCTTAATGCAATCACACTTGCATTTATGGCCTTTGCTTCTTTGTCAACTTTCTTTATGTGCTCAATGATTACTTGTGGAGCCTCATCCTTTGATGCCAGAAATTCTACCCATGTATACCTTGTAAAATCATCAACCATCACTAGAGCATACTTCTTCCTTCCTAGTGACATAATATTGACAGGCCCAAACAAATCCATATGAATCAGTTGCAGGGGTTTGGTTATAGATGTCACTGTTTTTGACTTGTGGCTTGATCTTTTCATTTTTCCCTTTTGACACGCCTCACACACTCCTTCTTGACAGAATTCAAGTGTGGGCATGCCTCTCACTAACTCCCTTTTGACTAGGGAATTAATGGCTTTGAAGTTCAGGTGTGATAGCTTCTTGTGCCACAGCCAACTGTCTTCATTTGATGCTTTTGAGTAGAAGCAACAAATTTTGTCCTTGCTTGCAGAGTCCATATTGGCTACAAACAGGCTTCCCTTCCTTACTCCAGACAGAGCAAAATCACCAGTCTTCTTGTGGGTGATCAAACATTCATCTTTGTCAAAGTTCACTTTGAAGCCTCTGTCAGTGAATTGACCAACACTCAGTAGATTATGCTTGAGCCCCTTGACCAGTGCTACATTCTCAATGATGACATTTCCAATTTCCAACTTGCCATATCCCAGTGTGTTGCCAATGCTGTCATCTCCAAAAGCAACCATTGGGCCAGCCTTTTCCTCATACTGTGATAGCAGGGCCATATCACCAGTCATATGATTTGAGCATCCACTGTCCAAAATCCACATGACCTTCTTTTTACTTTCTTTTCCCTGCAAACACAAAAGTATTACTTCTCCTTTGGTACCCAAACGAGTTTGGGTCCATGTGACTTAGTGACAGTTTTATCAAAATCAGCATGCTTATCAGTTTTCTTGATGTTGGTCTTCTTGTCACTGTTGGGAGTCTTAGAATCAGGGTTCTTAGACTTAGGTGACAGAGGTACCTTCCTAACTTTAGGAGGACTTGAAGACTTTGTCCTTGTGTAGTGTGTGTGAACATTATGATTGATACAGCCCTCCATGAATTGTCTTCTCAAATTAAAACAACTAGTCATCACATTCATGTTACATGGCATACAATCAAGTTTATCACAGAAAGGAGAGTCTCTATGTCTTAAAGGCACAGAGCACTCATAGAATGGTTTAGCAACACTACCAGATGGTTTCTTGCAAGCATGAGTCAAATGATTAGAGCTAAAACAGTTTTGACAAACTTTCCTAGGGGCATTTGGCACATAAGCATAGTTGTTATCTTTGTTAATCCCTAATTTGCCATTCCTGTTTGGTCTCTTATTAGTCACTTTCTTCTTAGTCTCATAATTTCCAGCTGAAACAAAATTTACAGATTTCTCAAGTCTAGGTCTACCTCCTACTGGCTCCTTGGCTTTGGTTTTGACATTCTTACTCTCAGAGGATGCTTGTTGTTCATTTGATTGTGCCTCATCTTCATCCTCCAACATTTGCTTGATGAGTAAGGCATCCTCATCAATCTCAAGTGTTGGTGTTTTAAATATTGGATTCTCAGTCTTTTTCAAAACCTGAGGCACCTCCTCTTGAACAACAATGTCATCTTCAATGACTGCATAGCCTTTCCTCTGTTTAAGAGTGTCATAATCAAGTCCAATGGCAGCCTTAGGTCTAGCTAGATTTTTCTCATGATAAGACTGCAATAGACTAGAGGAATTCTTAAATGTTTTCAACTTAAATTCATTTTCAGCTAATTAATCCCTAAGAGCTTTCTCAACTTGACTAGCACATAGAACTTTGTTCTTTAGACACTCAATCTCTTGTTTAAGATTTTCTATTTGCACAGTAGTTAGCTCTAGTTCCTCATTTCTCTTATTTAACAGTTCATTCCTAGTAGACAGTTTAGCAATCTCTTCATTAGCAGCAGTCATACTAGTATGAATGTTAAACATCTCAACGGATAGTTGTTCAACCAAAGATTTATATTCAGAAACAGACATGTCTATGGTAGTGAGAGATGGTACCTGTGAGTCTGATGCAGATGGTTCTTCCTTGGAATTGGCCATCAAGGCATAGTTGCAGAATTCTTGTTCTTCCCCATCACTGTCAGAATCATCCCAACACTTCCCTTCAGCTATGTAAGCCTTACCTGGTGTCTGCTTCTTTAGAAGGGCCTCATACTTAGCTTCAAGCTCAAGAAACTCCTTATCCTTCTTTTTAGGCTTCTTGCATTCACTGGCAAAATGCCCTAGGTCATTGCATCTGTAACATCTTACAGATGACCTATCCACATAGCTGGTTTTGAATCTGTTCTTGTTTGTTTTCATAGGTGCCTTGCTCTTGTTGAATGAATGATTTTGAGGTCTAGGCTTGAAGGGCTGATTCCTCTTGAATCTGATGTTTGGGAATTTTCTTGCCATAAAAGCATATGATGTATTTTCCATGCCATCCAGCTCTTCAAGAGTGTAGAACTCATCTTCTTCCTTGTCATCAGCAGGTTCAGTCACTACTTCCTCAGTTTCTTCATCATCTACTATCTCTTCTATTCTCAGCTGACTTGCAGATGCTTCCAGGTCTTGAATAGATTTGTTGACAATCAAGGCACAGGATGTGTTTATCATTCTGCCTTGGTTAGCTTGGATAGCCCTCTTTTGAAGCAACTCAAGCTCGTGTGTCTTTAAAACCCCATAGAGCACATCATACGTGACTTTGTTCAAATCTCTTTCTCTTAGGGATATGACCCTTTGCTCTAGATGGTTTGGTGACGATAGTAGAAACTTCATATTTAATTCCTTAGTGCTGTAAACCTTCCCATTCATTTGGAGCTCAGTCACCAGCTTGTGAAATCTTTCAAACATATCAGTGATACTTTCCTTGGGCTGTGCCATGAACGCCTCATACTGTGTGACCAGTATCTGTTTCTTATTTTCTCTTACCTCCTCTGTCCCTTCACATAACACCTCGATGTGATTCCACATGTCCTTGGCTGATCTGCATGATGCTACGTTGGCAAACATCGACATATCCAAGGAGTCTATGATTAACAACATGAGGTGGCTGTCTAGGGCAATCTTTTCCTTCTCTGAGTCCGTCCATTTGGATGGCTCTTTTGGAACGTATGATCTAGGAATGACTACTGCGCCCACTGTGGATTCAGCAACTTCTTGTTGTGGTATGAATGGACCATTCTTGAGAATGTCAGGGTAGAGAGGATTGGCAGCTTTGATGAACAACAGCATTTTTATTTTCCAGAGGTTGTAATTCTCTTTGTCGAACTTAGGGACCTTTACCGTACCTGTAGTCTTTGGTGTATTCGAACTCATGATCGTTTTCTGTTTAGATTAAACAGCCTGCTCTGATACCACTTGTTGAGTATTGAATACAGTAAAAGAATACAGAAGGGGGGGGTGAATGGATTCTTGAACTTTTCTTCGTTCTTGAATCTTTGCAGTAAGATAAGTGATGAGTGTGTGAGATATGAAGATGCGGATAATTAAAGACAAACACAACACAATATCACTTTAATCTAATAGTTTATTAGATAAAGATTTTGCTACAATCTGTGAATACAAATGATAGTATTCTCAGCTTCGTTTTTCTCAGAGAGATATTTTATGGATATTTTTTAGAAACTTCAAAACCTTAACAGCTAAGGAAGTGAGGCTGTATCCTTATAGACATGGATACACCCACTTGCTACAAATGAGGTAGGTAAAAACAAAAGCACTTTCCAGTCTGTCTATCTCATTTTAGTAAGAGTCCAAACGGCTACAGATTTGACTTTGAAAAGCCTGTTTAGATCCACTTCTTCAGCTCCTTGTCCCTTGTCTTATCTCTCCAAGCTTCTTTGTAGGCTTTCCAGCATGCTTTATAGGACAGAGTCAAATAAAGTATCCTGGCTTGTTGCAGGTTTCTGACTTGTACAATTCTTCAGTATTTTGTCCTCAAGAATGTATTCGAGAAGTGACTAAGTGAGTGATTCGAGAACTGGAGTTGACTTGATCGATAACTCTGAGTTCTCGAATAGTGTTATCTTGACATATCGAATCACTTCTCGAATAGCTCTTTTCTCTGGGACTCCTTGAGGTATCGAATAGAGCATTTTGACATATCGAATCCCTGAGATATCGAATAGAGCATTTTGACATATCGAATCCCTGAGATATCGAATAGAGCATTTTGACATATCGAATCCCTGAGATATCGAACAGTGTATTCAGAGATATCGAATAGTGTCTTCTGAGATATCGAATCTCTGACTTCTCGAATGCTAGACTTCTCGAATAGACAAATGTACTTCTCGAATTGGTACTTAGGCAAATTCTTCATTTCTTCAAATCCCAACTGTGATTATTTGGCAGTCTTTATCTCCTTGCTTGAGGCATGAACCTTGGAACTTCTTTCAAGCATTATTCTTGACTTTATAATTACAGTAACACAACTAGAATTTGATGCCTATTACAAGTACAGAACAAATAGAAACTCTACAACTAGAGGTTCCCTCAGTTAAGAGGTCATGTAGGTAATGCATAGCATTACACATACTTAGGCTTGTTATTAGATGTATTCAGGCATGCCTCTGTGACTAACAGCACGGTCATAACGGGTTTTCATGTGGCCAGGCTACGCCAGTAAAATGCCGATGTTCAACAGATGATAGGAGTACGAGCATGTAGATATACGACCTGGTCTGACTTACGAAAGACAACCTGTGGAAAACCACGGATAGAAAAGAACAAGTGATGGGAAACAAGGTTGGCAGAAGTAGATTATATGAATCTAAGTTAAAGGAATCGGGCCAGATTCATTCCGGAAAGTTTAAATTGGAATAACGTGATGATTATAGAATAAATGAGACGGAATACCGATAAGGAGGTACCAAGTGCAAAAAGGTGTCTCAATAAAGAGGTGAAGGTGAAAGTAAATAATAGAAATGAGTAAGAATCAGATAATAAGAAGGATGTGATTGATAAAGAAAAGACTGGGAAAGCAACTATGGAATGAGAAGCAAGGAATGTTATGAATGGGTTTTCTAATGAATTCTCAGGATGACAACCTGATAGTGTCAATATTATAGTTATGAAAAAGCTAGTAACATGATATGGGATGTCAGTAATAATGATGTCAAGTGAGAAATCTAAGATTTAACCTGAAAGGTTGAAGGATTTCCCGAATGTGAGTATCGCTAAGATTGAACAAGAGTATTTGTCCATAGAATAATGGACAAAGCAGCAAGATATGTTGACACGTGAGATTGCGATCAAATAGTATTGGATATAATTATGATTAATTTCTTCTTTGATAAACCTCTATAGTTCAGAGGTAAATTCTGAGTATGATATTCTACAATCATGAAAGCTTTCTATAATTCTTTAGAACTCTTTTATCTTCTTCTCTCTTATTCATCTTCCTTATGAATTGAGAAGAACAACCCTTTTAGGAGGGGAGGTACTGCTACGTGACTATCTGTCTATGTGATAGAAGTCTAAGTGGAATTCCATGACTTGTTTAATTGCTTGTCAAGTACTAAAGGCTGGCCCCCTTCTGTACTAACTATGCAATATAACAAATGTTCAATTGATCATAGTGATCTCTCAATAAATCTTTCCACTTCTCTAGATTGATCGAGATTGCGAAGATTAAAGCGATCAGGAAATGTACAGTACGAGCGAGGTTACCTCCGAATCGTAGGGTGTTAGTGATACCAATGTTATTGCAGGTATCAATAAGGATAAGACTGAGTAAGAGTATAACCCGGATAGTGAGTTGTACGAAAAGTAGCAACGTTGATGGAAAAAAGATAAAGTATGAATTGTAGCACTAGAAGATGTGCTGAGGAAGGGTAGAACGACTAAGAATTGACCGGGAAGCTAAAAAGTGAACGACAGGCAAACGACTCTTTGCTTCCTACCTGATTCCGGGACGGAATCCTTTTAAGGAGGGGAGGCTGTAAGAACCCCAAATTTTGGATATAATTAAAACTTTTTATTAAGTAATGATAAAATGAGGAACAATGATTCCGACAACAAGGTCACCAGCTCTAATGAATGGTGGTTTCAAAGAACAATGATTGTAATGAATGGATATTGCTTTGGACAATGATCCTGATGCATTGGTATATTGTCAGAATAGAGTAATTCGATGGTTGAGGACCTAAATAAGAATAATCTACCATCCAGGAAGGAGCTAATGGATCCTTGAAGGGAAATGAGTACGTGTATAGTGTTTCCCATACGTGCATAGTATTTCCCGTACGTGCATAGTATTTCCCGTACGCGCATAGTGTTTCCCGTACGTGCATAGTGTTTCCTGTACGTGCATAGTAATTTGGTGGATGAATAGTGATTTTGTAAGTTGGAAAACTTTTCACGCCACCCTATGTACGGGACGTGATATGGATGTTTCGAAGTCATATTAGTAATACGCGGAGGAAATAAATGAATGCAGAGACGATCGGAATTCAGAAATTCCAAATTCTTTTCGGTATAATATTTGACCGGACAGTGGATTAAATATTATTATAATCCAAGAATTGAGATATTAACTTTGAGGATTTGATATTTTGGGATGTTATTATATTTGATTTAAGAATGAAGGTAGGAAACCACTGAGGAGTGGTTATGGCTACAATGTAATAATTGATATTTGGAAAGAATGAATGGAATTCGACTTTATTATTTCTATGTCTTGAAGAATGCTAAAGGGTAACAACATAGGTAAGAATAATCTATCTTCTAAGGGAATAAGATATGGCAATTTCAAGCAGGAGAATATTCTCATGTCATCCAGATCGGTAACGATTAATCCAGTAGTTCCGTAAAAAGGATAAGGAACGATCGAAAGAGAATACAGACAATTGTACCACCCTAAGAGAACAAGTAAAGAATACAGAATGAATAGTGTTTTGGTGGGAGTATATAATAATATGAGACGACACTATATAGAAGCATTCGGAACGGATTTCCGAGTTCGTATTAGTGATCCAGGGGGAAAATAAGTGTATGTAAAAGCTGTCGGATTCTGAAAAACCGCACTTTTATTTTCTCCGAGAGTTCCCTGGACACTGATAGCCTTAAGTATTTAATGAATGGATTTAAGGAATATAAATTGGAAAGTTAGAATGAAAGATGGAGAATGAAAGTATTAATATTAAAAAGGATTCCCGGTAAACCCTAATTAGAAATCCGTGAAATATTCCTACGAACGATCAATGAACTGAGCAATAACCGGACAAAGAGACAAGCAGAGGGCCAAGAGGTATGATGAGCTAGTGGAAGGTGACATAATCACTTATGAAAGATAAGATCAAAGAGACCAAGCTAGTTACAAAGCTAACTAGCAATCTTAGCAATCAAACCAAGTACTTAGCATGCTTTCTCATCCTACCACACCAAATTAAACACTTGTCCACCAAGATGATGTATGCCATGACCTAGTACCTTTAATAAAGCAACTTTATGTTAGATATTTTCCTAATAATGCAAGAGATCAAGCAACCAAGGCAAAGAACACAAACTCTCTCAAGAATAAGCCATTCGGCTATTTCCTTAATTCAAAATCCAAAGTCCAAGCTCCCACCATCATTTGATCTTGTAATTTTTAAGGTGAGTTCTATATTTCAAGAAAGTAATCTCCTAGAAATTTCAAGTTCAAACTCCATGTTTTCCATTTTCAAAGAAATCATCAAAGACTAGGGTGAATAGTGATTTTCAAGAACAACTCTTGATTTTCTTGATTTCTAGGATGATCTAAGCTTGGTTATGGGTATACAAGGACTATGCAAAGCTTAGCAAGGTCTTTACACACACTCCAAGGAAGGTATAAAGCTCTTGAAACCCTAACCCTTGTTTGAGATTTAAGCATGTTTATGATAGTTATAACTTAGTTATGGTTATATTAAGATTATAAGCATGATTATATATGGATTTTGGATTAATGATGTAAATAGCTAGATGAACGGAAAGGCATTGCTTGGCCTCAGTTCATGTATATAAGTCATGTATATGTTGTTTGGGTTGGATACTATGTTTATGGGAAGATTCGAAATTGGTAGATATTCGATTTACAGCCGTTATAATGCCCGATTTTACAATACCATGTTTTGTATGCCATTTTCCATGTCGAATCCCTACTGCCCAGAGACCTTATCTGCCATGATAGGATAGGTAATGTTCTAAGCTTCGTTTTGATATAAAGATCACGTGAAACGGACTTACAGTTTAGGATTTATGACCAAATTACTAAAGTAGTTCGAATCCGTAAACGAAAGTTCGTAACTGTAATTGAACCCTCGTAAACTATGTAACGTCATGGCGAATCTTGGTAAATAAATACTAGAGGTAAAAAGGAAGGTGTGAAAGAAAACCGTATGTCAAAAGGATCATTTTTCGATTTATTAAAAATGTTCGAGTCGAGGTTAAACGCGAACGAACCCCTAAAAGACGACTCTTTTATAACTTCGGTAAAACACTTAGAAAACGGGCGATAAAACTCGGAGTATAATATTGGTTCGTAACGATCGACCTTAGAACTCGTATGACTTAAGTATATCCCAAGTATAAGTACAATGACATGTCGTATTAACGAACGAATGTCGGGTCGGATCAGTGATAAAAAGGAATCCACTAGAAGGGATATAACGAGATAACTCGAGAACGTGTTTCGATTTAAGTACAACTTAACTTTTAATATGTTAAGTGATTAATCCCGAATGTCTTGGCTATTTATAGATCACCAAGCTGAACCGGGACCCGCTACCACTACCCCTTACCGTACCCGACTACCAGGCAAGTTTCAATTCCCTTCTTTTAGGCTGTTGTTGTGACTGAATAATATATATATGATTGCTGATATACATATGCCATTGCATGCATGCCTACTTTCAAGTTGAATTGATATACTTGTTCCCTGAATGTTATTGTTGGCTTATAAGCTAGATAGTTATATATCAGTTATAAGCCGGTTATTGTAAGACCCTCATAGAAGGGCGTATATATCTTATTAATCAGAAATAGACCGGGAGTCAATATTCCTTGATATATCGAGATTACCTCGGAGGAAAATATTTAAGTAAATATTTTCTATTATTTGGGCGACGAATATTATTTGAATATTCGTTCGAGACTAATTATTTTAACGATCCTTACTTCAAATAATTATTTGAACGTAACTATTCAACGAATAATATTTCTCAATATTCATTCAGAGTCGAATTGATTATCGACTATTATTTCGAATCTTCTTCTAAAGATGAGACTATTAAATGAATATTATTTGGATATTCTTTTAGAATATTATTTTATTAAATAAATATTACTTTTGAATATTCATTTAAGATATTAAATACTTGATGAATATTATTTTAATATTCATCTAAAGCTTGATTTAATTATCGAATATTATCTCGAATATTCCTTAAGGCTTGGATTACTAAATGAATATTACTTGATATTCATTTAGGATATTATTCATTAAATGAATATTACTTTTGAATATTCATTTAAATTCCTAATTAATTATGAATATTACCTTAAATATTCTTTTCAGGTCTTATTAATTTATAAATATTGTTTTGAATATTCATTTAAATATTTATTTATTCAATAAATATTCTCCTGATATTTCTTCAAGGATTATTTTGAGAAATACTCTGATTTAAGATATTCTTTCTGATATGGGCTGAAAATAAGCCCTAAAGACACATTTAATGTGGCATTAATTAGGCCGAGAATAGTCCAAACGTGGGGCCCACCAGCTGGGCCCAAAACCCTAAATATAATATTAATTTCGTAATTAATATTAAGGGTAATAAACAGCTCAGCAAATAAGAGTTGGATAAGGATAATATCCCTTTCAAACTTATCCAATAAGGCATCCAATTCGATATGGAAACTGATTCCTATAAGGAATAGATCTAGAACCTTCCTCAAAGACTTGTCCACCAAGTCTCCAAATCCTACCATAATTCTAAGGCTTCTCAGCCTATATAAAGGGCCTGACCCCTCATTCTCAGAACTACGTTTTATTGGCTTGATTCTCTAATTTACAGAGATACGTAGGCATTCTGTGAGGACCGTTTAAGTCTCGAACGCAGAAGCAGCCATTAAAGCACGAAGCTCATGAACCGTAGCATTAAATATATAAACCCTAGCCGCAATATTTTCAACCTAGTTTTTATTCCACAACATTTGGCGCCGTCTGTGGGAAGAAGACATCAACCATGGTTACCACTCGAAGAACAACACCGATCTCAACCGAGGCTACCTCCGGAACCATCGTTCCACCAATCACTGCTCCTCCTGTTGGTACAGGGCCAGGGTCTGTACCCCCATTGACGGAAACAAACCCTCGTAGTCAGGCCTCTCAACCACAAGGGACGGATCCCCCCGCTGAAAGATCTCAGCCTGTAATCGTCCCTCTAGGACAGGAGACTAACCCGCTCCAGATGGTGGTCTCTCCTCTCCCTCTGAGTAGCCGCCCGCCGCTTCACAGTCTCTCCACTTCTTCGCTCCCTGTCAACACTAACCCAATGTATGGGCTACCTAATTACCCCCAAGATCCAAGGGATCCAGGACCAAGCGGTCATGCTCGGTTGATCCATGGGCAACAACAATCCCCTTATCTTAGGGGCCCGGCTCCTCCTGAACCAGGATACTATGATTACTCTGGTCCTTATACCGGAGACTCGTCATCTGAAGACGATGATCGAGACGAAGCCCCAAGGAGGCGACGCGCTAGTAAGGAGCCTCTAGGGAGGAATCCATCGAACCGAGATGGTCCTTTAACAATCGCAGAGAAAATTAAGGCTTATGAAGCCGAGATTCAGAAGCTAAAGGACGACCAAGCAAGGGAACTAGAGAGACAGAACCCTAATCAGACTCGACCTCCTCCGGCTTCAGGAGGGATTCCCTTCATAGATCTGGAGAGGTCTTCAAGGAGACACCGAAGGGCTGAAGCCCCAACCAGAGGAACTACCAGGGTGGAACCCCCTAAGAATAATCCTAGAGATTTGATGCTACAAGGAGATCTGGATGATCCGACCCCTCCATTCACTGAGGAGGTAATGAATGCACATATCTCCCGAAAGTTTAAGATGCCTACGATCAAAGCTTACGATGGAACGGGGGATCCCGCAACTCATGTGAGAACGTTTACGAGCGCCTTGTTACTGCAGCCTGCCAACGATGCCCTTAAGTGTAGGGCGTTTCCCCAAACCCTGTCGGGCATGGCGCAACGTTGGTATAGTCGTTTACCTCCAAACTCTATTAGCTCTTTCAAGGAGTTGAGTACCGCTTTTGTCAGTCAATTCATTAGCGGAAGAATTCATGAGAAAAGCTCTGCATCCCTTATGTATGTGACACAGGGAAAGAATGAGAACTTAAGAGATTACATCAAGCGATTCACTAAGGAAACTCTGAATATAACCGATTTGGAAAATAAGGTGGCCATGGTAGCCTTGCAGCATGGAACCACGGATCTCTTTTTTAAGAGGTCGTTGGCAAAACACCCCCCTGAAAGCATGGATGAACTTCAACGAAGGGCGGACAAGTATATAAAAGCTGAGGACAACATCAAGAAAGAAGCCACGTTGGGCAATGGAGGGAACAAGCGGAAGCAAGAACAAGAGTACGATGCTAGGGACAAGTATCCCCGAGCTAGCAGAGACTCTGAATCTGCTCCAAAAAAGAACTCGGGTTCAAGGTTTTCAGAGTATGCCAGACTTAATGCTCCAAGAAGCCAGATCCTGTTGGACATTGAAAAGGAAAAGGATTTCCGATGGCCGAAGCCACTTAGAGGAGACCCAGCTAAGCGAAATAAGGAGCAATATTGCAGGTTCCACAAAGATGTGGGACATGACACCGACGATTGTAGGCAACTCAAGGATGAGATTGAGTTCTTGATACGAAGAGGAAAACTAAGTCAGTTCACCAAAGGTGATGACCGTGGGAACCAGAGAAAGGACAATGACAGAAGGGACAATGAAAGAAGAGATAATAATAGGAGGGATGACAACCATGATCGCAATCCCCAGCCCCGAAGGGCAGTTATCAATATGATCTGGGGAGGCCCGACAGCAGCTGGCACAACTAAGAATTCTCGAAAGGCTTATGCTAGAGAAGTAATGCACATTGTGGGAGAAGCCCCGAAGCGTGCTAAAACCGAGATGGTAATTGGTTTCGATGATTCAGACTTGGAAGGGGTGAAATTCCCCCATGACGACCCGCTGGTCATAACTCCCGTGATTGGAAACTCCGAAGTAAAACGAGTCTTGATAGACAATGGGGCTTCTGTGGATATTTTATTTCATGATGCATTTGTAAAGATGGGTTACAATTACTCTCAACTGACCCCTACAAACATGCCTATATACGGGTTTAACGGAGTGGAGTCTAACGTTGAAGGGACTATTCAGCTACCCGTGACTATTGGGCAGGAGCCTAAAGAGGCGACTCAGATGTTGAATTTCTTGGTGATCAAGGCAGCATCAACATACAACGCAATCCTTGGAAGGACTGGACTTCATACGTTTAAGGCTGTGGCCTCTTCCTATCATATGAAAATTAAGTTTCCAACACGGAATGGTGTCGGAGAACAAAGGGGTGATCAGAAGATGGCAAGAAGTTGCTATGTGGCCGCACTAAGGGCCGATGGAGTCGGGGGGCAGGTCCTTCCGATTGAAGACATGGATGTCCGCGATGATGAAGAGCATAGAGGGAAGCCAGCAGAGGATTTGATTCCCGTACCTCTAGAACCTAATGATCCTGACAAAGTTACTTATGTTGGAGCATCTCTGAAAGAACCTCTGAAGGGCAAGTTAATAGAATTCTTACAGAAGAATAGCGATGTGTTCGCTTGGACAGCAGCTAATATGCCAGGGATTGACCCCCAACTCATAACTCATAGGTTAAATGTTGATCCCAAAAGGAAGACAATAAAGCAGAAGAAGAGAAACTTTGCTCCGGAGAGGCAAGAGGCCATTAGGCAAGAAGTGAATAAGCTCTTGGAAGCTGGTTTTATTGAAGAAATTCAGTTTCCTGAATGGTTAGCGAACCCAGTCATGGTAAAGAAAGCAAATGGGAAGTGGAGAATGTGTATAGACTTCACTGACCTGAATGATGCATGCCCAAAAGATTGTTTTCCCCTGCCGAGGATTGATATGTTGATAGATGCCACAGCTGGACATGAGATGTTAAGCTTCATGGATGGATTCAGCGGCTATAATCAGATTAAGATGCACAAGGATGACATACCTAAGGTATCTTTCATAACTGACTTTGGTGTCTTCTGTTATCTTGTCATGGCTTTTGGTCTAAAGAATGCAGGAGCTACTTACCAACGATTGGTGAATAAGATATTCGCCCATCTGATTGGAAAAACCATGGAGGTATATGTTGATGACATGCTAGTCAAGAGCCTACTTAAGGCTGATCATATCAAGCACCTCGGAGAGGCATTTGAAGTGCTGAGGCACCACAAGATGATGTTGAATCCCGCCAAGTGTGCTTTTGGCGTTGGATCGGGGAAGTTTTTAGGGCTGATGGTTTCAAAAAGAGGCATTGAGGCCAATCCTGACAAGATCAAGGCGATTTTAGACATGGAGCCACCACGCTCTATAAGAGATGTGCAGAGGTTGACAGGTCGAGTTGCAGCCTTAGGAAGATTCATCTCCAAGTCTGGAGACAAATGCTTGCCTTTCTTCCAAGCATTAAAAAAGGTGAAAAATTTTGAGTGGACACCTGAAAGCCAAGAGGCCTTTGAGCAACTAAAGAAGTACATGGTTGAAGCCCCGTTGTTGACTAAACCAAGTCCTGGGGAGATTCTTAGTTTATACCTGGCGGTATCCGAACAAGCCCTGAGTGCTGTCCTTATTCGAGAAGAGGAGAAGGTCCAGAAACCTATCTACTATGTGAGCAAAGTGTTGCATGGGGCTGAGTTGAATTACTCACCCATAGAAAAGTTTGCTTTGGCATTAGTAACTGCCTCAAGAAAGCTGCGGCCTTACTTTCAGGCACATAAGATTCAAGTTCTGACAAACCAGCAATTGAGGAACATATTGCATAGCCCTAAGGCCAGTGGAAGGCTAATCAAATGGGCGATTGAGTTAGGAGAGTTTGACATCACATACAAGCCTCGGACAGCTATCAAAGCTCAGGCATTAGCTGACTTCGTGGTTGAATGTACCATTAACAACCAAGAAGTCGGGGGGCAAGAGATAATGACTACCCCTGGGCAAGAGGAAAAAGAAGAGAAACTTACACCCGATCTGAAGGAATATTGGGTGCTCTATTTTGATGGAGCATCAAAAACAAAATCTAGTGGTGCAGGTTTGGTTTTGCAAAGCCCCGATGGGTTCACAGTCGAGTACGCTTTAAAGTTGGATTTCCCTACTACCAACAACGAGGCGGAGTATGAGGCATTGATAGCTGGTTTGGGCTTGGCCAGAATCATGAGGGTCAAGAATCTCAAAGTTTGTGGAGATTCAAGGCTTGTGGTAGCACAAGTAAATGGTGAATTCGAGGCTAAAGATGAGACTATGGCAAAATACTTGAGAGTAGTAAAGGCTGTTATGTCCCAGTTTGAGGAGTGCTATGTTGAGCACATTCCAAGAGAGGAAAACATTAAGGCCGATGCCCTATCTAAGTTTGCTTCTTCTGAAATAGAAAATTATGCCGGGAGTGTCTACTTTCAGGTCTTGAAGGCCCCGACCGTTAATGCAAAGTTAGTGGCACCAATTGATATAGGAGGCTCTTGGATAGATCCTATTAAGGCACACCTGGAGACCGGTTGGCTCCCAGACAATGCCATGGAGGCACGAAAACTCTCAGTAAGAGCGTTGAGATATACTTTGATTGAGGGTATTCTGTACAAAAGGTCGTTTGTAATCCCGTACTTGAAGTGCCTAAGGCCTATAGAGGCAAGGGAAGCATTGGAGGAAGTTCATGAAGGAATCTGTGGGCAACACTTGGGGGGCAGAGCCCTAGCTCACAAGATAATTCGTTTAGGGTTTTATTGGCCGGAGATGTTGGCTGATGCACAAAACTATGTCAAGAGATGTGAGAGATGCCAGAAGCATGCCCCAATTGTGAGGCAACCGCCTGAGATGTTGACCTCGATTAACTCTCCCATTCCATTTGCAATGTGGGGGATGGATATACTTGGACCCTTTCCCATGGCTTCAGCACAGAGGAAATTCCTAATAGTGGCAATTGATTACTTCACTAAGTGGATTGAGGCTAAACCCCTGGCCAAGATAACCACCAAGCAAGTTTCCCAGTTCTTTTGGGAGAACATCATCTGCAGATACGGAATCCCACGAATCCTTGTGACAGACAATGGGACACAATTCAATAATGAGGAGTTTAAGAAGTATTGTGAAGAGAATGAGATTGAGCTCCGTTTTACCTCGGTGGCACACCCTCAAGCCAATGGGCAAGCTGAGGTAGCTAATCGAATTATCCTTGATGGACTGAAAAAGAGGGTCGAACGCTCTAGGAATACTTGGGTAGATGAATTGTTGCCCATACTTTGGGCATATCGTACCACTTGTAAGGTAACGACTGGAGCAACCCCATTTTTGCTGGCTTATGGAGCCGAGGCAGTTGTGCCTTTAGAGATCATGCAAGCATCACCTCGAGTTGAGGCATATGAGCCAGAAACTAATGACGAACGAATGAGACTTGCCCTTGACTTAATTGATGAGGTTAGAGATGGAGCTAATGCGAAGAATGCTGAATATCAGAAGAGAGCATCTTTTCACTACAACCAGAGAGTTAAAGAAAGATTCTTTCGACAAGGTGACATGGTTTTAAGGAAGATTGAAGCCTCAGGAGTTGGCCAGAAAGGAAAGTTAGCACCAAACTGGGAAGGACCATATCTAGTCAGAAAGGTGTTAGGGCAAGGATCCTACAAGTTAGAAACCTTGGACGGGGTTGAGGTGCCCCGAACTTGGCATGCTGTGAACCTCAAAGTTTATTATATCTAAGTTCTTTTGACAAAGGCTTGGACTTTTATCTACTTATTAGGAATAAGGTTCGAATGAAACCATTTTAGAGCATGTTGCTCCCAGTAGAAGATAGAATATTTATGTAGGGTTGAACCCATTCTATTGATATCCATTGACAGCATAATGGAATTTATACTGTTTTCTTTATGAGTTATTTCTCTTTGTTAAAATAAACACGAAAGGCAAACGTTGAACTAACTTGTGAGTTTAGTACCAGCCAGGAGGCCAAGTACTTGAGAAATTCTAAAGTTTAACGAACTATAAGCAAAAAATGAGAACATGGAAACAAAAGGAACTACTGCATAAATAAGTAAAGTCATAAGCCCCGAAGGGCAAAAGTTCAGAATAAATAAAAACAAACAGAAATAAGCCACGCAGGGCCATCTACTCATCTAAGTCCTCAATAACTACATCTCCCTGAGTGGAAGAAGGATCTGCTGTCTCTACTCCAGGAGAAGAAGGTGGATCCTGAGTGGGCTGAGAGTCCCCATCCACTGCTGTCTCTGTAGCAACCTCCAAAGTATCTGTCAATCCAGGGATAGCAGGTACCGGGAACTTCTCCAGGGATACCCCCTCGATCTTCCCACTCAGCTCCTCGATGATCCCCTCCCAACACTCCTTGAAGGTGCCAGGAAAGTTTGCATCATACTCGGCATTCAGGACATCTTGAAAGTCCTTAGAAGCCTTGTAATCAGCAATGATGTGTTCCCTGTTCTGCTGCACCTCCAGCTGAAGCTTCCTGTTCTTCTCCTTCTCAGCAGCCAGCTCCTTCTCCACCTCCCTAAAACGAGCAAAGTTTGCCTCGGAGGCATCAAAGTATCTGTCTCTATCCCTCTCAGCAATGGTCTTTTCAGCACGCACCTCCTTCAGGTTATGAACAGCGGCCTGAAGGTAGGCGTTCATCTGCAAAGGAAACAAGTAAATAAGGGAAAAGTAAATGCAATTAAATTAAAGAAGTTGAATAAGAAATTACCGAAGCAACAGCTTGAGCCCCGAGAAGCTCAATCTGCAAGTCATCAGAGGACTCCACAATGTGGACCCTGTCCCGTGGAGTAACCACGCTCCTGGACCACTCAGCTGCAGCCCTGGAGTCACCTACAGCTGTGTCCCTATTGCATAAACCCCATCCCACTGTAAAGGGAGTAAGGTTTTCCTCATAGGAACAGGCTTTTCCTGAAGAAAAGCAGGAACACGCTCCACCGCGGGAGAAGCCTCATCTGTCCTGGCCCTTTTGGCCTTAGGGTTCTCTGTTACCACCCTAGCTGTGGCAGCAGTCTCCCTCTGCCTAAAAATCGCTCCCAGAGCAGTTTTGGCTGCAA
This sequence comes from Saposhnikovia divaricata, assembly GCA_036435485.1. NCBI lineage: Eukaryota > Viridiplantae > Streptophyta > Magnoliopsida > Apiales > Apiaceae > Saposhnikovia > Saposhnikovia divaricata. Next base: position 127,253,919 of record CM071594.1, on the reverse strand, counting down.
AATGATTATAAGAAAGTTAGAAAATTATATCTAGCATAAAATGTTAACAAAGCAAGAGGTGAGAATTACCCTCAGGGCCCAAATCGCTTAGCCCATGGGCCTGCAGCGAATCTTCAGAAATCAAATTTGCACATTGATGCAAATTATCCGATGTTAACAAAGTTATGGCGGCCTCTTCTTCCACGCCCAATTTTAAACTCCTAACAGGCCCATCAACGGCTCTGCAGAAGTTGGGCCGAAAATAGTTGTCCCAGTCATCCCCATCCAAAAAGATATAAAACCATTCCCTTTTCCAATTAGGAAGGGAATCAGGAGCGGAATCCGAAACAAAACAAGAACGGGCCAAGGAACGGTGTTGGATTTTGACCCAGCCCGAATTATCAGAAGAATTGACAAATTTGAATAGATATCGAAAAACAGAGATACTGGGCTCAAGCCCATGTTTCTTACATTGGACCAAGAAACAATAAATAAAACGCCATGCATTTGGCATAAGTTGGGTTGGACAAACCCGGGCTTCGGCCAAAAGACGGTAAACAAAGGGAGGAGGAGGAAGGCGAAAACCAGCATAAAAAGTTTCTTTATAAATCCTAATGGCCCCAGGCTTTGGGTGACAAGCCCTTTCGTTTGAGGCCGGAGCAACGGCCCTATAAGGCCCATTAATATGAAAAAGTTGGGCTAAAATGTCTACCCTATGTTGTTTATATTTCGATTTATATTCATAAGCATCTAAATGAAGCATGTTTGGAAAAGCTTGACCAAACTCATTTAAAAGATCTCTAAGGGAAAAAACACTGGCATGGACAAGAGATGTTTTAGGGTTCTTACCCCTTGAAAGCCGTGGAGCGGTGGTGGAAGTGTTAGCGAGTTGTGACTGGCCTGAAGAGCTAGAATCCTCCATTGATATGCTTCCCTTGAAAGCTTGAAACCCAGAAAAGTTGAAAAAGGAGGTTGAAGAAGATGAAGATTCAACGATCTTCAAACAGAAACTGGAAAATAGGGCGGAGCAAAGACGCCGGAAATCGCCTCACGACAGAACCCTAGCAGAGCTTTTTTGAAAAATATTTGTGATAAGGGAATGATAATTTTTGCTGAATAGTGAAATGAGAAATGAGGGATGCACACTACTCTTTTATAGAGTTCATGGTTGGTCATTCAACCGGTTATATCCAGTAAATGGGCTGTCAACAGGTGACTGGGCCTTTGAATAGGCGGGAAGCCCATGAAATTCAAATTTTGAAATAATTCTAGAATGTTCTACGACATTTTTAGAAAATAGGATAAAATCCCGTTAGAATTTAAAGGCAGGAAGCCCAATTAAAAGGCTATACCCACGCCCAGGAGACCAAACCTCCTAGGCGTGCCTAAGGAAGGTGTCTCCTTGGCGGGGGTACCCACGCCTAGTTCGATTTTCTCTAAAGAAGGCTATACCCACGCCCAGGAGACCAAACCTCCTAGGCGTGCCTAAGGAAGGTGTCTCCTTGGCGGGGGTACCCACGCCTAGCTCGATTTTCTCTAAAGAAGGCTATACCCACGCCCAGGAGACCAAACCTCCTAGGCGTGCCTAAGGAAGGTGTCTCCTTGGCGGGGGTACCCACGCCTAGCTCGATTTTCTCTAAAGAAGGCTATACCCACGCCCAGGAGACCAAACCTCCTAGGCGTGCCTAAGGAAGGTGTCTCCTTGGCGGGGGTACCCACGCCTAGCTCGATTTTCTCTAAAGAAGGGTATACCCACGCCCAGGAGACCAAACCCCCTAGGCGTGCCTAAGGAGGGTGTCTCCTTGGCGGGGGTACCCACGCCCAGGAAGCATTTCCAAGGACAAAAATTACCCACGCCCAGGAGACCAAACCCCCTAGGCGTGCCTAAGGAGGGTGTCTCCTTGGCGGGGGTACCCACGCCCAGGAGGCATTTCTTGCCAGGATGACTTTTTTAAAGTTAATCCTTTAAAAAATTTTTAAAATAATGTTGGGAAATTAAAAAATAATTCCCAAAAAATACCTGTTGGTACATAAAAATTCTTAAATTATTAGGAAAAATTACAAAAAATACCTGTTGGTACATAAAAATTCCTAAATTATTAGGAAAAATTACAAAAAATACCTGTTGGTACATAAAAATTCCTAAATTATTAGGAAAAATTACAAAAAATACCTGTTGGTACATAAAAATTCCTAAATTATTAGGAAAAATTACGAAAAATACCTGTTGGTACATAAAATTCCTAAAATATTAGGAAAAGTACAGAAAAATACGAGGAAAATTATAGAAATATTTTCTTGACAAATTGAGCAATAATATATGCTAATAATGCATAAAAACTCTATGAAAGTGCCGAAGTTGCTACAAGCAAGCACAAATTAAAGCCTCGAATAAGGCAAATCGTCGTAAATGTGTAGGTCGCTCCACACTTTACAAGCAAGACGATACTCGTGAAACACTAGTGTAAACCAAAACTCCCATATAAGGGTAGGAAAATTAAGAAGTCCCAGGTAAGGGATAAAAACGACCCCGAGTCTCGATTAAGGCAAATACAACTTCTACGAAAACCTGATCAGTTTTCCTAAGAAGTTGGGGGGCAAATGATATGGGCTGAAAATAAACCCTAAAGACACATTTAATGTGGCATTAATTAGGCCGAGAATAGTCCAAACGTGGGGCCCACCAGCTGGGCCCAAAACCCTAAATATAATATTAATTTCGTAATTAATATTAAGGGTAATAAACAGCTCAGCAAATAAGAGTTGGATAAGGATAATATCCCTTTCAAACTTATCCAATAAGGCATCCAATTCGATATGGAAACTGATTCCTATAAGGAATAGATCTAGAACCTTCCTCAAAGACTTGTCCACCAAGTCTCCAAATCCTACCATAATTCTAAGGCTTCTCAGCCTATATAAAGGGCCTGACCCCTCATTCTCAGAACTACGTTTTATTGGCTTGATTCTCTAATTTACAGAGATACGTAGGCATTCTGTGAGGACCGTTTAAGTCTCGAACGCAGAAGCAGCCATTAAAGCACGAAGCTCACGAACCTTAGCATTAAATATATAAACCCTAGCCGCAATATTTTCAACCTAGTTTTTATTCCACAACACTTTCATATTCCTAAAGATTCTGTAAAATATTTTAATTCAATAAATATTCTCTGAATATTTATTCCATACTTAGAATAATCTCGATAAGGTTAATCTTCTTCGATTATTACAGAAAATATTTCGAAGTCATATTATTATTAATCTTATATCAAGAAAGGTTCTCAGACATCATTCTTCTTTGAGTCTATCTCCTTAATAATAAGGGAACCTTACTTGGAAAATGTTATTTATCTTGTCGACTTCCCGGTCATAAAGTATTCCCTTCACTCGCAACTCGGGTGCTGTTGACTTATTAAGTCGTTGCTTACCTTCTCATCTTTCGAGGGGTAAGATTACTGGAACAAGTTGATATCCGTTACCAAGTAATAGCTTTGGAGTTATTGGTAAATTTTCCTTTCCAACTAGATACGACTACTTTGTGGAGTCTTATCAACAAGTATTATACTTGGGGAAAGGGGGACGAACGTTACATTCAGAATCATGAATTCTATTTGAACTAGGAGTCGTGTAAGAGGCCGAGTAGCGCCGGTCCATCCCCTTTGGCCCAACCGTTGGCCGGGGAGAGCTAGTAAGGCGGTATACAAGTAAAGCCGTCAGTTCTTCCTTCTACCGGTAGTAAATCTCAATTGAGCTGTACGATCTCGACTGATCATCAAGATTGGAACAGCGGGCGCGGTGAATACTCCATCATTGGTTCATCATCCAAATTTATTTATTTCCTGCAACATGATTACTGTTGGCAGAGTTGGAAAAGTGTCATAACTGGAATTGCAACCTTTTCTTGCATGTTCCTCTTCTTAATAACAATAAGAACATCTCGCTTACTTTGATGTAGCAGATATTTCTACAAACAAATACTTTAAGTTACCTTGTAACTTCATCGTTCATATTATACTGGCATCATTTCCGTAAATGCATGGCATATGGTTTGAAAGATACTTTTGAACTGTTATACATTATCGTTCAGTTATATATTATTGTTGGTGAGCTATTGCTCACCCTTGCTTTATTATTATATCACAACAACAGCTAGACCAGATGACTCGCACAAGGCGCACTCGACGCGGGCGAGGACGATGAGACTACCAGAGCTGAAGAAGAAGCTATTGGTAGGGTATATTTATTCTTTCAAGTACCAAAAATATGGTCTAGTATGACTTATGTAAATGGATGGCAAAGAGTATGTATTTATATTGAAATTCTTTTGGATTGTAAGAACTCATAATGCGATTAATAAAAATTTGATTGTTACTCTGATTTCATCTCTGGGACTATAACGGGTGTGTTTTATATTGTTGTGTTGGGTTATAGAGACGTAATTTATTTGATGTTAAGGAAAGTTCAATTGTTGTGGACATAATTGGAAACCGTAACCACCGGATCCCGGACCCCGGATCTGGGGGTGTTACAGAAGTGGTATCAGAGCGTACGTTATAAACCCCAGAGATGAGGTGACGTTAAAACAATAAATTCAATAAGATAATAAGAACTCTTGCCAAGTTCATAGTCGGACTACTTAATGTAGTGATGACATATAAAACCCTTATGGGAACTCGTAAGTATCATGATAGTAACTTAGCTCGATATCGTATCGACGAGTAAGGCGACAGACCTTGAGGCATACAAGCAGCAGCGCGATGATGCTTTATATGCTGAAGATCAGCGGGTAATTCGATGGAGTACCCTACTCGAGACCCGGAAGAGGTTCCAGCAGATAAAGAAAATCCTGTTAGGATAAGGAGCTTACCCTTGAGGAATGAGGGTTGCAGCCAGAAAAACTGTGATGATTAAAGTATAGTGCTCAGAAAAGGGAGCATAAAGAACTGAGTTATTAGCAAGAGAACTGAAGATTCATGTTGGATTCATAGCCGGACTACCAGATGTAGTACCAGCAAGAAAGAAGGATTGGAAGAATTACTTGAGATCTTATACGAAAATAGATGAGAATCCTTAGAGATTTTCATCTTAGCAAAGAAAGAGCTAGAGGGATGTATGATTATCAAAGACAGCGATATAGGACGAGGAGCAGAGTCCCTAGGAATAGTTGAGAATGAGGCAGTAAGTGCCATATCATGTGATAAATGAATCAGTATGAATATTGTCAGTAATAATTCACCACGAGAAGGCAGATGTCATAGGTTATAATTTACGAAACCAAAGTGAGGTTAATGAGGTGGTTTTATTCAGGGAAATGTTCATGAATGAATCAGTAGAAAGTAAAGACATTGGGAAGTGACAACATGATTGGGTAAAGTTATATAAGGAAGTAGTAAGCAAGACAATGATCTCAGAACCTACCGGAAGATAAGACAAGTGAGTCAAGATGAACTCGTAATGAGACTACTGCCAGAGACTAAGTATAGAGTTAATTCAACTCAGTTAAATGATGAACCAGAAACGTTAGATGCATGTGATTCAGAGGAATATTAAATTCCTTCTTCTCTTTGAATGGATTATAGTAGGTACCTTAAGTTTACTCCGACGCGGAATTATAATAGATCAAGTAATACGATCAGCAGTTAAAGAGAAAAATTTGAGAAAATCTTACTGGAGCTAAAAGGTGAAATTGGTAATGACCAAGAGCTGGCATTGCTTAATGGAAAAAGGAGACTTTGTGCTTCCAATGACGCTTCGCATAAAGGGTTAGGTAGACCGACATTTGGTAGTATTGAATATCAGGACGTTGTGACAGGTTTCAGTTTGAAACTATTGATTCCCTTCTAAGGGATGGATATAATTGATTCCTCTCCAGTGGGTAAACTTCCAATCTGATGATGATTATTTCGTTAACTATGACTGGTTATGATTCCACCTGCTTGGAGGTTCATAGAACTATTCTTCAGGTTTCGAAACTGGTCTCCTTAATGTTACCAGTAGGTGGGTAGATTGATCAAAATTTCCCTGAGTCTGGAAAGGAATTCGGTGAATTTTGGCAAACCTTGTCTTTCTGATTATCAGAGAATGTCATGGAAGAGAGTAAAAATTGGAGCAAACCCTGTGATTTGGGTAAGGATGCTGTAAAATGGGTCAGTAAACGGACCCTGAGCATTACAATCGATGGTAGTGATAAAATGATGAAGTGAGATTGGACGAAAATAGGAAATGTAAGTAAGAAACCAGCCGGACTGAGAAATTCCAGGATTGACTTAAATGAAAAGGATGTTATGCCAGGAATGGTAAGCTTGTGTGGCACGCAGGATTGATAAGAATAGTTGAAAAGATAAAAGTGGAGGAAAGGTGACCGGAGACGGTGCCGAGTAGTCGATTAAGACTTATATGGAGTAAAGTTTTGGAAAGGTAGAAAGGTATCAAAGAAGAAGGCACTATGCCGACAATTGCTAGAAAAGTAATGCTATTAGCCAACCCCTAAAATCATATATTTTTATGTGTGGCCAGTTGAGGCCAATTCACAACGGACTATAAAGTGACTAGACCAGCAATGAAAAGACAAAGCAGGGTTGCTTCTAAGAAAGCACCGACTGCAAGGGCTTTTGATATAAAGGAAACATTAATGAGATCGTTTGAATCTTCTGCCGAACAACCCATGTTTTGATTGGGAATTCACTAGACCTTTTTGGGATGGGGTCACCCGTACTAAAGTGACTCATGTGTATATGGTTGTCCAAGATTTCGAGTAAAATGGAAGTATAGTGACTTGAGATGTATGATGTTAGGGTATCATGAATACCATGAATATATTATGACGGAGGAAAGTAAACAATGAAGGTATATGAAGAGGGTATAGAAAAGGTCAAAAAAAATTGAACAGTATGCTGTAGGAATTTTGTCTGAGGCAAGTACCTTTGCGAAGAACGATAAGCACTAAGAGATTCACGTTGAACTCGACCAATATCTTCCAGAACATCCTTGCTACCATTAACAAGTTCGGTAAGAGAAGAGATAGGCATACGTTGCCTTTTTGGAAGGCCGAATAGGCTGACAACTATCTGAAAGAAGCGGGTGGCATTAAACCACCGATCGATTATCAAATGAGAATGATTGAAAAGAGACCTTTATTAAGGATACATGATCTGATTGCCAATTATTAGATGCAAGAATCGAAGGTAATAATAGTTTAAGTAAAGATTCGATTCCTGATGGAGTCTTAAGCATATTACGTACCTTAGAAGGTCCCGTTTTGAGGCAAACCAGGACCATGGTATAAAATTGATGAAGTAAACCGTTAAGTTTCCAGTCTTTTATGGAAGATGCATAAGTGATAGTTTCATCAACCGGACCTAGCTGCGATGCTTGAAACTCTTCTGCAATTCTATCTACTTCATGTTATATCTACATCAAGTTCAGGAAGTGTTCCTTATGGATAAGGAATAGTGATTACTTTGTCTCCCTAAGGGATTTGAAACACGTAGGGTTAGCTATTAATGCACTACGTAAACAACAAGCGATGGTGATTCTTCTAAGAAAGTAGATGACAATGTAAAGATAAAGAAAGTGCTGCCATTTATTAACTAAATGGCATGTTGATGAATGACAAACAAGTTTATGTTAGTGTACTTCTACGCAAACAAGATAGAGAATATGAGGTTGATGATTCATGATGTTAAAGATATTCTCATGGAAAGAATTAATGAGACTTGGAGGGAAGGGCGGTTGAGCCCGAGACTTATTGGGCCACCTGAGAGTTTAAAGTGTTCGGACGGCGGTATTCGAGCCAGCCTTACCCCCAAAACTTATAGCACGGTCATAACGGGTTTTCATGTGGCCAGGCTACGCCAGTAAAATGCCGATGTTCAACAGATGATAGGAGTACGAGCATGTAGATATACGACCTGGTCTGACTTACGAAAGACAACCTGTGGAAAACCACGGATAGAAAAGAACAAGTGATGGGAAACAAGGTTGGCAGAAGTAGATTATATGAATCTAAGATAAAGGAATCGGGCCAGATTCATTCCGGAAAGTTTAAATTGGAATAACGTGATGATTATAGAATAAATGAGACGGAATACCGATAAGGAGGTACCAAGTGCAAAAAGGTGTCTCAATAAAGAGGTGAAGGTGAAAGTAAATAATAGAAATGAGTAAGAATCAGATAATAAGAAGGATGTGATTGATAAAGAAAAGACTGGGAAAGCAACTATGGAATGAGAAGCAAGGAATGTTATGAATGGTTTTTCTAATGAATTCTCAGGATGACAACCTGATAGTGTCAATATTATAGTTATGAAAAAGCTAGTAACATGATATGGGATGTCAGTAATAATGATGTCAAGTGAGAAATCTAAGATTTAACCTGAAAGGTTGAAGGATTTCCCGAATGTGAGTATCGCTAAGATTGAACAAGAGTATTTGTCCATAGAATAATGGACAAAGCAGCAAGATATGTTGACACGTGAGATTGCGATCAAATAGTATTGGATATAATTATGATTAATTTCTTCTTTCATAAACCTCTATAGTTCAGAGGTAAATTCTGAGTATGATATTCTACAATCATGAAAGCTTTCTATAATCCTTTAGAACTCTTTTCTCTTCTTCTCTCTTATTCATCTTCCTTATGAATTGAGAAGAACAACCCTTTTAGGAGGGGAGGTACTGCTACGTGACTATCTGTCTATGTGATAGAAGTCTAAGTGGAATTCCATGACTTGTTTAATTGCTTGTCAAGTACTAAAGGCTGGCCCCCTTCTGTACTAACTATGCAATATAACAAATGTTCAATTGATCATAGTGATCTCTCAATAAATCTTTCCACTTCTCTAGATTGATCGAGATTGCGAAGATTAAAGCGATCAGGAAATGTACAGTACGAGCGAGGTTACCTCCGAATCGTAGGGTGTTAGTGATACCAATGTTACTGCAGGTATCAATAAGGATAAGACTGAGTAAGAGTATAACCCGGATAGTGAGTTGTACGAAAAGTAGCAACGTTGATGGAAAAAAGATAAAGTATGAATTGTAGCACTAGAAGATGTGCTGAGGAAGGGTAGAACGACTAAGAATTGACCGGGAAGCTAAAAAGTGAACGACAGGCAAACGACTCTTTGCTTCCTACCTGATTCCGGGACGGAATCCTTTTAAGGAGGGGAGGCTGTAAGAACCCCAAATTTTGGATATAATTAAAACTTTTTATTAAGTAATGATAAAATGAGGAACAATGATTCCGACAACAAGGTCACCAGCTCTAATGAATGGTGGTTTCAAAGAACAATGATTGTAATGAATGGATATTGCTTTGGACAATGATCCTGATGCATTGGTATATTGTCAGAATAGAGTAATTCGATGGTTGAGGACGTAGATAAGAATAATCTACCATCCAGGAAGGAGCTAATGGATCCTTGAAGGGAAATGAGTACGTGTATAGTGTTTCCCATATGTGCATAGTATTTCCCGTACGTGCATAGTATTTCCCGTACGCGCATAGTGTTTCCCGTACGTGCATAGTGTTTCCTGTACGTGCATAGTAATTTGGTGGATGAATAGTGATTTTGTAAGTTGGAAAACTTTTCACGCCACCCTATGTACGGGACGTGATATGGATGTTTCGAAGTCATATTAGTAATACGCGGAGGAAATAAATGAATGTAGAGACGATCGGAATTCAGAAATTCCAAATTCTTTTCGGTATAATATTTGACCGGACAGTGGATTAAATATTATTATAATCCAAGAATTGAGATATTAACTTTGAGGATTTGATATTTTGGGATGTTATTATATTTGATTTAAGAATGAAGGTAGGAAACCACTGAGGAGTGGTTATGGCTACAATGTAATAATTGATATTTGGAAAGAATGAATGGAATTCGACTTTATTATTTCTATGTCTTGAAGAATGCTAAAGGGTAACAACATAGGTAAGAATAATCTATCTTCTAAGGGAATAAGATATGGCAATTTCAAGCAGGAGAATATTCTCATGTCATCCAGATCGGTAACGATTAATCCAGTAGTTCCGTAAAAAGGATAAGGAACGATCGAAAGAGAATACGGACAATTGTACCACCCTAAGAGAACAAGTAAAGAATACAGAATGAATAGTGTTTTGGTGGGAGTATATAATAATATGAGACGACACTATATAGAAGCATTCGGAACGGATTTCCGAGTTCGTATTAGTGATCTAGGGGGAAAATAAGTGTATGTAAAAGCTGTCGGATTCTGAAAAACCGCACTTTTATTTTCTCCGAGAGTTCCCTGGACACTGATAGCCTTAAGTATTTAACGAATGGATTTAAGGAATATAAATTGGAAAGTTAGAATGAAAGATGGAGAATGAAAGTATTAATATTAAAAAGGATTCCCAGTAAACCCTAATTAGAAATCCGTGAAATATTCCTACGAACGATCAATGAACTGAGCAATAACCGGACAAAGAGACAAGCAGAGGGCCAAGAGGTATGATGAGCTAGTGGAAGGTGACATAATCACTTATGAAAGATAAGATCAAAGAGACCAAGCTAGTTACAAAGCTAACTAGCAATCTTAGCAATCAAACCAAGTACTTAGCATGCTTTCTCATCCTACCACACCAAATTAAACACTTGTCCACCAAGATGATGTATGCCATGACCTAGTACCTTTAATAAAGCAACTTTATGTTAGATATTTTCCTAATAATGCAAGAGAGCAAGAAACCAAGGCAAAGAACACAAACTCTCTCAAGAATAAGCCATTCGGCTATTTCCTTAATTCAAAATCCAAAGTCCAAGCTCCCACCATCATTTGATCTTGTAATTTTTAAGGTGAGTTCTATATTTCAAGAAAGTAATCTCCTAGAAATTTCAAGTTCAAACTCCATGTTTTCCATTTTCAAAGAAATCATCAAAGACTAGGGTGAATAGTGATTTTCAAGAACAACTCTTCATTTTCTTGATTTCTAGGATGATCTAAGCTTGGTTATGGGTATACAAGGACTATGCAAAGCTTAGCAAGGTCTTTACACACTCCAAGGAAGGTATAAAGCTCTTGAAACCCTAACCCTTGTTTGAGATTTAAGCATGTTTATGATAGTTATAACTTAGTTATGGTTATGTTAAGATTATAAGCATGATTACGTGTGGATTTTGGATTAATGATGTAAATAGCTAGATGAACGGAAAGGCATTGCTTGGCCTCAGTTCATGTATATAAGTCATGTATATGTTGTTTGGGTTGGATACTATGTTTATGGGAAGATTCGAAATTGGTAGATATTCGATTTACAGCCGTTATAATGCCCGATTTTACAATACCATGTTTTGTATGCCATTTTCCATGTCGAACCCCTACTGCCCAGAGACCTTATCTGCATTGATAGGATAGGTAATGTTCTAAGCTTCATTTTGATATAAAGATCACGTGAAACGGACTTACGGTTTAGGATTTATGACCAAATTACTAAAAGTAGTTCGAATCCGTAAACGAAAGTTCGTAACTGTAATTGAACCCTCGTAAACTATGTAACGTCATGGCGAATCTTGGTAAATAAATACTAGAGGTAAAAAGGAAGGTGTGAAAGAAAACCGTATGTCAAAAGGATCATTTTTCGATTTATTAAAAATGTTCGAGTCGAGGTTAAACGCGAACGAACCCCTAAAAGACGACTCTTTTATGACTTCGGTAAAACACTTAGAAAACGGGCGATAAAACTCGGAGTATAATATTGGTTCGTAACGATCGACCTTAGAACTCGTATGACTTAAGTATATCCCAAGTATAAGTACAGTGACATGTCGTATTAACGAACGAATGTCGGGTCGGATCAGTGATAAAAAGGAATCCACTAGAAGGGATATAACGAGATAACTCGAGAACGTGTTTCGATTTAAGTACAACTTAACTTTTAATATGTTAAGTGATTAATCCCGAATGTCTTGGCTATTTATAGATCACCAAGCTGAACCGGGACCCGCTACCACTACCCCTTACCGTACCCGACTACCAGGCAAGTTTCAATTCCCTTCTTTTAGGCTGTTGTTGTGACTGAATAATATATATATGATTGCTGATATACATATGCCATTGCATGCATGCCTACTTTCAAGTTGAATTGATATACTTGTTCCCTGAATGTTATTGTTGGCTTATAAGCTAGATAGTTATATATCAGTTATAAGCCGGTTATTGTAAGACCCTCATAGAAGGGCGTATATATCTTATTAATCAGAAATAGACCGGGAGTCAATATTCCTTGATATATCGAGATTACCTCGGAGGAAAATATTTAAGTAAATATTTTCTATTATTTGGGCGACGAATATTATTTGAATATTCGTTCGAGACTAATTATTTTAACGATCCTTACTTCAAATAATTATTTGAACGTAACTATTCAACGAATAATATTTCTCAATATTCATTCAGAGTCGAATTGATTATCGACTATTATTTCGAATCTTCTTCTAAAGATGAGACTATTAAATGAATATTATTTGGATATTCTTTTAGAATATTATTTTATTAAATAAATATTACTTTTAAATATTCATTTAAGATATTAAATACTTGATGAATATTATTTTAATATTCATCTAAAGCTTGATTTAATTATCGAATATTATCTCGAATATTCCTTAAGGCTTGGATTACTAAATGAATATTACTTGATATTCATTTAGGATATTATTCATTAAATGAATATTACTTTTGAATATTCATTTAAATTCCTAATTAATTATGAATATTACCTTAAATATTCTTTTCAGGTCTTATTAATTTATGAATATTGTTTTGAATATTCATTTAAATATTTATTTATTCAATAAATATTCTCCTGATATTTCTTCAGGGATTATTTTGAGAAATACTCTGATTTAAGATATTCTTTCATATTCCTAAAGATTCTGTAAAATATTTTAATTCAATAAATATTCTCTGAATATTTATTCCATACTTAGAATAATCTCGATAAGGTTAATCTTCTTCGATTATTACAGAAAATATTTCGAAGTCATATTATTATTAATCTTATATCAAGAAAGGTTCTCAGACATCATTCTTCTTTGAGTCTATCTCCTTAATAATAAGGGAACCTTACTTGGAAAATGTTATTTATCTTGTCGACTTCCCGGTCATAAAGTATTCCCTTCACTCGCAACTCGGGTGCTGTTGACTTATTAAGTCGTTGCTTACCTTCTCATCTTTCGAGGGGTAAGATTACTGGAACAAGTTGATATCCGTTACCAAGTAATAGCTTTGGAGTTATTGGTAAATTTTCCTTTCCAACTAGATACGACTACTTTGTGGAGTCTTATCAACAAGTATTATACTTGGGGAAAGGGGGACGAACGTTACATTCAGAATCATGAATTCTATTTGAACTAGGAGTCGTGTAAGAGGCCGAGTAGCACCGGTCCATCCCCTTTGGCCCAACCGTTGGCCGGGGAGAGCTAGTAAGGCGGTATACAAGTAAAGCCGTCAGTTCTTCCTTCTACCGGTAGTAAATCTCAATTGAGCTGTACGATCTCGACTGATCATCAAGATTGGAACAGCGGGCGCGGTGAATACTCCATCATTGGTTCATCATCCAAATTTATTTATTTCCTGCAACATGATTACTGTTGGCAGAGTTGGAAAAGTGTCATAACTGGAATTGCAACCTTTTCTTGCAAGTTCCTCTTCTTAATAACAATAAGAACATCTCGCTTACTTTGATGTAGCAGATATTTCTACAAACAAATACTTTAAGTTACCTTGTAACTTCATCGTTCATATTATACTGGCATCATTTCCGTAAATGCATGGCATATGGTTTGAAAGATACTTTTGAACTTTATACATTATCGTTCAGTTATATATTATTGTTGGTGAGCTATTGCTCACCCTTGCTTTATTATTATATCACAACAACAGCTAGACCAGATGACTCGCACAAGGCGCACTCGACGCGGGCGAGGACGATGAGACTACCAGAGCTGAAGAAGAAGCTATTGGTAGGGTATATTTATTCTTTCAAGTACCAAAAATATGGTCTAGTATGACTTATGTAAATGGATGGCAAAGAGTATGTATTTATATTGAAATTCTTTTGGATTGTAAGAACTCATAATGCGATTAATAAAAATTTGATTGTTACTCTAATTTCATCTCAGGGACTATAACGGGTGTGTTTTATATTGTTGTGTTGGGTTATAGAGACGTAATTTATTTGATGTTAAGGAAAGTTCAATTGTTGTGGACATAATTGGAAACCGTAACCACCGGATCCCGGACCCCGGATCTGGGGGTGTTACAGTGGCCTCAATAAGCTGTAGCATGAAAATCACTAAGAATAGCCTCGGTGTCACTGTAAGGAACACAACGTCTAATAATCTGATCAGCTCCTTGCTTGAACAAAAACGTTTCATCCCAAATATACTGCTTGACATCGTGCAAGAATTTCTTCCTTTGAGCATAAGAGAGATCAGGTGGAATGATGTTGCTTACTAGATAATTCACAATGTCGGCAAACCATGGTTCATCATCTTGCACTCTGAATAATTGCTCATCAGGAAAAAACTCATTAATAACCGTGTTGTCCTTAGGTGACTTTCCATGATCTTCCAATCTAGAGAGATGGTCAGCTATCTGATTCTCCGTCCCCTTTCTATCCTTGATTTCCACATCAAATTCTTGCAACAGAAGAACCCAACGAATCAACCTTGGCTTAGCATCTTTCTTTGCAAGGAGGTAGCGAATAGCAGCATGATCCGTGTAAACTATCACCTTAGTACCAAGCAGATAAGAGCGAAACTTTTCAAACCCATAGACAATAGAAAGTAGTTCCTTCTCAGTGGTGGTGTAATTCAACTGAGCATCATTGAGAGTTTTGCTCGCATAGTAAATAACATGGAACACTTTTTCTTTCCTTTGGCATAGAACGGCCCCAACTGCATAATCACTAGCATCGCACATCAAAGAAAATGGTTGGCTCCAATCAGGAGCTGTAATAACTGGAGCAGAAATTAGTTTCTTCTTCAAGATCTTGAACGCATGTAAACAAGCCTCATCAAAATTGAATGGCACATCTTTTTCCAAGAGATTGCAAAGCGGCTTAGAAATTTTTGAGAAATCCTTTATGAAGCGCCTGTAGAACCCTGCATGACCAAGAAAGCTACGAATACCCTTGATTGAGATAGGTGCAGGAAGATTCTCAATAGTTTCCACCTTTGCCTTGTCAACTTCCAAACCCTTACTCGAAACCTTGTGTCCCAGAATGACACCTTCTTGTACCATGAAGTGGCACTTTTCCCAATTAAGAACAAGATTGGTCTCCACACAACGTTTTAAAACCAAACTCAAATTTTCCAAGCACTCAACAAAAGAACCCCAAAGACTGAGAAATCGTCCATGAATACTTCCATATTAATTCCAATCATGTCAGAGAAAATGGTCATCATACACCTCTGAAAAGTAGCTGGTGCACCACACAACCCAAAAGAAACTCGTCTGAATGCAAATGTACCAAATGGACAAGTGAATGTAGTCTTCTCCTGATCCTCGGGTGCTATGCAAATCTGATTGTACCCAGAATACCCATCAAGCAAACAATAGTACTGACGTCCAGCCAATCTGTCAAGCATCTGATCAATGAACGGGAGTGGAAAATGATCTTTCCGAGTGGCTTTGTTCAACTTTCGATAATCCATGCAAATTCTCCAACCAGCAACTGTTCGTGTCGGAATGAGCTCGTTCTTCTCATTAGTACCCACTGTCATGCCCCTTTCTTAGGCACACATTGCACCGGACTCACCCAAGAGCTATCAGAAATCGGATAGATAATGCCCGCGTCAAGCCATTTAAGAATTTCCTTCTTCACAACTTCTTTCATGACAGGATTCAGTCTCCTCTGATTATCGACTGTAGGTTTAGCTCCCTCTTCCAAAGGAATTTTGTGCATGCAATAAGAGGGACTAATACCCTTGATGTCTGCTATAGTCCACCCAATGGCTAATTTGAATTCCCTTAAGATTCTCAATAGTTTTTCCTCTTCTATGCCTGAAAGCTTAGATGATATAATAACAGGTAAGGTAGAAGAATCACCAAGATAGGCATACCTTAGATGTTCAGGTAATGGCTTAAGTTCCAAGGTAGGTGCTTCCTCAATGGATGGTTTAAGTCTAACATGAGACTTCTTCAATTCTGACAACCCCAATGATTCAAATGGAATCCCAAACTTCTTCCATGGCGATGCATTAAGATATTGCAAGTGTTCTTTATCCTCTTCATTCTCAACCTCCGAGTCATTAGCAAGAACTCTTTCCAACACATCAGCTTTTATCAAGTGTTGAGTCGCGAAGTTAACCACCTTGTCGACCATATCAATTTTGAGACACTCTTCATA
The DNA here is from genome assembly GCA_036435485.1 of Saposhnikovia divaricata. NCBI lineage: Eukaryota > Viridiplantae > Streptophyta > Magnoliopsida > Apiales > Apiaceae > Saposhnikovia > Saposhnikovia divaricata. Next base: position 127,237,553 of record CM071594.1, on the reverse strand, counting down.
GTCAGTAAGAAGCTTCATTGCATTGAAAACATTAAAGGTGACGTTTTGATCGTGCACCCTCATAGTGAGTTCTCCCTTTTGGACATCAATAAGAGTTCGGCCCGTAGCCAAGAATGGTCGTCCCAAGATAATAGGAATCTTCTTGTCTTCCTCGAAGTCAAGAATAACAAAGTCGGCCGGAAAGATAAGCTTGTCGACCTTCACCAAAACATCCTCAACTATCCCTCGAGGATACGTAACTGAACGGTCCGCAAGTTGTAGAGTCATGGCAGTTGGTTTTGGTTCTGGAAGACCAAGTTGCATGAAAACTGATAAGGGCATGAGATTAATACTTGCACCCAAATCACACAAGCATTTGTTGAATGAGAGATCTCCAATAGTACATGGAATGGTAAAGCTTCCAGGGTCCTTCAACTTAGGCGGCAACTTTTGTTGCAAGATGACACTGCATTCCTCCGTCAAGGCGACGGTCTCTAGCTCCTCATGTTTCAATTTCTTCGAGAGTATGCCCTTCATAAACTTCGCATAGCTCGGCATTTGCTCAAGAGCCTCCGCAAATGGTATATTAATCTGAAGTTTCTTGAAGACATCCAAGAACTTAGCAAATTGCTTGTCGAACTTTTGCCTTTGAATTCGTTGTGGGTATGGAGGAGGTGGAAACACCTTATCTTCTACTTCTTTTTGAGCATTATCATTCTTACAAGTTATAGGAGTCGAGGGAGTAGCATCCCGTAGCAATTTAGGACCAGACTCGACCCCAGCATCAAAATCAACTTTTTTTTCCAGAAGTGGCGGCGCTGCCGCGCCAGTATTGTACTGGGAAACGGCGCTGCCGCGCCGTGCTGTCTGTTCAGAATTTTCATTTTCTTCCTCGGTTGATTTTTCTTTGTCCTGACCTTGTAGAATTCTTCCTGATCGTAATGTTACTGCCTGGACCTGTTCCTTGTGATCCTTCTTGCCTGGATTCATCTCTGTGTCACTCGGAAGCGTTCCTGGTTGACGGTTCAACAATGCATTGGCCAGCTGGCCAATTTGATTCTCTAAAGTTTTCAATGACACCGCCTGACTCTTATACATCATTCGAAGCTCTTCCAATTCAGACTTCTCAGACTGATTCAATGAATTCCCTTGAGATGGTTGAAATCCCGGTGGATTGAATGGTTGCCTTGGAGCATAAGGTGGTGGTTGATAGTTCTGATTATATGGCCTTGCATTGAACTGCTGATTTTGGGGTTGCTGAACACCACCCTGATTGTTGCTCCAACTGAAATTAGGATGATTCCTATTGTTGGGATGATAAACATTAGGCACTGGTTGCTGAGCTCTTTGAAAATTACTGACAAATTGTGCGGATTCAGATGAGATAGCACACTGATTCGTGTCATGAGCCCCCTGCACACAATTCACACACCATAGCAACCTGGTTAGTCCCATGATTAGAAAGGGAATCTACCTTCATTGTCAACGCCTTGAGTTGAGCAGCAATAGCAGTAGCTGCATCAAAGTCAAGAACTCCAGCCACTTTAGTAGGTGGCAAGCGTTGAGTAGGATTCTGAAACTCATTGGCCGCCATCATCTCAATAAGATTATAGGCATCCTCATAGCTTTTTGCCCATAGCGCACCTCCAGAAGCATAGGCCTGGACTGAGCTCCCAACCCATTATAGAAATTGCTGATTATCATCCAATCCGGCATCCCATGATGAGGACAACGTGCCAATATCTCCTTGTATCTTTCCCAAGCTTCCCCCAAAGATTCCTGAGGTTGCTGAGCGAACTGAGAAATAGAATTCCGATAAGCTGCTGTCTTCGCCATGGAGAAATACTTCATCAAGAACTTTTGAGCACAGTCTGCCCATGTTTTAATAGAGCCTGATGGCATAGAATGTAACCAACTCTTGGCTTTATCCCTAAGAGAGAAGGGAAATAGTCTCAATCTGATTGCGTCATCTGTAACTCCGTTGAATTTGAAGGTGTCACGGATCTCAAGGAAGTCCCTAATATGAGCATTGGGATCTTCAGCAGGACTACCCCCAAACTGTACTGTATTCTGAATCATCTGAATGATGTTTGGCTTAAGCTCGAAATTATTAGCCCCAATAGCTGGGCGTACAATACTGGTATGAATATCCTCCACTTTTGGCTGAGAGAATTCACTCAAAGCCTTCGCTGGTTGTGCTTGATCTGCCATTTCTTCTGTTGATTCAAGATCGTCTTCTAACCCGATGTTATCAAAATTAAGTTTTCTTCTTGCTAGTTCTTCTCTACGTGCTTGAGCTCGTGTACGCATACACTCTCAAAAAGTACCTGAAATTCACCAACAAGAAATTTGGTGAGAAACGTCTTAGTCACCGAACTTTAATGACCACTGATGGCAAATACTGAAACTAAACAAATAAAACCGCGTCCCCGGCAGCGGCACCAAAAACTTGTTACGACCAAACTCAACACGCAAGTGCACGTGATCTCAAGTAATATAGATAGCAAATAAGATTCGTTCCTACAGAGACTCGTTGTATTGTCTAGTTAATTCACTCACAAATGTATGATTATTATTCGATGCTACGACAAATTAATAATTGGATTTTTGTTATCACTACAATTTACTCTAAGATTTATAACTAATTATCAACTACTTGAACTAAGAATTATATCGAATTACTTATGCGAAATAAAACATGGGATTTTAACTTCATTAAACAATCCATCTATAGTCTCCACTTCTCTAGCCTTTTCATGTGATTTGTTAATACCTGATCGAATACACAAAACTGATATAAGCCAACTTTCGTTGCACAAATACCATCCTAAATAATATCCACAATAAAGATAGAAATCACTCAGTCTCCCAATTATGCCTAATCTCCATATGTCTATAAAAATTGAAACATAATGGTTAAAGTACAAGCATTCAATTGATCACATAGTCGTCATAAAACGGTTAGAGTTACGACACTAATTACGAATGATATTCTCACGCATAAACCTATGCTAGCATGGCAAGTTCTAAACTCTTAGATCCACTTTCGCATCAATAAGAATTAACACACAATTACAGAAGTTAGCTACTCTCCTATAACGAATTAAATCAGCCATGATAGGATATTACATCAATCACACTATAGGCATCGAGAAGATTTAACAAATAAACTTCATGAATAAATCCGCTAAAACCCCATGACAACGAATTAGTTCATAATCAAACTAATCATCACCATGGGTCCCAATGTAAACATGATAGAAGAAAATAAATAATGATTTAAATAAATAACAAGGGTTCTAAAGAATACACCCAAACCAAGCATCCACAAACTAGGAAGAATACAAGAATAATTTGAAAACTATCTTCTTCCTCGCTTCTTCGTGCTTCAAAACTCCGTAATTACAATACGTGGTCAGACTCCCCTTATTCTAGGGTTTTTCTTCCTTTATATAGGCCTCCAGGTGCAAGAAATTCGAAAGGAATTTTATTTTGGACTTTATCTCGAAAAATCAGCAAAATAGGATTTTCCCTTCAGACGAGCCGGCGCTGCCGCGCCATCCAAGAGCTACAGCACGGCGCTGCCGCGCCACATACTTCACTCAGCGCTGCCGCGCCCTATCTTCTGCTCAGCAATTGGATTTTTTCCTTATTTCTTCATTACATCTCCGATTTGCTCTCCGATTGCTTCGCTGCATTCCTTGAACACTTGTGATTAGCATTCCTGCACAATACCCTTAAAAGAGATTAAAAATACCACAACTCGAGTACAAACATTCGTTTTAAGCCAAATGGAAACGTTTTAAGTGAATAAAATACTCACTCATCATGTATTGTTGTGTTGAATGATTTATTAAATTTTCTTGTTCAATTAAATTTTCTTTAATTCTGTTTGGTTGAGTTAATTATTGGACTTTGAGCTTGTATTCCGAGATTTTGTAATTCTGTGTTAGTTCTGAATTCTGGTTTTTCCGCATTGGTGTCTCGGTTTGTAGTATTATTTGAGTGTCGTCCTCGATGGTTTTGAGCCAGTTTTGTTCTAAGTTTTAGCAGTCTTTTGAATCATTGTTGCTTTCGATATGTTGTGCGATATAGAGTTGTTGTGTTACACTGAGTTGTTCGGTTGTGTCGAATTTTGAGTCGAGTTCTTGAATTAAGATGCTGGTTTTTGGTTTTGTTCGTCAACTGAATTTATGAGTTTTATCTTAGTTGTCTGCGATGTGTAGTCTGACAGAAATAGTTGTTGTTCTGAGTTTTTGAACTTGTTTTCATTACTTATTTGTTTGCTATAAATCGTTTATTTTTAAATTCACAAAAAGAAATAAAAGTTTTAATTATGGTTTTAGAATAAAAATTTTAATTCGAATATAGAATTGTTTAGAATAATTTTGAAAAATTTAAGTTTAAATTCTCTTATTTTCTTGTAGTAACTAAATTAGTTAAATCAAAAATTTTCAAAACCCAAGTTTAATTTGACTTTAGAATTTTTAGAGTGATTAATTTTTTCTTCACTTTTAATTAAATTAATCTAGAAATAGAAAAATAGATTAATTCTCTTTTAAATAAAAATTGATTTTAGTTTAGGAATAGAATAATTATTAAATTTTCTTTTGAAAATAGTTTAAATTTTATTATAGGAAATAAATAGTAAAAATCCAAATTCTCAAAATCTACTTGTTCTAATTTGATTAAATTAATTATTAAGGATCGCGAATAAAATTAGCCCCTGTGGATCGAATCTTAAAATAGTAAAACGACTGAATTGTGCGCTTGCAATTTAAATCTCCTATTTTTAGCACATCACTATATTTATCGAATATCTAAATTTTTTATATAAATTCTAAATTGAACACATCATTAATTTTTTGTAATTTAAATTATAGTTAACCATTTTAAATAATTTCGTTGGAGTACATCTCTCTACAAATTTTACATAATCAATTTACATAATATCGTTGGAGATGTTCCAACATTTTAATCTAGTATTAATGGGAATTCGTATAATATATCCAAAATTAATGGTGTATTTTATGAGCCTTTTTATTCAATTATTTTAAATATGTCCTATGGTTAATTTTTAACTCATGTATAAGTTATATAGATATAATTAAATTATAAATATAAATATTTGTACTAGAAGAATGTCCAAAGGTAGAAAAGGTTTGTTGAGATCACATACAATCACCCGCGAATTAGGTTCGAAAAACGATTAAATATTTTATGATCTATGCTTTTGATTTTTTTAAGGAGAATTTTGGATTTTAGACTTCACTTATTTCAGCTTTTAAAGAAATGATGCAACAATGGGCTTTGTAACACCCCCAGATCCGGGGTCAGGGATCTGATGGTTACGGTCTTACATCCATTCATAATACTTGACTTGAGTCCAAAATAAATAAATCACATGCTGTGACCCCACAATAATTACCACTCACACACACAACAGTTATAGTCCCAGAGATGAAATTGAAATAAGTCTTACATTAAAGGGTTTACGAATAAAAGTTATTACAATCCCAACAGGATAACATCATAGGTTTAAAAGTTTTGCCGTTAATTACATTAATTATACATATAGTTAAACAGGAAACAAAAGCTGTCTAACTATGCTACCTCAGCAATGGCGGCTAGCATCTCAGCGGGTAGTCCGGTGGGTCGGGTAACCTGCTTGCGCCGAGTGCGCCTGACGCGAGCCATCTGTCCTAGCTGTTGTTGTGACATAATATAAACAAAGCAAGGGTGAGCGAAAGCCCACCAACAAATATATAACTGAACGGTAATTTAAAACAGTTCGAAGCTATCTTTCAAACCATATGCCATGCATTTACGGAAATGATGCCAGTATAATATGAACGATGAAGTTACAAGGTAACTGAAAGTATTTGTTTGAAGAAATATCGGCTACATCAAAGTAAGCGAGATATTCTTATTGTTATTAAGAAGAGGAACTTGCAAGAAAAGGTTGCAATTCCAGTTATGACACTTTTCCAACTCTGCCAACAGTAATCATGTTGCAGGAAATAAATAAATTTGGATGATGAACCAATGATGGAGTATTCACCGCGCCCGCTGTTCCAATCTTGATGATCAGTCGAGATCGTACAGCTCAATTTAGATTTACTACCGGTAGAAGGAAGAACTGACGGCTTTACTTGTATACCGCCTTGCTAGCTCTCCCCGGCCAACGGTTGGGCCAAAGGGGATGGACCGGCGCTACTCGGCCTCTTACACGACTCCTAGTTCAAATAGAATTCATGATTCTGAATGTAACGTTCGTCCCCCTTTCCCCAAGTATAATACTTGTTGATAAGACTCCACAAGGTAGTCGTATCTAATTGGAAAGGAAAATTTACCAATAGCTCCCAAGCTATTACTTGGTAACGGATATCAACTTGTTCCAGTAATCTTACCCCTCGAAAGATGAGAAGGTAAGCAACGACTTAATAAGTCAACAGTATCCGAGTTGCGAGTGAAGGGAATACTTTATGACCGGGAAGTCGACAAAATAAATAACATTTTCCAAGTAAGGTTCCCTTATTATTAAGGAGATAGACTCAAAGAAGAATAATGTCTGAGAACCTTTCTTGATATAAGATTAATAATAATATGACTTCGAAATATTTTCTGTAATAATCGAAGAAGATAAACCTTATCGAGATTATTCTAAGTATGGAATAAATATGCAGAGAATATTTATTGAGTTAAAATATTTAAAGAATATTTGGGAATATGAAAGAATATCTTTAATCAGAGTATTTCTCAAAATAATCCCTGAAGAAATATCAGGGGAATATTTATTGAATAAATAAATATTTAAATGAATATTCAAAACAATATTCATTAATTATTAAGACCTGAAAAGAATATTTAAGGTAATATTCATAATTAATTAGGAATTTAAATGAATATTCAAAAGTGATATTCATTTAATGAATAATATCCTAAATGAATATCAAGTAATATTCATTTAGTAATCCAAGCCTTAAGGAATATTCGAGATAATATTCGATAATTAAATCAAGCTTGAGATGAATATTAAAATAATATTCATCAAGTATTTAATATCTTAAATGAATATTCAAAAGTAATATTTATTTAATAAAATAATATTCTAAAAGAATATCCAATTAATATTCATTTAATAGTCTCATCTTTAGAAGAATATTCGAAATAATAGTCGATAATCAATTCGACTCTGAATGAATATTGAGAAATATTATTCGTTGAATAGTTACGTTCAAATAATTATTTGAAGTAAGGATCATTAAATAAATAATCTCGAACGAATATTCAAATAATATTCGTCGCTTGAATAATAGAAAATATTTACTTAAATACTTTCTTCCGAGGTAATCTCGATATATCAAGGAATATTGACTCCCGGTCTATATTTGATTAATAAGATGTATACGCCCTTCTATGAGGGTCTTACAATAACCGGCTTATAACTGATATATAACTATCTAGCTTATAAGCCAACAATAACCTTCACGGAACAAGTATATCAATTCAACTTGAAAGTAGGCATGCATGCAATGGCATATGTATATCAGCAATCATATATATATATTTATTCAATCACAACAACAGCCTAAAGAAGGGAATTGAAACTTGCCTGGTAGTCGAGTACGGTAAGGGGTAGTGGTAGCGGGTCCCGGTTCAGCTTGGTGATCTATAAATAGCCAAGGCATTCGGGATTAATCACTTAACATATTAAAAGTTAAGTTATACTTAAATCGAAACACGTTCTCGAGTTATCTCGTTATACCCCTTTTAGTGGATTACTTATTATCACTGATCCGACCTGACATTCGTTCGTTAATACGACATGTCACTGCACTTATACTTGGGACATACTTAAGTCATATGAGTTCTAAGGTTGATCGTTACGAACCAATATTATACTCCGAGTTTTATCGCCCGTTTTCTAAGTGTTTTACCAAAGTTATAAAAGAGTCGTCTTTTAGGGGTTCGTTCGCGTTTAACCTTGACTCGAACATTTTTAATAAATCGAAAAATGCTCTTTTTGACATACGGTTTTCTTTCACACCTTCCTTCTTACCCCTAGTATTTATTTACCAAGATTCTCCATGACGTTACATAGCTTACGAGGGTTAAATTTCAGTTACGAACTTTCGTTTACGGATTCGAACTACTTTTAGTAATTTGGTCATAAATCCTAAACCGTAAGTCCGTTTCACGTGATCTTTATATCAAAACGAAGCTTAGAACACTACATATCCTATCATGGCAGATAAGGTCTCTGGACAGTAGGGGTTCGACATGGAAAATGGCATACAAACCATGGTATTGTAAAATCGGGCAATATAACGGCTGTAAATCGAATATCTATCAATTTCGAATCTTCCCATAAACATAGCATCCAACCCAAACAACATATACATGACTTATATACATGAACTGAGGTCAAGCAATGCCTTTCCGTTCATCTAGCTATTTACATCATTAATCCAAAATCCATACATAATCATGCTTATAACTTTAACATAACCATAACTAAGTTATAACTATCATAAACATGCTTAAATCTTAAACAAGGATTAGGGTTTCAAGAGCTTTATACCTTCCTTAGATAGTGATATAGCCTTACTAAGCCTTGTATGGTCCTTAGGAGTGATTATGCTTGCTAGATTAACCATGGAAAATCAAGAAAACAAAGTTAGTATATGATGAACACTATTCACCCTCCTCTTGTTTGATTTTTTTGAAAATGGAAATGGATGAGTTTGAAGCTAAGATTTTGAGGAGATAAGTTTTATGAAATGTAAGACTCACCTTAATTATTTCAAGAACAAACAATGGTGGGAAGGTTGAGTTTGGATTTGGAATTAATGGATATAGCCGAATGGTTTCTTTGCAAGGGGGGGGGAGAGAGTTGCTTGGTTCCTTTGATTTTTGTGTTTTAATCTCCTTCACTCTCATCCACTTACAACATAATATCTTGTAAAAGTCACTTTAATAAAGTGATGAGGTGTTGGATGATCAAATGGCAAGACATGTGTTGGTTTTGTGGTGGTTAAAGCTTAACTAGGTAGTTACTTGCTAAGTACTTAGTTCTTCCTCTAAGGTGCTAGTTCCTTGCTTCTAGTTTAGTTACTAGATATTTATACTAGTAGCTTGCACAAGACTCTTGCTTCCTCTGCTTGTTTCTGTGTCCGGTTATTACCCGTTTCGATTGATCGTTCGTGAGAATATTTCACGGATTTCTAATTATGGTTTACCGGGAATCCTCTTTAATATTAATACTTTCATTCTCCATCTTTCATTATAACTTTCCATTTTATATTCCTTTAATCCATTCGTTAAATACTTAAGGCTATCAGTGTCCAGGGAACTTTCGGAGAAAATAAAAGTGCGGTTTTTCAGAATCCGACAGCTTTTACATACACTTATTTTCCCCCTGGATCACTAATACGAACTCGGAAATCCGTTCCGAATACTTCTATATAGTGTCGTCTCATATTATTATATACTCCCACCAAAACACTATTCATTCTGTATTCTTTACTTGTTCTCTTAGGGTTGTATAATTGTCCGTATTCTCTTTCGATCGTTCCTTAACCTTTTTACGGAACTACTGGATTAATCGTTATCGATCTGGATGACATGAGAGTATTCTCTTGCTTGAAGTTGCCATATCTTATTCCTTTAGAAGATAGATTATTCTTACCTATGTTGTCACCCTTTAGCATTCTTCAAGACATAAACATAATAAAGTCGAATTCCATTCATTCTTTCCCAATTATCAATTATTACACTGTAGCCATATCCACTATTCATTCTTACATCATTAAATACATAAAAGTTTTAATTCCACCCAAAATCTGGGTTCTTACAGTCTCCCCTCCTTAAAAGGATTCCGTCCCGGAATCAGTTTGAAAACAAGTGGGGGTACTTTTCTTGCATTGCGCTTTCAAGTTCCCAGGTGGATTCTTCTACATTGTGGTTCTGCCACAAAACTCTGACTAGCTGAATGACCTTGTTTCGGAGCACTTGTTCTTTCCGGTCTATGATTTCCACAGGTTGCTCCACATAGGTCAGGTCTGGTTGCATGTCCACTTGCTCATACTCTACAATATGCTTAGCATCCGGATTATACTTCCTCAGCATCGAAACATGGAACACATTGTGCACCTGTTGTAGATTCGGGGGCAATGCGAGCTCATAAGCTAGTTCCCCAATCCGTCTCAAGATCTCAAATGGTCCAATGTACCTGGGACTCAGCTTTCCTTTCTTCCCAAATCTCATTAAACCTTTCCAAGGTGACACTTTCAAGAACACTAGGTCCCCTACTTCGTATTCCTTGCCTTTCCGAGCTAAATCGGCATATTTCTTTTGTCGATCCTGGGCTGCTACCAACCGTCCTCTGATTAAATCTGCTGCATCTTTAGTTCGTTGGACCACTTCGGGCCCGAGCATCTTTCGCTCTCCAACTTCATCCCAATACAAGGGAGATCGACATTTTCTTCCATAAAGGGCCTCATAAGGTGGAATCCCAATGCTTGAATGATAACTGTTATTATAGGAGAACTCAACCAATGGCAAGTGATCATCCCAACTCCCCTTGAAGTCTATCGCGCAGACTCTCAACATATCCTCTAGCGTTTGGATGGTCCTTTCACTTTGCCCATCTGTCTGGGGGTGGTAGGCTGTGCTCATGTTCAGCCGGGTCCCTACACATTCTTGGAAACTTCTCCAAAACCTGGAGTTAAATCTAGGATCTCGATCGGATACTATTGCGATTGGGACTCCATGTCGCGCCACTATCTCTTTTAAGTAGATGTCCACTAGTCTGTCGACCGTGTACCTTTCGTTGATCGGGAGAAAGTGAGCCGATTTCGTCAGTCGATCTACAATTACCCATATGGCGTCATGATTAGCCTTGGTCCTTGGTAAACCTACTACGAAATCCATGGCTATATGTTCCCATTTCCATTATGGAATCTCTAAGGGATGTAGAAGTCCGCTGGGTTTCTGGTGCTCTGCCTTCACTCGTTGGCAGGTCAAGCATCTGCTTACCCACTCTGCTACGTCCTTTTTCATATTGGGCCACCAGTAATACTCCTTCAAATCCCTATACATTTTAGTGCTACCAGGGTACACTGAGTACCTTGAGTTGTGTGCCTCATTTAAAATCTCATCCTTGAGCTCCTGAACATTTGGGATCCATATCCTGTATGTGTACCTCATGATCCCTTCCTTGTCTCTTTCGCACTTAATTTCCTCCCCGGTCATTAGCTCTTCTGTGGAGTTCTTTTCTTCCTCCATCATCCGTTCCTGGCACAGTCTAATCTTTTCTAGCAATGGAGGTTGGATTCTAATTTCCATTAACTTTTCTTGGCCCTCTCCAGGTAACTTAACCTCGATTTCCAACTTCTCAAAATCCTTCACTAGCTCTTTCTCTGAAGTTATCATCTTGAGCTTCTCTTTCCGACTAAGGGCGTCAGCCACCACATTGGCTTTGCCCGGGTGATAGCGAATTTCACAGTCGTAATCCTTGATTAACTCTAACCATCTCCTCTGGCGCATGATAAGCTCTTTCTGAGTGAAAATGTATTTGAGGCTCTTATGGTCTGTGTAAATCTCGCATTTTTCCCCATACAGGTAGTGTCTCCAAATCTTTAAAGCGAAGACTATGGCTGCTAGTTCTAGATCATGCGTGGGATATCTGACTTCATAATCCTTCAATTGCCTAGACGCATACGCTATTACCTTGCCGTGCTGCATAAGAACGCATCCTAGTTCTTTATGCGAAGCATCACTGTAAATCACGAAATCTCCTTTTCCATCAGGTAATGCCAGCACTGGGGCTGTCACCAGCCTCTTCTTTAACTCTTCGAAACTCTTCTCGCATTTCTCAGTCCATTCAAATTTCTCGGTTTTACGGGTAAGTCGAGTTAATGGAGCTGTGAGTTTCGCAAAGTCTTGGACAAATCTCCTGTAATATCCGGCCAGTCCAATGAAACTCCTCACCTCGATTGGAGTAGTTGGCCGTTCCCAGTTTGAAACTACTTCTATCTTGGAGGGGTCAACCAACACTCCTTCTCTATTGATCACGTGCCCTAAGAATTGTACCTCATTTTTCCAAAACTCACACTTGGAGAACTTGGCATATAACTGCTCTTTCCTGAGTATTTCTAAGGTTATCCTTAAACGTTCAGCGTGTTCTGCCTCTGTCTTTGAGTAGATGAGAATATCATCAATGAAAACTATCACGAATTTGTCCAAATATTCCTTGAACACTCTATTCATTAGGTCCATGAAGGCTGCTGGGGCGTTGGTCAATCCAAATGACATAACTAAGAACTCATAATGTCCATATCTGGTGCGGAATGCAGTCTTCGGGATATCTTCAGGTTTGATCTTCAGTTGGTGATATCCCGTTCTCAAATCAATCTTAAAGAAGTATTCAGCTCCTCTTAGCTGGTCAAACAAATCGTTTATCCTGGGCAATGGATACTTATTCTTTATGGTTAGCTTGTTCAATTCTCTGTAGTCGATGCATAACCTCATACTTCCATCCTTTTTCTTAACAAACAACACTGGTGCGCCCCAAGGCGACACACTGGGCCTTATCATGCCCTTATCCAACAATTCCTGTAATTGTTTAGCTAACTCCTATATTTCTACTGGGGCTAGTCGGTACGGGGCCTTCGAAACCGGTGCCGTCCCCGGGGCTAATTCGATGGCAAACTCAATTACCCTATCAGGTGGTAGTCCGGGAAGATCTTATGGGAACACGTCCTCGAACTCATTAACTACCAGAATGTCTTGCAATCTTGGCACTTCCTTCTGAGTATCTATAACGTAGGCTAAATAAGCCTCGTTCCCTTTTCGTAACAATCGCTTGGTTTGCGCCATGGTCAGAATTTTCTGGGTCTGTCGCATCCCCTTAAACACTATTTCTTTCTTCCCTGGGGTTTTCAACTTAACCTTTTTCCCTTTACAATCTATCCGCGCATCATTGCGAGACAACCAATCCATACCCAAAATGACATCGAATTCCCCTAGCTTAAAAGGAATTAAATCGACATAGAAGGATCGTCCTCCTATTTCTAGCTTACAATCGGGGTGAATTTGATTAACCGGTACGATTTCCTGATTAGCTATTTCTACTTGTAAGGAATCTCTTAGTTGCTGGGTTTTAAGTTTCAACTTATGCGCAAAATCTCTAGATATAAAAGTCTTAGTTGCTCCTGAATCAAATAAGACATTTGCACTGACTGAATTGAGAGAAAAAGTACCTGCTATCACATCTGTGTCCCTCACGGCATCTTGTACTGACATATTGAAAGTCCTAGCAGTCGGTGGCCTATTTGAGGCAACCTTGCTTGCTCCTGATGCTGCTGGTTTGCTCTTTGGGCAATCCTTCCTCATGTGCCCTCGCTGTCCACACTGGAAACAGGTTGTGCTGCTAGGGATGATCGTGGTGCAAGAGGTAGCATAATGCCCAGCTCGCCCACACTTATAACAGTTTATCTGCTTCAGGTTGCACACCCCGGAGTGCCTCTTCCCACAAGTAGCACACAATGGCAATGGAGGTCGAGAAGGGTTGGAACGGGACATTCCTGATTGGTGGCCGCCCTGGCTCACACTTACGCTCGCAGATGGTTTAAACCCTACATTCCTCCCTGGTAGGGAAACCGCTCCTCGATTAAACTTGGTTGGGGGTTTTCCTCCAGCGGATCTTCCGCCCATACTAACATGCTTTCTCTTTATCCCCCCTTTCTCTCTCTCTCTCTGCATCTGATCACTACCAGCCTCCACAATGGTTGCCTTCTGCACCAAGGTGGCATAATCTGTAATCTCTAAAACAGCCACCCTATTCTGGATCCACTGTTTCAGCCCTTGTTGAAACCTGTTAGCTTTCTTCTCTTCTGTGTCTACAAACTCTGGCACAAATCTCGATAGCTCAGTAAATTTAGCCTCATAGTCAGCCACTGACATATTGTTCTGTTTCAGTTCCAAGAACTTAAGTTCCATCTGGGTTTTCATGAACTTCGGGAAGTACTTCTCCAGGAATAATTGTTTGAACCTTTCCCAGGCTATGACAGCATCAGTCTCCATGTTTTTCTTGGCTTCCCACCAATAATTGGCCTCTCCCTTTAGTAGGTAAGTAGCAAAAACAGTCTTCTGAGCCTCATTGATACTCAGAATCTCAAAAGACTTTTCCATTTCCTTGATCCAGGACCTCGCCTCAACGGGATTAGCCGATCCGTGGAACTCTGGGGGCTTAAGGGACTTAAAGGCCCTAAAGGAATTTGCCACTGAAGTGTTGTTGCTTGGTGGTGGTTGGGGGTATTGGTTCAAATTCTGCCTAAGTAGATCCATAAACTGGCCCATGGGGTTTCCGCCCTGGTTCTCCCCTTCCTGTTCTACTTCAGTTTCTCCACCCTCTATTTCCCTTTCAAATTCTTCAGAGTACAGGGGTTCATCCTCTGCTCCATACTGGGAATCTTCTTGCTCATTATAGTCCTGATCTTGTTCCTCACTACTTTCACGGTTTTCCTCGTGTTGGTTGTGACTCTCTTGGTCAGTAGATTCGCGGGGGTTAGCCCTAGTGCCCATTCGTCTTGGAGGCATTTTACTGAAAATTTGGAAAATTAAACATTAAGTTCCCTTATCTGTTTTAAAGGATTTTTCTTTACACAATTCTTTACATGATTGGGTTTAAAATCCCACAGTTTTATATCTCATGGCAACTTAATCGAAAAGTAATACATATAATAATAAACTCGTGATCACATCCCAACAAAATTGTAATGACTGAAATGGAAACAAATATATACCAGGTACCGAAAAGGTACAACATCCGAGTTACAACGATAGTTTAAAGTACAGCCATCCTAACAACAACAACAAATCAAAATTGAAATACGCTGTCTATCTGTCTAGTCTGCAAAAAGGGAAAACAAGTACAAGAAAACCATCCCTACAAAAGCCGGCACTACTATGTCCGTACATGACTAGACAACTAGACCACTGCATCACTACATCTGAAATCAGCCGCCACGACGAAACATCCTCCGAACCCTCCCCATGGCGATGCGGAAAACCTCCTCAGCCTCTGCTCTGTCTACCCTACCATACCCATCAGTAGGCAACTGTCGCACCCTCACCCGAGCCCTCAGCTCGATGCGGGTCACAGCCCTAAACCCAACTCTGTCACTGATAGTCCTCCTGCCCTGCACCCTCATCCGGGCGGCTCTCTCTGCTGCTAACTCACTCCTAGACTCTGCCAACCTGGCATCTGCCACAGACAACTCTCTATAAAGCCCGTTCACAATCAAGTTGTGAACACATACTGGGACTCCTCCTATCGGGGCATGAGGTGGGGTGGATGGCTCAGCTGGGGCGGCAGTCTCTGTCTGCTGGGGCTCTAGGGTAAGCTCCTCAAACTCGTCGGGGTACGGGCTCACAGGTAGTGGTGATGGGGTAGGGGCTCTCTCAACAGGGAGGAGTGGCACAAAAAAGTCCAGAACTCCATACAGCACCAACTACTGGCTCATCTATATCTCCCTCAACACCCTCATCTACCGGAACCACCTGATCCGTGGTCATGTCAGTGTCATCTCCCATAGTCCTAATCTCAGTCACAACCCAATAATCATCATCCTCAACCACTAACTCAGCATCCTGTCCTGTCTGGATCCCCTCCGGGTCCTCCTCCCCCTCAGTCTCAACAACATCTGTGTCAGCATCATCCTGGACCTCCTCAGGGTCCTCCTCCTCAGACTCGATCACATCAGTATCAGCATCAACCTGGACCTCCTCAGCGTCCTCCTCCTCAGGCTCAGTATCCTCCTCAGGCAAGTGCTCATAGTATGGGTCCCTAGTCCGGAACATGTCCTCATCATGCTGTCTCGCAGCTGCCTCCTGGGCCGACAAGTCGCTCGCCTACACAAGACGAACTATGTTACTATCATGATACTTAAAAAGTTCCCGTAAGGGTTTTAGGTGAACCTGGCAAGGGTTCTTATTATATTATTGAATTTATTATTATATAACGTCGTATCATCTCTTGGGATATATAACTCTCGCTCTGATACCATCTCTGTAACACCCCCAGATCCGGGGTCAGGGATCTGGTGGTTACGGTCTTACATCCATTCATAATACTTGACTTGAGTCCACAATAAATAAATCACATGCTGTGACCCCACAATAATTGCCACTCACACACACAACAGTTATAGTCCCAGAGATGAAATTGAAATAAGTCTTACATTAAAGGGTTTACGAATAAAAGTTATTATAATCCCAACAGGATAACATCATAGGTTTAAAAGTTTTGCCGTTAATTACATTAATTATACATATAGTTAAACAGGAAACAAAAGCTGTCTAACTATGCTACCTCAGCAATGGCGGCTAGCATCTCAGCGGGTAGTCCGGTGGGTCGGTTAACCTGCTTGCGTCGAGTGCGCCTGACGCGAGCCATCTGTCCTAGCTGTTGTTGTGACATAATATAAACAAAGCAAGGGTAAGCGAAAGCCCACCAACAAATATATAACTGAACGGTAATTTAAAACAGTTCGAAGCTATCTTTCAAACCATATGCCATGCATTTACGGAAATGATGCCAGTATAATATGAACGATGAAGTTACAAGGTAACTGAAAGTATTTGTTTGAAGAAATATCTGCTACATCAAAGTAAGCGAGATATTCTTATTGTTATTAAGAAGAGGAACTTGCAAGAAAAGGTTGCAATTCCAGTTATGACACTTTTCCAACTCTGCCAACAGTAATCATGTTGCAGGAAATAAATAAATTTGGATGATGAACCAATGACGGAGTATTCACCGCGCCCGCTGTTCCAATCTTGATGATCAGTCGAGATCGTACAGCTCAATTTAGATTTACTACCGGTAGAAGGAAGAACTGACGGCTTTACTTGTATACCGCCTTGCTAGCTCTCCCCGGCCAACGGTTGGGCCAAAGGGGATGGACCGGCGCTACTCGGCCTCTTACACGACTCCTAGTTCAAATAGAATTCATGATTTTGAATGTAACGTTCGTCCCCCTTTCCCCAAGTATAATACTTGTTGATAAGACTCCACATGGTAGTCGTATCTAATTGGAAAGGAAAATTTACCAATAGCTCCCAAGCTATTACTTGGTAACGGATATCAACTTGTTCCAGTAATCTTACCCCTCGAAAGATGAGAAGGTAAGCAACGACTTAATAAGTCAACAGTATCCGAGTTGCGAGTGAAGGGAATACTTTATGACCGGGAAGTCGACAAAATAAATAACATTTTCCAAGTAAGGTTCCCTTATTATTAAGGAGATAGACTCAAAGAAGAATAATGTCTGAGAACCTTTCTTGATATAAGATTAATAATAATATGACTTCGAAATATTTTCTGTAATAATCGAAGAAGATAAACCTTATCGAGATTATTCTAAGTATGGAATAAATATGCAGAGAATATTTATTGAGTTAAAATATTTTAAGAATATTAGGGAATATGAAAGAATATCTTTAATCAGAGTATTTCTCAAAATAATCCCTGAAGAAATATCAGGGGAATATTTATTGAATAAATAAATATTTAAATGAATATTCAAAACAATATTCATTAATTATTAAGACCTGATAAGAATATTTAAGGTAATATTCATAATTAATTAGGAATTTAAATGAATATTCAAAAGTGATATTCATTTAATGAATAATATCCTAAATGAATATCAAGTAATATTCATTTAGTAATCCAAGCCTTAAGGAATATTCGAGATAATATTCGATAATTAAATCAAGCTTTAGATGAATATTAAAATAATATTCATCAAGTATTTAATATCTTAAATGAATATTCAAAAGTAATATTTATTTAATAAAATAATATTCTAAAAGAATATCCAATTAATATTCATTTAATAGTCTCATCTTTAGAAGAATATTCGAAATAATAGTCGATAATCAATTCGACTCTGAATGAATATTGAGAAATATTATTCGTTGAATAGTTACGTTCAAATAATTATTTGAAGTAAGGATCATTAAATAAATAATCTCGAACGAATATTCAAATAATATTCGTCGCTTGAATAATAGAAAATATTTACTTAAATACTTTCTTCCGAGGTAATCTCGATATATCAAGGAATATTGACTCCCGGTCTATATTTGATTAATAAGATGTATACGCCCTTCTATGAGGGTCTTACAATAACCGGCTTATAACTGATATATAACTATCTAGCTTATAAGCCAACAATAACCTTCAGGGAACAAGTATATCAATTCAACTTGAAAGTAGGCATGCATGCAATGGCATATGCATATCAGCAATCATATATATATATTTATTCAATCACAACAACAGCCTAAAGAAGGGAATTGAAACTTGCCTGGTTGTCGAGTACGGTAAGGGGTAGTGGTAGCGGGTCCCGGTTCAGCTTGGTGATCTATAAATAGCCAAGGCATTCGGGATTAATCACTTAACATATTAAAAGTTAAGTTATACTTAAATCGAAACACGTTCTCGAGTTATCTCGTTATACCCCTTTTAGTGGATTACATATTATCACTGATCCGACCCGACATTCGTTCGTTAATACGACATGTCACTGCACTTATACTTGGGACATACTTAAGTCATATGAGTTCTAAGGTTGATCGTTACGAACCAATATTATACTCCGAGTTTTATCGCCGGTTTTCTAAGTGTTTTACCAAAGTTATAAAAGAGTCGTCTTTTAGGGGTTCGTTCGCGTTTAACCTTGACTCGAACATTTTTAATAAATCGAAAAATGATCTTTTTGACATACGGTTTTCTTTCACACCTTCCTTCTTACCCCTAGTATTTATTTACCAAGATTCGCCATGACGTTACATAGCTTACGAGGGTTCAATTTCAGTTACGAACTTTCGTTTACGGATTCGAACTACTTTTAGTAATTTGGTCATAAATCCTAAACCGTAAGTCCGTTTCACGTGATCTTTATATTAAAACGAAGCTTAGAACACTACCTATCCTATCATGGCAGATAAGGTCTCTGGACAGTAGGGGTTCGACATGGAAAATGGCATACAAACCATGGTATTGTAAAATCGGGCATTATAACGGCTGTAAATCGAATATCTATCAATTTGGAATCTTCCCATAAACATAGCATCCAACCCAAACAACATATACATGACTTATATACATGAACTGAGGCCAAGCAATGCCTTTCCGTTCATCTAGCTATTTACATCATTAATCCAAAATCCATACATAATCATGCTTATAACTTTAACATAACCATAACTAAGTTATAACTATCATAAACATGCTTAAATCTTAAACAAGGGTTAGGGTTTCAAGAGCTTTATACCTTCCTTAGATAGTGATATAGCCTTACTAAGCCTTGTATGGTCCTTAGGAGTGATTATGCTTGCTAGATTAACCATGGAAAATCAAGAAAACAAAGTTAGTATATGATGAACACTATTCACCCTCCTCTTGTTTGATTTTTTTGAAAATGGAAATGGATGAGTTTGAAGCTAAGATTTTGAGGAGATAAGTTTTAGGAAATGTAAGACTCACCTTAATTATTTCAAGAACAAACAATGGTGGGAAGGTTGAGTTTGGATTTGGAATTAATGGATATAGCCGAATGGTTTCTTTGCAAGGGGGGGGAGAGAGTTGCTTGGTTCCTTTGATTTTTGTGTTTTAATCTCCTTCACTCTCATCCACTTACAACATAATATCTTGTAAAAGTCACTTTAATAAAGTGATGAGGTGTTGGATGATCATATGGAAAGACATGTGTTGGTTTTGTGGTGGTTAAAGCTTAACTAGGTAGTTACTTGCTAAGTACTTAGTTCTTCCTCTAAGGTGCTAGTTCCTTGCTTCTAGTTTAGTTACTAGATATTTATACTAGTAGCTTGCACAAGACTCTTGCTTCCTCTGCTTGTTTCTGTGTCCGGTTATTACCCGTTTCGATTGATCGTTCGTGAGAATATTTCACGGATTTCTAATTAGGGTTTACCGGGAATCCTCTTTAATATTAATACTTTCATTCTCCATCTTTCATTATAACTTTCCATTTTATATTCCTTTAATCCATTCGTTAAATACTAAAGGCTATCAGTGTCCAGGGAACTTTCGGAGAAAATAAAAGTGCGGTTTTTCAGAATCCGATAGCTTTTACATACACTTATTTTCCCCCTGGATCACTAATACGAACTCGGAAATCCGTTCCGAATATTTCTATATAGTGTCGTCTCATATTATTATATACTCCAACCAAAACACTATTCATTCTATATTCTTTACTTGTTCTCTTAGGGTTGTATAATTGTCCGTATTCTCTTTCGATCGTTCCTTAACCTTTTTACGGAACTACTGGATTAATCGTTATCGATCTGGATTACATGAGAGTATTCTCTTGCTTGAAGTTGCCATATCTTATTCCTTTAGAAGATAGATTATTCTTACCTATGTTGTCACCCTTTAGCATTCTTCAAGACATAAACATAATAAAGTCGAATTCCATTCATTCTTTCCCAATTATCAATTTTTACACTGTAGCCATATCCACTATTCATTCTTACATCATTAAATACATAAAAGTTTTAATTCCACCCAAAATCTGGGTTCTTACAGGCTTGTTTGGGTGAACTTAATTTAAGTTCTTATGGATTTATTTTCGGGTAAAAATTTCATATTTTGATTAAAAAAAAAAATTATACAAGTATTCAATGTTAAGAATCTATAAGTTGCAAAAAAAAAATTAACTTTTTTCAGAAAAAAAGTTAAGAATCTCTAACTTTATCTTAAAATAAGTTGACTTATTCTGGAAAAAAGTTCCCCCAAACATCCCCAATGTTCCATCCCAGGCTGTGCTGAGTTCTGTTTTTTTTTTAAACCGTGCTAAAATCTGGTATAAGTAATGCGTTTAAAATTTTGACTATGTTTTTTTTAAACCGAGCTAAAATCTGGTACAGGTAATGTGTTTAAAATTTTGACTTTGTTCCACAATTTAGTCTGGTAAGTCCTTAAACTACTAGTTAGGGAGAATAGGAAACACTCTAGCCCATCTATAGAGTATCTACAATATTGATGTCCAATCAACCGATCCAAGTCCAGCACCGCAGCACCTACCAGGCCAACTAAACAAAAAAGTAATGCTTACCAGTTTACAACACTCCTAACAAAATGCAATGCAGACAATGCTGATATTTTTATTGCTGAAGAAGGCAATATCTAGAGATTTTCATGTAGAACTAAGTAGAGGAATGCCGTCTTATGCTGTAGCTGTTGTCTTTTGAAATCAATTATAATAATTCAAGCCAAAAATCATTATTTGTAAAAAAAAAGGTTATATTTGTCATTTCAAAATGTGCAGTAGTAAAACTAATCATGATTTAATTAAATTGTAAAAAGTTTTGAAAATAGAACATATTTATAAATACAATTGTTGTGACCAAAATGTTGCATGGGTTAGATTTAGGCCCACTAGAGGATTTAGGACTAGATCCATGAGGAAAATAAGCAATCTGTCAGGCTTCCAAGGGCCCATGGCAGCCCTAGGGGTTACCATGTGCACGGCAACAAGGAAATGTGTGGCTTAGGGTCCCAAAGGCATCCCCTTGCAGGTGACCTATGACCTCTACCAGTCATCCAGTCGGGCTCCTGAAGTAGCATGGACTGGGCGGTATCCCCAGCTTCCGCCGGAAGCCTGAATAAGCCGCTAATTCAGATAAGGCAGGCCTTCTAATTAGTAGGAGCACGTCTTTGCACTAGATTGACACTCCTTATCAGATATATATTTAGTTATTAGAGGATATATGTCATATTTACTTGATAAATGACACAAAATCATGATAATTCATATATTCTTGAGATAAACATCAAGGAATGGGCTTCCAACAGTCCTAATACAGCTTGGTATCGTGATTATATACATTATACACGATTATTATCAGAAATATCAGTCGTAATCCCTTCAGAAATGGGATAATTCATCATAAACCACCAAATATATCATAATAGAACTACATGCGGTCTTGATCCACTCTAAATAATGGTATGTAGGCAGTTTACGGGATCTTCTTAGAAACTTTGACACCTTGAGTAACATAGAGCACGTATACTCTTGTGTGACACATCATTATTAGGGTTCTTGGCAGGCCAACATTCGATCCTTGAGCTCTAATTCCCGTAGATTCAGTCCGATCCTCCGAGGAACCACCTCCCATGTTCTTCGAAAAACTCTAGCTGTGAGCCATTTCGGGCAGCTAATCATTGATCTCCAACTACCAGCCTTTCTGGGTGGTTGGACGATTTCGTATTTATTGGCGCTATTCCAGCAGCAGGCCTCCTAATTTGTTGTGACAAATTCCTCCAACAACAATTGACGCCCGAAGGAGGGGCCTTAAAAATCACCGTTTGGAGGAGATATGGCAAGTGACAATTCCGACAGTGATAAGACACCGTCTCAGGATGGTAATGGATGAAACAAAAGTGGCAATGGTGATGTCAACAACAAAGACATTATGGACTATTTGATCACGATGAATGAAAGGGTTAATGACTTGAAGAAAGGTTCCGAGAAAATGAAAAGGTGGTAAAAGAAATGTAAGTCAAAGTCAAAAAAGAAGAACGTGACTCCATCTGATGTTGAGAACAATACGGACTATGCTCCATCTGATGAAGAAGAGTTAAAAGAGCCTGAAGCTGAAGAATATAAGGGTGACCAGTTGGACGACCCGGAAGCCCAGGGTACCGAAGGCTCACCGAGTAGAAGCCTGAGTGTCTTTGACAGAATCAGCAAAAAGCTGACCAACAAAGATCTTCATCATAAACTGAGTCACACTGGAAACAAAGACGAAAGAGACGGTAATGGGTGTTCCCACACTCAAGGTTCCCGGGAACGTAGGGAAAGATCCCACTCGGTACCCCCAAGGAGTAATTCTAGGAGGTCTAAATCTGACGGCAGAAGGTGTTACAAACAAAGTGGTCACTCCTCTGGACATAGGAGCAGGAAATCACGCTCTACCAGGGTCCCTACCGGTGGGGTTACCGATCGGGATTCCAGCTCTCATCAGAGTTCGGTTCCCAGGAAGAGTAAGACAGCTTATAAAGATGATGATTCTGAAAGTGATATGCTTTCTGATGGTGAGAGTGGGCAATTCAAAATGTCTGATTGGAAAAAGGCCATGGAAAAAATCAAGGAGGAGAAAAAATTCAAATCTGGAGTCATTTCCGGCTCACCATTTTCTGCGAAGGTGAAGAAGGCACCCCTGCCAAGGTTCTTTAAGATGAACACATATTTGAAGTTCAATGGTAACTCAGATCCTGTTGAGTACCTGAGCCGTTTTAATACGGAGATGGATGTGTACCAAGTGGAAGACCTGGCAAGGTGCAGAGTACTAGCGTCCACTCTGAGTGGAAATGCCCACCAATGGTTTAAAAGATTGGCTGAAGGATCTATTAAGTCCTAGAGGAAGATGGGAGATCAATTTATCTCTGAATTCAGGGCTACCGTGGCCTATGTCCCACCGGTCAATACTCTGGCTAATATCAAGCAAGATGAACGTGAGACTCTAAGGCAATACTTCAAAAGATTTAATGAACAAGTGCCAAAAGTAAAAAAGGCTTCGGATGAAACTTTAAAGAACTTTCGGATAGCCGGGGTTAGGCCGGGAACTGAGTTCTGGAAAGAGTTACAAATCGGAGAGCCTGTAACGCTAGCTGAGTTCTACCAGCAGGCGGAATACCATAAGGTGATTGAAGAGTCAATGGCCAAGTTATCCAAAGATTCCAGGGGTTGGAACAGAAACAAGAGAAATCGTTCTTACAGCCCTAAAAGGGATTCCAACAAGAGGGCTTCCGGGAGTGGCACCGCCGGTTTGGGAGCCCCTCAGTATGATGACAAGACTGCCCCAATTGCTGTCAACACAACCAAGGATAGAATTTCTGCCAAGGATAGACTCACTCCAAGGGTGAATTTTCAGAAATATTCAGAGTACACTCCTTTAACTGTGCCCATCGGCCATATTCTTGAAGTGAATGAGAAAAGTGGATTGTTCCACAGGCCCTCCATGAAAGAAGGATCAGGGGAAATATTGTGCTTTCCATGAGGTAAATGGTCATGAGACTGCCGATTACAAGCACTTGAAAGATCATATAGAAGAATTGATCAGAAACGGATACCTGGCTGAATTTGTGGCTCAAGAAGCTAAGAAGTATAAGGAGGGGAGAGATAGCAAAGATAAAACTCCGAGAAACCAGGATAGGACTACCCGAGCCCCTAGCATCCACACCATCTTTGGTGGCCCTTACTTGGGGGGTGCCAGCCAGAATGCCAGGAACCGGTATGCCCGGGAAGCCAGGGGAAAGCCCCTTACAAATGTTTTCCACCTTGCCGAAATGCCCCCTAAGCTGTTCAAAGGGGAAATCGATGATATTTCTTTTATTGAGGAGGATGCCAAGTGGGTTCACCACCCTCACAATGATGCCTTGGTGGTAACCGTAAGCATTGGTGGGATGAATATGCACAAGGTGCTAATTTAAAATGGAAGTTTAGTAAATATCTTGGCATACACCACTTTCCAGAAATTGGGGCTTCGGGATAAGGAATTGCTGCCTACCAATAATGAGCTATATGAGTTCACTGGTAACCCGGTACAAATCATGGGAAAGGTTAAGCTGCCATTGACATTGGGTGTGGATCCTTGTAAGGCCACCCAGATGGCTGAGTTTATGGTGGTAGACGAAGACATCTCTCATAATGCTATACTTGGTAGACCGGTGTTAAAAGATATGAGAGTGGTAACCTCAATATATCACTTCTCAATGAAGTTCCCTACCCCAGATGGCATTGGATGTGTGAAAGGATGTCAATATGAATCAAGGGAATGCTATAACAAAGCTGTGCAGGCTGCTGAGAGGATAGATAAATTTATCCAAGATGAGGAAAAGGCTTAAGGGGAAGCCCTAATGAGAAGCCATGGGCTAGAGCCACAGCAGTTTGAAAAGGCTTCATGCAACACCATCATGATAGTGGAACTGCCAGAGGAACCTACTGAAGAGGTTCCTGTTTTTCGGGGGGTAGTACCACCACAAAGTTTGATGTTGGAAGCTGCCTAGAAAAATGATGAAATTCAAAACATTCCAATGGAAGGCATAGTGAAAGATGCCACAGATGATGATCTAGATGAAGCAATGCTAGAGAATGAAAACCAGGAAGTGGTGAAAGGGCTCCCAGTTGAAATCGATATTGATCCCAGGATGCCCAGTACCCTGGAAAAAGCAGGGGCTGCCGAGGATACTATTCCCATACTGGTGGATGTTGAAGATCCTAGTAAAGTCCTTAAAATTGGGCAACAGCTAGATGAAAAGACAAGAGAAAGGTTAACTTCTTTCCTTAAAAGCAACCTAGATGTGTTTGCATGGTGTCACTCTGACATGGTTGGGATTGACCCGAAAGTCATGTGCCACCATTTGAATATTAACCCTGAGAGAAGGGGTATCCGGAATAAAAGAAGGCCTGTCAGTGGTGAAAGGGCTACCGCCCTCCAGGAAGAGGTAGACTGGTTACTGAAGGCTGGCTTGATTAAAGAATCCTTCTGCCCAACATGGCTGGCAAACCCAGTACTGGTCCGGAAGCCCAATGGGAAATGGAGGACATGTGTTGACTTTACTGATCTAAATAAGGCGTGCCCCAAGGATAGCTTCCCGCTACCCAGAATTGATTAACTGGTGGATGCTACGGCAGGCCATACTCTGCTAAGTTTGGCATATGCTCTGATATTGGCTTTCAGGAAGCTAAGGCCTTACTTTCAGGCCCATAAAGTTGAAGTGAGAACGTCCTTCCCTCTAAGGCAAGTGATGCACGAGCCAGAAGCCTCTGGTAGAATGATGAAATGGGCTGTCGAGCTGGGACAGTTCGATATCGATTACAAGCCACGAACTGCTATCAAGGGTCAGGCACTGGCTGACTTTTTACTGGAGTTTCCTCCAGATTTTGAGATTACCGGGGAAGAATGTACCCCGGTACCCTCAGCTACCGAAGGGGATACCGAGGGCCCCCAATTATGGTGGAACTTGTATGTTGATGGAGCAGTAAACAACAAAGGAGGAGGTGCAGGAATAGAGTTGGTAAGCCCAGAGGGGTACCGCATGCAAAGTGCCATACACTTCGGTTTTAGGGCTACTAACAATGATGCTGAATATGAGGCTTTGATTGTTGGGCTAGGATTAGCTTTGGAAATGAAGGTGGAATACTTGAATGTTTTCATTGATTCTATGTTGATTATATGGCAAATAAAAGGGAGCTTCCAGAGCAGAGGTCCCCGCACTGAACTCTACATGAGGTATGCCCAATAACTTATTAGTAAGTTCAAATTACTGAATCTGAATTGGATCCCAAGGGTGGAGAATGCCAATGTCGATGCCCTTGCCAAGTTGGGATCCCAGAAAGAAGTTGTTCTCTTAGGGGTGATTCCCCTTGAAGTTCAACTCCGGCCAAGTATCCATCGAGAGGAGGTTATGTGGAGAATCCTCCGCGGAAAGCCAATGGACAACCCCAATACGTGAGTACATCACCAAGGGGGTGCTTCCGGAAGATAAAGATGAAGCCCTGAAACTCAAATACAAGGCTGCCTATTTTGTGATCTATGATGACGTCCTATATAAGAGGTATTTTAACCAACCTCTGCTTACATGCATATCTGGAAATGAATGTGGATACATCCTAAGGGAAATCCATGAAGGCATCTGTGGCAATCACTCGGGGGTACCTCCCTTGCCCATAAGGTGCTTCGACAGGGCTACTACTGGCCTACCATGAAATCTGATGCTTACGACTTTGCTAAAGTTTGTGATCAATGTCAAAGGTTTGCTAACTTCAATAGAAACCCGGCCCATCGGAAGCCCCTGGCCCTTTGCAATATGGGGAATTGACCTGATTGGGGAGCTTCCCAAAGGCAGAGGTGGTGTGAAATATGCTGTGGTAGCTGTTGATTACTTTACCAAATGGGCTGAGGCGGAGCCCCTCGCTACCATCACTGTCGGTAAGCTGAAAGAATTTGTTAAGAGAGCCATTATATGTAGGTACGGGGTACCATACAAGTTGATTTCAGATAATGGCAAACAATTTGATATTAAGGAAATGAGGAGTCTATGTGAAGACTTGGGAATAAAGAAAGATTTTTCAGCCATTTGCCACCCCCAAAGCAATCGGCAGACGGAAGCTGTGAACAAAATCATTAAGCACACTTTGAAAGCCAAGTTAGAAGACAAAAAAGGAAACTGGCCAGAAGAGCTCCCAATGGTCTTATGGTCTTACAATACCACTCCCAGGTCCACTACCGGAGAGTCTCCCTTCGTTCTAGCCTATGGCTATGAGGCTATGGTCCCTATGGAAGTCGGGACAGGGTCCTACCGGAGGGATAATTTTAGTCAAGAATCAAATGAAATAAATCAGAGGTTAGCCCTGGACATGTTGGAAGAAACCCGGGCTACCGCCCAGCTGAAACTTGTGGCTTACCAGTAGAGGACCCGCAAATACTACACCAACAAGGTACACCCTCGACCTCTCAAGGTCGGCAACCTAGTGCTGAGAAGAATGATGCCCAATATGCGGGTTCCCGGGCATGGGACCTTTGGAGCAAATTGGGAAGGGCCTTACAAAATAAAGTCTATTTTTTGGGAAGGCACCTACCAGCTTGAAGACATGGATGGGAATACTATTCCCTGTGCTTGGAATGTCGAGTACCTAAAGAAGTATTACCAATAAAATGCTTTTCAAAGCAAAGGTAGGCCTTGCAGGAATGTCTCACATGGCATTACCACATATGATTTATTAAATGACTAAGGCTCCCGGAGCAAAGGCTTCCAGGCTGAGCCTCCGGCACCCAGTCTACCGGTCAAAGGCACCGACAATGAGGTTCCCGGAGTCAGGTTCCCGCCTTTGGGGCTCCCAGATACTATAGGGTTACCGGACGGTACCCCCACATTCAGAGTGGTAACTACGCGGACAAAGGTACATGTAGTACATCATTTATGTGGCTACCTATCCAGGTATGTGTTGCCATAACTACTAAAGTACGTTTCAATATTGTGTTACCATCCAACTGTTCAATTATTGATTCATGATTTATCATTTAGTTCATTTTATCATCATAAATGTGGCATATATCCTTTAAGTACTCGTATAAACTTGTCCTAGGATCAGTCAGGAGAATCATATTACTCGTTAGAATTCGATAGTTGCATTTAATTATGAATTGTTTTAAGTTATAGTGTCACCTTTCTTACTTAGCAAATTAGTACCCTAGGGTACAAATGAGTTCGGAGTTTGAATCGCGGGAGTTATCAATTACGAAGTAGTGCTCGATTAAATAATCAGCGAGTAATTCATATAAAACTAGGACAGAGAAGCATGATAGAGGTTTTAGTCTAAACTGAGTTACCTATGTATTAGTTGTGATAGCCCATAAGCACCTATCGCGGAACCCTTATACAAAAAATGCTTAGGTAATAAAATAAACATGCATTACGTGAATAGTATAAGTTCAAAAGTACCAGGGCCCCATGGCCATAATACAGTTAAGTTACGAATTCAACATTACACGTGTGGAGCGTTATAGGAGCCCATCCCCTTTGATTCAAAGCCACAAGTTCTTAAACCGGATGAGTAATAGTTCGAAAGCAGAACGGACAACCAGAGTAAAATGATATAATAAACGAAAAGCCCAAGCAGAATGAAAAATTATGGAATTGGTGTCTTAACGACATCCATCTTGATGGTATCCCCCTCAACGGATTCCATCATTTCGATGTCCTTATCCGGAGCCTCCTCAATCGTGCCAACGGGAGTCGGGATATCAACACTTGAGGTAGCAAGAGCCAAATCAACCAGGCCAGTAGCAGTAACGGCAGCCTGTGGAATCTTCTCAATCACCTCTTCAGAAGTGAGAGTGTTCTTTTTTGCCTTGGCGGTAGCCTTAGCCTCAAATTTCTTCACCTGGTCAACCACATCTGCACCCAAGAGTGACCAATCAAAGTTTGGCACCCTTGACCAGGTGGTGCGCAACTGATCCTTCCCACCATTAGAATAGCCACTCCAGTACTTGTCTTTCTCTCTCACAGGCATGACTTCCTTGTACTTCTTAATCGCCTCAATCAGACCATCCATCTGTGACTGGAGCTCCTTAATCCTCAGGGCGTGAGCTGCCTCCATGCTTGCCTTCTCGCGATCATGCATACTGATTAACTTCTCTTTCCCTTTCAATAGAGCAGTTTTACTGGTTTTCAATCTTTTATTCTCCCAATTTAACCTTTTGCTTTCATCTTCCTCAGCCTTAAGGGTATTCATCACATCCCTGGGTTCATCTCGCAATCTCGCATCACCCCTAGTGGCTGCCGCTATCTGCCCCCCCCAATCCGCAGCTGGTGTAAGTAACTCTGGGTAGTACAAAATAACATTTCAAGGGCGGCGTCCGTAGGTCTAACCTTAGACCATTCAGATATAGCTACAATGGGAATTTGACCACCTTACACCTTATAAAAATTCTGCACATCTTGAGAGAAGCCTGTAGAGGGGGCTATCTTGGATTCAGACTGAAGCCTCTTTGAGTGGCGGGTTCCAGGAGTCAAGGGTGTACCGCTGGTAGGGGTCGGCAGCTTTCTCTTGTCTGCCAAGGAGGGATCACCCTTGCTTGCGCTAGAGGTTACCCCGTGTGTGAGCGAGGGCATTGAGAATACTTTTTAACGGTTCAAAGTCCTCGTCATCAAAGAGGTCCTCATACCTGGAAGATGGTTGAATAAAAGTGGGAACTTTGCCTGCCATACCTGGAGAACAACAATGAGATACATGTGAGATTGATAATCCGCGGCAAGCATTAAAGAACATTAATACATAAGTACTAACAGACAATCAAGAAGGAAATCAATGAGGAAAATATGCCTTTAAATAAACACACACATAGGGGAAATTACACAAACCAGATGTGGTTGGGCTAGGCGTACGGTACTCCAACTCGAGGAATCGTTCCGGGACCCCCAAGTCTTGGGGATACGTGGCCCTCTCGTAATTTTCCTCGTCAGAGTTAGGAGGAGGGTCCCGTTTGGGCTGCGCAAAATCCAATCATACCAGGACCTTGGTGGTCAACAAGTTGTCCCCATCACCAAGCTTGCCGGCCAACTTGGCAACTTTCTTGGCCCTTTTCTCTTCCTCCCCTGACAGGGGGACGGCTTTGGAAACCCTAAAAACGAGTTATGGTGTATAAAATTACCTAGTGGGCAGAAGGAGATAACGAGTTTATGGGTTACAAAAGGATCGGATACTTACTGATAGATAAGTTAAAGTCTTTTTTGATATTCTCGCAATCATAACAATAAAGAAACATCTCCTGCCAATCATACATTCCTCTCTTATTACCCTTGACACACTGACCACGCCTATTGTTCCATGAGGTGAGGTAATATATAGCGGCCTTCCTTCCTACCTCCTTGAGTTGATAGAAATATCCTAACTCCCGCGCAGACATAGGGATAGTGAAGTATTGGTCATAAAGGGCGTACATGCATGCCGCCACTCGGAAGGAGTTGGGAGTTAGCTAGTGAGGAGCCAGGTCATAGTTTGCAAGAACTTCATGGAATCTCTCCCCCTCACTCGGGACCACCAGTAAGCATCCTGGGTTGCAAGAATTCAAAAATCTCTCTAATCTATCAATGTTCATTAAAGAATCCATGTTCTCGCAAGCAGGGGTAACCACTCTCCTAACCTTCACTTCAACCCCCTCGGCATCCCCAACATCACCATTATTAAAGAACGGTTGCTCTCCCTCGTTCCAATAACCACCTGCAGTATCCCCCTCTCCTTCAGAACTGGAACTGAGGTTAACCATATCCACCTGACGGTCATCTAGGGTTGAGGAATTAGCCTCTTGAGAAGGGTTTGGATACTTCTTAACAATTGAGCAGCCAGGGGGTCAATTACCTCCACATTGGAACGTGTACGAGAACTCACCAAAGGTTTCAATTAAGACGAAGGTCCAGGAAGAAGAAGGTCGTCAATATGAGTAGACCCATAGTCAGACGGCTCCCCTTATATTGGTAAAAGGTTACCAGGAAATTGGGACGAACCTCCCGATGAAATTGACATCTGCAACCACAGGAGGCAGATTAGTCGGAGGATTGGGAGTTGGGTAACCAAAAGTTGAAGAAAATAAAGGTTTGAGTAATTATCTTGGAAATCCCTATGTGAGAAGGGGTTACCGGATTAAGTTAGAAGAAAGTCAAGCACCGGAAGGGCGACTATTAACATGATAACCTAACGTGGCGATACCTAGGCTACCCAATCCGAACAAATAAGGGAAGCCGGACTAAAATACCATAAAGGAATTCAAAACAACAGACTGTATATATTCACTTGGCAAGACAGGTCAAAAACAAATAAGGTTCTTTAAGAACGGATATCAAACATGTCGTAAGCATGTTAAAGGACGACCGTAGAGGAATCCGAAGTGAAAACCACACTGACCCTTCGGTATACACACAAGAGATAAAGATTCACGCATGCATCCATAGGTTAAGTATCCGAACAAATATCGCTATTCAAAACGAGGTTCATCTCTCGAGAAACATGGCAAGCTTCAAAGATTAAACATACAAGACTTGGATGAATAAAGACAAATAGCATGCAAAACCCACTAAAGTGTATAAACGTGTATCGATTCAGAGGCTTATGCTAATGTATACGCACAAATCAACAAGGATAAAATCTAATCTACATATAATTATCAAATGCCTAATCAACAGGACGAAGTTTTTGAGATGTTAACAAGAACCCGGAACGTACCTGAGTGAAGAAGAAAGGGCGGATGTGTAAGTGATTCAGTTCTCGCCGGAGAGATCTCGTCGAAACCACTTAGCAGTCGTTTGGCTTCCTTGAGGGACGGTATTATGTGAAGAAAAAAAATGGAAAAGGCTAAATGTATAGATATTTAAAGAAGATATGAAAGAGGCGTGTCACCCATGGCCAATGAATGTGGCACAGAAAACAATACAAGCAGGGAAGCGTGCACACGCGGGAGACGAACCGCATATGGCCTATCTAAGGAAAAAGGGGAATTTGAAATTCAATCCTATCTTGTGATAATTATCCCTCTATTTTCTGGGAATAAATGATCATATTTGATATTTAACAAGTAAATTGGGGGGCTCCCGCTCGGTATTAATTTCAGCCTCTATAGCACAATTATAAGAATTATTGAACGAAAATGTTGACACAAATCCAAATACTTACAATTATGAATTTCTGATATTTGTACACCTTGTCACATCAAACTGATGAGAATGCCAGAATACGGATTTTTGCTGAGGAACTAAGAAAACGGCACCCTGTGAATAATTTGTTCCCCTTGCACTCAGTACTTCGGGGAACCAGGGGGGTAGTTATTGTGACCAAAATCTTGCATGGGTTAGATTTAGGCCCACTAGAGGATTTAAGACCAGATCCATGAGGAAAATAAGCAATCTGTCAGGTTTCCAAGGGCCCATGGCAGCCCTAGGGGTTACCATGTGCACGGCAGCAAGGAACTGTGTGGCTTAGGGTCCCAAAGGCATCCACTTGCAGGTGACCTATGACCACTAGCATTCATCCAGTCGGACTCCTGAAGTAGCTTCCATGATGGAAGTACCGAAGGGGATACCGGAGCCAGGCTATCGGGCGGTATCCCAAACTTCCGCCGGAAGCCTGAATAAGCAGCTAATTAAGATAAGGCAGGCCTTCTACTTAGTAGGAGCACGTCTTTGCACTAGATTGACACTCCTTATCAGATATATATTCAGTTATTAGAGGATATATGTCATATTTACTTGATAAATGACACAAAATCATGATAATTCATATATTCTTGAGATAAACATCAAGGAATGGGCTTCCAACAGTCCTAATACAGTTTGGTAACGTGATTATATACATAATACAAAATTATTATCAGAAATATCGGTCATAATCCCTTCAAAAATGGGATAATTCATCATAAACAACCGAATATATCATAATAGAACTACATACGGGCTTGATCCACTATAAATAGTGGTATGTAGGCAGTTTACGGGATCTTCTTAGACACTTTGACACCTTGAGTAACATAGAGCACGTATACTCTTGTGTGACACATCATCATTAGGGTTCTTGGCAGGCCAACATTCGGTCCTTGAGCTCTAATTCCTGTAGATTCAGTCCGATCCTCCGAGGAATCACCTCCCGTGTTCTTCGGAAACCTCTAGCTGTGAGCCTTTCCGGGCAGCTAATCATTGATCTCCAACTACGAGCCTTTCTAGGTGGTTGGACGATTCCATATTTATTGGCGCTATTCCAGCAGCAGGCCTCCTAATTTATTATGACAAATTCCTCCCACAACAACAATTATAAATAGAATATATTTATAAATTAATTTTTAAATTGGGGTATATTAAAAAAAAACCCAATCTTAGTCATGTTAACCTTTGTTTGGAAAGTCTTGTACCCTTCAATTTCAAACACAAACATTTCACATACGAGTTTAGGAGCCTATTCTCGGTCTGGTCTAGTCACTGCCAAAATTATATGATTCGTTGGATTAAAAACAGATGAGAAGAAAATTATAATTTAAAAAGGATATAATTTAAAAAGATTACATTAGAAGTTAATTTTAAAAACAAAATTATAATCTAAAAAGGATAAAATTAAATTTGTATTTAGATTTAATTTTTAAAAAAAATTAATCTGAAAAGTATATAATTAAAAAAGGTTGTATTAGAATTGAATTTTATTTATTTTTTATTAATATTTAAAAAAAATCATATATACTATTTGGGCTTTATCTTGAGATCTAGAAATCAGATTTGGATTATTTTACAATCTACGCCAACCTCATAAAATTATCTTTAATTTAGTGATGATTTAAAGATTTAATTACGAATTTTTACATTAATCATATTCAATGTAGAAATCCTACATTGATAATGTTATTTAATGTAGAAATCCTAATTATATATGATTTAAATCATTGACATATACATTTTCGTATTACAATATAAATACACTTATTAGTTTATAACATATTAAAATATAAAATATTTTTTTTATGCTAGATCCAACAATTTTCATCTATTTATTTTAAGATCTTTGTCGTACGGAGGACTAGACTATCTATTATCAAAATTTTGGACAAAATCCCTCTTACACTTATTATTAAAATTGTATTTGATTATTAGTAAAATTATCTTCAAATAGAATTTTTTTCTCTTCTTTGTTTCTGCGTAAAATTGTATTTGGTTGGTTATTACACTTATTTATTTTTTTCAGCGTAAAAAATCGTAAATTCCTTTTCTTCTTTATTTCTGCGTAGATTTAATTAGAAATATATTATTAAACCATCACTAAATTAAAGATTATTTTGTTAATTTCACGTGGGTTTTAATCGTTCAAATCAAATTTTAAGAATTTAAGATAGAGTACAAATATTCAATCGAACATGTAAAATGTAATATATATCAATTTTTTTAATAACAATTTGATATGTAAATTAACATCTAAAATTTAAAAAATTTACTATCTATACTATCTATACTATAATTAGCGAAACGGGGTATAATTTGTAGTTTGGTTAACCCCTATTTTTGGTTATCCCTCATTTTTTGTTATCCCTCATTCACAACCGTTAGATCTTCAACTCAAATAGATCATGACCGTTAGATTCAACAATAATAAAAGTTGTTACAAAGATGTAAGGTTCAAATTTTTTTAATAACATATTAAAATTAATATTTATAATATTATACTACACTATAAACAAATTATAAAAAATTAAAAATAACCCGTGCTTTGCACGGGCTATAAGCTAGTAATTATAAATATTAAAAAAACGACCATGCATTATACGAGTTATAAGCTAGTATAAAATAAATAGATAACGCACGTTGACCATTACTGCATGATTTAATTTTGGTTTTATCGGTTAACTGAATTTTAATATTGTCAGGTGGTATGGGCTTTAGGAGTTTGAGAGATTTTAATATTGCTCTTCTTGGCAAACAAGGTTGGAGGTTGCTAAAATATCCAGAAAAACTAATTAAATATGGTAATAAATGTACAATATGGTGTCAAAGTAAAATTTACAATTTTTTCAGATTGTACAGAGCTAATAAATATGGTGTCAAATTTACAAATGGAAGGGGATGAAAGTTGGATGGGAGAAGATATACTAAGGAATTTAGTAGTAAGTATGAATGTCGTTGTGAAGTACGTCAATAGAAGTTTTAATAATGGTGCAAATCAGTTGGCTAGAGAGGGTGCTTTAAGGCCTCAAATACTAAGTTCTTGGTGTTAAATGGGCTGGCATTTAACCCAATAGTGAGTAATTAGTGGGCTTGTTAAACTAATTAGAAAGTTCTGGAGTCATGAAGTATACGAAACGTTAGATTGAGAAAGAGGTAATAAAATCCTCTGAGTAAAGGCGCCTTGGTAGTAGTGTAAATTCGGCTGTATCAGGGTTTATTGAGAAGACAAACAATCAAGTGTAGGTATATATATATATATACCTCTCTCATTTTCTCTTTCTCTTCAACTCTATCTTCACTTCTACTTAGAGTGTTCCAAGCAGTATATTATTAAGAAAAAAGAGAAAGAGCAAGATCAAGAAAATGGCAGAAGAGGTTCAAGGAGGAGGTAATGTGGATCTGGTAGATGCAGGGGTGCTTTGGAGAATGCCAAGGGAAGGATTTGTCAAGATCAATGTGCATGCATGTTTCTATGAAGAGCGTCTCCCTAATGGAAACAGAATTGGGATTGGATATGTAATACGAACGGCTAGTGAGAGGATTGTTCGAATGGTTGCAGGCTCACTGGGGATAGAGGAACGAAGAATCAATGAGTTCTATGCCATGCTGCTAGGACTAAGGAGAGCCTACTTGGAGCAATATACTCAGATCAATCTGGAAACTGACAATGCAGCTACGTATTGGGACTGGAGATTTTTAGGTGTTGGGGTTCCTCCTCATTATCGTTATGTAATCAACCAGTTGAATCAAAGGAAGGCAGACAAAAATCAGATTTTGGAAATCAAGCCAATCAGGGTAGAAGCGAATGAGCTAGCAAAGTACCTTGCTCATCATGGTGCTCATACTTGGACAAGAATGGTGATTATTGAAGGCCCTTTTTGACGAGTTCGTGAAATATGGACAAATGATATGGGGCTTGGACCATTGGGAGAGCAGTTCGAGGAAATTCCGGAAGGAGATTTTCAAGCTGAAATTGTAGTTGAGGACATAGATGAAGAAGCAATGGAGGATATGCAGTAAGTGATGGAAGTCGAAGAGTACTGCTTTGTTTTGGTTAAGTCTGTTTTTATCGAGTTTGGTCCTGTTGAATTTGCTTTGTATTAGTTTGGGTTGGACTTATTTTATGCTTGGTTAATAGTCTAGTGTTATGGTAGTGGGTTGCTAATAGTGTTTATTGTGGTTAGTAACTAGTACATCTAGTGAAGCTTGGCCACTCCAACTCATTCTTAGTAATGGTTGGTGCTGATTGAAGATGTAATGACTCCTTCTAATTTTAATATATTTTCCCTGCTTTTCAAAAAAAAAATATCCAGAAAAACTGGTGAGCAAAATTTATAAAGCCCGTTATTACCCTTAAGGTTCATTTCCGAATGCCAAGATTGGAAACAATCCTAGTTTTATTTGGAGAAGTGTTCTGGAATCTCAGTCAATAATCAATCAAGGAATCAGTTGTAGAATTGGTAATGGTCGTTCTATAAATGTCGTGGAAGACCCCTGGTTATGTAAGATACCAGATTATTTTAGGATTTATTATTATTATTTTATTATTATTTAATTAGGTTAATTAGTATTTAAAGGATAGAATTGGATTTGAGAATATCGTTGTGGAATTCAACGATATTTAGTATTGAGTTTATATGAGTATATATTGAGTTATGTGTGCCCCAGTATTTTATTGGTATTTTTAGTGATTTAAAAATATTTAAATCAAGTATTATTGATCTTCAAAAAATCTTTATTTAATTATCGGAGGGCTTAAAAATCATAAATCTTTTGTAAAATTATCTTTATATATTTATTGAGTTTTTAAAATTGTTGGGTGGATTTATTTGGGTGGTCGAGTATTTTAAAATGATTTTAAGAGTTTTATTGTATTTAAAGGATCAAAACTTTGAAAATTCATATTTAATTCATTTTTGATCCGAAAAATATTTTAAAAATATGTGTGTGCTCGTAATTTTGAATTCTTTATTTTAAAAATGAAGGGTTTAATTCTTCGAATATTTTATTTGGTTTCAATTTATAAAAGTTGTTATTAGTTTTAAAAGCACATGAGTTGTATTTTACTGGGCCGGAATAAGAGTAGTAGTAATAGGGAGTATTGGGCCAAGCCCAATATATGGAATCAGCTGAACTTTCGAGAGAAGTCGGGAGAGGAAAAGAAAGAAGAAGAGAGAAGAAGAGAAAAAAGAAATTGGAGAAGAAGAAGAGAAAGATGAGAGATTAATTGGAGTTATACATATACACACACACACACACACACACACACACATATATATATATATACATACATACAAATCATGTGTGTGTGTGTGTGTGTAGTTTGTGATTAAATCGAGCAGAGTATGCAAGGGGGGAGAGAAAACGCGAGCAGCGGCGGCAGGAACGGTCGGAGTTCGGGTGGCGGGGCTAGTGGCCGGAGTTAACACCAGCGGACGGTGGCCGGAGCTCGGTGGCTGCCGCGGTGGTAACAGCTGGAGAGAGAGAGAGAGAGAGAGAGAGAGAGAGAGAGAGAGAGAGAGAGAGAGAGAGAGAGAGAGAGAGAGAGAGAGAGAGAGAGAGAGAGAGAGAGAGAGAGAGAGAGAGAGAGAGAGAGAGAGAGAGAGAGAGAGACGGCGGAGATGTTGTGGTGGTCATCGGAAAACGAGAATGGTATAATTTCGTAATTTTTAATTATTTAATTTTCGTGTTAAATTTAGTTGTGTAATTGCGAGTATTGTTTAATTAGTGTAATTATAATTAGATTTAAATGGTGAGATGTATGTGTTAATTTTTGATAATTAGAGTATATTGAATTTTGAGAATATTGTTGTGATTTAATTGTGAGTTTAATGTGCTAATTGTTGTAAGTAGATTACGAATATTGTTCTAATTTCTATGAGTTAATTTGGTGAGTTAAGTTGTTAATTAAAATTGTGGAGTTAATTTGTGAGTCCGATATCATGTTCGGATTAGTAATTACTAATTTGTTAATTGTTAGTTGTCGTATTTAATGCGCTAAGAGTTTGCTTGA
Organism: Saposhnikovia divaricata; assembly: GCA_036435485.1. Classification (NCBI taxonomy): domain Eukaryota; kingdom Viridiplantae; phylum Streptophyta; class Magnoliopsida; order Apiales; family Apiaceae; genus Saposhnikovia; species Saposhnikovia divaricata. The sequence continues at coordinate 127,199,262 of CM071594.1, read as the reverse complement.
ATTACTAAGTGATAAATGTCTATTTTGTTAGATATAAAGTGGGGTTGTATCAATTGTTGGAGTTATAAGAGGTTGCTAATTGTAAATGATTTCGATTAAGTTGAATTGTATAATTGCTTTAGTAGTATATTTCGATTTAAATGTTATTTATCAAAGGTTAATTGTTAAATTCATTTTATTATGTGTTTATCTGCGAGGAGTTGCAATGAGATCGCAAGTCCTAAATGTCAATATTTAAGGACTTGTGTAATTCTCTGCAACTAGTTCCTCGGGCTTACGAATATCCATGATTTGCTATCACGAGTATAATTAATATACTTGAGTGGTGTGATCATCGATATAGCGTAAGTAATAGTTAGTGCTAGTGGTTGTTCCCTAGGGCTTACGAACATCAATGATTGATGGTCACGTGTATCATTAAAATGCGTGAGAAATACGATCATTGGTGTAGCGTAACTAGTAGTGTAATCTAAATTATTATGTGCTATGTGCCGCATGTCAGGGCGGATACTTTCTTATGTGTTTACTTTAAGTTGCTGCCATAGAAGCAGCTTGATATTTCCTTGGGTTGTTGAATTGAAAAACAGGGTTGAATTTATTTGAGGGGCTGTGCCCATAGTCCGATAAACGAATACTTCATGCCAAAATTTTCTAAAAAACCCCTGTATTTGAAGTTATTTAAGTTATTTGGTTTAAGGATTTAAAGGCATGTACGTGTATGAGTGTTTAAGTACATATGTGATGATTAATGAGGCGTGGGTATATATATTTATGTATGTATTGCTTTGCGAGTTGTAAGTAATTAGTTATTAATTGGGTTGTTTATGTACTAAATAGTACTTTACTATTATTTCGAGTATAATTAGGGATTCGATATGGACCCAGCGAGCGTGTTGACGAGACGATTGAAGGAAATGAATGCGTGATCGAGTATAGACCGAAGAATAGTAAGTAGCGAATCGACGCATTGGAATCGAGGCAAGTGTACTAACCCTCGCTTATCGTTCAAGCGAGATAATTATGTTTCTATTCAATATAGTATTCCCTTCAAATCCATATTGCTAGTATGTTAAATATAATTGATGTGTTTTAATCAGTGTTTAAGTGTAACAGTGAAATATCAGAGTTTAACTGGAAGGAAGTCAGAGTTTAGTAAAGTCTGACTGACGGAAGCTGGACAGAGTTTAGTAAAGTCTGTCTGGATGCAGCGCGTACAGAGTCAACAGAAGATATTAGAGATCAATTGAAGATTGATATGGAAGCGAGATCTTTAGAGATTGGATAGCTATCAAAGAGATCGAGTTGACTTAGGAGACGTGTGACAATCTGTAATTGATATCATTGTATAGCTGATTATTAGGAATATCAATTAGAGATTGTATCGAAGCTGTATATTTTATAAATACAGTTAGGTTAACCCTAGAAGGGTATCGTGCATCGAACTATCTTTATTGTAACCTAGCAGCTCTTTGTGATAGTTTACATCACGAAGAGGGTTCTTAATACCAGAAGTTTTAAAAGTGCATAATCATCTTACTTGTTAAACTCTCGTACGAATTTGATTATTAATTGTGTATTCGGCCTAACAAGTGGTATCAAAGCCAATCTGTTACTTTATTACAGGTTAAAATCCAAACACAACAATAATCATGTCAGCAAGTCCTCCACCAACACCTACTAGTTCTGAAAAGGCTCCTACTACTGTGAGTCGTTATGAACCAATCAGGGTTCCTATTCTCAGGCCAACAGAGTATGCCATGTGGAAGGTCAAGATGACTATTTTTCTGAAGGCTACAGATCCAGAATATCTTGACATGATTTATGAAGGCCCTCACAATCCTACAAAGCTATCTGTTGCTACTACTGGTGAAGAAGCTAAAATAGTTCCAAAGGAAAAGAAGGACATGACTCCTGAAGATCTATCATCAATTGCTAAGGATGCAAAGGTTAGGCATTTACTGCATAGTGCTTTAGACAATGTTATGTCTAACAAAGTGATTAACTGCACCACTGCAAAAGAGATATGGGATGCTCTTGAAGTCAGATGTCAAGGAACTGCTGCTATTAAGAAGAATAGGAGAAACATACTCACACAAGAGTATGAGCATTTTGAGGCTAAACCTGAAGAGACCATGACAGAAACATTTGATAGATTCAGTAAATTGCTTAATGATCTGTCATTGGTCAACAAAGAGTATGATCTAGAAGGCTCAAATCTCAAGTTTCTTCTTTCTCTACCTGAAAAGTGGGATGTGAAAACAACCACTATTAGAGACAACTATGATCTTGCTGAAACAGAGATTGATGAAATCTATGGGCTGCTCAAAACTCATGAATTGGAAATGGAGCAGAGAAACAGGAGATCAAGTACAAAGGCAAAGTCTGTTGCTCTTAATGTTGAAGAGAAGCCTCAGAAGAAAGAGGCATCAAGAAGGAAGATGAAGGGAAAAGCTTTGGTCATACACTTAGAAAGTGAGTCATCAAACTCTGATTGTGATTCAAACTCTTCTGAATCATCTGGCTCTGAGGATGATGAAGAAGAAATGAGGAAAATGGCTGTGTTGATGGTGAAGACCTTCAAGAAAATGGGTTTCAAGAATTTCAAGAAAGGGAAAAGGTTTTCTAGAGATTCAAATGAAGATAGAAAAAGCTTCAGGAAGTCTGATAAGAAAGATTCAAGGGGAAAGAAGGATAAGTCTGAAATTCAATGCTACAAGTGTAAGGAGATGGGTCACTATGCTCCTGAGTGCAAGAAGGGTAAAACTGGAAAGCTACTCTACACTAAAGGCAGAGATTGGGCAGACACTTCAGATTCTGATGAAGAAGTGAACTATGCTCTCATGGCTACTACTGAATCAGAAACTTCTGAAAATCAGGTACCTCTAACTACCTATGCTTATAATATTGATGACATTGCTCAATTAAGAATTTATCTTAAGTCATTGCATATAAGTTATAGGGATCAGACTTTAGAGAATGAGAGGATAAAATCTGAAAATTCTGAACTTAAGGTTAGAAATAAACTTGTTGAAGAAAAACTTGAAAACATGCAACAAGTTCAGAAAGAGAGAGATGATGCTGTTTCTATAGAACAGGATTTGCTTCAGAAATATAAACAACTAGAATCTGAGTTGGAGGAAGCAAATAAGAAAATTAGGACTTGGACTAATTCTGGAAAGGACACTCAACAGATTTTTCAAACAGACACTGTTGGTCTAGGTTATAATGAGGGAGATGAACTTAGATTTCAAAATAAAGTTAAAATCAGACCTCATTTTGTACATGGAGCCAGTAAATTTTTGTCTGAAAATGAAAAAGAAGCTATTAAAAGTGAACCAGTAAAAACTAGTGTTAAACAGGTTAATATTGGTTCAATGACAGATAAACAACTCAAACATAAACTGAAGGAGTTAAAATTTGTTAAGAAACAGAGAGTGTCAAATAAGAACAGAAATGGAAAAGTAGGCGTCACTTCAGGAAATAAACCAATGCTTGCTAGTTATGCTCCAAGAAAGACATGTCATAACTGTGGTAGTACTAAGCATCTTGCAAATTTCTGCAAGAAAAACAAAAATATAAATTCTTTACCTTCCAAGTCTGAGATAAAGAAGGATTTTGCTAGAACTAAGCCACAGACTTTATGCACACACTGTGGAAGCACTTGGCATTCCATTTATACTTGCAGAGAGTATCATGCTATCTATCATAATTACTATGAACTGAAACCCAATCTGAAATGGGTTAAAGTTAATACTGCAAGTGTAAACTCTGATACTGTTAGCTCAAACTCTGATAATGTTAATTCCGCTGCAAAAGCTAATAAAGTTAAGAATGTCAAAGGATCCAAGCAAGTCTGGATCCTTAAATCTAATCCTCAGTAATTTCTTGTGATTGCAGGGCAACAGGGAGGCAACCCTGGTTGTGGACAACGGATGTTCAGGACACATAACTGGAAATAAAGCCCTGCTATCAGACTATGAGGAGAAGGCTGGCCCAAAAGTTTCCTATGGTGATGGCAATGTAGGAAGAACATTGGGATATGGCAATATTAATCTTGGAAATGTCATCATCAACAATGTAGCTCATGTCCCAGGACTCAAGCATGACTTGTTATCTGTGAGTCAAATCTGTGACAAGGGATATCATGTAGATTTTCAACCTGAATATTGTGAAGTTATCAGCAAATCTACAGGAAAGGTTGTTTTAGTTGGTCATAGGCAAAACAACATTTATGAAATCAAGCTCTTCATAGACTCTGTTGGAAAAGCTGTTTGCCTGTCTACAAGAATGTCTAGTGAAGAGAGTTGGAAGTGGCACAAGAAACTCTCACATTTGAACTTGAACAACATCAATGAATTGATCAGAAAGGATCTTGTAAGAGGACTCCCAAATGCTCTGTTAAATGTTGATGGCCTATGTGATTCATGTCAAAAGGCCAAGCAAAGGAAGTCATCTTTCAAGTGCAAGACGGAATTTTCAATCACTGATCCTAATCATCTTCTGCATGTTGATCTCTTTGGTCCAGTAAATGTTATGTCTATAGCAAGGAAGAAATATGCTTTAGTCATTGTTGATGAATACACTAGATTCACTTGGGTGTATTTTCTAGCAAAGAAGGATGAAACTACAATAACTCTGATGGAGCATGTGAAGCTTCTGGACAAAGGATCAAGTAACAAAGTCAGAATCATTAGAAGTGATAATGGAACTGAGTTCAGAAATGCAACAATGAAAGAATTCTGGAAGGACAATGGAGTGAAGCAAGAATTTTCAGCACCTGGTACACCACAACAAAATGGTGTAGTTGAAAGGAACAATAGAACCTTGATTGAAGATGCCAGAACTATGCTTGATGAAGCAAAATTGCCAACTTATTTCTGGGCAGAAGCTGTTCAAACTGCTTGTTTTACTCAAAATGCTACATTGATCAATAAGCATGGAAAGACACCATATAAGATGGTGAAGAAAAAGAAGCTGAACCTGAAATACTTTCGTATTTTCGGGTGTAAATGCTTTGTTTTGAAGACTCATCCTGAACAGTTGACCAAGTTTGAGCTAAAGGCAGATGAAGGAATTTTTGTTGGCTATCCACTATCAACAAAGGCATTCAGAGTTTACAATATGAGAACTTAAGTGATCATGGAATCTATACATGTGTCTTTTGATGACAAGAAGATAACTGGACTTGAAGACAAAGATGAATATGATCAACTGAACTTTGAAAATGAAGATTTAAACTCTGTTGAAGTAAACTCTGATCAAACAATTCTGACAGACTCTGTTGAAACAAACTCTGAACCTCTACTGGTAAACACTGGAGAAACTTCTCAGCCACAACGAAGGGAAGAACCAGTTGAGGGGGAGCATGATCAAGATGAAGACTCAAACACTGATACTGGGTCAACTGAAAAATCTGCATCAAACTCTGATGATTCAAACTCTAAAAATTCAAATTCTGACTCTGGGCAGTCAAGTTCAGGGGGAGTCTCAGAAAATGAAGAAAGCCCACAACAAAATCAGGAGAGCATGGATCAACGGGGAGGATCACATGCTGACAGAAGTCATTTGCCTTCTGCTAGAAAATGGACCAAATCACATACACCTGATTTGATAATTGGTGATCCAGATGCAAAAGTGAAAACATGAAGTGCCACTGCAAGTGAATGTTTGTTTCATGCATTCTTGTCTAAGAATGAACAAAAGAAAGTGGAAGAAGCTCTTCAAGATGCTGACTGGATAACAACAATGCAGGAAGAGTTGAATGAATTTGAAAGGAATGAAGTTTCGACCCTTGTACCAAGGCCAAAGAACAGATCTATTGTTGGTACTAAATGGGTTTGCAGAAACAAGACTGACAGTGAAGGTGTTATCACAAGGAACAAGGCTAGACTGGTAGCAAAAGACTATTCACAGCAGGAAGGAATAGATTATGATGAAACATTTGCTCCAGTTGCAAGATTGGAGGCAATCAGAATTTTTCTAGCATATGCCTCTCACAAGAAATTCAAACTGTTCCAGATGGATGTGAAAAGTGCTTTTCTGAATGGGAAGCTTGAAGAAGAAGTGTTTGTTGAACAACCACCAGGATTTGTGGACCCAAAATATCCAGACCATGTCTACAGACTGGATAAAGCACTCTATGGACTTAAGCAAGCACCAAGGGAATGGTATGAAACTCTGGCTCAATTTCTCTTAGAAAGTGGATTCAACAGAGGTACTATTGACAAAACTCTGTTTTATTTCAAATCTGGGAGTGAATTGCTTTTTTCAGATATATGTTGATGACATTATCTTTGGGTCTACTAATGATAAACTCTGTAAGAAGTTTGCCAAGCTCATGCAGTCCAGATATCAAATGAGCATGATGGGAGAGCTTAGTTATTTTCTAGGCCTACAGGTGAGACAAACAGATGATGGTATCTTCATTAATCAAGCAAAATATACCAGAAATCTTCTCAAGAAATTTGGTATGCTTGACTGTTCATCTGCATCAACTCCCATGGCAACAGCAACTAAATTGGACAAAGACACGGGAGTTTCAGTGGATATGACAAACTACAGGGGCATGATAGGATCTCTTCTTTACTTGACAGCTAGTAGGCCTGACATCATGTATGCAACCTGTCTTTGTGCAAGGTTTCAGGCAGATCCTAGAGAGCCACATCTGACAGCTGGGAAGAGAATCTTCAAGTATCTCAAGGGTACCATATCATTAGGTTTGTGGTACCCCAGAGAATCAGATTTCAAGCTACTTGGGTATTCTGATGCAGACTTTGCAGGCTGCAAGATAGACAGAAAGAGTACTAGTGGAAGTTGTCAATTTCTTGGTGACAGACTTGTCTCTTGGTACATCAAGAAACAGAAATCAATTTCTACATCTACAGCTGAAGCAGAGTATATTGCAGCTGGTAGCTGTTGTGCACAGATCTTGTGGATGAAGAATCAATTGCTGGATAATGGATTGAGGTACAGTAAGATTCCTATTTACTGTGATAATCAAAGTGCTATTGCTATGACAGGTAATCCAGTACAACATTCAATGACCAAGCACATCAGCATAAGGTACCACTTCATCAGAGAACATGTGGAAGAAGGGAATATTGAACTACATTTTGTGTCTACAGAACAACAGCTTGCAGATATTTTCACCAAACCATTGAGTGAAGCTACATTTACAAGACTGGTTAATGAACTAGGAATGGTCTCTGGTTCTGACTAGGAATGTTGGTTAGATTCAAATTTTACTTATGTAATGTGTTGCTCATATTTCCTTGATTTGTTAAGTGCTAAGTGAACTCTGTTGATTAAACTCTGTTATGCATACTCTGTTAACATGTTTTTCTGTCAAACACTGTTAAACTCTGTCAGCATGTCTGTATGTCATACACTGTTAATAAGTTTGATAAACTCTGTGAACTCTGAGTTGATTTTTGTCTGAATGAAAACACCAATGAAGAAATATGTATGAAGCATGATTCTCAGCAATTAATCATGAATCATTCTGAGTTATTGTGATCTAATCTTAGATTGTGCAGAAAGTGAACACAGCATGATACTGGTTCATATTTATAGCATCTCTTAGTTTATTTTGTCCTAAACTCTGAGTCAATAAATACTGTATGCATTGCCTCTCACGAATAACTACTGATGTTGTTGAACTCTAAACTCTGTTAGTTATACTCTGGTAGATTAAAATGCTTACTGAATACCCCAAAGAAAATGTATATAGGTTGCTATACTCCTTTGAGATTATGTTGGAGACTAGGATGACCCAGGAACTTATTGGTATATAATATGTGCTAAAATTCTCTGATTTTTGGTGACTAGTCAAAGACTAGGATGACCCAGGAACTTATCAAAATGATAAGGGCTAAAATTTTTGAATTTTTGGTGATTGGCTCCAACCTCTAATTACTGGAATGAATAGAATAAAAAAAATTAGCAATAGAGGGGGTATAAATTAAATTAAATGTTACCGTATATAGATTGACTACTACAGAGTTTAGCTTTCATCATACAGTCAGTGTTTACTATGAGAGTTTGTGCATCCACTGTTTATTGATTTACTTTATGGATTTCATGAAAAATTAGATGCTCTAAAAATTGATTTGGTAAACTCTGCTTCACACACACATATTTTCACAACTGTGCAATTTTTGAAAGGGTTTCGGTGATAAAGTTGGAGAATTGACAAACGCTGTTGATTTGTGGTTCGTACTCTGAGGTAAATTTTCATTTGGATAATTTGAAAATTTTGGAGTAAATAGGGCTTTTGACAACTGTTAATAAGTGTATTGTGTTAAAGTTTCTTGGAAATAGGAAAGAGAATACAGCGGTGATACAATTAATCCTTAATTGTTCTGTTCCTGATTTAATTGTGGTTATTGTTGATGAATTTGTTACTTATATGATTACTTTAATTAGTTTTCATTTTCTTTGATTTAATTCTTTGAAGAACAATTCATAAACATAAAATTTGCAGAACAAAATGAATAAGATTAGAGAAACAGGATTTTTCATTGATAATAAGAAAGAGATTACCAGCAAGTATTACATCTTTTTGTTCTCTCTATCTGCTAATCTATTCAACAGGAAAATAAAAAGTGAAGTCCAAACCACTCCATTGCTTTCAGCCATCCCAGATCCCATCTTTGCCACTTTGTTTGGGTGGAAGCTGAAGGGATAATGTTATTTTTGCTGACATATTCATTAACAATGGTTGGTGGTGTTGGATGAGGATGCCTTAGAGGAAAGCCATGTTAATGTTGCTTGAAGCGCAGCATCGATGTCGATCACTCTTGCAGGCTTTTCTCTCTCGATTTCTTCAAGACTGGCATCCATCTGCAGCCACAGAGTATCAAGCTGCCTTTCCCAGTCAAACGCATCAAACTCTTCACGAGTATAACTGAAGATATCTCTATTCTCTACGAGATGGAGATTCTTTTCCTTGATGGTAAGTTTTGACATTGTTTAACGGTGTGCTGTGTGAAGGGTTTTTGATTTTCAGGAGAGAATGAAAGGTTAAAGGGATAGTGAACAAGTCTCTAGGTGTTAAATAGAGATGGGTAAGTAACGAAGTACTAAAACGCTTCGTATTCTGGTTTTTAATGGTTCCAGGTAAACGCTTCGTATTCTGGTTTTTAAGAGAGTGTTATTTGATTTTTTTTAAAAATCAAATATTTTATTGTTATATTCACAAATACACTTCTTAAAATTACGAGCGCGTGTATTTCACTCACCCATTATTGTGTCTCACTCACCCATTACTATGATCCACTCACCCATTATTGTGTCCCACTCACACATTAATCTAGGAACTGTTGAGTGTTTGAATACATAAAAGATTGAGTTTTAATTTTTAATTACAACTCTAATTACTTTTGTGTACAAACGATTGTGTTTTACTTTTTACATCTCACAGTTCTCTCACTTTTCACTTGGGCATTTTCACAAACACCTTTCCTGCATACACTTTTCTTCGTGATTTCTTGCCAATTTCTTGATTCAATGGCTTCTAAACCATTCACTATTCTTGGTCTACGTTTTGTCCCTAACAACTATGCAGCTCCACTCCATCATGAACGTGTTCCAGAAGCGTTTCATCTTATGCAGAATTTCTTGAGAGACTCAGAGATTGGACAAGCTCTGGTTGAACCTAGTACTCTCTTTGCATCTCAAATTGCCATTTTTTGGCAAAACTCGGTCTATGTGGATGGAGGAGAGAATGGGACTCCAAATATCATCTTCACTCATGAAGAACAAGAGTTTGTGATTACTCCACAAACTGTCAGAGACACAATGGGGTTTAATACTCACACCTCTTATACTTACGTTGCTGAACCTCAATTGAGACAGATACTACAGGAGATAGGCTACATGGAATCTCTTGACAAGCTTAGCAGTGTAAAGAGGCCTAATCTCAGGAAGGAATGGAATTTTTTCTTCGACTGCATTACAAGAACAATCCAGAAGAAGGCCACTAATTGGGATGCTATTCCAATGGACAGTCTACAAATCGGGTATTCTCTACTTTATGGTAGTAATTTTGATTTTGGTAGATATGTTCTTATGAATTTAGGTGATAAACTGTCAGAGTCTACTACAGTTTATTTTGCTCGATTCTGTCAAATGCTATTCACTGCTTGTGTATCTGGTTTAGAGATTGCTGAAACTGATGAAATTCAGCCTTTTAGAGTCAACAAGAGAATATTCTCTGATATGACCAATAAGGATGCTGGTAAAGAGAACCTACCTGCCTTTGTTCTGCCACTTGCTTTGCAGAACTTTCTCAATCAACCTCAAGACCAACCACAACCAGAACCACAACCTGAACCACTAAACACTGATCATACTCAAACCCTAAACACTGAACGACCTACATCACCTACCCACACTGTACCTACTCAACAACCTCCATCACCAATCACAAACACTGCTTCAACCCAAAACCCTCCATCACCAATCACAAAACAATCTTCACACACTCCACAAATAAACTCTGAACCATCACAACCACAACCACAGCCTAAAGCAAAAAGAGGCAGAGTAAAGTCAGCAGAAACCACTGAAAGACATGCAAGAGTTAAGAAGACAATAGAGACACAAATCAAAGCAAAACAGACATCTCCTGGAGCTGTTTATACTAGAAGAATGATACAAAGAGCAAAAAGACCTAAGTCACCCTCTGTGGTGGCAGAATCCAGTAAAGAGGATTCAGATGAAGTGCCTCTAGCTAAGAGAAGAAAACTGATAATCTCTGATTCTGTTGATGAAAATGTTGAAGCTCCAGAGGTGGTTTCACAGCAAACACCTATTGTTGAGACTAAAAAGGATAAAATGCCTGCAGAGGTTGAAATGCCTGCAGAGGTTGAAATGCCTGCAGAGGACAAAATCCATGCAGAAGAGGATACTAGAGATGGCTTTTCTCCAATGAATGATATTCTTGATTCATTCATGCCATTCTCTGATCCTATCTCATCAATTTTTGCTCAATCTAAAGCAACTGGTGCAGCTGATCAACCTACAGTTGTCCTTTCTAAAACTGTAGCATCACATACATAATTACTCTAAGATGCTCACCAGACTGTTGAACATGGTGAGGAAATTGATCAACAACCTAAGGAGATAAACTCTGAGACTATTGTGCAATCTGCAGAGGATGTTGTACAGCCTATTGTTGACTCTACTACTGAACCTGTTGCAGAGGATGTTGTTGACACTGTTGATGCATCTATTCCAATTCCTCCATCCACTCATCATGTTGAAGCTGAGGTTGGAGATGAAATTGAAGGGAATACTGAGTCAAGCTCTTCTCAGAGTTTACCAGTCCAGAATGATGCTAAGGTTAAGGATTTTGCTGGTCCTTCAAATCAAGCAGATGCTGAAGAAGAACACCTTGAACAATTTTCAAATGACTGGTACAAGGACACTTGTATCTTTCCTGCTGCAAGAGCAGCTGAATTTGTCAAGAGAACCTCCAGAACAATTACAAATCCAGAGATTCTATCTTGTCTCAAGGCTACAGTTGTACAAGTGAAGACTCTCAACTATAGGTTTGATCTATGTCAAAAGGCAATCTCTGATGTTCGAGGTGATGTTGTTAGAAGAGCTGATATGATTAAACTTGACAACAAGAATAAATTTCACTATCTTACTCAGAATCAAGAAACTTTGTCTCACAGGCTGAGCAAAGTTGAACAAAATCAGAATGATATGTCCTTAAAGATTGATTCTATTGCTACCTCTTTGGAGTTAATCACATCTATTCTTATGCCTGATGATGTCAAAAAGGGGGAGAGAGTTGCTAAAGACAAATGCAAGCAATCTCAAACTCTGATCAGAAAGGATAATGCTGGAGATGGAGGAGCAAGTAGTAAAGGAAAGGGCAAAACTGAAGAATTTCAAACTCTGAAAACTAGCAAGTCCTCTAAATCATAGTTTGTTGGGATAAACACTGATACTCAACGTACTTCAAAGACCAAGAGTTTGATATTATCTTCTAATCCACAGACTGATGAAGAATTGGCTGCTAAGTTGTTTATTGAAGAGAATGAGGAAGGAGTTACAAATGAGGACATTAAAGCTGAAGAAAAGAGTTTACAAGAAGAACATCTCAAGGCTTTAAAGTCTGGTAAGTCAAAGAAAGGAAAAGCTCCTAGGCCTGTTCTTAAAGGCATTGTGATTAAGGAAAGTGCTGATGTTAGTCAAAAATCTCAGTTATCAAAGGAAACAATGGCAGCAGAAGCTAAACTCAAGCTGAAAGGCATTGAAGGAGATAGTTCACAGAAGAAAGTTACAACCTCTGTTTCTACACAAGTTGTACAGAAGAAAGAAAACACAACCTCTGTTGCTACACAAGTTGTATCTAGACCTTTATCTTCTCAATTGAAATCAGTTTTTGGGAAAGGAACACTTCATGATCCAAATCTATTATCTGGAGTTTCTATGGATTTCTCTGATGGAAGAGCCTTGTCTGGTAAGGTTGGAAACAATAAGGGTGGTCTGGGTTCACACAACGACAAAAGGTAATATACTGGTCCTAGAGATCCTTCTTCACTGGCTGTTCCAGGTCGTGGTGTCACTCAAGAAAGTTTGGACAGACTGGAATCAGTACAGTTAGTTTATCAGAAGAGTTTAAAGAAGGACTTTCTCTTGTACTTCATGGCTGATGGGACAGTATTTAGAATTGGTGAGAATGATATTGGCTTGAAATATTGGGAAGAATTAGAATATGTTCTATATCTTTTCAAGGTGAATAGTCAAAGGACTCAATCAGTTGCAAATGTGCTTAGAAAGAAAATGCTCCAGAATTTGGCAATCAGAGGAGTGAAGTATAATAGCAGATATGTTCCTAAGTACAGGGATTGGAATGGAAATCTTATTGAAATGAAGAAGGGTACTGCGAAATTAAAGACTGATTTGGGAATCACAGTACTTGACTTCAATTCACAGTCAGAAGAAGTCAAATTTATCAGACTAGGAAATGAGATGAGAAGAAACAAAATCTATGATCTTAGATCTGCTATCTATCAGACAGATGAGAGTGATCCTCAGCTAAAAGAGATTAAAGAAGCTATGGAGATTGAGCTTAAGAATGCAGAAAGAAGATTACTCATAGATTATCTCAGGGCTACACCAGATCTTGAAGAGATTAGAGATTAAAGTCTGTAAGGATTTTCTTATTTTCTGTAGATTTTGTTAAGTAGAAGCTTAAACTCTGAATTTGTATAAACACTATATTTGTCTATTTGTTTTGACATCATCAATGACTGTTATTAACTTGTGCATTTTTGCTAATGAACAAGTTGGGGGAGATTGTTAAATATAATTGATGTATTTTAATCTGTGTTTAAGTGTAACAGTGAAATATCAGAGTTTAACTGGAAGGAAGTCAGAGTTTAGTAAAGTCTGACTGACGGAAGCTGGACAGAGTTTAGTAAAGTCTGTCTGGAAGCAGCGCGTACAGAGTCAACAGAAGATATTAGAGATCAATTGAAGATTGATATGGAAGCGAGATCTTTGGAGATTGGATAGCTATCAAAGAGATCGAGTTGACTTAGGAGACGTGTGACAATCTGTAATTGATATCATTGTATAGCTGATTATTAGTAATATCAATTAGAGATTGTATCGAAGCTGTATATTTTATAAATACAGTTAGGTTAACCCTAGAAGGGTATCATGCATCGAACTATCTTTATTGTAACCTAGCAGCTCTTTGTGATAGTTTATATCACGAAGAGGGTTCTTAATACCAGAAGTTTTAAAAGTGCATAATCATCTTACTTGTTAAACTCTCATACGAATTTGATTATTAATTGTGTATTCGACCTAACATAGTATCCTATCCTTCAAATTATTGATAAGGATATATTTTATTCATATATCATGTGGAAAGTAGAATTTCAGTTTTATTGCCAGTATTATTCTTTCTTAAGTATTGTTAGTAATATTCTGTTAAAGTTTTTGCAAGTATTGCATTATTATTCCTTGTTTTAGTATAATGTTCTTAATGTATATGGTTTCCCTGAGATTAATTGATAGTAAAGTAGTTTAATGGAATTGGAAGAATTTTATAAAAATGTGGACCAGCTTCGTGGTCAGAGTAGTAAAGGCCATTGTCAATAAGTGCCTAGTGAGGGATCCCAGAGTATTGTTTTTAGCTGGACTTTACGTGGCTGATCACCCGTAATGTCCAGAGTATGATGAAAACTCCAATTCTATTAAATGTTGTTTTTATGCAAATATATTCTTATGATAGAATGTTTAAGTTAAAGTACATTTTCATTTCCAAGTATGTTGGATATCAAGCTATGATTTGAGTTAAAAGTTATGATTTGAGTTAATAAATACTGTTAGTATAAAATGGAAAGTTATTATACTAGTGTTTTGAACGGTGAAAACTAATTCACGGTTATTATGGTCGCTGTGGCATTTGTTGCGCAGTGATAGTAAGGACCGAGAATGAATTGAGATCTTCTTATTTATTCAAACTCATGATTGTCAGGCCGATTAGGCAGCTAGGTGTGCAAACGCTTAGTGACATGAATGAAATTTGAGTAACTGAGAATTTCCTGGAGATTTTGTTAAAGCGATAGTTAAAGTACTTTGCAAGTATTAAAAGTATTGAATCTAGTATTACAAACCTTCTCAGTTATTAAATTATGATTTGGAGTTATAAATGTTTTAAATGATATTAATCTTATGTTGAAGTTAATAATCCAGAATTCAATTATACTAGTGATTATAAAGTGGTGAGCATTCCTTCGCTCATATTTATTGTTCCTATTTCTTGAATTGCAATTATTGCATTCTTATTTCATCCAGTTCAGTTCTATATATATATAACTTGCTGAGCATTCTTTGGCTCACACTTGCTGTTTTTAAAATCTAACTTTTCAGTAAACTAGTTGGCGAGGCTTAGCTTGTGCAGTTCAGAAAGTGGAAAGAAGAAGCAGGATGCTGTTGTGAAGCTGACGTGGATCAGGGTATTTAGATTTAAAGTTTGATTTGTTCTATGTATATATAGTTTTAGTAGTTATAGTATGTATTTGATTAGTTGGCCTGGAATACTTCTATTCGAAGTTATACCAGTGATTTAAGTCTGTATAAAGTTTTGTATATAGAGTTGTATTTAAGTTGGTTTTGGGTTTTCTTGTTTCTAGAACTGTAACCTAAGATCCTTAGTTGGGAGTTGGGGTTAAAGAGCTTTTGATTGAGTTTTTATTTTTATTTCAGTTTTATTTTGATTTCAGATTTTTAGTTTAGTATTCAGCAGGTTTATGTTGTATTTACGAATACATCATGGCCAATTTTTGTTAGAATTATTGAGTTTGTTAGCGTGACGTCCAAATCTACTGACCCCGGATTTGGGGGCGTTACAGGTTACCATAGGAAAATGGCACTATTATTCACTACAAGAAATTCCAATTTTTGCAACAGATTCCGTTGGCAAGGTAAGGAAATCCGTTGGTAAAACAACTTGCCAACGGAATACAAACGGAAGAGAAGGGTTGGTACAAATCTCGTTGGAAGGACCTTGCCAACCGAATTATCTCCGTTAATAATTTTACCAACGGAATAGCAACAGATCTGAAAGTCACCAAAAAAAAACACCCTACCAACAGAATTTTTCTGTTGGTAATTCTGGCAACAACCTGGCAACGGATAATCCTTAGTAACAAAAATTTCCATTGTTAAATTTAGTAACATGCCAACAGAAATCAATTGATAAAATTTTGATTTCAGGGGAATGAAAAAAAACGAAGTCAAATGAAATTTTGGTAGCTAATGGGGAGAAATTTTGGTAGCTAGTGGGGGGAAAATTTTGGGAGTTATCGGAAGTTATATTATTATAATGTTTTTGTTAAGTTGTGGCATAATTGAGCTTTTATATTTTTTTGATTATTTTTTTTCCAATTTTAGAATGAGTATCTATTAACATTCGTACGGTTGGATTTTCGAAAAAATAATTTAAAAAAATTATTCAGTGAACCCCTATACAAGGTTTCGTCATGGTATATTGTTTCGATTTTTTAAAAAATATTTCTCAATGACCCAACCGTACAAATGTCAAGATCCATCCTTTTTAATGTTATTACCAAAATTTCAGCGAAAAATAAATTTATTTGGTTTGGTAATTTAACGGTCAACTAGTATTTTGACTAGAATCCCTAAATAGGGTTTCGTCAAAAATAGTGTTTCTATTTTTTACAAAATATTTCTCGATGACCCAACCATATGGAGGTCAATGTCCATGCTTTTTAAAGTTATTGCTAAAATTTTGGAAAAAAATAAATTTATTTGGTTTGGTAATTTAACGGTCAACTAGTACTTTGACTAGAACCCCTAAACAGGGTTTCGTCACGGTTTAGTATTTGGATTTTTTAAAAAATATTTCTCAACGACCCAACTATACGGAGGTCAAAATCCATCATTTTTAATGTTATTGCCAAAATTTCAGAAAAAAAATAAATTCATTTGGTTTTGTAATTTAATGGTCAACTAGTACTTTTACTAGAACCCCTAAACAGGGCTTCGTCAGGGTTTAGTGTTTCAATTTTTTTAAAAATATTTCTCAATGACCCAACCATATGAAGGTCCATATCCATCCTTTATAATGTTATTGCCAAAATTTCAGAAATTTTTTTTTATTTGGTTTGTTAATTTAACGGTCAACTAGTACATTGACCAGAACCCCTAAACAAGGTTTCGTCATGTTTTAGTGTTTCATTTTTTAAAAAAAAATTCTCGATGACCCAACTGTACGGAGGTCAAGATCCATCCTTTTTAATGTAATGGCCAAAATTTCAGAAAAAAATAAATTTGTTTGGTTTGGTAATTTAACGGTCAACTAGTACTTTAACTAGAACCCCTGAACAGGTTTCGTCAGGGTTTAGTGTTTCGATTTTTTAAAAAAAGATGACCCAACCGTACGGAGGTCAAGAGCCATCCTTTTTAATGTTATTGCAAAAATTTCAGAAAGAAATAAATTTATTCGGTTTGTTAATTTAACGGTCAACTAGTACTTTGACTAGAACCTCTAAACAGGGTTTCGTCAGGGTTTATTTTTCGATTTTTAAAAAATATTTCTCGACGACCCAACAGTACGGAGGTCAAGATCCATCATTTTTAATGTTATTACCAAAATTTCAAAAAAAAATTATTTATTTGGTTTAGTAATTTAACGGTCAACTAGTACTTTGACTAGAACCCCTAAACAGAGTTTCGTGAGCATTTAGTGTTTCAATTTTTTAAAAAATATTTCTCGATGACCCAACCGTACGAGGTCAAGATCCATCCTTTTTAATGTTATTGTCAAAATTTCAGAAAAAAATAAATTTATTTGATTTTTCCCCATTTTTAACTAGTTTGTAAAATAAATTAAAAAATTAAATAAAAATAAAAAAGGCCAATTTTTGAACATAAATTCATACACACCAAAGTAGTCATACTCACTATTTGTGTGAAGAATATTACCCAACTTTCACTAATTTTCCTTTTTTTGATTTTTCCCCATTTTTAACTTGTACGTAAAATAAATTTAAAAATTAAATATAAATAGAAAAAGCCAAAATTTGAATTTAAAATTCATACACACCTAAATAGTCATACTCACTATTTTTTTGATGAATGTTACCCTACTTTCACTAATTTTTTATTTTTTTTTGCTTTTTTCCTCCCTTTTTAACTAGTTAGGAAAATAAATTAAAAAATTAAATAAAAATAGAAAAAAGATAAAATTTAATTTTAAATTCATACACACCCAATTTGTTATACTCACTATTTGTGTGATGAATGTTAACCTACTTTCAATAATTTTCCATTTTATTGGTTTTTCCCTCATTTTTTACTAGTTTGCAAAATAAATTAAAAAATTAAATAAATATAGGAAAAATGCTAAATTTTGAATCAAAATTCATACACACCCAAATAGTCATACTCATTATTTGTGTAATGAATGTTACCCTACTTTCCATAATTTTCTTTTTTTTTTTTATTTTTTCCACCATTTTTAACTAGTTTGGAAAATAAATTAAAAATAGAAATAAAACCAAAATTTAATTTAACCTTATTTCAATGGTTTTGATTTGATATGTCTTTCTAACCAAGTGATGAATCCGTTAACCAATCAGCAATAGCCTTGTGTTTAATTTATTACCAAGGGATTAACAACAAATATAACTTTAACCAATCTACAATTGCAAGAAATTCGCAAAGGATTCGTAACGGAATGAAAAAATAAAATATATAGTAACGGATTGCCAACAAACTACCAACGGAATGAACAACAAATAATTTCGTTAGTATTCTGTTAGTAAGGCGTTGATAAACAGTTGTTATTCCGTTACTAATATGATGGTAATTATATTTACCAACGGAAAATTCCGTTGGTAAATATCTATTAGTGATCCGTTGGGAATCTGTTGGTATAGCACTAACCTATTCATTCGTTGCCAATCCGTTGGTAAATGCCAACAAAAACATTTCCGTTGGCAGATCCGTTGGCAAAATTGGGTTTATTTAAACGATTAACTCAGTTATTCAAGGCCAAATGGTTTCTACTCTGATGAATGTATCTGAAAATACCTGGGAAGTTGATTTAGTTCTTGACATGTTCAATAGTCGAGACGCTAATATCATTCTTTCTATTCCTATAGATAAAAATGTCAATGACTCTTGGTATTGGAGACGAGATAAACTGGGTAACTACTCAGTCAAGAGTGCTTATCTGCTGATTCAAGAAGTTAGACCTTGGAAATGAAACAAATACAAACTCAGGGTTTTGGAGAAAACTTTGGAATCTGAAATTATCGCCAAAAGTTAAAAAAAATTTGTGGAGAGCTTCTACAAATTGTCTTCCTACAAAAGATATGCTTCTTTCAAAAAGAGTTCAAGTTTCTGAGCTATGTCCAGTGTTCAATACCCAGCCTGAAACAGTCATGCACGTTCTTGTCCAATGTCCTCACGCTGCATTAAATTTGGATAGAATTCATAATGTATCAGTATAAGTCGTTTGTAGTACATTTGCAGATTGTCTTCTCGAGGTTTTCAAGCAGCAGAATAATGAAGAAATAACCATAATTGTTATGACTTGTTGGATGTTATGGAAGGGTATAAACGAGTTAATATGGAATCAACGCAGTTTGGATCCTCATGAAGTGGTGGAATTAGCATATTCAGTCCTTAAATAGTGGAGAAGTGTTCAGGATCGATCCTTCGATCTTTTCTTGGGTTACATGTCTCAAGATGATGGTGATGAACATTGGCGCCTTCCATTGCCAAATAGTTTTAAAGTAAATGCCGGTGCTGCCATCTTTAAGGAAACAGGTTGTTTTAGTTATGCTTTTGTTGCTCGTGATTCTGAAGGTAGACTGATAGAAGCAATATCGAAATGTTCAAAAGACAACCCTAGCCCAGAGTTAGCAGAAGTTGTGGGGATCCGAGAGGTCCTAAGTTGGGTGAAGGATGAAGAGTTCAATAATGTTTTGGTAGAAACTGATTGCTTGGAGATTGTTCAAGCTATACGCAGCTCCTTCCTCTGTTACTCATACTTAGGAAGAGTTGTTAAAGATTGTCGGGACATTCTTGCGAGTTTAAGCAACAAAAACGTGAAGTTTAGATTTATGAAACGGTCCGCGAACAAAGTAGCTTATTTCTTAGCGAAAAATAATTGTTTTATAGCTGATCGTATATAGATAGTGGGAGATGTCCATTCCGATTTTCATTCTGTCTTGTTAAATGATTTGAGTATTGAATAAATCTTCGATTTCTTCTGGCAAAAAAAAAAAAGCAAAAAAAAAAAAGCTACCCAATCCAATTTAAGTTGCTATTTGTGTATACTGAAAATTTTCAACTTAAAATTAGTTTTAGTTCAAAAAATTTAAATATATTCACTTTTTTTTTCAATTTATTCTTTTCTCATATTTATTTTTGTATATTTGAGTCAACTTTTAACTCCTATTATATTTTTTGCATGTATTTTATATTTTTCATATTATGTTTAAGAAATATAAATTTGTATTTTTTAGTTAATTTTTTTTTTAAAATAAATTTATTTTAAGTAAAATTAGGCAAACAAATAGATCTAATTTATAATTTAATACTACTTTTCATTTAAAATGAATAAATTATATTTTAAATTATAAGTAATATTTTTCTAATTAACAAAAACGGGGTTCTTATTTGTAGAAACAATAGTATTACAAGTTTTGGTTGTCAAAAAAAATAGTATTACAAGTTTTTTACGAATTAATGGGTACTTGTTTGTTCCAAGTAACACAGCGTGAAGTATATAAGCAGATCTAACTGAGTTAAATTGGTACATGTTTCTTCGTTTTTATTAAAATATCACTTTTAACTAAATTTCATTCTCAAATTTTAACTTTAAATTTCTACTCACTCCATCTTTGTTGTTCACTGTTTCGATTTTCGGTTTATCCCATAAATATTATTCATGTTTAGTAATTATGATAAATTTATAAGTTTTATTTTATTAATATCCCTAACAGTTTAGTAATTCCTAAAAGTTTAATTATTAAAAAATGATGCTTTTTTAAATTCAATAAAATCTGAGGAAAATTTTCAAATTATAATCTGATTAATTAAAAAGTTGATTTTGATTGTTGGACAAAAAAAGGACAGAGAAGTAATATATTCTATAATATTTTGGTCAATTTAACTAAAAATGAGTCAAAAGACATTTAGGCTTAGCAAAAAAAAAATGACATCTATACTATTATATTAAAGCCGAAACATTGAAAGATTTGGTTTTCGGTTTGGTTATCCTATTTTTTTTGGTTTTCGGTTTGGTTAATTTAATTTTTAATTAATTTTAAATATAAAATAAATCAATTTTAATCCGTTATTGGCTATAGTCCTAAAGACACAATAGTATTTTATATTTACACCATTACTAATACAGCTAAACTTAAAACCTTGCCTTCCCGAACACTGATTCTTCTAAACCTAATTTACACCATCTTCATCAATTCAATACACAAGTTTCTTCGGCTTTTCTCTTCTTTTGCAACACCATATATATTATTAAAGTGTAAGTATAATGATTGTATTATGTTTTTGTATTATCTCCATCTTATAATTGTTACAAGAAATTGTAATTTTGGGGTGTTTTTTAATATAAGTACAGTGTTTGTATAATAAGAGTAAAAGGAATAATAAAAAATACTACCATAGGTCTAACTAACTACAAAATATTTGGTGTATATAAATCATCACAACATCATCTTAAAAATTAGTATTTTTTTTTATATTTTCAAGAAATAAATCGGTCCGAGTGTTGGACGAGGACATAAAGTTACCGTACCTTGAATCCTGATATGAAGTATGGCGTATTACGTATATATGGTTAGCAATATTAAAGGTACAATGTTTTGTAAGAAAACGTCAATGTAACATATAATATGTTTTCAATTCTGTACTCGTGGTGCTGCACATCCCTTATATAAAAATCTATTATTCATATAATCGGGGAGTAGCTGGGAGCCTAGGAAGATTTACGTGATAACAGGCATGGTAGCGTTTCGCCAACAACATGTTGGTGCAGTGGTTGAGTCACTGGCCTCCTTTTGAGTGGTATTATAACTGAGTAAGTTTCCTTTTTTAGGCATGGTAGCGTTTAGCAAATGGGCGATGTTTACTATTCATGTAATCGGGGCCTAGAAAAGATTTACTTGATATTCCCTCCGTCCCTATCAATTCTTTACATTTTTTCTTACACTTTTTGGTACGCATTTTAAGGTGTATTTTAAGATAATTCCTTAAATTATTTTTAAAATTTTCATACCAGAAACCTCATTCTGAAAAGTAAACATCCTATTGGAACTGGGGGAGTAATAGGCATGGACGCATTTAGCAAATGGGCGGTGCTTATTAAGAGAAACTGTGGCTACAAGAGTTGAAACATCAAACAAGGTGATCGAGCAATCGAGCCCGTCAAAAGAAATAAATTGGTTATAAAAAACTATTTCTAAGGGAAAAAAAGATAAAGCGTTTCATTATTGTCCAAGTTATTTAAGAAAAAAAAAGTATATGTTTAAAATTAATGTACAAAATCGGTGGTTTTTATGTCAAATTTTATGTAAATAAGTATATTCAATATAGATAAAAAGTTCTTAACTTTTACATTACATCTGTACATAATTAAATAAATATTTTTTCATTATTATTATATCCTTATATATAATAAGTGTAACTAGAATCTTATCAAGTTTTTTGTAGTACAATAATATAGTTGCTGAACGACCAAAATAGTATAAATCATTGGATCTTAAAATAGATATATGAGAACCGTTAGATCTAATATTAAAAAGTTTATTTGATTGATAATAGGATTATATTTTAATATTAAAATGTAAGTTTGAATAATTTAAACAAAAATATAGGTAGGTTTTCTAAATTGAATAGAAATCTCAATTTAAAAATTTATCTTAATTTTCTTTCCTTTTTAATTTATGAGCAGAACTATATTCAACTAAAAAGGGTAATTTGATAATTAAAATTAAATGTAAATAAATTCCCTAAATATAGTAGAATTCTAAACGTACAAATTTGTCACTATCTTCTCTCTTCATTTTTGGGTAGTTTGATGGAAAAAATTGTTAAACCATCATTAAATTAAAGATTATTTGGTGAATTTCGCGTGGAATGTAAAATTGTCCAAATCTGATTTTTAAAATTCAAGATATAACACAAATAGTAAATTAAGCGCTAAAACCTAATAAATTTTAATTTTTTAACTATAATTTGATCATGTTTTCTTTATTTGTTTCAAATTTAGAATTTTTTTTTCCTTCCAATAAAATATTAAAATTTATTTATTACAAATCCAATATAACACTAAATATAATTACAATGAGAATAAATTATATATATATATATATATATATATATATATATTCTTTTATTACTTATGAAAAATTCAACATATTTTTTTTTAATTAAATCGAATAAGAACGCAGCTACCACTATAAAGACCCAAATTGTTTAAAAATAGAAAAAAGTGAAAACTAAATTTGATGAGAATCCAGTCTAATTATTTTGAACTGTATAATCAGCATGCTAATAAAAATTAAATACATCAATTTAACGAATATTCAAATAAATAAATGAAAAAGGTTTAAAACTTGGTTACCATTCTTTTATTTTTAGCATAAACCTGATTATTTATCAATGTGTTTCGTTATTATTTTTTATTATATAACAAAAATATAATATTCATATTAAAAATAAATATATTTAGCCAAAAATAAATGGTGAAATAGCTAGTTCAACAATGACAATTATACATGTGCATAGCATAGGAAGACATAGGTATCTTAGATTTTACACAGAATTTTGGTCTCGGTACAATATTACAAAAAAAATTGTTATCTCTTACAAATATATAGATGAAAAATTTTCAATCTAATATTTCGAAATGTGTAATGTTTTAAAAAATAGATTATTTTTTCATAAATTTAAACTTCGAGCCCCATCAAAGATATGTTAACATAAATATATGTATTATTAGCATTAGAATTATTAATAAATATTAAAAATTAAAAACATATAGATATTAAAAAAAATTATATATTTTTTTATCAATATTAAAAAAAACCGTGCGTTGCACGGGTTATAAGCTAGTTTAAATTAGAACGGAGGATGTAAAATAAATCATCAAATCGATCCTTATTTCTTAGAGGAATTGAAGAAAAAGTAAACCTGAAGAATTGGGGATTGTTCAATGACATTGTGTTGATAATGAATTTGTTAACCAGTAATGGTAGGGAACCAAACAAATTTCCCAAAAACTTACTTAAAAATGATGTGAAGGTGATGACATGTTAGAATAGAAAGGTTTAATTAGTGGAATTGATGTGAATGCGGGGGAGAAATTTTTGGGAAATTTATTTGGTTCACTAGCATCTTTCTTTGTTAAAACGTTTTAAGCGAGACATGCCAAGCTTTGTGCATTTAAATTAAATTCCACTGTGTTATGGTTTCTTTGATTCATTCGGTTTCCTAACGTCAATACTGGAACTAACTAGAATAGGACACAAGCACTGTGGTCTATATGAAACGATCAGATAAAACTATAATGTATCTACAAAACAAGGAAGAGATTATATAGAAAGCTTTCTAATAATATATTCAGTTGCTTACATTTTAGCATCAAAGGGAAAACTTTTATCTAAACAGCGACCCGAGTTGCACAGACCGTGCTTGTACTACTCTTAAAATGAGAGGAAATCAGTCTTCTGCTACCTCTTCGCTGTTGCTTCCCTCTGTTCTAATCTCTGGCAAAGTTTCAAGATCAATGCGATTCTCTTTGTCCTCCATGGGGACAGATGAAACAGAGGTGTCAGTGGAGTTGTATTGAACTTCATCTGTATTTTCAGTACTAGAAGAGTCAGAGTTTTCGTATGTTCCATCAGTTTCTTTCATGTTATCTGGATTCTCATTCTTCACATCATTGGTGGTTTCCTCGAGTACAGAAGAGTCAGAGTCATCTTTGCCTTCAGCTGACACACTGGCATCTTCAACACTCTTAGTGCTTTCAAACTCTGATTTCGTAGAGGAATCTGTGGACTCTTCTGAATTCCCTTCCACGGTCTTAGTCACATTTAAATTTGATGAGTTTGAATTTACTTGATTGTCAGGCAGAGTTGCAGTAAAGTTGGCGGCTTGATCGAGGGAAATAGTCTGATTGTCGGAGCCAACTGTAGTTGTTCTATCTCCTTCAGTGGCATTATCAGCAAGACTTGGATCCGATGATCTCTGTTTCATTTTTTCCGATCCGATGATCTCTGTTTCATTTTTTACATATGAGCCACTATTATCTGTATTATTGATTGATTTTTGTTGATCATTAGACTCTAAGCCTTCGATAGATGCCAGAGATGAGTTGCTCTGAGAAACCGAATCGTATGCTTCGGGCTTCTTTTCTTCACCCAATGCTGAAGTTCCATTCCCGGCTGTGTCCACTTTGGGCAAATTTACCACTGTAGCATTTTTACTTTTCTCTGTGCTATTACCTTTACTTTCATGTTCTAAAATATTTAATTGGCTTCCACTGCTGCCATTTTCAATTTCAGTACCAGTACTTTTTGCATCATGGGTGACAGCACTAGAAGCATCATCTCCCTTATACTGTTCCTCGCGTGCCTCACGGGTATTCTGAGATCCTTCATCATGAACATGGTCCTCTATCGAGGGGTCATTTTTTGTAAGAGTTTTTCTGTCTTCATTGTTCTTTTCTTCGGTTTCCTCCTTAATGGGGCCTTCTTTTTCCTTTTCTTCATCTATGGAATCCTCTTCTCCATCAACATCTGTATCAGCTTTCTCTTGCTCGTGCTCGTTTACCTCATTATCCCCGTCTCCTCTTCCTTCATCATCTTTTTCTTCGGCTTGAATATCTTCTTCTTGCTCCTGTTCTTCATGCTTATCTTGTGCTATATTTTGTTCTTCATGCTTGTCTTTTTCTCTGGTTTCTTCTTCATGTTTATATTCTTCCCCTGTTTCATCTTCATGCCTATCTTCTTCCCCGGTTTCTTCCTCATGCTTATCTTCCTCGCTTTCATCTTCTTCTTCATGTTTGTCTTCTTCCTCGCTTCCTTCTTCATGTTCAAATTCTTCTCTGCTTTCTTCACCACGCTTATGTTGCTCTGTATTTCCTTCTTCACTGTCATCTTCTCCGGCTTCTCCATCATGACTCTCAGAGTCCTTGTTTGTCCCTTTCTCTCGAGGCATAAGATCCTTCCTACCAAATTTGACAAGCACATTGGTCCTATCCATATCTAGTGTGCTTTTTCGATTATTTTCATCAAATTGTTTTCTCTTGTCATGGGAGTGTTTGATCTGGTAGATTAGCCAAAAGCAAACAGCGAGCAACACACAAATTTGCAGCACATGCTTCAGCCTTAAACCTTTAGATCTCTGGTTTCTAGAAGGCGAGTGCCTATACATTTCAAAAACTTGTCTTCTCCCAACTTTACACAAGGAATAGAAACCTGCTTAAAATTAAAATATATACATATCAATGGAAAGGTGCATCATAACATAACAAGAGTTAATGATTGACTCAACAAAACAGATACACAGTTGGGCTCTCTTTCTATAGTATCAGAGTTAGAATTTGTCAATACTCGATACAACCATCCCAACAAAACATCCAGCACCAAAATAAATAGACAAATCGCAATAACAATAAAGGAAATACAACGCCACCCCATAAATCATGTATCCTACTGTCATTGCATTATGCATATATCATGTGACAGCTAAAGTGAGACTACTTTTGAACAGCTAAAGATGGTAGCTTTGTAACTCAATTTCCAACACCCAAAATAAATTCAGTCCTTTCCTTTAAATCAAATTCAACAAAACTTATTTAAGAAACATCGATACATAATGTCCAACTGGTATAGATTAAGAACTAACATTAAGAGTCTAAAATTACCTAAAGCAACCAACTAGAACAAAAGTATAAAGTATCCATTACAGAACTCTCCAACAATCAAACAAGAAACAAATTCATAAATATGCAAATTTCTAATACATTACATAAGCATCAAATCCTTAAAACCCTAAACAACATTATTCTCAACTAAGTGAAATTCATAGCCACACACACCACCCATGTATAATTCTTGACCAAGATCAAATCTTTTACAAGTAAACTTAAAACCCATATCATAAAACACTAAATTAACAACTAAAGATTCAAACTTTCTTCAAGAAACATAAAGCCCATATAATAAAACACTAAGTTAACTAAAGATTCAAACTTTCTTAAAATAGAAGAATACATACAACTTTCTGTAAGCAAAACTCAACTTTATAGTTTATACTGTGTTTCAGGGACAGAACATACCTGTAGAAGCTGGATCAGTTGAAAAGTGTAATGAAGTTAAAATCAGAAATGTGTAATCTGTAAATTCACTCCAAAATATGTGTTTTCTTGTATGCGGTGAAATACTGAAATGGGTAAGACTTTTTGTGGAAAAAATAATCAATTATAAATTAATGATGGGCTTAGCTCTTTTGTAAAAAAAAATGACGGCCTTGCAGCATCTCCAATGGGGTTAGCTAAAA
This sequence comes from Saposhnikovia divaricata, assembly GCA_036435485.1. Classification (NCBI taxonomy): domain Eukaryota; kingdom Viridiplantae; phylum Streptophyta; class Magnoliopsida; order Apiales; family Apiaceae; genus Saposhnikovia; species Saposhnikovia divaricata. The sequence goes on along the minus strand of CM071594.1, from coordinate 127,172,169 downwards.
ATGATTGGCTAAATTACATAAGATATTGATTACGTAAAATTTGTCGAACGTGTAAGACATTGTGTTCCGAGGGTATTGGCTATAATGATTGGTTATATTTTAAAAATGGTATGTTATTAATATTTCAAGTTGTTATTAATGGAATATATAATTTTAATATAGAAATAAGTGATGTGGTAATTCGCTACAGGTCTCTAGAGGTTCGACAAATATAGCTAACATCAAGAGATTATCTATAATTATAGACAAGGGTTTTGTCCCATTGGAGTGCAAATTTTTTTTACACATTCTTTATAATTTTTATTTATGGTAATTAATTTCAAATTTTACCTAAGAGGTCTCTCCCATTGGAGATGCTCTTAGCTCTGACAGCCTTCTCTTTCCGGTGGATCCAAAATTAATAGAAATTTGCATGTAGGGAACAAAAGTTTATAACACTAAAATATTACTTCCATGTAGAACTCGCAAATTAGGTCTGTATCCGAAGAATTGATCCGAAATTCATGAAACCGATATCCGATTTTATATTCGAAATAGATTAACCGAAATTTAATCAAATCCGAAACAATCTGATCTGAACCGAAATCCGATCCGATATAGTTAAATCTGATTATTGTCCGAAAACCGATCTCATCCGATCCAAAAATTACCCGAACCGAATATCTAACCGATAATAATCCGAAATACTTGATCCGATGATGATCCAAAACCGATCAAATACGACTACTAAAACCCAGATTCCGATCAACCAAACATTTTCCGACTAATCAAAACAAATTTGAAAAAAAATCTCAATTTAACATATATATATATATATATATATATATGCCTTTGCTCCATACAGAACAATCTTATATAACAAACAACAAAGAACACCTTAGATCTACTAGATCCTTTGGCCCCGCCAGGGGCACCCAATACAAAAAATTATTTTTTTTACCCTCTATCAAGTCTGCAAAAAAAAAATGAAAATTACTGTTCATTGATGACGTCATCATGACGTCATCAATGAACAGTAAATTTTCATTTTTTTTTTGCTGGTTTGCTAGAGGGTAAAAAAATAACAACTTTTTGTACTGGGTGCTATGACGGAACTCTTAAATTATATTAGATATGAGGTGTTATTTATTGTTTGTTATATAAGGTGTTTGCTATGGAGTGCAACTCTATATATATATATATATATATATATATATATATAGAGAGAGAGAGAGAGAGTTGCACTCCATAGCAAACACCTTATATAATAAACAATAAAGAACAACTCATATCAAATCTAATATAAGAGTTCCGTCATGGCACCCAATACAAAAAGTTGTTATTTTTTTACCCTCTATCCATCCAGCAAAAAAATAATAATGAAAAAATTAAAAAAAAAATATTGTTCATGATGACGTCACTGATGACGTCATCATGAACAGTATTTTTTTTTTAGTTTTTTTATTTTTTTTTGCTGGATGGATAGAGGGTAAAAAATAACAACTTTTTGTATTGGGTTCCCCTTTCGGGACCATTTGATCTATTAGATCTAAGGTGTTCTTTATTATTTGTTATATAAGGTGTTCTGTATGGAGCAATGGCATATATATATATATATATATATATATATATATATATATATATATATATATATATATATATATATATATATATATATATATAAGCATGCGACGATATATACAATAGTCAAAATAGAAATTTAAAAAGAAATTGTAATAACCGATTCCGACAACCTCAAGAATTTTCTGACAAAATAAAAAGTACTCAAAAAATTATAAAATTAATACCTAAGCATAAACAAATATCGATATACAACCTTGCAGGCTCAAAATCATCAAAAACTCCATCAAACCTTCAAATTGAATTAAATTCCAAATATTACCTAGGAAAATATTTGTTCGAAATAAGAAAATATTTATATCAATGTATAGAGCTTGATTTGTGGAACACATATATATGTAAATCATTAATTTTGGATGAGTAGATTGAGAGATATAAATTTTTGAAGATTAAATTTTTATGTATATGTGAGAGAGAAATGCTGCTAGGGGGGAATGCGGAACGTGTTAGGGGGAACGTGTTATGGGGGTTGTGTCAACGGGGTGGGGTGGGGTGGGGTGGGGTGGGGTGGGGGAACATGGGGGAGTGGTTAGTTAAGCTATGTATCTATACTATACTATTATAAGCGGAATAAGGTACATTTGGTTTGTATTTTGGTACATATTTTTTGGTACACTCAATAGAAAACGTTGGATGTTGAGACAGATTAATGAGAACCGTTGGATGTAATGCTAAAAGAATATTTTTTTTATAATATATAAAATACTCTTATAGATTCAAGATTCGAATCCCGTCAACAACATATTATTATTAAATATTTATATCATCTTATAAACTACTCCTAGAAGTTCAAGGTTCGATTCACCTCAACAACATATTTTAGTTAAAAATTTATATTATTTATTTTCACCATCTTATTATTAAACATTTATATTATATTATAAACTAATCCAAGAATTTCAAGATTCAATTCCCGTAAGAATATATTACATTTAAAAAGTTATTTATCAATTTTCAATGTACAAACAAAAAACTATCATTTAGAACACTATCAAATACGTATTATTATATTTATTATCTTCTATAATTTATTTTCTTACTAATTAAAAACAAAATATTAAAATTATGAACACGGGTTATAAGCTAGTATGTATTATATATACTAGCTTATAGCCCGTGCAAAGCACGGGTTACTTTTAGTTTTTTATAATTTATTTATAGTGTTGTATAATATTATAAATATTAATTTTAATATGTTATTGGAAGAATTCGAACATTGCATCTTTGTATATAATAATTTTTAGTATTAAATATAAATTAATATGTTGTTGGCTGGAATCGAACCTTAGACCTTTATATGTACCAACTTTTAGTATTGTTATATCTAACGTCATGATCTATTTGAATTAAAAATCTAACGATTATGAATGAGGGATAACCAAAAAAAGGTTAACCAAACTACAAATTATACCCACTTTCGCTTATTATAATATAGTAATAGTATAGATGTGTTTTTTAAATGAATGGCTTCTTTTAAGGGCTCAGATTAACTGACTCATCAATCCATGTGACACTAAATGGACCAATGAGATATAGCCACGCAGACGCTAACTGAGAAATTCAATTATAATTTTAAAAACATTTTCCGAATCATATTTAAAATATAATTAAAAATACATAAATAATATATAAAATAATATAAACAGTCTCAAATATTTAGAAAAATATTCTTTACTAGAATATGATTTTCTTAAATATTTATTACCAAACAATAATTTTGAAGAATTTGTAAATGACTCTAAATATTTAAAATAATATCTAATTTTGTAGAATTCATTCGTATTTTTCATTTTTTCGATGATTTAATCAAATCGATAATAATATCGTATCTTATTAACTTATCATAATAATATTTTTTCAATGAATGAATAGAGAAATTAGTAGTCAACTATATATTTGACTAGTACTACTAACTGGTGGTTTGTCCCGAATTGTTGTTTCTATTTTTTAAAAATATTTATCGATGATCCAACCATACACATGTCGATATATATCTAATTTAGTGATACTCCCAAAATTTTAAAAAATAAAAAACTAATTTTGATAGTGAAATTAATAGTCAACTATTGATTTGACTAGTACTACTAACTAGTACTTTGTCCCAGATTGTTGTTTCCATTTTTTTAAAAATATTTATCGATGATCCAACTGTACGGATGTCAATATATATCTAATTTAGTAATATTGCCAAAATTTTAAAAATTAAAAAATTAATTTGGATAGTGAAATTAGTAGTCAACTATTGATTTGACTAGTACTACTAACTAGTACTTTGTTCCAGATTGTCTTTTCTATTTTTTTAAAAATATTTATATACAATCCAACTGTACGGATGTCAATATATATCTAATTTAGTGATATTCCCAAAATTCTAAAAATTAAAACATTAATTTGGATAACAAAATTAGTAGTCAACTATTGATTTGACTAATACTACTAACTAGTACTTTGTCCCATATTGTTGTTTATATTTTTTAAAAAATATTTATCGAAGATCCAACCGTACTGATGATAATATCTAATGATTTTAGTAATGTGCATATTTTTTTATAAAATTTCAAATTAATCTTGTATGATTTTTTTAAAATAAACCACACATATTCTCCCTCACTCTCTCGTTTATGTACCAAGTTCAAAAGAATTATTTTTTCTAATTATAATTACTCTTCCAAATTTTTTTATTACATGTAATATGTCATTAAAACACACATATATTTTTTTAAATGTTTTAAAAATTAGTGGATCTTTATTTTATATTTCTGAAACTATTAAATAAATGAAAACTCGATGTTTTCTTATTATATTTAACATTTCTTGATAATTTTTAAATAAATTAAATTTTAACTTGTAATAAATGTTATACTTGTATGTTTACATTTTTTTGATTATGTATAAAGATCTTTATATAATTCATTATTAATTTTTCAAAAAATATAAATTCAACTGAAACCGGTCAAATTTATCAGAAACAACTTAAGTCGGTCGAAAATATATTTGAATATTTTGACCATAAATAGGCAGCATATTTCCCTCCAAATAGGTTAAATTCGACCGACCCTAAATTCAACCGATATTGGTCGCATTTATAAATTCGATCGAATGTAGCCAAATATTTAAATACGACCAGCATTAAATATGACCGAATTGAATATTTAGTCGTATTTAAAGTTAAAAACGATCGTACAAAAATGATCGAATATGAATTCGACCGAATTCGGTTGAATTTAGCTCTGATTAATAAATGTTGAAGCTGACCTTAAATTCAACTACATTCGGTCATTTAAGGTAGGTCATTTTTCGCCGATTCATTTAGTATGTCAAACAAAATAAAAATCTAATAAATTATTTTTGATCATTTTTTTTATTAAATAGAAAATTAAAAATTTATAGTACAAGTCTATTTTTCAAATAATTGAAAATCTTTTTTTTAAATGATTAAGAAATAAAATTCATTAAATAATATAAATGATTAAATAAGAATTATTAATTATAATGACAAAATTTTAAAAACGAAATTTACTTTTAATTTTGTGAGAAGTGAAAATAAAGGTAAATATAACTCATATTTTAAAAATAAATGGATAATGTATAATATGGTAAATATTATTTTGCTAAAATTATAAAATTATACATTTAGCAAAAATGTTATTTATATTACCGATACAAGTAGAGACTAGAAAAAATATATTAAATACTAAATACGCAAAAAACAATCAAGTTTTATATTACTCAATTGAGTATTTATTTTGGCGTTATAACTATACTTTTACAAACTTACAAATGACATTTATTTAGTTTCAATGATAATTCAAAATTGATACAACATAATTGAAACCAAATTTTTTCGATCTGACAAAATCCAATCCGAAAAGATCCGAACCGAATTTTATCTGATCTTAATCAGAAATTTATCCGATTTTAATCTGAAATCGCAATCCAAAACTAGATCCGAACCGAACCAATACCGATTAAAATTTTGTAAAATCGATATTAGACCCGAATCGAATTCGATCCGATCCGATCCGAATTGTATCAAAATATATCAAAACCGAAAATTGATCTGATCCGAAATTGATCCAATCCGAAACCGATCCGATTATCCGATTTGCCAGGTCTACTTCCATGGTTATTTTGTAAAGTTTGATATATTTAAAGTGAAATTTTTTAAATTTATTTAAATTGTACAATTCATATAAAATTGTGTACAATAAATTTTGTACCGAAAAGTTGAGAGTAACCATCTATTACTATATATATAAAATTGCAATATAAGGGTAAAAGTTGCCCGTAAAATTATCAATATACCTTTATTTATCAAATAATTACAAACACATCATTATAGTTTTATTTCTAAAAAAATAAAAGTGGGTGTTGGAACTTGAATCCATTATCTTCAACTTAGAATTGATAATCTCAACCACTATGTTAGATACTGAATTTGATTAAATTTTAAAATCCATTATTAATATGCGCAAATATGTCACACATTATATTCTATTTTGATCTCTTTTTCCAATCTACTTGTGTAAGTTAGAATTTTTTTTAATACAAATGCCTCAAAATCATGTTTTTAATGAATAGCAAATATAACTATATTAGAAAAACGCTTGCGTAAGAATGAACAGATACACAAAATATTATTAAATTAATTGAAATTGATCCGGTAAAACATGATTATATATTTATAAAAAAAGGATTACATTAATATTTTTATATTGTTAATTTTGTTTATTTTAGTATATGATACTTCGAATTATACATACTATTAGATTACAAATTCACTACAAGAAAACAAGGATAAATGTGACCGAACAATATGAGTGCGGCTTAATTTCACCGAAGGTCTTATTTATGGTCAACCATGGTAAATAGTTTGTCAGACTTAAATATGATCGATGACAGTCAAATTTAATGTTGGTCAAATTTCATGGTGGTCAAATTTAACTGATCACAATTAGTATTCCGGGCCCACAAAAGAAAGGCGGGAAAGTTCCCGCCAAATGAACAAACTTTTGAAGGTAAAAATTTAACCAATGACGGTAAATTTATGTTTAGGCGACAAAATTCTCGCCTAATGTCCTGTTAGTGTAGGTGCCCTAGAGGCAATACATTGTTTCTTAAATAAACCTTATGTCATTTGATTATTAAATAAATGTATTTATTATGACTCGAATTACTGCGATATTTGTTAGCATAATAAATGTCCTTAGAATAATGATACACATTATATAGTTTAAGTTTACAACTTGAATTTGAGATTATATAATATCATATTCTTAAAGGTCCCTAGTCGAGTATTATTATACAGGACAATAATAATACATAAATAGACTAGTATGTTTTTGACTGATAACCACATCTCATTGGTTATAAGTATGGAGATACTAAAGTCAATACATAGGTACATGTAGGGTACATGGTACTGGACAGACCCACCGTGAGATTCTTCATGTTAATTAAGTCATAAGAAAGACTCACAGTGATAATGGTGTAATGATCCTTTGACTTGAGATCATTATATTTCTATACGAGGATAATATACTTTGACTACATTAAAAGTTACCTTTGACCGGGTAATGATAAAAGTGGACATCGGGTATATTGTGAATCGTATGAGAAATATGAATGATAGATAAAGGATTTAACCCTCCTATTATTTGGAGAGATATTATTGGCCTCTTGATTGAGTGAGACTATAAAATGCATGGTCGTGCTCAAATAATGATTTGTTATTAATAGTCTACTCATGGATCAAGTAAACCCGGATTAAATTATGAAGAGGATGACATGAAACATGCCTCGAGTTTAATCTATAATATTTGGTTAAAGGGATTATATTACACGGGAACATTAATCACAAAAGGTTTTATCGAATCACGATTTAATTATTATTTAATTGGGTAGCAATGATGTATTACTAGATGCCGCTCATTGTTTATAATTTTATTAGAGAATAAAATTATTGCCAATTAAATGATAGCCTACAGGGTCACACACATAGAACATTTTAAGGAAGAATTAATTTAAATTATGAATTTAAATTAATTAAATGATTAGTTGTATTTTATTATATTAATTAAGTGGGACTTAATTAAGATATAATAAAATACAAATGAGATATGATTTTAATAATTAAGTATGACTTAATTATTATTTATTTAAATAATAGGATTTGATTCTATTATTTGATTAATCAAACTTGGGCTAGGTTTTTAGTTGGGCTTTTACCTTACACTATCATATAAATATATGATGATAGGTAAAGAAGGTAATTAATTTTTGTACGACAAAAATAATCCCCAGCCGCTTGAACCAAAACCTAAAAAAAAAAAAAGAAGATCTCATATTTTCATTGGAGGCTAGTACCTCCCTTCCAATCAAGAATCGTTCTTGGTGTGTTCGTGTGGATACCATAGAGGAGGCTTCGAAGAGGAGCACTCAACAATCGTGAAAGCTTGGATATCCATTAGACATACAATCGTAAAGCTTCTTTAAGGTAAATCATCAATCTCCGAATTAAATATCATGTTTTTGCATGGATCCTGCGGTAGAGTTTCGATAATTATTGTTTTTGTTTTAATTTTCCGCTGCGTTTGATGCTCGAAACCCTTCAATGGTATCAGAGCTACTTGCAAAAACGTTTTAATTTGGTTATATGTTACAGTTTTGATATATATACGAGCATGTTTGATGATTGTCATGTATGATGCGTTGATTTTGATATATATATACACTACGCCATAAACGCTCAAATGCAATGCCCTGTTTAATGTTGCTTTAGGCCAAAAAAGCGTTGCATTAGACCAAATGCAACACCAGGGGGCGTTGCATTCGAGACCGTCTCGTTAGACCCCATAATCCAACGCTTTCTGGCATCTAATGTAACAGCAATAAGCGTTGCATCTGACATGTAATGCAACACCACAGCAAGCAAATGCAACATCAAAGAGGCGTTGCAATTGTTATTAGATAAAATTTCAATTCCACGTCACTAAGTGGGTCCCACTAGCTTGCCACGTCAGCAATAGGTCCAGCTGGCATGCCACGTCAGCAACAGTCCAGTTGGCATGCCACGTCAGCAACAGTCCAGCTGGCATGCCACGTCAGCATGTGGGGCCCACTTGCCATGTCAGCATGTGGGGCCCACTTGTCACGTCAACATGTGTGCTCCACTTGCCACGTCATCAGTTGGGCCCATGTGCCATGCCAGTAGTGGGCCCACATGGCACGTCACTAGTGGGTCCCACATGCCATGTAATGCAACGCTTTTATTTGTTTTTTAAAACACTACAATCTTATCAAATGCAACACTAAAATATCTAATGCAACGGTAGAAATATCAAATGCAACGCTTTGATTAAAATTTATGCAATATCTTGTTTGATACATAAGAAAACCTATCCAGAACATCAAAATACATTCAAATCCATCCTACTAGCCATCCAAATAATTTTCATCCCATCCACACCATACAAATACTTCTCAAAATATAACTAACTACCAAAACTAACCACATAACATAATACAAGAAAAAGTCTAATATTCAATTCTAATTCTACATAATACAAGACTATTAGTTCATAGAGCAGATGCCACTAAAAAGCTAGTTTAATATCAACTCCATGCATCCATCATAGAGCTGCAAGTCATGACCACTATTGGAAAGCAAACCGGGGCACCTGAATCCAACCTGCAATAACAGAATTTATATATCAACTAATTAAATGTCTGTCTATGTGTTAGCAAACATTTAAGTCTGTCTATGTGTTATGATTTCAAAATCTGTATTAAATGTATGGAACCTAAAATTTAACAGAACTTTACTATTTAGAAAAATAAAATTAACAGTCAAAAATGTTGACTTAGAAAGTGCTACAACTTAGAAAGCAAGTATAGAAGCACCAACAGATTTCAATATCAGAGAATATTTCAATATTACTTGCAAGTATAGAAGTTCTGTATTTCAATATTACTTGCAAACATAACCAGATTATAATGTAAAAATTCCATAATCAGGAAATCAATCACAGACATGCCAAAGTACAGAATAGTCTTGACAGGAAGATGCAGAAAAGTGTGGTCGTTGGAACAAGTCAAAGACCCTGTCACAGAGTATTAAAATATCTGCCCCACAGACAACAAAGTGGGTCACTCACTAAACCCACAGATACAATACATGGCTGGAGAGCAGTTCTATAAATGTAAATTCAAGCATGTTTTAACTGAGACATACTAGTGACTGGTTTGCACTTGGCACCTCCCTGCATTCCTTTCCGGATATCAAATTTTTTGAAGTAGTACTTGAATTCAGATTTAGCTGGCGAAGCTTTTCAGCAGCCACAGATTCATCACCCTGAATAACGACATAAGAAGTGATCAGATCACCAGAATGCATATAAGAAGTAAATACATTATCTAAATAAATGACATATATGACACCGACATAAGTGACATGTAGCTCACAAGTTACAAGTTATTGTGCATCTAGCAGATCATAGTGGATTACCTCTGTTCGTATAGTTCTGCTTCCTTGATTCGGGCATACGTTCAAGTACGAATGAAAAACATCGCTCGGTTTCTTGCCCTGAAAAAAACAAATATATATATGCACATAAATATCCCACTTATTTATCAAACTAGGTTCAAACCCTTGGTCACCGTAAATGTAAAATTTTGTGTCATGTTCTTCTGCAAATTCCAAGTAAAACTAAGAAGCTTTCTCAAACCGGAATATCATGCAACAACCCACTAATGCATGTTAGAGAGCACGGATATGCAGGTGGGGGTGAGATAGATTTTCACAATAACAAACATTTAAAAATCCACAATAACAAACATGTACATTCTTTTCCATAATAAAATCATATCAAATTTTACCAAGACAAACCTTCAAATTTTTGTCTTCTTCGAAACACTCTTCTAAACCAGCAAGTCCACCAAAAGCAATCAACAGATGCCTACATAATGTGACATGTGTGAAATAAACAAAAGCTGATAATTTAGGTTTCCTAATACATAGATTTATTGCATTATAAATGTTAGAGGTAGAGATACATTAATGACTGGTTTCCTAAGTTTTACCATATGTTCAATCAAGTCTATAGACCAACATCAAGAAGTCCATGTCACTTATGTATTGTCGACTATCATAAGCCTGCCTACACTACTGTAGATAAATCAAACACCTCCTTAAGAGGCTAAGGAGATTCCTAAGGGGACTAAGTATTATACTTGAAGAGTAGATGAGCAAAAGAAACAGCAAGGAAAGAATTAAAGCCTAGAGCAGGACAGAAAATTTCTGACTGAGCTCAGTTGCATAAGGGACTGTATTGTTTATTATCTAAATTTAATGAATAGCAGTGCATAATAAAAGTAACTTTCTTGAGGAAAATGTGGAAATTGTTATATAATATTTGACCAAAGAACATCCTAGACATCGCTGTTGGAAAAAAATCACAACAGGTATCAATGTCAACTTCATATGAGAGGTGATTGTTGTATTTCTAACTCCTGATTAAACATCAAAAGACTCGATAATTTAACAATTTGTAACGACTTGTTTATTCTACTGGATTTGTCTAAATAGAATGCTGTAGTAAACTTCAAATACCAGTCATATACATATACCCCTACTACAAGGAACAAGCAAGTTTTGACTTGGACATTCAAAGATAGGAATTCATCAAGTCAGATGTATTGCAGGGTCAAAAAACAAAAGAATGGATACCAAAAACCATGTCCTGGTTGAGGTGACATAATAAAGAGAAAGAAATGTGGGTGCGAACACAGTTCTACATTTGACCATATATTAATATCCTATAAAAGTGTAGAGGAGTAGACCACATTTGAGTAAACAAGATATAAATAGTGTCATGGATAGCAGATACAATGGCTTGCGTTCAAAGTTAAAATCCCACAGCAACTGAAAGAAATCCTCTAAACGACTAAACATTTTAAACTATCTATGGTCATGTACATCAATCTTAGTCCAATACCCTTTAGCGAATAACATATCTAACCCAATTCCAGCACGAAATCAGAAAGACTTACCGATAAATGGGCTCGATCCTAGACCGGGAGCCTCTGCAACTGCCCTTGATATTCCAGTTCTCCACCTCCCTAAATTTGCTTCTCCTACACCCATTTTAAAACCAAAATAAACAGGGAAATGGTCTTGGTTGTGTTGAACTGTGAACGAAGAAGACAAAGCAGATGAATTAATTAATTCAAGAAACTCAAATTGGGGGAATTAATCCAAAAACCCTAATTCAAGAAACTCAAATTGGGGGATTTGTTGTTCTTAAGATTCAAACAAAGTAATGAATCTGGGTTATAATTAGAACACGGATCTGAAATTGGTCGGTGTTAGATTTGTGAATCGACAGGTTTGAAGTTTGAACTGAAATGTGTGTGTGGATATAATGTGTGTGGATATAATGTGTAAAGAAAGAAGAGTATAAGGTGAAAACTAGAGAGCGGGATGTGAAAAGTATTGAGCGGGATAATTAGCCGCCTATTTCATTTCATTTTGTTTTAAACAAAAAAAATTATTCGTGTAATGTGTGCTTTATTGATATATTTTTGTTAATATAATTAATTTTAATTATTGTGCTTATATAGAATATGTGTAATATAATCAATCATAAGAATGTAATTATCTAATAGTTGGATCGTTAAAAAAATAATTTTAAAAAATAGTTTCATCATTCGGGACAAGACTATTTAAAAGGGAGGTCTACGTTGACCGGTTTGACCGTTATAAAACCAAACCAAATACATCTAGCAAATTTTTTAAAAATTTACCACTTCACTAAAACCGTTATATCTTGACATCCGTACGATTGGAACGTCGAAAAAAAGATTTTAAAAAATAGTTTCATCATTCGGGACAAGACTATTTAAAAGGGAAGTCTACGTTTGACCGTTATAAAACCAAACCAAATACATCTAGCAAATTTTTTAAAAATTTACCACTTCACTAAAACCGTTATATCTTGACATCCGTACGATTGGAACGTCGAAAAAAAGATTTTAAAAAATAGTTTCATCATTCGGGACAAGACTATTTAAAAGGGAAGTCTACGTTGACCGGTTTGACCGTTATAAAACCAAACCAAATACATCTAGCAAATTTTTTAAAAATTTACCACTTCACTAAAACCGTTATATCTTGACATCCGTACGATTGGAACGTCGAAAAAAAGATTTTAAAAAATAGTTTCATCATTCGGGACAAGACTATTTAAAAGGGAAGTCTACGTTGACCGGTTTGACCGTTACAAAACCAAACCAAATACATCTAGCAAATTTTTTAAAAATTTACCACTTCACTAAAACCTTTATATCTTGACATCCGTACGATTGGAACGTCGAAAAAAAGATTTTAAAAAATAGTTTCATCATTCGGGACAATACTATTTAAAAGGAAAGTCTACGTTGACCGGTTTGACCGTTACAAAACGAAACCAAATACATCTAGCAAATTTTTTAAAAATTTACCACTTCACTAAAACCGTTATATCTTGACATCCGTACGATTGGAACGTCGAAAAAAAGATTTTAAAAAATAGTTTCATCATTCGGGACAAGACTATTTAAAAGGGAAGTCTACGTTGACCGGTTTGACCGTTACAAAACCAAACCAAATACATCTAACAAATTTTTTAAAAATTTACCACTTCAGTAAAACCTTTATATCTTGACATCCGTACGATTGGAACGTCGAAAAAAAGATTTTAAAAAATAGTTTCATCATTCGGGACAAGACTATTTAAAAGGGAAGTCTACGTTGACCGGTTTGACCGTTACAAAACCAAACCAAATACATCTAGCAAATTTTTTAAAAATTTACCACTTCACTAAAACCGTTATATCTTGACATCCGTACGATTGGAACGTCGAAAAAAAGATTTTAAAAAATAGTTTCATCATTCGGGACAAGACTATTTAAAAGGGAAGTCTACGTTGACCGGTTTGACCGTTACAAAACGAAACCAAATACATCTAGCAAATTTTTTAAAAATTTACCACTTCACTAAAACCTTTATATCTTGACATCCGTACGATTGGAACGTCGAAAAAAAGATTTTAAAAAATAGTTTCATCATTCGGGACAAGACTATTTAAAAGGGAAGTCTACGTTGACCGGTTTGACCGTTACAAAACCAAACCAAATACATCTAGCAAATTTTTTAAAAATTTACCACTTCACTAAAACCTTTATATCTTGACATCCGTACGATTGGAACGTCGAAAAAAAAATTTAAAAAAATAGTTTCATCATTCGGGACAATACTATTTAAAAGGAAAGTCTACGTTGACCGGTTTGACCGTTACAAAACCAAACCAAATACATCTAGCAAATTTTTTAAAAATTTACCACTTCACTAAAACCGTTATATCTTGACATCCGTACGATTGGAACGTCGAAAAAAAGATTTTAAAAAATAGTTTTATCATTCCGGTAAGAGCAGCAGTTAACATAACACTTCAAAACATCAAATGCAACGCTTTTTTCTCCTAATGCAACGCTTCTGCCACGTCAGCGAATGCCACGTCAGCAAATGTGGGTCCCACACCTGCCACGTCAGCAATTGTGGGCCCCACACCTACCACGTCAGCATCTGTGGACCACCTGCCACGCCACCATTGTGGGCCCCACACTGCCACGTCACCCTTAGTGGGCCCCACAGCTGCCACGTCAGACTTTATTAATATTAAAAATACCTATTGCAACACTTTTATATAGCAAATGCAACGCTTTTTACACCTAATGCAACGCTTCTGCCACGTCACCGAATGCCATGTTAGCAAATGTGGGCCCCACACATGCCACGTCAGCAATTGTGGACCCCACACCTGCCACGTCAGCATCTCTGGCCTTCTGCCACGTCATCCTTGTGGGCCCCACACTGCCACGTCACCCAGGTGGGTCCCACAACAGCCACGTCAGCGTTTATTAAAATTAAAAATTAACTAATGCAACGCTTTTAGATAGAGAATGCAACGCTTTTTTCACCTAATGCAACGCTTCTGCCACGTCAGCAAATGCCATGTCAGCAAATGTGGGCCCCACATCTGCCACATCAGCAATTGTGGGCCCCACACTTGCCACTTCAGCAATGCCACGTCAGCAAATGTGGCCCCCACTGCTGCCACATCAGCATTTTTTAAAATTAAAAAATATCTAATGCAACGCCAGCTCTTAGTGTTGCATTATGTGAAACACCGTGGATCAAATGCAACGCTAATTATGTGTAATGCAACACCAGTTCAAGTTCTATTTCATTAGAGCCAAAATTTCATACCTAACAGAACACTTTCAGTAAAACACTAGATAAAAGCATTGCATATGAGCATTTATGGCGTAGTGATATATATATATATATATATATATATATATATGTATAAACTGTATGTTAATGATGATTGAGATGATCATATGATGATTATACAATCTGTATATATACTGATATATACATGATTTATGTTTGTTCTTGATATAGGGATTGTATACGATACGATTTCTGTATACGCTGCGCAGATTTGGTGAAATCTGTGTCCAGTGTCCGATTTTCGCAAACGATATGTGTTTTCTGACTGGAATCGGGCCACTGAGCAAGACTGACAAAGTCAGGTTCGCATCTGTAAGCCGTTTAACGTAGTTTACTACCTGTAAACAGCGATTTATGGTTTTCTGATTTAATTTCGAATTTTATGAAAATTGTTTTTTTTTAGTTAAAACTTATTAGATCATATTGGATATGATATGTTATTATGTGTTGATGATGAGCACATAATCTGTATTTATACTGATATATACATTATATATGTTTGTACTTGTTATAAGAATCATATTCGATATGATTTCGGAAAAGCTGCGCAGATCTGGTGAAATCTGTCCAGTGTCCGATTTACGCAAACGATATGTGTTTTCTGACTGTAAACGAGCGTCTGAACAAAACTGATAGCATAGCTATCACCGACTCGTCTGTAAGGCGTTTGACGCCGTTTAGTGCATGAAAAACGCGATTTGTTGTTTTCAGAATTTGATTCTGATTTTCTGATTTTTGCGTTATATGATTTCTTTGATTGGATCATCTGAAATATGATATGGTATAACATGATTAGATAATATGACATGTTATTTAATTGTTACTTGAGCATGGTGGATGGTTATGGCCTTGAGACCCATAGGATAGAGGTTTTTGTTTATGGTTTGGTTTCTAAATACGACTTGCATGTCGTCATTCCTTGTAATGATTAAATCTCGAATGTAACTCGAGTTATCCTTGTAAGTACATTAGTATAGTTGTTTTGTTTATGTAATGTACATGAATACATGAAGACAAGCAAGCAAGGAGGCGATCCAAGGAGGCATTGTAGCAGCAAAGAAGAAGACATGTAATAGTATAGTATTTTAAACCACCCATAGATTGTCCTTGATCCTTTCATTAGCTTGAAAGGATCATATAGGATAAAGGCCATAACCAATCACGTTTACATAATGCACTTACTTTACATATGATGCATGGGTAGAGTAGCAAATGTATGCATGTTTTAATTAGATTAATGATGTATGCATGTATTAGATACGTCACCCATACCATGCTTGCCATGCTAAACAAGATAAAATCTGTAACGATCGAGATTTTAAAATAAACAAACGATCATGAGATTTCTGTGTTTATGAAACACGGAACTAGATACGAATTTTCAATTATTTAGATATGGGGAGATTTTGTCAAAAACGGGTTTTACCTGTAAGGAAGTTGGGTATTAAGTGAGGCCACTTGTGACTCCTCCAACAACCTGGAAATCAAACTATTGATGAATATTGATTTTAAGTATTTAATTCAAGGAAAAATTGGGAATCTCTTTATGATGGGATCATGGTCGTTTTAATACAAAACCCCTTAACAAAATATTAAGTTCTTTTATCGGATGCTTTCCAATGAATGAACACTCATTGAATCCTAGATCGATAAGGGGAATGACTGCCAGTGGCAGGGGACTCCTGTCTATCGTGGTGAGATGTGACGAATATAAGCGGTTATATTCGACCGTTGTATCATTGGGTTTAACTTAACTGAGTCGTCATAATAAGGTGAAAATAAACGGTTATATTCAATTATTATGAACTTAGAAGCATAGAGTTTGGTTCAAAATCTATTAGATAGACAAGAACAATTGTTGTTCACCAAACTATCCAAGAATTATATGATATAATTGACAACTGTTGTCTACCTAAATAATCATGTTTTAAGGACTACCAGTGGTTGACTTAGGATATGACGAAATATGGATCTTGGCTCACTAGAAAGATTTATGAGATATTCTTTCCGATTTAATAGTAAGGGCTATTAATTTGATAAAAATAGTGGGAGATATATATTTTGAATATATATGAATAATCACTTGAACATAACTTAATAATACCGCAGACTAATTATTTTATGCATTTTAACATTATAGATATTCTAATGACAAACAACTCAAATAACTTCTCTGTACGATCAGTCCTTGAGAAGGACAAGTTGACGGGAACAAACTTCCTTGATTGGCAATGGAAAGGCAAGAGGATGATTAGATCCAAATCTAA
This sequence comes from Saposhnikovia divaricata, assembly GCA_036435485.1. Lineage (NCBI taxonomy): Eukaryota > Viridiplantae > Streptophyta > Magnoliopsida > Apiales > Apiaceae > Saposhnikovia > Saposhnikovia divaricata. The sequence continues at coordinate 127,154,948 of CM071594.1, read as the reverse complement.
TGCCAATCCAAAATATGCTCCCAAAGGGGCTTTGATGCCTACAGGAGGTGTTGCAAAAGGTGATTGTCACTAATGCAAGAAGCCGGGTCACTGGAAGAGAAACTGTCAAGCTTATTTGGAGGATCTGAAGAAACTGAAGGCTGTTCAGATTTCTGATTCAGGTATTTATGTTATAGAAGTCAATTTGTCTACTTCTACATCATGGGTATTAGATACCGGATGTGGTTCTCACATTTGTATAAATGTGTAGAAATAGCAACGGAGTAGGACTTTGGCGTTAGGAGAAGTCGACCTACATGTTGGCAATGGAGCAAAGATTGCTGATTTAGCTGTAGGGACTAATTTATCATTGCCCTCGGGGCTTATTTCAGAACTAGAGAACTATTATTACGTGTCTGCGATTTGTAGAAACATTATTACCGTTTCTTGTTTAGACAAGATTACTTTTTCTTTATGATTCAGAACAATTGTTGTTCCTTTTCATTGAATAATGTTACCTATAAGGTTGCACGTTTGTTTAATGGTTTATATGTTCTTGATACTCCTGTCTATAATGTAAATAATAAACGTCTTAAGACAAATGACTCAAATCATACATACCTCTGGCACTGTCGTTTAGGCCATATAAGTGAGAATCGCATTTTTTAAGTTACATAAAGATGGATACTTGGATAAGTTTGATTTTGAATCATACGAAGAATGTGAACCGTGTCTCATTGGGCAAAATGACTAAAGCTCCTTTTACCGGACAAGGTGAGAGGGCCACCAAGCGATTGGAACTGGTACATAGTGATGTATGTGGTCCAATGCGTACGATGGCAAGAGGTGGCTTTTATTATTTCATAACCTTTATTGATGATTTTAGTAGATATGGATATGTATATCTTATGAAGAACAAATCCGATTCTTTTGAAAAATTCAAAGAATACAAGGCTGAAGTAGAGAAGCAAATAGGCGGAGGTGCAAGTATTAAAATCTTACGATCCGATCGTGGGGGTGAATACTTAAGCACCGAATTTAAAGAGTATTTAAAGGAGTGTGGTATTGTATCATAACTCACTCCGCCAAGTACTCCTCAATGGAATGGAGTTTCAGAAAGGAGAAATCGTACCCTGTTAGACATGGTACGATCGATGATGAGTCATGCAGATCTTCCAATAAGTTTCTGGGGTTATGCTCTAGAAACAGCAGCTTTCACACTTAACCGTGTTCCAACTAAGAAGGTTCAAAAGACTCCATATGAGATATGGGAGGAGAAACGGTCAAGCATGAACTTTATGAAAGTTTGGGGATGCAAGGCGTTTGTAAAATGTCAAGTATCTGACAAGCTTGGACCTAAATCCGAAGAGTGCAATTTTGTGGGATACCCTAAAGAAACAAAGGCGTATTATTTTTTTATAATCCTTCTGAGCAGAAAGTGTTCATTGCTCGAGATGCTGTTTTCATGGAAAGAGATTTTGTTTCCAAAAGAAACAGTGGGAGGACTATAGATCTCGATGAAGATCGAGAACCACAAAATAGCATTGAACCTGAGGTGGAACAAGAGCAGAATAACGATAATGCTCAAGAAACACAGGTTGTTCGTAGATCAAGTAGGATTCGCCATGAGCCAGAGAGATATTATGGATTTCTCCTGACTCAAGGTGGTGATGTGATGCTTGTAGATAATAATGAGCCTCTCACCTACAAGGATGCTATGAATAGTCCAGATTCTGAGAGATGGCTGGAAGCCATGAAATCTGAGATGGATTCCATGTATGAAAACAAAGTATGGACTTTGGTTGCACCACCTGATGGGATTAAACCCATAGAGTGCAAGTGGGTTTTCAAGAAGAAAACTGACATGGATGGAAATTTACAGACCTACAAAGCAAGACTGGTGGCGAAAGGTTTCAAGCAAATTCATGGTATTGACTATGATGAAACTTTCTCACCGGTAGCTATGGTCAAGTCCATCAGGATTTTGCTTGCGATAGCGGCTTATTATGACTATGAAATCTGGCAAATGGATGTCAAGACTGCTTTCTTAAATGGAAGCTTAGAAGAGGATGTGTACATGACACAACCTGAGGGTTTTGTTTATCCAAAGTTTGCTAGAATGGTTTGTAAGTTGCTACAATCTATTTATGGATTGAAGCAGGCCTCAAGGAGGTGGAACATCCGTTTTGATGAAACAGTCAAAGAGTTTGGTTTCAAACAAAATGAGGATGAGCCGTGTGTTTACAAGAAGGTTAGTGGGAGCCATGTGGCATTCCTAGTATTATATGTGGATGACATATTACTAATAGGGAATGACATTCCTTCTCTACAAGCTGTGAAGACTTGGTTGGGAAAAAGTTTCTCGATGAAAGACTTAGGCGATGCTACCTATATCTTAGGGATCAGGATCTATAGGGATAGATCTAAAAGATTAATCGGCCTAAGTCAGAGTACATACATTGACAAAGTATTGCATCGTTTTGGAATGCAAGAGGCAAAGAGGGGCTTTGTCCCGGTGTCTCATGGGATAGTGATCTCAAAGGAAAACTGTCCTAAATCATCAGATGATAAGGACCGTATGAGTAAAGTACCATATGCTTCGGCAATTGGTTCTATAATGTATGCAATGATATGTACTCGTCCTGATGTCTCGTATGCTTTAAGCATGACGAGCAGGTACCAGTCTAATCCAGGTGAGGGTCACTGGACAGCTGTCAAGAATATTCTTAAGTACCTTAAACGGACTAAAGATTCGTTCTTGATATACGGAGGAGATGAGAAGCTGGTCGTAAAAGGTTACACTGATGCTAGTTTCCAGACAGATAGGGACGATTCTGTGTCCCAGTCTGGATTCGTGTTTTGTCTAAATGGAGGTGCTGTAAGCTGGAAAAGTTCGAAGCAAGAGACAGTAGCTGATTCTACAATGGAAACTGAGTATATTGCCGCTAGTGAAGCAGCCAAAGAGGCTGTTTGGATTCGGAAATTTATTACAGGACTTGGTGTGGTTCCGTCGATCGCAGATCCAGTTGATCTGTATTGCGATAACAATGGAGCCATTGCGCAGGCTAAGGAACCAAGGTCCCATTCCAAGGAAAAGCATATACTTAGAAGATATCATCTTCTTCGAGAGATAAACGAGAGAGGAGATATACATATATGTAAAGTGCATACCAATGAAAATGTTGCGGACCCACTGACCAAGGCTTTATCGCAGCAGAAGCACGACGGTCACACTAGTTCCATGGGTATTAGATACATGGGTGATTGGCTCTAGTGCAAGTGGGAGATTGTTAGTGTAGGTGCCCTAGAGGCAATACATTGTTTCTTAAATAAACCTTATGTCATTTGATTATTAAATAAATGTATTTATTATGACTCGAATTACTGCGATATTTGTTAGCATAATAAATGTCCTTAGAATAATGATACACATTATATAGTTTAAGTTTACAACTTGAATTTGAGATTATATAATATCATATTCTTAAAGGTCCCTAGTCGAGTATTATTATACAGGACAATAATAATACATAAATAGACTAGTATGTTTTTGACTGATAACCACATCTCATTGGTTATAAGTATGGAGATACTAAAGTCAATACATAGGTACATGTAGGGTACATGGTACTGGACAGACCCACCGTGAGATTCTTCATGTTAATTAAGTCATAAGAAAGACTCACAGTGATAATGGTGTAATGATCCTTTGACTTGAGATCATTATATTTCTATACGAGGATAATATACTTTGACTACATTAAAAGTTACCTTTGACCGGGTAATGATAAAAGTGGACATCGGGTATATTGTGAATCATATGAGAAATATGAATGATAGATAAAGGATTTAACCCTCCTATTATTTGGAGAGATATTATTGGCCTCTTGATTGAGTCAGACTATAAAATGCATGGCCGTGCTCAAATAATGATTTGTTATTAATAGTCTACTCATGGATCAAGTAAACCCGGATTAAATTATGAAGAGGATGACATGAAACATGCCTCGAGTTTAATCTATAATATTTGGTTAAAGGGATTATATTACACGGGAACATTAATCACAAAAGGTTTTATCGAATCACGATTTAATTATTATTTAATTGGGTAGCAATGATGTATTACTAGATGCCGCTCATTGTTTATAATTTTATTAGAGAATAAAATTATTGCCAATTAAATGATAGCCTACAGGGTCACACACATAGAACATTTTAAGGAAGAATTAATTTAAATTATGAATTTAAATTAATTAAATGATTAGTTGTATTTTATTATATTAATTAAGTGGGACTTAATTAAGATATAATAAAATACAAATGAGATATGATTTTAATAATTAAGTATGACTTAATTATTATTTATTTAAATAATAGGATTTGATTCTATTATTTGATTAATCAAACTTGGGCTAGGTTTTTAGTTGGGCTTTTACCTTACACTATCATATAAATATATGATGATAGGTAAAGAAGGTAATTAATTTTTGTACGACAAAAATAATCCCCAGCCGCTTGAACCAAAACCTAAAAAAAAAAAAAAGATCTCATATTTTCATTGGAGGCTAGTACCTCCCTTCCAATCAAGAATCGTTCTTGGTGTGTTCGTGTGGATACCATAGAGGAGGCTTCGAAGAGGAGCACTCAACGATCGTGAAAGCTTGGATATCCATTAGACATACAATCGTAAAGCTTGTTTAAGGTAAATCATCAATCTCCGAATTAAATATCATGTTTTTGCATGGATCCTGCGGTAGAGTTTCGATAATTATTGTTTTTGTTTTAATTTTCCGCTGCGTTTGATGCTCGAAACCCTTCATGTCCACCAAAATAATATAAAACAAATTTGATTGAATTCCGTGAAATTTATAAATGTGACCGCTAGCAGTCAAAAGTACTTTAAATAAAAAATTTCAAAAATTTGAAATAAATACTAAAACAATTTAATAAATTCTAAAAAAAATAGTAGAGTACCACAGTGACAAAATTTACATGGTAAAAATTATTTCAAACACTAGACACATTTAAGTTTTAAAAGAGATAAATAAAAGTTTACTTTATATTAGTTTTAGAAATTTGCAAAAAATAAATAAATACTTACTAAATTTTAAATATTACAATTAATTAATGAGTTTACTACCGACAATATAGTGTATACGTTAAGAAATAATAGAGGTAAATATAAGTATCGTGTCAAAATATTTTAAACAATATGTTATATTGCTTAAATACCTTAGTGAAATACATAGTCTAAGATTTGGATTTAGGTGTTAAGTAGTTAATTTCTAGGGTTACTAATTTTACGTGATTTGAATGATCAAATCGTACGGATAAAAATCTTATATGTTGATTTAATATTTATTAAAGAAGTTTCAAATTTTTTAATATTTATCAACTAATTTTTAAAAAATTATAAATATTTTATAAGTGTAATGTAATTACGTATTGTATACCTGAAAAAATATAGAAGACATTAAATTGATTGAAAAAAATTAAACCTTAACAATACTCCCTCTATCCCCTCATTTCTTTACACTTTCATTTTTGGGATGTCTCTCTCAATTCTTTACATTCCAAATTTTACCCAAAATAGTAAAGTTTTATAATATAAAAAGTAACTACACCCACAACTTTCTCTACTAAACTCACTTTATTACATAAAATATTGATTGGTCCCACTACTTTACTCATTTTTCTTACTTTTCTCTATTACTTTACACTAACCTCCGTGCCCAACTCATTTATAAACAAATGAGAGGGACGGAGGGAATATATTGTTTAGGATTTCAATTTAGGGGTTGGGCATTGAATGATTATGGTTAGTAATTTTGTGTTATTCAAATTAGAGTTTGAACGATCCAATCGTATGGATGTTAAATTTTTAGATTTTAATAGTTTATGCAAAAAATTAAATGATTGTTGGTAATGCAAATTAGTTATTTTTACAAATTAAATTTTATCATCTTCATAAAATTGAGCATTTTTAGTCATATTTACAAATTTGACCGCGAATAGTCAATTTTAAGTACATATTTGACTGTAACCTCTAGTCGATCAAATTTAGTAAAGTTGATAGAAAATAATCGAATATATAAATTTGACCGAAGGCTATCATATTTACTGCCATGTTAGCAATCCGCGTGAAACACATCCAATGGCCCAGATTTAACTAAACAAATTAACAATCCAATGGTCTAGATTCATCGCGGGTAACCCCTCTTACATATATACACTCATTATATACATACATATATATCATAACTCATACATTATCTCCTTCTTACTCCTTCACTCCCCTTCTCCCCCTTCTCCCTTTCTTTCACACACAAATATAAACAAATACATATACATATGTATGTGTATATATATACACACATATATTCTTAATACTAAATCTCTTTCTTACAAATCTATATATGTTCCATATATACAACATCAATAATAACAAAATCAACTTGACTATGATAACTAGCTTATAGCCCGTGCAAAGCACTGTTTACTTTTAATTTTTTTAATTTATATATATTGTAGTGTAGTATTATAAATATTAATTTTAATATGTTATTGGAAGTATTCGAACTTTACATCTTTATATATAATAATTTTTAATATTAAATATAAATTAATATGTTGTTGGCGGGAATTGAACCTTAGACCTCTGTATATAACAACTTTTAGTACTGTTGTATCTAACGGTCATGATCTATTTGAGTTTAGGATTTAACGGTTGTGGATGAACGATAACCAAAAATGAGAGGATAACCAAATTACAAATTATACCCCCTTTCGCTTATTATATTATAGTATAGATAGTATAGACTCTGGTGACATAAAAAATTTCGGCAACCAAAGTTAGTATTCCGGCGACTCAAGCATCTCTAACGACAAAAGTACCTCCGATGACCATTTTCATCAAACTAAATAAGTAAAAATTAGTATTGTTAAACCCAATTTGAAACTTTTAGTTGAATTTATATGAATATGTATGTACTGAAAATATTTGTAATAAATTGAAATATGATATGAAATTATTTTTGTTCTTCAATTATTCATGTAACATGAATTATGTGATATTTGTGTAGATTAGTGACACCAAATTATAAAAATAAAAGGTAAATTGTAGCATAATTTTTGCAGAAAAAGAAGAAGAATGCAGTTGGAAGCTGCTGGGTTTGTTAAAAACTTAAATATATGTCACAATTAATTTTGACCGCTTTCACATTTATAAATTTGACCACTTTCGGTAAAATTTGATGCACGTTTGGCGCCAAATTCAAAAAAATTCAAATTTCAAATTTTTCAAAATATTGGTCAAATTTAAACGATCAATTTTATTTGGTCAAATTTAATCAGTCATATTTAGCTAAAATTTGATCAATTATAGTAAATTCGACTAGCTTAAGAATGACCTAATTATTCCGGTCATATTTAGTCAAATATGACCATTGGCGATCATAATTAGTTAAATATGATCGAAAAATTTGGTCATATTTAGCCGATTTTCATGGTGTGATTGCATCGTACCAATTTCTATGTAACTTAGAGCATGTTTTGCCGTCCTTTTATTATTTTGAAGCCCACTTAAACTTAAAACAAGGTGTTTGTCTGCACTTAAAATTTTGAACTTAAAGTAAGTTTTAGTTCAAAAAATTTAAGTACGTACCTTCGAGGTACTTTTTTTCAACTTATTTTTTCATATCAATTTTTATATATTTGAGTCACCTTTTAACTCATATTATATTCTTTGCATATATTTGTATTTTATATTTTTATATTATGTTTAAAAAATATGAATTTCAATTTTTCTTAGTTGATTTTTTTAAAATAAATGTACTTTAAGTAAAATTAGCCAAACAGATACATCTAACGTAAAGTTAAAATTATTACTTTTTACTTAAAGTGAGTAAGTTGCACTTTAAATTATAAGTAACAAATTTTAAGTTAAGCCAAACATGCTCTTATTATACTCAACAATTTTCACATAACCATTTTGCTTATACGAGTTTTTGAAATAAAAAAATGTGAATTTAAAAATATCTAGGTCAATAATATTTATAATCGAATTGATCAATGTGAGATTTGAATTTTGAATTGTATTATCACTTGAATAATTAGATAAAATTCATATACATAATCAAGTTAAAATACATTTACATTAATATAATCAAGTTAAAATGATGATGATACACTAAAAAAAAGTTGGAATAAAATTTATAGTTCTATGAAATAATGTTCTGTATACTCACTTAATAATTATCCATTGATCCAATATACCCGTTGATGTTGATTTGGCCCAAAATAGATACTCGATATGGTCTACGACGTACATACCTCTGCAATATATACATCAAATGTATAGTCTTATATCTTAATTTCCAGATAGTATTCAGTCCTACAATTTCTACTACAGTCGTGGTTGTTGATTTTTTCTTATGAACCCTATCATCTTATATTGACCATACAAGTGACTTAATTAAAACACTTATTGGGTAGGTTCATGCATATTTCAATATTCTAACTGACATGTGCGATGTTTAGAGGTTGTTCTAAAATTAAAAATAAGGTTTGCCATGCATACATGGTACTGCAAGCGTGGTGTAACATTCATGATAGTTGTCACAATTTCAGGGATGTGCAACTCTGCACTTTGATTTCACAACAAACCTGAATGAATAAGTTCTCGATCGTTATTACTCACCATGAACAACCATCAATTATGTGTATCTTTTTCTTTTCTGCTCACTATAAACAATAAAGAAAACTCGATATTGATATATTCGTAGTTCTAACTACTCGACAACGAGGTTATTTAACTTCTCATATTAACATGTATCGCTATTCATATTAAAATCTCATAATGACGAGTGCACAGTATCATCGATAATAAACCAACACCAACATCTTCCTCAAAACAAAATTAAAGGCGTTCATAGAGGCCCGTGCCTTGCAAGGGCGATTACGCTAATTTAATCTTAAAAAGTAAATAAAAGTACCTTGTAAGATTCGCAAATATTGAATTTAGGTAATTACAATTTTTTGCAAATTGAGATGAAAATATTTTAAATTATTTTATTCCAGTTTACCGAGTCAATGTGTTAAGCGTTGATCGGTATCAATGGGTAAGTGTTAAAATGATTGAAAAGATCCATGTATGTGTTTATTATGTGTTATGTGTTAGTGGATAAGAACAAAAGTCTTTTCCGTTAAATCCCGTTTTAAAATCTCCAGGGCTTCGATCTAAAATCATTTTCGTATCAAAAATCGATCAAACAAATTTTAAAATATTCAAAACTCGTGTTTTATTTGTTTTGCGGCCTTCACAAATTATTCATATCGTATTCGTTATTTTTCGTAAAAATTAAATATCATTATTCGTTTTATACCCGTAATTCAGTTAATTGGAATTTTCAAGGCCGATTAAACTTTATTCGGGGTTCTGTTAGTTCTGAAAAGTTATCTTTCCATTTGCGGATAAAATTCCAGCCGTTCATTCCATCCAATCAAAATAATCATAACATTATCCAAAAATCAAAACAAAATAAAATTTCTCTCTTGTTCTTGAAGATCGAAGTCATATTTGAACGTGTTATCGATATCCGATTTTGGAGTTCAAGTAGTCGAAACGAAGCCCTCGATATCTAGTTTCATACTCTACAATCAATCATTGTAAAGGGTGACTTTCTGATCTTTTTATGAAATTTTTAAAAATCTACGTTTTATGAAATTCTAGGGTTCTTATTCAAAAATTGGGGCTTTTTAATTTTGAGTTCATGTGATTTGAAGGTTTGTATAGCTTCCTGAGACTTTGGGGAGTTCAATTATATGCTTAATTTCATCATTTATGTTCAAAATTAGAAAATTCGAATTAGGGTTCATGTGAGGATTTAGGGCTTTTTATTTCAGTGATCATTTACTTGTTTGGATGATTGATATATCTTCCTGAGGTCATTTTCAATCGATTCATGTAGTCAATTGAGGTGTTTGTTTACAGATTTTGTAATTGAATATTAAGGTTCAGTCGAAGTTTCAAATCATTCGTTTATAAAATCTAGTAATCTTTCAATTAAATGGATATGGGGGAAAGATTGGTGGTGTTCTAAGCTTTAATTTGACATATTAAACACTGAAATTCATTTTCGTTTTGTGAAAATTCAATGTTCGCCAGAGTTGTTGGCGACGGGTCACCGAATTTGCTCGTTTTTGGTTGATTTTTGCATGTTTGGAGTGTTTGATGTGCGTGGTAGTTAGCTTATGGACATAAGATGAATTTGGTGGCAATTTGGAGCCCAAATGGAGGCTCACCCGGGTTGTGTAAGGCTGGCCGAATTCTGTAGACCTCACCGGATTCTACAGAATCTCCGGCGACCTTCATGAACTTCGGCGAGTTCTTCATTTTTTTTAGTTTTTGTTTTATTTTAGAAGCATGGTTTGATCTGTTTTGATTGATGTGTTAAAACCTATAGTGATTTTGGCTATTTACCATTTTACCTCTCAAAAATTATCTTTTACCTTTAAAAGGTAATTTGTTTTTATCTTTTTTCTAAAATGTTTTTACTTTAAACATTTATTTTAAAATATGAATTTTAATTATAAAATTTAGAAAATCATTTCCTAAAATCTTGTTTTAAATTTAGATTATTTCTGAATTTATTTATTTAATTATTTTGTTTTGAAAAATCATTTACTTAATTGTTTTTAATTCAAGAATAATTAAGAATTAGTTACTTTTAATTACTTTAATTAATTTCAATTAATAATTTAATTAATTAAATTGTTTGATAAATGCAATAATTTATTGAATAATTTCAAAAATTAGTTATTAGTTGATTTTAATTAATTTTATTAGATTAATTTAATTCTTTATTGATCTGTTTTCTGTTTTAAATGTTTTAAAATAGTGTTAAATTGTTTAAAAATCCAGAAAAGGTTTTAAAAATATTTTCAAATATTCTGAGTTGGGTTTTATTCAAAAACCAAGATCGTAGATTGTTTTAAAAATATTTCTTGAGTCCAGTTAATTATTGAAGTGAGTTATATGTGCTGTTTTGTGGAATTTACATGCTTTAATGTTATGTGTATTGATTGTTAGCGAGTCTTAAAGGCTTTCTATGTTATTATTGTGCTCTAACTATTATAGAGTCGATTAAGAGGGACGAAGAAAAGTCTAGAGTCAAGTCAGAGGGATAAAGGGAAGGATAAAGTAGAGTGAGGCAATCAAGTGCTAGATGAGTTTAGCGTGGTTTGACAGGCAAGTCTTTCCCTTCACTTCTTGTTCAAGTGAAATTATTCTTTTATTAATGTGATTATGATATTACCCCATCTATTTGTATCGATCTCGTCGATACCACTAATACTATTGTTCTTTATTATTATCACCCCAGTTATTGTCGATCTTGTCGACACTTATTATTGTTGCCGTTTCTCAAATTATCAACCCATTTATTATCGATCTCGTCGACATTTATTGTTATTATTTAGTCATTTACACCGATTATTATATCGATCTCGTCGATACTAGATGATGTTGTCACATTCTCATTGATTCTCAATAATGAGTTGTTGTTCTTGAACGTGAGTATTCCACTTATTTGGTTGGTAGAGGTTGTCGATTGTCCCGACACTTAGTGTGTTTCATATAGAATTGGAATGTTTTTAAAAAGGAGACCCTTTTTCGGTAAAGACCCTTTATGGGTAGAGTCCCTTTGGGAAGACTAGATTAATGGTCAGCAGTTAAGGCCAATGTGTGCCGTGGATCCATTTAGATGGACTTTGCTTTGTGCATTGTTCGGGGTTAGTGCGGGAGTGATTAGCCGCCTAACTCCGCTATTTTTATAATATATATATATATATATATAAATCAAATTAATCTCAACATTGAGTTTGAATTGCTTTAAAGAATGATTCCTCTCAAGCCTATGCTGATAATCCTTGGTTATCAGAACTTTTATCAGTTCTCATTGTTGTTGCTTTTTTATTCTAGCGGAGCACTGTTGGCTCATCTTTGCGTACGATATTTAATTTCTTCAGCTATTTTCTTTCGCAGCATGTGGTGATTATTCTTGTTGATCAGAACTTATAATTGTTCTTGATATTGATATATATATTTATATATATATATATATATATATATATATATATATATATATATATAGGCAAATGATCAAATACAAACCACTCTTAAAATGAGAACTACAAACCAACAGTAAATAAATTATATTTCATTTATTTTAAGGGACCCGCTAAGGGCACCTTCACAAAAAATGTATAAAATTCTTGGCTCTATTCAACCCAAAAAAAAAAATTACTGTTCACGTGATGATGTCACTGCCACGTCATCACGTGAACAATGATTTTTTTTATTTACTGAATGGAGCCTAGTTTATTATACATTTTTTGTATTGGGTTAACCCTAGTTTGGTCAATAGATTAGCTTGAATGTTGGATTGAAATATGGTTTTTAGGTTTGTATTCTAAGGAGGTTTGTATTGGAGTAGACCCCTATATATATATATATATAATGCTTGCTGAGCACTGTTGGCTCACCTTTGCGTTGTTCTTTCATTTTTCAGTTAATGAAGAAGTTGAGTAGACCCTATGATCAAGTAAGCATTCCTGTTCCTATAGCGAGAGGTGACGTTCGGATTGTTATTTTGGGCGGTTAGTGGTTTGAGCTTGTCAGAGGTTCATTAGATGGACTTAATTTATTATCACATTGTATAACAATTTTATTCTGAGATTTGATTGTAATAATGTAATTTAATAGTTTTTTCATACCATAACCTGTTTGCGATCTTGGTTAAGGGGTTTTATTTTATTATATTAAGCTTATGTCCAAGTATGTATTACGTTGATTGTGGTTGTGGCCCCAAATTTGTATCCCGAATTATGGGATATCATATACCTTTGGGGTAATTTAGTAATAGACATGTATGTTTTCTAAAATAAAAATGATAGAAGTACCAATATATCTTTATCTTTGTATCATATAATAGAGAACCCACAGGAGCTTTGACATCGTTCGGAAGCTATTTATCTAATTTCTAGAGCTCCACTATTTTACATATTAAAAACAAAACTTCTTTTTTTAGGTCCTATTTTTTTTAGAAGAAAAAATCAAAACTTTTTTTGAATTGAATAAGTGATTTTTGAATGTTTGAGAGTCTTTCGGTTGTTGGGGTGAGGAGGAGAGGCAGACCGAGGAGGTCATGGGAAGAGCAGCTTAGGTTGGATTTGAAGGCTATGAACCTAAGTGAGACCATGACCGCTGACAGGTGTTCGTGGAGGCGATAGATCAGAGTGGTGGACTTTCTTCTAGGGGACGGCTCTGTAGTGGAGAACCTCAGAGTTGGGTTGTCTCGGATGGCATTATCATAGGAGTTCGGCTTTTTTCGCTATCTTTTTCTTTTTCATTTTTCATTTTTTATTATCATATGTTTCCCGGTTGTGCAGGTGCAGGGAGCTTCGCTTGGTGGTATCTAGGGGCATGGTAGGTAAGTCCCGTGTGGAGAAAGCCATGGGCTCAGGTATTGTTGTGAACTTTGTTGCATATCTTTTAGATTCCTTTGTATATATCACTCACCGTATATGTCGTGCACATAGCCGAGGATCTTCACGGAAACAGCCTCCCTACCCTAAAAAGTGGGGGCATGGTCTGCGTACAACCTACCCTCCCCAGACCCTGCTCTGAGCGGGATATACTGGGTATGTTGTTGGATATTTTAGTGTAATTGGATTGGCTAGTTGATCAATGTAATCGTAATGTTACATCGAACAAGTTGGGAGAATGTGGAGTGCATGATCTGTTCGAGTTCGTTATGATTTCAGAATTATTGCTTATGAGACATGTCTATTGGCATCAAACACATCTGCTAGAATGAGATGTGTCTATTGAGAAAAGACACATCTTGAGATGTGTCTATTAGCATTGGACATGACTGTTGGAAATGGGATGTGTCTTTTGGCAAAAGACACATCTTGAGATGTGTCTATTGGCAAAAGACACATCTGTTGACATCTATATATAGGTGTGGCATTGATCATTTTATGTAGAGGTTCATTTGAAATTCACAGCAAAACACATTCTCTCTTCTTGCAGAATTTCTGACTTTATCCGATTGAATTATTTGGGTGAACCACAAATAACTTCAATCTGAAAGTGTTCACACGACTTCAGAAAAATCCAAGTAAATACCCACATTACCCAACAAAGATTGAAGTTATTTGTTTCTGAAGATGGCCAACGCAGAATCTGCAAAAGACATGACAAGCAAGTTTGCAAAACTGGACAAGTTTGAGGGCCAGGATTTTAGAAGATGGCAGAAAAAGATGCATTTTCTGTTGACCACGCTGAAAGTTGTGTATGTTCTGAGTACCCCCATTCCAGAAGTGATCGAAAATGAAACCGCTGAACAGACTAGGAAGCGGTGCAAGTGGGAAAACGATGACTACATCTGTCGCGGCCATATCTTAAACGGTATGTCTGATTCCCTTTTCGATATATACCAAAATGTTGAGTCAGCGAAAGAATTGTGGGATTCTCTTGAATCCAAGTACATGGCAGAAGATGATTCTAGTAAGAAGTTTCTGGTTAGGAATTTTATGAATTATAAAATGGTCGATTCTAGACCAGTGATGGAACAATTCAATGAATTGTTAAGGATTCTGGGGCAGTTTGCCCAACACAATCTGAAGATGGATGAATCTATCTCAGTTTATGGTGTTATAGACAAACTACCACCATCATGGAAGGATTTTAAACACTCCTTGAAACGTAATAAAAATGATATGACTCTGGTTCAACTTGGATGTCACTTCAGAATTGAAGAGGCTTTGAGGACTCAAGAAATTGAGAATAATCCTAAGGGAAAGAACCAAGTCGGTAACTCTTCTGTGAATATGGTTGAAGATGGTGGATCTTCCAAGAATTCTAAGAATGGCAAGGGTGATAAACGAAAGTTTAAAGGAAACAACAACAATTCTTCCAATAAAAGGCCTAAGGTGGCATGTTGGAAATGTAGCAAACCTGGACATTTCAAGAAGGATTGTCGGGTTGGTAAAGGCAAGCAAGAAAAGCAGATTGCTGGTCCAAATGGATCCAAGGATCCAGAAAAGCAACAAGGATGACAATGTTGCTTGGTGGATTGATTCAGGAGCAACGAGTCACGTATGCAAAGATCTTCGTTAGTTCATAGACTTTCAACCAATCGAAGATGGATCTATCTTAAAGATGGGAAATGTTGCAACTGAACCGATCACAGGATTAGGAAATGTCAAGATAGTTTTTACTTCTGGCAAATGTATATTGTTAAATAAAGTATTGTATGTTCCTGGGATTCGGAAGAATCTCTTGTCTGGTGTTGTATTGAACAATTGTGGATATAAACAAGTTTATGAAAGTGACAAATATATATTGTCAAAACATGGCTCTTTTGTTGGCTTTGGCTATTTTTGTAATGGTATGTTTATGTTGAATGTAAATACTCCATTTATTGATGAATCTGCTTGCATGGCTTCTACTAGTACTAGCAATGATTTGAATAAATTTGAATTATGGCATGCTAGACTAGGACATGTACATTACAAAAGAATAAAGGATATGTCAAAAATGAGTCTCATACCTGCCATTGATTTAGATAATGAAAAATGCAAAACATGCATGTTAACGAAGATAACCAGAATGCCATTTAAAGAGGTTAATAGGGTGTCTGATGTTTTAGAACTAATTCATAGTGATTTGTGTGATTTCCATTCTACACCATCATTAGGAAATAAAAAGTATGTAGTTACTTTTATTGATGATGCTACTAGATATTGCTATGTATATCTATTGCATGCTAAGGATGAAGCTCTTGACTTCTTTAAAATTTATAAAGAAGAAGTAGAGCTACATCAGAGTACCATGATTAAAAATCTACGTACTGATAGAGGAGGTGAGTATTATGATCCGGTCGATTTTCAATCTACTGGTATAATACATCAAAACCACGGCTCCTTATACACCACAACAAAATGGTGTGGCAGAGAGAAAGAATAGGACTTTGAAAGAAATGGTTAATTCCTTGTTATCCTAATCGGGATTGAGTGAGGGTTTTTGGGGTGAGGCTATGTTAACAGCCTGTTATTTATTGAATCGAATTCCTAGCAAGAGGAATAAGATTACCCCTTATGAACTTTGGTATAAAGAGTCACCAAAATTGAGTTTTCTGAGAGTTTGGGGATATAGAGTAGTTGTAAGACTCACTGAACCTAAAAGAAGAAACTTGGGTGAACGAGGTATAGATTGCATATTTGTCGGTTATGCTGAGCATTCCATAGCATATAGATTCTATGTGTTAGAATCTAATGGCTATGTATCTGTGAACTCGATTATCGAGTCAAGGGATGCTATATTTGATGAAAACAGATTTACATCTATACCTAGACCAAGGGACATGCTTCAGAATTCTTCTAGTAGGAACTCAGTTTCTACTGAAGATGTGACTGGACCGTCTGAACCGAGGAGAAGCACTAGAGCTAGAAAAGCAAAGTCTTTTGGAGATGATTTTCATCTTTATCTAGTAGAAGGCTCTAGAGATGAAATTGAATATCAATACCAATATTGTTTTGTTATTGAGGAGGATCAAAATACATTTAGCGAAGCTATGAAATCTAGGGATGTTGCATTCTGGAAAGAAGCTATCCAAGATGAAATGGATTCTATCATGAATAATAATACTTGGGAAATGAGTGATCTGCCCCCTGGCTGTAAGGCATTGGGAAACAGATGGATCTTCAAAAGGAAAATGAAGGTGGACGGTACCATAGATAAGTTTAAAGCCAGATTGGTAATCCAAGGTTTTAGACAAAAAGAAGGGATTGATTATTTCGATACTTATGCTCCTGTTGCTAGAACCTCTACTATTAGGTTGTTAATAGCACTTGCTGCTATACACAACCTTGTCATTCACCAAATGGATGTGAAAACTGCATTCTTGAATGGTGAATTAGATGAAGAGATTTATATGAAACAACCCGAAGGGTTTGTTATGCCTGGTTGTGAGAACAAGGTGTGTAAATTGAAGAAAACAATTTATGGTCTGAAACAAGAACCGAAGGATTGGCATGATAAATTTGATACTGTGGTCTTGTCTAACGGTTATTTTCTTAACCAAGCAGACAAGTGTGTATACAGCAAATTTGATGCTTCTGGTAAAGGAGTTATAATTTGTTTATATGTGGAAGACATGTTGATTTTTGGTACTGACCAAAATCAAGTGGATAGAACCAAGAAGTTCTTGTCATCTAATTTTGATATGAAAGACATGGGGGAGGCTGAGGTGATTCTTGGTATAAGAATCAAGCGTGAGAACAATGGCATTTCAATTTCTCAATCTCATTATATTGAGAAGATTCTGAAAAGATTTAACTTTAAGGATTGTTGTCCTGTTAGCACTCCTCTCGATCCTAGTATTAAACTCCTACCTAATACAGGTGTTGCAGTATCACAACTTGAATATTCAAGGGCTATTGGTAGTCTCATGTATGCTATGATAAGCACTAGGCCAGATATTGCCTATGCTGTTGGAAAGCTTAGTAGGTATACTAGCAAACTAAATTCACATCATTGGCAAGCCTTAAGCCGAGTGTTCAAGTACTTGAAAGGAACCATGGATTATGGTTTGACATATACTGGATTTCCTTCGGTTATTGAAGGTCATTCAGATGCAAGTTGGATTTCCAATAAGGAAGATCATTCTTCCACAAGTGGATGGGTATTCCTACTTGTGGGAGGTGCTATCTCTTGGGCATCAAAGAAACAGAGTTGCATTACTGATTCAACGATGGAATCTGAATTTGTGGCATTATCAGCGGCTGGTAAAGAAGCTGAATGGTTAAGAAATCTGATTTATGAGATTCCATTGTGGCCTAAACCGATATCACCCATATCTATCAGATGTGATAGTGAGTCTGCCTTGTCTAATGCTTATAGACAAGTGTTCAAAGGCAAGTCTAGACACTTAGGTGTTAGACATAGCATGATTCGTGAGCTTATCACGCATGGTGTTATATCAGTGGAGTTTATAAGAACTAAACATAATTTAGCCGATCATCTAACCAAAGGGTTGAGTAGAGATCTTGTGCACAAGTCGGCTGTGGGGATGGGATTAAAGTCCATCGAATAACCTCTCATGTTGAGATACCCAATTCCCATCTAATATGACATTAGGTGCTGAATTCAATGTGGAAAGCTTAACATCTAGAGATTGGAACACATTAAAGCATCATCCCAAGGTGTGTGTTCAGACCTGCAAGTTAAGGAGGTTGAAGTTTATCTTCTTAATAGTTCTTTTGAAAAATTGCATATGCAGGTGCGAGAATAAAAGAACTACCTATTTGAGCATGAAGTTTAGTCGCTTCAAGAAGCTTGGAGTCGGCTTTGATATGCTTAAGAAGGATTAGGACACTAGGCTAGTAAAACATAGTGTCGAGTAAGAACATTTGAGAATGTAAATTTATGTGTATATTATCTTCATGTATTCACTATGAATAACCAAGGTTCAATCCATAGTGACACCTTGATATTCGAATATTTGGAATGTGTAATATACTAATGTGAAATTCAATCGTCACGATATTTCATTTATGCATAAGTTTGTTGTGATTTTGTTTAGTTAATCATGGATTATGCTAAAATGGGGGAGAATTGTTGGATATTTTAGTGTAATTGGATTGGCTAGTTGATCAATGTAATCGTAATGTTACATCGAACAAGTTGGGAGAATGTGGAGTGCATGCTCTGTTCGAGTTCGTTATGATTTCAGAATTATTGCTTATGAGACATGTCTATTGGCATCAAACACATCTGCTAGAATGAGATGTGTCTATTGGGAAAAGACACATCTTGAGATGTGTCTATTAGCATTGGACATGACTGTTGGAAATGGGATGTGTCTTTTGGCAAAAGACATATCTTGAGATGTGTCTATTGGTAAAAGACACATCTGTTGACATCTATATATAGGTGTGGCATTGATCATTTTATGTAGAGGTTCATTTGAAATTCACAGCAAAACACATTCTCTCTTCTTGCAGAATTTCTGACTTTATCCGATTGAATTATTTGGGTGAACCACAAATAACTTCAATCTGAAAGTGTTCACACGACTTCAGAAAAATCCAAGTAATTACCCACATTACCCAACATATGTTTGGTTTGGTTTTTTTTTTTTGAAATTGAAATATCAAAACTTGCCCTTTTAGGTCCTATTTTTAAGAAAATAAAATCGAAACCTTTTTAAACTTGGTTTTCTAGAAATTTATATAAATTAAAATTAGAGGACAAGACCCAGCATCCCAAAATTTTATCTCATTATCTAATACTTTTTTTTATTTGTCTATGTCTATTGAGGATTTTCTTTAAAAGTCCATTATGTTAATCAATAAACAAAGGTTTAATTTAAAATTTTTGTATTATACTTTTTTAATTTGTCTTCTCTATATCATGAATTTTTTCCAATGCAATTGTATTAAAAATCTTCAATTAAGGTAGAAGGTAAGCGACTACAAACCGAAAGCAAGCATGCATGCATATCTAACAGCAAGAACTTGAAATAACAAATCACAAAAAAGATCAATCTAACAAATCTCTAATACCGTTCGATTACTTTGACACAAAACTAAAACATCATATACCTCTTCTTGATGAGCAGAGGTAATCGAATTATGTTAGTAAATTTTGAATAAAGTTGCATACATGCATGATCATGGTTTTTTTATGTTTTTTTTAGTACAAGATTTTTGATCAAGCGAGACATGTTTCGGACTGTATGTAAATATAGTTATAAGGTACGACCGTACATAAGCTAGATTAAAATCCATTAATAGTTATGCATTGCTTATATTTATTTATAGCGAACCAACAATTCCATCAAACGAATCAGCACGCCTAGGGCTTGCATAAATTTGCATTTAGATCGATTCTACAATATAAGGGACAAGTCCCCCTTTCCTAACAAGCATTACAAGAAAATCGTTTTAAACCGACCGTAAAAAATGGTCAGTTATAAAAGGAATCAGTCGGTTTAACGAATAAAACCGACCAAAAATGCTGATCGGTTTAAGCCTGGTTGGTTATGTCATTTGGTCGGGTTTAACACACATAACCAACCAATAATTTAGTCGGTTATATGTGTTTACAAATTCTCTAATGTGGGGTCCGAATTGGACATGTGGCACCACGTGTCACCACGTGGCGACAGCTGTCGACAGACATCATCAACACATAACTGACTGACAGTGGTCGGTTATGACTTAAAAAAATAGAAAAATACATTTTGACTGGGACACATAACCGACCATAGTCAAACGTGCAAAATCGATCGGTTTCATGCTAGTAGCTTTGCTAATTTGTATAACCGACCACTTATAACCGACCACCATAATATAACCGACCACCTTCAAAGGGATCGAATGGTAAAAAAGGGTCGGTTATGTCTTGTTGTGATCAGTTTTCTGGGAATTGAAGGGTAAAAAGTGGTCGGTTCTAAGGCTCGTCGGTCGGTTTTCTGGGTTTTTTTTTAAAAAAAAATTGCAGGTTTTGCCAGTACTGCAGCCCGCCATTCCATTTCAACATTAAATATTCACCACCATTCAACTTCATAATAACATAATCAAACATACAAACATAAAAATTTCATAAGTTCGATCATTCCAACAAATATAAAAACCACGTTCATCCAAACATTCCAAGTTTTCTGGTCATTCCAAATATCGAAATCAAAAGGCCAATATATACCAAAGCTAAACATAAATACGTTTTTTCTATTGAATCCAATATACAAATCTTCTGACGACTAAAGTTGCCATATGTTATGACAAGCTACTAAATTGTAATACCATTATATACATTATCCGTAAAACTTGAAATTATCAAAAACTAGTACAATTACAATACCATAACAAATAGTATCCAAAATTAACCATCCATACACAAAACAAGCTAAGAGTGGCAAAAGTCACCATGGACAACATACTTAATACAATAACAAATAGACCTTGGATAAAAACTACCCCATGATTCTAAGAGTTCCATCAGACAAAAGAAAGTTTATACCAAAGATATTCTAAAACAAAGATGTTCCCTTCTCCTTCTTGTCTCCACCAATCTCATAATGCTTGCATCTCTGTAGACCAATAGGATAAAGATAAGCTAAGCTAGTAAGCAAACTCAAATGAACCAGAATGAAGGGTATGTGATTACTCAAAAATGAAAAGCTAGATAGGATGCTGCGACACATGTTTGTAGCCCAACCTTGCCTCGTATCAGACAACATGCACAGACATAGATATTCTCCTCGTACTGTGGCTGTGATGACAAGGCCAACAGAAAACATTGAAAGATTAACAACTTTAAAGACTGAATATAATGACAACTGGTTCGACAGAATCGCCATTAACCATCTCTCATAGAGTGTACAAGAAACAGGGATGTCTATATTTAAAATGTTGTGAAGACAGACCTAATGAATTGTAATCTCATATTTTGTATAATTAAGCATAGAATCTCATATTTTGCCAACAAGGTTCAGTGTATAACAGCTAAGCACTGTGTAAGAAAGCAGAAACATGAAGAAATCAAATAAAATACCCATCTTACAAGAAATAAAACATATGTGGCACGTCCTTCCTGTCTATAGTGCAGAGGTCCAAGTAGAGACTACAACTAAATAACATTAGTTGAGGTTAATATACCTGTTGCAGTGAAAGCCTGGATCAACATCATTTTGACAAATACCTTTCCACTTTGATGAAACTGGTCCCAATCCTTCATCACTAAAGCTCATTGATTCTGTCCAAACACCTGGACCATATCCAGTACACAAAAGGTGAGGCCTAAGATAGTTGGTATTGAACTCGATAATTGACATTTGCAAAAATTTTATCACAATTTCTGTGTTAATTATACGTAATTTTTTGCTGCTCTGGCTTTTAGAGTACAAGTAAATGGACTAGCTTGTCAAAGCTTATAAGTAACTCCAGGTAATTCATATAAGAGTTTAGACAAACTGCATCCTTTGTAAAGCTCCAGTGCTTTTCAGCGGCACAAATGTACAATCTGTTTCCTAACTAACAGTAAGAATGCTAAATAAACACCTGATCATCTTAAGGAGTAATTATGTCCAATGTTCATAGATTTTGGCAGTGAAGATTAAGATTGATGAGTTATAAGCCTACCAATGCAGCGAAGACTTGACGTATTAGTGTAACACCCTACATTAGAACTTCAGTCCCAGAATCCCAGTCAACCGATATATTGGATCTGTCTAGTAACTATATTTTAAGGAAAAGGATACAACTAGCAATTTGAACAACTAGCACAAGAGTAACTGGCATTTGACTAAATTTTTACAAGTAACTAAAATTTACTTCTGCCGATGAATTTTGACATGCAAGTTAGAAACAATTTTAGCTAAAAGGCCTAATTCATCTAGTCTACAAACAAACAGAAATTTCAGGATATTTAACTGGTGCAGGAATTAAGAAAATGATGCAACTTTGAATGAACTTCAAATATTATTAGGATCACTAACAATAAGAAAGAGGATAACTAACCAGTATCGAGGTTGCCAATGATGGTGTCTTCACCAAATCTGGCCTTTTCCTAGATTGAGCCAGGGAGGATTACACCTTCATCCTTGAGCCCCATGAATTCCCAGGACCTGGTTGTATGCAATTTTCTACCCTTGTTCAGAAAAACTGAGACTACATTGGGATGCCCTACATCAAGTGACATAAATTGCACCATTCGTCAAAGAAATATGTTAAGAAAACATTAACAAGAAAAACAAAACAATTTAGAAAGGAAAAAAAAAGCATTTTGGTTTCCAACGTACTAGCTATCCGAGCTGCTGCTTCATCATAAAGTGTTGCAGCAAAACCATAAATGTGTCTTGTATATGAGTAAAAGATGGCGGATTTGGCCTCAGTCCTACATTTTTCAGCAAGTACAAGCATATCAAGATTGCTACCAGAACAATAAACAGTCCAAAACAAAAGACTAAACGGAGTAAAATGATCTAATCACTAATAATCAAGAGCAGTAACAAAAGAAGAATAAATAAACAATATACTCGCCTACCAGAACAATCGAAAATTAAAATACCTTAAATCGAACCTCTAAAGCTTCAAATCCACTGAAGAAGACCTGAATCAAAGAGAGAGAACCCTAATTAGTTGAAATTTAAGTGAAGATACCCTAATTTGAACTCAAAATTTAGAACCCCCATTTGAAGAAGCCCTAATTTGAAGCTTTCAAATTTGACACAACGGTGTGAAGCTGAAATCAATTAATTAATCTGAAGACTCCTCAAACTTTGTACTGGACACAAAGTTCGGTCTAAGAACTGAGAGCGAGAGATTAAGAGTTGGGAGAGAGAGAAAGAGACTGGGATATAGAGGGGAGAGTTTGAGAGTTGGGAGAGAGAGAGAAAGAGATTGGGACGGGTCGAGAGATGTTATAAAAAAATAGTGGGGGCGGTATTTAGTGAAAATATTAGCGGGTGCTTTTCCGCTTAAAAATTTCTGAAAATTTCATGCCACATTTCATTGCCTCCTAACTCCTAAGTTTATATACCTATTTTAAATTTTATTTTTAAAATTATAAATTTAAATTTAACAAATAAATATTTTAATTAATATTTAAAAATTCTAATTAATTTATATAATAATTTTTTATTCTTACAGAAAAAATATTAATTACTTCTATGTAATTTA
Organism: Saposhnikovia divaricata; assembly: GCA_036435485.1. Classification (NCBI taxonomy): domain Eukaryota; kingdom Viridiplantae; phylum Streptophyta; class Magnoliopsida; order Apiales; family Apiaceae; genus Saposhnikovia; species Saposhnikovia divaricata. The sequence goes on along the minus strand of CM071594.1, from coordinate 127,131,218 downwards.
AATATTTCAAAAGTAAAATAATTATTTAATTTTAATTTTACATAAAAAAAATAATACATTTTGAATTTAATAAAAAAATAATTTAAGCAATGTTTAAAAATATTAATTCACTTATCTACAAAAAAATTTGGATAAACATTCATACACACCCAAGTAGTCATACTCACTATGAGCACTACGAAAAAAATAAAAATAGTAGTAGTAGCAATGGAAGAACTGATTTTGGCAAGAGAAGAAGAAACGTTAAATAAGGTTTGACTAGAACCCCTAAATAGGGTTTCATATACAACCAAGTGGTCATAATCACTATTTAATCAAAGCGATTGCCCTCTTAAATTGAAAAAAACCAAATAAATAAAACCTTAATTCAAATCGAAGAAACTCTTAATTGATTGAAGAAGAAGTCGATTGAACAAGAAAGCAATTTGCACAAATCGATTTAAGATCTAATCGAATTAAGATCTAATCGATTGAAGACGTTTATTTACCTCAAATCGATTGAACGAAACAGCAGCAGTGGAGAGAGAGAGAGAGACGTAGAGAGAGTGCGGTGTGAATGAATTAATTAGATGCGAGAGCGGGGCTTTTTTGTGTAAGGGAAAAGGGAGAAGGGCGGTCTTTTTGCCGCCCGAATTTTGTCAAAGCCAAAAGTAATCTGTCCAAGTATTTTGTGAATTGTGATACAATAGATTGTGCGAGTAATTTCTATTTTTTTATAAGAAAATTTTATTCATTTAAATATTAATAAAAATTATTTAATATTTATAAAGATAAAATTATGATTTATTGGTAGACTTTACATTTTCATATAAATATTTTTACTAATTTTATCAAAATTCTATTTAATAATTTAATATTAAAATTATTTAATATTATGTGAATTATGATTTAATTTTTTAAATGATTTCTTCGCCGATCGAACCGTACGAATGTTCGAACCGTACGAATGTTAATAAACACTCATTTTAGTGTTGGTAAAAATTAATCAAAAAATAAAAAGGTCGGGTTGTACGAGATTTTAACAAAAATGTAGTAAAAGTGCTGCTTCTTGTAATGGGGCACGATCCAGGTTCACTGAATAGTTTTTTTGAATGATTTCTTCGACAATCGAACCGTACGAATGTTAATAAACACTCATTTTAGTGTCGAAAAAAAATAATCACAAAATAAAAAGGTCCGGTTGTACGAGATTTTAACAAAACCGTAGTAAAAGTGTTGCTTCCTGTAACGGGGCACTATCCAAGTTCACTGAATAATTTTTTTGAATGATTTCTTCGACGATCGAACCGTACGAATGTTAATAAACACTCATTTTAGTGTTGGGAAAAAATAATCAAAAAATAAAAAGGTTGGGTTGTACGAGATTTTAACAAAAACGTAGTAAAAGTGTTGCTTCCTGTAACGGGGCACTATCCAAGTTCACTGAATAATTTTTTTGAATGATTTCTTCGACAATCGAACCGTACGAATGTTAATAAACACTCATTTTAGTGTTGGAAAAAAATAAACAAAAAATAAAAAGGTCGGGTTGTACGAGATTTTAACAAAAACGTAGTAAAATAAAATAACGGTCAACTAGTATTTTGACTAGTGATAACGGTCGGTTATATACAGAATCGGTCGGTTTTCTTGTTTTTATTTTTGAGAACGGTCGGTTATATATGAAGACGATCGGTTTTATGGGATTGTAATGGTAAAAAATGGTCGGTTATATATGAATACGTCAGTTTTCTGAAAATTGAATGGTAAAAAGTGGTCGGTTATGCAAGTTATCGGTCGGTTTTCTGAGTTCTTGTAAAAAATTGCAGGCTTTTCCAGCTGCCAGCAGCCATTCCATTTGATTTCAAGACTGCAATCACCACCAAGTCATTCAACTTTAACAAATTACAGATTCACACCTACGATGAATTTAAATTCAAAAACAAACTCATTACAATCATAATCAAACTCATTACAAACAACTTTAATATTCAACTTTTGGACTACAATATCTATTACAACTAATAGAAACTAGTCCATATCTTCATAACCATCCGTCTCATCACCATCTTATTCTTCTTCATTTTCTTCACCTTCTTCTTCTTGAAAAATCATTAGCAATATAATACACCAGACACATAACCAAATCATCGCCTTATACAAGTAGCTCTGACACCATTGTTGGATTTCGAGGCAGTAAAACACAACGACAGTAAGGATAAGTATAAAAAAATTCGAAATCCAATACCGTTGATCCATGTATAAGGGGGATGATTTTGAGAAAGAGTTCTTCTAGTCCAAATTTCGAAAATGAAAGTTAAAAGGGAGAGGAATTTTGGTGAAGTGGACGTAGGGATATAGATGAAGAGAGGAAGAGAGAGATAAGAGAGAGTAAGAGTACTGAGAGATAAAGTGAAAGGGGGAGGGGGTTTCTTTTTTATTTATACTCAGACTATAACCGACCGATTATAACCGACCGAATGATCGGTCGGTTATGTCATTGGTTAGTATGACACGAAAATTTGGGCAAGGGCGGGATTTTTGACTTTTCGCGAAAATTTTCCCACCCAAAAAAATTGGTCGGTTATACGTCAATTCGGTCGGTTTTAACGTGAAAAGAAAAAAATAGAATAAATTTAGGGGAAACCATATATAAGTCGCTTTTTTGAATATTAAGGTTAAAACCGACCGACAATTATCGGTCGGTTTTAGATGACGTGTCACATAGACCGAAAATGTGAGTCAGCAAAATGGGTCCGGTCCGCACCGGTCGGTTTAGATGGTCAGTTTTATCATAAAACCGACTAACTACGATAGCGGTCGGTTATAACCTTTGGATTTGTGACGGTCGGTTTTTTGACGGTCGATTTAAAGCTGTTTTCTTGTAGTGAAGTCTAACCGCGTATTTAGAATTTGAGAATTTTTTGATATTTTGTTCAGCATCATATTTTGTCTAGAATGATCTTATATATTTTATTTTATGGCAACTTTTAATATATGAGTACAACGTGTATTTGTGAATGCATGTAATCATATATAATATGGTATTAATTATTTAAATCATGTGATATGGGTTACTAAAGAAATTATTTTCCCTTTTAATCTTTTTGAAAAAATTTCAATAGATCCAGGAAAATAAAGCACGTAAATTTTAAGCAACTTTGATATGCGTATTTTAAATTATTGCACATGGAATGTTATTAGCTAAAGATAAGAAATTATGCTTAGCACTACAAAATTCTATACTTTCATTTTAGAAGGGTTCTTGGTATTGTTTACATTTAAATTTTAATTCAATTTTGATAGTTATATAATTTACTTCATATATGATAATTTAATAAAAATAATTTGAAGTGATGCTCATGAATCGCTTGAAATATATTCATTTTTTAAAAGATAAAATCCAAGTTAAAATATATGTTTAAATTAAAATTAAAATCCAAATCTTTTTGGATCAAAAAGTAAAACTCAGGGGCTGTTTGGGGAACTTATTTTTCAGAATAAGTCAACTTATTTTAAGACAAAATCAGAGATTATTAATTTTTTCTGAAAATAACTTTTTTTTTGCAACTTATAGAATCTCAAACATACATTAAATACTTGTATAAAAAAATTATCAAAATATGAAATTTTTACCCGAAAATAAGTCCATAAGAACTTATTTTAAGTTAGTGCCAAATAGGCCCTCAATCCATATCGATCAATACATATACATATACTAATGTAGGCATAAAATAATCCTTAAAGATACAATTAATGATACATTAATTAAAACTAACTTGGTCAAATTACAAAACTCATTAATGAGGCCCGCAACCCTAATTAAATATTAATGTCGTATTTAATGTTAGGGCTAATTAACAGCTCAGTAATAAGAGTCAAACGTGGACATAACTTCTGCAAGAAGTAACCTCCAAGGTACATAATCATACATGGAAACTGATTCCTACAAAAAAAGATCTAGAATCCTGTTCAAGGAGGAGACTTGTCCACCAAGTCTCCTAACCATACTCTAAATCTAAGGCTTCCAATGCCTATATAAAGGGACTGACCCCTCATAATTAGAACTACATTTTTGGCTTGATTTTTAATATTTATCAAGGTACGTAAGCATCTTATAAAGGCATATTGAGCCACGAACACGAGAGCAGCCATTAAAAGCTCTAAACTCTCAACTTTAGCATTAAATACACACAAACCCTAGCATCACTTTCTAACCTAGTCTTTATTCCACAACATATATATATATATATATATATGGTCTTGTTCTAATAGAAACTAACTTAGAATAGAAACTAGAAACTAAACCTAAATTAAATATTTCAAGCTAATCTAATGACCAAATTAGGGGTACTCCAATACAAAAAACGTTTAAAATTACTGTCTCTATTCAACAAAAATATAAAAAAATTAAAAACAAATTAAAAAAAGTTAATGTTCATGTGATGACGTGGCACGTGAACAGTAACTTTTTTTTAAATTTTTTTTTATTTTTTTTATTTTTGTTGAATAGAGCAAAGGATTTTAAACGTTTTTTGTGAAGGTGCCCCTAGCGGGACCATTAAAATAAATGAAATATAATTTATTTAGTGTAGGTTTCTAGTTTCTATTCTAAGGTTGGTTTCTATTTGAACGCTAGCCTATATATATATATATATATATATATATATATATATATATATATATATATATATACAATTTATAAAGGAGGATACGCAGGAGGTTAGGTGGTACATCTAAGATCATCTGGTTCTATTTTTCAAATTATTTAGAATTTTAGAATTTTAATTTAAATACTAATAAAGAATTGTTTTTTAACATAACAGCAATAGAATATATAGGTGTTTGAATTTATAAAGGAGAAAAGTTCAAATTTAGGAAAGATAAATAAATAAAAAATTTTATTGGAAATAAAATATGTTTTTCAATTTATAGAGAAAAAGAGTTCAATTTATAAGGAATACAAATAACTAAAATTCTACTGAAAGTAGATTAGGTATTCGCGTTCACAGAGAAGAAGAGTTCGAATTTATATAAAAGACATATAAATTATTGTTTCATTAAAAGTAGTCAGGTGTTTGGATATGTAGAAGAGTTCAAATTTATAGAGAAGACATATAATTAAAAGTTCTATTGAAAGTAGAATATTCTATTAAAAATTTACAATGGAGAAAAGTTCAAATTTAAAAAAAAATTATATAATTAAAAGTTTTATTAGAAGTTGAATAGTTGTTTATATATATAGAGGAGAAGAGTTCAAAATTACAGAGAATACATGTAGTTAAAAGTTCAACTGGAAGTAGAGTACGAGGGCGGTGAGGCATATTTTACTATCTTCTAAATTTATTTATCATTTTTCTTAGAAGTCCTTTATGTTAAAATTTCTTACACAAGTTAGTTATACTTGCATTAAGAAAATTTATTCATAAATCCAATATTATTCCCATACCAAAAATCTTCGTATTTAAAAAGAAAAAAAATTGATGTTAGAATAATAAAATGACATTTTTATGTGGGAACTACAAATTTTCTCTTTTCGTGCGCACTCGAAATTGTAGCATAATGAGAATTTGAAAGCTATACAAATTTACAGGAAAGTGGATATTCAAATTTATAGTGTAGACGTGTAACTAATATTTATTTACACTTATTCAAGTTTAAAAAAAAAATTCAAATTCATAGAAAAATGATATTAATATATTTTTGATATTATTATATCATATATATATATATATATATATACACCATTTATCACAACACAGCTCTGATACCACTTCCCGAAATGCAACCTTGCTCTGATGCCACTTGTCACAGGGTCGGGGTTTTCACCCCAAACCAAAACCTGTGCGGCCTGCCCTTGTGCCCGAACGCCCAAAAACAGTTAGCCCGAAACGGAGGTTGTCGCCCAGCAATCTTAGCACCACGCGACGGAACAAATATAAATGATGTCTTAGTGTGTGTAGTGTATAACAATGAACACATTCGTTTACGGGTAAACGCCCAACCTTTTATTGCTTAACTCAATACAAAGGATACATACAATGAAGCACTCACTTGGCCTCACACTACAATGTGAAGCACTCACTTAGCCTCACAAGACACATAGAAATGCACTTACTTGGCTTCTCTCTCACTACATTTAATTGTGACTCACTTGCATAATTCATAATACATCACTGATTGTGACTCTCCTGCACAATACATTTGATTGTGTCTCACCTACACAATACATTTGATTGTATACATATATATATATATATATATATATATATATATATATAGAAAATTTCTATGGAGGCCAATATTCAGTGGAGACCGTGGGCACCATATACATTCTTCACTCAAAACATTGCAAAACATTTATTATTGCAAAGAATGTTCAATGAATATCATTATTTCATTGAAAATCTTAAAAATCATATATGTTTTGCAAGTAGAACATGTTTTGTAGAACAATAGCTTATGCAATGTTTTTTTTTTGTAAAACATAAATGATTTTCAATATTTTTAATGAAATTTGCATGTAAAACATATATAAATGATTTACGAAATAGTGATTTTCATTTAGACATGATTTTTAATGAATATGTTTTTGCAATGTTTTGATTGCAGAAGGTATATGATTTTTTAATTTTTATTAGAAGTTTAAATAAAAAATAAAATTTACTTTATTTGTAGGTTCTAAAGTTTTGATGAAACAATTTTTTTTTAATTTTTTGATTCAATTTTTATGGATAAAAATAATAATATAAGTATTTATAGTATTTCTTAAAGATAGATTTTGGTTTTGACGAGATAGCGGTTCTACAGGAAGAATCGTGTTAAAGGATAGAGCTGTACAATAGAGAGTACCGTGTTACCTATTAAAATTTAATATTGGTGATATAATTTAAGTAAAATATACATGTTAATTTTTTTTAAAAAAAAATTATTGTAACGTCATCGTAAAACGCGGCTTTATAAAATAGTTATAAAAGTTTTAAGATATAACGACCTAGAAATCTGTATAGATATTTAAATATTTGTTTATCTTTTAAATGAGAAAGTTTTAAATCATGTTTTAAGTGATTACGTGATGATTTGCGGGTATTGTATGTGTTCATGTATTTTTACTTGCATTTTTGAGTGTTTAAAAATATTTTAAACAGGCATTTTTAATCTTATGAGATTTTCATAAAATCATTAGAATCGTTTAAAATCATGAAATCTTTTGTATTAACATCTTTGTGATACTATTTAGTATTTAAAATTGGTAGAAGTATTTAATTGTGAGTGCAAGTATTTTTAAATGATTTTAAAAGCTTTATTTCATTTAAAGGTCTTTTATTTCAAAAATTCATAGTAAATACATTTTTGACTAAAAAATTATTTTAAAAATATGGGAAGGTTTGTAATTTCATAAAATTTGTTTAGAATTTTAAAATTTATTTTTCCCCTAATTTTCTAATTTATTTCAATTTTAAAATGATTAGAAACAGTTTTAAAAAAAGAAAGTAGATTTTTCAGCATTACCAAATTACAGTTTTGCCCTTGGGGCAAATATCAGCAGCACCGCCTCACTTTCTCTTCTTTGTTCGATTCCCAGCTCTCTCTTGGTAATTTCTTTGTTCCCTTCTTCATTTCTTTCGTTTTTAATCTCCTTTAACTACTATAAACCATGTTTCGGTAATCAATCTTTGATTCTTATATTTGTATATTGATTTGTTAAAGTTTGGATGAGTTGGTATGTATACTTATGTATATATAGCTTTGAATTCGTGCATGCAAGGCTGGGTAACCACTAATTCGATGATTTAATGATTGTATGATGCTAGTTATGTATTAAAATTGAGTTTTTGTTTTGTTTTTGGACTGTTTTCGAGTTTTAATTGAAACCCACCGGCGGCCGTGGCATTTTCCAGTGATTGGCCGGCCGGTGGTGATGGGTTGTTGATTTTGGAAACCATATAAGTGATTTAAAATATATATATGTGCACAAAACTGATTGCATGTAAGAGTTTTTGCATTTTTTGAATTTTCGAATTATATATATATATATATATATATATATATATATATATATTGAATTTTTCGAAATTATTAATTGATAATCTATGAGTTTAAATGATGATTATGATGTTTCTTGTTAATTACATATTTTAATTAGGTGTAACATGAAGTTATAGAGATGCATGTATAATTTCTTGAATTACTTGTATTTAATTCAAATTTTTGAAGATTAATTATGAATTATTCGTATTTCGTGAGCTATTAACAATAATTAGGAATCAATTTGGATGATTATATGTTAAATGATAATTAGTGGACATATAAATATAATTTTCAGAATTTGTATAAGTTGAATTCGAATTTTAGATTAAAAGTATGAATTATATGACCTTTGTGATTAATTAAATATGATTTAGTGATTTTATCCGATAATTAGTTAAAATACTAATTATTGATGTTTGATTGTTGATTTCGGATTAAGTAGTAATGCAAAGGGTAAATAAGTAAGTGGTAAGAATTATGTATGCTTGTATAGGTGTTAATATTATTTTATGTATACAAGTAATCGTTACTTGTTAAAGTGGTATAAAGTCGTTAAATGGCATCGGTTGAGCATAATTGAATTGTGTGATATTGAGTCATGGTAAATAGCACTATACCATAAAAGGCCTACGACCACATTTAAAGCCTATGTTGCCTTTGGATATGTTGCCTTTGCCATGCATGTTTTTGGCTATTACAACATTATCATTTTCATGTTGCCTTAGGTAGCAAAAATATGTTGGCTTAAAATAAAAGTGTTTACATGTTGCCGTAGGTATGAAATTATGTTGCCATAATTTTGTAATGAAAATAAAATTTTATATTTTCTACTAAAAATAAAAATTTTAACCTTTTTTTACAGGAAAATTAATTTACTTTGATAAAAATAATCAAGAAGTTTTTATAAAAGTCAAGAATATTCTAGTAAAAGTGATTATTTCATTAAAAATGTTAAAACATTTTAAGGTGAATAATTTTATTTTTATGTTCATTAAATATTATTAAATAAAATTTTTAAAATGAATTTTTTTTAAATATGTTTTAGTATATCATTAAAATAAAATATTTTCATATATCATTGAAAATATTTGAATATTTTATTTCAAATTATATAAAAAGAATTAAATACATAAAGAAAAATTAAATTGTTTTTTAAATAAATAAAAGAATGAAAAGTTAATTTGTTTTTTCCTTCTGTTTAAACAGGCAAATAATGAAAATTTGGGTGAGAGCGGCAAAAAGCCCGCCCGCTCTTTTGACTAGTAAAGAGACCGCCCGCTCTTTTCACTTTCCATTTTTTCACAGCTACCCCTTTCTCGGTCTCCCTTCTCTCTCCCTGCTAAACTTTCCACTGCTGGCATACATACACACATATTTACACTCTCCCCTCTCCTCTCTCCCTTCTCTCTCACACATTCTCTACACTCTCTATATGCATATCTCTCACTGCTTCAATGGTTCAATTTGGGTTCAATCAATTTAATTTCTGCTTTTAGTTTAGTATTTGTTTCCACTAATTTGGTCCTTTTTTATGTCTCAGGGTTGTTTTTGAATTAGGACTTCAATCAGATCGGATCAATTTGGGGCTTTATTCGGGTCGGGTCAATTTGGGGTTTGAATCAGGTTCAATTTAGGGCTTTGTGTTTAAGATTATCCTCCTTTCAATTTTTCGTATCGAAAGTAGATTGTAATTGTGTATACATCTTTTCTTGTTTGTTTAGCATATATTGTACAAATGCAAACTCTGAATAGATCAAGAACACAGTCAAGGGCTAATCGATCTCTGTCTTTAGGAGGTAAATGCATTTTTTGGTTAACAATGAGTCGGGATGATTTAGTTTATATCTATTAGGATTGTCAAGTGTACCAATTTGTTATTGTTTTCGAAAATGATTTTGCTTATTTCTTTTTTTAGGCATGGACTTTGCGGAACAGAAGAAGAAGAATAATTTTGTAGGAAAGATTCTTTTAACAGTAGCTCATCGTTCATTGTTCAATTTGAATTCCTTATTTGTTAAATTTTCTATGAGTTAAAAGTCTTGTAGCGCTCTCTCATATTGTGTAGCTATAGTAAATAGGCACTTAGTAGGAGATTACACTTTTGTTTATATCATCTCATGATCATTCATCTTAAAAGAACTTATACTTTTTGTATCAGTTTCTAGCTTCACAAAGTGGTGGAAACATATTTTGGCAAGTTAAACACGCTTTAAATAATACTTGTGTGGAAGTTCAAACATTTTTCGGATTTTCTGTTTGTTAATATTTAGTTGGTTATTCTGATACAGAAGAGGTGATGTTTAATTATAGTGCAGGATGTAGACTGGGACTTATAAATAACCAGCAGCTGCTTATCAAAGTTCTACAAGAGCTATTTTTAGAACCTGGAAGGCTACAATTTATCTATGCTGATTTGGGGGATGCAAAAGTTGTATCCTGAACATTACAGATATTGACAATATACTAATTTCCTCCATTTAATTGCTTAAACATGAGCTGAATTTCTTGTTTCCTTGATCGATATGTCAGGTAAACAAAATATTTTCAGAAAATGCATTGATGCTGTGACGCACTTTGCGGCTGTTGCATATGTTGGAGAGAGTACCCTTGATCCTCTTAAGCATGTGCACACATATAATTAAGAAGACACATCTCTGCTATCAAAGCACATCATTTAAGTATGTTCACTTTGTTTGCACTCCCTTTCAGCATACGATGAAGAAGACCTATACACAGTCAAGCTATTACATTTTCTTATCATTTTGTTTTTAACCTTTTAATCTTAATCAATCAAAATTCAAAATATATGATAATCAAAAAGTGACCTAGCAACGACATGATGACAAAGGTGCTCTGTCTAGAGTTTGATTCTCACCTCTCTAAAGTCAACTACCAGAAATTATCGATTTTTTTTGTTATGTAAAAATATCGAAATTCTTAAACCATGTAAAGTAATTGAAGTCTACAAGGAAGTAGGAACAGTATTTACAATCTCTAATCTCAACTGAATGGACTCAATTTGACTGTAAAAGAATCCAAAATAGATTCTATATTTAAGACATTTGATATTATCTAGTCTATCTTTTTCTTTTTTAATATATTTATTATTATAACAACCTTTTATGCTCCGCATATTACAACATTATGGTTTATTTATGAAACCATTTAAAGTTCTGATATGGTGACTCGGTGTGAAAAGTGTTGTTGAGTATTCTGAAATTGTGTTAGCCTCTGTTATTTGCATTTTTATATAAAGAATCAGAATGACAGGAATATAGAGCAAGAAAATGGAGTCTTTAATTTGTTGATTCAGTGGACACATTTTAGAGGTTTGCATTACTTGTTTCTAACTAAGACTTATTGTTTTTTAGGGGTCCACATTGTCATTGATGTGGCTAAGATATATAGAGTCATAATGTCAGCTACAGAACTGTATTTGTAATAAAAAAGAGTAAATATCTGCAATCTACTAATTTTGGTCATTGGCATATATTATAACCAGCTGCTTACAAGAATGCATATCTATAACGACTGTTGTGGAATAAAACTAGTGTTTGTATGTAATTAATGCTAGGGTTGTTGAGCTTCGAGCTTCAATGGCTGTTTCCGTGTTTCGAGACTGATCGGTCCTCACAGAGTGCCTACATATCTCGTTATTGAGAATCAAGCCAAGACGTAGTTCTGAGAATGAGGGGTCAGGCCCTTTATATAGGCTGAGAAGCCTTAGAATTATGGTAGGATTTGGATACTTGGTGGGCAAGCCACCGCCTTAAGGAAGGTTCTAGACTCCTTCCTTGTAGGAGTCAGTTTCCAAGTTGGATTAGGTGCCTTAGAGGCTAAGTCAGGCAGGAGTAATATCCTTATTTGACTCTTATTACTGAGCTGTTTATTACCCCTAATATTAATTACGAAATTAATATTACAAATAGGGTTTGGACCTTGTTGGTGGGCCCCACGTTTGGACCATACCCGGTCTAATTAATGCCACATTAAATGTGTTTTAAGGGCTTATTTTTTGCCCATATCATTTGCCCCCCAACTTCTGGGAAAACTGATCAGGTATTCCTTGAAGTTTCAACTGCCTTTCTCGAGGCTTGGGGCAGGGTTTACTTTGTGCACTAGTGTTACAGGAGTACCGTCTTGTATGCAAAGTGTGGAGCGACCTACACATTTACGACGATTTTGCCTTATTCGAGGCTAACTGAGAATATCCATGTCTCATAGAAAATTATAAATAATTTCCTTGCATTTTTCTGGTACCCACGGGTATTTTTGATCACTATGGATCGTTTTACCAAAAGTGTCTAATGGTGCTTTCGAGCATAAAATAATTACCTATCTTTTATCTTGGATTTTATGGAAATTAATATCCAATTTTCCCTATTTTCCATAATTACTAGCTTATTTTCGGAATTTTTAAGAAAATAATTCCAGAAAAATGGCTTGCCAAGTGAAAATGGCTTCCTGGGCATGGGTACCCCCGCCAAGGAGTCCTTTTCCTTAGCCACGCCAAGTAATTTTGGACTCCTTGGCATGGGTGCTTTCATGCCTTCAAAGTTGCTCTGGGCGTGGGTACGCCCGCCAAGGAGTCCTTTTCCTTAGCCAAGCCAAGGAATTCTGGACTCCTGGATGTGGGTAGTTTCGTGCCTATGCTTTGTTAATCCAACTTTGGCGTGGGTATCCCCGCCAAGGAGGCCTCTCCTTGACCAACGCCTAGGAGATTTAGCCTCCTGGGCGTGGGTTCCTTTATGTCCTTCATTTGTTACTTCAACCTTGGCGTGGGTATCCCCGCCAAGGAGGCCTCTCTTTGACCAATGCCTAGGAGATTTAGCCTTATGGGCATGGGTTCCTTTACGTCCTTCATTTGTTACTTCGACCTTGGCGTGGGTATCCCCGCCAAGGAGGTGCTTTGTGGACCAATGCCTAGGAGTTTTGTACTCCTGGGCGTGGGTTTTTCATAACCTTTAACGTGTAACTCCGACCTTGGCGGGGGTATCCCCGCCAAGGAGGTCTCTTTTTGACCAACGCCTAGGAGATTTAGCCTCCTGGGCGTGGGTTTTTTAATTTGGGCTTCCAGCCTTAGTTTGAATTCTTTAAGAATTATTTGGGCAATTCCTCATTTTTCTTAGAATATTCTAGAACCTGGTAGAATTCCGTTCAAATTTTGAACTCCATGGGCTTCCCGCCTATTTGAAAGCCCAGCCACTTGTTTACAGCCCATCCACCTCCTATAGCCGGTTGGATGACCGATCGTGACTTCTATATAAGGGTGAGTACGTTTCTCATTTATTCACACTTCACTTTTTTAAAGTTATTCTGCAAGAATTCTTTCTCAACACTCCAAAAACACTTTTAAAAAGCTCTACTAGGGTTCTGTCGTGAGGCAATTCCCGGTGTTAATCTCCGCCTTATTTTCTCAGTTCCCGTTTGAAGATCGTTGAATCTTCATCTTCTACGGCCATTCTTAAGAGTTTTCTGGGTTCAAGCCTTCAAGCGAAGAACATCAATGGAAAATTCAAGCTCCTCCAACCAATCGCAACTAGCTCAAACTGCCTCTGCCACCGCTCCAAGGACTTCAAGGGGTAAGAACCCTAAAACATCTCTTATTCATGCCAATGTTTTTTCCCTTAAAGATCTTTTAAGTGAATTTGGCCAAGCTTTTCCAAACTTGCTCCACTTAGATGCTTATGAATATAAATCGAAGTTTAAGCAACATAGGTTAAATATTTTAGCCCAACTTTTTCATAATAATGGGCCTTATAAGGCCGTTGTTCCGGCCCCAAATGAAAGGGCCTGCCATCCAAAGCCTGGAGCCATTAGAATATGCAAAGAAACCTTTTACGCGGGTTTTCGCCTTCCACCTCCCCCTTTTGTGTGCCGCCTTTTAGCAGAAGCTAGGGTTTGTCCAACCCAAGTAATGCCAAACGCATGGCATTTTATATATTGTTTCATGGTCCAATGTAGAAAACATGGGCTCGAACCCAATATTTTTGTTTTTCGTTACTTGTTCAAGTTTGTCAATACTCCCGATAACTCGGGTTGGGTCAAAATCCAACACCGATCCTTGGCCCGTTCCTGTTTTATTTCCGATTCCGCCCCTGATTCTCTTCCTGATTGGAAGAAAGAATGGTTTTATATTTTTCTGGAGGGGGATAGTTGGGATAACTACTTTCGGCCCAATTTCTACAAAGTCATTGATAGGCCTATCAAAAGCTTGAAATTGGGTGTGGACGAAGAAGCTGCCATAGCTTTGTTAACATATGATAATTTGCATCACTGTGCAAATTTGATCTCCGAGGATTCACTACAAGCCCATGGGCTTAGTGATTTTGGCCCCGAGGGTAAATTACTTGAAATCCCTATTTTTACATATTTTTTTTCATACCGTACTTGTTTTCTCACTCTTAGCTTTCATTTTGCAGCTAAGGCAGCCCTGGGGGCCATTTTTAAAAGAAGGGAACCCGCTGCTGCTACTGGGGTAGTAGCGGAGAGAGAGAGAGGGCTAAAAGCCTAGGACTGAGGATACCACTTCCGTAGTGGAGCGTGTTCCTGCTTTTCTTCAGGAAAGGCCAGTTCCTGTTGATGAAGATCTCACCCCTTTTATTGTGGATTGGGGGTTATGCAACAGGGATACAGCTGTGGGCGACTCTAGGGCCGCAGATGAATGGTCCAGGAGTGTGGTCACTCCGCGAGACAGGGCCCACATTGTTGAGTCTTCCAATGACCTGCAGATCGAGCTCCTGGGATCTCAGGCTGTAGCTACAGTAAGTTTTTTTATGGTTGCATGTTCTTTCTCTTGTTCCTTTGATTTTTTAGTTGATTCCAACATTTGTTTTGCAGATGAATGCCTATCTCCAGGCTGCTGTCCACAACCTTAAGGCAGTGCGTGCCGATTTGATTGCGGAGAGGGACAAGGACAGGTATTTTGCTTCTTCAGAGGCAAATTTTGCTCACTTTATGGAGGTGGAGAAGGAGTTGGCCGAGGAGAAGGAGAAGAACCGGAGGCTGTAGTTGGAGGTGTAGTAGAACAAAGAGCACATCATAGCTGACTACAAAGCTTCTAAGGAGTTTGAGGATCACCTGAACGCGGAGTATGATGCCAGCTTCCCTGCCACCTTCAAAGAATGTTGGGAAGAGATTACTGAGGAGCTTAGCGGGAAGATTGAGGGTGTGTCCCTAGAGAGGTTCCCTGTTCCTGCTATCCCTAGACTTGGGCCCACTACTCCAGAGATGGCTACAGAGACAACTGCAGGTGCGGGCTCCCAGCCTACTCAGGATCCGCCTTCTTCTCCTTTAGTGGAGGAGTTAGATGATTCCGTTAAAGGGACAGATCCCCCGCTTACTCAGGGGAACGATATTATCGATGACTTAGATATTTAGATGGCCCTGTGTGGCTTGCTCTTGTTTTACCCATATTTATTCTGAACTTTTTGCCCTTCGGGGTTTATGGTGTAATTTTAACTTAACTATTTATGGAGTCAATTTCCTTTGTTTCCATCTTCCTGTCTTTTGCTTATAGTTCGTTATGCTTTTTGAATTTCCCCGGTACTTGGCCACTCGGCTTGTACCAAACTCGCAAATTGGTACAATGTTTGTCTTTCGTGTTTAAAATAACAAAACAAAAGAAGTAGCTCAAGCAAAAACAAACTTTATTAATAAGCAGACAAAGAATGTCGATAACATGGGTTCAACCTTCACATAGATAACTTATTTCCTACTGGGGGCAACGTGCCCTGCAATGGTTTCATCGAACCTTATTTCTTCTTCTCCTAATAAATAGATAAAAAGCTAAATCCTCAAAGGAATAGATTAAACATAATAAGCTTTCAGATTCAAAGCGTGCCAAGTGCGAGGCACTTCGTTTCCATCCAAGGTTCCCAGCTTGTAAGATCCTCGTCCTAGCATCATCCTGACTCGATACGGCCCTTCCCAAATTGGGGGCTAGCTTCCCTTTCTGTCCAACTCCAGAGGCCTCTATCTTCCTTAGAACCAAGTCGCCCTGTCGAAAGAACCTTTCTTTAATCTTGTGATTGTAGTGGAAGGATGCTCTCTTTTGATGCTCTGCATTCCTGGCATTAGCTTCATCCCTAACCTCATCAATTAGGTCGAGGGCGAGCCTCATGCCTTTTTCATTAGTCTCTGGTTCATATGCCTCAACCCGAGGTGATGCATGCATAATCTCCAAGGGCACAACTACCTCGGCTCCGTAAGCCAGCAAGAATGGGGTTGCTCCGGTTGTCACTTTATAAGTGGTGCGATACGCCCAAAGTATAGGCAGCAACTCGTCTACCCAAGTGTTCCGAGAACGTTCGACCCTCTTCTTCAGTCCGTCCAGGATAATACGGTTTGCTACTTCTGCCTGTCCATTTGCTTGAGGGTGAGCTACTGAAGTGAAATGAAGCTTAATAGCATTTTCCTCGCAATACTTCCTAAACTCCTCATTGTTGAACTGTGTTCCATTATCTGTTACAAGGATACGTGGGATTCCATACCTACAAATGATGTTTTCCTAAAAGAATTGAGCAACTTTCTTGGTGGTTATCTTGGCTAAGGGCTTAGCCTCAATCCACTTGGTGAAGTAGTCGATGGCTACTACCAGAAACTTCCTTTGTGCTGAAGCTACGGGAAAAGGACCAAGTATATCCATTCCCCACATGGCGAATGGGATAGGAGAGTTAATTGAAGTTAACATCTCAGGCGGCTGCCTTACAATTGGTGCATGCTTTTGACTCCTATCGCACCTTTTGACATAATTCTGTGCATCGGCCAACATCTCCAGCCAGTAGAATCCTAAACGAGTAATCTTGTGAGCTAGGGCTCTGCCCCCAAGTGCTGCCCACAGATACCTTCAAAGCTTCCTTCAAAGCTTCCTTTGCCTCTTGGGGCCTCAAACACTTCAAGTATGGGATGACAAAAGATCCCTTGTAAAGGATACCTTCAACTTAGGCATACCTTAATGGTCTCACCGACAGCTTTCGTGCCTCTCGAGTATCGTCAGGGAGCCATCCAGTTTCGAGGTGAGCTTTGATAGGATCTATCCAACAGCTTCCTACATCAATCGGTGCTATCAACTTAGAGTTGATGGTCGGGGCCTTCAAGACCTGAAAGTAAACACTCCCTGCATAATTCTCTATCTCAGAAGAAGCGAATTTGGACAAAGCATCAGCCTTAACGTTCTCTTCTCTCGGAATGTGTTCCACATAGCACTCATTAAATTGAGTCATGACAGCTTTCACAACTCGTAAATACTTTGCCATAGTTTCATCCTTTGCCTCAAATTCACCATTCACTTGCGATACTACCAGTCTTGAATCCCCACAAACTTTGAGATTCTTAACCCTCATGATTCTGGCCAAGCCTAACCCGGCTATCAAGGCTTCATACTCAGCTTCGTTATTGGTTGTCGGAAAATCCAACTTCATAGCATACTCAACTGTGAACCCATCGGGGCTTTGCAAAACTAAACCTGCACCACTAGATTTTGTTTTTGATGCTCCATCAAAATAGAGCACCCAATATTCCTTCTGATCAGGTACAAGCTCCTCATCTATTTCGTCGCTTCCAGGGGTGGCTACTATCTCCTGCCCCCCGACTTCTTGGTTGTCAATGGTACATTCAACCACGAAGTCAGTCAACGCCTGAGCCTTGATGGTTGTTCGAGGCTTATACGCGATGTCAAATTCTCCAAGTTCAATTTCCCACTTAATCAACCTTCCACTGGCCTTCGGGCCATGCAATATGTTTCTCAACTGCTAGTTCGTCAGGACTTCAATTTTGTATGCCTGAAAGTACGGTCGTAGCTTCCTCGAGGTTGTTATCAATGCCAAAGCAAACTTCTCAATGGTTGAGTAATTCAACTCAGCCCCGTGCAAAACCTTGCTCACATATTAAATAGGTTTCTGAACCATTTCCACTTCTCGAATAAGAACGGCACTCAACGCCTGTCCGGATACCGCCAAGTATAAATACAATGTCTCTCCGGGACTAGGTTTGGCCAACAATGGGGCCTCAGTCATGTACTTCTTTAACTGTTCAAAGGCCTCTTAGCTTTCAGGCGTCCACTCAAAGTTTTTCACCTTTTTTAATGCTTGAAAGAAAGGCAAGCACTTATCACCAGATTTGGAGATGAACCTCCCTAGGGCTGCAACTCGACCTGTTAATTTCTGTACATCTCTTATAGAGCGTGGTGGCTCCATATCCAGAATCGCCTTTATTTTATCAGGGTTGGCTTCTATGCCTCGCTTTGAAACCATCAGACCCTAAAACTTTCCTGAACCAACGCCAAAGGCACATTTGGCTGGATTCAACATCATCTTGTGGTGCCTCAGACTTCGAATGCCTCTCTGAGGTGATTAATGTGGTCTGCCTTGGATAGGTTCTTGACTAACATGTCATCAACATAAACCTCCATGGTTTTCCCAATTAGATGAGCTAATATCTTATTCACCAATCGTTGCTAAGTGGCTCCTGCATTTTTTAGTCCAAAAGCCATAACGATATAACAGAAAACACCAAAGTCAATTATGAAGGATACCTTTGGGATGTCATCCTTATGCATCTTAATCTGGTTATAACCACTGAAACCATCCATGAAGCTCAAAATCTCATGCTTAGAAGTTGCATCTATCAGTGTGTCAATCCTTGGTAGAGGGAAACAATCCTTGGGACATGCATCATTCAGATCAGTGAAGTCTATACACATCCTCCACTTTCCATTTGCCTACTTGACCATTACAGGGTTAGCCGACCATTTAGGAAACTGAATCTCTTTAATAAACCCAGCCTCTAAGAGCTTGTCAACTTCTTGCTTAATGGCCTCTTGCCTTTCAGGAGCAAAATTCCTCTTTTTCTGCTTTATTATCTTCCTCTTTGGATCGACATTCAGCTTATGAGTTATGAGTTGGGGATGAATCCCTGGCATGTTAGCCGCTGTCCAAGCAAACACATCACTATTTTCTTGTAAGAAGGTCATCAACCTGCCCTTCAAGGGTTCCTTCAAAGAAGCTCCAATATACGTAACCTTTTCGGGGTTTCCGAGATCTAGAGGTATAGGAACCAAATCTTCTGTCGGCTTTCCTCGATGCTCATCATCTCCTCGGACATCCATGTCTTCAATTAGAATGACCTGCCCCCCGACTCCATCGGCTTTTAGAGAAGCTACATAACAACTTCTAGCCATTTTCTGATCTCCTCTCTGTTCTCCAACACCATTACGAGTTGGAAACTTGATCTTCATGTGATAGGTAGAGGCCACAGCCTTAAACGCATGAAGCCCTGTCCTTCCCAGGATCGTATTATATGTCGAGGCTGCCTTGATTATTAAGAAATTCAGCATCCAAGTGGCCTCTTTAGGCTCCTGCCCAATAGTCACAGGCAGTTGAATGGTTCCTTCTACCTTGGATTCAACTCCATTAAATCCATAGATAGGCATGTTGGTCGGGGTCAATTGAGAGTCAATATACCCCATCTTCACAAATGGATCATAAAACAGAATGTCAACCGAAGCTCCATTATCTATCAGGACTGGCTTTACTTCCGAATTTCCAACTACAGGGGTTATGACCAACGGGTCGTCGTGGGGGAACTTCACCCCTTCGAGGTTTGAATCATCAAAACCAATCACTATCTCGGTCTTAGCACGTTTCGGGGCCTCTCCCACGATGTGCATCACTTCTCTGGCATAGGCCTTTCGAGAGTTTCGAGTTGTGCCGGCCGCTGTCGGGCCTACCCAAATCATATTGATAACTGGCCCCTGGGGCTGTGGGTTGCGATCACAGTCGCTGTCCCTACGATCATTATTCTTCCTGTCATAATCCCTCCTTTGATTTCAACGATCTTCACCCTTCGTGAACTGGCCTAGCTTCCCTCTTCGGATCAAGAATTCAATCTCATCTTTGAGTTGCCTGCAATCATCGGTATCATGTCCCACGTCCTTATGGTACCTACAGTACTGATCCTTGTTTCATTTTGCGGGGTCTCCCCTAAGTGGCTTCGGCCATCGGAATTCCTTATCTTTCTCAATTTCCAACATGATCTGACTCCTAGGAGCATTCAACCTTGCATAGTCAGAAAATCTTGGTCTAAAACTCTTCTTTGGTGGCGGTGAGTCAGAGTCCTTGCTAATTCGGGGATACTTGTCCCTAGCATCGTACTCTTGCTCTTGCCTTCGCTTCTTTGAACCATTGCTACGTTTTCCATTACCTTCTGCGGCTTCTTTCTTCATGCTGTCCTCAGCTTTAATATACTTATCAGCCCTTCGTTGGAGCTCGGCCATATTCTCAGGAAGGTGTTTTGCCAATGATCTTTTAAAGAAGAGATCAGTGGTTCCGTGTTCGAGGGCTACCATGGCCACCTTGTTCTCCAAATCAGTGATATTCAATGTCTCCTTAGTAAATCTCTTGAGGTAATCCCTCAAATTTTCGTTCTTTCCTTGCACCACATACATGAGAGATGCGGAGCTTTTCTCGTGAACTCTTCCGCTGATAAACTGACTAATAAAAGCAGTACTCAACTCCTTAAAGGAGCTAATTGAATTCGCGCGTAAGTGGCTATACCATATTTGAACCATGCCAGACAGATTTTGAGGGAATGCCCTACACTTTAAAGCATCACTTGCAGGCTGCAACAGCAGTGCATTTGAGAACGTCCTGACGTGGTTTGCAGGATCACCCGTTCCATCATAAGCCCTGATTGTCGACATCTTGAACTTCTTTGAAATACGAGCATTCATTACCTCCTCGGTAAACGGGGGCATGGGATCATTAGGATCTCCTAGTGGCATTAGATCTTTGGGGTTACCCTTCGGGGTTTCCACCCTCGTTGTCTTTCTAGTTGGGGCATCAGCCCTTTTCTGTCTCCTTGAAGACCTTTCCAAGTTGATAATGGGAATCCTCTCCGTGGTTGGAGGAGGCTGAGTTTGATTCAATCTAGCTTGTTCTCTCGCCATATCGTCCTTCAACTTTAAGATCTCAGCCTCATAAGCCTTGATCCCTCAGCAGTTGTCAAGGGGGGTCCATCATGGATATTTCGTGTCCTCCTTAGAGGTTCTTTGCTAGCACATCGCCTCCTCGGGGCTTCATCATCATACTCTCGATCTCGGATGACGATGAATCATCAGTATAGGGACCGGAGTAGTCATCATACTCTCGATCTCGGATTTGTAAGGCATGACCACTTGGTCTAGGTTCCCTTTGTTGAGGGGGATAATTAGGCAGCCCATACATCGGATTGGTATTCACGGGGAGATCCGTAGTGTAGATTTGTACCCCCGGGGGTAGCGTACGATTAACGTTACCAAGAGGAGAAACCACCATCTGAAGAGGGTTAGATTCTTGGCCTTGATGGACGACCACTGGTAGAGTTCCCTCAACATGGGGAATCGTCCCTGGGGGTTGAGAGGCTAGAGGTTGAATGATCACCCCTATTGATGGGGGTGATTATCCTTCTTCAATAGTGATAAGCGGATTTGAGGTGGCAGGTGGAGCAGAGCTAAGGGGTATGGCCTCAGTCGAGGTTGATGTTGTTCTTCGTGTTTGAACCATGGTTGATGTTGTTGTCCCACAGACGACGCCAAATGTTGTGGAATAAAACTAGTGTTTTTATGTAATTAATGCTAGGGTTGTTGAGCTTCGAGCTTTAATGGCTGTTTCCGTGTTTCGAGAATGATCGGTCCTCACAGAGTGCCTACGTATCTCGTTATTGAGAATCAAGCCAAGACGTAGTTCTGAGAATGAGGGGTCATGCCCTTTATATAGGCTGAGAAGCCTTAGAATTATGGTAGGATTTGGATACTTGGTGGGCAAGCCACCGCCTTGAGGAAGGTTCTAGACTCCTTCCTTGTAGGAGTCAGTTTCCAAGTTGGATTAGGTGCCTTGGAGGCTAAGTCAGGCAGGAGTAATATCCTTATTTGACTCTTATTACTGAGCTGTTTATTACCCCTAATATTAATTAAGAAATTAATATTGAAAATATGGTTTGGACCTTGTTGGTGGGCCCCACGTTTGGACCATACCCGGTCTAATTAATGCCACATTAAATGGGTTTTAAGGGCTTACTTTTTGCCCATATCAAAGACCTAGAATTTTTCGCGATTTTATAAATGTTTGTTTACTTATTAAAGGCGAATTATTTGAATTATATGATGAATATATTTTTGTGAAGTTAAGATATGTGTGAAAATCATGTTTATATGATTATGTGATGATTGGTATGTGTCGTAGATGAACGTGGGATTTTATTTGTAGTTTTAGAGCATTAAAAGTATTTTTAAAGTACATTTTTAATCTTCCAAAAATCTTATAAAATCATTGGAGTGGTTTTAAATCATGAAATCTTTTGTATTATCATCTTTGTGACATTAGTTAGTTTATAAAATTGGTGGGAGTGTTTAATTATGTGTTTAAATATTTTAAAATGATTTGAAAAGCTTTATTTCATTTAAAGGCTTTAAACTTGTAAAATTCATATTAAATTCATTATTGATTCCAAAAATATTCTAAAAATATGGGGAGGTCTATAATTTCATAAAATTTATTTTAGAATTTTAAAATTATTTTTATCTTAATTTTCCATTTTATTTCGATTTTTAAATGATTAAAATCAGCTTTTAAAAGAAAGTAGATTTTTCAGCATTGGCCAATTACGGAACTACCCCTCTGTCTATATAACAGCTCCACCGACTCCTTCTGCCCAATTCGTTTTTTTGCAGCTGTAGTTGGTATCTTCTTCCTCCTTTTGCAATTCTCTTTCATTTTTAAGCTTAAAATCATCCCTATATTCAAGTTTTAATTGCTATCCATGTAATACAATGTTTGTTTTAAGTTTTAGTAATAGTTGGGTGTTGTTGTATGAACATGTATGTATATATATACTCAGATGGTTGCATGCAAGGCTAGTAAGTTGTTTAATTGATGATTTGAGGCTGGTATGGAGTAGAATATAGCTAGAATCGAAGTTTTTGCAAAGGTGTGAGGTTGTTCTTGAGCTTGGATCGAAACCCCACCGGTGATCATGGTGTTTTCCGATGACCGGCCGGCCGGTGGTGGTGACTTGTTGATCCTACAGTACATACACATGAGTTAGAGGAATTATATGTGATTGAATTGAGTTGCATGTGAATATTCTTTAATTTTTGGATTATTTAGTGAATAAAACTTCTGCTGTTTGTAAAATTCGTATAGGATTCACTATTAATCGGAATATTGTGATTCTAGTCTCTTTGGAAAGATAATTTGATTATCTACAACTTTCATTTTTTAAGTTTTCTGAGATTTTGCTTGAAAGTATAAGTTTTTCTGAGGTTTGTATAACCAGCTATTTTTGACTTCGGGATTACTATCCTTGAACTTTGAAAATCGTATTTAATAAACTACTTATTGGAAAATTATGAGCCTTACCATTCTGGAAAGGTCTCTGAATTGTATACAACTTTTATGTTTTACACTTTTTCATTTGAGTCTATCGTTATACTGAAAATAGGAAATTTTTCGAACTACTCAGGGCTGTGTCAAAATTGTTTCGACAAGTCCGCGTTTTATTTTTTTCTAAATTTATTACTTAGTCAATTTTGATGTTTCTAATCATTTTGGAAAGCTCTCTGAATTGTTTACAAGATGTGTTCTTGAGTTATTGGTGTGTGTTTGGAGTGTGGTGTTAGTTGGATGATTAGCAAGATGCTTATATGTTAAGTGTATACATGTTTTGTTTAAAGAGTGATCTTTAGTGTTTAATATTGGAAGTCTATAGATAAGTACGCTATAACTTTAATCTTCGTATAATGATAACCATGAGTTGTAAGTATGGTTAATACTTTTATTTGAGTAAGTTGACGTGCTAGGACAACTATATATAGATATGTTGTTAATAAGTTGTAACAGGAGTATGAATGGTATGATATAGTTGATTGTGAACTATAATCGCAAGTTGAGGCGATATTGAGTTTGAATGTATTCTTGTTGATGTTCCGTTGATTATGATTCGATAAGTTAGGCTATGTTTTAGAGGAGGTGCTGCCGAATTTTCGGTAGACTGATTTGGTACGATAATTGTACTATACAAAGTATATGTGCCTACGTGTTATGTGCTATGTGTTTACATGTATAAGAATTAAATGTATTAAGTTATCAAACGTTATAGGAACCGTTTCGGTAGATTAGAGTTAGACGTTTGTGAGCTATAGTTTACTGAGAAGTACTTTACCTTTATATAGGTACCAGTAGGTGGCCGGTTAGAGCCAGTGCGTATGTAATTGGAATTTTAAAAGTGAGACTTTATCGGAGTTAACAAGTAGATTGGAGTAGAGATTAACGTGTAACGGATTGATGTGTTGGATTCAGAACGTGCATTGAGGCAAGTGTTTCTATCCCTCACTTATTATTCAAGTGAAGCATATCTGATCCTGTTGTTTATCATACGTTTCATTCAAATCAATGTGCAAGTAACTCTGTCTTTTCTTTAAAGTTTACATTCCTGAACTGATATATTCTGTTGATTCAAGCATGCCTATCGTATACCATGTTGATCATACCTTTTGTTTACCCTATCTATTCATGTAACCAGAATTCTGTCAATAACTGTTTTACAAGCTATAAACCCTAAAATAGCTTAATTCTTTCTAATTGCTTCTTGACCATATATGCCTTACTGCTTTCTAGAGTTAAACCTAATTGACTCACGGATAAACCACTATTCTAGTTAACCTATGTCCGTGACCCTATTACCCTATGTTGGTTTTAAAACGTATAAAACTTTATTGTGACTTAAACACTGAATTACAACTTGATCTATCGTTTTAAACTAAACCTACTTCACGTTGTTGACTTGTGATTTGACTTTATTTCTTTGTACCCTGAACAAAGCCTTAATTTCATTGAGTCGATATCTTCTTGATTCAGACTTGTACCTCTATGTCTTGATGTCAGACAACGTAGTCAAACCCTTTGACTTTTATCATTGCAAATCAAAATGAGTTGTTTTCTTAAAATACTTTGAAGTTACCTTGACTGGGCTGATCTGTTATCAGAAAGTCGAAAGTACTTTGAAGTAAAGGTTTTGAAAGGATTAAGTATTAAAAATGTTTTATGAAGTTAAAAAGAGTTTTGCAAGTCTTAATGTTTTGAAAATGAGATTTTATAAAATGTTAGGAACTCCGTCAAAAATGGTTTCCACGGATTCCTGACGATTGGAGAGATGGGGAGAACGGGTAATGCTGGTTCTGTTTGTTTGTGTATGTTATAGTGTAGTTCTGGTTTATCCAGTTCGACACCTTTATAGGTCAATGTGTTGCCTCTTGGGAACCCAAGCTATCCTAATGAGAGGATGAATGTCCAGAGGGACTTTGTGTCCGATATGGGGACTCTATGGGCTGATCTCCCGTATTGTCTATTATGAAATAAAAATCTCCGATCAGTTTCCTTAAAATGATGATTACTTTTAAGTTACTGTGAAATGAAATTGGTTTACTATTAGAAATGTTCAATGTTTTATAAATATCTTTTGCTGACCATTGCTACCCTGTTTATTAGTTGATGCCATGTCATTATCAAATATCACTATTGTTTTTATTGTGTCCAGCATATCTATTTCTATCTTGTTATCACTTGATCCCCGGTCATATTCAGGTGTCAGTATCAGTTATGTTTTGAGGAATGAAAAGTTTAATCCTCTAATGGAAGTTGAATTACTCAATTGAGTTAAATTGATCATTGATATTATTCATCAATGAATTGTCAAGTTATTGTTGTTTCATTATACTATTAACTTGTTGAGCATTGTTGGCTCATTCTTGCTTTATATTCCCTCCCCCTTTCAGTTAGGGTTAAGGATTGACTACCTACGAATGACAATTCAATTGAGAGAGATGAGGTGTTTTCTAAAGAATAGATTACAGAGTCAGCATGGACCGCGCTTCAGATAAAAAGGTATAGTAGTTATAATAGTTGTTGTAATTTATATTCTTATTTCATACTATAACCTGAGATCGATCCTTGTTGAGGGGTCATCTGTATGATTAAATTATACTTAATTGTATTGGTTGTGGTACCAAATCCTGACCCCGGGTTTGGGGACGTCACAATATGCTTTGTGCATTGTATAAGTTGCCTAACTAAAGAAATTAAAGATGCACTTGATGCATGTACGGAAATAAACCAACTTCTGTTGTGTAAATTAGTGGTGGAACCAGGCTGGGGTTGACTCTAGATGTAGTCCCAGCTAATATCTAAAAAAATATTTAATATTTTGCAATATACTTGATGGTCGGAATCAAAGGAGGTGATATTAAAACAATATGTAACATATATATTTGTTCGTTAAAGTACAAGATAATTTAGTTTACAAATTACAAATTGACACTGCCACGGTGATTTTTGTACCTGGTTTGTAGAGAATTGTAAACTGAAAGAGTTTGTAGCGGAACATGGTCCTATATATTTTGATTACAGAAGCAGTAGTAAGTTAGAAAGAAAGGAATTGTTGTAATTTTTATCTCGTGTATATTCTGGTTTTTTTCTAAATTTGTTTGTTTTGATTGCTGTGTAAATGTAAACAATTTATATATATATATATATATATATATATATATATATATGGGTAAAGAGTTTCTACCTGACACTGTAGGAAACTTTTCTACAGTGTCGCCTTAAAATCACGATTTTACTGCACATACGATATGCAAATTGATCATTGAGAGATGGAGAAAAATACAGTGAAATCAGATTTAAAAAAAAAAATTACTAATTGACGGGAAAAATCAAATTAAAAATGGAGGAAATTAGGTGGGATGGTGTGTGTGAGGGTGTATTTGATTTGTCTGTGGTGCCCCTAGCGGGGCCATTGGATTAGATTAATCTATGGCCTAGATTTAATTTAAGGCGATACTGTAGAAAAGTTTCCTACAGTGTCAGGTAGAAACTCTTTTTCCTATATATATATATGTCGGTTTTGGAATGGATCGAAATTAGAACGTTTTGGTTCTGTATTGGAGTTGTTTGTGGTACTAAAGGTTGAAAACTAATACTCTTTTAGTTATTTTAATTGATGGTATCATTTTATACATGAATCTTTTAGTTTAGATTAAATTGTTGTCATTGACTCATAGTTTCCAGTATCATTCTGAATGTGACCTTGAGTTTGATTCTTAATGTTTAAAGTGTTTGGAAACATACTGAGGTTGTGTCTCTACTAGAGAGTCTCTAGTTTGGCTGAGTGTAAATTAGTAGTGGTGCTTTTGTCTATTGTTGTGCAGTGGTTGATCACTTACCCTCTTGCACCAAGAAGATGGATTCAAGCCTGCTTAAAACAAATCGTGTTTCACGTGGCCCAGTTTTTCGTCATATAACTGGTACATCTATACTTCTTTGTTCTTTTCTGCATACTACATGTCTCATTTATTCGTTCAGATGGGACTGTTCTTGTAATGAATACCAATTATGCAGTATATGAGTTTTGCTCACCTACAATGCCAAGAGGCTCCAATTGTAATTGGCATAGGCGCAACGGCACCAAAACTATTGTATGGTTTATGCTTTTCAGCAGACTAAAGAAGAACCTGCGGGGAAACAGTCTCCGAATATCTAGCTGATGCTGTTATGCAAGAGGCTTGTACATGAACTTTTAGACTAAAGAGGAACCTTAAACTACTTTGTCTGCTTGTGTATATGGAATACTAAAAGCATTGAAACTTTTACAGAGCATTCTTCGTTCCAGCCTCAACTTGGGTAAAGGTAACTCTCAGCTTAATATTAAATAAATGTAGAAATTTTTCTTGTTGTTGCTTGTTAGTATTATAATTCATTAAGTCACAATATTACACTTTTAGTTAATAACAACTTTGCATAACTTGTGTTAGAGGATACCTTATGCTTCAGATTGAAGTTTAAACTACAATATCATTCCAATTTAAGTGTTGATAAAAGTGATCAAAGTCTCTGAGATACTAAATTTAGTAACTTGTCAAGTAACCATGGTATTTCCAGAGTTGGTGGTTAAATTTTCATGTTTATACATGTCCACATATCTAGCACTGCTTATTTGTTGCTTCAGTTCTTAATTTCAATGAAAATTTAAATGTCTACAACAATGGACATCATGAAGCGAGGTAAATATATATTGGATATATATAATGGCAATGTATAACCACTATGTTTGTACTATGTATGTTCATAGTTTTTTTATCATCAGGATTTAATTAATGTCATATGATTTGTTGTTACAGGCAGCATGGCTGGGTTGGTGGAGAGTATGCCCAAATTAACTTCTTAGACATCTTGTGATGCGGTTGGTCGACTAGATGAAAGAATTATATGTAATTATATGTTGTGGATGTAATTTTTTATTTGAGATTGAGGATTATGAATTATTGTATTGATTTGGTTATTTTGGAAATGCATATATTCATATTGTGTATTTTTTTCGTAAATAGAAAAATGTTGCCATTGATGCTATAAAGTGTTGGTAAAAAGGACAATTAATGTTAAAAAAGGTGCCAAAAAATGTTGTAGTACACAAAAATTGTGTTGGCATAGCCATAAGTGGGCCCTACAGTGGGCCCCACTTGTGGGTCCCAAAAGTGGACCCCATTGGTGGGACCCACTGGTGGGGCCCACTTTTTTTGCAAAATGTTTAAGACAAAGGCAACATAATATCATGTTGCTAAAAACTAATATTATTGTTGCTATAGCAAGTCTACGCCAACAAAAAAACTAATGTTGCCATAGAGAATTTAATGTTGCCATTGACCCCAAAGGCAACGACAAAAATAGCAACACCAGCAAAGTGTTGTCTTTGGGGTTTTTTGGGCCTATAACAACATATTTCGGGTCTACGAAAGCACTTTTTGGGTGTTGCTGTAGGCCTTTTATGGTGTAGTGTAGAATGCTTGTGACTTGTTTATGGATTTGAAGTCCATTGGATTGATTTGGTTGTGATTTGAGTCGGTTATGTTCCGACGGGCTAGTCCATTATACAGAGGAGATGCTGCCCGTTTTTCGTTAGAATTATAAATCGTAAAGTGTGTGGTAGTATAGTATAAACTATTTATAAACTAAGTGACCTTATGTGCTAAGTGTATAAGTGATATATATGATTGGCATGTCCTATATTCTATGTGCTTAAATGCTTTATGTTGCTTTACTAAGCTGTATTGTAAGTTTGGTCGATATGTGGTATATATACTAAGTGTTAACGCGTTATAAGAATCGTTGGGTAGAATAGGGTTAGATGTATAAGAAGTATAGTATACTAAAGTAGTGTAATGGTTTATGAAGATACAAAAGACGTAGGCCTTAGCAGTAGAGGGAAAGTGTAAGAACCCAGATTTTTGATAGAATTAAAACTTTTATTATGTAATGAAGTATAAGTGTAACATTTGTTTTAATGAATGAATATTTAATGGACTTGGTTTCAAATTGTTATATGCAATGAAGAATGCGGTTGGTTGCTAACTTAGATTAGAATAATCTATCTCCCAGGGAAATAAGATATGGTAATTCCAAGGAGGAAGAATATTCCCATGTCATCAAAATCGATATCTGTTATTAGTCCAGTGGTTCCGTGAAAGGATTAAGGAACGCTCGAAAGGGGACAAGGGCATTTTACAATATATATAAAGAATAAAAGAAAATAAGTGATGAATAGTGTTTTTGGTGGAAACTAGAATATTATCAGACGAACCTATATAGAAGTATTCAAAGTGGATTTCTGAGTTCGTATTGATGATCCATGGATAAAATAAGTGTATGTAAATGATATCAGAATTTAAAAAATAACACTTTTATTTTTCCCGAAATTTCTAAGATACTGAAGTATCAAGGGATATAATATGGAGTTAAGGAATTGTGTCACGATAGAGTATTGGAATGCTACTTATAAGTCGTAACGTGTTGATTTTATTAACGAGATACAAGGGAATGAAATTAGTGGAAAAAGGAGAAATTAAGTGACTTAAGTGCAAGTCAACTAATAAAGGAATGATGAAGTTGCATATTTGCAAAATGGAGTTGTTTAAGAAGGAGATGACATTTGGACCAATAAGAAATAAACAACATAAAAGTAGGATGCATCCAAGATAAATATCAATAATACCAGGGATTAAGAGAGATTAGTTGATAAAAACAAAACAAAAAGAAAACAAACACACACCACATTAAGAACTCTCGGCCAAGAGGAAAAAAAGGGGGGAAGAGAAAGATTTAACCAACCAAATCCTACCATCTGGAGCTTAAATCAAAGAGGAAGGAGGGTAGAAGGTATATCTTAAATCTCATCATCATCCATTAAGTTTATCATAATTAAAATTCAAGTTATAGATGATGATGAATAGTGTTTTTCATGAACTAACTTTTATTTCTTGATTTCTTTTGATCATCCAAGCTATACTAAGGCTAGTTAAGGGCTAAACAAGTCTTGATAAGTGCCTACATACATCAAGGAAGGTATAACACTCTTGAAACCTAGCTAATACTTTGAGTTTTGATGATTTAGATGAGTTATAAAGATTTGATGCATGTTGGAGCATTATGATTATGATTAGGCTTTGGTGATTGTTAAAATGGTTTTGATGGAGGTAAAGGCAGTGCTTAGCCTTGGTTGAATGTTAAATAACATGCATGAGTTGTTGGAATTATGGTCGATTTACTAAAAGTAGTTCGAAATCATAAATGTGAATTTGTAATTGAAATTGAAACCCCTTAACGTAGTTAATTCAGTGCCGAATCTTGGTTATTAAATATTAGAGATCATAAGGAAGGTGTGAGCGAAAACCTCATGTCAATTGGATCGTTTTTCAATTTTATAAAAATGTTCGAATCAAGGTTAAGCGCGAACAAACCCCTTTAAAGAACACTTGGTTATAACTTCGGATAAACCACTTAGAAAACGGACAATAACTTTTGAGGTATGATCTCCTCGAGTAAACAATCGACCCTAGAACTTATATAGCCCAAGCATCTATCAAGTATAGTATAATAACGTACCTTGATAACGAATAAGTGTCGGATCATAACGGCAATAATAGAGGCTAACTTGAAAGCTTATTTTAGCTTAAGTAAAATAGTTATTTGTTTTTTTTTCAAAATGTTAAGTGATTAACCTTGAATAATTTTGGATTGCTTATAGATCACCGGATTGATCAGAGACACGTTACCCCTACGACCCTTCCAGGCAAGAGTTCTTTTATCTGTACTTTAGAAAATTATAAAATCCCTGGAAAATGGTTTTGTTGAAAAATGTATATATGTATACATGATTTCATATTATCGCTTTGCAAGGAACATGTTTCCTGATTTCTCAAAATTATTTATGATCATGAATAGTGCAAAGTACTGTATGGATAAAAAGGGGTAATTTGGAAAATGGTATTATGAAAAGGAGATTTTCAGAATAAATGGAATAACAACTTGATAATGGGGATTCTATCTTTGGGCTGAGTTCAATGCAGTCCAGCTTGCAATATTCCGGCCCATGTGTTGCCAAGGGGGGGATTGTGGAGAACTTTCCTCCAGCGATGATTACTGGAGAGGGTCATTCCTTCTACTAGTAGTAAACAGGAACAGGTACGAATAGGGAGACTGATCATCGTCCTGTCGTATCTGGCTATGGTGAAGATCCCCCTAAATTCTTAAAAGAAATTGCTGAAAATTTGATTTCCTTAATATTGTTGAAAAGAAGGAAATGGTATGGAACAATGAATGGTATTAATGGAATTGAAGAGAAACTGATATTATATTTTCATAAAAAAGGGAAGTGATTTCAGAATGAATAACAAGCAAGTTTATGTTGGTGCATGGCTGCGCAAACAAGATATAAATACTTATGGAAAAATGTTTTCTTTACTTTACCTTGAAAATTAATCATTTATATGTTATCTTGCTGAGCTATTGTAGCTCACTCTTGCCTATGTTTATATAACAGCTATAGTAGATGCCGCCGATACGCCGCACCACACCCCGGAAGCGGGTAAGGGCAGGGATATATGATAGGGATCTGTCGCCTATTCCTGAGGTAGCTTTTATATATATACACTCAGGGTATGAGTAGACGTGTGTAAGTTAATTAAGAAGGTTGTTGTAATATATTTTGGTTGTTGATATGCTTCTTGTAGAAGTATTCTTCAATAACGCTACTTAAATATTCTGGGTTTGTAATAATAACTTTACTTTAACTGTTATTAATGATGGATGTTGTTCTCTGAGCATATGACTGGCGTGTATTGTTATAAGTGTGGGGTCAACAGCGTGTGTATAAAATGTCATTAAATTATTCCAAGTGCCAAGGGTATAATATGATTACATGGAAATTGGACCGTGATGACCTAGATTCCTGACCCCGGATCTAGGGGTGTCACAGAAATGGTATCAGAGCCCAGAGTCATACTGCTCAGGAACAAGAGTGTTAATAAGGCAAAGATATATGTATATATATATATGATATAACGTGTGAACTCATATCGAGTTCAAGGCCGGTCTATCGGATATAGTACTGACCCTAAGTAGGGATTAAGATTTTATATATTATTACTAATAAGGGTTATGTTTTATTATAGGAGGAGGAGCGGACTGGTGAGGCGAGTCACGATGGGTGGTGAGGGATTACAGAGGAGGAGGCTGTACAGTTAGAGGAGCGCGGTATTGAGATTCCTTCGCATGTCGTAGCAGGTTTGAGGAGGAGAGTCCGGGTCATACATAGGCAGTAGTATAGGGATGCTATGACATCAGTACCTCGTGTAAAGAGACAGAGGGTATCATCCGGATCGGATGGGGTAGATCTTTCTATAGCAGTAGTAATATATGTAGGGGGACACAGACCATCAGAATTCGGGTCTGATGAGGCAGGTCCCTCTAGGGTGAGGCCAGAGGTTCCAGAGGAGGATGTCCCAGCACTTAGAAGTCCTAGGATTGAGATTGAGGTAGAGGAGCAGCCGGTGTTTAGAGATATTCAGATGATTCCTGTTCCACCTGCTCTAGTACCATCACCTGTGCCATCACCGGCGCCGAGTCCAGACCCATTGGATGACCCTAAGGAGGAGATAGACCCTTTTGAGGATACAGACCCTGTGGAGGATTCAGATGCAGATGCAGATGCGTATCCAGCTCCTTTAGATGCTCCACCCCCACCAGTAGCTGTACCCCCACCAGTAGCTGCACCCCCACCAGAGGCCCACCCACCAGCAGGAGATGCTATTCATGTTACTCTATTGACAGATTATCAGCTTTTGGAGGGACAGTTGGCAGAGTCCCGCCGTATGGTGGATATGTTGTTGTAGAGGTTGGCTGGACCTTCGGGCAGGACAGCCTAGATTCTGGAGGGGATATCTGTAGGACTGATCAGCGTAGATATGCGATCACTTGCTCGCATTAGGGAGTTGACAGCAGGGAGAGGGGCACCAGAGTGGAAAGATGAGGTAGACCAGGTTATTACGTCTGTTATGGTTCAGCTGAGGGATATCATAAGAGTAGGATTGCCATGATCTGTAGTTAGTAGATCTAGTCACTAATCAGACTATGGTCAGCTCAGTGGTGACATTTTGGAGGATTAGTCTAGTGTTTACTGTATTAATCCTAGTTTGATTAGAGGACTAGTGGTAGTACTTTTGTTGTATCAGATAATCATGTATTAGTATCTTTTGAGGTTTAAACTGTGTACATTATGAAGCATATATATATATAAAATATTATTCGCAGGTTGTGACGTATTTATCTTAACCAATGTAGTTTACTTATATTTTGTTGAGTTGTCTTATATCGGAATATTGATTAAATGATGTTATCTAAATATGTTAACTGATGACATATTTGTTGAATATGGGAATAATGAATATTGTGCCCCAAATTTGGGTAATTAATGGAGAATATTGTTATTTACAGAATCATGCCGCCTAGAAGAAATACAAGAGCAAATCCAAATGTTGCGGACCAAGGCAACCATACCGTAGAGAATATTAGACAGAATGAAAGGGCTATTGATGGATTAGAATATGAAGAAGAAGAATATGAATCTGCTGACCAAGGAGGGGACCAGGGAGGCATCCAGATGTGATTGCAGGTACGCTCCAACTTAACACCTTAAGCGCAAATGTTTTATTCGACTCAGGAGCGACCAAATCTTTTATATCCCAAGGCTTTGCTAGTAAATTGAAACTTATGGGTCATTTGTTTATAACTGGATGGGACAATCTGGACTGAATGGTTCTATACTCTCTATTCAGATTGTTTGATTGTTGTTTTTAAAATCTGGACGATGCAAATTTCTCTAGACGATTGCTGAACGACTACTCCTTTAATTTTTATCTGGATGGTTCAAATATTCATTACACACTCTACAAGTCAAGTCACCTGCTGCCCATTTTTTTTATCTATCTTCATTAATTTTGAATGAAAAATGACGTTGTACCTTTGTATTATTTATTGACTATACACATGCTAATTAATTAACTAAAAGTGTTGTGATATATATTTTAATCTCCTTTTAGAAATTTTCAAATTATAAATATACTTTTTAAACATAATCTTATCGTGCTAAAAATTATACCTTTACAAAAATTATTTAAAAACAATATTGTTTAATTATCTAGCCATATATAAGAAATTCAAAACAAAGTAATTAATATTTTAATAGGATAAAATAGATAACTATCACCATTCAGAAAATTTAGAATTATTTATCAAACAATCCCAATTATTTACCATTCAGATTTATCATTCATCCAGAATCTTAACTATTCAGAAATTATTGTTCAGATTTAATAAATGACCCCTTAAGGCAGAATTATTACAAGAACCCTTACGGGTAGAGATAGCTAATCAGGAAGTCATTCCAGTTAAACAAGTATATCCAAACTATGATCTAGAATTCGAAGGATGTCAACTTCAAGTAGATTTGATTCCTCTGAAATTAGGAGAGTTTGATGTTATCTTAGGAATGGATTGGTTATCAAAGAATGAAGCTAATATTGACTGCAAGGGAAAGAAAGTAAGGATAAGGTTACCCAAAGGTAAAGAATTGGTGTTTAAAGGGCAAAGGTAAAGAAAACAATTTTTGACTAGCATACAATCTAAAAGATTGATACACCAAGGATGTGAGTCGTACTTAGCGTATGTGATAGATGCCACTAAGAAAGCACCTGACTTAAGTGGGATTCCTATAGTCAATGAGTTTGCGGATGTATTTCCAGAAGATCTTCCCGGATTGCCACCTGACAGGGAGATAGAATTCGCTATAGACTTAGTACCTGGAGCAGTACCAGTTTCAAAAGCCCCGTATAGGCTAGCCCCGATTGAACTATAGGAGTTAGCTTCCCAATTGCAAGAACTTCTAGATAAGGGTTTTATTCGACCTAGTGTATCTCCGTGGGGAGCACCGGTCTTATTTGTCAAGAAGAAGGACGAAAGTATGAGGTTGTGCACAGATTATAGAGAGTTGAACAAGTTGACGATCAAGAATAAATATCCATTACCGAGGATAGATGATTTATTCGACCAATTAAAGGGTGTCGAGTACTTTTCAAAAATAGACTTAAGATCCGGATATCACCAACAAAAGATTAAACCTGAGGATATTCCCAAGACAGCATTCCGCACACGTTATGGGCATTATGAGTTTTTGGTGATGTCTTTCGGTTTAACTAATGCGCCGGCAGCTTTCATGGACTTAATGAATAGGATCTTCAAGAAATATCTGGATAAGTTTGTTATAGTCTTCATTGATGATATATTGGTTTATTCAAAGACTCAGAAGGAACATGAAGAGCATTTGAGGGTAATTTTAGAAACTTTAAGGCAAGAGCGGCTGTACGCTAAATTTTCAAAATGCGAATTCTGGTTGCGGGAAGTCCAGTTTCTAGGACATGTGATAAGTAAGGAAGGAGTGTTAGTTGATCCCGCAAAGGTAGAAGCAATTTCGAATTGGGAAAGACCAAAGACTCCTGTTTACACAATATCACGCAAGTATACGTGGTCACAAGTAATATAATTAAAGTTCCTTCCACTGAGATCTGGTTAAGTTCGTTTCAGTTAATGCACCTATTCAGCAATGTATGATTTTAATTCACTGCTAAGACAATAAATAAATTGAGATTTTAATTAACTAAATTAAGCTAAGATGCAAGGTAAAAACTAATTAAATAATGAGAATTAAATCTGAATTACTTATAAGAATAAAAACTTGGGATCCTAACTTCATTATCTACTTCACTTAGAGTCGATGCCTTTAATCAATACATATGATGGTTTTGAAATCTGATCGGATAACACGAAACAAGTAAAAGCTACCTCTCGGTATACTAATACCAAACTACGCATGCATCCACAAAAGAGATAGAAGATGGGTAGACACCAATTATGTTAGACCCTATATCTCTATAGAATTTGAAAATATAAAGGTTTAAGCACAAGTTATCCACTTAGATCACATAGGGTAGCATAATATCTCTATTTACGCCAGAAATCATGATGTTAAAACATCAACCTATCCTATGCTAGCATGGCAAGTTCTAAATCTCAAGATCCACTCTCGTTTAGCAAGAGATTAACAAATTAGATGTTCGCGACGCATCTAAATACATTAAACACAACCATACGAGGATATCAAGAATTCACCACACATAAATCTTTAAAGCATACAAACTACTAAGCTACATAGATAACTCCGTTAGAATCCCATGACAACGATTAGTTCATAATCGAACCACTCGTCATCATGGGATCTGATGAAACCATGATATAAAACAAGATATGAATGAAAGAAGTAATAATATTAATAAAACAAAGAGTTAAGAAAACAAATCTAAAATCCAGAATAACACAAAAGATAAAGTAGATCTAGATTCGTTGCTTGTCACGAGCGTTGAATCCTTCTCTCCTTTTCTCCCTTGGAGATCTAAGCTATGATACAATAATAATAACTATCCGAATTACAATGCTAAGATGTGTTTAAATAGGCTCTAGACTTCTTGCCTAGCAAGAAATTGCCTTCTATTACAATTAGAATTCGATTAAGGTACTAAAAACTGCCTAAAATACAATTAGAATTAGAAAAAGGGCAAAACTGTAAATTTCAAGCCTTGCATCCCAAAGAACACGTGTGCGAATTTTAACAACACGCTCCCTGCACCTTCTTTCTGTCCCAGGTCGTAGAAAATCTCCCAAGCTTTGCGTGAGCTGTAAGATCGCTGAAAACGGACTTCTAGAACTCCAGATATGGCCAAAACAGTGTAGACTGCGTAACCTTCCCGGAAAATCCGAATTTTAATTAATTAATCCTCCAAACACGATAGATGCATCACCCATAATCGACATTCTTGTAAATCTACACAAATAAGCAAAACACATCAAAACTACAATAAACATGAGGCCAAGTGAATCAATTTAAGCCGAATTGAAGCGATCCAAGTGCATATAAAATCCACTTATCACCCCCCCCCCAAACTTAAACCGATGCTTGTCCTCAAGCATAAACAATTACAACTAACTAACTAACTAGTACCACTTCTGTAGGTGATCAGGGTTGCATTTGGCATATGCAACAAGCCCTTTAAACCCCTAGGCAGCCCAAGTGGACGAGTAAGGTCTCGTGAAGGCCTATAGCGAATGTACCCACAAAATCCAATGCAATGCAATGCATGAATGCAACTAATATGAAAATGCAGCGATCCCCTTCAAACTAACCAAAACCAACTAGCAAGCAAATATCTTAGAGAATGCAACTAAATCCAAATAGAGCTCGACTAAGTTCCCGTATACTAACAATACATGAACAAAAACGTGCGTGTGTGCAATGCTCATCAGAAATACTCCCAAAACTAGGTCAAAATCATACCTATTCTTCGCCAAGACAATCACAAGTTTATAAATAGAATGAACGGTAAACACTTCATAACCTAGGAACACCTCCATCATCATCCAAGGTAGACAAGAATCCATGCTTAATTACTAACAACTACTACACATAATAATATATACAAGCATGCTTATTTAACCGTGCAATGGATGAGACCCCAAAACGCTTATACAATAATACCTATGTAGCGAGCGTTAGGTTAGTGGATCCCAGACTAGAAAGCCTTAGGTCACTAGGCACAAAGTCCCCGCAAACTTAATAGCTCGAGTATTAAAGAGCTGACCCTGGTTAATTTTGCATATAAACAATTGACACTTTTGACTCTTTTTTTTTTCTTTTTTCTATTTTTTTCTATGCAATCTGGAATGAGAATTCTCAATTTCAACCCTAGACTACTCATATAAATATGAGCCAGCTACTAGCCATTTGACATCTAGCAATTATTGACAATTATTTACAATTTAGCATGAAATCCCTGTTTTCCCCCAAACTTACACTTAAGTGCTCCTACGCTATAAAGGGAATAACGAAAATTCTCAATATAAACAAGTGATTAAATCTCAAAACATCCAAACAAGCATGACCCTAACCTAGCCCAAAAGCACCCAATGAGACTGTGTAATTAGTTTTGTTTCTGAAACACATAAGTCAATTTCATAGAAACTATAAGTCAACCCTCAACTCATCATTACCACACTCAATTAGACACCTACCTACCAATCAGAATTATCTCGTTCTAAGGGATCATGAAATATGCATGCCATGAAATGCAACTAATATGAACTCACATGGTATACGAAAAATAAAAACAGAATGTCCAATATGAAACAAACGTAGATAACATGAACATAAATGCATAATTTACTACTACTAATATACAAAGCATGAAATCCTACATGCACACATAATACGACAACAGCTACTAATCCCTCAAACCACCCCCAAACTTAAAATATTCAATGTCCGCATTGAATGGAAGTAAATACGAGGGATAGCAGAAAACATACCTACAAGGCGCCTTACATATCCTTCCCCACCGCAACTCAACATGTTTGTTCGGCAAAAATCCCCTTTTTTTAGCAATTGGCCTCAACAACAACCGATTAAATTCAACCTCCACCGTCGAAGACAAAAATTTTGCAACACTAGCACCACCTCTCCAACGCTTAGGAGCCATAAGAATCAATACCCAACTCACAAGAAGCTCAACCAATAATCTCCAAGCAATATCACACCAAAAATAGCCCAAATTCCAAGAATAATACAAAATCCCCAATTTACAAGAACACAAATTCGTAATAAAAATAAGATTAGAGAAGAGATAAACCAACTACGAATCAAAGAGGTGAACTTGTAATGAATTCTTCTTTAGAATTGAATTTTTAGAGATTTAAATAAATAGAAGATGAATTGGATTTGTATGCATGGGTGTGTATATATAATGGAGTGATAGGATGAATATAAATTTGAATGTGTATAGGAGAGATTTGAGAGGGATTGAAATTGATGTAGAATAGAAATAGGATTTAGGGAATTAGAGGATATGAATTAGAATAGATATAGGTTTAAAGATTTGAAGAGGAGATGGAGGGTTTTGGAATTGATATAGGATTAGAATTAGGTGTAGAGATGAGAGTATAAGAGGAGAAAAGGAATTGGGGTGAAAGAAAAAAAAAATTATACATAGAACAGCTAAAAAAAATGGGCACACACAGCAGTCACGCAGGCGCAACCTGCGTCACGCAGGCGCAACCTGCGCGACAACCAGAAACGCAGGCGCAACCTGCATCACGCAGGCGTAACCTGCGCGAAGAACAGACACGCAGGCGCAACCTACGCGACACAGGCGCAGCCTGCGTGAAAATCACTGTTTCGATTTTTTTTCCTACA
Organism: Saposhnikovia divaricata; assembly: GCA_036435485.1. Lineage (NCBI taxonomy): Eukaryota > Viridiplantae > Streptophyta > Magnoliopsida > Apiales > Apiaceae > Saposhnikovia > Saposhnikovia divaricata. The sequence goes on along the minus strand of CM071594.1, from coordinate 127,091,489 downwards.
CTAATGCGTGGGTTGCCTCCCACGAAGCGCTTCTTTAACGTCAATAGCTTGACGTTACTTCCTCAACTCATGGCGGTTTCAAAAGAATAACCGAACCATCCTCAACAAATAGACTATTCATACGAACGTTGACATCTTGTTTGCTTGCTTTCAAATCTCTCGCGCTAGACTTCAACCTGATTTTATCACCCAACGGCCTAATCTTCTTCTTTTTCTTCTTCAAACCTCTAAGGTGCTTCTCCGACTCGAACGGCTGAACAACACTTTCTTCTTCCTTATCATCAGTTTTCCACCTTCGCAACACGTTATCATGCCCCTCTTCAAAAATCACTAGCTCATTATTCAAAAGAACATACCTCAAATGTGGTGGAAGTTTCCCAAGCTTTATATTCGAGAGATCTCGAATTGAAGAACCGTCAATGGAATCACTGATGTGATGCTTTAACATGTGTGTGTCCGATTTTTCGCTCAATAACTGATCAAACTTCTTTCTCTGACCCGTATCAACTATTTCCACACTGCAATACTCTTCATCCTCTGTCGGAAATTTCATGGCCTTGAACACATTAAAGGTGACATTCTAATCTTGCACCCTCATTGTAAACTCTCCTTTTTGCACATCGATCAAGGTTCTACCAGTAGCTAAGAACGGTCTTCCCAAGATTATGGGAATCTTCTTATCCTCCTCGAAATCCAAGATAACAAAATTAGCTGGAAAGATAAACTTATCAACTTTCACCAAAACGTCCTCCACTATGCCCCTTGGATATGTGATAGATCGATCGGCCAACTGCAAAGAGATGTTGGTTGGCTTTGGCTCCGACAAACCAAGTTGCTTGAAAATAGACAAGGGCATGAGATTAATGCTAGCTCCCAAGTCACACAAGAATTTGTTGAATGAAAGGTTGCCAATCGTACATGGGATGGTGAAACTTCCCGGATCTTTAAGTTTGGGTGGCAACTTCTGCTGCAGAACTGCATTACACTCCTCCGTTAATGCCACTGTTTCAAATTCTTCCAACCTTCTCTTTCGTGACAAAATATCCTTCATGAACTTTGCATACCTCGGCATTTGCTCCAATGCTTCAACAAAAGGAATGTTAATGGACAATTTCTTGAAGACATCCATAAACTTCTGAAACTGAATTTCTTGACTTTTCTACACACGTCGAGGAAAAGGAGGAGGATAGATCTGATTATTCTTTGAAGCTTGCTCCGGAGTAGACTTTTCAACAGGTTTCTTGCTCTTCTCTTCATCAAACTGATCAGCCACTAAATCAGATTTCCCAATTTCTGACACTGCAGATTTTTCAACCTGCTGATTCTTAACATCTTCATCTTCCTTAGCTGCTGATTTAGGATCCCTCATGACTTTTACAGATCTCAAAGTAACTGCATTGACCTATTCTTTGCTTTCCCTTCTACCTAGATTAGCCTCCGTATCACTAGGCAGAGTTCCTTTTTGCCTACTAAGTAAAGCACTAGCAAGTTGCCCCATCTGGTTCTCCAAGGTCTTTTGAGAAACTGACAGGCTTTTAATCATCATCCTCAACTCATCCATTTCTGATTTTTCATTAGAAGATTGCCCCACATGAGCCTGAGGCTGTTGCTGTTGAAATCCTGGAGGTTGATATGGTTGCCTTGGAGCATACTGTTGCTGAACACCTTGATTGAATGGCCTGGCTTGCTGTCCCTGAAACTGCTGCATCTAGCAAAGGTCTAGACTGTGCTCCCAACCCATTGTAGAAACCGTTGATAACCATCCAATCAGGCATGCCATGATGTGGACACCTACGAAGCATCTCCTTATAACGTTCCCAAGCCTCACACAAAGATTCACCAGGTTGCTGCTGAAATTGAGTTAGCTGGTTCCTTATTGCTGCAGTTTTCGCCATAGGGAATAATTTAGTAAGAAATTTCTGAGCAAGATCCTCCCATGTAGTAATGGAACCGGCTAGTAAAGAGTGTAACCAGCCCTTAGCCTTACCCCTCAGAGAGAATGGGAAAAGCCTCAATTTGATCGCATCATCCGGCACACCATTAAACTTGAAAGTGTCGCAGATTTCAATGAAGTCCCTGATATGCATGTTAGGATCCTCCGTAGGAGCACCCCCAAACTAAACTGAGTTCTGCACCATCTGAATCGTGCCCGACTTGATTTCAAAAGTATTTGCTGCAATAGCTGGCCTGACAATGCTAGACTGAATGTCATTGATCTTTGGCTGAGAATTATCCTTCAAAGACTTAGCTGCTGCTGGTAAATCTTCCATCTCTTTTGCTGCTGCAAGTTCTTCTTCTGCCAGTTTACGAATTTGCAAACGTGTTCACATACACGTTCAAGTACCTGAAACACCAAGAAACAACAAACTAAGTAAGAAAATCCGAATCAGTGAACGCTAAAGACCACTGATGACAAGCACATAAACTAAATTAAACACCGATGATCCCCGGCAGCAGCGCCAAAAATTTGTTTACACAATATCACGCAAGTATACGTGGTCACAAGTAATACAATTAAAGTTCGTTCCACTGAGATCTGGTTAAGTTCATTTCAGTTAATCCCTCTATTCAACAATATATGATTTTAATTCACTGCTAAGATAATAAATAAATTGAGATTTTAATTAACTAAATTAAGCTAAGATGCAAGGTAAAAACTAATTAACTAATGAGAATTAAATCTGAATTACTTATAAGAATAAAAACATGGGATCCTAACTTCATTATCTACTTCACTTAGAGTCGATGCCTTTAATCAATACATATGATGGTTTTGATATCGGATCGGATAACACGAAACAAGTAAAAGCTACCTCTCGGTATACTAATACCAAACTACGCAAGCATCCACAAAAGAGATAGAAGATGGGTAGATACCAATTATGTTAGACCATATATCTCTATAGAATTTGAAAACATAAAGGTTTAAGCACAAGTTATCCACTTAGATCACATAGGGTAGCATAATATCTCTATTTACGCCACAAATCATGATGTTAAAACATCAACCTATCCTATGCTAGCATGGCAAGTTCTAAATCTCAAGATCCACTCTCGTTTAGCAAGAGATTAACAAATTAGATGTTCGCGATGCATCTAAATACATGAAACACAACCATACGAGGATATCAAGAATTCACCACACATAAATCTTTAAAGCATACAAACTACTAAGCTACATAGATAACTCCGTTAGAATCCGATGACAACGATTAGTTCATAATCGAACCACTCGTCATCGTGGGATCTGATATAAAACAAGATATGAATGAAAGAAGTAATAATATTAATAAAACAAAGAGTTAAGAAAACAAATCTAAAATCCAGAATAACACAAAAGATGAAGTAGATCTAGATCCGTTGCTTGTCACGAGCGTTGAATCCTTTTCTCTTTTTCTCCCTTGTAGATCTAAGCTATAATACAATAATAACAACTATCCAAATTACAATGCTAAGATGTGTTTAAATAGGCTCTAGACTTCTTGCCCAGCAAGAAATTACCTTCTATTATAATTAGAATTCAATTAAGGTACTAAAAACTGCCCAAAATACAATTAGAATTAGAAAAAAAGGCAAAACTATAAATTTCCAGCCTTGCTACCCAAAGAACACGTGTGTGAATTTTAACTACATGCTCCCTGCACCTGCTTTCTGTCCTAAGTTGTAGAAAATCTCCCAAGCTTCACGTGAGCTGTAAGATCGCTGAAAACGGACTTCTAGAACTCCAGATATGGCCAAAACAGTGTAGACTGCGCAACCTTCCCGGAAAATCCGAATTTTAATCAATTAATCCTCCAAACACGATAGAAGCATCACCCATAATCGAAATTCTTGTAAATTTGCACAACTAAGCAAAACACATCAAAACAATCTGAATTGAAGGGATCCAAGTGGATATAAAATCCACTTATCAACTCCAACGGAAGTAAGAAGTTTTGTGGGGTTGGCTGGATATTATAGGAGGTTTGTACAGGATTTTGCCAAGATAGCGGCACCATTAACTTGACACACTCGTAAAACTGAGAAGTTTGTGTGGACGGATACGTGTGAGGAGAGTTTCCAGGAGCTAAAGAAAAGATTAATGACAGCTCCAGTACTAACCTTACCAGATGAAAAAGGGAACTTTGTGATTTTCAGTGACGCGTCCCATAGGGGCTTAGGTTGTGTACTTATGCAACATGGCAAGGTGGTTGCATATGCATCAGGACAATTAAAGGAATATGAGTTAAGGTACCCCACACATGACCTAGAGTTAGCCGCCATAGTATTCGCCTTTAAAATTTGGAGACACTATCTATACGGGGAGAAGTATGAGATTTATTCTGATCATAAGAGCTTGAAATACATATTCACCCAAAAAGAACTAAACATGAGACAGAGAAGATGGTTAGAAATGATCAAGGATTATGATTGTGAGATCCACTACCACCCCGGGAAGGCCAATGTGGTGGCCAATGCCCTTAGTCGAAAAGAGAGACTTAAGATGTTAAGTGTATCGGAGGAGTTAATCAAAGATCTTGAGAGATTGGAAATTGAGGTGAAGATACCGGGTAAAATTCAAGAGAATCTAATGGAAATTAGTGTCCAATCACCGTTGTTGGAAAATATTAAGAGATGTCAAGAAAAGATGATGGAAGACGAAGAGAAGTCCTCTGAGGAAATGATGACAGGAGAGGAGATCAAATGTGAGAGATATGAAAAGGGAATCATGAGACATGCATCAAGAATATGGATTCCTAACGTTCAAGAATTAAAAGATGAAATTTTATAGGAAGCTCACAAATCACAGTATTCAATTCACCCAGGTAGCACCAAAATGTATCAGGATTTGAAGGAACTTTATTGGTGGCCAAATATGAAAAAGGATTTTACTGAATGGGTACTTAAGTGTATAACATGTCAAAGAGTAAAGGCAGAACATCAGAGACCTAGTGGATTGCTACAGCCATTAGAGATCCCTGAATGGAAATGGGAGCATATTCCCATGGACTTTGTAGTAGGACTACCAAGGACTAAAACCAACCACGATGCTATATGGGTAATTTTTGATCTATTAACCAAATCAGCCCATTTTCTTCCGATCAATGAGAGGTATTTGATCGACAAGCTCGTAGAAATATACCTGAAAGAGATCATAGTAGGGCATGGTGTTCCTGTAACCATTGTATCAGATAGGGATCCAAGATTTAACTCTAGATTCTGGAGGAGTTTTCAGGAATGTCTTGGAACCAAATTGAACATGAGCACAGCATATCACCCACAAACGGATGGACAGAGTGAGAGGACCATTCAAACATTAGAGGATATGTTGAGAGTTTGGTCCCTAGATTTTAAAGGAAGTTGGGATGATCATTTGCCCTTGATTGAGTTTGCTTATAACAATAGTTATCATTCGAGCATAGGGATGCCACCATATGAAGCTTTGTATGGCCGGAGATGTCGATCTCCTCTATGCTGGGAAGAGGTAGGCGAACGAAAGATTTTGGGTCCTGAATTAGTTCAAAAGACACAAGATACAGTAAGGTTAATCAAGGGACGCCTGGCGGCAGCTCATGATAGGCAAATGAAGTATGCAGATCTAAGATGGAAGGATAGGGAGTACGAAGTAGGAGATTATGTCTTGTTAAAGGTGTCCCCATGGAAAGGATTGATGCGATTTGGTAAGAAGGGAAAGTTTAGTCCTAGATTCATTGGTCCTTTTGAAATTCTGAAGCGAGTAGGAAAGGTTGCCTATGAATTAGCACTACCTCCAAACCTGCAACATGTTCACAATCTATTTCACATATCTCTGTTAAGGGAATATAGGCCTAATGCCAGTCATGTCTTGGAATACGAAGTTGAGGATATACAGCCAAATCTAACTTATGTGGAAAAGCCCGTAGAGATTACTGATCGAAAAGAGCAAGTGCTAAGGAACAAGACCATTTCAATAGTCAAAGTGCTCTGGAAGAATCGATGGATTGAAGAAGCCACATGGGAATTAGAAAGTGCAATGCGGGAAAAGTATCCACAACTATATTTAACATGATTCAGGGACAGAATCCTTTTAAGGGGGGGAGACTGTAAGAACCCAGATTTTTGATAGAATTAAAAATTTTATTATGTAATGAAGTATAAGTGTAACAGTTGTTTTAATGAATGAATATTGAATGGACTTGGTTTCAAATTGTTATATGCAGTGAAGAATGCGGTTGGTTGATAACTTAGATTAGAATAATCTATCTCCCAGGGAAGTAAGATATGGTATTTCCAAGGAGGAAGAATATTCCCATGTCATCCAAATCGATATCTGTTATTAGTCCAGTGGTTCCGTGAAAAGATTAAGGAACGCTCGAAAGGGGACAAGGACATTTTACAATATATATAAGGAATAAAAGAAAATAAGTGATGAATAGTGTTTTTGGTGGAAATTAGAATATTATCAAAGGAACCTATATAGAAGTATTCAAAGTGGATTTCTGAGTTCGTATTGATGATCCATGGACAAAATAAGTGTATGTAAATTATATCAGAATTTGAAAAATAGCACTTTTATTTTTCCCGAAATTTCTAAGATACTGAAGGATCAAGGGATATAATATGGAGTTAAGGAATTGTGTCACGATAAAGTATTGGAATCCTACTTATAAGTCGTAACGTGTTGATTTTATTAACGAGATACAAGGGAATCAAATTAGTGGAAAAAGGAGAAATTAAGTGACTTAAGTGCAAGTCAACTAATAAAGGAATGATGAAGTTGCATATTTGCAAAATGGAGTTGTTTAACAAGGAGATGACATTTGGACCAATAAGAAATAAAAAACATAAAAGTAGGATGCATCCAAGATAAATATCAATAATACAAGGGATTAAGAGAGATTAGTTGATAAAAACAAAACAAAAAGAAAACAAACACACACCACCTTAAGAACTCTCGGCCAAGAGAAAAAAAAGGGGGGAACAGAAAGATTTAACCAACCAAATCCTACCATCTAGAGCTTAAATCAAAGAGGAAGGAGGGTAGAAGGTATATCTTAAATCTCATCATCATCCATTAAGTTTATCATAGTCAAAATTCAAGTTAAAGATGATGATGAATAGTGTTTTTCATGAACTAATTTTTATTTCTTGAATTCTTTTGATCATCCAAGCTATACTAAGGCTAGTTAAGGGCTAAACAAGTCTTGATAAGTGCCTACATACATCAAGGAAGGTATAACACTCTTGAAACCCTAGCTCATACTTTCAGTTTTGATGATTTAGATGAGTTATAAAGATTTGATGCATGTTTGGAGCATTATAATTATGATTGGGCTTTGGTGATTGTTAAAATGGTTTTAATGGAGGTAAAGGCAGTGCTTAGCCTTGGCTGAATGTTAAATAAAATGCATGAGTTGTTGGAATGGATACTATGATATTTGGAGGTCATAAATTTTGGGATTATTCGATTTATAGCAGTCGTAATGCCGAAATTTCATTAACCATTACAAATCCATTTTTAAGAGTTGGGATAGTTACTGATCTTGATGAATAGATAACCCATACTTGTAGATCTCGAGTCATAGATCATTTTGGCGAAAGAATCGAAACAAACGGACTTACTGTTTAGGAATTATGGTCGATTTACTAAAAGTAGTTCGAAATCATAAATGCGAATTCGTAATTGAAATTGAAACCCCTTAACGTAGTTAATTCAGTGGCAAATCTTGGTAATTAAATATTAAAGATCATAAGGAAGGTGTGAGAGGAAACCTCATGTCAATTGGATCATTTTTCAATTTTATAAAAATGTTCGAATCAAGGTTTAAGCGCTAACAAACCCCTTAAAAGAACACTTGGTTATAACTTCGGATAAACGACTTAGAAAATGGACAATAACTTTGGAGGTATGATCTCCTCGAGTAAACGATCGACCCTAGAACTTATATAGCCTAAGCATCTATCAAGTATAGTATAATAACGTACCTTGGTAACGAATAAGTGTCGGATCATAATGGCAATAATAGAGGCTAACTTGAAAGCGTATTTTAGCTTAAGTAAAATAGTTACTTGTTTTTTTTTAAATGTTAAGTGATTAACCTTGAATAATTTTGGATTGCTTATAGATCACCGGACCGATCAGAGACACGTTACCCCTACGACCCTTCCAGACAAGAGTTCTTTAATCTTTAATTTAGAAAATTATAAAATCCCTGGAAATGGTTTTGTTGAAAAATGTATATATGTATACATGATTTCATATTATCGCTTTGCAAAGAACATGTTTCCTGATTTCTGAAAATTATTTATGATCATGAATAATGTAAAGTACTGTATGGATAAAAAGGGGTAATCTGGAAAATGGTATTATGAAAAGGAAATTTTCAGAATAAATGGAATAACAACTTGATAATGGGGATTCAATTTTTGGGCTGAGTTCAATGCAGTCCAGCTTGCAATATTCTGGCCCATGTGTTGCCGAGGGGGGGGGGATTGTGGAGAACTTTCCTCCAGGGATGATTACCGGAGAGGGTCATTTCTTCTACTAGTAGTAAACAGGAACAGGTACGAATAGGGCAATTGATCATCGTCCTGTCGTATCTGGCTATGGTGAAGATCCCCTAAATTCTTAAAAGAAATTGCTGAAAATTTGATTTCCTTAATATTGTTGAAAAGAAGGAAATGGTATGGGACAATGAATGGTATTAAGGGAATTGAAGAGAAACTGATATAATATTTTCATAAAAAAGGGAAGTGATTTCAGAATGAATAACAAGCAAGTTTATGTTGGTGTATGACTGCGCAAACAAGATATAAATACTTATCGAAAAATGTTTTCTTTACTTTACCTTGAAAATTCATCATTTATATTTTATTTAGTTATGTTCAGTAAATGTATAACAAATACTTTCGAAGTTTTCTTTTATAAATTGTTTTATTTCAAACCGGGTTCTTAATATGTTATCTTGCTGAGCTATTTTAGCTCACTCTTGCCTATGTTTATATAACAGCTATAGCAGAAGCCGCCGACATGCAGCACCACACCCCGGAAGCGGGTAAGGGCAGGGATATATGATAGGGATCTGTCGCCTATTCCTGAGGTAGCTTATATATATATATATATATATATATATATATATATATATATATATATATATATATATATACACTCAGGGTATGAGTAGACGTGTGTAAGTTAATTAAGAAGGTTGTTGTAATATATTTTGTTTGTTGATATGCTTCCTGTAGAAGTATTCTTCAATAATGCTACTTAAATATTTTGGGTTTGTAATAATAACTTTACTTTAACTGTTATTAATGATGGATGTTGTTCTCTGAGCATATGACTGGCGTGTATTGTTATAAATGTGGGGTCGACAACGTGTGTATAAAATGTCATTAAATTATTCCAAGTGCCAAGGGTATAATATGATTACATTGAAATTGGACCGTGATGACCTAGATTCCTGACCCCGGATCTAGGGGTGTCACAGAAAGCAAAAATAGAGATTCAGTAACTGAGCTGTTGCATACTACCTGAGGAAAGTAACTCTATCTCTTCTTGAAGTTCATGTTCTTGAAACTGTTTATAACCTGTTGATTTAAGTATATATGTATCTTTTTATCCCTATGCTTGTAAACCTACATTTTGATGTACCCAATTTCTATTATCAATCGCTTGTATGATCATACATGTACCCTAAAATAGTATAATTATTTCTAATTGCTTCTCGACCATAATGTATCAAAAAGTCCTTCTTGACGAAACCTAATTGACTTACAGATAAACCGGTCTTTCAATGACCTATATCCATAACTAGTTAACCCTATGTTGACCTTAAAATCTTATAACACTTCATTACGACCTAATCACTGTCATAGGAACTTGTCTACCTTTCTTATTATTTTTAAACTCTATAACTTGGTTAAGTTGCCCTAAGAACTGTAGTGACACACATTATTGACCTTTGACTTTGAGTTTCTTTGTCATTCCTTGATCAATTGTCTTAAAGCCTTTGAGTCTATATCCTCATGAATCAGACTTATAACCCTTATGCCTTTGAGATCCAAATGCTTGGTCAAACCCTTTGACTTCTATCATTGCAAATCAAAAAGTTTTACAAGTTAAAGTGTTTTGGAATTAATAGCTTTTCTAAGCTTTACTATTTTCAAAATAATGTTTTGTAAAAGGTTTAGGACTCTGGTATATGGTTTCTACGGATTCCTAAAGATTGGAGAGGCGTAAAAGATCGAGTGATACCAGTCCAACCATTTTTCTATGTTGTATTATGCTGTAGTTCTGGTGGGACCAGTCCAGCACTTTTATAGGCCAATGTGTGCCTCTTAGGAACCCAAGCTATCCTAATGAAATGATTTAATGTCCAGAGGGACTTCGTATCCGGAATAGGGACTTTACGTGGCTGATCACCCGTATTGTCCGTGTTGTGTGAAACCTCCAATCAAGTTTTAAAAAAAAGGAAGTTGCATTATGTTTTAAATACTGCTAAATGAAATTGGGTTACCATTTGAAATGTCAATTGCTCCCTGTTTTTATCATTATGTATTTTAATTATTTGCTGAGCGTTGGCTTACTCTTATGTTATACTAACCCTTTTTATAGTAACTTGAGATCATGGCACGTACTATTCAGATAGCGAGGAAGCGCACTTCCTATAACTCTACTGTGGTTTCTTTCAAGTTGCCATCCGAGGTAGATGCACAGACAACTCAGTAGAGAGGAGAGGTTTTAGAGTTGGATTGTGAGAACTTGTTGGTGTGGGAACTTTCGAATCAAGGTTTTGTAATAATAATATTTTGAATCTAGTTTGTAATAATAATTAGTTAGACATTGACTTGCTTGTTTCATACCATTACCTGTTAAAGATCCAGGTAAGTAGTGTTGGGGTCAGTCAGCATGCTATATTTATATTTACTTATTTTTATGTTGTATGTATTAGTTTGGTAGTAAATCCCCGATCTAGACCTCAGATTGGGAGGGTGTCGGTTGGTATCAGAGCTGCAGGTTTTGGTCACTGAAATAAGCCAGAATTAGGCATCACTAATAAAAGAAGTAGAAACAACTAGGATCTAAGAGTAATAGATGTTAGGGAGTGATTATAGGTTTAGGTTCTTCCATTTTTCTATAGATTTTATAGGACTAACCTAACATATAATGTTTAAATTCTATGTGTATATATATATATATATATATATATATATATATATATATATTATTAAAGTAGATGGATTTCGACGATGATGCACCCCTACTCCCTTCTTCTGATAGCTCATCTGACGAGTCTGACCCTTCCGAGATCATGTCCGATGCTGATGTTGAGTCTGACCCCGAGGAGATGTCTGAGGAGGAGATCGAGAGTCCACCTGCCCGTACCGACACCCCTACAGTCACTACATAGCCCGTGCCTGTTCCTGTTCCAGCACCAGTCATGACCCCTACTGTCACTGAGCATGGTGAGTCTTCTGTCGGATCTTACTTGGTTACAGAGCCTGTACCCGAGCGCACATATGCCAAAATAGTCCATGACTGTGAGAATCTGGCGGGACAGAACATAGAGCTTAAGGAGCTGATCAAGAAGATGAAGGTGGAGGCCCATCTTTGTATGGACTTGACTACGATTGACTGAAGGGGACGTATTAGGATGCTTGAGGAGGCTGTTAGGCACCATCCGCATTGGGATCCTATTTCCCATGATGCGTTAGCTGAGGACCTTAGGCTTTTTTGTCTGGTTTGTTGGGTGTTGATAGAGCTCCGCGAGACTCGAGGTTCTCGTGACTAGGGATCAGCTGTCATAAGATCGGTTATGTGGGACATCTGTTAGAGCCCACTAGTGTTTAGTTGTTGTTGCTACTGGTTTAGGATGTTTTCCCGTTTTCCTATTACTAGTAGTAAGATATTATGTTGTTTAGACTTTTCTTTATCTCATCTCCGGTTTGTAGAAGGGTGGTCTACTCTTAACTTAAGTTGTATGGATGTTTTTGTTTCTAGTGGTGTGTTTATTTCCATATCCCTGTGTTAATTGTTTTATATACCGTTCTTTCATATCTACTAACCTGTTCATACATTAACCATGTTGTATTATTTTAAACTGTACCGAAATTATATTGACTCAATGGAACCGAACGTCTATTGGTAACAGACGGTTGAAACCTGTTCCCTTTTGTATATATACCTGCATGTTGTTTTCCTGTTGTCTATTTTCTTATTAGAACAATGCCTCCCAGAAGAAACCGTCAAAATACTACTCCAGAAAACCAGAACCCTGACAACCCTATAATGGCCCAAATCTTTCAACTACTACAACAACAAACTGCTGCCTTTATTCAACACTAACAACACCAAGTTGCACAACCTGATGCTACTTTCAAATCTTTCCAAGCCGTGCACCCACCTGGGTTTAAAGGAACTCTAAACCATATAGAAGCTAAGTCATGGCTAATGGATATCGAAAAAGTTTTTACGTTGGTTAGGGTTGAAGAGGGATAGAAAGTGGAAAGAGTAAAGTTCTATGGAGTACTCATTTAATTGGAGTACCTGGAGTACATATACATTTTGCATTTAAAATTTTGCAAACTTTATTATTTTGCAAAGCTTATTACATAAATGCATCGAAAATCTTGAAAATTTTGTATGTTTTGCTAATAAAATATTGCAAAATGAATTATTCTACGAAACACATTTGGGTTGTAAAACATATATTTTCTAATTGCAAAACATAAAGGATTTTCAAGAAGAACATATTGCAAAACATACATGATTTTCAAGATTATCAATGAAATTATGATATTCATATAACAAGGTTTGCAAAATGATAAATTTTAAAATATTTTGAATGTCGAACGTATATGTACTCCAAGCACTCCAATTAAAAGAGTACTTTGCTAGTTTTTATTTGAGATCAGAGGCTAACTTTTGGTGGGAGTCTGTGAAGGCTGAAGAAGGAGAAGTGATTACTTGGCCTAGGTTTGTAGAGTTGTTTAACGAGATATATTTGCCTGGATATTTACAAGATCAGTTGGAGGTTCAACTTTTAGAGTTAAAATAAGAAGGTATGTCTGTGGCTGAGTATGAAGCCAAATTCACTGAATTGTCAAGGTTTGAACCAAATATGTAGGGAATGAAGCTAGTAAGGCTAAGAAATTTCAACATGGATTGAAGCCATAGTTGAGAAGTAGATTTGCTGCTTTTGAGTTAAGAAGTTATACGGTTGTTGTTCAGAAAGCAATGATCATTGAAGGGGAAGTGATTACTTGGCCTAGGTTTGTAGAGTTGTTTAACGAGATATATTTGCCCGGATATTTACAAGATCAGTTGGAGGTTCAACTTTTAGAGTTAAAATAAGAAGGTATGTCTGTGGCTGAGAATGAAGCCAAATTCACTGAATTGTCAAGGTTTGCACCAAATATGTAACGCCCCCAAATCTGAGGTCAAAGATTCAGGTCGTCACATCACCATCCAACCATATCATACCTGTATTAACTGCACAACTCCACAATATATCCTTCCAGACCTCAATCTTAAACACAAACAAGTTAGAGCCTCAAAAACGATAATCAAAAGTGCCACTAAATATTACAATTCATTTGTACAAATCAGAGTCTTACGCAATTCCACTTATACAACTATGCTTGAAGACAAGTCTTACTATTACAGTTGAAAACCTATCCGACTACTCTGTAGTATTTATCAGGAACTAAATCATCTCCGTGGCAAATCTTCTACTCCTCATCTGCTGGTGCGGAGTTAATCGGCCAGATTCTTCCCTTTCTGAAAAGTTTTTATAAAGCAAGAATGAGCTACATAATGCTCAGCAAGTTCACCATTTTGCAAAATAATAATGTGGTTTATTTCGAAAACATTCCCAACTATATGGGTATATATCTCAGATTTCAAAACATAATTGCACAATGTATATGTCCGAGTTTGAATAAAACATCTATACTCACTAAGGAGCTTTAAGAATAACATATGAACCCCTTATAAGGTTCCCATTTAAATATATCTCAAGTTTGAAAATATATATACATATGAGTATATCATTTTCGGCAAAACACTCTACGATTAACATACTGTACAAGGAATACATCATTGCAAAACTCTTTCCTTCAATTAGCTTAGAAGGTTTCTCATACAACACATTTCATTCTTTGAAACAATTGCAAGGGTGCACTAACACGTGCCAATCTTTATAGAAAATCTTGCAGTTCTAGATACTGCACGATGTCAATATTTTCTCATCAAAAACCACACTATCAGCAACTTGGCACTTAGGCCCAAGAAGTAGTGTTTGAGTATTTTTCCAAAGTGGAGGATGGGACTTAAAGAAAACATAAAACCTGACAAGGATTGACGATGATCAGTCGCCACATCCAAGTCCAATAATCCGCGGGTCTTCTCTACCGGTAGAAGGATAGAAACTACATCCGTAACTATCCCTCGGGTGAAAACTACATCCGTAATCACCCTCGATGAAAACTACATCCGTAATCATCCTTCGGCAACACCTGGGCCGGAATAATAAGTGATGGACCGCCTGGCTCACGGCCGCTTACACATCCCGGGAATCGTTCATCAACGGTTCCCACACCTGCCAGAGTCCCTTTTTCTTTTTCTTTTAAAACTTGATTTTGATTGAAAATAGAGTAGTTGAGGTCCGACATCAGTCGACCAATGATTCTTGAAATCATACAAGAAGCAGAATCTGACCGGGGGTTTTCGAAAATGTTTTGAGTTCGAATGAGTTCGAGTTTGAAAATATTAAAGTGTATCTTGGATTAACTTTGTCTTTAAATAATGAACAGTAATTAATAAATAATATTTTAAGATTTAATATTAATAATTAATAAAATAATTATTCGATAAAATAAACTTTTAATCCAAGATAGGGTTTCGAGTATTTACAAAGATATAACAATAGTTATTTGAGTATACGATACCACCCGAATAACCCTTCGGGTTTTCGTAATCTAGATACGATATAATAATATACCGCTCCCCGGTCAATAGTATATACGGACCGCTACGACCTCTATTGCTAGAGTCGTTGTCCGAAGAAAACATTTCAATCTAAGTTCAAGGGGTAAAAGAATACATGTACTTGTTCAATCTCAAGTGTATCAATACTTCGATAAACATAGCATTTGATATAATTTGCAAACTACAAACACAACAGTAAAAGTCCTTGTATATGGATAAGTTTTGAAAAGTAAACTTGCCTTGGTTTGGTTGGGGTGGTCGAGCGTGCGGATTCGAACGATCTATACATAAACAATAATCGTTCGTTAGTACCTTAACAATATCTCTTTAATTACGGGGTTTTAAGGGGTACGAAATTAACTTAACGACTTCGTCGTATGACTCCCTAGCCCCACTATAGGTCCATGTCATCACTCGATTATGCTCGTCACTTACTCGACTTAATTTAGTTACCACGTTCGAATCATAACCACTAACCCTAGAATCATGTTCCACTAATCGACTTTTTCCATTGCGCGAATTTTACTCTAGCATTTTTATAAATCCAAAAATTCATATTTTAATCCAATTCCTTTTGGGTGGTCTTCACCACTGCATTGCTTACATTCTCAAATTTTTCCATGATCCCACATATATTTTAAGGTGTTCAAACAAGGTTCACAAGGGGGTCACTTAGTGCAGTCCATAGTTCAGAAACACAATTCACTCCTCCCGCCATAACTTAAAATCTATACATCACCTAGCCATGAACCTTACATTTCCAGAAACTACATTCAATTATCTTTCCAACAATATATGATAGGACATCAGGGGACAACATTTGGGGGTTCAAAATCGTGCTACAATACAGATCAAAGTTCCTGGACAAAACTCAGCAAGCTCAAACTACTTAGATCAACCATTTTTCATACTTCCATAACATAATCAACACTTAATACACTTAGATCATGGTTCATAACACTCATGGAGATATATATATTAACCATAGTCATAAAAGTCACAATCTCAACATCAAAACTCAAGATCCATGCTATCCAATACATATACATCCAAGATTAGTCCTAAAACACATGGATCTACTACCATACTATATGAACAATACATAACCAAGGGGGTTTGAGATTTTTATACCTTCTTGAGCTCCTAGAGGCCTTGGACAATCTTTACACAACTCAAAAGCACCTTAGATGGCCTCCTACAACACTTACAATGCAAGATCTAAAGGAAAAACAAACTTGGTTACTATTCACCAAAGCTTGAATAATTTGTAACTTGAAATTGGGTGGATAAAATGGAGTGAAATTGCTAGCATACCTTGTCTAGATGATGTAGATGACCTAGGAATTATGGCAAGATTTATGAGTGATGGAAGAGGGGAGGAGAAGAATTTTTCTTCTCTCCTTGGAGCCTTGGCCGAGAGCACACAAAAGGGGGGGGAAGAGAAAAGTTTGTGTTTTGTGTTTGTGTTTGTGTTGGTAAATAATTGATGTTAGGTTATTTAGGTTGGGTGATACATATCACATGTAAGCATAGGTAGTGTACTAGCAAGCATGGCTCATGTACTATGTGTTCCCCCTTTTTAAAAAGTAACCAACTAAATACTATTCATCTTCCAATGGCCAACTAGCTTGTTTGATTTCTAACCACTTGGTTCCATGGGCTTGCATGCAATACTACTCCTTGTATTATTATTCTTCCACCAATGCTTATTATTTAATCTTTAATTCGTATCGTATCTTAATTATTCTCTCGTAATAATATTTCGTCGCGTAGAGATTTCCCCTATAATTCCTTAAGTACTTATTGTGTAAATTCCTCGAATGTCCATAATTCCTCGTCACAATTCTTAATAAATCCTTTAATACTCTAACCATTCTCAAATCCCAAGTTTTGTAAATATTACTAACAATAAGGCTCCTGCCTTCACAATCTTCCTTTTTATCTTACATAATAAATGCAACAACGTAGTTTCTCGGACAATCAATTCTATTAATCAACAGGGATGACTAGAAAGGTTCCATTATGACAATGTCACAAGATATTAAATAAAAGGAGATATTACCAAAAATTAGGGTTCTTACAGCCTCCCCTCCTTAAAAGGATTCCGTCCCGGAATCAGGTTGAAAACAGTTGGGGGTGCTTTTCACGCATCGCGCTCTCTAGTTCCCATGTTGATTATTCGACATTCTGATTCCTCCACAAAACTCTCACTAATTTGACAACCTTGTTCCTCAGCACCTGTTCCTTTCTATCCATGATTTCTATGGGTTGCTCGACATATGTTAAGTCTGGTTGCAGATCCACTTGATCATGTTCTATCACATGTCGGAAGTCGGTATGGTATGGTCGTAGCATGGACACATGGAACACATTATGTACTTGCTGTAATCTCGGGGGTAAAGCCAATTCATAGGCTAACTTTCCAACTCGTCTCAAGATCTCATAAGGTCTAATAAACCTTGGGCTTAGCTTCCCCTTCTTACCAATCTCATCAATCCCTTCCACGGTGATACCTTCAACATCACAAACTGTCCTACCTCATATTCCTTGTCTTTGCGGGTCTGGTCCGCATACTTCTTCTGTCTGTCTTGGGCCGCTACCAGCCGTCCTCTTATGAGCTCGATAGTTTCTCTTGTCTATTGGACCAGTTCAGGCCCTAAAATCTTCCGCTCTCCAACTTCTTCCCAACACAAGGGAGACCGACATCTTCGTCCGTATAAAGCTTCATATAGGGGCATGCCTATACTTGCATGGTAACTGTTGTTGTAGGAAAATTCGATCAACGGCAAGTGGTCATCCCAACTTCCCTTAAAATCAATGGCACATACCCTCAACATGTCCTCTATGGTCTGGATGGTTCTCTCGCTCTGTCCGTCTGATTGGGGGTGGTATGCAGTACTCATGTTTAACTTGGTCCCCACACAATCCCGAAAACTCCTCCAGAACCTGGAGTTGAACTTTGGATCTCTCCCGGATGCAATGCTCACAGGAACCCCATGCCTTACCACGATCTCCTTAGATATCTCATAAAATTTGACCATTCGAAATATTGGGTTTCGTAAAAAGCTAATGACTTTTACATACACCCGTCTGTACCGTAAAGACGTAATATCAATTAGAAATCTTCATTTAATAACTCGTACATATCGTGATTGCAAAAATTTCTCATCCACCCATAAAATTACTATTCGTCCAGGTTTCAAATATTCCCGAAAGTTAGGGTTAAGGCAGTTTCCTCTCCTTAAAAGGATTCTATCTTAAGAACCTAAGGATAATAGTTGTGGATACAATTCCAACCTTACCTTTTTCCAACTCTCAGGTTGACACTTCGACCCTATTGTTCTCTCCCTTCGTCTCACCAACGCCTTAATGTTGTTCGTCAACGCATACTCTCCTCGACCTGTATTCCTTATCGGTTGTTCTATGATTAAAATTCCTATCCCACTACCCACACGTTCCTCTTCTACCTTGTTCATAGTATCCGTGTTGAGCCCTTGTATCGTTGGCCCGTGAATGCTTTGTGGTCGTGTTTTGTAATCTGAGACAACGTCAATACGCACGGTATTCCTCATATTCCTTCGCTTGATTAGCAGGCACGCGTTGCCTCCCGTCAGCCCTTACCACTTGCTGTGGATACTGTATTGTCTTCGGCATACGTCGAACCAGTTCAGCTACTATATCCCCCGTTCATTGACTTCTTCGTAATGCAAGAAAAGTGAAGCTTCTTCGTTCGCGGTATGCTTTACAAGAGACGTCCTTACGTTCGCATGGTGATGATCGTGATAACAACATTCATTCATGGATAAGTTTTTATTCCCGACTGCCCCGTGAAGCCTAAGGCACGACGCTAAATATAATTCGATCGTCTGGACAATTCTTCTTCCCTGTCCGTCAACCACAGATCAAATTAACACATACGCTCAATCTCTTTGTTAAATATACCTGAAAGCACCTTCAACATTCGAAGTTTAACCCTAAGTCTTTATCTGATGTAATCGCTGCAGAAGTTTTATATGCACCTTTATCTCTTCCGTATAATACTTGATAATCTTCTCAATAAAAAGTCTC
The DNA here is from genome assembly GCA_036435485.1 of Saposhnikovia divaricata. NCBI lineage: Eukaryota > Viridiplantae > Streptophyta > Magnoliopsida > Apiales > Apiaceae > Saposhnikovia > Saposhnikovia divaricata. The sequence continues at coordinate 127,072,468 of CM071594.1, read as the reverse complement.
TCGTAGGTAAATCACTTGGTCCAACAATTATAACTCAGCTAGGGCCATCTCTTGGCTCGGTCTTTGGCGACCCACTTATGACATTCACGATAATTCTGTCCACATTCAATATTTTCTACAGGCGGAATTAGTCAACTAGCTCTCTATCATTCTGCTTTTGGCATGTCGCGTTTGTACTTGATAGTTTGCCAATACCATTCTCCATATCCGTTTGCCAAACATTCTCTTAATTCTCTATACATCTTTTTCCTTCCCCATAATTTAGTCATTTTCCTCTAACATTATTCTTTATTGTATATACTCTATTTTCTTGGCCAATACTGACTGAATTCCAATTTTGAATAATCCCCTCTATAGGTATCGGCCACCACACTGGCCTTTCCTGGGAAATAACAAATTTCCCCATTATACTCCCTGCTCCCTTTCGTCACCTTCTCTTTCTTATGTTTAGTTCTAATATGAAGATATACTTATGGCACTTGTGGAGAAATTTTCACATTTTTTCTCATAAGGTTAACGTCTCAGTTTTTTTTTTTAGGCGTGAATGCCATCATGACTAATCCCAGACTCACGGTTAGTGCTATCTCATAACCTTTATGTTGTTTTAGAAGTATAGGCTATCATCCTTTTTCTACTGCATCAGCACACCTCTCAAACTCCCGAAAGACGCATCATCGTGACTCTCAAAGTCCTCTTTTTACCATCAAGTATAGCTAACAACGAGGTTGTTGCTAATATCTCATTTCATCCCAAAACTTTGTTCATTAATCCATAAATGCTTCTGACTCATTAGTCCATTCAACGATACTACCACAATTTTATAACGTTTATATTAGTGTGAAATACCAACTTTGGCACCGTACATAGGTCGATCTTGAGTTGGTAAAACCTTCTCTTCAACCTTATCTTTGAAAAACAACTACTCATTTTAACTAGTCAACAATTCCTCCATTTCCGATAAGGGTATCAGTTCTCGATGGTATATGTAAGATGTCATACGCTCGTCCTCCTTCACAACTGGCGCTAATCAGCCTGAGGCCTGCATGCTACTGCGATTCCCAATAAACTTGATTAGGTGGTAATCTCGAAGGATCATTGTCATATATCCATGCATCCATTTGCTATTAGGGGCCTGTTAAACTTTATGTCTCTCTATGTGCATCAATCCCTTTAAGCTAAATGAAGCTTCACATTCTTGCCACGATATTTCTTCGTTTCTTGTCCATCTCACTTCCAGGTAGTTTCCTCTAAGGATATGTTTTACATCGCAATCGATTTGCATTTCTTGGATCAGGAAAAAGGCTTGGTAACTCCAGAATTCATTAATATAACCTCTGACAACGGTTGGTAGGAGCGTGCTCCCAACCACCTCATCATTTCTTATAACTTTCCCCACACCAATATTAAAGGTCTTGTGGTATTCCCTGACATGTTATCTCTACTTCAATAATTACTCGGCATAATGCTCTGGCTGCACAATTACAACATTTGGTTTTTGATCTCATATTGGTGTAACGGTTCACAATTGTACCTCCCGTTTACCTTAGAGTAATCACTTTGAAAGGAATGGTTTCAAAATAACAAGGTCCAATAGATAATCTCAATAAGAATTCCACATTGGATGTTCCAAGAATGTTGGTGATTCCAAATACTAGGAGTCTCGATTTTTTTTGGAGATGTAAGGATGGACAGAAAGAATACAACAAGGTTTATTCCTTCCCGTCCTGATAATTCTGTAATATGACATCATAGAGAATGTTGCACAAGGGCAATGATTGTTGGGTACAAAAGTCATAAAGACGGTCTTTATACAATTCTTACATCGGGTGGATACTTTTCCTCCTGAATAATGAGAGGAAATCTAAAGTCGCATTGATGAAGGTCAGCCAATAGAAAGCAATTCTACTCCATGACAATTAAAGAATGAAGTAGTTTGTCACTCAAGTAATCAATGGTTTCAAATGAATTCTCATTGTATGAAATGAAAGAATAAAATATTCAAGTGATATAAAGTCTGATATGAAGATGGGTAAGAGTTCAAGTCGAGTGGGCGACCCACTAGGTCTCAATCAAGTTATTCGTCCAAACTTTCCTCATCATACTTTACCACATGCAAAATGTAAGAACCCCAAATTTTGGATATAATTAAAACTTTTTATTAAGTAATGATAAAATGAGGAACAATGATTCCGACAACAAGGTCACCAGCTCTAATGAATGGTGGTTTCAAAGAACAATGATTGTAATGAATGGATATTGCTTTGGACAATGATCCTGATGCATTGGTATATTGTCAGAATAGAGTAATTCGATGGTTGAGGACCTAGATAAGAATAATCTACCATCCAGGAAGGAGCTAATGGATCCTTGAAGGGAAATGAGTACGTGCATAGTATTTCCCGTACGTGCATAGTGTTTCCTGTACGTGCATAGTAATTTGGTGGATGAATAGTGATTTTGTAAGTTGGAAAACTTTTCACTCCACCCTATGTACGGGACGTGATATGGATGTTTCGAAGTCATATTAGTAATACGCGGAGGAAATAAGTGAATGCAGAGACGATCGGAATTCAGAAATTCCAAATTCTTTTCGGTATAATATTTGACCGGACAGTGGATTAAATATTATTATAATCCAAGAATTTAGATATTAACTTTGAGGATTTGATATTTTGGGATGTTATTATATTTGATTTAAGAATGAAGGTAGGAAACCACTGAGGAGTGGTTATGGCTATAATGTAATAATTGATATTTGGAAAGAATGAATGGAATTCGACTTTATTATTTCTATATCTTGAAGAATGCTAAAGGGTAACAACATTGGTAAGAATAATCTATCTTGTAAGGGAATAAGATATGGCAATTTCAAGGAGGAGAATATTCTCATGTCATCCAGATCGGTAACGATTAATCCAGTAGTTCCGTAAAAAGGATAAGGAACGATCGAAAGAGAATACGGACAATTGTACCACCCTAAGAGAACAAGTAAAGAATACAGAATGAATAGTGTTTTGGTGGGAGTATATAATAATATGAGACGACACTATATAGAAGCATTCGGAACGGATTTCCGAGTTCGTATTAGTGATCCAAGGGGAAAATAAGTGTATGTAAAAGCTGTCGGATTCTGAAAAACCGCACTTTTATTTTCTCCGAGAGTTCCCTGGACACTGAGAGCCTTAAGTATTTAACGAATGGATTTAAGGAATATAAATTGGAAAGTTAGAATGAAAAATGGAGAATAAAAGTATTAATATTAAAAAGGATTCCCGGTAAACCCTAATTAGAAATCCGTGAAATATTCCTACGAACGATCAATCGAAACGGGCAATAACCGGACACAGAAACAAGCAGAGGAAACAAGAGTCTGGTGCAAGCTACTAGTATAAAATATCTAGTAACCAAACTAGAATCAAGGAACTAGCACCCTAGAGAATGCAACTAAGTACTTAGCAAGGCAACCATGTAGTTAGGCTAAAACCACCACATTTTCAACACTTGTCATGGTATTTCCTCATCCAACACCTCAACACTTTAATAAAGTGAATTTATACAAGATATTATCTTGATAATAGATGAGAATGGATGAGATTAAAACAAAATAAACCAAGCAACTCTCCCCCCCCCCCCTTGAAAATTCCATTCGGCCATGCCCTTAATTCCAAAATCAAAACCCCTCTTCCCACCATCTCTTGATCTTGTAAAAATTATGGTGAGTCTTAAATTTCCTAAAAGTGATCCCCTAAAAATTTCAAAGCCAAACTCTCTTGTTTCCATTTTCAAAGAAATCATCAAAGACTAGGGTGAATAGTGATTTTCAAGAACAACTCTTGATTTTCTTGATTTCTAGGATGATCTAAGCTTGGTTATGGGTATACAAGGACTATGCAAAGCTTAGCAAGGTCTTTACACACTCCAAGTAAGGTATAAAGCTCTTGAAACCCTAACCCTTGTTTGAGATTTAAGCATGTTTATGATAGTTATAACTTAGTTATGGAAATGTTAAGATTATAAGCAGGATTATGTATGGATTTTGGATTAATGATGTAAATAGCTAGATGAACGGAAAGGCATTGCTTGGCCTCAGTTCATGTATATAAGTCATGTATATGTTGTTTGGGTTGGATACTATGTTTATGGGAAGATTCGAAATTGGTAGATATTCGATTTACAGCCATTATAATGCCCGATTTTGCAATACCATGTTTTGTATGCCATTTTCCATGTCGAACCCCTACTGTCCAGAGACCTTATCTGACATGATAGGATAGGTAATGTTCTAAGCTTCGTTTTGATATAAAGATCACATGAAACGGACTTACGGTTTAGGATTTATGACCAAATTACTAAAAGTAGTTCGAATCCGTAAACGAAAGTTCGTAACTGTAATTGAACCATCGTAAACTATGTAACGTCATGGAGAATCTTGGTAAATAAATACTAGAGGTAAAAAGGAAGGCGTGAAAGAAAACCGTATGTCAAAAGGATCATTTTTCGATTTATTAAAAATGTTTGAGTCGAGGTTAAACGCGAACGAACCCCTAAAAGACGACTCTTTTATAACTTCGGTAAAACACTTAGAAAACGGGCGATAGAACTCGGAGTATAGTATTGGTTCGTAACGATCGACTTTAGAACTCATATGACTTAAGTATGTCCCAAGTATAAGTACAATGACATGTCGTATTAACGAACGAATGTCGGGTCGGATCAGTGATAAAAGTAATCCACTAAAAGGGGTATAACGAGATAACTCGAGAACGTGTTTCGAATTAAGTATAACTTAACTTTTAATATGTTAAGTGATTAATCCCGAATGCCTTGGCTATTTATAGATCACCAAGCTGAACCGGGACCCGCTACCACTACCCCTTACCGTACTCGACTACCAGGCAAGTTTCAATTCCCTTCTTTTAGGCTGTTGTTGTGATTGAATAAATATATATATTTGATTGCTGATATACATGTGCCATTGCATGCATGCCTACTTTCAAGTTGAATTGATATACTTGTTCCCTGAATGTTATTGTTGGCTTATAAGCTAGATAGTTATGTATCAGTTATAAGCCGGTTATTGTAAGACCCTCATAGAAGGGCGTATACATCTTATTAATCAAATATAGACCGGGAGTCCATATTCCTTGATATATCGAGATTACCTCGGAGGAAAATATTTAAGTAAATATTTTCTATTATTTGGGCGACGAATATTATTTGAATATTCGTTCGAGACTAATTATTTTAACAATCCTTACTTCAAATAATTATTTGAACGTAACTATTCAGCGAATAATATTTCTCAATATTCATTCAGAGTCGAATTGATTATCGATTATTATTTCGAATACTCTTCTAAAGATGAGACTACTAAATGAATATTATTTGGACATTCATTTAGAATATTATTTTATTAAATAAATATTACTTTTGAAAATTCATTTAAGATATGAAGTACTTGATGAATATTATCTTCAATATTCATCTGAAACTTGATTTATTTATCGAATATTATATCGAATATTCCTTTAAAGCTTGGATTACTAAATGAATATTACTTGATATTCATTTAGAATATTATTCATTAAATGAATATTACTTTATCAATATTCATTTAAATTCCTAATTAATTATGAATATTATTTTGAATATTCATCCAGGGTTCTATTTAATCATCGATTATTATTTTAAATATTTTAAATATTTCTTTCAGGACTTATTAAGTAATGAATATTATTTTGAATATTCATTTGATTATTTAATTATGCAATAAATATTCTCTCGATATTTCTTCAAGAATTATTTGGTAAATACTCTGATTAAAGATATTCTTTCATATTCCTAAATAATCTGTAAAATATTTTAAATTCAATAAATATTCTCTGGATATTTATTCCATACTTAGAATAACCTCGATAAGGTTTATCTTCTTCGATTATTACAGAAAATATCTCAGAGTCATATTATTATTAATCTTATATCAAGAAAAGTTCTCAGACATCATTCTTCTTTGAGTCTATCCCCTTAATAATAAGGGAACCTTACTTGGAAAATGTTATTTATCTTGTCGACTTCCCGGTCATAATGTATTCCCTTCACCCGCAACTCGGGTGCTGTTGACTTATTAAGTCGTTGCTTACCTTCTCATCTTTCGAGGGGTAAGATTACCGGAACAAGTTGATATCCGTTACCAAGTAATAGCTTGGGAGTTATTGGTAAATTTTCCTTTCCAACTAGATACGACTACTTTGTGGAGTCTTATCAACAAGTATTATACTTGGGGAAAGGGGGACGAACGTTACATTCAGAATCATGAATTCTATTTGAACTAGGAGTCGTGTAAGAGGCCGAGTAGCGCCGGTCCATCCCCTTTGGCCCAACCGTTGGCCGGGGAGAGCTAGTAAGGCGGTATACAAGTAAAGCCGTCAGTTCTTCCTTCTACCGGTAGTAAATCTAAATTGAGCTGTACGATCTCGACTGATCATCAAGATTGGAACAGCGGGCGCGGTGAATACTCCATCATTGGTTCATCATCCAAATTTATTTATTTCCTGTAACATGATTACTGTTGGCAGATTTGGAAAAGGGTCATAACTGGAATTGCAACCTTTTCTTGCAAGTTCCTCTTCTTAATAACAATAAGAATATCTCGCTTACTTTGATGTAGCAGATATTTCTACAAACAAATACTTTAAGTTACCTTGTAACTTCATCATTCATATTATACTGGCATCATTTCCGTAAATGCATGGCATATGGTTTGAAAGATACTTTTGAACTGTTATACATTATCGTTCAGTTATATATTATTGTTGGTGGGATATTGCTCACCCTTGCTTTATTATTATATCACAACAACAGCTAGACCAGATGACTCGCACAAGGCGCACTCGACGCGGGCGAGGACGATGAGACTACCAGAGCTGAAGAAGAAGCTATTGGTAGGGTACATTTATTCTTTCAGTACCAAGTATATGATCTAGTATGACTTATGTAAATGGATGGCAAAGAGTATGTATTTATATTGAAATTCTTTTGGATTGTAAGAACTCATAATGTGATTAATAAAAATTTTATTGTTATTCTGATTTCATCTCTGGGACTATAACGGGTGTGTTTTATATCGTTGTGTTGGGTTATAGAGAAGTAATTTATTTTATGTTAAGGAAAGTTCAATTGTTGTGGACAGAATTGGAAACCGTAACCACCGGATCCCGGACCCCGGATCTGGGGGTGTTAAAGAAGTGGTATCAGAGCGTACGTTATAAACCCCAGAGATGAGGTGACGTTAAAACAATAAATTCAATAAGATAATAAGAACTCTTGCCAAGTTCATAGTCGGACTACTTAATGTAGTGATGACATATAAAGCCCTTATGGGAACTCGTAAGTATAATGATAGTAACTTAGCTCGATATCGTATCGACGAGTAAGGCGACTGACCTTGAGGCATACGAGCAACAGCGCGATGATGCTTTATATGCTGAAGATCAGCGGGTAATTCGATGGAGTACCCTACTGGAGACCCGGAAGAGGTTCCAGCAGATAAGGAAAATCCTGTTAGGATAAGGAGCTTACCCATGGGTAATGAGGGTCGCAGCCAGAATGACTGTGATGATTAAGATATGGTGCTTAGAAAAGTGAGTATAAAGAACCGAGATATTATTAAGAGATCTGAAGATGCATGTTGAATTCATAGCCGGACTACCAGATGTAGTACCAGCAAGAAAGAAGGATTGGAAGAATTACTTCAGATCTTATACGGAAATAGATGAGAATCCTTAGAGATTTTCATCTTAATAAAGAAAGAGCTAGAGGGATGTATGATTATCAAAGACATCGATTTAGGGCAAGGAGCAGAGTCCCTAGGTATAGTTGAGAAGGAGGCAGTAAGTGCCATATCATTTGATAAATGAATTAGTATGAATATGGTCAGTAATAATTCACCATGAGAAGGCAGGTGTCGTAGGTTGTAAATTATGGAACCAAATTGAGGTTAATAAGGTGGTTTTATTAAGGAAAATGTTCATTTTATGAATGAATTATTTAGAAAGTAAAGACGTTGGGAAGTGATAGCATGATTGGGTAAAGTTATATAAGGAAGTAGTAAGCAAGACAATGATCTCAGAACCTACCGGAAAATAAGACCAGTGAGTCAAGATGAACTCGTAATGAGACTACTGCCAGAGACTGAGTATAGAGTTAATTCAACTCAGTTAAATGATGAACCAGAAACGTTAGATGCATGTGATTCAGAGGAATATTAAATTCCTTCTTCTCTTTGAATGGATTATAGTAGATACCTTAAGTTTACTCCGACACGGAATTATAATAGATCAAGTAATACGATCAGCAGTTAAAGAGAAAAATGTGAGAAAATCTTCCTGGAGCTAAAAGGTGAAATTGGTAATGACCAAGAGCTGCCATTGCTTAATGGAAAAAGGAGACTTTGTGCTTCCAATGACGCTTCGCATGAAGGGTTAGGTAGACCGACATTTGGTAGTATTGAATATCAGGACGTTGTGACAGGTTTCAGTTTGAAACTATTGATTCCCTTCTAAGGGATGGATATAATTGATTCCTCTCCAGTGGGTAAACTTCCAATCCGATGATGATTATTTCGTTAACTATGACTGCTTATGATTCCACCTGCTTGGAGGTTCATAGAACTATTCTTCAGGTTTCGAAACTGGTGTCCTTAATGTTACCAGTAGGTGGGTAGATTGATCAAAATTTCCCTGAGTCTGGAAAGGAATTCTGTGAATTTTGGCAAACCTTGTCTTTCTGATTATCAGAGAATGTCATGGAAGAGAGTAAAAATTGGAGCAAACCCTGTGATTTAGGTAAGGATGCTGTAAAATGGGTTAGTAAACGGACCCTGAGCATTACAATCGACGGTAGTGATAAAATGATGAAGTGAGATTGGACGAAAATAGGAAATGTAAGTAAGAAACCAGCCGGACTGAGAAATTCCAGGGTCGACTTAAATGAAAAGGCTGTTATGCCAGGAATGGTAAGCTTGTGTGGCACGCAGGATTGATAAGAATAGTTGAAAAGATAAAAGTGGAGGAAAGGTGACCGGAGACGGTGCCGAGTAGTCGATTAAGACTTATATGGAGTAAAGTTTTGGAAAGGTAGAAAGGTATCAAAGAAGAAGGCACTATGTCGGCAATTGCTAGAAAAGTAATGCTATTAGCCAACCCCTAAAATCATATATTTTTATGTGTGGCCAGTTGAGGCCAAGTCACAACGGACTATAAAGTGACTAGACCAGCAATGAAAAGACAAAGCAGGGTTGCTTCTAAGAAAGCACTGACTGCAAGGGCTTCTGATATAAAGGAAACATTAATGAGATCGTTTGAATCTTCTGCCGAACAACCCATGTTTTGATTGGGAATTCACTAGACCTTTTTGGGATGGGGTCACCCGTACTAAAGTGACTCATGTGTATATGGTTGTCCAAGATTTCGAGTAAAATGGAAGTATAGTGACTTGAGATGTATGATGTTAGGGTATCATGAATACCATGAATATATTATGACGGAGGAAAGTAAACAATGAAGGTATATGAAGAGGGTATAGAAAAGGTCAGAAATTGAACAGTATGCTGTAGGAATTTTGTCTGAGGCAAGTACCTTTGCGAAGAACGATAAGCACTAAGAGATTCACGTTGAACTCGACCAATATCTTCCAGAACATCCTTGCTACCATTAACAAGTTCGGTAAGAGAAGAGATTGGCATACGTTGCCTTTTTGGAAGGCCAAATAGGCTGACAACTATCTGAAAGAAGAGGGTGGCATTAAACCACCGATCGATTATCAAATGAGAATGATTGAAAAGAGACCTTTATTAAGGATACATGATCTGATTGCCAATTATAAGATGCAAGAATTCCTTGGCAGTTGAATTAAGGATAGGATATCCATAAATTAAGACAAACCCTGGGGAATGCACAAGGGGTGGCATTAACCCTAATAACGACATTATGACTTCAGATGATATGAGCTGGACTTGCTAAGGCAACAATGACCGGTAAGAATTATTAAAAAGAGTTCTGGAAAGAACATAGATAGAATTATTAGAGTATTGATCAATGACATTTTGATATACCCGGTACCCAGAAAATACCGGAGGAATGATAAGGATGGCCTACGAAACCTTACAAGGAAAAAGGGTAATATTCCGAACTTCAAAAATGGAAGTTTGGTAAGGAATGTATGACATCATAACAATAATGCCAGATGAGGCATGTATGAAACCCTGAGGAAGTATGGGTTGAACCTATAAAGGTTGAGATTATCCTAAGATAAAGAAAGAACTAAGAAAAGAAGTATCCTAAGCAGGATTGGGAATGAACGTGATAAAGTTCCCACGGGTAGGTGGAAGCAATGACTTATGGAAATGACTGATAGTTATATTTTCTCCTTCAGCAGAGCTTAAGGGAGAATGCTTTAACCCAACAGTGATGGGAATGAGGTAGAAAAACTTGAGCTGGAATGTACCCAGAAAACATGGGTTACAAGAAATCATTATCATCAAGAAAGGCCAATGAGGTGGCCGACAATCTAAGTATAAAGGAATAATTACAAATGTTCATACCGAAGAAACAGGATGATATTTGGAAGGACCTTGAAGGTCATATCGGAATGGAGGTATTTACATTCCTTCTGATGACTGTGCAAGAATTAACAGTAATAATAGTTTAAGTAAAGATTCGATTCCTGATGGAGTCTTAAGCATATTACGTACCTTAGAAGGTCCCGTTTTGAGGCAAACCAGGACCATGGTACAAAATTGATGAAGTAAACCATTAAGTTTCCAGTCTTTTATGGAAGATGCATAAGTGATAGTTTCATCAACCGGACCTAGCTGCGATGCTTGAAAATCTTCTGCAATTCTATCTGCTTCACGTTATATCTACATCAAGTTCAGGAAGTGTTCTTTATGGATAAGGAATAATGATTACTTTGTCTCCCTAAGGGATTTGAAACCCGTAGGGTTAGCTATTAACGCACTACGTAAACAACAAGCGATGGTGATTCTTCTAAGAAAGGAGATGACAACGTAAAGATAAAGAAAGTGCTGCTATTGATAAGCTAAATGGCATGTTGATGAATGACAAGCAAGTTTGTGTTAGTGTACTTCTGCACAAACCAGATAGAGAATATGAGGTTGATAATTCGTGATGCCAAACGTATTCCCGTAGAAAGAATTAATGAGACTTGGAGGGAAGGGCGGTTGAGCCCAAGACTTATTGGGCCACTTGAGAGTTTAAAGTGTTCGGACGGCGGTATTCGAGCCAGCCTTACCCCCAAAATTATAGCACGGTCATAACGGGTTTTCATGTGGCCAGGCTACGCCAGTAAAATGCAGATGTTCAACAGATGATAGGAGTACGAGCATGTAGATATACGACCTGGTCTGACTTACGAAAGACAACCTGTGGAAAACCACGGATAGAAAAGAACAAGTAATGAGAAACAAGGTTGGCAGAAGTAGATTATATGAATCTAAGTTAAAGAAATCGGGCCAGATTCATTTCGGAAAGTTTAAATTGAAATAACGTGATGATTATAGAATAAATAAGACGGAATACCGATAAGGAGGTACCAAGTGCAAAAAGGTGTCTCAATAAAGAAGTGAAGGTGAAAGTAAATAATAGAAATGAGTAAGAATCAGCTAATAAGAAGGATGTGATTGATAAAGAAAAGGCTGGGGAAGCAACTATGGAATGAGAAGCAAGGAATGTTATGAATGGGTTTTCTAATGAATTCTCAGGATGACAACCTGATAGTGTCAATATTATAGTTATGAAAAAGCTAGTAACATGATATGGGATGTCAGTAATAATGATGTCAAGTGAGAAATCTAAGATTTAACCTGAAAGGTTGAAGGATTTCCCGAATGTGAGTATCGCTAAGATTGAACAAGAGTATTTGTCCATAGAATAATGGACAAAGCAGCAAGATATGTTGACACGTGAGATTGCGATCAAATAGTATTGGATATAATTATGATTAATTTCTTCTTTGATAAACCTCTATAGTTCAGAGGTAAATTCTGAGTATGATATTCTACAATCATGAAAGCTTTCTATAATCCTTTAGAACTCTTTTCTCTTCTTCTCTCTTATTCATCTTCTTTATGAATTGAGAAGAACAACCCTTTTAGGAGGGGAGGTACTGCTACGTGACTATCTGTCTATGTGATAGAAGTCTAAGTGGAATGCCATGACTTGTTTAATTGCTTGTCAAGTACTAAAGGCTGGCCCCCTTCTGTACTAACTATGCAATATAACAAATGTTCAATTGATCATAGTGATCTCTCAATAAATCTTTCCACTTCTCTATATTGATCGAGATTGCGAAGATTAAAGCGATTAGGAAATGCACAGTACGAGCGAGGTTACCTCCGAATCGTAGGGTGATAGTGATACCAATGTTAATGCAGGTATCAATAAGGATAAGACTGAGTAAGAGTATAACCCGGATAGTGAGTTGTACGAAAAGTAGCAACGTTGATGTAAAAAGGATAAAGTATGAATTGTAGCACTAGAAGGTGTGCTGAGGAAGGGTAGAACGACTAAGAATTGACCGGGAAGCTAAAGAGTGAACGGCAGGCAAACGACTCTTTGCTTCCTACCTGATTCCGGGACGGAATCCTTTTAAGGAGGGGAGACTGTAAGAACCCCAAATTTTGGATATAATTAAAACTTTTTATTAAGTAATGATAAAATGAGGAACAATGATTCCGACAACAAGGTCACCAGCTCTAATGAATGGTGGTTTCAAAGAACAATGATTGTAATGAATGGATATTGCTTTGGACAATGATCCTGATGCATTGGTATATTGTCAGAATAGAGTAATCTGATGGTTGAGGACCTAGATAAGAATAATCTACCATCCAGGAAGGAGCTAAGGGATCCTTGAAGGGAAATGAGTACGTGCATAGTATTTCCCGTACGTGCATAGTGTTTCCTGTACGTGCATAGTAATTTGGTGGATGAATAGTGATTTTGTAAGTTGGAAAACTTTTCACTCCACCCTATGTACGGGACGTGATATGGATGTTTCGAAGTCATATTAGTAATACGCGGAGGAAATAAGTGAATGCAGAGACGATCGGAATTCAGAAATTCCAAATTCTTTTCGGTATAATATTTGACCGGACAGTGGATTAAATATTATTATAATCCAAGAATTGAGATATTAACTTTGAGGATTTGATATTTTGGGATGTTATTATATTTGATTTAAGAATGAAGGTAGGAAACCACTGAGGAGTGGTTATGGCTACAATGTAATAATTGATATTTGGAAAGAATGAATGGAATTCGACTTTATTATTTCTATGTTTTGAAGAATGCTAAAGGGTAACAACATAGGTAAGAATAATCTATCTTCTAAGGGAATAAGATATGGCAATTTCAAGCAGGAGAATATTCTCATGTCATCCAGATCGGTAACGATTAATCCAGTAGTTCCGTAAAAAGGTTAAGGAACGATCGAAAGAGATCAGGGACAATTGTACAACCCTAAGAGAATAAGTAAAGAATTAAGAATGAATAGTGTTTTTGGTGGAAATGAGAATATTATGAGATGACACTATATAGAAGTATTCGGAACGGATTTCCGAGTTCGTATTAGTGATCCAGGGGAAAAATAAGTGTATGTAAAAGCTGTCGGATTCTGAAATATAGCACTTTTATTTTCCCTGAGATTTCTCTGGACACTGAAAGACTTAAGGAATTATTAAAGGGATTTAAGGAAAATAGGTTCAAGAATTATGAAAAAGAATTGAGAATGATGGTGTAAATATTATTACGATTTCCGGTAAAACCCTAACTAATAACGAATGAGTTATTCCTCCGAATGATCAATGAATTGAGCAATAACCGGATAAAGAAACAAGTAGAGAGCCATGATACAAGCATGTGCAAGTGGATGGGATCAAGTAACTAAGTAGTTACAAGAGTAACTAGCTCACTTGGAGAAACAAACCAAGTACTTAGCTAAATCTTATCATCCACACTTTCAAACACCAACACTTGGCTAGATGATGCATGCAATGACATGGGCACTTTATTAAAGCCACTTTATGCTAGATATTTTCATAATAATGCAAATTAGATTGGATGAGAGCAAAGGAACCAAGCAAAAACTCTCTCCCCCTTGCAAGAAAGTCCCATTCGACTTTCCTCTTAATTCAAGAAACAAAATCATCCTTCCCCCCATTGTTTGATCTCCAAAAATTTATCATAGATCCTATATTTCATAAAAATGATACCCTATAAATCTTAGTCCCAAACACCACTTTTTCCATTTTCAAAAAAATCAAGAAAGTGGAGGATGAATAGTAACCTCAAGAACAAAATTCTTGAATCTTGATTTCGGTTGATGATCCAAGCTTCATAGAGGCTATACAAGGACTATACAAGGCTTACTAAGTGCATAAACACCTCAAGGAAGGTATAACACACTTGAAACCCTAGGCCATACTTTGAGTTTAATGATGATCTTGTTGAGTTTTAGATTAGTATGATTATGGTGATGATTAAAGCATGCTTATGTAGTGATTTGTTGATATAGGAGGATAAATAGTTTAGATGAACGGAAAGACATTTCTTGGCCTTAGTTCATGGTTAAATAATATGTATATGTTGTTTGGAGTGGAAACTATGATTATTGGAAAGTTTGGAATTTGGAAATATTCGATTTATAGCCGTCATAGTGCCCGATTTTCGATAATCTTTAAAAACCATGCATCACAGTAGCTTGAACTCACTGTCCAGGGTTGTATTCTGCCATGATAAGATATACAATGTTCCAAGCTTCGTTTTGATATAAAGAACGTGTGAAACGGACTTACGGTTTAGGGGTTATGGCCGATATACTAAAAGTAGTTCGAAACCGTAAACGAGAATTCGTAACTGAAATTGAACCCTCGTAAATTACGTAAGTCAGTGGTGAATCTTGGTAATTAAATACTAGAGGTAAAAAAGAAGGTATGAGAGAAAACCACATATCAAACGGATTGTTTTCCGATTTTATAAAAATGTGGGAATCGAAGTTAAACGCGGACGAACCCCTAAAAAAACCCGCTTGGTAATAACTTTGGTAAAACACTTAGAAAACGAATGATAAAACTCGAGGTATAATCTTGGTTCGTAATCTATCGACTTTAGAACTTATACGACTTAAGTATATACCGAGTGTGGGTATGATGACATGTCGTAATAACGAACAAATGTCGGATCGTAGCGGTAATAAAAAGAGTTACACTAAAAGGTGTATAACGGGATAATTCGAAAACGTGTTTCGATTTAAGTGAAGTTATACTTAGACTTTTAAAACGTGTTAAGTGGTTAATCTCGAATGTTCTGATTGTTTATAGATCATCGAGCAGACCCAGGACACGCTATCTCCACCCACACCCGATTACCAGGCAAGTGTTCAAAACTTTGAACCTGTTGTTGTGATTATATATATATGTGATTGCCATCTTACATATGCCATAGCATGCATGCCTATTGTCAAATTATATTATGATACCTGTTCCCTGAATTGCCATTGGCTTATAGACTAGATACGAATTATCAGTTATAAGCTGGATTGTTTTGGTAAGACCTTTAGGGAAGGGCATATGATATTCATTCTTAAATATAGACCGGTAGTCGGTATTTTGAGATATAGATAGTCGTGGAAACCCGGAGGGATTTCAACGACAGATTATTATTTATCTGAGGAATGTTATTATTAAACGTTATTTATATTTCCATAAAGTATCAATTACTTGGAAATCTTTCGAGGAATGCTATTCGAGTATTATCTCAGACGAGAGATATTAAATGAATGTTAGTTTCGAATATTCATTTAGAGTTGATTATTTATTGAATATTATTTTGATATTCATTAGAATGTTATTTATTAAATGAAATTACTTTCGAATATTCATTTAAGGTTTATATACTTGATGAATATTATTTTAAAATATTCATTGGAAGTTCTATTTACTTAAGGAATATTATTTCGATTATTCCGTTAAAGTTTTGATTACTAAAGGAATATTATTTGGATATTCATTTAGAAGATTATTTATTAAATGAATATTATTTTCAAATATTCATTTAAAGTTTGACTCATTTATTGAATATTATTTTAAATACTTATTGGAGTCTAATTATTAATGAATATTATTTTGAATATTCATTTAAGGAGTGATTTATTTAGTAAATAATTCTATATATTCATTCGATGATTACTTACGAGCAATATTATGATTTAATAATATTCCATAATTATTGTTGAGTTAATAAATATTATTGGAATATTTATTTAATTCTTTTAAATTCTTTTTAAAATGATTTATATTATTTGGAGATTATCTTTCACCTCCAAATATTATGTAAAATATTTCGGAGTATTTTTACGACTATTTTATCAAGGAAAGGTTCCCAACTCTTTTTATTTTCATTTAAATCTATCCTAAAAGGATATAAATGCTCGCTCAAACTTTCATATTATAGGGGAACCTACTTGAGCAAGGTTATTTATCTTGTTGACTTCCCGGTCATAATTTATCCTTTTCACTCGCAACTTGGTTGCTATGGACTCATTAAGTCTATGTGTACCTTCTCATCATTCGAGGGGTAAGATTTTTGGAACAAGTTGATATCCATTAACAAGCAAAAGCTTGGGAAATGTTGGTGAATTTTCCTTTCCAACTAGATACGACTACTTTGTGGATTCTTATCAACAAGTATTTCACTTGGGGAAGGGAGGACAAACTCTACATTTCAATGTTGTGGATTTATTCGAACTAGGAGTCGTGTGTAAGAGGCCGAGTCGCGCGGTCCATCACAAGGCCTAACCATTGGCCAGGGAGTTACTGTTAAAGGCCATCGACAAGTGGAGCCGTCAGTTTTTTCCTTCTACCGGTAGTAAACAATATTGGGCTGTACCATCCCTGATTGATCATCAGGGAGTGGGACAGCTGGCGCGTGATAACTCCAATATTGGTTCATCTCCCAAATTGGGAATTTCCTGCAACACGTATCGAAGAGACTTCTTTCAGGTTGACGGTGTCTTCCGCTACACGTATCGAAGAGACTTCTTTCAGGTTGTAGGACTTCGAAAAATGTTAATAACTGGAATTGCAATATTTTCCTTGCAAGTTCCTCTTTATATAATAAATGATAATATCTGGCTTATCTTTGACATAGCAGATATTCCCACCTATATATGCATTTTGAGTTACCTCGTAACTTCATCGTTCATGTTATTCTGGCATCATTTCCGTAAATGCATGGCATATGATTTGAAAGATACTCTTGAACTATTATATATTATCGTTCAGTTAAATATTATTGTTGGTGGGCTATTGCTCACCCTTGCTTTATTATTATATCACAACAACAGCTAGACTAGATGATTCGTACAAGGCGCACTCGATGCTAGCGAGGACGATGAGACTACCAGAGCCGAAGAGAAAGATATTGGTAGGATAGATTCATTCTTTCAGTACCAAATATATGGACTAGTATGACTTATGTAAATGGATGGCAAAGAGTATGTATTCATATTGTAACTCTTTTGGGTTGTAAGAACTCATAATGTGTTTAATAAAATTTGATTGTTACTCTGATTTCATCTCTGGGACTATAACGGGTGTGTTTTATATTGTTGTATTGGGTCATAAAGATGTAAATTATTTTATGTTGAGGTAAGTTCAAGTATTGTGGACAGAATTGGAGACCGTAACGACCGGATCCCGGACCCTGGATCTGGGGGTGTTACAGAAATGGTATCAGAGCATACGTTATAAACCCCAGAGATGAGGCGACGTTAAAAAAATAAATTCACTAAGATAATAAGAACTCTTGCCAAGTTCATAGTCAGACTACTTAATGTAGTGATGACATATAAAACCCTTATGGGAACTCTTAAGTATCATGATAGTAACTTAGCTCGATATCGTATCGACGAGTAAGGTGATAGACCTTGAGGCATACGAGCAGCAGCGCGATGATGCTTTATATGCTGAAGATCAGCGGGTAAATTCGATGGGGTACCCTACTGGAGACCCGGAAGAGGTTCCAGCAGATAAGGAAAATCCTGTTAGGATAAGGAGCTTACCCTTGAGGAATGAGGGCTGCAGCCAGAAAGACTGTGATGATTAAGGTATGGTGCTCAGAAAAGTGAGCATAAAGAACTGAGCTATTAGCAAGAGAACTGAAGATTCATGTTGGATTCGTAGCCGGACTACTGGATGTAGTACCAGCAAATAAGACGGATTGGAAGAATTACTTGAGATCTTATATGAGAATAGATGAGAATCCCTGGAGACTTTCATATTAACGAAGAAAGAGCTAGAGGGATGTATGATTATCAAAGACATCGATATAGGACGAGGAGCAGAGTCCCTAGGAATAGTTAAGAAGGAGGCAGTAAGTGCCATATCATTGGACAAATGAATTAGTAAGAATATTGTCAGTAATAATTCGCCATGAGAAGGCAGATGTCATTGGTTGTAATTTATAGAACCAAATCGAGGTTGATGAAGTTGTTTTATTCAGGAAAATGTCCATTTTATGAGTGAATCAGTTAGAAAGTGAAAACATTGGGAAGTGACAGCATGATTGGATAAAGTTATATAAGGAAGTAGTAAGCAATACAATGATCTCGGAACCTACCGGAAGATAAGACCAGTGAGTTAAGATGAACTCGTAATGAGACTATTGTTAGAGACTAAGTATAGGGTTAATGTAACTCAGTGAAATGATGAACCAGAAACGTTAGATGCATGTGATTCAGAGGAATATTAAATTCTTTCTTTTCTTTGAATGGATTATTGTAGTTACTTTAAGTTTACTCCGATGCAGAATTATAATGGATCAAGTAATACAATCACCAGTTGAAGAGAGAAAAAAAAATGTGAGAAAATCTTCCTGGAGCTAACAGATGGAATTGGTAATGACCAAGAGTTGGCATTGTTTAATGGAAAAAAGGAGACTTTGTGCTTCCAACGACGCTTCGCATAAAAGATTAGGATGTGTGCTTGGGCAGCACGACAAAGCACTTGCGAATGCATTCGGACAGCATGGTTCACCAGGTTCGGATGGCCTTAGTAGTGCCAATTTTTGTGGAACAACCAACTCCGACGGTAATGTTCCTTCTGAGACTAGTGGTCAGGTAGACTGGCATGTGGTAATATTGGATATCATGACTTATAAGTATTAGGACGTTGTGTCAGGTTTCAGTTTGAAACTGTTGATCTCCCTTCTAAGGGATGTATATAATTGGTTCCTCTCCAGTGGGGAAACTTCCAACCTGATGACGATTATTTTCGTAAATTATGACTGCTTATGGTTCTACCTGCTTGGAGGTTCATAGAACCATTCTTCAGGTTTCGAAACTGGTCTCCTTAATGTTACCAGTAGGTGGATAGATTGACCAAAATTTCCCTGATTCTGGAAAGAAATCTGGAGAATTTTGGCAAACCTTGTCTTTCTGATTATCAGAGAACATCATTGAAAAGAATGGAAACTAGAGCAAACCCTGTGGATTAGGTAAGGTTGCTGTCATATGGGTTAGTAGACGGACCCTGAGTATTACAATCGATGGTAGAGATAAAATGATGAAGTGAGATTGGACGGAAACAGGAAATGTAAGTAAGAAACCAGCTGGACTAAGAAACTCCGGGATTGACTTAAGTGAAAAGGCCGTTATGCCAGGAATGGTAAGCTTGCGTGGCACGCGAGATTGATAAGAATAGTTGAAAAGATAAAAGTAGAGGAAAGGTGGCCGGAGACGGGCCGAGTAGTCGATTAAGACTTATATGAAGTAAAGTTTTAGAAAGGTATCAAAGAAGGCACTATGCCGGCAATTGTTAGAAAAGTAATGCTATTAGCCAACCCCTAAAATTATATATATATATATATATATATATATATATATATATATATATATATATATATATATATATAGTATGGCCAGTTGAGGCCAAGTCACAAGGGATTATCAAGTGACTAGACCAGCAATGAAAGGACAAAGCAGGGTTGCTTCTAAGAAAGCACCGACTGCAAGGGCTTCTGATATAAAGGAAACATTAATGAGATCGTAGGAATCTTCTGCTGTACAACCCATGTTTTGATTGGGAATTCAATAGACCTTTTTGGGATGGGGTCACCCGTACTAAAGTGACTCATGTGTATATGGTTGTCCAAGATTACTAGTAAAATGGAAGTATAGTGACTTGAGATGTATGATGTTAGGGTTTCATGAATACCATGAATATATTATGACGGAGGAAAGTAAACAATGAAGGTTTATGAAGAGAGTATAGAAATGGCCAGAGATGGATCAGTATGCTGTAGAAATTTTGTCTAAGGCAAGTACCTTTGAGAAGAACGATAAGTACTAAGAGATTCACGTTGAACTCGACCAATATCTTCCAAAACATCCTTGCTACCATTACCAAGTTCTGTAAGAGGGCAGATAGGCATACATTGCCTTTTGGAAGGCCAAATAGGCTGACAACTATCTGAAAGAAGAGGGTGGCATTAAGTTACCAATCGATTATCAAATGAGAAAAGTTGAAAAGGGACCCTTATTAAGGATACATGATCTAATTTCCAATTATAGGATGCAAGAATTCCCTGGCAGTTGAATTAAGGATAGGATATCCATAAACTAAGATAACCCTGGGGAATGCACAAGGGATGGCATTAACCCTAATAAAGACATTGTAAATTCAGATGATATGAGTTGGATTTGCTAAGGCAGCAATGACCTGTAAGGATTATTAAAAAGAGTTCTGGAAAGAACATAGATAGAATTATTAGAGTATTGATCAATGACGTTCTGATATACCTTGTACCTAGAAAATACAGGAGGAATGATGAGGACGACCTAAGAAACCTTACAAGGAAAAAGGTAATATTCCGAACTTCAAAATGGAAGTTTTGTAAGGAATGTATGACATAGTAACAATAATGCCAGATGAGGCATGTATGAAACCCTGAGGAAGTATGGATTGAACCTATAAAGGTTGAGATTATCCTAAGATAAGGAAAGAACTAAGAAAAGAAGTATCCTAAGTAGGCTTGGGAATAAACGTGATAAAGTTCCCACGGGTAGGTGGAAGCAATGACTTATGGAAAAAGACTGATAGATATATTTTTTTCTCCTTCAACAGAGCTTAAGGGAGAATGTTTTCACCCAATAGTGATGGGAATGAGGTAGAAAAGTTTGAGTTGGAATGATCCAGAGAACATGGATTACAAGAAATTGTTAGTATCAGGAAAGGCCAATGAGGTCGCCGACAGTCTAAGTATAGAAGAATAATTACAAATGTTCATACCGAAGAAACATAATGATATTTGGAAGGACCTTGAAGGTCATATCGGAGTGGAGGAATTTACATTCCTTCTGATGAATGTGCAGGAATCGACGGTAATAATAGTTTAAGTAAAGATTCGATTCCCGATATTGTCTTAAGCAAACTACACACCGTAGAAGGTCCCGTTTTGAGGTAAACCAGGACCATGATAAAAAATTGACGAAGTAAACCATTAAGTTTCCAGTCTTTTATGGAAGATGTATGAGTGATACTTTTATCAACCGGATATAGCTGCGATGCTTGAAACTCTTCTGCAATTATATCTACTTCATGTAATATCTACATCAAGTTCATGAAGTGTTCCTTATGGATAAGGAATAGTGATTACTTTGTCTCCCTAAAGGATTTGAAACCCGTAGGGTTAGCTATTAACGCATTACGTAAACAACAAGCGATGGTGATTCTTCTAAGAAAGTAGATGACAACGTAAAGATAAAGAAAGTGCTGCTATTGATAAGCTAAATGGAATGTTGATGAATGACAAGCAAGTTTGTGTTAGTGTACTTCGGCGCAAACAAGACAGAGAATATGAGGTTGGAGATTCATGATGCTAAATGTATTCCCGTAGAAAGAATTAATGAGACTTAGAGAGTAGGGCAGTTGAGCCCGAGACTTATTGGGCCACCTGAGAGTCTAAAGGTGTTCGGAAGGTGGCATTCGAGCCAGCTCTACCCCCAAAACTTATAGCATGATCATAACGTGTTTCATGTGGCAAGGATACACCAGTAAAATGCAGATGCTCGATAGATGATAAGAGCACGAGCAGGTAGATATACGACCTGGTCTGACTTACGAAAGACAACCTGTGGAAAACCACGGGTAGAAAAGAACAAGTGATGAGAAACAAGGTTGGCAGAAGTAGATTATATCAGATCTAAGTTAAAGGGATCGGCCAGATTCATTTCAGAGAGTTTAAATTGGAATAATGTGTTGATTATAGAGGAAATGTGACGGGATACCAATAAGGAGGTACCAACTGCAAAAGATGTCTCAATAAAGAGATGAAGGTGGAAGTAAATAACAGAAGTAAATGAGAATCAGATAATAAGAAGGATGTGATTGATAAAGAAAAGACTGGGAAAGCAACTAGGGAATGTAAAGAAAGGGATGTTATTAATGGATTAATAAATGGGTTTTCTGATGAATTCTCGAGATGACAACCTGATAGTGTTAATATTATAGATATGAATAAGCTAGTAGCATGACATGGAATGTCAGTAACAATGGTGTCAAGCGAGAAACTAAGATTTAACCTGAGAGGTTAAAAGATTTTCCAAAAGTAAGTGTGCTAAGGATGAACCAGAGTATAGGTCCATAGTATAGTGGGCAAAGCAGCAAGAGATGTTGACACATGAGATTGCGATCAAATAGTATGGGATATAGTTATGATTATTTTCTTCTTTGATGAACCTCTATAGTTCAGAGGTAAATTCTGAGTATGATATTTTACAATCATGAAAACTTTCTATAATCCATTAGAACTCTTTTCTTTTCTTCTCTCTTATTCATCTTCTTTATGAATTGAGAAGAACAACCCTTTAAGGAGGGGAGGTACTGCTACGTGACTATCTGTCTATGTGATAGAAGTCTAAGTGGAATACCATAACTTGTTTAATTGCTTGTCAAGTACTAAAGGCTGGCCCCCTTCTGTACTAGCTATGCAATATAACAAATGTTCAATTGATCACAGTGATCTCTCAATAAATCTTTCCACTTCTCTATATTGATCGAGATTGCGAAGATTAAAGCGATCAGGAAATGCACAGTGTGAGCGAGGTTACCTCCAAATTCACAGTGGGATAGGGATACCAATGTTACTACAGGTATCAATAGGGATAAGACTGAGGAAGAGCATAACCCGGATAGTGTGTTGTACTAAAAGTGACAAAGTTGATGGAAAAAGGATAAAGTATGGATTGTAGCACTGGAAGATGTGCTGAGAAAGGGTAGAACGACTAAAAATTGACCGGGAAGCTAAAAAGTGAACGACAGGCAAACGACTCTTTGCTTCCTACCTGATTTCGGGACGGAATCCTTTTAAGGAGGGGAGACTGTAAGAACTCCAAATTTTGGATATAATTAAAACTTTTTATTATGTACTGAGGTAATGGTGAATAGTGATTACGACTACGATGTAACGATTGAGATAATGAATGAATGGAATGGGTATGGATTCAAATACTTATATGTCATGAAGAATGCTAATGGTTGACAACTTAGGTAAGAATAATCTATCTCCTAGGGGAATAAGATATGGCAATTCCAAGCAGGAGAATATTCTCATGTCATCCAGATCGATAACGATTAATCCAGTGGTTCCGTAAAAAGGTTAAGGAACGATCGAAAGTGATCAGGGACAATTGTACAACCCTAAGAGAATAAGTAAAGAATAAAGAGTCAATAGTGTTTTTGGTGGAAACGAGAATATTATGAGACGCCACTATATAGAACTATTCAGAACGGATTTCCAAGTTCGTATTAGTGATCCACGGGGAAAATAAGTGTATGTAAAAGCTGCCGGATTCTGAAAAATAGCACTTTATTTTCCCTGAGATTTCCCTGGACACTGAAAGACTTAAGGAATTATTAAAGGGATTTAAGGAGAGAATGATGGTGTAAATATTATTACGATTTCCGGTAAAACCCTAACTAATAACGAATGAGTTATTCCTCCGAACGATCAATGAATTGAGCAATAACCGGACAAAGAAACAATAGAGAGCCAAGATACAAGCATGTGCAAGTGGATGGGATCAAGTAACTAAGTAGTTACAAGAGTAACTAGCTCACTTGGAGAAACTAACCAAGTACTTAGCTAAATCTTATCATCCACGCTTTTAAACACCAACACTTGGCTAGATGATGCATGCAATGACATGGGCACTTTATTAAAGCCACTTTATGCTAGATATTTTCATAATAATGCAAATTAGATTGGATGAGAGCGAAGGAACCAAGCAAAACTCCCTTGCAAGAAAGTCCCATTCGACTTTCCTCTTAATTCAAGAAACGAAATCATCCTTCCCACCATTGTTTGATCTCCAAAAATTTATCATAGATCCTATATTTCATAAAAATGATACCCTAGAAATCTTAGCCCGAAACACCACTTCTTCCATTTTCAAAAAAATCAAGAAAGTGGAGGATGAATAGTAACCTCAAGAACAAAATTCTTGAATCTTGATTTTGGTTGATGATCCAAGCTTCATAGAGGCTATACAAGGACTATACAAGGCTTACTAAGTGCATACACACCTCAAGGAAGGTATAACACTCTTGAAACCTGATGTGCCGAAAACATGAAAATTTAATATCGCAAGCGCACAATCATCGTTTTAGTATTTGAGATTCGTTCCACAGGGACTAATTTTAATCGCGATCCTTAACTTTTAATTTAGGCGAATTAGAACAATTTGGGAATTTTTTTGTAAAATTTGGATTTTTTATTTAAATCCTAAAACTATTTTTCTTAGAAGAAAATTAAATTAATCTACTTAAACTAAAAACTAAATTTTTCATTTTCAATTAAAATTACCTAAAGGAATTTTAAACAAATTTTAAAAGAAAATCTAATAAAATTTAGACTTTATTCTAAAACCTTTTTTTTTCTTTTTTTTTTTCTCTTTTTTTTTTTAATTTTGGGATTTAAAATTTATTTACACAAATTTTGGAAAAATTTGACATGAATTGTTTATAAACACAACTAGCCAAAAACCCAATGTCATACAAGAAATTCGATTCAATTCTAAAATAAACGCTGCAAAACTTACAAATTAAAACTTTATTTAAAATTCAACACAGTAAAATTCAACCAAAAACTCAGTAAACATTCAACAGTCAAAACAGTAAATCACTCACTCAACTACTGGACTCAAAAACCAGGACAAAAATTACTAACTCATTTAGTAAACGCTGCACTGTTCAGACTTGGCTAAATACTCATAAACATACCAAATACTCGAAACCCACACAGCATCGATTCAAAAACTACTAACTATAAACAGGTCACTATGACAATACGAACTTGAAAGCAAAATTGCAAGGCTCGATTCCCAGCTAAAACTCAGAACAAAGAATAAGACTAAAGGCAGCAACAAACAACAAGAAATTCAGGGACGAAACTCGCAAGGCAGAACACTCGAAGCTTGCACAACAAACTTGGAAATGCAGTAACAAAACTTGATTTTTCAACAAAACAAGCTCAACTCGGCGCAGACTCAGTACTCATAAAGCAACTCAGTAAAAATAAAACAAAACGCAGCATTTCAACCACAAAACTAACAAGCAAATCGAACGATCAACATAGACAAAAATTACCAACGATCGACAAAAATTACCAGAACATTACACAGGAATTAAAATCAAAAACTCAAGACTCGGAAAACATGACTCAACAGCTCAAGAACTCGACCCATCGAAGACAACGAAATTCACAGAAAACGCAGAAACAACAATGACTTAATTAAACGCAGAAACGCAGCGACGAGCAAAACAACTGCAACAAAAATCCAGTTCACAAACTCTAATTCATTCGAAACATAGAAACAAAGAACACAAGAAACTGAGAAAATAGTAGAAACAAAAAAAACAAAAAAAAACTGAGAAAGGGTAAACGGTTTTAAGAAAAAAGGGGAAGGGGATGTGTGTGTAAACAATGAAGATAAGAGATAGACAGGGGAAGAGGGGAAGCTTGTAACGAAAATAAAAGAAGAGGGGAGAGGGGATTTAAAACGAAAATTACGAAGACAACAAGAAGAAGATGATCGCTTGTGGTCGTGGAGAAGAAGAGAGAAACTAAGAACAATAAAAGATGAAGGTAGAGCTGAGAGATGGGTTCGATTAAGGAGGAGGAAAATAGGGGAATTAAAAAAAACTGATGTTTTTGTGAATTTGTAATTGTAGGGGAATGAATGGGTTTGTTTTTGTGGCCTATTTTAACGACAAAGAGTAAACAAATGAATACTGCTAATAAAAACAAGGGAGTGCAATGCTACCAATTAAACCAATTACAGGGAAGAAAAAAAATACGTATATAAAAAAAAATTGTTTACAAGAGTTACCAAGAAAATTTACAACAAATTAATTTAGGAGTGTTCTACTACTACTCCTAATTCTAAGTGATTTTTACAAGAGAAAATGAATGCTATTTATAGGAAATTATTTGGGATTTTGGTTGGTGTGGATTAATCCCCACCATTCATTTTTGTTTGGTGTGGTTTAATCCTAGCCGTCCAATTTTCCTTTGCACCACACCCCCTCATCTTTCCTTTTCTTCCATTTTGGTCCTTCTTCTTCTTCTTCTTTTTCTCTTCTTTGACCTTTATTTCTTTATTTTGCAATTTCTTCAATTTTTCTTGAATTTCCTAAATTACAGCAAAATAATTTATTAAAATACGAATTCAAACAATAAATAGGTAATAAGAATATGCAAAATTATGCACTTATCAAATGCCCCCATACCTATCTTTTGCTCGTCCTCGAGTAAAACAAAAAGAAAAATGCATAATGAAAAACCTATACTCACTATCGTAGGAATCACGGGTAATTTTAGGTTTACCAACCCGTTAAACCTATAGACGATCTCTACAGGAGGAGTGTTGTCTCCTAAGGGTTTACAGAAGATATACCCATAAAATCTTTGAGATAAGTCAGCAAGTATCCAACTTTCCTCTTTTACTCTAGCTTTCATTGGTGTCAACAAAAAAAATTTTGTACGAAATACATGCCTTACAGATTATTCTAATAATAGCCAAGTTATAGGTTCCCACAATCCACATGATTAGACTAAAAATTTACCAAAAATCCCAAGGTGTGTAGTGAATTTAAGGCCTATGATGGATAAAGTGCATACAAACATTTTCTCTTTTTCAACCAATATTGAACTGACCCAATCTCTATCAAAACAAGTATCTAGCCAAACTTCACGTTCTTAGTAGTTAGACCGACTGTGCAATGGTTGAGGTCCCAAAAGACTTTTGCATCAATACCCATTTAGCGAGTTTTAGGTCAACAATCCCAGATCACAAGGGACCTTAGGTTGCTAGGAACAAAGTCCCCTCGGACTTACTTACTCGGGTTATTAATGAGCCCAACCTAGCCGATTTCCCTACTAAGATTTTATTATTACAAAATTACACTAGCACTTTTACAACTACAAATATTTATTGACTCTTTTCTTTTTCTTTTTTTTTCTTTTTTTTTGACACTATAGGGATAATTCTCGCAAAGGTTTGATTCGACATTGTTCTAACATGTGGGTTCTCTCTCAGGTATCGAATAACATTCCTATACAATTTTTCCATCAAAGGTTTTGTGCAAATGTGCCGTCTTGGTCTTTTAAGCAAAAATTTGTTCGACACAAGTTTCATGAGGAAAACCTTTCCTGACTACGTTCAAATTATCTAAAGGCATTTAGACATATAATTTTCGAAAAATAGTCAACACCAACTAGTTCTAGAATTTAAAGAGTGGGAAGGACAACTAAGCTAAAATATCTCTATTTTTGGATTTTGAATTTTTTTTCAATTTTTTTGGATTTTTCAATTTTATGTATCTACACTAAAACCCTCCCCCGTACCTAAATCATGCATTGTCCTCAATGTATACAAAATGAACGAGAATAAAAGAGAGAGGAGGAAATACCTGATAAGGGATGACGGAGAATGACAAACTGCTGAAAATCTACGAAAGAAAACAACTCACACACGCACACAATGTAACTCCCCCATACCTACATTCTACTATGGGAGGTACAAAACAAATATTTACTAACCAATACCTGCTCTCGGGAAAACTATTTTTGTTATGCAACCAACATATTTCAGAAACTCACCCACGAAAATAGCATAGACCACTCGAACGATCCGATTAGGCGCAAGAATAAAACTCATATTCCTAACTTCATCCATAGACCACGAAGATGCTTCTTTTTGTTGTTTAAGCAAATTAATTACGATAAGATGTTGGTCATGAATATCATGAGTTTCGATGAAAGATGAAGTACGAGTGGAAAATGCAGAAATAGAAACGAGTGGGGGTGGTTCTTCGAAAAATGTTTTACCAACAGAATTAGGATCACAAGAACTATCCGTATGTTGGGTTTCCCATTTGGAACAAATATTCATCATCTCTCCAAACATCTCTTCCGAGGTCAAATCCTTAAAAGATTCATGAAGCTCTCGATTAGTCTCGTAATGCAATTGAAAATCTTGTTTAAGAAGAGACTCAATCTCATGATCGTCCAAATTTGACCTTGAAACAACCTCCTTAACTAGATCAACTCCTATTGGTTGAGTATGAAGTTCTTTGGGTTTTTCGGGAAGAGGTTTGGAAGATGAAAGGAAAAGATGACTAGAAGAGGATGATGGTTGTCTAGGTGAAGCCACAAACTCAGAATTATCAGGATTCTTTGTTTGACCTAGAGAAAGAATGATGTCAGCATCAGAATCTTCTTCGTGTGAATCACCACCGAAAGGAGTGTCAACTTGAACATTAGACCTAGGAGAAATGATATCATCGAAAGTATCGATAGGTCTTTGAGTGATAAGAAATTCAGGGTTGACCTCGGGTGGATTCGGAGTGGTTATCGTCTCACGCTCGCACATGGTGGCTAATTGATTCACTTGAAATTCTAACTTAGATAAGGCTTGAGCATTAGAGTTCAAAATTTGCCTATCAGAAGTTATGGTTCGCATGAAGCTTCCTTGAGAAATCAATAAAGCCTCGATACTCTTTTCTAAGGTGTCAAGTTGACTCGGAATTGGATAAGAGTTCGGTTCTTGAAAATGTGGAGGCGGAGTTTGATAGCTATGACCTTGGTTCCATGAGAGATCGGGATAATCTCTCCAACCGGAATTAGAAGATGATGTAAAATGGTCATTTCGAGAGGTTGGTTGAAACATGGCGTTGACATGTTGAAAATCGAGACTCGGAGAGTTGAAATTTGGGTGCCAAGACGTGTGTGAAGGGCCTCTAAGGGTTTCTAAGGCTTAGAGTCTTCTAGTAAGAGCATCTAATTCGGAGTCGATTGCAATATCGTGTTCACTATAATCCAAATCACTAAAAGTACTATACGACTCGTTATATACACTAGGTTCCCTAGTTGACTCATACCACATCGTATTATCTGCTAACTCCTCGTCAAAATCCCAACCTTGGTAATAACGCTCCCTAAATGCTACGGACATGGTAAAGATTGATCAAGGGTAAAACCTCGTAGCAAGTAAGTGCGAAAATGAAACACACAAAATAAATGGTGAAAAATCAAAAGAAAAATCTATCCTAGGTTCCCTAAATAAAATAACTAGACATTGCTCACATAACGTTACGACACAAAAAAAAATCCGTAAATTAAGAATTATTGAGACCGATTCGGCCAGATTAGAGCAGGCATTGCCAAGAGGCCAAACTCGTCACTTATACACCAAATCTTAACAGCCAGGCGAACCTTAGACACTGAAGGTCGTGAATAAGTCTTAATTACGTTTATTTGATGCAACAAACAACGAGATATATACAAAAACCGATAAACAATTATGGATGCTCTACACTACGTGTTCTAAACTAAAGAAAAGAAAAATTTAACGTACCTCGGTCCTCCAGCGATCACCACAATTTATAAGGTACGAAAAATTAAAAACAAGAAAATAAAAATCTAGATGATGTGCCCTAAGTGATTAAATGCATGATGCAACAATTATGTATTTAAAACTTTTTTTTTTATTTTTTTTTTTGATTTTCTAAAAATAAAAAGGCGAAAAGAGTGAGATACGGGTTACCGAAGCACGCTTCCAAGAATTCCAATTCGTTCCGAGCTCCGTGAGAAGATTCCCGAAATTCCAAACTTTCCTAAAAAAAAAAAAATAAGGCAAGCGAAAGAAAACTAATTCGAAAAATTAAAAATTAAGGTGCGAAAAATAATTACTTCCCGGCAGCGGCGCCAAAAACTTGATGTGCCGAAAACATGACAATTTAATATCGCAAGCGCACAATCATCGTTTTAGTATTTGAGATTCGTTCCACAGGGACTAATTTTATTCGCGATCCTTAACTTTTAATTTAGGCGAATTAGAACAATTTGGGATTTTTTTTGTAAAATTTGGATTTTTTATTTAAATCATAAAACTATTTTTCTTAGAAGAAAATTAAATTAATCTACTTAAACTAAAAACTGAATTTTTCATTTTCAATTAAAATTACCTAAAGGAATTTTAAACAAATTTTAAAAGAAAATCTAATAAAATTTAGACTTTATTCTAAAACATTTTTTTTTCTTTTTTTTTTCTCTTTTTTTTTAATTTTGGGATTTAAAATTTATTTACACAAATTTTGGAAAAATTTGACATGAATTGTTTATAAACACAACTAGCCAAAAACCCAATGTCATACAAGAAATTCGATTCAATTCTAAAATAAACGCTGCAAAACTTACAAATTAAAACTCTTATTTAAAATTCAACACAGTAAAACTCAACCAAAAACTCAGTAAACATTCAACAGTCAAAACAGTAAATCACTCACTCAACTACTCGACTCAAAAACCAGGACAAAAACTACTAACTCACTCAGTAAACGCTGCACTGTTCAGACTTGGCTAAATACTCATAAACATACCAAATACTCGAAACCCACACAACATCGATTCAAAAACTACTAACTATAAACAGGTCACTATGACAATACGAACTTGAAAGCAAAATTGCAAGGCTCGATTCCCAGCTAAAACTCAGAACAGAGAATAAGACTAAAGGCAGCAACAAACAACAAGAAATTCAGGGACGAAACTCGCAAGGCAGAACACTCGAAGCTTACACAACAAACTTGGAAATGCAGTAACAAAACTTGATTTTTCAACAAAACAAGCTCAACTCGGCGCAGACTCAGTACTCATAAAGCAACTCAGTAAAAATAAAACAAAACCAGCATTTCAACCACAAAACTAACAAGCAAATCGAACGATCAACATAGACAAAAATTACCAACGATCGACAAAAATTACCAGAACATTACACAGGAATTAAAATCAAAAACTCAAGACTCGGAAAACATGACTCAACAGCTCAAGAACTCGACCCATCGAAGACAACGAAATTCACAGAAAACGCAGAAACAACAATGACTTAATTAAACGCAGAAACGCAGTGACGAGCAACACAACTGCAACAAAAATCAAGTTCACAAACTCTAATTCATTCGAAACATAGAAACAAGAACACGAGAAACTGAGAAAATAGTAGAAACAAAAAAAACAAAAAAAACTGAGAAAGGGTAAACGGTTTTAAGAAAAAAGGGGAAGGGGATGTGTATGTAAACAATGAAGAGAAGAGATAGACAGGGGAAGTGGGGAAGCTTGTAACGAAAATAAAAGAAGAGGGGAGAGGGGATTTAAAACGAAAATTACGAAGACAACAAGAAGAAGATGATCGCTTATGGTCGTGGTGAAGAAGAGAGAAACTAAGAACAATAAAAGATGAAGGTAGAGCTGAGAGATGGGTTCGATTAAGGAGGAGGAAAATAGGGGAATTAAAAAAATTGATGTTTTTGTGAATTTGTAATTGTAGAGGAATGAATGGGTTTGTTTTTGTGGCCTATTTTAACGACAAAGAGTAAACAAATGAATACTGCTAATAAAAACAAGGGAGTGCAATGCTACCAATTAAACCAATTACAGGGAAGAAAAAAAATACGTATATAAAAAAAATTGTTTACAAGAGTTACCAAGAAAATTTACAACAAATTAATTTAGGAGTGTTCTACTACTACTCCTAATTCTAAGTGATTTTTACAAGAGAAAATGAATGCTGTTTATAGGAAATTATTTGGGATTTTGGTTGGTGTGGATTAATCCCCACCATTCATTTTTGTTTAGTGTGGTTTAATCCTAGCCGTCCAATTTTCCTTTGCACCACACCCCCTCATCTTTCCTTTTCTTCTATTTTGGTCCTTCTTCTTCTTCTTCTTCTTCTTCTTCTTCTTCTTCTTCTTCTTCTCTTCTTTGACCTTTATTTCTTTATTTTGCAATTTCTTCAATTTTTCTTGAATTTCCTGAAATACAGCAAAATAATTTATCAAAATACGAATTCAAACAATAAATAGGTAATAAGAATATGCAAAATTATGTACTTATCAAAACCCTAGGCCTTACTTTGAGTTTAATGATGATCTTGATGAGTTTTAGGTTAGTATGATTATGGTGATTATTAAAGCATGCTTATGTAGTGATTTGTTGATATAGGAGGATAAATAGTTTAGATGAACGGAAAGGCATTGTTTGGCCTTAGTTCATGGTTAAATAACATGTATATGTTGTTTGGAGTGGAAACTATGATTATTGGAAAGTTTGGAATTTGGAAATATTCGATTTATAGCCGTCGTAATGCCCGATTTTCGATAATATTTAAAAACCATGCATCACAGTAGCTTGAACTCACTGTCCAGGGTTGTATTTTTCCATGATAAGATAGACAATGTTCCAAGCTTCGTTTTGATATAAAGAACGTGTGAAACGGACTTACGGTTTAGGGGTTATGGCCGATTTTGGTTCGTAATCGATCGACTTTAGAACTTATACGACTTAAGTATATACCAAGTGTGGGTATGATGACATGTCGTAATAACGAACAAATGTCGGATCGTAGCGGTAATAAAAAGAGTTACATTAAAAGGTGTATAACGGGATAATTCGAAAACTTGTTTCGATTTAAGTGAAGTTATACTTAGACTTTTAAAACGTGTTAAGTGGTTAATCTCGAATGTTCTGATTGTTTATTGATCATCGAGCAGACCCAGGACACGCTATCTCCACCCACACCCGATTACCAGGCAAGTGTTCAAAACTTTGAACCTGTTGTTGTGATAATATATATGTGATTGCCATCTTACATATGCCATATCATGCATGCCTATTGTCAAATTATATAATGATACCTGTTCCCTGAATTTCCATTGGCTTATAGACTAGATACGAATTATCAGTTATAAGCCGAATTGTTTTGGTAAGACCCTTAGCGAAGGGCATATGATATTCATACTTAAATATAGACCGAGAGTCAGTATTTTGAGATATAGATAGTCATGGAAACCCGGAGGGATTCCAACGACAGATTATTATTTATCTGAGGAATGTTATTATTAAACGTTATTTATATTTCCATAAATTATCAATTACTTGGAAATCTTTCGAGGAATGGTATTCGAGTATTATCTCAGACGAGAGATACTAAATGAATGTTAGTTTCGAATATTCATTTAGAGTTGATTATTTATTGAATATTATTTTGATATTCATTAGAATTTTATTTATTAAATGAATATTACTTTCGAATATTCATTTAAGGTTTATATACTTGATGAATATTATTTTAAAATATTCACAGGGAGTTCTATTTACTTAAGGAATATTATTTCGATTATTCCTTTAAAGTTTTGATTACTAAAGGAATACTATTTGGATATTCATTTAGAAGATTATTTATTAAATGCATATTATTTTCAAATATTCATTAAATCTATGTGTACCTTCTCATCATTAAGTCTATGTGTACATTCTCATCATTCGAGGGGCAAGACTGTTGGAACAAGTTGATATCCATTAACAAGCAAAAGCTTGGGAAATGTTGGCGAATTTTCCTTTCCAACTAGATACGACTACCTTGTGGAGTCTTATCAACAAGTATTTCACTTGGGGAAGGGAGAACAACCTCTACGTTTCAATGCTGTGGATTTATTCGAACTAGGAGTCGTGTGTAAGAGGCCGAGTCGCGCGGTCCATCACAAGGCCTAACCATTGGCCAGGGAGTTATTATTAAAGGCCATCGACAAGTGGAGCCGTCAGTTCTTCCTTCTACCGGTAGTAAACTATATTGGGTTGTACCATCCCCGACTGATCATCAGGGAGTGGGACAGCTGGCGCGTGGTAACTCCAATACTGGTTCATCTCCCAAATTGGGAATTCCCTGCAACACGTATTGAAGAGACTTCTTTCAGGTTGACGGTGTCTTCCGCTACACGTATCGAAGAGACTTCTTTCAGGTTGTAGGACTTCGAAAAATGTTAATAACTGGAATTGCAATATTTTCCTTGCAAGTTCCTCTTTATATGATAAATGATAATATTTGGCTTATCTTTGACATAGCAGATATTCCCACCTATATATGCATTTTGAGTTACCTCGTAACTTCATCGTTTATGTTATTCTGGCATCATTTCCGTAAATGCATGGCATATGGTTTGAAAGATACTTTTGAACTGTTATATATTATCGTTCAGTTAAATATTATTATTGGTGGGCTATTGCTCACCCTTGCTTTATTATTATATCACAACAACAACTAGACCAGATGATTCGTACAAGGCGCACTCGATGCTGGAGAGGACGATGAGACTACCAGAGCCGAAGAGAAAGCTATTGGTAGGATAGATTCATTCTTTCAGTACCAAATATATTGACTAGTATGACTTATGTAAATGGATGGCAAAGAGTATGTATATATATTGTAACTCTTTTGGGTTGTAAGAACTCATAATGTGTTTAATAAAATTTGAAATTTACTCTGATTTCATCTTTGGGACTATAACGGGTGTGTTTTATATTGTTGTGTTGGGTCATAAAGATGTAAATTATTTTATGTTGAGGTAATTTCAAGTATTGTGGACAGAATTGGAGACCGTAACGACCGGATCCCGGACCCCGGATCTGGGGTGTTACAGAAAGGAAAAGCTTTGGTCATTCATTCTAAAAGTGAGTCATCAAACTCTGATGTTGACTCAAACATAGATGGATCATCTGATTCTGAAGATGATGAGAAAATGATGTAAATGGCTGCTTTGATGGTAAAGACCTTCAAGAAGATGGGATTCAAGAACTTCAAGAAGGGAAAGAGATTCTCCAAGAATGATTCAAAATTTGACAGGAAGAATTTCAGCAAATCTAAGAGAAAGGATACCAAATTTGGGAAGAGGGACAAGTCTGAGATTCAATGCTACAAGTGTAAGGAGATGGGCCACTATGCTCCTGAGTGCAAGAAGGGTAAAACTGAAAAGGCACTCTTCACTAAAGGCAGAGATTGGGCAGACACCTCTGACTCAGATGAGGATGTGAACTATGCTCTCATGGCTACTACTGTTGATGAAGCTGAAGATTCTGAAAACAAGGTACCTCTGACTACCTATGCTTATAATACTGATGATATTACTGAATTGAGAATCTATCTTAAGGCTTTACATATCAGTTATAGGGATCAGACTTTAGAGAATGAAAGAATCAAAACTGAGAATTCTGAACTTAAAGAGAGAAATAAGGTTGTAGAAGAGAAACTTGCTATCATGCAGCAAGTTCAAAAGGAGAGAGATGATGCTGTCTATCTTGAACAAGAGTTGTTAAGTAAGTATAAACAACTAGGATCTGAATTGGAGAAGGTAAATCACATTATTAAAACTTGGACTCACTCTGGAAAAGACACTCAAGAAGTTTTTCAATCTGACACTGTAGGTCTAGGTTATTCTGAGGAAGATGAACTTAGGTTTTAGAATACAGTCAAGATTAGACCACCTTTTCCACCTAAGAAATTTGGAACATTTGTTGATGTAATAAGTGAACCTAGGTTTGAATGTGGAAAAGAAGCTGTTAAGAAGGAACCAGTAAAAACTAGTGTTAAACAAGTTAATATTGGTTTAATGAGAGATAAACAACTCAAGCATAAGCTTAAGGAGTTAAAATCTGTTAAGAAACAGAAAGTGTCTAGAAAGAACAGAAATGGCAAAGTAGGCATCACTCAAGGTAATTATCCAATGCTTGCTACTTTAGCTCCAAGAAAGACATGTCATAACTGTGGTAGCACTAACCATCTTGCTAGTTTTTGTAGGAAGAACAAAAACATTAATTCTTTACCTTCCAAGTCTGAAGTAAAGAAAGATAATGTTAGAACTAGACCACAGACTTTATGTAAACATTGTGGAAGTACTTGGCATTCTATCTATACTTGTAGGGATTATCATGCTATTTATCATAACTACTATGAACTTAAGCCCAATTTGAAATGGGTTAGGGTTAATTCTGCAAGTGTAAACTCTGACAAATTTAGCTTAAACACTGATAATGTAAATTCCGCTGCTAAAGCTAACAAAATTATGAAAGCCAAAGGATCCAAGCAAGTCTGGATCCTTAAATCTAATCTTCAGTAATTGTTTGTGATTGCAGGGCATCAGGGAGAGTATCCTAGTCGTGGACAGTGGATGTTCAGGACACATGACTGGAAATAAAGCCCTGCTATCAGAGTATGTGGAGAAGACTGGCCCAAAAGTTTCCTATGGAGATGGCAACATAGGACATACTCTGGGATATGGCAATATCAATCTTGGAAGTGTCATCATCACAAATGTAGCTCTGGTTCCAGGACTCAAGCATGATCTGCTATCTGTGAGTCAAATCTGTGACAGAGGTTTTCATGTAGATTTTCAACCTGAATACTGTGAGGTTATCAGCAAAACCACAGGAAAAGTTGTTTTAGTTGGACAAAGGTGCAACAATATCTATGAAGCAAGCTTGTTGACAAACTCTAATGGAAAAACTATGTGCCTGTCAACAAGAATGTCCAGTGAAGAGAGTTGGAAGTGGCATAAGAAACTCTCTCATTTGAATCTGAACAACATCAATGAGCTGATAAGAAAGTATCTTGTTAGAGGACTTCTAAAGTCTTTGTTAAATGTTGATGGCCTGTGTGATTCCTGTCAAAATGCCAAACAAAGAAAGTCATCTTTCAAGAGCAAGTCTGAATCTTCAATTGTTGATCCTTATCATCTTCTACATGTTGATCTCTTTGGACCAGTGAATGTCTTGTCAATTGGAAGAAATAAATATGCTCTAGTCATTGTTGATGAACACACCAGATATACCTGGGTGTATTTTCTAGCAAAGAAGGATGAAACTGCATTAACACTGATAGAGCATGTAAAGCTGTTGGACAAAGGATCAAAACACAAAGTCAAAATAATCAGGAGTGATAATGGAACTGAATTCAGGAATGCAACAATGGAAGAATTCTGCAAGAACAGAGGATTGAAACAAGAGTTTTCTGCACCTGGTACACCACAGCAAAATGGTGTAGTTGAGAGGAAGAACAGAACCTTGATAGAAGCTGCCAGAACTATGCTTGATGAAGCAACATTGCCAACCTATTTCTGGGCAGAAGCAGTTCAAACTGCCTGTTTTACTCAAAATGCCACACTGATCAACAAACATGGAAAAACACCATATGAGATGGTGAGGGAAAAGAAGCCAAACCTGAAATATTTTCATATTTTTGGGTGCAAATGCTTTGTGTTGAAAACTTATCCTGAACAGTTGACCAAATTTGAGTTGAAAGCAGATGAAGGAATTTTTGTTGGCTATCCAGTGTCAAGCAAGGCATTCAGAGTTTATAATCTGAGAACAAATGTGATCATGGAATCTATTCATGTGTCATTTGATGACAAGAAAATAATTGGACTTGAAGATGTTGATGAACATGATTAGTTGCACTTCGAAAATGAAGATATAATCTCTGATGAAATAAACTCTGATGAAACCAGTCCAACAAACTCTGTTGATGCAAACTCCAAACCTCTACTGGTACACTCAGAAGAAACCGTATAGACAGAACAAAGGGGAGAACCAGTTGAGGGGGAGCATGATCATAGTGATGACTCAAATTCTGATAGTGAGTCAACTGAAAAATCTGGATCAATCTCTGATGACTCAAACTCTGATAGTTCAAAATCTGACAACTTAACCTCTGCGCGATCAAATTCAGGGGGAGCCTCAGAAAATGAAAAAAGGCAACAAGATGATCAGGAGAACATTGATCAAGGGGGAGGATCAACTGTTGACAGAAGTCATTTACCTTCAGCTAGGAAATGGACAAAATCTCATACACCTGATCTAATAATTAGAGATCCAGATGCAAAAGTCAGGACAAGAATTGCTACAACAAATGAATGTCTGTTTCATGCATTTCTGTCCAAATCTGAATCAAAGAAAGTGGAAGCAGCTCTTCAAGATGCTGATTGGATAACAGCAATGCACGAGGACTTAAATGAATTTAAGAGAAATGAAGTATGGACCCTTGTACCTAGACCAAAGAATAGATCTGTTGTTGGTACTAGATGGGTTTTCAGAAACAAAACTGACAGTGATGGGGTTGTTACAAGAAACAAGGCCAGACTTGTGGCCAAAGGCTATTCACATCAAGAAAGCGTAGACTATGATGAAACTTTTGCTCCAGTTACATGGTTGGAGGCAATAAGAATCTTTCTAGCATA
This sequence comes from Saposhnikovia divaricata, assembly GCA_036435485.1. Taxonomy (NCBI): domain Eukaryota; kingdom Viridiplantae; phylum Streptophyta; class Magnoliopsida; order Apiales; family Apiaceae; genus Saposhnikovia; species Saposhnikovia divaricata. The sequence goes on along the minus strand of CM071594.1, from coordinate 127,033,770 downwards.
TGCTTCTCACAAGAAATTCGAGGTTTTTCAGATGGATGTGAAAAGTGCTTTTCTGAATGGAAAACTTGGAGAAGAAGTGTTTGTTGAACAACCACTAGGATTTGTAGATCCCAAGTATCCAGATTATGTCTACAGGCTTGACAAGGCACTCTATGGACTTAAGCAAGCACCAAGAGCATGGTATGAAATTCTGGCTCAATTTCACTTAGAAAGTGCATTCAACAGAGGTACAATTGATAAAACACTGTTCTATTTTAACTATTTTGATGACTTGCTTTTAGTTCAGATATATGTTGATGACATAATCTTTGGGTCTACTAATGATAAACTCTGTAAAAAGTTTGCCAAGCTCATGCAGTCCAGGTATCAAATGAGCATGATGGGAGAGCTTAGTTATTTTCTAGGCCTACAGGTGAAGCAAACAGATGATGGAATCTTTATCAATCAAGCAAAATATACCAGAAATCTTCTCAAGAAATTTGGCATGCTTGACTGCTCATCTGCAACAACTCCCATGGCAACAGCAACAAAGTTGAACAAAGGCACAGGTTCACCAGTGGATATGACAAGCTATAGAGGGATGATTGGGTCTCTCCTTTATCTAACAACAAGCAGACCTGACATCATGTATGCAACATGTCTTTATGCAAGATTTCAGGCAGATCCAAGAGAACCACATCTAACACCTGTGAAGAGAATTTTCAAATATCTTAAGGGCACCATAACTTTAGGTTTGTGGTATCCAAGAGAATCAGACTTCAAGCTACTTGGTTACTCTGATGCAGACTTTGCAGGCTGTAAGATAGATAGAAAAAGTACCAGTGGAAGTTGTCAATTTCTTGGTGATAGACTTGTTTCTTGGTACAGCAAGAAACAGAAATCAATCTCTACATCTACAGCTGAAGCAGAGTATATTGTTGCTGGTAGCTATTGTGCACAGATTCTGTGGATGAAGAATCAATTACTGGATTATGGATTGAGGTGCAGTAAAATACCTATTTACTGTGATAATCAAAGTGCTATTGCTATGACAGGTAATCCTGTACAGCATTCAATGACCAAGCACATCAGCATAAGGTACCATTTTATCAGAGAACATGTAGAGGAAGGGAATATTGAGCTTCATTTTGTGTCTACAGAACAACAGCTTGCAGATATCTTCACCAAGCCATTGAGTGAAGCTGTATTTACAAGGCTGGTAAATGAACTAGGGATGGTCTCTGCTTTTGACTAGAGATATTGGTTAGACTCAAAATTCTACTTATGTAATGTGTTACTCATATTTCTGTGGTATGTTAAACTCTGTTATGCAAACTCTGCTAGATGACTGTTAAACTCTGTTAGCATGCTCTGTAAGTCATACACTGTTGACATACTGGATAAACTCTAAGAAACTCTGATAATGTTTTTGTCTGAATGTTAATACCAATGAAGAAATTTGTATGAAGCATGCTTCTCAGTAATTAATCATGAATCCTTCTAAGTTATTTGTGATATACTCTTAGATTGTGCAGAAAATTAACACAGCATTATACAGTTTCATATTTATAGCATCTCTTAGTTTATTTATCCTAAACTATGAGTCTGTAAATACTGTATGCATTTCCTCTCATGAATAATTTTTGATGTTGATGAGCTCTAAACTCTGTTAGTTATACACTGTTAAATTAGATTCTGTTATTAGAATACCCCCAAAGCTTATGTATATAGACTGTTAGAACTCCTTTGAGATCATGTTTATAACTAGGACGACCCATGAACTTACTGGTATATAGTAAGGGCTAAAATTCTCTAATTTTTGGTGACTAGTCGAAGACTTGGAAGATCCATGAACTTATCAAACTGATAAGGGCTAAAATTATAGGATTTTTGGTGACTAGTTCCAACCTCAGATTACTAGAGAAATTAAAAAAAAAAGAGGGGGTTATAATTTAATTAAATATTACTGTATATAAATTGTTTACTACAGAGTTTAGCATTCATCGTACATTTAGTGTTTACAATGAGAGTTTGTGCATCCAGTGTTTACTGATTTACTTTATGGATTTTATGAAATATTAGATGCTCTAAATATTGATTTAGTAAACTCTACTATACACACACTCATATTCACTACTATGCAGTGTTTGAAAGGATTACAGTAATAAAGTTGGGGAATTGGTTAACACTGTTGGATTCTGTTGAGTACTCTAAGGTAATATTTTATTTCAGACAAAGCATATACTTGGAGTACAAAAAAAGTTTTTTTTTTTGAAATTTGCATGTGATATGTGACAACTGTTTATTGGTGTCAGACAGTTAAAGTGTAATGGTAATAGGAGAGAGAATAGCAGTAATAATAGACATTATTACTACACGTGTAAACGGCTGTTCCACTATTTACGTGACACGTGTCCCACTCACACACTTAACAAGAAATTGGTTGCGTGTTTAATGTCTAAAACGATTGGGTTTTTAATTTTCAATTACAGATCTAATCAAACTCGGTTCATTATTCACTTTTTCACTTGTACACCCACGAACACACAACTTTACACACAATTTCTCTGTTATTCTCACTTAAGCATTTTCACAAACACTTTTCTACACATTCTCTTTTCTCAGAATTTCTAAACTGTTCTAATGGCATCCAAGCCTTTTGTTGCTCAGGGATTATTGTTTGTTCCCAACAACTATGCAGCACCACTAAACATTGATAAAGCTCCAGAACCGTTTCATCTGATTCAGAACTTCCTAAGGGATTCTGAAATAGGTCAAGCTCTTGTTGAACCAACAAAACTCTCTGCCACGCAGATTGCAACCTTTTGGAATAACTCTGTCTATGATGATGGTGGAGAGACTGGGAATCCATCAATTATTTTTACTTATGAGGAGACAGTGTTTATGATTACCTCGGCAACTGTTAGAGATACTATGGGCTTTGACACTCACACCTCATACGCTGTTGCTGGTGAGAATGAATTAAAGGAGATGTTACAGCAGCTGCGATTTTCTGGCCCTTTGGACAAGCTCGGTAATGTAAAAAGGCCAGGGCTCAGGAAAGAGTGGAGCTTTTTCTTTGACTGCATCACTAGAGCGTTCGGGAAGAAAGTCACCAACTGGGATGCCATTCCCACTGACAGTCTTCAAATCGGGTATTCTCTTCTCAATGGAAGTAATTTCGATTTTGGTAGACTAGTTCTAATGAATCTAGGTGAAAAACTAGCAGAGTCTAATACAACTGTCTATTTCTCACGTTCAAAGTTTATTCTCTGCTTGTTTGCCTAATATGGAAATTTCTGATACCGATGTCATTCAACCCTTCCAAGTCCATAAGAGAATGTTCTCTAACTTGACCAACAAAGATGCAAACAAGGATCAAGTTCCAGAGTTTATTTTCCCACTTGCCCTCAGAAATTTTCTCAATCAACCACAGGAACCACAAGAACAAGTACCTGAACCTGCACTTGAACCTCCATAGCCAAATCCTGAACCTACAAACACTAACCTCACAAAACCTTAAACACTGAACCTATCTCTAAACCTACATCTACATCCATTCCATCCACTGTTGCTACTGTTAGGCCGAATACACAATTAATAATCAACTTTGTATGAGAGATTAACAAGTAAAAGCGTTTATGCACTTAAAAACTTCTTGTATTTCGAACCCTCTTCGTGATGTAAAATATCACAAAGAGCTGCTAGGTTACAATAAAGATAATTCGTTATCGATACCCTTCTAGGGTTAACCTAATCTGTATTTATATAACATACAGCTACGATACAATCTCTAATTGATATTCCTAATAATCAGCTATACAATGATATCAATTACAGATTGTCACACGTCTCCTATGTCAACTCGATCTCTTTAATAGCTATCCAATCTTCAAAGATATCGCTTCCATAATAAATCTTCAATCACTGTTGACTAGTAGACGCTTCCTCCAGACAGAGTTTAACAAACTCTGTCGAGCTTCCATCTATCAGTGTTTAACTAAACTCTGACTACTTCCAGCTAAACTCTGATAATTCACTGTAACACTTAAACACTGATTAAAACACATCAATTATATTTAACAATCTCCCTCAACTTGTTCATTAGCAAAAATGCACAAGTTAATGACAATAATTGATGATGTCAAAACAAATAAACAATTACAGTGTTTACACAAATTCAGAGTTTAAGCTTCTACTTCATAAAAACTATAGAGAATAAGAGAATCCTTACAGAGCTTAATCTCTTATCATTTCAAGATCTAGCATAGCTCTGAGATAATCAATCAGCAATCTTCTTTCTGCATTTTCAAGCTCAGTCGTCATAGCTTCTTTAATTTCTCTGAGCTGAGGATCACTTTCATCTGTCTGGTAGATAGCAGCCCTAAGATCACAAATTTTGTTCCTTCTCATCTCATTTCCCAGTCTGATAAATCTGACTTTTTCTGACTGTGTATTGAAATCAAGTACTGTTATTCCCAAATCAGTCTTTAACTTTGCAGTACCTTTTTTCATTTCAATGAGATTGCCTTTGTAATCCCTGTACTTAGGAACATATCTGCTATTATATTTCTCTCCTCTGATTGCCAGATTCTGAGTCATTCTCTGTCTGAGCACATTAGCAATTGATTGAGTCCTTCGACTATTCACCTTGAGAAGATATAGGACATACTCTAGTTCTTCCCAACATTTCAAGCCAATATCATCCTCACCAACTTTAAATACTGTCCCATCAGCCATGAAGTATAAAAGAAAATCCTTGTTCAAGCTCTTCTGATGAACTAACTGTACTGATTCCAGTCTGTCCAAACTCTCTTGAGGAACACCACGACCTGGAACAGCCAGTGAAGAAGGATCTCTAGGACCAGTATATTGCCTTATGTCTCTGTGTGAACCTAGTCCACCCTTATTATTACCAACTTTTCCAGACAAAGCTTTTCCATCAGAAACATTCATAGAAACTCCAGATAGTACATTTGGATCATGAATTATTCCTTTTCCAAAAACCGATTTCAACTGAGAAGAGTGTAAAGGTGTGATCATTGCTTGTTATACAACAGCAGTTGTAACTTTCTTCTGTGAACTTTCACCTTCAATGCCTTTTAGGTTGAGTTTAGCCTCTGCTGCAATTGCTTCCTTTGAAAATCGAGAACTTTGACTAACATCAGTCCTTTCTCTGATCACAACACCTTTAACAACAGGTCTAGGAGCTTTTCCTCTTTGTACCTTACCAGACTTTAAAGCTTTAAGATGTTCTTCTTGTAAACTCTTCTCTTCAGCTTCAATGTCCTCAATCGTAACTCCTTCCTCATTCTCTTCAATAAACAGCTTAGCAGCCAATTCTTCATCAGTTTGTGGATTAGAAGGTAACAGCAAACTCTTGGTCCTTGAGGTACCTTGAGTATCAGTATTTCTCCCAACAGACTGTGATTTAGATGACTTGCTAGTTCTCAGAGTTTGAACCTCTTCAGCCTTTTTCTTTCCTTTGTTACTTGCCCCTCCATCTCCAGCACTATCCCTTCTGACAACTCTCTCCCCCTTTTTGACATCATCAGGCATAAGAATAGATGTAATTAATTCCAGGGAGGTAGCAATTGAATCAATTTTAGCAGATAAGTCAGACTGATTCTCTTCAACTTTACTCAGCCTGGCAAAGAGATTGTCTTGAGCTTTAGAGAATTTTGTAGTCACAAGTTTTGAATCTCTTTCCATTTTCATCTCTCTAGCTACAACCTCATTTCGCAAAGCAGTGATTGCCAATGTAGTATCAGCAAATCTTCTATCCAGAGTTTTGACTTGAACTACAGTTGCTTTCAAGCAAGAAAGAATCTCTGGATTGGAGATAGTATCAGCATTTTTCTTAACAAAATCAGCTGCTCTTCCTCGTGGAAAAATACAATCCTCTTTGTACCATTCAGCAGCATTCTTTGCAAATTGTGCTCTCTCAACTTCATGAGAAGTACAAGGTTTAGGGAAAGGTGTATGTTTATTATCTGTTTGTACTGGTGCACTCAGAGAAGCATCAGAGTTTGCACTACTTTCACCTTTAGATTCAACACTTGTAGCTTTAACAGGTTCATCTTCAGCCATAGGTTTAGCAATTTCTTCTGTAGGCTTGTCAAGATTTTCAGGCTCAGCAACAGGCATAGACTGAGAAGTGACCTTGGTTGCCTGATCAATTTCTTCTCCTCCTTCAACAGTTTGCTGAGCATCAGATATTAACTCAGTATGGGATGCCACAGCTTCAGAAAGAACAACCGTAGGTTGATCAGCTACACCAATATCAGAGATAGGATCAGAGAATGGCATAAATGAATCAAGAACATCATTTATTGGAGAGAGGCCATCTCTAGCATCCTCTTCTGCAGGAATTTTGTCCTCTGCAGGCACTTCATCCTCTGCAGGTATTGCATCTTTCTCAACCTCAACAGGAGGTGTTTGCTGTGAAACAACCTCTGGAGCTTCAATATCTTCATCCATAGAATCAGAGAATATCAGTTTTCTTCGTTTTGCTAGAGGTACATTATCTGAATCCTCTTCACTAGATGGTGACTTAGGCATCTTTGCCCGTACTTTTATTCTTTTCACCCTTCTAGTATAAACAGCTTCAGGAGATTTCCGTTTTGATTTTCTTTGTGTCTCTTTCGCCTGCTTTAGATTTGCATGTCGTTCAGTTACTGCCTTCTTAACTCTTTGTGCTTTAGACTTTGATTCTGGTGGAGATTGTGACGAATCAGAGTTTGTTTGAGGAGTGGGTGAAGGTTGTTTTGTAGGTGCTGAGTGAGCAGGTGATTCAGTGTTTGGTTGTTGAGTACGATCAGGCTCAGGTTCAGGTTGTTGTGGTTCTTGTTCAGGTTCAGGTTGTTGTGGTTCTTGTGGTTGATTGAGAAAATTTTGCAGAGCAAGTGGCATGACAAAAGCAGGGAGATTTGCTTTACCAACATCCTTGTTAGTCATATCAGAGAATATTCTCTTATTGACTCTAAAAGGATCAATTTCATCAGCATCATCAATTTCAAGACCAGGTACACAAGCTTTGAACAGCATTTGACAAAAACGAGCATAATAAACAGTAGTAGATTCTGACAATTTTTCACCTAAGCTCATCAGAACATGTCGACCAAAATAAAAATTAGTACCATAGAGTAGAGAATACCCGATTTGGAGACTGTCTATGGGAATGGCATCCCAGTTGGTGAGTTTCTTCTGGAACGTCCTTGTGATGCAATCAAAGAAAAAGTTCCATTCCTTTCTGAGATTTGGTCTCTTTATACCGCCAAGCTTGTCAAGAGATTCCATGTAACCTATCTCTTGTAGCATCTCTCTCAAATAAGTTTCATTAACCGAAGTATAAGAAGTATGTGTGTCAAACCCCATTGTATCTCGTACAGTCTGTGGAGTAATCACATAATCTTGGTCTTCATAAGTGAAGATAATGTTAGGAGTTCCATTCTCTCCTCCATCCACATAAACTGAATTCTGCCAGAATGTAGCAATTTGAGACGCAGAGAGAGTAGCAGGTCCAACCAGAGCTTGTCCAATCTCTGAATCCCTCAAGAAGTTCTGCATGAGATGAAACGGTTCTGGAACGCGTTGATGATAGAGTGGAGCTTCATAGTTGTTAGGAAGAAACCGTAAACCAAGAGCAGTGAATGCTTTAGAAGCCATTGAGTTAAGAAATTTGCAAGAATTTCCAAGAGAAATGTATGTAGAAAAGGTGTTTGCGTGAATGCCCAAGTGAAAAATACGAGAACTGTGAGAAATAAGAATAAAGCACAATCGTTTGGACACAAAAGTGATTAAAGTAATGAAAAAACCAATCTCTTATGTAACAAACACTCAATCAGTTCCTTGATTATTGTGTAGTGGGACACGATAATAGGTAAGTGGGACACATTAATGGGCGAGTGGGTCACGTGCGCTTATTTTTAAGAAGAGTATATTAAAAATTAAAACATTAAAAAATATTTGATTTAAACAAAAATCAAATAATACTCTCTTAAATATCTGGACCCAAGTAAAACCAGAATTTGAAACGTTTACCTGTTGCCTATAATAAGCAGAATACGAAGCGTTTAAGAACTTCGTTCTTACCCATCTCTATTTAAGGCCTAGAGACTTGCTCAGATTAGTTCATTAAACCTTTAACCTTTCAGTCTCCCCTGTAAAATCACAAACCCTTCAAAGCAAATACTCTGAAAAACAATGGCCAACCTTACCATCAAAGAAAAGAACCTTCATCTTGTCGAGAATAGGGACATCTTCAGCTACACGCGTGAAGAATTTGAAGCGTTTGAGTGGGAAAGGCAGCTTGAGACGCTGTGGCTGCAAATGGATGCCAGTCTGGAAGAGATCGAGAGAGAGAAACCTGCAAGGGTGATCGACATCGATGCTGCCCTCCAAGCAACATTGGCATGGCTCTCCTCGAAGGCATCCTCATCCAACACCACCAACCATTGTTAATGAATATGTCAGCAAAAATAACCTTATCCCTTCAACTTCCACCCAAATAAAGTGGCAAAGATGGGATCTGGGAATTTTTGCTAACAATGGAGTGGTTTGGATTGACCTTTTACTTTCCTGTTGAATAGATTAGCAGATAGAGAGAACAAAAAGATGTAATATTTGCTTGTAATCTCTTTCTTATTATCAATGAAAAATTATGTTTCTCTAATCTTATTCATTGTGTTCTGCAACTGTTATTTATGTTTTATGAACTGTTCTTTAAGTTAATAAATCAAGAAGAGAATATGAAAACTAATTAAAGTAATCATATAAAGAATACATTCATCAACAATCCACAGATTAACAGTTGTCAAAAACCCTATTTCCTCCAAGATTTTCAAATTGTCCAAGTGAAAGTTTACCTTAGAGTACAAATCACGAATCAACAGCGTTTGTCAATTCTCCAACTTTATCACCGAAACCCTTTCATAAATTGCACAGTTGTGAATATATGTGTGTGTGAAGCAGAGTTTACTAAGTCAATTTTTAGAGCATCTAATTTTTCATAAAATCCATAAAGTAAATCAATAAACACTGGATGCACAAACTGTCATAGTAAACACTGACTGTATGATGAAAGCTAAACTCTGAAGTAATCAAACTATATACAGTAACTTTTATTTTATACCCCCTTTATATACATTTCTTCTTTTTTTTTTATTTGTAATTTCATCATTTTTTTTTATTATTTTTTTATTCCAGTAATCAGAGGTTGGAACCAGTCACCAAAAATTCAAAAATTTTAGCCCTTATCATTTTGATAAGTTCCTAGGTCATCCTAGTGTTTAACTAGTCACCAAAAATCAGAGAATTTTAGCACATATTATATACCAATAGGTTCCTGGGTCATCCTAGTATCCAACATAATCTCAAAGGAGTATAACAACCTATATACATTTTCTTTGGGGTATTGCAGTAAGCATTTTATTCTATCAGAGTATAACTAACAGAGTTTAGAGTTCATCAACATCAGTAGTTTTTCATGTAAGGTAATGCACACAGTATTTATAGACTCAGAGTTTAGGACAAAATAAACTAAGAGATGCTATAAATATGAACCAGTATAACAGTGTATGACATACAGACATGCTGACAGAGTTTAGAGACTGTATTAACACAACCATCAACGGATAAGACCGTATAACACAACCATCAACGGATAAGACTGTATAACATCAACGGATACAGTTCAGTTAGTCATTAACTGATGCAACCTACAATCAACGGATGCTACATTGGATCCTAGCTTGTAATTAGCAGTTGATTTGGGCAAGTTGTTTGACAGAGTTTAACAGAGTATGCATAACAGAGTTTAATCAACAGAGTTCACTTAGCATTTAACCAATCAGGAAATATGATTAATACATCACATAAGTAAAGTTTGAATCTAACCAACATTCCTAGTCAGAACCAGAGACCATTCCTAGTTCATTGACCAGTCTTGTAAATGTAGCTTCACTCAATGGTTTAGTGAAGATATCTGCAAGCTGTTGTTCTGTAGATACAAAATGTAGTTCAATATTTCCTTCTTCCACATGTTCTCTGATGAAGTAGTACCTTATGCTGATGTGCTTGGTCATTGAATGCTGTACTGGATTACCTGTCATAGCAATAGCACTTTGATTATCACAGTAAATATGGATATTACTGTACCTCAATCCATAATCCGGCAATTGATTCTTCATCCATAAGATCTGTGCACAACAGCTACCAGCTGCAATATACTCTACTTCTGCTGTAGATGTGGAGATTGATTTCTGTTTCTTGCTGTACCAGGAAACTAGTCTGTCACCAAGAAATTGACAACTTCCACTAGTGCTCTTTCTGTCTACCTTGCAGCCTGCAAAGTCTGCATCAGAATACCCAAGTAGCTTGAAATCTGATTCTCTGGGGTACCACAGACCTAATGATATGGTGCCCTTGAGATACTTGAAAATTCTTTTCACAGCTGTCAGATGTGGCTCTCTAGGATCTGCCTGAAACCTTGCACAAAGACAGGTTGCATACATGATGTCAGGCCTACTAGCTGTCAAGTATAGAAGAGATCCTATCATGCCCCTGTAGTTTGTCATATCCACTGAAACTCCTGTGTCTTTGTCCAATTTAGTTGCTGTTGCCATGGGAGTTGATGCAGATGAACAGTCAAGCATACCAAATTTCTTGAGAAGATTTCTGGTATATTTTTCCTCATTAATGAAAATTCCATCATCTGTTTGTTTCACCTGTAGGCCTAGAAAGTAACTAAGCTCTCCCATCATGCTCATTTGATATCTGGACTGCATGAGCTTGGCAAACTTCTTACAGAGTTTATCATTAGTAGACCCAAAGATGATGTCATCAACATAAATTTGAACTAAAAGGAGGTCACTTCCTTGATTGAAATAAAACAGAGTTTTGTCAATTGTTCCTCTGTTGAATCCACTTTCTAGAAGAAACTGAGCAAGTGTCTCATACCATGCTCTTGGTGCCTGCTTAAGTCCATATAGTGCCTTATCTAGCCTGTAGACATAATCTGGATATCTGGGGTCCACAAATCCTGGTGGTTGTTCAACAAACACTTCTTCTTCAAGCTTTCCATTCAGAAAAGCACTTTTCACATCCATCTGGAACACTTTGAATTTCTTGTGAGAGGCATATGCTAGAAAAATTCTGATTGCCTCCAATCTTGCAACTGGAGCAAATGTTTCATCATAGTCTATTCCTTCCTGCTGTGAATAGCCTTTTGCTACCAGTCTAGCCTTGTTCCTTGTGGTAACACCTTCACTGTCAGTCTTGTTTCTGAAAACCCATTTAGTACCAACAATAGATCTGTTCTTTGGCCTTGGTACAAGGGTCCAAACTTTATTCCTTTCAAATTCATTCAACTCTTCCTACATTGCTGTTATCCAGTCTGCATCTTGAAGAGCTTCTTCCACTTTCTTTGGTTCATTTTTAGACAAGAATGCATGAAACAGACATTCACTTGCAGTAGCACTTCTTGTCTTTACTTTTGCATCTGGATCACCAATTATCAAATCAGGTGTATGTGATTTAGTCCATTTCCTAGCAGAAGGCAAATGACTTCTATCAGCATGTGATCCTCCCCCTTGATCCATGCTCTTCTGATTTTGTTGTGATCAATCTTCGTTTTCTGAGACTCCCCCTGAACTTGACTGCCCAGAGTCAGAATTTGAATTTTCAGGGTTTGAAGCATCAGAGTTTGATCCAGATTTTTCAGTTGACTCAGTATCAGTGTTTGAGTCTTCATCTTGATCATGCTCCCCCTCAACTGGTTCTCCCCTTTGTTGTGAGTGAGAAGTTTCTCCAGAATTTACCAGTAGAGGTTCAGAGTTTGTTTCAACAGAGTCTGTCAGAATTGTTTCATCAGAGTTTCCTTCATCAGAGTTTAAATCTTCATTTTCAAAATTCAGTTGATCATATTCATCTTTGTCTTCAAGTCCAGTTATCTTCTTATCATCAAAAGAAACATGTATAGATTCCATGATCACTTTAGTTCTCAGATTGTAAACTCTGAATGCCTTTGTTGACAGTGGATAGCCAACAAAAATTCCTTCATCTGCCTTTAGCTCAAACTTGGTCAACTGTTCTGGATGAGTCTTCAAAACAAAACATTTGCACCCGAAAATATGAAAGTATTTCAGGTTAGGCTTCTTTTTCTTCACCATCTCATATGGTGTCTTTCCATGCTTATTGATCAGTGTTGCATTTTGAGTAAAACAAGCAGTTTGAACAGCTTCTGCCCAGAAATAAGTTGGCAATTTTGCTTCATCAAGCATAGTTCTGGCAGCTTCAATTAAGGTTCTATTTTTCCTTTCAACTACACCATTTTGTTGTGGTGTACCAGGTGCTGAAAACTCTTGTTTCACTCCATTATCCTTGCAGAATTCTTCCATTGTTGCATTTCTGAACTCAGTTCCATTATCACATCTGATGATTCTGACTTTGTTGCTTGATCCTTTGTCCAGAAGCTTCACATGCTCCATCAGAGTTAATGCAGTTTCATCCTTCTTTGCTAGAAAATACACCCAAGTGAATCTAGTGTATTCATCAACAATGACTAAAGCATATTTCTTCCTTGCAATAGACATAACATTTACTGGACCAAAGAGATCAACATGCAGAAGATGATAGGGATCAGTGATAGAAAATTCTGTCTTGCTCTTGAAAGATGACTTCCTTTGTTTAGCCTTCTGACATGAGTCACACAGGCCATCAACATTTAACAGAGCCTTTGGGAGTCCTCTTACAAGATCCTTTCTGATCAATTCATTGATGTTGTTCAAGTTCAAATGTGAGAGTTTCTTGTGCCACTTCCAACTCTCTTCACTAGACATTCTTGTTGACAGGCAAACAGCTTTTCCAACAGAGTCTATCAAAAGCTTGATTTCATAAATGTTGTTTTGCCTGTGACCAACTAGAACAACCTTTCCTGTAGATTTGCTGATAACTTCACAATATTCACGTTGAAAATCTACATGATATCCCTTGTCACAGATTTGACTCACAGATAACAAGTCATGCTTGAGTCCTGGGACATGAGCTACATTGTTGATGATGACATTTCCAAGATTAATATTGCCATATCCCAATGTTCTTCCTATATTGCCATCACCATAGGAAACTTTTGGGCTAGCCTTCTCCTCATATTCTGATAGCAGGGCTTTATTTCCAGTCATGTGTCCTGAACATCCACTGTCCACGACTAGGGTTGCCTCTCTGTTGCCCTGCAATCATAAACAATTACTGAGGATTAGTTTTAAGGATCCAGACTTGCTTGGATCCTTTGGCATTCTTAAATTTGTTAGCTTTTGCAGCGGAATTAACATTATCAGAGTTTGAGCTAACAGTATCAGTGTTTACAATTGCAGTATCAACTTTAACCCATTTCAGATTGGGTTTCAGTTCATAGTAATTATGATAGATAGCATGATATTCTCTGCAAGTATAAATGGAATGCCAGGTGCTTCCACAGTGTGTGCATAAAGTCTGTGGCTTAGTTCTAGCAAAATCCTTCTTTACCTCAGACTTTGTAGGTAAAGAATTTATATTTTTATTTTTCTTGCAGAAATTTGCAAGATGCTTAGTACTACCACAGTTATGACATGTCTTTCTTGGAGCATAACTAGCAAGCATTGGTTTATTTCCTGAAGTGATGTCTACTTTTCCATTTCTATTCTTGTTTGACACTTTCTGTTTCTCAACAGATTTTAACTCCTTCAGTTTATGTTTGAGTTGTTTATCTGTCATTGAACCAATATTAACCTGTTTAACACTAGTTTTTACTGGTTTACTTTTGACAGCTTCCTTTTCATTTTCAGACAAAAATTTACTGGTTCCATGAACAAAATGAGTTCTGACTTTAACTTGATTTTGAAATCTAAGTTCATCTCCCTCATTATAACCTAGACCAACAGTGTTTGTTTGAAAAATCTGTTGAGTGTCCTTTCCAGAATTAGTCCAAGTCCTAATTTTGTTATTTGCTTCCTCCAACTCTAACTCTAGTTGTTTATACTTCTGAAGCAAATTCTGTTCTTTGCAAACAGCATCATCTCTCTCTTTCTGAACTTGCTGCATGTTTTCAAGTTTTTCTTCAACAAGTTTATTTCTTACCTTAAGTTCAGAATTTTCAGCTTTTATCCTCTCATTTTCTAAAGTCTGATCCCTATAACTTATATGCAATGACTTAAGATAAATTCTTAATTGAGCAATGTCATCAATATTATAAGCATAGGTAGTTAGAGGTACCTGATTTTCAGAGGATTCTGATTCAGTAGTAGCCATGAGAGCATAGTTCACTTCTTCATCAGAATCTGAAGTATCTGCCCAATATCTGCCTTTAGTGTAGAGTACCTTTCCAGTTTTACCCTTCTTGCACTCAGGAGCATAGTGACCCATCTCCTTACACTTGTAGCATTGAATTTCAGACTTATCCTTCTTCCCTTTAGAATCTCTCTTATCAGACTTCCTGTAGCTTTTCCTGTCTTCATTTGAATCCCTAGAAAACCTTTTTCCTTTCTTGAAATTCTTGAATCCCATTTTCTTGAAAGTCTTCACCATCAACACAGCCATTTTCCTCATTTCTTCTTCATCATCCTCAGAGTCAGATGATTCAGAAGAGTTTGAATCATAATCAGAGTTTGGTGATTCACTTTCTGAATGTATGACCAAAGCTTTTCCCTTCATTTTCCTTCTTGTTGCCTCTTTCTTCTGAGGCTTATCTTCAACATTAAGAGCAACAGACTTTCCTTTCCTGCTTGATCTCCTGTTTCTCTGCTCCATTTCCAATTCATGAGTTTTGAGCAGTCCATAGATTTCATCAATCTCTGTTTCAGCAAGATCATAGTTGTCTCTAATAGTGGTTGTTTTCACATCCCACTTTTCAGGTAGAGAAAGAAGAAACTTGAGATTCGAGTCTTCTAGATCATACTCTTTGTTGACCAATGACAGATCATTAATCAGTTTACAGAATCTATCAAATGTTTTTGTCATGGTCTCTTCAGGTTTAGCCTCAAAATGCTCATACTCTTGTGTGAGTATGTTTCTCCTATTCTTCTTAATAGCCGCAGTTCCTTGACACCTGACTTCAAGAGCATCCCATATTTCTTTTGCAGTGGTGCAGTTAATGACTTTGTTAGACATAACGTTGTCTAAAGCACTATGCAGTAAATGCCTAACTTTTGCATCCTTAGCAATTGATGATAGATCTTCAGGAGTCATGTCCTTCTTTTCCTTTGGAACCATTTTTGCTGCTTCACCAGCAACTGCAACAGATAGCTTTGTAGGATTGTGAGGGCCTTCATAAATCCTGTCAAGATATTCTGGATCTGTAGCCTCCAGAAACATAGTCATCTTGACCTTCCACATAGCATACTCTAATGGCCTCAGAATAGGAACCCTGATTGGTTCATAACGACTCACAGTAGTAGGAGCCTTTTCAGAAACAGTAGGTGTTGGTGGAGGAATTGCTGACATGATTATTATTGTGTTTGAATCTTAACCTGTAATAAAGTAACAGATTGGCTCTGATACCACTTGTTAGGCCGAATACACAATTAATAATCAACTTTGTATGAGAGTTTAACAAGTAAAAGCGTTTATGCACTTAAAAACTTCTTGTATTTCGAACCCTCTTCGTGATGTAAAATATCACAAAGAGCTGCTAGGTTACAATAAAGATAATTCGTTATCGATACCCTTCTAGGGTTAACCTAATCTGTATTTATATAACATACAGCTACGATACAATCTCTAATTGATATTCCTAATAATCAGCTATACAATGATATCAATTACAGATTGTCACACGTCTCCTATGTCAACTCGATCTCTTTAATAGCTATCCAATCTTCAAAGATATCGCTTCCATAATAAATCTTCAATCACTGTTGACTAGTAGACGCTTCCTCCAGACAGAGTTTAACAAACTCTGTCGAGCTTCCATCTGTCAGCGTTTAACTAAACTCTGACTGCTTCCAGCTAAACTCTGATAATTCACTGTAACACTTAAACACTGATTAAAACACATCAATTATATTTAACATTCTTCTTCTTTGAACCTTCTCCTTTTTCAACAATTCCTTTTAGCTTCAATATAGCTTCAGCTTCTATTGGTTTATTAGATACTTGTGATCTTTGATCAGCACCAACATTTTCTTTAATAATAATGCCTTTAAGAACAGGCCTAGGAGCTTTTTCTTTCTTTTTAAACTTTCCAGACTTTAAAGCTTTCTGATGTTCTTCTTGTAGATTCCTTTCTACAGCTTTAATGTCTTCAATAGTAACTCCTTCTTGATTTTCTTCCGGAAATAACTTAGCAGCCAGTTCTTCATCTGTCTGTGGATTTTCAGTGAATAATAAACTCCTGGTTTTTGAAGTACCCTGAGCATCAGTAATTATTCCAACAGACTTTGACTTAGAAGGCTTGCTAGATCTCAGAGTTTGATCAGCTCTGAATCTCTTCCCTTTGTCATTTGCTCATGCTCCTCCATCTTCAGTATCATCCTCCTTAGTGAGAGTTTGAGATTGCCTGCACTTAGACTTAGCAACTCTCTCCCCCTTTTTGACATCATCAGGAATCAATATAGAAGTAATCAGTTCCAAGGAGTTAGCAATGGAATCAATCTTTCCAGACAAGATAGTCTGATTCTGTTCAACCTGACCTAGCCTCTGAAACAGAGTTTCTTCAGCTTTGGAAATGGTCTTGAACTTTGTTTGATTATCCCTCTGCATAGTCATAACTCAAGCAACAACATCAGCTCTCAGTTCATTAATAGCTTTTTGAGACTTATCAAATATTTCATTCAGAGTCTTTACTTGAACAATAGTTGCTTGCAGATTTGAGAGAATATCAGGATTTGAAATCTTGTTGGCAGATTGATGCACAAATTTAGCTGCTCTTTCAGTAGGAAAAATGCAATCTGACTTATACCAATCCCTTGAATTCTTGGCAAAGTGTTCAGCTTCAATGTCATGTTGATATGAAGGTTTAGAAAAAGGTGTGTGCTTAGCATCAGTTTGTACTAGTATACTCTGAGAAGAGTTTGACTCTACACTTCCTTCATTTTCAACATCAACAGCTGAATCTTCAATTGTTGATCCTTATCATCTTCTACATGTTGATCTCTTTGGACCAGTGAATGTCTTGTCAATTAGAAGAAAGAAATATGCTCTAGTCATTGTTGATGAACACACCAGATACACTTGGGTGTATTTTCTAGCAAAGAAGGATGAAGCTGCATTAACTCTGATGGAGCATGTAAAGCTGCTGGACAAAGGATCAAACCACAAAGTCAAAATAATTAGGAGTGATAATGGAACTAAATTCAGGAATGCTACAATGGAAGAATTCTGCAAGAACAAAGGATTGAAGCAAGAGTTTTCTGCACCTGGTACACCACAACAAAATGGAGTAGTTGAGAGGAAGAACAGAACCTTGATAGAAGCTGCCAGAACTATGCTTGATGAAACAAAATTGCCAACCTATTTCTGGACAGAAGTAGTTCAAACAGCCTGTTTTACTCAAAATGCCACATTGATCAACTAGCATGGAAAAACACCATATGAGATGGTGAGGGAAAAGAAGCCAAACCTGAAATATTTTCATATTTTTGGGTGCAAATGCTTTGTGTTGAAAACTCATCCTGAACAGTTGACTAAATTTGAGTTAAAAGCTGATGAAGGAATTTTTGTTGGCTATCCGCTGTCAACTAAGGCATTCAGAGTTTATAATCTGAGAACCAAGGTGATCATGGAGTCAATTCATGTGTCATTTGATGGCAAGAAAATAACTGGACTTGAAGTTGTAAATGAACATGATCAACTGCACTTTGAAAATGAAAACTTAATCTCTGATGAAGTAAACTCTGATGAAACTGATCTGACAAGCTCTGTTGAAGCATACGCAGAACCTCTACTGGTAAACACTGAAGAAACTTCTCATCCAGAACAAAGGGGAAAACTAGTTGAGGGGGAGCATAATCAAAATGATGACTCAAATTCTGATAGTGAGTCAACTAAAAAATTTGGATCAAACTCTAATGACTCAAACTCTGAAAGTGCAAAATCTGACAGTTCAAACTCTGAGCAGTCAAATTTAGGGGGAGCCTCAGAAAACGAAGAAAGACAACAAGAAAATCAGGAGAACATGGATCAAGGGGGATGATCACATACTGATAGAAGCCATTTACCTTCAGCTAGGAAATGGACAAAATCTCATACACCTGATTTAATTATTGGAGATCCAGATGCAAAAGTAAGGACAAGGAGTGCTACAACAAATGAATGTCTGTTTAATGCTTTCTTGTCTAAGAATGAACCAAAGAAGGTAGAAGAAGCTCTTCAAGATGCTGACTGGATAACAGCAATGCAGGAGGAGTTAAATGAATTTAAAAGGAATGAAGTATGGACCCTTGTACCTAGACCAAAGAAAAGATCTGTTGTTGGTACTAGATGGGTTTTAAGAAACAAAACTGACAGTGAGGGAGTTGTTATAAGGAACAAGGCTAGACTTGTGGCAAAAGGCTATTCACAGCAGGAAGGAATAGATTATGATGAAACTTTTGCTCCAGTTGCAAGATTGGAGGCAATAAGAATTTTTCTAGCATATGCCTCTCACAAGAAATTCAAGGTATTTCAGATAGATGTGAAAAGTGCTTTTCTGAATGGGAAGCTTGAAGAAGAAGTGTTTGTTGAACAACCACCAGGTTTTGTGGACCCAAAATATCCAGACTATGTCTACAGGCTGGATGAGGCTCTCTATGGACTTAAGCAAGCACCAAGAGCATGATATGAAACTCTGGCTCAATTTCTTTTAGAAAGTGGGTTCAACAGAGGTGCAATTGATAAAACACTATTCTACTTTAACTATGGCGATGACTTGCTTTTAGTTCAGATATATGCTGATGACATAATTTTTGGGTCTACTAATGATAAACTCTGTAAAAAGTTTGCCAAGCTCATGCAGTCCAGGTATCAAATGAGCATGATGGGAGAGCTTAGTTATTTTCTAGGCCTACAGGTGAAGCAAATAGATGATGGGATTTTCATAAATCAAGCAAAATATACCAGAAATCTTCTCAAGAAATTTGGTATGCTTGACTGCTCATCTGCATCAACTCCCATGGCAACAGCAACAAAGTTGGACAAAGACACAGGAGCTTCAGTTGATATGACAAACTACAGAGGCTGATAGGGTCTCTTCTTTATCTAACAGCTACCAGGCCTGATATTATGCATGCAACTTGTCTCTGTGGAAGTTTTCAGGCAGTCAGAGTTAGAAATAATTGTTAGAAATAATTGATGTGAATATTAATCAGTGTTTAAGTGTTACAGTGATAAATCAGAGTTTAGCTGGAAGCAGTCAGAGTTTCGTTAAACGCTGACAGATGGAAGCTCGACAGAGTTTGTTAAACTCTGTCTAGAGGCAGCGTCTACTGGTCAACAGTGTTTGAAGATTTATTATGGAAGCAATATCTTTGAAGATTGAGTAGCTGTCAAAGAGATTGAGTTAACTAAGGAGACGTGTTGCAATTGTAATTGATATCAATTGTATAGCTAATTTATAGGAGTATCAATTATCGATTGTATAGTAGCTGTATATCTTATAAATACAGTTAGGTTAACCCTAGAAGGGTATCGAT
The DNA here is from genome assembly GCA_036435485.1 of Saposhnikovia divaricata. Taxonomy (NCBI): domain Eukaryota; kingdom Viridiplantae; phylum Streptophyta; class Magnoliopsida; order Apiales; family Apiaceae; genus Saposhnikovia; species Saposhnikovia divaricata. The sequence goes on along the minus strand of CM071594.1, from coordinate 127,014,148 downwards.
CATTGTGAAACATCATTCATTGTAACCTAAGCAGCTCTCTATGATATTTTACATCACTGAGAGAGGAGTTATTAATTCCAAACAGTTTTTAATTGTTTAAATGCATATTTTATTGTTAATCTCTCGTATGATCTTGATTATAGTTGTGTATTCGGCCTAACAGACAACCCAGGTCAAATCCCGAGCCTTTTCTCAAAAATCGGGTCGAGTCCCAATTCCGAATCCGAAATAAGCCAAAGTAAACTAGCCCAAATGCAGCTAACTTGGGTAGTCTGATAAGTGGATTTTATATCCACTTGGAGCGTTCCATATCGGCTTAAATTGATTGACTTGGTCTCAAGTTTGTTGTATTTTTGATGTGTTTTGTGTAGTTGTGCAGGGTTGTAGCTATGGGTTAGTGTTGGTGTTTTTAATCGATATCAGAGTGCAATTAAGCATTGGAATGAAGATTAGACACTTGTGTTATGCTATCAAGGAGTCACATGTGTCATGGTATTGAAGATGTTAGCTAATGCAAAAGAAACGGAGGAGAAAGGAGCAAATTTGTGTAAAATTCGGATTTTCAGGATAGGTTGCGCAGTCTTCACTGTTTTGGCCATATCTGGAGTTGTAGAAGTCCGTTTTCAGCGATCTTACTGCCCACGCGAAGCCTGGGAGATTTTCTACAACTTCGGACAGGTCATCCATGCGCAGGCTGCGCATGGTGGGCGCAGGCAGCGCGACAAACAGACTGCTGAGCGCAGGTTGCTCGCGGAAAATCCTGAAAATTACTGTTTTAGCCATATCTTGAGTTCTACAAGTCCGTTTTGGACGATCTTACAGTCCACGCGAAGATAACGGAATTCTCTTTCATTCTAAAGTGGTTCAGATGTCAAAATACAACTGGAACGGCCCAGAAATACTGAAGAAAAGTCAGTTACGAATTTTCCTTCAAAACCGAATCAGTTTAGGAAACGTATTATGTGCCGAACAGCAGAAATTCAACTTTGACAGGGAAATTGCTATAATTCCTACATCTAATAAGTATGGTAATTTCTCTGGGCGGCTAGAACATTCCAGAATCAGATCTACACATGGAATTTGCAATTCTATTCTCATTCAAGAAAGGAAATTGCCATACTCCTAATTCAACTCTAAAACGGCAATTGCTTGATGGAGAGGCAAATTGGGGCTATAAATACACATCTTGGGGGACAAAAAAAAACACCATTACATATCAATTAATTAGTTTTATTTGTATTTTTTCATACTTTGTTTTTATCATGGTTTCATTAGATCTCATGATGACGAGAGGTTCGATTATGAACTAATCATTGTCATGGGATTCTAACGGATTTATTTATGGAGCTTTAGTATCTTGATTGCTTTAAATATCTGTGTGTGATGTATATCTGATATCCTCATATGGTTATGCTTAATTGTTAGATGCGTAGCTAACATCTAATTTGTTAATCTCTTGCGAAGTGAAAGTGGATCTTGAGATTTAGAACTTGCCATGCTAGCATAGGTTCATGATTGTTTATCAACATGATTCGTAGTATGAGATGAAAATACTTATATTGCCCTGTGTGATTTTTATTGATAACTTGTTCTTCAACCGTTATGTTTTCAAATTCTATAGACATATAGGGTCTAAGCATAATTGGTGTCTATTCATCTTCTATCTCTTTTGTGGATGTATGTTTAGTTTGGTATTCGTATACTGAGAAGTAGCGTATACTTGTTTCGTGTTGTCCGATCAGATATCATAACCATTGCATACAGTGATTAAAGGCGTCAGATCTAAGCGAAGTATTTAATGAAGTTAGGATCCCATGTTTTCTCTTGCAGAAGTAATTCGATTCCAATTATCGTTAGTTAGTTAATTCTTAGCTTGTTAATTTACTTCTTAGTTAATTTAGTTTATTAAACCCAAAATTGTTATTTGTCTTAGCAGTGAATAATAATCATACATTGTTGCATAGGTACATCTACTGAATTAAAACCATAACCAGATCTCTGTGGGAACGAACTTGACTTATTCATATATTACTTGTGACCACGTACGCTTGCGTGATTTTGTGCAAACAAGTTTTTGGCGCCGCTGCCGGGGATCATCGGTGTTTTATTTTTGGTTTATGTGCTTGTCAATAGTGGTCGTTAGAGTTCACTGACTCAGATTTTTTCTTACCTATCTTGTTTAGTTCGGTGTGTTTCAGGTACTTGAGTGTTTGAAGATGGCATGCGAGGAGTTGCCATGGTGGGCATATTCGAGGACATCCATGCCTTAGCAATGTGAGCAGTGTTGGATCATGAAGTGTTGGTTTTCCAAAAACCATTTGCATCTGAGTAGATAAAGGTCTCTGTACAACTTGTGTAGCAACAGAGGTTGTATTCTTCTTCTTTGAACCTTCTCCTTCTTCAACAATTCCTTTTAGCTTCAATATAGCTTCAGCTTCTATTGGTTTATTAGATACTTGTGATCTTTGATCAGCACCAACATTTTCTTTAATCATAATGCCTTTAAGAACAGGCCTAGGAGCTTTTTCTTTCTTTTTAAACTTTCCAGACTTTAAAGCTTTCTGATGTTCTTCTTGTAGATTCCTTTCTACAGCTTTAATGTCTTCAATAGTAACTCCTTCTTGATTTTCTTCCAGAAATAACTTAGCAGCCAGTTCTTCATCTGTCTGTGGATTTTCAGTGAATAATAAACTCCTGGTTTTTGAAGTACCCTGAGCATCAGTAATTATTCCAACAGACTTTGACTTAGAAGGCTTGCTAGATCTCAGACTTTGATCAGCTCTGAATCTCTTCCCTTTGTCATTTGCTCATGCTCCTCCATCTTCAGTATCATCCTCCTTAGTGAGAGTTTGAGATTACCTGCACTTAGACTTAGCAACTCTCTCCCCCTTTTTGACATCATCAGGAATCAATATAGAAGTAATCAATTTCAAGGAGTTAGCAATGGAATCAATCTTTCCAGACAAGATAGTCTGATTCTGTTCAACCTGACCTAGCCTCTGAAACAGAGTTTCTTCAGCTTTGGAAATGGTCTTGAACTTTGTTTGATTATCCCTCTGCATAGTCATTTCTCTAGCAACAACATCAGCTCTCAGTTCATTAATAGCTTTTTGAGACTCATCAAATATTTCATTCAGAGTCTTTACTTGAACTATAGTTGCTTGAAGATTTGAGAGAATATCAGGATTTGAAATCTTTTGGCAGATTGATGCACAAATTTAGCTGCTCTTTCAGTAGGAAAAATGCAATCTGACTTATACCAATCCCTTGAATTCTTGGCAAAGTGTTCAGCTTCAATGTCATGTTGATATGAAGGTTTAGAAAAAGGTGTGTGCTTAGCATCAGTTTGTACTAGTATACTCTGAGAAGAGTTTGACTCTGCACTTCCTTCATTTTCAACATCAACAGCTGAATCTTCAATTGTTGATCCTTATCATCTTCTACATGTTGATCTCTTTGGACCAGTGAATGTCTTGTTAATTAGAAGAAAGAAATATGCTCTAGTCATTGTTGATGAACACACCAGATACACTTGGGTGTATTTTCTAGCAAAGAAGGATGAAACTGCATTAACTCTGATGGAGCATGTAAAGCTGTTGGACAAAGGATCAAAACACAAAGTCAAAATAATTAGGAGTGATAATGGAACTAAATTCAGGAATGCAACAATGGAAGAATTCTGCAAGAACAAAGGATTGAAGCAAGAGTTTTCTGCACCTGGTACACCACAACAAAATGGAGTAGTTGAGAGGAAGAACAGAACCTTGATAGAAGCTGCCAGAACTATGCTTGATGAAACAAAATTGCCAACCTATTTCTGGACAGAAGTAGTTCAAACAGCCTGTTTTACTCAAAATGCCACATTGATCAACAAGCATGGAAAAACACCATATGAGATGGTGAGGGAAAAGAAGCCAAACCTGAAATATTTTCATATTTTTGGGTGCAAATGCTTTGTGTTGAAAACTCATCCTGAACAGTTGACTAAATTTGAGTTAAAAGCTGATGAAGGAATTTTTGTTGGCTATCCGCTGTCAACTAAGGCATTCAGAGTTTATAATCTGAGAACCAAGGTGATCATGGAGTCAATTCATGTGTCATTTGATGGCAAGAAAATAACTGGATTTGAAGATGTAAATGAACATGATCAACTACACTTTGGAAATGAAAACTTAATCTCTGATGAAGTAAACTCTGATGAAACTGATCTGACAAACTCTGTTGAAGCATACGCTGAACCTCTACTGGTAAACACTGAAGAAACTTCTCATCCAGAACAAAGGGGAGAACTAGTTGAGGGGGAGCATAATCAAAATGATGACTCAAATTCTGATAGTGAGTCAACTGAAAAATCTGGATCAAACTCTGATGACTCAAACTCTGAAAGTGCAAAATCTGATAGTTCAAACTCTGAGCAGTCAAATTCAGGGGGAGCCTCAGAAAACGAAGAAAGACAACAAGAAAATCAGGAGAACTTGGTTCAAGGGGGAGGATCACATAATGATAGAAGCCATTTACCTTCAGCTAGGAAATGGACAAAATCTCATACACCTGATTTAATTATTGGAGATCCAGATGCAAAAGTAAGGAAATGGAGTGCTACAACAAATTAATGTCTGTTTCATGCATTCTTGTCTAAGAATGAACCAAAGAAGGTAGAAGAAGCTCTTCAAGATGCTGACTGGATAACAGCAATGCAGGAGGAGTTAAATGAATTTGAAAGGAATGAAGTATGGACCCTTGTACCTAGACCAAAGAAAAGATCTGTTGTTGGTACTAGATGGGTTTTCAGAAACAAAACTGACAGTGAGGGAGTTGTTATAAGGAACAAGGCTAGACTTGTGGCAAAAGGCTATTCACAGCAGGAAGGAATAGATTATGATGAAACTTTTGCTCCAGTTGCAAGATTGGAGGCAATAAGAATTTTTCTAGCATATGCCTCTCACAAGAAATTCAAGGTATTTCAGATAGATGTGAAAAGTACTTTTCTGAATGGGAAGCTTGAAGAAGAAGTGTTTGTTGAACAACCACCAGGTTTTGTGTACCCAAAATATCCAGACTATGTCTACAGGCTGGATAAGGCTCTCTATGGACTTAAGCAAGCACCAAGAGCATGGTATGAAACTCTGGCTCAATTTCTTTTAGAAAGTGGGTTCAACAGAGGTGCAATTGACAAAACACTATTCTACTTTAACTATGGCGATGACTTGCTTTTAGTTCAGATATATGTTGATGACATAATTTTTGGGTCTACTAATGATAAACTCTGTAAAAAGTTTGCCAAGCTCATGCAGTCCAGGTATCAAATGAGCATGATGGGAGAGCTTAGTTATTTTCTAGGCCTACAGGTGAAGCAAATAGATGATGGGATTTTCATAAATCAAGCAAAATATACCAGAAATCTTCTCAAGAAATTTGGTATGCTTGACTGCTCATCTGCATCAACTCCCATGGCAATAGCAACAAAGTTGGACAAAGACACAGGAGCTTCAGTTGATATGACAAGCTACAGAGGTATGATAGGGTCTCTTCTTTATCTAACAGCTACCAGGCCTGATATTATGTATGCAACTTGTCTCTGTGCAAGGTTTCAGGCAGTCAGAGTTAGAAATAATTGTTAGAAATAATTGATGATAATATTATTCAGTGTTTAAGTGTTACAGTGATAAATCAGAGTTTAGCTGGAAGCAGTCAGAGTTTCGTTAAACGCTGACAGATGGAAGCTCGACAGAGTTTGTTAAAATCTGTCTAGAGGCAGCGTCTACTGGTCAATAGTGTTTGAAGATTTATTATGGAAGCAATATCTTTGAAGATTGAGTAGCTGTCAAAGAGATTGAGTTGACTAAGGAGACGTGTAGCAATCGTAATTGATATCTATTGTATAGCTAATTTATAGGAGTATCAATTATCGATTGTATAGCAGCTGTATATCTTATAAATACAGTTAGGTTAACCCTAGAAGGGTATCGATCATTGTGAAACATCATTCATTGTAACCTAAGCAGCTCTCTGTGATATTTTACATCACTGAGAGAGGAGTTATTAATTCCAAACAGTTTGTTTAAACGCATATTTTATTGTTAATCTCTCATACGATCTTGATTATAGTTGTGTATTCGGCCTAACAGACAACCCAGGTCAAATCTCGAGCCTTTTTTCAAAAATCGGGTCGAGTCCCAATTCCGAATCCGAAATAAGCCAAAGTAAACTGGCCCAAATGCAGCCAACTTGGGTAGTCTGATAAGTGGATTTTATATCCACTTGGAGCGTTTCATATCGGCTTAAATTGATTGACTTGGTCTCAAGTTTGTTGTATTTTTGATGTGTTTTGTGTAGTTGTGCAGGGTTGTAGCTATGGGTTAGTGTTGGTGTTTCTAATCGATATTAGAGTGCAATTAAGCATTGGAATGAAGATTGGACACTTGTGCTATGCTATCAAGGAGTCACATGTGTCATGGTATTGAAGATGTTACCTAATGCAAAAGAAACGGAGAAGAAAGGAGCAAATTTGTGTAAAATTCGGATTTTCTGGATAGGTTGCGCAGTCTTCACTGTTTTGGCCATATCTGGAGTTGTAGAAGTCCGTTTTCAGAGATCTTACTACCCACGCGAAGCCTGGGAGATTTTATACAACTTTGGACAGGTCATCCACGCGCAGGCTGTGCATGGTGGGCGCAGGCAGCGCGACAAACAGACTGCTGGGCGCAGGTTGCGCGCTGAAAATCCTGAAAATTACTGTTTTGGCCATATCTTGAGTTCTACAAGTCCGTTTTGGACGATCTTACAGTCCACGCGAAGATAACGGAATTCTCTTTCATTATAAAGTGGTTCAGATGTCAAAATACAACTGGAACGGCCCAGAAATACTGAATAAAAGTCAGTTACGAATTTTCCTTCAAAACCGAATCAGTTTAGGAAACGTATTATGTGCCGAACAGCAGAAATTCAACTTTGACAAGGAAATTGCTATAATTCCTACTTCTAATAAGTATGGTAATTGCTCTGGTCGGCTAGAACATTCCAGAATCAGATCTACACATGGAATTTGCAATTCTATTCTCATTCAAGAAAGAAAATTGCCATACTCCTATTCCAACTCTAAAACGGCAATTGCTTGATGGAGAGGCAAATTGGGGCTATAAATACACATCTTGGGGGACAAAAAAAATACCATTACATATCAATTACTTAGTTTTATTTGTATCTTTTCATACTTTGTTTTTATCATGGTTTCATTAGATCCCATGATGACGAGAGGTTCGATTATGAACTAATCGTTGTCATGGGATTCTAACGGATTTATTTATGGAGCTTTAGTAGCTTGATTGCTTTAAATATCTATGTGTGATGTATATCTGATATTCTCGTATGGTTATGCTTAATTGTTAGATGCGTAGCTAACATCTAATTTGTTAATTTCTTGTGAAGTGAAAGTGGATCTTGAGATTTAGAACTTGTCATGCTAGCATAGGTTCATGATTGTTTATCAACATGATTCGTAGTATGAGATGAAAATATTTATACTGCCCTGTGTGATCTTTATGGATAACTTGTTCTTCAACCGTTATGTTTTCAAATTCTACAGACATATAGGGTCTAAGCATAATTGGTGTCTATTCATCTTCTATCTCTTTTGTGGATGTATGTTTAGTTTGGTATTCGTATACTGAGAAGTAGCGTACACTTGTTTCGTGTTGTCCGATCAGATATCATAACCATTGCATACAGTGATTAAAGGCATCAGATCTAAGTGAAGTATTTAATGAAGTTAGGATCCCATGTTTTCTCTTGCTGAAGTAATTCGATTCCAATTATCATTAGTTAGTCAATTCTTAGCTTGTTAATTTACTTCTTAGTTAATTTAATTTATTAAACCCAAAATTGTTATTTGTCTTAGCAGTGAATAATAATCGTACATTTTTGCATAGGTACATCTACTGAATTAAAACCTTAACCAGATCTCTGTGGGAACGAACTTGACTTATTCATATATTACTTGTGACCACGTACGCTTGCATGATTTTGTGCAAACATAGTCCATAAGCCCACCACAGGCCCCCAAAAGATCATGATTTATTGGTGCACATAGTATTAGTACTTTTGCTTATATACTGAACAAATGTACCAAATCTACTCGATGTGGGACTGGGGCGTATTCCTGTAAACTCTTCTGAAGCTAAAGTTTTAGTTGATTCTGGAGCTATACGTTCATTTATTTTTGAAAGATTTGTTGATAAGTTGCATTTTGAGACTCAACTGTTAAAAGGGCATTAGTGATAAAAGTGGCCAACCAGGATAAGATTTCTGTAGATCGGGTGTGTCCTAACTGTAATATCGAGATCGGAGGATATCTTTTCTATGCGGATCTATTACCTTTTAAGTTGGAAGAATTCAATGTTATATTAGGAATGGATTGGTTGACGGAGTGTGACGCACAAATTGAATGTAGGAAGAAATAAGTAAAACTATATACAGAAGATGGAAGTGAAGTAATATTTCAAGGACAGAAGCAAGATAAGAAGTTTCTAACATTTATGCAAGTGAAGCGGTTATTATGTCAAGGTTGCGAAGCCTATTTCGCACATATGATAGATGTGGAGAAGCAAGTCCCGAGAATGGAAGATATACAAGTTATAAATGAGTTTCCTGACGTAATTCCCGAGGAATTGCCTGGATTACCTCCAGATCGAGAAGTCGAATTCGCGAGCGATTTAGCACCCGAAACTGAGCCTGTTTCTAAAGCACCTTACCGAATGGCACCTGCTGAGATGAAGGAGTTAGCTACTAAATTACAAGATCTATTGGATATAGGAGTTATAAGGCCAAGTGTGTCCCCAGGGGGAGCACCAGTGTTGTTTGTAAAGAAGAAACATGAAAGTATGAGGTTATGTATCGATTATAGAGAGCTTAACAAGTTAACTATCAAGAACAAGTATCAACTATCAAGGATAGATGATATGTTTGACCAACGGAAAGGCGCTGCTTACTTTTTTAAGATTGATTTGAGATTAGGATATCATCTGTTAAAGATTAAGACCGAGGATATTCCGAAGACTGCTTTTCGCACGAGATATGAAAATTACGAGTTTTTGGTGATGGCTTTCGGATTGATTAATGTGCCAGCTGTGTTTATGGATTTAATGAATCGAGTGTTCAATAAGTATTTAGACACGTTTGTAATTGTATTTATTGATGACATCTTGATATACTCAAGAACCCCCGAAGAACATGCCGAGCATCTGAGGATTGCGTTGAAAACCCTAAAAAATGAAAGGTTATATGCAAAATTTTCAAAATATAAGTTTTGGTTAGAGGAAGTTCAATTCTTAGGACATGTGATTAGTTGATAAGTGGATTTATATCCACTTGGATCGCTTTAATTCGGCTTAAATTGATTGTCTTGGACTCAAGTTTATTGTAGTTTTCAAAATATTGTAGTTTTGATGTGTTTTTAAATTCGGCAAATTTACAAGAATGTCGATTATGGGTGATGTTTCTATCGTGTTTGGAGGATTAATTGATTAAAATTCGGATTTTCCGGGAAGGTTGCGTAGTCTACAATATTTGGCCATATCTGGAGTTCTAGAAGTCCGTTTTCAGCGATCTTACAGCTCACGCGAAGCTTGAGAGATTTTCTACAACCTGGGATAGATTTTCTGCCGGGGAGGTTGAATTTAATTGGTTGTTGTTGAGGCCAATTGCTAAAGAAAGGGATTTTTTGCTGAACAAGCATGTTGAGTTGCAATGGGGAAGGATATGTAAGGCGCTTTATAGGTATGTTTTCTGCTATCCCTCGTATTTACTTCCATTCAATGCGGACATTGAATATTTTAAGTTTGGGGGTGGTTTGAGGGATTAGTAGTTGTTGTTATATTATGTGTTCATGTAGGATTTCATGCTTTGCATATTAGTAGTAGTAAATTATGCATTTATGTTTGTGTTATCTACGTTTGTTTCATATAGGACATTCTGTTTTTATTTTTCGTAAACCATGTGAGTTCATATTAGTTGCATTTCATGGCATGCATATTTCATGATCCCTTTAGAACGAACTAATTCTGATTGGTAGGTAGGTGTCTAATTGAGTGTGGTAATGATGAATAGAGGGTTGACTTATAGTTTCTATGAAATTGGCTTATGTGTTTCGAAAACAAAAACTAATTTCACAGTCTCATTGGGTGCTTTTGGGCTAGGTTAGGGTCATACTTGTTTGGATGTTTTGAGATTTAATCACTTGTTTATATTTAGAATTTTCGTTATTCCCTTGATAGCGTAGGAACACTTAAGTTTAAGTTTGGGGGAAAACAGGGATTTCATGCTAATTTAAAAATAATTGTCAATAATTGCTAGATGTCAAATGGCTAGTAGCCGGCTCATATTTATATGAGTAGTCTAGGGTTGGAATTGAGAATTTTTATTCCAGATTGCATAAAAAAAACAGAAAAAAAAAGAAAAAAAAAGAAAGAAAAAAAATTGAAAAAAAAATAGAAAAAAAAAAGAAAAAGAAAAGAAAAAATAAAGTCAAAAGTGTCAATTGTTTATATGCAAAATTAACCAGGGTTAGCTCTTTAATACTCGAGCTATTAAGTTCGCGGGGACTTTGTGCCTAGTGACCTAAGGCTTTTATAGTCTGGGATCCACTAACCCAACGCTCGCTACATGGGTATTATTGTATAAGCCTTTTGGGGTCTCATCCATTGCACGGTTAAATAAGCATGCTTGTATATATGTGTCATAGTAGTAGTAATAAAGCATGAATTTCTGTCTACCTTGGATAAGGATGGAGGTGTTCTTAGGTTATGAAGTGTCTACAGTCTATTCTATTTATAAACCTGTGATTGTCTTGACGAGGAGCATGTATGATATTTGACCTAGTTTTGGGAGTATTTCTGATGAGCATTGCACACACGCACGTTTCTGTTCATGTATTGTTAGTATACGGGAACTTGGTCGAGCTCTATTTGGATTTAGTTGCATTCTCTAAGATATTTGCTTGCTAGTTGGTTTTGGTTAGTTTGAAGGAGATCGTTGCATTTTTATTCTAGTTGTATTCATGCATTGCATTGTTATTGCATTGTTTAGTTAGGTGGATTTTGTGGGTACATTCGCTATAGGCCCTCACGAGACCTTATTCGTCCACTAGGGCTGCCTAGGGGTTTAAAAGGCTTGTTTCATATGCCAAATGCAACCGTGATCACCTACGAAAGTGGTACTAGTTAGTTAATTAGTTAGTTGTAATTGTTTATGCTTGAGGACAAGCATCGGTTTAAGTTTGGGGGTGTGATAAGTGGATTTATATCCACTTGGATCGCTTCTATTCGGCTTAAATTGATTGTCTTGGACTCAAGTTTATTGTAGTTTTGATGTGTTTTGCTTAGTTGTGCAGATTTACAAGAATATCAATTATGGGTGATGCTATCGTGTTTGGAGGATTAATTGATTAAAATTCGGATTTTCCGGGAAGGTTGCGCAGTCTACACTATTTTGGCCATATCTGGAGTTCTAGAAGTCCGTTTTCAGCGATCTTACAGCTGACGCGAAGCTTGAGAGATTTTCTACAACCCTGGATAGATAGCAGGTGCAGGGAGCCTGTAGTTAAAATTTGCGCACGTGTTCTTTGTGAAGCAAGGTTGGAAAGTTAGTGTTTTACCCTTTTTCTAATTCTAATTATATTTTGGGCAGGTTTTAGTACCTTAATCAAATTCTAATTGTAATAGAAGGTAATTTCCTGCTGGGCAAGAAAGCTAGAGCCTATTTAAACACATCCTAGCATTGTAATTAGGGGAGTTATTATTATTGTAACATAGCTTAGATCTGCAAGAGAGAAAAGTGGAGAAGGATTCAACGCTCGTGACAAGCAACGGATCTAGATCTACTTCATCTTTTGTGTTATTCTGGATTCTAGATTTGTTTTCTTAACTCTTTGTTTATTAATATAATTACTTCTTTTATTCATATCTTGTTTTATATCATGTTTTCATCAAAGCCCATGACGATGAACGGTTCAATTATGAGCTAATCGTTGTCATGGGATTCTAACGGATTTATCTATGTAGCTTAGTGGTTTGTATGCTTTAAAGATTTATGTGTGGTGAATTCTTGATATCCTCGTATGGTTGTGTTTCATGTATTTAGATGCGTCGCAAACATCTAATTTGTTAATCTCTTGCTAAACGAGAGTGGATCTTGAGATTTAGAACTTGCCATGCTAGCATAGGATAGGTTGATATTTTAACATCATGATTTGTGGCGTAAATAGAGATATTATGCTACCCTATGTGATCTATGTGGATAACTTGTGCTTAAAACTTTATGTTTTCAAATTCTATAGAGATATAGGGTCTAAACATATTTGGTGTCTACCCATCTTCTATCTCTTTTGTGGATGCATGCGTAGTTTGGTATTAGTATACCGAGAGGTAGCTTTTACTTGTTTCGTGTTATCCGATCAGATATCAAAACCATCACATGTATTGATTAAAGGCTGTGACTCTAAGTGAAGTAGATAATGAAGTTAGGATTCCATGTTTATTCTCATATAAGTAGTTTGATTTTAGATCAAATTAGCTAGTTAATTCTTAAATTGCATATTAGTTAAATTTAGTTAATTAAAATCTCAATTAATTACTTAGCAGTGAATTAAGATCATACATTGTTGAATAGGTGCATTTACTGAAAAGAACCATAACCTGATCCCTGTGGGAACGAATTTGGACTTAACCTTATATATTACTTGTGACCACGTACGTTTGCGTGATTTAGTGTAAACATTAGTCGAGTAGATATCAGAGTGGATCCTGCGAAAACTGAAGCTGTAGTGAATTGGAGTAGACCCAGGACCCCTACTGAAGTATAAAGTTTTCTAAGATTGGCTGGATATTATCGGAGATTTGTTCAAGATTTTTTGAACATAGCTACACCATTGACTAAGTTGACCCAGAAGAATAAAAAGTATATTTGGAGTGATAAGTGTGAAGAGAATTTTCAAGAATTGAAGAAGAGATTGGTTTCAGCCCCAGTGCTAGTACTGCCTGATGATCAAGGAAATTTCGTTATCTATAGTGATGCCTCACATAAAGGATTAGGATGTGTTTTGATACAACATGGCAATGTTATCGCGTACGCCTCGAGAAAACTTAAAACATATGAGCAGAAGTATCTGACGCATGATTTGGAGTTAGCTGCAATTGTATTCGCACTGAAGAATTAATTAGAGACATTATCTATATGGAGAAAAGTGTGAGATTTTCACGGATCATAAGAGTTTAAAGTATATATTCACTCAGAAGGAGCTAAATATGAGGCAACGGAGATGGTTGGAGTTTATCAAAGATTATAATTGCACGATAAGCTATCATCCCGGTAAAGAGAATGTGGTAGCTGATGCGTTGAGTAGGAAAGGAAGATTGAATACGTTGACTACGTCAAAAGTGTTGATTCAAGAGTTTGAAAAGTTGAATCTGGAAGTGTATGATTCAAAGGTTTCTAATGAGTTTCTTAATACAATGACTTTTCAACCAGAGTTGCTAGAGAAAATTCGAAGATGTCAAGAGGAATATAACGACTCAGACTTTTTCGTGATTATATAAGAGTTGATTTAATTGATAAATGTGAAATATGTGATATGGATATTTTATGAAGTCAAGTTATGTGAGAAATCATGATTATGTGCTTATATGATGTAATAACCGTGAATTTTTCAAATAAATTTTTCCTACTCGATATTTAAATTTTAATTAAGAGCGATGCACTAGTATATTTTAATTAGCGCGTTTTTGTAAAATTTCGAAATTTTATATATTCATATGTAAGTAAATATTATATTATATCTATTTAATTACATTTATTTGGTATTTGTTAAAATTAGGAAAATTTAGGAAAATAGGATTTTAGTTTTAGTTTTTGGGTTGATATTTATTTAAAGCCCAAAATTTATTTTAGAAAACGAAATTAGAGTCCCGTTTTAATTGGCCAGCAGGGGAGAAAAGAGATTAATATTACTGATTTGTCTAATCAAATCGGTAAGCACGAGGAGAAGATAGGTATGCTGATTTGGACAACATATACTTTCACAAAACACGGAACTTTACCTTTCACAAAACACTAGCACTTTCTTTTGTCCCCCACGTTTTGTCCCCATGTTGTGTCTCTTTTAAAACAGAATAAAAAACCCAACCGTTTATTAAAAAATAGAGCACAAAACTCAGTCCATTCCGGTACCTTTTACAAACCAAAACCCGGCCATATTTTTTTTTCTTTCTCTACGAACAAAGGGAAAAACCAAGGTAGTTTACTTATTTTTTTTCTGTTAACTGTTTCTTTCTTTTTTTTTCTTTTTCTTCCGTTTTCGTCTCTTGATTTCCGGTAGGCTGGATTTGGGTGTTGTGGTGTTGATTTGGATGTTGAATTAGAGAAAGAATGGAGGAGGTGAGGTGTGTGCGAGTGAGGGGTCGCCGGAGGGGGAGACACCACCGTTGATGGTGGTGGTCTTTGTAGCCGCGAGAAAGAGAGAGGAGCAGGGGGGAGAGAGAGAGGGGGGGCGGGGGGGAAGAGAACGGAGGGAGAGGGAGAGAGAATGGCGAGAAAGAGAGAGAGATCTGTGAAGGAGACAGTGCGGGGAAGGGGGAGGCACGGCGGTGGTGGAGGCAGGTGGGCCCCATGCGCCGCTGTTGCCGTTAAAAATAATAAAATAATACAGTTACAATAAAATTAATGATCGAATGTTATAATCGGGATTTAATTGATTAGATCGATATTTAAAAACAGTTGGTATAAATAATTTACTTATAATGGTATAATTGATTAATTGAGTTATTTAGTAATAATTATGGATTTAATGGGAATAAAAATGGATTCTTGAATAATTTTGTTGTGAGATTAATATTAATTAAATTAGAGAATTTTAGAGAATTTATAAGAGCTAATTTAAATTAGAAGTGCAATTTGAATAATTAATTGTTAGCAATCATTTAGAAATAATTAGTGATTATTTGGACATAATTTGGTAATATATTGATTCGTTGATAAAAAAAGAGGGATAATTGTGAATAAATAGGATTAAAAAGCGTTATTATTTTAGAAGATTTATTAACTTATGCTTCGTTGTATTAAATATTTTGCTTTATTATTGCGCTGACGTGTGCTGCAGGATATTGAGACAATGTGACGACCCGGGTCCCCGTTCAGGGCGGATCTGGGAGCGTTACAGTTTTGGTATCAGAGCCTTAGTTATATTTTAGGAATCGTACAAGCCTAGAATTATAACACGACGTGAGAATTTAAGAGGTATAATATGACGTTGAGATTTTAGCACTAAGTGCCTTACACCTTTATATATATTTATAGGCATATCTAGTCGATTGGGAACCTGGTTGTGACCGAAAATTTTCGTACTCTTGTAGATGTCTACTTCCGGATCTGCTAACTTTCGTTCTACCCGAGATAGATCCCCTACACCCTATCCTCATGGACCACTAGACCCCAGCTCAGTTTCAGACAGTGACCCATCTGAGGAGATTGTACCGATGGACAGCGACTCAGAGGACTCTTCTATTCGAATCCTTATACTTTCTCCTCCGCACGTGATAGACTTGGTAGATTCTCCTTACCAGGTCATTGAGGTAGCTGATTCTCCTATGCCAGTGATTGACTTAGAGGCTACTACTTCAAAGACTACACTACTATATACTCCTGAGATGTTCAGGTATGAGACACCTGAGCCTATTACTTCTGAGCCGATTGTTGAGGGCCAGCTTTCGCCCATCCAAACTGAGGTCATACCTAGCCTGCCTGCTCCAGTGCCCAGAGTTGATACACGCACCGTAGCATCAGCTCTTGTTAACTTATTGACTTCTCCGATTGCAGTACATGGTTTGGCTCCAACAGTCCCTGTCGTACCTGACTACATGTTTCCACGTATCAGCGACACTACTATTTATGATATTGCTCCATCTGCACCCACTATACCTGTTCCTGCTCTGACTCAACCCATTGTGGCTACTGCTACTACTGCTACTACGCCACCTGTTCCCACCAAGTATGATGGGGTGGCGGGCGAGATGGTCCCCCGCTGATGACATATGCATGCTTGAGCATCCCCATCATTTGGCTAGTATAGCTAGTGATGACCCACTCTTTGGATGGCGTCACGTTAGATCTTTTTGTATTAGGGTGCTCATATTCTCATGATTTATGTACTTGCTGTAGTTAACTTTATAACCAGCTTGTAGGGTAGTGATCCTTATTATCTCAACGATGTACTATATTCAGAGTATCGGTCTTTATTATTATGGATGTATTAAGTATTATGACTTGGACTGTACCAGTATGGTACCTCTTTATTAATTACATGTTCTGATCTATTAGTAGAACTGCTGTCTTACTTTATTTATTAGAAAATTGTGTTATGGTAGAGTATCATATGATATTGTTTCCCCATGCTACCCCGATATAGATAACAACTCCTTTTCAGAAGTTACGACTTAAAATGAGTTTAACCAAAATTCGAGAACCAAAGATTAATAACGATTGAATTTTTGAACTTATAAGGTTTTCCCGAGAACCGCCATTTAAACTGAGATAGATCTTTGCGAGTATCTGAAACCTTTTTATAACTAGGAATAAGAGTAACCGTTTATAAAGAGACCAGAGAGAATCATGATTTTGAGTATGATTTATTTTGAGAAACCATAAATTTGACCGAGTAATTATTTATGAATGCCTATAATAACTGTGCCAGCAATGGTGTCGTATAACTGCATACCTGAGACATAACATACCCTATTGTTTTCGCTCTTATAGAAAAAGATGCCACCTAAATGAGGTATGCTCATTTGGATAGCATATACTTTCACAAAACACGGAACTTTAACTTTCACAAAACACTAGCACTTTCTTTTGTCCCCCACGTTTTGTCCCCATGTTGTGTCTCTTTTAAAACAAAAGAAAAAAACCCAACCGTTTATTACAAAATAGAGCACAAAACTCAGTCCATTCCGGTCCCTTTTACAAACCAAAACCCGGCCATATTTTTTTTCTTTCTCTACGAACAAGAGCAAAAACCAAGGTAGTTTACTTATTTTTTTTCTGTTAACTGTTTCTTTCTTTTTTTTTCTTTTTCTTCCGTTTTCATCTCTCGATTTCCGGTAGGCTGGATTTGAGTGTTGTGGTGTTGATTTGGACGTTGAATCAGAGAAAGTAGGGAGGAGGTGAGGTGTGTGCGAGTGAGGGGTCGCCGGAGGGGGAGCCACCACCGTTGATGGTGGTGGTCTGTGTAGCCGCGAAAAAGAGAGAGGAGTAGGGGGGAGAGAGAGAGAGATAGAGAGGGGGAAAGAGAACGGAGGGAGAGGGAGAGAGAATGGCGAGAGAGAGAGAGAGAGAGAGAGAGAGAGAGAGAGAGAGAGAGATCTGTGAAGGAGAGAGTGCGGGGAAGTGGGAGGCAAGGCGGTGGTGGAGGCAGGTGGGCCCCACGCGCCGCTGTTGCCGTTAAAAATAAAAAAATAATACATTTACAATTAAATTAATGATCGAATGTTATAATCGGGATTTAATTGATTGGATCGTTATTTAAAAGCAGTTGGTATAAATAATTAACTAATAATGGTGTAATTGGTTAATTGAGTTATTTAGTAATAATTATGGATTTAATGGGAATAAAAATGGATTCTTGAATAATTTTGTTGTGAGATTAATATTAATTAAATTAGAGAATTTTAGAGAATTTATAAGAGCTAATTTAAATTAGAAGTGCAATTTGAATAATTAATTGTTAGCAATCATTTAGAAATAATTAGTGATTATTTGGACATAATTAGGTAATATATTGATTCGTTGATAAAAAAAGAGGGATAATTGTGAATAAATAGGATTAAAAAGCGTTATTATTTTAGAAGATTTATAATTAGCATTTCCGGATTATTTTTGTTGTGCCCAAAATCATCATGGGCTGAATTTTGGCCCATTAGGCCCTAGGGTTCAATCCATACGAGCTAAAGGATAGATCCAGTGTGAGTTATTAAGATCAGATAAAAGAAATGACTAAGGAAGTACGAGTATAAGGAGGTTCCCAATGGTCAGGAAGCTGAGCTGAACATTAGAAGACCAGGTTCCTCCCAGCGGAAGAGTTCGAGTTAGCATAGCAACAGCCATAGAGATGACGAGAGCATGTGAAGAACTATCCAGTCTAACTAGTTTGTTATTTGTGTAGGTACTGATGCCTAAAGGGAGGTCCCTAAGTGATATGTCCCGAAATAAGGAGGTTCCTGAGAAACAGGCTCCTGAGATATAGGTTCCTGAGCACCAGGTTCCTACGAGTAGCCAACAGAAGATTCTAGAAGCCATCTAGAACAGATAAACAAATTGGTATTTGAGTATAATTCTAGAGCGCAGATGATCCTAGAATGTCTCTGACCAATGAGAGAATCATAGTAGGGTACGAACTCGAGTTCTACTCTACTTAGCCAACTATTTCGTGGAAGGCTCTAAAGGAACCTGAGTCCTACATGAACTAGGTAATTGAATACAGCCATTCCAGCAAGATACAGAGTCCCATTAGAACTACGTGAGCTTGATCCCTATATAAACAAGGGTACGTAGGCACCTCGGGGGTAAGACACATTCAGTTCTCTAATTCTCTCTAAAGTCACTTGAGATTATTGGAGACACCCTCGAGCACAGCTCAACCCCCACAATCACAACCCAAACCTTTCACAGAACAGTTGATCGTTAGCCTATACAACTACCCGTAAACCTCTCAAAAGTTGTTACAAAATCCACTCATCAACATTGGCGCTAGAAGGAGGGGAGTTAACATCTTAAGAGTGGAAAAGATGGCAGGCGACTCTGATAGCGAAGCAACCCGTTCTGAGGAACAAATTCAAAATGAAAACAAATCTCCTCGAAAAGCGAAGAAGGTTACCAAAGAAGATATGATGGAAATCTTAAAGACCGTTGGAGAACGATTGTCGACTTTGGAGCAGGCTTCAAGCAAAAAGAAGAAAAAGAAGGTAAAGAAAGGCAAGAAGTGGAAGGTGACTCCAAAACAACTGAATTTTGATGAAGAAGAACCCGAAGATGAAGAGGAAGTTCCAGAAGATGATGAAGAGCCAAGACAGGATAATGGTAATGAAGAACCAGAGAATCCTGAGAAGGACAAAACTCCTAGCAAAATGGGACCTTCCCAAGCCCGCACAGAGTCTAAGGGAAGAAGAAGGTTAACACTGGAGGTTCCTCACAGAAAAAGAAGAAAGACAAAGACCCATCTGTTGAGATAATTGAAGAAGAGGAAACAGACTCAGATGAGATTACTGAAGAATCCAGCACTGCAGAGTCAAAAGAGGAGGAAGGAACGAGCAAAAAGACAAAGGCAAAAGCTACTAGAGAGGTGACAGCAGAAGATATCAAGAAAATTTTGGCTCAACTCAAGGATGAAAAGAATCTTGCTGTGAATCCTATAACTGCTTCTCCTTTCACGAAAAGGGTTCAAAAGACGGCTCTGCCTAGATCTTACAGGCCCTCGAATGAGTTGAAATTCGATGGAACCACTGATCCAATCGAGTACCTAAGTCATTTCGACACTGAGATGGATGTCTATCAAGTGAAGGAGGCCACTAGATGTAGGTTACTGGCTGCAACTCTACAGGGTGGAGCTCATCAATGGTTCAAGAGGTTACCTGCCGATTCGATCGGTTCCTGGGAGAATATGGGGAAGCTCTTTGTTACCCAATTTAGAGCATCTGTCGCGTTTGCACCACCTACCAACACCCTGGCCGACATCAAGCAGAGACCTAGTGAGACATTGACAGAATACTTCAAGAGGTTCAATGCAGAGGTACCGAAGGTTAGGGAAGCATCTGAGGAAACCATAAAGAATTTTTTAATTGCTGGAGTCAAAGGAGGCTCAGATTTTTGGAAAGCACTTCAGCGAAAAGGTTCCGCTAGGGCATAAAAATCGTTGGCTGATTTGAAGAAGGATCCAGATTACGTAAGGCAAAGTGGGTGGTCAGGAAGCAAGAGGTCAAGGCCCAGAAGCCCCAATGGTCGTGACAGTAAAAAAGTGGTTAGTCGTACATCCCAGGTGAAGCCTGAAGCTGAAGCTGTGAATCCTACTAGACCTGTCATGAGTCAGGTCCCACCACCAGCTTCCTACAACAACAACAAACGTGAGAGACCCGTCTATGAAACTTTTACCCCTTTGGTAGCTCCAATCGATCACATCTAAGCAGTGAATGAAAAGTCCTCATGGTTTAAGAAACCTTTTAGAACTGGACCTCCAGGGAATAAGAATGAGCGTCCATACTGTGATTTTCATGATAACAATGGGCATAATACTGCAGACTGCCGTCACCTCAGGGACTTAATTGAAACTCTAATCAGGCAAGGGCAGTTAAGTGAATGGGTGGCTCAGGAAGGCAAAAAGTATAGAGATGAGAAGACTCAGAAGGTACAGGAACCTGTTATGATGGAAGGACCACCCAAGGCTGGGTGCATACGCACAATTATAGGAGGTCCCCACATTGGAGGAAGTAGCAGGAGCGCCATGGAGAGGTACACTCGTGAAGCTAAAGAACGACCTTTGACCAGTATTTACAATCTGTCACACAGGTCTCCAAAGCTGTTTGAAGGAGAGGATGCAGATATTACCTTCACTGAAGGAGATGCTTCTTGGGTACACCATCCCCACACGGATGCCTTAGTGGTCGAAGCAGGTATCGGGTATTATGAGGTTCATCGAGTACTAGTGGATAATGGAAGCCCTGTAAACCTGTTGTCTTACTCAGCCTTCAAAAAGATGCATTTTTTGGATAAAGACTTAACCCCAACGAAGGATACCTTGTATGGCTTCACTAACAGCCAGGTTCCTATCAAGGGTAAGATTCATTTACCAGTAACTCTAGGTGACAAACCATGTTGCATTACACAGCTAGCAGAATTCATTGTTATAGAGGACAATATGAACTACAATGCTATTCTGGGAAGACCCAGCCTGAAAGAAATGAGGGTGATAACCTCCATTTACCACCTGACTATGAAGTTCCCAACACCAAATGGAATTGGTATAGTTCGAGGATGCCAGTATGAGTCTAGAGAGTGCTACACTAAAGCTTTGCAACATGCTGCTAAGGCTACTAAGTTACCTGAGCCAATGGACGAGGTTCCTGATGATTTTCCAGAAAAGAACCCAGATAAAATAACACTCGATCTGCGTAGTCCACCCTTGGAAGGTTTTGTACCAGCATCCTATAGAGCTATAAGAATTGAAGAGATTATAGAAGAGGAACCTCATGCTGAGATTCCAGTTTTTTGGGGACCATATACCCCTTACTTGCTGTTAGAAAGTGCACCCCCTATGGACAAGGATGGTGATGTGTGTATGGCAGAAGAGTTGGATGAAGAAAAATCTAGAAAACTGAAACATAATGGAAGCAGTAAAGACAATCAGCCAGCCTCAAAGAGAAGGAATGTCATGCATGGAGTTCAAGAACCATCTGCAGTTCAAGAACCATCTGCAATCCAGGAACCTCAAAAGGATTTACCCACAGAAATGGATGTAGACTTAGATCCTCGAATGCCAGAAACCACGGTCAAGGCTGGACCAGCTGGTGAGACTTTAGATGTGAAGATAAATGACAAGGATGGTACGAAAGTGTTGAAGATTGGAACTCGACTCGACCCGGCCTTAAAGGAATCTCTTATTACCTTATTGGGTAAGAACCTGGACGTGTTTGCATGGTGTCACGCAGATATGGAAGGGATAGATCCAAGAGTCATGTGTCATAAGTTGAATATCGATCCAGAAAAGAAAGGAGTGATACAGAAGCGAAGACTAGTTAGTGGAGAGAGAGCTCAAGCATTGAAAGAAGAGGTTGACAGGTTATTGGATGCAGGGTTGGTTAAAGAATCTTTCTACCCGATATGGTTGGCAAACCCTGTCTTGGTGAAGAAACATAATGGGAAGTGGAGAACCTGTGTGGACTTCACAGATCTCAACAAAGCATGCCCAAAGGACAGCTTCCCACTGCCACGAATTGATCAGTTAGTGGATGCAACTGCTGGACATGCCCTCCTCAGCTTCATTGATGCATATTCAGGTTTAAATCAAGTCCCTATGTATGAACCTGACCAAGAGCATACTTCATTTATTACGGATAGAGGTCTTTATTGCTATGTATGCATGCCATTCGGGTTGATTAATGCTGGAGCCACGTACCAACGACTGGTGAACATGATGTTTAAAGACCAAATAGGTCATACTATGGAAGTATATGTGGATGACATGCTAGTCAAATCCAAGGAAGCTGTTGACCATGTAAAACACTTAGAAGAAATGTTTGGAATCTTGCGAAAGTACAGAATGAAGCTAAATCCCCAGAAATATGTGTTTGGGGTAGAATCAGGAAAATTTCAGGGTTTTATGGTAAATCACAGAGGTATAGAAGCCAACCCAGCCAAGATTAAAGCATTGATTGATATGAGGTCACCAAGGACTGTGAGAGAGGTTCAGTCCCTTACAGGGAGAGTCGCAGCCTTGAACAGATTCATCTCATCTCGAAGTCCACTGATAGGTGTCAGGAGTTCTTTAAAGCCATAAAGAAAGGAAGCAAGTTCGAGTGGACAGAGGAATGCGAGATAGCATTTGGAAAGTTAAAGGAGCATTTAGGGAGCCCCCCACTTTTAGCCAAACCTGTGGATGGAGAAACATTGATACTTTACCTGGCTGTATCAGAATATTCCATTAGTGCAGTTTTGGTTCGAGAAGAGAATGGACAGCAGAGCCCAGTCTACTACGTCAGTAAAAGGTTACTTAATGCAGAAACGAGATATACAGGAATGGAGAAGTTGGTTTACGCATTGATTCTAGCTTCCAGGAAGCTGCGACCTTACTTCCAAGCTCACAAGATCGAGGTGAGAACCTCATATCCACTTAGGCAAGTGATGCATAGGCCAGAAGCTTCGGGAAGAATGTTAAAGTGGGCTGTGGAGTTCAGACAGTTCGACATAGAATACAAGCCAAAGACAGTAATCAAGGCTCAGGCTCTAGCAGATTTCCTAATTGAGTTTTCACCCCATGTGGAGGTTATTGGTCAAGAGGAACCAAGAGAGATGGTGGAATAACAAACAGAGAATGATAACTGCGCACCCTGGTGGACATTGTATGTAGATGGAGCTGCTAACAGTAGTGGAGCAGGTGCAGGCATGGAGCTAGTTAGTCCGGAAGGACACAAACTCCATAGCTCGATTCATTTTGCTTTCAGGGCCACAAATAATGATGCAGAGTATGAGGCATTGATTGCAGGCCTAAAGCTAGCTTTGGAGATGGAAGTTGAGATTATCAGAGTGTTCAGTGATTCGATGTTAGTAGTTTGGCAGATTCGGGGTGGCTTTCAAGCAAGAGGTCCACGAACAGACTTGTATTTGAGGTACTCCCAGGAATTGATCGCAAAGTTCAAAGAGGTGAAGTTAGATCAGATACCACGAGGAAAGAATACCAATGCAGATGCATTGGCCAAGCTAGGGTCTCAGAGAGAGTCCACATTATTGGGAGTAATTCCACTTCAGATTCAGGAGCAACCTAGCGTTTTCAAAGAAGAAGTGATGGACATCGAATTTCCTGTTGAAGATTCCTGGATGACCCCAATATGCTCCAAAAGCTCCGTGTGCCAGAACCTTGGTGTTTGGCATGACTTTCCTCAAAACCAGGTCTCCAACTTTAAAAGGTCTTGCTTTCACCTTTTTGTTGTAATACCTTCGAACTCTCTATTGATATGCTGCTAGCTTCACTTGCGAATCTGCTCTCAACTCTTCGACCATGTCCAAATACAGTCTATGATTGACCTCATTGTTCTCGGGATCAAAATGTTTTCTTCTTAGGGAACCTATTCCAACTTCCACAAGTACCATAGCTTCACAACCATAAGCGAGAGTAAAGGGAGACTCACCAGTTGTAGTTCTAGGAGTGGTGTTATACGACCACAGGACTCCAGGAAGCTCCTCTGGCCAGCTTCCTTTCTTATCTTCAAGCCTTGCCTTCAAAGTATGCTTGATAATTTTGTTCACAGTTTCAGTTTGTCCATTACTTTGTGGATAATACACTGCTGAGAATGCTTTCTGAATTCCAAACTGCTCACACAATCCTCCAAGCTCTCTGCTGTAAAACTACTTCTTGTTGTCAGAAATCAGCTTCTGCGGAATACCAAACATGCATACAATGGCTCGAAACACGAACTCAGTCAACTTTGCTGCTGTAATCTTAGCAAGTGGTTCTGCTTCTACCCACTTTATGAAGTAATCAACTGCAACCACTGCATATTTCACTCCTCCTTTTCCTTTCGGGAGCTCTCCAATGAGGTCTATCCCCCAAACGGCAAATGGCCAAGGACTGACAATCTGTTTTATAGGTGCTATAGGACGATTATCAAAATTTGCAAACCTCTAACAGTTGCCGCATGACTGTGAAAACTTAGAGGCATCTGCCTTGATGGTTGGCCAATAATATCCTTGTCGAAGGACCTTCATGGCTAAAGAATTACCCCCCGAGTGATTTCCACATACTCCTTCATGAATCTCCTCGAGGATATACTTACATTGCTCTCCAGCTACACACTTAAGCAAAGGTTGATTGAATCCTCGTCTATACAAAACTCCATCATAGATTACATACTTGGCTGCATGATACCTCAGTTTCCTGGCTTCATCTTGACTGGGAGGTAGCTCCCCTTGATCCAGGTTGGGAGGGACCTTACCAGATAAAGTCAGCCATTTGGGAAGGAACCTACCACTTGATGGATATGGATGGGAATCTCATTCCGAGAGCCTGGAATGCGGAACATCTCAAGAAGTATTATCAGTAACTCTTTTACTGTGTTTTTTCTTAGGAAAAGTAAGGCTCTTTCAGCCCAAGAATAAAGGCAGCTTATTAGTTATAGCTGACCAGCATTTTGACTTCAGTATTTAATTATGCATGTAACCGGGGGGTACTTGATGTGAACCTCCATACTTGCAAGACAGTTTTTTAAGTATTGAGCGATTGATAGCTCTCCGATTGAATATTTTGAATGCATTCTTAGTAGTTATAGCTCCTTTATAGTTCTTTTACGTAACAATAATTACTCAAAAGAACTGGGGGGTAGTATTCCTACTTAAACAGTATTGTGCATTATATGATTTGATATTTCATATGCCAATTTGAAAAATTTAAGTGCTTGCTTTAGTACTTGTATTGTATATGCAGGTTACCTTGACTAACAGGTTCCTATAGCATTGATAGTATTTACAGGTTACCTTGACTAACAGGTTCCTGTAGCATATGACAGCTTTTGCAGGTAACCTCGATGAACAGGTTCCTGTAGCATTGACAGTATGTACGAAGTATGAATACGATTTGACAGAATACGCAGACTATGAATGATTTATACGAAAAAGCCCCAGGTAGCTTCCTGGGCATCGAGAAAAGCCCTAGGTAGATTCCTGGGCATCGAGAAAAAGCCCCAGGTAGCTTCTTGGGCATCGAGAAAAAGCCCCAGGTAGCTTCCTCGGCATCGAGAAAAGCCCCAGGTAGCTTCCTGGGCATCGAGAAAAAGCCCCAGGTAGCTTCCTGGGCATCGAGAAAAGTCCCAGGTAGCTTCCTAGGCACGAGAAAAGCCTCAGCTGACTGAGCACGAGATCCTTGCTAAAAGCCTCAAGTTCCTTGAGCACACGATTTAAAGTCCTGACAAAAGGCACCTAAAGTCCTGACAAAAGGCACCTAAAGTCCTGACACAAGGCACCTAAAGGAACCTGTATGGATTCGAGACTGGCATACAGGAACCTGAGACTATACGTTTCAACCCTCCGTGGAGCCGCCACTGGCACGAGAGGAAGTGGGAACCTGTGTGGAGCCTAGACCGGCACACTTGTTCTTAAAGAGAAGCCTAATAAGTTCTCCCTCATGTGGAACCGTCTTTGGCACATGGGAAGAAGGGATAAAACCCTTAGCATTTGCCTCCATGAAATGTCTAGCTTGACACTTGGAGAAGAGGAAGCTGTGTGGACTCCCAGAACGGCACACAGGTTCCTAAAAATCGCCTCGAGGCAAAAAAAAAAGGAACCAACATACCTCGAGGTATGTTGGGACCTAGAGTATAGGACTGGGACCCAAGCAGGGAACCTTTCCACCAGTTGACCCGAATGGAACGAGGGAAGTTATGTTAACCTTAACTAGTTTTTGTTTTATGTTTATTTTTCAGGATTAATGAACGAGGAAGCTGGTCAAACAATTTAGCAATAAAGAATATAAGATTATCAGAAAGGGTTTTAGTTCAGAATGCGACTTTGAAAATGTTAGGTGAAGCATAAGAAAAGACGTTTTTAAGCTTACAAGTAAGTTGTTGTAATATTGTTAGGATTCAATTGCCTTTTATTTCAGGAAATTATAAAGTGAAAGTACGAGTGTATTCTGTTTCTTACAAAGGGCTAGCCCACTTAAGCTTGAATGCACAAGTACAGACACTAAGTAATTGCTAAGGGGAATAAAGGTAAGACATTACTATAGGAGCATACAGGTAAAAAACATGTGACATGTGAACAGAGATATAGCAAAATAGATAGTTATCATTATCAAAAGCATAGAAATTATAGGGTACCCCGACCCTGAAAACCAGCAATTCAAAGTTATAGGCACGAAGGCCTTAAAGTACCAAATTTAGGGTTACAACTTGCGAGGCGCTACGAGGGGCTCGCGACCTCATCAAAATTTATCAAAAGTTCAATAAAGCATAAAGCTTCAAGCAGTAGGAGTTTTGTCTGAATCTTCAACAGCTGGAGGAATTGGAAGGGTAGGTTGAACATCTTCAGTAGCAGGAACCTCTGCAGTCTCAAGGTTAGAACCTGGAGACTTCTCGGCCGTTTCCACGGGAGGTACAGAGGTTGCAGCCGCAGCCTCTTTCTCAAAATCTTTAATCATGCCTATCACATCTTCTCCGAGGAGGGACCAGTCCAGGCCAGGCATTTTCTCCCAAGTTGATCGCATGTAATCTCTGATTCCTTCGTCATAGCCCTCGTCATAGCGAGCTTTCTCCTTAGTCAGCATAGAAGACTTAACGGCATTAGCAGCAGCGTTTAGGGAATCAACTTGAACTTCCAGCTCATTAACCCTCTCCAGTGTTGACAACTTTTCGTCCTTAAGATTCTTGACTTGGCCTTGAAGCTCCTCTTTCTCCTTTTTCAACGAGGTTTCAACAGTTTTTGCTCGTCGCACTGCAGCAGTGGAAATGTTTGCTCTGTCTTCTGCAGTAGCTAGGTCTTTCTTGAGCTTTTCAATATCCCCTTGCAGTCGAAGGTCATATTGGGTCCTCAAAGTAAAGTCATCACAGAATCTAAGAGTAAAGAATGCGTTCTGGGCTGCAGAGAACCTCATAGCTTCCAGAGCTTCAGCAGAGTCCATTTTCGACCAGCCAGTAATAACCTCAGCAGGAACATGAGTGTCAATCAAGTCCTTAAATTGATTCTGGACGATGGCAGGATCCACTTTCACAGCTTTACCCTTCCTCATGGCACGGGTTTGCGAGCTTCCGGACAAGTCTAGGGTGGTATGAGCTAACTTGCGTTTAGAAGACCCAGAAGGTTGAATCTGGACAGAAGTAGGGGTTGGAACCTGGCTGATTGGAGTTGCTACTAACGGGATCTTTTTGGTTTCATTCTCAGTCTTGAAGACTTCTTCAACATTCTTGGATCTCTTAATGAATGACGGAATCTTGGGAGCCATACCTGTGAATACAAGACAAGAGATAAGTCAAAACAGATAAAAGAAACAAGATAAAGTATATGAGCTGTACGAGTATAAATAGATACAAAGGAAATGAAATTCTTACCAGGGGGATCAGGGAGAAAACCTAAGGTGACGAGATTGTCAGGTGTTAATAGAATCTTACAATCCCTAAGGGATGAAGAGTGTTTCAAAACCTCTTCAGCTCTTTGTAGGTAGACTCCAGAAAGAAAGGTTTGCTTGGGAATATGAGGACAGCGGTTGAACTGGAAACGGACAGGGGGACAATCATAGCAGTAAAGAAATTGCTCCTACCATTGGTCAAAGTTTTGCTTAATACCTTTTATACACTGACCTTGATGACAAGGCCAGGCAGTCAGATAAAAACAACCGGAACCCTTTCCAGTATCTTTTAATCTGAAGAAATAACCTAATTCAGGTGCAGATAAGGGAGTAGTGAACAAACTGGAGTATAGGACATATGTGCTCATGGCTAGTCTATAGGAATTGGAGAGGGGCTAAGCCATAAAAATTATGGACTTCTTGCAAAAAAGGATGGAGGGGGAAGTAGACACCCACTCTGAAGAAAGCAGCAGAGGTTACTGCATTAGGAACACCATGCTTGGGAACTCTAGTGTCAAACCTGTGAGCCCTCTCACCAGGTTCTGGAACAACAATCGGGCAGTTTGGACGAACACATTCTTCCCACAACTTCTCTAGCCTAGCTGAAGTCATAGACGAATCGACTTTCTCACAGAAAGGCACAATCTCCTGTTTGTATGACTCTCTTTCGACAATAATCTCGTTGTCAAAATCAGGTTCAGGAAGTATTTTCTGGTCAAGCTTAGACACTTCCTCACTATCAGACCAATCATTCCCTAAGTTGATTAGACTAAGAGGTTCTTTATGAACATTGGTGCTTAGGGGTTTCATGAGGATGTTTTGGGGTTCGCTGGTGTTCGGAATTAGGAATCTAGACCTAGTCCTATGGCTAACAGATTTAGTAATAACGGGTTTTATTGAAGAATGAAGGTCAGAGTGTGTCGAATCGGAAGACATCTACAAAAAATAGACGAAGAGAGGTCAGGTTCGAGGACAGTTCTAAGACATCTAAAGCGCCACCGTCGCAAATTAGGGATGCTCTAAGAAAACCTCATATAGACCGTACATCGATTGCAGTAAGAAGCATATAGAAGATGAACAGACCATTAAAAATTTACAGTAAAAATCATGACGGAATGACTACGAACCAACAAGTGGACAGTTATTAAACAAAGTATCGTGAATATTTGTGTGTGTGAAACATGAAGTGTGAGGAATCGGTACATATGCAGACATATTCATACCATCGAGGCAACATGCAAGAACACAAAAGCACAGACAGTATGAAATGGAGTCGAGAATAAGAAAGGATAGAAAGAAGTAAGTCAAAGTCAAACCTTGATCAAAAGAAAGTGGTGGTCGAGAAGTTGAATTGAGAAAAGGGCCGTCGGTCTTCTTCTTCTCTCTCCGAGGGTTTTTCGTAGAGTTTTGTTAAAGGTAAAAAAAACTGAACCTGGATGTAGAAATACGTTTATATAACAAGGTAAACAGGGGACAGCCCCGTGCACGTGGCAACGGTTTATTGGAGCGGTAAGCGAAGAGATACACGCGTGAGAGGCGTGTGAACCTTGGGAACTCACGCATTAACTGCAACTTTGGTAAGAGATAAGAGTAATTCGAATTTTGAAATTATTTCTTGAGGATATTAACTTCCAACCATTGTCCCTTCTCAAATTGTGAAAATTCGAAGAGACGTGATAATGAGAAATAAGTTTGGTTCCCTGGGAAGCTAAATGCAAACATAGAGTTGATTTCGAGAGCTGCAGTCTGAAGAAGAAAATAGCAAGATAACAGGTTCCTTGGTATGAAGGAAGCTTACTCAAGATTATATTAAGCTGAAAATATTTTATGTCCTGTTTCCTACGCCGAGTTAGCTCATGTAGGCTTGGATATAAAATGTTAAAGCGAGGTATTGTTATGGAAATGATTTAGTGTAGAACCCATGATCAGAAAGTAAAATATGTTCCTTTCACATTGCATGATTTCAAGGAACCGGGGGGTACTTGTTGTGCCCAAAATAATCGTGGGCTGAATTTAGGCCCATTAGGCCCTAGGGTTCAATCCATACGAGCTAAAGGATAGATCCAGTGTGAGTTATGAAGATCAGATAGAAAAATGACTAAGGAAGTACGAGTATAAGGAGGTTCCCAATGGTCAGGAAGCTGAGCTGAACATTAGAAGACCAGGTTCCTCTTAGCGGAAGAGTTCGAGTTAGCATAGCAACAGCCATAGAGATGACAAGAGCATGTGAAGAGCTATCCAGTCTAACCAGTTTGTTATTTGTGCAGGTACTGATGCCTAAAGGGAGGTCCCTAAGTGATATGTCCCGAAATAAGGAGGTTCCTGAGAAACAGGCTCCTGAGACATAGGTTCCTGAGCACCAGGTTCCTACGAGTAGCCAACAGAAGGTTCTAGAAGCCATCTAGAACAGATAAACGAATTGGTATTTGAGTATAATTCTAGGGCGCAGATGATCCTAGAATGTCTTTTACCAATGAGAGAATCATAGTAGGGTACGAACTCGAGTTCTACTCTACTTAGCCAACTAGTTCGTGGAAGGCTCCAGAGGAACCTGAGTCCTACACGAACTAGGTAATTGAATACAGCCATTCCAGCAAGATACAGAGTCCCATTAGAACTACATGAGCTTGATCCCTATATAAACAAGGGTACGTAAGCACCTCGGGGGTAAGACACATTCAGTTCTCTAATTCTCTCTAAAGGCACTTGAGATTATTGGAGACACCCTCGAGCACAGCTCAACCCCCACAATCACAACCTAAACATTTCACAGAACAGTTGATCGTTAGCCTATACAACTACCCGTAAACCTCTCAAAAGTTGTTACAAAATCCACTCATCAACAATTTTAATTAACCGGATCGAGTCAGATTATTTTAGAGACTAAAATCGGAGTTATATTTAATTATTTACGAGATTAGAAATGGAGTATTGCCGTTAATTTCGGTAACCCCATTTTCGTTATAAGCGGGATTTACGGATAATTAAAAATAGGATATATTTTCTAGATTTAATTCCTAAGTTCGAAGAGGGATTTATTTATCCGGGAATTTTTTTCCGTTAATTATCGTAGAGATTTTCGAGATATATTTTATTATTATATTTAAATATTATATTATCGATTGAGAAATATTCTATTTTGATGAAGTGCTCACGTATTTCTGGTTGCCATTTTTAGAGAATAATTCCCGAGCCGTAGACCGAAGCCAAGTTCACGGGTAGAGTACAAATTTTATCTACATTTATTTGCACTTCGAGATCGAGGCAAGTTCCTTCATACCCTAACTCTTAGAGACTTGTATTTCTGTTTGTATTATTTCCTTCCTTATTTACTTTCGAGCTGTAAATTATGAGATTTATTTGTTGCTCCGTATGATGCACTAATTTCTTCTGAGCATTATTTCTCGTTAAATATTACGATACTGTTAATTTAGTTTACTTGCGAATTATACTCCCTATAAGCGTAAAAATAAATTCGTTGCCATCAGGTCGATCTTATTAATTCGAGACGACTATTATTTGATTCAGTAAAACTAATCTCATTCGTTCGAGATAGTTAAATTCATTATTTTCAGTTGAATTTATTGTACAAATTCAACAATAATTTATTGATTTTCTTTTAGTTGGTTCCTCGTTCGAATCAACCAATATGAGTTATAAAAATTAGAATCGTTAGAGTTGTCACTCGTCGATCAAGTGAAAAATATTCTATTTAACGTTCATCAATTTTGAGTATTATAAATATTCGAGAAGTACTATTTGTTCAGTACGACTCCCAATTACTGCATTTTAAGACTATGCTCATTATTTCGACATAGTTGCCTTTCTTGTCAAAGGTTGGCATCTTGTTCGTGTCAACCAATAAAATATTATTATTGAGAGTTTGCATCAGTCCATTGTTCGGATTGGAGGCGCGATTGAGTCAGACTGGCAGTCCGCCAGATCATCAAATATTTTCCTGGAAGAATTATCTCAAGTTATCTGTTCATCAAATATTCGGGAATTCTGTATTGTACTTGTCAGTTTTGGGAAAGAGGCCCATTATAGAGAAAGAGAGACCCGTGTACCGTTATACGGACACGAGGATTTAGGCACTATGCTGCCAGGGTTGAATTAATAACCCACTATGATGATAGCATTCATAAATATATATTTCATATTGTTGATAATGTATTGTAGCCGTGATCGGGCGAAGTGCGGTATTATTGGAGGACGATATTCCCGGTCGGATAGTTGATCGCCCCACCGAGATACCGAGAGGTGGAAGACGAGTTTATTCTTAAATCATGAGCCAATAGAGTTATATCAAATGAGTCTTTCGAGTATTCTATTTTCGAGATGAGTGTTGAGTCAATTCAGATTGTGATATCCGATTATTCATTCAATTTCAAGTATTTCTTTCGGTAAATATTATTATATTTATATACCGAGCAAGGAGAGAACTTGCTAAGCACCATAGTTGCTCATTCTTGCTTTACAACATTTTATTCAGCTGTCAAGATGGAAAGAGGCGAGACGTCCAACCAGGGATCCAGAGGAAAGGGAAAAGCTCCAGGCTATGCTTACAAGAATTAGAATATCCAGCTGGAACCTTTATTTTTCTATTTTTGTGAACTTATGTAAGATATTATCCTAAGATGTACTAAGACGTATTGTAATATTGTGTGAGACCGATCTTGGATCTGCGGAGTGGGACATTTATGCTCCGTTGTATTAAATATTTTGCTTTATTATTGCGCTGACGTGTGTTTCAGGATATTGAGACAATGTGACGACCCGGGTCCCCGGTCAGGGCGGATCTGGGGGCGTTACATATGATCATTGATATGTGTCGTATATATTCGTGGAAGTTTACTTGTATTTTTAGAGCATTAAAAGTATTTTTAATGTGTATTTTTAATCTTCCAAAAATCTTATAAAATCATTGGAGTCATTTAAATTCATGAAATTTTTTGCATTATCATCCTTTTGATATTAATTAGTTTTTACAATTTGTGGGAATATTTAATTATGAGATTTGGTATTTTAAAATGATTTTAAAAGCTTTATTCTTTTAAAGATTCATTATTTCAAAAATTCATATAAAATTCATTTTTGACTCAAAAAATTATTTTAAAAATATGGGGAGGTTTGTAATTTCATAAAATTCATTTTAGAATTTTAAAAATTATTTTTCTCTTATTTTCCTAATTTATTCGAATTTTAGATTGATTAAAAATGAATTTTAAAAGGAAATGGATTTTTAGCTTATTGGCAAAAGACTAAAACGCCCTTAGCTCTATATATCTCCACCCACCGCCCATTTCCTCCTCTGCTCGACTTTTACTACTGCTGGTATTCTTCTCTCCCCCTTCCTTCTTCATTTCTTTTGATTTTGAACTCAAAATCTTGTATAAATTCGTGTTTTAATCCTCCTTATAGTATTCCTTTTCTTAATTAGTAATTGGTTTATGTTTTTGGTAAGTTTGTGTATATATATATATATTCGTCCGTATGTATGTGTGTAGGTGTAGATTGACATGCACAGGCTGTTAAGCCTTGTTTGAGTGTTCTTGAGTCTCTAAAGTGTTATTAGTTGTCAAAGACGAAGTTTTAGAAAAGTTTATAACTTGTTTTTGAGTTTGGTCGAAACCCTCCGGCGATCATGGCGGTTTTCGGGGAGTGCTTAGCTGGAGGTGGTGGTCTTGTGGCTGTGTAGTTTTATCTGTGTGTATAAATGATTAATGAATGTGAATTATAAGTTGCATGTAAGTGAATTGAAATTTATATGTTTAAATTCGAATTTTTGAATTAATCTATTGAAAAACATGATTTAAATAAATTGTTCTATGCTTAATCTTTGATAATTCGATATGTGTTAGTGATTATGATAATAATTAGATATTAATTATTCTACAAGAATGATTTTTCAGATTTATGTAGATTTAATTTGAATTTAGTAATTAAATATGAATTATTCGAACTTATATAAGTTATTTGTAATAATTAGAGGTTGATTTTGATGATGATTTGTTAAGTGGAATCTAGTTGACATATAAGAGTAATTTTCAGATTATTCTCTAATTTAGAATTCGAATTTTATATTATGATAATGATCTATATGATTTTGTGATTTATTAAATATGATTTAGTGATTTTGTTCCATAATTAGTTAAATGGTTAATTATTGAGAATTTCTTGATTATCTCGGATTAAGTAGTATAGTAAATGAAGTATAAATGTATGTGATCAAGAATATATATGTTAGTATAGGGTGCTAAAGTATTTCTATAAGAGTTCATTATTTGTTAAATTAATGTTAAGTCGATAATCTAGTATCATGATTTGTAAAGAGTATTTGTTTAAGTGTAATTGAGATATGTGGTCACGAGTTGTGTTAAGCACTATGATTTTAACTTGTAAGTGGATTTAAGTCCACTGGAATTGTTTTGGTTGTGTTTTGAGTCGGTTATGTTCCGACGGGCTAGTCCTATATATAGAGGAAGTGCTGCCCAATTTTCGTTAGAATTATAAGTTGTAAAGTCTATAACATAAGGTTATAAGTTGATTGCAAGTCAAGTTTACATTATGTGTTAAGTACTTAAGTGGTTTATATGATTGCATGATACAGATGCTATATGTTTAAGTGCTTATTTGATTTTAGTAAGTTATTTGGTAAGTATGTCAGGTATGAGTCAAATATGTTAAGTGCTTACGCGTTATAAAACTCGCTGGGGTAGAATAAGATTAGATGATTAAGGAAGTATAGTATTCTAAAGTAGTGATATGATTTATGTAGATACGAAGGATGTAGGACCTAGCAACAAGGAAAAAGTTAAGGTTGAGTATCAGTGACTGAGCTGTTAGCTGTTGCATTCTACCGGAGGCAAGTAACTCTGTCTCTTCTTGAAGTTTACATTCTTGAACTGTTATATATCCTGTTGATTCAAGCATGTCTACCTTATACCATGTCGATCATAAAACTTATTGAACCTATCTTTGCATGTACCCAGAATTTTGTTATCAACTATTAAACAACCTATAAACCCTAAAACAATATAATTCTTTCTAATTGCTTCTTGACCATATATGTCCAACATCTTGCCATAATTAAATCATATTGACTGACAGATAAACCAGTGTTTTACTTAACCTATGTCTGTGACCAGTTGAACCTATGTTGACCCTAAACCTTATAAAAGATTCATTGTGACCTAAACACTGTCTTAAAAACTTGATTATCTATATTATTGTTCTTAAACCCTACAACTTGATCAGTTACTTTTAAACTAGTCCTAATTCACATCTTGTATCCTTGTATCCTTTGACTTGAGTTTCTTTCCTTGTATCCTGATCAAAGCCCTGATTACTTTTGAGTCTATATCTTCTTGATTCAGACTTGTACCTCTATTCCCCTGATGTTAGAAAACTTAGTCAAACCTTTTGACTTTTATCATTTCCAATCAAAATGAGTTATTTTCTTAAAATACTTTGAAGTTACTTAGACTTTGCTGATTTCTTATCAATGAGTTGAAGGTGCTTCGGAGTAAAGGTTTTTGAAAGGATTCAAGTACTCAAGTGTTTTCCAAATTTAAAAAGGGTTTTCTAAATATTAAATGATTTCAGAATGTGATTTATAAAATGTAAGGAACTCCGTCAAAAATGGTTTCTACGGATTCCTGACGATTGGAGAGACGTGAGTGAATGGGTGATGCCAGTTCCGTCTGTTTGTGTATATTATGGTGTAGTTTTGGTCTGTCCAGTTCAACACCCTTATAGGCCAAGCTATCCTAATGAGAGGATTAATGTCCAGAGGGATTTTCTGTCCGTTATGGGGACTTTATGGGCTGATCACCAGTATTGTCTGTATGAAGTAAACCTCCAATCAGTTTTCTTAAAGTGAATGAATAATTTTATATACTGTGAAATGAAATTGGCTTACCATTGGAAATGTCAATTGCTTTACACATATTCTGGTAATCATTGCTATCCTTTCTATCAGTTGAACTCCTGCTATATTCAAGTACCAGTATTACTTTTCAGTTTCAGTTATCATATTGATATCTCTTAATCTACTATCACCCATTTAATATCCTGCTATACTGCTTTCAGTTTGAGATCTTTAGTTACTTGCTGAGCGTTAGCTCATTATTATTTTTTTCTAACCCTTTTGACAGTTGCTTGAGATCATGGTACGTACTATTCAGACAACGAGGAAGCGCACCTTCCGTGACCCTGTTGTGGTTTGTTTTGAGATAGCTCCCGAGGTAGATGCAATAACAGCTCAGTGAGGAGAGTTTTTGAGTTAGTTGTGAGAACTGGTAGATAGAACTTTTGATCAAGGGTTTGTAATAATGATTTTCATTTGAATTTGGTGTGTAATAATAAATAGTTAGACGTTGGCTTGCTTGTTTCATACCATTACCTGTGAAAGATCGAGGTGAGTAAAGTTAGGGTCAGTCAACATGCTATATTTATATTTACTTATTTTTAGGGTGTTTGTATCTAGTGCGTTAATGACTCCTCGATCTAGACCCCAGGTCGGGAGGGCGTCACAAGGAAGTCATGAATCATGAGAGGAATACCTTGACCGGTGAAGAGATTTTTACCAAGAAGGATGAATAAGGTATTATAAGGTTTTCTACGAGAATATGGATTCCAAATGTCCCAGAGTTGAAGAGTGAGATTTTGAGTGAAGCTCATAGTTCAAGATATTCATTACACCTTGGAAGCACGAAGATGTATCAAGACTTGAAAGAGAATTTTTGGTGGCCCGACATGAAATGAGAGATTGCTGAGTGGGTAATTAAGTGTTACACCTGTCAGAGAGTCAAAGCAGATCATCAGAAACCGAGTGGATTACTGCAACCATTGGATATACCTGAATGGAAGTAGGAACATCTAGCTATGGATTTAATAGCATGATGTGATTTTAGATTATCATTGATCGATTAACAAAGTCTGCTCATTTTTGATAAGTGGATTTTATATCTACTTGGAACATTCCATATCGGCTTAAATTGGTGTATTTGGACTCAAGTTTGTGGTATTTTTGATGTGTTTTGTTTAGATGTGCAGATTCACAAGGATATCGACTAGGGTTGCTGTTTCCGTCAAGTTTGGAGTTGATTTATGATATGGAATGAAGAACGGTGTCCTAATATCAACTACTAAGAGGGTTACAATTCAAGGAATTGAAGACGGGATGTTTGCGCAAGAAGAACGGAAGAAAATGACTCAGAAACGAAGAAAACGGAGAAAAATCAGCGTTCGGCAAGATGTTCACGCGCTGGGAGCGCGTATCATGCGCTGGGAGCGCGCTCAACAGTAAATTCACGTGCTGGGAGTGCGTATTGTGCGCTGGGAGCGCGTAGTCCGACCAAAAAAATCCTGAAAATGTCCATTTTGCCCCTATTCAAATTCTAGTTGTATTTTTGGTCACCAAACCTATTTCTAATTGTATTGTAGGTTGTTTTTCTTGTTGGGCAAGATCTCTACGCCTATAAAAACACATCTTAGCATTCTAATTCGTATAATTTTTATTATTGTATCACAACTTAGATCTGCAAGGGAGAAAAGGAGAGAAGGATTCAACGCTCGGTGACAAGCACGGATTTAGATCTACTTCCTATTTTGTAGACCTTGGATTATAGATTTTTTTTCTCAACTCTTTATTTTATTAATATTATTGCTTCTTTTATTCATATCTTGTTTATTATCATGTTTTCATCAAATCCCATGGCGATGAATGCTTCAATTATGAGCTAATCGTTGTCATGGGATTCTAACGGATTTATTTCTGAAACATAGTATCTTGATGCTTTAAAGATCTGTGTGTGGTGTGTAATTGACATCCTCGTATGGTTAATCTTAATGCTTTTAGATGCGTAACTAACATCTAAATTGAATTGTTAATCTCTTGTGAAGTGAAAGTGGATCTCGAGATTTAGAACTTGCCATGCTAGCATAGGTTCATAATTGTTTATCAATATGATTCGTAGTATGAGATGAAAATACTTATATTTCCCTGTGTGATCTTTATGGATAACTTTTTCTTCGACCATTATGTTTTCAAATTCTATAGACATATAGGGTCTAAGCATAATTGGTGTCTATTCATCTTCTATCTCTTTTGTGGATGTATGTTTAGTTTGGTATACGTATGCTGACAAGTAGCGTGTACTTGTTTCATGTTATCCGATCAGATATCATCACCATTCACTAGTAGAAAAAGGGCCTATAGCGTCGGTCAAAACATACTTTTAGCGTCGGTCAAGTGGCGTAGTACATGTAGGCGACACTATAGGTATAGGTCTGTAGCGTCGGTTATTTAGGCGATGCTTAAAATAGTCATAAGCGTCGGTTAACTAAAATGCCGACGCTATAGGTATAGTCATAAGCGTCGGTTAACTAAAACGCCGACGCTATAGGTATAGGCATAAGTGTCGGTTACCTAAAACGCCGACACTATAGGTATAGGCATAAGCATCGGTTACCTGAAATGCTGACGCTATAGATATAGGCCTATTGCGTCGGTTAACAAGAATGCCGACGCCTAAAGTCTTTTTTTTTTATTAATAGCCTTAGCTGATTTCATACATACACCCCAACACATGCTTCAATCTCAAGATGGATGTTGATGAAACTAAATAGCACAGTGATGACATCTTAAATTGAATGTTTAGACTTGAATCTCATTTATTACTTATCATTATCATGAAAAAAAGTCAAAACTAGTATATAACTTGAATCAACAGAAACTTGTTCCAACATATTCAACTACAATAACCATCTTTACGTGCAACTGTTGCTGACTAAACAAACACAAAAATCTAGTTTTGGGGCACGCCACGAGTACAATGAAATCATCATGGCCTTCGGGTAAATTTCCAGCAGATTCCATAAGTGAAACAGAAACCTATAAATGATAAAAAAAAAAGACATTGAAAAAGTGCTTATAGCCTAGTATATTTCTAGGAACTTCTACTCAGCAGAATCAGTGAATGCAGGAAGATGATGAATGAATTATGTTGAAATTACTATCATGAAAATCAGCATACCTGCATACAGCGTAGAATAATTTCAGGAATGTAACACCTGCGACAAAAGCCCCTTACAATGTCTGCTACTGGTTATTCCAAAGAACCTTCATTGTTTAAATTCTGAGTAGAGAGTCTGCCACTGGATATGTGTGGTGTCCGAGTCCTATAAATCCATACTCAGAGTCAAGTAACACAGTATATGACCAGTTCACCTTGAATTTTAACATCTACATAGAAATTCTAATTCTAATTTTTAACTACAATTGGCAGATAATATTATTTCTGTCCATGCAGGACTCAAATCGAATTCTACCGGTGAAAAGAGTAAATAATTAGAATGAAATATTACCATGAAGAGATAGTAAAGAATAGCATAGCTAGAGGTAATATTAAATATATTAGATGCCCTGTCCACTATAGCAATCATCCACATATAAAGAACTAGACCCATAACCAGAACAAATGGTTCTTTTACAGTATACTTCAATCACTTTTCAACCTCTCTCCTGTACAATTCTATTAGAACCATACTTCTAGATTCATGATCACCACCACCGGTTCATGAAAAAAGATTGTCAAAGTAATTTTAAAAGGATCTGTACAGTAAGAAAACAAGTATAATTTGGAGTTGAGGTTCACTTGTAAAGTAGAGGAAAACAGGAAAGCAAGATATTACCTGGTTGTTTGAAGTTTGACCATTTACATTTTGAGGCTAGGCATTAAGAACACTAAAAGTATTACAAATTTTTATAACAATTTTCCTGCCATTAGAACAGGAAGAGACTTAGTAGGCTAGAATTAACAGGTCATGCCTATGAGAATTTGGTACTCAGTTACGTCATGCACTATACTTAACCGCCATTAAACAAGGAGCAAGCTAATACAGTGAAGAAAGCAAGACAAAGCCACAATACCTTGTGACTCAGAAAATGCACTATGATTTGTCAGCTGGGAATCAACTCCATTGTCAAAATATACAGGTGCTGCATGCTGGTAGTCTCTATCATCATGTAGAGTCTGTCCTCGATGATGCTGGTAATCAACTATGTTCTCTGAATATTCGGTTGTCGAGTGTTGGTAATCAACATTGTTATCCGAATATAAGGGTGCTGATTGCTGGAATTCAACTTTGTTCTGTGGTAATCAAAGGATCCATCAAACATGATGGTCGTCCAAAAAAACAGAACTAATAACAAGAAAAAAAAAGAGTGGTTGCACAAATCAGTTCACGCTATAGCAAATACAATATAGCTTAACAAGTATAAAAGTCAATACCGATGATAAAAACAAAAAGATACAGAGCTCCATTGTGTGGATGGTAAAAAAATGCAAGGTTATTATCACAGTCATTAATGCCTTTGTTACAATGCAGCCTTGGTAATCCTAAAGCAAGAATACATACATGACAGATAGCTGGATTTATTATCAATAGATATGAATCTTGTAACATTACACATACCTTTAAAATCAGCCAACAAAAGTTAAGACAAGTTGTACAAAAATTTAATCTCGTAAGTGACAACTATTACTAATCTACATACAAACACCTGTAGTAATTAAGAAGTTAACAACGAACCAAAAAAAATATCTTTAGAAAAATCAAACCGATACTTACCATTTAGTGTCATGAAATAAAAATGTTTATGCCCCTGCAAAGCATACTCTTTTTGTCGAGCCTCATAGGCATGCATATCAAGCACCTGTAGACCAATACGAAATTAAGTTTAACAGAAGAAAGACATAATACATATTTAGACTAGTGCCAGAATGAGGATCAGACAAGAATTTATCTTTGAATAGTTTAGATAAGTGTAAAGTTGTTGGATCTAATTGGAGTTACAAGCTTCAACTTTACTTCATTTGAACATAAACATAAATGAGTAGAAAACCTCCCACTCCCACACTGTCTCCGAACTAAGAAAATAAAACAAATACATAATTTCTGGTACACTTCATATTTCAATAATAAAGACATAGGTTTAACAATCTGAAAAGGAAGAAGCCATCCTTGGTATTTACTTTAGGAAGCATACAACTAATATTTTTTTATCAAGAGTATATTAAAGGTAAGCAATAACAAACTTCATTTTCCAACGATGTCAAGAAACAAGTGATGGAACATACCCAATATCAATTTCTTATTCCCCTGCACAATATCGTTTCCAGCAATATTGACCAGTGAAAACTTCAACTGTTTTCCAATTTTCACTACTTGGTTACAATTTTCTACTTTTCTGAATGGCAACTTGATAGGGGGCTTAGTTGCCATCTTCCAATTAACTATCCCTGGTGACACCTTATCAAGAGTTTCTAGAAGTACCCACCTGCAAAATAGCAGAAACAAAATCAATTCACACAGACTAGAAAAAACTTAGTAAGTTACATGATCAGCATTCATACCAGTAAAAATTAGTTTGCCATTTGTTCAAAATACTGGACTTCCAAATTTCTGAGAGATAAACTTTACATGGTCTTTTTGTTTTTCAGAAGTAACCAACTTATACACTATTACTCATAATTGCAAATTTGGTTTCTTATAAACTACAGAGAGCCTGAAGGTAAGGTTTATCTATGCTGATTTGAGGAAAATTGTACAACGTAATGTAGTGAAAATAATAATCACCCATTTCTAAGGTCTTCAAAGATGTTGTTGATATAGGTTGAATGCCCAAAACTATTTATCCAAAAGCGAAATGCACTCTCTTCTCTAGTGATTTGGGCCACATCAGACTTATGTCCAATAACACATAACATAATCAAAATTCTGTATAAAAAATACCTGGTTGTTTGAACAAAGTTCTCCACATGGTCATGTCCCTTTTACAAATTCAATTTTAAGCATCCTATTCTGGCATCCATTCCCACAGCCCAGCCGGCCTCCTAGAGTCGCTTTGCAGTGACAAACGATTATCTGAAATGATAGTAATTAGAGAGTGAGAATTTATCTGGAACCAGATATTATCACAATCAACAACGTGCAGACAGTATGTTTGGCGGAATATACAAGTTGGACAATTTAATATCTTTTGGACATTTCGGGGGACATCAGATACATTTTGAATATGCAACCTCACTGGTTATGGTTTTGAATGAGAGTATAGAGGGTTCTGTTTTTCAGTTATATTGTGAGAATTAGAATAGGAGTACAGTCAATGTGTATTGAACAGAGTGAAGCAAAGATAATCTTTCATATGGAAGATTCGACAATAAAAAAATTATGTGCAATTAATAGCATTTGAAATATTAGACATAACATTACCCGGATTTCCGAAGCCTCCTCTACAGAATCCCCATCAACCCGAATAACAGAACTTGACTCGTTATAAAACTGATAAATTAAATCGGGTTGCTGGCGAAGAACATTGTAGTACTGGGTAACGAAGTAAGAACCTACCTGCAAAATATAAACCAAAGAAAATCAATCCACTATATACACCAATACAAATCAACAATCAAGAAATGGGCATCAAAAAGATTGAATTTTTAGATAAGTTTTTCATAAAAAATATTGGGGGGTTTAGGCGAGAAATTGAGGGTTTTAGATATACACACATCTATAGAAGAAAGGGATAGATATATAACCACCAAGAAATCCCTCTTTTTGTCGATATAGAGAATCCCCTTTTGTCGATACAGAGAAGACCTAGGTTTGGTTGAGAGAGACAAGAAATTAAGCACAATAAATCAATTACTTGTGAACTAAGCTCGAAAATTTGAACTCAATATGACTTTAATTAGTATGAATTTGTATGACTTGGGTGGAAGAAAGCAGAGGGAGAGTTTTTTGGTATATGATTTGTATGAGTTGAGTTCGCGGGAGTGTTAGAGGGTGAGGAAGGTGATTGATATGTTCTTATTTGTTTTTTTTTTTTGTAAAAAACAGATATGTTTTCATTTTAATTATTATATGTTTTTACTTTTTTTTAATCAGACCCCTTGGCATCGGTATTACAAGAACCGACGCTTAAAACATGTTTATAGCATCGGCATTAAAAGAACCGACACTTAAAACATGTTTATAGTGTTGGTTAAATAAAGACCGAGGCTAAAGGGTCTGTTTTAGGCATCGGTTGAGTAAAGACTGACGCTAAAGGGTCAGTTTTAGGCGTCAGTTGTTTATGACCGACACTAAAGGATAGTTTTAGGCGTCGGTTGAGTAAAGACCGACGCTAAAGGGTCAATTTTAGGCGTCGGTTGTTTCATGACCGACGCCAAAGGTCCAACACAAATGACATTAAGCGTCGGTTAAGCTAGAAACCGATGCTTAAAGTATGTATAGGCCACGGCTCTCTATATAACCGACGCTAAAAGTGCGACACTAAAAGACAGTTCTGTACTAGTGATTGCATATAGTGATTAAAGGCGTCAGATCTAAGTGAAGTATTTAATGAAGTTAGGATCCCATGTTTATTCTCTTATAAGAAATTCGATTTCAATTTCTCATTAGTTAATTTAATTCTTAGTTTAATATTTTGCTTTTAGTATAATCACGCAACATTGTTGCGTGATAATCAAAAACCTCAATTGTTATTTGTCTTAGCAGTGAGTTAAAACCATACATTGTTGCATAAGTACATCTACTGAATTAAAACCTATACCAGATCTCTGCGAAACGAACTCGATTTTATCTATATTACTTGTGACCACGTATACTTGCGTGATATTGTGTAAACAAGTTTTTGGCGCGGCTGCCGGGGATCATCGGTGTTTTGTTTTTAGTTTATATGCTTGTCATCGGTGGTCGTCAGCGTTCACTGACTCGGATTTTCTTACTTAGTTTGTTATTTCTTGGTGTTTCAGGTACTTGAACGTGTATGCGAACACATTTGGAAACTCGTAAACTGGCAGAAGAAGAACTTTCAGCAGCAAAAGAGATGGCAGAATTACCAGCAGCAACAAAGGCTTTAAAGAATTATTCTCAGCCTAAGATAAATGACATTCAGTCTAGCATTGTCAGGCCAGCTACTGCAGCTAATACTTTTGAAATCAAGCCGGGCACGATTCAGATGGTGCAGAACTCAGTTCAGTTTGGGGGTGCTCCTACGGAGGATCCTAACATGCATATCAGGGACTTCATTGAGATCTTCGACACTTTCAAGTTTAATGGTGTGCCGGATGATGCTATCAAGTTGAGACTTTTCTCATTCTCTCTTAGGGATAAGGCTAAGGGCTGGTTACACTCTTTACCAGCCAGTTCCATTACTACATGGGAGGATCTTACTCAGAAGTTTCTTACTAAATTCTTCCCTATGGCGAAAACTGCAGCAATAATGAACCAGCTAACTAAATTTCAGCAGCAATATGGTGAATCTTTATGTGAGGCTTGGGAAAGTTATAAGGAGATGCTTCGTAGGTGTCCACATCATGGCATGCCTGATTGCATGGTTATTAACGGTTTCTACAATGGGTTGGGAGCACAGTCTAGACCTTTGCTAGATGCAGCATCAGGTGGAGCTCTGTGGGCTAAGAGCTATGAGGTGGCTTATGATCTTATTGAGACGATGGCTGCTAATGAATATCAAAATCCAACCCAGAGGCTTTCTCAAGGCAAGGTAGCAGGTATTTTTGAAGTGGATACAGCTTCAGCTATTGCAGCTCAGTTGGAGGCGTTGACTATGAAGGTGGATTCTCTTGCAAATTATGGAGTTCAGCAGGTGGCTAGTGTTTGTGAGCTATGTGCGGGCGCACATGAGACGAATCAGTGTGCTATCTCTTTTGAATCAACACAGTTCGAGAGTAATTTCCAGAGACCTGCTGCACCAGTTCCAGCCACTTATCATCCGAATAACAGGAATCATCCTAATTTCAGTTGGAGCAATAATCAAGGTGCTCAACAACCACAGCCTTATCAGCAGTTTC
Source organism: Saposhnikovia divaricata (assembly GCA_036435485.1). Taxonomy (NCBI): domain Eukaryota; kingdom Viridiplantae; phylum Streptophyta; class Magnoliopsida; order Apiales; family Apiaceae; genus Saposhnikovia; species Saposhnikovia divaricata. The sequence goes on along the minus strand of CM071594.1, from coordinate 126,969,406 downwards.
AGGGTCAGCAAATGGGCCGTTCAATCAAGGTTTTCAGCAGCAGTATGCTCCAAGGCAACCATATCAACCTCCGGGATTTCAGCAGCAACAGCCCCAGGCTCTTGTGGGGCAATCTTCAAATGAAAAATCAGAAATGGATGAGTTGAGGATGATTATTAAAAGCCTGTCAGTTTCTCAAAAGACTTTGGAGAACCAGATGGGGCAACTTGCTAGTGCTTTACTTAGTAGGCAACAAGGAACTCTTCATAGTGATACGGAGGCTAATCTAGGCAGAAGGGAAAGCAAAGAACAGGTCAATGCAGTTACTTTGAGATCTGGAAAAGGCACGAGGGATCCTAAATTAGCAGCTAAAGAAGATGAAGATGTTCAGAATCAGCAGGTTGAAAAATCTGCAGTGCCAGAAATTAAGAAATCTGATTTAGTGGCTGATCAACAAGATGGTGAATTAGAGAAGAGCAAGGAACCTGTTGAAAAAGCTTCTCCGGAGTAGTCTACGAAGAATAATCAGATTTACCCTCCTCCTCCATATCCTAGAAGACTCCAGAAGCAGAATTTGGATAAGAAGTTTGCTAAGTTCTTAGAGGTGTTCAAGAAGTTGCAGATTAACATTCCTTTTACGGAAGCTCTTGAACAGATGCCGAGCTATGCCAAGTTCATGCAGGGTATTCTTTCTCGTAAATTGAAGCTCGATGACTTAGAGACCGTTGCTTTAACGGAGGAGTGTAGTGCAGTTCTGCAGCAGAAGTTGCCACCTAAACTTAAAGATCCGGGGAGTTTCACTATTCCGTGCACTATTGGCGACCTTTCTTTCAGCAAGTGTTTGTGTGATTTTGAGCTAGCATAAATCTCACGCCTTTATCTGTTTTCAAGCAACTTCGTCTATCGGAGCCGAAACCAACCAACATCTCTTTGCAGTTGGCTGATAGGTCTATCACGTATCCGAGGGGTATAGTGGAGGATGTTTTAGTGAAAGTTGATAAGCTCATATTTCCTACCGATTATGTGATTCTAGATTTTGAAGAAGACAAGAAGATTCCCATAATCTTGGGAAGGCCGTTTTTAGCTACGGGCCATACTTTGATTGATGTGCAAAAAGGAGAGCTTACAATGAGGGTGCAAGATCAGAATGTCACCTTTAATGTCTTCAAGGCCATGAAATTTCTGACAGAGGATGAAGAGTGTTGCAGTGTGGAATTAGTTGATACGGGTCAGAGAAAGAAGTTTGATCAATTATTGAGCGAAAAAGCGGACAAGCTCGTACTAAAGCATCACATCAGAAATTCCATTGACAGTTCTACAATTCGAGATCTCTCGAATGTAAAGCTTGGGAAACTTCCACCACATTTGAGGTATGTCCTTTTGAATAATGAGCTAGTGATTTTTGAAGAGGGGCATGATAATGTGTTGCGAAGGTGGAAAGCCGATGATAAGGAAGAAGAAAGTTTTGTTCTGCCGTTCGAGTCGGAGAAGCACCTTAGAGGTGTGAAGAAGAAAAAGATGAAGATTAGGCCATTGGGTAGTAAAATCAGGTTGAAGTCTGACGGGAGAGATTCGTGGAAAGCAAGCAAACAAGATGTCAATGTTCATATGAATGGTCTTTCTGTTGAGGACGGTTCAATTGTTTTTTTGAAACCGCCATGAGTTGAGGAAGTAACGTCAATCTATTGACGTTAAAGAAGCGCTTCGTGGGAGGCAACCCACGTGTTTCGGTATTTTTAGGTATGTTTCCTGCTATCCCTTGTATTTACTTCCATTCAATGCGGACATTGAATCTTTTAAGTTTGGGGGATAAGTAGTGTATGTAGTTATTTGTGATTTTGAGTCATTGTGTTCATATAGATATCATGTGTGCATAATAGTAGTAATTCATGCATATATGTTCGTATTAATTACGTTTGTTTCATTTAGGACATTCTGTTATTTTATTTTCGTATACCATGTGAGTTCATTTTAGTTGCATTTTCATGGCATGCATATTTCATGATCCCTTAGAATGAGCTAATTCTGATTGGTAGGTAGGTGTCTAATTGAGTGTGGTAATGATGAATAGAGGGTTGATTTATAGTTCTTATGAAATTGACGTGCATGATTCAGAATCAAATTATTTTCACAGTCTCATCGTTTGCTTTTGGGCTAGGTTAGGGTTATGCTTGTTTGGATGCTGTGAGATTTAATCAATTGTTTATATTTAGAATTTTCGTTATTCCATTTATGGCGTAGGATCACTTAAGTCTAAGTTTGGGGGAAAACAGGGATTTCATGCTAAATTGTAAATAATTGTCAATAATGGCTAGGTGTCAAATGGCTAGTAGCCGGCTCATATTTATATAAGTAGTCTAGGGTTGGAAATGAGAAAGGATCATTCCAGATCGAAAAAAAGAAAAAAAAAAGAAAAAAAAAAGAAAAAAAAGAGGAAAAAAAAAAGAAACGAAAAAAAAGAGAAAAAAAAGAGTCAATAAGTTAATTGTTTATATGCAAAATTAACCAGAGTGAGCTCTTTAATACTCGAGTAATTAAGTCTGAGGGGACTTAGTCCTAGTGACCTAAGGCTTTTATAATCTGATCCACTGACCTAACACTCGCTACATGGGTATTATTGTATAAGCCTTTCGGGGTCTCATTCATTGCACGGTTAAATAAGCATGCTTGTATATATGTGTCGTAGTAGTTAGTAATAAAGCATGAATTTCTGTCTACCTTAGATATGGATGGAGGTGTTTCTAGGTTATGGAGTGTTTACCGTCTATTCTAGTTATAAACTTGTGATTGTCTTGGCGAAGAGCATGTATGATCTTGATCTAGTGTTTGGAGTATTTCTGATGAGCATTGCGCACACGCACGTTCTGTTCATGTATTGTTAGTATACGGGAACTTAGTCGAGCTCTATTTGGATTTAGTTGCATTCTCTTAGATATTTGCTTGCTAGTTGGTTTTGGTTAGTTTGAAGGGGATCGTTGCATTTTCATTCTAATTGCATTCATGCATTGCATTGCATTAGGTTAGATGGATTTTGTGGGTACATTCGATATAGGCCCACACGAGACCTTACTCGTCCACTAGGGCTGCCTAGGGGTTTAAAGGGCTTGTTGCATATGCCAAATCCAACCGTGATCACCTACAGAAGTGGTACTAGTTAGTTAGATAGTTGTAATTGTTTATGCTTGAGGACAAGCATCGGTTTAAGTTTGGGGGTGTGATAAGTGCATTTTATATCTACTTGGAACATTCCATATCGGCTTAAATTGGTGTATTTGGACTCAAGTTTGTGGTATTTTTTATGTGTTTTGTTTAGATGTGCAGGTTCGCACGGATATCGACTAGGGTCGCTGTTTCCGTCAAGTTTGGAGTTGATTTACGATATGGAATGAAGAACGGTGTCTTAATATCAACTACTAAGAGGGTTACAATTCAAGGAATTGAAGACAGGAAGTTCGCGCAAGAAGAACGGAAGAAAACGGCTCAGAAACGAAGAAAACGGAGAAAAATCAGCGTTCGGCAGGATGTTCACGTGCTGGGAGCGCGTATCATGCGCTGGGAGCGCGCTCAACAGTAAATTCACGCGCTGGGAGCGCGTAGTCCGACTAGAAAAATCCTGAAAATGTCCGTTCTGCCCCTATTCGAATTCTAGTTGTATTTTTGGTACCCAAACCTATTTCTAATTGTATCGTAGGTTGTTTTTCTTGTTGGGCAAGATATCTAGGCCTATAAAAACACATCTTAGCATTGTAATTTGTATCGTTTTTATTATTGTATCATAGCTTAGATCTGGAATGGAGAAAAGGAGAGAAGGATTCAACGCTCGGTGACAAGCACAGATCTAGATCTACTTCATATTTTGTAGACCTTGGATTATAGATTTTTTTCTCAACTCTTTATTTTATTAATATTATTGCTTCTTTTATTCATATCTTGTTTATTATCATGTTTTCATCAAATCCCATGACGATGAAAAGTTCAATTATGAGCTAATCGTTGTCATGGGATTCTAACGGATTTATTTATGAAACTTAGTATCTTGATGCTTTAAAGATCTGTGTGTGGTGTGTAATTCACATCCTCGTATGGTTAATCTTAATGCTTTTAGATGCGTAGCTAACATCTAAATTGAATTGTTAATCTCTTGTGAAGTGAAAGTGGATCATGAAATTTAGAACTTGCCATGCTAGTATAGGTTCATAATTGTTTATCAATATGATTCGTAGTATGAGATGAAAATACTTATATTGCCCTATGTGATCTTTATGGATAACTTGTTCTTCAACCATTATGTCTTCAATTTCTATAGACATATAGGGTCTAAGCATAATTGGTATCTATTCATCTTCTATCTCTTTTGTGGATGTATGTTTAGTTTGGTATACGTATGCTAACAGGTAGCGTGTACTTGTTTCGTGTTTTCCGATCAGATATCATCACCATTGCATATAGTGATTAAAGGCGTCAGATCTAAGTGAAGTATTTAATGAAGTTAGGATCCCATGTTTATTCTCTTATAAGAAATTCGATTTCAATTTCTCATTAGTTAATTTAATTCATAGTTTAATATTTTGCTTTTAGTATAATTTAGATAATCAAAAACCTCAATTGTTATTTGTCTTAGCAGTGAGTTAGAACCATACATTGTTGCATAAGTACGTCTACTGAATTAAAACCTATACCAGATCTCTGCGGAACGAACTCGATTTTATCCATATTACTTGTGACCACGTATACTTGCGTGATATTGTGTAAATAATTTTCTACCGATTAACGAAATATTTTCACTGGATAGGTTGGTACAGTTTTATTTAAAAGAGATAGTATCACGTCATGGAGTTCCTGTGTCAATAGTATCTGATCGAGACCCGCGATTCAATTCAAGATTTTGGCGACAATTTCAGGAATTCTTAGGAACTCAACTCAAGATGAGTACAGCTTATCATCCATATATAGATGGACAGAGTGAAAGGACCATTCAAACAATCGAGGATACGCTTAGAGCTTGTGTATTGGATTTCAAGGGAAGTTGGGACGAACATTTACCATTGGTAGAGTTTTCGTATAATAACAGCTATCATGCGAGTATAGGAATGCCACCGTACGAAGCTTTGTATGGAAGAAAGTGTAGATCACCAGTGTATTGGGAAGAGGCTGGTGAAATGAAGATTTTAGGACCAGAGTTGCTCCAACAAACAAAGGAAAAGATTGAGATTATACAAAAGAGGTTGGTTATGACTCAAGATCGATAAAGGAAATATGCCGATTTGGATAAAAAAGATATGAGTTTTGAAGTGGGAGATGAAGTATTGTTGAAAGTATCACCTTGGAAATTAAGTTTTTATTTAGCTTTTAAATGAGAACTATGTGATGTGAATATTTTTTGAAAGTAAAGTATGTGTGAAAACATGTTTTAAGTGATTACGTGATGACTTGTAGGTATTGTATGTATTCATGTATTTTTATTTGCATTTTTGAGTGTTTAAAACTATTTTAAACATGCATTTTTAATCTTCTGAGATTCTTGTAAAATCATTGGAGTCTTTTAAAATCATGAAATCTTTTGTATTATCATCTTTGTGATACTATTTAGTTTTTAAAATTGGTAGAAGTATTTAATTGTGAGTGCAAGTATTTTTAAATGATTTTAAAAGCTTTATTTCATTTAAAGATCTTTTATTTCAAAAATTCATGATAAATTCATTTTTGAATGAACAATTATTTTAAAACTATAGGAAGGTTTTTAATTTCATAAACTTTATTTTAGAATTTTAAAAATTATTTTTCCCCTAATTTTCTAATTTATTTAGATTTTAAAATGATTAAAAATAGTTTTGAAAAAGAAAGTAGATTTTTCAACATTATCAAATTACGGTTTTGCCCCTGGGAGCTATATCAGCAACACACCTCATTTTCTCTTCATTTTTTGATTCCCAGCTCTCTCTTGGTAATTTCTTTGTTCCCTTCTTCATTTCTTTCTTTCGTTTTTTTTTGCTAATTCATTTCTTTCATTTTTAATCTCCTTTAACTGCTATAAGCCATGTTTTGATAATCAATCTTTGATTCTTATGTTTTTATATTGATTTGTTAAAGTTTGGATGAGTTGGTATGTATATTTATGCATGTATAGCATTGAATTCATGCATGCAAGGCTGGGTAACCACTATTTTGATGATTTAATGATTATATGATGCTAGTTATGTATTAAAATTGAGTTTTTGTTTTCTTTCAGGTGATCGGCTGGCCGTGGTGATGGGTTGTTGATTTTGCAGACCATATAAGTGATTTAAAGTATATATATGTGCACAAACTGATTGCATGTAAGTGTTTTGGCATTTTGTTGAATTTTCGAATTATATATATATATATATATATATATATATATGAATTTTTCAAAATTATTAATTGGTAATCTATGAGTTTAAATGATGATTATGATATTTCTTGTTAATTACAGAATTTAATTAGGTTTAACATGAAGTTATAGAGATGCATGTATAATTTCTTAAATTACTTGTATTTAATTCAAATTTGTGTAGATTAATTATGAATTATTCGAATTTAATGAGATATTAACAATAATTAAAAATCAATTTGGATGATTATATGTTAAGTGATATTTAGTGGACATATAAATATAATTTTCAGAATTTGTATAAGTTGAATTCGAATTTTAGATTAAATGTATGAATTATATGACCTTTGTGATTAATTAAAAATGATTTAGTGATTTTATCTGATAATTAGTTAAAATACTAATTATTGATGTTTGATTGTTGATTTCGGATTAAGTAGTAATGTAAAGGGTAAATAAGTAAGTGGTGAGAATTATGTATGCTGGTATAGGTGTTAATATTATTTTATGTATATAAGTAATCGTTACTTGTTAAAGTGGTATAAAGTCGTTAAATGGAATCGGTTTAGCATAATTGAATTATGTGATATCGAGTCATGGTAAATAGTATGCTTGTGACTTGTTTATGGATTTGAAATCCATTGGATTGATTTAGTTGTGATTTGAGTTGGTTATGTTCCGACGGGCTAGTCCATTATACAGAGGAGATGCTGCCCGTTTTTTGTTAGACTTATAAATCGTAAAGTGTGTGGTAGTATAGTATACTGTTGATTTACTAAGCTGTATTGTAAGTTTGGTCGATATGTGGTATATATACTAAGTGTTAACGCGTTATAGGAATCGTTGGGTAGAATAGGGTTAGATGTATAAGAAGTATAGTATACTAAAGTAGTGTAATGGTTTATGTAGATACAAAAGACGTAGGCCTTAGCAGTAGAGGGAAAGCAAAAACAAAGATTCAGTAACTGAGCTGTTGCATACTACCTGAGGCAAGTAACTCTATCTCTTCTTGAAGTTCATGTTCTTGAAACTGTTTATAACCTGTTGATTCAAGTATATATGTATCTTTTTATCCCTATGCTTGTAAACCTACCTTTTGATGTACCCAATTTCTATTGTCAATCACTTGTATGATCACACATGTACCCTAAAACAGTATAATTCTTTCTAGTTGCTTCTTGACCATAATGTATCACAAAGACTTTCTTGACCAAACCTAATTGGCTGACAGATAAACCTGTCTTTCAATGACCTATATCCGTAACTATTTAATCCTATGTTCACCTTAAAATCTTATTACACTTCATTATGACCTAATCATTGTCATAGGAACTTGTCTACCTTTCTTATTATTTCTTAAACTCTATAACTTGGTTAAATTTCCCTAAGAACTATGGTGACTCACATCTTTGACCTTTGACTTTGAGATTCTTTGTTGTTCCCTGATCAATTGTCTTAAAGCCTTTGAGTCTGTATCTTCATGAATCAGACTTATAACCTTTATGCCTTTGAGGTCAGAATGCTTGGTCAAACCCTTTGACTTCTATCATTGCAAATCAAAAAGTTTTATAAGTTAAAGTGTTTTGGAATTAAAAGCTTTTCTAAGCTGTACTGTTTTGAAAAGAATGTTTTGTAAAGGGTTTAGGATTCCGGTATATGGGAACTTTACGTGGCTGATAACCCGTATTGTTCGTGTAGTGTAAAACCTCCAATCAAGTTTTTTTAAAACAAAGGAAGTTGCATTATGTTTTAAGTATTGTGAAAAGAAATTGGCTTACCTTTTGAAATGTCAATTGCTTTACACATATCCTGTTATCCATTGTTATCCTGTCTATCAGTTGATATCCTATTATTATCAAATGTCAGTATTATTTCTATTGCTCCAGCTTTATCCCTGTTGTTATCAGTTATGTATTTCAGTTACTTGCTGTGCGTTGCCTCACTGTTATTTTATTCTAATCCTTTTGACAATAACTTGAGATCATGGTACGTATTATTCAGACATCGAGGAAGTGCACTTCCTATAACCCTATTGCGGTTTCTTTCAAGTTGCCATCCGAGGTAGATGCACAGACAGCTCAGTAGAGAGGAGAGGTTTTAGAGCTGGATTGAACTTGGTAGTGTGAGGACTTTCGAATCAAGGGTTTGTAATAATTATATTTTTGAATCTGGTTTGTAACAATAAGTAGTTACACGTTGGCTTGCTTGTTTCATACCATTACCTGTTAAACATCGAGGTGAGTAGTGTTGGGGTCAGTCAGCGTGCTATATTTGTATTTACTTATTTTTAAGTTGTATGTATTTAGTTTGGTAGTGACTCCCCGATCTAGAACCCAGATTGGGAGGGCGTCACATAAAATGTGAGAGTCTCTTTTCGTATTAAGGATGTCCTTTCAACAAGGAAATCGGAAATCGGACTTAATCGATAAATGTACTGTCTAATAATTAATCGGGTATTTGGGAATTAATCAAATATTCAAATTATTAATCAGTGCCATAATTCATGGAACACGAATTAATCACCGATTTTTAAAACAATGTTTTTAAGACACTCTGCGAATTCCTCACAATAAAGTAATTTCAGCCCGGGTTTATATAACCTTGAATCTTGATTGATTCACTCATTCACAAATCACAAATGAACAATAGAAATTGCATCTTTACTTCCAATCTGTTGAGCTTTATACAGTGTCCAGAAAAAATTGAATTTAGATCTTCCCGTAAAAACCCACAAAATTTAATAGAAATTGAATAACAAATGCTCGTTTTAATCGAACGGGACCATCAATTTTTCAAGCTCCATCAACAAAACCCATTAAATTGGCAAACACAAACCATATATCCAGTTTCCTGGTTAATTCACTTTTCTTTTATAGGATTGACCAGCCCATTAGTTAAGATTCAAGGCCCCGATCTGCACTTAACTAATAAATACGCATTCACTTGGTAGTCCACAAAATTCATAACATTGCAATAATTAAGTATATTATCGCTCTCAAGTCTGAATCCACGTTAATTTGAGGCATTGCAACAACTTCGTGCCTCTATTGTAGGGAAATTTATTAATCTTTTAAAATTACGTGAAGCCCGATAGAAATTTATTTTCAAAAATTTATGAAGAACGTATAGCATAAAGCATATATGTGATCTAGAAATATGTCCGTTAGTAAATCAATTATCAAAATATCATTTATAGAGTTAGGTTGTGTCGGAAACCAACATTGTAAAATGATTTATTTGACAAAATATGTTCCGTGTATAATACTATTTTACTGAAAGTAATTTATGTTTTGTTAATAAAATATTGCAGTGTTTGCATAATTTTACAAAACATGTAACACGCTTAACAAAGAACGTAAGTTTTGTAATATTTTATAAAAATGAAATTTGTAAACATAATACGATTATGTCATTAATAACACTAGCTTATAGTCCGTGCAAAGCACAGGTTATTTTTATTTTATTTTTAAATTTGTTTAGTGTTTAGTATATATAATATTTTAAACATTATTTTTAGTTTAGTATTAAATCTAAATTAATATGCTGTTGGTGGGAATCGAACCTTCAACCTTTCTATATAACATAATCTAGTATTAATTTTATATTAAAATGTTGTTGGCGGGATTCGAACCTTAGACCTTCAAACTTTTAGTATTGTTGTATCTAACGGTCATGATCTATCTGAATTGAAGATCTAACGGTTGTGAATGAGGATAACCAAAAATAAGGGGATAACTAAAAATAAGGGGGTAACCAACTACAAATTATACCTCTTTCGCTTATTATAATATAGTATAGATGTATTACATACTTATTTAACTCCCGTATTATAGATATTTTTATCTTAAAAATATTAGGATATGTATAATAGTAAAATCTTACCTCTTCTTCTAGATTACTAGAATTTTTTTAATCATTTTGCAAAATAAAAAGTGGAATATTTTTAATCACCAAAATCAAATTATTTCCACATTTAGGTCACTTTCCACATTTAGTTCATGATGAATTAGTTTACTGGAATTGACCATCAATTAAAAAGGCAAACAAAACGGACTTAGAGCATCTCCAACGGTGTTTTATAAAATGATTAGCTAAATATTGATTATGTAAAATTTGTTGAACCTGTAACGTGTTTTACTCCAATGGGATTGACTATATTGGTTGGCTATATTTTAAAAATGGTATGTTATTATTATTTCAAGTTGTTAAAAATAGAATGTATTATTTTTATATGGTAATTGATGATGTGGAGTTAAACTACAGGTTGCTAAAGGTTCGACAAATATAGCCAACTTATTGTGATTATCTATATTTTTACCTAAGAGTTTTGTCCCATTGGAGTGGACAAAAGTTTACAAATTCTCTATATATCTTATTTAAGGTAATTTATTTTAAATTTTACCTAAGAGCTTTACACCATTGGAGGCCTAGCAAAAAAAAAAACTATAATCCTATGACATTTCTAAGTTCGTGTCAAATTAAACATAAGACCTTAACATTTTCTGGAGTCTCATTTTTCAGCCGCCATGTTGAAAGTAGAGCATTCTAGGTTGATCTCTATTTTCAATTTCGATTAGCAAAGTATATTCCCTGTATTAAAGCCTAAAATGAATATTAGCTTAATTACTATGTGATTATTTTAGATAATTGGTCAAAAAAATAAAATTATAATACATAATTGTAAATTAAACTATATTAAATATGTGCATATGTTGGGGTTTTTTCTTTTTCTTTTTTTATTTAGCTTCTTGCATCTTAGAAGTCGTAATTTACGTGATGAGATCTTTTTGTTTGATTTAAGTAAGATGTTTAAATTCCATTTGTTTTATAATTTCAATTTTTTGACATTGAGCTGTTTGGCAAAATTTTAAATAAGTTTTTATGGACTTATTTTCGGATAAAAATTTCATATTTTGATAAAAAAAATTATACAAGTATTTAATGTATTTTTGAGATTGTATAAGTTACAAAAAAAAGTTAATTTTATTCACAAAAAAAAATCTCTAATTTTGTTTTGAAATAAGTTGACTTATTCTCAAAAAGTTCCCAAACACCCCCTAAACTTGACATACCATCCAAAATTCAGAGAAAAAGATAAGCGTATGGCGTGCTTCTACTTAATTGTAATTTTCTACATAAATTCTCATATTTGTACAATTGGACGCCTTCGATGCAAATTAGTCAAGCACGTAAAGCAGTGACTAGACAGATCAAATGCAACACGGTACATAAACAGATAATTATCTTATTTCTCGACGATGTATATGTACGCATCACACTACTGCTTGAAAAAGAGGTTAAATACAACGGAATAAATTCAACAGAAGATAAATTTAACCAGATCCCGTCGTTTTTATGGTCAATGTCCAGTGAGTTTTGAATGAGCATCATTTTCAACGGAATAAATTCAACCGAATTCAAATTCAACAGTGTCCCGTTGAATTTAATTATTACTTTTTCCAACGCGGTAGAATATTTTCACCAAAAGTTAAAAACAACGGAATAAAATCAACCGAATTCAAATTCAACAGTATCCCGTTGAATTTAATTATGACTTTTTTCCATCACGCGGGAAGTTTCCCACCAAACGTTAAAATCAACGGAATAAAACCAACCGAAATAAACTCAACAATATTTCGTTGAATTTAATTATGAATTTATTTCCCCCCGCGTGAAGATTCCCACCAAAAGTTAAAATCAACGGAATAAACCAACAGAAATAAACTCAACAATATCTCGTTGAATTTAATTATGAATTTTTTAAACACACGGAAAGATTCCCACCAAAAGTTAAAACCAACGGAATAAAACCAACAGAAATAAACTCAACAATATCTCGTTGAATTTAATTATTGCTTTTTTTCTCATTGAATTTGATTTCCACTCAACAAATTCCCACAAAAAGTTAAAATCAACGGAATAAAACCAACCAAAATAAATTTCCTCAACAATTTATAAAGATCACTCCAATTTTTAAGCAATAAATTCATCAACACTCCTCTTTTTCCCTCAAACAAACAAACATCTCATACACTGCATTTGGATTTTGTTTCACTCTGAGGCAAGAGTAGTACAACCACTAGCTAATTTCTTCATGAAAAGTTTTAACAAATATAAATTCAACATTGTATTCCACTCAAAATTCCCACCAAAAGTTTTAGCAAAATTCTTACCAACAATCGAAATACAGAAGATTGCCACCAAAAATTAAAATCAACGGAATAAAATCAACGGAAATCAAATGCAGCGGTATCTCGTTGAATTTACTTAATCATTTATTCCACTCAATAAAAAAGCTCCACCGAATAATAAATACAACGGAATAAAATCAACGGAAACCAAATGCAGCGATATCTCGTTGAATTTACTTAATCATTTATTCCACTTACTTAAAAAACTCCACCGAATAATAAATACAACGGAATAAATTCAACGGAAATCAAATTCAACGGTATCTCGTTGAATTTAGTTAATCATGTTTAATTTTCTTAATCATTTTGTCCACCCACTGAAAAAGCTCCACCGAATAATAAATACAACGGAATAAAATCAACGGAAACCAAATGCAACGGTATCTCATTGAATGTACTTATGCAATTTATTTCCAACGACATCCGGTTGATTTTAATGGTACTACCAGTATATTTCCTTTAAATAGCTAGCCTCCGTTCCGACCATTTGCTCTCATATCTTTTCCTTAATTTGATCTTCAGTTTTGCAAGGTTTCATGTTCAAGTAAGTATTATTTCATATTCTTTTAGATCTTATTATTATAATTTATTTATTTTTTGCTAAGTATCTTATTATTATAATTGTATCATTTATGTTAATTATGTCATTATTGCATTTTTTTGTATAAAATGATGTTCACTATCTTAATTAAATTGACAAAATTAGTGTCATTACTAGCTACGTGTTCTTAAGTATGTTAATATAATAGAGAAATAATTGCCATAAATTGATATTACCAAGCATACTATGATGTGTTTGTTTAATTTTTTGATATTTTTAGTTTAATTAAAATTTGATAGATTTGGTTTTTAATAATAATAAGTAATTAAATTTTATTCTATATTTGTAGATGGCATCCGATCGAAGTTGGATGCATCATAGATTTGATGCGAGGAATAATATAACGGAGAAATACAAACTTGGTGTACAAAATTTCATTAACGTTGCTTTGAAAGGGAATGTGGATTCGAAGGGGAGGATAAGATGTCCATGTAAGGAGTGTGGAAATACATTGCATAAGTTACCCGATTATGTAACTTATGATTTGTATCGACATGGCATTATGGAATCGTATACTACATGGAATTTTCATGGTGAGAAGCATAAGTCTTGGGTTGAAGTCGAGAGTATTTCGGGGGATAGTGGTCCTAGGGATGATGAAATGAATGATGCACGAGAAATGCTTAGAGATTTTGCAGATGCTCATGGAAATTTCGAGATTGGTGAGGAGGAACCGACTGGAACAGCAAAAAAATTTTATGAGATGTTAGATGGTGCTTCTAAACCTCTTTATCCGAATTGTTCCAGTTCCACCACTTTATCATTCGTCAACAAGTTATTGAATTTCTAGAACAGGCATGGTTGTAGTAACACGGGGTTTGATGAGTTACTTCAACTTATTGGATCAGTGTTGCCAGAGAAACACAATCTACCTGAGACCTATTATGATGTTAAAAAGATGATAAGTGGGCTGAATATGGGATACGAAAAGATTAATGCTTGTGAGAACGATTGCATGTTATTTTATAAAGAAAATAACAAGAAGGCATATTGTGACATATGTCATACAAACCGATACAAAGAGCGAAAGGATAGCGAAAATAAGTTGATTCCAAGAAAGATCTTGCGATACTTTCCACTTATACCGAGACTACAACGTTTATACATGTCTAAGCAAATTGCCAAATATATGACATGGTACCATGATAGAGTTATAGTTGAAGGTCAATTATCTTACCCAGCAGATGGAGATGAATGGAAAGCGTTTGATGCTAGATTTCCAAGATTTTCAAAAGAAGCACGAAATATCAGACTTGGCCTTTCAAGTGATGGATTTGACCCATTTCGTGATCCACTAGCAAGGGATTACACTGTATGGCCCGTGGTCATTGTTGTGTATAACCTTCCACCATCTATGTGCATGAAAGCTCCATACATGTTCATGCCTCTCATTGTTCCCGGTCCCACTGATCCTACAAAAGACCTACATATTTATCTCCGACCGTTAATTGATGAGCTAAAGATGTTATGGCAAACAGGGGTGGAAACATATGATAGGGCATCGCGGACAAATTTTCAGATGAGGGCATCATTATTGTGGACAATTAGTGACTTTCCAGCACTTGCAATGTTAAGTGGATGGTCAACTAAGGGTAAATTGTCATGTCATGTATGTAGTGGAGATGTTAAAGGCTTTCAACTCAAGAATGGTGGTAAAACTTCCTTCTTTGGAACTGCTCGATATTTTCTAGAACCGGGTGATCCATTGAGGAATAGCACAAAGTTTCGGAAAAGAGAGGTACGGTCTGTCACGGCTCGACACTCGGGATTAAGGGCAAAGACAACATGTGAACTAATAAGGTTTCCTCCTCCAGGAAAGTCAACCAAAAGAAAACCTAGGGACTATGGAGTGACTCATAATTGGACTCATTATTCTCCATTTTTTGAACTCCCATATTGGGAGACACTTGGTCTTCGTCACAATATTGATGTTATGCACACTGAAAAGAATGTTTTCGAAAACATATTCTACACCATGTTAAATGATAAGGACAAGACCAAAGACAATTTGAAATCAAGGCATGATTGTAAGGAACTTGGTATACGGCGTGAGTTATGGACTCTAGATGGTAACACAATGCCACATGCTCCTTATGCTCTCTTGAGGGAACAAGTTGATAAGTTGTTAGAGTGGATTTCAGAACTTAAACTTCCAGATGGGTATGTTTCAAACATATCTAGGTGTGTGAAATTTGAAAAACATTCTATTCGTGGGATGAAGTCGCATGACTGTCATATTTTCATGCAAAAATTGTTGCCTATTATTTGTCGTGATTTACTACCGAGGCAAATAGGTGATTCCATTATTGAGTTGTCTAACTTCTTCCAAGATTTGTGCTCATCTACCTTGAGATACTCTGATTTGTTAAAAATGGAGAAAGATATAGTGAGGATAATGTCTAAGTTCGAAACCATTTTTACTCCTGGTTTCTTTGACCCGATGGAGCATTTGCCATTACATTTGGCTACAGAGTGTAAGTTGGGTGGTCCCGTCACATACCGTTGGATGTATCCTTTTGAAAGATTCTTGCATGGATTGAAGATGAAAGTTAGGAACAAAGCACATCCAGATTACAGATCAGCAAGATACAGTGCTGTTAATTTACTATGTTAATTTATGAGTTACTTTTTTTGTTAATCATATCTTTTAGACTTGTGTTGCATGTGTTTTTGGGGTAATTATGCTTCCTGCTGGGGTAATTATGTTTTAACTGTGTTTTATTTCAATTTGTTCTTGGTCAGGGATGGAGAAGAGAAGATGTTGGTAGAGGTGTTAGACAAGATCAGGACGAGGAGGATAGTGAAGAGGGTGGTGATGAAGGAGAAGAAGGGGGCGATGAGGAACAAAGTATGGTTGATGGTACTACATTTGAGAGAGCTTCACGCAGCGTTTGTGATGGCGATTACAAAAAGATGCCAATGGATGGAAAGCCAAAACTTGGAGTCGTAACCTTCATAAACAAAAAAAGTAATGTACAAAACATTTTTATTCAATCTTGTCAGTTTTTTGCAAAAAATTATTAATTTAATATTTTTAAAATTGTGTTAATTATTATAGCATTAAGGAAGCTCGTTACAAGAAAACACTTAGAGCAATTGTAAGAACGCGTTGGGATTTTGAAACAGCAAAACAAAAGGGACGGGCTCGAGAGACCTTCTTGAACGAGTGCATAGAGGAGTTTAAGGTATGATACCGCATACACATTTTTAGCACTTGTCAGTTATATATTATGATCTTGTAATTTTTATGAAGCTTGTTTTCTCAAAAGTTCTAATACTTTTGTTTGATAGAAATTTTATGAGTATCCACCAGAATGTAGTGGTGATAAAATTAAAGAGCTGGAGGGGGATGCGGTGGTTAGGAATTATTTGAAAAAGAATTTGAGATGTTATACGAACGGTTGGAAGAGTGATGGTTTGAAAAGGGTTGAGGCGGCACATGACAAGGGAGACACAAGTGCAAATCTACGTAATTGCCCTCCTTACTACTTATCTAAACCTGCATGGAATGGCCTAGTTGATTATTGGGAAACTGAGGGATTTGCCAAGTTGTCAGAAGCTGGCAGGGAAAACATCAAGATGTCAGAGATTAAGCATTGTAGTGGTGCGAAGCCATTTGACCATCGTTATGAGGTACTTTCTTCCATAAGTCGCTCTGTATTGGTACTTTGTGATGATCATCTTTTGCCTGTAACACAAAACTCTGTTCAAGTTGGTTTCTATTTCAATTTTTTCAGTTTCTTTTTAAAAAAATGGCACTACCTTAGTATTTATAAAATGTAGCCTAAATTGAATTTTAAAGAAATGAGTGTGCATTGGTAAGTTAACAAATATGAAAAACAAAATGGAACAAAATTACTAACAGGCAGGAAGTAGCATGTCTAATAAGCTTCTTAAGTTAAGGAAATGCATGTACGCATCTGTTGGAACAGAATCCAGCAGATGGTTACAGGATCAAGAGTCAAGACTGACTATTGTATAAATTAAATATAGCAGAAGTTGAACTGGAAATCACATGTTAGCTCTTCAATAAACAATCTCCAGAGTACTAAAAATTGTCAAGAGTAATCACACTGGTACCTTAATTAGTATATATTACTACTGTGGAGATTCTCAATGTTATTGGTAATGATACTAAGTTTTAATATCAGATGAATGTAACAAGAATGGTGCAGTACTAATTAAATTCTGACTCATAGAAGACTTGCTTCTGTAAAAATCACTAGTGTTCACCAACATCAGTGCCATATGTTGTGGTCACATTGGGTTTACGTGTAGTTAAGTAAGTCAACCAGGCCCTGTGGGCAGTAGCAAATTGATTAAGGCTATTGCTTCTTGTTACACTTATACTAAATATAATGGGGGTGGTGGACATCAATTTGTTTTGCTTGGTAGATGAGGATGAAATGTGGTCTCAGCCAGCTGTGTGGATGTATCAGCTATTACTTGTTTACTAAAGGAGCTAATTTTGTATTAATGTATGTGTACAAAGTATAGAAGAACAGTAGGTAACTCCCACCCACACGTCTACTTGTTTGTCCATCATCTCACCATCATCAATATATAATGCATTATTATTTATAATCCTATGAAATTATAATTGCAGATTTGGTGCCGGTAATCCTGATTACTTATTGCTGACTTATTAAGTCAAGTGTATACTGCTTACCAGCTGTTGTATATTATCCTAATATATCTTTTGTAGCAGAAATATAGGATATGGTTCTATGATCATGTTAGATTAAACTACAAATGTTCTTTGGAAGAGTCTGTACTTTGTTTTTTCATTCTTGTCTGCTTGTTTATTGTTTATGAATAAGAACTATATTTTTGTAATATAAAGTTTATAGTGCATGTTGGTGGCCAAGTCACACATTATGCTTCCTAGACGTACACTAGTACTGAATTTATGATAATGCTTTATTCCCCTGTTTTTTTTCTTTTGTAGGAACTAGAGGAGAAAGCTAGTAAACCTCTTACTATCTTCGAAAAGTTTGATGCTTTGTACAAGAAGAAAGGACTAGTGGACGAAATAGGGCGAAAACTTAAAGTAAATTCTTCACTTAATCTTTCAGTTTTATGAGATTTGTATTAAAGAAATTATTGTATTCAGTGATCAGGTCTTATATATGAGGTTCTTATGTAATGTAGGACATTGTGGAACGTACTGTGCAAGAAGAACTTTCCGAGGATGCACCAACATCTCCAGTCAGCCAAAGGAAACGTGAAGTCGAGCTATTGCTGGAGGTTTGTCCACCAAAGAAGGGAAAACTACTTATGTTCCGACACCATTCCCTTTCAGAGCTTATTGGAAGAGATGAAGCTGCTAAATGGACCACTTCTCAATCTACTTCGGCTTGCATTCCTGAGCGTGTTCCGAAATCTGCATATTTTATTATTGGGAAGGTCATGACAGAGGTGACTAATATGGTTGAGGCGTTAGACGAGATTGAGGTGACACGTGCTAGACTTGAAGAAGAAGTGCAGAAATTGGCTAATCGTGCATATCCAAACAAAGATGAACCTGCTTCGAAGATTTTATGGGAAGAGTACATCCGAATAGCAGCACAAATGACTTCTCCTCTCTTTGAGCGTTACAAAAAGGTTATCATAGAGGTAATAATATAAAAGTAAATGTATTTATATTATTCTATAGCCAAGAACCTGCATACATTAATATAATAGGCTGCACTAGCTATTAGTACAAATTGTTTTGATTTTATTGACTTCAGGGGCTCTCTTTTACTTAAAAATATATTTTAATTTCCATGTTTTATGTCTTTAATTGTTTTATTTTTAATTGCAGGATACTAGATCAGATCAGATATTGTTGCACGAAAATGTCAATGATGCTAATTTAGAGGATTTACAAACCCGCTACCCTCTTTAGCTTGAAGACCATTGTTTGTGGTTTTTATATCTCGGAATCTTTTAGTATTGACTATATTTAAGTATTGCCTTCTCTTTAAAATTTTGGGTTTGGTATTTTGTGCTAGACATGAAGACATGGCACTAATGCAACATTGTGTGTAATTTTATTTTGGAATTAATGTAATATAACGTGTGGATTTTATTTCGGATCTACCATTTGGAATTTGATTCCCTATTATAATATTTAATGCTTCATGTACTACGTAGCAGGAATTGCACAAGTAGCTAATAATTAAATTATTGTATTTTATGGTAAATTATATTCAACAATAAATGGTTGAAAATAATTACCATATGGTCAAGTAGGTTCAACAAGATATGGTTGCATTTACTGTGCATACAAACAGAGGAAAAAAGTTATAATCAACCAAATCTTGTTGATCTTGATAGAATTAAATTTAACAAATTCCGGTTGAATTTAATCTATAAAAATCACGTGGCAAGATGATATAATCAACGGAAATTCGTTGATTATGGCAGAATTAAATTCAACAATTTTTGGTTGATTATATTACCATTGGCGGTAAATTTAATTTTTGCTGAAATTCAAATTTAAAATTTCAAAGTTTGCCGAAATGTCCGAGGACAATTTTCAACGGAAAATGGTTGAAAATGGTGCCAAGAAAATCAACGGGAAGTCGTTGAATTTAACCTTAAATTCAACCGAATTGCTAATTTCAACAGCCTTATATTCAATGGGAAGGATTCGGTTGAATTTAGGGTAAACTCAACGGAATCCTGTTGAAATTAAACTAAATCCAACAGAATTTTGTCCGTTGAATTTAGCCACTTTTGTAGTTGTGTCAGTACAAGAAAACAGCCGACCGTCACAAATCCAATGGTTATAACCGACCACTGCCGTAGTTAGTCGGTTTTATGTTAAAACCGACCATCTAAAACCGACCGGTGCGGACTCGGGCCCATTTTGATGACTCACATTTTCGGTTTCTGTGACACGTTATCTAAAACCGACCAATACCACTACGGTCGGTTACATTTTGATCAAACGAAAAAAATGTCGTCGTTTTGATGACGTGTTTTAGATGTCAAACCCGACTGATAATTGTCGGTCGGTTTTAGGTGGTCGGCTTTATAATTGACGGTCGGTTTTAAGTGGTCGGTTATGCAAATTTCTAAATTTCGAAAATACCGCCCAAATGAAAAATTCAAGTTTTTGATCAAACTCATAACCGACCACATATCGATCGGAAATAAGCCATGATTTCACAAAATTTTAAAAATGGAGCCCAAACTAATTTTTTTTCGAAAATACCGCCCAAATGAAAAATTCAATTTTTTGATCAAACTCATAACCGACCACATATCGGTCGGAAATAAGCCTTGATTTCACGAAAATTTTAAAAATGGAGCCCAAACTAATAAATTCAAATTTTTTGCCAAATTTCATTTAAACAAACCACTTCACCAAATTTCATCTCTATCCCTACATCCACTTCACCAAAATTCCTCTCCATTTTAATTTTCATTTTCAAAATTTGGAGTAAAAAAACTCTTTCTCCAAATCACCCCCCTTTTACATAGATCAATGGTTTTGGATTTCGATTGTTTTTTATACTTATCATTGTTATCGTTGTGTTTTACTGCATGGAAATCCTATAATGGTATCCTAACTACTTGCATCAAATGATGATTTGGTTATATCTCTGGTGTATTTTGATGATAATGACTGTTTAAAAAGAAGAAGAAGGTGAAGAAAATGAAGAAGAACAAGATCGTATTGTCTGGTGATGATGAAGACGATGATGGTTTTGACGAAATTGAATAATGTTTGTAAATTTAGTTTAGATGCTTTTCACGAAGTTGAGTATTAATGTTGTTTGTGAACAATAAATTCGTAGCATTTATGTTTGTATGTTTAATTATGTTTTTATGAAGTTGAATGGTGTGGTGAATCTGTAGTTTGTTAATGTTGAATGGCTTGGTGGTGATTGTAATATTGAAATGTAATGAAATGGAATGGCATAACCTGCAATTTTTCTTTAAAAACCCAGAAAACCGACCGTCTTCATATAAAACCGACCGTTTTTACCATTGCAATGCCAGAAAACCGACCGTCTTCATATATAACCGACCGTTCTCTCAAAAATAAAAATAAGAAAATCGACCGATTCTGTATATAACCGACCGTTATCGCTAGTCAAAATACTAGTTGACCGTTAAATTATCCAATCAAATAATTTTATTTTTTTCTGAAATTTTGGCAATAACATTACAAATGATGGTTCTTGACATACGTAAGGTTTCGATCGTCGAATAAATCATTAAAAAAGTTATTCAGTGAATCTAGATCGTGCCCTGTTATCGGAAGATGCACTTTTACTACATTTTTGTTAAAATCTCCTACCACCAAACCTTTTTATTTTTTGATTATTTTTTTTCAACACTAAATTGAGTGTTTATTAACATCCGTACGGTTTGATCATCGAAGAAATCATTCAAAAAAATTATTCAGTGAATCTAGATCGTGCACCGTTATAAGAAACAACACTTTTACTACTTTTTTGTTAAAATCTTGAACAAACCGACATTTTTATTTTTTGATTATTTTTTCCCAACACTAAAATGAGTGTTTATTAACATTCGTACGTTTCGATCGTCGAAGAAATCATTCAAAAAAACTATTCAGTGAATCTAGATCGTGCCCCGTTATAAGAAACAACACTTTTACTACGTTTTTGTTAAAATCTTGAACAAACAACCGACCTGTTTATTTTTTGACTATTTTTTTCCAACACTAAAATTAGTGTTTAGGATATTTTAATTTTGTAAATAAGATATTGGATGGTATACAAATCTTACAAATAATAAATTTATACAATTTTAAACTAACAATTTTAAAAGTAATAAAATTTTAAAATATGAATTAAAAATAATATTAATAGAAGAATAATATGAATCTTGATATGGGCTGAAAATAAACCCTAGAAATACATTAAATGATGTATTAATTAAACCTATGTTGGTCCAAGGTTAAAGCCCATTAATGAGGCCTGAAACCCTTGAATTGATATTAATTTCGTAGCTGTAAAATCAGCCAAAAATAAGACTTCGAATTTGAGTCAATAAGGAAACTAAATCATATCAGGAGTAGCCTCCAAGGCATATCTCTCCAAATATTTATCTTCTTATCTGATAGAAGACTCTAGAATTGGGCCAAGGCAATAACTTGCCCGCCAAGACATCTAATTCTACCCGAATTCTAGGGTTCCCAACACCTATATAAGGACCTGATCCTTCACAAACAGAACTACGTTTTTTGGCTTGATTCTTGATATTTGCAAGATAAAGAGGCATCTTGTGAGGACCGAGTTAAGTCACGAAACACTAGATCAGCCATTAAAGCTCGAAGCTTCCACAAACCCTAGTATTAAACACGCAATAAATACACCCTATTTTTCGTTCTACAACATTTGGCGCCGTCTGTGGAAAACTGAATATTAACCATGGTTACCACTCGAAGAACACCAACTCTTTCCGAAACTACTACCAATACTACCGCACCCCCGGTCGGAGAACAAGTGCCCCCAGGAGCGGGATCTCAGCCACTGGTTACTCAGCCACCAGCGATTGAAACAACGCAAACTCATGGATCGTTACCCTTAGTAACGAATTCCTCCATTCAAGGGACGAATCCATCTAGCACCCCCCACCGCTCATATCTCTACTACCGTGATTCCATCTAGCACGAACCCTATGTATGGGTTGCCAAATTACCCCCCGTATCAAACTGGGCCAAGTGGCAATGCTCTCCAGATACGCGATCTGTATGTCCCACCTTACATAACGGGTTTGGGACCTAATCAAGCCCAACAATACCAAGATTATTCTGGTCCATATTCTGATGATTCATCCTCGAAAGACGAGGATATAGCGCCCAGAAGGCGTCGTCCAGGTAAAGAGCCAGTTGGGCAGCATCGCCGAAGGAACCATGATAGGCCCCCCCTAATAGCTGCTGAAAAGATTAAAGCTCATGAGGCCAAAATTCAGAAACTAAGGGAAGACATAGAAAGAGAGCAACAAAGACAAAATCAGAATAGACCCCCACCAACAACAGGAGGAGAAATTCCTTTTGTTGATTTGGAAGGAACCCCAAGGAGACAGAGGAGGACCGAAGTCCCAAGAGATAGAAACACTAGGGTGGAAATCCCCAAAAGCGATCCTAAAGACCTGATGCAGCTTGGAGATCCTGATGATCCAACTCCTCCCTTTACGGAAGAAGTGATGAATGCTCACATATCTCGAAAGTTTAAAATGCCCACCATAAAGACTTATGATGGAAAAGGGGATCTTGCCAATCATGTAAGGACGTTTTCTAATGCCTTGTTGTTACAACCCGCCAGCGACGCTTTGAAGTGTAGGGCGTTTCCCCAAACCCTAGCGGGCATGGCACAACGATGGTACAGTCGCCTACCACCAAACTCTATTGCCTCTTTCAAGGAGTTAAGCAATGCTTTTGTCAGTCAGTTCATTGGTGGAAGAATTCATGAGAAAGATTCTGCATCCCTCATGACAGTGATACAAGGAAAGAATGAAAGTCTTAGGGATTACCTCAAACGGTTCACCAAGGAGACACTAAACATTACTAACCTGGAAAACAAAGTGGCCATGGTGGCTTTGCAAAATGGAACTTCGAACGTTTATTTTAAGATGTCATTGGCCAAGCATCCCCCTGAGAACATGGTTGAGCTTCAACAAAGGGCGAGTAAGTACATCAAAGCTGAGGATAGTTTAAAGAAAGAGTCAGGAGTGGGGAACACTGGGAACGGTGACAATCCTAAGAAGTGGAAGACGGAGCAGGAGTATGATGCTAAGGATAAGTACCCGCGCACGGGCCGAGATTCTGATTCAGCCCCTAAAAAAGGCAGTCCCGGACAAAGATTCACTGATTATGCGAGATTGAATGCTCCAAGAAGCCAAATCCTGTTAGATATAGAGAAAGATAGAGACGTAAGATGGCCGAAGCCACTGAGGACA
The DNA here is from genome assembly GCA_036435485.1 of Saposhnikovia divaricata. NCBI lineage: Eukaryota > Viridiplantae > Streptophyta > Magnoliopsida > Apiales > Apiaceae > Saposhnikovia > Saposhnikovia divaricata. The sequence goes on along the minus strand of CM071594.1, from coordinate 126,945,357 downwards.
GATCCTGAGAAGAGAAACAAGAATCAGTATTGTCGATTTCACAAGGATGTAGGACATGACACTGACAATTGTAAACAATTGAAAGACGAAATTGAGTTCCTCATTCGAAGAGGGAGATTGAGTAAATTCTGCAAGGACGGAGATCAAGGAAACCCAAGAAGGGATTATGATAGGAGAGACGATGACCGCAATCGCAACCCACAGCCCCGAGGGCCAGTAATAAACATGATTTTTGGTGGACCAACAGCAGCCTGGACGAGTAGGAATTCCAGAAAGGCGTATGCACGAGAAGTAATGCACATTATTGGGGAAGCACCGAAGCGTGCAAAGACAGAAGTCTCAATTGGATTCGATGATACGGATCTTGAAGGGGTGAAATTCCCCCATTATGACCCATTGGTAATTTCTCCAGTGATCGGCAACTCCCAGGTGAAGAGTGTCTTGATAGACAATGGAGCTTCCGTGGACATTCTGTTCCACGATGCCTTTTTGATGATGGGGTGTACTGAGGCTCAATTGACGCCATCAAATATGCCCATATATGGGTTTAACGGAGTTGAATCCAAAGTTGAAGGGACGATTCAGTTACCCATGACCATAGGGCAGGAGCCACGGGAGGCCACTCAGATATTAAATTTCTTAGTTATTAAAGCTACGTCTACCTATAATGCTATCCTAGGAAGAACGGGACTTCATGCTTTTAAGGCGGTTGCCTCCACCTATCATCTAAAGATTAAGTTCCCAACCAGAAACGGTGTAGGAGAAGAGAAAGGAGACCAAAAAATGGCAAGGAGTTGTTATGTGGCCGCATTGAGGCCGGATGGAACTGGGGGGCAAGTCCTCCCAATCGAGGATATGGACGTTCGAGAGAACGAAGAACGAAGAGGAAAACCAGCAGAGGACTTGATTCCTATACCTTTGGAGTTAGGAGATTCTGAAAAAGTCACATATATAGGAGCATCTCTGAAGGACCCCTTAAAGAGCGAGTTGGTTGCCTTTTTGCAAGACAACAGTGATGTCTTTGCATGGACGGCAGCAGATATGCCAGGGATAGATCCCCAATTGATAACACACAACTTGAATGTGAATCCAGACCGGAAGGCGGTAAAGCAAAAGAAGAGAAATTTTGCACCTGAGAGACAAGAAGCCATAAGACAAGAAGTTGACAAACTCCTAGAGGCAGGGTTCATTGAGGAAATCCAGTTCTCGGAATGGTTGGCCAATCTCGTAATGGTCAAAAAAGCCAATGGAAAGTGGAGGATGTGTATAGACTTCACTGATTTGAATGATGCATGCCCAAAGGACTGTTTTCCCTTGCCAAGGATCGATATGTTGATAGATGCCACGGCTGGGCACGAGATGTTGAGCTTCATGGATGGCTTTAGTGGCTACAACCAAATCAAGATGCACAAGGATGATATTCCAAAGGTCTCATTTGTCACTGATTTCGGTGTATTTTGTTACCTAGTGATGGCTTTCGGGTTGAAAAATGCAGGAGCCACCTATCAGAGGTTGGTAAATAAGATTTTTGCTCATCTCATTGGGAAGACTATGGAAGTTTATGTGGATGATATGCTGGTGAAAAGCCTACGCAAGACAGATCACATTGGGCACCTTCGTGAGGCATTTGAAGTGCTGAGGCACCATAAGATGATGTTAAACCCGGAAAAGTGTGCTTTTGGTGTTGGTTCAGGGAAGTTCTTGGGTCTTATGGTCTCGAATCGAGGAATCGAGGCTAACCCCGATAAGATCAAAGCTATTCTGGATATGGAACCACCTCGTTCCATAAGGGATGTACAGAAGTTGACAGGAAGGATTGCTGCATTGGGAAGATTTGTCTCAAAATCCGGGGACAAGTGTCTGCCATTCTTCATAACTCTGAAGATGGTAAAGAACTTTGAATGGACCGAAGAATGCCAGGAGGCTTTTGAGCAGTTGAAGAAATACATGGGCGAGGCCCCGTTGTTGGCAAAGCCAAATGAAGGAGAGATCCTTTACTTATATTTGGCAGTATCAAATCAAGCAGTGAGTGTCGTGCTTGTGAAGGAGGAAGCTAAGATTCAGAGGCCCGTATACTATGTGAGCAAGCTTTTGCATGGAGCAGAGTTGAATTACTCCACCATTGAGAAGTTTGCCTTGGCGTTGGTAACTTCCTCAAGGAAGCTACGACCATACTTTCAGGCACATAAGATTGAGGTTCTTATTGAACAACCTCTAAGGAACATTTTGCATAGCCCAAAGGCCAGTGGTAGGCTCATTAAGTGGGCAATTGAGCTAGGAGAATTTGACATCAGATACAAGCCAAGGACGGCCATTAAAGCACGGACGCTAGCTGACTTCGTAGTTGAATGCACCATTGACAACCAAGAAGTCGGGGGGCAGGATATACCTCAGGAAGGCAATGAGCTGATAAAAGAGGATGAAGAGTCCGTGAAGGAATATTGGGTGCTCTATTTTGATGGGGCATCAAAAACAAAAACAAGTGGTGCAGGTCTTGTCCTACAAAGTCCCGAAGGATTCACAATTGAATACGCTTTGAAGTTGGATTTTCCGACTACTAATAATGAAGCAGAATATGAGGCTCTGATAGCCGGACTTGGCCTAGCTGGGGCCTTAAGAGTTAAGAATTTGAAGGTGTGTGGAGACTCAAGACTGGTGGTGGCACAAGTCAATGGAAAGTTTGAAGCAAAGGATGAAACCATGGCTAAATACTTAAGACTTGTGAAGGCAGTAATGACCCAATTCGAAGAATGTCACATTGAGCACATTCCTAGGGAAGAAAATACCAAAGCAGATGCCCTATATAAGTTTGCCTCCTCCGAGATAGAGAATCATTCGGGAAGTGTTTACTTCCAAGTTCTGAGAACCCCCACCATAGATTCGAAGTTGGTGGCACCCATTGGCACCAGGGAGTGTTGGTTAGATCCAATCAAGATGCACCTCGAGACTGGTTGGCTCCCGAATAATGCCTTGGAAGCACGTAGATTGTCTGTAAGGGCCTTGAGGTATGCATTGATTGAAGGAATTCTTTATAAGAAATCCTATGTAATCCCATATTTGAAATGCCTTAGACCCGAAGAAGCTAGGTCGGCACTTGAAGAGGTACATGAAGGAATCTGTGGTCAGCACTTGGGGGGCAGGGCCCTGGCTCACAAGATTGTCAGACTTGGGTTTTATTGGCCTGAGATGATGGCTGATGCCAAAGAATATGTGAAGAAATGTGATCGATGCCAAAAGCATGCACCAGTAGTTAGGCAACCACCTGCGATGTTGACATCCGTGAATTCACCCATCCCCTTTGCTATGTGGGGAATGGATATACTCGGACCGTTCCCTATGGCCACCGCACAAAGGAAGTTTCTGATTGTGGCTATCGACTACTTCACTAAGTGGATTGAGGCTAAGCCTTTGGCCAAGATCACAACCAAGCAGGTCGCACAGTTCCTATGGGAAAACGTCATGTGTCGGTATGGAATCCCACGAGTCTTGGTAACGGATAATGGGCTACAATTCAATAACAAGGAGTTCAGAGACTACTGTGAGGAGAACGGTATCGATCTTCGTTTCACCTCGGTAGCACATCCTCAAGCCAATGGGCAGGCTGAAGTTGCTAACCGGATAATCTTAGATGGACTCAAGAAAAGAGTGGAGCGTTCAAGAAAGACTTGGGTTGATGAGTTGTTACCCATCCTTTGGGCATACCGAACCACATGCAAAGTAACTACTGGGGAAACCCCATTCATGCTAGCCTATGGGACTGAAGCTGTGGTACCTGTAGAGATCATGCATGCATCTCCGCGGGTCGAAGCCTTTGAACCTGATACCAATGAGGAAGGGATGAGATTAGCCTTGGACTTGATAGACGAGGTAAAAGATGAAGCGCATGCAAGGAATGTTGAACATCAGAAAAAGGCTTCCTTCTACTATAACCTACGAGTGAAGGAGAGGTTCTTCCGACAAGGAGACCTAGTGCTCAGGAAGATAGAAGCATCCGGGGTCGGACAGAAATGAAAGCTAGCCCCGAATTGGGAAGGGCCGTATCGTGTCAAATTTGTTCGAGGCAGAGGAACCTATCAGCTGGAAACCTTGGAGGGAGTGGAATTGCCCCGGACATGGCACGCTTCAAACCTCAAGGTTTATTATGTTTAATGGCCCCAACTAGGGCATAATTTATAGGAAGTAGAAATAAGGTCGACGAAACCAGGCGGAGTAGTTAAGCTCCGAATAGGAAGCAGAGTATCTATGTAAGGGTTGATCCCGGTTTATTGACATCTTTGTCCACTTATTAATAAAATTTGTTCTTGCTTTCAGTATGAGTAGTTCTTTTTGTTTTGTTATTTTAAGTACGAAAAGAAAATGTTGTATCAAAACACATGATGGTGTGAGACATGTGGCTAATTTGACAAAAGGAAAAACTACATAAGTAAGCCCCGGAAGGCTAAGTTCGGTAAACATATAACATAAAGTACATGGCTGATAAGTTAAAAACCCGAAGGTTAAGTACGGTACAAACATAAGTAGACATAAGCCACAAGCGGCAAATAGCTAAGATAAAACTAAGATTGGCCTACTCCTCGGCCTCCTGATCATCTGCGTGAATCCTGTGATCCTGAGTCTCTTCATTCTCCTCGACAATGTCCATAGGGTTCTCATTCTGGACTCCAGAAGAGGAAGCATCCGTAACTGGTAAAGGACATTTGAAGTCCACGACCGGGTCAAACAATTCCGGATGCTGAGCAATAACAGAGCTAAGGGCCTGATTCCACCCCTTGGCAAAAACCCCGGGATGGACTTGATCATCGTGATCATCAATAAAGGCTAGGAAGTCTTCGGATTCCATGTAGTCGTCAATAGCCCAAGCTCGATCCATCACGAGCTTCTGATTCTCCGCCCTAAGCTCATAAAGACTCTTCTCCGCAGTAAGAATGCGCTCCTCCAACACTCCCTTCTCTTTGATAAGGCGTTTATTTTCCTTCTTGACCGTTTGCTCAGAGTCCCGAAGTTCTATAGACTGATGGATGAGTGACTGAAAGTAAGCATTGGCCTAAAAAGAGAAAAGAAGAATAAGTCAGAATGATGATAAGATGATGGAAAAAATAGAATTAAAGCGGGGATAAAGAAAAACCAACCATGAATATGGCGTGGGCACCTTGTGCCTCGGTCTCGTCAATCATATTTTTCCGAAGAACTATGTTCACCTGATCAGCAATTGGAATTCCGTGCTTTGACCACTCTGCTGCCAAATTGTTATCACCCCCAATAGAATTATGATCGCAAATGCTCCATCCGGGCTTGAATGCAGCCGTGGGCGAACTCTCGAGCACTCGCCTTCTCTTGTCGGCATTGACTATGAGTCAGGAAACTGGGTACCAGGGGCTCAGAAGGATTAGCTTCCTTGTGCAACCTTAGGGTTGACCTCCGAGTGACCTCATCCGGACCCCCAACTCCAAGCTCCGCATCGATCATCGCTGCAGCTGAAAAAGTACAGAACAACACAAAAAGCGAACTAAGAACGAGTACATTTCTAATAAAGACCAAAGCATTAAGTAAAAATTACCCTCTTCACTGACTGAACTAAGTCCGATTTCCCGGAGGATAGATTCTTTGATTATAGCTCTGTAATGAGTATGCCCGTTATCTTTACAAAGTTCATCCTGTTGCGAAATTTCACTCGGGAGAAGCATCTTATCGAATTTCCCCGGATCTTTTACTTTGCAAAACTGGGACTTGAAGTATTTGCCCCAATCTCCACCTCTCCAACGAACAATTACAAATTTCCTCCGCCAGTTAGGATTTTTTTTCGGAGTGGAAAGGAAATCAAAGATTTGAGGAACACCAGGACGGTGCTGGATATGAACCCAACCTGGTTGGGTATTCGCACTATTTCGAACTAGAAATATACTCCTAAACAAAAGGACACTAAGGGGGTACCCTTTTTGAAGACATAATGCCATGAAACAAAGAATTGCCTTCCAAGAGTTGGGGGGTAGTTGACAAGGATTAATTCTAATTTCGGCTAGCAAACGAATTATAAAGTCATGTATGGGAAACCTAAGACCCGATTTAATGGCATCTTCATAGACAAACAAATCTTCTGGACTCCAATTACACGTTCTATCACCCGGTTCAGGAAGAACAATCTTGAAAGGAGATCTAATACCGTATTTATCAGCTAATTTACCAGCATCTAATGCGGTTATGCAAGAAGGATAAAGATAAGAATCTAATTGTGAATTATTCGGGAAAGCATCTCCTAACTCCTCTAGCAATTCAGGAATTGAGTAAACCCTACGCTCTAAAACAAGAGTAGGAGAAGGTTTACCTCTTCCGAGAGATCTAGCAGCAATCTTTGAAGCCACATCTTTAGAACCACCAGCCATCTTGAACTTTTTGGATTGAATGACAAAAAAATGGATGAACTAGGTGAAGAACAACTCAAACTCTTCAAGCAAAACCTCCTTTGATCTTCAAATCTTCGAAAGTTTCAAGTGTTTAAAAAATAAACACTTGAAAAACTCAAGAACACTTCAAGTTTCTAAAACTATCTAAAAATTTGAGAGAGAATTTGAGAATTTGAGAATGAGAAGTTCACATCTACTACTCTTATATAGGAAGCCTAGCAGGTCACTTTAACCTTCTATAGAAGGTTGCAGGTCAAAATTGGGGGGAGTTTCAAATTTTAATTTTTTTGAAAATTGGCTCCTTAATTATGGCGGAAAAAAGGAGAGGGAAGTTTCAAAATTTGGAATTTCAAAAGTAGGCTCCAAACATTTTCGATTCGAATTTCTGTACGAAAATTAAATTTTCGAACGGTTCAAAATCCGAACGAAATTGCCGACTGGGAAGATAAAAAAGGGTCGGCCCCACTTTAAATTTTCATTCGAAAATTTAAAAAAAAAAAAAAAAAACCGAACGAAAACAGCGAATGGGAGACAAAAGATTGTAAAAAAACCGAATGAGTACATGGTCGAGAAGAATTGCCGACTGGGAGAGGAAAAATGGCAAGGCCCACTTGAAATTTTCATTCGGAAAGTTATTAAAAAAAAAAATAAAAATACGCCGAATGAAAATTTGGACGAATTTGCCGAACAGAGCTCCTACTTTCTCCTGGTGCATCTTGTCCCTACTAGTTTAACTAATTATCATCAGCAAAAGCATTAAATTAGTATGACTTGCCGACTGAAAAAGCCAAGTGGGAGACAAAAAATGGAAATGCCGAATGAGTAAAAAACGAATGACTTTGCCGAGTAGAAGCATAAAAGTGTGTAGGCCCCAGGGACATTCCATTCGGAAACGAATGAATTGTAAATGGTCAAATTGCTATTTGACCCTTGAAGTTTTTCATTGGATACAAATTAATTCCTAAATTATTAGGAAAAATTAAGAAAAATACCTGTGGGTACCCGAAAAATTCCTAAATTATTAGGAAAAATTAAGAAAAATACATGTGGCTACCCGAAAAATTCTTAAATTATTAGGAAAAATTAAGAAAAATACATGTGGGTACTCGAAAATTCCTAAAATATTAGGAAAAGTATAGAAAAATACGAGGAAAATTATAGAAATATTTTCGAGCGATAATTTATGCTAAAAATGCATGAAAGCTCTATAAATGTGCCGAAATTGCTAAAAAGCAAGCACAAATTAGAACCTCGAATAAGGCAAATCGTCGTAAATGTGTAGGTCGCTCCACACTTTACAACCAAGACGATACATGTGAAACACTAGTGTACAAATAAAATCCCATTAATAGGGTAGGAAAAGTCCCGGGTAAGGGATAAAAATGATCCTGAATCTTAATATAGACAATTATAACTTCAACGAAAACCTGATCAGTTTTCCTAGAAGTTGGGAGGCAAATGATATGGGCTGAAAATAAATCCTAGAAATACATTAAATGATGTATTAATTAAACCTATGTTGGTCCAAGGTTAAAGCCCATTAATGAGGCCTAAAACCCTTGAATTGATATTAATTTCGTAGCTGTAAAATCAACCAAAAATATGACTTCGAATTTGAGTCAATAAGGAAACTAAATCATATCAGGAGTAGCCTCCAAGGCATATCTCTCCAAATATTTATCTTCTTATCTGATAGAAGACTCTAGAATTGGGCCAAGGCAATAACTTGCCCGCCAAGACATCTAATTCTACCCGAATTCTAGGGTTCTCAACACCTATATAAGGACCTGATCCTTCACAAATAGAACTACGTTTTTTGGCTTGATTCTTGATATTTGCAAGATACGTAGGCATCTTGTGAGGACCGAGTTAAGTCACGAAACACTAGATCAGCCATTAAAGCTCGAAGCTTCCACAAACCCTAGTATTAAACACGCAATAAATACACCCTATTTTTCGTTCTACAACAAATCTCATCCACCTTTAATAAGAATATTATTATTTAATTAACTAAATTATGAATTTTTAAAATTTTATAAACGAATTTAAATATTATAAAATCATAAAACGTAAAAATACAAAAATTTAAAATAATAATCTTAAATTTGAATAAATGAATTTCTAATTTTTTAAAATACAAAAAAAATAATTAATGGATTATTTTTAAAAAAATGTAACAATATATCTAATGAAAAAATGAAAATAGATTACAAGAGCGGCACAATATCACTACGCCATAGATGGGCTATCGGAACATCTTTTTCATGGATGTTGCTAGAATATGTTACCTTAGCAAGTTATTTTGGACCTAATATAACATTTTGTTTTTTGTGTTACCTTAGCCACAAACGTGATGTTACTTTAGCTTTAAAGTGTTGGATGTTAGCAACATTCATGATATGTTACCTTCGATCATTAATAAACTCAATTTTGAATTTTTTAACCAAAAATTGTTTATTTATTTAAAAATCACAGTTACCTTTATAATATTTCATTTTTATTTTCCAAATAAATGAGTTATAATTTTTAAATATTAAGAGTTTTTATTTATTAAATTTTTTCAATTTCTATTTATTATTAAATTTTAAATGTACAATTTTTTAAAAATAAAAATTCATATATATTTTGGAATAATCTATACTATACTATACTATACTAAGCAAAACAAGGTATATTTTGTTAGTTGATTGGTTGAATAATGCTTTCCAAAAAATTTTTTAACACCTTTCTAAGAATAGCAAGTTAAAAAAATTATATTAAAAAAATTAATTTATTTAGTATAAAAAATAAAATTTACAAATAAGGTACAAAAATATATTTTTAAAAACTTTAAAAAATGTGTTAAAAATTATATTTACCATGAAACCAATTCGTTTTAATGAAAATTAAGAGTTTAATAAATTATTGAGTTACTATTTATAAAAATTAAGTTATTTAATTATTATCATTTTTTCAAATTCTATTTATTTTATTAAATTTAAAACTTAATTTAAAAAAATTACAGAAATTCTTTTAAAAAAAAAGATTGTAAATGGCACAGCTCCCGGTGAAAATTAAGGCGGCCAAAATGCGCGCTTGTGTGAAAACTCAGTGCCTTAAACAAAATTAGGGCGACAAAATTTTTTAACATCAGTTATTTTAAAAGCGATGTTAAACAACTTTTTGGACATCACTTGCTAAAATGATCGATGTCTTAATAATCTATATATATTATTATGCGAGGAGATCGAAAATTCACCAAAACAATTTGAGATATTTTTCTTAAATTTTTGTTTTTTGATTTTTTTATGTAAATTTTTTTCTTGCATTAAATAGCTATTAATGCCAATTTATTTAGTCACTAATTACACCTATTAAATATTTATTAAATTTACTCTATTTAATTTGTTTAAAAACGTTTTTAACGTGAACTTCTCAAACAATCTTTATTATCAATGATTGTGGAATCGTAATAAATTATGGAATTACACAGATCTTTACTTAATATCTAAAATTTGTAAACAAATAATATAGACATATTTTTACTTTTGTACGTGAATAAATTACACATGAGTTATGACCAAACTAATTAAATTTAATAAACTCAACCATTTTATCGAAAGATTTAATTGAAACAAAAGTTATATATTCAATATTTGTAAATTTTGATCGTAAATATTACGTTCGTATTATAATTTTTTTTATATGTTTGTGATTTTTTTAAGATTACCAAAATTTTAGATATATAATCAAAGTATTTTTCTAACTAATAATTAATGTAAATTATTTATAAATTAATTTTTTTAGAAAATTCGTAAGAGACCTATCAATTCCAAGTGATATATTCTTAATACTGAAATCCCGGTTAGAATTGTTGTATTTTTTGTTAAGCAAAACGAGTCCGGTTTCAGATCCTCAAGAGACCGTAGTTTACACCTGGACGGGTTATGAGAAAATAAAATTATCACAAAAATATGGAAAGTGATATATTCTTAAAGTTGGAATCCCGGTTGGAATTGATATATTTTTTGTTAAGCAAAAGGAGTCCAGTCAAGAAATATTTTTAAAAAATCGAAAACCTAAACCCTGACGAAACTCTGTTTAAGGGTTCTAGTCAACGTACTAGTTGTCTGTTAAATTGCCAAACCACATAAATTTTTTTTTGTTCACTAAAATTTTGCCAATAAAATTAAAAAAGGATGGATATTGACTTTCGTAAGGTTGGGTCATCGAGAAATATTTTTAAAAAAATTGAAATCCTAAACCGTGATGAAACCCTGTTTAGGGTTCTAGTCAACTACTAGTTGACCGTTAAATTAGCAAATCAAGTAAATTTTTTTTCCCTTAAATATTTCCAATAACATTAAAAAGGATGGATCTTGACTTCCCTAAGGTTGGGTCATCGATAAATATTTTTTTAAAAAGTGAAACCCGAAACCCTAAACACCGTCATTGTTTAAAATTTTAATTTGAGTTATTTGACCCGTTTCTTTTTCCATTGCTACTACTACTACTATTTTTAGTTGTTTTGTAGTGTTCATAGTAAGTATGCTAATCTTTTATCGAAAGATTGACATTTTTTCTATTTTTATTTTTTTTACGAACTAAATTAAAAATTAGGGAAAATTCAAATTATTAGAAAATTAGGTAATAATAATCACAAAAATAATTAGCATGAATAGTTGGAATTGTATAAATTTTAAATTAAATATAGGATTTTTTACTATTTTTATTCTATTTTTTCCCCTATATCTATTCTATTTTTTTTCTTTTCACGTTAAAACTGACCGAATTGATGTATAACCGACCGATTTTTTTGGGTGGGAAAATTTTCGTGAAAAGTCAAAAATCCCTCCCTTGCCCAAATTTTCGAGTCACACTAACCAATGACATAATCGACCGATCATTCGGTCGGTTATGATCGGTCGATTATAGTCTGAGTGTAAATAAAAAAGAAACCCCCTCCCCCTTTCATTTTATCTCTCATTACTCTTACTCTCTCATATCTCTCGCTTCCTCTCTTCATCTCTTCCTCTCAATACAAACAAAAATCCATTCAAACTCAGTTCATTCAAGTAAAAATGGCGCTTACCCGTGCAAACTCAATGCGCTCCCAACTAAAATCGTTCCGTTCAATTCGGACCCAAACTTCCTCTTCTCCATTTTGTGTTGATGTAAGCTTCTTGTAACTCTTCCTCTTCCTCTTCTTCAAAGTATTGTTATCTTCCATTTTGTGCCTTTAATTGGTCTATTTTATTCTCTTGTTTGTATTGTTTGCTTTAAATTATGTGTTTTTTGTTTGTTGTTTATATTTTCATAGTTTAATTTGCTCCCATTTGAAATTCATGCATATATATATATCTTCTCCCATTTGTTTATATTTACATGTTTATATATATTTGTTTATTTGAAATTGGATTTTTGGGTTTATGGATTCGATTTATATATTTTGCTCAATTTAAGGTCAATATCGATTTTCCCCTAAGTGCTTGTAATTAATTGTATACGATATTGACTTGTATTTGAATTGAAGGTCATATATTTGTAATTGCTTCGATTTTGTATACGAAATTGTATTTGAATTTAGAGTTAAATATGCATTGTGTACTTATATGTTCAATTTGCTTATGTTTGTGTACTTATAGTTAAATTAATAAGATATTTATGTTTGTGTACTTATGTTCGATTTTCTTTCCACGTTTATGTTCGATTTGTTTGTGTACTAATGTTTTTTTTTAATTTTAGGTGCTCGGTTGACTAGTGATGATCATAATGGTTTCAATGATCGTGTGTATGATGGCCCCCGTATTGGTCCGAGACATTTTGGAAGGATCTTGCTAAATATTGGGAAAAGGGAGTTTCTAAATTGTCCTTAAATATTTATATTTCTTACTTTTTAATTAGTTGGTTATATGTGTACATAGGCAAAGGATCGGCTTGCATTGGAAGATGAAAAGGACTATACCTCCGAGGATGAGGATATGGGTGGCGGTGAAGATGGTGGTGAAGATGATGGTGATGGCGCTGGTGATGATGGTGGGGAAGAGGGTGAAAAAGATGGTCATCAATCATCCGATGTTTCTTTGTCGGATCATTAGGTTTTTAAGTGTGATCAGTTTTTATGACATGTTTTTTTTTCTAAGCTGTTCGTAATTAGTTGGAATGACCAGAAAACTTGGAATGTTTGTTTGAACGTGGTTTTATATTTGTTGGAATGATCGAACTTATGAAATTGGTTTTTATGTTTGTTTGTTTAATTATGTTATTATGAAGTTGAATGGTTTGGTGAATTGCTAATGTTGAAATGGAATGGCAGGCTGCAGTACTGGCAAAACTTGCAATTTTTTTACAAAAAACCTAGAAAACCGACCGACGTGCCATATAACCGACCGTTTTTTACCATTCAATTCCCAGAAAACCGACCACAAAAAGACATAACCGACCATTTTTTACCATTCGATCCCTTCGAGGGTGGTCGGTTTAGTTATATTATGGCGGTCGGTTATAAGTGGTCGATTATACAAATTAGCACAGCTACTGGCATGAAACCGACCGATTGTGCACGTTTGACTGTGGTCGGTTATGTGTGCCATTCAAATGTATTTTTCTATTTTTTAAGTCATAACCGACCGCTGCCGGTCGGTTATGTGTTAATGACGTCTGTCACCAGTTGTCGCCACGTGGTGACACGTGGTGCCACATGTCCAATTCGGACCCCAAATTAAAGAATTTGTAAACACATATAACCGACCAAATTATTGGTCGGTTCTGTGTGTTAAACCCGACCAAATGACATAACCAACCAGGCTTAAACCGACCAGCATTTTTGGTCGGTTTAACGACTTAAACCGACCGATTCCTTTTATAACTGAAAATTTTTTACGGTCGGTTTAAAACGATTTTCTTGTAGTGCATATAGAGATAATTTTTTTTTGTCATTTCTCTATATTCTGTCACAACTAAATTTTGAACGTACGTGTCGAGGTTGAAATAAAATTCTTGTGGCAAGAATCCTCCTGTCAACAAAAATTATTGGGAAACAAAAAACTAGTTTTTAAATAATTTTAGAGATTGAGTACCTGTACCACTTTTAGCGTACAAAACTGCAAACTATGTTTTTAGTTATAAAATGTGTTTTTTTTATGGAAAGATGAGGATAAACCCCCAACTGTCGATACGTTGAAAAACAAATAATTTGTTTCCAGCTCGTTTAATACAGAGAATTTAATAGTTCTTGAAGCTAAAAACGAATTTGAAAACATCCCAAGCGATCCAAACTGCATCAACATTCCTGAAAGCAGCGGTATCACAATTGACTGCATCACATAAGAACCATTGTTAGCCCAGTGTTCAGAAGCCTCAATTGTATAAACTGAGGTTAGAGGAACGACACTTCAGCTATCTACATGCCGGATACTAGCTATAGACATGCCGAAAGTGGAAACCCCCAAAGGATGAATAACACCCCAGCTATCTACATGCCGGATACCGGCTATAGGCATGCCGAAAGTGGAAACCCCTAAAAAATGAACAATCTTTGATTGTGAGTGGCGTGCTCTTGCAATACCGTCCCAGCTTCGATGCGGACTTTCCAGATCCCCAAACACATCAGTAAAATCATTCTCAACAAACCCAACACCGAACAAAACCAGATATAATTGATAAAAAACTTAAAAAACACTCCAAAAATGAGAGACAAAAAACCACTCCAACACACAAATGCCCAAAACATTTGGGTTTTATTAAGAGGAAAACAAGGAAGAGGGCATCCGGTCGGTGGATAAACCACCGCCGGAAGGGAAGACAGTGGCAATGGCGGTTAACAAGACGAGAAGAGAGAGAGGGTTAAATAGTATAAGATTGAGTCGATTTGAAGATTTTAGATACACGGGTATTAGAATCATTTTAGAAAATGATATTAGATATATCTGTTTATGTGTTCTGCTGATCTGCTCTTATAAGAAGATCTTGTTTGCTAAATACATTGAGATAAAGGGTATATTTGGATTATCTTAAAAAAAATTAATTTATTATTTAAAATGAATAAATGTAATATAAATGAAAAATAAATTATTACATATAAATTAATTTGGTATTTGGATTAATTTATTTATAAGTTAGTGAAGTGTTTAGTAAATTTATAATTTTGAAGTAAAAAGAATTTTTTTTAAAAATTAATATAATAATTCTTATACATGGATTTTAATTAAAAAGTCAAAATTAATAATAAGAAGTTAAGCGAAAAATTAGAATAATAAAAGAGATAAATAAAAAAATAAAAAAATTCAATTTTTTCTTGAACAAATGTTCATTATCAGCAACAAGGTAAATTGCAAAATTAATCCATAGATTTGAATTCAACAAAATATGCGTATTATAAAGTGACATGCCTAATTAATATAGAACTAACTAATATAGAACTTGAAGAACGTGCAACTTATGTCAAATAAGTAGTAAATAAGATAGTTTTTTTATTTTTTCAAACAGGTCCCATAAGCTAGAAACCTATTACTGAGTGGAGACCAAACATACATTTTTTTGCCAAAGGAAAGAATGATTTCATTCATGAATCAAATAATTCATCAATATATCAATCAACCCCGGGTGGTTATCACACACCCTCCAACTTTAATCAGTTATAGAATAGGTAGACTTAGCTGGGAAGTGTGTTACCATATTCGCAGACCGTTTAATAAACCTAACCATTACATTTCTATTTTTCAACTCGCATAAAAGATTTTTACATTCTTCTATTAGTCTGCCTAAGAAAGCGGAACTGCTGCACTTCTTATTGCCTGCACCACTACTAGACAATCTGTCTCCACAAGAACATCACGAGCTTGTTGGTCTTTAAGCCAACTAAGTGCTTCTCTTACTCCCATGGCTTCTGCAATATCTGGAGTAATATTTCCAAGCTTACACTTTGATCCGGCTTCTACAATCTCTCCCCTGCTGTAATAGTTCGTTGCTTCGAAGATTGCGGCATCACAATTAATCTTAATCGTATTATCACTTGGAACAGTCCATTGCTCGTCTCCATCCGCATTGGTCATATCCACACTGATATGTGACCAAGAAAAGGATCGAATATTTTGTCTTGAGCAAATTTTCATTAACGAAGGACCACTCTTGACGATGCCACCACTTCTACCACTTCTGAACTCCTTTGATTCTACACATGATCGTTTCTACTCTTCCAGATAGACCGGCAAAGCATCGCTAGATTCACATCCCAACCATCATAAATAACCGAGAACCAGTCAGTAAAAGAATCATGCGATCCTGTACCTATAGTTATCCCTATATACCTCCAACATTCGCTTGCAAATGAGCAATTCAATAAGACATGGGCAATTGATTCTGAGTCTTGATTGCACATTAACATTTACGTGTTTTTGTTATAACTGAAACTTTGTTGGCAAGCATCCTGAAACAGCACGCCACATAAAATGCTTTACCTTAAAAGGAATCTTTAAAGCCCATATTCTCTTCCAGCACTTCAAACATACATTAAGTGTTAAATAGTAGAGAAAAAAGTTATTAGAATTAGAATTAATAATAACATAACACAAGATGTAAATATTAGATTTGTATATATATTATATATAAGTGAATGACTTTTTAATTAAAAATATATAAATATAACTTCATAATGTTAACTCAGATAAATTTCTGATCTCAAAATATTATAAGATATAACATATTTTAGATGGTTGATGTATGAAGATGAAGTGTTGAATAGTTTATTACTCTATTACTATATATTAAATGGTAATACAAGGTAAAATTTGTTAAAAAAAAAGTTTGTGAAAATATCGGTATAACCTTAAATATTATATAATTACAAAAATGTCATTATAATTTTATTTAAGAAAAATTAAAATGGGTGTTGGAATATGAACTCATAATCTTTGACTTAAAAGTGACATTTTCAACTACTACATTAAATACTCTTTTTGTTAAAATATAAAGTTTATTATGAAGATGTGCAAATACCAATTATACAATTCATTATAGGATTATGAGTTTATAACACAATTATAATAAATTAACCATTATTTTCATTCTTAAAACAAAACTAGAGACAAAATTAGAGACGTCGTTTATGTAGAGCCGTCGTTTATGTAGAGCCGTGCAAGGTGTTACGCTAGCTAGTATAACTTATTGTTGGAGCCAATATATGAGGCCGGCTATGACATGATACAATAATTATTTAACAAAATAGATACGTTTTAACGGATAATAGTTCTAGAAATATTTCGTTTTCATTGATCGAAGTCTGGCTAATATTTAATTAGTTGACTTGCATTTTTAAATTTTAACAATATATATAATAAAAGGATGGAAAACTCTCGAATTTATCTTTTATGTTTCTTACCATTTTTTATAATAAATTTAATTCAAAAATTCACCTTTTCATTCGTATTTTATGGTGTTTTATTTACGTTAATTTTTATTTTAAATTACTTTTGATTTTATAAATACTTGTCTATATAAGATATTATAGCATCCTACCCTATCTAAAATGTTTAGTTAAAATTTTATAAAATAATAACTATATAAAATTTAATTAATTTGTACGGTATTATTATTTAATGGAATTGGTTATTGTTAATTTATTGTTATTTTGTAAACGAGTGAAGTTTTATTGTCATCATATTTGAATGAACGAGTACTTGCAAATTTTTTATCAGTTAAAATAATTAATTATAAATTGAAATTAATATTTTTTTATTATTTTAAATTATTATAATTAAATATATTATTTTAATATGATAATAGATGATGAATTTTGATATACACGAAAATGATGGCAATTTTTTAACCAAAGATAATGTGGAGTTGGTGTGACGAAATTTTTACAAATTTTTAATAATTTTAAATAAGACATATCATCATATTGATTTTATGTAAGGGTTTTTGACGACCAGAGATGCTCTTAAATTTTAAAACAGTTAGTTTTTATCCTAATTTAATACTCTCTTCGTCCCAAAATACATGTTCTTTTGAAAAATAAATTTTTCCGAAATTATATGTCCCTTTTCCCAAAGCTATCTCTACAATTATTGTATCAAAAATTTGAATTTTTCAAACTTAACTCTATTCCCATTTTTCAATGTATTAAATAAGGATATTAGTTGGAAAATTTTATCGAACTAACCTTTATGTTAATATATGTATTTTTTACCAAAGGAACATGGACGGAGGGAGTAGATGAGTTGGTTTATTAGACTGACTAGACTTTTTAAAAACTAAGGATAATCAAAATGTTAATTTAATGACCATACTTAAGACACTAAAAGTTTAACATGTGAATCTGTTTCAAAAAAAAAAGTTTAACATGTGAAGATGTACACCAATCTTTTTACCAGTAGTTTGAGGCTGCCTAATCTTGGTTAACCCTTCCAACACGGTGCATGAATAACGCCAGTCACTCTGCAAATTTTCCACGCTCCACGCTCTATATATACCTCGTAATATTACTCTACATTTTTCATCATATTAAAACCCTAATTTCTTCCATACCAACAAATAATAATATCAAAGCCTAAAACAATGGGGTTGCCAACTAAACTCTCGGTAACTCTTGTATTTGCCCTAGGGTTCCTCCTGGTTCACTCCTCCCTCGCCCAAAACTCACCACAAGACTACCTTAATGCCCACAATGCAGCTCGTGCAGCCGTCAATGTTGGGCCTATGCAGTGGGACGAGACTGTGGCCAACTACGCTAGGAACTACGCCAATCAGCGAAGCGGAGATTGCGCCTTGCAACATTCGAATTCGGGTGGAAAATACGGAGAGAACATATTTGAAGGTGGTGGTGGTGGTTTTGTATTCAATGCAAAAGATGCTGTAGATTCTTGGGTGGGAGAGAAGCAATATTATGATTATGGTTCAAACACTTGTGCACAAGGCAAGCAGTGTGGACATTATACTCAGGTGGTTTGGCGTGATTCAGTTCGACTCGGTTGTGCCAGGGTTCAGTGCAGGAACAATGGTTGGTGGTTTATCACATGTAACTACAGTCCCCCGGGTAACTATGCGGGACGGCGTCCGTACTGAAGTTCAAACTACAAGAAGCTTATACCAAAACTGTATACTAAAGGATTATGTTATAATCCTATATATAGATATGAATAAATTAAACCCTTTTATGTAATTTTAAGGTGGATTGAATAAGATTGAAGAAATTATTTATATCCTTCAGCTATTACCGAATAGCTACTACGTTTAGATCGAAATTAATATAAGTATTAGTAAATTTAAAAATTTTGACATCATAAACCAATGGCGGATAGGCAAAGAAAATTACCTACCGATTTTTTTTTCATGATGAAGAACATAATTCATGTACATTCCTACTTTAGTATTCATTAAGAACTCAAAATTTCATAATCAATTATACAACAAATATATGACACTGGAATTCGATATCCAATAGACTCAAAATGATCAATCCTTCTAAATTAATATCATTCACATAATCATACAACCTAAAAACTTTTCATCTCCATCTTGTTTCTTAATCCCGTTTTATTAATTGTCATAACTAAAAATGCACAGTAGTCGTAGTGGAGATAGGAAGCAAATGAATCAGTATATATATTAACCAAGGAAAAAAGTTTGAACTAATCGAAATCATACAAGAGAAGATTATCCTTGAAAATCTTTATAAGGAACCACTTGACTCTTAAAATGCTGTAATTGCAAACTTAAAGCTCCTACGTCTGATGTGCCAAAATTTCCAGAGGAAGATTTATAAGAACTCTTTGTCTTTGTTGAAGAAAGTCATATGGTGAATGCAAAACAACATAAGCAAAACAAAATTTTTATGATTCAATATATTGTTGGATTTTAGTTTCTATCTATGAGATTAAAAGTACAATTGGATTACCCTTGTTTTGGCTAACAAGGAGATAAAAATAAAGGTGCCCTATATATATATATATATATATATATATATATAGGAGGATTATAATTAAAATAAGAGAGAAGAAAAATAAACACAACAGAAAGAAAATTCGTAGGAATTTTTCTGGTTTTACAAGCTGCCTTGTTTTTGAGATTCCCGGAGTTCTACCGGTCGGATTGTCCTATCTTCCTTACACCGATATCTAAATTCTGAACGGTGGAGATCGGATGCGGAGGTCCAGAAGATCAGTTATTAAGGGGCTGAATAGCAGTTTTTGCACCACGGTGAGGGTTAGTCTCCCCGCGATTAGTTTCTCATTGTTATCTTATTTGATTTCATATTTTCTTGACAACTCATTTCAAGAGTGTGAAGGTGATTGTATTCCTCTAGTTTTATCTAGGAAAGACTTGGTGTATTCCCATATAATTTGTGATAGTGAATTGTTTGGGTGGACTACGGTCCCGTGGTTTTTACTCCTTATCTTTGAGGGGGTTTTCCACGTATAACTTTGGGTGGACTACAGCTTTTCTGCATGGTGACTTGGACAAAGAAATTTACATGGGGCAACCTAAAGGTTTTCAGGTAAAAGGTGAAGAGGATTATGTTTGTAGACTTCTTAAGAGTCTATATGGTTTAAAGCAGGTGTTGGTGTATACTGAAAATATTTATTTGAAGTATATACATTTATTTCTGGCCTATTTTATTGAGAATCATTTAAATGTTTACATGTTGTCTAAATATTATATATTGTGAATAATCTAGTATCAAATGGGATATAGAATATTAGATTATTAAATACGGTTTATATAATATAATATGGTTCACAGCATAGGTGGTGTTAGACAATCCACTGGAATGGCTGTAGTATTGTTTAGATTAGTTTATATTGACTAATAAATAATACTAATATACTTTGTGTATATTGAACAGGATCAAATTTAGAATTGTTCCCTTATACTGATTAAGAAGGTGAACTAAGATTCTATGTTATTATTAATGCTTAGGTTCTTAATCCAGATATAGTAATTGACACGTGTATATTATTTACATGCTTTGATTTATATATGAAATAATTCTTTTGATTTATTTCATTATATTTTTTGTGATGGAATAATATATATGGTGAATATTATTTATTGAAGGAATCCATGTCCTGATAATATTTGGGTTAATGATGTCCTCTTGAAAGCTCAAAAAGATTTAATTATGTGAAACCCTGCAGGTGGATTTATTCCGGCATAATTAAATAAAGGTTGAGTGGATGATCAAGGATAAAAGATATTAAATAAATAAATTATCAGTAATTAATATTTAATTAATGGACATGCGATATTTTAAACATGGGGAATTTAATAAGCAAATAATATTGGAACCGAATTAATTAATTAAATTACGGTATTGGGAAAGGTAGTGCAAATATTAATTCTTTAGTGGATTGAATTAATATGCCCAAGATGTAATTAGAAGGCCCAACCTAATTGTCCATGATCCCTATTGTAGCCCTACATATATTCCTATTCTCTTCTTGCTAGGGTTGGTCGAAAAAATTTGGTAGCCACCCAGGAGCAAGAAGAGAGGTTAATTTGAGAAGCCGAAGGCCGCACTTCGCTCAAGGGAATTTAGGAATACAATAGAAGAGCGTGGAATCAACCGTTAACAAATTGATTTTTCTATTCGTACTCGTTAATTTATTGTATCAAAAATCGCAGTGCCAAGATCTGATTGTCCCAACAATTGGTATCAAGAGCCTGGTTCAATGGTTCTGCGATTTATGATACGATGTCCATGTCGTAATTATATATGCATGTATATAGTGGTAGGCTTGTATAATTCTTTTTTTCAGGTTGTTATCCACTATTATGGCCATGTATATTTTAATTATGTGTTTGGATCCCACGTGGTTTAATCGTGGTTATTTTGTTTGGTTTCCACGTGGTTTATCGTGGTTGTAAAACACGAGGGTTGATCGTGTTAGAATAGATTTAAAAAATTAGTTTTGTATTAGATCTATTTTTTATGTAATTGTTTGTTGGATTTTATTAAGATCCGGGTATTTTGTAACAATTATGTACGATTAAAAATCGAAACCGGAGAAAATAATTATCCGCTGCGAGTCTACTACGGGCTGCTGTTAATTCCCAGAAAAGTGATTTGTGGGTCTTCAACTTTAACAAGGAGAGGCTATTGTTTTGTCCGGCGCGTAGCAATTTTTTTTTAGCACATGAGACCAGGCACGTGGACTACACGGACGTCACATACACTCCACCTTACAGGCCTACATATGCATGGTGTATTTGCTGAAAATCAAAAACACGCCAGGAACTAAACTTTTGTTTAATTGTTTTGACTTTTATTTTGGAAGGTGACCAATTCAAAAGTCGTGATTAATTCACGAAGTTGTCGGCAACAATAACAAGGCTGCTGCAATTTATTTTATGGGGCCATAATAGTGGAATTTTATATTGTTTTAATTTTTAATTCCGCTATTTAATTTTTTAATTATTGCTTTAAATAATTATTATGTGTGTTGTTAATTATTTGTGTAATTTTTAATTGCATGTTTAACATAATTAGGACGACATGGACATAGTTTATTTTTATTTATTACTTTAATTAAATGTTATATGTTGCTAAATTATGTGTGTATTTTTGAATGCATGTTAGACATAATTGCAACGACATAGGTCCCATTTAATTTTAAAATTCCTCAATTTTTTAAATAAAAATTCTAAGTGGGTGAGGGAATTAATTAGGAATTAAATCCCACGGTCTCCATTATTTTGTTTGTAATATAACCTTTTAAATAATGTAGATAGTATATATGTTCACCCATCGTGGCGTACTATTTACGGTATTATTAAAGGTTGTGGAAATTACTAGAACAAAATTCTTAAATTAAATTATGAATATTGAAGGGTATACATGCCACCCAACGTGGCGTACCAAGTTTCATAGAATTCGATCAATTAGAAGGGTACCAATGATTAAATATAGATTTTCAATATTGAGAGAAAGGATCATTCTATCTAGAAAGGGGTCTTAAGTGACGCCTCTTGACAATGCTCCCCGTGATCTGGGAATTATCCTATTATCGATTATTGATTCGAAATATTTAATGGTGGCATCTGGTCTTATTGTTATTAATTTAAGAATGTAAATAATGGTATACATGTGACAGCCCCAGATTCGGGGTCAGGAATCCGGGCCATCATACTCCAATTTCCATTTATTAACAATATCTCTTGGACTTTTTTTTATACTATTTAATACTCATACAAATGACCCCACACTAATATCATCACACACACCAGTCATATGCTCAGAGAACAACATCCATTAATGATAGCAGTTAAAGATAAACTATTATTACAATCCCAGAATACCATCTATTACACCCATATAAAAGTATATACTACCTTGAGAACAGGTGTCGATACTTTCTCATAAGGTAGACTTCCCCTTTACCCTCTTCCGGGTTGCACTACGACGTTTCGATACCTGATCTAGCTGTTATATAAATAAATAGCAAGAGTGAGCTATAATAGCTCAGCAAGATAAATTTTATAAACTAGCTTCAAAAGAAACATAAGTATATCTGAATAATAAGCAGAAGACAAATCATAATTATTATAAAAAGAATTTATTTTTTTATTTGATAACTACTCCTTTCAAATATTTTTATACTAAAAGAAATATATAGCATTCTAATATCAGCTTCTCTTCTAATATAATATCAGTTTTTCTTCTAAAATAATATAATATCAGTTTTTCTTCCATAATAATTAAAAACCATTACATCACCTCAGCATAATATTTTAAGATAATATATCATCTGCACATCATCTCTCAATACAATCTTTTCATTTCCCTTTTTATATAACAATTATATAAAAATAATATAAAATCAGTTTCTCTTCTTACTGTAAAAACAATTCCATCATTTCATACCATTTTCCTTTTTCAGAATACAGATCTGAAAACCATTATCAATTCTTTCTTTTAAGTTTTGGGGATTTTCACTATTGCCGAATACGTAAGGACGATGATCAGTTGCCCTCCGCACCCGTCCTTTTTACTACCGGTAGAAGGAGGAAGGTACACCACTACATCCCCCTGGAGGAAGGTACACCACTACATCCTCCTTCGGCAACTCTTGGGCCGAAATAAAATATTGATTGCTGGACTGTGCCGCACACAGCCTCCTACGCTTTTTGTTGTTATCCCCCTTTTTGTCAAATCATTATTCCATTTATAAAATATCATTCCACATTTCCATTTTCTCGCTTTCATTTCCACATATCATTCACTCATATCATTTCCATTTCCACTCATATGCTCTGATTATGATCCAGACATCTCTTTCATATTCAAGAAATCAAATATACTTTTATATTCATAAAATATTCCGTCTATTTTAAGAGTAGTAAACAATAATCAAATAATATTTTTTAAACCACTGATACTCAAAAAGAATATTTTTAATATAGTATTATAAACCATATAACCCTAGATAACAACTAATACCATTCACTTTCATATCTCTTTTACCATAGAGCATATTCGCTCCATTCGTAATCATCTCTATATCCATATTTCATAAATCATATCCATCTCTCTTTAATTTCCCAAAATCAAGGAAATATATTCTTTGCAACATAGCAACAATAGCATCACACACACACACACACACACACACACACATATATATATATATATATATATATATATATATATATATATATATATATATATATATAAATATATATTTCATGATATCATTTTTATTCCGAAGATAAATAATTTTCAAAGTAGGGATAAAAGGATCTTGCCTCGATCTCTAAGTCCCAAGAGGAAAGATCCGGTGTTCGTCTCGGGTATCTATAGAAACGAAAAGGATCACTATCAGACTATATTTCACTTAACCACTTAACTCTTATATAGTAATACCCTTGACACATAATATATTTTTAACATAGCCTTTATACTCCAAAAGTTCCAAGAACTTAATCATTTTTAGACTCGATAAAAGTTTCACCGTCTTTTCACCATTTTCTTAACAACCACTCTCGATTGTAAAATTTCTCATAAAATATAAAGTTCGAATTTTGACACAAGGTCAGCGGGTAATGCTTCTCTTATCACCCTACTATATCCTCCCAAAATTTCATAATTTTTAAGAATGTCTAAGAATGTCAATTATAACCTCAAAGTTGACACAATTGCATTTTCTCGGTTTCTGAACCACTTTCACTAAAACTCACTTTTCTCCTAAACCGTTCATCAGATTTTAACGTACTTTATATCAAAACGATCTATGAACCAAGATCTATCCCCTCATGGTCAGTTGGTACCTTGTACAGAATATTAACCCTTCGGACATGACTCTCAAAAACAGGGCATCTTTAGGTTAAACTAAAATCGGGCATTATAACGGCTATACTTTTATACTTTCCAAAATATTACTCCTCCAAATCCATCATCCACCATATACACCATCACCTACACCATGTGGTCATCTTACCAACCATGGTTACAAGCACATACTCCTTTCATATTCAATCAAAACACATATCCACAACTATATAATCAAGATTTCATGGTTTATATCACTTAACTTCTAAACTAACCCAAGATCAACCATAAACTCAAAAGGGTGAGAACATTTATACCTTCCTTGAAGCTTTAAAACTCTTAATAAGGGATTTTAATCCTTGATTCACCTTGATACAACCTTAATATACCTTAATCTTTCAAAACAAAACACAAGATTCATATAAGTTACTATTCATCTATCACTTTGTAAAATTCATATAAAATCGAAAAATAGGAGTTTGGCTCTCAAATTTTTACCACATCTTGGCCTCTTCATAAGCTTTGTTTTGAGTCCTAGTTCATCAGATTTGAAGCTTCCTAGCTAGGGTTTTGAGCCCCATCTTTCCACTGGACAGAAACTGGACAGATTTGTTTCCCCAACTTTGAGCATGGATTTAGCTAGGCTATACTACTTGGATTGCTATGAAATTTTGAACGAATATTACCCATGTAGTGAAGAAGCTATGGTTAAAATTTGGTGATTTTAGAAGCTCTAGATTGGGAGATATGAATTTTTCTTTAAGGTGGGTTTTTGATGGGCAGTTTTGGAGAGGTTGTATTTTGCGTGCTTTTAACTTGGATAATGACGACAAACACTACACCATATGTAGCCTAACGAAACAAAAATCATACGTGTTGCAAGAAAAATGTTGCAGTTGATTGTGAAGTTTAATCGATTGCAACATCATTTTATAAATGTTGCAGTAATATCTAAAATATTTCAGTGTTGCAACATTTTTTAGCTAATGTTGCAGCAGTATATATATCAACTGCAACAACTTTAAATTTGTTGCAATTATTTTACCTAAAATTTCAAGGACACGCACCAAAATTTTGGCGCACTACTTTCCCCCCATCTAAAAATAATTTCCCCCAATACTATTCTCCAAAATTTATTTCCCCCGTTCTTTTTTTTCGCTAAGCTTATTTCCCCCCTTTCAGTACCATTCACCGCTCTTTCCATTTACACGCACCAAAAAAATTCTCTCGGCTGTCTCTCTCACTATGCTTTCTCTCTCAGTACCATTCTCTGTCTCTCTTTTTCTTAATCCGTAAAATAATTTCTCAGAGTTATATATCAATTAAGGAGCTGTAAACTCATTTACAAAGCTGAAGAATTCTGAAAAATTAGGGCTTCAATTTGGAGGGCTTTGTCTGAAAGGGGAAAGTTTAAGATTCAATTTAAAGGCTTTGTCTTGAACGGGAAAGTTTGAACTTCAAATTTAAGGTACAAATTAAGGCTTTGAGTTACATGTATTAATTGTGTGTGTATTTGTATTTGACTGTATTTGTATTTCATATTTGTAATGGATCTTAATTTGTATTTGACTGTATTTGTATTTCATATTTGTAATGGATCTTAATTGTTTAAGCTGTTGGATTTAATGGATCTGTGTATGTATGTATATGTATATTTTTTAGTTGTTGGATTTTGTTCTTAGTTCTCAAAAATTTGATCTGGTTTTTAAGAGTTGAGTTGTTAAAATCTTGCTAAAAAGCTATAATTTGAGTTGAGTTGTTAACTTCTTGTTAAAATCTTGCTAAGAATTCTGTTAATGGCATGTTGATATGGATTTTTAACTTTACTAGTGATATACATCATAACTGGTGTATTTTTTCTTGGTAACTTTGTTTACATTAGTGAATAATTAACGGTTAAAACCAAGTTAGGGTTCTATTTTATTAATAAAAGATAGTCATAAGTTTCATTATATATTTTTTTATTGTAGTAATGGACAATCGAGGTGATAAGTGGTTAGAAGTTCCAAAGTACACAGATGAATATACTAATGGAGTAAAAGCTTTCATGAAAAATGCATTTGCGAAATTTGCTGTAGGAAGTGAAATTAGATGTCCTTGCAAAAATTGTAAAAATAATCGATGGCATGGTGAAAAAGTTATCTACGATCATTTAGTATGTGATGGTCCTTCTCCAATATGTGTGAGCTACATATATGAGGTTGCACAGACTGCTTTTAGTAGTATGATGGATCACGATATGGGGATGGGTGGTTTTGAAGATAATTTAAATGACATGGGTGTGGGTGGTTGTGAAGATAATTTTGATGATATGTTTCATGGAACCTATCGCAACTTAGAAAATTGTGATGAAGGACTTTCTAAAGGACTAAATGCAGATGCGAAAAACTTGTATCGTGTTGTCGAAGAGGGGAAACAACCACTATATCCTGGGTGTGTTACATTTTCTCGATTAAGTTTTATAGTAAAACTTTATCATATCAAGCGTATTCATGGCATTAGTGAGTCTGGATTCGGGGATCTATTAGATTTAATTAAAGAGGCTTTTCCAGAAGCCCAATTACCTTCATCTTTTAATGCGACAAAGAAAGTGATTAAAGATTTAGGTCTAGATTATAAAAAAATTCATGCCTGCCCAAATGATTGTATGTTATACTGGGCAGAAAATGAAAATGAACAGATTTGCAAAACTTGTGGCGTTTCAAGATGGGTTTTGATAGAGAAGAAAGGTAGTTCCGATGATGATGAGAAGGTAATTAGCAGAGTCCCTGCTAAAGTCATGAGGTATTTTCCACTAAAACCGAGACTTCAACGGATGTTCATGTCTCGAGAATATTCTAAACTGATGACATGGCATGCATTTGGACGAATTAAAGATGGGAAGTTAAGGCATCCTGCTGATGCCAAGGCGTGGAAAACGATGGATGCCATGTATCCTAAGTTTTCTTCAGAAAATCGAAATATTAGATTAGGCCTAGCTTCTGATGGATTCAATCCTTTTCGTATGACAAACCTATCTTACAGCATGTGGCCCATTGTATTGGTAAATTATAACCTCCCCCCTTGGCTCAGCATGAAGCTAGAAAATCTCATTCTTTCTACACTAATTCCTGGCCCAGATGACCCTGGAAATAATATTGACATATACATGAAGCCTCTAATTACAGAATTAAATGAATTGTGGGATGTCGGAATAGAAACCTATGATATTTGTGCTGATCAGACTTTTATGCTACGTGCAAGTGTCCTTTGGACTCTTAGTGATTTTCCAGGGTACGCGATGTTACCGGGGTGGAGTACAAAGGGATATTTGGCTTGTCCTATATGCAACTATGAGACCTCATCACAATACTTAAAACATAGTAGAAAAGTTTGTTACATGAACCATAGGAAATTTCTCGATCCTACCCATAAGTGGAGGTTGGATAAAAAGAGGTTTAATGGGGAGATTGAGACGAGAGAGTGTCCTACCCCTTTGACAGGGGAGGATATTGAAGAATTGTTGTGTGATTTTGAAAATAATTTTGGTAAAAAGCAGAAAAAACGAAAGGGTACTTCTGAATCCCCTTTTAAAAAGAAGTCGATATTTTTCGATTTGCCGTATTGGAAACATAATTTACTCCGACATAATCTAGATGTCATGCATATTGAAAAAAACATTTTTGATAGCATTATAGGCACTTTGCTTAATATTGGTGGGAAAACAAAGGATCATGTCAGTGCTCGTCAGGATTTAGAGGAAATGGGCATAAGAAAGATGCTCCATCCAACAAAATCTAGTGATGGTAGTCACCTAGAAATTAGGGCTGCTATATTTGACTTGACAAATAAAGAAAAAGAAATGTTCTGTTCTGTATTAAAGGATGTTAAACTGCCATATGGTTGTGCATCTAAGGTTAGTCGATACGTACAAGTGAAAGAAAGGAAAGTGGCAGGATACAAGAGCCATGATGGTCATTTTGTACTCCAATATTTGCTACAATTTGCAGTGAGGAGAACTGTAAAACCTGAGGTTGCGATGCCTATAATCAGACTTGGTGAATTCTTTAGAGCCATTTGTAGCAAACTCATCGATTTGGAGGATTTGAACAGATTACAAAATGAAATTATCGAGATCCTTTGTCAATTTGAGACAATTTTTACACCGACATTTTTTGATATAATGGTTCATTTGCCAGTTCATTTATGCAAAGAAATTGAGTATGGTGGACCAGTCCCAGGCAGATGGATGTTTGGCATTGAGCGGTATCTGTGTAAATTGAAGTCCTATGTTCGAAACCGGAGTAAACCTGAAGGATCTATAGCAGAAGGCTATTTGGCCGAAGAATGTTTGACTTTCTGTTCTAGATTTCTAAATGATGATAAAACCAAGTCTCCTGCCAGTATTGAATGTTCTGTTAAATCAAATGAAGGATATTCCATTGGCACAAGAAGAAATAAAGATGGAAAAATTATTCACTTGAATAATGAAAAGTGGTTGCAAGCTCATCGATACGTTCTATTTAATTGTGGCAATGAGGAAATTGAAATTTTAATCAAGTAAGTCTTTTTAATTCCTACCTTTGTATTTTCATTCTAGTATACATTTTAGTTTTAAATTTTTTAAAGCTTGATTGTTGTAAACCTTGTAACTGGTATAAGGAACATCAAGCTTTAATAGACGGCCAAGCAAATTCAAAGAAATATAAGAGGGAAAGAATGCATAGCGAAGAGTTCCATAAGTGGTTAAAGATAGAAGTTGGAAAAAAAGAGGGTATATCAAGAGAGTTAGCTTCTTTGGCCAGGGGTCCTATTCAAACAGCCAAGCAATTTAGTGGATATGCAATAAATGGATATCGATTCCATACAAAACAAAGAGACAATAGATGTACAACACAAAATAGCGGTGTCTTTGTAAGTGCCATAACCACTAGCTTTGCAAGCAGTAAGGATCAGAACCCCACAATTGGTGATGTCGATTATTATGGAACAATTGAAGAAATTATCGAAGTTGATTACTGGGGAGCTCTTACAGCAGTTTTATTTAGATGTTGCTGGTACCAACAAGAGAAGGACCCTTATGGAATGACTGTAGTTAATGTCCATAAACTACGCCAAAAAACTGATCCTTATGTTTTGGCTGCTCAAGTACAACAGGTGTACTATGTTAAAGATCCTGTCGATAATAGATTGCAGTATGTGATCAAGAATGTGCCCAAAGACTGGTGTGATAGAGGTGAAGAGGGTAATGTAATTGAAGAGGATGTCAATGTGGGAGTTTTAAATGATCATAGTCACACTGACTATGACATCGAAAATCAAATTAATTTTGCTAGTTGGTGCAGAGATGATATGCCACCACAACAACTCCCCATTGAATCTTATCCTGTTGAATAAATTGATCTAGGTTTTATCTTAATTTACAATTTCATGTAAGTGTTTAATCTAATATTTTAATTTCTATGTAATAAATGGTAAATAGATTTTTACACTTATCCCCCTTTAATTGAGTTAATTGTTAATGTAATTAATGGTTAATAACTATTTACATTCATTTTTTATATGATTGTCAACCTTTTTAATGGTTTTCATGATCATTATTTTTGCAAAATTATCGATCCTTAATGTCTTCCAATATTGTTTGCACCAGGAATGGGAGACAAAAAGTTTAATGCCAGATTTTACCACCAAGGAGAGTTTGTGAAAGGAAACTACACTGGTGGAAAGGCAACAGTGGTTTGTGATGTAGTTGCTGACGTATTCTCTTTTACCGTACTGATGGAGATGGTCAAAGATGACCTTCACTACACTGAGATAGGAGGAGTATATGTCAATGAAGGAAAGAGTGTTGGGTGGAAATTAGTAACTGATGACAAAGATGCGTGTAACTATGTCAATGGAGCTGAAAGTGGCAGCACTGTGGACTTTTACATTGACAATGTTATTGACAAACAAATTGAACCTCTGAAACAAATGCAGCCATCTATGATCATTCGTCCAAGACCAGATGTTTTTAAAGGTACTATCCCAAAAATTGAACCTATGAATGTTTTTCGACTTTTTGTACATTAATTACACTTATCAAATATGTCTTACTATATATGCAGCTAAAAAGGTACAACCAAAGTGTACCTTTGTGACAATACAGGAGTATCAAAAACAACAAAATATGAAGAAGAGAGTAGGGCACCAACTAACAGATGGAATTGATGTAAATAATTCATCTGTGAGGAGAAAATTGGCACTTGACAAGGATGTTGCACTCGAGGTAAAAAAAATTCAGAGTTTCTTCAAATACCTACTCTGTTCAAAGTACTCTAGTTCTAACCGATTCTAACTACAGGAAAAAGAACTGGAAAAGGAGGTTCAGGAAGTTGCACCTAAATTGAACAAATATGAAGAGCAGAAGCGTAAGCAAGTTGCGGAAAATAGGGCAGTTATGGTTTCCTTGGGCTTGCCTACATTGACTATGGACTTGACTCTTTCTGGAAAACAAAAAAAAGGGAAAAAGAAAGATGTAACTGGAAGAGATGATTTGGTGGAAGGAACAGATGAGTATATTCCAGATGCTAGCGGAGAGGATAGCCCCAAAGATGTAACAAAAAGAAAAGTAAGTTAATCATTTTTTAGTATTGCTGATATGAAATTGTAGTGGATTCAGTAGGTTAACTTGTTGCATGTATTATAATTTGAATAAAAGTGTATTGTAGAGAAACAAAAGGCTTGCTACTGGGCCAACAACCCGATCACGAGCCAATGTCAAAGTTACAATGGAGAAAGAGAAGGAAGTAGAGTCTGTCCCTGTGATTTTATCGCGAGTTGCAAAAGAAGGTTCTACTTCCTTGGCACCTAATGTAAGTGAAAAACAACTAGAACGATCAAAAGTTTTAGGAAATGGTTCAATGGCTGCTTACCTACAAATGCGGGAGCGCCAAAGGCTTAAGCAGGCAAGACACATACCAGAGAAAGATGTTGTTGACATGGACCTGCTAGAAAATGGCAACCAAGAAAATAAAGAAGGTAAAATTTTGTATATAATTAAGTATTTATATATTTAGGGAGTTACCTATATTTATTTATTAGCAAATCTTAATTTATTTTCTAGATAAATCAGAAGTTCCTCAAAGGAGATATAGGGGAGTAACAAGAATGGATAAAGTTCATGCTCGAAAACCTTCTGAGAAAAAGTTGGTTATGCTGAATCGCCATTTTCAACCTGTAAGTGATAAGAAGAAAGAAAGAGCTGAGTTAAGCAATTTTCTGGGCACTATAGCAAGGGATTTTGTGCCTCTTAATTTTGTAAACTGGCCTCAAGTTCCTAAGACAGAGAAGGATGCCTATTGGGGTTTTGTGTTGGTAATCTACTTTTTTATTATCCTCAATAATTCAATAAGTTTTTTGAACTAGATTAATTATAACATTCACAAAACTCTCTTGTTTATTTATTTGAACTACTCAGGATAGGTATATCATACCTGAAGAGGGTAGACCGTGGGTAATGAAAACAATTGATGATGCCTGGAGGTTGCATAAATCACGTACAAAAGCAAACCATTATACTTGCTACACCAATGATGGGGATAGAATTGCAAACAAGCCTGATAAAATTCCACTTGAGGAATTTAAAGCTCTGTTAGAGTATTGGGGTGATGAACATGTCCAGGTATATGTTTTACATTTATGTTAATTTGTGTGTCAATTTTAGGTCAATTCTAGTCTACCAGTCTTGTACATAGTCTACACAATCTCTTGTCGTTTCATTCTACCAATCTATTTACAGGAAGTGGCTGCAAAAAATTCGACAAGTCGTCATAATATCATTGAGACACACACTGCTGGTACAACAAGTTTTGCCCAAGTCAGCAATGAAATGGTACATCTCTATGTGAAAAAAAATTGGTCTGTGTTGATCTCTATATCTAAATAAATATGCTCTTTCTGTCTCTTTATTAGAAAATAAGAAATCCAGATAAAGTGTCACCAAGAAAGGCTGAGGTGTTTGTCAAAACTCGTAAACGTGATCCTGAGAAAGAGTACAAGACACCAACTGAAGTAATCCAACAAAAAATTGTAAGAATTTACTCTTATAATGCAATTTATTTCTTGATTATTTTTTGGCTGTTGACTTATCTCCCTTTTTTTCTACAGGCTGATGTCGAACAGTTTATTTCATCCACTACAGAAAGTGATACTGCTGATAAATTGTTTTCTGATGCCCACACATCTCATGGTCCATCGTGGCTAATTGGGAGGCATGTCAAAAATGTGAAAAAAACAAATTTTGGCAATGACGACTATGTGCAGCGATTGACATCAGAGATAAGGAAGCAACTTGTAGATGAAATGGAAGAAAAGCTAAACAAAAAGGTGCAGGAAAACATGAGAAATCTTCTCAAACAGTTGGGAGAATCTAATCCTAATTTCAATCTTAATGTCGGGGAATTCAATACAAGAAACTCTAGTGATGGTAATGATGGGACTCCAATGATCGGGGCAGCTCCGATGGTAGGGACCAATGACACTGATGATGACAGCTGTTAGATGTCATTAAGTACATTGTTATTTATTATGAACTTGTTTTTCTAGTTACTGATGGTTAAGGTAATGACAGCACTTGTAATGTCATGTGTTTGTTATGCCAAGTACTTGGATGTCAAGTACTTGTGGTACTTTGGGCTGTTTTTATGACTTGTTTCGTGATGCCATTTTTTGTTGGGTTTGTTGTATTTGATTTTGTAAAATAGATGCTAGACTTGTTTTGGTATCAAAGTGATGTGTTTAAGAATTAAGTTCTTTTTTGATTTGGTAATGGTTTTGCAATAGTGATGTTGTAGTAGATTAGAAAAAATATTGCAATAGTGATGTTGTAGTAGATTAGAAAAAATATTGCAATAGTGATGTTGCAGTAGATTAGAAAAAATGTTGCAAATGACTCAAAGTTCTTGCTAAAATTTATCTATAGCAATAAATATATGATGTTGTTTTAGATCCTACTGGTGTTGCAGTAGAACCCAACTGCAATATTTTTTCACGTGTTGCAGTTGATGAAGAAAATGTTGCAGTTGGGACCAACTGCAACGGCAAAATATGCAACATCAAAAAAATGTTGCAATATCCGGTTTAGACATTACTGCAACGTTTTTTGAAGTTTTTGCAACATTATTGTTGTCTTGCAATAGACTATGTATGGTGTAGTGAAATGTGATATCTATCTCTTAACACCAGCTCCTTATCTCTTAATCAAGTGGCTTTGAAGTCCACCAATCACAAAACTCCTTGCTTAGCTTCTTTTAGAAGATTTATTCACTTGATGGTGTATTTACTAGTCTAACCTTGCCCTTTCACTCTATTTGCTCTTCTAGCCTTGCCCCTTCAATATTTCCATAAGTCACTCACTTAATTACTTGTATTTACAGCTCCTTGGAGCCTCTTGGACCTGCATGGCTTAGGTTTTGGGCTTTAGGGCTTTTGGGTTGGGCTTTGGATAAAGTTCTCTCGTCGTTTGATTCATCGAATGATTTCTGTGATCGTCTCAGTGGTTTTTCCTTTGTAAATTCCTTGGATATATAATATCCTCTCCCACATAATATATTAGTGTGCTAGGGTGATTCTAATCCTCAAGTAGGTATTAGATCCAATATCCTTGGTATATTCTCTTTTTCTCAGAAGTTACTCTCCCGGTTATCTCTCGGGTTCTCAAGCATTCTCAAACTCGTTTAACAATCTAAATTCCCTTAACTTAATAATTCCCTGGTTTAACCTAATTTCACATATTCCTCAAAGTATCCACCCTTTTTATATTCCATACTCTTTAATATCCAATACACTTGTGCTCCATTGAAATCAAACAATTTAAAAATCTATACTCGTGAATTTCTGAAATCCGTCGTCGTTTCAAGTCACTCATTTTCATAGTACTATACTATTATTGTTTCTGATTATTCATTTTCTGTTTCAATTATAGGGTACCTACATACCATTTCCTTAAATCCTCAAAATCATATTCATTTAGGTACTGTAGCATTGCAAAAGTTAGGGTTATTACAGTCTTCCCCCCTTAAAAGGATTCCGTCCCGGAATCACGTTGAAGATTTTGACGAATACCTTTCCCACATTACACCTTCTAATTCTCATATTACTTCCTCCATCCTTTAGTTTCTCCTTAAACATCTCTATCTTGTCTGGGCAAAGTACACCAATATAAACTTGCTTGTCATTCATCAACATGCCATTTAGCTTATCAATAGCAATACTTTCACTTTCTTTTTCTTGAAAATCTCCTCCTATATTCAGTCATTCTATCTTATCTCATCTCTCATTCCTCTTTTGCCTAAGGATATCGGCCACCACATTGGCCTTCCCTGAATGGTAGTGTATCTCACTATTGTTTAACTATGTTTTGATCTCTATCATAACATAAATATTAACACCTCAATATTCCTATATCTCATCTCTGTAAAATTTTCCAGAAAATAAGCTCTACTAATATTCTTTAAAACAATTGTAAGAAAATATTACCTATAATATATATTTCCTGTTCGTACTTAAACAAGAATGTACTTTTCCTTTATCCTTGAAAAATATATTTTCACACTTTCCCCAATACTCTTAATCTCCTTTTTATAGAGTTCTCTGACCCTTAACAGATATTGATTTTCCTTATCTAGATTGTCAACCTACCTACACCATTCATTGACTTAGTCGATCCCTAACCAAACATTTACACTTAAATAGTTAAATTAGAGCGTACCTGCAATTTCCTCCGGATACCTTATCCCATATGTCTATTGTTGACTATACCCTCTTTACATCTTGCTGATCCACCTTAGTTCCTTCATTATATACTATCTACTCCACCTCTGAAATTTCCCTTTGTTATTCTCATTAAAATATTTACCTCAAGTTTTACTTATTCACACCTTTTGGATTAATCCTTTGAATACTTAACATCTTTAATCTCTCTCTGCTACTTAGGGTATTAGTCACAATATTGACCTTCCCCCACTAAAAGTTATTGCACCTCGAATCCTTCATTAATTATCCCCAAAATACACCTTACTTTCAATAGTAAATCTCAATTATGCCCTAAAATTCCTCATTTCTTTTCTCTTACTAATCATCAAATATTCCCATTTCTTCTCACGAAATTCCTTTCTCTCTTATATTGAAACGCTTCTAGCTCTAATTATCTCTTAACGAAGTTTCCCTTGGAATCTCGAGTTTCCTCGTATAGTCACGTATAATATAAACATTGCTTCCATCCATTAATGAAATCTTCTATATTCAAAACAATTAATAGAATTTAAGAGACTTTGAATTGAAACGAACCCAGAAACAAGCAAGGGTCCCACAATAATTTATAAAATTAAGAGTTTTAAATAACCTTTATTCGAAACAAAAGAATAATTGAGAAATCAATATGATGGAAGAACCCGTATGTCACACAAGTGAGGGTGTCCCCTCCGACTTTCAATCACACAGACAGATCGTCCTTGTGTATACATATAGGGTTGTTCCTCTTAGTTGTAGTAAAAATATAAAGAAAAATTTAAATCAAAATGATCAATACCATCTTCCGAAAGTAATCTTAGAGGAATATTTTGAATAAGATAGATAAAATAAAATTTTGAAACACATCCCCAAGGGTACCAGAAAGTTTTTAAAAGATGCCGGCACTTAATGAATAATTACCCACCAGTTGAGGAAAATTTGAAACTCAATAATGTAATTTAGCAGGGCTGTAGGAGCTTGAAAATAGGTACTGTTAATAGCCTCTGCCCAATTGAAAATCCCAATAATGGAAGGTTTTCCTCAAATACTATTTATATCTTAGGCTGCGTACTCTCCAAAATTTCTTAAATTTGGCACTCACCATGTAGCCTTAACCTATCGTCTGCTATTCCCAATTATCTTCATTTACCTAGTCGTGACTTGGCTCGATACTCTCTGCCTTTATTCATAATAGAACACAACCTTCTAATCGATATACTTATGTAATGTTGATCGTCTTATCCTGACAATGCTCCGGTATCAAAGACCCTTTTAAAACTATTCTTTATAATTATATATTCTAACATACCACTTATACTCATGAGATTGTCTAACGTACACTTCCCAATACATCAAATATTCCCTTTTTCAAATCAATCATGTATGCTACATAAGTTTAACGCTTTTAGGATAATAACCTTTTCATTTAAGTCAATCCCGAGACCTCTCAATCTGTCTTGGTCCTTAAGGTATATCTTGGCTTTACTGACCAATCTCAGTTTCACCATTTCATCTCCGCAATCAATTGAAACAATCAGTGTCTATTCACCAATCCACTTACAATATTACTTCAAACTCCTTTCAGCTCAAGAAGATTTAAATCCCCTTAACTTTGGCTTACCAATCTCCTCTCCCTATACTAAAACATAAACGTTTATTAGTAATAATCTATAAAATTATAATCACTACTTAGAATAAACGCTTCGTTCGATAAACCACCCTTGAACTCGATATGAGTTCATATTTTATATCATTACATATATATCTATATGTGTATGTTATTATCACTTTTGTTCCTGAGCAATATGACTCTAAGCTCTGATACCAACTGTGACAGCCCCCGATTCGGGGTCAGGAATCCGGGCCATCATACTCCAATTTCCATTTATTAACAATATCTCTTGGTCTTTTTTTTATACTATTTAATACTCATACAAATGACCCCACACTAATATCATCACACACACCAGTCATATGCTCAGAGAACAACATCCATTAATGATAGCAGTTAAAGATAAACTATTATTACAATCCCAGAATACCATCTATTACACCCATATAAAAGTATATACTACCTTGAGAACAGGTGTCGATACTTTCTCATAAGGTAGATTTCCCCTTTACCCTCTTCCGGGTTGCACTGCGACGTTTGGATACCTGATCTAGCTGTTATATAAATAAATAGCAAGAGTGAGCTATAATAGCTCAGCAAGATAAATTTTATAAACTAGCTTCAAAAGAAACATAAATATATCTGAATAATAAGCAGAAGACAAATCATAATTAATATAAAAAGAATTTATTTTTTTATTTGATAACTACTCCTTTCAAATATTTTTATACTAAAAGAAATATATAGCATTCTAATATCAGCTTCTCTTCTAATATAATATCAGTTTTTCTTCTAAAATAATATAATATCAGTTTTTCTTCCATAATAATTAAAAACCATTATATCACCTCAGCATAATATTTCAAGATAATATATCATCTGCACATCATCTCTCAATACAATCTTTTCATTTCCCTTTTTATATAACAATTATATAAAAATAATATAAAATCAGTTTCTCTTCTTACTGTAAAAACAATTCCATCATTTCATACCATTTTCCTTTTTTAGAATACAGATCTGAAAACCATTATCAATTCTTTCTTTTAAGTTTTGGGGATTTTCACTATTGCCGAATACGTAAGGACGATGATCAGTTGCCCTCCGTACCCGTCTTTTTTACTACCGGTAGAAGGAGGAAGGTACACCACTACATCCCCCTGGAGGAAGATACACCACTACATCCTCCTTCGGCAACTCTTGGGCCGAAATAAAATATTGATTGCTGGACTGTGCCGCACACTGCCTCCTACGCTTTTTGTTGCTATCCCCCTTTTTGTCAAATCATTATTCCATTTATAAAATATCATTCCACATTTCCATTTTCTCGCTTTCATTTCCACATATCATTCACTCATATCATTTCCATTCTCGCACATTACTTCCAAAATATATATATATATATATATATATATATATATATAAAACATAATGCTCTGATTATGATCCAGACATCTCTTTCATATTCAAGAAATCAAATATACTTTTATATTCATAAAATATTCCGTCTATTTTAAGAGTAGTAAATAATAATCAAATAATATTTTTTAAACCACTGATACTCAAAAAGAATATTTTTAATATAGTATTATAAACCATATAACCCTAGATAACAACTGATACCATTCACTTTCATATCTCTTTTACCATAGAGCATATTCGCTCCATTCGTAATCATCTCTATATCCATATTTCATAAATCATATCCATCTCTCTTTAATTTCCCAAAATCAAGGAAATATATTCTTTGCAACATAACAACAATAGCATCATATATATATATATATATATATATATATATATATATATATATATATATATATATATATATATATATATTCCATGATATAATTTTTATTCCGAAGATAAATAATTTTTAAAGTAGGGATAGAAGGATCTTGCCTCGATCTCTAAGTCCCAAGAGGAAGGATCCGGTGTTCGTCTCGAGTATCTATAGAAACGAAAAGGATCACCATCAGACTATATTTCACTGAACCACTTAACCCTTATATAGTAATACCCTTGACACATAATATATGTTTAACATAGCCTTTATACTCCAAAAGTTCCAAGAACTTAATCATTTTTAGACTCGATAAAAGTTTCACCGTCTTTTCACCATTTTCTTAACAACCACTCTCGATTGTAAAATTTCTCATAAAATATAAAGTTCGAATTTTGACACAAGGTCAGTGGGTAATGCTTCTCTTATCACCCTACTATATCCTCCCAAAATTTCATAATTTTTAAGAATGTCTAAGTATGTCAATTATAACCTCAAAGTTGACACAATTGCATTTTCTCGGTTTCTGAACCACTTTCACTAAAACTCACTTTTCTCCTAAACCGTTCATCAGATTTTAACGTACTTTATATCAAAACGATCTATGAACCAAGATATATCCCCTCATGGTCAGTTGGTACCTTGTACAGAATATTAACCCTTCGGACATGACTCTCAAAAACAGGGCATCTTTAGGTTAAACTAAAATCGGGCATTATAACGGCTATACTTTTATACTTTCCAAAATATTACTCCTCCAAATCCATCATCCACCATATACACCATCACCTACACCATGTGGTCATCTTACCAACCATGGTTACAAGCACATACTCCTTTCATATTCAATCAAAACACATATCCACAACTATATAATCAAGATTTCATGGTTTATATCACTTAACTTCTAAACTAACCCAAGATCAACCATAAACTCAAAAGGGTGAGAACATTTATACCTTCCTTGAAGCTTTAAAACTCTTAATAAGGGCTTTTAATCCTTGATTCACCTTGATACAACCTTAATATACCTTAATCTTTCAAAACAAAACACAAGATTCATATAAGTTACTATTCATCTATCACTTTGTAAAATTCATATAAAATCGAAAAATAGGAGTTTGGCTCTCAAATTTTTACCACATCTTGGCCTCTTCATAAGCTTTGTTTTGAGTCCTAGTTCATCAGATTTGAAGCTTCCTATCTAGGGTTTTGATCCCCATCTTTCCACTGGACAGATTTGTTTCCCCAAATTTGAGCATGGATTTGGCTAGGCTATACTACTTGGATTGCTATGAAATTTTGAACGAATATTACCCATATAGTGAAGAAGCTATGGTTAAAATTTGGTGATTTTAGAAGCTCTAGATTGGGAGATATGAATTTTTCTTTAAGGTGGGTTTTTGATGGGCAGTTTTGGAGAGGTTGTATTTTGCGTGCTTTTAACTTGGATAATGACGACAAATGTGATATCTATCTCTTAACACCAGCTCCTTATCTCTTAATCAAGTGGATTTGAAGTCCACCAATCACAAAACTCCTTTCTTAGCTTCTTTTAGAAGAT
Source organism: Saposhnikovia divaricata (assembly GCA_036435485.1). Taxonomy (NCBI): domain Eukaryota; kingdom Viridiplantae; phylum Streptophyta; class Magnoliopsida; order Apiales; family Apiaceae; genus Saposhnikovia; species Saposhnikovia divaricata. The sequence continues at coordinate 126,905,004 of CM071594.1, read as the reverse complement.
TTATTCACTTGATGGTGTATTTACTAGTCTAACCTTGCCCTTTCACTCTATTTGCTCTTCTAGCCTTGCCCCTTCAATATTTCCATAAGTCACTCACTTAATTACTTGTATTTACAGCTCCTTGGAGCCTCTTGGACCTGCATGGCTTAGGTTTTGGGCCTTAGGGCTTTTGGGTTGGGCTTTGGATAAAGTTCTCTCGTCGTTTGATTCATCGAATGATTTCTGTGATCGTCTCAGTGGTTTTTCCTTTGTAAATTCCTTGGATATATAATATCCTCTCCCACATAATATATTAGTGTGCTAGGGTGATTCTAATCCTCAAGTAGGTATTAGATCCAATATCCTTGGTATATTCTCTTTTTCTCAGAAGTTACTCTCCCAGTTATCTCTCGGGTTCTCAAGCATTCTCAAACTCGTTTAACAATCTAAATTCCCTTAACTTAATAATTCCCTGGTTTAACCTAATTTCACATATTCCTCAAAGTATCCACCCTTTTTATATTCCATACTCTTTAATATCCAATACACTTGTGCTCCATTGAAATCAAACAATTTAAAAATCTATACTCGTGAATTTCTGAAATCCGTCGTCGTTTCAAGTCACTCATTTTCATAGTACTATACTACTATTGTTTCTGATTATTCATTTTTCTATTTCAATTATAGGGTACCTACATACCATTTCCTTAAATCCTCAAAATCATATTCATTTAGGTACTGTAGCATTGCAAAAGTTAGGGTTATTACAATACACTTAGCTATGAATAATAATATATAGTCCACCCTAACGTGGCGTATTATTTAGTAATAGGACCGAAGTAATATTTAAACGAATTTAAGTGGTATATATGTCACCCATTGTGGCGTACCAGATACTTATGGTGTTTAAATATTAGTGCATTAATTTTAATTAATTGTTAGAGGAAACCAATAAGATTTAAGATTTATGCAACTATCTGATTATGTGTTACATGTATGATTCTCAAGATTAGATCATTATGGGCTTTAATCCAGTATTCACCATACTTAAGGATAACAAACTTACTGGACCGAACTATATTGAATGGAAACGTAATTTGGACATAGTGTTGACTGCTGAGGAGTACAAATTTTGTACTTATGAACCCAAGCCAGATCAGCCTGCTGAAGATGCTCCTGAAAGTGAGAAGGAGTATTATAAGCGGTGGGTTAAGGTTGATGAGATATCGCGATGTCACATTCTGGCAGCAATGTCGGGTGTTTTGCAGCATCAGCATCAGGCTATGCCCACTGCTTCAGATATGCTCTTTAATCTCAAGGAACTTTTTGGAGAACAGAATAGGGCTGCTAGGCAAGTAGCAATGACGGCTTTAATGAACACTCAGATGGTTGAAGGAACACCTGTAAGGGATCATGTTCTCAGAATGATGTCTCATCTGAATGAGATGGAGATCCTTGGTGCTGATATTGATGGGGAAACCCAGATCGATATCATCCTTATGAGCTTGCCCAAAAGTTTTGAGCAGTTCCGCTTGAATTACACCATGAACAAAAGGATGTATAGTCTCGCGGAACTTCTGACAGAACTTCAGGCAGCTAAAGGACTCTTTAAGCAGAATGTTTAAGTGAATGTGGCCGAGAAAGCTTCTTCATCTAAGCCGAAAGGTAAGAAGAAGAAAAAGACTCAGACACAGAAAGCTGGAAAGATTGCTAGTGCAGTGGGAGTTCAAGCTGGTGTGAAAAAGCCTAAGGGCAAGTGCTTCAGGTGCAAGCAGTCAGGTCACTGGAAACAGGATTGTCCTCTTCCTAAGAAGACAAACAATACTGGTATGTCTCTTTCTCTAGTTACAGAAACATATATAGCGGCTATATCTACGAGCACTTGGTGTGTAGATACAGGAGCCACTGACCATGTTTGTAACTCTATGCAGGGGTTCCAGCAATCCAGAATGCTTAGAGATGGCGAGATATATGTGTTCATGGGAGATGCTACAAAAGTAGCAGTAGTTGCAGTTGGAATAATTACATTATCTTTTGGTGATGATAGGATTTTGGTTTTGAACAATTGTCTTTATGTACCTTCGTTTAGAAGGAATTTAATTTCGGTTTCTAAACTTGCCATGGATGGTTATAATGTTTGTTTGGATCGTAATGTTTCTATTATGATGAATAAACGAGTTATATGTTCTGGTACATTGCAAGACAATTTATATATTATTAATCCTATCCAACCAATGCTGCAACATAAGGAAACAAATAACATTCTTTCTAGCTCAAATAAAAGAAAGAAACCTTCTGAATTGAACCAAACATATCTTTGGCACTTAAGATTAGGTCATATTAACTTGAGGAGGATTCAAAGACTGGTAGTAGATGGGCCATTAGGCTCGTTGGAAGTAGAGCCAAAGAAGTGTTAGAATTGGTTCATACTGATTTATGTGGACCTATGAGTATCCAAGCAAGAGGAGGTTATGAGTATTTTGTCACTTTCATTGACGATTATTCTAGATATGAGTACATTTATTTGTTACGCCGTAAGTCTGAGTGCTTTGAAAAATTCAAAGAGTACAAAGCAAGTGCGGAGAAGTGACATCTTGGAAAATGTATCAAGTCACTACGATCAGATCGTGGTGGCGAATACTTGCTTGGAGAATTTAGGGAATATTTATCAGAAAATGGGATTGCATCCCAGTTGTCTGCACCTGGCACACCTCAGCAGAATGGTGTCGCAGAGAGAAGGAATCGGACTCTTTTAGAAAGTGTTAGATCGATGATGAGTTATTCAGATTTACCCAAGTCGTTCTGGGGATATGCTATAGAAACAGCGGCTTACCTTCTAAACTTGGTACCTTCTAAGTCGGTTCCCAAGACTCCAATAGAATTGTGGACTGGTAGCAAACCAAGTCTAAGACATATTCGGATTTGGGGTTGTCCAGCACATGTGCTGAACAAGAACGTGACCAAGTTAGAATCTCGTACAGAAGTAAGGCTGTTTGTAGGCTATCCCATGGGAACGAAAGGTTATTCATTTTATAGTCCTAGGGATCGAGATATCATTGTTAGCACCAGTGCTAGATTCTTAGAAGAAGACTATATAATGAACCATAAACCCATGAGTAGTATCGTTTTAGAGGAACTAGTGGGAGGGACAAATAATCCCCAAGTGCCAATAGTACAAGTAGAACAGCCACAAGAAAATGCACAACTTAACACTAATACTGCACCAGTGCTTCGTCGTAGTGGGAGGGTTGTTCAACAACCTGATAGATTCATGTTTTTGGGAGAGTCCTCGGACTTGGTCTCTGGTGAACATGATGAGGATCCCAGGACATACGAAGAAGCAATTCTAGATAAAGATGCAGATCTATGGTAAAAGGCAATGGAATCTGAGATGGAATCTATGTATTCTCTATGTATTCCAATCAAGTTTGGGAGCTCGTGGAACCACCCAAAGGTGTAAAACCCATTGGATGTATGTGGATCTACAAGAAGAAAAGAGGATCTGATAAAAAGGTGAAAGCCTGGAAAGCACGACTTGTTGCGAAAGGGTATACTCAGAAAGAAGGGATCGATTATGAGGAAACCTTTTCGCCGGTTGTTATGCTTAAATCGATCCGGATTCTTTTATCTATAGCAGCTCATCTCGATTATGAGATTTGGCAAATGTATGTCAAGACAACTTTCCTTAATGGAAGTCTTGAGGAAACCATCTATATGCAACAACCAAAAGGATTCATTAAGGAAGGCCAAGAGCATCTTGTTTGCAAGCTTAAGAGGTCTATTTATGGACTAAAACAAGCTTCTAGGGACTGGAATATTCGTTTTGATCAAGTAGTCCAATCATATGGATTTGATAAAAGTCCAAGCGAATCATGTGTGTATAAGAGAAGTGAGGGTAATGCAGTGGTTTTTCTAGTACTGTATGTAGATGACATTTTACTCATTGGAAACAATGTTAAGATGTTGTCATCAGTAAAGACATGGTTGTTCAAACAATTTGAAATGAAGGACTTAGGTGAAGCGGCATACATCCTTGGGATCAAAGTAATAAGGGATCGCAAGAAAAGGATGTTGGCTTTATCTCAAGAGCCCTACATTGATGAAGTATTAGCTCGTTTTAACATGCAGAACTCTAACAAAGGTTTTCTACCTTTTAAGCATGGAGTGGCTCTATCCAAGGAGCAGTGTCCTTCGACACCTAAGGATATATAGAGCATGAAAGCAGTTCCTTATGCATCGGCATGTGGAAGCTTAATGTATGCTATGTTATGTACGAGGCCTGACATCTGCTTTGCTGTAGGCATGGTTAGTAGATATCAGTCGAACCCAGGTCAGGAACATTGGAGTGCGGTAAAAACTATACTCAAGTACCTGAGAAGGACTAAGGAGTATATGTTAATTTACAAGGCCTTAGATCTATTTCCTTTGGGATATACTGATTCAGATTTCCAATCAGATAGGGATAAGAGGAAATCGACCTCGGGATATGTTTTTACTTTGGGAGGTGGAGCCGTTATATGGAGGAGTGTAAAGCAGAAATGCATTGCAGACTCTACCATGGAAGCCGAGTACGTGGCGGCCTCTGAGGCTGCAAAGGAGGCTGTATGGTTCAGGAACTTCCTTTTGGACTTGGATGTGGTACCTAATTTGCCTAGGAGCTTGACAGTGTATTGTGATAACACTGGTGCTGTGGCAAATTCGAAGGAACCGCGAGATCACAAAGTAGCTAAACATATTGAACGTAAGTATCATCTCATACTAGGAATCGTAAAGCGAGGAGATATAGTTGTGGCTCACATATCATCAAAAGACAACCGGGCAGATCTTTTCACAAAGAGCCTGTCAGCCAAAGTTTTTGACAGGCATGTGGAAGCGATAGGAGTCAGATGGATGGACACATAGTTTTTTGTGTAATAGTGGATTAAATAAACACTGATATACTCATAGAATATTTTGAGTATAAGTGGGAGATTGTTGGTGTATACTGAAAATATTTATTTGAAGTATATACATTTATTTCTGGCCTATTTTATTGAGAATCATTTAAATGTTTACATGTTGTCTAAATATTATATATTGTGAATAATCTAGTATCAAATGGGATACAGAATATTAGATTATTAAATACGGTTTATATAATATAATATGGTTCACAGCACAGGTGGTGTTAGACAATCCACTGGAATGGCTGTAGTATTATTTAGATTAGTTTATATTGACTAATAAATAATACTAATATACTTTGTGTATATTGAACAGGATTAAATTTAGAATTGTTCCCTTATACTGATTAAGAAGGTGAACTAAGATTCTATGTTATTATTAATGCTTAGGTTCTTAATCCAGATATAGTAATTGACACGTGTATATTATTTACATGCTTTGATTTATATATGAAATAATTCTTTTGATTTATTTCATTATATTTTGGGTGATGGAATAATATATATGGTGAATATTATTTATTGAAGGAATCCATGTCCTGATAATATTCGGGTTAATGATGTCCCCTTGAAAGCTAAAAAAGATTTAATTATGTGAAACCCTGCAGGTGGATTTATTCCGGCATAATTAAATAAAGGTTGAGTGGATGATCAAGGATAAAAGATATTAATTAAATAAATTATCAGTAATTAATATTTAATTAATGGACATGCGATATTTTAAACATGGGGAATTTAATAAGCAAATAATATTGGAACCGAATTAATTAATTAAATTACCGAATTAATTAATTAATTAATTAATATTTAATTACATTGGGCTATGCCCAAGATGTAATTAGAAGGCCCAACCTAATTGTCCATGATCCCTATTGTAGCCCTATATATATTCCTATTCTCTTCTTGCTAGGGTTGGTCGAAAAAATTTGGTAGCCACCCGGGAGCAAGAAGAGAGGTTAACTTGAGAAGCCGAAGGCCACACTTCGCTCAAGGGAATTTGGGAATACAATAGAAGAGCGTGGAATCAACCGTTAACAAGGTGATTTTTCTATTCGTACTCGTTAATTTATTGTATCAAAAATTGCAGTGCCAAGATCTGATTGTCCCAACAGCAGGCACCTCGGTGATGGTATAAAAAGTTCGAGTCATTTATGAAGGAGCAAGGCTACCGTAAGACTATTTCTGACCATTGTGTTTTTATTCAAAAATTTTTAGATGATGATTTTATCATATTATTGCTTTATATGGATGACATGCTTATTGTTGGCAAAAATGCTGGAAGAATTTACCAGTTGAAGCAATAGTTGAGTAAGTCCTTTGCTATTAAGGACTTGGGGCCATCGAAACAGATTCTTGGCATTCGTATTCATCGAGATAGAGCGGCCAAGAAGTTGCATATATCTCATGAGCAGTATATTGAGATAACAATGACGTGTTTGCATGGATAACAGTCAATATGTCAGGGATAGATCCCCAACTAATAACACACAACTTGAATGTGGATTCGGAACGGAAGATGGTGAAACAAAAGAAGAGAAATTTTGCACCTGAGAGGCAAGAGGCAATAAAATAAGAGGTTGATAAACTCCTAGAGGTGGGGTTCATTGAGGAAATCCAGTTTCCGAAATGGTTGGCAAATCCTGTGATGGTCAAAAAGGCCAATGAGAGGTGGAGGATGTGCATAGAATTCAATGATCTGAATGATGCGTACCCGTAGGACTGTTTTCCCTGATATGTTGATAGATGCCACTGCTGGGTACGAGATGGTGAGTTTCATGGATGGCTTCAGTGGCTACAACCAAATTAAGACGCATAAGCATGACATTCCTAAGGTATCATTCATCACTGACTTTGGTGTGTATTGTTATCTAGTTATGGCCTTTAGGTTGAAGAATGCAGGAGCCACCTATCAGAGTTTGGTAAATAAGATCTTTGCCCACCTCATTGGGAAAACTATGGAGGTCTATGTGGATGACATGTTGGCGAAAAGCCTACACAAGGAAGATCACATTGAGCACCTATGCGAGGCATTCAAAGTACTGCAGAAGCATAAAATAATGTTAAATCTGGCAAGGAATTGAGGCTAATCCGGACAAAATCAAGGCTTTCAAAGATATGGAACAACAACGTTCCATAACGGATGTACTGATATTGACCGGGAGAATTACAGTATGGGGAGATTCATCTCCAAATCTGGGGACAAGTGTTTACCATTCTTCAAAACTATAAAGAAGGTAAAAAAACTTTGAATGGACAGAAGAAAGCTAGGAGGCCTTTGAGCAGGTGAAGAAGTATATGGCCGAGGCCTCGTTGTTGGCCAAGCCAAGTATGGGAGAAATCCTTTATCTTTACTTGGAAATCTCGAATCAAGCCGTGAGCGCTGTACTCGTGAAGGAGGAAGACAAGGTTCAGAAACCGGTATATTATGTGAGCAGGGTTTTACATGGAGCCGAGCTAATTTACTCCAGCATTGAGAAGTTGCTTTAGCGCTGGTGACTGCCTCTAGGAAGTTACGACCCTATTTTCAGGCACATAAGATTAAGGTTCTTACAGGCCAGCCATTGAGAAATATTTTGCACAACCCTAAAGCCAGTAGTAGGCTAATCAAATGGGTTATTGATTTGGGAGAATTTTGATGTAAAGTACAAGCCAATGATGGCCATTAAAGCCCAGGAATTGGCTGACTTCGTGGTTGAATGTACCATTCACAGCCAAGAAGTCGGGGGGCAGGAGATAAAACCCCAGGGAAGCAGTGAATTGCATAAGAAGGGTAAGGAACCCGTGCTTGAGGAGAAGGAATATTGGATGCTCTATTTTTAAGGGGCATCAAAAACAAAAACAAGTGGTGCAGGTCTTATTCTGCAAAGTCCCTCTGGATTCACGATTGAATATGCCCTGAAGTTGGACTTCCCAACAACCAATAATGAGGCAGAGTATGAAGCTTTGATAGCCGAACTTCGTCTTGCAGGAGCACTAAGGGTCAAGAATCTTAAAGTTTGTGGAGATTCAAGGCTAGTTGTGGCCCAAGTCAATGGAGAGTTTGAGGCAAGGGATGAAACCATGGCCAAGTACTTGGGGCTTATGAAAGCAGTGATGACTCAGTTTGATGAGTGCTACATAGAGCACATTCCTAGGGAGGAAAACATCAAGGCCGATGCCTTATCCAAGTTCACCTCCTCTGAGATAGAGAATTATTTACGAACTGTTTACTTTCAAGTTTTGAGAGCCCCTACCATCGATTCAAAGTTGGTCGCGCCTATTGGAGTCAGGGAATGTTGTATAGACCTCATAATAGCACACCTCGAGACTGGTTGGCTGTCGAGTAATGCAATGGAGGCACAAAAATTGTCTATGAGGGCATTAATGTAAGCATTTATTGAAGGGATATTCTACAAGAAATCTTTTGTGATTCCCTATTTAAAATGCTTAAGACCTGAAGAGGCCAAATCAGCTATTGAGGAGGTCCATGAAGGGATTTGTGGACAGCAATTGGGGGGTAGGGCCCTAGCCCACAAGATAGTCAGACCCGGGTTCTATTACTCTGAGATGATGACTGATGCCAAGAAGTACGTGAAGAAATGTGATCGGTGCCAGAAACACGCACCAGTGGTTAGGCAACCACCAGAGATGTTGACATTCATCAGCTCCCTCATTCCCTTTGCTATGTGGGGAATGGATATACTTGGGCCTTTTCCTATGGCCACAGCTCGAAGGAAGTTTTTGATAGTGGCTATTGACTATTTCACGAAGTGGATCGAAGCCAAACCCTTGGCTAAAACTACAACCAAGCAAGTTGCACAGTTCCTATGGGAAAATGTCATATGTATGTATGAAATTCCACGAATCCTAGTTACGGACAATGAACTTCAGTTTAATAATGAAGAATTCAGAAAGTATTATGATGAGAATGGAATTGAGCTTCGATTTACCTCGGTTGCCCACCCTCAAGCCAATGGGCATGCTGAAGTTGCTAATCGAATAATCATTGATGGACTTAAGAAAAGGGTGGAGCGCTCTAGGAACACTTGGGTGGACGAACTATTACCCATACTCTACACGTACCGTACCACTTGCAAGGTGACAACTGGGGCAACCCCATTCATGTTAGCCTACGGGGCTGAAACTGTGGCATCTGTGGAAATCATGCATGCATCTCCACGGGTAGAAGCCTTTGAACCTGACACCAACGAAGTAGTAATGAAGCTGGCCCTCGACCTGATAGATGAGGTGAGGGATGAAGCACGTACAAGGAATAAGGAACATCAGAAGAGAGCCTCATTCTACTATATCTTAAGGGTGAAAGAAAGGTTCTTCTGTTCAGAAAACCTAGTACTCAGAAAGATTGAGGCATCCGGAGTAGGACAGAAGGGGAAGCTAGCCCCGAATTGGGAAGACCCATATCGGGTCAAAGGAACGTTGGGACCTTTACCAACGGAGTAGTAATGAAGCTGGCCCTCGACCTGATAGATGAGGTGAGGGATGAAGCTCATGTAAGGAATACCGAACATCAGAAGAGAGCATCCTTCTACTATAACTTAAGGGTGAAAGAAAGTTTCTTCTGTCAGGGAAACCTAGTACTTGAAAAAGATTGAGGCATCCGGAGTTGGACAGAAGGGGAAGCTAGCTAGCCCCGAATTGGGAAGGCCCATATTATGTCAAAAGAACGCTGGGACGAGGATGATACAAGTTGGAGACTTTGTACGGTAATGAGGTGCCTCGTACTTGGCATGCATCGAACCTCAACGTCTATTATGTTTGATTATCCTAAGTAGGACTTAACTTATATCTAGTAGGAAAGTAGAAATAAGGTCGATGAAACCATTTCAAAGTTCGCAAACTCTGAGTGGGAAATAGAGTACTTATGCAAGGGCTGGACCTGTTCAAAGATTTATTAATGCAATTTGGTTTTATTTCCTCTCTTGGTTACTATTTCATGTCTATTATGTATTAAAGCATATTTGAATTGCTAGCTAGGGAAAGCCAAAATACAAAAGACAAAATAGACTAAGTAGAAGGAAAAACCAGCAGATGCATAGATAAATAAACAAGCCCGAAGGCTATAAGTCGTAAATTATAAAACCAGAATAATAAAGTCATAAAAATGAATGCCACGCAGGGCCAGAATAAAATAATCTAAGCTTCCTTTGTGAAAACTGACTCCTCCTCATCTTCCTTGGTCTTTGAAGCACCAATAGAGGTAGATGTAGAAGTAGTAGCTGTAGTAGAAGCCCTTAACAGGAACAGCAGGAAGGTGAGCGCTCGGGAAATCAGCAGGAGTGAATAACCCAGGGTGCTTTTTTAGCACCGCCTCAAGAGCCTCATTCCACCCATCTGTGTACTGGGCAGGGTAAAGAACCACATCATGATTCTCCATCAAAGTTTGAAAATCACTAGAGTCCATGTATGCATCGATGAGTTCCTAATTCTTTGCCCTTAATTCCACCAGCTCGGCCTGGGCAGCAACCAGCTCCTCCTCCTTTCCCTTGAATTTCTTCTCGACCTCGCCACTATATCTTCTCCTTTTGATACTTAGTCTCGAAAGACTTGGATTGCTACTTCCAAGCCTTAGCCTGGTGAACCATGCTTTGTAAATGTAACACCCCCATATCCGGGGTCAGGGATCGGGTCGTTACGGTCTTATAACTCATACATAATACTTGACTTGAGTCCAAAATCAATAAGTAGCATGCTGTGACCCCACAATAATATCCACTCACACACACACACAGTTATAGCTAGTCCCAGAGATGAAATTGAAATAAGTCATACATAAAGGGGTTTACGAATAAAAATTATTACAAGCCAAAAGGATAACATCATAAGTTTAAAAGTTTTGCCGTTGATTACATTAATTATACATATAGTTAAACAGGAAGCAAAAGCTGTCTATCTATGCTACCTCAGCCAATGGCAGCTAGCATATCAGCGGGGAGTCTGGTGGGTCAGGTAACCCGCTTGCGTCGAGTGCGCCTGACGCGAGCCATCTGTCCTAGCTGTTGTTGTGACATAATAAATAAGCAAGGGTGAGCAATAGCCCACCAACAACAATATAACTGAACAGTGATGACATATATATATATACAGCAGTTCAAACAACTTTGAAACCATATGCCATTCCTTAGCGAAGATAATACCAGTATAAGGTAAATGATGAAGTTACAAGTAACTCAAAACATATATATTCCAATTATGAATACTTTTCCAATACTGCCAACAATAATAATGTTGCAGAAAATAAATGAATCTGGATGATTGAACTTATGCTGGAGTATTCACCGTGCCCGTTGTTCCAATCCTTACGATGATCAGTCGCAGATTGTACAGCTCAATTTAGATTTACTACCGTAGAAGGAAGAGATGACGGATTTACTTGTCTACCACCCTGTTAGATCTCCCCGGCCAACGGTTGGGCCAATAGGATGGACCGGCGGTACTCGGTCTCTTACACGACTCCAAGTTCGAAAAGAAATTCATGACTCTGAACGCAAAGTTCGTCCCCCTTTACCCAAGTATAATACTTGTTGATAAGACTCCACAAAGTAGTCGTATCTAGTTGGAAATGAAAATTCAACATTTTATCTCCCAAGCTGCTGCTTGTTAGAGGATACCATCTTGTTCCAATAATCTTACCCCTCGAATGATGAGAGGGTACACAGATGCAATAGATAGCAATTCTAGTTGCGAGTGAAAAGAATACTTTTCAAAAGATTTATGACCGGGAAGTCAACAAGATAAATAACATTTTTCAAGTAAGGTTCTCTTATTATTTGGAAGATAGATTCGAAGGAAGAACGACATTTTGAGAACCTTTCTTGATATTATATTAATAATAATCCGATTCCAAAGAAATTTTATAATAATCGAAGGTCAATGACAATATATGAAGTCTTTTCAGAGCGTTAGATAAATATTCAGAGAATATTTATTACATCCGAAATAATTACAGAAGGCTTATGATTACGAACGAATATTTAAATCGAAGTATTTCTTAGAATACTACTTGAATAAATAAAGAGAAAATATTTATTTAATAATTAAATATTTAAATGAATATTCAAAATAATATTCATTCAAGCAATAAGACTTGAAAGGAATATTGAAATAATATTCGATAAATAAATGGAACATCAGATGAATATTTAAAATAATATTCATTAAGTAAATAGGAACTTAAATGAATATTCACAAAGTAATATTCATTCAATGAATAATATTCTAAATGAATATCAAAATAGTATTCATTTAGTAATCCAAGCTTTAAAAGAATATTCGAAATAATATTCGATAAATGAATCGACGTTAAATGAATATTGAAAAATAATATTCATTGGATAGATAACGTTCAAATAATTATTCGAAGTAATGATCGTTAATTAAATAATCTCGGACGAATATTCAAAGTGATATTCGTCAACCAAATAATGGAAATTATTTGCTTAAATATTTCCCTCGAAAGTACTTACGATGTATCAAGAAGTACTGACTCCCGGTCTATACTCAACGAATACGATATATATGCCCTTCTCTAAGGAACTTATCAACAACCGGCTTATAACTGATTATTCGATATCTAGCTTATAAGCCAACAATAATTCAAGGAACAGGTATCACAATATATCTTGTAGTAGGCATGCATGCTATGGCATATGAAACACAAAATCGAATCACATATATATATTCACAACAACAGCCTTTGAAAGGATTTAGAACTTGCCTGGTAATCGAGTACGAGTAGGGGTAGTGGTAGGGTGTCCCGGGTCAGCTCAACGATCTATAAATAGTCAGAAGATTTGAGATTAATCACTTAACACTTTTTTTTAAAAGGTTAAGTATCAGCTTAAGTCGAAACATGTTTTCGAATTATCTCGTTATACCCCTTTTAGTGTAACTCTTTTTATTACCGATACGATCCGACATTTGTTCGTCATTAAGACATGTCATAATACTCACAATTAGTTTATACTTAAGTCGTATAAGTTCTAAAGTTGATCGATTACGAACCAAGATTATACCTCGAGTTTTATCGCTCGTTTTCTAAGTTATAACCAAAGTTAAACTTTTAAGGGGTTCGTTCGCGTTTAACCTTGATTCAAACATTTTTATAAAATCGAAAAGCGATCCGATTCACATGAGGTTTTCTCTTACACCTTCCTTTTTACCTCTATTATTTAATTACCAAGATTTGCCACTGACTTACGTATTTTATGAGGGTTCAATTTCAGTTACGAATTCTCGTTTACGGTTTCGAACTACTTTTAGTATACCGGCCATAACTCCTAAATCGTAAGTCCGTTTCACACGTTCTTTATATCAAAACGAAGCTTGGAACATTATCTATCTTATCATGGCAGATTATGAAGCTAGGCAGTGAGTTACATCTACTGTCAAATTCGTTTTTCTTAAGGTTAACAAAATTTCGGCATTACGACGGCTATAAATCGAATATTTACCAATTCCAAACCTTCCCCTAATCATAGTATCCACTCCAAACAACATATACATGATTTATAACCATGAACTGAGGCCAATCAATGCCTTTGCGTTCATCTAACTATTTTTAACATTTATCAAGATCCAATCATAAACATGCTTATAACCCATTAACAACATAACTACCTTAGATCACTCAAGAACATGCATAAAACTCAAAGTAGATCTAGGGTTTCAAGGGCTTTATACCTTCTTGAGAATGTGTACTAGCCTCACAAAGCCTTTTATGGTCCTTAGGAGTGCTTAAGCTTGCTAGAACAATCAAAAGAAACATGAAAATCAAAGGTTAGTTCATAAGAACACTATTGACCCTCCTCTTTGGTGATTTATTTGAAAATGGAAAAAGATGAGTTTGAAGCTAAGATTTTGAGGAGATCATTTTATGAAATGTTAGACTCACCTTAAAAATTACAAGATCAAACAATGGTTGGAAGTTGGATTTTTGTTTTGGAATTAGCCAAAAGGCCGAATGGTATGCTCAATAGAGAGTTTGGTGTTTTTTGATTTGTTGTTTTGATCAATAATGCATAACATCTTATGTTCACTTTATTAAAGTGATTATTCATGCAATGATGTGTTTTGGCAAGACCAGTGTTATGTTATGGATGGTTATAAGCTAAGTAAGTGGTTTGTTTTCTAAGTTCTAGTTTCCTTGCTAAGTATCCTAGTTACTTGAGTCCACTTGGTTGCTAGATCTTTTCTAGTAGCTTATGCATGACTCTTGCTTCCTCTCCTTGTTTCTTTTGTCAGGTTATTGCTCGTTTCGATTAATCGTTCGTAGGAATATCTCACGAATTTCTAATTAGGGTTTACCAGAAATCTTCTTAATATTAATACTATCATTCTCCCTCTTTCTTACTAACTTTCGAATTTATATTCCTTAATGTCCCTTCGTTAAATCCTTAAGTCTATCAGTGTCCAGGGAATTCTCGAAGAAAATAAAAGTGCGATTTTTCAGAATCCGACAGCTTTTACATACACTTATTTTTCCCCCTGGATCACTAATACAAACTCGGAAATCCGTTCCGAATACTTCTATATAGTGTCGTCTCATAATATTCTCATTTCCACCTAAAACACTATTCATTCTTTATTCTTCTTTTATTCCCTATATTTATGACAATGTCCTTGTTCTTTCTCGGGCGTTCCTTAACCTTTTCACGGAACCACTGGACTAATCGTTATCGATCTGGATGACATGAGAATATTCTCCTGCTTGGAATTGCCATATCTTATTCCCCTAGGAGATAGATTATTCTTACCTAAGTTGTCAACCATTAGCATTCTTCAAGACATATAAACATTTAAATCGAATTCCATTCATTCATTAAGAAGATCAACTTTTACATCGTAGCCGTAACCACTATTCATTCTTACATCATTAAATAAATAAAAGTTTTAATTCTACCCAAAATCTGGGTTCTACAGTCTCCCCTCCTTAAAAGGATTCCGTCCCGGAATCAGTTTTAAAACAAATTGGGGTACTTTTCTTGCATTGTGCTTTCAAGTTCCCAGGTTAATTCTTCTACATTGTGGTTTTGCCACAAAACTCTGACTAGCTGAATGACCTTGTTTCGGAGAATTTGTTCTTTCCGGTCTATGATTTCCACAGGTTGCTCTATATAGGTCAAATCTGGTTGCATGTCCACTTGCTCATACTCTACAATGTGCTTGGCATCGAGATTATACTTCCTCAGCATCGAAACATGGAACACATTATGTACCTGCTGTAGATTCGGGGGCAATGCCAGTTCATAAGCTAGTTCCCAATCCATCTTAAGATCTCAAATGGTCCAATGTATCTGGGTCTCAGCTTTCCTTTCTTTCCAAATCTCATTAAACCTTTCCAAGGTGACACCTTTAAGAACACTAGATCTCCCACTTCGTATTCTTTGCCTTTCCGAGCTAAGTCGGCATATTTCTTTTGTCGATCCTGGGCTGCTACCAACCGTCCTCTGATTAGATCTACTGCATCTTTGGTTCGTTGACCACTTCGGGCCCAAGCATCTTTCACTCTCCAACTTCATCCCAATACAAGGGAGATCGACATTTCCTTCTATAAAGGGCCTCATAAGGTGGCATTCCTATACTTGAATGAAAACTGTTATTGTAGGAAAACTCAATCAATGGCAAGTGATCATCCCAATTTCCTTTAAAATCTATAGCACCGACTCTCAACATATCCTCTAGTGTTTGGATGGTCCTTTCACTTTGCCCATCTGTCTAGGGGTGGTAGGCTATGCTCATGTTCAGCTGGGTCCCTATACATTCTTAAAAACTTCTCCAAAACCTGGAGTTAAATCTAGGATCTCGATCAGATACTATTGCGACTGGGACTCCATGTCGCGCCACTTTCCTTTTTAAGTAGATATTCACTAGTATGTTGACCGTGTACCTTTCATTGATCGGGAGAAAGTGAGCTGACTTCATCAGTCGATCTACAATTACCCATATGGCTTCATGATTAGCCTTGGTCCTTGGTAAACCTACTACGAAATCCATGGCTATGTGTTCCCATTTCCATTCTGGAATCTCTAAGGGGTGTAGAAGTCCGCTGGGCTTCTGGTGCTCTGCTTTCACTCGCTGGCAGGTCAAGCATCTGCTTACCCACTCTACTACGTCCTTTTTCATATTGGGCCACCAGTAATACTCCTTTAAATCCCTATACATCTTGGTGCTGCCGGGGTGCACCAAGTATCTTGAGTTGTGTGCCTCGTATAAAATCTCATCCTTGAGTTCCTGAACATTTGGGATCCATATCCTGTACGTGTACCTCATGATCCCTTCCTTGTCTCTTTCACACTTAATTTCTTCCTCGGTCATTATCTCTTCCGTGGAGTTCTCTTCTTCCTCCATTATCCGTTCATGACAAAGTCTAATCTTTTCTAACAATGGAGGTTGGATTCTAATTTCCATCAACTTTTCCTCGCCCCCTTCGGGTAGTTTAATCTCAATTTCCAACTTCTCAAAATCTTTCACTAACTCTTCCTCTAAAGTTATCATCTTGAGCTTCTCTTCACTACTAAGGGCATCAGCCACCACATTGGCTTTGCCCGGGTGATAACGAATCTCACAATCGTAATCCTTGATTAACTCTAGCCATCTCCTCTGGTGCATGTTAAGCTCCTTCTGAATGAAAATGTACTTGAGGATCTTATGGTCAGTGTAAATCTCGCACTTTTCCCCAAACAAGTAATTTCTCCAAATCTTTAAAGCGAAGACTATGGCTGTTAGTTCTAGATCATGCGTGGGATATCTGACTTCATAATCCTTCAATTGCCTAGACGCATATGCTATTACCTTGCCGTGCTGCATAAGCACGCATCCCAATCCTTTATGCGAAGCATCACTATAGATCACGAAATCTCCTTTTCCATCAGGTAATGCCAACACTGGGGCCGTCACCAACCTCTTCTTTAGCTCTTGGAAACTCTTCTCGCATTTTTCAGTCCATTCAAATTTCTCAGTTTTACGGGTAAGTCGAGTTAATGGAGCTGCGATTTTCGCAAAATCTTGGACAAATCTTCTGTAATATCCGGCTAGTCCGATGAAACTCCTCACCTCGGTTGGAGTAGTTGGCCATTCCCAAACTGCTTCTATCTTGGAGGGGTCAACCAATACTCCTTCTTTATTGATCACGTGCCCTAAGAATTGCACTTCGTTTTTCCAGAACTCACACTTTAAGAATTTGGCATATAACTGCTCCTTCCTGAGTATTTCTAAAGTTATCCTCAAATGTTCCGCGTGTTCTGCCTCTGTATTTGAGTAGATGAGAATATCATTGATGAAGACTATCACGAATTTTTCCAAATATTCTTTGAACACTCTATTCATTAAGTCCATGAAAGCTGTTGGGGCGTTGGTCAATCCAAATGACATCATCAAGAACTCATAATTCCCATATCGGGTACGGAATGCAGTCTTCGGAATATCTTCAGGTTTAATCTTCAATTGGTGATATCCCGTTCTCAGGTCAATCTTAGAGAAGTATTCAGCGCCTCTTAGCTTTTCAAACAAATCAACTATCCTGGGTAGTGGATATTTATTCTTTATGGTTAGCTTGTTCAACTCTCTGTAGTCGATGCATAACCTCATACTCCCGTCCTTTTTCTTAACGAACAACACTGTTGCGCCCCAAGCTGACACACTGGGCCTTATCATACCCTTATCCAACAATTCCTGTAACTGTTTAGCTAGCTCTTTCAATTCTACTGGGGATAATCGGTACGGGGCCTTCGAAACCGGCGCCGCCCCGGGGCTAACTCGATGGCAAACTCAATTACCCTATCAGGTGGTAGTCCGGGAAGATCTTGTGGAAACACATCCTCGAACTCATTAACTACCAGAATGTCCTGCAATCTTGGCGCTTCCTTCTGAGTGTCTATACCGTAAGCTAAATAAGCCTCGTTCCCTTTTCGTAACAATCTCTTGGTTTGCGCCATGGTCAGAATTTTCTGGGTCTGTCGCATCCCTTTAAACAATATTTCTTTCTTCCCTGGGGTTTTCAACTTAACCTTTTTCCCTTTACAATCTATCTGCGCATTATTGCGAGACAACCAATCCATTCCCAAAATGACATCAAATTTGCCTAGCTTAAAAGGAATTAAATCAACATAGAAGGATCGTCCTCCTATTTCTATTTTACAATCGGGGTGAATTTGATTAATCGGTACGACTTCCTGATTAGCTATCTTTACTTGTAAGGAATCCCTTCGTTGCTGGGTTTTAAGTTTCAGTTTATGCGCAAAATCTCTAGATATAAAAGACTTAGTTGCTCCCGAATCAAATAAGACATTTGCACTGATTGAATTGAGAGAAAATGTACCTACTATCACATCCGTGTCCCTCACGGCATCTTGTACTGACATATTAAAAGTCCTGGCAGTTGGGGGTCTATTGGAGGCAACCTTGCTCGCCCCTGATGCCACGGGTTTGTTCCTTGGGCACTCCTTCCTCATGTGCCCTTGCTGTCCGCACTGGAAACAAGTGGTGCTATTAGGGATGTTCGTGGTGCAAGAGGTAGCATAGTGCCCAGCTCACCCGCACTTATAGCTGTTTATCTGCTTTTGGTTGCACACATCGGAATGCTTCCTCCCACAGGTTGTACATAATGGTAAGAGGGGTCTAGACTGATGGGAACGGGACACTCCTGCTTGCTGGCCGCCCTGGCTCACTGTTGTGCTCATAGATGGCTTAAACCCTTCCCTTCTCCCAGGTAGGGAAATGGTTCCTCTGTTAAACTTGGTTGGGGGTTTTCCGCCAGTGGACCCTCCGCCCATGCTGGCATACTTTCTCTTTATTCCCCCTTTTTCTCTTTCTCTCTACATCTGATCACTTCCAGCTTCCACGATGGTTGCCTTCTGCACCAAGGTGGCATATCCGTAATTTCTAAAACCGCCACTCTATTTTGGATCCACTGTTTTAACCCTTATTGAAACCTGTTAGCTTTCTTTTTTTCGGTATCCACAAATTTCGGCACAAACCTCGACAGCTCAGTAAACTTGGCCTCATAGTCAGCCACTGACATATTGTTCTGTTTAAGTTCTAAAAAAGTTCCATTTGAGTTTTCATGAACTTCAAAAAGTACTTCTCCAGAAATAACTATTTAAACCTCTCCCAGGTTACGATAACATCAATCTCCATGTTCTTTTTGGCCTCCCACCAATAATTGGCCTCTCCCTTTAGTAGGTAAGTAGCAAAAACAGTCTTCTGAGCCTCATTGTACTCAGAATTTCGAAAGATTTTTCCATTTCCTTAATCCAGGCCCTTGCCTCAACGGGATTAGCCGATCCGTGGAACTCTGGGGGCTTAAGGGACTTAAAGGCCCTGAAGGAATTTTCCATTGAAGTGTTGTTTCCTGGTTGTGGTTGGGGGTATTGGTTCAGATTCTGCCTAAGTAGATCCAAAAACTGGCCCGTGGGGTCCCCGCCCTGGTTCTCCCCTTCATGCTCCACTTCAGTTTCTCCACCCTCCATTTCCTCCTCAAAGTCTTCAGAGTACATGGGTTCATCCTCTGCTCCATACTGGGAATATTCTTGCTCATTATAGTCCTGATCTTGCTCTTCATTATATTCATGGCTTTCCTCATGTTGGTTGTGACTCTCTTGGTCAGTAGATTCACGGGGGTTAGCCCCAGTGCACATTCGTCTTGGAGGCATTTTACTGAAAATTTGGACAATTATATATTAGGTTCACTTACTTGTTTTAAAGGATTTTTTCCTCGCATAATTCGTTACATGATTGGATTTAGGATCCCACAGTTCTATATCTCATGGCAACTTAATCGAAAGCAGTACATATGCTAATAAACTCGTGATTGCATCCCAACAAAATTGAAATAACTAAAAGGGAAACAAATATATACCAGGTACCGAAAAGGTACAACATCTGAGTTACAACGATAGTTTAAAGTACAACCATCCTAACAACGACAACAAGTCAAAAGTGAAATATGCTGTCTATCTGTCTAGTCTGCAAAAAGGGAAAATAAGTACAATGAAACCATCCCTACAAAAGCCGGCACTACAACGTCCGTACATGACTAGACAACTAGACTACTGCATCACTACATCTGAAATCAGCCGCCACGACGAAACATCATCTGAACCCTCCTCATGGCGATGCGAAAAATCTCCTCGGCGTCTGCTCTGTCCACCATACCATGCCCATCAGTAGGTAACTGTCGCACCCTCACCCGAGCCCTCAGCTCGATGCGGGTCACAGCCCTATACCCAGCCCGATCACTGATAGTCCTCCGGCCCTGTAACCTCATCCGGGCGGCTCTCTCCTCTGCTAGCTCTCTCCTAGACTTTGCCAATCTGGCATCCGCCACTGACAACTCTCTATAAATCCCGTTCACAATCAAGTTGTGAACGCATAGTGGGACTCCCCCTATCGGAACATGGGGTGGGGTGGATGGCTCAGCTGGAGCTGCAGTCTCTATCTGCTGGGGCTCTGGGTTAGGCTTCCCAAACTCATCGAAAAATGGACTCACCGATAGTGGTGGTGGGGTAGGGGCTCTCTCAACAGAGAGGGGTGGCACTAGTAGTCCAGAACTCCCTACAGCATCATCCACTGGATCATGCTCATCTACAGCCTGTCCAACAACCGCAGCCATGACCAGCTCAGTGGTCATATCACTGTCCTCCTACATGGTCCTAATCTCAGATTCAACACAAAAATCCTCATCCTCAGCAACTAACTCAGCATCGTGCCCTGTTTGGACCCCCTCCGGGTCCTCCTCCCCCTCAGACTCAATAACATCAGTGTCAGCATCAACCTGGACCTTCTCAGGGTCCTCCTCCTCAGACTCAATAGCTTCAGTATCAGCATCAACCTGGACCTCCTCAGGGTCAGTATCCTCATCAGGCAAGTGCTCATAATACGGGTCCCTAGTCCGGAACATGTCCTCATCATGTTGTCTCGTAGCTGCCTCCTGGGCAGACAAGTCGCTCGCCTACACAAGACGAACTATGTTACTATCATGATACTTAAAAAGTTCCCGTAAGGGTTTTAGGTGAACCTGGAAAGGGTTCTTATTATATTAGTGAATTTATTATTATATAACGTCGCATCATCTCTTGGGATATATAACTCTCGCTCTGATACCATCTCTGTAACACCCCTAGATCCGGGGTCAGGGATCGGGTCGTTACGGTCTTATAACTCATACATAATACTTGACTTGAGTCCAAAATCAATAAGTAGCATGTCGTGACCCCACAATAATATCCACTCACACACACACAGTTATAGTCCCAGAGATGAAATTAAAATAAGTCTTACATAAAGGGGTTTACGAATAAAAATTATTACAAGCCAAAAGGATAACATCATAAGTTTAAAAGTTTTGCCGTTGATTACATTAATTATACATATAGTTAAACAGGAAGCAAAAGCTGTTTATCTATGTTACCTCAGCAATGGCAGCTAGCATATCAGCGGGGAGTCTAGTGGGTCGGGTAACCCGCTTGCACCGAGTGCGCCTGACGCGAGCCATCTGTCCTAGCTGTTGTTTTGACATAATAAATTAGCAAGGGTGAGCAATAGCCCACCAACAACAATATAACTGAATAGTGATGATATATATATATAGCAGTTCAAACAACTTTGAAACCATATGCCATTCCTTAGCGAAGATAATACCAGTATAAGGTAAATGATGAAGTTACAAGTAACTCAAAACATATATATTCCAATTATGAATACTTTTCCAATACTGCCAACAATTATAATGTTGCAGAAAATAAATGAATCTAGATGATTGAACTTATGCTGGAGTATTCACCGCGCCCGCTGTTCCAATCCTTACGATGATCAGTCGTAGATTGTACAGCTCAATTTAGATTTACTACCGGTAGAAGGAAGAGCTGGCGGATTTACTTGTCTACCGCCCTGTTAGATCTCCCCGGCCAACGGTTGGGCCAATAGGATGGACCGGCGCTACTCGGCCTCTTACACGACTCCAAGTTCGAAAAGAAATTCATGACTCTGAACTCAATGTTCGTCCCCCTTTCCCCAAGTATAATACTTGTTGATAAGACTACACAAAGTAGTCTTACCTAGATGGAAAGGAAAATTCAACATTTTATCTCCCAAGCTGCTGCTTGTTAGAGGATACCATCTTGTTCCAGTAATCTTACCCCTCGAATGATGAGAGGGTACACAGATGCAATAGATAGCAATTCTAGTTGCGAGTGAAAAGAATACTTTTCGAAAGATTTATGACCGGGAAGTCAACAAGATAAATAACATTTTTCAAGTAAGGTTCTCTTATTATTTGGAAGATAGATTCGAAGGAAGAACGACATTTTGAGAACCTTTCTGGATATTATATTAATAATAAACCGATTCCAAAGTAATTTTATAATAATCGAAGGTCAATGACAATATATGAAGTCATTTCAGAGTGTTAGATAAATATTCAGAGAATATTTATTACATCCGAAATAATTACAGAAGGCTTATGATTGCGAACGAATATTTAAATCGAAGTATTTCTTAGAATACTTCTTGAATAAATAAAGAGAAAATATTTATTTAATAATTAAATATTTAAATTAATATTAAAAATAATATTCATTCAAGTAATAAGACTCGAAAGGAATATTGAAATAATATTCGATAAATAAATGGAACATCAGATGAATATTTAAAATAATATTCATTAAGTAAATAGGAACTTAAATGAATATTCACAAAGTAATATTCATCCAATGAATAATATTCTAAATGAATATCAAAATAGTATTCATTTAGTAATCCAAGCTTTAAAAGAATATTCGAAATAATATTCGATAAATGAATCGACGTTAAATGAATATTGAAAAATAATATTCATTGGATAGATAACGTTCAAATAATTATTCGAAGTAATGATCGTTAATTAAATAATCTCGGATGAATATTCAAAGTGATATTCGTCAACCAAATAATGGAAATTATTTGCTTAAATATTTCCCTCGAAAGTAATTACGATGTATCAAGAAGTACTGACTCTCGGTCTATACTCAACGAATACGATATATATGCCCTTCTCAAAAGGACTTATCAACAACCGGCTTATAACTGATTATTCGATATCTAGCTTATAAACCAACAATAATTCAAGGAACAGGTATCACAATATATCTTGAAAGTAGGCATGCATGCTATGGCATATGAAACACAAAATCGAATCACATATATATATTCATAACAACAGCCTTTGAAAGGATTTAGAACTTTCCTAGTAATCGAGTACGAGTAGGGGTAGTGGTAGGATGTCCCGGGTCAGCTCGGTGATCTATAAATAATCAAAAGATTCGAGATTAATCACTTAACATTTTTTTTTAAAAGGTTAAGTGTCAACTTAAATCGAAACATGTTTTCGAATTATCTCGTTATACCCCTTTTAGTGTAACTCTTTTTATTACCGATACGATCCGACATTTGTTCGTCATTAAGACATGTCATCATACTCACACTTAGTGCATACTTAAGTTGTATAAGTTCTAAAGTCGATCGATTACGAACCAAGATTATACCTCGAGTTTTATCGCTCGTTTTCTAAGTTATAACCAAAGTTAAACTTTTAAGGGGTTCGTTCGCGTTTAACCTTGATTCAAACATTTTTATAAAATCGAAAAACGATCCGATTCACATGATGTTTTCTCTCACACCTTCCTTTTTACCTCTATTATTTAATTACCAATATTTTCCACTGACTTACGTATATTACGAGGGTTCAATTTCAGTTACTAATTCTCGTTTATAGTTTCGAACTACTTTTAGTATACCGGCCATAACTCCTAAACCGTAAGTTTGTTTCATACGTTCTTTATATCAAAACGAAGCTTGGAACATTATCTATAT
Organism: Saposhnikovia divaricata; assembly: GCA_036435485.1. Classification (NCBI taxonomy): domain Eukaryota; kingdom Viridiplantae; phylum Streptophyta; class Magnoliopsida; order Apiales; family Apiaceae; genus Saposhnikovia; species Saposhnikovia divaricata. Next base: position 126,881,239 of record CM071594.1, on the reverse strand, counting down.
TATCATAGCAGATTACGAAGCTAGGCAGTGAGTTACATCTACTGTCCAATTTGTTTTTCTTAAGGTTAACGAAATTTCGGCATTACGACAGCTATAAATCGAATATTTACCAATTCCAAACCTTCCCCTAATCATAGTATCCACTCCAAACAACATATACATGATTTATAAACATGAACTAAGGCCAAGCAATGCCTTTCCGTTCATCTAACTATTTTTAACATTTATCAAGATCCAATCATAATCATGCTTATAACCCATTAACAACATAACTACCTTAGATCACTCAAGAACATGCATAAAACTCAAAGTAGATCTAGGGTTTCAAGGGCTTTATACCTTCTTGAGAATGTGTACTAGCCTCACAAAGCCTTGTATGGTCCTTAGGAGTGCTTAAGCTTGCTAGAACAATCAAAAGAAACATGAAAATCAAAGGTTAGTTCATAAGAACACTATTGACCCTCCTCTTTGGTGATTTATTTGAAAATGGAAAAAGATGAGTTTGAAGCTAAGATTTTGAGGAGATCATTTTTATGATATGTAAGACTCACCTTAAAAATTACAAGACCAAACATTGGTTTAAAGTTGGATTTTTGTTTTGGAATTAGCCAAAAGGCCGAATGGTATGTTCAAGAGAGAGTTTGGTGTTTTTTGCTTTGTTGTTTTGATCAATAATGCATAAAGTGAAGTCTTGAATAATATCTCATCTTATGTTCACTTTATTAAAGTGATGATGCATGCAATGATGTGTTTTGGCAAGACAAGTGTTGTGTTATGGATGGTTACAAGCTAACTAAGTGGTTTGTTTTCTAAGTTCTAGTTTCCTTGCTAAGTATCCTAGTTACTTGAGTCCACTTGGTTGCTAGATCTTGTCTAGTAGCTTATGAATGACTCTTGCTTCCTCTACTTGTTTCTTTTGTCTGGTTATTGCTCGTTTCGATTGATCGTTCGTAGGAATATCTCACGGATTTCTAATTAGGGTTTACCGGAAATCTTCTTAATATTAATACTATCATTCTTCCTCTTTCTTACTAACTTTCGAATTGATATTCCTTAAATCCCTTCGTTAAATCCTTAAGACTATCAGTGTCCAGGGAATTCTCGGAGAAAATAAAAGTGCGGTTTTTCAGAATCCGACAGCTTTTACATACACTTATTTTCCCCCTGGATCACTAATACGAACTCGGAAATCCGTTCCGAATACTTCTATATAGTATCATCTCATAATATTATCATTTCCACCATAAACACTATTCATTATTTATTCTTATTTTATTCCCTATATTTATGACAATGTCCTTGTTCTTTCTCGGGTGTTCCTTAACCCTTTCACGGAACCACTGGACTAATCGTTATCGATCTGGATGACATGAGAATATTCTCCTACTTGGAATTGCCATATCTTATTCCCCTAGGAGATAGATTATTCTTACCTAAGTTGTCAACCATTAGCATTCTTCAAGACATATAAAGATTTAAATCTAATTCCATTCATTCATTCAGAAGATCAACTTTTACATCGTAGCCGTAACCACTATTCATTCTTACATCATTAAATAAATAAAAGTTTTAATTCTACCCAAAATCTGGGTTCTTACAGTAAATGGACGTTCGCCTACAAATAGATGTTAGTCCAACAGGTTAACATACCACGATAAAGAAAACTATAAAGAAAAAGGAAGAGAAAAGAGATTTGCCGAAGCCAAGGCCTGTGCGCCCAGAGGCTCAACCTCCTCCATGCTGCCTCCCGATATAAAATCCTTGTAGTCGCAAGGAGTAATGGAGTTGAGGGACCAGTCCATAGAATGCTTGGTGGATCCCACCACAGAATCCTGCTTCCTAAAGCCCCAAGGGGCCCTAAACACTGCAGACTGGATATTTACTTGCTGTGGCCCCCCTTCCAAGTCGATAGCAGCCAAATCTTGCTTTTGCTCCTTGCGGGGATGTAAGAATAAAGGCTCAGTAGGTTTACCCCTAGGGTCTAAGACCCTCTTTGCCCTCCTCATATGGGCAGTCTCGTCATCATCAGAATCGGTAGCATGCATTATCTTCTTCGCAACTGCACAAATAGAAAAGGAAAGCATTTGTATAAAAAAAGGCCGACGACCCTTAAAGATTCCATATTGATGAGGTCTTAGCAAAGAGTCTGCCCGTTATCCTTGATAAGGGAGTCATAAGCGACCTGCTCCTCCGGGCTTAAGACAATTTTGTTTGGGCTGCCATCAGCCACCTTCCCGAAAGTCTTTCTGAAGAGGGTGCCCCATTGACCCCCTTCCTAAACCAAATACATAAATTCTTTCTTCCACTTGGGGTTGTTCTCAATCACAAAATGACCGTTGAAGATATGAAGAATTTTGGGGCGTTATCTAATGTAGACCCACCCCTACTGGTTTAAAGAGTTACTGTAAATTTGAAAAATCTTCCTTAATAGTGGGACAGAAAGAGGAAAATTATTCTTAAGGCATGGTACCATAAAGCAAAGGATGGAGTGCCATGCATTTGGTGTGTAATTGGCATGCTAACCTGTACATCAGCTAAGAGGCGGGGAATAAACTCTGAAAGGGAAACCTAAGCCCAGCTAAAAGGGCATTTCTAAAAATACAAAGCCCATTGGGCCTCCAATGGCAAGGCCTGTCTCCAGGCCCAGCCTTAACAAGCTTAAAAGGGGGTTTAACATTATAGGTTTTGTTATAATTTTTAATGACATCCTCCTCATGGAATTTATTACAACAATCATAAGCATTTAATTCAACTAGAGAAGGGTATTCATCCCCACGAAGATTAATCATTTCAGTTAAGCTCATATAAGGGGAACGGATTTCGATATCGTTACCTCTCTTTGAAGTGGAGTTCATCATTGCTAATCATTGAACCACCTTGTCCGCCATTGAAATGCAACCAAAGGAGCCTTGAAGCCTAGAAAATAAAAGGTAAGAGATGAAAATTCAAAGGAAAACCCAGAAATCTTCAAGAAAACCCAGAATCCGGTGAATAACTGTCGAAAAAGATGAGAAAAACCACCGAAAATCGCCTTGATTTAGAAGAAGTTTGAGAGAAATTTAAAAAGAAATTTATAAGTGATTGAGTGAAATGAGAAGTGAAATCTCACTTCACTCTTTTATAGGAACTTTTTAGCTGGTTGACAATTGGTTAAAATTCCTTAAAACTGGTAATAGCAGATAAGGGCCCGTTAAAGGCCCATTGTCCCAATGGGAGGAAGGTTCTAGAATAAACTAGAAAATTCCTTAGAAATGCGAAATTTATTTATAAATTCAACACCAAATAAGGATATGGAAGAGGTTGAGTTAGGCCCAATAGGCCCATTGGGCCCAATAAAATCTAAGAGTAAAAGTAACTATTAGGAATTATGTTGCTCTTGAGGATAAGTACTTGAAAACACCTTGAAAAACATGTGTACAAGAATAAGTTTGTAACTTGTCAACGGATATCCAAGTTATAAGTTTCCGTTGATAAGGCAGCTTATCGGTTGATAAGTCTGCAGCATACCTGTAAGAACCCAGATTTTTGGTAGAACTAAAACTTTTATTATGTAATAGAGTATGAATGAATAATGGTTACTACTACAATGTATTAGTGGTTTAACGAATGAATATTTAACGGATTTGGATTCAAGTGTTTTCATGCCATGAGCAATGCAATTGGTTGACAACTTAGATTAGAATAATCTATCTCCTAGAAAGTAAGATATGTTATTTCAAAAAGGAAGGAAATATTCTCATGTCATCCAAATCGATATCTGGTAGCTCATGTCATCCAAATCGATATCTCTTATAAGTCAAGTGGTTCCGTAAAAGGGTTAAGGAACGCTCGGGAAAGCGCGAGGACATTTTTCTAATTATAAGAATTAAAGAGAAAATAAGCAATGAATAGTGTTTTTGGTGGAAATTGGAATATTATCAGACGACGCTATATAGGAGTATACGGAACGGATTTCTGAGTTTGTATTAATGATCGATAGGAAATATAAGTGTATGTAAACGATATCATATTCAGAAAAATAGCACTTTTATTTTCCCTGAGATTTCCCTAGACACTGAATGATTTAAGGATTTAATATAGAGATCTAAGGAATTTAAATTCAAGAATTATAAAGGAGGATTGAGAATGGTAGTATAAATATTAAGAAGGTTTCCGGTGAAACCCTAACGAGAAATACTTGAGATATTCCTCCGAATGATCAATGAAATTGAGCAATAACTGGACAAAAGAGCAAGCAGAGAGCTAAAATGCATGCATGTGCAAGTAGATATGATCAAAGAACTAAGTAATTACAAGCTAACTAGCAACATTAGAAATCAAACAAATTAGTTAGCTTAATCTTATCGTCCTACCACTAAAACACCAACACATGTCTCTTGAATTGCATCATGGATGAGCAAAGCACTTTAATAAAGCATGCATATGTGATTATGTAGTTAGTTTTGTTGATCTAAGAGATGAGATGTAAATGATGATTAATTGAGATGTTTTGGGCTTGTTGAGATATAGATTATGTATGTAAGTTGTTGGTTTGATTATGGTATGCCGGGTGTGGCTTGGTTTTGATGTAACAAATTTAGAAACGTTCGATTTATAGCCGTCATAATGCCAAAATTTCGTTAAACCTTTAGAAACGTGCATCACAGTAGGTATAAATTTCTGGCCTTGGTGATTATATGACATACCCTTGTAGATCTCGAGTCAAAGATCGTTTTGGCGCAAGAATCGAAGCAAACAGACTTACGGTTTAGGAGTTATGGTCAAAATCGTAAAAGTGGTTCAAAATAGTAAGTGCAAGTTCGTAACTAAAATTTAACCCCCATAATATTACTAATTCATTGGCAAATCTTGATAATTAAATATTAGAGATCATAAGGAAGGTGTGAGAAAAAACCTCATGTCAAACGAATCGTTTTTCGATTTTATAAAAATGTTCGAATCGAGGTTAAGTACAAATGAAACCCATAAAAGAACACTTGGTTATAACTTAGAAAATGGACAATGAATCTGGAGGTATAATCTTTGTTGTTAAACGACCGACCTTAGAACTTATTTGACTTAAGAACTTACCAAGTGTAAGTGTAATGACATGCCTTGATAATGAGCAAGTGTCGGATCATAACGGTGATAAAAAAAGAGTTACACTAGAGGGTGTATAACGAGATAACTCGAAAACGTGTTTTAACCTAAGTAAATTATATACTTAACCTCTCAAAGCGTTAAGTGACTAATCTCGGATATTTGATTATTTATAGATCACCGGACTGACCCGGGGCACACACACTATCCCTACCAGATTACATGGCAAGTTTCCAATACTTTGGAACTGTTGTTGTGATAATATATATGATTGATTGTTGTTATACATATGGCAAAGCATGTATGCCTACTTTCAAATTATATTGTGATACTTGTTCCATGATTTGATGTTGGCTTATAAGTTAGATACGAGATATACTAGTTATAAGCCGAATATTGCTAAGACCCTTAGTGAAGGGCATATGATCTTCCTTCATTAAGTATAGACCGGAAATCGGTATTTTGTAATATAGAGATAGTCATGGAAACCCGGAGGGATTCTAGTTACAGATTATTTGAGGAATGTTATTTATGAACATTATTTATATTTCCATAAGTATTAATTACTTGGAAATTATTCGAGTAATGTTATTTGAGTAAAATCTCAGTCGAGAAATACTATTTGAATATTATTTTTGAATATTCGCTTAAGACTTGATTTATTTAATAAATATTCATTTGAGCTTATTGATTTAGATGAATATTATTTTGGAATATTTATTTGAGTTTATTTATTTAATGAATATTATTTTGAATATTCATTTGAGCCTTATTTCTTTAATGAATATTGTCTTGAATATTCTTTTTTTTTTGCTAAGCTTATAATTATATAGACAAAGAAAAAAGGGGTTAACCCATGCCCAACGACATGCCGAAGGGGAGGACTTCAGAAAAACAAACAAAGAGAGAAAGGAGCAAACTACATCCTAAACTCTATTCCAGCCAATGAGTACAATGAAAAGCACTAGCTATGTTTACAAACCAATTAGAAACAAGTAACCTAGACTTTATATCTATAACAATGCCTTCAAATAATTTTTTTGGGCCAATACAGCCTTTTCCATGCAGCCTTGCATTTCTTTCCCTCCAGATATGATAAGAGAAAACTTGGACTGCAAGTAGAAGCAAGTGTCTGTGGCCAAGGTTTGAGACAGTGCCCCAGGCTGCCAGAAGCTCAATCCAAGAAGAATAATGGTGATTGTAACTACCTATAAGAGAAGCCAGTTTCCGAAGCACATAAGAGCTGTAGCAACAAGTCACGAACAAGTGATTATGGCACTCGGTTCCCCCTGCACATAGGAGGCAGTATTGCGATACATCAATCCCAAATGAAGCTAGCCTACTAAAGGTGTTTATACGGCCGTGACAAACCAGCCACTGATGGTGAGCATATCTCTGTACTCGAAGCCTATGCCAAACGAATTTGTGCCAGGGCACCTCTGGTAGCTTAAATCGGATGGCCTCCCAAATATGTTTCGTGCGAATTTTGCTAATTGGAGTTCCATTCCATAGGATAGAGTCATTACAGTTGAGGTCGAAATGTGGACTATCGAAATCAGCAAGCCATCTTCTTAAGGCATGATTGTGGCGATGCCGTGAATTAGGACTTGGGAGCCTCCACACCCCTGTGCAAATCAACTCATTTACAGTGGCATTACCAGTGGAACAAGCTTGAGAAATAATATTGTCTCTGTTGTGATTAGCTAAGCATCTACCTTGCCACCAAGGATCAAACCATAATGAAATATTCATCCCATCACCAATTCTATAGTGAATAAACTGGGATGCTTCGTGCCTTGCCTTTAGAAGCTTTCTCCAAATCCAAGAGCAATCAGAAGGCTCTTCCATGATCCAGAAGTGCTTCCGTTTCAGAACAGTAGTGTTGACCCAATGTGGCCATAGAGATTTATCCTTCTTGTCTTGAATATTCATTTAAGGTTGATTAAATTATCGGGTATTATTTTGAATATTTATTCGAGGAATTATTTATTTAATGATTATTCCCAAATATTTATTCGAGGGTTACTTTGAGCAATATTTTATATTAAAAATATTCTTTAAATATTTATGAGTTAATAAATATTCTTTGAATAGTTATGTAATTCTTTTAACTAGTTTTAAAATATATTATTTTATTCAAAAATTATCCTCGACCTTCAAATATTATGTAAAATATTTCTGAGTCTTATTATTATTATTATTATTATCAAGGAAGGTTCTCAAAAAGTTCATTCTTCAATCATATCTATTTTCAAAATTATGAGGGAACCTACTTGAGAGCTGTTATTTATTTGTTTGACTTCCCGATCATAAATCTTTTAAAAACTGTTCTTTTCACTCGCAACTTGGTTGCTATTTATCAAGACAAGTGTCTGTGTTACCCCCTCATCGTTTGAAGGGTAAGATTGTTGGAACAAGTCTATATCTATTAACAAGAAACTGCTTGGGAAATATTGGTGAATTTTCCTTTCCAACTAGATACGACTACTTCGTGGAGTCCTATCAACAAGTATTACACTTAGGGAAAGGGGGACGAGCTTTACATTTCAGAGTCATGGATTTACTCGAACTAGGAGTATTTGTGTAAGAGGCTGTGGGATAGTCCATCATTGAAACTTTATGTAAGAGACTGTGGGACAGTCCATCATTGTAAATCGGTGTAAGAGGCTGTGGGACAGTCCATCCTTGAAATAGGTCCGAGTGGTGCCGGCCCCGACTAAGCCCAAAGATGGCTAGGGAGATCCGGCGTATGGTGGTGTCCATATGTTCTTCCTTCTACATGTAGAGAAACAAATTTTGAGATGCACGACCTGCGATTGATCATCGTAAGGTGGTGTCATCCGACGCGACATACTCCAACATTGGTTCATCATCGAAATCTATTTATTTCCTGTAACATGAAGTATCACTCGCGTTGACAAGGTTTGAAAACTATTCAGAACTAAAAGTACTCTAAAATGCCCCGTAACTTCATTGTTTATATTATACTGGCACTATGTTCGTTAATGCATGGCATATGGTTTCAAAAATACTTTGGAATTGTTATATATATTGTTGTTCAGTATACATTATAGTTGGTGGGCTATTGCTCACCATTGCTTTATTTATTATATCACAACAACAGCTAGATCTGATGGCCCGCACAAGGCGTACTCAACGCAATCAGGTGACAACCATTAGAGGGTTACCCGCTGATATCATAGCTATCATTGCTGAGAAGGAAGGTATTGGTAGGCTAATTGTTAGTTCTTGAGTATCCGATGTAATGACAAGTATGACTTATATAAATGGATGGCAAAGAGTATGTAAGTTAAATTGTAATTCTTTCGGGTTGAAATAACTCACACTCGTGATTAATAATATTTGGTAGTTACTCTGATTTCATCTCTAGGACTATAACTGGTGTGTTTTATGTTGTTGTTTTGGGTCACAAGGTTGTAATTTAATTTACGTTGGTTTTGTGGATGGAAATTGAGTCCGTTAACGACCGGATCCCCGACCCCGGATCTGGGCTGTTACAGAAATGGTATTAGAGCGAGAGTTATATATCCCAGAGATGAGGCGATGTTATAACAATAAATTCACTAAGATAATAAGAACTCTTGCCAAGTTCATAGTCGGACTACTTAATGTAGTGCTGACATATAAAGCCCTAATGGGAACTCTTAAGTATCATAATAGTAACTTAGCTTGATATTGTATCGATGAGCAAGGCAACAGACCTTGAGGCTTACGAACAACAGCACGAGGATGGTTTATTATATGACCGACGATCGGCTTGTAGATTCGATAGAGTACCCTACTGAGAACCCGGAGGAGGTTCCAGCTAAGGAGGCGAATCCTATGAAGGATAAGGAGTTTACCCTTTAGGAAATGAGGGCTGCAGCTAGAGAGACTTTAAGAGCTAAGGTATAGTGCTCAGAGAAGTGAGCGTAAAGAACTGAGATATTATTAAAAGAACTAAGGATGCATATTGGATTCGTAGCCGGACTACCGGATGTAGTACCAGCAAGTAAGGCGTATTGGAAGAATTACTTGAGATCTTATATGAGGATAGATAATAATCCTTATAGACCTTCAGATTAATGAGAAAAAAGTTAGAGTGGTACATGATTATCAAAGACATCGATATAGGACGGGGAACAGAGTCTCCAGGTGTAGTTGAGATAAAGGCAGCAAGTGCCATATCATTTTGTGGATGGATTAGTGTGAATATGACAATGGTAATTCGCCATGAGAAGGCAGATTTCCTAGGTTATAACTTATGAAGTCAAATTTAGATTTATGAGGTGGTTTTATTCAGGAAAATGTTCATTATATGAATGGATCAGCTTAGAAAGTAAAGACCTTGGGAAGTGATGGCATGATTGGATAAAGCTATATAAGGAAGTAGTAAGCGAGACGATGATCTCAGAACCTACAAGAGGAAAAGACTGGTGAGTCTATGATAAACTCGTAATAAGACTGTTGTGAGAGACTAAGTATAGGTTTATTTCAACTCAGTGAAATGATGAACCAGAAATATTAGATGCATGTGGTTCAGAGGAATATTAAATTCTTTCTTTTCCTTGAATGGATTATAGTAGTTACATTAAGTTTAATCCAACGATGGATCATAAATGGATAAAGTAATACGATCAGTGGTTAAGAGGTAATGGAGAATGTCTTGAGATGAAACCTGAAAGAGCAAGTGCATGACAAGTTCTCGAAGTATGAATTCTGATAAAATGAAGTCCAGTTATTAGGACATGCGATCGATAGTGAGTAGTGTTGGTTGACCCCGCCGAGTTAAAGGCAGTTTCAATTGGGAAAGGCCAACCACACCAGCAAAGGTGAGAAATTTCATAAAATTTACAAGGTAGTACCAAAGACTTGTGCAGGACTTTACAAAGATTGCAGTCCCGTAACCCGACCTATTTGTAAGACTAAAAAGTTTGGATGAACAGGAAAATGTGAGAAAATCTTCCTGGAGCTAAAGAGGAAATTGGAGGCGACCCAGCGTTGGCGTTGCCTAATGGAAGAAGGAAGACTTTGTAATATATTATGATGCACCTCATATAGGTTTAGGTGGTGTGCTTATGTAGCTCGATAGAGTAATTACGGATGCATTCGGACAACACAGTCCACCAGATTCGGGTGGCCTTGGAAGTGCCAATTTTATGGAACGACTAACTCCGACAGTAGTGTCCCTTCTGAAACTAGTGGTTAGGTAGACTGACATTTGGTAGTATCGACTATTAGGATGTATATGTATCAGGAAGATGTGGCATGTTTCAGTTTGAAACTTTTGATTTCCCTTCTATGGGATGTATATATTTGGTTCCTTCCAGTGGTTAAACTTCCGACTTTATGTCAATCATTCTGTTATTATAACTTCCTACAATTCCACCTGCTTGGATGTTCATAGAACTGTTCTTTAGGTTTCGAAATGGATCCTCTTAGCATTACCAGTGGGTGGATAGATTAACCAAAATTTTCCTGATTCTGGAAAGAAATCCAACAAATTTTGGCAAACCTTGTCTTTCTGATTATTAGAGAACGTTACAGAAGAGAGTAGAAACTGGAGCGAACCCTGTGGATTGGGTAAGGTAGCCGCTATATGGGTTAGTGGACAGGCCCTGATTATTACAACTGATTGAAAAGATAAAATGATTGGGTGGTAAACGGGAAATGTATTTAAGGACCAAAAGTGTTAATCTTATGTAGCACGTGGGATTGATAAGAGAAGTTGAAAAGGTAAAAATAAAGGAGAGGTGATCGGAGACGGTATCGAGAAATCGATTGAGACTTATATGGAGTAAAATTTTGAAAAGATCAGAAGGTATCGAGGAAGAGGGATGAACGAAGAGTGTTAGTGCTCAAGTTGAGTGACTATGCTACTCTGGTACCTAAGATTGCTGTGTAAAGGAAAGCAGGGAACAAACACAAAAATAAAAAGTTTAAGAGTGCACGGGAAAAAGTATGTTGATAAGTGTGACCTATCCCAAATAAATTATCTTCGCTATGGACAAAGGAGGCACTATGCCGGCAATTGCTAGAAAAGTAATGTCATTAGTTAACCCTAAACTCACATACTGTAGCGCGACCATTTGGGGCCATGTGGCAAAGAATTATAAAGTGACTAGACCAGCAATGTAAGGACAAAGCAGGGTGCTTCTAACCAAGCGCCAACCGCGAGAACTTTGGATATAAAGTGAAGTGATTAAGGTGTATATGATTGACCAGCTTATGAGCTAGAAAGAGAAATAAAGTGAATTGAGATACATGACGATGGGATTTCACACCAATGGAGGTTTATTATGAGTGTCAGAGATGGTGTTGTATGATGCATAAATGTTATTTGAAACAGAATATCCTCAAGAAGAGTAATAAGTATTAAGAGATTCACGTTGAACTCGACCAATATCTTCCAGAACATCCGTGCTACCATTATCAAGTTCTGTAAGAAGAGCGGATACACATATGTTGTCTTTTGGAAGGTCATGTAGACTGACGTTAATTCGAAAGAAAAGGCTAGCATTAAGCAACCTATAGATTATCAAGATGAGAACGATTGAAAAGAGACCATTATTAAGGATATGCGATCTGATTGTTAATTAAAGGATGTAAGTATTTTTAAAATTAGAATTGAGGATAGAATATCCATAAATTAAGACGAACCCTGGGGACGCAAAAAGGATGGCATTACCCCTAATGAAGACATTGTGAATTCAGATGATATAAGTTGGATTGACCAAGGCAACAATAACCTTTAAGGATTCATTGGAATGAGTTTCGGACGGTACATAAACAGAATTGTTATAGGATTGATTAGTGATATTTTAATATACCCTGTACCTAGAAAATACAGGAGGAATGATGAAGATGGCCTAAGAGATTTTACAAAGAGAGAGTCAATATCCTAAGTTTCAAAAATGGAATTTTGGTAAGGAATGTATGACACAATAATAATAATAATAATAATAATAATGCCAGGTGAGGCATGTGTGAGATCATGAGGAGGTATGGATTAAACCAAATAAAGGTTGAGATTATCCTAAAACAAGAAAGAACTAAGAGAAGAAATATCCTAGGTATGATTAGGAGTAACCGTGATAAAGTTCACATGGAAAGGTGAAAGCAATGACTTATGGAAAAAGACTGATAAATATTTTTCCCCTTCAGCAGATCTTAAGGGAGAATGCTTTCACCCAATAGTGATGGGAATGAGGTAGAAAAATTTGAGTTGGAACAGATCCTGAGAACATTGATTACAAGAAATTATTATTATCAGGAAAGGCCAATAAGATGGCCGACACTTTAAGTATAGAGGAGTAATTATAAATGCTCATACCGAAGAAACACAATGATATTTGGAAGGACCTTGAAGGTCATACTGGAGTGGAGGAATTTACATTCCTTCTGATGATTGTGTAAGAATCGACTGTAATAATAGTTTAAGTAAAGATTCGATTCCCGATATCGTCTTAAGCTAATTTCATACTTTAGAAGGTCCCACTTTGAGGTAAACCCGGACCATGATACAAAATTTGCTAAGTAAACCGTTAAGTTTCCAGTCTTCTACTGAGGATTTATGATTAATAATTTCATCAACCTGTCATAGCTGCGATGCTTGAAGCTCTTCTGTAATTTTATTGGCTTCATTAATATCTACATCAAGTTCAGGAAGTATTCCTTATGGATAAGGAATAGTGATTATTTTTTCTTCCTAGAGAATTTTGATCTGACAATTATGAACCCGTATGATTAGCTAGTAAAGCTCTACGTAAACGACAAACGATGGTGATTCAACAATGAACTACATTAATATAGTGGTGATTCATTTGAGAAATTAAGTGATAACGACTGTGGAGGTGTCGGAATGAAAAACAGAAATAGATTGTATTGGATCCAAGTTATAGAAATCGTCAAGGTTTACTTAGGATGGTTTAATTTCGGAAAGACGTGAGGTTTGAGATAAATGATAATGCTATAATGGTTCGTAAAGAGATTATAGTCGAAATAGAAACAAGGTGACTTATGAAAGGAACGTAGGGTTGAGGACATAAATAGAAACTGTGATGCTTATTAAGTAAAGGTGATGGGATACCAATAAGGAGGTGCCAAGTACAAAGGATGTCTCAATAACGAGATGACGGTAGGGATAAATAATAGAAGAGAATAAGAATTAGATAATAAGAGGGATGTGATTGATTAAGAAAAGACTAGGAAAGTAATTATGGAGTGTGAAGCAAGGAATGTTATGAATATATTGACGAATGGACTTTCTAACGAATTCTCAGGATAACAACCTGATAGTGTTAGTATTATGAATATGAAAAATCTAGTAGCGTGGCATGGAATGTCAATAACAATGATGTCAAGCGAGAAATCTAAGATTTAACCTGAGAGGTTGAAGGATTTCCAAAAGTGAGTGTTGCTAAGATTGAACAAGAGTATAGGTCCATAGAATGATTGACGGAGCAGTGAGGACATGTCGACACGTGAGATTACGATAAAGTAGTATTTGATACGAATACGATTATTTTTCTTCTCTGATGAACCTCTATAGTTCAGAGGTCAATTCTATGTATGATATTTTACAATCATGAAAATTATCTGTAATTCTTTGAAATTCTTTTCTTTTCTTCTCATTTATTAATCTTCCTTATGAATTGAGAAGAACAACCCTTTAAGGAGGGGAGGTACTGCTACGTGACTATCTGTCTGTGTGATAGAGGTCTAAGTGGAATACCATAATTTGTTTAATTGCTTGTCAAGTACTAAAGGCTGGCCCCCTTCTGTACTAACTATGCAATATAACAAATGTTCATTGATCATAGTGATCTCTCAATAAATCTTTCCACTTCTCTGTATTGATCGAGATTGCGAAGATTAAAGCAATCAAGAAATGCATAGCGCGAGTAAGGTTATCTCCGAATTTGTAGCGCGATAGTGATACCAAATTCACTGCAAATACTAATAAGGATAATACTATATGACTGAGTAAGAGCATAACCCGGATAGTGTGTTGTACGAAAAGTAGCAAAGTTGATGGAAAAAGGATAAAGTGTGTATTGTAGCACCAGTAGATGTGCTGAGAAAGGATTGGAATGTTTAATGATCAACCGGGGAACTGGAAAGCAAAATGACAAACAAGTACCCAATTATTTCCTTCCTGATTCCGGGACGGAATCCTTTTAAGGGGGGAGACTGTAAGAACCCAGATTTTTGGTAGAACTAAAACTTTTATTATGTAATAGAGTATGAATGAATAATGGTTACGACTACAATGTATCAGTGGTTTAACGAATGAATATTTAACGGATTTGGATTCAAGTGTTTTTAAGCCACGACCAATGCAATTGGTTGACAACTTAGATTAGAATAATCTATCTCCTAGAAAGTAAGATAGGGTATTTTAAAAAGGAAGGAAATATTCTCATGTCATCCAAATCGATATCTGGTAGCTCATGTCATCCAAATCGATATTTGTTATAAGTCCAGTGGTTCCGTAAAAGGGTTAAGGAACGCTTGGGAAAGCGTGAGGACAATTTTCTAATTATAAGAATTAAAGAGAAAATAAGAAATGAATAGTTTTTTGGTGGAAATTGGAATATTATCAGACGACGCTATAAAGGAGTATTCGGAACGGATTTCTGAGTTCGTATTAATGACCGATAGGCAATATAAGTGTATGTAAACGATATCAGATTCAAAAAAATAGCACTTTTATTTTTCCCGAGATTTTCCTAGACACTGAATGATTTAAGGATTTAATATAAAGATTTAAGGAATTTAAATTCAAGATTTATAAAGGAGGATTGAGAATGGTAGTATAAATATTAAGAAGGATTCCGGTAAAACCCTAAAGAGAAATACTTGAGATATTCCTCCGAACGATCAATGAAATTGAGCAATAACCGGACAAAAGAGCAAGCAGAGAGCTAAGATGCATGCATGTGTAAGTGGATATGATCAAGGAACTAAGTAGTTACAAGCTAACTAGCAACATTAGCAATCAAACCAATTAGTTAGCTTAATCTTATCATCCTACCACTAAAACATCAACACATGTCTCTTGAATTGCATCATGGATGATCAAATCACTTTAATATAGTATCTTTAGGATAGATATTATCAAAATAATGCAATTAGACAAGGATGAGAGCAAAGAAAGGCAAAACAAATCCATTTCTCTCTTCATGGAGCCCTCGGCCTTCTCTTAAATTCCAAAACCAAAACCAAGATTCCAACCATTGTTTGATCTCCAAATTTTTATGGTAAGTACTAAATTTCATATCATAGTTATCCGCAAAATTTGAGCCTTAGATTCCACTTCTTTCATATTTAAATAAATCATCAAAGTGGAGGATGAATAGTAACTTTTAAGATCTAACTTTAGTTTTCTTGTTTCTTTGAATGATCCAAGCTATCCTAAGGTTATATAAGGGCTATACAAGGTTTGTTAAGGTCATACACACTCCAAAGAAGGTAATCATCTCAAGAAACCCTAGAACTTATGTTAAGTTTTTGATGATCTTGGATGATATATGATGATGATGTTGGTATAAGCATGTATAAGTGATTATGTAGTTAGTTTTGTTGATCTAAGAGATGAGATGTAAATGATGATTATGTGAGATGTTATTGGGCTTGTTGAGATATATATTATGTATGTAATTTGTTGGTTTGATTATGGTATGCCCGGTGTGGCTTGGTTGTGATGTAACAAATTTAGAAACGTTCGATTTATAGCCGTCGTAATGCCGAAATTTCGTTAAACCTTTAAAAACTTGCATCACAGTAGGTATAATTTTCTGGCCTTGGTGATTATATGACATACCCTTGTAGATCTCGAGTCATAGATCGTTTTGGCACAAGAATCGAAGCAAACGGACTTACGGTTTAGGAGTTATGGTCAAAATCATAAAAGTGGTTCGAAACTGTAAGTGCGAGTTCTTAACTGAAATTGAACCCCCATAATATTACTAATTCAGTGGCGAATCTTGATAATTAAATATTAGAGATCATAAGGAAGGTTTGAGAAAAAAACCTCATATCAAAAGAATCTTTTTTCGATTTTTTAAAAATGTTCGAATCGAGGTTAAGTACGAATGAAACCCTTAAAAGAACACTTGGTCATAATTTAGAAAACGGACAATGAATCTCGAGGTATAATCTTTGTTTGTAAACGACCGACCTTAGAACTTATACGACTCAAAAACTTACCAAGTGTAAGTGTAATGACATGCCTTGATAATGAGCAAGTATCGGATCATAACGGTGATAAAAAAAGAGTTACACTAGAGGGTGTATAACGAGATAACTCGAAAACGTGTTTTAACCTAAGTAAAGTATATACTTAACCTCTCAAAGCGGTAAGTGACTAATCTCGGATATTTGATTATTTATAGATCACCGGACTGACCCAGGGCACACTATCCCTACCAGATTACCAGGCAAGTATCCAATACTTTGGAACTGTTGTTATGATAATATATATGATTGATTGTTGTTATACATATGCCATAGCATGCATGCCTACTTTCAAATTATATTGTGATACTTGTTCCATGATTTGATGTTGGCTTATAAGTTAGATACGAGATATACTAGTTATAAGCCGGATATTACTAAGACCCTTAGTGAAGGGCATATGATCTTCCTTCATTAAGTATAGACCGGGAATCAGTATTTTGTTATATTGAGATAGTCGTGGAAACCCCGGAGAGATTCCAGTGACAGATTATTTGAGGAATGTTATTTATGAACATTATTTATATTTTCATAAGTATTAATTACTTGGAAATTATTCGAGGAATGTTATTTGAGTATAATCTCAGTCGAGAAATACTATTTGAATATTATTTTTGAATATTCGCTTAAGACTTGATTTATTTAATGAATATTCATTTGAGGTTATTGATTTAGATGAATATTATTTTGGAATATTCATTTGAGTTTATTTATTTAATGAATATTATATTGAATATTCATTTGAGCTTTATTTCTTTAATGAATATTATCTTGAATATATATTCAAGGTTGATTAAATTATCGGATATTATTTTGAATATTTATTCGAGAAATTATTTATTTAATGAATATTCTCATATGTTTATTCGAGGGTTACTTTGAGCAATATTTTATATTAAAAATATTCTTTAAATATTTATGAGTTAATAAATATTCTTTGAATATTTATGTAATTCTTTTAACTAGTTTTAAAATATATTATTATTTTCAAAAGTTATCCTCGACCTTCAAATATTATGTAAAATATTTCTGAGTCTTATTATTATTATTATTATTATTATTATTATTATTATTATTATTATTATTATTATTATTATTATTATTATTATTATTATTATTATTATTATTATTATTATTATTATTATTATTATCAAGGAAGGTTCTCAAAAACTTCATTCTTCAATCATATCTATCTTCCAAATTATGAGGGAACCTACTTGAGAGCTGTTATTTTTTGTTTGACTTCCCGGTCATAAATTTTTTAAAAACTATTTTTTTCACTCGCAACTTGGTTGTTATTTATCAAGACAAGTCTCTATGTTACCCCCTCATCGTTCGAGGGGTAAGATTGTTGGAACAAGTCGATATTCATTAACAAGCAACTGCTTGGGAAATATTGGTGAATTTTCCTTTCCAACTAGATACGACTACTTCGTGGAGTCCTATCAACATGTATTACGCTTGGGGAAAGGGGGACGAGCTTTACATTTCAGAGTCATGGATTTACTCGAACTAGGAGTATTTGTGTAAGAGGCTGTGGGACAGTCCATCATTGAAACTTTGTGTAAGAGGCTGTGGGATAGTCCATCATTGTAAATCGGTGTAAGCGGCTGTGGGACAGTCCATCCTTGAAATAGGGTCCGAGTGGCACCGGCCCCGACTAAGCCCAAAGATGGATAGGGAGATCCGGCGTATGGTGGTGTCCATATGTTCTTCCTTCTACATGTAGAGAAACAAATTTTGAGATGTACGACCTGCAACTGATCATCGTAAGGTGGTGTCATCCGACACGACATAATCTCACATTGGTTCATCATCCAAATCTATTTATTTTCTGCAACATGAAGTATCACTCGCGTTGACATGGTTTGAAAACTGTTCAGAACTAAAAGTACTCTGAAATGCCCCGTAACTTCATCGTTTATATTATACCGGCACTATGTTCGTTAATGCATGGTATATGGTTTCAAAAATACTTTGGAATTGTTATATATATTGTTGTTCAGTATACATTGTTGTTGGTGGGCTATTTCTCACCCTGGCTTTATTTATTATATCACAATAATAGCTACATCTGATGGCCCGCACAAGGCGCACTCAACGCAAGGTGACAGCCGTCAGAGGGTTACCCGCTGATATCATAGCTGTCATTGATGAGAAGGAAGCTATTGGTAGGCTAATTGTTAGCTCTTGAGTATCCGATGTAATGACAAGTACGACTTATTTAAATGGATGGAAAAAAGTATGTAAGTTAAATTGTAATTCTTTCGGGTTGTAATAACTCACACTCGTGGTTAATAATATTTGATAGTTACTCTGATTTCATCTCTGGGACTATAACTGATGTGTTTTATGTTGTTGTTTTGGGTCACGAGGTTGTAATTTAATTTACGTTGTTTTTATGGATGGAAATTGAGTCCGTAACGACCGGATCCCCGACCCCGGATATGGGGCTGTTACAATACCTCTTTTGAGTTTTGTCAGTTGTTTGGTTCTGTCACAGTTACTAGAAATCCTAAGTCATGTTGACTATCAATGGATATGCAGAATAGGGTAGGTAATTTTATATAAGTTGTGCTATGTAATTCTGTATAAGTGAAGTGATATCTCAGCTGATGAATTTTCTATGTCAACGGATATAGCACCTCAACAAACAGCAGTCAACCTATTAATCAGTGTCTACTTCAATGGATAAAACGCTCCAACCAATAATTTCTTGGAATTAGAGGTTGATGGCGACTTGACATGCCTGACAGATCACATGGGTTGATAAACTTAAAAAGGGCATGGAAGCCAGTATTGGAAACGAAGAAGAAAAAGAAACATTCCTTGTTCTTGCAAACAATTTAGAGGGTAAATCTAGTGCATATCTCTCCAATACAATCAAGACAAAATTGTATCACATGGAGACAAGGAGTGTTAGTAACCCTGCAGAATACTTTGACTTGCAAGATTCTTTTATTTTGTAGGGTTTGTAAACTTGGAGTATATATATACTTCACGTGTAGCATAGCTAAGTAGAGAAGAAAACACAGAGCTGAAAGCACAAAGCATTAGGTTTTCTTGTAAAATACTTAGCCTTGTATTCGCAGCTTTGTACTCATTTACATACATTATTTTCTTCAATACAACCCTCAGGTAGGGTCGACAAAAACCCACCTAAAATTTTTAAAGAGTGTTGTATGTTTGTTTTCTCTTTGATTTCTATTTCACAAGTTTCTTTCTGTTTATCTGCTTAAATCAAGATCCATCTGTTGTCTTATAAATTCGAAAGAATTTTCAACAAGACTGTATTCAACCCCCCTTCAACAATCTTGAGGTGTATAACTGGGAAATAAAAATTGGTATCAGAGCAAGTTTCTAACACACAAGAAGTTTAAAGATCAAGCAGCATGGGAAAGAAGGACACAGGGGTAAAGATTCCAATTCTTGATAAAGACAACTACTTTCATTGGAAAGTAAAGATGCATCTTCATCTCTCAGCACTAGACGAAGACTATGTTGATTGTATAGAAAAAGACCCTCATATTCCTATGAAGCCTAATTATGGTATTGGTGAAGCTGTCGGTTCTGCAGCTACTGGAAGGCCTATTCCAAAAACTCAGGCTGAGTTCACAGATGAAGATCTGGAAGTGATGCACAAGGATAAGAAGGCTATGAACATCTTATTCAATGGCATCGACCAAGATATGTTTGATTGTGTTATAAACTGCACCACTGCCAAGCAAGTATGGGACACTATCCAGACAATCTGTGAAGGAACTGAAAAAGTCAGAGAAAATAAGATGCAGCTCCTAATACAACAATATGAGCATTTTCACTTCTCCTCTGGTGAAAATCTCACAGACATATTCATTAGATTTCAAAAGCTGCTGAATGGTCTGAAGTTGTATGGGAGAAATTATGAAACCGAGGACTCCAACCTAAAGTTTCTGAGATCCCTTCCTAAGGAATGGAAGCCAGTGACAGTCTCATTGAGGATCTCTCAAGATTACAAAGAACTTACACTTGAGAGACTGTATGGCATCCTGAAGACTTATGAACTTGAAATGCAACAAGATGAGGAAGTGGAGAAAATCTAGAAGAAAGGTGGATCTGTTGGCTTGGTGGCCAATATTCCAGTAAGCCAGGTGAGTGAGAAGATGGAGAGCACACAAGCCACACCAAGTCCAAAAACTTGTGATGGTGGAGCTGAAGCTAGCAGAGGGAAAATCAAGTTGATTGGAAAACTTGATGCATCGAGTGGAGATGAATCTGATGACTTGGATGATTATCTAGCATTCTTGTCAAGGAGATTCAAAAAACTCAAGTTCAAGAGGAATCCGGCAGGAGGCAAGCAATTCGGAAAAGGTTTTCAACCATCCAGAGACATGGTTGAAAGGTCTAAGTTCAAATGCTTTAATTGTGGAATTGCTGGCCACTTTACCAATGAATGTAGAAAGCCTAATGCTGAGAATGAGAAGAAGCAGTTTGGAACTGTTGACTACAAGAAGAAATATTTCGATCTTCTCAAGCATAAGGAAAAAGTATTTGTGTCTAGAGACAATGATTGGGCTGCTGGTGGAGATTCTGATGCAGAAGAAGAGTTTGTCAACCTTGCCCTCATGGCAAATGAGAAAGATGAGGAAGCTAGTTCAGCAAGCAACCAGGTATTCTCTTCAAACCTAACTCATCTTTCTAAAGTTGAATGTGCTAGTACAATTGATGAAATGTCGTGTGAATTGTATAACATGCATGTTTCCATGAAATCGCTTAACAAAGAAAACATGAGGACTAAAGATCTAAATGAAAAGTTAAGTGATAGGAATGCTTTAATAGAAACTCAGTTAATTGAATTCGAGGTTATGAGAAGAGATTTCCTGGAAGCTAAAGATGGATTGATTGAAGCACTCAAACGTGAAAAGATATTGAAAGAACAGTTAAAGAAAGAACAGGATCTAATTGCTATCTGGGGAAAATCTAAGGCCACTACTGAAGAGATTTGTCGTGTCCAAGGGATTAACTCCTTTAGCTGTAACAGCCCGACTTTTCGAACTATTAATTCTAAATCGAAAACTAAAACAAATTAAAATTTTATTAAACCAAAAGTCAATTACAAAGCTACTTATACAAAAGCACAGCTAACATCTATTGAAAAGTAAACCTAGCCTAAATCTATGGTCCTCGAACTCCAATGCTACGAAACTCGATTGTACACCGAACCTGAAAATTGTAAGTAATGAGCTATACATCCCAACAAGTAACCAATCGATCCAACTAGTAAGGGCAAGTAACACGTATACATATAAAGATAGTATAATATTCAATACAATACAATAACAATAAACGATACAATCACTTACGATGCACTTATTCTTATTTGATACAATTCAATAGCACATAACAACAATAACAATAACGTGAAACCCACAATTCATACCAAGACCACTACAACCCGGTGATAACGGTCCTAAATTTTAAAAGACTATCACTACAACCCGGTGACTCGGTCCTAAGTCTTTATTTTCGCAAACCATGGCATAAATCAGAGTTCCAAGACTATAGCTTACACAGAACACATATACTATAACACATATCAATTCAAAATAAATAATCACTTAGCCAAAGTTTTAATAATCAATTATACACACATAACACATAGTTTTGAACACACTAGAAAGAACGATCAGAAACTTACCTCGACACGGAAAATCAAGAATCAAATCATTTAACCACACCTGACCAGATCTGAATTTAACATTTTTGACCCTTTGAACGATGTTTTCTTGAAAAACTCAAAAAACAAAAGTTGTAGAGCACGAAAAGACCTTTCCGAAAAGTCAAGAATCATTGATTTCTGACTTACGATGAATTTACTACGAATTTTACAAGACTACTGATTTGTGTTTGGAAAAGCCCTACGAATTTTGATAATAAAGATGATGAAGAAGAATAAGATGTATATATAGCGTTACAAAACCCTAATTTTAGACCTACTAGTAATCCATATTCAAATCTGATCCATATTTTAAGCCCATTATTCTATTTCAATTTTAAATCCTATTTATTATCTAATTTTAATCCCTTATATTTCTATTTTCTTTTATTATTACTAATCTAAAAATTACGGGATATTACATACTACCCTCCTTAAAAAGAATTTGGTCCCCAAATTCTTAAACTCCTATACTCCAAAAGTTCGTGACACATCTGTTCTAAAATTCTTGTCCTAATGATAGTCTAAAGGATCGCATCCTAGAGAATGTACTAGTCCCATATCTAATACACTCCAAAGGACTGCTTGCTCTGATACCACCTATAATATCCAAGCCCACAACGGAATGCATACCGGACCCAACAACCCACCACAGGTCAGTCCAAAAGTGCTAGCAAGTTGGTACACATTAGTTGTTGACTTGTATCTAATGGCCCTATATACTCTTATTCTTATCGATGTAAGATGTTACAAACACCCCCTCTTATTGGGTCGACGTCCTCGTCGAGTCCACGTACAAACTTACTAAAGCCGGGCAGTGCCTCTGCACTTCCGACCGGGCAGAGCTCTGATACCAACTGTAACAGCCCGAGTTTTCGGGCTATTAATTCTAAATCGAAAACTAAAACAAATTAAAATTTTATTAAACCAAAAGTCAATTACAAAGCTACTTATCCAAAAGCGCAGCTAACATCTATTGAAAAGTCAACCTAGCCCAATTCTATGGTCCTCGAACTCCAACGCTACCAAACTCGATTGTACACCGAACCTGAAAATTGTTAAGTAATGAGCTATACTGCCCAACAAGTAACCAATCGATCCAGCTAGTAAGGGCAAGTAACACGTATACATATAAAGATAATATAATATTCAATACAATACAATAACGATATACGAAACAATCCCTTATGATGCACTTATTCTCATTCGATACAATTCGATAGCACATAACAACAATAACAATAACTTGAAACCCACAATTCATACCAAGACCACTACAACCTGGTGATAACGGTCCTAAATTTTAAAAAATTGTCACTACAACCCGGTGACTCGGTCCTAAGTCTTTATTTTTTCAAACCATGAGTTCCAAGACTATTGCTTACACATAACACATATACTATAACACATATCAATTCAAAATAAATAATCATTTAGCCCAAGTATTAATAATCAATTATACACACATAACACATAGTAGACTTTTCGGACTATTAATTCTAAATCGAAAACTAAAACAAATTACAATTTATTGAACCAAAAGTCAATTACAAAGGTACTTATTACAAAAGCGCAGCTAACATCTATCGAAAAGTCAATCTAGCCCAATTCTGAGATCCTCAAAATCTGACACTAGAAAACTCGATCGTACACCGAACCTGAAATATTAAAATAATGAGCTACGAAGCCCAGCAAGAAACTACCGTCTGACGGCTCAAAATAATATTTTTATAATTTTTAAAAACACGATTTCCACATGTAGCACATAACATCTATCACATAGTTTCACACAACATACTCGATAGCAGTTACGACAAAAATTCACACAATATATTCTATAACAAATATCAAATTAATGTTCATAATATTTTCAATAATTTACATAATCTAAATTCTGAATCGAACAAATAAATCTTAACATCAAATTCTTATTTTAATTCCCACAATTTCTAAATTACGGTCACACTATGCCAGTGACACGGTTTCTGTAATTCGATGGTTCGATGGGGGCCAGTATACGTCACTCGTTAAGTCTCACTCAACAAGGTATCTATGTGTTCCGGAACGTGTGTAAACTAGTTCTATATGCCACACTATCCAGTGAACGAATTCTATGATTCGATACGCAACTTAAACTGGGGAATCAAAACAAAATTTTATCTTATCAATATCATATTTACAATAACTAAAACAAATATCTAATAACATGTAATAAAAAAAAAAAGCACGCTTCAGAATGATACAGAGAAACGGGAAGTTACTTACAACTATACGAAAGAACGGATAATTACTTACACAAATATTCAACATGTAATCAATTAATATAAGCATGTTTCAAATTAATATGGAGCAACGAATAGTTACTTACCTCAATTACGCAAATCAAGAATTCACATAATCACAAAAGAACACATGTACAATCCTTTGCAACCCATCAGAATCAGAACATTTAAAATCTTGAAAGACTCCAAGATTACAATTCTGATCAGATCTATATTTAATATTTTTAACCCTCAAAACGATGTTTTCCTGAAAAACTCAAAGAACAAAAGTTGTAGAGCACGAAAAGACCTTTCCGAAAAGTCTAGAATCATTGAATTCCGACTTACGATGAATTTACTACGAATTTTACAAGACTGCTAATTTGTGTTTGGAAAAGCCCTACGAATTTTGATAATAAAGATGATGAAGAAGAATAAGATGTATTTATAGCGTTACAAAATCCTAATTTCAGACCTACTAGTAATCCGTATTCAAATCTGATCCATATTTTAAGCCCATTATTCTATTTCAATTTTAAATCCTATTTATTATCTAATTTTAATCCCTTATATTTCTATTTTCTTTTATTATTACTAATCTAAAAATACTGGATATTACATACTACCCTCCTTAAAAAGAATTTGGTCCCCAAATTCTCAAACTCCTATACTCCAAAAGTTCGTGACACATCTGTTCTAAAATTCTCGTCCTAATGATAGTCTAAAGGATCGCATCCTAGAGAATGTACTAGTCCCATACCTAATACACTCTGAAGGACTGCTTGCTCTGATACCAACTATAACATCCATGCCCACAACTGAATGCATACCGGACCCAACAACCCATCACATGTCAGTCCAAAAGTGCTAGCAAGTTGGTACACATTAGTTGTTGACTTGTATCTATAATGGACCTAAATACTCTTATTCTTATCGATGTAGGATGTTACATTAGCAAATTAGAAGAAGCAAAGTTAGGTGTTGATGGTGAGATTGCTTCAGACAACGATTCAACGGATAATCATGATAATCATCCGTTGAACAATGAGCTCTCGATGGATATTTATCATCCATCGAAGGCCAAAGTTGTCAGCAAAGCAACTCTAGTTAAACTGAACAATCAATATGGTCCTATCATCAAAAACTTTGAATTAGGAGAATGTAGCAAAACAAAATCAGTTGAGAAAGCTAACATAGGTCACTTGTCCCACAAGCAATTGAAGGACAAGTTAGAGAAGGTTGAGTCAAGAGCTAAAGGAAGGAGAAAGAACAGAAATGGTAAGATAATGATTAATAAGCACAACAACTACACCCCTGATAAGTATGCTCCTAGGAAAGAGTGTGTAAATTGTGGTAGTGTTAATCATCTATCTGCTAACAGTAAAAAGTTGAAAAATGCTCCCATGCCTTTATCCTTGCCTACTTCTGCTATATATGCTATGCCTAATACTTGTGTCCAACCTGCTCATGCATCTAGTCAATATGCAAACATGTCATTCATGCACAATATATACTATCATGCTTTTAATATGCCTCAAATGCCATGGATAATGAATAACATGTATGCACAGACTATGCCTAATTCTGATTTCTGTAATGCATATGAGCAAGTTTCGAACCTTGGCTTTCAAAAGCCCACACCCAGAGTTAAGATTGATTTAACACAATCTGGACCCAAGGGTAGGAAGGATTTGAAGGGCAAGAAATAGTCTAACACAACTGGAGCCAATGAAACTTGGGTACCAACATCAACTTGATTTGGTTTTGGTGTGTGCACGGATACAGAAAGAACCTCTGGTATCTGTATAGTGGCTGTTTCAGACATATGACTGGAGATTCTACCCTGCTCACTGAGTTCGAGGAGAGTGCTAGCCCTAGCATTACCTTTGGAGACAACAGCAAAGGATGTACTGGATGATATGGCTTGATTTCAAAAGGAAATGTTGTCATTGAGGATGTAGCACTAGTTGATGGACTTAAGCATAACTTGCTTAGTATCAGTCAACTATGTGATAAAGGTCAAAATATGTGGTTTACTTCAGAAGCTTGTGTTGTTTTCAAGAAAAACGACAACAAGGTAGTGATGATAGGTAACCAGAAAGGGAATGTGTACACAGCTGACTTCAATTCAACAAGTGCAAATACAGCTACATGCCTTTTCAGCAAGGCAAGTGTAGATGAAGGATGGCTATGGCACAAGAAACTATCACATTTGAATGTCCAAGCAATTAATGAGTTGGTGAAAAAGGATTTGGTTAGAGGTATTCCAAAATTGGATTTCTCCAAGGATGAATTGTGTGATGCATGCCAAAAAGGGAAGCAAAAGAAGGCCTCTTTCAAATCCAAGTCAATGTCCTTCATTGATCATCCCCTACAGCTACTGCACATGGATATTTTTGGACTAGTCAATGCATTGTCAATCTGTAAGAAGAGATACTGTCTAGTGATTGTGGATGACTTCTCTAAATACACATGGACATTCTTTCTGTACTCCAAAGATGAGGCAGGAGAGATCATCATCAATCATATCAGAACAGTCAACAACAATCCTTCTTTCAAAGTTAGATGGATGAGAAGTGATAATGGAACTGAATTCAAAAATCGTGTGATGAAAGAGTTTTATGAAAAAAAAAAGATTATCCAAGAATTCTCTGCACCAAGGAGTCCTCAACAAAATGGTGTAGTAGAAAGGAAAAACAGGACTCTCATTGAAGCTGCAAGGACTATGCTTGAAGAATCAAAGTTACCAACATACTTTTGGGCTGAAGCTGTTAATACTGCTTGCTATACTCAGAATATTTCTTTGGTCAATCAAGCAAGAGGCATGACACCCTACTCTTACATGTCTTTGGTTGTAAATGTTTTGTCTTGAGAAATCAAGGTGAGAACATTGGAAAGTTTGACACAAAGGCAATTAAAGCTATCTTTATTGGATATTCAACAGGGAAATCATATAGGATCTACAACCTAAGACTTAACATTGTTATGGAATCCATACATGTTTTCTTTGATGATAAGAAAATCCAAGGGTTGGTAGATGAAGGTTTCCACGAAGATCTCTCATTTAAAAATGAGATGAGTGGTGAAGGCAGTGAAGATGATGGAGATGCAGTGTCAACTGGTGTTAGAATGCAACATGCTCAAGGTGAAGAGCGTGGGACATCATTTATTGATGCTGAGGAAGCTCCATCTATTAGTAATTAATATGAAGTACCTGTTGATAATCATAGGGATATATCCATTGATCACTATGCTAGAACTCCATCCTTAAGAGCGACACACTCAAGGGGAGTATCTCAGAGTTGTCACTCAACAACTAATCAAAATAATCAACGAAGGGAGAATGAGGGTACATCCTCCAGACTAAATCTGGCACCACAAAGAAAATGGACTAGAGATCACCCATTTGAACTCATCATTGGAGATTCAAATGCCAGAGTCCAAACTAGAAGGGTGATAAGTGCATATTTTTGAATATTTTTATTACCTATTTATTGCTTGAACTCGTATTTTAATAATTTATTTTATTGCATTCAGGAAATTCGTGAATAAATAAAGAAATGGAAAAATAAAGAAATAAAGATCAAGGAAGGGAAAAAGAGGAAGAAAAAGGACTTAAAAGAAAAAAGGAAAAAGAATTAGGAGCTTGGTGGAAAAGGAATCTTGGAGGACATGTGGAAGGTGGAGATCATCCCAACACACTACATAAGTGTATGGCCAAGATCAACTCTTCAAAGCTTAAGGGGGAAGGAAACAAATAGATGGCTAGGATTTAACCACCACACACCACAAATGTATGGTGGGGATTTACCCAACACCCCCTTAACCCTATTTCTTATCATATAAATACCCCCTCACCCCCCTTGTATTTATCAACTTAGATTATAGGGTAGTTTCAATTTCTTGTATTTTTTTTAGTTTCAAATCTTTTAAACACTTTTTTTTATTTTAATGCAAAAATTCCGTTTCCTTTAATTTCTCGTCTTGTTCTCTCGTTATTTTTGCCTTACCTTCGTTATTTTCGTAAATCCGTTTAGTGGACAAAATAGCGAAACGCTAACCATTATGGGTTGAAAATAACGAATTTAATTTCTTGTTCGTAGTTGTTAATTTTAATTTTGCCCCTTTAAGTTTCCATTTTATTGTGGGCCATTTTATTTCAAAATCCTTGTTTAGTGTAATTTTAATTTCGTAGTTTAATTCCTTTACTTTCGTTGTTATCTAAAAAAAAATCACAAAACATTAGTTTTAATAATTTTAGAAAATAATTTTAACCCCTTTTATTTTGTTAAATTCGTAGCTTAATACCCCTGTTCTTGTCTCCTGTCTTCTTCTTCATTGTATAAACACATAAACCCATTTCTTTTTCCTGCGAATAAAACACATCTCTATGTTTTTCTTTTCAGTTCTTTCACCTAGACCATTTCGTATCCAAATCTCACCTGTTTCCGTTTAATTCAGTCTCCTCCCCTGTTATTCATACTCTTCACACAAATATACAATACAATCCCAGCCCCTCTTTTCTTTATCTTATCCTTTTCCCCAAAAATCTCCCTTCTTCTCTCTCTTCTTCACTACAAACACAAAGCCCTCTTCCCTTTTTCTTTTCATTTTTCTAATTTCTATTTTGCTTATCTTCCAATTCGAGTTGCTGCTGAGTTTTGATTACTGTGTTGTCTGTTCTTGCGAGTCAAGGTCTTCCTCGTCAGTTTGTGTCTCGTTTTTGCTGCTGAGTTCAAATGCCGAGTTCAACAAAGTCGTTGTTTGCTTATTACTGCATTTTGTTTGCTTATTCGTAATGTTGAGTTGAAGTTGGTTTCGTGTTGTTGCGATTTTGTTTTGTTACTGTACGAGTTTTACCGAGTTTTCAGTGAGTCCAACAGAGTTTTGTAAAAGTTTTAACCGAGTTTTCACTGAGTTTACGATGTCTGAATTTGCTGTTCGTAGTTGTATCGAGTCTGTGCTTAGTTTTGTTTTTTACGATTCCTGTTAATGTGCAGTTGAGCTCCGAGTTGTCGCCAAGTGGCTTGGTTTATGTTTTGTAATCTAATTTCAACTGTTAATTTGTTGTTTGGAGTGTTCGTGATTGTAGTATTGTGTTCGAGTCTTGGCCTGAGTTTATTGTTTCTGAGTCGATTTTTCAGTTCGATTCTCCGTGTTTTTGCTGAGTTTTAACAGGGTTTTTGGTTATTAAAAGTTGCGAGTTTGTACTGGGTTCATTTTGCTGTGTACTGAGTTGATTATTCTTGGTTTGGTTTAATTCTGGCTAGTTCGAGTTACGAAGCATTCATGTCAATTTTTTTTGAAAAGCTTTGTAATAAAAATTTGTTCTTTTAAATAATAATAAAAAAAATGTTTTAAAATAAAAAATTAGTTTTAATTTTAATTTAGAACTTTTAGATTAATTTAGCTTATATTCTTCTTATTATTTAGTTTAGAATTAGAATGCATTTAATTTTCTTTTAAATAGTTTAAATTTCTTTTGATAATTAAATAGTATAAAAAATACAAATTCTCAAAAATCAACCTTGTTCTAATTTTATTAAATTAAATATTAAGATTTGCGAAAAATGTTAGTCTCCATGGAACGAATCTAAAATAATTCAACGATTGAACCGTGCGCTTGCGGTTTAAATTGTATTTATTTTAGCACATCAAAGGGCAACTCAAGAAGAATGCTTGTATAGCAGTTTTCTGTCTAAAGAAGAATCTAAGAAGGTTGAGGATGCCCTCCTAGATCCAGACTAGGTTATACCTATGCAAGAAGAGCTAAACCAGTTTGAGAGAAATGAAGTATGGAAGCTTGTACCCAAACCAAAGGACAAATCAATGATTGACACTAAATGGGTATTCAAGAACTAGATGGATGAGAATGACATGGTTACAAGGAACAAAGCAAGATTGGTTGCAAAAGGCTACTGTCAAGAAGAAGGAATTGATTTTGATGAGACCTTTGCACCTGTAGCAAGGTTGGAAGCAATCAGAATCTTCCTGGCCTATGCAGCCCATGCCAATTTCAAAGTCTATTAGATGGATGTGAAGACTGCTTTTCTAAATGGAATTTTGGAAGAAGAGGTGTATGTGAGTCAACCTCCTGGATTTGAAGACCCAGACTTTCCAGAATATGTCTATTTTATTCTCAAAGCACTCTATGGCCTGAAGCAAGCACCAAGAGCCTGGTATGACACTCTCTCACAGTTTCTTATAGAGAATCACTTCACTCGAGGTACTTTTGATAAAACTCTCTTTTATAGAAATGTCAATGGCTCTATGATACTTGATAAGTGGATTTTATATCCACTTGGAGCGTTCCAAATCTGCTTAAATTGATTGTCTTGGACTCAAGTTGTTGTAGTTTCGATGTGTTTTGCTTAGTTGTGCAGACTTAAAAGAATGTCGATTATGATGGATGCTTCTATCGTGTTTGGAGGATTAACTGATTAAAATTCGGATTTTCCAGGAAGGTTGCGCAGTCTCCACTGTTTTGGCCATATCTGGAGTTCTAGAAGTCCATTTTCAGCGATCTTACAGCTCACGTGAAGCTTGGGAGATTTTCTACAATCTGGGATAGATAGCAGGTGCAGGGAGCGTGTAGTTAAAATTCGCGCACGTGTTCTTTGTGAAGCAAGGCTGAAAGATTACTGTTTTGCCCTTTTTCTAATTCTAATTATATTTTGGGCAGGTTTTAGTACCTTAATCGAATTCTAATTGTAATAGAAGGTAATTTCCTGCTGGGCAAGAAATCTAGAGCCTATTTAAACACATCTTAGCATTGTAATTGGAGTTTTTTTTTATTATTGTATCATAGCTTAGATCTGCAAGGGAGAAAAGGAGAGAAGGATTCAACGCTCGTGACAAGCAACGGATCTAGATCTACTTCATCTATTGTGTAATTATGGATTCTAGATTTGTTTTCTTAACTCTTTTTTTATTAATATAATTACTTCTTTTATTCATATCTTGTTTTATATCATGTTTTCATCAAATCCCATGACGATGAACGGTTCAATTATGAGCTAATCGTTGACATGGGATTCTAACAGATTTATCTATGTAGCTTAGTAGTTTGCATGCTTTAAAGATTTATGTGTGGTGAATTCTTGATATCCTCGTATGGTTGTGTTTCATGTATTTAGATGCGTCGCGAACATCTAATTTGTTAATCTCTTACTAAACGAGAGTGGATCTTGAGATTTAGAACTTGCCAAGCTAGCTTAGGATAGGTTGATATTTTAACATCATGATTTGTGGCGTAAATAAAGATATTATGCTACCCTATGTGATCTAAGTGGATAACTTGTGCTTAAACCTTTATGTTTTCAAATTCTATAGAGATATAGGGTCTAAACATATTTGGTGTCTACCCATCTTCTATCTCTTTTGTGGATGCATGCGTAGTTTGGTATTAGTATACCGAGAGGTAGCTTTTCCTTATTTCGTGTTATCTGATCATATATCAAAACCATCACATGTATTGATTAAAGGCTGCGACTCTAAGTGAAGTAGATAATGAAGTTAGGATCCCATGTTTTTATTCTTATAAGAAATTCAGATTTAATTCTCATTAGTTAATTAGTTTTTACTTTTCATCTCAGTTTAATTTAGATAATTAAAACACATATTTCTTAGCAGTGAATTAAGATCATACATTGTTGAATAGGCACATTAGCTGAAAAGAATTTAACCAGATCTCAGTGGAACAAACTTAATTGTATTACTTGTGATCGCGTACGCATGCGTGTATTAGTGTAAACAATACTTGTTCAAAATTATGTAGATGATATAATTTTTGGGTCTACTGATGAGAAGCTTTGCAAAAGGTTTGCCAAACTTATGCAAAGTAAATATGAAATGAGCATGATGGGTGAGCTAACTTATTTTCTTGGTTTACAAGTAAAGCAAATTAGTGATGGTATTTTCATTAGCCAATCTAAGTATGTTTATGATCTTTTGAAAAGATTTAACTTACTAGATTGTGCTTCTGTAAAAACACACATGGCCACTACCACTAAACTTGAGTTGAATACTAAGGAGAAGAAAGTGGACATCTCAAGTTATAGGGGTATGGTTGGCTCACTTTTATATTTAACAGCAAGTAGAACTGATATTATGTTCTCTACCTATTTATGTGCTAGATTCCAAGCTGATCCCAGGGGAATCTCATTTAATAGCTATTCAGAGGATTTTCAGATATCTCATAGGGACACCAAACCTTGGCATTTGGTACCCTAGAGAATCTGGTTTTAACCGCGTACGTTTGCTTGTATTAGTGTAAACAAGTTTTTGGCGCCGCTAACGGGGATCATCAGTGTTTTGTTTAGTTTATGTGCTTGTCATCAGTGGTCGTTAGCGTTCACTGACTCGGATTTCTTACTTAGTTGTTTGTTTCGTTGTGTTTTCAGGTACTTGAACGTGTATGCGGACACGTTTGCAAACTCGTAAACTGGCAGAAGAAGAACTTGTAGCAGTAAAGGAGATGGCAGACTTACCAGCAGCAGTCAAGGCTTTGAAGGACTATTCGCAACCAAAGATCAATGACATACAATCTAGTATTGTCAGGCTAGCTATTGCAGCGAACAACTTTGAGATCAAGCCGAGCACAATTCAGATGGTGCCGAATTTGGTTCAGTTTGGGGGTGCTTCGACAGAGGATCCTAACATGCACATCCGGGACTTTATCGAGATCTGCGACACTTTCAAATTTAATGGTGTGTCGGAGGATGCTATCAAGTTGAGGCTTTTCCCATTCTCTTTAAGGGATAAGGCTAAGGGCTGGTTACACTCTCTACCAGCTGGTTCCATTACTACATGGGAGGATCTTGCTCAGAAATTTCTTACTAAATTCTTCCCTATGGCAAAAACTGCAGCAATAAGGAACCAGCTAACTCAATTTCAGCAGCAATCTGGAGAGTCTTTGTGTGAGGCTTAGGAACGTTATAAGGAGATGCTTCATAGGTGTCCACATCATGGCATGCCTGATTGGATGGTTATCAATGGTTTCTACAATGGGTTTGGAGCACAGTCTAGACCTTTGCTAGATGCAGCATCAGGTGGAGCTCTGTGGGCTAAGAGCTACGAGGAAGCATATGATCTTATTGAGACGATGGCTGCTAATGAATATCAAAATCCAACCCAGAGGCTTTCTCAAGGCAAGGTAGCAGGTGTTCTTGATGTTAATACAGTCTCAGCTCTAGCTGCTCAGCTAGAGCCAATGAATAGGAAAATAGATTCTTTGGCAAATCATGGGATGCAGCAGGTTGCTAGGTTTTGTGAGCTATGTGCGGGTGCACATGAGATGAATCAGTGTGCTATCTCTTCTGAATCAGCACAGTTCGTGAGTAATTTTCAGAGACCTACTGCACCAGTTCCAGCTACTTATCATCCAAGCAACAGGAATCATCCCAATTTTAGCTGGAGCAATAATCAAGGTGCTCAACAACAGCAGCCTTACCAGCAATTTCAGGGATAGCAAGCAAAGCCATTCAATCAAAGCTACCAACAGCAGTATGCTCCAAGGCAACCATATCAACCTCCTGGATTTCAGCAGCAACAGCCCCAGGCTCATGCGGGGAAATCATCTAATGAAAAATCAGAAATGGATGATTTGAGGATGATGATGAAGAACTTGCAAGCTTCTCAAAAGGTCTCGAAAAACCAGATGGGACAGATTGTTAGTGCTTTACATAGTAGGCCACAAGGAACTCTTCCTAGTGATACAGAGGTTAATCCAGGCAGAAGGGAAAGCAAAGAACAGGTCAATGCAGTTTCTTTGAGATCTGGAAAAGTCACGAGGGATCCTAAATCAGCAGCTTAGGAAGATGAAGATGTTCAGAATCAGCAGGTTGAAAAATCTGCAGTGCCAGAAATTGAGAAATCTGATTTAATGGCTGATCAGATTGATGGTGAGAAGAGCAAGAAACCTGTTGAAAAGTCTATTCTGGAGCAATCTTCAAAGAATAATCAAATCTATTCTCCTCCATATCCTGGACGTTTGCAGAAAAGTCAAGAGAAACAGTTTCAGAAGTTTATGGATGTCTTCAAGAAATTGTCTATTAACATTCCTTTTATTGAAGCATTGGAGCAGATGCCGAGGTCTGCAAAGTTCATGAAGGATATTTTGTCACGAAAGAGAAGGTTGGAAGAATTTGAAACAGTGGCATTAACGGAGGAGTGTAGTGCAGTTCTGCAGCAGAAGTTGCCACCCAAACTTAAAGATCCGAGAAGTTTCACCATCCCTTGCACTATTGGCAACCTTTCTTTTAGCAAGTGCTTGTGTGACTTGGGAGCTAGCATCAATCTCATGCCTTTATCTGTGTTCAAGGAACTTGGTCTGCCGGAGCCAAAGCCAACCAATATCTCTTTGCAGTTGGCAGATCGATCTATCACATATCCAAGGGGCATAATGGAGGACGTTTTGGTGAAAGTTGATAAGCTTATCTTCCCAGCTGATTTTGTTATCTTGGATTTTGAAGAAGACAAGAAGATTCCCATAATCTTGGGAAGGCTTTTTCTAGCTACAGGCCATACTTTGATTGATGTGCAAAAAGGAGAGCTTACAATGAGGGTGCAAGATCAGAATGTCACCTTTAATGTTTTCAAGGCCATGAAATTTCCGACAGAGGATAAAGAATGTTGCAGTGTGGAAATAGTTGATACGGGTCAGAGAAAGAAGTTTGATCAGTTGTTGAGTGAAAAGTCGGACACACACGTGCTAAAGCATCACATCAGTGATTTTATTGACAGTTCTTCAATTCGAGATCTTTCGAATGTAAAGCTTGGGAAACTTCCACCACATTTGAGGTATGTCCTTTTGAATAATGAGCTAGTGATTTTTGAAGAGGGGCATGATAACGTGTTGCGAAGGTGGAAAGCTGATGATAAGGAAGAAGAAAGTTTTGTTCAGCCGTTCGAGTCGGAGAAGCAAATTAGAGGTGTGAAGAAGAAAAAGAAGAAGATTAAGCTATTGGATAGTAAAATCAGGTTGAAGTCTGAGGGAAGAGATTTGTGGAAAGTCAGCAAACAAGATGTTAACGTTCGTATGAATGGTCTTTCTGTAAAGGACGGTTTAGTTATTCTTTTGAAACCGCCATGAGTTGAGGAAGTAACGTCAAGCTATTGACGTTAAAGAAGCGCTTCGTGGGAGGGGCATTAGTGTAGGAAAAAAAAAGTGTTCTTTAAAAAAAAAATGAGTGTTGTGAAAGAAAAAAAAATATATATCGAATTTTTGATGTGTAACACAGGCTGCGCCTGCGTTTCTGTACTCAGCGCAGATTGCACCTCTGCAACGCAGGCTGCGCCTGCGTTACTGCCTTTACCGCAGTTTGCCCGCCTGACGCACAGGCTGCGCCTGCGTGTCTGCTCTTGTAGCAGGTTGCTTCACCAGCGCGCAGTCTGCGCGTGAACCAGAGTTGTCAGTTTTTTTTTGTTTCAGTGGCTGTGATTCACCTGTATGTATAAAAAAAAATTCTTTACACCCCCATTCTATTTATACTCCTATTTAATCATCTCTCCACCTAATTCTTTTCCTATTTCAATTCCAAAACCCCCCCCATCTCTCCTCCAAAATTCTAAACCTATATTTATTCTAATTCTTCTTCTTTAATTCATCAAATCCTATTTCTATCTTACATCAAATTTCATACCCACCCAAAATTTTTTCCTTTTCACATTAAAATTTTTATATTCATCCTATCAGTCCATTATCTATATATACCCATACATACAAACCCAATTCATCCTCTACATCTCTACATCTCTAAAAAAAATTCGAGTTCAAGAAGGATTCAAGTTTGGGGGAAGTTTAATTGCAAGTTCACCTCTTCGATTCATATTGGGCAAATCTTTTTCTCTAATCTTATTTTTATTACGAATTTGTGTTCTTGTAATTGGGGGTTTTGTAGTATTCTTGTTATTTGGGAAGTTGTTGGGTTCCGAGGCATAAAACGCAGCGGATAAACGTAAATAAAACAAAATTTTCGAAACCCAAACCAGGATCCATGTATAATTCCGGGCAGATTATGGAGATAACGAATCATACCTATTAAGATCTTGTTTCACGAACTCAACAGAGATCCTTGCTTGTAATCACCACACACAGTCCTTGCGTCAAGATCCGTGTCTCTAAGGTAATCCACACGAACGTCCGACCGTCCAACGATCCGAGGAGCCAGGTACTAGCCCGCGAAGAACAACCTCTCTCTCTCTCTCTAGCCTCTCGAAGATGGAGATGCTAGGGTTTTGTCAAAAATGATTTAATGACTCGTAACCCTAAAATAATACATCATTATGTATTTATATGAGAGAAATAATGGGCTAAAATCAAAAAACCGAATTGGGCTTCCTTAAACCCAATTATATTTCTATTCTGATTTTATTATTGGACTTCCTTAAATCCAATTCTGTTCTTACTTTATTAAATTCGAATTTGCTTAGATAATTAATTAGGACCAGTCCAATTAATTAAATAGCCAAATCTCAATTTAATAATGATTTAATTTAAATTCTTAATTTAAACTAAAACTCCTTTTAAGACGTTCTAAGAGTGTGACCCTATAGGTTATTATTACGTTGGCAATAATTTTAATATCTAATAAAATTATAAACAATGAACGGTATCTAGTAATACATCATTGCTACCTAAGTAATAATAATAATCGGTGATCCAATTTAAACCTTTTGTGATTAATGTTTTTTGTGTAATATAATCCCTTTAACCAAATATTATAGATTAAACTCGAGGCATGTGTTTAGTCATCCTCTTCATAATTTAATCCAGGTTTACTTGATCCATGAGTAGACTATTAATAACAAATCATTAATTGAGCACGACCATGCATTTTATAGTCTCACTCAATCAAGAGGCCAATAATATCTCTCCTAATTATAGGAGGGTTAAATCCTTTATCTATCAATCATATTTCTCATACGATTCATAATATACCCGATGTCCACTTTTATCATCACCCGGTCAAAGGTGACTTTTAATGTAGTCAAAGTATATTAATCCTCGTATAGAAATATAATGATCTCAAGTCAAAGGATCATTACACCATTACCACTGTGAGTAATTCTTATGACTTTATTAAACATGAAGAATCTCACTTTGGGTCTGTCCAGTACCATGTACTCCTACATGTACCTATGTATTGACTTTAGTATCTCCATACTTATAACCAATGAGATGTGGTTATCTGTCAAACAACATACTAGTCTATATATATTATTATTGTCCTGATATAATAATAATCGACTAGGGACCTTTAAGAATATGATATATTATATAATCTCAAGTTCAAGTCATGTACTTAAACTATACAATGTGTATCATGATTCTAAGGACATTTATTATGCTAACAAATATATCGCAGTAATTAAAGTCATAATAAATACATTTATTTAATAATCAAATGACATATGGTTTATTTAAGAAACAATGTATTGCCTCTAGGGCACCTACACTAACAATCTCCCACTTGCACTAGAGCCAATCACCCATGTATCTAATACCCATGGAACTAGTGTGACCGTCGTGCTTCTGCTGCGACAGGCCTTTGGTCAGTGGATCTGCAATGTTATCATTTGTATGCACTTTACATATATGTATTTCACCCCTTTCATTAATCTCTCGTATGAGGTGATATCTTCGGAGTATATGTTTGGATCGGGAGTACGATCTAGGCTCTCTAGCCTGTGCAATGGCCCCATTATTATCGCAGTATAGATCAATGGGATCTGCAATCGATGGAACCACTTCCAAATCAGAAATGAATTTTCGAATCGAAACTGCCTCCTTAGCCGCTTCACAAGCTGCAATGTACTCAGCCTCCATTGTAGAATCAGCTACTGTTTCTTGCTTTGAACTCTTCCAGCTTACAGCACCTCCATTTAGACAAAACACAAAACCAGACTGTGATACAGTATCATCCCTGTCTGTTTGGAAACTTGCATCGGTGTAACCCTTTACAACCAGTTTCTCCTATCCTCCATACACCAAGAATGAATCTTTAGTCCTTTTCAGGTACTTTAGAATATTCTTGACTGCCGTCCAGTGACCTTCACCTGGATTAGACTGGTATCTGCTCGTCATGCTCAAAGCATACGAAACATCTGGGCGAGTACATACCATTGCATACATGATAGATCCAATTGCTGATGCATATGGAACTTTATTCATGTGGTCCTTCTCATCTAATGTTTTCGGACACTGGTCTTTAGAGATCATTATCCCTTGAGACACAGGGACATATCCCCTTTTAGCATTTTGCATACCAAAACGATGCAAAACCTTATCAATGTATGTACTCTGACTTAGACCGATCATCCTTTTAGATCTATCTCTGTAGATCCTCATTCCTAGAATGTAGGTTGCCTCTCCTAAGTCTTTCATAGAGAAATTGCTCCCTAACCAAGTCTTAACAGCCTTTAGAGAAGGTATGTCATTCCCCATTAGTAGTATGTCATCAACATACAGGACTATGAATGCCACATGGCTCCCACTAACCTTTTCCCACTATCCTCGCTTTGAATAAAGCCATACTCTTTGACTGTTTCATCAAAACGAATATTCCATCTCCTAGAGGCTTGCTTCAATCCATAAATGGATCGACGTAATTTACATACCTTGCCAACATTCCTTGGATCGACAAAACCTTCAGGTTGTGTCTTGTACACATCCTCTTTTAGGCTCCCATTAAGGAAAGCTGTTTTGACATCCATTTGCCAGATTTCGTAATCATGGAATGCTGCAATTGCAATCAAAATCCGTATGGACTTGACCATGGCAACTGGTGAGAAAGTTTCATCATAGTCAATACCATGAATTTGTTTGAACACTTTCGCAACCAGTCTTGCATTATAGGTCTGAACATTTCCTTCCATGTCAGTTTTCTTCTTGAAAACCCACTTGCACCCTACAGGTTTTACCCCTTCAGGTGGATCAACCAAATCCCAAACTTGGTTTTCGTACATGGAATCCATCTCGGATTTCATGGCTTCAAGCCATCTCTTAGAGTTAGGACTGTTCATAGCATCTTGATATGTGAGAGGCTCATCTTCATCTATGAGCATCAAATCCCCACATTGAGTCAAAAGAAATCCATATCTCTCTTGCTCATGGCGAATTCTACCAGATCTATGAACAACCTGTGTTTCTTGAGCATTATCATTATTCTGCTCTTATTCCACCTCAGGTTCAATGCTATTTTGTGGTTCTCAATGCTATTTTGTGGTTCTCGATCTTCATCGAGATCTATAGTCCTCCCACTGTTTCTTTTGGAAACAAAATCTCTTTCCATGAAGACAGCATCTCGAGCAATGAACACTTTCTGCTCTGAAGGACTATAAAAATAATACGCCTTTTGTTTCTTTAGGGTATCCCACAAAATTGCACTCTTCGGATTTAGGTCCAAGCTTGTCAGATACTTGACATTTTACAAACGCCTTGCATCCCCAAACTTTCATAAAGTTCATGCCTGACCGTTTCTCCTCCCACATCTTATATGGAGTCTTTTGAACCTTCTTGGTTGGAACACGGTTAAGTGTGAAAGCCGCTGTTTCTAGAGCATAACCCCAGAAACTTATTGGAAGATCTGCATGACCCATCATCGATCGTGCCATGTCCAATAGGGTACGATTTCTCCTCTCTGAAACTCCATTCCATTGAGGTGTACCTGGCGGAGTGAGTTGTGATACAATACCACACTCTTTTAAATACTCTTTAAATTCGGTGCTTAAGTATTCACCCCCACGATCGGATCGTAAGATTTTAATACTTGCACCTCCGCCTATTTGCTTCCCTACTTCAGCCTTGTATTCTTTGAATTTTTCAAAAGAATCGGATTTATTCTTCATAAGATATACATATCCATATCTACTGAAGTCATCAGTAAATGTTATGAAGTAGTAGTAGCCTCCTCTAGCCATCACACGCATTAGGCCACATACATCACTATGTATTAGCTCCAAACGTTCAGTGGCCCTTTGACCCTTACCAGTAAAAGGGGCTTTAGTCATCTTACCAAGCAAACAAGATTCGCATTTTTCGTATGATTCAAAATCAAACTTATCAAAGTATCCATCCTTTTGTAATTTGGATATGCGTTTCTCATTTATATGGCCTAGACGACAATGCCAGAGGTATGTTTGATTTGAGTCATTAACTTTA
This sequence comes from Saposhnikovia divaricata, assembly GCA_036435485.1. Lineage (NCBI taxonomy): Eukaryota > Viridiplantae > Streptophyta > Magnoliopsida > Apiales > Apiaceae > Saposhnikovia > Saposhnikovia divaricata. Next base: position 126,840,804 of record CM071594.1, on the reverse strand, counting down.
AGTCGTTTGTTTTCTATGTTACAGACAGGATTATCTAAATCAAGAACATATAAACCATTAAATAAACGCGCAACACCATAGGTTAAATCATTCAAAGCAAAAGAGCAACTATTGTTCTTTATTATAAATGAAAAACCTTTCTTGTCCAAACAAGAAACAGAAATAATGTTTCTGCAAATCGCAGGCCCGTAAAAACAGTCTTCAAGTTCTAAAACAAACCCAGAGGGCAAAGATAAATAATAAGTTCCTACGGCTTAAGCAGCAACTCTTGCTCCATTGCCTACTCGTAGGTCCACTTCTCCCTTAGCCAAAGTCCTACTTCTCTGCAGTTCCTCCACATTTATACAAATGTGAGAAGCACATCTAGTATCCAATACCCAAGATGTATAAATAGACAGATTGACTTCTATAACATAAATACCTGATCCAGAAATCTGAACACCCTTCAATTTCTTCAGATCCTCCAAGTAAGCATGACAGTTTCTCTTCAAGTGACCAGGCTTGTGACAGTAGTGACAATCACCTTTGTTAGCCTTTGCGACATCTCCTTTCGGCTTTTTAGCCTTTTTGAAAGAGGGCTTAGAAGGACCAAGATCTTTCGGTGTAACCTTTTTCTTGCCCTTCTATTTCCCCTTTCCCTTAGCACCTTTCTTGCCCACCATCATTATGGGAGCTTTCTCAGGTGCCTTGACCATATTTGCTTCAGTGGTCCTCAGCATGGCCAACAATTCCATAGGAGTCTTATCTTGCCCAGTCATATTAAAAGTCATTATGAACCGAGCATAGTCGCTGTTCAAAGATTGCAAGATTATATCGACTTGAGCCTCTCGCTGAAGCGGGAAACCCAAACGAGCAAGGTAATCACAATACCCAATTATCTTTAGAACATGTGGTCCGACTGGTCCATTGCACTGCTTGCACGAGAAGAGTGCTTTGCTTGTGTTGAACTTTTCAACACGAGCCTGTGATTGAAACATCGTTGAAAGATGTTCAAACATAGTATAAGCATTCATATCAAAATGCTGCTTCTGAAGCTCAGCATCCATAGTAGCAAGCATAAGACAAGCCACATCAGTTGCATCATCAATATGCTTCTGATAAGCATTTCGTTGAGCAGCAGTGGCATTGTTAGCAGGGGCTGCCGGTGGAGGAATATCAATCACATAAGATTTCTTTTCTTGCATGAGAACAATTCTCAAATTCCTAGACCAGTCAAGGAAGTTCGATCCTGTCAGCTTGTCCTTCTCAAGGACTGATCGCACAGAGAAAGTATTGTTTGTATTTTGTGCCATTTGTTTTCTACAATGATGAAATGCATAAGATAAGTTAGATTGTTACATTAATTATGTTCAAGTGATTATGACATATTCATAATATATCTCCCACTATTTTTTTATCAAATTAATAGCCCTTACTATTAAATCGGAAAGAATATCCCATAAATCTTTCTAGTGAGCCAAGATCCATATTTCATCATATCCTAAGTCAACCACTGGTAGTCCTTAAAACATGATTATTTAGGTAGACAACAGTTGTCAATTATATCATATATAATTCTTGGATAGTTTGGTGAACAACAATTGTTCTTGTCTATCTAATAGATTTTGAACCAAACTCTATGCTTCTAAGTTCATAATAATTGAATATAACCGTTTATTTTCACCTTATTATGACGACTCAGCTAAGTTAAACCCAATGATACAACGGTCGAATATAACCGCATATATTCGTCACATCTCACCACGATAGACAAGAGTCCCCTGCCACTGGCAGTCATTCCCCTTATTAATCTAGGATTCAATGAGTGTTCATTCATTGGAAAGCATCCGATTAAAACTTAATATTTTGTTAAGGGGTTTTGATTTAAAACGACCATGATCCCATCATAAAGAGATTCCCAATTTTTCCTTGAATTAAATACTTCAAATCAATATTCATCAATAGTTTGATGTCCAGGTTGTTGGAGGAGTCACAAGTGGCCTCATTTAATACCTAACTTCCTTACAGGTAAAACCCGTTTTTGACAAAATCTCCCCATATCTAAATAATTGAAAATTTGTATTTAATTCCGTGTTTCATAAACACAGAAATCTCATGATCGTTTGTTCATTTTAAAATCTCGAATCGTTACAGATTTTATCTAATTTAAGCAGGCATGGCATGGGTGATGTATCTAATAATGATTAATCTAATTAAAGCATGCATCTATATGTATCCTACACATACATTCAAACATCATATGTAAAGTAAGTGCAGTATGTAAACGTGATTGGTTATGGCCTTTATCCTATATGATCCTCTCAGGCTAATGAAAGGATCAAGGTCAATCTATGGTGGAATAAACATAAATACAAATTACATGTCTTCATTCTTCTTGTCTTCTTGGTTGCTCCTTCTCTTGGACCAATCTTCAATCTTCAATTACATTACATTGAATAATTGAATACAATCTACACTGAAGTACTTACATGATAAAACTCGAGTTACATTCGAGGTTCAACAATTACAAGAATGAAGAAAACGACATGCAAGTCGTATTTATAAAACCAAAACCATTAATCTAAGGGTCTTAAGGCCATAACCATCACCATGCTCAAGTAACAATTAAAAAATATGTCATATTATATATTCATGTTATACCATATCATATTTCAAATGATCCAATCAAAGAAATCATATACCGCAAAAATCAGAAAATCAGAATTAAATTCTGAAAACAATAAATCGTCTTTTTCATGCATTAAACGGCGTCAAACGCCTTACAGACGAGTCGATGATAGATATGCTATCAGTTTTGTTCAGACGCTCGTTTCGAGTCAGAAAACACATATCGTTTGCGAAAATCGGATACTGGACAAATTTCACAAGATTTGCACAGCGTATATAGAAATCGTATCGTATACAATCCCTATATCAAGAACAAACATTAATCATATATATATATATATATCAGTATATATACAGATTATATAATCATCATATGATCATCTCAATCATCTTAAATCATAACAGAACCATATATATGCATCATAACAAATTATAAACAGCATATATAAGAACATAAACATGGAAGATTCGCAAAACATGCATACTCGCATCATATACAGTAAACACGTAACCAATTCAACCCCTTATACACGTAGCTCTGATGCCATTGTTGGGTTGCGAGGCATAAAACGCAGCGGATAAACGTAAATAAAACAAAATTTTCGAAACCCAAACCAGGATCCATGTATAATTCCGGGCAGATTATGGAGATAACGAATCATACCTATTAAGATCTTGTTTCACGAACTCAATGGAGATCCTTGCTTGTAATCACCACACACAGTCCTTGCGTCAAGATCCGTGTCTCTAAGGTAATCCACACGAACGTCCGACCGTCCAACGATCCGAGGAGCCTGGTACTAGCCCACGAAGAACAGCCTCTCTCTCTCTCTCTAGCCTCTCGAAGATGGAGCTGCTAGGGTTTTGTAAAAAATGATTTAATGACTCTTAACCCTAGAATAATACATCATTATGTATTTATATGAGAGAAATAATGGGCTAAAATCAAAAAACCGAATTGGGCTTCCTTAAACCCAATTCTATTTCTATTCTGATTTTATTATTGGACTTCCTTAAATCCAATTCTGTTCTTACTTTATTAAATTCAAATTTGCTTAGATAATTAATTAGGACCAGTCCAATTAATTAAATAGCCAATTCTCAATTTAATAATGATTTAATTTAAATTCTTAATTTAAACTAAAACTCCTTTTAAGACGTTCTAAGTGTGTGACCCTATAGGTTATTATTACGTTGGCAATAATTTTGATATCTAATAAAATTATAAACAATGAGCGGTATCTAGTAATACATCATTGCTACCCAAGTAATAATAATAATCGGTGATCCAATTTAAACATTTTGTGATTAATGTTTTTTGTGTAATATAATCCCTTTAACCAAATATTATAGATTAAACTCGAGGCATGTGTTTAGTCATCCTCTTCATAATTTAATCCAGGTTTACTTGATCCATGAGTAGACTATTAATAACAAATCATTATTTGAGCGTGGCCATGCATTTTATAGTCTCACTCAATCAAGAGGCCAATAATATCTCTCCTAATTATAGGAGGTTTAAATCCTTTATCTATCATTCATATTTCTCATACGATTCATAATATACCCGATGTCCACTTTTATCATCACCCGGTCAAAGATGACTTTTAATGTAGTCAAAGTATATTAATCCTCGTATAGAAATATAATGATCTCAAGTCAAAGGATCATTACACCATTACCACTGTGAGTAATTCTTATGACTTTATTAAACATGAAGAATCTCACTTTGGGTCTGTCCAGTACCATGTACTCCTTCATGTACCTATGTATTGACTTTAGTATCTCCATACTTATAACCAATGAGATGTGGTTATCTGTCAAACAACATAGTCTATATATATTATTATTGTCCTGATATAATAATGATCGACTAGGGACCTTTAAGAATATGATATATTATATAATCTCAAGTTCAAGTCATGTACTTCAACTATACAATGTGTATCATGATTCTAAGGACATTTATTATGCTAACAAATATATCGCAGTAATTAAAGTCATAATAAATACATTTATTTAATAATCAAATGACATAAGGTTTATTTAAGAAACAATGTATTGCCTCTAGGGCAACTACACTAACAGAAGTGGCCAGTCTATGGAGCTCGTACGCATTATCCTCCACCAGATTCATCCGAGGAGGGTGATGACTCAGCTGGTTAGGTATGTTTTCTACTTTCCCTCGTATTTACTTCCATTCAATGTGGACATTGAATATTTTAAGTTTAGGGGTGGTTTGAGGGATTAGTAGTTGTTGTTGTATTATGTGTTCATGTAGGATTTCATGTTTTGTATATTAGTAGTAGTAATTCATGCATGTATGTTCGTATTAATTACGTTTGTTTCATATAGGACATTCTGTTTTTTTTGTTTCGTATACCATGTGAGTTCATATTGGTTGCATTTCATGGCATGCATATTTTATGATCCCTTAAGACGAGCTAATTCTGATTGGTAGGTAGGTGTCTAATTGAGTGTGGTAATGATGAATAGAGGGTTGACTTATAGTTTCTATGAAATTGACTTATGTGTTTCGGAAACAAAAACTAATTACATAGTCTCATTGGGTACTTTTGGGCTAGGTTGAGGTCATGCTTGTTTAGATGTTTTGAGATTTAATCACTTGATTATAGTTAGAATTTTCTTTATTCCCTTGATGGCCTAGAACACTTAAGTCTAAGTTTGGGGGAAAACAAGGATTTCATGCTTAAATTGTAAATATTTGTCAATAATTTCTAGATGTCAAATGGTTAGTAGTCGGCTCATATTTATATGAGTAGTCTAGGGTTGGAATTGAGAATTCTCATTCCAGATTGCATAAAAAAAAAGCAGAAAAAATAGAAAAAGAAAAGAAAAAAAGAGTTAAAAGTGTCAATTGTTTTTATGCAAAATTAGCCAGGGTGAGCTCTTTAATACTCGAGCAATTAAGTTCTAGGGGACTTTGTGCCTAGTGACTTAAGGCTTTTATAGTCTGGGATCCACTAACCCAACGCTCGCTACATGGGTATTATTGTATAAGCCTTTCGGGGTCTCATCCATTGCACGGTTAAATAAGCATGCTTGTATATATGTGTCGTAGTAGTTAGTAATAAAGCATGAATTTCTGTCTACCTTGGATAAGGATGGAGGTGTTTCTAGGTTATGTAGTGTTTACCGTCTATTCTAGTTATAAACTTGTGATTGTCTTGGTAAAGCACATGTATGATTTTGATCTAGTTTTGGAAGTATTTCTTATGAACATCGCACACACGCACGTTTCTGTTCATGTATTGTTAGTATACGGGAACTTGGTCGAGCTCTATTTGGATTTAGTTGCATTCTCTAAGATATTTGTTTGCTAGTTGGTTTTGGTTAGTTTAAAGGGGATCGTTGCATTTTCATATTAGTTGCATTCATGCATTGCATTGTTTTTGCATTGTTTAGTTAGATGGATTTTGTGGGTACATTCACTATAGGCCCTCACGAGACGTTACTCATCCACTAGGGCTGCCTAGGGGTTTAAAGGGCTTGTTGCATATGCCAAATGCAACCGTGATCACCTACGGAAGTGGTACTAGTTAGTTAGTTAGTTGTAATTGTTTATGCTTGAGGACAAGCATCGGTTTAAGTTTGGGGGTGTGATAAGTGGATTTTATATCCACTTGGAGCGTTCCATATCGGCTTAAATTGATTGTCTTGGACTCAAGTTGTTGTAGTTTTGATGTGTTTTTCTTAGTTGTGCAGACTTACAAGAATGTCGATTAAGGTGGAAGCTTCTATCGTGTTTGGAGGATTAATTGATCAAAATTCGGATTTTACGGGAAGGTTGCGCAGTCTACACAGTTTTGGCCATATCTGGAGTTCTAGAAGTCCGTTTTCAGCGATCTTACAACTCACGCGAAGCTTGGGAGATTTTCTACAACCTAGGATAGATATCAGGTTCAGGGAGCGTGTAGTTAAAATTCTCAGGTTCAGGGAGCGTGTAGTTAAAATTCGCGCACGTGTTCTTTGTGAAGCAAGGCTGAAAGATTACTGCTTTGCCCTTTTTCTAATTCTAATTATATTTTGGGCAGGTTTTAGTACCTTAATCGAATTCTAATTGTAATAGAATGTAATGTCCTGCTGGGCAAGAAATCTAGAGCCTATTTAAACACATCTTAGCATTGTAATTGGAATTTTTTTATTATTGTATCATATCTTAGATCTGCAAGGGAGAAAAGGAGAGAAGGATTCAACGCTCGTGACAAGCAACGGATCTAGAACTACTTCATCTTTTGTGTTATTATGGATTCTAGATTTGTTTTCTTAACTCTTTGTTTATTAATATAATTACTTCTTTTATTCATATCTTGTTTTATATCACGTTTTCATCAAATCCCATGACGATGTACGGTTCAATTATGAGCTAATCGTCGTCATGGGATTCTAACAGATTTTTCTATGTAGCTTAGTAGTTTGCATGCTTTAAAGATTTATGTGTGGAGAATTCTTGATATCCTCGTATGGTTTTGTTTCATGTATTTAGATGCGTCGGGAACATCTAATTTGTTAATCTCTTGCTAAACGAGAGTGGATCTTGAGTTTTAGAACTTGCCATGCTAGCATAGGATAGGTTGATATTTTAACATCATGATTTGTGGCGTAAATAGAGATATTATGCTACCCTATGTGATCTAAGTGGATAACTTGTGCTTAAACCTTTATGTTTTCAAATTCTATAGAGATATAGGGTCTAAACATATTTGGTGTCTACCAATCTTCTATCTCTTTTGTGGATGCATGCGTAGTTTGGTATTAGTATACCGAGAGGTAGCTTTTACTTATTTCGTGTTATCCGATCAGATATCAAAACCATCACATGTATTGATTAAAGGCTGCGACTCTAAGTGAAGTAGATAATGAAGTTAGGATCCCATGTTTTTATTCTTATAAGAAATTCAGATTTAATTCTCATTAGTTAATTAGTTTTTACTTTTCATCTCAGTTTAATTTAGATAATTAAAACCCATATTTGTTAATTATCTTAGCAGTGAATTAAGATCATACATTGTTGAATAGGCACATTAGCTGAAAAGAATTTAACCAGATCTCAGTGGAACGAACTTAATTGTATTACTTGTGACCGCGTACGCTTGCGTGTATTAGTGTAAACAATACTTGTTCAAAATTATGTAGATGATATAATTTTTGGGTCTACTGATGAGAAGCTTTGCAAAAGGTTTGCCAAACTTATGCAAAGTAAATATGAAATAAGCATGATGGGTGAGCTAACTTATTTTCTTGGTTTACAAGTAAAGCAAATTAGTGATGGTATTTTCATTAGCCAATCTAAGTATGTTTATGATCTTTTGAAAAGATTTAACTTACTAGATTGTGCTTCTATGAAAACACACATGGCCACTGCCACTAAACTTGAGTTGAATACTAAGGAGAAGAAAGTGGACATCTCAAGTTATAGGGGCATGGTTGGCTCACTTTCATATTTAACAGCAAGTAGACCTGATATTATGTTCTCTACCTATTTATGTGCTAGATTCCAAGCTGATCCCAGGGGAATCTCATTTAATAGCTATTCAGAGGATTTTCAGATATCTCAAAGGACACCAAACCTTGGCATTTGGTACCCTAGAGAATCTGGTTTTAATCTAACTGGCTATTCAGGTGCAGAATATGCAGGTTGCAAAATTCACAGAAAAAGTACCACAGGCACTTGTCAATTCTTTGGGAATAAGCTGGTATCATGGTTTAGCAAGAAGCAGAATTCAGTTTCCACTTCTACTGCAGAAGCTGAGTATATTGCAGCTGGTAGCTGTTGTGCACAAATTTTGTGGATGAAAAATTAACTTCTTGACTATGGGTTAAGAATTAATAAAATTCCAATTTTCTGTGACAACACTAGTGCCATTGCTATATCTGAAAACCCAGTGCAACATTCCAGGACCAAGCAGATAGACATCAGATATCACTTCATCAGAGAGCATGTGATGGAGGGTACTGTGGAACTTCATTTTGTTCCAAGTGAGAAGCAACTTGCAGATATCTTTAACAAGCCACTTGATGAATAAACATTCACAAGGTTGGTAAGTGAGCTAGGTATGCTGAATTTTTCCTGATTTATATAAGTTATTTGCATGGTTGATTAAGCAGCCAGAAATTAGTTTGAGTATTCTTTTACAAGGAAAGGCATAACATTTTGCCTAAGTCAAAATTTGCCTATCAACGGATGCGTCAATATCCGTTGATATTCAAATAAATTTCTGAATTTTATTTTATTTGATTTAGAGGATAATAAGTATCCTTTTGCGTGTATTAAGTCCAATAATACATATCAACGGGAAACTCGCTTCTCGACGATTCGCTCTATTATCCGCTGGACACATTTTAACCGTTGATTTGTCACTATCACTTGTATACATCCCTGTATATATAGGTCTGGCGCAGTTATTAATGTACTTTTTCACCCACTACTCTGAGCATTTTCCTTTTCGAGTAACTTTATTCGATAATTTGTGAGTAAGTAGAAAAGTTTTTTTTTTTTTTTACAATTAACACTCATCTTTTATCTTCCTCTCTCCCTTTCAAGATATCAAAACCCCTTTTCTAGTTTCTTGAGATTTTCAACGATAATGGCTCCAATCTTTAAGATGATGTCTGGGAATGGGTATATCTATGAGAAGAACAACTTCGCTGCTCTTTTGGATTCAGAGCACTCTCCAACAGACTATCACAAGATGATTGAATTCATTAAGAGATGAAAGCTATCCTATGCCATGACTGAAATTCCATTACTATATCACGAAGTTGTGGAGGAAGTTTGGTCTATAGCAATCTTCGACCCTTCAGAAGGTACCATTGCTTTTTCACTAAATGGTAATGTGCATGTTATTAATTCGGATGTTGTAACCTCTTGTTTTAAACTGCTTGAGAATAACTGCAGCACTAGTCCTATTGATAGTGATATCGTTGCCATGCTAAACACCGTAGGTTACAATCTTAGTACTGATAACGTAGGCAGAATTGTTAGAAAAGGCATGAGAAAGGAATGGAGTTTTCTTTGTGATGCCTTCATTAAGGTGTTCTCTGGTAAAATTAGCAATTTTGATGCTGTCACCTATGCCCTGCTTAAAATGCTTTACATGCTGCTAAATGACAATTTATACAATTTTGGCTCGTTAGTACTAAATGAGATTGGTGCTAAATTGGGAAGGAAAGAAAATAGGAATTAGATAATTTATTTTGCTAGATTCATAATGCTGCTGGCTAACCATGTCTCTGAGAATGAAATAGTGCTCGAACAGCCATTAAGCAGGTTCACTTTCTAGGTTCAGGAGAAAATGGTTCTTAGTGATCTAATTCGAATGAATATCAACTCAGAGGTGCAACTGGTATATTTACCAATTATTGAGGTAACTGTTGCAAACCCTCTTTCTACTACTCAATCTCAAGGTTCTTTGCAAATGAGTCTTGTTATGGAGACTGTATCTGGGAACCCACAGTCTCCTACCCAGGCAACCAAACATAATTCTAAATCCAAATCAAAGAAACCAACCTCATGTGTTTCTCAAAAGACACTTGTTGTAAAAACTACCATAACCTCTGGAGGGAGTGACCAGGTGGTAGTGAGTGGTGAGGGACAGGGTGAACATCAAAGAAACCCTAAGGATATGGTTGGAGAGGTAAGTGAGTCCCAGCCTAGCCACATTGTAGTCTCCCAAAAGGCTGTTAATGTTGAAAAGGATTTAAACTCATCCCTAGCAGCATCCTCTCAACAGGGTGTTATTATTGAAAAGAGTTCCCAACGAGGAACATTGAAAAAGAGGGAAAGGGACACCACTAACCAAAAATCACCAATCAAAACCTTTGTCAGAAAGAAGAAACCTAAAGTTACTTTGGGTGCAAAAGGGTCAGACATAGTTCAATCTTACTTGATTGAACCTTCTCAAATTCAGCTTGATGTAGCTCCAGCGAATGTAGAGTCAGAACCCAACTCTCCATCTACAAACACTCTACATATTCCAGATTCACCATCTCTATCTCTGGATGTGGACATGATTTCCACATCACAAGTAGATTCTCCCTTCTTACTTCCATATGAGGAGCCCCACTCTGAACCTGCTGGTCATCATCTTCTAGATGATTTGTTGGACCAACAGCTAATTCTTCCTGATACTATGACTGAAACTATGCCACCTTCCTTAAAATCGTTCTGCACAAATTCTACCATAGTCTTTCTATCAACTGCTATCCCTTCTACTTCATTGATGGATATTTCTCATCCGTTGACAAGTGTTTGTTCACCGATGGATATGCCTAACAGCAGTCATCCATTGGTAGATTCAACTACAACATCAATGGCTATCTTACACTCATTGATTGATGTGCTTCTTGCAACTACAGTAGAAGTCACACTTGTAGTTCAAACACTTCTAGGATTGAGGGAAGGGAGTGTCATTTCTGAGCGTGAGAGGCTGCTTTGTGAGTAGGCAAAAGGAGATAATGTGAGTGAGGGGCTGGCAATATTTTCCTTCCAGGAAAAATGAGAGCATGAGAGTTCCACCTTAGTAGGTGAAGGTGAGGGTGTGAGCCAGGGGGAGTCCCTGATGCAAAAAGATAGAGAACATGAGAGAAAAGCAGGTACATGAGACATAAGGGTGGATGAAGCCATTGCTAGTGAGTCAATAGAGTTTGAGGATGCCCCCAGAACCAGTTTCTATCAACAGACATCTCAATAAGTCATTGATAGAACTGTTCTTGGAGCTGAAACCTTTACTCACCTTGTTTCCGACCTTATTTCTTGGGCTAAACAGGGCAATGTGGAGGCTGAGCAGCAACTAAACTTGGTACACTCAACTGAATCTATGCAGAGAGCTAACGATACTCTTACTAAACTGCCTCCAACTGCTACTGATGTGAATCAGTCTGACTTTGAATTCACAGATGAAGATGAAGATTAAGTGCCTTCACAGCAACCTGGAGATCTACCGGAATGGTTAATGTCCAAAGACTATATCTCCAAGGATGCTCACAGTGAGCTAGTAGTATAGTATGAGAAGACTGTGGCTACTTTTCAGGATGCTGAACCCGCTCTGAAGCTTGTACAAGAGAATTTTCTGGCTACTCTCAAACTACACAAGTGTCTTCTCAATCAAAGGGTGATGGATAAGGATGACTTCAAGCTTGAAATTAAACATGCATTAGAAGCTCAAAACAAGAACTTGGAGATTCTTCTTCTTCCCCGTACAATGCAGCAGCTTAGACATAAGCTGAATAAGGATGCAGAAACAGATAAGAAGATTGAAGATCTGTCTACAAAAGTTGATAAGTTAGAGTTTCAAATGAGTACTATTGTTGCGGATCAAAAGCTCATTCTTGAAGCTCATAATCAACAAATTGCTTTCCTTGAAAGATTGTTGGACCTGCCTACTACTCAATCCCTTGATGCTAACAAAAAGGGGGAGAAGTTTGGTGATAAGGAGACAACAAGTGAGGGGGAGCAACTTCACTCTAATCTAGTTCCAACAGCTCCAGTAATTTCATCTAGTGAGGATGACCCAGTTATTCAACCTAAAGACTCTATAGCCACAAGGCTGGCTGCAAATCCTCAAGTTTCTCAAGTATCAATTCCTCCCATAACCACATCAATCAGACAAGTATCAATTCTAGATTTTGTGCTTCCTAGATCTCTAGCCAAAGGGGAGCCATCTTATCAGTCTGAATTCAAGCCTGTGCTCAAGCCTAAGAAATCACCTGTGAAGAAGAATGGTAAAAACACCGTGAGAGTGGACTTTCCAATGCCAAACCTAGATGAATTCAAGCTAACGAACAAGTATCTTGCTGAATTAAAACAGATGGCTATAGTTGATGTGGGACTCAAAGAGAATCTAGCATTCATCTACAGAGAGGGAGTGGAAATTTATGTTCCTGTAGGTCATCCAAACTTTGCTAATGCCAAGGCTGAAGAAACTGCAAGGTTACTTCAAGCTGGCCAGATAGTCAGACAACCTATAGAATGCACTGAAAAAGAAGCTAGACTGACTGATGAGCTAGTAAGAGATCTAGAGAAAGAGATGGAGCAAGAGGTTGAAGAAGAAGATGCCAAATTTAAAAAGAAGAAAATGAACACAAAGTCTGCGTGCAAGAAAAGGAAAAGCAGAGTTAAAGTCCCTGCTAAAAGAACTTTGAGCCCAGAACCAGAAGTTCAAGATGAATCAACACTACCTCAACCTACAAAACCTCCAACACCAGACACTCGGCAACATTCTCAAACATCTAACCCTTTAGACTTCATAAAGGAAGAACCTTTGGAATTTGACTTTGACATTAACTGCTTGGTATTTCCAAAGATCAGGCTCTCACCTAAAAAGAGGAGAACCAGAAATATGAAACAACCATTAGCTAGACCAGTTCAAATTGCTAAAGTTCCTCAAGATGTAAGGATGGCCACCAAGAAAGAAACTGAACTCTATATTGCTGACATTGAAGAGTACTCAAGTGTCAATCCTTTCTTGGATGATGTGGCAGATGTAAGTGCTACATATAGGACAACCAGGTTTCTAGAAAGGCTAGTCTTCACCTACAAAGGAGGAAATAGCGGAACCTGGCCCCTACATCAAGTGTTAAATAAAGGCTACAACAAACTCTGGAAGATTTAGTCCTTAATAAAAAGAACTGGGGGATTCACTCCAGAGGCAAGGAAAATAATTTTCAACAAGGTCAATGAATTGAGGAGCAGCTGGTCTTCAAAGGAGGGTTTGCCTAAGAAGCTGAACATTCCATATGAACCCGGTAGGAAGGTTCACTTTTATCCATTCTGGACAATAGAATTCAGAGATAAACACAACTGTAGAAGATTTTTCAGAATAGAAGATCAACTGGAGAAAGCTAGCAATGAGTACTTGCAACACTTAATGTCTATACTGGATCGAAATCACCCAGAAGAAAAGATCATCTACAGATCTCTAGAGAAGTATCTTGAAGCAGACAGACATCAAGTCCATGGTATGAGGACTACAAGGGGAAGAAAGCAATGATATGCGCAGTCTAGAGGAGCATCCCTTGTGGAAGTATGATTCTTTATCTTGACTCAGTTCATTTCTTCACACTTTTGAAGCTTAGTACATCACATATGTTTTAACTTAATCTCTGTATCCATACAAAGGTGTTTTTTTATCATCAAGGTTCTTAATTTATGGCTGTTATTCTATCAGTCATAAATTGGGGGAGATTGTTAGAAATTATGTTGCTCTTGATGATAAGTACTTGAAAACACCTTGGAAAACATATGTGTACAAGAATAAGTTTGTAACTTGTCAACGGATATCAAAGTTATAAGTATCCGTTGATAAGGCAGCTTATCGGTTGATAAGTCTGTAGCATACCTCTTTTAAGTTTTGTCAGTTGTTTGGTTCTGTCATAGTTACTACAAATCCTAAGTCATGTTGACTATCAATGGATATGCAGAATAGGGTAGCTAATTGTATATAAGTTGTGCTATGTAATTCCGTATAAGTGAAGTGATATCTCAGCTGATGAAGTTTCTATGTCAACGGATATGGCACCTCAACAAACAACAATCAACCTATTGATCAGTGTCTACTTCAACGGATAAAATGCTCCAACCAATAATGTCTTGGAATTAGAGGTTGATGGCGACTTGATATGCTTGACGGATCACATGGGTTGATAAACTTAAAAAGGGTGTGGAATTCAGTATTGGAAACGAAGAAGAAAAAGAAACATTCCTTGTTTTTGCAGACAATTTAGCTGGTAAATCTAGTGCTTATTTATCCAAGATAATCTAGACAAAATTGTATCACATGGAGACAAGGAGTGGCAGCAACCCTGCAGAATACTTTGACTTGCAAGTTTTGTTTATTTTGTTGGGTTTGTAAACTTATAGTATATATATAATTCATGTGTAGCATAGCTAAGTAGAGAAGAAAAACAGAGCTGAAAGCACAAAGGATTAGGTTTTCTTGTAAAATACTTAGCCTTGTATTCGCAGCTGTGTACTCGTTTACACAGATTATTTTCTTCAATACAACCCTCAGGTGGAGACGACAAAAACCCACCTGAAATTTTTAAAGAGTGTTGTATGTTTGTTTTTTTTTTTTGATTTCTGTTTCATAAGTTTGTTTCTGTTTATCTGCTTAAATTAAGATCCATCTGTTCTCTTATAAATTCGAAAGAATTCTCAACAAGATTGTATTCAAGCCCCCCCTCTACAATCTTGAGGTGTGCAACTGGGAAATAACGGTAACATTTAAAATACTTGGGTATTTGTAAATTTTCGACAAGAATCATGATCGATTTCGATCAGAAATTCTAATCGAAAATGCTTCGACCAGAACGTCAAAAATGGCCTTAATTCGACAAGGATCCTATCGATTTCAACCAAGAATCCTGTTCGAAAAGCCTTCGAGCATAGTGTCGAAAAGGCCCTTAATTCGACTAGAATCTTGGTCGAATCAACCAGGATCCTTAAGTCAAAGGCCAAGTCCAAAATTCGCATTTATCAAGCCCAGATATAATTGGGCCCAATCTATCAAAATGATAGGCCCAATAAACTGAATAGGCCTATGGGAAAGTCCACAAAATAAAAAAGTAATTCGACCAGGATTCTGATCGAATTCGATCAGGAATTCTGATTGAATTCGATCAGGAATTCAGATTGAAACACCTTCAACCAGACTGTCAAAATAGGCTTAAGTCGACCAGGATCCTGATCGAATTCGACATCCTGGTCGAAAAGCCTTCGACTAGGGTGACAAAATAGGCTTTAAGTTGACCAGGATCCTAATCGAATTTGGCCAGGATTCCTGGTCGAAAAGCCATCGACCAAAATGATAAAATGAACCTTCTTTTGACCTGGATTCTGGTCGAAATCGACCAGATATCCTAATCGAAAAGCCATCGATCAAAATGATAAAATGACCCTTCCTTCGACCACGCCTGGTCGAAGTTGACCAGGAATCTTAATTGAAAGGTCTTCGACCAGGGTGATAAATCATGCCTTAAGTCGATCAGGATCCTGGTTGAGTTTCGGTCGGGAATCCTGGTCGAAAATTTTCGAATTTCTATTTATTTTTTCAGATAATATGGAAAAATTGATAGAAATGATGTTTTCTGAGAAAATTGGAGAGGAAATTCCAAAAAATTCCAGAAAAATAAAGGGAGAATTGCAAATTTATTTCCAAAGGCTATGTGCCAAAGATATTTTTAAAAATAACTCAAATAATAATAGAAAATACCTGTGAATACAATGGAAGTGCAAGAAAATTATTTATAATTTTCTGCAAGATAAAAATTATCTATTAGCCTCAAATAAGGCAAATTGTCGTAAATGTGTAAGTCGCTCATTACTTTACACTTAAAGACGATATTTGTGAAACACTGGTGTATTAAAACTCCATAACTTCAATGGAAACCTGATCAATTTTCTTAGAAGTTGGGGGGCATATGATATGAACTGAAAGTAAGTCCTAAGGATATATTTAATGTTGCATTAAATATACCTAGATTGGTCCAAGGTTAAAGCCCATTTATGAGGCCCAAACCCTAATTAATTATTAAATTTGTAATTGATTATTCAGCTGATTATAGGACTCCAATGTTGTGTCCAGTTGTGTCCAGTAAGGAGATAAATTCTTCAAGTAGTTGCCTCCAAGACATTTGAGTTTAATGGAATTTGGCCATCCTCATGGAAGGACCTAGAATACCATCAAGAGTGGGTAACTTGTCCACCAAGTTACCGAACCCTACCCTAACTCCAAAGCAGCCAATGCCTATATAAAGGACCTGATCCTTCAACTCAAAACTACGTTTTATTGGCTTGATTCTTGATATTTGCAAGATACGTAAGCACCTTATCAGGATGGATTGAGTCACGAAACGCTTGATCTCGATGCTTCTTAAATTCTAGCAGTCAATACGTAATAAATACACCCTACTTTTAATTCCATAATAGTAGATTTTTTAAATTGAACATAATTTTCAATGTAAAAATTCGTAATTACTATGTTTTCTCTTCATTTTCCAAGTAGTTTCAGTCGAATAATAATTATTAAACTATCACAAAATTAAATATGATTTCCTAAATCTTGTGTGGGTTTTAAAATAGTAGAAATCAGATTTTAGAATAAAAAATAGTGTAAAATAGTATAATTGAGTGTATAAAGTCTAATAAGTACAAATTATTTATGTACTTATACTCATATTGATTATATTTTGTCTAATTTCAAAATTAAGAATTCCTGACCATTTTCAATAAAATTTTAAAATTTGATGGATAAAATTTAAATTCAATGTAGATAAATATTAACATATATGAATATTAAAAAAACAATTGTTAATATAGTTATAAATATTAAGAGCAATGCTAGGGATCCCAAAATTGTTCTCAAATACCAAATGGCATCTTTTAATTAGTGGGCGCATATGAATACATGGAGGGTTTCTTTATTTATAAAATACTTATCCAATCAAAACTTGTCAACTAAGTTTTGGGAATCGTTTTGAAAATTTTTTTGGGAACTCTAGCATTTCTCAAATATTAAAACCAACGGTGCGTTGCATGCTTATAACTTAGTTTATGTATATATAAATAAGGTAGGATCAATTAATGACAATAAATTTTACAGTTACATCATTTTAGGGTAAAAATCACTTCAAATCTTGTATTATTACAAACAATTCAATAAAAGCTGAGCACACATTTGATTGTCCTTTTATTTCATTCATATTGGAAATAAGGGCCAAATAAAGTGATTTTTGAAGATAATTTCAATGTCCGTGGAAATGTAAGACAGGTAAACATTCTGACCCAGATTGTGTGGCACATATATTTAGCATGTTCAAATGTTTTCTAAATCCATGCTTCACGCTCGCACTTGTTTCTAGCTGGAATTTTCAACCAAGGTAGTTTTTTTCCAACATTTGTAATCATATATACTCCATATTGCCCGATATCATTGCATAATTCAGAATTTGTAATAATAGTAGATATTATTGCATATATATACGTTTCATAAAAGAAATTCTTATGAATGAGATTCTAATCTAATAATGAAGGTCGAGTCTTATATACGATAAAATATTTCAGTTCTTTTATAAATATATATAATTTATACCATTCTTTTGATTAATTTTCAAAAAAACAAATATATGAAAGAATAAATGTTGGCACGGCCGCACAGCAGACCTCCTGCATGTCTCATCGTTGCTTTCATATAGTGATTGAAAGACCTTAAACAAGATGCTCATTTTCTAACTGTGACAATTCAACGCCCTTGTGGAAAAGCAAGCACAAAACATTTTGAAGTGAATACACCATACGTGTGAAGATGATGAAACATTGTTTACGTGTAATTTGAGCCTAACAAAATATTGTTAATTATTTATCTATGTAAAAACCCTTGATATATATGTACTTGGCATTATAAATATAATTTTAATATAAAATATTAATTATTTATAGAAAAGTACACACTTTTTCAGATAAGATAAGAACGTAAAATTATATATATTGCATCATTTTTTATTTACCATTTAAGATTACTGTAATTCTTTTTCAGACGATTGAAGTATAGACAACGTTAACTTTTTATAAAATTCTTTATCAATTGTCATGAAAATCATGTAAGTCTTGATAAGTTATGCAAGTAAACAAATTTTTTCGTTTAACATCTAAAATTGCTATATCTACAGGTTTTTAGTTTTGCACATGAATAAATTGCACATTGAGAAACTCCATTAAATGAAATCAACTTGATTTCTCGGCCGATTAAATCTGTAAAGAAATTGAACATCCGTTGTTCCAATAAATTGTGGCGCATTAAATTAATATTCTAATTAAGTAAATTATTATACTATTTTTGAGCATTTATGTTATGAGAGGGTGTCGGCTTTTAAGAACGTTATTTAGCCATTTTTAATATCTAAAATTTTTTATCATAAAAATAATGATCAAACTGTAATCACTAATTTTTATGTTTATGACTTTTTTCCAAAATTGTTGAAATTTTAGATATATTATGAGAGTATTCTTCCAACTAATTCAAGTAATTGACTGTTTGAATCAATTTTTAAAAAAAAATCTAAAAGTAGCTATACATAGTTTCTTTAAAATAAAAATTTGTGTCCTCACTTTATTTTTCTTCCTTCTAAAAATTATTAAAATTTAATATTGCCATTCAATAAATAATGCTTGACAAGTTCTTAGATATTTGTTTAATTTTAAAACTTAATTTGGGATTCGTTTTAATATCACAAAAGTTCTATTTCTTATATATTTACAATATTTTTAACTAATATCATGAATAAATTATATGTACCATTCTACAATTTTTTTAATATTTATGAATTATTAAAAATAGTTTTCTAAACCGCATCATATCACGACGTAATTGACCAGTATTAATTAATTGTAACTGAACAAAATGAAAAAGGTACCCCTAACACATATATGAACCAAAAATAAGGACCAAATAAACGGACACACCCTAGGGGTGTGGCTGTAACCCAAAACAAAGTGACTAAAGCATGCCTCCATTTGGGTCTGACAGCTCTCATTTTAAACTCAAAAGTGTGACTAAATACCAACTTGCAGAATGACTAAAGCGTACCTCCATTTGGTTCTAGCAACTCCCATTTTATACTCAAAAGTGTGACTAAATACCAGCTTGCTAGTGGTTAAAGAGGATTAATAACGTGGCTACATACCAACATTCATGTAATGCTTAGTTTTGGTCGCACTATTTATTGGTAAATCGTGACAAAAAGCTTTGGTATGGCTACATTATATAATTTTTGTGTGGTCGTTTCTATGTTATATACACTATTAAGAAACTGAATCTAGTCACAAATAATTGTAGTAACTATCGTTCTGGCTAAAACCTTTTTTCAGGCACAATATAATATAGATTGTTTGTAAATAGGTAATGTGCTGAAGAATAGTACTAGCCACACATACTTTACCAAATTACAGGGTTTCATTTGTATTATAAATGACCACTGTACCAAAAGGCCAGTCCAATCACAATACCAAAAGGCCACAATCCAATCCGAAAAGGCCATAATACAAACAACTAAAATGCCAAAATATAACTAAGTAAACAAAAATGCCAAATTACCACAACCAAATTTCAAACTAGTCATAATTCATATTAAAACCATACTACTAATCCATAAAAACCATACTAAATCCATGATCCATAACAACCATACTAACTCCACAATCCATAAAAACCACATAATCAGAGTATAAAAAATTCACAAGTTATCGAAAAGTTCACAAGTAACCAGAAAACCACATTAACATGAGTCAAATTCAGTTTACAATTTCACCACCAGCTTTCGCTTCTTCTTCTTGGTCGCCTAGCCTTTGAACGTGTTACTGGGGAATCAGTAATGGTATTACACCTCTTCCCCTTCTTAGCTTGAGCTGCATTATGTTCTTCCTTAGCTTGAGCTGCGCTATGTTCTTCCCCCTTCCCCATTGGCCGTTAGATTTGGTACCTAGAGTAAAACATGAAAACAAATACGATGATCATTCCAACAGCCCTCAAGTTGAGACCATTCTAACATGAGTAATGTAATTCTATAGATAAGTAAAAAATAGAAAAGCTCCCATCTCTACATACTACAGATAATTCGTGCTACTTATATTAATAAACATGTAATTATATATCTCCGTATATATATGTACATAAACATGTACACATCAAAACAGAAGCAAAGCAGAAAATACAGAATTTCAAATACTGTTATTTAATTAAAGCTCCATCAGTTTAGGTAATTTCAGAATCATATAAACAGCAATTTACACAAGTACATTTGAAAAAATAAGCATTTTAAACAAATTATAAACTAGAAGAATAAATGCACATAACCAAAATGGAATGCAAAGTAAGAAACGTACTTGATCAGTTTTCTTGAGAAGGTTTTTGGGCCAAGCCACAAAAGAAACCAAAGCATCCTCAACTATCCGCATATCACCGGCTTCATACGGTAAGAATCCCCCTTAACAACTTGTTCAATAGAAACTCTACAACAATCATCTTGTAGGGGGACTCCATGAATGGTTTGTCCTTACTGGTTTGAGGGGAAAGCTGTACCACGTGCAACCGGGTTGTTCAAATTCAACGTATATTACAGATTACACTTCATTGGCTACAAAAGTTAGTAGCATAATTAACAACATCATAAAGGTAAAGTGAATTAATATACACGCGCATTTAGAAATATAATGCATAATTACCAACATATTAAAGTTACAGTTTAAGTCAAGTTGAACATTTTCTATAAAATTATCACCTTTAGTCATGTTGAGTAGAGGTGGAGAAAACAAATGTTTATCTGAACTCCTTGGAAGAAATGACAACATGTGTGAAACTTGAGTGGCAGCCCAACCCGATATTAAAAATTGCTGCAAATACGCTATAACCTATGGTCTGTAGCTTCAGTGCAAAAAAACTTGCAAGGCATGCAACCACCAAACTCTGATGAAAATGAAAAGGCAACCAAAAACATTATTGCCACTTTAATTTTTAAGAACAATAGTAACCACTCAAGTGGTTAACAAAGGAACAAATACAGTAGATGAATGAAGCAATCATTCTAAATCAAATCAAACAAACTTTTCCACCACACCCCACCAAATCACACAAACTTTTCCACAAACCAAGCACCCACTTCAACTAATTACACTACAAACCCACAACTTCTAAATCAACTACAACATAAACTACTAAAAATCACCAATACAATCAAAACCCATGTTGAAGATTCAATCTTTAACTTAAAAGAATAAATAAATTGAAGCTAAACATGAAAATAAATAGACACAAATATGACCCACAAGCCAATTAACTGAGAAAACAAATAGAGTTAATTATACATACACAAACATATGTGTTGATATACAAAATTGAGAAATAACTTGTGAAATAAGTAGGAACAAAGAGTGACCCAGATAAGTGTTGCTTGTGCTTCTTGGATTTCTTGATTCTTAGCACAAAAATGTGTATTTTTGTGCAAGTAGATTAGGAAGAGATGAGAGAGACGGGAGAGACGAGAGAGACCCAAACGATGGGAGAGATGTAAAGGGTTAAGAAGAGACAGGGATTGAAGCAAGAAAACCTTAATCGTCTTCGATGAAGGGGATTTGGGAAAGTGAAGTCTGTGATTGTAATTTTGTTTATGTGAGCTGGTAAGAAATTGGTTTTAGGGGGAAAAGGGGCCGCCCTTTTTTACCGATTAATTCTGTAGTTTACTTTTTAATTTATTAATTCTAAAACAATGCTGTAAAATTCTTTGTAAAATATAAATAAATATTTATAAGATTAAAAATGAATTAATTATAATCTTTATAAGTTTTGATTCAAAATAATAAAATACTTCTAAAATTGAAAATAATAAAATACTTCTAAAATACGGTTGGATCATCCAAAAATTAATTAAAAAAAATAGCTTGTTAAGTGGATGGTAGTCTCGTTTCTAAAAGTAGTACTTTCAATAGATTTTTGTTATAAAGTCGTACAAGATAAATTTAGATTGTTTTTAAAATTTTGCATATCACTAATATAAGTAGTTGTTCACATCCGTACGGTTGGATCGTCCAAAATTAATTTTAAAAAATAGTTTGTTAAGTGGGTGGTAGTCTCATTTCTCGAAGTAGTACTTTCATTAGATTTTTTTTATAAAGTCGTATAAGATAAATTTAGATTATTTTTTTAAAATTTTGTTTATCATGAAAATAAGTAGTTGTTCATATCCGTACCGTTGGATTGTCCAAAAATTAATTTTAAAAAATAGTTTGTTAAGTATGTGGTATTCTCATTTCTCGAAGTAGTACTTTCACTAGATTTTTGTTATAAAGTCGCACAAGATAAATTTAGATTTTTTTTTAATTTTTGTATATCACTAATATAAGTAGTTGTTCACATCCGTATGATTGGATCATCCAAAAATTAATTTAAAAAAATAGTTTGTTAAGTGGGTGGTAGTCTCGTTTCTCAAAGTAGTACTTTCACTAGATTTTTTTTATAAAGTTATACAAGATAAATTTAGATTTTTTTTAAAATTTTTTATATCACTAATATAAGTAATTGTTCACATCCGTACTGTTGGATCTTCCAAAAATTAGTTTGTTATGTGGGTGGTAGCTAGTCTCCTTTCTCGAAGTAGTACTTTCACTAGATTTTTGTTATAAAGTCGTACAAGATAAATTTAGATTTTTTTTAAAATTTTGCATATCACTAATATAAGTAGTTTTTCACATCTGTACGGTTAGATCTTCCAAAAATTAATTAAAAAAAATAGTTTGTTAAGTGGGTGGTAGTCTCATTTCTCGAAGTAGTACTTTCACTAGATTTTGTTATAAAGTCGTACAAGATAAATTTATATTTATTTTTTAATTTTTTCATATGACTTAAATAAATAGTCGTACAAGATAAAAAGTATTTGGTTAATCGGGAAGGAGTCTCTTTTGTGGAAGTAGTACTTTCACTAGATTTTTATTTTAAAGTTGTTAAGATAAATTTGGATTAAATAATATTATATTATTTATAAAATTATTAGAAATTTAAAAATATTTTTAAAGATTTTTTAAATAAATTTCAAAATATTAATTTATAAAATAATTATGAGTGATTGGCTTTATCATTCATTTTAATACTAATTATTCCTTTTTCCCACAAATTCTTCCCCAACTATAGATGAAAAGGTATAGGCAGCAAAAATACTGCCACATCTCCAACCCTATCTATAACAAAAAAGCCAACCCCCTCCTTAGTCGAAAATTTTCAATTCCCCCTCTTTCTCAGAATATACCCTATCTCTCTCAAATATCTCTACCCAGCTCCCTCTCTCCCTCTCTCCCTCTCCCTGTAAGAACCCTAATTTTTGGTAATATTTCCTTTTATTTAATATCTTGTGACATTGTCATTGTGGAACCTTTCTAGTCATCCCTGTTGATTAATAGAATTGATTGTCTGAGAAACTGCGTTGTTGCATTTATTATGTAGTATAAAAAGGAAGATTGTGAAGGCAAGAGTTTTATTGTTAGTAATATTTATAAAACTTGGGATTTGAGAATGGTTAGAGTATTAAAGGATTTATTAAGAATTATGACGAGGAATTATGGACATTCGAGGAATTTACACAATAAGTACTTAAGGAATTATAGGGGAAATCTCTACGCGACGAAATATTATTACGAGAGAATAATTAAGATACGATACGAATTAAAGATTTAATAATAAGCATTGGTGGAAGAATAATAATACAAGGAGTAGTATTGCATGCAAGCCCATGCAACCAAGTGGTTAGGAATCAAGTAAACTAGTTAGCCATTGGAAGATGAATAGTATCTAGTTGGTTACTTTTTAAAAAGAGGGAACACATAGTACATGACCCATGCTTGCTAGTACACTACCTATGCTTACATGTGATATGTATCACCCAACCTAAATAACCTAACATCAATTATTTACCAACACAAACACAAACACAAAACACAAACTTTTCTCTTCCCCCCCCCCCTTTGTTTGCTCTCGGCCAAGGCTCCAAGGAGAGAAGAAAAATTCTTCTCCTCCCCTCTTCTATTACTCATAAATCTTGCCATAATTCCTAGGTCATCTACATCATCTAGACAAGGTATGTTAACAATTTCAAGCCATTTCATCCACCCCATTTCAAGTTATAAATTATTCAAGCTTTGGTGAATAGTAACCAAGTTTGTTTTTCCTTTAGATCTTGCATTCTAAGTGTTGTAGGAGGCCATCTAAGGTGTTTTTGAGTTGTGTAAAGATTATCCAAGGCCTCTAGGAGCTCAAGAAGGTATAAAAATCTCAAAACCCCTTGGTTATGTATTGTTTATATAGTATGGTTGTAGATCCATGTGTTTTAGGACTAATCTTTGATGTATATGTATTGGATAGCATGGATCTTGAGTTTTGATGTTGAGATTGTGACTTTTATGACTATGGTTAATATATATATCTCCATGAGTGTTATGAACCATGATCTAAGTGTATTAGGTGTTGATTATGTGATGGAAGTATGAGAAATGGTTGATCTAAGTAGTTTGAGCTTGCTGAGTTTTGTCCAGGAACTTTGATCTGTATTGTAGCACGATTTTGAACCCCCAAATGATGTCCCCTGATGTCCTACCTTATATTGTTGGAAATATAATTGAATATAGTTTCTGGAAATGTAAGGTTCATAGCTAGGTGATGTGTAGATTTTTAGTTATGGCCGGAGGAGTGAATTTTGTTTCTGGATTATGGACTGCATTAAGTGACCCCCTTGTGATCCTTGTTTAAACACCTTAAAATATATGTGGGATCATGGAAAAATTTGAGAATGTAGGGAATGCAGTGGTGAAGACCACCCAAAAGGAATTGGATCAAAATATGAATTTTTGGATTTTACAAAAATGCTAGAGTAAAATTCGCGCAATGGAAAAAGTCGATTAGTGGAACATGATTCTACGGTTAGTGGTTATGATTCGAACGTGGTAACTAAATTAAGTCGAGTAAGTGACGAGCGTAATCGAGTGATGACATGGACCTATAGTGGGGCTAGGGAGTCATAAGACGAAGTCGTTAAGTTAATTTCGTACCCCCTTAAAACCCCGTAATTAAAGAGAAATTGTTAAGGTACTAACGAACGATATTTGTTTATGTATAGAACGTTCGAATCCGCACGCTCGACCACCCCAACCAAACCAAGGCAAGTTTACTTTTAAAAACTTATCCCTAAACAAGGATTTTCACTGTTGTGTTTGTAGTTTTCAAATTATATTAAATGTTATGTTTATCGGAGTATTGATGCAATTGAGATTGAACAAGTACATGTATGCTTTTACCCCTTGAACTTATATTGAAATGTTTTCTTCGGACAACGACTCTAGCAATAGAGGTCGTAGCGGTCCGTATATACTATTGACCGGGGAGCGGTATATTATTATATCGTATCTAGATTGCGAAAACCGAAGGGTCATTCGAGTGGTATTGTATACTCAAATAACTATTATTATATCTTCGTAAATACTCGAAACCCTATCTTGGATTAAAAGTTTATTTTATCGAATAATTATTTTATTAATTATTAATATTAAATCTTAAAATATTATTTATTAATTACTGTTCATTATTTAAAGACAAAGTTAATCCAAGATACACTTTAATATTTTCAAACTCGAACTCATTCGAACTCAAAACATTTTCGAAAACCCCCGGTCAGATTCTGCTTCTTGTATGATTTCAAGAATCATCGGTCGACTGATGTCGAACCTCAATTACTCTGTTTTCAATCAAAATCAAGTTTTAAAAGAAAAGAAAAAGGGACTCTGGCAGGTGTGGGAACCGTTGACGAACGATTCCCGGGATGTGTAAGCGGCCGTGAGCCAGGCGGTCCATCACTTATTATTCCGGCCCAGGTGTTGCCGAAGGATGATTACGGATGTAGTTTTCATCGAGGGTGATTGCGGATGTAGTTTTCACCCGAGGGATAGTTACGGATGTAGTTTCTATCCTTCTACCGGTAGAGAAGACCCGCGGATTATTGGACTCGGATGTGGCGACTGATCCTCGTCAATCCTTGTCAGGTTTTGTGTTTTCTTTAAGTCCCATTCCTCCATTTTGGAAAAATGCTCTGACACTGCTTCTTAGGCTTTTGTGCCAAGTTGCTGATAGTGTTCTATTTTGATGAGAAAGATGTTGAATCAATGCAGTATCTAGAACTGCAAGTTTATTTTGAAAACAAGGGCACATATTGTTGCACCTTCGAGATTTATCAACTATGACAAGTGATTTTATAACTGATTGAAACAAACAAGTATATCAACTACCAATCATATGAAATGTTATATTGCTTACCTTATACATATATTTCTTGCTGAGCTATAGTTGCTCACTCTTGCTTATTTTTAAATTTTACAAACATAACAGCTAAGCGAAATGGCAAGACCCAAGCAGACTGTTCGAAAGCAGGTGACTAGACCCGAGCCACCACTTGAGAGTGTAGGGAATGCAGTGGTGAAGACCACCCAAAAGGAATTGGATCAAAATATGAATTTTTGGATTTTATAAAAATGCTAGAGTAAAATTCGCGCAATGGAAAAAGTCGATTAGTGGAACATGATTCTAGGGTTAGTGGTTATGATTCGAACGTGGTAACTAAATTAAGTCGAGTAAGTGACGAGCGTAATCGAGTGATGACATGGACCTATAGTGGGGCTAGGGAGTCATAAGACGAAGTCGTTAAGTTAATTTCGTACCCCCTTAAAACCCCGTAATTAAAGAGAAATTGTTAAGGTACTAACGAACGATATTTGTTTATGTATAGATCGTTCGAATCCGCACGCTCGACCACCCCAACCAAACCAAGGCAAGTTTACTTTTAAAAACTTATCCCTAAACAAGGATTTTCACTGTTGTGTTTGTAGTTTTCAAATTATATCAAATGCTATGTTTATCGGAGTATTGATGCAATTGAGATTGAACAAGTACATGTATGCTTTTACCCCTTGAACTTATATTGAAATGTTTTCTTCGGACAACGACTCTAGCAATAGAGGTCGTAGCGGTCCGTATATACTATTGACCGGGGAGCGGTATATTATTATATCGTATCTAGATTGCGAAAACCGAAGGGTCATTCGGGTGGTATTGTATACTCAAATAACTATTATTATATCTTCGTAAATACTCGAAACCCTATCTTGGATTAAAAATTTATTTTATCGAATAATTATTTTATTAATTATTAATATTAAATCTTAAAATATTATTTATTAATTACTGTTCATTATTTAAAGACAAAGTTAATCCAAGATACACTTTAATATTTTCAAACTCGAACTCATTCGAACTCAAAACATTTTCGAAAACCCCCGGTCAGATTCTGCTTCTTGTATGATTTCAAGAATCATCGGTCGACTGATGTCGAACCTCAATTACTCTGTTTTCAATCAAAATCAAGTTTTAAAAGAAAAGAAAAAGGGACTCTGGCAGGTGTGGGAACCGTTGACGAACGATTCCCGGGATGTGTAAGCGGCCGTGAGCCAGGCGGTCCATCACTTATTATTCCGGCCCAGGTGTTGCCGAAGGATGATTACGGATGTAGTTTTCATCGAGGGTGATTGCGGATGTAGTTTTCACCCGAGGGATAGTTACGGATGTAGTTTCTATCCTTCTACCGGTAGAGAAGACCCGCGGATTATTGGACTCGGATGTGGCGACTGATCATCGTCAATCCTTGTCAGGTTTTGTGTTTTCTTTAAGTCCCATTCCTCCATTTTGGAAAAATGCTCTGACACTGCTTCTTAGGCTTTTGTGCCAAGTTGCTGATAGTGTTCTATTTTGATGAGAAAGATGTTGAATCAATGCAGTATCTAGAACTGCAAGTTTATTTTGAAAACAAGGGCACATATTGTTGCACCTTCGAGATTTATCAACTATGACAAGTGATTTTATAACTGATTGAAACAAACAAGTATATCAACTGCCAATCATATGAAATGTTATATTGCTTACCTTATACATATATTTCTTGCTGAGCTATAGTTGCTCACTCTTGCTTATTTTTAAATTTTACAAACACAACAGCTAAGCGAAATGGCAAGACCCAAGCAGACTGTTCGAAAGCAGGTGATTAGACCCGAGCCACCACTTGAGAATGTAGGGAATGCAGTGGTGAAGACCACCCAAAAGGAATTGGATCAAAATATGAATTTTTGGATTTTATAAAAATGCTAGAGTAAAATTCGCGCAATGGAAAAAGTCGATTAGTGGAACATGATTCTAGGGTTAGTGGTTATGATTTGAACGTGGTAACTAAATTAAGTCGAGTAAGTGACGAGCGTAATCGAGTGATGACATGGACCTATAGTGGGGCTAGGGAGTCATATGATGAAGTCGTTAAGTTAATTTCGTACCCCCTTAAAACCCCGTAATTAAAGAGAAATTGTTAAGGTACTAACGAACGATATTTGTTTATGTATAGATCGTTCGAATCCACGCGCTCGACCACCCCAACCAAACCAAGGCAAGTTTACTTTTCAAAACTTATCCCTATACAAGGATTTTCACTGTTGTGTTTGTAGTTTTCAAATTATATCAAATGCTATGTTTATCGGAGTATTGATGCAATTGAGATTGAACAAGTACATGTATGCTTTTACCCCTTGAACTTAGATTGAAATGTTTTCTTCGGACAACGACTCTAGCAATAGAGGTCGTAGCGGTCCATATATACTATTGACCGGGGAGCGGTATATTATTATATCGTATCTAGATTGCGAAAACCGAAGGGTCATTCGGGTGGTATTGTATACTCAAATAACTATTATTATATCTTCGTAAATACTCGAAACCCTATCTTGGATTAAAAGTTTATTTTATCGAATAATTATTTTATTAATTATTAATATTAAATCTTAAAATATTATTTATTAATTACTGTTCATTATTTAAAGACAAAGTTAATCCAAGATACACTTTAATATTTTCAAACTCGAACTCATTCGAACTCAAAACATTTTCGAAAACCCCCGGTCAGATTCTGCTTCTTGTATGATTTCAAGAATCATCGGTCGACTGATGTCGAACCTCAATTACTCTGTTTTCAATCAAAATCAAGTTTTAAAAGAAAAGAAAAAGGGACTCTGGCAGGTGTGGGAACCGTTGACGAACGATTCCCGGGATGTGTAAGCGGCCGTGAGCCAGGCGGTCCATCACTTATTATTCCGGCCCAGGTGTTGCCGAAGGATGATTAGGGATGTAGTTTTCATCGAGGGTGATTACGGATGTAGTTTTCACCCGAGTGATAGTTACAGATGTAGTTTCTATCCTTCTACCGGTAGAGAAGACCCGCGGATTATTGGACTCGGATGTGGCGACTGATCATCGTCAATCCTTGTCAGGTTTTGTGTTTTCTTTAAGTCCCATTCCTCCATTTTGGAAAAATGCTTTGACACTGCTTCTTAGGATTTTGTGCCAAGTTGCTGATAGTGTTCTATTTTGATGAGAAAGATGTTGAATCAATGCTGTATCTAGAACTACAAGTTTATTTTGAAAACAAGGGCACATATTGTTGCACCTTCGAGATTTATCAACTATGACAAGTGATTTTATAACTGATTGAAACAAACAAGTATATCAACTGCCAATCATATGAAATGTTATATTGCTTACCTTATACATATATTTCTTGCTGAGCTATAGTTGCTCACTCTTGCTTGTTTTCAAATTTTACAAACACAACAGCTAAGCGAAATGGCAAGACCCAGGCAGACTGTTCGAAAGCAGGTGACTAGACCCGAGCCACCACTTGAGATTCCACCGGTAGGCCCCATTATCCGGATTGGTTGGCAGCTTTTTTTAGTACGTTTTATTTATCAGCATGACCTGTGCAAGGCAGTGTATCGTAACAAACGTTCAAGCCGCCAACTTCGCTTCATATCGAAGTGTTACTGGTAGCATAAATACTATTTAATTCGGTCTGTAATAACTCTGATAACTTTATTACTGTTTAATCAATGTGTGAGTGTGGTGTGAGTTTATTGTGGGGTCGATGGCTGTGTTAAATATATTATGTGCAAGAACAGGTATGTTATTAATGGAAAATGGACCGTGAGCGCCTAGATCTCCGACCCCGGATCTGGGGGCGTCACACTCCCTCTCTCTTATCTATACCCTCTCTTCATGCTCTTACCTCTCTCATAAATGCTCTAACCATAGAAATTCCAGTGATGAATTTGACCTTGATTTACCGATGCCTGCGACTACGGAGGAGCGGCGGAGAAAGTTTGAAGGAGATGGGTAAGCTATTGTTAATTGGGGGTTTTTTTGTGTATGCGTGTAGTCATCAAGGAGGAAAAAAGCTTGGTAATTCTCCAGGCGTTCCAATAATTCTTGTTAGAGAACTGGCAAAGATGGTGAACTAACTCAGGTACCATCTTTCTCTCTACCTCTCTCTCTTTATGCGCCTTCTAGATAGCATCAATGTTTCTTTTAAACTCCTAACCCTTTTTTTATGTTTTAGTATAGAGGAACACACTTTGGACTTCTGTTTATGATTTCAAGGTGATGATAGCAATCAGTGTGCCCATGTTTATTATTTGAGATAAGCATTGACAGCTTGTATAGCGGTGACAAGTTTGGTTGACAATTTTGTTTGGATTGGCCCTTTTAACATCACAAAACTTCGACTGCTTTTGTGTTAATTTTTGCATTGATGTTGATTACTGGTCTTCTTTTTGCTTGACAAACTTTTTGCCTTTACTTCTCCATTTTAGACATTACATCCTTCACAACAATCACTATAACAAAAATGGCCATTTCCTACCACGCGATAGGTAGGAAATGGCCATAAATTGGTAGGAAATGGGGTCAATTCCAACCAACTACGTTGGTGAGAATTGCTCTAGTCGGAAATGGGGGTTGGTCGGAAATGAGGGCTTTTTTCAAAAGAGGTCTCACATGCCATGTGGCTGCTCATGTGATGAGCCACATAGGCAGCCACGTGGCGTAGGGCCAAGACACGTCACATGCCACGTCAGCTGAAAACGGACTCCGGATGTTGATGTGTCATCCACGTATCAAGTGGGACCAGCCTACGTCATTTTTGCCACGTCATTTTTGACTTTCGTCAATGACTATTTCCTACCAATTTTGGTAGGAAATAGGTCATTTTTGACTTTAGTCAATGTCTCTTTCCTACCAACGGAAGGTATGTCAATTTGGTAGGTTTTATAACAGAAGCCATGTAAATTTGTATTTCCTACCAATCAATTCCTACCAATGTTATCCATTTCCTACCAAAACCATTAAAATCAATCTAAACCTGTAAAAATACTATAAATACATTACATATTCGACAAAAACATCGAATCATAGATAAAAACATCCATTCACATTCGCAAAAGTAGTACTAGTTCATTACATATCCGATAAACATATCAAATACACAACAAGAGTAGTACTATTATCATGTAAAAAGTAGTCCATCACCAATGAATCTGCAAGTGCAATATTTTTCCAGGGAGAGTTGTCAGGCTAGTATCATGTAAAAAGTATAAGAAAGCATTCACGATCATTCCCAACAAACTAAGTTTAACATTAAAAGCTGACTACATCTCTTCAGATTTGGCGTTATGTTCTGAATTAATGGACAAGCATTATGAAACAAACATGTCATGCGCTGTTTGTCGATCGCTTAAGATTTTCCTACATAAAAGAAGATATTAAAACTCATATGCATCAAGACAAAACAAAAAGAAAACAATACCAACTAATGAGGCAATGAATTGTTACTGAACCTACCTTAATATTGACTCTGATTTTACAATACTGGTTCTATTAAGCTGATTAATGGACAACTTGCATTATTCAATGTTTCATAGAGTAGTCCACTTTAAATCAAAAGCTCGAGCTGTTTTAATTTCTCTCAAGATCCTCGGTATCTCGCATCAGTGCCTCATCGTGCTCTCTCTCGAAAGCCTCAGGGTCTGGTATCTCCTCCATCTACACAAGCGAAATAAGGAGGGTCACTAACCAAAAAAGAAAGGTTTAGGAGTAGTTCCCTCACGGGCCTTAAAGTCAGGGCTATATCCGATAACCCGACTGCAAACTCGATGAGAGTTCTAAGTATTATTAGGGTTGTTATTAGGGTTATTATTATTGTTCTTATTATTAGGGTTGCTTTCTTAAATTACTATCATTTCTGAGAACTGTAACCTCGCTCTGATACCATTTCTGTGACGCCCCCAGATCCGGGGTCGGAGATCTAGGCGCTCACGGTCCATTTTCCATTAATAACATACCTATTCTTGCACATAATATATAAAACAGCCATCGACCCCACAATAAACTCACACCGCACACACACACACAGGTTAGAGTCTCAGAAACGTCACACAATTGATTAAAAAGAAATAAAAGTATCAGAGTTGTTATAGACCGAATTAAATAGTATTTATGCTACCAGCAACACTTCGATATGAAGCGAAGTTGGCGGCTTGAAAGTTTGTTACGGTACACTGCCTTGCACAAGTCATACTGATAAATAAAACGAACTAACAAAAGTTGCTAACCAATCCGGCTAATGGGGCCTACCGGTGGAATCTCAACTTCTGGCTCGGGTCTAGTCACCTGCTTTCGGGCAGTCTGTCTGGGTCTTGCCATTTCGCTTAGCTGTTGTGTTTGTAAATTTGAAAACAAGCAAGAGTGAGCAACTATAGCTCAGCAAGAATTATATGTATAAGGTAAGCCATCTAACATTTCATATGATTAGCAGTTCTTAAACTCGTTTGTATCAATCAGATATAAAATCACTTGTCATTGTTGATAAGTTTAGAAGGTGCACCAATATGTGCCCTTATTTTCAAAATAAACTTGCAGTTCTAGATACTGCATAGAGTCAACATCTTTCTCATCAAAATAGAACACTATCAGCAACTTGGCACATAAGCCTAAGAAGCAGTGTCAAAGCATTTTTCCAAATTGGAGAAATGGGACTTAAAGAAAACATAAAACCTGAGAGGGATTGACGATGATCAGTCGCCACATCCAAGTCCAATAATCCGCGGGTCTTCTCTACCGGTAGAAGGATAGAAACTACATCCGTAACTATCCCCGGGTGAAAACTACATCGTAATCACCCTCGATAAAAACTACATCCGTAATCATCCTTCGGCAACACCTGGGCCGGAATAATAATTGATGGACCGCCTGGCTCACGGCCGCTTACACATCCCGGGAATCGTTCGTCAACGGTTCCCACACCTGACAGAGTCCATTTTTCTTTTTCTTTTAAAAACTTGATTTTGATTGAAAACAGAATAATTGTGGTCCAACATCAGTCGATCGATGATTCTTGAAATCATACAAGAAGCAGAACCTGACCGGGGGTATTCGAAAATGTTTTGAGTTCGAAAGAGTTCGAGTTTGAAAGTATTAAATGTATCTTGGATTGACTTCATCTTTAAAATAATGAACAATAATTAATAAATAATATTTTAAGATCTAATATTAATAATTAATAAAATAATTATTCGATAAAATAAACTTTTAATCCAAGATAGGGTTTCGAGTATTTACGAAGATATGAAAATAATTACTTGAGTATACGATACTCCCCGAATGACTCTTCGGGTTTTCGCAGTCTGGTTATGATATAATAATATACCGCTCCCCGGTCAATAGTATATACGGACCGCTACGACCTCTATTGCTAGAGTCGTTGTCCGAGGAAAACATTTCAATCTAAGTTCAAAGGGTACGAACATATATGTACTTATACAATCTCAATTGCATCAATACTTCGATAAACATAACATTTGATATGATGGAAAACTACAAACACAACAGTGAAAGTCCTTGTATATGTATAAGTTTTGAAAAGTAAACTTGCCTTGGTTTGGTTGGGGTGGTCGAGCGTGTGGAGTGGAACGATCTATATATAAGCAATAACCGCTCGTTAGTACCTTAACAATATCTCTTTAATTACGGGGTTTTAGGGGGTACCAAATTAACTTAACAACTTCGTCTTATGACACTCTAGCTCCTCTATAGGTTCGTGTCATCACTCGATTACGCTCGTCAATTATTCGACTTAATTTAGTTACCATATCCGAACCATATTCATTACCCCTAGAATTATACTCCACTTAACGACTTTTTCCCTTGCGCGAATTTTACTCTAGCATTTTTATGAAATTGAAAAATTCATATTTTAATCCAATTCTTTTTGGGTAGCCTTCACCACTGCATTTCCTAGCTTCTCAAATTTTTCCATGATCCCACATAAATTTTTAGGGGTCTAAACAAGGTTCACAAGGGGGTCACTTAGTGCAGTCCGGAATCCAGAAACACTTTTTACTTCTCCAGCCATAACTTAAAATCTATACATCACCTAGTCATGAACCTTACATTTCCAGAAACTAAATTCAAATACCTTTCTAAAAATATATGGTAGGACCTCAGGGGACAAGATTTGGGGGTTCAAAACCATGTTACAAGACAGGTCAAGTTTCTGGAAAATTTCAGCATGCATGTTTCACTTAAATCAACCAAGATTCTTACTTCCACAACACAACCAACATCTAATTCACTTAGTTCATGCTTTATAACATTCATGGAGATACATATACTATCCACAATCATAAAAATCACAATCACAACACTAAAACTCAAGATTCATATCATCCATTACTTGAACATCCAAGATTAACACAAATATGCATGGATCTATCACCAAACATCATAAACACTACATGGTCAAAAGGGGTTATGATTTTTATACCTTCTTGAGTACCTAGGAGCCTTGGGTAAGCCTTACAAAACTCAAGAACACCTTGAATGATCTCCTACAACCCTTATAATCCAAGATCTAAAAGAAAAACTTAACATGGTTACTATTCACAATATCTTTAACAATTAATATCTTGAAATATAATGGATGGAAGGGCTTGAAACTCTTAGTATACCTTTCTTAGATGATGGAGAGAGCCTAGGAATTATGCCTTGAATTATGAGTGAGGAGAAATGGAGGAAGAAGAAATTTTTCTTCTCCTTTTTGGTCTTGGCCGAGAGCTTCTCTTGGAGGGGGGGAAGAAGTGTTTTTTGTTTTTGATTTTTTTGTGTGGTTGGTTGAATAATTGATAAAGTGATTGGGTGATACATAATAGTGTATATATATGCAACTAGTTACTATTCCTAGGTATGGCCTCTTGTACTCTTGTCCCCTCCTTGGAAAAAGAAATGCAACTAGTTACTATTCCTCTTACCATTTGGTCTAACTAGTTTGGCTTTTCCTAACTACTTGGTTGCATGGGACTTGCATGCAATACTACTCCTTGTATCATTATTCTTCCACCAATGCTTGTCATTTAATCTTTAATTCGTATCGTATCTTAATTAATCTCTCGTAATAATATTTTGTCGCGTAGAGATTTCCCTCGTAATCCCCTAAGTACTTAATTGTGTAATTTCCTCGAATATCCATAATTCCTCGTCATAATCCTTAATAATTCTTTTAATACTCTAATCATTCTCAAATCCCAAGTTTTATAAATCTTACTAACAATAAGACTCTTGCCCTCAACAATCTTCTCTTTATCTTACATAGAGAATGTAACAACATAGTTTCTCAGACCATCAATTCCATTAAACAACAGGGATGACTAGAAAGGTTCCAAATTGACAATGCCACATGATATTAAATAAAAGAAAATATTGCAAAAATTAGGGTTCTATAGCCTCCCCTCCTTAAAAGGATTCCGTCCCGGAATCAGGTTGAAAACAGTTGGGGGTGCTTTTCACGCATCGCGCTCTCTAGTTCCCATGTTGATTCTTCGACATTCTGGTTCCTCCACAAAACTCTCACTAGTTTGACAACCTTCTTCCTCAGCACCTGTTCTTTTCTATCCATGATTTCTACGGGTTGCTCCACATAGGTTAAGTCTGGCTGCAGATCCACCTGATCATGTTCTATCACGTGTCGGAAGTCGGTATGGTAGGGTCGTAGCATGTACACATGGAAGACATTATGTACTTGCTGCAAGCTCGGGGGTAAAGCCAATTCATAGGCTAACTTTCCAACTCGTTTCAAGATCTCAAAAGGTCCAATAAATCTAGGGCTTAGTTTCCCCTTCTTACCAAATCTCATCAATCCCTTCCACGGTGATACCTTTAACATCACAAACTCTCCTACCTCATATTCTTTGTCCTTGCGGGTCTGGTCCGCATACTTCTTCTGTCTGTCCTGGGCCGCTACCAGCTGTCCTCTTATAAGTTCGATAGTTTCTCTTGTCTGTTGGACCAGTTCAGGCCCTAAAATCTTCTGCTTCCCAACCTCTTCCCAACACAAGGGAGACCGACATCTTCGTCCGTATAAAGCTTCATATGGGGGCATTCCTATACTCGTATGGTAACTGTTGTTGTAGGAAAATTTGATCAACGGCAAGTGGTCATCCCAACTTCCCTTGAAATCTATGGCACATAATCTCAAAATGTCCTCAATGGTCTGGATGGTTCTCTCACTCTGTCCGTCTGTTTGGGGATGGTATGCAGTACTCATGTTTAACTTGGTCCCCACACAATCCTGAAAACTCCTCCAGAACCTGGAGTTGAATCTTGGGTCTCTATCTGATATAATGCTCATAGGAACCCCATGCCTAACCACAATCTCCTTTAAGAAAATATCTGCTAGCTTGTCGATAGTGTATCTCTCGTTGATTGGAAGAAAATT
Organism: Saposhnikovia divaricata; assembly: GCA_036435485.1. Classification (NCBI taxonomy): domain Eukaryota; kingdom Viridiplantae; phylum Streptophyta; class Magnoliopsida; order Apiales; family Apiaceae; genus Saposhnikovia; species Saposhnikovia divaricata. Next base: position 126,803,961 of record CM071594.1, on the reverse strand, counting down.
TGTCGACTTGGTCAATCTATCGATGATTACCCAAATGGCGTCATGATTAGTCTTGGTCCTTGGTAGACCGACCATAAAGTCCATCGCAATAAGCTCCCACTTCCACTCGGGTATCTCTAACGGTTGCAATAATCCACTGGGCCTCTGGTGTTCGGCCTTCACTCTTTGACATGTCAAGCATTTACTCACCCACTCTGCCACGTCCTTCTTCATATTTAGCCACCAATAGTATTCTCTCAGATCTCTATACATCTTAGTGCCTCTAGGGTGAATTGAGTACCTCGAACTATGAGCCTCTTTCAAAATCTCGTCTTTTAATTCCTGAACGTTCGGGATCCATATCCTAGATGCGTACCTCATAATTCCATTCCCATCCTTTTCACACTTAATTTCCTCGCCAGTCAAAATTTTCTCCATCGAATTCTTTTCTTCTTCTATCTTCTTTTCCTGACATGACTTAATCTTTTCCAATAGCGGTAGTTGGACTCTTATTTCCATTAGACTCTCTTGTCCATTTCCTGGTAACCTTACTTCAATCTCCAATTTCTCAAGGTCCTTGATCAATTCGTCCACTGACGTTATCATCTTGAGTTTCTCCTTTCGGCTAAGTGCATCGACCACCACGTTGGCCTTCCCTGGGTGATAATGAATCTCACAATCATAATCTTCGATTAGCTCTAGCCATCTCCTCTGCCTCATGTTTAACTCTTTCTGAGTGAATATGTACTTTAAGCTCTTGTGATCCGTGTAGATTTCACACTTTTCTCCGTAAAGATAATGTCTCCAGATCTTCAATGCGAAAACTATCGCCGCTAATTCCAAATCATGGGTGGGGTATCTTATATCATATTCCTTAAGTTGTCTGGACGCATAATCAATCACTTTACCGTGCTGCATAAGCACACACCCTAAACCTTTATGGGATGCGTCGCTATAAATCACAAAATCTCCCTTATCATCAGGTAGGGCTAGTACTGGTGCTGTCACCAACCTCTTTTTCAACTCTTGGAAGCTCTCTTCGCAATTTTCAGTCCACACAAACTTCTCGGTCTTGCGAGTTAGTCGGGTCAAAGGGGCTGCTATCTTGGCAAAGTCTTGGACAAATCTTCTATAGTAGCCAGCTAATCCTATAAAACTTCTCACCTCTGTCGGAGTGGTTGGTCTCCCCCAATTAGATACAGCCTATATTTTGGCTGGGTCCACTAGAATGCCTTGTTCGCTAATCACATGCCCTAAAAACTGAACTTCCTTCAACCAAAATTCACTCTTCGAGAACTTAGCGTACAACTTCTCTTCTCTCAATGCTCCCAATACAATCCTCAAGTGCTCTGCATGTTCCTCCTCCGTCTTGGAATAAATCAAGATGTCATCGATGAAGACTATAACACACTTGTCCACGTACTTCTTGAAGACTCGATTCATTAAATCCATGAAAGCTGTAGGGGCATTCGTTAACCCAAATGACATCACTAGGAACTCATAGTGTCCGTACCGGGTGCGAAAGGCCGTCTTTGGTATATCTTCTGGTTTAATCTTTAACTGGTGATACCCGGTCCTCAAATCAATTTTAGAAAAATAAACTGTGTCTTTCAATTGATTAAACAGGTCATCTATCCTGGGCAAGGGATACTTATTCTTTATAGTCACCTTGTTCAGCTCTCTGTAGTCTATACATAACCTCATACTACCATCCTTCTTTTTCACGAATAACACCGGGGCTCCCCACGGTGACACACTAGGTCTTATCATCCCTTTATCCAACAACTCTTGTAACTGAGTGGCTAGCTCTTTCATCTCCACTGGGGCTAGCCGATATGGGGCTTTCGAAATTGGGGCCGTACCCGGAACTAAGTCTATAGCGAACTCGATGTCTCTATCAGGTGGTAGTCCTGGAAGATCATCCGGAAATACGTCCGCGAACTCATTAACGACAGGATTTCCTGTAGGGTTGGCGCCTCCTTCTTGGTATCCTTCACATAGGCTAAATAGGCTTCGCATCCTTTACGTAACAGCTTCTTAGCTTGAATCATAGTCAGGAACTTTTGGTTTTGCCATTTTCCACTAAACACTACTTCCTCGTCCCCTGGCAGTCTCAAACTTACTTTCTTCTTTACACAATCAATCTGGGCTCCGTGGGTTGTTAACCAATCCATACCTACTATTACGTCAAACTCTCCTAGTTTAAAAGGTATTAAGTCTACCCGAAAGTGTCGCCCTTCTATTTCTAGGTCACAACCTGGACATACTTGGCTAACAGGAATAATTTCGTGATTATCTATCTCTATTTGCAGTCTGTCTTTCAATGGTTCAGTCTTAAGGCCTAACTGACATACAGAATCTAGAGATATGAAAGACTTGGTAGCTCCCGAATCAAATAAAACATTTGCCTTAACTGAGTTGAGTAGTAGAGTACCTGCAATCACATCCGTGTTCCTCACGGCATCTTGCACCGTCATGTTAAAAGTTCTCGCAGTAGGGGCCTTGTTAGAAGCAGTTCCACTCACTCTTGATGCAGCTGGCCCAGAGGACATACATTCCCTCATTCGGTGCCCGGGTTTCCCACACTTGAAGCAATTACCTCCGGCACTGGTGTTGTTACTAGTTCCCCGACAGGCGTTAGCATAATGTCCTGTCACCCCACACTTGAAGCACTTCACATCCTGTAGGTTACACACGCCCGCATGTTTTCTTCCACATTTATTGCATTCTGGGGGTAGGGCTCGGGATGGGGCAGAGTAAGACGATCCCTGTGGTCGGCCGCTCTGGCCCACACTCCAACTTTCAGCTCTCTTGGTTCCAAAGCTTCCGCTGGGTTGGGACATCGTTCCTCGCTTAAATTTGCTCGGAAAGCTCCCTCCCGCAGAGTTTCCCTTCCGACTATCAAACTTCCTCTTCTTTCCTTCCCTCTCCTTCTGCATCTGTTCACTCCCAGCCTCAACAATTGATGCTTTCTGTACCAGGGTGGCATAGTCTGTCAGCTCAAGAACCGCCACGCGATTCTGAATCCATTGCTTTAGCCCCAATTGAAACCTTCGGGCCCTCTTTGCCTCAGAGTTCACATATTCCGGCACAAACCTCGACAACTCAGTAAATTTGGCCTCATACTCAGCCACCGTCATGTTACCTTGCTTCAGTTCCAAAAACTTCAGCTCCATTTGTGTCTCCATGAACCTAGGAAAGTACTTCTCCAAGAACAGCTCGATAAACCTCTCCCAGGTCACCACACCTCTTCCTTCCAAATTCTTCTTAGCTTCCCACCAATAGTTCGCCTCACCCTTCAGAAGGTAAGTGGCGAAAACAGTCTTCCACTCCTCAGCGACACCTAGTATCTCGAAATATTTTTCCATTTCCTTCAGCCAGGCTCTTGCCTCAACCGGATCGGTAGTTCCTTTAAATTCTGGGGGTTTCAGGGATTTGAAGTTCCGGAAAGCATTTGCATTAGCATTGTGGGGTGGTTGCTGAACCGGGGGACGGTGTAAATTCTGCCTAAGTAGTTCCATGAACTGTTCCATAGGGCCTCCCCTAGGGTGTTCTACCTCTCGGGTGTCATCACCAGCTTCTTCTTCTTCATAATCAGAGTCATCAAACAAGTTATGATCGTTGCCCTCATTCTCACTCAGGTTCACATTCTCCCCTTCATGGTTCTGGTGGCCTCCGGTCCCATGGTGGCTACCCTGGCCCTTAGAACTGATCGGGTGAGCTCGAGTGTTCATTCTTCTGGGTGGCATGATTCTGATAATAAAACAAGAAATGGGTTAGGGTTTTCCAATTACCTGACAGCGTTTACACGGGTCAGGAACGTATCGTTCCTCCTCATAAGGGTGGAAGTTGCAAAAGTTTTAATAACCCGATGCTGGAGATAAAACGTCAAAACATTTTTGGGAGAAATCTCTATGGGATGCGAAAACATTTGCAAGAGTTTTCAAAATTTCGAAACCTCAAAAATATTTTTTTTATATTTATTTAAAAAAATTGTAGGAACATTTTTGGAAATTGTAGAGAACAATTTGAAATCGTATGTCGAAATTTGAAACAGCATGGTTGTATTTGTGGTTTGTAGCAATTGTATAATCACAGTTGTATATCAAAACAGTAAAGCATGGCATCGGAAAGTAAGGCAGTTGAGACAATATCAAGGAAACTGAACTAAATAAGTACGGTGCAAGGGTTATCACAAAGTTTGGATGTTAGAGCCAAATACATAGTTCCGATGTCAAAGTCTAGCAAAAGTGGAACAATAACAAGTACATCATCTGAATAGTCAGGGCTACACAAAAGTAGGGCTACATCCGTACATACTACCCGAAGTCACATCTACATATCTGTAGGTCAGTCTACTCATCAACTGGTCAGAAAGGATACCACCGCACAAGTCAACTATCCCGCAAATCAACTATCCTCACTCGGGAAAATGCACGACGCACAACACGCCTAGCATCCCTAGCCTGAATCACTCCGCCCCCGCGGATCCCTAAACCAAGAATCCTCTCGCGACTCCTCCTCTCAATCCTATGGAGTCGAGCCGTAGTCCTCCTAGCAACAGCGGTCCTCATCTCAGCCTGGATCCTCAAACGCGCCTCGCGCTCCTCCACTAGTGCCTGCCTCGCCTCGTTAAGTCGGGCCTCTGCAGAAAGTAAGTCCCGGGTCAAGAACTGCACCACGTAAGCATGCTCAGTACCCGACACTAGGGGTAGGTCCATCGGCGGGGGTGGTATGACAGGAACAGGAGCAGGTGCAGTAGCAGTAGCAGGAGCAGTAGCTAGGGTCAAGCTCCTCCTCTCCAGAAGTATCATCCTCGGAGTCACCGTCCGATGAAACAGGGCTCGATGACTGCGGAGAAGGTGGGGGTGACACAACACGACCCTCACCGGATCTCACGCTCTCCTCATCAGTAGCTACAGGAGATGGGGTAACGGGCTCTGGCTCAGGCTCAGGCTCAAAGGGCTCTTCAACGGGATCCTCATCATCAGTATCTCCTATCAGCGTAATCCAGGGGCCAAGCTCGGAGTCAGCACCCATATCCTCCTCAAGATCCTCGGTATCTCGCATCAGTGCCTCATCATGCTCTCTCTCGAAAGCCTCAGGGTCTGGTATCTCCTCCATCTACACAAGGGAAATAAGGAGGGTCGCTAACCAAAAAGAAAGGTTTAGGAGTAGTTCCCTCACGGGCCTTAAAGTCAGGGCTATATCCGATAACCCGATTGCAAACTCGATGAGAGTTCTAAGTATTATTAGGGTTGTTATTAGGGTTATTATTATTGTTCTTATTATTAGGGTTGCTTTCTTAAATTACTATCGTTTCTGAGAACTGTAACCTTGCTCTGATACCATTTCTGTGACGCCCCCAGATCCGGGGTCGGAGATCTAGGCGCTCACGGTCCATTTTCCATTAATAACATACCTATTCTTGCACATAATATATAAAACAGCCATCGACCCCACAATAAACTCACACCGCACACACACACAGGTTAGAGTCTCAGAAACGTTACACAATTGATTAAGCGAAAATAAAAGTATCAGAGTTATTACAGACCGAATTAAATAGTATTTATGCTACCAGCAACACTTCGATATGAAGCGAAGTTGGCGGTTTGAAAGTTTGTTACGGTACACTATCCTGCACAGGTCATATTGATAAATAAAACGAACTAACAAAAGTTGCCAACCAATCCGGCTAATGGGGCCTACCGGTGGAATCTCAACTGCTGGCTCGGGTCTAGTCACCTGCTTTCGGGCAGTCTGTCTGGGTCTTGCCATTTCGCTTAGCTGTTGTGTTTGTAAATTTGAAAACAAGCAAGAGTGAGCAACTATAGCTCAGCAAGAATTATATGTATAAGGTAAGCCATATAACATTTCATATGATTAGCAGTTCTTAAACTCGTTTGTATCAATCAGATATAAAATCACTTGTCATTGTTGATAAGTTTCGAAGGTGCACCAATATGTGCCCTTATTTTCAAAATAAACTTGCAGTTCTAGATACTGCATAGAGTCAACATCTTTCTCATCAAAATAGAACACTATCAGCAACTTGGCACATAAGCCTAAGAAGCAGTGTCAAAGCATTTTTCCAACTTGGAGGAATGGGACTTAAAGAAAACATAAAACTTGACAGGGATTGACAATGATCAGTCGCCACATCGAAGTTCAATAATCCGCGGGTCTTCTCTACCGGTAGAAGGATAGAAACTACATCCGTAACTATCCCTGGGTGAAAACTACATCCGTAATCACCCTCGATGAAAACTACATCCGTAATCATCCTTCGGCAACACCTAGGCCGGAATAATAATTGATGGACCGCCTAGCTCACGGCCGCTTACACATCCCAGGAATCGTTCGTCAACGGTTCCCACACCTGCCAGAGTCCCTTTTTCTTTTTCTTTTAAAAACTTGATTTTGATTGAAAACAGAGTAATTGAGGTCCGACATCAGTCGACCGATGATTCTTGAAATCATACAAGAAGCAGAAACTTCATCTTTAAAATAATGAACAATAATTAATAAATAATATTTTAAGATCTAATATTAATAATTAATAAAATAATTATTCGATAAAATAAACTTTTAATCCAAGATAGGGTTTCGAGTATTTACGAAGATATGAAAATAATTACTTGAGTATACGATACTCCCCGAATGACTCTTCGGGTTTTCGCAATCTAGTTACGATATAATAATATACTACTCCCCGGTCAATAGTATATACGGACCGCTACGACCTCTATTGCTAGAGTCGTTGTCCGAGGAAAACATTTCAATCTAAGTTCAAAGGGTACGAACATATATGTACTTATACAATCTCAATTGCATCAATACTTCGATAAACATAACATTTGATATGATTGAAAACTACAAACACAACAGTGAAAGTCCTTGTATATGTATAAGTTTTGAAAAGTAAACTTGCCTTGGTTTGGTTGGGGTGGTCGAGCGTGCGGAGTGGAACGATCTATATATAAACAATAACTGGTCGTTAGTACCTTAACAATATCTCTTTAATTACGGGGTTTTAGGGGGTACCAAATTAGCTTAACAACTTCGTCTTATGACACTCAAGCTCCTCTATAGGTTCGTGTCATCACTCGATTACGCTCGTCAATTATTCGACTTAATTTAGTTACCATATCCGAACCATATTCATTACCCCTAGAATTATACTCCACTAAATGACTTTTTCCCTTACGCGAATTTTACTCTAGCATTTTTATAAAATTGAAAAATTAATATTTTAATCCAATTCTTTTTGGGTAGCCTTCACCACTGCATTTCCTAGCTTCTCAAATTTTTCCATGATCCCACATAAATATTTAGGGGTTTAAACAAGGTTCACAAGGGGGTCACTTAGTGCAGTCCGGAATACAGAAACACATTTTATTTCTCCGGCCATAACTTAAAATCTATACATCACCTAGTCATGAACCTTACATTTCCAGAAACTACATTCAAGTACCTTTCTAAAAATATATGGTAGGACCTCAGGGGACAAGATTTGGGGGTTCAAAACCATGTTACAAGACAGGTCAAGTTTCTGGAAAAATTCAGCATGCATGTTTTACTTAAATCAACCAAGATTTTTACTTCCACAACACAACCAACATCTAATTCACTTAGTTCATGCTTTATAACATTCATGGAGATACATATACTATCCACAATCATAAAAATCACAATCACAACACTAAAACTCAAGATCCATATCATCCATCACTTGAACATCCAAGATTAACATAAATATACATGGATCTATCACCAAACATCATAAACACTACATGGCCAAAAGGGGTTATGATTTTTATACCTTCTTGAGTACCTAGGAGCCTTGAGTAAGCCTTACAAAACTCAAGAACACCTTGAATGATCTCCTACAACCCTTATAATCCAAGATCTAAAAGAAAAACTTAACATGGTTACTATTCACAATATCTTTAACAATTAATATCTTGAAATATAATGGATGGAAGGGCTTGAAACTCTTAGTATACCTTTCTTAGATGATGGAGAGAGCCTAGGAATTATGCCTTGAATTATGAGTGAGGAGAAATGGAGGAAGAAGAAATTTTTCTTCTCCTTTTTGGTCTTGGCCGAGAGTTCTCTTTGAGGGGGGAAGAAGTGTTTTGTGTTTTTGATTTTTTTGTGTGGTTGGTTGAATAATTGATAAAGTGATTGGGTGATACATAATAGTGTATGTATATGCATGGTACAACCTAGGTATGGCCTCTTGTACTCTTGTTCCCTCCTTGGAAAAACAAATGCAACTAGTTACTATTCCTCTTACAATTTGGTCTAACTAGTTTGCCTTTTCCTAACTACTTGGTTGCATGGGACTTGCATCCAATACTACTCCTTGTATCATTATTCTTCCACCAATGATTGTCATTTAATCTTTAATTCGTATCGTATCTTAATTAATCTCTCGTAATAATATTTTGTCGCGTAGAGATTTCCCTCGTAATCCCCTAAGTACTTAATTGTGTAATTTCCTCGAATATCCATAATTCCTCGTCATAATCCTTAATAATTCTTTTAATACTCTAATCATTCTCAAATCCCAAGTTTTATATATCTTACTAACAATAAGACTCTTGCCCTCAACAATCTTCTCTTTATCTTACATAGAGAATGTAACAACATAGTTTCTCAGACCATCAATTCCATTAAACAACAGGGATGATTAGAAAGGTTCCAAATTGACAATGCCACATGATATTAAATAAAAGAAAATATTGCAAAAATTATGGTTCTTACAATGTTAAACAAAGATTTACCAACAAACTCACTTACCAAAACAATCAAGGCTAATGGTTTAAGTGGCCCATCTTTATAAGATGTAAAGATGACTACGAAAATAGAATTGGGTTCTAAGAACTAGCTAAGTGAAATGCAATTGGTAATAACATTATATGAGCACCTAAGATTAAAATATGAACTTACACCTACATGGAGTGTTAAAAATAAAATCATATAAGCATTCAAGATAAATTTTTAATTTCATATTACCTGTCAAACAAATTTAAATATTCATCATATGAACCAAGGTAATTAGTAGGCTAAAAAATTTACAAATTAACAAGCTCGATTCCTTATATTGTTGTAAAACATTAAAAGCAACAATTAAGAAAATGATAAACAAAATTTTTCTTCTAACAGCCTATAAACTCCACAAGTAGCAGTGTAAGATTAACTCTGAGACTAAACTAAACTCCATTTTTGTTATTTTGGCCACCAGTAGCATTTACAATCTACAAACATCAGACATTCAGACATACATGACACATTATAGATAGAAAGACAGAGAGAATAGAGGTTGTAAAGAGTTACCGGGATCGAAGGATAGAACGTTTAAGAATAAATCAATTAGACAGGCATTTCACTCACCATCCCCAATCAATCTAGTTTTCTTCATATGCTGCTTACCGTTTTCATCAACCTTCTCCGTGGATAACATAATAAAGTTAAGGAATCATTTAATAAGTATAAAAAACCAAACATATTATTTGGAATTAAGCAAAACATATAGACAAATCAATCTAGTATATATATTACACAAGGATGTTCAAATGTGTAGCAAGAAAAATGTACATTGCAAATGGACTCAATGTCTCCATCTCTGAATCCATTAGATAACAACTAAAAACAAACCCAAATAATCAATTAACCCAAAAAAACATTTCCAAATCACACACACATACACACACACACACTATATACCTCAATAATATATTAAGCAATGTCCGAACCGAAGCCCTAACTGAACACCTGAAAAATTTAAAACCAATTAGATCGAAAAGTGAAGAAAGAAGAGGATAGAGAGTTTTTGAAACACTTGTAAGTCTGTGCAACAAAGTGTTCTTTGATTGATAGCGGCGAGGAGTGTGAATTGTGTCTGAGTGTGTGAATGTGTAAGTGTGCAAGTGTTTAAGGAGGAAAGGGGAAATAGCTCGGGTAATAATTTGGGTTTGGGGGGGAAATTGCCGCCCATATTTTTTGGGCTTTTTCATTTTTTATTTTGTAATTTAAAATTAAATAAGTAGAAAAGAAATATAATTTGTTTAGATAATTTAGGATGTATTTTTTTTAAAATAATTTGGGATTGTACAAATTTGTTTAGGGGGAAAGTGTCGTCCGTTTTTTACCGAAATTTTTTAATTTTTAATTTTCAACTCGTACTTTGACTAGTACTCCTGTTTAGGGGTTCGAGTCAAACTACTAGTTGACCGATAAATTACCAAATCAAATAATTTTTTTCTTTTTTGAAATTTTGACAATAACATTAAAAATGATGGATCTTGACCTCCGTACGGTTGTTTCGTCGAGAAATATTTTTAAAAAAATTGAAACACGAAACCTTGGCGAAATCCTGTTTAGGGGTTCGAGTCAAACTAATAATTTACTGTTAAATTACCAAACCAGATAATTTTATTTTTTGAAATTTTGGAAATAACATTAGAAAGGATGAATCTTGACCTCCGTACGGTTGGGACATTGAGAAATAATTTTAAAAAAATCGAAACACGAAACCCGGACGAAACCCAGTTTAGGGGTTCGAGTCGAACTACTAGTTGACAGTTAAATTACCAAATCAAATAGTTTTTTTACATTTTAAAATTTTGGCTATAACAGTAAAAAGGATGAATCTTGACCTCCGTATGGTTGGGTCATCGAGAAATAATTTTTAAAAATTGAAACACGAAACCCGGAAGAAACCCTATTTAGCGGTTTGAGTCAAACAACTGGTTGACCGTTAAATTACCAAATCAAATAATTTTTTATTTTTTAATAGTTTAGCAATAACATTAAAAATGATGGATCTTGACCTCTATACGGTTGGGTCATCAAGAAATAATTTTTAAAAAATCAAAACACGAAACCCTGACGAAATCATGTCTAGGTGTTCGAGTCAAACTATGAATTGATCGTTAAATTACCAAATCAAATAATATTATTTTGGAAATGTTGGAAATAAAATTAGAACGGATGAATCTTGACCTCTGTACGGTTGGGTCATAGAGAAATAATTTCTAAAAAATTGAAACACGAAACCCGGACGAAACCCGGTTTAGGGGTTTGAGTCAAACTACTAGTTGATCGTTAAATTAACAAATCAAATAATTTTTTTATTTTTTAAAATTTTGGCAATAACATTATAAATGATGGATCCTGACCTCCATATGGTTGGGTCATAAAGAAATAATTTTTCAAAAATCGAAACACGAAACCCTAACGTAATCCTGTTTAGGGGTTCAAGTTAAACTAATAATTGATCGTTAAATTACCAAATCAAATAATATTATTTTTTTGAAATTTTGGAAATAACATAAGAGAGGGTGAATCTTGACCTCCGTACGGTTGGGTTATCGGGAAATAATTTTTAAAAAATCGAAACAGGAAACCCGGACGAAACCTTGTTTAGGGGTTCGGCTCAAACTACTAGTTGACCGTTAAAATACCAAATCAAATAATTTTTTTATTTTTTGAAATTTTGGAAATAACATTAGAAAGGATGGATCTTGACCTCTATAGGGTTATCTCATCGGGAAATATTTTTTAAAAAATTGGAACACGAAACTCGGACGAAACCCTATTTAGGTGTTCGAGTCAAACTACTAGTTGACCGTTAAATTACCAAATTAAATAAAATTTTTTATTTTTTGAAATTTTGGCAATAATATTAAAAAGGATGGATCTTGACCTCAATATGGTTGTTTCATCGAGAAATATTTTTTATAAAATCGAAACACAAAACTCGGACGAAACCCTATTTATGTGTTCTAGTCAAACTACTTGTTGACCATTAAAATACCAAATCAAATAATTTTTTTTTTTTGAAATTTTGGCAATAACATTAGAAATGATGGATCTTGACCTCTATGTTGTTGTTTCGTCGAGAAATATTTTTTAAAAATTGAAACACAAAACCCGGACGAAACCCTGTTTAGGGGTTCAAGTCAAACTACTAGTTCACCGTTAAATTACCAAATCAAATAATTTTTTTATTTTTTGAATTTTTGGAAATAACATTAGAAAGGATGGATCTTAACCTTCGTATGGTTTTTTCCTCGAGAAATATTTTTTAAAAAATCGGAACACAAAACTCGGACGAAACCATGTTTAGGTGTTCAAGTCAAACTACTAGATGACCGTTAAAATAATAAATCAAATAATATTTTTATTTTTTGAAATTTTCGCAATAACAATAGAAAGTATGGATCTTGACCTCTATATGGTTGTTTCATCGAGAAATATTTTTTAAAAAATCAACCACACGAAACAATATTTAGGGGTTCGAGTCAAACTACTAGTTGACCGTTAAATTACAAAATCAAACAATTGTTTTATTTTTTGAAATTTTGGCAATAACATTAGAAAGGATGGATCTTGACCTCCGTATGGTTTGACCGTCGTGAAATAATTTTTAAAAATACGAAACACGAAACCAGGACGAAACCGTGTTTAGGGGTTGTAATCAAACTACTAGTTGACCGTCAAATTACCAAATCAATTTTTTTTTTGAAATTTTGGTAAAACCATTAAAAAGGATGGATCTTGACATCCGTATAGCTGGATCGTCGAGAATAATTTTTTTTAATTCAAAATGTCTAACTCTAAACTATCCCTAAATCATAAGTAAAAATCATAACTCAAACTTCGATCACTAACACTCTTTCGTTTTCTAAACGATTTTGATTTTTTACAATTAATTTTTCATCCATTTTTTTCTATGCTTCCTCACACAAAATTAAAGTATTTCATAATAAACTTATAATTTATTCTTATATCTTGATATTATTATATATTTATTTATTTTATTTATTGATCAAAACCTACCAATAATTGTAGTCTTTGATGTGAGCGGGAAATTCCACCTTTCTCGCACACCCAGCCGTAATACTTTTAGTGAAAATGTTGACACCTTTGGCATGGGCGAAGCTGATTTGTCTCAGTTGCAACAGGATTTGGCTTCTGCAGATAAAATAAGAACATCTACAAAGGTTTTGAGCTCATCTTCTGGGCAACATGGTGGCCTGCCTGCATCTTATTCTTCTGGGAAACAACATGGTACAAAAAAAAACAATTGTAAGTAAATTTAGGAAAGCATAGAAGTAGTATCAGATATGTCTTTATACACTCTTTTTTAGTTTAATTTTTGAAGTACGTAGTTTATTTGACCCACTGATACTAGGATATTGTTTAGTGAAGCTACAGTATTGTATTAATGCTATTTCACTTAAGGGCTAGTACATCCAACATGATCTATTGTCAATAGATAGTGACTTAGGCAAGTAGATAAGTATTATTAGATATGTAATTGCACACTCTTGGTTAATCTAATTTTTGAAGTGTTTAGTGTATTTGACGTACTAGTACCAGAACATTGTTCAGAGAAGCTACGGTATTGTCTTAACACTATTATGTTGTTCTCTTTATGAAGAAGTGGCAAGGGAAATAATGATTTTCACAATATTGTCTCGTGTTATATAGATAAATTATAAAAAACACACGTCTAAAATGTATGTGTATGCCATTTGTACGTATTGGACCACCAGATTTACTTTATGCATAAGTTTTACTGGTAATGCTTTTTCAATAGTAATTACTGTTACAAGGTAAACGCAAGACTAGTGACATGATTTAACTTCCAACAACTATGGGAAAGCTAATTGTTAGAGTAGATTTTAGACTGCGTTATTACAAAGTTGATACTTGATAACATGTTTTCTTCTTGCAGTTGTCATCTGTATGTCTTTCCAATTTACTTGATAAAGTGATATTGGTTTCCAACCTAATTCTATAGAAGACAATACAGTGCCTGACCACTGCGAAAAACGAAAACAACATGGAATTCAGCAAAATTTTGGAAGCTATCAGTAGCCGAGGAAGCTAAGAGGACTAGAGCTAGTTGGATATTGACCCAAATGTTCGTTTTGGGAATGGATTGATCCTGAACCAGTTGTCATGAAGATCAAGATCCAATAAGAAGTTGATGATGTGAAGATTGAGTTGCAAAATTAAACTACATGTCAACTGTTGAAGATCTTCGAAAAAAGGTTCATATGATAAGTAGGAAGTTGTATAATGTTATCATTGTGTTGGTCTTTTTTTTTATTTTTTATTTGATGAAGAATAATATGTAATGGTGAATTCTAATGTTGGCTTGGTACCTTTGACTAGCAAGACATGTGATTTGAATTGTATATTTTGTTTTGATTAATTTAGTCTTTGGTTTAATTCTAGTTTTAAGCTTTATTATCTTTGTAATTGGCTGAATTATTATGGCATATCATGATATGGTCATCTGGTATGCAACTTGGATGAATCAAGTTTGTGTTTATCATTTGTGGTTAATCTGCTATACCAATACTTCATGTCCAGTTGGTCAAATATTTTGCCACACACAAATGTAATAATGTGACCGATCAGTTGGAAAAGAGGATCTTGAAAACAGAGGATACTCTATTTCAAGAGGATATTCTTGAAAACAGAGGATCAGCTGTTCCATGGCTCCCCCACGTTGTTCTTCTGAATTTCGAATAGTATTCAAGATCCTCTGTTTTCGATTATCTGAGAGTATCCTCTGAATTTCGAATAGATGTAATAATGTGACGGGAGTACTTTTTAGTCACACAATAATACAATCACTAGTTTTTAGTTTCCTTAAGCGAACAAAGCTTTGACATATATGCAGAAAACTCCACTTTTTAGTCACATATAAAATGTAGTGACCATAGGTTATTTCCCATTTAGCCACATCACCGAAAACGATTGTGACCGTTTCGTAATATTTAGACACAGCAAAGAAGCGTCGCTAGTTATTGTCACAATTCTATCTCCCAAGTATGACTATAAATTTTGGAATTGGTCAAATTCAACAAAAAAATCATGTTGTTTTATCATATTTGGTCACATATTTGAAACGTGGCTAAATATTGTCACACATTTTTTTAAGTTGTGACTAAATCTTCAAAAAAATGTGTTTTCGGTCACTCGAAAAACAATTGTATGGTTAAAACTTGGGACGATGACCTTTAGCCACTCGTTTTTTCTAAAGTGTTACAGCGCTTACTGTACAAAAGAGTGACGGAATCCCAAATTTGACGTGTGAAAGTAATTTTTGAAGATAATTTCATAGTCTGTGGAAAAGTAAGACTGGTAAACATTCGGACCCAGATTGTGTGGCACATATATTTAGCATGTTCAAATGTTTTCAAAATCCATTATTCACGCTCGCACTAATTTCTAGCTGAAATTTTCGACCAAGGTAGTTTGTTTTCAACATTCGTAACCAAAAAAGTGGTCGAAAATGTCATCTGAACCCCAGAACTTGAAATCAGAAATTTGAAAACTGGAAGTTGCAAATGAGGTTGCAAAAGTTGCAACTGAGTAAGGTAGTATTTTTGGAATTTTGAAAACATAAAATTATAATGAGGTAGTATTTTTTAAAAAATGATTTTATAGAAGTGAAAAGATAGTTGGATGGTAGTAAAATTGGAAGTAATTGTTAAAATCTTATGTATTTATGTAAATAACCCTAGATATTATGGGATATATACGTTTCATAACTTAAAATTTGTACTGTTTTTGTGATTAATTTTCAAAAAGAAAAAATATCAAAGAATAAAAGTTAGCTCAGCAGACCTCCTGCATGTCTCATTGTTTCTTTCATATAGTGATTGAAAAAAGACTCATTTTCTAACCGTGACAATTCAACGCCCCTGTGGAAAAGCAAGCACAAATGACACGATACGTATGGAGATGACGAAACATTGTTAATTACGTGCAATTTGACCCTAACAAAATATTGCTCTGTTTTCATTTATTTATTATTTATATATCTTTGTAAAACACCTTGATATATGTACTTGTCAAAAATGTTTTTCCAGCAAAAATTCGAAAAGGTGCTAATATTGATCGCCGAATCAGTATAAAGCAAGTGTTTTTAATTTATTTATTATAAATGAAGTAAAATTTAGTCTAAACAATAACAGTCATCCTTTATTTGCTATTGTCGACATTTTGAATCTGAGTGAAAACAGTTGCTATAAATTTTATCCTTTTTGTGTATCTTGTGGCAACCAATAATGACATAATCCTTAATAATGTAATGCATCCGTGAAAAATACTGTAATCTGGATTGCAGAGATTATGCCCTTCCCCTTCCATCGAAAATCGCAAAAAATAACAGGTGATTTTTTCAAGAATCTAGTTTGGATTCTATACAGGGGTGTTTGGGTGAACTTATTTTTTAGAAAAGTTGACTTATTTTAAGAAATAAGCTAAATTTTTTTTGAAATTTTTTTTATGTAATTTATGTAATCTCAAACATACATTAATTACATATATAAAAAAATTTATGAAACTATGAAATTTTTACCCAAAAATATGTCACTAACAACTTATTTTTTAAAGTGAGCCAAACAGCACATTGCTCGTGAGAACCTCATTTCGAAACCAAAAAATATGTGATTGTTTTCTGTGCTCTACACATTTGAATCGATTTTAATTAACACTCAGAATCGTTTGGTCGATTGTGATGACGATGTTTCCGACGGATAAGCCTCTTTTTAGTCTGTTTTTTCCGTCCGTATAATTCTATTTCTTTGATGAAAAATGCTAGGGAACCTAACAAAACTTCCAAAAACATCTCCAAATGATGTGGCTCATATAATAATGTAAATGGACACTCTGCATTCACATTAGTCATCCAATTAAAACCCACCATGTGTTTGCCACGTCATTTTGGTAAACTTTTTTGGAAGATTTGTTTGGTTCCCTAGCATTAATCTTCTTTGATTGTATATCACACATCATATTCAGAATCAATAAAATGCGTATCATTTTTTTTTTTGAAATAAATAAATTGCATATCTTGAATATATAAAGTACTAACTCAAAGTCATGCTCGAGCATGACACAATTAAAATCCTATGTTTTACATAAATACAATTTTCGTTTCGGAAAATACACAAGGCATCTCCTTTTCTTGCCAGGCGCTTGAGGCTGGTTTAAATTTTGTTAAATCTTTCTACATGGTGGATGAAACAGGACAAAGTAATTCTACAATTTTCCACACTCCACGCCCTATTTAAGCTTCTTCTGATTCCTCTACATTTTTCATCCTATCAAGACCCAATAAGTTTTTGAGAATGGGTCTGTCCAAGATCTTTACAGCTCTTGTTTATTTCCTAGTGTTCCTGAAGTTCCGTTCTTCCCTAGCCCAAAACCTACCACAAGACTTCCTTGATCCCCAAAATGCAGCTCGTCAAGCCGTAGGTGTAGGACCACTGGAATGGGACGAGACAGTGGCTAACTATGCCATGAACTACGCCAATCAGCGCAGCGGAGATTGTGTCCTCCAACATTCTGGCGGACCATACGGTGAAAACATATATGGTGGCCCTGGTGCTGGTTTGGGTATATTTAATGCCCAAGATGCTGTAGCTTCTTGGGTGGATGAGAAGCAGTTTTATGACCATAATTCCAACTCATGTGCACCTGGGGAGCAATGCGGGCACTACACTCAGGTGGTTTGGCGCAACTCAGTGCGGCTTGGATGCGCTAGGATTGAGTGCCCGAATGATAGCGGCGTGTTTATCACTTGTAACTATGATCCTCCGGGTAACTTTGGAGATGAGAGTCCGTATTGAAACTTGAAATACAACAAGGTTACATTTGTAGCCATGCACTAGCATGCATAAATAAATTTCGAATTAGTCACATTTTTATAACTGGGTTGAAGTCATTTTGCATGTGTCATCTCTTCAGATATATATAATGAAGTCAGATACAATGAAGTAAGCTAAAAAATGCTTACAAACCCCAAATATTTCCTAATAAGCTTCACAAATGAGTAAGTGACAAATTTTAATGAAGGACATAAGTACCACTTTTTTAAAATTCTTAGACAAGAGCATCGACGCGTGCCTGGCAGCCAAAAATACTAACCAATCATCCATTTTTTTTTTTTTGCCAGAAAAGAAAATAATTTCATCAAACTTTCAAATCATCAATTACACGACCAAAGTAGGAGAGATTAACTGATGAACATCTAATTGCCTGGATTGCTCCTAGACAATCAGACTCGACAATAGCTGATGTCCAAACCCTTGTTCTTGATCCAGCTCAACGCTTCTCTTATACCAATAACTTCTACGAGGTCTGGATTTAAACACCCTTTTTTGCAACTCGAAATGGCCTCTAGCAATGCTCCTGAATGGTCTCGAGCCACCATGGCATAGCTATATGAATCAGAATCTGTAAACAAAGCCGCATCAGTGTTCACCTTAACTTGGCCTAGCTGTGGTTGTTTCCAGTACACGTCTCCGTCCGTTTGAGTTAAAAACCCAACAGTGTTGTCGAAGGATCTATCTTGTGCACTCTCCCAGTTGTTAAGGGCTTGTAAAGCTGATATGACAATGTCTTCATAATCCTTTCCTCTTTGATTCCAGACTATATCGTTTCTGTTCCTCCAAATAGCCCAAGCCACCATGAAAACCTTATTGTTGTGGAATAAAAAGTAGGGTATATTTATTGCGTATTAACTACTAGGGTTTGTGGGAGCTTCGAGCTTTAATGGCTGCTCTTGTTGTCGGGGACTAACTCGGTCCTAACAAGATGCCTACGTACCTTGATGAATATCAAGAATCAAGCCAAAAACGTAGTTCTGAGGTGAGGGGTCTGACCCTTTATATAGGCTGAGAAGCCTTAGAATTAAGGTAGGAGTTGGATACTTAATAGATAAGTCACCTCCTTGAGGAAAGTTCTAGACTCCTTCCTTGTAGGAATCTGTTGCCATATCGAATTGGATGCCTTGGAGGCTAAGTCTTGTAGAGATAATGTCCTTATCTGACACTTATTGCTGAACTGTTTATTACCCCTAATATTAATTACGAATTTAATATTAAAAATAGCACTTTGGACCCTGTTGGTGGGCCCCACGTTCGGACCATACCGGGACTAATTAATGCAACACTAAATGTGTCTTTAGGGCTTATTTTTAGCCCATATCATTTGCCCCCCAACTTCTAGGAAAACTGATCAGGTTTTCCTTGAAGTTTTAACGGTCCTTTCCAAGACTCGGGTCAGGGTTCATCTTTATACACTAGTGTTTCACGAGTATTGTCTTTATGTAAAGCGTGGAGCGACCGACGCGTTTACGACAATGTTAATTCGATGCTAATCGGCACTAATCAGCCTTAACGACATTTAAACAATGTTTAAACGACGTTGAACGGCATAAAACGGCACTAAACGGTACTAACTAGCCTTAAACGACACTTAAACAACGTTTAAGTGCGCCAACCGGCATTAAACGACACTGAACGGTGCTTATCGGCACTAACGGTGCTAATCGGTACTTAATCGGTGCTTATCGGCACTGACGGTGCTATCGGCACTTAATCGGTGCTTATCGGCACTAACGGTGCTAATCGACACTTAATCGGTGCTTATCGGCACTAACAAGCCTTGAACGACACTTAAACAATGTTAAGCGATTCTAAATGGCGTTAAACGGTGCTAAACGGCACTAGCGGGGGTCCGGGGGCAGCAGCCCCCGGGCGGGGTCCAAGGGGCGGCGGCCCCTGGCGGGGTCCAAGGGGCAGAGCCCCTGGCTGGGGTCGAGCTGCTAGTGCCGTTTAGCACCGTTTAACGCCATTTAGAATCGCTTAACATTGTTTAAGTGTCGTTCAAGGCTTGTTAGTGCCGATAAGCACCGATTAAGTGTCCAAGGGCTAGTACTATTCAGAAATTATCATTTCGACTCAAATTTCTGAATTTTAATCACAAATTTCGATCAGGAAACTTCACATTTTTCGACCAGGATTTCGACCAGGATTTCGACCAGGATTCTGGTCGAAATAAGGTCTGATTTTTCTCCTGGTCGAACGGATTTTCGATCAGGATTCCTGGTCGTTTCGACCAGGATTCTGGTCGAATTAAGGGTCCAAGGTTTCTCCTGGTCGAACGAATATTTGATCAGAATTCCTAGTCATTTCGACCAGGATTCTGGTCGAATTAAGGGTCCAAAATTTCTTCTGGTCGAACGAATTTTCGACCAGGATTCCTGGTCGTTTCGACCAGGATTCTGGTCGAAATAAGGTCTGATTTTTCTCCTGGTCGAACGGATTTTCGATCAGGATTCCTGGTCGTTTCGACCAGGATTCTGGTCGAATTAAGGGTCCAAGGTTTCTCCTGGTCGAACGAATTTTCGATCAGAATTCCTAGTCATTTCGACCAGGATTCTGGTCGAATTAAGGGTCCAAAATTTCTTCTGGTCGAACGAATTTTCGACCAGGATTCCTGGTCGTTTCGACCAGGATTCTGGTCGAAATAAGGTCTCAATTTTTCTCCTGGTCGAACGAATTTTTGATCAGAATTCCTAGTCATTTCGACCAGGATTCTGGTCGAATTAAGGGCCAAATTCGTGGCCTCGTCGAAGAGTTTTTCGACCAGGATTCTTGGTCATTTCGACCAGGATTCTGGTCGAATTAATGGCCTTTTTCGTGGCTCAGTCGAACAATTTTTCGACCAGGATTCTTGGTCATTTCGACCAGGATTCTGGTCGAATTAATGGCCTTTTAATGGCTTGGTCTGTCAAGACCTCGATTTTACGTGACTAAAAAGTAAGGTCTCAATTTTCTTGAACCCATGACCGTGCCTAAAGCAAACTTCTCTATAGCGGAGTGATTCAGGTCAGCTTCATGAAGCACCTTGGTGTCATAGTAAATGGGTTTCCAAACCTTCCACGAGAAAGCTTCAAAATCTTTTCAAAGGTTTCATGCTTGCCTAATCTTACATAGAATTACTTTGAACCTTTCATCCACCTTGTTGGAATGTTGATTCAGTTACTCATTCTTGAGTTGTTCACGAATCTCTTGATCCAAGGTTGGATCTGATAGCTTTGTTGGCCTTCTAAGGCTTCAACTTAGTTCCTTAGCCCTTGATTTATAACACAAGGCCTGGATTCTAAGGTTGATGTTGGTGTTCTGGATCACCAACACGAGGTTTCAGGTCAATATGAGGTGTTTGTTATCCCTTAAATGGTTTCGTGAACCTTGACTTGTGACCTTCCGGGCCTTAACTTATTTGCTGAGACCTTGGTTTTAAGGTTATTATCAACCCTTGATTCCCTTGATTCTCATTCTAAGATGTAGGAATGATGAAGTCCCTTAGTTCTTGCCCCCCTTGCTTCATACGGAGGAGGTCTTACTTTTCAGTTGATCGTTCAGGGAGTTCACTTGCTCCTCAGCGTTTGACTTCAAGTCCGGTGTGTCTTGGCTGGTTGTTAACCTTCTTTTCTTGATTCTAGGTTTCCAACCTTCTTCTTATGCTCACAGGACCTTGCTTTGGTTTATATTCGATTGAAGGCTCTTGATTCAAGTCCTTAAACTTCAAATGACAAATTTGATTGGAGGCAGACAGCCTTTTTGGCCATCAAGGCTAAAATTTTGTGTCGGGATTTGAGATTCAAGATTTTAAGTAAGGAATGACAAAGGACCTCTCATCTCAACACTCTCACTAACTGTTTCTGTGCCTTCAAGGCATTATCAGGGAGCCAACTAGTCTCGAGATGAGCTCGAAGAGGGTCTATCCTTCAGCTTACATCAACTGGTGCTACCAATTTTGATTCGATGGTGGGGTCTTCAGGACCTGGAAGCAAAAGCTCTCTGCATAATTCTTTATCTCAGAAGAGCCATACTTAGACTGGGCTTCGGCCTTAATGTTCTTTTCTCTCTTGGGATATACTCAACATGGCATCTATCGAGCGGGGCTATCACAGCTTTCACAATCCTTAAGTGTTTGGCCATATTCTTTTCTCTAGCCTCAAACTCTCCATTGACTTGTGAGACTACCAGATTTGAGTCTCCACAAACTTTCAGGTTCTTCACCCTCAGGGCTCTCGTCAATCCAAGGCTGGCCATCAGAGCTTCATACTCCGCCTCGTTGTAGGTTGTTTGGAAGTCCAATTTCAAGGCATACTCGAGTGTGAACCCATCGGGGCTTTGCAGAACTTAACCTGCACCACTGGTTTTTGTTTTTGACGCCCCATGAAAATAGAGCTTTTTGTTTTTGATGCCCCATCAAAATAGAGCATCCAATATTCCTTCTTCTCTTCCAGGGGTTCCTCACCTTGCTGACCTTCCTGGTCTATTACCTCCTGCCCCCCGACTTCTTGGTTGTCAATGGTATATTCAACCACGAAGTCAGCTAGAGCCTGGGCTTTGATGGCCGTCCTAGGCTTGTACTTAACATCGAATTCTCCTAGTTTGATTGCCCACTTGATGAGCCTTCCATTGGCTTTCGGGCTATGCAATATGTTTCTTCAGCGGGTGTTCCATCAGGACTTCAATGTTTGTCTTTTTTTCCAGGGTTCTTCAAGGACTTAAACTCTTATCTGCTGTAACCTAACTCTACCATTCGGGGTATGCATTCGTTTGTTTTCATTCGTGTATTCTTTTATTTTCGGTACTTGGTCTTCTTTGACTCACACATCAGGTGCTTGGCACATAAATAAAATCACAATCAATGAATGGAAAACAAACTTGCATTAATAACTTGAAATGGGTTCAACCCTTACATAGAGTACTACTGTCCTACTCGGAGCAACATGCTCTGCAATGGTTTTAATGAACCTTATTTCTACTTCTACTATATAAATATGAAGCTAAGTCCTACTAGAATAACTTAAGCCCAATCGGGGTTTTGCAAGACTAGGCCTGCACCACTTGATTTTGTTTTTGATGCTCCACCAAAATAGAGCACCCGCCACTCCTTCTGGTATCCTCATTCTTATTCTGAAGTTCACTTCCTGCTTGGGGTACTACCTCCTGCCCCCCGACTTCTTGGTTTCCAATGGTACACTCAACCACAAAGTCAGTTAACGCCTTAGCCTCAATGGCTGTCCGAGGCTTCTGTGTGATGTCCTCTGCTGACCTTTCTTTGTGTTCCTTACCACTGTGGACATCCATGTCTTCAATCGGAAGGACCTGCCCCCCGACTCCATCAGGCCTTAACGAGGCTACATAACAGCTTCGAGCCATCTTCTGATCACCTTTATGTTCTCCAACACCATTCCTGGTAGGGAACTTGATCTTCACATGATAGGTTGAGGCAACAGCCTTGAATGCATGAAGTCCAGTCCTTCCAAGGATAGCGTTGTACGTTGAAGCCGCCTTGATTACCAGGAAGTTCAACATCTGAGTGGCCTCCTTGGGCTCTTGCCCAATAGCCACAGGCAGCTGAATAGTCCCTTCAACTTTGGATTTTACTCCATTAAATCCGTATATAGGCATGTTATTGGGGGTCAACTGAGAATCAGTGTATCCCATCTTCACAAACGCATCATGAAACAGAATGTCAACGGAAGCTCCATTGTCTATCAAGACTCGCTTCACCTCCGAGTTTCCAATCACAGGAGTTATAACCAACGGGTCATCATGGGGGAACTTCACCCCTTCCAAGTCTGAGTCATCAAAGCTAATCGCTACCTCAGTTTTTGCACGCTTCGGGGCCTCTCCCACGATGTCCAACACCTCTCGAGCATAAGCCTTTCGAGAGTTCCTAGTTGTCCCGGCCGTAGTCGGGCCTCCTGAGATCATGTTGATTACTGGCCCTCGGGGCTGTGGGTTACGATCTTGATCGTCATCCCTTCTATTATAGTCACTTCTCTGATTACCACGGTCTTCACCCTTAGTGAAGTGCCTCAGCTTCCCTCTACGGATCAAAAACTCGATCTCATCTTTGAGTTGCTTGCAATCGTCAGTGTCATGCCCCACGTCTCTATGGAATCTGCAATACTGATTCTGGTTTCTCTTTGCGGGATAACCCCTGAGTGGCTTCGGCCATCTGAAATCCTTATCATTCTCAATGTCCAACAAGATTTGACTCCTAGGAGTATTCAACCTTGCATACTCAGTGAACCTTGACCCTTGGTTCTTCTTAGGGGCAGAGTCGGAGTCCTCGCTAGTTCGGGGATACTTGTCCCTAGCATCATACTCTTGATCATCATAGTCCTGGTCTTGCCTTCGCTTCTTGGAGTCATTGTTACCTCCTCCTCCACCTACGGTGGTTTCTTTCTTCAAGCTATCCTCGGCTTTAATATACTTATCAGCCCTTCGTTGAAGCTCAGCCATGTTCTCAGGGGGATGCTTCGCCAATGATCTCTTGAAGAAGAGGTCAGTGGTTCCGTGTTCCAGGGCTACCATTGCCACCTTATTTTCCAAATCAGTGATATTCAGGGTCTCCTTAGTGAATCGCTTGAGGTAATCCCTCAGATTTTCATTCTTTCCTTGCACTACATACATAAGAGATGCAGAGCTCTTCTCATGCACCCTTCCGCTAATGAATTGGCTAACGAAAGCGGCACTCAACTCCTTAAAAGAGCCAATAGAGTTCGCAGGCAATCGGCTATACCATCTCTGAGCCATGCCCGATAGGGTTTGGGGGAACGCTCTGCACTTTAGGGCATCACTTGCAGGCTGCAGTAGCAGTGCGTTTGAGAACGTCCTGACGTGATTTGCGGGATCACCCGTTCCATCATAAGCCTTAATTGTCGGCATCTTAAACTTCCTAGAAATATGAGCATTCATCACCTCCTCAGTAAACGGGGGTGTTGGATCATCAGGATCTCCTAGAGGCATCAGATCTTTGGGGTTTCCCTTGGGAATTTCCATCCTTGTGGTTGTTCTTCCGAATGAGGCATCAGCCCTTCTTTGTCTCCTTGAAGACCTCTCCAAATCAATGATGGGAATCGTTCCTGAGGTTGGAGGAGGTCGAGTTTGATTCTGTCTTGCTTGCTCCCTTGCTATGTCATCCTTTAGCCTTTGGATCTCAGCCTCATGAGCCTTAATCCTCTCCTCAGCCGTTGGTGGAGGTCCATCATGGATCCCTTGAGTCCTTCCTTGAGGCTCTCTTCTAGAACGTTGCCTCCTCGGGGCTTCATCACGATCATCATCCTCAGACGATGAATCATCAGTATAAGGGCCGGAGTAGTCATCATAATCTCGGTCCCGGATTTGTAAGGCATGACCACTTGGTCCTGAACCTTGAGTCATCAGGGGGTAGTTGGGCAGACCGTACCTGGGATTAGTGTTCAAGGGGAGATCTGTAGTATGGATCTGTACCCCTGGTGGCGGGTTGTTCGGATCAACAATCTGGAGAGAGTTGGTCGCTTGTCCTGCCTGATTGGTCAGAGGCAACGTACTCTCAGCATGGGGGATCACCCCTGGTTGCTGAGAAACTTGAGAGTGGATGATGACAGCTGATGCTGGGGGAGCCTGTTGAATGATCGTCCCTGATGCTGGGGGAGTCTGTTGGATGATCGCCCCTGATGCTGGGGGAGCCTGTTCGGTCAGGGGTGGAGCAGAGCTGAGTGGCACGGCCTCAGTTACAACTGGTGTTGTTCTTCGTGTTTGAACCATGGTTGATGTTGTCTTCCCACAGACGGCGCCAAATGTTGTGGAATAAAAAGTAGGGTATATTTATTGCGTATTAACTACTAGGGTTTGTGGGAGCTTCGAGCTTTAATGGCTGCTCTTGTTGTCGGGGACTAACTCGGTCCTAACAAGATGCCTACGTACCTTGTTGAATATCAAGAATCAAGCCAAAAACGTAGTTCTGAGGTGAGGGGTCTGACCCTTTATATAGGCTGAGAAGCCTTAGAATTAAGGTAGGAGTTGGAGACTTAATAGATAAGTCACCTCCTTGAGGAAAGTTCTAGACTCCTTCCTTGTAGGAATCTGTTGCCATATCGAATTGGATGCCTTGGAGGCTAAGTCTTGTAGAGATAATGTCCTTATCTGACACTTATTGCTGAACTGTTTATTACCCCTAATATTAATTACGAATTTAATATTAAAAATAGCACTTTGGACCCTGTTGGTGGGCCCCACGTTCGGACCATACCGGGACTAATTAATGCAACACTAAATGTGTCTTTAGGGCTTATTTTTAGCCCATATCACTTATTGATAACATTTCTCCTGCTGTGTTGAAGAACTTCTGCTGCCCATTCCTCCACATACATGCACGAACTAAAAGTGTATCCCAGATTTTGCCAGCTTAACATTGCTACAGGACATGTTATTAACACATGAAATGTTGATTCAACATCCATGTTGCACACTGGACACACCCTAATAACCTCCACTCTCTTGACTAACAGCTGATCCTTAGTAGGTAAACAATTGCGAACTGCCCTCCAAACAAAACGCTTTACATTTAAAGGAATATTTAAATTCTTGAGAATTGGTAACACATGTTACACATTTTTTAAAAGGTAATAGTATCTCTTACCATTTATGTAATTTGTAATAGCTTATTACTATTTTCCATCACGGTAATAGCAATAAATTTTTTTTCTTATTTTTTGTTAAATATATCTTTATAAACGTTGTTAAAAACGTATAATCAAAGGGTCAATTTAATTTATATTTTTTAATGAGTTCGTATACGGTTTATTCGTTATTTGGAATATTTTTAAAATCCAAAATGGAAAAGTTAAAGCCCAAAAGTTAACCGTTGGACCCCTAAGGGAATACAGATAAATTTAAAAAAAATTAATTAAAAATTATATATTTTAACGAGTCTGGCGGCCTGATTTTAAAAAAATCGGGGTCCAATCCTGGTTTTTTAAAGACCCTAAACCCTAAGTTCGTATACGGTTTATTCATCGTTCCGAATATTTCTAAACCCAAAGTGGAACTATTGAACCCCAAATGTAAACTGTTGAAGTGGTTTAGGATTAAAAACAAAATTACAACCCATGCACGCCCCCATGCCACTTCAAGTGGCTTCCGCCCTTCCCCAATGCCACTTGAAGTGGTATCCCGCCTCCTCGCCTGCCCTACCCTTCCCCACAACGCCAAATACTGTAGCGTTATAAAAAATATATTCTCTCCCAAAACATCATGTGATGTAGCGTTATTAAAAAAAATAATAAAATCGAAAATGCTACGTAATAGTGTATGTTAGTGTGATATTTGGGGTCAATGTTATGAGTTATGACATTTTGGACAAATTACTCTATAATTGTGATATTGGTGCCTTTTCTCAAGTTCGTATAGGGTTTATTCGTCGTTCTGAATATTTCTAAACCCAAAATGGAATTGTTGAACCCCAAAGGTTAACTGTTGGAACCCCGAGAGAATACAGATAAAATCTAAACATTTTAATAAAAATCTTGAATCCGACGACCTAATTTTTAAAAAATTGGGGCCAGTCAGGATAAGTTAGGGTTTAGGATTTAGGTGTAGGGGTGTTGTGTAAACAACCCTAAACCCATATAAATTCGTACACGGTTTATTTATCGTTCTGAATTTTCTAAGACCCAAAATGAAAATGTTAAATACCAAAGTATAATTATTGAACCGCTAAAGGAATACAAATGATATTTAAAATTTAAATTAAAAAAAATTATATTTTAAACCCTAAACGAAGCCCGTTAAACCCCAAATGAAAACTATTTAATCCCAACCAAAATATCTATAAAAATAAAAAAATAATAACTAAAAAAAATTACAACCCCCCCAAATGCCACTGCGTCCCCCCTTTCCCAATGCCACATGAAGTGGCGTCCCGCCAAATAATGTAACGTTATAAAAAATAAATATTCTCTCTCAAAACGTCAAGCGATATAGTGTTATTAAAAAAAAATAATATCGAAAATGATACATAATAGTGTGTATTAGTGTGATATTTGAGACAAAGGTTTTGAGTTGTGATATTAATTACTCTAAAATTGTGATATTGGAAGCCTTTTCTCGAAATATTGAGAATAATCTAGAATTGTGATATTGGAAGCCTTTTTTCGAAATATTGAGAATAATGGATGATAATCTACTACTACTTTATCTCTTTGAAGAAGGACCGTAATATTGGACAATTTTTTTATTTAAACTAAAAAATGAAAAAAGAAGGACCATTTATTGGCAATTTCTCAAGAATAAACACAAATTTCGGATGGGTTGATATTTTTTGGCCCAAAGGTAGAGAAAAAATTAATTATTAGGTGTTCAAAACCAAGCACCATTAATCTAAAATGAAATTGTTTTTAGAGAAAATACTTATATATTTTTCGATCAAAACTTTTCAAATATATTTCTTCTATATTTATTTAAAATATGCAAATATTAAAAATATGTTTGAACAATATCTATATTTTGAAATCACTTTAGCCCTAATTTCATGATTCTTGTTCAATTTTAATGGCTCTAACTGCCCGGACCAATTGACATCACTACATGAAAAAAGGCTAAAACAGACCAAGAAAAACTTACCAAAAAAATTGGTCTGAAATGAGTGACCATTTCCGACCATTCACGAAATTGGTCGGAAATGATGTGTGTGGTGCCCAAAATTTATACACGTAAGCATCAAATCTGACCAAACTTTGGTCGGAAATCAAATCCTACCACATTTGGTCGGTTTTGATCAAACTTTGGTCGGTTTTGCCTGCAAAGTGGCCCCACCTTCCACATCATCATCTCTCACGTATTTTAAATTAATAAACAATTTCTGAAAGTCAGGATCATTTCCGACCAAGTTTGGTCGGAAACCAAAACCTACCAAAATTGGTAGGTTTTGGTTGCATTTTGACCACCAAGAGACCCCACCTTCCACGTCATAATCCCATGTCATCAGTAAGTTTCCGCCAAATTTTTTTTGAAATAAGTTGAATTTCCCGCTCAAATCAAAACCTACCAAAATTGGTAGGAATTGATCAGTAAGTTTCCGCCAAAAATTTTGTGAAAAAGTTGAATTTCTCGCTCACTTCAAAACCGACAAATATTGGTCAGAATTGATCAGCAGAATTCCGCCAAAAAATTCGTGAAAAAGTTGAATTTCCCGCTCACATCAAAACATACCGATATTGGTATGTACCTATCAATAAATTAAAAAAAAAAAAAATATATATATATATATATATAATATCAAGATATATGAATAAATTATAAGTTTATTATGAAATTTTTTTTATTTTTGTGTGAGGAAGCATAGAAAAAAAATTGGATGGAAAATAAATTGTAAAAAATCAAAATCGTTTAGAAAATGAAAGAGTGTTAGTGAGCGAAGTTTGAGTTAGGATTTTTACTTATGATTTAGGGATAGTTTAGGGTTAGACATTTTGAATTAAAAAAAAATTATTCTCGACGATCCAACTATACGGATGTCAAGATCCATCCTTTTTAAGGGTATTGCCAAAATTTCAAAAAAAAAAATTGAATTGATAAATTGACGGTCAACTAGTGGTTTGACTATTACCCCTAAACACGGTTTCGTCCGGGTTTCGTATTTTTAAAAATTATTTCTCGACTGTCCAACCATATGGAGATCAAGATCCATCCTTTCTAATGTTATTGCCAAAATTTATTTGATTTGGTAATTTAACGGTTAATTAGTAATTTTACTCGAACCCCTAAATAGGGTATCGTGTTTTGATTTTTAAAAAAATACTTCTCGACAAAACAACCATACAAAGGTCAAGATCCATCCTTTCTAATTTGACTGCGAATATTTAAAAAAATAAAAAAAATATTTGATTTGATAATTTAACGGTAAACTAGTAGTTTGACTCGAACCCCTAAACAGGGTATCGTCCGGGTTTTGTGTTTCGATTTTTTTAAAAATATTTCTCGACGAAACAACCATACAGAGGTCAAGATCCATACTTTCTAATGTTATTGCCAAAATTTCAAAAAATAAGAAAAATATTTGATTTGGTATTTTAACGGTCAACTAGTAGTTTAACTAGAACACCTAAACAGGGTTTCGTCCAAGTTTCGTGTTCCGATTTTCTAAAAAATATTTCTCGACGGTCCAACCATACGGAGGTCAAGATCCATCCTTTCTAATGTTATTTCCAAATTTTCAAAAAATAAAAAATTTATTTGATTTGGTATTTTAATGTTCAACTAGTAATTTGACTAGAACACCTAAACTAGGTTTCGTCCGAGTTTCGTGTTCCGATTTTTTAAAAAATAGTTCTCGACGAAACGACCGTACGGAGGTGAAGATCCATCCTTTTAATGCTATTGCCGAAATTTTAGAAAATAAAAAAAATTATTTGATTTGGTATTTTAACGGTCAACTAGTAGTATGACTAGAACACCTAAACAGGGTTTCGTCCGAGTTTCGTGTTCCAATTTTTTAAAAAATATTTCTCGACGAAACAACCATACGGAGGTGAAGATCCATCCTTTTAATGTTACTGCCGAAATTTCAGAAAATAAAAAATTATTTGATTTGGTATTTTAACGGTCAACTAGTAGTTTGACTAGAACACCTAAATAGGGTTTCGTCAGAGTTTCGTGTTTCAATTTTTTAAAAAATAGTTCTCGACGAAACGACCATACAGAGGTTAAGATCCATCCTTTTAATATTATTGCCAAAATTTTAGAAAATAAAAAAATTATTTAATTTGGTATTTTAACGGTCAACTAGTAGTTTGACTAGAACACCTAAATAGGGTTTCGTCAGAGTTTCGTGTTTCAATTTTTTAAAATATTTCTCGATGAAACAACCGTACGGAGGTCAAAATCCATCCTTTCTAATGTTATTGCCAAAATTTCAAAAAATAAAAAATTATTTGATTTGGTATTTTAACGGTCAACTATTAGTTTGACTAGAACACCTAAATAGGGTTTCGTCTGAGTTTCGTGTTCCAATTTTTTAAAAAATATTTTTTGACGGTCCAACCATAAGGAGGTCAAGATCCATCCTTTCTAATGTTATTTCCAAAGTTTCAAAAAATAAAAAATTATTTGATTTGGTATTTTAACGGTCAACAAGTAGTTTGACTAGAACACCTAAACAAGGTTCCGTCCGTGTTTCGTGTTCCAATTTTTTAAAAAATAGTTCTCGACGAAACAACCGTACGGAGGTTATGATCCATCCTTTTAATGTTATTGCCAAAATTTCAAAAAATAAAAAAAAATATTTGATTTGGTATTTTAACGGTCAACTGGTAGTTTGACTAGAACACCTAAATAGGGTTTCGTCAGAGTTTCGTGTTCCAATTTTTTAAAAAATATTTCTTGAAGAAACAACCATACGGAGGTGAAGAATCATCCTTTTAATGTTACTGCCGAAATTTCGGAAAATAAAAAAATTATTTGATTTGGTATTTTAACGGTCAACTAGTAGTTTGACTAGAACACCTAAATAGGGTTTCGTAAGAGTTTCGTGTTTCAATTTTTAAAAAATAGTTCTCGACGAAACAACCGTATGGAGGTTGAGATCCATCCTTTTAATGTTATTGCCAAAATTTTAGAAAATTAAAAAAATTATTTAATTTGATATTTTAACGGTCAACTAGTAGTTTGACTAGAGCACCTAAATAGGGTTTCGTCAGAGTTTTGTGTTTCAATTTTTTAAAATATTTCTCGATGAACCAACCGTACGGAGGTCAAGATCCATCCTTTCTAATGTTATTGCCAAAATTTCAAAAAATAAAAATTATTTGATTTGGTATTTTAACGGTCAACTAGTAGTTTGACTAGAACACCTAAATAGGGTTTCGTCTGAGTTTCGTGTTCCAATTTTTTAAAAAATATTTCTCGACGGTCCAACCATACGGAGGTCAAGATCCATCCTTTCTAATGTTATTGCCAAAGTTTCAAAAAATAAAAAAATTATTTGATTTGGTATTTTAACGGCCAACAAGTAGTTTGACTAGAACACCTTAACAAGGCTCCGTCCGAGTTTCGTGTTCCAATTTTCTAAAAAATAGTTCTCAATGAAACAACTGTATGGAGGTTAAGATCCATCCTTTTAATGTTATTGCCAAAAATTTCAAAAAATAATATAAAATTATTTGATTTGGTGTTTTAACGGTCAACTAGTAGTTTGACAAGAACACCTAAATAGGGTTTCGTCATAGTTTCGCGTTTCAATTTTTTAAAATATTTCTCGATGAAACAACCGTACGGAGGTCATGATCCATCTTTTTTAATGTTATTGCCAAAATTTCAAAAAATAAAAAAAATATTTGATTTGGTATTTTAACGGTCAACTAGTAGTTTGACTAGAACACCTAAATAGGGTTTCGTCTGAGTTTCGTGTTCCAATTTTTTAAAAAATATTTCTCGACGGTCCAACCATACGGAGGTCAAGATCCATCCTTTCTAATGTTATTTCCAAATTTTCAAAAAATAAAAAAATTATTTGATTTGGTATTTTAATGTTCAACTAGTAATTTGACTAGAACACCTAAACAAGGTTTCATCCAAGTTTCGTGTTCTGATTTTTTAAAAAATAGTTCTCGACGAAACGACCGTACGGCGGTCAAGATCCATCCTTTTAATGTTACTGCCGAAATTTCAGAAAATAAAAAAATTATTTGATTTGGTATTTTAACGGTCAACTAGTAGTTTGACTAGAACACCTAAATAGGGTTTCGTCAGAGTTTCGAGTTTCAATTTTTTAAAAAATAGTTCTCGACGAAACAACCATACAGAGGTTAAGATCCATCCTTTTAATGTTATTGCCAAAATTTTAGAAAATAAAAAAAAATATTTAATTTGGTATTTTAACGGTCAACTAGTAGTTTGACTAGAACACCTAAATAGGGTTTCGTCAGAGTTTCGTGTTTCAATTTTTTAAAATATTTCTCGATGAAACAACCGTACGGAGGTCAAGATCCATCCTTTCTAATGTTATTTCCAAAATTTCAAAAAATAAAAATTATTTGATGGTATTTTAACGGTCAACTAGTAGTTTGACTAGAACACCTAAATAGGGTTTCGTCTGAGTTTCTTGTTCCAATTTTTTAAAAAATATTTTTTGACGGTCCAACCATACGGAGGTCAAGATCCATCCTTTCTAATGTTATTTCCAAAGTTTCAAAAAATTAAAAAATTATTTGATTTGGTATTTTAACGGTCAACAAGTAGTTTGACTAGAACACCTAAACAAGGTTCCGTCCGAGTTTCGTGTTCCAATTTTTTAAAAAATAGTTCTCGACGAAACAACCGTACGGAGGTTATGATCCATCCTTTTAATGTTATTGCCAAAATTTCAAAAAATAAAAAAAATTATTTGATTTGGTATTTTAACGGTCAACTAGTAGTTTGACTAGAACACCTAAATAGGGTTTCGTTAGAGTTTCGTGTTCCAATTTTTTAAAAAATATTTCTCGGCGAAACAACCATACGGAGGTGAAGAATCATCCTTTTAATGTTACTGCCGAAATTTCAGAAAATAAAAAAATTATTTGATTTGGTATTTTAACGGTCAACTAGTAGTTTGACTAGAACACCTAAATAGGGTTTCGTAAGAGTTTCGTGTTTCAATTTTTTAAAAAATAGTTCTCGACGAAACAACCGTACGGAGGTTGAGATCCATCCTTTTAATGTTATTTCCAAAGTTTTAGAAAATAAAAAAATTTATTTAATTTGGTATTTTAACGGTCAACTACTAGTTTGACTGGAACACCTAAATAGGGTTTCGTCAGAGTTTCGTGTTTCAATTTTTTAAAATATTTCTCAATGAAACAACCGTACGGAGGTCAAGATCTATCCTTTCTAATGTTATTGCCAAAATTTCAAAAAATAAAAATTATGTGATATTTTAACGGTCAACTAGTAGTTTGACTAGAACACCTAAATAGGGTTTCGTCTGAGTTTCGTGTTCCAATTTTTTAAAAAATATTTCTCGACGGTCCAACCATACGGAGGTCAAGATCCATCCTTTCTAATGTTATTGCCAAAGTTTCAAAAAATAAAAAAATTATTTGATTTGGTATTTTAACGGCCAACAAGTAGTTTGACTAGAACACCTAAACAAGGTTCCGTCCGAGTTTCGTGTTCCAATTTTTTAAAAAATAGTTCTCAATGAAACAACTGTATGGAGGTTAAGATCCATCCTTTTAATGTTATTGCCAAAATTTCAAAAAATAAAAAAAAAATTATTTGATTTGGTATTTTAACGGTCAACTAGTAGTTTGACTAGAACACCTAAATAGGGTTTCGTTAGAGTTACGTGTTTCAATTTTTTAAAATATTTCTCAATGAAACAACCCTACGGAGCTCAAGATCCATCATTTCTAATGTTATTTCCAAAATTTCAAAAAATAAAAATTATGTGATTTGGTATTTTAACGGTCAACTAGTAGTTTGACTAGAACACCTAAATAGGGTTTCGTCTGAGTTTCGTGTTCCAATTTTTTAAAAAATATTTCTCGACGGTCCAACCATACGGAGGTCAAGATCCATCCTTTCTAATGTTATTGCCAAAGTTTCAAAAAATAAAAAAATTATTTGATTTGGTATTTTAACGGCCAACAAGTAGTTTGACTAGAACACCTAAACAAGGTTCCGTCCGAGTTTCGTGTTCCAATTTTTTAAAAAATAGTTCTCAATGAAACAACCGTACGGAGGTTACGATCCATCCTTTTAATGTTATTGCCAAAATTTCAAAAAATAAAAAAAAATATTTGATTTGGTATTTTAACGGTCAACTAGTAGTTTGACTAGAACACCTAAATAGGGTTTCATCAGAGTTTCGTGTTTCAATTTTTTAAAATATTTCTCAATGAAACAACCATACGGAGCTCAAGATCCATCATTTCTAATGTTATTGCTAAAATTTCAAAAAATAAAAATTATGTGATTTGGTATTTTAACGGTCAACTAGTAGTTTGACTAGAACACCTAAATAGGGTTTCGTGTCAAAAATTATCCTCAGAGTCGTGTCAAAAATCCAGAAAATAATATTACTTCCCAAAGCAATCACATCAAACTATTATCATACACTTCACATTAAAACTGTTCTAATTCCCATACATTCGTTAATTCATCATATATATCCAATAATATTCTATCTAAAATTCCATTTACACAAAATTCCAAAACTCGTGATTTTCCTCACTTCTAATCCTTGAATAATATATTCTCGAACAACGAGTTCACATGCCAAAAATCACATCTCCCAATAATAATTTAACTGTCAAATCGTATGCCCAATTCTGAAAGTTCGTCTTAAAAACACTAAATCCTCAAACAATAGTGAGCACTATCACATAATTACATATCCTCAACTAATTTTTGCACATCCCAAAATCACATATATCGCTAAATGATCTCTATCATTCCTCTCAAATATTTCAATAGTCTATATCCTCAAAATTGATTCATGCCCAAAATCCTCAATTACTTAACCAATATCCTTGATAACTATACTTATTGTCTTACTCCTTGATACTATATCAATATCCAGTAATCCAATATAAACTCCACACGAGCCCTTGTGCTTTTCAACATTTGCTAAGGATCTTACTAACTCAAGACCCTAAAACTTAACCTCTCTACCCATGCAAAAAACCATTGTTCTGACAAACTTATTCCTCGAAAACTTCAAATTCTACACATCTCTTCTTCAAATCCTTAGTTCCTTGAAAATTTTAGTCATACAACACTTTATCTTTGTACATATCTCACTCTTCTACTCCATAGCTCTGATACCACCTGTGACGCCCCCGACCCCGGTTTGATTTCCTCTGGAAAGAAACCGGTCCGAGGGTCCGCCAAAACTACATCACAACCTGCTTAACCTGCCAATATATTTTTTTTTGTAAATTTCGGCATGAAGTATTCATAAATAGGACTATCCACCTGTTTTTTTTTCAATTCAAAAATTCAACTCTATAACAAAAGTCTATTTCACCAAAAATTGTGCCACGCACATCGCATCTCAACTACTATCAACCATGAATTGTAATTTGTACAACTACAAACCAACTATGTCCTGACTTACCTCGCATCAATAGACGACCAAAACCAACAACCAGCGCTTCAATCTTAAGTCAACCTACGACTTCAATACGTGATGTACGACCACTAAATCAAACACCAGCTCCGCTGGTCCATCACTTTTTTCAACTTTTCCACGGATCCTTATAAAATCTTCGGTATCTCCTGTGATAATTTATAAAAATAGAAGAATGAGCTATAAAGCTCAGCAAGTATATTTTGTAGTGATCCACTGAAGTTTTATAAAAATATTTTCGTTTTGGAAACCATCATCACTACACAGTTTATATAAAAAAAATATCTCACACTGAAACCAGAGTCCTTCTAATATGTCAGCACAACATAGTTTATAGTAAAATATAAACTCACACCGAAATCCGAGTTCTGCCAAAGTATTCATCTTTTAAAAACTGAGTACTAATTTCGTAAACCATTTCATTCCATAATAATCCGAAACTCAACACAATATCACAATAAATCAAATCTTATAGCATTCTCACAATATTGCATATAAACAATTCACATCATTTCACAATTCACAGTTTATAATGAAAATATAAACTTCACAATTTACGTGAGGAAAAACTGGGCATTCTACACACGACAAGTTCATCAAGTTCTACTAGTGGGGTCCCCGGCCTTTACTTCCTATTTCGGGAAGTTCACAAAGTTTCCATTTCTGGAAGTTCTACCAAATCTCCATTTCTGGAGGTTCAACCAATCCCATTTTGGGAGTGACTCACTAGCAATGCTAGTCTGCTCAGTTTTCCTCAAAAACACATTTCCACATATAGTAGTTAAACAATTTAACGTGTATTCATAATATTATAAAAATCATACTTTAAACACTTCAAAGTAAAAGGTATTATCCTTTCAAATTCATGAATCCACATTTCTACTTTTTTCGCTTCTCAAATTCACAAATTCGTCTTTCTACTTGAAAATAGGTTTCTTCTAAAACTCACAAATACACAGTTCTACTTGAAAAATATATTTCTTCTAAAATCCACAAATTCACATTTATACGCGCATAAAACAAAATATGCATAGGGTTTAAAACACAGTAAATATGTTAACAAAAATATAACACATTATTTTCAATTTTTCACAGCAAGATATACTTACAACCACCGCTATCCAAGGAGTCCAATCGTTCCTCACCCCACTTCTCTGAAACCTGAACAAGCGTCACCAAACTCTTCAATCACATATTCTCAAATAACTCTACTCATATTTTTACAAAGCAATTGATCTTAAAATGATCAAATTCTATAACTCTTTTCATTTCTCCAATCACCTACTAAAATCAATCATACATTCTTAGGTCTAAGTGCATGTCATTCCTATAGAAAATTGGACATGACCTCTTCGTAACATGGACATTTCCCGGTGTAAAAACACCTCAATCACCATCTCAATTCGTCACAAAAATTTACCAACACAACTCAATATCATTCCACTTCCAAACAACATTTATCTTATCATTTTCGGCTATAACACCTTAGAAATTCTATAATAAAACATTGACCATCAATCCACTGCATACCAAACTTGGTAATCAGCTAAATAAGCTCATAACTAACAACTTTCATTTGTAGACCTCCTTCAAATAAGTTATTTAACTTACTCAAAATTACCCCCCAAAACATGGTGACAAATCTGGAACTTTAAAATACTATCGCGCACCCTTTACTCAAATATTTTTAATAAATCCAAAAATGATCATTTAATTACATAATTTTCCAGATTTTTCACTTCAATATTGACCAAGTCTACCATAAAAAGTTCAGAGCAAAATTCCTAATTTAACACCCAAAACCGAATGCTTAAATATACAACTTGACACAGAAATTTCTGCCCTGCGCAACCTTCACTAAAATGGGTATAATTCTTAACTCGTTTACTCTTTGGATGCAAGGTTTTCGCATAAATAAACTAGATTCCAATTAGAAAAACTTTTATTAAGGGTTCACTGCCCAGAACAGAGCACAACACATTCGAATTCTTCTTGCAAGAACAGGGCAGTAGCTGTGTAAACAAAACCAACTGTTTTCATGTTTTTCATGCTTAAAACACATAAAACATCTACAAATTCAAAAACCCTAAATCAACTAATAAAACCCTAATTTATAATAAGTATCATACACCATAATTAAGCTTAAGAATCCCGTAATCATACATTCCACAAGCTTAAAGACAAGTAGCAAGTTTCAATTTCACCATGATTTCACTTTTTCACCAAAATACTATTCATCATCTTCTTCCTTCTTCCAATCCACCAAAAACACAAGCCAATCCTCAATACAAGCTTTACCCACCATGAATTTGTGTTTAAACTTTGATCTCAAGTACTCATCAAGCAATTCCCAAGCTTTTTACTCTCGTTTTCTCTCTTCTCTCTCTTTTTCTCCCATTTTTCTCTCCTACCTCCATACATCTCTCCGATATCTCTCCATGTAAATCTCTTCTTCTATCTTCCGTGATGCTCCCTCTGAAATATCTCTGCATCTCTCCCAATATTCAACAATCTCTCCTGTATTTCCTCTCCTGCGTTTTTTTTTTGTTTTTTTTATCCCTCCATCTCTCCCTCTTTCTCTTTTGTTCTCTCTTTTCTTCCTCTTCTTTCACCTTGTCTTGGCTGATTTTTCTTTGATGAAATGGGGAGATGATGACTTATCCTCATTTTATAAATATCTAGCTCACAAAAAGACCAAAATGCCCTTCTTTTTACTACTTATCCATATTTCCATAATTCCATCTCTTTATTCCACTTATAATTGTTTTATCAAAACAATTATCCACTTACTTCTCAAAATAAATTCTACTTCTTAACTTTATAAAATAAAGTTATCAAATCTTTGAAATCTTGTATGTTCCATAATTACGAGTCTACTTGCAAATTTCCCTGAAATAAATCCTAAAAAAATATCAACCATCAAATAATTAATATTTTACATCATAATTTAATCCTTAACCAATAAAATAAATTATTCCTCAAAATCCACAATTTATTGTCTTGATCTCTAATTTCTTTATTATCTCCAAATCGGTTCAAAATTTAACCGTAATAAATCTTATTCCCAATAAAATAATCAGAATTAATATTTTTGGAATCGGGATGTTACATCCTTCCCCCCTTAGAAAAATTTCGTCCTCGAAATTTAGCGCACCTGGTCTCATTAAAACAAGGTGGAATACTCCCCCCTCATGCGGTCCTCTAGTTTCCAAGTTCTTCTCTAATATCATGACTCTTTCACGTAATATTCATTAAAGGTATTACCTTCATCCTCAACATCTGCTCCTGTCAATCATATTCTCTACGGGATTTTCTCAAATTTTAAACTCTCTTGAACCTCTATCGGTTCATATTCCAATTCCCGGTTGACTCTCCAACCTGAAAGTTGCTCTACAGTATTTCTCATGAATACTATCTCTTCACCTGATTTTAGCAATATATCTTAATCTTCTTCTAGAACAATTAGTAGGGTTTTCAAAAGAATATCATCAGTAATTTATCAAAATCATTACACAAAGATTAAGAAAATGAGTATTCAAACATGATAGGTTCACAAGTTCTACTATTGGGGTTCCCAACCATCTAACCAACTGGTTAGCTTTACTTCCAACAAGGAAGCATCAAGAATTCACAATATCAATGTAAGAATACTCACTTCTCATCCAAAAATCATCAATCAAAAATCAAGATATCACTTACGATTGGAAATCAAAAGTAATTCAGTACACACATACTTACGAATCATCATTTATATGTATCTCCCATTTGAGATTACATATCCACTTTATCATCGTAATCATCATATTTCCTTTACATTTCAAAATCATCTCAATACTTGTAATATGGTCTTTCATCAGTCGTTAACACGCAACTCTACAGTCATCCACATGTCACGTTCTACATGA
This sequence comes from Saposhnikovia divaricata, assembly GCA_036435485.1. Classification (NCBI taxonomy): domain Eukaryota; kingdom Viridiplantae; phylum Streptophyta; class Magnoliopsida; order Apiales; family Apiaceae; genus Saposhnikovia; species Saposhnikovia divaricata. The sequence goes on along the minus strand of CM071594.1, from coordinate 126,764,293 downwards.
TCTATCTGTAAACGATCTACAAACTGACATACCCATAGTCTTCAACAATAACCGTAATAAAAAAAATCATCACTACTGTCATTGACACCATCCCCTTATAGCTCTTGAAATCATCAACAAAATCACATTATTAAGATTTTAAAACATCAGTCTTATCCATCTCAGGAATCCTGCCATTAGTTCTCATCGTTCTTAATCTCTAAGCTGAATCATCTCGTCCTGACACAAGAAGCATACTCGTGATGCCATCTATCGTATATCTCGACTTGATATCGGCTTTCAATATATCGAAATCTTCCGATGCATCAAAATTTTTTTAACGGTGCAACAATCGACTTTTGAGGTGGAACCGCAATATCTACGAAATTAAAACTAGCGGATAAAACAACGTCAACAACTATCTAACTAATTGATTAACATCAATGGCAAAAGAAAGTCTAAGCGACTCGGACTCACATATACTATCACATCCTCGAATAACAAGATAATAAATCCTCAAACACTTGAATTCTCAAGGATCCCAAAATCTCCTTAATTCTACTAATATCATCCTCAACCAACAATCCATATCCTTAAATTCTCATATCAGTATCTAGTACAGTAAAACCTCGAACAACAATTTATCTCTCCAGTTGCTAATATCATTCTCATTATAATATATCCAAATTCCATAATGTCTATACTTCCAAAATTATCAACCACTGATTTTTCCAATAGATATCTTTCGAATCTAATCACAAGATCCTAATTTAATCCACGATTTTCAAATGTCATCATATTCCAATATCATCATATATAACATCCTACCAATTCTTATACGTCCATTTGTTTGTCATCTGCTCTCACTCTTTCTCCTTTTCTTCTTTCTACTATGTCATCCCTGTGACGCCTCCGGTCTAAACTTAATAACCTTCATCCTTCATATACTCTGACAATAATTTAACTTAACTTAATAATATATTCTCAATTTCTATTTATCCCAAAATTCTTATATCAATCTCAATCCATGTCACAATATCAATCTTAAAGAAATCTATACACCATTCGCTCGAAGTACTTAATTTCGATTTTATCATACATGCCTCAACGATTTCTTTCCCAAAGTCCCTTATATCAATGCAATCCATCAAATTCTTATTACCAATGACAATTAAAACCTCATATACGGAGAATCTTAAATCCCAGTATCGTCTACGATCTCAAAAGAATGCTTTTAAAACTTAATAACCATAAAATCCTCAAATATTAAAATAATTATTAGTCTATGTCTACAACAACAAAGCTCGTTTCTCGAATACAATATCCATTTGTAGCTACTAAAATCACGTCATCAAACAACATTCAAGTTCCCAAAATCCTTACATTCAGGGTTACACGTCTTATCCCTGATCAAAAATTAAATCCCAAAAGATATCCTCAGAGTCGTGTCAAAAATCCAGAAAATAATATTACTTCCCAAAGCAATCACATCAAACTATTATCATACACTTCACATTAAAACTGTTCTAATTCCCATACATTCGTGAATTCATCATATATATCCAATAATATTCTATCTAAAATTTCATTTACACAAAATTCCAAAACTCGTGATTTTCCTCACTTCTAATCCTTGAATAATATATTCTCGAACAACGAGTTCACATGCCAAAAATCACATCTCCCAATAATAATTTAACTGTCAAATCGTATGCCCAATTCTGAAAGTTCGTCTTAAAAACACTAAATCCTCAAACAATAGTGAGCACTATCACATAATTACATATCCTCAACTAAGTTTTGCACATCCCAAAATCACATATATCGCTAAATGATCTCTATCATTCCTCTCAAATATTTCAATAGTCTATATCCTCAAAATTGATTCATGCCCAAAATCCTCAATTACTTAACCAATATCCTTGATAACTATACTTACTGTCTTACTCCTTGATACTATATCAATATCCAGTAATCCACTATAAACTCCACACGAGCCCTTGTGCTTTTCAACATTTGCTAAGGATCTTACTAACTCAAGACCCTAAAACTTAACCTCTCTACCCATGCAAAAAACCATTGTTCTGACAAACTTATTCCTCGAAAACTTCAAATTCTACACATCTCTTCTTCAAATCCTTAGTTCCTTGACAATTTTAGTCATACAACACTTTATCTTTGTACATATCTCATTCTTCTACTCCATAGCTCTGATACCACCTGTGACGCCCCCGACCCCGGTTTGATTTCCTCTGGAAAGAAACCGGTCCGAGGGTCCGCCAAAACTACATCACAACCTGCTTAACCTGCCAATATTTTTTTTTGTAAATTTCGGCATGAAGTATTCATAAATAGGACTATCCACCTGTTTTTTTTTCAATTCAAAAATTCAACTCTATAACAAAAGTCTATTTCACCAAAAATTGTGCCACGCACATCGCATCTCAACTACTATCAACCATGAATTGTAATTTGTACAACTACAAACCAACTATGTCCTAACTTACCTCGCATCAATAGACGACCAAAACCCACAACCAGCGCTTCAATCTTAAGTCAACCTACGACTTCAGTACGTGATGTACGACCACTAAATCAAACACCAGCTCCGCTGGTCCATCACTTTTTTCAACTTTTCCACGGATCCTTATAAAATCTTCGGTATCTCCTATGATAATTTATAAAAATAGAAGAATGAGCTATAAAGCTCAGCAAGTATATTTTGTAGTGATCCACTGAAGTTTTATAAAAATATTTTCGTTTTAGAAACCATCATCACTACACAGTTTATATAAAAAAAATAACTCACACTGAAACCAGAGTCCTTCTAATATGTCAGCACAACATAGTTTATAGTAAAATATAAACTCACACCGAAATCCGAGTTCTGCCAAAGTATTCATCTTTTAAAAACTGAGTACTAATTTCGTAAACCATTTCATTCCATAATAATCCGAAACTCAACACAATATCACAATAAATCAAATCTTATAGCATTCTCATAATATTGCATATAAACAATTCACATCATTTCACAATTCAAAGTTTATAATGAAAATATAAACTTCACAATTTACGTGAGGAAAAACTGGGCATTCTACACACGACAAGTTCATCAAGTTCTACTAGTGGGGTCCCCGGCCTTTACTTCCTATTTCGGGAAGTTCACAAAGTTTCCATTTCTGGAAGTTCTACCAAATCTCCATTTCTGGAGGTTCAACCAATCCCATTTTGGGAGTGACTCACTAGCAATGCTAGTCTGCTCAGTTTTCCTCAAAAACACATTTCCACATATAGTAGTTAAACAATTTAACGAGTATTCATAATATTATAAAAATCATACTTTAAACACTTCAATGTAAAAGGTATTATCCTTTCAAATTCATGAATCCACATTTCTACTTTTTTCGCTTCTCAAATTCACAAATTCGTCTTTCTACTTGAAAATAGGTTTCTTCTAAAACTCACAAATACACAGTTCTACTTGAAAAATATATTTCTTCTAAAATCCACAAATTCACATTTATACGCGCATAAAACAAAATATGCATAGGGTTTAAAACACAGTAAATATGTTAACAAAAATATAACACATTATTTTCAATTTTTCACAGCAAGATATACTTACAACCACCGCTATCCAAGGAGTCCAATCGTTCCTCACCCCACTTCTCTGAAACCTGAACAACGTCACCAAACTCTTCAATCACATATTCTCAAATAACTCTACTCATATTTTTACAAAGCAATTGATCTTAAAATGATCAAATTCTATAACTCTTTTCATTTCTCCAATCACCTACTAAAATCAATCATACATTCTTAGGTCTAAGTGCATGTCATTCCTACAGAAAATTGGACATGACCTCTTCGTAACATGGACCTTTCCCGGTGTAAAAACACCTCAATCACCATCTCAATTCGTCACAAAAATTTACCAACACAACCCAATATCATTCCACTTCCAAACACCATTTATCTTATCATTTTCGACTATAACACCTTAGAAATTCTATAATAAAACATTGACCATCAATCCACTGCATACCAAACTTGGTAATCAGCTAAATAAGCTCATAACTAACAACTTTCATTTATAGACCTCCTTCAAATAAGGTATTTAACTTACTCAAAATTACCCCCCAAAACATGGTGACAAATCTGGAACTTTAAAATGCTATCGCGCACCCTTTACTCAAATATTTTTAATAAATCCAAAAATGATCATTTCATTACAAAATTTTCCAGATTTTTCACTTCAATATTGACCAAGTCTACCATAAAAAGTTTAGAGCAAAATTCCTAATTTAACACCCAAAACCGAATGCTTAAATATACAACTTGACACAGAAATTTCTGCCCTGCGCAACCTTCACTAAAATGGGTATAATTCTTAACTCGTTTACTCTTTGGATGCAAGGTTTTAGCATAAATAAACTAGATTCCAATTAGAAAAAGTTTTATTAAGGGTTCACTGCCCAGAACAGAGCACAACACATTCGAATTCTTCTTGCAAGAACAGGGCAGTAGCTGTGTAAACAAAACCAATTGTTTTCATGTTTTTCATGCTTAAAACACATAAAATGTTAGGCCGAATACACAATTAATAATCAACTTTGTATGAGAGATTAACAAGTAAAAGCGTTTATGCACTTAAAAACTTCTTGTATTTCGAACCCTCTTCGTGATGTAAAATATCACAAAGAGCTGCTAGGTTACAATAATGATAATTCGTTATCGATACCCTTCTAGGGTTAACCTATCTGTATTTATATAACATACAGCTACGATACAATCTCTAATTGATATTCCTAATAATCAGCTATACAATGATATCAATTACAGATTGTCACACGTCTCCTATGTCAACTCGATCTCTTTGATAGCTATCCAATCTTCAAAGATATCGCTTCCATAATTAATCTTTAATCACTGTTGAACAGTAGACGCGCTTCCTTCAGACAGAGTTTAACAAACTCTGTCGAGCTTCCAACTGTCAGAGTTTACGCAAACTCTGACTACTTCCAGCTAAACTCTGATAACTCCCTGTAACACTTAAACACTGATCAAAACACATCAATTATATTTAACATAAAACATCAACTTGTTCATTAGCAAAAATGTACAAGTTAATGACAGTAATTGATGATGTCAAAACAAATAGACAAATACAGTGTTTATACAGATTAAGAGTTTAAGCTTAAAAACTATAGAGAATAAGAAAATTCTTACAGAACTTAATCTCTAATCATTTCAAGATCTGGCATGGTTCTGAGATAATCAATCAGCAATCTTCTTTCTGCATTTTCAAGTTCAATTTTCATTGCTTCTTTGATTTCTCTGAGTTGAGGATCACTTTCATCTGTTTGGTAAATAGCAGCCCTAAGATCATAAATCTTGTTCCTTCTCATTTCATTACCCAGTCTGATAAATCTAACTTTTTCTGCCTGTGTATTGAAATCAAGTACTGTGATTCCCAAATCAGTTTTTAACTTTCCAGTACCTTTCTTCATTTCAATGAGATTGCCTTGGTAATCCCTGTACTTAGGAATATATCTGCTGTTGTATTTCTGTCCTCTAATTGCCAGATTCTGAGTCATTTTCTGTCTGAGTACATTAGCAACTGATTGAGTCCTTCGACTATTCACCTTGAGAAGATATAGAACATACTCTAGTTCTTCCCAACATTTCAAGCCAATATCATCCTCACCAACTTTGAATACTGTCCCATCAGCCATGAAGTATAAAAGAAAATCCTTGTCTAAACTCTTCTGATGAACCAACTGCACTGATTCCAGTCTATCCAAACTCTCTTGAGGAACACCACGACCTGGAACAGCCAGTGAAGAAGGATCTCTAGGACCAGTATATTGCCTTCTGTCTCTATGTGATCCTAATCCAGCCTTATTATTTCCAATATTGCCAGATAGAGCTTTTCCATCAGAAACATTCATTGAGACTCCAGATAACACATTTGGATCAGAAATTGTTCCTTTGCCAAAAACAGATTTCAACTGTGAAGAGTGTAAAGGTGTGATCATTGCTTGAGATGCAACAGAAGTTGTAACTTTCTTCTATGAACTTTCACCTTCAATGCCTTTTAGCTTGAGTTTAGCCTCTGCTGCAATTGCTTCCTTTGAGAACCGAGAACTTTGACTAACATCAGTCCTCTCTCTGATCACAACACCTTTAACAACAGGTCTAGGAGCTTTTCCTCTTTGTACCTTATCAGACTTTAAAGCTTTAAGATGTTCTTCTTGTAAACTCTTCTCCTCAGCTTTAATGTCCTCAATCGTTACTCCTTCCTCATTCTCTTCAATAAACAGCTTAGCAGCAAATTCTTCATCAGTTTGTGGATTTGAAGATAACAATAAACTCTTGGTCCTTGAAGTTCCTTGAGTATCAGTATTTCTCCCAACAGACTGTGATTTGGATGACTTACTAGTTCTCAGAGTTTGAACCTCTTCAGCCTTTTTCTTTCCTTTGTTACTTGCCCCTCCATCTCCAGCACTATCCCTTCTGACAACTCTCTCCCCCTTTTTGACATCATCAGGCATAAGGATAGAAGTAATTAACTCCAGGGAGGTAGCAATAGAATCAATTTTAGCAGATAAATCAGACTGGTTCTCTTCAACTTTACTCAGCCTGGCAAAGATATTGTCTTGAGCTTTAGAGAATTTTGTAGTCACTAGTTTTGAATGTGTTTCCATTTTCATCTCTCTAGCTTTCGCAAAGAAGTGATTGCCAAACTAGTATCATCAAATCGTCTATCCAGAGTTTTAACTTGAACTATAGTTGCTTTCAAGCAAGAAAGAATCTCTGGATTTGAGATAGTATCAGCACTTTGCTTAACAAACTTAGCTGCTCTTCCTGGTGGAAAAATACAATCTTCTTTGTACCATTCAGCAGCACTCTTGGCAAATTGTGCTCTCTCAACTTCATGAGAAGTACAAGGTTGAGTAAAAGGTGTATGTTTATCATCAGTTTGTACTGGTGCACTCAGAGAAGTATCAGAGTTTGCACTACTGTCACCTTCAGCTTCAACACTTGTAGCTTTAACTGGTTCATCTTCAGCCATAGGTTTAGCAATATCTTCTGTAGGCTTTTCAGGATTTTCTTCATGTTGCTCAGGCTTAGCAACAGGCATTGAATGAGAAGTGACTTTGGTTGCCTGATCAATTTCTTCACCTTCTTCAACAGTGTGGTGAGCATCAGATATTATCTCAGTATGAGATGCCACAGCTTCAGAAGGAACAGACGTAGGTTGATCAGCTACACCAATATCAGAGATAGGATCAGAGAATGGCATAAATGAATCAGGAACATCATTTATTGGAGAAACACCATCTCTTGCATCCTCTTCTGCAGGCATTTTATCCTCTGCAGGCATTACATCCTCTGCAGGTATTACATCCTCTGCAGGTATTGCATCTTTCTCAACCTCAACAGGAGGTGTTTGCTGTGAAACAACCTCTGGAGCTTCAATATCTTCATCCACAGAATCAGAGAATATCACTTTTCTTCGTTTTGCTAGAAGTACATTATCTGAATCCTCTTCACTAGTTGGTGAAGTTTGTTCTACCACTGAGAGTGACTTAGATATGTTTGCCCGAGCTTTCATTCTTTTCCCCTTTCTAGTGTAAACAGCTTCAGGAGATTTCCGTTTTGATTTGCTTTGTGTCTCTTCTGCCTGCTTTAGACTTGCACGTCGTTTAGTAACTGCCTTCTTAACTCTTTGCATTCTAGACTGTGATGCTGGTGGAGATTGTGACGAATCAGAGTTTGTGTTTGAAGTGGGTGAAGGTTGCTTTGCAGGTGATTCAGTGTTTGGTTCTGGTTGAGGTTCAGGGTGTGGTTCAGGTTGTTGTGGTTCTTGTTCAGGTTCATCTTGTTGTGGTGCATCGTGTTGTGGTTCCTGTTGGTCTTGTTGTGGTTCTTGTGGTTGATTTAGAAAATTTCGTAGAGCAAGAGGCATGACAAAAACAGGTAGATTTTCTTTACCAACATCCTTGTTAGTCATATCAGAGAATATGCGCTTATTGACTCTAAATGGATCAATTTCATCAGTGTCATCAATTTCGAGACCAGGTACACATGCATTGAACAGCATTTGACAAAAATGAGCATAATAGACAGTGGTAGACTCTGACAATTTATCACCTAAGCTCATCAAAACATGTCGACCAAAATCAAAATTAGTACCATAGAGCAGAGAATACCCGATTTGAAGACTGTCTATTGGAATGGCATCCCAGTTTGTGACTTTCTTCTGGAACGTCCTTGTTATGCAATCAAATAAGAAGTTCCATTCCTTTCTGAGATTTGGTCTCTTTATGCCGCCAATCTTGTCAAGAGATTCCATGTAACCAATCTCTCGTAGCATCTCTCTCAGATAAGTTTCATTAACTAGAGTATAAGAAGTATGTGTCTCAAACCCCATTGTATCTCGTACAGTCTGTGGAGTAATGACATAATCTTGGTCTTCATAAGTGAAGATAATGGTAGGAGTTCAACTTTCTCCTCCATCCTCATAAACTGAATTCTGCTAGAATGAAGCAATTTGAGACGCAGAAAGAGTAGCAGGTCCAGTCAGAGCTTGTCCAATCTCTGAATCCCTCAAGAAGTTCTGCATGAGATACAACGATTCTGGAACGCGTTGATGATAGAGTGGAGCTTCATAGTTGTTAGGAACAAACCGTAAACCAAGAGCAGTGAATGCTTTAGATGCCATTGAGTTAAGAATTTCCAAGAGATATGTATGTAGAAAAGGTGTTTGCGTGAGTGCCCAAGAGAAAAATAAGAAAACTGTGAGAGTAAGAATAAAGCAAACTCGTTTGGACACACAAGTGATTAAATTTATGAAAAACTCAATCTCTTATGTAACAAACACTCAATCAGTTCCTTGATTAATGTGTAGTGGGACACGATAATAGGTAAGTGGGACACATTAAGGGCGAGTGGGTCATCTGCGCCTATTTTTAAAAAGAGTATATTAAAATTAAAACATTAAGATATTTGATTTTAACAAAAATCAAATAATACTCTTTTAAAAATATCTGGACCCAAGTAAAATCAGAATTTGAATCGTTTACCTGTTGCCTTTAATAACCAGAATACGAAGCGATTAAGGACTTCGTTCTTACCCATCTCTATTTAAGGCCTAGAGACTTGCTCAGATTATTTCATTAAACCTTTAACCTTTCAGTCTCCCCTGTAAAATCACAAACCCTTCAAACCAAATACTCTTGAAAAACATTGGCTAACCTTACCATCAAAGAAAAGAACCTTCATCTTGTCGAAAATAGAGACATCTTCAGCTATACGCGTGAAGAGTTTGAAGCATTTGAGTGGGAAAGGCAGCTTGAGACGCTGTGGCTGCAAATGGATGCTGGTCTGGAAGAGCTCGAGAGAGAGAAACCTGCAAGGGTGATCGACATCGATGCTGCCCTTCAAGCAACATTGGCATGGCTCGCCTCGAAGGCATCCTCATCCACCACCACCAACCATTGTTAATGAATATGTCAGCAAAAATAACCTTATCCCTTCAACTTCCACCCAAACAAAGTGGAAAAGATGGGATCTGGGAATTTTTTGCTAACAATGGAGTGGTGTGGACGGACCTTTTACTTTCCTGTTGAATAGATTAGCAGATAGAGAGAACACAAAGATGTAATATTTGCTTGTAATCTCTTTCTTATTATCAATGAAAATTTTGTTTCTCTAATCATATTCATTGTGTTCTGTAACTGTTATTTATGTTATATGAACTGTTCTTCAAGAAAATGAATCAAGAAGAGAATATGAAAACTAATTAAAGTAATTATATAAAGAACACATTCATCAACTATCCACTGATTAACAGTTGTCAAAAACCCTACTTACTCCAAGACTTTCAAATTGTCCAAGTGAAAATTTACCTTAGAGTACAAATCACGAATCAACAGCGTTTGTCAATTCTCCAACTTTATCACCGAAACCCTTTCATAAATTGCACAGTTGTGAGTATTTGTGTGTGTGAAGCAGAGTTTACTAAGTCAATTTTTAGAGCATCTAATTTTTCATAAAATCCATAAAGTAAATCAATAAACACTGGATGCACAAACTGTCATAGTAAACACTGACTGTATGATGAAAGCTAAACTCTGAAGTAATCGAACTTTATACAGTAATTTTTATTTTATACCCCCTTTATATACACATTTTTTTTTTCATTCTTTTTTTATTTTCATTTATTTTTATTTTTTATTTTTTATTTTTTTTATTTATTTTTCATTCCAGTAATCAGAGGTTGGAACCAGTCACCACAAATTCAAAAAATTTTAGCCCTTATCATTTTGATAAGTTCCTGGGTCATCCTAGTATTTAACTAGTCACCAAAAATCAGAGAATTTTAGCACATATTATATACCAATAGGTTCCTGGGTCATCCTAGTATCCAACATAATCTCAAAGGAGTATAATAACCTATATACATTTTCTTTGGGGTATTGCAGTAAACATTTTATTTTATCAGAGTATAACTAACAGAGTTTAGAGTTCATCAACATCAGTAGTTCTTCATGAAAGGTAATGCACACAGTATTTATAGACTCAGAGTTTAGGACAAAATAAACTAAGAGATGCTATAAATATGAGCCAGTATCATGCTGTGTTAACATTCTGCACAATCTAAGATTAGATCTCAATAACTCAGAAAGATTCATGATTAATTGCTGAGAATCATGCTTCATACATATTTCTTCATTGGTGTTTTCATTCAGACAAAAATCAACTCAAAGTTCACAGAGTTTATCAAACTTATTAACAGTGTATGACATACAGACATACTGACAGAGTTTAGAGACTACATAACACAACCATCGACGGATAAGACCGTACAACCATCAACGGATAAGACCGTACATCCATCAACGGATAAGACCATATAATACAACTATCAACGGATAAGACCATATAATATCAACGGATACAGTTTAGTTAGTCATCAACTGATGCGACCTACAATCAACGGATGACAAGTTGTCTGACAGAGTTTAACAGAGTATGAATAACAGAGTTTAATCAACAGAGTACACTTAGCATTTAACCAATCAGGAAATATGATTAATACATCACATAAGTAAAGTTTGAATCTAACCAACATTTCTAGTCAGAACCAGAGACTATTCCTAGTTCATTGACCAGTCTTGTAAATGTAGCTTCACTCAATGGTTTAGTGAAGATATCTGCAAGCTGTTGTTCTGTAGATACAAAATGTAGTTCAATATTTCCTTCTTCCACATGTTCTCTGATGAAGTGGTACCTTATGCTGATGTGCTTGGTCATTGAATGCTGTACTGGATTACCTGTCATAGCAATAGCACTTTGGCTATCACAGTAAATAGGTATATTACTGTACCTCAATCCATAATCCAGCAATTGATTCTTCATCCATAAGATCTGTGCACAACAGCTACCAGCTGCAATATACTCTGCTTCAGCTGTAGATGTGGAGATTGATTTCTGTTTCTTGCTGTACCAGGAAACAAGTCTGTCACCAAGAAATTGACAACTTCCACTAGTGCTCTTTCTGTCTACCTTACAGCCTGCAAAGTCTGCATTAGAATACCCAAGTAGCTTAAAATCTGATTCTCTGGGGTACCACAGACCTAATGATATGGTGCCCTTGAGATACTTGAAGATTCTTTTCACAGCTGTCAGATGTGGCTCTCTAGGATCTGCCTGAAACCTTGCACAAAGACAGGTTGCATACATGATGTCAGGCCTACTAGCTGTCAAGTATAGAAGAGATCCTATCATGCCCCTGTAGTTTGTCATATCCACTGAAACTCCTGTGTCTTTGTCCAGTTTAGTTGCTGTTGCCATGGGAGTTGATGCAGATGAACAGTCAAGCATACCAAATTTCTTGAGAAGATTTCTGGTGTATTTTTCTTGATTAATGAAAATTCCATCTTCTGCTTGTTTCACCTGTAGGCCTAGAAAGTAACTAAGCTCTCCCATCATCCTCATTTGATATCTGGACTGCATGAGCTTGGCAAACTTCTTACAAAGTTTATCATTAGTAGACCCAAAGATGATGTCATCAACATAAATTTGAACTAAAAGGAGGTCACTTCCTTGATTGAAATAAAACAGAGTTTTGTCAATTGTTCCTCTGTTGAATCCACTTTCTAGAAGAAACTGAGCAAGTGTCTCATACCATGCTCTTGGTGCCTGCTTAAGTCCATATAGTGCCTTATCTAGCCTGTAGACATAATCTGGATATTTGGGGTCCACAAATCCTGGTGGTTGTTCAACAAACACTTCTTCTTCAAGCTTTCCATTCAGAAAAGCACTTTTCACATCCATCTGGAACACTTTGAATTTCTTGTGAGAGGCATATGCTAGAAAAATTCTGATTGCCTACAATCTTGCTACTGGAGCAAATGTTTCATCATAATCTATTCCTTCCTGCTGTGAATAACCTTTTGCTACCAGTCTAGCCTTGTTCCTCGTGATAACACCTTCACTGTCTGTCTTGTTTCTGAAAACCCATTTAGTACCAACAATAGATCTGTTCTTTGGCCTTGGTACAAGGGTCCAAACTTCATTTCTTTCAAATTCATTTAACTCTTCCTGCATTGCTGTTATCCAGTCTGCATCTTGAAGAGCTTCTTCCACTTTCTTTGGTTCATTTTTAGACAAGAATGCATGAAACAGACATTCACTTGCAGTAGCACTTCTTGTCTTTACTTTTGCATCTGGATCACCAATTATCAAATCAGGTGTATGTGATTTAGTCCATTTCCTAGCAGAAGGCAAATGACTTCTATCAGCATGTGATCCTCCCCCTTGATCCATGCTCTCCTGATTCTGTTGTGATCTATCTTCGTTTTCTGAGACTCCCCCTGAACTTGACTGCCCAGTGTCAGAATTTGAATTTTCAGAGTTTGAAGCATCAGAGTTTGAAGCATCAGAGTTTGATCCAGATTTTTCAGTTGACTCAGTATCAGTGTTTGAGTCTTCATCTTGATCATGCTCCCCCTCAACTGGTTCTCCCCTTTGTTGTGACTGAGAAGTTTCTCCAGAATTTACCAGTAGAGGTTCAGAGTTTGTTTCAACAGAGTCTGTCAGAATTGTTTCATCAGAGTTTCCTTCATCAGAGTTTAAAACTTCATTTTCAAAGTTCAGTTGATCATATTCGTCTTTGTCTTCAAGTCCAGTTATCTTCTTATCATCAAAAGAAACATGTATAGATTCCATGATCACTTTAGTTCTCAGATTGTAAACTCTGAATGCCTTTGTTGACAGTGGATAGCCAACAAAAATTCCTTCATCTGCCTTTAACTCAAACTTGGTCAACTGTTCCGGATGAGTCTTCAAAACAAAACATTTGCACCCGAAAATATGAAAGTATTTCAGGTTAGGCTTCTTTTTCTTCACCATCTCATATGGTGTCTTTCCATGCTTATTGATCAGTGTTGCATTTTGACTAAAACAAGCAGTTTGAACAGCTTCTGCCCAGAAATAAGTTGGTAGTTTTGCTTCATCAAGCATAGTTCTGGCAGCTTCAATTAAGGTTCTATTTTTCCTTTCAACTACACCATTTTGTTGTGGTGTACCAGGTGCTGAAAATTCTTGTTTCACTCCATTGTCCTTGCAGAATTCTTCCATTGTTGCATTTCTGAACTCAGTTCCATTATCACTTCTGATGATTCTGACTTTGTTGCTTGATCCTTTGTCCAGAAGCTTCACATGCTCCATCAGAGTTAATGCAGTTTCATCCTTCTTTGCTAGAAAATACACCCAGGTGAATCTAGTGTATTCATCAACAATGACTAAAGCATATTTCTTCCTTGCAATAGACATAACATTTACTGGACCAAAGAGATCAACATGCAAAAGATGATAGGGATCAGTGATAGAAAATTCTGTCTTGCTCTTGAAAGATGACTTCCTTTGTTTAGCCTTCTGACATGAGTCACATAGGCCATCAACATTTAACAGGGTCTTTGGGAGTCCTCTTACAAGATCCTTTCTGATCAATTCATTGATGTTGTTCAAGTTCAAATGTGAGAGTTTCTTGTGCCACTTCCAACTCTCTTCACTAGACATTCTTGTAGACAGGCAAACAGCTTTTCCAACAGAGTCTATCAAAAGCTTGATTTCATAAATGTTGTTTTGCCTGTGACCAACTAGAACAACCTTTCCTGTAGATTTGCTGATAACTTCACAATATTCAGGTTGAAAATCTACATGATATCCCTTGTCACAGATTTGACTCACAGATAGCAAGTCATGCTTGAGTCCTGGGACATGAGCTACATTGTTGATGATGACATTTCCAAGATTGATATTGCCATATCCCAATGTTCTTCCTATATTGCCATCACCATAGGAAACTTTTGGGCCAGCCTTCTCCTCATATTCTGATAGCAGGGCTTTATTTCCAGTCATGTGTCCTGAACATCCACTGTCCACGACTAGGGTTGCCTCCCTGTTACCCTGCAATCAAAAACAATTACTGAGGATTAGTTTTAAGGATCCAGACTTGCTTGGATCCTTTGGCATTCTTAACTTTGTTAGCTTTTGTAGCGGAATTAACATTATCAGAGTTTGAGCTAACAGTATCAGTGTTTACACTTGCAGTATCAACTATAACCCATTTTAGATTGGGTTTCAGTTCATAGTAATTATGATAGATGGCATGATATTTTCTGCAAGTATAGATGGAATGCCAAGTGCTTCCACAGTGTGTGCATAGAGTCTGTGGCTTAGTTCTAGCAAAATCCTTCTTTACCTCAGACTTTGTAGGTAAAGAATTTATATTTTTATTTTTCTTGCAGAAATTTGCAAGATGCTTAGTACTACCACAGTTATGACAAGTCTTTCTTGGAGCATAGCTAGCAAGCATTGGTTTATTTCCTGAAGTGATGCCTACTTTTCCATTTCTGTTCTTGTTTGACACTTTCTTTTTCTCAACAGATTTTAACTCCTTCAGTTTATGTTTGAGTTGTTTATCTGTCATTGAACCAATATTAACCTGTTTAACACTAGTTTTTACTGGTTTTCTTTGGACAGCTTCTTTTTCATTCTCAGACAAAAATTTACTGGTTCCATGAACAAATTTAGTTCTGACTTTAACTTGATTTTGAAATCTAAGTTCATCTCCCTCATTATAACCTAGACCAACAGTGTCTGTTTGAAAAATCTGTTGAGTGTCCTTTCCAGAATTAGTCCAAGTCCTAATTTTCTTATTTGCTTCCTCCAACTCAGATTCTAGTTGTTTATATTTCTGAAGCAAATCCTGTTCTATAGAAACAACATCATCTCTCTCTTTCTGAACTTGTTGCATGTTTTCAAGTTTCTCTTCAACAAGTTTATTTCTTTCTTTAAGTTCAAAATTTTCAGCTTTTATCCTCTCATTTTCTAAAGTCTGATCCCTATAACTTATATGCAATGACTTAAGAAAAATTCTTAATTGAGCAATGTCATCAATATTATAAGCATAGGTAGTTAGAGGTACCTGATTTTCAGAGGATTCTGATTCAGTAGTAGCCCTGAGAGCATAGTTCACTTCTTCATCAGAATCTGAAGTATCTGCCCAATCTCTGCCTTTAGTGTAGAGTACCTTTCCAGTTTTACCCTTCTTGCACTCAGGAGCATAGTGACCCATCTCCTTACACTTGTAGCATTGAATTTCAGACTTATCCTTCTTCCCTTTAGAATCTCTCTTATCAGACTTCCTGTAGCTTTTCCTGTCTTCATTTGAATCCCTAGAAAACCTTTTTCCTTTCTTGAAATTCTTGAAGCCCATTTTCTTGAAAGTCTTCACCATCAGCACAGCCATTTTTCTCATTTCTTCTTCATCATCCTCAGAGTCAGATGATTCAGAAGAGTTTGAATCATAATCAGAGTTTGGTGAATCACTTTCTGAATGTATGACCAAAGCTTTTCCCTTCATTTTCCTTCTTGTTGCCTCTTTCTTCTGAGGCTTCTCTTCAACATTAAGAGCAACAGACTTTCCTTTTCTGCTTGATCTCCTGTTTCTCTGCTCCATTTCCAATTCATAAGTTTTGAGCAGTCCATAAATTTCATCAATCTCTGTTTCAGCAAGATCATAGTTGTCTCTAATAGTGGTTATTTTCACATCCCACTTTTCAGGTAGAGAAAGTAGAAACTTGAGATTTGAGTCTTCTAGATCAGACTCTTTGTTGACCAATGACAGATCATTAATCAGTTTACAGAATCTATCAAATGTTTCTGTCATGGTCTCTTCAGGTTTAGCCTCAAAATGCTCATACTCTTGTGTGAGTATGTTTCTCCTATTCTTCTTAATAGCTGCAGTTCCTTGACACCTGACTTCAAGTGCATCCCATATCTCTTTTGCAGTGGTGCAGTTAATGACTTTGTTAGACATAACATTGTCTAAGGCACTATGCAGTAAATGCCTAACTTTTGCATCCTTAGCAATTGATGATAGATCTTCAGGAGTCATGTCCTTCTTTTCCTTTGGAACCATTTTTGCTGCTTCACCAGCAACTGCAACAGATAGCTTTGTAGGATTGTGAGGGCCTTCATAAATCCTGTCAAGATATTCTGGATCTGTAGCCTCCAGAAACATAGTCATCTTGACCTTCCACATAGCATACTCTAATGGCCTCAGAATAGGAACCCTGATTGGTTCATAACGACTCACAGTAGTAGGAGCCTTTTCAGAAACAGTAGGTGTTGGTGGAGGAATTTCTGACATGATTATTGTTGTGTTTGGATCTTAACCTGTAATAAAGTAACAGATTGGCTCTGATACCACTTGTTAGGCCGAATACACAATTAATAATCAACTTTGTATGAGAGATTAACAAGTAAAAGCGTTTATGCACTTAAAAACTTCTTGTATTTCGAACCCTCTTCGTGATGTAAAATATCACAAAGAGCTGCTAGGCTACAATAATGATAATTCGTTATCGATACCCTTCTAGGGTTAACCTATCTGTATTTATATAACATACAGCTACGATACAATCTCTAATTGATATTCCTAATAATCAGCTATACAATGATATCAATTACAGATTGTCACACGTCTCCTATGTCAACTCGATCTCTTTGATAGCTATCCAATCTTCAAAGATATCGCTTCCATAATTAATCTTTAATCACTGTTGAACAGTAGACGCGCTTCCTTCAGACAGAGTTTAACAAACTCTGTCGAGCTTCCAACTGTCAGAGTTTACGCAAACTCTGATTACTTCCAGCTAAACTCTGATAACTCCCTGTAACACTTAAACACTGATCAAAACACATCAATTATATTTAACATAAAACATCTACAAATTCAAAAACCCTAAATCAACTAATAAAACCCTAATTTATAATAAGTAACATACACCATAATTAAGCTTAAGAATCCAGTAATCATACCTTCCACAAGCTTAAACACAAGTAGCAAGTTTCAATTTCACCATGATTTCACTTTTTCACCAAAATACTATTCATCATCTTCTTCCTTCTTCCAATCCACCAAAAACACAAGCCAATCCTCAATACAAGCTTTTCCCACCATGAATATGTGTTTAAACTTTGATCTCAAGTACTCATCAAGCAATTCCCAAGCTTTTTACTCTCGTTTTCTCTCTTCTCTCTCTTTTTCTCCCATTTTTCTCTCCTACCTCCATGCATCTCTCCGACATCTCTCCATGTAAATCTCTTCTTCTATCTTCCGTGATGCTCCCTCTGAAATATCTCTGCATCTCTCCCAGTATTCAACAATCTCTCCTGTATTTCCTCTCCTGCGTTTTTTTTTTGTTTTTTTTATCCCTCCATCTCTCCCTCTTTCTCTTTTGTTCTCTCTTTTCTTCCTCTTCTTTCACCTTGTCTTGGCTGATTTTTCTTTGATGAAATGGGGAGATGATGACTTATCCTCATTTTATAAATATCTAGCTCACAAAAAGACCAAAATGCCCTTCTTTTTACTACTTATCCATATTTCAATAATTCCATCTCTTTATTCCACTTATAATTGTTTTATCAAAACAATTATCCACTTACTTCTCAAAATAAATTCTACTTCTTAACTTTATAAAATAAAGTTATCAAATCTCTGAAATCTTGTATGTTCCATAATTACGAGTCTACTTGCAAATTTCCCTGAAATAAATCCTAAAAAAATATCAACCGTCAAATAATTAATATTTTACATCATAATTTAATCCTTAACCAATAAAATAAATTATTCCTCAAAATCCACAATTTATTGTCTTGATCTCTAATTTCTTTATTATCTCCAAATCGGTTCAAAATTTAACCGTAATAAATCTTATTCCCAATAAAATAATCAGAATTAATATTTTTGGAATCGGGATGTTACATATACCGCTCAATTATATCACGGAGGCCACTCAATTATTTCACTTAACAAAATCATTTCTTACTATCCCGTCTCTCATTTCTCTTAGGTAACGCTCTATCTCTTTCATTTCTCACACAATTCGCCTCTCTCAATTCTCTCGATTGAAGCACACTCTGTTATCCCCAAATTCAACCCGCTCTAGCTACTCTTTTATTTCTCGCATGCTCTCCGCTATCCCCAAATTCAACCCGCTCACCGTATGTGCGATAATATCTCTCTCCCCTCCCTTGGAATTTCTCTAAGTTGTTCTCGATTAATTGTTTACCGTTTAAGTGATTCTTGTGGACAATCGATTCAACGCCAGTCGCCGATCTTTAGTCTTCAAATCTTCCAGTGGCGGCGAAGAAGACAACACTTTTGGTGGGTTTGTTGAGAAGATTGGATCTAGTATTAAAAAATCAAGAATTGGGATTTTTCCCAAACCAAGGCCTCATGCACTACCTCCGATATCGCAACCGAAAAGGGATGATGTTTTGTGGATTCGATGGCGAAAAGGGTGGTTGATTGGATGTCGGGCATTTGGGCAAGTTTATATGGGTTTGAATCTTGATTCTGGGAAAAAATTGGCTGTTAAGTAGGTGGGGTTTTGTGATTTGAGGTTTCTTGGTTGCTTTTGGTTGATGGGGTGTTTAAAGATTTTATTTTTTTTGTTTTTGTAGGTTCCGATTGCTGCGAATTCGGCTTCTAAGGAGAAATTTCAGGTGATTGTGTAGGAATTCTTGTTTGATTGTATTGTTTTTTAAAGATGTGATTATTCAAAATTTTGATGATTTGGGAAAAGGGTAATTGTAATTTACTTGTTTGTTTAGTTTTAAAGTTTTAAAGTTGCCCCTTTATTTAATTACTAACTCATATGCTTTATGCAGGGGCAAATTTATTTGTCGATAACAAGGAGTGCATCAAACTTGCGGATTTTAGTGCATCTAAGAAAGTTGTTGAACAGGTATGGAAAATTCTCTTGTCACTTGTAACTATTTTTTTATGATAAACTGTTTATACTGTCTAAAATTCTATTGTCCAATTGCAAATGTAACAAACCCATTTTGCATTTCTACGTAGGCTACGATGACCGGTGCCAAATCAAAGAAGGGTACCCCATACTAGATGGCTCCTGAAGTTATTTCTCTAAACCGGACACAACTTGTCAGTACTTCATATTAAACTTGCTAGTACTTCATGTTCATCAAAAATTATCTTGCTAGTGTAATGTTAGAAAAGTAAAAACGCATAAATTTGCTTTAGAAAAGGTCCATGTAGTGTACAATATCAGTCCACTCTGGTCATTTGAGTGTTAATTATAATTGTTTGTAATTTTTTACACATTTGATTTGTTTGTAGTCAATGAGAAAGACCAGGGAGCCTAAGGAAGAGAATGTGACATTGGGCCCTGCTGTTCGGGAATGAGAAAATGTTTTTGGTGTTGCTCACATCTTTGCTTCATTCAGTGACACATTTATCGTAAGTGAACCACTAAAATTTATATGATGTCTAATCTTTAAACCTTGACGTTTGCATTGTATAACTTGGTCTTTGTATGCAGCACGTCACTGATTTGTCTGGGAGGGAACCGTGGTTTGAATCACTTGTAAGTTATAACTAGTGTTATGATACGTACTATTTCGCCTAATTAAGACACATTGCACACACTTGAGTGACTAGAGAGATAGTTTGTGGTTCGTACAAGATGTATGGCATGAAGAAAATGGTCGGTATAGATGTAAGCTTTTGTTCTATAATGATATTCACTCTGTTTAAGCATTTTTATTATCACAAATAACAGAATTCTAGGTCATATTTGTTGTTTTATTTTTGTGTACATCAAAGTCATGAACACTAATCTTGTCTTGGTGCTAAAACTTAAATAGAGTACTCCTAATACCATCTTATTCATTTTGCAAGTCTTACACTCACAACTACCCTTGTCTTCATTATAGGAGATGAAGAACATAGTAGATCCTTTGATGAATATGCAACGGCAGCCATGGATACTTGTAAAGAACTACAAAATATCTGAGTATAGTGCAAAGGCTAGAATGAAGATCTACGAATTCAAGAACTATGTAAGTAGTTTATTGTAGCAGTAGTTGGAGCATAGAGCATAGGTGGGGTGGATTATGGGTTAGTGTACGATTTGCTATTGAATTATGTAGTGGTTGATAACTAGATGATATTAAACTTGTTGGAGAGTTAGTACTACTTTTTTTGGGTATTTGATATGTTTGTCGGATATGTAATGAACTAGTACCACTTTTGCGAATGTGATTGGATGTTTTTATCTATGATTCGTTCTTTTTGTCGAATATGTATTTAGATTGGTAGGAATTGATTGGTAGGAAATAACAATTTACATGGCTTTTGTTGTAAAACCTACCAAATTAACATGCCTTCCGTTGGTAGGAAATAGTCATTGACTTTCGTTAGTGACCTATTTCCTACCAACATTGATAGGAAATAGGTCATTAACCAAAGTCAAAATGACTTATTTCCTAGCAAAGTTGGTCGGAAATAGTCATTGACTAAAGTCGAAAATGACGTGGCAGAAATGACGTGGTTGGTCCCACTTGACACGTGGACGACACGTCAACATTTGGAGTCCATTTTCAGATGACATGGCATGTGACGTGTCATGTGACATGTCTTGGTCCCACGCCACGTGGCAGCCCATGTGGCGAGCCACATGGCCACATGGGCAACCACATGGCATGTGGGGCCTTTTGGAAAAAAGTCAGCAATTTCGACCAATAGACATTTCCGACTGGAGCAATTCCTACCATTCGAGTTGGTCGGTTTTGATGGCATTTCCGACCAAAAAAGGGCCAAAACTGACCAATCGAGTGGTCAGTTTTGGCCTTTTTTCTTGTATTGCATTATTAAGAATACCCACCTTAATATTAAGGATATCCACCTTAATAATGTTAATAATACATGTGTGTGTATTTTGTGAACATACATGTAATGATCCGAAATTTTGGTAGAATTAAAACTTTTCTTATTATGATTAAGTGCATTAGTGAATAATGATTTGAGCGAACCATGATTGTAATGAATGGATGTTGCTTTGGATAATGATCCCGATACATATGTGTATTTCAGAATAGAGTAATTCAATGGTTGACGACATAGATAAGAATAATCTATCGTCCAGGAAATGAGCTACTGTATCGTCCAGGAAATGAGCTACTGTACCCTAGAAGGGAGATGAGAAGTGAGTTAGAATACTCAGAATAATAATTACAAAACGGAAAGAGCAAGTATGTACTAGTGAAGTACAGAGAGAATGAATGTATGTGAACGAAGTTAGAATTCGGAGAATCCAAGCATTGTTTATTCCATCATTGACAGGAAAGTCAGGAATATAATAATTGGGTTATTAATTGAGGATATTAAATATTAGAAATCCAAGGAAGGATATATTATCACTGCAAGAATTCCCAGTATCTGCGACGGAAATTTTCGTTGGTAAAGGCTACTTACCGTTGGCAATTCAGGTTCGTAACGGAATTTGCGACGGAAACATTCGTTGTGATTTTTTGCCGTAGGCAGGGGCTTGCCGACGGAATAAAAACTCCGTTGGTAACTTAGCAACGGATCTGCAACAACCTACTAACGAAATTCACTCATGTTTGGCCCACCTCAAATGACTCTTTAGCAACGGAATGCCGTTGCTAGCTTGCAACACCTTTATTCCGTCTTTAGTCCGTTGCTGATTAGTGACGTTTTTCAAAAACCTTTTCAATTTATTTCTGTTATAAATCCGTCACTGGTAGTAATTTTATTTTATTTTATTTTAAAAAAACTATTTTCCGTTGCAATTCCGTTTGTCATTCTGTAATGTCATAATAAATACAAATTTTTTGTTTATTGTGTTATGATGCATACTTTCTAATTCTCTATATATTCAAAATTAGTTCTAATTAGAAAATAACAAAATATAACTGAATCATAAGGAAACCATACATTAACCTTGTCGAAAGTCTGAAGAAACCATACATTAAGCTTGTCAAAAGTATGATAACAAATTTACACACTTGCCAAAAGTCTGGTGATAAATTTACACATCCAGAAGGAGTACAAGCTAAGCTCATGGTAAGTTTTTAATACAAACTAATACTTAGACCATCAAGCTAAGTTTCATTCCCCTATTGATTCTGATTACTCAACACCCTTGCTAACTGATTCTCCATATCCTTCATCCGCTGCTGCATCACATCCATCTCTTTCATTCGTTCCTTCATCACCTCAAGCTCAGTCTGCAGCTTCTCATAATCTTGAGTATTAGGATGGGAGGAGTTACTGAAATGGCCAATTGTGCTGCTACTTGGTGCATAAATGATATCCTGCAATGAGCCCAAACCATATATCCTGTTCCTGCTGTTACGACCACCCACTGCATCACAGAACAACTGATTTTCATCAACAGGTTGAGGTGTTCATGAGCCATCAGCAGGCTGGGAACGCTCAGCATGGAGGGCTTTGATTTTCTCCTGCAAAATTAAGCAAGTCAAATTGATTTCCACTATAGTAAGAAAAGTCTGAATCTCAAATTAAGAGGAATGAACAAGTTCTAAATTTAAATTGGCATTACTATAAATGAATCAATCTCAAAAAACTTTGAGGAAGTAAAAAGAACAGGACTGCAGAAAATTATGGCTACGTTCAAAGTTTAAATTCTTAAAATAATAAAATTTATTATTAGGACCAAAATCTATGTCGAAAAGAGGAGTGTGTAGTTGTTGGTCATTCAGGCCAAATAAACATGCTGACTTACAAGAGTATCTATGATTAAAACCAGCACATATTAACACATAAATATACTGACCAGCTCAAATAAGTACTTAGCCGTAACATTACCAATTATAAATGAAAAAGTAATGTGGACTTACATATAATTTAGCACTTTTGTCATCAATGAATGTCTTCAGATCATGTTTTCTAGTATGCGTATAGAGAAACACCTCTAGGCCGTATGGATCTCTTGCATATCTTCAGCCTACATAAATATTTTTACATACTAAAATATGAGAAAGTTACAATATTAGAGAATTATGCTATAATATACAACAAGTTAGGTATGATAAAAGTTACATAAATATAGGCACCAGAAAACAATAATTAGGTTTACTTAGGATGTTGATTTTACTAGTAAATTATTTGCAGGCATGAAATTATGGTCAAATTTCAGCTGGTGTGATTTTCTAATGTTTACAAACATACGAATGAGAAGGGTGCTTTACCAGATGTGTAAATAGGCACCTAGAAGTATTTCTAATCAGTATATTCATTGAACAAGATCTAATGGCAGGCAAGCAACAATTTGTGTGATCATGCCAAGAGCATTTTCGGCCAGATCCTTGTAGCAATTTGATATATCAAATAAATTAATTAAAAAAAGAAAGCAATATGATAAATTCCGTAATCTTGATATGTTCATACAAGTACACAAACTTTTTAGTGATATGAAGCAGCCTTGTGAATCTACTTACGGCCTTAAAGCTACTACTATATTGCATTCGCAAGCTTACCAAAACAGTTGCAGTCTTCCGGTGAGAGGATGAACCACCAGTGTGTGTTGTAGGGTAGTTGATCACATCAGCTCCACCCTTACGGTTTTCTCTCTTTATTTTAGTTTTGGTTATACAATCTGGGGTTTTCCACTCTTCGATCCAACTCAATCACACATCCTTTCCGATTCTATTATCCAACTGGTTTTTCTTTTCCCACTTTGCACGAGCTCTAGAACGCAGATCCTTATAACGATTTGCAGCACTTTTTAGCCATGCTTGATATACCAAGTTGTCCGGTTGCCTCCATACAAAATATTTCTACAAAATGAAAAATAATATGTTAAATATAATTGATGTGTTTTAATCAGTGTTTAAGTGTAACAGTGAAATATCAGAGTTTAACTGGAAGGAAGTCAGAGTTTAGTAAAGTCTGACTGACGGAAGCTGGACAGAGTTTAGTAAAGTCTGTCTGGAAGCAGCACGTACAGAGTCAACAGAAGATATTAGAGATCAATTGAAGATTGATATGGAAGCGAGATCTTTGGAGATTGGATAGCTATCAAAGAGATCGAGTTGACTTAGGAGACATGTGACAATCTGTAATTGATATCATTGTATAGCTGATTATTAGAAATATCAATTAGAGATTGTATCGAAGCTGTATATTTTATAAATACAGTTAGGTTAACCCTAGAAGGGTATCGTGCATCGAACTATCTTTATTGTAACCAGGCAGCTCTTTGTGATAGTTTACATCACGAAGAGGGTTCTTAATACCAGAAGTTTTAAAGTGCATAATCATCTTACTTGTTAAACTCTCATACGAATTTGATTATTAATTGTGTATTCGGCCTAACAAGTGGTATCAGAGCCAATCTGTTACTTTATTACAGGTTAAGATCCAAACACAACAATAATCATGTCAACAATTCCTCCACCAACACCTACTAGTTCAGAAAAGGCTCCTACTACTGTGAGTCGTTATGAACCAATCAAGGTTCCTATTCTCAGGCCATCAGAGTATGCTATGTGGAAGGTCAAGATGACTATGTTTCTGGAGGCTACAGATCCAGAATATCTTGACAGGATTTATGAAGGCCCTCACAATCCTACAAAGCTATCTGTTGCAACTGCTGGTGAAGAAGCTAAAATAGTTCCTAAGGAAAAGAAGGACATGACTCCTGAAGACCTATCATCAATTGCTAAGGATGCGAAGGTTAGGCATTTACTGCATAGTGCTTTAGACAATGTTATGTCTAACAAAGTGATTAACTGCACCACTGCAAAAGAGATATGGGATGCTCTTGAAGTCAGATGTCAAGGAACTGCTGCTATTAAGAAGAATAGGAGAAACATACTCACACAAGAGTATGAGCACTTTGAGGCTAAACCTGAAGAGACCATGACAGAAACATTTGATAGATTCTATAAACTGCTCAATGATCTGTCATTGGTCAATAAAAAGTATGATCTAGAAGACTCAAATCTCAAGTTTCTTCTTTCTCTACCTGAAAAGTGGGATGTGAAAACAACCACTATTAGAGACAACTATGATCTTGCTGAAACAGAGATTGATGAAATCTATGGGCTGCTCAAAACTCATGAATTGGAAATGGAGCAGAGAAAAAGGAGATCAAGCAGGAAGGCAAAGTCTGTTGCTTTTAAGGTTGAAGAGAAGCCTCAGAAGAAAGAGGCATCAAGAAGGAAAATAAAGGGAAAAGCTTTGGTCATACACTCAGAAAGTGAATCATCAAATTCTGATTGTGATTCAAACTCTTCTGAATCATCTGACTCTGAAGATGATGAAGAAGAAATGAGGAAAATGGCTGTGTTGATGGTGAAGACCTTCAAGAAAATGGGTTTCAAGAATTTCAAGAAAAGGAAAAGGTTTTCTAGAGATTCAAATGAAGACAGAAAAAGCTTCAGGAAGTCTGATAAGAGAGATTCAAGGGGGAAGAAGGATAAGTCTGAAATTCAATGCTACAAGTGTAAGGAGATGGGTCACTATGCTCCTGAGTACAAGAAGGGTAAAACTACTAAAGGCAGAGATTGGGCAGACACTTCAGATTCTGATGAAGAAGTTAACTATGCTCTCATGGCTACTACTGAATCAGAAACTTCTGAAAATCAGGTACCTCTAACTACCTATGCTTATAATATTGATGACATTTCTCAATTAAGAATTTATCTTAAGTCATTGCATATAAGTTATAGGGATCAGACTTTAGAGAATAAGAGGATAAAGACTGAAAATTCTGAAATTAAGGTTAGAAATAAACTTGTTGAAGAAAAACTTGAAAATATGCAACAAGTTCAGAAAGAGAGAGATGATGATGTTTCTATAGAACATGATTTGCTTCAGAAATATAAACAACTAGAATCTGAATTGGAGGAAGCAAATAAGAAAATTAGGACTTGGACTAATTCTGGAAAGGACACTCAACAGATTTTTCAAACAGACACCGTTGGTCTAGGTTATAATGAGGGAGATGAACTTAGATTTCAAAATCAAGTTAAAATCAGACCTCATTTTGTACATGGAGCCAGTAAATTTCTGTCTGATAATGAAAAAGAAGCTGTTAAAATTGAACCAGTAAAAACTAGTGTTAAACAGGTTAATATTGGTTCAATGACAGATAAACAACTCAAACATAAACTGAAGGAGTTAAGATCTGTTAAGAAACAGGGAGTGTCAAATAAGAACAGAAATGGAAAAGTAGGCATCACTTCAGGAAATAAACCAATGCTTGCTAGTTATGCTCCAAGAAAGACATGTCATAACTGTGGTAGTACTAAGCATCTTGCAAATTTCTGCAAGAAAAACAAAAATATAAATTCTTTACCTTCCAAGTCTGAGGTAAAGAAGGATTTTTCTAGAACTAAGCCACAGACTTTATGCACACACTGTGGAAGCACTTGGCATTCCATTTATACTTGCAGACAGTATCATGCTATCTATCATAATTACTATGAACTTAAACCCAATCTGAAATGGGTTAAAGTTAATACTGCAAGTGTAAACTCTGATACTGTTTGCTCAAACTCTGATAATGTTTATTCCGCTGCTAAAGCTAACAAAGTTAATAATGTCAAAGGATCCAAGCAAGTCTGGATCCTTAAATCTAATCCTCAGTAATTGCTTGTGATTGCAGGGCAATAGGGAGGCAACCCTAGTCGTGGACAGTGGATGTTCAGGACACATGACTGGAAATAAAGCCCTGCTATCAGACTATGAGGAGAAGGCTGACCCAAAAGTTTCCTATGGTGATGGAAATGTAGGAAGAACATTGGGATATGGCAATATTAATCTTGGAAATGTCATCATCAACAATGTAGCTCGTGTCCCAGGACTCAAGCATGACTTGCTATCTGTGAGTCAAATCTGTGACAAGGGATATCATGTAGATTTTGAACCTGAATATTGTGAAGTTATCAGCAAATCTACAGGAAAGGTTGTTCTAGTTGGTCATAGGCAAAACAACATTAATGAAATCAAGCTTTTAATAGACTCTGTTGGAAAAGCTGTTTGCCTGTCTACAAGAATGTCTAGTGAAGAGAGTTGGAAGTGGCACAAGAAACTCTCACATTTGAACTTGAACAACATAAATGAATTGATCAGAAAGGATCTTGTAAGAGGATCCCAAAGGCTCTGTTAAATGTTGATGGCCTATGTGATTCATGTCAGAAGGCCAAACAAAGGAAGTCATCTTTCAAGAGCAAGACAGAATTTTCAATCACTGATCCTTATCATCTTCTGCATGTTGATCTCTCTGGTCCAGTAAATGTTATGTCTATATCAAAGAAGAAATATGCTTTAGTCATTGTTGATGAATACACTAGATTCACTTGGGTGTATTTTCTAGCAAAGAATGATGAAGCTACATTAACTCTGATGGAGCATGTGAAACTACTGGACAAAGGATCAAGCAACAAAGTCAGAATCATCAGAAGTGATAATGAAAATGAGTTCAGGAATGCAACCAGGATTTGTGGACCCAAAATATCCAGACCATGTTTACAGGCTAGATAAGGCACTATATGGACTTAAGCAGGCACCAAGAGCATGGTATGAGACACTTGCTCAATTTCTTCTAAAAAGTGGATCCAACAGAGGTACAATTGACAAAACTCTGTTTTATTTCAATCAAGGAAGTGACCTCCTTTTAGTTCAGATATATGTTGATGACATTATCTTTGGGTCTACTAATGATAAACTCTATAAGAAGTTTGCCAAGCTCATGCAGTCCAGATATCAAATGAGCATGATGGGAGAGCTTAGTTATTTTCTAGGCCTACAGGTGAGACAAACAGATGATGGTATCTTCATTAATCAAGCAAAATATACCAGAAATCTTCTCAAGAAATTTGGTATGCTTGACTGTTCATCTGCATCAACTCCCATGGCAACAGCAACTAAATTGGACAAAGACACAGGAGTTTCAATGGATATGACAAACTACAGGGGCATGATAGGATCTCTTCTTTAATTGACAACTAGTAGGCCTGCCATCATGTATGCAACCTGTCTTTGTGCAAGGTTTCAGGTAGATCCTAGAGAACCACATCTGACAGCTGTGAAAAGAATCTTCAAGTATCTCAAGGGCACCATATCATTAGGTCTGTGGTACCCCAGAGAATCAGATTTCAAGCTACTTGGGTATTCTGATGCGGACTTTGCAGGCTGCAAGATAGACAGAAAGAGCACTAGTGGAAGTTGTCAATTTCTTGGTGACAGACTTGTCTCTTGGTACAGCAAGAAACAGAAATAAATTTCTACATCTACAGCTGAAGCAGAGTATATTGCAGCTGGTAGCTGTTGTGCACAGATCTTGTGGATGAATAATCAATTGCTGGATTATGGATTGAGGTATAGTAAGATTCCTATTTACTGTGATAATCAAAGTGCTATTGCTATGACAGGTAATCCAGTACAGCATTCAATGACCAAGCACATCAGCATAAGGTACCACTTCATCAGAGAACATGTGGAAGAAGGGAATATTGAACTACATTTTGTGTCTACAGAACAACAGCTTGCAGATATTTTCACCAAACCATTGAGTGAAGCTACATTTACAAGACTGGTCAATGAACTAGGAATGGTCTCTGGTTCTGACTAGGAATGTTGGTTAGATTCAAATTTTACTTATGTAATGTGTTGCTCATATTTCCTTGATTTGTTAAGTGCTAAGTGATCTCTGTTGATTAAACTCTGTTATGCATACTCTGTTAACATGTTTTTTCTGTCAAACTCTGTTAAACTCTGTCAGCATGTCTGTACGTCATACACTGTTAATAAGTTTGATAAACTCTGTGAACTCTGAGTTGATTTTTGTCTGAATGAAAACACCAATGAAAAAGTATGTATGAAGCATGATTCTCAGCAATTAATCATGAATCTCTCTGAGTTATTGTGATCTAATCTTAGATTGTGCGGAAAGTTAACACAACATGATACTGGTTCATATTTATAGCATCTCTTAGTTTATTTTTGTCCTAAACTCTGAGTCTATAAATATTGTGTGCATTGCCTTTCATAAATAACTACTGATGTTGATGAACTCTAAACTCTGTTAGTTATACTCTGGTAGATTAAAATGCTTACTGCAATACCCCAAAGAAAATGTATATAGGTTGCTATACTCCTTTGAGATTATGTTGGAGACTAGGATGACCCAAGAACTTATTGGTATATAATATGTGCTAAAATTCTCTGATTTTTGGTGACTAGTCAAAGACTAGGATGACCCAGGAACTTATCAAAATGATAAGGGCTAAAATTTTTGAATATTTGGTGACTGGCTCCAACCTCTAATTACTGGAATGAATAGAATAAAAAAAATTAAAAATAGCAATAGAGGGGGTATAAAATAAATTAAATGTTACTGTATATAGATTGACTACTACAGAGTTTAGCTTTCATCATACAGTCAGTGTTTACTATAAAAGTTTGTGCATCCAGTGTTTATTGATTTACTTTATGGATTTTATGAAAAATTAGATGCTCTAAAAACTGGTTTGGTAAACTCTGCTTCACACACACATATTTTCACAACTGTGCAATTTCTGAAAGGGTTTCGGTGATAAAGTTAGAAAATTGACAAACGCTGTTGATTTGTGGTTAGTACTCTGAGGTAAATTTTCATTTGGAAAATTTGAAAATTTTGGAGTAAATAGTGCTTTTGACAACTGTTAATAAGTGTATTGTGTTAAAGTGTCTTGGAAATAGGAAAGAGAATACAGCGGTGATACAAGTAATCCCTAATTGTTCTGTTCCTGATTTAATTGTGGTTATTGTTAATGAATTTGTTACTAACATGATTACTTTAATTAGTTTTCATATTCACTTCTTTGATTTAATTCTTTGAAGAACAGTTCATAAACATAAAAAAATGCAGAACACATTGAATAAGATTAGAGAAACAGGATCCTTCATTGATAATAAGAAAGAGATTACATGAAAATATTACATCTTTTTGTTCTCTCTATCTAATAATCTCTTCAGCAGGAAAATAAAAAGTGAAGTCCAAACCACTCCATTGTTAGCAGCCATCCCAGATCCCATCTTTGCCACTTAGTTTGGGTGGAAGTTGAAGGGATAAGGTTATTTTTGCTGACATATTCATTAACAATGGTTGGTGGTGTTGGATGAGGATGCCTTAGAGGAAAGCCATATTAATGTTGCTTGAAGAGCAGCATCGATGTCGATCACCCTTGCAGGCTTTTCTCTCTCGATTTCTTGAAGACTGGCCTCCATCAGCAGCCACAGAGTATCAAGTTGCCTTTCCCAGTCAAACGCATCAAACTCTTCACGAGTATAACTGAAGATATCTCTGTTTTCTACGAGATGGAGATTCTTTTCTTTGATGGTAAGTTTTGACATTGTTTAACAGTGTGTTGTGTGAAGGGTTTTTGATTTTCAGGAGAGAATGAAAGGTTAAAGGGATAGTGAACAAGTCTCTAGGCGTTAAATAGAGATGGGTAAGTAACGAAGTACTAAAACGCTTCGTATTCTGGTTTTTAATGGTTCCAGGTAAACGCTTCGTATTCTGGTTTTTTTTAATGGTTCCAGGTATTTTAAGAGAGTGTTATTTGTTTTTTTTTTAAAATCAAATATTTTATTGTTATATTCACAAATACACTTCTTAAAATTACGAGCGCGTGTGTCCCACTCACCCATTATTGTGTCCCACTCACCCATTATTGTGTCCCACTCACACATTAATCTAGGAACTGTTGAGTGTTTGAATACATAAAAGATTGAGTTTTAATTTTTAATTACAACTCTAATTATTTTTGTGTACAAACGATTGTGTTTTACTTTTTACATCTCACAGTTCTCTCACTTTTCACTTGGGCATTTTCGCAAACACCTTTCCTACATACACTTTTCTTCGTGATTTCTTGCCAATTTCTTGATTCAATGGCTTCTAAACCATTCACTGTTCTTGGTCTACGTTTTGTCCCTAACAATTATGCAGCTCCACTCCATCATGAACGTGTTCCAGAAGCGTTTCATCTTATGCAGAATTTCTTGAGAGACTCAGAGATTGGACAAGCTCTGGTTGAACCTGGTACTCTCTCTGCATCTCAAATTGCCACTTTTTGGCAAAACTCAGTCTATGTGGATGGAGGAGAGAATGGGACTCCAGACATCATCTTCACTCATGAAGAACAAGAGTTTGTGATTACTCCACAAATTGTCAGAGACACGATGGGGTTTGATACACACACCTCTTATACTTATGTTACTGAACCTCAATTGAGATAGATGCTACAGGAGATAGGCTACATGGATTCTCTTGACAAGCTTGGCAGTGTAAAGAGGCCTAATCTCAGGAAGGAATGGAATTTTTTCTTCGAATGCATTACAAGAACATTCCAGAAGAAGGTCACTAATTGGGATGCTATTCCAATGGACAGTCTACAAATCGGGTATTCTCTACTTTATGGCAGTAATTTTGATTTTGGTAGATATGTTCTGATGAATCTAGGTGATAAACTGTCAGAGTGTACTACAGTTTATTTTGCTCAATTTTGTCAAATGCTATTCACTGCTTTTGTATCTGGTTTAGAGATTACTGAAACTGATGAAATTCAGCCTTTTAGAGTCAACAAGAGAATATTCTCTGATATGACTAATAAGGATGCTGGTAAAGAAAATCTACCTGCCTTTGTTCTGCCACTTGCTTTGCAGAATTTTCTCAACCAACCTCAAGATCAACCACAACCAGAACCACAACCTGAACCACTAAACACTGAACCACCTACATCACCTACACACACTGTACCTACTCAACAACCTCCATCACCAATCACAAACACTGCTCCAACCCAAAACCCTCAATCTCCAATGACAAAACAATCTTCACACACTCCACAAATAAACTCTGAACCATCACAATCTCAACCACGACCACAGCCTAAAGCAAAAAAATACAGAGTAAAGCAATCAGCAGCAACTACTGAAAGACATGCAAGAGTTAAGAAGACAACAGAGACAAACATCAAAGCAAAACAGACATCTCCTGGAGTTGTTTATACTAGAAGAATGATACAAAGAGCAAAAAGACCTAAGTCACCCTCTGTGGTAGCAGAATCTAGTAAAGAGGATTCAGATGAAGTGCCTCTAGCTAAGAGAAGAAAACTGGTAATCTCTGATTCTGTTGATGAAAATGTTGAAGCTCCAGAGGTAGTTTCACAGCAAACACCTAGAGGCTGAAAAAGATACAATGCCTGCAGAGGTTGAAATGCCTGCAGAGGACAAAATGCCTGCAGAAGAGGATACTAGAGATGGGTTTTCTCCAATGGCTGATATTCTTGATTCATTCATGCCATTCTCTGATCCTATCTCATCAATCTTTGCTCAATCTGAAGCAACTGGTGCAGCTGATCAACCTACAGTTGTCCTTTCTGAAACTGTAGCATCACATACAGAATTACTCTCTGATGTTCATCAATCTGTTGAACATGGTGAGGAAATTGATCAACAACCTAAGGAGAAAAACTCTGAGACTGTTGTGCAATCTGCAGAGGATGTTGTACAGCCTATTGTTGACTCTACTACTGAACCTGTTGCAGAGGATATTGTTGACACTGTTGATGCATCTATTCCAATTCCTCCATCCACTCATCATGTTGAAGCTGAGGTTGGAGATGAAACTGAAGGGAATACTGAGTCAACCTCTTCTCAGAGTTTACCAGTCCAGACTGATGCTAAGGTTAAGGATTTTGCTGGTCCTTCAAATCAAGCAGATGCTGAAGAAGAACACCTTGAACAATTTTCAAATGACTGGTACAAGGACACTTGTATCTTTCCTGCTGCAAGAGCAGCTGAATTTGTCAAGAGAACCTCCAGAACAATTACAAATCCAGAGATTCTATCTTGTCTCAAGGCTACAGTTGTACAAGTGAAGACTCTCAACTCTAGGTTTGATCTATGTCAAAAGGCAATTTCTGATGTTCGAGGTGATGTTGTTAGAGGAGCTGGTATGATTAAACTTGACAACAAGAATAAATTTCACTATCTTACTCAGAATCAAGAAACTTTGTCTCACAGGCTGAGCAAAGTTGAACAAAATCAGAATGATATGTCTTTAAAGATTGATTCTATTGCTACCTCCTTAGAGTTAATCACATCTATTCCTATGCCTGATGATGTCAAAAAGGGGGAGAGAGTTGCTAAAGACAAATGCAAGCAATCTCAAACTCTGATCAGAAAGGATAATGCTGGAGATGGAGGAGAAAGTAGTAAAGGAAAGGGCAAAACTGAAGAATTTCAAACTCTGAAAATTAGCAAGTCCTCTAAATCACAGTTTGTTGGGATAAACAATGATACTCAAGGTACTTCAAAGACCAAGAGTTTACTATTATCTTCTAATCCACAGACTGATGAAGAATTGGCTGCTAAGTTTTTTATTGAAGAGAATGAGGAAGGAGTTACAATTGAGGACATTAAAGCTGAAGAAAAGAGTTTACAAGAAGAACATCTCAAGGCTTTAAAGTCTGGTAAGGAAAAGCTCCTAGGCCTATTCTTAAAGGCATTGTGATCAAGGAAAGTGCTGATGTTAGTCAAAAATCTCAGTTATCAAAGGAAACATTGGCAGCAGAAGCTAAACTCAAGCTGAAAGGCATTGAAGGAGATAGTTCACAGAAGAAAGTTACAACCTCTATTTCTACACAGGTTGTACAGAAGAAAGAAAACACAACCTCTGTTGCTACACAAGTTGTATCTAGACCTTTATCTTCTCAGTTGAAATCAGTTTTTGGGAAAGGAACACTTCATGATCCAAATCTATTATCTGGAGTTTCTACGGATTTCTCTGATGGAAGAGCCTTGTCTGGTAAGGTTGGAAACAATAAGGGTGGTCTGGGTTCACAGAAGGACAAAAGGCAATATACTGGTTCTAGAGATCCTTCTTCACTGGCTGTTCCAGGTCGTGGTGTCACTCAAGAAAGTTTGGACAGACTGGAATCAGTACAGTTAGTTTATCAGAAGAGTTTAAAGAAGGACTTTCTCTTGTACTTCATGGCTGATGGGACAGTATTTAGAATTGGTGAGAATGATATTGGCTTGAAATATTGGGAAGAATTAGAATATGTTCTATATCTTTTCAAGGTGAATAGTCAAAGGACTCAATCAGTTGCAAATGTGCTTAGAAAGAAAATGCTCCAGAATTTGGCAATCAGAGGAATGAAGTATAATAGCAGATATGTTCCTAAGTACAGGGATTGGAATGGAAATCTTATTGAAATGAAGAAGGGTACTGCGAAATTAAAGACTGATTTGGGAATCACAGTACTTGACTTCAATTCACAGTCAGAAGAAGTCAAATTTATCATACTGGGAAATGAGATGAGAAGAAACAAAATCTATGATCTTAGATCTGCTATCTATCAGACAGATGAGAGTGATCCTCAGCTAAAAGAGATTAAAGAAGCTATGGAGATTGAGCTTAAGAATGCGGAAAGAAGATTACTCATAGATTATCTCAGAGCTACACCAGATCTTGAAGAGATTAGATGTAAGAACCCTAATTTTTGTAATATTTTCTTTTTATAATATCATATTACATTGTGAATTTGGAACCTTTTGAGTCATCCATGTTGTTTAATGGAATTAAATTATCTGAGAAACTATGTTGATACATTCACCCTATAAGATAAAGGGAAGGTTGTTGAGGGCGAGAGTCTTATTGTTAGTAAGATTTATAAAACTTGGGATTTGAGAGTTATTGGAGTATTAAAAAATTTATTAGGAATTATGACGAGGAGTTATGGATATTCGAGGAATTTACACGATTAAGTACTTAAGGAATTACAAGGGAAATCTCTACGCGACAAAATATTATTACGAGAAATTAATTAAGATACGATACGAATTAAAGATTAAGTGACAAGCATTGGTGGAAGAATAATGATACAAGGAATGATATTGCATGCAAGTCCCATGCAACTAAGTAGCTAGGAAAGCAAACTAGCAATGCAAAGAAAGCAAGAGGAATAGTAACTAGTTGGTACATTGTCCAAGGAGACAAGGAGGTATGGTGGTCTATACACTAGACTTGCTACATGTGATACATATACATACACCTAATACATATCAACAACACACCTTACTTTATTTCAACCAACACCAAAAGCAAAACACAAAAACTCTCTCTCTCCCCCTAGCCATTGTTGCTCTCGGCCAAAGCTAGAAAAGGGGAAGAAAAATTTTCTTTCTTCCACTTCTCTTCACTCTTAATTCAAGATTAAAATCCTAGGTACTCTACATCATATAAGGAAGGTATACTATGAATTCCAACCCTTTTCATCCATTAGTTTTCAAGTTATAAATTGTTAAAGTTTTGTTGAATAGTAACAATGTTGAGTTTTCATTTAGATCTTGAGTTGTAAGGATTGTAGGAGCTCATCCAAGGTGTTCTTCAGACTTGTAAGGCATACCCAAGGCTCCTAGATACTCAAGAAGGTATAAAAACCCTAACCCCTCTTGGCCATGTAGTATTTGTGATGTTTAATGTTAGATCCATGGTTATTAGTGTGAATCTTGGACATATAAGTTATGGATGATGTAGATCTTGAGTTTAAATGTTGTGGTTGTGATTTTTAAGCTTGTGGTTAGTGTATGTAACTCCATGGATGCCATAGAGTATGATCTTGGTGGTTTAGATGATGGTTTTGATGTTTATATAAGATTCTTGAATGATTAAGTGGTAAAAGCATGCTGAGTATTTTTCCAGGAACTTGTACTGTCTTGTAGGAGAGTTTTGAACCCCTAAATCTTGTCCCCTGAGGTCCTAATATATATTGTTGGAAAGGTATTTGAATGTAGTTTCCAGAAATATAAGGTTCATGACTAGGTGATGTATAGATTTTGAGTTATGGCCTGAGAAGTGAAATGTGTTTCTGGAATCCGGACTGCACTAAATGGTCCCCTTGTGAACCTTGTTTAAACCCCTAAAAATTTATGTAGGATCATGGAAAAATTAGAGAAGCTAGTAAATGCAGTGGTGAAGGCTACCCAAAAAGAATTGGATTAAAATATGTATTTTTCAATTTTATAAAAATGTTAGAGTAAAATCCGCGCAAGTGAAAAACCACTTAGGAGATTAGTTTAAAGTAGTTTTAAGAGTATTCACTTGAGTTTCGAGTTTGAGGAATAGATTTGAGTCGAATGGGTAAAGAATGTGATAATGTGATGACATGGTCATATAGGAGGGTTAGTGGGTCAAATGGTGGAGTCGCTAAGATGGCCTTGTATTCTTTAAAACATTATGATGAAGTGGTGTTGCTAAGATACTAACGAGCGAATATTGGATATTTATAGATTGTCGTTCCACTCCACGAGCCCAACCACCCCAACCTTCCCAAGGCAAGTTTTCCAACCCTAAGCATTTATTTTCAAGATATTATGTTCCTGATTCTACCTATGCAAGTTTACTTTTCAAAACTTACATATATAAGGACATTCATTGTTGTGTTTGTAGTTTTCAATCGTATCAAATGTTTATGCTTATCGAAGTATTGATGAAATTGAGATGTATAAGCACATATATGTTTGCACCCCTTGAACTTAGAATGAAATGTTTTCTTCGGACAACGACTGTAGCAATAGAGGTCGTAGCGGTCCATATATATTATTGACCGGGGAGCGGTATATTATTATGTCGTAATTAAATTGCGAAAACCCGAAGGGTCATTCGGGAAGTATCGTATACTCAAGTAATTGTTTTTATATCACCATAAATACTCAAAAATACCTATCTTCGATTAAAAGCTAATTTTAATTTAATTATCATTTTATTAATTATTAATATTAAATCTTAAAGTACCATTTAGTAATTATTGTTCATTATTTTAAAGACAAAGCTAATCCAAGATACCTTTTATATTTTCAAACTCGAACTCTTTCGAACTCAAAACGTTTTCAAAAACCCCCGGTCAGGTTTGCTTCTTGTGTGATTTCAAGAATCATCGGTCGACTGATGTCGGACCTCAATTACTCAGTTTTCAATCAATAACAAGTTTTTAAAAGAAAAAGAAAAAGGGACTCTGGCAGGTGTGGGAACCGTTGACGAACGATTCCCGGGATGTGTAAGCGGCCGTGAGCCAGGCGGTCCATCAATTATTATTCCGGCCCAGGTGTTGCCGAAGGATGATTACGGATGTAGTTTTCATCGAGGGTGATTACGGATGTAGTTTTCACCCGAGGATAGTTATGGATGTAGTTTCTATCCTTCTACCGGTAGAGAAGACCCGCGGATTATTGGACTTGGATGTGGCGACTGATCATCGTCAATTCTTGTCTGGTTTTTATGTTTTCTTCCAGTCCCATCCTCCACTTTGGAAAAATACTCAAACACTGCTTCTTGGGCCTAAGTGCCAAGTTGCCGATAGTGTGGCTTTTGATAAGAAAAATATTGACATCGTGCAGTATCTAGAACTACAAGATTTTCTATAAAGATTGGCACGTGTTAGTGCACTCTTGCAATTATTTCAAAGAATGAAATGTTTTTGAATGAGAAACCTTCCAAGCTAATGGAAGGAAAGAGGTTTGCAATGATGTATTCCCTGTACAGTATGTTAACCGTAGAGTGTTTTGCCGAAAATGATATACTCATATGTATATATTTTAAAACTTGAGATATGTTGAAATGGGAACCTTATAAAGGGTTCATATGTTATTCTTAAAGCTCCTTAGTGAGCATAAATGTTTTATTCAAACTCGGACACATATATCGTCCAATTATGTTTTGAAATCTGAGATATATGCCCATACAGCTGGGAATATTTTCAAAATAAACCACATTATTATTTTTCAAAATGGTGAACTTGCTGAGCATTATGTAGCTCATTCTTGCTTTATAAAAACTTTTCAGAAAGAGAAGAATTTGGTCGGTTAACTCCGCAATAGCAGAAGAGGAGTAGAAGATTTACCCCGGAGATGATTTAGTTCCTGATAAATACTACAGAGTAAGTCTGATAGGTTTTCAACTGTAACAGTAAGACTTGTCTTCAAGTGTAGTTGTATAAGTGGAATTGCGTAAGACTCTGGATTGTACAGATGAATTGTAATATTTAGTGTTACTTTTGATTATCGTTTCTGAGGCTCTAACTTGTTTGTGTGTAAGATTGAGGTCTGGATGGATGTATTGTTGAGTTGTAAAGTTAATACAGGTATGATATGGTTGGATGGTGACGTGACGACCTGAATCTCTGACCTCGGATTTGGGGGCGTTACATTAGAGATTAAGGTCTGTAAGGATTTTCTTATTTTCTGTACATTTTGTAAAGTAGAAGCTTAAACTCTGAATTTGTATAAACACTGTATTTGTCTATTTGTTTTGACATCATCAATTACTGTTATTAACTTGTGCATTTTTGCTAATGAATAAGTTGGGGGAGATTGTTAAATATAATTGATGTGTTTTAATCAGTGTTTAAGTGTAACAGTGAAATATCAGAGTTTAACTGGAAGGAAGTCAGAGTTTAGTAAAGTCTGACTGACGGAAGCTGGACA
The DNA here is from genome assembly GCA_036435485.1 of Saposhnikovia divaricata. Taxonomy (NCBI): domain Eukaryota; kingdom Viridiplantae; phylum Streptophyta; class Magnoliopsida; order Apiales; family Apiaceae; genus Saposhnikovia; species Saposhnikovia divaricata. The sequence goes on along the minus strand of CM071594.1, from coordinate 126,725,397 downwards.
GAGTTTAGTAAAGTCTGTCTGGAAGCAGCGCGTACAGAGGCAACAGAAGATATTAGAGATCAATTGAAGATTGATATGGAAGCGAGATCTTTGGAGATTGGATAGCTATCAAAGAGATCGAGTTGACTTAGGAGACATGTGACAATCTGTAATTGATATCATTGTATAGCTGATTATTAGGAATATCAATTAGAGATTGTATCGAAGCTGTATATTTTATAAATACAGTTAGATTAACCCTAGAAGGGTATCGTGCATCGAACTATCTTTATTGTAACCTAGCAGCTCTTTGTGATAGTTTACATCACGAAGAGGGTTCTTAATACCAGAAGTTTTAAAGTGCATAATCATCTTACTTGTTAAACTCTCATACGAATTTGATTATTAATTGTGTATTCGGCCTAACATAATAATAATAAGTCATAGCTAGATTCTATGATGATACTAGTACAATCACAGTCCTGGACAAAATTAAATAACCATCAAAATTACCTTAAACTCTTCAAAGTAGAACATCTTAGTGTCCTTGGACACTAGTTTCCAAGTGAACCCTTTAGATTCAAGTTTTTCGAACATGATACTGCTGGTCTGCTTTGAGCATTTATGCGATGGTTCCAACCTTAAAATTACAAGTATTCAGTAAGATACATGTTATAAGTACTTAAAAGAAATGTTTGAGAAATAAAACTTACACTCCTTCGATAACTTCAACTCGAAGACGCCCATCATCATGCATTGTTCCCACTTTCCATACACCATTAATTGCAGAGGTGGAGGATTCGCTAGGAATGCTCGGATCAGGAGTTTGACGTGGTGTGTTGTGTGCTGTTTGCTCAGGTATGTTATGTTGTGACATCTCAGGTGTGCTCTGTGGTGTTTGCTCAGGTGTGTGTTGTGGTGGCTGTTCAGGTGTGCTCTGCCGTGTGTGCTCGGGTGTGCGAGATGTTTGATGTCTAGGCCACCTCATTTTAATCTGTAAAACACATGAACAAAAGTTATGTTATTTATACAACAAGTGTGTGACAGATTAGCCACTAAATGATTTACGAAAACTAGAACCAGCTAAACTAGAGAAACCAATAAAAAAACAATTTCGAAAACATATACTCAGTCATGATCCACTAAACTGCAAACCACAGTTTGTTAAATTGAGAAAACAAAATATGTTTAAACACAAAATACACTACCTGAAGTACTTCAGTCTGGTGATAGATGTATTCAAAATAGACTATAGAGATATATGCAAGTGCTATGTGTTATTCTGCGGAATGCGTGATTCATTTTCTTTAAATAAATAACTTCTTCTTGTTTAATGTGATGTCAATTCATCTGTGCACTGTCAGTTGCTACGTACATTACAGCAAAATTTCCAGAGTACAAAAAAATATAATAAAAAAGTAACTAAACATAAAATGCAAAACTAACACAAACTGCTGCTGAGGTTCGGGGATACAGCCCCCACCCTAGCCCCGTCTCTAATTACAAACACAAGAAAACCAAATTTCTTGGTGCAATATTAGCAAACATCAGTTGAAAGAGATTGAACATTCTTTATCAAGAACCGCATTAGAGCTGCAAATATAGTAAACGTAGGAAGTATAGCAGGGAAATTGAATTATTTAACAGGAAAACATAATAGGTCTATAGACAAGTATTGGAGTCCATAGGAGGATCCTAGACACTCAAAACCTACCACGAAATAGTTTCCTAATTCTGTCAGAATTTGTATAAAATATAACAAAGTACATTCTCTATCTTGTGAGAAGCAGAAAAGTTCATCAAACCCAAAACTTTTTGACTCCTCTCATACCAGAAAGAAAAATAAAAATAAAAACAGATTAAGCCAAGAATGATTTGCCAGCTGACTTTGAAAGCCAAAATAACCGACCAAATGACAAAGACTAAATATCAAAGTCAATTTACTTTAATTAGGACTTCAGCTACAATGTGGAACTTTAAAGTAAAATGAATTTATAGATGAAAACTCCTGCAATTGGAATATGTGTCGTGCCTAGTTCTTGCTTAAATCAATTAAGTCTACTAAGAGATGTACTCAAATCACACTTTCACAGAACAAAGAGTATATACCAAGCTCTAATCCATAAGTTAAACAAGAAAGGCTCTTACTCATCACATATCAAACATAAACAAAACACAATAACAATGATAATACATGCCTACCAAAACATCAGATCTAGAGTGCATACACATCAACAAATTCAGCAATTACGCAATCAAAACAAATAAATTCTTGAATTGATAAGCTGAAATCAAAAATAGTTATAAAATCAATTGTAAAATAATGTATAATTTGTAAATGGTGTCAATTAGAAAGTGTTTTACAGATTTGTGCATATACATGTAACACATACTATAGACTATAGAGAGAGGGGCGCGCAGAGAGAGGGGGAGGGAGAGAGAGCTGTTACCGAGAGAGAGAAGGAGTGTACGCCCTTAGGAAAAAACCCTAATCGGTCGCTTCTTAGTTTTTATCCTCTTTTTTCGCATAGGTGTTTGCACAATATCACGCAAGTCTTAAGGAGAAATTGGTTTTAATTATCTAATTTAACTAAGAAGAATTTATTAACAACTAAATTAATTAACTAAGTGATTTCGAATTACTTATGAGATGGAAAACATGGGATCCTAACTTCAATACAAACTTCCTTTAGAGATCATGCCCTTTTATAAATACATGTGGTGGTTACGATAACTAATCGGACAACACGAAATAAGTATACGTTACCTTTCAGTACACGCACACCAATCTACACAATATCCACATAAGATAGAAATCATGCAGGCACCAATTATGTTTAGACCCTATATGTCTATAGAATTTGAAAACATAATGGTTGAAGATCAAGTATCCATAAGGTTACATAAGGTAGTATGAGACGGTTAGAAGCACACCACAAACATGAATAACATTCATGGACTTATGCTAGCATGGCAAGTTCTAAATCTAAAGATCCACTGTCGCTTCACTAAAGATTAACAAGATAGATGTTAGCTACGCATCTATATGAATTAAATACAACCCTGCAAGGATATCGCAAATTCACCACACAGATATCAAGTTAGGCAATCAACATCTAAATTCCATAAGTAAATCCGTTAGGACCCCATGACGGCGATTAGTTCATAATCGAACCGTTCGTCATCATGGGGTTTGATGAAAGCATGACAAAGATGAAGAGAATAATGATGAGTAAATCAATGATAACAAAGTTTATAGAACAAATTCGAATAATGATCAAGCATCCAAAAGATACGCCTAGTAAGAATACAAGAAAACTATGTCTAGATCTTCTTGTTGTCACGATCCTCGCCTTGGCTTCTCAATCTCGTGCTAAAAAGTGTGTATGTGATGTGAAGTAATCTGATCTCTGGTGTCTGGTGTGTAAATCTGACTTCCCAGCATGTGTATTTATAGCTCAATATTGCCTCTTCTCCAAGCAATTGCCATTCTTGAGTAGGAATTGAAATTGACAAGTTCCATCTTTGAATATGATATAAATTGCAAATTCCCTTGTCAAATAATGTTTCTACACTATTCCCACCGTCCAAGATTATTTCCATGTCGAATAGGAGAAGAAAATGACAACATTCCTCATTAAAATCTGAATCAGAAAAGTTTCTGGCGGTCAGTTTTTACCACAGCGCGGTCGCGCTCTACACAAAACTGGTCATTCTTCTTAGCGCGGTCGCGCTGTTCTGCAGTACAATATGGGCGCGGTCGCGCTGCTCTAATGCTGTCTCTGCAGAATTTCCATTGGAGATTAATTCTTTGTGCGCCGTTTTGCACCATAACTAACTTCTGTTCCAAAAACCACAAAACACCATAACTACCGGCAAAACTTAATTCCAGCACAAACTCCACAAAACACATTAAACCACACAAATACTCGAGGATTAAGCGATCAATTCAAGCCAAAATAGAAAGATCCAAGTGGATAAAAATCCACTTATCAATAGGCGCTCAATTTTCCCCAAATAAGCGCTCAATTTTTCAATTTTTTCCAAATAGCCGCTCTTATTTCACAAGCCCGATCTTGTTTTTGCTTTTTTATTTTATTTTACAAATTCTTTCTAGTAATTAAATATTTAGATTGAACTAAATTATTGACTAAATAATGCTGAAATAAATACGCGCATTAAAAAATCCAGAAATTAAAACAGTCCCAGAAAAATAAAAATAGCAAAGTATATAATTATTTACCATCAGATTCATCATCACAGTTGTCCGTTTCTAAAGATTCTTCTTCTTCTGTATCAATTTGTGTTTCTTCCTCCGAACATCCTTCATCATCATCTAAATTGATTGATGTTCCTTCTACATCATTTAGACGTGTAAGAATATCCTCTGAATTGATCATATTTAAGTGTTCAGGAACATCATTTTGAAAGGCTTCTTAATGTGATTCAGGGACTTAAGGGAAATCAACAAGCGGGCGAGCTTTCATTTTGGATACGACCAACCAGTCTACTTTATCTCGTTTAAGACTCGGATAATTACAAAAGTAGACTTGTGTAGCTTGAATGGCTAAAATAAATGGTTCATAAACACTTAATCTTTTTCTTCGATGCACCTCAACTATGTTGTAGCGTTGATGAACTTTTGTTCCGACGTTAAGTTTAGGATCAAACCACTCGCATTAAAACAATGCTATTTTTTTATCGGACGACGGGGATACTCGACAATCAAAATCTCATCTAATATCCCAAAATAATCATTAGATGTCTCGTTATAATTTGATCCCTTGATACATACTCCACTGTTAAATGTTGACTTGGTATCCCCATACATTCGTGTGTGGAATTTGAACCCATTTACATAGTAAATTGGTACCGATCTAACTGAACGAAGGGGTCCTGATGCTAGATCTCGAACTAACTCATTTGGAACCAATGATGCATCTTGAGCCTGAAAAAAATAGTTACAATCATCTTAATAACTTGTACATCCTTGTTGACATTTAACTCAACTAAGTTATAAAAATTTAACTTACATAATGTTTAAACCACATGGTAAAGTTACTCTCTAGGCACTTATCAATCTCCGCACCATTTATGTATGGATTTTGCTCTCGAAGTCCATTTGTAAAGATCCTGTTTACACACAAAAAAATGTGATAAATATATTTGAATCTTATTGAAAAGAATTATTTATAATAAGCAAATACATTTATGTGACTAGAATTACAAAGTAATACTTACTCAATATATGGTGCAACCTCTGGACAATTAAACAAGACATAATTATTATCCGCTGTGTACTCACGATCATCAAGATAACGAGTTTTAACACAACCGTGTGCTCGCCCTGGATAAGAAAATATAGAAAATGTTCCCTCAAAACTCTCTCCACCTCTACTAGAATCATTTCGAGGAACTTTTCTATGTTTGGTCTGAACATGTTGTTTAAAGTAATGTGAACAAAAAGTAGAAGCTTCTTCAACCAAAAAAGCATTGCATATGGATCCTTCTACCCGAGCTTTATTTCTCACATTATTCTTCAAGTGGCGTAAAAATCGCTCAAATGGGTACATCCATCGATACTGCACAAGACCTGCTATACGTGCCTCATACGGTAAATGCACCAAAAGATGTTCCATTGAGTCAAATAATGATGGTGGAAATATACGCTCTAGCTTGCAAAGTATGACCGGAATTTGTTCTTCAAGTCTATGCATATCGCTAACCTTCAAAGTAGCTGAACTAAGGTCTTTGAAAAAAAGGATTAATTCAGTCACACATTCCCAAACACTAGTAGGTAACAATTCTCGAAAAGCAATTGGGAGAAGTCGTTGCATAAACAAATGACAATCATGACTTTTCATTCCAAATGACTTGTATTTCTTCATGTCAATGCAACGCCCCATGTTCGACACATATCCATCGGGAAACTTTAAATCCTTCAACCAACGACATACTGCTTCTTTACCCTTATTGTCTAAGCTATAACATGCTTTTGGATACTTTTGTGTCGATTCATTAAATGCTAACTCGGGCCTTCGACAAAGAGATGCAATATCTTTTCTTGATTTAGCATTATCTTTGGTTTTACCTTCAATGGCCATGATAGTGTTGAAAATATTTTCAAACATATTCTTTTCAATATGCATGACATCAAGATTATGTCTAATAGATAATGAGCTCCAATATGGTAAATCCCAAAAGATACTTCATTTTTTCCATCCACATTTATATGTCTTGATGATTTTAGCATTGTGTTGATCACTTCCCAATTCTGTAATTTTCATCAATCCAAGTGACTCAATCTCTTGTAATACATCTTCACCTATTCATATAAACATAAAACAAAGCATTATTACAAGTGTATCAAAATTAAGGTTTAATGATGAAAATTATAGATAGGCCCATTTTTACCTGTTCGTATAGGTGGAGCTGATTCAGATACTGTTTTTCCTTTGGTAAACCAATTTTTATTCTTTCGAAAAGGATGATTAGCAGGTAGAAACTTCCTATGATTATCAAACCATGTTGGCTTCCCTCCATGTGAAAGATTTTAAGCATCATGATCATGAGCACAATGAGGATAGGTTAAATGACCAGCAGTTGTCCACCCAGACAACATTGACATAGTAGGAAAGTCACTAATAGTCCACATCAATGTAGCCCGCGTCTGAAAATTTTGTTTAAAAGAAGAATCCCATGTCTCAACTCCAACTTCACGCAACATTTTTAACTCAACAATTAATGGTTGGAGATAAACATCTATCTTCTGCTTTGGATTCTTTGGTCCCGGAACAAGCACAGACAAGAACATATATGGCTCTTTCAAACACATCCATGGTGGCAAATTATAGGGAGTCACTACAATTGGCCAGGAAGAATATTGACTTCCTGATTGACCAAATGGTTGAAACCCATCAGCAGAAAGTCAGAGCCTAACATTTCTTGTCTCTACAGAAAATGAAGGGTGTGCTTTGCTAAATTGTTGCCATCTCATCGTCTTCTTGATAATGTTCAACATGCCATCTCATATGGCTCGCAGTCGCAGGTGATGCATATAACCTCTGTAATCTTGGGGCCAATGGAAAGTATATCATCCTTTTAACAGCCACTTTTTTCTTCTCTCGATTGGATCTGTTAACTCTAATTTTGTACCTTGATTGTGAACAAAATTTACACGAATCCATATCCTCATCTTCACCCCAGTATATCATACATCCATTAACACAACAATCAATTTTCACTGAAGGAAGACCAAATCCTTCCACATGTTTCTTTGTATTGTAGAAGCTATCAAGAAATGAATTATCTTCGGGCAAGACACTTTTGATGAATTGTGATGTCTGATCATAACATGCCTCTGACCAATGATGATCAGATTTTAAAGTTAACATACGAGCCATGGCAGATAATTGTGAAGTTTCACAACCACGATACAACTCTCTTTCTGAAGAGTGTAATATGTCATACACCTTCTGTGCATTTGCATTTGGTATCTCTTCTGAATTTGGATCAAAATTTGGACCAGCAGCATCCATAACCATGTTATACATTAGATTATTCTCATCTCTTCCTCTAGAAATATTAGAATGACTTGTTGAGGACTATCCCGCACTTTCTCCAACAATGTATGGCTCCCCATGTCGATTCCACACATAATAATTTTCAACGAATCCTTTTTTCAAGAGATGCAATTTTACCGTTTTTGCATCCCAATATCTTTTAAATTTGCATTTAGAACAAGGGCATCGTATGTTCGTCCCATCCAAGGAAGATGGTTGAGATATAGCATGATTCATAAATTCTTCTAATCCAACAACAAAAGCATCATTAAGAATGCCTCTACTATCCGTTCTTGGATACATCCAAGACCGATTATTATCCATATTCGTATTATATATCAACAACCTATAAAAGATAAAATATTACCAAGAATAGGAATATTACAAACAAGCTAAATTTATAAGCTAACATTTTAAGAAAATGAATGCATAATTTCATCAAAATGGAAATACAAAACAATAACATTAATAAACTATATACACATGAATATATTTCTCAAAAATTAAAATACAAAAAAAATATAAAGAACTAACCTTATAATTTGGACAAGAATATGTAAGTTGGTGGTCTAAATTTTAAGAATAAGTTGAATTTGGTTGAAAGGAGAAATGAAATAGGGAAAGAAAAATGAATTTTTTGGGAAATAATATAGAAATTTCGGTTAAGCAAAAGCAGCACGGGCTACTACATTAAATTGCAATTGGCACATTTGCAACGGGTTAGCAACGGAATAAAGCACGACCGATGCACTATTGCAACGGGTTAGCGACGGATATTTAATTGGTTGACTTTTTAACTAAAAACGGATATCCGTCGCATAACCGTTGCAAAGCAATTCCATTGTTAATCTGTTGCTCAGCATTCTGTTGCTAATCTGTTGCTACCAATTTCCGTTGCTAAATCCGTTGGGGTTGGTTAGCGGGAAAGTTGGCGCCTAACCTAGCTACGGTTTATTTCTGTCAGTAAATTCCGTCACGAACTCCGTTACAATTCCGTCAGCACATGTTGGCGGGATGTTTTTCACGCTCATATTGGCAACGGAACTATTCCGTCACCAGCGAGTTATAGGTAATCCGTCGCTAATCTGTTGGTAAAGGTGCTGACTTTTTCACAACAATAATGCGTTGCTATTCCGTCGGCCATAGATAACGGAGGATTTTCCGTCGCTAAATTCCGTCGCAGTTACCGGGATTTCTTGTAGTGTATGAGAGGGAAATAGATTGAGAATAAAACCCTAGAGTTAAGAGAATGTAAACGAGTTTGAGAACGCTTGAGAAATCGAGAGAACGTTTTCTGAGATGAAGAGAACATATAAAGGATATTGGATGTAACATCTATTTGAGGATTAGAACCACACCAACACAATAATACATAATGTGGGAGAGTATATTATACATCCAAGGAATTTACAAAGAGAAACCACTGAGACGATCATAGAAATCCGTCGATAAATCAAACGACTTGAGAACCTTGAACGAGGCCCAAAAACATGGGGAAAGCCCAAATTTTGGCCCAATAGCAATTAGGAACTGATTTTTATTGATTAAATAGGGGAAGCCCCTTGGTGCGAATAAAAAGGGAAGGAAGGACTTGAGTAGAAAGTGTTAAAGACAAAGGGCTTCCATGCAATTACCAATGGATCAACTTGTTTTAAAATCCACACATGACACCCTCGGATTGGCTACTTAAGATTTCCTTTAGATAAAACTTAGATAAGAGTTATAAGTTCCGATATATGTAATATACATACATTATACACATCATTATTCAAAGAGAAGTAAGCAAAACACATAGAGACACAAACTGCCCAGCAGAAACACCACTCAAAGAAAAATCCATATTTCCACTTCTACCCATTCAGAAATCACCAAATTTGAATCATAGCTTCCTCAATATATGTAGAACATTTGTTCAAAATATCATGGCTAACAAAGGAGTATAGCCTAGTCAAATCGTTTCCCCAAGTTGAAGAACCGAACCTGCCTAGTCCTTCACAGTTTCTGTCCAGCAGGAAAAATGGGTTCAAAACCATATCTACCAAGCTTCAAATTTCATTATCTATATCTTAAAACAAAGCTTATGAAGAGCCCAATATGTGGTAAAAATTTGAGAGCCAAACTCTTATTTTTCGATTTTCTATGATTTTTACAAAGTGATGATGAATAGTGATGAATAGTGTTTTAAGTTTGTTTCATGTTGTGATCATGTCTTTTAGGCTTTGTTAAAGACACTCAAGTCTATCCTAAGGTGTGACAAGCTTTGATATTGTTCCTAGAGCAACCAAGAAGGTAAAACCCTAACCCATGTATGAGTTATATTGAATTTTAAGGGAGTTGATAAGTGGATTCCATATCTACTTGGAGCACTTCATTTCGGCTTAAATTGGTGCCTTGGTCTCAAGTATGTTGTGTTTTTAATTTGTTTTCATCTAGTTGTGTAGGGTTGTAAAATGTCGGCTAGGGTTGGTGATTTTCATAAATCTTTGAGTCAAAATTGAGCTTGGAATGAAGAAAGGAGAATTTCCCTATGCTACCATGAAGATTTTAAATCAATGGAATTGGAGAACGGCAGCTATTGCAAAAGAAACAGAAGAAAATGGAGAAAAAAACGAAGAAATCAGCAAAATGCAGAAATCGGAAGATTTCACTAGCGCGGCTACGCTACAGCACAGCGCAGGGGCGCCAGAATAGTGTAGCATGGCGCAGGGGCGCTACACATGGCACAGGGCGCTACCAGCTCCTGGAAAAATCCTGAATTTCTTTCCTGTTTCGAATTTATAGTGTAATTTTGGTAGTTTCTTACTGGAAAAGAATTTTAGTTTCATAACACAGAAAGAGCCTGAGATAGAGAGTCAGACTTGGAGACGGATTCCCGGAAGGACGTGACAGCATTCGGAGATCTAGATCTACTTTTGTATTCTTCTAAATTAGGCGATACTCTGGATTTCGGATTTGTTTTCTTAAACTCTTACTCTAGTTTATTTGTAATCGTTAATACTTTGTTTACTATCATGTTTTCATCAGATCCCATGGTGACGAACGGTTCGATCATGAACTAATCGTTGTCATGGGATTCTAATGGATTTATTTATGGAGCTTTAGTATCTTGATGCTTTAAAGATCTGTGTGTGATGTATATTGATATCCTCCTATGGTTATACTTAATTGTTAGATGCATAGCTAACATCTAATCTGTTAATCTCTTGTGAAGCGAGAGTGGATCTTGAAATTTAGAACTGGCCATGCTAGCATATGTTCATGATTGTTTACCAACATGATTCGTAGTATAACTTGTACTATTTTACATTGCCCTATGTGATCTTTATGGATACCTTATTCTTCAACCGTTATGTTTTCAAATCTTATAGAAATATAGGGTCTAAACATAATTGGTGTCTACCCATCTTCTATCTCTTTTGTGGATGTATGGGTAGTTTGGTATTCGTATACTGAGAAGTAGCCCATACTTGTTTCGTGTTGTCTGATCAGATATCATAACCATCACATACTTTGATTAAACGCATCAACTCTAAGCGAAGTATTTAATGAAGTTAGGATCCCATGTTTTCTTTCGCATAAGTAATTCGAACTTGACTTATTCATATATTACTTATGACCACGTACGCTTGCGTGATTTAGTGCAAACAAGTTTTTGGCGCCGCTGCCGGGGATCATCGGTATTTTATTTTTAGTTTATGTGCTTGTCATTAGTGGTCGTTAAAGTTCACTGACTCAGATTATTTTCTTACATAGTTTTTTATTTCTTGGTGTTTCAGGTACTTGAACGTGTATGCGAACACGTTCTCAAACTCGTAAATTGGAAGAAGAACTTGCAGCAGCAAAAGATATGGGCGAACCAATAGGAGTAGCAGCAGCTAAGGATTTTAAGGACTATTGTCAGCCAAAAATCAATGACATCGAATCTAGTATTGTCAGGCCAGCCATTGCAGCTAACACCTTCGAAATCAATCCTAGCACAATTGAGATGGTGCATAATTTAGTTCAATTTGGGGGTGCCTCAACGGAAGATCCTAACATGCATATTCCGTACTTTATCGAGATCTGCGACACTTTCAAGTTCAATGGTATGTCGGAAGATGCTGTGAAATTGAGGCTTTTCCCATTCTCTTTGAGGGATAAAATTAAGGGATGGTTACACTCTTTACCAACCGGTTCCATTACTACATGGGAGGATCTTGCGCAGAAATTCCTCAATAAATTCTTCCCAATGGCTAAAACTGCAGCAATAAGGAATGGTCTTACTCAATTTGCATAGCAGTCTGGAGAATCTTTGTGTGAAGCTTGGGAACGCTACAAGGAGATGCATAGAAAGTGTCCTCATTATGGTATGCCTGATTGGATGGTGATCAATGGGTTCTATAATGGGCTGGGAGCACAATCTAGACCATTGTTGGATGCAGCATCAGGTGGAGCTTTATGGGGAAAGAGCTATGCGGAAGCTTATGAGATAATTGAGACAATGGCTGCTAATGAATATCAGAATCCAACTCAGAGACTACCACAAGGCAAAGTAGCTGGAATTTTGGAAATGGATGCAGCTACAGCTATAGCAGCTCAATTGAAGGCGTTGACTATGAAGGTGGATTCTCTGACTAATTATGGAGTTTAGCAGGTGGCTAGTGTGTGTGAGCTTTGTGCAGGTGCACATGATACGAATCAGTGTGCTATCTCTTCTAAATTGGCACAGTTTGTGAGCAATTTTCAGCTTCCAGCCACCTATCATCCTAACAACATTAACCATCCTAATTTCAGCTGGAGCAAAAATCAAGGTGCTCAACAACCATAGCCTTATCAGTAGTTTCAGGATCAGCAATATGGAGCTAAGCCATTCAATCCTTCTGGCTATCAGGAGCAGTATGCTCCAAGACAACAATTCCAACCTCCGGGATTTCAGCAACAACAGTCTCATGGGAATGCTGGTCAATCTTCGAATGAAAAATCTGAGTTGGATGAATTGAGGCTGATGGTTAAAAGCCAGGCTGTATCTCTCAAGATGTTGGAGAATCAGATAGGGCAAATTGTAAGTGCCTTACTTAACAGACCACAGAGATCTCTTCCTAATGATACGGAGGCTAATCCAGGCAAGAGGGAAGTTAAAGAACAGGTGAAGGCGGTCACTTTGAGATCTGGAAAGGTTACGTCAGATCCGAAATTAGCAGCTACAGAAGAAGAAGAAGTTCATGAACAGCAGGTTGATAAATATACAGTACCATAAATTGCAAAATCTAATGTGACAGCAGATCAGTTGGTCGATGATGCGAAGAAAAGTAAGAGTTATGTTGAAAATTCTACTCTTAAGTAGAATTCAGTGAGCAATCAAATCTACCCACCTCCGCCATATCCCAAAAGACTCCAGAAGCAAAAATTGGACAAACAATTTGCCAAGTTCCTTGAGGTGTTAAAGAAGTTGCATATCAACATACCTTTTGTAGAAGCTCTTGAACAGATGCCGAGCTATGCTAAGTTCATGAAGGGTATTCTATCTCGGAAGCTCAAATTCGAGGATTTGGAAACTGTGGCATTGACGGAAGAATGCAGTGCTGTTCTGCAACAGAAATTGCCTCAAAAGCTAAAGGATCCTGGTAGCTTCACTATTCCAAGAACTATTGGTAATCTATCTTTTGAGAAGTGCTTGTGTGACTTGGGAGCTAGCATCAATCTGATGTCGTTGTTGGTTTTCATGCAATTTGGTCTGCCAGAACCAAAGTCTACAAACATCTCCTTACAGCTAGCTGATCAGTCGATCACGTATCCGAGAGGTATAGTGGAGGATGTTTTGGTGAAAGTTGATAAGCTCATCTTCCCTGCTGATTTTGTTATCTTGGATTTTGAGGAAGATAAGAAGATTCCCATCATCTTGGGAAGACCATTCTTGGCTACTGGCAGAATCTTGATCGACGTGCAGAAAGGAGAACTCACCATGAGGGTGCAAGACCAGAATGTCACTTTTAACATGTTCAATGCAATGAAATTTCCAACAGACGAAGAGGAATGCTTTAAGGTGGATTTGGTTGATTATGCAGTGACTATGGAGCTTGAGCAGATGCTATTGGTAGACCCTTTGGAGAGAACATTGATAGGGGATTCTGATGTTGATGATGAAGAAGGAGCAGAGCAACTGCAGCAATTGAATTTAGCCCCTTGGAAGAGGAGAATTGACATGCCATTTGAATCTCTTGGATTAGCAGAGCTTAAAAATTCTATGGAGCATCTTAAACCATTTACTGAAGAAGCTCCTAATCTTGAACTCAAACCACTACCGGACCACTTGAGGTATGCGTTTCTAGGTGATGCATCTACATTACCTGTTATTATTGCTTCTAACCTGTCAGGTAGTGAGGAAGGCAAGCTTTTGCGAATTTTGAGAGAGTTCAAATCGGTAATTGGTTAGACTATAATAGATATCAAGGGAATCATCCCTTCTTATTACATGCATAAAATTCTGCTTGAAGAAGGAAGTTAGCTTAATGTTGAACATCAGCGAAGACTCAATCCTATAATGAATAAGGTGGTGAAGAAGGAAATTCTAAAGTGGCTGGATGCAGGAATCATCTATCCAATCTCAGACAGTTCTTGGGTGAGCCCAGTGTAGTGTGTGCCTAAGAAAGGAGGTATAACAGTTGTTGCTAATGATAAGAATGAGCTCATCCCTACTCGGACAGTCACGGGGTGGAGATTTTGCATGGACTATCAGAAGTTGAACAAGGCCACTAGAAAATATCACTTCCCTCTGCCGTTCATTGACCAGATGTTAGACAGGTTGGCTGGCCATGAGTACTATTGCCTTCTTGACGGTTATTCGGGCTATAATCAGATTTGCATCGCTCCGAAAGATCAAGAGAAGACCACATTCACATGTCCTTTTGGCACTTTTGCTTTCCGACGGGTTTCTTTCGGACTATGTGGTGCTCCTGCCACTTTTCAAAGGTGCATGATGGCTATTTTCTCAAAAATGATTGGTATTAATGTGGAGGTCTTCATGGACAATTTATCAGTCTTTGGTACTTCTTTTGATGAGTGCTTGCATAATCTTGGCTTGTTATTGAAGCGGTGTATGGAGACTAATTGGTGCTTAATTGAGAAAAATGTCACTTCATGGTGCAAGAAGGGATCATTCTTGGGCACAAGGTATTTAGTAAAGGGCCTGAAGTGGATAATGCTAAAGTGGAGACTATTGAGAATCTTCCTCCACCTATCTCTGTTAAACGAATTCACAGTTTTCTTGGTCATGCAGGATTCTATCGGCGATTCATTCAAGACTTCTCGAAATCTCTAAACCCCTGTGTAATTTATTGGAGAAGGATGTTCCTTTCAAGTTTGATGAAGATTGCTTAGCTGCTTTTGAGCTTTTGAAGAAAAAGTTGACTACCACACCTGTCATTACCGCACCTAATTGGGAGGAACCATTCGAGCTGATGTGTGATGCAAGTGACTATGCAGTGGGAGCTATACTTGGGCAAAGGAAGAATAATGTATTTCATGTGGTTTACTATGCTAGTAAAACCCTCAATGACGCACAGCTAAACTACACCACTACGAAGAAGGAGTTGTTGGTAGTTTTCTATGGTTCTGAGAAGTTCAGATCGTATTTGCTTGGAACTAAGGTGACAGTCTACACGGATCATGCAGCGATTAGATATCTGATTTCGAAGAGGGATTCAAAGCCTAGGTTAATTCGTTGGGTTCTTTTACTTCAAGAGTTTGATTTGGAGATCAAGGATCGGAAAGGTACAGAAAACCAGGTGGCGGATCATCTATCACGATTGGAGGACCACGGTAAGGATTCACGAGACAACACTCTTATTAATGAATCTTTTCCCGATGAGCACCATTTTGGGATGCAAGATGAAGAGCCATGGTTTGCAGACATTATGAACTATCTTGTTAGTAATTTCATCCCTCCGGAATTCTCTTCTGTTCAAAGGAAGAAGTTTCTACACGATGTGAAGTGGTACCGTTGGGATGAGCCATTCTTGTTCAAGCTTGGTGTGGATCAGATAATAAGGAGATGCATTCCTTACAGTGAAACGGAAGTTTTTTTGCATGATTGTCATTCTACCACATATGGGGGCCACTATGGTGGTGATAAAACCGCTCAGAAAGTACTTCAGGCGGGTTTGTATTGGCCAACTCTGTTTAAAGATGCTCATCAGTTTGTGATGAGATGTGATCGATGCCAAAGGATTGGTAATATTTCTAGGAGGAATGAGATGCCTCTTAATACGATGCTTAAAGTTGAGATATTTGATGTGTGGCGAATTGATTTCATGGGTCCGTTTGTTTCATCTTGCAATAATCAGTATATTCTCTTGGTTGTGGATTACGTGTCTAAATGGGTCGAGGTGAAGGCTTTACCGACCAATGATGCTAAGGTTGTATTGAATTTTCTTCACACTCAAATTTCTTATCATCAATGATGAGGGGACACACTTTTACAATCGTTAGTTTACTACGTTGATGGTAAAGTATAATATGACGCATCGTGTTGCCACTGCTTATCATCCCCAAACTAATGGTCAAGCGGAGGTTTCGAATCGTGAAACCAAGAGAATTCTAGAGAAAGTGGTAAATCCGTCAAGAAAGGATTGGTCATTGAAGTTAGACGAAGCTGTATAGGCATACAGAACTGCTTACAAAACACCCCTAGGTATGCCTCCTTATCAGTTGGTATTTGGTAAGGCTTGTCATTTGTCGGCCGAGCTAGAGCACATGGCATTTTGGGCATTGAAGAAATTGAACTTGGATATTAAGGCTACGGGTGAAAAACGGCTACTTTAGTTGAATGAACTTGAGGAGTTTCGTTCACAGGCTTACGAAAACAACAAGATGTACAAAGAGAAGGTTAAGAGGTGGCATGATAGGAAGTTGGTGCACAAGTCATTTGTGCCAGGTCAACAGGTTCTACTATACAATTCTCGCCTCAAACTTTCCCTGGTAAACTCAAGTCAAAGTGGTCGGGTCCGTTTACAGTAAAGACAGTGTTTCCACATGGAGCAGTGGAGATATATAGGGGGTCTTCTGATAATTCATTCAAGGTGAATGGACAACGCCTCAAGCCTTATTATGGAGGAATGGTGAACCGTGAGAAAGTTTCCGCCGTTCTGGCAACTACATGAGTTTTCGGAAATGATGTCAAGCTAATGACGTAAAAAGAGCGCTTCGTGAGAGGCAACCCATGCATGTTGTAGGTTTTTAGTATTGTTTCTTTAAAAAAAATTACAGAAGTTCATATCGCGGCTGCGCCTCCTGGCAGCGCAGGGGCGCCATCCCCCACTGCCCAGCTTGAATTTTAGTGTTAAACCCCCCCCTTTCTTATTCCTAAACCTTAATTCTTATTTCTATATCCTATTTCACATCAAATTCAAATCCCTAACTGTTGGCACTAAATCACGCAAGCGTACGTGGTCACAGGTAATATAGATATAAGTCAAGTTCGTTCCCACAGAGATCTGGTTTAAGTTTCAATTCAGTTAATGCACTTATGCAACAATGTATGGTTTTTACTCACTACTAAGACAAGTAAAATTGTTGGTTTTCAATTATCTAAATTTAACTAAGAAGCAAATTATCAAAACTAAGTATTAATTAACTAACGAGAATAGTAATCAAATTACTTATGTGAGAGAAAACATGGGATCCTAACTTCATTAAATATTTTGCTTAGATCTGATGCCATTAATCACTATATGCAATGGTTATGATATCTGATCGGACAACACAAAACAAGTATACGCTACCTCTCAGTATACGGATACCAAACTACTCATACATCCACAAAAGAGATAGAAGATGAACAGACACCAATTATGCTTAGACCCTATATCTCTATAAGATTTGAAAACATAACGGTTGAAGAACAAGTTATCCATAAAGATCACACAGGGCAGTATAAATTAGTTCAAATTACACCACGAATCATGTAGATAAACAATCATGAACCTATGCTAGCATGGCAAGTTCTAAATCTCAAGATCCACTCCCGCTTCACAAGAGATTAACAGATTAGATGTTAGCTACGCATCTAACAATTAAGCATAACCATACGAGGATATCAATATACACTACTAGAAAAACGTTAATAGACATCGGTTAAAAACCGATGTCTATGTAAAACCAGAACCGATGTCTTCGCATGTGTAGAGAAAGGTAGGGGTCTTAGACATCGGTTTTTAACCGATGTCAATGTTTATGTTTAACATCAGTTTCTTAATAGTGAACTGATGTCTATGTTTCAAATTTACATCGGTTTATTAATTGTGAACTGATGTATATGTGTCAAATTTACATCAATTTCCTAATAGTGAATAGATGTCTATGTTTCAAATTTACATTGGTTTCTTAATATTGAACTGATGTATATGTGTCAAATTTACATCGGTTTCCTAATAGTAAACTGATATATATGTTTCAAATTTACATCGGTTTTTTAGTAAGGGCTGATGTGTTTCTTTGTATTTTACATCCGTTCTCTAGTGATAATCATTGCCTTTTTATTCCTTAGACATCAGTTTTTTTGGTTTTTTGATTTATTTTTTTCTTTTATTCATGGATGCCCTGTATATATGACAGACCTAATTACCAAAAACCAATATACCAAAACCAGATAAATAATATACCAAAATAAAAAAACTGATATAACAAAATCAAATATCCATTCAATCGGTCAACATGTATATCCAATTCAATATCGAAACTAATTACATAATCCAAACCATCCAATATCGAAACTACATTGTTATACTATAACCTATCTGCAGCAAGCTCTCTTTCCTGCTTGCTAAAGAAAGGTCCTACAAACACTTGCTTATCATTTATCAGCATACCGTTCAGCTGCTCAATAGCTTTTTGTGCACCTTCCTCACTGGCATATTGCACAAAACCATATCCCTTTAACTGACCAGAGGAATCTGTAGCAATTTTGCATGAGAGAATGTTGCCATATGTAGAGAATGTGTCATGCAGTCCTTTGTTGTCAACTAACTTGTCCAAATTCTATTGTAACAAATTTTGCACTTGGTCAGGTACGAAGGCAAAGATCAGGGACAAAAGAGCTTAAATTTAAATGAATTAATAGTGTAAAAGGAAGTATGATAGCTAAAGATCACGTAACTTTTCCATCAACTCCAAAAGGGAAATAACTTTAAATGATGTGAATATACCTTGACAAAAATATTTCCAGAACTTGTGCGCATGCTAGGGTCCCGATTAGAAAACATCAGTCTGATGGTTTTCCCATTAATTGCAGTGTAGTTCAGCATCTCCTTTGCCCTTGCAGTTGTCAACAATTGATCAAGTACACCACTACATATTTTATATATATTTTTTAAAGGGACAGGGGAACTACTTGATATAAACATTTTGTAAGAACCCTAATTTTTGCAATATTTTCTTTTATTTAATATCATGTGGCATTATCAATTTGGAACCTTTCTAGTCATCCCTGTTGATTAATGGAATTGATTGTCTGAGAAACTATGTTGTTGCATTCACTATATAAGATAAAGAGAAGATTGTTGAGAGCAAGAGTCTTATTGTTAGTAAGATTTATAAAACTTGGGATTTGAGAATGATTAGAATATTAAAAGATTTATTAAGGATTATGACGAGGAATTATGGATATTCGAGGAATTTACACAATTAAGTACTTAAGGAATTACAAGGGAAATCTCTACGCGACAAAATATTATTACGAGAAATTAATTAAGATACGATACGAATTAAAGATTAAGTGACAAGAATTGGTGGAAGAATAATGATACAAGGAATGATATTGCATGCAAGTCCCATGCAACCAAGTGGTTAGGAGAAAGCAAACTAGTTAAACTAAATGGCAAGAGGAATAGTAACTAGTTGCATTGCTTTTTCCAAGGAGGAGACAAGAGTACATGAGGCCATACCTAGGTTAGTACCATGCATATACTTACATCAATATGTATCACCCAACTACTACTATATCAATTATTCAACCAAGCAACAAAAATCAAAAAACCAAAAAGCTCCCCCCCTTGGAAGAGAAGCTCTCGGACAAGACTAAAAAGGAAGAAAAAAATTTCTTCCTCCTCCATTTCTCCTCACTCATAATTCAAGGCATAATTACTAGGCTCTCTCCATCATCTAATCAAGGTATACTAAGAGTTTCAAGCCCTTTCATCCATTATATTTCAAGATATTAATTGTTAAAGATATTGTGAATAGTAACAATGTTTAGTTTTTCTTTTAGATCTTGGATTATAAGGGTTGTAGGAGATCATTCAAGGTGTTCTTGAGTTTTGTAAGGCTTACCCAAGGCTCCTAGGTACTCAAGAAGGTATAAAAATCATAACCCCTTTTGGCCATGTAGTGTTTATGATGTTTGGTGATAGATCCATGTGTTATGGTGTTAATCTTGGTTGTATAAGTGATGGATGACATGGATCTTGAGTTTTGATGTTGTGATTGTGATTTTTATGATTGTGGATAGTATATGTATCTCCATGAATGTTATAAAGCATGAACTAAGTGAATTAGATGTTGGTTGTGTTGTGGAAGTAAGAATATTGGTTGATCTAAGTGAAACATGCATGCTGAATTTTCCCAGAAACTTGACCTGTCTTGTAACATGGTTTTGAACCCCCAAATATTGTCCCCTGAGGTCCTACCATATATTGTTGGAAAGATATTTGAATGTAGTTTCTGGAAATGTAAGGCTCATGACTAGGTGATGTATAGATTTAAGTTATGGCCGGAGAAGTAAAATGTGTTTCTGGATTCCGGACTGCACTAAGTGACCCCCTTGTAAACCTTGTATAAAGCCCTAAATATTTATGTGGGATCATGAAAAAATTTGAGAAGTTAGGAAATGCAGTGGTGAAGGCTACCCAAAAAGAATTGGATTAAAATATGAATTTTTCAATTTCATAAAAATGCTAGAGTAAAATTCGCGCAAGGGAAAAAGTCGTAAGTGGAGTGTAATTTTAGGGGTAATGGACATGACTCGGATATGGTAACCAAATTAAGTCGAATAAGTGACGAGCGTAATCGAGTGGTGACATGAACCTATAGTGGGACTAGAGTGTCATAAGACGAAGTCATTAAGTTAATTTTGTACCCCCTAAAACCCCGCAATTAAAGAGATATTGTTAAGGTACTAACGAGCGGTTATTGCTTATGTATAGATCATTCCACTCCGCACGCTCGACCACCCCAACCAAAGCAAGGCAAGTTTACTTTTCAAAACTTACATATACAAGGACTTTTACTGTTGTGTTTGTAGTTTTCAATCATATCAAATGTTTATGTTTATCGAAGTATCGATGAAATTGCGAAGTATAAGTACATATATGTTTGTACCCCTTGAACTTAGAATGACATGTTTTCTTCGGACAACGACTCTAGCAATAGAGGTCGTAGCGGTCCGTGTATACTATTGACCGGGGAGCGGTATATTATTATATCGTAATTAAATTGTGAAAACCCGAAGGGTCATTCGGGGAGTATCGTATACTCAAGTAATTATTTTTATATCTTCTTAAATACTCAAAATACCAATCTTGGATTAAAAGCTTATTTAATTAAATAATTATTCTATTAATTATTAATATTAAATCTTAAAATATCATTTATTAATTATTGTTCTTTATTTTAAAGATAAAGCTAATCCAAGATACCTTTAATACTTTCAAACTCAAACTCTTTCGAACTCAAAATATTTTCGAAAACCCCTGGTCAGGTTTGCTTCTTGTGTGATTTCAAGAATCATCGGTCGACTGATGTCGGACCTCAATTACTCAGTTTTCAATCAAAATCAAGTTTTTAAAAGAAAGAGAAAAAGGGAATCCGGCAGGCGTGGGAACCGTTGACGAACGATTCCGGGATGTGTAAGCGGCCGTGAGCCAGGCGGTCCATCAATTATTATTCCGGCCCAGGTGTTGCCGAAGGATGATTACGGATGTAGTTTTCATCGAGGGTGATTACGGATGTAGTTTTCACCTAAGGATAGTTACGAATGTAGTTTCTATCCTTCTACCGGTAGAGAAGACCCGCGGATTATTGGACTTGGATGTGGCGACTGATCATCGTCAATCCCTGTCAGGTTTTGTGTTTTCTTTAAGTCCCATTCCTCCATTTTGGAAAAATGCTTTGACACTGCTTCTTAAGCTTTTGTGCCAAGTTGCTGATAGTGTTCTATTTTGATGAGAAAGATGTTGACTCTATGCAGTATCTAGAACTGCAAGTTTATTTTGAAAACAAGGGCACATATTGTTGCACCTTCGGAATTTATCAACAATGACAAGTGATTTTATATCTGATTGAGACAAACGAGTTTAATAACAGCTATCATATGAAATGTTATATTGCTTACCTTATACATATATTTCTTGCTGAGCTATAGTTGCTCACTCTTGCTTGTTTTCAAATTTACAAACACAACAGCTAAGCGAAATGGCAAGACCCAGACAGACTGCTCGAAAGCAGGTGACTAGACCCGAGCCAGCAGTTGAGATTCCACCGGTAGGCCCCATTAGCCAGATTGGTTGGTAGCTTTTGTTAGTTCGTTTTATTTATCAGTATGACCTGTGCAAGGCAGTGTACCGTAACAAACTTTCAAGCCGCCAACTTCGCTTCATATCGAAGTGTTGCTAGTAGCATAAATACTATTTAATTCGGTCTGTAATAACTCTGATACTTTTATTTCTGCTTAATCAATGTTGTGACGTTTCTGAGGCTCTAACCTGTGTGTGTGTGTGTGCGGTGTGAGTTTATTGTGGGGTCGATGGCTGGTTTATATATATTATGTGCAAGAACAGGTATGTTATTAATGGAAAATGGACCGTGAGCGCCTAGATCTCCGACCCCGGATCTGGGGGCGTCATAGAAATGGTATCAGAGCGAGGTTACAGTTCTCAGAAACGATAGTAATTTAAGAAAGCAACCCTAATAATAATAACGATAACCCTAATAACAACCTTAATAATACTTAAAACTCTCATCGAGTTTGCAGTCGGGTTATCGGATATAGCCCTGACTTTAAGGCCCGTGAGGGAACTACTCCTTAAACCTTTCTTTTTGGTTAGTGACCCTCCTTATTTCCCTTGTTTAGATGGAGGAGATACCAGACCCTGAGGCTTTCGAGAGAGAGCATGACGAGGCACTGATGCGAGATACCGAGGATCCTGAGGAGGATATGGGGGCTGACTCTGAGCTTGGCCCTTGGATTACGCTGATAGGAGATACTGATGATGAGGATCCCGTTGACGAGCCCTTTGAGCCTGAGCCTGAGCCAGAGCCTGTTACCTTATCTCATGTAGCTACTGATGAGGAGAGTGTGAGATCTGGTGAGGGCCGTGTTGTGTCACCCCCACCTTCTCCGCAGTCATCGAGCCCTGTTTCATCGGACGGTGACTCCGAGGATGATACTTCTGGCGAGGAGGAGCTTTACCCTACCCCTGCTACTGATCCTACTCTTGCTACCGCTAATGCACCTGCTCCTGTTCCTGTCATACCACCTCCACCGATGGACCTACCCCCAGTGTCGGGTACTGAGCACGCTTACGTGGTGCAGTTCCTGACCCGAGACTTACTATCTGCAGAGGCCCGACTTAACGAGGCGAGGCGGGCACTAGTGGAGGAGCGCGAGGCGCGCTTGAGGATCCAGGCTGAGATGAGGACCGCTGTTGCTAGGAGGACTAGGGCTCGACTCCATAGGATTGAGAGGAGGAGTCGCGAGAGGAATCTTGGTTTAGGGATCCGCGGGGGCGGAGTGATCCAGGCTAGGGATGCTAGGCGTGTTGTGCATCGTGCATTTGCCCGAGTGAGGACCTTGCTCCGCCGCGGTACGGCCCCGTGATGTGTTACTGATAGCTCAGTCCCTTAGAATCAGATGACATCAGTGTGTCGATTTTGCGGGATAGTTGACTTGTGCAGTGGTATCCTTTCTGACCAGTGGATGAGTAGACTGACCTACAGATATGTAGATGTGACTTCGGGTAGTATGTACGGATGTAGCCCTACTTTTTTGTAGCCCTGACTATTCAGAGGATGTACTTGTTATTGTTCCACTTTTGCTAGACTTTGACATCGGAACTATGTATTTGGCTCTAACATCCAAACTTTGTGATAACCCTTGTACCGTACTTATTTAGTTTCAATTTCCTTGATATTGTCCCAACTGCCTTACTTTTCGATGCCATGCTCTACTGTTTTGATATACAACTGTGATTATACAATTGCTACAAGCCACAAATACAACCATGTTGTTTCAAACTTACGATATGCGATTTCAAACTGTTCTCTACAACTTCCAAAAATGTTCCTACAATTTTTTTAAAATAAATTTTTCAAAAAAAAAAATATTTTTGAGGTTTGAAATCTTGAAAACTCTTGCAAATGTTTTCGCATCCCATAGAGATTTTTCCCAAAAAAAAAAATGTTTGGACGTGCTATCTCCAGCATCGGATTATTTAAACTTTTGCAACTTCCACCCTTATGAGGAGGAACGATACGTTCCTGACCCGTGCAAACGCTATCAGGTAATTGGAAAACCTTAACCCATTTCTTGTTTAATTATCATAATCATGCCACCCAGAAAAATGAACACTCGAGCTCACCCGATCAGTTTTGAGGGCCAGGGTAGCCACCATGGGACCGGAGGCCACCAGAACCATGAAGGAGAGAATTTGAACCTGAGTAAGAATGAGGGCAACGATCATAACTTGTTTGATGACTCTAAGTACGAAGAAGAAGAAGCTGGTGATGACACCCGAGAGGTAGAACACCCTAGGGGAGGCCCTATGGAACAGTTCATGGAACTACTTAGGCAGAATTTGGACCGTCCCCCAATTCAGCAACCACCCCAAAATGCTAATGCAAATGCTTTCCGGAACTTCAAATCCCTGAAACCCCCAGAATTTAAAGGAACTGCCGACCCGGTCGAGGCAAAGGCCTGGCTGAAGGAAATGGAAAAATCTTTCGAGATACTAGGTGTCGCTGAAGAGCAGAAGACTGTTTTCGCCACTTACCTTCTGAAGGGTGAGGCGAACTATTGGTGGGAAGCTAAGAAGAATTTGGAAGAAAGAGGTGTGGTGATCTGGGAGAGGTTTAGCGAGCTGTTCTTGGAGAAGTACTTTCCTAGGTTCATGGAGACACAAATGGAGCTGAAGTTTTTGGAATTGAAGCAAAGTAACATGACGGTGGCTGAGTATCAGGCCAAATTTACTGAGTTGTCGAGGTTTGTGCCGGAATATGTGAACTCTGAGGCAAAGAGGGCCCGAAGGTTTCAATTAGGGCTAAAGTAATGGATTCAGAATCCTGTGGCGGTTCTTGAGCTGACAGACTATGCCACCCTGGTACAGAAAGCATCAATCGTTGAGGCTGGGAGTGAACAGATGCAGAAGGAGAGGGAAGGGAAGAAGAGGAAGTTTGATAGTCGAAAGGGAAACTCTGCGGGTGGGAGCTTTCCGAGCAAATTTAAGCGAGGGACGATGTCCCAACCCAGCGGAAACTTTGGAACCAAGAGAGCTGAAAGTTGGAGTGTGGGCCAGAGCGGCCGACCACAGGGATCGTCTTACTCTACCCCATCCCGAGCCCTACCCCCAGAATGCAATAAATGTGGAAGGAAATATGCGGGCGTGTGTAACCTACAGGATGTGAAGTGCTTCAAGTGTGGACTGACAGGACATTATGCTAACGCCTGTCGAGGAACTAGTAACAACACCAGTGCCGGAGGTAATTGCTTCAAGTGTGGGAAACCAGGGCACCGAATGTGGGAATGTATGTCCTCTGGGCCAGCTGCATCGAGAGTGAGTGGAACTGCTTCTAACAAGGCCCCTACTGCAAGAACTTTTAACATGACGGTGCAGGATGCCGTGAGGAACACGGGTGTGATTGCAGGTACTCTACTACTCAACTCAGTTAAGGCAAATGTTTTTTTTGATTCGGGAGCTACCAAGTCTTTCATATCTCTAGACTTTGTATGTCAGTTAGGCCTTAAGACTGAACCATTGAAAGACAGATTGCAAATAGAGATAGCTAATCATGAAATTATCCCTGTTAACCAAGTATGTCCAGGTTGCGACCTAGAAATAGAAGGGCGACATTTTCGGGTAGAGTTAATACATTTTAAACTAGGAGAGTTTGACGTAATAGTAGGTATGGATTGGTTAACAACCCACGGAGCCCAGATTGATTGTGTAAAGAAGAAAGTGAGTTTGAGTCTGCCAGGGGACGAGGAAGTAGTGTTTAGCGGAAAACGGCAAAACCAAAAGTTCTTGACTATGATTCATGTTAAGAAGCTGTTACGTAAAGGATGCGAAGCATATTTAGCCTATGTGAAGGATACCAAGAAGGAGGCACCAAACCTACAGGAAATCCCTGTCATTAATGAGTTCGTGGACGTATTTTCGGATGATCTTCCCGGACTACCCCCTGATAGAGACATCGAGTTCGCTATAGACTTAGTTCCGGGCACGGCCCCAATTTCGAAAACCCCATATCGGCTAGCCCCAGTGGAGATGAAAGAGCTAGCCACTCAGTTACAAGAGTTGTTGGATAAAGGGATGATAAGACCTAGTGTGTCACCGTGGGGAGCCCCGGTGTTATTCGTGAAAAAGAAGGATGGTAGTATGAGGTTATGTATAGACTACATAGAGCTGAACAAGGTGACTATAAAGAATAAGTATCCCTTGCCCAGGATAGATGACCTGTTTGATCAATTAAAGGACGCAGTTTATTTTTCTAAAATTGATTTGAGGACCGGGTATCACCAGTTAAAGATTAAGCCAGAAGATATACCAAAGACGGCCTTTCGTACCCGGTATGGACACTATAATTTCCTAGTGATGTCATTTGGGTTAACGAATGCCCCTGCAGCTTTCATGGATTTAATGAATCGAGTCTTCAAGAAGTACTTGGACAAGTGTGTTATAGTCTTCATCGATGACATCTTGATTTATTCCAAGACGGAAGAGGAAGATGCAGAGCACTTGAGGATTGTATTGGGAGCACTGAGAGAAGAAAAGTTGTACGCTAAGTTCTCGAAGTGTGAATTTTGGTTGAAGGAAGTTCAGTTTTTAGGGCATGTGATTAGCGAACAAGGCATTCTAGTGGACCCAGCCAAAATAGAGGCTGTATCAAATTGGGAGAGACCAACCACTCCGACAGAGGTGAGAAGTTTTATAGGGTTGGCTGGCTACTATAGGAGATTTGTCCAAGACTTTGCTAAGATAGAAGCCCCTTTGACCCGACTAACTCGCAAGACCGAGAAGTTTGTGTGGACTAAAAAATGCGAAGAGAGCATCCAAGAGTTGAAGAAGAGGTTGGTGACAGCACCAGTACTAGCCCTACCTGATGATAAGGGAGATTTTGTGATTTATAGCGACGCATCCCATAAAGGTTTAGGTTGTGTGCTTATGCAGCACGGTAAAGTGATTGCGTATGCGTCCAGACAACTTAAGGAATATGAGATAAGATACCCCACCCATGATTTGGAATTAGCAGCGATAGTTTTTTCTTTGAAGATCTGGAGACATTATCTTTACGGAGAAAAGTGTGAAATCTACACGGATCATAAGAGCTTAAAGTACATATTCACTCAGAAAGAGTTAAACATGAGGCAGAGGAGATGGCTAGAACTAATCAAGGATTATGATTGTGAGATTCATTATCACCCAGGGAAGGCCAACGTGGTGGTCGATGCACTTAGCCGAAAGGAGAAACTCAAGATGATAACGTCAGTGGACGAGTTGGTCAAGGACCTCGAGAAACTGGAGATCGAAGTGAGGTTACCAGGAATTGGACAAGAGAGTCTAATGGAAATAAGAGTCCAACCACCGCTATTGGAAAAGATTAAGTTATGCCAGGAAAAGAAGATAGAAGAAGAAAAGAATTCGATGGAGAAAATTTTGACTGCCGAGGAAATTAAGTGTGAAAAGGACGGGAATGGAATTATGAGGTACGCATCTAGGATATGGATCCCGAACGTTCAGGAATTAAAAGACGAGATTTTGCAAGAGGCTCATAGTTCAAGGTACTCAATTCACCCTGGAGGCACTAAGATGTATAGAGATCTGAGGGAATACTATTGGTGGCCAAATATGAAGAAGGACGTGGCAGAGTGGGTAAGTAAATGCTTGACATGTCAAAGAGTAAAGGCCGAACACCAGAGGCCCAGTGGATTGTTGCAACCCTTAGAGATACCCGAGTGGAAGTGGGAACATATTGCGATGGACTTTGTGGTCGGATTACCAAGGACCAAGACTAATCATGATGCCATTTGGGTGATTATCGATAGATTGACCAAGTCAGCACATTTTCTTCCAATCAACGAGAGATACACTATCGACAAGCTGGCAGATATTTACTTAAAGGAGATTGTGGTAAGGCATGGGGTTCCTGTGAGCATTGTATCAGATAGAGACCCATGATTCAACTCCAGGTTCTGGAGGAGTTTTCAGGATTGTGTGGGGACCAAGTTGAACATGAGTACTGCATAACATCCCCAATCAGACGGACAAAGTGAGAGAACCATCCAGACCATAGAGGACATGTTGAGAGTATGTGCCATAGATTTCAAGGGAAGTTGGGATGACCACTTGCCGTTGATCGAATTTTCCTACAACAGTTACCATGCGAGTATAGGAATTCCCCCATATGAAGCTTTATACGGACGAAGATGTCGGTCTCCCTTGTGTTGGGAAGAGGTTGGAGAGTGGAAGATTTTAGGGCCTGAACTGGTCCAACAGACAAGAGAAACTATCGAGCTCATAAGAGGACGGCTGGTAGCGGCCCAAGACAGACAGAAGAGGTATGCGGACCAGACCCGCAAGGACAAAGAATATGAGGTAGGAGAATTTGTGATGTTGAAGGTATCACCGTGGAAGGGATTGATGAGATTTGGTAAGAAGGGGAAGCTAAGCCCCAGATTTATTGGACCTATTGAGATTTTGAGACGAGTGGGAAAGTTAGCCTATGAATTGGCTTTACCCCCAAGCTTGCAGCAAGTACATAACATTTTCCATGTGTCCAACTATGAACTTGGCAAGAGTTCTTATTATCTTAGTGAATTTATTGTTTTAACGTCGCCTCATCTCTGGGGTTTATAACGTATGCTCTGATACCACTTCTGTAACACCCCCAGATCCGGGGTCCGGGATCCGGTGGTTACGGTTTCCAATTCTGTCCACAACACTTGAACTTTCCTTAACATAAAATAAATTACGTCTCTATAACCCAACACAATAATATAAAACACACCCGTTATAGTCCCAGAGATGAAATCAGAGTAACACTCAAATTTTATTAATCACATTATGAGTTCTTACAATCCAAAAGAATTTCAATATAAATACATACTCTTTGCCATCCATTTACATAAGGCATACTAGACCATATTCTTGGTACTGAAAGAATAAATATACCCTACCAATAGCTTCTTCTTCAGCTCTGGTAGTCTCATCGTCCTCGCCCGCGTCGAGTGCGCCTTGTGCGAGTCATCTGGTCTAGCTGTTGTTGTGATATAATAATAAAGCAAGGGTGAGCAATAGCCCACCAACAATAATATATAACTGAACGATAATGTATAACAGTTCAAAAGTATCTTTCAAACCATATGCCATGCCTTTACGGAAATGATGCCAGTATAATATGAACGATGAAGTTACAAGGTAACTTAAAGTATTTGTTTGTAGAAATATCTGCTACATCAAAGTAAGCGAGATATTCTTATTGTTATTAAGAAGAGGAACTTGCAAGAAAAGGTTGCAATTCCAGTTATGACCCTTTTCCAACTCTGCCAACAGTAATCATG
Organism: Saposhnikovia divaricata; assembly: GCA_036435485.1. Taxonomy (NCBI): domain Eukaryota; kingdom Viridiplantae; phylum Streptophyta; class Magnoliopsida; order Apiales; family Apiaceae; genus Saposhnikovia; species Saposhnikovia divaricata. The sequence continues at coordinate 126,696,054 of CM071594.1, read as the reverse complement.
TTGCAGGAAATAAATAAATTTGGATGATGAACCAATGATGGAGTATTCACCGCGCCCGCTGTTCCAATCTTGATGATCAGTCGAGATCGTACAGCTCAATTTAGATTTACTACCGGTAGAAGGAAGAACTGACGGCTTTACTTGTGTACCGCCTTACTAGCTCTCCCCGGCCAACGGTTGGGCCAAAGGGGATGGACCAGCGCTACTCGGCCTCTTACACGACTCCTAGTTCAAATAGAATTCATGATTCTGAATGTAACGTTCGTCCCCCTTTCCCCAAGTATAATACTTGTTGATAAGACTCCACAAAGTAGTCGTATCTAGTTGGAAAGGAAAATTTACCAATAACTCCCAAGCTATTACTTGGTAACGGATATCAACTTGTTCCAGTAATCTTACCCCTCGAAAGATGAGAAGGTAAGCAACGACTTAATAAGTCAACAGCACCCGAGTTGCGAGTGAAGGGAATACTTTATGACCGGGAAGTCGACAAGATAAATAACATTTTTCCAAGTAAGGTTCCCTTATTATTAAGAAGATAGACTCAAAGATGAATGATGTCTGGGAACCTTTCTTGATATAAGATTAATAATAATATGACTTTGAAATATTTTCTGTAATAATCGAAGAAGATAAACCTTATCGAGGTTATTCTAAGTATGGAATAAATATTCAGAGAATATTTATTGAATTAAAATATTTTACAGAATATTTGGGAATATGAAAGAATATCTTTAATCAGAGTATTTCTCAAAATAATCCCTGAAGAGATATCAGGGGAATATTTATTGAATAAATAAATATTTAAATGAATATTCAAAACAATATTCATTAATTAATAAGACCTGAAAAGAATATTTAAGGTAATAATCATAATTAATTAGGAAATTTAAATGAATATTCAAAAGTAATATTCATTGAATGAATAATATCTTAAATGAATATCAAGTAATATTCATTTAGTAATCCAAGCCTTAAGGAATATTCGAGATAATATTCGATAATTAAATCAAGCTTCAGATGAATATTAAAATAATATTCATCAAGTATTTAATATCTTAAATGAATATTCGAAAGTAATATTTATTTAATAAAATAATAATCTAAAAGAATATCCAAATAATATTCATCTAACAGTCTCATCTTTAGAAGAATATTCGAAATAATAGTCGATAATCAATTCGACTCTGAATGAATATTGAGAAGTATTATTCGTTGAATAGTTAAATTCAAATAATTATTTGAAGTAAGGATCGTTAAAATAATTAGTCTCGAACGAATATTCAAATAATATTCGTCGCCCAAATAATAGAAAATATTTACTTAAATATTTTCCTCCGAGGTAATCTCGATATATCAAGGAATATTGACTCCCGGTCTATTTTTGATTAATAAGATGTGTACGCCCTTCTATGAGGGTCTTACAATAATCGGCTTATAACTTATATATAACTATCTAGCTTATAAGCCAACAATAACATTCAGGGAACAAGTATATCACTTCAACTTGAAAGTAGGCATGCATGCAATGGCATATGTATATCAGCATATATATATATATTTATTCAATCACAACAACAGCCTAAAAGAAGGGAATTGAAACTTGCCTGGTAGTCGAGTACGGTAAGGGGTAGTGGTAGCGGGTCCCGGTTCAGCTTGGTGATCTATAAATAGCCAAGGCATTCGGGATTAATCACTTAACATATTAAAAGTTAAGTTATACTTAATTCGAAACACGTTCTTGAGTTATCTCGTTATACCCCTTTTTGTGGATTACTTTTATCACTGATCCGACCCGACATCCGTTCGTTAATACGACATGTCATTGTACTTATACTTGGGACATACTTAAGTCATATGAGTTCTAAAGTCGATCGTTACGAGCCAATACTATACTCCGAGTTTTATCGTCCGTTTTCTAAGTGTTTTACCGAAGTTATAAAAGAGTCGTCTTTTAGGGGTTCGTTCGCGTTTAACCTCGACTCGAACATTTTTAATAAATCGAAAAATGATCTTTTTGACATACGGTTTTCTTTCACGCCTTCCTTTTTACCTCTAGTATTTATTTACCAAGATTCGCCATGACGTTACATAGTTTACGAGGGTTCAATTACAGTTACGAACTTTCGTTTACGGATTCGAACTACTTTTAGTAATTTGGTCATAAATCCTAAACCGTAAGTCCGTTTCATGCGATCTTTATATCAAAACGAAGCTTGAAACATAATCTATCCTATCATGGCAGAAAATGAAGCTGTACAGTGAGTTATAGCTACTGTGATGCTCGGTGTTTAATAGTCTAACGAAAATTCGGCATTACGACGGCTATAAATCGAACGTTCTAAAATTCATAACAATCAATCCAAGCCACACCGGGCATACTATACATGGTTTTCATCTTAACCAGTCCAAGAAGGTTTCAATTAACCATCATAATCATCAAAACTCTTAAATCATCACTACTAACTACATAATCATGCTTTTATGCATATAACAACACCATAATCTTAACTAATCTAAAACCATCAAGAACATATATAAAACTCAAAGTAAGATCTTGGGTTCTTAAGAATTATACCTTCCTTGGAGAGTGTACAAGCTATAATAACCCTTATATAGTCCTTGTATGGCTTTAACAAAGCTTAAATCATCCAAAGAAACCAAGAAATCAAAGTTAGTTTCTTGAAAACACTATTCACCCTCATCTTTGAGGATTTATTTGAAAATGGAAAACATGGAGTTTGAAGCTAAGATTTCTAGGAGATCATTTTTATGAAATATAGGACTCACCATAAAAATTTGGAGATCAAACAATGGTTGGAAGGTGGATTTTGAAATCTTAAAACTCCAAAATTCGAAGTGCCTTGGTTTTGGGGGAAAAACAGTGAACTTCTCGAATTTATTTACCCATCCAAACGATCTTCAAAAATTATGAAATTAAATCCCCAACTTCACCTTGATGTGTAGAAGCTCCATGAATTTTTTCATGATTTTTAGATGAGTAGATCTAGGTGAAAAAAAAATGGCAAAGACCCCTGCCCTGGAAAATGCAACTGCTGGAAAAATGGGGGAGAGGTGGTATTTGCTTCTTTTTCTCTCTTTTCCTCTTGCTTGGCTAGTTGTCAAATGATATTTGTGATATGTATAAGTGGGTATAGCTGCTAATACTCCTCTTAATACAAGTGTCAAAGGTTTATGGTGTGTTAGAAAAATTGATGATGTGAAGCCTTGTTGTTTTCTTCTTGTCCATCCACCTCATTACTTCCTTTTTCATTTCTTTTCTTCATTTCATTTCCACCAAATATTCTTATATATAACCCCAGCTGATCAAGTAGGGTTTTTTTTTCTCGTTACGTATTTAATCCGTAATTTCTTTCGCGTTTGCTTGATCGCTTAATCTTGTTATAAAGTTCTAGCGATTTCTAGAACACTTGTTATTCTAACTCAAAGGTTTTCATTCTAAATCCTCAAATCATACTTAATAAATAAAATCCTTGAATCCTTAACATTATAATACTCTTGTCTTGATCGTATTGATAGGCTCTTTACGGTTCGGTCAAATATTGTACCGAAAAAGAATTTGGAATTTCTGAATTCCGATCGTTTCTGCATTCACATATTTCCTCCGCGTATTACTAATATGACTTCGAAACATCCATAACACGTCCCGTACATAAGGTGGCGTGAAAAGTTTTCCAACTTACAAAATCACTATTCATCACTTATTTTTATTTAATTCCTATAGTTGGGAAAATGAACCTGGTTCACCCTCGAGTGTTCCTTAACCTTTTTACGGAACCGCTGGGCTTATAATAGATATTGATTTGGATGACATGAGGGTATCTATTTCTCTCTAGGGAATCTTATCTTAACTTTCTAGGAGATAGATTATTCTAACCTTAGTTATCACCCAATAGCATCCTTCAGGCCATATAACCTTGGAATATATATCCTTTCATTATTCATTCATTAAAACCAGTATTACATTCTAGTTGTAACCCCTATTCATTCTTACATCAATACATAATAAAAAGTTTTAATTCTACCCAAAAATCTGGGTTCTTACAGTCTCCCCTCCTTAAAAGGATTCCGTCCCGGAATCAGGTAGAAGACAATTGGGTATTTGTTGGTTATTTCACTTTCCAATTCTCTGGTCGATCCTTACACACTCCAATCTTTCTAAAGCATCTCATACTGGTGTTACAATACACCCTTATCCGTTCTACCAATTCTTTGATACTTTCGCACAACACATCATCCGGTATACGCTCTTGTCCGTTCTTATACTATTAACCTTATTGGTACGTGCAGTGACTTCGGTATCACTAACGCGCTACGAAGTCCGGAGATAACCTCACTCGTAATTTTGCAATTCCTAATCGCTTTAATCTTCGCAATCTCGATCAATATAGAGAAGTGGAAAGATTTATTGAGAGATCACTATGATCAATTGAACATTTGTTATATTGCATAGTTAGTACAGAAGGGGGCCAGCCTTTAGTACTTGACAAGCAATTAAACAAGTCATGGCATTCCACTTAGACTTCTATCACATAGACAGATAGTCACGTAGCAGTACCTCCCCTCCTAAAAGGGTTGTTCTTCTCAATTCATAAAGAAGATGAATAAGAGAGAAGAAGAGAAAAGAGTTCTAAAGGATTATAGAAAGCTTTCATGATTGTAGAATATCATACTCAGAATTTACCTCTGAACTATAAAGGTTTATCAAAGAAGAAATTAATAATAATTATATCCAACACTATTTGATCGCAATCTCACGTGTCAACATATCTTGCTGCTTTGTCCATTATTCTATGGACAAATACTCTTGTTCAATCTTAGCGATACTCACATTCGGGAAATCCTTCAACCTTTCAGGTTAAATCTTAGATTTCTCTCTTGACATCATTATTACTGACATCCCATATCATGTTACTAGCTTTTTCATAACTATAATATTGACACTATCCGGTTGTCATCCTGAGAATTCATTAGAAAACCCATTCATAACATTCCTTGCTTCTCATTCCATAGTTGCTTTCCCAGTCTTTTCTTTATCAATCACATCCTTCTTATTATTTGATTCTTATTTACTTCGGTTATTTACTTTCACCTTCATCTCTTTATTGAGACATCTTTTGCACTTGGCACCTCTTTATCGGTATTCCGTCACATTATTCTATAATCATCACGTTATTTCAATTTAAACTTTCCGAAATGAATCTGGCCCGATTCCTTTAACTTAGATTCATATAATCTACTTCTGCCAACCGTGTTTCTCATCACTTGTTCTTTTCTAACCGTGGTTTTCCACAGGTTGTCTTTCGTAAGTCAGACCAGGTCGTATATCTACATGCTCGTACTCCTATCATCTGTTGAACATCTGCATTTTACTGACGTAGCCTGGCCACATGAAAACCCGTTATGACTGTGCTATAATTTTGGGGGTAAGGCTGGCTCGAATACCGCCGCCCGAACACTTTAAACTCTCAGGTGGCCCAATAAGTCTCGGGCCCAACCGCCCTTCCCTCCAAGTCTCATTAATTCTTTCTACGGGAATACGTTTAGCATCACGAATTATCAACCTCATATTCTCTATCTTGTTTGTGCAGAAGTACACTAACACAAACTTGCTTGTCATTCATCAACATGCCATTTAGCTTATCAATAGCAGCACTTTCTTTATCTTTACGTTGTCATCTCCTTTTTTAGAAGAATCACCATCGCTTGTTGTTTACGTAGTGCGTTAATAGTTAACCCTACGGGTTTCAAATCCCTTAGGGAGACAAAGTAATCATTATTCCTTATCCATAAGGAACACTTCCTGAACTTGATGTAGATATAACATGAAGCAGATAGAATTGCAGAAGAGTTTCAAGCATCGCAGCTAGGTCCGGTTGATGAAACTATCACTTATGCATCTTCCATAAAAGACTGGAAACTTAACGGTTTACTTCATCAATTTTTTGTACCATGGTCCTGGTTTGCCTCAAAACGGAACCTTCTAAGGTACGTAATATGCTTAAGACCCATCAGGAATCGAATCTTTACTTAAACTATTATTACCGTCGATTCTTGCACATTCATCAGAAGGAATGTAAATTCCTCCACTTCGATATGACCTTCAAGGTCCTGTCCAAATATCATTTTGTTTCTTCGGTATGAACATTGTAATTATTCTTCTATGCTTAGACTGTCGGCCACCACATTGGCCTTTCCTGATAATAATAATTCCTTGTAATCCATGTTTTCTGGATACATTCCAACTCAAACTTTTCTACCCCATTCCCATCACTGTTGGGTGAAAGCATTCTCCCTTAAGCTCTGCTGAAGGAGAAAAATATATCTATCAGTCTTTTTCCATAAGTCATTGCTTCCACCTACCCGTGGGAACTTTATCACGTTTATTCCCAATCCTACTTAGGATACTTCTTTTCTTAGTTCTTTCCTTATCTTAGGATAATCCCAACCTTTATAGGTTCAATCCATACTTCCTCAGGGTTTCATATATGCCTCATCTGGCATTATTGTTACTATGTCATACATTCCTTACCAAACTTCCATTTTGAAGTTCGGAATATTACCTTTTTTCCTTGTAAGGTTTCTTAGGTCATCCTCATCATTCCTCCTGTATTTTCTGGGTACAGGGTATATCAAAACGTCATTGATCAATACTTTAATAATTCTGTCTATGTTCTTTCCAGAACTCTCTTTTTAATGATCCTTACCGGTCATTGTTGCCTTAGCAAGTCCAACCCATATCATCTGAATTCATAATGTCGTTATTAGGGTTAATGCCATCCCTTGTGCATTCCCGAGGGTTTGTCTTAATTTATGGATATCCTATCCTTAATTCAACTGCCAAGGAATTCTTGCATCCTATATTTGGCAATCAGATCATGTATCCCAAATAAGGGTGTCTTTTCAATCATTCTCATTTGATAATCGATTGGTAACTTAATGCCACCCTCTTCTTTCAGATAGTTATCAACCTATTGGGCCTTCCAAAAGGCAATGTATGCCTATCTGCTCTCTTACAGAACTTGGTAATGGTAGCAAGGATGTTTTGGAAGATATTGGTCGAGTTCAACGTGAATCTTTTAGTACTCATCGTTCTTCTCAAAGGTACTTGCCTTAGACAAAATTTCTACAGCATACTGATCGATCTCTGACCATTTCTATACTCTCTTCATAAACCTTCGTTGTTTACTTTCCTTAGTCATAATATATTCATGGTATTCATGACACCCTAACATCATACATCTCAAGTCATTATACTTCCATTTTACTCGTAATCTTGGACAACCATATACACATGAGTCACTTTAGTACGGGTTACCCCATCCCAAAAAGGTCTAGTAAATTCCCCATCAAAACATGGGTTGTAAAGGGTTTAGTAGAAGACTCCTACAATCTCATTAATATTTCCTTTATATCAGAAGCCCTTGCAGTCGGTGCTTACTTAGAAGCAACCCTGCTTTGTCTTTTCATTGCTGGTCTAGTCACTTTATAGTCCGTTGTGACTTGGCCTCATCTGGCCACACTAAAATAAAAATATATGATTTTAGGGGTTGGCTAATAGCATTACTTTTCTAGCAATTACCGGCATAGTGCCTTCTTCTTTGATACCTTTCTACCTTTCCAAAACTTTACTCCATATAAGTCTTAATCGACTACTCGGCACCGTCTCCGGTCACCTTTCCTCCACTTTTATCTTTTCAACTATTCTTATCAATCCTGCGTGCCACACAAGCTTACCATTCCTGGCACAACAGCGTTTTCATTTAAGTCAATCCTGGAATTTCTCAGTCCGGCTAGTTTCTTACTTACATTTCCTATTTTCGTCCAATCTCACTTCATCATTTTATCACTACCGTCGATTGTAATGCTCAGGGTCCGTTTACTAACCCATTTTACAGCATCCTTACCCAAATCACAGGGTTTGCTCCAATTTTTACTCTCTTCCATGACATTCTCTGATAATCAGAAAGACAAGGTTTGCCAAAATTCACCGAATTCCTTTCCAGACTCAGGGAAATTTTGATCAATCTACCCATCGACTGGTAACACTAAGGAGACCAGTTCCGAAACCTGAAGAATAGTTCTATGAACCTCTTAGTAGGTAGAACCGTAAGCAGTCATAATTAACGAAATAATCGTCATCGGGTTGGAAATTTAACCCCTGGAGAGGAACCAATTATATACATCCCTTAGAATGGAATCAACAGTTTTAAACTGAAACTTGTCACAACGTCCTGATATCTATACGTCCTGATATTCAATATTACCAAATGTTAGTCTACCTAACCCTTTATGCGAAGCGTCATTGGAAGCACAAAGTCTCCTTTTTCCATTAAGCAATGCCAGCTCTTGGTCATTACCAATTTCACCTTTTAGCTCCAGGAAGATTTTCTCACATTTTTCTCTTTAACTGCTGATCGTATTACTTGATCTATTATAATTCCGTGTCGGAGTAAACTTAAGGTAACTACTATAATCCATTCAAAGAGAAGAAGGAATTTAATATTCCTCTGAATCACATGCATCTAACGTTTCTGGTTCATCATTTAACTGAGTTGAATTAACTCTATACTCAGTCTCTGGCAGTAGTCTCATTACGAGTTCATCTTGACTCACTGGTCTTATCTTCCGGTAGGTTCTGAGATCATTGTCTTGCTTACTACTTCCTTATATACTTTACCCAATCATGCTATCACTTCCCAATGTCTTTACTTTCTAAATGATTCATTCATAAAATGAACATTTTCCTTAATAAAACCACCTTATTAACCTCAATTTGGTTCCATAATTTACAACCTACGATACCTGCCTTCTCATGGCGAATTATTACTGACCATATTCATACTAATTCATTTATCAAATGATATGGCACTTACTGCCTCCTTCTCAACTATTCCTAGGGACTCTGCTCCTCGCCCTAAATTGATGTCTTTAATAATCATACACCCCTCTAGCTCTTTCTTTGTTAAGATGAAAATCTCTAAGGATTCTCATCTATTTCCGTATAAGATCTCAAGTAATTCTTCCAATCCTTCATTCTTGCTGGTACTACATCTGGTAGCCCGGCTATGAATTCAACCTGCATCTTCAGATCTCTTAATAATATCTCGGTTCTTTATACTCACTTTTCTGAGCACCATATCTTAATCATCACAGTCATTCTGGCTGCGACCCTCATTACCCATGGGTAAGCTCCTCATCCTAACAGGATTTTACTTATCTGCTGGAACCTCTTCCGGGTCTCTAGTAGGGTACTCTATGGAATTTACCTGCTGATCTTCAGCATATAATAAATCATCATCGCGCTGCTACTCGTATGCCTCAAGGTCTGTTGCCTTACTTGTCGATGCGATATCGAGCTAAGTTACTATCATGATACTTAATAGTTCCCATAAGGGTTTTATAGGTCATCACTACATTAAGTAGTCCGACTATGAACTTGGCAAGAGTTCTTATTATCTTAGTGAATTTATTGTTTTAACGTCGCCTCATCTCTGGGGTTTATAACGTATGCTCTGATACCACTTCTGTAACACCCCCAGATCCGGGGTCCGGGATCCGGTGGTTACGGTTTCCAATTCTGTCCACAACACTTGAACTTTCCTTAACATAAAATAAATTACGTCTCTATAACCCAACACAATAATATAAAACACACCCGTTATAGTCCCAGAGATGAAATCAGAGTAACACTCAAATTTTATTAATCACATTATGAGTTCTTACAATCCAAAAGAATTTCAATATAAATACATACTCTTTGCCATCCATTTACATAAGGCATACTAGACCATATTCTTGGTACTGAAAGAATAAATATACCCTACCAATAGCTTCTTCTTCAGCTCTGGTAGTCTCATCGTCCTCGCCCGCGTCGAGTGCGCCTTGTGCGAGTCATCTGGTCTAGCTGTTGTTGTGATATAATAATAAAGCAAGGGTGAGCAATAGCCCACCAACAATAATATATAACTGAACGATAATGTATAACAGTTCAAAAGTATCTTTCAAACCATATGCCATGCCTTTACGGAAATGATGCCAGTATAATATGAACGATGAAGTTACAAGGTAACTTAAAGTATTTGTTTGTAGAAATATCTGCTACATCAAAGTAAGCGAGATATTCTTATTGTTATTAAGAAGAGGAACTTGCAAGAAAAGGTTGCAATTCCAGTTATGACCCTTTTCCAACTCTGCCAACAGTAATCATGTTGCAGGAAATAAATAAATTTGGATGATGAACCAATGATGGAGTATTCACCGCGCCCGCTGTTCCAATCTTGATGATCAGTCGAGATCGTACAGCTCAATTTAGATTTACTACCGGTAGAAGGAAGAACTGACGGCTTTACTTGTGTACCGCCTTACTAGCTCTCCCCGGCCAACGGTTGGGCCAAAGGGGATGGACCAGCGCTACTCGGCCTCTTACACGACTCCTAGTTCAAATAGAATTCATGATTCTGAATGTAACGTTCGTCCCCCTTTCCCCAAGTATAATACTTGTTGATAAGACTCCACAAAGTAGTCGTATCTAGTTGGAAAGGAAAATTTACCAATAACTCCCAAGCTATTACTTGGTAACGGATATCAACTTGTTCCAGTAATCTTACCCCTCGAAAGATGAGAAGGTAAGCAACGACTTAATAAGTCAACAGCACCCGAGTTGCGAGTGAAGGGAATACTTTATGACCGGGAAGTCGACAAGATAAATAACATTTTTCCAAGTAAGGTTCCCTTATTATTAAGAAGATAGACTCAAAGATGAATGATGTCTGGGAACCTTTCTTGATATAAGATTAATAATAATATGACTTTGAAATATTTTCTGTAATAATCGAAGAAGATAAACCTTATCGAGGTTATTCTAAGTATGGAATAAATATTCAGAGAATATTTATTGAATTAAAATATTTTACAGAATATTTGGGAATATGAAAGAATATCTTTAATCAGAGTATTTCTCAAAATAATCCCTGAAGAGATATCAGGGGAATATTTATTGAATAAATAAATATTTAAATGAATATTCAAAACAATATTCATTAATTAATAAGACCTGAAAAGAATATTTAAGGTAATAATCATAATTAATTAGGAAATTTAAATGAATATTCAAAAGTAATATTCATTGAATGAATAATATCTTAAATGAATATCAAGTAATATTCATTTAGTAATCCAAGCCTTAAGGAATATTCGAGATAATATTCGATAATTAAATCAAGCTTCAGATGAATATTAAAATAATATTCATCAAGTATTTAATATCTTAAATGAATATTCGAAAGTAATATTTATTTAATAAAATAATAATCTAAAAGAATATCCAAATAATATTCATCTAACAGTCTCATCTTTAGAAGAATATTCGAAATAATAGTCGATAATCAATTCGACTCTGAATGAATATTGAGAAGTATTATTCGTTGAATAGTTAAATTCAAATAATTATTTGAAGTAAGGATCGTTAAAATAATTAGTCTCGAACGAATATTCAAATAATATTCGTCGCCCAAATAATAGAAAATATTTACTTAAATATTTTCCTCCGAGGTAATCTCGATATATCAAGGAATATTGACTCCCGGTCTATTTTTGATTAATAAGATGTATACGCCCTTCTATGAGGGTCTTACAATAATCGGCTTATAACTGATATATAACTATCTAGCTTATAAGCCAACAATAACATTCAGGGAACAAGTATATCACTTCAACTTGAAAGTAGGCATGCATGCAATGGCATATGTTTATCAGCATATATATATATTTATTCAATCACAACAACAGCCTAAAAGAAGGGAATTGAAACTTGCCTGGTAGTCGAGTACGGTAAGGGGTAGTGGTAGCGGGTCCCGGTTCAGCTTGGTGATCTATAAATAGCCAAGGCATTCGGGATTAATCACTTAACATATTAAAAGTTAAGTTATACTTAATTCGAAACACGTTCTTGAGTTATCTCGTTATACCCCTTTTTGTGGATTACTTTTATCACTGATCCGACCCGACATCCGTTCGTTAATACGACATGTCATTGTACTTATACTTGGGACATACTTAAGTCATATGAGTTCTAAAGTCGATCGTTACGAGCCAATACTATACTCCGAGTTTTATCGTCCGTTTTCTAAGTGTTTTACCGAAGTTATAAAAGAGTCGTCTTTTAGGGGTTCGTTCGCGTTTAACCTCGACTCGAACATTTTTAATAAATCGAAAAATGATCTTTTTGACATACGGTTTTCTTTCACGCCTTCCTTTTTACCTCTAGTATTTATTTACCAAGATTCGCCATGACGTTACATAGTTTACGAGGGTTCAATTACAGTTACGAACTTTCGTTTACGGATTCGAACTACTTTTAGTAATTTGGTCATAAATCCTAAACCGTAAGTCCGTTTCATGCGATCTTTATATCAAAACGAAGATTGAAACATAATCTATCCTATCATGGCAGAAAATGAAGCTGTACAGTGAGTTATAGCTACTGTGATGCTCGGTGTTTAATAGTCTAACGAAAATTCGGCATTACGACGGCTATAAATCGAACGTTCTAAAATTCATAACAATCAATCCAAGCCACACCGGGCATACTATACATGGTTTTCATCTTAACCAGTCCAAGAAGGTTTCAATTAACCATCATAATCATCAAAACTCTTAAATCATCACTACTAACTACATAATCATGCTTTTATGCATATAACAACACCATAATCTTAACTAATCTAAAACCATCAAGAACATATATAAAACTCAAAGTAAGATCTTGGGTTCTTAAGAATTATACCTTCCTTGGAGAGTGTACAAGCTATAATAACCCTTATATAGTCCTTGTATGGCTTTAACAAAGCTTAAATCATCCAAAGAAACCAAGAAATCAAAGTTAGTTTCTTGAAAACACTATTCACCCTCATCTTTGAGGATTTATTTGAAAATGGAAAACATGGAGTTTGAAGCTAAGATTTCTAGGAGATCATTTTTATGAAATATAGGACTCACCATAAAAATTTGGAGATCAAACAATGGTTGGAAGGTGGATTTTGAAATCTTAAAACTCCAAAATTCGAAGTGCCTTGGTTTTGGGGGAAAAACAGTGAACTTCTCGAATTTATTTACCCATCCAAACGATCTTCAAAAATTATGAAATTAAATCCACAACTTCACCTTGATGTGTAGAAGCTCCATGAATTTTTTCATGATTTTTAGATGAGTAGATCTAGGTGAAAAAAAAATGGCAAAGACCCCTGCCCTGGAAAATGCAACTGCTGGAAAAATGGGGGAGAGGTGGTATTTGCTTCTTTTTCTCTCTTTTCCTCTTGCTTGGCTAGTTGTCAAATGATATTTGTGATATGTATAAGTGGGTATAGCTGCTAATACTCCTCTTAATACAAGTGTCAAAGGTTTATGGTGTGTTAGAAAAATTGATGATGTGAAGCCTTGTTGTTTTCTTCTTGTCCATCCACCTCATTACTTCCTTTTTCATTTCTTTTCTTCATTTCATTTCCACCAAATATTTTTATATATAACCCCAGCTGATCAAGTAGGGTTTTTTTTTTCTCGTTACGTATTTAATCCGTAATTTCTTTCGCGTTTGCTTGATCGCTTAATCTTGTTATAAAGTTCTAGCGATTTCTAGAACACTTGTTATTCTAACTCAAAGGTTTTCATTCTAAATCCTCAAATCATACTTAATAAATAAAATCCTTGAATCCTTAACATTATAATACTCTTGTCTTGATCGTATTGATAGGCTCTTTACGGTTCGGTCAAATATTGTACCGAAAAAGAATTTGGAATTTCTGAATTCCGATCGTTTCTGCATTCACTTATTTCCTCCGCGTATTACTAATATGACTTCGAAACATCCATAACACGTCCCGTACATAGGGTGGCGTGAAAAGTTTTCCAACTTACAAAATCACTATTCATCACTTATTTTTATTTAATTCCTATAGTTGGGAAAATGAACCTGGTTCACCCTCGAGTGTTCCTTAACCTTTTTACGGAACCGCTGGGCTTATAATAGATATTGATTTGGATGACATGAGGGTATCTATTTCTCTCTAGGGAATCTTATCTTAACTTTCTAGGAGATAGATTATTCTAACCTTAGTTATCACCCAATAGCATCCTTCAGGCCATATAACCTTGGAATATATATCCTTTCATTATTCATTCATTAAAACCAGTATTACATTCTAGTTGTAACCCCTATTCATTCTTACATCAATACATAATAAAAAGTTTTAATTCTACCCAAAAATCTGGGTTCTTACATTTATTAAGGATTATGACGAGGAATTATGGATATTCGAGGAATTTACACAATTAAGTACTTAAGGGATTACGAGGGAAATCTCTACGCGACAAAATATTATTACGAGAGATTAATTAAGATACGATACGAATTAAAGATTAAATGACAAGCATTGGTGGAAGGATAATGATACAAGGAGTAGTATTGCATGCAAGTCCCATGCAACCAAGTGGTCAGGAGAAAGCAAACTAGTTAAACTAAATGGCAAGAGGAATAGTAACTAGTTGCATTGCTTTTTCCAAGGAGGAGACAAGAGTACATGAGGCCATACCTAGGTTAGTACCATGCATATACTTACATCAATATGTATCACCCAACTACTACTTTATCAATTATTCAACCAAGCAACAAAAATAAAAAAACCAAAAAGCTCTCCCCCCCCTGGAAGAGAAGCTCTCGGCCAAGACTAAAAAGGAAGAAAAAAAATTTCTTCCTCCTCCATTTCTCCTCACTCATAATTCAAGGCATAATTACTAGGCTCTCTCCATCATCTAAGCAAGGTATACTAAGAGTTTCAAGCCCTTTAATCCATTATATTTCAAGATATTAATTGTTAAAGATATTGTGAATAGTAACAATGTTTAGTTTTTCTTTTAGATCTTGGATTATAAGGGTTGTAGGAGATCATTCAAGGTGTTCTTGAGTTTTGTAAGGCTTACCCAAGGCTCCTAGGTACTCAAGAAGGTATAAAAATCATAACCCCTTTTGGCCATGTAGTGTTTATGATGTTTGGTGATAGATCCATGTGTTATGGTGTTAATCTTGGTTGTATAAGTGATGGATGACATGGATCTTGAGTTTTGATGTTGTGATTGTGATTTTTATGATTGTGGATAGTATATGTATCTCCATGAATGTTATAAAGAATGAACTAAATGAATTAGATGTTGGTTGTGTTGTGGAAGTAAGAATATTGGTTGATCTAAGTGAAACATGCATGCTGAATTTTTCCAGAAACTTGACCTGTCTTGTAACATGGTTTTGAACCCCCAAATATTGTCCCCTGAGGTCCTACCATATATTGTTGGAAAGATATTTGAATGTAGTTTCTGGAAATGTAAGGCTCATGACTAGGTGATGTATAGATTTAAGTTATGGCCGGAGAAGTAAAATGTGTTTCTGGATTCCGGACTGCACTAAGTGACCCCCTTGTAAACCTTGTTTAAACCCCTAAACATTTATGTGGGATCATGGAAAAATTTGAGAAGTTAGGGAATGCAGTGGTGAAGGCTACCCAAAAAGAATTGGATTAAAATATGAAGTTTTCAATTTTATAAAAATGTTAGAGTAAAATTCGCGCAAGGGAAAAAGTCATAAGTGGAGTGTAATTTTAGGGGTAATGGACATGACTCGGATATGGTAACCAAATTAAGTCGAATAAGTGACGAGCGTAATCGAGTGGTGACATGAACCTATAGTGGGGCTAGAGTGTCATAAGACGAAGTCATTAAGTTAATTTTGTACCCCCTAAAACCCCGCAATTAAATAAATATTGTTAAGGTACTAACGAGCGGTTATTGCTTATGTATAGATCGTTCCACTCCGCACGCTCGACCACCCCAACCAAAGCAAGGCAAGTTTACTTTTCAAAACTTACATATACAAGGACTTTTAATGTTGTGTTTGTAGTTTTCAATCATATCAAATGTTTATGTTTATCGAAGTATCGATGAAATTGCGATGTATAAGTACATATATGTTTGTACCCCTTGAACTTAGAATGAAATATTTTCTTCGGACAACGACTCTAGCAATAGAGGTCGTAGCGGTCCGTGTATACTATTGACTGGGGAGCGGTATATTATTATATCGTAATTAAATTGCGAAAACCCGAAGGGTCATTCGGGGAGTATCGTGTACTCAAGTAATTATTTTTATATCTTCGTAAATACTCAAAATACCCATCTTGGATTAAAAGCTTATTTAATTAAATAATTATTTTATTAATTATTAATATTAAATCTTAAAATATCATTTATTAATTATTGTTCTTTATTTTAAAGATAAAGCTAATCCAAGATACCTTTAATACTTTCAAACTCAAACTCTTTCGAACTCAAAACATTTTCGAAAACCCCCGGTCAGGTTTGCTTCTTGTGTGATTTCAAAAATCATCGGTCGACTGATGTCGGACATCAATTACTCAGTTTTCAATCAAAATCAAGTTTTTAAAAGAAAAAGAAAAAGGGACTCTGGCAGGTGTGGGAACCGTTGACGAACGATTCCCGGGATGTGTAAGCGGCCGTGATCCAGGCGGTCCATCATTTATTATTCCGGCACAGGTGTTGCCGAAGGATGATTACGGATGTAGTTTTCATCGAGGGTGATTACGGATGTAGTTTTCACCCGAGGATAGTTACGGATGTAGTTTCTATCCTTCTACCGGTAGAGAAGACCCACGGATTATTGGACTTGGATGTGGCGACTGATCATCGTCAATCCCTGTCAGGTTTTGTGTTTTCTTTAAGTCCCATTCCTCCATTTTGGAAAAATGCTTTGACACTGCTTCTTAGGCTTTTGTGCCAAGTTGCTGATAGTGTTCTATTTTGATGAGAAAGATGTTGACTCTATGCAGTATCTGGAACTTCAAGTTTATTTTGAAAACAAGGGCACATATTGTTGCACCTTCGGAACTTATCAACAATGACAAATGATTTTATATCTGATTGAGACAAACGAGTTTAATAACAGCTATCATATGAAATGTTATATTGCTTACCTTATACATATATTTCTTGCTGAGCTATAGTTGCTCACTCTTGCTTGTTTTCAAATTTACAAACACAACAGCTAAGCGAAATGGCAAGACCCAGACAGACTGCTCGAAAGCAGGTGACTAGACCCGAGCCAGCAGTTGAGATTCCACCGGTAGGCCACATTAGCCGGATTGGTTGGCAGCTTTTGTTAGTTCATTTTATTTATCAGTATGACCTGTGCAAGGCAGTGTACCGTAACAAACTTTCAAGCCGCCAACTTCGCTTCATATCGAAGTGTTGCTGGTAGCATAAATACTATTTAATTCGATCTGCAATAACTCTGATACTTTTATTTCTGCTTAATTAATTCGGGGTCAGGGATCTGGTGGTTATGGTCTTACATCCATTCATAATACTTGACTTGAGTCCACAATAAAATAAATCACATGCTGTGACCCCACAATAATTTCCACTCACACACACAACAGTTATGGTCCCAGAGATGAAATTGAAATAAGTCTTACATTAAAGGGTTACGAATAAAAGTTATTACAATCCCAAAAGGATAATATCATAAGTTTAAAAGTTTTGCCGTTAATTACATTAACTATACACATAGTTAAACAGGAAACAAAAGCTATCTAACTAAGCTACCTCAGCAATGGCGGCTAGCATCTCAGCGGGGAGTCCGGTGGGTCGGGTAACCTGCTTGCGCCGAGTGCGCCTGACGCGAGCCATCTGTCCTAGCTGTTGTTGTGACATAATGTGAACAAAGCAAGGGTGAGCGAAAGCCCACCAACAATAATATAACTGAACAGTGATACATATATACAACAGTTTAAAATATCCGTTGAAATCATATGCCATGCATTAATGAAGTTATTGCCAGTATAATATAAAGGACGAAGTTACCTGGTAACTCAAAGTATTTGTTTGTAGAAATATCTGCTACATCAAAAGTAAGCGAGATATTCTCATTGTTATTAAAAAGAGGAATTTGCATGAAAAGATTGCGATTCCATTTATGAACACTTTGCCGGCTCTGCCAACAATAATCATGTTGCAGGAAATAAATAAGTTTGGATGATGAACCAATGGTGGAGTATTCACCGCGCCCGCTGTTCCAATCTTGATGATCAGTCGAGATCGTACAGCTCAATTTAGATTTACTACCGGTAGAAGGAAGAACTGACGGCTTTACTTGTCTACCGCCTTACTAGCTCTCCCCGGCCAACGGTTGGGCCAAAGGGGATGGACCGGCGCTACTCGGCCTCTTACACGACTCCTAGTTCAAATAGAATTCATGATTCTGAATGTAACGTTCGTCCCCCTTTCCCCAAGTATAATACTTGTTGATAAGACTCTACAAGGTAGTCGTATCTAGTTGGAAAGGAAAATTCACCAATAACTTCCAAGCTGTGGCTTGGTATCGAATATCAACTTGTTCCAACAATCTTACCCCTCGAAAGATGAGAAGGTAAACAACGACTTAATAAGTCAACAGCACCCGAGTTGCGAGTGAAGAGAATACTTTATGACCGGGAAGTCGACAAGATAAATAACATTTTCCAAGTAAGGTTCCCTTATTATTAGAGAGGTAGACTCAAAGAAGAATGATGTCTGAGAACCTTTCTTGATATAAGATTAATAATAATATGACTCCGAGATATTTTCTGTAATAATCGAAGAAGATAAACCTTATTGAGGTTATTCTAAGTATGGAATAAATATTCAGAGAATATTTATTGAATTAAAAATATTTAAAGAATATTTAGGAATATGAAAGAATACCTTTAATCAGAGTATTTTTCAAAATAATCCCTGAAGAAATATCAGGAGAATATTTATTGAATAAATAAATATTTAAATGAATATTCTAAATAATATTCATTAATTAATAAGACCTAAAAGGAATATTTAAGACAATATTCATAATTAATTAGGAATTTAAATGAATATTCAAAAAGTAATATTCATTTAATGAATAATATTCTAAATGAATATCAAGTAATATTCATTTAGTAATCCAAGCCTTACAGGAATATTCGAGATAATATTCGATAAATAAATCAGGCTTCAGATGAATATTTAAAATAATATTCATCAAGTAATTAATATCTTAAATGAATTTTCAAAAGTAATATTTATTTAATAAAATAATATTCCAAATGAATATCCAAATAATATTCATTTAGTAGTCTCATCTTTAGAAGAATATTCGAAGTAATAATCGATAATCAATTCGACTCTGAATGAATATTGAAAAATATTATTCGTCGAATGGTTACGTTCAAATAATTATTTGAAGTAAGGATCGTTAAATAAATAATCTCGAACGAATATTCAAATAATATTTGTCGCCCAAATAATAGAAAATATTTACTTAAATATTTTCCTCCGAGGTAATCTCGATATATCAAGAAATATTGACTCATGGTCTATATTTGATGAATAAGATGGATACGCCCTTCTATGAGGGCCTTACAATAACTGGCATATAATTGATACGTTAGCTATCTAATTTATAAGCCAATAAACAATCAGGGAACAAGCATAACGATATAACTTGAAAGTAGGCATGCATGCTATGGCATATGTATAACAGAAAACTGAAAGGCATATGACTCAGCCTATTTGTAGTTAGAGGATCCTAATCAACTTAAACCAAATTGTAATAAGTAAATATACATATGAACTGTCACAGGAATCTCAAGAAGTATTATCTGTCAGAAGAAAGAAGAAAAGTCAATCTATAGTTTTGATGTTATACACTGGAAGACGATTCAGTTATCTGATCAAGCCCCAGTATAGCATTGAAGTGAATGGATTCATTTAAACAGTGACAGAGATTTTTCGAGTGATAGTTTGAAGATCAGTTACAGTAAAAGAGAATTGAGAGAAGAAACAAACCACAACCTAAAGTCAAAAGTGAAGAAGCATCGTTGAAGTTAGTCGTTCATGAACCAAACAGTACATCGAACGTCAACACAAATCAGTGGTAATTCTTTACTACCTTTAGTGGTTTGTAAGAATTAAATTAATTATTTATTGATTTAATTAAATTCATTTATAACTGATATAAATCATTTAGTTGATTTAATTAAATGAATTAATTCTAGAAGAATTAATTAATTTATTTAAATTAATTATTGTATCAAATAAATATGAATTAATTAATCATTAATTAATTAAATGGATCAATATGACTTAAAGAAAGAAAAATGATTTATGTCTTGAAGAAGAAAATTCGGTATGACTTAATTTTAAGTCTTACCGACAGGAGCTTTTCAGGATTAAGTCTTACCGACCTGGATTAAGTCTTACCAACCTCTGCCAGCTGTTGTAAGTCTTACCGAATTTCTGTTAAGTCATACCGACACATTTTATGTCTTAATGGAGGTTTGTGTAAGTCTTTATGAAGGAAAATCAAGTCTTGGTAGCAGTTTAAGTCATGCTGGAGCAGTTAAATATCCAACAAAAAGCCAGCAAGACCTGTTACTAATATAAAAGAACAGAACACAGCAGATTAAGTCATAACGGAGAAAACACAGCAGAAACATTACATCAAGAACAGAATTCTCTCTCTCAAGAACACTAAGAACACCAAAGCTTAAACAATTCCCAGAAATTCAAGTTCTTCATCTTTGTTATATTCTATCCGCTAGAACTTGTTTATTTGTGATTCTTGTACTACTAGCGAATTAAGTTTCCTAGTTCTTATCTTGATTATTATTAACTAAATTAGAAAAGTTCATGTCGAATTTTCTAATTAGTTATTAACATCTTGATAAGTTGTTATACTGATTCTGTAACACCACATCAAGTTAATATACAATTATATTCAACTTGAAAAATTGTGTTAAATAATTCCGCACATAAATTTGTCTTTATCAAATTTAATTTAAAGGACAAATTTCGATAAAAAGGTAAAGATTGTATTCAACCCCCCCCTTCTACAATCTTATCGGACCTAACAATTGGTATCAGAACCGATTGATTGATACACAAATCAAAGATCCCATTTTACTCGATTAAAAATCATCCCCGAATTTTTTAACTCTCTTAAAAAATTCATCATGTCTTCTAAAGTTGGAACTTTGAAAATTCCCATATATAACAAAAATAGTTATGATATGTGGAAGAACAAAATGCTAATGTTCCTCGAGGTTACTAATCCTAAATACATGAAAGTCTTATCAGAAGGACCTATAATACCTTTTGGAATAATTCCTGAAGTTGTTACTGATGGAAAAGTTATTTCTCCTGCAAGGTATGTACACAAAGACTCTTCTGAATACACTCTTGTTGAAAGAGAGGAAGCTGGACTTGACATTAATTTAAGACTGATCTTAATAGACTCTCTAGACTTTGTAATGTACAATCATGTGATTAACTGCAAAACTGCAAAGCAAATGTGGGAAACCATTGAAACTGTGAATGAAGGAACAGAGGAAGTTAGGGAGAATCGACTAGAAATTCTGACATCTGAGTATGAACACTTTCGATCAGCATACAATGAAAGTATTCAAGATGTGTTTGAAAGATATAACAAACTTGTCAACAATTTACAGATGCATGGCAAGTACTACACTCAGAAAGAGATCAACAGAAAATTTCTACTGTCAATGCCTGTTCATCTAGAACATAGAATTACAACTATCAGAGAGTCGAGGAATCTAAGTGAAATTACTGTAGAAAGACTCTTTGGTGTTTTAAAAACCTATGAACTGGAACAATCTCAACAAAAGGAGATTTATGGAAAAGGAAGAGTTGCTAATACTTCTACAGCTCTTATTGTTGAGAACAAACAGGAAGTGGAAGATAAGGTTATTCAACCTTGTAATGTTGACAGTGGTAAGCTTGAATTTGAAGTTGGTCAAACGAATGCTAGTCCAGATGAAGGAGACTTCTATTCGTTAGAAGAGCTAGATCAGTTGGAAGATGAGTCCATGGCTTTGTTGGTAAGGAAATTCAGCAACTTCAGATTCAGGAAGAATCCCAAGTTCAGGTACAAATCTAACTATAACAGGTTCCAGAGAGGAGGTTCTTCATCCTCAAGTAACAGAGGAGGTTACAAAACTGGAACAGTTGAAAGAAGTAAAATTAGATGCTACAACTGTAATGAACTTGGACATTTCGCTACTGAATGTCAGAAGCCAAAACAAAACCAAAGAAAAGACTTTGGATCTGAGAAGAAGAAGACAGGTAAAGCCTATGTGGCTGCTGGAAAGAGTTGGGATGATACAGACTCTGAAGATGAAGAGTATGGCAATCTTGCCCTGATGGCAAAATCTGATAACTCCAGTGGTACTTCATCTGAGGTATCATGTACTGAAAGTCAATATATCTATCAACTTAGTGATACACTAGGTAATGCAAATAGAGAGATTGAAAGGCTAAATTTGTTAAATACAGATCTTAGTAATCAATTATCAGAATTACACGATGTACAAAATTGCCATGATAAACAAAAATCAGAAATAAGAATTCTAAAAGAACTTGAGAGGTCTCTAGCGTTGATAGTGGTTCAACAACGTGAAACAATAGCTGAGCTAGAAATAAGGGCTAGTGCTACTTCTAATTCATGTAAAGTGGCTAAAGAGTTGTTTAACCAACAAGTTATTAATCAAACCGTGGGTATTGGGTTTGACTATAATGAAGCTATTGGTCGAAAAAGCATTATTACCCCTAATCGTGTCAGTGCTGTAGATAGGGGTATACCATTAGTGCTTAAGGGTGTTAGTAACCCACTCTTTAAGACATCCATAGCAGAACCTTTGGATACAACATCTTTAATCATTAAGGAAGAGATGCGCATTGAGGATTTAGCTAATGGCGTAGTCTTATAAAGTAATCAAGCTGTTAAAAATGATGAAGATAGAAAGACTGTGTTTAAGAAAGCAGAAAGAGTTGGTGAGTCTACTAGTTCCTTGAAAACTAGTAGTAGAAGTAACAACATGAATAAATGCAACAACATATCTACCATGCATGCTATTCCTGTTATTGATACTGCTCATAAAAAGTGTGATGCTGTTAATTGCATGTCTTGTGCTTTTAATATAATGTCTGCTTACTTTAACGGTAATCATGCATGTGTTGATAAGAATGTTCCTAGACAGCATATGAGCAGAAATAAACATGTTAGATCCAGGACTGTAAAATCACCTAATTCTAAGATTAGGACTCCAAGTCCTTCTCAGGATATGGTGAAGACATGGTTACCCAAGCTGAAACCAAATCAAGTTAAAGCTGTTTACAGGGTTAAATTTCCAGTACCTAAAGAAAATGTTGTTAAAATAAAAAGTGTTGCTTTACCTGATAAAGGTCAATTCTTTAAGTACTCCGGACCCAATCAAATTTGGGTTCCGAAGAAAGTCTAACCAATTTGTCATTGCAGGGTTTGAAACAGGTTGAACGAGTCATGTGGATTCTGGACAGTGGATGTTCAAGGCATATGACCGGAGATAGAGCCCTGCTGACAAATGTGGTGGAGATGGCTGGCCCAGTCGTTACCTTTGGAGATAACAGCAAAGGTAAAACTGATGGATATGGCAAATTAGAAGCTGGAAATGTTATCGTTGAAGATGTCTCTTTTGTGAACGGCCTTGAGCACAATTTGCTCAGTATTAGTCAATTCTGTGACAAAGGGTATGAAGTTCATTTCAACAAGAAGAATTGTCTAATATCACAAAAGAGAAATTAAAGGCCACAGTTGACTGGAGTAAGAAAAGGAAACTTGTACATAGCCAATATGAACTCTGGAAGCACAGAAGAAATTAGATGTTTTTATTCAAAGGCATCCACTGATGAAAGTTGGTTATGGCACAAGAAACTTTCTCACCTAAACTTCAAAACAATGAATTCTCTAGTGAAAAGAGAGTTGGTGAGAGGTTTACCTTCGATTGAATTTACACAGGAAGGTCTATGTGATGCTTGTCAAAAAGGGAAGTTAAAAAGGGCAACTCATAGGAGCACTAACATATCATCAATAACTGAACCATTACAACTTCTCCATATGGATTTGTTTGGTCCAGTTAGTGTGATGTCTATGTCAAGAAAAAGATATGCTCTAGTGATTGTTGATGATTTCTCAAAATTCACATGGGTACTATTTCTGAACTCAAAAGATGAAACTCCACAACTGGTAGTTGATCACATTAAGTTAATTGAGCTGGATTCTAATCGTCCAGTAAGAGCTATAAGGTCAGTCGACGGAACTGAATTCAAGAATGCAGTTCTGAATGACTTTTGCACTGAAAAGGGTATAACTAGACAGTACTCGGCTCCCAGAACTCCTCAACAAAATGGGGTAGTTGAAAGAAAGAATAGAACCTTGATTGAAGCTGCACGTACTATGCTAAGTGAATCAAGGCTTCCATTGAGCTTTTGGGCTGAAGCTGTCAACACTGCATGCTATACCCAGAATCGAACACTTATCAATAAAGACTTAATAAAGACACCATATGAAGCTCTACATGACAAGAAACCAACTCTCAAGTACTTCCATGTATTTGGGACAAAATGCTTTGTGCTGAAAGAAGGAGATGATCAAGGTATTAAATATGAAGAAAAAGCACATGAAGCAATATTTATTGGTTATACTAGAAGAGCCTACTAGGTGTATCTTATTGATCAACAGAAAACCTTGGAAAGTGTCAATGTTACATTTGATGACACAAAACTCCCAAATATCCAAAATGAAGATCCATCTGAAAAGCTTAAGTTTGATGATATGTCAGACTCAGATTCAGATGATGACAATCAACCTGACGTTGTTGTTGATAATAATAATCCAAATGTTGGTAGTAATGATCAAGGTGATCCTGGTGAAAACAATGATAATTTTCAAGACACCACTGATACTCTTGAACCATCATCAAATCAAACTGGCAACAACTCAGGGGGAGATAATGAAGGGTCAACAAGTCATACTCAACATCATACTGAAGAACAAGGCGAATCGTCAAGATCAATTCTTCCCAAACAAACTGTTTGGAATAGAGCTCATCCTTTTGAGCTGATTCTTGGTGATCCATATGTTGGTGTGAAAACAAGAAGAGCTTATCAGAATCAATGTAACTATTCTGGGTTCCTGTCTGTCATGGAACATAAGAAAGTAGAAGAAGCTCTATATGATCCTGATTGGGTGATTGCTATGCAAGATGAACTCAATCAATTTAAGCAACTAGAAGTATGGAAGCTGGTACCCAGACCTAAAGATAGAAAAGTGGTGGACACAAGATGGGTATTCAGAAACAAACTAGATGAAGATGGCACTGTGATAAGAAACAAAGCAAGACTGGTAGCTAAAGGTTATTCTCAAGCTGAAGGCATTGATTATGACGAGACCTATGCTCTAGTGGAAAGACTTGAGGCCATCAGAATATTCTTGGCATTTGCATCCTATTCAAGATTCAAAGTTTATCAAATGGATGTCAAGAGTGCCTTTCTGAATGGTAAGCTAGATGAAGAAGTGTATGTAGAACAGCCCCCTGGTTTTGAAGATCAAGATCATCTGGACTATGTCTACTTTCTTTACAAAGCTATCTATGGTCTTAAGCAAGCCCCAAGAAAATGGTATGACACTCTTTCTGAATTTCTATTAGAAAATGGTTTTATAAGAGGTGTCATAGACAAAACTCTCTTCACTAAAAGACATAAGAATGATATAATACTAGTCCAAGTCTATGTGGACGATATTATATTTGGGTCTACTAATGAGCTTCTGTGCAAGAAGTTTTCTAAGTTAATGCAGGGTAGGTTTGAAATGAGCATGATGGGAGAACTGAAATTCTTTCTTGGATTACAAATAAGTCAGAGACAAGATGGAATATTTATTTGTCAATCCAAGTACATTAAGGAGCTCCTCAAGAAATATCACATGGAGGAGTGCTCATCAGCAAAGACACCATCAACTATAGCTGTCAAAATTGGTTTATGTGAAAGTTCTGCCAAGGTAGATATCACAGGCTATAGAGGTATGATTGGCTCATTGCTTTACCTAACTGCTAGTAGACCAGATATAATGTTTGCCACATGCTTGTGTGCAAGGTTCCAATCGAACCCTAAAGAAATCCATCTCACTACTGTCAAAAGGATCTTAAGATATCTAAAGGGTACGCCTAATTTAGGCATCTGGTACCCTAATGAATCTGGTTTTACTTTAATTGGATATACAGATTCTGACTATGCAGGAAGTGTTGTAGACAGGAAAAGTACATCTGGGAGTTGTCAATACCTAGGTGGAAGATTGGTATCCTGGTTCAGTAAGAAACAGCAAACAGTTTCCAACTCTACAGCCGAAGCTGAATATATAGCTGCTGGAAGCTGTTGTGCTCAGATCTTATGGATAAGGAATCAATTAATGGACTATGGCATTGTATTGGAAAATATTCCTATTTTATGTGATAATACAAGTGCCATAGCAATCGCAAGCAATCCTGTGCAGCACTCAAGGACAAAGCACATTGACATAAGGTATCATTTTATAAGAGAGCATGTAATGAATGGTACAGTGGAACTACTATTTGTAGGCTCTGGAGATCAAACTGCAGATATATTTACTAAGTCGCTTAATGAATCCTCATTCACTAGAATTGTTAGTGAATTGGGTATGTTAAACAGTCCTAGTAATTAATACTGTTAATATCTGAAATTTGATCTTTAATAATTTTGCAAGTGATTATTCTGTGAATATTTGTTGTTTGAAATCACTTGTATAATTATTTTGCCATCTGATTTTCTTGCTTGTTTAATTATTTTTCACTTTGTTTATTCATATTAGTTAATACTTCATACTTCTGTATTTTTAGAATATTTGTAGATATTAATTTCTATTTTATTAATTAATTTATCATATGTTTTGTAATGTTTGTCCTGTTATTATTGCTTTGTTTTCGTTAATAGGTTAGCATATGGTATGTATAATTATTTTTATTATTTGTTTAATTTTATATAATATTTTTATTATTTTTATAAGTTAATTGTATATTTTATAGTGTTTTTAATGTTTGTTTAAAGTTAATATGACTTAAAATTAGGAAAAATAGTCAATATGACTTAATTTAAAATCGGTATGACTTAAACAGGTTAAGTCTTACCGAGTTTTTAAATCTAAGTCATATTCGCTAGTCAGTATAAATTAAGTCTTAATCACCTGTATTTAATTAAGTCTTAATTACTTATTTGTTAAGTCTTATTAGTTAAGTTTTTTTTAGTTTTAAATTTAAGTCTTATTCTAATTCAAGTCTTAACTAGTTGTGTTTATATTAAGTCTTACTGAGTATTAATCTAATTTTAAGTCCTATTCGTCTTAAGTCTTATTCGTCTGTATGTAGTTTTAAGTCTTATTAGATAACTTTTTAAGTCTTATTCGGTTAGTTAGTATATTGATAGTAGCTAAGTAATGTTAAGTCATATTTTCATATTAAGTCTTTCTCAAGTTAAGTCTTAGAGAACCAAAACTATACATACGATACACACACACACTAAGTCGAATTAATGCCCGATTTTCACTAGAATCTAACTGGAATCAAGCTATAAATTCGTTTAATCGATTCCTTGTTCAATTCTCATTAGTTTGATTGCTTAAAATCGAGTTTTGGTTCGGTTTTTGAAGAATTTTATTTTCGAAAATCGTTTTTAAGATCTGCTTTTCTGGAAAACTGAGTTCGATTCTTGCAAAACTAAAAATATACGTGTGTTTGTGTGTATACAAGGATCATTGTGTGAATTTTTCAGAATTTTTGAAGAACTTTTAATTATTTCGAATTTTTAATTAATTATTAATTCGAAAAATTAATTTTTAAATTAAAAATTTGTAAAATCTGAAATTTTCAAGGAAATTAAATCTTGATTAAAATGGCTGATCGATTTGAAATTATTAAACATAATTTAATCGGTTATTTTGATCCAGAAAAATGTTCAGTTGAACGTTTTCGACCGTGGATTCGGTTTTTAAATGAAAATTCACTGGTTCGCAATGCTTTGAGATTGGATGCTCCATTAAAGATTGAACCTTTGCGAATCATGTGTACTACTGCTGTCGTTTCTAATGATAACAGATCATTTGTCTTCTCTGTAGGAGACAATCAGTACACAGTGAATGAAAGTACAATAAATACGGTCTTAAATTTTCCAACTGAAAATTTCGAAGAATTACCATCAGATCAAGAATTGATAAATTTTTTAAATGGTGTATTCTATCAAGACAGTCCTGATCAAACTGTCTGGAATAAAAAGAACTTCGTTCAGGAATGGGATTATCTGTTTACACATTAGGTAGAGTCTTTGCCAATTCTACTAAAGGGAACTTCGGGGTATTACCATCTTTCTTGCAGCATATTGGATATGCAGTTGCACACAACCGAAGAATTAATATTGGCAAACTACTGTGTGTTCCGATGGTTAGAAGAATCATTAATGCAAAGAAGAATTTTGATAATGGACATAAAGTATCATGTTATTATCCAAGATTCTTGTCATTGATTTTTAATCATCTTGTGGAACTAGAAAACCAAGCCCAATTCCTGAATGGAGAATCACTGGCGTCAGGTAAACCTACTACCAGATTGTTCACTGAGTACAACAACAAGCCTAAATTCACAAACATACCTGTAGTTGTCACCCAATACATGTCAAACTATATACAACTACCTGTCATTGAACCTGTACCAGAACCTGAACAACCAGAACAAAACCCTGAACCACCAGTGGAAAACATACTTGTTGATAATGAAAATCAAGGCAATCAACAAGTTGAACCTGCTCAGCCAGCTGCACTTGCTGTTGAACATCCAGTGTAAGAAACTGCATCTGTCCCTGAACTTGAATCAGATCAACCCATCTTATCAGAGACTGTTGCGGAATCAGCTGACCAGGTATTGCCTTCTGTTCCTCAAACTACTACTTCTCAATCTATTTCTGGAACCCAAGTGGTTGGTAGGTCTGACCAAGGGGTT
The DNA here is from genome assembly GCA_036435485.1 of Saposhnikovia divaricata. Classification (NCBI taxonomy): domain Eukaryota; kingdom Viridiplantae; phylum Streptophyta; class Magnoliopsida; order Apiales; family Apiaceae; genus Saposhnikovia; species Saposhnikovia divaricata. The sequence goes on along the minus strand of CM071594.1, from coordinate 126,667,060 downwards.
GTAGTACCACAACCTCTAACCAAGGTCGTAGAGCCAAACACTCAACCAACAAAACTCATATCTTTTCACTCCAGAAAGAAATTGCAAGTCAAAAGAAGTCGAATCAGTAGTGGTAGTATGAGTGAACCCACAGCTCTGCCTCTAGAAAAGAAAAGTAGAACTCAAACTGAGGCAACTGTAAGCCCGTCTATATCCTCCCAACAGGATATGGAAGTTGATATGGCCGTTACACAGTTACTAGAATCATCTTCTCAACAGGGTGATTCTATTGAAATTCGCCATAGGGCCGTGGCACCTTGTAGTGAGTCAAGCACACCTCCCCTATTACTCACAATGGGGGAAGACATACCTTTAGATGAGTCTCAGGACACACTGCAAGGAGAGCACGTAGAAAATGTGACAGTGCCTACCATAGTTACGGTAGAAGAGTCTTCACAGGCTTTAGAGGGAAATCTTGGTTCTCAGCCAACTTTAATAGAACCATCATCTCCCCTCCCAGGACAAACACTCCTGGCTCCCACAAGGGATTTTCCACTCGCAGTTTCGACTGGAGAAGGTGGAAGGCAACTTGATCAATCTACTACTGAAGTAATTCAGTCAACAATTTCAAATGTTCAAGTAGATCTGATTAAGGACAGGGATTTGCGAACTCCCATTGCACCACCACTGACCTTCCCAGAGGAGGCTAGGGTGATTTTACATGCAGGTACAAATCTGGAAGCAGCTAAGGAATCTGAGAGGAGTGATGTGAGGAATACCATAAAATTGAGTGAAACACATGCACTGCAGCTGAGTGAATCTCAAAGTGAACATCAGGTGAGCGCACACACTGACACATACACTCTCTCATTATTAGAAAAGATAACTGCTTTAGAGAAAGAACTTGCAGTCAGCAAGGCTGAAACAGAAATCCTTAAAGCACAAGTGGGTGAGCGATCTTCTTCATCCACCTCTATCAACAGTTAGCTTGCTGTAATCAAGAAGGACATTAACTACTTAAAGACATCTTTCACCAAGAAGATAGAATCTCTCGAACTCTCTCATGAAAAGGCACTTGATGACTCTGGAGATATTACTGTTGCTCAAGACATGTTAATTTCTGAGATTTCCTCGAAAGTTGATAATCTACAGTCAAAGGTACAGAACAATCAGGAATCTACTGATTCTCGTCTGGACCAGATCGAAAAGCAAAATGCACACCAGGCTAAAGGGTTAAGACATTTGTTTAATCTTGTAAGTCAAAGTCGCAAACCTACGAATGAAGAAATTGAATTCTTTACAAGCAAGGATGGTGATGATGATGAACAAGATCCTGAAGCTGGGGCAACTGATAAATCTGTAGAGGATTCCTCATCTAAGGGGGAGAAATCAAAGGGGTCACAAGATAAAACTAAAGAAAGAGAGGGAGGAGAAGGAAAATCTGGTAAATCTGACCAAGGTGAAGATAAGAGGAAGAAAGTAGTTGAAGAAACTGAAGAAGAAATTCAAGACAAGAACACAGGTTATTATTACACGGGTGAACCGGATAACTTCGATGTTTTTGCTGATCTTGAAATCCCTGATCAAGGTGAAGAACTTCCTGAACCTGATCTTAGTCACTGGGAAGATGAAGGACCAGTGATATCTGAATTTGAAGCTCAACAAGCTGAGAAAGAATCTGAAGAATTATTTGCTCAAAGGGAAGCTAATTTGCAAATGAGAGAAGAAAAACTTAAAAAATCTTTAGAGCAAATTGCACGAAATGAAGAACTTCAGAAAGCTGAACAGCAAGCATTACAACGATTACATGCTATAAATGTTGAGAAGAGAAAAACATATATCAGACTAAAGAGCGGTGACAAATGGGAACGTGCTCAAAGAGCAATTGATTCACCTCAGAGTTCTGATTATGAAGATCGTCGTCTTGGACAAATTCTCGAGGAATTCAAACTGGCAAATCCAATTCATGAAATGTATATAAAGGCCTTACAGGTAGAAGTCATCAGGATAACTATTGCATTTGAACCCAAATCTGATGAGCTGGTAATATTTGTAGATTGTCATAAAGTTAGAACTTTCAGAGTATCTATTCAGTTCTTTTATGACAGATCACTGACAGAGATTTGGGTACTTAGGCCTAAGGTAAGAACATCTTCTGAGCTAGGTGTATTGTTACATGAAAAGTTCAAAGAATTTGCTGAAAGAGCTGGACCAGAAGTGATTAAGGAACCTCCACAAGTAAAATTTCTTAAGGGAGAGGTACTTCACTCAATCAATCTTTAGACAGATGAGCTATACGAACATCATGCAAAGCACTTGGTATATGCTGAATATGCTCTCAGAAATCATGGATTCTTGACTGAAGAAAAGGTGATAGCTGCAGATCACATTCGTTCCTATGCACAAACGAACATAAAAGATTACAAGAAATTTCAAGGTGAACTGAGAAAAAAGCTTGGAATTCCTTTAGTCTTACCTCAAGGATTGTCATCAAGAAGAGAACGTCTTGTTGATTCTGATCTACACATGAAACTTCAAGTCACAGATGAGCCAGAAGAAGGAGAATTCAGAAGGGAAGACAACTGAAGAAAAGGAATTGCTCTACATGTTATATCTTTAGAGCCTAGATAAATCTTGATAGGAATTTATATCAAATGATCAGTCTAGAGGATCATCTATCTTGTATTTATCTTTCATGTTTGAATCTGGCAAATGTTAAATATAAACCAGAACTTTTTTTATATATTTACTTAGTATTGAAAGTTTTATCTTTCATTTGGTTAAGTTGGATTAGTTGAGGTATCCTCTAGGAATTTGCTTGTTATTGTCCAACAAACAAATAGGGGGAGATTGAAAGGCATATGACTCAGCCTATTTGTAGTTAGAGGATCCTAATCAACTTAAACCAAATTGTAATAAGTAAATATACATATGAACTGTCACAGGAATCTCAAGAAGTATTATCTGTCAGAAGAAAGAAGAAAAGTCAATCTATAGTTTTGATGTTATACACTGGAAGACGATTCAGTTATCTGATCAAGCCCAGTATAGCATTGAAGTGAATGGATTCATTTAAACAGTGACAGAGATTTTTCGAGTGATAGTTTGAAGATCAGTTACAGTACAAGAGAATTGAGAGAAGAAACAAACCACAACCTAAAGTCAAAAGTGAAGAAGCATCGTTGAAGTTAGTCGTTCATGAACCAGACAGTACATCGAACGTCAACACAAATCAGTGGTAATTCTTTACTACCTTTAGTGGTTTGTAAGAATTAAATTAATTATTTATTGATTTAATTATATTCATTTATAACTGATATAAATCATTTAGTTGATTTAATTAAATGAATTAATTCTAGAAGAATTAATTTATTTATTTAAATTAATTATTGTATCAATTAAATATGAATTAATTAATCATTAATTAATTAAATGGATCAATATGACTTAAAGAAAGAAAAATGATTTATGTCTTGAAGAAGAAAATTCGGTATGACTTAATTTTAAGTCTTACCGACAGGAGCTTTTCAGGATTAAGTCTTACCGACCTCTGCCAGCTGTTGTAAGTCTTACCGAATTTCTGTTAAGTCATACCGACACATTTTATGTCTTAATGGAGGTTTGTGTAAGTCTTTATGAAGGAAAATCAAGTCTTGGTAGCAGTTTAAGTCATGCTGGAGCAGTTAAATATCCTACAGAAAGCCAGCAAGACCTGTTACTAATATAAAAGAACAGAACACAGCAGATTAAGTCATAACGGAGAAAACACAGCAGAAACATTACATCAAGAACAGAATTCTCTCTCTCAAGAACACCAAGAACACCAAAGCTTAAACAATTCCCAGAAATTCAAGTTCTTCATCTTTGTTATATTCTATCCGCTAGAACTTGTTTATTTGTGATTCTTGTACTACTAGCGAATTAAGTTTCCTAGTTCTTATCTTGATTATTATTAACTAAATTAGAAAAGTTCATGTCGAATTTTCTAATTAGTTATTAACATCTTGATAAGTTGTTATACTGATTCTATAACACCACATCAAGTTAATATACAATTATATTCAACTTGAAAAATTGTGTTAAATAATTCCGCACATAAATTTGTATAACAGAAAACATATATATATATATATATATATATATATATATATATATATATATATATATACTTAATCACAACAACAGCCTTAAAGAAGGGAATTGAAACTTGCCTGGTAGTCGAGTACGGTAAGGGGTAGTGGTAGCGGGTCCCGGTTCAGCTTGGTGATCTATAAATAGCCAAGGCATTCGGGATTAATCACTTAACATCTTAAAAGTTAAGTTATACTTAAATCGAAACACGTTCTCGAGTTATCTCGTTATACCCCTTTTAGTGGATTCATTTTATCATTGATCCGACCCGACATTCGTTCGTTAATACGACATGTGATACTTAAGTCATACAAGTTCTAAGGTCGATCGTTACGAACCAATATTATGCTCCGAGTTTTATCGCCCGTTTTCTAAGTGTTTTACCGAATTTATAAAAGAGTCGTCTTTTAGGGGTTCGTTCGTGTTTAACCTCGACTCGAACATTTTTAATAAATCGAAAAATGATCCTTTTGACATACGGTTTTCTTTCACACCTTCCTTTTTACATCTAGTATTTATTTACCAAGATTCGCCATGACGTTACATAGTTTATGAGGGTTCAATTTCAGTTACGAACTTTCGTTTACGGATTCGTAGTACTTTTAGTAAATTGGTCATAAATCCTTAACCGTAAGTCTGTTTCACGTGATCTTTATATCAAAACGAAGCTTAGAACATTACCTATCCTATAATGGTAGATAAAGTTTCTGGACAGTAGGGTTTTGACATGGAAAATGGCATACAAAACATGGTATTGTAAAATCGGACATTATAACGGCTGTAAATCGAATATCTACCAATTTCAAATCTTCCCATAAACATGGTATCCATTCCAAACAACATATACATGATTCATATACATGAACTGAGGCCAAGAAATGCTTTTCCGTTCATCTAACTATTTTCATCACTTATCCAAGATCCATACATAATCATGCTTATATTCTTAACATAACCATAACTAAGCTATATCTATCATAAACATACTTAAATCTCAAACAAGGGTTAGGGTCTCAAGAGCTTTATACCTTCCTTAGATAGTTATATAGCCTTACTAAGCCTTGTATGGTCCTTAGGAGTGATTAAGCTTGCTAGATCAACCATGAAAAATCAAGAAAACAAAGTTAGTACATGATGAACACTATTCATGCTCCTCTTCCTTGATTTTTTTGAAAATGGAAAAGGATGAGTTTGAAGCTAAGATTTTGAGGAGATAAGTTTTATGAAATGTAAGACTCACCTTAATTATTACAAGATCAAACAATGGTGGGAAGTTGGATTTTTGTTTTTGAATTAGAGCATAGGCCGAATGGTTTGTTCATGGGGGGGGAGAGAGTTTGCTTGGTTTCTTTTGGATAATCTTGCATAAAGTGACTTTGTGTGAGATAATATCTCATCTAAGATGTGTTAGTGGAAGGTGAGGTCATGGATGATGGTTTTTGTAGGACATGTGTTGCATTTTGCATGGTTGAAGGCTAACTAGCTAGTTGGTCTTGCTAAGTACTTGTTCAAACCCTAACATGCTAGCTACTCTTGCCCACTTGGTTACTAGATATTTATTCTAGTAGCTTGCACAAGAATCTTGCTTCCTCTGCTTGTTTCTGTGTCCGGTTATTGCCCGTTTCGATTGAGCGTTCGTAGGAATATTTCACGGATTTCTAATTAGGGTTTACCGGGAATCCTTTTTAATATTAATACTATCATTCTCCATCTTTCATTCTAACTTTCCAATTTATATTCCTTAAATCCATTCGTTAAATACTTAAGGCTATCAGTGTCCAGGGAACTCTCGGGGAAAATAAAAGTTCGGTTTTTCAGAATCCGACAGCTTTTACATACACTTATTTTCCCCCTCGATCACTAATACGAACTCGGAAATCCGTTCCGAATACTTCTATATAGTGTCGTCTCATATTATTCTATACTCCCACCAAAACACTATTCATTCTTTATTCTTTACTTGTTCTCTTAGGGTTGTACAATTGTCCGTATTCTCTTTCGATCGTTCGTTAACCTTTTTACGGAACTACTAGATTAATCGTTATCGATCTGGATGATATGAGAATATTCTCCTGCTTGAAATTGCCATATCTTATTCCCTTAGAAGATAGATTATTCTTACCTATGTTGTCACCCTTTAGCATTCTTCAAGACATAGAAATAATAAAGTCGAATTCCATTCATTCTTTCCAAATATCAATTATTACATTGTAGCCGTAACCACTATTCATTCTTACATCATTAAATACATAAAAGTTTTAATTCCACCCAAAATCTGGGTTTTTACAGTCTCCCCTCCTTAAAAGGATTCCGTCCCGGAATCAGCTTGAAAACAAGTGGGGGTACTTCTCTTGCATTGCGCTTTCAAGTTCCCAGGTGGATTCTTCTACATTGTGGTTCTGCCACAAAACTCTGACTAGCTGAATGACCTTGTTTCGGAGCACTTGTTCTTTCCGGTCTATGATTTCCACAGGTTGCTCCACATAGGTCAAGGCTGGTTGCATGTCCACTTGCTCATACTCCACAATATGCTTAGCATCCGGATTATACTTCCTCAGCATCGAAACATGGAACACATTGTGCACCTGCTGTAGATTCGGGGGCAATGCGAGCTCATAAGCTAGTTCCCCAATCCGTCTCAAGATCTCAAATGGTCCAATGTATCTGGGACTCAGCTTTCCGTTCTTCCCAAATCTCATTAAACCTTTCCAAGGTGACACTTTCAAGAACACTAGGTCCCCTACTTCGTATTCCTTGCCTTTCCGAGCTAAGTCGGCATATTTCTTTTATCGATCCTGGGCTGCTACCAACCGTCCTCTGATTAGATCTACTGCATCTTTAGTTCGTTGGACCACTTCGGGCCCGAGCATCTTTCGCTCTCCAACTTCATCCCAATACAAGGGAGATCGACATTTTCTTCCATAAAGGGCCTCATAAGGTGGCATCCCAATGCTTGAATGATAACTGTTATTGTAGGAGAACTCAATCAATGGCAAGTGATCATCCCAATTTCCTTTGAAGTCTATCGCGCAGACTCTCAACATATCCTCTAGCGTTTGGATGGTCCTCTCACTTTGCCCATCTGTCTGGGGGTGGTAGGCTGTGCTCATGTTCAGCCGGGTCCCTACACATTCTTGAAAACTTCTCCAAAACCTGGAGTTAAATCTAGGATCTCGATCGGATACTATTGCGACTGGGACTCCATGTCGCGCCACTATCTCTTTTAAGTAGATGTCCACTAGTCTGTCGACCGTGTACCTTTCGTTGATCGGGAGAAAGTGAGCTGACTTCGTCAGTCGATCTACAATTACCCATATGGCGTCATGATTAGCCTTGGTCCTTGGTAAACCTACTACGAAATCCATGGCTATGTGTTCCCATTTCCATTCTGGAATCTCTAAGGGATGTAGAAGTCCGCTGGGCTTCTGGTGCTCTGCTTTCACTCGTTGGCATGTCAAGCATCTGCTTACCCATTCTGCTACGTCCTTTTTCATGTTGGGCCACCAGTAATACTCCTTCAAATCCCTATACATTTTGGTGCTACCGGGGTGCACTGAGTATCTTGAGTTGTGTGCCTCATTTAAAATCTCATCCTTGAGTTCCTGAACGTTTGGGATCCATATCCTGTATGTGTACCTCATGATCCCGTCCTTGTCTCTTTCGCACTTAATTTCCTCTCCGGTCATTAGCTCTTTTGGGGAGTTCTTTTCTTCCTCCATCATCCGTTCCTGGCACAGTCTAATCTTTTCTAACAATGGAGGTTGGATTCTAATTTCCATCAACTTTTCTTGGCCCTCTCCAGGTAACTTAACCTCAATTTCCATCTTCTCAAAATCATTCACTAGTTCTTCCTCTAAAGTTATCATCTTGAGCTTTTCTTTCCTACTAAGGGCGTCAGCCACCACATTGGCTTTGCCCGGGTGATAGCGAATTTCACAGTCGTAATCCTTGATTAACTCTAACCATCTCCTCTGGCGCATGTTAAGCTCTTTCTGAGTGAAAATGTACTTGAGGCTCTTATGGTCAGTGTAAATCTCGCATTTTTCCCCATACAGGTAGTGTCTCCAAATCTTTAAAGTGAAGACTATGGCTGCTAGTTCTAGATCATGCGTGGGATATCTGAGCTCATAATCCTTCAATTGCCTAGACGCATACGCTATTACCTTGTCGTGCTGCATAAGCACGCATCCCAGTCCTTTATGCGAAGCATCACTGTAAATCACGAAATCTCCTTTTCCATCAGGTAATGCCAGCACTGGGGCTGTCACCAGCCTCTTCTTTAACTCTTGGAAACTCTTCTCGCATTTCTCGGTCCATTCAAATTTCTCGGTTTTACGGGTAAGTCGAGTTAATGGAGCTGCCATTTTCGCAAAGTCTTGGACAAACCTCCTGTAATATCCGGCCAGTCCGATGAAACTCCTCACCTCAGTTTGAGTAGTTGGCCGTTCCCAGTTTGAAACTGCTTCTATCTTGGAGGTGTCAACCAACACTCCTTCTCTATTGATCACGTGCCCTAAGAATTGTACCTCATTTTTCCAAAACTCACACTTGGAGAACTTGGCATATAACTGCTCCTTCCTGAGTATTTCTAAGGTTATCCTTAAATGTTCAGCGTGTTCTGCCTCTGTCTTTGAGTAGATGAGAATATCATCAATGAAGACTATCACGAATTTGTCCAAGTATTCCTTGAACACTCTATTCATTAGGTCCATGAAGGCTGCTGGGGCATTGGTCAATCCAAATGACATAACTAAGAACTCATAATGTCCATATCTGGTACGGAATGCAGTCTTCGGGATATCTTCAGGTTTGATCTTCAGTTGGTGATATCCTGTTCTCAGATCAATCTTTGAGAAGTATTCAGCGCCTCTTAGCTGGTCAAACAAATCGTCTATCCTGGGCAATGGATACTTATTCTTTATGGTTAGCTTGTTCAATTCTTTGTAGTCAATGCATAACCTCATACTTCCATCATTTTCTTAACAAACAACACTGGTGCGCCCCAAGGCGACACACTGGGCCTTATCATGCCCTTATCCAACAATTCCTGTAATTGTTTAGCTAGCTCCTTCATTTCTACTAGGGCTAATCGGTACGGGGCCTTCGAAACTGGCGCCGTCCCCGGGGCTAACTCGATGGCAAACTCAATTACCCTATCAGGTGGTAGTCCGGGAAGATCTTGTGGGAACACGTCCTCGAACTCATTAACTACTAGAATGTCTTGCAATCTTGGCACTTCCTTCTGAGTGTCTATAACGTAAGCTAAATAAGCCTCGTTCCCTTTTCGTAACAATCTCTTGGTTTGCGCCATGGTCAGAATTTTCTGGGTCTGTCGCATCCCCTTAAACACTATTTCTTTCTTCCCTGGGGTTTTCAACTTAACCTTTTTCCCTTTACAATCTATCCGCGCATCATTGCGAGACAACCAATCCATACCCAAAATGACATCGAATTCCCCTAGCTTAAAAGTAATTAAATCGACATAGAAGGATCATCCTCCTATTTCTAGCTTACAATCGGGGTGAATTTGATTAACCGGTATGATTTCCTGATTAGCTATTTCTACTTGTAAGGAATCTCTTAGTTGCTGGGTTTTAAGTTTCAATTTATGCGCAAAATCTCTAGAAATAAAAGACTTAGTTGCTCCTGAATCAAATAAGACATTTGCACTGACTGAATTGAGAGAAAATGTACCTGCTATCACATATGTGTCCCTCACGGCATCTTGTACTGACATATTAAAAGTCCTAGCAGTTGGTAGCCTATTTGAGGCAACCTTGCTTGCTCCTGATGCTGCTGGTTTGCTCCTTGGGCAATCCTTCCTCATGTGCCCTCGCTGTCCACACTGGAAACAGGTTGTGCTGTTAAGGATGACTGTGGTGCAAGAGGTAGCATAGTGCCCATTTCGCCCACACTTATAACAGTTTATCTGCTTCAGGTTGCACACCCCGGAGTGCCTCTTCCCACAAGTAGCACACAATGGCAATGGAGGTCGAGAAGGGTTGGAACGGGACTTTCTGATTGATGACCACCCTGGCTCACACTTACACTCGCAGATGGTTTAAACCCTACATTCCTCCCAGGTAGGGAAACCGCTCCTCGATTAAACTTGGTTGGGGGTTTTCCTCCAGCGGATCTTCCGCCCATACTAACATGCTTTCTCTTTATCCCCCCTTTCTCTCTCTCTCTCTCTGCATCTGATCACTACCAGCCTCCACAATGGTTGCCTTCTGCACCAAGGTGGCATAATCTGTAATCTCTAAAACCGCCACCCTATTCTGGATCCACTGCTTCAGCCCTTGTTGAAACCTGTTAGCTTTCTTTTCTTCTGTGTCTACAAACTCTGGCACAAATCTCGACAGCTCAGTAAATTTGGCCTCATAGTCAGCCACTGACATATTGTTCTATTTCAATTCCAAAAACTTAAGTTCCATCTGGGTTTTCATGAACTTCGGGAAGTACTTCTCCAGGAATAACTGTTTGAACCTTTCCCAGGCTACGACAGCATTAGTCTCCATGTTCTTCTTGGCTTCCCACCAATAATTCGCCTCTCCCTTTAGTAGGTAAGTAGCAAAAATAGTCTTCTGAGCCTCATTGATACTCAGAATCTCGAAAGATTTTTCCATTTCCTTGATCCAGGCCCTCGCCTTAACGGGATCAGCCGATCCGTGGAACTCTGGGGGCTTAAGGGACTTAAAGGCCCTAAAGGAAATTGCCACTGAAGTGTTGTTGCCTGGTGGTGGTTGGGGGTATTGGTTCAAATTCTGCCTAAGTAGATCAATAAACTGGCCCATGGGGTTTCCGCCCTGGTTCTCCCCTTCCTGTTCTACTTCAGTTTCTCCACCCTCGATTTCCCCCTCAAATTCTTCAGAGTACAGGGGTTCATCCTCTGCTCCATACTGGGAATCTTCTTGCTCATTATAATCCTGATCTTGTTCTTCACTACTTTCATGGTTTTCCTCGTGTTGGTTGTGACTCTCTTGGTCAGTAGATTCTCGGGGGTTAGCCCTAGTGCCCATTCGTCATGGAGGCATTTTACTGAAAATTTAGAAAATTATACATTAGGTTCACTTACCTGTTTTAAAGGATTTTTCCTTGCATAATTCTTTACATGATTTGGTTTAAGATCCCACAGTTTTATATCTCATGGCAACTTAACCAAAAAGTAGTACATATGCTAATAAACTCGTGATCATATCCCAAAAAAATTGAAATAACTGAAAGGGAAACAAATATATACCAGGTACCGAAAAGGTACAACATCCGAGTTACAACGATAGATTAAAGTACAGCCATCCTAACAATAACAACAAGTCAAAAGTGAAATACGCTGTTTATCTGTCTAGTCCGCAAAAAGGGAAAACAAGTACAAGAAAACCATCCCTACAAAAGCCGGCACTACTACGTCCGTACATGACTAGACAAATAGACCACTGCATCACTACATCTGAAATCAGCCGCCATGGCGATACGGAAAATCTCCTCAGCCTCTGCTCTGTCTACCCTACCATGCCCATCAGTAGGCAACTGTCGCACCCTCACCCGAGCCCTCAGCTCGATGCGGGTCACAGCCCTATACCCAACCCTGTCACTGATAGTCCTCCTGCCCTGCAACCTCATCCGGGCGGCTCTCTCTGCTGCTAACTCCCTCCTAGACTCTGCCAACCTGGCATCTGCCACAGAAAACTCTCTATAAAGCCCGTTCACAATCAAGTTGTGAACACATACTGGGACTCCTCCTATCGGGGCATGAGGTGGGGTGGATGGCTCAGCTGGAGCGGCAATCTCTGTCTGCTGGGGCTCTGGGGTAAGCTCCTCAAACTCATCGGGGTATGGGCTCACAGGTAGTGGTTGTGGGGTAGGGGCTCTCTCAACAGGGAGGGGTGGCACTCGTAGTCCGGAACTCCCTAATGCATCCTCCACTGGCTCAACCTCATCCACAGCCTGTCCAACAATAGCAGCCATGACCTGCTCAGTGGTCATATCAGTATCCTCCTCCATAGTCCTAATCTCAGATACAACCCAATAATCCTCATCCTCAGCAACTAACTCAGCATCCTGTCCTGTCTGGATCCCCTCCGGGTCCTCCTCCCCCTCAGTCTCAACAACATCTGTGTCAGCGTCAACCTGGACCCTACCTCCTCAGGGTCCTCCTCCTCAGACTCGATCACATCAGTATCAGCATCAACCTGGACCTCCTCAGTGTCCTCCTCCTCAGGCTCAGTATCCTCCTCAGGCAAGTGCTCATAGCATGGGTCCCTAGTCCGGAACATGTCCTCATCATGTTGTCTCGCAGCTGCCTCCTGGGCCGATATGTCGCTCGCCTACACAAGACGAACTATGTTACTATCATGATACTTAAAAAGTTCCCGTAAGGTTTTTAGGTAAACCTGGCAAGGGTTCTTATTATATTATTGAATTTATTATTATATAACGTCGTATCATCTCTTGGGATATATAACTCTCGCTCTGATACCATCTCTGTAACACCCCCAGATCCGGGGTCAGGGATCTGGTGGTTACGGTCTTACATCCATTCATAATACTTGACTTGAGTCCACAATAAAATAAATCACATGCTGTGACTCCACAATAATTTCCACTCACACACACAACAGTTATAGTCCCAGAGATGAAATTGAAATAAGTCTTACATTAAAGGGTTACGAATAAAAGTTATTACAATCCCAAAAGGATAACATCATAAGTTTAAAAGTTTTGCCGTTACTTACATTAATTATACACATAGTTAAACAGGAAACAAAAGCTGTCTAACTAAGCTACCTCAGCAATGGCGGCTAGCATCTCAGCGGGGAGTCCGGTGGGTCGGGTAACCTGCTTGCGCCGAGTGCGCCTGACGCGAGCCATCTGTCCTAGCTGTTGTTGTGACATAATGTGAACAAAGCAAGGGTGAGCGAAAGCCCACCAACAATAATATAACTGAACAGTGATACATATATACAGCAGTTCAAAATATCCGTTGAAATCATATGCCATGCATTAATGAAGTTATTGCCAGTATAATATAAAGGATGAAGTTACCAGGTAACTCAAAGTATTTGTTTGTAGAAATATCTACTACATCAAAAGTAAGCGAGATATTCTCATTGTTATTAAAAAGAGGAATTTGCATGAAAAGATTGCGATTCCATTTATGTACACTTTGCCGGCTCTACCAACAGTAATCATGTTGCAGGAAATAAATAAGTTTGGATGATGAACCAATGGTGGAGTATTCACCGCGCCCGCTGTTCCAATCTTGATGATCAGTCGAGATCGTACAGCTCAATTTAGATTTACTACCGGTAGAAGGAAGAACTGACGGCTTTACTTGTCTACCGCCTTACTAGCTCTCCCCGGCCAACGGTTGGGCCAAAGGGGATGGACCGGCGCTACTCGGCCTCTTACACGACTCCTAGTTCAAATAGAATTCATGATTCTGAATGTAACGTTCGTCCCCCTTTCCCCAAGTATAATACTTGTTGATAAGACTCTACAAGGTAGTCGTATCTAGTTGGAAAGGAAAATTCACCAATAACTTCCAAGCTGTGGCTTGGTATCGAATATCAACTTGTTCCAACAATCTTACCCCTCGAAAGATGAGAAGGTAAACAACGACTTAATAAGTCAACAGCACCCGAGTTGCGAGTGAAGAGAATACTTTATGACCGGGAAGTCGACAAGATAAATAACATTTTCCAAGTAAGGTTCCCTTATTATTAGAGAGGTAGACTCAAAGAAGAATGATGTCTGAGAACCTTTCTTGATATAAGATTAATAATAATATGACTCCGAGATATTTTCTGTAATAATCGAAGAAGATAAACCTTATTGAGGTTATTCTAAGTATGGAATAAATATTCAGAGAATATTTATTGAATTAAAAATATTTAAAGAATATTTAGGAATATGAAAGAAAACCTTTAATCAGAGTATTTTTCAAAATAATCCCTGAAGAAATATCAGGAGAATATTTATTGAATAAATAAATATTTAAATGAATATTCAAAATAATATTCATTAATTAATAAGACCTAAAAGGAATATTTAAGACAATATTCATAATTAATTAGGAATTTAAATGAATATTCAAAAAGTAATATTCATTTAATGAATAATATTCTAAATGAATATCAAGTAATATTCATTTAGTAATCCAAGCCTTACAGGAATATTCTAGATAATATTCGATAAATAAATCAGGCTTCAGATGAATATTTAAAATAATATTCATCAAGTAATTAATATCTTAAATGAATTTTCAAAAGTAATATTTATTTAATAAAATAATATTCCAAATGAATATCCAAATAATATTCATTTAGTAGTCTCATCTTTAGAAGAATATTCGAAGTAATAATCGATAATCAATTCGACTCTGAATAAATATTGAAAAATATTATTCGTCGAATGGTTACGTTCAAATAATTATTTGAAGTAAGGATCGTTAAATAAATAATCTCGAACGAATATTCAAATATATTTGTCGCCCAAATAATAGAAAATATTTACTTAAATATTTTCCTCCGAGGTAATCTCGATATATCAAGAAATATTGACTCCCGGTCTATATTTGATGAAAAAGATGGATACGCCCTTCTATGAGGGCCTTACAATAACTAGCTTATAATTGATACGTTAGCTATCTAATTTATAAGCCAATAAACAATCAGGGAACAAGCATAACGATATAACTTGAAAGTAGGCATGCATGCTATGGCATATGTATAACAGAAAACATATATATATATATATATATATATATATATATATATATATACTTAATCACAACAACATCTTAAAAGAAGGGAATTGAAACTTGCCTGGTAGTCGAGTACGGTAAGGGGTAGTGGTAGCGGGTCCCGGTTCAGCTTGGTGATCTATAAATAGCCAAGGCATTCGGGATTAATCATTTAACATCTTAAAAGTTAAGTTATACTTAAATCGAAACACGTTCTCGAGTTATCTCGTTATACCCCTTTTAGTGGATTCATTTTATCATTGATCCGACCCGACATTCGTTCGTTAATACGACATGTCACTGTACTTACACTTGGGACATACTTAAGTCATACAAGTTCTAAGGTCGATCGTTACGAACCAATATTATGCTCCGAGTTTTATCGCCCGTTTTCTAAGTGTTTTACCGAAGTTATAAAAGAGTCATCTTTTAGGGGTTCATTCGCGTTTAACCTCGACTCGAACATTTTTAATAAATCGAAAAATGATCCTTTTGACATACGGTTTTCTTTCACACCTTCCTTTTTACCTCTAGTATTTATTTACCAAGATTCGCCATGACGTTACATAGTTTACGATGGTTCAATTTTAGTTACGAACTTTCGTTTACGGATTCGAACTACTTTTAGTAAATTGGTCATAAATCCTTAACCGTAAGTCTGTTTCACGTGATCTTTATATCAAAACGAAGCTTAGAACATTACCTATCCTATCATGGCAGATAAAGTTTCTGGACAGTAGGGTTTTGACATGGAAAATGGCATACAAAACATGGTATTGTAAAATCGGACATTATAACGGCTGTAAATCGAATATATACCAATTTCAAATCTTCCCATAAACATGGTATCCATTCCAAACAACATATACATGATTCATATACATGAACTGATGCCAAGCAATGCCTTTCCGTTCATCTAACTATTTTCATCACTTATCCATGATCCATACATAATCATGCTTATAATCTTAACATAACCATAACTAAGCTGTATCTATCATAAACATACTTAAATCTCAAACAAGGGTTAGGGTTTCAAGAGCTTTATACCTTCCTTAGATAGTGATATAGCCTTACTAAGCCTTGTATGGTCCTTAGGAGTGATTAAGCTTGCTAGATCAACCATGAAAAATCAAGAAAACAAAGTTAGTACATGATGAACACTATTCATGCTCCTCTTCCTTGATTTTTTTGAAAATGGAAAAGGATGAGTTTGAAGCTAAGATTTTGAGGAGATAAGTTTTATGAAATGTAAGACTCACCTTAATTATTACAAGATCAAACAATGGTGGGAACACTACAAGAAAACAGTTAATAGACATCACCCCTTTAACATCGGTTGCGTTTTTGACCGATGTTAAAGGTCTGTTTTACATCGGTTTTACTATAACTGATGTTAAAGTACGTTTTAGACATCATTTGTACTTTAAACCGATGTCTTAACTACTTTTTAAAAAAACAAAAAAACACGCGGATACTTTTTAGACATCAGTTGTACTTTAAACCGATGTCTTAACTACTTTTTAAAAAAACAAAAAAACACGCGGATACTTTTTTCCCTCTAATAATGTAAATTTTAGCCCGCTTTTGCCTTAGAAACATTCCCGCCGCCCAGCAAATTTCATTTCCCTCTCCTCACTATCAAAAACACTGAAACCTCAGTCCCTCACTCACTCAAATCTCACTCACTATCCCCCAAATTTGAAGAACCCTAGATTAAAACCCTAGATTACAAACCCCCAAATTAAAACCCTAGATTTCAAAACCCCCATTTCGAATCCAATTAGGTCGAACCCTACCTTTCGATTTCTGTTAATTGGTGCTCTTGGAGGCTATTAATTAGGTTGAATCTGTTGTAAGTAAGTATTTTCGATTTCGATTAGTAAGTATTTCGATTTTTTTTTCAATTAGTAAGTATTGGATTTCGATTTTTGTTTGAAAAATCAAAGTTTGGTTTTTAATTTAAGTTTTTTTAGCAGATTGATTGATTCTTAAGCTTGGGTCATCTCCAAAGTAAGTGATTTTTCAGATCTATTGTTATAGATGTATGCATGTCTATTTTTCTTGTAATTTTTGTTTGTGTATCTTTGTAAATGTAATGTCTGCGCTGCTTCTTGTTGTATGTAGGGCTCTATTTGGGTCATCTCCAAAGTAAGCTTGGCTGCTGTTTGTTTGGGCTCAGTTTTTGTTCTTTGTAAGTCTCTAATTCTGTTTCTCACTTTGCATGTGAATCTTTGTGAACTTATTTGTTGTTTGATAACTTATTTGTGAACTTCTTTTGCTTAGTTTGGTTGTTTGATAATTTGCTTAGTGTTTTTGAATATATATATTAGTAGTGCACCTGCTTATACTTGAATATAGGTAGTTTTTTTGTGGTTTGGTTATCCACATATATATTGAACATTGCTTTCCGATTCCGATTAGTGGTTGCGGTGTGTCTAGCTAGTCTTTGTAATTTGTGTATTTGTTTTATAAATGATAATTGTGAACGTTTGGGATTTTGCATACTTGTTTGATAACTGATAATTAAATGCAATTTATATGGAGTTTATTTTAAGTGACATTGTTTTATTAGTCTACTTTTTTGGTTCTGCTTTTGAACACATATAAAAAGGTGCTCTGTTTGTACCTCTGTTTTTCAAGCTTAATTAACCTCATTTTACTTGTTTGATGCACCTAGTGAACACATGTATGGGTTTTGTGAAAGACACAGTTCCTAATTAAAAAGGAACATAATTACATAATTTATATAAGATGTATAACTAGTGAATAATATTAATTAAATAGATATATATACAATAAAAGTTTCTTTGTCAAAATATGCAATGAACTATAGTTATACAACAGTTGTAATATCAAAGTACACAAAATAAGCCTTAATTAGAATAATTTAACGTACTATTTCAATTTAAATGGATATATTTATATATATATATATATATATACATATATATATAAATAAATTATTACTAAGTTGTCTATTTATATAAATTCCTGAAGAACATAATATGCGACAGAAATGAACATAATGTGAGAGATATTTAGGGAACTCGTGTGTGCACTTATAAAATTTTCTGCCATTTGATATCGAAAATTGTAGGTAGGCTATAACTGTTGCAAAATATGGATAAGTCGTGGATTTCAGCGAATAGAGAAACATTAGAATATGAAGTTGGTGTTGAGAAGTTCTTGATGTATGCCGAACAAAATTGCGAAGATCCTAAGAAAATACCTTGTCCTTGTGCACGATGCGTTAATTTCAAGAAATTTTCAACAAAAATAATTAGAGGACATTTGTATGAAAAAGGTTTTAGTTTGGGGTACACCAATTGGATTTGGCATGGGGAGAAGACTACTAGAGGGGATAGTAAATTACCGACTTCCTTTTCTGCTTCTTCCGTCTCTTCTGCTTCCGCCTCTTCTTCAGAAAAGCATATTCCTGATGCTGAATCGGAAATGCCTAATGTTTGTGAAGCAGCCTATGAGGATTTAGACAAAGAAACATATGACTTCAAGAGGTTCGTGGAGGATGCTGAACAACCTCTGTATGAGGGCAGTGATTCCACTAAACTAGATTCAATGCTAAAACTGCATAACTGGAAAGCGAGATTTGGTATTAGCGATAGTGCTTTTACCGAATTACTTAGTTCTGTTGGGTCCTTACTTCCTAAAGATAATGTCTTGCCGGTTACTTCTTACGAAGCAAAGAAAACCCTATCTAACTTGGGCCTCGAATATACAAAAATCCATGCTTGCCCCAACGAATGCATTCTGTATTGGGGTATAAATGTCGATGCTACCGAGTGCCCCAAGTGTCGTGCATCTCGATGGAAGAAAGGGAAGGATGGTAAACCGAGGATTGACATTCCGGCCAAAGTTATGTGGTATTTCCCAATCATTCCCAGATTTAAACGACTGTTTAAATCTGCCTCTACCGCGAAATTGATGACTTGGCATGCTGAGCAAAGAGTTGAAGATGGACTAATGCGCCATCCAGCCGACTCCCCTTCATGGCGGAATGTTGATTACCTTTGGCCAGACTTTGGTAGTGAGCCAAGAAACATACGCTTAGCTTTGGCGGCGGATGGTATAAACCCGCATAACAATGGCCTAAACAATAGGTATTCTTGCTGGCCAGTAGTACTAACTACCTATAATCTTCCTCCATGGTTATGCATGAAAAGGAAGTTTATGATGTTAACAATTTTAGTCTCTGGTCCACATGAACCGGGTAATAACATTGACGTGTTCTTACAACCGTTGATTGAAGATTTGAAAAAACTTTGGCAAGAAGGTGAACCAAATGTTTACGATGCCTACACCAAGTCTTTTTTTACTCTAAGGGCAATATTGATGTGGACAATAAATGACTTTCCAGCATACGGAAATCTATCAGGTTGTGTAAATCAAGGTTATATGGCTTGTCCTTTATGTGGTGAGGATACGGTGGCTAAATATTTACCTCATAGCAGAAAAATGTGCTTTCAAGGTCATCATCGTTATTTGCCTCGACATCACCCTTATAGAAAGAAGAAGGCAGCTTTTAATGGTGAACAAGAGTTCGGTGAGAAAGAAGAACCCCTTTCTGGAGAAGAGGTGTTAAGGCGGCAGGAGCGCATTGTTTTTTCTTTTGGAAATGAAGCAAAGAAGTCCAAGAATGTGGACTGTCCTTGGAAGAAAAAGTCAATATTTTTTGAGTTAGAATATTGGAAATATCATCATGTTCGTCATTGTCTCGATGTGATGCATGTTGAGAAAAACGTGTGCGATAATCTGATCGGGACTTTACTAAATATAAAATATAAGTCCAAAGATAGTGAGGCTTCCCGTAATGATATGATTGCAATGGGTGTTAGGACAGATTTGGCTCCACAAAAAGTAGGAAAAAGAACGTACTTGCCCCCTGCAGCTTACACTCTTTCAAAGGCAGAAAAAAGAAAAATGTTGTCATCACTTGCATCGATGAAACTTCCATACGGACATTCATCGAACATAAAAAATTGTGTATCTTTGCCAGATTTGAAGTTGTTTGGGCTCAAGTCCCATGACTGTCACATACTTCTTCAACAGCTACTTCCAGTTTCAATTCGATCTATTCTTCCAAGACATGTGAGGGTTAGCATAATCAGATTATGTTTCTTTTTCAACTCTTTGTGCAACAAAGCCGTCGATGTATCAAAGTTGGATAAAATGCAAGCAGATGTGGTGTTGACCTTGTGTGAGCTGGAAAAGATATTTCCTCCGTCGTTTTTCGATGTAATGATACATCTCACGGTCCACTTGGTTAGAGAATTGCGTTTGTGTGGACCTGTT
Organism: Saposhnikovia divaricata; assembly: GCA_036435485.1. NCBI lineage: Eukaryota > Viridiplantae > Streptophyta > Magnoliopsida > Apiales > Apiaceae > Saposhnikovia > Saposhnikovia divaricata. The sequence goes on along the minus strand of CM071594.1, from coordinate 126,646,896 downwards.
TTTTATAGATGGATGTATCCATTTGAACGCTTCAATAAAGTGTTAAAAAGTTATGTACGGAACCGCTGTTATCCGGAAGGTTGTATAGCTGAGAGTTATTTGGGAGAAGAATCTATGGAATTCTGTACGGAGTTTATTCAGAAGAGTTGTACAACTGCCGGCCTTCCAAAGGAGAAGGACAGGCTCTCTGGCCCCTTATCCGCTGCAATAATGAAGTCGGTGGAAGAAAAAGAACGTGATGAGGCGCATCTACATGTTCTACAAAAAAACGCTGAAGTGTATCCGTATATTATGTAAGTTAGATTTTTTTCCCCATTTTTTTTCAGTAAGATTTTCTTTTAGTCAATAATTTATTTATATATTAATTTTGCAAGGATGCATAAGGAATATCTTGAAGGAATGTATCGAGGGAAAAAAAAGTCGGCACAGTGGCTGATTGGAGAACACAATCGGCTATTTGCTGATTGGTTTAGAAAAAAAGGTAGTAAAATGATCGAGGATCAAGAAGAGGTTTCAGAAACAATAAGATGGTTGGCAGGCAAACCGTCATTTTCAGTTTTCACTTATGAAGGTTTTCTAGTTGATGGCGTTCGCTACTTGACAAAGCACAGAGATGATGTAAGGGTTGTCCAAAATAGTGGCGTCTCTTTACTTGCAAGGACAGTCCAAGTCTCTAGTTCGAAGGATTTAAATCCCGTGGAAACTGAAATGACATTTTATGGCATAATTGAAGAAATATGGGAGTTGGATTACTATGCGTTCAAAGCCCCATTGTTCTTGTGTAAATGGGCTGACAGTGATAGAGGTGTAAAGGTCGATGATATTGGCTTCACACTTGTCGACCTTAGTCGACAAGGCCACAAGAATGATAAATACGTCTCTGTTGAACAAGTCAAGCAAGTTTTCTATGTTGAAGATCCGGTTGATCCTACCTGGTCAGTTGTACTAACTTCAACATGTCGAGACTATCACGAGATTTACAACGACGATGATTTAGGAGACACTATAATGGAAAATCCTCCATTCTGCTCTAAAATCCCAACAGTCGATGTTTCTCCTGATAGAGATGATGATCCTAGTCTTGGAAATCAAAGATCGAATGTTGAGGGAATTTGGATTAAAAAGTGATTTGTTCTATGTAACATTATATTTTATGTTGTCCCACTCTTTGTCTACTGTGTAATTTAAATTTGAATTTTGGTATTATTTGTGCTAGCTTCCAGGAAATTTTCTTTAATATTAAGGATGCATGTTTCTAGGTTTTAATTTCTTTTTTTAATGCAATATTTTACTGTGAATTATGATCTGCAATAATATACGGTGAATTTCGTTTATGCATTTATATTTTAATTTACTGTGAATTTTGATCTGCACTATTATGCTACAGATTTACTGTGTGTTATAATTATGCATTTATATTTTAATTTACTGTTTTCTTTTATCTGCAATTATTTACTGTGAATTTTTTACTTAAGCACTTACATTTCAGGAATTTGCAGAAAGTAAAAGGAGTTACAAGGAATGGCAAGGAAGCAGAAGAAATGCAAAAAACAATCGGGAAAGGAAATTAAGAGGCATGCAGATGGTGCAGATCCTCCCATCATAAACAATGAAGAAAAGCAGCAGGTGGAGGATGATGGAAAGCAGGTGGAGGATGATGGAAAGCAGGTGGAGGATGATGGAAAGCAGGTGGAGGATGATGGAAAACAGGTGGAGGAGAAAGCATTGAAAGGTCAAGGAGAAAACTCAAAAAACTCTAAAAACTCTACAAAAGCTGCCTCCCCCACCCCCGTAGACTCAAACACGGGCACAGTTACTAGTACTGAATCTGCAAAAAAGAGATCAGTGCGAGGTGTTTCTGCAATGCACAAAGTTGCCACTAAGAAAGCACAAGGGAAGAAGTTTAAAATCAGGTACAATCGTAGTGGTGTTCCTATTGGAGATACTAGATGCACGTTGCAGTCCTATGTAGGCATGCTAGCCAGGACAATGGCACCGATCGATATACCATCATGGCCAAAAGTGGATGATGATTTAAAAGCAAAAATATGGAGTGATGTTCAGGTAGAATCAAAATTTGTTTTTATTTTTGAATTATAGCATATGACCATTTAAAAATGTTAGAAATGGTAGAATAATTGATTTTCCTCTGTTTTTCCTTCAGGGTACGTTCACAGTGGAACCGGAAAGTGAGCATTATATTTTGATGTCTGCTGGTGCAAAGTGGAGACAGTTCAAGTCCATGTTAACATCTGATTATGTGATGCCTTTTATTGGTCAAAAGAAAAAGTTAGCGAAGCCCCCGAGGAAGTATGCTTATGTTGGTAAGGAGGCATGGAAAAGATTTGTTGCAATCAGGAGCACCGATGATTGGAAGGTATGCGTTATAGGGCAGTAATATATGAAGTATTATGCAGGAACCTTGAATAATTCTATATAAGCATACTGATTCAAAGAATTAATTTTATGTAGACACTTAATAAAGAGCAAAGTGAGAGGGTGAGTCAGCGAAAATATCCCCACAAGATGTCGAGGAAAGGATATGTTGGTGTGCAAGAGGAAGAAGTATGCATTTATAGAAAAATTTAATAAATTTTTTTTCAAGAATTTTTATTTGTTAAGTGCCTGGTGATAATTTTTTTGTTGAATTCCGTTTGGCAGGAGGCGGCGGGACGGATGGATCCCGAGGAAGATCCTGATCGGGCAATTTTATGGAAAATTGGTCGTTTGAAAGATAATGAAAATCCTGATGAAGAATTGGCTGAGATATATGGCAGAATTGTAAGTTTTTTTTCCTTTTTTACTTTATTATTTCACATCGAATTTAAGAGCAGTCCATAATTTGAGTCATGCGTTAACAGGATGATTTGCTCGAAAAGAAGCTTACGGGTGATTTTGTTCCTAGCGGAATGAGTGATGTGCTGAGTGCTGCATTGCAAACACCTGAGCATTCAGGTAGGGTAAGGGGAGTTGGAAGCTTCATAAGTCCATCAAAATACTTCAACATACCAAAAAAGAGAAAGAACCAAAGTTCCAAAGCTGAAATAGAGACAAAGGATGAGCTTGAAAAAACAAAGGCTGAGCTTGAAAGAACAAAGAATGAATTTTCATCGCAGATTAACGAGCTGAAAGCAATGATGGCCAGTCTTCAATCACCAAATTTGTCTGACAAGGAAAGTTGTCCAGTAGAACAACTTGATGAATTGATGGCCAACAATGAGGATGATGATATTTTTATTGCACCTGATCCCGTACGCCCCCCTTCTCCACCTGGAAACAAGGTAAAACAATTACGCGCACACACACACAGATATATAAATACAAGTCAAGGTTTTAATGGGATATGGTTTGTGATGACGGATACTTACAATTTAACGCATATATCTAGGGTCCAAGAAAATGTGAGCTGGCAGTTGATAACATAGACAATAAGGTAGCTTTTGGTAGGGTAGTACCTGAAGGTGATGCAGGTAAGTCGGTACATGGAATGCCTCTACAACCGGGACATGTTCGTGTCTCGGTGGATGGAGTCATCAAGGGAGATGCCTTGGTTCCGGTGCCCGTAGTTGGTGAAATTGAGACCGTCCGCCAAGCTGTTGGGTCTTATTTATCGTGGCCTCGGGACATGATCTCCTTCACCCCCACAATAGCTAAGGCATGTAGAGTTAATTAACAGTTGACTTGAATAATATGTAGATGAACTTGCATAATAAGAATTGTATTTAGATATCATTTTTTTGTTTATTTGCAGAAAAGGAAAAATGAAGTTCAGTCAACAAAGAAGCCAAAAAATGAATTAGACAGGCTGCATGACATGTTTGCAAGTGTGAATCCCGATAAAAAAGTTCCTCATCGCTTTAAGTTGTTGTACAAACATGCTATTACCTTTATGAAAGAAAGAGGAGATTCCATTCAGATTGAATGTGAGGAAAAGGTGTTTGGAGTGGCAAAAATTATATACGTGTTGCATGAGAATGTAATTGATTTGTTGAAGTTTGGAATGATTGGCGGGCCCGTTATATCAAGTTACATGACGTAATTTTTTCCACCTTTTCTTCAAAATTTTGTCTCAAATTTTTCTTATTTTAATACGAATATTTACGGCAGATTGTTTATATTTAATCTGTAGGTATTTGTCTACTGTGGTTGATGAGAGGAATTTGGATATGTTTGCGTTTGCTGATCCTGGAGCCACTTTCAAGTTGAATGATGATTTTGAAGCTTACATTGTTCGTAGGCTAATGGCTGCACCTTCTCGGATATTATTCTTGCCTCATAATGAATAGTAAGCCTATCTAGTGTTTATAGTATTTAGCCAGAAAAAGAAAAGTCTACTGTTAGTTTATAGTATATACAGTTAAGACTAATATTTGTGGTAGTTGTAACTTTATATAATTATTTTAAAATCTAACAACTGATTATTTTATCATAAAAACAGCTTTCATTGGATTTTGATATTGATTTGGGAATCTGAAATTTTCATTCTCAATCCATTGCATTCCAACAAGTTTGAAGTGCTAGAAGCAGCGTTAGTACGGTAATACTTTTTTACCCCCTGATTAAGTCATGGATTTCTCGGGTTTAATACTATTCTTAAATAATACTCTTCGACAGAGCTGTCCGATCTTACAATGCTCAAACCGGACGTGTAAACAAAAATCCTAAAGTTAAAAATCTTCTGGTTAGTATTCTGCATATGCACTTTAACTTAGGTTATTTATAGTTTATTTCAATAATTTGGTTGCACAGATCGATAATTTGGTTATTATTGGATTATGGATCCCCTAAACAACCCGGTGGGACTGAATGTGGGTATGTAGTCATGCGCTACATGAAGGACATAATTGAAGACAAGGAAATGGAATTTATAACCAAGGTGTGTGGTTTAATTTGTGTAATTTAACAGAAGTTTTTTATGAGTTGCGAGAATTCCGTCCTGCAGCTAGGCATGAGTTGAGTGTTGATATTGTTTATGAAAGCAAACGATTAGTTGACGAGGCCAAGTTGATGGTCCTTGAATTTGGTGGCAAAATACAGGATTGACATACTTGAGAAACTAAAAACAATCAGTCGAATTATATGTGTAGTAGATGTAGGATACTATTTTTGGGTTGGCCAGTAAGCCTATAGGCAGGTAGTTGAAGTAAACATGTATAACTAGAGTCTTAGACAACGGAAGTTGGTTGGTTATCACTAAAATCTTTATTGTTCAGAGGTTCTGTTGGTAGCCGAACTTTAGTACTGTATCTTGCTGTGTGGGAGATTGTCAACTGTGTATTTTGATTTGGGATATATATAATTATCTTATCTTTCTTATTCATGTTATGATACATAAAATATCAAATTTCAGGAGGAAATGAGAAAAGGTAAAAAAGTGCATTATACATGTAGTTATAGAATTTAACAAATTCTTATTTTCCACGTCTCCCTATCATGTAGTTATAGAATTTCTTGGTTTTGGTCAACGCACATGCACAAATTTTATGATGTTCTACTCTGTTTAATATTCACAGTGGGCTTTGAAGAATCGGAAGAGTTGTTACACAGAGGAGGATCTTGACGTCGTTCGTTGTGAGGCACTTGATTATATCCAGGGATTTGTGTAATCATCGACGACCAAGTACTGAATGGCTTTCAAGCCTTAGTCTGCTGCTAATATTTTGTTAAGTTTTCTAGTACTGTTAAGTTGTCTAGCTAGTACTGTTATAAGTTGTTCTCTTCTGTCTTGACTTGTTCGATCTAGGATGCTTATATGCATGGTGAATATTGTGGATGGATCAGTTTGTTATATTGTGGATGGAGTTGTTAATTATTAATGAATTATGCTTTTTGGGTAAATGTTTTGTATTGCTATTGGGTGAATGTTTTGTATTGCTAAGTTTGGTGAATGTTTTGTATACGAAACAAGCTTGGTGCCGTTCTAATTATGAACGTGCAATGGTGATTTTGATTTTGAATGGTAAATTTTTGGGCACCATAATTATGCAAATAACATCAATTTTAGTCTTTAAGACATCACCTAAAAACTGTTGTCTATTATTTTGGAAATTTTTGGGACATATTTTACATCGGTTAAAAACCGATGTAGTATACATTGGGAGCTATTTTACATCGGTTCAAAACCGATGTAGTATACAGTTTATTCTGGCAATTTTGGGAGGTATTTTACATCGGTTAAAAACCGATGTAGTATACAGTTTACAACATCGGTTAAAAACCGATGTAGTATACAATTTATTCTGGCAATTTTGGGAGGTATTTTACATCGGTTAAAAACCGATGTAGTATACAGTTTACAACATCGGTTAAAAACCGATGTAGTATACAATTTATTCTAGCAATTTTGGGAGGTATTTTACATCGGTTAAAAACCGATGTAGTATACAGTTTACAACATCGGTTCTATGTTGAAAACTGATGTTGTTGATTTGTATTTACATCGGTTACAGACCGATGTAATAAGTCCTTTTTAACATCGGCCCAGAACCGATGTAAAAAACATGGACTTTTAACAACACCCACCTAGACATCGGTTTTGAAAAGCTTTTACATCGGCCCAGAACCGATGTTGTACTCACCTTAATTATTACAAGATCAAACAATGGTGGGAAGTTGGATTTTTGTTTTTGAATTAGAGCATAGGCCGAATGGTTTGTTCATGGGGGGGAGAGTTTGCTTGGTTTCTTTTGGATAATCTTGCATAAAGTGACTTTGTGTGAGATAATATCTCATCTAAGATGTGTTAGTGGAAGGTGAGGTCATGGATGATGGTTTTTGTAGGACATGTGTTGCATTTTGCATGGTTGAAGGCTAACTAGCTAGTTGGTCTTGCTAAGTACTTGTTCAAACCCTAACATGCTAGTTACTCTTGCCCACTTGGTTACTAGATATTTATTCTAGTAGCTTGCACATGACTCTTGCTTCCTCTGCTTGTTTCTGTGTCCGGTTATTTCCCGTTTCGATTGATCGTTCGTAGGAATATTTCACGGATTTCTAATTAGGGTTTACTGGGAATCCTTTTTAATATTAATACTATCATTCTTCATCTTTCATTCTAACTTTCCAATTTATATTCCTTAAATCCATTCGTTAAATACTTAAGGGTATCAGTGTCCAGGGAACTCTCGGGGAAAATAAAAGTGCGGTTTTTCAGAATCCGACAGCTTTTACATACACTTATTTTCCCCCTGGATCACTAATACGAACTCGGAAATCCGTTCCGAATACTTCTATATAGTGTCGTCTCATATTATTCTATACTCCCACCAAAACACTATTCATTCTTTATTCTTTACTTGTTCTCTTAGGGTTGTACAATTGTCCGTATTCTCTTTCGATCGTTCCTTAACCTTTTTACGGAACTACTGGATTAATCGTTATCGATCTGGATGACATGAGAATATTCTCCTGCTTGAAATTGCCATATCTTATTCCATTAGAAGATAGATTATTCTTACCTATGTTGTCACCCTTTAGCATTCTTCAAAACATAGAAATAATAAAGTCGAATTCCATTCATTCTTTCCAAATATCAATTATTACATTGTAGCCGTAACCACTATTCATTCTTACATCATTAAATACATAAAATTTTAATTCCACCCAAAATCTGGGTTTTTACAGCGGAAGTTGAGATATCTAAACGAAAGACAATGCAAGTGTTGCTCTAAAATTGAAGTAAAACATTAAGAACAAAACTGTGCTACCAACCTGTTCTGGTACTCTAGTGACTGGTGGAGCTGTCTGAAACTCTGTGCTGGGTGTGTGAGTTAATCTAGAAATCTGTTCAAGGAGAAGATTCCTACAGTGGCAGCATTGTGTTAGAGATACATAATTACCTTACTAAATGATAAATCCAACATTACTTTCAATTTTAAACAAATTAACAGAAACTCCTCATCACTAAATCATATTCCTAGCGTACAAGCATATGAAGGCAGAGCACCTGTAGAAGAACAATAAACCAAATAAGCAATACAATAATCCTATTCTTCAATTAGTAGTAGCAACTCAATTCATAGAACAACTAATCCAAGAAAATTCAACTCCACCACTAAGATATACTCAACAAGATTCAGTCTTTCTTTATTCAAAAAAAATAAGATTCAGTCTTTCTACTGGACTAACCCATTTCATAACTTTATAAATCAATCCAAAAAATCCTAATTAAAATCGCCAATCGCAAACCCTAAAAAATTCAAGAAAACTAAACCCAGAGAACAAATCAACTAAACTCACAAATTATCAACAACCCACTTAAATTCACACATAAATAAACAACCCCAACAAGAAAAAAAACCCAAATTTTTCTCACCTCCATATTACGAAGATACTCATATATATCAGAAACATACACAACACACATCTGCGGGTCACCCAATTCCCCATCAACATCAAAACCCGACCCGGATTTCTCCTCAGTGACAACCTTCTTCACAGCTTTCTTCCCTCTCTTCTTAACCCCACCCTCCAATGTTTGTTGATGAGTTTGTATTTGTATAGGCGAGTTTGTGTTTTGAGGAAGATAATGAGAAAGAGAGAGGCTCGAGAGAGAGTCGTGAGAGAGAGGTAGAGAAGAGAGAGTATTGAGAGAAGAGAGAGTATTAGACATCGGTTTGGTTATTTCTGATGTTATAGAGACTTTTAACATCATTGGCTTTTCTAACCGTTATCTAATGTGTGATGTCTATTAACAGATTTCTAGTAGTGATACATCACACACAGATCTTTAAAGCATCACGATACTAAAGCTCCACAAATAAATCCGTTAGAATCCCATGACAACAATTAGTTTATGATCGAACCATTCATCACAATGGGATCTGATGAAAACATGAAAGTAAACAAAGTATTAACGATTACAAATAAACTAGAGTAAGAGTTTAAGAAAATAAATTCGAAATCCAAAGTTTCGCCTAATTTAGAAGAATACAAAAGTAGATCTAGATCTCCGAATGCTGTCACATCCTTCCTGGAATCCATCTCCAAGTATGACTCTCTATCTATGGCTCTCTCTTTGTTATTCTAAGTAGTGGTATGAATTACAATAATAGGTAGTGTTTATATAAGCTCTAGAATTCTTTTCCACCAAGAAACTACCAAAATTACACTTTAAATTCGAAAAAGGAAAGAAATTCAGGATTTTTCCAGGAGCTGGTAGCTCCTCTGCGCCATGTGTAACGCCCCTGCGCCATGCTGCACTATTCTGGCGCCCCATGGTAATTGCGGATGGTGCTTTCATTCAGGGTAATTGCGGATGGAGCTTTACCCAGGGTAATTGCGGATGGAGCTTTACCCATGGTAATTGCGGATGGAGCTTTTACCTGAGGGTAATTATGGATAGAGTTTTGCTCTTATACTAGTAGAGAAGACCCGCGGTAGACCTGGAAGCGGCAACTGATCATCGTCGATCCACGTCTAGAATTAGTATGTTGTGAGTAAGTCCCCACTCCTTCCATTTTGGAATTGATTGAACACTATAATGAAAGCCCAGGCGCTGAGTTAACGATAGTGTTTCAATGAACGTAAAGCACGAGTGCTGTTATTTCAATATCTAGAACTGGTGATTTTGTTTCCCCAAGAGGAGTCTTTGCATCCAGATTCTATCAAATCCCGATAAGGGGAATATTCGAGTTTTTCAATAAGGGATGCATGTTATTATAAATTGATTCGGTAAATATGAGTGTATTTGATAATTGAAGTACTGAGATAGTACTATTTTCGGATATTTTCCTATAAGGATATAAATTTGAGTTATTGGATTATAAGAGATAATAACGAGTTTATTTATTTACCGGTAAAGGAAATGGTTTCAGAGATGAGATATTTTGACAATAATTGTCTTGTATTAGTTTATACTAAAACTTTCATTCATAGGCAGAGTTATGCCATAGTTTCATTACCTTGATGAGCTATTGCTCACTCTTGCTATTGTTTTATATATATTATAGACTAGTGAAGCAGGATGTCAAGGATACAACATATACCTCGCCAACGAGAGGTAACCGCAAGAATTTTTCCAAAAGCAGCTTCTAGCTTTAATCCCGGGAGTAGAACGAACCAGTCAGATCAGTCTGTAGTTTTGTATTCATCTTATGTATAAATATGAATAGTATGAGAGGATTGTAAGCATCAGAAAACATTTGGGTATTGTAATAATAAATATTTATTCCGTAGTGGTTATATTGTGTCGTTTCTGAGACTCTAACCTGTGTGTGTATGTGAGATATATATTGTGGGGTCACAAGTAGTTGAATTGTGTACATTGCAAGAAATACAGGTAAGGCAAAGAGTAAATGGATCGTGACTACTCTAAATCCCTGACCCCGGATTTGGGGCAGTTACAATACAAATATGATCACTTTGTGATTTTCACAGTATTATAGATCACTTAACACAAAAATAAAGTATTTTATTAACTTTTTTACTGGAGCCTAATCAATTATATCTCTTAAATGGTCGTGGTCTCTAGAGGTCAAAAGTTCAACTCCTAGAATGTGTGTGTTTAACTATCAAAAAAAATTATATCTTTTAAAATCTTTATGGGATTCATTTTTCCAAATCACATTCAACAGTTAATAGTTTGTTAGTACTTTCACAAAGCCTTCACCAATTAAGCATGAAAACTTTTCAAAATAAATGAAAATTATATAACTTATGATGAGAATGGATCATTTTCTCGCTTCTTTTTCTAAACCCCAGATCCCACTACAAGAAAAACAAGATCATGCAAATTTTTTCATCGTTGCCTGACCTCTAAATTTTTCGTGGTCGGATTGAAATCAGACAATGGTTTTACACCCGTTGCTAGAAGAAAGTAACACAATAGTTCCACAGCCATTGTCCAACAGATTGTAAGACAATGCCTAATTTTTTCGACGCCGTTGTATAACACCTAGAAACAACAACGCCATGTTTAAAAAGCCTTGTCTGAAATGAAGTCAGTCAAGTGTTTTAAAAATAACATCTGTTGTTGTTCAAGGGTTAAGACAATGATTCCTTAAATAGAAAGAGTTGTTAGAACTCTAACACTACAACAGATATGCTATCAGATTTGCCCGTTGTCGGACACCCTTGTTTCCCGAGGTGAAGAGTCTCTAAATACAATGGCTTTATGTAAGAAAGAGTTATGTGAAAGAAGTCCTACAATGATTTGTTCTAAAGCATGACTATTGTCTTATATGATTTATAACAACTGTTATTAAAGATGCCTTCGTTGGCTAAAAATAGACTAGACAATGGTTTATTTATGCAAAAAAACTATGCTAGATAATACAATCAACACACCAAAATTACTATAAATTCTACATTACTTAACTAAAAAAATGTCAACATTGTATATTTAGTACAATCTACTAGACCAATTTATATACATACATACAAATCACAATCTTCATCTAATGCTAGCAACACAAAAATTGCATTTTTCTTGGAACTCCTCTTCTTCAACAGCAACTCGTCCTTGAAAGCTTTGACAGTAACTGAAAATGTTCCAGAGAACATCAATATTTGTCTCTGGGAAGATAATCAATTTTCTGCAATTTTTAAGACAAAAACAGCCATTTTTTAAGACCAAAAAACAATTAATTAACACGGACTATGCGAGGTTGATATGTCTTTACGACGAGTTTTAACAAAGACCAAATGATAGGTACATGACATTAAATCTATAAGGAAATCTTGCTTGAAGTTTACTAGGCAGTACATCACTTACATTATCAAACTCGGTTGACATTTGAGAGAATTCACCCATGAACCATATCTGTAAATTCACATGTTCAAAGTTATCACTTGAGAAGAAACAGAATTTTAAATAATAGATGATTTCAGCTTTACCTTGTTTTTTGCGGCAGCATGCTCACCTACAAGCTGAATTGACTCTGGAGATACAGTGAGGAAAAATCCAGCAATATAATAATATTTGGCCTTCTCAACTGTACATATAGGTTATGTATTTGAATAAAGTTTAAAAGGGACACAATAAAAAACCATAAACAATATAAAAGCCATAAGGGGGACTTAAGGGAAAAGAAGTGGGATATGGTACCAAGGATCCAATTTTTAGCTTTTTTTCAAGTGATCTGCCTTGTAGCAGTTTGCAGCAGACAAGTTAGCAATCAATGACCTGCACAAGTCCAATTCCAATATTATCAAATTCTTAAACTAGTTTCATATTCTGAAACTAGATCGAAATGATTAATTCAATTGGATTTCCATGTTTAAAAAAATGTGTAAATCTACATTTATCTTCCTGTATAATGTAAAGTATTTGCATTGCAACTAGTACTTGAATCAAAAAGGTCCAAAGAGCACCTACACTCACAATTTGGTACCTCTTCAGAGACATGACCAACAATGTAATTAAAGGAAAAAAATATGTATAAACTGACCAAAACTCCACCGACAACACACAAGTACTGGTTGGTGCAGCTTCATCCTCATAGTAGTGAACCTATTATGGAAAATTATCAGACCTCATGATAAACTATGAGTTTTTAAGAGAACCAGAGACATTAAAACATGCATGTATATACTGAGAATCTATTGCACGAAGCATTATAAGAGATTTACATTAACTCCGACAAGTTTTGAGTCCTTCTTCATCTCCTCACCAAACTTGTCTTTTCCAATACATCCAATAAAACTAGTTGCACCAGGAGTTTGAAGCATCCACTGTATATCAGGCAAATGTAAATAAGATAAAAGTGATTAAAACTAGAATTTTAACCATCTAAAGAACACATAGTGTTTAAGCAGATCATAGTAGTAGTAAAAGATAGTGAACTTTACACAGTGGATCATCTCCCAGACACAAGTACTTCTTAAAGCCAACACGTTAAGAAATTACATCACGTGGAGATGAAAAGTTCCTCCATGAAATTCTCAGCAAAACCTAGCACTTCGTTAAGTTCTACCTATATGACGTACCTAATCAATAGGGTTGGCAGGACTTCCAAAGCTAAATCAGCAGCTACAGCTACAATGAGGGTACCTGATAGAGTAATTACAACATAAACATGATCAATCCATGCTCAAACAATTACATATTGCTTGTACGAGTATAAAAAAGATCTACCAACATAGAATAGTTATACTAATACCATGACACATCAACCAACAACAGAGCTAGAAAACATAAGAATAGTTAAAGAGAATAGTGTTCCAGTCTAGATGTTTATAACTAAATGTTTATAATCAACATGAAGAAATCAGGCATAAGTAGAGACTATAGAATTACAAAAAAAGTGAGAATACCAAAATATGATTGATAACAAACAGGCCAAAGTGCTCCAGTCTAGATGCCGAAGATCACACAGAGCCTGGAAGAGATCTGTAGCACCGAGAGTACCACAGACCCATTTCAAAACATAGAACAAATGGATGTGGTTACTTCTGATCCTTTAAGCTATACCAACTTAAATTTCATCATTCTTTTACTGGTCAAATTTCATCTCTGTATATCTATAGTCAATCCAACAAATAATTAAAACATATTCTTCAGCCGAGAGAAACAACAGAGAGCAAAAGTGGATGACGGACAACAAAATCATAAATGTGAACTTGCCTTCGGACTTTGTTTTGCCATTTCCCGAACTCATCACTTGCAAGCTCTGAAGATAAGAAGAATGGTACATCATTAATGATGTCAATGCATACTACAATGACTCAACAATTATTCTAGATGGACACTTACCAGGTCTATGAGAAGGCTTCAATTCATTACCAGGTTTAAGCATATTGTTCTCTCTACAAATATTTGATAATTAAAAAAAAGAAAAGTTAACATAGCTCCACCAAATTTGAACAAATGTCAATACAATAAATCTAAGTGCTTCTTGGGCCTAAGTGCCAAGTTGTCGATAGTGTGGTTTTTGATAAGAAAAATATTGACATCGTGCAGTATCTAGAACTGCAAGATTTTCTATAAAGATTGGCACGTGTTAGTGCACTCTTGCAATTGTTTCAAGGAATGAAATGTTTTTGTATGAGAAACCTTCTAAGCTAATGGAAGGATAGAGGTTTGCAATGATGTATTCCCTGTAGTATGTTAATCGTAGAGTGTTTTGCCGAAAATGATATACTCATATGTATATATTTTCAAACTTGAGATGTATTGAAATGGGAACCTTATAAAGGGTTCATATGTTATTCTTAAAGCTCCTTAGTGAGTATAGATGTTTTATTCAAACTCGGACATATACATTGTCCAATTATGTTTTGAAATCTGAGATATATACCGATATAGTTGGGAATGTTTTCGAAATAAACCACATTATTATTTTTCAAAATGGTTAACTTGCTGAGCATTATGTAGCTCATTATTGCTTTATAAAAACTTTTCAGAAAGAGAAGAATTTGGTCGGTTAACTCCGCAACAGCAGAAGAGGAGTAGAAGATTTACCCCGGAGATGATTTAGTTCCTGATAAATACTACAGAGTAAGTCTGATAGGTTTTCAACTGTAATAGTAAGACTTGCCTTCAAGTGTAGTTGTATAAGTGGAATTGCGTAAGACTCTGGATTGTACAGATGAATTGTAATATTTAGTGTTATTTTTGATTATCGTTTCTGAGGCTCTAACTTGTTTGTGTGTAAGATTGAGGTCTGGATGGATGTATTGTTGAGTTGTAAAGTTAATACAGGTATGATATGGTTATATGGTGATGTGACGACCTGAATCTTTGACCTCAGGTTTGGGGGCGTCACAGAAATGGTATCAGAGTGATAATTTACAATACTCAGAAATGAGAGTGTTGAGAGTTAAGTCTAAGTAGGAGAATGACATAAGAGATCGTAGTAAACTTATGATTGGGCTACCGGAAGAGGTACCGGTGAGTAGAATGGACTGGAGTGTTGACTGGAGGTATTATAATAGGGTCGATAGAATCCTTAGAGACCTTCAGAATGATGAATAGAGGTTTGAGAGTCGTACATGACCTATCATTGATAATGATGTAGGAAGCAGAGCGAAATCTCAAGAGCAGCTGAGGTAGAGGCGATATTGCCAATATGATCGGATGACTAGGCCGACATAAATTTTGTGGCCCATAGTCCTCCACAGTTTAGGAGGCGGCATTTTAAGAATCAAGAAGTTTAGACTTCCCTATATAATTAAGGGTATTTAGTACTTGGAGTAATGAAAGTCTTTTACTTTAGCTATAAGATCCGATTTTCGATAAGTAACGGGTTTACCCGAAAGTTGGTCACTATACCGTTGTGGATTTCATTACCCTTGATGGCGAATTTTACATGTGTTATACGAGAATGTTATCATAAGAAGAGCGTGCTAGATAATTCCACGCATGATTCGGACGCTAGAGCATGGTAGTTCAACTTAGAGAACAAACAAGTAGAATTAACAAAGGGACTCAAGAGAAGTTGAATATGGTTGGTCACTACGTATATATGTATTGTAGACCTCAATATTTTGGTATATGTTCACATACACACACCCGCCACTGAACCTATGGACTGCACTGAGATCCCTGAGAGATCTCTTTGATCTGTTCCCAGGGGGAACTGGCCACTTGTGATTCATGTCGGAAGGCATGAAGTAGAACCCTATGGAGTTAGCAGGTGTCCCCGGAATGACGTGAAGCTTGGTATTCAAGATAAAGCACGGAAATGACAGATATATTTGTGAGACCCCAACTCGATAAATGACTTTAAGATGATGATTGAGAGACGCACTAGTTGGTGTCTTGTATTACGAAGACGAAGAGATGGAGTTACCCTCATAGTTGTGATAATGAGATGCACGAATGATTATTAATTTATTTTGGTAACTACCGGCTGGTGCACTACTTCATTTTAAACTGTTCACTAACCATGTTACCTCGATTAGTTTATATCAGGTAACCCTCCTAGCTTTCTACTTCAAACTTGTGAAATAACAACCATTGATATACTTTCTTGAAACCGGGACTCATCCAAAGTATCTTAATTGATCCCCGAGCATTCTATTTGAAGTTTATAATTATTTCTGCTCAGGACTATTTACACTTTCTTTCAATTATCCAAGGAATGTTCAACAAATATTTCCTTAATTAATCGACGAATACTACTTAACGAATATCGATATTTGATTGCTTTTTTCATACTTGCACTCTTCAGTTGAGCTCATAAATATTCAACAAATTACTGAGGACATGGATGATCTAATGTCCAGACGTCCCTCATGAATTCTTTTCTTCTATTCAAGATGAGATTGTACATCGTACATTGAAATCATAGTAAGGATATCATTTTCATATTGGTATTCCGAATTTAATTCTATTGTCGGATCTGATAAAGCATGTGTACGGAGGCACCCTTGGGTGGACCGTTTCACTGATAAGTAATATTTGATGAGAGGTTATCGATTGTTCCGATATCTAGAACATTCTCTTCAGATTTTATAGTTTTCTTTTTCAAACTTAATAACTTCTTATTTCCATACGTTGTCCGAGAAGCCTAAAGTTTCTTCAGTGGCTACGATGTTGAAATTCCGCTCTATCCAAGTGAAACTGGCTAGTCGTTATGTCAATATGAATGACTAGTTGATTGTTCAAACTACTCAAAATTGTAAATGTTGTGAAGAACACCTAGATAATGGTCCTAGCTGGTGGTGATGTCTCAAACAGGTGGACTAGCAAATTTTGTCTAGCTAGTTGCTAGTGTTTCTTGAAAAGGACTAGTTATTGTTTCACTGGTCCAACTCCCAATTTAATTCATTCTGCAATGCATTTTGCATGTGGTAAAGTATGATGACAAAAGTTTTGACGAATAACTTGATTGAGACCTAATGAGGTCGCCCACTCAACTCGAATTCTACCCATCTTCGTATCAGACTCTATATCACTTGAATATTTTATTCTCTCATTCACACAGTGAGAATTCATTTGAAACCACTGATTACTTGAATGATAAACTACTTCATTCTTTAATTGTCATGGAGTAGAATTGCTTTCTATTGGCTGACCTTCATCAATGCGACTTTAGATTTCCTCTTATTATTCAGGAGGAAAAGTATCCACCCGATGTAAGAATTGTATAACCGTCTTTATGACTTTTGTATCCAACAATCATTGCCCTTGTGCAACATTCTCTATGGTATCATATTACAGAATTATCAGGACGGGAAGGAATAAACCTTGTTGTATTCTTTCTGTCCATCCTTACATCTCCAAAAAATCGAGACTCCTAGTATTTGGAACCATCAACATTCTTGGAACATCCAATGTGGAATTCTTATTGAAATTATCTTTTGGACCTTGTTATTTTGAAACCATTCCTTTCAAAGTGATTACTCTAAGGTGAACGGGAGGTACAATTATGAACCGTTACACCAATATGAGATCAAAAAAAACCAAATGTTGTAATTGTGCAGCCGGAGCGTTATGCCGAGTAATTATTAAAGTAGAAATAACATGTCGGGGCATACCACAAGACCTTTAATATTAGTGTGGGAAAAGTTATAAGAAATGATGAGGTGGTTGGGAGTACGCTTCTACCAACCGTTGTCAGGATGTTATATTAATGAATTCTGGAGTTACCAAGCCTTTTCCTGATCCCGGAAATGCAAATCAATTGCGATGTAAAACATATCCTTGGAGGAAAATGACATGGAAGTGAGATGGACGAGAAAGGAAGAAATATCGTGGCAAGAATGTGAAGCTTTACTTAGCTTAAAGGGATTGATGCACATAGAGAGACATATAGTTTAACAGGCCCCTAGTAGCAAATGGATGCATGGATATATGCCAGTGATCCTTCGAGATTACCACCTAATCAAGTTTATTGGGAATCGCAGCCGCATGCAGGCCTCGGGCTGATTGGCACCAGTTGTGAAGGAGGACGAGCGTATGACATCTTACATATACCATCGAGAACTTATACCCTTATCGGAAATGGGGGAATTGGTGATTAGTTAAAATGAGTAGTTGTTTTTTTTTCAAGAATAAGGTTGAAGAGAAGGTTTCACCAACTCAAGATCGACCTCTGTACTGTGCCAAAGTTGGCATTTCACACTAATATAAACGTTATAAAATTATGGTAGCATCGTTTGAATGGACTAATGAGTCAGAAGCCTTTATGGATTAATGAACAAAGTTTCGGGATGAAATGAGATATTAGCAACGACCTCGTTGTTAGCTATACTTGATGATAAAGAGAGGACTTTGAGAGTCGCGATGATGTGTCTTTCAAGAGTTTAAGAGGTGTGCTGATGCAGTAGAAAGGGGATGATAGCCTATATTTCTAAACAACATAAAGGTTACGGGATAGGATATACTAACCGCGAGTGTGGGATTAGTCATGATGGCGTTCACGCATAAAACTGAGACGTTAACCTTATGAGAAAAGTGTGAAAATTTCTCCACAAGTGCCATAAGTATATCTTCATATTAGAACTAAACATAAGAAAGAGAAGGTGACGAAAGGGAGCAGGGAGTATAATGGAGAAATTTGTTATTACCTAGGGAAGGCCAGTGTGGTGGCCGATACCTATAGAAGGTATTATTCGAAATTGGAATTCAGTCGGTATTGACCAAGAAAATAGAGTATGTGCAATAAAGAATAATGTTAGAGGAAAATAAATAAATTATGGGGAAGGACAAAGATGTATAGAGAATTAAGAGAATGTTTGGCAAACGGATATGAAGAATGGTATTGGCAAACTATTAAGTACAAACGCGACTTGCCAAAAGCAGAATGATAGAGATTTAGTGGATTAATTCCGCCTGTAGAAAATATTGAACGTCGACAGAATTATAATGAATTTCATAAGTAGGTCGCCAAAGACCGAGCCAAGAGACGGCCCTAGTTGAGTTATAATTGTTGGACCAAGTGATTTACCTACGAGAGACTTCCCATTGAGAAGATTATCGAATATTATACGGAAGAGATGGTGGTGCAATATCAAACTTCTATAGCGATTACGTCAGATAAAGACTTAAGGTTAGACTTCGAATATTGAAGGTGATTTCAGGTATATTTAACAAAGAGATTGAGCGTATGTACTAATTTGATCTGTGGTTGACGGACAGGGAAGAAGAATTGTCCAGACGATCGAAGTTATATTTAGTGTCGTGCCTTAGGTTTCACGGGGCAGTCGAGAATAAAAACTTATCCATGAAATGAATGTTGTTATCACGATCATCACCATGCGAACGTAAGGATGTATCCTGTAGAGCGTACTGCGAAAGAAGAAGTTTCGCTTCTCTTGCGTTACGAAGAAGTCAATGAACGAGGGACATAGTAGCTGAACTGGTTCGACGTATACCGAAGACTATACAGTATACATAGCAAGTGGTAACGGCTGACGGGAGCCAACACATGCCTGCTAATCAAGCGAAGGAGTATGAGGAATACCGTGCGTATTGACGTTGTCTCAGATTACAAAACACGACCACAAAGTATTCACGGGCCAACGATACAAGGACTCAACATGGATACTATGAACAAGGTAGAAGAGGAACGTGTAAGTAGTGGGATAGAAATTTTCAATCATAGAACAACCGATAAGGAATACAGGTCGAGGAGAGTATGCGTTGAGGAACAACAATAAGGCGTTGGTGAGACCAAGGGAGAGAACAATAGGGTTGTAGTGTCAACCTGAGAGTTGGAAAGGGTAAAGTTGGAATTGAATCCACAACTATTTTCCTTAGGTTCTTAAGATAGAATCCTTTTAAGGAGAGGAGACTACATTAACCCTAATTTTCGGGAATATTCGAAACCTAGACGAATAGTAATTTTATGGGTGGATGAGGAATTTTTGCAATCACGATATGTACGAATTATTAAATGAAGATTTCATATTGATATTACATCTTTACGGTATAGACGAGTGTATGTAAAAGTCATTAGTTTTTTTTACGAAACCCATTATTTCGAATGGTCAAATTTTATGAGATATCTAAGGAGATCGTGGTAAGGCATGGGGTTCCTGTGAGCATTGTATCTGGTAGAGATCCAAGGTTCAACTCCAGGTTCTGGAGGAGTTTTCAGGATTGTGTGGGGACCACGTTAAACATGAGTACTGCATACCACCCCCAATCAGACGGACAGAGCAAGAGAACCATCCAGACCATAGAGGACATGTTGAGAGTATGTGCCATCGATTTTAAGGGAAGTTGGGATGACCACTTTCCGTTGATCGAATTTTCCTACAACGACAGTTACCATGCGAGTATAGGAATGCCCCATATGAAGCTTTATACGGATGAAGATGTCGGCCTCCCTTGTGTTGGGAAGAAGTTGGAGAGTGGAAGATTTTAGGGCCGGAACTGGTCTAACAGACAAGAGAAACTATCGAGCTCATAAGAGGACGGCTGGTAGCGGCCCAAGACAGACAGAAGAGGTATGCGGACCAGACCCGCAAGGACAAAGAATATGAGGTAGGAGAATTTGTGATGTTGAAGGTATCACCGTGGAAGGGATTGATGAGATTTGGTAAGAAGGGGAAGCTAAGCCCCAGATTTATTGGACCTATTGAGATTTTGAGACGAGTGGGAAAGTTAGCCTATGAATTGGCTTTACCCCCAAGCTTGCAGCAAGTACATAACATTTTCCATGTGTCCATGCTACGACCCTACCATACCGACTTCCGACACGTGATAGAATATGACCAAGTGGATCTGTAACCAGACTTAACCTATGTGGAGCAGCCAATAGAAATCATGGATAGAAAAGAACAGGTGCTGAGGAACAAGGTTGTCAAACTAGTGAGAGTTCTGTGGAGGAACCAGAATGTCGAAGAATCAACATGGGAACTAGAGAGCACGATGCGTGAAAAGCATCCCCAACTGTTTTCAACCTGATTCCGGGACGGAATCCTTTTAAGGAGGGGAGGCTGTAAGAACCCTAATTTTTGCAATATTTTCTTTTATATAATATCATGTGGCATTGTCAATTTGGAACCTTTCTAGTCATCCCTGTTGTTTAATGGAATTGATTGTCTGAGAAACTATGTTGTTACATTCACTATGTAAGATAAAGGGAAGATTGTTGAAGGCAAGAATCTTATTGTTAGTAAGATTTATAAAACTTGGGACTTGAGAGTTATTGGAGTATTAAAAGATTTATTAGGAATTATGACGAGGAGTTATGGATATTCGAGGAATTTACACGATTAAGTACTTAAGGGATTACAAGGGAAATCTCTACGCGACAAAATATTATTACGAGAAATTAATTAAGATACGATACGAATTAAAGATTAAGTGACAAGCATTGGTGGAAGAATAATGATACAAGGAATGATATTGCATGCAAAGTCCCATGCAAATAAGTAGTTAGGAAAGCAAACTAGTAGTACCAAGTGGACAAGAGGAATAGTAACTAGTTATTACATTTTCCAAGGAGACAAGAGGGTATGGTGGCCTATACCCTAGACTTGCAACATGTGATGCATATACATATACATAATATATATCACCCAACCCCTTTTACACATTATTCAACCAACCAAAAAGCAAAGCAAAGAAACTCTTCCCCCCCCTAGCTTATTGCTCTCGGCAAAGAAGAAAAACAAGGAAGAAAATTTTTCTTTCTTCCACTTCTCCTCATTCTTAATTCAAGGCAAAATTCCTAGGCACTCCACATCATATAAGGAAGGTATAATAAGAATTCCAACCCTTTTCATCCATTAGTTTTCAAGATATTAATTGTTAAAGTTTTGATGAATAGTAATAAGGTTGAGTTTTCTTTTAGATCTTGGATTATAAGGATTATAGGAGCTTATTCAAGGTGTTCTTGAGACTTGTAAGGCATACCCAAGGATCTTAGATACTCAAGAAGGTATAAAAACCCTAACCCCTCTTGGCCATGTTGTGTTTGTGATGTTTAATGATAGATCCATGTGTATTTGTGTAAATCTTGGATATATAAGTGATGGATGATATGGATCTTGAGTTTAAGTGTTGTGGTTGTGATTTTTATGCTTGTGGTTAGTATATGTAACTCCATGAATGTTATAAAGTATGATCTTGGTGATTTAGATGTTGGTTGTGATGTGGATGTAAGAATCTTGGTTGGTTTAGTGATAGAAGCATGCTGAGTTTTTCCCAGGAACTTGAGCTGTCTTGTAGGAGGGTTTTGAACCCACAAATCTTGTCCCCTGAGGTCCTAATATATATTGTTGGAAAGGTATTTGAGTGTAGTTTCCAGAAATATAAGGTTCATGACTAGGTGATGTATAGATTTTGAGTTATGGCCTGAGAAGTGAAATGTGTTTTTGGATTCCGGACTGCACTAAATGGTCCCCTTGTGAACCTTGTTTAAACCCCTAAAAATTTATGTAGGATCATGGAAAAATTAGAGAAGCTATTAAATGCAGTGGTGAAGGCTTCCCAAAAGGAATTGGATTAAAATATGTATTTTTCAATTTTATAAAAATGCTAGAGTAAAATTTGCGCAAGGGAAAAAGTCGTTAAGGGAGTGTGATTTAAGGGGTAATGGAAATCATTCGGTTATGGTAACCAAATTAAGCCGAATAAGTGACGAGCGTAATCGAGTGGTGACATGAACCTATAGTGGGGCTAGAGTGTCATAAGACGAAGTCATTAAGTTAATTTTGTACCCCCTAAAACCCCGTAATTAAAAAGATATAGTTAAGGTACTAACGATCGGCTATTGATTATGTATAGATCGTTCCACTCTGCAAGCTCGACCACCCCAACCTCACCAAGGCAAGTTTACTTTTCAAAACTTACATATATAAGGACTTTCACTGTTGTGTTTGTAGTTTTCAATCGTATCAAATGTTTATGCTTTTTGAAGTAATGATGAAATTGAGATGTATAAGCACATATATGTTTGTACCCCTTGAACTTAGAATGAAATGTTTTCTTCGGACAACGGCTCTGGCAATAGAGGTCGTAGTGGTCCGTATATACTATTGACCGGGGAGCGGTATATTATTATATCGTAATTAAATTGCGAAAACCCGAAGGGTCATTCGGGGAGTATCGTATACACAATTAATTATTTTTATATCTTCGTAAATACTCAAAATACCTATCTTGGATTAAAAGCTTATTTAATTAAATAATTATTTTATTAATTATTAATATTAAATCTTAAAATATCATTTATTAATTATTGTTCATTATTTTAAAGACAAAGCTAATCCAAGATACCTTTAGCACTTTCAAACTCGAACTCTTTCGAACTCAAAACATTTTCGAAAACCCCCGGTCAGGTTCTGCTTCTTGTATGATTTCAAGAATCATCGGTCGACTGATGTCGGACCTCAATTACTCAGTTTTCAATCAAAATCAAGTTTTTAAAAGAAAAAGAAAAAGGGACTCTGGCAGGTGTGGGAACCGTTGACGAACGATTCCCGGGATGTGTAAGCGGCCGTGAGCCAGGCGGTCCATCAATTATTATTCCGGCCCAGGTGTTGCCGGAGGATGATTAAGGATGTAGTTTTCATCGAGGGTGATTACGGATGTAGTTTTCACCCGGGGATAGTTACGGATGTAGTTTCTATCCTTCTACCGGTAGAGAAGACCCGCGGATTATTGGACTTGGATGTGGCGACTGATCATCGTCAATCCCTGTCAGGTTTTTATATTTTCTTCCAGTCCCATCCTCCACTTTGGAAAAATACTCAAACACTGCTTCTTGGGCCTAAGTGCCAAGTTGCCGATAGTGTGGTTTTTGATAAGAAAAATATTGACATCGTGCAGTATCTAGAACTGCAAGATTTTCTATAAAGATTGGCACGTGTTAGTGCACTCTTGCAATTGTTTCAAGGAATGAAATGTTTTTGTATGAGAAACCTTCTAAGCTAATGGAAGGAAAGAGGTTTGCAATTATGTATTCCCTGTACAGTATGTTAATCGTAGAGTGTTTTGCCGAAAATGATATACTCATATGTATATATTTTCAAACTTGAGATGTATTGAAATGGGAACCTTATAAAGGGTTCATATGTTATTCTTAAAGCTCCTTAGTGAGTATAGATGTTTTATTCAAACTCGGACATATACATTGTCCAATTATGTTTTGAAATCTGAGATGTATACCCATATAGTTGGGAATGTGTTCGAAATAAACCACATTATTATTTTTCAAAATGGTGAAGTTGCTGAGCATTATGTAGCTCATTCTTGCTTTATAAAAATTTTTCAGAAAGAGAAGAATTTGGTCGGTTAACTCCGCAACAGCAGAAGAGGAGTAGAAGATTTACCCCGGAGATGATTTAGTTCCTGATAAATACTACAGAGTAAGTCTGATAGGTTTTCAACTGTAATAGTAAGACTTGCCTTCAAGTGTAGTTGTATAAGTGGAATTGCGTAAGACTCTGGATTGTACAGATGAATTGTAATATTTAGTGTTATTTTTTATTATCGTTTCTGAGGCTCTAACTTGTTTGTGTGTAAGATTGAGGTCTGGATGGATGTATTGTTGAGTTGTAAAGTTAATACAGGTATGATATGGTTGTATGGTGATGTGACGACCGGAATCTTTGACCTCGGGTTTGGGGGCGTCACAGCTTGTGCCTGTGGAGTAGTGGTGTTTTATGTGTTAGGTCATACAGACTGGGGGGAAGAATGGGGGGAAACAAAATTTTAGGCTAAGGAGGAAATGAATTATTGAATAAAGGGGAATGGAGGGTAATGAAATTTGGGTATGTGATATTTTTGAAATAATATAAAATTATATTGATTATTTTAGAGGGTTGATATTTCTAAAATAGTATTTTTTTTATTTTGTTACAGATTGTTGTTTCTATTTTTTAAAAACTATTTCTCGACGATCCAATCGTACGGAAATTATTTAATGATATTCCCAAATTTTGAAAAAATAAAAAATTAATTTTGTTGGAGATCTTAGTACGGAATTAATATTAGTTTGAACCGTATAAATGTTGGTAAACACTCATTTAAGTGTTGGGAAAAAACAATCGAAAAATAAAAAGGTTGGGTTTTACGAGATTTCAACAAAAACGTAGTAAAAGTGCTACTTCCTATAACGGGCACGATCCAGATTCAATGAATAATTTTTTTGAATGATTTTTTCGACGATCAAACCATAAGAATGTTAGTAAACACTCATTTTAGTGTTGGGAAAAAATAATCAAAACCTAAAAAGGTTGAGTTGTACGAGATTTTAACAAAAACGTAGTAAAAGTGATACTTCCTATAACGGGACACGATTTAGATTCACTGAATAATGTTTTCGACTGATTTTTTTGACGATTAAACTGTACGAATGTTAGTAAACACTCATTTTAGTGTTGGGAAAAAATAATCGAAAAATAAAAAGGTCGGCTTGTACGAGATTTTAAAAAAAATGTAGTAAAAGTGCTACTACCAATAACGGGGCACGATCCAGATTCACTGAATAATTTGTTTGAATGATTTTTCGAGGATCGAATCGTACGAAAGTTAATAAACACTCATTTTAGTGTTGGAAAAAAATAATAAAAAAATAAAAATGACGGGTTGTACGAGATTTTAACAAAAATGTCGTAAAAGTGCTGCTTCATGTAACGGGGCACGATCCAGATTCACTGAATAATTTTTTTCAATGATTTTTTCGACGATCAAAAAGTACGAATGTAAGTAAACACTCATTTTAGTGTTGGGAAAAAATAATCGAAAAATAAAAAGGTCGGGTTGTACGAGATTTTAACAAAAACGTAGTAAAAGTTGTGCTTCCTATAACGGGTCACGATCCAGATTCACTGAATAATTTTTTTGAATGATTTTTTCGGCGATCGAACCGTACGAATATTAGTAAACACTCATTTTAGTGTGGGAAAAAAATCAAAAAATAAAAAGGTCTGGTTGTACGAGACTTTAACAAAAACGTAGTAAAAGTGATACTTCCTATAAGTGGGCACGATCCAGATTCAATGAATAATGTTTTCGAATGATTTTTTCGACGATCGAACCGTACGAATTAGTAAACACTCATGTTAGTGTTGCGAAAAACTAATCAAAGAATAAAAAGGTCGGGTTGTACGAGATTTTAACAAAAACGTAGTAAAAGTGTTGCTTCCTGTAACAGGCCACGATCCAGATTCATTGAATAATTTTTTTGAATGATTTTTTTGATGAACGAACCGTATGAATGTTAGTAAACACTCATTTTAGTGTTGGAAAAAAATAATCAAAAAAATAAAAAAGTCAGGTTGTACGAGATTTTAACAAAAACGTAGCGAGAGTGCTGCTTCCTATAACGGGGCACGATGTAGATTCACTGAATAATTTTTTTAATGATTTTTTCGACGATCAAACCATACGAATGTTAGTAAACACTCATTTTAGTGTTGGGAAAAAATAATCAAAAAATAAAAAGGTCGGGTTGTATGAGATTTTAACAAAAACGTAGTAAAAGTGCTGCTTCCTATAATGGGGCACGATCCAGATTCACTGAATAATTTTTTTGAATGCTTTTCTCAATGATCGAACCATACGAATGTTAGTAAACACTCATTTTAGTGTTAATAAAAAATAATCGAAAAAAATAAAAAGGTCGGGTTGTACGAGATTTTAACAAAAACGTAGTAAAAGTGTTGCTTCCTATAACAGGGCACGATCCAGATTCATTGAATAATTTTTTTGAATGAATTTTTTGACGATCGAACCGTACGAAAGTTAGTAAACACTCATTTTAGTGTTGGGAAAAAATAATCGAAAAATAAAAAGGTCGGCTTGTACGAGATTTTAAAAAAAATGTAGTAAAAGTGCTACTACCAATAACGGGGCACGATCCAGATTCACTGAATAATTTGTTTGAATGATTTTTCGAGGATCGAATCGTACGAAAGTTAATAAACACTCATTTTAGTGTTGGAAAAAAATAATAAAAAAATAAAAATGACGGGTTGTACGAGATTTTAACAAAAATGTCGTAAAAGTGCTGCTTCATGTAACGGGGCACGATCCAGATTCACTGAATAATTTTTTTCAATGATTTTTTCGACGATCAAAAAGTACGAATGTAAGTAAACACTCATTTTAGTGTTGGGAAAAAATAATCGAAAAATAAAAAGGTCGGGTTGTACGAGATTTTAACAAAAACGTAGTAAAAGTTGTGCTTCCTATAACGGGTCACGATCCAGATTCACTGAATAATTTTTTTGAATGATTTTTTCGGCGATCGAACCGTACGAATATTAGTAAACACTCATTTTAGTGTGGGAAAAAAATCAAAAAATAAAAAGGTCTGGTTGTACGAGACTTTAACAAAAACGTAGTAAAAGTGATACTTCCTATAAGTGGGCACGATCCAGATTCAATGAATAATGTTTTCGAATGATTTTTTCGACGATCGAACCGTACGAATTAGTAAACACTCATGTTAGTGTTGCGAAAAACTAATCAAAGAATAAAAAGGTCGGGTTGTACGAGATTTTAACAAAAACGTAGTAAAAGTGTTGCTTCCTGTAACAGGCCACGATCCAGATTCATTGAATAATTTTTTTGAATGATTTTTTTGATGAACGAACCGTATGAATGTTAGTAAACACTCATTTTAGTGTTGGAAAAAAATAATCAAAAAAATAAAAAAGTCAGGTTGTACGAGATTTTAACAAAAACGTAGTGAGAGTGCTGCTTCCTATAACGGGGCACGATGTAGATTCACTGAATAATTTTTTTAATGATTTTTTCGACGATCAAACCATACGAATGTTAGTAAACACTCATTTTAGTGTTGGGAAAAAATAATCAAAAAATAAAAAGGTCGGGTTGTATGAGATTTTAACAAAAACGTAGTAAAAGTGCTGCTTCCTATAATGGGGCACGATCCAGATTCACTGAATAATTTTTTTGAATGCTTTTCTCAATGATCGAACCATACGAATGTTAGTAAACACTCATTTTAGTGTTAATAAAAAATAATCGAAAAAAATAAAAAGGTCGGGTTGTACGAGATTTTAACAAAAACGTAGTAAAAGTGTTGCTTCCTATAGCGGGGCACGATCCAGATTCACTGAATAATGTTTTCGAATGATTTTTTTCGACAATCGAACCGTACGAATGTTAGTAAACACTCAAGTTAGTGTTGGGAAAAAATAATCAAAAAATAAAAAGGTCTGGTTGTACGACATTTTAATAAAAACGTAGTAAAAGTGATACTTCCGATAACGGGGCACGATCCAGATTCACTGAATAATGTTTTCGAATGATTTTTTCGACAATCGAACCGTACGAATGTTATTAAACACTCATGTTAGTGTTGGGAAAAAATAATCAAAAAAAAAGGTCGGGTTGTACCAGATTTTAACAAAAACGTTGTAAAAGTGCTACTTCCTATAACGGGGCACGATCCAGATTCAGTGAATAATTTTTTTGAATGATTTTTCGACGATCGAATCGTACGAATGTTAATAAACACTCATTTTAGTGTTGGGAAAAAAAATCAAAAAATAAAAAGTCCAGGATGTACGAGATTTTAACAAAAATGTAGTAAAAGTGCTGCTTCCTTTAACGGGGCACGATCCAGATTCATTCAATAATTTTTTTGAATGATTTTTTTGACGATCGAACAGTACGAAAGTTAGTAAACACTCATTTTAGTGTTGTGAAAAATAATCAAAAAATAAAAAGGTCTGGTTGTACGAGATTTTAATAAAAACGTAGTAAAAGTGATACTTCCCATAACGGGGCACGATCCACATTCACTGAATAATGTTTTCGAATGATTTTTTCGACAATCGAACCATACGAATGTTAGTAAACACTCATGTTAGTGTTGGGAAAAAATAATCAAAAAATAAAAAGGTCGGGTTGTACCAGATTTTAAAAAAAAACGTTGTAAAAGTGCTACTTTCTATAACGGTGCACGATCCAGATTCAGTGAATAATTTTTTTGAATGATTTTTTGATGAACGAACCGTAGGAAAGTTAATAAACACTCATTTTAGTGTTAGGAAAAAATAATAAAAAAAATAAAAAGTCCGGGATGTACGAGATTTTAACAAAAACGTAGTAAAAGTGATGCTTCCTGTAACAGGGCACGATCCAGATTCATTGAATAATTTTTTGAATGATTTTTTTGATGATCGAACTGAACGAAAGTTAGTAAACACTCATTTTAGTGTTGGGAAAAAATAATGGAAAAATAAAAAGGTCGGGTTGTACGAGATTTAACAAAAACGTAGTAAAAGTGCTCTCTCCTATAGCGGGGCACAATCCAGATTCACTGAATAATTTTTTTGATTGATTTTTTCAACGATCGAACAGTACGAATGTTAGTAAAAACTCATTTTAGTGTTGGGTAAAAATAATCAAAAAAGAAAAAGGTAGGGTTGTACGAGATTTTAACAAGAATGCAGTAAAAGTAATACTTCCTATAACGGGGCACGATCCAGATTCACTGAATAATGTTTTCGAATGATTTTTTCGACGATCGAACCGTACGAATGTTAGTAAATACTCATTTTAGTGTTGGGAAAAAATAATCAAAAAATAAAAAGGTCGGGTTGTACGAGATTTTAACAAGAACGCAGTAAAAGTAATACTTCCGATAACGGGGCACGATCCAGATTCAATGAATAATGTTTTCGAATGATTTTTTCGACAATCAAACCGTACGAATGTTAGTAAACACTCAAGTTAGAGTTGGGAAAAAATAATCAAAAAATAAAAAGGTCGGGTTGTACGAGATTTTAATAAAAACGTAGTAAAAGTGCTCTTTCCTATAGCGGGGCACGATCCAGATTCACTGAATAATTTTTTTGTATGATTTTTTCAATGATCGAACAGTACGAATGTTAGTAAACACTCATGTTAGTGTTGGGAAAAAATAATCAAAAAAAAAGGTCGGGTTGTACCAGATTTTAACAAAAACGTTGTAAAAGTGCTACTTCCTATAACGGGGCACGATCCAGATTCAGTGAATAATTTTTTTGAATGATTTTTTGATGAATGAACCGTATGAATGTTAATAAACACTCATTTTAGTGTTGGGAAAAATAATAAAAAAATAAAAAGTCCGGGATGTACGAGATTTTAACAAAAACGTAGTAAGAGTGCTGCTTCCTGTAACAGGGCACGATCCAGATTCATTGAATAATTTTTTTGAATGATTTTTTCGACGATCAAACCGTACGAATGTTAGTAAATACTCATTTTAGTGTTGGGAAAAAATAATCAAAAAATAAAAAGGTCGGTTTGTACGAGATTTTAACAAAAACGTAGTAAAAGTGATACTTCCGATAACGGGGCACGATCCAGATTCACTGAATAATGTTTTCGAATGATTTTTTCGACAATCAAACCGTACGAATGTTAGTAAACACTCAAGTTAGTGTTGGGAAAAAATAATCAAAAAATAAAAAGGTCGGGTTGTACGAGATTTTAATAAAAACGTAGTAAAAGTGATACTTCCGATAACGGGGCACGATCCAGATTCACTGAATAATGTTTTCGAATGATTTTTTCGACAATCGAACCGTACGAATGTTAGTAAACACTCATGTTAGTGTTGGGAAAAAATAATCAAAAAAAAGGTCGGGTTGTACCAGATTTTAACAAAACCGTTGTAAATGTGCTACTTCCTATAACGGGGCACGATCCAGATTCAGTGAATAATTTTTTTGAATGATTTTTTGATGAATGAACCGTATGAATGTTAATAAACACTCATTTTAGTGTTGGGAAAAATAATAAAAAAATAAAAATTCCGGGATGTACGAGATTTTAACAAAAACGTAGTAAGAGTGCTGCTTCCTGTAACAGGGCACGATCCAGATTCATTGAATAATTTTTTGAATGATTTTTTTGATGATCGAACTGTACGAAAGTTAGTAAACACTCATTTTAGTGTTGGGAAAAAATAATGGAAAAATAAAAAGGTCGGGTTGTACGAGATTTAACAAAAACGTAGTAAAAGTGCTCTTTCCTATGGCGGGGCACAATCCAGATTCACTGAATAATTTTTTTGATTGATTTTTTCAACGATCTAACAGTACGAATGTTAGTAAAAACTCATTTTAGTGTTGGGTAAAAATAATCAAAAAATAAAAAGGTCGGGTTGTACGAGATTTTAACAAGAATGCAGTAAAAGTAATACTTCCTATAACGGGGCACGATCCAGATTGACTGAATAATTTTTTTGAATGATTTTTTCGATGATCGAACCGTACGAATGTTAGTAAATACTCATTTTAGTGTTGGGAAAAAATAATCAAAAAATAAAAAGGTCGGGTTGTACGAGATTTTAACAAAAACGTAGTAAAAGTGATACTTCCGATAACGGGGCACGATCCAGATTCACTTAATAATGTTTTTGAATGATTTTTTCGACGATCGAACCGTACGAATGTTAGTAAATACTCATTTTACTGTTGGAAAAAATAATCTAAAAATAAAAAGGTCGGGTTGTACGAGATTTTAACAAGAACGCAGTAAAAGTAATACTTCCGATAACGGGGCACGATCCAGATTCAATGAATAATGTTTTCGAATGATTTTTTCGACAATCAAACCGTACGAATGTTAGTAAACACTCAAGTTAGTGTTGGGAAAAAATAATCAAAAAATAAAAAGGTCGGGTTGTACTAGATTTTAATAAAAACGTAGTAAAAGTGCTCTTTCCTATAGCGGGGCACGATCCAGATTGACTGAATAATTTTTTTGTATGATTTTTTCAATGATCGAACAGTACGAATGTTAGTAAACACTCATGTTAGTGTTGGGAAAAAATAATAAAAAAAAAGGTCGGGTTGTACCAGATTTTAACAAAAACGTTGTAAAAGTGCTACTTCCTATAACGGGGCACGATCCAGATTCAGTGAATAATTTTTTTGAATGATTTTTTGATGAATGAACCGTATGAATGTTAATAAACACTCATTTTAGTGTTGGAAAAATAATAAAAAAATAAAAAGTCCGGGATGTACGAGATTTTAACAAAAACCTAGTAAGAGTGCTGCTTCCTGTAACAGGGCACGATCCAGATTCATTGAATAATTTTTTTGAATGATTTTTTCGATGATCGAACCGTACGAATGTTAGTAAATACTCATTTTAGTGTTGGGAAAAAATAATCAAAAAATAAAAAGGTAGGTTTTTACGAGATTTTAACAAAAACGTAGTAAAAGTGATACTTCCGATAACGGGGCACGATCCAGATTCACTGAATAATGTTTTCGAATGATTTTTTCGACAATCAAACCGTACGAATGTTAGTAAACACTCAAGTTAGTGTTGGGAAAAAATAATCAAAAAATAAAAAGGTCGGGTTGTACGAGATTTTAATAAAAACGTAGTAAAAGTGATACTTCCGATAACGGGGCACGATCCAGATTCACTGAATAATGTTTTCGAATGATTTTTTCGACAATCGAACCGTACGAATGTTAGTAAACACTCATGTTAGTGTTGGGAAAAAATAATCAAAAAAAAAGGTCGGGTTGTACCAGATTTTAACAAAAACGTTGTAAAAGTGCTACTTCCTATAACGGGGCACGATCCAGATTCAGTGAATAATTTTTTTGAATGATTTTTTGATGGATGAACCGTATGAATGTTAATAAACACTCATTTTAGTGTTGGGAAAAATAATAAAAAAATAAAAAGTCCGGGATGTACGAGATTTTAACAAAAACGTAGTAAGAGTGCTGCTTCCTGTAACAGGGCACGATCCAGATTCATTGAATAATTTTTTTGAATGATTTTTTTGACGATCGAACTGTACGAAAGTTAGTAAACACTCATTTTAGTGTTGGGAAAAAATAATGGAAAAATAAAAAGGTCGGGTTGTACGAGATTTAACAAAAACGTAGTAAAAGTGCTCTTTCCTATAGCGGGGCACAATCCAGATTCACTGAATAATTTTTTTGATTGATTTTTTCAACGATCGAACAGTACGAATGTTAGTAAAAACTCATTTTAGTGTTGGGTAAAAATAATCAAAAAATAAAAAGGTCGGGTTGTACGAGATTTTAACAAGAACGCAGTAAAAGTAATACTCCCTATAACGGGGCACGATCCACATTGACTGAATAATTTTTTTGAATGATTTTTTCGACAATCGAACCGTACGAATGTTAGTAAATACTCATTTTAGTGTTGGGAAAAAATAATCAAAAAATAAAAAGGTCGGGTTGTACGAGATTTTAACAAAAGCGTAGTAAAAGTGATACTTCCGATAACGGGGCACGATCCAGATTCACTGAATAATGTTTTCGAATGATTTTTTCAACAATCGAACCGTACGAATGTTAGTAAACACTCAAGTTAGTGTTGGGAAAAAATAATCAAAAAAAAAAGGTCGGGTTGTACCAGATTTTAACAAAAACGTTGTAAAAGTGCTACTTCCTATAACGGGGCACGATCCAGATTCAGTGAATAATTTTTTGAATGATTTTTTGATGAATGAACCGTATGAATGTTAATAAACACTCATTTTAGTGTTGGGATAAATAATAAAAAAATAAAAAGTCCGGGATGTACGAGATTTTAACAAAAACGTAGTAAGAGTGCTGCTTCCTGTAACAGGGCACGATCCAGATTCATTGAATAATTTTTTTGAATGATTTTTTTGACGATCGAACTGTACGAAAGTTAGTAAACACTCATTTTAGTGTTGGGAAAAAATAATGGAAAAATAAAAAGGTCGGGTTGTACGAGATTTAACAAAAACGTAGTAAAAGTGCTCTTTCCTATAGCGGGGCACAATCCAGATTCACTAAATAATTTTTTTGATTGATTTTTTCAACGATCGAACAGTACGAATGTTAGTAAAAACTCATTTTAGTGTTGGGTGAAATAATCAAAAAATAAAAAGGTCGGGTTGTACGAGATTTTAACAAGAACGCAGTAAAAGTAATACTTCCTATAACGGGGCACGATCCAGATTGACTGAATAATTTTTTTGAATGATTTTTTCGACGATCGAACCGTACGAATGTTAGTAAATACTCATTTTAGTGTTGGGAAAAAATAATCAAAAAATAAAAAGGTCGGGTTGTACGAGATTTTAACAAAAGCGTAGTAAAAGTGATACTTCCGATAACGGGGCACGATCTAGATTCACTGAATAATGTTTTCGAATGATTTTTTCGACAGTCGAACCGTACGAATGTTAGTAAACACTCAAGTTAGTGTTGGGAAAAAATAATAAAAAAATAAAAAGGTCGGGTTGTACGAGATTTTAATAAAAACGTAGTAAAAGTGATACTTTCGATAACGGGGCACGATCCAGATTCACTGAATAATGTTTTCGAATGATTTTTTCGACAATCGAACCGTACAAATGTTAGTAAACACTCATGTTAGTGTTGGGAAAAAATAATCAAAAAAAAAGTTCGGGTTGTACCAGATTTTAACAAAAACGTTGTAAAAGTGCTACTTCCTATAAAGGGGCACGATCCAGATTCAGTGAATAATTTTTTTGAATGATTTTTTGATGAACGAACCGTATGAATGTTAATAAACACCCATTTTAGATAATAAAAAAATTAAAAGTTCGGGATGTACGAGATTTTAACAAAAACGTAGTAAAAGTGCTGCTTCCTGTAACAGGGCACGATCCAGATTCATTGAATAATTTTTTTGAATGATTTTTTTGACGATCGAACTGTACGAAAGTTAGTAAACACTCATTTTAGTGTTGGGAAAAAATAATGGAAAAATAAAAAGGTCGGGTTGTACGAGATTTAACAAAAACGTAGTAAAAGTGCTCTTTCCTATAGCGGGGCACAATCCAGATTCACTGAATAATTTTTTTGATTGATTTTTTCAACGATCGAACAGTACGAATGTAAGTAAAAACTCATTTTAGTGTTGGGTAAAAATAATCAAAAAATAAAAAGGTCGGGTTGTACGAGATTTTAACAAGAACGCAGTAAAAGTAATACTTCCTATAACGGGGCACGATCCAGATTGACTGAATAATTTTTTTGAATGATTTTTTCGACGATCGAACCATACGAATGTTAGTAAATACTCATTTTAGTGTTGGGAAAAAATAATCAAAAAATAAAAAGGTCGGGTTGTACGAGATTTTAACAAAACCGTAGTAAAAGTGATACTTCCGATAACGGGGCACGATCCAGATTCACTGAATAATGTTTTCGAATGATTTTTTCGACAATCGAACCGTACGAATGTTAGTAAACACTCATGTTAGTGTTGGAAAAAAATAATCAAAAAAAAAAGGTCGGGTTGTACCAGATTTTAACAAAAACGTTGTAAAAGTGCTACTTCCTATAAAGGGGCACGATCCAGATTCAGTGAATAATTTTTTTGAATGATTTTTTGATGAACGAACCGTATGAATGTTAATAAACACCCATTTTAGTGTTGGGAAAAATAATAAAAAATTAAAAGTTTGGGATGTACGAGATTTTAACAAAAACGTAGTAAAAGTGCTGCTTCCTGTAACAGGGCACGATCCAGATTCATTGAATAATTTTTTTGAATGATTTTTTTGACGATCGAACTGTACGAAAGTTAGTAAACACTCATTTTAGTGTTGGGAAAAAATAATGAAAAAATAAAAAGGTCGGGTTGTACGAGATTTAACAAAAACGTAGTAAAAGTGCTCTTTCCTATAGCGGGGCACAATCCAGATTCACTGAATAATTTTTTTGATTGATTTTTTCAGCGATCGAACAGTACGAATGTTAGTAAAAACTCATTTTAGTGTTGGGTAAAAATAATCAAAAAATAAAAAGGTCAGGTTGTACGAGATTTTAACAAGAACGCAGTAAAAGTAATACTTCCTATAACGGGGCACGATCCAGATTGACTGAATAATTTTTTTGAATGATTTTTTCGACGATCGAAACGTACGAATGTTAGTAAATACTCATTTTAGTGTTGGGAAAAAATAATCAAAAAATAAAAAGGTCGGGTCGTACGAGATTTTAACAAAAGCGTAGAAAAAGTGATACTTCCGATAACGGGGCACGATCCAGATTCACTGAATAATGTTTTCGAATGATTTTTTCGACAATCGAACCGTACGAATGTTAGTAAACACTCAAGTTAGTGTTGGGAAAAAATAATCAAAAAATAAAAAGGTCGGGTTGTACGAGATTTTAATAAAAACGTAGTAAAAGTGATACTTCCGATAACGGGGCACGATCCAGATTCACTGAATAATGTTTTCGAATGATTTTTTCGACAATCGAACCGTACAAATGTTAGTAAACATTCATGTTAGTGTTGGGAAAAAATAATCAAAAAAAAAGGTCGGGTTGTACCAGATTTTAACAAAAACGTTGTAAAAGTTCTACTTCCTATAACGGGGCACGATCCAGATTCAGTGAATAATTTTTTTGAATGATTTTTTGATGAATGAACCGTATGAATGTTAATAAACACTCATTTTAGTGTTGGGAAAAATAATAAAAAAATAAAAAGTCCGGGATGTACGAGATTTTAACAAAAACGTAGTAAGAGTGCTGCTTCCTGTAACAGGGCACGATCCAGATTCATTGAATAATTTTTTTGAATGATTTTTTTGACGATCGAACTGTACGAAAGTTAGTAAACACTCATTTTAGTGTTGGGAAAAAATAATGGAAAAATAAAAAGGTCGGGTTGTACGAGATTTAACAAAAACGTAGTAAAAGTGCTCTTTCCTATAGCGGGGCACAATCCAGATTCACTGAATAATTTTTTTGATTGATTTTTTCAACGATCGAACCGTACGAATGTTAGTAAAAACTCATTTTAGTGTTGGGTAAAAATAATCAAAAAATAAAAAGGTCGGGTTGTACGAGATTTTAACAAGAACGCAGTAAAAGTAATATTTCCTATAACGGGGCACGATCCAGAATGACTGAATAATTTTTTTGAATGATTTTTTCGACGATCGAACCGTACGAATGTTAGTAAATACTCATTTTAGTGTTGGGAAAGAATAATCAAAAAATAAAAAGGTCGGGTTGTACGAGATTTTAACAAAAGCGTAGTAAAAGTGATACTTCCGATAACGGGGCACGATCCAGATTCACTGAATAATGTTTTCGAATGATTTTTTCGACAATCGAACCGTTCGAATGTTAGTTAACACTCAAGTTAGTGTTGGGAAAAAATAATCAAAAAATAAAAGGTCGGGTTGTACGAGATTTTAATAAAAACGTAGTAAAAGTGATACTTCCGATAACGGGGCACGATCCAGATTCACTGAATAATGTTTTCGAATGATTTTTTCGACAATCGAACCGTACAAATGTTAGTAAACACTCATGTTAGTGTTGGGAAAAAATAATCAAAAAAAGGTCGGGTTGTACCAGATTTTAACAAAAACGTTGTAAAAGTGCTACTTCCTATAACGGGGCACGATCCAGATTCAGGGAATAATTTTTTTGAATGATTTTTTGATGAACGAACCGTATGAATGTTAATAAACACCCATTTTAGGGTTGGGAAAAATAATAAAAAAATTAAAAGTTCGGGATGTACGAGATTTTAACAAAAATGTAGTAAAAGTGCTGCTTCCTGTAACAGGGCACGATCCAGATTCATTGAATAATTTTTTTTGAATGATTTTTTTGACGATCGAACTGTACGAAAGTTAGTAAACACTCATTTTAGTGTTGGGAAAAAATAATGGAAAAATAAAAAGGTCGGGTTGTACGAGATTTAACAAAAACGTAGTAAAAGTGCTCTTTCCTATAGCGGGGCACGATCCAGATTCACTGAATAATTTTTTTGAATGATTTTTTCAATGATCGAACAGTACGAATGTTAGTAATAACTCATTTTAGTGTTGGGTAAAATTAATCAAAAAATAAAAAGGTCTGGTTGTACGAGATTTTAACAAGAACGCAGTAAAAGTGATACTTCCTATAACGGGGCACGATCCAGATTGAATGAATTATTTTTTTGAATGATTTTTTCGACGATCGAACCGTACGAATGTTAGTAAATACTCATTTTAGTGTTGGGAAAAAATAATCAAAAAATAAAAAGGTCGGGTTGTACGAGATTTTAACAAAAACGTAGTAAAAGTGATACTTCCGATAACGGGGCACGATCCAGATTCACTGAATAATGTCTTCGAATGATTTTTTCGACAATCAAACCGTACGAATGTTAGTAAACACTCAAGTTAGTGTTGGGAAAAAATAATCAAAAAGTAAAAAGGTCGGGTTGTACGAGATTTTAATAAAAACGTAGTAAAAGTGATACTTCCGATAACGGGGCACGATCCAGATTCACTGAATAATGTTTTCGAATGATTTTTTCGACAATCAAACCGTACGAATGTTAGTAAACACTCATGTTAGTGTTGGGAAAAAATAATAAAAAAAAAAGGTCGGGTTGTACCAGATTTTAACAAAAATGTTGTAAAAGTGCTACTTCCTATAACGGGGCACGATCCAGATTCAGTGAATAATTTTTTTGAATGATTTTTTGATGAATGAACCGTATGAATATTAATAAACACTCATTTTAGTGTTGGGAAAAATAAAAAAAAAATAAAAAGTCCGGGATGTACGAGATTTTAACAAAAACGTAGTAAAAGTGCTGCTTCCTGTAACAGGGCACGATCCAGATTCATTGAATAATTTTTTTGAATGATTTTTTTAATGATCGAACTGTATGAAAGTTAGTAAACACTCATTTTAGTGTTGGGAAAAAATAATGGAAAAATAAAAAGGTCGGGTTGTACGAGATTTAACAAAAACGTAGTAAAAGTGCTCTTTCCTATAGCGGGGCACAATCCAGATTCACTGAATAATTTTTTTGATTGATTTTTTCAACGATCGAACAGTACGAATGTTAGTAAAAACTCATTTTAGTGTTGGGTAAAAATAAGTAAAAAATAAAAAGGTCGGGTTGTACGAGATTTTCACAAGAACGCAGTAAAAGTAATACTTCCTATAACGGGGCACGATCCAGATTGACTGAATTATTTTTTTGAATGATTTTTTTGACGATCGAACCGTACGAATGTTAGTAAATACTCATTTTAGTGTTGGGAAAAAATAATCATAAAATAAAAAGGTCGGGTTGTACGAGATTTTAACAAAAGCGTAGTAAAAGTGAGTAAAAGTGATACTTCCGATAACGGGGCACGATCCAGATTCACTGAATAATGTTTTTGAATGATTTTTTCGACAATCGAACCGTACGAATGTTAGTAAACACTCAACTTAGTGTTGGGAAAAAATAATCAAAAAATAAAAAGGTCGGGTTGTACGAGATTTTAATAAAAACGTAGTAAAAGTGATACTTCCGATAACGGGGCACGATCCAGATTCACTGAATAATGTTTTCGAATGATTTTTTCAACATCGAACCGTACAAATGTTAGTAAACACTCATGTTAGTGTTGGGAAAAAATAATCAAAAAAAAGGTCGGGTTGTACCAGATTTTAACAAAAACGTTGTAAAAGTGCTACTTCCTATAACGGGGCACGATCCAGATTCAGTGAATAATTTTTTTGAATGATTTTTTTATGAACGAACCATAGGAATGTTAATAAACACCCATTTTATTGTTGGGAAAAATAATATGTTAGGCCGAATACACAATTAATAATCAACTTTGTATGAGAGATTAATAAGTAAAAACGTTTATGCACTTAAAAAACTTCTTGTATTTCAGACCCTCTTCGTGATGTAAATTATCACAAAGAGCTGCTAGGTTACAATAAAGATAATTCGTTATCGATACCCTTCTAGGGTTAACCTATCTGTATTTATATACCATACAGCTACGATACAATCTCTAATTGATATTCCTAATAATCAGCTATACAATGATATCAATTACAGATTGTCACACGTCTCCTATGTCAACTCGATCTCTTTGATAGCTATCCAATCTTCAAAGATATCGCTTCCATAATAAGTCTTCAATCACTGTTGAACAGTAGACGCGCTTCCTTCAGACAGAGTTTAACCAACTCTGTCGAGCTTCAAACTGTCAGAGTTTACGCAAACTCTGACTACTTCCAGCTAAACTCTGATAACTCCCTGTAACACTTAAACACTGATCAAAACACATCAATTATATTTAACAATCTCCCCCAACTTGTTCATTTAGCAAAAATGCACAAGTTAATGACAATAATTGATGATGTCAAAACAAATAGACAAATACAGTGTTTATACAAATTCAGAGTTTAAGCTTCTACTTAATAAAAACTATAGAGAATAAGAAAATTCTTACAGAACTTAATCTCTTATAATTTCAAGATCTGGCATGGTTCTGAGATAATCAATCAGCAATCTTCTTTCTGCATTTTCAAGTTCAATCTTCATTGCTTCTTTGATTTCTCTGAGCTGAGGATCACTTTCATCCGTCTGGTAGATAGCAGCCCTAAGATCATAAATCTTGTTCCTTCTCATTTCATTACCCAGTCTGATAAATCTGACTTTTTCTGCCTGTGTCTTGAAATCAAGTACTGTGATTCCCAAATCAGTTTTTAACTTTGCAGTACCTTTCTTCATTTCAATGAGATTGCCTTGGTAATCCCTGTACTTAGGAATATATCTGCTATTGTATTTCTGTCCTCTGATTGCCAGATTCTGAGTCATTTTCTGTCTGAGCACATTAGCAACTGACTGAGTCCTTCGACTATTCACCTTGGGAAGATACAGAACATACTCTAGTTCTTCCCAACATTTCAAGCCAATATCATCCTCACCAACTTTGAATACTGTCCATCAGCCATGAAGTATAAAAGAAAATCCTTGTCTAAACTCTTCTGATGAACTAACTGCACTGATTCCAGTCTGTCCAAACTCTCTTGAGGAACACCACGACCTGGAACAGCCAGTGAAGAAGGATCTCTAGGACCAGTATATTGCCTTTTGTCTCTATGTGAACCTAGTCCACCCTTATTATTTCCAACCTTGCCAGATAAAGCTTTTCCATCAGAAACATTCATTAAGACTCCAGATAACACATTTGGATCAGAAATTGTTCCTTTTCCAAAAACAGATTTCAATTGTGAAGAGTGTAAAGGTGTGATCACTGCTTGTGATGCAACAGAAGTTATAACTTTCTTCTGTGAACTTTCACCTTCAATGCCTTTTAGCTTGAGTTTAGCCTCTGCTGCAATTGCTTCCTTTGAGAACCGAGAACTTTGACTAAAATCAGTCCTTTCTCTGATCACAACACCTTTAACAACAGGTCTAGGAGTTTTTCCTCTTTGTACCTTATCAGACTTTAAAGCTTTAAGATGTTCTTCTTGTAAACTCTTTTCCTCAGCTTCAATGTCCTCAATCGTAACTCCTTCCTCATTCTCTTCAATGAATAGCTTAGCAGCCAATTCTTCATCAGTTTGTGGATTAGAAGATAACAGCAAACTCTTGGTCCTTGAAGTACCTTGAGTATCAGTATTTCTCCCAACAGACTGTGATTTTGATGACTTGCTAGTTCTCAGAGTTTGAATCTCTTCAGCCTTTTTCTTTCCATCTCCAGCACTATCCCTTCTGACAACTCTCTCCCCCTTTTTGACATCATCAGGCATAAGGATAGAAGTAATTAACTCCAGGGAGGTAGCAATAGAATCAATTTTAGCCGATAAGTCAGACTGGTTTTCTTCAACTTTAGTCAGCCTGGCACAGAGATTGTCTTGAGCTTTAGAGAATTTTGTAGCCACTAGTTTCGATTCTCTTTCCATCTTCATCTCTCTAGCTACAACCTCATTTCGCAAAGCAGTGATTGCCAAATTAGTATCATCAAATCGTCTATCCAGAGTTTTAACTTGAACTATAGTTGCTTTCAAGCAAGAAAGAATTTCTGGATTAGAGATAGTATCAGCACTTTGCTTAACAAACTTAGATGCTCTTCCTGGTGGAAAAATACAATCTTCTTTGTACCATTCAGCAACATTCTTAGCAAATTGTTTTCTCTCAACTGCATGAGAAGTACAAGGTTGAGGAAAAGGTGTATGTTTATCGTCAGTTTGTACTGGTGCACTCAGAGAATCATCAGAGTTTGCACTACTGTCACCTTCAGCTTCAACACTTGTAGCTTTAACTGGTTCATCTTCAGCCATAGGTTTAGCAATTTCTTCTGTAGGCTTGGCAAGATTT
Organism: Saposhnikovia divaricata; assembly: GCA_036435485.1. Taxonomy (NCBI): domain Eukaryota; kingdom Viridiplantae; phylum Streptophyta; class Magnoliopsida; order Apiales; family Apiaceae; genus Saposhnikovia; species Saposhnikovia divaricata. The sequence goes on along the minus strand of CM071594.1, from coordinate 126,604,946 downwards.
TCTCCATGTTGCTCAGGCTCAGCAACAGGCATTGACTGAGAAGTTACTTTGGTTGCCTGATCAATTTCTTCACCTTCTTCAACAGTTTGGTGAGCATCAGATATTAACTCAGTATGAGATGCCACAGCTTCAGAAAGAACAGCCGTAGGTTGATCAGCTACACCAATATCAGAGATAGGATCAGAAAATGGCATAAATGAATCAGTAATATCATTTATCGGAGAAACACCATCTCTTGCATCCTCTTCTGCAGGCATTTTTTCCTCTGCAGGCATTACATCCTCTGCAGGTATTACATCCTCTGCAGGTATTGTATCTTTCTCAACCTCAACAGGAGGTGTTTGCTGTGAAACAACCTCTGGAGCTTCAAGATCTTCATTCACAGAATCAGAAAATATCAGTTTTCTTCGTTTTGCTAGAGGTACATTGTCTGAATCCTCTTTACTAGATGGTGACTTAGGCATGTTTGCCCGAGCTTTCATTCTTTTCCCCCTTCTAGTGTAAACAGCTTCAGGAGATTTCCGTTTTGATTTTCTTTGTGTCTCGTCTGCCTGCTTTAGACTTACACGTCGTTTAGTAATTGCCTTCTTAACTCTTTGTATTCTAGACTGTGATGCTGGTGGAGATTGTGACGAATCAGAGTTTGTGTGTGTAGTGGGTGAAGGTTGCTTTGTAGGTGCTGACTGAGCAGGTGATTCAGTGTTTGGTTCTGGTTGAGGTTCAGGGTGTGGTTCAGATTGTTGTTGTTGTTGTTCAGATTCATTTTGTTGTGGTTCTTGTTGATCTTGTTGTGGTTCAGGTTGTTGTGGTTCTTGTGGTTGATTGAGAAAATTTTGCAGAGCAAGAGGCATGACAAAAGCAGGGAGATTTGCTTTACCAACATCCTTGTTAGTCATATCAGAGAATATTCGCTTATTGACTCTAAAAGGATAAATTTCATCAGTTTCATCAATTTCGAGACCAGGTACACATGCATTGAACAGCATTTGACAAAAACGAGCATAATAAACAGTAGTAGATTCTGACAGTTTATCACCTAAGCTCATCAGAACATGTCGACCAAAATCAAAATTAGTACCATAGAGTAGAGAATACCCGATTTGGAGACTGTCTATAGGAATGGCATCCCAGTTTGTGACTTTCTTCTGGAACGTCCTTGTTATGCAATCAAAGAAGAAGTTCCATTCCTTTCTGAGATTTGGTCTCTTTATACCGCCAATCTTGTCAAGAGATTCCATGAAACCAATCTCTCGCAGCATCTCTCTCAGATAAGTTTCATTAACCAGAGTATAAGAAGTATGTGTATCAAACCCCATTGTATCTCGTACAGTCTGTGGAGTAATCACATAATCTTGGTCTTCGTAAGTGAAGATAATGGTAGGAGTTCCACTCTCTCCTCCATCCTCATAAACTGAATTCTGCCAGAATGTAGCAATTTGAGACGCAGAAAGAGTAGCAGGTCCAATCAGAGCCTGTCCAATCTCTGAATCCCTCAAGAAGTTCTGCATGAGATGAAACGATTCTGGAACGCGTTGATGATAGAGTGGAGCTTCATAGTTGTTAGGAACAAACCGTGAACCAAGAGCAGTGAATGCTTTAGATGCCATTGAGTTAAGAATTTCCAAGAGATATGTATGTAGAAAGGTGTTTGCGTGAGTGCCCAAGAGAAAAATAAGAAAACTGTGAGATGTAAGAATAAGGCAAAATCGTTTGGACACAAAAGTGATTAAAGTAATTAAAAACTCAATCTCTTATGTAACAAACACTCAATCAGTTCCTCGATTAATGTGTAGTGGGACACGATAATAGGTAAGTGGGACACATTAAAGGGCGAGTGGGTCACGTGCGCCTATTTTTAAGAAGAGTATATTAAAGAATTAAAACATTAAAATATTTGATTTAAACAAAAATCAAATAATACTCTTTTAAAAATATCTTGACCCAAGTAAAACTAGAATTTGAAGCGTTTACCTGTTGCCTTTAATAACCAGAATACGAAGCGATTAAGAACTTCGTTCTTACCCATCTCTATTTAAAGCCTAGAGACTTGCTCAGATTATTTCATTAAATCTCTAACCTTTCAGTCTCCCCTGTAAATCACAAACCCTCCAAACCAAATACTCTTGAAAGACAATGGCCAACCTTACCATCAAAGAGAAAAACCTTCATCTTGTCGAGAATAGGGACATCTTCAGCTATACGCGTGAAGAATTTGAAGCGTTCGAGTGGGAAAGGCAGCTTGAGACGCTGTGGCTGCAAATGGATGCTGGTCTGGAAGAGCTCGAGAGAGAGAAACCTGCAAGGGTGATCGACATCGATGCTGCCCTCCAAGCAACATTGGCATGGCTCTCCTCGAAGGCATCCTCATCCAACACCACCAACCATTGTTAATGAATATGTCAGCAAAAATAACCTTATCCCTTCGACTTCCACCCAAATAAAGTGGCAAAGATGGGATCTGGGAATTTTTGCTAACAATGGAGTGTTGTGGACGGACCTTTTACATTCCTGTTGAATAGATTAGCAGATAAAGAAAACAAAAGGATGTAATATTTGCTTGTAATCTCTTTCGTATTATCAATGAAAATTTTGTTTCTCTAATCATATTCATTGTGTTCTGCAACTGTTATTTATGTTATATGAACTGTTCTTCAAGAAAATTAATCAAGAAGAGAATATGAAAACTAATTAAAGTAATCATATAAAGAACACATTCATCAACTATCCACTGATTAACAGTTGTCACAAACCCTACTTACTCCAAGACTTTCAAATTGTTCAAGTGAAAATTTACCTTAGAGTACAAATCACGAATCAACAGCGTTTGTCAATTCTCCAACTTTATCACCGAAACCCTTTCATAAATTGCACAGTTGTGAATATTTGTGTGTGTGAAGCAGAGTTTACTAAGTCAATTTTTAGAGCATCTAATTTTTCATAAAATCCATAAAGTAAATCAATAAACACTGGATGCACAAACTGTCATAGTAAACACTGACTGTATGATGAAGGCTAAACTCTGAAGTAATCGAACTTTATACAGTAATTTTTATTTTATAGCCCCTTTATATACATTATTTTATTTTATTTTTATTTTTATTTTTTTTATTTATCATTCCAGTAATCAGAGGTTGGAACCAGTCACCAAAAATTCAAAAATTTTAGCCCTTATCATTTTGATAAGTTCCTGGGTCATCCTAGTATTTAACTAGTCACCAAAAATCAGAGAATTTTAGAACATATTATATACCAATAGGTTCCTGGGTCATCCTAGTATCCAACATAATCTCAAAGGAGTATAACAACCTATATACATTTTCTTTGGGGTATTGCAGTAAGCATTTTATTTTATCAGAGTATAACTAACAGAGTTTAGAGTTCATCAACATCAGTAGTTTTTCATGAAAGGTAATGCACACAGTATTTATAGACTCAGAGTTTAGGACAAAATAAACTAAGAGATGCTATAAATATGAGCCAGTATCATGCTGTGTTAACTTTCTGCACAATCTAAGATTAGATCACAATAACTCAGAAAGATTCATGATTAATTGCTGAGAATCATGCTTCATACATATTTCTTCATTGGTGTTTTCATTCAGACAAAAATCAACTCAGAGTTCACAGAGTTTATCAAACTTATTAACAGTGTATGACATACAGACATACTGACAGAGTTTAACAGAGTATGCATAACAGAGTTTAATCAACAGAGTTCACTTAGCATTTAACCAATCAGGAAATATGATTAATACATCACATAAGTAAAGTTTGAATCTAACCAACATTTCTAGTCAGAACCAGAGACCATTCCTAGTTCATTGACCAGTCTTGTAAATGTAGCTTCACTCAATGGTTTAGTGAAGATATCTGCAAGCTGTTGTTCTGTAGATACAAAATGTAGTTCAATATTTCCTTCTTCCACGTGTTCTCTGATGAAGTGGTACCTTATGCTGATGTGCTTGGTCATTGAATGCTGTACGGGATTACCTGTCATAGCAATAGCACTTTGATTATCATAGTAAATAGGGATATTACTGTACCTCAATCCATAATCCAGCAATTGATTCTTCATCCATAAGATCTGTGCACAACAGCTACCAGCTGCAATATACTCTGCTTCAGCTGTAGATGTGGAGATTGATTTCTGTTTCTTGCTGTACCAGGAAACAAGTCTGTCACCAAGAAATTGACAACTTCCACTAGTGCTCTTTCTGTCTACCTTGCAGCCTGCAAAGTCTGCATCAGAATACCCAAGTAGCTTAAAATCTGATTCTCTGGGGTACCACAGACCTAATGATATGGTGCCCTTGAGAAACTTGAAGATTCTTTTCACAGCTGTCAGATGTGGCTCTCTAGGATCTGCCTGAAACCTTGCACAAAGACACGTTGCATACATGATGTCAGGCCTACTAGCTGTCAATTATAGAAGAGATCCTATCATGCCCCTGTAGTTTGTCATATCCACTGAAACTCCTGTGTCTTTGTCCAGTTTAGTTGCTGTTGCCATGGGAGTTGATGCAGATGAACAGTCAAGCATACCAAATTTCTTGAGAAGATTTCTGGTGTATTTTTCTTGATTAATGAAAATTCCATCTTCTGTTTGTTTCACCTGTAGGCCTAGAAAGTAACTAAGCTCTCCCATCATGCTCATTTGATATCTGGACTGCATGAGCTTGGCAAACTTCTTACAGAGTTTATCATTAGTAGACCCAAAGATGATGTCATCAACATAAATTTGAACTAAAAGGAGGTCACTTCCTTGATTGAAATAAAACAGAGTTTTGTCAATTGTTCCTCTGTTGAATCCACTTTCTAGGAGAAACTGAGCAAGTGTCTCATACCATGCTCTTGGTGCCTACTTAAGTCCATATAGTGCCTTATCTAGCCTGTAGACATAATCTGGATATTTGGGGTCCACAAATCCTGGTGGTTGTTCAACAAACACTTCTTCTTCAAGCTTTCCATTCAGAAAAGCACTTTTCACATCCATCTGGAACACTTTGAATTTCTTGTGAGAGGCATATGCAGGAAAAATTCTGATTGCCTCCAATCTTGCTACTGGAGCAAATGTTTCATCATAATCAATTCCTTCCTGCTGTGAATAACCTTTTTCTACCAGTCTAGCCTTGTTCCTCGTGATAACACCTTCACTGTCAGTCTTGTTTCTGAAAACCCATTTAGTACCAACAATAGATCTGTTCTTTGGCCTTGGTACAAGGGTCCAAACTTCATTCCTTTCAAATTCATTTAACTTTTCCTGCATTGCTGTTATCCAGTCTGCATCCTGAAGAGCTTCTTCCACTTTCTTTGGTTCATTTTTAGACAAGAATGCATGAAACAGACATTCACTTGCAGTAGCACTTCTTGTCTTTACTTTTGCATCTGGATCACCTATTATCAAATCAGGTGTATGTGATTTTGTCCATTTCCTAGCAGAAGGCAAATGACTTTTATCAGCATGTGATCCTCCCCCTTGATCCATGCTCTCCTGATTTTGTTGTGATCTATCTTCATTTTCTGAGACTCCCCCTGAACTTGACTGCCCAGAGTCAGAATTTGAATTTTCAGAGTTTGATCTAGATTTTTCAGTTGACTCAGTATCAGTGTTTGAGTCTTCATCTTGATCATGCTCCCCCTCAACTGGTTCTCCCCTTTGTTGTGACTGAGAAGTTTCTTCAGAATTTACCAGTAGAGGTTCAGAGTTTGTTTCAACAGAGTCTGTCAGAATTGTTTCATCAGAGTTTTCTTCATCAGAGTTTAAAACTTCATTTTCAAAGTTCAGTTGATCATATTCATCTTTGTCTTCAATTCCAGTTATCTTCTTATCATCAAAAGAAACATGTATAGATTCCATGATCACTTTAGTTCTCAGATTGTAAACTCTGAATGCCTTTGTTGACAGTGGATAGCCAACAAAAATTCCTTCATCTGCCTTTAGCTCAAACTTGGTCAACTGTTCTGGATGAGTCTTCAAAACAAAACATTTGCACCCGAAAATATGAAAGTATTTCAGGTTAGGCTTCTTTTTCTTCACCATCTCATATGGTGTCTTTCCATGCTTATTGATCAGTGTTGCATTTTGAGTAAAACAAGCAGTTTGAACAGCTTCTGCCCAGAAATAAGTTGGCAATTTTGCTTCATCAAGCATAGTTCTGGCAGCTTCAATTAAGGTTCTATTTTTCCTTTCAACTACACCATTTTGTTGTGGTGTACCAGGTGCTGAAAATTCTTGTTTCACTCCATTGTCCTTGCAGAATTCTTCCATTGTTGCATTTCTGAACTCAGTTCCATTATCACTTCTGATGATTCTGACTTTGTTGCTTGATCCTTTATCCAGAAGCTTCACATGCTCCATCAGAGTTGATGCAGTTTCATCCTTCTTTGCTAGAAAATACACCCAGGTGAATCTAGTGTATTCATCAACAATGACTAAAGCATATTTCTTCCTTGCAATAGACATAACATTTACTGGACCAAAGAGATCAACATGCAGAAGATGATAGGGATCAGTGATAGAAAATTCTGTCTTGCTCTTGAAAGATGACTTCCTTTGTTTAGCCTTCTGACATGAGTCACATAGGCCATCAACATTTAACAGGGTCTTTGGGAGTCCTCTTACAAGATCCTTTCTGATCAATTCATTGATGTTGTTCAAGTTCAAATGTGAGAGTTTCTTGTGCCACTTCCAACTCTCTTCACTAGACATTCTTGTAGACAGGCAAACAGCTTTTCCAACAGAGTCTATCAAAAGCTTGATTTCATAAATGTTGTTTTGCCTGTGACCAACTAGAACAACCTTTCCTGTAGATTTGCTGATAACTTCACAATATTCAGGTTGGAAATCTACATGATATCCCTTGTCACAGATTTGACTCACAGATAGCAAGTCATGCTTGAGTCCTGGGACATGAGCTACATTGTTGATGATGACATTTCCAAGATTGATATTGCCATATCCCAATGTTCTTCCTATATTGCCATCACCATAGGAAACTTTTGGGCCAGCCTTCTCCTCATATTCTGATAGCAGGGCTTTATTTCCAGTCATGTGTCCTGAACATCCACTGTCCACGACTAGGGTTGCCTCCCTGTTACCCTGCAATCACAAACAATTACTGAGGATTAGTTTTAAGGATCCAGACTTGCTTGGATCCTTTGGCATTCTTAACTTTGTTAGCTTTTGCAGCGGAATTAACATTATCAGAGTTTGAGCTAACATTATCAGTGTTTACACTTGCAGTACCAACTTTAACCCATTTCAGATTGGGTTTCAGTTCATAGTAATTATGATAGATAGCATGATATTCTTTGCAAGTATAGATGGAGTGCCAAGTGCTTCCACAGTGTGTGCATAGAGTCTGTGGCTTAGTTCTAGCAAAATCCTTCTTTACCTCAGACTTTGTAGGTAAAGAATTTATATGTTTATTTTTCTTGCAAAAATTTGCAAGATGCTTAGTACTACCACAGTTATGACATGTCTTTCTTGGAGCATAACTAGCAAGCATTGGTTTATTTCCTGAAGTGATGCCTACTTTTCCATTTCTGTTCTTGTTTGACACTTTCTTTTTCTCAACAGATTTTAACTCCTTCAGTTTATGTTTGAGTTGTTTATCTGTCATTGAACAAATATTAACCTGTTTAACACTAGTTTTTACTGGTTTTCTTTTGACAGCTTCTTTTTCATTCTCAGACAAAAATTTACTGGTTCCATGAACAAATTTAGTTCTGACTTTAACTTGATTTTGAAATCTAAGTTCATCTCCCTTATTATAACCTAGACCAACAGTGTCTGTTTGAAAAATCTGTTGAGTGTCCTTTCCAGAATTAGTCCAAGTCCTAATTTTCTTATTTGCTTCCTCCAACTCAGATTCTAGTTGTTTATATTACTGAAGCAAATCCTGTTCTATAGAAACAGCATCATCTCTCTCTTTCTGAACTTGTTGCATGTTTTCAAGTTTCTCTTCAACAAGTTTATTTCTTTCTTTCAGTTCAAAATTTTCAGCTTTTATCCTCTCATTTTCTAAAGTCTGATCCCTATAACTTATATGCAATGACTTAAGAAAAATTCTTAATTGAGCAATGTCATCAATATTATAAGCATAGGTAGTTAGTGGTACCTGATTTTCAGAGGATTCTGATTCAGTAGTAGCCATGAGAGCATAGTTCACTTCTTCATCAGAATCTGAAGTATCTGCCCAATCTCTGCCTTTAGTGTAGAGTACCTTTCCAGTTTTACCCTTCTTGCACTCAGGAGCATAGTGACCCATCTCCTTACACTTGTAGCATTGAATTTCAGACTTATCCTTCTTTCCTTTAGAATCTCTCTTATCAGACTTCCTGTAGCTTTTCCTGTCTTCATTTGAATCCCTAGAAAACCTTTTTCCTTTCTTGAAATTCTTGAAGCCCATTTTCTTGAAAGTCTTCACCATCAACACAACCATTTTTCTCATTTCCTCTTCATCATCCTCAGAGTCAGATGATTCAGAAGAGTTTGAATCATAATCAGAGTTTGGTGAATCACTTTCTGAATGTATGACCAAAGCTTTTCCCTTCATTTTCCTTCTTGTTGCCTCTTTCTTCTGAGGCTTCTCTTCAACATTAAGAGCAACAGACTTTCCTTTTCTGCTTGATCTCCTGTTTCTCTGCTCCATTTCCAATTCATAAGTTTTGAGCAGTCCATAGATTTCATCAATCTCTGTTTCAGCAAGATCATAGTTGTCTCTAATAGTGGTTGTTTTGACATCCCACTTTTCAGGTAGAGAAAGAAGAAACTTGAGATTCGAGTCTTCTAGATCATACTCTTTGTTGACCAATGACAGATCATTAATCAGTTTACAGAATCTATCAAATGTTTCTGTCATGGTCTCTTCAGGTTTAGCCTCAAAATGCTCATACTCTTGTGTGAGTATGTTTCTCCTATTCTTCTTAATAGCTGCAGTTTCTTGACACCTGACTTCAAGAGCATCCCATATCTCTTTTGCAGTGGTGCAGTTAATGACTTTGTTAGTGTTAAATATAATTGATGTGTTTTGATCAGTGTTTAAGTGTTACAGGGAGTTATCAAAGTTTAGTTGGAAGCAGTCAGAGTTTGGGTAAACTCTGACAGTTGGAAGCTCGACAGAGTTTGTTAAACTCTGTCTGAAGGAAGCGCGTCTACTGTTCAACAGTGATTAAAGATTAATTATGGAAGTGATATCTTTGAAGATTGGATAGCTATCAAAGAGATCGAGTTGACATAGGAGACGTGTGACAATCTGTAATTGATATCATTGTATAGCTGATTATTAGGAATATCAATTAGAGATTGTATCGTAGCTGTATGTTATATAAATACAGATAGGTTAACCCTAGAAGGGTATCGATAACGAATTATCATTATTGTAACCTAGCAGCTCTTTGTGATATTTTACATCACGAAGAGGGTTTGAAATACAAGAAGTTTTTAAGTGCATAAACGCTTTTACTTATTAATCTCTCATACAAAGTTGATTATTAATTGTGTATTCGGCCTACCAAGTGGTATCAGAGCCAATCTGTTACTTTATTACAGGTTAAGATCCAAACACAACAATAATCATGTCAGAAATTCCTCCACCAACACCTACTGTTTCTGAAAAGGCTCCTACTACTGTGAGTCGTTATGAACCAATCAGAGTTCCTATTCTGAGGCCATTAGAGTATGCTATGTGGAAGGTCAAGATGACTATGTTTCTGGAGGCTACAGATCCAGAATATCTTGACAGGATTTATGAAGGCCCTCACAATCCTACAAAGCTATCTGTTGCAGTTGCTGGTGAAGCAGCAAAAATGGTTCCAAAGGAAAAGAAGGACATGACTCCTGAAGATCTATCATCAATTGCTAAGGATGCAAAAGTTAGGCATTTACTGCATAGTGCTTTAGACAATGTTATGTCTAACAAAGTCATTAACTGCACCACTGCAAAAGAGATATGGGATGCTCTTGAAGTCAGGTGTCAAGGAACTGCAGCTATTAAGAAGAATAGGAGAAACATACTCACACAAGAGTATGAGCATTTTGAGGCTAAACCTGAAGAGACCATGACAGAAACATTTGATAGATTCTGTAAACTGATTAATGATCTGTCATTGGTCAACAAAGAGTATGATCTAGAAGACTCGAATCTCAAGTTTCTTCTTTCTCTACCTGAAAAGTGGGATGTGAAAACAACCACTATTAGAGACAACTATGATCTTGCTGAAACAGAGATTGATGAAATCTATGGACTGCTCAAAACTCATGAATTGGAAATGGAGCAGAGAAACAGGAGATCAAGCAGAAAAGGAAAGTCTGTTGCTCTTAATGTTGAAGAGAAGCCTCAGAAGAAAGAGGCAACAAGAAGGAAAATGAAGGGAAAAGCTTTGCTCATACATTCAGAAAGTGATTCACCAAACTCTGATTATGATTCAAACTCTTCTGAATCATCTGACTCTGAGGATGATGAAGAAGAAATGAGAAAAATGGTTGTGTTAATGGTGAAGACTTTCAAGAAAATGGGCTTCAAGAATTTCAAGAAAGGAAAAAGGTTTTCTAGGGATTCAAATGAAGACAGGAAAAGCTACAGGAAGTCTGATAAGAGAGATTATAAAGGAAAGAAGGATAAGTCTGAAATTCAATGCTACAAGTGTAAGGAGATGGGCCACTATGCTCCTGAGTGCAAGAAGGGTAAAACTGGAAAGGTACTCTACACTAAGGGCAGAGATTGGGCAGATACTTCAGATTCTGATGAAGAAGTAAACTATGCTCTCATGGCTACTACTGAATCAGAATCCTCTGAAAATCAGGTACCTTTAACTACCTATGCTTATAATATTGATGACATTGCTCAATTAAGAATTTTTCTTAAGTCATTGCATATAAGTTATAGGGATCAGACTTTAGAAAATGAGAGGATAAAAGATGAAAATTTTGAACTGAAAGAAAGAAATAAACTTGTTGAAGAGAAACTTGAAAACATGCAACAAGTTTAGAAAGAGAGAGATGATGCTGTTTCTATAGAACAGGATTTGCTTCAGAAATATAAACAACTAGAATCTGAGTTGGAGGAAGCAAATAAGAAAATTAGGACTTGGACTAATTCTGGAAAGGACACTCAACAGATTTTTCAAACAGACACTGTTGGTCTAGGTTATAATGAGGGAGATGAACTTAGATTTCAAAATCAAGTTAAAGTCAGAACTAAATTTGTTCATGGAACCAGTAAATTTTTGTCTGAGAATGAAAAAGAAGCTGTAAAAAGAAAACCAGTAAAAACTAGTGTTAAACAGGTTAATATTGGTTCAATGACAGATAAACAACTCAAACATAAACTGAAGGAGTTAAAATCTGTTGAGAAAAAGAAAGTGTCAAACAAGAACAGAAATGGAAAAGTAGGCATCACTTCAGGGACTAAACCAATGCTTGCTAGTTATGCTCCAAGAAAGACATGTCATAACTGTGGTAGTACTAAGCATCTTGCAAATTTCTGCAAGAAAAATAAAAATATAAATTCTTTGCCTACAAAGTCTGAGGTAAAGAAGGATTTTGCTAGAACTAAGCCACAGACTCTATGCACACACTGTGGAAGCACTTGGCATTCCATCTATACTTGCAGAAAATATCTTGCTATCTATCATAATTACTATGAACTGAAACCCAATCTAAAATGGGTTAAAGTTGATACTGCAAGTGTAACCACTGATACTGTTAGCTCAAACTCTGATAATGTTAATTCCGCTGCAAAAGCTAACAAAGTTAAGAATGCCAAAGGATCCAAGCAAGTCTGGATCCTTAAAACTAATCCTCAGTAATTGTTTTTGATTGCAGGGTAACAGGGAGGCAACCCTAGTCGTGGACAGTGGATGTTCAGGACACATGATTGGAAATAAAGCCCTGCTATCAGAATATGAGGAGAAGGCTGGCCCAAAAGTTTCCTATGGTGATGGCAATATAGGAAGAACATTGGGATATGGCAATATCAATCTTGGAAATGTCATCATCAACAATTTAGCTCATGTCCCAGGACTCAAGCATGACTTGCTATCTGTGAGTCAAATCTGTGACAAGGGATATCATGTAGATTTTCAACCTGAATATTGTGAAGTTATCAGCAAATCTACAGGAAAGGTTGTTCTAGTTGGTCACAGGCAAAACAACATTTATGAAATCAAGCTTTTGATAGACTCTGTTGGAAAAGCTGTTTGCCTGTCTACAAGAATGTCTAGTGAAGAGAGTTGGAAGTGGCACAAGAAACTCTCACATTTGAACTTGAACAACATCAATGAATTGATCAGAAAGGATCTTGTAAGAGGACTCCCAAAGACCCTGTTAAATGTTGATGGCCTATGTGACTCATGTCAGAAGGCTAAACAAAGGAAGTCATCTTTCAAGAGCAAGACAGAATTTTCTATCACTGATCCCTATCATCTTTTGCATGTTGATCTCTTTGGTCCAGTAAATGTTATGTCTATTGCAAGGAAGAAATATGCTTTAGTCATTGTTGATGAATACACTAGATTCACCTGGGTGTATTTTCTAGCAAAGAAGGATGAAACTGCATTAACTCTGATGGAGCATGTGAAGCTTTTGGACAAAGGATCAAGCAACAAAGTCAGAATCATCAGAAGTGATAATGGAACTGAGTTCAGTAATGCAACAATGGAAGAATTCTGCAAGGACAATGGAGTGAAACAAGAATTTTCAGCACCTGGTACACCACAACAAAATGGTGTAGTTGAAAGGAAAAATAGAACCTTAATTGAAGCTGCCAGAACTATGCTTGATGAAGCAAAACTACCAACTTATTTCTGGGCAGAAGCTGTTCAAACTGCTTGTTTTACTCAAAATGCAACACTGATCAATAAGCATGGAAAGACACCATATGAGATGGTGAAGAAAAAGAAGCCTAACCTGAAATACTTTCATATTTTCGGGTGCAAATGTTTTGTTTTGAAGACTCATCCAGAACAGTTGACCAAGTTTGAGTTAAAGGCAGATGAAGGAATTTTTGTTGGCTATCCACTGTCAACAAAGGCATTCAGAGTTTACAATCTGAGAACTAAAGTGATCATGGAATCTATACATGTTTCTTTTGATGATAAGAAGATAACTGGACTTGAAGACAAAGACGAATATGATCAACTAAACTTTGAAAATGAAGTTTTAAACTCTGATGAAGGAAACTCTGATGAAACAATTCTGACAGACTCTGTTGAAACAAACTCTGAACCTCTACTGGTAAATTCTGGAGAAACTTCTCAGTCACAACAAAGGGGAGAACCAGTTGAGGGGAGCATGATCAAGATGAAGACTCAAACACTGATACTGAGTCAACTGAAAAATCTGGATCAAACTCTGATGCTTCAAACTCTGAAAATTCAAATTCTGACTCTGGATAGTCAAGTTCAGGGGGAGTCTCAGAAAACGAAGATAGATCACAACAGAATCAGGAGAGCATGGATCAAAGGGGAGGATCACATGCTGATAGAAGTCATTTGCCTTCTGCTAGGAAATGGACTAAATCACATACACCTGATTTGATAATTGGTGATCCAGATGCAAAAGTAAAGACAAGAAGTGCTACTGTAAGTGAATGTCTGTTTCATGCATTCTTGTCTAAAAATGAACCAAAGAAAGTGGAAGAAGCTCTTCAAGATGCAGACTGGATAACAGCAATGCAGGAAGAGTTAAATGAATTTGAAAGGAATGAAGTTTGGACCCTTGTACCAAGACCAAAGAACAGATCTATTGTGGGTACTAAATGGGTTTTCAGAAACAAGACTGACAGTGAAGGTGTTATCACAAGGAACAAGGCTAGACTGGTAGCAAAAGGCTATTCACAGCAGGAAGGAATAGACTATGATGAAACATTTGCTCCAGTTGCAAGATTGGAGGCAATCAGAATTTTTCTAGCACATGCCTCTCACAAGAAATTCAAAGTGTTCCAGATGGATGTGAAAAGTGCTTTTCTGAATGGAAAACTTGAAGAAGAAGTGTTTGTTGAACAACCACCAGGATTTGTGGACCCCAAATATCCAGATTATGTCTACAGGCTAGATAAGGCACTATATGGACTTAAGCAGGCACCAAGAGCATGGTATGAGACACTTGCTCAGTTTCTTCTAGAAAGTGGATTCAACAGAGGAACAATTGATAAAACTCTGTTTTATTTCAATCAAGGAAGTGATCTCCTTTTAGTTCAAATTTATGTTGATGACATCATCTTTGGGTCTACTAATGATAAACTCTGTAAGAAGTTTGCCAAGCTCATGCAGTCCAGATATCAAATGAGCGTGATGGGAGAGCTTAGTTACTTTCTAGGCCTACAGGTGAAACAAACAGAAGATGGAATTTTCATTAATCAAGAAAAATACACCAGAAATCTTCTCAAGAAATTTGGTATACTTGATTGTTCATCTGCAACAACTCCCATGGCAACAGCAACTAAATTGGACAAAGACACAGGAGTTTCAGTGGATATGACAAACTACAGGGGCATGATAGGATCTCTTCTATACTTGACAGCTAGTAGGCCTGACATCATGTATGCAACCTGTCTTTGTGCAAGGTTTCAGGCAGATCCTAGAGCGCCACATCTGACAGCTGTGAAAAGAATCTTCAAGTATCTCAAGGGCACCATATCATTAGGTCTGTGGTACCCCAGAGAATCAGATTTTAAGCTACTTGGGTATTCTGATGCAGACTTTGCAGGCTGCAAGGTAGACAGAAAGAGCACTAGTGGAAGTTGTCAATTTCTTGGTGATAGACTTGTTTCCTGGTACAGCAAGAAACAGAAATCAATCTCCACATCTACAGCTGAAGCAGAGTATATTGCAGCTGGTAGCTGTTGTGCACAGATCTTATGGATGAAGAATCAATTGCTGGATTATGGATTGAGGTACAGTAATATACCTATTTACTGTGATAACCAAAGTGCTATTGCTATGACAGGTAATCCAGTACAGCATTCAATGACCAAGCACATCAGCATAAGGTACCACTTCATCAGAGAACACGTGGAAGAAGGAAATATTGAACTACATTTTGTATCTACAGAACAACAGCTTGCAGATATCTTCACTAAACCATTGAGTGAAGCTACATTTACAAGACTGGTCAATGAACTAGGAATGGTCTCTGGTTCTGACTAGAAATGTTGATTAGATTCAAACTTTACTTATGTGATGTATTAATCATATTTCCTGATTGGTTAAATGCTAAGTGAACTCTGTTGATTAAACTCTGTTATGCTTACTCTGTTAAACTCTGTCAGTATGTCTGTATGTCATACACTGTTAATAAGTTTGATAAACTCTGTGAACTCTGAGTTTATTTTTGTCTGAATGAAAACACCAATGAAGAAATATGTATGAAGCATGATTCTCAGCAATTAATCATGAATCTTTCTGAGTTATTGTGATCTAATCTTAGATTGTGCAGAAAGTTAACACAGCATGATACTGGCTCATATTTATAGCATCTCTTAGTTTATTTTGTCCTAAACTCTGAGTCTATAAATACTGTGTGCATTACCTTTCATGAAAAACTACTGATGTTGATGAACTCTAAACTCTGTTAGTTATACTCTGATAAAATAAAATGCTTACTGCAATACCCCAAAGAAAATGTATATAGGTTATTATACTCCTTTGAGATTATGTTGGATACTAGGATGACCCAGGAACCTATTGGTATATAATATGTGCTAAAATCCTCTGATTTTTGGTGACTAGTTAAATACTAGGATGACCCAGGAACTTATCAAAGTGATAAGGGCTAAAATTTTTGGATTTTTGGTGACTGGTTCCAACCTCTGATTACTGGAATGAAAAAAAAAATAAAAAATAAAAAATAAAAAAATGATGATGTAAATAAAAAAAATGTATATAAAGGGGGTATAAAATAAAAATTACTGTATAAAGTTCGATTACTTCAGAGTTTAGCTTTCATCATACAGTCAGTGTTTACTATGACAGTTTGTGCATTCAGTGTTTATTGATTTACTTTATGGATGTTATGAAAAATTAGATGCTCTAAAAATTGACTTAGTAAACTCTGCTTCACACACACAAATATTCACAACTGTGCAATTTATGAAAGGGTTACGGTGATAAAGTTGGAGAATTGACAAACGCTGTTGATTTGTGATTTGTACTCTAAGGTAAATTTTCACTTGGACAATTTGAAAGTCTTGGAGTAAGTAGGGTTTTTGACAATTGTTAATCAGTGGATAGTTGATGAATGTGTTCTTTATATGATTACTTTAATTAGTTTTCATATTCTCTTCTTGATTTATTTTCTTAAAGAACAGTTCATATAGCATAAATAACAGTTGCAGAACACAATGAATATGATTAGAGACACAAAATTTTCATTGATAATATGAAAGAGATTACAAGCAAATATTACATCTTTTTGTTCTCTCTATCTGCTAATCTATTCAACAGGAAAGTAAAAGGTCCGTCCACACCACTCCATTGTTAGCAAAAATTCCCAGATCCCATCTTTGCCACTTTGTTTGGGTGGATGTTGAAGGGATAAGGTTATTTTTGCTGACATATTCATTAACAATGGTTGGTGGTGGTGGATGAGGATGCCTTCGAGGAGAGCCATGCCAATGTTGCTTGGAGGGCAGCATCGATGTCGATCACCCTTGCAGGTTTCTCTCTCTCGAGCTCTTCCAGACCAGCATCCATTTGCAGCCACAGCGTCTCAAGCTGCCTTTCCCACTCAAACGCTTCAAATTCTTCACGCGTATAGCTGAAGATGTCCCTATTCTCGACAAGATGAAGGTTTTTCTCTTTGATGGTAAGATTGGCCATTGTTTTTCAAGGGTATTTGGTTTGAAGGGTTTGTGATTTTACAGGGGAGACTGAAAGGTTAAAGACTTAATGAAATAATCTGAGCAAGTCTCTAGGCCTTAAATAGAGATGGGTAAGAACGAAGTTCTTGATCGCTTCGTATTCTGGTTATTAAAGGCAAGAGGTAAACGGTTCCAATTCTAGTCTTACTTGGGTCAAGATATTTTTAAAAGAGTATTATTTGATTTTTGTTTAAATCAAATATTTTAATGTTTTAATTCTTTAATATACTCTTCTTAAAAATAGGCGCACGTGACCCACTCGCTCTTTAATGTGTCCCACTTACCTATTATCGTGTCCCACTACACATTAATCAAGGAACTGATTGAGTGTTTGTTACATAAAAGATTGAGTTTTTCATTAATTTAATCACTTTTGTGTCCAAACGAGTTTGCTTTATTCTTACTCTCACAGTTTTATTATTTTTCTCTTGGGCACTCACGCAAACACCTTTTCTACATACATATCTTTTGGAAATTCTTGTAAATTTCTTAACTCAATGGCATCTAAAGCGTTCACTGCTCTTGGCTTACGATTTGTTCCTAACAACTATGAAGCTCCACTCTATCATCAACGCGTTCCAGAATCGTTTCATCTCATGCAGAACTTCTTGAGGGATTCAGAGATTGGACAGGCTCTGATTGGACCTGCTACTCTTTCTGCGTCTCAAATTGCTTCATTCTGGCAGAATTCAATTTATGAGGATGGAGGAGAAAGTGGAACTCCTACCATTATCTTCACTTATGAAGACCAAGATTATGTGATTACTCCACAGACTGTACGAGATACAATGGGGTTTGAGACACATACTTCTTATACTCTTGTTAATGAAACTTATCTGAGAGAGATGCTACGAGAGATTGGTTACATGGAATCTCTTGACAAGATTGGCGGCATAAAGAGACCAAATCTCAGAAAGGAATGGAACTTCTTCTTTGATTGCATAACAAGGACGTTCCAGAAGAAAGTCACAAACTGGGATGCCATTCCTATAGACAGTCTCCAAATCGGGTATTCTCTGCTCTATGGTACTAATTTTGATTTTGGTCGACATGTTCTGATGAGCTTAGGTGATAAATTGTCAGAATCTACTATTGTTTATTATGCTCGTTTCTGTCAAATGTTGTTCAATGCATGTGTACCTGGTCTTGAAATTGATGAAACTGATGAAATTGATCCTTTTAGAGTCAATAAGCGAATATTCTCTGATATGACTAACAAGGATGTTGGTAAAGCAAATCTCCCTGCTTTTGTCATGCCTCTTGCTCTACGAAATTTTCTCAATCAACCACAAGAACCACAACAACCTGAACCACAACAAGATCAACAAGAACCACAACAAAATGAACCTGAACAACAACAACAACAACAACAACAACCTGAACTACACCCTGAACCTCAACCAGAACCAAACACTGAATCACCTGTAAAGCAACCTTCACCCACTTCAAACACAAACTCTGATTCGTCACAATCTCCACCAGCATCACAGTCTAGAATGCAAAGAGTTAAGAAGGCAATTACTAAACGACGTGCAAGTCTGAAGCAGGCAGAAGAGACACAAAGCAAATCAAAACGAAAATCTCCTGCAGCTGTTTACACTAGAAGGGGGAAAAGAATGAAAGCTCGGGCAAACATACCTAAGTCACTCTCAGTGGTAGAACAAACTCCACCAACTAGTGAAGAGGATTCAGATAATGTACCTCTAGCCAAACGAAGAAAACTGGTATTCTCTGATTCTGTGGATGAAGATATTGAAGCTCCAGAGGTTGTTTCACAGCAAACACCTCCTGTTGAGGTTGAGAAAGATGAAATGCCTGCAGAGGACAAAATGCCTGCAGAAGAGGATGCAAGAGATGGTGTTTCTCCAATAAATGATGTTCCTGATTCATTTATGCCATTCTCTGATCCTATCTCTGATATTGGTGTAGCTGATCAACCTACGGCTGTTCTTTCTGAAGCTGTGGCATCTCATACTTAGTTAATATCTGATGCTCACCAAACTGTTGAAGAAGGTGAAGAGATTGATCAGGCAACCAAAGTTACTTCTCAGTCAATGCCTGTTGCTGAGCCTGAGCAACATGGAGAAAATCTTGACAAGCCTACAGAAGAAATTGCTAAACCTATGGCTGAAGATGAGCCAGTTAAAGCTACAAGTGTTGAAGCTGAAGGTGACAGTAGTGCAAACTCTGATGCTTCTCTGAGTGCACCAGTACAAACTGACAATAAACATACACCTTTTCCTCAACCTTGTACTTCTCATGAAGTTGAGAGAGCACAATTTGCCAAGAATGCTGCTGAATGGTACAAAGAAGATTGTATTTTTCCACCGGAAAGAGCAGCTAAGTTTGTTAAGCAAAGTGCTGATACTATCTCCAATCCAGAGATTCTTTCTTGCTTGAAAGCAACTATAGTTCAAGTTAAAACTCTGGATAGACTATTTGATGATACTAATTTGGCAATTACTTCTTTGCGAAATGAGGTTGTAGCTAGAGAGATGAAGATGGAAAGAGAATCGAAACTAGTGACTACAAAATTCTCTAAAGCTCAAGACAATCTCTGTGCCAGGCTGACTAAAGTTGAAGAGAACCAGTCTGACTTATCTGCTAAAATTGATTCTATTGCTACCTCCCTGGAGTTAATTACTTCTATCCTTATGCCTGATGATGTCAAAAAGGGGGAGAGAGTTGTTAGAAGGGATAGTGCTGGAGATGGAGGGGCAAGTAACAAAGGAAAGAAAAAGGCTGAAGACGTTCAAACTCTGAGAACTAGCAAGTCATCAAAATCACAGTCTGTTGGGAGAAATACTGATACTCAAGGAACTTCAAGGACCAAGAGTTTACTGTTATCTTCAAATCCACAAACTGATGAAGAATTGGCTGCTAAGCTGTTCATTGAAGAGAATGAGGAAGGAGTTACAATTGAGGACATTGAAGCTGAGGAAAAGAGTTTACAAGAAAAACATCTTAAAGCTTTAAAGTCTGATAAGGTACAAAGAGGAAAAGCTCCTAGACCTGTTGTTAAAGGTGTTGTGATCAGAGAAAAGACTGATGTTAGTCAAAGTTCTCGGTTCTCAAAGGAAGAAATTGCAGCAGAGGCTAAACTCAAGCTAAAAGGCATTGAAGGTGAAAGTTCACAGAAGAAAGTTACAACTTCTGTTGCATCTCAATCAATGATCACACCTTTACAATCTTCACAGTTGAAATCTGTTTTTGGAAAAGGAACAATTTCTGATCCAAATGTGTTATCTGGAGTTTCAATGAATGTTTCTGATGGAAAAGCTTTATCTGGCAAGATTAGTAATAATAAGGGTGGATTAGGTTCACATAGAGACAGAAGGCAATATACTGGTCCTAGAGATCCTTCTTCACTGGCTGTTCCAGGTCGTGGTGTTCCTCAAGAGAGTTTGGACAGACTGGAATCAGTGCAGTTGGTTCATCAAAAGAGTTTAGACAAGGATTTTCTTTTATACTTCATGGCTGATGGGACAGTATTCAAAGTTGGTGAGGATGATATTGGCTTGAAATGTTGGGAAGAACTAGAGTATGTTCTATATCTTCTCAAGGTGAATAGTCGAAGGACTCAATCAGTTGCTAATGTACTCAGACAGAAAATGACTCAGAATCTGGCAATTAGAGGACAGAAATACAATAGCAGATATATTCCTAAGTACAGGGATTACCAAGGCAATCTCATTGAAATGAAGAAAGGTACTGCAAAGTTAAAAACTGATTTGGGAATCACAGTACTTGATTTCAATACACATGCAGAAAAAGTTAGATTTTTCAGACTGGGTAATGAAATGAGAAGGAACAAGATTTATGATCTTAGGGCTGCTATTTACCAAACAGATGAAAGTGATCCTCAACTCAGAGAAATCAAAGAAGCAATGAAGATTGAACTTGAAAATGCAGAAAGAAGATTGCTGATTGATTATCTCAGAACCATGCCAGATCTTGAAATTATAAGAGATTAAGTTCTGTAAGAATTTTCTTATTCTCTTTAGTTTTTATTAAGTAGAAGCTTAAACTCTGAATTTGTATAAACACTGTATTTGTCTATTTGTTTTGACATCATCAATTACTGTCATTAACTTGTACATTTTTGCTAATGAACAAGTTGGGGGAGATTGTTAAATATAATTGATGTGTTTTGATCAGTGTTTAAGTGTTACAGGGAGTTATCAGAGTTTAGCTGGAAGCAGTCAGAGTTTGGGTAAACTCTGACAGTTGGAAGCTCGACAGAGTTTGTTAAACTCTGTCTGAAGGAAGCGCGTCTACTGTTCAACAGTGATTAAAGATTAATTATGGAAGTGATATCTTTGAAGATTGGATAGCTATCAAAGAGATCGAGTTGACATAGGAGACGTGTGACAATCTGTAATTGATATCATTGTATAGCTGATTATTAGGAATATCAATTAGAGATTGTATCGTAGCTGCATGTTATATAAATACAGATAGGTTAACCCTAGAAGGGTATCGATAACGAATTATCATTATTGTAACCTAGCAGCTCTTTGTGATATTTTACATCACGAAGAGGGTTTGAAATACAAGAAGTTTTTAAGTGCATAAACGCTTTTACTTATTAATCTCTCATACAAAGTTGATTATTAATTGTGTATTCGGCCTAACAGTTAGACATAACATTGTCTAAAGCACTATGCAGTAAATGCCTAACTTTTGCATCCTTAGCAATTGATGATAGATCTTCAGGAGTCATGTCCTTCTTTTCCTTTGGAACCATTTTTGCTGCTTCACCAGCAACTGCAACAGATAGCTTTGTAGGATTGTGAGGGCCTTCATAAATCCTGTCAAGATATTCTGGATCTGTAGCCTCCAGAAACATAGTCATCTTGACCTTCCATATAGCATACTCGAATGGCCTCGGAATAGGAACCCTGATTGGTTCATAACGACTCACAGTAGTAGGAGCCTTTTCAGAAATAGTAGGTGTTGGTGGAGGAATTTCTGACATGATTATTGATGTGTTTGGATCTTAACCTGTAATAAAGTAACAGATTGGCTCTGATACCACTTGTTAGGCCGAATACACAATTAATAATCAACTTTGTATGAGAGATTAATAAGTAAAAACGTTTATGCACTTAAAAAACTTCTTGTATTTCAAACCCTCTTCGTGATGTAAATTATCACAAAGAGCTGCTAGGTTACAATAAAGATAATTCGTTATCGATACCCTTCTAGGGTTAACCTATCTGTATTTATATACCATACATCTACGATACAATCTCTAATTGATATTCCTAATAATCAGCTATACAATGATATCAATTACAGATTGTCACACGTCTCCTATGTCAACTCGATCTCTTTGATAGCTATCCAATCTTCAAAGATATCGCTTCCATAATAAGTCTTCAATCACTGTTGAACAGTAGACGCGCTTCCTTCAGACAGAGTTTAACAAACTCTGTCGAGCTTCAAACTGTCAGAGTTTACGCAAACTCTGACTACTTCCAGCTAAACTCTGATAACTCCCTGTAACACTTAAACACTGATCAAAACACATCAATTATATTTAACATAATAAAAAAATTAAAAGTTCGGGATGTACGAGATTTTAACAAAAACGTAGTAAAAGTGCTGCTTCCTGTAACAGGGCACGATCCAGATTCATTGAATAATTTTTTTGAATGATTTTTTTGACGATCGAACTGTACGAAAGTTAGTAAACACTCATTTTAGTGTTGGGAAAAAATAATGGAAAAATAAAAAGGTCGGGTTGTACGAGATTTAACAAAAACGTAGTAAAAGTGCTTTTTCCTATAGCGGGGCACGATCCAGATTCACTGAATAATTTTTTTGAATGATTTTTTCAATGATCGAACAGTACGAATGTTAGTAAACACTCATTTTAGTGTTGGGTAAAAATAATCAAAAAATAAAAAGGTCGGGTTGTACGAGATTTTAACAAGAACGCAGTAAAAGTGATACTTCCTATAACGGGGCACGATCCAGATTGACTGAATAATTTTTTTGAATGATTTTTTCGACGATCGAACCGTACGAATGTTAGTAAATACTCATTTTAGTGTTGGGAAATAATAATCAAAAATTAAAAAGGTCGGGTTGAACGAGATTTTAACAAAAACGTAGTAAAAGTGATACTTCCGATAACGGGGCACGATGCAGATTCACTGAATAATGTTTTCGAATGATTTTTTCGACAATCAAACCGTACGAATGTTAGTAAACACTCAAGTTAGTGTTGGGAAAAAATAATCAAAAAATAAAAAGGTCGGGTTGTACGAGATTTTAATAAAAACGTAGTAAAAGTGATACTTCCGATAACGGGGCACGATCCAGATTCACTGAATAATGTTTTCAAATGATTTTTTCGACAATCGAACCGTACGAATGTTAGTAAACACTCATGTTAGTGTTGGGAAAAAATAATCAAAAAAAAAGGTCGGGTTGTACCAGATTTTAACAAAAACGTTGTAAAAGTGCTACTTCCTATAACGGGGCACGATCCAGATTCAGTGTATAATTTTTTTGAATGATTTTTTGATGAATGAACCATAGGAATGTTAATAAAACTCATTTTAATGTTGGGAAAAATAATAAAAAAAATTAAAAGTTCGGGATGTACGAGATTTTAACAAAAACGTAGTAAAAGTGCTACTTCCTTTAACAGGGCACGATCCAGATTCATTGAATAATTTTTTTGAATGATTTTTTTGACGATCGAACTGTACGAAAGTTAGTAAACACTCATTTTAGTGTTGGGAAAAAATAATGGAAAAATAAAAAGGTCGGGTTGTACGAGATTTAACAAAAACGTAGTAAAAGTGCTCTTTCCTATAGTGGGGCACGATCCAAATTCACTGAATAATTTTTTTGAATGATTTTTTCAATGATCGAACAGTACGAATGTTAGTAAACACTCATTTTAGTGTTGGGTAAAAATAATCAAAAAATAAAAAGGTCGGGTTGTACGAGATTTTAACAAGAACGCAGTAAAAGTGATACTTCCTATAACGGGGCACGATCCAGATTGACTGAATAATTTTTTTTGAATGATTTTTTCGACGATCGAACCGTACGAATGTTAGTAAATACTCATTTTAGTGTTGGGAAATAATAATCAAAAATTAAAAAGGTCGGGTTGTACGAGATTTTAACAAAAACGTAGTAAAAGTGATACTTCCGATAACGGGGCACGATCCAGATTCACTGAATAATGTTTTCGAATGATTTTTTCGACAATCAAACCGTACGAATGTTAGTAAACACTCAAGTTAGTGTTGGGGAAAAATAATCAAAAAATAAAAAGGTCGGGTTGTACGAGATTTTAATAAAAACGTAGTAAAAGTGATACTTCCGATAACGGGGCACGATCCAGATTCACTGAATAATGTTTTCGAATGATTTTTTCGACAATCGAACCGTACGAATGTTAGTAAACACTCATGTTAGTGTTGGGAAAAAATAATCAAAAAAAAAGGTCGGGTTGTACCAGATTTTAACAAAAACGTTGTAAAAGTGCTACTTCCTATAATGGGGCACGATCCAGATTCAGTGAATAATTTTTTTTAATGATTTTTTGATGAATGAACCGTAGGAATGTTAATAAAACCCATTTTAGTGTTGGGAAAAATAATAAAAAAATAAAAAGTCCGGGATGTACGAGATTTTAACAAAAACGTAGTAAAAGTGCTGCTTCCTGTAACAGGGCACGATCCAGATTCATTGAATAATTTCTTTGAATGATATTTTTGACGATCGAACAGTACGAAAGTTAGTAAACACTCATTTTAGTGTTGGGAAAAAATAATGGAAAAATAAAAAGGTCGGGTTGTACGAGATTTAACAAAAACGTAGTAAAAGTGCTCTTTCCTATAGCGGGGCACGATCCAGATTCACTGAATAATTTTTTTGAATGATTTTTTCAATGATCGAACAGTACGAATGTTAGTAAACACTCATTTTAGTGTTGGGTAAAAATAATCAAAAAATAAAAAGGTCGGGTTGTACGAGATTTTAACAAGAACGGAGTAAAAGTGATACTTCCTATAACGGGGCACGATCCAGATTGACTGAATAATTTTTTTGAATGATTTTTTCGACGATCGAACCGTACGAATGTTAGTAAATACTCATTTTAGTGTTGGGAAATAATAATCAAAAATTAAAAAGGTCGGGTTGTACGAGATTTTAACAAAAACGTAGTAAAAGTGATACTTCCTATAACGGGGCACGATCCAGATTCACTGAATAATGTTTTCGAATGATTTTTTCGACAATCAAACCGTACGAATGTTAGTAAACACTCAAGTTAGTGTTGGGAAAAAATAATCAAAAAATAAAAAGGTCGGGTTGTACGAGATTTTAATAAAAACGTAGTAAAAGTGATACTTCCGATAACGGGGCACGATCCAGATTCACTGAATAATGTTTTCGAATGATTTTTTCGACAATCGAACCGTACGAATGTTAGTAAACACTCATGTTAGTGTTGGGAAAAAATAATCAAAAAAAAGGTCGGGTTGTACCAGATTTTAACAAAAACGTTGTAAAAGTGCTACTTCCTATAACGGGGCACGATCCAGATTCAGTGAATAATTTTTTTGAATGATTTTTTGATGAATGAACCGTAGGAATGTTAATAAACACTCATTTTAGTGTTCGGAAAAATAATAAAAAAATAAAAAGTCCGGGATGTACGAGATTTTAACAAAAACGTAGTAAAAGTGCTGCTTCCTGTAACAGGGCACGATCCAGATTCATTGAATAATTTCTTTGAATGATTTTTTTGACGATCGAACAGTACGAAAGTTAGTAAACACTCATTTTAGTGTTGGGAAAAAATAATGGAAAAATAAAAAGGTCGGGTTGTACGAGATTTAACAAAAACGTAGTAAAAGTGCTCTTTCCTATAGCGGGGCACGATCCAGATTCACTGAATAATTTTTTTGAATGATTTTTTCAATGATCGAACAGAACGAATGTTAGTAAACACTCATTTTAGTGTTGGGTAAAAATAATCAAAAAATAAAAAGGTCGGGTTGTACGAGATTTTAACAAGAACGCAATAAAAGTGATACTTCCTATAAAGGGCACGATCCAGATTGACTGAATAATTTTTTTGAATGATTTTTTTGACGATCGAACCGTACGAATGTTAGTAAATACTCATTTTAGTGTTGGGAAATAATAATCAAAAATTAAAAAGGTCGGGTTGTACGAGATTTTAACAAAAACGTAGTAAAAGTGATACTTCCGATAACGGGGCACGATCCAGATTCATTGAATAATGTTTTCGAATGATTTTTTCGACAATCAAACCGTACGAATGTTAGTAAACACTCAAGTTAGTGTTGGGAAAAAATAATCAAAAAATAAAAAGGTCGGGTTGTACGAGATTTTAATAAAAACGTAGTAAAAGTGATACTTCCGATAACGGGGCACGATCAAGATTCACTGAATAATGTTTTCGAATGATTTTTTAGACAATCGAACCGTACGAATGTTAGTAAACACTCATGTTAGTGTTGAGAAAAAATAATCAAAAAGAAAAGGTCGGGTTGTACCCTATTTTAACAAAAACGTTGTAAAAGTGCTACTTCCTATAACGGGGCACGATCCAGATTCAGTGAATAATTTTTTTGAATGATTTTTTGATGAATGAACCGTAGGAATGTTAATAAACACTCATTTTAGTGTTTGGAAAAATAATAAAAAAATAAAAAGTCCGGGATGTACGAGATTTTAACAAAAACGTAGTAAAAGTGCTACTTCCTGTAACAGGGCACGATCCAGATTCATTGAATAATTTTTTTGAATGATTTTTTTGATGATCGAACTGTATGAAAGTTAGTAAACACTCATTTTAGTGTTGGGAAAAAATAATGGAAAAATAAAAAGGTCGGGTTGTACGAGATTTAACAAAAACGTAGTAAAAGTGCTCTTTCCTATAGCGGGGCACAATCCAGATTCACTGAATAATTTTTTTGATTGATTTTTTCAACGATCGAACAGTACGAATGTTAGTAAAAACTCATTTTAGTGTTGGGTAAAAATAATCAAAAAATAAAAAGGTCGGGTTGTACGAGATTTTAACAAGAACGAAGTAAAAGTAATACTTCCTATAACGGGGCACGATCCAGATTGACTGAATAATTTTTTTGAATGATTTTTTCGACGATCGAACCGTACGAATGTTAGTAAATACTGATTTTAGTGTTGGGAAAAAATAATCAAAAAATAAAAAGGTCGGGTTGTACGAGATTTTAACAAAAGCGTAGTAAAAGTGATACTTCCTATAACGGGGCACGATCCAGATTCACTGAATAATGTTTTCGAATGATTTTTTCGACAATCGAACCGTACGAATGTTAGTAAACACTCATGTTAGTGTTGGGAAAAAATAATCAAAAAAAAAGGTCGGGTTGTACCAGATTTTAACAAAAACGTTGTAAAAGTGCTACTTCCTATAACGGGGCACGATCCAGATTCAGTGAATAATTTTTTTGAATGATTTTTTGATGAATGAACCGTAGGAATGTTAATAAACACTCATTTTAGTGTTGGGAAAAATAATAAAAAAAAATAAAAAGTCCGGGATGTACGAGATTTTAACAAAAACGTAGTAAAAGTGCTGCTTCCTGTAACAGGGCACGATCCAGATTCATTGAATAATTTCTTTGAATGATTTTTTTGACGATCGAACAGTACGAAAGTTAGTAAACACTCATTTTAGTGTTGGGAAAAAATAATGGAAAAATAAAAAGGTCGGGTTGTACGAGATTTAACAAAAACGTAGTAAAAGTGCTCTTTCCTATAGCGGGGCACGATCCAGATTCACTGAATAATTTTTTTGAATGATTTTTTCAATGATCAAACAGTACGAATGTTAGTAAACACTCATTTTAGTGTTGGGTAAAAATAATCAAAAAATAAAAAGGTCGGGTTGTACGAGATTTTAACAAGAACGCAGTAAAAGTGATACTTCCTATAAAGGGGCACGATCCAGATTGACTGAATAATTTTTTTGAATGATTTTTTCGACGATCGAACCGTACGGATGTTAGTAAATACTCATTTTAGTGTTGGGAAATAATAATCTAAAATTAAAAAGGTCGGGTTGTACGAGATTTTAACAAAAGCGTAGTAAAAGTGATACTTCCGATAACGGGGCACGATCCAGATTCACTGAATAATGTTTTCGAATGATTTTTTCGACAATCAAACCGTACGAATGTTAGTAAACACTCAAGTTAGTGTTGGGAAAAAATAATCAAAAAATAAAAAGGTCGGGTTGTACGAGATTTTAATAAAAACGTAGTAAAAGTGATACTTCCGATAACGGGGCACGATCCAGATTCACTGAATAATGTTTTCGAATGATTTTTTAGACAATCGAACCGTACGAATGTTAGTAAACACTCATGTTAGTGTTGGGAAAAAATAATCAAAAAGAAAAGGTCGGGTTGTACCAGATTTTAACAAAAACGTTGTAAAAGTGCTACTTCCTATAACGGGGCACGATTCAGATTCAGTGAATAATTTTTTTGAATGATTTTTTGATGAATGAACCGTAGGAATGTTAATAAACACTCATTTTAGTGTTGGGAAAAATAATAAAAAAATAAAAAGTCCGGGATGTACGAGATTTTAACAAAAACGTAGTAAAAGTGCTGCTTCCGGTAACAGGGCACGATCCAGATTCATTGAATAATTTTTTTGAATGATTTTTTTGATGATCGAACTGTATCAAAAAATAAAAAGGTCGGGTTGTACGAGATTTAACAAGAACGTAGTAAAAGTGCTCTTTCCTATAGCGGGGCACAATCCAGATTCACTGAATAATTTTTTTGATTGATTTTTTCAACGATCGAACAGTACGAATGTTAGTAAAAACTCATTTTAGTGTTGGGTAAAAATAATCAAAAAATAAAAAGGTCGGGTTGTACGAGATTTTAACAAGAACGCAGTAAAAGTAATACTTCCTATAACGGGGCACGATCCAGATTGACTGAATAATTTTTTTGAATGATTTTTTCGACGATCGAACCGTACGAATGTTAGTAAATACTCATTTTAGTATTGGGAAAAAATAATCAAAAAATAAAAAGGTCGGGTTGTACGAGATTTTAACAAAAGCGTAGTAAAAGTGATACTTCCGATAACGGGGCACGATCCAGATTCACTGAATAATGTTTTCGAATGATTTTTTCGACAATCGAACCATACGAATGTTAGTAAACACTCAAGTTAGTGTTGGGAAAAAATAATCAAAAAATAAAAAGGTCGGGTTGTACGAGATTTTAATAAAAACGTAGTAAAAGTTATACTTCCGATAACGGGGCACGATCCAGATTCACTGAATAATGTTTTCGAATGATTTTTTCGACAATCGAACCGTACAAATGTTAGTAAACTCTCATGTTAGTGTTGGGAAAAAATAATGAAAAAAAAAGGTCGGGTTGTACCAGATTTTAACAAAAACGTTGTAAAAGTGCTACTTCCTATAACGGGGCACGATCCAGATTCAGTGAATAATTTTTTTGAATGATTTTTTTATGAACGAACCGTAGGAATGTTAATAAACACCCATTTTAGTGTTGGGAAAAATAATAAAAAAATTAAAAGTTCGGGATGTACGAGATTTTAACAAAAACGTAGTAAAAGTGCTGCTTCCTGTAACAGGGCACGATCCAAATTCATTGAATAATTTTTTTGAATGATTTTTTTGACGATCGAACTGTACGAAAGTTAGTAAACACTCATTTTAGTGTTGGGAAAAAATAATGGAAAAATAAAAAGGTCGGGTTGTACGAGATTTAACAAAAACGTAGTAAAAGTGCTCTTTCCTATAGCGGGGCACGATCCAGATTCACTGAATAATTTTTTTGATTGATTTTTTCAACGATCGAACAGTACGAATGTTAGTACAAACTCATTTTAGTGTTGGGTAAAAATAATCAAAAAATAAAAAGGTCGGGTTGTACGAGATTTTAACAAGAACGCAGTAAAAGTAATACTTCCTATAATGGGGCACGATCCAGATTGATTGAATAATATTTTTGAATGATTTTTTCGACGATCGAACCGTACGAATGTTAGTAAATACTCATTTTAGTGTTGGGAAAAAATAATCAAAAAATAAAAAGGTCGGGTTGTACGAGATTTTAACAAAAGCGTAGTAAAAGTGATACTTCCGATAACGGGGCACGATCCAGATTCACTGAATAATGTTTTCGAATGATTTTTTCAACAATCGAACCGTTCGAATGTTAGTTAACACTCAAGTTAGTGTTGGGAAAAAATAATCAAAAAATAAAAGGTCGGGTTGTACGAGATTTTAATAAAAACGTAGTAAAAGTGATACTTCCGATAACGGGGCACGATCCAGATTCACTGAATAATGTTTTCGAATTATTTTTTCGACAATCGAACCGTACAAATGTTAGTAAACTCTCATGTTAGTGTTGGGAAAAAATAATCAAAAAGAAAAGGTCGGGTTGTACCCTATTTTAACAAAAACGTTGTAAAAGTGCTACTTCCTATAACGGGGCACGATCCAGATTCAGTGAATAATTTTTTTGAATGATTTTTTGATGAATGAACCGTAGGAATGTTAATAAACACTCATTTTAGTGTTGGGAAAAATAATAAAAAAATAAAAAGTCCGGGATGTACGAGATTTTAACAAAAACGTAGTAAAAGTGCTGCTTCCTGTAACAGGGCACGATCCAGATTCATTGAATAATTTCTTTGAATGATTTTTTTGACGATCGAACAATACGAAAGTTAGTAAACACTCATTTTAGTGTTGGGAAAAAATAATGGAAAAATAAAAAGGTCGGGTTGTACGAGATTTAACAAAAACGTAGTAAAAGTGCTCTTTCCTATAGCGGGGCACGATCCAGATTCACTGAATAATTTTTTTGAATGATTTTTTCAATGATCGAACAGTACGAATGTTAGTAAACACTCATTTTAGTGTTGGGTAAAAATAATCAAAAAATAAAAAGGTCGGGTTGTACGAGATTTTAACAAGAACGCAGTAAAAGTGATACTTCCTATAACGGGGCACGATCCAGATTGACTGAATAATTTTTTTGAATGATTTTTTCGACGATCGAACCGTTCGAATGTTAGTAAATACTCATTTTAGTGTTGGGAAAAAATAATCAAAAAATAAAAAGGTCAGGTTGTACGCGATTTTAACAAAAGCGTAGTAAAAGTGATACTTCCGATAACGGGGCACGATCCAGATTCACTAAATAATGTTTTCGAATGATTTTTTCGACAATCGAACCGTACGAATGTTAGTAAACACTCAAGTTAGTGTTGGGAAAAAATAATCAAAAAATAAAAAGGTAGGGTTGTACGAGATTTTAATAAAAACGTAGTAAAAGTGATACTTCCGATAACGGGGCACGATCCAGATTCACTGAATAATGTTTTCGAATGATTTTTTCAACAATCGAACCGTACAAATGTTAGTAAACTCTCATGTTAGTGTTGGAAAAAAATAATCAAAAAAAAAGGTCGGGTTGTACCAGATTTTAACAAAAACGTTGTAAAAGTGCTACTTCATATAACGGGGCACGATCCAGATTCAGTGAATAATTTTTTTGAATGATTTTTTTATGAACGAACCGTAGGAATGTTAATAAACACCCATTTTAGTGTTGGGAAAAATAATAAAAAAATTAAAAGTTCGGGATGTACGAGATTTTAAAAAAAACGTAGTAAAAGTGCTGCTTCCTGTAACAGGGCACGATCCAGATTCATTAAATAATTTTTTTGACGATCGAACTGTACGAAAGTTAGTAAACACTCATTTTAGTGTTGGGAAAAAATAATGGAAAAATAAAAAGGTCGGGTTGTACGAGATTTAACAAAAACGTAGTAAAAGTGCTCTTTCCTATAGCGGGGCACAATCCAGATTCACTGAATAATTTTTTTGATTGATTTTTTCAACGATCGAACAGTACGAATGTTAGTAAAAACTCATTTTAGTGTTGGGTAAAAATAATCAAAAAATAAAAAGTTCGGGTTGTACGAGATTTTAACAAGAACGCAGTAAAAGTAATACTTCCTATAACGGGGCACGATCCAGATTGACTGAATAATTTTTTTGAATGATTTTTTCGACGATCGAACCGTACGAATGTTAGTAAATACTCATTTTAGTGTTGGGAAAAAATAATCAAAAAATAAAAAGGTCGGGTTGTACGAGATTTTAACAAAAGCGTAGTAAAAGTGATACTTCTGATAACGGGGCACGATCCAGATTCACTGAATAATGTTTTCGAATGATTTTTTCGACAATCGAACCATACGAATGTTAGTAAACACTCAAGTTAGTGTTGGAAAAAAATAATCAAAAAATAAAAAGGTCGGGTTGTACGAGATTTTAATAAAAACGTAGTAAAAGTGATACTTCCGCTAACGGGGCACGATCCAGATTCACTGAATAATGTTTTCGAATGATTTTTTCGATTTTTCAACAATCGAACCGTACAAATGTTAGTAAACTCTCATGTTAGTGTTGGAAAAAAATAATCAAAAAAAAAAGGTCGGGTTGTACCAGATTTTAACAAAAACGTTGTAAAAGTGCTACTTCATATAACGGGGCACGATCCAGATTCAGTGAATAATTTTTTTGAATGATTTTTTTATGAACGAACCGTAGGAAAGTTAATAAACACCCATTTTAGTGTTGGGAAAAATAATAAAAAAATTAAAAGTTCGGGATGTACGAGATTTTAAAAAAAACGTAGTAAAAGTGTTGCTTCCTGTAACAGGGCACGATCCAGATTCATTGAATAATTTTTTTGACGATCGAACAATACGAAAGTTAGTAAACACTCATTTTAGTGTTGGGAAAAAATAATGGAAAAATAAAAAGGTCGGGTTGTACGAGATTTAACAAAAACGTAGTAAAAGTGCTCTTTCCTATAGCGGGGCACGATCCAGATTCACTGAATAATTTTTTTGAATGATTTTTTCAATGATCGAACAGTACGAATGTTAGTAAACACTCATTTTAGTGTTGGGTAAAAATAATCAAAAAATAAAAAGGTCGGGTTGTACGAGATTTTAACAAGAACGCAGTAAAAGTGATACTTCCTATAACGGGGCACGATCCAGATTGACTGAATAATTTTTTTGAATGATTTTTTCGACGATCGAACCGTTCGAATGTTAGTAAATACTCATTTTAGTGTTGGGAAAAAATAATCAAAAAATAAAAAGGTCGGGTTGTACGAGATTTTAACAAAAGCGTAGTAAAAGTGATACTTCCGATAACGGGGCACGATCCAGATTCACTAAATAATGTTTTCGAATGATTTTTTCGACAATCGAACCGTACGAATGTTAGTAAACACTCAAGTTAGTGTTGGGAAAAAATAATCAAAAAATAAAAAGGTCGGGTTGTACGAGATTTTAATAAAAAGGTAGTAAAAGTGATACTTCCGATAACGGGGCACGATCCAGATTCACTGAATAATGTTTTCGAATGATTTTTTCAACAATCGAACCGTACAAATGTTAGTAAACTCTCATGTTAGTGTTGGAAAAAAATAATCAAAAAAAAAGGTCGGGTTGTACCAGATTTTAACAAAAACGTTGTAAAAGTGCTACTTCCTATAACGGGGCACGATCCAGATTCAGTGAATAATTTTTTTGAATGATTTTTTTATGAACGAACCGTAGGAATGTTAATAAACACCCATTTTAGTGTTGGGAAAAATAATAAAAAAATTAAAAGTTCGGGATGTACGAGATTTTAAAAAAAACGTAGTAAAAGTGCTGCTTCCTGTAACAGGGCACGATCCAGATTCATTGAATAATTTTTTTGACGATCGAACAATACGAAAGTTAGTAAACACTCATTTTAGTGTTGGGAAAAAATAATGGAAAAATAAAAAGGTCGGGTTGTACGAGATTTAACAAAAACGTAGTAAAAGTGCTCTTTCCTATAGCGGGGCACGATCCAGATTCACTGAATAATTTTTTTGAATGATTTTTTCAATGATCGAACAGTACGAATGTTAGTAAACACTCATTTTAGTGTTGGGTAAAAATAATCAAAAAATAAAAAGGTCGGGTTGTACGAGATTTTAACAAGAACGCAGTAAAAGTGATACTTCCTATAACGGGGCACGATCCAGATTGACTGAATAATTTTTTTGAATGATTTTTTCGACGATCGAACCGTTCGAATGTTAGTAAATACTCATTTTAGTGTTGGGAAAAAATAATCAAAAAATAAAAAGGTCGGGTTGTACGAGATTTTAACAAAAGCGTAGTAAAAGTGATACTTCCGATAACGGGGCACGATCCAGATTCACTAAATAATGTTTTCGAATGATTTTTTCAACAATCGAACCGTACAAATGTTAGTAAACTCTCATGTTAGTGTTGGAAAAAAATAATCAAAAAAAAAGGTCGGGTTGTACCAGATTTTAACAAAAACGTTGTAAAAGTGCTACTTCATATAACGGGGCACGATCCAGATTCAGTGAATAATTTTTTTGAATGATTTTTTTATGAACGAACCGTAGGAATGTTAATAAACACCCATTTTAGTGTTGGGAAAAATAATAAAAAAATTAAAAGTTCGGGATGTACGAGATTTAAAAAAAAACGTAGTAAAAGTGCTGCTTCCTGTAACAGGGCACGATCCAGATTCATTGAATAATTTTTTTGACGATCGAACAATACGAAAGTTAGTAAACACTCATTTTAGTGTTGGGAAAAAATAATGGAAAAATAAAAAGGTCGGGTTGTACGAGATTTAACAAAAACGTAGTAAAAGTGCTCTTTCCTATAGCGGGGCACGATCCAGATTCACTGAATAATTTTTTTGAATGATTTTTTCAATGATCGAACAGTACGAATGTTAGTAAACACTCATTTTAGTGTTGGGTAAAAATAATCAAAAAATAAAAAGGTCGGGTTGTACGAGATTTTAACAAGAACGAAGTAAAAGTGATACTTCCTATAACGGGGCACGATCCAGATTGACTGAATAATTTTTTTGAATGATTTTTTCGACGATCGAACCGTTCGAATGTTAGTAAATACTCATTTTAGTGTTGGGAAAAAATAATCAAAAAATAAAAAGGTCGGGTTGTACGAGATTTTAACAAAAGCGTAGTAAAAGTGATACTTCCGATAACGGGGCACGATCCAGATTCACTAAATAATGTTTTCGAATGATTTTTTCGACAATCGAACCGTACGAATGTTAGTAAACACTCAAGTTAGTGTTGGGAAAAAATAATCAAAAAATAAAAAGGTCGGGTTGTACGAGATTTTAATAAAAACGTAGTAAAAGTGATACTTCCGATAACGGGGCACGATCCAGATTCACTGAATAATGTTTTCGAATGATTTTTTCAACAATCGAACCGTACAAATGTTAGTAAACTCTCATGTTAGTGTTGGAAAAAAATAATCAAAAAAAAAGGTCGGGTTGTACCAGATTTTAACAAAAACGTTGTAAAAGTGCTACTTCATATAACGGGGCACGATCCAGATTCAGTGAATAATTTTTTTGAATGATTTTTTTATGAACGAACCGTAGGAATGTTAATAAACACCCATTTTAGTGTTGGGAAAAATAATAAAAAAATTAAAAGTTCGGGATGTACGAGATTTTAAAAAAAACGTAGTAAAAGTGCTGCTTCCTGTAACAGGGCACGATCCAGATTCATTGAATAATTTTTTTGACGATCGAACAATACGAAAGTTAGTAAACACTCATTTTAGTGTTGGGAAAAAATAATGGAAAAATAAAAAGGTCGGGTTGTACGAGATTTAACAAAAACGTAGTAAAAGTGCTCTTTCCTATAGCGGGGCACGATCCAGATTCACTGAATAATTTTTTTGAATGATTTTTTCAATGATCGAACAGTACGAATGTTAGTAAACACTCATTTTAGTGTTGGGTAAAAATAATCAAAAAATAAAAAGGTCGGGTTGTACGAGATTTTAACAAGAACGCAGTAAAAGTGATACTTCCTATAACGGGGCACGATCCAGATTGACTGAATAATTTTTTTGAATGATTTTTTCGACGATCGAACCGTTCGAATGTTAGTAAATACTCATTTTAGTGTTGGGAAAAAATAATCAAAAAATAAAAAGGTCGGGTTGTACGAGATTTTAACAAAAGCGTAGTAAAAGTGATACTTCCGATTACGGGGCACGATCCAGATTCACTAAATAATGTTTTCGAATGATTTTTTCAACAATCGAACCGTACAAATGTTAGTAAACTCTCATGTTAGTGTTGGAAAAAAATAATCAAAAAAAAAGGTCGGGTTGTACCAGATTTTAACAAAAACGTTGTAAAAGTGCTACTTCATATAACGGGGCACGATCCAAATTCAGTGAATAATTTTTTTGAATGATTTTTTTATGAACGAACCGTAGGAATGTTAATAAACACCCATTTTAGTGTTGGGAAAAATAATAAAAAAATTAAAAGTTCGGGATGTACGAGATTTTAAAAAAAACGTAGTAAAAGTGCTGCTTCCTGTAACAGGGCACGATCCAGATTCATTGAATAATTTTTTTGACGATCGAACAATACGAAAGTTAGTAAACACTCATTTTAGTGTTGGGAAAAAATAATGGAAAAATAAAAAGGTCGGGTTGTACGAGATTTAACAAAAACGTAGTAAAAGTGCTCTTTCCTATAGCGGGGCACGATCCAGATTCACTGAATAATTTTTTTGAATGATTTTTTCAATGATCGAACAGTACGAATGTTAGTAAACACTCATTTTAGTGTTGGGTAAAAATAATCAAAAAATAAAAAGGTCGGGTTGTACGAGATTTTAACAAGAACGCAGTAAAAGTGATACTTCCTATAACGGGGCACGATCCAGATTGACTGAATAATTTTTTTGAATGATTTTTTCGACGATCGAACCGTTCGAATGTTAGTAAATACTCATTTTAGTGTTGGGAAAAAATAATCAAAAAATAAAAAGGTCGGGTTGTACGAGATTTTAACAAAAGCGTAGTAAAAGTGATACTTCCGATAACGGGGCACGATCCAGATTCACTAAATAATGTTTTCGAATGATTTTTTCGACAATCGAACCGTACGAATGTTAGTAAACACTCAAGTTAGTGTTGGGAAAAAATAATCAAAAAATAAAAAGGTCGGGTTGTACGAGATTTTAATAAAAACGTAGTAAAAGTGATACTTCCGATAACGGGGCACGATCCAGATTCACTGAATAATGTTTTCGAATGATTTTTTCAACAATCGAACCGTACAAATGTTAGTAAACTCTCATGTTAGTGTTGGAAAAAAATAATCAAAAAAAAAGGTCGGGTTGTACCAGATTTTAACAAAAACGTTGTAAAAGTGCTACTTCATATAACGGGGCACGATCCAGATTCAGTGAATAATTTTTTTGAATGATTTTTTTATGAACGAACCGTAGGAATGTTAATAAACACCCATTTTAGTGTTGGGAAAAATAATAAAAAAATTAAAAGTTCGGGATGTACGAGATTTTAAAAAAAACGTAGTAAAAGTGCTGCTTCCTGTAACAGGGCACGATCCAGATTCATTGAATAATTTTTTTGACGATCGAACTGTACGAAAGTTAGTAAACACTCATTTTAGTGTTGGGAAAAAATAATGGAAAAATAAAAAGGTCGGGTTGTACGAGATTTAACAAAAACGTAGTAAAAGTGCTCTTTCCTATAGCGGGGCACGATCCAGATTCACTGAATAATTTTTTTGAATGATTTTTTCAATGATCGAACAGTACGAATGTTAGTAAACACTCATTTTAGTGTTGGGTAAAAATAATCAAAAAAATAAAAAGGTCGGGTTGTACGAGATTTTAACAAGAACGCAGTAAAAGTGATACTTCCTATAACGGGGCACGATCCAGATTGACTGAATAATTTTTTTGAATGATTTTTTCGACGATCGAACCGTTCGAATGTTAGTAAATACTCATTTTAGTGTTGGGAAAAAATAATCAAAAAATAAAAAGGTC
Source organism: Saposhnikovia divaricata (assembly GCA_036435485.1). Classification (NCBI taxonomy): domain Eukaryota; kingdom Viridiplantae; phylum Streptophyta; class Magnoliopsida; order Apiales; family Apiaceae; genus Saposhnikovia; species Saposhnikovia divaricata. The sequence continues at coordinate 126,567,067 of CM071594.1, read as the reverse complement.
GGGTTGTACGAGATTTTAACAAAAGCGTAGTAAAAGTGATACTTCAGATAACGGGGCACGATCCAGATTCACTAAATAATGTTTTCGAATGATTTTTTCAACAATCGAACCGTACAAATGTTAGTAAACTCTAATGTTAGTGTTGGAAAAAAATAATCAAAAAAAAAGGTCGGGTTGTACCAGATTTTAACAAAAACGTTGTAAAAGTGCTACTTCATATAACGGGGCACGATCCAGATTCAGTGAATAATTTTTTTGAATGATTTTTTTATGAACGAACCGTAGGAATGTTAATAAACACCCATTTTAGTGTTGGGAAAAATAATAAAAAAATTAAAAGTTCGGGATGTACGAGATTTAAAAAAAAACGTAGTAAAAGTGCTGCTTCCTGTAACAGGGCACGATCCAGATTCATTGAATAATTTTTTTGACGATCGAACAATACGAAAGTTAGTAAACACTCATTTTAGTGTTGGGAAAAAATAATGGAAAAATAAAAAGGTCGGGTTGTACGAGATTTAACAAAAACGTAGTAAAAGTGCTCTTTCCTATAGCGGGGCACGATCCAGATTCACTGAATAATTTTTTTGAATGATTTTTTCAATGATCGAACAGTACGAATGTTAGTAAACACTCATTTTAGTGTTGGGTAAAAATAATCAAAAAATAAAAAGGTCGGGTTGTACGAGATTTTAACAAGAACGAAGTAAAAGTGATACTTCCTATAACGGGGCACGATCCAGATTGACTGAATAATTTTTTTGAATGATTTTTTCGACGATCGAACCGTTCGAATGTTAGTAAATACTCATTTTAGTGTTGGGAAAAAATAATCAAAAAATAAAAAGGTCGGGTTGTACGAGATTTTAACAAAAGCGTAGTAAAAGTGATACTTCCGATAACGGGGCACGATCCAGATTCACTAAATAATGTTTTCGAATGATTTTTTCGACAATCGAACCGTACGAATGTTAGTAAACACTCAAGTTAGTGTTGGGAAAAAATAATCAAAAAATAAAAAGGTCGGGTTGTACGAGATTTTAATAAAAACGTAGTAAAAGTGATACTTCCGATAACGGGGCACGATCCAGATTCACTGAATAATGTTTTCGAATGATTTTTTCAACAATCGAACCGTACAAATGTTAGTAAACTCTCATGTTAGTGTTGGAAAAAAATAATCAAAAAAAAAGGTCGGGTTGTACCAGATTTTAACAAAAACGTTGTAAAAGTGCTACTTCATATAACGGGGCACGATCCAGATTCAGTGAATAATTTTTTTGAATGATTTTTTTATGAACGAACCGTAGGAATGTTAATAAACACCCATTTTAGTGTTGGGAAAAATAATAAAAAAATTAAAAGTTCGGGATGTACGAGATTTTAAAAAAAACGTAGTAAAAGTGCTGCTTCCTGTAACAGGGCACGATCCAGATTCATTGAATAATTTTTTTGACGATCGAACAATACGAAAGTTAGTAAACACTCATTTTAGTGTTGGGAAAAAATAATGGAAAAATAAAAAGGTCGGGTTGTACGAGATTTAACAAAAACGTAGTAAAAGTGCTCTTTCCTATAGCGGGGCACGATCCAGATTCACTGAATAATTTTTTTGAATGATTTTTTCAATGATCGAACAGTACGAATGTTAGTAAACACTCATTTTAGTGTTGGGTAAAAATAATCAAAAAATAAAAAGGTCGGGTTGTACGAGATTTTAACAAGAACGCAGTAAAAGTGATACTTCCTATAACGGGGCACGATCCAGATTGACTGAATAATTTTTTTGAATGATTTTTTCGACGATCGAACCGTTCGAATGTTAGTAAATACTCATTTTAGTGTTGGGAAAAAATAATCAAAAAATAAAAAGGTCGGGTTGTACGAGATTTTAACAAAAGCGTAGTAAAAGTGATACTTCCGATAACGGGGCACGATCCAGATTCACTAAATAATGTTTTCGAATGATTTTTTCAACAATCGAACCGTACAAATGTTAGTAAACTCTCATGTTAGTGTTGGAAAAAAATAATCAAAAAAAAAGGTCGGGTTGTACCAGATTTTAACAAAAACGTTGTAAAAGTGCTACTTCATATAACGGGGCACGATCCAGATTCAGTGAATAATTTTTTTGAATGATTTTTTTATGAACGAACCGTAGGAATGTTAATAAACACCCATTTTAGTGTTGGGAAAAATAATAAAAAAATTAAAAGTTCGGGATGTACGAGATTTTAAAAAAAACGTAGTAAAAGTGCTGCTTCATGTAACAGGGCACGATCCAGATTCATTGAATAATTTTTTTGACGATCGAACAATACGAAAGTTAGTAAACACTCATTTTAGTGTTGGGAAAAAATAATGGAAAAATAAAAAGGTCGGGTTGTACGAGATTTAACAAAAACGTAGTAAAAGTGCTCTTTCCTATAGCGGGGCACGATCCAGATTCACTGAATAATTTTTTTGAATGATTTTTTCAATGATCGAACAGTACGAATGTTAGTAAACACTCATTTTAGTGTTGGGTAAAAATAATCAAAAAATAAAAAGGTCGGGTTGTACGAGATTTTAACAAGAACGCAGTAAAAGTGATACTTCCTATAACGGGGCACGATCCAGATTGACTGAATAATTTTTTTGAATGATTTTTTCGACGATCGAACCGTTCGAATGTTAGTAAATACTCATTTTAGTGTTGGGAAAAAATAATCAAAAAATAAAAAGGTCGGGTTGTACGAGATTTTAACAAAAGCGTAGTAAAAGTGATACTTCCGATAACGGGGCACGATCCAGATTCACTAAATAATGTTTTCGAATGATTTTTTCGACAATCGAACCGTACGAATGTTAGTAAACACTCAAGTTAGTGTTGGGAAAAAATAATCAAAAAATAAAAAGGTCGGGTTGTACGAGATTTTAATAAAAACGTAGTAAAAGTGATACTTCCGATAACGGGGCACGATCCAGATTCACTGAATAATGTTTTCGAATGATTTTTTCAACAATCGAACCGTACAAATGTTAGTAAACTCTCATGTTAGTGTTGGAAAAAAATAATCAAAAAAAAAGGTCGGGTTGTACCAGATTTTAACAAAAACGTTGTAAAAGTGCTACTTCATATAACGGGGCACGATCCAGATTCAGTGAATAATTTTTTTGAATGATTTTTTTATGAACGAACCGTAGGAATGTTAATAAACACCCATTTTAGTGTTGGGAAAAATAATAAAAAAATTAAAAGTTCGGGATGTACGAGATTTTAAAAAAAACGTAGTAAAAGTGCTGCTTCCTGTAACAGGGCACGATCCAGATTCATTGAATAATTTTTTTGACGATCGAACTGTACGAAAGTTAGTAAACACTCATTTTAGTGTTGGGAAAAAATAATGGAAAAATAAAAAGGTCGGGTTGTACGAGATTTAACAAAAACGTAGTAAAAGTGCTCTTTCCTATAGCGGGGCACAATCCAGATTCACTGAATAATTTTTTTGATTGATTTTTTCAACGATCGAACAGTACGAATGTTAGTAAAAACTCATTTTAGTGTTGGGTAAAAATAATCAAAAAATAAAAAGTTCGGGTTGTACGAGATTTTAACAAGAACGCAGTAAAAGTAATACTTCCTATAACGGGGCACGATCCAGATTGACTGAATAATTTTTTTGAATGATTTTTTCGACGATCGAACCGTACGAATGTTAGTAAATACTCATTTTAGTGTTGGGAAAAAATAATCAAAAAATAAAAAGGTCGGGTTGTACGAGATTTTAACAAAAGCGTAGTAAAAGTGATACTTCTGATAACGGGGCACGATCCAGATTCACTGAATAATGTTTTCGAATGATTTTTTCGACAATCGAACCGTACGAATGTTAGTAAACACTCAAGTTAGTGTTGGAAAAAAATAATCAAAAAATAAAAAGGTCGGGTTGTACGAGATTTTAATAAAAACGTAGTAAAAGTGATACTTCCGCTAACGGGGCACGATCCAGATTCACTGAATAATGTTTTCGAATGATTTTTTCGATTTTTCAACAATCGAACCGTACAAATGTTAGTAAACTCTCATGTTAGTGTTGGAAAAAAATAATCAAAAAAAAAAGGTCGGGTTGTACCAGATTTTAACAAAAACGTTGTAAAAGTGCTACTTCATATAACGGGGCACGATCCAGATTCAGTGAATAATTTTTTTGAATGATTTTTTTATGAACGAACCGTAGGAAAGTTAATAAACACCCATTTTAGTGTTGGGAAAAATAATAAAAAAATTAAAAGTTCGGGATGTACGAGATTTTAAAAAAAACGTAGTAAAAGTGCTGCTTCCTGTAACAGGGCACGATCCAGATTCATTGAATAATTTTTTTGACGATCGAACTGTACGAAAGTTAGTAAACACTCATTTTAGTGTTGGGAAAAAATAATGGAAAAATAAAAAGGTCGGGTTGTACGAGATTTAACAAAAACGTAGTAAAAGTGCTCTTTCCTATAGCGGGGCACAATCCAGATTCACTGAATAATTTTTTTGATTGATTTTTTCAACGATCGAACAGTACGAATGTTAGTAAAAACTCATTTTAGTGTTGGGTAAAAATAATCAAAAAATAAAAAGTTCGGGTTGTACGAGATTTTAACAAGAACGCAGTAAAAGTAATACTTCCTATAACGGGGCACGATCCAGATTGACTGAATAATTTTTTTGAATGATTTTTTCGACGATCGAACCGTACGAATGTTAGTAAATACTCATTTTAGTGTTGGGAAAAAATAATCAAAAAATAAAAAGGTCGGGTTGTACGAGATTTTAACAAAAGCGTAGTAAAAGTGATACTTCTGATAACGGGGCACGATCCAGATTCACTGAATAATGTTTTCGAATGATTTTTTCAACAATCGAACCGTACGAATGTTAGTAAACACTCAAGTTAGTGTTGGGAAAAAATAATCAAAAAATAAAAAGGTCGGGTTGTACGAGATTTTAATAAAAACGTAGTAAAAGTGATACTTCCGATAACGGGGCACGATCCAGATTCACTGAATAATGTTTTCGAATGATTTTTTTGACAATCGAACCGTACAAATGTTAGTAAACTCTCATGTTAGTGTTGGGAAAAAATAATAAAAAAAAGGTCGGGTTGTACCAGATTTTAACAAAAACGTTGTAAAAGTGCTACTTCCTATAACGGGGCACGATCCAGATTCAGTGAATAATTTTTTTGAATGATTTTTTTATGAACGAACCGTAGGAATGTTAATAAACACCCATTTTAGTGTTGGGAAAAATAATAAAAAAATTAAAAGTTCGGGATGTACGAGATTTTAAAAAAACGTAGTAAAAGTGCTGCTTCCTGTAATAGGGCACGATCCAGATTCATTGAATAATTTTTTTGACGATCGAACTGTACGAAAGTTAGTAAACACTCATTTTAGTGTTGGGAAAAAATAATGGAAAAATAAAAAGGTCGGGTTGTACGAGATTTAACAAAAACGTAGTAAAAGTGCTCTTTCCTATAGCGGGGCACAATCCAGATTCACTGAATAATTTTTTTGATTGATTTTTTCAACGATTGAACAGTACGAATGTTAGTAAAAACTCATTTTAGTGTTGGGTAAAAATAATCAAAAAATAAAAAGTTCGGGTTGTACGAGATTTTAACAAGAACGCAGTAAAAGTAATACTTCCTATAACGGGGCACGATCCAGATTGACTGAATAATTTTTTTGAATGATTTTTTCGACGATCGAACCGTACGAATGTTAGTAAATACTCATTTTAGTGTTGGGAAAAAATAATCAAAAAATAAAAAGGTCGGGTTGTACGAGATTTTAACAAAAGCGTAGTAAAAGTGATACTTCTGATAACGGGGCACGATCCAGATTCACTGAATAATGTTTTCGAATGATTTTTTCAACAATCGAACCGTACAAATGTTAGTAAACTCTCATATTAGTGTTGGAAAAAAATAATCAAAAAAAAAGGTCGGATTGTACCAGATTTTAACAAAAACGTTGTAAAAGTGCTACTTCATATAACGGGGCACGATCCAGATTCAGTGAATAATTTTTTTGAATGATTTTTTTATGAACGAACCGTAGGAATGTTAATAAATACCCATTTTAGTGTTGGGAAAAATAATAAAAAAATTAAAAGTTCGGGATGTACGAGATTTTAAAAAAAACGTAGTAAAAGTGCTGCTTCCTGTAACAGGGCACGATCCAGATTCATTGAATAATTTTTTTGACGATCGAACTGTACGAAAGTTAGTAAACACTCATTTTAGTGTTGGGAAAAAATAATGGAAAAATAAAAAGGTCGGGTTGTACGAGATTTAACAAAAACGTAGAAAAAGTGCTCTTTCCTATAGCGGGGCACAATCCAGATTCACTGAATAATTTTTTTGATTGATTTTTTCAACGATCGAACAGTACGAATGTTAGTAAAAACTCATTTTAGTGTTGGGTAAAAATAATCAAAAAATAAAAAGTTCGGGTTGTACGAGATTTTAACAAGAACGCAGTAAAAGTAATACTTCCTATAACGGGGCACGATCCAGATTGACTGGATAATTTTTTTGAATGATTTTTTCGACGATCGAACCGTACGAATGTTAGTAAATACTCATTTTAGTGTTGGGAAAAAATAATCAAAAAATAAAAAGGTCGGGTTGTACGAGATTTTAACAAAAGCATAGTAAAAGTGATACTTCTGATAACGGGGCACGATCCAGATTCACTGAATAATGTTTTCGAATGATTTTTTCGACAATCGAACCGTACGAATGTTAGTAAACACTCAAGTTAGTGTTGGGAAAAAATAATCAAAAAATAAAAAGGTCGGGTTGTACGAGATTTTAATAAAAACGTAGTAAAAGTGATACTTCCGATAACGGGGCACGATCCAGATTCACTGAATAATGTTTTCGAATGATTTTTTCAACAATCGAACCGTACAAATGTTAGTAAACTCTCATGTTAGTGTTGGAAAAAAATAATAAAAAAAAAAGGTCGGGTTGTACCAGATTTTAACAAAAACGTTGTAAAAGTGCTACTTCATATAACGGGGCACGATCCAGATTCAGTGAATAATTTTTTTGAATGATTTTTTTATGAACGAACCGTAGGAATGTTAATAAACACCCATTTTAGTGTTGGGAAAAATAATAAAAAAATTAAAAGTTCGGGATGTACGAGATTTAAAAAAAAACGTAGTAAAAGTGCTGCTTCCTGTAACAGGGCACGATCCAGATTCATTGAATAATTTTTTTGACGATCGAACTGTACGAAAGTTAGTAAACACTCATTTTAGTGTTGGGAAAAAATAATGGAAAAATAAAAAGGTCGGGTTGTACGAGATTTAACAAAAACGTAGTAAAAGTGCTCTTTCCTATAGCGGGGCACAATCCAGATTCACTGAATAATTTTTTTGAATGATTTTTTCAATGATCGAACAGTACGAATGTTAGTAAACACTCATTTTAGTGTTGGGTAAAAATAATCAAAAAATAAAAAGGTCGGGTTGTACGAGATTTTAACAAGAACGTAGTAAAAGTGATACTTCCTATAACGGGGCACGATCCAGATTGACTGAATAATTTTTTTGAATGATTTTTTCGACGATCGAACCGTACGAATGTTAGTAAATACTCATTTTAGTGTTGGGAAAAAATAATCAAAAAATAAAAAGGTTGGGTTGTACGAGATTTTAACAAAAGCGTAGTAAAAGTGATACTTCCGATAACGGGGCACGATCCAGATTCACTGAATAATGTTTTCGAATGATTTTTTCGACAATCGAACCGTACGAATGTTGGTAAACACTCAAGTTAGTGTTGGGAAAAAATAATCAAAAAATAAAAAGGTCGGGTTGTACGAGATTTTAATAAAAACGTAGTAAAAGTGATACTTCCGATAACGGGGCACGATCCAGATTCACTGAATAATGTTTTCGAATGATTTTTTCGACAATCGAACCGTACAAATGTTAGTAAACTCTCATGTTAGTGTTGGGAAAAAATAATCAAAAAAAAGGTCGGGTTGTACCAGATTTTAACAAAAACGTTGTAAAAGTGCTACTTCCTATAACGGGGCACGATCCAGATTCAGTGAATAATTTTTTTGAATGATTTTTTTATGAACGAACCGTAGTAATGTTAATAAACACCCATTTTAGTGTTGGGAAAAATAATAAAAAAATTAAAAGTTCGGGATGTACGAGATTTTAACAAAAACGTAGTAAAAGTGCTGCTTCCTGTAACAGGGCACGATCCAGATTGTTAGGAATATGTTGTACTTGATGATAACCTCACAATTAATCAAATTGTATAAGGTTTTGTAGCTGTCAACGGATGAGGATTTATAACTTTATCCGTTGACAGGTAGCTCATCAACGGATGAGGTTTTGTAGCATACTGCAAGTATCTCTATGTTATCAGTTGATAGTATTTTTATCCACAGTCATGTTGACTATCAACGGATAGGCAGAATAGGGTAGCCAATTGTAAATAAGCTATGCTATGTAATTCTGTCTAAGTGAAAGTGTATCAACAGATGAAGATAAAACTCTATCAACGGATACAACTCAAATCCACTCTATCAACGGATACAGCTCAAGTCCCAATATCAACGGATACCGCTCAATACATCATCAACGGATGTCAGTGTACAACATCAACGGATAATCATTGACACTGTCTTCTATGATTAGCTGGGAATTAGCAGTTGATAAGGACATGTTTGACTGACAGATCACATGAGTTGATAGTAGATACAAAAAGCAGTATGGCAGCCATACTTTGGAAACATAGAAGAAAGAAGCATTCTATTTACACTATGAATACAAGAAAGGTGCAGGAGACATGTCTGAACACAAGGACAACCTTTCAGCTACATGTGTATTTGGAGTGTAGTAGCAAGTCAACTAGAATTAGATTAGTATTATCTTATTCCAGTAGTACTTGTAAAACTTGGGATATATAACCAAGGGTAGCAACTCTTTATAGGTTAAGAAAACAGACATATTTGCTTAGGGTTTCTTGAATATCCTTAGAAGCAAAGAGTTGTAAAACGGCAGCTGTGTACATTTTGTATCACAGAGTTTTCTTCAAATAAAAGCTTCAGGTGGTGCATATTAACCACCTGATTTTATATGTGTTTTTGTTTAAATCTTACATTGCAATTATCTCTGCATAAATCTCTGGAGTTCTTATCAGAAATTTATAAATATCAAGAATTGTATTCAACCCCCCCTTCTACAATTATACAAGTGTGTAATCTGGGAATAACAATTGGTATCAGAGCAAGCTTCTAACATATTTGAAGTTTAAAGATCAACACACTTCCAACATGTCGAAGAAGGATTATGGAGTAAAGATTCCAGTTCTTGATAGGGATAATTACTTTCACTGGAAAGTAAAAATGCGTCTACATCTCTCTTCTATTGATGAGGGTTTTGTGGATTACATTGACAAGGGTCCTCACGTTCCAATGAAGACAGCAACAAGAGTTGGCCTGGCTGATGATGTGCCTGACACTTTCATTCCCAAACCTGTTTCTGAGTGGAGTCTTATAGATATTGCAAAAGTCCACAAAGACAAAAAGGCCATGAATATTCTGTTCAATGGTCTAGAAACAGACATGGTTGACAATGTTATTAACTGTACTACCGCCAAGGAAGTATGGGACATTGTTCAAACTGTTAGGCCGAATACACAATTAATAATCAACTTTGTATGAGAGATTAACAAGTAAAAGCGTTTATGCACTTAAAAAACTTCTTGTATTTCGAACCCTCTTCGTGATGTAAAATATCACAAAGAGCTGCTAGGTTACAATAAAGATAATTCGTTATCGATGCCCTTCTAGGGTTAACCTATCTGTATTTATATACCATACAGCTACGATACAATCTCTAATTGATATTCCTAATAATCAGCTATACACTGATATCAATTACAGATTGTCACACGTCTCCTATGTCAACTCAATCTCTTTGATAGCTATCCAATCTTCAAAGATATCGCTTCCATAATAAGTCTTCAATCACTGTTGAACAGTAGACGCGCTTCCTCCAGACAGAGTTTAACAAACTCTGTCGAGCTTCCAACTGTCAGAGTTTAACTAAACTCTGACTGCTTCCAGCTAAACTCGGATAACTCCCTGTAATACTTAAACACTGATTAAAACACATCAATTATATTTAACAATCTCCCCCAACTTGTTCATTATCAAAAATGTACAAGTTAATGACTGTAATTGATGATGTCAAAACAAATAGACAAATACAGTGTTTATACAAATTCAGAGTTTGAGCTTCTACTTAATAAAAACTATAGAGAATAAGAAAATTCTTACAGAACTTAATCTCTTATCATTTCAAGATCTGGCATGGTTCTGAAATAATCAATCAGCAATCTTCTTTCTGCATTTTCAAGTTCAATCTTCATTGCTTCTTTGATTTCTCTGAACTGAGGATCACTTTCATCTATCTGGTAGATAGCAGCCCTAAGATCATAAATCTTGTTCCTTCTCATTTCTTTACCCAGTCTGATAAATCTGACTTTTTCTGCCTGTGTATTGAAGTCAAGTACTGTGATTCCCAAATCAGTTTTTAACTTTGCAGTACCTTTCTTCATTTCAATGAGATTGCCTTTGTAATCCCTGTACTTAGGAATATATCTGCTATTGTATTTCTGTCCTCTGATTGCCAGATTCTGAGTCATTTTCTGTCTGAGCACATTAGCAACTGACTGAGTCCTTCGACTATTCACCTTGAGAAGATATAGAACATACTCTAGTTCTTCCCAACATTTCAAGCCAATATCATCCTCACCAACTTTGAATACTGTCCCATCAGCCATGAAGTATAAAAGAAAATCCTTGTCTAAACTCTTCTGATGAACTAACTGCACTGATTCCAGTCTGTCCAAACTCTCTTGAGGAACACCACGACCTGGAACAGCCAGTGAAGAAGGATCTCTAGGACCAGTATATTGCCTTTTGTCTCTATGTGAGCCTAGTCCACCCTTATTATTACCAACCTTGCCAGATAAAGCTTTTCCATCAGAAACATTCATTGAGACTCCAGATAACACATTTGGATCATGAATTGTTCCTTTTCCAAAGACAGATTTCAACTGTGAAGAGTGTAAAGGTGTGATCATTGCTTGTGATGCAACAGAAGTTGTTACTTTCTTCTGTGAACTTTCACCTTCAATGCCTTTTAGCTTGAGTTTAGCCTCTGCTGCAATTGCTTCCTTTGAGAACCGAGAACTTTGACTAACATCAGTCCTTTCTCTGATCACAACACCTTTAACAACAGGTCTAGGAGCTTTTCCTCTTTGTACCTTATCAGACTTTAAAGCTTTAAGATGTTCTTCTTGTAAACTCTTTTCCTCAGCTTCAATGTCCTCAATCGTAACTCCTTCCTCATTCTCTTCAATGAACAGCTTAGCAGCCAATTCTTCATCAGTTTGTGGATTAGAAGATAACAGCAAACTCTTGGTCCTTGAAGTACCTTGAGTATCAGTATTTCTCCCAACAGATTGTGATTTTGATGACTTGCTAGTTCTCAGAGTTTGAACCTCTTCAGCCTTTTTCTTTCCTTTGTTACTTGCCCCTCCATCTCCAGCACTATCCCTTCTGACAACTCTCTCCCCCTTTTTGACATCATCAGGCATAAGGATAGAAGTAATTAACTCCAGGGAGGTAGCAATAGAATCAATTTTAGCAGATAAGTCAGACTGGTTCTCTTCAACTTTAGTCAGCCTGGCAAAGAGATTGTCTTGAGCTTTAGAGAATTTTGTAGTCACTAGTTTCGAATCTCTTTCCATCTTCATCTCTCTAGCTACAACCTCATTTCGCAAAGCAGTGATTGCCAAATTAGTATCATCAAATCGTCTATCCAGAGTTTTAACTTGAACTATAGTTGCTTTCAAGCAAGAAAGAATCTCTGGATTGGAGATAGTATCAGCACTTTGCTTAACAAACTTAGCTGCTCTTCCTTGTGGAAAAATACAATCTTCTTTGTACCATTCAGCAGCATTCTTGGCAAATTGTGCTCTCTCAACTTCATGAGAAGTACAAGGTTGAGGAAAAGGTGTATGTTTATCGTCAGTTTGTACTGGTGCACTCAGAGAAGCATCAGAGTTTGCACTACTGTCACCTTCAGCTTCAACACTTGTAGCTTTAACTGGTTCATCTTCAGCCATAGGTTTAGCAATTTCTTCTGTAGGCTTGTCAAGATTTTCTCCATGTCGCTCAGGCTCAGCAACAGGCATTGACTGAGAAGTGACTTTGGTTGCCTGATCAATTTCTTCACCTTCTTCAACAGTTTGGTGAGCATCAGATATTAACTCAGTATGAGATGCCACAGCTTCAGAAAGAACAACCGTAGCTTGATCAGCTACACCAATATTAGAGATAGGATCAGAGAATGGCATAAATGAATCAGGAATATCATTTATCGGAGAAACACCATCTCTTGCATCCTCTTCTGCAGGCATTTTATCCTCTGCAGGTATGTCATCTTTCTCAACCTCAACAGGAGGTGTTTGCTGTGAAACAACCTCTGGAGCTTCAATATCTTCATCCACAGAATCAGAGACTATCAATTTTCTTCGTTTTGCTAGAGGTACATTATCTGAATCCTCTTCACTAGATGGTGACTTAGGCATGTTTGCCCGAGCTTTCATTCTTTTCCCCTTTCTAGTGTAAACAGCTTCAGGAGATTTCCGTTTTGATTTTCTTTGTGTCTCTTCCGCCTGCTTTAGACTTGCATGTCGTTCAGCAATTGCTTTCTTAACTCTTTGCATTCTAGACTGTGATTCTGGTGGAAATTGTGACGAATCAGAGTTTGTGTGTGAAGTGGGTGAAAGTTGTTTTGTAGGTGCTGACTGAGCAGGTGATTCAGTGTTTACACTTGCAGTATCAACTTTAACCCATTTCAGATTGGGTTTCAGTTCATAGTAATTATGATAGATAGCATGATATTCTCTGCAAGTATAGATGGAATGCCAAGTGCTTCCACAGTGTGTGCATAGAGTCTGTGGCTTAGTTCTAGCAAAATCCTTCTTTACCTCAGACTTTGTAGGTAAAGAATTTATATTTTTATTTTTCTTGCAAAAATTTGCAAGATGCTTAGTACTACCACAGTTATGACATGTCTTTCTTGGAGCATAACTAGCAAGCATTGGTTTATTTCCTGAAGTGATGCCTACTTTTCCATTTCTGTTCTTGTTTGACACTTTCTTTTTCTCAACAGATTTTAACTCCTTCAGTTTATGTTTGAGTTGTTTATCTGTCATTGAACCAATATTAACCTGTTTAACACTAGTTTTTACTGGTTTTCTTTTGACAGCTTCCTTTTCATTTTCAGACAAAAATTTACTGGTTCCATGAACAAATTTAGTTCTGACTTTAACTTGATTTTGAAATCTAAGTTCATCTCCCTCATTATAACCTAGACCAACAGTGTCTGTTTGAAAAATCTGTTGAGTGTCCTTTCCAGAATTAGTCCAAGTCCTAATTTTATTATTTGCTTCCTCCAACTCTGACTCTAGTTGTTTATACTTCTGAAGCAAATTCTGTTCTTTGCAAACAGCATCATCTCTCTCTTTCTGAACTTGTTGCATGTTTTCAAGTTTCTCTTCAACAAGTTTATTTCTTTCTTTAAGTTCAGAATTTTCAGCTTTTATCCTCTCATTTTCTAAAGTCTGATCCCTGTAACTTATATGCAACGACTTAAGATAAATTCTTACTTGAGCAATGTCATCAATATTATAAGCATAGGTAGTTAGAGGTACCTGATTTTCAGAGGATTCTGATTCAGTAGTAGCCATGAGAGCATAGTTCACTTCTTCATCAGAATCTAAAGTATCTGCCCAATCTCTGCCTTTAGTGTAGAGTACCTTTCCAGTTTTACCCTTCTTGCACTCAGGAGCATAGTGACCCATCTCCTTACACTTGTAGCATTGAATTTCAGACTTATCCTTCTTCCCTTTAGAATCTCTCTTATCAGACTTCCTGTAGCTTTTCTAGTCTTCATTTGAATCCCTAGAAAATCTTTTTCCTTTCTTGAAATTCTTGAAGCCCATTTTCTTGAAAGTCTTCACCATTAACACATCCATTTTCCTCATTTCTTCTTCATCATCCTCAGAGTCAGATGATTCAGAAGAATTTAAATCATAATCAGAGTTTGGTGATTCACTTTTTGAATGTATGACCAAAGCTTTTCCCTTCATTTTCCTTCTTGTTGCCTCTTTCTTCTGAGGCTTCTCTTCAACATTAAGAGCAACAGACTTTCCTTTCCTGCTTGATCTCCTGTTTCTCTGTTCCATTTCCAATTCATAAGTTTTGAGCAGTCCATAGATTTCATCAATCTCTGTTTCAGCAAGATCATAGTTGTCTCTAATAGTGGTTGTTTTCACATCCCACTTTTCAGGTAGAACAAGAAGAAACTTGAGATTCGAGTCTTCTAGATCATACTCTTTGTTGACCAATGACAGATCATTAATCAGTTTACAGAATCTATCAAATGTTTCTGTCATGGTCTCTTCAGGTTTAGCCTCAAAATGCTCATACCCTTGTGTGAGTATGTTTCTCCTATTCTTCTTAATAGCTGCAGTTCCTTGACACCTGACTTCAAGAGCATCCCATATCTCTTTTGCAGTGGTGCAGTTAATGACTTTGTTAGACATAACATTGTCTAAAGCACTATGCAGTAAATGCCTAACTTTTGCATCCTTAGCAATTGATGATAGATCTTCAGGAGTCATGTCCTTCTTTTCCTTTGGAACCATTTTTGCTGCTTCACCAGCAACTGCAACAGATAGCTTTGTAGGATTGTGAGGGCCTTCATAAATCTTGTCAAGATATTCTGGATCTGTAGCCTCCAGAAACATAGTCATCTTGACCTTCCACATAGCATACTCTAATGGCCTCAGAATAGGAACCCTAATTGGTTCATAACGACTCACAGTAGTAGGAGCCTTTTCAGAAACCAATGGTGTTGGTGGAGGAATTGCTGACATGATTATTGTTGTGTTTGGATCTTAACCTGTAATAAAGTAACAGATTGGCTCTGATACCACTTGTTAGGCCGAATACACAATTAATAATCAACTTTGTATGAGAGATTAACAAGTAAAAGCGTTTATGCACTTAAAAAACTTCTTGTATTTCGAACCCTCTTCGTGATGTAAAATATCACAAAGAGCTGCTAGGTTACAATAAAGATAATTCGTTATCGATGCCCTTCTAGGGTTAACCTATCTGTATTTATATACCATACAGCTACGATACAATCTCTAATTGATATTCCTAATAATCAGCTATACAATGATATCAATTACAGATTGTCACACGTCTCCTATGTCAACACAATCTCTTTGATAGCTATCCAATCTTCAAAGATATCACTTCCATAATAAGTCTTCAATCACTGTTGAACAGTAGACGCGCTTCCTCCAGACAGAGTTTAACAAACTCTGTCGAGCTTCCAACTGTCAGAGTTTAACTAAACTCTGACTGCTTCCAGCTAAACTCTGATAACTCCCTGTAATACTTAAACACTGATTAAAACACATCAATTATATTTAACACAAACCCTGTGTGAAGGAACAGAACAGGTAAGGGAAAACAAGATGCAACTACTAATCCAACAGTATGAACATTTTCACTTTAAGAGTGGAGAAACATTGAATGATACATTTAGTAGATTTCAAAAGCTACTAAATGGTTTAAAACTGTATGGAAGAATCTATCAAGTTAAAGATTCTAATCTCAAATTTCTGAGATCACTGCCCAAGGAATGGAAGCCAATGACTGTTTCTCTAAGAAACACTCAAGAGTACAAGACATTTACTCTTGAAAGGCTCTATGGAACTTTAAAGACCTATGAGCTGGAAATGGAGCAGGATGAAGAGATTGAGAAGTCTCAAAATAAAAGTGGGTCAGTTGCACTTGTTGCCAACTTGGAGCAAAAGGAGGAAAGGACAGAAACTGCTAGTTCTACACCAAACAGGGAGGTTTGTAAAGGTAGAGCAGAATCAAGCAGGGGCAAGGAAAAGGTGTCTGAGGAATTGAATGCTCTTCAGCAGGATGAATTGGATGAGATAGATGAGCACTTAGCTTTTCTCTCTAGGAGATTCTCTAAGCTGAAATTCAAGAGAAACTCTGGGATGGCCAAGCCATTTAACAAGGATTTTTCCACAAGCAACTATGTGGATAAATCCAAAATTAAATGCTACAATTATGGAATTGTTGGTCATATGATAAGTGAATGCAGGAAACCTAGATCTGAGAACAAGGGAAAGCCAACTGAGGCTGTTGACTATAAGAAGAAATATTTTGATCTTCTCAGGCAGAAAGGAAAGGCATTCTTGACCCAAGAGTATGACTGGGCTGTTGATGACAATCATTCTGATGATGATGTTGAGATAGTCAACCTTGCTCTAATGGCTGATTCTGGAGAGCAGGAAGCAAGTTCAGCTAGCAATCAGGTATTTTCTATTAATCTCTCTGAGCTCACTAAAGAGGAATGCAATAGTGTTATAGATGAAATGTCTACTGAACTATATCACTTAAGTGTTACTCTTAAATCACTTACTAAAGAGAACAATAGAATTAAAGAGTCTAATCTGTTTTTAAGTGATAGAAATGCTGCTCTAGAATCTCAATTTCTAGCATTTGAGAAAATGAGAGTTGATTGCAATAATGCTAAAAGTGAACTTGAAGCTGTGTTAAAAAGAGAAATTTTAAAAGACCAGCTTGAAAAAGAACAAGGGATAATTGCTAAATTTCAAAGTTGTAGGAATGTTTCTCAAAACATAATAGAAGTTCAGGGAATAGAATCATTTGTGAAGGATACCTGGACTCAAAAGAAAAAGGAGCTAGAACCTGGCCTTGAGGATCTAGAGACTATTTGTGAATCAACGGATGGTGATCATCCGTTGACAGATGAACCGTCAACGGATGAGAGGTATCCGTCGACTAACAAAAAGTCTGTTAGTAAGAAGGAACTTAGGAAACTGGATATCAAGTATAGTCCAGTAAACAAGAATTTTGTTAGTGGTGAGTGCAGCAAAACCAAATCCAGTGGGAAGGCTAAGACAGGTGATTTACACAACAAAAAGGCTGTTGGTAAATCAGACAATGAAAAGGTAGAAATTGAGGGCAAAAAGAAAAAGAACAGAAATGGTAAGATAGGCATCAACAAGAAGAACAATTACTCTCCCGACAAGTTTGCTCCTAGGAAAACTTGTAGTAATTGTAATAGTGTCAATCATCTATCTTCTAATTGCAAGATTGTCAACAAGGCTCCTGTTCATGTACCTCAACCAATGCCATGTATGCCTGCAATGCCTGTTATGCCTGGTTTGTATCAAAATGCTAGTTTTTCAAATCCATATGTGAACATGCCATATATGTCTAATCCTTACTTTCAATCTATGAATGTGCCACAAATGTCATAGAACATACCTAACATGAATAATATGTATGCCAATTTTCCACACATGCATGCATCCAATATTCATGCAAATGAGCATTTGTCAAACCCCATCACTCAAGCATCTACACCTAAGTTGAAGAATGCTAAGAGTGCAAAGTCAAAGGCTAACAAGAAAGGACCCAAGGAAGCTTGGGTACCAAAATCAACTTGATTTGTTTTTGAAATGTGTCCAGGGAAACAAAAGGAATCTATAGTACCTAGACAGTGGATGCTCTAGGCACATGACAGGAGATTCAACCCTGCTCACAGAATTCAAGGAAGGAGCTGGCCCTAGAATTACCTTTGGAGATGACAGCAAAGGATATACTAAGGGATATGGCCTGATTTCAAAAGACAATGTCATCATTGAAGAAGTGGCTTTAGTTGAAGGTTTGAAGCACAATTTGCTGAGTATCAGTCAGATTTTAAAAGAAGCCTGTGTTGTTTCTGCCAAGGAAGACAACAATGTGGTATTGACAGGCTTTAGAAAAGGAAATGTTTACATAGCTGACTTCAATTCAGCATGCTCAGAATCCATTACTTGTCTCTTCAGCAAAGCAAGTAAGGATGAGAGTTGGCTATGGCATAAGAAGCTGTCACATTTGAATTTTAAAGTTATGAATGATTTGGTAAGAAAGGATCTTGCTAGAGGAATCCCTCAATTGGAGTTTGTCAAAGATGGGCTGTGTGATGCCTGCCAATTAGGGAAACAAAAGAAATCATCCTTCAAAAGCAAGACAGAGTCATCCATTGTTAAGCCTCTTCAATTGCTGCATATGGATTTATTTGGTCCAGTAAATGTCATGTCTATTTCAAAGAAGAAATACTGTCTGGTGATTGTAGATGATTTTTCTAAGTTCACATGGACCTTCTTCCTGCACTCCAAGGATTGTGCAAGTGAAATCATCATCAATCATCTCAGAATGCTAAACAATGGTTCTGAAGACAGAGTACAAAGAATCAGGAGTGACAATGGTACTGAATTCAAGAATTCCACAATGAAGATTTTCTGTGAAGAGAATGGAATTGTCCATGAGTTTTCTGCTGCCAGAACACCTCAACAAAATGGAGTTGTTGAAAGGAAAAACAGAACTCTCATTGAAGCAGCTAGAACAATGTTAAGTGAATCAAGGTTACCAACATACTTCTGGGCTGAAGCTGTCAACACTGCAAGCTTTACTCAGAATATTTCCTTGGTCAATCAAGCTAGAGGAATGACTCCTTATCAGTTATTAACCAACAAGAAACCAACCTTAGCTTTCCTACATGTCTTTGGGTGTAAGTGTTTTGTGCTAAGGAATCATGGAGATAACTTGGGCAAATTTGAAGCAAAGGCAGATGAAGCTATTTTCGTTGGATATGCAGCAGGGAAAGCCTACAAGGTCTACAATCTAAGAACCAACATTGTTATGGAATCTGTACATGTTGTGTTTGATGATCAAAAGATTCTAGGCCTAAATGATGAAGGTTACCATGAAAAGTTGAAATTTGAGAATGAAGGTGAAGGAAGAATGTACTATGATGATGAGGAAAATGAAGATCATGACCACAGAGATCCACCTAGAACTGTTATACCAACTAGGAGTGATGCTTACACTGAAAATGAAGCATCAGTTGACAGTCATTCTGCAGCATCCGTTGACAGTCATTCTGCAACATCCGTTGACACTATTAGAGATGCATCCGTTGACAGATACTCTCAAGCATCCGTCGACAGGCAAAATGATGCATCCATTGACAGTCAACTTCATAATTCAGCAAGGACAACAAACTCAGGGGGAGTTTCTCAAGGTCAAAATTCAATGCTAAATCAACATGATCATGGAAATGAAGCAACCTCATCAAGATCAAATCTTCCACCTGCAAGAAAATGGACTAGAAATCATCCATTTGAGTTAATCATTGGTAAATCAAATTCAAGAGTCCAAACTAGAAGGGCCACTCAAGCAGAATGTCTATACAGTAGCTTCCTGTCTCAAGAGGAACCTAAGAAAGTGGAAGATGCCCTTCTAGATCCAGATTGGGTGTTAGCAATGCAAGAAGAGCTAAATCAATTTGAAAGAAATAAAGTATGGAAACTTGTGCCCAAACCTGATGATAGAAGTGTCATAGGTACTAAATGGGTTCTCAAGAATAAGACAGATGAAAATGGCATAATTGTGAGGAATAAAGCTAGATTAGTGGCAAAGGGCTACTCTCAAGAAGAAGGAATAGATTTTGATGAAACTTTTGCTCCAGTAGCAAGACTTGAGGCAATAAGAATCTTTCTAGCCTATGCAGCACATGCCAATTTCAAAGTCTATCAGATGGATGTCAAAAGTGCCTTTCTTAATGGGGAACTGGAAGAAGAGGTCTATGTCCATCAACCTCCTGGTTTTGAGGATCCAGAATTTCCAGAATATGTATATCTTCTCATGAAAGCACTTTATGGTTTGAAGCAAGCACCAAGAGCCTGGTATGACACTTTATCTCAATTTCTTTTTGAGAACCACTTCACTAGAGGTAAAGTAGATAAAACCTTATTTCATAGGGATATTAATTGCTCTTCAATACTTGTTCAAATCTATGTAGATGATATTATTTTTGGGTCTACAGATGAGAAGCTTTGCAAAAAGTTTGCCAAACTTATGCAAAGTAGGTATGAAATAAGCATGATGGGTGAATTAACTTACTTTCTTGGCCTACAAGTAAAGCAAGTTAATGAGGGCATTTTCATAAGTCAAACAAAATATATTTATGATCTCTTAAAGAAATTTGACTTAATGGATTGTACATCTGCTAAAACACCTATGGCCACTGCAACTAAGCTTGAGTTGAATACTAAGGAAAAGTCTATGGACATCTCAAGCTATAGAGGCATGGTAGGTTCACTTTTATACCTAATAGCTAGTAGACCTGATATAATGTTTTCTACTTGTCTTTGTGCTAGATTTCAAGCTGACCCTAGAGAGTCTCACTTAATAGCTATTAAAAGAATTTTCAGGTATCTCAAGGGAACACCAAACCTTGGCATTTGGTACCCAAGAGAATCTGGTTTTGATCTAACTGGCTATTCAGATGCAGATTATGCAGGTTGCAGAGTTGATAGGAAAAGTACTACAGGTTCCTGTCAATTTCTAGGAAACAGGCTTGTTTCATGGTTCAGTAAGAAACAAAACTCATTCTCCACTTCTACAGCTGAAGCTGAGTACATTGCTGCTGGAAGCTGTTGTGCACAGATTCTATGGATGAGAAACCAACTCATTGACTATGGTCTAAAAGTTGAGAAGATTCCAATTTTCTGTGACAACACAAGTGCTATTGCCATCACAGGGAATCCAGTGCAACATTCGAGAACCAAGCACATTGACATCAAATACCACTTCATTAGAGAACATGTGATGAATGGTAAAGTAGAAATGCACTTTGTGCCAAGTGAAATGCAGCTTGCAGATATCTTCACCAAGCCTCTTGATGAATCCACATTCACAAGATTGGTAGGTGAGCTAGGTATGCTTAACTTGTCATAATTCCTAGTGATATTTGATTTCAATGATTTGAAGCTAGAAATGTGTTTTGATTTACTTGATATACATTTTTTTTATAACCGTTGGTAACCGTGTATATCTAATCATGGTTGTACTTATTCTCTTTTTATTTATTATCTGACAGTTACTTTTGACCAATGGAGTAATTACTTTTAATTATTTCATTTTTTAATTCTTGCAAAATATAAAAGGCTGAATTGTACTCTCACATCTCACTTTTATTCATTTTCAAGCATATCAAAAGTTATGTGCATCTTCTTCTCTAAAACTCTCTGTAACCAAAGTTCAATCACTTCAATGGCGCCTATTGTTAAGATGATGTCCTCCACTGGGTTTACCTATGAGAAGAACAATTTCGCGGCCTTTGTCGACACAGTGAATGCTCCAGAAGCTTACCACACTTTGATGAGTTTCGTGAAGAAATGCAAACTGTCATATGCTATGACTGCCACCACTCCCTTAATCCACGAGGTAATTGAAGAAATGTGGACATCTGCTGAGTACAATGGCACAGACGGTACAATTGCTTTTTCTTTAAAGGGTAAAAACTATATGGTTAATTCTGATGTAATAACTGCTTGTTTAAAATTGCCTGAGAATAACTGTCTGAAAGTACCCACTGATGCTGAAATTGTTGCCATGCTTAATTCTATTAATTATGCCCTTAGTACTGAAAACTTAGGGAAAATTGTTAGAAAAGGAATGGTTAAAGAATGGAGCTATTTCTGTGATGCCTTCATTAAAACTTTTTCAGGAAAAATTAGTAATTTTGATACCGTTACCCAGTCCATGCTAACTATGATGTGTATGCTCTTAAATGATAAATTCTATAATTTTGGCACATTAGTTATGTATGAGATAGCTGCAAAGTTGGGTAAAAAGGAAACTAGGAGCAAGAATAACTACTTTGCTAGATTTTTAATGCTCTTAGCACTGCATGTATATGAGAATAAGCTATCCATTGCTAACCCGGATAGCAAGTTCCAATGTTTTGTTCAGGAGAAGAGAGTCTTAAGTGACCTAATTCGAATGAACCTCAATGCAGGAGTACAATTGGTATATCTACCAATTGTTCAGGTAACTATCTCTAACTCTGAAACCCCTATATCCAACCCCCAAATTTCTTTACCTTCTAGTGTCACAATGGAGTCTGTAGTTGTGACCAAACAGGCTCCTACCAAAGTGACCAAATCCAGAGTTCCAAAACCACATTCTAAAAAGCAAACCTCAAGTGTCTCTCAAAAGACACCTGTTGTAAAATCTACCAAAACTCTTGAGGGGAGTGTGAAGGTGGTAGTGAGTGGTGAGGGACAGGGTGAACATCAAAGAAGCCCTAAGGATAAGGAAGGGGAGATGAGTGCAACCACCATTTCAGTCTCTCAAAAGACTGCTAATGTAACTACAGGCCAAATTCTAGTTACACTCTCTCAACAGAGTGTGACTACTGAATCAAGTTCCCCACAAGGAAGACTGCACAAGAGGGTTAGGGACACATATAGCCCAATCTCCAAAACCTATGGAAGAAGAGTGAAATCTAAAACCACAGGGGAATCACAGGGTGCACACACTGTACAGGAAACTGTACCTTCTCAAACTCAGTTTGATGTGGCTTCAATAAATGTGGAGTCACAGCCCCTTGATCTTAATCTTCAAATCGATACACATTACAATCCACCATCACCAACTCCATCTCTGGATGTGGATATGATATCTACATCAATTCCTGATTCTCCATCTTTAGGATTCTTGGAGAAGCCCCACTCTGAAATTGGTGGTCATCATCTTTTAGATGATTTGTTGGACCATCAATCTTCCCTTCCATAATTCTCAACACAGACTGTGGCCTCGAACTTAAAATCAATCTCCACAGATTCAGTGTTGGTTTTCTCTTCAATGGATATAATTATTCCTTCCTCAACGGATATCCTTCATCCGTTGACAAGTGTTTCTCCATCAACGGATGCGCCTCTATCTAGCCATCCGTTGACAGCTATAACTACTCCATCAACGGATATTCCTTATCCGTTGATAACTCACTCTACCACTGCTATATCTGACATTCCAGTGTCAAGTGTAGAGGAGTTCTCAGTAGTTGAAACACTTTTAGGATTGAGGGAAGGGAGTGAGAGGCTGCCTTGTGAGCAGGCAAAAGGAGAGGTAAATAATGAGAGGCTGGCCATTTCTTCCGGTCAGGCAAAAGGAGAGTTTGAGAGTTCCACCTTAGTAGGTGAAGGTGAGGGTGTAAGAGGTGTGAGCCAAGGGGAGCCCTTGATGCAAGAAAAGAGAGATGAGGGGAGAGAAGGGACTACAGGAGAAATAAGGATGGAAGAAGCAGCCATTGCTAGTGAGTCAATGGAGGTTGAGGATGCAGCCAAGGAAATGGAATATCAAAAAGAATATCAGTCCATGATTGACTCCATTTCCTTGGATGCTGAAACCTTTACTCACCCTGTTCCTGCCTATCAAATTCTGGCACAACAGGGCAATGTGGAAGCAGAGGAGGCAATGCACCTAGTGCACACCTCACAGTCTCTACTTAGAGCTAAGGAATATATAGCAGCTCTGCCAACCACTGCTGAGAGTGAAGAATTAGAAGATTCTGAAGATGAAGACAACCAGAGTCCTGAAGATGAAGGTGATAGCAGTATTCATGATTTTGCATTTGCTCACAACTACACCTATCATCACCTTGATATGGAAATCATAAGGTAATATAAATCTGCCCTGGCTGAGCACCCAGAAGCAGATCCACAGAGAAAGGTTGTTCTTCAACAGGCAATTGACTCCCTAAAGTTACAAAAGATGCAAATGGTGATTCAGAGATCCAACTTAGAGGAGGTCAAACAAGAAATCAAGGATGTGAAGATCTCTGTGGATTCCAAGCTAGAGCAACTAGCTCCTACAGCCACTCAGAGGGTGTTGCAACAAAGGTTCCTCAAAGAAGACAACCTGGCTAAGTCTGTGCGACTACTCAACACAAGAGTGGAAAAGATGGAATCCCAGATGGAGCAATTTCTTCAACATCAGAAACTGCAAACCCAACTGCTAGAGAAGTTAGTTGCAGCCCCAACTTCTAGTCAAACCCTTGATGCTAACAAAAAGGGGGAGAAAGTGGAAGAGGCTGTGGCAACTCCAAGTCAAATCTTAATTTCTGAAAGCAGGGAAGCAGCAAGTGAGGGGGAGCAGCAGCCTACCATAGTGGTCAATCCACAAGAATTCATTGTCACGGCTTCCCCCAGCAAATCCAAACCTGAACAAGTAGCTCTATCTGAAGAGTTTGATTTCTCAAACTTGACAGAAGAGGAAAAGCTAGCCAAAATTGAAGCTCTACAAAAGATGAAAGAGGAAAACTATGAAAGGATAATGAGGACAGAAAGATTGATCAATCAATCTATTGCATCAACTCTGTTCTCTAGCCAAACCTCAGCTCCAACAATATCTACAACAATTCTGAAGGTGCTCACTCCAGCAATTGTGGCTCCTACATTCTATGATGCTGAGCCTTCTCATGTTAAAGAATTTGAACCCTGCATCAAAACAAGACCCTACTCACCACCAAAAGCAAATGGGAAGAACAAGTTACAACTGGACTTTCCATTTCCCAAGGATGATGAAGGGAAGTTGATGGGTAAGCAAATCAAGGAAATCAAGGAGAAGACTAACAGCTGTGTAAGAGAATGGATGGCTGTAATCATAAGGAATGGAAAAGTTCTAAACATATCCAACAGCCATCCTAGATTTGTTGAAGCCAAGAGAGAAGAGACTTCAAGGCTGCTAAGAGAATCTCAACCAAGCACTGAATATCAATATGAAGACTCAGATGAGAAGCAAGCAAGGCTGGCTCAAGAGTTATTGGATGAGGTAGAGGATTATTTGAAGGAACCTGAGGAAGTCCCCAAATTCAAAAAGAAAGGGAAATCAGTCCCCAAATCCAAATCTAAGAGAATAAAATCAAAGGCAAGGAGGCCTGTCTCTCCAGAAATTGAAAATAAGGAGACAGTTGGTTCATCACAACCTATTGATGTAAAAGTATTCAACCCAGCTGTGAATTTCCATGGTGAGCCTATAGTACCTTCAAAGGAACCAATTCAAGTTGCTAGGGTACCTGCTATTGTCAGGCAGCCAATCTTGGAAAACAAGGATGATTTTATCTATCAGGCAGATATTGAAGAATACTCTGGCATGAATCTTTATCTGGATGAATTGTCAGAAGTAAGAGGAATTGAGAAATATAGACATTTGCCTGAAAGATTGGTCTTTGTATACAAGGGAGGAATGGAAAGGACATGGCCACTACAAAGGGTTCTTGGAGAAAATTATCATACCTTAACCAAAGTGTTCTCTGCAATCAAGAGATACACAGGGTTCTCCAAGATAGCAAAAGGGGAGATACTGGACAGAATAGAACAAATAAGGAGGGAATGGAACTCACCATCAAGTCTACCAAGGAAAATGAAGATCCCATACAATGGACAGAAAATCCACCTCCAACCTTTCTGGATGATGGAGTTCAGGGATGAAGATGGTAACAGGAGATTCTTCAGGTTAGAAGACCAACTACCAAAGGCTAGTTCTCAATACCTGAGATGGTTACAACAAAAGCTAAATCCAAAGGTAGATGAAGAAGATGCCTTCTATAGGCAACTCCAAATACAGATTGAGTCCAACTCTGCCAAGGAAGGAAAATCAAGGGTGATGCCAACAAGAGGAAAAAAACAGTCTTAATCTGCTCAGTCTAGAGGAGCACTTCTCTGTAAATTTCTCAAACCTTCAGTTTTTAATTTTTGTAGCTTAATACAATTTATGCATTGTTCTTTATATATCTTTAGAAATGTTTTGTTATCATCAAGGT
Source organism: Saposhnikovia divaricata (assembly GCA_036435485.1). Taxonomy (NCBI): domain Eukaryota; kingdom Viridiplantae; phylum Streptophyta; class Magnoliopsida; order Apiales; family Apiaceae; genus Saposhnikovia; species Saposhnikovia divaricata. The sequence goes on along the minus strand of CM071594.1, from coordinate 126,541,206 downwards.
CCTGAATTTATGCTTTATTGCCATCAAGTATAAATTGGGGGAGATTGTTAGGAATATATTGTACTTGATGATAACCTCACAATTAATCAAATTGTATAAGGTTTTGTAGCTGCCAACGGATGAGGATTTATAACTCTATCCGTTGACAGGTATCTCATCAACGGATGAGGTTTTATAGCATACTGCAAGTATCTCTATGTTATCAGTTGATAGTGTTTTTATCCACAGTCATGTTGACTATCAACGGATAGGCAGAATAGGGTAGCCAATTGTAAATAAGCTATGCTATGTAATTCTGTCTAAGTGAAAGTGTATCAACAGATGAAGATAAACTCTATCAACGGATACAACTCAAATCCACTCTATCAACGGATACAGCTCAAGTCCCAATATCAACGGAAACCGCTCAATACATCATCAACGGATGTCAGTGTACAACATCAACGGATAATCATTGACACTGTCTTCTATGATTAGCTGGGAATTAGCAGTTGATAAGGACATGTTTGACTGACAGATCACATGAGTTGATAGTAGATACAAAAAGCAGTATGGCAGCCATACTTTGGAAACACAGAAGAAAGAAGCATTATATTTACACTATGAATACAAGAAAGGTGCAGGAGACATGTCTGAACACAAGGACAACCTTTCGGCTACATGTGTATTTGGAGTGTAGTAGCAAGTCAACTAGAATTAGATTAGTATTATCTTATTCCAGTAGTACTTGTAAAACTTGGGATATATAACCAAGGGTAGCAACTCTTTATAGGTTAAGAAAACAGACATATTTGTTTAGGGTTTCTTGAATATCCTTAGAAGCAAAGAGTTGTAAAACGGCATCTGTGTACATTTTGTATCACAGAGTTTTCCTCAAATAAAAGCTTCAGGTGGTGCATATTAACCACCTGATTTTATATGTGTTTGTGTTTAAATCTTACATTGCAATTATCTCTGCATAAATCTCTGGAGTTCTTATCAGAAATTTATAAATATCAAGAATTGTATTCAACCCCCCCTTCTACAATTATACAAGTGTGTAATCTGGGAATAACACAGATTCATTGAATAATTTTTTTGAATGATTTTTTTGACGATCGAACTGTACGAAAGTTAGTAAACACTCATTTTAGTGTTGAGAAAAAATAATGGAAAAATAAAAAGGTCGGGTTGTACGAGATTTAACAAAAACGTAGTAAAAGTGCTCTTTCCTATAGCGGGGCACGATTTAGATTCACTGAATAATTTTTTTGAATGATTTTTTCAATGATCGAACAGTACGAATGTTAGTAAACACTTATTTTAGTGTTGGGTAAAAATAATCAAAAAATAAAAAGGTCGGGTTGTACGAGATTTTAACAAGAACGAAGTAAAAGTGATACTTCCTATAACGGGGCACGATCGAGATTGACTGAATAATTTTTCTGAATGATTTTTTCGACGATCGAACCGTACGAATGTTAGTAAATACTCATTTTAGTGTTGGGAAAAAATAATCAAAAAAAAAAGGTCGGGTTGTACCAGATTTTAACAAAAACGTTGTAAAAGTGCTACTTTCTATAACGGGGCACGATCCAGATTCAGTGAATAATTTTTTTTGAATGATTTTTTTATGAATGAACCGTATGAATGTTAATAAACACTCATTTTAGTGTTGGCAAAAATAACAAAAAAATAAAAAGTCCGGGATGTACGAGATTTTAACAAAAACGTAGTAAAAGTGCTGCTTCTTTTAACAGGGCACGATCCAGATTCATTCAATAATTTTTTTGAATGATTTTTTTGAAAATCGAACCGTACGAAAGTTAGTAAACACTCCTTTTAGTGTTGGGAAAAAATAATGGAAAAATACAAAGGTCCGGTTGTACGAGATTTTAACAAAAACGTTGTAAAAGTGCTGCTTCCTATAACGGGGCACGATCCAGATTCACTGAATAATTTTTTTGAATGATTTTTTCAATGATCGAACAGTACGAATGTTAGTAAACACTCATTTTAGTGTTGGGTAAAAATAATCAAAAAATAAAAAGGTCGGGTTGTACGAGATTTTAACAAGAACATAGTAAAAGTGATACTTCCTATAACGGGGCACGATCCAGATTGACTGAATAATTTTTTTGAATGATTTTTTCGACGATCGAACCGTACGAATGTTAGTAAATACTCATTTTAGTGTTGGGAATATATAATCAAAAAATAAAAAGGTTGGGTTGTACGATATTTAAACAAAAACGTAGTAAAAGTGATACTTGCGATAACGGGGCACGATCCAGATTCACTGAATAATGTTTTCGAATGATTTGTTCGACAATCAAACAGTACGAATGTTAGTAAACACTCAAGTTAGTGTTGGGAAAAAATAATCAAAAAATAAAAAGGTCGGGTTGTACGAGATTTTAATAAAAACGTAGTAAAAGTGATACTTCCGATAATGGGGCACGATCCACATTCACTGAATAATGTTTTCGAATGATTTTTTCGACAATCGAACCATACGAATGTTAGTAAACACTCATGTTAGTGTTGGGAAAAAATAATAAAAAAAAGGTCGGGTTGTACCAGATTTTAACAAAAACGTTGTAAAAGTGCTACTTCCTATAACGGGGCACGATCTAGATTCAGTGAATAATTTTTTTGAATGATTTTTTGATGAATGAACCGTATGAATGTTAATAAACACTCATTTTAGTTTTGGGAAAAATAATAAAAAAATAAAAAGTCCGGGATGTACGAGATTTTAACAAAAACGTAGTAAAAGTGCTGCTTCCTGTAACAGGGCACGATCCAGATTCATTGAATAATTTTTTTGAATGATTTTTTTGACGATCGAACTGTACGAAAATTAGTAAACACTCATTTTAGTGTTGGGAAAAAATAATGGAAAAATAAAAAGGTCCGGTTGTACGAGATTTAACAAAAACGTAGTAAAAGTGCTCTTTCCTATAGCGGGGCACAATCCAGATTCACTGAATAATTTTTTTGATTGATTTTTTCAACGATCGAACATTACGAATGTTAGTAAAAACTCATTTTAGTGTTGGGTAAAAATAATCAAAAAATAAAAAAGTCGGGTTGTACGAGATTTTAACCAGAACGCAGTAAAAGTAATACTTCCTATAACGGGGCACGATCCAGATTGACTGAATAATTTGTTTGAATGATTTTTTCGACGATTGAACCGTACGAATGTTAGTAAATACTCATTTTAGTGTTGGGAAAAAATAATCAAAAAATAAAAAGGTCGGGTTGTACGAGATTTTAACAAGAACGCAGTAAAAGTGATACTTCCGATAACGGGGCACGATCCAGATTCACTGAATAATTTTTTTGAATAATTTTTTCGACGATCGAACCGTACGAATGTTAGTAAATACTCATTTTAGTGTTGGGAAAAAATAATCAAAAAATAAAAAGGTCGGGTTGTACGAGATTTTAACAAAAACGTAGTAAATGTGATACTTCCGATAACGGGGCACGATCCAGATTCACTGAATAATGTTTTCGAATGATTTTTTCGACAATCAAACCGTACGAATGTTAGCAAACACTCAAGTTAGTGTTGGGAAAAAATAATCAAAAAATAAAAAGGTCGGGTTGTACGAGATTTTAATAAAAACGTAGTAAAAGTGATACTTCCGATAACGGGGCACGATCCAGATTCACTGAATAATGTTTTCGAATGATTTTTTCGACAATTGAACCATACGAATGTTAGTAAACACTCATGTTAGTGTTGGAAAAAAATAATCAAAAAAAGGTCGGGTTGTACCAGATTTTAACAAAAACGTTGTAAAAGTGCTACTTCCTATAATGGGGCACGATCCAGATTCAGTGAATAATTTTTTTGAATGATTTTTTGATGAATGAACCGTATGAATGTTAATAAACACTCATTTTAGTGTTGGCAAAAATAATAAAAAAATAAAAAGTCCGGGATGTACGAGATTTTAACAAAAACGTAGTAAAAGTGCTGCTTCTTTTAACAGGGCACGATCCAGATTCATTCAATAATTTTTTGAATGATTTTTTTGACAATCGAACCGTACGAAAGTTAGTAAACACTCATTTTAGTGTTGGGAAAAAATAATGGAAAAATACAAAGGTCCGGTTGTACGAGATTTTAACAAAAACGTTGTAAAAGTGCTGCTTCCTATAACGGGGCACGATCCAGATTCACTGAATAATTTTTTTGAATGATTTTTTCAATGATCGAATAGTACGAATGTTAGTAAACACTCATTTTAGTGTTGGGTAAAAATAATCAAAAAATAAAAAGGTCGGGTTGTACGAGATTTTAACAAGAACATAGTAAAAGTGATACTTCCTATAACGGGGCACGATCCAGATTGACTGAATAATTTTTTTGAATGATTTTTTCGACGATCGAACCGTACGAATGTTAGTAAATACTCATTTTAGTGTTGGGAAAAAATAATCAAAAAATAAAAAGGTTGGGTTGTACGATATTTAAACAAAAACGTAGTAAAAGTGATACTTGCGATAACGGGGCACGATCCAAATTCACTGAATAATGTTTTCGAATGATTTGTTCGACAATCAAACCGTACGAATGTTAGTAAACACTCAATTTAGTGTTGGGAAAAAATAATCAAAAAATAAAAAGGTCGGGTTGTACGAGATTTTAATAAAAACGTAGTAAAAGTGATACTTCCGATAACGGGGCACGATCCACATTCACTGAATAATGTTTTCGAATGATTTTTTCGACAATCGAACCATACGAATGTTAGTAAACACTCATGTTAGTGTTGGGAAAAAATAATAAAAAAAAAGGTCGGGTTGTACCAGATTTTAACAAAAATGTTGTAAAAGTGCTACTTCCTATAACGGGGCACGATCTAGATTCAGTGAATAATTTTTTTGAATGATTTTTTGATGAATGAACCGTATTAATGTTAATAAAAACTCATTTTAGTTTTGGGAAAAATAATAAAAAAATAAAAAGTCCGGGATGTACGAGATTTTAACAAAAACGTAGTAAAAGTGCTGCTTCCTGTAACAGGGCACGATCCAGATTCATTGAATAATTTTTTTGAATGATTTTTTTGACGATCGAACTGTACGAAAATTAGTAAACACTCATTTTAGTGTTGGGAAAAAATAATGGAAAAATAAAAAGGTCGGGTTGTACGAGATTTAACAAAAACGTAGTAAAAGTGCTCTTTCCTATAGCGGGGCACAATCCAGATTCACTGAATAATTTTTTTGATTGATTTTTTCAACGATCGAACTTTATGAATGTTAGTAAAAACTCATTTTAGTGTTGGGTAAAAATAATCAAAAAATAAAAAAGTCGGGTTGTACGAGATTTTAACAAGAACGCAGTAAAAGTAATACTTCCTATAACGGGGCACGATCCAGATTGACTGAATAATTTTTTTGAATGATTTTTTCGACGATCGAACCGTACGAATGTTAGTAAATACTCATTTTAGTGTTGGGAAAAAATAATCAAAAAATAAAAGGTCGGGTTGTACGAGATTTTAACAAGAACGCAGTAAAAGTGATACTTCCGATAACGGGGCACGATCCAGATTCACTGAATAATTTTTTTGAATAATTTTTTTGACGATCGAACCGTACGAATGTTAGTAAATACTCATTTTAGTGTTGGGAAAAAATAATCAAAAAATTAAAAGGTCGGGTTGTACGAGATTTTAACAAAAACGTAGTAAAAGTGATACTTCCGATAACGGGGCACGATCCAGATTCACTGAATAATGTTTTCGAATGATTTTTTCGACAATCAAACCGTACGAATGTTAGTAAACACTCAAGTTAGTGTTGGGAAAAAATAATCAAAAAATAAAAAGGTCGGGTTGTACGAGATTTTAATAAAAACGTAGTAAAAGTGATACTTCCGATAACGGGGCACGATCCAGATTCACCGAATAATGTTTTCGAATGATTTTTTCGACAATCGAACCGTACGAATGTTAGTAAACACTCATGTTAGTGTTGGGAAAAAATAATCAAAAAAAAGGTCGGGTTGTACCAGATTTTAACAAAAACGTTGTAAAAGTGCTACTTCCTATAACGGGGCACGATCCAGATTCAGTGAATAATTTTTTTGAATGATTTTATGATGAATGAACCGTATGAATGTTAATAAACACTCATTTTAGTGTTGGGAAAAATAATAAAAAAATAAAAAGTCCGGGATGTACGAGATTTTAACAAAAACGTAGTAAAAGTGCTGCTTCCTGTAACAGGGCACGATCCAGATTCATTGAATAATTTTTTTGACGATCGAACTGTACGAAAGTTAGTAAACACTCATTTTAGTGTTGGGAAAAAATAATGGAAAAATAAAAAGGTCGGGTTGTACGAGATTTAACAAAAACGTAGTAAAAGTGCTCTTTCCTATAGCGGGGCACAATCCAGATTCACTGAATAATTTTTTTGATTGATTTTTTCAACGATCGAACAGTACGAATGTTAGTATAAACTCATTTTAGTGTTGGGTAAAAATAATCAAAAAATAAAAAGGTCGGGTTGTACGAGATTTTAACAATAACGCAGTAAAAGTAATACTTCCTATAACGGGGCACGATCCAGATTGACTGAATAATTTTTTTGAATGATTTTTTCGACGATCGAACCGTACGAATGTTAGTAAATACTCATTTTAGTGTTGGGAAAAAATAATCAAAAAATAAAAAGGTCGGGTTGTACGAGATTTTAACAAAAGCGTAGTAAAATTGATACTTCCGATAACGGGGCACGATCCAGATTCACTGAATAATGTTTTGGAATGATTTTTTCGACAATCGAACCATACGAATGTTAGTAAACACTCAAGTTAGTGTTGGGAAAAAATAATCAAAAAATAAAAAGGTTGGGTTGTACGATATTTAAACAAAAACGTAGTAAAAGTGATACTTGCGATAACGGGGCACTATCCAAATTCACTGAATAATGTTTTCGAATGATTTGTTCGACAATCAAACCGTACGAATGTTAGTAAACACTCAAGTTAGTGTTGGGAAAAAATAATCAAAAAATAAAAAGGTCGGGTTGTACGAGATTTTAATAAAAACGTAGTAAAAGTGATACTTCCGATAACGGGGCACGATCCACATTCACTGAATAATGTTTTCGAATGATTTTTTCGACAATCGAACCATACGAATGTTAGTAAACACTCATGTTAGTGTTGGGAAAAAATAATAAAAAAAAAGGTCGGGTTGTACCAGATTCTAACAAAAATGTTGTAAAAGTGCTACTTCCTATAACGGGGCACGATCTAGATTCAGTGAATAATTTTTTTGAATGATTTTTTGATGAATGAACCGTATGAATGTTAATAAAAACTCATTTTAGTTTTGGGAAAAATAATAAAAAAATAAAAAGTCCGGGATGTACGAGATTTTAACAAAAACGTAGTAAAAGTGCTGCTTCCTGTAACAGGGCACGATCCAGATTCATTGAATAATTTTTTTGAATGATTTTTTTGACGATCGAACTGTACGAAAATTAGTAAACACTCATTTTAGTGTTGGGAAAAAATAATGGAAAAATAAAAAGGTCGGGTTGTACGAGATTTAACAAAAACGTAGTAAAAGTGCTCTTTCCTATAGCGGGGCACAATCCAGATTCACTGAATAATTTTTTTGATTGATTTTTTCAACGATCGAACATTATGAATGTTAGTAAAAACTCATTTTAGTGTTGGGTAAAAATAATCAAAAAATAAAAAAGTCGGGTTGTACGAGATTTTAACAAGAACGCAGTAAAAGTAATACTTCCTATAACGGGGCACGATCCAGATTGACTGAATAATTTTTTTGAATGATTTTTTCGACGATCGAACCGTACGAATGTTAGTAAATACTCATTTTAGTGTTGGGAAAAAATAATCAAAAAATAAAAAGGTCGGGTTGTACGAGATTTTAACAAGAACGCAGTAAAAGTGATACTTCCGATAACGGGGCACGATCCAGATTCACTGAATAATTTTTTTGAATAATTTTTTTGACGATCGAACCGTACGAATGTTAGTAAATACTCATTTTAGTGTTGGGAAAAATTAATCAAAAAATTAAAAGGTCGGGTTGTACGAGATTTTAACAAAAACGTAGTAAAAGTGATACTTCCGATAACGGGGCACGATCCAGATTCACTGAATAATGTTTTCGAATGATTTTTTCGACAATCAAACCGTACGAATGTTAGTAAACACTCAAGTTAGTGTTGGGAAAAAATAATCAAAAAATAAAAAGGTCGGGTTGTACGAGATTTTAATAAAAACGTAGTAAAAGTGATACTTCCGATAACGGGGCACGATCCAGATTCACCGAATAATGTTTTCGAATGATTTTTTCGACAATCGAACCGTACAAATGTTAGTAAACACTCATGTTAGTGTTGGGAAAAAATAATCAAAAAAAAAAGGTCGGGTTGTACGAGATTTTAACAAAAACGTTGTAAAAGTGCTACTTCCTATAATGGGGCACGATCCAGATTCAGTGAATAATTTTTTTGAATGATTTTTTGATGAACGAACCGTATGAATGTTAATAAACACCCACTTTAGTGTTGGGAAAAATAATAATAAAATAAAAAGTTCGGGATGTACGAGATTTTAACAAAAACGTAGTAAAAGTGCTACTTCCTTTAACAGGGCACGATCCAGATTCATTGAATAATTTTTTTGAATGATTTTTTTGACGATCGAACTGTACGAAAGTTAGTAAACACTCATTTTAGTGTTGGGAAAAAATAATGCAAAAATAAAAAGGTCGGGTTGAACGAGATTTAACAAAAACGTAGTAAAAGTGCTCTTTCCTATAGCGGGGCACGATCCAGATTCACTGAATAATTTTTTTGAATGATTTTTTCAATGATCGAACAGTACGAATGTTAGTAAACACTCATTTTAGTGTTGGGTAAAAATAATCAAAAAATAAAAAGGTCGGGTTGTACGAGATTTTAACAAGAACGCAGTAAAAGTGATATTTCCTATAACGGGGCCCGATCTAGATTGAATGAATAATTTTTTTGAATGATTTTTTCGACGATCGAACTGTACGAATGTTAGTAAATACTCATTTTAGTGTTGGGAAAAAATAATCAAAAAATAAAAAGGTCGGGTTGTACGAGATTTTAACAAAAACGTAGTAAAAGAGATACTTCCGATAACGGGGCACGATCCAGATTCACTGATTAATGTTTTCGAATGATATTTTCGACAATCAAACCGTACGAATGTTAGTAAACACTCAAGTTAGTGTTGGGAAAAAATAATCAAAAAATAAAAAGGTCGGGTTGTACGAGATTTTAATAAAAACGTAGTAAAAGTGATACTTCCGATAACGGGGCACGATCCAGATTCACTGAACAATGTTTTTGAATGATTTTTTTGATAATCGAACCATACGAATGTTAGTAAACACTCATGTTAGTGTTGGGAAAAAATAATCAAAAAAAAAAAAGTCGGGTTGTACCAGATTTTAACAAAAACGTTGTAAAAGTGCTACTTCCTAAAACGGGGCACGATCCAGATTCAGTGAATAATTTTTTTGAATGATTTTTTGATGAACGAACCGTATGAATGTTAATAAACACTCATTTTAGTGTTGGTAAAAATAATAAAAAAATAAAAAGTCCGGGATGTACGAGATTTTAACAAACACGTAGTAAAAGTGCTGCTTCCTGTAACAGGGAACGATCCAGATTCATTCAGTAATTTTTTCGAATGATTTTTTTGACAATCGAACCGTACGAAAGTTAATAAACACTCATTTTGGTGTTGGGAAAAAATAATTGAAAAATACAAAGGTCCGGTTGTACGAGATTTTAACAAAAACATTGTAAAAGTGTTGCTTCCTATAACGGGGCACGATCCAGATTCACTGAATAATTTTTTTGAATGATTTTTTCAATGATCGAACAGTACGAATGTTAGTAAACACTCATTTTAGGGTTGGGTAAAAATAATCAAAAAATAAAAAGGTCGGGTTGTACGAGATTTTAACAAGAACGCAGTAAAAGTGATACTTCCTATAACGGGGCACGATCCAGATTGACTGAATAATTTTTTTGAATGATTTTTTCGACGATCGAACCGTACGAATGTTAGTAAATACTCATTTTAGTGTTGGGAAAAAATAATCAAAAAATAAAAAGGTCGGGTTGTACGAGATTTTAACAAAAACGTAGTAAAAGTGATACTTCCGATAACGGGGCACGATCCAGATTCACTGAATAATGTTTTCGAATGATTTTTTCGACAATCGAACCGTACGAATGTTAGTAAACACTCAAGTTAGTGTTGGGAAAAAATAATCAAAAAATAAAAAGGTCGGGTTGTACGAGATTTTAATAAAAACGTAGTAAAAGTGATACTTCCGATAACGGGGCACGATCCAGATTCACTGAACAATGTTTTCGAATGATTTTTTTGATAATCGAACCATACGAATGTTAATAAACACTCATGTTAGTGTTGGGAAAAAATAATAAAAAAAAAAGGTCGGGTTGTACCAGATTTTAACAAAAACGTTGTAAAAGTGCTACTTCCTAAAACGGGGCACGATCCAGATTCAGTGAATAATTTTTTTGAATGATTTTTTGATGAATGAACCGTATGAATGTTAATAAACACTCATTTTAGTGTTGGTAAAAATAATAAAAAAATAAAAAGTCCGGGATGTACGAGATTTTAACAAAAATGTAGTAAAAGTGCTGCTTCTTTTAACAGGGCACGATCCAGATTCATTCAATAATTTTTTTGAATGATTTTTTTGACAATCGAACCGTACGAAAGTTAGTAAACACTCATTTTGGTGTTGGGAAAAAATAATGGAAAAATACAAAGGTCCGGTTGTACGAGATTTTAACAAAAACATTGTAAAAGTGCTGCTTCCTATAACGGGGCACGATCCAGATTCACTGAATAATTTTTTTGAATGATTTTTTCAATGATCGAATAGTACGAATGTTAGTAAACACTCATTTTAGGGTTGGGTAAAAATAATAAAAAAATAAAAAGGTCGGGTTGTACGAGATTTTAACAGGAACGGAGTAAAAGTGATACTTCCTATAACGGGGCACGATCCAGATTGACTGAATAATTTTTTTGAATGATTTTTTCGACGATCGAACGGTACGAATGTTAGTAAATACTCATTTTAGTGTTGGGAAAAAATAATCAAAAAATAAAAAGGTAGGATTGTACGAGATTTTAACAAAAACGTAGTAAAAGTGATACTTCCGATAACGGGGCACGATCCAGATTCACTGAATAATGTTTTCGAATGATTTTTTCGACAATCGAACCATACGAATGTTAGTAAACACTCATGTTAGTGTTGGGAAAAAATAATAAAAAAAAAGGTTGGGTTGTACGAGATTTTAACAAAAACGTTGTAAAAGTGCTACTTCCTATAACGGGGCACGATCCAGATTCAGTGAATAATTTTTTTGAATGATTTTTTGATGAGTGAACCGTATGAATGTTAATAAACACTCATTTTAGTGTTGGGAAAAATAATAAAAAAATAAAAAGTCCGGGATGTACGAGATTTTAACAAAAACGTAGTAAAAGTGCTGCTTCCTGTAACAGGGCACGATCCAGATTCATTGAATAATTTTTTTGAATGATTTTTTTGACGATCGAACTGTACGAAAGTTAGTAAACACTCATTTTAGTGTTTGGAAAAAATAATGGAAAAATAAAAAGGTCGGGTTGTACGAGATTTAACAAAAGCGTAGTAAAAGTGCTCTTTCCTATAGCGGGGCACAATCCAGATTCACTGAATAATTTTTTTGATTGATTTTTTCAACGATCGAACAGTACGAATGTTAGTAAAAACTCATTTTAGTGTTGGGTAAAAATAATCGAAAAATAAAAAGGTTGGGTTGTACGAGATTTTAACAAGAACGCAGTAAAATTAATACTTCCTATAACGGGGCACGATCCAGATTGACTGAATAATTTTTTTGAATGATTTTTTCGACGATCGAACCATACGAATGTTAGTAAATACTCATTTTAGTGTTGGGAAAAAATAATCAAAAAATAAAAAGGTCGGGTTGTTCGAGATTTTAACAAAAACGTAGTAAAAGTGATACTTCCGATAACGGGGCACGATCCAGATTCACTGAATAATGTTTTCGAATAATTTTTTCGACAATCTAGACGTACGAATGTTAGTAAACACTCATGTTAGTGTTGGGAAAAAATAATCAAAAAATAAAAAGGTCGGGTTGTACGAGATTTTAATAAAAATGTAGTAAAAGTGATACTTCCGATAATGGGGCACGATCCAGATTCACTGAATAATGTTTTCGAATGATTTTTTCGACAATCGAACCGTACGAATGTTAGTAAACACTCATGTTAGTGTTGGAAAAAAATAATCAAAAAAAAGGTCGGGTTGTACGAGATTTTAACAAAAACGTTGTAAAAGTGGTACTTCCTATAACGGGGCACGATCCAGATTCAGTGAATAATTTTTTTGAATGATTTTTTGATGAACGAACCGTATGAATGTTAATAAACACCCATTTTAGTGTTGGGAAAAATAATAAAAAAATTAAAAGTTCAGGATGTACGAGATTTTAACAAAAACGTAGTAAAAGTGCTACTTCCTGTAACAGGGCACGATCCAGATTCATTGAATAATTTTTTTGATTGATTTTTTTGATGATCGAACTGTACGAAAGTTAGTAAACACTCATTTTAGTGTTGGGCAAAAATAATGCAAAAATAAAAAGGTCGGGTTGTACGAGATTTAACAAAAACGTAGTAAAAGTGCTCTTTCCTATAGCGGGGCACGATCCAGATTCACTGAATAATTTTTTTGAATGATTTTTTCAATGATCGAACAGTACGAATGTTAGTAAACACTCATTTTAGTGTTGGGTAAAAATAATCAAAAAATAAAAAGGTCGGGTTGTACGAGATTTTAACAAGAACGCAGTAAAAGTGATACTTCCTATAACGGGGCCCGATCCAGATTGACTGAATAATTTTTTTGAATGATTTTTTCGACGATCGAACTGTACGAATGTGTTAAATATAATTGATGTGTTTTAATCAGTGTTTAAGTGTATCCGAGTTTAGCTGGAAGCAGTCAGAGTTTGAGTAAACTCTGACAGGTGGAAGCTCGACAGAGTTTGTCAAACTCTGTCTGGAGGAAGCGCGTCTACTGTTCAACAGTGATTGAAGATTAATTATGGAAGCGATATCTTTGAAGATTGGACAGCTATCAAAGAGATCGAGTTGACATAGGAGACGTGTGACAATCTGTAATTGATATCATTGTATAGCTGATTATTAGGAATATAATCAGCAGCTCTTTGTAATTGATATCATTTATATGGTATATAAATACAGATAGGTTAACCCTAGAAGGGAATCGATAACGAATTATCTTTATTTTAACCTAGCAGCTCTTTGTGATATTTTACATCACGAAGAGGGTTCGAAATACAAGAAGTTTTTTAAGTGCATAAACGCTTTTACTTGTTAATCCCTCATACAAAATTGATTATTAATTGTGTATTCGGCCTAACAAGTGGTATCAGAGACAATCTGTTACTTTATTACAGGTTAAGATCCAAACACAACAATAATCATGTCAGCAATTCCTCCACCAACACCTACTGTTTCTGAAAAGGCTCCTACTACTGTGAGTCGTTATGAACCAATCAGGGTTCCTATTCTGAGGCCATTAGAGTATGCTATGTGGAAGGTCAAGATGACTATGTTTCTGGAGGCTACAGATCCAGAATATCTTGACAGGATTTATGAAGGCCCTCACAATCCTACAAAGCTATCTGTTGCAGTTGCTGGTGAAGCAGCAAAAATGGTTCCAAAGGAAAAGAAGGACATAACTCCTGAAGATCTATCATCAACTGCTAAGGATGCAAAAGTTAGGCATTTACTGCATAGTGCTTTAGACAATGTTATGTCTAACAAAGTCATTAACTGCACCACTGCAAAAGAGATATGGGAAGCTCTTGAAGTCAGGTGTCAAGGAACTGCAGCTATTAAGAAGAATAGGAGAAACATACTCACACAATAGTATGAGCATTTTGAGGCTAAACCTGAAGAGACCATGACAGAAACATTTGATAGATTCTGTAAACTGATTAATGATCTGTCATTGGTCAACAAAGAGTATGATCTAGAAGACTCGAATCTCAAGTTTCTTCTTTCTCTACCTGAAAAGTGGGATGTGAAAACAACCACTATTAGAGACAACTATGATCTTGCTGAAACAGAGATTGATGAAATCTATAGACTGCTCAAAACTCATGAATTGGAAATGGAACAGAGAAATAGGAGATCAAGCAGGAAAGGAAAGTCTGTTGCTCTTAATGTTGAAGAGAAGCCTCAGAAGAAAGAGGCAACAAGAAGGAAAATGAAGGGAAAAGCTTTGGTCATACATTCAGAAAGTGAATCACCAAACTTTGATTATGATTCAAATTCTTCTGAATCATCTGACTCTGAGGATGATGAAGAAGAAATGAGGAAAATGGCTGTGTTAATGGTGAAGACTTTCAGGAAAATGGGCTTCAAGAATTTCAAGAAAGGAAAAAGGTTTTCTAGGGATTCAAATGAAGACAGGAAAAGCTACAGGAAGTCTGATAAGAGAGATTCTAAAGGGAGGAAGGATAAGTCTGAAATTCAATGCTACAAGTGTAAGGAGATGGGTCACTATGCTCCTGAGTGCAAGAAGGGTAAAACTGGAAAGGTACTCTACACTAAAGGCAGAGATTGGGCAGATACTTCAGATTCTGATGAAGATGTGAACTATGCTCTCATGGCTACTACTGAATCAGAATCCTCTGAAAATCAGGTACCTTTAACTACCTATGCTTATAATATTGATGACATTGCTCAATTAAGAATTTATCTTAAGTCATTGCATATAAGTTATAGGGATCAGACTTTAGAAAATGAGAGGATAAAAGCTGAAAATTCTGAACTTAAAGAAAGAAATAAACTTGTTGAAGAGAAACTTGAAAACATGAAACAAGTTCAGAAAGAGAGAGATGATGCTGTTTGCAAAGAACAGAATTTGCTTCAGAAGTATAAACAACTAGAGTCAGAGTTGGAGGAAGCAAATAATAAAATTAGGACTTGGACTAATTCTGGAAAGGACACTCAACAGATTTTTCAAACAGACACTGTTGGTCTAGGTTATAATGAGGGAGATGAACTTAGATTTCAAAATCAAGAACAAGAACATAAACTGAAGGAGTTAAAATCTGTTGAGAAAAAGAAAGTGTCAAACAAGAACAGAAATGGAAAAGTAGGCATCACTTCAGGAAATAAACCAATGCTTGCTAGTTATGCTCCAAGAAAGACATGTGATAACTGTGGTAGTACTAAGCATCTTGCAAATTTCTGCAAGAAAAATAAAAATATAAATTCTTTACCTGAAAAGTCTGAGGTAAAGAAGGATTTTGCTAGAACTAAGCCACAGATTTTATGCACACACTGTGGAAGCACCTGGCATTCCATTTATACTTGCAAAGAATACCATGCTATCTATCATAATTACTATGAACTGAAACCCAATCTGAAATGGGTTAAAGTTGATACTGCAAGTGTAAACACTGATACTGTTAGCTCAAACTCTGATAATGTTAATTCCGCTGCAAAAGCTAACAAAGTTAAGAATGCCAAAGGATCCAAGCAAGTCTGGATCCTTAAAACTAATCCTCAGTAATTGTTTGTGATTGCAGGGTAACAGGGAGGCAACCCTAGTCGTGGACAGTGGATGTTCAGGACACATGACTGGAAATAAAGCCCTGCTATCAGAATATGAGGAGAATGCTGGCCCAAAAGTTTCCTATGGTGATGGCAATATAGGAAGAACATTGGGATATGGCAATATTAATCTTGGAAATGTCATCATCAACAATGTAGCTCATGTCCCAGGACTCAAGCATGACTTGCTATCTGTGAGTCAAATCTGTGACAAAGGATATCATGTAGATTTTCAACCTGAATATTGTGAAGTTATCAGCAAATCTACAGGAAAGGTTGTTCTAGTTGGTCACAGGCAAAACAACATTTATGAAATCAAGCTTTTGATAGACTCTGTTGGAAAATCTGTTTGCCTGTCTACAAGAATGTCTAGTGAAGAGAGTTGGAAGTGGCATAAGAAACTCTCACATTTGAACTTGAACAACATCAATGAATTGATCAGAAAGGATCTTGTAAGAGGACTCCCAAAGACCCTGTTAAATGTTGATGGCCTATGTGACTCATGTCAGACGGCTAAACAAAGGAAGTCATCTTTCAAGAGCAAAACAGAATTTTCTATCACTGATCCCTATCATCTTCTGCATGGTGATCTCTTTGGTCCAGTAAATGTTATGTCTATTGCAAGGAAGAAATATGCTTTAGTCATTGTTGATGAATACACTAGATTCACTTGGGTGTATTTTCTAGCAAAGAAGGATGAAACTGCATCGACTCTGATGGCGCATGTGAAGCTTCTAGACAAAGGATCAAGCAACAAAGTCAGAATCTTCAGAAGTGATAATGGAACTGAGTTCAGAAATGCAACAATGGAAGAATTCTGCAAGGACAATGGAGTGAAACAAGAATTTTCAGCACCTGGTACACCACAACAAAATGGTGTAGTTGAAAGGAAAAATAGAACCTTAATTGAAGCTGCCAGAACTATGCTTGATGAAGCAAAATTGCCAACTTATTTCTGGGCAGAAGCTGTTCAAACTGCTTGTTTTACTCAAAATGCAACACTGATCAATAAGCATGGAAAGACACCATATGAGATGGTGAAGAAAAAGAAGCCTAACCTGAAATACTTTCATATTTTCGGGTGCAAATGTTTTGTTTTGAAGACTCATCCAGAACAGTTGACCAAGTTTGAGCTAAAGGCAGATGAAGGAATTTTTGTTGGCTATCCACTGTCAACAAAGGCATTCAGAGTTTACAATCTGAGAACTAAATTGATCATGGAATCTATACATGTTTCTTTTGATGATAAGAAGATAACTGGACTTGAAGACAAAGATGAATATGATCAACTGAACTTTGAAAATGAAGTTTTAAACTCTAATGAAGGAAACTCTGATGAAACAATTCTGACAGACTCTGTTGAAACAAACTCTGATCCTCTACTGGTAAATTCTGGAGAAACTTCTCAGTCACAACAAAGGGGAGAACCAGTTGAGGGGGAGCATGATCAAGATGAAGACTCAAACACTGATACTGAGTCAACTGAAAAACCTGGATCAAACTCTAATGCTTCAAACACTGAAAATTCAAATTCTGACTCTGGGCAGTCAAGTTCAGGGGGAGTCTCAGAAAACGACGATAGATCACAACAAAATCAGGAGAGCATGGATCAAGGGGGAGGATCACATGCTGATAGAAGTCATTTGCCTTCTGCTAGGAAATGGACTAAATCACATACACCTGATTTGATAATTGGTGATCCAGATGCAAAAGTAAAGACAAGAAGTGCTACTGCAAGTGAATGTCTGTTTCATGCATTCTTGTCTAAAAATGAACCAAAGAAAGTGGAAGAAGCTCTTCAAGATGCAGACTGGATAACAGCAATGCAGGAAGAGTTAAATGAATTTGAAAGGAATGAAGTTTGGACCCTTGTACCAAGGCCAAAGAACAGATCTATTGTTGGTATTAAATGGGTTTTCCGAAACAAGACTGACAGTGAAGGTGTTATCACAAGGAACAAGGCTAGACTGGTAGCAAAAGGCTATTCACAGCAGGAAGGAATAGACTATGATGAAACTTTTGCTCCAGTTGCAAGATTGGAGGCAATCAGAATTTTTCTAGCATATGCCTCTCACAAGAAATTAAATTGTTTCAGATGGATGTGAAAAGTGCTTTTCTGAATGGAAAGCTTGAAGAAGAAGTGTTTGTTGAACAACCACCAGGATTTGTGGACCCCAAATATCCAGATTATGTCTACAGGCTAGATAAGGCACTATATGGACTTAAGCAGGCACCAAGAGCATGGTATGAGACACTTGCTCAGTTTCTTCTAGAAAGTGGATTCAACAGAGGAACAATTGACAAAACTCTGTTTTATTTCAATCAAGGAAGTGACCTCCTTTTAGTTCAAATTTATGTTGATGACATCATCTTTGGGTCTACTAATGACAAACTCTGTAAGAAGTTTGCCAAGCTCATGCAATCCAGATATCAAATGAGCATGATGGGAGAGCTTAGTTACTTTCTAGGCCTACAGGTGAAACAAACAGATGATGGAATTTTCATTAATCAAGAAAAATATACCAGAAATCTTCTCAAGAAATTTGGTATGCTTGACTGTTCATCTGCATCAACTCCCATGGCAACAGCAACTAAATTGGACAAAGACACAGGAGTTTCAGTGGATATGACAAACTACAGGGGCATGATAGGATCTCTTCTATACTTGACAGCTAGTAGGCCTGACATCATGTATGCAACCTGTCTTTGTGCAAGGTTTCAGGCAGATCCTAGAGAGCCACATCTGACAGCTGTGAAAAGAATCTTCAAGTATCTCAAGGGCACCATATCATTAGGTCTGTGGTACCCCAGAGAATCAGATTTCAAGCTACTTGGGTATTCTGATGCAGACTTTGCAGGCTGCAAGGTAGACAGAAAGAGCACTAGTGGAAGTTGTCAATTTCTTGGTGACAGACTTGTTTCCTGGTACAGCAAGAAACAGAAATCAATCTCCACATCTACAGCTGAAGCAGAGTATATTGCAGCTGGTAGCTGTTGTGCACAGATCTTATGGATGAAGAATCAATTGCTGGATTATGGATTGAGGTACAGTAATATCCCTATTTACTATGATAATCAAAGTGCTATTGCTATGACAGGTAATCCACTACAGCATTTAATGACCAAGCACATCAGCATAAGGTACCACTTCATCAGAGAACACGTGGAAGAAGGAAATATTGAACTACATTTTGTATCTACAGAACAACAGCTTGCAGATATCTTCACTAAACCATTGAGTGAAGCTACATTTACAAGACTGGTCAATGAACTAGGAATGGTCTCTGGTTCTGACTAGAAATGTTGGTTAGATTCAAACTTTACTTATGTGATGTATTAATCATATTTCTTGATTGGTTAAATGCTAAGTGAACTCTGTTGATTAAACTCTGTTATGCATACTCTGTTAAACTCTGTCAGCATGTCTGTATGTCATACACTGTTAATAAGTTTGATAAACTCTGTGAACTCTGAGTTGATTTTTATCTGAATGAATGAAGAAATATGTATGAAGCATGATTCTCAGCAATTAATCATGAATCTTTCTGAGTTATTGTGATCTAATTTTAGATTGTGCAGAAAGTTAACACAGCATGATACTGGCTCATATTTATAGCATCTCTTAGTTTATTTTGTCCTAAACTCTGAGTCTATAAATACTGTGTGCATTACCTTTCATGAAAAACTACTGATGTTGATGAACTCTAAACTCTGTTAGTTATACTCTGATAGAATAAAATGTTTACTGCAATACCCCAAAGAAAATTTATATAGGTTGTTATACTCCTTTGAGATTATGTTGGATACTAGGATGACCCAGGAACCTATTGGTATATAATATGTGCTAAAATTCTCTGATTTTTGGTGACTAGTTAAATACTAGGATGAACCAGGAACTTATCAAAATGATAAGGGCTAAAATTTTTGAATTTTTGGTGACTGGTTCCAACCTCTGATTACTGGAATGAAAAATAAAAAAAAAATGAATAAAAAAAAATGAAAATAAAAAAAATGATGAAAAAAAAAACAAAAATGTATATAAAGGGGGTATAAAATAAAAATTACTGTATAAAGTTCGATTACTTCAGAGTTTAGCTTTCATCATACAGTCAGTGTTTACTATGACAGTTTGTGCATCCAGTGTTTATTGATTTACTTTATGGATTTTATGAAAAATTAGATGCTCTAAAAATTGACTTAGTAAACTCTGCTTCACACACACAAATATTCACAACTGTGCAATTTATGAAAGGGTTTCGGTGATAAAGTTGGAGAATTGACAAACGCTGTTGATTCGTGATTTGTACTCTAAGGTAAATTTTCACTTGGACAATTTGAAAGTCTTGGAGTAAGTAGGGTTTTTGACAACTGTTAATCAGTGGATAGTTGATGAATGTATTCTTTATATGATTACTTTAATTAGTTTTCATATTCTCTTCTTGATTTATTTTCTTGAAGAACAGTTCATAAAACATAAATAACAGTTGTAGAACACAATGAATATGATTAGAGAAACAAAATTTTCATTGATAATACGAAAGAGATTACAAGCAACTATTACATCTTTTTGTTCTCTCTATCTGCTAATCTATTCAACAGGGAAGTAAAAGGTCCGTCCACACCACTCCATTGTTAGCAAAAATTCCCAGATCCCATCTTTGCCACTTTATTTGGGTGGAAGTTGAAGGGATAAGGTTATTTTTGCTGACATATTCATTAACAATGGTTGGTGGTGTTGGATGAGGATGCCTTCGAGGAGAGCCATGCCAATGTTGCTTGGAGGGCAGCATCGATGTCGATCACCCTTGCAGGTTTCTCTCTCTCGAGCTCTTCCAGACCAGCATCCATTTGCAGCCACAGCGTCTCAAGCTGCCTTTCCTACTCAAACGCTTCAAATTCTTCACGCGTATAGC
Source organism: Saposhnikovia divaricata (assembly GCA_036435485.1). NCBI lineage: Eukaryota > Viridiplantae > Streptophyta > Magnoliopsida > Apiales > Apiaceae > Saposhnikovia > Saposhnikovia divaricata. Next base: position 126,520,545 of record CM071594.1, on the reverse strand, counting down.
TGAAGATGTCCCTATTCTCGACAAGATGAAGGTTCTTTTCTTTGATGGTAAGGTTGGCCATTGTTTTTCAAGAGTATTTGGTTTGAAGGGTTTGTGATTTTATAGGGGAGACTGAAAGGTTAAAGGTTTAATGAAATAATCTGAGCAAATCTCTAGGCCTTAAATAGAGATGGGTAAGAACGAAGTTCTTAGTCGCTTCGTATTCTGGTTATTAAAGACAACAGGTAAACGCTTCAAATTCTGGTTTTACTTGGGTCCAGATATTTTTAAAAGAGTATTATTTGATTTTTGTTTAAATCAAATATTTTAATGTTTTAATTTTTAATATACTCTTCTTAAAAATAAGCACACGTGACCCACTCGCCCTTTAATGTGTCCCACTTACCTATTATCGTGTCCCACTACACATTAATCAAGGAACTGATTGAGTGTTTGTTACATAAGAGATTGAGTTTTTCATTACTTTAATCACTCTTGTGTCCAAACGATTTTGCTTTATTCTTACATCTCACAGTTTTCTTATTTTTCTCTTGGGCACTCACGCAAACACCTTTTCTACATACATATCTCTTGGAAATTCTTGCAAATTTCTTAACTCAATGGCATCTAAAGCATTCACAGCTCTTGGTTTACGGTTTGTTCCTAACAACTATGAAGCTCCACTCTATCATCAACGCGTTTCAGAATCGTTTCATCTCATGCAGAACTTCTTGAGGGATTCAGAGATTGGACAGGCTCTGATTGGACCTGCTACTCTTTCTGCGTCTCAAATTGCTACATTCTGGCAGAATTCAGTTTATGAGGATGGAGGAGAGAGTGGAACTCCTACCATTATCTTCAATTACGAAGACCAAGATTATGTGATTACTCCACAGACTGTACGAGATACAATGGGGTTTGACACACATACTTCTTATACTCTGGTTAATGAAACTTATCTGAGAGAGATGCTACAAGAGATAGGTTACATGGAATCTCTTGACAAGCTTGGCGGTATAAAGAGACCAAATCTCATAAAGGAATGGAACTTCTTCTTTGATTGCATAACAAGGACGTTCTAGAATAAAGTCACCAACTGGGATGCCATTCCAATAGACAGTCTCCAAATCGGGTATTCTCTGCTCTATGGTACTAATTTTGATTTTGGTCGACATGTTCTGATGAGCTTAGGTGATAAACTGTCAGAATCTACTACTGTTTACTATGCTCGTTTTTGTCAAATGCTGTTCAATGCATGTGTACCTGGTCTTGAAATTGATGATACTGATGAAATTGATCCTTTTAGAGTCAATAAGCGAATATTCTCTGATATGACTAAAAAGGATGTTGGTAAAGCAAATCTCCCTGCTTTTGTCATGCCTCTTGCTCTACGAAATTTTCTCAATCAACCACAAGAACCACAACAACCTGAACCACAACAAGATCAACAAGAACCACAACAACATGAACCTGAACAACAACAACAACACCCTGAACCACATCCTGAACCTCAACCAGAACCAAACACTGAATCACCTGCTCAGTCAGCACCTACAAAACAACCTTCACCCACTTCACACACAAACTCTGATTCGTCACAATCTCCACCAGCATCACAGTCTAAAGTACAAAGAGTTAAGAAGGCAATTACTAAACAACATGCAAGTCTAAAGCAGGTGGAAGAGACACAAAGAAAATCAAAACGGAAATCTCCTGAAGTTGTTTACACTAGAAGGGTGAAAAGAATGAAAGCTCGGACAAAAATGCCTAAGTCACCATCTAGTGAAGAGGATTCAGATAATGTACCTCTAGCAAGACGAAGAAAACTGATATTTTCTGATTCTGTAAATGAAGATATTGAAGCTCCAGAGGTTGTTTCACAGCAAACACCTCCTGTTGAGGTTGAAAAAGATGAAATGCCTGCAGAGGACAAAATGCCTGCAGAAGAGGATGCAAGAGATGGTGTTTCTCCAATAAATGATATTCCTGATTCATTTATGCCATTCTATGATCCTATCTCTGATATTGGTATAGCTGATCAACCTACGGCTGTTCTTTCTGAAGCTGTGGCATCTCATACTGAGTTAATATCTGATGCTCACCAAACTGTTGAAGAAGGTGAAGAAATTGATCAGGAAACCAAAGTCACTTCTCAGTCAATGCCTGTTGCTGAGCCTGAGCAACATGGAGAAAATCTTGACAAGCCTACAGAAGAAATTGCTAAACCTATGGCTGAAGATGAACCAGTTAAAGCTACAAGTGTTGAAGCTGAAGGTGACAGTAGTGCAAACTCTGATGCTTCTCTGAGTGCACCAGTACAAATTGACAATAAACATACACCTTTTCCTCAACCTTGTACTTCTCATGAAGTTGAGAGAGCACAATTTGCCAAGAATGCTGCTGAATGGTACAAAGAAGATTGTATTTTTCCACAAGGAAGAGCAGCTAAGTTTGTTAAGCAAAGTGCTGATACTATCTCCAATCCAGAGATTCTTTCTTGCTTGCAAGCAACTATAGTTCAAGTTAAAACTCTGGATAGACGATTTGATGATACTAATTTGGCAATCACTGCTTTGCGAAATGAGGTTGTAGCTAGAGAGATGAAGATGGAAAGAGATTCGAAACTAGTGACTACAAAATTCTCTAAAGCTCAAGACAATCTCTTTGCCAGGCTGACTAAAGTTGAAGAGAACCAGTCTGACTTATCTGCTAAACTTGATTCTATTGCTACCTCCCTAGAGTTAATTACTTCTATCCTTATGCCTGATGATGTCAAAAAGGGGGAGAGAGTTGTCAGAAGGGATAGTGCTGGAGATGGAGGGGCAAGTAACAAAGGAAAGAAAAAGGCTGAAGAGGTTCAAACTCTGAGAACTAGCAAGTCATCAAAATCACAGTCTGTTGGGAGAAATACTGATACTCAAGGTACTTCAAGGACCAAGAGTTTGCTGTTATCTTCTAATCCACAAACTGATGAAGAATTGGCTGCTAAGCTGTTCATTGAAGAGAATGAGGAAGGAGTTACGATTGAGGACATTGAAGCTGAGGAAAGAGTTTACAAGAAGAACATCTTAAAGCTTTAAAGTCTGATAAGGTACAAAGAGGAAAAGCTCCTAGACCTGTTGTTAAAGGTGTTGTGATCAGAGAAAGGACTGATGTTAGTCAAAGTTCTCGGTTCTCAAAGGAAGCAATTGCAGCAGAGGCTAAACTCAAGCTAAAAGGCATTGAAGGTGAAAGTTCACAGAAGAAAGTTACAACTTCTGTTGCATCACAAGCAATGATCACACCTTTACACTCTTCACAGTTGAAATCTGTTTTTGGAAAAGGAACAATTCATGATCCAAATGTGTTATCTGGAGTCTCAATGAATGTTTCTGATGGAAAAGCTTTATCTGGCAAGGTTGGTAATAATAAGGGTGGACTAGGTTCACATAGAGACAAAAGGCAATATACTGGTCCTAGAGATCCTTCTTCACTGGCTGTTCCAGGTCGTGGTGTTCCTCAAGAAAGTTTGGACAGACTGGAATCAATGCAGTTAGTTCATCAGAAGAGTTTAGACAAGGATTTTCTTTTATACTTCATGGCTGATGGGACAGTATTTAAAGTTGGTGAAGATGATATTGGCTTGAAATGTTGGGAAGAACTAGAGTATGTCCTATATCTTCTCAAGGTGAATAGTCGAAGGACTCAGTCAGTTGCTAATGTGCTCAGACAGAAAATGACTCAGAATCTGGCAATCAGAGGACAGAAATATAATAGCAGATATATTCCTAAGTACAGGGATTACAAAGGCAATCTCATTGAAATGAAGAAAGGTACTGCAAAGTTAAAAACTGATTTGGGAATCACAGTACTTGATTTCAATATACAGGCAGAAAAAGTCAGATTTGTCAGACTGGGTAATGAAATGAGAAGGAACAAGATTTATGATCTTAGGGCTGCTATCTACCAGACAGATGAAAGTGATCCTCAGCTCAGAGAAATCAAAGAAGCAATAAAGATTGAACTTGAAAATGCAGAAAGAAGATTGCTGATTGATTATCTCAGAACCATGCCAGATCTTGAAATGATAAGAGATTAAGTTTTGTAAGAATTTTCTTATTCTCTGTAGTTTTTAAGTAGAAGCTTAAACTCTGAATTTGTATAAACACTGTATTTGTCTATTTGTTTTGACATCATCAATTATTGTCATTAACTTGTGCATTTTTGCTAATGAACAAGTTGGGGGAGATTGTTAAATATAATTGATGTGTTTTAATCAGTGTTTAAGTGTATCAGAGTTTAGCTGGAAGCAGTCAGAGTTTTAGTAAACTCTGACAGGTGGAAGCTCGACAGAGTTTGTCAAACTCTGTCTGGAGGAAGCGCGTCTACTGTTCAACAGTGATTGAAGATTAATTATGGAAGCGATATCTTTGAAGATTGGATAGCTATCAAAGAGATCGAGTTAACATAAGAGACGTGTGACAATCTATAATTGATATAATTGTATAGCTGATTATTAGGAATATCAATTAGAGATTGTATCGTAGCTGTATGGTATATAAATACAGATAGGTTAACCCTATAAGGGAATCGATAACGAATTATCTTTATTGTAACCTAGCAGCTCTTTGTGATATTTTACATCACGAAGAGGGTTCGAAATACAAGAAGTTTTTTAAGTGCATAAACGCTTTTACTTGTTAATCCCTCATACAAAATTGATTATTAATTGTGTATTCGGCCTAACAGAATGTTAGTAAATACACATTTTAGTGTTGGGAAAAAATAATCAAAAAATAAAAAGGTCGGGTTGTACGAGATTTTAACAAAAACGTAGTAAAAGAGATACTTCCGATAACGGGGCACGATCCAGATTCACTGATTAATGTTTTCGAATGATTTTTTCGGTAATCCAACCATACGAATGTTAGTAAACACTCAAGTTAGTGTTGGGAAAAAATAATCAAAAAATAAAAAGGTCGGGTTGTACGAGATTTTAATAAAAACGTAGTAAAAGTGATACTTCCGATAACGGGGCACGATCTAGATTCACTGAACAATGTTTTCGAATGATTTTTTCGATAATCGAACCGTACAAATGTTAGTAAACACTCATGTTAGTGTTGGGAAAAAATAATCAAAAAAAAAGGTCGGGTTGTACCAGATTTTAACAAAAACGTTGTAAAAGTGCTACTTCCTAAAACGGGGCACGATCCAGATTCAGTGAATAATTTTTTTGAAGGATTTTTTGATGAATGAACCGTATGAATGTTAATAAACACTCATTTTAGTGTTGGTAAAAATAATAAAAAAATAAAAAGTTCGGGATGTACGAGATTTTAACAAAAACGTAGTAAAAGTGCTGCTTCTTTTAACAGGGCACGATCCAGATTCATTCAATAATTTTTTTGAATTATTTTTTTGACAATCGAATCGTACGAAAGTTAGTAAACACTCATTTTGGTGTTGGGAAAAAATAATGGAAAAATACAAAGGTCCGGTTGTACGAGATTTTAACAAAAACATTGTAAAAGTGCAGCTTCCTATAACGGGGCACGATCCAGATTCACTGATTAATTTTTTTGAATGATTTTTTCAATGATCGAACAGTACGAATGTTAGTAAACACTCATTTTAGGGTTGGGTAAAAATAATCAAAAAATAAAAAGGTCGGGTTGTACGAGATTTAACAAAAACGTAGTAAAAGTGCTCTTTCCTATAACGGGGCACAATCCAGATTCACTGAATAATTTTTTTGATTGATTTTTTCAACGATCGAACAGTACGAATATTAGTAAAAACTCATTTTAGTGTTGGGTAAAAATAATCAAAAAATAAAAGGGTAGGGTTGTACGAGATTTTAACAAGAACGCAGAAAAAGTAATACTTCCTATAACGGGGCACGATCCAGATTGACTGAATAATTTTTTTGAATGATTTTTTCGACGATCGAACCGTACGAATGTTAGTAAATACTCATTTTAGTGTTGGGAAAAAATAATCAAAAAATAAAAAGGTCGGGTTGTACGAGATTTTAACAAAAGCGTAGTAAAAGTGATACTTCCGATAACGAGGCACGATCCAGATTCACTGAATAATGTTTTCGAATGATTTTTTCGACAATCGAACCGTACGAATGTTAGTAAACACTCAAGTTAGTGTTGGGAAAAAAAATCAAAAAATAAAAAGGTCGGGTTGTATGAGATTTTAATAAAAACGTAGTAAAAGTGATACTTCCGATAACGGGGCACGATCCAGATTCACTGAATAATGTTTTTGAATGATTTTTTCGACAATCGAACCGTACAAATGTTAGTAAACACTCATGTTAGTGTTGGGAAAAAATAATCAAAAAAAAAAGGTCGGGTTGTACCAGATTTTAACAAAAACGTTGTAAAAGTGCTAATTCCTATAACGGGACACGATCCAGATTCAATGAATAATTTTTTTGAATGATTTTTTGATGAACGAACCGTATGAATGTTAATAAACACCCATTTTAGTGTTGGGAAAATTAATAAAAAAATTAAAAGTTCGGGATATACGAGATTTTAACAAACATGTTGTAAAAGTGCTGCTTCCTGTAACAGGGCACAATCCAGATTCATTGAATAATTTTTTTGAATGATTTTTTTGACGATCGAACTGTACGAAAGTTAGTAAACACTCATTTTAGTGTTGGGAAAAAATAATGGAAAAATAAAAAGGTCGGGTTGTACCAGATTTTAAAAAAAACATTGTAAAAGTGCTACTTCTTATAACGGGGCACGATCCAGATTCAGTGAATAATTTTTTTGAATGATTTTTTGATGAATGAACCGTATGAATGTTAATAAACACTCATTTTATTGTTGGGAAAAATAATAAAAAAATAAAAAGTCCGGGATGTACGAGATTTTAACAAAAACGTAGTAAAAGTGTTGCTTCCTGTAACAGGGCACGATCCAGATTCATTGAATAATTTTTTTGAATGATTTTTTTGACGATCGAACTGTACGAAAGTTAGTAAACACTCATTTTAGTGTTGGGAAAAAATAATGGAAAAATAAAAAGGTCAGGTTGTACGAGATTTTACAAAAACGTAGTAAAAGTGCTCTTTCCTATAGCGGGGCACAATCCAGATTCACTGAATAATTTTTTTGATTGATACGGTACGAATGTTAGTAAAAACTCATTTTAGTGTTGGGTAAAAATAATCAAAAAATAAAAAGGTCGGGTTGTACGAGATTTTAACAAGAACGAAGTAAAAGTAATACTTCATATAACGGGGCACGATCCAGATTGACTGAATAATTTTTTTGAATGATTTTTTCGACGATCGAAGCGTACGAATGTTAGTAAATAATTATTTTAGTGTTGGGAAAAAATAATCAAAAAAATAAAAAGATCGGGTTGTACGAGATTTTAACAAAAACGTAGTAAAAGTGATAGTTCCGATAACGGGGCACGATCCAAATTCACTGAATAATGTTTTCGAATAATTTTTTCGACAATCAAGACATACGAATGTTAGTAAACACTCAAGTTAGTGTTGGGAAAAAATAATCAAAAAATAAAAAGGTCGGGTTGTACGAGATTTTAATAAAAACGTAGTAAAAGTGATACTTCCGATAACGGGGCACGATCCAGATTCACTGAATAATGTTTTCGAATGATTCTTTTGACAATCGAACCGAACGAATGTTAGTAAACACTCATGTTAGTGTTGGGAAAAAATAATCAAAAAAAAAGTCGGGTTGTACGAGATTTTAACAAAAACGTTGTAAAAGTGCTACTTCCTATAACGGGGCACGATCCAGATTCAGTGAATAATTTTTTTGAATGATTTTTTGATGAGTGAACCGTATGAATGTTAATAAACACTCATTTTAGTGTTGGGAAAAATAATAGAAAAATAAAAATTCCGGGATGTACGAGATTTTAACAAAAACGTAGTAAAAGTGCTGCTTCCTGTAACAGGGCACGATCCAGATTCATTGAATAATTTTTTTGACGATCGAACTGTACGAAAGTTAGTAAACACTCATTTTAGTGTTTGGAAAATATAATGGAAAAATAAAAAGGTCGGGTTGTACGAGATTTAACAAAAACGTAGTAAAAGTGCTCTTTCCTATAGCGGGGCACAATCCAGATTCACTTAATAATTTTTTTGATTGATTTTTTCAACGATCGAACAGTACGAATGTTAGTAAAAACTCATTTTAGTGTTGGGTAAAAATAATCAAAAAATAAAAAGGTAGGGTTGTACGAGATTTTAACAAGAACGCAGTAAAAGTAATACTTCCTATAACGGGGCACGATCCAGATTGACTGAATAATTTTTTTGAATGATTTTTTCGACGATCGAACCATACGAATGTTAGTAAATACTCATTTTAGTGTTGGGAAAAAATAATCAAAAAATAAAAAGGTCGGGTTGTACGAGATTTTAACAAAAGCGTAGTAAAAGTGATACTTCCGATAACGGGGCACAATCCAGATTCACTGAAAAATGTTTTCGAATGATTTTTTCGACAATCAAACCGTACGAATGTTAGTAAACACTCAAGTTAGTGTTGGGAAAAAATAATCAAAAAATAAAAAGGTCGGGTTGTACGAGATTTTAATAAAAACGTAGTAAAAGTGATACTTCCGATAACGGGGCACGATCCAGATTCACTGAATAATGTTTTCGAATGATTTTTACGACAATCGAACCGTACAAATGTTAGTAAACACTCATGTTAGTTTTGGGAAAAAATAATCAAAAAAAAGGTCGGGTTGTACCAGATTTTAACAAAAACGTTGTAAAAGTGCCACTTCCTATAACGGGGCACGATCCAGATTCAATGAATAATTTTTTTGAATGATTTTTTGATGAACGAACCGTATGAATGTTAATAAACACCCATTTTAGTGTTTGGAAAAATAATAAAAAAATTAAAAGTTCGGGATGTACGAGATTTTAACAAACACGTAGTAAAAGTGCTGCTTCCTGTAACAGGGCACGATCCAGATTCATTGAATAATTTTTTTGAATGATTTTTTTGACGATCGAACTATGCGAAAGTTAGTAAACACTCATTTTAGTGTTGGGAAAAAATAATGGAAAAATAAAAAGGTCGGGTTGTACCAGATTTTAAAAAAAAACGTTGTAAAAGTGCTACTTCCTATAACGGGGCACGATCCAGATTCAGTGAATAATTTTTTTGAATGATTTTTTGATGACTGAACCGTATGAATGTTAATAAACACTCATTTTATTGTTGGGAAAAATAATAAAAAAATAAAAAGTCCGGGATGTACGAGATTTTAACAAAAACGTAGTAAAAGTGTTGCTTCCTGTAACAGGGCACGATCCAGATTCATTGAATAATTTTTTTGAATGATTTTTTTGACGATCGAACTGTACGAAAGTTAGTAAACACTCATTTTAGTGTTGGGAAAAAATAATGGAAAAATAAAAAGGTCAGGTTGTACGAGATTTTACAAAAACGTAGTAAAAGTGCTCTTTCCTATAGCGGGGCACAATCCAGATTCACTGAATAATTTTTTTGATTGATACGGTACGAATGTTAGTAAAAACTCATTTTAGTGTTGGGTAAAAATAATCAAAAAATAAAATGGTCGGGTTGTACGAGATTTTAACAAGAACGAAGTAAAAGTAATACTTCCTATAACGGGGCACGATCCAGATTGACTGAATAATTTTTTTGAATGATTTTTTCGACGATCGAACCGTACGAATGTTAGTAAATAATTATTTTAGTGTTGGGAAAAAATAATCAAAAAATAAAAAGGTCGGGTTGTACGAGATTTTAACAAAAGCGTAGTAAAAGTGATACTTCCGATAACGGGGCACGATCCAGATTCCCTGAATAATGTTTTCGAATGATTCTTTTGACAATCGAACCGTACGAATGTTAGTAAACACTCATGTTAGTGTTGGGAAAAAATAATCAAAAAAAAGTCGGGTTGTACGATATTTTAACAAAAACGTTGTAAAAGTGCTACTTCCTATAACGGGGCACGATCCAGATTCAGTGAATAATTTTTTTGAATGATTTTTTGATGAGTGAACCGTATGAATGTTAATAAACACTCATTTTAGTGTTGGGAAAAATAATAGAAAAATAAAAATTCCGGGATGTACGAGATTTTAACAAAAACGTAGTAAAAGTGTTGCTTCCTGTAACAGGGCACGATCCAGATTCATTGAATAATTTTTTTGACGATCGAACTGTACGAAAGTTAGTAAACACTCATTTTAGTGTTTGGAAAAAATAATGGAAAAATAAAAAGGTCGGGTTGTACGAGATTTAACAAAAACGTAGTAAAAGTGCTCTTTCCTATAGCGGGGCACAATCCAGATTCACTGAATAATTTTTTTGATTGATTTTTTCAACGATCGAACAGTACGAATGTTAGTAAAAACTCATTTTAGTGTTGGGTAAAAATAATCAAAAAATAAAAAGGTAGGGTTGTACGAGATTTTAACAAGAACGCAGTAAAAGTAATACTTCCTATAACGGGGCACGATCCAGATTGACTGAATAATTTTTTTGAATGATTTTTTCGACGATCGAACCGTACGAATGTTAGTAAATACTCATTTTAGTGTTGGGAAAAAATAATCAAAAAATAAAAAGGTCGGGTTGTACGAGATTTTAACAAAAGCGTAGTAAAAGTGATACTTCCGATAACGGGGCACAATCCAGATTCACTGAAAAATGTTTTCGAATGATTTTTTCGACAATCAAACCGTATGAATGTTAGTAAACACTCAAGTTAGTGTTGGGAAAAAATAATCAAAAAATAAAAAGGTCGGGTTGTACGAGATTTTAATAAAAACGTAGTAAAAGTGATACTTCCGATAACGGGGCACGATCCAGATTCACTGAATAATGTTTTCGAATGATTTTTTCGACAATCGAACCGTACAAATGTTAGTAAACACTCATGTTAGTGTTGGGAAAAAATAATCAAAAAAAAAGGTCGGGTTGTACCAGATTTTAACAAAAACGTTGTAAAAGTGCTACTTCCTATAACGGGGCACGATCCAGATTCAATGAATAATTTTTTTGAATGATTTTTTGATGAACGAACCGTATGAATGTTAATAAACACCCATTTTAGTGTTTGGAAAAATAATAAAAAAATTAAAAGTTCGGGATGTACGAGATTTTAACAAACACGTAGTAAAAGTGCTGCTTCATGTAACAGGGCACGATCCAGATTCATTGAATAATTTTTTTGAATGATTTTTTTGACGATCGAACTATGCGAAAGTTAGTAAACACTCATTTTAGTGTTGGGAAAAAATAATGGAAAAATAAAAAGGTCGGGTTGTACCAGATTTTAAAAAAAAACGTTGTAAAAGTGCTACTTCCTATAACGGGGCACGATCCAGATTCAGTGAATAATTTTTTTGAATGATTTTTTGATGACTGAACCGTATGAATGTTAATAAACACTCATTTTATTGTTGGGAAAAATAATAAAAAAATAAAAAGTCCGGGATGTACGAGATTTTAACAAAAACGTAGTAAAAGTGTTGCTTCCTGTAACAGGGCACGATCCAGATTCATTGAATAATTTTTTTGAATGATTTTTTTGACGATCGAACTGTACGAAAGTTAGTAAACACTCATTTTAGTGTTGGGAAAAAATAATGGAAAAATAAAAAGGTCAGGTTGTACGAGATTTTACAAAAACGTAGTAAAAGTGCTCTTTCCTATAGCGGGGCACAATCCAGATTCACTGAATAATTTTTTTGATTGATACGGTACGAATGTTAGTAAAAACTCATTTTAGTGTTGGGTAAAAATAATCAAAAAATAAAATGGTCGGGTTGTACGAGATTTTAACAAGAACGAAGTAAAAGTAATACTTCCTATAACGGGGCACGATCCAGATTGACTGAATAATTTTTTTGAATGATTTTTTCGACGATCGAACCGTACGAATGTTAGTAAATAATTATTTTAGTGTTGGGAAAAAATAATCAAAAAATAAAAAGGTCGGGTTGTACGAGATTTTAACAAAAGCGTAGTAAAAGTGATACTTCCGATAACGGGGCACGATCCAGATTCCCTGAATAATGTTTTCGAATGATTCTTTTGACAATCGAACCGTACGAATGTTAGTAAACACTCATGTTAGTGTTGGGAAAAAATAATCAAAAAAAAGTCGGGTTGTACGATATTTTAACAAAAACGTTGTAAAAGTGCTACTTCCTATAACGGGGCACGATCCAGATTCAGTGAATAATTTTTTTGAATGATTTTTTGATGAGTGAACCGTATGAATGTTAATAAACACTCATTTTAGTGTTGGGAAAAATAATAGAAAAATAAAAATTCCGGGATGTACGAGATTTTAACAAAAACGTAGTAAAAGTGTTGCTTCCTGTAACAGGGCACGATCCAGATTCATTGAATAATTTTTTTGACGATCGAACTGTACGAAAGTTAGTAAACACTCATTTTAGTGTTTGGAAAAAATAATGGAAAAATAAAAAGGTCGGGTTGTACGAGATTTAACAAAAACGTAGTAAAAGTGCTCTTTCCTATAGCGGGGCACAATCCAGATTCACTGAATAATTTTTTTGATTGATTTTTTCAACGATCGAACAGTACGAATGTTAGTAAAAACTCATTTTAGTGTTGGGTAAAAATAATCAAAAAATAAAAAGGTAGGGTTGTACGAGATTTTAACAAGAACGCAGTAAAAGTAATACTTCCTATAACGGGGCACGATCCAGATTGACTGAATAATTTTTTTGAATGATTTTTTCGACGATCGAACCGTACGAATGTTAGTAAATACTCATTTTAGTGTTGGGAAAAAATAATCAAAAAATAAAAAGGTCGGGTTGTACGAGATTTTAACAAAAGCGTAGTAAAAGTGATACTTCCGATAACGGGGCACAATCCAGATTCACTGAAAAATGTTTTCGAATGATTTTTTCGACAATCAAACCGTATGAATGTTAGTAAACACTCAAGTTAGTGTTGGGAAAAAATAATCAAAAAATAAAAAGGTCGGGTTGTACGAGATTTTAATAAAAACGTAGTAAAAGTGATACTTCCGATAACGGGGCACGATCCAGATTCACTGAATAATGTTTTCGAATGATTTTTTCGACAATCGAACCGTACAAATGTTAGTAAACACTCATGTTAGTGTTGGGAAAAAATAATCAAAAAAAAAGGTCGGGTTGTACCAGATTTTAACAAAAACGTTGTAAAAGTGCTACTTCCTATAACGGGGCACGATCCAGATTCAATGAATAATTTTTTTGAATGATTTTTTGATGAACGAACCGTATGAATGTTAATAAACACCCATTTTAGTGTTTGGAAAAATAATAAAAAAATTAAAAGTTCGGGATGTACGAGATTTTAACAAACACGTAGTAAAAGTGCTGCTTCATGTAACAGGGCACGATCCAGATTCATTGAATAATTTTTTTGAATGATTTTTTTGACGATCGAACTATACGAAAGTTAGTAAACACTCATTTTAGTGTTGGGAAAAAATAATGGAAAAATAAAAAGGTCGGGTTGTACCAGATTTTAAAAAAAAACGTTGTAAAAGTGCTACTTCCTATAACGGGGCACGATCCAGATTCAGTGAATAATTTTTTTGAATGATTTTTTGATGACTGAACCGTATGAATGTTAATAAACACTCATTTTATTGTTGGGAAAAATAATAAAAAAATAAAAAGTCCGGGATGTACGAGATTTTAACAAAAACGTAGTAAAAGTGTTGCTTCCTGTAACAGGGCACGATCCAGATTCATTGAATAATTTTTTTGAATGATTTTTTTGACGATCGAACTGTACGAAAGTTAGTAAACACTCATTTTAGTGTTGGGAAAAAATAATGGAAAAATAAAAAGGTCAGGTTGTACGAGATTTTACAAAAACGTAGTAAAAGTGCTCTTTCCTATAGCGGGGCACAATCCAGATTCACTGAATAATTTTTTTGATTGATACGGTACGAATGTTAGTAAAAACTCATTTTAGTGTTGGGTAAAAATAATCAAAAAATAAAAAGGTCGGGTTGTACGAGATTTTAACAAGAACGAAGTAAAAGTAATACTTCCTATAACGGGGCACGATCCAGATTGACTGAATAATTTTTTTGAATGATTTTTTCGACGATCGAACCGTACGAATGTTAGTAAATAATTATTTTAGTGTTGGGAAAAAATAATCAAAAAATAAAAAGGTCGGGTTGTACGAGATTTTAACAAAAGCGTAGTAAAAGTGATACTTCCGATAACGGGGCACGATCCAGATTCACTGAATAATGTTTTCGAATGATTTTTTCGACAATCGAACCGTACGAATGTTAGTAAACACTCAAGTTAGTGTTGGGAAAAAATAATCAAAAAATAAAAAGGTCGGGTTGTGCGAGATTTTAATAAAAACGTAGTAAAAGTGATACTTCTGATAACGGGGCACGATCCAGATTCACTGAATAATGTTTTCGAATGATTTTTTCGACAATCGAACTTTACAAATGTTAGTAAACACTCATGTTAGTGTTGGGAAAAAATAATCAAAAAAAAGTACGGGTTGTACCAGATTTTAACAAAAACGTTGTAAAAGTGCTACTTCCTATAACGGGGCACGATCCAGATTCAGTGAATAATTTTTTTGAATGATTTTTTGATGAACAAACCGTATGAATGTTAATAAACACCCATTTTAGTGTTGGGAAAAATAATAAAAAAATTAAAAGTTCGGGATGTACGAGATTTTAACATAAACGTAGTAAAAGTGCTGCTTCCTGTAACAGGGCACGATCCAGATTCATTGAATAATTTTTTTGAATGATTTTTTTGACGATCGAACTGTACGAAAGTTAGTAAACACTCATTTTAGTGTTGGGAAAAAATAATGGAAAAATAAAAAGGTCGGGTTGTACGAGATTTAACAAAAACGTAGTAAAAGTGCTCTTTCCTATAGCGGGGCACGATCCAGATTCACTGAATAATTTTTTTGTATGATTTTTTCAATGAACGAACAGTACGAATGTTAGTAAACACTCATTTTAGTGTTGGGTAAAAATAATCAAAAAATAAAAGGTCGGGTTGTACGAGATTTTAACAAGAATGCAGTAAAAGTGATACTTCCTATAACGGGGCACGATCCAGATTGACTGAATAATTTTTTTGAATGATTTTTTCGACGATCGAATGGTACGAATGTTAGTAAATAGTAATTTTAGTGTTGGGAAAAAATAATCAAAAAATAAAAAGGTCGGGTTGTACGAGATTTTAACAAAAACGTAGTAAAATTGATACTTCCGATAACGGGGCACGATCCAGATTCACTGAATAATGTTTTCGAATGATTTTTTCGACAATCAAACCGTACGAATGTTAGTAAACACTCAAGTTAGTGTTGGTAAAAAATAATCAAAAAATAAAAAGGTCGGGTTGTACGAGATTTTAATAAAAACGTAGTAAAAGTGATACTTCCGATAACGGGGCACGATCCAGATTCACTGAATAATGTTTTCGAATGATTTTTTCGACAATCAAACCGTACGAATGTTAGTAAACACTCAAGTTAGTGTTGGTAAAAAATAATCAAAAAATAAAAAGGTCGGGTTGTACGAGATTTTAATAAAAACGTAGTAAAAGTGATACTTCCGATAACGGGGCACGATCCAGATTCACTGAATAATGTTTTCGAATGATTTTTTCGACAATCGAACTGTACGAATGTTAGTAAACACTCATGTTAGTGTTGGGAAAAAATAATCAAAAAAAAAGGTCGGGTTGTACCAGATTTTAACAAAAACGTTGTAAAAGTGCTACTTCCTATAACGGGGCACGATCCAGATTCAGTGAATAATTTTTTTGAATGATTTTTTGATGAATGAACCGTATGAATGTTAATAAACACTCATTTTAGTGTTGGGAAAAATAATAAAAAAATAAAAAGTCCGGGATGTACGAGATTTTAACAAAAACGTAGTAAAAGTGCTGCTTCTTTTAACACGGCACGATCCAGATTCATTCAATAATTTTTTTGAATGATTTTTTGACAATCGAACCGTACGAAAGTTAGTAAACACTCATTTTAGTGTTGGGAAAAAATAATGGAAAAATACAAAGGTCCGGTTGTACGAGATTTTAACAAAAACGTTGTAAAATTCCTGCTTCCTATAACGGGGCAAAATCCAGATTAACTGAATAATTTTTTTAATGATTTTTTCGACGATCGAACAATACGAATGTTAGTAAACACTCATTTTAGTGTTGGGAAAAAATAAAAAAGTCGGGTTGTACGAGATTTTAACAAAAACGTAGTAAAAGTGCTCTTTATAGCGGGGCACGATCCAGATTCACTGAATAATTGTTTTGAATAATTTTTTCAACGATCGAGCCGTACGAATGTTAGTAAACACTCATTTTAGTGTTGGGTAAAAATAGTCAAAAAATAAAAAGGTCGGGTTGTACGAGATTTTAACAAGAACGTAGTAAAAGTGATACTACCTATAACGGGGCACGATCGAGATTGACTGAATAATTTTTTTGAATGATTTTTTCGACGATCGAACCGTACGAATGTTAGTAAATACTCATTTTAGTGTTGGGAAAAAATAATCAAAAAAAAAAGGTCGGGTTGTACCAGATTTTAACAAAAACGTTGTAAAAGTGCTACTTCCTATAACGGGGCACGATCCAGATTCAGTGAATAATTTTTTTGAATGATTTTTTGATGAACGAACCGTATGAATGTTAATAAACACCCATTTTAGTGTTGGGAAAAATAATAAAAAAATTAAAAGTTCGGGATGTACGAGATTTTAACAAAAACGTAGTAAAAGTGCTGCTTCCTGTAACAGGGCACGATCCAGATTCATTGAATAATTTTTTTGAATGATTTTTTTGACGATCGAACTGTACGAAAGTTAGTAAACACTCATTTTAGTGTTGGGAAAAAATAATGGAAAAATAAAAAGGTCGGGTTGTACGAGATTTAACAAAAACGTAGTAAAAGTGCTCTTTCCTATAGCGGGGCACGATCCAGATTCACTGAATAATTTTTTTGTATGATTTTTTCAATGATCGAACAGTACGAATGTTAGTAAACACTCATTTTAGTTTTGGGTAAAAATAATCAAAAAATAAAAAGGTCGGGTTGTACGAGATTTTAACAAGAACGCAGTAAAAGTGATACTTCCTATAACGGGGCACGATCCAGATTGACTGAATAATTTTTTTGAATGATTTTTTCGACGATCGAACGGTACGAATGTTAGTAAATACTCATTTTAGTGTTGGGAAAAAATAATCAAAAAATAAAAAGGTCGGGTTGTACGAGATTTTAACAAAAACGTAGTAAAAGTGATACTTCCGATAACGGGGCACGATCCAGATTCACTGAATAATGTTTTCGAATGATTTTTTCGACAATCAAACCGTACGAATGTTAGTAAACACTCAAGTTAGTGTTGGGAAAAAATAATCAAAAAATAAAAAGGTCGGGTTGTACTAGATTTTAATAAAAACGTAGTAAAAGTGATACTTCCGATAACGGGGCACGATCCAGATTCACTGAATAATGTTTTCGAATGATTTTTTCGACAATCGAACTGTACGAATGTTAGTAAACACTCAAGTTAGTGTTGGGAAAAAATAATCAAAAAATAAAAAGGTCGGGTTGTACGAGATTTTAATAAAAACGTAGTAAAAGTGATACTTCCGATAACGGGGCACGATCCAGATTCAGTGAATAATTTTTTTGAATGATTTTTTGATGAATGAACCGTATGAATGTTAATAAACACTCATTTTAGTGTTGGGAAAAATAAAAAAAAAATAAAAAGTCCGGGATGTACGAGATTTTAACAAAAACGTAGTAAAAGTGCTGCTTCTTTTAACAGGGCACGATCCAGATTCATTCAATAATTTTTTTGAATGATTTTTTGACAATCGAACCGTACGAAAGTTAGTAAACACTCATTTTAGTGTTGGGAAAAAATAATGGAAAAATAGCAAAGGTCCGGTTGTACGAGATTTTAACAAAAACGTTGTAAAAGTCCTGCTTCCTATAACGGGGCAAAATCCAGATTAACTGAATAATTTTTTTAATGATTTTTTCGACGATCGAACAATACGAATGTTAGTAAACACTCATTTTAGTGTTGGGAAAAAATAAAAAAGTCGGGTTGTACGAGATTTTAACAAAAATGTAGTAAAAGTGCTCTTTATAGCGGGGCACGATCCAGATTCACTGAATAATTGTTTTGAATAATTTTTTCAACGATCGAACCGTACGAATGTTAGTAAACACTCATTTTAGTGTTGGGTAAAAATAATCAAAAAATAAAAAGGTCGGGTTGTACGAGATTTTAACAAGAACGCAGTAAAAGTGATACTTCCTATAACGGGGCACGATCCAAATTCACTGAATAATTTTTTTGAATGATTTTTTCGACGATCGAACCTTACGAATGTTAGTAAACACTCATTTTAGTGTTGGGAAAAAATAATCAAAAAATAAAAAGGTCGGGTTGTACGTGATTTTAACAAAATCGTAGTAAAAGTGATACTTTCGATAACGGGGCACGATCCAGATTCACTGAATAATGTTTTCGAATGATTTTTTCGACAATCGAACCGTACGAATGTCAGTAAACACTCAAGTTAGTGTTGGGAAAAAATAATCGAAAAATAAAAAGGTCGGTTTGTACGAGATTTTAACAAAAACGTTGTAAAAGTGGTACTTCCTATAACGGGACACGATCCAGATTCAGTGAATGATTTTTTTGAATGATTTTTCGACGATCGAACCGTACGAATGTTAATAAACACTCATTTTAGTGTTGGGAAAAAAAAATCAAAAAAAAAAGTCCGGGATGTACGAGATTTTAACAAAAACGTAGTAAAAGTGCTGCTTCCTTTAACGAGGCACGATCCAGATTCATTCAATAATTTTTTTGAATGATTTTTTTGACGATCGAACCGTACGAAAGTTAGTAAAAACTCATTTTAGTGTTGGGAAAAATAATCAAAAAATAAAAAGGTCTGGTTGTACGAGATTTTAACAAAAACGTAGAAAAAGTGATACTTCTTATAACTAGGCACGATCCAGATTCACTGAATAATGTTTTCGAATGATTTTTTTGACGATCGGACCGTAAGAATTAGTAAACAATCATGTTAGTGCTGGGAAAAAATAATCAAAAAATAAAAAGGTCGGGTTGTACCAGATTTTAAAAAAAACGTTGTAAAAGTGCTACTTTCTATAACGGGGCACGATCCAGATTCAGTGAATAATTTTTTTGAGTGATTTTTTGATGAACGAGCCGTACGAATGTTAATAAACACTCATTTTAGTGTTGAAAAAAATAATAAAAAAATAAAAAGTCCGGGATATACGAGATTTTAACAAAAACGTAGTAAAAGTGTTGCTTCCTGTAACAGGGCACGATCCAGATTCATTGAATAATTTTTTTGAATGATTTTTTACACAATCGAACTGTACGAAAGTTAGTAAACACTCATTTTAGTGTTGGGAAAAAATAATGGAAAAATAAAAAGGTCGGGTTGTACGAGATTTTAACAAAAAAGTAGTAAAAGTGCTCTTTCCTATAGCGGGGCACGATCCAGATTCACTGAATAATTTTTTTGAATGATTTTTTCAACGATCGAACAGTACAAATGTTAGTAAACACGCATTTTAGTGTTGGGTAAAAATAATTAAAAAATAAAAAGGTCGGGTTGTACAAGATTTTAACAAGAACGCAGTAAAAGTGATACTTCCTATAATGGGGCACGATTCAGATTCACTGAATAATTTTTTTGAATGATTTTTTCGACGATCGAACCGTACGAATGTTAGCAAATACTCATTTTAGTGTTGGGTAAAAATAATCAAAAAATAAAAAGGTCGGGTTGTACGAGATTTTAACAAAAACGTAGTAAAAGTGATACTTCCGATAACGGGGCACGATCCAGATTCACTGAATAATGTTTTCGAATGATTTTTTTGACAATCGAACAATACGAATGTTAGTAAACACTCATTTTAGTGTTGGGAAAAAATAAAAAAGTCGGGTTGTACTAGATTTTAACAAAAACATAGTAAAAGTGCTCTTTCCTATAGCGGGGCACGATCCAGATTCACTGAATAATTTTTTTGAATATGTTAGGCCGAATACACAATTAATAATCAAATTTGTATGAGAGTTTAACAAGTAAGACGATTATGCACTTTAAAAACTTCTGGTATTAAGAACCCTCTTCGTGATGTAAATTATCACAAAGAGCTGCTAGGTTACAAAAAAGATAATTCGATGCACGATATCCTTCTAGGGTTAACCTAACTGTATTTATAAAATATACAGCTGCTATACAATCGATAATTGATACTCCTATAAATTACCTATACAATTGATATCAATTACGATTGCTACTCGTCTCCTTAGTCAACTCGATCTCTTTGATAGCTATCCAATCTTCAAAGATATCGCTTCCATAATAAATCTTCAATCACTGTTGACCAGTAGACGCTGCCTCCAGTCAGAGTTTTACAAACTCTGTCGAGCTTCCATCTGTCAAAGTTTACACTAAACTCTGACCGCTTCCAGCTAAACTCTGATAATTCACTGTAACACTTAAACACTGATTAAAACACATCAATTCTATCTAACAATCTCCCCCAACTTGTTCATTAGCAAAAATGCACAAGTTAATAATAGTAATTGATGATGTCAAAACAAATAGACAAATACAATGTTTATACAAATTCAGAGTTTAAGCTTCTACTTAACAAAATCTACAGAGAATAAGAAAATCCTTACAGATTTTATCTCTAATCTCTTCAAGATCTGGTGTAGCTCTGAGATAATCTATGAGTAATCTTCTTTCTACATTCCGAAGCTCAATCTCCATAGCCTCTTTAATCTCTCTGAGCTGAGGATCACTCTCATCTGTCTGATAGATAGCAGATCTAAGATCATAGATTTTGTTTCTTCTCATCTCATTTCCCAGTCTAATAAATTTGACTTCTTCTGACTGTGAATTAAAGTCAATTACTGTGATTCCCAAATCAGTCTTTAATTTCGCAGTACCCTTCTTCATTTCAATAAGATTTCCATTCCAATCCCTGTACTTAGGAACATATCTGCTATTATACTTCACTCCTCTGATTGCCAAATTCTGAAGCATCTTCTTTCTGAGCACATTTGCAACTGATTGAGTCCTTTGACTATTCACCTTGAAAAGATATAGAACATATTCTAATTCTTCCCAATATTTAAAGCCAATATCATTCTCACCAATTCTAAATACTGTCCCATCAGCCATGAAGTACAAGAGAAAGTCCTTCTTTAAACTCTTCTGATGAACTAACTGTACTGATTCCAGTCTGTCCAAACTCTCTTGAGTGACACCACGACCTGGAACAGCCAGTGAAGAAGGATCTCTAGGACCAGTATATTGCCTTTTGTCCTTGTGTGAACCTAGTCCACCCTTATTGTTTCCAACCTTACGAGACAAGGCTCTTCCATCAGAAAAATCCATAGAAACTCCAGATAATATATTTGGATCATGAAGTGTTCCTTTCCCAAAAACTGATTGCAACAGAGAAGATAAAGGTCTAGATACAACTTGTGTAGCAACAGAGGTTGTAACTTTCTTCTGTAAACTTTCTCCTTCAACGCTTTTCAGCTTGAGTTGAGCTTCTGCTGCCATTGTTTCCTTTGATAACTGAGATTTTTGACTAATACCAGCACTTTCCTTGATCACAATGCCTTTACGAACAGGCCTAGGAGCTTTTCCTTTCTTTAATTGACCAGACTTTAAAGCCTTGAAATGTTCTTCTTGTAAACTCTTTTCTTCAGCTTTAATCTCCTCAATTGTAACTCCTTCCTCATTCTCTTCAATAAACAACTTAGCAGCCAATTCTTCATCAGTCTGTGGATTAGAAAATAATAGCAAACTCTTGGTCTTTGAAGTACCTTGAGTATCAGTGTTTATCCCAACAAACTGTGATTTAGAGGACTTGCTAGTTTTCAGAGTTTGAAATTCTTCAGATTTGCCCTTTCCTTTACTACTTGCTCCTCCATCTCTAGCATTATCCTTTCTGATCAGAGTTTGAGATTGCTTGCATTTGTCTTTAGCAACTCTCTCCCCCTTTTTGACATCATCAGGCATAAGAATAGATGTGATTAACTCCAAGGAGGTAGCAATAGAATCAATCTTTAAGGACATATCATTCTGATTTTGTTCAACTTTGCTCAGCCTGTGAGACAAAGTTTCTTGATTCTGAGTAAGATATTGAAATTTATTCTTGTTGTCAAGTTTAATCATTTCAGCTCCTCTAACAACATCACCTCGAACATCAGAGATTGCCTTTTGACACAGATCAAACCTCGAGTTGAGAGTCTTCACTTGTACAACTGTAGCCTTAAGACAAGATAGAATCTCTGGATTTGTAATTGTTCTGGAGGTTCTCTTGACAAATTCAGCTGCTCTTGCAGGAGGAAAGATACAAGTGTCCTTGTACCAGTCATTTGAAAATTGTTCAAGGTGTTCTTCTTCAGCATCTGCTTGATTTGAAGGACCAGCAAAATCCTTAACCTTGGTATCAGTCTGGACTGGTAAACTCTGAGAAGAGCTTGACTCATTATTCCCTTCAGTTTCATCTCCAACCTCAGCTTCAACATGATGAGTGGATGGAGAAATTGGAATAGATGCATCAACAGTGTCAACAACATCCACTGCAACAGGTTGAGTAGTAGAGTCAACAATAGGCTGTACAACATCCTCTGCAGATTGCACAATAGTCTCAGAGTTTATCTCCTTAGGTTGTTGATCAATCTCATCTCCTCCTTCAACAGTCTGGTGAGCATCTGAGAGTAATTCTGTATGTGATGCTACAATTTCAGAAAGGACAACTGTAGGTTGATCAGCTGCACCAGTTGCTTCAGATTGAGGAAAAATTGATGAGATAGGATCAGAGAATGGCATGAATGAATCAAGAATATCATTCATTGGAGAAAAGCCATCTCTAGTATCCTGTTCTGCAGGCATTTTGTCCTTTGCAGGCATTTCAACCTCTGCAGGCATTTCAACCTCTGCAGGCATTGTATCTTTTTCAGCCTCAACAGTAGGTGTTTGTTGTGAAACTACCTCTGGAGCTTCAACATTGTCATCAACAGAATCAGAGATTACCAGTTTTCTTCTCTTAGCTAGAGGCACTTCATCTGAATCCTCTTTACTAGATTCTGCTACCACAAAGGATGACTGAGGTCTTTTTGCTTTTTGTTTCATTCTTCTAGTATAAACAGCTCCAGGAGATGTCTGTTTTGCTTTCATTTGTGTCTCTATTGTCTTCTTAACTCTTGCATGTCTTTCAGTGATTGCTGCGGACTTTACTCTACCTCTTTTTGCTTTAGGCTGTGGTTGTGGTTGAGATTTTGATGGTTCAGAGTTTGTTTGTGGAGTGTGTGAAGGTTGTTCTGTAATTGGAGATTGAGGGTTTTGGGTTGGAGCAGTGTTTGTGATTGGTGATGAAGGTTGTTGAGTAGGTGGTGATGTGGGTGGTTCAGTGTTTAGTGTTTGAGTACGATCAATGTTTAGTGGTTCTGGTTGTGGTTGGTCCCGAGGTTGGTTAAGAAAATTCTGCAAAGCAAGTGGCAGAACAAAGGCAGGTAGGTTTTCTTTACCAACATCCTTATTAGTCATATCAGAGAATATTCTCTTGTTGACTCTAAAAGGCTGAATTTCATCAGTTTCAGCAATCTCTAAACCAGATACACAAGCATTGAACAGCATTTGACAAAATCGAGCAAAATAAACTGTAGTAGACTCTGACAGTTTATCACCTAAATTCATCAGAACATATCTAACAAAATCAAAATTACTACCATAAAGTAGAGAATACCAGATTTGTAGACTGTCCATTGGAATAGCATCCCAGTTAGTGACCTTCTTCTGGAATGTCCTTGTAATGCAATCGAAGAAAAAAATCCATTCCTTCCTGAGATTAGGCCTCTTTACACTGCCAAGCTTGTCAAGAGATTCCATGTAACCTATCTCCTGTAGCATCTGTCTCAATTGAGGTTCAGCAACGTAAGTATAAGATGTGTGTGTATCAAACCCCATCGTATCTCTGACAGTTTGTGGAGTAATCACAAACTCTTGTTCTTCATAAGTGAAGATGATGTTAGGAGTCCCATTCTCTCCTCCATCCACATAGACCGAGTTTTGACAAAAAGTGGCAATTTGAGATGCAGAGAGAGTACCAGGTTCAACCAGAGCTTATCCAATCTCTGAGTCTCTCAAGAAATTCTGCATAAGATGAAATGCTTCTGGAACACGTTCATGATAGAGTGGAGCTTCATAGTTGTTAGGGACAAAACGTAGACCAAGAACAGTGAATGGTTTAGAAGCCATTGAATCAAGAAATTTTCAAGAAATCCCAAGGAAAAGTGTAAGTAGGAAAGGTGTTTGCGAAAATGCCCAAGTGAAAAGTGAGAGAACTGTGAGATGTAAAAAGTAAAACACAATCGTTTGTTACACAAAAGTAATTAGAGTTGTAATTAAAAATTAAAACTCAATCTTTTATGTATTCAAACACTCAACAGTTCCTAGATTAAGGTGTGAGTGGGACACAATAATGGGTGAGTGGGACACAGTAATGGGTGAGTGGGTCACGTGCTCGTATTTTTAAGAAGTGTATTTGCAAATATAACAATAAAATATTTGTTTTTAAAAAAAAATCAAATAACACTCTCTTAAATACCTGGAGCCATTAAAAACCAGAATACGAATCGTTTACCTGTAACCATTAAAAACCAGAATACGAAGCGTTGTAGTACTTCGTTACTTACCCATCTCTATTTAAAGCCTAGAGACTTGTTCAGACTTGTTCACTATCCCTTTAACCTTTCATTCTCTCCTGAAAATCAAAACCCCTTCACACAACACACCGTTAAACAATGTCAAACCTTACCATCAAGGAAAAGAATCTCCATCTCGTAGAAAACAGAGATATTTCAGTTATACTCGTGAAGAGTTTGATGCGTTTGACTGGGAAAGGCAGCTTGACACTCTGTGGCTGCAGATGGATGCTGGTCTTGAAGAAATCGAGAGAGAAAAGCCTGCAAGAGTGATCGACATCGATGCTGCTCTTCAAGCAACATTAACATGGCTTTCCTCTAAGGCATCCTCATCCAACACCACCAACCATTGTTAATGAATATGTCAGCAAAAATAAACTTTTCCCTTCAACTTCCACCCAAATAAAGTGGCAAAGATGGGATCTGGGATGTTTGCTAGCAATGGAGTGGTTTGGATTTCACTTTTTATTTTCCTGTTGAATAGATTAGCAGATAGAGAGAACAAAAAGATGTAATTGTTGCTTGTAATCTCTTTCTTATTATCAATGAAAAATCCTGTTTCTCTAATCTTATTCATTGTGTTCTGCAAATTTTATGTTTATGAATTGTTCTTCAAAGTATTAAATCAAAGAAGTGAATATGAAAACTAATTAAAGTAATCATGTCAGTAACAAATTCATCAACAACAACCACAATTAAATCAGGAACAGAACAATTAGGGATTACTTGTATCACCGCTGTATTCTCTTTCCTATTTCCAAGACACTTTAACACAATACACTTATTAACAGTTGTCAAAAGCCCTATTTACTCCAAAATTTTCAAATGAAAATTTACCTTAGAGTACGAACCACAAATCAACAGCGTTTGTCAATTCTCCAACTTTATCACTGAAACCCTTTCAAAAATTGCACAGTTGTGAAAATATGTGTGTGTGAAGCAGAGTTTACTAAATCAATTTTTAGAGCATCTAATTTTTCATAAAATCCATAAAGTAAATCAATAAACACTGGATGCACAAACTGTCATAGTAAACACTGACTGTATGATGAAAGCTAAACTCTGTAGTAATCAATCTATATACAGTTGAGATTTGAAGAAATGAAGAATTTGCCTAAGTACCTATTCGAGAAGTACATTTGTCTATTCGAGAAGTCTAGCATTCGAGAAGTCAGGGGTTCGATATCTCAGAAGACACTATTCGATATCTCTGAATACACTGTTCGATATCTCATTCGATATCTCAGAGATTCGATATGTCTATTACTCTATTCGAGAACTCAAGGAGTAAAAATTTTTTTTTTATTCTATTCATTCCAGTAATTAGAGGTTGGAGCCAGGCACCAAAAGTTCTAAAATTTTAGCCCTTATCATTTTGATAAGTTCCTGGGTCATCCTAGTATTTGACTAGTCACCAAAAATCAGAGAATTTTAGCACATATTATATACCAATAAGTTCCTGGGTCATCCTAGTCTCCAACATAATCTCAAAGGAGTATAGCAACCTATATACATTTTCTTTGGGGTATTGAAGTAAGCATTTTAATCTACCAGTGTATAACTAACAGAGTTTAGAGTTCATCAACATCAGTAGTTATTCATGAAAGGCAATGCACACAGTATTTATAGACTCAGAGTTTAGGACAAAATAAACTAAGAGATGCTATAAATATGAACCAGTATCATGCTGTGTTAATTTTCTGTACAATCTAAGATTAGATCACAATAACTCAGAAAGATTCATGATTAATTGCTGAGAATCATGCTGCATACATATTTCTTCATTGGTGTTTTCACTCAGACAAAAATCAACTCAGAGTTCACAGAGTTTATCAAACTTTTTAACAGTGTATGACATACAGGCATGCTGACAGAGTTTGATAGAAAAACATGTTAACAGAGTATGCATAACAGAGTTTAATCAACAGAGTTCACTTAGCACTTAACAAATCAAGGAAATATGAGCAACACATTACATAAGTAAAATTTGAATCTAACCAACATTCCTAGTCAGAACCAGAGACCATTCCTAGTTCATTGACCAGTCTTGTAAATGTAGCTTCACTCAATGGTTTGGTGAAAATATCTGCAAGCTGTTGTTCTGTAGACACAAAATGTAGTTCAATATTCCCTTCTTCCACATGTTCTCTGATGAAATGGTACCTTATGCTGATGTGCTTGGTCATTGAATGCTGTACTGGATTACATGTCATAGCAATAGCACTTTGATTATCACAGTAAATAGGAATCTTACTGTACCTTAATCCATAATCCAGCAATTGATTCTTCATCCACAAGATCTGTGCACAACAACTACCAGCTGCAATATACTCTGCTTCAGCTGTAGATGTAGAAATTGATTTCTATTTCTTGCTGTACCAAGAGACAAGTCTGTCACCAAGAAATTGACAACTTCCACTAGTGCTCTTTCTGTCTATCTTGCAGCCTGCAAAGTCTGCATCAGAATACCCAAGTAGCTTGAAATCTGATTCTCTGGGGTACCACAGACCTAATGATATGGTGCCCTTGAGATACTTGAAGATTCTTTTCACAGCTGTCAGATGTGGCTCTCTAGGATCTGCCTGAAACCTTGCACAAAGACAGGTTGCATACATGATGTCAGGCCTACTAGCTGTCAAGTAAAGAAAAGATCCTATCATGCCCCTGTAGTTTGTCATATCCACTGAAACTCCTGTGTCTTTGTCCAATTTAGTTGCTGTTGCCATGGGAGTTGATGCAGATGAACAATCAAGCATACCAAATTTCTTGAGAAGATTTCTGGTATATTTCGATTGATTAATGAAGATACCATCATCTGTTTGTTTCACCTATAGGCCTAGAAAATAACTAAGCTCTCCCATCATGCTCATTTGATACCTGGACCGCATGAGCTTGGCAAACTTCTTACAGAGTTTATCATTAGTAGACCCAAAGATAATGTCATCAACATATATCTGAACTAAAAGGAGGTCACTTCCTTGATTGAAATAAAACAGAGTTTTGTCAATTGTACCTCTGTTGAATCCACTTTCTAGAAGAAATTGAGCAAGTGTCTCATACCATGCTCTTGGTGCCTGCTTAAGTCCATATAGTGCCTTATCTAGCCTGTAGACATGGTCTGGATATTTTGGGCCCACAAATCCTGGTGGTTGTTCAATAAACACTTCTTCTTCAAGCTTCCCATTCAGAAAAGCACTTTTCACATCCATCTGGAACACTTTGAATTTCTTGTGAGAGGCATATGCTAGAAAAATTCTGATTGCCTCCAATCTTTCAACTGGAGCAAATGTTTCATCATAGTCTATTCCTTCTTGCTGTGAATAGCCTTTTGCTACCAGTCTAGCCTTGTTCCTTGTGATAACACCTTCACTGTCAGTCTTGTTTCTGAAAACCCATTTAGTACCAACAATAGATCTGTTCTTTGGCCGTGGTACAAGGGTCCAAACTTCATTCCTTTCAAATTCATTCAACTCTTCCTGCATTGCTGTTATCCAGTCAGCATCTTGAAGAGCTTCTTCCACTTTCTTTGGTTCATTCTTAGACAAGAATGCATGAAACAAACATTCACTTGCAGTGGCACTTCTTGTTTTCACTTTTGCATCTGGATCACCAATTATCAAATCAGGTGTATGTGATTTAGTCCATTTCCTAGCAGAAGGCAAATGACTTCTGTCAGCATGTGATCCTCCCCCTTGATCCATGCTCTCCTGATTATGTTGTGATCTTTCTTCATTTTCTGAGACTCCCCCTGAACTTGACTGCCCAGAGTCAGAGTTTGATCCAGATTTTTCAGTTGACTCAGTATCAGTGTTTGAGTCTTCATCTTGATCATGCTCCCCCTCAACTGGTTCTTGCCTTTGTTGTGGCTGAGAAGTTTTTCCAGTGTTTACCAGTAGAGGTTCAGAGTTTGTTTCAACAGAGTCTGTCAGAATTGTTTGATCAGAGTTTACTTCAACAGAGTTTAAATCTTCATTTTCAAAGTTCAGTTGATCATATTCATCTTTATCTTCCAGTCCAGTTATCTTCTTGTCATCAAAAGACACATGTATAGGTTCCATGATCACTTTAGTTCTCAGATTGTAAAATCTGAATGCCTTTGTTGACAGTGCATAGCCAACAAAAATTCCTTCATCTGCCTTTAGCTCAAACTTGGTCAACTGTTCAGGATGAGTCTTCAAAACAAAGCATTTGCACCCAAAAATATGAAAGTATTTCAGGTTAGGCTTCTTTTTCTTCACCATCTCATATGGTGTCTTTCCATGCTTATTGATCAGTGAAGCATTTTGAGTAAAACAAGCAGTTTGAACAGCTTCTGCCCAGAAATAAGTTGGCAATTTTGCTTCATCAAGCATAGTTCTGGCAGCTTCAATCAAGGTTCTATTTTTCCTTTCAACTATACCATTTTGTTGTGGTGTACCAGGTGCTGAAAATTCTTGCTTCACTCCATTTTCCTTGCAAAATTCTTCCTTTGTTGCATTTCTGAACTCAGTTTCATTATCACTTCTGATGATTCTGACTTTGTTACTTGATCCGTTGTCCAGAAGCTTCACATGCTCCATCAGAGTTAATGTAGTTTCATCCTTCTTTGCTTGAAAATACACCCAAGTGAATGTAGTGTATTCATCAACAATGACTAAAGCATATTTCTTCCTTGCTATAGACATAACATTTACTGGACCAAAGAGATCAACATGCAGAAGATGATAAGGATCAGTGATTGAAAATTCTGTCTTGCTCTTGAAAGATGACCCTTTGCTTGGCCTTTTGACATGAATCACATAGGCCATCAACATTTAACAGAGTCTATTAAGAGCTTGATTTCATAAATGTTGTTTTGCCTATGACCAACTAGAACAACCTTTCTTGTAGATTTGCTGATAACTTCACAATATTCAGGTTGAAAATCTACATGATATCCCTTGTCACAGATTTGACTCACAGATAACAAGTCATGCTTGAGTCCTGGGACATGAGCTACATTGTTGATGGTGACATTTCCAAGATTAATATTGCCATATCCCAATGTTCTTCCTACATTGCCATCACCATAGGAAAATTTTGGGCCAGCCTTCTCCTCATAGTCTGATAGCAGGGCTTTATTTCCAGTCATGTGTCCTGAACATCCACTGTCCACAACTAGGGTTGCCTCCTTGTTGCCCTGCAATCACAAGCAATTACTGAGGATTAGATTTAAGGATCCAGACTTGCTTGGATCCTTTGACATTCTTAACTTTGTTAGCTTTTGCAGCGGAATTAACATTATCAGAGTTTGAGCTAACAGTATCAGAGTTTACACTTGCAGTATTAACTTTAACCCATTTCAGATTGGGTTTCAGTTCATAGTAATTATGATAGATAGCATGATACTCTCTGCAAGTATAAATGGAATTCCAAGTGCTTCCACAGTGTGTGCATAAAGTCTGTGGCTTAGTTCTAGCAAAATCCTTCTTTACCTCAGACTTGGAAGGTAAAGAATTTATATTTTTGTTTTTCTTGCAGAAATTTGCAAGATGCTTAGTACTACCACAGTTATGACATGTCTTTCTTGGAGCATAACTAGCAAGCATTGGTTTATTTCCTGAAGTGATGCCTACTTTTCCATTTCTGTTCTTATTTGACACTCCCTGTTTCTTAACAGATCTTAACTCCTTCAGTTTATGTTTGAGTTGTTTATCTGTCATTGAACCAATATTAACCTGTTTAACACTAGTTTTTACTGGTTCACTTTTAATAGATTCTTTTTCATTTTCAGACAAAAATTTACTGGCTCCATGTACAAAATGAGGTCTGATTTTAACTTGATTTTGAAATCTTAGTTCATCTCCCTCATTATAACCTAGACCAACAGTGTCTGTTTGAAAAATCTGTTGAGTGTCCTTTCCAGAATTAGTCCAAGTCCTAATTTTCTTATTTGCTTCCTCCAACTCAGATTCTAGTTGTTTATATTTCTGAAGCAAATCCTTTTCTATAGAAACAACATCATCTCTCTCTTTCTGAACTTGTTGCATGTTTTCAAGTTTTTCTTCAACAATTTTATTTCTAACCTTAAGTTCAGAATTTTCAGCTTTTATCCTCTCATTCTCTAAAGTCTGATCCCTATAACTTATATGCAATGACTTAAGATAAATTCTTAATTGAGCAATGTCATCAATATTATAAGCATAGGTAGTTAGAGGTACCTGATTTTCAGAAGTTTCTGATTCAGTAGTTGGCATGAGAGCATAGTTCACTTCTTCATCAGAATCTAAAGTGTCTACCCAATCTCCGCCTTTAGTGTAGAGTACCTTTCCAGTTTTACCCTTCTTGCACTCAGGAGCATAGTGACCCATCTCCTT
The DNA here is from genome assembly GCA_036435485.1 of Saposhnikovia divaricata. Lineage (NCBI taxonomy): Eukaryota > Viridiplantae > Streptophyta > Magnoliopsida > Apiales > Apiaceae > Saposhnikovia > Saposhnikovia divaricata. The sequence continues at coordinate 126,489,394 of CM071594.1, read as the reverse complement.
ACACTTGTAGCATTGAATTTCAGACTTATCCTTCTTCCCCATTGAATCTCTCTTATCAGACTTCCTGAAGCTTTTTCTGTCTTCATTTGAGTCTCTAGAAAACCTTTTCCCTTTCTTGAAATTCTTGAAACTCATTTTCTTGAAGGTCTTCACAATTAACACAGCCATTTTCCTCATTTCTTCTTCATCCTCCTCAGAGTCAAATGATTCAGAAGAGTTTGAATCACAATCAGAGTTTGATGATTCACTTTCTGAGTGTATGACCAAAGCTTTTCCCTTCATTTTCCTTCTTGATGCCTCTTTCTTCTGAGGCTTCTCTTCAACCTTAAGAGCAACAGACTTTGCCTTCCTGCTTGATCTCATGTTTCTCTGCTCCATTTCCAATTCATGAGTTTTGAGCAGCCCATAGATTTCATCAATCTCTGTTTCAGCAAGATCATAGTTGTCTCTAATAGTGGTTGTTTTCACATCCCACTTTTCAGGTAGAGAAAGAAGAAACTTGAGATTTGAGTCTTCTAGATCATACTCTTTGTTGACCAATGACAGATCATTAAGCAATTTACAGAATCTATCAAATGTTTCTGTCATGGTTTCTTCAGGTTTAGCCTCAAAATGCTCATACTCTTGTGTGAGTATGTTTCTCCTATTCTTCTTAATAGCAGCAGTTCCTTGACATTTGACTTCAAGAGCATCCCATATCTCTTTTGCAGTGGTGCAGTTAATCACTTTGTTAGACATAACATTGTCTAAAGCACTATGCAATAAATGCCTAACCTTTGCATCCTTAGCAATTGATGATAGATCTTCAGGAGTCATGTCCTTCTTTTCCTTTGGAACTATTTTAGCTTCTTCACCAGCAGCTGCAACAGATAGCTTTGTAGGATTGTGAGGGCCTTCATAAATCTGTCAAGATATTCTGGATCAGTAGCCTCCAGAAACATAGTCATCTTGACCTTCCACATGGCATACTCTAATGGCCTGAGAATAGGAACCCTGATTGGTTCACAACGACTCACAGTAGTAGGAGCCTTTTCAGAAATAGTAGGTGTTGGTGGAGGAATTGCTGACATGATTATTGTTGTGTTTGGATCTTAACCTGTAATAAAGTAACAGATTGGCTCTGATACCACTTGTTAGGCCGAATACACAATTAATAATCAAATTTGTATGAGGGTTTAACAAGTAAGACGATTATGCACTTTAAAAACTTCTGGTATTAAGAACCCTCTTCGTGATGTAAATTATCACAAAGAGCTGCTAGGTTACAAAAAAGATAATTCGATGCACGATACCCTTCTAGGGTTAACATAACTGTATTTATAAAATATACAGCTGCTATACAATCGATAATTGATACTCCTATAAATTAGCTATACAATTGATATCAATTACGATTGCTACTCGTCTCCTTAGTCAACTCGATCTGTAATAACCCTAACTTTAGAAAGGCTACAGTGCCCAAATGAATAGTGATCTTGAGGAATCCATGGAAATGGTGTGTAGGTACTCTATATTAGGGATGGAAAATGAGTAAACAGAAACCATATTAGTGTTGTACCTTAAAAATAAGTGACTCGAAATGACGATGGATTTTAGAAATTCCTGAATTTTGATTTCGAGGATTTTGAACTCGAACGAACTTCTATATCTTGGATATCAAGGAGTATAGAAATACTAAAAGAATTATATATTGAGGAATTAGTGAATTTAGGTTAAACCAGGGGATTATTAAGTTAAAAGAATACCAAAGGAAATTGGATTTGTAAATGATTTCGAAAACCACGGAGATAATGAGGTATATTCGAAACGAACCACAATTAGGCGAGTATGAAAACCAAGTAACCAAGGTTAGTAAATAATAAGGATATTTACCACATTAATATTTACCAAGGTTATTAGTAATTACTTTAGGTTAATAACCAAGCTTGCTAACTACTCCACAATGACATCACTAATGACATCATTATCCACTAACATAATTTAAGGGATAGATTAGTCATTTAATCATGTAAAAAATCCTCATGCTTCCACCACACTCTAGAATGATAAAGATTAAGATGAGATAAGAACCAAACAAGAGAAAAATCTCTCCCCTTTTTCCATCTTTCCATTCGGCTCTTTTCAAGAAAAAGAAAAAAAAAAAATTCAAAACCAAAACCCTAGCTCTTTTCAATAACAAATCAAGAGGAAATTAATGGAGCATCTTGAAGGTTAGAAAGGATCACTCACCAAGTTTCATAGCAAGCAAGCATCATTTAGTAAGGTATTTCAATCATCAAAGTTACTAGATTAATGGTAATGAATAGTGTTTTCCAAGAACTAACCTTGTTTTTATGGATTCTTTAGTTAATCCAAGCTAGTGTAAGGTTGTTTAAGGGTTACCAAGGCTTGTTAAGTGTTGTCAAAGCTTCAAGAAGGTATAACTACTCTTGCCCTCTTTGTATTTATGGTGGAAATTGAGTGGATTAGTAGTTTAGTGATGTAAATGTAAAGTTTATGATGATTATGTGTTATAAATGGTTGGTTTTGATGTGGAAATTGTGTGTTGTGGACTTGTAACCATGGCTGGTAATGAAGACCACATGGTGTAGGTGATGATTATGGTGTTTGATAATTGATTTGGAGGAGTTGGATTTTGGAAAGTACGAAAATATAGACGTTATAATGCCCGATTTTCGTTAGGAAGAAATCTGCCCTGTTTTGTGACCCCTGCATCCGTACGATTACCTACTGCCTAGGTTACCAATTGACCATTTAATGATAGAGCTTAGTTCATAGATCGTTTTGATATAAGGTACGTTAAAATCTGATGAACGGTTTAGGAGAAAAGTCAGTTTTAGTGAAAGACGTTCGGAAACCGAGAAAATGTAATTGTGTTAACTTTGAGGCTATAACTACCATACTTAAACATTTTTAAAAATTATGAAACTTTGGGATAAGGTAGTAAGGTAGTCAAAGAGTTGTTACCAGTTGACCTTGTGATAAAATTCGAAATCCATATTTTCTGAGAATTTTTACAGTTAAGTGTGATCGTTAGGGGAAATAGTAAAAACCCCTGAAACTTCGACTAAGGTTTTAAATGGCTAAGTTCTTGAACCTTTGGGGTAATAGGAATACGTTAAACATATATTAAAGTTTCAAAATGTAATGTTATACAAGAGTGTAGTGAGTAAGAGATGTGGTTCTAACGACGGTCCTTTTGTGTTTATAGAAACTCCGGAAGAGGGACGAGCCATACCGTCAGGATATCGAAACCGAGGCAAGATCTTTTCTATCCCTACTTGGAAAACTATTTATCTTCAAAGAAACTTGATTTCATGGAATATATATGTGATGCTATTATTACTATATTGTGAAGAAATTGTCTTCCTTGAGTATTGATATCGAAAAGAAAGGTATACGAAGATGTATATGAATATGGATACGAATATGAATAAGAGTATGAGATGGATATGTATAGAGATGATTATGCATGAATTGAACATGCCTATGATTAAGAGAATAAGAGAGAATGGTATCAGTTGTTATCGAGGGTTATATGGTTATAATATTATATTAAAAATGTTCTTTTTGAGTATCCGTGGTTTAATAAACATTATTTGATTATCATGCATTACTCTTAAAATAGATGGAATATTTTACGAATATAAAAGTATATTTGATTTCTGCATTTGAAAGAGAGGTCTGAATCATAATCAAAGCTTTATGATATATATATATTTTTGTTAGGCCGAATACACAAATAATAATCAACTTTGTATGAGAGATTAACAAGTAAAAGCGTTTATGCACTTAAAAAACTTCTGGTATTTCAAACCCTCTTCGTGATGTAAAATATCACAAAGAGCTGCTAGGTTACAATAATGATAATTCGTTATCGATACCCTTCTAGGGTTAACCTATCTGTATTTATATAACATACAGCTACGATACAATCTCTAATTGATATTCCTAATAATCAGCTATACAATGATATCAATTACAGATTGTCACACGTCTCCTATGTCAACTCGATCTCTTTGATAGCTATCCAATCTTCAAAGATATCGCTTCCATAATTAATCTTTAATCACTGTTGAACAGTAGACGCGCTTCCTCCAGACAGAGTTTAACAAACTCCGTCGAGCTTCCAACTGTCAGAGTTTACACAAACTCTGACTACTTCCAGCTAAACTCTGATAACTCCCTGTAACACTTAAACACTGATCAAAACACATCAATTATATTTAACAATCTCCCCCAACTTGTTCATTATCAAAAATGTACAAGTTAATAACAATAATTGATGATGTCAAAACAAATGATAAATACAGTGTTTATACAGATTCAGAGTTTAAGCTTGAAGACTATAGAGAATAAGAAAATTCTTACAGAACTTTAATCTCTAATCATTTCAAGATCTGGCATGGTTCTGAGATAATCAATCAGCAATCTTCTTTCTGCATTTTCAAGTTCAGTCTTCATTGCTTCTTTGATTTCTCTGAGTTGAGGATCACTTTCATCTGTTTGGTAAATAGCAGCCCTAAGATCATAAATCTTGTTTCTTCTCATTTCATTACCCAGTCTGATAAATCTGTCTTTTTCTGCCTGAGTATTGAATTCAAGTACTGTGATTCCCAAATCAGTTTTTAATTTTGCAGTACCTTTCTTCATTTCAATGAGATTGCCTTGATAATCCCTGTACTTAGGAATGTATCTGCTATTGTATTTCTGTCCTCTAATAGCCAGATTCTGAGTCATCTTCTGTCTTAGTACATGAGCAACAGATTGAGTCCTTCGACTATTCACCTTGAGAAGATATAGAACATACTCTAGTTCTTCCCAATATTTCAAGATGATATCATTCTCACCAACTTTGAATACTGTCCCATCAGCCATGAAGTAAAGAAGAAAATCTTTATCTAAACTCTTCTGATAAACCAACTGCACTGATTCCAGTCTATCCAGACTCTCTTGAGGTACACCACGACCTGGAACAGCCAGTGAAGAAGGATCTCTAGGACCAGTATATTGCCTCCTGTCTCTATGTGAGCCTAATCCAGCTTTATTATTTCCAATCTTACCAGATAAAGCTCTTCCATCAGAAATATTCATTGAGACTCCAGATAACTCATTTGGATCAGAAATTGTTCCTTTGCCAAAAACAGATTTCAACTGAGAAGATAGAGGTTTAAACACAACTTGTGTAGCAACAGAGGTTGTATCTTTCTTCTTTGAATCTTCTCCTTCCATAACAATACCTTTCAGCTTGTGTTTAGCTTCAGCTTCTGTTGATTTCTTAGATAAATGTGATCTTTGATCAGCATCAACATTTTCCTTGATTACAACGCCTTTAAGAACAGGCCTAGGAGCTTTTTCTTTTTGTACTTTGTCAGACTTTAAAGCTTTAAGATGTTCTTCATGTAAACTCTTTTCCTCAGCTTCAATGTCTTCAATCGTTACTCCTTCCTCATTCTCTTCAATGAATAACTTAGCAGCCAACTCTTCATCAGTTTGTGGATTTGAAGATAACAGTAAACTCTTGGTCCTTGAAGTTCCTTGAGTATCAGTATTTCTTCCAACAGACTGTGATTTGGATGACTTACTAGTTCTCAGAGTTTGAACCTCCTCAGCCTTTTTCTCTCCTTTGTCTTTGTTACCTGCCCCTCCATCTCCAGAACTATCCCTTCTAACAACTCTCTCCCCCTTTTTGACATCATCAGGCATAAGGATAGAAGTAATTAACTCCAGAGAGGTAGCAATAGAATCAATTTTAGCAGATAAATCAGACTGATTCTCTTCAACTTTACTCAATCTGGCAAGGATATTGTCTTGAGCTTTAGAGAATTTTGTAGTCACTAGTTTGGAATGTGTTTCCATCTTCATCTCTCTAGCTACAACCTCATTTCTCAAAGAAGTGATTGCCAAATTAGTATCATCAAATCGTCTATCCAGAGTTTTAACTTGAACTATAGTTGCTTTCAAGCAAGAAAGAATCTCTGGATTAGAGATAGTATCAGCACTTTGCTTAACAAACGTAGCTGCTCTTCTTGATGGAAAAATACAATCTTCTTTGTACCATTCAGCAGCATTCTTGGCAAATTGTGCTCTTTCAACTTCATGAGAAGAACAAGGTTGAGAAAAAGGTGTATGTTTATCATCAGTTTGTACTGGTGCACTCAGAGAAGTATCAGAGTTTGCACTACTGTCACCTTCAGCTTCAACACTTGTAGCTTTAACTGGTTCATCTTCAGCCATAGATTTAGCAATATCTTCTGTAGGCTTTTGAGGATTTTCTTCATGTTGCTCAGGCTCAGCAACAGGCATTGACTGAGAAGTTACTTTGGTTGCCTGATCAATTTCTTCACCTTCTTCAACAGTGTGGTGAGCATCAGATATTATCTCAGTATGAGATGCCACAACTTCAGAAGGTACAGATGTAAGTTGATCAACTACACCAACATTAGAGATAGGATCAGAAAATGGCAATAACACTTTTCTTCGTTTTGCTAGAGGTACATTATCTGAATCCTCTTCGCTAGTTGGTGGAGTTCGTTCTACCACTGAGAGTGACTTAGATATGTTTGCCCGAGCTTTCATTCTTTTCCCCCTTCTAGTGTAAACAGCTTCAGGAGATTTCCGTTTTGATTTTCTTTGTGTCTCTACTTCCTGCTTTAGACTTGCACGTAGTTTAGTAACTGCCTTCTTAGCTCTTTGCATTTTAGACTGTGATGCTGGTGGAGATTGTGACGAATCAGAGTTTGTGTTTGAAGTGGGTGAAGGTTGCTTTGCAGGTGAGTCAGTGTTTGGTTCTAGTTGAGGTTCATCTTGTTGTGGTGCATCGTGTTGTGGTTCCTGTTGGTCTTGTTGTGGTTCTTGTGGTTGATTTAGAAAATTTCGTAAAGCAAGAGGCATGATAAACTCAGGAAGATTTTCTTTACCAACATCCTTGTTAGTCATATCAGAGAATATGCGTTTATTGACTCTAAAAGGATCAACTGTATCAGTTTCATCAATGTCAAGACCAGGTACACATGCATTGAACAACATTTGACAGAAACGAGCATAATAAACAGTGGTAGTCTCTGACAATTTATCACCTAAATTCATCAAAACATATCTACCAAAATCAAAATTAATACCATAGAGCAAAGAATACCCGATATGGAGACTATCCATTGGAATGGCATCCCAGTTTGTGACTTTCTTCTGGAATGTTCTTGTTATGCAATCAAAGAAGAAATTCCATTCTTTTCTAAGATTTGGTCTTTTTATACTGCCGAGCTTGTCAAGAGATTCCATGTAACCTATCTCTTGTAGCATATCTCTCAGATAACTTTCATTAACCAGAGCATAAGAAGTATGTGTGTCAAAACCCATCGTATCTCGTACAGTCTGTGGAGTAATCACATGGTCTTGATCGTCATAGGTGAAGATAATGGTAGGAGTTCCACTTTCTCCTCCATCCACATAAACTGAGTTCTGCCAGAATGAAGCAATTTGAGACGCAGAAAGAATAGCAGGTCCAGTCAGAGCTTGTCCAATCTCTGAATCCCTCAAAAAGTTCTGCATGAGATGAAACGATTCTGGAACGCGTTCATGATAGAGTGGAGCTTCATAGTTATTAGGAACAAACCGTAAGCCAAGAGCAGTGAATGCTTTAGATGCCATTGAGTTAAGAATTCCCAAGAATTTCCAAACGATATGAATGTAGAAAAGGTGTTTGCGTGAGTGCCCAAGAGAAAAATAAGAAAACTGTGAGAGTAAGAATAAAACACACTTGTTTGGACACAAAAGTGATTAAATTAATAAAAACTCAATCTCTTATGTAACAAACACTCAAACAGTTCCTTGATTAATGTGTAGTGGGACACGATAATAGGTAAGTGGGACACATTAAAGACGAGTGGGTCATGTGCGCCTATTTTTAAAAAGAGTATATTAAAATTAAAACATTAAAATATTTGATTTTAACAAAAATCAAATAATACTCTTTTAAAAATATCTGGACCCAAGTAAAATCAGAATTTGAAACGTTTACCTGTTGCCTTTAATAACCAGAATACGAAGCGATTAAGGACTTCGTTCTTACCCATCTCTATTTAAGGCCTAGAGACTTGATCAGATTATTTCATTAAACCTTTAACCTTTCAGTCTCCCCTGTAAAATCACAAACCTTTCAAACCAAATACTCTTGAAAAACAATGGCTAACCTTACCATCAAAGAGAAAAACCTTCATCTTGTCGAAAATAGAGACATCTTCAGCTATACTCGTGAAGAGTTTGAAGCGTTTGAGTGGGAAAGGCAGCTTGAGACGCTGTGGCTGCAAATGGATGCTGGTCTGGAAGAGCTCGAGAGAGAGAAACCTGCAAGGGTGATCAACATCGATGCTGCCCTCCAAGCAACATTGGCATGGCTCTCCTCGAAGGCATCCTCATCCACCACCACCAACCATTGTTAATGAATATGTCAGCAAAAATAACCTTATCCCTTCAACTTCCACCCAAATAAAGTGGCAAAGATGGGATCTGGGAGTTTTTGCTAACAATGGAGTGGTGTGGACGGACCTTTTACTTTCCTGGTGAATAGATTAGCAGATAGAGAGAACAAAAATATGTAATATTTGCTTGTAATCTCTTTCTTATTATCAATGAAAATTTTGCTTTTCTAATCATATTCATTGTTTTCTGCAACTGTTATTTGAGTGATATGAACTGTTCTTCAAGAAAATGCATCAAGAAAAGAATATGAAAACTAATTAAAGTAATCATATAAAGAACACATTCATCAACTATCCACTGAAACAGTTGTCAAAAACCCTACTTTCTCCAAGACTTTCAAATTGTCCAAGTGAAAATTTACCTTAGAGTACAAATCACGAATCAACAGCGTTTGTCAATTCTCCAACTTTATCATCGAAACCCTTTCATAAATCGCACAGTTGTGAATATGTGTGTGTGTGAAGCAGAGTTTACTAAGTCAATCTTTAGAGCATCTAATTTTTCATAAAATCCATAAAGTAAATCAATAAACACTGGATGCACAAACTGTCATAGTAAACACTGACTGTTTGATGAAAGCTAAACTCTGAAGTATTCGAACTTTATACAGTAATTTTTATTTTATACCCTCTTTATATACACATTTTTTTTCATTTTTTTTCATTTTCATATTTTTTTTTTTTTTTTTTTTTTTTTTTTTATTCCAGTAATCAGAGGTTGGAACCAGTCACCAAAAATTCAAAAATTTTAGCCCTTATCATTTTGATAAGTTCCTGGGTCATCCCAGTATTTAACTAGTCACCAAAAATCAGAGAATTTTAGCACATATTTTATACCAATAGGTTCCTGGGTCATCCTAGTATCCAACATAATCTCAAAGGAGTATAACAACCTATATACACTTTCTTTGGGGTATTGCAGTAAACATTTTATTTTATCAGAGTATAACTAACAGAGTTTAGAGTTCATCAACATCAGTAGTTCTTCATGAAAGGTAATGCACACAGTATTTATAGACTCAGAGTTTAGGACAGAATAAACTAAGAGATGCTATAAATATGAGCCAGTATCATGCTGTGTTAACTTTCTGCACAATCTAAGATTAGATCTCAATAACTCAGAAAGATTCATGATTAATTGCTGAGAATCATGCTTCATACATATTTCTTCATTGGTGTTTTCATTCAGACAAAAATCAACTCAAAGTTCACAGAGTTTATCAAACTTATTAACAGTGTATAACATATGTACATTCGATATCTCAAAGACTCAATATGCCAAAATAACACTATTCGATATCTCAAGGATTCGATATGTCAAAATAACACTATTCGATATCTCAAGGATTCGCAGAGAAAAGAGCTATTCGAGAAGTGATTCGATGTGTCAAGATAACACTATTCGAGAACTTAGAGTTATCGATCAAGGCAACTCCAGTTCTCGAATCACTCACTTAGTCACTTCTCGAATACATTCTTGAGGACAAAATATGACAGAGTTTAACAGAGTATGCATAACAGAGTTTAATCAGCAGAGTTCACTTAGTATTTAACCAATCAGGAAATATGATTAATACATCACATAAGTAAAGTTTGAATCTAACCAACATTTCTAGTCAGAACCAGAGATCATTCCTAGTTCATTAACCAGCCTTGTAAATGTAACTTCACTCAATGGTTTAGTGAAGATATCTGCAAGCTGTTGTTCTGTAGAGACAAAATGTAGTTCAATATTTCCTTCTTCCACATGTTCTCTGATGAAGTGGTACCTTATGCTGATGTGCTTGGTCATTGAATGCTGTACTGGATTACCTGTCATAGCAATAGCACTTTGGTTATCACAGTAAATAGGTATATTACTGTACCTCAATCCATAATCCAGCAATTGATTCTTCATCCATAAAATCTGTGCACAACAGCTACCAGCTGCAATATACTCTGCTTCAGCTGTAGATGTGGAGATTGATTTCTGTTTCTTGCTGTACCAGGAAACAAGTCTGTCACCAAGAAATTGACAACTTCCACTAGTGCTCTTTCTGTCTACCTTACAGCCTGCAAAGTCAGCATCGGAATACCCAAGTAGCTTAAAATCTGATTCTCTGGGGTACCACAGACCTAATGATATGGTGCCCTTGAGATACTTGAAGATTCTTTTCACAGCTGTCAGATGTGGCTCTCTAGGATCTGCCTGAAACCTTGCACAAAGACAGGTTGCATACATGATGTCAGGCCTACTAGCTGTCAAGTATAGAAGAGATCCTATCATGCCCCTGAAGTTTGTCATATCCACTGAAACTCCTGTGTCTTTGTCCAGTTTAGTTGCTGTTGCCATGGGAGTTGATGCAGATGAACAGTCAAGCATACCAAATTTCTTGAGAAGATTTCTGGTGTATTTTTCTTGATTAATGAAAATTCCATCTTCTGTTTGTTTCACCTGTAGGCCTAGAAAGTAACTAAGCTCTCCCATCATGCTCATTTGATATCTGGATTGCATGAGCTTGGCAAACTTCTTACAGAGTTTATCATTAGTAGACCCAAAGATGATGTCATCAACATAAATTTGAACTAAAAGGAGGTCACTTCCTTGGTTGAAATAAAACAGAGTTTTGTCAATTGTACCTCTGTTGAATCCACTTTCGAGAAGAAACTGAGCAAGTGTCTCATACCATGCTCTTGGTGCCTGCTTAAGTCCATATAGTGCCTTATCTAGTCTGTAGACATAATCTGGATATTTGGGGTCCACAAATCCTGGTGGTTGTTCAACAAACACTTCTTCTTCAAGCTTTCCATTCAGAAAAGCACTTTTCACATCCATCTGGAACACTTTGAATTTCTTGTGAGAGGCATATGCTAGAAAAATTCTGATTGCCTCCAATCTTGCTACTGGAGCAAATGTTTCATCATAATCTATTCCTTCTTGCTGTGAATAACCTTTTGCTACCAGTCTAACCTTGTTCCTTGTGATAACACCTTCACTGTCAGTCTTGTTTCTGAAAACCCATTTAGTACCAACAATAGATCTGTTCTTTGGTCTTGGTACAAGGGTCCAAACTTCATTTCTTTCAAATTCATTTAACTCTTCCTGCATTGCTGTTATCCAGTCTGCATCTTGAAGAGCTTCTTCCACTTTCTTTGGTTCATTTTTAGACAAGAATGCATGAAATAGACATTCACTTGCAGTAGCACTTCTTGTCTTTACTTTTGCATCTGGATCACCAATTATCAAATCAGGTGTATGTGATTTAGTCCATTTCCTAGCAGAAGGCAAATGACTTCTATCAGCATGTGATCCTCCCCCTTGATCCATGCTCTCCTGATTCTGTTGTGATCTATTTTCGTTTTCTGAGACTCCCCCTGAACTTGACTGTCCAGAGTCAGAATTTGAATTTTCAGAGTTTGAAGCATCAGAGTTTGATCCAGATTTTTCAGTTGACTCAGTATCAGTGTTTGAGTCTTCATCTTGATTATGCTCCCCCTCAACTGATTCTCCTCTTTGTTGTGACTGAGAAGTTTCTCCAGAATTTATCAGTAGAGGTTCAGAGTTTGTTTCAACAGAGTCTGTCAGAATTGTTTCATCAGAGTTTCCTTCATCAGAGTTTAAAACTTCATTTTCAAAGTTCAGTTGATCATATTCGTCTTTGTCTTCAAGTCCAGTTATCTTCTTATCATCAAAAGAAACATGTATTGATTCCATGATCACTTTAGTTCTCAGATTGTAAACTCTGAATGCCTTTGTTGATAGTGGATAGCCAACAAAAATTCCTTCATCTGCCTTTAACTCAAACTTGGTCAACTGTTCTGGATGAGTCTTCAAAACGAAACATTTGCACCCGAAAATATGAAAGTATTTCAGGTTAGGCTTCTTTTTCTTCACCATCTCATATGGTGTCTTTCCATGCTTATTGATCAGTGTTGCATTTTGAGTAAAACAAGCAGTTTGAACAGCTTCTGCCCAGAAATAAGTTGGCAATTTTGCTTCATCAAGCATAGTTCTGGCAGCTTCAATTAATGTTCTATTTTTCCTCTCAACTACACCATTTTGTTGTGGTGTACCAGGTGCTGAAAATTCTTGTTTCACTCCATTGTCCTTGCAGAATTCTTCCATTGTTGCATTTCTGAACTCAGTTCCATTATCACTTCTGATGATTCTCACTTTGTTGCTTGATCCTTTGTCCAGAAGCTTCACATGCTCCATCAGAGTTGATGCTGTTTCATCCTTCTTTGCTAGAAAATACACCCAGGTGAATCTAGTGTATTCATCAACAATGACTAAAGCATATTTCTTCCTTGCAATAGACATAACATTTACTGGACCAAATAGATCAACATGAAGAAGATGATGAGGATCAGTGATAGAAGATTCTGTTTTGCTCTTGAAAGATGACTTCCTTTGTTTAGCCTTCTGACATGAGTCACATAGGCCATCAATATTTAACAGGGTCTTTGGGAGTCCTCTTACAAGATCCTTTCTGATCAATTCATTGATGTTGTTCAAGTTCAAATGTGAGAGTTTCTTGTGCCACTTCCAACTCTCTTCATTAGACATTCTTGTAGACAGGCAAACAGCTTTTCCAACAGAGTCTATCAAAAGCTTGATTTCATAAATGTTGTTTTGCCTGTGACCAACTAGAACAACCTTCCCTGTAGATTTGCTGATTACTTCACAGTATTCAGGTTGAAAATCTACATGATATCCCTTGTCACAGATTTGACTCACAGATAGCAGGTCATGCTTGAGTCCTGGGACATGAGCTACATTGTTGATGATGACATTTCCAAGATTGATATTGCCATATCCCAATGTTCTTCCTATATTGCCATCACCATAGGAAACTTTTGGGCCAGCCTTCTCCTCATATTCTGATAGCAGGGCTTTATTTCCAGTCATGTGTCCTGAACATCCACTGTCCACGACTAGGGTTGCCTCCCTGTTACCCTGCAATCACAAACAATTACTGAGGATTAGTTTTAAGGATCCAGACTTGCTTGGATCCTTTGGCATTCTTAACTTTGTTAGCTTTTGCAGCGGAATTAACATTATCAGAGTTTGAGCTAACAGTATCAGTGTTTGCACTTGCAGTATCAACTTTAACCCATTTTAGATTGGGTTTCAGTTCATAGTAATTATGATAGATAGCATGATATTTTCTGCAAGTATAGATGGAATGCCAAGTGCTTCCACAGTGTGTGCATAGAGTCTGTGGCTTAGTTCTAGCAGAATCCTTCTTTACCTCAGACTTTGTAGGTAAAGAATTTATATTTTTATTTTTCTTGCAGAAATTTGCAAGATGCTTAGTACTACCACAGTTATGACATGTCTTTCTTGGAGCATAACTAGCAAGCATTGGTTTATTTCCTGAAGTAATGCCTACTTTTCCATTTCTGTTCTTGTTTGACACTTTCTTTTTCTCAACAGATTTTAACTCCTTCAATTTATGTTTGAGTTGTTTATCTGTCATTGAACCAATGTTAACCTGATTAACACTAGTTTTTACTGGTTTACTATTGACAGCTTCTTTTTCATTCTCAGACAAAAATTTACTGGTTCCATGAACAAATTTAGTTCTGACTTTAACTTGATTTTGAAATCTAAGTTCGTCTTCCTCATTATAACCTAGACCAACAGTGTCTGTTTGAAAAATCTGTTGAGTGTCCTTTCCAGAATTAGTCCAAGTCCTAATTTTCTTATTTGCTTCCTCCAACTCAGATTCTAGTTGTTTATATTTCTGAAGCAAAATCTGTTCTTTGCAAACAGCATCATCTCTCTCTTTCTGAACTTGTTGCATGTTTTCAAGTTTCTCTTCAACAAGTTTATTTCTCTCTTTAAGTTCAGAATTTTCAGCTTTTATCCTCTCATTTTCTAAAGTCTGATCCCTATAACTTATATGCAATGACTTAAGAAAGATTCTTAATTGAGCAATGTCATCAATATTATAAGCATAGGTAGTTGGAGGTACCTGATTTTCAGAGGATTCTGATTCAGTAGTAGCCATGAGAGCATAGTTCACTTCTTCATCAGAATCTGAAGTATCTGCCCAATCTCTGCCTTTAGTGTAGAGTACCTTTCCAGTTTTACCCTTCTTGCACTCAGGAGCATAGTGACCCATCTCCTTACACTTGTAGCATTGAATTTCAGACTTATCCTTCTTCCCTTTAGAGTCTCTCTTATCAGACTTCCTGTAGCTTTTCCTGTCTTCATTTGAATCCCTAGAAAACCTTTTTCCTTTCTTGAAATTCTTGAAGCCCATTTTCTTGAAAGTTTTCACCATCAGCACAGCCATTTTTCTCATCTCTTCTTCATCATCCTCAGAGTCAGATGATTCAGAAGAGTTTGAATCATAATCTGAGTTTGGTGAATCACTTTCTGAGTGTATGACCAAAGCTTTTCCCTTCATTTTCCTTCTTGATGCCTCTTTCTTCTGAGGCTTCTCTTCAACATTAAGAGCAACTGACTTTCCTTTTCTACTTAATCTCCTGTTTCTCTGCTCCATTTCCAATTCATAAGTTTTGAGCAGTCCATAAATTTCATCAATCTCTGTTTCAGCAAGATCATAGTTATCTCTAATAGTGGTTGTTTTCACATCCCACTTTTCAGGTAGAGAAAGAAGAAACTTGAGATTCGAGTCTTCTAGATCATACTCTTTGTTGACCAATGACAGATCATTAATCAGTTTACAGAATCTATCAAATGTTTCTGTCATGGTCTCTTCAGGTTTAGCCTCAAAATGCTCATACTCTTGTGTGAGTATGTTTCTCCTATTCTTCTTAATAGCTGCAGTTCCTTGACACCTGACTTCAAGTGCATCCCATATCTCTTTTGCAGTGGTGCAGTTAATGACTTTGTTAGACATGACATTGTCTAAGGCACTATGAAGTAAATGCCTAACTTTTGCATCCTTAGCAATTGATGATAGATCTTCAGGAGTCATGTCCTTCTTTTCCTTTGGAACCATTTTTGCTGCTTCACCAGCAACTGCAACAGATAGCTTTGTAGGATTGTGAGGACCTTCATAAATCCTGTCAAGATATTCTGGATCTGTAGCCTCCAGAAACATAGTCATCTTGACCTTCCACGTAGCATACTCTAATGGCCTCAGAATAGGAACCCTGATTGGTTCATAACGACTCACAATAGTAGGAGCCTTTTCAGAAACAGTAGGTGTTGGTGGAGGAATTTCTGACATGATTATTGTTGTGTTTGGATCTTAACCTGTAATAAAGTAACAGATTGGCTCTGATACCACTTGTTAGGCCGAATACACAAATAATAATCAACTTTGTATGAGAGATTAACAAGTAAAAGCGTTTATGCACTTAAAAAACTTCTGGTATTTCAAACCCTCTTCGTGATGTAAAATATCACAAAGAGCTGCTAGGTTACAATAATGATAATTCGTTATCGATACCCTTCTAGGGTTAACCTATCTGTATTTATATAACATACAGCTACGATACAATCTCTAATTGATATTCCTAATAATCAGCTATACAATGATATCAATTACAGATTGTCACACGTCTCCTATGTCAACTCGATCTCTTTGATAGCTATCCAATCTTCAAAGATATCGCTTCCATAATTAATCTTTAATCACTGTTGAACAGTAGACGCGCTTCCTCCAGACAGAGTTTAACAAACTCCGTCGAGCTTCCAACTGTCAGAGTTTACACAAACTCTGACTACTTCCAGCTAAACTCTGATAACTCCCTGTAACACTTAAACACTGATCAAAACACATCAATTATATTTAACAATTTTATAGAAGTAATGTGCGAGAATGGAAATGATATGAGAGAATGATATGTGGAAATGAAAGTGAGAAAATGGAAATGTGGAATAATATTTTAAAAAGAGAATAATGATGTGATAAAGAGGGGGATTGCAACAGACATGCGTAAGTGGCTGTGTCAGGGCTGTGTGCGACACAGTCCAGCATTTATTATTTTTATTACGGCACGAAGATGCCAAGGGAGGATGTTAGCAGGTGGCCTTCCTCCAGGGATGATTTTCATTCCTTCTACCGGTAGTAAAAAGAGAGCAGGTACGATTAGGCGACTGATCATCGTCCTAACGTATCAGGCGACAGCAGATATCCCCAATGTTTTTGAAAAGAAAGTGTAGACAAGGGTTTTCAGATTTCTATACTGAAAACAGAATAATGATATGAGATGATGGTATTATGGTTGCAGATGAAGAAAAACTGATATTATATTAATTTAGATTTCTTTCTTATAATAGTGAGTGGATGATGTATTATTAAATAAGAGCTTTACTCTTCCTTAAGGATTTTAATTGTTTCCGCTATTATATATGCATATACATATATGTATACTTGTTCACATTTTAAGTTTTAGTTACAGTATGATCTTGCTGAGCTATTATAGCTCACTCTTGCTACTTATGTATATAGCAGCTAGGTCCCATGCCGATACTACGTACCACACCCCGCAAGAGGGTAAGGGAAAGGCGACCTTTTGAGCGTGTGCTGGCGACCATCCCCGAGGTAGTGACAAGCGAAGGGGCTTAGTATACTTATGTAAATTAAGTGTGTAAATTGTAATAAACTTTAGTTGTTGAAGTGCAACCTGTAGAAGCTTTGTTCAACAATGTACTTAGTAAATTCTGGGCTTGTAATAACTGTTAACTTTAAAACTTTTAAATATTGTGGTTGTTGTTCTATGAGCATATGACTGGTGTGTGTGTGTGTGTATTAGTGTGGGGTCAACTGCTTATTTATTTAATTATTTATTTATATAAAAAAAAAGGACTACAGAGATATTGATATGGATCGGAATTTGGACCTTGACGGCCCGGATCCTTGACCCCGGATCCCGGGGCGTCACACGATCTCTTTGATAGCTATCCAATCTTCAAAGATATCGCTTCCATAATAAATCTTCAATCACTGTTGACCAGTAGACGCTGCCTCCAGTCAGAGTTTTACAAACTCTGTCGAGCTTCCATCTATCAGAGTTTACACTAAACTCTGACCGCTTCCAGCTAAACTCTGATA
Organism: Saposhnikovia divaricata; assembly: GCA_036435485.1. Lineage (NCBI taxonomy): Eukaryota > Viridiplantae > Streptophyta > Magnoliopsida > Apiales > Apiaceae > Saposhnikovia > Saposhnikovia divaricata. Next base: position 126,471,900 of record CM071594.1, on the reverse strand, counting down.
ATTCACTGTAACACTTAAACACTGATTAAAACACATCAATTATATCTAACAGAATAATTTTTTCAACGATCGAACTGCACGAATGTTAGTAAACACTCATTTTAGTGTTGGGTAAAAATAATCAAAAAATAAAAAGGTCGGGTTGTACAAGATTTTAACAAGAACGGGGTAAAAGTGATACTTCCTATAACGGGGCACGATCCAGATTCACTGAATAATTTTTTTGAATGATTTTTCGACGATCGAACCGTACGAATGTTAGTAAACACTCATTTTAGTGTTGGGATAAAATAATCAAAAAATAAAAAGGTCGAGTTGTATGAGATTTTAACAAAAAGTAGTAAAAGTGGTACTTTCGATAACGGGGCACAATCCAGATTCACTGAATAATGTTTTCGAATGATTTTTTCAACAATCGAACCGTACGAATGTTAGTAAACACTCAAGTTAGTGTTGGGAAAAAATAATCAAAAAATAAAAAGGTCGGTTTGTACGAGATTTTAACAAAAACGTTGTAAAAGTGCTACTTCCTATAACGGGGCACGATCCAGATTCAGTGATTAATTTTTTTGAATGATTTTTTGACGAACGAACCGTACGAATGTTAATAAACACTCATTTTAGTGTTGGGAAAAAATAATAAAAAAATAAAAAGTCCGGGATGTACGAGATTTTAACAAAAACGTAGTAAAAGTGTTGCTTCCTGTAACAGGGCACGATCCAGATTCATTGAATAATTTTTTTGAATGATTTTTTTGACGATCGAACCGTAAGAAAGTTAGTAAACACTCATTTTAGTGTTGGGAAAAAATAATGGAAAAATAAAAGGGTCGAGTTGTACGAGATTTTAACAAAAATGTAGTAAAAGTGCTGCTTCATATAACGGGGCACGATCCAGGTTAACTGAATAATTTTTTTAATGATTTTTTCGACGATCGAACAATATGAATGTTAGTAAACACTCATTTTAGTGTTGGAAAAAAAATAAAAAAGTCGGGTTGTACGATATTTTAACAAAAACGTAGTAAAAGTGCTCTTTCCTATAGCGGGGCACGATCCAGATTCACTGAATAGTTTTTTTGAATAATTTTTTCAACGATTGAACCGTACGAATGTTAGTAAACACTAATTTTAGTGTTGGGTAAAAATAATCATAAAATAAAAAGGTCGGGTTGTACGAGATTGTAACAAGAACGCAGTAAAAGTGATACTTACTATAACGGGGCACGATCCAGATTCACTGAATAATTTTTTTGAATGATTTTTTCGACGATCGAACCGTACGAATGTTAGTAAACACTCATTTTAGTGCTGGGAAAAAATAACCAAAAAACAAAAAGGTCGGGTTGTACGAGATTTTAACAAAAACGTAGTAAAAGTGATACTTTCGATAACGGGGCTCGATCCAGATTCACTGAATAATGTTTTCATATGATTTTTTCGACAATCAAACCGTACGAATGTTAGTAAACACTTAATTTAGTGTTGGGAAAAAATAATCAAAAAATAAAAAGGTCGGTTTGTTCGAGATTTTAACGAAAACGTTGTAAAAGTGCTACTTCCTATAACGGGGCACGATCCAGATTCAGTGATTAATTTTTTTGAATGATTTTTTGACGAACGAACTGTACGAATGTTAATAAACACTCATTTTAGTGTTGGGAAAAAATAATAGAAAAATAAAAGGTCGGGATGTACGAGATTTTAACAAAAACGTAGTAAAAGTGTTACTTCCTATAACAGGGCACGATCCAGATTCATTGAATAATTTTTTTGAATGATTTTTTTGACGATCGAACCGTACGAAAGTTAGTAAACACTCATTTTAGTGTTGGTAAAAAATAATGGAAAAATAAAAAGGTCGGGTTGTACGAGATTTTAACAAAAACGTAGTAAAAGTGCTGCTTCCTATAACGGGGCACGATCAAGATTAACTGAATAATTTTTTTAATGATTTTTTCGACAATCGAACAATACGAATGTTAGTAAACACTCATTTTTGTGTTGGGAAAAAATAAATAAAGTCGGGTTGTACGAGATTTTAACAAAAACGTAGTAAAAGTGCTCTTTCCTATAGCGGGGCACGATCCAGATTCACTGAATAATTTTTTCAACGATCGAACCGTACGAATGTTAGTAAACACTCAATTTAGTGTTGGGTAATAATAATCAAAAAATAAAAGGTCGGATTGTACGAGATTTTAACAAAAACGTAGTAAAAGTGATCATTTCGATAACAGGGCACGATCCAGATTCACTGAATAATGTTTTCGAATGATTTTTCGACAATCGAACCGTACGAATGTTAGTAAACACTCAAGTTAGTGTTGTGAAAAAATAATCAAAAAATAAAAAGGTCGGTTTGTACGAGATTTTAACAAAAACGTTATAAAAGTGCTACTTCCTATAACGGGGCACGATCCAGATTCAGTGATAAATTTTTTTAATGATTTTTCAACGATATAACCGTACGAATGTTAATAATCACTAATTTTAGTGTTGGGAAAAAATAATAAAAAAATAAAAAGGTCGGGATGTACGAGATTTTAACAAAAACGTAGTAAAAGTGTTGCTTCCTATAACAGGGCACGATCCAGATTCATTGAATAATTTTTTTGAATGAATTTTTTGACGATCGAACCGTACGAAAGTTAGTAAACACTCATTTTAGTGTTGGGAAAAAATAATGGAAAAATAAAAAGGTCCGGTTTAACGAGATTTTAACAAAAACGTTGTAAAAGTGCTGCTTCCTATAACGGGGCACGATCCAGATTAACTGAATAATTTTTTTAATGATTTTTTCGACGATCGAACAATAAGAATGTTAGTAAACACTCATTTTAGTGTTGGGAAAAAATAAAAAAGTCGGGTTCTACGAGATTTTAACAAAAACGTAGTAAAAGTGCTCTTTCCTATAGCGGGGCACAATCCAGATTCACTGAATAATTTTTTTTCAATAATATTTCAACGATCGAACCATACGAATGTTAGTAAACACTCATTTTAGTCTTGGGTAATTATAATCAAAAAATAAAAAGGTCGGATTGTACGAGATTTTAACAAGAACGTAGTAAAAGTGATACTTCCTATAACGGGGCACGATCCAGACTCACTGAATAATTTTTTTGAATGATTTTTTCGACGATCGAACCGTACGAATGTTAGTAAACACTCATTTTAGTGTTGGGAAAAAATAATCAAAAAATAAAAAGGTCGGGTTGTACGAGATTTTAACAAAAACGTAGTAAAAGTGATACTTTCGATAACGGGGCACGATCCAGATTCACTGAATATTGTTTTCGAATGATTTTTTCGACAATCGAACCGTATGAATGTTAGTAAACACTCAAGTTAGTGTTGTGAAAAAATAATCAAAAAATAAAAAGGTCGGTTTGTACGAGATTTTAACAAAAACGTTGTAAAAGTGCTGCTTCCTATAACGGGACACGATCCGGATTAACTGAATAATTTTTTTAATGATTTTTTCGACGATCGAACAAAACGAATGTTAGTAAACACTCATTTTAGTGTTGGGAAAAAATAAAAAAGTCGGGTTGTACGAGATTTTAACAAAAACGTAGTAAAAGTGCTCTTTCCTATAACAGGGCACGATCCAGATTCACTGAATAATTTTTTTGAATGATTTTTTCGACGATCAAACAGTACGAATGTTAGTAAACACTCCTTTTAGTGTTGGGAAAAAATAATCAAAAAGTAAAAAGGTCGGGTTGTACGAGATTTTAACAAAAACGTAGTAAAAGTGATACTTTCGATAACGGGGCATGATCCAGATTCACTGAATAATGTTTTCGAATGATTTTTTCGACAATCGAACCGTACGAATGTTAGTAAACACTCAAGTTAGTGTTGTGAAAAAATAATCAAAAAATAAAAAGGTCGGTTTGTACGAGATTTTAACAAAAACGTTGTAAAAGTGGTACTTCCTATAACGGGGCACGATCCAGATTCAGTGATTAATTTTTTGAATGATTTTTCGACGATCAAACCGTACGAATGTTAATAAGCACTAATTTTAGTATTGGGAAAAAATAAAAAAAAAATAAAAAGGTCGGGATGTATGAGATTTTAACAAAAACGTAGTAAAAGTGTTGCTTCCTATAACAGGGCACGATCCAGATTCATTGAATAATTTTTTTGAATGATTTTTTTGAAGATCGAACCGTACGAAAGTTAGTAAACACTAATTTTAGTGTTGGGAAAAAATAATGGAAAAATAAAATGGTCGAGTTGTACGAGATTTTAACAAAAACGTAGTAAAAGTGCTGCTTCCTATAACGGGGCACGATCTAGATTAACTGAATAATTTTTTTAATGATTTTTTCGACGATCGAACAATACGAATGTTAGTAAACACTCATTTTAGTGTTGGGAAAAAATAAAAAAGTCGGGTTGTACGAGATTTTAACAAAAACTTAGTAAAAGTTCTCTTTCCTATAGCGGGGCACGATCCAGATTCCCTGAATAATTTTTTGGAATAATTTTTTCAACGATCGAACCGTACGAATGTTAGTAAACACTCATTTTAGTGTTGGGTAATAATAATCAAAAAATAAAAAGGTCGGATTGTATGAGATTTTAACAAGAACGCAGTAAATGTGATACTTCCTATAACGGGGCACGATCCAGATTCACTGAATAATTTTTTTGAATGATTTTTTCGACAATTGAACCGTACGAATGTTAGTAAACACTCATTTTAGTGTTGGGAAAAAATAATCAAAAAATAAAAAGGTCGGGTTGTACGAGATTTTAACAAAAACGTAGTAAAAGTGATACTTTCGATAACGGGGCACGATCCAGATTCACTGAATAATGTTTTCGAATGATTTTTTCGACAATCGAACCGTACGAATGTTAGTAAACACTCAAGTTAGTGTTGTGAAAAAATAATCAAAAAATAAAAAGGTCGGTTTGTACGAGATTTTAACAAAAACGTTGTAAAAGTGCTACTTCCTATAACGGGGCACGATCCAGATTCAGTGATTAATTTTTTTGAATGATTTTTCGATGATCGAACCGTACGAATGTTAATAAGTACTAATTTTAGTATTGGGAAAAAATAAAAAAAAATAAAAAGGTCGGGATGTACGAGATTTTAACAAAAACGTAGTAAAAGTGTTGCTTCCTATAACAGGGCACGATCCAGATTCATTGAATAATTTTTTTGAATGATTTTTTTGACGATCGAACCGTACGAAAGTTAGTAAACACTAATTTTAGTGTTGGGAAAAAATAATGGAAAAATAAAATGGTCGAGTTGTACGAGATTTTAACAAAAACGTAGTAAAAGTGCTGCTTCCTATAACGGGGCACGATCTAGATTAACTGAATAATTTTTTTAATGATTTTTTCGACGATCGAACAATACGAATGTTAGTAAACACTCATTTTAGTGTTGGGAAAAAATAAAAAAGTCGGGTTGTACGAGATTTTAACAAAAACGTAGTAAAAGTTCTCTTTCCTATAGCGGGGCACGATCCAGATTCACTGAATAATTTTTTGGAATAATTTTTTCAACGATCGAACCGTACGAATGTTAGTAAACACTCATTTTAGTGTTGGGTAATAATAATCAAAAAATAAAAAGGTCGGATTGTATGAGATTTTAACAAGAACGCAGTAAATGTGATACTTCCTATAACGGGGCACGATCCAGATTCACTGAATAATGTTTTCGAATGACTTTTTCGAGAATCGAACCGTACGAATGTTAGTAAACACTCAAGTTAGTGTTGTGAAAAAATAATCAAAAAATAAAAAGGTCGGTTTGTACAAGATTTTAACAAAAACGTTGTAAAAGTGCTACTTCCTATAACGGGGCACGATCCAGATTCAGTGATTAATTTTTTTGAATGATTTTTCGACGATCAAACCGTACGAATGTTAATAAACACTAATTTTAGTGTTGGGAAAAAATAATAAAAAAATAAAAAGGTCGGGATGTACGAGATTTTAACAAAAACGTAGTAAAATTGTTGCTTCCTATAACAGGGCACGATCCAGATTCATTGAATAATTTTTTTGAATGATTTTTTTGACCATCGAACCGTACGAAAGTTAGTAAACACTCATTTTAGTGTTGGGAAAAAATAATGGAAAAATAAAATGGTCGGGTTGTACGAGATTTTAACAAAAACGTAGTAAAAGTGTTGCTTCCTATAACGGGCCACGATCAAGATTAACTGAATAATTTTTTTAATGATTTTTTCGACGATCGAACAATACGAATTTAGTAAACACTCATTTTAGTGTTGGGAAAAAATAAAAAAGTCGGGTTGTACGAGATTTTAACAAAAACGTAGTAAAAGTGCTCTTTCCTATAGCGGGGCACAATCCAGATTCGCTGAATAATTTTTTTGAATAATTTTTTCAACGATCGAACCGTACGAATGTTAGTAAACACTCATTTTAGTGTTGGGTAATAATAATCAAAAAATAAAAAGGTCGAATTGTACGAAATTTTAACAAGAACGAAGTAAAAGTGATACTTCCTATAATGGGGCACGATCTAGATTCACTGAATAATTTTTTTGAATGATTTTTTCGACGATCGAACCGTACGAATGTTAGTAAACACTCATTTTAGTGTTGGGAAAAAATAATCAAAAAATAAAAAGGTCGGGTTGTAAGAGATTTTAACAAAAACGTAGTAAAAGTGATACTTTCGATAACGGGGCACGATCCAGATTGACTGAATAATGTTTTCGAATGATTTTTTCGACAATCGAACCATATGAATGTTAGTAAACACTCAAGTTAGTGTTGTGAAAAAATAATCAAAAAATAAAATGGTCGGTTTGTACGAGATTTTAACAAAAACGTTGTAAAAGTGCTACTTCCTATAACGGGGCACGATCCAGATTCAGTGATTAATTTTCGTTAATGATTTTTTGACGATCGAACCGTACGAATGTTAATAAGCACTAATTTTAATGTTGGGAAAAAATAATAAAAAAATAAAAAGGTCGGGATGTACGAGATTTTAACAAAAACGCAGTAAAAGTGTTGCTTCCTATAACAGGGCACGATCCATATTCATTGAATAATTTTTTTGATTGATTTTTTTGACGATCGAACCGTATGAATATTAGTAAATACTCATTTTAGTTTTGGTAAATAATAATGGAAAAATAAAAAGGTCGGGTTGTACGAGATTTTAACAAAAACGTAGTAAAAGTGCTGCTTCCTAAAACGGGGCACGATCCAGATTAACTGAATAATTTTTTTAATGATTTTTTCGACGATCGAACAATACGAATGTTAGTAAACACTCATTTTAGTGTTGGGAAAAAATAAAAAAGTCGGGTTGTACGAGATTTTAACAAAAACGTAGTAAAAGTGCTCTTTCCTATAGCGGGGCACAATCCAGATTCACTGAATAATTTTTTTGAATAATTTTTTCAACGATCAAACCGTACGAATGTTAGTAAACACTCATTTTAGTGTTGGGTAATAATAATCAAAAAATAAAAAGGTCGAATTGTACGAGATTTTAACAAGAACGCAGTAAAAGTGATACTTTCTATAACGGGGCACGATCTAGATTCACTGAATAATTTTTTTGAATGATTTTTTCGACGATCGAACCGTACGAATGTTTGTAAACACTAATTTTAGTGTTGGGAAAAAATAATCAAAAAATAAAAAGGTCGGGTTGTACGAGATTTTAACAAAAACGTAGTAAAAGTGATACTTTCGATAACGGGGCACGATCCAGATTCACTGAATAATGTTTTCGAATGATTTTTTCGACAATCGAACCGTATGAATGTTAGTAAACACTCAAGTTAGTGTTGTGAAAAAATAATCAAAAAATAAAATGGTCGGTTTGTATGAGATTTTAACAAAAACGTTGTAAAAGTGCTACTTCCTATAACGGGGCACGATCCAGATTCAGTGATTAATTTTTTTTAATGATTTTTTGACGATCGAACCGTACGAATGTTAATAAGCACTAATTTTAGTGTTGGGAAAAAATAATAAAAAAATAAAAAGGTCGGGATGTACGAGATTTTAACAAAAACGAAGTAAAAGTGTTGCTTTCTATAACAGGGCACGATCCAGATTCATTGAATAATTTTTTTGATTGATTTTTTTGACGATCGAACCGTACGAATATTATTAAATACTCATTTTAGTTTTGGGAAATAATAATGGAAAAATAAAAAGGTCGGGTTGTACGAGATTTTAACAAAAACGTAGTAAAAGTGCTGTTTCCTATAACGGGGCACGAACCAGATTAACTGAATAATTTTTTTTAATGTTTTTTTCGACGATCGAACCATACGAATGTTATTAAACACTCATTTTAATGTTGGGAAAAAATAAAAAGGTCGGGTTGTACGAGATTTTAACAAAAACCTAGTAAAAGTGCTGCTTCTTATAGTGGGGCACGATCCAGATTCACTGAATAATTTTTTTGAATGATTTTTTCAACGATCGAACCGTATGTTAAATATAATTGATGTGGTTAATATCAGTGTTTAAGTTTTACAGGGAAAAATAGAGTTTAACTTGAAACTGGAAGTAGTTAGAGTTTAGTTAAACTCTGACAGTTGGAAGCTCGACAGAGTTTGCTATACGCTGACAAGAGGAAGCAGCTAAACTCTGTTGAAGAGAAGCGTTTGCTGGTCAGTAACAGAATTATTGAAGATAGTTATGGAAGCGATATCTTTGAAGATTGGATAGCTGTCAAAGAAGTCGTGCTGACTAGAAAGACGTGTAGCAATCGTAATTGATAATATTTGTATAGCTGATTTATAGGAGAATCAATTACTAGAAAGACGTGTAGCAATCGTAATTGATAATATTTGTATACTTGATTTATAGGAGAATCAATTATCGATTGTACGTAGCTGTATATTTTATAAATACAGTTAGGTTAACCCTAGAAGGGTATCGATCGTGTAACGCAATATCATTCCATTGTAATCTAAGTAGCTCTCTGTGATATTTTACATCACTGAGAGAGGAGTTAATTCCAAACAGTTTTTAAAAGTCTTTTAAGAACTTATTGTTATTCTCTCATACTTAGTTGATTATAATTGTGTATTCGGCCTAACAATTGGTATCAAAGCCAATCTGTTAATTTAATACAATTTAAGATCCACACACACACACATAACTATAATCAATGGTAGAAATTCCTCCTCCAACAACAGGCTCTAGTGCTGAGAAGGCTCAACCTACAACTGTGAGCCGATATGAGACAATCAGGGTTCCTATTTTCAAGCCAGCAGAATACTCAACCTGGAAGGTGAAAATGGCTATGTTTCTGGAGGCTACAGATCCAGAATATCTTGACAGAATTTATGAAGGCCCTCATAAGCCTACAAAATTATCTGTTGTTACTGCTGGACAGAAATCTAAATCTATTCCAAAGGAGAAGAAAGATTTGACTCCTGAGGATATTTCATCCATTGCTAAGGATGCAAAGGTTAGACATCTGCTTCATCTTGGATAATGTTATGTCTAACAAAGTGATCAATTGTAAAACTGCAAAAGAGATATGGGATGCCCTGGAGGTTAGATGTCAGGGAACTGCTGCAATCAAGAAGAATAGAAGGAACATACTCACACAGGAGTATGTACACTTTGAGGCTAGATCTGAAGAATCAATGACAGAAACCTTTGAAAGATTCTGTAAGCTACTCAATGATCTGTCACTGGTTAATAAAGAATATGATCTAGAAGATTCAAATCTCATGTTTCTTCTTTCTCTACCTGAAAAGTGGGATGTTAATACAACCACTATTAGAGACAACTATGATCTGGCTGACACTGATATTGATGAGATCTATGGGTTGCTCAAGACTCATGAACTGGAAATGGAACAGAGAAGCAGAAGATCAGGTAGGAAGTCAAAATCTGTTGCTCTAAGAGTTGAAGAAAGACCCTCAAAGAAGGAAGCATCAAGGAAGAAAGCAAAAGGAAAAGCTTTGGTCATTCATTCTGAAAATGAGTCATCAAACTCTGATGTTGACTCAAACATAAATGGATCATCTGATTCTGAAGATGATGAGGAAATGATGCAAATGGCTGCTTTGATGGTAAAGACCTTCAAGAAGATGGGATTCAAGAACTTCAAGAAAGGAAAGAGATACTCCAAGAATGATTCAAAGTCTGATAGGAAGAATTTCAGCAAATCTGAGAGAAAGGATACCAAATCTGGGAAGAGAGACAAGTCTGAGATTCAATGCTACAAGTGTAAGGAGATGGGTCACTATGCTCCTGAGTGCAAGAAGGGTAAAACTGAGAAGGCACTCTTCACTAAAGGCAGAGATTGGGCAGACACCTCTAACTCAGATGAGGATGTGAACTATGCTCTCATGGCTACTACTGTTGATGATGCTGAAGATTCTGAAAACAAAGTACCTCTAACTACCTATGCCTATAATACTGATGATATAACTGAATTGAGAATATATCTTAAGGCTTTGCATATCAGTTATAGGCATCCGACTTTAGAGAATGAGAGAATCAAAACTGAGAATTCTGAACTCAAAGAGAGAAATAAGGTGTTGCCCAGTAATTAACAATTGTAGAAGAGGGGTTGAATACAATTGTATAAGATTTTTGACTTAAACAGAAATAATAACACAAGTATGAATATATAACAGCTTTATTAACTCTGATATAAAACTGTTACAAACTCTCTCAAGAAATTCTTATGTTCTTGAGAGCTGTTAGGTTACAAGATAATTCGTGTAAGTGATTACTCTTAAGTAACACCTAAACTGTGTTTATATACAGTACACAGATACACTATCAATTACAAGATATATCAAATCAATTACATACGTTTCTTAATACATATCTTGAATGATAGCTGCATTCCTATAAATCAGGAATCGACATGTCAATCTTCCTAGATTCCTGAATTGATGTATATCGTCATGAAATCCTGACCAGCTTCCAATCCTGATGACAACACAATCCTGACGGTGCAATACTGATGACGTCAGCATCAGTATCTGATCAGTAGTCCAAGTCCTGATCATCACTTGAATCAATATCTAACAATCTCCCCCAATTTGTACTTTGTGAAATAAAGCACAAATTCCTTGATTCAGTGATGTCAAAAACTCAAAACAAAATATTACAAGAAATCCTAAGTCTTATTCTTAGAAATTCTCACAAAGAAATTAATCATCTGCAAGAAAATTTGATAATAACTCTTCTTCTTTATCACAGAGAATTTGAATTAACCTTTTCTTCAGATTTCTGAGTTCTTCATCACCTTTACCAATATGTAGATTCTAGCTCTAAGATTCTGAATTGAGCTTCTTGGTAAATCTAACTCTCCCAATAGTAAGTATGCAAGACCTCTTCCACCAGGATTCAGAGATAATTGTTCTTGATAAAATATCACTTCTTTAACAGCTGAACCCTTTTGCATTTCAACTTGTCCTTCTGTATTCAAGTACATGGGAGTGTAATTACCATCATACCTTGATCCTCCTTCTAAATATCTGGACTTGATTGTTCTGAAGATCATGGTACACCAGTTATTGTAAACACTGGCTTCTTTATCAGGGATATGTCTATTTTCAAGTAAATAGAGAACATATTTTAACTCTTTTGTTGATTTGCACAACACCTCATGAATAGACAGCTTCTTGACACTTTTGTCTTTCATGAAATACAGCAATTTCTCTATCTTCTTTGAGTCCACATTGCAAGCAACAATAGCAACAGATTCCAATTACCAAAGATCATCAACAGTTAGTTCATCACCAATCCTCTTAACAAGAAAATGTTGATCTGTTTGAGATATAAAAACAACTTCTGCATTACAAAATCCAATACCTCCTCTTGTTCCAGCTTCTAAACCCCTCAAACCAGATTGCATACTCGTCCACAATGGTAGAGATTCAGCAGATTCAACTTTAGCAACCAATGAAGATTCATCAGACAGTGAAGGTCCAGTAATTACTCCAACAGATTTGAAAACAACTGGTTTTCTATAGTTCCTTACTCTGTTCTTCCAATTCATGCTTTTCTTCCCTATTACTGGTGTATTATCCTGTTGATGTTCTGGAACAAGTCTATTTCGATCATACCACAATAATCTGTTTGAACCAGCCAGATCTTCCAAGTACTTTCTGGTTTCTTCAACCTCAGTATCTTTTGCTCTTTTTCTGGCCTCCTTTTCTTGTTCATCAACTTCCAGATTGTGAATTTCAACCACATCAGCAAGAATCATAACCTCAAGTTCTTTCAAGATTTCAGCTTCATCAGAATCAGGAACAGCAGATTGAGTAGTCCTCACAGTAACTTTACCTTTTCTAACTAACTGAGGTCTTTCATCAGCAGCTTCTTCAGGTACATTAAATTTGTTATCTGGAGTCAATGTAAGAAGTAACGGAGATTTCTTCTTCTTTACTTTCTGAGAATCTTCAGGTATCTCCTCAATCGTTATTCCACCAGACCTTGCTTGTCTTGAACTTGTTTGAGTAGGCTTTCTTCCTCTTTTTCTATCTCCTCTGCCTCTCCCTCTTCTTGCAGCAGGAGCTTCTTTTTGTCTAGCAATCTCCTCAAGAATCTTGTTTTGTTCTTCTAAGATCTCATAAGTAGTCATATTTGGATTTTCTTCAGAAGTTAAAGCAAGTGCCTTCTCAGCATGATACTGATGAACCTTAGCACTAGTGTGATATACAATTTCACTATCACCTGTCCCAGTAGTAATTTTCTCAAAAAGATGAGGAGCATCTTCTACATCAGTAATTAGCAAATCTTCATCACCTTCAAGAATTGTAGGAAGTGTTTGCCTTTGACTTTGACCAGGTGACAAAAATTGTTCTTGTTCTTCTGTCAGGATTTGAGATTGCTCCATTGTTCTTACTATTTTCTTCCCAGATTCAAAAACATGAGTTGACCGCTTGGTTTGAGTTTGTGACTGACTTCTCCTTGTTACCAAAGCAGCATCAGAGGTTCCTGGTATAGGTGATTGAGCACCACCATCATTTCCAGAAGTATCATCATCCTTTCTTACAACTAGATCAGGTGTGCATTTTGTTTTGACTACCTTCTCCCCCTTTTTTACATCAGTAGCCTCATCAGGATCAGTCAATAAAGATAAGATAAGTTGTAGAGAATCTTCAATATTTGCCATTCTGGAGGACATAGTGACAACCTTATCTTCCAAGGTATCCATCCTTGTGGTGATGGCAGTGCTTAAACGTTGAAGCTGTTTAGCAGTGGCAATTTCAGAATAATCCTTAATAAACCGAGAATGAAATTTTTCATTATCACTCTTGACAGAATTAATTTCATCCTTCAGCCCTTTTGCCAGAATAATTGTTGTCTTCAGATGAGCTTTGAGATTAGGATCAGAAATCTTAGTAGCAATATGCCCTGAGTGAAAAAGTGCATTATTGAAATTTATATCAGCAGAAGACTGATTCCACTCAGTATACCATTCAGATCTTCTAGCAGCTTGAATATGTTCAGGAATAAGATTACTGTAATCTTCTATGATCTCAACTGGAGCAGCTGTAGATTTACCCATAGACTCCATAAAGTGACTGGATGATCCATAAGTAGAGCCTAGACTTGCTTTCATGACAGCTTTAAGCTGAGCTGCTTCAGTATCATGATCAGCATCATCATTATCATCATCATCTGAGCTATCTTTAACCTCAGGAATTTTATCATCCACATTGTCTTCAGGATTCATAACTCCTTACATTTTTAAATCAACAGCAGATGGGACTGTTGTATCCTGAAAACCTGCATTCAAAGTAGAAACAATTCCTAAATCTCTCTATTTTTGTAAAGTGATCTCATCACTTCTCACAACATTACCTAAGTTACTTTCAATAGTAACTACTACTTCACCAGAAGTTTGAAACTTCTCACTCTTTTCTACCTCTCCTTTTGCCAGTTCAGGAGACTACCTCTCTTCACTTTTCTTTTTCTCTAAATGTTCACTCTCTTTCTCACAAGAAAGGTTCTGGCTTAACAAATGCAAAGAAATAAGGGGTGGATGAGAGGAGTGGACTGAAGTCATACAGATAGAGGTATCCCTTGTCTCAGGTCTATCTGTAATCATACTATCAGTAAGAGAAGCAGAAATAGAAGTATTACCTGATGAAGTTGAGATAGATTCCATTGGTCTTGAAGAAAGTGGTTCAATGAGCAGTGGAATATTTGGATCAGAAATACTTTCATCAGGATGGACATCTACAACTGGAGAATGACTTGCATCAGTATTTACTACCAATGGTTCTTGTGTAGTCTGAGGTTGTGAAGCTGCTTTAACACTTTGAGTCAAAGGTTCTTGTGTGCTTCCCTCAAATGTAGCGTTAGAAATCTCCTGTGCTGATGTGAGCTTGCCTGCATCTTCACTTTGAGAAGATGGTTCTTGTGGGGCAGGAATGTTCTTGTCTTCACTTTCCCTTTGAGAAAGTGGTTCTTATGGGACCATTCCTTCAGAAATGTCTGCACCCACACTTTGAGTGGGTGGTTCTTGTGTTACTGGATCTTCAATAGCTTCTCAACTCCTTTGAAGTTTAGGTTCTTGTGGGCTTGATCCTTTTAGAGGTGAAGTGATCCTCTGTTTCTTCAGTCTGCTAAGAACCTTTGCTTCAGCTTGTCTCTTAATCTGAAGAGGTGTTGGTTTATGACCAAGCTGAGCAGCAATAGCATTTACTTCATCCACAGACATCTCAATTATTCTCCTCTTAGGAGATGTAGGTGCTGGAGAATCAGAAATTTCAACAGTCTTCACAGGTGATGTATCAGGAGTAGAGAGATCAGGAATGACAGATGTGTCAGGAACTGATGACTCATCAAGATCAATATCATCATTAAGCTTTTGCATATCTTCAGGAATAGAATATTGACTCTTGTTGACTATTCTTCTTCTCTTCTTTTGCTTTATTGACTTAACCAATTCAGCAACAACTGGAGCAGCAATTTCCTTTTTCTTCATGATTATAGAGATGGTCTTGTCATCATCACTATCAGAATCAGAGACCTGTTGCAAAAACTTCCTCTTTTCACCTGTTTCTTTAGATGCTCCAGCCTTCATCGAAGATTCATCAATCTGAACTTCTTGTTTACCTCCTTCTGACTTCTTTTTAGTGAGGGTTGAAGTGGAGAAATCCTTTGATCCTGATTGTCTGCCAGACACATCAGATCTAGCTGATTTATTTTCTTTTACAACTGATGTCTTTTGAGAGACACCAGAGGTGTTTGACTCTTTAGGTAACTGTTTTTGATGTGTGCTTGTGTCAGGAACAGAATGTGTTTGGTCCTGTCCCATAGCACCTGTAGCTAGGGCATAAAGTTCAGGCAATCTCTTTTTCAAGAGAAGCCAGACCCCCTTAGGAATATAAGGATTTCCCTCAAAACCATTAGCCTTATCTGATTTAATCAAAGACTTGATATTGTTTTCTGAAATCTTACAGATAGGGAATACTGTATCATTTTCAAAATCAACATTGGGACATAAGTGAGAGAATATTAGTTGAAAAAATCTAATAAAACAGACATAACCACATTTATCTATTTTCCTAGCATTTAATGCTCTCAATATGAAAGACCCATAATCAAATACAGTATCATGGATTAGAGAGTACCCAATGTGAACTGAAGCCGTCAGTAGTGCATCAAAGTTAGAGACTTTGTTCAAGAAGCACCTACTGATGGTATCAAAGAAGAAATTCCATTCCTTCTTTAGCTTAGTTCTGTATAGCTCTCCAAACTTTCTTGGATTTCCATTGTAACCAAGACTCGTAGCAAATTCCAACAATGAAGCATCAAAAATTGTTGCTGGAGTCTTACCATTTAGGGAAGGTAAGTGCAGAGCTTCACAAACTACTTCTGGAGTAACTTGATGTGTAACTCCATTGTGCGTAAAGGTCAGATTAGGTCTTCCTGAATGTTCAAGAACACCAAAGACAGCAGTCTTCCAAACCTGCATCACACACTTGAAAGAGACTTTGGCGGGTGCCGTTAAAGCATAATGAATCGGACTAGACGCCAAGAAATCCTGAATGATATGAAAATCAGTCGATAGTTCCTGATGGTCAAGAATAGCAACATAATTGTTGGGAGCAAAAGTAACACCATTGATAACATCTTATTGTTTACAAATGATGAATTCTCCATTTTTGGTGTGACAAAGAGAGATTGAAATTTCGTGCAATTAGGGTTTATGTTCGCGCAGAGAAGAGAACAATACTGATAGTTTTGAGATGAATCAATTTAGTGAACTAAATTGATTTTAGACAACTAATAATTTCTCAAAACAGGTGTCAGTAATCGATTTGTGTGACGTGAGAGAGTGGTGTTAACCGTATATGACACGTTGTGTATCTATATGTATCAGTGAGTGAAATACACGCGCTCGTAATTTTAAGAAGTGCATTTGTGAATATAACAATAAAATATTTGATTTAAAAAAAAACCAAATAACACTCTCTTAAAATACCTTGAACCATTAAAAACCAGAATACGAAGCGTTTTAGTACTTCGTTACTCACCCATCTCTATTTAACGCCTAGAGACTTTTTCACTATCCCTTTAATCCTTCATTCTCTCCTGAAAATCAAAAACCCTTCACACAACACACCGTTAAACAATGTCAAACCTTACCATCAAGGAAAAGAATCTCCATCTCGTAGAAAACAAATATATCTTCAGTTATACTCATGAAGAGTTTGATGCCTTTGACTGGGAAAGGCATCTTGAAACTCTGTGGCTGCAGATGGATGCCAGTCTTGAAGAAATCGAGAGAGAAAAGCCTGCAAGAGTGATCGACATCGATGCTGCTCTTCAAGCAACATTAACATGGCTTTCCTCTAAGGCATCCTCATCCAACACCACCAACCATTGTTAATGAATATGTCAGCAAAAATAACCTTATCCCTTCAACTTCCACCCAAACAAAGTGGCAAAGATGGGATCTGGGATGGCTGCTAACAATGGAGTGGTTTGGACTTCACCATTTATTTTCCTGTTGAATAGATTAGTAGATAGAGAGAACAAAAAGATGTAATACTTGCATGTAATCTTTTTCTTATTATCAATGAAAAATCCTGTTTCTCTAATCTTATTCAATGTGTTCTGCAAATTTTATGTTTATGAATTGTTCTTCAAAGAATTAAATCAAAGAAAATGAAAACTAATTAAAGTAATCATGTAAGTAACAAATTCATCAACAATTACCATAGTTAAATCAGGAACAGAACAATTAGGGATTACTTGTAGTATACATATTGTACTGATAACCAAACCATTGCATCAGGATCTGATGTTTGACTGACGTCAGGATTGACTTTTCGTCAGTATTCGACATGCATCAGGATCTGACACTCATCAGTATTTGGTCTCCCCTTGTTCTCAGAAACTTTCATAGTTTACCATTCCTAATTCATTCACCAATTTTGTAAAAGTAGCTTCAGGTAGTGGCTTGGTGAATATATCAGCTAGCTGTTGATCAGTAGGAACAAAGTGAAGTTCGATTGTCCCTTCCAGTACTTGTTCTCTTATGAAATGATATCTGATACTGATATGCTTAGTAAGAGAATGCTGAACTGGATTTCCTGTCATAGCAATAGCACTCTGGTTATCACAATAAATAGGTATTTTTGAATATGACAAACCATAGTCCATTAGCTGATTCCTCATCCACATGATCCGAGCACAACAGCTTCCTGCAGCTATGTACTCAGCTTCTACAGTTGATGTGGATATAGACTTTTGCTTTTTACTAAACCAAGAAACTAGTCTTCCTCCAAGAAACTGACAACTGCCTGAAGTACTTTTCCTGTCTATTTTGCATCCTGCAAAATCAGCATCTGAGTAACCACATAGATTAAAGTCAGACTCTCTAGCATACCAAAGGCTAAGTGATGGAGTGCCTTTCAAGTATCTGAAAATCCTTTTAACAGCAATGAGATGTGGTTCTCTGGGGTTCGCCTGAAATCTTGCACATAGACAGGTTGCATACATGATATCTGGTCTGCTAGCTGTTAGATACAAAAGTGAGCCTATCATACCTCTGTAGTTAGTTACATCTACCTCAATACCTTTATCAGAATCAAGCTTTGTAGCTGTAGCTATGGGAGTTGTAGTAGTAGAACTGTCTTGCATATTAAACTTCTTTAATAGATTCATTATGTACTTTGACTGATTGATAAAAATTCCATCATCAGTCTGTTCAACTTGCAGACCTAAGAAATAGCTCATTTCTCCCATCATGCTCATTTGATATCTAGACTGCATCAGTTTTGAAAATTTCTCACACAATTTTGGGTTAGTTGACCAAAAAATGATATCATCAACTTAAATCTGAACTAACAGCAAGTCCTTCCCATGATTCAAATAAAACAAGGTTTTATCAATTGTACCTCTTTTGAAACCACTTTCCAGTAAGAATTGAGCTAGTGTTTCATAACAGGCTCTTGGAGCTTGCTTTAGTCCATAAAGTGCTTTATCCAATCTATAGACATGATCTGGATATTTAGGATCAATGAAACCAGGAGGTTGTTCAACATATACCTCCTCTTCCAATTCTCCATTCAGAAAATCACTTTTAACATCCATCTGGAAAACTTTGAATTGCTTATGGGCTGCATATGCCAGAAAAATTCTGATGGCTTCTAGCCTTGCAACAGGAGCAAAACTTTCATCATAGTCTATTCCTTCCTGTTGAGTGTACCCCTTTGCAACTAGTCTTGCTTTATTTCTCACAATAGTGCCATCTGAATCTGTCTTGTTTCTGAACACCCACTTTGTACCAACAATTGATCTACCTTTTGGTCTTGGTACTAGTTTCCAGACTTCATTTCTTTCAAATTCATTCAGTTCTTCTTGCATTGCTGTAACCCAATCAGCATCCTTAAGTGCATCCTCAACCTTTTTAGGCTCCTCCTTTGACAGAAAATTATTATTGAGACATTCATTTTATGTTGCACTTCTGGTTTTAACACCTGCATCAGGATTCCAAATGATTAAATCAGGAGTATGGCTTTTGGTCCATTTCCTTGCTGATGGTAAATCATTTCTTGAGTTGGATGCTCCCCCTTTATTGGTGTTATCTTCAAAAGAACTAGATTTATTAGAAGCTCCCCCTGAGATAGTGCTATCTCCTCCTGAAGTGCTGTTGATGATTCTCCTCCTGATGTTTGAGTTGTTTCAGTGCTGATGGTATTTTTCTGTTGCTCCCCCTCAACATTTGCATTATTCGAATCATCATCAGTAACTGTTGTTTCATCAGGCATTGGTCGATCATCAGGATCTGATGGAGTATCAGTATCTGACATTACTTCATCAGAATTCTTGGTAGCCTCATTCGCAAAGATGAAACTGTCATGCGAGTCTTCAGCAATTCCTGTTATCTTCTTATCATCAAAAGAAACATTGATAGACTCCATGACTGTCCTTGTTCTTAGATTATATACTTTAAAGGCTCTTGAAGTTGGATAACCAACAAAAATGCCCTCATTAGCTTTGGTTTCAAATTTTCCTAGCTGTTCAGGATGAGGTCTAAGAATAAAGCATTTGCAACCAAACACATGCAAATGTTTCAGAATCGGCTTCTTCTCTTTAATCATTTGATAAGGAGTGACACCATGTCTGTTGATTAGAGTAATGTTCTGAGTGTAGAATGCTGTTTTGACTGCTTCTGCCCAGAAATATGTAGGTAGTTTTGCTTCCTCCAACATTGTTCTGCAAGCTTCAATAAGAGTTCTGTTCTTTCTTTCAACTACTCCATTTTGCTGGGGTGTGCCAGGAGCAGAGAATTGTTGAACTATTCCTTTGTATTTGCAGAACTCTTCCATTACTCAATTCTTGAATTCAGTTCCATTATCACTTCTTAGAATCTTGACTTTGTACTTTATGCCAGTTTCGATGAGTCTTACATGGTCCAAAAGTATCTCTGCAGTTTCATCTTTTCTGTGCAGAAAATACACCCAGGTAAATCTAGTATATTCATCAACAATGACTAGAGTATACCTTTTCTTAGTGATGGACATAATGTTGACTGGTCCAAACAAGTCAAGATGTAACATGTGATATGGTTCATCAATTGAGGATTCAGATTTACTCTTGAATGATGTCCTTCTCTGTTTAGCCTTCTGACAAGCATCATAGAGTCCATCAGGAGTATATAATGCCTTTGGTAATCCTCTTACCAAATCTTTCTTAACCAACTCATTGATATTGTTGAAGTTGAGATGAGAAAGCTTCTTGTGCCAATTCCAACTTTCATGTACTGTTGCTTTACTGATGAGACATGTTGAGGGACCATCAGTATTGGTGTAGACATTGGCTTCATAAATGTTACCACGTCTTTGACCAGTCAAGACAATCCTTCCAGATGTTTTACTGATCACTTCAAAGTGAGTATCATTGAAGTCGACCTGATAACCTCTGTCTGTGATTTGACTCACACTAAGCAGATTGTGTTTGAGTCTGTTCACCAGAGCTACTTTTTCAATGATGACATTTCCAATGATTATATTGTCATATCCCAAAGTTTGTCCAATGTTGCCATCTCCATAAGACACTGTTGGGCCATCTTTCTCCTCAAATTCTGATAGCAAGGTTTTGTTTCCCGTCATGTGCACAGAGCATCCACTATCCATGACTAACACTTTTTCTTTTTACCCTGCAATCAGAAACACAAAGAGCTCAGTTAGAATTTTTAAGAACCCACACTTGTTGGGTTCTTTTTGCATGAAATTTAACACTATTAGCAGCAGAAGTCTTTTTAACAAAAGCAGTTCTGTCAGATTTAAATACATCAGAATTTGCTTTGTCATTATCAGAATTAATAGATGCATGCTTAGTATTCAGACTCTTTGATCTACCAGAATTTGCACTTTTATTAAATTTTGGCAAGGGATCATAATAGTTGTAGTACAAACTATGGTATTCTTCATATGTATAGATAGAATACCATTTACTGCCACAGTGAAAACAAGGATTCTATGGTTTATAAAACACTGATTTATTCCTAATTTCAGACTTAGGAACTACAGTAGCCTTCTTTTTACTCCTCCTGCAATCAATAGCAAGATGATTAGAGTTACCACAATTAAAGCATGTTTTCCTTGGTGCATTTGGAATATACTTATAATTATTCTTTTTGTTTATTCCAATTTTACCATTTCTATTCCTCTTAGCAGTAGTGGTTTTCTCTCTATCTGTCGCTTCACAGATTCTGTCTCTGAGTTGTTTCTTAGACAAAAGACCTATATTTTTGACAGATTTAGACTTAGAATTCTGTGTAGAAGTAAATCCCTTTTCTAAAGTAGAGTTGGGATTTTCTGGATACACATACTTGACATGTTTTAATTTGGTCTTTGTTCTGTCCATTATATGTCTATAGGTTTTTGGATTTGTTGACTCATTCACAATAACTCTTCCTGATTTAGTTGTTTCAGCAGTAACAACTTTAACTTTATTTTTCTTTTTGTCCTCTGGTTTATAACCTAGACCTTCTTTCCAGTTCTTATCTGTGATAAGATCGTGTGTTTTCTTTCCAGAGTGTGTCCAGGTTCTGAGTTTCTCATTAGCTTCATTAAGTTCCTTTTCAAGTGCGGTACATTTAAACTCCATTTCTAGCTTCATGTGCTTAGCCTTATCACATTTATTTTGTACTTCTTCCATGAAGAGTAACTCAGCTTCTAGATGATCATTTCTTTTAGTCAATTCTGACATCTCAGATATTATTCTAGCATTTTCAAGAGATTGACTTTTAAAGCTAATATGCAGAGACTTTAAGAAAGATCTTAACTCAGAGACATTATCAGTGTCAAAATCAAAAACAACTTCAGGTACCTTATTTTCAAGAGCAGCAATCTCATCTACATTTGCCATTAGTGCATAGTTCACTTTTTCTTCTTCAGAGTCTGAGGAAGAGTCCATCCAATCCTTGCTAGATGAGATTAGAGCTTTGGTTTTGGACTTTTTGCATGTAGTTGCAAAGTGACCCATTCCATCACAATTGTAGCATTTGACTTTTGACTTGTCAAACTTGTTGCCTTTGCTTTCATTCTTCTTGTACCTGTTCTTGTCAGTATTAACAGGTTTCTTCTGAAAGTTGCCTTGTCTCCTAGCCTTTCTGAACTTCATCTTCTTGAAACCCTTGACTATCATAGCAACCATTTCCATCATATCAGAATCAGTAGAATCATCATCAGTATCATTATCAGGATTTGCATCAGGAGCTGTTGATGAGTCATCAGTATTGGACTCAACGACTCTACTTCTCCTTCTTGAGACCTCCACGCTTTTTCCTTTTGATTTTGATTCAGCATTCAAAGCAACAGCCTTTGCTTTGTTGGTCTTCTTATTCTTCCTCTGTTGAACCTCAAGATCATGGGTTCTTAGCATCCCAAAGACTTCATCAGGAGATACAGTATTAAGATCATACTGATGCCTAATGATAGAGGTTTGAGTATCCCACTCCTCAGGTAGAGCTCTAAGAAACTTGGTATTTGAGTCTTCTGGATCATACTCTTTACCCACCAGAGATAGATTATTCAATAGTGTCAAAAATCTATCATACAGATCAGTGAGACTCTCATCAGATTTTGCATCAAACTGCTCGTACTCTTGAATGAACAGAGCCCGTCTGTTTCTTTTGATAGATTCAGTACCCTGGCATTGAGTCTCCAAAGTTTCCCAGATTTCCTTAGCAGTTTTACATGCTATCACTCTATTTGACATGACAGCATCAAGACTATTAAGAAGAATGTTCTTCACCTTTGCATCTTTGAGTACTTCAGCCTTTTCCTCAGGAGTCCATTCAGCCTTTGTCTTCTGAACATAGGTATAGTATCTGTTCTAGCAACCAGTCTCTTAGGGATATATGGTCCATCATATATTCGATCGAGATAGTTAGGATCAGTTGCCTCCAGATACATCAACATATTTACCCTCCATGTGGGTATTCAGCCTTTTTGAGAACAGGGATTTTAATACTTTCATACTTGCTTGTCGACATGTTAAGATCGTTTCTGATTGTAGTAAATCAGTTTGCTCTGATACCAATTATTGCCCAGTAATTAACAATTGTAGAAGAGGGGTTGAATACAATTGTATAAGATTTTCGACTTAAATAGAAATAATAACACAAGTATGAATATATAACAAATTTATTAACTCTGATATAAAACTGTTACAAACTCTCTCAAGAAATTCTTATGTTCTTGAGAGCTGCTAGGTTACAAGATAATTCGTGTAAGTGATTACTCTTAAGTAACACCTGAACTGTGTTTATATACAGTACACAGATACACTATCAATTACAAGATATATCAAATCAATTACATACATTTCTTAATACATATCTTGAATGATAGCTGCATTCCTATAAATCAGGAATCGACATGTCAATCTTCCTAGATTCCTAGACTGATGTATATCCTCATGAAATCCTGATCAGCTTCCAATCCTGATGACAGCACAATCCTGATGGTGCAATACTGATGACGTCAGCATCAGTATCTGATCAGTAGTCCAAGTCCTGATCATCACTTGAATCAATATCTAACATAAGGTTGTAGAAGAGAAACTTGCTAACATGCAGCAAGTTCAAAAGGAGAGAGATGATGCTGTCTATCTTGAACAAGAGTTGTTAAGTAAGTATAAACAACTAGAATCTGAATTGGAAAAGGCAAATCACATTATTAAAACTTGGACTCATTTTGGAAAAGACACTCAAGAAGTTTTTCAATCTGATACTGTAGGTCTAGGTTATTCTGAGGAAGATGAACTTAGGTTTCAGAATACATTCAAGATTAGACCACCTCTTCCACCTAAGAAATTTGGAACATTTGTTAATGGAATAAGTGAACCTAGGTTTGAATGTGGAAAAGAAGCTATTAAGAAAGAACCAGTAAAAACTAGTGTTAAACAGGTTAATATTAGTTTAATTACAGATAAACAACTCAAGCATAAGCTTAAGGAGTTAAAATCTGTTAGGAAACAGAAAGTGTCTAGAAAGAACAGAAATGGCAAAGTAGGCATCACTTAAGGTAATTATCCAATGCTTGCTACTTTATCTCTAAGAAAGACATGTCATAACTGTGGTAGCACTAACCATCTTGCTAGTTTTTGCAGGAAGAACAAAAACATTAATTCTTTACCTTCCAAGTCTGAAATAAAGAAAGATAATATTAGAACTAGACCACAGACTTTATGTAAACATTGTGGAAGTACTTGGCATTCTATCTATACTTGCAGGGATTATCATGCTATTTATCATAACTACTATGAACTTAAGCCCAATGTGAAATGGGTTAGAGTTAATTCTGCAAGTGTAAACTATGATAAAGTTAGCTTAAACTCTGATAGTGTAAATTCCGCTGCTAAAGCTAACAAAATTAAGAAATCCAAAGGATCCAAGCAAGTCTGGATCCTTAAATCTAATCTTCAGTAATTGTTTGTGATTGCAGGGCATCAGGGAGAGTATCCTAGTCGTGGATAGTGGATGTTCAGGACACATGACTGGAAATAAAGCCCTGCTATCAGAGTATGTGGAGAAGGCTGGCCCAAAATTTTCCTATGGAGATGGCAACATAGGACATACTCTGGGATATGGCAATATCAATCTTGGAAGTGTCATCATCACAAATGTAGCTCTGGTTCCAGGACTCAAGCATGATCTGCTATCTGTGAGTCAAATCTGTGACAGAGGTTTTCATGTAGATTTTCAATCTGAATACTGTAAGGTTATCAGCAAAACCACAGGGAAAGTTGTTTTTGTTGGACAAAGGTGCAATAATATCTATGAAGCAATCTTGTTGACAAACTCTGATGAAAAAACTATGTGCCTATCAACAAGAATGTCCAATGAAGAGAGTTGGAAGTGGCATAAGAAACTCTCTCATTTGAATCGGAACAACATCAATGAGCTGATAAGAAAGGATCTTGTCAGAGGACTTCCAAAGTCTTTGTTAAATGTTGATGGTCTGTGTGATTCATGTCAAAAGGCCAAATAGAGGAAGACTTCTTTCAAGAGCAAGTCTGAATCTTCAATTGTTGATCCATATCATCTTCTACATGTTGATCTCTTTGGACCAGTGAATGTCTTGTCAATTGGAAGAAAGAAATATGCTCTAGTCATTGTTGATGAACACACCAGAAATACCTGGGTGTATTTTCTAGCAAAGAAGGATGAAACTGCATTAACTCTGATGGAGCATGTAAAGCTACTGGACAAAGGATCAAAACACAAAGTCAAAATAATCAGGAGTGATAATGGAACTGAATTCTGGAATGCAACAATGGAAGAATTCTGCAAGAACAGAGGATTGAAGCAAGAGTTTTCTGCACCTGGCACTCCACAGCAAAATGGTGTAGTTGAGAGGAAGAACAAAACTTTGATAGAAGCTGCCAGAACTATGCTTGATGAAGCAAAATTGCCAACCTATTTCTGGGCAGAAGCAGTTCAAACAGCCTATTTTACTCAAAATGCCACACTAATCAACAAGCATGGAAAAACAGCATATGAGATGGTGAGAGAAAAGAAGCCAAAACTGAAATATTTTCATATTTTTGGGTGCAAATGCTTTGTGTTGAAAACTCATCCTGAACAGTTGACCAAATTTGAGTTGAAAGCAGATGAAGGAATTTTTGTTGGCTATCCAGTGTCAACCAAGGCATTCAGAGTTTATAATCTGAGAACAAAGGTGATTATGGAATCTATTCATATGTCATTTGATGACAAGAAAATAACTGGACTTGAAGATGTTAATGAACATGATCAGTTGCACTTCGAAAATGAAGATCTAATCTCTGATGAAATAAACTCTGATGAAACCAGTCCAACAAACTCTGTTGATGCAAACTCTGAACCTCTACTGGTACACTCAGAAGAAACCGTACAGACAGAACAAAGGGGAGAACCAGTTGAGGGGGAGCATGATCAAAATGATGACTCAAATTCTGATAGTTAGTCAACTGAAAAATCTGGATCAATCTCTGATGACTCAAACTCTGATAGTTCAAAATCTGACAACTTAGACTCTGAGCAATCAAATTCAGGTGGAGCCTCAGAGAATGAAGAAAGGCAACAAGATGATCAGGAGAACATTGATCAAGGGGAAGGATCAACTGTTGACAGAAGTCATTTACCTTCGGCTAGGAAATGGACAAAATCTCATACACCTGATCTAATAATTGGAGATCCAGATGCAAAAGTCAGGACAACAAGTGCTACAACAAATGAATGTCTGTTTCATGCATTTCTATCCAAATCTGAACCAAAGAAAGTGGAAGAAGCTCTTCAAGATGCTGATTGGATAACAGCAATGCAGGAGGAGTTAAATGAATTTGAGAAATGAAGTATGGACCCTTGTACCTAGACCAAAGAATAGATCTGTTGTTGGTACTAGATGGGTTTTCGGAAACAAAACTGACAGTGATGGGGTTGTTACAAGAAACAAGGCCAGACTTGTGGCTAAAGGCTATTCACAACAAGAATGCATAGACTATGATGAAACTTTTGCTCCAGTTGCAAGGTTGGAGGCAATAAGAATCTTTCTAGCATATGTTTCTCACAAGAAATTAAAGGTTTTTCAGATGGATGTGAAAAGTGCTTTTCTGAATGGAAAACTTGAGGAAGAAGTGTTTGTTGAACAACCACCAGGATTTGTAGATCCCAAGTATCCAGATTATGTCTACAGGCTTGACAAGGCACTCTATGGACTTAAGCAGGCACCAAGAGCATGGTATGAAACTCTGGCTCAATTTCTTTTAGAAAGTGGATTCAATAGAGGTACAATTGATAAAACACTGTTCTATTTTAACTATGGCGATGACTTGCTTTTAGTTCAGATATATGTTGATGACATAATTTTTGGTCTACTAATGATAAACTCTGTAAAAAGTTTGCCAAGCTCATGCAGTCCAGGTATCAAATGAGCATGATGGGAGAGCTTAGTTATTTTCTAGGCCTACAGATGAAGCAAATAGATGATGGAATCTTTATCAATCAAACAAAATATACCAGAAATCTTCTCAATAAATTTGGCATGCTTGACTGCTCATCTGCAACAACTCCTATGGCAACAGCAGCAAAGTTGGACAAAGACACAGGTTCACCAGTGGATATGACAAGCTATAGAGGGATGATTGGGTCTCTTCTTTATCTAACAGCAAGCAGACCTGACATCATGTATGCAACATGTCTTTGTGCAAGATTTCAGGCAGATCCAAGAGAACCACATCTAACAGCTGTGAAGAGAATTTTCAAATATCTTAAGGGCACCATAACTTTAGGTTTGTGGTATCCAAGAGAATCAAACTTCAAGCTACTTGGTTACTCTGATGCAGACTTTGCAGGATGTAAGATAGACAGAAAAAGTACCGGTGGAAGTTGTCAATTTCTTGGTGATAGACTTGTTTCTTGGTACAGCAAGAAACAGAAATCAATCTCTACATCTACAGCTGAAGCAGAGTATATTGCTGCTGGTAGCTGTTGTGCATAGATTCTGTGGATGAAGAATCAATTACTGGATTATGGATTGAGGTACAGTAAAATACCTATTTACTGTGATAATCAAAGTGCTATTGCTATGACAGGTAATCCAGTACAACATTCAATGACCAAGCACATCAGCATAAGGTACCACTTTATCAGAGAACATGTAGAGGAAGGGAATATTGAGCTTCATTTTGTGTCTACAGAACAACAGCTTGCGGATATCTTCACCAAGCCATTGAGTGAAGCTGTATTTACAAGGCTGGTAAATGAACTAGGGATGGTCTCTGGTTTTGACTATTGGTTAGACTCAAAATTCTATTTATGTACTCTGTTGCTCATATTTCTGTGGTATGTTAAACTCTGCTATGCAAACTCTGCTCGATGACTGTTAAACTCTGTTAGCATGCTCTGTAAGTCATACACTGTTGACATGTTGGATAAACTCTAAGAAACTCTGATAATGTTTTTGTCTGAATTTTAATACCAATGAAGAAATTTGTATGAAGCATGATTCTCAGTAATTAATCATGAATCCTTCTAAGTTATTTGTGATCTAATCTTAGATTGTGCAGAAAATTAATATAGCATGATATTGTTTCATATTTATAGCATCTCTTAGTTTATTTATCCTAAACTCTGAGTCTGTAAATACTGTGTTCATTGCCTCTCATGAATAATTTCTGATGTTGATGAGCTTTAAACTCTGTTAGTTATACACTGTTAAATTAGATTCTGTTATTAGAATACCCCCAAAGCTTATGTATATAGACTGTTAGAACTCCTTTGAGATCATGTTTGTAACTAGGACGACCCATGAACTTACTGGAATATAGTAAGGGCTAAAATTCTCTAATTTTTGGTGACTAGTCGAAGACTAGGAAGATCCAGGAACTTATTAAACTGATAAGGGCTAAAATTATAGGATTTTTGGTGACTAGTTCCAACCTCTGATTATTGGAGAAAAAAAAGGGGGTTATAAATTAATTGAATATTACTGTATATAAATCGTTTACTACAGAGTTTAGCATTTGTTAACTCGAATAAATTGTAGAAGGGGGGTTGAATACAAGCTATATAATCGTGTCTGATTTTGCTTGATTATATGAACAAGAATAAACTAATGAATCAAACTTTGTTTGTATTAAAATAATCAAATACAAACTCTACCAAAGGTGTACAATACCTTTAGCAGCTGCTGACAATATAAATCTCTCTCTCTGTTTGTTTCAAACTCTCGAATACAAATCTTACGAACTCACTTGCTCACTCACGCACGAACACTGTTTACAATGATATAGAGAGAGTATTTATAATGCTACCTATCAACTAATAACAGAATTATAATCTATCTATGACAATGTTCTTCCGTCTAGTTGATAGTTTCCATCAATAGAGAATTCGTTTCCTTCACGATATCTTCTTGCTTGTTTTCCAAAACAAAGATCCTGTTTTATAGCACTTACCAGTTTCTGTAGCATCCATAATGACATCATCAGTAACACGACTGACATCATCAGTAACATGACTGATATCAGGATTTCCCATTGCATCGGGATCTGATTATCCCATCAGTATTTGATCAGGATATGACTTAATGTATCAGGATCTGCTCCTCTGTTCCTGACATGTAGTCCCCGATACAATGTTCCTGACATGTAGTCTCTGACGCACTGTTCCTGACTAAATTCTACAGATTACTGTTTAACACATATATCCTAAACAAAGTGCTAAATCCTTTATAAGATCAGGATATACAAGAAGTATTAGCAAAATTCTATTCTTAACATCAGAACTTATGAATTATTCCTAACAATCTCCCCCTATTTATGCTTTAGAATCTGAAGCATAAATCTAAGTTGTAGATGTCAAAACATATAACAATACAATCAGAATAGAATTTATGAATTCAAGATCATGAAGTTAAGTACCTCATTCTTCAGATATAGACATGTATCTAATAATTAGAAGAAAGAATTCAACTATTTGATGCTTCTTTTTCTTTACCACTCCCATGATGAAATTTACCAACTCTGACACTCTTAGTTCTGCTCCCAGTCTACTTATCTCCCCCAGTCTGTTGTTTTTGTTGTCTCTGAATTATCTTTATCTCCCCCTTTTTGACATCAGCAACATGAATTCCAAGAGATTCAGTAACAAAACAAATGAGATTCAGTAACAGAACAAGAATTTGAAGTCTCGATTGAATATCACTTTGAGATTTATGAATGTCCTTAAGAATTTCAGACTTGACTTCAATGTTGGAAGTGCTTGTTGTATCTTCAGATTCAGATACAGAAAGAACATCATCTTCAAGTCTTGTAGAAGAAGTTGCCTGTTGAGAATGATATTCAAGGAATAATACTTGAGTAGAAGTACAAACATCTTCATCTTTCTGATCTGGAGCTGAAATATGATCATCCTGTCCTTCACTAGTATTCTGTGTACTAAAATCTACAAATCCTGATTCCTCCTTAGATTGATCAGATATTGTTGATATTTCAAT
Source organism: Saposhnikovia divaricata (assembly GCA_036435485.1). Lineage (NCBI taxonomy): Eukaryota > Viridiplantae > Streptophyta > Magnoliopsida > Apiales > Apiaceae > Saposhnikovia > Saposhnikovia divaricata. The sequence continues at coordinate 126,441,925 of CM071594.1, read as the reverse complement.
TCTAGCTGAAATTGGAAGTACAAACAAAGGAATACTAGGATCATTAGGAATTTCTTCTGGTACTGGTTGAGTAGAAGTTTGTCTTAGCCTTTCACCTCTTCTGTTAATGATCTCTGCAAGCCTTTCTTTCTGTTTCTGAGCTTTAACTTCTGGCTTTGCATTGTGATGTGCTAAGTCATGCTTCTCATACATCTTGATAAAAGAATAAGTACCAGCATCCATACCAAGATTTTCAGACCAAGATTCAGGAAAAACCTGATCCCAGAAATCAAACGATGGTGGTTTCCTAATTTTCTCTCCCTCACTATGGAGTTGATCATCCATACCCTCATTCTCACTTTGACTATCTAAAGTCAACACTCTTTCTACCTCTCCTTTTGCCTGGTCAGGAGCCAGCCTCTCTGTGTGTGGATCTATGTCCATCTTTTTAAGTGTATCACTCAAATTTGGATAAGTGCTCTCATGACCTATAGAAAATTAGGGGTTAGAAGAAGTTTTTATACCTGAACTCACATGGAGAGAGGGTTCCTCATATGGCATGGAGCTTGAGGTTTTCTCCAAGGAGTGAGCTGCTATAGTCTCTGAATCCTTACAAATATCTACTTTCTTTCCAGAAACTACAGGCTCCAGTATACCACTTTCAGGTTTTACACTAGACTCTGATGTCTTCAGTAATACTTCATTAGACTGCATAGCTAATATGCCACCGTCTTTAAGTGTTGATTGCTGAGACACACCCTCAAGGTGGATAGACTCTAAAAGAACAATATTGATTTGATCTTCAGAAAAATCAATCAAAGTCATTCCTCCCATATCATATGGTTTCTCACTTGCAATTTGAGTCATCACAGAAGACCTTTCAGCATCATCAATCACAGTTCCTGAGTCATCCAACCTCTGACTAGATGGTTCTTGTGTTGCAGTGACTGTGATATGATCTATTCTACTATTCACCACTGGTGCAATAGTATCTTCTGTTGACTGCTTCCCTCTATCAACTACCTCCTCTTATTCACCTTGAGCTGAAGCATCTTCAACAATGACATCCTCATCAAATAAATATGCATGAAGTGTTTGAAGTGCAACATGCTTAGGAAGTCCAAATTTCTTGTGTAACTCTTTTCTGACTGATACATAGAAGTATGTCTTCATTAAATCAAGCCTTTGATGTAACAGTCCATATTCTTTAGGAAATGAAAGTTTAGGAACTCTTTCAATCATAAAATCTAGAACAGGCCTGGAAAGCTTCACTTTCAGAGAAATAAGTTCCATAGCCAGTCTGTATATCAATGTAGTTTCCCATGAAGAATCAAGATCCAGATCTCTCTTGCCAGATACTGACATGGATATAGCATTATTTGTAGAGACCTGCATAACGTTAGTTGGACTTGACACTGTGTGTGTGTAGGTGACAAATGAATCTTGTGTGTAGGTGACAAATGAATCTTTCTCCTTGTTCTCCTAGTATAATGAGCAACAGATTTATCTTGAGAAGACTCAAGAGGTGTAGACACAGAAGTGATCTTGGGATGAGATCCTTTTTCAATAGACATAGTCTTTTGAGAGACAGTATCCAGTATCTGTTTTCCCTTTTTAAGAACTACAGTCTTTTGAGAGACTGCAGCCTGGCTGTGACTAGGTATTCCATCTCTTTGTCCTAGCTTAGAAAGTTGAATTGCAGCATTCAATTCTGCTCTCTCAGCAAGAGATATATTATCATCATCTTCACTAGAACTACTACTTGAAATAACAAATCTTTTCTTCCTTACAACTGATGTCTTTTGAGAAACACCAGAGGTTGGCTTCTTTGAAACAATAGGCTGTGGATCAAAATTTTGTTCTTGAATTGTTTCAGAGACTGTAATGTTTTTGGCTACTTGGGTAGACACAGGGGGGTTCTCCTCCAATTGAGACTCCTGAGTCATTTTACCACCAAAGAAAGAAGAATTATAGATAGTAGGAAGATGAGTTCTTAGAAGTACCTGAACATGATTTGGATAGTGTAAAGCAGGTATTTCATCTAGATTCTTTTCACTGTCCTTCTTTGTAATGTCAGAGAAGATTCTATTTAGCTGTACATAAGAAGAAACACAATACTCTCTACCAAATCTAGCTTCAACATCAGGAATGAAATTGTTAATAAACAGTTGCATGAATCTGTGATAATAAGCCATATTTCTGTCATGATCTCTTGACCCAAGTTTTATACACATCTGACTTAAGATAATGTGACCAAAATTAATTACCCTGTTATACAGCAAAGCATATGCAATATGTGATGTAACAGCTGTAATTTGTTGAAAAGAACTACATTTACCAGTAAAGCCTTTAGCAATTTGATCAAAGAAGAAAGACCATTCTTTTCTAAGAAAAGATCTATTTAACTGGCTCATGTTATCTAGAGGTCCATCATAACCTAATTTAGATAACATAGTTCTCACATCATCATCAGATGGTACATTCTCAAAATTTGTACTAACAGGTAAGCGAAGTACTGAATTAATAAAAGATTCAATAAGATCAAATGAGTCTTGTCCTAAGTGTAGAACAATCTTACCTGATTGACTCTGAGTAGAATCAATTACCTCAGCATTCTCCCAAGCTTGTGAAACAGCTACTTGATTAATTTGTGGAGATGCTGTCAAGGCATAGCTTAATGGTCCTTTCGCCATAACGTCCATTATCGGGTGAAAATCAGTTGACACCCCTTCCTTGTTGGTGATAGCCGCAACATGATTGTTCATCATAAAATCAAAGTCACCAAACTTGAAAGCTACTGATTTGGGTAGTCTTCTTTGAGTTGCCATTTTGATCTGAAAAGAACTTAAGAAATCTTTGAAATTGATTAGTGATTTTGAGAACTCGAGAGTGTTTTTGCTTTAGAGAATGAAATTAGAGAAAGCAATTACACGATTAGAGTGTCAAAATAATTATATTTAAAAAATTCTTTAGACCCATTATTCCACGTTGACACGTAGGTTGACAGGTGTCAGTCCCTGAAAAATGCAGTTACTCATGACTTTTGGAAAATAAAATCCAAAAATGTTTTCAAGTAAATAAGTCAAGGTAAAAACGAGATAAAAATCAATACTGATCAGTTTCCTCTTCCTGATGTGATCTACTCATCAGAATAATCACACAATTTAATGTGATTTTTGAAGAAAAAGAATTACTAATCCTGATGTGAACACACTCGAATTCCTGATCAATATCATCCTGATTCCAGAGACTAAATAAAGTTTCCACATGACATTTTCTTTTACCTGAAAAAGAAATAACAAAATCAATTGGTTAAAGTCATTCAATATTTCTTGAAAATACAAGAAATACAGTCACACATAATTATGACTGAATGCATTGATATTTCCCAAATGACTGTTCAGCTTCCCACATCTTTCTATAAAAGACACCGACGTCTTATGCCATTCTCCAAAACCATTTCATTCTTTTCTCTTTCCATCATGGCTTTCAACCCCATATGAACCCTAGCTTTTGGTTCATTACCACTGAGAAGTTCTTTACTCTTGATGATCAGGAGCAAGTGAACTATCTCTTAGAAGAGATGATTTTTCTCATCAAGTCAAATATGGTTAATCTTAACCCAAATGATTTCCACAAATCTCCTCTAAAACATCTACCAGTTGGATACAATCCTCCTCTAATCTCTTCACTCCTTGAGGATGAAGATGAGTCAGCTGCTCTCATTCAAGTCCCCCAGACAAGGAATTCATTCCTGAGATGCTCCTTGTCCTGAAGTCGATCGTTGAAGATTGAAGCAGCAACAACTTGCTACTTGTGCAGATGTTAAAGATCTAAAAATTTAACATTCCTAACTCACTAACCAGTCTAATGAATGTGGCCTCATCAAGTGGTTTAGTTAGAATATCTGCAAGCTATTTGTCAGTAGGAACAAAATGAAGTTCCACAGTACCATTTTCAATATGTTCTCTAATAAAATGATACCTGACATCAATATGCTTAGTCCTTGAGTGTTGAACTGGATTTTCTGCAATTTTGATAGCACTAGTATTATCACAAAACATAGGAATATTACTAAGTGTCATACCATAATCCATCAACTGATTTCTTATCCAAAGGAGTTGAGCACAACAACTGCCTGCTGCAATGTATTCAGCTTCTACAGTTGAGGTTGAAACTGATTGCTGCTTCTTGCTTGCCCAAGAAATCAATCTGTTTCCCAAGAATTGACATGTACCTGTAGTGCTTTTCCTTTCTATTTTACACCCTGCATAATCAGAGTCTGAATAGCCAATTAGGGAGAAATCAGATTCTCTTGGATACCACAAACCAAGATTTGGAGTTCCCTTGAGATATCTAAAAATTCTCTTCACAGCAATTAAATGAGATTCCTTAGGATCACTTTGGAATCTAGCACATAAACAGGTAGAGAACATTATATTTGGTCTACTTGCAGTTAAATATAACAATGAACCTATCATGCCTCTATAGCTAGTGTTATCAACACTCTTTCCCTTAGGATCAGAGTCTAGCTTAGTGGCTGTTGCCATGGGTGTCTTTGCAACTACATAATTTTGAAAGTCGAACCTTTTTAAAAGATCTTTGATATACTTTGACTGATTAATGAAAATACCAGTCTCAGTTTGTTTGACCTGCAAACCTAAAAAGTAATTTAGTTCACCCATCATGCTCATCTGATATTTAGACTCCATAAGCTTGCTAAACTTAGCACATAACTTTTCATTAGTAGAACCAAATATAATATCATCAACATAAACTTGAACTAAAAGCAAATCACCTTTTATCTTTCTAAAGAATAGAGTTTTGTCAATTGTACCTCTTGTGAAGCCATTTTCAAGAAGAAATTTAGAAAAAGTCTCATACCATGCTCTTGGTGCCTGCTTCAGTCCATAGAGTGCCTTGTCAAGTTTGTAGACATGATTTGGAAACTTTGGATCAACAAAACCAGGTGGTTGTTCCACATACACTTCCTCATCAAACTTGCCATTTAGAAAAGCACTCTTTACATCCATCTGGTATACCTTGAATTTTGAATGAGCTGCAAATGCAAGAAACATTCTGATTGCTTCCAATCTTGCTACAGGTGCAAAGGTTTCATCATAGTCAATTGCTTCTTCCTGAGAATAACCCTTGGCCACCAGACTTGCTTTGTTTCTTACAATCATACCAGATTCATCTAGCTTGTTTCTGAAAACCCATTTAGCGCCAACAATAGATCTATCTTTAGGTCTAGGTACCAGTTTCCACACTTTGTTCCTCTCAAACTCATTCAATTCTTCCTGCATTGCTATTACCCAATCAGGATCCTGTAAGGCTTCTTCAACCTTCTTAGTTTCATTCTTTGAGAGAAAACAACTGTACAAGCATTCATTTTGAATTGATCTTCTAGTTCGAAAACCACTATTTGGATCACCAATTATCAAATCCTCAGTATGATCCCTTGTCCATTTTCTAACAGGTGGTAGATTGCTCCTGCTAGACTCTCCCCCTAAGTTAGTGGTATTTCTTGTAGATGCCTTCACAAGCTCCCCCTTGATCAGTAGAATCAGTGAATTCAGTACTGCTGCTAGTTTCTGATCTTCCTTCATTAGACTCTGAAGGATCAGTTCCTGATGAAGTAGACTCTGAATGACCAGTCTGATCCAGATCTGTCTTATGTTCTCCTTGATTGAATTGCTCCCCCTCAACAGTAGCATTCCTTTGAGAAGCAATAGAGATTTCCTCTGGAGAACCTTCATCATCGCTGGAGGAAATCTCAGAATACTTAAGATTTTCAAATTCCAGATTGCCATGACTTTCATCAGTTTGCAAAATTCCAAACTTCTTATCATCAAATGCAACGTAATTGATTCCATAACAATGTGAGTTCTGAGATTGTATACTTTAAAGGGTTTTGATGCTGAATACCCTAGAAAGATTGCTTCATCCGATTTGGCTTCAAATTTCCCAAGTTGTTCTGGATGAACTTTCAGGACATAGCATTTGCATCCAAAGATGTGAAAGTATTTCACACTTGGTTTCTTTCCTTTGATCATCTCATAGGGAGTCTTGCCATGAGCATTTACCAAGGTACAGTTTTGAGTGAAACATGCAGTGTTGATAGCTTCTGCCCAGAAATAGGTTCAAAGCTTTGCATCTGCAAGCATGGTTCTTGCTGCCTGTATGAGAGTTCTGTTCTTTCTTTCTACTACACCATTTTGTTGAGGTGTTCCAGGTGCAGAAAATTGTGAAGTAATTCCACTGTCTGCACAATACTCCTCCATTGTAGAATTCTTGAATTCTGTACCATTGTCACTTCTGAGCACTTTGACCTTGTACTCAGAGCTATTTTTAATATTCTTGACAAGTTCAATGATTTGCTGAGGAGCTTCATCCTTGTTGTGTAGAAAGAATACCCATGTGAACCTTGTGTAGTCATCCACTTTAACTAGAGCATATCTTTTCTTATTGATAGACATAATGTTTACTGGACCAAATAAATCAAGATACAGCATGTGAAATGGTTCAGTAATTGAATTTTCTGTCTTGCTCTTGAAAGTGGTTCTTCTTTGTTTTCCAAGCTGACAAGCATAACAAAGTCCATCTTGCACATAGTTTTCCTGAGGTAGGCCTCTCACCAGATGATGCTTAACAAGTTGATTAAGCTTCTTGAAATTGAGATGTGAGAGCTTCTTATGCCAATTCCAGTTTCATCATTTGATGCCTTACTGTAAAGACATCTGACAGTTCCTTTAGATGTGTCACTCAAGCTGGCTTCATATATGTTACCACGTGTCTGACCAGTCAGAACAATGTCTCCATTCTTCACATTCAAGATTTTGCATCCTTCACTATCAAAGATTGATTGGTAACCCTTATCACCCAGTTGACTTATGCTTAAAAGTGTGTGTTTCAAGCCTTCAACCAGTGCTACATTTTCTATGATGACATTCCCCAAAATAATTGAGCCATATCCCAGAGTTTATCCTTTGTTGCCATCTCCAAAGGATATTACTGGGCCAGCTTTCCTCCCAAACTTTGTAAGCAGGGACTTCTTTCCAGTCATATGTCCAGAGCATCCACTGTCCAAGATAATTGAATGCTTCTTTCCAATGCCCTGCAAACAAAAAGTAGCTAGTTAGAATTTTTTAGGACCCAACTGTTAAGTTCAATATGTTTGTAGAAGGGGGGGTTGAATACAAACAGTACTGTTTAATCGAAATTTGTCCGGATAAATTTAATTTATATTTTGACAAATTTGAGCGGAATTAAATGAAACAAAAATCAAGTTAAATATAAAATTATATTAACTTGAGGGGTTTGTTACAAATACAGTACAGAAATTATATCTAGTTAATAAAAACAAATTAGAAAATTCGACATGAATTTTTCTAGATTTGTTAATAAAAAATCAAGATATAGATTAGGAGTAAAAACTCTCTAATAGTACAAGAGTATCAAGTAAACAAGTTCTATCGGATCAGATATTAAAAATAAGATGAACTTGATTTTCAATGAATTTTTCTGCTCCTGCAGGTTTTGTTCTTGATGAGAGAGAAGAGAGTACATTGCCTTTGTTGAATGTAATATTCTTGTCTGTCTGTCTTGTGTCGTCTGTGTCTTCATATATATTGTCTACTGCCTCTTTTTCTTCATATACAATCTGTTCTTCTAAGACAATCAATTTTGTACTGCCAAGACAATAGGAAATACAATCGGCAAGACAATCAGGTTCTTCCAAGACAATCGGTAAGACAATCAAATTCTGAGATCTTTGTCTTGCTTTATCAAAAAGTATCATTCTGTCTGAAGCTTTTTCTTTTTGATCATTATCAAGACAATCTGATTTGAACTGTCAAGACAATCGTCAAGACAATCAAATCAGATTTTTATTCTTCTTTTTTAAAGCTGTTCAGAATTAATCATTATCAAGACAATCGGCAAGACAATCAGAGATTGTCTTGCTTTACTGATTTCTTCTTCAAGACAATCGGCAAGACAATCTCTGATTGTCTTGCTATTTCATTTTTTCAGTTTTAAATTAAACTGATTAATAAATAATCATTTCAATTTAAACTTACTTAAATAATAATTATTCAGATTTAATTAATTTAATTAATTAATTAATTCTTGATGAATTAATTTATTAATTAAATTGACTACTTGATTTAAATTAATTAAAGAAGAATATTATATATCCTTGAATTGTCTTAATTCTTTTCTGAATCACTGAAAGTAATAAAGGAATACCACTGAATATTTTGTTGAAGTTCCATGCACGGTTTGGTTCATGAATGACTAACTTCAATGACTGTCCTTTAATTTTCACATTAAAAATGTGATTCATTTTTCTTCTCATCTCTTTCTTCTTCTTGTACTCCACTGTATTCTGTCTGAACCTGTCACTCTAGAAATCTCTGTCTTAAAAAATAAATCCACTTCTTTGATGCTATACTGAGGCTTGATCAGCAATCTGAGCTTCTTCCAGTGTAAAACATCAAAACTATAGATTGACTTTAGGGTTTTTCTTCTGACAGATAGTATCTTCTGAGATTCCTGTGACAGTTAAAGCTATTTACTTATTACAATCTAAGATTAAGTTGAGTTGAGTCCTCGAACTACAAATAGGTTGTGTCATATGCCTTTCAATCTCCCCCTATTTGTTTGTTAGAAAATAACAAGCAAATACCTAGAGGATTACTCATCTAACTCAACTTAACTTAGTAAAAGATAAAACTTTAAATACAAATTAAATAAGGTTCTGGTTTATATTTAACATTGTCCAGATTCAAAAATAAAAGATAAATACAAGATAGATGATCATCTAGACTGATCATATAATACAATTTTCTATCTTGTCCTATCTAAGCCCTAAAGATATCACATGTAGAGCTGATCCTCAATTAGAAGTATCTTCCTCCCTTATCTCTCCCGCTTCAATTTCATCTTCTTGTTCTAGAAATCTTCTGATATTCTCTGTGTCAAATCGTTCTTGATCATCCAAGGTTTTGATCAAATCTTTGTCAAGTACACGTTCATAATCTGACACAAGGCCTTTAGGTTTCTTAGGCAAAAGTCCAAGGTTGCCCCATAGCCGATTCCGAAGCATGTAATATTTCTTTTCAAAGCCAGTTAAAGCATATGATCGAATAATGTCAGCAACAAAAATACTTTCTTTATCTTCGAATCCTGTAGTCCTTAGCATATGTTCTAACCAGACCAGATGAGATACAATATATAATTTCATCGACTTAGAATCAAGGAAGCAAGAATGTAGTGTATTACCCTTGAGAAACTTAACATGATGTGGAGTTTGAATAACTTGTGGACTATTCCTTTGAGCAAACTCTAAAAGTCTTTCATGAAGTAAAATATTCAGTTCAGAAAACCTTTTTACCTTTAGAGACATAATCAACAGTTCAATCAAGCTTCTCTGTTGAAAGATTTGAAGTGACACATAGAGAGAACCCATTGTACGAGAGTCAATCTGAATTATCAGTTGATCTGCACATCTGTCAAACCCAGCTACTATCCTCGAGATTTCCAGCATCAATGCATCCATATATTGCAAGTAATTTGGATTGGTCTCTTGAAACTGTTGAAGTAGTTGGAGAAAACGTTCATCATCATTAGCAGTGTTTTGAATAGAATCAAAAATTTCTCTTGCTTTCTCCCACTTTGGACCAATCTTCAACTGAATATCTCTTTTCCTTTCTTGTACACTGATTGCATGTAGCTTTTGTTTCTCTGCATCTTCAGCTTGCTTCAACTTCAATCTTTTATCCACTACTTGTCTGGTCTTCTCAAGCTTAGCTTGTCTCATCTGACATCAGCTTTCTCCTCTTGAAGTTCCTTCTCAAATTCAGGATCATCTTGCCAGTTTGAAAGATCTTCTTCAATATCATTTAATTGTTGTACCTCAAAATTACTATTCTTGAGATCGAAATCAAAATCTGATACATCCTGATCATGAGCTTTTTCTTTTCCCTTTGTAGACTTCTCCTTATGCCTCCCTTGACCTCCAGACTTACTTCCTCCTGCTCCTCCAGACTTCTCTCCTCCAGACTTCTCCCCCTTAGTTAAGGAATCCTCTACAGACTTTCTTTGACTGTCAAGCTCTCTATTTTCATCATTATCCCCTTCATTATCACCATCATAGTCTTCAAAATATGCTCTTTGTTCTGGTGTGAAATGATGAGTAGGTCTAACAATGTTGTATAGATGATCAATTCCTTCAAACATATAATCATATTTTTCTTCAAGCTTCGCAAAGGTTGTTGAATATGATTGAGCAGTTACATGCATTTCCACTTGAAGTTCATCCACCCTATTAGAGAGTCTGTCAATAGCATTTAGGATATCTGATCTTTCTGTAGATGCCTGAGAGTTGGAGTGCATCAATGTATTGATTGCTGGAGTGAGTGTGGTCTTTATGTTCTGAACATCGTCACGAATAATCATGAGCTGATTGTTGACAGAGGTGGAAGAAGAAGACCGTTCATCCACTTGTGCTTTTAAAAATTGTTTTTCAGCCTCAGTTTGCATCAATTTCTTTTGTAGATCTTTTATTTGAGCCATAAGAGACAAAGTGTTTGTGTCAGTGTGTGCGCTCACCTGATGTTCACTCAAGGATATGTCACTCTCCTTTCGTGCATGTGTTTCACTCATATTTAAGGTGGTCCTCACATCACTCAACACTAGCTCCTTTTCTTGAGCTGTACCTGCAATAGAAATCACCCTAGCCACTTCTGGAGAGGTCAGTGGTGGTGCAATGGGAGTTCGCAATTCCCAATCCTCAGTCATCTCTATTAATTCATCTGGATTTAATAACTGAATTTCTTCAGTGATAGGATGACCAAGTTGCCCTTCACTTTCTCCAGATAAATCTGTGAGTGAAGAATCCCTTGAGGGAGCCAGGAATGTTCCTCCTGGGAGGGGAGATGATGTCTCTAATATAAATGGCAGAGAGTCAGGATTTCCCTCTGAAGCCTGTGAAGGCTCTTCTACCGTAACAATGGTAGGCACTGTCTCAGTAACAATCCTATCGTGCACTCCTTGCTCAGTGTCCTTAACAACATCGGATTCTAAGGTAATGTTTTCCCCCATTGTGAGTAATAGAGGTGTGCTTGACTCTGTACAAGGTGCCACGGCCCTTTGGCGAATTTCAATAATTTCATCCTGTTGAGAGGATGAAATTAGTAACAGTTCATCGGCCATTTCAATGTCCAAGTCCTTTTGGGAGGAAATGGATGGGCTAACAGATGCCTCAAGTAGTAGGTTTCTTCTCTTCTTTGGTGGAGGCAGAGCTGTGGGATCACTTACATTATAAATTCTTCTAACAACCTTTTTAGCTAACTGTTTGGTTCTGGATTTAGGTTTAGAGATTTTAGTAGACACAGTGTTTGGCTCTAAGATCTGGGATATAGGTTGTGGTTCTACAACCTCTTGGTCTGGCCTATCAGCCACTTGGGCTCCAAAAACAGTTTGAGAGATAGAAGGCAATACCTGCTCCGTTGATGCAGAAGTTGTACCTGAAGGAATGGAATGTTCCATTTGAGATTGAAGTTCCGGGACAGGTACATTTTCAGGTTCAGGTTCAGGTGCATTTACAAGTCGAGGAATGACAGGTAAATCAATGAAGGTAGACAAGTATGGTGTAACATACACTGGCACATTTGGTAATTTTCTATGTGTATCCAGGCTAGTGAATATTTTCTTGGTTTGCCTGCCTGATACCATAGGGTTGTCATTCCTAAAGATTGTTTGTTGACCAACAGGAACAAGATGATTAAATATCAAAGTTAAGAATCTAGGATAATAACATAAAACTTTATTACCCGCATCAAAATCCCTTCTGGCCTTAACAATTCTACCAACAATAGTATTCCAAAGTAAATTACCAATATTGATTCTACGGTTGAACGATCTACTTAAATCCGGTCTCAGATTTCAGTTTTGTTGAAGAAAATCGAACAGAGTTTCGTTTAACAGTTTGTGTGTATCATGTATATATGTCTGATGTGCTCTGTGTAAATACACGAGAGAGAGAGAGAATTGATGTGTTGATTGTCTTGACTGTTTTTCTATTTTTTTTGTTTAAGTAGAATTAACACTACAAGACAATTGGTTGATTGTCTTGCCGATTGTCTTGGTAGTTTAAAAACTATCAAGACAATCGTTTGTCTAACTAAAAAATAAAAAAAATGTAAAATAATTTTTTTTATTAAGAGTGCTGAAATGATGCTCCAAGACAATCAAGTGATTGTCTTGCTGATTGTCTTAGTAGTTCAAAAACTATCAAGACAATCGTTTCTTGAACTAAATAACAAAACAAAACAACACAAATAAAATGAAAAATATTTTATTATTTACAAAATAACCTGCCAAGACAATCTGTGGATTATCTTGGCGATTGTCTTGATACTATAAAGACACTTACAAGACAATCGATTAATCTGCTAATTTTATACTAATAAAATACAAATTAATGTGCAGAATTAATCCAATTAAAATACACTCTCATTTATTATTAAAATTACTATAAATAAATATTTAGCAAACACATGGATTAACCTTTTTACGACAACAAATATAAATAACAAAAGGACAAACACTACAAAACATTTAATAAAATATTAAATATATTTACAAGAACATTTATAACAAATTAATGAATCTAAATATTTTCTAAAAAATAACTTTCTAATAGAAAATTATTTAAAGAGAGAATATGATTCATTAAAATATCACAAATATTCCAAAACACAAGAAGTAATAAAGAAGTTATTATTAACATGTTGATAAAGATTTTTAGCAATCACAAGCAATAAAAAGTTGATAAAATAATTATGCAAGTGATTAAAATTCAAAAATAATAACAAAATCACTTGCAAATTATTAAAAAATAAACTTCAGACATTAACAAGCTTAATTTCTAGGACTGTTCAACATACCCAATTCACCAACAATTTTGGTGAATGTGGATTCGTCAAGAGACTTAGTAAAAGTATCTGCTGTTTGTTCTTCTGTGGGTACAAATAACAATTCCACAGTACCATTCATGACATGCTCTCTTATAAAATGATACCTCATGTCTATGTGCTTGGTCCTCGAATGCTGCACAGGATTGTTGGAGATTGCTATGGCACTTGTATTATCACACAAAATTGGAATTTTTGTTAATACAAAACCATAGTCTTTCAGCTGATTCCTAATCCACAAGATTTGTGCACAACAGCTTCCAGCAGCTATGTATTCAGCTTCAGCTTTTGGGTTGGAAACTGTTTGTTGTTTCTTGCTATACCAGGAAACTAGCCTGCCACTTAGGAATTGACAACTCCCAGAGGTGCTTTTTCTATCTACAACACTTCCTGCATAATCTGAATCTGTGTATCCAACAAGATTAAAACCAGATTCTTTAGGGTACCAGATACCTAAATTAGGTGTACCCTTAAGATATCTTAAGATTCATTTTACAGCAATGAGATGAACATCTCTAGGATCCACTTGGAACCTTGCACACAAGCATGTAGCATACATAATATCCGGTCTACTTGCAGTAAGGTAAAGTAATGAGCCTATCATACCTCTGCAACTTGTGACATCTACCTTAACAGAATTTTCACAAGCTCCAAACTTGACAGCTGTAGATGATGGTGTCTTAGCTGAAGATGAGTCCTCCATTTGATATTTCTTGAGGAGCTCTTTGATATACTTGGATTGACAGATAAATATTCCATCTGTCCTTTGACTTATTTGCAATCCAAGAAAGAATTTCAGTTCTCCCATCATGCTCATTTCAAATTTACCCTGCATTAACTTAGCAAATTTCTTGCATAAAAGATCATTAGTAGACCCAAATATTATATCGTCCACATAGACTTGGACTAGTATTGTATCATTTTTATGTTTCTTAGTGAAGAGAGTTTTGTCTATGACACCTCTAACAAAGCCATTTTCAAGTAAAAATTCAGAAAGGGTGTCATACCATTTTCTTGGTGCTTGCTTGAGGCCATAGATAGCCTTGAAAAGGAAGTAGACATAGTCCAAAAGATCTGGATCTTCAAAGCCAGGGGGCTGTTCTACATAGACCTCTTCATCCAGCTTACCATTTAGAAAAGCACTCTTTACATCCATTTGATAAACATTAAAGTTTGAGAATGCTGTGAATGCCAAGAATATTCTAATGGCTCGAGTCTTGCCACTGGAGCATAGGTTTAATTATAGTCAATGCCTTCAACTTGTGAATAACCCTTTGCTACCAGTCTTGCTTTATTTCTTGTGACTGTGCCATCTTCATCAAGTTTGTTTCTGAATACCCATCTAGTGCCAACCACTGTTCTATTTCAAGGTCTGGGTACCAGCTTCCATACTTCTTGTTGTTTGAATTGATTAAGTTCATCTTGCATAGCAATCACCCAATCAGGACCAGAAAGAGCTTCTTCAGTTTTCTTAGGTTCCATTTCAGATAGAAACCCTGAATAATTGCATTGATTCTGATAAGCTCTTCTAGTCTTTACTCCAACATCTGGATCACCAATAATTAACTCAAAAGGATGAGTTCTATTCCAAACAGTTTGTCTGGGTAGATTAATTCTTGATGATTCCCCTTAATTTGAATTGTGTTGTTGAGTATGACTTGTTGATCCTTTATTAACTCCCCCTGAGTTGTTGCCAGGATGATTAGATGAGTGTTCAGAAGTATGAGTGGTGTTTTCAATATTATCATTATTTTAACCACCATTATTCTGATTGAACTCATCATTGACATTGTTGTCATTAGCATCAACAAAAACATCAGGTGGACTATCATCATCTGAATCTAGATCTGTCATATCTTCAAAAGATAGCTTTTCAGATGAATCTTCAGTTTGGATACTAGGGAGTTTAGTGTCATCAAATGTTACATTGACACTTTCCATCATCTTCTGATGTTCAATCAAATACACCTTATAAGCTCTTCTTTCATAACCAACAAAAATTGCTTCATGTGCTTTGGCTTCAAATTTTCCACCTTGATCGTCTCCTTCTTTAAGTACAAAGCATTTTGCTCCAAATACATGAAAGTATTTGAGTGTTGGTTTCTTTTCATTCATGGCTTCATAGGGTGTTTTCATCAAGTATTTGTTGATAAGAGTTCGATTCTGAGCATAGCAAGCAGTGTTGACAGGTTCAGCCCAAAAATACAATGGAAGCCTTGATTCACTTAACATAGTACGTGCAGCTTCAATCAAGGTTCTATTCTTTCTTTCAACTACCCCATTTTGCTGAGCAGTTCTTGGAGTTGAGTATTGTCTGGTTATACCTTTTTCAGTACAAAAGTCATTCAGAACTGCATTCTTGAATTCAGTTCCATTATCTGACCTTATAACCCTCACTGGATACTTGGAATCCAGCTCAATTAACTTGATTTGATCAATCACCAGTTGTGGAGTCTAATCTTTAGAATTCAGGAACAAAACCCATATGTACTTTGAAAAATCATCAACAATCACAAGAGCATATCTTTTCTTTGACATAGACATCACATTCACTGGACCAAATAGATCCATGTGAAGTAACTGTAAAGGATCAGTTATTGAAGATATATCAGTGCTCCTCTGAGTTGCCCTTTTTAGTTTGCCTTTTTGACAGGCATCACATAGTCCTTCCTGTGTGAATTCCATAGGAGGTAAACCTCTCACCATTTCCCTCTTAACCAAATAATTCTTTGTTTTGAAATTCAGGTGAGAAAGTTTCTTGTGCCATAGCCAACTTTCATCTGTGGATGCTTTAGAATAGAAGCAATTGATTTCTTCAGTGCTTCTAGTGTTCATGTTGGCTACATACAAGTTTCCTTTTCTAACTCCCGTCAGAGATGGTTGTTCACTTCTTTTGTGTGAAATCAGACAATTCTTTTTGTTAAAGTAGACTTCAAATCCCTTGTCACAGAATTGACTGATGCTGAGCAAATTATGCTCAAGTCCTTTTACAAAGGACACTTCTTCAATGATAACATTTCCAGCTTCAAGTCTGCCATATCCATCAGTTCTACCTTTGCTGTTATCTCCAAAGGTAACTACTGGGCCGACCTTCTCCACCACATTTGTCAGCAGGGTTCTGTCTCCAGTCATATGCCTTGAACATCCACTGTCCAAGATCCAGGTTACTCGTTCAACCTGTTCAATACCCTGCAATGACAAATGGATTAAACCTTTTTCGGGACCCAAATTTGATTGGGTCCTGCGGATTTAAAGTATTGACCTTTATCAGGCAAAACAACATTTTTAATTTTAACATCTTTAGTCAATAAACATTTAACCTTATAAACAGATTTGAAAATCTTTTGTTTTATCTTGGGTATCCATGTTTCTCTAGCAGCAATAACACTTGTGTCATTGACTGGACATTTGACCTGGTAAACATTCTTGGTAACCCTTTGTTTAGTCTTAGGTACAAATGTCTCTCTCCTCACTTGAGGAGGAAAAGCAGTCTTTGATCGAACATTATTGTTCCTGTTCATATGCTGTCGAGGAGCAGTCTGTTTATCACATGCATAACTACCATTAAAATAAGCACGCATAATGTTAAAAGCACAAGACATACAATTGATAACACCACATGCTTTATGATTAGAATCAATGATAGGCATTGTATTCATGTTAGACATGTTATTTTTCTGCTTCAACTTATTACCACCTAATCCAGTCTTAGAAGAACTAGCTGTTTCAACAACCTTGACTGGCACTTTAGGTACATCTTTCTTGGATGAAACATTCGTTGGATTAGTGTCCTAAACAGATTTAGCCTTAACAAAGACTGTGACATCTTTCTTGGATGAAACATTCTTTGGATTAGCGTTCTTAACAGATTTATCCTTAACAAAGACTATGCCATTTGCACTATCCTCATTTCTCATTTCTTCTTGGATAACCATAGAAAGAATATCTGGTGGTCCAGCATCAGATTTTTTAAATAGAGGTTCTTTAACATTTTTGAGCACATGTGGTATTCCCCTTTCTTTAGCACTAACAGGGTTAGGGGAATTTATGCCCAATGATCCAACAGCTTCATTGTAACCATACCCTATACCTGTTGTTCGTTCTACAACTTGATTGTTAAAAAACTCTTTGGAAACTTTAACAGAATTATAACAAGCCCTGACCTGTGTTTCAAGTTCAGTAATTCTAGTCATTTGTTTGCCTACAACTTCTAGAATAGCTTTCTCCTTTTTATAAAGCATTGTTATTTCATCTCTTTGTTGATCTTGATTAATATGCACCTTTTTCAATTCTGACACTTCATTTTCAAATTTAGTGCTTAGCAGATCTAGTCTATTATATCCAATTTGTGCATTACCTAAGGAATTATATAGACTACGAATCAATTCAGTGTCAGTAACAATTACCGGTTTGTTATGATGATCAGATGCTTCATCATTTTCCACCAATGCAAGATTTCCATATTCTTCATCTTCGCTGTCCGTGTCATCCCAACTCTTACCAGCCGCAACATAGGCTTTTCCAGGTTTCTTCTTCTCAGCAGCAAAATCTCTTCTTTGAGTTTGCTTGGTTTTCTGACATTCAGTGGCAAAGTGCCCTAATTCATTACAGTTGAAGCAACGAATCTTGCTTCTGTTAACAGATCCAGTTTTGTATCCTCCCCTATTACTAGAGGAAGAAGAGCCTCCTCTTTGCAATCTGTTATTTGACTTAAACCTGTACTTTGGATTTCTTCTGAATCTAAAGTTGCCAAATTGCCTTACCACCAATGCCAGTGATTCATCTTCCAGTTGATCTAGCTCTTCCAATGAGTAAAAGTCTCCACCATCCTGAGTAGGTGGTGTCTGACCAAGTTCTACTTCAGTCTTTTCCTTGTCTTAGCTGTAAGGTAAAACAACCTTAGCTTCCACTTCCTTAGGTGCCTCAACTACAAGAGCTGTAGATGAACTTGGCACTCTTCATTTACCAGAGACCTCCCTCTGCTGTACTTGTTCCAGTTCATAGGTTTTCAGAACACCAAACAATCTTTCAAGAGCAATCTTATTCAAATCTCTTGATTCTCTGATGGCTGTTATCCTATGTTCAAGATGAGTGGGCATCATCAACAAAAACTTCATATTAATCTCCTTCTGTGTATATTGCTTGCCATGAACTTGCAAGTTGTTGATAATTTTGTTATACCTTTCAAACACTTCCTGAATGCCTTCATTAGGGCCAACTCTAAAGTTTTCATACTCAAAGGTTAAAATCTGAAGTCTGTTTTCCCTGACTTCATCAGTTCCTTCATTGATAGTCTCAATAGTTTCCCACATGTGTTTTGCAGTTTTACAATTCATCACATGACTGTACATCACAGCATCCAGGGAATCTATTAGAATAAGTCTCAAATTCTTATCTAGTCCTGCGTCCTCTTTTTCAGCAGGAGTAAAAGAATCATCATGCTTTGGAAAAGATGATGCAGGTGTTACAACAATTTCTCCAACAATAGATTCAGATACATATTCGTGTGGAATTATAGGTCCATTCTGTAGAACACCCAAATATTTAGAATTTGCGACATCAAGAAACAACTCCATTTTATTTTTCCACATTGCATAATTGTCCTTGTTAAACATGGGAATCTTAACAATGCTTTTTGACGACATGATGAATTTTTAATTGAGTTAAAAATTCAAGATAGATTTTTGACGGAATAAAATTAGGATCTTGATTTGTGTATCAATCAATAGGCTTTGATACTAATTGTTAGGTACAATATGTTTGTAGAAGAGGGGGCTGAATACAAACAGTACTGTTTAATCGAAATTTGTCCGGATAAATTTAATTTATATTTTGACAAATTTGAGCGGAATTAAATGAAACAAAATTCAAGTTGAATATAAAATTATATTAACTTGAGAGGTTTGTTACGAATACAGTACAGAAATTATATCTAGTTAATAAAAACAAATTAGAAAATTCGACATGAATTTTTCTACATTTGTTAATAAAAAATCAAGATATAGATTAGGAGTAAAAACTCGTTAATAGTACAAGAGTATCAAGTAAACAAGTTCTATCGGATCAGATATTAAAAATAAGATGAACTTGATTTTCTATGAATTTTTCTGCTCCTGCAGGTTGTGTTCTTGATGAGAGAGAAGAGAGTAAATTGCCTTTGTTGAATGTAATATTCTTGTCTGTCTGTCTTGTGTCTTCATATATATTGTCTACTACCTCTTTTTCTTCAATTATAACTGTCAAGACAATAGGCAATACAATCTGTTCTTCTAAGACAATCAATTTTGTACTGCCAATACAATAGGCAATACAATCGGCAAGACAATCAGGTTCTTCCAAGACAATCGGTAAGACAATCAAATTCTGAGATCTTTGTCTTGCTTTATCAAAAATTATCATTCTGTCTGAAACTTTTTCTTTTTGTTCATTATCAAGACAATCTAATTTGAACTGTCAAGACAATCGTCAAGACAATCAAATCAGATTTTTATTCTTCTTTTTTAAAGCTGTTCAGAATTAATCATTATCAAGACAATCGGCAAGAAAATCAGAGATTGTCTTGCTTTACTGATTTCTTCTTCAAGACAATCGGCATCATTTTTTCAGTTTTAAATTAAACTGATTAATAAATAATCATTTCAATTTAAACTTACTTAAATAATAATTATTCAGATTTAATTAATTTAATAATTAATTTAATTAATGATTAATTCTTGATGAATTAATTTATTAATTAAATTGACTACTTGATTTAAATTAATTAAAGAAGAATAATTATGGGCGTGTTTGGGGGAGCTTATTTCCAGAATAAGTCAACTTATTTTAAGTCAATGTTAGAGATTCCTAACATTCCAAATTATTTTCCAACTTATTTTTGCAACTTATGAAATCTCAAACATACATTAAATACAACCATAAAAACAAATTATCAAAATATGAAATTTTTACCCGAAAATAAGTTATAAGTCCGGGCTTATAAGCCCAGCCAAACACCACCTATATATCCTTGAATTGTCTTAATTCTTTTCTGAATCACTGAAAGTAATAAAGGAATACCACTGAATATTTTGTTGACGTTCCACGCACGGTCTGGTTCATGAACGACTAACTTCGATGATTGTCCTTTAATTTTCACATTAAAAATGTGATTCATTTTTCTTCTCATCTCTTTCTTCTTCTTGTACTCCACTATATTCTGTCTGAACCTGTCACTCTAGAAATCTTTGTCTTAAAAAATAAATCCACTTCTTTGATGCTATACTGAGGCTTGATCAGCAATCTGAGCTTCTTCCAGTGTAAAACATCAAAACTATAGATTGACTTTAGGGTTTTTCTTCTGACAAATAGTATCTTCTAAGATTCCTGTGACAGTTAAAGCTATTTACTTATTACAATCTAAGATTAAGTTGAGTTGAGTCCTCGAACTACAAATAGGCTGTGTCATATGCCTTTCACCAACTTTGATTGGATCCTTTCTTACTAACTTTTGAACCAACAGGGTTTGAAGATTTTGCTTTTGATTTACCTGTTGCAGAGTCAACCTTAGACTTAGATTTCATAAACTGTTTGTGACTAGGAGTTTCAGATTTCAGAGAATAATAGTCATAATACAGTTCATGATATTGCTTACACATATAAATGGAATGAAGTAAACTACCACAATGATAACAAGGTTCTTGTGGTTGGTATTGAATTCTCTGAGTCTTGGGGAATCTGGACTCAGTTTTCCAAGAAGGTTTTTGATTGCAGTCTAGGGCCAAATGATTATTATTTCCACATTTATAGCATTTCTTCCTAGGTGCATCAGGTACATTCTTGTAATTATTCTCTTTGTTAATACCTTCTTTTCCATTCCTATTTCTTCTGATCTTGCTAGACTCTAAAATACTTTCTAGTCTCTGTTTCAACTGAGACTTAGACAGAAAACCTATGTTTACATTCTTAGGTTTTTCTAACACTCTCTCATCTGAATTGCTATTGTTTATTCTTTTGTGCACAACTGGGGTACCTTTAGAATCAACAAATTTAACATGTTTAGGTTCAAAAACTATCTTCTTACCTTCAGACTTAGATGTGCTAGCTTCAGTCTTACTATCATCACTGACACTAGCTACAGTATCTTCTTTCCTAGCCTTATCAAAACCTAAACCATTAACTTTACCCAAAATTTGATTTTCAATGATTTCTTGAGTCTTTTTACCAGAATTGTTAATGGTTTTAATCACATCTCTCTCTTGCTCTAGTTCTTTTCTGACATAGTCATAAGCCTCAAGAATAACACCATAATCATGCTTAGCTTTATCAGAACTTAATCTATATTCTTCCATTTGAATTAACTCAGATTCAAGAAAATTATTTCTACTAACTAATTCATCATTCTTAGCCTTGAGTTCATCTTTTTCACTAGCAAGAATTTTGAAATTAGTCATAAGATTCTTAAACTTAACATGAATAGATCTAATATCATCAGAATCTAAGCTATCAAATGAATCAAGAGAGTGAAGTGATACTTTAACAGAAGATGAAGAAGTTTTCTTTGGAGATCCAGGCTTGTCTGAAGCACTTGCCATCAATGCAATGTTGTCATAATCCAATTCATCTTCAGAATCACTGGAGTCTGCCCAATCCTTCTGTGTGACCATGAGTGCATTACCCTTTCCTAAATTCCTAGGCTTCTTGCACTCACTAGCAAAGTGTCCAAGCTCACTGCAGTTAAAGCACTTGATCTTGGCTTTATCAAGCTTGATAATTGTACTCTTGCCTTTGTCATTCTTCTTCTCCTCTTTCTTCTGAAAAGTACCTTTGCTAAATCTTCTCCTGTTGAATCTTCCTTTCTTGTAAGCTTTAGCAAACATAGCAAAGAGTTCTTGCATCTCTGATTCAGAATCATTATCTTCAGAGTCTATATCTGTAGTCTCTGACTCAGAACTTTCTTTGCTCTTCTTCTTCCTCAAGTCTCTTTCAGTAGATTCAGACTTTTCTTCTGGAAGCTTCTTTGATTCAGACTGAGCAGTGAGTGCAACAGTTTTCATCTTTCCTTCACTCCTACTCTTTTTCTGTTGCTTGTCAAGTTCATAAGCTCTCAATTTCCATAAACTTCTTCTAATGATATCTCATCAAGATCATTAGCTTCCTCAATTGTAGATATCTTCTCATTGTAAAAATCAGGAAGAGCTTTCATGAACTATGTATTCATATCCTCCAAGTCATAATATTTACCATGCATGGCCATCTCATTGATGAGTTTAGTAAACCTATCAAAGGTGTCAGTAAGTGACTCACCAGACTTGGATTCAAAGTACTCATACTGTTGTATGAGAAGTGTCCTCATATTCTTCCTGACAGGTTTCGTTCCTTCACAATGAACCTTTAGATTGTCCCATATCTCCTTAGCAATTTTACACGAGAGAACACAGTTAGTGAGAACAGAATCAAGACTGTTGAATAGTATGTTTCTCACTTTAGCATCCTTAAGAATGTTCTCCTTTTCCTTATTTGTCCATTCAGATTTAGGCTTCTCTGCTGTTTGTTCTGGAACAACTTTTCCTTCAACAGTTGCTTGAGGAACAAGCCTTGTTGGAACAAAAGGCCCATCTCT
This sequence comes from Saposhnikovia divaricata, assembly GCA_036435485.1. NCBI lineage: Eukaryota > Viridiplantae > Streptophyta > Magnoliopsida > Apiales > Apiaceae > Saposhnikovia > Saposhnikovia divaricata. The sequence goes on along the minus strand of CM071594.1, from coordinate 126,419,368 downwards.
GATTCTGTCAAGATAATCAGGATCTGTTGCTTCCAAGTGATGCAACATCTTCACTTCCCATAGAGTATATTCGTTTCTCTTGAGCATAGGAATCTTAGTATTACCATCCTTGTAACCAGACATGATTGCAGATCTTTATGATTATTCGAAATCAACCTGCTCTGATACCAATTGTTAACTCGAATAACTTGTAGAAGGGGGGGTTGAATACAAGTTATATAATCGTGTCTGATTTTGCTTGATTATATGAACAAGAATAAACGAATGAATAAAACTTTGTTTGTATTAAAATAATCAATTACAAACTCTACCAAAGGTGTACAATAACTTTAGCAGCTGCTGACAATATAAATCTCTCTCTCTGTTTGTTTCGAACTCTCGAATACAAATCTTACGAACTCACTTGCTCACTCACGCACGAACACTGTTTACAATGATATAGAGAGAGTATTTATAATGCTACCTATCAACTAATAACAGAATTATAATCTATCTATGACAATGTTCTGCCATCCAGTTGATAGTTTCCATCAATAGAGAATTCGTTTCCTTCACGATATCTTCTTGCTTGTTTTCCAAAACAAAGATCCTGTTTTATAGCACTTACCAGTTTCTGTAGCATCTATAATGACATCATCAGTAACACAACTGACATCCTCAGTAACATGACTGATATCAGGATTTCCCATTGCATCAGGATCTGATTATCCCATCAGTATATGATCAGGATCTGACTTAATGTATCAGGATCTGCTCCTCTGTTCCTGACATGTAGTCCCCGATACACTGTTCCTGACATGTAGTCTCTGACGCACTGTTCCTGACTAAATTCTACAGATTACTGTTTAACACATATATCCTAAACAAAGTGCTAAATCCTTTATAAGATCAGGATATACAAGAAGTATTAGCAAAATTCTATTCTTAACATCACAACTTATGAATTATTCCTAACAGCATTCATCATACATTCAGTGTTTAAAATGAGAGTTTGTGCATCCAGTGTTTACTGATTTACTTTATGGATTTTATGAAATATTAGATGCTCTAAATATTGATTTAGTAAACTCTGCTATACATATACTCATATTCACAACTGTGTAGTGTTTGAAAGGATCACAGTAATAAAGTTGGAGAATTGATAAACACTGTTGGATTCTGTTAGTACTCTAAGGTAATATTTTATTTCAGACAAAGCATATACTTGGAGTACAAAAAGAGTTTTTGAAATTTGCATGTGATATGTGTCAACTGTTTAATGGTGTCAGACAGTTAAAGCGTATTGGTAATAGGAGGGAGAATACCAGTAATAATAGGCATTATTACTGCGCGTGTAAACGGATGTTCCACTATTTACGTGACACGTGTCCCACTCACACACTTAACAAGAAATTTGTTGTGTGTTTAATGTCTAAAACGATTGGGTTTTTAATTTTCAATTACAGATCTAATCAAACTCGGTTCATTATTCACTTTTTCACTTTTACACCCACGAACACACAACTTTACACACAATTTCTCTGTTATTTTCACTTAAGAATTTTCACAAACACTTTTCTACACATTCTCTTTTCTCAAAATTACTAAACTGTTCTAATGGCATCCAAGCCTTTTGTTGTTCAGGGATTATCGTTTGTTCCTAACAACTATGCAGCATCACTAAACACTGAAAAAGCTCCAGAACCGTTTCATCTGATTCAGAACTTTCTAAGGGATTCTGAAATAGGTCAAGCTCTTGTTGAACCAACAAAACTCTCTGCCACGCATATTGCTACCTTTTGGAACAACTCTGTCTATGATGATGGTGGAGAGACTGGGAATCCATCGATTATTTTTACTTATGAGGAGACAGAGCTTGTGATTACCTCGGCAACTGTTAGAGATACTATGGGCTTTGACATTCACACCTCATACGCTGTTGCTGGTGAGAATGCATTGAAAGAGATGTTACAGCAGCTGCAGTTTTCTGGCCCTTTGGACAAGCTCGGTAATGTTAAGAGGCCAGGGCTCAGGAAAGAGTGTAGCTTTTTCTTTGACTGCATCACTAGAGCGTTCGGAAAGAAAGTCACAAACTGGGATGCAATTCCCACTGATAGTCTTCAAATTGGGTATTCTCTTCTCAATGGGAGTAATTTTGATTTTGGTAGACTAGTTCTTATGAATCTAGGTGAAAAACTAGCAGAGTCTAATACAACTGTCTATTTCTCACGTTTTTGTCAAAGTTTATTCTCTGCTTGTTTGCCTAATGTGGAAATTTCTGATAACGATGTCATCCAACCCTTCCAAGTCCATAAGAGAGTGTTCTTTGACTTGACCAACAAAGACGCAAACAAGGATCAAGTTCCCGAGTTTATTTTCCCACTTGCCCTCAGAAATTTTCTCAATCAACCATAAGAACCACAAGCACAAGTACCTGAACCTGCACTTGAACCTCCATAGCCAAATCCTGATCCTACAAACACTGAATCTCAAAAAACCCTAAACACTGAACCTACCTCTAAACCTACATCTACATCCATTTCATCCACTATTGCTACTACTTCACAACCTCAATCTCAATCCCAAACACAAACTCAACCTCCACCTCAGTCACAACCTTCATCTCAAACTCAACCTCAACCACAATCCAAATCAATTGATAAGCCTAAGAAACACAGGGTTATAAGACCACCAAGAAAGCAAAGAGCCAACAGGCCACAAGATGATGAGGCTGAAGCTCCTAGGCCCAAGAGAAGAAGGGTATTAATTGATGAATCTAATGATGAGATAGAAGCTGAAATTGAAGTTCTAGAGGATATCTCTAAGGAGACTCCTGTTGTTGAGACAGAGGTTATCTTAGAACCTACTGTTAGAGAAACTGAACTCAGAGTTGATGAACCTGTACTTGTTGAGGTTCAAATTGAAAAAGATGATAGAACTGAGTTACCTGCAATGGAAGAGTTTGATGAAAATTTCATGTCATTCTGTGTTGAAGTTGAAGATCCTATTCCAACACCCATGGCTGCAAACTCTGCTGAAACTGGTGTTGCTGATCAACCTACTGTGGTGCTAGAAGAAACAGAGGTTGCATCTCACACAGAGTTATTCTCTGATGCACATCAAGTCTCTGATCATGATGAGGAAATAGATCAGCCTGTCAAATTTCTCTCTTCAGAGATTGTCATGGCAAACTCTGCTAATCCAGAAAAACAAGTTGCTCAAGAAGAACCTGTTCCTGAAGTTCATGAAGAAACTGCCTCAGTTACAGATGCTGATGATTCTGAAAATGATCCTTCTAAAGAAGTGAGTGCAGAAGCTGGATCTGCTCCAAATGTTGAAGTTCAGACTGATGGACTGAAAACAGGGGAGAAGACAGACTTTGCTGGACCTTCTGCAAGAGAAATTGAAAATGATTACATGGCAAAACAAACTGCAGAGTGGTACAAAGAAGATTGCATATTTTCTACTGGAAGAGCAGCTGATTTTCTCAGGGATAATTCTAAGAAGATTTCAAATCCAGACATTCTGACAAGCTTGCAAGGCACAGTGATTCGGGTTAAGGCCTTGAATCACAGATTTAATGAAAATCAGAAGTCAATTATAGATCTGAGGAATGAAGTTGTACAAAGAGAGATGAGTCTACATAGAGACAACAACTAATTGCTTCGAACCTTCTCAAAGATTCAGGATACTCTGATTCAGAGATTGGGCAAATTTGAAGAAAATCAGACTTTATTAGCAGACAAGATCGAATCTATTGCTAACTCTCTTGAGTTAATTACTTCAATCTTGATCCCTGATGATGTCAAAAGGGGGGAGAGTTGCTAAATCCAAGTGTAAGCAGCAGCCTTAAACTCACTCAAAGAAAGATGATCTTGATGATGAAGGAACTAATTCAGAGAGGAGGCTGAGATCAAAGTCTGGTGTTAATTTGAAAGCTGGCAAGTTTACAAGATCAAATACAGTAGTGGATACAAATGTACAGAGTACTTCAAGGCAAAGGGATTTGTTATTCTCTGACAATCCACAAACTGATGAAGAGTTTGCTGCTAAGATTTTCTTAGAAGAGAATGCTGAGGGAGCTACCTTAGAAGATGTTCATGCTGAAGAATTACTCTTGCAAGAAGAGCATTTGAAAGCTATGAAATCTGGAAAGGCTAAGAAAAGTGCTAAAGCCCCAAGGCCTGTTCAAAAAAGGATAGTGATTAAAGAAAATCTTGCTGGAAGTCAAGAAGAAGAAGAAGGAAAATTGATAAGAAAATCATCACTTGATGCCAAGCTGAAGCTTAAAGGTATAATGGGTCAAGAAGACAAAGGGAAAAAGGTAGATACAATTTCTATTGCTACACATGTTGTGAATGAACCCCTACCTGTTCAAAATAATCCATTGTCTGCTCAAATGCAAAGATTTTTCTCCAAGCCTACAATTCCTGTTCAAGCTCAGAAGAAAGGAGTTGGTACTTTTCAGAGTGACAGAGCTTTCTTAGGAAAACCTCCTGGTAAAAACACATCTGGTTTGGGTTCTCACAAAGATGTCAGAATAAGCAACAGTCCTAGAAATCCTTCATCACTCCAGTCCTCGAAACTGGAGTCAGTTCAGCTGGTTCGTCAAAAGAGTTTGGATAAATACTTTTTACTGTACTTCATGGAAGATGGAACAGTGTATAGGGTGAATGAAGATGACATCAAGCTGAAGCTGTGTGAAGAACTTCAATATGTTCTGTACTTATTCAGGGTTACAAATCGAAGAACAACACTTATTGCTGATTCTATAAGAGAATATATGAAGAAAACCAAAGTACTTACTGGTTCAAAGACTACAAAAGAGTATGTTCCTAAGTACAGAGACTATCATGGAAATCTTGTTGAAATGAAGAAGAATAGTGCTCGACTGAAGACTAACTTGGGTATAACTGTGCTGGACTTCAATTCTGAATCAGAGAAAGCATATTTTATCAGGCTTGGAAATGAAATGAGGAAAAACAAAATTTATTCTCTGAGAGCTGCCATCTATCAAACTAGAGAAGATGATCCAAAGTTGAAAGTGATCAAAGAGATAATGCAGAGAGAGCTCGAGAATGCAGAAAGAAGACTGCTTATAGACTACCTTAGAACAACACCAGATATTGAGGAGGTTAGGTAGAAAAAGTCTGTAAGTAATTCTTATTTTCTGCAAATTTTGTTTAGTCAAGATTAAACTCTGCTTATTTGAATAAACACTGTGTCTGTATAGAATTGTTTTGACATCATCAATTACTGTTAACTTGTGCATTTTTACTAATGAACAAGTTGGGGGAGATTGTTAAATATAATTGATGTGGTTAATATCAGTGTTTAAGTTTTACAGGGAAAAATAGAGTTTAACTTGAAACTGGAAGTAGTCAGAGTTTAGTAAAACTCTGACAGTTGGAAGCTCGACAGAGTTTGCTATACGCTGACAAGAGGAAGCAGCTAAACTCTGTTGAAGAGAAGCGTTTGCTGGTCAGTAACAGAATTATTGAAGATAGTTATGGAAGCGATATCTTTGAAGTTTGGATAGCTGTCAAAGAAGTCGTGCTGACTAGAAAGACGTGTAGCAATCGTAATTGATAATATTTGTATAGCTGATTTATAGGAGAATCAATTATCGATTGTACGTAGCTGTATATTTTATAAATACAGTTAGGTTAACCCTAGAAGGGTATCGATCGTGTAACGCAATATCATTCCATTGTAATCTAAGCAGCTCTCTGTGATATTTTACATCACTGAGAGAGGAGTTAATTCCAAACAGTTTTTAAAAGTCTTTTAAGAACTTATTGTTATTCTCTCATACTTAGTTGATTATAATTGTGTATTCGGCCTAACATACGAATGTTAGTAAACACTCATTTTAGTGTTGGGAAAAAATATTCGAAAAATAAAAAGGTCGGGTTGTATGAGATTTTAACAAAAACGTAGTAAAAGTGCTGCTTCCTATAACGGGGCACGATCCAGATTCACTGAATAATTTTTTTGAATGATTTTTTCGACGATTGGCCGTACGAATGTTAGTAAACACTCATTTTAGTGTTGGAAAAAGATAATCAAAAAATAAAAATGTCGGGTTGTACGAGATTTTAATAAAAACGTAGTAAAAGTGATACTTCCGATAACGGGGCACGATCCAGATTCATTGAATAATGTTTTCGAATGATTTTTTCGACAATCAAACCATACGAATGTTAGTAAACACTCATGTTAGTGTTGGGAAAAAATAAAAAGGTTGGGTGGTACGAGATTTTAAAAAAAAACTTATTAAAAGTGCTGCATCCTATAACTGGGCACGATCCAGATTCACTGAATAATTTTTTTGAATAATTTTTTCAACGATCGAACAATACGAATGTTACTAAACACTCATTTTAGTGTTGGAAAAAAATAATAAAAAAATAAAAAGGCCAGGATGTATGAGATTTTAACAAAAACGTAGTAAAAGTGTTGCTTCCTGTAACAGGGCGCGATTCAGATTCATTGAATAATTTTTTTGAATGATTTTCTGAAGATCGAACCTTACAAATGTTAGTAAACACTCATTTTAGTGTTGGGAAAAAATAATCGAAAAATAAAAAGGTCAGGTTGTAAGAGATTTTAACAAAAACGTAGTAAAAATGTTTCTTCCTATAACGGGGCACGATCTAGATTAACTGAATAATTTGTTTAATGATCTTTTCGACGATCGAACCATACGAATGTTATTAAACACTCATTTTAGTGTTTAGAAAAAATGAAAAGGTCGGGTTGTACGAGATTTTAACAAAATCGTAGAAAAAGTGCTGCTTCCTATAGCGGGGCACGATCCAGATTCACTGAATAAATTTTTTGAATGATTTTTTCACGATTGAACCGTACGAATGTTAGTAAACACTCATTTTAGTGTTGGGAAAAAATAATCAAATAATAAAAAGGTCGGGTTGTACGAGATTTTAACAAAAACGTAGTGAAAGTGATACTTCCGATAATGGGGAACCATACGAATGTTAGTAAACACGCATTTAGTGTTTGGAAAAAATAATCGAAAAATAAAAAGGTCGGGTTGTACGAGATTTCAACAAAAACGTAGTAAAACTGCTACTTCCTATAACGGGGAACGATCCAGATTAACTGAATAATTTTTTTAATGATTTTTTCGACGATCGAACCATACGAATGTTAGTAAACACTCATTTTAGTGTTTGGAAAAAATAAAAAGGTCGGGTTGTACGATATTTTAATAAAAACGTATTAAAAGTGTTGCTTCCTATAACGGGTACGATCCAGATTAACTGAATAATTTTTTTGAATGATTTTTTTGATGATCGAACCGTACGAATGTTAGTAAACACTCATTTTAGTGTTGGGAAAAAATAATCGAAAAATAAAAAAGTCGGGTTGTACGAGATTTTAACAAAAACGTAGTGAAAATGCTGCTTCCTATAACGGGGCACGATCCAGATTCAGTGAATAATTTTTTTGAATGATTTTTTGACGATTGAACTATATGAATGTTAGTAAACACTCATTTTAGTGTTGGGAAAAAATAATCGAAAAATAAAAAGGTTGGGTTGTACGAGATTTTAAGAAAAACGTAGTAAAAGTGCTACTTCCTATAACGGGGCACGATCCAGATTCACTGAATAATTTTTTTGAATGATTTTTTCGAGGATCGAACCGTACAAAAGTTAATAAACACTCATTTTAGTGTTGAGAAAAATTAATAAAAAAATAAAAAGGCCGAGTTGTACGAGATTTTAAGAAAAATGTCATAAAAGTGTTACTTCCTGTAACGGGGCATGATCCATATTCACTGAATAATTGTTTTGAATGATTTTTTCGACGATCGAAAAGTATTAATGTTAGTAAACACTCATTTTAGTGTTGGGAAAAAATAATTGAAAAATAAAAAGGTCTGGTTGTGCGAGATTTTAACAAAAACGTAGTAAAAGTGCTGCTTCCTTTAACGGAGCACGATCCAGATTCACTGAATAATTTTTTTGAATGATTTTTTCGACGATCGAACCATGCGAATGTTAGTAAACACTCATTTTAGTGTTGGGAAAAAATAATCGAAAAATAAAAAGGCCGAGTTGTACGAGATTTTAATAAAAACGTAGTAAAAGTGCTGCTTCTTATAACGGGGCACGATCCAGATTCACTGAATAATTTTTTTGAATGATTTTTTCGACGATTGAACCGTTTGAATGTTAGTAAACACTCATTTTAGTGTTTGGAAAAAATAATCGAAAAATAAAAAGGTCGGGTGGTACGAGATTTTAACAAAAACGTAGTGAAAGTGCTGCTTCCTATAACGAGGCACGATCCAGATTAACTGAATAATTTTTTCGAATGATATTTCGACGATTGAACTGTATGAATGTTAGTAAACACTCATTTTAGTGTTGGGAAAAAATAATCGAAAAATAAAAAGGTTGGGTTGTACGAGATTTTAACAAAAACGTAGTAAAAATGCTACTTCCTATAACGGGGCACGATCTAGATTCACTGAATAATGTTTTCGAATGATTTTTTCGACAATCGAACCATAAGAATGTTAGTAAACACTCATGTTAGTGTTGGGAAAAAATAAAAAGGTCGGGTTGTACGAGATTTTAAAAAAAACGTAGTAAAAGTGATACTTCCGATAACGGGGCACGATCTAGATTCACTGAATAATATTTTCGAATGATTTTTTCGACAATCGAACCATACGAATGTTAGTAAACACTCATGTTAGTGTTGGGAAAAAATAATCAAAAAATAAAAAGGTCGGGTTGTACGAGATTTTAAAAAAAACGTTGTAAAAGTGCTACTTCCTATAAAGGGGCACGATCCAGATTCAGTGTATAATTTTTTTGAATAATTTTTCGACGATGGAACCGTAAGATTTTAAATAAACACTCATTTTAGTGTTGGGAAAAAATAATAAAAAAATAAAAAGGACGGGATGCACGAGATTTTCACAAAAATGTAGTAAAAGTGTTGCTTCTTGTAACAGGGCACGATTCAGATTCATTGAATAATTTTTTTGAATGATTTTTTTGACGATCGAACCGTACGAATGTTAGTAAACACTCATTTTAGTGTTGGGAAATAATCGAAAAATAAAAAGATTGGGTTGTACGAGATTTTAACAAAAACGTAGTGAAAGTGCTGCTTCCTATAACGGGGCACGATCCAGATTCAGTGAATAATTTTTTCGAATGATTTTTCGACGATTGAACTGTATGAATGTTAGTAAACACTCATTTTGGTGTTGGGAAAAAATAATCGAAAACTAAAAAGGTTGGATTGTACGAGATTTTAACAAAAACGTAGTAAAAGTGCTACTTCCTATAACGGGGCACGATCCAGATTCATTGAATAATGTTTTCGAATGATTTTTTCGACAATCGAACCGTACGAATGTTAGTGAACACTCATGTTAGTGTTGGGAAAAAATAAAAAGGTCGGGTTGTACGAGATTTTAACAAAAACGTAGTAAAAGTGATACTTCCGATAACGGGGCACAATCTAGATTCACTGAATATAGTTTTCGAATGTTTTTTTCGACAATCGAACCATACGAATGTTAGTAAACACTCATGTTAGTGTTGGGAAAAAATAATCAAAAAATAAAAAGGTCGGGTTGTACGAGATTTTAACAAAAACGTTGTAAAAGTGCTACTTCCTATAAAGGGGCACGATCTAGATTCAGTGTATAATTTTTTCAATAATTTTTCGACAATTGAACAGAACGATTGTAAATAAACACACATTTTAGTGTTGGGAAAAAATAATAAAAAAATAAAAAGAACGGGATGCACGAGATTTTAACAAAAACGTAGTAAAAGTGTTGCTTCTTGTAACAGGGCGCGATTCAGATTCATTGAATAATTTTTTGAATGATTTTTTTGACGATCGAACCGTACAAATGTTAGTAAACACTCATTTTAGTGTTGGGAAAAAATAATCAAAAAATAAAAAGGTCGGGTTGTACGAGATTTTAACAAAAACGTAGTAAAAGTGCTGCTTCCTATAACGGGGCACGATCCAGATTAACTGAATAATTTTTTTAATGATTTTTTCGATGATCGAACCATACGAATGTTAGTAAACACTCATTTTAGTGCTGGGAAAAAATAATCAAATAATAAAAAGGTCGGGTTGTACGAGATTTTAACAAAAACGTAGTAGAAGTGATACTTCCGATAACGGGGCACGATCCAAATTCACTGAATAATGTTTTCGAATGACTTTTTCGACAATTGAATCGTACGAATGTTAGTAGACACTCATGTTAGTGTTGGGAAAAAATAATCCAAAAATAAAAAGGTCGGGTTGTACGAGATTTTAACAAAAACGTTGTAAAAGTGCTACTTCCTATAACGGGGCACGATCCAGATTCAGTGTATAATTTTTTTGAATGATTTTTTGACGATCGAACCGTACGAATGTTAATAAACACTCATTTTAGTATTGGAAAAAAATAATAAAAAAAATAAAAAGGCCGGGATGTACGAGATTTTAACAATAACGTAGTAAAAGTGTTGCTTCTTGTAAAAGGGCACGATTCAGATTCATTGAATAGTTTTTTTGAATGATTTTTTTGATGATCGAACCGTACGAATGTTAGTAAACACTCATTTTATTGTTGAAAAAAAATAATCGAAAAATAAAAAAGTCGGGTTGTACGAGATTTTACAAAAAACGTAGTGAAAGTGCTGCTTCCTATAACGGGGTACGATCCAGATTCAGTGAATAATTTTTTCGAATGATTTTTCGACGATTGAACTGTACGAATGTTAGTAAATACTCATTTTAGTGTTGGGAAAAAATAATCGAAAAATAAAAAGTTTGGGTTGTACGAGATTTTAACAAAAACGTAGTAAAAGTGCTACTTCCTATAAAGGGGCAAGATCCAGATTCAGTGAATAATGTGTTTGAATAATTTTTCGACGATCGAACCGTATGATTGTAAATAAACACTAATTTTAGTGTTGGGAAAAAATAATAAAAAAAGAAAAAGGAGGGGATGCACGAAATTTTAACAAAAACGTAGTAAAATTGTTGCTTCTTGTAACAAGGCACGATTCAGATTCATTGAATAATTTTTTTGAATGATTTTTTTGACGATGGAATAGTACGAATGTTAGTAAACACTCATTTTAGTGTAGGGAAAAAATAATCGAAAAATAAAAAGGTTGGGTTGTACGAGATTTTAACAAAAACGTAGTGAAAGTGCTGCTTCCTACAACGGGGCACGATCCAGATTCAGTGAATAATTTTTTCGAATGATTTTTTGATGATTGAACTGTATGAATGTTAGTAAACACTCATTTTAGTGTTGGGAAAAAATAATCGAAAAATAAAAAGGTTGGGTTGTACGAGATTTTAACAAAAATGTAGTAAAAGTGCTACTTCCTATAACGGGGCACGATCCAGATTCATTGAATAATGTTTTCGAATGATTTTTTCGACAATCGAACCGTACGAATGTTAGTAAACCCTCATGTTAGTGTTGGGAAAAAATAAAAAGGTCGGGTTGTACGGGATTTTAACAAAAACGTAGTAAAAGTGATATTTCCGATAATGGGGCACGATCTAGATTCACTGAATAATGTTTTCGAATGATTTTTTCGACAATCGAACCATACGAATGTTAGTAAACACTCATGTTAGTGTTTGGAAAAAATAATCAAAAAATAAAAAGGTCAGGTTGTACGAGATTTTAACAAAAATGTTGTAAAAGTGCTACTTCCTATAAAGGGACACGATCCAGATTCAGTGTATAATTTTTTTGAATAATTTTTCGACGATCGAACCGTACGATTGTAAATAAACACTCATTTTAGTGTTGGGAAAAAATAATAAAAAAATAAAAAAGACGGGATGCACGAGATTTTAACAAAAACGTAGTAAAAGTGTTGCTTCTTGTAACATGGCGCGATTCAGATTCATTGAAAAAAAAATTTGAATGATTTTTTTGACGATCGAACCGTACGAATGTTAGTAAACACTCATTTTAGTGTTGAGAAAAAATAATCGAAAAATAAAAAGGTCGGGTTGTACGAGATTTTAACAAAAACGTAGAAAAGTGCTGCTTCCTATAACGGGGCACGATCCAGACTAACTGAATAATTTTTTTAATGATTTTTTCGTCGATCGAACCGTACGAATGTTAATAAACACTCATTTTAGTGTTTGGAAAAAGTAAAAAGGTCGGGTTGTACGAGATTTTAACGAAAACGTAGTAAAAGTGCTACTTCCTATAAAGGGGCAAGATCCAGATTCAGTGAATAATGTGTTTGAATAATTTTTCGACGATCGAACCGTATGATTGTAAATAAACACTAATTTTAGTGTTGGGAAAAAATAATAAAAAAAGAAAAAGGAGGGGATGCACGAAATTTTAACAAAAACGTAGTAAAATTGTTGCTTCTTGTAACAAGGCACGATTCAGATTCATTGAATAATTTTTTTGAATGATTTTTTTGACGATGGAACAGTACGAATGTTAGTAAACACTCATTTTAGTGTTGGGAAAAAATAATCGAAAAATAAAAAGGTTGGGTTGTACGAGATTTTAACAAAAACGTAGTGAAAGTGCTGCTTCCTACAACGGGGCACGATCCAGATTCAGTGAATAATTTTTTCGAATGATTTTTCGATGATTGAACTGTATGAATGTTAGTAAACACTCATTTTAGTGTTGGGAAAAAATAATCGAAAAATAAAAAGGTTGGGTTGTACGAGATTTTAACAAAAATGTAGTAAAAGTGCTACTTCCTATAACGGGGCACGATCCAGATTCATTGAATAATGTTTTCGAATGATTTTTTCGACAATCGAACCGTACGAATGTTAGTAAACCCTCATGTTAGTGTTGGGAAAAAATAAAAAGGTCGGGTTGTACGGGATTTTAACAAAAACGTAGTAAAAGTGATATTTCCGATAATGGGGCACGATCTAGATTCACTGAATAATGTTTTCGAATGATTTTTTCGACAATCGAACCATACGAATGTTAGTAAACACTCATGTTAGTGTTGGGAAAAAATAATCAAAAAATAAAAAGGTCAGGTTGTACGAGATTTTAACAAAAATGTTGTAAAAGTGCTACTTCCTATAAAGGGACACGATCCAGATTCAGTGTATAATTTTTTTGAATAATTTTTCGACGATCGAACCGTACGATTGTAAATAAACACTCATTTTAGTGTTGGGAAAAAATAATAAAAAAATAAAAAAGACGGGATGCACGAGATTTTAACAAAAACGTAGTAAAAGTGTTGCTTCTTGTAACATGGCGCGATTCAGATTCATTGAAAAAAATTTTTGAATGATTTTTTTGACGATCGAACCGTACGAATGTTAGTAAACACTCATTTTAGTGTTGGGAAAAAATAATCGAAAAATAAAAAGGTCGGGTTGTACGAGATTTTAACAAAAACGTAGAAAAGTGCTGCTTCCTATAACGGGGCACGATCCAGACTAACTGAATAATTTTTTTAATGATTTTTTCGACGATCGAACCGTACGAATGTTAATAAACACTCATTTTAGTGTTTGGAAAAAGTAAAAAGGTCGGGTTGTACGAGATTTTAACGAAAACGTAGTAAAAGTGTTGCTTCCTATAACGGGGCACGATCCAGATTAACCGAATAATTTTTTTGATTGATTTTTTCCATGATTGAACCGTACGAATGTTAGTAAACACTCATTTTAGTGTTGGGAAAAAATAATCAAATAATAAAAAGGTCGGGTTGTACGAGATTTTAACAAAAACGTAGTAAAAGTGATATTTCCGATAACGGGGCACGATCCAAATTCACTGAATAATGTTTTCGAATGACTTTTTCGACAATTGAATCGTACGAATGTTAGTAAACACTCATGTTAGTGTTGGAAAAAAATAATCCAAAAATAAAAAGGTCGGGTTGTACGAGATTTTAGCAAAAACGTTGTAAAAGTGCTACTTCCTATAACGGGGCACGATCCAGATTCAGTGTATAATTTTTTGAATGATTTTTTGACGATCGAACCATACGAATGTTAATAAACACTCATTTTAGTGTTGGAAAAAAATAATAAAAAAAATAAAAAGGCCGGGATGTACGAGATTTTAACAATAACGTAGTAAAAGTGTTGCTTCTTGTAAAAGGGCACGATTCAGATTCATTGAATAATTTTTTTGAATGATTTTTTTGATGATCGAACCGTACGAATGTTAGTAAACACTCATTTTAGTGTTGAGAAAAAATAATCGAAAAATAAAAAAGTCGGGTCGTACGAGATTTTAACAAAAACGTAGTGAAAGTGTTGCTTCCAATAACGGGGCACGATCCAGATTCAGTGAATAATTTTTTCGAATGATTTTTCGACGATTGAACTGTACGAATGTTAGTAAATACTCATTTTAGTGTTGGGAAAAAATAATCGAAAAATAAAAAGTTTGGGTTGAACGAGATTTTAACAAAAACGTAGTAAAAGTGCTACTTCCTATAAAGGGGCACGATCCAGATTCAGTGAATAATTATTTTGAATAATTTTTCGACGATCGAACCGTATGATTGTAAATAAACACTCATTTTAGTGTTGGGAAAAAATAAAATAAAAAATAAAAAGGACGGGATGCACGAAATTTTAACAAAAACGTAGTAAAAGTGTTGCTTCTTGTAACAAGGCACGATTCAGATTCATTGAATAATTTTTTTGAATGATTTTTTGACGATCGAACCGTACGAATGTTAGTAAACACTCATTTTAGTGTTGGGAAAAAATAATCGAAAAATAAAAAGGTTGGGTTGTACGAGATTTTAACAAAAACGTAGTGAAAGTGCTGCTTCCTATAACGGGGCACAATCCAGATTCAGTGAATAATTTTTTCGAATGATTTTTCGATGATTGAACTGTATGAATGTTAGTAAACACTCATTTTAGTGTTGGGAAAAAATAATCGAAAAATAAAAAGGTTGGGTTGTACGAGATTTTAACAAAAACGTAGTAAAAGTGCTACTTCCTATAACGGGGCACGATCCAGATTCATTGAATAATGTTTTCGAATGATTTTTTCGACAATCGAACCGTACGAATGTTAGTAAACCCTCATGTTAGTGTTGGGAAAAAATAAAAAGGTCGGGTTGTACGAGATTTTAACAAAAACATAGTAAAAGTGATACTTCCGATAATGGGGCACGATCTAGATTCACTGAATAATGTTTTCGAATGATTTTTTCGACAATCGAACCATACGAATGTTAGTAAACACTCATGTTAGTGTTGGGAAAAAATAATCAAAAAATAAAAAGGTCAGGTTGTACGAAATTTTAACAAAAATGTTGTAAAAGTACTACTTCCTATAAAGGGGCACGATCCAGATTCAGTGTATAATTTTTTTGAATGATTTTTTGACGATCGAACTGTACGAATGTTAATAAACACTCATTTTAGTGTTGGAAAAAAATAATAAAAAAATAAAAAGGCCGGGATGTACGAGATTTTAACAATAACGTAGTAAAAGTGTTGCTTCTAGTAAAAAGGCACGATTCAGATTCATTGAATAATTTTTTTGAATGATTTTTTTGACGATCGAACCGTACGAATGTTAGTAAACACTCATTTTAGTGTTGAGAAAAAATAATCGAAAAATAAAAAAGTCGGGTTGTACGAGATTTTAACAAAAACGTAGTGAAAGTGCTGCTTCCTATAACGGGGCACGATCTAGATTCAGTGTGTTAGGCCGAATACACAATTAATAATCAAATTCGTATGAGATTTTAACAAGTAAGACGTTTATGCACTTCAAAACTTCTTGTATTAAGAACCCTCTTCGTGATGTAAACTATCACAAAGAGCTGCTATGTTACAATAAAGATAATTCGTTTTACGATACCTTTCTAGGGTTAACCTAACTGTATTTATAAAACATACAGCTACGATACAATCGCTAATTGATATTCCTAATAATCAGCTATACAATGATATCAATTACAGATTGTCACACGTCTCCTAAGTCAACTCGATCTCTTTGATAGCTATCCAATCTTCAAAGATATCGCTTCCATAATAAATCTTCAATCACTGTTGACCAGTAGACGCTTCCTCCAGACAGAGTTTGACAAACTCTGTCGAGCTTCCATTTGTCAGAGTTTACACTAAACTCTGACCGCTTCCAGCTAAACTCTGATATTTCACTGTAACACTTAAACACTGATTAAAACTCATCAATTATATTTAACAATCTCCCCCAACTTGTTCATTAGCAAAAATGCACAAGTTAATGACAATAATTGATGATGTCAAAACAAATAGACAAATACAGTGTTTATACAAATTCAGAGTTTAAGCTTCTACTTAACAAAATCTACAGAGAATAAGAAAATCCTTACAGACCTTAATCTCTTATCTCTTCAAGATCTGGCATAGCTCTGAGATAATTTATGAGCAATCTTCTTTCTGCATTTTCAAGCTCAATCTCCATAGCTTCTTTAATCTCTCTGAGCTGAGGATCACTCTCATCTGTCTGATAAATAGCAGCCCTAAGATCATAGATTTTGTTCCTTCTCATCTCATTTCCCAGTCTGATAAATTTGACTTCTTCTGACTGTGAATTGAAGTCAAGTACTGTGATTCCCAAATCAGTCTTTAATTTTGCAGTACCTTTCTTCATTGCAATAAGATTTCCATTGTAATCCCTGTACTTAGGAACATATCTGCTATTATACTTCTCTCCTCTGATTGCCAAATTCTGAAGCATCCTCTGTCTGAGCACATTAGCAACTAATTGAGTCCTTTGACTATTCACCTTGAAAAGATATAGAACATATTCTAGTTCTTCCCAACATTTCAAGCCAATATCATTCTCACCAATTTTAAATACTGTCCCATCAGCCATGAAATACAAGAGAAAGTCCTTTAAACTCTTCTGATGAACTAACTGTACTGATTCCAGTCTGTCCAAACTCTCTTGAGGAACACCACGACCTGGAACAGCCAGTGAAGAAGGATCTCTAGGACCAGTATATTGCCTTTTGTCTCTGTGTGAACCTAGTCCACCCTTATTATTTCCAACTTTACCAGACAAGGCTCTTCCATCAGAAATATTCATAGAAACTCCAGATAATATATTTAGATCTTGAATTGTTCCTTTTCCAAAAACCGATTTCAATTGAGAAGATTGTAAAGGTGTGGTTATAACTTGTGATGCAACAGAAGTTTTAACTTTCTTCTGTGAACTTTCTCCTTCAATACCTTTCAGCTTGAGTTGAGCTTCTGCTGCCATTGTTTCCTTTGAAACCGAGATCTTTGACTAACATCAGCCCTTTCCTTGATCACAACACCTTTAACAACAGGCCTAGGAGCTTTTTCTCTTTTTAACTTACCAGACTTTAAAGCCTTGAGATGTTCTTCTTGTAAACTCTTTTCTTCAGCTTCAATGTCCTCAATTGTAACTCCTTCCTCATTCTCTTCAATAAACAACTTAGCAGCCAATTCTTCATCAGTCTGTGGATTAGCAGGTAATAGCAAACTCTTGGTCTTTGAAGTACCTTGAGTATCAGTATTTATCCCAACAGACTGTGATTTAGATGACTTGCTAGTTCTCAAAGTTTGAACTTCTTCAGTTTTGTTCTTTCCTTTACTACTTGCTCCTCCATCTCCAGCACTATCCCTTCTGACAACTCTCTCCCCCTTTTTGACATCATCAGGCATTAGAATAGATGTAATTAACTCCAAGGAGGTAGCAATAGAATCAATTTTAACAGACAAGGCAGACTGATTTTGTTCAACTTTACCCAGCCTGGAAAAGAGATTGTCTTGAGCTTTAGAAAATTTTGTATTCATGAGTTTTGACTCTCTTTCCATTTTCATGTCTGTAGTTAAGATCTCAGTCCTCAAATCAGTGATTGCCTTTGTAGTGTCATCAAATCTTCTATCCAGAGTTTTGACTTGAACCACAGTTGCTTTTAAGCAAGAAAGAATCTCTGGATTGGAGATAGTATCAGCAGTTTGCTTAACAAAATCAGCTGCTCTCCCTCGTGGAAAAATGAAATCCTCTTTGTACCAGTCAGCAGCAGATTTTGCAAGGTGTGCTCTTTCAACTTCATGAGACTGACAAGGTTGAGTGAAAGGTGTATGTTTATTGTCTGTTTGTACTGGTGGTGCACTCAGAGAAGAATCAGAGTTTGCACTGCTTTGACCTTCAGGTTCAACAGTTGCAGCTTTAGCATGTTCATCTTCAAGTAAAACACTGTGCTGAGCATTGTCAGCCACAGGCATAGACTGAGAAGTAGTCTTGGTTGCTTGATCAATCACATCTCCTCCTTCAACAGTTTGATGAGCATCTGATAGTAACTCAGTATGAGATGCTACAGTTTCAGAAAGGACAACCGTAGGTTGATCAGCTGCACCAATATCAGAGATAGGATCAGAGAATGGCATAAATGAATCAAGAATATCATTTATTGGAGATAAGCCATCTCTAGTATCCTCTTCTGCAGGCATTTTGTCCTCTGCAGGCATTTCAACCTCTGCAGGTATTTCAACCTCTGCAGGTATTTCAACTTTCTCAACCTCAATAGTAGGTGTTTGCTGTGAAACCACCTCTGGAGCTTCAATATCTTCATCCACAGAATCAGAAATTACCAGTTTTCTTCTCTTCGCTAGAGGCACTTCATCTGAATCCTCTTCACTAGATTGTGGAGATTGTGCTACCACTGAGAGTGACTTAGGTATGTTTGCCGTTTGTTTTATTCTTTTCACTCTTCTAGTATAAACAGCTCCTGGAGATGTCTGTTTTGATTTTCTTTGTGTCTCTATTGCGTGCTTAACCCTTGCATGTCGTTCAGTAATTGCCTTCTAACTCTTTGTGCTTTAGACTGTGATTTTTGTGGAGATTGCGATGATTCAGAGTTTGTTTGAGGAGTGTGTGAAGGTTGTTTTGTAGGTACTGAGGGAGTAGGTGATGTAGGTGGTTCAGTGTTTGGTGTTTGAGTACGATCAATGTTTAGTGGTTCATGTTGTGGTTGTGGTTGTGGTTCTGATTCTGGTTGTGGTTCTGGTTGTGGTTCTGGTTGTGGTTTTTCTGGAGGTTGATTGAGAAAATTTTGCAGAGCAAGTGGCATGACAAAGGCAGAGAGATTTTCTTTACGAACATCCTTATTAGTCATATCAGAGAATATTCTCTTGTTGACTCTAAAAGGCTGAATTGCATCAGTATCAGCAATCTCTAGACCAGGTACACAAGCATTGAACAACATTTGACAAAATCGAGCATAATAAACTGTAGTAGACTCTGACAGTTTATCACCTAAATTCATCAGAACATATCTACCAAAATCAAAATTACTACCATAGAGTAGAGAATACCCGATTTGTAGACTGTCTATTGGAATGACATCCCAGTTGGTGACTTTCTTCTGGAATGTCCTTGTAATGCAATCAAAGAAAAAGTTCCATTCCTTCCTGAGATTAGGCCTCTTTATACCGCCAAGCTTGTCAAGAGACTCCATGTAACCTATCTCCTATAGCATCTCTCTCAATAGAGTTTCATTAACAAGAGTATAAGATGTATGTGTATCAAACCCCATTGTATCTCTGACAGTTTGTGGAGTAATCACAAAATCTTGTTCTTCATAAGTGAAGATGATGTTAGGAGTGCCATTCTCTCCTCCATCCACATAGACTGAATTTTGCCAAAAAGTAGCAAGTTGAGATGCAGAGAGAGTATCAGGTCCAACCAGAGCTTGTCCAATCTCTGAATCTCTCAAGAAATTCTGCATTAGATGAAACGCTTCTGGAACACGTTCATGATAGAGTGGAGCTTCATAGTTGTTCGGGACAAATCGTAGACCAAGAGCAGTGAATGGTTTAGAAGCCATTGATTTAAGAAATTTGCAAGAATCCCTAAGAGAAATGTATGAAGGAAAGGTGTTTGCAAGAATGCCCAAGTGAAACGTGAGAGAACTGTGAGATGTAAAAATAAAACACAACCGTTTGGACACAAAAGTAATTAGAGTAATTAAAAACTCAATCTCTTATGTAATCAAACACTCAATCAGTTCCTAAATTAATGTGTAATGGGACACGATAATGGGTGAGTGGGACACATTAATGGGTGAGTGGGTCACGTGCACGTATTTTTAAGAAGTGTATTTTGCAAAATAAAACAATAAAATATTTGATTTTAAAAGAAAATCAAATAACACTCTCTTAAAATACCTGGACCCAATTAAAACCAGAATAGGAAGCGTTTACCTCGTTTACCTGTAACCATTAATAACCAGAATACGAAGCGATTTAGTACTTCGTTGCTTACCCATCTCTATTTAAGGCCTTGAGACTTGTTCAGATTAGTTCACTTTCTCTTTAACCTTTCATCCTCTCCTGAAAAATAAAAAACCCTTCAATACAACACACTCTTAAAAACAATGGCATACCTTACCATCAAAGAAAAGAATCTCCATCTCATAGAGAATAGAGATATCTTTAGTTATACGCGTGAAGAGTTTGACGCGTTTGACTGGGAAAGGCAGCTGGAGACTCTGTGGCTGCAGATGGATGACGGTCTGGAAGAGATCGAGAGAGAAAAATCTGCAAGAGTGATCGACATCGATGCTGCTCTCCAAGCAACATTAGCATGGCTTTCCTCGAAGGCATCCTCATCCAACACCACCAACCATTGTTAATGAATATGTCAGCAAAAATAACCTTATCCCTTCAACTTCCACCCAAATAAAGTGGCAAAGATGGGATCTGGGATGTTTTGCTAACAATGGAGTGGTTTGGACTTGACCTTTTATTTTCCTGTTGAATAGATTAGCAGATAGAGAGAACAAAAAGATGTAATACTTGCTTGTAATCTCTTTCTTATTATCAATGAAAATTTCTGTTTCTCTAATCTTTATTCAGTGTGTTCTGCAAATTTTTTTTTATGTTTATGAACTGTTCTTCAAGGAAATAAATCAAAGAAGAGAATATGAAAACTAATTAAAGTAATCATATTAGAAACAAATTCATCAACAATACACTTATTAACAGTTGTCAAAAACCCTATTTACTCCAAAATTTTCAAATTATCCAAATGAAAATTTACCTTAGAGTACAAACCACGAATCAACAGCGTTTGTCAATTCTCCAACTTTATCACCGAAACCCTTTCATAAATTGCACAGTTGTGAAAATATGTGTGTGTGAAGCAGAGTTTACCAAATCAATTTTTAGAGCATCTAATTTTTCATAAAATCCATAAAGTAAATCAATAAACACTGAATGCACAAACTGTCATAGTAAACACTGACTGTATGATGAAAGCTAAACTCTGAAGTAATTAATCTATATACAGTAACTTTTATTTTATACCCACTCTATATATACATTTTTTTAAATTCTATTCATTCCAGTAATTAGAGGTTGGAACCAGTCACCAAAAATTCAAAAATTTTAGCCCTTATCATTTTGATAAGTTCCTGGGTCATCCTAGTATTTAACTAGTCACCAAAAATCAGTGAATTTTAGCACATATTATATACCAATAGGTTCCTGGGTCATCCTAGTATCCAACATAATCTCAAAGGAGTATAACAACCTATATACATTTTCTTTGGGGTATTGCAGTAAGCATTTTATTCTACCAGAGGATAACTAACAGAGTTTAGAGTTCATCAACATCAGTAGTTATTCATGTAAGGTAATGCACACAGTATTTATAGACTCAGAGTTTAAGACGAAATAAACTAAGAGATGCTATAAAAATGAACCAGTATCATGCTGTGTTTACTTTCTGCACAATCTAAGATTAGATCACAATAACTCAGAAAGATTCATGATTAATTGCTGAGAATCATGCTTCATACATGTTTCTTCATTGGTGTTTTCATTCAAACAAAAATCAACTCAGAGTTCACAAAGTTTATCAAACTTATTAACAGTGAATGACATACAGGCATGCTGACAGAGTTTAACAGAGTATGCATAACAGAGTTTAATCAACAGAGTTCAATTAGCATTTAACCAATCAGGAAATATGAGAAATACAATACATAAGAAAAATTTGAATCTAACCAACATTCCTGGTCAGAACCAGAGACCATTCCTAGTTCATTGACCAGTCTTGTAAATGTAGCTTCACTCAATGGTTTAGTGAAGATATCTGCAAGCTGTTGTTCTGTAGACACAAAATGTAGTTCAATATTCCCTTCTTCCACATGTTCTCTGATGAAGTGGTACCTTATGCTGATGTGCTTGGTCATTGAATGCTGTACTGGATTACCTGTCATAGCAATAGCACTTTGATTATCACAGTAAATAGGAATTTTACTGTACCTCAACCCATAATCCAGCAATTGATTCTTCATCCACAAGATCTGTGCACAACAGCTACCAGCTGCAATATACTCTGCTTTAGCTGTAGATGTGGAAATTGATTTCTGTTTCTTGCTGTACTAGGAGACAATTCTGTCACCAAGAAATTGACAACTTCCACTAGTGCTCTTTCTGTCTATTTTGCAGCCTGCAAAGTCTGCATCAGAATACCCAAGTAGCTTGAAATCTGATTCTCTGGGGTACCACAGACCTAAAGATATGGTGCCCTTGAGATACTTGAAGATTCTTTTCACAACTGTCAGATGTGGCTCTCTAGGATCTGCCTGAAACCTTGCACAAAGACAGGTTGCATACATGATGTCTAGCCTACTAGCTGTCAAGTACAGAAGAGATCCTATCATTCCCCTGTAGTGTGTCATATCCACTGAAACTCCTGTGTCTTTGTCCAATTTAGTTGTTGTTGCCATGGGAGTTGATGCAGATGAACAGTCAAGCATACCAAATTTCTTGAGAAGATTTCTGGTATATTTTTCTTGATTAATAAAAATACCATCATCTGTTTGTCTCACCTGTAGGCCTAGAAAGTAACTAAGCTCTCCCATCATGCTCATTTGATACCTGGACTGCATGAGCTTGGCAAACTTTTTACAGAGTTTATCATTAGTAGACCCAAAGATAATGTCATCAACATATATCTGAACTAAAAGGAGGTCACTTCCTTGATTGAAATAAAACAGAGTTTTGTCAATTGTTCCTCTGTTGAATCCACTTTCTAGAAGAAATTGAGCAAGTGTCTCATACCATGCTCTTGGTGCCTGCTTAAGTCCATATAGTGCCTTATCTAGCCTGTAGACATAATCTATATATTTGGGGTCCACAAATCCTGGTGGTTGTTCAACAAACACTTCTTCTTCAAGCTTTCCATTCAGAAAAGCACTTTTCACATCCATCTGGAACACTTTGAATTTCTTGTGAGAGGCATATGCTAGAAAAATTCTGATTGCCTCCAATCTTGCAACTGGAGCAAATGTTTCATCATAGTCTATTCCTTCCTGTTGTGAATAGCCTTTTGCTACCAGTCTAGCCTTGTTCCTTGTGATAACACCTTCACTGTCAGTCTTGTTTCTGAAAACCCATTTGGCACCAACAATAGATCTGTTCTTTGGCCTTGGTACAAGGGTCCAAACTTCATTTCTTTCAAATTCACTCAACTCTTCCTGCATTGCTGTTATCCAGTCAGCATCTTGAAGAGCTTCTTCCACTTTCTTTGGTTCATTTTTAGACAAGAATGCATGAAACAGACATTCACTTGCAGTAGCACTTCTTGTTTTCACTTTTGCATCTGGATCACCAATTATCAAATCAGGTGTATGTGATTTAGTCCATTTCCTAGCAGAAGGTAAATGACTTCTGTTAGCATGTGATCCTCCCCCTTGATCCATGCTCTCCTGATTTTGTTGTGATCTATCTTCGTTTTCTGAGACTCTCCCTGAACTTGACTGCCCAGAGTCAGAATTTGAATTTTCAGAGTTTGAATCATCAGAGTTTGATTCAGATTTTTCAGTTGACTCATTATCAGTGTTTGAGTCTTCATCTTGATCATGCTCCCCCTCAACTGGTTCTCCCCTTTGTTGTGGCTGAGAAGTTTCTCTAGTGTTTACCAGTAGAGGTTCAGAGTTTGTTTCAACAGAGTCTGTCATAATTGTTTCATCAGAGTTTACTTCATCAGAGTTTAAATCTTCATTTTCAAAGCTCAGTTGATCATATTCATCTTTGTCTTCAAGTCCAGTTATCTTCTTATCATCAAAAGACACATGTATAGATTCCATGATCACTTTAGTTCTCAGATTGTAAACTCTGAATGCCTTTGTTGACAGTGGATAGCCAACAAAAATTCCTTCATCTACCTTTAGCTCAAACTTGGTCAACTGTTCAGGATGAGTTTTCAAAACAAAACATTTGCACCCGAAAATATGAAAGTATTTCAGGTTAGGCTTCTTTTTCTTCACCATCTCATATGGTGTCTTTCCATGCTTATTGATCAGTGTAGCTTTTTGAGTAAAACAAGCAGTTTGAACAGCTTCTACCCAGAAATAAGTTGGCAATTTTGCTTCATCAAGCATAGTTCTGGCAGCTTCAATCAAGGTTCTATTTTTCCTTTCAACTACACCATTTTGTTGTGGTGTACCAGGTGCTGAAAATTCTTGCTTCACTCCATTGTCCTTGCAGAATTCTTCCATTGTTGCATTTCTGAACTCAGTTCCATTATCACTTCTAATGATTCTGACTTTGTTACTTGATCCTTTGTCCAGAAGCTTCACGTGCTCCATCAGAGTTAATGCAGTTTCATCCTTCTTTGCTAGAAAATACACCCAAGTGAATCTAGTGTATTCATCAACAATGACTAAAGCATATTTCCTCCTTGCAATAGACATAACATTTACTGGACCAAAGAGAACAACATGCAGAAGATGATAGGGGTCAGTGATTGAAAATTCTGTCTTGCTCTTGAAAGATGATTTCCTTTGTTTAGCCTTCTGACATGAATCACATAGGCCATCAACATTTAACAGAGCCTTTGGGAGTCCTCTTACAAGATCCTTTCTGATCAATTCATTGATGTTGTTCAAGTTCAAATGTGAGAGTTTCTTGTGCCACTTCCAACTCTCTTCACTAGACATTCTTGTAGACAGGCAAACAGCTTTTCCAACAGAGTCTATCAAAAGCTTGATTTCATAAATGTTGTTTTTCCTGTGACCAACTAGAACAACCTTTCTTGTAGATTTGCTGATAACTTCACAATATTCAGGTTGAAAATCTACATGATATCCCTTGTCACAGATTTGACTCACAGATAACAAGTCATGTTTGAGTCCTGGGACATGAGCTACATTGTTGATGATGACATTTCCAAGATTAATATTGCCATATCCCAATGTTCTTCCTACATTGCCATCACCATAGGAAACTTTTGGGCCAGCCTTCTCCTCATAGTCTGATAGCAGGGCTTTATTTCCTGTCATGTGTCCTGAACATCCACTATCCACGACTAGGGTTGCCTCTCTGTTGCCCTGCAATCACAAGCAATTACTGAGGATTAGATTTAAGGATCCAGACTTGCTTGGATCCTTTGACATTCTTAACTTTGTTAGCTTTTGCAGCGGAATTAACATTATAAGAGTTTGAGCTAACAGTATCAGTGTTTACACTTGCAGTATCAACTTTAACCCATTTCAGATTGGGTTTCAGTTCATAGTAATTATGATAGATAGCATGATATTCTCTGCAAGTATAAATGGAATGCCAAGTGCTTCCACAATGTGTGCATAGAGTCTGTGGCTTAGTTCTAGCAAAATCCTTCTTTACCTCAGACTTGATAGGTAAAGAATTTATATTTTTATTTTTCTTGCAGAAATTTGCAAGATGCTTAGTACTACCACATTTATGACATGTCTTTCTTGGAACATAACTAGCAAGCATTGGTTTATTTCCTGAAGTGATGCCTACTTTTCCATTTCTGTTCTTATTTGACACTCTCTATTTCTTAACAGATTTTAACTACTTCAGTTTATGTTTGAGTTGTTTATCTGTCATTGAACCAATATTAACCTGTTTAACACTAGTTTTTACTGGTTTACTTTTAACAGCTTCTTTTTCATTTTCAGACAAAAATTTACTGGTTCCATGTACAAAATGAGGTCTGATTTTAACTTGATTTTGAAATCTAAGTTCATCTTCCTCATTATAACCTAGACCAACAGTGTCTGTTTGAAAAATCTGTTGAGTGTCTTTTCCAGAATTAGTCCAAGTCCTAATTTTCTTATTTGCTTCCTCTAACTCAGATTCTAGTTGTTTATATTTATGAAGCAAACTCTGTTCTATAGAAACAGCATCATCTCTCTCTTTCTGAACTTGTTGCATGTTTTCAAGTTTTTCTTCAACAAGTTTATTTTTAACCTTAAGTTTAGAATTTTCAGATTTGATCCTCTCATTTTCTAAAGTCTGATCCCTATAACTTATATGCAATGACTTAAAATAAATTCTTAATTGAGCAATGTCATCAATATTATAAGCATAGGTAGTTAGAGGTACCTGATTTTCAGAAGTTTCTGATTCAGTAGTAGCCATGAGAGCATAGTTCACTTCTTCATCAGAACTTGAAGTATCTGCCCAATCTCTGCCTTTAGTGTAGAGTACCTTTCCAGTTTTACCCTTCTTGCACTCAGGAGCATAGTGACCCATCTCCTTACACTTGTAGCATTGAATTTCAGACTTATCCTTTTTCCCTTTAGAATCTCTCTTATCAAACTTCCTGAAGCTTTTCCTGTCTTCATTTGAATCTCTAGAAAACCTTTTCCCTTTCTTGAAATTCTTGAAGCCCATTTTCTTGAAGGTCTTCACTATCAACACAACCATTTTCCTCATTTCTTCTTCATCATCCTTAGAGTCAGATGATTCAGAAGAGTTTGAATCACAATCAGAGTTTGATGATTGACTTTCTGAATGTATGACCAAAGCTTTTCCCTTCATTTTCCTTCTTGATGCCTCTTTCTTCTGAGGCTTCTCTTCAACATTAAGAGCAACAGACTTTCCCTTCCTGCTTGATCTCCTGTTTCTCTGCTCTATTTCCAATTCATGAGTTTTGAGCAGCCCATAGATTTCATCAATTTCTGTTTCAGCAAGATCATAGTTCTCTCTAATAGTGGTTGTTTTCACATCCCACTTTTCAGGTAGAGAAAGAAGAAACTTGAGATTTGAGTCTTCTAGATCATACTCTTTGTTGACTAATGATAGATCATTGAGTAGTTTACAGAATCTATCAAATGTTTATGTCATGGTCTCTTCAGGTTTAGCCTCAAAATGCTCATACTCTTGTGTGAGTATGTTTCTCCTATTCTTCTTAATAGCCGCAGTTCCTTGACACCTGACTTCAAGAGCATCCCATATCTCTTTTGCAGTGGTGCAGTTAATGACTTTGTTAGACATAACATTGTCTAAAGCACTATGCAGTAAATGCCTAACCTTTGCATCCTTAGCAATTGATGATAGATCTTCAGGAGTCATGTCCTTCTTTTCCTTTGGAACCATTTTAGCTTCTTCACCAGCAACTGCAATAGATAGCTTTGTAGGATTGTGAGGGCCTTCATAAATCCTGTCAAGATATTCTGGATCTGTAGCCTCCAGAAACATAGTCATCTTGACCTTCCACATAGCATACTCTAATGGCCTGAGAATAGGAACCCTGATTGGTTCATAACGACTCACAGTAGTAGATGCCTTTTCAGAAACAGTAGGTGTTGGTGGAGGAATTGCTGACATGATTATTGTTGTGTTTGGATCTTAACCTGTAATAAAGTAACAGATTGGCTGTGATACCACTTGTTAGGCCGAATACACAATTAATAATCTAATTCGTATGAGAGTTTAACAAGTAAGACGTTTATGCACTTAAAAACTTCTTATATTAAGAACCCTCTTCGTGATGTAAACTATCACAAAGAGCTGCTAGGTTACAATAAAGATAATTCGTTTTACGATACCTTTCTAGGGTTAACCTAACTGTATTTATAAAACATAAAGCTACGATACAATCGCTAATTGATATTCCTAATAATCAGCTATACAATGATATCAATTACAGATTGTCACACGTCTCCTAAGTCAACTCGATCTCTTTGATAGCTATCCAATCTTCAAAGATATCGCTTCCATAATAAATCTTCAATCACTGTTGACCAGTAGACGCTTCCTCCAGACAGAGTTTGACAAACTCTGTCGAGCTTCCATTTGTCAGAGTTTACACTAAACTCTGACCGCTTCCAGCTAAACTCTGATATTTCACTGTAACACTTAAACACTGATTAAAACTCATCAATTATATTTAACAATCTCCCCCAACTTGTTCATTAGCAAAACTGCACAAGTTAATGACAATAATTGATGATGTCAAAACAAATAGACAAATACAGTGTTTATACAAATTCAGAGTTTAAGCTTCTACTTAACAAAATCTACAGAGAATAAGAAAATCCTTACAGACCTTAATCTCTTATCTCTTCAAGATCTGGCATAGCTCTGAGATAATCTATGAGCAATCTTCTTTCTGCATTTTCAAGCTCAATCTCCATAGCTTCTTTAATCTCTCTGAGCTGAGGATCACTCTCATCTGTCTGATAAATAGCAGCCTTAAGATCATAGATTTTGTTCCTTCTCATCTCATTTCCCAGTATGATAAATTTGACTTCTTCTGACTGTGAATTGAAGTCAAGTACTGTGATTCCCAAATCAGTCTTTAATTTTGCAGTACCTTTCTTCAATTATATTTAACACAGTGAATAATTTTTTCGAATGATTTTTCGACGATTGAATTGTACGAATGTTAGTAAATACTTATTTTAGTGTTGGGAAAAAATAATCGAAAAATAAAAAGGTTGGGTTGTACGAGATTTTAACAAAAATGTAGTAAAAGTGCTACTTCCTATAACGGGGCACGATCCAGATTCACTGAATAAATTTTTTGAATGTTTTTTTCAAGGATTGAACCGTACGAAAGTTAATAAACACTCATTTTAGTGTTGGGAAAAAATAATAAAAAATAAAAAGGTCGGGTTGTACGAGATTTTAAGAAAAATGTAGTAAAAGTGTTGCTTCCTGTAACGGGGCATGATCCAGAATCACTGAATAATTGTTTTGAATGATTTTTTCGACGATCGAAAAGTATGAATGTTAGTAAACACTCAATTTAGTGTTGGTAAAAAATAATTGAAAAATAAAAAGGTCGGGTTGTGCGAGATTTTAACAAAAACATAGTAAAAGTGCTGCTTCCTATAACGGGGCACGATCCAGATTCACTGAATAATTTTTTTGAATGATTTTTTCGACGATCGAACCATGCGAATGTTAGTAAACACTCATTTTAGCATTGGGAAAAAATAATCGAAAAATAAAAAGGCCAGGTTGTACGAGATTTTAACAAAAACTTAGTAAAAGTGCTACTTCCTATAACGGGGCACGATCCAGATTCACTGAATAATTTTTTTGAACGATTTTTTCGACGATTGAACCGTACGAATGTTAGTAAACACTCATTTTAGTGTTGGGTAAAAATAATTAAAAAATAAAAAGGTCGAGTTGTACGAGATTTTAACAAAAACGTAGTGAAAGTGCTGTTTCCTATAACGGGGCACGATCCAAATTCAGTGAATAATTTTTTCGAATGATTTTTCGACGATTGAACTGTACGAATGTTAGTAAACAGTCATTTTAGTGTTGGGAAAAAATAATCGAAAAATAAAAAGGTTGAGTTGTACGAGATTTTAACAAAAACGTAGTAAAAGTGCTACTTCCTGTAACGAGGCACGATCCAGATTCACTGAATAATTTTTTTGAATAGTTTTTTCGAGGATCGAACCATACGAAAGTTAATAAACACTAATTTTAGTGTTGGGAAAAAATAATAAAAAAATAAAAAGGCCGGGTTGTACGAGATTTTAAGAAAAATGTCGTAAAAGTGATGCTTCCTGTAACGGGGCATGATCCAGAATCACTGAATAATTGTTTTGAATGATTTTTTCGATGATCGAAAAGTACGAATGTTAGTAAACACTCAATTTAGTGTTGGGAAAAAATAATTGAAAAATAAAAAGGTCGGGTTGTGCGAGATTTTAACAAAAACGTAGTAAAAGTGCTGCTTCTTATAACGGGGCACGATCCAGATTCACTGAATAATTTTTTGAATGATTTTTTCGACGATCGAACCATGCGAATGTTAGTAAACACTCATTTTAGCGTTGGGAAAAAATAATCAAAAAATAAAAAGGCCGGGCTGTACGAGATTTTAACAAAAACTTAGTAAAAGTGCTGCTTCCTATAACGGGGCACGATCCAGATTCACTGAATAATTTTTTTGAATGATTTTTTCGACGATTGAACCGTACGAATGTTAGTAAACACTCATTTTAGTGTTGGGTAAAAATAATCAAAAAATAAAAAGGTCGAGTTGTACGAGATTTTAACAAAAACGTAGTGAAAGTGCTGTTTCCTATAACGTGGCACGATCCAAATTCAGTGAATAATTTTTTCGAATGATTTTTCGACGATTGAACTGTACGAATGTTAGTAAAAAGTCATTTTAGTGTTGGGAAAAAATAATCGAAAAATAAAAAGGTTGAGTTGTACGAGATTTTAACAAAAACGTAGTAAAAGTGCTACTTCCTATAACGGGGCACGATCCAGATTCACTGAATAATTTTTTTGAATAGTTTTTTCGAGGATCGAACCGTACGAAAGTTAATAAACACTCATTTTAGTGTTGGGAAAAAATAATAAAAAAATAAAAAGGCCGGGTTGTACGAGATTTTAAGAAAAATGTCGTAAAAGTGTTGCTTCCTATAACGGGGCATGATCCAGATTCACTGAATAATTGTTTTGAATGATTTTTTCGACGATCAAAAAGTACAAATGTTAGTAAACAATTATTTTAGTGTTGGGAAAAAATAATTGAAAAATAAAAAGGTCGGGTTGTGCGAGATTTTAATAAAAACGTAGTAAAAGTGTTGCTTCCTATAACGGGGCACGATCCAGATTCATTGAATAATTTTTTTGAATGATTTTTTCGACGATCAAACCATGCGAATGTTAGTAAACACTCATTTTAGCGTTGGGAAAAAATAATCGAAAAATAAAAAGGCCGGGTTGTACGAGATTTTAACAAAAACTTAGTAAAGTGCTGCTTCCTATAACGGGGCACGATCCAGATTCACTGAATAATGTTTTGTTATTTCCCAGTTACACACTTCCAGATTGTAGAAGGGGGGGTTGAATACAATCTTGTTAAATTCTTTCATTTTATACAAGACCACATATGAACTTTAATGGAAAGTAGATGAACAGATTGAAACAACAAAGTACGGGAGACAGATATGAACAAGCATACAACACAATTAAAAATTTCAGGTGGGGTTTTCTCGACTCCACCTGAGGGTTGCATTGAAGAAAGTAATCTGTGTAAACTAGTACGCAACTGCAAATACAAGGCTAAGTATTTTACAAGAAAACCTAATGCTTTGTGCTTTCAGTTCTGTGTTTTCTTCTCTAACTTAGCTATGCTACACTGAAAGTATATATATACTCCAAGTTTACAAACCCTACAAAATAAACGAATCTTGCAAGTCAAATTATTCTATAGGGTTGCTGCCACTCCTTGTCTCCTCGTGATACATTTTTTTCTGGTTGTCTTGGACAGATATGCACTAGATTTACCAGCTGAATTGTTTGCAAGAACAAGGAATGGTTCTTTTTCTTCTTCGTTTCTAATACTAGCTTCCATACCCTTTTTAAGTTTATCAACCCATGTGATCTGTCAGGCATATCAAGTCGCCATCAACCTCTAATTCCAAGACATTATTGGTTGGAGCGTTTTATCCGTTGAAGTAGACACTGAACAGTAGGTTGACTGTTGTTTGTTGAGATACCACATCCGTTGACATAGAAGCTTCATCAGTTGGTCATCACTTCACTTATACAGAATTACATAGCACAACCTATATACAATTAGCTACCATATTCTGTATATCCATTGATAGTCAACATGACTTATGAATTCTAGTAACTGTGATAGAATCAAACAACTGAAACTCAAAACAAGGTATGCTACAAACTTATCAGTTGATAAGCTGCTTTATCAACGGATGTACATAGCTTGGATATCCGTTGACAAGTTACAAAACTTAATCTTGTACATATATATTTTTCAAGGTGTTTCATGTACTTATCATCAAGAGCAAAATAATTCCTAACAATCTCCCCCAATTTATGACTGATTGAATAACAGCCATAAATTAAGAGCCTTGATGATAAAAAAACACCTTTGTATGGATACAGACATTAGGTAAAAACATATGTAGTGTTCTAAGCTTCAAAAGTGTGAAGAAATGAACTAAGTCAAGATAAAGAATCATACTTCCACAAGGGATGCTTCTCTAGACTGAGCATACCATGAGCTTGATGTCTGTTTGCCTCAAGCTACTTTTCTAGAGATCTGTAGATGATCTTTTCTTCTGAGTGATTTGGATCCAGCATAGACATTAAGTGTTGCAAGTACTCATTGCTAGCTTTCTCCAGTTGATCTTCTATTCTGAAAAATCTTCTACAATTGTGTTCATCTCTGAATTCTATTATCCAGAATGGATAAAAATGAACCTTCCTACCAGGTTCATATGGAATATTCAGCTTCTTAGGCAAACCTTCCTTTGAAGACCAGCTACTTCTCAATTCATTGACTTTGTTGAAGATTATTTTCCTCGCCTCTGGAGTGAATCCCCCAGTTCTTTTCATTAAGGTCTAAATCTTCCAGAGCTTGCTGTAGCCTTCATTCAACACTTGATGTAGGGGCCAGGTTCTACTATTTCCTTCTTTATAGTTGAATATTAGTCTTTCTGGTAACCTGGTTGTCCTATATGCAGTACTCACATCCGCCACATCATCCAAGAAAAGATTGACACTTGAGTACTCTTCAATGTCAGCAATATAGAGTTCAGTTTCTTTCTTGGTGGCCACTCTTACATCTTGAGGAACCTCAGCAAATTTAATTGGTCTAGCTAATGGTTGTTTCCTCTTTCTGGTTCTCCTCTTTTCAGGTGAGAGCCTGATCTTTGGAAATACCAAGCTGTTGATGTCAAAGTCAAATTCCAAAGGTTCTTCCTTTATGAAGTCTAAAGGGGTAGATGTCTGAGAGTGTTGTTGAGTGTCTAGTATTGGAGGATTTGTAGGTTGAGGTAGTGTTGACTCATCTTGATCTTCTAAATCTGGGCTCAACGTTCTTTTAGCAGGAACTTTAACTCTGCTTTTCCTTTTCTTGCACGCAGACTTTGTGTTCATTTTCTTCTTTTTAAATTTGGCCTCTTCTTCTACAGCCTCTTGCTCCATCTCTTTCTCTAGCTCTCTTACTAGCTCATCAGCCAGTCTAGCTTCTTTCTCAGTGCATTCTGCAGGTTGTCTGATTATCTGGCCAGCTTGAAGTAGCCTTGCATTTTCTTCAGCCTTGGCATCAACAAAATTTGGATGCCCTGCAGGAACACAGATTTCCACTCCCTCTCTGTAGATGAATGCTAGATTCTCTTTGAGTCCTACATCAACTGTAGCCTTCTGTTTTAATTCAGCAAGATGCTTGCTCATTAGCTTGAATTCATCTGGGTTTGGCATTGGAAAGTCCACTCTCTTGGTGTTTTTACCATTCTTCCTCACAGGTGAATTCTTAGGCTTGAGCACAGGCTTGAATTCAGACACATAAGATGGCTCCCCTCTGGCTAGAGATCTAGGAAGCACAAAATCTAGAATTAGTACGTGTCTGATTGATGTGGTTATGGGAGGAATTGACACTTGAAAAACTTGAGGATTTGCAGCTAGCCTTGTGGCTATAGAGTCTTCAGGTTGAATAGCTGAGTCATCCTCACTAGATGAAATTACTGGAGCTGTTGGAACTAGATTAGAATGAAGTTGCTCCCCCTCACTTGTTGTTTCCTTTTCACCAACCTTCTCCCCTTTTTGTTAGCATCAAGGGTTTGAGTAGTAGGTAGGGTCAACAGTCTTTCAAGGAGGGCATTATGTTGATTATGAGCTTCAAGAATGAGCTTTGGATTTGGAATCACAGTGCTCAATTAAACCTCTAACATATCAGCTTTTGCAGACAGATCTTCAACCTTTTTGTCTGTTTCTACATCTTTCTTCAGCTTTTGTGTAAGCTACTGCAGTGTTTGGGGAGGAAGATGGAGCTCCAAGTTCTTGTTCTGAGATTCCAAAGCATTTTTAATTTCCAGCTTGAAGTCATCCTTATCCACAACCATTTGATTGAGAAGGTACTTGTGCAGTTTGAGAGTAGCCAGAAAATTCTCTTGCACAAGTTTGAGAGCAGGTTCAGCATCCTGTAAAGTAGCTACAGTCTTCTCATACTGTACTACTAGCCCAGTGAAAGCATCCTTGGAGACATAGTCTTTAGATATTAACCATTCCGGTAGATCTCCAGGTTGCTGTGAAGGCACTTCATCCTCGCCTTCATCTGTGAATTCAGAGTCAAACTGATTCACATCAATAGCAGTTGGAGGCAGCTTGGTAAGAGTTTCTCTAGCTCTTTGCATGGATTTAGTTTGTGTAACACCCCCAGATCCGGGGTCAGGGATCTGGTGGTTACGGTCTTACATCCATTCATAATACTTGACTTGAGTCCACAATAAATAAATCACATGCTGTGACCCCACAATAATTACCACTCACACACACAACAGTTATAGTCCCAGAGATGAAATTGAAATAAGTCTTACATTAAAGGGGTTACGAATAAAAGTTATTACAATCCCAAAAGGATAACATCATAGGTTTAAAAGTTTTGCCGTTGATTACATTAATTATACATATAGTTAAACAGGAAACAAAAGCTGTCTAACTATGCTACCTCAGCAATGGCGGCTAGCATCTCAGCGGGTAGTCCGGTGGGTCGGGTAACCTGCTTGCGCCGAGTGCGCCTGACGCGAGCCATCTGTCCTAGCTGTTGTTGTGACATAATATAAACAAAGCAAGGGTGAGCGAAAGCCCACCAACAAATATATAACTGAACGATAATTTAAAACAGTTCAAAGCTATCTTTCAAACCATATGCCATGCATTTACGGAAATGATGCTAGTATAATATGAACGATGAAGTTACAAGGTAACTGAAAGTATTTTTTTGAAGAGATATCTGCTACATCAGAGTAAGCGAGATATTCTTATAGTTATTAAGAAGAGGAACTTGCAAGAAAAGGTTGCAATTCCAGTTATGACTCTTTTCCAACTATGCCAACAATAATCGTGTTGCAGGAAATAAATAAATTTGGATGATGAACCAATGATGGAGTATTCACCGCGCCCGCTGTTCCAATCTTGATGATCAGTCGAGATCGTACAGCTCAATTTAGATTTACTACCGGTAGAAGGAAGAACTGACGGCTTTACTTGTATACCGCCTTACTAGCTCTCCCCGGCCAACGGTTGGGCCAAAGGGGATGGACCGGCGCTACTCGGCCTCTTACACGACTCCTAGTTCAAATAGAATTCATGATTCTGAATGTAACGTTCGTCCCCCTTTCCCCAAGTATAATACTTGTTGATAAGACTCCACAAAGTAGTCGTATCTAATTGGAAAGGAAAATTTACCAATAGTTCCCAAGCTATTACTTGGTAACGGATATCAACTTGTTCCAGTAATCTTACCCCTCGAAAGATGAGAAGGTAAGCAACGACTTAATAAGTCAACAGTACCCGAGTTGCGAGTGAAGGGAATACTTTATGACCGGGAAGTCGACAAGATAAATAACATTTTCCAAGTAAGGTTCCCTTATTATTAAGGAGATAGACTCAAAGAAGAATGATGTCTGAGAACCTTTCTTGATATAAGATTAATAATAATATGACTTCGAAATATTTTCTGTAATAATCGAAGAAGATAAACCTTATCGAGATTATTCTATGTATGGAATAAATATTCAGAGAATATTTATTGAGTTAAAATATTTTAAAGAATATTTGGGAATATGAAAGAATATCTTTAATCGGAGTATTTCTCAAAATAATCCCTTAAGAAATATCAGGAGAATATTTATTGAATAAATAAATATTTAAATGAATATTCAAAACAATATTCATTAATTAATAAGACCTGAAAAGAATATTTAAGGTAATATTCATAATTAATTAGGAATTTAAATGAATATTCAAAAGTAATATTCATTTAATGAATAATATCCTAAATGAATATCAAGTAATATTCATTTAGTAATCCAAGCCTTAAGGAATATTCGAGATAATATTCGATAATTAAATCAAGCTTCAGATGAATATTAAAATAATATTCGTCAAGTATTTAATATCTTAAATGAATATTCAAAAGTAATATTTATTTAATAAAATAATATTCTAAAGGAATATCCAAATAATATTCATTTAATAGTCTCATCTTTAGAAGAATATTCGAAATAATAGTCGATAATCAATTCGACTCTGAATGAATATTGAGAAATATTATTCGATGAATAGTTACGTTCAAATAATTATTTGAAGTAATGATCGTTAAAATAATCAGTCTCGAACGAATATTCAAATAATATTCGTCGCCCAAATAATAGAAAATATTTACTTAAATATTTTCCTCCGAGTTAATCTCGATATATCAAGGAATATTGACTCCCGGTCTATTTTTGATTAATAAGATGTATACGCCCTTCTATGAGGGTCTTACAATAACCGGCTTATAACTGATATATAACTATCTAGCTTATAAGCAAACAATAACATTCAGGGAACAAGTATATCAATTCAACTTGAAAGTAGGCATGCATGCAATGGCTTATGTATATCAGCAATCATATATTTATATATTTATTCAATCACAACAACAGCCTAAAAGAAGGGAATTGAAACTTGCCTGGTAGTCGAGTACGGTAAGGGGTAGTGGTAGCGGGTCCCGGTTCAGCTTGGTGATCTATAAATAGCCAAGGCATTCGGGATTAATCACTTAACATATTAAAAGTTAAGTTATACTTAAATCGAAACACATTCTCGAGTTATCTCGTTATACCTCTTTTAGTGGATTACTTATTATCACTGATCCGACCCGACATTCGTTCGTTAATACGACATGTCACTGCACTTATACTTGGGACATACTTAAGTCATATGAGTTCTAAGGTTGATCGTTACGAACCAATATTATACTCCGAGTTTTATCGCCCGTGTTCTAAGTGTTTTACCGAAGTTATAAAAGAGTCGTCTTTTAGGGGTTCGTTCGCGTTTAACCTTGACTCGAACATTTTTAATAAATCGAAAAATGCTCTTTTTGACATACGGTTTTCTGTCACACCTTCCTTCTTACCCCTAGTATTTATTTACCAAGATTCGCCATGACGTTACATAGTTTACGAGGGTTCAATTTCAGTTACGAACTTTCGTTTACGGATTCGAACTACTTTTAGTAATTTGGTCATAAATCCTAAACCGTAAGTCCGTTTCACGTGATCTTTATATCAAAACGAAGCTTAGAACATTACCTATCCTATCATGGCAGATAATGTCTCTGGACAGTAGGGGTTCGACATGGAAAATGGCATACAAAACATGGCATTGTAAAATCGGGCATTATAACGGCTGTAAATCGAATATCTACCAATTTCGAATCTTCCCATAAACATAGTATCCAACCCAAACAACATATACATGACTATACATGAACTGAGGCCAAGCAATGCCTTTCCGTTCATCTAGCTATTTACATCATTAATCCAAAAATCCATACATAATCATGCTTATAATCTTAACATAACCATAACTAAGTTATAACTATCATAAACATGCTTAAATCTCAAACAAGGGTTAGGCTTTCAAGAGCTTTATACCTTCCTTAGATAGTGATATAGCCTTACTAAGCCTTGTATGGTCTTTAGGAGTGATTATGCTTGCTAGATTAACCATGGAAAATCAAGAAAACAAAGTTAGTACATGATGAACACTATTCATCCTCCTCTTGTTTGATTTTTTTTGAAAATGGAAGAGGATGAGTTTGAAGCTAAGATTTTGAGGAGATAAGATTTATGAAATGTAAGACTCACCTTAATTATTTCAAGAACAAACAATGGTGGGAAGGTTGAGTTTGGATTTGGAATTAATGGATATGGCCGAATGGTTGTTCATGGGGGGGAGAGAGAGTTGCTTGGTTTCTTTTTGATAATCTTGCATAAAGTGATTTTGTGTTAGATAATATCTCATCTAAGATGTGCTAGTGGATGGTGAGGTCATGGATGATGGTTTTTGTAGGACAAGTGTTGCATTTTGCATGGTTGAAGGCTAACTAGCTAGTTGGTCTTGCTAAGTACTTGTTCAAGCCCTAACATGCTAGTTACTCTTGCCCACTTGGTTACTAGATATTTATTCTAGTAGCTTGCACAAGACTCTTGCTTCCTCTGCTTGTTTCTGTGTCCGGTTATTACCCGTTTCGATTGATCGTTCGTGAGAATATTTCACGGATTTCTAATTAGGGTTTACCGGGAATCCTCTTTAATATTAATACTTTCATTCTCCATCTTTCATTCTAACTTTCCATTTTATATTCCTTTAATCCATTCATTAAATACTTAAGGCTATCAGTGTCCAGGGAACTCTCGGAGAAAATAAAAGTGTGGTTTTTCAGAATCCGACAGCTTTTACATACACTTATTTTCCCCCTGGATCACTAATACGAACTCGGAAATCCGTTCCGAATACTTCTATATAGTGTCGTCTCATTATTATATACTCCCACCAAATGTAACACCCCCAGATCCGGGGTCCGGGATCCGGTGGTTACGGTTTCCAATTCTGTCCACAATAATTGAACTTTCCTTAACATAAAATAAATTACGTCTCTATAACCCAACACAACAATATAAAACACACCCGTTATAGTCCCAGAGATGAAATCAGAGTAACAATCAAATTTTTATTAATCACATTATGAGTTCTTACAATCCAAAAGAATTTCAATATAAATACATACTCTTTGCCATCCATTTACATAAGTCATACTAGACCATATTCTTGGTACTGAAAGAATAAATATACCCTACCAATAGCTTCTTCTTCAGCTCTGGTAGTCTCATCGTCCTCGCCCGCGTCGAGTGCGCCTTGTGCGAGTCATCTGGTCTAGCTGTTGTTGTGATATAATAAGCAAGGGTGAGCAATAGCCCACCAACAATAATATATAACTGAACGATAATGTATAACAGTTCAAAAGTATCTTTCAAACCATATGCCATGCATTTACGGAAATGATGCCAGTATAATATGAACGATTAAGTTACAAGGTAACTTAAAGTATTTGTTTGTAGAAATATCTGCTACATCAAAGTAAGCGAGATATTTTTATTGTTATTAAGAAGAGGAACTTGCAAGAAAAGGTTGCAATTCCAGTTATG
Organism: Saposhnikovia divaricata; assembly: GCA_036435485.1. NCBI lineage: Eukaryota > Viridiplantae > Streptophyta > Magnoliopsida > Apiales > Apiaceae > Saposhnikovia > Saposhnikovia divaricata. The sequence goes on along the minus strand of CM071594.1, from coordinate 126,380,117 downwards.
ACCCTTTTCCAACTCTGCCAACAGTAATCATGTTGCAGGAAATAAATAAATTTGGATGATGAACCAATGATGGAGTATTCACCGCGCCCGCTGTTCCAATCTTGATGATCAGTCGAGATCGTACAGCTCAATTTAGATTTACTACCGGTAGAAGGAAGAACTGACGGCTTTACTTGTATACCGCCTTACTAGCTCTCCCCGGCCAACGGTTGGGCCAAAGGGGATGGACCGGCGCTACTCGGCCTCTTACACGACTCCTAGTTCAAATAGAATTCATGATTCTGAATGTAACGTTCGTCCCCCTTTCCCCAAGTATAATACTTGTTGATAAGACTCCACAAAGTAGTCGTATCTAGTTGGAAAGGAAAATTTACCAATAACTCCCAAGCTATTACTTGGTAACGGATATCAACTTGTTCCAGTAATCTTACCCCTCGAAAGATGAGAAGGTAAGCAACGACTTAATAAGTCAACAGCACCCGAGTTGCGGGTGAAGGGAATACTTTATGACCGGGAAGTCGACAAGATAAATAACATTTTCCAAGTAAGGTTCCCTTATTATTAAGGGGGTAGACTCAAAGAAAAATGATGTCTGAGAACCTTTCTTGATATAAGATTAATAATAATATGACTCCGAGATATTTTCTGTAATAATCGAAGAAGATAAACCTTATCGACGTTATTCTAAGTATGGAATAAATATCCAGAGAATATTTATTGAGTTAAAATATTTAAAGAATATTTGGGAATATGAAAGAATATCTTTAATCAGAGTATTTCTCAAAATAATCCCTGAAGAAATATCAGGAGGATATTTATTGAATAAATAAATATTTAAATGAATATTCAAAACAATATTCATTAATTAATAAGACCTGAAAAGAATATTTAAGGTAATATTCATAATTAATTAGGAATTTAAATGAATATTCAAAAGTAATATTCATTTAATGAATAATATCCTAAATGAATATCAAGTAATATTCATTTAGTAATCCAAGCCTTAAGGAATATTCGAGATAATATTCGGTAATTAAATCAAGCTTCAGATGAATATTAAAATAATATTCATCAAGTATTTAATATCTTAAATGAATATTCAAAAGTAATATTTATTTAATAAAATAATATTCTAAAAGAATATCCAAATAATATTCATTTAATAGTCTCATCTTTAGAAGAATATTCGAAATAATAGTCGATAATCAATTCGACTCTGAATGAATATTGAGAAATATTATTCGTTGAATAGTTACGTTCAAATAATTATTTGAAGCAAGGATCGATAAAATAATTAGTCTCGAACGAATATTCAAATAATATTCGTCGCCCAAATAATAGAAAATATTTACTTAAATATTTTCCTCCGAGGAAATCTCGATATATCAAGAAATATTGACTCTCGGTCTATATTCGATGAATAAGATATATGCGCCCTTCTCTGAGGGTCTTACAATAACCGGCTTATAACTGATGTATAACTATCTAGCTTATAAGCCAACAATAACATTCAGGGAACAAGTATATCAATTCAACTTGAAAGTAGGCATGCATGCAATGGCATATGTATATCAGCAATCATATATATATATATTTATTCAATCACAACAACAGCCTAAAAGAAGGGAATTGAAACTTGCCTGGTAGTCGAGTACGGTAAGGGGTAGTGGTAGCGGGTCCCGGTTCAGCTTGGTGATCTATAAATAACCAAGGCATTCGGGATTAATCACTTAACATATTAAAAGTTAAGTTATACTTAACTCGAAATACGTTCTCGAGTTATCTCGTTATACCCCTTTTTGTGGATTACTTTTATCACTGATCCGACCCGACATTCGTTCGTTAATACGACATGTCATTGTACTTATACTTGGGACATACTTAAGTCATATGAGTTCTAAGGTCGATCGTTACGAACCAATACTATACTCCGAGTTTTATCGCCCGTTTTCTAAGTGTTTTACCGAAGTTATAAAAGAGTCGTCTTTTAGGGGTTCGTTCGCGTTTAACCTCGACTCGAACATTTTTAATAAATCGAAAAATGATCCTTTTGACATACGGTTTTCTTTCACACCTTCCTTTTTACCTCTACTATTTATTTACCAAGATTTGCCATGACGTTACATAGTTTACGAGGGTTCAATTACAGTTACGAACTTTCGTTTACGGATTCGAACTACTTTTAGTAATTTGGTTGTAAATCCTAAACCGTAAGTCCGTTTCACGTGATCTTTATATCAAAACGAAGCTTAGAACTGTAATAACCACGAATTTTCGAAATAGATTTTTATTTTTAGCCGAATTTTTGAGTCTCGTTTTAATTAGTCAGCGGGAGAAAAACGAAATCTTTTTATTAAATAATTATATTAAATATTTGCATCATTATAATTGTCCCCCATTTTTATTCTTTTAATTTAATAATTACCCACCTATTAAATAAAAAAATTTTATGATGATTACACCACTAAATGTTACAATGATTTTGTCTCCATGTTTTAATCTTTTGAATTTTTTTATCACAACCATTACCAATTTCATGATTAATCACAGTACCTTATTTCTGTTATAAAAAGGCTGGTCTTTGCATTAACAAAAACAAACCCAACGATCTTATTTACTCAATAAAACAGACACACTACACTTTTGTTTTTCTTTCCTTCTGTAACCAAAACACACGGCTTAAATACTCATATATACACACCGAACAAAACACAGATACACAATACACTCTTGTCTCTTCTTTTACCCAAAATCTATATCCAGTATATTCATATACACGAACCAAAACAAGACCCAGGTAGCTTGTTTTTTTTTTTGTTTCCTTTTCGTGTTCATTTTTTTCGTTTGTTAATTACTTTTGGTCAATTAATAGAACTGGTTTTACTTGGGATCGATTGTTTGTTTTGTTTGGTACTACCGTGTGGTAGTCGAGAGAGAAGTGTGGCTGTGGGTTTGTGATTGTTGTGGTTGGTCTTGGTGTCGTTGAATAAAATCTGTAAAGTCGATTGTGATTGTTGTTGTTGCTTGGTTGTGGTCTATCGGTTGTAGTCGGAGAGGGGAGGAGTCGGCGGTAGGAGGGGTGCGAAGAGGGAGATTGGTGGAGAGATGGTTGATGGGTGGGTTGATTGTGAATTGTTGTGGTTTTGCCGGGGATATAAGGGGAAGGGATTGATGTTGGTTTAGTTGAAGTTTATGTTGGAGTGGGGGAAGGGATGGAACGGGAGTAATGAATGGAGAAAAGGGAGAGTGGAGAGGTAAGGAGGGGGGAGTTCGAATGCAGTTTGGGTGGAGAGAACCACCACCGAATTAAGGTGGTGGTGATAAGAGGGAATGAAGAAAGATTAGAGGGAGGTGATGTTTTTGGTATGTGCGTGTTGTCGAGAGAGAGAGAGAGAGAGAGAGAGAGAGACTGGGAGAGAGTCGAGAGAGAGATGCAGGGGAGAGGAAGAAACAGGTGGGGCCCACACGGTGGGACCCACATCGTTGCTTAGTTGCTGTTAAATATAATAAATTATTAACGTAGATGTTCGGGTTTTAATAATCGGGATTTTGTTAATCGAATAAAACGGAATTCAATAAGTTTTGTTAAAAATGAAATATTAATTAATTTGGTTAATAAATAATAAATTATTTAAAATGGTTTAGTTAATTAATTAAATAAGATTTTAGATGTAATTTAGAATTTAATATTTATTAATTAAATAAGTATTATTTTGAAAACAAATTAGAGATTTATTAATTTTCAATAAAAGGGGTATATTTGTGAATAAATAGAATAATATATGATTTTATTCTGGAAAGCTGTTTTTAATATTTTCCGGTTTATTAACCGGATTGAGTCAGATTTAAAATTTGTTTTATATTATTAATGAGTTTAGTAAATTAGAATTCTTTGATAAATTATTTTAAAAATGAGAATAATTATTAGGATTTAAATTGAATAAAAATGGATGTTTGAATTTTTCATTTTGAGTAAGAATTTGGATTTCCAGATATTAAAAATAGGATATATTCTCCAGATTTAATTCCTGTGTTCGAAGAAATAGTTATTTATCCCGGAATTAATTTCTGTTATTTATTCCGGAGATTTTATGAGATATTATATTATTATTAATTAGATTATCAGATCGGGAGTATTTTATTCTGAAGAATCGCTCACGTATTTCTGGTTGTCATTTTTTTTTTAGAAAATAATTCTCGAGACGTAGATTGACGCCAAGTTCACGGGTAGAGTATATATTTTAGCTTCATTCATTCGTACTTCGAGATCGAGGCAAGTTCGTTCTTACCCTAACTTTTGGAAACTGTGAATTTCTGTTCGTGTTATTTAATTCCTTAATTATTTTTTAGATATTATATGTTGAGATTATTTGTTGCTCTATATGATGCAATAATTTCTTTTGAGAATTTTTCCTTGTTAAATATTATTATATTGTCAAGTTAGTTTATTTAAAAATTATAATCCCTATAAGCATAGAAACAAGTTAATTGATATCGGGTCGATCTCATTAATTCGAGACGACTATTATTTTATTCAGTGAAACTAATCTCATTCGTCTGAGATAGTTAAATTTATTCTTTTCGATTGAATTTATTGTACAAATTCAATCGTTATTTATTGATTATCTTTTAGTTAGTTCCTCGTTCGAACTAACCAATAGGAGTTTAAAATTATAATTGTTAGAGATTTTTATTCGTCGATCAAGTGAAAAATATTCTATCTAAACGTTCATCAATGTTGAGTATTATAAATATTGAGAAGTACTATTTGTTCAGTACGACTCCCAATTACTTCAATCTTAAGACTATTCTCATAAATTCGAGATAGTTGATCTTATTGTCAAGGTTTGGCATTTTGTTCATGTCAACCGATAAATTATTATTGAGAATTTACATCAGTCCATTGTTCGGATTGGTGTTAAAATTGAGTCATACTGGCAGTCCGCTAGATTTGTAAATATTTTCTGAAAGAGTTATCTCAAGTTATCTATACCCAACTATTCGGGAATTCTGTATTCTACTGGTCAATGTTGGGCAAGAGGCCCTTTATAGAGAAAGAGAGACTCGTGTACCGTTTTACGGACCCGAGAATATTTAGGCATTCGTTGCCTTGGTTGAATTGATAACCATTATGATGCTAGCATTCATACATATATATTATAGTTGATATCGTATTGTAGCCGTGATCGGGCGAAGTGCGGTGTCATCGGAGGCCGGTATTCTTGGTTGGTTAGTTGATCGCCCCACCGAGATACGGAAAGGTGGAAGACCAGTTCATTCTTACATCATGAGTTATCAGAGTTATATCAATTGAGTCTTTTGAGTATTCTGTTTTGAGATGAGTTTTGAGCCTTTCGAGTATGATATTTTCAAGATAAATTTGAGTCAAATCACATTGTTACATTCGATATTAAAATTTTGAGTACTTATTTCGGTAAACCTTATTATATTTATATACCGAGCGAGAAGAGAACTTGCTGAGCACTATAGTTGCTCATTCTTGCTTTACAACATTTTGTTCAGCTGTCAAGACGGAGAAAGGCGAGACGTCCAGCCAGGGCTATAAAGGGAAAGGGAAAGCGCAAGGCTATAGCGACAACAATTAGAAGATCCAACTGGAATCTTTATATTTCTATTGATGTGAACTTTTGTAATATATAAATTCGAGATGTATCAAGTTGTTTTGTATTATACTGTGAAGACGATCTTGGACCTGCGGAGTGGGACATTTATGCTCCGTTGTAATAAAATTTGGTATTGTTATTGCGTTATCATATTGAGACAATGTGACGACCCGGGTCCCCTGTCAGGGTGGATTTGGGGGCGTTACAGTTTTGGTATCAGAGCCTTAGTTATATTTTTAGGAATCGTACGAGCCTTGGAGTATAACCCGATGCGAGAATTTAGAGATGTAATACGAACCTAGAACTATAACGCGACGTGAGAATTTAGAGATATAATACGATGTTGAGATTTTGGCACTTAGCGCCTTACGCCTTTATATATATTTATAGGCATATCTAGTCGATTGAAACCTGACCGAGATTTTTCGTACTTTTGTAGATGTCTACTTCCAGACCATCAGATTTCCGTTCTACCCGAGATAGATCTCCTACACCTTACCCGCATGGACCACTTAGCTCAGGTTCAGACAGTGACCCGTCTGAAGAGTTTATGCTGATGGTTAGTGACACGGAGGATTCTTCAGTTCAGATCCTTACACCTTCTCCTCCACATGTGATAGATTTAGTAGATTCTCCTGACCAGATCATTGAGATAGTCGATTCTCCTCCACCAGTGATTGATTTAGAGGCTCCTACCCCTGAGACGTTCAGAGTTGAGACCCCAGTGCCCGAGATTACGGATCCAGTTGATGAGAGCCAGCTTTCACCCGTCCGTATTGAGGTTGTACCTACCTTGTCAGCTCCAGTATCCGGAGTTGATGTACCTACAGGAGTAGCGGCTCTTGCTGAGTTGTTTACTTTACCTGTTCCCGTCTATGCTTCGACGCCGACAGTCCCTACCGTGCCTGACTACATGTTTCCACCTGTCAGTGCCATGCCTGCATGTGATGCTACTCCTCCTGCACCTGCTATACATATCCCTGCTTCAGTGGTGACTATCTCATCTGCTCCACCTTTCCCAGCACAGCCAGTTGGTATGCCCACGCAGCCGAGAGGGGATCGAGGGCCTGTACCTTGGATGGTTCATGATTATCTTTTCCAGCAGTTTCAATGGGCATGGCTTCGTTATGAGGAGGTTTTTGCCACTAGAGATGCTATATTGCGATTACTGTCGGTCGACCCTACCACAGTTCATGGAGGAGGCAGCTTGCTTGTGAGGAATGCTCCTATGGAGATCGTACATCAGATCTCTATTGCTATTCTGATTGGGCTACAGACTGATCTCACAGCCCTACCATCCTCTAGTACAGGAGCCGTGGATCGCAATGCTGTTACAGAGTTGATTGCCAGAGCTATCGAGGAGTTCCAGGGACGCGTGGGTGAGATGTTTGGCCGTTGAGACCGTAGCTGATATTGTAGCTTGGGCTTGTTCTTGATGACCCACTTTCTGTATAGTGATGCATTAGATTTGTTTGCATTATGGTGTTTATGTATGAGTTGGCTAGCTTGTATCAGATGTATGCATTAAACGTACCTTATGGTACCATGATGGATTATATGTGGATATTAATATTTTTGCACCCTTACCTGTTTCAGATTTATTATTGTTGTTGCGCTTTAATAATAGTACTCCTGTAAATAAAAAAAAAAAAAAATATTGTGACACATGAGATATATCTTCAGCATTTTCAGAAATTCGACATAAGATTTTAAGAGTTTACTTTACCAGCACCGATATTCTGTTATAATTTTACCTAGTTTGACCAAGCTCCTGTTTTCATCTTTATAGAAAAAAAATGGCACCAAAAAGAGGAAGACCCGCAAAGAATCCTCGTCCTCAACCCGAGGTGAATCCAGGGAATGAGGTTCCACCTCAGAACCAAGTTCCAAACCCGGAACCACAACTCGCTCGAGGTCCCAACCAAGAAAATAACCCGATGAGTCTACTTATGAACTTTCTTATTCAGCATACCCAGAACCCTCAGCCTCAGCTATACCAAAATATAGGAGGGAATCCACCTCCAGCTCAACTGACCCAAACTACTGTGAGTTTCAAATCATTCAAATCCTTGAGTCCACCTGAGTTTAAAGGTACCACTAACCCAGTGGAAGCTAGAATCTGGTTACGTGAAATAGAGAAAACCTTTGAGATCGTAGGGGTAGAAGAAGAGAAGAAAACCATTTTTGCAGCCTATATGTTAAAAGGTGAGGCGAATTATTGGTGGGAATCAAAGAGAGCAATGGAAGGGAACGTAGTCATACCCTGGACCAGGTTCACGCAGCTATTTTTAGAGAAATATTTTCCTAAATACTTGGAGAGCCAAATGGAGGTCAAGTTTCTGGAACTCAAGCAAGGCAACATGACTGTAGCTGAATACGAAGCCAAGTTTTCTGAACTCTCTAGGTTTGTGCCTTACCATGTGGATACTGACGAAAAGAGAGCTAAACGTTTCCAACTAGGGCTGAAGCCGTGGATCCAGAATCGAGTTGCGGTCCTAGAAATCACCAACTATGCTACTGTGGTTCAAAAAGCATCTATTGTGGAAAGTGGATCTGAGTTGTACTCAAAGGACAAGGATATGAAGAAAAGGAAGTTTCAGAATCGTGGAAATAATTTTGAGAGGAAGCCGGACGATCGGAATGGAAAGAGACCTTTTGTGAAGCGGGAAGACAGAAGCAATGATACAAAGAGAACTGAGAATCAAGACGCTAGGGGAAACAATCAAAGGTCCAGACCCCCTCAGGCAGCCAATTTAATTCAAGGAAGGCCACCGCTACCTGAATGCAAAACGTGTGGAAGGAAGCACCCAGGACCATGTAATCTGGCCAACATTGTTTGTTACAACTGTGGACAAAAAGGGCACTATTCTTCTCACTGCAAGGATAAGGCCGTTACTTGTTTCAATTGCGGAAAGAAAGGACATATCGCACGAGATTGCAAGTCACCACCAAAGGAGACAACTGCACCTAGACTCATGGCACCTCCCAGCAACAAGCCAACTGCTCGTACTTTCAACATGACGGTGAAGGATGCTATTGCTGATAGTGATGTGATTGCAGGTACGCTTTTAGTCAATTCTGTAGATGCATGTGTTTTGTTTGATTCGGGAGCAACAAAATCTTTCATATCGGAGAATTTTAGGAATAAATTGGATATTCAGTCCGTACCATTAGGGGAGACATTGATTATAGAAGTAGCAAATCAGGAAAAAGTCCCTGTAGATCAGATATGTCCAGATTGTGGAATCGAAATCCAAGGACAACGTTTCGAAGCAGACCTTCTTTCTTTTAATTTAGGGGAGTTTGATATAATTCTGGGAATGGATTGGTTGACACGTTATGATGCTCAAATCAATTGTCGGCGTAAGTGGGTTAGTGTAAAGGGACCCAACGGCAAAAGAATACAATTCCGCGGAAGGAAACCTACTAGTAATTTTCTGACTTTGATTCAAGCGAAGAAACTACTAAGAAGTGGGTGTCAAGCCTACTTAGCTTATGTGGTTGACAACGAGAAGCAAGCCCCTGCCATTGATGAAATCCCTGTAGTGAATCAATTCGAAGATGTTTTTCCTGAAGAGTTACCTGGATTGCCGCCCGACAGAGAAATAGAATTCAATATCGATCTTGCCCCGGGAACTACACCAATTTCCAAAGCACCATACCGAATGGCTCCAGTTGAGATGAAGGAGTTGGCTACCCAACTGCAAGAACTACTTGACAAAGGCGTAATCAGACCAAGTGTATCCCCGTGGGGAGCTCCAGTGCTGTTCGTGAAAAAGAAGGACGGATCTATGCGACTATGCATTGATTATCGTGAGTTGAACAAGATGACCATCAAGAATAAGTACCCCTTACCTCGAATCGACGATCTGTTTGACCAACTTAAGGGAGCTACATGTTTTTCAAAGATTGATTTGAGATCCGGCTATCATCAACTAAAGATCAAGCCTGAAGATATCCCTAAGACTGCCTTTAGGACCCGATATGGACATTACGAATTCTTAGTCATGTCTTTTGGATTGACAAATGCGCCAGCTGCTTTTATGGATTTGATGAATCGTGTGTTCAAGAGGTACTTGGACAAGTTCGTGATTGTATTTATTGATGACATCCTGATATACTCGAAGTCTCCTGAGGAACATGCTGAACACCTCCGTCTAGTTCTGGAAACGCTGCGGAAGGAAAAGTTATATGCAAAATTCTCGAAGTGTGAATTCTGGCTAAAAGAAGTTCAATTTTTGGGACACATTGTAAGCGGCGAAGGGATTTCTGTAGACCCCGTAATGATAGAAGCCGTAGCAGACTGGGAGAGACCCAAGACTCCCACCGAAGTTAGAAGTTTCCTTGGTTTGGCCGGATACTATCGAAGGTTCGTGAAGGATTTCTCAAAGATAGCTACGCCACTGACTCGACTTACCAGAAAGAGTGAAAAGTTCGAATGGACCCCCAAATGTGAAGATAGCTTTCAAGAATTGAAGAAGAGATTGACTACTGCCCCGGTGTTGACCTTACCCGATGAGAAAGGCGATTTCATAATTTACAGCGACGCTTCTCACAAGGGTTTGGGATGTGTTTTGATGCAACACGGAAAAGTAATAGCTTATGCCTCTCGGCAACTGAAGGAATATGAGTCCCGTTACCCTACTCACGATTTGGAACTTGCTGCTATTGTTTTCGCACTCAAGATTTGGAGACATTACCTTTACGGAGAGAAATGCGAGATTTACACGGATCACAAGAGCTTAAAGTATATATTCACGCAAAAGGAATTAAACATGAGACAAAGAAGATGGTTAGAATTGATCAAGGACTATGACTGCTCGATAAACTACCACCCAAGGAAGGCTAATGTTGTAGCTGATGCTTTAAGTAGAAAGGAGAGACTAAACCTGTTGACAACCTCAGAAGAATTGGTCAGAGAATTTGAGAAAATGGAATTGGAAGTCAAGATCCCAGTCCAAAACAATGAAAGAGTTTACAGCATTCAGTTTCAACCGGAGTTACTCGAGAAGATTCGACGTTGTCAAGAGCAAGTGATGGAAGAAAGAAGATCAGAGTTGACCGGAGAAGAATTTCTAAGTTCAAAAGATGAAAAGGGAATTAAGCGATTTGCATCGAGAATATGGATTCCTAATGTTACAGAGTTGAAGGAAGAAATTATGAGCGAAGCGCATAACTCGAGATATTCCATTCACCCAGGGAGCACAAAAATGTATCAAGACATCAAGTTGAATTATTGGTGGCCCAACATGAAGAGAGAGATTGCAGAATGGGTAAGTAAGTGTTTGACCTGTCAGAAAGTGAAAGCCGAACATCAACGACCAAGTGGACTTCTACAACCTTTAGAGATACCCGAGTGGAAATGGGAACATATTACCATGGATTTTGTCGTAGGATTGCCCCGAACTAGAGCTAGCCACGATGCTATTTGGGTTATTGTCGACCGACTCACTAAATCTGCGCATTTCCTACCAATTAGTGATAAGTATTCCGTTGAGAGATTGGTGAACATATACCTAAAGGAGATTGTAGTTCGTCACGGAGTACCTGTTTCAATTGTATCCGATAGAGATGCCCGTTTTACTTCTCGATTTTGGAAAAGTTTTCAAGAATGTCTTGGCACGAAGTTAAATCTGAGCACTGCTTATCATCCACAGACCGACGGACAAAGTGAAAGAACGATTCAAACAGTTGAAGATATGTTAAGAGCCTGTGCACTTGATTTTAAAGGAAGTTGGGATGAGCATTTGCCCCTAGTCGAGTTTGCTTACAACAATAGTTACCATTCGAGCATATGTATGGCACCTTATGAAGCTTTGTACGGAAGGAAGTGTAGATCACCGTTATATTGGGATGAAGTAGGAGAAAGAAAGATACTAGGACCGGAATTACTTCAACAAACTAAGCAAGCAACCGAGGTTATTCGAAAAAGGTTAGTTGCAGCTCAAGATCGACAGAGGAAGTATGCAAATCAAAAGAGGAAAGACAAAGCGTTTGAAGTGGGAGATAAAGTGATGCTAAAAGTTTCACCTTGGAAAGGAGTAATGAGATTCGGAAAGAAAGGCAAGTTAAGCCCCAGATATATAGGACCTTTTGAGATTCTTAAGAAGATAGGACCACTAGCTTATCAGTTGGCCCTACCTCCAGACCTTCAGCATATCCACGACGTGTTTCATGTTTCTGCGTTAAGAGAGTACCATTCTGATTTCAGGCACGTTATAACCTACGAACCAGTGGAAATTCGTCCAGATTTGACATACGAAGAAAAACCAGTAGAGATCCTAGATTACAAAGTGCAAGAGTTAAGAACTAAGAAAGTGAATTTAGTGAAAGTACTTTGGAGAAACCACCAAGTTGAGGAAGCCACGTGGGAATTAGAAAGTGAAATGCGGAATAGATATCCGGAATTGTTTAGTGCATAGTTTTGATTCCGAGGACGGAATCCTATAAGGGGGGAAGACTGTAATAACCACGAATTTTCGAAATAGATTTTTATTTTTAGCCGAATTTTTTAGTCTCGTTTTAATTAGTCAGCGGGAGAAAAACGAAATCTTTTTATTAAATAATTATATTAAATATTTGCATCATTATAATTGTCCCCCATTTTTATTCTTTTAATTTAATAATTACCCACCTATTAAATAAAAATTTTTTATGATGATTACACCACTAAATGTTACAATGATTTTGTCTCCATGTTTTAATCTTTTAAATTTTTTTATCACAACCATTACCAATTTCATGATTAATCACAGTACCTTATTTCTGTTATAAAAAGGCTGGTCTTTGCATTAACAAAAACAAACCCAACGATCTTATTTACTCAATAAAACAGACACACTACACTTTTGTTTTTCTTTCCTTCTGTAACCAAAACACACGGCTTAAATACTCATATATACACACCGAACAAAACACAGATACACAATACACTCTTGTCTCTTCTTTTACCCAAAATCTATATCCAGTATATTCATATACACGAACCAAAACAAGACCCAGGTAGCTTGTTTTTTTTTTTTTGTTTCCTTTTCGTGTTCATTTTTTTTCGTTTGTTAATTACTTTTGGTCAATTAATAGAACTGGTTTTACTTGGGATCGATTGTTTGTTTTGTTTGGTACTACCGTGTGGTAGTCGAGAGAGAAGTGTGGCTGTGGGTTTGTGATTGTTGTGGTTGGTCTTGGTGTCGTTGAATAAAATCTGTAAAGTCGATTGTGATTGTTGTTGTTGCTTGGTTGTGGTCTATCGGTTGTAGTCGGAGAGGGGAGGAGTCGGCGGTAGGAGGGGTGCGAAGAGGGAGATTGGTGGAGAGATGGTTGATGGGTGGGTTGATTGTGAATTGTTGTGGTTTTGCCGGGGATATAAGGGGAAGGGATTGATGTTGGTTTAGTTGAAGTTTATGTTGGAGTGGGGGAAGGGATGGAACGGGAGTAATGAATGGAGAAAAGGGAGAGTGGAGAGGTAATGAGGGGGGAGTTCGAATGCAGTTTGGGTGGAGAGAACCACCACCGAATTGTGGTGGTGGTGGTGATAAGAGGGAATGAAGAAAGATTAGAGGGAGGTGATGTTTTTGGTATGTGCGTGTTGTCGAGAGAGAGAGAGAGAGAGAGAGAGAGAGAGACTGGGAGAGAGTCGAGAGAGAGATGCAGGGGAGAGGAAGAAACAGGTGGGGCCCACACGGTGGGACCCACATCGTTGCTTAGTTGCTGTTAAATATAATAAATTATTAACGTAGATGTTCGGGTTTTAATAATCGGGATTTTGTTAATCGAATAAAACGGAATTCAATAAGTTTTGTTAAAAATGAAATATTAATTAATTTGGTTAATAAATAATAAATTATTTAAAATGGTTTAGTTAATTAATTAAATAAGATTTTAGATGTAATTTAGAATTTAATATTTATTAATTAAATAAGTATTATTTTGAAAACAAATTAGAGATTTATTAATTTTCAATAAAAGGGGTATATTTATGAATAAATAGAATAATATATGATTTTATTCTGGAAAGCTGTTTTTAATATTTTCCGGTTTATTAACCGGATTGAGTCAGATTTAAAATTTGTTTTATATTATTAATGAGTTTAGTAAATTAGAATTCTTTGATAAATTATTTTAAAAATGAGAATAATTATTAGGATTTAAATTGAATAAAAATGGATGTTTGAATTTTTCATTTTGAGTAAGAATTTGGATTTCCAGATATTAAAAATAGGATATATTCTCCAGATTTAATTCCTGTGTTCGAAGAAATAGTTATTTATCCCGGAATTAATTTCTGTTATTTATTCCGGAGATTTTATGAGATATTATATTATTATTAATTAGATTATCAGATCGGGAGTATTTTATTCTGAAGAATCGCTCACGTATTTCTGGTTGTCATTTTTTTTTAGAAAATAATTCTCGAGACGTAGATTGACGCCAAGTTCACGGGTAGAGTATATATTTTAGCTTCATTCATTCGTACTTCGAGATCGAGGCAAGTTCGTTCTTACCCTAACTTTTGGAAACTGTGAATTTCTGTTCGTGTTATTTAATTCCTTAATTATTTTTGAGATATTATATGTTGAGATTATTTGTTGCTCTATATGATGCAATAATTTCTTTTGAGAATTTTTCCTTGTTAAATATTATTATATTGTCAAGTTAGTTTATTTAAAAATTATAATCCCTATAAGCATAGAAACAAGTTAATTGATATCGGGTCGATCTCATTAATTCGAGACGACTATTATTTTATTCAGTGAAACTAATCTCATTCGTCTGAGATAGTTAAATTTATTCTTTTCGATTGAATTTATTGTACAAATTCAATCGTTATTTATTGATTATCTTTTAGTTAGTTCCTCGTTCGAACTAACCAATAGGAGTTTAAAATTATAATTGTTAGAGATTTTTATTCGTCGATCAAGTGAAAAATATTCTATCTAAACGTTCATCAATGTTGAGTATTATAAATATTGAGAAGTACTATTTGTTCAGTACGACTCCCAATTACTTCAATCTTAAGACTATTCTCATAAATTCGAGATAGTTGATCTTATTGTCAAGGTTTGGCATTTTGTTCATGTCAACCGATAAATTATTATTGAGAATTTACATCAGTCCATTGTTTGGATTGGTGTTAAAATTGAGTCATACTGGCAGTCCGCCAGATTTGTAAATATTTTCTGAAAGAGTTATCTCAAGTTATCTGTACCCAACTATTCGGGAATTCTGTATTCTACTGGTCAATGTTGGGCAAGAGGCCCTTTATAGAGAAAGAGAGACTCGTGTACCGTTTTACGGACCCGAGAATATTTAGGCATTCGTTGCCTTGGTTGAATTGATAACCATTATGATGCTAGCATTCATACATATATATTATAGTTGATATCGTATTGTAGCCGTGATCGGGCGAAGTGCGGTGTCATCGGAGGCCGGTATTCTTGGTTGGTTAGTTGATCGCCCCACCGAGATACGGAAAGGTGGAAGACCAGTTCATTCTTACATCATGAGTTATCAGAGTTATATCAATTGAGTCTTTTGAGTATTCTGTTTTGAGATGAGTTTTGAGCCTTTCGAGTATGATATTTTCAAGATAAATTTGAGTCAAATCACATTGTTACATTCGATATTAAAATTTTGAGTACTTATTTCGGTAAACCTTATTATATTTATATACCGAGCGAGAAGAGAACTTGCTGAGCACTATAGTTGCTCATTCTTGCTTTACAACATTTTGTTCAGCTGTCAAGACGGAGAAAGGCGAGACGTCCAGCCAGGGCTATAAAGGGAAAGGGAAAGCGCAAGGCTATAGCGACAACAATTAGAAGATCCAACTGGAATCTTTATATTTCTATTGATGTGAACTTTTGTAATATATAAATTCGAGATGTATCAAGTTGTTTTGTATTATACTGTGAAGACGATCTTGGACCTGCGGAGTGGGACATTTATGCTCCGTTGTAATAAAATTTGGTATTGTTATTGCGTTATCATATTGAGACAATGTGACGACCCGGGTCCCCTGTCAGGGTGGATTTGGGGGTGTTACAAGAACATTACCTATCCTATCATGGCAGATTGCAAAGCTAGGCAGTGAGTTACATCTACTGTCCAAGTTGTTTTTCTTAAGGTTAACGAAATTTCGGCATTACAACGGCTATATATCGAACGTTCCAAAAATTATAACAATCCAACCAAGCCACACCGGGCATCCACACAACTTATCACATGATCATGAACATCATCAAGTCCAGATCATACCAGTTTACCACAATAATTAACATGCTTTCTTGCTCAACTAAATCACTTACTAATTATGCTTATAATCATGCTAACATCATAACCAAGCTTAGCTCATCAAAAACATCCATAAACTTAAAGTTGATCTAGGGTTTCAAGAGTGTTATACCTTCTTGAGAGTATGTACTAGCCTTACAAAGCTTGTTATAGTCCTTGGATAGCCTCAGGGTAGCTAAGATCAACCATGAAAACAAGAAAAATCAAAGATTAGTTCATGAAACACTATTCATCCTCCTCTTTCATGATTTTTTTGAAAATGGAAACAAAGAAGTTTGGACTTGAAATTTTTAGGAGATTGCTTTTATGAAATATAGGACTCACCATAAAAATTTGATGATCAAACAAGGAGTGGAAGCTTGGTTTGGAAATCTAAAAATTCCAAAAATTCGAAGTCTTGTTTCTTGAGGGGAAAAACAGGGTGATTTTCTTGAATTTATTTACCTATCCAAACGATCTTCAAAAATTATGAAATTTTGAACGAATACTCTACATATATTTAGGAAGCTATGGTTAAAATTTGGTGATCTATGAATGGGTAGAAGTGGAGATATGAATTTTTCTTTGAGGAGTGTTCTTGCTTGGCAGTTTTGAAGAATGGAGAGAATGGAGTTGTTTTGCTTGGTTGAATTTCAATAATGCATAAAGTGATGTAAGTTGGATAATATCTCATCCTAAAGCTACTTTAATAAAGGTGTGATGCAATGCATGATGTCATTTGGGGCATGTGTCAAGAGGTGTGTTAAAGAAGTTAACACTTGGTTGATCTTTGGATGGAATTCATGCTAAGTATTAGTTCCAATCTCTAAGTGTGCTAGTTACTTGAGTCACCACTTGGTTGCTAGATATTTTCTACTAGCACATGCATGCATCTTGATTCCCGGCTTGTTTCTGTGTCCGGTTATTGCCCGTTTCGATTGATCGTTCGTGAGAATATTTCACGGATTTCTAATTAGGGTTTACCGGGAATCCTTTTTAATATTAATACTTTCATTCTCCATCTTTCATTCTAACTTTCCAATTTATATTCCTTAAATCCATTCGTTAAATACTTAAGGCTATCAGTGTCCAGGGAACTCTCGGAGAAAATAAAAGTGCGGTTTTTCAGAATCCGACAGCTTTTACATACACTTATTTTCCCCCTGGATCACTAATACGAACTCGGAAATCCGTTCCGAATACTTCTATATAGTGTCGTCTCATATTATTATATACTCCCACCACAACACTATTCATTCTGTATTCTTTACTTGTTCCCTTAGGGTTGTATAATTGTCCGTATTCTCTTTCGATCGTTCCTTAACCTTTTTACGGAACTACTGGATTAATCGTTACCGATCTGGATGACATGAGAATATTCTCCTGCTTGAGATTGCCATATCTTATTCCCTTAGAAGATAGATTATTCTTACCTATGTTGTTACCCTTTAGCATTCTTCAAGACATAGAAATAATAAAGTCGAATTCCATTCATTCTTTCCAAATATCAATTATTACATTGTAGCCATAACCACTCCTCAGTGGTTTCCTACCTTCATTCTTAAATCAATATAATAACATCCCAAAATATCAAATCCTCAAAGTTAATATCTCAATTCTTGGATTATAATAATATTTAATCCACTGTCCGGTCAAATATTATACCGAAAAGAATTTGGAATTTCTGAATTCCGATCGTCTCTGCATTCACTTATTTCCTCCGCGTATTACTAATATGACTTCGAAACATCCATATCACGTCCCGTACATAGGGTGGAGTGAAAAGTTTTCCAACTTACAAAATCACTATTCGTCCACCAAATTACTATGCACATACAGGAAACACTATGCACGTACGGGAAATACTATGCACGTACGGGAAATACTCTGCACGTACTCATTTCCCTTCAAGGATCAATTAGCTCCTTTCTGGATGGTAGATTATTCTTATCTAGGTCCTCAACCATCGAATTACTCTATTATGACAATATACCAATGCATCAGGATCATTGTCCAAAGCAATGTCCATTCATTACAATCATTGTTCTTTGAAACCACCATTCATTAGAGTTGGTGACCTTGCTGTCGGAATCATTGTTTCTCATTTTATCATTACTTAATAAAAAGTTTTAATTATATCCAAAATTTGGGGTTCTTACAGTCTCCCCTCCTTAAAAGGATTCCGTCCCGGAATCAGGTAGGAAGCAAAGAGTCGTTTGCCTGTCGTTCACTCTTTAGCTTCCCGGTCAATTCTTAGTCGTTCTACCCTTCCTCAGCACATCTTCTAGTGCTACAATTCATACTTTATCCTTTTTCCATCAACGTTGCTACTTTTCGTACAACTCACTATCCGGGTTATACTCGTACTCAGTCTTATCCTTATTGATACCTGCAGTAACATTGGTATCACTATCACCCTACGATTCGGAGGTAACCTCGCTCGTACTGTGCATTTCCTGATCGCTTTAATCTTCGTAATCTCGATCAATATAGAGAAGTGGAAAGATTTATTGAGAGATCACTATGATCAATTGAACATTTGTCATATTGCATAGTTAGTACAGAAGGGGGCCAGCCTTTAGTACTTGACAAGCAATTAAACAAGTCATTGCATTCCACTTAGACTTCTATCACATAGACAGATAGTCACGTAGCAGTACCTCCCCTCCTAAAAGGGTTGTTCTTCTCAATTCATAAAGAAGATGAATAAGAGAGAAGAAGAGAAAAGAGTTCTAATGGATTATAGAAAGCTTTCATGATTGTAGAATATCATACTCAGAATTTACCTCTGAACTATAGAGGTTTATCAAAGAAGAAATTAATCATAATTATATCCAATACTATTTGATCGCAATCTCACATGTCAACATATCTTGCTGCTTTGTACATTATTCTATGGACAAATACTCTTGTTCAATCTTAGCGATACTCACATTCGGGAAATCCTTCAACCTTTCAGGTTAAATCTTAGATTTCTCACTTGACATCATTATTACTGACATCCCATATCATGTTACTAGCTTTTTCATAACTATAATATTGACACTATCAGGTTGTCATCCTGAGAATTCATTAGAAAACCCATTCATAACATTCCTTGCTTCTCATTCCATAGTTGTTTCCCCAGCCTTTTCTTTATCAATCACATCCTTCTTATTAGCTGATTCATATAATCTACTTCTACCAACCTTGTTTCTCATTACTTGTTCTTTTCTATCCGTGGTTTTCCACAGGTTGTCTTTCGTAAGTCAGACCAGGTCGCATATCTACATGCTCGTACTCCTATCATCTGTTGAACATCTGCATTTTACTGGCGTAGCCTGGCCACATGAAAACCCGTTATGACCGTGCCATAATTTTGGGGGTAAGGCTGGCTCGAATACCGCCGTCCGAACACTTTAAACTCTCAAGTGGCCCAATAAGTCTTGGGCTCAACCGCCCTTCCCTCCAAGTCTCATTAATTCTTTCTACGGGAATACGTTTAGCATCACGAATTATCAACCTCATATTCTTTATCTTGTTTGTGCAGAAGTACACTAACACAAACTTGCTTGTCATTCATCAACATGCCATTTAGCTTATCAATAGCAGCACTTTCTTTATCTTTACGTTGTCATCTCCTTTCTTAGAAGAATCACCATCGCTTGTTGTTTACGTAGTGCGTTAATAGCTAACCCTACGGGTTTCAAATCCCTTAGGGAGACAAAGTAATCATTATTCCTTATCCATAAGGAACACTTCCTGAACTTGATGTAGATATAACGTGAAGCAGATAGAATTGCAGAAGAGTTTCAAGCATCGCAGCTAGGTCCGGTTGATGAAACTATCACTTATGCATCTTCCATAAAAGACTGGAAACTTAACGGTTTACTTCATCAATTTTGTACCATGGTCCTGGTTTGCCTCAAAACGGGGCCTTCTAAGGTACGTAATATGCTTAAGACTCCATCAGGAATCGAATCTTTACTTAAACTATTATTACTGTTAATTCTTGCACAGTCATCAGAAGGAATGTAAATTCCTCCATTCCGATATGACCTTCAAGGTCCTACCAAATATCATCCTGTTTCTTAGGTATGAACATTTGTAATTATTCCTTTATACTTAGATTGTCGGCCACCTCATTGGCCTTTCTTGATGATAATGTTTTCTTGTAACCCATGTTTTCTGGGTACATTCCAGCTCAAGTTTTTCTACCTCATTCCCATCACTGTTGGGTTAAAGCATTCTCCCTTAAGCTCTGCTGAAGGAGAAAATATAACTATCAGTCATTTCCATAAGTCATTGCTTCCACCTACCCGTGGGAACTTTATCACGTTTATTCCCAATCCTACTTAGGATACTTCTTTTCTTAGTTCTTTCTTTATCTTAGGATAATCTCAACCTTTATAGGTTCAACCCATACTTCCTCAGGGTTTCATACATGCCTCATCTGGCATTATTGTTACGATGTCATACATTCCTTACCAAACTTCCATTTTTGAAGTTCGGAATATTACCCTTTTTCCTTGTAAGGTTTCGTAGGCCATCCTTATCATTCCTACGGTATTTTCTGGGTACCGGGTATATCAAAATGTCATTGATCAATACTCTAATAATTCTATTTATGTTCTTTCCAGAACTCTTTTTAATAATCCTTACCGGTCATTGTTGCCTTAGCAAGTCCAGCTCATATCATCTGAAGTCATAATGTCGTTATTAGGGTTAATGCCACCCCTTGTGCATTCCCCAGGGTTTGTCTTAATTTATGGATATCCTATCCTTAATTCAACTGCCAAGGAATTCTTGCATCTTATAATTGGCAATCAGATCATGTATCCTTAATAAAGGTCTTTTTTTTTTCAATCATTCTCATTTGATAATCGATCGGTGGTTTAATGCCACCCTCTTCTTTCAGACAGTTGTCAGCCTATTTGGCCTTCCAAAAAGGCAACGTATGCCAATCTCTTCTCTTACCGAACTTGTTAATGGTAGCAAGGATGTTCTGGAAGATATTGGTCGAGTTCAACGTGAATCTCTTAGTGCTTATCGTTCTTCGCAAAGGTACTTGCCTCAGACAAAATTCCTACAGCATAATGTTCAATTTCTGACCTTTTCTATACCCTCTTCATATACCTTCATTGTTTACTTTCCTCCGTCATAATATATTCATGGTATTCATGATACCCTAACATCATACATCTCAAGTCACTATACTGCCATTTTACTCGAAATCTTGGACAACCATATACACATGAGTCACTTTAGTACGGGTGACCCCATCCCAAAAAGGTCTAGTGAATTCCCAATCAAAACATGGGTTGTTCGGCAGAAGATTCACACGATCTCATTAATGTTTCCTTTATATCAGAAGCCCTTGCAGTCGGTGCTTTCTTAGAAGCAACCCTGCTTTGTCTTTTCATTGCTGGTCTAGTCACTTTATAGTCCATTGTGACTTGGCCTCAACTGGCCACACATAAAAATATATGATTTTAGGGGTTGGCTAATAGCATTACTTTTCTAGCAATTGCCGGCATAGTGCCTTCTTCTTTGATACCTTTCTACCTTTCCAAAACTTTACTCCATATAAGTCTTAATCGACTACTCGGCACCGTCTCCGGTCACCTTTCCTCCACTTTTATCTTTTCAACTATTCTTATCAATCCTGCGTGCCACACAAGCTTACCATTCCTGGCATAACAGCCTTTTCATTTAAGTCAATCCTGGAATTTCTCAGTCCGGCTGGTTTCTTACTTACATTTCCTATTTTCGTCCAATCTCACTTCATCATTTTATCACTACCGTCGATTGTAATGCTCAGGGTCCGTTTACTAACCCATTTTACAGCATCCTTACCCAAATCACAGGGTTTGCTCCAATTTTTACTCTCTTCCATGACATTCTCTGATAATCAGAAAGACAAGGTTTGCCAAAATTCACCGAATTCCTTTCCAGACTCAGGGAAATTTTGATCAATCTACCCACCTACTGGTAACATTAAGGAGACCAGTTTCGAAACCTGAAGAATAGTTCTATGAACCTCCAAGCAGGTGGAATCATAAGCAGTCATAGTTAACGAAATAATCATCATCGGATTGGAAGTTTACCCACTGGAGAGGAATCAATTATATCCATCCCTTAGAAGGGAATCAATAGTTTCAAACTGAAACCTGTCACAACGTCCTGATATTCAATACTACCAAATGTCGGTCTACCTAACCCTTTATGCGAAGCGTCATTGGAAGCACAAAGCCTCCTTTTTCCATTAAGCAATGCCAGCTCTTGGTCATTACCAATTTCACCTTTTAGCTCCAGGAAGATTTTCTCACATTTTTCTCTTTAACTGCTGATCGTATTACTTGATCTATTATAATTCCGTGTCGGAGTAAACTTAAGGTAACTACTATAATCCATTCAAAGAGAAGAAGAAATTTAATATTCCTCTGAATCACATGCATCTAACGTTTCTGGTTCATCATTTAACTGAGTTGAATTAACTCTATACTCAGTCTCTGGCAGTAGTCTCATTACGAGTTCATCTTGACTCACTGGTCTTATCTTCCGATAGGTTCTGAGATCATTGTCTTGCTTACTACTTCCTTATATAACTTTACCCAACCATGCTATCACTTCCCAATGTCTTTACTTTCTAAATGATTCATTCATAAAATGAACATTTTCCTTAATAAAACCACCTTATTAACCTCAATTTGGTTCCATAATTTACAACCTACGACACCTGCCTTCTCATGGCGAATTATTACTGACCATATTCATACTAATTCATTTATCAAATGATATGGCACTTACTGCCTCCTTCTCAACTATTCCTAGGGACTCTGTTCCTCGCCCTAAATCGATGTCTTTGATAATCATACATCCCTCTAGCTCTTTCTTTGTTAAGATGAAAATCTCTAAGGATTCTCATCTTTTTTTTCCGTATAAGATCTCAAGTAATTCTTCCAATCCTTCTTTCTTGCTGGTACTACATCTGGTAGTCCGGCTATGAATTCAACATGCATCTTCAGATCTCTTAATAATATCTCGGTTCTTTATACTCACTTTTCGGAGAACCATATCTTAATCATCACAGTCATTCTGGCTGCGACCCTCATTACCCATGGGTAAGCTCCTCATCCTAACAGGATTTTACTTATCTGCTGGAACCTCTTCCGGGTCTCCAGTAGGGTACTCCATCGAATTACCCGCTGATCTTCAGCATATAAAGCATCATCGCGCTGTTGCTCGTATGCCTCAAGGTCAGTCGCCTTACTCGTCGATACGATATCGAGCTAAGTTACTATCATTATACTTACGAGTTCCCATAAGGGTTTTATATGTCATCACTACATTAAGTAGTCCGACTATGAACTTGGCAAGAGTTCTTATTATCTTATTGAATTTATTGTTTTAACGTCACCTCATCTCTGGGGTTTATAACGTACGCTCTGATACCACTTCTGTAACACCCCCAGATCCGGGGTCCGGGATCCGGTGGTTACGGTTTCCAATTCTGTCCACAATAATTGAACTTTCCTTAACATAAAATAAATTACGTCTCTATAACCCAACACAACAATATAAAACACACCCGTTATAGTCCCAGAGATGAAATCAGAGTAACAATCAAATTTTTATTAATCACATTATGAGTTCTTACAATCCAAAAGAATTTCAATATAAATACATACTCTTTGCCATCCATTTACATAAGTCATACTAGACCATATTCTTGGTACTGAAAGAATAAATATACCCTACCAATAGCTTCTTCTTCAGCTCTGGTAGTCTCATCGTCCTCGCCCGCGTCGAGTGCGCCTTGTGCGAGTCATCTGGTCTAGCTGTTGTTGTGATATAATAATAAAGCAAGGGTGAGCAATAGCCCACCAACAATAATATATAACTGAACGATAATGTATAACAGTTCAAAAGTATCTTTCAAACCATATGCCATGCATTTACGGAAATGATGCTAGTATAATATGAACGATTAAGTTACAAGGTAACTTAAAGTATTTGTTTGTAGAAATATCTGCTACATCAAAGTAAGCGAGATATTTTTATTGTTATTAAGAAGAGGAACTTGCAAGAAAAGGTTGCAATTCCAGTTATGACCCTTTTCCAACTCTGCCAACAGTAATCATGTTGCAGGAAATAAATAAATTTGGATGATGAACCAATGATGGAGTATTCACCGCGCCCGCTGTTCCAATCTTGATGATCAGTCGAGATCGTACAGCTCAATTTAGATTTACTACCGGTAGAAGGAAGAACTGACGGCTTTACTTGTATACCGCCTTACTAGCTCTCCCCGGCCAACGGTTGGGCCAGAGGGGATGGACCGGCGCTACTCGGCCTCTTACACGACTCCTAGTTCAAATAGAATTCATGATTCTGAATGTAACGTTCGTCCCCCTTTCCCCAAGTATAATACTTGTTGATAAGACTCCACAAAGTAGTCGTATCTAGTTGGAAAGGAAAATTTACCAATAACTCCCAAGCTATTACTTGGTAACGGATATCAACTTGTTCCAGTAATCTTACCCCTCGAAAGATGAGAAGGTAAGCAACGACTTAATAAGTCAACAGCACCCGAGTTGCGGGTGAAGGGAATACTTTATGACCGGGAAGTCGACAAGATAAATAACATTTTCCAAGTAAGGTTCCCTTATTATTAAGGGGGTAGACTCAAAGAAAAATGATGTCTGAGAACCTTTCTTGATATAAGATTAATAATAATATGACTCCGAGATATTTTCTGTAATAATCGAAGAAGATAAACCTTATCGACGTTATTCTAAGTATGGAATAAATATCCAGAGAATATTTATTGAGTTAAAATATTTAAAGAATATTTGGGAATATGAAAGAATATCTTTAATCAGAGTATTTCTCAAAATAATCCCTGAAGAAATATCAGGAGGATATTTATTGAATAAATAAATATTTAAATGAATATTCAAAACAATATTCATTAATTAATAAGACCTGAAAAGAATATTTAAGGTAATATTCATAATTAATTAGGAATTTAAATGAATATTCAAAAGTAATATTCATTTAATGAATAATATCCTAAATGAATATCAAGTAATATTCATTTAGTAATCCAAGCCTTAAGGAATATTCGAGATAATATTCGGTAATTAAATCAAGCTTCAGATGAATATTAAAATAATATTCATCATATATTTAATATCTTAAATGAATATTCAAAAGTAATATTTATTTAATAAAATAATATTCTAAAAGAATATCCAAATAATATTCATTTAATAGTCTCATCTTTAGAAGAATATTCGAAATAATAGTCGATAATCAATTCGACTCTGAATGAATATTGAGAAATATTATTCGTTGAATAGTTACGTTCAAATAATTATTTGAAGCAAGGATCGATAAAATAATTAGTCTCGAACGAATATTCGTCGCCCAAATAATAGAAAATATTTACTTAAATATTTTCCTCCGAGGAAATCTCGATATATCAAGAAATATTGACTCCCGGTCTATATTCGATGAATAAGATATATGCGCCCTTCTCTGAGGGTCTTACAATAACCGGCTTATAACTGATGTATAACTATCTAGCTTATAAGCCAACAATAACATTCAGGGAACAAGTATATCAATTCAACTTGAAAGTAGGCATGCATGCAATGGCATATGTATATCAGCAATCATATATATATATTTATTCAATCACAACAACAGCCTAAAAGAAGGGAATTGAAACTTGCCTGGTAGTCGAGTACGGTAAGGGGTAGTGGTAGCGGGTCCCGGTTCAGCTTGGTGATCTATAAATAACCAAGGAATTCGGGATTAATCACTTAACATATTAAAAGTTAAGTTATACTTAACTCGAAATACGTTCTCGAGTTATCTCGTTATACCCCTTTTTGTGGATTACTTTTATCACTGATCCGACCCGACATTCGTTCGTTAATACGACATGTCATTGTACTTATACTTGGGACATACTTAAGTCATATGAGTTCTAAGGTCGATCGTTACGAACCAATACTATACTCCGAGTTTTATCGCCCGTTTTCTAAGTGTTTTACCGAAGTTATAAAAGAGTCGTCTTTTAGGGGTTCGTTCGCGTTTAACCTCGACTCGAACATTTTTAATAAATCAAAAAATGATCCTTTTGACATACGGTTTTCTTTCACACCTTCCTTTTTACCTCTAGTATTTATTTACCAAGATTTGCCATGACGTTACATAGTTTACGAGGGTTCAATTACAGTTACGAACTTTCGTTTACGGATTCGAACTACTTTTAGTAATTTGGTTGTAAATCCTAAACCGTAAGTCCGTTTCACGTGATCTTTATATCAAAACGAAGCTTAGAACATTACCTATCCTATCATGGCAGATTGCAAAGCTAGGCAGTGAGTTACATCTACTGTCCAAGTTGTTTTTCTTAAGGTTAACGAAATTTCGGCATTACAACGGCTATATATCGAACGTTCCAAAAATTATAACAATCCAACCAAGCCACACCGGGCATCCACACAACTTATCACATGATCATGAACATCATCAAGTCCAGATCATACCAGTTTACCACAATAATTAACATGCTTTCTTGCTCAACTAAATCACTTACTAATTATGCTTATAATCATGCTAACATCATAACCAAGCTTAGCTCATCAAAAACATCCATAAACTTAAAGTTGATCTAGGGTTTCAAGAGTGTTATACCTTCTTGAGAGTATGTACTAGCCTTACAAAGCTTGTTATAGTCCTTGGATAGCCTCAGGGTAGCTAAGATCAACCATGAAAACAAGAAAAATCAAAGATTAGTTCATGAAACACTATTCATCCTCCTCTTTCATGATTTTTTTGAAAATGGAAACAAAGAAGTTTGGACTTGAAATTTTTAGGAGATTGCTTTTATGAAATATAGGACTCACCATAAAAATTTGATGATCAAACAAGGAGTGGAAGCTTGGTTTGGAAATCTAAAAATTCCAAAAATTCGAAGTCTTGTTTCTTGAGGGGAAAAACAGGGTGATTTTCTTGAATTTATTTACCTATCCAAACGATCTTCAAAAATTATGAAATTTTGAACGAATACTCTACATATATTGAGGAAGCTATGGTTAAAATTTGGTGATCTATGAATTGGTAGAAGTGGAGATATGAATTTTTCTTTGAGGAGTGTTCTTGCTTGGCAGTTTTGAAGAATGGAGAGAATGGAGTTGTTTTGCTTGGTTGAATTTCAATAATGCATAAAGTGATGTAAGTTGGATAATATCTCATCCTAAAGCTACTTTAATAAAGGTGTGATGCAATGCATGATGTCATTTGGGGCATGTGTCAAGAGGTGTGTTAAAGAAGTTAACACTTGGTTGATCTTTGGATGGAATTCATGCTAAGTATTAGTTCCAATCTCTAAGTGTGCTAGTTACTTGAGTCACCACTTGGTTGCTAGATATTTTCTACTAGCACATGCATGCATCTTGATTCCCGGCTTGTTTCTGTGTCCGGTTATTGCCCGTTTCGATTGATCGTTCGTGAGAATATTTCACGGATTTCTAATTAGGGTTTACCGGGAATCCTTTTTAATATTAATACTTTCATTCTCCATCTTTCATTCTAACTTTCCAATTTATATTCCTTAAATCCATTCGTTAAATACTTAAGGCTATCAGTGTCCAGGGAACTCTCGGAGAAAATAAAAGTGCGGTTTTTCAGAATCCGACAGCTTTTACATACACTTATTTTCCCCCTGGATCACTAATACGAACTCGGAAATCCGTTCCGAATACTTCTATATAGTGTCCTATCATATTATTATATACTCCCACCACAACACTATTCATTCTGTATTCTTTACTTGTTCCCTTAGGGTTGTATAATTGTCCGTATTCTCTTTCGATCGTTCCTTAACCTTTTTACGGAACTACTGGATTAATCGTTACCGATCTGGATGACATGAGAATATTCTCCTGCTTGAGATTGCCATATCTTATTCCCTTAGAAGATAGATTATTCTTACCTATGTTGTTACCCTTTAGCATTCTTCAAGACATAGAAATAATAAAGTCGAATTCCATTCATTCTTTCCAAATATCAATTATTACATTGTAGCCAAAACCACTCCTCAGTGGTTTCCTACCTTCATTCTTAAATCAATATAATAACATCCCAAAATATCAAATCCTCAAAGTTAATATCTCAATTCTTGGATTATAATAATATTTAATCCCCTGTCCGGTCAAATATTATACCGAAAAGAATTTGGAATTTCTAAATTCCGATCGTCTCTGCATTCACTTATTTCCTCCGCGTATTACTAATATGACTTCGAAACATCCATATCACGTCCCGTACATAGGGTGGAGTGAAAAGTTTTCCAACTTACAAAATCACTATTCGTCCACCAAATTACTATGCACATACAGGAAACACTATGCACGTACGGGAAATACTATGCACGTACGGGAAATACTCTGCACGTACTCATTTCCTTTCAAGGATCAATTAGCTCCTTTCTGGATGGTAGATTATTCTTATCTAGGTCCTCAACCATCGAATTACTCTATTCTGACAATATACCAATGCATCAGGATCATTGTCCAAAGCAATGTCCATTCATTACAATCATTGTTCTTTGAAACCACCATTCATTAGAGTTGGTGACCTTGCTGTCGGAATCATTGTTTCTCATTTTATCATTACTTAATAAAAAGTTTTAATTATATCCAAAATTTGGGGTTCTTACACCAAAACACTATTCATTCTGTATTCTTTAATTGTTCTCTTAGGGTTGTATAATTGTCCGTATTCTCTTTCGATCGTTCCTTAACCTTTTTACGGAACTACTGGATTAATCGTTATCGATCCGGATGACGTGAGAGTATTCTCTTGCTTGAAGTTGCCATATCTTATTCCCTTAGAAGATAGATTATTCTTACCTATGTTGTCACCCTTTAGCATTCTTCAAGACATAACATAATAAAGTCGAATTCCATTCATTCTTTCCCAAATATCAATTATTACATTGTAGCCGTATCCACTATTCATTCTTACATCATTAAATACATAAAAGTTTTAATTCCACCCAAAATCTGGGTTCTTACAGTCTCCCCTCCTTAAAAGGATTCCGTCCCGGAATCAGTTTGAAAACAAGTGGGGGTACTTCTCTTGCATTGCGCTTTCAAGTTCCCAGGTGGATTCTTCTACATTGTGGTTCTGCCACAGAACTCTGACTAGCTGAATGACCTTGTTTCGGAGCATTTGTTCTTTCCGGTCTATGATTTCCACAGGTTGCTCCACATAGGTCAGGTCTGGTTGCATGTCCACTTGCTCATACTCTACAATATGCTTAGCATCCGGATTATACTTCCTCAGCATCGAAACATGGAACACATTGTGCACCTGCTGTAGATTCGGAGGCAATGCGAGCTCATAAGCTAGTTCCCCAATCCGTCTCAAGATCTCAAATGGTCCAATGTATCTGGGACTCAGCTTTCCTTTCTTCCCAAATCTCATTAAACCTTTCCAAGGTGACACTTTCAAAAACACTAGGTCCCCTACTTCGTATTCCTTGCCTTTCCGAGCTAAGTCGGCATATTTCTTTTGTCGATCCTGGGCTGCTACCAACCGTCCTCTGATTAGATCTACTGCATCTTTAGTTCGTTGGACCACTTCGGGCCCGAGCATCTTTCGCTCTCCAACTTCATCCCAATACAAGGGAGATCGACATTTTCTTCCATAAAGGGCCTCATAAGGTGGCATCCCAATGCTTGAATGATAACTGTTATTATAGGAGAACTCAACCAATGGCAAGTGATCATCCCAACTTCCCTTGAAGTCTATCGCGCAGACTCTCAACATATCCTCTAGCGTTTGGATGGTCCTTTCACTTTGCCCATCTGTCTGGGGGTGGTAGGCTGTGCTCATGTTCAGCCGGGTCCCTACACATTCTTGAAAACTTCTCCAAAACCTGGAGTTAAATCTAGGATCTCGATCAGATACTATTGCGACTGGGACTCCATGTCGCGCCACTATCTCTTTTAAGTAGATGTCCACTAGTCTGTCGATCGTGTACCTTTCGTTGATCGGGAGAAAGTGAGCCGATTTCGTCAGTCGATCTACAATTACCCATATGGCGTCATGATTAGCCTTGGTCCTTGGTAAACCTACTACGAAATCCATGGCTATATGTTCCCATTTCCATTCTGGAATCTCTAAGGGATGTAGAAGTCCGCTGGGTTTCTGGTGCTCTGCCTTCACTCGTTGGCATGTCAAGCATCTGCTTACCCACTCTGCTACGTCCTTTTTCATATTGGGCCACCAGTAATACTCCTTCAAATCCCTATACATTTTGGTGCTACCGGGGTGCACTGAGTATCTTGAGTTGTGTGCCTCATTTAAAATCTCATCCTTGAGTTCCTGAATGTTTGGGATCCATATCCTGTATGTGTACCTCATGATCCCTTCCTTGTCTCTTTCGCACTTAATTTCCTCCCCGGTCATTAGCTCTCCTGTGGAGTTCTTTTCTTCCTCCATCATCCGTTCCTGGCACAGTCTAATCTTTTCTAGCAATGGAGGTTGGATTCTAATTTCCATCAACTTTTCTTGGCCCTCTCCAGGTAACTTAACCTCGATTTCCAACTTCTCAAAATCCTTCACTAGCTCTTTCTCTGAAGTTATCATCTTGAGCTTCTCTTTCCGACTAAGGGCGTCAGCCACCACATTGGCTTTGCCCGGGTGATAGTGAATTTCACAGTCGTAATCCTTGATTAACTCTAACCATCTCCTCTGGCGCATGTTAAGCTCTTTCTGAGTGAAAATGTATTTGAGGCTCTTATGGTCTGTGTAAATCTCGCATTTTTCCCCATACAGGTAGTGTCTCCAAATCTTTAAAGCGAAGATTATGGCTGCTAGTTCTAGATCATGCGTGGGATATCTGACTTCATAATCCTTCAATTGCCTAGACGCATACGCTATTACCTTGCCGTGCTGCATAAGCACGCATCCCAGTCCTTTATGCGAAGCATCACTGTAAATCACGAAATCTCCTTTTCCATCAGGTAATGCCAGCACTGGGGCTGTCACCAGCCTCTTCTTTAACTCTTGGAAACTCTTCTCGCATTTCTCAGTCCATTCAAATTTCTCGGTTTTACGGGTAAGTCGAGTTAATGGAGCTGCGATTTTCGCAAAGTCTTGGACAAGTCTCCTGTAATATCCGGCCAGTCCAATGAAACTCCTCACCTCGGTTGGAGTAGTTGGTCGTTCCCAGTTTGAAACTACTTCTATCTTGGAGGGGTCAACCAACACTCCTTCTCTATTGATCACGTGCCCTAAGAATTGTACCTCATTTTTCCAAAACTCACACTTGGAGAACTTGGCATATAACTGCTCTTTCCTGAGTATTTCTAAGGTTATCCTTAAATGTTCAGCGTGTTCTGCCTCTGTCTTTGAGTAGATGAGAATATCATCAATGAAAACTATCACGAATTTGTCCAAATATTCCTTGAACACTCTATTCATTAGGTCCATGAAGGCTGCTGGGGCGTTGGTCAATCCAAATGACATAACTAAGAACTCATAATGTCCATATCTGGTGCGGAATGCAGTCTTCGGGATATCTTCAGGTTTGATTTTCAGTTGGTGATATCCCGTTCTCAAATCAATCTTAGAGAAGTATTCAGCTCCTCTTAGCTGGTCAAACAAATCGTCTATCCTGGGCAATGGATACTTATTCTTTATGGTTAGCTTGTTCAATTCTCTGTAGTCGATGCATAACCTCATACTTCCATCCTTTTTCTTAACAAACAACACTGGTGCGCCCCAAGGCGACACACTGGGCCTTATCACGCCCTTATCCAACAATTCCTGTAATTGTTCAGCTAGCTCCTTCATTTCTACTGGGGCTAGTCGGTACGGGGCCTTCGAAACTGGCGCCGTCCCCGGGGCTAATTCGATGGCAAACTCAATTACCCTATCAGGTGGTAGTCCGGGAAGATCTTGTGGGAACACGTCCTCGAACTCATTAACTACCAGAATGTCTTGCAATCTTGGCACTTCCTTCTGAGTGTCTATAACGTAGGCTAAATAAGCCTCGTTCCCTTTTCGTAACAATCTCTTGGTTTGCGCCATGGTCAGAATTTTCTGGGTCTGTCGCATTCCCTTAAACACTATTTCTTTCTTCCCTGGGGTTTTCAACTTAACCTTTTTCCCTTTACAATCTATCCGCGCATCATTGCGAGACAACCAATCCATGCCCAAAATGACATCGAATTCCCCTAGCTTAAAAGGAATTAAATCGACATAGAAGGATCGTCCTCCTATTTCTAGCTTACAATCGGGGTGAATTTGATTAACCGGTACGATTTCCTGATTAGCTATTTCTACTAGTAAGGAATCTCTTAGTTGCTGGGTTTTAAGTTTCAACTTATGCGCAAAATCTCTAGATATAAAAGACTTAGTTGCTCCTGAATCAAATAAGACATTTGCACTGACTGAATTGAGAGAAAAAGTACCTGCTATCACATCTGTGTCCCTCACGGCATCTTGTACTGACATATTGAAAGTCCTAGCAGTTGGTGGCCTATTTGAGGCAACCTTGCTTGCTCCTGATGCTGCTGGTTTGCTCTTTGGGCAATCCTTCCTCATGTGCCCTCGCTGTCCACACTGGAAACAGGTTGTGCTGTTAGGGATGACCGTGGTGCAAGAGGTGGCATAATGCCCAACTCGCCCACACTTATAACAGTTTATCTGCTTCAGGTTGCACACCCCGGAGTGCCTCTTCCCACAAGTAGCACACAATGGCAATGGAGGTCGAGAAGGGTTGGAACGGGACATTCCTGATTGGTGGCCGCCCTGGCTCACACTTACACTCGCAGATGGTTTAAACCCTACATTCCTCCCTGGTAGGGAAACCGCTCCTCGATTAAACTTGGTTGGGGGTTTTCCTCCAGCGGATCTTCCACCCATACTAACATGCTTTCTCTTTATCCCCCCTTTCTCTCTCTCTCTCTCTGCATCTGATCACTACCAGCCTCCACAATGGTTGCCTTCTGCACCAAGGTGGCATAATCTGTAATCTCTAAAACAGCCACCCTATTCTGGATCCACTGCTTCAGCCCTTGTTGAAACCTGTTAGCTTTCTTCTCTTCTGTGTCTACAAACTCTGGCACAAATCTCGATAGCTCAGTATATTTAGCCTCATAGTCAGCCACTGACATATTGTTCTGTTTCAGTTCCAAGAACTTAAGTTCCATCTGGGTTTTCATGAACTTCGGGAAGTACTTCTCCAGGAATAATTGTTTGAACCTTTCCCAGGCTATGACAGCATCAGTCTCCATGTTTTTCTTGGCTTCCCACCAATAATTGGCCTCTCCCTTTAGTAGGTAAGTAGCAAAAACAGTCTTCTGAGCCTCATTGATACTCAGAATCTCAAAAGACTTTTCCATTTCTTTGATCCAGGCCCTCGCCTCAACGGGATCAGCCGATCCGTGGAACTCTGGGGGCTTAAGGGACTTAAAGGCCCTAAAGGAATTTGCCACTGAAGTGTTGTTGCTTGGTGGTGGTTGGGGGTATTGGTTCAAATTCTGCCTAAGTAGATCCATAAACTGGCCCATGGGGTTTCCGCCCTAGTTTTCCCCTTCCTGTTCTACTTCAGTTTCTCCACCCTCTATTTCCCTTTCAAATTCTTCAGAGTACAGGGGTTCATCCTCTGCTCCATACTGGGAATCTTCTTGCTCATTATAGTCCTGATCTTGTTCCTCACTACTTTCACGGTTTTCCTCGTGTTGGTTGTGACTCTCTTGGTCAGTAGATTCGCGGGGGTTAGCCCTAGTGCCCATTCGTCTTGGAGGCATTTTACTGAAAATTTGGAAAATTATACATTAGGTTCACTTACCTGTTTTAAAGGATTTTTTTCCTTGCATAATTCTTTACATGATTGGGTTTAAAATCCCACAGTTTTATGTCTCATGGCAACTTAATCGAAAAGTAATACATATGCTAATAAACTCGTGATCACATCCCAACAAAATTGTAATGACTGAAATGGAAACAAATA
Organism: Saposhnikovia divaricata; assembly: GCA_036435485.1. Classification (NCBI taxonomy): domain Eukaryota; kingdom Viridiplantae; phylum Streptophyta; class Magnoliopsida; order Apiales; family Apiaceae; genus Saposhnikovia; species Saposhnikovia divaricata. The sequence continues at coordinate 126,346,199 of CM071594.1, read as the reverse complement.
TATACCAGGTACCGAAAAGGTACAACATCCGAGTTACAACGATAGTTTAAAGTACAGCCATCCTAACAACAACAACAAGTCAAAAGTGAAATACGCTGTCTATCTGTCTAGTCTGCAAAAAGGGAAAACAAGTACAGAAAACCATCCCTACAAAAGCCGGCACTACTATGTCCGTACATGACTAGACAACTAGACCACTGCATCAGTACATCTGAAATCAGCCGCCACGACGAAACATCCTCCGAACCCTCCCCATGGCGATGCGAAAAACCTCGTCAGCCTCTGCTCTGTCTACCCTACCATGCCCATCAGTAGGCAACTGTTGCACCCTCACCCGAGCCCTCAGCTCGATGCGGGTCACAGCCCTATACCCAACCCTGTCACTGATAGTCCTCCTGTTTGCACCCTCATCCGGGCGGCTCTCTCTGCTGCTAACTCACTCCTAGACTCTGCCAACCTGGCATCTGCCACAGACAACTCTCTATAAAGCCCGTTCACAATCAAGTTGTGAACACACACTGGGACTCCTCCTATCGGGGCATGAGGTGGGGTGGATGGCTCAGCTGGAGCGGCAGTCTCTGTCTGCTGGGGCTCTGGGGTAAGCTCCTCAAACTCGTCGGGGTACGGGCTCACAGGTAGTGGTGGTGGGGTAGGGGCTCTCTCAACAGGGAGGAGTGGCACAAAAAGTCCAGAACTCCCTACAGCACCAACTACTGGCTCATCTATATCTCCCTCAACACCCTCATCTACCGGCACCACCTGATCCGTGGTCATGTCAGTGTCATCTCCCAAAGTCCTGATCTCAGACACAACGCAATAATCATCATCCTCAACCACTAACTCAGCATCCTGTCCTGTCTGGATCCCCTCCGGGTCCTCCTCTCCCTCAGTCTCAACAACATCTGTGTCAGCATCATCCTGGACCTCCTCAGGGTCCTCCTCCTCAGACTCGATCACATCAGTATCAGCATCAACCTGGACCTCCTCAACGTCCTCCTCCTCAGGCTCAGTATCCTCCTCAGGCAAGTGCTCATAGTATGGGTCCCTAGTCCGGAACATGTCCTCATCATGCTGTCTCGCAGCTGCCTCCTGGGCCGACAAGTCGCTCACCTACACAAGACGAACTATGTTACTATCATGATACTTAAAAAGTTCCCGTAAGGGTTTTAGGTGAACCTGGCAAGGGTTCTTATTATATTATTGAATTTATTATTATATAACGTCGTATCATCTCTTGGGATATATAACTCTCGCTCTGATACCATCTCTGTAACACCCCCAGATCCGGGGTCAGGGATCTGGTGGTTACGGTCTTACATCCATTCATAATACTTGACTTGAGTCCACAATAAATAAATCACATGCTGTGACCCCACAATAATTACCACTCACACACACAACAGTTATAGTCCCAGAGATGAAATTGAAATAAGTCTTACATTAAAGGGGTTACGAATAAAAGTTATTACAATCCCAAAAGGATAACATCATAGGTTTAAAAGTTTTTCCGTTGATTACATTAATTATACATATAGTTAAACAGGAAACAAAAGCTGTCTAACTATGCTACCTCAGCAATGGCGGCTAGCATCTCAGCGGGTAGTCCGGTGGGTCGGGTAACCTGCTTGCGCCGAGTGCGCCTGACCGAGCCATCTGTCCTAGCTGTTGTTGTGACATAATATAAACAAAGCAAGGGTGAGCGAAAGCCCACCAACAAATATATAACTGAACGATAATTTAAAACAGTTCAAAGCTATATTTCAAACCATATGCCATGCATTTACGGAAATGATGCCAGTATAATATGAACGATGAAGTTACAAGGTAACTGAAAGTATTTTTTTGAAGAGATATCTGCTACATCAGAGTAAGCGAGATATTCTTATTGTTATTAAGAAGAGGAACTTGCAAGAAAAGGTTGCAATTCCAGTTATGACTCTTTTCCAACTCTGCCAACAATAATCGTGTTGCAGGAAATAAATAAATTTGGATGATGAACCAATGATGGAGTATTCACCGCGCCCGCTGTTCCAAACTTGATGATCAGTCGAGATCGTACAGCTCAATTTAGATTTACTACCGGTAGAAGGAAGAACTGACGGCTTTACTTTTATACCGCCTTACTAGCTCTCCCCGGCCAACGGTTGGGCCAAAGGGGATGGACCGGCGCTACTCGGCCTCTTACACGACTCCTAGTTCAAATAGAATTCATGATTCTGAATGTAACGTTCGTCCCCCTTTCCCCAAGTATAATACTTGTTGATAAGACTCCACAAAGTAGTCGTATCTAATTGGAAAGGAAAATTTACCAATAGCTCCCAAGCTATTACTTGGTAACGGATATCAACTTGTTCCAGTAATCTTACCCCTCGAAAGATGAGAAGGTAAGCAACGACTTAATAAGTCAACAGTACCCGAGTTGCGAGTGAAGGGAATACTTTATGACCGGGAAGTCGACAAGATAAATAACATTTTCCAAGTAAGGTTCCCTTATTATTAAGGAGATAGACTCAAAGAAGAATGATGTCTGAGAACCTTTCTTGATATAAGATTAATAATAATATGACTTCGAAATATTTTCTGTAATAATCGAAGAAGATAAACCTTATCGAGATTATTCTAAGTATGGAATAAATATTCAGAGAATATTTATTGAGTTAAAATATTTTAAAGAATATTTGGGAATATGAAAGAATATCTTTAATCAGAGTATTTCTCAAAATAATCCCTTAAGAAATATCAGGAGAATATTTATTGAATAAATAAATATTTAAATGAATATTCAAAACAATATTCATTAATTAATAAGACCTGAAAAGAATATTTAAGGTAATATTCATAATTAATTAGGAATTTAAATGAATATTCAAAAGTAATATTCATTTAATGAATAATATCCTAAATGAATATCAAGTAATATTCATTTAGTAATCCAAGCCTTAAGGAATATTCGAGATAATATTCGATAATTAAATCAAGCTTCAGATGAATATTAAAATAATATTCGTCAAGTATTTAATATCTTAAATGAATATTCAAAAGTAATATTTATTTAATAAAATAATATTCTAAAGGAATATCCAAATAATATTCATTTAATAGTCTCATCTTTAGAAGAATATTCGAAATAATAGTCGATAATCAATTCGACTCTGAATGAATATTGAGAAATATTATTCGATGAATAGTTACGTTCAAATAATTATTTGAAGTAAGGATCGTTAAAATAATCAGTCTCGAACGAATATTCAAATAATATTCGTCGCCCAAATAATAGAAAATATTTATTTAATTATTTTCCTCCGAGTTAATCTCGATATATCAAGGAATATTGACTTCCGGTCTATTTTTGATTAATAAGATGTATACGCCCTTCTATGAGGGTCTTACAATAACCGGCTTATAACTGATATATAACTATCTAGCTTATAAGCCAACAATAACATTCAGGGAACAAGTATATCAATTCAACTTGAAAGTAGGCATGCATGCAATGGCATATGTATATCAGCAATCATATATATATATTTATTCAATCACAACAACAGCCTAAAAGAAGGGAATTGAAACTTGCCTGGTAGTCGAGTACGGTAAGGGGTAGTGGTAGCGGGTCCCGGTTCAGCTTGGTGATCTATAAATAGCCAAGGCATTCGGGATTAATCACTTAACATATTAAAAGTTAAGTTATACTTAAATCGAAACACGTTCTCGAGTTATCTCGTTATACCCCTTTTAGTGGATTACTTATTATCACTGATCCGACCCGACATTCGTTCGTTAATACGACATGTCACTGCACTTATACTTGGGACATACTTAAGTCATATGAGTTCTAAGGTTGATCGTTACGAATCAATATTATACTCCGAGTTTTATCGCCCGTGTTCTAAGTGTTTTACCGAAGTTATAAAAGAGTCGTCTTTTAGGGGTTCGTTCACGTTTAACCTTGACTCGAACATTTTTAATAAATCGAAAAATGCTCTTTTTGACATACGGTTTTCTTTCACACCTTTCTTCTTACCCCTAGTATTTATTTACCAAGATTTGCCATGACGTTACATAGCTTACGAGGGTTCAATTTCAGTTACGAACTTTCGTTTACGGATTCGAACTACTTTTAGTAATTTGGTCATAAATCCTAAACCGTAAGTCCGTTTCATGTGATCTTTATATCAAAACGAAGCTTAGAACATTACCTATCCTATCATGGCAGATAAGGTCTCTGGACAGTAGGGGTTCGACATGTAAAATGGCATACAAAACATGGCATTGTAAAATCGGGCATTATAACGGCTGTAAATCGAATATCTACCAATTTCGAATCTTCCCATAAACATAGTATCCAACCCAAACAACATATACATGACTTATATACATGAACTGAGGCCAAGCAATGCCTTTCCGTTCATCTAGCTATTTACATCATTAATCCAAAAATCCATACATAATCATGCTTATAATCTTAACATAACCATAACTAAGTTATAACTATCATAAACATGCTTAAATCTCAAACAAGGGTTAGGGTTTCAAGAGCTTTATACCTTCCTTAGATAGTGATATAGCCTTACTAAGCCTTGTATGGTCCTTAGGAGTGATTATGCTTGCTAGATTAACCATGGAAAATCAAGAAAACAAAGTTAGTACATGATGAACACTATTCATCCTCCTCTTGTTTGATTTTTTTTGAAAATGGAAGAGGATGAGTTTGAAGCTAAGATTTTGAGGAGATAAGTTTTATGAAATGTAAGACTCACCTTAATTATTTCAAGAACAAACAATGGTGGGAAGGTTGAGTTTGGATTTGGAATTAATGGATATGGCCGAATGGTTGTTCATGGGGGGGGGGGAGAGTTGCTTGGTTTCTTTTTGATAATCTTGCATAAAGTGATTTTGTGTTCGATAATATCTCATCTAAGATGTGCTAGTGGATAGTGAGGTCATGGATGATGGTTTTTGTAGGACAAGTGTTGCATTTTGCATGGTTGAAGGCTAACTAGCTAGTTGGTCTTGCTAAGTACTTGTTCAAGCCCTAACATGCTAGTTACTCTTGCCCACTTGGTTACTAGATATTTATTCTAGTAGCTTGCACAAGACTCTTGCTTCCTCTGCTTGTTTCTGTGTCCGGTTATTACCCGTTTCGATTGATCGTTCGTGAGAATATTTCACGGATTTCTAATTAGGGTTTACCGGGAATCCTCTTTAATATTAATACTTTCATTCTCCATCTTTCATTCTAACTTTCCATTTTATATTCCTTTAATCCATTCATTAAATACTTAAGGCTATCAGTGTCCAGGGAACTCTCGGAGAAAATAAAAGTGCGGTTTTTCAGAATCCGACAGCTTTTACATACTTCTATATAGTGTCGTCTCATATTATTATATACTCCCACCAAAACACTATTCATTCTGTATTCTTTACTTGTTCTCTTAGAGCATTCACATCCCATCCCCCATCCCCAACCCCATCCCTATAATTTAAGGATTTGTCCAACTTTTCTTCTAAAACATTCCTCCATCCCATTCCCCATTTTAGGATTAATTTTGGGACAAGTTTTGAATCCCCATATTTGGGGACTACTATTTTGAACCCCAAATCATCTCTCTCCTCTTTTAAATATATTTAATTGTAGTGGGTGAGTTTTGGTAGTTAAAATTGTAAGTGAAAGAGAGAGAAAGAAGTAATATAAAAAAGAATATAGGGATAGGGGAATGGAAAATGGGGAATGGGATGTAGAAACTTTTTGATAATTTTGGGGATTTACTATTTTTATTTGAGGATTTACTATTTTTAGTAAGTTTTTGGGGTTGGGGATGGGGGATGGGATGTGAATGCTCTTAGGGTTGTATAATTGTCCGTATTCTCTTTCGATCGTTCCTTAACCTTTTTACGGAACTACTGGATTAATCGTTATCGATCCGGATGACGTGAGAGTATTCTCTTGCTTGAAGTTGCCATATCTTATTACCTTAGAAGATAGATTATTCTTACCTATGTTGTCACCCTTTAGCATTCTTCAAGACATAAACATAATAAAGTCGAATTCCATTCATTCTTTCCCAAATATCAATTATTACATTGTAGCCGTATCCACTATTCATTCTTACATCATTAAATACATAAAAGTTTTAATTCCACCCAAAATCTGGGTTCTTACAGTTTGTTGTACCAAGTTCAGCTGTTGCTCAGTCTCCACATTGCCCTGTTCAGCCCAAGAATTAAGGTCGAAGTCAGGGTGAGTAAAGGTTTAAGCTCCAAGAACCGTTCTATCAATGACGTTTTGAGATGTCTGTTGATAGAGACTTGTTCTGGGGGCATCCTTAACCTCCATTGACTCACTAGCAATGGCTTCATCCACCCTTATTTCTCCTGTACCTGCTTTTCTCTCATGTTCTCTCTCTCTTTTTGAATCAGGGGCTCCCCCTGCCTTACACCCTCACCTTCACCTACTAAGGTAGAACTCTCTTGCTCTCCTTTTGCCTGGCAAGAAGAAATTGCCAGCCCCTCACTCACATTCTTTCCTTTTGCGTGCTCACAAAGCAGCCTCTCACTCTCAGAGATGGCACTCCCTTATCTCAATCCTAGAAGTGTTTGAACTACAAGTGTGACTTCTGCTCTGGTTGCAGGAAGCACATTGATCAATGAATGTGAGATATCCATTGATTCTGTACTTGAATCTACCAACGGACGGCTGCTGTTAAGCGTATCCATCAGTGAACAAACACTTGTCAATGGATGAGAAATATCCATCGATGAAGTAGAAGGTATAGCAGTTGATAGAGAAGCTATGGTAGAGTCTGTGCAGAATGATTTTAAAGTAGGCGGCACAGTTTCAGTCATAGTTTCAGGAAAAATGGCTGTTGGTCCAACAAATCATCTAAAAGATGATGACCAGTAGGTTCTGAGTGGGGCTTCTCCCTCGGAAGTAAGAAGGGAGAATCTGCTTGTGATGTGAAATCATGTCCACATCCAGAGATAGAGATGATGAATCTGGAATATGTGGAGTGTTTGTAGAGAGAGAAGCCACATCAAGCTGACTTTGAGAAGGTTCAATCAAGTAGGATTGAACTGATTGTGACCCTTGTGCACCCAAAGTAACTCTAGGTTTCTTCTTTCTGACAAAGGTTTTGATTGGTGAATTTTGGCTAGTGGTGTCCCTTTCCCTCTTGTTCAATGTTCCTGGATGTGAACTCTTTTCAATAACAACACCCTGTGAGAGGATGCGGCTAGGGATGTGCTTAGATCCTTTTCAACATTAACAGTCTTTTGAGAGACTGTAATGTGGCTAGGCTGGGACTCACTAACCTCTCCAACCTTATCGTTAGGGTTTATTTGATGTTCACCCTGTCCCTCACCACTCACTACCACCTGATCACTCCCCTCAGAGGTTATGGTAGTTTTTACAACATGTGTCTTTTGAGAAACACTTGAGGCTGGTTTCTTTGATTTGGATTTAGATTTATGTTGGCTGCCTGGGTAGAAGATTGTGGGTTCCCAGATACAGTCTCTATAGCAGTACACATTTGCAAAGAACCTTGAGATTGAGTAGTAGGAAGAGGGTTAGCAATAGTTACCTCAATAAATCTCAGTTTGTTGATTGAATATTATCCCTTTTTGATTTCATTAAGTCAAGAACAATTAATATTGTTTCTGAAAGCCTGTGATAATCTGTGAGTTTGAATTTCATTATCCTGAAATGGCTAATTCATGAGCATGTTAAGTGTCATGTATAATAATTTCAATTAAGCAATTAGCAGTCTCAGAATAGATCTAATTAGACTCATAGCATCACATATGGAAAAACTGTGCAAATAATGAACTTAAAAACAAAGGATAAGCAACCATTTCATTCATTAAAGCATTGTTACATAGACATACATTGCAAAATACATTAAAGGGAAGAAGTCATAAAAAGTCTTAGGAACTACGGTGATTTTGGACTTTCTGCTTCTTGGCTGCCTCATTGCGGCGATGGAAAATTCTTGACATGGTTATGGCAAGACCAATGATACGCTCCTGTTCTTCTAAGGCACGACGCCTCTCTCTTTCTCTTTCCTCTACGATGATCCCTTGCTCAATGATGAAACTCCCTAGAAGAAAGCTCATCTCTAACACCATTTCAAACGTAAACTTCTTAATGATAGATTCTGGAATATCGTCAACATGGTATGTAGAGCCTTCAGCTACGATGACGAAGTCTTGGTAGTTGAAATAGACCCAATTAATGAATTTAGAATACATGATGATAGGCATGGTTCAAGATTAAAAGAGGGTTTGAGGAGATGAAGATTTGAGACAAGAGTATGGATTGACGTTTTGAGAAGTTGAGATGAAAGAATAAGAGAAGTCTGTAACTGGCTGCTGTATAAATATATACATATATATATATATATATATATATATATATGTTAGGCCGAATACACAATTATAATCAAGATCGTACGAGAGATTAACAATAGAATACACGTTTAAATAATTAAAAACTGTTTGGAATTAATAACTCATCTCTCAGTGATGTAAAATATCACAGAGAGCTGCTTAGGTTACAATGAATAAAGTTTCACAATGATTGATATCCTTCTAGGGTTAACCTAACTGTATTTATAAGATATACAGCTGCTATACAATCGTTAATTGATACTCCTATAAATTAGCTATACAATTGATATCAATTACGATTGCTACACGTCTCCTTAGTCAACTCAATCTCTTTGACATCTATCCAATCTTCAAAGATATTGCTTCCATAATAAATCTTCAAACAATGTTGACCAGTAGACGCTGCCTCCAGACAGAGTTTAACAAACTCTGTCGAGCTTCCATCTGTCAGTGTTTAACTAAACTCTGACTGCTTCCAGCTAAACTCTGATTTATCACTGTAACACTTAAACACTGATTAATATTCACATCAATTATTTCTAACAATCTCCCCCAACTTGTTCATTAGCAAAAATGCACAAGTTTAACAATAATTGATGATGTCAAAACATATAAATAAATACAGTGTTTAATATACAAACAGAGTTTAACTTCTACTTAACAAAATCTACAGAAAACAAGAAAATTCTTACAGAGTTTTAATCCTTAATCTCCTCAACATCTGGTGTTGTTCTAAGGTAGTCTATAAGTAACCTTCTTTCAGCATTCTCAAGCTCTGTGTGCATAATCTCCTTGATCTCCTTTAGCTTAGGATCATCTTCACTAGTTTTATAAATAGCAGACCTCAGATCATAGATTTTGTTTCTTCTCATCTCATTACCCAGTCTGATGACCTGTGCTTTAGCTGACTATGAGTTAAAATCAAGAACTGTTATACCCAGGTCTGTCTTCAATTTAGCACTACCCTTCTTCATCTCAACAATATTCCCATGATAATCTCTGTATTTTGGGACATATTGACTTTTGTATTTCATCCCTCTGACTGCCAAATTATGTAACATTTTATTTCTTAGCAGATTTGCAGCCTGTTGAGTCCTTTGATTTTTCACCTTGAAAAGATATAGAAAATATTCTAATTCCTCCCATAGCTTTAAATCAAGATCATACTCACCAATTTTGTATACAGTACCATCTTCCATGAAATACAATAGAAAGTCTTTATCCAAACTTCTTTGATGAATCAACTGAACTGACTCCAGTCTATCTAAACTCTCTTGAGTGACACCAAGACCTGGAACAGCCAGTGATGAAGGATCTCTAGGACCAGTGTTCATTCTGACTTCTTTATGTGAGCCCAATCCAGATTTATCTCGACCTTGCTTTCCTGTTAAAGCTCTACCATGCAGAAAATCAGTAGTAGTACCTCTTGTCATCAGAGATGGATCATGAAGAGTTGGTTTCCCAAACACCATTTGCATCTGAGTAGATAAAGGTCTCTGTACAATTTGTGTAGAAACAGAGGTTGTATTCTTCTTCTTTGAGTCTTCTCCTTCTGTAGCAATTCCTTTTAGCTTGAGTCTAGCTTCAGCTTCTGTTGGTTTCTTAGATAATTGTGATCTTTGATCAGCACCAACATTTTCTTTAATCACAATGCCTTTAAGAACAGGCCTAGGAGCTTTTTCTTTCTTTTTAAACTTTCCAGACTTTAAAGCTTTCTGATGTTGTTCTTGTAAGTTCTTTTCTTCAGCTTTAATATCTTCAATAGTAACTCCCTCTTCATTTTCTTAAAAAAATAACTTAGTAGCCAATTCCTCATCAGTCAATGGATTTTCAATGAATAATAAGCTCTTGGTGTTTGAAGTACCCTGAGTATCAGTGTATATTCCAACAGACTTTGACTTGGAAGACTTGCTAAGTTTCGGACTTTGATCAGCTCTTAGTATCTTCTTCCCTTTGCCGTTTGCTCCTGCTCCTCCATCTTCAGTATCTTCATCCTCTTTAATCAGAGTTTGAGATTGCCTGCACTTAGACTTAGCAACTCTCTCCCCCTTTTTGACATCATCAGGAATCAAGATAGAAGTAATCAGTTCCAAGGAGTTAGCAATAGAGTCAATCTTTCCAGACAAAATATTCTGATTCTGTTCAACTTGACCCAGTCTCTGAAACAGAGTTTCTTGAGTTTTAGAAATGGTCTTGAACTTTATTTGATTATCCCTCTGCATAGTCATATCTCTAGCAACAACATCAGCTCTTAGTTCATTAATTGATTTTTGAGACTCATCAAATCTTTCATTCAGAGTCTTGACTTGAACAATGGTTGCTTGCAGACTTGAGATAATATCAGGATTTGAGATCTTTGTAGCAGATTAATGAACAAATTTAGCCTCTCTTTCAACAGGAAAAATACAGTCTGACTTATACCAATCCCTTGAATTCTTGGAAAAGTGCTCAGCTTCAATGTTATGTTGTTCTGAAGGTTTAGAAAAAGGTGTGTGCTTAGCATCAATTTGGACTGGTATACTCTGAGAAGAGTTTGATTCTGCACTACCTTCATCTTCAACTTCAACAGCTGCATCTTCAACTTGATCAGTATGCACTGCAACATTCTCTTCAACAATCTCTGTAGTTTCAGTAACATTCACTGCTATTTCAGCAACAATCTCTGCAGTTGTGTCTCTAGCTTCAACAGACTGTGGGACTTCAACTTGTTCAACCTCTTTACCTTGTTCAGGAACCTGGTGAGCATCAGAGAATAGCTCAGTATGTGATGCCACTGTTTCATCAAGTACTACAGTTGGCTGATCAGCTGCACCAGTTTCTTCAGAGTTTGCAATAACAGGTGAGAGAGGAACATTAATGTTATCAGAGAATGGTATGAAAGTTTCATCAAAATCATCCATAGCAGTAAAGTCTTCTCTGTTGTCATTGGTAGCTTCCTCTGCAGTAGTTATCTCAACAGTAGGTATTTCCTTTGAAATCACCTCTGAAGCTTCAATGTTAATTTCTTCATCAGAATCATCAAGAATCAATCTTCTTCTTTTAACCTGAGGAACTTCAACTGTCTCTTCCTCAGTAGATTCATCTAAGACAGAAGGTGATGGAGGTCTGTTTGCCCTTTCCTTTCTAGCCCTTTAAGGTCTAGCAGACTCTTTTTGAACTTTAGCAGAATCTCCTTTTGCTTTAGCCAAACGATGCTGTGTATTTGCTGCTGAATATTTTCTTCTACCTCCATGTTTTGGTTTGGGTTGAGTAATATATGGTTTTTGTTCAGGTTGAGGTGAAGATTGAGATTGATTTTGTGTTTCAGATTTTAGAATTGGAGGTTCAGTGTTTGTAGGTGGTTCAGTGGTTTGAGTTTGAGGCTCAATGTTTGAAGTTGGTTGTATAGGTTCAGTGTTTAGAGTTTGGTGAGGTTCAGAGTTTGTAGGTTCAGGGTTAGGCTGTGGAGGTTCTTGAGGTTGGTGTAGGAAATTTTGAATTGCAAGAGGCAACACCAAATCAGGTAATTGCTCCTTGTTAGCATCGTTGTTGGTTAGATCAGAGAATATTCTCTTATTAACCTTAAAGGCTAATATGGTGTCATCCTCAGAAATTTCAACACTAGAAACACAAGCAGTGAATAATAATTGACAAAATCTAGAAAAATAGACAGTACTAGACTTTGACAACCTATCACCTAAATTCATTAAGACAAGTCTACCAAAATCGAAATTACTTCCATAGAGAAGAGAATACCCAATTTGAAGACTGTTAGTAGGAATGGCATCCCAGTTGGTGACTTTCTTGCCAAAAGCTCTTGTGATGCAATTAAAGAAGAAACTCCATTCCTTCCTGAGCCCTGGCCTTTTAACATTACCAAGCTTGTCTAAAGAACCAGAAAACCTCAACTGCTGCAACATCTCCTTCAATTCATTCTCACCAGCAACAGTGTATGAAGTGTGAGTGTCAAAACCCATAGTATCTCTAACAGTTACCGAAGTAATCACATACTCTGTCTCCTCATAAGTGAAAACAATTGATGGATTTCCATTCTCTCCTCCATCATCATACACAGAGTTATTCCAGAAGGTAGAAATCTGCGTGGTAGAAAGCATTTGTGGTTCGACTAGAGATGTTCCAATCTCTCAATCTCTCAAAAAGTTTTGTATCAAGTGAAACGCCTCTGGAACTTTTTCATTGTTCAAAGGGGCTGCATAATTGTTGGGAACAAACAACAATCCTTGGGCAGTAAAAGCTTTAGTGGCCATTAGAGTCGATTTGAGAATAAAATATGAGTGAAAAAGATATGTAGCAAAGGTGTTTGTGAAAATGTGTAAACGAGATAACAAGTAACTGTGAGTGGGTTGTATGCAGAGAGAATAACCGTGTAAGTAAAAATGATTAGTGTTGTAATGAAAAAGTAAAACCCAATCGTTTTAACATTAAGACACTCAACCAATTACTCAATTAATGTGCAAGTGGGACACATTAGTGGATGAGTGGGACACGTGGCACATATATAATGGAACAAATATGTACGTTCAGTAACAATAGCAATAATTACTACTAATTTCTCTCTCATTACCAACACACTTTACCACTCCAACACTCATTAACAGTTGGCAATAATTTATTTCATTTTTCAAAAACTCTTTTTACCCCAAGTACGTAAATTGTTTGAAATAAATTACCTTAGAGTATTAGACAAAATTCGTCAGCGTTTCTCAATTCTCCAACTGCATTACCATAATCCTTTCAAAAACTGCACAGGTGTGAATATATGTGTGTGTATAGCAGAGTTTACCAATTCAAATTTTAGAGCATCTAATTTTTCATAAAATCCATAAAGTAAATCAGTAAATACTGGATGCACAAACTCTCATTGTAAACACTGAATGTATGATGAATGCTAAACTCTGTAGTAAACGATTTATATACAGTAATATTTAATTAATTTATAACCCCCTATATCTATTTTTTTTTGGTTTCTCCAGTAATCAGAGGTTGGAACTAGTCACCAAAAATCCTATAATTTTAGCCCTTATTAGTTTGATAAGTTCCTGGGTCTTTCTAGTCTTCGACTAGTCACCAAAAATTAGAGAATTTTAGCCCTTACTATATACCAGTAAGTTCTTGGGTCGTCCTAGACACCAACATAATCTCAAAGGTGTTCTAATAGACTATATACATTTACTTTGGGGGTATACTAATAACAGAATTTAACTTAACAGTGTATAACTAACAGAGTTTAGAGCTCATCAACATCAGAAGTTATTCATGAGAGGCAATGCACACAGTATTTACAGACTCAGAGTTTAGGATAAATAAACTAAGAGATGCTATAAATATGAAACAGTATCATGCTGTGTTAATTCTCTGCACAATCTAAGATTACATCACAAATAACTTAGAAGGATTCATGATTAATTACTGAGAATCATGTTTCATACAAATTTCTTCATTGGTGTTAACATTCAGACAAAAACATTATCAGAGTTTCTCAGAGTTTATCCAACATGTCAACTGTGTATGACTTACAGAGCATGCTAACAGAGTTTAACAGTCAACGAACAGAGTTTGCATAGTAGAGTTTAATAGTCAACGAACACATAGCAGTTAACATACCACAGAATTATAAGCAACACATTACATAAGTAAAATTTTGAGTCTAACCAATATCTCTAGTCAAAACCAGAGACCATTCCTAGTTCATTTACCAGCCTTGTAAATACAGCTTTACTCAATGGCTTGGTGAAGATATCTGCAAGTTGTTGTTCTATAGACATAAAATGAAGCTCAATATTCCCTTCCTCTACATGTTCTCTGATAAATTGGTACCTTATGCTGATATGCTTGATCATTGAATGCTATACTCGATTACCTGTCACAGTAATAGCACTTTGATTATCACAGTAAATAGGTATTTTACTGTACCTCAATCCATAATCCAGCAATTGATTCTTCATCCACAGAATCTGTGCACAACAGCTACCAGCAGCAATATACTCTGCTTCAGCTGTAGATGTTGAAATTGATTTATGTTTCTTGCTGTACCAAGAAACTAGTCTATCACCCAGAAATTGACAACTTCCATTGGTGCTTTTTCTGTCTATCTTGCAGCCTGCAAAGTCTGCATCAGAGTAACCAAGTAGCTTGAAATCTGATTCTCTAGGATACCACAGACCTAAGGTTATGGTCCCCATGAGATACTTAAAAATCCTCTTCACAGCTGTTAGATGTGGTTCTCTGGGGTCTACCTGAAACCTTGCACAGAGACAAGTTGCATACATGATATCAGGCCTGCTAGCTGTTAGATAAAGAAGAGACCCTATCATGCCTCTGTAGTTTGTCATATCAACTGAAGCTCCTGTGTCTTTGTCCAACTTTGTTGCTGTTGCCATGGGATTTGATGCAGATGAGCAGTCAAGCATACCAAATTTCTTGAGAAGATTTCTAGTATATTTTGCTTGATTTATGAAAATTCCATCATCTGTTTGCTTCACTTATAGGCCTAGAAAATAACTAAGCTCTCCCGTCATGCTCATTTGATACCTGGACTGCATGAGCTTGGCAAACTTTTTACAGAGTTTATCATTAGTAGACCCAAAAATTATGTCGTCAACATATATCTGAACTAAAAGCAAGTCATCACCATAGTTAAAATAGAACAGTGTTTTATCAATTGTACCTCTGTTGAACCCACTTTCTAAAAGAAATTGAGCCAGAGTTTCATACCATGCTCTTGGTGCCTGCTTAAGTCCATAGAGTGCCTTATCCAGCCTGTAGACATAGTCTGGATATTTTGGGTCCACAAAACCTGGTGGTTGTTCAACAAACACTTCTTCTTCAAGTTTCCCATTCAGAAAAGCACTTTTCACATCCATCTGAAATACCTTGAATTTCTTATGAGAGGCATAAGCTAGAAAAATTCTTATTGCCTCCAATCTTGCAACTGGAGCAAAAGTTTCATCATAGTCTATTCCTTCCTGCTGTGATTAGCCTTTTGCCACAAGTCTAGCCTTGTTCCTTGTAACAACTCCCTCATTGTCAGTTTTGTTTCTGAAAACCCATCTAGTACCAACAACAGATCTATTCTTTGGTCTAGATACAAGGGTCCATACTTCATTTCTCTCAAATTCATTTAATTCCTCCTGCATCGCTGTTATCCAATCAGCATCTTGAAGAGCTTCTTCTACCTTCTTTGGTTCATTCTTAGACAAGAATGCATGAAACAAACATTCATTTATTGTAGCACTTCTTGTCCTTATTGTTGCATTTGGATCTCCAATAATTAAATCAGGTGTATGGGATTTTGTCCATTTCCTAGAAGAAGGTAAATGACTTCTATCAGTATTTGATCCTCCACCTTGATCCATGTTCTCCTGATTTTCTTGTTGCCTTTCTTCATTTTCTGAGACTCCCCCTAAATTTGACTGCTCAGAGTTTGAACTGTCAGATTTTGCACTTTCAGAGTTTGAGTCATCAGAGTTTGATCCAGATTTTTCAGTTGACTCACTATTAGAATTTGAGTCATCATTTTGACCATGCTCCCCCTCAACTGGTTCTCCACTTTGTTCTGGCTGAGAAGTTTCTTCAGTGTTTACCAGTAGAGGTTCAGAATATGCTTCAACAGAGTTTGTCAGATCAGTTTCATCAGAGTACTTCATCAGAGATTAAGTCTTCATTTTCAAAGTGCAGTTGATCATGTTCATCTACATCTTCAAGTCCAGTTATTTTCTTGTCATCAAATGACACATGAATTGACTCCATGATCACCTTAGTTCTCAGATTATAAACTCTGAATGCCTTAGTTGACAGTGGATAGCCAACAAAAATTCCTTCATCAGCTTTTAACTCAAATTTAGTCAACTGTTCTGGGTGAGTTTTCAACACAAAGCATTTGCACCCAAAAATATGAAAATATTTCAGGTTTGGCTTCTTTTCCCTCACCATCTCATATGGTGTGTTTCCATGCTTGTTGATCAGTGTGGCATTTTGAGTAAAACAAGCTATTTGAACTGCTTCTGCCCAGAAATAGGTTGGCAATTTTGCTTCATCAAGCATAGTTCTGGCAGCTTCTATCAAGGTTTTGTTCTTCCTCTCAACTACACCATTTTGCTGTGGTGTACCAGGTGCAGAAAACTCTTGCTGCAATCCTCTGTTCTTGTAGAATTCTTCCATTATTGCATTCCTGAATTCAATTCCATTATCACTCCTGATTATTTTGACTTTGTGCTTTGATCCTTTGTCCAGCTGCTTTACATGCTCCATCCGAGTTAATGCAGTTTCATCTTTCTTTGCTAGAAAATACACCCATGTATATCTGGTGTGTTCATCAACAATGACTAGAGCATATTTCTTTCTTCCAATTGACAAGACATTCACTGGTCCAAAGAGATCAACATGTAGAAGATGATAAAGATCAACAATTGAAGATTCAGACCTTCTCTTGAAAGATGACTTCCTTTGTTTGGCCTTTTGACAGGAATCACACAGGCCATCAACATTTAATAAGGACTTTGGAAGTCCTCTTACAAGATCCTTTCTTATCAACTCATTAATGTTGTTCAGATTAAGATGAGAGAGTTTCTTATGCCACTTCCAACTCTCTTCACTAGACATTCTTGTGGACAGGCAAACAGCTTTTCTATTAGAGTTTTCCAGTAACTTTGCTTCATAGATATTATTGTGCCTGTGTCCAACTAGAACAACTTTCCCTTTAGATTTACTGATGATTTCACAGTATTCAGGCTGAAAATCTACATGAAATCCTCTGTCACAGATTTGACTCACAGATAGCAGATCATGCTTGAGTCCTGGAACCAGAGCTACATTTGTGATGATGACACTTCCAAGATTGATATTGCCATATCCCAGAGTACGTCCTATGTTGCCATCTCCATAGGAAACTTTTGGGCCAGCCTTCTCCACATACTCTGATAGTAGGGCTTTATTTCCAGTCATGTGTCCTGAACATCCACTGTCCACGACTAGGGTACTCTCCCTGATGCCCTGCAATCACAAATAATTACTGAAGATTAGATTTAAGGATCCAGACTTGCTTGGATCCTTTGGCTTTCTTAATTTTGTTAGCTCTAGCAGCGGAATTTACATTATCAGAGTTTAAGCTAACTTTATCAGAGTTTACACTTGCAGAATTAACCTTAACCCATTTCAAATTGGGCTTAATTTCATATTAGTTATGATAAGTAGCATGATAATTACTGAAAGTATAAATAGAATGCCAAGTACTTCCACAATGTTTACATAAAGTCTGTGGTCTAGTTCTAACATTATCTTTCTTTACTTTAGACTTGGAAGGTAAAGAATTAATGTTTTTTGTTCTTCCTACAGAAACTAGCAAGATGGTTAGTGCTACCACAGTTATGACATGTCTTTCTTGGAGCAAAAGTAGCAAACATTGGATAATTATCTTGAGTAATGCCTGCCTACTTTACCATTTCTATTCTTCCTAGATACTTTATGTTTCTTGACAGATTTTAACTCCTTAAACTTATGCTTGAGTTGTTTATCTGTCATTGAACCAATATTAACCTGTTTAACACTAGTTTTTACTGGTTCTTTCTTAACAGCTTCTTTTTCAGCTCAAGACTTAGGTTCATTTATTCCATGAACAAATTTTATAGATGGAAGATGTGTTCTAATTTTGACTTTATTTTGAAACCTAAGTTCATCTCCCTCACAGTAACCTAAACCAACTGTGTCTGATTGAAAAACCTCTTGAGAGTCTTTTCCAGAATGAGTCCAAGTTTTAATTATGTGATTTGCCTTTTCCAGTTCAGATTCAAGTTGCTTATATTTTCCTAGCAAATCCTGTTCTAGATAAACAGCATCATCTCTTTCTTTCTGAACTTGTTGCATGTTTTTAAGTTTTTCTTCAACAATTTTATTTCTCACTTTAAGTTCAGAATTTTCAGATTTGATTCTCTCATTCTCTAAAGTCTGATCTCTATAACTGATATGCAAAGCTTTAAGATAAGGTCTTAATTCAGTTATATCATCAGTATTATAAGCATAAGTAGTTAGAGGTACCTTGTTTTCAGAATCTTCAGATTCATTCTCAATAGAAGCCATGAGAGCATAGTTAACATCCTCATCTGAGTCTGAAGTATCTGCTCAGTCTTTGCCTTTTGTGAAGAGTGCTTTTCCATTTTTACCCTTCTTGCACTCAGGAGCATAGTGACCCGTCTCCTTACACTTGTAGCATTGAATCTCAGACTTGTCCTTCTTCCCAGACTTGGTATCCTTTCTCTCAAACTTTCTGAAACTTTTTCTGTCAGAATTTGAATCGTTCTTAGAAAACCTTTTGCCCTTCTTGAAGATCTTGAGAACCATCTTCTTGAAAGTCTTCACCATCAAAGTAGCCATTTGCAACATTTCCTCTTCATCATCCTCAGAATCAGATGATTCATCACAGTTTGAATCAACATCAGAGTTTGATGACTCACTTTCAGAATGTATGACTAAAGCTTTTCCCTTAGCTTTCTTCCTTGATGCTTCCTTCTTCAAGGGTTTTTCTTCAACCTTAAGAGCAACAGACTTTCTCTTCTTGCCTGATCTCCTTTTTCTCTGCTCTAATTCCAATTCATGAGTTTTGAGCAGCCCATAGATTTCATCAATCTCAGTATCAGCAAGATCATAGTTATCTCTTATGGTGGTTGTCTTCACATCCCACTTTTCAGGTAAAGCAAGAGGAAATTTGAGATTTAAGTCTTCCAGATCATACTCTTTATTAACCAATGACAAATCATTGAGCAGTTTACAGAATCTGTCAAATGTTTCTGTCATGGTTTCTTCAGATTTGTCCTCAAAGTGCTCATACTCCTGTGTGAGTATGTTCCTTCCATTCTTCTTGATAGCAGCAGTTCCTTGACATCTAACCTCAAGAGCATCCCAAATTTCTTTGGCAGTAGTGCAGTTAATCACTTTATTAGACAAAACATTGTCTTAAGCACTATGACGTAGATGCCTAACTTTTGCATCCTTAGCATTAGATGAAAGATCTTCAGGAGTCAAATCTTTCTTTTCCTTTGGAACTGTTTTAGCTTCTTGACCAGAAGTAGCAACAGATAGCTTTGTAGGTTTATGAGGACCTTCATAAATTCTGTCAAGATATTCTGGATCTGTAGCCTCCAGAAACATGATCATCTTCACCTTCCAGATTGAATACTCTGCTGGCTTGAGAATAGGAACTCTGATTGTCTCATAACGACTCAAAGTAGTAGGTTGAGCCTTCTCAGTACTTGAACCTGTTAGAGGAGGTATCTCTGCCATTGATTATAGCTATGTGTGTGTGAATCTTAAACTGTATAGAGTAACAAATTGGCTCTGAGACCAATTGTTAGGCCGAATACACAATTATAATCATGATCGTACGAGAGATTAACAATAGAATACCCGTTTAAATAATTAAAAACTGTTTGGAATTAATAACTCCTCTCTCAGTGATGTAAAATATCACAAAGAGCTGCTTCAGTTACAATGAATAATGTTTCACAATGATCGATACCCTTCTAGGGTTAACCTAACTGTATTTATAAGATATACAGCTGCTATACAATCGTTAATTGATACTCCTATAAATTAGCTATACAATTGATATCAATTACGATTGCTACACGTCTCCTTAGTCAACTCAATCTCTTTGACATCTATCCAATATTCAAAGATATTGCTTCCATAATAAATCTTCAAACACTGTTGACCAGTAGACGCTGCCTCCAGACAGAGTTTAACAAACTCTGTCGAGATTCCATCTGTCAGCGTTTAACTAAACTCTGACTGCTTCCAGCTAAACTCTGATTTATCACTGTAACACTTAAACACTGATTAATATTCACATCAATTATTTCTAACAATATATATATAGATGGTCTTGGAATATGAAACGACGAAGAGACACACCTATAGATACCAGTTATGGATGTATGCAAGGCTAGTCTATACCAATAGTCTCTCTCTTAGATTCCCAAGAAAATGTTACGATTGATCCTATTTATCATGGTAATAGAAATACGCAAGGATCAAAAGATAATTTCTAAGAAATCAATTAGCACAAATAGAACATAAGAATGCAAACACACGAAAGCCAAGAAAATATTCGTTCATGAAATGGTGAATAAGATTTGACAGCACAGTCATGACCGAAATAAAACAAATAAAAAAATATCCAGCAGATAATATAGCGAATTGTTCGCACTTATTCACGCAAGAGAACGTGGTCAACAAGTAATATATGGTAAATAGGTCGTTCCCACAGAGACTCAAATTGTTCGTTATATTCACTTATGCACCAGCTTATGATTTACACTCACTGCCAACACAATCACAATTTTGGGTTTGATTAACTAAAGATTGAATACCAACTATGACAATTACGAGAAAATAACTTAACTTTTAATTTATAATAAACAATCATGGGATTTCAATTTCATTAACCACTTCATCTAGAATCTTATGCCCCTTTAACCTAGCATGTGACAGAGTTGATTACTGATTAGATGCACTAAACTGATACACACCAACTTTCGTTGTGCGTATACCATCCTACTGATCATCCACAATTGATAGAAGTCAAGTAGTCACCAAATATGCGTAGTTACTATATGTCTATAGCAATTGAACACATACCGGTTAAAAATCAAACATCCATAAAACCACATAATCAGTGCAAGACGGTTAGAATTACACCACAAATTAATACATGTTCTTCGCATGCAAAAACCTATGCTAGCATGAATTGTTCTAAACCCTAGATCCACTTTCGCATTCACCAGGATTAAACAAACAATTACAGGTGTTCGCGACTCACCTATAACGAATAACCGTAATCATACTAGGAAATCAATACAATCAATCACACACCAAGGCATAAAAAACACTTAATTACTAAAATCCATAGAAAAATCCATTAAAATCCCATGGTAACGAATTAGCCCATAATCGACCTAATCGCCATCATGGGTTCAAGTGTAAACATGATTGAAAAGAGTTACGATAAACCAAACAAGAGTACTAAAAGAGTATACGAAAACAACCGAGCATTCAACGCAATAGGAGATTACAAATATGAAAGGAAAACTAGGAAATCCCCAAAAAGCTTGATGCTCTCCCAATGGTTCTTCTCTCTCTAAAAATCCACACTTAGAATAATACGATACCCTCTTTTTTTTGATAATTAGGGCTTTCCCCCAATAGTACATAATAAACTGGGCTTCCAAGATACAAGGCTGCACATCTCGTCCGAACTGGCCTTTCCGAACAAGCCCAACAGCAGAAAATTAATATTTCTCAGTCCGCCAGGGCACGGGCGCGCTCTATACAGGCGCGGGCGCGCCTGGACCCCCTGTCCAGCTTGTAGAAAATTCTCTCCTCTTCGCGTGGGTTGTAAGATCGTCCAATTCTGACGTCTGGAACTCCAGTTATGGCCAAAACAGTGATGCATGCGCATTGTGCTCAAATTCCTGAGTTCCCTTGCCCTGGACTTCCTGTAATCTCTACTTTTAGCTCAAAGAATACCACCAATTCTTCACCAACACCACCAATGCCACCCTACTATGAATTCTACACAAATTAGATGAAAACACATCAAACTAACACGAAACTTGAGAACTCGCAATCGTTTTAAGTACGAATGGAATGCAAATAGTGGATATAAAATCCACTTATCAAACCCCCAAACTTAAACCGTTGCTTGTCCTCAAGCAATGCAAACTCAACTCTAAAATGATGAATGAATGCAACTAAAAGTTAAATGTCATGATAATGCAAAAATGTCCTAATGCAATGATCCCACACAAATTACCGAAACCAACTCAACACGCAAACGCCTCAAGGAATGCAACAACTCCAAACAGAGCTCGACTAAGTCCCCGTATACGAACAATACATGCCCGGAAACGTGGTGTGTGCAATTCTCACTAGATATACTCTTGAAACTAGATAAAAGGCATAACCAATTCTTCGCCAAGACAATCACATGCTTATAAACAGAATGAACTTTAGACACTCCATGACTCAAAGACACCGCCATCAACATTTAAAGTATACAACGATTCCTGCTTAACTACACAAAACACCACAAAACACAAAACACCCATGCTTATTGACCGTGCAATGGGTGAGACCCCTAAAGGCTTATACAATAGCACCATTGTAGCGAGCGTTAGGTTAGTGGATCCCAGACCGGAAAAGTCTTAGGTCACTAGGCATAAAATCCTCTAGAACTTACTTGCTCGAGTACTAAAGAGCCCACCCTAGTCAATTAGCATACACACACTCTCACAAACGCTCATTTTTTTATAATTACAACTCTTTTTTTCTTTTTCTTCCTTTTTTTTCTTTCGACTCTTTTTTCTTGCCTTTTCTTTTTTTTTATTCACACATGGGTGCACTATCTCAGACCCCTAGACTACTCATATTAAATATGAGCGGCTACTAGCCATTTGACGCCTAGCCATTATTACACTACTACACAACACGACACTCAGCATGAAATCCCTGCTTTCCCCCAAACTTATACTTAAGTGCTCCTACGCCATCAAGGGAATAACGAAAATTCTAGATATAAATAGGTGATTAAATCCCAACAGCCAAACCAGGTATGACTCGATCTAGTCCAAGAAAACAGTGAGACCGTGAAAAGATTGTGTTCCCGACACACGCAAGTCAATTTCATAAATACTTAAATCAACCCTCTATTTATTGTCATCACACTCAAATTAACGTCGACCTATTGAGCCAGAAACAGACACTCATATGGAATCATGTGATATGCATGAACAAAATGATATGAATAATCCTAAATAAATCTATATGGCATGGCATCCTAAATGCAACTAAATGGCATGGCAAAACTAAATGCAAAATTAATAATATGAACTATCATGAATATGCAGCTATATGCAATGCAATGACTCTTGATACCCTAAAATCACCCCCAAACTTATTAATTTCAATGTCCTCATTGAAGGTAAATTTAAAGGGTACAAGAGATACTCCCCTAGTCGTCGGCATCTCCGCCCTCCTCGGGTGGTGTGTCTGGTGGTGGATAGACGTGGAGGCTCCAACACAACTATTGTTTTATTAGAATGCAAGAAATCATGGGTTGCCTCCCACGAAGCGCCTTTCTTTAACGTCTTTAGCTAGACTTGGCCACGAGTTTCCTCTTGAAAAATTTCTGCACCGCATCTCTAAAAGGCCATTTAATGATCTTCTCCGGAGCAACGTCATTGTCAACAAGCTTCAACCTCCTTCGCTCTTCCAAAGTGCCCGTGACATTGTTCCCACACCATATTTGAATAACCAACGAATAGATGATATCCTGATTATCTGAAATCATCCATCCACTACCTGTGTGCTTTTGTAAAACCGCCAAACGTACTTCTTCCTTATCAGGCGGTAAATCTGCTGAGATAATAGTGGATAAGGTTGGAGATGTCAACCTTCTCTGCTTCTCAACAAAACCAATCGCATTGTCCACTAACAAATTTTGCACATCTGCAGAGCGCATACTGTCACGAAAATTTGAAATAACCCTTTCAAAATTCTTGTTTGGAGGTAATTCTGCTTAGATGATGATAGAAGATGATACAAATGAGCTCGAATCAAACTCCTGAGATTGAGAGGATATCAACTGCAGTTCCAAGTCAGGTGGTTCTTTGATAGAGGCTTTTGGAGGTTTGCCTTCTGCAGATAGCACTTCTAGTGACTCGAAACAATGCATCATTCCAACACTTTGTGAATTATCTTCTAACAATGTTAGATGCTCGTCTTCATTATTCTCAGGTCCCAATTCTAGAAACATAGGCTGCTCCAGTGGATCTTCATACAAATTATCCTCTAATTTATCATAAACCAGAACATCCTCCATTGATATTGTTGAAGATTCTTCCACACATCCTTCATGTTCAGAATTTAATTGAGACACCTCAACAAGTTCATGGCTCTCAACTAACACAATTTCAAAATTCTTCTTCTCAACATCTTCAACATTTTTAGATTGCAAAGGATGTGGTTGCGGCTGAATATTCAGAACTGCATTTTCTAACCTTTCTTCCTTATCAGCTTCATGTTCTGCTTCTTTCTCATCTTCGCCCTCAGACTCTCCTTTCTGAACATCGATCAAGGTCTCACCCGTGGCTAAGAATGGCCCGTCAAGATTGATAGGCATGTTCTTGTCCTCATGCTCTGCCTCTAGGTCTCCCGTGTCACTTGGAAGGGCTCCCTGAAGACTGTTTAGCAAGGTTGCCATTTGACCAATCTGGTTTCCTATCGTCTGGAGAGACACTGCGTTGCTTTTAATCATCAATTTCAATTCTTCTAATTCCGCTTCTTCATTCGATTGTTGGCCATAATCCGTATGAAATTTTTGTTGTTGAAATCGAGTGGGTTGAAAGTGTTGTTTCAGTGGGGTGTACTGATGCTGAAAATGCCCCTGTTGCTGCTGAATTTCCCATGGATTGTATGGCTCAGCTCCAAACTGCTGATTTTGGAGTGGGTAGGATGGATATTGGGATTGCTCCATACCACTCTGATTGTAGTCCCAGCTGAAATTCGGCCGGTTTCTGTTATACTCACATTGATGAGTGTAATGTCCACCTGCACATAGCTCACACACAATTACGAAGTCCTGCTCCCAATAATCCATCAAATAAAGAAAAAAAAAACAGTTCAAGTCAGTAATCTATAACGACCACTGATGACAAGCACTTAAACTACAAATAACACCGAAGTCCCCGCGGCGCCAAAAACTTGTTCGCACTTATTCACGCAAGAGAACGTGATCAACAAGTAATATATGGTAAATAGGTCGTTCCCACATAGACTCAAATTGTTCGTTATATTCACTTATACACCAGCTTATGATTTACACTCACTGCCAAGACAATCACAATTTTGGTTTTGATTAACTAAAGATTGAATACCAACTATGACAATTACGAGAAAATAACTTAACTTTTAATTTATAATAAACAAACATGGGATTTCAATTTCATTAACCACTTCATCTAGAATCTTATGCCCCTTTAACCTAGCATGTGACAGAGTTGATTACTGATTAGATGCACTAAACTGATACACACCAACTTTCGTTGTGCGTATACCATCCTACTGATCATCCACAATTGATAGAAGTCAAGTAGTCACCAAATATGCGTAGTTCCTATATGTCTATAGCAATTGAACACATACCGGTTAAAAATCAAGCACCCATAAAACCACATAATCAGTGCAAGACGGTTAGAATTACACCACAAATTAATACATGTTCTTCGCATGCAAAAACCTATGCTAGCATGAATTGTTCTAAACCCTAGATCCACTTTCGCATTCACCAGGATTAAACAAACAATTACAGGTGTTCGCGACTCACCTATAACGAATAAGCATAATCATACTAGGAAATCAATACAATCAATCACACACCAAGGCATAAAAAACACTTAATTACTAGAATCCATAGAAAAATCCATTAAAATCCCATGATAACAAATTAGCCCATAATCGACCTAATCGCCATCATGGGTTCAAGTGTAAACATGATTGAAAAGAGTTACGATAAACCAAACAAGTGTACTAAAAGAGTATACGAAAACAACCGAGCATTCAACGCAATAGGAGATTACAAATATGAAAGGAAAACTAGGAAATCCCCAAAAAGCTTGATGCTCTCCCAATGGTTCTTCTCTCTCTAAAAATCCACAATTAGAATAATACGATACCCTCTTTTTTTTTGATAATTAGGGCTTTCCCCCAATAGTACATAATAAACTGGGCTTCCAAGACACAAGGCTGCACATCTCGTCCGAACCGGCCCTTACGAACAAGCCCAACAGCAGAAAATTAATATTTCTCAGTCCGCCAGGGCGCGGGCGCGCTCTATACAGGCGTCGGCGCACCTGGACCCCCTGTCCAGCTTGTAGAAAATTCTCTCCTCTTCTCGTGGGCTGTAAGATCGCCCAATTCTGACGTCTGGAACTCCAGTTATGGCCAAAACAGTGATGCATGCGCATTGTGCTCAAATTCTTGAGTTCCCTTGCCCTGGACTTCGTGTAATCTCTACTTTAAGCTCATAGAATACCACCAATTCTTCACCAACACCACCAATGCCACCCTACTATGAATCCTACACAAATTAGATGAAAACACATCAAACTAACACGAAACTTGAGAACTCGCAATCGTTTTAAGTACGAATGGAATGCAAATAGTGGATATAAAATCCACTTATCACGAATCCTCGAGAAGCGAGTTTCCCGTTGACATGTATTATTGGACTTAATACATGCAAAAGAAAACTTATTATCCTTCGAATAAAATAAAAACCCAGAAATTTATTCGAGTATCAACGGATATTGACACATCCGTTGATAGGAAAATTTTGACTTGGACAAAATTTTATGTCTTTCCTTATAAAAGGAACCTCAAAGTGGTTTATGGCTGCTTAATCAACCATGCAAATAACTTAGATAAATCAGGAGAAATTTAGCATACCTAGCTCACTTACCAACCCTGTGAATGTTGATTCATCAAGTGGCTTATTAAAGATATCTGCAAGTTGCTTCTCACTTGGAACAAAATGAAGTTCCACAGTGCCCTCCATCACATGTTCTCTGATGAAGTAATATCTGATGTCTATGTGCTTGGTCCTGGAATGTTGCACTGGGTTCTCAGATATGGCAATTGCACTGGTGTTGTCACAAAAAATTGGAATTTTATCAATTCTTAACCCATAGTCAAGAAGTTGATTTTTTCATCCACAAAATTTGTGCACAATAGCTACCAGCTGCAATATACTCAGCTTCTGCATTAGAAGTGGAAACTAAATTCTGCTTCTTGCTAAACCATGATACCAGCTTATTCCCTAAGAATTGACAAGTGCCTGTGGTACTTTTTCTGTCAATTTTGCAACCTGCATAGTCTGTATCTGAATAGCCAGTTAGATTAAAACCCGATTCTCTAGGGCACCAAATGCCAAGGTTTAGTGTCCCTTTGAGATATCTGAAAATCCTTTTAATAGCTATTAAATGAGATTCCTTGGGATCAGCTTGGATCTAGCACATAACCAGGTAGAGAACATAATATCAGGTCTACTTGCTGTTAAATATAGAAGTGAGCCAACCATGCCTCTATAACTTGAAATGTTCACTTTCTTCTCCTTAGTATTCAACTCAAGCTTAGTGGCAGTGGCCATGGGTGTTTTTGCAGTGGCACAATCTAGTAGATTAAACCTTTTCAAAAGATCATAAACATACTTAGATTAGCTAATAAAAA
The DNA here is from genome assembly GCA_036435485.1 of Saposhnikovia divaricata. Lineage (NCBI taxonomy): Eukaryota > Viridiplantae > Streptophyta > Magnoliopsida > Apiales > Apiaceae > Saposhnikovia > Saposhnikovia divaricata. The sequence goes on along the minus strand of CM071594.1, from coordinate 126,318,542 downwards.
TACCATCACTAACTTGCTTTACTTGTAAACCAAGAAAATAAGTTTGTTCACCCATCATGCTCATTTCATATTTACTTTGCATAAGTTTGGCAAACCTTTTGCAAAGCTTTTCATCAGTAGACCCAAAAATTATATCATCTACACAAATTTGAACAAGTATCATAGAGCCATTGACATTTCTATGAAAGAGAGTTTTATCAACAGTACCTCGAGTGAAGTGATTCTCTATAAGGAACTGTGAGAGAGTGTCATACCAGGCTTTTGGTGCTTGCTTCAAGCCATAGAGTACTTTGAAAAGAAAATAGACATATTCTGGAAAATCTTGATCTTCAAAACCAGGAGGTTGACTCACGCATACCTCCTCTCCCAAAATACCATTAAGGAAAGCACTCTTGACATCCATCTGATAGACTTTGAAATTGGCATGGGCTGCATAGGCTAGGAAGATTCTGATTGCTTCCAACCTTGCTACAAGTGCAAAGGTCTCATCAAAATCAATTCATTCTTCTTGGCAGTAGCCTTTTGCAACCAATCTAGATTTGTTCTTTGTTACTATGCCATTCTCATCCATCTTGTTCTTGAATACCCACTTAGTGTCAATCACTGATTTGTCCTTTTGTTTGGGTACAAGCTTCCACACTTCATTTCTCTCAAACTGGTTTAGCTCTTCCGGAGTAGCTATTACCCAGTTTGGATCTAGGAGGGCATTCTCAATCTTCTTAGGTTCTTCTTTAGATAGAAAACTGCTATATAAGCATTCTTCTTGAGTTTCCCTTCTACTTTGGACTCTGGCATTTGAATCACCAATTATGAGTTCAAATGGGTGATTTCTAGTCAATTTTCTCTGTGGCAGATTTAGTCTGGATGATGAAGCTTCATTCTCCCTTTGTTGATTATTCTGATTAGTTGTTGAGTGATAACTCTGAGACTCTCCCCCTGAGTGTGTGGCTCTTGAGGATGGAGTTCTAGCAGAGTGATCAATGGATATATCTCTGTGACTGTGAACAGGTACTTCAGAATAATTATCAATAGATGGAGCTTCCTCAGCATCAATAAATGATGTCCCATGCTCTTCACCTTGAGCATGCTGCATTCTAACACCAGTTGACACTGCTTCTTCATCATCTTCACTACCTTCACCACTCATCTCATTCTCAAATGAGAGATCTTCATGGAAACCTTCATCTACTAACCCTTGGATTTTCATATCATCGAAGACAATATGTATGGATTCCATAACAATGTTAAGTCTTAGGTTGTAGATCCTATATGATTTCCCTGTTGATTACCCAACAAAAATAGCTTCATCTGCCTTTGTGTCAAACTTTCCAATGTTCTCACCTTGGTTTCTCAAGACAAAACATTTGCAACCAAAGACATGTAAGAAGTTAATTATTGGCTTCTTTCCCTTGAATAGTTGGTATGAAGTCGGTCCTCTTGCTTGATTGACCAAAGAGATATTCTGAGTGTAGCAAGCAGTATTAACAGCTTCAGCCCAGAAGTATGTTGGTAACTTTGATTCTTCAAGCATGGTCCTTGCAGCTTCAATGAGAGTCCTGTTTTTCCTTTCTACTACACCATTTTGTTGAGGAGTCCTTGGTGCAGAGAATTCTTGGATAATTCCCTGTTCTTCACAAAACTCTCTCATCACACGATTTTTGAATTCAGCTCCATTGTCACTTCTCATCCTTCTGACCTTGAAAGAAGGATTGTTGTTGACTGTTCTGATGTTTTTGATGATGATTTCTCCTGCCTCATCCTTGGAGTCCAGAAAGAATGTCCATGTGTATTTAGAGAAGTCATCCACAATCACTAGACAGTATTTCTTCTTAGAGATTGACAATACATTGACTGTAAGAACCCAGATTTTTGGTAGTAATTAAAACTTTTGTTATGTAATGGAGTATAAGTGTAATAGTGGTTCTAGTGAATGAATATTTTATGAATGTGGATTCAAATGTTTATATGCCATGAACAATTAAAACTAGATAGTATCTCTTCTTAGAGATTGACAATACATTGACTGTAAGAACCCAGATTTTTGGTAGTAATTAAAACTTTTGTTATGTAATGGAGTATAAGTGTAATAGTGGTTCTAGTGAATGAATATTTTATGAATGTGGATTCAAATGTTTATATGCCATGAACAATGCAATTGGTTGACAACCTCGATAAGAATAATCTATCTCCTGGATAAGTAAGATATGGTAAATTCCAAAGAGGAAGGTTATTCTCATGTCATCCAAATCGATATCTGGTAGCTCATGTGTTAGGAATAATTCATAAGTTGTGATGTTGAGAATAGAATTTTGCTTATACTTCTTGTAAATCCAGATCTTATAAAGGATTTAGCACTTTTTATAGGATATATGCATTAGACAGTAATCTGTAGAGTTTAGTCAGAAACAGCAGTGCATCAAGGACTACATGTCAGGAACTGAGATCAAATCCTGATATGCCAAGTCAAATACTGATGGATGTCGAATCCTGATGCGAGGTGGAATCCTGATATCAGTCGTGTTACTGATGATGTCATTATGGATGCTACAGAAACTGGCAAGTGCTATAAAATAGGATCTTTGTTTGGAGAACAAGCAAGAAGATATTGTGAAGGAAACGAATTCTCTATTGATGGAAACTATCAACTGGGCGACAGAAGATTGTCATAGATAGATTATAATTCTGTTATTAGTTGATTGGTAGCATTATAAATACTCCCTCTATATCATTGTAAAAGAGTGGATTGTAGATTTTTGAGTGCATATCGTGTGAAGCTCTGTATAAGGTTTGTATTCGAGAGTTCGAAACAAACAGAGAGAGATTTGTATTGTCAGTAGCTGCTAAAGGTATTGTACACCTTTGGTAGAGTTTGTATTTGATTTATTGAATACAAACAAAGTTTGATTCATTCGTTTGTTCTTGTTCATCTAATCAAGCAAAAATCAAACATGATTATATAACTTGTATTCAACCCCCCTTCTACAAGTTATTCGAGTTAACAATTGGTATCAGAGCAGGTTGATTTCAAATAATCATAAAGATCTGCAATCATATCTGATTACAAGGATGGTAATACTAAGATCCCTATGCTCAAGAGAAACGAATATACTCTATGGGAAGTGAAGATGTTGCATCACCTGGAAGCAACAGATTCTGATTATCTTGACAGAATCAGAGATGGGCCTTTTGTTCCAACAAAGCAACTGTCGAAGGAAAAGTTGTTCCAGAACATACAGCAGAGAAGCCTAAATCTGAATGGACAATTATGGAAAAGGAGAACGTTCTTAAGGATGCTAAAGTGAGAAACATACTATTCAACAGTCTAGATTCTGTTCTCACTAACTATGTTCTCTCTTGTAAAACTGTTAAGTAGATATGGGACAATCTAAAGGTTCACTGTGAAAGAACAAAACCTGTCAGGAAGAATATGAGGACACTTCTCATACAACAGTATGAGTACTTTGAATCCAAGTCTGGTGAGTCACTTACTGATACCTTTGATAGGTTTACTAAACTCATCAATGAGATGGCCATGCATGGTAAATATTATGACTTGGACGATATGAATACTAAGTTCATGAAAGCTCTTCCCGATTTCTACAATGAGAAGATATCTGCAATTGAGGAAGCTAATGATCTGGATGAAATATCATTAGAAGTAGTTTATGGAAAATTGAGAGCTTATGAACTTGACAGGCACCAGAAAAAGAGCAGGAGTGAAGGAAAGATGAAAATTGTTGCACTCACTGCTCAATCTGAATAAAAGAAGCTTCTAGAAGAAAAGTCTGAATCTACTGAAAGAGACTTGAGGAAGAAGAAGAGCAAAGAAAGTTATGAGTCAGAGACTGCAAATATAGACTCTGAAGATAATGATTCTGAATCAGAGATGCAAGAACTCTTTGCTATGTTTGCTAAAGCTTTCAAGAAAGGAAGATTCAACAGAAGAAGATTTAGCAAAGGATCTTTTCAAAAGAAAGAGGAGAAGAAGAGTGATAAAGGCAAGAGTACAATTATCAAGCTTGATACGGCCAAGATCAAGTGCTTTAACTGCAGTGACCTTGGACACTTTGCTAGTAAGTGCAAGAAGCCTAGGAATTTAGGGAAGGGTAATGCACTCATGGTCACACAGAAGGATTGGGCAGATTCCAGTGATTCTGAAGATGAATTGGAATATGACAACATTGCATTGATGGCAAGTTCGTCAGACAAGCTTAGATCTCCAAAGAAAACTTCTTCATCTTCTGTTAAGGTATCACTTCACTCTCTTGATTCATTTGATAGCTTAGATTCTGATGATATTAGATCGATTCATGTTGAGTTTAAGAATCTTATGACTAATTTCAAAATTCTTGCAAGTGAAAAAGATGAACTTAACGCTAAGAATGATGAATTAGTTAGTAGAAATAATTTTCTTGAATCTGAGTTAATTCAAATGGAAGAATATAGATTAAGTTCTGATAAAGCTAAGCATGATTATGGTGTTATCCTTGAGGCTTATGACTATGTCAGAAAAGAACTAGAGGAAGAGAGAAATATGATAAAAACCATTAACACTTCTGGTAAAAATACTCAAGAAATCATTGACAATCAAATTCTTGGTAAAGTCTATGGCTTAGGCTTTGGAAAGAATAAAAGTGAAAATTCTGTAGCTATTGTCTTGGATGATTGGAAAGAAGAAGCTAGCACATCCAAATCTGAAGGTAAGAAGATAGTTTCTGAACCTAAACATGTTAAATTTGTTGATTCTAAAGGTATCCTAGTTGTACACAAAAGAATTAACAATAGCAATGCAGATGAGAGAGTGTTAGAAAAACCTAAGAATGTAAACATAGGCTTTCTGTCTAAGTCTTAGTTGAAACAGAGACTAGAAGATATTTTAGAGTCTGGCAAGATCAGAAGAAATAGGAATGGAAAAGAAGGTATTAACAAAGAGAATGATTACAAGAATGTACCTGATGCACCTAGGAAGAAATGCTATAAATATGGAAATCATAATCATTTGGCCCTAGACTGCAATCAAAAACCTTCTTGGAAAACTGAGTCCAGATTCCCCAAGACTCAGAAAATTCAATACCAACCACAAGAACCCTGTTATCGTTGTGGTAGTTTACTTCATTCCATTTATATGTGTAAGGAATATCATGAACTGTATTATGAATATTATTCTTTGAAATCTGAAACTCCTAGTCACAAACAGTTTGTGAAATCAAAGTCTAAGGTTGACTCTGTAACAGGTAAATCAAAAACAAAATCTTCAAAGCCTGTTGGTTCAAAAGTTAGTAAGAAAGGATCCAATCAAAGTTTGGTCCTAAAAAATTCTAACTAGCTACTTTTTGTTTGCAGGACACTGGAAAGAAGCATTCAATTATCTTGAACAGTGGATGCTCTGGATATATGACTGGAAAGAAGTCCATGCTTACAAAGTTTGAGAGGAAAGCTGGCCCAATAATATCCTTTGGAGATGGCAACAAAGGAGAAACTCTGGGATATGGTTCAATTATTTTGGGGAATGTCATCATAGAAAACGTAGCACTGGTTGAAGGCTTGAAACACACACTTTTAAGCATAAGTCAACTGGGTGATAAGGGTTACCAATCAATATTTGACAGTGAAGGATGCAAAATCCTGAATATGAAGAATGGAGACATTGTTCTGACTGGTCAGAGACATGGTAACATATATGAAGCCAGCTTGAGTGACTCATCTAAAGGAACTGTCAGATGTCTTTACAGCAAGGCATCAAATGATGAAAGCTGGAACTGGCACAAGAAGCTCTCACATCTAAATTTCAAGAAGCTTAATCAACTTGTTAAGCACCATCTGGTGAGAGGCCTACCTCAGGCAAATTATGTGCAAGATGGACTTTATGATGCTTGTCAGCTTGGAAAACAAAGAAGAACCACTTTCAAGAGCAAGACAGAAAATTCAATTACTGAACCATTTCACATGCTGTATCTTGATTTATTTGGTCCAGTAAACATTATGTCTATCAATAAGAAAAGATATGCTCTAGTTATAGTGGATGATTACACAAGGTTCATATGGGTATTCTTTCTACATAAAAAGGACGAAGCTCCTCAGCAAATCATTGAACTTGTCAAGAATATTCAAAATAGCTCTGAGTACAAGGTCAAAGTGCTCAGAAGTGACAATGGTACATAATTTAAGAATTCTATAATGGAGGAGTATTGTGCAGACAATGGAATTACTCAACAGTTTTCTGTACCTGGAACACCTCAGCAGAATAGTATAGTAGAAAGAAAGAACAGAACTCTCATAGAGGCAGCAAGAAACATGCTTGCAGATGCAAAGCTTCCAACCTATTTCTAGGCAGAAGCTATTAACACTGCATGTTTTACTCAAAATTGTACCTTGGTAAATGGCCATGGGAAGACTCCCTATGAGATGAGCAAAGGAAAGAAGCCAAGTGTGAAATACTTTCACATCTTTGGATGCAAATGCTATGTCCTGAAAGTTCATCCAGAATAACTTTGAAAATTTGAAGCCAAATCGGATGAAGGAATCTTTCTAGGATATTCAGCATCAAAGGCCTTCAAAGTATACAATCTCAGAACTCACATTGTTATGGAATCAATTCACGTTGTATTTGATGATAAGAATTTCGGAATTTTGCAAACTGATGAAAGCCATGACAATATGGAATTTGAAAATCTTAAGTATTCTGAGATTCTCTCCAGTGATGATGAAGGTTCTCCAGAGGAAATCTCTATTGCTTCTCAAAGGAATGCTACTGTTGAGGGGGAGCAATTCAATTAAGGAGAACATAGTACTGGTCAGGATCAGACTAGTCTTTCAGAGTCTACTTCATCAGGAACTGATCCTTCAGAGTCTAATGAAGGAAGATCAGAAACTAGCAGCAGTACTGAATCCACTGATTCTACTGATCAAGGGGGAGCTTTTGAAGGCAGAGAAAGTTCTTCTACAAGAGATACCACTAACTTAGGGGGAGAGTCTAGCAGAAGCAATCTACCACCTGTTAGAAAATGGACAAGGGATCATACTGAAGATTTGATTATTTGTGATCCAAATAGTGGTGTTCGAACTAGAAGATCAATTCAAAATGAATGCTTGTATAGTTTTTTTCTCTCAAAGAATGAACCTAAGAAGGTTGAAGAAGCCTTACAGGATCCTGATTGGGTAACAGCAATGCAGGAAGAATTGAATGAGTTTGAGAGGAACAAAGTCTGGAAACTGGTACCAAGACCTAAAGATAGATATGTTGTTGGTGCAAGATGGTTTTTCAGAAACAAGCTAGATGAATCTGGTATGATTGTAAGAAAAAAAGCAAGACTGGTGGCCAAGGGTTATTCTCAGGAAGAAGGAATTGATTATGATGAAACCTTTGCACCTGTAGCAAGATTGGAAGCAATCAGAATGTTTCTTGCATTTGCAGCTTATTAAAAATTCAAGGTATACCAGATGGATGTAAAGAGTGCTTTTCTAAATGGCAAAATTGATGAGGAAGTCTACGTGGAGCAACCACCTGGTTTTGTTGATCCAAAGTTTCCAAATCATGTCTATAAACTTGACAAGGCAATCTATGGACAAAAGCAGGAACCAAGAGCATGGTATGAAACTTTGTCTAAATTTCTTCTTGAAAATGGATTCACAAGAGGTACAATTGACAAAACTCTATTCTTTAGGAAGATAAAAGGTGATTTGCTTTTAGTTCAAGTTTATGTTGATGATATTATATTTGGTTCTACTAATGAAAAGTTATGTGCTTAGTTTAGCAAGCTTATGCAGTCTAAGTATCAGATGAGCATGATGGGTGACTTAAATTACTTTTTAGGCTTGCAGGTCAAACAAACTGAGGCTGGTATTTTCATTAATCAGTCAAAGTATATCAAAGATCTTTTAAAAAGTTTTGACTTTCATGATTGTGCAATTGCAAAGACACCCATGGCAACAGCCACTAAGCTAGACTCTGATTCTAAGGGAAAGAGTGTTGATAACACTAGCTATAGAGGCATGATAGGTTCACTATTATATTTAACTGCAAGTAGACCAGATATAATGTTCTCTACCTGTTTATGTGCTAGATTCCAAAGTGATCCTAAGGAATCTCATTTAATTGCTGTGAAGAGAATTTTTAGATATCTCAAGGGTACTCCAAATCTTGGTTTGTGGTATCCAAGAGAATCTGATTTCTCCCTAATGGGCTATTCAAACTCTGATTATGTAGGGTGTAAAATAGATAGGAAAAGCACTACAGGTACATGTCAATACTTGGGAAACAGATTGATTTCTTGGGCTAGCAAGAAGCAACAATCAGTTTCAACCTCAACTGCACAAGCTGAATACATTGCAGCAGGCAGTTGTTGTGCTCAACTCCTTTGGATAAGAAATCAGTTGATGGATTATGGTATGACACTTAGTAATATTCCTATGTTTTGTGATAATACTAGTGCTATCAAAATTGTAGAAAATCTAGTTCAACACTCAAGGACTAAGCACATTGATATCAAGTATCATTTTATTAGAGAACATATTGAAAATGGTATTGTGGAACTTCATTTTGTTCCTACTGACAAACAGCTTGGAGATATTCTAACTAAACCACTTGATGAGGCTACATTCATTAGATTGGTTAGTGAGTTAGGAATGTTAAACTTTTAGATCTTTAACATCTGCACAAGTAGCAAGGTATGTTGTTTCAGCTTATAGACTTGATATCTTTGTCAGGATCTATACTTGACTGTTAAATGCTTAAGCTGTAACATCTTACTTTGATCAATTTCAGTATGATAGACTTATTAATAAACATCAGGATCAGGATTGCTATCAGGATGCTGACGTCATCAGTATTGACATCAGGATTGTATCATCAGTATCAGGATTGTGAAATTTGTGTGTCTTACTATTTCAAATCCTGAAAATCATTCTATACAGTGATTCAATTCTGAGTTCTGTTAAGTCTATGTTAGCAAGTTTTACCACATGCAAACTAATAATTTATATCATTATTCAGATCAGTCAATAAACAACAATAGACAAGTAGATAATAAGAAAACTTGTATTTTCATTAATCAAAAGCACATACATGGAAATGAAATACAATTCTTCTTTTTGTCTAACTTCTACTGATAATCCTATTCTTGTCTAAAGTTGTTGCTGCTTTAATCTTCAACGATCGACTTCAGGAAAAGGAGCATCTCAAGATTAGATTCCTTGTCTGGGCGACTTGAATGAGAGCAGCTGACTCATCTTCATGCTTATTAAAGAAAATGAATAGCATCTCTATCAAGATCAACCTCAGACTCTTCACCAAATTCTTCATCCTAAAGGTGTGAAGAGATTAGAGGAGGATTTTGTCCGACTGGTAGATGTTTTAGAGGAGATTCTTGGAAATCATCTGGATTAAGATCAACCATATCTAACTCGATGAGAAAAGTCATCTCTTCTAAGAGATTGTTCACTTGCTCCTGATCATCAAGAGTAAAGAGCTTCTCAGTGGTAATGAACCAAAAGCTAGGGTTCATATGAAGATTTGGGTTGAAAGTCATCGTAAAGAGAAAAGAATGAAAAGGTTTTGGAGTATGGCATAAGGCGTTAGTTTCTTTTATAGAAAGACGTGGGAAGCTGAACAGTCGTTTGGGGGTTATCAATGCAATCAGTCATAATTATGTGTGACTGTATTTATTATATTTTCAAGAAATGTTGAACGTAACTAACCAGTTGATTTTGTTCAGATTTAATTTATTTCTTTTACAGGTAAAAGAAAATGCCACGTGGAAACTCCATTTAGTCTCTGGAATCAGGATGATATTGATCAAGAATACAAGTGTGTTCACATCAGGATTAGTAATTCTTTCTATTCAGAAATCACATTGAATCTTGTGATTATCTTGGTAAGAAGATCACATCAGAAGAAGAAGCTGATCAGTATTGACTTTTATCTTGATTTTACCTTGATTTATTTACTTGAAATCAATTTTGGATTTTTATTTTTTAAAATAAAATCGTGGGTAACTGCATTTTTCAGGGACTGACACCTGTCATCCTACGTGTCAATGTGGGATAATGGGTCTGAAGGATTTTTGAAATATAATTATTTTGAAACTCTAATCGTGTAATTGCTTTCTCTAATTTCATTTTCTAAAGCAAAAAAAACTCTTGAGTTCTCAGAATCACTAATCAATTTCAAAGCTTTCTTAAGTTCTTTTCAGATCAAAATGGTAACTCAAAGAAGACTACCCAAATCAGTAGCTTTCAAGTTTGGTGACTTTGATTTTATGATGAACAATCATGTTGCAGCTATCACCAACAAGGAATGGGTGTTAAGTTATTTTCACCCAATTATGGACTTTAACCATTAAGTTATGCCTTGACAGCATCTCCACAAATTAATCAAGTAGTTGTTCCACAGGCTTGGGAGAATGCTGAGGTAATTGATTCTACTCAGAGTCAATCAGGTAAGATTGTTCTACACTTAGGACAAGACTCATTTGATATTACTGAATCTGTTGTTAATTCAGTACTTCACTTACCTGTTAGTTCAAATTTTGAGAATGTACCATCCGATGATAATGTTAGAACTATGTTATCTGCATTAGGTTATAATGGACCTCTAGATAACATGAGCTAGTTAAATAGATCCTTTCTTAGGAAAGAATGGTCTTTCTTCTTTGACCAAATTGCTAAATGTTTTACTGGTAAATCTAGTTCTTTTTAACAAATTACTGCTGTTACATCTTACATTGCATATGGCTTTCTTTATAACAGAGTAATTAATTTTGGTCATATCAGATGTGTATTAAACTTGGGTCAAGAGATCATGACAGGAATATGGTTTATTATCATAGATTCGTGCAACTATTTATTAAACATTTCATTCCTAATGTTGAAGCTAGATTTGGTAGAGAATATTGTGTTTCTTCTTATGTACAGCAAAAGAGAATTTTTTCTGACATTACAAAGAATGACAGTGAAAAGAATCTAGATGAAATACCTGCATTACACTATCCAAATCATGTTCAGGTACTTCTAAGAACTCATCCTCCTACTATCTACAATTCTTCTTTCTTTGGTGGTGAAATGACTCAAGAATCTCAATTGGAGGAGAACCCCCCTGTGTCTACCCAAGTAGCCAAAAACATTACAGTCACTGAAACAATTCAAGAACCAAATTTTGATCCACAGCCTATTGTTTCAAAGAAGCCAACCTCTGGTGTTTCTCAGACATCAGTTATAAAGAAGAGGAAATTTGTTGTTTATAGTAGTAGTTCTAGTGAAGATGATGATAATATATCTTTTGCTGAGAGAGCAGAATTGAAGGCTGCAATTCAACTTTTTAAGCTAGGACAAAGAGATAGAACACATAGTCACAGCCAGGCTGTAGTCTCCCAAAAGGCTGTAGTTCTTAAAAAGGGAAAACAGTTACTGGATAATGTCTCTCAAAAGACTGTGTCTATTGAAAAAGGTTCTCATCCCAAGATCACTTCTGTGTCTACACCTCTTGAGTCTTCTCAAGATAAATCTGTTGCTCACTATACTAGGAGAACAAGGAGAAAGATTCATTTGTCACCTACACACACAGTGTCTAGTCTAACTAACATTATGCAGGTCTCTACAAATAAGGCTATATCCACGTCAGTATCTGACAAGAGAGATCTGGATCTTGATTCTTCATGGGAAACTACATTAACATACAGACTGGCTATGGAACTTATTTCTCTAAAAGTGAAGCTTTCCATGCCTGTTCTAGATTTTCTGATTGAAAGAGTTCCCAAACTTTCATTTCCTGGAGAATATGAACTGTTACATCAAAGACTTGATTTAATGAAGATGTATTTCTATGTATCAGTCAGAAAGGAATTGCACAAGAAATTTGGACTTCCTAAGCATGTTGCACTCCAATCACTTCATGCATATTTATTTGACAAGAATGTCATTGTTGAAGATGCTTCAGCTCAAGGTGAACAAAAGTAGGTAGTTGATAGAGGGAAGTAGTCAACAGAAGATACTATTGCACCAGTGGTGAATAGTAGGATAGATCATATCACAGTCACTGCAACACAAGAACCATCTAGTCGGAGGTTGAATGACTCAGGGACTGTGATTGATGATGCTGAAAGGTCTTCTGTGATGACTGAAAATGCAAGTGAGAAACCCTATGATATGGGAGGAATGACTTTGATTGATTTTTCTGACTTAAAGACGGTGACATACTAGCTATGGTGTCTAATGAAGTATTATTGAAGACGTCAGAGTCTAGTGTAGATCCTGAAAGTGGTATACTGGAGCCTGTAGTCTTTGGAAAGAAAGTAGATGTTTGTAAGGGTTCAGAGACTATAGCAGCTCACTGCTTAGAGAAAACCTCAATGTAAGAACCCAAATTTTGGGTAGAATTAAAACTTTTATTAATTTAATGATGTAAGAATGAATAGTGGCTACGGCTACAATGTAATAGTTGATATTTTAAAAGAATGAATGGAATTCGACTTTATTATTTCTATGTCTTGAAGAATGCTAAAGGGTGACAACATAGGTAAGAATAATCTATCTCCTAAGGGAATAAGATATGGCAATTCCAAGCAGAAGAATATTATCATGTCATCCAGATCGATAGCGATTAATCCAGTGGTTCCGTAAAAAGGTTAAGGAACGATCGAAAGAGAATACGGACAATTGTACAACCCTAGATTAATAAGTAAAGAATAAGGATGAATAGTGATTTTGGTGTAATTGAGAATATTATTAGACGACACTATATAGAAGTATTCGGAACGAATTTCCGAGTTCGTATTAGTGATCCAGGGGGAAAATAAGTGTATGTAAACGACATCGGATTCAGAAAAATAGCACTTTTATTTTCTCCGAGATTTCCCTGGACACTGCAAGACTTGAGGATTTATTTAAGGGATTTAAGGAATTTAAATTCGAGAAGTATTAAGAAAGATGGAGAATGGTATTATAATTGTTAAGAAGGTTTTCGGTAAAACCCTAACTAGAAACCTTTGAGATATTCCTATGAACGATCAAATGAAATTGAGCAATAACCGGACAAAAAGACAAGCAGAGAACCAAGGGGTGTGATGAGCTAGTGGAAGGTGACATAGTCACTTTAAGCAAGATAAGATCAAAGTAACCAAGCTAGTTACAATACCAACTAGCAAGATTAGAAAGCTAACTAGTACTTAGCAACACTTTATCATCTTACCACCAAATCATCAACACTTGTCTCTCCAAACACCTCATCCATTGCATCACCACTTTAATAAAGGCAATTTATACAAGATATTATCACAATAATTCATTTGGATGAGAGCAAACCAAGGCAACCAAGAAAATACTCTTTCTCCCCCATTTCCATCAGTTTGGTTTTCCAGGACAGGGGGATCTTTACGATTTTGTTTCGCCCAGTTCTACTCATTTAAAAATCATGAAAAAATTCACGAAGCTTCCACACATCAAGATGAAGTTGTGGATTTAATTTCATAATGTTTGAAGATCGTTTGTTTGGTCAAATAAATTCGACAAAATCGCTCCGTTTTTCCCCTTGAAAAACCCACTTCGAATTTTTGAAGTTTTGAGATTTCAAAATCCAACTTCCAACCATTGTTTGATCTCCAAATTTTTATGGTGAGTATTAAATTTCATAAAAATGATCTCCTAAAAATATTAGCTTCAAACTCCCTTGTTTCCATTTTCAAATAAATCATCCAAGATGAGGGTGAATAGTGTTCTTCATGAACTAATCTTGTTTTCTTTGATTTCTTTGGTTGATCTAGCAAGCTTCAACACTCCTAAGGACTATACCAAGCTTTTTAAGGCTAGTTCATACTCCCAAGAAGGTATAACAACTTGAAACCCTAGATCTTGTTTTGAGTTTAAGCATGTTCTTGATGGATCATGAGTTTTAAGTGAGTTTTAGTGATATTATGCATGTATGTTACCTTAGAGACATGATTGGGCTTTGTTAAATGTTAAAATGTTTTAGATGAACGGAAAGGAATTGTTTGGCCTTAGTTCATGGTTGAATAACATGTATATGTTGTTTGGGGTGGACACTATGATTATTGGAAAGTTTGGAATTTGGAAATATCCGATTTATAGCCGTCGTAATGCCCGATTTTTGTTAAACCTTGAAAACCGTGCATCACAGTAGCTTTAGCTCACGGCATAGCTTTATATTCTGCCATGTTAAGGTAGATGATGTTATAAGCTTCGATTTGATATAAAGATCATGTGAAATGGACTTACGGTTTAGGAATTATAGCCGATTTACTAAAAGTGCTCCGAAACCGTAATTGCAAGTTCGTAACTGAAATTGGATTCCTTTAATACTACGAAATCAGTGGCGAATCTTGATAATTAAATTATAGAGGTAAAAAGGAAGGTGTGAGAGAAAACGACATATCGAAGGGATCGTTTTCCGATTTTATAAAAATGTTCGAATCAAGGTTAAACGCGAGCGAACCCCTAAAAGCATGCTTGGTTATAAACTTGGTTAAGTACTTAGAAAACGGGCGATAAATCTCAAGGTATACTCTTGGTTCGTAAATGATCGACCTTAAAACTTACATGACTTCAGTATATACCAAGTGTAAGTACAGTGACATGTCGTATTAACGAACGAATGTCGGGTCGGATCGATGATAAAAGAAATCCACTAAAAGGGGTATAACGAGATAACTCGAGAACGTGTTTCGATTTAAGTAAAACTTAACCTTTAAAGTTTTAAGTGATTAATCCCGAATGTCTTGGCTATTTATAGATCACCAAGCTGACCCGCGACCCGCTACCACTACCCCTTATCGTACTCGACTACCAGGCAAGTTTCAATTCCCTTCTTTTAGGCTGTTGTTGTGATTGAATATATATATATATATATATATATATATATATATGTTTTCTGTTATACATATGCCATAGCATGCATGCCTACTTTCAAGTTATATCGTTATGATTGTTCCCTGATTGTTTATTGGCTTATAAATTAGATAACTAACGTATCAATTATAAGCCGGTTATTGTAAGACCCTCATAGAAGGGCGTATACATCTTATTCGTCAAATATAGACCGGGAGTCAATATTTCTTGATATATCGAGATCACCTCGGAGGAAAATATTTAAGTAAATATTTTCCATTATTTGGGCGACGAATATTATTTGAATATTCGTTCGAGATTATTTATTTAACGATCCTTACTTCAAATAATTATTTGAACGTAACCATTCGACGAATAATACTTTTCAATATTCATTCAAAGTCGAATAGATTATCGATTATTATTCCGAATATTCTTCTAAAGATTGGACTACTAAATGAATATTATTTGAATATCCATTTAGAATATTATTTTATTAAATGAATATTACTTTTGAATATTCATTTAAGATATTAATTACTTGATGAATATTATTCTAATATTCATCTGAAGCTTGATTTATTTATCGAATATTATCTCGAATATTCCTTTAAAGCTTGGATTACTAAATGAATATTACTTGATATTCATTTAGAATATTATTCATTAAATGAATATTACTTTTTGAATATTCATTTAAATTCCTTATTAATTAATGAATATTATTTTGAATATTCATTTAAATATTTATTTATTCAATAAATATTCTCTTGATGTTTCTTCAAGGATTATTTGGAGAAATACTCTGATAAAAATGATATTCTTTCATATTCCTAAATATTCTTTAAATATTTTAATTCAATAAATATTCTCTGAATATTTATTCCATACTTAGGATAACCTCAATAAGGTTTATCTTCTTCGATTATTACGGAAAATATCTCGGAGTCATATTATTATTAATCTTATATCAAGAAAGGTTCTCAGACATCATTCTTCTTTGATTCTACCTCCCTAATAATAAGGGAACCTTACTTGGAAAATGTTATTTATCTTGTCGACTTCCCGGTCATAAATTATTCTCTTCACTCGCAATGCGGGTGCTATTGACTTATTAAGTCGTTGTGTACCTTCTCATCTTTCGAGGGGTAAGATTGTTGGAACAAGTTGATATTCGTTACCAAGCAATAGCTTGGAAGTTATTGGTGAATTTTCCTTTCCAACTAGATACGACTACTTTGTAGAGTCTTATCAACAAGTATTATACTTGGGGAAAGGGGGACGAACGTTACATTCAGAATCATGAATTCTAATTGAACTAGGAGTGGTGTAAGAGGCCGACTAGCGCCGGTCCATCCCCTTTGGCCCAACCGTTGGCCGGGGAGAGCTAGTAAGGCGGTAGACAAGTAAAGCCGTCAGTTTTTCCTTCTACCGGTAGTAAATCTAATTTGAGCTGTACGATCTCGACTGATCATCAAGATTGGAACAGCGGGCGCGGTGAGTACTCTATCATTGGTTCATCATCCAAACTTATTTATTTCCTGCAACATGATTACTGTTGGCAGAGCTGGAAAAGTGTTCATAACTGGAATTGCAATCTTTTCATGCAAGTTCCTCTTTTTAATGACAATGAGAATATCTCGCTTACTTTTGATGTAGCAGATATTTCTACAAACAAATACTTTAAGTTACCTTGTAACTTCATCGTTCATATTATACCGGCATCATTTCCGTAAATGCATGGCATATGGTTTGAAAGATACTTTTGAACTGTTATATATTATCGTTCAGTTATATATTATTGTTGGTGGGCTATTGCTCACCCTTGCTTTATTATTATATCACAACAACAGCTAGACCAGATGACTCGCACAAGGCGCACTCGACGCAGGCGAGGACGATGAGACTACCAGAGCTAAAGAAGAAGCTATTGGTATGATAGATTTATTCTTTCAGTTCCAAGTATATGGTCTAGTATGACTTATGTAAATGGATGGCAAAGAGTATGTATTTATATTGAAATTCTTTCGGATTGTAAGAACTCATAATGTGATTAATAAAAATTTGATTGTTACTCTGATTTCATCTCTGGGACTATAACGGGTGTGATTTATATTGTTGTGTTGGGTCATAGAGATGTAATTTATTTTATGTTAAGGAAAGTTCAATTGTTGTGGACAGAATTGGAAACCGTAACCACCGGATCCTGGACCCCGGATCTAGGGGTGTTACACTCAAGCCCCATGCCATATGAGGAACCCTCTCTCCACGTGAGTTCAGGTATAAAAACTTCTTCTAACCCCTATTTTTCTGTAGGTCATGAGAGCACTTATCCAAATTTGAGTGATACACTTGAAAAGATGGACATAGATCCATAAACAGAGAGGCTGGCTCCTGACCAGGCAAAAGGAGAGGTAGAAAGAGTGTTGACTTTAGATAGTTAAAGTGAGAATGAGGGTATGGATGATCAACTTCACAGTGAGGGAGAGAAAGTTAGGAAATTACCATCGTTTGATTTCTGGGATCAGGTTTTTCCTGAATCTTGGTATGGATGCTGGTACTTATTCCTTTATCAAGATGTATGAGAAGAATGACTTAGCAAAGCACAATGCAAAGCCAGAAGATAAAGCACAGAAACAGAAAGAAAGGCTTGCAGGAATCATCAATAGAAGAGGTGAAAGGCTAACATAATCTCTTACTCCACATGTACCAGAAGATATTCCTAATGATCCTAGTATTCCTTTGTATCTACTTCCAATTTCAGCTAGAATTGAGACATCAACAGTATCTGATCAATCTAAGGAGGAGTCAGGATTTGTAGATGTTAGTACACAGAATACTGGTGAAGGACAGGATGATCATGTTTCAGCTTCAGAGCAGAAAAGTGAAGATGTGTGTACTTCTACTAAAGTATTATTACTTGAATATCATTCTACTGCTGTAGAGCATGCTACACAGACAACTTCTTCTACAAGGATTGAAGATAAGGTTTTTTCTGCATCTGAGTCTGAAGATACAACAAGCACTTCCAACTTTGAAGTTAATTCTGGAATTCTAAAGGATATTCAGAAATCTCAAATTATTATTCAATCGAGACTTGAAACACTTGAAGATAACCAAGTCACTATTATGGAAAATCAAGCAGTTCTGATGAATCTTATTTCTTCTGTTACTGAATCTCTCAAAATTAATGTTGTTGATGTCAAAAAGGGGGAGAAAAAACATTTCAGAGGCAACAGACTGGGGGAGATGAACAGACTGGAGATAAAGGAAGAACTAAGAGTGACAGAGGTGACTCTCAATAAGGAAGTGGAAGCATCAAATAGTTGAATTCTTTCTTCAAAGTACAAAATCCTATGTCACATCTAAAGAAGGAGGTACTTAAATTCATGATCCTAAATTCATAAATTCTATTCTAGTTGAATTGTCATATGTTTTGACGTCTACAACTTAGATTTATGCTTCTGATTCTAAAGCATAAATAGGGGGAGATTGTTAGGAATAATTCATAAGTTGTGATGTTGAGAATAGAATTTTGCTTATACTTCTTGTAAATCCTGATCTTATAAAGGATTTAGCACTTTTTATAGGATATATGCATTAGACAGTAATCTATA
Source organism: Saposhnikovia divaricata (assembly GCA_036435485.1). Classification (NCBI taxonomy): domain Eukaryota; kingdom Viridiplantae; phylum Streptophyta; class Magnoliopsida; order Apiales; family Apiaceae; genus Saposhnikovia; species Saposhnikovia divaricata. The sequence goes on along the minus strand of CM071594.1, from coordinate 126,300,090 downwards.
GAGTTTAGTCAGGAACACCAGTGCATCAAGGACTACATGTCAGGAACTGAGATCAAATCCTGATACGCCAAGTCAAATACTGATGGATGTTGAATCCTGATGCGAGGTGGAATCCTGATATCAGTCGTGTTACTGATGATGTCATTATGGATGCTACAGAAACTGGCAAGTGCTATAAAACAGGATCTTTGTTTGGAGAACAAGCAAGAAGATATTGTGAAGGAAACGAATTATATATTTATGGAAATTATCAACTGGACGGCAGAACAATGTCATAGATAGATTATAATTCTGTTATTAGTTGATAGGTAGCATTATAAATACTCTATCTATATCATTGTAAAAGAGTGGATTGTGGATTTTTGAGTGCATATCGTGTGAAGCTCTGTATAAGGTTTGTATTCGAGAGTTCGAAACAAACAGAGAGAGAGATTTGTATTATCAGCAGCTGCTAAAGGTATTGTACACCTTTGGTAGAGTTTTTATTTGATTTATTTAATACAAACAAAGTTTGATTCATTCGTTTCTTCTTGTTCATCTAATCAAGCAAAAATCAGACACAATTATATAACTTGTATTCAACCCCCCCTTCTACAAGTTATTCGAGTTAACAACATGTCATCCAAATCGATATCTGTTATAAGTCCAGTGGTTCCGTAAAAGGGTTAAGGAACGCTCGGGAAAGCGCGAGGATATTTTTCTAATAATAAGAATTAAAGAGAAAGTAAGCAATGAATAGTGTTTTTGGTGGAAATTGGAATATTATTAGACGACGCTATATAGGAGTATTCAGAACGGATTTCTGAGTTCGTATTACTGACCGATAGGCAATATAAGTGTATGTAAACGATATCAGATTCAAAAAAATAGCACGTTTATTTTCTCCGAGATTTTCCTAGACACTGAATGATTTAAGGATTTAATATAAAGATTTATGGAATTTAAATTCAAGAATTATAAAGGAAGATTGAGAATGGTAGTATAAATATTAAGAAGGTTTCCGGTAAAACCCTAATTAGAAATCCTTGACATATTCCTCCGAACGATCAATGAAAATGAGCAATAACTGGACAAAGAAACAAGCAGAGGACCAAGATGCATGCATGTGCAAGAGGATAAGATCAAGGAACTAAATAGTTACTTAGGTAACTAGCATATTTAGCAAGCAAACCAAGCACTTAGCCTAATCTTCTCATCTTACCACTACAAATCAACACATGTCTCTTGAATTGCACCATGGATGAGCAAAGCAATTAATAAAGTAGATTTATTCAAGGTAGTATCCAAGACATCAACAATAATTCATTTTATCACAAGCCAAGCAAGAGAAAAGCAAGCTAAACACCATATCTCTCTCTTTTGCTCCATTCGGCCAAGGCCAAAAATTCAAGAATCAAAATCCACCTTCCCACCATTGTTTGATCTCCAAATTTCTATGATGAGTACTACATTTCATATAATAGCTATCCTAGAAATCTTAGCTTCAAACTCCACTTTTTCCATTTTCAAATAAATCATCAAAGTGGAGGATGAATAGTAACTTTCACGAACTAACTTTGATTTCTTGTTTTCTTTAGATGATCTAAGCTATAATAAGACCATACAAGGTTTATTAGGGATTTTACACTCTCCAAGGAAGGTATAATTCTTAAGAACCCTAGATCTTACTTTGAAATTATGTATGTTCTTGGTGGTTTTTAGCTTAGTTACGATTATAGTGCTATTATAAACATGTAAGCATGATCTTGTAGTTGGTTTAGCCATATGATGATTATGATGATGAAGTGAGATGTTCTTGGACTTTTTAAGATGAGAATCATGTGTATAAGATGTATGGTATGCCCGGTGTGGCTTGGTTGTGATGTAACAATTTGGAAACGTTCGATTTATAGCCGTCGTAATGCCGAAATTTCGTTAACCCTTGACATTCGTGCATAGCAGTAGCCATAAGTCACTGATATACCCACGTAGATCTCGAGTCATAGATCTTTTTGGCATGAGAATCGAAGCAAACGGACTTACGGTTTAGGAGTTATGGTCAAATTAGTAAAAGTAATTCGAAATTGTAATTCAGTGGCGAATCTTGATAATTAAATATTAGAGATCATAAGGAAGGTGTGAGAGAAAACATCATGTCAAACGGATCGTTTTTCGATTTTATAAAAATGTTCGAATCGAGGTTAAGTACGAATGAAACCCTTAAAAGAACACTTGGTTATAACTTAGAAAACGGACAATGAATCTGGAGGTATAATCTTTGTTGTTAAACGACCAACCTTAGAACTTATTTGACTTAAGAACTTACCAAGTGTAAGTGTAATGACATGCCTTGATAATGAGCAAGTGTTGGATCATAACTGTAAGAACCCTAAATTTTGTAATATTTTTTTTTTAAATATCATATGACATTGTGAATGTGGAACCTTTTGAGTCACCCATGTTGTTTAATGGAATTGATTATCTGAGAAATTATGTTGTTGCATTCACTATGTAAGAAAAAGGGAAGATTGCTGAAGGCAAGAGTCTTATAGCTAGTAAGATTTATAAAACTTGGGATTTGAGGGTTATTAGAGTATTAAAAGATTCTTAGGGGATGATGACAAGGAGTTATGGATATTCGAGGAATTTACACAATTAAGTACTTAAGGAATTACAAGGGAAATCTCTACGCGACAAAATATTATTACGAGGAGTAAATTAAGATACGATATGAATTAAAGATTAAGTGACAAGCATTGGTGGAAAAATAATGATACAGGGAAAGATATTGCATGCAAGTCCCATGCAACTAGATTGTTAGAAAAGCAAACAAGAAATGCAAAAGTAACTAGAGGAATAGTAACTAGTTGGTGCATTATTCTAGGGGACAAGGAGGTATGGTGTGTCTAGGCTACTACTAGGCTTGCCAACATTAACAAATACACATCACAATTACATATCACTTTATTCAAAATCACCCAAGCAAACCACTCTCTCTCTCTCTCCCCATTACAAACTCTCGGCCCAAGCTCTAGAGGAGGAGGAAGAAAATTTTTTCTTCAACTTCTCATCACTTACAATTTAAGATAAAATTCCTAGGTCCTCTACACTCTATAAGGAAGGTATGATATGAATTGGAACCCCTTTCATCGACTAGTTTTTGAGATATAAATTGTTGAAGTTTAGATGAATAGTAACCATGCTTAGTTTTCTTTTAGATCTTGAGTTGTAAGGATTGTAGGGGCTCATCCAAGGTGTTCTTGAGACTTGTACTGTCTTGTAGGAGGGTTTTGAACCCCTAAATCTTGTCCCCTGAGGTCCTAATGCATATGGTTGGAAAGGTATTTGAATGTAGATTCCAGAAATATAAGGTTCATGACTAGGTGATGTATAGATTTTGAGTTATGGCCTGAGAAGTGAAGAGTGGTTCTGGAATCCGAACTGCACTAAATGGTCCCCTTGTGAACCCTCTTTAAACTCCTAAAAATTTATGTAGGATCATGGAAAAATTAGGGGAGCTAGTAATTGCAGTGGTGAAGGCCACCCAAAAATAATTGGATTAAAATATTTATTTTTCAATTTTATAAAAATGTTAGAGTAAAATTCACGCAAGTGAAAAAGTCGTAAGTGGAGTATGATTTAAGGGGGGATTAATACGCTTCTAATATGGTAACCAAATTAAGTCGAATAAGTGACGAGCGTAATCGAGTGATGACATGAACCTATAGTGGGGCTAGAGAGTCATAAGACGAAGTCATTAAGTTAATTTTGTACCCCCTAAAACCTCGTAATTAAAAGAGATATTGTTAAGGTACTAACGAACGACTATTGGTTATGTATAGATCATCATTCCACTCCGCAAGCTCGTCCACCCCAACCTCACCAAGGCAAGTTTACTTTTCAAAACTTACATATATAAGGACTTTCACTGTTGTGTTTGTAGTTTTCAATCGTATCATATGCTTATGCTTATTATGGTTATGATGAAAATTGAGATATATGCACATATATGTTTGTACCCCTTGAACTTAGAATGAAATGTTTTCTTCGGACAACAAATCTAGCAATAGAGGTCGTAGCTATAACGCCTTAGAAATTTCATAATTATAAGTATTATTATTTAATATTAAATGTGCATTATATGAGATGAATTTTTTTAGGATAAATATATTGATATCATTTTTATATGGTGATGTATGTGTGTCGTGTAGGTCCGTGTTTTTTTATTATTATTTGAATTTTTTCGATTAAAAAACTATTTAAATCATGCATTATTAATCTTCCCGGAATTTTATAAAAATCATCGGAGATATTAAAAATCATGAAATCTTTTGTAATATTATATTTGTATAATTATTTAGTTTTTAAAATTTTTGGGAGAATTATTTTGGGTGTTTAAGTATTTTAAAATGATTTTATGATTTATTTTGCTCTTAAAATATCAAAACTTGTAAAATTCGTATTTAATTCATTTTTTTTTTCCTAAAAATATTTTAAAAATGTGTGGGTGTTTTTAATTTCACAAAAATAATTTTAAAATTTTAAAAATTATTTTTCTGTTAATTTCCTGTTTAAATCGAATTTTAAAATGATGGAAAATCAAATCCATAATTGATTTTCAGTGTCGTGTAATTAGAAAATCGACCTTGTTTCCTTTTAATCAAAACCAAGCTGCCTCTAGACTCTTCTGGGGGGGGTTCTGTTCTAAAATCTTTAGAGACATCTCCCTCAATTTCTCTAATCTATCTCTCTCTCAAAAAAAAACTCAATATCTCTCCCTCACAATCTCTCTTTCATCTCTCCCTCCCTAATTTCTCTCGCGAAATCTACCTATTAAAATCTCTCATTTCTTCCACTCGATTTCCCCTTTCCCTCTACTTGGGATTCACTGAGTTTAAGCCATAAAAAAAAAATCGTGGATTCTTGTTACCCGCCTTGTTCTTCTCGGTTGTTACCAGCAGAAACAGGCTCCTGTTCTCTCCCCTTTTCGCTGCTGCGATTGTGGCGTGTGTGGGTGTGTATACAGTGTGTGTATGTGAGTCGTGTGTGCGTATGTAACCTGTGATGTGTGTGTGTTTGGTTCTTAAAATTCCATTGAAACACCACTACGAATCTTCTATGTCTACTGGTATGAGGTCACTTTTGAGCTGGTTTTGCTACTGCAGTATCGTTTTGGTTTTTCTGTTGATTTTGTCTCAATTTTAAGTGCATAGTTCGGTTCTTTATACTCAAGGCTGGGGACCGGTGTTTGTTGTTTGTGGAATTGTGGTGTCGTTGAATATGAATCGTTGGGTAAATTGTGTTTAAGAGTTTCATGTAATAGAATGATTTAGGTGTTGAATTCTTGTTTTGATACTTATAAGTTGATGTTCGAAATTGTTGTGTATAGTATGACATTTGGTTCAAAGTGTTAATCGAGTTCTGTATGTCGAGTTTTAGATTTTACTAGGTTAACATTCGAGTTTCGAATTTTGTAAAATTCTTTGTTAGTTCGAATTGGTGATTTTGATGGAGGTTATCGAGATTTATGTACTGTTAAGTTTAGGGGATTTACCATGCTTTCCTGCTATTGTTGATGTGCTTACTACGTTTATATTTTTTTAGGCTGTATTGTATCCAGCTACACTATTAATGGCAAGTTTTGAATGAAATGGTAATGGAGTATTTTTGAAATTGATAACGTATCTTTGTGTTTGCTCTAGACTGGTAATATGTACAGGGTTGTACTTGTTAGTCTTTTGTGAGTTTTGTGTTGCTGATCGTTTGTAGTATCAAATTACGGACCCATTGCTCATTTATTTTAATTATTAGTTGAATGATGGTATTAATTTGTTCTAAATTAAATTTATTTTTAAAAAGGGATTTTAAAATGAATTATTATGAGATAGAATTACTTAGTTGAATTTTTGGAAATTTTTTAAGTTATAAAGTTGTTAAGAGTAGTTAGCATGTTTAGATAATTAATCCGTAACTAAGTATGTTAATGAGGTATTGTATTATAGTTCGAGATGGTTGTAAATTATGCTGATGTGAATGATTGCTTAAATGCTTTTGAGTCGGTTATATTACGATGATTTAGTCTATATTATAAAGAAGGTGCTGTCAAATTTCTCTTGAAATTATTTTCTAATTCTTAAAGTAATTAGGCAATAGCTATTTGTTAACCAATGTGTTATGTGGTTATGTGGATATATATTACTATTTTGAGAATGTGATTAATACGTGTTATATATGTTAAGTGTAAAGCGTATTAGGACGCGTTTGAGTAGAATAGAGTTAGACGGTTACGGTTATAAGCGTACTGAAGTAGTTCTTTATTTTGATATAGGTACCAGTAAAAGTTCGATTTAGAGCCAGTACACATGTAGATGGAATATTGAGGAATGTAAAGATTATTGAAGTTGACGAGTGGGTCATGTAGAGCATGGCAAGTTACAGAAGAAAGCCGGATGTATGATTCAGTAGGGGCCAATGTATAAGGAAAGAGAGATGGATGTAAAGTGAGTAAAGAATTGAGATATTGAAATTTGAAACTGCGTGTATTGAGGCAAGTGTTTGCTCTTCACTTATCTTTCAAGTGATGCAATTCATTCTTTTTGTCGTGTAATGTAGTTTGGTCAAATGTGTTTAGAAAATGACATACTTCCCAGTTAGCATGAAAATGTTTATTTTCCCTACCCCTAATTCGAATACCAAGTTTTTAAAAGAACCTTAAAAATAATCTTTCCCGCTTAAATACTTTACTCAAGCTATGACATTGGACTCCTCAACTGAATACTATTTCTTTTATTTTCTTCAAAAATGTTTAAAAGACGTTCTAAAGAGAGAGAATCCAAGTTTAAAATTTCCACGAATACCTGTTAATAAAATTCTTGATTTTTCACATAATTTCTCCAGTGGACCCCTTTATGAAAATGTTTCCTTCAAACTGATTTGCGACTAACTATCCTGAAATTATTTTACAAATAATCGTTTAAACTACTTTAATCGTTTATGTTAGTTAAGCCTTGCAATGTGTTGAAAATTTTCTTAAAAGCGTAGGGCTTGCCTATGTCCTCGCTCTAGCGTAGAATTTCATATGTTATAATCTGGTTGCAATTTATATCTCTTATCGTTGCCCAAGTCGATTTACTCTTTAATCAAGTTAATGACAATGTTCCTCAATACTCATATCTATCTTGTCGATACCAATTCGAATTGTTATATTTTATATTCCCCATCCTAGTTGGTATCGAACTTGTCGATATCTTTTAAAAAAAAAAATCTTGATTGTTCATTTGCTCCCTGTAGTATATCGAACTTGTCGATACTAAGTGAAGTTGTTGTTTCTTATTAACTCTTAATCTTGAGTTATTACTCTGGACGTGTGTTTCCAGTTGTTTGGAGATCAAAGGTTGTCGATTGTCCCGACACCTAGTGTGGATGATTTAGAATTGGAAATGTTTTTAAATGTGGCCCTTGGGGCGTAAAACCCTTCGGGGTGGGACCTTATTATGGTCGGAAGTTAAGGCCAATATGTGCCATGGATCCAATTAAGGACATTGCTGTGCGCGTTTTCCTAGGACATTGCTGTGTGCGTTTGTCCGGGGTTAGTGCTGACTGATCATCGGCCTAACTTTGATGTTTTTTTTAAAATAAATAAAAATTCCAATTCTAATCTGTATTCTGCGATTGAGATGTTAGTTCTTGACTCTTTGGAAGTCCGTTTCTGTAATATTTTGATATCAGAACTTTTATCAGTTCTAGTTCTGTTGCACATTATAAATGGTGAATTGTTGGCTCTTGTGGCAATCTAAAATTTGATCTCACTGATTCTTTTAAATAATGAGATGAAACTCCTTTTTTTTATCAGAGTTGTCAACATTTATTTTAAAATTGCTATCACTATTGCACTTGCTAAGCATTGTTGGCTCACTCTTGTTTCTGTTTATTTCTCCAGTTGTTAGAGATGATCAGAGGAACTAGTGATCAGTTGGTATTGCTCTATAGGCAGCGAGAGGAGACGTTCGGGTTACAGATTCTCATTGGTTAGTGGTTGGGAACTAGTCAAGGTTGAATATCTAGTTAGACGGTGACCTTATTTATTTATAGAAATTGTACATTATTTTATTCGGATTCGGGTTGTAATAGTTAATTAGTAGTTGTTTCATACTGTGACCTGTGAGTGGTCTTGGTTGGTTAGAATTTATATTTCCATATGATTTTGTCATTAGTATGTAGTGAGCAGATTTGGATACAGTTGGATTAGTTTTGTTGATTTGGACAGGTGGTTAGTCATATTTATGAATACATCATGTCAAAATTTTCTGAAATTTCCCAGTAAAATATTTACTTACTTATATAGAAGCCTGTATATTAATATAGTAAAGTGAGGGTGTTACAAGTTGGTATCAGAGCTACAGGTCACAGTCACTGAAACAATTAGGTGGGAAATTGGGATATAGTAATAGAAAGGTTAGGGTGTATGTATAAGATAGATGTCGGGTAGAACGACTTAGGATAAGGATCGCGAAAGGATACTTCGGCAAGCATTGCGACGTTGAACGGTCTTTCGGAATATCACGTAAGTAGAAGTTCGAATCGTTTAAGGATTGGGCTATGAGCGAAACAGCGAACTCGTAGTGGCATAAGCTAAGTGGGCAGTTGAAGCTATCAGTTCGGGGGTCGTTATCTCGAAATTTTGCGTAGAATCTAGAATTTTCAACGATATTAGTTTCGATGCGACGTTTCGGAGATGGTATGAGAAGGTTAAGAATGCGAAGTGGGAAGCGATTATATGCAAAAATTGGAAGTTGAGCGTAGTTGTGTATCCTTAATCGTCGATTCATTCAAATTCATTGCTTAAGAAATTTCTTATTCTTTCTTTGAATTATCGTCCTAAGTTAATTCCCGGTTGGTATCGTTGCTGAGGCATTCGTTGCACAGTGACGGTTCAAAAATCGAGAAGGAATCGAGATCTTCTTGTTTATTCAACTCATTATGGTCAGGCCGGTTTGGCAGCTAAGTATATTACTGCTTAGTCGACAAGAGTGAGATTATGAATAATTAAGAATTTCTTGAATGTTTGCTTGATCAACCCTTGAAGCACCTATTGAAAAGTCTTTTATACATCAAATGATGATGAGTTTGGTATGTCAAACTTATTCGAATTCAATTCCATTTTTTTTAGAAATATCTATAACTTTCAAAGGATAATTGATCCGACTTTACTTGAAAATTTTTGAAACTCTTGAATCCCTTCCATTATCATGAACGCTTGATTTTCTCTATTCTAGCTGAGATGAACAACCTATGTAGATAGGGATTCAGGGACATCTTATCTATGTGATAGAAGTCCTGTGGGACGCCACTGATTGTGTTTGTCATGAAGGTACTAAAGACTGGCCATCTTTATGTACTGTGGTGATTAACCAAGTGACAAATACAACCTGATAATAGTTCAAAAGATCATATTGATCTCTCGGTTAAATTCCTTTATAAAAGCTTTGTTAAACAAACTCAGTCTATATTCTTAATTGATGCCCCATTCATTTTGTTGACCTTCTTTGTTGAAAATTCAATGATTTCAAAATTCTTAATGATGAAGATATGCGAAGATAGACGTGACGAAGTCTTAAATGATAAAACTATAACTGCATGGACGAAGAATGGGTTATGCAAGTTTAAGAATTCGGTGATTAAGACAGATGTAGTGTCAAATTGGAATATTTATTGAACCGATAAAGCATGGACAAGGTCCGAGGCTAATAAGAATGTATGATTGCAAATATTGTTAAAAGGCGAAAAGAGAATGGAAATGGAGATATTGGAAATAAGTTGTACAATGCTGAAGGAAGATTAATGGTAAACATATTTTGTATGGCAGAGGTAGTAAATGGAATGTCATAAAATTTGGAATGTTTCGAATCCGTCGTTAAACATAAGATTTTAGAATCAAGAAGGCTAACTTGGATAAATCAGAGTGAAACTAAACAAAAAGGTTTGTAAGAATTATCAAGAAGAATTAAGACAGAGTGAGGATGTTACAAGTATATAGGATGTGAAATTTGGCTGGAAAGGAATGTAGGATCTAGGAGATTTTGAAAACCATGATAACGAGGCAAGATAACTATTTATTGGATATGAATTACTGAGACTAACATCAGTAGGTAAGATTTCAAGAGGAAGCTTACTTTAGTTATACTGAGATTAAGATGAAAAGCAGTAATTGTAAGCAGAAAGAACAGTATGGTGAGAAGTGACAGAATTAAAAATTAGAAGTTCAATATAATTATGAATGACGATATGAAGAATATGAATGGGATGGCAGTTAAAAGAGCTGAGTGTGAGTTAGGACTGGATTGTATACTTAACTATTAAGTACAGGTAAGGTTTGAGGATAATAAGGTGAAATTATGAAATGCAAGTGATATATAAGTTCTGTTTCGAGTCAGGAGGTGGATAAAGGAGTTTTAACGGTCACGCAAACCAAGTGGTTGTTACATTAAGAGTACAAAGATTATTTTGCACATGTAAGAGATACCAGTAAGAAGATGATTAAAGTGAAGCAGGTTTTTGGATGTATGCATCGATAAATTACTAGGATTTTTCCATAGACATGGATATAAAGCCGGATATTTATTTAATACAAGATATGTAATCAGTTTCGAGGATTCAATATGGGAAGACATAGCAAGATATTTGATGATATAAGAAGAACATGCATAAGATTTCTAAGTACGAGCTTTGGGATTGAAAGAAGTATAATCTTCCGGATATGACGAAGAGATCAAAGTGAACTACGAGAAGAGGAAGTAGTAATGAATCGGAAAAGGCCTAAAACGTCAGCAGAGATCAAAAGTTTTGAAGGATCAGCTAGGAATTTCCGATGGTTGTCAAAATTATTACCAAGATAGTTATAGCAGTGGACAAGACTATTAAGTCAAGAAATGAATGGATAAAGGTGGAGAGAGCTTTTAGGAGTCACAGAAGAGATCGAAATCGATCAAGTGTCAATGCAACCGGATGAACCTGGAAAGATTAAATAGGCAGTTCATGCTTAAGTAAATGTTCAAGGAACATGGGAAGTTATAGGTGGAAGATCCAAAGGTCTAGATTATTGCAAATGAGTTATTAGAGGAAATTGAGAAGTACCAAGATGAGTTAATTGAAGCAGAATGTGAAGGAGTGGACTGTAGAAGAATGGAATCGTTCAAGGAATTAAGTGGTGGACGCGTATCTTATTTTTTGTTTATTCGGTTATTAATAAGTGTTGGATTTATAGTGTACAGAGTTGAATTAAGGATTTGTAGAATATGTAGAGTAATGTTTTGGAAGTCGAATTCTCGGGAATTGGATATAGTAAAGTTTAAATAAGTTCTGCAGGTAGTAAGTAAATGATGGGTGATATATACTTTGCTTTACGTATGCTAAGCTAAGTGTTGATTTTATCTATTTTTAGAATTACTAGAGCTTAATTGCATTAGAAGTTTGATTTGTGAATGGTGTTGGAGGTTGTGACCCCAGGCAGTTGTATCGTGAATAAGATATATACCTTTCACGGTAAATGATTTTTAGTTTCGGAAAAGTTACTCAGTAAAATAATGGGATTAAGGATGGATGGAAGTTTTCCAGTTATTCCCTTCTTGAGTAACGTTGTACGTTGAAAGGGGAGTAAGAATGATTTAGGGATTTCTTGATGTTCTTTTTCTCAAAGTTTTATCTGAGACGGTATGGTTATGAGAAGGACAGTGGAAGTTGAATTAATTGTTATAGTCGCGTGGATTTCGTTTTAAAGATTTAATTATTCATCTGTTTACTTCAAATCAAGGCAGATTTCTTCGCTTATATGTTGCTGCAAATCAAGGCAGGTTTTGTTTTAGTATTGTATATGAATAAATTTTTTATGGATGATTGGGTTAGTACTTGAGGCGTTGTGTACAGGACATAGTCCATTATACGAATAGGTCATGTCTGATTTTCGGGAGACCAGGATCGTTACGTACGAGTGATAAGTATCTAGAATTAACGAGGCATGTAAACCAAAGGTTTAAGTTCATGTTGGAATCTGCGAGCTTACAAGACGAGCCTAACGAGATATGAAATGATATAAAGGAATGCTAGAATGGAAAAATGACTTGGAAAGTGAAAGAGAAATGGTTGAGTAATACTGTCATTACGTTTTCTTAAGATTGATTCTGAGGACAGAATCCTATTAAGGGGGGGAGGATATAACGCCTTAGAAATTTCATAATTATAAGTATTATTATTTAATATTAAATGTGCATTATATGAGATGAATTTTTTTAGGATAAATATATTGATATCATTTTTATATGGTGATGTATGTGTGTCGTGTAGGTCCGTGTTTTTTTATTATTATTTGAATTTTTTCGATTAAAAAACTATTTAAATCATGCATTATTAATCTTCCCGGAATTTTATAAAAATCATCGGAGATATTAAAAATCATGAAATCTTTTGTAATATTATATTTGTATAATTATTTAGTTTTTAAAATTTTTGGGAGAATTATTTTGGGTGTTTAAGTATTTTAAAATGATTTTATGATTTATTTTTCTCTTAAAATATCAAAACTTGTAAAATTCGTATTTAATTCATTTTTTTTTTCCTAAAAATATTTTAAAAATGTGTGGGTGTTTTTAATTTCACAAAAATAATTTTAAAATTTTAAAAATTATTTTTCTGTTAATTTCCTGTTTAAATCGAATTTTAAAATGATGGAAAATCAAATCCATAATTGATTTTCAGTGTCGTGTAATTAGAAAATCGACCTTGTTTCCTTTTAATCAAAACCAAGCTGCCTCTAGACTCTTCTGGGGGGGTTCTGTTCTAAAATCTTTAGAGACATCTCTCTCAATTTCTCTAATCTATCTCTCTCTAAAAAAAAAACTCAATATCTCTCCCTCACAATCTCTCTTTCATCTCTCCCTCCCTAATTTCTCTCGCGAAATCTACCTATTAAAATCTCTCATTTCTTCCACTCGATTTCCCCTCTCCCTCTACTTGGGATTCACTGAGTTTAAGCCATAAAAAAAAAAAATTCGTGGATTCTTGTTACCCGCCTTGTTCTTCTCGGTTGTTACCAGCAGAAACAGGCTCCTGTTCTCTCCCCTTTTCGCTGCTGCGATTGTGGCGTGTGTGGGTGTGTATACAGTGTGTGTATGTGAGTCGTGTGTGCGTATGTAACCTGTGATGTGTGTGTGTTTGGTTCTTAAAATTCCATTGAAACACCACTACGAATCTTCTATGTCTACTGGTATGAGGTCACTTTTGAGCTGGTTTTGCTACTGCAGTATCGTTTTGGTTTTTCTGTTGATTTTTTCTCAATTTTAAGTGCATAGTTCGGTTCTTTATACTCAAGGCTGGGGACCGGTGTTTGTTGTTTGTGGAATTGTGGTGTCGTTGAATATGAATCGTTGGGTAAATTGTGTTTAAGAGTTTCATGTAATAGAATGATTTAGGTGTTGAATTCTTGTTTTGATACTTATAATTTGATGTTCGAAATTGTTGTGTATAGTATGACATTTGGTTCAAAGTGTTAATCGAGTTCTGTATGTCGAGTTTTAGATTTTACTGGGTTAACATTCGAGTTTCGAATTTTGTAAAATTCTTTGTTAGTTCAAATTGGTGATTTTGATGGAGGTTATCGAGATTTATGTACTGTTAAGTTTAGGGGATTTACCATGCTTTCCTGCTATTGTTGATGTGCTTACTACGTTTATATTTTTTTAGGCTGTATTGTATCCAGCTACACTATTAATGGCAAGTTTTGAATGAAATGGTAATGGAGTATTTTTGAAATTGATAACGTATCTTTGTGTTTGCTCTAGACTGGTAATATGTACAGGGTTGTACTTGTTAGTCTTTTATGAGTTTTGTGTTGCTGATCGTTTGTAGTATCAAATTACGGACCCATTGCTCATTTATTTTAATTATTAGTTGAATGATGGTATTAATTTGTTCTAAATTAAATTTTTTTTTAAAAAGGGATTTTAAAATGAATTATTATGAGATAGAATTACTTAGTTGAATTTTTGGAAATTTTTTAAGTTATAAAGTTGTTAAGAGTAGTTAGCATGTTTAGATAATTAATCCGTAACTAAGTATGTTAATGAAGTACTGTATTATAGTTCGAGATGGTTGTAAATTATGCTGATGTGAATGATTGCTTAAATGCTTTTGAGTCGGTTATATTACGATGATTTAGTCTATATTATAAAGAAGGTGCTGTCAAATTTCTCTTGAAATTATTTTCTAATTCTTAAAGTAATTAGGCAATAGCTATTTGTTAACCAATGTGTTATGTGGTTATGTGGATATATATTACTATTTTGAGAATGTGATTAATACGTGTTATATATGTTAAGTGTAAAGCGTATTAGGACGCGTTTGGGTAGAATAGAGTTAGACGGTTACGGTTATAAGCGTACTGAAGTAGTTCTTTATTTTGATATAGGTACCAGTAAAAGTTCGATTTAGAGCCAGTACACATGTAGATGGAATATTGAGGAATGTAAAGATTATTGAAGTTGACGAGTGGGTCATGTAGAGCATGGCAAGTTACAGAAGAAAGCCGGATGTATGATTCAGTAGGGGCCAATGTATAAGGAAAGAGAGATGGATGTAAAGTGAGTAAAGAATTGAGATATTGAAATTTGAAACTGCGTGTATTGAGGCAAGTGTTTGCTCTTCACTTATCTTTCAAGTGATGCAATTCATTCTTTTTGTCGTGTAATGTAGTTTGGTCAAATGTGTTTAGAAAATGACATACTTCCCAGTTAGCATGAAAATGTTTATTTTCCCTACCCCTAATTCGAATACCAAGTTTTTAAAAGAACCTTAAAAATAATCTTTCCCGCTTAAATACTTTACTCAAGCTATGACATTGGACTCCTCAACTGAATACTATTTCTTTTATTTTCTTCAAAAATGTTTAAAAGACGTTCTAAAGAGAGAGAATCCAAGTTTAAAATTTCCACGAATACCTGTTAATAAAATTCTTGATTTTTCACATAATTTCTCCAGTGGACCCCTTTATGAAAATCTTTCCTTCAAACTGATTTGCGACTAACTATCCTGAAATTATTTTACAAATAATCGTTTAAACTACTTTAATCGTTTATGTTAGTTAAGCCTTGCAATGTGTTGAAAATTTTCTTAAAAGCGTAGGGCTTGCCTATGTCCTCGCTCTAGCGTAGAATTTCATATGTTATAATCTGGTTGCAATTTATATCTCTTATCGTTGCCCAAGTCGATTTACTCTTTAATCAAGTTAATGACAATGTTCCTCAATACTCATATCTATCTTGTCGATACCAATTCGAATTGTTATATTTTATATTCCCCATCCTAGTTGGTATCGAACTTGTCGATATCTTTAAAAAAAAAAATCTTGATTGTTCATTTGCTCCCTGTAGTATATCGAACTTGTCGATACTAAGTGAAGTTGTTGTTTCTTATTAACTCTTAATCTTGAGTTATTACTCTGGACGTGTGTTTCCAGTTGTTTGGAGATCAAAGGTTGTCGATTGTCCCGACACCTAGTGTGGATGATTTAGAATTGGAAATGTTTTTAAATGTGGCCCTTGGGGCGTAAAACCCTTCGGGGTGGGACCTTATTATGGTCGGAAGTTAAGGCCAATATGTGCCATGGATCCAATTAAGGACATTGCTGTGCGCGTTTGTCCTAGGACATTGCTGTGTGCGTTTGTCCGGGGTTAGTGCTGACTGATCATCGGCCTAACTTTGATGTTTTTTTTAAAATAAATAAAAATTCCAATTCTAATCTGTATTCTGCGATTGAGATGTTAGTTCTTGACTCTTTGGAAGTCCGTTTCTGTAATATTTTGATATCAGAACTTTTATCAGTTCTAGTTCTGTTGCACATTATAAATGGTGAATTGTTGGCTCTTGTGGCAATCTAAAATTTGATCTCACTGATTCTTTTAAATAATGAGATGAAACTCCTTTTTTTTATCAGACTTGTCAACATTTATTTTAAAATTGCTATCACTATTGCACTTGCTGAGCATTGTTGGCTCACTCTTGTTTCTGTTTATTTTTCCAGTTGTTAGAGATGATCAGAGGAACTAGTGATCAGTTGGTATTGCTCTATAGGCAGCGAGAGGAGACGTTCGGGTTACAGATTCTCATTGGTTAGTGGTTGGGAACTAGTCAAGGTTGAATATCTAGTTAGATGGTGACCTTATTTATTTATAGAAATTGTACATTATTTTATTCGGATTCGGGTTGTAATAGTTAATTAGTAGTTGTTTCATACTGTGACCTGTGAGTTGTCTTGGTTGGTTAGAATTTATATTTCCATATGATTTTGTCATTAGTATGTAGTGAGCAGATTTGGATACAGTTGGATTAGTTTTGTTGATTTGGACAGGTGGTTAGTCATATTTATGAATACATCATGTCAAAATTTTCTGAAATTTCCCAGTAAAATATTTACTTACTTATATAGAAGCCTGTATATTAATATAGTAAAGTGAGGGTGTTACAGTAGCGGTCCAAATATACCGTTGACCGGGGAGCGGTATATTATTATATCGTGATTAAATTGCGAAAACCCGAAGGGTCATTCGGGAAGTATCGTATACTTAAGTATTTATTTTTATATCATCATAAATACTCAAAAATACCTATCTTGGATTAAAAGCTATTTAATTAAATAATTATTTTATTAATTATTAATATTAAATCTTAAAATACCATTTATTAATTATTGTTCATTATTTTAAAGACAAAGCTAATCCAAGATACCTTTAGCACTTTCAAACTCGAACTCTTTCGAACTCAAAACATTTTCGAAAACCCCCGGTCAGGTTTTGCTTCTTCTACGATTTCAAGAATTATCAGTCGACTGATGTCGGACCTCAACTACTCAGTTTTCATTCAAAATCAAGTTTTAAAAGAAAAAGAAAAATGGACTCTGGCAGGTGTGGGAATCGTTGACGAACGATTCCCGGGATGTGTAAGCGGCCGTAAGCCAGGCCGTAGTTTCTATCCTTGTACCGGTAGAGAAGACCCGCGGATTATTGGACTTGGATGTGGCGACTGATCATCGTCAATCCCTGTCAGGTTTTATGTTTTCTTTAAGTCCCATTCCTCCACTTTGGAAAAATGCTCTGACACTGATTCTTAGGCCTATGTGCCAAGTTGCCGATAGTGTTCTATTTTTGATGAGAAAGATGTTGACTTCATGCAGTATCTAGAACTGCAAGTTTACTTTGAAAGCAAGGGCACGTATTGGTGCACCTTTGAAATTTATCAACGATGACAAATGATTTTATAACCGATTGTTATAAACGAGTTTAATAATTGCTAAACACATGTAATGTTATATTGCTTACCTTATACATATATTTCTTGCTGAGCTATAGTTGCTCACTCTTGCTTGTTTTCAAATTTACAAACGCAACAGTTAAGAGAAATGACAAGACCCAGACAGACTGCCCGAAAGCAGGTGACTAGGCCCGAGGCAGAAGTTGAGATTCCACCGGTAGGCCCCATTAGCTGGATTGGTTGGCAACTTTTGTTAGTGCATTTTATTTATAAGTATGACCTGTGCAAAGCAGTGTACCGTAACAAACGTTCAATTCGCCAACACCGCTTCATATCGAGTGTTGCTGGTAGAATAAATGCTATTTAATTCGGTCTGTAATAATCTGAAACTTTTACTTTTGCTCAATCAAGTGTATGAAGTTTCTGAGACTCTAACCTGTGTGTGTGTGCGGTGTGAGTTTTATTGTGGGGTCGATGGCTGTTTTATATATTATGAGCAAGAACAGGTATGTTATTAATGGAAAATGGACCGTGAGCGCCTAGATCTCCGACCCCGGATCTGGGGGCGTCACAGAAATGGTATCAGAGCGAGGTTACAGTTCTCAGAAATGATAGTAATTTAAGAAAGCAACCCTAATAATAAAAATAGTAATAATAACCTTAATAACAACCTTAATAATACCTAGAACTCTCATCTAGTTTGCAGTCGGGTTATCGGATATAGCCCTGACTTTAAGGCCCGTGAGGGAACTACTCCTTAAACCTTTCTTTATGATTAGTGACCCACCTTATTTCCCTTGTGTAGATGGCGGAGATACCAGACCCTGAGGCCTATGAGAGAGAGCATGATGAGGTACTGATGCGAGATACCGAGGATCCTGAGGAGGACATGGGTGCTGACCCTTAGCTTGGCCCCTGGATTACGCTGATAGGAGTTGCTGATGATGAGGATCCCGATGAGGAGCCCTTTGAGCCTGAGCCTGAGCCTGTTACCCCCTCTCCTGTAGCTTCTGACGAGGAGAGTGTGCGATCTGGTGAGGGCCGTGTTGTGTCACCCCCACCCTCTCCGCAGTCATCGAGCCCTGTTTCATCGGATGGTGACTCCGAGGATGATACTTCTGGCGAGGAGGAGCTTGACCCTACCCCTGCTCCTGCTCCTGCTCCTGCACCTGCTCCTATCCCTATCATACCATCCCCGCCGATGGACCTACCCCCGGTGTCGGGCACTGAGCACGCTTACGTGGTGCAGTTCCTGACCCGAGACCTACTCTCTGCAGAGGCCAGACTTAATGAGGCGAGGCGGGCACTAGTGGAGGAGCACGAGGCGAGACTGAGGATTCAGGCTGAGATGAGGACTGCTGTTGCTAGGAGGACTAGAGCTCGACTCCATAGGATTGAGAGGAGGAGTCGCGCAAGGATTATCGGTTTAGGAGTCCGCGGGGGCGGAGTGGTCCAGGCTAGGGATGCTAGGCGTGTTGTGCGTCGTGCATTTTCCCGAGTGAGGGCCTTGCTCCGTCGCGTAGCGGCACCATGATGTGTTACGGGTAGCTCAGTCCTCTTGGTTCAGATGACATTAGTGTGTCGATTTTGCGGGATAGTTGACTTGTGCAATGGTATCCTTTCTGACCAGCGGATGAGGTGACTGACCTACAGATATGTAGATGTGACTTCGGATAGTATGTACGGATGTAGCCCTACTTTTGTGTAGCCTTGACTATTCAGATGATGTACTTGTTATTGTTCTACTTTTGCTTGACTCTGATATTGGAACTATGTATTAGGCTCTAACATCCAAACTTTGTGATAACTCTTGTACCGTATTTATCTAGTTTCAGTTTCCTTGATATTATCTCAACTGCCTTACTTTCTGATGCCATGCTTTACTGTTTTGATATACAACTGTGAATATACAATTTCTACAAGCCGCAACTACAACCATGCTATTTTAAATTTACGACATGCAATTTCAAATTGTTCCCTACATATTTCCAAAATGTTCCTACAAATTTTAAAATAGCTTTTTTTCAAAAAAAAAAATTTCTATTAGTCGAAGTTTTGAAATCTCGAAAACTCCTGCAAATGTTTTCGCACCCCATAGAGATTTTTTTTCCAAAAATGTTTTGACGTTTTATCACCAGCATCAGGTTATTAAAACTTTTGCAACTTCCAACCTTATGAGGAGGAACGATACGTTCCTGACTCGTGTAAACGCTATCAGGTAATTGGAAAACCCTAACCCATTTCTTGTTTCATTATCAGAATCATGCCACCCAGAAGAATGAACACTCGAGCTCACCCGGTCAGTTCTGAAGGCCAGGGTAGCCACCATGGGACCGGAGGCCACCAGAACCATGAAGGGGAGAACGTGAACCTGAGTGAGGATGAGGGCAACGATCATAATATGTTTGATAACTCTGAGTACGATGAAGAAGAAGCTGGTGATGACACCCGAGAGGTAGAACATCCAAGGGGAGGCCCTATGGAACAATTCATGGAACTACTTAGGCAGAACTTGGACCGTCCCCCGGTTCAGCAACCACCCAGCAATGCGAATGCAAATGCCTTTCGGAATTTCAAATCCCTAAAACCCCCGGAATTCAAAGGAACCGCAGACCCGATTGAGGCAAGAGCCTGGTTGAAGGAAATGGAAAAATCTTTCGAGATACTAGGAGTCGTTGAGGGGCAGAAGACTATTTTTGCCACCTACCTCCTGAAGGGTGAGGCAAACTATTGGTGGGAAGCTAAGAAGAATTTGGAGGGAAGAGGTGTGGTGACCTGGGAGAGGTTTAGCGAACTGTTCTTGGAAAAGTACTTCCGTAGGTTCATGGAGATACAAATGGAGCTGAAGTTTTTGGAACTAAAGCAAGGTAACATGACGGTGGTCGAGTATGAGGCCAAATTTACTAAGTTGTCAAGATTTGTGCCGGAATATGTGAACTCTGAGGCAGAGAGGGCCCGAAGGTTTCAACTGGGGCTAAAGCAATGGATTCAGAATCGTGTGGCGGTTCTTGAACTGATAGACTATGCCACCTTGGTACAGAAAGCATCAATTGTTGAGGCTGGGAGTGAACAGATGCAGAAGGAGAGGGAAGGAAAGAAGAGGAAGTTTGATAGTCGAAAGGGAAACTCTGCGGGTGGGAGCTTTCCGAGAAAATTTAAGCGAGGGGCGATATCCCAACCCAGCGGAAACTTTTGAACCAAGAGAGCTGAAAGTTGGAGTGTGGGCCAGGGCGGCCGACCACAAGGATCGTCTTACTCTACCCCATCTCGAGCCCTACCCCCGGATTGAAATAAGTGAGGAAGGAAACACGCGGGCGTGTGTAACCTAAAGGATGTGAAGTGCTTCAAGTGTGGGCTGACAGGACATTATGCTAACGCCTGTCGAGGAACTAGTAACAACACCAATGCCGGAGGTAATTGCTTCAAGTGTGGGAAGCCAGGGCACCGAATGAGGGAATGTTTGTCCTCTGGACCAGCTGCGTCAAGAGTGAGTGGAACTGCTTCTAACAAGGCCCCTACTGCAAGAACTTTTAACATGACGGTGCAAGATGCCGTAAGGAACACGGATGTGATTGCAGGTACCCTACTACTCAACTCAGTTAAGGCAAATGTTATATTTGATTCGGGAGCCACCAAGTCTTTCATATCCCTAGATTTTGTATGTTAGTTAGGCCTTAAGGCTGAACCATTGAAAGACAGACTGCAAGTAGAGATAGATAATCATGAAATTATCCCTGTTAGTCAAGTATATCCAGGTTTTGACCTAGAAATAGGAGGGCAACACTTTCGGGTAGATTTAATACCTTTTAAACTAGGAGAGTTTGATGTAATAGTAGGTATGGATTGGTTGACAACCCACGGAGCCCAGAGCGATTGTATAAAGAAGAAAGTAAGTTTGAGACTGCCAAGGGACGAGGAAGTAGTGTTTAGTGGAAAACGGCAAAACCAAAAGTTCCTGACTATGATTCAAACTAAGAAGCTGTTACGTAAAGGATGTGAAGCCTATTTAGCCTATGTGAAGGATACCAGGAAGGAGGCACCAAACCTATAGGAAATCCTTGTCGTTAATGAGTTCGCAGACGTATTTCCGGATGATCTTCGAGGACTACCACCTGATAGAGACATTGAGTTTGCTATAGACTTAGTTCCTGGTACGGCCCCAATTTCGAAAGCCCCATATCGGCTAGCCCCAGTGGAGATGAAAGAACTGGCCACTCAGTTACAGGAGTTGTTGGATAAAGGCATGATAAGACCTAGTGTGTCACCGTGGGGAGCCCCGGTATTATTCGTGAAAAAGAAGGATGGTAGTATGAGATTATGTATAGACTACAGAGAGTTGAATAAGGTGACTATAAAGAATAAATATCCCTTGCCCAGGATAGATGACCTGTTTGATCAACTAAAGGACGCAGTTTATTTTTCTAAAATTGATTTAAGGACCGGGTACCACCAGTTAAGAATTAAACCAGAAGATATACCAAAGACGGCCTTTCACACCCGGTACGGACACTATGAGTTCATAGTGATGTCATTTGGGTTAACGAATGCCCCCGCAGCTTTCATGGACTTAATGAATCGAGTCTTCAAGAAGTACTTGGACAAGTGTGTTATAGTCTTCATCGATGACATCTTGATTTATTCCAAGACAAAGGAGGAACATGCAGAGCACTTGAGGATTGTATTGGGAGAATTGAGAGAAGAAAAGTTGTACGCTAAGTTCTCGAAGTGTGAATTTTGGTTGAAGAAAGTTCAGTTTTTAGGGCATGTGATTAGCGATCAAGGCATCCTAGTGGACCCAGCCAAAATAGAGGCTGTATCAAATTGGGAGAGACCAACCACTCCGACAGAGGTGAGAAGTTTTATAGGGTTGTCTGGCTACTATAGGAGATTTTTCCAAGACTTTGCCAAGATAGCAGCCCCTTTGACCCGACTAACTCGAAAGACCGAGAAGTTTGTGTGGACTGAAAAATGCGAAGAAAGCTTTCAAGAGTTGAAAAAGAGGTTGGTGACAGCACCAGTACTAGCCCTACCTGACGATAAGGGAGATTTTGTGATTTAAAGCGACGCATCCCATAAAGGTTTAGGGTGTGTGCTTATGCAGCACGGTAAAGTGATTGCGTATGCGTCTAGACAACTTAAGGAGTACGAAATAAGATACCCCACCCATGATTTGGAATTAGCGGCAATAGTTTTTCCTTTGAAGATCTGGAGGCATTATCTTTACGGAGAAAAGTGTGAAATCTACACGGATCACAAGAGCTTAAAGTACATATTCACTCAGAAAGAGTTAAACATGAGGCAGAGGAGATGGCTAGAGCTAATCAAGGATTATGATTGTGAGATTCATTATCACCCAGGGAAGGCCAACGTGGTGGCCGATGCACTTAGCCGAAAGGAGAAACTCAAGATGATAACGTCAGCGGACGAGTTGATCAAGGATTTTGAGAAACTGGAGATTGAAGTGAGGTTACCAGGATTTGGACAAGAGAGTCTAAGGGAAAAGATTAAGTTATGCCAGGAAAAGAAGATAGAAGAAGAAAAGAATTCGATGGAGAAAATTTTGACTGGCGAGGAAATTAAGTGTGAAAAGGACGGGAATGGAGTTATGAGGTACGCATCTAGGATATGGATCCCGAACGTTCAGGAATTAAAAGACGAGATTTTGCAAGAGGCTCATAGTTCAAGGTACTCAATTCACCCTGGAGGCACTAAGATGTATAGAGATCTGAGAGAATACAATTGGTGGCCAAATATGAAGAAGAACGTGGCAGAGTGGGTAAGTAAATGCTTGACATGTCAAAGAGTGAAGGCCGAACACCAGAGGCCCAGTGGATTATTGCAACCCTTAGAGATACCCGAGTGGAAGTGGGAGCATATTGCGATGGACTTTGTGGTCGGACTACCAAGGACCAAGACTAATCATGATGCCATTTGGGTAATTATCGATAGATTGACCAAGTCAGCACATTTTCTTCCAATCAACGAGAGATACACTGTCGACAGGCGGGTGGATATTTACTTAAAGGAGATCGTGGTTAGGCATGGGGTTCCGGTGAGCATTGTATCAGATAGGGACCCAAGGTTCAACTCCAGGTTCTGGAGGAGTTTCCAGGATTGTGTGGGGACCAAGTTAAACATGAGTACTGCATACCACCCCCAATCAGACGGACAGAGCGAGAGGACCATCCAGACCATAGAGGACATGTTGAGATTATGTGCCATAGACTTTAAGGGAAGTTACACAATTAAGTACTTAAGGAATTACAAGGGAAATCTCTACGCGACAAAATATTATTACGAGGAGTTAATTAAGATACGATATGAATTAAAGATTAAGTGACAAGCATTGGTGGAGAAATAATGATACAAGGAAAGATATTGCATGCAAATCCCATGCAACTAGATTGTTAGAAAATAAAACAAGAAATGCAAAAGTAACTAGAGGAATAGTAACTAGTTAGTGCATTATTCTAGGGGACAAGGAGGTATGGTGTGTCTAGGCTACTACTAGGCTTGCCAACATGTGATACAATAATACACATAACAAATACACATCACAATTACATATCACTTTATTCAAAATCACCCAAGCAAACCACTCTCTCTCTCCCCATTACAAACTCTCGACCTAAGCTCTAGAGGAGGAGGAAGAAAATTTTTTCTTCAACTTCTCATCACTTACAATTCAAGATCAAATTCCTAGGTCCTCTACACTCTATAAGGAAGGTATGCTATGAATTTCAACCCCTTTCATCCACTAGTTTTTGAGATATAAATTGTTGAAGTTTAGATGAATAGTAACCATGCTTAGTTTTCTTTTAGATCTTGAGTTGTAAGGATTGTAGGGGCTCATCCAAGGTGTTCTTGAGACTTTTAAAGCTTACCCAAGGCTCCTAGATACTCAAGAAGGTATAAAACTCTAACCCCTCTTAGCCATGAATTATTTATGGTGTATAATGTTAGATCCATGAATTTTAGTATGAATCTTGGTCATATGAGTTATGGATGATGAAGATCTTGAGTTTAAATGTTGTTGTTGTGATTTTTAAGCTTGTAGTTAGTGTATATAACTCCATGTGTGCTATAGAGTATAATCTTGGTGATTTAGATGATGGTTGTGATGGATAAATAGGATTCTTGAATGGTTAAGTGAGAAAACAAGCTGTGTAAATTTTCTGGGAACTTGTACTGTCTTGTAGGAGGGTTTTGAACCCCTAAATCTTGTCCCCTGAGGTCCTAATGCATATGTCTGGAAAGGTATTTGAATGTAGTTTCCAGAAATATAAGTTTCATGACTAGGTGATGTATAGATTTTGAGTTATGGCCCGAGAAGTGAAGAGTGGTTCTGGAATCCGAACTGCACTAAATGGTCCCCTTGTGAACCCTCTTTAAACCCCTAAAAATTTATGTAGGATCATGGAAAAATTAGGGGAGCTAGTAATTGCAGTGGTGAAGGCTAACCAAAAAGAATTGGATTAAAATATTTATTTTTCAATTTTATAAAAATGTTAGAGTAAAATTCGCGCAAGTGAAAAAGTCGCGCAAGTGAAAAAGTCGTAAGTGGAGTATGATTTAAGGGGGGATTAATACGCTTCTAATATGGTAACCAAATTAAGTCGAATAAGTGACGAGCGTAATCGAGTGATGACATGAACCTATAGTGGGGCTAGAGAGTCATAAGACGAATTCATTAAGTTAATTTTGTACCCCCTAAAACCTCGTAATTAAAAGAGAAATTGTTAAGGTACTAATGAACGACTATTGGTTATGTATAGATCATCATTCCACTTCGCAAGCTCGACCACCCCAACCTCACCAAGGCAAGTTTACTTTTCAAAACTTACATATATAAGGACTTTCACTGTTGTGTTTGTAGTTTTCAATCGTATCATATGCCTATGCTTATTGTGGTTATGATGAAAATTGAGATATATGCACATATATGTTTGTACCCCTTGAACTTAGAATGAAATGTTTTTTTCGGACAACGAATCTAGCAATAGAGGTCGTAGCGGTCCAAATATACTTAAATTGCAAAAACCCGAAGGGTCATTCAGGAAGTATCGTATACTTAAGTATTTATTTTTATATCATCATAAATACTCAAAAATACCTATCTTGGATTAAAAGCTATTTAATTAAATAATTATTTTATTAATTATTAATATTAAATCTTAAAATACCATTTATTAATTATTGTTCATTATTTTAAAGACAAAGCTAATCCAAGATACCTTTAGCACTTTCAAACTCGAACTCTTTCGAACTCAAAACATTTTCGAAAACCCCCGGTCAGGTTTTACTTCTTGTACGATTTCAAGAATTATCGGTCGACTGATGTCGGACCTCAACTACTCAGTTTTCATTCAAAATCAAGTTTTAAAAGAAAAAAAAAAGGGACTCTGGCAGGTGTGGGAATCGTTGACGAACAATTCCCGGGATGTGTAAGCGGCCGTAAGCCAGGCGGTCCATCAATTATTATTCCGGCCCAGGTGTTGCCGAAGGATGATTACTGATGTAGTTTTCGTCAAGGGTGATTACGGATGTAGTTTTCACCCGGGGATAGTTACGGATGTAGTTTCTATCCTTCTACCGGTAGAGAAGACCCGCGGATTATTGGACTTGGATGTGGCGACTGATCATCGTCAATCCCTGTCAGGTTTTATGTTTTCTTTAAGTCCCATTCCTCCACTTTGGAAAAATGCTCTGACACTGCTTCTTAGGCCTATGTGCCAAGTTGCCGATAGTGTTCTATTTTTGATGAGAAAGATGTTGACTTCATGCAGTATCTAGAACTGCAAGTTTACTTTGAAAGCAAGGGCACGTATTGGTGCACCTTTGAAATTTATCAACAATGACAAATGATTTTATAACCGATTGTTATAAACGAGTTTAATATGTGCTAAACACATGTAATGTTATATTGCTTACCATATACATATATTTCTTGCTGAGCTATAGTTGCTCACTCTTGCTTGTTTTCAAATTTACAAACACAATAGTTAAGAGAAATGGCAAGACCTAGACAGACTGCCCGAAAGCAGGTGACTAGGCCCGAGGCAGCAGTTGAGATTCCACCGGTAGGTCCCCTTAGCCAGATTGGTTGGCAACTTTTGTTAGTACGTTTTATTTATAAGTATGACCTGTGCAAAGCAGTGTACCGTAACAAACATTCAAGCCGCCAACACCGCTTCATATCGAAGTGTTGCTGGTAGCATAAATGTTATTTAATTCGGTCTGCAATAACTCTGAAACTTTTACTTTTGCTCAATCAAGTGTATGATGTTTCTGAGACTCTAACCTGTGTGTGTGTGTGCGGTGTGAGTTTTATTGTGGGGTCGATAGCTGTTTTATATATTATGTGCAAGAACAGGTATGTTATTAATGGAAAATGGACCGTGAACGCCTAGATCTCCGACCCCGGATCTGGGGGCGTCACAATAACAGTGATAAAAAAGAGTTACACTAGAGGGTGTATAACGAGATAACTCGAAAACGTGTTTTAACCTAAGTATATACTTAACCTATCAAAGCGTTAAGTGACTAATCTCGGCGAATTAATAAAAGTAATTCGAAATTGTAATTCAGTGGTGAATCTTGATAATTTAATATTAGAGATCATAAGGAAGGTGTGAGAGAAAACATCATGTCAAACGGATTATTTTTCGATTTTATAAAAATGTTCGAATCAGGGTTAAGTACGAATGAACCCCTAAAAAGAACTAGTGGTTATAACTTTTGAAAATCACTTAGAAAACGATCAATAAACCTCGAGGTATAATCTCTTTTAATAAACGGCTGACCTTAGCACTTTGTGGCATAAGTACCTACCAAGGGTAAGTGTAATGACAAGCCTTAATAATGAACAAATGTCGGATCATAACGGTTTACACTAGAGGGTTTATAACGAGATAACTTGAGAACGTGTCTTAATCTAAGTTAAGTATATACTTATCCTTTCAAAAAGGTTAAGTGATTAATCTCGAATACTTTGATTGTTTATAGATCACTGAGCTGACCCAGGACACTCTACCCCTACTCGACTACCAGGCAAGTTTCCAATACTTTGGAACTGTTGTTGTGATAATATATATGATTGATTGTTGTTATACATATGCCATGGCATGCATGCCTGCATTCAAATTATATTGTGATACTTGTTCCCTGATTGATGTTGGCTTATAAGTTAGATACGAGATATACTAGTTATAAGTCGGATACTGCTAAGACCCTTAGTGAAGGGCATATGATCTTCGTTCGTTAAATATATACCGGGAGTCGGTATTTTGTAATATAGAGATAGTCATGGAAACCCGGAGGGATTCCAGTGACAGATTCTTTGTGGAATGTTATTTATAAACATTATTTATATATTTCCATAAGTATTAAATACTTAGAAATTATTCGAGGAATGTTATTTGAGTATAATCTCAGTCGAGAAATACTATTTGAATATTATGTTTGAATATTCATTTAAGACTTGATTTATTTAATGAATATTCATTTGAGGTTATTAATTTAGATGAATATTATTTTGGAATATTCATTTGAGTTATTTATTTAATGAATATTATTTTGAATATTCATTTGAGCTTTATTTCTTTAATGAATATTATCTTGAATATTCATTTAAGGTTTATTAAATTATCGGATATTATTTTGAATATTTATTCGAGGAATTATTTATTTAATGAATATTCTCATTTGTTTATTCGAGGGTTACTTTGAGCAATATTTTATATTAAGAATAGTCTTTAAATATTTATGAGTTAATAAATATTCTTTGAATATTTATATAATTCTTTTAACAAGTTTTAAAATATATTATTTTATTCAAATATTATCTTGGACCTTCAAAAATTATGTAAAATATTTATGAGTCTTATTCTGACTATTTTTATCAATGGGAGGTTCCCAAAATTCTATTCTTCACTCAAATCTATCTTCCAAATTATGAGGGAACCTTACTTGAGAGCTATTATTTATTTGTTTGACTTCCCGGTCATAAATCTTTTGAAACTATTCTTTTCACTCGCAACTTGGTTGCTATTCATCAAATTGAGTCTTTGTATTACTTACTCATCATTCGAGGGGTAAGATTGTTGAAACAAGTCGATATCCATTAACAAGCAATAGCTTGGGAAATATTGGTGAATTTTCCTTTCCAACTAGATACGACTACTTTGTGGAGTCTTATCAACAAGTACTATACTTGGGGAAAGGAGGACGAACTTTACGTTTCAGAGTCATGGATTTACTCAAACTAGGAGTATTTGTGTAAGAGGCTGTGGGACAGTCCATCATTAAAACTTTGTGTAAGAGACTGTGGGACAATCCATCATTGTAAATAGGTGTAAGAGACTGTGGGACAGTCCATCCTTGAAATAGGGTCCGAGTGGCGCCGGCCCCGACTAAGCCTAAAGATGGCTAGGGAGATCCGGCATATGGTGGTGTCCATATGTTCTTCCTTCTACATGTAGAGAAACAAATTTTGAGATGCACGACCTGCGACTGATCATCGTAAGGTGGTGTCATCCGGCGCGACATACTCCAAATCCAAATCTATTTATTTTCTGCAACATGAAGTATCACTCATGCTGACAGGGTTTGAAAACTGTCCAGAACTAAAAGTACAATGAAATACCTCGTAACTTCATCGTTTATATTATATTGGCACTATGTTCGTTAATGCATGCCATATGGTTTCCAAAATACTTTTGAACTGTTATATATATTATTGTTCAATATACATTATTATTGGTGGGCTATTGCTCACCTTTGTTTTATTATTTATATCACAACAATAGCTAGGTTTGATGGCCCGCGTAAGGCGCACTTGGCGCAAGCAGGTGACTCCAGTCGTAGGACTACCCGCTGATATGGTTGTTGCCATTGCTGAGGTAGACAGGCAGCTTTTGTTTTCATCCTTAAGTATACGTATAATTAATGTTAATCAACGGCAAGAATTTTTAAACTTATGTTGTAATCATTTTGGGTTGTAATAACTTATATTCGTGGATCCTATAATTAGAAGACTTATTTTGGACTCAAGTGCAAGTACTGTTTATGGAATATGAGACCGTAACGACCAGGTCCCTGACCCCGGATCTGGGGCTGTTATAGAAATGGAATCAGAGCGAGAGTTATATATCCCAAGAGATGATGTGACGTCATATAATAATAAATTCACTAAGATAATAATAACTCTTGCCAAGTTCACCTAAAACCCTTACGGGAACTTTTTAAGTATCATGATAGTGACATAGTTCGTATTGTGTAGGCGAGTGACATCTCCGATCCAGAGGTTTTTGAGAGACAGCACGACGAGGCGATCTAGGCCGCCGAGGATAGGGCGGTGGTTGATTCTGATGACTTGTCCAGGACCACAGATCCATACTATGAGGGTTTGGGTGATGAGGATGGAGACACAGAGGTTGTTGAGTTTGAGGAGGAGGACCTGGAGGAGGTCCAGGCCACCGAGGATACTGAGGTCGTTGATTTGGGTTCTGATGAGGAGGATCCCGAGGAGAGACAGGCCATAGCTAAGATTAGGGTTATGGAGGAGGACATTAATATGACTACTGAGCAGGTTATGGATGCAGTTATAGAGCAGACATTGGATAAGGGTACTGAGGAGATATTGATGAGCTAGTTGATGATGCTATTGGGAGTTCAGGACTTCATGTACCACAACTCTCTACTGAGAGGGCCCCTACCCCACCACCCTTGCCTGTGAACCCTTTTTCTGAGGAGCTGACCCCCGAGCCGTAGCAGGCAGAGGCCGCACCTCCAACAGAGCCATCTACCCCACCCCATATTCCGATAGAGGGGATACCAGTATGTGTGCATAACTGGGTTGTGAGCAGACTTTCTACAAATTTAGCAGTGGCTGAGGCCAGGTTAGCGGAGTCCAGGGCGGAGCTCGCAGCTGAGAGAGTTGCTAGGTTGGGACGCTAGGGTGGTGGGAGGCGCGCTAGGGCTCGAGAGGTGCATAGGGCAGTGACCCGTATTGAGTTGAGGGCCCGGATAAGGGTCCGGACTTTACTTACCGATGGACATGGCATGGTATCCAGGATTGATGCTGAGGAGATCTTTCGCATTGCTATGGCGAGGGTCAGGGCTTGGGGCCACCATGGTGGCTGATTTCAAAGACAGCGATGTAGTAGTCTAGTCTTCTAGTCATGTACGGATGTAGTAGTGCCGAATTTTGGTGGGATAGTTTCGTTGTATTTAGTTTCTCTTTTTACTGACTAGACGGATAGACCATGTATTTCACTTTTGACTAAATGTTGTTAGGATGGTTGTACTTGTAAACTGTCGATGTGACTCGGATGATGTATCTTTTAGTACCATGTATATATTTATTTCCTTTCAGTCAGTTCAGTTCTGTTGTGACGCGATCACAAGTTTATTAGATTATTTTCTACACGTACTATTTTCGATTAAGCTGCCATGAAATATAGAACTGTGGGATCCTAAATCCAAATATGTAACGATTTTGCAAGGAGGAATCTTTAAAACAAGTGAATTAGCCTAATGTGTAATTGTCCAAATTTTCAGTAAGATGCCTCCACGAAGAATGAGAACTAGGGCTAACCCCCGTGAGTCTACCGATCAAGAAAGTCACAATCAACATAAGGAAGATCCCGAATATGATGAAGCGCAAGATGAGGATTATAATGAGCAAGAAGATTCCAAGTATGGGACAACAAACGAAACCTTTTTCACTGGATAATTCGAAGAAGAAGTAGAAGGGGAAGAAATTGAAGTTGAGCAAGAAGGGACGAACCAGGATAGAGACCCCATGGGTCAGCTTATGGATCTGCTTAGGCAAAATTTGAACCGTTACCCCCAACCACCCCAGGGAAACAACTGTACCGTGGTAAACTCTTTTAGGGCCTTTAAGTCCCTTAAGCCCCCAGAATTCCATGGATCAGCTGACCAAGTCGAGGCAAGAGCCTGGAAAAGTCATTGGAGATTCTAAGCATTGAGGAGGCGAAAAAAACTGTTTTCGCCACTTACCTTCTGAAAGGAGAGGCCAATTATTGGTGGGAGGCTAAGAAAAACATGGAGACAGATGCTATAATAACCTGGGATAGGTTCAAACAATTGTTTCCGGAAAAGTACTTCTCGAGGTTTATGAAAATTCAAATGGAGCTCAAGTTTTTAGAACTAAAATAGAACAATTTGTCAGTGGATGATTATGAGGCCAAGTTTACCGAGCTATCAAGGTTTGTACCAGAGTTTGCGGATACTAAGGAGAAGAAAGCGAATAGGTTTCAGCAAGGGTTGAAGCAATGGATTCAGAATCGAGTAGCAGTCTTAGAGCTTATAGACTATGCCACCTTGGTGCAGAAAGCAACAATTGTGGAAGCAGGGAGTGATCAGATGTAGAGGGAAAGAGAAAAAGGGGGAATAAAAAGGAAGCATGCCAGCATGGGCGGAGGTTCCGCAGGAGGAAAACCCCCAAATAAGTTTAACCGAGGAACAGTTTCCCTACCTGGATGGAGCATGGGATTTAAACAATCTGTGAGCGCAAGCGTGAGCCAGGGTGGCAAGCAATCAGGATCAGTCCACTCCCACCATTCTAGACCCCCATTTCCCGTGTGTGTAATGTGTGGAAAGAAACATTCTGGTACATGTCACCAGAAACCGGTAACCTATTTTAAGTATGGACGGGCAGGCCACTATGCTACCTCTTGTACCACAGTTACTCCTAGTACCAACCAAAACAGCACTTATTTCCAATGCGGACGTCGAGGTCACATGAGGAAGGACTGCCCAATGAACAAACCAGCAGCATCAGGAACAAGCAAGGCTACCTCCAATAGGCCACCAACTGCTAGAACCTTTAATATGACAGTACAGGATGTCGTGAAAGACACGGACGTGATATCAAGTAAGTTTTCTCTCAATTCAGTTAGTGCAAACGTCTTATTTGATTCTAGAGCAACTAAGTCTTTTATATCGAGGGATTTTGCTTGTAAATTGAAACTTAAAACCCAATCACTAAGGGATTCCTTATAAGTAGAGATAGCCAATCAGGAAGTCGTTCCAGTTAATCAGATTCACCACGATTATTTCTATGTCGATTTGATTCCTTTTAAGCTAGGGGAATTTGATGTTATTTTGGGAATGGATTGGTTGTCTCGCAATAATGCTCAGATAGATTATAAAGGGAAAAAGGTTAAGTTGAAAACCCCACACTACGCCATAGATTGCTTATAGCAACCCCCAAACTGTGTTACCATAGACCCCTGTTTGAAGTTGCTATAGGCCAAAATCGGGCTATGGTAACACCTCAGCCGTGTTAGGTTCTCAGCAGTAACTACAGGTATCAAAGGTAACGTGAAAAACAACTTATAGTAACATGGCAAATACAGTTACTAAAGACCTCTATAGCAACATTTTAAACACTCTACAGCAACATAGTTTCCGTGTTACAATAGATGGTACAATTTTGCACAATGCTTCGGAGGGACCCGCATGTAGGGCCCACATGTGGGTTCCACATGTGGGCCCACATATGGATCCCACATGGGATCCACATGGGATCCATATGTGGGGCCCACATGTGGAACCCACATGTGGGCCCTACATGCGGGCCCCACCGAAGCATTGTGCAAAATTGTACCATCTATGTGGGCCCACTTTTTGGATTTGCTATGGGGTCCACTTTTCGGGTCTACTGTGGGGCCCACTTTGGGTCTACCGTGGGGTCCACTTTTTGGGCTACTGTGGGGCCCCCTTGCTCAACATGCAATACCTATTGTAACACCTAATATTACCTATTGTAACACCTAATATTACCTACTGCAACACATACAGTTATATAAATATTAACCTATTACAACACACATTTTACCTATTGTAACACCACAAATGTAACAAAATAAAAAATGCATTAGCAGAATATTGAATTCCCATAAAACAAACCAACAATTCAAGCAACTACATCAAATCCAAACCAACAGCAATTCAATCCACCAGCAACTACATCAAGTACTAAACTAAAACCAAATCCACCAACAGTTCATAAACTAAAATACACAAGTACTAAAACAAGTTCATAAACTAAAACAGTCTAAGTGCTAGGTCCATCGGTCATAGGAGTACCATCACCTACTGTGTCACTGGAAATCGTCGCACAGATTTCACCAATATCAATATTCAGAGTGGGGTTTGCTTCAACTAATTTTTTAAGGACCAATGTCAAGTTATCCTGGACCTTCCGATTGATCTTGCCATCCACTTCAGCACAAACCTTCTGGTTTACCTTAGCTTCCACTTCGACAACAACTTCCTGCCGTATCTTTTTTGTCAGCTCTTGCACGTATGAATCGGTTGCTGGAGCTTCAGCTGGAGTTTTGATACACTTCGGGTCATGTCTTCCTATAAGCCAACCTGGACCATGAGATTTTTTTGCACCCGAAACTAGTTCCTGAAGACCATCAAGCCCTTCTGATGATTTAAGTTTCTTATCAATTGTATCCTAGAAAATAAATCCAAGTCAATATATGAAAATGAAAATGGACTGTAAAGATGAAATATGGACTGTAAAGATGAATTGTTACTTACAATTCTGAACTGCATCACATCAGGATTAGATTGATATTTTCGTCCAGGCTTGCGCTTACGAGTTTTGGCAAAAATCTGCGCAAAAAATAAGTCGTCATCTAGCTGCTTGTCATCTGGCTGCTTCTCATCTGGCTGCTGCTCATCTGGCTGCTTGTCATCTGCCTCATCTGGCTGCTTGTTTTTCTTGCAAAAATTATTAACCAATATGCAAAAGCAAAAAATTATTAGAGTCATGTCAAATAACAGTATGTATATAATTATTAGACACATTAGTTCTTAAAACTGATGTGCAGGGATCTTAATTACATAACAGTATGTATAGGAATTATTAAAGTCATTAGTTCATACATAAGCTTAATTACATAAACTAATCGATCAAAATCTATCATATGGTCAAAGATCTCAGTGGGGGCTTAGCTTAGCAACTAGATGATTTAACTCCAATTAAATTAAAGAGAATCCATTTTCACAAATTTATATTTAATGAAATTAAAGAGAAGCAATTTTCTTAACTATAATTCACGACTCTAAAAAAGAGTGACATTTCAGGAACTTAAACTCATTAGTTCATACATAAGATTAATTACATAAACTAATCGATCAAAATCTGTCATATGGTCAAAGATCTCAGTGGGGGCTTAGCTTAGCAACTAGATGATTTAACTCGAATTAAATTAAAGAGAATCCATTTTCACAAATTTATATTTAATGAAATTAAAGAGAAGCAATTTTCTTAACTATAATTCACGACTCTAAAAAAGAGTGACATTTCAGGAACTTAAACTCATTAGTACATACATAAGCTTAATTACATAAACTAATCGATCAAAATCTGTCATATGGTCAATTTCAGGAATTCATATAATTCATGACTCTAAAAAAAATGACATTTCAGGAACTTACCATCTTATGTTCAATTTGAGAAAATAGTTTGGAACCAGAAGTGTGTGTGTCTGTGTATTCACGACGACTTTTTGCATTTCTTTCAGCCTTCGCCTGCAAAAATACATGAAAAAAGAGCACTAGTTTATGTCACTGAAAAAAGAGCACTGTAGAAAACAACACATTTTTAAAGTTATAATTATACCTGAATATCAGGATCTCCCCAAAATTTTAAGAGCAACTTAAATTCTTCAAGTGGAATGTCATCCGGCTTATTTTCTAGCCTCTCCTCATCAGTTGCATATGCAGTATAATGATTGGTCTTTGTTCGACTCTTGTACCCCTTCCAACTCTGTTGAATTGTCTTCCATGACCATGTTTTTAATTCCTCAGGAATAATATAGCGTTGCTTACATATAAATCAAATATAAAAGGGAATAAGTTAGTCTAAAATGTTATCTGACCAACATTATTTACATGAAGCTAGTTAAAAAATTTTGATTACCTTGACATAATCCCACAAGGTATTCTTTAGACTTTCAGGAACATGTTCCCAAGATGCATAAGTCAGTGGCACACACCTCTTTAGTGTCCCCAGAAAGCGACTCAATTCTGAAACAGAGTTATCATTATCTGAAACAGGCTGGCACTTTTTATTCATGGAGATGACAACCCTTTTCTCGAACGGCCTTGTATGTACTTTATCCATCCTCGTTTTCCCTCGTAATCTCTTAGGAACTTTGACTTAAGTACCCAGTTCAAAACATATAAGAAGTTAAATCAAAACACTATTATATAATTGCCTTGTTTCACAAAGGAATACCATAAAAATGATTTAAGTAAACAAAGATAAACCTGCTTCAACTTCTTCCATTTCAATGTCTGGCAGGTCAGTTTCCGGAACTTTGTCATTTTTAGTTCCACTTCCAGTTGCAATCGCTGATGCAGCTTCTTTTTGTTTGCGTTCCCGCATAGCAACATAATCCGCCATTGATCCAAGTCCTTCACAACATGGTAACTGTGTTTTTGCAGGTTCCACCATACCTGAATTTGCCACCTCCCCATTCTTATCATTCTGAGCGGAACCCTTTTCAGTTGTAGTCGCAGCATTTGATCGTGAACGGGTAGTTGGTCTATTAGGAAGCTTTGGCAGAATTTCTGAAGCATCATCTTCGCTTTGTTCCTCAATTTCTTCAACATATTCATCCTCTTCTTGATTCTTTTTTTCCCTTTACTTTGTCCTTTGTCCTTTTTGAATCCACCTGACAGACTAATAGCTAATTCAGGCACCCCTAGAGCTCTAAGCTTTGCTCTATTTCTCTCCATATTTTGAAATTTAATCAGTTCATACTTGTTCAGCTTCATCGGTTTTATTGGAGATGATGGAGATGGAAGTGGTGGGGGAGGTGGTAGAACAATGTCATTCTCATCCATATTTTCATATCCATATATATCTTCACCTTCATCTACGTCTTCATCTTCATCTACGTCTTCACCTTCATCTATTGGATTATGTAAATCCAATTTCCTCCGAACATTTCCAGACTTCAGATTCACATTTTCATCAATGTTTTGTGAATTTTTGATCAATACCGACTTCTGAGCACTTTTTTCTTCAATTAATTTTGGCTTCTGCTTGAGGGCTGCATCAATGATTTCTGGTCTAGCACCAACCAGGCGTGCTGACTTCCTAGCACTAGTGACTTCACCCCTGCCGTCACGTTGATTTTTTAAAAGTGTCGGCTTCTGAGAACTCTGAACTTGATTTGGAATTATGACTTGTGCATTATTCAGCCGTGCTGACTTCCTAGGAGTGTAGACTTCAGTGGACTTCTTATTTTTTTTTGCTGTTGTAATTGATGAGTGGTCACAAATTTCTTTTTCACTTGTTTGGTCACTGCAACAATAGAATTAAATTATTAGTACACCAACAAATATCAAACTAAAAGGAACAAATAATTTAAATATACAACTAAAAAAGTTTAATACCTTCAAACACATTTGGCCTTGGCCGTATGACTACAGAAGGTTGCATTTGCGTTAATGGCTCGATTCTAGTATCAATAGTGTTATCAATATAAAGATCTATGTGGCCACCATTTTTATATAATTCGCACAAGTCTTGATCATTCATCACCAGTTTCCATCCCGCTTCTTGATTACCATCTCTTGCGTAAATTCCTCCAATTTCAGTATACTTAAGCTCATCTTTAACATGTTCCATCAGCACCGTGTAAGAAAACCAATCAGAATCTTGAATACTTATCACACACTCTTTTCCACCAACATATTGTGTACTCTGAAATTTTCCCATGTGGTAAATTCTGAGATTGATGCCCTTCTCTGTCATCCTAAAAAAAAAAAACTTACATTAGAACCAGTCTATTAAGAAAAAATAAGAATCAATTTAAAAAGCAAAAACTGATCAATTTAAAAGCAGTCTAGCAAAAGAATGTAAATTAACTTATATGTATTGCTAAGACTTATTTACACACATTAAATACAGTAAATCACTAATAAAAATTATTAAAAATTAAGAAGCATGGACTTAATTGAGAAGCACTTAACATAATAAAAAGTAGTCCATAAAGAAGCAATGCCCCATATTAAAAGGCATGCAATACATTTGTTACATTAAGAGGAAAAACTCCTTAAAAAACACTAGACAGTTTCATTGACTACTTTTGGAGGAATGATAATTTTTATTGCAGGTACATCTTCTCTGGACCAGCTCACATCACTAACTTGATTTCCAATTCCATGACCATGTTGACTGCCATTTATAATCGGATCAATGAAATCATCCTCGTTCCTATTTTCACCTTCGACATCACACCAGTCCCTTGGCAGTGTCTTGATAACATTATGATACATCTTGTCAATCGGATCTTCAATATAAAATACTTGTTGTACTTGTGAAGCCAAAACATACGGATCAGCTTTTTGAACCAGTCTGTTAAAATTGACTCGGGTTAGGTCATACAAATCCTTTTCTGCATGGTACCAACAACACCTAAATAGAACCACTGTAAAATCTCCCCAATAATCAATTTCGAGGATTTCTTCAATCGATCCGTAGTAATCGACAACACCAACACTTGGATTCTGATCTTTTGAACTTGCAAAGCTGGTGGTTAAGGAAGACAGAAATACACCACTATTCTGTGTTGTACACCTAGCATCTCTGTATTTTGTATAGAATCTGTACCCATTAATAACATATCCCGTAAACCTCTTAGCTGCTCGATTAGGTCCCATTGCAAGGAGTTCTACCTCTTTGGAAATGTCATTTTTTTTTCGAGTCTCTTCCTTCAACCACTTCCAGAAGTCTTCGGTGTGTGCCTTCTCTCTTTTATATTTTTTCGATATTGGATGACCATCAATTAAAGCTCGATGTTCCCTACAATAATTACCTAGTTAATATTATAAAACAAATAAACATTCTAATTCTTATTAAAATAAATTAAAACTTAAATCTTACTCTATCAAAGTATCGATGTCCTTGTTACCACAATTGAATAGAATGTAACGATGACATGCAATCCATTGAGATTCTTTGAGATAAATAGGTTTTCCACCTTTATTTCTTCTTGTACCAATAGGATATTCCATCTTTTGTGG
Source organism: Saposhnikovia divaricata (assembly GCA_036435485.1). Classification (NCBI taxonomy): domain Eukaryota; kingdom Viridiplantae; phylum Streptophyta; class Magnoliopsida; order Apiales; family Apiaceae; genus Saposhnikovia; species Saposhnikovia divaricata. The sequence continues at coordinate 126,261,735 of CM071594.1, read as the reverse complement.
ACAACTTTCAAATTTAGGTACTGCATCCCCGTTTAAGAATCTTGAACAGAACGTCAAGCATTCTTCTGCTAGGTAGCCTTCAGCAATGGAACCCTCAGGTTTAGACCTATTGCGCACGTAAGATTTTAGTTTACCTAGATAACGCTCAATTGGCCACATGCATCTCAAGTGTGCAGGTCCCCCATATTTGATTTCCTTGCACAAATGAACCAGCAAGTGAATCATTATGTCAAAGAAAGCTGATGGAAATATCATCTCAAAATGGCAAAGAATTTCAACAATTTCTTGTTGTAGCCTATTCAGGTCAGCCACATTAAATACTTTGCTCCAAACATTTCTTAGAAATGCACCAAGTCTTATCAAAGGTAGTGCAACCTCAGGTTTCAATGTTTTTTTCACTGCAAACTGTAACAAGTAGTGCAGAAGAAAATGAGCATCATGGCTCTTATACCCACAGATTGTCCTTTCCTTCGTGTGAACATATCGACTAATATTAGCTGCACAGCCGTATGGCAGTTTCGCCTTCTCTAATACTGAACAGAATATTTCCTTCTCTTGTTTCGTCATGTCAAAAATAGCACCCCTAATCTCAAAGTATTTTCCATCACTTGATTTAACAGGATGAAGGACCTTCCTGATCCCCATTTCTTGTAAATCCAAACGAGCACTCAAATGGTCCTTGGTCTTACCGCCAATATTCAACAAAGTACCAAGTATACTTTCACATACATTTTTCTCGATATGCATACAATCAAGGTTGTGTCGCAATAAATTGTGACTCCAATATGGTAAATTGAAAAATATTGACCTTTTTTTGAAAGGGGAATCCCTTTTACGCTTTACACCCTGTTTGCTCGTTTTCTTGCTTTTGTCCTTTCCAAATTCATTTTCATAGCCGGACAATAAATCAAGTATATCTATTCCGCTTAAAGTGGGTGGAACCTGTCCCATTTCAACTTCACCATTAAACCTTCTCTTATCGAACCTCCACTTGTGCTCTGGACATAGAAATTTTCTATGGTTCATGTAGCACATTTTTTTACTATGTTTCAAGTACATTGAAGATGTCTCATAATGGCATGTGGGACAGGCCAATTTACCCTTTGTGCTCCAACCGGATAGCATTGCATATCCCGGAAAATCGCTAATGGTCCACAACACACTTGCGCGTAGCCTAAAATTTTGATTAGACAAGGCATCGTAAGTTTCTATACCTAGATCCCATAATTCTTTCAACTCTTCCATTAAAGGCTGCATAAATACATCGATGTTGTTGTTTGGAGATTCTGGACCGGGGATGATTGTTGAAAGAATAAAATTTTCAGGCTTCATGCATAGCCAAGGTGGCAGGTTGTAGTTAACCAATACAATAGGCCATGTTGAGTGAGTTGTACTCATAGTACGGAAAGGACTAAATCCATCTGAGGCCAAACCAAGTCTGATATTTCTCTTTTCTATCGAAAAATCAGGATACCTAGCATCCATAGCCTTCCATGCCTCGGCATCTGCTGGATGTCTAAGATTTCCGTCATTTTTTCGTCCCACGGCATGCCATAACATAAGTTCAGAATACTCCTTCGACATAAATAACCTTTACAGCCTTGGTTTTAGCGGAAAATAACACATAACTTTTGCTGGAACCTTGCGAATTGCCTTCTCTCGATCATCGTCACTGCTACCTTTCCTTTCCACTACTTCCCATCTCGAAACACCACAAGTTTTACAAACATCTTCATCTTTGTTTTCTGCCCAATATAGCATGCAATCGTTTGGACATGCGTGTATTTTTTGGTAATCTAGACCTAAATCTCTAATGATATTTTTTGCAGCATTAAAAGATAAAGGTATGTGGGCCTGTGGAAAAGCCTCTCTCATCAACTCTAGTAGATCCTCGAATGCAGCCTCCGTAATCCCATGTATACATTTTAAAGAATAAAGCCTAAGGATAAAACTTAATCGCGAAAACTTCGAACAACCAGGATATAATGGTTGTTTTCCGTCTTCAATATGGCGATCAAATTTATTAGGCTTGGCATTTGGTACTTTAGTATGCTCACCTTCACCATTCTGCATTCCATGAGTACGTTGCAACATGTCACCTAGAGTATCTCCAAAGTCTATACCAGCCTCACAATCCATATCTTCATCACTCCCATGTCGAGAAACCTCGCACATCCATTCCATGTACAATGGAGATGGACCATTGTAGATGAGATGCTCGTATATTACATCTTGACGAAACCACTTGTCATTTTTACATTTCTTGCAAGGACACGTTATTTCATCACCTACAGCGAATCTAGAAACTGCATTTTTTATAAAAGCCTTAACCCCGCTAATATAGCCGTTACTAAACTTTGGAAGTTTTATCCACGTGTTTTCCTCATTGTCCATCTCTACATTTATAAAACACAACTCTATTAATAAAAGAAGAGTAGTCAAGGTGTTTATTTCGGCCAACCTAAGCAAATAAATACCTATTAATAACTAACTAATTATACAAATAATTATGATATTTATATACATGATCTTAAACCTAACTACTAAATATGTAATCAGAATGAATGACAAATTTATACAAAAACCGATAAATAAAATCGACCCTTGTATGTAATACAATACACACATTCGAGAAACACGACATATATACAACAACAATTATCACAGATTATATTATTTCAACAACAATACATTATCCAAATTATCACAGATTTTGCGCATAAATCAACATCCACAGAAAAGGCTTATATACAATAACCGAGAAAAATAGAGACTGAGGGTTAGAGAGATAGAGAATGAGACAAAGAGATGGAGAGAGATATACAAAGAGAGAGAGAGAGAGACAAAGAGATACAAAGAGAGACAGAAAGAGGGAGAGGGAGAGAGAGAGAGAGAGAGAGAGAGAGAGAGAGAGAGGGGGAGAGAGATACATAGAGATACAGAGAGAGTGGGAGAGAGAGGTCAAACTAAAGAAAATCGAAGCACGAACACAGAATACACATAAATCGAAGCATGCAAAACATAGTATACATAAATCGAAGCATATGAAGAAAGATTTATACCTTAATTGAACAAAGCTCGAACCCTAATTGATATTCACCCAAAATTCGATTAACCAGCAGCTTCGATTGACCAGTCGAACCCTTATTGAACCTTAAACTTCTTAATTGAGAGGCGAGAGAACCCTAATTTAACCCTAAATTGCTCCAGCGGCTGAGTTCATTCGAGAAAAAGTGAGAAGTGAAGTTTAGGTAAGTGATAATATTGAGCGGCTGTGTATGCTTTCCCCTTTCTAATTTTTCAGTTTTGCCGCGTTGTGTTCTGAATTTTGGTAAAGTGCCCGCTATGTTATGCTTTTTCCCTCCCTGATTTTTCATAATTTTGTAATAATTCACAATTTATACCTACTTAGTTTTCTTTATTAAATTTTTAATAAATTTAGTTAAAATTTTATAATGTTTGGATATTACTTTATTTTAAAACCTTTTTACTTGAAATTTATAAACAAAATTTAATATATATGAAAAATCAATAATTTAATTATTTGATGGAATATTACTTTTTAAAATGATTACTTCAAGGATTTTGTTAAACTTAAATATTTTTAAAGTCAAATAATTATTAAATCATTAATTTTAAATAAAATAAAAATTTTGTTCATGAATACTCTATGGTAACACAGCTCATAAATACTCTATGGTAACACAGCTCATGGTGTTACCCAATGTAAGACCTTTTATACCTATAGTAACATACTTCTATGGATTTGGTAACACAAAAATCAAAAGGTTGCAATAGCTCAAAAATTCCATACCTATGGTAACACCCAAGATGGTAACACCCATGCCAAAAGGTTGAGATAGGCCATCTATGGCGTAGTGCCAGGAAAGAAGGGAATAGTGTTTCAAGGGATACAACAGACCCGAAACATTCTAACCATGGCGCAAACCAAAATATTGTTACGAAAAGGAAACGTGGCTTACTTAGCCTATGTTATCGACAATCAGAAGGAAGCACCTAGGTTGCATGACATTCCGGTAGTTAATGAGTTCGAAGATGTGTTTCCACAAGATCTTCCCGGATTACTACCTGATAGAGTAATTGAGTTTGCTATTGAGTTAGCCCCGGGGATGGTGCCAGTATCAAAGGCCCCGTACCGATTAGCCCCAGTAGAAATGAAAGAGCTAGCTAAGCAATTGCAAGAACTGTTGGATAAGGGTATGATACGACCCAGTGTGTCGCCGTGGGGGGCACCAGTGATGTTTGTTAAGAAGAAGGACGGGAGTATGAGGTTATGAATCGACTATCGAGAGTTGAACAAGATAACCATAAAGAATAAGTACACGTTACCCAGAATAGATGACTTGTTTAACCAGCTAAAGGGTGTTGTGTATTTCTCTAAGATTGACCAGAGTATCGGAGATCACCAATGGAAGATTAAACCCAAAGATATCCCAAAGACTACATTCCGTACTAGATATGGACATTATGAGTTCTTGGTGATGTCATTTGGATTGACTAATGCCCCAGCAGCTTTCATGGATTTAATGAATAGGGTTTTCAAGGAGTATTTGGACCAGTTTGTTATAGTTTTTATTGATGATATTCTTATCTACTCAAAGATAGAGGAAGAACATGCTGAACATTTGTGGATAGCCTTAGAAATACTCAGGAAAGTGCAGTTGTATGCCAAATTCTCAAAGTGCGAATTCTGGCTAAAAGAGGTGTAGTTCTTAGGGCACGTGATCAATAGAGAAGGAGTGTTGGTCGAACCCTCCAAGATAGAGGCAGTTTTGAACTGGGAACGACCAACCACTCCAACAGAAGTAAGGAGTTTCATCGGACTGGCAGGATATTACAGAAGATTTGTTCAATATTTTGCAAAGATCGCAGCCCCGTTAACTCGACTTACCCGTAAAACTGAGAAATTTGAATGGACTGAAAAATGCGAGAAGAGTTTCCAAGAGTTAAAGAAGAGGTTGGTGATGGCCCCAGTGTTGGCGTTGCCTGATGGAAAAGGAGATCTTGTGATTTACAGTGATGCTTCGCTTAAAGGATTAGGATGCGTGCTTATGCAGCAAGGTAAGGTAATCGCGTATGCGTCAAGGCAATTGAAGGAATATGAGATTCGATATCCCACTCATGATCTAGAATTGGCAGCAATAGTTTTCGCTTTAAAGATTTGGAGGCACTACTTATATGGAGAGAAGTGCGAGATTTACACTGACCATAAGAGTCTCAAGTACATTTTCACTCAGAAAGAGCTTAATATGCGCCAGAGAAGATGGCTGGAATTAATCAAGGATTACGATTGGGAGATTCGTTATCACCCGGGTAAAGAAAATGTGGTGGCTGACGCCCTGAGTAGGAAAGAGAAACTCAAAATGATAACCTCAGAAGAAGAATTGGTGAGAGACTTCGAGAATTTGGAAATCGAGGTCAAGGTACCAGGAGATGGTGAAGAAAGGTTAATAGAAATTCGAATGCAATCCCCATTGTTGGGAAAGATTAGACTATGTCAAGAACGGAGAATGGAGGAAGAAGAGAACTCAACGGAAAAGATAATGACCGGAGAAGAAATTAAGTTTGAAAGAGACAAAGAAGGAATCATGAGGTATACATACAAGATATGGATTCCAAATGTGCAAGAGCTCAAGGACGAGGTTCTATATGAGGGACACAACTCAAGGTACTCAGTGCACCCCGGCAGTACCAAGATGTATATGTTGGGACAATCAGATCTTGGCACTGCGATTTTTGATACAATAAATTAACGAGTACGAATAGAAAAGTAACCTTGTTAACGGTTGATTTCACGCTCTTCTATTGTATTCCCAAATTCCCTTGAGCGAAGTGTGGCCTTCGTCTTCTCAACTTACCCTCTCTTCTTGCTCTTGGGTGGCTACAAAATTTTTTCGACCAACCCTAGCAAGAAGAGAATAAGAATACATATAGGGCCACAATAGGGATCATGGACAATTAGGTTGGGCCTTCTGATTACATCTTGGGCATAGCCCAATGTAATTAAATATTAATTCAATCCACTAAAGAATTAATATTTGCACTACCTTTCCCAATACCGTAATTTAATTAAATAATCCGTTTCCAATATTATTTGCTAATTAAATTCCCCATGTTTAAAATATCGTATGTCCATTAATTAAATAAATTACCGATAAATCATTTAATTAATATATTTTATCCTTGATCATCCACCCAACCTTTATTTAATTATGCCGGAATAAATCCACCTGCAGGGTTTCACATAATTAAATCTTTTTGAGCTTTCAAGGGGACATCATTAACCTGAATATTATCAGGACATGGATTCCTTCAATAAATAATATTCACCATATATATTATTTCATCACCCAAAATATGATGAAATAAATCAAAAGAATTATTTCATATATAAATCAAAGCATGTAAATAATATACACGTGTCAATTACTATATCTGGATTAAGAACCTAAGCATTAATAATAACATAGAATCTTAGTTCTCCTTCTTAATCAGTATTAGGGAACAATTCTAAATTTGATCCTGTTCAATATACACAAGTATATTAGTATTATTTAATAGTCAATATAAACTATTCTAAATAATACTACAGCCATTCCAGTGGATTGTCTAACTCCACCTGTGCTGTGAACCTTATTATATTATATAAACCGTATTTAACAATCTAATATTCTGTATCCCATTTGATACTAGATTGTCCACAATATATGATATTAGACAGCATGTAAACATTTAAATGATTCTCAATAAAACTGGGCCAGAAATAAATGTATATACTTTAAATAAATATTTTCAGTATACACCAACAATCTCCCACTTATACTCAAAATATTCTATGAGTATATCAGTGTTTATTTAATCCACTATTACACAAAAAACTATGTGTCCATCCATCTGACTCCTATCGCTTCCACATGCCTGTCAAAAACCTTGGCTGGCAAGCTCTTTGTGAAAGGATCTGCCCGGTTGTCTTCTGATGATATGTGAGCCACAACTATATCTCCTCGCTTTACGATTCCTCGTATGAGATGATACTTACGTTCAATATGTTTAGCTGCTTTGTGATCTCGCGGTTCCTTCGAATTTGCCACAGCACCAGTGTTATCACAATACACTGTCAAACTCCTAGGCAAATTAGATACCACATCCAAGTCCAAAAGAAAGTTCCTGAACCATACAGCCTCCATTGCAGCCTCAGAGGCCGCCACGTACTCGGCTTCCATGGTGGAGTCTGCAATGCATTTCTGCTTTACACTCCTCCATATAATGGCTCCACCTCCCAAAGTAAAAACATATCTCGAGGTTGATTTCCTCTTATCCCTATCTGATTGGAAATCTGAATCAGTATATCCCAAAGGAAATAGATCTGAGGCCTTGTAAATTAACATATATTCCTTAGTCCTTCTCAGGTACTTGAGTATAGTTTTTACTGCACTCCAATGTTCCTGACCTGGGTTCGACTGATATCTACTAACCATACCTATAGCAAAGCAGATGTCAGGCCTCGTACATAACATAGCATACATTAAGCTTCCACATGCCGAAGCATAAGGAACTGCTTTCATGCTCTCTATATCCTTAGATGTCGAAGGACACTGCTCCTTGGATAGAGCCACTCCATGCTTAAAAGGTAGAAAACCTTTCTTAGAGTTCTGCATGTTAAAATGAGCTAATACTTCATCAATGTAGGGCTCTTGACATAAAGCCAACATCCTTTTCTTGCGATCCCTTATTACTTTGATCCCAAGGATGTATGCCGCTTCACCTAAGTCCTTCATTTCAGATTGTTTGAACAACCATGCCTTTACTGATGACAACATCTTAACATTGTTTCCAATGAGTAAAATGTCATCTACATACAGTACTAGAAAAACTATTGCATTACCCTCACTTCTCTTATAAACACATGATTCGCTTGGACTTTGATCAAATCGATATGACTGGACCGCCTGATCAAAACGAATATTCCAGTCCCTAGAAGCTTGTTTTAGTCCATAAATAGACCTCTTAAGCTTACAGACAAGATGCTCTTGGCCTTCCTTAATGAATCCTTTTGGTTATTGCATATAGATGGTTTCCTCAAGACTTCCATTAAGGAAAGCTGTCTTGACATCCATTTGCCAAATCTCATAATCGAGATGAGCTGCTATAGATAAAAGAATCCGGATCGACTTAAGCATAACAACCGGCGAAAAGGGTTCCTCATAATCGATCCCTTCTTTCTGAGTATACCCTTTCGCAACAAGTCGTGCTTTCCAGGCTTTCACCTTTTTGTCAGATCCTCTTTTCTTCTTGTAGATCCACATACATCCAATGGGTTTTACACCTTTGGGTGGTTCCACGAGCTCCCAAACTTGATTGGAATCCATAGATTCCATCTCAGATTCCATTGCCTTTTGCCATAGATCTTCATCTTTATCTAGAATTACCTCTTCGTATGTCCTGGGATCCTCATCATGTTCACCAGAGACCAAGTCCAAGGACTCTCCCAAAAACATTAATCTATCTGGTTGTTGAACAACCCTCCCACTACGACGAGGCACTGGTGCAGTATTAGTGTTAAGTTGTGCATTTTCTTGTGGTTGTTCTACTTGTACTGTTGGCACTTGGGGATTATCTGTCCCTCCCACTAGTTCCTCTAAAACGATACTACTCATGGGTTTATGGTTCATTATATAGTCTTCTTCTAAGAATCTAGCATTGGTGCTAACAATGATATCTCGATCCCTAGGACTATAAAATGAATAACCTTTTGTTCCAATGGGATAGCCTACAAACAACCTTACTTCTGTACGAGATTCTAACTTGGTCGCATTCTTGTTCAGCACATGTGCTGGACAACCCCAAATCCGAATATGTCTTAGACTTGGTTTGCTGCCAGTCCACAATTCTGTTGGAGTCTTGGGAACCGACTTAGAAGGTACCAAGTTCAGAAGGTAAGCCGTTGTTTCTATAGCATATCCCCAAAACGACTTGGGTAAATCTGAATAACTCATCATCGATCTAACACTCTCTAAAAGAGTCCGATTCCTTCTCTCTCCTACACCATTCTGCTGAGATGTGCCAGGTGCAGACAACTGGGATGTGATCCCATTTTCTGATAAATATTCCCTAAATTCTCCAAGCAAGTATTCGCCACCACGATTTGATCGTAGTGACTTGATACATTTTCCAAGATGTCGCTTGTCCGCACTTGCTTTGTACTCTTTGAATTTTTCAAAGCACTCAGACTTATGGCGCAACAAATAAATGTACCCATATCTAGAATAATCGTCAATGAAAGTGACAAAATACTCATAACCACCTCTTGCTTGGATACTCATAGGTCCACATAAATCAGTATGAACCAATTCTAACACTTCTTTGGCTCTATTCCCCTTTGCTTTAAAAGGCCTATTAGTCATCTTACCTTCCAAGCAGGATTCGCAAACTGGAAATGGCTCCACTGCCAACGAGCCTAATGGCCCATCTACTACCAGTCTTTGAATCCTCCTCAAGTTAATATGACCTAATCTTAAGTGCCAAAGATATGTTTGGTTCAATTCAGAAGGATTCTTTCTTTTGTTTGAGCTAGAAAGAATGTTATTAGATTCCTTTTGTTGCAGCATTGGTTGGACAAGATTAATAATATATAAATTGTCTTGCAATGTAACAGAACATATAACTTGTTTATTCATCATAATAGAAACATTACGATCCAAACAAACATTATAACCATCTATGGCAAGTTTAGAAACCGAAATTAAATTCCTTCTAAACGAAGGTACATAAAGACAATTGTTCAAAACCAAAATCCTATCATCGCCAAAAGATAATGTAATTATTCCAACTGCAACTACTACTACTTTCATAGCATCTCCCATGAACACATATATCTCGCCATCTCTAAGCATTCTGGATTGCTGGAACCCCTGCATAGAGTTACAAACATGGTCAGTGGCTCCTGTATCTACACACCAAGTGCTCGTAGATATAGCCGCTATATATGTTTCTGTAACTAGAGAAAGAGACATACCAGTATTGTTTGTCTTCTTAGGAAGAGGACAATCCTGTTTCCAGTGACCTGACTACTTGCACCTGAAGCACTTGCCCTTAGGTTTTTTCACAGCACCTTGAACTCCCACTGCATTAGCAACTTTTCCAGCTTTTTATGTCTGAACCTTTTTCTTCTTCTTGCCCTTTTCCTTATAGGAAGAAGCTTTCTCAGCCACATTCACTTGAACATTCTGCTTAAAGAGTCCTTCAGCTGCCTGAAGTTCTGTCAGAAGTTCCGCGAGACTATACATCCTTTTGTTCATGGTGTAATTCAAGCGGAACTGCTCAAAACTTTTGGGCAGACTCATAAGGATGATATCGATCTGGGTTTCACCATCAATATCAGCACCAAGGATCTCCATCTCATTCAGATGAGACATCATCCTGAGAACATGATCCCTTACAGGTGTTCCTTCAGCCATCTGAGTGTTCATTAAAGCCTTCATTGCTACTTGCCTAGCAGCCCTATTCTGTTCTCCAAAAAGTTCCTTGAGATTAAAGAGCATATCTGAAGCTGTGGCCATAGCCTGATGCTGATGCTGCAAAACACCCGACATTACTGCCAGAATGTAACATCCCGACATCTCATCAGCCTTAATCCACCCACTTATAATACTCCTTCTCACTTTCAGGAGCATCTTCAGCAGGCTGATCTGGCTTGGGTTTATAAGTACAAAATTTGTACTCCTCAACAGTCAACACTATGTCCAAATTAGGTTTCCATTCAATATAGTTGGGTCCAATAAGTTTGTTATCCTTAAGTATGGTGAATAGTGGATTAAAGCCCATAATGATCTAATCCTGAGAATCATACATGTAACACATAATCGGAGAGTTGCACAAATCTTAAAACCTAATGGTTTCCTCTAACAATTAGTTAAAATTAATGCACAAATATTCAAACACCATAAGTATCTGGTACGCCACGATGGGTGACATATATATCACTTAAATTCGTTTAAATATTACTTCGGTCCTATTACTAAATAATACGCCACGTTAGGGTGGACTATATATTATTTTTCATAGCTAACTGTATACCATTATTAAATCTTAAATTACTTAAACCGAATACATCCGTTTGATATATTAATGGATAATTCCCAGGTCTCGGAGGAGTCACAACGGCCTCGCTTAATACCCGATTCCTAGACAGAATTCTCCATAGTCAACATCAAAAGAGTATTCAATTTTCGTTACGAATTCTATGAAACCTGGTACGTCACGTTAGGGTGATCTATATACCTTTCAATATTCGTAATTTAATTTAAGAACTTTGTTCTAGTAATTTCTACAACCTTTCAAAATACCGTAAATAGTACGCCACGTTAGGTTATCATATATACCATCTACATTATTTAAAAGATTATATTACATACAAAATAATGGAGACCGTGGGATTTAATTCCTAATTAATTCCCTCACCCACTTAGAATTTTTATTTAAAATTTGATGAATTTTTATCTAGCATGCATCGCCTTATGTTATTTAATCGCAGTTCACATGTATCAAAATACACAAAACACATAACATAACAGCATGCTATTCATGATTAAAGCATAATAAATAAATACTATGTCCATGTCGTCCTAATTATGTTAAACATGCAATTAAAAAATAATTACACACATAACATAATTAAATAAACCAATAATCAAAATCAGTGGAAAAAATTAAAATAAAATTTTCCACTATTATGGCCCCTTGAAAAAAAAATTCCAGCCCTGTATTCTGCTGAAAAAACATTTTTCTGCCAAAAAAAATTGTTGTTGCGCAGCTTGTAGACGCGTTACAGCCCTGGAAGCCCTGTCGCGCATGACGCACATGCGTTACACACCAGGATACCACTGTTGCGCATGTGCCTCCTGCGTTACATCCATGTTAGCTGTTGTAACGCAGGACAGACCTGCGTTACAGCCCTCCAGCAGATTTTTTTTTCACGCGCCTCTTCCTGCTTCTGTTTCTGTCGCCACCAGCTTATTCGAATTGTTGTCTGCTCATTCAACAGTAACAGCAAGCCCCCAACAGCTTACGCAGCGGAATAATTTTGGTGTCCGTTTTGATTTCTGATCGCACGTAATTGTTACAAAATACCCGGATCTTAATAAAATCCAACAAACAATTACAAAAAAATAGATCTAATAGAAAACTAATTTGTAAAATCTATTCTAACACGATCAACCCTCGTGTTTTACAACCACGATAAACCACGTGGAAACCAAACAAAAATTAAAATATACATGGCCATAATAGTGGATAACAACCTAAAAAAAAGAATTATACAAGCCTACCACTATATACATGCATATATAATTACGACATGGACATCGTATCAAAAATCGCAAAACAATTGAACCTAGCTCTTGATGCCAATTATTGGGACAATCAGATCTTGGCACTGCGATTTTTGATACAATAAATTAACGAGTACGAATAGAAAAGTAACCTTGTTAACGGTTGATTCCACGCTTTCTATTGTATTCCCAAATTCCCTTGAGCGAAGTGTGGCCTTCGTCTTCTCAAGTTACCCTCTCTTCTTTCTCCTGGGTGGCTACAAAATTTTTTAGACCAACCCTAGCAAGAAGAGAAAAAGAATATATATAGGGCTACAATAGGGATCATGGACAATTAGGTTGGGCCTTCTAATTACATCTTGGGCATAGCCCAATGTAATTAAATATTAATTCAATCCACTAAAGAATTAATATTTGCACTACCTTTCCCAATACCGTAATTTAATTAATTAATTCGGTTCCAATATTATTTGCTTATTAAATTCCCTGTTAGGCCGAATACACAATTAATAATCAAATTCGTATGAGAGTTTAACAAGTAAGACGTTTATGCACTTAAAAACTTCTGGTATTAAAAACCCTCTTCGTGATGTAAACTATCACAAAGAGCTGCTAGGTTACAATAAAGATAATTCGTTGCACGATACCCTTCTAGGGTTAACCTAACTGTATTTACAAAATATACAGCTTCGATACAATCTCTAATTGATATTCCTAATAATCAGCTATACAATGATATCAATTACAGATTGTCAGACGTCTCCTAAGTCAACTCAATCTCTTTGATAGCTATCCAATCTTCAAAGATATCGCTTCCATAATAAATCTTCAATTGATCTCTAATATCTTCTGTTGACTCTGTACGCGCTGCTTCCAAACAGACTTTACTAACCTCTGTCTAGCTTCCGTCTGTCAGAGTTTACACTAAACTCTGACCGCTTCCAGCTAAACTCTGATAACTCACTGTAACACTTAAACACTGATTAAAACACATCAATTATATTTAACAATCTCCCCCAACTTGTTCATTAGCAAAAATGCACAAGTTAATAACAGTAATTGTTGATGTCAAAACAAATAGACAAATACAGTGTTTATACAAATTCAAAGTTTAAGCTTCTACTTAACAAAATCTACAGAGAATAAGAAAATCCTTACAGACTTTAATCTCTAATCTCTTCAAGATCTGGTGTAGCTCTGAGATAATCTATGAGCAATCTTCTTTCTGCATTTTCAAGCTCAATCTCCATAGCTTCTTTAATCTCTCTGAGCTGAGGATCACTCTCATCTGTCTGATAGATAGCAGCCCTAAGATCATAGATTTTGTTTCTTCTCATCTCATTTCCCAGTCTGATAAATTTGACTTCTTCTGACTGTGAATTGAAGTCAAGTACTGTGATTCCCAAATCAGTCTTTAATTTTGCAGTACCTTTCTTCATTTCAATAAGATTTCCATTGTAATCCCTGTACTTAGGAACATATCCGCTATTATACTTCGCTCCTCTGATTGCCAAATTCTGAAGCATCCTCTTTCTGAGCACATTAGCAACTGATTGAGTCCTTTGACTATTCACCTTGAAAAGATATAGAATGTATTCTAGTTCTTCCCAATATTTCAAGCCAATATCATTCTCACCAATTCTAAATACTGTCCCATCAGCCATGAAGTACAAGAGAAAGTCCTTCTTTAAACTCTTCTGATGAACTAACTGTACTGATTCCAGTCTGTCCAAACACTCTTGAGTGACACCACGACCTGGAACAGCCAGTGAAGAAGGATCTCTAGGACCAGTATATTGCCTTTTGTCCTTGTGTGAACCTAGTCCACCCTTAGTGTTTCCAACCTTGCCAGGCAAGGCTCTTGCATCAGAAAAATTCATAGAAACTCCAGATAATAGATTTGGATCATGAAGTGTTCCTTTCCCAAAAACTGATTGCAACTGAGAAGATAAAGGTCTAGACACAACTTGTGTAGCAACAGAGGTTGTGTTTTCTTTCTTCTGTACAACGTGTGTAGAAACAGAGGTTGTAACTTTCTTCTATGAACTTTCTCCTTCAATGCCTTTCAGCTTGAGTTGAGCTTCTGCTGCCATTGTTTCTTTTGATAACTGAGATTTTTGACTAACATCAGCACTTTCCTTTATCACAATGCCTTTACGAACAGGCCTAGGAGCTTTCTCTTTCTTTAACTTACCAGACTTTAAAGCCTTGAGATGTTCTTCTTGTAAACTCTTTTCTTCAGCTTCAATGTCCTCAATTGTAACTCCTTCCTCATTCTCTTCAATAAACAACTTAGCAGCCAATTCTTCATCAGTCTGTGGATTAGAAAATAATAGCAAACTCTTGGTCTTTGAAGTACCTTGAGTATCAGTGTTTATCCCAACAAACTGTGATTTAGAAGACTTGCTGGTTTTCAGAGTTTGAAATTCTTCAGTTTTGCTCTTTCCCTTACTACTTGCTCCTCCATCTCCAGCATTATCCTTTCTGATCAGTGTTTGAGATTGCTTGCATTTGTCTTCTTTAGCAACTCTCTCCCCCTTTTTGACATCATCAGGCATAAGAATAGATGTGATTAACTCCAAGGAGGTAGCAATAGAATCAATCTTTAAAGACATATCATTCTGATTTTGTTCAACTTTGCTCAGCCTGTGAGACAAAGTTTCTTGATTCTGAGTAAGATATTGAAATTTATTCTTGTTGTCAAGTTTAATCATTTCAGCTCCTCTAACAACATCACCTCGAACATCAGAGATTGCCTTTTGACACAGATCAAACCTCGAGTTGAGAGTCTTCACTTGTACAACTGTAGCCTTAAGACAAGATAGAATCTCTGGATTTGTAATTGTTCTGGAGGTTCTCTTGACAAATTTAGCTGCTCTTGCAGGAGGAAAGATACAAGTGACCTTGTACCAGTCATTTGAAAATTGTTCAAGGTGTTCTTCTTCAGCATCTGCATGATTTGAAGGACCAGCAAAATCCTTAACCTTAGCATCAGTCTGGACTGGTAAACTCTGAGAAGGCTTGACTCAGTAGTCCCTTCAGTTTCATCTCCAACCTCAGCTTCAACATGATGAGTGGATGAAGGAATAGGAATAGATGCATCAACAGTGCCAATAACATCCTCTGCAACAGGTTTAGTAGTAGAGTCAACAATAGGCTGTACAACATCCTCTGCAGATTGCACAATAGTCTTAGAGTTTATCTCCTTAGGTTGTTGATCAATCTCATCTCCTCCTTCAACAGTTTGGTGAGCATCTGAGAGTAATTCTGTATGTGAAGCCACAGTTTCAGAAAGGACAACTGTAGGTTGATCAGCTGCACCAGTTGCTTCAGATTGAGCAAAAATTGATGAGATAGGATCAGAGAATGGCATGAATGAATCAAGAATGTCATTCATTGGAGAAAAGCCATCTCTAGTATCCTCTTCTGCAGGCATTTTGTCCTCTGCAGGCATTTCAACCTCTGCAGGCATTTTATCTTTGTCAGCCTCAACAGTAGGTGTTTGCTGTGAAACTACCTCTGGAGCTTCAACATTTTCATCAACAGAATCAGAGATTACCAATTTTCTTCTTTTTGCTAGAGGCACTTCATCTGAATCCTCTTTACTAGATTCTGCTACCACTGAGGGTGACTTAGGTCTGTTTGCTGTTTGTTTCATTCTTCTAGTATAAACAGCTCCAGGAGATGTCTGTTTTGCTTTCATTTGTGTCTCTGTTGTCTTCTTAACTCTTGCATGTCTTTCAGTGATTGTTGCTGACTTTACTCTGCCTCTTTTTGCTTTAGGCTGTGGATGTGATTGAGATTGTGATGGTTCAGAGTTTGTTTGTGGAGTGTGTGAAGGTTGTTTTGTAAGTGCAGTGTGGGTAGGTGATGTAGGTGGTTCAGTGTTTAGTGTTTGAGTACGATCATTGTTTAGTGGTTCAGGTTGTGGTGCTGGTTGTGGTTCTGGTTGTGGTTGGTCCTTAGGTTGGTTGAGAAAATTCTGCAAAGCAAGTGGCAGAACAAAGGCAGGTAGGTTTTCTTTACCAACATCCTTATTAGTCATATCAGAGAATATTCTCTTGTTGACTCTAAAAGGCTGAATTTCATTAGTTTCAGCAATCTCTAAACCAGGTACACAAGCATTGAACAACATTTGACAAAATCGAGCAAAATAAACTGTAGTAGACTCTGACAGTTTATCACCTAAATTCATCAGAACATATCTACCAAAATCAAAATTACTACCGTAAAGTAGAGAATACCCGATTTGTAGACTGTCCATTGGAATAGCATCCCAGTTAGTGACCTTCTTCTGGAATGTCCTTGTAATGCAATCGAAGAAAAAATTCCATTCCTTCCTGAGATTAGGCCTCTTTACACTGCCAAGCTTGTCAAGAGATTCCATGTAACCTATCTCCTGTAGCATCTGTCTCAATTGAGGTTCAGCAACATAAGTATAAGATGTATGTGTATCAAACCCCATCGTATCTCTGACAGTTTATGGAGTAATCACAAACTCTTGTTCTTCATAAGTGAAGATGATGTTAGGAGTCCCATTCTCTCCTCCATCCACATGGACTGAGTTTTGCCAAAAAGTGGCAATTTGAGATGCAGAGAGAGTACCAGGTTCAACCAGAGCTTGTCCAATCTCTGAGTCTCTCAAGAAATTCTGTATTAGATGAAACGCTTCTGGAACACGTTCATGATAGAGTGGAGCTTCATAGTTGTTAGGGACAAAACGTAGACCAAGAACAGTGAATGGTTTAGAAGCCATTGAATCAAGAAATTTGCAAGAGATCCCAAAGAAAAGTGTATGTAGGAAAGGTGTTGGCGAAAATGCCCAAGTGAAAAGTGAGAGAACTGTGAGATGTAAAAAGTAAAACACAATCGTTTGGACACAAAAGTAATTAGAGTAATTAAAAACTCAATCTTTTATGTATTCAAACACTCAACAGTTCCTAGATTAATGTGTGAGTGGGACACGATAATGGGTGAGTGGGACACAGTAATGGGTGAGTGGGTCACGTGCTCGTATTTTTAAGAAGTGTATTTTGCAAATATAACAATAAAATATTTGATTTAAAAAAACAAATAACACTCTCTTCAAATACCTGGACCCATTTAAAACCAGAATACGAAGCGTTTACCTGTAACCATTAAGAATCAGAATACGAAGCGTTTTAGTACTTCGTTACTTACCCATCTTTATTTAAGGCCTAGAGACTTGTTCAGACTTGTTCACTATCCCTTTAACCTTTCATTCTCTCCTGAAAAATCAAAAACCCTTGAAACAACACACCATTAAACAATGTCAAACCTTACCATCAAAGAAAAGAATCTCCATCTCGTAGAGAACAGAGATATCTTCAGTTATACTCGTGAAGAGTTTGATGCGTTTGACTGGGAAAGACAGCTTGAAACTCTGTGGCTGCAGATGGATGCTAGTCTTGAAGAAATCGAGAGAGAAAAACCTGCAAGAGTGATTGACATCGATGCTGCTCTCCAAGCAACATTAGCATGGCTTTCCTCGAAGGCATCCTCATCCAACACCACCAACCATTGTTAATGAATATGTCAGCAAAAATAACCTTATCCCTTCAACTTCCACCCAAATAAAGTGGCAAAGATGGGATCTGGGATGTTTGCTAACAATGGAGTGGTTTGGACTTCACCTTTTATTTTCCTGTTGAATAGATTAGCAGATAGAGAGAACAAAAAGATGTAATACTTGCTTGTAATCTCTTTCTTATTATCAATGAAAAATCCTGTTTCTCTAATCTTATTCATTGTGTTCAGCAAATTTTATGTTTATGAATTGTTTTTCAAAGAATTAAATCAAAGAAAATGAAAACTAATTAAAGTAATCATATAAGAAACAAATTCATCAACAACAGTTGTCAAAAGCCCTATTTACTCCAAAATTTTCAAATTATCCAAATGAAAATTTACCTTAGAGTGCGAACCACGAATCAACAGCGTTTGTCAATTCTCCAACTTTATCACCGAAACCCTTTCATAAATTGCACAGTTGTGAAAATATGTGTGTGTGAAGCAGAGTTTACTAAATCAATTTTTAGAGCATCTAATTTTTCATAAAATCCATAAAGTAAATCAATAAATACTGGATGCACAAACTGTCATAGTAAACACTGACTGTATGATGAAAGCTAAACTCTGTAGTAATCAATCTGTATACAGTAATATTTAATTTATTTTATACCCCCTCTATATATATATATATATATTTTTAATTCTATTCATTCCAGTAATTAGAGGTTGGAACCAGTCACCAAAAATTCAAAAATTTTAGCCATTATCATTTTGATTAGTTCCTGGGTCATCCTAGTATTTGACTAGTCACCAAAAATCAGATAATTTTAGCACATATTATATACCAATAAGTTCCTGGGTCATCCTAGTATCCAACATAATCTCAAAGGAGTATAACAACCTATATATATTTTCTTTGGGGTATTGCAGTAAGCATTTTAATCTACCAGAGTATAACTAACAGAGTTTAGAGTTCATCAACATCAGTAGTTATTCATGAAAGGCAATGCACACAGTATTTATAGACTCAGAGTTTATGACAAAATTAACTAAGAGATGCTATAAATATGAACCAGTATCATGCTGTGTTAATTTTCTGTACAATCTAAGATTAGATCACAATAACTCAGAAAGATTCATGATTAATTGCTGAGAATCATGCTTCATACATATTTCTTCATTGGTGTTTTCATTCAGACAAAAATCAACTCAGAGTTCACAGAGTTTAGCAACTTATTACCAGTGTATGACATACAGGCATGCTGACAGAGTTTAACAGAGTTTGACAGAAAAACATGTTAACAGAGTATGCATAACAGAGTTTAATCAACAGAGTTCACTTAGCACTGAACAAATCAAGGAAATATGAGTAATACATTACATAAGTAAAATTTGAATCTAACCAACATTCCTAGTCAGAACTAGAGACCATTCCTAGTTCATTGACCAGTCTTGTAAATGTAGCTTCACTCAATGGTTTAGTGAAGATATCTGCAAGCTGTTGTTCTGTAGACACAAAATGTAGTTCAATATTCCCTTCTTCCACATGTTCTCTGATGAAGTGGTACCTTATGCTGATGTGCTTGGTCATTGAATGCTGTACTGGATTACCTGTCATAGCAATAGCACTTTTATTATCACAGTAAATAGGAATTTTACTGTACCTCAATCCATAATCCAGCAATTGATTCTTCATCCACAAGATCTGTGCACAACAGCTACCAGCTGCAATATACTCTGCTTCAGCTGTAGATGTGGAAATTGATTTCTGTTTCTTGCTGTACCAAGAGACAAGTCTGTCACCAAGAAATTGACAACTTCCACTAGTGCTCTTTCTGTCTATCTTGCAGCCTGCAAAGTCTGCATCAGAATACCCAAGTAGCTTGAAATCTGATTCTCTGGGGTACCACAGACCTAATGATATGGTGCCTTTGAGATACTTGAAGATTCTTTTCACAGTTGTCAGATGTGGCTCTCTAGGATCTGCCTGAAACCTTGCACAAAGACAGGTTGCATACATGATGTCAGGCCTACTGGATGTCAAGTAAAGAAGAGATCCTATCATCCCCCTGTAGTTTGTCATATCCACTGAAACTCCTGTGTCTTTGTCCAATTTAGTTGCTGTTGCCATGGGAGTTGATGCAGATGAACAGTCATGCATACCAAATTTCTTGAGAAGATTTCTGGTATATTTTGCTTGATTAATGAAGATACCATCATCTGTTTGTTTCACCTGTAGGCCTAGAAAATAACTAAGCTCTCCCATCATGCTCATTTGATATCTGGACAGCATGAGCTTGGCAAATTTCTTACAGAGTTTATCATTAGTAGACCCAAAGATAATGTCATCAACATATATCTGAACTAAAAGGAGGTCACTTCCTTGATTGAAATAAAACAGAGTTTTGTCAATTGTACCTCTGTTGAATCCACTTTCTAGAAGAAATTGAGCAAGTGTCTCATACCATGCTCTTGGTGCCTGCTTAAGTCCATATAGTGCTTTATCTAGCCTATAGACATAATCTGGATATTTGGGGTCCATAAATCCTGGTGGTTGTTCAACAAACACTTCTTCTTCAAGCTTTCCATTCAGAAAAGCACTTTTCACATCCATCTGGAACACTTTGAATTTCTTGTGAGAGGCATATGCTAGAAAAATTCTGAGTGCCTCCAATCTTGCAACTGGAGCAAATGTTTCATCATAGTCTATTCCTTCCTGCTGTGAATAGCCTTTTGCTACCAGTCTAGCCTTGTTCCTTGTGATAACACCTTCACTGTCAGTCTTGTTTCTGAAAACCCATTTAGTACCAACAATAGATCTGTTCTTTGGCCTTGGTACAAGGGTCCAAACTTCATTCCTTTCAAATTCATTCAACTCTTCCTGCATTGCTATTATCCAGTCAGCATCTTGAAGAGCTTCTTCCACTTTCTTTGGTTCATTTTTAGACAAGAATGCATGAAACAGACATTCACTTGCAGTAGCACTTCTTGTTTTCACTTTTGCATCTGGATCACCAATTATCAAATCAGGTGTATGTGATTTAGTCCATTTCCTAGCAGAAGGCAAATGACTTCTGTCAGCATGTGATCCTCCCCCTTGATCCATGCTCTCCTAATTTTGTTGTGATCTTTCTTCATTTTCTGAGACTCCCCCTGAACTTGACTGCCCAGAGTCAGAATTTGAATTTTCAGAGT
The DNA here is from genome assembly GCA_036435485.1 of Saposhnikovia divaricata. Lineage (NCBI taxonomy): Eukaryota > Viridiplantae > Streptophyta > Magnoliopsida > Apiales > Apiaceae > Saposhnikovia > Saposhnikovia divaricata. The sequence continues at coordinate 126,240,658 of CM071594.1, read as the reverse complement.
TTGAATCATCACAGTTTGATCCAGATTTTTCAGTTGACTCAGTATCAGTGTTTGAGTCTTCATCTTGATCATGCTCCCCCTCAACTAGTTCTTCCCTTTGTTGTGGCTGAGAAGTTTCTCCAGTGTTTACCAGTAGAGGTTCAGAGTTTGTTTCAACAGAGTCTGTCAGAATTGTTTGATCAGAGTTTACTTCAACAGAGTTTAAATCTTCATTTTCAAAGTTCAGTTGATCATATTCATCTTTTTCTTCAAATCCAGTTATCTTCTTGTCATCAAAAGACACATGTATAGATTCCATGATCACTTTAGTTCTCAGATTGTAAACTCTGAATGCCTTTGTTGACAGTGGATAGCCAACAAAAATTCCTTCATCTGCCTTTAGCTCAAACTTAGTCAACTGTTCAGGATGAGTCTTCAAAACAAAGCATTTGCACCCGAAAATATGAAAGTATTTCAGGTTAGGCTTCTTTTTCTTCACCATCTCATATGGTGTCTTTCCATGCTTATTGATCAGTGTAGCATTTTGAGTAAAACAAGCAGTTTGAACAGCTTCTGCCCAGAAATAAGTTGGCAATTTTGCTTCATCAAGCATAGTTCTGGCAGCTTCAATCAAGGTTATATTTTTCCTTTCAACTACACCATTTTGTTGTGGTGTACCAGGTGCTGAAAATTCTTTCTTCACTCCATTGTCCTTGCAGAATTCTTACATTGTTGCATTTCTGAACTTAGTTCCATTATCACTTCTGATGATTCTGACTTTGTTAATTGATCCTTTGTCCAGAAGCTTCACATGCTCCATCAGAGTTAATGTAGTTTCATCCTTCTTTGCTAGAAAATACACCTAAGTGAATCTAGTGTATTCATCAACAATGACTAAAGCATATTTCTTCCTTGCTATAGACATAACATTTACTGGACCAAAGAGATCAACATGCAGAAGATGATAAGGATCAGTGATTGAAAATTCTGTTGTTGCTCTTGAAAGATGACTTCCTTTGCTTGGCCTTTTGACATGAATCACATAGGCCATCAACATTTAACAGAGCCTTTGGGAGTCCTATTACAAGATCCTTTCTTATCAATTCATTGATGTTGTTCAAGTTCAAATGTGAGAGTTTCTTGTGCCACTTCCAACTCTCTTCACTAGACATTCTTGTAGACAGGCAAACAGCTTTTCCAATAGAGTCTATTAGGAGCTTGATTTCATAAATGTTGTTTTGCCTATGACCAACTAGAACAACCTTTCCTGTAGATTTGCTGATAACTTCACAATATTCAGGTTGAAAATCTACATGATATCCCTTGTCACAGATTTGACTCACAGATAACAAGTCATGCTTGAGTCCTGGGACCTGAGCTACATTGTTGATGATGACATTTCCAAGATTAATATTGCCATATCCCAATGCTCTTCCTACATTGCCATCACCATAGGAAAATTTTGGGCCAGCCTTCTCCTCATAGTCTGATAGCAGGGCTTTATTTCCAGTCATGTGTCCTGAACATCCACTGTCCATGACTAGGGTTGCCTCCCTGTTGCCCTGCAATCACAAGCAATTACTGAGGATTAGATTTAAGGATCCAGACTTGCTTGGATCCTTTGACATTCTTAACTTTGTTAGCTTTTGCAGCGGAATTAACATTATCAGAGTTTGAGCTAACAGTATCAGAGTTTACACTTGCAGTATTAACTTAAACCCATTTCAGATTGGGTTTCAGTTCATAGTAATTATGATAGATAGCATGATACTCTCTGCAAGTATAAATGGAATGCCAAGTTCTTCCACAGTGTGTGCATAAAGTCTGTGGCTTAGGTCTAGCAAATTCCTTCTTTACCTCAGACTTGGAAGGTAAAGAATTTATATTTTTGTTTTTCTTGCAGAAATTTGCAAGATTCTTAGTACTACCACAGTTATGACATGTCTTTCTTGGAGCAAAAGTAGCAAGCATTGGATAATTATCTTGAGTAATGCCTACTTTACCATTTCTATTCTTCCTAGATACTTTATGTTTCTTGACAGATTTTAACTCCTTAAGCTTATGCTTGAGTTGTTTATCTATCATTGAACCAATATTAACATGTTTAACACTAGTTTTTACTGGTTCACTTTTACCAGCTTCTTTTTCATTTTCAGACAAAAATTTACTGGCTCCATGTACAAAATGAGGTCTGATTTTAACTTGATTTTGAAATCTTAGTTCATCTCCCTCATTATAACCTAGACCAACAGTGTCTGTTTGAAAAATCTGTTGAGTGTCCTTTCCAGAATTAGTCCATGTCCTAATTTTCTTATTTGCTTCCTCCAACTCAGATTCTAGTTGTTTATATTTCTGAAGCAAATCCTGTTCTATAGAAACAGCATCATCTCTCTCTTTCTGAACCTGTTGCATGTTTTCAAGTTTTTCTTCAACAAGTTTATTTCTAACCTTAAGTTTAGAATTTTCAGATTTTATCCTCTCATTCTCTAAAGTCAGATCCCTATAACTTATATGCAATGACTTAAGATAAATTCTTAATTGAGCAATGTCATCAATATTATAAGCATAGGTAGTTAGAGGTACCTGATTTTCAGAAGTTTCTGATTCAGTAGTAGCCATGAGAGCATAGTTCACTTCTTCATCAGAATCTGAAGTGTCTGCCCAATCTCTGCCTTTAGTGTAGAGTACCTTTCCAGTTTTACCCTTCTTGCACTCAGGAGCATAGTGACCCATCTCCTTACACTTGTAGCATTGAATTTCAGACTTATCCTTCTTCCCCCCAGAATCTCTCTTATCAAACTTCCTGAAGCTTTTCCTGTCTTCATTTGAATCTCTAGAAAACCTTTTACCTTTCTTGAAATTCTTGAAGCCCATTTTCTTGAAGGTCTTCACCATCAACACACCCATTTTCCTCATTTCTTCTTCATCATCCTCAGAGTCAGATGATTCAGAAGAGTTTGAATCACAATCAGAGTTTGATGATTCACTTTCTGAGTGTATGACCAAAGCTTTTCCCTTCATTTTCCTTCTTGATGCCTCTTTCTTCTGAGGCTTCTCTTCAACCTTAAGAGCAACAGACTTTGCCTTCCTGCTTGATCTCCTGTTTCTCTGCTCCATTTCCAATTCATGAGTTTTGAGCAGCCCATAGATTTCATCAATCTCTATTTCAGCAAGATCATAGTTGTCTCTAATAGTGGTTGTTTTCACATCCCACTTTTCAGGTAGAGAAAGAAGAAACTTGAGGTTTGAGTCTTCTAGATCATACTCTTTGTTGACCAATGACAGATCATTAAGCAATTTACAGAATCTATCAAATGTTTCTGTCATGGTCTCTTCAGGTTTAGCTTCAAAATGCTAATACTCTTGTGTGAGTATGTTTCTCCTATTCTTCTTAATAGCAGCAGTTCCTTGACATCTGACTTCAAGAGCATCCCATATCTCTTTTGCAGTGGTGCAGTTAATCACTTTGTTAGACATAACATTGTCTAAAGCACTACGCAATAAATGCCTAACCTTTGCATCCTTAGCAATTGATGATAGATCTTCAGGAGTCATGTCCTTCTTTTCCTTTGGAACTATTTTAGCTTCTTCACCAACAGCTGCAACAGATAGCTTTGTAGGATTTTGGGGGCCTTCATAAATCCTGTCAAGATATTCTGGATTTGTAACCTCCAGAAACATAGTCATCTTGACCTTTCACATGGCATACTCTAATGGCCTGAGTATAGGAACCCTGATTGGTTCATAACGACTCACAGTAGTAGGAGCCTTTTCAGAACTAGTAGGTGTTGGTGGAGGAATTGCAGACATGATTATTGTTGTGTTTGGATCTTAACCTGTAATAAAGTAACAGATTGGCTCTGATACCACTTGTTAGGCCGAATACACAATTAAAAATCAAATTCGTATGAGAGTTTAACAAGTAAGACGTTTATGCACTTAAAAACTTCTGGTATTAAAAACCCTCTTCATGATGTAAACTATCACAAAGAACTACTAGGTTAAAATAAAGATAATTCGTTGCACGATACCCTTCTAGGGTTAACCTAACTGTATTTATAAAATATACAGCTTCGATACAATCTCTAATTGATATTCCTAATAATCAGCTATACAATGATATCAATTACAGATTGCCACACGTCTCCTAAGTCAACTCGATCTCTTTGATAGCTATCCAATCTTCAAAGATATCGTTTCCATAATAAATCTTCAATTGATCTCTAATATCTTCTGTTGACCCTGTACGCGGTGCTTCCAGACAGACTTTACTAAACTCTGTCCAGCTTCCGTCTGTCAGAGTTTACACTAAACTCTGACCGCTTCCAGCTAAACTCTGATAACTCACTGTAACACTTAAACACTGATTAAAACACATCAATTATATTTAACATTCCCCATGTTTAAAATATCGTAAGTCCATTAATTAAATAAAGTATTCGAGGAATGTTATTTGAGTATAATCTCAGTCGAGAAATACTATTTGAATATTATGTTTGAATATTCATTTAAGACTTGATTTATTTAATAAATATTCATTTGAGGTTATTAATTTAGATGAATATTATTTTGGAATATTCATTTGAGTTATTTATTTAATGAATATTATTTTGAATATTCATTTGAGCTTTATTTCTTTAATGAATATTATCTTGAATATTCATTTAAGGTTGATTAAGTTATCGGATATTATTTTTGAATATTTATTCGAGGAATTATTTATTTAATGAATATTCTCATATATTTATTCGAGGGTTACTTTGAGCAATATTTTATATTAAGAATATTCTTTAAATATTTATGTTTATAAATATTCTTTGAATATTTATAAAATTTCCATTAACAAGTTTTAAAATATATTATTTTATTCAAATATTATCTTCGACCTTTAAAAATTATGTAAAATATTTCTGAGTCTTATTATGACTATTTTTATCAAGGGGAGGTTCCCAAAATTTTATTCTTCACTCAAATCAATCTTCCAAATTATGAAGGAACTTACTTGAGAGCTGTTATTTATTTGTTTGACTTCCCGGTAATAAATCTTTTGAAATTATTCTTTTCACTCGCAACTTGGTTACTATTTATCAAATTGAGTCTTTGTATTACTTCCTCATCATTCGAGGGGTAAAATTGTTGGAACAAGTCGATATCCATTAACAAGCAATAGCTTGGTAAATATTGGTGAATTTTCCTTTCCAACTAGATACGACTACTTTGTGGAGTCTCATCAACAAATACTATACTTGAAGAAAGGAGGACGAAATTTACGTTTCATAGTCATGGATTTACTCGAACTAGGAGTATTTGTGTAAGAGTCTATGGGACAGTCCATCATTGAAACTTTGTGTAAGAGGCTATGGGACAGTCCATCATTGTAAATCGGTGTAAGAGGCTGTGGGATAGTCCATCCTTGAAATAAGGTCCGAGTGGCGCCAGCCCCGACTAAGCCCAAAGATGGCTAGGGATTTCCGGCGTATGGTGGTGTCCATATGTTCTTCCTCTACATGTAGAGAAACAAATTTTGAGATGCATGGCATACTCCAGCATTCGTTCATCATCCAAATCTATTTATTTTCTGCAACATGAAGTATCACTCATGCTGAAAGGGTTTGAAAACTGTTCAGAACTAAAAGTACTCTGAAATACCTCGTAACTTCATCGTTTATATTATATTGGCACTATGTTCGTTAATGCATGGCATATGGTTTCAAAAATACTTTTGAACTGTTATATATATTATTGTTCAATATACATTATTGTTGGTGGGATATTGCTCACCCTTGCTTTATTATTTATATCACAACAACAGCTAGGTTTGATGGTCCGCGTAAGGCGCACTCGGCGCAAGCAGGTGACTCCAGTTGTAGGACTACCCGCTGATATGGTTGCTGCCATTGCTGAGGTAGATAGGCAGCTTTTGTTTTCAGCCTTAATTATATGTATAATTAATGTTAATCAACGGCAAGAATTTTTAAACTTATGTTGTGATCATTTTGGGTTGTAATAACTTATATTCGTGGATCCTATAATTAGAAGACTTATTTCCATTTCATCTTTGGGACTATAACTGTTTGTGTGTGATGTGATATTATTGCGGGGTCGTGGCATGTTACTTATTTATTTTGGACTCAAGTGCAAGTACTGTTTAAGGAATATGAGACCGTAACGACCAGGTCCCTGACCCTGGATCCGGGGCTGTTACATTGACTGGTCCAGAAAGATCCATGTGCAGTAGCTGTAGGGGATGATCAATGGAGGACATTGACTTGGATTCGAAAGAGGCCTTCTTTTGCTTCCCTTTTTGGCATGCATCACACAATTCATCCTTGGAGAAATCCAATTTTGGTATACCTCTAACCAAATCCTTTTTCACCAACTCATTCATTGCATGGAAATTCAAGTGTGACAGTTTCTTGTGCTATAGCCATCCTTCATCTACATTTGCCTTGCTGAAAAGGCATGTAGCTGTATCTACACTTGTTGAATTGAAGTCAGCTGTGTAGACATTCCCTTTCCAGTTACCTGTCATCACTACCTTGTTGTCATTTTTCTTGAAAACAACACAAGCTTCTGAAGTGAACCACACATTCTGACCTTTATCACATAGTTGACTGATACTAAGCAAGTTATGCTTGAGTCCATCAACTAGTGCTACATCCTAAATGATAACATTTCCTTTTGAAATCAAGCCATATCCTCTAGTATATCCTTTGCTGTTGTCTCCAAAGGTAATGCTATGGCCAGCTCTCTCCTCGAACTCAGTGACCAGGGTAGAATCTCTAGTCATATGTCTGGAACAACCACTATCAAGATACCAGAGGTTCTTTCTGTATCCTTGCACACACCAAAACCAAATCAAGTTGATGTTGGTACCCAAGTTTCCTTGGCTCTAGTTGTGTTAGCCCTTTTCTTGCCCTTCAAATCATTTCTACCCTTGGGTCGAGATTGTGTTAAATCAATCTTAACTCTGGGTGTGGGCTTTTGATAGCCAAGGTTTGAAACTTACTCACATGCATTAGAAAGATCAGAATTAGACATAGTCTGTGTAGGCATATTAAAAGCATGATAGTATGGATTATGCATGAATGGCATGTTTGCATATAGACTAGATGCATAAGTAGATTGGGCACAAGTATTAGGCATAGCATACATAGCAGAAGTAGACAGAGGTAAAGGCATGGGAGCATTTTTCAACTTTTTACAGTTAGCAGATAGATGATTAACACTACCAAAATTCACACACTCTTTCCTAGGAGCATACTTATCAGGAGTGTAATTGTTGTGCTTATTAATCCTTACTTTGCCATTCCTGTTCTTTCTCCTACCTTTAGCCTTAGACTTAACTTCCTCTAACTTGTCCTTCAATTCCTTCTGGGACAAGTGACCTATGTTTGCTTTCTCAACTGATTTTGTTTTGCTACATTCTCCTAATTCAAAATTTTTGCTGATGGGACCATATTGATTGTTCAATTTAACTAGAGTTTGTAACACCCCCAGATCCGGGATCCGGTCGTTACGGTCTCCATTTCTGTCCACAATACTTGAACTTACTTCAACATAAAATAAATTGCATCTTTATGACCCAACACAACAATATAAAGCACACCCGTTATAGTCACAGAGATGAAATTAGAGTAACAATCAAATTTTATTAATCACATTTTGAGTTCTTACAACCCAAAAGAATTAAAATATAAATATATACTCTTTGCCATCCATTTACATAAGTCATACTAGCCCATATACTTGGTACTGAAATAATGAATCTATCCTACCAATAGCTTCCTCTTCAGCTATGGTAGTCTCATCGTCCTCGTCAGCATCGAGTGCGCCTTGTGCGAGTCATCTGGTCAAACTGTTGTTGTGATATAATAATAATAAAGCAAGGGTGAGCAATAGCCAACCAACAATAATGTATAACTGAATGATAATATATAACAGTTCAAAAGTATCTTTCAAACCATATGCCATGTATTTACGGAAATGATGCCAGTATAACACGAACGAAGAAGTTACAAGGTAACTTAAAATGTATATATATAGGTGGAAATATCTGCTATGTCAAAGATAAGCAAGATATTATCATTTATCATAAAAGAGGAACTTGCAGGAAAATATTATAATTCCAATTATGAATACTTTTCCAATACTGCCAACAGTGATAATGTTGCAGAAAATAAATGAATTTGAATGATGAACTAATGCTGGAGTATTCACCGCGCCCGCTGTTCCAATCCTTACGATGATCAGTCGCAGATTGTACAGTTCAATTTAGATTTACTACCGGTAGAAGGAAGAGCTGACGGATTTACTTGTCTACCGCCCTGTTAGATCTCCCCGGCCAACGGTTGGGCCAATGGGATGGACCGGCGCTCCTCGGCCTCTTACACGACTCTAAGTTTGAAAAGAAATTCATGACTCTGAACGTAAAGTGTTCGTCCCTCTTTCCCCAAGTGTAATACTTGTTGATAAGACTTCACAAAGTAGTCGTATCTAGTTGGAAAGGAAAATTCAACATCACATCTCCCAAGCTGCTGCTTGTTAGAGGATACCATCATGTTCCAATAATCTTACCCCTCGAGTGATGAGAAGGTTACTCAAAGATTCAATTGATAAACAGCAACCAAGTTGCGAGTGAAAAGAATAGTTTTAAAAAGATTTATGACCGGGAAGTCAACAAGATAAATAGCATTTCTCAAGTAAGGTTCCCTATAATATGGAAGTTTGAGCGAGCATTTAAATCCTTTTAAGATAGATTTAAATGGAAAATAAAGAGTTGGGAACCTTTCCTTGATAAAATAGTCATAAAAAGACTCTGAAATATTTTACATAATATCTGAAGGTGGAAGATAATCTTTGAATAATATAATCATTTTAAAACTAGTTTAAAAGAATTAAATAAATATTCAAATAATACTTATTAAATCATAAGTATCTAAAGAATATTCTTAATATAAAATATTGCTCGTCAATAATCCTCGAATAAATATGCATAATTATTCACTAAATATATCAACCATTAAATGAATATTTAAAATAATATTCATTAAGTAAATAGTACTTCAAATGAATATTTTAAAATAATATTCATTAAATAAATAGAACTTCAAATGAATATTTTAAAGTTATACTCATTAAGTAAATAAAATCTTAAATGAATATTCGAAGGTAATATTCATTTAATGAATAGAATTCCAAATGAATATCAAAATAATATTCATTAAATAACCAACTCTAAATGAATATTCGAAACTAACATTCATTTAATATCTCTCGACTGAGATAATACTCAAATAACATTCCTCGAAAGATTTCCAAGTAATTGATACTTTATGGAAATATAAATAATTTTTAATAATAACATTCCTCAAGATAAATAATAATCTGCCGTTGGAATTCCTCCGAGTTTCCACGACTATCTATATATCTCAAAATACCGACTCCCGTTCTATATTTAAGAATGAATATCAGATGCCCTTCGCTAAGGGTCTTACCAAAACAATCCGGCTTATAACTGATAATTCGTATCTAGTCTATAAGCCAATATAAATTCAGGGAACAAGTATCATATTATAATTTGACAATAGGCATGCATGCTATGGCATATGTATCAGAAACAACAGATATACATATTATCACAACAACAGTTCCAAGGTATTGGAAACTTGCCTGGTAATCGGGTGTGGGTAGAGATAGCGTGTCCTGGGTCTACTCGATGATCTATAAACAATCAGAACATTCGAGATTAACCACTTAACACCTTTTAAAAGTCTAAGTATAAACTTCACTTAAGTCGAAACACCTTTTTGAATTATCTCGTTATGCACCCTTTTCGTGTACTCTTATTAACCTCGTTTTGACCCGACCTTTTTTCGTCATTACGGCTCGTCGTTACACTTACAGTTGGTATATACTTAAGCCATGTAAGTGATAAAGTAGGTCGTTTACAAACCAAGATTATACCTCGAGTTTTATCATCCGTTTTCTAAGTGTTTTACCAAAGTTATAACCAAGCGGGTTTTAGGGGTTCGTTCGCGTTTAACCTTGATTTAAACATTTTTATAAAATGGGAAAATGATCCATTTGACATGTGGTTTTCTCTCACACCTTCCTTATGACCCCTAGTATTTATTTACCAAGATTCACCACTGAGTAACATGTTTTACGAGGGTTCAATTGAAGTTACGAACTTTTACTTACGGTTTTGAACCAATTTTAGTAATTTGACCATAACTCCGAAACCGTAAGTCGGAATGTTTTGATTCTTGCGCCAAAACGATCTATGGCTCGAGATCTACAAGGAAAAGTCATAAAATTACCAAGGTCAGGAATTTATATTAACTGCCATGCTCAGTTTCTAAGTGTTAAAAAAAATTCGGCATTACGACGGCTATAAATCGGACGTTCCAAAAATCATAATCATCAAACCAAGCCACACCGGGCATCAATACAATTTATAAACATGATTCTCATCTCAACAAGCCCTAGAACCACTGATCTCAACTTCAAAATCATCATGCTTCTTAAATCACATAACTAACTACATAATCATACAAAGCTAAAACCATCAAAAACATACATAAATCTCAAATAAAATGCTAGGGTTTCAAGAGGTCTACCTTCCTTGGAGTATTTAATAGCCTTATTAAGCTTGGTATGGTCCTTGTCTAGCCTTAACACACCTTAGATCAACCAAAGAAACAAGAAAATCAAAGATTAGTTCATAAGAACACTATTCACCCACCTCTTTCTCGATTTTTTTGAAAATGGAAACAAAGGAATTTGGACTTGAAATTTTTAGAAGATTAGTTTCTTGAAATATAGAACTCAGCTTAAAAATTGGAGATCAAACAAGGGGTGGAAGGTGGATTTTTGTTTTTGAATTTCAAGAGGGCCGAATGCAGTGTTCTTGGAGAGAGTTTGTGTTGCTTGGCTTGTCTCTTGGATAATAATGCATAAAGTGAAGTGTTTTTGGATAATATCTCATCTAAAGTAGCTTTATTAAAGTGATGATGCACTAGATGATGTATTTTGCAAGACATGTGTTGATCATTTGATGGTTTGCAAGCTAACTATGGTTTGATTTAGATAAGTACTAGTTAAACTCTAATTGATCTAGTTCCTTGCTAACTAGTTGGTCCCTACATATTTTCCTTACTTGCACATGCATGCATCTTGTTCTCTTCTTGCTCCTTTGTCCGGTTATTGCTCAATTTGATTGATCGTTCCCAAGAATATCTCAATCGTTTTTAGTTAGGGTTTTTCCGGAAACCTTCTTAACATTTATAATACCATTCTCCATCTTTCTTGGTAACTCTCGAATTTAAATCCTTAAATCCCCTCATTAAATCCTTAAGTCTATCAGTGTCCAGGGAATTCTCGGAGAAAATAAAAGTGCTGTTTTTTAGAATCCGACAGCTTTTACATACACTCTTTTTCCCCCTGGATCACTAATACAAACTCCGAATTTCGTTCCGGGTACTTCTATATAGCGTTGTCTAATAATATTCCTAAATCCACCAAAATCACTATTCACCACTTATTCTTTACTTATTCTTTTAAGGTTATATAGTTGTCCTGGTTCTCTTTCGATCGTTCCTTAACCCTTTTTACGGAACTACTGGACTGATAACAGATATCGATTTGGATGACATAAGAATAACCTTCCCCCTTCGAATTATCAAATCTTAATTTCTAAGAGATAGATAATTCTTATCTAGATTGTCAACCAATAGCATTCTTCATGACATATAAGTATTTGAATCCATATCCATTCCATAATAAAAGTTTTAATTCCTACCAAAAATCGGGGTTCTTACAGTCTCCCCTCCTTAAAAGGATTCTGTCCCGGAATCTGGTAGGAAACAAGAGTCATTTGTCTGACATTTCACCTTTCAGCTTCCCGGTCAATTCTTAGTCGTTCTACCCTTTCTCAGCACATCTACTGGTGCTACAATACGTACTTTATCCTTTTTCCATTAACTTTGCTACTTTCCGTACAACACATTATCCGGGTTGTGCTCTTACTCAGTCCTATACTATTATCCCTATTGATATCCGCAGTGGCTTTAGTATCACTATCGTGTTGTGAATTCGGAGATAACCTCACTCGCACTATGCATTTCCTGATCGCCTTAATCTTCGCAATCTCAATATATATAGAGAAGTGTAAAGATTTATGGAGAGATCACCATGATCAGTGAACATTTGTTATATTGCATAGTCAGTACAGAAGGGGGCCAGCCTTTAGTACTTGACAAGCAATTAAACAAGTTATGGTATTCCACTTAGACTTCTATTACACAGACAGATAGTCATGTAGCAGTACCTCCCCCCTTAAAGGGTTGTTCTTCTCAATTCATAAAGAAGATGAATAAGAGAAAAGAAAAGAAAAGAATTCCAAAGAATTTTAGAAAATATTCATGATTGTAAGATATCATACTTAGAATTTCCCTCCGAACTATAGATGTTTATCAAGGAAGAAAGATAATCGCAATCATATTAAACACTAAGTTATCGTAATTTCACGTGTCGACACATCCTCGCTGCTCTGTCCATCATTCTATGACCTAGGTTCTTGTCCAATCTCAGTAACACTTGCTCCTGAAACACCTTTCAACCTTTCCGGTTAAATCTTAGATTTCTCCTTTGACACCATATTTACTGACCTTCCATATTTCGTTACTAGCGCTTTTATGTTTATAATAATAACACTATCAGGTTGTCATCTCGAGGGTTCGTTCGAAAACCTATTCATCAATCCATTCATAACATTCCTTGCTTCACATTCCCCATTATTACTTCCCAATCTTTTCTTTGTCAATCACATCCGTCTTATTGTCTGATTCTTATTCACTTCTGTTATTTACCTCCACCGTCATCTCTTTATTAAGACATCTTTTGCACTTGATACCTCCTTATTGGTATCCCGTCACATTTACTCTATAATCATCACATTATTCCAATTTAAACTTTCAGAAATGAATCTGGCCGATCCCTTCAACTTAGATCCAATATAATCTACTTCTGCCAACCTTGTTACTCATCACTTGTTCCTTTCTATCCGTGATTTTCCATAGGTTGTTCTTCATAAGTCAGAGCAGGTCGTATATCTACCTGCTCGTACTCTTATCATCTATCGAGCATCTGCATTTTACTGGCATAGCCTTGCCACATGAAACACGTTACGATCATGCTTTAAGTTTTGGGGGTAGAGCTTGCTTGAATGCCACCTTCCAAACACTTTTAAACTCTCGGGTGGCCCAATAAGTCTCGGGCTCAACTGCCCTTCTCTCCAAGTCTCATTAATTCTTTCTACGGGAATGCATTTAGCATCATGAATCATAAACCTCATATTCTTTATCTTGTTTGCGCAGAAGTACACCAACACAAACGTGCTTGTCATTCATCAACATGCCATTTAGCTTATCAATAGCAGCACTTTATTTATCTTTACGTTGTCATCTACTTTCTTAGAAGAATCACCATCGTTTGTTGTTTACGTAGTGCTTTAACGGTTAATTAAATGGGTTTCATAATTGTCATATCCAAAATTTTCCAGGAAGACGAACTAATCACTATTTCTTATTCATAAGGAATACTTCCTGAACTTGATGTAAATATTAATGAAGCAGGTAAAATTGTAGAAGAGCTTCAATCCCCGTAGCTATGCCAGGTTGATGAAGCTGTTAATCAGATATCTTCAGTAGAAGACTGGAAATTTAGCTGTTTACCTAGTCAATTTCATATCATGGTCCTGGTTTCTCTTAAAATAGGACCTCCTAAGGTGTGTAGTTTGCTTAAGATGGTATCAGGAATCGAATCTTTACTTAAACTATTATTACCGTCGATTCTTGCACAGTCATCGGAAGGAATATAAATTCCTCCACTCCGATATGTCCTTCAAGGTCCTTCCAAATATCATTCTGTTTCTTCAGTATGAACATTTGTAATTATTCCTCTATACTTAGACTGTCGGCCACCTCATTGACCTTTCCTGATAATAATAAATTCTTGTAATCAATGTTCCCTGGATACATTCCAACTCAAATTTTTCTACCTCATTCCCATCAATGTTGGGTGAAAGCATTCTCCCTTAAGCTCTAGGATATTTGTTCTCTTAGTTCTTTCTTGTTCTAGGATAATCTCAACCTTCTTTGGTTCCATCCATACCTCATCATGGTTTCATACATGCCTCATCTGGCATTATTGTTATTGTGTCTTACATTCTCTACCAAACTTCTAGTTTGAAACTCAAAATATTAACTTTTTCCTTGTAAGGTTTCTTAGGTCATCCTCATCATCCCTCCTGTATATTCTAGGTATAGGGTATTATCAAAACATCATTAACCAATCCTATAATAATTCAATCTATGTACCTTCCCGAAACCCTTTTAAATAAATCCTTAAAGGTTAATGTTGCCTTGGTCAATCCAACTTATATCATCTGGATTCATAATGTCTTTATTAGGTCAATGTCATCCTCTATGCATCCCAAGGGTTCATCTTCAACTATGGATATTCTATCCTCAATTCTCTTTTCAAGGAATGCCTACATCCTGTAACTGGCAATCAAATCATGTATCCTTAATAAGGGTCTCTTTTCAATCATTCTCATTTGATAATCGATCGGTAGCTTAATGCTAACCTCTTCTTTCAGATAGTTGTCAGCCTATTTGACCTTCCAAAAGACAACGTATGTCTATCTGCTCTCTTACAAAACTTGGTAATGGTAGCAAGGATGTTTTGGAAGATATTGGTCGAGTTCAACGTGAATCTCTTAGTACTTATCGTTCTTCGCAAAGGTACTTGCCTCAGACAAAATTTCTACAACATACTGATCAATCTGTGACCATTACTATGCTCTCTTCATAAACCTTCACTGTTTACTTTCCTTAGTCATAATATATTCGTGGTATTTATAATACCCTAACATCATACATCTCAAGTCACTATACTTCTATTTTTACTCGTAATCTTGGACAATCATATACACATGAATCACTTTAGTACGGGTGACCCCATCCCAAAAAAAGGTCTAGTAAATTCCCAATCAAAACATGGGTTGCAAAGGGTTCAGTAGAAGATTCCTACGATCTCATTAATGTTTCCTTTATATCAGAAGCCCTTGCAATCGGTGCTTACTTAGAAGCAACCCTGCTTTGTCCTTGGATAATCCTTTGTGACTTGGCCTCAACTGGTCACACTAAAATAAAAAGATATGATTTTAGGGGTTGGCTAATAGCAATACTTTCCTAGAAATTACCGGCATAGTGCCTTCTTCTTTGATACCTTTCTACCTTTTCAAAACTTTACTCCATATAAGTCTTAATCGTCTACTCGGCACCGTCTCTGGTCACCCTTCCTCTTCTTTTATCTTTTCAACTATTCTTATCAATCTCACGTGCCACACAAGCTTACCATTCCTGGCATATAAGCCTTTTCATTTAAGTCAATCCCGGAATTTCTCAGTCCGGCTGGTTTCTTGAATACATTTCCCTTTTTTATCATCCAATCTCAACTTCCAATTTCATCTCTACAATTAATTATAATAATCAGGGTCTGTCTACCAACCCATATAGCACCTACTTTACCCAATCCACAGGGTTCGCTCCGATTTCAACTCTTTTTAGGGACGTCTTCTGATAATCAGAAAGACAAGGTTTGCCAAAATTTGTTGAAGTTCTCTCCAGAATCAGGGAAATTTTGGTCAATCTATGCACCCGCTGGTAAAATTAAGAAGACCAGTTTCAAAACCTGAAGAATAGTTCTATGAACCTCCAAGCAGCTAGAACCATAAGCAGTCATAATTAACGAAATAATCATCATCAGGTTGGAAATTTAACCACTGGAGAGGAACCAATTATATACATCCCTTAGAAGGGAATTAACAGTTTCAAACTGAAACATGTCACAACGTCCTGATATTCAATATTTCCAAATGTCAGTCTACCTAACCACTAGTCTGAGAAGGAACATTACTGTCGGAGTTGGTTGTTCCACAAAACTGGCACTACTAAGGCCATCCGAACCTGGTGAACCGTGCTGTCCGAATGCATCCGCAAGTACTTTGTCGTGCTGCGCAAGCATACATCCTAATCCTTTATGCGAAGTGTCGTTGGGAGCACAAAGTCTCTTTTTTCCATTAAGCAATACCAACTCTTGGTCATTACCAATTTCATCTTTTTGCTCCAGGAAGATTTTCTCACATTTTTCTCTTTAACTGCTGATCGTATTACTTGATCCATTATAATTCCGCGTCGGAGTAAACTTAAGGTAACTACTATAATCCATTCAAAGAAAATAAAGAATTTAATATTCCTCTGAATCACATGCATCTAATGTTTCTGGTTCATCATTTCACTGAGTTGAAATAACCCTATACTCAGTGTCTGACAATAGTCTCATTACGAGTTCACCTTGACTCACTGGTCTTATCTTCCGGTAGGTTCTGAGATCATTGTCTTGCTTGCTACTTACTTATATAACTTTATCCAATCATGCTGTCACTTCCCAATGTCTTTACTTTCTAACTGATTCATTCATAAAATGAACATTTCCTTGAATAAAACCACCTCATTATCCTCAATTTTGTTCCATAAATTATAACCTATGACATCTGCCTTCTCATGGCGAATTATTACTGACAATATTCATACTAATTCATTTATCAAATGATATGGCACTTACTGCCTCCTTCTCAACTATTCCTAGGGACTCTGCTCCTCATCCTATATCGATGTCTTTGATAATCATACATCCATCTAGCTCTTTCTTCGTTAATATGAAAGTCTCTAAGGATTCTTATCTATTCTCGTATAAGATCTCAAGTGATTCTTCCAATCCTTCTTACTTGCTGGTACTACATCTAGTAGTCCGGCTACGAATCAAGCATGAATCTTCAGTTCTCTTGCTAATAGCTCAGTTCTTTATGCTAACTTTTCTGAGCACTATACCTTAATCATTACAGTATTTCTGGCTGTAGCCCTCATTCCTCAAGGGTAAGCTCCTTATCCTAACAGGATTTTCCTTATCTGCTCGAACCTCTTCCGGGTCTCCAGTAGGGTACTCCATCGAATTTACCCGCTGATCTTCAACATATAAAGCATCATCGCGCTGCTGCTCGTATGCCTCAAGGTCTGTCGCCTTACTCGTCGATACGATATCGAGCTAAGTTACCATCATGATACCTAAGAGTTCCAATAAGGGTTTTATATGTCAGCACTACATTATGTAGTCCAACTATGAACTTGGCAAGAGTTCTTATTATCTTAGTGAATTTATTGTTTTAACGTCGCCTCATCTCTGGGGTTTATAACGTACGCTCTGATACGGTCTCCATTTCTATCCACAATACTTGAACATAATTCAACATAAAATAAATTGCATCTTTATGACCCAACACAACAATATAAAGCACACCCGTTATAGTCCCAGAGATGAAATCAGAGTAACAATCAAATTTTATTAATCACATTTTGAGTTCTTACAACCCAAAAGAATTACAATATAAATACATACTCTTTGCCATCCATTTACATAAGTCATACTAGCCCATATACTTAGTACTCAAAGAATGAATCTATCCTACCAATAGCTGCCTCTTCAGCTCTGGTAGTCTCATCGTCCTCGTCAGCGTCGAGTGCGCCTTGTGCGAGTCATCTGGTCTAGCTGTTGTTGTGATATAATAATAAAGCAAGGGTGAGCAATAGCCCACCAACAATAATGTATAACTGAACGATAATATATAACAGTTCAAAGGTATCTTTCAAACCATATGCCATGTATTTACGAAAATGATGCCAGTATAACACGAACGATGACGTTACAAGGTAACTCAAAATGTATATATATAGGTGGAAATATCTGCTATGTTAAAGATAAGCAAGATATTATCATTTATCATAAAAGAGGAACTTGCAGGAAAATATTACAATTCAAATTATGAATACTTTTCCAATACTGCCAACAATGATAATGTTGCAGAAAATAAATGAATTAGAATGATGAACTAATGCTGGAGTATCCACCGCGCCCGCTATTCCAATCCTTACGATGATCAGTCGCAGATTGTACAGCTCAATTTAGATTTACTACGGGTAGAAGGAAGAGCTGACGGATTTACTTGTCTACCGCCCTGTTAGATCTCCTCGGCCAACGGTTGGGCCAATGGGATGGACCGGCACTACTCAGCCTCTTACTCGACTCCAAGTTCGAAAAGAAATTCATGACTCTGAACTTAAAGTTCATCCCCCTTTCCCCAAGTATAATACTTGTTGATAAGACTCCACTAAGTAGTCGTATCTAGTTGGAAAGGAAAATTCAACATCACATCTCCCAAGCTGCTGCTTGTTAGAGGATACCATCTTGTTCCAATAATCTTACCCCTCGAGTGATGAGAAGGTTGCTCAAAGATTCAATTGATAAACAGCAACCAAGTTGCGAGTGAAAAGAATAGTTTTAAAAAGATTTATGACCGGGAAGTCAACAAGATAAATAACATTTCTCAAGTAAGGTTCCCCAATAATATGGAAGTTTGAGCGAGCATTTAAATCATTTTAAGATAGATTTAAATGAAAAATAAAGAATTTGGAACCTTTCCTTGATAAAATAGTCATAAAAAAACTCTGAAATATTTTACATAATATTTGAAGGTGGAAGATTATCTTTGAATAATATAATCATTTTAAAACTAGTTTAAAAGAATTAAAAAAATATTCAAATAATACTTATTAAATCATAAGTATTTAAAGAATATTCTTAATATAAATATTGCTCGTCAATAATCCTCGAATAAATATGCATAATTATTCACTAAATATATCAACCATTAAATGAATATTTAAAATAATATTCATTAAGTAAATAGTACTTCAAATGAATATTTTAAAATAATATTCATTAAATAAATAGAACTTCAAATGAATATTTTAAAGTTATACTCATTAAGTAAATAAAATCTTAAATGAATATTCGAAGGTAATATTCATTTAATGAATAGAATTCCAAATGAATATCAAAATAATATTCATTAAATAATCAACTCTAAATGAATATTCGAAACTAACATTCATTTAATATCTCTCGACTGAGATAATACTCAAATAACATTCCTCGAAAGATTTCCAAGTAATTGATACTTTATGGAAATATAAATAATTTTTAATAATAACATTCCTCAAGATAAATAATAATCTGCCGTTGGAATCCCTCCGGGTTTCCACGACTATCTATATATCTCAAAATACCGACTCCCAGTCTATATTTAAGAATGGATATCATATGCCCTTCGCTAAGGGTCTTACCAAAACAATCCGGCTTATAACTGATAATTCGTATCTAGTCTATAAGCCAATATCAATTCAAGGAACAAGTATCATAATATAATTTGACAATAGGCATGCATGCTATGACATATGTATCGGAAACAACAGATATACATATTATCACAACAACAGTTCCAAGGTATTGGAAACTTGCCTGGTAATCGGGTGTGGGTAGAGATAGCGTGTCCTGGGTCTGCTCGATGATCTATAAACAATCAAAACAGTCAAGATTAACCACTTAACACCATTTAAAAGTCTAAGTATAAACTTCACTTAAGTCGAAACACATTTTTGAATTATCTCGTTATGCACCCTTTTCGTGTACTCTTATTAACCTCGTTTTGACCCGACCTTTGTTCGTCATTACGGCTCGTCGTTACACTTACACTTGGTATATACTTAAGCTATGTAAGTGCTAAAGTAGGTCGTTTACGAACCAAGATTATACCTCGAGTTTTATCATCCATTTTCTAAGTGTTTTACCAAAGTTATAAACAAGCGGGTTTTTAGGGGTTCGTTCGCGTTTAACCTTGATTCAAACATTTTTATAAAATCGGAAAACATGTGGTTTTCTCTCACACCTTTTTTATGACCCCTAGTATTTATTTACCAAGATTCGCCACTGAGTAACATGTTTTACGAGGGTTCAATTGAAGTTACGAACTTGTACTTACGGTTTCAAACCAATTTTAGTAATTTGACCATAACTCCTAAACCGTAAGTTGGAATGTTTCGATTCTCACGCCAAAACAATCTTTGGCTCGAGATCTACAAGGACAAGTCATAACATTACCAAGGTCAGGAATTTATATTAACTTCCATGCTCAGTTTCTAAGTGTTAACAAAAATTCGGCATTACGACGGCTATAAATCGGACGTTCCAAAAATCATAATCATCAAACCAAGCCACACCGGGCATCAATACAATTTATAAACATGATTCTCATCTCAACAAGCCCTAGAACCACTGATCTCAACCTCAAAATCATCATGCTTCTTAAATCACATAACTAACTACATAATCATGCTTATAATCACCACTATAATCATACACAGCTAAACCCATAAAAAATATACATAAATCTCAAATCAAATGCTAGGGTTTCAAGAGGTCTACCTTCATTGGAGTATGTAATAGCCTTATTAAGCTTGGTATGGTCCTTGTCTAGCCTTAACACACCTTAGATCAACCAAAGAAACAAGAAAATCAAAGATTAGTTCATAAGAACACTATTCACCCTCCTCTTTCTTAATTTTTTTGAAAATGGAAACAAAGGAATTTGGACGTGAAATTTTTAGGAGATTAGTTTCTTGAAATATAGAACTCACCTTAAAAATTTGTAGATCAAACAAGGGGTGGAAGGTGGATTTTGTTTTTGAATTTCAAGGGGGCCGAATGTAGTGTTCTTGGAGAGAGTTTGTGTTGCTTGGCTTGTCTCTTGGATAATAATGCATAAAGTGAAGTGTTTTTGGATAATATCTCATCTAAAGTAGCTTTATTAAAGTGATGATGCACTAGATGATGTATATTTTTGCAAGACATGTGTTTATCATTGGATGGTTTGCAAGCTAACTATGGTTTGATTTAGCTAAGTACTAGTTATATAAACTCTAATTGATCTAGTTCCTTGCTAACTAGTTGGTCCCTAGATATTTTCCTTACTTGCACATGCATGCATCTTGTTCTCTTCTTGCTCCCTTGTCCGGTTATTGCTCAATTTGATTGATCGTTCGCAAGAATATCTCAATCGTTTTTAGTTAGGGTTTTACCGGAAACCTTCTTAACATTTATAATACCATTCTCCATCTTTCTTGGTAACTCTCGAATTTAAATTCCTTAAATCCTCTCATTAAATCCTTAAGTCTATCAGTGTCCTTTGAATTCACGGAGAAAATAAAAGTGCTGTTTTTCAGAATCCGACAGCTTTTACATACACTCTTTTTCCCTCTGGATCACAAATACGAACTCAGAATTTCGTTCCGGGTACTTCTATATAGCGTCGTCTAATAATATTCCTAAATCCACCAAAATCACTATTCACCACTTATTCTTTACTTATTCTTTTAAGGTTATATAGATGTCTGGGTTCTCTTTCGATCGTTCCTTAACCATTTTTACGGAACCCCTGGACTGATTACATATATCGATTTGGATGACATAAGAATAACCTTCCCCCTTGGAATTATCAAATCTTAATTTCCTAGGAGATAGATAATTCTTATCTAGATTGTCAACCAATAGCATTCTTCATGACCTATAAGTATTTGAATCCATATCCATTCCATAAGAAAAGTTTTAATTCCTACCAAAATCGGGGTTCTTACAGAGTTGCTTTGCTGACAGCTTTGGCATTCGATGGATGATTTTGATCTGCATCCATTGATGGCTCGTTGTTCAACGGATAACTGCAAGCATCATCCGTTGACACACTGTCTGAAGCAGTCTCTCCATCAACTCCTAACTTTGCTTCCTCTAATTTGCTAGGGGAATTGAACCTTTGAGAATGACAAATTTCTTCTCTAGCAGCCTTAGGTTTTCCCCATGTAGCAATTAGATCCTGATCTTTCTTCATCTGTTCTTTCAATGACTTCTCTCGTTTGAGAGCTTCAATCAATCAATCTTTGGCTTCCTGGCAATCTCTTCTCATAACCTCAAATTCAATTAACTGAGTTTCTATTAAAGCAGTCCTATCACTTATCTTTTCATTAAGATCTTTAATCCTCTTATTTTCTTTGTTAAGCGATTTCAAGGTAACATGCATGTTATACAATTCAAATGACATCTTATCAATTGTACTAGAACATTCAGCTTTAGAAAGATCAGCTAGGTTTGAAGAGAATACCTGGTTGCTTGCTGAACTAGCCTCTTCATCTTTCTCATTTTCCATGAGGGCAAGGTTGAAAAACTCTTCTTCTGCATCAGAATTTCCACCAACAGCCCAATCACTGTCTCTAGACACAAATGCTTTTTCCTTTTGCTTGAGAAGATCAAAATATTTCTTCTTGTAGTCAACAGCTCCAAACTATTTCTTCTCATTCTCAGCATTAGGCTTTCTGCATTCATTGGCAAAGTGGCCAGCTATTCCACTATTAAAACATTTGAACTTAGATCTTTCAACCATGTCTCTGGATGGTTGAAAACCTTTTCTGAATTGCTTGCCTCCTGCTGGATTCCTCTTAAATTTGAGTTTTGAGAATCTTCTTAACAAGAATGCTAGATAATCATCCAAGTCATCAGATTCATCTCCACTTGATGCATCAAGTTCTTCAATGAACTTGCTTTTCCCTCTACTAGCTTCAGCTCCACCTTCACAAGTCTTTAGACTTGGTATGGCTTGTGTGCTCTCCATCTTCTCACTCACCTGGCATACTGGAATATTGGCCACCAAGGCAACAAATCCAACCTTATTATGAATCTTCCCACTTCCTCATCTTGTTGCCTTTTAAGCTCATAAGTTTTCAGGATACTATACAGTCTCTTAAGTGTAAATTCTTTGTAATCTTAAGAGTTCCTCAACGAGACTGTCACTGGCTTTCATTCCTTAGGAAAAAATCTCAAAAATTTTAGGTTGGAGTCCTTGGTTTCATATTTCCTCCCATACAACTTCAGACCATTCAGTAGCTTTTGAAATCTATTGAATATGTCTGTGAGATTTTCACCAGAGGAGAAGTGAAAATGCTCATATTGTTGTATTAGGAGTTGCATCTTATTTTCTCTGACTTGTTCAGTTCCTTCACAGATGATTTGGATAGTGTCCAATACTTGCTTGGTAGTGGTGCAATTTATAACACAATCAAACATATCTTGGTCGATGCCATTGAATAAGATGTTCATAGCCTTCTTATCCTTGTGCATCACTTCCAGATCTTCGTTTGTGAACTCAGCCTGGGTTTTTGGAATAGGCCTTCTAGTAGCTGCAGAGCCAGCAACTTCACCAACACCAGAATTAGGCTTCATAGGAATATGAGGGCCTTTTTTTATGCAATCAACATAGTCTTCGTCTAGTGCTGAGAGATGAAGATGCATTTTTACCTTCCAATGAAAGTAGTTGTCTTTATCAAGAATTGGAATCTTTACCCCTGTGTCCTTTTTTCCCATGGTCCTTGATCTTTAAACTTCTTGTGAGTTAGAAGCTTGCTCAGATACCAATTGTTATTTCCCAGTTGCACACTTCAAGATTGTAGAAGGGGGTTGAATACAATCTTGTTAAATTCTTTCGATTTATACAAGACAACAGATGAACTTTAATGGAAAGTAGATGTAGAGATTGAAACTACAAAGTAAGGAAGACAGATATGAACATGCTTATAACACACTTAAAAATTTTAGGTGGGGTTTTCTCAACTCCACCTGAGGATTGTATTGAAGAATGTAATCTGTGTAAACTAGTACACAGCTGCAAATACAAGGCTAAGTATTTTACAAGAAAACCTAATACTTTGTGCTTTCAGCTCTGTGTTTTCTTCTCTAACTTAGCTATGCTTTACTTGAAGTATATATATACTCCAAGTTTACAAACCCTATAAAATAAACGAATCTTGCAAGTCAAAGTATTCTGCAGGGTTTCTTCCACTCCTTGTCTGCTCGTGATACAATTTTGTCTGGTTGTCTTGGACAGATATGCACTAGATTTACCAGCTGAATTGTTTGCAAGAACAAGGAATGTTTCTTTTTCTTCTTCGTTTCCAATACTGGCTTCCATATCCTTTTTAAGTTTATCAACCCATGTGATCTGTTAGGCATGTCAAGTCGCCATCAACTTCTAATTCCAAGACATTATTGGTTGGAGCGTTTTATCCGTTGAAGTAGACACTAATCAGTAGGTTGACTGTTGTTTGTTGAGATACCACATCCGTTGACACAGAAGCTTCATCAGTTGGTCATCACTTCACTTATACAGAATTACATAGCACGTCCTATATACAATTAGCTACCCTATTCTGTATATCCATTGATAGTCAACATGACTTAGGAATTCTAGTAACTATGGTAGAATCAAACAACTGAAACATAAAACAAGGTATGCTACAAACTTATCAGTTGATAAGCTGCCTTATCAACTGATGTACATAGCTTGGATATCCGTTGACAAGTTACAAAACTTAATCTTGTACACATATGTTTTTCAAGGTGTTTTCAAGTACTTATCATCAAGAGAAACATTATTCCTAACATGTTTTCAAATGATTTTTTCGACGATCGAATGGTACGAATGTTAGTAAACACTCATGTTAGTGTTGGGAAAAAATAATCAAAAAATAAAAAGTTCGGGCTGTACGAGATTTTAACAAAAATGTAGTAAAAGTGCTGCTTCCTGTAACAGGGCACGATCTAGATTCGTTGAATAATTTTTTTGAATGATTTTTATGATGATCGAATCGTACGAATGTTAGTAAACACTCATTTTAGTGTTCGGAAAAAATAATCGAAAAATAAAAAGGTCGGGTTGTACGTGATTTTAACAAAAACGTAGTAAAAGTGCTGTTTCCTATAACGGGGCACGATCCAGATTCACTGAATAATTTTTTTGAAAGATTTTTTCGACGATCGAACCATATGAATGTTAGTAAACACTCATTTTAGTGTTGGGAAAAAATAATCGAAAAATAAAAAGGTCGGGTTGTACGAGATTTTAAAATAAACGTAGTATAAGTGCTACTTCCTATAATGGGGCACGATCCAGATTCACTGAATAATTCTTTTGAATGATTTTTTCAACGATCGAACCATACGAATGTTAGTAAACACTCATTTTAGTGTTGGAAAACAATAATCGGAAAATAAAAAGGTCGGGTTGTACGAGATTGTTAGGTCCCGAAGTATCGTAGAAGGGGGGTTGAATATGATACTACCAAAAAAAATAATTCCGAGAACATAACTTTATTGATAATAAACTCGAAGGGGTGTTACAACTTCTAATCCAATGGATTAGCTTCAAAATAGAACACTCCTAAGGATAGTTTAGGCACGAGGACCTTCTACCTGACACTTCCTGAAAGCGGGCTAAGCCGGCTTTCCTACTAGATGGACTGTCTAGCAGCTTACACAGAGAGGATATAAGAGAGAGAAGAGAGAGTTGTGTGTTGAGGTGTGTTTTGAAATGAAATACAGCAGGCCAATTTATAGATTATAGAAAGTTACTATGCTGCACTATGCTATACTATTCCAACAACCCCTTGGGCCCCACCAGCCGTAACCGCCATTTACACAGTAACCGCCATTTGCACAGTAACCGCCATTTGCCCAGTAACCACTATTTGCACAGTATCACTATTTGCACAGTACCTGCATAGTAACCGCGCATAGTAATCTTGCATAGTAATCGTGCATAGTAACCGCGAATAGTAATCTTGCATAGTAATCGTGCATAGTAATTGCGCATAGTAATCTTGCATAGTATTACTATTTTTTTGGCTTCTCTCTTCTGTTTATTCTTCAGATATTATGTCTATCCTTGATCGTCAATAGGCTTTGGCTATTCTTTCTATGAATTAATGTGTTGATCCTTCTCGTATGTGCTGACACTTAGTGCACTGGTCTGGTTCACAAGTGACTAGCACTGATCTTGATCTTCACACCTTCGTTTACATTCCAATTGATTAGCCTGCAGCAATATCTTCAAATAATAAATACATGGAATCTTTTGGCCCTTCAACTAAATTTTCTGTACATCTTATTCTGTCCCTGAGGCTTGATCATGTTAATAAACTTCTTTCAGCGACTTGATTCTTGTCGGTACCTGTTCTTCAAGTTTCACGATCCATGTATAAAGTTAATATTATTTATCTTTTATCTTAGTTGAGTTATATATGTCCTCTATTACATATTACATTACATTATGCTTTACAATCTCCCCCTATTTGATTGTTAAGGTTTGACAAGCAAATTCCTAGAGGATAACTCAACTGATATAACAAAAAAAATACAAAGATAAATAATATCAAAGGGCATTCTGCATCATATATATACATTTTCCAGATTTCTAAAATTAACCAAGTGCAAGACAATTGTTCCTTTAGACTGAACATATCTTCAAGTTTTCCTTCGCTTTCTTTCCAGATAGCACTAATACTCCCATTAGCTTTTCCTTTCCCAAAATAAAGTTAATTCCGTGTCAACAACCTTTTCCTCGCCCTTACGCCTAGTAGATTTTTCTTGGTTATCCACCTTCTCCCCCTCAGTTGGGTTATCCTCCAGAGTAGTAGGATGTGGAGTTGGTAAATTGGACGAAGATGGCTTTTCCAAAGAGTTGATTGCATCATTTAACTGGGTTTCCATGGTATTCAATTGAACCAGGAATACATCATGTTAAATAAGTTGCAAATTTTTTATTTCTGCAATGGATTTACAGATATTTGGCAACTCTTTCTCCATTGTTTGGACCCGTGTAAGGAGTCTGTTGTATTCCTTTCTGGTTACAGGTGCATGAGATTGAGTAGGTTGCTCACTCGTACGTTCTGCAGGTGTTTCACTCAACACTCTATATTCACTCAGTTTAGTGGTTTGGATTACACTTACATGTTCTATTCGTATTTCCCTCAAATCTCCTCCAGAGCTTCCATTGATATGTGTACCTGCAAATGAAATCATTCTAGCCCCTTTTCAGAGGTCACGGATGGTACAATGAAAGTTCGTGAGCTTCCATCCTCGTGTGAAGCAAGTTGCCGACCACTGGTAAAGAGTGGTAAATCTCGAAAGAGATCCAGAGATTTTCCCTCTGGGAGGTTAAACTTGAATTGATTTAATGGCACAAAACCCAAGATTCCCTCGACTGTCTGTGAAGACACTTGGTTCATAAAAGAACCACCTACCGATGGATCTTTCCGTGAAATGGAAGATTCACCAGCAGTTATTAAGGTAGGTAATTCCACCTCGGATGTCTGTGCAGGCATTTGATCTTTAGAAAGATCATCAACCACTCTTATGCTCCGTGGAATGGAACTCAAGATAATTGCTCCCGTCAATTCAACCTTATTTACATTTTCACTCATTTTACAAAGAAGAATTGTTTCAATAACGGTTGCAGTTACCTCAGGTTCATTTGGTTTACTTCTTTTAGAATGAGGTAGAGCTGCTGATGTAACTAACTCCTTATGTGGTGCTGCTGAGGCACTATCTCCCTCAAAAGTGTTGATGGCTGGTCATTTAAGTGAAAATTGAGGTGTAGGAGTTTGTTGTGTTTGTGTTTGCATTTGTAGAATGGGCTCTTCGACCTGTGTTAGAGTCGGTGGGATTTCCTGCTATTGGTCGGGTAAGATGGCCACTAGGGGCAGTAGAAACTATATTTCCTGTGACACAACAGGGAATACAGAGGTTGTAATAGCAGGGATTTAAATATTACCTTATTGTATACCTGCTCTCACTGGTCTTGGTAACAACGGAAGTGGGACAGTCTTTAGATATTCAGTTAGGACTGTAGGCACATCCGTATAGTTCTTTTTGCTTATGTAATTAATTACATTCGTCTTCATCTAAGAACATTCCACCTTTCGACCATTTTCCAAGCGTACCCTGTCTTCATCATTCAAAAAATCATTTAATATTAGCTGTAGAAACCTTGGATATAGACATTTGACATTTTGAGTCCGAACATCTCTTCTTCCCAAGTGTTTCATCTTTAAAATGATTTGACCAAGCACTATTTTTCCAAAATTAATCCTCAAATTATTGGAGACCGCATACCCTATTTTTTGAATAAATTCAGGTATTCGATCTTGATTTGTTCTATCTAAGGAAAAAACATGGTTAAGAGTGTGAAAGAAGAAATTCCGGTACTGGGTTAGAAACATTCTAGAAAGATTACTAGTATTGAAATTGCCATCTTGGTACCTTATAAAATGAAAGAACATTTCAATCTGTTCAGGTGTAGGATCAGAAACAAGATTTTCCGTAGGAAAATGAAGAATTCGATTAACATCTCGTTCAGTGACCCTAATCGACCTACCAAACAGTCGATATGTGATTGCACACCCGTCCTGTCCAGAAGTGTTAATCGCACTGCAATATAGTTCACGCAATGCATCATGGTTAAGCTGCACTGGTGTAACTAAAGCATAACGAATTAATGAATGTTCATTCAGAAATTCTGTCCAAGCCCGAAATTGCTCATCCAGAATGGTTTCGATTTGCTGAATGGTTAGTTTTTATAACGGATGATGTATAAACCAAGAATATGAAATCCGATCTAAAAACCACCAGCTAGATTGATAGATCTTTCCGATCAAAGCTCGAAATATTCAGCAATTGTGTGTATATGCTCTGTATATCTGAAAAATAATGATGTTAAACACAAACAAAAACTCATCATTTATAAGGTTTCAAGGTTTAGTGGGTTAGGGTTGATAGTGACAGGTTATGTTGAAAAAATAACACCGCTCAATAATTTTTCACCTAACAACATAATTAACCGAAAAACATCTTATCACTGAAACCTGTCAGCCGAAAAACATCTAATCACCGAAACCTATCAGCCTATATACACACACACATACACACTTATTATTTCTAATTATTGTGGATTGAAAATAACCAATCAATAATTCAAGAATTATTCCACAATAATCAGACAAACTCATAATTAAATAGACATAAAATTAACAAAATATCATTAATTGATATATGTCGATAATATATTTATTTAATTATGCTACAATGATATCTCCAGAATAATCATGCAGATAAGCAAATAAAACAAACAAAATCCAGAGAATGAAATTCACTGGCTGCAACTAATTGAACAGACATTTTAAAAGATCATGTGAATTTAACATACCAAGCTCACTTACCAACCTTGAAAAGGTTGCTTCATCCAAAGCTTTAGTAAAAATGTCTGCCAACTGTTTTTCACTAGGAACAAAATGCAGTTCCACAGTGCCTTCAATCACATGCTCCCTGATGAAATGGTATCTGATGTCTATGTGCTTGGTTCTAGAATGCTGCACTGGATTCTGTGATATTGCAATTGCACTAGTGTTGTCACAGAAAATTGGGATCTTTTCAACTTTAACTCCATAGTCAAGTAGTTGATTTCTCATCCATAGAATCTGTGCACAACAACTCGCAGCTGCTATGTATTCAGCCTCTGCAGTTGAGGTAGATACTGAGTTCTGCTTCTTACTGAACCATGAGACCAGCTTGTTTCCCAAGAATTGACAGGTTCCTGTGGTACTTTTTCTATCCATTTTGCAACCTGCATAATCTGCATCTGAGTAACCAATTAGATCAAAACCAGAATCTCTAGGGTACCAAATGCCAAGGTTTGGTGTTCCCTTGAGATATCTGAAAAACCTTTTAATAGCTACTAAGTGAGATTCCCTAGGATCAGCTTGAAATCTAGCACATAAACATGTAGCAAACATAATATCAGGTCTACTAGTTGTTAAGTATAAAAGAGATCCAACCATGCCCCTATAGCTTGTCATGTCCACCTTCTTTTCCCTAGTATTCAGTTCAAGCTTAGTGGCAGTGGCCATTGGTGTTTTTGCAGAAGAGCAATCTGCTATATCAAACCTTTTTAGAAGATCATAAATGTATTTTTTTTTACTTATAAAAATTCCCTTATTCACTTGTTTAACTTGTAAACCAAGAAAATAAGTTAATTCAGCCATCATACTCAAGTTTGGCAAATCTTTTGCAAAGTTTCTCATCTGTAGACCCAAATATTATATCATCTACATAAATTTGGACAAGTATCATAGAGCCATTGACATTTCTATAAAAGAGAGTTTTATCAACAGTACCTCGAATGAAGTGATTCTCTATAAGGAACGTGAGAGTGTGTCATACGAGGCTCTAGGTGCTTGCTTCAGGTCATAGAGTGTTTTGAGTAGAAAGAACACATATTCTGGAAAGTCTGGATCTTCAAAACCAGGTGATTGACTAACATACACCTCCTCCTCCAGAATACCATTTAGAAATGCACTCTTGACATCCATTTGATAGATTTTGAAATTGGCATGCGTTGCATAGGCTAGGAAGATCCTTATTGCTTCTAACCTTGCCACTGGTGCAAAGGTTTCTTCAAAGTCAATTCCTTCCTCTTTTCAGTAGCCTTTAGCCACTAATCTAGCATTATTCCTTGTGACAATGTCATTCTCATCCATCTTGTTCTTGAATACCCACTTAGTGCCAACCACTGATTTATCTTTAGGTTTGGGTACAAGTTTCCATACTTCATTTCTTTCAGAATGGTTTAGCTCTTCTTGCATTGCTAAAACCCAGTCTGGATCCAGAAGAGCATCTTCAACTCTCTTAGGTTTCTCTTTGGATAGAAACCAGCTATACAAGCATTCTTCTTGAGTTGCTCTTCTGGTTTGGACCTTTGCATTAGGATCTCTAATGATAAGCTCAAATGGATGATCCCTGGTCCATTTTCTTTGTGGTGGTAAGTTTGACCTTGATGAAGTGGCTTCATTTTCTCTATGTTGATCATTGTGGCTTGTTGTTGAGTTTTGACTGTGAGAAACTCCCCCTGAGTGTTTGGCCATCGAGATTGATGGAGTTCTTGCAGATTCATCAACAGATGCTTCTCTTTGATTTCCAACAGATGGTGTAAGTTGCTCTTCAACAGGTGGTTCATTCTGCACTTCAACTGCCGATAGAATTTGTAACACCCCCAGATCCGGGGTAAGGGATCTGGTCGTTACCGTCTCAATTCCCATCCACAACTCAACATAAATATTAAATTACAACCTTGTGACCCAAAACAATAACATAAAACACACCCGTTATAGTCCCAGAGATGAAATCAGAGTAACTACCAAATTTTATTAAGCACATTATGAGTTCTTACAATCCAAAAAGAATTACAATGTGAATATATACTCTTTGCCATCCATTATCATAAGTCATACCAGCCCACATATTTGGTAATGAAAGAATGAATTTATCCTACCAATAGCTTTCTCTTCGGCTCTTGTAGTCTCATCATCCCCGCCAGCATCGAGTGCGCCTTGTGCGAGTCATATGGTCTAGCTGTTGTTGTGATATAATAATAAAGCAAGGGTGAGCACTAGCCCACCAACAATAATGTTTAACTAAACGATAATATATAACAGTTCAAAAGTATCTTAAAAATCATATGCCATGCATTTACGGAAATGATGCCAGTATAATATGAACGATGAAGTTACAAGGTAACTTAAAGTATTTATTTTGTGGAAATATCTGCTAAGTCAAAATAAGAAAGATATTATCATTTATCATATAAAGAGGAACTTGCAAGGAAAATATTGCAATTCCAGTTATTAACATTTTTCGAAGTCCTACAACCAGAAAGAAGTCTCTTCGATACGTGTTGCGGAAGACACCGTCAACCTGAAAGAAGTCTCTTCGATACGTGTTGCAGGGAATTCCCAATTTGGGAGATGAACCAATACTGGAGTTATCACGCGCTAGCTGTCCCACTCCCTGATGATCAGTCGGGGATGGTACAGCCCAATATAGTTTACTACCGGTAGAAGGAAGAACTGACGGCTCCACTTGTAGATTGCCTTTAATAGTAACTCCCTGGCCAATGGTTAGGCCTTGTGATGGACCGTGCGACTCGGCCTCTTACACATGACTCCTAATTCGAATAAATCCACAGCATTGAAATGTAGAGTTTGTCCTCCCTTCCCCAAGTGAAATACTTGTTGATAAGACTCCACAAAGTAGTCGTATCTAGTTGGAAAGGAAAATTCACCAACATTTCCCAAGATTTTGCTTGTTAATGGATATCAACTTGTTCCAACAATCTTACCCCTCGAATGATGAGAGGGTACACACAGACTTAATGAGTCCATAACAACCAAGTTGCGAGTGAAAAGGATAAATTATGACCGGGAAGTCAACAAGATAAATAACATTGCTCAAGTAGGTTCCCCTATAATATAGAAGTTTGAGCGAGCATTTAAATCCTTTTTAGATAGATTTAAATGAAAAATAAAGAGTTGGGAACCTTTCCTTGATAAAATAGTCGTAAAAAGACTCTGAAATATTTTACATAATATCTGGAGGTGAAAGATAATCTCCGAATATTATAAATCATTTTAAAAAGAATTTAAAAGAATTAAATAAATATTGCAAGAATATTTATTAAATCAATAATAATTACGGAATATTATTAAATCATAATATTGCTCGTAAGTAATCCTCGAATGAATATATAGAATTATTCACTAAATAAATCCCTCCTTAAATGAATATTCAAAATAATATTCATTAAATAATTAAACAACAATAAATATTTAAAATAATATTCAATAAATAAGTCAAACCTTAAATGAATATTTGAAAATAATATTCATTTAGTAAGTAATCTTCTAAATGAATATCCAAATAATATTCATTTAGTAATCAAAACTTTAAAGGAACAATCGAAATAATATTCCTTAAGTAAATAGAACTTCCAATGAATATTTTAAAATAATATTCATCAAGCACATAAAACCTTAAATGAATATTCGAAAGTAATATTCATTTAATAAATAACCTTCTAATGAATATCAAAATAATATTCATTAAATAATCAACTCTAAATGAATATTCGAAACTAACATTCATTTAATATCTCTCGACTGAGATAATACTCGAATAACAATCCTCGAAATATTTCCAAGTAATTGATACTTTATGGGAATATAAATAACATTTAATAATAACATTCCTCAGATAAATAATAATCTATCATTGGAATCCCTCCGGGTTTCCACGACTATCTATATCTCAAAATACCGATTCCAGGTCTATATTTAAGAATGAATATCATATGCCCTTCGCTAAGGGTCTTATCCAAACAATCCGGCTTATAACTGATAATTCGTATATAGTCTATAAGCCAATATCAATTCAGGAAACAGGTATCATAATATAATTTTGACAATAGGCATGCATGCTATGGCATATGTAAAATGGCAATCACATATATATATTATCACAACAACAGGTTCAGAGTTTTTAACACTTGCCTGGTAATCAGGTGTGGGTGGAGATAGCGTGTCCTGGGTCTGCTCGATGATCTAAAAACAATCAGAACATTCGAGATTAACCACTTAACACGTTTTAAAAGTATAGGTATAACTTCACTAAAATCGAAACACGTTTTCGAATTATCTCGTTATACACCTTTTAGTGTAACTCTTTTTATTACTGATACGATCCGACATTTGTTTGTTATTACGACATGTCATCATACCCACGCTCGGTATATACCTAGGTCGTATAAGTTCTAAAGTCGATCGATTACGAACCGAGATTATACCTCGAGTTTTATCGTTCGTTTTCTAAGTATTTTACCAAAGTTATAAACAAGCGGGTTTTTAGGGATTCGTTCGCGTTTAACTTTCATTCCAACATTTTTATAAAATCTGAAAACGATCCATTTCACATGAGGTTTTCTCTCACACCTTCCTTTTTACCTCTAGTATTTAATTACCAAGATTCGCCACTGACTTACGTATTTTACGAGGGTTGAATTTCAGTTACGAATTCTCGTTTACGGCTTTGAACTACTTTTCGTAATTTGACCATAACTCCTAAACCGTAAGTCGGAATGTTTCGATTCTCATGCCAAAACGATCTATGGCTCGAGATCTACAAGGACCATTCATAATATTATTAAGGTTAGGAATTTATATTTACTGTCATGCTCGGTTTCTAAGTGTTAACAAAAATTCGGCATTACAACGGCTATAAATAGGACGTTTTTAAAATCGTAACAACACAACCAAGCCACACCGGGCATCAACACAATTCATAAACATGATTCTCATATCCACAAGTCCTAGAACCACTGATCTTAACCTCAAAATCATCAAGGACTTGAATCATGACTAAATAACTACATGATCATGTAAACATGCTTATACTAACATCATCACCAAATCTCATCTAAAACTCCATTAAAACTCAAAACAAAAACTTGGGTTCTTGAAGTTTATACCTTCCTTGGAGTGTGTATGCACTTAGTAAGCCTTGTATAGTCCATAGATTTCCTTAACAAAGCTTAGATCATCCAAAAGAATCAAGAAAAACAATGTTAGTTTCTGGAAAGTTACTATTCATCCTAAACTTGTAAAAATCATAGAAAATCGAAAAATAAGAGTTTGGCTCTCAAATTTTTTACCACATCTTGGCATCTTCATAAGATTTGTTTTGAGTCCTAGTTCAAAAAGAACAGGGCAGTTTGGTTTCTTCAACTTGGGGAGGAGATTTGACTAGGCTATACTCATTAGATTACCATGAAATTTTGAGCGAATATTGCCCATGGAGTGGAGAGGTTGTGGTCAAAATTTGGTGATTTTATCATGGATAGAAATGGAGATATGAATTTTCTTCTTTGAGGGTGTTCTGCTGGGCAGTTTGAACAAAATGGAGAGAATGGAGTTTTTGATCTTTGATTGCTTGGTTCTCTTGCATAATACACATCATCTTGATAATATCTAGCTAAAGTAGCTTTATTAAAGGTGGTGTGGTCATGCATGATGCAATTGGGAAAGACATGTGTTGTGTTTTAAATGGTTGCTAGCTAACTTGGAGTTGGATTTAGCTAAGTACTTGTTCATCCCATAACCAAGCTAGTTACTTGAGCCCACTTGGTTGCTAGATATTTTCTAGTGGCTCATGCATGACTCTTGCTTCCTCTTCTTGTTTCTTTTGTCCCGTTATTGCTCGTTTCGATTGAGCGTTCGTAGGAATATTCCACGGATTTCTAATTAAGGTTTACCGGGAATCTTCTTAATATTAATACTATCATTCTCCATCTTTCTTACTAACTTTAGAATTTATATTCCTTAAATCCCTTCGTTAAATTCTTAAGTCTATCAGTGTCCGGGGAAATCTCGGGGAAAATAAAAGTGCTGTTTTTCAGAATCCAACACCTTTTACATACACTCTTTTTCCCCCTGGATCACTAGCGTCGGCTAATAATATTCCTACGTCCACCAAAATCACTATTCACCACTTATTCTTTTAGGGTTATATAGATGTCCCGGTTCTCTTTCGATCGCTCCTTAACCCTTTTATGGAACCACTGGACCAATAAAAGATATCAATTTGGATGACATAAGAATAATCTTCTCCTTTTAGAATTATCAAATCTCAATTCCCTAGGAGATAGATAATTATTATCTAAAGTATCAACCAATAGTATTCTTCATGACATATAAACATTTGAATCCAAATCTATTCCTTTCATTCATTATCTCAATCGTTACTTCGTAGTCGTAATCACTATACACCATTACCTTAGTACATAATAAAAAGTTTTAATTATATCCAAAATTTGGGGTTCTTACAGTCTCCCCTCCTTAAAAGGATTCCGTCCCGAAATCAGGTAGGAAGCAAAGAGTCATTTGTCTGTCGTTTTACCTTTCAGCTTTTGGGTCACCTCTTAGTCGTTCTGCCATTTCTCTGTACATCTACTGGTGCTACAATACGTAGTTTATCCTTTTCCCATCAACTTTGCTACTTTTCGTACAACACATTATCCGGGTTATGTTCTTACCCAGTCTTATCCTTATTGTTCTTATTGATATCCGCAGTGGCTTTAGTATCACTACCGTGCTGCGAATTCGGAGATAACTTCGCTCACACTGTGTATTTCCTGATCGCTTAATCTTCGCAATCTCGATCAATATAGAGAAGTGAAGAGATTTATTGAGAGATCACTATGATCAATCGAACATATGTTATATTGCATAGTTAGTACAGAAGGGGGCCAGCCTTTAGTACTTGACAAGAAATTAAACAAGTTATGGTATTCCACTTAGACTTCTATCACATAGACAGATAGTCACGTAGCAGTACCTACCCTCCTTAAAGGGTTGTTCTTCTCAATTTATAAAGAAGATGAATAAGAGAGAAGATAAGAAAAGAGTTCAAAAGGATTATAGAAAGCTTTCATGATTGTAAAATATCATACTCAGAATTTACCTCTGAACTATAGAGGTTCATCAAAGAAGACATTAATCATAATTATATCCAATACTATTTGATCGCAACCTCACGTGTCAACATATCTTGCTGCTTTGTCCACTATTCTCTGGACCTATACTCTGGTTCAACCTTAGCAACACTTACTTTTGGAAAATCTTTGAACCTCTCAGGTTAAATCTTAGTTTCTCGCTTGACACCATTGTTACTGACATTACATGTCACGCTACTAGCTTTTTCATATCTATAGTATTAACACTATCAGGTTGTCATCCCGAGAATTCATCAGAAAACCCATTTATTAATCCATTCATAACATTCCTTGCTTCATATTCCATAGTTGCTTTCCCAGTCTTTTCTTTATCAATCACATCCTTCTTATTATCTGATTCTTATTTACTTCTGTTATTTACTTTCACCTTCATCTCTTTATTGAGACACCTTTTGCACTTGGTACCTCCTTATCGGTATTCCGTCACATTTACTCTATAATCATCACGTTATTCCAATTTAAACTCTCCGAAATCAATCTGGCTGATCCCTTTAACTTAGATCCAATATGTTCTTCTTCTGCCAAACTTGTTTCTCATCACTTATTCTTTTCTACCCGAGGTTTTCCACAGGTTGTCTTTCGTAAGTCAGACCAGGTCGTACATCCACCTGCTCGCACTCTTATCATCTGTTGAGCATCGGCTTTTTACTGGTGCAGCTTTGCCACATGAAACACGTTACTACCATGCTATAAGCTTTGGCGGTAAAACTGGCTCGAATGCCACCTTTCGAACACTTTTAAACTCTCAGGTGGCTCAATAAGTCTCAGGCTCAACTGCCCTGCTCTTTAAGTCTCATTAGTTCTTTCTACAGGAATACAGTTAGCATCATGAATCATCAACCTCATATTCTCTATCTTGTTTGCGCAGAAGTATACTAACACAAACTTGCTTGTCATTCATCAACATGCCATTTAGCTTATCAATAGCAGCAATTTCTTTATCTTTACGTTGTCATCTACTTTCTTAGAAGAATCGCCATTGCTTGTTGTTTAAATAGTGCATTAATAGCTAACCATACGGGTTTCAAATCCTTTAGGGAGACAGAGTAATCACTATTCCTTATCCATAAGGAGCATTTCCTGAACTTGATGTAGATATCACATAAAGTAGATAAAATTACAGAAAAGCTTCAAGCATCGCAGCTATGTCCGGTTGATGAAACTATCACTCATGCATCTTCCATAAAAGACTGGAAACTTAATGGTTTACTTCGTCAATTTTGTATCATGGTCCTGGTTTGCCTCAAAACGGGACCTTCTAAGGTGCGTAGTTTGCTTAAGACGATATCGGGAATCAAATATTTACTTAAACTTATTATTACCGTCGATTCTTGCACAGTCATCAGAAGGAATGTAAATTCCTCTACTCCGGTATGACCTTCAAGGTCCTTCCAAATATCATTCTGTTCCCTCGGTATGCACATTTGCAATTATTCCTCTATACTTAGAGTGTCGGCCACCTCATTGGCCTTTTCTGATAATAATAAATTCTTGTAATCAATGTTCTCTGGTTACATTCCAACTCAAATCTTTCTACCTCATTCCCATCACTGTTGGGTGAAAGCATCCTCCCTTAAGCTTTGCGGAAGGAGAAAAACATATCTATCAGCCCTTTTTTCCATAAGTCATTGCTTCCACCTTCCCGTGGGAACTTTATCAAAGTTACCCTCAATCATACCTAGGATATTTGTTCTTTTAGTTCTTTCTTGTTCTAGGATAATCTCAACCTTCTTTGGTTCTATCCATACCTCATCATGGTTTCATACATGCCTCATCTGGCATTATTGTTATTGTGTCTTACATTCTCTTCCAAACTTCTAGTTGGAAACTCAGAATATTAACTTTTTCCTTGTAAGGTTTCTTAGGTCGTCCTCATCATTCCTCCTGCATTTTCTAGGCACAGGGTATAGCAAGACGTCATTGATCAATACTCTAATAATTCTATCTATGTTCTTTCCAGAACTCTTTTTAATCATCCTTACGGTCATTGTTTCCTTAGCAAATCCAACTCATATAATCTGAATTTACAATGTCTTTATTAGGGTTAATGCCATCCCTTGTGCATTCCCCAGGGTTTGTCTTAATTTGTGGATGTCCTATCCTTAATTCAACTGCCAAGGAATTCTTGCATCCTATAATTGGAAATCAGACCATGTATCTTTAATAAGAGTCTCTGTTCAACTGTTCTCATTTGATAATCGATTGGTAACTTAATGCCACCCTCTTCTTTCAGATAGTTATCATCCTATTTGGCCTTCCAAAAGGCAACGTATGCCTATCTGCTCTCTTACAAAACTTGGTAATGGTAGCAAGGATGTGTTGGAAGATATTGGTCGAGTTCAACGTGAATCTCTTAGTACTTATCGTTCTTCTCAAAGGTTCTTGCCTTAGACAAAATTTCTACAGCATACTGATCCATCTCTGACCATTTCTATGCTCTCTTCATAAACCTTCATTGTTTACTTCCCTTAGTCATAATATATTCATGGTATTTATAATACCCTAACATCATACATCTCAAGTCATTATACTTCCATTTTTACTCGTAATCTTGGGCAATGATATACATATGAATCACTTTAGTATGGGTGACCCCATTCCAAAAATTATAGTAAATTCCTAATCCAAACATGGGTTGCAAAGGGTTCGGTAGAAGATTCCTACGATCTCATTAATATTTCATTTATATCAGAAGCCCTTGCAGTCGGTGCTTACTTAGAAGCAACCCTGCTTTGTCCTTTCATTGCTGGTCTAGTCACTTGATAATCCTTTGTGACTTGGCCTCAACTGACCACACTAAAATAAAAATATATGATTTTAGGGGTTGGGTAATTAGCATTACTTTTCTTGCAATTGCTGGCATAGTGCCTTCTACTTTGATACCTTTTGACCTTTCCAAAACTTTACTTCATATAATTCTTAATCGACTACTCGGCCCGTCTCCGGCCACCTTTCCTCTACTTTTATCTTTTTAACTATTCTTATCAATCCCGCGTGCCACGCAAGCTTACCATTCCTGGCATAAAAGCCTTTTCACTTAAGTCAATCCCGGAGTTTCTTAGTCCGACTGGTTTCTTACCTACATTTCCTGTTTCCGTCCAATCTCACTTCATCATTTTATCTCTACCAACGATTGTAATACTCAGGGTCCGTCTACTAACCCATATGATAGCAACCTTACCCAATCCACAGGGTTCGCTCTAGTTTCCATTCTTTTCCATGATGTTCTCTGATAATCAGAAAGTCAAGGTTTGCCAAAATTCTCCGGATTTCTTTCCAGAATCAGGGAAATTTTGGTTAATCTATCCACCTACTGGTAATATTAAGGAAACCAGTTTCGAAACCTGAAGAATGGTTCTATGAACCTCCAAGCAGGTAGAACCATAAGCAGTCATAATTTATGAAATAATCGTCATTAGATTGGAAGTTTAACCTCTAGAGAGGAACCAATTATATACATCCCTTAGAAAGGAATCAACAGCTTCAAACTGAAACCTGACACAATATCCTGATACCTATACGTCCTGACATTCAATATTACCAAATGTCAGTGTACCTAACCACTAGTCTCAGAAGGAACATTACCGTCGGAGTTGGTTGTTCCACAAAAATTGGCACTACTAAGGCCATCCGAACCTGGTGAACCGTGCTGTCCGTATGCATTCGCAAGTACTTTGTCGTGCTGCGCAAGCACACTTCCTAATCCTTTATGTGAAGCATCGTTGGAAGCACAAAGTCTCCTTTTTCCATTAAGCAATGCCAACTCTTGGTCATTACCAATTTCATCTTTTAGCTCCAGGAAGATTTTCTCATATTTTTCTCTTTAACTGTTGATCGTATTACTTGATCCATTATAACTCCGCATCGAAGTAAACTTAAGGTAACTACTATAATCCATTCAAAGAAAGAATCTAATATTCCTCTGAATCACATGTGTGACGCCCTGGAAACCCGGTGCCACTAAAATAATAAAATACTAAACAAAGACTAACATGACCCCACAAGGTAGGACTTTCAACAGTTCATGGCATCAAAACAATAATACTAAACAAAAGTTATTACAATATCTTATGCTATCAGTACATCTTCGAGAAGAAGATTCTTGATAACCAAATGTCTAGATGATATTACAATGTGAATTCGGATTTAAATTCTTCAACTAGTTATTACATAACTTAACAACTAAAAGTACGGCACACCTGGATGGGAAACACAGGGTATCTATACCGTCCTGAAGTCTGCTTACAGGTGGTTTGGTAAGTACGAGCCATCTGAAAAGTAATGTAGTTTTGCAAGAGTGAGCGAAGATGCTCAACAAGTATATGAAAATATTTAACACAATACACCACTTCCTGTAAAAGAAATGATATATCCATAGCAACAGAGTTAAATTTTTGTAACAGTATCTTTTATTAAAGCAACAATATTTCCTGCCAAAACTTAAATTTTTCCCTTAATTAATATGTGGAATATCAACAGTTGCAAGAGTTAAGCTGATGATCAGTCCTGCTTAACCCAAAAACCATGCACACATGATGTACAAGCTATAAAAATATGGATCCTGATGGCACTTATTGCTATTGGCCTTAAGATGACACTGATTGGCATTGGTACATCTCAAATAAAAGCTGGACCTGCAACCGGCCTCTTACGCTAAACATATTCACATATTAAAACAAAACATTTTGTCTAGAGATCAAGGAATAAGCATCTCTATAATTTCATTCCTAACATATATCGTAGGAACAACATTTCAAAATAATTGGGTAGTAATACCACCAAATCAATATAATCTTTTAAACAGGTTATACATATGCTCAATAATAAATTTCACATGCTTTAACAGAAATTGGAAGTAGTAAAATCGATTGAATTACTTAACAAGTTTTTGTAAAATTTCGAGTTTTTAAATTAAACATTCTGCTTAAAATTTAAAGTAAAGACATATTCTGAATAAAGGAGTATGGATAGGGAAACTTGCCTTAAGAGTAGAATCTAGACGTGTAACTCAGGGAGATCCAAAGCTAGCTACCCTTCGCGTCTACTAGATCCTATCAGTAAAGAATATAACGTTTAGGTCACTAAAGTTGACATATTAAAAAACTAAATTATCCTAACACATAGCATATAATGTTATACAAATTTAATTGACTCGATTTAATCATAATAACACATAGCAGGTATCGGTTAAAATAATTTAACTCAACTATAAACAGTTATTTGACTCGAAAAACAATAATTGGTTCGACATTTATAAATGTCTTTAATAAAAAAAATAATTAACAAATATTATCAACGTACTATAATACGTGTCTAATTGGTAGAATAACTTGTAGGAATTTTTTTTTTTAATTTTATTAGGGTTGTAAATAAATTTTTATCCCACTCTAAATGAAAATTTTGATTTTTAGGATTAACATCCTAATTTACAATAATATAAATAATTATTCATAAATTTATTTAAAGTAAAATATTTACTTTAAATAAATAAATAAATAAAAATAATTTTTTGAAATTAAATTTACATAAATTATTATTTAAATAATTTTTTTTTCGATTTAACTAATAAATAATAAATTAATAAATAATAAAATAAATTTTCGAATAACTAAATAATAATATCAATTATTTAAATAATTAAATAATTCGAATTATAATTAAATAATTAAATAAAACTATTTTTCTGATTTTTTTGAAAATAAATTAAATAAAAAAAATAAATAAAAATTTCTAAAAACACTATTCATCTTCTTCCCCACCTGGGGAAGAAGATCAAACCGCACACTGTTTATCGTCTTCCTCTGAAGAACACGAAGAAGGATTCTCGCCGGCAATGGCGGTTTCCGGCGCTGGCCGCCTTCCGCCGCCGCCGCCGACCAGTTTTCCGGCAACACTTACGTAGCCCAGAAAAATCCCAGAAAATCTATTTCGACTCTAATTCACGATTTAAACACAATGGCGAGCTTAGTTTCTGTCAAAAACGCTCCGAACAAGTTTTCCGGCGAAAACAAATTTTACGACGAAAATTAAAACTCCACAGAAAAATCTGGAAAAATTATATAACAAACTACAACTCACAATCAACCTAACCAGCAATTCAGAATCGTAAAATACCAAAGAACTCGCCGAAAATAAAATTTACAAAATTCGACAGAAATTTTCCGGCGACCCATTTTGCGATTGTTTCTAACATTTAAATACACATATCGACTCTAAATTAACTCCTGAGCATGAATCTAACATTCAAATCAATCAAAAACCTCTAAATCGAAAAACCGATCAAATTGTCAAAAATGGGTTTTTGGGGAAAACAGCGATTCGACCTCTGATTTTGCTGTTTAATAGCTTAAAACGATTACACAATCATAACAAACATAATCCTATCATTGCATGCAAGTTTGGTTGAGGATTGAGAATTCAAATTTCAAAAAATTTGACAGTGTGTGTATATGTGTGTGTGTGCGTGTGTTAGTGTGTGTGTGTTAAGAAAATTAAAGAAATAAAATGCTAAAACGTACCTTGGTTACTAATTAACGAATCAATTTTAGCTATTTATACTTTTTAAAATTAATACCCGTAATTTATATATTTGTTTCGTAAAATTTATTTATACGATAGAAAAATATATCCATAACGTAACTTTCGTGTCGTTTAAAAGAATTTCAAAATACGATACTTTTTAACTCAAAAATTTAAGAAATGAATAAAACATACTAGCACGTAACGTTCGTTTATTTTTAAAAAAATAATAATCTTGTATTAAAATAGTAATCGAATCATATATATATACATTTTTTTTAAGAAATTATATCTACAATAATTTTAATAATACGTACAATTAAACAATTAACACATAACGATTTATATTACACATAATTTCTAATTAACGATGGAAATGCATCAAACTAGAATATATTATTACTATAACTTCTTATATTATCTATATATCCGTATCTAAATATTACGAATGTTACATCCTCCCCCCTTAAAATAATTCTGTCCTCAGAATTTACCCTAAGAAAATAAATGAGGATACTTTTCCAGCATTTCGCTTTCAAGCTCCCAGGTTGACTCTTCGACCTTGGGATTCCTCCACAAAATCCTTACTAACGCCACTGTCTTATTTCTCAGAATCTTCTCTCGGCGATCTAATATATGCACTGGCATCTCGACATAGGATAAATGTTGCTGAATCTCTATCGGCTCGTGCTCTATAACATGCCTAGAATCAGGTGTATATCTCTTAAGCAAAGATACATGGAAAATGTTGTGGATATGGCGCATGGATGGGGGTAATGCCAACTCATAAGCAACTCTTCCCACGCGTCCTAAAATCTCAAATGGTCCAACAAATCTGGGGCTAAGTTTTCCCTTTTTCCCGAATCTGGTTAAACCTTTCCAAGGTGATACTTTCAACAGCACTGGCTCTCCTATCTGAAATTCCATATCCTTCCTTTTTAAATCTGCATATTTTCTTTGTCTGTTCTGAGCAGCTTGGATCCTTTTTCGAATAAGCTCTATTGATTCTTTAGTTTGCTGAATTATCTCCGGACCCAAAATTTTTCGTTCGCCAACTTCATCCCAATATACTGGAGATCGACAACGTCTTCCATACAAAGCTTCATAAGGAGGCATGCCAATACTTGCGTGATAACTATTATTGTACGAGAATTCTACCAAAGGTAAATGGTCATCCCAATTTCCTTCAAAATCCACTACACACACCCGAAGCATATCTTCAATTGTTTGAATGGTTCTTTCGCTCTGTCCATCTGTCTGAGGATGATATGCAGTGCTCATGTTTAACCTGGTTCCTAAACTTTCTTTAAATTTTCTCCAAAATCTTGAGTTAAACCTTGGGTCTCGATCTGACACGATTGATACTGGAACTCCATGACGCATTACAATTTCTTTGAAATAAAGTTTGACCAATTTATCCATTGAAAACCTT
Organism: Saposhnikovia divaricata; assembly: GCA_036435485.1. Lineage (NCBI taxonomy): Eukaryota > Viridiplantae > Streptophyta > Magnoliopsida > Apiales > Apiaceae > Saposhnikovia > Saposhnikovia divaricata. The sequence goes on along the minus strand of CM071594.1, from coordinate 126,196,436 downwards.
TCATTGATTGGAAGAAAATGCGTTGATTTCGTTAATCGATCTACGACAACCCAAATTGCATCGTGGTTCGCTCTTGTCTTTGGTATACCTACTACAAAATCCATGGCAATCTGTTCCCATTTCCATTCGGGAATTTCCAATGGTTGTAACAAACCACTGGGTCTCTGATGTTCTGCTTTTACTCTTTGACATGTATAACACTTACTGACCCATTCTGCTACTTCCCTTTTCATATCCGGCCACCAATAATTTTCTTTTAAATCTCGATATATCTTCGTACTTCCGGGGTGAATTGAAAACTTTGAATTATGTGCTTCATGTAAAATCTCATCTTTCAATTCCTGTACGTTCGGCACCCAAATTCTCGAGGAAAAATGTAAGATTCCTTTATCATCCTTTTGGCTACTCAATTCCTCGCTTGTTAGACTTTCAGTATTCTGGTTCATCACTTCTTCTTGACATTTCCTAATCTTTTCCAACAACTCTGGCTGAAACGTCATCGTATATAACATCTCATTGGCTGAATCAGGCATTCGTATATCAATTTCCATCTTCTCAAATTCCACTTGTAACTTTTCTTGTATCGTTAGCAAATTCAGTCTTTCTTTCCGGCTCAATGCATCCGCTACAACATTAGCCTTCCCTGGATGATAGTTGATACTGCAATCGTAATCTTTGATCAATTCTAGCCATCTTCGTTGTCTCATGTTTAACTCTTTCTGAGTGAATATATATTTTAAGTTCTTGTGGTCTGTGAAAATCTCGCATTTTTCTCCATACAAATAATGTCTCCAAAGCTTGAGTGCGAACACTATCGCCGCTAACTCCAAATCATGTGTTGGGTATTTTTGCTTATGTTCTTTCAATTGCCTTGAAGCATACGCGATCACCTTCCCACGTTGCATTAATACACACCCCAATCCTCGTTGAGATGCGTCACTATAGATCACAAAATTTCCTTGTTCATCTGGTAATGCTAAAACTGGAGTAGTTACCAATCTCTTTTTCAGTTCCTGAAAACTTTCTTCACATTTCTCATTCCATTCAAACTTCTGATTCTTCCGGGTAAGTTTAGTCAAAGGAGTGGCTATCTTGGCAAAATCTTTTACAAATCTTCAATAATAACCTGCCAATCCCTTCTTACCTCAGTTGGTGTCCTTGGTCGCTCCCAATTCATTACTGCCTCAATCTTAGTTGGATCTACTTTAATTCCATCTTTACCAACTACATGTCCAAGAAACTGTACTTCTCTTAACCAAAATTCGCATTTCGAAAACTTTGCATATAATCTTTCTTTCCTTAGAATCTCTAGTGCAATCCTTAAATGTTGTGCGTGATCTTCTGCTGTCCGTGAATAGATCAAGATGTCATCAATAAATACTATCACGCATTTGTCCAAATACTTCTTGAACACTCTATTCATCAAATCCATAAAAGCTGCGGGCGCATTTGTTAATGCAAAAGCCATTACTAGAAACTCATAATACCCATATCTAGTTCTAAATGCCGTCTTAGGAATATCTTCCGTCTTCACTTTTAATTGGTGGTAGCCTGAACGTAAATCAACCTTTGAAAAGTACTCGACACCCTTCAATTGATCAAACAAATCATCAATCCTCGGTAAAGGATATTTATTCTTGATAGTTAACTTATTCAATTCCCTATAATCAATCCATAGCCTCATGCTACCATCCTTCTTCTTTACGAACAACACTGGTGCACCCCACGGGGATGTACTGGGTCTGATTACTCCTTTTTCCAACAGATCTGACAATTGTATGGCCAACTCTTTTCATCCGTATTCACATACTCTGGCACAAATCTGGATAATTCTGTGAATCTGGTCTCATACTCTGCTACACTCTTATCACCTTGCTTCAATTCTAAGAACTCCAACTCCATCCTACTTTTCATATAACGGGGATAGTATTTCTCCAAAAACAACTCTGTAAATCTTTCCCACGTAATATTCTCCTCTTCTTCCAAAGCTTTAACTGAATCCCACCAATAATTTGCTTCATTCTTCAGAAAGTAACTGGCGAAAACCGTTTTCTGATTTTCCCCTACCTTTACTAGCTCAAACGCTTTCTCTATCTCTTTCAGCCAAGTCATAGCCTCAATCGGATCATCTGAACCCTTGAACTTTGGCGGCTTAACAGATTGAAATGAGTTGAAGGTAACAGCGGGATTTACATGATGTTGTTGTTGCTGAAGTTGTAATTGCATTTGCTGTTGCTGCTGAGCAATTGTATCGTTCTGCTGCTGCATCATATCCATCATCTGAGCTAAAACTGGATCCATCTGATTATTTCTATTTCCAGCAGTAGTAGTATTTTTCTTTGGAGGCATTGTTCTGATAATAAACAAACAATTTCTTTTTAGAAGAACACCTTTAATAACATATTCTTTATAAAAGCTTATTACAAGGTAGATCTTCATCTATCATTAAATTTTGTAAATTTGTTTTTATTATAAGATTTTGCAAACAAGGAAATCTAGATACTTGATATGGGCTAAAAGTAAGCCCTAAAGACACATTTAATGTGGCATTAATTAGACCCGGAATGGTCCAAACGTGGGGCCCACCATATGGGCCCAAACCCTATTTATAATATTAATTTTGTAATTAATATTAAGGGTAATAAACAGCTCAGCAAATAAAAGTAAAACAAGGATATTAATCTTGCCTGACTTAACCTCCAAGATACATATTTCAACATGGAAACTGATTCCTATAAGGAAGAGATCTAGAACCTTCCTCAAGGAAGACTTATCCACCAAGTCTCTGACTCCTACCATAATTCTAGGGCTTCTCAGCCTATATAAAGGGTCTAACCCCTCATCTCAGAACCACGTTTTTGGGCAGAGCTCAATACATCACTTACGTCTTAGCTTAATCTTCGAATAAGGACATACAAGCCACTGCGTCCTAGGTGAGCTCTCGCCGCCTTAGCCTCGAGGGCACCATCACCTAGAACTACGTTGGCTTGATTCTCTAGTAATACAGAGATATGTAGGCATCTTGTGAGGACCGATCAGTCTCGAACGCAAGAACAGCCATTAAAGCTCGAAGCTCAACCACCCTTGCATTAATTACAAATCATAACCTAGTTTTTATTCCACAACATTTGGCACCATCTGTGGGAAGACAACATCAACCATGATTAGCAGACGAAGAACTGCACCAAGCTCTACCGAAGCTTTACCAATCAGCTTCGCTCCGCCTCTTACCTCTGGGACAACCACGTTTGAACAAGGGACGATCCCCCAAACTCAAGTTTCTCAGCCTCCAGGGACGAATCCCCCTGCTGGGAGTACGCTGCCTATGGTTGTCCATCCAGATCAGGGAACCAACTATCTTCAGATGGTGATCTCTCCCCTGGTTGATCCTAATCACCCTCCATCTGGGGTACAGATCCATACTACGGATCTCCTCATGAATACGAACCCAATGTATGGGCTGCCCAACTACCCCCCTGTTCGAGAACCTGGATCGAGTGGTCATGCTTTGCAGATCCGAGATCGCGAGTACCTAGACTACTCCGGCCCTTATACTACTGATTTGACATCTGAGGATGACGATGATGACCGTGACGAAGCCCCAAGGAGGCGACGTGCTAGTAGAGAGCCCCGAAGGAGGGCCCGAAGAATCCATGATGGACCTCCACAAATGACTGAGGAAAGGATCAAGGCTCATGAGGCTGAGATCCAGAGGCTGAAAGATGACGCCGCCAGAGAGCAAGCAAGGCAGAATCAAAGTCTGCATCGACCTCCTCCAATCTCAGGAAGGGTTCCCGTCATAGATCTAGAGAGGTCGTCTAGGAGACGAAGAAGGGCCGATACCTCAACTGAAGGAGCAACGAGGGCGGAAACCCCCAGAAATAACCCCAAGGATCTGATGCCGCTAGATCTTGATGATCCAACACCTCCGTTCACTGAGGAGGTGATGAATGCCCGTTTCTCAAAGAAATTGAAGATGCCGACGATCAAAGCCTATGATGGAATAGGCGATCCTGAAACTCATGTCAGGACGTTCACAGCTGCACTACTGCTGCAACCTGCTAGTGACGCCTTAAAGTGTAGGGCGTTCCCTCAAACCCTGTCGGGTATGGCTCAAAGGTGGTATAGTAGGCTACCTGCAAATTCGATTGGCTCTTTCAAGGAGTTGAAGAATGCCATTGTTAGCCAATTCATTAGTGGAAGAGTTCATGAAAAAAGTTCTACATCCCTCATGTCTGTGGTGCAGGGGAAGAACGAGAATCTAAGGGGTTATCTCAAGCGATTCACCAAGGAGACATTGAATATTACAGATCTGGAGAATAAAGTGGCCACGGTAGCCTTGGAACACGGAACCACTGATCCTTTCTTCAAGAGGTCTTTGGAAAAGCATCCTCCTGAGAACATGGCCGAGCTCCAACAAAGGGCCGACAAGTATATCAAGGCAGAGGATAGCATGAAAAAAGAAGCTGCTGGAGGCAATTGTAAGGGCTCCAATGACTTTAAGAAATGAAAGAAAGAACAAGAGTATGATGCTAGGGACAAGTATCCCCGGACTAGCAAGGATTCTGAATCACCACCGAAGAAGAGTTTGGGACCAAGATTCAACGACTATGCAAGACTGAATGCTCCTAGGAGTCAGATCTTGTTAGATATTGAGAAAGACAAAGATTTTCGATGGCCGAAGCCAGTTAGGGGTGATCCCGCAAAGAGAAACAAGGATCAGTACTGTAGATTCCACCGCGATGTGGGGCATGATACAGATGATTGTAGGCAGTTGAAGGATGAGATTGAATTCTTGATCCGAAAAGGAAAGCTGAACAAATTCACTAAGGGTGATGATCATGGAACTCAAAGGAGGGATTATGATAGAAGAGACAATGATAGAAGGGATGATGATCGAGGTCGGGATCGTAACCCACAGCCCCGAGGGCCAGTTATTAACATGATTTGGGGAGGCCCGACAGCGGCCGGTACCACCCGAAACTCTCGAAAGGCGTATGCCAGAGAAGTGATGCACATCGTGGGAGAAGCCCCGAAGCGTGCCAGGACTTAGATAGCAATTGGTTTCGATGACTCAGACCTCGAAGGGGTGAAGTTTCCCCATGATGACCCGTTGGTCATAACCCCTGTGATTGGGAACTCGGAAGTGAAGCGAGTCTTGATGGACAATGGAGCTTCCGTTGACATTCTGTTTCATGATACATTTGGGAAGATGGGGTACAATGATTTTCAATTGACCCCCAATAACATGCCTATATATGGATTTAATGGAGTAGAATCCAAAGTTGAAGGGACTATTCAGTTGCCTATAACTATTGGACAGGAGCCCAAGGAGGCCATTCAGATGTTGAACTTCTTGGTAATCAAGGCGGTTTCAACGTACAACGCTATTCTCGGAAGGACTGAACTTCATGCATTCAAGGTTGTTGCCTCAACGTATCATATGAAGATCAAGTTCCCAACCAGGAAGGGCGTTAGAGAACACAAAGGTGATCAAAAGATGGCACAAAGCTGTTATGTAGCCTCGTTAAGGCCTAATAGAGTCGGGGGGCAAGTCCTTCCAATTGAAGACATGGATGTCCGCAGAAGAAAGGAACACCAAAAAGGCCAGCAGAGGACATCACACAAAAGCCTTGGATAGCCATTGAGGCTAAGGCATTAACTGACTTCGTGGTTGAATGTACCATTGGCAACCAAGAAGTCGGGGGGCAGGAGGTAGTACCCCAAGCAGGAAGTGAACTTCAGAATAAGAATGATGATACCAGAAGGAATGGTGGACGCTCTATTTTGATGGAGCATCAAAAACAAAATCAAGTGATGCAGGCCTAGTCTTGCAATGCCCCGATGGGCTCAAGTTATCCTAGTAGGACTTAGCTTCATCTAGTAGAAGCAGAAATAAGGTTCATTGAAACCATTGCAGAGCATGTTGCTCCGAGTAGGATAATAGTACTCTATCACCCGATGAGTGCAAGTCAAGGATGAACGAGTACCGAAAATAAAAGAATAACGAATGGAAAACAAACAAATGCATAGGTGAAGATCCCAAAGGGTCAAAGCCATGAAAGGCCGAGGATGTTAAGGACTAGCTACTCTTCAATACTTTTTAAGGACCTGGATTAAGGATCCAAGGATGAAGGCCAATAGATAACCTTAAGCAAGGATTAAGAAGTTCAAGCAAGCTCTCGTCTCAGAAGTTTAAAAGGCAAGAAGCCAACGGGATTGCATTTATCGAAATCTATATCGAGGAATCAACCCCGAATCCTAGGTTGAAGAACAGAAGCTGTTAGCCATGAAGGCCAAGGTTAGTTATGAAGGCCAAACTTGAGGGGGGGTCATGAACCTCCAATTAAGATCCAAAGGTTGAAACTTCATGTTGACTTGAAAACCAATATGTAATTTTGAAAACCTCCTAGAGAAGGTTCAAGACCTCGTGGGGCTAACCAGAAACCCCCTGGCCTTGGACCAGCAGCTCTGATAGATATTTCGGTGATTTAAAACACCATTGAGATTGAAAACCCTTGATCTCAAACTTTGGCGTTCAACCTTTGAACATCGAAGTTCAACACCCAAGACCAAGACAAACATTGAAGCCATGACGGCCAAGCGAGCTGAGAAGTTACTTATATGGGATCATCTTTGAAAGAACCCCTGAAGGGCAAGTTGATAGTATTCTTGTAAGAAAATATCGATGTGTTTGCTTGGACTGTAGCTGATATGCCAGGGATTGATCCCCAACTCATAACTCACAAGTTGAATGTTGATCCGGGGCGGAAGATAATAAAACAGAAAAGAGAAATTTTGCTCCTGAAAGGCAGGAGGCCATTAAACAAGAAGTTGACAAACTCTTAGAGGCTGGGTTTGTTGAAGAGCTTCAGTTTCCCGAATGGTTAGCTAACCCGGTGATGGTCAAGAAAGCAAATGGAAAGTGGAGGATGTGTATAGACTTCACTGATTTGAATGATGCATGTCCAAAGGATTGTTTTCCCCTGCCAATGATAGACATGTTGATAGACGCCACAGCTGGACATGAGATGTTGAGCTTCATGGATGGGTTCAACGGCTACAATCAGATTAAGATGCACGAGGATGACATCCCTAAGGTATCTTTCATAACTGACTTTGGTGTTTTCTGCTATATTGTTATGGCTTTTGGTCTAAAGAATGCAGGAGCTACTTACAAACGATTGGTGAATAAGATATTCGCCCATCTGATTGGAAAAACCATGGAGGTCTATGTTGATGACATGTTAGTCAAGAGCCTACTCAAGGCAGATCACATTAAGCACCTCAGAGAGGCATTCGAAGTGCTGAGGCACCACAAGATGATGTTGAATCCAGCCAAGTGTGCTTTTGGCATTGGGTCTGGAAAGTTCATGGGTTTGATGGTTTCGAAAATAGGCATAGAGGCCAATCCCGACAAGATCAAAGCAATCTTAGACATGGAACCACCCCGTTCTGTGAGGGACGTATAGAAGTTAACCGGTAGAGTGGCCGCTCTAGGGAGTTTCATCTCTAAGTTTGGTGATAAGTGCTTGCCTTTCTTTCAAGCATTGAAGAAGGTGAAAAATTTTGAATGGACTAATAAAAGCCAAGAGGCCTTTGAACAGTTGAAGAAGTACATGGCCGAAGCCCCGTTGTTGGCCAAGCTAAGTCCCGGAGAGACTCTTTATCTGTATCTAGCAGTGTCTGAACAAGCATTGAGTATCATCCTCATTAAAGAAGAGAGCAAGGTTCAGAGGCCCATCTACTATGTAAGCAAGGTGCTCCACGGAGCCGGGTTAAATTAATCATCCATCGAGAAATTTGCTTTGGTATTGATTACAGCTTCAAGGAAACTACGACCGTACTTTCAGTCACATAAAATCGAAGTCCTGACGAACCAGCAATTGAGGAACATATTGCACAGCCCGAAAGCAAGTGGAAGATTGATTAAGTGGGCAATAGAACTTGGAGAGTTTGACATCACGTATAAGCCTCGAACGGCCATCAAGGCTCAGGCATTGGCTGACTTCGTGGTTGAATGTACCATTACAACCAAGAAGTTGGGGGGCAGGAGACGGTAACCACCCCTGAAAGTGGAGATAAAGATAAAGAACTTGTACCTGAATCAGAAGGAATATTGGGTGCTCTATTTTGATGGAGCATCAAAAACAAAATCTAGTGGCGCAGGTTTAGTAGCCCCGATGGGTTCATAGTTGAATACGCTTTGAAGTTGGACTTTCCTACTACCAACAATGAAGCTGAATATGAGGCATTGATAGCTGGCTTAGGCTTGGCAAGAATCATGAGGGTCAAAAATCTCAAGGTCTGTGGAGACTCAAGGCTTGTAGTATCACAAGTGAATGGCGAGTTTGAGGCCAAGGATGAAACCATGGCAAAATATCTAAGGATCGTGAAGGGTGTTATGACCCAATTTGAGGAATGCTATGTGGAGCACATCCCAAGAGAGGAAAACGTTAAGGCTGATGCCTTGTCCAAATTCGCTTCCTCTGAAATAGAGAATTATTCAGGGAGTGTTTACTTCCAAGTCTTGAAGGCCCCGTCCATCAACTCTAAGTTGATAGCACCAATTAATCTAGGAAGCTGTTGGATGGATCCCATCAAAGCTCACCTTGAAACTGGATGGCTTCCTGACGATGCCTTGGAGGCACGAAAGTTGTCAGTAAGAGCATTGAGATACGCCCAGATCGAAGGCATTCTCTACAAGAGATCGTTTGTCATCCCATACCTGAAGTGTTTAAGGCCCCATGAGGCAAGAGAAGCGCTGGAAGAAGTTCATGGAGGGATCTGTGGACAACACTTGGGGGCAGAGCCCAGGCTCACAAGATCACTCGTCTAGGATTCTATTGGCCAGAGATGTTGGCTGATGCAAAAAATTATGTTAAGAGGTGTGAGAGGTGCCAAAAGCACGCTCCGATTTTAAGGCAGCCGCCTGAGATGTTGACCTCGATCAGCTCCCCTATTCCGTTTGCAATGTGGGGAATGGATATACTTGTTCCCTTTCCCGTAGCATCTGCACAAAGAAAGTTTTTGATAGTAGCCATCGACTACTTCACTAGGTGAATTGGGGCTAAACCCCTAGCCAAGATAACCACCAAGCAAGTTGCCCAGTTCTTTTGGGAGAACGTGATCTGTAGATATGGAATCCCGCGAATCCTTGTGACGGATAATGGGACGCAATTCAACAATGAAGAATTCAAGAAGTACTGTGAGGAAAATGCTATTGATCTTTGTTTTACTTCAGTAGCACACCCGCAAGCTGATGGACAGGCAGAGATAGCCAATCGGATAATCCTTGATGGACTGGAGAAAAAGGTCGAACGCTCAAGAAACACTTGGGTGGATGAGTTACTGCTTATACTTTGGGCATATCACACCACTTGCAAAGTGACAACTGGAGCGACCCCGTTTTTTGTTGGCTTATAAAGCCGAGGCAGTTGTGCCCCTAGAAATCATGCATGCATCACCTCGAGTTGAGGCATATGAGCAAGAGACTAATGAAGAAGGAAGGAGGCTTGACCTAGACCTAATTGATGAGGTTAGGGATGAAGCAAATGCCCGGAATGGAGAGCATCAGAAGAGAGCATCCTTCCACTACAACCTAAGGGTTAAGAAGAGGTTCTTTCGGCAAGGCGAATTGGTTCTAAGGAATATAGAAGCTTCTGGAGTTGGTCAGAAGGGAAAGCTAGCCCCTAATTGGGAAGGGCCGTATCGAGTCAAGAAGACGCTAGGACGAAGATCCTACAAGTTAGAGACCTTGGATGGGAACGAGGCCATACATCGTTTATAGATGAAAAAAGGTCAGAAATTATCCGCGTTATACAGAAAGAATCGTTATAATTCATAAAAGCCGGAGAAGAAACAACTGATATATTTGCTAAAGTCACGAAACAGACGACCTTCGAAAGGATGATTGCGCTTAAGAAGTTAAGTAACGAGTTTAGCCTTAAGCACAAGATTAGCAGTGCTAATCATGAATTAAGGTGTAATACCGATAGAAGTCACGGGTGACCAAAATACTAAATTAGAGATCGAGATCCAGCTTCTGGATCCCTAGTATCGAGATCCAGCTTCTGGATCCTTGAAAGTCGCGGGTGACCAAAATACTAAATTAGAGATCAAGATCAAGCTTCTGGATCCCTAGGATCGAGATCCAGCTTCTGGATCCTTGAAAGTCACGGGTGACCAAAATACTAAATTAGAGATCAAGATCGAGCTTCTGGATCCCTAGGATCGAGATCCAGCTTCTGGATCCTTGAAAGTCACGGGTGACCAAAATACTAAATTAAAGATCAAGATCGAGCTTCTGGATCCCTAGGATCGAGATCCAGCTTCTGGATCCTTGGCCGACCACCTCCCGGCCGACCACGAAGGATTCGGGCCGTTTGGCCGTCCACGAAGGATCGAGATCCAGCTTCTGGATCCTTAAAAGTCACGGGTGACCAAAATACTAAATTAAAGATCAAGATCGAGCTTCTGGATCCCTAGGATCGAGATCCAGCTTCTAGATCCTTGGCCGACCACCTCCCGGCCGACCACGAAGGATTCGGGCCGTTTGGCCGACCACCTCTCGGCCGACCACGAAGGATCGAGATCCAGCTTCTGGATCCTTGAAAGTCACGGGTGACCAAAATACTAAATTAGAGATCAAGATCGAGCTTCTGGATCCCTTGGATCGAGATCCAGCTTCTGGATCCGTGGCCGACCACCTCCCGGCCGACCACGAAGAATTCGGGCCGTTTGGCCGACCACCTCCCGGCCGACCACGAAGAAATCGGGCCGTTCGGCCGACCACCTTCCAGCCGACCATGGTGTGGCTGACCATGGTGGCTTGGAACCCTCTGGCCGATCACCTTGTGGCCGATCACGAGCTACTCCATGGTCCGGCCGATCGTGGGGTAGTTCGTGGTCCTGAATCTCGATTTTTTCAGCAAACCTCGAATAGTTTTTGATCCTGAATCTCGACTTTTTCAGCGAATCTTGGATGATTCTCCTTGAGATCACGGATGATTTCAGATCAAGACCAAGATTCTTGATCCTTAAGATAACAAAGTCACGAATGACCAAAATAGTGATTTGAGATCAAGATCAAGTTTCTTGATCCTTGAGATCAAGATCAAGTTTCTTGATCCTTAAGATTACGGATGACTTGAGATCTAGATCAAGTTTCTCGATCCTCAAGACCACGGACGATTTTCAGGTCCAGGTTTACTAGCCGACCACCAATTGGCCGACCAAGCTCCAAGGAGGGCGTCAGCCGACCAAGACTGATTTTCAGTCCTACACGGACTGTTGACATTGTTTGGGCCATATCTTGAGCTCCCGGTATCAGATTTGGACGATCTTATAGTCCACGCGAAGATCTCTGAGTTTTCTTTAGTCTTGGAGACCACTAGCCGACCACCAATTGGCCGACCAAGCTCCAAGGAGGGCGTCAGCCGACCAAGACTGATTTTCAGTCCTACACGGACTGTTGACGATGTTTGGGCCATATCTTGAGCTCCGGGTATCAGATTTGGACGATCTTACAGTCCACACGAAGATCTCTGAGTTTTCTATAGTCTTGGAGAGCACTAGCCGACTACCAATTGGCCGACCAAGCTCCAAGGAGGGCGTTAGCCGACCAAGACTGATTTTCAGTCCTACACGGACTGTTGTCAGATTTGGATGATCTTACAGTCCACGCGAAGCTAATTAAATTTTCTATAGTCTTGGACCATCCTTTGCCGACCACCTCATTTTTTGAGGGCCTTAGCCAACTGGAAGTGGATGTGGATTGTCCGTCAACCTTGAAAAATCACTTTGATATTCAGAACACCCCTGACTCGCTTCATACCTCATTAAAGTGGTTCAGAACATTGAAACACGTTAGTGATGATTCAAACATGACAATGATGATTCAACGTTTTCAGAAAACGTCAGCCGATCACCATTTAGCGCCATTAGTGCCGATAACACCGTTGGTGGCGATAGCACCGTTAGTGCCGATAGCACCATTAGTACCGATAGCACCGTTAGTGTCGATAGCACCGATAATGTCGTTAGCACCGTTTAGTGCGGATTAGCACCGATTAGTGTCGTTTAAGCACCATTTAGTGCCGATTAGCACCGATTAGTGTCGTTTAAGTACCGTTTAGTACCGATTAGCACCGAGTAGTGTTGTTTAGCACCGTGAGTGCCATTTTATCCTTTTAACATTGTTTAACACTGTTTAAACATTGTTTAAGGCTGTTTAGCGCCGTCTAGTGCCGTTTAGCGCCGTTTATTGCCGTTTTATGCCGTTTAACGTCGTTTAAACATTGTTTAAGCATCGTTAAGGCTGATTAGTGCCAATTAGCATCGAATTAACATTGTCGTGAACGCGTCGGTCGCTCCACGCTTTACATAAAGACAATACTCGTGAAACACTAGTGTACAAAGATGAACCCTGACCCAAGTCTCGAAAAAGGCCGTTAAAACTTCAAGGAAAACCTGATCAGTTTTCCTAAAAGTTGGGGGGCAAATGATATGGGCTAAAAGTAAGCCCTAAAGACACATTTAATGTGGCATTAATTAGACCCGGAATGGTCCAAACGTGGGGCCCACCAGATTGGCCCAAACCCTATTTATAATATTAATTTCGTAATTAATATTAAGGGTAATAAACAGCTCAGCAAATAAGAGTCAAACAAGGATATTAATCTTGCCTGACTTAACCTCCAAGATACATATTTCAACATGGAAACTGATTCCTATAAGGAAGAGATCTAGAACCTTCCTCAAGGAAGACTTATCCACCAAGTCTCTGACTCCTACCATAATTCTAGGGCTTCTCAGCCTATATAAAGGGTCTAACCCCTCATCTCAGAACCACGTTTTTGGGCAGAGCTCAATACGTCACTTACGTCTTGGCTTAATCTTCGAATAAGGACATACAAGCCACTGCGTCCTAGGTGAGCTCTCGCCGCCTTAGCCTCGAGGGCACCATCACCTAGAACTACGTTGGCTTGATTCTCTAGTAATACAGAGATACGTAGGCATCTTGTGAGGACCGATCAGTCTCGAACGCAAGAACAGCCATTAAAGCTCGAAGCTCAACCACCCTTGCATTAATTACAAATCATAACCTAGTTTTTATTCCACAACAATACTGAAACTAGAAATAAAACTAATCCATAACTGAGAAAGTATATCCACTAAACCAAAAGCTTATATAACATAAGAACATTCTCGGTAATCCATGGTTTCCACAAAACAACATCTAAGTCAAACAAGATGGCCCAACCAATAGCAGATACAAACATCTGATATACAATCCAAAAGACTGACCCGTAAGGTCTAACTACATAACCTGGCATCAACTACATCAAAATACAACATACTGCCTATACATATACTAGAGAAACATCTAAGTCCAAAAGATCAGGATCTAAGTAATCACTCCTGGGGAGCACGGAAACTAGCCTCAGCAGGGTCCAACATCTACATCAACTCTCTATTCTGACCAAGCAGGAAATATCTTTCCTTAGCCATGTCAGCAAAAACATGATATAGAACAGGAGCGGGTCCTCTCATCTCAGGAGGTGACACAGAACAAGCAGAGGGGGCTGAAGCAACTGGGGATACAAAAAATGCGGGAATCACCCTCAAGGGTACTGGCATAGGAACAGGAGCTGGTATGATAGCTAAAGGTCCATAAGCGGTATCTATCTCAGGAGAAACTAGAACTGGGTACTCTGGCTTAACTGGAGCTGACACTGGGTGCTCAGACTCATCACTAATCTCCATGGAAGGATCATCCTCCTCTCTAGGGGTCTCCATCTCGGACTCAGTATCACTCTCAACATCAATGATCTCAATCTCTCCATCAGAGTCACTCGATATCTCAATAATCTCAACACTAGATAGAGACTCTGTCGATCCACCAGAACTCGAACTGCCACTAGGTGTCTCAGGAAACTGCAATTACATAATATCCATAAGTTCTAATTAGTAGCTTATCATAATAATATTAATTAGTTAAGATTGACTCCAGCGATCTCAACTCAAACCCATTGTGAGTTTGACTAATCGTGACTACACTATCTATATCTGTCTATCCTTATCTTATATTCAATTTTCCTATTATTGTTTTTATTTGCCAAAACTGTTGCTCTGATACCAACTTGTGACGCCCCGGAAACCCGGTGCCACTAAAATAATAAAATACTAAACAAAGACTGACATGACCCCACAAGGTAGGACCTTCAACAGTTCATGGCATCAAAACAATAATACTAAACAAAAGTTATTACAATATCTTATGCTGTCATTACATCTTCGAGAAGAAGATTCTTGATAACCAAATGTCTAGATGATATTACAACGTGAATTCGGATTTAAATTCTTCAACTAGTTATTACATAACTTAACAACTAAAAGTACGGCACACCTGGATGGGAAACACAGGGTATCTATACCGTCCTGAATTCTGCTTACGGGTGGTTTGGTAAGTATGAGCCATCTGAAAAGTAAAGTAGTTTTGCAAGAGTGAGCGAAGATGCTCAGCAAGTATAAGAAAATATTTAACACTACAAATACACCACTTCCTGTAAAAGAAATGATATATCCATAGCAACAGAGTTAAATTTTTGTAACAGTATCTTTTATTAAAGCAATAATATTTCCTGCCAAAACTTAAATTTTTCCCTTAAGTAATATGTGGAATATCAACAGTTGCAAGAGTTAAGCTGATGATCTGTCCTGCTTAACCCAAAAACCATGCACACATGATGTACAGGATATAAAAATATGGATCCTGATGGCACTTATTTCTATTGGACTTAAGATGACACTGATTGGCATTGGTACATCTCAAATAAAAGTTGGACCTGCAACCGGCCTCTTACGCTAAACATATTCACATATTAAAACAAAACATTTTGTCTAGAGATCAAGGGATAAGCATCTCTATAATTTCATTCCTAACATATATCGTAGGAACAACATTTCAAAATAATTGGGTAGTAATACCACCAAATCTGTTGTGGAATAAAAACGAGGGTTTATAAATTGCGGCTAGGGTTTGTATGTATTTAATACAAAGGATGGTGAGCTTCGAGCTTTAATGGCTGTTCTTGCGTTCGAGACTAAACGGTCCTCACAAGATGCCTACGTATCTCTGTATTGTTAGAGAATCAAGCCAACGTAGTTCTGAGAATGAGGGGTCAGGCCCTTTATATAGGCTGTAGGAGCCTTAGAATTATGGTAGGAGTCAAAGACTTGGTAGACAAGTCTTCCTTGAGGAAGGTTCCAGATCTATTCCTTGTAGGAATCAGTTTCCATATCGAATTGGATGCCTTGGTGGCTAAGTCTGATGGAGATAATATCCTTATCCAACTCTTATTGCTGAGCTGTTTATTTCCCTCAATATTAATTACGAAATTAATATCAAAATAGAGATTCTGACCTCATTAATGGGCCCCACGTTTGGACCATGCTGGGTCTAATTAATGCCATATTAAATGTGTCTTTAGGGCTTATTTTTAGCCCATATCATTTGCCCCCCAACTTCTAGGAAAACTGATCAGGTTTTCCTTGAAGTTTTAACGGTCCTTTCCAAGACTCGGGTCAGGGTTCATCTTTATACACTAGTGTTTCACGAGTATTGTCTTTATGTAAAGCGTGGAGCGACCGACGCGTTTACGACAATGTTAATTCGATGCTAATCGGCACTAATCAGCCTTAACGACATTTAAACAATGTTTAAACGACGTTGAACGGCATAAAACGGCACTAAACGGTACTAACTAGCCTTAAACGACACTTAAACAACGTTTAAGTGACGCCAACCGGCATTAAACGACACTGAACGGTGCTTATCGGCACTAACGGTGCTAATCGGCACTTAGTCGGTGCTTATCGGCACTAACGGTGCTATCGGCACTTAATCGGTGCTATCGGCACTAACGGTGCTAATCGGCACTTAATCGGTGCTTATCGGCACTAACGGTGCTATCGGCACTTAATCGGTGCTATCGGCACTAACGGTGCTAATCGGTGCTTATCGGCACTAACAAGCCTTGAACGACACTTAAACAATGTTAAGCGATTCTAAACGGCGCTAAACGGTGCTAAACGGCACTAGCGGGGGTCCGGGGGCGGCAGCCCCCGGGCGGGGTCCAAGGGGCGGCAGCCCCTGGCGGGGTCCAAGGGGCAGAGCCCCTGGCTGGGGTCGAGCTTTTATTTCCAAGGGCTAGTACTATTCAGAAATTATCATTTCGACTCAAATTTCTGAATTTTAATTACAAATTTCGATCAGGAAACTTCACATTTTTCGACGGCACTAATGGCACTAAACAGCGCTAAACAGTGCTAATATGCATTAAACAATGCTTAAACAGCGCTTAATCGGCACTAATCGGTGCTTAGTTTTCACTTCCCTTAATTACCAAATCAGAAAAACAAATAACAAAAAATGAAATTTCGCGAACCCAACTCGAACATCGCTGTCGGTCGGCCGGGCAAAAACCCGTACCGACCATCACTCCCGGTCGGCTGGAGGGTGTTACAAGGGGCCGGTCGGCCGGAGCCCCGGTCGGCTGGTTTTTTTTTTTTTTTTTTTTTTTGAAACGAAGGCAGAAAAGCCGTATCGATGACCGAAGTCGGTTGGCTGGAAGGTTCACCGGAGGGGCGGTCGGCTGAGGAGCCGGTCGGCTGGACCGAGGCCGTACCGAGAGCTGATTCTAGTCGGCTGGAGCATGTCCGGGGAGGCCGATCGGCCGGTGACCCGGTCGGCTGAAATTTTTTTTTTTTTTTTTTTTATGTCGAACCCATACCAACCGGTGACGTCGGTCGGCCGACGTGTGCACGGAAGGCCAGTCGGCTGGGACACCGGTCGGCCGGTTCAATATCTATGCTGGCGGTCGACGTCGGTCGGCTGGAGGGCTTCCCGGAGGGCCGGTCGGCCGAGACTTCGGTCAGCTACAAAATTTTTTTTCGTACCAACCATCGACATGAAACCGACTTAGTCACTATTAGGGATTTCCAATTTTTGCATACCGGCTTCGACCATCGATATGGAATCAATGTTTGGCCATTCATGGCTAGAGTTACTTACTTTCGCATATCGATATCGATCATCGATATGGAATCAATGTTTGGCCATTCATGGCTAGAGTTACTTACTTTCGCATATCGATATCGATCATCGATATGGAATCAATGTTGGCCATTCATGGCTAGAGTTACTTACATTCGCATACCGAAATCGATCATCGATATGGAATCAATATTGGCCATTCATGGCTAAAGTTACTTACTTTCGCATACCGATATCGATCATCGATATGGAATCAATGTTGGCCATTCATGGCTAGAGTTACTTATTTTCGCATACCGATATCGATCATCGATATGGGATCGACTTTCGACATTGAAACGATGTCGAGACTCTCGACATCGAAACGAAGACCGGTCGGCTGAAGATTCCCGGGTGCCCCGATCGGCGGCCTCCGGTTTGCTGAGCCCCGGTTTTTAAACCTCAACGTCAGTATTCTAAGTCGATGACCAAACAGACATCCTTCAATTCAAATTGGCTTTCGTGACCTTCTGGGCCTTAACTCGCTTGTTGAATCCTTGGTTTTAAACCTCGAATCCGTTCGTGGTTGTTGGTTATCATCAACCCTTAACTCTTATTCTAAGATGTAAAAATGATGAAGTCCCTTAGTTCTTGCCCCTTGCTACATATGGTGGAGGTCTTGCTTCTCGGTTGATCGTTCAAGAAGTTCCCTTGCCACTCAACACTTGACTTCAAGTCCGGTGTGTCTTGGCTGGTTGTTAACCTTCTTTTCTTGATTCTAGGTTTCCAACCTTCTTCTTATGCTCACAAGACCTTGCTTTGGGTTATATTCGATTGAAGGCTCTTGATTCAAGTCCTTAAACTTCAAATGACAAATTTGATTGGAGGCAGACAGCCTTTTTTGCCATCAAGGCTAAAATTTTGTGTCAGGATTTTAGATTCAAGATTTTAAGTAAGGAATGACAAAGGACCCCTCATCTCAACACTCTCACTAACTGTTTCTGTGCCTTCAAGGCATTATCAGGGAGCCAACTAGTCTCGAGATGAGCTCGAAGAGGGTCTATCCTTCAGCTTACATCAACTGGTGCTACCAATTTTGATTCGATGGTGAGGTCTTCAGGACCGGGAAGCAAAAGCTCTCTGCATAATTCTTTATCTCAGAAGAGCCATACTTAGACTGGGCTTCGGCCTTAATGTTCTTTTCTCTCTTGGGATATACTCAACATGGCATTTATCGAGAGGGGCTATCACGGCTTTCCCAATCCTCAAGTATTTGGCCATATTCTTTTCTCTAACCTCAAACTCTCCATTGACTTGTGAGACTACCAGATTTGAGTCTCCACAAACTTTCAGGTTCTTCACCCTCAGGGCTCTCGTCAATCCAAGGTCGGCTATCAGAGCTTCATACTCTGCCTCGTTGTAGGTTGTTGGAAGTCCAACTTCAAGGCATACTCGAGTGTGAACCCATCGGGGCTTAACCTGCACCGCTGGTTTTTGTTTTTGATGCTCCATGAAAATAGAGCTTTTTGTTTGTGATGCCCCATCAAAATAGAGAATCCAATACTCCTTCTTCTCTTCCATGGGTTTCTCACCTTGCTGACCTTCCTGGTCTATTACCTCCTGCCCCACGACTTCTTGGTTGTCAATGGTATATTCAACCACGAAGTCAGCTAGAGCCTGGGCATTGATGGCCATCCTAGGCTTGTACTTAACATTGAATTCTCCAAGTTAGATTGCCCACCTGATGAGCCTTCCATTGGCTTTCGTGTTATGCAATATGTTTCTTCAGCGGGTGTTCCATCAGGACTTCAACGTTTGTCTTTATCCAGGGTCCTTCAAGGACTTAAACTCTTATCTGCTGTAACTTAAATCTACCATTCGGGGTATGCATTCGTTTGTTTTCATTCGTGTATTCTTTTATTTTCGGTACTTGGTCATCTTTGACTCACACATCAGGTGCTTGGCACATAAATAAAATCACAATCAATGAATGGAAAACAAAAATGCATTAATAACTTGAAATGGGTTCAACCCTTACATAGAGTACTACTGTCCTACTCGGAACAACATGCTCTGCAATGGTTTTAATGAACCTTATTTCTACTTCTACTATATAAATATGAAGCTAAGTCCTACTAGGATAACTTAAGCCCAATCAGGGTTTTGCAAGACTAGGTATGCACCACTTAATTTTGTTTTTGATGCTCCATCAAAATAGGGCACCCACCACTCCTTCTGGTCTCCTCATTCTTATTCTGAAGTTCACTTCCTGCTTGGGGTACTACCTCCTGCCCCCCGACTTCTTGGTTGCCAATGGTACACTCAACCACAAAGTCAGTTAACGCCTTAGCCTCAATGGCTGTCCGAGGCTTCTGCCTGATGTCCTCTGCTGACCTTTCTTTGTGTTCCTTACCACTGTGGACTTCCATGTCTTCAATCGGAAGGACCTGCCCCCCGACTCCATCAGGCCTTAACGAGGCTACATAACAGCTTCGCGCCATCTTCTGATCACCTTTATGTTCTCCAACACCATTCCTGGTAGGGAACTTGATCTTCACATGATAGGTTGAGGCAACAGCCTTGAATGCATGAAGTCCCGTCCTTCCAAGGATGGCGTTGTACGTTGAATCCGCCTTGATTACCAGGAAGTTCAACATCCGAGTGGCCTCCTTGGGCTCTTGCCCATTAGTTACAGGCAGCTGAATAGTCCCTTCAACTTTGGATTTTACTCCATTAAATCCGTATATAGGCATGTTATTGGGGGTCAACTGAGAATCAGTGTATCCCATCTTCACAAACGCATCATGAAACAGAATGTCAACGGAAGCTCCATTGTCTATCAAGACTCGCTTCACCTCCGAGTTTCCAATCACAGGAGTTATAACCAACGGGTCATCATGGGGGAACTTCACCCCTTCCAAGTCTGAGTCATCAAAGCTAATCGCTACCTCAGTTTTTGCACGCTTCGGTGCCTCTCCCACGATGTGCAACACCTCTCGAGCATAAGCCTTTCGAGAGTTCCTAGTTGTCCCGGCTGCAGTCGGGCCTCCTGAGATCATGTTGATTACTGGCCCTCGGGGCTGTAGGTTGCGATCTTGATCGTCATCCCTTCTATTATAGTCTCTTCTCTGATTACCACGGTCTTCACCCTTAGTGAAGTGCCTCAGTTTCCCTCTACGGATCAAAAACTCGATCTCATCTTTGAGTTGCTTGCAATCGTCAGTGTCATGCCCCACGTCTCTATGGAATCTACAATACTGATTCTGGTTTCTATTTGCGGGATCACCCCTGAGTGGCTTCGGCCATCTGAAATCCTTATCATTCTCAATGTCCAACAAGATTCGACTCCTAGGAGTATTCAACCTTGCATACTCAGTGAACCTTGACCCTTGGTTCTTCTTAGGGGCAGAGTCGGAGTCCTCGCTAGTTCGGGGATACTTGTCCCTAGCATCATACTCTTGATCATCATAGTCTTGGTCTTGCTTTCGCTTCTTGGAGTCATTGTTACCTCCTCCTCCACCTACGGTGGTTTCTTTCTTCAAGCTATCCTCAGCTTTAATGTACTTATCAGCCCTTCGTTGGAGCTCATCCATGTTCTCAGGGGGATGCTTTGCCAATGATCTCTTGAAGAAGAGGTCAGTGGTTCCGTGCTCCAGGGCTACCATTGCCACCTTATTTTCCAAATCAGTGATATTCAGGGTCTCCTTAGTGAATCGCTTGAGGTAATCCCTCAGATTTTCATTCTTTCCTTGCACCACATACATAAGAGATGCGGAGCTCTTCTCATGCACCCTTCCGCTAATGAATTGGCTAACGAAGGCGGCACTCAACTCCTTAAAAGAGCCAATAGAGTTCGCAGGCAATCGGCTATACCATCTCTGAGCCATGCCCGACAGGGTTTGGGGGAACGCTCTGCACTTTAGGGCATCACTTGCAGGCTGCAGCAGCAGTGCGTTCGAGAATGTCCTGACGTGATTTGTGGGATCACCCGTTCCATCATAAGCCTTAATTGTCGGCATCTTAAACTTCCTAGAAATATGAGCATTCATCACCTCCTCGGTGAACGGGGGTGTTGGATCATCAGGATCTCCGAGAGGCATCAGATCTTTGGGGTTTCCCTTGGGAATTTCCATCCTTGTGGTTGTTCTTCCGAATGAGGCATCAGCCCTTCTTTGTCTCCTTGAAGACCTCTCCAAATCAATGATGGGAATCCTTCCTGCAGTTGGAGGAGGCTGAGTCTGATTTAGCCTAGCTTGTTCTCTTGCCATATCTTCCTTCAATTTTAAGATCTCGGCCTCATAAGCCTTGATCCTTTCAGCAGTTGTCAAAGATTGTCCATCACAGATGTCTTGAGTCCTCCTTCGAGGTTCTCTACTAGCACGTCGCCTCCTCGGGGCTTCATCACGGTCATCATCCTCATCGTCGGAGGAGGTTTCATCAGTATAAGGACCCGAATAATCGTGATACTCTCGCTCTCGGATCTGCAAAGCGTGACCACTTAGGCCTGTCCCTTGGATAGGAGGATAATTAGGCAGCCCGTATGTCGGGTTAGTACTCACGGGGAGATCTGTAGTGTGGATCTGGACCCCATGCGATGGGTTGTTCGGATCAATCAGAGGAGAGACCACCATCTGAAGAGGATTGGTTTCTCGTCTTGTACGGGTAATCGGAGATAATGTACTCTCAACGTGGGGGATCGCCCCTGATTGTTGAGAAACTTGAGATTGGGTGATCGCCCCTGATGCTGGCGGAGCTTGTTGGGCAATCGCCCCTGATGCTGGGGGAACCTGTTCGGTGATGGGTGGAGCAGATCTGAGAGGTATGGCCTCAGTTGCAACTGGTGTTGTTCTTCGTGTTTGAACCATGGTTGATGTTGTCTTCCCACAGACGGCGCCAAATGTTGTGGAATAAAAACGAGGGTTTATAAATTGCGGCTAGGGTTTGTATGTATTTAATACAAAGGATGGTGAGCTTCGAGCTTTAATGGCTGTTCTTGCGTTCGAGACTAAACGGTCCTCACAAGATGCCTACGTATCTCTGTATTGTTAGAGAATCAAGCCAACGTAGTTCTGAGAATGAGGGGTCAGGCCCTTTATATAGGCTGTAGGAGCCTTAGAATTATGGTAGGAGTCAAAGACTTAGTAGACAAGTCTTCCTTGAGGAAGGTTCCAGATCTATTCCTTGTAGGAATCAGTTTCCATATCGAATTGGATGCCTTGGTGGCTAAGTCTGATGGAGATAATATCCTTATCCAACTCTTATTGCTGAGCTGTTTATTTCCCTCAATATTAATTACGAAATTAATATCAAAATAGAGATTCTGACCTCATTAATGGGCCCCACGTTTGGACCATGCTGGGTCTAATTAATGCCATATTAAATGTGTCTTTAGGGCTTATTTTTAGCCCATATCAAAATCAATATAATCTTTTAAACAGGTTATACATATGCTCAATAATAAATTTCACATGCTTTAACAGAAATTGGAAGTAGTAAAATCGATTGAATTACTTAACAAGTTTTTGTAAAATTACGAGTTTTTAAATAAAACATTCTGCTTAAAATTTAAAGTAAAGACATATTCTGAATAAAGGAGTATAGATAGGGAAACTTGCCTTAAGAGTAGAATCTAGACGTGTAACTCAGGGAGATCCAAAGCTAGCTACCCTTCGCGTATACTAGATCCTATCAGTAAAGAATATAACGTTTAGGTCACTAAAGTTGACATATTAAAAAACTAAATTATCCTAACACATAGCATATAATGTTATACAAATTTAATTGACTCGATTTAATCATAATAACACATAGAAGGTATCAGTTAAAATAATTTAACTCAACTATAAACAGTTATTTGATTCGAAAAACAATAATTGGTTCGACATTTATAAATGTCTTTAATAAAAAAAATAATTAACAAATATTATCAACGTACTATAATACGTGTCTAATTGGTAGAATAACTTGTACGAATTTTTTTTTTTAATTTTATTAAGGTTGTAAATAAATTTTTATCCCACTCTAAATGAAAATTTTATTTTTAGGATTAATATCCTAATTTAAAATAATATAAATAATTATTCATAAATTTATTTAAAGTAAAATATTTACTTTAAATAAATAAATAAATAAAAATAATTTTTTGAAATTAAATTTAAATAAATTATTATTTAAATAAATTTTTTTTTTCGATTTAAATAATAAATAATAATAAAATAATAAAATAATAAAATAAATTTTCGAATAACTAAATAATAATATCAATTATCTAAATAATTAAATTATTCAAATTATAATTAAATAATTAAATAAAACTATTTTTCTGATTTTTTTGAAAATAAATTAAATAAAAAAAAAATTCTAAAAACACTATTCATCTTCTTCCCCACAGCACACTGTTCATCGTCTTCCTCTGAAGAACACGAAGAAGGCTTCTCGCCGGTAATGGCGGTTTCCGGCGCCGGCCGCCGTCCGCCGCCGCCGCCGGCCAATTTTCCGGCAACACTTACATAGCCCAGAAAAATCCCAGAAAATCTATTTCGACTCTAATTCACGATTTAAACACAATGGCGAGCTCAGTTTCTGTCAGAAACGCTCCGAACAAGTTTTCCGGCGAAAATAAATTTTACGACGAAAATTAAAACTCCACAGAAAAATCTGGAAAAATTATATAACGAACTACAACTCACAATCAACCTAACCAGCAATTCAGAATCGTAAAATACCCAAGAACTCGCCGGAAATAAAATTAACAAAATCCAACAGAAATTTTCCGGCGACCCATTTTGCGATTGTTTCTAACATTTAAATACACATATCGACTCTAAATTAACTCTTGAGCATGAATCTAACATTCAAATCAATAAAAAACCTTTAAATCGAAAAACCGATCAAATTGTCAAAAATGGGTTTTTGGGGAAAACAGCGATTCGACCTCTGATTTTGCTGTTTAATAGCTTAAAACGATTACACAATCATAACAAACATAATCCTATCATTGCATGCAAGTTTGGTTGAGGATTGAGAATTCAAATTTCAAAAAATTTGACAGTGTGTGTATGTGTGTGTGTGTGCGTGTGTTAGTGTGTGTGTGTTAAGAAAATTAAAGAAATAAAATGCTAAAACGTACCTTGGTTACTAATTAACGAATCAATCTTAGCTATTTATACTTTTTAAAATTAATACCCGTAATTTATATATTTGTTTCGTAAAATTTATTTATACGATAGAAAAATATATCCATAACGTAACTTTCGTGTCGTTTAAAAGAATTTCAAAATACGATACTTTTAACTCAAAAATTTAAGAAATGAATAAAACATACTAGCACGTAACGTTCGTTTATTTTAAAAAAATATTAATCTTGTATTAAAATAGTAATCGAATCATATATATATACATTTTTTTTAAGAAATCATATCTACAATAATTTTAATAATACGTACAATTAAACAATTAACACATAACGATTTATATTACACATAATTTCTAATTAACGATGGAAATGCATCAACCTGGAATATATTATTACTATAACTTCTTATATTATCTATATATCCGTATCTAAATATTACGAATGTTACAACATGCATCTAACATTTCTGGTTCATCATTTTACTGAGTTGAAACTAACCCTATACTCAGTCCCTGGCAGTAGTCTCATTACGAGTTCATCTTGACTCACTGGTCTTATCTTCCGGTAGGTTCTGAGATCATTGTCTTGCTTAATACTTCCTTATATAACTTTATCCAATCATGTTGTCACTTCCCAATGTCTTTACTTTCTAACTGATTCATTCAGAAAATGAACATTTCCCTTAATAAAACCACCTCATTAACCTCAATTTGGTTCCATAATTTACAACCTATGACACCTGCCTTCTCATGGCGAATTATTACTGACCATATTCATACTAATTTATTTATCAAATAATATGGCACTTACTGCCTCCTTCTCAACTATTCCTAGGGACTCTACTCCTTGGCCTAAATCGATGTCTTTGATAATCATACATCCCTCTAGCTCTTTCTTCTTTAATATGGAAGTCTCTAGGGATTCTCGTCTATTCCCGTATAAGATCTCAAGAGATCCTTTCAATCCGTCTTACTTGCTGGTACTACCTCCAGTAGTCCGGCTACGAATCCAACATGAATCTTCAGTTCTCTTGCTAATAACTCAGTTCTTTATGCTCCCTTTTTTGAGCACTATACTTTAATCATCACAATCTTTCTGGCTGTAGCCCTCATTCCTCAAGGGTAAGCTCCTTATCCTAACAGGATTTTCCTTATATGCTGGAACCTCTTCCGGGTCTCCAGTAGGGTACTCCATCGAATTTACCCGCTGATCTTCAACATATAAAGCATCATCGCGCTGCTGCTCGTATGCCTCAAGGTCTGTCACCTTACTCGTCGATACGATATCGAGCTAAGTTACTATCATGATACTTAAGAGTTCCCATAAGGGTTTTATATGTCATCACTACATTAAGTAGTCCGACTATGAACTTGGCAAGAGTTCTTATTATCTTAGTGAATTTATTGTTTTAACGTCGCCTCCTCTTTGGGGTTTATAACGTACGCTCTGATACCATTTCTGTAACACCCCCAGATTCGGGGTCCGGGATCCGGTCATTACGGTCTCCAATTCTGTCCACAATACTTGAACTTACCTCAACATAAAATAATTTACATCTTTATGACCCAACACAACAATATAAAACACACCCGTTATAGTCCCAGAGATGAAATCAGAGTAACAATCAAATTTTATTAAACACCTTATGAGTTCTTACAACCCAAAAGATTTACAATATGAATACATACTCTTTACCATCCATTTACATAAGTCATACTAGTCCATATATTTGGTACTGAAAGAATGAATCTATCCTACCAATAGCTTTCTCTTCGGCTTTGGTAGTCTCATCGTCCTCGCCAGCCTCGAGTGCGACATGTGCGAATCAAATGGTCTAGCTATTGTTTTGATATAATAATAAATTAAGGGTGAGCAATAGCCCACCAACAATAATATTTAACTGAATGATAATATATAACAGTTCAAAAGTATCTTTCAAACCATATGCCATGCATTTACGGAAATGATGCCAGAATAACATGAACGATGAAGTTACGAGGTAACTCAAAATGCATATATAGGTGGGAATATCTTCCAGGTCAAAGATAAGCCAGATATTATCATTTATAATATAAAGAGGAACTTGCAAGGAAAATATTGCAATTCCAGTTATTAACATTTTTTGAAGTCCTACAACCTGAAAGAAGTCTCATCGATACGTGTTGCGGAAGACACCGTCAACCTGAAAGAAGTCTCTTCAATACGTGTTGCAGGGAATTCCCAATTTGGGAGATGAACCAATACTGGAGTTATCACGCGCCAGCTGTCCCACTCCCTGATGATCAGTCGGGAATGGTACAGCCCAATATAGTTTACTACCGGTAGAAGGAAGAACTGACGGCTCCACTTGTAGATTGCCTTTAATAGTAACTCCCTGGCCAATGGTTAGGCCTTTTGATGGACCGCGCGACTCGGCCTCTTACACACTAGTTCAAATAAATCCACAGCATTGAAACGTAGAGTTTGTCCTCCCTTCCCCAAGTGAAATACTTGTTGATAAGACTTCACAAAGTAGTCGTATCTAGTTGGAAAGGAAAATTCACCAACATTTCCCAAGCTTTTGTTTGTTAATGGATATCAACTTGTTCCAACAATCTTACCCCTCGAATGATGAGTAGGTACACACAGACTTAATGAGTCCATAGCAACCAAGTTGCGAGTGAAAAGGATAAATTATGACCGGGAAGTCAACAAGATAAATAACATTGCTCAAGTAGGTTCCCCTATAATATGGAAGTTTGAGCGAGCATTTAAATCCATTTTAGATAGATTTAAATGAAAAATAAAGAGTTGGGAACCTTTCCTTGATAAAATAGTCGTAAAAAGACTCCGAAATATTTTACATAATATCTGGAGGTGAAAGATAATCTCCGAATATTATAAATCATTTTAAAAAGAATTTAAATGAATTAAATAAATATTGCAAGAATATTTATTAAATCAATAATAATTACGGAATATTATTAAATCATAATATTGCTCGTAAGTAATCCTCGAATGAATATATAGAATTATTCACTAAATAAATCCCTCCTTAAATGAATATTCAAAATAATATTCATTAAATAATTAAACAACAATAAATATTTAAAATAATATTCAATAAATAAGTCAAACCTTAAATGAATATTTGAAAATAATATTCATTTAGTAAATAATCTTCTAAATGAGTATCCAAATAATATTCATTTAGTAATCAAAACTTTAAAGGAATAATCGAAATAATATTCCTTAAGTAAACAGAACTTCCAATGAATATTTTAAAATAATATTCATCGAGTACATAAAACCTTAAATGAATATTGGAAAGTAATATTCATTTAATAAATAACCTTCTAATGAATATCAAAATAATATTCATTAAATAATCAACTCTAAATGAATATTCGAAAATAACATTCATTTAATATCTCTCGACTAAGATAATACTCGAATAACATTCCTCGAAATATTTCCAAGTAATTGATACTTTATGGGAATATAAATAACGTTTAATAATAACATTCCTCAGATAAATAATAATCTGTCGTTGGAATCCCTCCGGGTTTCCACGACTATATATATCTCAAAATACCGACTCCAGGTCTATATTTAAGAATGAATATCATATGCCCTTCGCTAAGGGTCTTATCCAAACAATCCGGCTTATAACTGATAATTCGTATCTAGTCTATAAGCCAATATCAATTCAGGGAACAGGTATCAAAATATAATTTTGACAATAGGCATGCATGCTATGGCATATGTAAAATGGCAATCACATATATATTATCACAACAACAGGTTCAGAGTTTTGAACACTTGCTTGGTAATCAGGTGTGGGTGGAGATAGCGTGTCCTGGGTCTGCTCGATGATCTAAAAACAATCAGAACATTCGAGATTAACCACTTAACACATTTTAAAAGTCTAGGTATAACTTCACTAAAATCGAAACACGTTTTCGAATTATCTCGATATACACCTTTTAGTGTAACTCTTTTTATTACTGATACGATCCGTCATTTGTTCGTTATTACGACATGTCATCATACCCACGCTCGCTATATACCTAGGTCGTATAAGTTCTAAAGTCGATCGATTACGAACCGAGATTATACCTCGAGTTTTATCGTTCGTTTTCTAAGTATTTTACTAAAGTTATAACCAAGCGGGTTTTTAGGGGTTCGTTCGCGTTTAACTTTCATTCCAACATTTTTATAAAATCGGAAAACAATCTATTTCACATGAGGTTTTCTCTCACACCTTCCTTTTTACCTCTAGTATTTAATTACCAAGATTAGCCACTGACTAACGTATTTTACGAGGGTTGAATTTCAGTTACGAATTCTCGTTTACGGTTTTGAACTACTTTTCATAATTTGACCATAACTCCTAACCCGTATGTCAGAATGTTTCGATTCTCGTGCCAAAACGATCTATGGCTCGAGATATACAAGGACCAGTTATAATATTATCAAGGTCAGGAATTTATATTTACTGTCATGCTCGGTTTCTAAGTGTTAACAAAAATTCAGCATTACGACGGCTATAAATCGGACGTTTTTAAAATCGTAACAACACAACCAAGCCACACCGGGCATCAACACAATTCATAAACATGATTCTCATATCCACAAGTCCTAGAACCACTGATCTTAACCTCAAAATCATCAAGGACTTGAATCATGACTAAATAACTACTAAGAACAACTACATGATCATGTAAACATGCTTATACTAACATCATCACCAAATCTCATCTAAAACTCCATTAAAACTCAAAACAAAAACTTGGGTTCTTGAAGTTTATACCTTCCTTGGAGTGTGTATGCACTTAGTAAGCCTTGTATAGTCCATAGATTTCCTTAACAAAGCTTAGATCATTCAAAAGAATCAAGAAAAACAATGTTAGTTTCTTGAAAGTTACTATTTACCCAAAACTTGTAAAAATCATAGAAAATCGAAAAATAAGAGTTTGTCTATCAAAATTTTACCACATCTTGGCCTCTTCATAATCTTTTTTTGAGTCCTAGTTCATCAAATTTGAAGCTTCCTAGCTAGGGTTTTAAGTCCCCTTTTTCCGCTGGACAGAAACTGTCAAGAACAGGGCAGTTTGGTTTCTTCAACTTGGGGTGGAGATTTGACTAGGCTATACTCATTAGATTGCCATGAAATTTTGAGCGAATATTGCCCATGGATTGGAGAGGCTGTGGTCAAAATTTGGTAATTTTATCATGGATAGAAATGGAGATATGAATTTTCTTCTTTGAGGGTGTTCTGCTGGGCAGTTTGAACAAAATGGAGAGAATGGAGTTTTTGATCTTTGATTGCTTGGTTCTCTTGCATAATACACCTCATATTGATAATATATAGCTAAAGTAGCTTCATTAAAGGTGGTGTGGTCATGCATGATGCAATTGGGCAAGACATGTGTTGTGTTTTAAATGGTTGCTAGCTAACTTGGAGTTGGATTTAGCTAAGTACTTGTTCATCCCATAAGCAAGCTAGTTACTTGAGCCCACTTGGTTGCTAGATATTTTCTAGTGGCTTATGCATGACTCTTGCTTCCTCTTCTTGTTTCTTTTGTCCGGTTATTGCTCATTTCGATTGAGCGTTCGTAGGAATATTCCACGGATTTCTAATTAGGGTTTACCGGGAATCTTCTTAATATTAATACTATCATTCTCCATCTTTCTTACTAACTTTAAAATTTATATTCCTTAAATCCTATCGTTAAATTCTTAAGTCTATCAGTGTCCAGGGAAATCTCGGGGAAAATAAAAGTGCTGTTTTTCAGAATCCGACAGCTTTCACATACACTCTTTTTCCCCCTGGATCACTAATACGAACTCAGAATTTAGTTCCGGGTACTTCTATATAGCGTCGTCTAATAATATTCCTACGTCCACCAAAATCACTATTCACCACTTATTCTTTACTTATTCTTTTAGGGTTATATAGATGTCCCGGTTCTCTTTCGATCGTTCCTTAACCATTTTACGGAACCACTGGACTAATAACAGATATCGATTTGGATGACATAAGAAAAATCTTCTCCTTTTAGAATTATCAAATCTCAATTCCCTAGGAGATAGATAATTCTTATCTAAAGTGTCAACCAATAGTATTCTTCATGACATATAAATATTTGAATCCAAATCTATTCCTTTCATTCATTATCTCAATCATTACATCGTAGTCGTAATCACTATACACCATTACCTTAGTACATAATAAAAAGTTTTAATTATATCCAAAATTGGGGTTCTTACAGAATTTTCGGATACATGAAGTCACACGCCGAGATCTGTCCCGAAAAGGAGTGTGTGCTGAAACCTTTGAACGAGGAGTTCGGAAATAACTATCTATTATAATTCTATGTACAAATTATGAAATCAATAAACGAGGAATTTTATATCATGTTCTTCGATTACATCGATCGTCCCATTTAATACAACGTAAAGAAAATTCTTAACCACTAAAAGTACATTATTAATTGAAATAATTCCAAGCTGATCTAAGTACTTTGAAATTTGATAATTAACAACCCTCAAGAAACTCCCAGTCTGAGGACGTAAGTTCATCCAGAGGGTGAAGTTCAAAAAACACTTGTGAATCCCCAGCACCTTCCTGAGGTTGTGCTTAAACCGGAGCTGGAAGTGGATCGGAGGAATTTAATTACTTGATCGAAAGATCAAAATGGTCTTAGAAATTGTATTGGATTAATATTTAATCCAGACAATATAAACAATAAGCCCAATGAACTGAAGAACAGGTCATGCAATTGAAAGAGAAACAAACAGAATTAAAGGGGCTTGTTACTGGCCGAGGCATTAGATGCGGTATTTACAATGTTGGCGAGGACATCTTGATGTTCTGTGTTGAGTTGGATAATCTATACTCGTTTC
Source organism: Saposhnikovia divaricata (assembly GCA_036435485.1). Classification (NCBI taxonomy): domain Eukaryota; kingdom Viridiplantae; phylum Streptophyta; class Magnoliopsida; order Apiales; family Apiaceae; genus Saposhnikovia; species Saposhnikovia divaricata. Next base: position 126,165,375 of record CM071594.1, on the reverse strand, counting down.
GCCGTGATTTGTGATACCTGTTGTCGGACTGGGTTTCCATCCCCAAAATTAAAATTATTCATGAATTAAATAAACAAGCTGGTAATCTGGTGGTTGTGATCCACGGTATATAGTGTGTGTCTCATAATATACTTTAATCCAACGGTCTCAGTGTATTGGAGTACATCCAATCGGAAAATATCTGGTCTAGTAGATGAAGGTTTTCATGAGTCTCTCTCATTTAAGAATGAGAGAAGTGGTGAAGAAGGTGAAGATGATGATGAAGAATGGAGATCAAATGGTGATCCTTGTCTGTTTTGTTAGTGTAGGTGCCCTAGAGGCAATACATTATTTCTTTTAATAAACCCTTATGTCATTTGATTATTCATTAAACGTATTTATTATGACTTTAATTACTGCGATATATTTGTTAGCATAATAAATGTCCTTAGAATCATGATACACATTGTATAGTTTAAGTACATGACTTGAACTTGAGATTATATAATATATCATATTCTTAAAGGTCCCTAGTCGAGTATTATTATTACAGGGCAATAATAATACGTAAATAGACTAGTATGTTGTTTGACAGATAACCACATCTCATTGGTTATAAGTATGGAGATACTAAAGTCAAAAACATAGGTACATGTAGGGGTACATGGTACTGGACAGACCCACAGTGAGATTCTTCATGTTTAATAAAGTCATAAGAAAGACTCACAGTGATAATGGTGTAATGGTCCTTTGACTTGAGTCATTATATTTCTATAAGAGGATTAATATACTTTGACTACATTAAAAGTTACCTTTGACCGGGTGATGATAAAAGTGGACATCGGGTATATCATGAGTAGTATGAGAAATATTAATGATAGATAAAGGATTTAACCCTCCTAGAATTAGGAGAGATATTATTGGCCTCTTGATTTAGTGAGACTATAAAATGCATGGCCGTGCTCAAATAATGATTTGTTTTAATAGTCTACTCATGGATCAAGTAAACCCGGATTAAATGTTGAAGAGGATGACTAAACACATGCCTCGAGTTTAATCTATAATATTTGGTTAAAGGGATTATATTACACAGAAACATTAATCACAAAAGGTTTAAATTGAATCACCGATTATTATTATTACTTGGGTAGCAATGATGTATTACTAGATACCGCTCATTGTTTATAATTTTATTAGATATTAAAATTATTGCCAACGTAATAATAACCTATAGGGTCACACACTTAGAACGTCTAAAGGGAGTTTTAGTTTAAATTAAGAATTTAAATTAAATCATTATTAAATTGAGAATTGGCTATTTAATTAATTGGACTGGTCCTAATTAATTATCTAAGCAAATTCGAATTTAATAAAGTAAGAACAGAATTGGATTTAAGGAAGTCTAATAATAAAATCAGAATAGAAATAGAATTGGGTTTAAGGAAGCCCAATTCGGTTTTTTGATTTTAGCCCATTATTTCTCTCGTATAAATACATAATGATGTATTACTTTAGGGTTAAGAGTCATTAAATCGTTTTTGACAAAACCTTAGCAGCTCCATCTTCGAGAGGCTAGAGAGAGAGAGAGAGAGGCTGTTCTTCGCGGGCTAGTACCTGGCTCCTCGGATCGTTGGACGGTCGGACGTTCGTGTGGATTACCTTAGAGACACGGATCTTGACGCAAGGACTGTGTGTGGTGATTACAAGCAAGGATCTCCGTTGAGTTCGTGAAACAAGATCTTAATAGGTATGATTCGTTATCTCCATAATCTGCCCGGAATTATACATGGATCCTGGTTTGGGTTTCGAAAATTTTGTTTTATTTACATTTATCCGCTGCGTTTTATGCCTCGGAACCCAACAATGGCATCAGAGCTACGTGTATAAGGGGTTGATTTGGTTACGTGTTAACTGTATATGATGCGAGTATGCATGTTTTGCGAATCTGCCATGTTTATGTTCTTATATATGCTGTTTATAATATGTTATGATGCATATATATGGTTCTGTTATGATTTAAGATGTTTGAGATGATAATATGATTATATAATCTGTATATATACTGAAATATATATGATTAATGTTTGTTCTTGATATGGGGATTGTATACGATACGATTTCTGTATACGCTGTGAAAATCTGGTGAAATCTGTCCAGTGTCCGATTTTCACAAACGATATGTGTTTTCAGACTGGAAACGAGCGTCTGAACAAAACTGATAGGATAGCTATCACCGACTCGTCTATAAGGCGTTTGACGCCGTTTATTGCATGAAAAAAACGATTTATTGTTTTCAGAATTTGATTCTGATTTTCTGATTTTTGCGGTATATGATTTCTTTGATTGGATCATCTGAAATATGATATGGTATAACATGATTATATAATATGACATATTATTTAATTGTTACTTGAGCATGGTGATGATTATGGCCTTAAGACCCTTAGATTAATGGTTTTGGTTTTATAAATACGACTTGCATGTCGTTTTCTTCATTCTTGTAATTGTTGAACCTCGAATGTAACTTGAGTTTTATCATGTAAGTACTTTAGTGTAGATTGCATTCAATTATTCAATGTAATGTAATTGAAGATTGAAGGATGGTCCAAGAGAAGGAGCAACCAAGAAGACAAGAAGAATGAAGACATGTAATTTGTATTTATGTTTATTCCACCATAGATTGACCTTGATCCTTTCATTAGCTTGAGAGGATCATATAGGATAAAGGCCATAACCAATCACGTTTACATACTGCACTTACTTTACATATGATGTATGAATGTATGTGTAGGATACATAGAGATGCATGCTTTAATTAGATTAATCATGTATGAATGAATGTATTAGATACATCACCCATGCCATGCCTGCTTAAACAAGATAAAATCTGTAATGATTCAAGATTTTAAAATTAACAAACGATCATGAGATTCTTGTGTTTATAAAATATGGATTTTAAAACACGGAATTAAATATGGATTTTTGATATCTAAAATTGGGATTTTCTGTCAAAAGCGGATATGCGTATTCGTAAGGTTAATGGGTATTAAGTGTGACCATTGGGATCCTCCATATACCTGGGAAATGAACAATCTAAGATGTCAATTTAAAGTATTTGGTTCAAGGAAAATTGAGGATCTCTTTATGATGTGATCATGATCGTCATAAATTCTTTAAACCCCTTAACAAAATATTAAGTTTTAATCAGATGCTTTCCAATGAATGAACACTCATCGAATCATAGATCGACAAGGGGAATGACTGTCAGTGGCAGGGGACTCCTGTCTATCGTGGTGAGATGCGACGAATATAAACGGTTATATTCGGCCGTTGTATCATTGGGTCTAACTTAACTGAGTCGTCATAATGAGGTGGAAATAAACGGTTATATTCAACTATTATGAACTTAGAAGCATAGAGTTTGGTTAAAAATCTATTAGATAGATAAGATCAATCGTTGTTCACCAAACTATCCAAGAATTTTATATGATATAATTGACAATTGTTGTCTACCTAAATAATCATGTTTTAAGGACTACTAGTGGTTGACTTAGGACATGACGAAATATGGATCTTGGCTCACTAGAAAGATTTATGGGATATGCTTTCCGAATTAATAGTAAGCGCTATTAATTTGATAAAAATAGTGGGAGATATATTATGAATATATCATAATCATTTGAACATAATTTATAACCAAGACAATCTAATGTTTATTTTGTGCATTTATCATTGTAGATACTAATGGCAAACACACTATCCGTACAATCAGTCCTTGAAAAGGACAAACTGACAGGAGGAAACAACTTCCTAGACTGGCAGAGGAATTTGAGGATTGTCCTCAGGCAGGAGCGCAAGATTCATGTCATTGATATCCCTCCGCCAGATCCCCTTCCTGAGAACGCTACTGTTGAGGAACGAGCGGCCCGCACAAGGGATGAGAATGATGCAAATGATGTTGCATGTCTCATGTTGGCAACTATGAGTGCTGAGCTTCAAAGACAGCATGTGCATATGGATGCATATACTATCAATGAGCACTTGCAAAGCATGTTTGCAATCCAAACTCGTCAAGAAAGATTTAACACGAGTAAGTCACTCTTTAATTGCAAACAAGGGGAAAGTGAACCAGTTGGCCCACATGTTTTGAAGATGATTGGTTACATTGAGTACCTTGCTATTTTGTGTTTCCCGATTGGTCCGGAAACTGGTATTGACCTAATCATGAATTCTTTGAATAGAAAATTTACTCAGTTTGTTGTGAACTACAATATGAATGAATTTGACAAAACACCTACTGAATTGTTGGCCATGTTGAGGACATATGAAACCAACATGAAGACAGCTGAACCTGCTCCCATACTGATGGTGGGCAATAAAGGTAAGGCCAAGGGGAAAGGCAAGTAGAAGGGTAAGAAGAATATTGGATCTGATTCTACACCCAAGCCAAAGTCAGGTCCCAAACAGGCTTTAAAGCCTAAAGGTGGTGTTTCTAAGGGTGAATGTCACTACTGTAAGATAACTAGTCACTGGAAGAGAAACTGTCCTGTTTATTTGGAGGATCTGAAGAAAATGAAGGGTGTTTAGATTTCTGGATCAGTTATTTATGTTATAGAAGTCAATTTGTCTATTTCTACATCTTGGGTATTGGATACCGGATGTGATTCTCACATTTGTTTAAATATGGAGGAACTGCAGAGAAGTAGGACTTTGGCTAAGAGAGAAGTGGACCTACGAGTTAGCAATGGAGCAAAAGTTGTTGCTTTAGCTGTAGGCACTTATTATTTATCTTTACCCTCTAGGCTTGTTCTAGAACTAGAAGACTGTTTTTACGTGCCTGCGATTCGCAGAAACATTATTTCTGTTTCTTGTTTGGACAAGAAAGGTTTTTCGTTTACAATAAAGAACAACAGTTGCTCTTTTGCTTTGAATGATTTAACCTATGGTGTTGCGCGTTTGTTTAATGGTTTATATGTTCTTGATTTAGATAATCCTGTCTATAATATAGAAAACAAACGACTTAAAGTCAATGTCTCAAATCAAACATACCTCTGGCATCGTTGTCTAGGCCATATAAATGAGAAACGCATATCCAAATTACATAAGGATGGATACTTGGATAAGTTTGATTTTGAATCATACAAAGAATGCGAATCTTGTTTGCTTGGTAAGATGACTAAAGCCCTTTTCACTGGTAAGGGTCAAAGGGCCACTAAACGTCTAGAGCTAATACATAGTGATGTATGTGGCCCAATGCGTGTGATGGCTAGAGGAGGCTACTACTACTTCATAACATTTACTGATGATTTCAATAGATATGGATATGTATATCTTATGAAGAATAAATCCGATTCTTTTGAAAAATTCAAAGAATACAAGGCTGAAGTAGAGAAGCAAATTGGCGGAGGTGTAAGTATTAAGATCTTACGATCCGATCGTGGGGGTGAATACTTAAGCACCGATTTTAAAGAGTATTTAAAAGAGTGTGGTATTGTATCACAACTTACTCCGCCAGGTACACCTCAATGGAATGGAGTTTCAGAGAGGAGAAATCCCACCTTGTTGGACATGGTGCGATCGATGATGAGTCATGCAGATCTTCCAATAAGTTTCTGGGGTTATGCTCTAGAAACAGCGGCTTTCACACTTAACCGTGTTCCTACTAAGAAGGTTCAAAAGACTCCATGTGAAATATGGAAGGAGAAACGGTCAGGCATGAACTTTATGAAAGTTTGGGGATGCAAGGCGTTTGTGAAACGTCAAGTATCTGACAAGCTTGGACCTAAATCCGAAGAGTGTAATTTTGTGGGATACCCTAATGAAACAAAGGCGTATTATTTTTGTAGTCCTTCTGAGCAGAAAGTGTTTATTGCTCGAGATGCTGTCTTCATGGAAAGAGATTTTGTTTCCAAAAGAAACAGTGGGAGAACTATAGATCTCGATGAAGATTGAGAACCACAAAATAGCATTGAACCTGAAGTGGAACAAGAGCAGGATAATGATAATGCTCAACAAACACAGGTTGTTCGTAGAACTGGTTGAATTCGCAATGAGCCAGAGAGATATGGATTACTCCTGACTCAATGTACGTGGTGATTTGATGCTTATAGATGAAGATGAGCCTCTCACATACCAAGATGCTACGAACAGTCCAGACTCTAAGAGATGGCTTGAAGCCATGAAATCCGAGATGGATTCCATGTACGAAAACCAAGTATGGACTTTGGTTGATCCACCTGAAGGGGTAAAACCCGTAGGGTGCAAATGGGTTTTCAAGAAGAAAACTAACATGGATGGAAATGTTCAGACCTATAAAGCAAGGCTGGTTGCAAAAGGTTTCAAACAAATTCATGGTATTAACTATGATGAAACTTTCTCACCAGTGGCTATGGTCAAGTCCATAAGGATTTTGCTTGCCATTGCAGCATTCCATGATTATGAAATCTGGAAAATGGATGTCAAAACAGCCTTCCTTAATGGAAGACTTGAAGAGGATGTGTACATGACACAACCTGAAGGTTTTGTCGATCCAAGGAATGTTGGCAAGATATGTAAATTACGTCGATCCATTTATGGATTGAAGCAATCCACTAGAAGATGGAATATTCGTTTTGATAAAATAGTCAAAGAGTATGGCTTTGTTCAAAATGAAGATGAACCGTGTGTTTACAAAAAGGTTAGTGGGAGCCATGTGGCATTCATAGTACTATATGTTGATGATATACTACTAATGAGGAATGACATACCTTCTCTAAAGGCTGTTAAGACTTGGTTAGGGAGCAACTTCTCCATGAAAGACTTAGGAGAGGCAACCTACATTCTAGGAACGAGGATCTATAGAGATAGATCTAGAAGGATGATCGGTCTAAGTCAGAGCACATACATTGATAAGGTTTTGCATCGTTTTGGTATGCAAAATGCAAAAAGGGGATATGACCCCGTGTCTCAAGGGATAACGATCTCTAAAGACCAGTGTCCGAAATCATTGGATGAGAAGGACCACATGAGTAGGGTTCCATATGCCTCAGCAATTGGATCTATCATGTATGCAATGGTATGTACTCGCCCAGATGTTTCGTATGCTTTGAGCATGACGAGCAGATACCAGTCTAATCCAGGTGAAGGTCACTGGACGACAGTCAAGAATGTTCTAAAGTACCTGAACAGGACTAAAGATTCATTCTTGGTGTATGGAGGAGAGGAGAAACTGGTTGTAAAAGGTTACACCGATGCAAGTTTCCAAACAGACAGGGATGTTACTGTATCACAGTCTGGTTTTGTGTTTTGTCTAAACGGAGGTAACATACACATATGTAAAGTGCACACAAATGATAACATTGCAGACCTACTGACCAAAGGCTTGTCGCAGAAGAAGCACGATGGTCACACTAGTTCCATGGGTATTAGATACATGGGTGATTGGCTCTAGTGCAAGTGGGAGATTGTTAGTGTAGGTGCCCTAGAGGCAATACATTGTTTCTTTTAATAAACCCTTATGTCATTTGATTATTCATTAAACGTATTTATTATGACTTTAATTACTGCGATATATTTGTTAGCATAATAAATGTCCTTAGAATCATGATACACATTGTATAGTTTAAGTACATGACTTGAACTTGAGATTATATAATATATCATATTCTTAAAGGTCCCTAGTCGAGTATTATTATTACAGGGCAATAATAATACGTAAATAGACTAGTATGTTGTTTGATAGATAACCACATCTCATTGGTCATAGGTATCGTGATACTAAAGTCAAGAACATAGGTGCATGTAAAATACTACATGGCACTGGATAGACCCACAGGGAGATTCTTCATGTTTAATAAAGTCATAAGAAAGTCTCACAGTGATAATGGTGTAATGGTCCTCTAACTTGAGATCATTATATTTCTATATGAGGATTAATATACTTTGACTACATTAAAAGTTACCTTTAACCAGGTGATGATAAAAATGGACATCGGGTATATCATGAGTAGTATGAGAAATATGAATGATAGATAAAGGATTTAACCCTCCTAGAATTAGGAGAGATATTATTGGCCTCTTGATTGAGTGAGACTATAAAATGCATGGCCGTGCTCAAATAATGATTTGTTTTAATAGTCTACTCATGGATCAAGTAAACCCGGATTAAATGTTGAAGAGGATGACTAAACACATTGTAAGAACCCCAAATTTTGGATATAATTAAAACTTTTTATTAAGTAATGATAAAATGAGGAACAATGATTCCGATAACAAGGTCACCAGCTCTAATGAATGGTGGTTTCAAAGAACAATGATTGTAATGAATGGATATTGCTTTGGACAATGATCCTGATGCATTGGTATTGTCAGAATAGAGTAATTCGATGGTTGAGGACCTAGATAAGAATAATCTACCATCCAGGAAGGAGCTAATGGATCCTTGAAGGGAAATGAGTACGTGCATAGTGTTTCCCGTACGTGCACAGTGTTTCCCGTACGTGCATAGTGTTTCCTGTACGTGCATAGTAATTTGGTGGATGAATAGTGATTTTGTAAGTTGGAAAACTTTTCACTCCACCCTATGTACGGGACGTGATATGGATGTTTCGAAGTCATATTAGTAATACGCGGAGGAAATAAGTGAATGCAGAGACGATCGGAATTCAGAAATTCCAAATTCTTTTCGGTATAATATTTGACCGGACAGTGGATTAAATATTATTATAATCCAAGAATTGAGATATTAACTTTGAGGATTTGATATTTTGGGATGTTATTATATTTGAATTAAGAATGAACGTAGGAAACCACTGAGGAGTGGTTATGGCTACAATGTAATTATTGATATTTGGAAAGAATGAATGGAATTCGACCTTATTATGTTTATGTCTTGAAGAATGCTAAAGGGTGACAACATAGGTAAGAATAATCTATCTTCTAAGGGAATAAGATATGGCAACTTCAAGCAAGAGAATACCCTCATGTCATCCAGATCGATAACGATTAATCCAGTAGTTCCGTAAAAAGGTTAAGGAACGATCGAAAGAGAATACGAACAATTGTACCACCCTAAGAGAACAAGTAAAGAATACAGAATGAATAGTGTTTGGTGGGAGTATATAATAATATGAGACGACACTATACAGAAGCATTCGGAACGGATTTCCGAGTTCGTATTAGTGATCCAGGGGGAAAATAAGTGTATGTAAAAGCTGTCGGATTCTGAAAAACCGCACTTTTATTTTCTCCGAGAGTTCCCTGGACACTGATAGCCTTAAGTATTTAACGAATGGATTTAAGGAATATAAATTGGAAAGTTAGAATGAAAGATGGAGAATGAAAGTATTAATATTAAAGAGGATTCCCGGTAAATCCTAATTAGAAATCCGTGAAATATTCTCACGAACGATCAATCGAAACGGGTAATAACCGGACACAGAAACAAGCAGAGGAAGCAAGAGTCTTGTGTAAGCTACTAGAATAAATATCTAGCAACCAAGTGGCTTAAAGTAACTAGCATACTTGGAGATGGAAGTAGTACTTAGAAAAACCAACCAATACTTAGCCTTCCACCATCCAAAACATAACACTTGTCTCTCCAAATTGCCTCATCCATGACATCACACTCCACTAACACAACTAGGATGAGATATTATCTATCCAAATTCACTTTATGCAAAATTGACCAAGGAAAAGGAAGAAACCAAGCAAACACTCTCCATTCCTTTCTTTTCTTCAAAGTTTCGGCCAAGGAGCTAGAAAAGGAGGTTCCCACCATTGTTTGTTCTTCTAATTTTTAGGGTAATTTTCAGCCTCAAATTCACTTCCTTTCATTTTCAAATAAATCATCAAAGGTGATGATGAATAGTGTTTCTAAGAACTAATCTTTGTTTTTCTTGTTTTCATGGTTGATCCTAGCTAAGTTAAAGCCATCCAAGGGCAATACCAAGCTTTGTGAGGCTATTACATACTACAAGGAAGGTATAAGACTTGAAAACCCTTGCTCTACTTTGAGTTTTAAGCATGTTCTTGATGGATCTAGCTTAGTTATGATTATGTTCATGTTATAAGCATGTTTAGTTAGTGATTTAGTGATTTGATTAACATGATGAGTTTGATACTAAGATCAGTGGCTTCTGGCCTTGTTGGGGTGCTTATTATGTGTATAAGTTGATTAGATGCCCGGTGTGGCTTGGTTGTTGCGTAATGAATTTTAGAACGCTCGATTCGTAGCCGTCGTAATGCCCGATTTTCATTAACACTAAGAAACCGAACTGGTCAGTAGCCATAACTCTCTGTTCTTGGCAAGTTAATGAACCCTACTGATAGATTTTTGAACATAGATCACTTTGGCGAAAGAATCGAAGCATTTTGATTTACGGTTTAGGAATGATGACCAAATTACTAAAAGTAGTTCGAATCCGTAAACGAAAGTTCGTAACTGGAATTGAACCCTCGTAAACTATGTAACGTCATGGCGAATCTTGGTAAATAAATACTAGGGGTAAGAAGGAAGGTGTGAAAGAAAACCGTATGTCAAAAAGAGCATTTTTCGATTTATGAAAAATGTTCGAGTCAAGGTTAAACGCGAACGAACCCCTAAAAGACGACTCTTTTATAACTTCGGTAAAACACTTAGAAAACGGGCGATAAAACTCGGAGTATAATATTGGTTCGTAACGATCAACCTTAGAACTCATATGACTTAAGTATGTCCCAAGTATAAGTGCAGTGACATGTCGTATTAACGAACGAATGTCGGGTCGGATCAGTGATAATAAGTAATCCACTAAAAAGGGGTATAACGAGATAACTCGAGAACGTGTTTCGAATTAAGTATAACCTAACTTTTAATATGTTAAGTGATTAATCCCGAATGCCTTGGCTATTTATAGATCACCAAGCTGAACCGGGACCCGCTACCACTACCCCTTACCGTACTCGACTACCAGGCAAGTTTCAATTCCCTTCTTTTAGGCTGTTGTTGTGATTGAATAAATATATATATATGATTGCTGATATATATATGCCATTGCATGCATGCCTACTTTCAAGTTGAATTGATATACTTGTTCCCTGAATGTTATTGTTGGCTTATAAGCTAGATAGTTATACATCAGTTATAAGCCGGTTATTGTAAGACCCTCATAGAAGAGCGTATACATCTTATTCATCAAATATAGACCGGGAGTCAATATTTCTTGATATATCGAGATTACCTCGGAGGAAAATATTTAAGTAAATATTTTCCATTATTCGGGCGACGAATATTATTTGAATATTCGTTCGAGATTATTTATTTTAACGATCTTTACTTCAAATAATTATTTGAACGTAACTATTCGACGAATAATATTTTTAATATTCATTCAGAGTCGAATTATTTATCGATTATTATTGCGAATATTCTTCTAAAGGTTGGACTACTAAATGAATATTATTTGGATATTCATTTAGAATATTATTCATTAAATGAATATTACTTTTGAGTATTCATTTAAGACAGTAATTACCTATCGAATATTATTTTAATGTTCATCTGAAACTTGATTTATTTATCGAGTCTTATCTCGAATATTCCTTTAAAGCTTGGATTACTAAATGTACATTACTTGATATTCATTTAGAATATTATCCAATAAATGAATATTACTTTATCAATATTCATTTAAATTCCTAATTAATTATGAATATTATTTTGAATATTCATCCAGGGTTCTATTTAATCATCGAGTATTATTTTAAATATTTTAAATATTCCTTTCAGGTCTTATTAATTAATGAATATTATTTGGAATATTCATTTGAATATTTAGTTATGCAATAAATATTCTCTCGATATTTCTTCAAGAATTATTTGAGAGATACTCTGATTAAAGATATTCTTTCATATTCCTAAATATTCCGTAAAATATTTTAATTCAATAAATATTCTCTGAATATTTATTCCATACTTCGAATAACCTCGATAAGGTTTATCTTCTTCGATTATTACAGAAAATATTTCGGAGTCATATTATTATTAATCTTATATCAAGAAAGGTTCTCAGACATCATTCTTCTTTGAGTCTATCTCCTTAATAATAAGGGAACCTTACTTGGAATATGTTATTTATCTTGTCGACTTCCCGGTCATAAAGTATTCCCTTCACTCGCAACTCGGGTGCTGTTGACTTATTAAGTCGTTGCTTACCTTCTCATCTTTCGAGGGGTAAGATTACTGGAACAAGTTGATATCCGTTACAAAGTAATAGCTTGGGAGTTATTGGTAAATTTTCCTTTCCAACTAGATACGACTACTTTGTGGAGTCTTATCAACAAGTATTATACTTGGGGAAAGGGAGACGAACGTTACATTCAGAATCATGAATTCTATTTGAACTAGGAGTCGTGTAAGAGGCCGAGTAGCGCCGGTCCATCCCCTTTGGCCCAACCGTTGGCCGGGGAGAGCTAGCAAGGCGGTATACAAGTAAAGCCGTCAGTTCTTCCTTCTACCGGTAGTAAATCTAAATTGAGCTGTACGATCTCGACTGATCTTCAAGATTGGAACAGCGGGCGCGGTGAATACTCCATCATTGGTTCATCATCCAAACTTATTTATTTCCTGCAACATGATTACTGTTGGCAGAGCTGGAAAAGTGTTCATAACTGGAATTGTAACCTTTTCATGCCAGTTCCTCTTCTTAATAACAATGAGAATATCTCGCTTACTTTTGATGTAGCAGATATTTCTACAAACAAATAATTTAAGTTACCCTGTAACTTCATCGTTCATATTATACTGGCATCATTTTCGTAAATGCATGGCATATGGTTTGAAAGATACTTTTGAACTGTTATACATTATCGTTCAGTTATATATTATTGTTGGTGGGCTATTGCTCACCCTTGCTTTATTATTATATCACAACAACAGCTAGACCAGATGACTCGCACAAGGCGCACTCGACGCGGGCGAGGACGATGAGACTACCAAAGCTGAAGAAGAAGCTATTGGTAGGGTATATTTATTCTTTCAGTACCAAGAATATGGTCTAGTATGACTTATGTAAATGGATGGCAAAGAGTATATATTTATATTGAAATCCTTTTGGATTGTAAGAACTCATAATGTGATTAATAAAAATTTGATTGTTACTCTGATTTCATCTCTGGGACTATAACAGGTGTGTTTTATATTGTTGTGTTGGGTTATAGAGACGTAATTTATTTTATGTTAAGGAAAGTTCAATTGTTGTGGACAGAATTGGAAACCGTAACCACCGGATCCCGGACCCCGGATCTGGGGGTGTTACAGAAGTGGTATCAGAGCGTACGTTATAAACCCCAGAGATGAGGTGACGATAAAATAATAAATTCAATAAGATAATAAGAACTCTTGCCAAGTTCATAGTCGGACTACTTAATGTAGTGATGACATATAAAACCCTTATGGGAACTCGTAAGTATAATGATAGTAACTTAGCTCGATATCGTATCGACGAGTAAGGCGACTGACCTTGAGGCATACGAGCAACAGCGCGATGATGCTTTATATGCTGAAGATCAGCGGGTAATTCGATGGAGTACCCTACTGGAGACCCGGAAGAGGTTCCAGCAGATAAGGAAAATCCTGTTAGGATAAGGAGCTTACCCATGGGTAATGAGGGTCGCAGCCAGAATGACTGTGATGATTAAGATATGGTGCTCAGAAAAGTGAGTATAAAGAACCGAGATATTATTAAGAGATCTGAAGTTGCATGTTGAATTCATAGCTGGACTACCAGATGTAGTACCAGCAAGAAAGAAGGATTGGAAGAATTACTTGAGATCTTATACGGAAATAGATTAGAATCCTTAGAGATTTTCATCTTAACAAAGAAAGAGCTAGAGGGATGTATGATTATCAAAGACAGCGATATAGGACGAGGAGCAGAGTCCCTAGGAATAGTTGAGAATGAGGCAGTAAGTGCCATATCATTTGATAAATGAATCAGTATGAATATTGTCAGTAATAATTCGCCATGAGAAGGCAGGTGTCGTAGGTTGTAAATTATGGAACCAAATTAAGGTTAATAAGGTGGTTTTATTAAGGAAAATGTTCATTTTATGAATGAATCATTTAGAAAGTAAAGACATTGGGAAGTGATAGCATGATTGGGTAAAATTATAAAAGGAAGTAGCAAGCAAGACAATGATCTCAGAACCTACCGGAAGATAAGACCAGTGAGTCAAGATGAACTCGTAATGAGACTACTGCCAGAGACTGAGTATAGAGTTAATTCAACTCAGTTAAATGATGAACCAGAAATGTTAGATGCATGTGATTTAGAGGAATATTAAATTCCTTCTTCTCTTTGAATGGATTATAGTAGTACCTTAAGTTTATTCCGATGCGGAATTATAATAGATCAAGTAATACGATCAGTAGTTAAAGAGAAAAATGTGAGAAAATCTTCCTGGAGCTAAAAGTTGAAATTGGTAATGACCAAGAGCTGGCATTGCTTAATGGAAAAAAAAAAAAGGAGACTTTGTGCTTCCAACGACGCTTCGCATAAAGGGTTAGGTAGACCGACATTTGGTAGTATTGAATATCAGGACGTATAGGTATCAGGACGTTGTGACGGGTTTCAGTTTGAAACTATTGATTCCCTTCTAAGGGATGGATATAATTGATTCCTTTCCAGTGGGTAAACTTCCAATCTGATGATGATTATTTCGTTAACTATGACTGCTTATGATTCCACCTGCTTAGAGGTTCAAAGAACTATTCTTCAGGTTTCGAAACTGGTCTCCTTAATGTTACCAGTAGGTGGGTAGATTGATCAAAATTTCCCTGAGTCCTGAAAGGAATTCGGTGAATTTTGGCAAACCTTGTCTTTCTGATTATCAGAGAATGTCATGGAAGAGAGTAGAAACTGGAGCAAACCCTGTGATTCGGGTAAGGATGCTGTAAAATGGGTTAGTAAACGGACCCTGAGCATTACAATCGACGGTAGTGATAAAATGATGAAGTGAGATTGGACGAAAACAGGAAATGTAAGTAAGAAACCAGCCGGACTGAGAAATTCCAGGATTGACTTAAATGAAAAAGTTGTTATGCCAGGGATGGTAAGCTTGTGTGGCACGCAGGATTGATAAGAATAGTTGAAAAGATAAAAGTGGAGGAAAGGTGACCGGAGACGGTGCCGAGTAGTCGATTAAGACTTATATGGAGTAAAGTTTTGGAAAGGTATCAAAGAAGAAGGCACTATGCCGGCAATTGCTAGAAAAGTAATGCTATTAGCCAACCCCTAAAATCATATATTTTTATTTTAGTGTGGCCAGTTGAGGCCAAGTCACAACGGACTATAAAGTGACTAGACCAGCAATGAAAAGACAAAGCAGGGTTGCTTCTAAGTAAGCACCGACTGCAAGGGCTTCTGATATAAAGGAAATATTAATGAGATCGTAGGAGCCTTCTACTAAACCCTTTGCAACCCATGTTTTGATGGGGAATTTACTAGACCTTTTTGGGATGGGGTAACCCGTACTAAAGTGACTCATGTGTATATGGTTGTCCAAGATTACGAGTAAAATGGGAGTATAGTGACTTGAGATGTATGATGTTAGGGTATCATGAATACCATGAACATATTACGACTAAGGGAAGTAAACAACGAAGGTTTATGAAGAGAGTATAGAAATGGTCAAAGATGGATCAGTATGCTGTTGAAATTTTGTCTAAGGCAAGTACATTTGAGAAGAACGATAAGTACTAAGAGATTCACGTTGAACTCGACCAATATCTTCCAAAACATCCTTGCTGCCATTACCAAGTTCTGTAAGAGAGGAGGTAGGCATACGTTGCCTTTTTGGAAGGCCAAATAGGCTGACAACTATCTGAAAGAAGAGGGTGGCATTAAGCCACCGATCGATTATCAAATGAGAATGATTGAAAAGAGACCTTTATTAAGGATACATGATCTGATTGCCAATTATAAGATGCAAGAATTCTTTGGCAGTTGAATTAAGGATAGGATATCCATAAATTAAGACAAACCCTAGGGAATGCACAAGGGGTGGCATTAACCCTAATAACGACATTATGACTTCAGATGATATGAGTTGGACTTGCTAAGGCAACAATGACCGGTAAGGATAATTAAAAAGAGTTCTGGAAAGAACATAGATAGAATTATTAGAGTATTGATCAATGACATTTTGATATACCCTGTACTCAGAAAATACAGGAGGAAGGATGAGGATGACCTATGAAACCTTACAAGGAAAAAAAGTAATATTCCGAACTTCAAAATGGAAGTTTGGTAAGGAATGTATGACATAGTAACAATAATGCCAGATGAGGCATGTATGAGACCCTGAGGAAGTATGGATTGAACCTATAAAGGTTGAGATTATCCTAAGATAAGGAAAGAACTAAGAAGAGAAGTATCCTAAGTAGGATTGGAAATAAACGTGATAAAGTTCCCACGGGTAGGTGGAAGCAATGACTTATGGAGAAAGACTGATAAATATATTTTTCTCCATCAGCAGAGCTTAAGGGAGAATGCTTTCACCCAAAAATGATGGGAATGAGGTAGAAATGTTTGAATTGGAATATATCCAAGGAACAAGGATTACCAGAAATTATTATTATCAGGAAAGGCCAATGAGGTGGCCGACAGTCTAAGTATAAAGGAATAATTATAAATGTTCATACCGAAGAAACAAAATGATATTTGGAAAGACCTTGAAGGTCATATTGGAGTGGAGGAAGTTACATTCCTTTTGATGATTGTGAAAGAATCGAAGGTAATAATAGTTTAAGTAAAGATTCGATTCCTGATGGAGTCTTAAGCATATTACGTACCTTAGAAGGTCCCGTTTTGAGGCAAACCAGGACCATGGTACAAAATTGATGAAGTAAACCGTTAAGTTTCCAGTCTTTTATGGAAGATGCATAAGTGATAGTTTCATCAACCGGACCTAGCTGCGATGCCTGAAACTCTTCTGCAATTCTATCTACTTCATGTTATATCTACATCAAGTTCAGGAAGTGTTCCTTATGGATAAGGAATAGTGATTACTTTGTCTCCCTTAGGGATTTGAAACCCGTAGGGTTAGCTATTAATGCACTACGTAAACAACAAGCGATGGTGATTCTTCTAAGAAAGTAGATGACAATGTAAAGATAAAGAAAGTGCTGCCATTGATTAACTAAATGGCATGTTGATGAATGACAAACAAGTTTATGTTAGTGTACTTCTGCGCAAACAAGATAGAGAATATGAGGTTGATGATTCATGATGTTAAAGATATTCCCATGGAAAGAATTAATGAGACTTGGAGGGAAGGGCGGTTGAGCCCGAGACTTATTGGGCCACCTGAGAGTTTAAAGTGTTCGGACGGCGGTATTCGAGCCAGCCTTACCCCCAAAACTTATAGCACGGTCATAACGGGTTTTCATGTGGCCAGGCTACGTCAGTAAAATGCAGATGTTCAACAGATGATAGGAGTACGAGCATGTAGATATACGACCTGGTCTGACTTACGAAAGACAACCTGTGGAAAACCACGGTTAGAAAAGAACAAGTGATGAGAAACACGGTTGGCAGAAGTAGATTATATGAATCTAAGTTAAAGGGATCGGGCCAGATTCATTTCGGAAATTTTAAATTGGAATAACGTGATGATTATAGAATAAATGTGACGGAATACCGATAAGGAGGTACCAAGTGCAAAAAGGTGTCTCAATAAAGAGGTGAAGGTGAAAGTAAATAATAGAAATGAGTAAGAATCAGATAATAAGAAGGATTTGAGTGATAAAGAAAAGGCTGGGAAAGCAACTATGGAATGAGAAGCAAGGAATGTTATGAATGGGTTTTCTAATGAATTCTCAGGATGACAACCTGATAGTGTCAATATTATAGTTATGAAAAAGCTAGTAACATGATATGGGATGTCAGTAATAATGATGTCAAGTGAGAAATCTAAGATTTAACTTGAAAGGTTGAAGGATTTCCCGAATGTGAGTATCGCTAAGATTGAACAAGAGTATTTGTCCATAGAATAATGGACAAAGCAGCAAGATATGTTGACACGTGAGATTGCGATCAAATAGTATTGGATATAATTATGATTAATTTCTTCTTTGATAAACCTCTATAGTTCAGAGGTAAATTCTGAGTATGATATTCTACAATCATGAAAGCTTTCTATAATCCTTTAGAACTCTTTTCTCTTCTTCTCTCTTATTCATCTTCTTTATGAATTGAGAAGAACAACCCTTTTAGGAGGGGAGGTACTGCTACGTGACTATCTGTCTATGTGATAGAAGTCTAAGTGGAATACCATGACTTGTTTAATTGCTTGTCAAGTACTAAAGGCTGGCCCCCTTCTGTACTAACTATGCAATATAACAAATGTTCAATTGATCATAGTGATCTCTCAATAAATCTTTCCACTTCTCTATATTGATCGAGATTGCGAAGATTAAAGCAATCAGGAAATGCACAGTACGAGCGAGGTTACCTCCGAATTCGTAGGGTGATAGTGATACCAATGTTACTGCAGGTATCAATAAGGATAAGACTGAGTAAGAATATAACCCGGATAGTGAGTTGTACGAAAAGTAGCAACGTTGATGGAAAAAGGATACAGTATGGATTGTAGCACTAGAAGATGTGCTGAGGAAGGGTAGAACGACTAAGAATTGACCGGGAAGCTAAAAAGTGAACGACAGGCAAACGACTCTTTGCTTCCTACCTGATTCCGAGACGGAATCCTTTTAAGGAGGGGAGACTGTAAGAACCCCAAATTTTGGATATAATTAAAACTTTTTATTAAGTAATGATAAAATGAGGAACAATGATTCCGATAACAAGGTCACCAGCTCTAATGAATGGTGGTTTCAAAGAACAATGATTGTAATGAATGGATATTGCTTTGGACAATGATCCTGATGCATTGGTATTGTCAGAATAGAGTAATTCGATGGTTGAGGACCTAGATAAGAATAATCTACCATCCAGGAAGGAGCTAATGGATCCTTGAAGGGAAATGAGTACGTGCATAGTGTTTCCCGTACGTGCACAGTGTTTCCCGTACGTGCATAGTGTTTCCTGCACGTGCATAGTAATTTGGTGGATGAATAGTGATTTTGTAAGTTGGAAAACTTTTCACTCCACCCTATGTACGGGACGTGATATGGATGTTTCGAAGTCATATTAGTAATACGCGGAGGAAATAAGTGAATGCAGAGACGATCGGAATTCAGAAATTCCAAATTCTTTTCGGTATAATATTTGACCGGACAGTGGATTAAATATTATTATAATCCAAGAATTGAGATATTAACTTTGAGGATTTGATATTTTGGGATGTTATTATATTTGAATTAAGAATGAACGTAGGAAACCACTGAGGAGTGGTTATGGCTACAATGTAATTATTGATATTTGGAAAGAATGAATGGAATTCGACCTTATTATGTTTATGTCTTGAAGAATGCTAAAGGGTGACAACATATGTAAGAATAATCTATCTTCTAAGGGAATAAGATATGGCAACTTCAAGCAAGAGAATACCCTCATGTCATCCAGATCGATAACGATTAATCCAGTAGTTCCGTAAAAAGGTTAAGGAACGATCGAAAGAGAATACGGACAATTGTACCACCCTAAGAGAACAAGTAAAGAATACAGAATGAATAGTGTTTGGTGGGAGTATATAATAATATGAGACGACACTATACAGAAGCATTCGGAACGGATTTCCGAGTTCGTATTAGTGATCCAGGGGGAAAATAAGTGTATGTAAAAGCTGTCGGATTCTGAAAAACCGCACTTTTATTTTCTCCGAGAGTTCCCTGGACACTGATAGCCTTAAGTATTTAACGAATGGATTTAAGGAATATAAATTGGAAAGTTAGAATGAAAGATGGAGAATGAAAGTATTAATATTAAAGAGGATTCCCGGTAAACCCTAATTAGAAATCCGTGAAATATTCTCACGAACGATCAATCGAAACGGGTAATAACCGGACACAGAAACAAGCAGAGGAAGCAAGAGTCTTGTGTAAGCTACTAGAATAAATATCTAGCAACCAAGTGGCTTAAAGTAACTAGCATACTTGGAGATGGAAGTAGTACTTAGAAAAACCAACCAATACTTAGCTTAGATCCCCTAGAAATTTCAGCCTCAAATTCACTTCCTTTCATTTTCAAATAAATCATCAAAGGTGATGATGAATAGTGTTTCTAAGAACTAATCTTTGTTTTTCTTGTTTTCATGGTTGATCCTAGCTAAGTTAAAGCCATCCAAGAGCAATACCAAGCTTTGTGAGGCTATTACATACTACAAGGAAGGTATAAGACTTGAAAACCCTTGCTCTACTTTGAGTTTTAAGCATGTTCTTGATGGATCTAGCTTAGTTATGATTATGTTCATGTTATAAGCATGTTTAGTTAGTGATTTAGTGATTTGATTAACATGATGAGTTTGATACTAAGATCAGTGGCTTCTGGCCTTGTTGGGGTGCTTATTATGTGTATAAGTTGATTAGATGCCCGGTGTGGCTTGGTTGTTGCGTAATGAATTTTAGAACGCTCGATTCGTAGCCGTCGTAATGCCCGATTTTCATTAACACTAAGAAACCGAACTGGTCAGTAGCCATAACTCTCTGTTCTTGGCAAGTTAATGAACCCTACTGATAGATTTTTGAACATAGATCACTTTGGCGAAAGAATCGAAGCATTTTGATTTACGGTTTAGGAATTATGACCAAATTACTAAAAGTAGTTCGAATCCGTAAACGAAAGTTCGTAACTGGAATTGAACCCTCGTAAACTATGTAACGTCATGGCGAATCTTGGTAAATAAATACTAGGGGTAAGAAGGAAGGTGTGAAAGAAAACCGTATGTCAAAAAGAGCATTTTTCGATTTATTAAAAATGTTCGAGTCAAGGTTAAACGCGAACGAACCCCTAAAAGACGACTCTTTTATAACTTCGGTAAAACACTTAGAAAACGGGCGATAAAACTCGGAGTATAATATTGGTTCGTAACGATCAACCTTAGAACTCATATGACTTAAGTATGTCCCAAGTATAAGTGCAGTGACATGTCGTATTAACGAACGAATGTCGAGTCGGATCAGTGATAATAAGTAATCCACTAAAAAGGGGTATAACGAGATAACTCGAGAACGTGTTTCGAATTAAGTATAACCTAACTTTTAATATGTTAAGTGATTAATCCCGAATGCCTTGGCTATTTATAGATCACCAAGCTGAACCGGGACCCGCTACCACTACCCCTTACCGTACTCGACTACCAGGCAAGTTTCAATTCCCTTCTTTTAGGCTGTTGTTGTGATTGAATAAATATATATATATGATTGCTGATATATATATGCCATTGCATGCATGCCTACTTTCAAGTTGAATTGATATACTTGTTCCCTGAATGTTATTGTTGGCTTATAAGCTAGATAGTTATACATCAGTTATAAGCCGGTTATTGTAAGACCCTCATAGAAGAGCGTATACATCTTATTCATCAAATATAGACCGGGAGTCAATATTTCTTGATATATCGAGATTACCTCGGAGGAAAATATTTAAGTAAATATTTTCCATTATTCGGGCGACGAATATTATTTGAATATTCGTTCGAGATTATTTATTTTAACGATCTTTACTTCAAATAATTATTTGAACGTAACTATTCGACGAATAATATTTTTAATATTCATTCAGAGTCGAATTATTTATCGATTATTATTGCGAATATTCTTCTAAAGGTTGGACTACTAAATGAATATTATTTGGATATTCATTTAGAATATTATTCATTAAATGAATATTACTTTTGAGTATTCATTTAAGACAGTAATTACCTATCGAATATTATTTTAATGTTCATCTGAAACTTGATTTATTTATCGAGTCTTATCTCGAATATTCCTTTAAAGCTTGGATTACTAAATGAACATTACTTGATATTCATTTAGAATATTATCCAATAAATGAATATTACTTTATCAATATTCATTTAAATTCCTAATTAATTATGAATATTATTTTGAATATTCATCCAGGGTTCTATTTAATCATCGAGTATTATTTTAAATATTTTAAATATTCCTTTCAGGTCTTATTAATAAATGAATATTATTTGGAATATTCATTTGAATATTTAGTTATGCAATAAATATTCTCTCGATATTTCTTCAAGAATTATTTGAGAGATACTCTGATTAAAGATATTCTTTCATATTCCTAAATATTCCGTAAAATATTTTAATTCAATAAATATTCTCTGAATATTTATTCCATACTTAGAATAACCTCGATAAGGTTTATCTTCTTCGATTATTACAGAAAATATTTCGGAGTCATATTATTATTAATCTTATATCAAGAAAGGTTCTCAGACATCATTCTTCTTTGAGTCTATCTCCCTAATAATAAGGGAACCTTACTTGGAATATGTTATTTATCTTGTCGACTTCCCGGTCATAAAGTATTCCCTTCACTCGCAACTCGGGTGCTGTTGACTTATTAAGTCGTTGCTTACCTTCTCATCTTTCGAGGGGTAAGATTACTGGAACAAGTTGATATCCGTTACCAAGTAATAGCTTGGGAGTTATTGGTAAATTTTCCTTTCCAACTAGATACGACTACTTTGTGGAGTCTTATCAACAAGTATTATACTTGGGGAAAGGGAAACGAACGTTACATTCAGAATCATGAATTCTATTTGAACTAGGAGTCGTGTAAGAGGCCGAGTAGCGCCGGTCCATCCCCTTTGGCCCAACCGTTGGCCGGGGAGAGCTAGCAAGGCGGTATACAAGTAAAGCCGTCAGTTCTTCCTTCTACCGGTAGTAAATCTAAATTGAGCTGTACGATCTCGACTGATCATCAAGATTGGAACAGCGGGCGCGGTGAATACTCCATCATTGGTTCATCATCCAAACTTATTTATTTCCTGCAACATGATTACTGTTGGCAGAGCTGGAAAAGTGTTCATAACTGGAATTGTAACCTTTTCATGTCAGTTCCTCTTCTTAATAACAATGAGAATATCTCGCTTACTTTTGATGTAGCAGATATTTCTACAAACAAATACTTTAAGTTACCCTGTAACTTCATCGTTCATATTATACTGGCATCATTTTCGTAAATGCATGGCATATGGTTTGAAAGATACTTTTGAACTGTTATACATTATCGTTCAGTTATATATTATTGTTGGTGGGCTATTGCTCACCCTTGCTTTATTATTATATCACAACAACAGCTAGACCAGATGACTCGCACAAGGCGCACTCGACACGGGCGAGGACGATGAGACTACCAAAGTTGAAGAAGAAGCTATTGGTAGGGTATATTTATTCTTTCAGTACCAAGAATATGGTCTAGTATGACTTATGTAAATGGATGGCAAAGAGTATGTATTTATATTGAAATCCTTTTGGATTGTAAGAACTCATAATGTGATTAATAAAAATTTGATTGTTACTCTGATTTCATCTCTGGGACTATAACGGGTGTGTTTTATATTGTTGTGTTGGGTTATAGAGACGTAATTTATTTTATGTTAAGGAAAGTTCAATTGTTGTGGACAGAATTGGAAACCGTAACCACCGGATCCCGGACCCCGGATCTGGGGGTGTTACACACATGCCTCGAGTTTAATCTACAATATTTGGTTAAACGGATTATATTACACAGAAACATTAATCACAAAAGGTTTAAATTGAATCACCGATTATTATTATTACTTGGGTAGAAATGATGTATTACTAGATACCGCTCATTGTTTATAATTTTATTAGATATTAAAATTATTGCCAACGTAATAATAACCTATAGGGTCACACACTTAGAACGTCTTAAAAGGAGTTTTAGTTTAAATTAAGAATTTAAATTAAATCATTATTAAATTGAGAATTAGCTATTTAATTAATTGGACTGGTCCTAATTAATTATCTAAGCAAATTCGAATTTAATAAAGTAAGAATAAAATTGGATTTAAGGAAGTCCAATAATAAAATCAGAATAGAAATAGAATTGGGTTTAAGGAAGCCCAATTCGGTTTTTTGATTTTAGCCCATTATTTCTCTCGTATAAATACATAATGATGTATTACTTTAGGGTTAAGAGTCATTAAATCGTTTTTGACAAAACCTTAGCAGCTCCATCTTCGAGAGGCTAGAAAGAGAGAGAGAGAGGCTGTTCTTCGCGGGCTAGTACCTAGCTCCTCGGATCGTTGGACGGTCGGACGTTCGTGTGGATTACCTTAGAGACACGGATCTTGACGCAAGGACTGTGTGTGGTGATTACAAGCAAGGATCTCCGTTGAGTTCGTGAAACAAGATCTTAATAGGTATGATTCGTTATCTCCATAATCTGCCCGGAATTATACATGGATCCTGGTTTGGGTTTCGAAAATTTTGTTTTATTTACATTTATCCGCAGCGTTTTATGCCTCAGAACCCAACATGTTTCTCACACCATTTGATCTCCATTCTTCATCATCATCTTCACTTTCTTCACCACTTCTCTCATTCTTAAATGAGAGAGACTCATGAAAACCTTCATCTACTAGACCAGATATTTTCTTGTCATCAAAGACAACATGTATGGACTCCATTACAATGTTTAGTCTTAGGTTGTAGACTCTGTAGGATTTTCCAGCTGAGTATCCAACAAAGATAGCTTCATCTGCCTTTGAATCAAATTTTCCAAGATGTTCACCATGATTTTTTAGTACAAAGCATTTGCATCCAACGACATGCAGAAAGTTGATTATTGGTTTCTTGCCTTTGAAAAGTTGATAAGGTGTCATGCCTTTTGCTTGATTGACCAAAGAAATATTCTGAGTGTAGCATGCAGTGTTTATAGCATCTGCCCAGAAGTATGTTGGTAGCTTAGACTCTTCAAGCATTGTTCTTGCAGCTTCAATTATAGTTCTGTTCTTTTTTTCCACTACACCATTTTGTTGAGGAGTTCTTAGTGCAGAGAATTCTTGGATAATTCCTTCTTCTTCACAAAACACTCTTATTACAGAATTCTTGAACTCAGTTCCATTGTCACTTCTAATTTTTCTTACTTTGAGTAGAGGATTGTTGTTGACTATCTTGATGTGATTTATACTGACTTCACCTGCCTCATCCTTAGAGTGCAGAAAGAATGTCCAAGAGAATTTTGAGAAATTATCAATAATCATAAGACAATATTTCTTCTTTAAGATTGACAACACATTGACTGGTTCATTGGCTTTGATTTGAAAGAGGCCTTCTTCTGCTTCCCTTTCTGGCATGCATCACATAATCCATCCTTGGAGTAATCCAATTTTGGAATATCTCTAACCAAATCCTTCTTTACCAACTCATTCATTGCTTTAAAACTCAAGTGTGACAGTCTTTTATGCCAAAGCCAACCTTCATCTACACTTGCCTTGTTGAGAAGACATGTAGTCATGTATATTGAAGTCAGCAATGTACACATTTCCTCTTCTATCTCCTGTCAACACTACCTTGTTGTCACTTTTCTTGAAAATGACACAAGCTTCAGATGTGAACCAGACATTCTAGCCTTTATGACACAGTTGACTGACACTTAGCAAGTTATGCTTAAGTCCATCAACCAGTGCT
The DNA here is from genome assembly GCA_036435485.1 of Saposhnikovia divaricata. Taxonomy (NCBI): domain Eukaryota; kingdom Viridiplantae; phylum Streptophyta; class Magnoliopsida; order Apiales; family Apiaceae; genus Saposhnikovia; species Saposhnikovia divaricata. The sequence continues at coordinate 126,139,796 of CM071594.1, read as the reverse complement.
ACTTCTTCAATGACAACATTCCTTTGTGAAATCAAGCCATATCCTCTAGTATATCCATTGCTGTTGTCTCCAAAGGTAATGCTAGGGCCAGCCCTCTCCTCAAGCTTAGTGAGCAAGGTAGAATCTCCAGTCATATGCCTAGAACAACCACTGTCCAGATACCAAAGATTCTTTCTGTTTCCCAGCACACATCAAAATGAAATCAAGTTGATTTTGGTACCCAAGTTTTCTTGGGTCCTGCCTTATTATCCAATTTCTTATCCTTCAAATCCCTTTTAACCAAAAGTTTAGATTGAGTTAAATCAATTTTAACTTTAGGTTTCGGCATTTGAGAGACAGAATTTGATACTTGCTCATATTTGTTATAGTTAATAGCATTGTTAGGCATAGTCTGTGCAAACATGTTATTCATCATCCATGGCATTTGTGGCATATTGAAAGCATTGTAGTATGGATTATGCATGAATGGCATGTTAGCATATTGACTAGATGTATGAGCAGAGGGAGCATACATATTTGGTATAACATTCATAGCAGGCACAAGCATAGGCATGTTAGGCATCAAATGATTTTTCATAGCTTTGCAGTTGGTAGATAAATGATTAATACTTCCACACTTTACACATTCTTTCCTAGGAGCATATTTATCAGGTATGTAATTGTTGTGTTTGTTAATCCCTACCTTACCATTTCTGTTTTTTTTCTTGTCCTTAACACCTGACTTAACATTTTCTAGCTTGTCCTTCAATTGCTTGTGGGACAAGTTGCCTATGTTTCTTTTCTCAACTGATTCAGTATTGCTACATTCTCCATTAACAAAGTTCTTGTTGACAGGCCCGTACATTTTATTCAATTTAGTTAAAGTTGCTTTGCTAACAGGCTTAAGTCTCAAAGAACATTCTTTTTTGACTAAATCGCTGTCTGAAGTAACTTCCATATCAACATCTAACTTAGCTTCTGCTAATTTGCCGAAAGAATCAATTCCTTGAACATTACAAATTTCCTCAGTTACAACTGTTGATCCTTTCCACTTAGCAATCAGATTTTTTTCCTCTACTAACTGTTTCTTTAAAACTTCCTCTCTCTTTATAGCCTCAATCATTTCATTTTTAGCATCCAAGCAATCTCTTCTCAGAGTTTCAAACTCAATCAACTGTGTTTCTATTAAAGCATTCCTATCACTTAATTTTTCATTAAGGTCTTTAATCCTCTTATTTTCTCTGTTAAGTGATTTCAAGGTAACATGCATGTTATACAATTCAATAGACATTTCATCAATTGTGCTAGCACATTCAGCTTTAGAAAGATCAGTTAAGACTTTTGAGAATACCTGGTTGCTTGCTGAGCTAGCTTCTTCATCAGTTTCGTTTGCCATGAGTGCAAGATTGACAAACTCCTCTTCTGCATCTGAGTCTCCTCCAGCTGCCCAATCATCAACTCTAGATACAAATGCTCTTTCCTTTTGCTTGAGAAGATCAAAGTATTTCTTTTTGTAATCAACAGTCTCGAACTATTTCTTCTCTTTCTCAGCTTTGGATTTTCTGCATTCATTGGTAAAGTGACCACCAATTCCATAGCTATAACATTTGATCTTCGATCTCTCAACCACATCTTTGGAGGGTTGATAGTTCTTTTTGAGTTGCCTTGCTCCTGATGGATTCATCCAGATCAGTAAACTCATCTCCACTGGATGCATCAAGTTCTTCTATCATCTTGCCCTTTCTAGCTTCACCTTCACAATTTTTTGAACTTAGTGTGGCTTCTACACTATTCATTCTTCCACCACCTTGGATTGTTGGATTGTTGGCCATCAAGGCTACAGCTCCACTCTTCTTCTGGCTCTTTTCTACTTCCTCATCTTGCTGCATTTCAAGCTCATATGTTTTTAGGATGCCATACAGTCTCTCAAGTGTAAAACTTTTGTAGTCTTGGGAGTTTCTCGACGAGACTGTAACTGGCTTCCATTCCTTAGGAAGAGATCTCAAAATTTTTAAGTTGGAGTCTTTGACTTCATATGTTCTCCCATACAACTTTAGGCCATTCAGTAGTTTCTGAAATCTACTGAATATATCTGTTAAATTTTCACCAGAATTATGGTGGAAGTGTTCATACTGTTGTATGAGGAGTTGCATATTGTTCTCTCTGACCTGCTCAGTTCCTTCATAGATGGTTTGGATAATGTTCCACACTTTCTTAGCAGTGGTGCAGTTAATGACATTATCAAACATATCTTGATCGATTCCATTGAACAAAATGTTCATGGTCTTCCTATCTTTGTGAATCTCCTCCAAGTCTTCATCTGTGTACTCAGCTTGATTCTTTGGAATAGGCCTTCCAACAGCTACAGTGCCAGCATCTTGACCAATCCCAGAGTTGGCCTTCATTGGAACATGACGTCCTTTCTCTATGCAATCTACATAGCCTTCATCGATGGCTGATTGATGAAGGTGCATTTTTACTTTCCAGTGAAAGTAATTATATTTGTCATGCATTGGAATCTTCCCACATGTATCCTTCCTTCCCATGGTTTTGATCTTTAGACTTCTTGTATGCTAGAAGTTTGCTCTGATACAAATTGTTAGGTCCCGAAGTATCGTAGAAGGGGGATTGAAAACGATACTACCAAAAAAAAAATCCGAGAATATATCTTTATTGATAATAAAATCGAAGGGGTGTTACAACTTCTAATCCAATGGATTAGCTTCAAAACAGAACACTCCTAAGGATAGTTTAGGCATGAGGACCTTCTACCTGACACTTCCTGAAAGCGGGCTAAGCCGGCTTTCCTACTAGATGGACTGTCTAGCAGCTTACACAGAGAAGATATAAGAGAGAGAAGAGAGAGTTGTGTGTTGAGGTGTGTTTTGAAATGAAATACAGCAGGCCTATTTATAGATTATAGAAAGTTACTATGCTGCACTATGCTATACTATTCCAACAACCCCTTGGGCCCCACCAGCCGTAACCGCCATTTGCACAGTAACCGCCATTTGCCCATTAACCACTATTTGCACAGTAACCATTATTTGCACAGTATCACTATTTGCACAGTACCTGCATAGTAACCATGCATAGTAATCTTGCATAGTAACTGTGCATAGTAATCTTGCATAGTAACCGCGCATAGTAACCGTGCATAGTAATCTTGCATAGTATTACTATTTTTTTGGCTTCTCTCTTCTGTTTACTCTTGAAATATTATGTCTGTCTTTGATCGTCAATAGGCTTTGGCAATTCTTTCTATGAATTAGTGTGTTGATCCTTCTCGTATGTGCTGACACTTAGTGCACTGGTCTGGTTCACAAGTGGCTAGCACTGATCTTGATCTTCACACCTTCGTTTCATTCCAATTGATTAGTCTGCAGCAATATCTTTAAATAATAAATACATGGAATCTTCTGGCCCTTCAATTTAATTATCTGTACATCTTATTCTATCACTCAGGCTTGATCATGTTAATGAACTACTTTCAGCGACTTGATTCTTGTCGGTGCCTGTTAATGTTATTTATCTTTTATCATAGTTGAGTATATATGTCCTCTATTACATATTACATTACATTATGCTTTACAGAGATTTTAAGAAAAACGTAGTAAAGTGATACTTACTATAACGGGACACGATCCAGATTCACTGAATAATGTTTTCGAATGATTTTTTCGACGATCGAACCGTATGAATGTTATTAAACACTCATGTTAGTGTTGAGATAAAATAATCAAAAAATTAAAAGGTCGGGTTTACGAGATTTTAACAAAAACGTAGTAAAAGTGCTACTTCCTATAACGGGGCACGATCCAGATTCAGTGAATAATTTTTTTGAATGATTTTTCAACGATCGAACCGTACGAATATTAATAAAAACTCATTTTAGTGTTGGGAAAAAATAATCAAAAAATAAAAAGGTCGGGTTGTACGAGATTTTAACAAAAACGTGGTAAAAGTTCTGCTTCTTGTAACAGGGCATGATCCAGATTCATTGAATAATTTTTAAATGATTTTTATGATGATCGAACCGTACGAATGTTAGTAAACACTCATTTTAGTGTTGTAAAAAAATAATCGAAAAATAAAAAGGTCGGGTTGTGCGTGATTTTAACAAAAGCGTAGAAAAAGTGCTACTTCCTATAACGGGGCACGATCCAGATTCACCGAATAATTTTTTTGAATAATTTTTTCGATGATCGAACCATACGAATGTTAGTAAACACTCATTTTAGGGTTGGAAAAATAATTGAAAAATAAAAAGGTCTGGTTGTACGAGCTTTTAAAATAAACGTAGTAAAAGTGCTACTTCCTATAACGGGGCACGATCCAGATTCACTGAATAACTTTTTTGAATGATTTTTTCAACGATCGAACCGTACGAATGTTAGTAAACACTCATTTTAGTGTTGGAAAAAATAATCAAAAAATTAAAAGGTCGGGTTGTATGAGATATTAACAAAAACGTAGTAAAGTGATACTTCCTATAACGGGGCACGATCCAGATTCATTGAATAATGTTTTCGAATGATTTTTTCGACGATCGAACCGTACGAATGTTAGTAAACACTCATGTCAGTGTTGGGAAAAAATAATCAAAAAATTAAAAGGTCGGGTTATACGAGATTTTAACGAAAACGTAGTAAAAGTGCTACTTCCTATAACGGGGCACGATCCAGATTCAGTGAATAATTTTTTTTTGAATGATTTTTCAACGATCGAATCGTACGAATGTTAATAAAATCTCATTTCAGTGTTGGGAAAAAATAATAAAAAAATAAAAAGGTCGGGATGTACGAGATTTTAACAAAAACGTAGTAAAAGTGGTGCTTCCTTTAATGGGGCACGATCCAGATTCATTGATTAATTTTTTGAATGATTTTTTTGACGATCAAAATGTACGAATGTTAGTCAACACTCATTTTAGTGTTGGGAAAAAATAATCAAAATATAAAAAGGTCAGGTTGTACGAGATTTTAATAAAAACGTAGTAAAAGTGTTGCTTCCCATAACGGGACACGATCCAGATTCACTGAATAATTTTTTTGAATGATTTTTTTGACGATCGAACCGTAGAAAGCTTAGTAAACACTCATTTTAGTGTTGGGAAAAAATAATCAAAAAATAAAAAGGTCGGGTTGTACGAGATTTTAACAAAAAAGTAGTAAAAATGATACTTCCTATAACGGGGCACGATCCAGATTCACTGAATAATGTTTTCAAATGATTTTTTCGGCGATCGAACCATACGAACATGTTAGTGTTGGGAAAAAATAATCAAAAAACAAAAAGGTCAGGCTGTACGAGATTTTAATAAAAACGTAGTAAAAGTGCTACTTCCTATAACGGGGCACGATCCAAATTCACTGAATAATTTTTTTGAATGATTTTTCGATGATCGAACCATACGAATGTTAATAAACACTCATTAAAGTGTTGGGAAAAAAATAATAAAAAAATAAAAAGGCCGGGTTTTACGAGATTTTAACAAAATTGTAGTAAAAGTGCTGCTTCCTGTAACGGGGCACGATCCAGATTCACTGAATAATTTTTGAATATTTTTTCGACGATCGAACCATACGAATGTTAGTAAAACTCATTTTAGTGTTGGGAAAAAATAATCGAAAAATAAAAAATTTGGGTTGTACGAGATTTTAACAAAAATGTAGTAAAAGTGCTTCTTCCTATAACAGGGCACGATCCAGATTCTCTGAATAATTGGTTTGAATGATTTTTTCGACGATCGAACCGTACGAATGTTAGTAAACACTCATTTTTGTTTTGCGAAAAAATAATCAAAAAACAAAAAGGTCGGGTTGTACGAGATTTTAGAAAAAACGTAGTAAAAGTGCTGCTTCCTATAACGGGCACGATCCAGATTCACTCTATAATTTTTTTGGATTATTTCTTCGACGATCGAACCGTACGAATATTAATAAACACTCATTAGAGTGTTGGGAAAAGATAATCGAAAAATAAAAAGGTTGTGTTGTACGAGATTTTAACAAAAACATAGTAAAACACGCAAAATGTTCTTTAACGATATAAAAGTGTAAAACATTACACAACGGTTTTTATGAAAAACTGTTGTTGTGTTTCACTATCACACAACATATTTTTTATTAGAAAACTATTTTCTGAATATTTTATAATTTTCCACGAAATCCAATTCAAAATTTTCATTATTTTGCTTATGCTTCTTGTAAATCCTGATCTTATAAAGGATTTAGCACTTTTTATAGGATATATGCGTTAGACAGTAATCTGTAGAGTTCAGTCAAGAACAACAGTGCATCAAGGACTACATATCAGGAACTGAGATTAAATCCTGATAAGCCAAGACAAATAATGATGGATGTCAAATCCTGATGCAAGGTGGAATCCTGATATCAGTCGTGTTACTGATGATGTCATTATTGATGATACAGAAACTGGCAAGTGCTATAAAACAGCATCGTTGTTTTGAAGAACAAGCAAGAAGATTTTATGAACGAAAGAATTTTCTATTGATGGAAACTATCAACTGGACAGCAGAACATTGTCATGTATAGATCATTACTTTCTGTTATTAGTTGATAGGTAGCATTATAAATACTCTCTATATATCATTGTAAAAGAGTGGATTTTTTGAGTACATATCGTGTGAAGCTCTGTATAAGGTTTGTATTCGAGAGTTGGAAACAAACAGAGAGAGATTTGTATTGTCAGCAGCTGCTAAAGGTATTGTACACCTTTGGTAGAGTTTGTATTTGATTTATTTAATACAAACAAAGTTTGATTCATTCGTTTGTTCTTGTTCATCTAATCAAGCAAAAATCAGACACGATTATATAACTTGTATTCAACCCCCCCCCCTCTACAAGTTATTCGAGTTAACAATTGGTATCAGAGCAGGTTGATTTCGAATAATCAAAAATATCTGGAATCATGTCTGGTTACAAGGATGGTAATACTAAGATCCCTATGCTCAAGTGAAACGAATATACTCTATGGGAAGTGAAGATGTTGCATCACCTGGAAGCAACAGATCCTGATTATCTTGACAGAATCAGAGATTGGCCTTTTGTTTCAACAAGACTTTTTCCTCAAGCGACTGTCGAAGGAAAAGTTGTTCCAGAACATACAGCAGAGAAGCCTAAATCTGAATGGACAGATAAGGAAAAAGAGAACGTTCTTAAGGATGCTAAAGTGAGAAACATACTATTCAACAATCTTGATTCTGTTCTCACTAACTATGTTCTCTCTTGTAAAACTGCTAAGGAGATATGGGACAATCTAAAGGTTCACTGTGAAGGAACAAAACATGTCAAGAAGAATATGAGGACACTTCTCATACAACAGTATGAGTACTTTGAATCCAAGTCTGGTGAGTCACTTACTGACACCTTCGATAGGTTTACTAAACTCATCAATGAGATGGCCATGCATGGTAAATATTATGACTTGGAGGATATGAATACTAAGTTCATGAAAGCTCTTCCTGATTTCTACAATGAGAAGATATCTGCAATTGAGGAAGCTAATGATCTGCATGAAATATCATTAGAAGCAGTCTATGGAAAATTGAGAGCTTATGAACTTGACAGGCAGTAGAAAAAGAGCAGGAGTGAAGGAAAGATGAAAACTGTTACACTCACTACTCAATCTGAATCAAAGAAGCTTATAGAAGAAAAGTCTGAATCTACTGAAAGAGACTTGAGGAAGAAGAAGAACAAAGAAAGTTCTGAGTCAGAGACTGCAGATAAAGACTCTGAAGATAATGATTCTGAATCAGAGATGCAAGAACTCTTTGCTATGTTTGCTAAAGCTTTCAAGAAAGGAAGATTCAACAGGAGAAGATTTAGCAAAGGATCTTTTCAGAAGAAAGAGGAGAAGAAGAGTGACAATGGCAAGAGTACAATTATCAAGCTTGATAAGGCCAAGATCAAGTACTTTAACTGCAGTGAGCTTGGACACTTTGCTAGTGAGTGCAAGAAGCCTAGGAATTCAGGGAAGGGTAATGCACTCATGGTCACACAGAAGGATTGGGCAGACTCCAGTGATTCTGAAGATGAATTGGATTATGACAACATTGCATTGATGGCAAGTGCTTCAGACAAGCCTGGATCTCCAAAGAAAACTTCTTCATCTTCTGTTAAGGTATCACTTCACTCTCTTGATTCATTTGATAGCTTAGATTCTGATGATATTAGATCTATTCATGTTGAGTTTAAGAATCTTATGACTAATTTCAAAATTCTTGCTAGTGGAAAAGATGAACTTAAGGCAAAGAATGATGAATTAGTTAGTAGAAATAATTTTCTTGAATCTGAGTTAATTCAAATGGAAGAATATAGGTTAAGTTCTGAGAAAGCTAAGCATGATTATGGTGTTATCCTTGAGGCTTATGACTAAGTCGGAAAAGAACTAGAGGAAGAGAGAGATATGATGAAAACCATTAACACTTCTGGTAAAAAGATTCAAGAAATCATTGACAATCAAATTCTTGGTAAAGTCTATGGCTTAGGTTTTGGAAAGAATAAAAGTGAAAATTCTGTAGCTATTATCTTGGATGATAGGAAAGAAGAAACTAGCATATCCAAATCTGAAGGTAAGAAGATAGTTTTTGAACTTAAACATGTTAAATTTGTTGATTCTAAAGGTACCCCAGTTGTGCACAAAAGAATTAACAATAGCAATTCAGATGAGAGAGTGTTAGAAAAACCTAAGAATGTCAACATAGGCTTTCTGTCTAAGTCTCAGTTGAAACAGAGACTAGAAGGTATTTTAGAGTCTAGCAAGATGAGAAGAAATAGGAATGGAAAAGAAGGTATTAATAAAGAGAATAATTACAAGAATGTACCTGATGCACCTAGGAAGAAATGTTATAAATGTGGAAATCATAATCATTTGGCCCTAGACTGCAATGAAAAACCTTCTTGGAAAACTGAGTCTGGATTCCCCAAGACTCAGAGAATTCAATACCAACCACAAGAACCCTGTTATCATTGTGGCAGTTTACTTCATTCCATTTATATTTGTAGAGAATATCATGAACTATATTATGACTGTTATTCTCTGAAATCTGAAACTCCTAGTCACAAACAGTTTGTGAAATCAGAGTCTAAGGTTGACTCTGCAACAGGAAAATCAAAAGCAAAATCTTCAAAGCCTGTTGGTTCAAAAGTTAGTAAGAAAGGATCCAATCAAAGTTGGGTCCTAAAAAATTCTAACTAGCTACTTTTTGTTTGCAGGGCACTGGAAAGAAGCATTCAATTATCTTGGACAGTGGATGCTCTGGACATATGACTGGAAAGAAGTCCCTACTTACAAAGTTTGAGAGGAAAGCTGGCCCAGTAATATCCTTTGGAGATGACAACAAAGGAGAAACTCTGGGATATGGCTCAATTATTTTGGGGAATGTTATCATAGAAAACGTAGCACTGGTTGAAGGCTTGAAACACACACTTTTAAGCATAAGTCAACTGGGTGATAAAGGTTACCAATCAATCTTTGACAGTGAAGGATGCAAAATCTTGAATATGAAGAATGGAGACATTGTTCTGACTGGTCAGAGACATGGTAACATATAAGAAGCCAGCTTGAGTGACACATTTAAAGGAACTGTCAGATGTCTTTACAGCAAAGCAACAAATGATGAAAGCTGGAACTGGCACAAGAAGCTCTTACATCTCAATTTGAAGAAGCTTAATCAACTTGTTAAGCACCATCTGGTAAGAGGCCTATCACAGGCAAATTATGTGCAAGATGGACTTTGTGATGCTTGTCAGCTTGGAAAACAAAGAAGAACCACTTTCAAGAGCAAGACAGAAAATTCAATTACTGAACCATTTCACATGCTGCATCTTGATTTATTTTGTCCAGTAAACATTATGTCTATCAGCAAGAAAAGATATGCTCTAGTTATAGTGGATGATTACACAAGGTTCACATGGGAATTCTTTCTACACAATAAGGATGAAGCTCCTCAGCAAATCATTGAACTTGTCAAGAATATTCAAAATAGGTTTGAGTACAAGGTCAAAGTGCTCAGGAGTGACAATGTTACAGAATTTAAGAATTCTACAATGGAGGAGTATTGTGCAGACAATGGAATTACTCAACAGTTTTCTGCACCTGGAACACCTCAGCAGAATGGTGTAGTAGAAAAAAATAACAGAACTCTCATAGAGGCAGCAAAAACCATGCTTGTAGATGCAAAGCTTCCAACCTATTTCTGGGCAAAAGCTATCAACACTGCATGTTTCACTCAAAACTGTACCTTGGTAAATTCTCATGGTAAGACTCCTTATGAGATGATCAAAGGAAAGAAACCAAGTGTGAAATACTTTCACATCTTTGGATGCAAATGCTATGTCCTAAAAGTTCATCCAGAACAACTTGGAAAATTTGAAGCCAAATCAGATGAAGCAATCTTTCTAGGATATTCAGCATCAAAGGCCTTCAAAGTATACAGTCTCAAAACTCACATTGTTATGGAATCAATTCATGTTGCATTTGATGATAAGAAGTTTGGAATTTTGCAAACTGATGAAAGCCATGACAATTTGGAATTTGAAAATCTTAAGTATTCTGAGATTTTCTCTAGTGATGATGAAGGTTCTCCAGAGGAGATCTCTATTGCTTCTCAAAGGAATGCTACTGTTGAGGGGGAGCAATTCAGTGAAGGAGAACACAATACTGGTCAGGATCAGACTAGTCTTTCAGAGTCTACTTCATCAGGAACTGATCCTTCAGAGTCTAATGAAGGAAGATCAGAAACTAGCAGCAGTATTGAATCCACTGATTCTACTGATCAAGGGGGAGCTTTTGAAGGCAGAGAAAGTTCTTCTACAAGGGATACCACTAACTTAGGGGGAGAGTCTAGCAGAAGCAATCTTCCACCTGTTAGAAAATGGATAAGGGATCATACTGAAGATTTGATTATTAGTGATCCAAATAGTGGTGTTCGAACTAGAAGATCAATTCAAAATGAATGCTTGTACATTTGTTTTCTCTCAAAGAATGAACCTAAGAAGGTTGAAGAAGCCTTACAGGATCTTGATTGGGTAATAGCAATGCAAGAAGAATTGAATGAGTTTGAGAGGAACAATGTTTGGAAACTGGTACCAAGACCTAAAGATAGATCTATTGTTGGTGCTAAATGGGTTTTCAAAAACAAGATAGATGAATCTGGTATGATTGTAAGAAACAAAGCAAGACTGGTGGCCAAGGTGTATTCTCAGGAAGAAGGAATTGACTATGATGAAACCTTTGCACCTTTAGCAAGATTGGAAGAAATCAGAATGTTTCTTGCATTTGCTGCTCATTCAAAATTCAAGGTATACCAGATGGATGTAAAGAGTGCTTTTCCTAATGGCAAGCTTGATGAGGAAGTGTATGTGGAGCAACCACCTGGTTTTGTTGATCCAAAGTTTCCAAATCATGTCTACAAACTTGACAAGGCATTCTATGGACTAAAGCAGTCACCAAGAGCATGGTATGAGACTTTGCCTAAATTTCTTCTTGAAAATGGCTTCACAAGAGGTATAATTGACAAAACTCTATTCTTTAGAAAGATAAAAGGTGATTTGCTTTTAGTTCAAGTTTATGTTGATGATATTATATTTGGTTCTACTAATGAAAAGTTATGTGCTAAGTTTAGCAAGCTTATGCAGTCTAAGTATCAGATGAGCATGATGGGTGAACTAAATTACTTTTTAGGCTTGCAGGTCAAATAGACTGAGACTGGTATTTTCATTAATCAGTCAAAGTATATCAAAGATCTTTTAAAAAGGTTTGACTTTCAAGATTGTGCAGTTGCAAAGACACCCATGGCAACAGCCACTAAGCTAGACTCTGATCCTAAGGGAAAGAGTGTTGATAAAACTAGCTATAGAGGCATGATAGGTTCACTGTTATATCTAACTGCAAGTAGACCAGATATAATGTTCTCTACCTATTTATGTGCTAGATTCCAAAGTGATTCTAAGGAATATCATTTAATTGATGTGAAGAGAATTTTTAGATATCTCAAAGGAACTCCAAATCTTGGTTTGTGGTATCCAAGAGAATCTGATTTCTCCCTAATTGGCTATTCAGACTCTGATTATGCAGGGTGTAAAATAGACAGGAAAAGCACTACAGGTACATGTCAATTCCTGGGAAATAGATTGATTTCTTGGGCAAGCAAGAAGCAGCAATCAATTTCAACCTCAACTGCAGAAGCTGAATACATTGCAGCAGGTAGTTGTTGTGCTTAACTCATTTGGATAAGAAATCAGTTGATGGATTATGGTATGATACTTAGTAATATTCCTATGTTTTGTGATAATACTAGTGCTATCAAAATTGCAGAAAATCCAGTTCAACATTCAAGGACTAAGCACATTGATGTCAGGTATCATTTTATTAGAGAAGATATTGAAAATGGTATTGTGAAACTTCATTTTGTTCCTACTGATAAACAGCTTGCAGATATTCTAACTAAACCACTTGATGAGGCTACATTCATTAGATTGGTTTGTGAGTTAGGAATGTTAAATTTTTAGATCTTTAACATCTGCAAAAGAAGCAAGGTATGTTGTTTCAGCTTATATACTTGATATTTTTGTCAGGATCTATACTTGATTGTTAAATGCTTAAGCTGTAACATTTTATCTTGATAAATTTCAGTATGATAGACTTGTTAATAAAAATCAGGATCAGGATTGCTATCAAGATACTGACGTCATCAGTATTGATATCAGGATTGTATCGTCAGGATCAGTATTGTGAAATTTGTGTGTCTTACTGTTTCAAATTCTGAAGTTCATGTTATTCAGTGGTTCAATTCTGAGTTTTGTTATGTCTATGATAGCATGTTTTACCACATGCATACTGATAATTTATGTCATTATTCAGATCAGTCAATAAACAACAATAGACAAGTAGATAATAAGAAAACTTGTATTTTCATTAATCAAAGGCATTACATACATGGAAATGAAATACAATTCTTCTTTTTGTCTAACTACTACTGATAATTCTATTCTTGTCTAAAGTTTTTGCTGCTTCAATCCTCAATGATCGACTTCAGGACAAGGAGCATCTCAAGATTGGATTCCTTGTCTGGGCGACTTGAATGAGAGCAGCTGACTCATCTTCATGCTTATTGAAGAAAATGAATAGCATCTCCATCAAGATCAACCTCAGACTCTTTGCCAAATTCTTCATCCTCAAGGTGTGAAGAGATTAGAGGAGGATTGTATCCGACTGGTAGATGTTTTAGAGGAGATTCTTGAAAATCATCTGGGTTAAGACCAACCATATTTGACTCGATGAGAAAAGTCATCTCTTCTAAGAGATAGTTCACTTGCTCCTGATCATTAAGAGTAAAGAACTTCTCAGTGGTAATGAACCAAAAGCTAGGGTTCATATGAAGATTTGGGTTTAAAGCTATGATGAAAAGAGAAAAGAATGAAAAGGTTTTGGAGAATGGCATAAGACATTAGTTTCTTTTATAGAAAGACGTGGAAAGCTGAACAGTAGTTTGGGGGATATCAATGCAGTCAGTCATAATTATGTGTGACTGTATATCTTGTATTTTCAAGAAATGTTGAACGAATCTAACCAATTGATTTTGTTTAGATTTTATTTATTTCTTTTACAGGTAAAAGAAAATGCCACGTGGAAACTCCAATTAGTCTCTGGAATCAGGATGATATTGATCAGGAACTCAAATGTGATTGCATCAGGATTGGTGATTAATTTTGTTTAGAAGTCACATTTAAATTTGTGATTATCTTGGTGAGAAGATCACATTAGGAAAAGGAGGATGAACAGTACTGATGTTTTATTTTGATAATACCCTGATTTAAGTTATTGAAATTAAATTTTGGATTTTATTTTCCAAAAATAGTGGGTAATTACATCTTTTCAGGGGCCGACACCTGTCAACCTACGTTTCAACGTGGGTTAGTGGGTCTGAAGAATTTTTGAATTATACTTATTTTGAAACTCTAATCGTGTAATTGCTTTCTCTAATTTCATTTTCTAAAGCAAAAAACACTCTTGAGTTTTCAAAATCACTAATCAATTTCAAAGATTTCTTAAGTTCTTTTCAGATCAAAATGGCAGATCAAAGGAGACTACCCAAATCAGTAGCTTTCAAGTTTAGTGACTTTGATTTTATGATGAACAACCATGTTGCAGCTATCACCAACAAGGAAGGGGTGTCAACTGATTTTCACCCAATTATGGACTTTATGGCGAAAGGACCGTTAAGTTATGCCTTGACAGCATCTCCACAAATTAATCAAGTAGATGTTTCACAAGCTTGGGAGAATGCTGAGGTAATTGATTCTACTCAGAGTCAATCAGGTAAGATTGTTCTACACTTCAGACAAGACTCATTTGATATTACTGAATCTGTTGTTAATTCAGTACTTCACTTACCTGTTAGTACGAATTTTGAGAATGTACCATCTGATGATGATGTTAGAACTATGTTATCTGAATTAGGTTATAATGGACCTCTAGATAACATGAGCCAGTTAAATAGATCCTTTCTTAGGGAAGAATGGTCTTTCTTCTTTGATCAACTTGCTAAATGTTTTACTGGTAAATGTAGTTCTTTTCAACAAATTACTTCTGTTACATCTTACATTGCATATGGCTTGCTTTATAATAGAGTAATTAATTTTGGTCACATTATCTTAAGTTAGATGTGTATTAAACTTGGGTCAAAAGATCATGACAGGAATATGGTTTATTATCATAGATTCATACAACTGTTTATTAACCATTTCATTCCTGATGTTGAAGCTAGATTTGGAAGAGAATATTGTGTTTCTTCTTATGTACAGCAAAAAAGAATTTTCTCTAACATTACAAAGAAGGACAGTGAAAAGAATCTAGATGAAATACCTGCATTACACTATCCAAATCATGTTCAGGTACTTCTAAGAACTCATCTTCCTACTATCTATAATTCTTTTTTCTTTGGTGGTGAAATGACTCAGGAATCTCAATTGGAGGAGAACCCCCCTGTGTGTCCACCCAAGTAGCTAAAAACATTACAGTCTCTTAAACAATTCTAGAACCAAATTTTGATCCACAGCCTATTGTTTCACAGAAGCCAACCTCTGGTGTTTCTCAAAAGACATCAGTTGTAAAGAAGAGGAAATTTGTTGTTTATAGTAGTAGTTCTAGTAAAGATGATGATAATTTATCTCTTGATGAGAGAGCAGAATTGAAGGCTGCAATTCAACTTTCTAAGCTAGGATAAAGAGATAGAACACATAGTCACAGCAAGGCTACAGTCTCCCAAAAGGTTGTAGTTCTTAAAAAGGGAAAACAGTTACTGGATACTGTCTATTAAAAGACAGTGTCTATTGAAAAAGGATCTTATCCCAAGATCACATCTGTGTCTACACCTCTTGAGTCTTCTCAAGATAAATCTGTTGCTCACTATAATAGGAGAACAAGGATAAAGATTCATTTATCACTTACACACACAGTGTCTAGTCCAACTAACATTATGCAGGTCTCTATAAATAAGGGTATATTCACGTCAGTATTCGACAATAGAGATCTGGATCTTGATTCTTCATGGGAAACAACATTGACATACAGATTGGCTATGGAACTTATTTCTCTAAAGTGAAGCTTTCCAGGCCTGTTCTAGATTTTCTGATTGAAAGAGTTCCCAAACCTTCATTTCCTGGAGAATATGGACTGTTACATCAAAGACTTGATTTAATGAAGATATACTTCTATGTATCAGTCAGAAAGGAATTGCACAAGAAATTTGTACTACCTAAGCATGTTGCACTTCAATCACTTTATGCATATTTATTTGACAAGGATGTCATTGTTGAAGATGCTTCAGCTCAAGGTGAACAAACGGAGGTAGTTGATAGAGGGAAGCAGTCAACAGAAGATACTATTGCACCAGTGGTGAATAGTAGGATAGATCAGATCACTATCACTGCAACACAAGAACCATCTAGTCAGAGGTTGGATGACTCAGGAACTGTGATTGATGATGCTGGAAGGTCTTTTGTGATGACTAGAATTGCAAGTGAGAAACCCTATGATATGGGAGGAATGACTTTGATTGATTTTTCTGAAAATCAAACAAATATTGTTCTTTAGAGTCTATCCACCTTGAGGGTGTGTCTCAGCAACCAACACTTAAAGACGATGATATACTAGCTATGGTGTCTAATGAAGTATTACTAAAGACATCAGAGTCTAGTGTAGATCCTGAAAGTGGTATACTGGAGCCTGTAGTCTCTGGAAAGAAAGTAGATGTTTGTAAGGGTTCAGAGACTATAGCAGCTCACTCCTTGGAGAAAACCTCAAGCCCCATGCCATATGAGGAACCCTCTCTCCATGTGAGTTCAAGTATAAAAACTTCTTCTAACCCCTATTTTTCGGTAGGCCGTGAGAGCTCTTATCCAAATTTGAGTGATATACTTGAAAAGATGGACATAGATCCACACATAGAGAGGCTGGCTCCTGACCAGGCAAAAGGAGAGGTAGAAAGACTATTGACTTTAAATAGTCAAAGTGAGAATGAGGGTATGGATGATCAACACCATATTGAGGGAGAGAAAATTAGAAAACCACCATCGTTTGATTTCTGGGATCAGGTTTTTCCTGAATCATTGTATGAAAATCTTGGTATGGATGCTGGTAATTATTCTTTTATCAAGATGTATGACAAGAATGACTTAGCACATTACAATGAAAAGACAAAAGTTAAAGCTTAGAAACAGAAAGAAAGGCTTGCAGGAATCATCTACAGAAGAGGTGAAAGGCTAAGACAAACTTTTACTCAGCCAGTACCAGAAGAAATTCCTAATGATCCAAGTATTCCTTTGTATGTACTTCCAATATCAGCTAGAATTGAGACATTAACAGTATCTGATCACTCAAAGGAGGAGTTAGGATTTGTAGATGTTAGTACACAGAATACTGGTGAAGGACAGGATGATCATACTTCAGCTCCAGATCAGAAAGATGAAGATATTTGTACTTCTACTCAAGTATTATTACTTGAATATCATTCTATACAGGCAACTTCTTCTACAAGGATTGAAGATAAGGTTATTTCTGCATCTAAGTCTGAAGATACAACAAGCACTTCCAACATTGAAGTCAATTTTGAAATTCTACAGGACATTCAGAAATCTCAAAGTGATATTCAATCGAGACTTCAGATTCTTGAAGATAACCAAGTCACTATTATGGACAATCAAGCAGTTCTGATGAATCTCATTTGTTCTGTTACTGAATATCTTGGAATTAATGTTGCTGATGTCAAAAAGGGGGAGATAAAGACAATTCAGAGACAACAACAATAGACTGGGGGAGAAAAACAGACTGGAAGAAGAACTAAGGGTGACAGAAGTGGTAAATTTCATCATGGAAGTGGTAAAGGAAGTGGAAGCATCAAATAGTTGAATTCTTTCTTCTAAGTACTGAATACTATGTTTACATCTGAAGAAGGAGGTACTTAACTTCATAATCTTAAATTCATAAATTCTATTCTGGTTGTATTGTTATATGTTTTGACATCTACAACTTAGATTTATGCTTCAGATTCTAAAGCATAAATAGGGGGAGATTGTTAAGAATAATTCATAAGTTGTGATGTTGAGAATAGAATTTTGCTTATGCTTCTTGTAAATCCTGATCTTATAAAGGATTTAGCACTTTTTATAGGATATATGCGTTAGATAGTAATCTGTAGAGTTTAATCAGGAACAGCAGTGCATCAAGGACTACATGTCAGGAACTGAGATTAAATCCTGATACGCCAAGACAAATACTGATGGATGTCCAATCCTGATGCAAGGTGGAATCCTGATATCATTCGTGTTACTGATGATGTCATTATGGATGCTACAGAAACTGGCAAGTGCTATAAAACAGGATCGTTGTTTTGAAGAACAAGTAAGAAGATTTTTTGAAGGAAAGAATTTTCTATTGATGGAAACTATCAACTGGACGGCAGAACATTGTCATGTATAGATCATTACTTTTTGTTATTAGTTGATAGGTAGCATTATAAATACTCTCTCTATATCATTGTAAAAGAGTGGATTTTTTGAGGGCATATCATGTGAAGCTCTGTATAAGGTTTGTATTCGAGAGTTCGAAACAAACAGAGAGAGAGATTTATATTGTCAGCAGCTGCTAAAGGTATTGTACACCTTTGGTAGAATTTGTATTTGATTTATTTAATACAAACAAAGTTTGATTCATTCGTTTGTTCTTGTTCATCTAATCAAGCAAAAATCAGACACGATTATATAACTTGTATTCAACCCCCCCTTCTACAAGTTATCCGAGTTAACATTTCCCACCAAATTCAATTCAAATTATTTCATTATTTTCCACCAAATATTTCATTATTTCCCACCCAATTCAATTCAAAATTTTCAGTAGTTCAGATAACCGTTTCATAAAATCATTGTCTGTAAGCTTTCAATTTCACAACGGTATGTAAGACTCGTTGTTTGAGTTTAATCACACAATGGTTATGATAAACACTTGTCTAAATTACACAACGTAAAGACCAAAACCATTGTCTCAGGCAACTATAAGTTAATGTATTAACAATGATTTTGGAGTGTTGTCTTAAAGCCTGTAAGACAAGAGTGCAATTTAAGAACCGTTGTCTGACTAAATTGAAGGACTCCACATAGACAACATTTTGCAAAAAGGTGGATAACAGTTGACTGTACAGCGTCTCACACAACAGTTTTTTGTGGGAAGTCAATCCACCGTTGTGTGAAATTTTGGGACAACGGTTTTTTTCGTCACTACACCGTATATGGTCTTTGGCAACACCCAAAATAAGTATTAAAAATGCTGAAAAATGTTGCCATAAGATTTAAGGCAACACTTTGGTCAATTTTGAAGGTGTTGGGAATTTGCATGTGGGCTTAGAGGTTATGCCAACACATTTTGTCAAAACTATGGCAACATCAACATCATGTTTTCTTAGGCACTTATGCCAACATTTCATGCAAAATAGCAACACTATTTCCGGTGTTGGCATAAAGTCTATGGCAACACTGTCTACTCAACACCAATACCTTTGCGATGTTACCATATAGCCTATTCCAACATTTTTGCCCCTCTACAGCAACATCAGTTGATTTAACAGTTCACATTTTTTCCAACATCCTAACATGTTATAGTAACACTTTTTAGTTAACATTTTTCAAGTTTTAGCAACATTTTTATAGGCTATGGCAACATTTTAGTAAAAAAATTTTAACAGCATGCTTCCTAAAATATATATAAATTAACTTCCAAACTGATCAACATATATAAATTATCCAAACAAACTGTTGGCAATAATCAAACCAACGATTACATAAACAAATCAAAGTCAAACATAGTTAACAAGTTAATTAGAAAGCAAAAGATTTTGTCAAACATCGTTAACAAGACAGAATTAAGATCTAAGTTCATAATTTCCAGCTGCACCTAAGTTCGTAATATCTCAAAAGATTTCATAACTACTAGCTAGACATAAACATCAAGAAGCTGTGTCGGCTTCACTTGCATCACCGTTTTTAGGTGGCTCCATAGTACTTAACTCGTCAATATCAACCTTCAGCAGCTCCGGACACTTCTCTGCCAGTTTGGACATCACCATCTTAACATTTTCTCGAACCTTCTTCTCCACTTTTTCATCCATCTCCTGCACAATTTGATCCCGAATCTTTTCAATCAAACTTGCCAATTGCTGATCTGAGATAGTTGAAGTGCTTATCTTTTCAGTTGTAGCTCGTGTTGCCAATTTTCCCTTTGCTTCCTTTTTCCAGATAAGTCTCCCTACTAAATAAGATCGGCTGTGTTCTTTGCCACCATAAACAAGCTTATTAGCATCCTCCACATTTCCCTCATCAAGAACTTTCTGAACATCTTCTTGTAAAAAGAAAAGTTAATTACAATAAATAATAATGCATAAACAAAGCAGAAAAGAACTTTAATTACTAAAACAAAACTTACAATCTTCTTTGTAACCACATCAGTAGGTAACATATACTCTCTTGTTTCCTCTCTTTTGCTTGTTTTAATGTAAATATAAACATCTGATATTGGTACCGGTGGTTCATCAGGTTTAGCAAGCTGCTCCCTCTCAATCACCTTGCATAAAGTAGTAATAGAGTTTTAAACACTACCCTAAAATCAAACTCAACATTTGAGCGGTTATTTAGATGTTCAGTACTGATTTTCCTTAAATAAACATGTCAATAGAAAAAGAACAGAGTACAATAGAAAACGAAATGAACGAAAAATGTATAAAATGCAAAAAATGCAGGGGACAGCAGTTCGGTCCAAACCGCCAAAAGAAAAAGTACGCATTTTAAACCTCTATAATATTGTGAGTTTATATAAAATGTTCACTTACCATTTTACGGCAGATTTGGGCGAAACTATTAGGCCAAGCAGTATGCGTTTCTGTTATCTTGCTTCGAGCTACAACATTTTTTCTGACTCTCTCCTACAAAGGACAAACTATAGCAAATGCGTAAACTGGGTGATTGATGCATTGATAGATTTGTGTTAGTCACACAGACATGCCTGTACTCATATATTAACAAGCCTAAGTATGTGTAATGCTATGCATTACCTACATGACCTCTTAACTGAGGGAACCTCTAGTTGTAGAGTTTCTATTTGTTTTGTACTTGTAATATGCATCAAATCCTAGTTGTGTAACTATAC
Organism: Saposhnikovia divaricata; assembly: GCA_036435485.1. Classification (NCBI taxonomy): domain Eukaryota; kingdom Viridiplantae; phylum Streptophyta; class Magnoliopsida; order Apiales; family Apiaceae; genus Saposhnikovia; species Saposhnikovia divaricata. Next base: position 126,119,096 of record CM071594.1, on the reverse strand, counting down.
TTATAAAGTCAAGAATAATGCTTGAAAGAAGTTCCAAGGTTCATGCCTCAAGCAAGGAGATAAAGACTGTCAAATAATCACAGTTGGGATTTGAAAAAATGAAGAATTTGCCTAAGTACCAATTCGAGAGGTACATTTGTCTATTCGAGAAGTCTAGCATTCGAAAAGTCAGGGATTCGATATCTCAAAAGACACTGTTCGACATCTCTGAAGGTCAACTAGTCAAAGCCTTATTCGAGAACTCAGAGATTCGACATGTCTAAATACTCTATTCGAGAACTCATGGAGTCAACAAGTCAAATCATCATTCGAGTTCTCTAAGAGTCAACAAGGCAATGCTCTATTCGATATCTCAAGGACTAAAGAAGCTATTCGATATCTCAGGGATTCGATAAGTAAAATGCTCTATTCGATATCTCAAGGATTCCTGAAGAAAAGACTTATTCGAGAAGTCATTCGATATGTCAGTTTAACAGTATTCGAGAACTCACGTTATCGATCAAGCCAATTCTAGTTCTCGAATCACCAACAGAGTTACTTCTCGAATACAGTCTTGGAGACAAAATACTGAAGAATTGTACAAGTCAGAGACCTGCAACAAGCTAAAGAACTTTGGGGACCACAATCTGTAATGTACTTTGGAAAAGCCTACAAAGAAGCTTGGAGAGATGTACAAGAGGAAAATAGCTAAAGATGTGGATCTGAACAGAGCTTTGCAAAGTTAAACCTGTAGCCGTTTGGATGCTTACTCAAAAAGGATAGACGAACTAGAAAGTAAAGTTGTTTAGCTACCTTATTTGTAGTAAGTAGGTTGTATTCATGCTCTATAAGGATACAGCCTCACTTCCTTAGAAGTTAAGTTTTTCATACACGAAAAAGAAAACATCTCTCTGAGAAAAACGAAGCTGAGAATACTAACATTTGTATTCACAAATTGTAGCAAAATCTTTATCTAATAATATATTAAATTAAAGTGATATTGTGTCTTGTGTTGTTCTTAATCCGCATTTACAAATCTACACACACAAACACATATTGTGCTACACTGATTCAAGAACAAAGAAAAGTTCAAGAATCCATTCACCCCCCTTTCGTATTCTTTAGTCGTATTCAATACTCAACAAGTGGTATCAAAGCAGGCTGTTTATTCAAAAATAGAAAACGATCATGAATACACCAAAGACTACAGGAACGGTGAAGGTCCCTAAGTTTGACAAAGAGAACTACAACCTCTGGATCTCATGTTATTAATCATAGATTCTATGGAACTGTCAATGTTTGCTAACATAGCCTCTTGCAAAACAGCAAAGGAGATGTGGGATCATATTGAGGTGTTATGTGAAGGAACAGAAGAGGTTAGAGAAAACAAGAAACATATACTGGTCACACAGTATGAAGCTTTCATGGCTCAGTTCAAGGAAAGCATTACTGACATGTTTGAAAGGTTTCACAAGCTGGTGACTGAGCTATAGATGAATGAGAAGGTATACAGCACCAAGGAGCTGAATATGAAATTTCTACTGTCTTCTCTAAACCATCTAGAGCAAAGGGTCATTTCTTTAAGAGAAAGAGATTTGAACAAAGTCACATATGATGTGCTCTATGGGGTTTTAAAAACTCATGAGCTTGAGTTGCTTCAGAAGAGAGCTATCCAAGCCAACCAAGGCAGAATGGTAAACACATCATGTGCCTTGATTGTCAACAAATCTATTCAAGATCTAGAAGCATCTACAAGTCAACTAAGGATAGAAGAGATAGTAGATGATGAAGAAAATGAAGGTGAAGTGACTGAACCTGTTGAGGAGAAGGAAGAAGAAGATTTCTATACTCTTGAAGAGCAAGATGGCATGGAAAACACTTCATATGCTTTCATGGCCAGAAAGTTTCCAAACATCAGATTCAAGAGGAACCAACCCTTCAAACCTCGACCCCAAAATCATTCATTCAACAAGAGCAAGGCACCTGTGAAAGCAAACAAGAATAAATTCAAAACCATCCATGTAGATAGGTCATCTGTAAGGTGTTATAGATGCAATGACCTAGGGAATTTTGTTAGTGAATGCAAGAAGCCTAAAAAGAAGGATAAGGAGTTTCTAGAGCTTGAAGCTAAGTATGAAGCCCTTCTGAAAAAGCAAGCACTAGGTAAGGCCTACATAGCTGAAGGGAAGTGTTGGGATGACTCTGATAGTGATGGAGAGGAGCAAGAATTCTGCAACTATGCCTTGATGGCTGATTCCAAGGATGAACAATCTCCATCTGACTCTCAGGTACCATCTCTCACTACCATAGATATGTCTGTTTCTGAGTATAAATGCATGGTTGAACAACTACCTGTTGAAATGTTAATATTCATACTAGTATGACTGCTGCTAATGAAGAGATTGCTAAACTTTCTGCTAAAAATGAATTGTTAAACAAGAAGAATGAGGAACTTGAGCTAACTGCTATGCATGTAGATAACCTTAAGAAAGAAGTTGAATATTTGCAGAATAAGGTTCTATGTGCTAGTCAGGTTGAGAAGGCTCTTAGGGATGAACTAGTTGAGAATGGATTCAAACTGAAAACATTTAAGAACTCCTCTAGTCTACTGCTGTCCTACCATGAGAAAAATCAAGTTAAACCCAAGGCTTCCATTGGACTTGACTATGGCACTATTAAATAGAGGAAAGGCTATGCTGTCATTGAAGATGACATAGTTGTTCAGGATAAAGTGCCTCACATTTTGAAAAAGACTGAGTCTCCAATATTTAAAGAACCAACATTTCAAATTGATGAGGATGCCTTACTCATTAATCAAATGTTGAATGATGAGTATGAGGCACAATCTAGTAAATGTTGGTGTATACTGAAAATATTTATTTAAAGTATATACATTTATTTCTGGCCCAGTTTTATTGAGAATCATTTAAATGTTTACGTGCTGTCTAATATTATATATTGTGGAAAATCTAGTATAAATGGGATACAGAATATTAGATTGTTAAATACGGTTTATATAATATAATAAGGTTCACAGCACAGGTGGTATTGGACAATCCACTAGTATGGCTGTAGTATTATTTAGAATAGTTTATATTGACTATTAAATAATACTAGTATACTTTGTGTATATTGAACATGATCAAATTTAGAATTGTTCCCTTATACTGATTAAGAAGGTGAACTAAGATTCTATGTTATTTTTAATGCTTAGGTTCTTAATCCAGATATAGTAATTGACATGTGTATATTATTTACATGCTTTGATTTATATATGAAATAATTCTTTTGATTTATTTCATTATATTTTGGGTGATGAAATAATATATATGGTGAATATTATTTATTGAAGGAATCCATATCCTGATAATATTCGGGTTAATGATGTCCCCTTGAAAGCTCAAAAAGATTTAATTATGTGAAACCCTGCATGTGGATTTATTCCGGCATAATTAAATAAAGGTTGAGTGGATTATCAAGGATAAAAGATATTAATTAAATGAATTATCAGTAATTTATTTAATTAATGGACATGCGATATTTTAAACATGGAGAATTTAATAAACAAATAATATTGGAACCTAATTAATTAATTAAATTACGGTATTAGGAAAGGTAGTGCAAATATTAATTCTTTAGTGGATTGAATTAATATTTAATTACATTGGGCTATGCCCAAGATGTAATTAGAAGGCCCAACCTAATTGTCCATGATCCCTTATGTAGCCCTATATATATTCCTATTCGCTTCTTGCTAAGGTTGGTCGAAAAATTTTGTAGCCACCCAGGAGCAAGAAGAGAGGTTAACTTGAGAAGACGAAGGCCACACTTCGCTCAAGGGAATTTGTGAATACAATAGAAGATCATGGAATCAACCGTTAACAAGGTGATTTTTATATTCATACTCGTTAATTTAATGTATCAAAAATCGAGTGCCAAGATCTGATTGTCCCAACAAGTGGTATCAGAGCTATGGTTGTAACGATCCATAACAGAATGGGCTCCCAGATTGATCAAGGAAAGGAGTTTCCAGTATGAGTCAAGGGGAGCAGATCACACAGAATGGTGGCAGATTCGGCTGGTGTTGAGCCCGATGTGTGAAGGGGCAGATTGCTAGTTAATAAACAACCAGATTAACTCCATTAGTATGAGGCCTTTTGGAAGTTGCCCAAAAACAAATCCGTGCGGGCTCGGCCCAAAGTGGACAATATTATACTAATGTGGAGTTAAGGTTGCTAAGCAAGCCCAACAATTGGTATTAAGAGCCTGGTTCAATGGTTCTGCGATATTTGATAGGATGTCCATGTCGTAATTATATATGCATGTATATAGTGGTAGGCTTGTATATTCTGTTTTGCAGGTTGTTATCCACTATTATGGCCATGTATTTTAATTATGTGTTTGGATCCCACGTGGTTTAATCTTGGTTATTTTGTTTGGTTTCCACGTGGTTTATCGTGGTTGTAAACACGAGGGTTGATCGTGTTAGAATAGATTTTACAAAATTAGTTTTGTATTAGATCTATTTTTTTGTAATTGTTTGTTGGATTTTATTAAAATCCGGGTTTTTTGTAACAATTACGTGCGATCGAAAATCAAAACGGAGATAAATTTTGTTCCGCTGCGAAACTCTGGTGAGTCTGTCAAAGAATTGTTGCAGTCGAAGAACAGCAACAGAAGCAAAGCAGCATGCGCGAGCAGTGAAATTTCTGGTAAAAGCCTGTAACGCAGGCCAAACCTGCGTTACCAGTGAAAACTGGTGTTGCGCATGTCCAGCCTGCGCAACAGGTTCATCCAGGTGGGTAACGTAGCCGTCAACTACGTGACTGGCGTGGAAGGCAGTTTTTTTTTTCCTTTCCTCAGCTTGCACGCGCGGTCAGCAACAACAGGGGCTGAAGCAGTTTTTTTTATTGGGGCCATAATAGTGGATTTAAATTATGTTGTTTAATTTTAATACCGCTGTTTAATTTTTTTAATTATTGCTTTAAATAATTGTTATGTGTGTTGTTAATTATGTGTGTAATTTTTGAATTGCATGTTTAACATAATTAGGACGACATGGATATAGTTTTTTTTTATTTATTGCATTAATTAAATGTTTTATGTTGTTAAAATATGTGTGTATTTTCAATGCATGCTAGACATAATTGTAACGACATAGGTCCCATTTAATTTTTAAAATTCCTCAATTTTTTTAAAAAATTCTAAGTGGGTGAGGGAATTAATTAGGAATTAAATCCCACGGTCTCCATTATTTTGTTTGTAATATAATCTTTTAAATAATGTAGATGGTATATATGATCACCTAACGTGGCGTACTATTTACGGTGTTTTAAAAGGTTATAGAAATTACTAGAACAAAATTCTTAAATTCAATAACGAATATTGAAAGGTATATAGATCACCCTAACGTGACATACCAAGTTTCATAGAATTCGTTACGAAAATTGAATACTCTTTTGATGTTGACTATGGAGAATTCTATCTAGGAATTGGGCATTAAGCGAGGCCGTTGTGACTCCTCCGAGACCTGGGAATTATCCATTAATATATCAAACGGATGTATTTAGTTGGAGTAATTTAAGAATGTAAATAATGGTATACATTTAGCTATGAAAAATAATATATAGTCCACCCTAAAGTGGCGTATTATTTAGTAATAGGACCGAAGTAATATTTAAACGAATTTAAGTGGTATATATGTCACCCATCGTGGCGTACCAGATACTTATGGTGTTTAAATATTATTGCATTAATTTTGAATAAATTGTTAGAGGAAACCAATAGGATTTAAGATTTATGCAACTATCTGATTATGTGTTACATGTATGATTCTCAGGATTAGATCATTATGGGCTTTAATCCACTATTCACCATACTTAAGGATAACAAACTTACTGGACCGAACTATATTGAATGGAAACGTAATTTGGACATAGTGTTGACTGCTGAGGAGTACAAATTTTGTACTTATGAACCCAAGCCAGATCAGCCTGCTGAAGATGCTCCTGAAAGTGAGAAGGAGTATTATAAGCGGTAGGTTAAGGCTGATGAGATGTCGCGATGTTACATTCTGGCAGCAATGTCGGGTGTTTTGCAGCATCAGCATCAGGCTATGCCCACTGCTTGCTCTTTAATCTCAAGGAACTTTTTGGAGAACAGAATAGGGCTGCTAGGCAAGTAGCAATGAAGGCTTTAATGAACACTCAGATGGCTGAAGGAACACCTGTAAGGGATCATGTTCTCAGGATGATGTCTCATCTGAATGAGATGGAGATCCTTGGTGCTGATATTGATGGGGAAACCCAGATCGATATCATCCTTATGAGTCTGCCCAAAAGTTTTGAGCAGTTCCGCTTGAATTACACCACGAACAAAAGGATGTATAGTCTCGCGGAAATTCTGACAGAACTTCAGGCAGCTGAAGGACTCTTTAAGCAAAATGTTCAAGTGAATGTGGCTGAGAAAGCTTCTTCCTCTAAGCCGAAAGGCAAGAAGAAGAAAAAGGTTCAGACACAGAAAGCTGAAAAGGTTGCTAATGCAGTGGGAGTTCAAGGTGCTGTGAAAAAGCCTAAGGGCAAGTGCTTCAGGTGCAAGCAGTCAGGTCACTGGAAACAAGATTGTCCTCTTCCTAAGAAGAAAAACAATACTGGTATGTCTCTTTCTCTAGTTACAGAAACATATATAGAGGCTATATCTACGAGCACTTGGTGTGTAGATACAGGAGCCACTGACCATGTTTGTAACTCTATGCAGGGGTTCCATCAATCCAGAATGCTTAGAGATGGCGAGATATATGTGTTCATGGGAGATGCTACGAAAGTAGCAGTAGTTGCAGTTGGAATAATTATATTATCTTTTGGCGATGATAGGATTTTGGTTTTGAACAATTGTCTTTATGTACCTTCATTTAGAAGGAATTTAATTTCGGTTTCTAAACTTGCCATGGATGGTTATAATGTTTGTTTGGATCGTAATGTTTCTATTATGATGAATAAACGAGTTATATGTTCTGGTACATTGCAAGATAATTTATATATTATTAATCCTATCCAACCAATGCTGCAACATAAGGAAACTAATAACATTCTTTCTAGCTCAAATAAAAGAAAGAAACCTTCTGAATTGAACCAAACATATCTTTGGCACTTAAGATTAGGTCATATTAACTTGAGGAGGATTCAAAGACTGGTAGTAGATGGGCCATTAGGCTCATTGGCAGTGGAGCCATTTCCAGTTTGTGAATCCTGTTGGAAGGTAAGATGACTAATAGACCTTTTAAAGCAAAGGGGAATAGAGCCAAAGAAGTGTTAGAATTGGTTCATACTGATTTATGTGGACCTATGAGTATCCAAGCAAGAGGAGGTTATGAGTATTTTATCACTTTCATTGACGATTATTCTAGATATGGGTACATTTATTTGTTGCGCCGTAAGTCTGAGTGCTTTGAAAAATTCAAAGAGTACAAAGCAAGTGCGGAGAAGCGACATCTTGGAAAATATATCAAGTCACTACGATCAGATCGTGGTGGCGAATACTTGCTTGGAGAATTTAGGGAATATTTATCAGAAAATAGGATCACATCCCAGTTGTCTGCACCTGGCACACCTCAGCAGAATGGTGTAGCAGAGAGAAGGAATCGGACTCTTTTAGAGAGTGTTAGATCGATGATGAGTTATTCAGATTTACCCAAGTCATTTTGGGGATATGCTATAGAAATAGCGGCTTACCTTCTGAACTTGGTACCTTCTAAGTCGGTTCCCAAGACTCCAATAGAATTGTGGACTGACAGCAAACCAAGTCTAAGACATATTCGGATTTGGGGTTGTCCAGCACATGTGCTGAACAAGAACGCGACCAAGTTAGAATCTCGTACAGAAGTAAGGCTGTTTGTAGGCTATCCCATGGGAACGAAAGGTTATTCATTTTATAGTCCTAGGGATCGAGATATCATTGTTAGCACCAATGCTAGATTCTTAGAAGAAGACTATATAATGAACCATAAACCCATGAGTAGTATCGTTTTAGAGGAACTAGTGGGAGGGACAGATAATCCCCAAGTGCCAATAGTACAAGTAGAACAACCACAAGAAAATGCACAACTTAACACTAATACTGCACCAGTGCCTCGTCGTAGTGGGAGGGTTGTTCAACAACCAGATAGATTCATGTTTTTGGGAGAGTCCTCGGACTTGGTACCTGGCGAACATGATAAGGATCCCAGGACATACGAAGAGGCAATTCTAGATAAAGATGCAGATCTATGGCAAAAGGCAATGGAATCTGAGATGGAATCTATGTATTCCAATCAAGTTTGGGAGCTCGTGGAACCACCCAAAAGTGTAAAACCCTTTGGATGTATGTGGATCTACAAGAAGAAAAAAGGATCTGACAAAAAGGTGAAAGCCTGGAAAGCACGACTTGTTGCGAAAGGGTATACTCAGAAAGAAGGGATCGATTATGAGGAAACCTTTTCACCGGTTGTTATGCTTAAGTCGATCCGGATTCTTTTATCTATAGCAGCTCATCTCAATTATGAGATTTGGCAAATGGATGTCAAGACAGCTTTCCTTAATGGAAGTCTTGAGGAAACCATCTATATGCAACAACCAAAAGGATTCATTAAGGAAGGCCAAGAGCATCTTGTTTGTAAGCTTAAGAGGTCTATTTATGGACTAAAAGAAGCTTCTAGATACTGGAATATTCGTTTTGATCAGGCAGTCCAGTCATATGGATTTGATCAAAGTCCAAGCGAATCATGTGTGTATAAGAGAAGTGAGGGTAATTCAGTGGTTTTTCTAGTACTGTATGTAGATGACATTTTACTCATTGGAAACAATGTTAAGATGTTGTCATCAGTAAAGGCATGGTTGTTCAAACAATTTGAAATGAAGGACTTAGGTGAGGCGGCATACATCCTTGGGATCAAAGTAATAAGGGATCGCAAGAAAAGGATGTTGGCTTTATCTCAAGAGCCCTACATTGATGAAGTATTAGCACGTTTTAACATGCAGAAATCTAAGAAAGGTTTTCTACCTTTTAAGCATGGAGTGGCTCTATCCAAGGAGCAGTGTCCTTCGACACCTAAGGATATAGAGAGCATGAAAGCAGTTCCTTATGCTTCGGCATATGGAAGCTTAATGTATGCTATGTTATGTACGAGGCCTGACATCTGCTTTGCTGTAGGCATGGTTAGTAGAAATCAGTCGAACCCAGGTCAGGAACATTGGAGTGCAGTAAAAACTATACTCAAGTACCTGAGAAGGACTAAGGAGTATATGTTAATTTACAAGGCCTCAAATCTATTTCCTTTGGGATATACTGATTCAGATCTCCAATCAGATAGGGATAAGAGGAAATCAACCTCGGGATATGTTTTTACTTTGGGAGGTGGAGCCGTTATATGGAGGAGTGTAAAGCAGAAATGCATTGCAAACTCTACCATTGAAGCCGAGTACGTGGCGGCCTCTGAGGCTGCAAAGGAGGCTGCATGGTTCAGGAACTTTCTTTTGGACTTGGATGTGGTACCTAATTTGCCTAGGACCTTGACAGTGTATTGTGATAACACTGGTGCTGTGGCAAATTCGAAGGAACCGCGAGATCACAAAGCAGCTAAACATATTGAACGTAAGTATCATCTCATACGAGGAATCGTAAAGCGAGGATATATAGTTGTGGCTCACATATCATCAGAAGACAACCGGGCAGATCCTTTCACAAAGAGTTTGCCAGCCAAAGTTTTTGACAGGCATGTGGAAGCGATAGGAGTCAGATGGATGAACACATAGTTTTTTCTGTAATAGTGGATTAAATAAACACTGATATACTCATAGAATATTTTGAGTATAAGTGGGAGATTGTTGGTGTATACTGAAAATATTTATTTAAAGTATATACATTTATTTCTGGCCCAGTTTATTGAGAATCATTTAAATGTTTACGTGCTGTCTAATATTATATATTGTGGACAATCTAGTATCAAATGGGATACAGAATATTAAATTGTTAAATTCGGTTTATATAATATAATAAGGTTCACAGCACAGGTGGTATTGGACAATCCACTGGCATGGCTGTAGTATTATTTAGAATAGTTTATATTGACTATTAAATAATACTAGTATACTTTGTGTATATTGAACAGGATCAAATTTAGAATTGTTCCCTTATACTGATTAAGAAGGTGAACTAAGATTCTATGTTATTATTAATGCTTAGGTTCTTAATCCAGATATAGTAATTGACACGTGTATATTATTTACATGCTTTGATTTATATATGAAATAATTCTTTTGATTTATTTCATTATATTTTGGGTGATGAAATAATATATATGGTGAATATTATTTATTGAAGGAATCCATGTCCTGACAATATTCGGGTTAATGATGTCCCCTTGAAAGCTCAAAAAGATTTAATTATGTGAAACCCTGCAGGTGGATTTATTCCGGCATAATTAAATAAAGGTTGAGTGGATGATCAAGGATAAAAGATATTACTTAAATGAATTATCAGTAATTTATTTAATTAATGGACATGCGATATTTTAAACATGGGGAATTTAATAAGCAAATAATATTGGAACCGAATTAATTAATTAAATTACGGTATTAGGAAAGGTAGTGCAAATATTAATTTTTTAGTGGATTGAATTAATATTTAATTACATTGGGCTATGCCCAAGATGTAATTATAAGGCCCTACCTAATTGTCCATGATCCCTATTGTAGCCCTATATATATTCCTATTCTCTTCTTGCTAAGGTTGGTCGAAAAATTTTGTAGCCACCCAGGAGCAAGAAGAGAGGTTAACTTGAGAAGACGAAGGCCACACTTCGCTCAAGGGAATTTGGGAATACAATAGAAGAGCGTGGAATCAACCGTTAACAAGGTGATTTTTCTATTCGTACTCGTTAATTTACTGTATCAAAAATCGCAGTGCCAAGATCTGATTGTCCCAACAAGTTGTATCAGAGCTATGGTTGTAACGATCCATAACAGAATGGGCTCCCAGATTAATCAAGGAAAGGAGTTTCCAGTATAAGTCAAGGGGAGCAGATCACACAGAATGGTGGCAGATTCGGCAGGTGTCGAGCCCGATGTGTGATGGGGCAGATTGCTAGTTAATAAGCAACCAGATTAACTCCATTAGTGTGAGGCCTTTTGGAAGTTGCCCAAAAACAAATCCGTGCGGGCTCGGCCCAAAGCGGACAATATCATACTAATGTGGAGTTAAGGTCGCTAAGCAAGCCCAACAGTAAACAACCAGCATCCTCTAAGAATGAGAGTGTCAAGGCAAAAGCCAAGAAGCCAGTAGAAGGTAGACCTAGACCTGAAAAGTTTGTTAAGTTTGTATCAGCTGGGAAAAATGAATCTGAGAAGAAAGTGGCTAAGAAGAAACAGAAAAGAAATGGCAAACTAGGGATTAACAAAGATAACAATTATGCTTATATGCCTAATGCCCCTAGGAAAACTTGACAAAATTGTTTCAATACCAATCATTTAACTCATGCATGCAAGAAACCTGTTGGTAGTGTGCCCAAACCTTTCTATGACTGTTCTTTGCATTTAAGACATATAGATGCTCCATTCTGTGATAAATTTGACTGTATGCCATGTAATATGAATGTCATGACTAGTTGTTTCAATCTGAGAAGGCAATTCATTGATGGTTGTATCAGTCACAACTCTCACACACACTACACAAGGTCAAAGTCTTCAAGTCCTCCTAGAGCTAGGAAGGTACCTCTGTCACCTAAGTCTGAAACCTCAGGTTCTAAGACTTCTAACAGTGACAAGAAGACTAACACCAAGAAAGTTGATAAGCATGTTGTTTATGATAAAACTGTTTCTAAGCCAAATGGACCCAAACTTGTTTGGGTACCGAAGAAGAAGTAATTCCTTTGTGTTTGCAGGGCAAAGAAAGTTAAAAGAAGGTCATGTGGATTTTGGACAGTGGATGCTCAAATCACATGACTGGTGATATGGCCCTACTATCATAGTATGAAGAGAAGGTTGGCCCAATGGTTGCTTTTGGAGATGACAGCATGGGTAACACATTGGGATATGGCACGTTAAAAGTTGGTAATGTCATCATTGAAGATGTAGCACTAGTCAAGGGTCTCAAGCATAATCTGCTAAGTGTTGGTTAGTTTACTGATAGAGGATTCAAGGTAAATTTTGACAAAGATGAATGTTTGATCACTCACAAGAAGACTGGTGATTTTGCTCTATCCGGAGTAAGGAAATGAAGCCTGTTTGTAGCCAATATGGACTCTGCAAACAAGGACAAAGTTTGTTGCTTCTACTCAAAAGCATCAAATGAAGATTGTTGGCTATGGCACAAGAAGTTATCACACCTGAACTTCAAGGCCATTAATTCTCTACTCAAAAGAGAGTTAGTGAGAGGCACGCCCACACTTGAATTCTGTCAAGAAGGAGTGTGTGAGGCTTGTCAAAAAGGAAAGATGAAAAGGTCAAGCCACAAGTCAAAGACAGTGACATCAATCACCAAGCCCCTGCAATTAATTCATATGTATTTGTTTTGGGCCTATCAATATTATGTCACTCTCAAGAAATAAGTATGCCCTAGTGATGGTTGATGACTACACAAGGTATACATGGGTGGAATTTCTAGCATCAAATGATGAGGCTCCACAAGTAATCATTGAGCATATAAAGAAAGTTGATAAGGAAGCAAAAGTCAACAATGCAAGTGTGATTGAATTGAGAAGTGATAATGGAACAGAGTTTAGAAATGCCTTACTTGAATCATTTTGCAAAGAGAATGGCATTTCTCAACAGTTCTCAGCTCCAAGGACTCCACAACAAAATGGAGTAGTTGAGAGAAAGAACAGAACTCTAATTGAGGCTGCTAGAACAATGTTGCTTGATGCAAAGATGCCTACATGTTTTTGGGCTGAGGTTGTGAGCACTGCATGCTACATCCAGAACAGAACCCTCATCAACAAAAACACTGGAAAGACACCTTACAATTTGATGACTGGAAAGAAGCCTACTCTAAAGTATGTTCATACTTTTGGAAGTAAATGCTTTGTGTTGAAAGACAATTCAGAATATGTTGGGAAGTTTGATGCAAAGGCATTTGAAGGAATTTTTCTTGGCTATTCTATGGAGAGAATTGCATACGAAGTCTATGTCATCGGTCAAAAGAAAGTTATGGAAAGCACAGATGTGACATTTGATGACAACAAACTACCTGGATTAGAAGAATCCAATGATGAAGATATAGATCCATTAAAGTTTGATAATCTAGATGATTCTGATGAAGAGATTGAAACTGAAGTTGAAACTCAAGTTCAACAAACTCAAGTGAATGATGATGCAAGAGAAGAATTTGTTCCAATCAACAGTGAAGAGACTAGCATCCAAGACACACTTGTGAGTAGTAGCAACTTCACAGGGGTAGGAAATGAAAATGATCATATCTTGAATGATGAAGCAACATCAAGGTTGAGAAATCAAACTGAGCACTCAAGGAAATGGGATATGTCACACACGGCAGAGCAAATTATTGGAGATCCAAATGCAGGAGTGAGAACTAGGAGAGCAACTTAAAATGAATGTCTCTATGGTTGCTTTCTATCTCAGATTGAGCCTAAGAAACTTGATGATGCACTGTTGGATCCATATTAGATTATTGCTATGCAAGAGGAGCTGAATCAATTTGAAAGAAACAAAGTATGGGAACTTGTACCTGCACCAAAGAATAGAACCATTGTTGGAACAAAATGGATTCTGAAGAATAAGATGGATGAAAATGGTGTGGTAGTAAGAAACAAATCAAGGTTGGTTGTAAAAGGATACTCTCAACAGGAAGACATTGATTATGATGTGACATTTGACCCTGTTGCTAGATTGGAAACCATCAGAATATTCTTGGCATTTGCTGCTCATTCAAATTTTAAAGTCTATCAAATGGATGTCAAAAGTGTATTTCTGAATGGAGAGTTGGAAGAAGAAGTTTATGTGCAACAACCACATGGCTTTGAGGATCCACATTTCCCAGAGTTTGTCTACAGATTGCTTAAGGCATTATATGGACTTAAGCAGGCTCCAAGGGCATGGTATGATACTTTATCGCAATTTCTTCTGGAAAATCAATTCACTAGAGGCACATTGGACAAAACACTATTTTACAATAAGCATGGTGATGATATTATCCTAGTTCAGATCTATGTGGATGATATCATATTTGGCTCTACGAATGAGAAGCTGTGTGAGAAATTCTCTAAGCTCATGCAGAGCAGATATGAGATGAGTATGATGGGAGAGCTGACATTCTTTCTTGGGTTGCAAGTTAGTTAGAGGAAGGATGGTATCTTTATCAGTCAAACCAAGTACATCAAGGACTTATTGAAGAAGTTTGACTTAGAAGATTGCTCACCTGCAAAGACACCCATGGCCACTACCACTAAATTGGATGGAGATGCTAAAGGCAAGAGAGTAGATATCTCAGTCTACAGAGGCATGGTTGGTTCCTTACTCTATCTCACTTCAAGTAGGCCAGACATCATGTTTGCTACATGTCTGTGTGCAAGATTTCAATCAAATCCAAAAGAGTCACATTTAATTGCTATAAAGAGGATCTTTAGATATCTGAAGGGCACTCAAAACTTGGGTTTATGGTATCCTAAGGATACAGGGTTCAATCTGGTTGGTTATTCTGATGCTGATTATGCTGGATGCAGAGTGGATAGGAAAAGCACCTCAGGTAGCTGCCAGTTTCTTGGACAAAGGTTAGTCTCTTGGTACAACAAGAAACAACAATCTGTGTCAACTTCCACAGCTAAGGCTGAATACATAGCTGCTGGGAGTTGCTGTGCTCAAGTGATTTGGATTAGAAATCAACTTAGAGACTATGGACTTGTGTTGGAAAGAATTCCAATCATGTGTGACAACACAAGTGCAATCTCTATAGTTGCAAATCCTATCAATCATTCTAGAACAAAACACATTGACATCAGATATCATTTCATTAGGGAGCATGCAACTAATGGAACCATTGAGTTACATTGTGTTCCCACAGATAAACAATTAGCTGATATATTCACTAATCCATTGGATGAAGCCACCTTCACAAGGTTGGTTAGTGAGATTGGAATGCTGAATTCTTCAGAATCTGGCTAAGTGAAAATATCAACTAAATTGTTGCAGCAGTAAACACTTACTTTATCTAAATTCTCAATATTTTGAAGTAAGTGTTGGCTGAAATATGATTTATAAGTATTTCAAATCTGTTTCATATGTTAAAAATCATATTCGAATCAGCTTGAAATTTCTATAAAATTTTAAGACTATCTCTATTTAATTTGTTAGAATATTCTTCATTTGAATAATTCTGGTAAATTTCGAAAAGATAGTGAAAATTAATTTTTATGAGTAAAAATTGTAGCTCGATAAGTCAGACTTCTCGAATGAGTTTCATGTCTATGGTCGACTTCTCTAACAAGTCTATTTGGAACACTATTGAGTTCTCGAATAGTGCATTTTGGAGAAATCGAACAGAAACTTGCTTGACTTCTCGAATAGAACATTTGAGTTCTCGAATAGAACATTTAAGTTCTCGAATAGGACATTTGAGTTATTTAATGACTGAGTTCTCGAATAGAACATTTGAGTTGTCGAATCATTTGAAAGGCTGAATTTCCGCTGAATCTTAATCGTTTTTGGATTTTTATTCAGAATTTTAAATCACTCATAAAAACATATTTTATTTAATTTAGAATTATGTTCTAAGTTAGATAACTGCCAGCTGTGAGTTACAAACTGCTTGAGATATCGAATAAACCTTTCTTGACTTATCGAATAGTTGTTTTATACTTCTCGAATGACTGACTTGTCGATACAGAACATATATCTAATCGACAACTCAAGTCACTCACATATATACAAATCCACAACTGTTCAAATCATTTCATTCGATTTCTCAAGCAGCTAAAGTTCCAAAACCTCTGAAAACCATAACTTCAAAAGCTAAATTTCTTCTTCAACCTTCGTTCTCTTCTCTCATCTCTCTGTATAACAATGGCAAATACCCAACTCACAATTCCTACCCACACCAATTTCATAGCAATAACCAAGGATGTTGAAGCACCCAATGCAAACTTTAAGTGCTTCGTTCGATGGATGTCTGAATCATACATCAAGGATGCACTCTCAGCCAACCCAACTCTGTATCTAGACCTACTAGAACAGTTTTGGAGAACTGCTACTGTGGAGGTTGTGGCCCTAGAGAATGCAATAACTTCATACATAATCTACTGCAAGATTCAGGATAAAGACATCACTTTCACCACTGAAGATATGAATCGAGCACTAGGCTTACAACAAGAAGTGTATGACAGTCAAGCTACTGATCAGGAATTGGAAGACTTCTTTGATTTTATCAACTACTCAGATAGAATCAAGCTTGGAAATTTGAATAAGAAGTACTTGAGAAAAGAATGGAGCTATGTCTTTGCCACTCTTTTTCAAGTCTTCATAGCAAGGAAGTCCAGCTTTGATCAAATCAGCACACCTGTTCAACAAATAGGCTATGCTCTAGCATATGGGAGAAAGATTGATGTTGGACTGATTATAATGCAAGAATTGTATGGGAGACTTGGTAAGAACTCAACCAAGAGAGGTAATGAAATTTTCTTCCCTCGCTTTATTCAATCTGTACTTAATTTCATAGATGATAAATTGATTGAATTGCCTGGGTTAGACAAAAATAGAATAGACTATCCGAAATCCATGACCAAACTCATTTTTAGTAGCTTAGAGACTAGGAATGATGTGGATGTAAGACTCAAAATAACTCCCCATATGGAGAGTCTATTTAGGATTTACCCCCACAACATGCCAACATTTGCCTTAAAATCTGAGTTAGCTAGGCCCAAGCAAGTAGAGCAAAATGCTAACCCAGGGCCTGCTAACCAACCCTCTCATCCAAACACATTACTAAACATAGAGCCACCTGCATCATCCTCTCAACAGGGTGGTGTCAGTAAAAAGGAGAAGAAGAGAAAACAGGTTGCTTCTGAACCTCTAAAAATCTTAACTGAAGCAGCCTTGGTTGTAGAATTAGGTTTAGAAAGTGAGGAACCTGAGTCACCCTTACTAAGGCCAAAGAAGAAGAAGAAGAAATCTAAAACCACCTCTTCAGTCACACAAATGGCTGAATTGTAAAATCAGGGGTACACAGTTCACTAGATGTATCCTCTCAACAGGGTGCATCTATAGAATCAAGCATCCTCCCCAATGCACAATCCTGTAAAGAGTCAGCACATGGGAGTGATAAGGCTGGCACAACACTGAGTGGAGAGCACATCAATATTGAAACTCCCTCTATTTCTTAGGGGGAGTTGCCAAAATTCATTCTAAAAGACACTTCTCTTCCAGAATCTCACACTAAAACTTCTTTGGAGCCTGCAACTCAAGCAATTGAGGAGCAAGGCATTTATCACCAAGAATTTTCTTCTCTTGGTGAGCCAATGGACTCAAGTGACTTAGTGCATGACACTTTGCTCACGACCCAGGAACTACATTTAGATGGTGAGGGAATGCGAGCTGGGGCATATCCTAATGACACCATCAAAAACATAGAGGATTCACTAGTTTTAACTAGAGACTCTGTGCCTGTGTCAACTATTGGTGTAACTCATCCCACTTCCGTGGAGACACCAGTAGTAGAGTCATTCCATCCAGTTATAGAAGTTGCATCTGTACCTGAGGAGTCTAGCTTGCCTAGCTCTAGCTCTGACTTTATGTCACAATAGCCGAAGCCTGTGCAATATGGCAGTGCTTCAAGATCAGGATCTGTTCCACCACAATTGACGGTTCAAGCACTTCAATGCTTAGTTGTGGATCAAATTCCTGAGTTCACTAAAATTGCTCAGAATCTTTTCACTTCAAATATGTCAAACCCAGACTATGAGGCTATCCTTCTATGCCACAGAGATGATGTAGAGATGTAGAAGGAGAAAATTGTGGCTGATATTGAGAGAGATGGCAATGTAGATGCCTGGATGCAAGGAAAATTTGATCTCACTCTCAATGAATCTCTTCAGTATCTAAGAGAGGAATATATCACCTCACTGGGTTTAAATTCTAAATCCCTAACTCTTGGTGAAGTGTATGAATCCATCAATGACTCTTACAAAGGATTCCTCAAGGCTGCACACTACCTTGGCAAAGGTGTCAAATCAAAAGTCAACAAGGTAAGTGATGCAACAAACCAGTCTGTGGGAGAGATAAAGAGGGCCTTTGATGCAAGGTTTCCTCGGTTGGACAGTGTTCTCAAAGACATCAAAGTCTGCAACTCTACCTGCACAAGGATGGATAATGGTCCAGCTTTACTGAAAGATGTTGTCACAGGTCTTGGGCATAAATTCCAAATCTTATCTGATCAGACAACTGATGCAAATGCCATGCTCAAGACCCTCTTTACAAACAAGTATGGAGACAAGCTGATCACTGAGGTCCCAGTGCATGAGATGACCAAGTTTGAAGTGCAGAGACTCAAAGAACAGTCACTTTCTGGTTTCAAATCTAATGAGTTATTCAAAAAGGTGGCTGCCCTGGAAACAGAAGTGACATCCCTCAAGAAATCCAATGCTCATCTAACAGACACAGTAGCAACTATCTCTGAGCAGTTGAGCACTCAAGCCTCCACCACAGCTGATGTTCTTCTGCATCAACAATCTATGTTATCTGCAATGATGAAGCATATGGGTCTCCCTCTTCCAGATGAATATGCCAATCTCACCTCTTCCAACCCAAAGGCCCCTACTAAAGCCTCAGTGCCTGACACCAAGCCTAAGGGGGAGAAGAGGACCTTAAGGGACTCAAAGCCTAAGGGGGAGTCAAAAGAAGAGAAGTCTAGAAAGGAGAAACCCAAGGAGAAAGGTATTACAATAAATGAGGGTGGTCATCAAAAGAGTTCAAAATTTATAACCCATGTTCCAGGAAAAGGGAAAGACAAAGTTAATGAGCCTCCATCTCTGCCAGTTGTTACTTTACCAACTGTGCACATCACTACTCCCAGTGGCAAGAAGCAATCCATCACCACCACAGTGGTTGCAGGGAGTATGCCATCTGATAAACCTCCATCCTCCAAACCTGAAAGTTCCAAGCCTGTAGAAGTAAAGGTGGTTACTGTGACGCCCCCAAATCTGAGGTCAAAGATTCAGGTCGACACATCATCATCCAACCATATCATACCTGTATTAACTTTACAACTCAACAATACATACGTCCAGACCTCAATCTTACAAACAAACAAGTTAGAGCCTCAGAAACGATAATCAAAAGTAACACTAAATATTACAATTCATCTGTACAATCCAGAGTCTTACGCACTTCCACTTATATAACTATACTTGAGGACAAGTCTTACTATTACAGTTGAAAACCTATCAGACTTACTCTGTAGTATTTATCAGGAACTAAATCATCTCCGTGGTAATTCTTCTACTCCTCTTCTGCTGGTGCGGAGTTAATCGGCCAAATTCTTCTCTTTCTGAAAAGTTTTTATAAAGCAAGAATGAGCTACATAGTGCTCAGCAAGTTCACCATTTTGTAAAATAATAATGTGGTTTATTTCGAAAATATTCCCAACTATATGGGTATATACCTCAGATTTCAAAACATAATTGGACAATGTATATGTCCAAGTTGAATAAAACATCTATACTCACCAAGGAGCTTTAAGAATAACATGTGAACCCTTTATAAGGTTCCCATTTCAATATATCTCAAGTTTGAAAATATATACATATGAGTATATCATTTTCGGCAAAACACTCTACGAGTAACATACTGTACAGGGAATACATCATTGCAAACCTCTTTCCTTCCATTAGCTTAGAAGGTTTCTCATACAAAAACATTTCATTCCTTGAAACAATTGCAAGAGTGCACTAACAAGTGCCAATCTTTATAGAAAATCATGCAGTTCTAGAACTGCACGATGTTAATATTTTTCTTATCAAAAACCACACTATCGGCAAATTGGCACTTAGGCCCAAGAAGCAGTGTTTGAGTATTTTTCCAAAGTGGAGGATGGGACTGGAAGAAAACATAAAAACCTGACAAGGATTGACAATGATCAGTCGCCACATCCAAGTCCAATAATCCGCGGGTCTTCTCTACCGGTAGAAGGATAGAAACTACATCCGTAACTATCCTCGGGTGAAAACTACATCCGTAATCACCCTCGATGAAAACTACATCCGTAATCATCCTTCGGCAACACCTGGGCCGGAATAATAATTGATGGACCGCCTGGCTCACGGCCGCTTACACATCCCGGGAATCGTTCATCTACGGTTCCCACACCTGCCAGAGTCCCTTTTTCTTTTTCTTTTAAAAACATGATTTTGATTGAAAACAGAGTAATTGAGGTCCGACATCAGTCGACCGATGATTCTTGAAATCATACAAGAAGCAAACCTGATCGGGGGTTTTCGAAAATGTTTGAGTTCGAAAGAGTTCGAGTTTGAAAGTGCTAAAGGTATCTTGGATTAGCTTTGTCTTCAAAATAATGATCAATAATTAATAAATGATATTTTAAGATTTAATATTAATAATTAATAAAATAATTATTTAATTAAATAAGCTTTTAATCCAAGATAGGTATTTTGAGTATTTACGAAGATATAAAAATAATTACTTGAGTATACGATACTCCCCGAATGACCCTTCGGGTTTTCGCAATTTAATTACGATATAATAATATACCGCTCCCCAGTCAATAGTATATACGGACCGCTACGACCTCTATTGCTAGAGTCGTTGTCCGAAGAAAACATTTCATTCTAAGTTCAAGGGGTGCAAACATATATGTACTTATACATCTCAATTTCATCGATACTTCGATAAACATAAACATTTGATATGATTGAGAACTACAAACACAACAGTGAAAGTCCTTGTATATGTAAGTTTTGAAAAGTAAACTTGCCTTGGTGAGGTTGGGGTGGTCGAGCTTGCGGAGTGGAACGATCTATACATAAGCAATAGCCGATCGTTAGTACCTTAACAATATCTCTTTAATTATGGGGTTTTAGGGGGTACCAAGTTAACTTAATGTCTTCATCTTATGACTCTCTAGCCCCACTATAGGTTCATGTCATCAATCGATTACGCTCGCCACTTATTCGACTTAATTTAGTTACCATATCCGAGTCACGTCCATTACCCCTAGAATTATACTCCACTTAACGACTTTTCCCTTGCGCGAATTTTACTCTAGCATTTTTATAAAATTGAAAAATTCATATTTTAATCCAATTCTTTTTGGGTAGCCTTCACCACTGCATTTTCTAGCTTCTCTAATTTTTCCATGATCCCACATAAATTTTTAGGGGTTTAAACAAGGTTCACAAGGGGACCATTTAGTGCAGTCCGGAATCTAGAAACACATTTTACTTCTCCGGCCATAACTTAAAATCTATACATCACCTAGTCATGAACCTTATATTCCTAGAAACTACATTCAAATACCTTTCCAACACTATATATTAGGACCGCAGGGGACAAGATTTGGGGGTTCAAAACCATCTTACAAGATAGGTCAAGTTCCTTGAAAAACTCAGCATGCTTGTTTCACTTAAATCAACCAAGATCCTTACATCCACAACACAACCAACATCTAATTCACCAAGTTCATACTTTATAACATTCATGGAGATACATATACTAACCACAATCATAAAAATCACAACCACAACACTTAAACTCAAGATCTATATCATCCACCACTTATATATCCAAGATTAACACCAATACACTTGGATCTATCATCAAACATCATAAACACTACATGGCCAAGAGGGGTTAGGGTTTTTATACCTTCTTGAGTATCTAGGAGCGTTGGGTAAGCCTTAAAAATCACAAGAACACCTTGAATGAGCTCCTACACTCCTTATAATCCAAGATCTAAAAGAAAACTTAACATTGTTACTATTCACCAAAACTTTAATAATTAATATCTTGAAAATTAATGGATGAAAAGGTTTGGAATTCTTAGTATACCTTTCTTAGATGATGTAGAGTGCCTAGGAATTTAGCCTTGAATTATGAATGAGGAGAAATGGAAGGAAGAAAATTTTCTTCCTTGTTTTCTTGCTTGGGCCGAGAGCTTCTAGCTTGGGGGGGGGGGAGAAGAGCTTTTTGTGTTTTGCTTTTGGTTGGTTGAATAATTGTGTAAAGTAGTTGGGTGATACATGTATTAGTATATAGATATGTATCACATGTTGTAAGACTAGGTATAGGCCACCATGCCCTCTTGTCTCCTTGAAAAGTGGTACAACTAGTTACTATTCCTCTTGCCCATTTGGTACTACTAGTTTGCTTTTCCTAACTACTTAGTTGCATGGGACTTGCATGCAATACTACTCCTTGTATCATTATTCTTCCACGAATGCTTGTCACTTAATCTTTAATTCGTATCGTATCTTATTTAATCTCTCGTAATAATATTTTGTCGCGTAGAGATTTCCCTAGTAATTCCTTAAGTACTTAATTGTGTAAATTCCTCGAATATCCGTAATTCCTCGTCATAATTCCTAATAAATCTTTTAATACTCCAATAATTCTCAAATCCCAAGTTTTATAAATCTTACCAACAATAAGATTCTTGACTTCAACAATCTTCCTTTTATCTTACATAGTGAATGTAAAAACATAGTTTCTCAGACAATCAATTCCATTAAACAACAGGGATGACTAGAAAGGTTCCAAATTGACAATGTCACATGATATTATATAAAAGAAAATATTGCAAAAATTAGGGTTCTTACAGCCTCCCCTCCTTAAAAGGATTCCGTCCCGGAATCAGGTTGAAAACAGTTGGGGGTGCTTTTCACGCATCGTGCTCTCTAGTTCCCATGTTGATTCTTCGACATTCAGGTTCCTCCACAAAACTCTCACTAGTTTGACAACCTCGTTCCTCCACATAGGTTAAGTCTGGTTGCAGATCCACTTGGTCATATTCTATTACATGTCGGAAGTCGGTATGGTAGGGTCGTAGCATGGACACATGGAACACATTATGTACTTGCTGCAAGCTCGGGGGTAAAGCCAATTCATAGGCTAACTTTCCAACTCGTCTCAAGATCTCAAAAGGTCCAATAAATCTTGGGCTTAGCTTCCCCTTCTTACCAAATCTCATCAATCCCTTCCACGGTGATACCTTCAACATCACAAATTCTCCTACCTCATATTCTTTGTCCTTGCGGGTCTGGTCCGCATACCTCTTCTATCTGTCTTGGGCCGCTACCAGCCGTCCTCTTATGAGCTCGATAGTTTCTCTTGTCTATTGGACCAGTTCAGGCCCTAAAATCTTCCGCTCTCTAACTTCTTCCCAACACAAGGGAGACCGACATCTTCGTCCATATAAAGCTTCATATGGGGGCATTCCTATACTTGCATGGTAACTGTTGTTGTAGGAAAATTCGATCAACGACAAGTGGTCATCCCAACTTCCCTTGAAATCGATGACACATACCCTCAACATGTCCTCTATGGTCTGGATGGTTCTCTCGCTCTGTCCGTCTGATTGGGGGGTGGTATGCAGTACTCATGTTTAACTTGGTCCCCACACAATCTTGAAAACTCCTCCAGAACCCGGAGTTGAACCTTGGGTCTCTATCAGATACAATGTTCACAGGAACCCCATGCCTTACCACGATCTCCTTAGATATCTCATAAAATTTGACAATTCGAGATAATGGGTTTCGTAAAAAAAACTAATGACTTTTACCTACACTCGTCTGTACCGTAAAGACGTAATGTCAATTCGAAATCTTCATTTAATAATTCGTACATATCGTGATTGCAAAAAAAAAAAATTTCTCATCCACTCATAAAATTACTATTCGTCCAGGTTTCGAACATTCCCGAAAATTATGGTTAATGTCGTCTCCTCTCCTTAAAAGGATTCTACCTTAAGAACCTAAGGATAATAGTTGTGGATACAATTCCAACCTTACCCTTTCCAACTCTCAGGTTGACACTTCAACCCTATTGTTCTCTCCCTTGGTCTCACCAACGCGTTAATGTTGTTCCTCAACGCATACTCTCCTCGACCTGTATTCCTTATCGTTGGCCCGTGAATACTGACACGTTCCTCTTCTACCTTGTTCATAGTATCCGTGTTGAGTCCTTGTATCGTTGGCCCGTGAATACTTTGTGGTCGTGTTTTGTAATCTGAGACAACGTCAATACGCACGGTATTCCTCATATTCCTTCACTTGATTAGTAGGCATGTGTTGCCTCCCGTCGGCCGTTACCACTTGCTATGGATACTGTATAGTCTTCGGTATACGTCGAACCAGTTCAGATACTATGTCCCTCGTTCATTGACTTCTTCGTAACGAAAGAGAAGCGAAACTTCTTCTTTCGCAGTACGCTTTACAGGAGACGTCCTTACGTTCGCATGGTGATGATCGTGATAACAACATTCATTTCATGGATAAGTTTTTATTCTCGACTGCCCCGTGAAACCTAAGGCACGACACTAAATATAAATTCGATCGTCTGGACAATTCTTCTTCCCTGTCCGTCAACCACAGATCGAATTAGTACGTACGCTCAATCTTTTTGTTAAATATGCTTGAAAGCACCTTCAATATTCGAAGTTTAACCTTAAGTCTTTATCCGACGTAATCGCTGCCGAAGTTTTATATTGCACCACCATCTCTTCCGTATATAGTTCGATAATCTTATAAATGGAAAGTCTCTCGTAGGTAAATCACTTGGTCCAGCCATTATAAATCGACTAGGGCCATCTCTTGGCTCGGTCTTCGGCGACCTACTTATGAAGTTCATTATAATTCTGTCCACGTTCAAGATTTTCTACAGGCGGAATTAATCCACTAGATCTCTATCAATCTGCTTTCGACACGCCGCATTTGTACTTAATAGTTTGCCAATACCATTCTTCATATCCGTTTGCCAAACATCCTCTTAATTCTCTATACATCTTTGTCCTTCCCCATAATTTAGTCACTTTCCTCTAACATTATCCTTTATTGTATATACTCTATTTTCTTGGTCAATACTGACTGAATTCCAATTTCGAATAATCCCTTCTATAGGTATCGGTCACCACACAGGCCTTTCTTGGGAAATAACCAATTTCTCCATTATACTCCCTGCTCCCTTTCGTCACCTTCCCTTTTCTTATGTTTAGTTCTAATATGAAGATATACTTATGGCACTTGTGGAAAAAAATTTCACACTTTCCTCATAAAGTTAACGTCTCAGTTTTATGCGTGAACGCCATCATGACTAATCCCAGACTCATTAGTCCATTCAAACGATACTACCACAATTTTATAACGTTTATATTAGTGTGAAATGCCAACTTTGGCACAGTACAGGGGTCGATCTTGAGTTGGTGAAACCTTCTCTTCAACCTTATCTTTGAAAAAAACAACTACTCATTTTAACTAATCAACAATTCCCTCATTTCCGATAAGGGTATCAGTTCTCGATGGTATATGTAAGATGTCATACGCTCGTCCTCCTTCACAACTGGCGCCAATCAGCCTGAGGCCTGCATATGGCTGCGATACCCAATAAACTTGATTAGGTGGTAATCTCAAAGGATCACTGGCATATATCCATGCATCCATTTGCTATTAGGGGCCTGTTAAACTATATGTCTCTCTATGTGCATCAATCCCTTTAAGCTAAGTAAAGCTTCACATTCTTTCCAAGATATTTCTTCCTTTCTCGTCCATCTCACTTCCATGTTAGTTTCCTCCAAGGATATGTTTTACATCGCAACCGATTTGCATTTCCTGGATCAGGAAAAGGCTTGGTAACTCCAGAATTCATTAATATAACATCCCGACAACGGTTGGTAGAAGCGTACTCCCAACCACCTCATCATTTCTTATAACTTTCCCCACACGAATGTTAAAGGTCTTGTGGTATGCCCCGACATGTTACTTCTACTTTAATAATTACTCGGAATAACGCTCTGGCTGCACAATTACATCATTTGGTTTTTGATCTCATATTGGTGTAACGGTTCATAATTGTACCTCCCGTTCACCTTAGAGTAATCACTTTGAAAGGAATGGTTTCAAAATAACAAGGTCCAATAGATAATTTTAATGAGAATTCCACATTGGATGTTCCAAGAATGTTGATGGTTCCAAATACTAGGAGTCTCGATTTTTGGAGATGTAAGGATGGACAGAAAGAATACAACAAGGTTTATTCCTTCCCGTCCTGATAATTCTGTAATATGATACCATAGAGAATGTTGCACAAGGACAATGATTGTTGGATACAAAAGTCATAAAGACGGTCTTTATACAATTCTTACATCGGGTGGACACTTTTCCTCCTGAATAATAAGAGGAGATCTAAAGTCGCATTGATGAAGGCCAGCCAATAGAAAGCAATTCTACTCCATGACAATTAAAGAATGAAGTTGTTTATCATTCAAGTAATCAGTGGTTTCAAATGAATTCTCATTGTGTGAATGAAAGCATAAAATATTCAAGTGATATAAAGTCTGATACGAAGATGGGTAGAAATCGAGTTGAGTAGGCGATCTCATTAGGTCTCAATCAAGTTATTCGTCAAAACTTTCATCATCATACTTTACCACATGCAAAATGCATTGCAGAATGAATTAAATTGGGAGTTGGACCAGTGAAACAATAACTAGTCCTTTTCAAGAAACACTAGCAACTAGCTAGACAAAATTTGCTAGTCCACCTGTTTGAGACATCACCACCAGCTAGGACAATTAGCTAGGTGTTCTTCACAACATTTACAATTTTGAGTAGTTAGAACAATCAACTAGTCATTCATATTGACATAACTACTAGCCAGTTTCACTTGGATAGAACGGAATTTCAACATCGTAGCCACTGAAGAAACTTTAGGCTTCTCGGACAACGAATGAAAATAAGAAGTTATTGTTGGGACAATCAGATCTTGGCACTGCGATTTTTGATACAATACATTAACGAGTACGAATAGAAAAATCACCTTGTTAACGGTTGATTCCATGCTCTTCTATTGTATTCCCAAATTCCCTTGAGCGAAGTGTGGCCTTCGTCTTCTCAAGTTAACCTCTCTTCTTGCTCCTGGGTGGCTACAAAATTTTTTCGACCAGCCCCCACAAGAAGAGAATAAGAATATATATAGGCTACAATAGGGATCATGGACAATTAGGTTGGGCCTTCTAATTACATCTTGGGCATAGCCCAATGTAATTAAATATTAATTCAATCCACTAAAGAATTAATATTTGCACTACCTTTCCTAATACCATAATTTAATTAATTAATTCGGTTCCAAAATTATTTGTTTATTTAATTCCCCATGTTTAAAATATCGCATGTCCATTAATTAAATAAATTACTGATAATTCATTTAATTAATATCTTTTATCCCTGATCATCCACTCAACCTTTATTTAATTATGCCGGAATAAATCCACCTGCAGGGTTTCACATAATTAAATCTTTTTGAGCTTTCAAGGGGACATCATTACCCCGAATATTATCAGGACATGGATTCCTTCAATAAATAATATTCACCATATATATTATTTCATCACCCAAAATATAATGAAATAAATCAAAAGAATTATTTCATATATAAATCAAAGCATGTAAATAATATACACGTGTCAATTACTATATCTGGATTAAGAACCTAAGCATTAATAATAACATAGAATCTTAGTTCACCTTCTTAATCAGTATAAGGGAACAATTCTAAATTTGATCCTGTTCAATATACACAAAGTATACTAGTATTATTTAATAGTCAATATAAACTATTCTAAATAATACTACAGCCATGCCAGTGGATTGTCCAATACCACCTGTGCTGTGAACCTTATTATATTATATAAACCGTATTTAACAATCTAACATTCTGTATCCCATTTGATACTAGATTGTCCACAATATATAATATTAGACAGCACGTAAACATTTAAATGATTCTCAATAAAACTGGGCCAGAAATAAATGTATATACTTTAAATAAATATTTTCAGTATACACCAACAATCTCCCACTTATACTCAAAATATTCTATGAGTATATCAGTGTTTATTTAATCCACTATTACACAGAAAACTACTATATAACCAAACATCTGACTCCTATCTATCTGGAAATCTGAAACGGTATACCCCACAAGAAACAAATCTGAGTCCTTGTAAATTAACATATACTCCTTAGTCCTTCTCAGGTACTTGAGTATTGTTTTTACTGCACTTCAATATTCCTGACCTGGGTTCGACTGATATCTACTAACTATGCCCACAACAAAGCAGATATCAGGCCTCGTACATAACATTGCATACATTAAGCTTTCAAATGCCGAAGCATAAGGAACTGCTTTCATGCTCTCTATATCCTTAGGTGTCGAAGGACACTGCTCCTTGGATAGAGCCACTCCATGCTTAAAAGGTAGAAAAACTTTCTTAGAGTTCTACATGTTAAAACGAGCTAATACTTCATCAATGTAGGGCTCTTGAGATAAAGCCAACATCCTTTTCTTGCGATCCCTTATTACTTTGATCCCAAGGATGTATGCCGCTTCACCTAAGTCCTTCATTTCAAATTGTTTGAACAACCATGCCTTTACTGATGACAACATCTTAACATTGTTTCCAATGAGTAAAATGTCATCTACATACAGTACTAGAAAAACCACTGCATTACCCTCACTTCTCTTATACACACATGATTCGCTTGGACTTTGATCAAATCCATATGACTGGACTGCCTGATCAAAACGAATATTCCAGTCCCTAGAAGCTTGTTTTAGTCCAAAAATAGACCTCTTAAGCTTACAAACAAGATGCTCTTGGCCTTCCTTAATGAATCCTTTTGGTTGTTGCATATAGATGGTTTCCTCAAGACTTTCATTAAGGAAAGCTGTCTTGAGATCCATTTGCCAAATCTCATAATCGAGATGAGCTGCTATAGATAAAAGAATCCGGATCGACTTAAGCATAACAACAATCGATCCCTTTTTTCTGAGTATACCCTTTCGCAACAAGTCGTGCTTTCCAAGCTTTCACCTTTTTGTCAGATCCTCTTTTCTTCTTGTAGATCCACATACATCCAATGGGTTTTACACCTTTGGGTGGTTCCACGAGCTCCCAAACTTGATTAGAATACATAGATTCCATCTCAGATTCCATTGCCTTTTGCCAAAGATCTGCATCTTTATCTAGAATTGCTTCTTCGTATGTCCTGGGATCCTCATCATGTTCACCAGAGACCAAGTCCGAGGACTCTCCCAAAAACATGAATCTATCAGGTTGTTGAACAACCCTCCCACTACGACGAAGCACTGGTGTGGTATTAGTGACAGGTTGTGCATTTTCTTGTGGTTGATCTACTTGTACTATTGGCACTTGGGGATTATCTGTCCCTCCCACTAGTTCCTCTAAAACGATACTACTCATGGGTTTGTGGTTCATTATATAGTCTTCTTCTAAGAATCTAGCATTGGTACTAACAATGATATCTCGATCCCTAGGACTATAAAATGAATAACCTTTCGTTCCCATGGGATATCCTACAAACAGCCTTACTTCTTTACGAGATTCTAACTTGGTCGCGTTCTTGTTCAGCACATGTGCTGGACAACCCCAAATCCGAATATGTCTTAGACTTGGTTTGCTACCAGTCCACAATTCTATTGGAGTCTTGGGAACCGACTTAGAAGGTACCAAGTTTAGAAGGTAAGCCGCTGTTTCTATAGCATATCCCCCGAACGACTTGGGTAAATCTGAATAACTCATCATCGATCTAACACTCTCTAAAAGAGTCCGATTCCTTCTCTCTGCTACACCATTCTACTGAGGTGTGCCAGGTGTAGACAGTTGGGATGCAATCCCATTTTCTGATAAATATTCCCTAAATTCTCCAAGCAAGTATTCGCCACCACGATCTGATCGTAGTGACTTGATACATTTTCCAAGATGTCGCTTCTCCGCACTTGCTTTGTACTCTTTGAATTTTTCAAAGCACTCAGACTTACGGCGCAACAAATAAATATACCCATATCTAGAATAATCGTCAATGAAAGTGACAAAATACTCATAACCTCCTCTTGCTTGGATACTCATAGGTCCACATAAATCAGTATGAACCAATTCTAACACTTCTTTGGCTCTATTCCCCTTTGCTTTAAAAGGCCTATTAGTCATCTTACCTTCCAAGCAGGATTCGCAAACTGGAAATGGCTCCACTGCCAACGAGCTAATGGCCCATCTACTACCAGTCTTTGAATCCTCCTCAAGTTAATATGACCTAATCTTAAGTGCCAAAGATATGTTTGGTTCAATTCAGAAGGATTCTTTCTTTTGTTTGAGCTAGAAAGAATGTTATTAGATTCCTTTTGTTGCAGTATTGGTTGGACAGGATTAATAATATATAAATTGTCTTGCAATGTACCAGAACATATAACTCGTTTATTCATCATAATAGAAACATTACGATCCAAACAAACATTATAACCATCCATAGCAAGTTTAGAAACCGAAATCAAATTTCTTCTAAACGAAGGTACATACAGACAATTGTTCAAAACCAAACTCCTATCATCTCCAAAAGATAAAGTAATTATTCCAACTGCAACTACTGCTACTTTCGTAGCATCTCCCATGAACACATATATCTCGCCATCTCTAAGCATTCTGGATTGCTGGAACCCCTGCAATGAGTTACAAACATGGTCAGTGTCTCCTGTATCTACACACCAAGTGCTCGTAGATATAGCCGCTATGTATGTTTCTGTAACTAGAGAAAGAGACATACCAGTATTGTTTGTCTTCTTAGGAAGAGGACAATCCTGTTTCCAGTGACCTGACTGCTTGCACCTGAAGCACTTCCTTTAGGCTTTTTCACACCACCTTGAACTCCCACTGCATTAGCAATCTTTCCAGCTTTCTGTGTCTGAGTCTTTTTCTTCTTCTTACCTTTCGGCTTAGATGAAGAAGGTTTCTCGGCCACATTCACTTGAACATTCTGCTTAAAGAGTCCTTCAGCTGCCTGAAGTTCTGTCAGAAGTTCCGCGAGACTATACATGCTTTTGTTCATGGTGTAATTCAAGCGGAACTGCTCAAAACTTTTGGGCAGACTCATAAGGATGATATTGATATGGGTTTCCCCATCTATATCAGCACCAAGGATCTCCATCTCATTCAGATGAGACATCATCCTGAGAACATGATCCCTTACAGGTGTTCCTTCAACCATCTGAGTGTTCATTAAAGCCTTCATTGCTACTTGCCTAGCAGCCCTATTCTGTTCTCCAAAAAGTTCCTTGAGATTAAAGAGCATATCTGAAGCAGTGGGCATAGCCTGATGCTGATGCTGCAAAACACCCGACATTGCTGCCAGAATGTAACATCGCGACATCTCATCAGCCTTAACCCACCGTTTATAATACTCCTTCTCACTTTCAGGAGCATCTTCAGCAGGCTGATCTGGCTTGGGTTCATAAGTACAAAATTTGTACTCCTCAGCAGTCAACACTATGTCCAAATTACGTTTCCATTCAATATAGTTCGGTCCAGTAAGTTTGTTATCCTTAAGTATGGTGAATAGTGGATTAAAGCCCATAATGATCTAATCCTGAGAATCATACATGTAAACACATAATTAGAGGGTTGCATAAATCCTAAAACCTATTGGTTTCCCCTAACAATAAATTAAAATTAATGCACTAATATTTAAACACCATAAGTATCTGGTACGCCACGATGGGTGACATATATACCACTTAAATTCGTTTAAATATTACTTCGGTCCTATTACTAAATAATATGCCACGTTAGGGTGGACTATATATTATTATTCATAGCTAAGTGTATACCATTATCAAATCTTAAATTAATATCAATAAGACCGGATGCCACCATTAAATATTTCAAATCAATAATCGATAATAGGATAATTCCCAGATCGGGGGGAGCATTGTCAAGAGGCATCACTTAAGACCCCTTTCTAGACAGAATCATCCTTTCTCTCTATATCGAAAATCTATATTCAATCATTGACATCCTTCTAATTAATCGAATTCTATGAAACTTGGTACGCCACGATGGGTGGCATGTATACCTTTCAATATTCGTAATTAATTTAGGAAGTTTGTTCTAGTAATATCCATAACACTACCTGACACCATAAATCATAAGCCACGATGGGTGGCATGTATATAATTTATATTCGTCTCGGTTTTAAATTACATACAAACAATAATGGAGACCATGGGATTTAATTCCTAATTAATTCCCTCACCCACTTAGAATTTTTATATAAAATTGAGGAATTTTATCTAGAGGCATCGCCCTATGTTATTTTTTCGAGGTCTACATGTTATAAAAATAACAATACAAAGAACACATAACATAGCAGCATGCATCATAAAATTAAAGCAACAAATAAAATTAATGTCCATGTCGTCCTAATTATGTTAAATATGTAATAAAAAATTACACACATAATTAACAACAAACATAATAATTATTTAATGCAATAATTAAAATTAAATAGCGGAATTAAAAATTAAAACAATAATTAAATCCATTATTATGGCCCATTAAACAATTTCAGCAAGCCTAGAAAATTTTCTGCAAATCTGCAAACTGCAACAGCCGCCAAACTGCTACAGTACCCGGTCTGCTACAGTAACTGCTACAGTACCAGTCTGCTACAGTACCCCGGTTTGCTTCAGTACCGGTTCGCTACAGTACCCGGTTTACTACAGTACCCGGTTTGCTACAGTACGAGTTTGCTACAGTACCGGTTTGCTACGGTACCTTCGAGACTTGATGAACACAACAGCAACCCCATCCAAATTTCGCAGCGGAACAAAAACAACTCCGAATTGATTTCGGATCGCACATAATTATTACAAATTACCCGGATCTTGATAAAATCCAACAAACAATTACAAAAAATAGATCTAATACAAAACTAATTTTGTAAATCTATTCTAACCCGATCAACCCTCGTGTTTTACAACCACGATAAACCACGTGGAAACCAAACAAAATATTAACCACCATTAAACCACGTGGGATCCAATCACATAATTAAATATACATGGCCATAATAGTGGATAACAACCTGCAAAAACAAATTATACAAACCTACCACTATATACATGCATATACAATTACGACATGGACATCGTATCAAAAATCGTAGAACCATAGAACCAAGCTCTTGATACCAATTGTTGGGACAATCAGATCTTGGCACTGCGATTTTTGATACAATACATTAACGAGTACGAATAGAAAAATCACCTTGTTAACGGTTGATTCCACGCTCTTCTATTGTATTCCCAAATTCCCTTGAGCGAAGTGTGGCCTTCGTCTTCTCAAGTTAACCTCTCTTCTTGCTCCTGGGTGGCTACAAAATTTTTTCGACCAGCCCCCACAAGAAGAGAATAAGAATATATATAGGCTACAATAGGGATCATGGACAATTAGGTTGGGCCTTCTAATTACATCTTGGGCATAGCCCAATGTAATTAAATATTAATTCAATCCACTAAAGAATTAATATTTGCACTACCTTTCCTAATACCGTAATTTAATTAATTAATTCGGTTCCAATATTATTTGCTTATTTAATTCCCCATGTTTAAAATATCGCATGTCCATTAATTAAATAAATTACTGATAATTCATTTAATTAATATCTTTTATCCTTGATCATGCACTCAACCTTTATTTAATTATGCCGGAATAAATCCACCTGCAGGGTTTCACATAATTAAATCTTTTTGAGCTTTCAAGGGGACATCATTAACCCGAATATTATCAGGACATGGATTCCTTAAATAAATAATATTCACCATATATATTATTTCATCACCCAAAATATAATGAAATAAATCAAAAGAATTATTTCATATATAAATCAAAGCATGTAAATAATATACACGTGTCAATTACTATATCTGGATTAAGAACCTAAGCATTAATAATAACATAGAATCTTAGTTCACCTTCTTAATCAGTATAAGGGAACAATTCTAAATTTGATCCTGTTCAATATACACAAACTATACTAGTATTATTTAATAGTCAATATAAACTATTCTAAATAATACTACAGCCATGCCAGTGGATTGTCCAATACCACCTGTGCTGTGAACCTTATTATATTATATAAACCGTATTTAACAATCTAACATTCTGTATCCCATTTGATACTAGATTGTCCACAATATATAATATTAGACAACACGTAAACATTTAAATGATTCTCAATAAAACTGGGCCAGAAATAAATGTATATACTTTAAATAAATGTTTTCAGTATACACCAACAGTTATTAAGTTTGAAAAAGAAAACTATAAAATCTGAAGAGAATGTTCTAGGTATCGGAACAATCGATAACCTCTCATCAAATATTACTTATCAGTGAAACGGTCCACCCAAGGGTGCCTCCGTACACATGCTTTATCAGATCCGACAATAGAATTAAATTCGGAATACCAATATCAAAATGATATCCTTACTATGATTTCAATGTACGATGTACAATCTCATCTTGAATAGAAGAAAAGAATTCCTGAGGGACGTCTGGACATTAGATCATCCATGTCCTCAGTAATTTGTTGAATATTTATGAGCTCAACTGAAGAGTGCAAGTATGAAAGAAGCAATCAAATATCGATATTCGTTAAGTAGTATTCGTCGATTAATTAAGGAAATATTTGTTGAATATTCCTTGGGTAATTGAAAGAAAGTGTAAATAGTCCTGAGCAGAAATAATTATAAACTTCAAATAGAATGCTCGGGGATCAATTAAGATACTTTGGATGAGTCCCGGTTTCGAGAAAGTATATCACTAGTTGTTATTCCACAAGTTTGAAGTAGAAAGCTAGGAGGATTAACTGATATAAACTAATCGAGGTAACATGGTTAGTGAACAGTTTAAAATGAAGTAGTGCACCAGCCGGTAGTTACCAAAATAAGTTAATAATCATTCTTGCATCTCATTATCACCACTATGAGAGTAACTCCATCTCTTCGTCTTCGTAATACAAGACACCAACTAGTGCGTCTCTCAATCATCATCTTAAAGTCATTTATCGAGTTAGGGTTTCACAAATATATCGGTCATTTCCGTTCTTTATCTTGAAGTCCGAGCTTCACATCATTCCGGGGACACCTGCTAAATCCATAGGGTCCTACTTCATGCCTTCCGACATGAATCACAAGTGGCCAGTTCCCCCTGGGAACAGATCAAAGAGATCTCTCAGGGATCTCAGTGCAGTCCACAGGTTCAGTGGCGGGTGTGTGTATGTGAACATATACAAAAATTATTGAGGTCTACAATACATATATACGTAGTCCCTGA
Organism: Saposhnikovia divaricata; assembly: GCA_036435485.1. Classification (NCBI taxonomy): domain Eukaryota; kingdom Viridiplantae; phylum Streptophyta; class Magnoliopsida; order Apiales; family Apiaceae; genus Saposhnikovia; species Saposhnikovia divaricata. Next base: position 126,083,727 of record CM071594.1, on the reverse strand, counting down.
TAACATCTCTATCAAAGGATCCCACTCTAGAACCACTGGTCTTTTCTTTTGGTAGACTCCAAGATCACTGAATCGCTCGTCGCAACCATAATCAACTTCTCTTGAGTCCCTTTGTTAATTCTACTTGTTTGTTCTCTAAGTTGAACTACCATGCTCTAGCGTCCGAATCATGCATGGAATTATCTAGCACGCTCGTCTTATGATAACATTCTCGTATGACACATGTAAAATTCGCCATCAAGGGTAATGAAATCCACAACGACATAGTGACCAACTTTCAGGCAAACCCATTACTTATCGAAAATCAGATCTTACAGCCAAAGTAAAAGACTTTCATTATTCCAAGTACTAAGTACTCTTAATTATGTACGGAAGTCTAAACTTCTTGATTCTTAAAATGCCGCCTCCTAAACTGTGGAGGACTATGGGCCACAAAATTTCTGCCAGCCTAGTCATCCGATCATATTGGCAATATCGCCTCTACCCCAGCTGCTCTTGAGGTTTCGATCTGCTTCCTATATCATTACCTATGATAGGTCATGTACAACTCTCAAACCTCTATTCATCATTCTGAAGGTCTCTAAGTAAAGGTGGTTACTGTGACGCCCCCAAATCTGAGGTCAAAGATTCAGGTCGACACATCATCATCCAACCATATCATACCTGTGTTAACTTTACAACTCAACAATACATACGTCCAGACCTCAATCTTACGCACAAACAAGTTAGAGCCTCAGAAACGATAATCAAAAGTAACACTAAATATTACAATTCATCTGTACAATCCAGAGTCTTACGCACTTCCACTTATATAACTATACTTGAGGACAAGTCTTACTATTACAGTTGAAAACCTATCAGACTTACTCTGTAGTATTTATTAGGAACTAAATCATCTCCGTGGTAATTCTTCTACTCCTCTTCTGCTGGTGCGGAGTTAATCGGCCAAATTCTTCTCTTTCTGAAAAGTTTTTATAAAGCAAGAATGAGCTACATAGTGCTCAGCAAGTTCACCATTTTGTAAAATAATAATGTGGTTTATTTCGAAAACATTCCCAACTATATGGGTATATACCTCAGATTTCAAAACATAATTGGACAATGTATATGTCCAAGTTGAATAAAACATCTATACTCACCAAGGAGCTTTAAGAATAACATGTGAACCCTTTATAAGGTTCCCATTTCAATATATCTCAAGTTTGAAAATATATATATATGAGTATATCATTTTCGGCAAAACACTCTACGAGTAACATACTGTACAGGGAATACATCATTGCAAACCTCTTTCCTTCCATTAGCTTAGAAGGTTTCTCATACAAAAACATTTCATTCCTTGAAACAATTGCAAGAGTGCACTAACACGTGCCAATCTTTATAGAAAATCTTGCAGTTCTAGATACTCCACGATGTCAATATTTTTCTTATCAAAAACCACACTATCGGCAAATTGGCACTTAGGCCCAAGAAGCAGTGTTTGAGTATTTTTCCAAAGTGGAGGATGGGACTGGAAGAAAACATAAAAACCTGACAAGGATTGACGATGATCAGTCGCCACATCCAAGTCCAATAATCCGCGGGTCTTCTCTACCGGTAGAAGGATAGAAACTACATCCGTAACTATCCTCGGGTGAAAACTACATCCGTAATCACCCTCGATGAAAACTACATACCTGCTAGAGTATGACACCTGGGCCAGAATAATAATTGATGGACCGCCTGGCTCACGGCCGCTTACACATCCCGGGAATCGTTCGTCAACGGTTCCCATACCTGCCAGAGTCCCTTTTTCTTTTTCTTTTAAAAACTTGATTTTGATTGAAAATAGAGTAATTGAGGTCCGACATCAGTCGATCGATGATTCTTGAAATCATACAAGAAGCAAACCTGACCGGGGGTTTTCGAAAATGTTTGAGTTCGAAAGAGTTCGAGTTTGAAAGTGCTAAAGGTATCTTGGATTAGCTTTGTCTTTAAAATAATGATCAATAATTAATAAATGATATTTTAAGATTTAATATTAATAATTAATAAAATAATTATTTAATTAAATAAGCTTTTAATCCAAGATAGGTATTTTGAGTATTTACGAAGATATAAAAATAATTACTTGAGTATACGATACTCCCCGAATGACCCTTCCGGTTTTCGCAATTTAATTACGATACAATAATATACCGCTCCCCAGTCAATAGTATATACGGACCGCTACGACCTCTATTGCTAGAGTTGTTGTCCGAAGAAAACATTTCATTCTAAGTTCAAGGGGTGCAAACATATATGTACTTATACATCTCAATTTCATCGATACTTCGATAAACATAAACATTTGATATGATTGAGAACTACAAACACAACAGTGAAAGTCCTTGTATATGTAAGTTTTGAAATGTAAACTTGCCTTGGTGAGATTGGAGTGGTCGAGCTTGCGGAGTGGAACGATCTATACATAATCAATAGCCGATCGTTAGTACCTTAACAATATCTCTTTAATTGCGGGGTTTTAGGGGGTACCAAATTAACTTAATGACTTCGTCTTATGACTCTCTAGCCCCACTATAGGTTCATGTCATCAATTGATTACGCTCGCCACTTATTCAACTTAATTTAGTTACCATATCCGAGTCACGTCCATTACCCCTAGAATTATACTCCACTTAACGACTTTTCCCTTGCGCGAATTTTACTCTAGCATTTTTATAAAATTGAAAATTCATATTTTAATCCAATTCTTTTTGGGTAGCCTTCACCACTGCATTTTCTAGCTTCTCTAATGTTTCCATGATCCCACATAAATTTTTAGGGGTTTAAACAAGGTTCACAAGGGGACCATTTAGTGTAGTCCGGAATCCAGAAACACATTTTACTTCTCCGGCCATAACTTAAAATCTATACATCACCTAGTCATGAACCTTATATTCCTAGAAACTACATTCAAATACCTTTCCAACACTATATATTAGGACCTCAGGGGACAAGATTTAGGGGTTCAAAACCATCTTACAAGACAGGTCAAGTTCCTGGAAAAACTCAGCATGCTTGTTTCACTTAAATCAACCAAGATCCTTACATCCACAACACAACCAACATCTAATTCACCAAGTTCATACTTTATAACATTCATGGAGATACATATACTAACCACAATCATAAAAATCACAACCACAACACTTAAACTCAAGATCTATATCATCAACCACTTATATATCCAAGATTAACACCAATACACATGGATCTATCATCAAACATCATAAACACTACATGGCCAAGAGGGGTTAGGGTTTTTATACCTTCTTGAGTATCTAGGAGCCTTGGGTAAGCCTTACAAATCACAAGAACACCTTGAATGAGCTCCTACACTCCTTATAATCCAAGATCTAAAAGAAAACTTAACATTGTTACTATTCACCAAAACTTTAATAATTAATATCTTGAAAATTAATGGATGAAAAGGCTTAGAATTCTTAGTATACCTTTCTTAGATGATGTAGAGTGCCTAGGAATTTAGCCTTGAATTATGAATGAGGATAAATGGAAGGAAGAAAATTTTCTTCCTTGTTTTCTTGCTTGGGCCGAGAGCTTCTAGCTTGGGGGGGGGGGGAGAAGAGCTTTTTGTGTTTTGCTTTTGGTTGGTTGAATAATTGTGTAAAGTAGTTGGGTGATACATGTATTAGTATATAGATATGTATCACATGTTGTAAGTCTAGGTATAGGCCACCATGCCCTCTTGTCTCCTTGAAAAGTGGTGCAACTAGTTACTATTCCTCTTGCCCATTTGGTACTACTAGTTTGCTTTTCCTAACTCCTTAGTTACATAGGACTTGCATGCAATACTACTCCTTGTATCATTATTCTTCCACCAATGCTTGTCATTTAATCTTTAATTCGTATCGTATCTTAATTAATCTCTCGTAATAATATTTTGTCGCGTAGAGATTTCCCTAGTAATTCCTTAAGTACTTAATTGTGTAAATTCCTCGAATATCCGTAATTCCTCGTCATAATTCCTAATAAATCTTTTAATACTCCAATAATTCTCAAATCCCAAGTTTTATAAATCTTACCAACAATAAGATTCTTGACTTCAACAATCTTCCTTTTATCTTACATAGTGAATGTAAAAACATAGTTTCTCAGACAATCAATTCCATTAAACAACAGAGATGACTAGAAAGGTTCCAAATTGACAATGTCACATGATATTATATAAAAGAAAATATTGCAAAAATTAGGGTTCTTACAGTTACTGAGGCCAAGCTACAAGAAATTGCAAACTCTAATGATTATCATGATGATGCATTCTTGGAGTTTCTGAAAGTCTCAAGAAAATAGGCTGGTGACACTCAATTGTACCTAAGGAGCTTGAAGGATCAGATCGATTACTTCACTGTGATACCTAGAAAAGTTGATAGCTCATGGCTCAAGGAGGTAATGATGGTAGCAAAATCCAGAATCTGGCATCTAACCTACAAAACTCTACAAGCCATAAAACACTCAGAGATAGATGTGCTGATTGAGCTCATAGAGAAGAGGAATGTAAATGAAAACAATAAGAGTCTGTATGATGACTTGAGGAATGGCCAACCTTCAAGGCTGCCAGAAGTCATTAAGAAGCCATGGACAATCATCTATCAGTCTGGCACCAGAATTGAAGAGATTAAACAAGTGATCATTCCCAATGATCTCACTTCTCGAAATCACAATTTCATTATTTCCATCATTGATCTACTGCAAAAGAAGAAGGGGACAAGAACTGCTGAAGAGATAGAAGAACTACAAATCCTAAGATCATTTATTGCAACTGTTGTAATTCCAGAAATGGCCAAGCCAAGGAGGAATAAGGATGATGAAGATGAAGACAAGAGTGATGGGAGGAGAAGTCATCATAGGAGTGATAAGGGTTATGAAGATTAGAAGAAGAAGAATGACAGCAAGGAGAAGAAGGATGATGACCAAGGCAAAGTCTATGAGAGGAAGAATGGAAAACAGCAAGCCTTAGGCATTGCTAGCAGTAATCTCACCATATCACAAGACTCTAAGTCTAGGGTGAATGCTGTTAGTAATGACCTACCAAAATCTAATTCCATGGCTTCTGCAACTGTTTTACCTCCTCAAGAAGAGAAGAAGATTCAAGTCAAGAAACCATCTGTATATTTCAAAAAGCAAACTGCTAATTGAATACTACAATGGTCTACCAGCAAAGGTCACATACTACTGCCAGGCAACCATACTAAAATGATCAAATTCAAATAAGCAGCAAGAAAACCAAAGCTTTCCAAATCAAGAACCCTAACAATCTATCCAGGCCTAAAACTCCAACCACTAGATGAAGACTACAATGAAGACCAACTGGAATACCTTAGAGCTCAAAGAATCTTTCATGTTTCAATCATTGATGACTCCCTTGAGATCAAGTATACTGATGGAAGACAGAAGAAGTATAAACAAGTGCAGTGTCAAAATTGGGGCAAGTTATATGACATAGAAAGGATTATTACCATGTTGGATGCAAATGATAAAGTGGAAGGAGTATGGAAGCTAGAACTGATTGACTTTGTGAAGATGAAGAGAGATCATGAAGAGCTGATAAGAAAGGGGTGCCTTGAGAAGTAGATGAAAAGGGAAAAAGAAATTGATAAACTGGAAGCTGAAGTAGAAGTGTTGAGGGCTAAGGGATTGTGTAGAGTTCAATTCAATCCCTATGTGGTGAAGTATAGGAGAAGAAATGGAGATAATGTCAATATAAGAATGAACCTACTCAATCACTATCCTGCCAACATTCTGAAACCAGTACTTGAGGATTTCAAAAACTCTATCTTGCTTGAAGAATTGGATGCAATGGCAGAAATCATAAGAGCTATGGATGAGAATGCAAGGAAGGAAAAAGAAAGAAAACAGAAGGCATATGATGATCTACTAGCCAAGGAAATGGAGATGGAATCAAATGATAAAGGCTAGCATATCATCATAGTCTGTAAGACACACTTGTATTTCTATTCATGTTCTTAGTTCAAATCTACATACCTGTACTTTTCAAAGTTTTATCTTTATGTATGCTAGGCTTGTTATCAGGCATGAAATTGTGACTAAGGGTCTTACTCAAAATTTGGGGGAGATTGTTAGTCATAGAGACATGCCTGTACTCATATAATAACAAGCCTAAGTGCGTAATGCTATGAATTACCTACATGACCTCTTAACTTAGGGAACCTCTAGTTGTAGAGTTTCTATTTGTTTTGTACTTGTAATAGGCATCAAATCCTAGTTGTGTAACTGTACTTATAAAGTCAAGAATAATGCTTGAAAGAAGTTCCAAGGTTCATGCCTCAAGCAAGGAGATAAAGACTGTCAAATAATCACAGTTGGGATTTAAAGAAATGAAGAATTTGCCTAAGTACCAATTCGAGAGGTACATTTGTCTATTCGAGAAGTCTTGCATTCGAAAAGTCAGGGATTCGATATCTCAAAAGACACTGTTCGATATCTATGAAGGTCAACTACTCAAAACCTTATTCGAAAACTCAGAGATTCTACATGTCTAAATACTCTATTCGAGAACTCATGGAGTCAACAAGTCAAATCATCATTCGAGTTCTCTAAGAGTCAACAAGGCAATTCGATATCTCAAGGACTAAAGAAGCTATTCGATATCTCAGGGATTCGATAAATAAAATGCTCTATTCGATATCTCAAGGATTCCTGAAGAAAAGACTTATTCGAGAAGTCATTCGATATGTCAGTTTAACAATATTCGAGAACTCAGAGTTATCGATCAAGCCCATTCTAGTTATCGAATCACCAACAGAGTTACTTCTCGAATACAGTCTTGGAGACAAAATACTGAAGAATTGTACAAGTCAGAGGCCTACAACAAGCTAAAGAACTTTGGGGACCACAATTTGTAATGTACTTTTGAAAAGCCTACAAACAAGCTTGGAGAGATGTACAAGAGACAAAGAGCTAAAGAAGTGGATCTGAACAGAGCTTTGCAAAGTGAAACCTGTAGCCGTTTGGATGCTTACTCAAAAAGGATAGACACACTAGAAAGTAAAGTTGTTTAGCTACCTTATTTGTAGTAAGTAGGTTGTATTCATGCTCTATAAGGATACAGCCTCACTTCCTTAGAAGTTATGTTTTTCATACACGAAAAAGAAAACATCTCTCTGTGAAAAATGAAGCTGAGAATACTAACATTTGTATTCAGAGATTGTAGCAAAATCTTTATCTAATAATATATTAGATTAAAGTGATATTGTGTCTTGTGTTCTTCTTAATCCGCATTTACAAATCTACACACACAAACACATATTGTGCTACACTGATTCAAGAACAAAGAAAAGTTCAAGAATCCATTCACCCCCTCTGTATTCTTTAGTCGTATTCAATACTCAACAATTTGGTTAATTACCAAACAAATTTATTACCTGGACTTTTTCATCAGCCCAATAGTTTAAAAGGATCTTAAAGTCTGTCAAAGGAATGTTCCTTGGCCTATTTTGTAGCCTCTACTCATCATTATGATACTTAGTGTAATGATCTCTCTTGACTATAGCTTTGGGTGTCCTAAACTGATCACGCATCGTTGTCATTACATACTGATAACACTCCTCTTTAATGATGTACTTGTCCTAAAAAAATGGCAACCAATAATTGTCAAATATTTACAGGTAAAGACAACATTAGCAAAAGTAATCTCAAATATGGACAAGTAATTAACCACAAAAAGAAATATTTTTGTTACCTTGACATATTGCCATAAGATACCTTTTTCAGGATCTTCAGTCCAACTACGGCATATTAAAGATACAAAGTCCTTTACCACAGTTCCCAAAAAATTGCTAAACTCACGTAACAAGTGGTCATTATCATCTGATATAGGTTTACAATCTTCCGATAGCTTGATCTCCGACTTCTCACCTCTTGTATGGACATTAGACAGTTTTCACTTCCCTCGAACCTTTCTCTTTTTGGCTCCTAGAGGTGCATCTGATGTATAACATCAAATCAAGATTAAAATGACTCAATGCAATCTTTTAGAAAGATCAATACTAACTATATCAGTTCGAGATTACCCTGATTCAGTTGGGATTACAAATTTTCAGGTTGGGACTGTGTCTGTAGGTTCTCCATTTCAGCCTGCTTTTCACGCTCACGTAACTCCAAGTATGCAGCCATTGAACCAGGAGCATTTTTTTGAGTAACTTGAGCTTCTCAACTGTAGGAACTTCTGATGCATCATTTTCCTACAAAATGAAATTGGATAATAAGCCATAGCAGGAGAAAGTGGTAAACAAATTATCAAATAGTACCAAATTTACACACCTCAACATCAAATGTGTTCACTTGCTTATCAGATGGAAGTGACATTTTAGATGCTCGGGAACGAGTTCTCAGGCCATCAGTCTCCACCACAACTCTCTTGCCTTTTTTCTTCTGCTAAAACAATATATACATATCAACAATAAATAACTACTAATTAACCTAATCAGACTTGATTATATTCAAATTTTTATGTTATCATGTGTTGACATTAGAAATTCAATGTAATTTACCTTTGACGAAAGAATATCCTCTTCAGCATTACCTTCTCGGTCTTCTTCATTTTTCGGGCAGTATGCACTTCCACCTTCACTACTTAATACCTTGGTTTTGAATTTTTTTTGTTGGACCAAGTTCCCTGGCTCCCTGTTCAAACCAAGTTCCCTTAGTTTTTTTTTATTTTCCTAAACTCTCTTGTTTCTACGCATTTCGTACTCATTTACGCCACCTTCCAGAACTTCACCACCTCCTTCCACCAAGTTCTCATTTTCAGCAGGCTTCTTCTCGAATCTTTTCAGATATTCCCCCAATCCCATTTTTCCATCTTTTGAATTTTCAGCAGGCTTCTCCAACTCTATCGAAGGCAATTTCGAAAATTCAACAACCCCCTTTGCAGGACTTGCAACATTAGAAATAGGTTGCATTTTCTTCTATGAGTTGATCATCCTTCGTTGCTTCTCCTGATTGTTATCTTTTATAGTCACAAACTGACGCTTTTTTGGATTACTCTCTTTGGATTGAACAAGGCTTTTTTTGGGCCTTACAATAATGTGAGGTTGCATTTGTGGCATTGGCTCTATCATGCTGTCACATTGCAGTCAATGAACAAGTTCAAATAATCAGCCGTGCTTGTTATAATTTGCCACCAAAATCCAACCATCGTTCTCGTTTCTCACATATACTCCACCAATCTCTTTATAGCCAAGGTCTTTGACCCACTCCATGAATTCTAAAAACGAGAACCTGTCAAGCTCCATGTCCTCATAATTCAGTACTAAGCCGCCAAGATACTTGTCTTTGTTGACTCCCCATTATGGTGCACCCGGAAAGTCATAGTGTTGTCTACCATCCTGTAATTACAAGATTGAAATACAATTACTTCCTATTACATAAAAAATAGCTACTGTAATATTTAAAGGCACTACAAATGCAGCTGTAAAGAGAAGACACTATGAATATGTATAGTTAAAAGTAGAACAACTGACTAAGACTCTGAAAATTGACTTCAATAGCAGAACAATTCAAAATAAATAAATATGAACATTGAGTTAAATGATAACAGTGGAGGTCCATGAGTAAAATAGTTAACAGTGAGGACATATTTAACACAAAAAATATAAGATATTAATTTAAAATCTTTTACATAATTATATAAGCTAATTACTCACTATCGTATGTCTTCAATGGGGCATAGTTTTGTTGGAACATCATCTCTGAACCAGTTAACTTCATGATCTTGATTTTTTATTAATGAATAAAAGCTCGTGTCATGTGTAAACTGCCCATTTATGTCATCTTCGGGTGAATTGTTCTCATTGTGTGGATCATAGAACTCTGCTGACAGCCTCTTGATAGGGTGATGATAATGGTTTTCAACAGGATCTTGAATGTAAAAAACTTGTTGGAATTGTGTTGACATAACAAAACTATCATTCTTTTGACACACCCTGTTAAAGTTGACTCGAGTAAAACCTAACGAATCCTTATCATCAACATACCAGGTACATCTAAACAAAACAACACTAAAAGACCCCAATAGTCAACTTCAATTATTTCTTCAATAGAACCATAATAACTAACAGCTCCAACTATTGGGTTTTGGTCTTTCGAACTAGCGAAACTAGTGGTTAAGGCTGTTAAATAAACACCACCATTTTGTGTGGTACACTTATTATCTCTTTTTTTCGTATGGACCTATACCCATTTACTACAAAACCACTAAACTGCTTAGCTGATCGATTAGGCCCCCTTGCTAAGGATGCTACTTCCTATGACACATCCTCTTCTTTCTGAATTTCATTCTTAAACCACTCGCATAATTCATCAGTGTGTGTTCTTTCTCTTTTAAACTTTCTGCACTTTGCATTTTTGTCGAATAATGAACGATGTTTCCTACAATTAAAGACAATTATAATATGTCAATTTACTTAGGTTAACAAAATATTTAATTTACTAAATAGACAGGTTATAAACTAGGAATATTGGACTTACTGAATTAGCTCTTCTACTTTCTTGTCACCATAATTAAATAGGATGTATCGATGAGCTTTTTTCCATGTATCTTCAGTGAAATGAATCGATTTCCCTTTTTTGTTCTTCCCTGAACCAATAGGATATCTACCAGTTTCTACATTTGTCATTGTAGATTCATTCGACCACGTATTTTTGTTACCACCTAGGAATCTTGCACAAAATAGTAGACATTCATCTGCCAAGTAACCCTATGCTACAGTGATAAGTGGATTTTATATCCACTTGGAGCGTTCCATATCGGCTTAAATTGATTCACTTGGCCTCAAGTTTGTTGTATTTTTGATGTGTTTTGTGTAGTTGCGCAGGGTTATAAACCATTGGATATGGTTGAATATTTGAGTTGATTTTGGTGTGGATTTTGAGTTTTTAATGAAGAATGAAGTCTTCCACACAATTCTTGGGAGATTAGGAGTTAAGTAATTGAAGTATGGAAGCCGTGGCAAAAAGAACGGAAGGAAATGAAGGCAAAATGAAGGTGAAACGAAACAAATTGCAAGGAAAAGAAACTCCAGCAGATTGCAGGGTAAGCCGCGGCGCAGTAGGGTAAACCGCGGGTTAGGGAGCCCGCTGCTCACTCCGAATATTGTCCTAAAAACTCAAATTTTCTTTCCTGTTTCGAATCTGTTTGGTATTTTTGGACTTTTCTTGCTGTGGAAGACTTCAGGGGCTTATATAAACACATCATAGCATCCTCAAACATCATTATTAAGCCTCCATAACATAAGGAGAGAGCCAAGACGGAGATTCAGAGTTGGAGAAGGATTCCAAATCTCGTGACAAGCAACGGAGATCTAGATCTACTTTTCGTTTTCTTCTATTAGGCGAACTATTGGATGTTTTTTGGGATTTATTTTCTTAATTCTATTACTTTAGTTTTATTATTATTCAGATCTTGTTTCATTATCATGTTTTCACTTGATCCTATGATGATGAACGGTTCGATTATGAACTAATCATTGTCATGGGATTCTAACGAATTTATCTATGTAGTTTAGTAGTTTGTTTGCTTTAAAGATTTTTGTGCGATGAATTCTTGATATCCTTGTATGGTTATAGTTAATGCTTTTAGATGCGTAGCTAACATCTAAATTGGATTGTTAATCTCTTGTGAAGTGAGAGTGGATCTTGAGATTTAGAACTTGCCATGCTAGCATAGGATAAGTTGATGTATGTTTAACATCATGATTTGTAGCGTAAATAGAGATATTATGCTACCTTGTGTGATCATTATAGATAACTTGTGCTTCAATCATTATGTTTTCAAATCTTATAGAGATATAAGGTCTAAACATAATTGGTGTCTATTCATCTTCTATCTCTTTTGTGGATGTATGATTAATTTAGTATTCGTATACTGAGAAGTAGCGTCTACTCGTTTCGTGTTGTCTGATCAGATATCAAAACCATCACATGTATTGATTAAAGGCATCAACTCTAAGTGAAGTATTTAATGAAGTTAGGATCCCACGTTTTCTCTAGCATAAGTAATTCAATTTAAATTATCTTTAGTTACATAATTCTTAGTTTTGATAAATTGCTTCTTAGTTAATTCTAGATAATTGAAAACCCAAAATTGTTACTTGTCCTAGCAGTGAGTAAAAACCATACATTGTTGCATAAGTACATTAACTGAATTGAAACCTAAACCAGATCTCTGTGGGAACGAACTTGACTTATATCTATATTACTCGTGACAACGTAAGCTTGCGTGTTTAGTACAAATATATAGACCCTTCTGGCTTACTCTTATTACAAACATATCTTTTTAATTTACCTAGGTGCCGCTCAATTGAGTACATCCATCTTTGGTGGACTGGTCCGCCAAGTTCAATTTCATTGCACAAATGTACTGGTAAGTGAACCATGATATCAAAGAATGCCTGTATAAAAATCATTTCAAATTGGCAGAGTATTTCAATAATTTCCTGCTGTAACTTCGGTATATCCTCCTTCTCAATTACCATGGAGCATATACTTTTAAGATGTTAACTCGAATAACTTGTAGAAGGGGGGGGGGGGGTTGAGTACAAGTTATATAATCGTGTCTGATTTTTGCTTGATTAGATGAACAAGAACAAACGAATGAATCAAACTTTGTTTGTATTAAAAAATCAAATACAAACTCTACCAAAGGTGTACAATACCTTTAGCAGCTGCTGACAATACAAATCTCTCTTTGTTTGTTTCGAATCTTTCGAATACAAACCTTATACAGAGCTTCACACGATATGCACTCTTAAATTCACACTTCGCTCTTTTTACAATGATATAGAGAGAGTATTTATAATGCTACCTATCAACTAATAACAGAATTATAATTTATCTATGACAATGTTCTGCCGTCCAGTTGATAGTTTCCATCAATAGAGAATTCGTTTCCTTCACGATATCTTCTTTCTTGTTCTCCAAAACAAAGTTCCTGTTTTATAGCACTTGCCAGTTTCTGTAGCATCCATAATGACATCATCAGTAACAAGACTGATATCAGGATTTCCCATTGCATCAGGATCTGATCATCCCATCAGTATTTGATCAGGATCTGCTCTTACTTCCTGAAATATAGTCTTTGACGCACTATTCCTGACTAAACTCTACAGATTACTGTCTAACACATATAAATTATTCCTAACAATCTCAACATCACAACTTATGAATTATTCCAAACAATCTCCCCCTATTTATGCTTTAGAATCTGAAGCATAAATCTAAGTTGTAGATGTCAAAACTATTAGTGTTAGTGCCCTAGAGACAATGTGATTGTGCTTCTAGGAAATACTTTTGTTAATTAATAATTGTGTTCTATTGATTATTATATGTTAATTTTTTATGTCTCAATTTACTGCGATATAAATGTTAGAATAATAAATGTCCTTGGAATATATAATACGTATTCTATATCTTTAAGTATGTGACTTAAAAAATGAGATTATATGAATAGTGTTTATATTCCTAAAATATCCCTGATCGAGCATTGTTATTATGGGACAATAATAATGCATAAAGATTACTATGTTTGTTGACTGATGACCACATCTCATTGGTCATAGGTATAGTGATACTAAAGTCAAGAACATAGGTGCATGTAAAATACTACATGGCACTGGATAGACCTACAGCGAGATTCTTCATGTTTAATAAAGTCATAAGAAAGTCTCACAGTGATAATGGTGTAATGATCCTCTGACTTGAGATCATTATATTTCTATATGAGGATTAATATACTTTGACTACATTAAAAGTTACCTTTGACCGGGTGATGATAAAAGTGGACATCGGGTATATTATGAGTCATATTAGAAATATGAATGATAGATAAAGGATTTAACCCTCTTATAATTAGGAGAGATATTATTGGCCTCTTGATTGAGTGAGACTATGAAATGCATGGCCATGCTCAAATATTGATTTGTTTTTTACAGTCTACTCATTGATAAAGAAAACCCGAATTAAATGTTGAAGAGGATGACTAACAACATGCCTCTAGTTTAATCTATAATATTTGGTTAAAGTAATTATATTACATAGGAACATTAGTCACGAAAGGTTTAATCAAATCACCGATTTATTATTATTACTCGGGTAGAAATGATGTATTACTAGATGCCGCTCATTGTTTATAATTTTATATTGAATAATAAAATTATTGCCAACGTAATGATAACCTACAGGGTCACACACTAAGAATGCTTGAAGGAGAATTGATTTAAATTATGAATTTAAATTAAATATTAATTTGAATTTATTTATGATATTAATTAAGTTAGACTTAATTAATTAATTAAATAGATATCGAATTTACTAATTATTAGAATTCGAATTATATTAGAATATTAGTTAAGTGTGAGTTAATTAATTATTTAATTAAGAATTCAAATTTGAGTAAAAGGCCAATATGATTGCGCCATGGAATACTGATTTATCTCTCTATATAAACATCTTAAAGTCTCAAATTAGGGTTAGACTTTTTAGAGAAAACCCTAGCCGTTTGAGAGAGAAGATGGAGATGGAGAGAAATCAGTTTCTGGATGCTAGTACATCGCTCCTTCGAAGATCAAGCATTTGTGTGGATACTGATAGAGCGTAGATCGTGAGAGCGGGATGCGTGATGATTCAAGTAGTTAGGATCTCTGATGTTCATCCGTTATTAAAGCTTCTTTAAGGTAAATCATCAATCTCCGAATTAAATATCATGTTTTTGCATGGATCCTGCAGCAGGGTTTCGATAATTATTGGTTTTGTTTTAATTTTTCCGCTGCGTTTGATGCTCGAAACCCTTCAATGGCATCGGAACTACTTGCAAAAACTTTTTAATTCGGTTATATGTTACAGTTTTGATGTATATACGAGCATGTTTGATGATTGTCATGTATGATGCATTGATTTTGATATATATATGTATAAACTGTATGTTAATGATGATTGGGATGATCATATGATGATTATATAATTTGTATATATAATGATATATATATATATATGATTTATGTTTGTTCTTGATATGGGAATGGTATACGATATGATTTCTGTATACGGTGTGCAGATTTGGTGAAATCTGCATACTGTGTCCGATTTTCGCCCAAATTACCTTTTTGGAAAGGGAAACGGGCTTCTAAACAAAATTGATTTGGTCAATCGTGCATTTATAAGGCGTTTAAGGTCGTTTACTACCTGTAAACAGCGATTCAAGTGTTTTTTATTTAATTTGAATTTTGATTATGCCTTATATGTTCTATGATTTGATCATGAAGAATATATGATATTCATGTGGATTGTATAATCATCATGAGATGATTGTATATATTGTTGTATGTATATGATACATGTTTGTTCTTATTACAAGAATCGTATTCAATATGAATTCTGAAACAGTTGTCGCAGATTTGCTGAAATCTGTATCCAGTGTCTGATTTTCGCAAATGATATGTGTTTTCTGACTGGAATCGGGCCAATGAACAAAACTGATAGAATAGCTATCACCGACGCATCTGTAAGGCTTTTGACGCCATTTAGTCCCTCAAAACGGCGATTTATTCTTTTCAGAATTTGATTCTGATTTTCTGCTTTTTATGTTATATGGTTTCTATGATTGGATCATGAGAAGTATGATATGGTATGATGTGTTTATGAAATCTGAGATGTTCTTAATTGTTATATGAGCATGGTGATCGGTTATGGCCTTAATGACCCATAGGTTAGTGGTTTTGTATTATGGTTTGGTTTCCAAATACGACTTGCATGTCGTTATTCCTTGTAATTTATTATCTCGAATGTAACTCGAGTTCTCTTGTAAGTTCATTAGATTAGTTTTTATTTTCAATTATGTAATGTATTTGAAGACTCAAGAAGGCTATCTAATGGAGGTGATCTAATGAAGCAATACAAGAGGCGATTCACAAGGAAGAACGTTTGTAATAGTTTGTATTTATTTTACCACCATAGACTGGCCTTGATCTTTATCATGAGCTTGATAAAGATCACATAGGATTGGGCCATAACCAACCACGTTTATTTTATCGCACTTTACATATATGTATGGATGTATGTGCAGAATAACATAGATGATGCATGCTTTAATTAGATTAATCATGTATGTATGTTTTAGATACATCACCCATGCCATGCCTGCTTAAACAAGATAAAATCTGTAACGACTTGAGATTTTAACTTAAACATAACGATTATGAGATTTCTTTGTTTATGAAACACGAAATTAAATACAAATTTTCGATAATTTTGATATGGGGAGATTTTGTCAAAAACGGGATGTACCTGTAAGGGAGTTGGTTATTAAGAGAGGCCGTTTGTGACTCCCCCAACTACCTGGAAATCAAACCATTGATGAATATTGATTTGATGTATTTAATTCAAGGAAAAATGGGAACCTCTTTATGATGGGATCATGATCGTTTTTAATTAAAAACCCCTAAACAAAATATTAAGTTTAAGATGCCTTCCAAATGGGAAACACTTATCAAGACCTAGATCGACAAAGGGTGGGTTCGCCAAAGCGAAGTACCCTCGTCTATCGTGGTAAGGCGCGATGGAATAAATTAGTGATACTTAATTGTTAGACCATTGGTTCAACTTAACTAAGTGACCACAATATGATTGTGAACTTAGAGGCATGGAGTTTGGTAAGATTTATTGGATAAATAGGAGCAAATGTTGTTATGTGAACAAATGTTGTTCTACCAGACAATCCAAGAGTTATATATGATATAATTGACAAATGTTGTCTACCTAAGTAATCATTTTAAGGAGAAAAGCCAAAGCTGACCTTGAAAGTGACGAAATATGGATCTTGGCTCACTAGAAAGGTTTAGAGAAACTTTTCCGAATTGATAGTTAGGGCTATTAATTTGATAAAATAGTGGGAGATATATATTCTGAATATATATGAATAATCACTTGAACATAATTTAATAATTTTGTAGACTAATTATTTTATGCATTTTAACATTGTAGATATTCTAATGACAAACAACTCAAATAACTTCTCTGTACGATCAGTCCTTGAGAAGGACAAGTTGACAGGAACAAACTTCCTTGATTGGCAATGGAAAGGCAAGAGGAGGATTGGATCCAAATCTAATGCCAATCCAAAACATGCTCCCAAAGGGGCTTTGATGCCTACAGGAGGTGTTTCAAAAGGTGATTGTCACTATTGCAAGAAGCCGGGTCACTGGAAGAGAAACTGTCAAGCTTATTTGGAGGATCTGAAGAAATTGAAGGCTGTTCAGATATCTGATTCAGGTATTTATGTTATAGAAGTCAATTTGTCTACTTCTACATCATGGGTATTAGATACCGGATGTGGTTCTCCCATTTGTATAAATGTGTAGAAACAACAACGGAGTAGGACTTTGGCGTTAGGAGAAGTCGACCTACATGTTGGCAATGGAGCAAAGATTGCTGATTTAGCTATAGGGACTTATTTATCATTGCCCTCGGGGCTTATTTTAGAACTAGAGAACTGTTATTACTTGTCTGCGATTTGGAGAAACATTATTACCGTTTCTTGTTTGGACAAGATTACTTTTTCTTTATGATTCAGAACAATTGTTGTTCCTTTTCATTGAATAATGTTACCTATCAGGTTGCACATTTGTTTAATGGTTTATATGTTCTTGTTAGGCCGAGTACACAATTATAATCAAAGAAGTATGGGAAAATAACAATAAGTTCTTAAAAGATTTTAAAAACTGTTTGGAATTAACTCCTCTCTCAGTGATGTAAAATATCACACAGAGCTGCTTAGGTTACAATGAAAGATATTGTATTACACGATCGATACCCTTCTAGGGTTAACCTAACTGTATTTATAAAGATATACAGCTACGTACAATCGATAATTGATACTCCTATAAATTAGCTATACAAATATTATCAATTATGATTGCTACACGTCTTTCTAGTCAGCACGACTTCCTTTGACAGCTATCAAATCTTCAAAGATATCGCTTCCATAATTATCTTCAATAATTATGTTACTGACCAGCAAACGCTTCTGTTCAACAGAGTTTAGCTGCTTCCTCTTATCAGCGTATAGCAAACTCTGTTGAGCTTCCAACTGTCAGAGTTTAACTAAACTCTGACTGCTTCCAGTTTCAAGTTAAACTCTGTTTTTCCCTGTATAACTTAAACACTGATATTAACCATATCAAATATATTTAACAGTTCTTGATACTCATGTCTATAATGTAAATAATGAACGTCTTAAGACCAATGACTCAAATCATACATACCTCTGGCACTGTCGTTTAGGCCATATAAGTGAGAATCGCATTTCTAAGTTACATAAAGATGGATACTTGGATAAGTTTGATTTTGAATCATACGAAGAATGCGAACCGTGTCTCATTGGGCAAAATGACTAAAGCTCCTTTTACTGGTCAAGGCGAGAGGGCCACCAAACGATTGGAATTGATACATAGTGATGTATGCGGTCCAATGCGTATGATGGCAAGAGGTGGCTTTTACTATTTCATAACCTTTACTGATGATTTTAGTAGATACGGATATGTGTATCTTTTGAAGAACAAATCTGAAATGTTTGAAAAATTCAAGGAGTATAAGGCTGAAGTAGAGAAGCAAATAGGCGAAAGTATAAAACTCTACGATCTGATCGTGAAGGAGAATACTTAAGCCTGGAATTTAAGAATTTCTTAAAGGAGTGTGATATCGTATCACAACTCATTCCTCCTAGAACACTACTGTGGAATGGGGTGTCTGAGAGGAGAGATCGTACTTTGTTGGACATGGTACGATTGATGTTGAGTCAAGGGGATCTTCCAATTATTTTCTGGGGTTATACCATAGAAACGGCTGCACCAACACTAAACCGAGTTCCTTCTAAATCGGTTCAAAAGACACCATATATGAGATATGAATTGAGAAACGTCACAACGTGTCATTTATGAAAATTTGGGGATATGAAGCATTTGTGAAACGTCTGATCTCAGACAAGCTAGGACCAAAATCAGATTTTGTGGGATACCCAATAGAAACAAAAATGGTATTATTTCATTAAACCTTCAGAGAAAAAAGTGTTTGTTGCTCTAACTACTGTGTTTCTAGAGAGAAAACTGCTTTCTAGGAAAAATAGTGGGAGGACAATAGATCTCGATGAGGATCCAGAACCACAAGATAACGTTGAACCAGAGTTGGAATATGAGTAGAATATAACTCAAAATGTTGAGAACAATACTGTTCAAGAAACACAGGTTATTCGTAGATCTAGTAGGATTCGCCATGAGCCAGATAGATATTATGTATTTATTCTGACTCAAAGTGGCGATGTGATGATCATAGATGATGATGAGCCTCTTACCTACAAAGATGCTATGAATAGTCTAGATTCTGAGAGATGGTTGGAAGCCATGAAATCTTAGATGGATTCCATGTATGAAAAACCGAGTATGGACTTTGGTTAAACCACTTAAAGTGGGTTTTCAGGAAGAAACTGACATGGATGGTAATTTACAGGACTAAAAAACAACATTAGTGGCGAAAGGTTTCAAGAAGGCTCATAGTAGTGACTATGATGAAATTTTCTCACAGGTGGCTATGGTCAAATCCATCAGGATTTTGGCTTGCGAAAGCAGCTTACTATGACTAAGAAATCTGGCAAATGGATGTCAAGACTGCTTTCTTAAGTGGGAGCTTAGAAGAGGATGTGTACATGACATAACCTGAGGGTTTTGTCGATCCAAAGTTACGACGGTCCAAAGATGGATTGAAGTAGTCCTCGAAGAAATGGAACATTGGTTTTGATGAAATAGTCAAGAAGTTTGGCTTCATGCAACATGAAAAAAAAAATGTGTCGTGTGTTTATGAAAGGTTAGTGGGAGCCATGTATTATTCCTAGTATCATATGTTCATGACATATTACAAATAGGGAATGACATTACTAATCTACAGGTTGTAAAGTTTTGGTTGGAAAAAAGATTCTCGATGAAAGACTTTGGCGATGATACCTATGTCTTAGGGATCAGGATTTATAGAGATAGGTCTAAAAGATTAATCGGCTTAAGTTAGAATACATACATATGTAAAGTGCATACTAAAGATAAAGTTACGGGCCCACATGACTAAAGGTTTTGTCGCAGCAGAAGCACGATAGTCACACTAGTTCCATGGGTATTAGATACATTAATGATTGGCTCTAGTGCAAGTGGGAGATTGTTAGTGTTAGTGCCCTAGAGACAATGTGATTGTGCTTCTAGGAAATACTTTTGTTAATTAATAATTGTGTTCTATTGATTATTATATGTTAATTTATTATGTCTCAATTTACTGCGATATAAATGTTAGAATAATAAATGTCCTTGGAATATATAATACGTATTCTATATCTTTAAGTATGTGACTTAAAAAAATGAGATTATATTAATAGTGTTTAAATTCCTAAAATATCCCTAATCGAGCATTGTTATTATGGGACAATAATAATGCATAAAGATTACTATGTTTGTTGACTGATGACCACATCTCATTGGTCATAGGTATAGTGATACTAAAGTCAAGAACATAGGTGCATGTAAAATACTACATGGCACTGGATAGACCCACAGTGAGATTCTTCATGTTTAATAAAGAAAGTCTCACAGTGATAATGGTGTAATGATCCTCTAACTTGAGATCATTATATTTCTATATGAGGATTAATATACTTTGACTACATTAAAAGTTACCTTTGACCGGGTGATGATAAAAGTGGACATCGGGTATATTATGAGTCGTGTGAGAAATATGAATGATAGATAAAGGATTTAACCCTCCTATAATTAGGAGAGATATTATTGGCCTCTTGATTGAGTGAGACTATGAAATGCATGGCCATGCTCAAATATTGATTTGTTTTTGATAGTCTACTCATTGATCAAGGAAACCCGGATTAAATGTTGAAGAGGATGACTAACAATATGCCTCTAGTTTAATCTATACTATTTGGTTAAAGGGATTATATTACATAGGAACATTAGTCACGAAAGGTTTAATCGAATCACCGATTTATTATTATTACTTGGGTAGCAATGATGTATTACTAGATGCGGCTCATTGTTTATAATTTTATATTGAATAATAAAATTATTGCCAACGTAATGATAACCTACAGGGTCACACACTAAGAATGCTTGAAGGAGAATTGATTTAAATTATGAATTTAAATTAAATATTAATTTGAATATATTTATGATATTACTTAAGTTAGACTTAATTAATTAATTAAATAGATATCGAATTTACTAATTATGAGAATTCGAATTATATTAGAATATTAATTAAGTGTGACTTAATTAATTATTTAATTAAGAATTTGAATTTGAGTAAAAGGCCAATATGATTGGGCCATGGAATACTGATTTATCTCTCTATATAAACATCTTAAAGTCTCAAATTAGGGTTAGACTTTTTTGAGAAAACCCTAGTCGTTTGAGAGAGAATATGGAGAGAAATCAGTTTCTGGATGCTAGTACATCGCTCCTTCGAAGATCAAGCATTTGTGTAGATACCGATAGAGCGTTGATCGTGAGAGCGGGATGCGTGGTGATTCAAGTAGCTAGGATCTCTGATGTTCATCCATTATTAAAGCTTCTTTAAGGTAAATCATCAATCTCCGAATTAAATATCATGTTTTTGCATGGATCCTGCGGTAGGGTTTGGATATTTATTGGTTTTGTTTTAATTTTTCCGTTGCGTTTGATGCTCGAAACCCTTCAAAAACATATAACAATACAACCAGAATAGAATTTATGAATTTAAGATTATGAAGTTAAGTACCTCCTTCTTCAGATGTAGATATGTATCTAGTACTTAGAAGAAATAATTCAACTATTTGATGCTTCTTTTCCTTTACCACTTCCATGATGAAATTTACCAATTCTGTCACCCTTAGTTCTGCTCCCAGTCTGTTTATCTCCCCCAGTCTGTTGTTGTTGTTGTTGTTGTTGTTGTTTCTGAATTGTCTTTATCTCCCTCTTTTTGACATTAGCAGCATTAATTCCAAGAGATTCAGTAACAGAACAAATGAGATTCATCAGAACTGCTTGATTGTCCATAATAGTGACTTGGTTATCTTCAAGAATTTGAAGTCTCGATTGAATATTACTTTGAGATTTCTGAATGTCCTGTAGAATTGCAGAATTAACTTCAATGTTGGAAGTGCTTGTTGTATCTTCAGATTCAGATTCAGAAAGAACCTTATCTTCAATCCTTGTAGAAGAAGTTGACTGTATAGAATGATATTCAAGTAATAATACTTGAGTAGAAGTACAAACATCTTCATCTTTCTGATCTGGAGCTGAAGTATGATCATCCTGTCCTTCACCAGTATTCTGTGTACTAACATCTACAAATCCTGACTCCTCCTTAGATTGATCAGATACTGTTGATATCTCAATTCTAGCTGATATTTGAAGTACATACAAAGGAATACTAGGATCATTAGGAATATCTTCTCGTACTGGTTGAGTAGAAATTTTTTTTAGCCTTTCACCTCTTCTGTTGATGATTCCTGCAAGCCTTTCTTTCTGCTTCTGAGCTTTAACTTCTGGCTTTGCATTGTGATGTGCTAAGTCATTCTTCTCATACATCTTGATAAAAAATAAGTACCAGCATCCATACCAAGATTTTAAGACCAAGATTCAGGAAAAACCTTATCCCAGAAATCAAACGATGGTGGTTTCCTAATTTTCTCTCCCTCACTATGGAGTTGATCATCCATACCCTCATTCTCACTTTGACTATCTAAAGTCAACACTCTTTCTACCTCTCCTTTTGCCTGGTCAGGAGCCAGCCTCTCTGTGTGTGGATCTATGTCCATCTTTTCAAGTGTATCACTCAAATTTGGATAAGTGCTCTCATGACCTACAGAAAAATAGGGGTTAGAAGAAATTTTTATACCTGAACTCACATGGATAGAGGGTTCCTCATATGGCATGGGGCTTGAGGTTTTCTCCAATGAGTGAGCTGCTATAGTCTGTGAACCCTTACAAACATTTACTTTCTTTCGAGAAACTACAGGCTCCAGTATACCACTTTCAGGTTTTACACTAGACTCTGATGTCTTCAGTAATACTTCATTAGACACCATAGCTAGTATGTCACCGTCTTTAAGTGTTGGTTGCTGAGACACACCCTCAAGGTGGATAGACTCTGAAAGAACAATATTGGTTTCATCTTCAGGAAAATCAATCAAAGTCATTCCTCCCATATCATAGGGTTTCTCACTTGCAATTTCAGTCATCACAGAAGACCTTCCAGCATTAGCCATCACAGTTCCTGAGTCATCCAACCTCTGACTAGATGGTTCTTGTGTTGCAGTGACTGTGATCTAATCTATTCTACTATTCACCACTGGTGCAATATTATCTTCTGTTGACTGCTTCCCTCTATCAACTACCTCCTCTTGTTCACCTTGAGCTGAAGCGTCTTCAACAATTACATCCTTGTCATATAGATATGCATGAATTGATTGAAGTGCAACATGTTTAGGAAGTCCAAATTTCTTGTGCAATTCCTTTCTCACTGATACATAGAATTTCATCTTCATTAAATCAAGTCTTTGATGTAACAGTCCATATTCTCGAGGAAATGAAAGTTTGGGAAATATTTCAATCAGAAAAACTAGAACAGGCCTGGAAAGCTTCACTTGTAGAGAAATAAGTTCCATAGCCAGTCTGTATGTCAATGTTGTTTCCCATGAAGAATCAAGATCCAGATCTCTCTTGTGAGATACTGACATGGATATAGCCTTATTTGTAGAGACCTGCATAATGTTAGTTGGACTTGACATTGTGTGTAGGTGACAAATGAATCTTTCTCCTTGTTCTCCTAGTATAGTGAGCAACAGATTTATCTTGAGAAGACTCAAGAGGTGTAGACACAGAAGTGATCCTGGGATGAGATCTTTTTTAATAGACACAGTCTTTTGGGAGACAGTATCCAGTAACTGTTTTCCCTTTTTAAGAACTACATCCTTTTGGGAGACTGCAGCCTGGCTGTGACTAGGTGTTCCATCTCTTTGCCCTAGCTTAGAAAGTTGAATTGCAGCCTTCAATTCTGCTCTCTCAGCAAGAGATATATTATCATCATCTTCACTAGAACTACTACTTGAAGTAACAAATCTTCTCTTCCTTACAACTGATGTCTTTTGAGAAACACCAGAGGTTGGCTTCTTTGAAACAATAGGCTATGGATCAAAATTTGGTTCTAGAATTGTTTCAGAGACTACAATGTTTTTAGCTACTTGGGTGGACACAGGGGGTTCTCCTCCAATTGAGATTCCTGAGTCATTTCACCACCAAAGAAAGAAGACTTATAGATAGTAGGAAGATGAGTTCTTAGAAGAACCTGAACATGATTTGGATAGTGTAATGCATGTATTTCATCTAGATTCTTTTCATTGTCCTTCTTTGTAATGTCAGAGAAAATTCTCTTTTCTTATACATAAGAAGAAACACAATATTCTCTACCAAATCTAGCTTCAAAATCAGGAATGAAATGGTTAATAAACAGTTGCATGAATCTGTGATAATAAACCATATTCCTATCATGATCTCTTGACCCAAGTTTAATACACATCTGACTTAAGATAATGTGACCAAAAATAATTACTCTGTTATAAAGCAAGCCATATGCAATATGTGATGTAACAGCAGTAATTTGTTGAAAAGAACTACATTTACCAGTAAAACATTTAGCAAGTTGGTCAAAAAAGAAAGACCATTCTTTCCTAAGAAAAGATCTATTTAACTGTCTCATGTTATCTAGAGGTCCATTATAACCTAATTCAGATAACATAGTTCTCACATCATCATCAGATGGTACTTCTCAAAATTCGTACTAACAGGTAAGTGAAGTACTGAATTAACAACAAATTCAGTAATATCAAATGAGTCTTGTCCTAAGTGTAGAACAATCTTACCTGATTGACTCTAAGTACAATCAATTACCTCAACATTCTCCCAAGCTTGTGAAACAGCTACTTGATTAATTTGTGGAGATGCTGTCAAGGCATAACTTAATGATCCTTTCACCATAAAGTCCATAATTGGGTGAAAATCAGTTGACACCCCCTCCTTATAGGTGATAGCTGCAACATGATTGTTCATCATAAAATCAAAGTCACCAAACTTGAAAGCTACTGATTTGGGTAGTCTTCTTTGAGTTGCCATTTTGATCTGAAAAGAACTTAAGAAATCTTTGAAATTGATTATCGATTTTGAGAACTCGAGAGTGTTTTTGCTTTAGAGAATGAAATTAGAGAAAACTATTACACGATTAGAGTGTCAAAATAATTATATTTCAAAAATCTTTCAGACCCATTATCCCATGTTGACACGTAGGTTGACAGGTGTCTGTCCCTGAAAAATACAGTTACCCACGACTTCTGGAAAATAAAAATCCAAAATTAATTTCAAGTAAATAAATCAAGGTAAAATCAAGATAAAAATCAATACTGATCAGCTTCCTTTTCCTGATGTGATCTTCTCATCAAGATAATCAAACGATTCAATGTAATTTCTGAATAGAAAGAATTACTAATCCTGATGTGAACATACTTGTATTCCTGATCAATATCATCCTGATTCCAGAGACTAAATGGAGTTTCCACATGGCATTTCCTTTTACCTGTAAAAGAAATAAATAAAATCTGAACAAAATCAATTGGTTAGATTCGTTCAATATTTCTTGAAAATACAAGAAATACAGTCACACATAATTATGACTGACTGCATTGATAACCCCCAAACGACTGTTCAGCTTCTCACGTCTTTCTATAAAAGAAACCGACGTCTTATGCCATTCTTCAAAACCTTTTCATTCTTTTCTCTTTCCATCATGACTTTCAACCCAAATCTTCATATGAACCCTAGCCTTTGGTTCATTACTACTGAGAAGTTCTTTACTCTTGATGATCAGGAGTAAGTAAACTATCTCTTAGAAAAGATGACTTTTCTCATCAAGTCAGATATGATTGGTCTTAACCCAGATGATTTCCACAAATCTCCTCTAAAACATCTACTAGTCGAATACAATCCTCCTCTAATCTCTTCACACCTTGGGGATGAAGAATTTGGAAAGAGTCTGAGGTTGATCTTGATGGAGATGCTATTCATCTTCTTCAATAAGCATGAAGATGAGTCAGCTACTTTCATTCAAGTCGCCCAGACAAGGAATCCAATCTTGAGATGCTCCTTATCCTGAAGTCGATCGTTGAGGATTGAAGCAGTAACAACTTAGACAAGAATAGAATTATCAGTAGTAGTTAGACAAAAAGAAGAATTGTATGTAATGCTTTTGATTAATGAAAATACAAGTTTTCTTATTATCTACTTGTCTATCGTTGTTTATTGATTGACCTTAATAATGATATAAATTATCAGTATGCATGTGATAAAACTTGCTAACATAGACTTAACAAAATTCAGAATTGAACCACTGAATAACATGAACTTTAGAATTTGAAAAAGTAAGACACACAAATTTCACAATCCTGATACTGACGATACAATCCTAATGTCGATACTGATGACGTCAGCATACTGATAGCAATCCTGATCCTGATGTTTATTAATAAGTCTATCATACTGAAATTTATCAAAGTAAAGTGTTACAGCTTAAGCATTTAACAATCAAGTATAGATCCTGAAAAAATATCAAGTCTATAAGCTGAAACAACATACTTTGCTACTCGTGCAGAGGTTAAAGGTCTATAAATTTAACATTCCTAACTCACTAACCAATCTAATGAATGTAGCCTCATCAAGTGGTTTAGTTAGAATATCTGCAAGCTGTTTGTCAGTAGGAACAAAATGAAGTTCCACAGTACCATTATCAATATGTTCTCTAGTAAAATGATACCTGACATCAATGTTCTTAGTCCTGGTGTGTTGAACTTGATTTTCTGCAATTTTGATAGCACTAGTATTATCACAAAACATAGGAATATTACTAAGTGTCATACCATAATCCATCAACTGATTTCTTATCCAAAGGAGTTGAGCACAACAACTGCCTGCTGCAATGTATTCAGCTTTTGCAGTTGAGGTTGAAACTGATTGTTGCTTCTTGCTTGCCCAAGAAATCAATCTATTTCCCAAGAATTGACATGTACCTGTAGTGCTTTTCCTGTCTATTTTACACCCTGCATAATCAGAGTCTGAATAGCCAATTAGGGAGAAATCAGATTCTATTGGATACTACAAACCAAGATTTGGAGTTCCCTTGAGATATCTAAAAATTCTCTTCACATCAATTAAATGAGATTCCTTAGGATCACTTTGGAATCTAGCACATAAACAGGTAGAAAACATTATATCTGGTCTACTTGTAGTTAGATATAACAGTGAACCTATCATGCCTCTATAGCTAGTGTTATCAACACTCTTTCCTTTAGGATCAGAGTCTAGCTTAGTGGCTGTTGCCATGGGTGTCTTTGCAATTGCACAATTTTGAAAGTCAAACCTTTTTAAAAGATCTTTGATATACTTTGACTAATTAATGAAAATACCAGTTTCAGTCTGTTTGACCCGCAAGCCTAAAAAGTAATTTAGTTCACCCATCATGCTCATCTGATACTTAGACTGCATAAGCTTGCTAAACTTAACACAATACTTTTCATTAGTAGAGCCAAATATAATATCATCAACATAAACTTGATCTAAAAGCAAATCACCTTTTATCTTTCTAAAGAATAGAGTTTTGTCAATTGTACCTCTTGTGAACCCATTTTTAAGAAGAAATTTAGACAAAGTCTCATACCCTGCTCTTTGTGCCTGCTTTAGTCCGTAGAGTGCCTTGTCAAGTTTGTAGACATGATTTGAAAACTTTGGATCAACAAAACCAGGTGGTTGCTCCACATACACTTCCTCATCAAGCTTGCCATTAAGAAAGGCACTCTTTTCATCCATCTGGTATACCTTAAATCTTGAATGAGCTGCAAATGCAAGAAACATTCTGATTGCTTCCAATCTTGCTACAGGTGCAAAGATTTCATCATAGTCAATTCCTTCATCCAGAGAATAACCCTTGGCCACCAATCTTGATTTGTTTCTTACAATCATACCAGATTCATCTAACTTGTTTCTGAAAACCCATTTAGCACCAACAATAGATCTATCTTTAGGTCTTGGTACCAGTTTCCAAACTTTGTTCTTCTCAAACTCATTCAATTCTTCCTGCATTGCTATTTTCCAATCAGGATCCTGTAAGGCTTCTTCAACCTTCTTAGGTTCATTCTTTGAGAGAAAACAACTGTACAAGCATTCATTTTGAATTGATCTTCTAGTTCGAACACCACTATTTGGATCACCAATAATCAAATCTTCAGTATGATCTCTTGTCCATTTTCTAACAGGTGGTAGATTTCTCCTGCTAGACTCTCCCCCTAAGTTAATGGTATCTCTTGTAGAAGAACTTTCTCTACCTCCAAAAGCTCCCCCTTGATCAGTAGAATCAGTGGATTCAATACTGCTGCTAGTTTCTGATCTTCCTTCATTAGACTCTGAAGGATCAGATCCTGATGAAGTAGACTCTGAAAGACTAGTCTGATCCTGACCAGTACCGTGTTCTCCTTGATTGAATTGCTCCCCCTCAACAGTAGCATTCCTTTGAGAAGCAATAAAGATTTCCTCTAGAGAACCTTCATCATCTCTGGAGAGAATCTCAGAATATTTAAGATTTTCAAATTCCAGATTGTCATGACTTTCATCAGTTTGCAAAATTCCAAACTTCTTATCATCAAATGCAACATGAATTAATTCCATAACAATGTGAGTTCTGAGATTGTATACTTTGAAGGCCTTTGATACTGAATATCCTAGAAAGATTGCTTCATCCGATTTGGCTTCAAATTTTCCAAGTTGTTCTGGATGAACTTTCAGGACATAGCATTTGCATCCAAAGATGTGAAAGTATTTCACACTTGGTTTTTTTCCTTTGATCATCTCACAGTGAGTCTTACCATGAGCATTTACCAAGGTACAGTTTTGAGTGAAACATGCAGTGTTGATAGCTTCTGCCCAAAAATAAGTTGGAAGCTTTGCATTTGCAAGCATGGTTCTTGCTGCCTCTATGAGAGTTCTGTTCTTTCTTTATACTACACCATTCTGCTGAGGTGTTCCAGGTGCAGAAAACTGTTGAGTAATTCCATGTCTGCATAATACTCATCCATTGTAGAATTCTTAAATTCAGTACCATTGTCACTTCTTAGCACTTTGACCTTGTACTCAGAGCTATTTTGAATATTCCTGACAAGTTCAATGATTTGCTGAGGAGCTTCATCCTTGTTGTGTAGAAAGAATACCCATGTGAACCTTGTGTAATCATCCACTATAACTAGAGCATATCTTTTCTTGTTGATAGACATAATGTTTACTGGACCAAATAAATCAAGATGCAGCATGTGAAATGGTTCAGTAATTGAATTTTCTGTCTTGCTCTTGAAGGTGGATCTTCTTTGTTTTCCAAGCTGATAAGCATCACAAAGTCCATTTTGCACATAATTTGCCTGAGGTAGGCCTCTCACCATATGGTGCTTAACAAGTTGATTAAGCTTCTTGAAGTTCAGATGTGAGAGCTTCTTGTGCTAGTTCCAGCTTTCATCATTTGATGCCTTGCTGCAAAGACATCTGACAGTTTCTTTAGATGTTTCACTCAAGCTGGCTTCATATATGTTACCATGTCTCTGACCAGTCAGAACAATGTCTCCATTCTTCATATTCAAGATTTTGCATCCTTCACTATCAAAGATTGATTGGTAACCCTTATCACCCAGTTGACTTATGCTTAAAAGTGTGTGTTTCAAGCCTTCAACCAGTGCTACGTTTTCTATGATGACATTCCCCAAAATAATTGAGCCATATCCCAGAGTTTCTCCTTTGTTTCCATCTCCAAAGGATATTACTGGGCCAGCTTTCCTCTCAAACTTCGTAAGCAGGGACTTCTTTCCAGTCATATGTGTAACGCCCCCAGATCCGGGGTCAGGGATCTGGTGGTTACGGTCTTACATCCATTCATAATACTTGACTTGAGTCCATAATAAATAAATCACATGCCGTGACCCCACAATAATATCCACTCACACACACAACAGTTATAGTCCCAGAGATGAAATTGAAATAAGTCCATAATATCAGAGTTTACGAATAAAAGTTATTACAAGCCGAATGATATGTTTAAAGGTTTTGCCGTTGATTAACGTTAATATTACATATAAATAAACTGTTAAACAAAAGCTGCCTATCTATGCTACCTCAGCAATGGCAGCACAGACATCAGCGGGTAGTCCTCGAACGGCGGTAACCTGCTTGCGCCGAGTGCGCCTGACGCGGGCCATCTGTCCTAGCTGTTGTTGTGACATAGTATGAATAAAGCAAGGGTGAGCGAAAGCCCACAAACAATAATATAACTGAACAGTGATACATATATACAGCAGTTCAAAATATCCTTTGAAATCATATACCATGCATTGATGAAGTTATTGCCAGTATAATATAAAGGATGAAGTTACCAGGTAACTCAAAGTATTGGTTTGTAGAAATATCTGCTACATCAAAAGTAAGCGAGATATTCTCATTGTCATTAAAAGAGGAACTTGCATGAAAAGATTGCAATTCCAGTTATGAACACTTTTCCAGCTCTGCCAACAGTAATCATGTTGTAGGAAATTAATAAGTTTGGATGATGAACCAATGATGGAGTATTCACCGCGCCCGCTGTTCCAATCTTGATGATCAATCGAGATCGTACAGCTCAAATTAGATTTACTACCGGTAGAAGGAAGAACTGACGGCTTTACTTGTCTACCGCCTTACTAGCTCTCCCCGGCCAATGGTTGGGCCAAAGGGGATGGACCGGCGCTACTCGGCCTCTTACACGACTCCTAGTTCAAATAGAATTCATGATTATGAATGTAACGTTCGTCCCCCTTTCCCCAAGTATAATACTTGTTGATAAGACTCTACAAAGTAGTCGTATCTAGTTGGAAAGGAAAATTCACCAATAACTTCCAAGCTATTGCTTGGTAACGAATATCAACTTGTTCCAACAATCTTACCCCTCGAAAGATGAGGAGGTAAACAACGACTTAATAAGTCAATAGCACCCGAGTTGCGAGTGAAGAGAATACTTTATGACCGGGAAGTCGACAAGATAAATAACATTTTGCAAGTAAGGTTCCCTTATTTTTAGGGAGATAGACTCAAGAATAATGATGTCTGAGAACCTTTCTTGATATAAGATTAATAATAATATGTCTCCGAAATATTTTCCGTAATAATCGAAGAAGATAAACCTTATCGAGGTTATTCTAAGTATGGAATAAATATTCAGAGAATATTTATTGAATTAAAATATTTTACAGAATATTTAGGAATATGAAAGAATATCTTTAATCAGAGTATTTCTCAAATAATCCTTGAAGAAATATCGAGAGAATATTTATTGCATAATTAAATATTCAAATGAATATTCAAAATAATATCCATTAATTATTAAGACCTAAAAGGAATATTTAAAATATTTAAAATAATATTCGATGATTAAATAGAACCCTGGATGAATATTCAAATTAATATTCATAATTAATTAGGAATTTAAATGAATATTGAAAAAGTAATATTCATTTAATGAATAATATTCTAAATGAATATCAAGTAATATTCATTTCGTAATCCAAGCTTTATCGAGTCTTATCTCGAATATTCCTTTAAAGCTTGGATTACTAAATGAATATTACTTGATATTCATTTAGAATATTATTCATTAAATGAATATTACTTTTTCAATATTCATTTAAATTCCTAATTAATTATGAATATTATTTTGAATATTCATCCAGGGTTCTATTTAATCATCGAATATTATTTTAAATATTTTAAATATTCCTTTCAGGTCTTAATAATTAATGGATATTATTTTGAATATTCATTTGAATATTTAATTATGCAATAAATATTCTCTCGATATTTCTTCAAGGATTATTTGAGAAATACTCTGATTAAAGATATTCTTTCATATTCCTAAATATTCTGTAAAATATTTTAATTCAATAAATATTCTCTGAATATTTATTCCATACTTAGAATAACCTCGATAAGGTTTATCTTCTTCGATTATTACGGAAAATATTTCGGAGACATATTATTATTAATCTTATATCAAGAAAGGTTCTCAGACATCATTCTTTTTGAGTCTATCTCCCTAAAAATAAGGGAACCTTACTTGGAAAATGTTATTTATCTTCTCGACTTCCCGGTCATAAAGTATTCTCTTCACTCGCAACTCGGGTGCTATTGACTTATTAAGTCATTGTTTACCTTCTCATCTTTCGAGGGGTAAGTTGTTGGAACAAGTTGATATCCGTTACCAAGTAATAGCTTGGGAGTTATTGGTAAATTTTCCTTTCCAACTAGATACGACTACCTTGTGGAGTCTTATCAACAAGTATTATACTTGGGGAAAGGGGGACGAACGTTACATTCAGAATCATGAATTCTATTTGAACTAGGAGTCGTGTAAGAGGCCGAGTAGCGCCGGTCCATCCCCTTTGGCCCAACCGTTGGCCGGGGAGAGCTAGTAAGGCGGTATAAAAGTAAAGCCGTCAGTTCTTCCTTCTACCGGTAGTAAATCTAAATTGAGCTGTACGATCTCGACTGATCATCAAGATTGGAACAGCGGGCGCGGTGAATACTCCATCATTGGTTCATCATCCAAACTTATTTATTTCCTGCAACATGATTACTGTTGGCAGAGCTGGAAAAGTGTTCATAACTGGAATTGCAACCTTTTTATGCAAGTTCCTCTTCTTAATAACAATGAGAATATCTCGCTTACTTTTGATGTAGCAGATATTTCTACAAACAAATACTTTAAGTTACCTTGTAACTTCATCGTTCATATTATACTGGCATCATTTCCGTAAATGCATGGCATATGGTTTGAAAGATACTTTTGAACTGTTATACATTATCGTTCAGTTATATATTATTGTTGGTGGGCTATTGCTCACCCTTGCTTTATTATTATATCACAACAACAGCTAGACCGGATGACTCGCACAAGGCGCACTCGACGCGGGCGAGGACGATGAGACTACCAGAGCTGAAGAAGAAGCTATTGGTAGGATATATTTATTCTTTCAGTACCAAGAATATGGTCTAGTATGACTTATGTAAATGGATGGCAAAGAGTATGTATTTATATTGAAATTCTTTTGGATTGTAAGAACTCATAATGTGATTAATAAAAATTTGATTGTTACTCTGATTTCATCTCTGGGACTATAACGGGTGTGTTTTATATTGTTGTGTGGGGTCATGGAGACGTAATTTATTTTATGTTAAGGAAAGTTCAATTGTTGTGGACAGAATTGGAAACCGTAACCACCGGATCCCGGACCCCGGATCTGGGGGTGTTACAATAGCTATCCAATTTATAAGCCAATAACAATCAGGGAACAAGCATAATGATATAACTTGAAAGTAGACATGCATGCTATGGCATATGTATAACAGAAAACATTTTTATATATATTCAATCACAACAACAGCCTAAAAGAAGGGAATTGAAACTTGCCTGGAAGTCGAGTACGATAAAGGGTAGTGGTAGCGGGTCCCGGGTCAGCTTGGTGATCTATAAATAGCCAAGGCATTCGGGATTAATCGCTTACCATCTTAAAAGTTAAGTTATACTTAAATCGAAACACGTTCTCGAGTTATCTCGTTATACCCCTTTTAGTGGATTCCTTTTTATCATTGATCCGACCCGACATTCGTTCGTTAATACGACATGTCACTGTACTTATACTTGGGACATACTTAAGTCATACAAGTTCTAAGGTTGATCATTACGAACCAATATTATACTCTGAGTTTTATCGCCCGTTTTCTAAGTGTTT
Source organism: Saposhnikovia divaricata (assembly GCA_036435485.1). Classification (NCBI taxonomy): domain Eukaryota; kingdom Viridiplantae; phylum Streptophyta; class Magnoliopsida; order Apiales; family Apiaceae; genus Saposhnikovia; species Saposhnikovia divaricata. The sequence continues at coordinate 126,049,751 of CM071594.1, read as the reverse complement.
TACCGAAGTTATAATAGAGTCGTCTTTTAGGGGTTCGTTCGCGTTTAACCTCGACTCGAATATTTTTAATAAATTGAGAAACGATCCTTTTGACATACAGTTTTCTTTCACACCTTCCTTTTTACCTCTAGTATTTATTTACCAGGATTCGTCATGACTTTACATATTTTACGAGGGTTCAATTTCAGTTACGAATTCTCGGTTACAGTTTCGGAATACTTTTAGTAAACCGGCCGTAACTCCTAAACCGTAAGTCCGTTTCACACGTTCCTTATACCAAAACGAAGCTTGGAACATTATCTATCCTATCATGGCAGATTGCAAAGCTAGGCAGTGAGTTACATCTACTGTCCAAGTTGTTTTTCCTAAGGTTAACGAAATTTCGGCATTACGACGGCTATAAATCGAATATCTACCAATTTCAAATCTTCCCATAAACATGGTATTCACTCCAAACAACATATACATGATTTATATACATGAACTGAGGCCAAGCAATGCCTTTCCGTTCATCTAACTATTTTTAACATTTATCCAAGATCCATACATAATCATGCTTATAATCATGCTTTAACCTTAACATACCCATAACTAAGCTATATCTATCATAAACATGCTTAAATCTCAAACAAGGGTTAGGGTTTCAAGAGCTTTATACCTTCCTTAGAGAGTGATATAGCCTTACTAAGCCTTGTATGGTCCTTAGGAGTGATTAAGCTTGCTAGATCAACCATGAAAAATCAAGAAAACAAGGTTAGTTCAAGAAGAACACTATTCATGCTCCTCTTGAATGATTTATATGAAAATGGAAACCAATGAATTTGAGCTTGCAATTCCTAGGAGATTAGTTTCTTGAATTATAGGACTCACCTTAAAAATTACAAGATCAAATGATGGTTGGAAGTGGGATTTCCCCTTTTGAAATTAAGAAAAGCCGAATGAAGAACAAGGAGAGAGTGTTGGTGTTCTTTGCTTGGCTCTTGGAAAATAATTGCATAAAGTGAAGGCCTTGGATAATATCTTGGTTAAAGTGGCTTTAATAAAGTGATGATGCATGCAATGAGGTATTTGTGAGGACAAGTGTTGAAGATTGGATGGTTTCAGGCTTAACTAAGTGATTTGTTTCCTAAGTACTAGTTGCATTCTAATTGGTCTAGTTACTTGCTAGTCACTAGATCTTTATCACTAGCTCATGCATGTATCTTGCTTTCTCTGCTTGATTCTGTGTCCGGTTATTGCTCGTTTCGATTGATCGTTCGTAGGAATATTCCACGGATTTCTAATTAGGGTTTACCGGGAAATTTCTCGATATTCATAATACCTTCCCCAATCCTTAATATAATCCTCGTGATGACCATGTAGGATATTTAATCTCGATACGAACTTAATCCGTAATCTAGGATTCGTTCGCTTTATTGATTAATCTCGTTATAACGTTTTAGCGGTTTCTAGAACGCTTGTTTCACTGCCTTAGTGGTTTCCTACCTTCATTCTTAAATCAAATATAATAACATCCCAAAATATCAAATCCTCAAAGTTAATATCTCAATTCTTGGATTATAATAATATTTAATCCACTGTCCGGTCAAATATAATACCGAAAAAGAATTTGGAATTTCTGAATTCCGATCGTCTCTGCATTCACTTATTTCCTCCGCGTATTACTAATATGACTTCGAAACATCCATATCACGTCCCGTACATAGGGTGGCGTGAAAAGTTTTCCAACTTACAAAATCACTATTCATCCACCAAATTACTATGCACGTACAGGAAACACTATGCACGTACGGGAAACACTATGCACGTACCGGAAATACTATGCACGTATTGGAAACACTATGCACGTACGGGAAACACTATTCACGTACGGGAAACACTATGCACGTACTCATTTCCCTTCAAGGATCCATTAGCTCCTTCCTGGATGGTAGATTATTCTTATCTAGGTCCTCAACCATCGAATTACTCTATTCTGACAATATACCAATGCATCAGGATCATTGTCCAAAGCAATATCCATTCATTACAATCATTGTTCTTTGAAACTACCATTCATTAGTGCTCTTTAACCACAATAAGAAAAGTTTTAATTCTACCCAAAATTCGGGTTATTACAATATGTCCAGAGCATCCACTATCCAAGATAATTGAATGCTTTTGTCCAGTGCCCTGCAAACAAAAAGTAGCTAGTTAGAATTTTTTAGCACCCAGCTTTGATTGGATCCTTTCTTACTAACTTTTGAACCAACAGGCTTTGAAGATTTTGCTTTTGATTTACATGTTGCAGAGTCAACCTTAGACTCTGATTTCACAAACTGTTTGTGACTAGGAGTTTCAGATTTTAGAGAATAATAGTCATAAAAAAGTTCATGATATTCCTTACACATATAAATGGAATGAAGTAAACTACCACAATGATAACAGGGTTCTTGTGGTTGGTATTGAATTCTCTGAGTCTTGGGGAATCTGGACTCAGTTTTCCAAGAAGGTTTTTTATTGCAGTCTAGGGCCAAATGATTATGATTTCCACATTTATAGCATTTCTTCCTAGGTGCAATAGGTACATTCTTGTAATTATTCTCTTTGTTAATACCTTATTTTCCATTCCTATTTCTTCTGATCTTGCTAGACTCTGAAATACCTTCTAGTCTCTATTTCAACTGAGACTTAGACAGAAAACCTATGTTGACATTCTTAGGTTTTTCGACACTATCTCATCTGAATTGCTATTGTTAATCCTTTTGTGCACAACTGGGGTACCTTTAGAATCAACAAATTTAACATGTTTAGGTTCAGAAACTATCTTCTTACCTTCAGACTTAGATGTGCTAGCTTCAATTTTACTATCATCATTGACAATAGCTGCAGTATCTTCTTGCCTAGCCTTATCAAAACCTAAACCATTAACTTTACCAAGAATTTGATTTTCAATAATTTCTTGAGTCTTTTTACCAGAATTGTTAATGGTTTTAATCACATCTCTCTCTTCCTCTAGTTCTTTTCTGACATAGTCATAAGCCTCAGGAATAACACTATAATCATGCTTAGCTTTATCAGAACTTAATCTATATTCTTCTATTTGAATTAACTCAGATTCAAGAAAATTATTTCTACTAACTAATTCATCATTCTTAGCCTTGAGTTCATCTTTTTCACTAGCAAGAATTTTGAAATTAGTCATAAGATTCTTAAACTCAACATGAATAGATCTAATATCATCAGAATCTAAGCTATCAAATGAATCAAGAGAGTGAAGTGATACCTTAACAGAAGATGAAGAAGTTTTCATTGGAGATCCAGGCTTGTCTGAAGCACTTGCCATCAATGCAATGTTGTCATAATCCAATTCATCTTCAGAATCACTGGAGTCTGCCCAATCCTTCTGTGTGACCATGAGTGCATTACCCTTCCCTGAATTCCTAGGCTTCTTGCACTCACTAGCAAAGTGTCCAAGCTCACTGCAGTTATAGCACTTGATCTTGGATTTATCAAGCTTGATAATTGTACTCTTGCCTTTGTCACTCTTCTTCTCCTCTTTCTTCTGAAAAGATCCTCTGCTAAATCTTCTCCTGTTGAATCTTCCTTTCTTGAAAGCTTTAGCAAATATAGCAAAGAGTTCTTGCATCTCTTATTCAGAATCATTATCTTCAGAGTCTATATCTGTAGTCTCTGACTCAGAACTTTCTTTGCTCTTCTTCTTCCTCAAGTCTCTTTCAGTAGATTCAGACTTTTCTTCTGGAAGCTTCTTTGATTCAGATTGAGCAGTGAGTGCAACAGTGTTCATCTTTCCTTCACTCCTGCTCTTTTTCTGATGCCTGTCAAGTTCATAAGCTCTCAATTTTCCATAAACTGCTTTTAATGATATTTCATCCAGATCATTAGCTTCCTCAATTGCAGATATCTTCTCATTGTAGAAATCAGGAAGAGCTTTCATGAACTTAGTATTTACCATGCATGGCCATCTCATTGATGAGTTTAGTAAACCTATCAAAGGTGTCAGTAAGTGACTCACCAGACTTGGATTCAAAGTACTCATACTGTTGTATGAGAAGTGTCCTCATATTCTTCCTGACAGGTTTTGTTCCTTCACTAGTGAACTTTTAGATTGTCCCATATCTCCTTAGCAGTTTTATAAGAGAGAACATAGTTAGTGAGAACAGAATCAAAACTGTTGAATAGTATGTTTCTCACTTTAGCATCCTTAAGAACGTTCTCCTTTTCCTTATCTATCCATTCAGATTTAGGCTTCTGTGCTGTATGTTCTGGAACAACTTTTCCTTCGACAGTTGCTTGAGGAACAATCCTTGTTGGAACAAAAGGCCCATCTCTGATTCCGTCAAGATAATCAGGATCTGTTGCTTCCAGGTGATTGATAAGTGTGCATTTAATCCTAATATTGTCCCTATATTTAAGTTATTTTGTATTGATTTGGATTTTTATTTAATAAATTATAATGTTTTATTATAGGTATCAAGGAGTTATAATAAAGGAAGGCTTGGAGTTTAAATAGCAAGAGTTGGAGAAAAATTTGATTAAAATTCGGATTTTCCGGGTAGCTTGCGCAGTTTGCACTGTTTGGGCCATATCTGGAGTTCTACAAGTCCGATTCTGACGATTCAACAGCCCATGGAAAGCTTAGGAGAAGAGCTTTATTTCTAGAGTGGTCTTGAATTTAATATCCAGCCGAACCAGCCCAGAAACAGAGCCCAAGATGCAGTTACGAATTTCTATTTTTGGAATTCTATTTTGATTGGGAAATCTCCTTGTAATTATATTAAATAATTAAAAATACTGGTATTAGGGGTTTTTTAGGAGATATAGATCAGACCTAATACATAGAGACAGACACATAACGTACGAGAGTTAGACAGAGGGGGAGAAAAAAGAGCTGCAGACGGAGACCCAGCCATAGAAGAAATTCTTGGATTTGTTTTCTCCATTAATTGTTTGAAATTCTTTCTTTATCTTTTCACATCATGTATTCATACTCTTATTTAATGTGTGATTTTGAGATCTTGATTATGAATTAATTTATTAAAGTTGGGATTTTTATGGAACCCTAGCATGAGTTTATTGGTGATTTGTTGAATAGTGCTAATTGCAATTCCATGGTTTATTCATTCAAGTGCTTTTCATTCTAATACTTGCTTTTGCCTGATCAACATTAGTGGGTTAACGAGTTAATTATAATTCTGCGAGGAATATAATTAATTGACATAAAACTTGAATGGTGCATGCTTAGATCGATTGATTTAATATTGTTGCGGTATAGAAATATATTGTAATCATGCATAGATTTATGAATTGATGCTTAATTGAATTTCGAAGGGTAAATTGGCATAGACATGTGTTAGTTTATTTATTAGAAATTATACCATATTGATTCTGCGAGGAACCTATGACCATAGAGTTCTAGCTAGTAGACTGTGGATTGTGACAGTGCTGGGAGACTTACTAACTGATTTTCATGTGCTAGGGGGAAGTAATTATCCTGACTATCTTCTCATATTTGAATCACAACAATTTTCTTGCTAGTTTAAATAGTTGGTTAATTTAGTTTAGTTGATTAGTTATAAAAATCTTCAAACAATATTTTTGGTTCGATAAATCACTTTGCTGGGTTTTACTTGCAATTGATACGAGTTAGCAGTCCTGAGGAACGAATCTGGTATTTATTACTATATTACTTGTTTGCGATTGTGTACACTTGCGCATCAGTATTTTATGCAACAAGTTTTTGGCGCCGCTGCCGGGGACTGTTTAGTGTTAATTGCGAAGTTAATTTTCTTGCGATTTGGTTTTTGTTACTTCTATGACTAACGGGAGTAAAAGTCTTTCTTCTCAGGTGTCCTTGTGTATGAACGAAGAACCATCAGGATTATTTGCTTTTGATCCTGAAATTGAGCGAACATTCAGGGCAAGAAGAAAACTGCAACTTGGAGCTAAGGAAGCAAACTTAGTTATGGGTGATGAGAATGTTAATAACCGGAATGTGCCACCTAATCCTCCAGATGGCACAATGGTGTTGGATGACAGAGACAGTGCCATTCGGCAGTATGGAAGACCTCGTGTTGGTGAGCTAAACTCGGGGATTGTCAACCCTGTTATTCAGGCACCACAGTTTGAGCTGAAGCCAGTCATGTTTCAGATGCTACAGACTATTGGTCAGTTCAGTGGGAAGTCTACCGAGGATCCTCACCTTCATCTTCGGTTGTTTGCTGAGGTGTGTGATTCCTTCAAACTAAATGGAGTCACAAATGATGCTTTGAGATTGAAGTTGTTCCCATACTCCGTGAGGGACATGGCTAGAGATTGGTTGAATTCATTGCAACCAGGTTCAGTGGTTGATTGGAATGACTTGGCAGAGAAATTTCTTATGAAGTATTTTCCTCCTACCAAAAATGCAAGGCTTCGCAATGAGATTAATTCTTTTCAGCAACAGGATGATGAGACCTTATATGAGGCATGGGAGCGTTTCAAGGCATTACTGAGAAAATGCCCTCAGCATGGTCTTCTTCACTACATTCAGATGGAGACATTTTATAATGGTCTTAATACTCAGACAAAGCTGGTGGTTGATGCATCTGCAAATGGAGCTCTGCTAGCCAAATCTTATAATCAGGCTTATGAAATTCTGGAGACAATTGCAATAAACAATCATCAGTGGACAACTAATAGAGCTCAAGCTGGAAAGAAGGTAGCGGGTTTATTTGAAGTTGATGCTGTAACTTCAATGAAGGCTCAAATGTCATCCATTGAGAATATGCTCAAGAATTTGACGACAGGAGGAAATCAGTCTATGGGACAGTCGGTTAATCCGCAGGTCAATCAAGTCAAGAGTGTCTCATGTGTGTATTGTGGTGAAGAGCATACATATGATAATTGTCCTTCGAACCCCGAATCTGTCTACTATGTGGGAAATCAAAATAGGAATGGCCTTTATTCAAACACTTACAATCCATCATGGAAGCAACATCCTAACTTCTCATGGAGCAATCAAGGACTACTTCTGGGGCTTCAGCAAATACTTATCGGCCCAATTATCCACCAGGTTTTTCTCAACAAGCTCAACAACAACAGCCTCAACAAGCATCGCAATCTAATTCTCTGGAAAATATGCTCAAGGCATACATGGCAAATAACGATGCTCTCATACAAAGTCAAGCCGCATCACTTAGAAACTTGGAGAATCAAGTTGGGCAACTAGCGAATGAGCTAAGGAATCGACCACATGGCACTCTTCCTAGCGACACTGAAAAGCCTAAGAATGATGGGAATGTGCATTGCAAGGAAATTACTTTGAGAAGCGGGAAAGTCTTGGAGAATGCTAAAGCTAAAGAAGATGATACCTTTACAACTAAGGGTGAAGGTAAAAATGCAGAAAATAGTGGTGTCCAAACTTCTAAAGTGGTTCCTACACCCCAACCACAACCACCATTCCCTCAACGGTTTCAAAAGCAGAAGCAGGATGATCTGTTCAAGAAATTTCTAGATGTTTAGAAGCAACTTCACATCAACATTCCACTTGTAGAAGCTCTTGAGCAAATGCCTAATTATGTGAAGTTCATGAAGGACATTCTTACAAAGAAGAGAAGGTTGGGAGAGTTTGAAACTGTAGCTCTTACGCAAGAATGTAGCTCTTTTGTGCAGAATAAATTGCCACCAAAGATGAAAGATCTAGGGAGTTTCACCATTCTTTGCACTATTGGGAATTCTTATTGTGGGATGGCATTGTGCGATTTGGGGGCTAGCATAAACTTGATGCCTATGTCTGTGTTCAGGAAATTGGGGATTGGAGAAGTTCGGCCTACAACTGTCACTCTTCAACTAGCGGATAGATCTCTTGCTCATCTCGAAGGAAAGATTGAAGATGTTTTGGTCAAGGTAGATAAATTCATATTTCCTGTTGATTTTATTGTCTTGGATTATGAGGCAGATAGGGAGGTTCCCATTATCTTGGGGAGACCATTTCCTGCTACTGGGAGAACATTGATTGACGTGCACAATGGGGAGCTAACCATGAGAGTGCAAGATGAAAAGGTAACATTTAATGTGTTCAAAGCAATGAAGTATTCTGATGATATTGAAGATTGTGCAGCAGTCACTGTGATAGATGATCTAGTTTCTGAAAAACTAGAGTGTGCTTCCTCACATGATCCTTTGGAACAAGTGATCCTCAATAAATCTGAAGTTGAAGATGATGATGTTAATCTTTTAGCTTGGTTGGAAGCTAATTCACATGATATACGTACTAAACGCCGTTTTGAGTCGCTGGAATTGTCATCAAGGGATTTCAAGGTTCCAAGGCCATCCATTGTTGAACCACTGGTGCTAGAATTGAAAGCTCTTCCTTCTCATTTGAAGTATGCTTATTTGGGACCTTCGTCTACATTGCCTGTGATCATCTCTGCTACTTTGTCCGAAGCTCAGGAAGATCAATTGTTGGAAATTCTTAGAAAGCACAAGAAAGCTATTGGATGGACTATTGCAGATATTCGAGGTATCAGTCCTTCTATTTGTATGCACAAAATTTTGTTGGAAGAAGGTGCTAAGGGATCTATTGAAGGCCAACGTCGATTGAATCCTATCATGAAAGAGGTGGTCAAGAAGGAGATTATCAAATGGCTAGATGCAGGAATTATATATCCAATCTCAGATAGTTCATGGGTTAGTCCGGTTCAATGTGTGCCGAAGAAGGGTGGACTCACGGTGGTAAAGAATGAAAACAATGAGTTGATTCCAACCAGAACAGTCACGGGTTGGAGAATTTGCATTGATTACCGGAAGTTGAACAAAGCCACCAGGAAGGATCACTTTCCCTTGCCGTTTATGGATCAAATGCTGGACAGACTCGCGGAGAGAGAGTACTATTGTTTTCTTGATGGGTACTCAGGCTATAATCAAATAACTGTCGCTCCGGAGGATCAACACAAAACCACATTCACATGTCCGTATGGTACTTTTGCCTTCCGAAGAGTTTCGTTTGGGTTGTGTAATGCTCCTCCAACTTTTCAACGTTGCATGATGGCCATTTTTTCTGATATGGTGGGTGACTATCTAGAGGTATTCATGGATGATTTTTCTGTCTTTGGATATTCTTATGATGATTGTCTACGTAACTTGGGCAAGGTATTAGAAAGATGCGAGGAAACCAATCTTGTACTAAATTGGGAAAAGTGCCACTTTATGGTGAGAGAGGGCATAGTCTTGGGGCACAAAATTTCAAGGAAGGGACTTGAAGTGGATAAAGCTAAGGTCGAAGTCATTGAGAAGCTACCTCCTCCTACTTCCGTCAAGAATATTCGAAGTTTTCTGGGACATGCAGGTTTCTACAGACGGTTCATTAAGGACTTCTCAAGAATATCTAAGCCACTCTGCAAGTTATTGGAGAATGATACCCCTTTTCAGTTTGATGGGGCATGTTTGAAGGCCTTTGAAGAATTAAAGCAGAGATTGATTTCAGCACCTATCATTATTGCACCGGATTGGAGCTTGCCTTTTGAATTAATGTGCGATGCTAGTGATTACGCAGTGGGTGCGGTAATGGGTCAAAGGAGGAACAAGTTTTTGGCGCCGCTGCCAAGATATTTCATCCCATTTACTATGCTAGTCGCACTTTGAACGGAGCTCAATTGAATTACACGGTGACTGAAAAGGAGCTTCTTGCTGTTGTGTTTGCCTTTGACAAGTTTCGTTCTTATCTTGTGGGCACTAAAGTGGTTGTCTTCACCGATCATTCAGCCATAAAGTATCTAATCACCAAGAAGGATGCAAAGCCACGGTTGATAAGGTGGGTTCTTTTGCTCCAAGAGTTTGATATTGAGATACAAGACAGAAAAGGTGTTGAAAATCAAGTAGCTGATCATTTATCAAGGATAGAGTACAACGAGGAATCTAGTGCTATGGTTCCGATCAAAGAAACATTCCCAAACGAACAGATGTTTCAGGTACAAATTGCTAATGTTACTCCGCGGTTTGCTGATTTTGCTAATTATTTAGCTACTGGGTTGATGCCGTTGGATTTATCAAGTCAACAAAGAAAGAAATTCTTGCATGATGTAAAATCTTATTTTTGGGATGAACCTTATTTGTTCAAGCAAGGTGTAGACCAAATTATTAGAAGATGTGTTGCTGAATTTGAGATGCAGGATATTCTTTACCATTGTCATTCATCTCCTTCTGGTGGACATTTTGGTGGGCAACGCACGGCTGCAAAGGTATTACAGTCTGGTTTCTTTTGGCCCTCTATGTTCAAGGATGCTCAAGCTTATGTTGTTAAATGTGATCGTTGTCAAAGAGTTGGTAATATCTCGAGGAGAAGTGAGATGCCTTTGACTAACATTCTTGAGGTCGAGCTATTTGATGTATGGGGCATTGATTTCATGGGTCCGTTTCCTCCTTCTTTCAAGAATGAGTACATCTTAGTGGCTGTTGATTACGTGTCTAAATGGGTGGAAGCGGCTGCCTACCCTACTAATGAAGCGAGGGTTGTCATCAAGTTCTTGGACAAGCATATCTTTACTCGCTTTGGAACCCCACGGGCTTTAATCAGTGATGAAGGTACGCACTTTGTGAATAAATTAATGGCGAGTACTTTAGCCAAGTATAATGTGGGACACAAGGTTGCTACTGCCTATCATCCTGAGACGAATGGACAAGCGGAGTTGTCTAATAGAGAGATTAAGAGTGTTCTTGAAAAAGTGGTGAACCCGAATCGTAAGGATTGATCTACACGGTTAGATGAGGCTCTTTGGGCCTATCGCACTGCATACAAAACTCCCTTGGGTATGTCTCCGTATCGCTTGGTTTTCGGAAAGGCGTGTCATTTACCGGTTGAGCTTGAACATAAGGCTTATTGGGCTCTTAAAAGTCTAAATTTTGACATGCATCGTGTTGGTGAGAAGAGATTGTTGCAACTTGTCGAGTTGGAGGAGTTACGATTTTTCTCCTACGAGAATGCTAAGCTTTACAAGGAGAAGACGAAGAAATGGCATGATAAAAACATACAATCTCGAGTGTTTGAAGTGGGACAACAAGTGTTGTTATTCAATTCAAGGCTGAAATTGTTTCCGGGCAAGTTGAAATCTAGATGGTCTGGTCCTTTCACAATTGTAAAAGTACATCCCTATGGAGCTGTGGTATTACGGGATAATCAAGGGGGTGAGTTTCAGGTGAATGGACAACGATTGAAGCATTATTGGGAGGTGAGGTTATACGTGATAAAACCTCAATTGATTTGGTAGAGCCTTGAAAAAAAAAGGATGTCTAGCCAAAGACATTAAAGAAAAGCGCTTCTTGGGAGGCAACCCATGATTTTGTATGGTTAGTAAATTTTTATTTCATTTTTTTTTGTATTTATTTTTAGGTTAGATATTTTTATTTTGTTTTTTTACTCCCATATGATGCCTTGATGATTTGATTTCAAGTGTTTCAGGAATAAATATTTTTTGGAGTATAAGGGTGGTTTGAAAAAATTGGAATATGAAAAAAAAAAAAACTGTGCATTTTCAATATACCATGACAGGAATTTATTAAACTGTGGTATTGTGTTGCTGGGGGAATCGAAATTGAAACAGAGATGGAATACTGGCGTTTTAGATTTTCCAACCGGCAGTTTTCAATTCCTGCTCATTTCCACTCACGCGCGCGCATTGTCCAGTCCAGGCATGTTTCATTGTCCAATTGCAGGCCCATCCTCGCGAGCCCATTTGCTGCTGCTTCCTTGTCCAACGAACCTGCTGTCAAAGCCCATCTGCTGTGGCCCATTTGCTACTATGTCCAGCCCAATAATCTGGTCTAGTCCATCTGCTTGCATTCAAGCCCAGCCCAGCATTCACATGGCACCTCCAGCTGCCACCTTGCTGCCCAATCAGCACACCTGTGTCATCCGCATCATCACATAGTCAGCTGCCACCTCGCATCACAGTCAGCTACCCACCTCCTCGGCCTAGTCAGCAGCTCTGCCACGTCACAAGGGACAGCAGCTTTCCTTCCAAAAATAACATGGAAATGGTGGAGTGGGGGGTTGAACCCCTGACCTCCCATATAGAAAACAATGCACCAACCACTCCACCAACTTGTCCAATGTGTTGGATGTTGTTTGTTTATTTAATAAACATACTTTGGACCTGAAATTTCAGCACTTAGAGCCTGCAGCAAGCTTCAACTATATTTTTTTTTCAAGATTTTCAACCGGCATTCCATGGGAGATATTAGGGGAGTATTTTTTTTAACCTTTCTTTGTATAATTTTTTTTTCTTTCTTTTTTATTATTCTTTTCTTTTTGTATTTCTTTTAGGATCTTTTTAATCTAGATGTTTTATAATATTATTCATTGGGGACAATGAACTGCTTAAGTGTGGGGAGGGTTTCCAGCATAAAAATAAATTAAAATTAGGATCATTAATAATTTTATTTTTAGGTTATTTTTTTTTTCTTAGTTTTTTTTTTAGGAAATTAGATATTTCTTTTTTAGATTTTATTTTAGGATAGTTAATAAAAAATAAAAAAAAAACACAAAAAAATTAGAAAACTTAAAAAAATTGATTGCCTTGCCAAATAGCATGTTAATAAGGATAAGTACACACCATGTAGGCTAATTTTTTGAGTGTCATGTGTATGTCTCCTTAGCGTAAAATACCTTATACATGATGATGTCTTGTACGTGCTTGCGAAAAATTTAAAACTTGAATGTACGTCACTGTCAATTTTGATGAGTATGGCATGCTATCACCATGTGAGATCTTGAGCCTTAATTTACGATTGATACATCGTTTATTAATCTATTTTTTTTGTGGTGAGTTATTCGTCATTGCATGTGTTGCTCTAGAACTTGCTTTAAACCAGGTCGTGCGCATATTGATATTGTGTATCGTGTAAAAATGATAAAGGCACTAGGATTAACCATATTGTCCAAAACAGTACCCTTAAAAATAATCCTTAGTGAGCCCCCTTGAGCCTATATCCTTTTTCTTCGTATATCACCATCTAAATTTTGAGCCTATAAATTTCTTCTTGTCTTGATTGACTAGTAGAGCATTGTGATGTACACATGAGATTGGTAAAATATTAAGTGTGGGGATATCTTTGTCATTGTGTGAAATTTTGGGTGGGAATCGAATTGGTGTGGCTATTCCTTCTTCGTGACACCTCAATAAAGTCACTCGAATCAAAAAGAAAAAAGAAAAAAAAAATTCAAATAAAAAAAAAGAAAAAAAAGAAAAAAAAAGAGGAAAAAGAAAGAAAAAGAGTGTATGTTCAATGATCCTAGCAATGTGAAATTTATGAGTTTACTTAGTATGTGGGATGACATGTCAAGGTTAGTTTCATGTTGAATGCTTCAAGTATATATGAACATTATGCTCTATTAGTTGTCAAGTTTAGCCACTTGTTAGCCTATTTCTTTGATTTCCTACCCTCTCACCTAAGCCTCGTTACAACCCTTGACAAAGACCTTTTGATTTATACGAACACGAAGTCTAGAGATTTTGGTAGACAAGCAAGCTTATGGTAGCACATGTGCATTTGATTGAACTTGAGTGATACAGTTGCACCTAAACACTTGTGTGCTTTGAGTGTTTGTGAGGTTATTTTTCCATCCATAGCATGCTATTTTCTTGTTGATTGAGACTTTGATGTTATTCATGATATTTTAGTCTTTTGAGACTATGTGTGCGTGCTTGAATAGTTGTGTCGGTGTGTAAAGTTGAGGAATCGCATTATATGACATTTATGAGCTATTACATGATTAAGTTTGCATGTGTGGAGTGCTATGATATATTTCATGTTTGAGACTTGGCAGTCAGAATAAAAATTAGGAATTTTGTGGGTAAATTCACTACAAACCCTCACGAGACCTTACTCGTCCACTTGGGCTACCTTGGGATTTAAAGGGCTTGTTGCATATGCCAAATGCAACCGTGATCACCTACGGAAGTGGTATTAGTTAGTTAGCATTTAGTTTTTTCTTTCTTCTTTGCCCGAGGACGTGCAAGATGCTAAGTGTGGGGATGTGATAAGTGTGCATTTAATCCTAATATTGTCCCTATATTTAAGTTATTTTGTATTGATTTGGATTTTCATTTAATAAATTATAATGTTTTATTATAGGTATCAAGGAGTTATAATAAAGGAAGGCTTGGAGTTTAAATAGCAAGAGTTGGAGAAAAATTTGATTAAAATTCGGATTTTCCGGGTAGCTTGCGCAGTTTGCACTGTTTGGGCCATATCTGGAGTTCTACAAGTCCGATTCTGACGATTCAACAGCCCATGGAAAGCTTAGGAGAAGAGCTTTATTTCTAGAGTGGTCTTGAATTTAATATCCAGCCGAACCAGCCCAGAAACAGAGCCCAAGATGCAGTTACGAATTTCTATTTTTGGAATTCTATTTTGATTGGGAAATCTCCTTGTAATTATATTAAATAATTAAAAATACTGGTATTAGGGGTTTTTTAGGAGATATAGATCAGACCTAATACATAGAGACAGACACACAACGTACGAGAGTTAGACAGAGGGGAAGAAAGAAGAGCTGCAGACGGAGACCCAGCCATAGAAGAAATTCTTGGATTTGTTTTCTCCATTAATTGTTTGAAATTCTTTCTTTATCTTTTCACATCATGTATTCATACTCTTATTTAATGTGTGATTTTGAGATCTTGATTATGAACTAATTTATTAAAGTTGGGATTTTTATGGAACCCTAGCATGAGTTTATTGGTGATTTGTTGAATAGTGCTAATTGCAATTCCATGGTTTATTCATTCAAGTGCTTTTCATTCTAATACTTGCTTTTGCCTGATCAACATTAGTGGGTTAACGAGTTAATTATAATTTTGCGAGGAATATAATTAATTGACATAAAACTTGAATGGTGCATGCTTAGATCGATTGATTTAATATTGTTGCGGTATAGAAATATATTGTAATCATGCATAGATTTATGAATTGATGCTTAATTGAATTTCGAAGGGTAAATTGGCATAGACATGTGTTAGTTTATTTATTAGAAATTATACCATAGTGATTCTGCGAGGAACCTATGACCATAGAGTTCTAGCTAGTAGACTGTGGATTGTGACAGTGCTGGGAGACTTACTAACTGATTTTCATGTGCTAGGGGGAAGTAATTATCCTGACTATCTTCTCATATTTGAATCACAACAATTTTCTTGCTAGTTTAAATAGTTGGTTAATTTAGTTTAGTTGATTAGTTATAAAAATCTTCAAACAATATTTTTGGTTCGATAAATCACTTTGCTGGGTTTTACTTGCAATTGATACGAGTTAGCAGTCCTGAGGAACGAATCTGGTATTTATTACTATATTACTTGTTTGCGATTGTGTACACTTGCGCATCAGTATTTTACGCAACAGTGATGCAACATCTTCACTTCCCATAGAGTATATTCGTTTCTCTTGAGTATAGAGATCTTAGTATTACCATCCATGTAACCAGACATGATTACAGATCTTTATGATTATTCGAAATCAACCTGCTCTGATACCAATTGTTAACTCGAATAACTTGTAGAATGGGGGGTTAAATACAAGTTATATAATCGTGTCTGATTTTTGCTTGATTAGATGAATAAGAACAAACGAATGAATCAAACTTTGTTTGTATAAAATAAATCAAATACAAACTCTACCAAAGGTGTACAATACCTTTAGCAGCTGCTGACAATACAAATCTCTCTCTCTCTCTCTGTTTGTTTCGAATCTTTCGAATACAAACCTTATACAGAGCTTCACACGATATGCACTCTTAAATTCACACTTCGCCCTTTTTACATTGATATAGAGAGAGTATTTATAATGCTACCTATCAACTAATAACAGAATTATAATCTATCTATGACAATGTTCTGCCGTCCAGTTGATAGTTTCCATCAATAGAGAATTCGTTTCCTTCACGATATCTTCTTGCTTGTTCTCCAAAACAAAGTTCCTGTTTTATAGCACTTGCCAGTTTCTGTAGCATCCATAATGACATCATCAGAAACACGACTAATATTAGGATTTCCCATTGCATCAGGATCTGATCATCCTATCAGTATTTGATCAGGATCTGACTTGCTGTATCAGGATCTGCTCTTAGTGCCTGAAATGTAGTCTTTGACGCACTGTTCCTGACTAAATTCTACAAATTACTGTCTAACACATATATCCTATACAAAGTGCTAAATCCCTTATAAGATCAGGATTTACAAGAAGTATAAGAAAAATTCTATTCTCAACATCACAACTAATGAATTATTCCTAACATAAGAAATTCACCAAGTCTTATTAAAGGGACTGCAACCTCGGGCTTCAATGATTTTTTTACAGAAATTTGTAACAGGTACTGCATAATAATATGTGCATCATGACTCTTGTACCCCATAACTTTCCTATCTTGGACACATCTACTAATATTGGAAGCAAATCCATATGGTAATTTGGCATTTTTTAATACAGAACAAAATATATCTTTTTCTTTGTTCATCATGTCAAAGTTTGCCGCCTTGATTTCGAGGTGCTTTCCATCACTAGAGGGGATAGGATGAAAGACCTTCCTAATATCCAATTCTTGCAAATATAATCGAGCATTAACATGATCTTTTGTCTTACCACTAATATTTAACAAAGTGCCAAGAATACCATCACATATATTCTTTTCTATATGCATGACGTCAAGGTTATGCCGTATTGAATTTTCACTCCAATATGGTAAGTCAAAAAATATTGACTTCTTATTCCAAGGGTTGACATCACAACTAACTTTCCACTTTCCTTTCCCTTTACCAAAATTATTCTCATAACCATCCAACAACTTTTTAATCATGCTTCCTGATAAAACTGTCGAGGCCTGGCCAAACTCAACTTGACCATTAAATCTTTTTTTATCTGATCTCCACTTATGATTGGGATCTAGGAATCGTCGATGGTTCATATAGCACACTTTCCTACTATGTTTTAGATACATTAAAGATGTCTCGTAATTGCAGATAGGGCAAGCTAAGTACCCTTTGGTACTCCAACCCGACAACATTGCATAACCGGGAAAATCACTTATCGTCCACAACACCCCTGCCCGTAAAATAAAATTTTCATCCGTCGAAGCATCATAAGTTTCAACTCCTACATCCCATAACTCTTTCAACTCCTCAATCAAAGGCTACATGTTGACATCAATGTTGTTTCCAGGATCATTTGGACCTGGTATGAGTGTGGACAGCATCAAATTTTCCGGTTTCATATTTAGCCAGGGAGGTAGGTTGTAGATGACCACTATAATTGGCCATGTGCTATGACTACCACTCATTGTTCGAAATGGATTGAACCCATCCGAAGCTATACCCAATCTGACATTTCGATTTTCCAATGAAAATAATGGATACTTGGCATCCATCGTCTTCCAAGCTAAGGCATCAGCCGAATGCCTTAACTTTTCGTCTTTTTTTCGATCTACTACATGCCAGGTCATTAGTTTTGAGAAATCTTTGCACATATACATTCGTTGCAGCCTTGGTCTTAAAGGTAAATATCTCATTACTTTCGCCGAAATTTTGCTTTTGTTGTCTACTTCTTTCGTAACTCTCCACCTTGAGACACCACAAGTTTTGCAGGAAACTTCATTCTTATTTTGACCCCAATATAACATGCAGTCATTAGGACATGCATGTATTTTTTTCGTAGCCAAGGCCTAAATCCTTAATGACGTTTTTAGCGGAATTAAAAGAAACAGGTACTTCAACATACGAAAATGCCTCTTTTAATATTTGTAATATTTCACCGAACGCGGACTCGGTTACTCCATTAAGGCATTTCCAATGGTAAAGTCTGACAAGAAAACTTAGCCTAGAAAATTTTTTAGAACCAGGATACAAGGGCTTTTTTCCGTTTTCAAGAACATGAAAAAATTTAGTTGCATCTTTATTCGGCCCCCTATTTGCGTAAGTAACATTCAACATCTGGTCCAGATTATCTTCAAACCCGATATTTTCTTCACAGTCCATCAAATTAGTATCACCCTTCAAATTCGAGACATCATAAATCCAGCTTGCAACTTCCAGGTAAGGACCCTTGCAAATAAGGTGATTATAAACATCTTCTAGGCCCCATCACAACTTACTTTTACATCAACTACTAGGACATTTTAATTCATTTTCGACGGAAAAATTAAGCATGGCATTTTTAACATACTCTTTGACCCCTTTCATAAACTCTTCATTGGATCTTGGAAGATTTATCCACATCTGGCCTTTATGATTCATAACTACAGTTAAAACATTGCGAAAACGATTACTACCTTTAGTTCTTTTTAATTCTATATTTAACAAACATATATATATATATATATATATATATATATATATATATATATATATATATGCGCTTAAATATATAGTACGTCCTGCAGCCTAATTACTAAAACCTAACTTATCAATTAATTATCAAACTCATATAGTTACCTATATTGTATTCCCTAAGTTTAAATTTGTCACATTAAAGCACCTCTACTAGAATATAAACTTCAAATCCTATTTTAACGTTTTGTAAACTAATCTAATTTCGTCTATCTATTTAATACATGTATAACCATACAACACATCCATACACGATCTACAATTCTCTTAACCTCTTCCGCTAAAATGCATACACACATCGAGACATAAAACATCACATTTTATATCAAACTGATTCTGAAATTACTTTCCGTATCGCATTACTTTTATTAGGGACTGGACTTGAGTACTCACATGGGATTTACTGCTATGAACTGACAAAGATTAGCTAGAGAAAGTCTATATCAGTTTGAAAAACAATACTAACACTAACATGAAAAATAATTTGATACTTTCAATAATAGGCATGCACAAACACTAAGATGAAAAATAATGTGATACTTTCAATAATAGGCACACACAATAAACTTAAGCTCCGTTAACTGGAATTTGGAACAGATCTAATTCGAAACTAAATAACTAAATAAAAGATTTCACACAGCACAACTATAATAGAAGGTTCTAGAACGTTCCTTGTTTCTAGAACGTTCCTGGTTTGTGGATCAGGCCCATGTTAGAAACAAGCTTATACCGGGCGTCCCCGGTTTGGGCTGTTCTTTTGGGCTTAATCATTAACCACGAATTTAATGCCCAACTAGGGTTCTGGGCCTTATTTATGAGCCAATAACTAATATATTAATTATGTCTTTAGGGATTATTTTTCACCCATATCATTTGCCCCCCAACTTCTAGGAAAACTTGATTTCGTAGAAGTTTAAGGTCACATCGGCCCTACCAGGGTATCGTCTTACAATGAAGTGTGGAGCGACCTACACATTCACAACGACTAAAATTCTCTCCCAAGTTAATACTTAAGAAAGTTAAACGTTCGTTGGCCTCTCGAACCTTTTTCTTAAGATCTCTGGGCCTTTCGGGAATAGGATTAGTACCGTTTCGAGCTCGTAGACACTAATCCAAGTGCAATTCGTGCATAGGATCCTTTATCATAGATTCATTAGCGATTTATTTCCCTCAACTTATCTAAGTTAGGGTTAATATCAGACGGTCATCGCTCGTAAGCCTTAATAAGGGCTAATTTTTCAGCAAAAGACACTAATTCGGCCCTAATCGCGGCTAAACAACCCTAAACGGGGCTATAAAGGCCTTGATCGAGGCTAACTAGTTTATACTTAATGTAATTACTACTAGGATATCCACCCTTAACCTTGGGATAGGTTAATTTTTGAGTGGAAGTCCTTAAATGTTGATAATCGAGGCTAATCACCCCCTAATTGCGATTAGCGAAACCCTAACCTCAAATTTTGAAGTCAAGCTCATGTTGTAGAGATTTTTATAATCTCCTTGACGGAAAAAGAATCACTTAAAAATAACCATTTTTGAGCGTTCTAGAGCCAAACGAAATCAGCTAGGGGTCCAGGTGTTCGAAACACCTGGACCCATTTTCCCCCCAAGGTGGCCTGGTCGGCCAACCCTGGTCGGCCATTTGGCCAAGGGTGGCTGGAATCCACCCAAGACTATAGAGAATTTAATGAGCTTCGCGTGAACAGTAAGATCATCCAAATCCGATATCCGGAGCTCGAGATATGGCCCAAATAGCGTGGACAGCCCAGAGGTGTTTTCAAACCCTCCTTAAGAGTTTTGTAGTAACTTGTTCTCAAACAAATCACCTTGATTGCTTGAAACTTCATGTTACTAAACCCTCAATCTTTCAATCATGTTTGAATCATGGATTCGTAGCTGATATTGGTTGGCTGAGGGGTGTTTCGAACACGCCAAGGGTTTCTGGTTTTCAAACCAGACCTGATTTTTCAACACCCCTAACACTTCTAACCTCAAATTTTAAAGTTGATCTTATATGATAGGGATTCTTATAATCTCCTGGTTAGAGAAAGAATCAAGTGAATATACCCATTTTTGAGTTGTCTAGGCAAGAAATACTGTCCCCTGGAAGGTGTTTGAAACACCTTCAGGGTCTTTCAACAACCTCACGTTTTCTTAACACCCCTGGCATTTCCAAACCCAAACTTTGAAGTTGAGCCTATATGGTGGGGATTCTTATAATCTCCTGGTATGAAGAAGAATCACATGAAAATAGGCATTTTTGAACGTTCTGGAGGTGAAATACCCCATTTTAAGCTGGTTTTCAAACCAGGCCTTGTTCGTAACAAGGTCATCTTTTCAACTTCAAGGAAACACTTGGCCTCCTACATAGGCTTTTAGAGGACCTTTCAAGGTTCTTGAATCTAAAATTTGAGCTCAAACGGAGCGTTTTTGAGCGTTCTTGAGGGTCATGAAAACACCTTAAAAAACAGGTGTTTGAAACACCCTGAAACTCCTCCCCAAGGTGGCCTGGTCGGCTCACCCTGGTCGGCCATTCGGCCATGGGTGCCTGGTCGTCCACCCCTGGTCGGCTAGGCCCCATCCAATTTTATTTTTTTTTTTTGAATTTTGGCCATTTTTTAACTATTTGACTTTGACCTTTGACTTTGACTTTGACTTTTGACTTTTGACTTTGACTTTGACCAAAATCAAAACTTGTCCTGAACTCCCTTCCTTGTTCCTAGAAAGGATTTTGTGATACTTTGATTTGTTTGATGATCCTTGGTCTCAAACAACCTACTTCTTGGTTTTCAGGACCTTTCGGGTCTAAACCTTTCTTTAACTCTTGATATCAAATAACCTTTGGTTAAACTATTGCCCTTGGCTTTCAGGCATTCTTATGTACCTATAATAGGGTGTTTTAAACAACCTTAACCTTGCCCCCTTGTCTTGGGGGTCTTCACTTCTTTACTTGGTGGTGTAGGGACTTTCCTTGTTTTCAACACCTGACTTCGAGTCTAGGATATCGTGGTTAGTTTTTCATCCTTGGTTTTAAACTTAAGGACTTCAAACCTCCTTCCTTGTTTGTAGGATCATGTCCTAGATTGATTTTACTCAATGGTTTCTGAATCTCAGGCCTGGAACTCAAGCAATCAGCTTGATTCGGGACAATCAACCTCGTTGGCCATCTAGGCTTATATTTTGTGCTGGGATTCAAAACCCATACTCTATATTCTAGAGTAGGTCTTTCCATATCCTTCCCTCCTCATAGTAGGATGTAGAATTTGTGACAAAGTTTCTCTGGCCTTGCCCCCCTTATCAAAGAGGTCTTTGCTTCTCGAACAACTTGTATTTTGTCGAAAAAGAATGGTACGTGCTAAAACGTCCGTAACTTTTGACTCGTTACTCCAAATGAGACCCACGATATATCAAATCGAAGGTATTTCAGAGCTCTAGGTCTTGAAAATACGATTCATCCTATTTGCCCTACTTTTCGATCCCAAAAAACGTCATTTAGGGCACTTTTGGAACCAAAATAGTTTTTCATGGGTATTTCTAGTATCCGTTCGTATGTTTGAGTGACCATCAAGGCTTAATTCTTGACTCGAAACCTTGAATCCATTCATGGTTGTTGGTTATCAACAACCTTTCATTCGAGGATGAGGATTTGTGATGACGTTCTTTTATTCTTGCCCCCCTTGTTTCTAATCAAGGAGGTCTTGCCTCTTAGTTTTTCTATTCAAGGAATTCCCTCATTTTTCAACACATGACTTCAAGTCTAGGATACTTTGGTTGGTTTTTTATCCCTGATTTTGACTCAAGGACCTTAAAACTCCTACCTTGTTTGTAAGACTGTGCCTTTGCTTGATTTTATTCAATGTTTCTTGACTTTCAGGTCTTGAATTCAATCAACCAGCTTAATTCAGGGCATACAACCTCGTTGGCCATCTGGGCTTATATTTTGTGCAGAGTTTCAAAACTCCCATCATATTTCTTAGAGTATTTTGATCACAAACAACCTTTTTCTTAGTTTTCAGGACCTTCCGGGTCTTAACTTTTTCTTGAACTCAAGGACCTTAAACCTCCTACCTTGTTTATAGAACCTTGCCTCAGTTTGAATTTAGCCAATGGTTCCTGATTTTCAGGCCTTGAACTCAAACACCCAACTTGATTTGAGGCAACAGCCTTATTGGCCATCAAGGCTTAGATTTTGTGTTAAGATTTTGAAATTCAAGACATTAGTATGGAATTAAAAAGGACCTTGTATAAAGAAGATCTTCGATCAACGCATATTTCAATGCTCTTACTGATAGTTTTCGTGCCTCCAAGGCATTATCAGGGAGCCAATCACTACAACTTCCAATATCGATGGGCGTCAACAACTTGTGCTCTATAGTGGGGGTCTCCAAGACCTGATAGTAAACACTTCTAGTGCAACTCTCGATTTTAGACGAGGAAAATTTAGACAGGGCATCAGCCATCACATTCTCTTCTCTAGAGATGAATTCAAGGTGACATTCTTTGAACCATACCAATTGTGATTTTACCATCCTCATGTATTTCACCATCATTTTATCTTTGGCTTCAAAATCTTCATTCACTTATCTCCATTTACTTGGGCTATCACCGGCCTTGAGTCTCCACAGACTTTAAGATTTTTTGCCCTCATGGCTATAGTCGAGCCTAGTTCGGCTATCAAGTCTTTATGCCCAGCTTCGTTATTGGTCATTGAAAACTTCAACCTCAAGGCATATTCAATTGTGAGTTCCACTTATTTTCATTTTTGTTGACCCATCAAAATAGGGCACCCAATATTCCTTCTAAACTTCATCCTTCTCTCCCTCTTGGGGTGTCTCATCTTGCCCTTGCTGGGGTGTTGTGCCTTCCTGCCCCCTGACTTCTTGGTTGTTAGTGGTACATTCAACCACGAAGTCAGCGAGTGCCTGTGCCTTGATGTCCATTGGCCTTCGGGCTATGCAATATGCTTGTGCGAGTGCCTGTGACCATCAAGGCTTGTACGTAATATCAAACTCCCCAAGTTCGATCGCCCACTTAATTATCCTTCCATTGGCCTTCGGGCTATGCAATATGCTTCTTAACTACTGGTCCATCAGGACTTCAATTTTGTGTGCCTGGAAGTACGGTGTAGCTTCCTTGGGGCTGTTACCAGTGCCAAAGCAAAATTTTCAATGGGAGAGTAATTCAACTAAGCTCCGTGTAATATCTTGCTCACATAGTAGATAGGCTTTTGAACCTTGTTTTCCTCTCGAATGAGAATGACACTCAATGCTTGTTCGGATATCGCTAGATATAAATATAGGGTCTCTCCGGGACTAGGTTTGGCCAATAACAGGTCTTTAGCCATGTACTTTTTCAACTGTTCAAAGGCCTCTTGGCTTTCTGAAGTCCATTCAAAATTTTTCACCTTCTTCAAAGCCTGAACGAAAGGCAATCACTTGTTTCCAAACTTGGAGATGAATCTACCTAAGGCTGTAATTCTTCCAGTCAATTTCTCTACGTCATTTATGGAACGTGGTGATTCCATATCCAGGATTTCCTTGATCTTATTAGGGTTGGCTTCTGTGCCTTGCTTTGAAACCATCAGACCCATAAATTTTCCAGATCTCATGCCAAAGGCACACTTGGCTGGATTCAACATCATCTTGTGGTGCCTCAGCACTTCAAATGCCTCTCTGAGGTTCTTAATATGGCATGCCTTGAATAGGCTTTTGACTAACATGTCATCCTCGTAGACCTCCTTGGCATTCCCGGTGAAGGGTGCAAAAATCTTGCTTGTTTATTAGCCTATGGTAAGTGGCTCCTGTAGACTCCTCATATTGGGTTGACATCAACCTAGAGTTTTTAAAACAACCTTTCTTGGCTCGATTGGCCATCATGGCTTCAATGTTTGTCTTGGTTCATGGGGCTTCTCTAGCGGCCTCTCGGTTGGCATGTGCTCGGCCTTAGGGCTGTTCGAGTGTTGAACGTCGATGCTCGAATGCCGATATTCGAATGTCGAATGTTGATGTTCGAAATTAAAGGTTTTCAACCTCAAGGAAGTTCTTTAATCTAACCTTGAAGTTTTGATGAACGAGTGCATATTAGACTACCTTCATATGGTTTCAAGCCAAGTTTTGGAATATTCCACAGACGGCGCCAAATGTTGTGGAATAAAAAGTAGGGTTATCGAATTGCGGCTGGGGTTCGTGAGCTTCGTGCTTTAATGGGTGCGCTTGTGTTATCGTGACCTAATTCGGGTCCTCACAAGATGCCTACGTATCTCAGAGTTGATAATCAAGCCAACGTCGTTTCCTTTGCTTTGTTTGCAGTTGCTGAGGAGATTGACAACCATCCGAGCCGACTTCCCCATATCACCAAAAGGATGATTAAGAAAGCTGAGAAAGAAGCGAATCCTGAAGACGTACCGGCCCCTGAGTTCCTTCAGCATTGTTCGAAGGCGGGGAAGAGAATTAGGAGTTCAGATGGGAGCATGAAGACAGCATTCATGCCTGATTGGGGGATATGTGAGCAGGATGCTATCAGGGACAGCCACCTCCTTGCTCGAGAGTGGTCTCGGAACGCCATAGCCCCGGCCGACAAGGTCCATTTTGTAACAGCAACAGATTTAGAGGAAAATGAAAGCATGGGGGCATATCATGCCTATAACGTAAGTCGATCTCCTCTTCCTTTTCATTGTTATGGTTGTATATTGGCCGTCGTGGCTTAACACATTTTCTTATGGCGTTTTTGTTTTGGTAGCTAAATGCACACTTCCAGAATGCTATCCAACTCGGGAGATCTTACAAGGACAAGGAGAGAACTGCCCTTAAGGCTGTAGAGAAGCTTCAGAAGGAGTCTGAAGAGTGGGAGGCTAAGTATTTCACCTCGGAGGACCAACTCTCATCCCTTAGGGGAAAGTATGCGGCTCTGGAAAACAGGACCCAGAATAATGAGAACTCCATCATTTAGAACTACTTAGGTTCAGACACTTTTCTTGCCTTCATTGATGAGCATGACAGGGAGGTCCAGCCGGACAGCATGACCATAGGTTGGGAGAAGGCTGTGAACAGGATTAGCCAAGATCATAAGGGAGTTGTCTTTCCTTCCTTTTATCCGAGTCCATGGAAGGTGACAGAAGACGATGACCTTGTTGAAGGTGTTGGGACCTCCCCTGTGAGCAAACGTGCTTCTGGTTCTGGGACAAAAGGCATTCCTCAACAAGCAGGGTCTAGTTCTGGGAGACGTCCCTCAAGATCCCATCAGAGCGGGAGTTCAGAATGCCCCTTAGCAGGACGAATCCGTGAACCCAAGTCGGTTAGTATCAGTAGCTCCTCAACCTCAACTTCCCGGAGCGAAGAAGAGGGTGAAGAAGAAGTCCCTGCTCAGACTGCTCCTCCAAAAACCAAGAAGCGGTTGGTGAAGACTGCTTCTATCAAGAAGTGATTGAGCCTTGCATGGCCTGTGTTAGCCTCGTGTGGCTTTAGTTCTTTTAATATCCCGTCTTCGATTATGGTCTTTCATGAACTTGTACTTTTATTCGTATGTGTGTAACTTAAACTTTGATTGTGCCCTCCTGGGTATTTTATCTACGTGCTTGTTTTCTATGTTCCATATGTTCTTTTATTTTCGGTACTTGGTCATCTTAGACTTACACACATCTGGTGCTTGATACATCACAAGGATTTACAGAATCATAGAACAGAAAACAAGCTTGTATTGATAACGCAAAATGGGCTCAGCCCTTACATAGAATATTATGTCCTACTAGGAGCAACATGCTCTGCAATGGTTTCATATGAACCTTATTTCTACTTCTATTAGATAGGCTAAAAGCTAAGTCCTTAATAGGAGAGCTTTAAACATAGTAAACCTTGAGATTCGAGGCGTGCCAGGAGCGGGGTACCTCGTTTCCATCCACGGTTTCCAGCTTATAAGAGCCTCTTCCCAACGTCTTTCTCACTCTATATGGTCCTTCCCAATTAGGGGCCAACTTTCCTGTCTGTCCAACTCCAGAGGCTTCAATTTTTCTCAAAACCAAGTCGCCTTGTTTGAAGAACCTTCCTTTAACCCTATGGTTGTAGTGAAAGGCTGCTCTTTTTTGGTGCTCAACATTACGGGCATTTGCTTCATCTCTGACCTCATCGATTAAATCAAGAGCAAGTCTCATGCCTTCCTCATTGGTTTCTTGCTCATATGCTTCCACCCTTGGAGATACGTGCGAAATTTCCAAAGGGACAACTGCTTCTGCCCCGTAGGCTAGCAAAAATGGAGTAGCTCCTGTTGTTACCTTGTAGGTAGTACGATACGCCCACAGTATAGGCAGTAATTCATCAACCCACGTGTTTCGAGATCGTTCGACCCTCTTCTTAAGTCCGTCAAGGATAATTCGATTTGCTACCTCAGCTTGGCCATTAGCCTGGGGGTGAGCTACTGAAGTAAAACGAAGTTCAATGGCGTTCTCCTCACAGTATTTCTTAAATTCCTCATTGTTGAATTGGCGTCCGTTGTCCGTCACTAGGATTCGTGGGATCCCATATCTACAAATTATGTTCTCCCAGAAGAACTGGGCAACTTGTTGGGTGGTTATTTTTGCTAGCGGCTTGGCTTCAATCCACTTGGTAAAATAATCGATAGCCACTATTAGGAACTTCCTTTGCGCTGAGGCCACGGGAAAAGGACCAAGTATGTCCATCCCCCACATGGCAAACGGAATGGGAGAGTTAATTGACGTTAGCATCTCTGGTGGCTGCCTAACAATTGGAGCGTGTTTCTGGCATCTGTCACACTTTTTAACATAGCTTTTGGCGTCAGCCAACATTCCTGGCCAATAAAATCCCAGGCGGGTGATCTTATGAGCTAGGGCCCTGCCCCCCAGGTGCTGCCCACAGATCCCTTCATGAACTTCCCTTAATGCCTCTTCCGCCTCTTGAGGCCTCAAGCATTTCAGGTATGGGATAACAAAAGACCTCTTATAAAGGATGCCTTCAATCAAAGCATATCTCAATGCCCTCACCGATAGTTTTCGTGCCTCCGAGGCATCTTCGGGGAGCCAACCAGTTTCCAGATGAGCCTTGATAGGATCAATCCAACAGCTTCCTACTTCAATAGGTGCCACCAATTTTGAGTTGATGGTAGGGGCCTTCAGGACCTGATAATAGACGTTCCCTGCATAATTCTCTATTTCAGAAGAGGCGAACTTTGATAAGGCATCGGCCTTGACATTCTCCTCCCTTGGGATATGCTCTATACAGCATTCATCAAACTGAGTCATAACAGCTTTCACAACCCTTAGGTATTTTGCCATAGTTTCATCCTTGGCTTCAAATTCACCATTCACTTGTGATACTACGAGCCTCGAGTCCCCGCAGACTTTAAGGTTCTTGACTCTCAGTATTCTGGCCAAGCCTAATCCGGCTATCAAGGCTTCATATTCAGCTTCATTGTTGGTCGTTGGAAAGTCCAACTTCAGAGCATATTCTACTAAGAACCCATCAGGGCTTTGCAAGACTAAGCCTGCACCACTAGACTTTGTTTTTGATGCTCCATCAAAATAGAGCACCCAATACTCCTTCTGATCAGGTTCAAGCTCCTTAGCTTTATCTTCATCTTCCTTGTTTAATACTACCTCTTGCCCCCCGACTTCTTGGTTGATGGTACATTCAACCACGAAGTTAGCTAAAACCTGAGCCTTAATGGCTGTCCTAGGCTTATACGTGATATCAAACTCCCCGAGTTCGATTGCCCACTTGATTAGCCTTCCACTGGCCTTCGGGCCATGCAATATACTTCGTAACTGTTGGTCCGTCAGGACTTCAATCTTGTGTGCCTGGAAATAAGGTCGTAGTTTCCTTGAGGCTGTCACTAGTGCGAGAGCAAATTTTTCAATGGTCGAGTAATTCAATTCAGCTCCATGCAGCACCTTGCTCACGTAGTAGATGGGTTTCTGAACCTTGTTATCCTCTCGAATGAGGACGGCACTCAGTGCTTGTTCAGATACCGCCAGATACAGGTATAGGGTCTCTCCAGAACTAGGTTTGGCCAACAACGGGGCCTTGGTCATGTATTCCTTCAATTGTTCAAAGGCCTCTTGGCTTTCTGATGTCCACTCAAAATTTTTTACTTTCTTCAAGGCCTGAAAGAAAGGTAAACATTTATCGCCAGACTTTGAGATGAATCTTCCCAAGGCAGCTATTCTACCAGTTAATTTCTGCACGTCTTTCACGGAACGTGGTGGCTCCATGTCGAGAATTGCTTTGATTTTATCTGGGTTGGCTTCAATGCCTCTTTTTGAGACCATCAGGCCCAAGAACTTCCCTGACCCAACGCCAAAAGCACATTTGGCTGGGTTCAGCATCATCTTATGGTGCCTCAGCACTTCAAACGCCTCCCTTAGGTGTTCAATATGGTCAGCTGTAAGCAAGCTTTTGACCAACATATCATCAACATATACGTCCATGGTTTTCCCAATCAGGTGGGCAAATATCTTATTTACCAGTCGTTGATAAGTAGCTCCTGCATTCTTTAGTCCAAAAGCCATGACAAGGTAACAAAAAACACCAAAGTCAGTTATGAAAGATACCTTTGGGATGTCATCCTTGTGCATCTTAACCTGGTTGTAACCACTGAAACCATCCATGAAGCTTAGCATCTCATGTCCTGCCGTAGCGTCTATTAGCGTGTCGATCTTTGGCAGAGGGAAGCAGTCCTTAGGGCACGCATCATTTAAATCAATGAAGTCTATGCACATCCTCCACTTACCGTTAGCTTTCTTGACCATCACAGGGTTAGCCAACCATTCAGGAAACTGAATCTCCTCAACAAAACCAGCCTCCAAGAGTTTGTCCACCTCTTGTTTAATGGCCTCTTGCCTTTCTGGAGCAAAGTTCCTCTTTTTCTGCTTAACGGTCTTCCGCTTAGGGTCGACATTCAACCTGTGAGTTATGAGTTGGGGATCAATCCCTGGCATATCAGCTGCTGTCCAAGCGAACACATCCTTATTTTCTTGTAGGAATTCAATTAACCTGCCCTTCATGGGTTCTTTCAGCGACGCTCCTATGTACGTGACCTTTTCAGGGTCCTTACTGTCCAGGGGTACAGGAACCAAATCCTCTGCTGGTTTCCCCCGGTGTTCGTCATCCCGAATATCCATGTCCTCAATCGGGAGGACCTGCCCCCCGACTCCATCAGCTCTTAACGCGGCCACATAACAACTTCGGGCCATCCTTTGATCACCCTTCTGTTCTCCAACACCATTCCTGGTTGGAAACTTGACTTTCATGTGATAACTAGAGGCAACAGCCTTGAACGCGTGGAGTCCGGTCCTTCCGAGGATCGCGTTATATTTGGAGGCGGCCTTAATTACCAAGAAGTTCAACATCTGTGTGGCCTCCTTAGGCTCCTTTCCAATAGTAACCGGGAGTTGGATAGTTCCTTCAACGCTAGATTCGACTCCATTGAACCCATATATGGGCATGTTATTTGGGGTCAGCTGGGAATCATTGTATCCCATCTTCACAAACGCATCATGAAACAGGATGTCAACAGAAGCACCATTGTCTATCAAGACTCGCTTCACCTCCGAATTTCCAATTACAGGAGTTATGACCAACGGGTCGTCATGGGGGAACTTTACCCCTTCTAAGTCCGAGTCATCAAATCCGATCACTACTTCAGTCTTTGCCCTTTTCGGGGCTTCTCCCACGATATGCATCACCTCCCTGGCATATGCCTTTCGAGAGTTCCTTGTTGTTCCGGCCGCAGTAGGACCTCCCCAAATCATGTTGATGACAGGCCCTCGTGGCTGGGGGTTGCGATCACGATCGTTATCCTTTCTATCATTATAATCTCTTCTATCATAATCTCTTTTTTGGTTCCCACGACCTTCACCCTTTGTGAATTTGCTCAGCTTTCCCTTGCGGATCAAGAATTCAATCTCGTCCTTGAGCTGTCTACAGTCATCAGTGTCATGTCCAACGTCCTTATGGAACCTGCAGTATTGATCTTTGTTTCTCCTTGCGGGATCACCCCTAAGTGGCTTCGGCCATCGGAAATCCGCATCTTTTTCAATATCCATAAGGATTTGACTTCGAGGAGCATTCAACCTTGCATATTCAGAGAACCTTGGCCCCAAATTCTTCTTGGAAGCAGAATCGGAGTCCTTGCTTGTTCGGGGGTATTTGTCCCTTGTGTCATACTCCTGTTCTTGCCTTCGTTTCCGGGAGTTTCCGTTTCCTCCATTAGTGGTGGGAGCTTCCGTCTTCTTCATGCTTTCTTCTGCTTTTATGTATTTACTTGCCCTCCTTTGGAGCTCAGTCATGCTCTCAGGGGGATGTTTTGCCAACGACATCTGAAAGTAGGGGTTCGTCGTTCCATTCTCCAAGGCTATCACAGCTACTTTGTTCTCCAGATCCGGGACATTCAACGTCTCCTTAGTGAAACGCTTGAGGTAATCCCTCAGGTTCTCGTTCTTTCCTTGTTTTACTTGCATGAGAGAAGCAGAGCTTTTTTCGTGGACCTTTCCACTAATAAATTGATTGATAAAGGCAGTACTCAACTCCTTAAAAGAACCAATCGAGTTTGCGGGCAATCGGCTGTACCATCTTTGAGCCATGCCTGCCAAGGTTTGAGGAAACGCCCTACACTTAAGAGCGTCACTAGCGGGTTGTAACAGTAGAGCGTTCGAGAATGTCCTAACGTGATTCGAAGGAATGTCCCACAGACGGCGCCAAATGTTGTGGAATAAAAAGTAGGGTTATCGAATGGCGGCTAGGGTTCGTGAGCTTCTTGCTTTAATGGCTGCGCTTGCGTTATCGTGACCTAATTCGGGTCCTCACAAGATGCCTACGTATCTCAGAGTTGAGAATCAAGCCAAGACGTAGTTCTGAGATGAGGGGTCTGGCCCTTTATATAGGCTGTGGGAGCCTTAGAATTATAGTAGGTTTTGGAGACTTGGTGGATAAGTCACCGTAATTGAGGAAGGTTCTGACTCCTTCCTTTTAGGAATTAGTTTCCATGTCGAATTAGGTGCCTTGGAGGCTACACAATATCCTGGGGATATTCTAGGACGTTCTTGGTTTCTAGAACGTTCCTGGTTTGTGGATCAGACCCATGTTAGAGATAGGCTTTTACCGGGCGTCCCCGGTTTGGGCCGTTCTTTTGGGCCTGACCATTAATTACGAATTTAGTGCCCAACTAGGGTTTTGGGCCATATTTACGGGCCAATAAATGTCACATTAATTATGCCTTTAAGGGTTATTTTTTACCCATATCATTTGCCCCCCAACTTCTAGGAAAGCTTGATTTCGTAGAAGTTTAAGGTCACATCGGCCCTGCAAGGGTATCGTCTTACAGTAAAGTGTGGAGCGACCTACACATTTACAATGACTAAAATCCTTTCCCAAGTTAATACTTAAGAAAGTTAAACGTTCCTTGGCCTCTCGAATCTTTCTCTCAAGATTTCTGAGCCTTTCGGGAATAGGATTAGTGCCGTTCTGAGCTCATAGACACTAATCCGAGTGCAATTCGTGCATAGGATCCTTTACCATCAATTAATTAATGATTCATTCCCCTCAACTTATCTAAGTTGGGGTTAATATTGGGTGGTCGTTGCTCATAAGCCTTGATAAGGGCTAATTTTTGAGCAAAAGACGCTATTTTGGCCCTAATCGGGGCTAAACAACCCTAAACGGGGCTATAAAGGCCTTGATCGAGGCCAATAGTTCACACTTGATGTAATTACTATTAGGATATCCACCTTTAACCTTTGGATAGGTTAATTCTTGAGTGGAAGTCCTTAAACGTTGATAATCGAGGCTAATCCCCCCTAATTGCGATTAGCGAAGTCCTAACCCCAAATTTTGGAGTCAAGTTAGTCAAGTAGAGCTTCTTATAACCTCCTGGTTGCAAAAAGAATCACGTGAAAATTCTCATTTTTGAGTTGTCTAGGGGAGAAATACGATCCCCTAGAAGGTGTTTCAGGGTCTTTCAATACCCTTGCGTTTTCTAAACACCCCTGGCATCTCCAAACTCAAACTTTGAAGTTGAGCTTATATGATGGGGATTCTTATAATCTCCTGGTATGAAGAAGAATCACATGAAAATATGCATTTTTGAACGTTCTGGAGGCGAAATACCCCATTTTCAGCTGGTTTTCAGACCAGGTCTCGTACGTGATCATAACACCTTCCCAATTTCAAGGAAACACTTGTACACCTGCATAGGCTTGTAGAGGACCTCACAAGGTTCTTGAATCTCAAATTTGAGCTCAAACGGAGCGTTTTTGAGCGTTCTGGAAGGTCATGAAAACACCCTAAAAAACAGGTCTCCGGAAACCCCTCCAAACACCCTCCCAAGGTGGCCTGGTCGGCTCACCCTGGTCGGCCATTCGGCCATGGGTGCCTGGTCGGCTAGGCCTGGTCGGCTGGGCCCCAAAAAAAATATTTTTTTTATTTTTTTTTTTTGAATTTTGGCCATTTTTTGACTATTTGACTTTGACCTTTGACTTTGACTTTGACTTTGACTTTTGACTTTGACTTTGACCAAAATCAAAACTTGTCCTGAACTCCCTTCCTTGTTCCTAGAAAGGATTTTGTGATACCTTGATTAGTTTGATGATCCTTGGTCTCAAACAACCTACTTCTTGGTTTTCAGGACCTTTCGGGTCTAAACCTTTCTTTAACTCTTGATATCAAATAACCTTTGGTTAAACTATTGCCCTTGGCTTCCAGGCATTCTTATGTACCTATAATAGGGTGATTTAAACAACCTTAACCTTGCCCCCTTGTCTTGGGGGTCTTCACTTCTTTACTTGGTGGTGTAGGGACTTTCCTTGTTTTCAACACCTGACTTCGAGTCTAGGATATCGTGGTTAGTTTTTCATCCTTGGTTTTAAACTTAAGGACTTCAAACCTCCTTCCTTGTTTGTAGGATCATGTCCTAGATTGATTTTACTCAATGGTTTCTGAATCTCAGGCCTTGAACTCAAGCAATCAGCTTGATTCGGGACAATCAACCTCGTTGGCCATCTAGGCTTATATTTTGTGCTGGGATTCAAAACCCATACTCTATATTCTAGAGTAGGTCTTTCCATATCCTTCCCTCCTCATAGTAGGATGTAGAATTTGTGACAAAGTTTCTCTGGCCTTGCCCCCCTTATCAAAGAGGTCTTTGCTTCTCGAACAACTTGTATTTTGTCGAAAAAGAATGGTACGTGCTAAAACGTCCGTAACTTTTGACTCGTTACTCCAAATGAGACCCACGATATATCAAATCGAAGGTATTTCAGAGCTCTAGGTCTTGCAAATACGATTCATCCTATTTGCCCTACTTTTCGATCCCAAAAAACGTCATTTAGGGCACTTTTGGAGCCAAAATAGTTTTTCATGGGTATTTCTAGTATCCGTACATATGTTTAAGTGACCATCAGGGCTTAATTCTTGACTCGAAACCTTGAATCCATTCATGGTTGTTGGTTATCAACAACCTTTCATTCGAGGATGAGGATTTGTGATGACGTTCTTTTATTCTTGCCCCCCTTGTTTCTAATCAAGGAGGTCTTGCCTCTTAGTTTTTCTATTCAAGGAATTCCCTCATTTTTCAACACATGACTTCAAGTCTAGGATACTTTGGCTGGTTTTTTATCCCTGATTTTGACTCAAGGACCTTAAAACTCCTACCTTGTTTGTAAGACTGTGCCTTTGCTTGATTTTATTCAATGTTTCTTGACTTTCAGGTCTTGAATTCAATCAACTAGCTTAATTCAGGGCATACAACCTCGTTGGCCATCTGGGCTTATATTTTGTGCAGAGTTTCAAAACTCCCATCATATTTCTTAGAGTATTTTGATCACAAACAACCTTTTTCTTAGTTTTCAGGACCTTCCGGGTCTTAACTTTTTCTTGAACTCGAGGACCTTAAACCTCCTACCTTGTTTATAGAACCTTGCCTCAGTTTGAATTTAGCCAATGGTTCCTGATTTTCAGGCCTTGAACTCAAACACCCAACTTGATTTGAGGCAACAGCCTTATTGGCCATCAAGGCTTAGATTTTGTGTTAAGATTTTGAAATTCATGACATTAGTATGGAATTAAAAAGGACCTTGTATAAAGAAGATCTTCGATCAACGCATATTTCAATGCTCTTACTGATAGTTTTCGTGCCTCCAAGGCATTATCAGGGAGCCAATCACTACAACTTCCAATATCGATGGGCGTCAACAACTTGTGCTCTATAGTGGGGGTCTCCAAGACCTGATAGTAAACACTTCTAGTGCAACTCTCGATTTTAGACGAGGAAAATTTAGACAGGGCATCAGCCATCACATTCTCTTCTCTAGAGATGAATTCAAGGTGACATTCCTTGAACCATACCAATTGTGATTTTACCATCCTCATGTATTTCACCATCATTTTATCTTTGGCTTCAAAATCTTCATTCACTTATCTCCATTTACTTGGGCTATCACCGGCCTTGAGTCTCCACAGACTTTAAGATTTTTGGCCCTCATGGCTATAGTCGAGCCTAGTTCAGCTATCAAGTCTTTATGCCCAGCTTCGTTATTGGTCATTGAAAACTTCAACCTCAAGGCATATTCAATTGTGAGTTCCACTTATTTTCATTTTTGTTGGCCCATCAAAATAGGGCACCCAATATTCCTTCTAAACTTCATCCTTCTCTCCCTCTTGGGGTGTCTCATCTTGCCCTTGCTGGGGTGTTGTGCCTTCCTGCCCCCCTGACTTCTTGGTTGTTAGTGGTACATTCAACCACGAAGTCAGCGAGTGCCTGTGCCTTGATGTCCATTCGAGGCTTGTACGTAATATCAAACTCCCCAAGTTCGATCGCCCATTTAATTATCCTTCCATTGGCCTTCGGGCTATGCAATATGCTTCTTAACTACTGGTCCATCAGGACTTCAATTTTGTGTGCCTGGAAGTACGGTGTAGCTTCCTTGGGGCTGTTACCAGTGCCAAAGCAAAATTTTCAATGGGAGAGTAATTCAACTAAGCTCCGTGTAATATCTTGCTCACATAGTAGATAGGCTTTTGAACCTTGTTTTCCTCTCGAATGAGAATGACACTCAATGCTTGTTCGGATATCGCTAGATATAAATATAGGGTCTCTCCGGGACTAGGTTTGGCCAATAACAGGTCTTTAGCCATGTACTTTTTCAACTGTTCAAAGGCCTCTTGGCTTTCTGAAGTCCATTCAAAATTTTTCACCTTCTTCAAAGCCTGAACGAAAGGCAATCACTTATTTCCAAACTTGGAGATGAATCTACCTAAGGCTGTAATTCTTCCAGTCAAATTCTCTACGTCCTTTATGGAACGTGGTGATTCCATATCCAGGATTTCCTTGATCTTATTAGGGTTGGCTTCTGTGCCTTGCTTTGAAACCATCAGACCCATAAATTTTCCAGATCTCATGCCAAAGGCACACCTGGCTGGATTCAACATCATCTTGTGGTGCCTCAGCACTTCAAATGCCTCTCTGAGGTTCTTAATATGGCATGCCTTGAATAGGCTCTTGACTAATATGTCATCCTCGTAGACCTCCTTGGTATTCCCGGTGAAGGGTGCAAAAATCTTGCTTGTTTATTAGCCTATGGTAAGTGGCTCCTGTAGACTCCTCATATTGGGTTGACATCAACCTAGAGTTTTTAAAACAACCTTTCTTGGCTCGATTGGCCATCATGGCTTCAATGTTTGTCTTTTATCCAGGGTCCTTCAAGGACTTAAACTCTTATTTGGTTGTATTATAACCTAACTCTCGACCCTTCAGGGTTTTATTTATGCATTTGTTTGTTTCCATTCGTTTATTCTTTTATTTTCGGTACTTGGTCATCTTTGACTTACACACATCAGGTGCTTGGCACATAAATAAAATCACAGAATAGAGAACGAAAAACAAACTTACATTAATAACTTGAAATGGGTTCAACCCTTACATAGAGTACTACTGTCCTACTCGGAGCAATATGCTCTGCAATGGTTTCATCGAACCTTATTTCTACTTCTACTAGATAAATATGAAGCTAAGTCCCACTAGGATAGTTTGAACCCATCGGGGATTTGCAAGACTAGACCTGTATTGCTCGATTTTGTTTTTGATGCTCCAACAAAATAGAGCACCCATTACTCCTTCTGGTCTCCTCATTCTTATTCTGAAGTTCACTTCCTGCTTGGGGTATTATATCCTGCCCCCCGACTTCTTGGTTGCCAATGATACATTCAACCACAAAGTCAGTTGATGCCTTAGCCTTAATGGCTGTCCGAGGCTTTTGTGTGATGTCCTTTGCCGACCTTTCTTGGTGTTCTTTATCACTGTGGACATCCATGTCTTCAATCGGAAGGACCTGCCCCCCGACTCCATCAGGCTTTAACGCAGCTACATAACAGCTCCTAGCCATTTTCTGGTGACCTTTTTGTTCTCCTACACCATTCCTGGTTGGAAACTTGATCTTCATGTGATAAGTTGAGGCAACAGCCTTGAATTCATGAAGTCCAGTCCTTCCGAGGATAGCGTTGTATGTTGAAACCGCCTTGATTACCAAGAAGTTCAATATCTGAGTGGCCTCCTTGGGCTCCTGTCCAATAGTTACTGGCAACTGAATAGTCCCTTCAACTTTGGAATCTACTCCATTAAATCCATATATAGGCATGTTAGATGGGGTCAACTGAGAATCATTGTATCCTATCCTTACAAATGCATCATGAAACAGAATATTGACAGAAGCACCATTGTCTATCAAGACTCGCTTCACATCCGAATTTCCAATTACAGGAGTTATGACCAACGGGTCGTCATGGGGGAACTTTACCCCCTCCAAGTCTGAGTCTTCAAAACCGATCACTACTTCAGTTTTTGCACGTTTCGGGGCCTCTCCTACGATGTGCATCACTTCTCTGGCATAAGCCTTCCGAGAACTCCTAGTTGTCCCAGCCGCAGTCGGGCCTCCTGAGATCATGTTGATTACTGGCCCTCGGGGTTGTGGGTTGCGATCTTGGTCGTCACCCCTTCTATTATAGTCTCTTCTCTGATTACCACAGTCTTCATCCTTAGTGAAGTGGCTCAGTTTCCCTCTTCGAATCAAAAATTCAATCTCGTCCTTGAGTTGTCTGCAATCATCAGTGTCATGTCCTACGACCTTATGGAACCTGCAGTATTGATCCTTGTTTCTTCTTGCGGGATCACCCCTGAGTGGCTTCGGCCATCGAAAATCCTTGTCTTTTTCAATATCCATCAGGATTTGACTCCTGGGGGTATTCAACCTTGCATACTCAGGGAACCTTGGTCCTTGGTTCTTAGAGGCAGAGTCGGAGTCCTTGCTAGTTCGGGGATACTTGTCCCTAGCGTCATACTCCTGGTCATTGTACTCTTGATCTTGCTTGTGTTATCGTGACCTAATTCGGGTCCTCACAAGATGCCTACGTATCTCAGAGTTGAGAATCAAGCCAACGTAGTTCTAGGATGAGGGGTCAGGCCCTTTATATAGGCTGTGGAAGCCTTAGAATCACGTTAGGACATTCTCGAACGCTCTAGTGTTACAACCCGCTAGTGACGCTCTTAAGTGTAGGGCGTTTCCTCAAACCTTGGCAGGCATGGCTCAAAGATGGTACAGCCGATTGCCCGCAAACTCGATTGGTTCTTTTAAGGAGTTGAGTACTGCCTTTATCAATCAATTTGTTAGTGGAAAGGTCCACGAAAAAAGCTCTGCTTCTCTCATGCAAGTAAAACAAGGAAAGAACGAGAACCTGAGGGATTACCTCAAGCGTTTCACTAAGGAGACGTTGAATGTCCCGGATCTGGAGAACAAAGTAGCTATGATAGCCTTGGAGAATGGAACGACGAACCCCTACTTTCAGAT
The DNA here is from genome assembly GCA_036435485.1 of Saposhnikovia divaricata. Lineage (NCBI taxonomy): Eukaryota > Viridiplantae > Streptophyta > Magnoliopsida > Apiales > Apiaceae > Saposhnikovia > Saposhnikovia divaricata. The sequence goes on along the minus strand of CM071594.1, from coordinate 126,011,558 downwards.
GTCGTTGGCAAAACATCCCCCTGAGAGCATGACTGAGCTCCAAAGGAGGGCAAGTAAATACATAAAAGCAGAAGAAAGCATGAAGAAGACGGAAGCTCCCACCACTAATGGAGGAAACGGAAACTCCCGGAAACGAAGGCAAGAACAGGAGTATGACACAAGGGACAAATACCCCCGAACAAGCAAGGACTCCGATTCTGCTTCCAAGAAGAATTTGGGGCCAAGGTTCTCTGAATATGCAAGGTTGAATGCTCCTCGAAGTCAAATCCTTATGGATATTGAAAAAGATGCGGATTTCCGATGGCCGAAGCCACTTAGGGGTGATCCCGCAAGGAGAAACAAAGATCAATACTGCAGGTTCCATACGGACATTGGACATGACACTGATGACTGTAGACAGCTCAAGGACGAGATTGAATTCTTGATCCGCAAGGGAAAGCTGAGCAAATTCACAAAGGGTGAAGGTCGTGGGAACCAAAAAAGAGATTATGATAGAAGAGATTATAATGATAGAAAGGATAACGATCGTGATCGCAACCCCCAGCCACGAGGGCCTGTCATCAACATGATTTGGGGAGGTCCTACTGCGGCCGGAACAACAAGGAACTCTCGAAAGGCATATGCCAGGGAGGTGATGCATATCGTGGGAGAAGCCCCGAAAAGGGCAAAGACTGAAGTAGTGATCGGATTTGATGACTCGGACTTAGAAGGGGTAAAGTTCCCCCATGACGACCCGTTGGTCATAACTCCTGTAATTGGAAATTCGGAGGTGAAGCGAGTCTTGATAGACAATGGTGCTTCTGTTGACATCCTGTTTCATGATGCGTTTGTGAAGATGGGATACAATGATTCCCAGCTGACCCCAAATAACATGCCCATATATGGGTTCAATGGAGTCGAATCTAGCGTTGAAGGAACTATCCAACTCCCGGTTACTATTGGAAAGGAGCCTAAGGAGGCCACACAGATGTTGAACTTCTTGGTAATTAAGGCCGCCTCCACATATAACGCGATCCTCGGAAGGACCGGACTCTACGCGTTCAAGGCTGTTGCCTCTAGTTATCACATGAAAGTCAAGTTTCCAACCAGGAATGGTGTTGGAGAACAGAAGGGTGATCAAAGGATGGCCCGAAGTTGTTATGTGGCCGCGTTAAGAGCTGATGGAGTCGGGGGGCAGGTCCTCCCGATTGAGGACATGGATATTCGGGATGACGAACACCGGGGGAAACCAGCAGAGGATTTGGTTCCTGTACCCCTGGACAGTAAGGACCCTAAAAAGGTCACGTACATAGGAGCGTCGCTGAAAGAACCCATGAAGGGCAGGTTAATTAAATTCCTACAAGAAAATAAGGATGTGTTCGCTTGGACATCAGCTGATATGCCAGGGATTGATCCGCAACTCATAACTCACAGGTTGAATGTCGACCCTAAGCGGAAGACCGTTAAGCTGAAAAAGAGGAACTTTGCTCCAGAAAGGCAAGAGGCCATTAAACAAGAGGTGGACAAACTCTTGGAGGCTGGTTTTGTTGAGGAGATTCAGTTTCCTGAATGGTTGGCTAACCCTGTGATGGTCAAGAAAGCTAACGGTAAGTGGAGGATGTGCATAGACTTCACTGATTTAAATGATGCGTGCCCTAAGGACTGCTTCCCTCTGCCAAAGATCGACACGCTAATAGACGCTACGGCAGGACATGAGATGCTAAGCTTCATGGATGGTTTCAGTGGTTACAACCAGGTTAAGATGCACAAGGATGACATCCCAAAGGTATCTTTCATAACTGACTTTGGTGTTTTTTGTTACCTTGTCATGGCTTTTGGACTAAAGAATGCAGGAGCTACTTATCAACGACTGGTAAATAAGATATTTGCCCACCTGATTGGGAAAACCATGGAGGTATATGTTGATGATATGTTGGTCAAAAGCTTGCTTACAGCTGACCATATTGAACACCTAAGGGAGGCGTTTGAAGTGCTGAGGCACCATAAGATGATGCTGAACCCAGCCAAATGTGCTTTTGGCGTTGGGTCAGGGAAGTTCTTGGGCCTGATGGTCTCAAAAAGAGGCATTGAAGCCAACCCAGATAAAATCAAAGCAATTCTCGACATGGAGCCACCACGTTCCGTGAAAGACGTGCAGAAATTAACTGGTAGAATAGCTGCCTTGGGAAGATTCATCTCAAAGTCTGGCGATAAATGTTTACCTTTCTTTCAGGCCTTGAAGAAAGTAAAAAATTTTGAGTGGACATCAGAAAGCCAAGAGGCCTTTGAACAATTGAAGGAATACATGACCAAGGCCCCGTTGTTGGCCAAACCTAGTTCTGGAGAGACCCTATACCTGTATCTGGCGGTATCTGAACAAGCACTGAGTGCCGTCCTCATTCGAGAGGAGAACAAGGTTCAGAAACCCATCTACTACGTGAGCAAGGTGCTGCATGGAGCTGAATTGAATTACTCGACCATTGAAAAATTTGCTCTCGCACTAGTGACAGCCTCAAGGAAACTACGACCTTATTTCCAGGCACACAAGATTGAAGTCCTGATGGACCAACAGTTACGAAGTATATTGCATAGCCCGAAGGCCAGTGGAAGGCTAATCAAGTGGGCAATCGAACTCGGGGAGTTTGATATCACGTATAAGCCTAGGACAACCATTAAGGCTCAGGTTTTAGCTGACTTCGTGGTTGAATGTACCATCAACCAAGAAGTCGGGGGGCAAGAGGTAGTATTAAACAAGGAAGATGAAGATAAAGCTAAGGAGCTTGAACCTGATCAGAAGGAGTATTGGGTGCTCTATTTTGGTGGAGCATCAAAAACAAAGTCTAGTGGTGCAGGCTTAGTCTTGCAAAGCCCTGATGGGTTCTTAGTAGAATATGCTCCGAAGTTGGACTTTCTGTAAGAACCCCAAATTTTGGATATAATTAAAACTTTTTATTAAGTAATGATAAAATGAGGAACAATGATTCCGACAACAAGGTCACCAGCTCTAATGAATGGTGGTTTCAAAGAACAATGATGGTAATGAATGGATATTGCTTTGGACAATGATCCTGATGCATTGGTATATTGTCAGAATAGAGTAATTCGATGGTTGAGAACCTAGATAAGAATAATCTACCATCCAGGAAGGTGCTAATGGATCCTTGAAGGGAAATGAGTACGTGCATAGTATTTCCCGTGCGTGCATAGTGTTTCCCGTACGTGCATAGTGTTTCCTGTACGTGCATAGTAATTTGGTGGATGAATAGTGATTTTGTAAGTTGGAAAACTTTTCACGCCACCCTATGTACGGGACGTGATATGGATGTTTCGAAGTCATATTAGTAATACGCGGAGGAAATAAGTGAATGCAGAGACGATCGGAATTCAGAAATTCCATATTCTTTTTCGGTATAATATTTGACCGGACAGTGGATTAAATATTATTATAATCCAAGAATTGAGATATTAACTTTGAGGATTTGATATTTTGGGATGTTATTATATTTGATTTAAGAATGAAGGTAGGAAACCACTGAGGAGTGGTTATGGCTACAATGTAATAATTGATATTTGGAAAGAATGAATGGAATTCGACTTTATTATGTTTATGTCTTGAAGAATGCTAAAGGGTGACAACATAGGTAAGAATAATCTATCTTCTAAGGGAATAAGATATGGCAACTTCAAGCAAGAGAATACTCTCATGTCATCCAGATCGATAACGATTAATCCAGTAGTTCCGTAAAAAGGTTAAGGAACGATCGAAAGAGAATACGGACAATTATACAACCCTAAGAGAATAAGTAAAGAATACAGAATGAATAGTGTTTTGGTGGGAGTATAGAATAATATGAGACGACACTATATAGAAGCATTCGGAACGGATTTCCGAGTTCGTATTAGTGATCCAGGGGGAAAATAAGTGTATGTAAAAGCTGTCGGATTCTGAAAAACCGCACTTTTATTTTCTCCGAGAGTTCCCTGGACACTGATAGCCTTAAATATTTAACGAATGGATTTAAGGAATATAAATTGGAAAGTTAGAATGAAAGATGGAGAATGAAAGTATTAATATTAAAGAGGATTCCCGGTAAACCCTAATTAGAAATCCGTGAAATATTCTCACGAACGATCAATCGAAACGGGTAATAACCGGACACAGAAACAAGCAGAGGAAGCAAGAGTCTTGTGCAAGCTACTAGTATAAAATATCTAGTAACCAAACTAGAATCAAGGAACTAGCACCCTAGAGAATGCAACTAAGTACTTAGCAAGGGAACCATGTAGTTATGCTAAAACCACCACATTTTCAACACTTGTCATGGTATTTCCTCATCCAACACCTCACTACTTTAATAAAGTAGCTTTATACAAGATATTATGTTGTAATTTGATGAGAGTGGATGAGATTAAATCATAGAAATCAAAAGAAACCAAGCAAAATACTCCACCCTTGCAAGAAAACATCCATTCGGCCCTTCACTAATTCCAAAATCAAAACCCCTCTTCCCACCATCTTTTGATCTTGTGAAAATTATGGTGAGTCTTACATTTCCTAAAAGTGATCCCATAAAAATTTCAAAGCCAAACTCTCTTGTTTCCATTTTCAAATAATTCATCAAAGAGGAGGATGAATAGTGGTTTTATGAACTAATCTTGTTTTTTCTTGTTTTTCATGGTGGATTTAGCTAGCTTAGGATCATCCAAGGATAGATCAAGGCTTAGGAAGGTTATACTACTCTCTAAGGAAGGTATAAATCATTTCAAACCCTAAGCTTTACTTTGAGTTTATGCATGATTCATGGTGATTTTGGATTAAGTGATATTAGTAGTATTCTACCACCATGTTAGCATGATTTTGTGGTTAGATTAGCTTTATGATGATATATTGATGAAGCATGATATTCTTGAGCTTTTAAGAGATGATTATTAACTGTAGTAATTGATTAGATGCCCGGTGTGGCTTGGTTGTTGCGTAATGAATTTTAGAACGCTCGATTCGTAGCCGTCGTAATGCCCGATTTTCAGTAACACTAAGAAACTGAACTGGTCAGTAGCCATAACTCTCTGTTCTTGGAAAGTTAATGAACCCTACTGATAGATGTTTGAACATAGATCACTTTGGCGAAAGAATCGAAGCATTGTGATTTACGGTTTAGGAATTATGACCAAATTACTAAAAGTAGTTCGAATCCGTAAACGAAAGTTCGTAAGTGAAATTGAACCCTCGTAATCTATGTAACGTCATGGCAAATCTTGGTAAATAAATACTACAGGTAAAAAGGAAGGTGTGAAAGAAAACCGTATGTCAAAAGGATCATTTTTCGATTTATTAAAAATGTTCGAGTCGAGGTTAAACGCGAACGAACCCCTAAAAGACGACTCTTTTATAACTTCGGTAAAACACTTAGAAAACGGGCGATAAAACTCGGAGTATAATATTGGTTCGTAACGATCGACCTTAGAACCCGTATGACTTAAGTATGTCCCAAGTATAAGTACAGTGACATGTCGTATTAACGAACGAATGTCGGGTCGGATCAGTGATAAAAAGGAATCCACTAAAAGGGGTATAACGAGATAACTCGAGAACGTGTTTCGAATTAAGTATAACTTAACTTTTAATATGTTAAGTGATTAATCCCGAATGCCTTGGCTATTTATAGATCACCAAGCTGAACCGGGACCCGCTACCACTACCCCTTACCGTACTCGACTACCAGGCAAGTTTCAATTCCCTTCTTTTAGGCTGTTGTTGTGATTGAATAAATATATATATATATGATTGCTGATATACATATGCCATTGCATGCATGCCTACTTTCAAGTTGAATTGATATACTTGTTCCCTGAATGTTATCGTTGGCTTATAAGCTAGATAGTTATATATCAGTTATAAGCCGGTTATTGTAAGACCCTCATAGAAGGGCGTATACATCTTATTAATCAAAAATAGACCGGGAGTCAATATTCCTTGATATATCAGACCGGAAAATATTTAAGTAAATATTTTCTATTATTCAGGCGACGAATATTATTTGAATATTCGTTCGAGATTATTTATTTTAATGATCCTTACTTCAAATAATTATTTGAACGTGATCATTCGACGAATAATATCTGTCAATATTCATTCAGAGTCGAATTGATTATCGATTATTATTTCGAATACTCTTCTAAAGATGAGACTACTAAATGAATATTATGTGGACATTCGTTTAGAATATTATTTTATTAAATAAATATTACTTTTAAAAATTCATTTAAGGTATTAAGTACTTGATGAATATTATCTTCAATATTCATCTGAAGCTTGATTTACTTATCGAATATTATATCGAATATTCTTTTAAAGCTTGGATTACTAAATGAATATTACTTGATATTCATTTAGAATATTATTAATGAAATGAATATTACTTTATCAATATTCATTCAAATTCCTAATTAATTATGAATATTATTTTGAATATTCATCCAGGGTTCTATTTAATCATCGAATACTATTTTAAATATTTTAAATATTTCTTTCAGGACTTATTAAGTAATGAATATTATTTTGAATATTCATTTGATTATTTAATTATGCAATAAATATTCTCTCGATATTTCTTCAAGAATTATTTGGGAAATACTCTGATTAAAGATATTCTTTCATATTCCTAAATAATCTGTAAAATATGTTAATTCAATAAATATTCTCTGGATATTTATTCCATACTTAGAATAACCTCGATAAGGTTTATCTTCTTCGATTATTACAGAAAATATCCCGGAGTCATATTATTATTAATCTTATATCAAGAAAGGTTCTCAGACATCATTCTTCTTTGAGTCTATCCTCTTAATAATAAGGGAACCTTACTTGGAAAATGTTATTTATCTTGTCGACTTCCCGGTCATAAAGTATTCCCTTCACCCGCAACTCGGGTGCTGTTGACTTATTAAGTCGTTGCTTACCTTCTCATCTTTCGAGGGGTAAGATTACTGGAACAAGTTGATATCCGTTACCAAGTAATAGCTTGGGAGTTATTGGTAAATTTTCCTTTCCAACTAGATACGACTACTTTGTGGAGTCTTATCAACAAGTATTATACTTGGGGAAAGGGGGACGAACGTTACATTCAGAATCATGAATTCTATTTGAACTAGGAGTCGTGTAAGAGGCCGAGTAGCGCCGGTCCATCCCCTTTGGCCCAACCGTTGGCCGGGGAGAGCTAGTAAGGCGGTATACAAGTAAAGCCGTCAGTTCTTCCTTCTACCGGTAGTAAATCTAAATTGAGCTGTACGATCTCGACTGATCATCAAGATTGGAACAGCGGGCGCGGTGAATACTCCATCATTGGTTCATCATCCAAATTTATTTATTTCCTGCAACATGATTACTGTTGGCAGAGTTGGAATAGTGTCATAACTGGAATTGCAACCCTTTTCTTGCAAGTTCCTCTTCTTAATAACAATAAGAATATCTCGTTTAATTTGATGTAGCAGATATTTCTTCAAACAAATACTTTCAGTTACCTGGTAAATTCATCGTTCATATTATACTGGCATCATTTCCGTAAATGCATGGCATATGGTTTGAAAGATACTTTTGAACTGTTACATTATCGTTCAGTTATATATTATTGTTGGTGGGCTATTGCTCACCCTTGCTTTATTATTATATCACAACAACAGCTAGACCAGATGACTCGCACAAGGCGCACTCGACGCGGGCGAGGACGATGAGACTACCAGAGCTGAAGAAGAAGCTATTGGTAGGATATATTTATTCTTTCAGTACCAAGAATATGGTCTAGTATGACTTATGTAAATGGATGGCAAAGAGTATGTATTTATATTGAAATTCTTTTGGATTGTAAGAACTCATAACGTGATTAATAAAAAATTTGATTGTTACTCTGATTTCATCTCTGGGACTATAACGGGTGTGTTTTATATTGTTGTGTTGGGTTATAGAGACGTAATTTATTTTATGTTAAGGAAAGTTCAATTGTTGTGGACAGAATTGGAAACCGTAACCACCGGATCCCGGACCCCGGATCTGGGGGTGTTACAGAAGTGGTATCAGAGCGTTACGTTATAAATCCCAGAGATGATGCGACGTTAAAACCATAAACTTACTAAGATAATAAGAACTCTTGCCAAGTTCATAGTCGGACTACTTAATGTAGTGCTGACATATAAAACCCTTATGGGAACTCTTAAGTATCATGATAGTAACTTAGCTCGTTCTCGTATCGACTAGTAAGGCGACAGACCTTGAGGCGTACGAGCAGCAGCATGATGATGTTGTATTATATGCTGACGATCGGATTGTGAATTCGATAGAGTACCCTATTGAGGACTCGAAAGAGGTTCCAGCAGAGGAAAATTCTATTGAGGATGAGGAGATTACTCCAAGGAAATGAGGGCTGTAGCCAGAGGGATAGCGAGAGTTAAGATTATAGTGCTCAGAGAAGTGAGCACAAAGAACTGAGATATTATTAAGAGAATTGAAATTTTATGTTGGATTTATAGCCGGACTACGAGAAGTAGTACCAGCAATTAAGACAGATTGGAAGGATTACTTGAGGTCTTATATGGGGATAGATAAAGATCATTAGAGACTTTCAGATTAATGAGAAAGGAGTTAGAATGATGCATGATTATCAAAGACGTCGATGTAGGACGGGGAGCACCCAGGAGCAGTTGAGATAGAGGCAACAAGTGCCATATTATCGGATAAATGGATTAGTGTGAATGTTGTCAATGGTAATTCGCCATGAGAAGGCGGATTTCATGGGTTATATTTTATGAAACCAAATTGAGATTGTTGAGGTGGTTTTATTCAGCGAAATGTCCATATTATGAATGAACCAGCTTCGAAAGTAAAGATAGTGGAAAGTGATGGCCTGATTGGATAAAGTTATATAAAGTAGTACGCGAGACGATGATCTCAGAAACTACCAGAGGAAAAGACCAGTGGGTCTATGATGAACTCGTAATATGACTACTATCAGGTACTAAGTATAAGTTTATTTTAACTCAGTAAAATGGTGAATCAGGAACGTTAGATGCATGTGATTCAGAAGAATATTAAATTCCTTCTTTTCCCCGAATAGATTATAGTAGTTACCTTAAGTTTATTCTGACACTGAATTGCAAATGGATCAAGTAATGCGATTAGTGGTTAAGAGGTAATAGAGAATGTTTTAAGATGAAATTGGTAACGACCCGGCATTGGTGTTGCCTAACGGGAGAAGGAAGACTTTATGATACACTGTGATGCATCTCATACAGGTTTAGGTGGTGTGCTTATGCAGCACGGCAGAGTAATTGCGGATGCATTCGAACAACACGGTACGCCAGACTAGGATGACCTTAGTAGTGCCAATTTTTATGAAACGACTAACTCCGACGGTAGTGTTCCTTCTGAAACCTGTGGTTAGGAAGACTGACATTTGGTATTATCGACAACTAAGATGTATATGTATCAGGAAGAGGTGGCATGTTTCAGTTTGAAACTTTTGATTTCCCTTCTATGGGATATATATATATTTGGTTCCTTTCTAGTGGTTAAACTTCCAACTTTATGTCAATAATCCCGTATTATGACTGCTTATGGTTCTACCTGCTTGGGATTCATAGGATTATTCTTCAGGTTTCGAAACTGGTCTCCTTAAATGTTACCAGTAGATGGATAGATTGACCACAATTTCCCTGAGTCTGGAAAGTAATTCGGTGAATTTTGGCAAACCTTGTCTTAGTGATTATCAGAGAATGTCATGGAAGAGAGTAGAAACAGGAGCAAACCTTGTGATTTGGGTAAGGATGCTGTGAAATGGGTTAGTAAACGGACCCTGAGCATTACAATCGACGGTAGTGATAAAATGATGAAGTGAGATTGGACGAAAACAGGAAATGTAAGTAAGAAATTAGCCGGACGGAGAAACTCCGGGATTGACTTAAGTGAAAAGGCTGTTATGCCAGGAATGGTAAGCTTGCGTGGCACGCGGGATTGATAAGAATAGTTGAAAAGATAAAAATAGAGGGAAGGCGACCGGAGACGGCGCTGAGTAACCGATTAAGACTTATAGGAAGTAAAGTTTTGGAAAGGTAGAAAGGTATCAAAGAAGAAGGCACTATGCCGGTAATTGCTAGAAAAGTAAACAACGAAGGTTTATGAAGAGAGTATGGAAATGGTCAGAGATGGATCAGTATGCTGTAGAAATTTTGTCTAAGGCAAGTACATTTGAGAAGAACGATAAGTACTAAGAGATTCACGTTGAACTCGACCAATATCTTCCAAAACATCCTTGCTACCATTACCAAGTTCTGTAATAGAGCAGATAGGTATACGTTGCCTTTTGGAAGGCCAAATAGGCTGACAACTATCGGAAAGAAGAGGGCGGCATTAAGCCACCGATCGATTATCAAATGAGAATGATCGAAAAAAAAAAGACCTTTATTAAGGATGCATGATCTGATTGCCAATTATAAGATGCAAGAATTCCTTGGCAGTTGAATTAAGGATAGGGTATCCATAAATTAAGACAAACCCTGGGGAATGCACAAGGGGTGGCATTAACCCTAATAACGACATTATGACTTCAGATGATATGAATTGGACTTGCTAAGGCAACAATGACCGGTAAGGATTATTAAAAAGAGTTCTGGAAAGAACATAGATAGAATTATTAGAGTATTGATCAATGACATTTTGATATACCCTGTACCCAGAAAATACAGGAGGAAGGATGAGGATGACCTATGAAACCTTACAAGGAAAAAGGTAATATTCCGAACTTCAAAATGGAAGTTTGGTAAGGAATGTATGACATAGTAACAATAATGCCAGATGAGGCATGTATGAAACCCTGAGGAAGTATGGATTGAACCTATAAAGGTTGAGATTATCTTAAGATAAGGAAAGAACTAAGAAAAGAAGTATCCTAAGTAGGATTGGGAATAAACGTGATAAAGTTCCCACGGGTAGGTGGAAGCAATGACTTATGGAGAAAGACTGATAAATACATATATATTTTTTTTCTTTTTTTTCTCCATCAGCAGAGCTTAAGGGAGAATGCTTTCACCCGACAATGATGGGAATGAGGTAGAAATGTTTGAATTGGAATATATCCAGAGAACAAGGATTACCAGAAATTATTATTATCAGGAAAGGCCAATGAGGTGGCCGACAGTCTAAGTATAAAGGAATAATTACAAATGTTCATACCGAAGAAACAAAATGATATTTGGAAAGACCTTGAAGGTCATATTGGAGTGGAGGAAGTTACATTCCTTTTGATGATTGTGCAAGAATCGAAGGTAATAATAGTTTAAGTAAAGATTCGATTCCTGATGGAGTCTTAAGCATATTACGTATCTTAGAAGTTCCCGTTTTGAGGACCATGATACAAAATTAACGAAGTAAACCGTTAAGTTTCCAGTCTTTTATGGAAGCTGAATGAGAGATAGTTTCATCAACCTGACATAGCTGCGATGCTTGAAAATCTTCTGCAATTGTATCTACTTCATGTAATATCTACATCAAGTTCAGGAAGTGTTCCTTATGGATAAGGAATAGTGGTTACTTTGTCTCCCTAAAGGATTTGAAACCCGTAGGATTAGCTATTAATGCACTACGTAAACAACAAGCGATGGTGATTCTTCTAAGAAAGTAGATGACAATGTAAAGATAAAGAAAGTGCTGCCATTGATTAACTAAATGGCATGTTGATGAATAACAAGCAAGTTTGTGTTAGTGTACTTCTGCACAAACAAGATAGAGAATATGAGGTTGATAATTCGTGATGCTAAACGTATTCCCGTAGAAAGAATTAATGAGACTTGGAGGGAAGGGCGGTTGAGCCCAAGACTTATTGGGCCACCTGAGAGTTTAAAGTGTTCGGGCGGCGGTATTCGAGCCAGCCTTACCCCCAAAATTATAGCACGGTCATAACGGGTTTTCATGTGGCCAGGCTACGCCAGTAATGCAGATGTTCAACAGATGATAGGAGTACGAGCATGTAGATATACGACCTGGTCTGACTTACGAAAGACAACCTGTGGAAAACCACGGATAGAAAAGAACAAGTAATGAGAAACAAGGTTGGCAGAAGTAGATTATATGAATCTAAGTTAAAGGAATCGGGCCAGATTCATTTCGGAAAGTTTAAATTGAAATAACGTGATGATTATAGAATAAATGAGACGGAATACCGATAAGGAGGTACCAAGTGCAAAAAGGTGTCTCAATAAAGAGGTGAAGGTGAAAGTAAATAATAGAAATGAGTAAGAATCAGCTAATAAGAAGGATGTGATTGATAAAGAAAAGGCTAGGAAAGCAACTATGGAATGATAAGCAAGGAATGTTATGAATGGGTTTTCTAATGAATTCTCAGGATGACAACCTGATAGTGTCAATATTATAGTTATGAAAAAGCTAGTAACATGATATGGGATGTCAGTAATAATGATGTCAAGTGAGAAAACTAAGATTTAAACTGAGAGGTTCAAAGATTTTCCAAAAGTAAGTGTTGCTAAGGTTGAACCAGAGTACAGGTCCAGAGAATAGTGGACAAAGCAGCAAGATATGTTGACACGTGAGGTTGCGATCAAATAGTATTGGATATAATTATGATTAATTTCTTCTTTGATAAACCTCTATAGTTCAGAGGTAAATTCTGAGTATGATATTCTACAATCATGAAAGCTTTCTATAATCCTTTAGAACTCTTTTCTCTTCTTCTCTCTTATTCATCTTCTTTATGAATTGAGAAGAACAACCCTTTTAGGAGGGGAGGTACTGCTACGTGACTATCTGTCTATGTGATAGAAGTCTAAGTGGAATACCATGACTTGTTTAATTGCTTGCCAAGTACTAAAGGCTGGCCCCCTTCTGTACTAACTATGCAATATAACAAATGTTCAATTGATCATAGTGATCTCTCAATAAATCTTTCCACTTCTCTATATTGATCGAGATTGCGAAGATTAAAGCGATCAGGAAATGCACAGTACGAGCGAGGTTACCTCCGAATTCGTAGGGTGATAGTGATACCAATGTTACTGCAGGCATCAATAAGGATAAGACTGAGTAAGAGTATAACCCGGATAGTGAGTTGTACGAAAAGTAGCAACGTTGATGGAAAAAGGATACAGTAGGAATTGTAGCACTAGAAGATGTGCTGAGGAAGGGTAGAACGACTAAGAATTGACCGGGAAGCTAAAAAGTGAACGACAGGCAAACGACTCTTTGCTTCCTACCTGATTCCGGGACGGAATCCTTTTAAGGAGGGGTGACTGTAAGAACCCCAAATTTTGGATATAATTAAAACTTTTTATTAAGTAATGATAAAATGAGGAACAATGATTCCGACAACAAGGTCACCAGCTCTAATGAATGGTGGTTTCAAAGAACAATGATTGTAATGAATGGATATTGCTTTGGACAATGATCCTGATGCATTGGTATATTGTCAGAATAGAGTAATTCGATGGTTGAGAACCTAGATAAGAATAATCTACCATCCAGGAAGGAGCTAATGGATCCTTGAAGGGAAATGAGTACGTGCATAGTATTTCCCGTGCGTGCATAGTGTTTCCCGTACGTGCATAGTGTTTCCTGTACGTGCATAGTAATTTGGTGGATGAATAGTGATTTTGTAAGTTGGAAAACTTTTCACGCCACCCTATGTACGGGACGTGATATGGATGTTTCGAAGTCATATTAGTAATACGCGGAGGAAATAAGTGAATGCAGAGACGATCGGAATTCAGAAATTCCATATTCTTTTTCGGTATAATATTTGACCGGACAGTGGATTAAATATTATTATAATCCAAGAATTGAGATATTAACTTTGAGGATTTGATATTTTGGGATGTTATTATATTTGATTTAAGAATGAAGGTAGGAAACCACTGAGGAGTGGTTATGGCTACAATGTAATAATTGATATTTGGAAAGAATGAATGGAATTCGACTTTATTATGTTTATGTCTTGAAGAATGCTAAAGGGTGACAACATAGGTAAGAATAATCTATCTTCTAAGGGAATAAGATATGGCAACTTCAAGCAAGAGAATACTCTCATGTCATCCAGATCGATAACGATTAATCCAGTAGTTCCGTAAAAAGGTTAAGGAACGATCGAAAGAGAATACGGACAATTATACAACCCTAAGAGAATAAGTAAAGAATACAGAATGAATAGTGTTTTGGTGGGAGTATAGAATAATATGAGACGACACTATATAGAAGCATTCGGAACGGATTTCCGAGTTCGTATTAGTGATCCAGGGGGAAAATAAGTGTATGTAAAAGCTGTCGGATTCTGAAAAACCGCACTTTTATTTTCTCCGAGAGTTCCCTGGACACTGATAGCCTTAAATATTTAACGAATGGATTTAAGGAATATAAATTGGAAAGTTAGAATGAAAGATGGAGAATGAAAGTATTAATATTAAAGAGGATTCCCGGTAAACCCTAATTAGAAATCCGTGAAATATTCTCACGAACGATCAATCGAAACGGGTAATAACCGGACACAGAAACAAGCAGAGGAAGCAAGAGTCTTGTGCAAGCTACTAGTATAAAATATCTAGTAACCAAACTAGAATCAAGGAACTAGCACCCTAGAGAATGCAACTAAGTACTTAGCAAGGGAACCATGTAGTTAGGCTAAAACCACCACATTTTCAACACTTGTCATGGTATTTCCTCATCCAACACCTCACTACTTTAATAAAGTAGCTTTATACAAGATATTATGTTGTAATTTGATGAGAGTGGATGAGATTAAATCATAGAAATCAAAAGAAACCAAGCAAAATACTCCACCCTTGCAAGAAAACATCCATTCGGCCCTTCACTAATTCCAAAATCAAAACCCCTCTTCCCACCATCTTTTGATCTTGTAAAAATTATGGTGAGTCTTACATTTCCTAAAAGTGATCCCATAAAAATTTCAAAGCCAAACTCTCTTGTTTCCATTTTCAAATAATTCATCAAAGAGGAGGATGAATAGTTGTTTTATGAACTAATCTTGTTTTTTCTTGTTTTTCATGGTGGATTTAGCTAGCTTAGGATCATCCAAGGATAGATCAAGGCTTAGGAAGGTTATACTACTCTCTAAGGAAGGTATAAATCATTTCAAACCCTAAGCTTTACTTTGAGTTTATGCATGATTCATGGTGATTTTGGATTAAGTGATATTAGTAGTATTCTACCACCATGTTAGCATGATTTTGTGGTTAGATTAGCTTTATGATGATATATTGATGAAGCATGATATTCTTGAGCTTTTAAGAGATGATTATTAACTGTAGTAATTGATTAGATGCCCGGTGTGGCTTGGTTGTTGCGTAATGAATTTTAGAACGCTCGATTCGTAGCCGTCGTAATGCCCGATTTTCAGTAACACTAAGAAACTGAACTGGTCAGTTGCCATAACTCTCTGTTCTTGGAAAGTTAATGAACCCTACTGATAGATGTTTGAACATAGATCACTTTGGCGAAAGAATCGAAGCATTGTGATTTACGGTTTAGGAATTATGACCAAATTACTAAAAGTAGTTCGAATCCGTAAACGAAAGTTCGTAAGTGAAATTGAACCCTCGTAATCTATGTAACGTCATGGCAAATCTTGGTAAATAAATACTAGAGGTAAAAAGGAAGGTGTGAAAGAAAACCGTATGTCAAAAGGATCATTTTTCGATTTATTAAAAATGTTCGAGTCGAGGTTAAACGCGAACGAACCCCTAAAAGACGACTCTTTTATAACTTCGGTAAAACACTTAGAAAACGGGCGATAAAACTCGGAGTATAATATTGGTTCGTAACGATCGACCTTAGAACCCGTATGACTTAAGTATGTCCCAAGTATAAGTACAGTGACATGTCGTATTAACGAACGAATGTCGGGTCGGATCAGTGATAAAAAGGAATCCACTAAAAGGGGTATAACGAGATAACTCGAGAACGTGTTTCGAATTAAGTATAACTTAACTTTTAATATGTTAAGTGATTAATCCCGAATGCCTTGGCTATTTATAGATCACCAAGCTGAACCGGGACCCGCTACCACTACCCCTTACCGTACTCGACTACCAGGCAAGTTTCAATTCCCTTCTTTTAGGCTGTTGTTGTGATTGAATAAATATATATATATATATGATTGCTGATATACATATGCCATTGCATGCATGCCTACTTTCAAGTTGAATTGATATACTTGTTCCCTGAATGTTATCGTTGGCTTATAAGCTAGATAGTTATATATCAGTTATAAGCCGGTTATTGTAAGACCCTCATAGAAGGGCGTATACATCTTATTAATCAAAAATAGACCGGGAGTCAATATTCCTTGATATATCGAGATTACCTCGGAGGAAAATATTTAAGTAAATATTTTCTATTATTCAGGCGATGAATATTATTTGAATATTCGTTCGAGATTATTTATTTTAATGATCCTTACTTCAAATAATTATTTGAACGTGATCATTCGACGAATAATATCTGTCAATATTCATTCAGAGTCGAATTGATTATCGATTATTATTTCGAATACTCTTCTAAAGATGAGACTACTAAATGAATATTATGTGGACATTCGTTTAGAATATTATTTTATTAAATAAATATTACTTTTAAAAATTCATTTAAGGTATTAAGTACTTGATGAATATTATCTTCAATATTCATCTGAAGCTTGATTTACTTATCGAATATTATATCGAATATTCTTTTAAAGCTTGGATTACTAAATGAATATTACTTGATATTCATTTAGAATATTATTCATGAAATGAATATTACTTTATCAATATTCATTCAAATTCCTAATTAATTATGAATATTATTTTGAATATTCATCCAGGGTTCTATTTAATCATCGAATATTATTTTAAATATTTTAAATATTTCTTTCAGGACTTATTAAGTAATGAATATTATTTTGAATATTCATTTGATTATTTAATTATGCAATAAATATTCTCTCGATATTTCTTCAAGAATTATTTGGGAAATACTCTGATTAAAGATATTCTTTCATATTCCTAAATAATCTGTAAAATATGTTAATTCAATAAATATTCTCTGGATATTTATTCCATACTTAGAATAACCTCGATAAGGTTTATCTTCTTCGATTATTACAGAAAATATCTCGGAGTCATATTATTATTAATCTTATATCAAGAAAGGTTCTCAGACATCATTCTTCTTTGAGTCTATCCTCTTAATAATAAGGGAACCTTACTTGGAAAATGTTATTTATCTTGTCGACTTCCCGGTCATAAAGTATTCCCTTCACCCGCAACTCGGGTGCTGTTGACTTATTAAGTCGTTGCTTACCTTCTCATCTTTCGAGGGGTAAGATTACTGGAACAAGTTGATATCCGTTACCAAGTAATAGCTTGGGAGTTATTGGTAAATTTTCCTTTCCAACTAGATACGACTACTTTGTGGAGTCTTATCAACAAGTATTATACTTGGGGAAAGGGGGACGAACGTTACATTCAGAATCATGAATTCTTTTTGAACTAGGAGTCGTGTAAGAGGCCGAGTAGCGCCGGTCCATCCCCTTTGGCCCAACCGTTGGCCGGGGAGAGCTAGTAAGGCGGTATACAAGTAAAGCCGTCAGTTCTTCCTTCTACCGGTAGTAAATCTAAATTGAGCTGTACGATCTCGACTGATCATCAAGATTGGAACAGCGGGCGCGGTGAATACTCCATCATTGGTTCATCATCCAAATTTATTTATTTCCTGCAACATGATTACTGTTGGCAGAGTTGGAATAGTGTCATAACTGGAATTGCAACCCTTTTCTTGCAAGTTCCTCTTCTTAATAACAATAAGAATATCTCGTTTACTTTAATGTAGCAGATATTTCTTCAAACAAATACTTTCAGTTACCTGGTAAATTCCTCGTTCATATTATACTGGCATCATTTCCGTAAATGCATGGCATATGGTTTGAAAGATACTTTTGAACTGTTACATTATCGTTCAGTTATATATTATTGTTGGTGGGCTATTGCTCACCCTTGCTTTATTATTATATCACAACAACAGCTAGACCAGATGACTCGCACAAGGCGCACTCGACGCGGGCGAGGACGATGAGACTACCAGAGCTGAAGAAGAAGCTATTGGTAGGATATATTTATTCTTTCAGTACCAAGAATATGGTCTAGTATGACTTATGTAAATGGATGGCAAAGAGTATGTATTTATATTGAAATTCTTTTGGATTGTAAGAACTCATAACGTGATTAATAAAAAATTTGATTGTTACTCTGATTTCATCTCTGGGACTATAACGGGTGTGTTTTATATTGTTGTGTTGGGTTATAGAGACGTAATTTATTTTATGTTAAGGAAAGTTCAATTGTTGTGGACAGAATTGGAAACCGTAACCACCGGATCCCGGACCCCGGATCTGGGGGTGTTACACTTTCCAACGACCAACAATGAAGCTGAATATGAAGCCTTGATAGCCGGATTAGGCTTGGCCAGAATACTGAGAGTCAAGAACCTTAAAGTCTGCGGGGACTCGAGGCTCGTAGTATCACAAGTGAATGGTGAATTTGAAGCCAAGGATGAAACTATGGCAAAATACCTAAGGGTTGTGAAAGCTGTTATGACTCAGTTTGATGAATGCTGTATAGAGCATATCCCAAGGGAGGAGAATGTCAAGGCCGATGCCTTATCAAAGTTCACCTCTTCTGAAATAGAGAATTATGCAGGGAACGTCTATTATCAGGTCCTGAAGGCCCCTACCATCAACTCAAAATTGGTGGCACCTATTGAAGTAGGAAGCTGTTGGATTGATCCTATCAAGGCTCATCTGGAAACTGGTTGGCTCCCCGAAGATGCCTCGGAGGCACGAAAACTATCGGTGAGGGCATTGAGATATGCTTTGATTGAAGGCATCCTTTATAAGAGGTCTTTTGTTATCCCATACCTGAAATGCTTGAGGCCTCAAGAGGCGGAAGAGGCATTAAGGGAAGTTCATGAAGGGATCTGTGGGCAGCACCTGGGGGGCAGGGCCCTAGCTCATAAGATCACCCGCCTGGGATTTTATTGGCCAGGAATGTTGGCTGACGCCAAAAGCTATGTTAAAAAGTGTGACAGATGCCAGAAACACGCTCCAATTGTTAGGCAGCCACCAGAGATGCTAACGTCAATTAACTCTCCCATTCCGTTTGCCATGTGGGGGATGGACATACTTGGTCCTTTTCCCGTGGCCTCAGCGCAAAGGAAGTTCCTAATAGTGGCTATCGATTATTTTACCAAGTGGATTGAAGCCAAGCCGCTAGCAAAAATAACCACCCAACAAGTTGCCCAGTTCTTCTGGGAGAACATAATTTGTAGATATGGGATCCCACGAATCCTAGTGACGGACAACGGACGCCAATTCAACAATGAGGAATTTAAGAAATACTGTGAGGAGAACGCCATTGAACTTCGTTTTACTTCAGTAGCTCACCCCCAGGCTAATGGCCAAGCTGAGGTAGCAAATCGAATTATCCTTGATGGACTTAAGAAGAGGGTCGAACGATCTCGAAACACGTGGGTTGATGAATTACTGCCTATACTGTGGGCGTATCGTACTACCTGCAAGGTAACAACAGGAGCTACTCCATTTTTGCTAGCCTACGGGGCAGAAGCAGTTGTCCCTTTGGAAATTTCGCACGTATCTCCAAGGGTGGAAGCATATGAGCAAGAAACCAATGAGGAAGGCATGAGACTTGCTCTTGATTTAATCGATGAGGTCAGAGATGAAGCAAATGCCCGTAATGTTGAGCACCAAAAAAGAGCAACCTTTCACTACAACCATAGGGTTAAAGGAAGGTTCTTCAAACAAGGCGACTTGGTTTTGAGAAAAATTGAAGCCTCTGGAGTTGGACAGACAGGAAAGTTGGCCCCTAATTGGGAAGGACCATATAGAGTGAGAAAGACGTTGGGAAGAGGCTCTTATAAGCTGGAAACCGTGGATGGAAACGAGGTACCCCGCTCCTGGCACGCCTCGAATCTCAAGGTTTACTATGTTTAAAGCTCTCCTATTAAGGACTTAGCTTTTAGCCTATCTAATAGAAGTAGAAATAAGGTTCATATGAAACCATTGCAGAGCATGTTGCTCCTAGTAGGACATAATATTCTATGTAAGGGCTGAGCCCATTTTGCGTTATCAATACAAGCTTGTTTTCTGTTCTATGATTCTGTAAATCCTTGTGATGTATCAAGCACCAGATATGTGTAAGTCTAAGATGACCAAGTACCGAAAATAAAAGAACATATGGAACATAGAAAACAAGCACGTAGATAAAATACCCAGGAGGGCACAATCAAAGTTTAAGTTACACACATACGAATAAAAGTACAAGTTCATGAAAGACCATAATTGAAGACGGGATATTAAAAGAACTAAAGCCACACGAGGCTAACACAGGCCATGCAAGGCTCAATCACTTCTTGATAGAAGCAGTCTTCACCAACCGCTTCTTGGTTTTTGGAGGAGCAGTCTGAGCAGGGACTTCTTCTTCACCCTCTTCTTCGCTCCGGGAAGTTGAGGTTGAGGAGCTACTGATACTAACCGACTTGGGTTCACGGATTCGTCCCGCTAAGGGGCATTCTGAACTCCCGCTCTGATGGGATCTTGAGGGACGTCTCCCAGAACTAGACCCTGCTTGTTGAGGAATGCCTTTTGTCCCAGAACCAGAAGCACGTTTGCTCACAAGGGAGGTCCCAACACCTTCAACAAGGTCATCGTCTTCTATCACCTTCCATGGACTCGGATAAAAGGAAGGAAAGACAACTCCCTTATGATCTTGGCTAATCCTGTTCACAGGCTTCTCCCAACCTATGGTCATGCTGTCCGGCTGGACCTCCCTGTCATGCTCATCAATGAAGGAAAGAAAAGTGTCTGAACCTAAGTAGTTCTGAATGATGGAGTTCTCATTATTCTGGGTCCTGTTTTCCAGAGCCGCATACTTTCCCCTAAGGGATGAGAGTTGGTCCTCCGAGGTGAAATACTTAGCCTCCCACTCTTCAGACTCCTTCTGAAGCTTCTCTACAGCCTTAAGGGCAGTTCTCTCCTTGTCCTTGTAAGATCTCCCGAGTTGGATAGCATTCTGGAAGTGAGCATTTAGCTACCAAAACAAAAACGCCATAAGAAAATGTGTTAAGCCACGACGGCCAATATACAACCATAACAATGAAAAGGAAGAGGAGATCGATTTACGTTATAGGCATGATATGCCCCCATGCTTTCATTTTCCTCTAAATCTGTTGCTGTTGCAAAATGGACCTTGTCGGCCGGGGCTATGGCGTTCCGAGACCACTCTCGAGCAAGGAGGTGGCTGTCCCTGATAGCATCCTGCTCACATATCCCCCAATCAGGCATGAATGCTGTCTTCATGCTCCCATCTGAACTCCTAATTCTCTTCCCCGCCTTCGAACAATGCTGAAGGAACTCAGGGGCCGGTACGTCTTCAGGATTAGCTTCTTTCTCAGCTTTCTTAATCATCCTTTTGGTGATATGGGGAAGTCGGCTCGGATGGTTGTCAATCTCCTCAGCAACTGCAAACAAAGCAAAGGAAACGATGTTGGAATAAGAACAAGTACGACGAAAGAAAAGAAGTTAAAGTAAGAATTACCCTCGAGAGGGATATAACTAAGCCCGGCCTCCAACAAGGCACGTTCAGTCACAACTTCACGATAGTGGGTTTTCTGAAATACTGAAATAAGCCAATCCCGTTGGGATATTTCTTCAGTTGTGAGTTGAAGCTCACTAACACCCTCATCACCTCCTTTCCATCTAAGGATGAAAAATTCGTGCCTCCAGTTATGACAAGAATCAGGCACAGAAGAAGCGTCAATAATCATCCTAGATTTTATGCGGTGTTGGATGCTCACCCATCCTTTCCTAGTGATAGGGCTATTCTTAAAAGCAAATAGATGCCTAAACAACGGGATGCTAAGGTGGATGCCTCCTCTGATGCATTCAACCATGAAAATGAAGATGAATTTCCAGGAGTTGGGGTATAGTTGACAGGGGTTGATTTTAACCTCAGCTAATAACCTAACAAGCCAAGGGTGAATTGGAAACCTAAGGCCAGCATCAATGGCACCTTTGTACACAAACAAGTTCTCAGGATGCCAGTTACAAGTTCTGTCCCCTGGTGTGGGAATTCTAAGCTTCATCTCAGCAGGAAATTCATATTTGAGTAAGTTCCTGATATCTCCCGCATCCAAAGTACTAGGGAACATAAAAGAGTCGAATTCCGCGTTGTTCGGAAACACATCCCCGGGCTCATCTAAGAGCTCAGATAAAGATAATTGATAACGAGGAGGAAAGACCTTACCTTTTCTGTTCTTGTCTTTGGTTCTCCTGTTAATCGCCTGAAGAAGGCCCTTGGAAGGAACTAAGGCGTTCTGACCACCCTCACTTGCCATTACAGCCTTGTCTGAAACTGAAAGAAGTGCTTGAAACTTGAGAGCTCACAGAAAGAAATTTTCTTTGAAAGAAGAAGGAAGTGTGAAGAATGACTTCAATTCACACTCTTTTATAAGGAAAATGATGACCCTCAATAGCAGGTCGTCTTTCCAACGACCCGCGTTTACAGGTTAAATAGCCGAAAATAGCAGGAAAAGGGCTCTGTGAACCCGGAATTGGGTCAAATAAACGATCTAATTCGTAAAATATGTGAAAGAAACGAATGGAAAGACAGGCAGGAGCAACAATATAGTTAACAACCTCCCAGGTTGATTAATATATGCTTATCAAGCCTAAACAGGGGATTAAGCTAAAAACCATGATTAGAGCCACTAAGCAGGATGATTAGCTAAAAGGCTAACATCTTTAAGGATATGAGAAGACCTACCCTGGAGTATGGAATGTGGGTTTTGGATCCCAGCACAAAATATAAGCCTAGATGGCCAACGAGGTTGATTGTCCTGAATCAAGCTGATTGCTTAAGCCTAAGGCCTGAGGCTAGCCTAAGGATGATGAGCTTAAGATAGGACAAGATCCTACAAACAAGGAAGGAGATGTGAAGACCTTAAGTTTAAAACCTAGGATGAGAAACTAACTACGATATCCTAGACTCGAAGTCAGGTGTTGAAAACAAGGGAAGTCCCCACATCTTCAAATAAAGAAGTAAAGACCCTCAACACAAGGGGGGCAAGGCTAAGGTTGTTTAAAACACTCTATCATAGGTACATGAGAATGCCTGGAAGCTAAGGGATATAGTTTAACCAAAGGTTATTTGATATCAAGAGTTCAAGAAAGGTTTAGACCCGGAAGGTCCTGAAAACCAAGAAGTAGGTTGTTTGAGGCCAAGGGTCATCAAACCAACCAAGGTATCACCAAATCCTTTCTAGGAACAAGGAAGGGAGTTTAAGACAAGTTTTGATTTTGGTCAAAGTCAAAGTCAAAAGTCAAAGTCAAAAGTCAAAGTCAACTAGCCAAAAAATGGCCAAAATTCAAAAAAAAAAAAAAAAATTTTGAGGGGGGCCCAGCCGACCAGCCCTAGCCGACCAGGCTCCATGGGCCAAATGGCCGACCAGGGTGAGCCGACCAGGTCACCTTGGTAGGGTGTTCGGAAGGCTTTCGGGGGACCTGTTTTTTAGGGTGTTTTCATGACCCTCCAGAACGCTAAAAAACGCTCCGTTTGAGCTCAAATTTGAGATTCAAGAACCTTGTGAGGCCCTCTACAAGCCTATGCAGGTGGCCAAGTGTTTCCATGAAATTTGGAAGGTGTTATGATCACGTGCGAGACCAGGTCTGAAAATCAGCTAAAAATGGGGTATTTCGCCTCCAGAACGTTCAAAAATGCATGTTTTCATGTGATTCTTCTTTATACCAGGAGATTATAAGAATCCCCATCATATAAGCTCAACTTCAAAGTTTGGGTTTGGTGATGCCAGGGGTGTTTAGAAAACCAGGGATATTGAAAGACCCTGAAACACCTTCTAGGGGATAGTATTTCTTCCCTAGACAACTCAAAAATGAGAATTTTCACGTGATTCTTTTTGCAACCAGGAGGTTATAAGAAGCTCTACTTAACTAACTTGACTCCAAAATTTGGGGTTAGGACTTCGCTAATCGCAATTAGGGGGTTATTAGCCTCAATTATCAACGTTTAAGGACTTCCACTCAAGAATTAACCTATCCAAAGGTTAAAAGTGGATATCCTAATAGTAATTACATCAAGTATGAACTTGTTGGCCTAAATCAAGACCTTTATAACCCCGTTTAGGGTTGTTTAGCCCCGATTAGGGCCAAAATAGCGTCTTCTGCTTAAAAATTAGCCCTGATCAAAGCTTATGAGCAATGACTGCCTGATATTGACCCTAACTTAGATAAGTTGAGGGAAATAAAGCACTAATGAATTTGTGATAAAGGATCCTATGCACGACTTGCACTTGGATTAGTGTCTACGAGCTCAAAACGGCACTAATCTTATTCCCGAAAGGCCCAGAAACCTTAAGAAAAAAGGTTCGAGAGGCCAAGGAACGTTTAACTTTCTTAAGTATTAACTTGGGAGAGAATTTTAGTCATTGTGAATGTGTAGGTCGCTCCACACTTCACTGTAAGACGATACCCTGGTAGGGCCGGTATGACCTTAAACTTCTACGAAATCAAGTTTTCCTAGAAGTTGGGGGGCAAATGATATGGGTGAAAAGTAACCCTTAAAGACACAATTAATGTGACATTTATTGGCCCGTAAATATGGCCCGAAACCCTAGTTGGGCACTAAATTCGTAATTAATGGTCAGGCCCAAAAGAACGGCCCAAACTGGGGACGCCCGGTAAAAGCCTATCTCTAACATGGGTCTGATCCACAAACCAGGAACGTTCTAGAAACTAAGAACGTCCTAGAATATCCCCAGGATATTGTGTAGCCTCCAAGGCACCAAATTCGACATGGAAACTAATTCCTAAAAGGAAGGAGTCAGAACCTTCCTCAATTACGGTGACTTATCCATCAAGTCTCCAAAACCTACTATAATTCTAAGGCTTCCACAGCCTATATAAAGGGCCTGACCCCTCATCCTAGAACTACGTTGGCTTGATTCTCAACTCTGAGATACGTAGGCATCTTGTGAGGACCCGAATTAGGTCACGATAACACAAGCGCAGCCATTAAAGCACGAAGCTCACGAACCCCAGCCGCAATTCGATAACCCTACTTTTTATTCCACAACATAACTCATTCAACATAACCATTGTGTTTTAGACGTTGTATGATCCTATTTTTCTTGTAGTGTCCGCCCTCTCCTCATCTTTTAACTCACTATCTCATGGGTACATCTCTCTTTGTATCCCCTATTCCCTTGTTTCTTACTTTGTTACTCTATCCATTGAGTATGATTTTGCTGATATTACGACGTACGACTGTTATGAACATGTACAATTCTAGTGGTTACTGATTATTTTTCAGAACCATGGAGTTACTTTGTTTGTAGATTTAAAAATGAAAAAAAACACCAATGGTCTATGGCATAGGGGCCTTTAAAATAATGGTTAGTTTATTTTGAGATCTTAATTTGAATATTGTACTTAACAAAGCTATGTCTTAGCCTATGAAATGCTAAATTGTTTTGCAACATATTTATGTTAGATGAAATTAGAACCTTCTATTGTTTCTTTTGTTATAATAGTGAACTGTAGGAAAATAGAAAAGAAATTAGTAATGAATATTACTGATCATATGTTTGTTAATTATGCATCAATATATTATATTATTGGGGAACAATTCAATTAATTCCTGATTTCCTGGAATTTATTTCTTGTGATCAAACCTATTATTCTGATCTACATTACTCCCTTTTGAAGTTTGAGGGAGTTTTTTTTCTTAAATCTCCTCTTTATTATTAATCAACAAAATTAGGATGTTGACGGAAAAAAGAAGTTAGTATTGAAAATTACCCAATTTTGAATGAAATATGATCAATATGGGATGGGAGTGTTTGGGAGAACTTATTTTTCAGAATATGTCAAGTTATTTTAAGTTGAAAGTTAAGATTACTAACTTTTCAACTTATTTTTGCAATTTATTAAATCTCAAACATACATTAAATATTTATATAAAAAAATTATCAAAATATAAAATTTTTACATGAAAATTCATAAATCCTTGTACGAAGGTGAGCCAAACAGACCATATGTAGATTTTTAGCAAAGAGTTTTGTTAAAAAAATTAATTATTTTTCCTAAAATCTATCACAAATATGAACGAGCTAATTTGAATTAGGAAATTTATTTGTATGAGAAACTCATCAATTTTTACTAAATATTTATACCAATTTTAATTTATATGTAACACTTGTTATTTGGTATTTTTTAGGACAAATTTTGAAATTTCTAAAATTCTTTTTACTTACAACCATACTATAAATTTTTTTTTGATATACATATATATCACTAGATTTCATTTTTGAGAAAAGATAATATAATATCTGATCTACAAGAGATTTCATTGGATAATAGCAGACTGAGAAATCACTTTGAAATCGTCATTGAATAATTAAAATCTTAAAGATTTTAGTAATAAATTTGATTACATGAATGTGAACCTATTATACATCATTTTTCTGATCTCATTAAATGCAATATATAGCCTACAAATTAAATACATAGCTACAAATCTATATATATTATAATGCCTGAAGATCGGAAATGCACCAGAACAGTTTAAGGTATTTTTCTTGAATTTTCGTTTTTTCGAATTTTTTATTAAATTTTTTCTTGCATTAAATAGCTATTAATGACAATTTAATTAGTCATTAATTACACCTATTAAACATATATTAAATTTACTATATTTAATTTTTTTAAAATTAGCAAATTAGTTGAACATTATAGTTATTATTTCAATATTAAATATTAATTATATATAGTTATGTTTATTTTTAGGTAAAATGACGACTAACAATTGTTTATATTACGTTATTGTGAAAGTCGTAATAAATTATGAAAGTACAAGATATTTACTTAATATCTGGAATTGTATAAAAACAATACAGACAGATTTTTAATTTTGCACATGAATAAATAATACATGAGTTATGATCAAATCGATTAAATTTAACAAATCCATCCATTTATCGGAAGTTAAAATTGATAAAAAAGTTATACACCCATTGTTTCGTTATATTGTGTCGAAATAAATTTTTATTGTAATTAAACAAATTTTTACACTATTATTGAATATGTATATTATAAGAGGGGTGTCGGCTTTAAAAAACGTTATCAACCTTAACTTCTCAAATAATCTTTATTATCAATGATTGTGGAGTCGTAGTAAATTATAGAAGTACACGGATTTTCACTTAATATCTAAAATTTGTAAACAAATCATGCACATGAATAAATTACACATGAGTTATGACTAAACTAATTAAATTGAACAAACCCAACCACTTTATTGGAAGATTAAATTGATAAAAAATTTATACACCCATTATTTCATTATATCGTGTCTAAATAAATTAATATTCAAATTAAATAAATTCTTACACTATTATTGGACATGTATATTATGAGAGGGGTGTCGGCTTTAAAAAACGTTATTAAGTTGTATTCAATATTTATAACTTTTGATCGTAAATATTACGTTCATATTGTAATTTTTATTTTTATATGTTTGTGATATTTTAAGATTATCAAAATTTTGTATATAATAAGAATATTTTTTCAATTAATAATTCATGTAAATTATTTTTAAATTAATTTTTTATAGAAAATTCATAAAAGACCAATCAATTTTTAAGAATAATAGAAATTAATTTATCTATTACAGTACTTTTATATAAAAATTTATAAGCCGCGCGAAGCGCGGATAAGTTGGCTAGTGCAGTTTAATTGGTAAAGTGGATGACACTTGTTTTAAATTATTTTTCATTTCTAATCCTTGCATTACATATACCTCGTGATGTTTCTCTCAAAATTATAAATTCTCCCTCATTAACATAGATAGAATAAATCCAAGCCTAATAGGATGAGAATGTCTGAAATGTCTATAGCTCTTGTTTGTGTTCTTTGGTTCCTCATAATTCATTCCTCCCTAGCTCAAACCTCACCACAAGATTTCGTTGATGCCTACGATGAAGTTCGTGCATCGGAAGGCGTATGACCATTCGCATGGGACGAGACTGTATGCACAGAACTGCGCCAATCAGCGAAGCGAAGATTGTTTAATGAAACATTCGGACACACCATAGGGTGAAAACTTAATTAAAGGTGGTGGTGATGCAACGGCCAAACAAATTGTACATTAATGGGCTAGCGAAAAACAGTATTGGGACAATAAAACCAAGACATGTGCACCAGGAGAGGATTGCGGACGCTACCTTCAAGTGGTTGATCCAGGCTCGGTCCAGCATGGGTGTGCGAGGGTAGACCTGGTAAATCGGGTAAACGGATCGGTTTTGGATCGGATCTATTTCGGATCGGATCCACTTTCGATTAAGATATATTTACAGCCCGTTCGGTTCGGATAGGATATGATTCGGTTCGGATACACTTTCGGTTAAGGTATATTTTTGGGAATGTTTGGTTCGGATCGGATCTAATTCGGTTCGGGTCAAATTCAGATTAAAATCAGATAAATTTTGGATTAAGATCGGATAAAATTGGATTCGGTTCTTTTTCGGATATTTACTGTTTTGGGTCGGATTCTGTTTGGATGTAGTAAAATTCGGTTCGGGTCGCATTTGTCAAGATATATCTAATTTATTGATTTTCCCAAATTTTTATAAAATACAAAACTATTTCGGTTTGATATCTTAATTAGCAATAAACAACTAAATTGACTAATACTCGTAACTAGTGCATTATCATGGGCTGTTGTTTCGATTTTTTTTAAAAATAGTTCTTGATGATCCAACCGTACGGATATTAAAATAAATCTAATTTATTGATGTTCCCAAATTTTCAAAAAATAAAAAATTATTTTGTTTTGAGATCTTAGCAATAATCAACTAAATTGACAATTACTAGTAACTAGTGCTTTGTCACGGATCATTCTAACTAGTGCTTTGTCACGGATCATTCTTCCTATTTTTTTAAAAATAATTCTCGACGATCCAACCGTACGGATGTTAAGATATATCTAATTTATTGATGTTCCTAAATTTTCAAAAAATAAAAAATTATTTTGGTTTGAGATCTTAGCAATGAACAACTAAATTGACTGGTACTAATAACTAGTACTTTGTCATGAACTTTTGTTTTGATTTTTTTTAAAAATAATTCTCGACGATCCAACCGTACGGATGTTAAGATATATGTAATTTATTGATGTTCCCAAATTTTGAAAAAATAAAAAAATATTTTGGTTTGAGATATTACCAATAAATAACTAAATTGACTAGTACTAGTAATTAATGCTTTGTCACAGAATGTTGTTTCAAATTTTTTAAAAAATAATTATCGACGATCCTACCGTATGGATGTTAAAATATATATAATTTATTAATGTTCCCAAATTTTCAAAAAATAAAAAATTATTTTGGTTTGAGATATTAGCAATAAACAACTAAATTGACTAGTACTAGTAATTAGTGTTTTGTCAAGGACTATTATTTCGATTTTTTTAAAAATATTCTCGATGATCCAAACGTAAATATGTTTAAACATATATGATTTATTGATGTTCCCAAGTTTTCAAAAATAAAAAATTATTTTGATTTCAGATCTTAACAATAAACAACTAAATTGATTAATACTAGTAACTAATTCTTTGTCACGAACTGTTGTTTCAATTTTTTTTTAAATAATTCTCGACAATCCAACCGTACGGATCTTAAAATATATCTAATTTATTGATTCCCAAATTTTCAAAAAATAAAAAATTATTTTGATTTGAGATCTTAGCAATAAACAACTAAATTGACTAGTACTAGCAATATTTGGTTCAGGTATTTTCATTTTCGGATTTACATTGAATCTAATAACTCAAATAATATTCAGTTTAGATAATTTTTTATTCGGGTTTGATAGGTTTCATTTCATTTTCGGATTTATTATTCGGATTATTTTTGGTTAAATTTTCGGTTCGGATAATTTTCGGATCGGATCAAATCGGTTTTTCGGATCATTATCGAATTTTACTATTTGGGACAAATTTCGGTTTGGTTCGGATTATTTCGAATTCGGTTAAATTTTGGATTTTCTAATTCGGATACAAATTCGGATCTCGGTGTAACGACCCCAAATCCCTTACAGGAATCCAGGTCGTCACAACTCTTGCGGAATACTGGAACACCTACTCATAGTATAATCTATAACAATATTCTTAACAACTCCATCTTTTATTCCACAGGTTATAGTCTTAGAACAAACACTCAAAATACAAAAGTTATTACAAATACAAACTCATCTCCCAGAATCTCTGAAGTATTATTACAACACACCAAACACACAATAATAAAGCATTAACAATTCCGTTCCATCTTGCAACCTCCTTCGATACTATAAGACTACTGGATTGAATTTAATAACCCTTCTCCTTCCCTTTGCCACGGTTCGCCATGCTAGAGCCGTCTTTAGATGCCGCTGATTAAAAATATTTAAATAGCAAGAATGAGCCAAAGAATGCCCAGCAAGTATATACAGATATCATATAATACATAACAACTCACTCAAAAATATGATTTTACTACTCTATAAGAGTTAATAAATATAATTACTTTGAAAAGAGATCAACTCAGAAATTCTTATAAATCTTGAAATACTACTCCAATATATCTCAACAACTTCTCAAAATACTACTCGAAATTAAATCAATAACTTGTCAAAATACCACTTGGTAATATATAACAACTGCTCAGATCAACACCCTAGTTAACAGAACCACAAAGGCATCGGTTAACCGATAGGATGTCAATGATTAGATTTCTGCTCATAACGCCTACTCAAGTAATGGATGATCAATCCATTATCACTACTCGTTTTCTATCGATAGAAGGATGTGCCGAAGTTTCGATCACACCCTAAATACTACTCAGTTGGGCCGGTGCGTTACTCCGGTCACTTTTGCCTTAATAAGCAATGAACAATAGACACCAATAATATAGTTTCCCTCTCGGATGAGTAGAGGAAAATATTATGAAAAACTGTTCTGATTATGGAGTCGAAATGAGGTGACCCATATCAGTATACATAACTTACTTTATATATATATTCCCACTCTCAAATATAACTTGAATGAAGTATCTCAATAAACGTACCAACAATATGGAACAACTCATGAAATAAGTTTGAACACCTCATGATATAATATGTCTGGATAACAGCTCAACAATAATATGTATGTAAATTGCATGAATAAAATCTGGTATAAATCACTCGAAAGAATACTTGATTTTGATAATCGAAAACTTAATCAGCATAATTATGAATTTTTAAAAATAGAAATACTCCGAACAATGGAGTACGAATTAGTAAACTTGCCTGTGCTCTGCGGTACGATAATTCACCTGGCTCCACGTCTCTGATTCTCTATAACCAAATAAAAACTCACTTTATTAGCCCGTCATTTCACCTTTTAAAAACCTGGTTCAGCTATTTCGTACGAATCCCGGTTTTTAATCTAAAAGCCCAATCTGACTAATAAAAAAATAATCCAAAATAAATATCAGTCCTCTAAAATAATACCGTATTTAATTCTACTTATTCCCAATAATTCTCTCTTTTTATTAACGAATAATTAAATCCCTAATTTAATTAATATAAATCCCAAAACCAAAAGTATTCAAGAATCTATTTTTATTCAATTTAAATCCATAATTAATAATAATAATCTCACTAAATAATATCCCATTTAAATCTCATAATAATACGTTTTTAAATCTTTAAAATAAATCTGGTCTTATCTGATTAATAAAATAATTTGGAAATATTAAATATAAAATCTTAAGATTATATCGCTCTTTAATCCTATTCATTCTCAATTAATCCTCTTTTTAATAATCAAACAATAAATCTCTAAATTGTGGAAAATAAACACATAATCATTCTATTTAATTAATAAACTGATTATACCGTTTTTATTAAATTATTATTTCCAATTATTATAACATTAATCCAAATAATTAATTATTCCAATTTTAATCCTGATTATAACATTTACACACAAAACTCACGCACAACACACTCCAACACACGTCAGGCACACGCGGACACGCGCTGGGCACACGCTGGCACACGCCAGGCGCGTGTGACCCACGCGTCTCCCATCTCCCACGCGTCTCTCTCCCTCTCTCTCGCTGTTTCTCTCTCGCCGCCGTTTCTCTTCTCCGATCTCTCTCTCCCGTCTGTCTCCCCCGTCCCCGGTAACCACAACACAAAACAACACTACCTTATTTCTCCGACAACACCACAACCTCCTGTCCTCTCGATTCCTCTCTTCTCTCCCTCTCGACCATCTCTCTCTCGTCTCTCCCCCGCCTCTTTCTCTCTACCTCCGTCTCTCCCTTCTCCTATCTCTCAATCTCACTCTCTTATTCCACCAACAACAATAAACCACCGCCGATTATAACCAACACCAACACCATTAATCTCTCCTCTCTCCCGATTCCCTCTCTTCCGTCTCGACTCCCACTCTTCTCTCTCGTTATCTCTCTCTCAAATCTCTCTGCCCTCACTCTCTCTATCTCCCTCATCTCTCTCGATTACCTTCTTCCTCTCCGCCTCTCCTCTCTTCTCTTATTCTCTCTCGAACTCTTTCTCACTCTCTTACATTCCTCCCTCTCCGTACTCTCTCAATCTCTTCCGTCGTATCTCTCTCTCTCTCTCAATTCATGCCGCCACCACCATCGCCGGTGGTGGTCACTCCGACCTTCCCCTTGTACCTCCTTTTCCGCCATCAACCACAACAATTACAACAATCTCTCTCGACGCCCCATCTCTTCTCTCCGTTTCTCTCGTTCTCAACCCCTCCCTCTCTCTTTCTCTCTCGACCCATCTGATAATTCCAATCCCCCCCCAATACAGTAAGGTTCACAGAAAAAAAAACAAAACAAAAAAAACTTCGAAGTACCTGCTCTGTTTTAATAAAACGTAAGCTTCCTGTTTTTCTCTGAAAAAAAAATGAGGGATCTGTTTGTATTAAATCCAAAAACTGAATTTTACTACTTTGTTTTATAAAAATAAAAAGTAATTAAAATGGGGGACAAATGGAAGTGGGATTTTTAGTGCTCCAAAATTATGATTTTCAAGTGGATAATTAATAAAATAAAAATGGAAGACAAAATCATTGTTGAAATAATTTTTGAAAATAAAAATAATGATTATGTTTATATTTAATGAAATATTTGGTGAAAAGATATCGTTTTTCCCCTTCTACTTAATTAAAACGAAATTCTAATTCCGTTTAAAATAAATACGACTCAAAATTTAAAAATACTATTTTTCTCAAATTTTTAATAACCACTATTTAATTAAAAATAGTTAAACATAATACGAATATATAATTTTAGAAAATTTTACAAAACGTACTAAATAATAAAAAAAATAATAATAAGGCATCGTTTCTTAAATAAATATCGAGTAGGAAAAGAAAAAAAAAATTATTCGAAAAATTCTCGGATATTACAGTCTTCCCTCCTTAAAAGGATTCCGTCCTCGGAATCAACGTAGGCAAAAACTAAGGTTGCTTATTTCGTACTCTACCTTCCTATATCCCTCCTCACTTTCTACCAATTATATGATCTCATATTCCTATTATAAACTCCCATGCTATACGGTCTATTCTATCTATAATTACATTCTTTAACATACCACTATTTTCATACTAGCTCATCATTTATATACGTATTTACGATATTAAGTAACTGCGTACCTGCTATCTCGTCCATCTCCTTTATGCCATCAGCCAACGTCATGTTAAAAATCCTAGCGGTTGATTGGTTGCTATTAACTCCACTGCTTTGTCGTGATGCCGTGGGTCCCGTTGCTGACACTTTACAATCTCTAGATATATGTCCCTCCTTTCCACATTTGTAGCAGACTACTCCCTTCCTGGGACAATTCGCCCGAATATGCCCCTCTTGACCACAGTTATGACACCTACCTTCTGATTTTGCACATGCTCCTGGATGCTTCTTTCCACACACTTCACAATCTTGCAGTGGTGGTCTTGGTTGCCTAAACTGGCTCTCGTTTCCCTGCTGTCCTACTTGTACACTACCCGCACTTTCTGCTCGGTTGGATCCTCCAAATCTTGTAGACTGAAACCCGGGTCTCCTACCATTTTGGTTCTGAAATGTTCCACTAGACGGATATCCTCCCCAACTCTCTGCTTTTCTTTTCTTTCCTTCATTTCCCTTCGGATCAAAATTACTTCCTGCTTCTATTACTTCCGCCTTATTCACTACTTTAACATACTCAGTAAGCTCAAAAGCGGCCACCCTAGTTTGTATCCATGGTCTTAGTCCATGTTGAAACCTCCTCGCCTTCTTCTTATCAGTATCTACGAAATGTGGTACAAACCTAGATAGTTCAGTAAACTCCTTCTCATACTCAGCAACAGTCCTATTATTCTGCCTTAGTTCCAAGAACTTTATCTCCATCTTACTCTCCATATGCTCCGGAAAATACTTCTCCAAAAACAACTCAGTAAACCTTTCCCAGGTTACTATTCCTGCAGGTTCCATTGCTTCCTTAGACTCCCACCAATAATTCGCCTCTTCTTTCAACAAGTAGGTGGCAAAGATCGTCTTCTGCCCCTCTTCTACTCCTATAATCTTAAATGATTTCTCCATCTCTTTCAGCCACGATCTAGCCTCGACTGGTTCCCCAAACCCTTTAAACTCAGGTGGATGGATTGACTTAAAAGCCTTAAAAGCTGCTGCGGTTTGGTTCCCTACATGGGGTATAGGATCCTGATGTCCACGGTCTAGGGTTTGCCTCAACAAATCTACGAGTTGGTTAAGTCCTTGATTGTTTTGGTTGTTATTCCCTCCGGTAGAAGCCTCATCTTCTCTGGAGTTAGCTCCATTTCTCCTTGGCGGCATTTTCTAAAAATAAAAAAAAAATTCATTTCGTTCAATAAAACTGCATATCCATGAGATGTTTATTATGAAAACAAAGCGGTATATATCGGTACACATGCGTATATATACATAGATATGTATGCATCCATATATATATATACTTACGTATACATACTTCTATATACTCATTATAAACCCAATAAATAAATCATGGAAATGCGCTTTTCTTGTTCCAAATGATTCTACTATCGGTATTGGCCGTCATGCCTCTACCCTAACTATTCCTTGAGACCCTACTATTTATATTCCTATCGATTCCTTGGCTTCTAAACTCTCTCTTATATAACTATAACTCCTCTCTATTCTCGTTCTAAGGTTTATAACCTACTGCTCTGATACCATTACTGTAACGACCCCAAATCCCTTACAGGAATCCAGGTCGTCACAACTCTTGCGGAATACTGGAACACCTACTCATAGTATAATCTATAACAATATTCTTAACAACTCCATCTTTTATTCCACAGGTTATAGTCTTAGAACAAACACTCAAAATACAAAAGTTATTACAAATACAAACTCATCTCCCAGAATCTCTGAAGTATTATTACAACACACCAAACACACAATAATAAAGCATTAACAATTCCGTTCCATCTTGCAACCTCCTTCGATACTATAAGACTACTGGATTGAATTTAATAACCCTTCTCCTTCCCTTTGCCACGGTTCGCCATGCTAGAGCCGTCTTTAGATGCCGCTGATTAAAAATATTTAAATAGCAAGAATGAGCCAAAGAATGCCCAGCAAGTATATACAGATATCATATAATACATAACAACTCACTCAAAAATATGATTTTACTACTCTATAAGAGTTAATAAATATAATTACTTTGAAAAGAGATCAACTCAGAAATTCTTATAAATCTTGAAATACTACTCCAATATATCTCAACAACTTCTCAAAATACTACTCGAAATTAAATCAATAACTTGTCAAAATACCACTTGGTAATATATAACAACTGCTCAGATCAACACCCTAGTTAACAGAACCACAAAGGCATCGGTTAACCGATAGGATGTCAATGATTAGATTTCTGCTCATAACGCCTACTCAAGTAATGGATGATCAATCCATTATCACTACTCGTTTTCTATCGATAGAAGGATGTGCCGAAGTTTCGATCACACCCTAAATACTACTCAGTTGGGCCGGTGCGTTACTCCGGTCACTTTTGCCTTAATAAGCAATGAACAATAGACACCAATAATATAGTTTCCCTCTCGGATGAGTAGAGGAAAATATTATGAAAAACTGTTCTGATTATGGAGTCGAAATGAGGTGACCCATATCAGTATACATAACTTACTTTATATATATATTCCCACTCTCAAATATAACTCGAATGAAGTATCTCAATAAACGTACCAACAATATGGAACAACTCATGAAATAAGTTTGAACACCTCATGATATAATATGTCTGGATAACAGCTCAACAATAATGTGTATGTAAATTGCATGAATAAAATCTGGTATAAATCACTCGAAAGAATACTTGATTTTGATAATCGAAAACTTAATCAGCATAATTATGAATTTTTAAAAATAGAAATACTCCGAACAATGGAGTACGAATTAGTAAACTTGCCTGTGCTCTGCGGTACGATAATTCACCTGGCTCCACGTCTCTGATTCTCTATAACCAAATAAAAACTCACTTTATTAGCCCGTCATTTCACCTTTTAAAAACCTGGTTCAGCTATTTCGTACGAATCCCGGTTTTTAATCTAAAAGCCCAATCTGACTAATAAAAGAATAATCCAAAATAAATATCAGTCCTCTAAAATAATACCGTATTTAATTCTACTTATTCCCAATAATTCTCTCTTTTTATTAACGAATAATTAAATCCCTAATTTAATTAATATAAATCCCAAAACCAAAAGTATTCAAGAATCTATTTTTATTCAATTTAAATCCATAATTAATAATAATAATCTCACTAAATAATATCCCATTTAAATCTCATAATAATACGTTTTTAAATCTTTAAAATAAATCTGGTCTTATCTGATTAATAAAATAATTTGGAAATATTAAATATAAAATCTGAAGATTATATCGCTCTTTAATCCTATTCATTCTCAATTAATCCTCTTTTTAATAATCAAACAATAAATCTCTAAATTGTGGAAAATAAACACATAATCATTCTATTTAATTAATAAACTGATTATACCGTTTTTATTAAATTATTATTTCCAATTATTATAACATTAATCCAAATAATTAATTATTCCAATTTTAATCCTGATTATAACATTTACACACAAAACTCACGCACAACACACTCCAACACACGTCAGGCACACGCGGACACGCGCTGGGCACACGCTGGCACACGCCAGGCGCGTGTGACCCACGCGCCTCCCATCTCCCACGCGTCTCTCTCCCTCTCTCTCGCTGTTTCTCTCTCGCCGCCGTTTCTCTTCTCCGATCTCTCTCTCCCGTCTGTCTCCCCCGTCCCCGGTAACCACAACACAAAACAACACTACCTTATTTCTCCGACAACACCACAACCTCCTGTCCTCTCGATTCCTCTCTTCTCTCCCTCTCGACCATCTCTCTCGTCTCTCCCCCGCCTCTTTCTCTCTACCTCCGTCTCTCCCTTCTCCTATCTCTCAATCTCACTCTCTTATTCCACCAACAACAATAAACCACCGCCGATTATAACCAACACCAACACCATTAATCTCTCCTCTCTTCCGATTCCCTCTCTTCCGTCTCGACTCCCACTCTTCTCTCTCGTTATCTCTCTCTCAAATCTCTCTGCCCTCACTCTCTCTATCTCCCTCATCTCTCTCGATTACCTTCTTCCTCTCCGCCTCTCCTCTCTTCTCTTATTCTCTCTCGAACTCTTTCTCACTCTCTTACATTCCTCCCTCTCCGTACTCTCTCAATCTCTTCCGTCGTATCTCTCTCTCTCTCAATTCATGCCGCCACCACCATCGCCGGTGGTGGTCACTCCGACCTTCCCCTTGTACCTCCTTTTCCGCCATCAACCACAACAATTACAACAATCTCTCTCGACGCCCCATCTCTTCTCTCCGTTTCTCTCGTTCTCAACCCCTCCCTCTCTCTTTCTCTCTCGACCCATCTGATAATTCCAATCCCCCCCCAATACAGTAAGGTTCACAGAAAAAAAAACAAAACAAAAAAAACTTCGAAGTACCTGCTCTGTTTTAATAAAACGTAAGCTTCCTGTTTTTCTCTGAAAAAAAAATGAGGGATCTGTTTGTATTAAATCCAAAAACTGAATTTTACTACTTTGTTTTATAAAAATAAAAAGTAATTAAAATGGGGGACAAATGGAAGTGGGATTTTTAGTGCTCCAAAATTATGATTTTCAAGTGGATAATTAATAAAATAAAAATGGAAGACAAAATCATTGTTGAAATAATTTTTGAAAATAAAAATAATGATTATGTTTATATTTAATGAAATATTTGGTGAAAAGATATCGTTTTTCCCCTTCTACTTAATTAAAACGAAATTCTAATTCCGTTTAAAATAAATACGACTCAAAATTTAAAAATACTATTTTTCTCAAATTTTTAATAACCACTATTTAATTAAAAATAGTTAAACATAATACGAATATATAATTTTAGAAAATTTTACAAAACGTACTAAATAATAAAAAAAATAATAATAAGGCATCGTTTCTTAAATAAATATCGAGTAGGAAAAGAAAAAAAAAATTATTCGAAAAATTCTCGGATATTACACTCGGTTCCACAAATTTCGGTTTAGTTCCTCGGATCCAGACCCATAGGTATACGTGTGGGTTAAGTGCAAGAATGATGCTTGGTACTGGTTTGTTACTTCTAAACATAATGGCCGAGGCAACATTTGGGGCCGGGGACGTCTGCACTGAGCTATGAAACTAAGTGAAATTTGAGATTTAACCCCTATATAATATATAATATAGTTATGCATAAATATGTTTGTATTATTTTTTGATTGTCTTTCACAGAAATATGTGATGACTTGCTCTAAAATTTTCCTCAAAAATGTCCAATATTATTGTCCAAGATTATTATCACGTAAGTTAGCATTTCATACGCACATGACACATAAATATTTGTGAAAAATTTTGGAAAAAAATATGGATTCTCTAGCATTTTCCTTCAAATTGATGTTGATGAAAGATAAAGTAAGAAAATAATATTTTAAATTACCATTAAGAAGTGATGTCCTAGTCTCTCTTTCATCATTGCTAAGGTTTGGGAGGAACTGAAAAGATTACCTCTCTAATAAAAAGTTACTATATTCAATTGGTGGTAGAAAATAGATGGAGTACTATTCCGTAGTATGTTTCTGAAAATAGAAATAATATGGGAACCACTAAGCTAAGCTATAATTGTGGTATATCCTCAATATATATAGACACTAATTGTGGTATATTCACAAGCATGAAAGGAAAGAAGTAAAAGATATAAAAAACTTACATATTGGATATATTTTTTCGAGGTTCTACATTTATGATTACCAAAAGCATAAACTGATATCAAAGCCTAATAGAATGGGGTTGCCTAAAATCTCTATAGTTATTGTTTGTGCACTATGGTTCCTCATTGTTCACTCCTGCCACGCTCATGACTCTTTGAGTATGCTCATTCAGGCCGAGGCCCCCACGATTCAGGATGACAAAATTCTGGACAATGATGACAAGACTTCGGACAAGGACAATAAGAGTAAGGACATGGATGACAAGACTTCAGAAAAGGACGAAAAGACTAAGGACAAGGACGACAAGACACCGGATAAGGACAAGGACAAGGACGACAAGACTAAGGACATGGACGATAAAAGTGCGGACAAGGACAACAAGGAGAAGAACGAGGATGACAAGACTCCGGGCAACGACAACAAGACTAAAGACACGGACGACATGACTCCGGACAAGGACAAGACTCAGCAATCCAAGGATACGGACAAATCAAACGACAAGAATTTGGACAACAAGACAGCCAAAGCAAAAGACTCTGAACCGAAAGGCACATCGCAAGTTGCACCACAACCACAAGGCGCACCACAAGGCAGACCACAAGCCATATCACCAACCGCAAGTGGAAACTCACCACAAGACTGGGTTGAAGCCCACAATGCACATCGTAGACTCGAAAATGTAGTACTAATGACTTGGAATGTAAGTCTGGCCCAATACGCTCAGACTTTCGTCCAAACTATAGCCCCAACTTGTAAACCGAAACATTCAGGCGGACCATGGGGTGAGTGTTTATTTATGGGCTAGAAAGCAGGGATACTTCATCAGGTGGAAGAACTGCGTATCCCGTGCGTTGTAGTGCGGGGATACGCGGGGATACGCGGGGATACGTACGGGATACGCCACGTGGCGTATCGGTGACGTCAGAGACGGGGATACGCGGGGATACGTAAATGGGGGTGCGGGGATACGTCAGAATAGCAAAAAAAATAAAAACAAATCGATGAGTTATGTGTATATGTGTCTATCAGCTTCTGTGCTTTGTGTGTATATATGTGTGTATATTTGTATAAATATTGTCTGCTAGTGTTTGTATATATCTTGGTCGTTTGATTTATAATTGTAATAAGGCAAGTAATTATTTAATTGATTAATTGGATTGTGGTAATAATCAATTTAATTTAATTGATTGATTACTTTATGGAAACATGTTACTAAAATTGCATGTATTTGGCTATTTAGGAAATTGAACTTATTTATTTGATTACTTTGTTTAATTAAAATGCAACTCTTAAATTATATATATATATGATATAAAATATATATAATATATATTTTTAATATTTTAATATTTGCCGTATCCCCCCGCACCCGAATCCCCATATTTTTGAATTTTCCGAACTCCCGTATCCCCGTACCACGCACCCGCACCCCCGCACCCGCACTCATGCTTCCTAGTTTATGGGAGATGGTGCGGCAACAGCAAAAGAAATTGTGGATTATTGGGCGAGCGAGCAGAAGTATTGGGACCCTAAAACAAAAAAATGTCAGGACGGGCAGGATTGCGGGCACTACCTTCAAGTGGTTAATCCCAACTCGCCCGCAGTTGGGTGTGGTAAAGCTAAGTGCGCAAATGATCCTTTCTACTGGTTTGTTATCTGTGATTATATTTGGTAGATTATGAAACTATAGAAACTAGCATTTTACACGTGATACAGCACAATTTTTAAAAATACTACAAAAATATATACAAGTATCAAAAAAATAAATTATTTTGTTGTGTTTTTATTTTTTTTTAAAAATAATTTTACAACTTTTTTCTACTTTTACGAAAAGTTCAATTCAATATAGGCCTGTATTGAGGGAATTAAACATAATTATTAACAAAAAAATAAAGCAAGTACATTTTTTCTACTAGGAATTGTCAATTCTTTACAGGTTGTTGAATAACCATGTTATAATGGTAATTGGACCAATAATTGGATCTTCATGCTATGCTGCACATAGGTTACCTCCAGTAACTTGATCTCTTATCCAGTCTTTACTTTGAAAAGTATCGAATACTTCTTCTTATTTCTATTCACGTGCAACTGTAGAAATTATATTAAGGACAATAATTAGAAATAAGAAATTGATTGACTGATATAGTAACTCTCAAGGTATAAGTTTTGAAGCATTTAAATCAATGGCGAATGAATATTTCCATATAAAGTGAAGTAAAATGGAAATTTCACAGAAACAACTCATTGATAGTGACCTTACCACACTATTAATTAATCAATCCTATTACATACGGATGTAACTTTTTGGCACAATGTATCTGCAAGCACATCAAAATCTTATAAAACATATATAGAGTTAGTAAATTTTCTTTCATGATATGTCAGATATTAAAAAAAATATAATATAGATTTTTTTTTATGTCACTAATAGAGACTAAAATATAGATTTTAATCAAATAAAAAGTAGTATATATTATTCAATAATCTTCAAACTATTTCCAAAAAAAATTGCGGTAGGTCTTAGAGGTGGGAAAAAAATTACGAATACTACTAACGACACATGTCAAATGGCCATACTTGTCCTATATTTTTTATTTTTTTCAAATGCAAATGCGGCAACAAAACTTTGTAGCCATATCATAAAATACTTTACAGAAAGTACATATCCCATTAATGACATACCCAACTTCTTTGTCTTCTTTGTCTATGTTCATTTGACCAGTAGATAAAAAATAAATTCAACTTATATTCTCGGGTAGAGTGTGACAATCATTAATTATGGAATGAAATTCACTCATATTTAGGATTCACAAACAATTATGTAAATCCAAAAAATATAAGAGAAGGCTAAAATTGAAAATTTTTTGAGGAAGTAAGTAGTGGTAGAGTTTTATTCTCTTATGTTATATAATTTCTTGATTTGAGCTTATAGAGTGCCTATGTTATATAGTTCTACTTCCGCGGGTCTACAAAAATTTGGCTTTAGAGGAATCGAGTAACTGATCTTATTATGGGTATTAACCCCTTCTAGAAAGGTTGTATGAGAAAAAATTTATCGTAATTCTAAATGTTTGGATGATGATATAATAGATATTTGTCACACGTATAAGTTATGAACGATAAGAATGGCAACCCATCACTTTAAAAAATAATATTTATCTATAAGCACACCTAATAATGTAGACAAATCGGTGTAATGTTGTAAGGATTGATACCTAAAATTCAGTAAGTTGCAGAATTATT
The DNA here is from genome assembly GCA_036435485.1 of Saposhnikovia divaricata. Lineage (NCBI taxonomy): Eukaryota > Viridiplantae > Streptophyta > Magnoliopsida > Apiales > Apiaceae > Saposhnikovia > Saposhnikovia divaricata. The sequence goes on along the minus strand of CM071594.1, from coordinate 125,968,813 downwards.
GGAGCTGCGCACTGAATATTCATATGGGGTCAATAATTCTGAATTCGGATGGAGGATGATTAAAATCAAAATCGTTACCTATTATTTTTTTTGTCAGAATCATTTTTCTGTTGATTTTATTGGACAATTAGAACACGAAGCATACGGTACATATATATAATCGTAATACAAATATAATTTATCTAAATATAGGATGTTATATAATAAATAGATAGAAAGTTGTACCTTAACTCAAATTTATATGATTTAGGCAAGCGAAGAATTGATGGAGGCACTTATTTCATCAAAGTTGACTAGGTGTGAAGGGGAATAGTGATGATTATTTACAATTACTAATAATTTTTGATAATTAAAAATCATAAAATATATGAATTTATTAAATTAAGAGTGTATTATATTTAAATTGAATTGACTGCGATTAGTAAATTAGAGTAAGTATGGTAAAGAATATAAACTTTGTATATGATTGATTGATTTAGAATTTAATAGTGAATATTGATCTTCACTAAATAATTTTTATGTTTTGATTGGTAATTTATTCACCAACAAATGAAAATACTTTAATAGCATATATTTAATAATTTTAATAAGTAAAATATATGTAGTGTTAATTAACATAACAAAAGGATGGACAAGATTAAAAGGAAAAAATTGATGATTGTATAGAGTAGGTGCATATATGGAAAGAACGTACGAGAGAAAGCAGTTAAACAAACATCACTCAAAATAGATAATCATCAGTTTAATAAACTAATAAATTGATTTGACTTACAATACATTAGTCTTTAATTCGGAACAAAACGTCGACGAAGTGCATATTGAAATATGAAAAAAGGTAAGATCATGATGAATTGCAAGATGTGAATCCAATATTTATTATAATAAGGTCGTTTTGTAGTTCGTACTTTTTTCCAAAATAATGGTTCAATGTTCAATATATATTGTCTATATATATGTATTCATATTTTTATCTGGATTGTATTTCTCAAAAATGAAAGATGACATGCTCATAAAATGATGTTGATAAAAGATAAAGTTGAAGAAAAAAAATAACTTATACATTTGGATTACTATTAAAAAGTGAGATTTCATTTGTGCTAACATTGCGGATGATCTAAGAATATATGAGCTATCCAATTCTAGCATACATAGTAAATTACTTTCTTTTGACAATAGTAATTTTTATGATGATTCTCATAGTTTTTTTAACTACTCGATCTCTTATATATTCTCTTACATATTTTTTTCATGAGTTAGTAGTGTAAAAATGAACGTTGGAAAATTTATTCATTACAATTACATATGCTTAATTGGGTGCATAATGAATACCTATAAAACATTATCTTTATTTCAAGAAAATGAAACTGCACATCACCTGATTGCTAGCTGTACCACATACTATGCTTTAGCATAGGGGTTGTGCTTAGATGAGGCATGAGTACCTCCCATATATTAAATGAATATTCCTTATTTTGGATTCTTCACCTTAATAATTAGCAAATGTTGCGTTTTAATCTAAACGTGGTTTTTTAAATATTAAATAAAAGTTATATATGTATTGCATTAGTCTGCATTAGTCCGAGTGTTATGTTTAGTTACCACAGATTGTGGTGAATTTGTTCTGTTTCCACAAAATGTGGAGAGTCCTATAATTGTGGAAGTAGTTGAGTCTTTGTAGGAGTTTAGTTTCACGTCTTTATTTTCATTTCTAGGAAATCGTTTATTTATTCTGTTTGATGTAATCAGTTTCATTTTATCAAGTAATAAAATAGTTTGTTTTTCTCCATTCTTATTGTGTATATATTCATCGTGTATGTGTATTCTGCTTCTATTTCTACATATGGTATCAGAGCTTACAATAGAGTATGCCCGAACACATGTCAAAAGGTACATTAATGGATTCGAAGAAATCATAGGGCGCTTGAAAGCCCATCATGAGCGACTCGGTGGTAAAACTAAGGGATCAAGTGGTGGTCAATTACTCCTTACTGAAGAGGAGTGGAGGGAGAGAGAGGCTAATGATGGCCAATTATTGCTCACTAAGGAAGAGTGGATGAAGTGAACAACCATTGGAGAATGGATGGTCAGAAAAATCGAACTGGAGACCCACGAAGTAGAGAAAATTGGTGAAGTGGGCGTGACAAAAGCAAAGTCAGATGTTTTAATTGTAATATTATGGGACACTATGCTGGAGATTTCTACCAGCCATGTCGTGAAAAGGAGTTAAAGGAAGAGTCGAATCTAAGTTCGGTTGAGGATGATGATGAGCCTACGTTATTACTTACTGAAATTGGAGAAAATAAAGATGAAGTGGTGTTGCTAAATGAACATAGCATGGTTCCACAACTGAAAATTGGTGACAAGAATGGGGCTGAATCGAATCTGTGGTATTTGGACAACGGGACAAGTAATCATATGACTGGAGTGCGTTCAAAATTCAAAGAGTTGGATGAGAGTATTTTTGGACTGGTAAGGTTTGGAGATGGGTCGATAGTCAACATAAAAGGTAAGGGGTACTGTGGCTTTCAATTTAAAAAATGGAGAGGAAAAATCACTACATGAGGTATATTACATTCCTACTTTGTGTAATAACATCATTAGTTTGGGGCAACTGGCAGCAGAGTCCTACTAAAGGGCAAATTTTTGTGGGTTCATGATGAACAAGGGAGATTATTGATGAAAGTAAAACGCTCAGCAAACAGACTATATTATATTATTCTTGAAAGTATTGAGACTACTTGTTTGATGTCAAAGACAGAGGTGCAAGCATGGTTGTGGCATGCTAGACCGGGGCACGTTAATTTTCAGGCAATGATTCATATGGAGAATAATGGAATGGTGTACGATTTGCCAAAGTTGAAGCAGCCCACGGAGGTATGCACTGGCTGTTTAATATCGAAACAAACAAGAAAATACTTCCCCTCAAAGACTGACTTTGTAGCTAAAGCTCTGTTGGAACTTATACATGGAGACTTGTGTGGTCATATTCCTCCCCCAACTGCAGCTGGAAATAGGGATTTCTTCCTCCTCGTTAATGATTACAGCCAGGTAATGTGGGCGTATCTATTAAGGACAAAGGACGAGGCACTTGGAAATTTTAAAAGGTTCAAAGCACTAGTTGAAAAGGGTTCAACCAAGATTAAAGTGTTCCGAAGTGACAGGGGAGGAGAATTTATGTCAAATGAGTTTGCTAGTTACTATGAGGAGGTTGGAATTCAATGACACTACACGGCCCCGTATTCACTACAGCAAAACGGTGTGGTGGAACGAAGAAATCTTACGGTTGTGGCTATGGCGAGAACCCTTCTTAAGGAAGGGAAGTTACTTCTTTTCTTATGAGGAGAGGCTGTGAGACATGCTGTGTATGTTCTTAACCGGGTATCTACTCGATCACTCACAAATATGACTCCATATGAAACATGGTCAGGTAAGAAACCACACCTCAATCGTATTAAAGTTTTTGGTTGTTTGGGATATATGAAAGTACCAAGTGCACATGTAAGAAAACTAGATGATAGAAGTAAGGTTGTTGTTTACCTCGGAAGGGAACCGGCCACCAAGGCTGACGGGTTGTATGATCCAAATGGTAACAAAGTCCTTATTAGTCGCGATGTTGTGTTTGAAGAAAGTAAGTCCTGGGTGAAGGAATTTACGGACAAGCGGAAGCGTGATATAACAATTTATTCCGTAAAAACCATGTATTGGACATATAGAAAAACATATAAAAATCGAGAGCGGAGGAATCATAACCTTACCTTGAAAATCGAAGCTTTATAATCGATGGTCGCTAGCAGTTGCTTCTCAGAGTGTGAAGCACTCTACCGGTATCCACCAAGATTAATCCTTCGATGAAGCTTTTATAAAGATGGAGCTTTATAAAAATGGTGTTTTGGGGGGAAGAGAGAGAGAGAGAGAGATGAAGAAGATGGAGTGGTGGCAACTAGGTTTTTCACAAAAACCACTTTGCATACAAAAACTCTTCTCATCTCATCCTTCATATAGGGCACGACTAGGTTTTTGTATAATTAATATATCACATATGTTATTATATAATCCCACACTTTATCTTATAACATGTTTAAATAATAATTAAAACTATTTTAATCATTATTAAAACAACTTGCTCCCTCAAAATACCTTCATCAATAAATTAATCTTTTTACGGTGTGACCTTGTAGGTTCAATATTAATCCGGTAGTAAAAATAAATAATAATAAACTTTTTATTTATTATTTATATGAATTCTAATAAATCATTAAATATAATTAACTGATTAATTATATTTATTCTACATCGTGAGTGATGCTTCTCAACATATCGCGACTATCCAGATAATATGAATTCACTGCTTAGAATACCAAGAACCCGTCAGTGACTAGTTACCGTACAATCAATTCCTTCTACCCTTACAATATCCCGATAAATACAAGGCATGGATCTCGTGTCAGGCCTATCAAATTTAATCATATGATTTCTTATTCATAATGCAAAGTTCATATTAATGTAAATTATATACTCCATTTTAATTTCATACACTCTGGCCAGAGATTCCAGAACTCGCATACTAAGAATAACATAGGATATTCTCTTCCTATACTGGAAGGGGTAGATCCTCTATTGACGTTAACTATCTTCATACACAAATCCCTAAGCCCAGAATAGACCTAATGGATGTCCTTGAGACTAAGGATTAATCCAAAGCATAGTTCATTTTATACAAGATAACTTTAATGATTTCAAGTCTAAGGACACTTGTACAACTATCACTCAGTGAATAACTATTGACTTGTGAGTAAACTCCATTAGTTGTCCAACTTATCGAATAATTTTCAGTGAACTTACTCCATAATAAGCACCTACATACTAGCTATAGTGTCACCACACAAATGCCTATAAGAACAGACATCCTCCTGAAGGGAGCAAGTATAGTATGTACCAATCTTTGCAGATTCACTAACTTCCGATTAGTTATCCTATGATCAGGAACTGTTTAAGTCTAGAGTTATCATCTTCTAGATTTCACTATTACAATCTCATTATAATTCTAGAAGCTTTACTCTAGACTATGGAACATCTTATTTAAGACACTTTAAATAGATAAAGCCCGTAAATAAAATCAAAACAAGTCTTCTATTAATGTTAATGAAATCAAATAAGAATACAAGAAAGTTCTTCCTAACTCATCATACATGATTGGATTTAGGACAAACACTTTCAATCTCCCATTTGAACTAAAGCCAATTACCCTGGTATCTAATACCCATCTTCTCTTTATGACGATCAAAGTGAATCTGAGATAATGACTTTGTGAGTGGGTCTGCTACGTTGTTATGTGTGTCAACTCTCTCAATCTTGACATTTCCTCTTTCAAAGATTTCCCTAATCAAATGAAAATGCCGCAAAACATGTTTGGAATTTTTATGAGACCTAGGTTCCTTGTCTTGTGCTATTGCTGCGTTGTTATCACAATACAACACAATAGGCTCCTCAGTGCTAGGAACAACTCCCAACTCAGAAACGAATTTCCTCATCCAAACGTCTTCTTTTGCAGCCTCACTTGTAGCTATATACTCAGCTTCCGCTGTGGAGTGAGCCGTTGTCGACTGTTTGGAACTCTTCCAACTAATCGCACCACCATTCAGAGTAAACACGTACCCTAACATGGATTTGCTATCATCATTTTCTGATTGAAAACTAGAGTCAGTATAACCCTCTATTTTCAACTCAAATCCACCAAAAACAAGAAAAATATCCTTAGTCCTTCGCAAGTACTTAAGGATGTTCTTCACCGCTTTCCAATGATCTTCACCTGGATCGGACTGATATCTACTCGTCACACTAATTGAATAAGCAACATCAGGCCTAGTACATAACATCGCGTACATGATAGATCCTATTGCTGAAGAATAAGGAATCTTACTCATACGCTTTCTTTCCTCAGGTGTCTTAGGAGACATCCTCGGAAAGGGATACTCCATGGCTCATCGGTATGAGACCTCTCTTGGAGTTTTCCATGTTAAACCTTTTAAGCACTTTCTCGATGTTTGTACCCTGGGTAAGACCTATCATTCTTCTAGATCTGTCTCTATAGATCTTCATACCGAGAATGTAGGATGCTTCTCCCAAGTCCTTCATAGTGAAGTTCTTCGATAGACACACTTTGACTGATTGCAGCATCGGTATAACATTTTATATAAGAAGTATGTCATCCACATACAATACAAGAAATGTTACCACGCTCCCACTAATCTTCTTATAGACACATGGTTGATCTATGTTTTTAATAAAACCAAACTCTTTGATTGTCTCATCAAAACGGATGTTCCATCTACGAGAAGCTTGCTTTAACCTATATATGGTTCGTAGTAGCTTACACACTAGGTGTTCATTCCCTTTGGAAACAAAACCCTCTGGCTATGTCATATACACTTCCTCTTCAAGTTTCCCATTGAGGAAGGCCGTTTTCACGTCCATTTGCCAGATCTCATAGTCGTAGTAAGCAGCAATCGCAAGCAAAATCAGAACTGATTTAAACAGGGCTACTGGGGAAAAAGTTTCATCAAAGTCAATCCCTTATTTTTGTCTGAATCCTTTTGCCACGAGCCTGGCCTTATAGGTCTCCACCTGGCCATCTGCTCCAATCTTTCTTTTGTATACCCATTTGCACCCAATAGGCTTCACATCCTTAGGTGCTTCAACCAAAGTCCATACTTGGTTGGCATACAAAGAATCCATTTCGGATTTCATGGCACTCTGCCATTTCTCTGAGTCAACACTACTGATAGCCTCATTATAGGCCATAGGGTCATCATCGTCAATGATTGACAACTCATTGTCATTCTCAATGACAAGGCCATAATACCTCTAAGGTTGGTGAGGCACTCTCTCTGACCTACGAATGGGCTGTTCCACAGAAGGTTGTTCAGTCTGAGCAAGTGTTTCCTCTTGAACCATAGTAGTTTGTGTTTCTTGAACTTCATTAAGTTCTATTTTGCTCCCACTGTTTCCTTCAAGGATAAACTGTTTTTCCAAGAAGGTAGCATGTCTGGAGACAAACACCTTATAATCGGTGTAGAAGTAAGACCCTAAAGTCTCTTTAGGATATCCCATAAAACTACATTTTATGGATCAAGATTCCAGCTTATCAGGGTCAACTTTCTTGACATAAGCTGGACATCCCCAAATCTTAACGTGTTTAAGACTTGGTTTCCTTCCTTTCCATATCTCATATGGAGTTTGAGGAACAAATTTGGAAGGCACCTTATTCAGTAAATATGCTGAGGTTTCCAATGCATAACCCCAAAGGAATACTGCAAGATCTGCATAGCTCCTCATGGACCGAACCATGTCTAACAAAGTTCGATTTCTCCTTTCAGATACTCCACTCAACTGTGGAGTATATGGAGGAGTCCATTGAGAGACTATACCATTTTCATTAAGATAATATAGAAACTCCCCATTCAAGTATTCGCCACCTCGATCTGATCGTAGGGTTTTAATACTATGTTTGGTTTGTTTCTCCACTTCATTATTATATTCTTTGAACTTTTCAAAGGCTTCAGATTTGTGTTTCATCAAATACACATATCCGAATCTAGATCGATCATCTATGAAAGTAATGAAGTACGAAAATCCACCCATGGCTTGCGTAGACATCGGTCCACATACATCTGTGTGTACCAATCCTAGCAAATCTGCAGCCCTCTCCCCATGTCCACTAAATGGAGATTTGGATTTACCCAATAGACAAGACTCACATGTAGTATATGATTCAAAATCAAATGGTCAAGTAACCCTTCCTTATGCAATGCCCACAGTCTATTTTCACTAATATGACCAAGTCTGCAGTGCCACAAATAGGTGAGATTTTCATCTTCCCTTTTCCTTTTTTTAGTATGTTCAATTTGTAGTAATCATGCTATACGTCACATACATACAGACCATTATTTAAAATACCACTACCATAAAGAACTTTATCTCTAAGAATTGAACATTTATTATTCTGAGTAACAAACAAAAATCCAGCCAAGTCTAACATGGGAATAGAAATAATATTCCTCACAATCGAGGGAACAAAATAACAATTATTTAAAACAGTAGTCTTGCCCGTAGGCATATGTAAATCAAATGATCCTACAGCTTCAGCAACAACTCTTGCTCAATTTCCCATTCGTAAAATAACCTCCTCTTCCTCAAGAGTCCTACTTCTCCTTAGTCCCTGCAATGAATTGCAAATGTGAGAACCACAAGTAGTATCTAATACCCAAGTAGAAATTTGATTTAATGATATATTCACTTCAATCATGAACATACCTGAATCAGAAGCGGCAGTCTCACTACCCTTCTTTTTCTTCAATTCTGCAAGGTAAACCTTGCAGTTCCTCTTCCAGTGCCTTACCTTGTTACAGTTAAAGCAAGCAGCTTTGCTTTTGGGGTCTTCAGCTTTTGGTGGAACCGGCTTTTTCTCACCTACTTTCTTCTTCTTGGAAGGGTTCTTCTTCCTTTTCTTAGGATTGGAACCTTCACCAATTAGAAGAACATAACTCTTCTTAGAGGGAAAATTCGATTTCACAGTCTTCAACATGTTGTGGAGTTCAGCTAGGCTGACATCCAACTTATTCATGTGAAAGTTCATAACAAACTACGAAAACGAACCGGTAAAACTTATTCATGTGAAAGTCTTGACTTAGCTCCCTATCCATAGCAAAACCAAGTTGTCCAAGATGTTCAATCAAATTGATCATCTTAAGTACATGGTCATTCACAGATGATCCCTCAGACATCCTACAGCGGAACAGCTCCTTCGATATCTCATATCGAGTTGTCCTTCCTGCCACATCATACAACTCTTATAGATGCGTTAGGATAGTGTGAGCATCCATATGCTCATGCTGCTTCTATAGCTCAATGTTCATGGAAGCTAGCATGAAACATTGAGTAACATCTGCATCATCTATCCACTTATGATACACAACATGTTCATCATTATGTGCATCATCAGTAAGTTCAGCAGGCTTAGGTGAGTCAAGCACATATTCAAGCTTCTCAACCCTGAGAAAAATTCTCAATTTTCGAAGCTAGTCAGCATAATTCGGACCAGTCAATTTGTGAGCATCTAGTATGCTCCGGAGTGATGGTGCAGAAGACATAATGTATATAGTAAATCTGTAAATGATAACCACATAACAACACTTAGCAAATATTCAATTTCATTTTAAAACGCTATATGAATCGGGTTTTTTTTCATAAGTGACTCCCACTAGTTTATCTAATTATACAACCCCCTAAGTGAAAAATTAAGCATTCATAATGCTAGTGGGAATAGGGATCCTACATTCCATCACACAACCTCGGCTGTAGCACGAAACGCCATGTGATGTTCAGTAGACAGACAACTCTTGTCAATTACATCTCATGTTATTCCCTAATAAAACTTTATCCTCTTGAATAATTGAGTCACGGCTATAGCACGACAAACTCAATAATCTAAGTCAAGTCTAACCCAACATTTCGTACAATTGAATTAGTCTCCAACGGCCCACAACTTTAGCATGTAACAACCATTAGATTCTAATTCATTGTACACATATCTATGTAATAGACAAGTATTTCTTATTTTGAAATCAAAGCCCTCGGCTGTAGAACGAAATGACAATGATTCAAAAATAAAAACTACTTCCTACCATGTTGGAAGGCTATGACCGACACAAGCCCGTTGTGTCACTCGACAATTATTACTTGATATATTTAATTTTAGAGGGATTATATTATGTTACAATCATAATCATATTATAAAGAGATTCTTCCTTTTAAATTAAATATTTCAAATCAATAATCGATAATTGGATGATTCCCAGATCGGGGGGAGCATTGTCAAGAGGTGTCACTTAATACCCCTTTCTTACAGATCAAAATCCGTTTTTGACAGAATCATCCTTTATCTCAATATTGAAAATTCATATTTAATTACGTGTTTCACAAACACAAGAATCTCATGATTGTATTCATAATGTTATTGTTGAGGCAAGAAACGATTCCTATTCTAGATTTTCTAGAGCACGCCTTATTTTGATTTAAGTTCACTTAAATCTATCATCGCATGGTATACATAGGCATATATCACATATATAAAAATAAATAAACAAGTAAGCATGCAAGCAATATCATGTCACACATTGATATATTGATGTATGGATTAATTATAGTATTTAAAAGCAATTAAAACATGCTTTAAAACACTTTCGAGAATATAAACAATTCAAAACTATTATATAAAAAATATTTGACCACTCCATTAGATCCATCTCGGAAAAACAAATCCAACGATATATTGCACGCCCAAAACGGAGTTACCAAACTCCCAAAAAATAAAACTTAATGTGGACAGAAAGGCTGTAACGCATTATGGAATGCGTTACAACAATTGAAAGCCATTAAATTGTGTAACGCATGTCAACCCTATGCAACAGCCCTGTCACGCATTCCCGTAATGCGCGACACCCCTTCCCCCGCGATTGCGCAGCACGCGCGAGTGACAGCTAACGCAGTAATATTTTTTTTCTTGTCAGTCGTCCGTTGCCATTTCTTGTATGTTGTAACTATTGCCATTACTTGATTTTAACAAAACTGCCGAGCCAGTAACTACTCTAATAACTTTTATTATTATCTTTATAATTTTAATATTAATAAATTAATTAACTATTAATTAATAAATTAATAAAAAATCATAAGGACATGATTTCTGAAAATCATCAGCAGCAGAATTATCACATCAAGCAGGGGTCCTAGTGCAAATTCTAAATTCATATTATCCATATGCATAATTATTTTATGAATTTTAATTGAAACAATTTTAAAAAATTCATAACAAATAATCTACACATTACAAAATTATGAAAAATTACCTTGATGATCCACAACACTTGTAGAACCCAGATTAATGGTTAAAATCTCATTCAAATATTATTTTGAATTAATTCATAATTAAATCTAAATAAACTTGAAAAAATCATAATAAATCCATACATGCGTAAATCATAAATAAATCCATACATGCATAAATCTAAATAAATCATAATTAAATTCATAATTAAATCTAAAATTTTTTTATATGAATCTCTATATGCAGAACCTAGCTCTGATGCCAATGAAGGAATTTACGGACAAGCGAAAGCGTGATATAATAATTTATTCCGTAAAAACCATGTATCGCACATATAGAAAAACAAATTAAAATTGAGAGCGGAGGAATCGTAACCATACCTTGAAAATCGAAGCTTTATAATAGATGGTTGCTAGCAGTTGCTTCTCAGAGTGTGAAGCACTCTACCGGTATCCACGAAGATTAATCCTTCGATGAAGCTTTTATAAAGATGGAGCTTTATAAAAATGGTGTTTTGGGAGAGAGAGAGAGATGAAGAAGATGGAGTGGTGGAAACTTTACAAAAACTCTTCTTATCTCATCCTTTATATAGGGCACAAGTAGGTTTTTGTATAATTAATATATCATATGTATTATTATATAATCCCACACTTTATCTTATAAAATGTTTAAATAATAATTAAAACTATTTTAATAATTATTAAAACAACTTGCTCTCTAAAAATACCTTCATCAATAAATTAATCTTTTTATGGTGTGACCCTGTAGGTTCAATATTAAGCCGGTAGTAAAAATAAATAATAATAAACTTTTTATTTATTATTTATATGAATTCTAATAATTCATTAAATATAATTAACAGATTAATTATATTTATTCTACATCGTGAGTGATGCTTCTCAACATATCGCGACTATCCGGATAATATGAATTCACTGCTTAGAATACCAAGAACCCGTCAGTGACTAGTTACCGTACAATCAATTCCTTCTACCCTTACAATATCCCGATTAAACACAAGGCATGGATCTCATGTCAGGCCTATCAAATTTAATCATATGATTTCTTATTCATAATGCAAAGTTCATATTAATGCAAATTAGATACTCCATTTTAATTTCATACACTCTGGCCAGAGATTCCAGAACTCGCATACTAAGAATAACATAGGATATTCTCTTCCTATACTGGAAGGGGTAGATCCTCTATTGACGTTAACTATCTTCATTCACAAATCCCTAAGCCCAGAATAGACCTAATGGATGTCCTTGAGACTAAGGATTAATCCAAAGCATAGTTCATTCTATACAAGATAACTTTAACGATTTCAAGTCTAAGGACACTTGTACAACTATCACTCAGTGAATAACTATTGACACGTGACTAAACTCCATTAGTTATCCTATGATCAGGAACTGTTTAAGTCTAGAGTTATCATCTTCTAGATCTCACAATTACAATCTCATTATAATTCTAGAAGCTTTACTCTAAACTATGGAACATCTTATTTAAGACAATTTAAATAGATAAAGCCCGTGATAAAATCAAAACAAGTCTTTTATTAATATTAATCAAATCAAATAAGAATACAAGAAAGTTCTTCCTAACTCATCATACATGATTGGATTTAGGACAAACACTTTCACTGGGAGTGGAAAGATGAAGAGAATCATGCTACAGTTGATACATTCACTGTGATTAGTATTGCACTAGTGGAATAAGATAAACAAGATACAGATGTGACTGAAGACTCGGTCGTGACACCTGTGATATCATAGATATCAAGCAGCTATGGCCTATTTGAAAGTGCTCAGGTCTCAAACAGTGGCGGCACGTCTGAGCACACTGAAGCTTCTAATGAACCCAGAAAGTTCAAGTTGCTAAGTGATGTTTGAGGGGATCGAATTAGCAGATGATGAGCTTATGTTTGTGGGAGCAATTGAACCTACTTGCTATAATGAAGCTACAAAAGTCAAGGAATGGAAGAGATATATGGAAAGTGAGATTGTAGCCATTGAGAAAAACAATACGTGGAAACTAACTGAGCTACCTATTGGTCATAAAGCAATTGGTCTGAAGTGACTGTTCAAACTTAAATTGGATGCAAATGGTGAAATAGTGAAGTATAAGGCTCAATTAGTTGCAAAGGGGTATGTATAGAGGCAAGGCATAGATTTTGAATAGTCGTTCCCGTTAGTCGATTAGAGACAGTACAACTTCTGTTAGTAGTCACGGATAAAAATGGATGGGAAGTTCATCATCTAGACGTCAAGTCAGCATTCTTAAATGGTGAACTCATGGAGTATGTGTACGTATATCAACCAGATGGTTTTGTGAAAGAGGGCCAAGAACAGTTAGTGTATAAGTTAATGAAAGCGTTGTATGGGTTGCGTCAGGTGCCACGAGCCTGGTACGTAAAGTTAAGAAAGTGTCTAGAAAGGTTATGTTTTGTTAAATGTCCATTTGAGCACGCTGTTTACATTAAGCGTGAAGGGAACGAAGCATTGGTGATAGGTGTTTATGTGGACAATTTACTAATCACTGGTACGAGTCTTACAGCCATTAATAAGTTTAAACAAGAGATGAACAATGAGTTTAAAATGAGTGATCTCGGAAGGCTGTCATACTACTTAGGCATTGAAGTAAACTAGGAGAAAAATTATATTGAGCTAAAACAGACGTCGTATGCTAAAAAGGTACTGGAGAAGGCTGGTATGATAGACTGTAATTTTACCAAGTATCCGATGGAGCCAAGAATTCAGTTGAATAAGGATGAATCTGGAAAGCCGATTGATTCATCATTGTATAAAAGCATGGTGGGAGGACTAAGATATCTTGTTCATACTCGCCCCCACATTGCATTTTCAGTAGGAATTGTGAGTAGATTCATGGAAAGGCCTACAACTATGCATCTAAGTGCAATGAAGCGAATTTTTAGGTACTTAAAGGGCACACTGGAGTATGGGTTGGTGTACTCGAAGGGAAGCGGAAGCTATTTGTTAAGAGGGTATTCCGATAGTGATTTGGCGGGGCAGGTGGATGACATGAAGAACACGGGAGGGATGCTTTTTTTTATTTGAATGAGTGTTTGATAATATGGGTATCGTAGAAGCAACGTTGTGTGGCATTGTCCTCATGTGAGGCTGAGTTTATGGCTGCAACAACAGTTGCTTGCCAAGGAATTTGGTTACGTAATCTTCTCAATCAAATCTCAGACGTTAATACTCGCCATATTTTTTATATATTGATAACAAATCAGCTATAGACTTGGCAAAAAATCCAGTGTTTCACGGGAGAAGTAAGCACATAGACATACACTATCATTTCATATGTGAATGTGTTGAATGCGGAGAAATCATAGTTAAGCATGTGAAATGAATGAACAATGTACAGATGTGTTAACTAAGGACATGGCTATTGTTAAATTCAAGAAGATACGTGCTTTGCTGGGAATGAAGAATCTGCAGAAACCAGTTTAGATTACGGGGGAATTTGTTGGGATTTTAATCTAAACATGGTTTTTTAAATATTAAATAAAAGTTATATGTATTTGATTAGTCTGCATTAGTTCGAGTGTTCAGTTTTGTTACCACATATTGTGGCGAGTTTGTTCTATTTCCACAGATTGTGGAGAGTCCTCTAATTGTGGGAGTAGTTGAGTCTTTGTAGGAGTTTAGTTGCACGTCTTTATTATCATTTCTAGGAAATCGTCTATTTATTCTATTTGATGTAATCAATTTCATTTTATCAAGTAATAAAACAGTTTGTTTTTCTCCGTTCTTATTGTGCATACATTCATCGTGTGTGTGTGTGTGTATTCTGATTCGATTTCTACAGCAAATATACATTTTCGCCTGGCCGTAACTGGGATTCTTCCGTAAAACATAGTCTGCTATATTTAGTTGGTGGTAGTCATATATCACGAGGTATTAACAGTTTTTGAAAATAGAAATAAATTGGTAACCAGTCACCTTAGCTAAAATGGTGGCATCTCCTCACTATTACTGCCAATATGTACGTTTGATGTTTTCATAAGCATGAAACAAAAGAAGTAAAGGATATAACCAACATAAAATGATATCAAAGCCTAATAGAATGGGATTGCCTAAAATCTCTACAGCTCTTGTTTATGCTCACTGGTTCCGCATGGTAATTCTCTCCTGCCACGCTCAAGACCCACCACCAACCCCACCACATGACTCCACACCACAAGAGTGGGTTGATGCCTGTTTGCACAAAATCACGCAAGCGCACGTGGTCACAAGTAATATAGAATAAAGTAGAGTTCGTTCCCACAGAGATTGTATAATTTAGTTCTTGTACCTAAGCATCAATGTATGATTATCGTTCAATGCTAAGACAATGGACAAATTGGTTTTGATTATCTAAATTAACTAAGAAGAATTAATTAACAACTAAATTAAATTAACTAAGTGATTTCGAATTACTTATGAGATGGAAAACATGGGATCCTAACTTCAATACAAACTTCCTTTAGAGATCATGCCCTTTTATCAATACATGTGGTGGTTACGATAACTAATCGGACAACACAAAATAAGTATACGTTACCTTTCAGTACACGCACACCAATCTACACGATATCCACATAAGATAGAAATCATGCAGGCACCAATTATGCTTAGACCCTATATGTCTATAGAATTTGAAAACATAATGGTTGAAGATCAAGTGTCCATAAGATTACATAAGGTAGTATGAGACGGTTAGAAGCACACCACAAACATGAATGACATTCATGGACTTATGCTAGCATGGCAAGTTCTAAATCAAAAAATCC
Organism: Saposhnikovia divaricata; assembly: GCA_036435485.1. NCBI lineage: Eukaryota > Viridiplantae > Streptophyta > Magnoliopsida > Apiales > Apiaceae > Saposhnikovia > Saposhnikovia divaricata. The sequence goes on along the minus strand of CM071594.1, from coordinate 125,953,130 downwards.
ACTGTCGCTTCACTAAAGATTAACAAGATAGATGTTAGCTACGCATCTATATGAATTAAATACAACCCTGCAAGGATATCGCAAATTCACCACACATATATCAAGTTAGGCAATCAACATCTAAATTCCATAAGTAAACCCGTTAGGACCCCATGACGGCGATTAGTTCATAATCGAACCGTTCGTCATCATGGGGTTTGATGAAAGCATGACAAAGATGAAGAGAATAATGATGAGTAAATCAATAGTAACAAAGTTTAGAGAACAAATTTGAATAATGATCAAGCAGCCAAAAGATACGCCCAGTAAGAATACAAGAAAACTATGTCTAGATCTTCTTGTTGTCACGATCCTCGCCTTGGCTTCTCAATCTCATGCTCAAAACTGTGTATGTGATGTGAAGTAATCTGATCTCTGGTGTATGGTGTTGTGTAAATCTGACCTCCCAGCATGTGTATTTATAGCTCAATATTGCCTCTTCTCCAAGCAATTGCCTTTCTTGAGTAGGAATTGAAATTGACAAGTTTCCATCTTTGAATATGATATAAATTGCAAATTCCTTTGTCAAATAATCGTTCTAGACTATTCCTACCGTCCAAGATTATTTCCATGTCGAATAGGAGAAGAAAATGGCAACAATCCTTATTAAAATCTGAATCAGCAAAGTTCCTGTCGGTCAGTTTTTACCACAGCGCGGTCGCGCTATCTTCCCTTGTTATTTCCGCGCGGTCGCGCTCTACACAATTCCTCTTATTCTTCTTAGCGCGATCGCGCTGGTATGCAGTATAATATTGGCGCGGTCGCGCTCTTAAAATACTGTCTCTGCAGAATTTCTGTTGGAGATTAATTCTTCGCGCGCCATTTGAACCTCAACTAACTTCTGTTCCAAAAGCCACAAAAACACCATAACTACCTGCAAAACATAATTCCTGCACAAACTCCACAAAACACATTAAACCACACAAATACTTGAGACTTAAGCGATCAATTCAGGCCAAAATAGAAAGATCCAAGTGGATAAAAATCCACTTATCACACCCCCAAATTTGAACCGATGCTTGTCCTCAAGCATAAAACAACAAAACTATCTATACTAGCTAGTACCACTTCCGTAGGTGATCACGGTTGCATTTGGCATATGCAACAAGCCCTTTAAACCCCTAGGCAGCCCTAGTGGACGAGTAAGGTCTCGTGAGGGCCTATAGTGAATGTACCCACAAAATCCAACTGGCACAAACGACACAAACAATGCAATGCATGAATGCAACTAAATATGAATGCAAAGGATCCCCTTAAACTAACCAACACCACTTAGCAAGCAAACATCTCAATAAATGCAATCAATCCAAACAGAGCTCGACTAAATTCCGGTATACTAACAATACATGATCAGAACATGCGTGTGTGCGATGCTCGACAGATATACTCCCAAAACCGGATCAAAATCATACATATTCTTTTCCAAGACAATCACAGGTTTATAAATAGAATGAACGTTAAACTCATGATCACTTCAGGTACACCTCCATACTCCTCTAAAGTAGACAGAAATTCATGCTTTATTACGACACAGACATAATATATACACAACACACATGCTTATTTGATCGTGCAATGGATGAGACCCCTAAAGGCTTATACAATAATACCCATGTAGCGAGCGTTGGGTTAGTGGATCCCAGACTATAAAAAGCCTTAGGTCACTAGGCACAAAGTCCCCAAGAACTTAATTGCTCGAGTATTAAAGAGCTCACCCTGATCAATTCTGCATACTCACACTCTCACAAACACTCTTTTTTTTTCTTCTTTTTTTTTTCTTTTTTTTTTCTCTTTTTCTTGAATGTTTTCTATTTTTGTTTTTTTTTCTTTTTTTTTTTCACACGTGGAATCTGGAATGAGAATTCTCAATTCCAACCCTAGACTACTCATAAACATGAGCGGCTACTAGCCATTTGACACCTAGCCAACAAACACAAACACATTAGCATGAAATTCCTGTTTTCCCCCAAACTTATATTTTGGTGTTCCTTAATCATCAAGAGAATAAAGCAAATTCTATCGATAAACAAGTGATTAAATCCTAAATCCAAACAAGCATGACTCAACCTAGCCCAAGAGCAACCGACGAGACTGTGTAAAAATTTTGTTCATGAAACATGCACGTCAATTTCATCAAAATTTAAAATCAGCCCTCTGTTCATCCTTTTCACACCCAAATCAACATCTACCTACCTCATGGCATCAGCTCATTCTAAAGGATCATGAAAAATGCATGTAATGCAACTATATGATCTCACATACAAAACTCACATGCAAATAGAATGCTCTATATGACAGGTATCATGCATTAAACTAAAACTACACATACAAATATGATGCAATATGAATTCCTACATGCCACAAATATATCACAACAATATATCACAACAACTACTAATTCCCAAATCCACCCCCAAACTTAAAATTTTCAATGCCCTCATTGAAAGTAAATAAGGGAAAGTAGAAACATACCTAATGATCACCTGGACCACCCTCTTGAGGAGGAGAATCCGGTGGAGGATATACACCATGTGCCCCAAAAACAGGCCAATCCACCTGCACTCCACTGGCAGCAAAAGCAGCGCCCAGCGCCTGAGTCAACTCCTATGCAAAATGGCTTTGAGAATCATACATAGCATCCATGCGACGCATCAGCCGTCTGTACTGAGAGGCAATAGGAATATCCTCGGAAACCTGAGGCGGCGGAACAGCACCAGCAATCTCATAACCCAAACCCCTAGGATGTGGAACGCCGCCCGGCCACTCCACCATCCTCGCAATAGTACCAGAATCAATAGCACCACTTGGCAACTGTATCGGCTCGTCCTCAGCCCATCTCACTCCAACAGTCTGACACAAACTAGTAACCACAGAACTATATGGAATCCCCCCTGTAGTACTCGCTCTCAAAAACCTCAAGATATTTTGGCTAATCATGTAACCAATGTCAATATAAAAACCATTCAGAATCGCCCACAGGAAAATACCCCACTCCACATTAACCTCGTGCTGATGTGTGGTAGGCAACAAGTTATCACAGATAAACAAATTCCATGCTCTAGCATACCTGTTCAGCGCAGAAGTAGGAAAATGCAAGTGCTCATTACTCCCTGGCTTCACCTTCCACACAGTACCTGGCACACACAACCTAGTCACAATAGCATCCAAATCTACCTCTGTCCTGGACTTAAAAGTCCAATCCTCAGCACCTGCAGGTCTGGCAGGCAAAGCAAGCAAACGACTGATGGCAGGCGGTGTATAGTCAACTGTCATACCCCTAACCACTGAATAACCATTCCGTTCCGCCTTTGCATTCGCATAGAACTCGCGAACAATAGCCAACGGAATATTCATAGCCAACTGACAAATAGCCTCCCAACCTCGCGACTGCATCATCGCCACAAGATCTCCATCCAATGGACCAGCTAAAAACATCCTATCCTTGATTACCGTCTTAGACATCAACCTGTTATACTCCGCCCGGGCCTCCACTGAAACAAACTTTTCCCCGGGTCCCTCCGTATTAGAATCAGAATCGGATGAATGATGTTCAGTAGAACCACCAGCAAAACGGGTTCTTTTCGGAGCCATTACACAATCTCCAACAAGCAAATAATAACCACAGCAACCCACAGCACTCTAACAATAAATAACCCAAAATACGCAAGCTACAATTCGTAATAACAGGAATAATCAAGAAATTACCCCAAAAACGAATCTGTATGAGAGGTAGCAATGCGTAGTAAGCCTCCAATCGATGAATGAACACAAATCCCGAAGCTCCAAAGTGGTGGGTTAGGGTTTAAGTGTGTATGTATGTGTAAATCAGAGTTATATAAAAATATGAGGGTTAGATGTAGTGACTGATTAACACGAAAGTAAGGATTTATAGAAGAATTAGGAGAAGATTTGGGCTGAGTTTAGGGTTTAGAAATCGGATTTTGGGCCAAAAATCTGTTCCTGCCAAGTTTTTCTGCACTCCAGAATTCGAAGTAGCACGGCCGCGCTATAAATATACTGCCAGACAGCGCGGTCGCGCTGTCCCTTTTGATTTTTTTTTTGAAACAAGGAATGCAACAATGATACCAACATCACATGGGTTGCCTCCCACGAAGCGCTCGTTTAACGTCATTAGCTTGACTTGCTGCTCGATTGTTACGTTTCTGCCAATTCAATGGAATCTGTTTCACGAACCAATAGATCACCTACAAAATAATGCTTCAACCGCTGACCATTCACCTTGAACGCCAAATCAGGTGACTTTTCAAAAATCTCAACTGCTCCATGCGGAAATACGGTTTTAACAGTGAACGGCCCTGACCACCTTGACTTAAGCTTCCCAGGAAAAAGCTTGAGGCACGAATGAAACAACAAAACCAACTGACCAGGCACAAAGACCTTAGGAATCAACCTCTTATCATGCCACCTCTTCACCTTCTCCTTGTATATCTTGTGGTTCTCGTAAGCCTGAGATCGAAACTCCTCAAACTCATTCAACTGCAGTAACCGTTTCTCACCAGCTGCTCTAATATCAATATTCAACTTCTTAATCGCCCAAAAAGCTTTATGTTCCAACTCCACTGGTAGATGACATGCTTTTCCAAAAACTAACTGATACGGAGACATTCCCAAAGGTGTTTTGTAAGCTGTTCTATAGGCCCAAACAGCTTCATCTAACTTTAAAGACCAGTCCTTCCTCGACGGATTCACCAACTTTTCCAGAATTCTCTTGATTTCACGATTAGATACCTCCGCTTGACCGTTTGTTTGGGGATGATATGTTGTAGCAACACGATGTGTCACCCTATACTTTGCCAACAATGCAGTGAATTGACGATTACAAAAGTGAGTCCCCTCATCACTAATAATAGCTCACGGAGTTCCAAAACGCGTAAAGACCTGTTTATGAAGAAAGTTCAGCACCACCTTAGCATCATTGGTTGGTAAGGCCTTCACCTCAACCCATTTAGAGACGTAATCCACAGCTAGCAAGATGTACTGATTATTACAAGACGAAACAAAGGGTCCCATGAAATCAATACCCCATACATCAAAGATCTCTACCTCAAGAAGCATATTAAGAGGCATATCGTTCCTCCTAGAAATATTACCAACTCGCTGACAACGATCACACCTCGAAACGAACTGATGAGCATCCTTAAATACTGTAGGCCAAAAGAAACATGCCTGAAGAACACGAGCTGCTGTCTTCTCTCCACCATAATGACCTCCATAAACAGCGGAATGGCAATCTCGCAACACAGTCTCAGTCTCGCTATAAGGAATGCAACGTCGAATAATCTGGTCAGCATCCTGTTTGAACAAATACGGCTCGTCCCATCGGTACCACTTCACATCATGTAAGAACTTCTTCCTTTGAGCATAAGATAAATCAGGAGGGATGATGTCACTGACAAGATAGTTCACAAAATCTGCAAACCATGGCTCTTCCACTTGTACCCCAAAAAGCTGCTCATCAGGAAAAGATTCATTAATAAGAGATTTAGCCTGTGAATTTTTACCATGGTCTTCCAACCTCGAAAGATGATCTGCCACCTAGTTTTCAGTTCCTTTTCTGTCTTTAATCTCCACATCAAATTCCTGGAGCAATAAGACCCATCGAATCAACCTAGGCTTCGAATCCTTCTTTGTCATCAAATATCTGATAGCCGCATGATCTGTGTAGACAATGACTTTCGTGCCAAGTAAATAGGCTCGAAACTTCTCAAAAGCATAAACAACAGCCATGAGCTCTTTTTCCGTGGTGGTGCAGTTCAACTGCGCATCATTAAGGGTTTTACTAGTATAGTAAACCACATGAAATATTTTCTCCTTTCTCTGACCAAGAACAGCACCAACGGCATAGTCACTAGCATCACACATTAGCTCGAATGGCTCACTCCAATCTGGTGCAGTAATAACAGGTGCGGTAGTCAACTTCTTCTTCAAAAGCTCGAAAGCATCAAGACAAGCTTCATCAAATTTGAAAGGAACATCTTTCTCCAACAGATTGCACAACGGTTTAGAGATCTTCGAAAAATCTTTTATGAACCGGCGATAGAAACCCGCATGGCCAAGAAAACTGCGAATTCCTCTAACAGAGATAGGAGGAGGAAGCTTCTCAATAGTGTCAATTTTTGCTTTATCCACCTCGAGTCCTTTGCTAGAAACCTTGTGCCCAAGAATGATTCCTTCTTGCACCATAAAGTGACATTTTTCCCAATTCAACAACAGATTAGTCTCCACAATCTCTTCAAAACCAAACCAAGATTATGCAAGCACTCGTCATATGAAGAACCAAACACTGAGAAATTGTCCATGAAAACTTCCACATTGATACCAATCATGTCTGAAAAGATAGCCATCATACACCTCTGAAAAGTGGCTGGAGCGCCACACAGTTCGAACGGAACTCGTCTGAATGCAAAGGTGCCAAAGGGACATGTGAATGTAGTCTTCTCTTGATCCTCAGGTGCAATGCAAATCTGATTGTATCCAGAATAACCATCTAGAAAACAATAGTACTCGTGGCCTGCCAACCTGTCTAACATTTGATCCATAAACGGAAGAGGAAAGTGGTCTTTTCTCGTGGCTTTGTTCAACTTGCGATAGTCCATGCAAACTCTCCACCCTGTAACGGTACGTGTAGGGATGAGCTCATTCTTCTCATTAGCAACTACTGTCATACCTCCCTTCTTCGGCACTCACTGTACCGGACACACCCAAGAACTGTCTGAGATAGGGTAGATAATACCAGCATCAAGCCACTTCAAGATCTCCTTCTTCACCACTTCCTTCATAATAGGATTGAGACGTCGCTGATGCTCCACAGTAGGCTTGCAATTATCCTCTAGCAGAATTTTGTGCATGCAATACGAAGGACTGATTCCTTTGATGTCTGCTATAGTCCACCCAATGGTTGTCTTAAACTGTCTCAATATCCTCAAGAGCTTCTCCTCTTCACTATCTGTCAAGTTAGCGGCAATGATAACAGGCAAAGTAGATGCTTCACCTAAAAAGGCATACCTCAAGTGCTCTGGTAGCTGTTTAAGCTCAAGTGTAGGAGCTTCCTCAATAGATGGTTTGAGACGACTCTGTGACTTTTTAAGCTCCTCAAGCCCAAGTGACTCAACTGGCACTTCAAAACTCTTTCTCCACGTAATTGCCCTAAACTGCTGAAGTTGCTCTTCTCTTTCTTCGTCTTCAACTTCAGAATCTCCTAGCAAAGCTCTCTCCAATGGATCAGCCAACAGTAACTGATCAAAGTTCAACTTCACTGACGAATCCACCAAGTCCACCTGAAAACATTCCTCATCATCTGAAGGTAGCTTCATTGCATTAAAAACATTGAAGGTAACATTCTGATCTTGCACCCGCATCGTGAGCTCCCCCTTCTGAACATCAATCAAAGTACGACCAGTAGCTAGAAAAGGCCTTCCTAAGATGATAGGAATCTTCTTATCTTCTTCAAAGTCAAGAATCACAAAATCTACTGGAAAGATGAGTTTATCAACCTTGACCAAGACATCCTCAACGATACCTCTTGGGTATGTAATAGAACGATCCGCTAGCTGTAGAGAGATGTTGGTAGGTTTAGGATCCGGAAGACCAAGCTGCATGAAAACTGACAATGGCATGAGATTGATACTAGCACCCAAGTCACACAAACATTTGCTGAAAGACAAATTCCCAATGGTGCACGGAATAGTGAAACTGCCTGGATCCTTTAGCTTAGGTGGTAACTTCTGCTGTAAAATGGCACTGCACTCTTCTATTAATGCTACTGTATCCAATTCTTCAAGTTTCAACTTCTTTGAGAGAATACCCTTCATAAACCTTGCATAGCTCGGCATCTGCTCCAATGCTTCAGCAAAAGGAATATTGATTGAAGCTTTTTGAATACCTCGAGAAACTTGCCAAACTGTCTGTCATTCTTCCGCTTCTTCAATCTGCCTGGATATGGAGGAGGAGGAAAGATTTTCACGTTCTCTGTAGACTGCTTTGGAGAAACTTCCTTAGTAGAATTTTTAGGATTCTCCACCTCACTAACCAACCGCTTAGCTACTTTATCAGTCTGGACTTGTTCCTTATTTGCAGTAGGTGCCACATGTTGCTCTTGAACCTCTTCTTCTTCCTCAACGGCTGAATTCTGATTGCCAGTCACCTTACCAGATCTCAAAGTAACTGATTTGACATGCTCTTTTGCTTCCCTCTTTCCTAGATTGGCTTCAGTGTCACTCGGAAGAACTCCAGATGGTCTGTTCAACAAAGCACTAGCAAGCTGCCGGATCTGACTTTCCATGATCTTCATAGATGCCCCCTGACTTTTTACCATCATCCTCAACTCCTCAAGTTCAGATTTTTCATTAGAAGATTGACCAGCATTCCAATGAGATTGTTGCTGGAAACCTGGAGGCTAAAACTGTTGCTTGGGCTGGTACTGCTGCTACTGAAATCCTTGATTAAATGGCCTAGCTCCGAATTGCTGTCCTTGATTCTGCTGAAAGGGCTGTTGTTGCTGCTGATTACCACCTTGATTGTTACTCCAGCTGAAATTTGGATGATTGCGGTTATTCAGGTGATAGGTGGCTGGAACTAGCTGTTGTGGCCTCTGGAAGTTACTCACAAAATGTGCTGATTCAGAAGATATGCCACATTGAGTTGTATCATGTGCGCCTGCACACAACTCACAAACACTAGCTACCTGCTGAACTCCCATGTTAGCCAAAGAATCGACCTTCATCGACAAGGCCTTCAACTGAGCTGCAATGGCTGTAGCTGTATCAATTTCAAGAACACTTGCTACCTTGCCTTGAGATAACCTCCCTGTAGGATTCTGATATTCATTAGCAGCCATCATCTCGATCAATTCATAAGCTTCTTCATAACTCTTGGCCCACAAAGCTCCACCTGATGCTGCATCTAGCATGGGTCTCAACTGTGCACCCAAACCATTATAAAAATAGTTGATTATCATCCAATCAGGCATCCCATGATGTGGACACTTCCTTAGCATCTCCTTATATCTCTCCCAAGCCTCACATAGAGATTCTCCAGACTGCTGTGAAAACTGAGTGATAGCATTCCTGATAGCTGCTGTCTTCGCCATGGGGAAAAATTTGGTAAGAAATTTCTGTGCAAGATCTTCCCATGTAGTGATAGAACCTGCTGGTAAAGAGTGTAACCAACTCTTAGCCTTGTCCCACAGAGAGAATGGAAATAGCCTTAACTTAACAGCATCCTTAGACACCCCGATGGTTCTGAAGGTATCACAGATCTCTATGAAATTCCGAATATGCATGTTGGGATCTTCGGTAGGAGCACCCCCAAACTGAACTGAGTTCTGGACCATCTGTATAGTGCTAGGCTTGATCTCGAAGGTATTGGTTGCGATTGCTGGTCTGACAATACTCGATGCAATGTCATTGATCTTTGGCTGCGAGAAATCCTTAAGAGCCTTAGTTGCTGCTGCTGGTTCTCCCATATCTTCTACGACTTGAATCAATGGAACTTCTGTTCCTCTTTCTTCTTTATTTTCCAACTTCTCCTTATTCGCTTGAGATCGCGTTCGCATACACGCTCAAGTACCTGAAAACACAAAACAACAAAAGAACTATTAGTAACCGATCCGAGTCAGTGAACTTTAACGACCACTGATGTCAAGCACATAAACTATAACAAATCCCCGGCAGCGGCGCCAAAAACTTGTTTGTACAAAATCACGCAAGCGCACGTGGTCACAAGTAATATAGAATAAAGTAGAGTTCGTTCCCATAGAGATTGTATAATTTAGTTCTTGTACCTAAGCATCAATGTATGATTATCGTTCAATGCTAAGACAATGGACAAATTGGTTTTGATTATCTAAATTAACTAAGAAGAATTAATTAACAACTAAATTAAATTAACTAAGTGATTTCGAATTACTTATGAGATGGAAAACATGGGATCCTAACTTCAATACAAACTTCCTTTAGAGATCATGCCCTTTTATCAATACATGTGGTGGTTACGATAACTAATCGGACAACACAAAATAAGTATACGTTACCTTTCAGTACACGCACACCAATCTACACGATATCCACATAAGATAGAAATCATGCAGGCACCAATTATGCTTAGACCCTATATGTCTATAGAATTTGAAAACATAATGGTTGAAGATCAAGTGTCCATAAGATTACATAAGGTAGTATGAGACGGTTAGAAGCACACCACAAACATGAATGACATTCATGGACTTATGCTAGCATGGCAAGTTCTAAATCTAAAGATCTACTGTCGTTTCACTAAAGATTAACAAGATAGATGTTAGCTACGCATCTATATGAATTAAATACAACCCTGCAAGGATATCGCAAATTCACCACACATATATCAAGTTAGGCAATCAACATCTAAATTCCATAAGTAAATCCGTTAGGACCCCATGACGGCGATTAGTTCATAATCGAACCGTTCGTCATCATGGGGTTTGATGAAAGCATGACAAAGATGAAGAGAATAATGATGAGTAAATCAATAGTAACAAAGTTTAGAGAACAAATTTGAATAATGATCAAGAATCCAAAAGATACGCCTAGTAAGAATACAAGAAAACTATGTCTAGATCTTCTTGTTGTCACGATCCTCGCCTTGGCTTCTCAATCTCGTGCTCAAAACTGTGTATGTGATGTGAAGTAATCTGATCTCTGGTGTATGGTGTTGTGTAAATCTGACCTCCCAGCATGTGTATTTATAGCCCAATATTGCCTCTTCTCCAAGCAATTGCCTTTCTTGAGTAGGAATTGAAATTGACAAGTTTCAATCTTTGAATATGATATAAATTGTAAATTCCCTTGTCAAATAATCGTTCTAGACTATTCCCACCGTCCAAGATTATTTCCATGTCGAATAGGAGAAGAAAACGGCAACAATCCTTATTAAAATCTGAATCAGCAAAGTTCCTGTCGGTCAGTTTTTACCACAGCGCGGTCGCGCTATCTTCCCTTGTTATTTCCGCACGGTCGCGCTCTACACAATTCCTCTCATTCTTCTTAGCGCGGTCGCGCTGGTATGCAGTATAATATTGGCGCGATCGCGCTCTTAAAATACTGTCTCTGCAGAATTTCTGTTGGAGATTAATTCTTCGCGCGCCATTTGAACCTCAACTAACTTCTGTTCTAAAAGCCACAAAAACACCATAACTACCTGCAAAACATAATTCCTGCACAAACTCCACAAAACACATTAAACCACACAAATACTTGAGACTTAAGCGATCAATTCAAGCCAAAATAGAACGATCCAAAGTGGATAAAAATCCACTTATCAATGCCCACAATTTTCATCGTACTAATGACATGGAATGAGAGTCTGGCCCAATACACCACAAGGCGGACCACGGGGCGAGTGTTTATTTATGGGTGATGGCGTGCCAAGAGCAAAAGAAATTGTGGATTATTGGGCAGACGAGAAGAAGTATTGGGACCCTAGCATAAAAAAATATGCATATGGGCAGGATTGCGGGCACTACCTTCAAGTGGTTAATCCCAACTCGCTAGTGGTTGGGTGCGCTAAAGCTAAGTGCGGAAATGACCCATTCTACTGGATGGATATTTGTGATTATATTTGGAAAGGCCAGAAACTACGGTCGGAAGTAATGGTCGGAAAATTGGCTGGTTTAATTCTTTAGGAGTAGTGCGGGCTCCATGAATAAGAGTGTTCGATTTTCTTGGTCGGTTTTATTCTTTAGTAATGGCGTGGGATCCACTAATAAGTTTGGTCAATTTTATTGGTCGGTTTAGCCTGACATGGCCCGTTAGTCAACCAAAGTAGGCTCCACAAGGCACATTGCTCGGTTTAAGTGGTCGGGTTTAAATTAATTCCGACCATTGGGCCCAACGGTCGGTTTTAGCTCCAGTAAAAAGTTGGTCGGATTTATAACGATCGGAAAAGACTCTGTTTCATGTAGTGTACAACACAAAGTTATATAATGTAAGCTAAAACAGGTTATAACTATTATCTCGGGAAACAATACTATACTGTAAATATTTTATAATAACAAGTTAATTAAGTCCCCCTTTTTGGTTACATTATAATATTTTTTTGTGTTCCCCTCTGTATATATAAAAATATTTACAATATTTGAAGTGCAAATAATTTAAAGAAATTAGCGAAAATATTTGTATGAATTTATTTTAAATTGATTTTTTTTTCGTATTCCCCTATGTATATATAAAAATATTTAGTGTATACTTCAAATACAAATAATTTTATGGTAATTAGCGAAAGGTTTTGTATGAATTTATTCTGAATTGAAAAAATTAAATTTTAAAGTTGTTTTTTTTCATATTTTCCTATAGAATATTGTTATGGGTAATCTAACACACCTCTTTTTCTTATATCTCTCCCTTTTTAAAATAAAACATATTAAATAATAAAAATACAAACTGTAAACAATTTGAAAAGGCACCAGAACGCCATTGTCTTTCTCAGAATTGTGTGATGACTTGCTGATCATTACAAAAAAAAAAAAAGCCGTCATTTTCCATGAATTATATTCCATGGATGTCATTTTTGACAGATATTGATCGAGTTAAATAACAATCGTAATTAATCTGTGAATTAATATATTTCATGGAATTCAGTAGTATTCTCCATTCATCGAACAAAAATAGGTGGTAGTTAAAAATCAGTCAATTTTATTTTCGTGAAAATACCTAATTCCACCGAATTCAGTAGTATTCACCATCCATCGAACAAAAAACGGTTGTAATTCAAAACCAATCAATTTTATTTCCATGGACATACTTAATTCCACTGAATTCAGGTTACCAGATTACCAGTATAAAAAATTTAGGTTTCAGATTACCAGTAAAAATGAGATAGCCTAGTCTCTCTTTGACCTCTCTAATTCTAGCATGCTAATCATGAATTACTGTTTTCCAGCAATAGTAATTTATGTGAATCTGATAAATTTTATTCACTACCGGATTTCCAATATTTATTCGTGAGGTAGTAGCGTACAGACTACAGAGTAAAGGGATGTACGTTAAAAATTTATTCATAAAAGTACATATACCAGGATGCATAATTAACTAGTTTCACGCATGTACCAAAAAAATAGTTTTTATTTTAAGGAGATTGAACTCCACATCACGTGATTGTAAGCTGCCGCAGAGCCGCAGAGGACGGTGCCTAAAATGAGCCATGAGTACCAAAATAACCAATATTCAGATTCTTCACTTTGTTAATTAGGAGATGCACATTATCGCGTGGGTAACTCCCATTCTTCTGTCAAAATCAGTATTTTGAGTCATACACTCACTGAAATCTGTTAGACTTATATATCAAACACACTCTGCCATGGTGGTAGAAAATAGATGGAGTATCATGGGGTAATTAAAGTTTTTGAAATTAGAAATAATTCGGTTATCAATTGATATGGGTTGAAATAAATCTTAACAACATATACACTACGTCAAATTTTGGCTTCCGCCACATAAAATATGGGTGGCAATGAACTTTACGTCACTCTTTAATTTTTCAGCCAAGTGTTACCTAAGGTCGGATCATTTGACGCCCCCTACGGACACACCCCGGTTGTGTGTCTGTAACTCAAAATAGAGTGACTAAAGCATACCACTGTTTGGGTCTAACAGCCCCCATTTTAAGCTTAAAAGTGTGACTAAATACCAGCTTGCAGCCACAGGATGCGTAGTGGCTAAAGAGAATTAATAACGTGGCTAAATACCAACATTCATCAAAGGCTTAGTTTTGGTCGAACTATTTATTAGTAAATCGTGGCAAAAAGCTTTGGTATGGCCATATTCTATAATTTTTGTGTGGTCGTTTCTATGTTATATACACTATTAAATAACTGATTTTAGTCACTAATAATTTTAGTAACTATCGCCCAATATAATATAGATTGTTTGTAATAGGTAGTATGGCTGAAGGTAATGTGGCTGAAGGTAGTGTGGCTGAAGTGTGGTACTAGCCACACATACTTAACCAAATTACAAAAAGGTTTCGTTTGTATTATAAATGACCACCGTACCAAAAGGCCGATACCAATCACAATACCAAAAGGCCATAATCCAATCCAAACAGGCCACAATATGCAAACAACTAAAATGCCAAAATACAACTAAGTAAACAAAAATGCCAAATTCCAAACTAGTCATAATCCATATTAAAACCATTCTACTAATCCATAATCCATAAAAACCATACTAAATCCATGATCCATAACAACCATATGGAGTAAGTATACTTATTCCACAATCCATAAAAACCACATAACCAGAGTACAGAAAATTAACAAGTTATCGAAAATTTTACATGTAACCAAAAAACCACATTAACATGAGTCAAATTCAGTTTACAATTGCACTACCAGCTTTCGCTTCTTCCTCAGCTTGTTTGCCTTGTTCACCTTAGCCTTTGAACGTGTTACTGGGGAATTAGTAATGGTATTACATCTTTTCCCCTTCTTAGCTTGATCTGCGCTATGTTCTTCCTTAGCTTGAGTTGCGCTATGTTCTTCCCCTTCCCCATTGGTCGTTGGATTTGGTACCTAAAGTAAAACATGAAAACAAATACGATGATCATTCCAACAACCCTCAAGTTAAGACCATTCTAACGCAAGTAATGTAATTCTATAGATTAGCAAAAAATAGACAAGCTCCCATCTCTACAGACTACAGACAGTTCGTGCTACTTATGTTAATAAACATGTAATTATATCTCTCCTTATATATATGTACATAAACATGTACACATCAAAAGAAAAGCAAAGCAGACAATACAGAGTTTCAAATACTATTATATAATTAAAGCTCCATCAGTTCAGGTAATTTCAGAATCATATAAGCAGCAATTTACACGAGTACAATTGAAAAAAATAAGCATTTTAAACAAAATTATAAACTAGGAGAATAAATGCACACAACCAAAATGGAATGCAAAGTAAGAAACGTACTCGATGATCAATTTTCTTGATAAGGTTTTTGGGCCAAGCCACAAAAAAACCCAAAGCTTCCTCAATTGTCCGCATATCACCCTTAACAACTTCATCAACGGAAACTCTGGAAGGATATCTTCGATATAATATTTATTTTGGTATTTGTACGATTTAACATAAAATTTAATTACACATAGAATCCTCTCCACTAGGTCATTTATTTAATTGATTCGGTCAAAAGTCAAATGGTCAATTCTAGCAAAATTTATCATCCTATTTTAAATATAAGAGATATTCCACCTTGCTGAAAAATAAAAATATTTTTTACGGAATATATCTCTACACCAAGGCAATAGGATCGAAAAAGAAATATTGAGGTTTGATACTTTTTAGATCTTCGTTGCGATATTAATAAGGCAACAAGCTCGAACAAAGAATATTCGAGACTTAACGTTCTTTGGAGAACTCGTGCTAAATTAAAAAACGATCAGTTTTTATTCAAAAAATATTCTGTCTTCACACTCAAAATATTTTTCTCATCCTAGAAAGGACTTTTTATTCCCAAGAATATTTTCCTCTCATTACAGAAATATTTAAAGTAAATTTTCTCCCGCTTATCAAAATATATTATATTTCGGAGAAAATTACTACATTCATTCAAAAATGTTTCCTACACTCTCAAAATATTTTATATATTAGGAAATATATTCTAAGTACTTATTCTAGTCAAAACATTGCTCAAAAGATTTATCCTTTTCGAGACGAGACCAATCGTATTTTATTCAGAACCGAAAGCTGATTTAATCATTCTAAATCCAAATAAAATTCTTCCACTTGCTAGAATGACTTGAAACTTGAGATTGATCATTTAATTATATGCATAGTTAAAGTTTCGTAATTTTTTAAAAAATTTTGTCCGAGCACGAAAATCGAGACAGTTAGTCAATAGTTGACCATGTTTGACTAAGTCAACTTTGACCAAAATTGACCAAACTTTCCAGAATATTATTTTATAATATTCCTAAGTGTTCCATAATTTTAGAATTATTTATTTGGTATTTTCGTATTTATCGGATATTTAATTAACGATATGTGTTACGTATTTAATCGTTAATTGATACGAGTCCGATACGATTTAGTAGAGCTGAAAACACAGTTGGGATTCTAATACCAAACCCACTTGGAAGAAACACAAAACGACCCCCAACTAACACAAACCACTTTCCACCTCATCAATCCAAGTGCTTTCAATCTCAACCACTCCCTTAAATCTAAATCTCCACCATTCATTCCACCCAACTCCATCTATAAATAAACCCCCTCATCCACCCATTTTAAACACAAGCTAAGAGCCAAATACATGCTTGGATTTTTGAAGTAAACACTCTCCAAACACTTACAAGTTCTATCTTCATCTACTTCATCTCAAATACCTTCTCTCGCTTATATATATATAAATATATCCAAGGTTTTTGTTCAACAAGCTTAGTTCCACCCAACCAAGCTTTGTTCACCTTAGCTAGCTCATCTACCACCACTTTCCGGCCTCCCAAAGGGCTGCCCAAAGATCGACCACTGTGCCAAAATCCGGCCGAACCTCCGACGAATTTTTCCAGCGACTTTTAAAAGTGGTAATTTTTAGCTTCGTCTTTGTGTTTATATTTGAGATTTGTGCTTAACTTCTATACTTCATCTTAATCTCTATTCTTGGATCTATTTTAAAGATCCCAAAGTCTATTTATAAAAGAGAAAGATTATTTTTGACATAGGTCAAAAGTTGAAACGATTAAGTATTCTTACGGGTTCCCAACTAGCATCTACAGTGCTCCGTGGGATATTCTTTAAAGGAATACTTCGTTCAACCTAAGCTTCTTTAAGTACAAGTTTAGCCACTTGTTTTATAGAAATTACGTTTTATTTTACGTGGCCATAAACTCTTTTCGTGCAAGAAGTTCAAAGAAGATTATACTTTGACATTGACTTTAGTCAAATGCAAGTATACATCTTAAAAGTCTTAAGCCTAGTAGCTTAAAAAGACTTGCATATTTGACACACGTCAAAGTTGGTAAGATTAAGTATTTTTACGGATTCCCAACTAGCATCTACAGTGCTCCGTGGGACATTCTTTAAAGGAATACTTAGTATCACATAAACTTCATGAAAGAAGTTAAAATCACAAGATATAACTTAATATTATTAATTAAATATTAACATTCCGTTCTAATACCGCTTATGCGTCAAGTCCACTCGTGTGACTTAACCCTTGCCGTTATTTATTATTTTCCGCACTACGCATATAGCTAACGTGTAATAGCGTTCTTTCACGGTCCTCGCACTTGCGAGTTAAATTTTTCTTTCTCATCCTCACAATTGTGAGTTGATTAATATTTTAACGCGTATTAAGCGTCCTTCGTGGCTAGCACCGTAACACGCTAGTTTTACACTATCTTAATATATATCTTGCTCAACCACATATTACTTCATAGATATTGTTTGTCTAACTTTTGTAGTGACGTGATTCTCGTTCTAAGACCCAAGTCCTAGACGTACTAACGGGGAGTTAGTAGTCTTCGCACCATGAATGAGAGGAAAGACCCGAGACCTTTCATCTAAGACCCAAGATCGATAAAAGCCAAGAATCAATAGTCTACACCAAAGGTTCTACATCAACTTTGAAGAAGTAGCAGGGAGTTGCTGTCTAAGATAAATTATGTAGGTTTACAACGACTTTGAGGTGGTGACGGGTAGTTACGTACCAAGACGAGTCTTGTATTTGTTTGCATTTATTTTGAGGTGGTAACGGGTAGTTACGTACCAAGACAAATATTTGTAAGGTTGTAAAGGCTACTCCGCCTACTAAAGGAGCGAGTTTATTTTTAATGGAAAATCTCGAGTCCGGAGAGGAGCTTGGGGACTGGAGTAGGGTTGAGCGAATCCAATAGGGGTTGCACCATCGCGAACCAGGATAAAATCTCCTGCGTGGTATTTTCTTTCCTTGTCTTTTATTTCCGCACTTATAAACTGCTAACGACTTGGTAAAATATTTTAAAAAGGGAAAAATATTTTAAAACGCCATAATAATTTTTAAATTGGATATTAAGCTATCCAACCCCCCTTCTAGCTTAAAATAGCCCTCATACGGGACCTAACAATTGGTATCAAAGCAGTAGTTTTTAACGTGTTTGTTGAGTGATTTACAGATCTACAGGCACAACAAAAAGTGATCCTACATGGCGTATCTAAATACCATTGGTTGTGGTGAAGGCATATCTAGCTCTCGCCCTCCTCTATTTGATGGCACTAACTTTGCAACATGGAAAACGAGATTTCGCATCTATGCTAGATCTCAAGGAGTCAAAGTTTGGATGGCCATAGAAGACGGAGTTGTTATTCCTACCGAAACTATCGACGGTGTCATTGTTGAAAAGAAGGTTAATGAATACACTCTCGCCAAAGAGAATATGATGAATATTGCCGCAAAGGCGGAAATGGTTCTTACAAGTGCACTTGCCAAAAAGGAGTATAAACGAGTAAAAAATTGCAAGTCGGCACAAGAAACGTGGAACAAATTAGTGGTTACCTATGAAGGAACCATTGATATAAAAGATTCTTGAATGGAGACTCTAATCCATGAATACGAGAACTTTAAACTCCAAGAAGGAGAAAATATCATCGATATGGAAACAAGATTTAGTCGTATTATCGATGAATTATCTCAACTCTGGAAGAAGTATTCCCGAAATGAAAAGAATCGACGAGTTCTTAAATCTTTACCTCCTAGCTGGAAAGTTAAAGTTACAACTATTAATGAAATGCATAATCTAAATTATTATGACATTGATAATTTATTCGAAAACCTTCGTGCATACGAAGAGGATAATATACCGGATATGGTCATTCCCAAAGTGGAAGACAAAAAGAAAAATATGGCACTAAAAGCTATATTAATCGATGAAAATGAAAACGACGAGGAGTTGAACGAAGAACTCTAAGATCTCGATGAAAGTGATATTGCTTTACTAACGAGACAACTATGTCGTGTGCTTCAAAGCAAAGCTCAAAGGTACGGAAAAGGCTTCCTAAAATCCAATAACCAAAAAAGAGTTTTCAACTCTAACGGAAGGCCAAATTACTCTCAAAATTATACTCCTAAGTACAAGAGTAATTTTCCGACAATGAGCTATAACAAAGGCAAAGGCACTCAAAATACTAATGCCTATAATAATGCCAATGCCAACAATAATCCTACTTACACTCCTCCAAAGCACAAGGAACAAACTTCGGAGGAAACTCAAGAAGTACGCTTCGAGTGTAAGCAACTGGGTCATTTTAAAAGAGGATGTCCTAAGCTTTCTAAAGGACAAATTCTCGTGGCCGAAAATGGTTGGGATTTAAGTGAAGATGAAGAAGCTCGGGAACCTAGTGAAGAAATTGTCAATCTACGCTTAATGGCTATCGGAGATGAAGCTACATCTACACAAGCCTCCACTTAAAATCAAGAGGTAAACGCTAATCTCAACTATATTTCAAATAAATTGCAATTAGATGAATCTAACTTGAATTTAGTTGATATAAGTAAGTATGATTTGATTGAGCTTGTAGTAGGTATTAACAACAAATAAAAAGATGTTGATAAAAGGCGTCATTCATTATGGTCCGAGAAAATGAAACTCGAAGAAATGCATCATACGCAAAATAAAGAGTTCACTCAAATGATGGATTTGAAAATCCAAAATGAAAATGAATCATGTTCTTGAGTGACCAAAATCATCTCTTGAAAGGTGAAGTCAATAAATTCAAGGACAATGCTCTTAATCTTGAAGCAGAGAATGTGGCTTTAGTACTTCAAGTTGAAGAGTTGGAAAATGAGAAGTTACAACTTAATGACAAGATTAGTAAACTTAATGTTGATCTGTTGAACTTAAAGATTCAAAACGAATCAATGGTTCGAAACAGTGTAACATCTCAATCTCATGTAAACAATCTTGAAAAAGAGAATGATCTATCACAAAACTTTGAATTAAAAAAAAAAAGAAATTACAAGAAGAAATTCAAAGAGTGAAAGAAGAAAATTTTAAGCTCATGTCTCAAGTTATGGATCAAGCAAGATTCTTTAACAACAAGATTGATGCCTTAGAAGGAGAAAAAGAAAATCTTGAAATGGTAGTTCAAAGATTTACTAAAGGCAATGAGATGTTAGACAAAATGGTACACTCAAAAGTATCCTATAACCATGAAGGGTTAGGATATGATAAGAACACTGCTCCTGTGCAAGTTGTTCAACCAAGAGTGCAACCTCCTAGGGCTCATCCTCAACCACAAACTCTAAAATGCACATATTTTAACAAAGATGAACATTCTATCTTTGATTGCAAATACAAGAGTGGTAAGATTAAGGGGAAGCATGTATGGGTTCGTAAAGGATCGAAACCATACAAGAAGGTTGAAAGACAAGCACCATTTAACAGAGTTGCTTACAATGGTCAAAGGCAAAAAAGGTTTCAACAACCTAGGGTGTTTCAAAATAGAAACACAATGTATCATAACAATGCAAATAGGTATGCATCTAGAAATCAATATGTCCCTAATCGGAATTTCTATCCTCAAAATGCTCCCTACTTTGCAAATGATAGATATAATGTGCATCGTGTTAATCCTAGATATTATGATCATGCTAGAACTACACATCATGCTAGACATTATGCACCTAGAAATCTATACATGCCTAACAATGATTACTCTATGCCAAGATTTTACAATGATAATGATTATGATGTACTAACCCCAGGACCCTCAAGACGAAAGGATACCTATAAATTTAATTGATTTATTTTGTAGGTTTGTCTTGCCGCGAAACAAGACATGTGGTACCTTGATAGTGGATGTTCAAGACACATGACCGGTAATAAGTCACTTTTGAGCAACATTAAAAAGGTCATCGCGGGAAGTGTTACATTTGGAGATAGTAGTAAAGGAATCATTATTGGAATAGGAGACATCGGGAATAGTCGATTCAAGATCTCAAACGTGCAACTAGTCTCGGGACTAAGGTACAATCTACTCTCGATTAGTCAACTTTGCGACAATGATTACAAGGTAATTTTCTATACCACTCATTGTTGTATTTTGGATAAAAATTGGAAACTACTTCTCACTTGTCCCCGAAACAAAAATGTCTACACATGTGACATGAGCAAACATGAGAATGTATGTCTAATCACTACAAACGATGACCCATGGCTTTGGCATCGAAGATTAGGACATGCTAATATGAAGTTGATTAAGAATATATCAACAACAGATCATGTACGAGGTATACCAAAGTTAAATTATCAAAAAGATCATACTTGCGAGGCTTGCGAAATTGGAAAACAAATTCGAGCCTCTCACAAAGCAAAGTTTATGATATTTACCTCTAGGCCTCTCGAGCTTTTACATATGGATCTTATTGGTCCGGTTCCAATACAAAGCCTCGGAGGGCTCATACACGTTAAAAATCGTTGATGATTATTCACGATACACGTGGACAGAATTTCTCAAAAATAAAAGTGATGCTTTTGAATCTTTCTTTTCCTTATGTAAAAAGATTCAAAATCAACAAAACAATACCATAGTCTATATACGGACTGATCATGGTAAAGAATTTGAGAATTCCAGTTTTACCAACTTTTGTGATGAAAATGATATTACACATAATTTTTCCGCTCCGTATACTCCACAATCAAACGGAGTTGTTGAAAGGAAAAATAGAACTTTACAAGAAATGTCTAGCAAAATTTTTAATGAATATCGTCGACCTAAATATTTTTGGACCAAAGCTATGTCTACCGCTTGCCATATTCTTAATCGGGTTTTGTTAAGGCCAATAAGCAAAAGACTCCATACGAGCTTTACTTTGGCAAAACACCGAAACTAAGCTATTTTCGAGTATTTGGAAGTCCTTCATATTAAACTCGAAAGATTACCTTACTAAATTTGATCCTAAGTCAAGTTAAGGTATATTTCTTGGATACTCTACAAATAGTAAAGCCTATCGAGTATTCAATCTCAAAACACTTGTGGTGGAAGAATGAATGAATGTAGTATTTGATGAAAGTAAAGCACCACTAAAGTACAAAGTTCTTGTTGAAAAAGACGATGTTGAACAAGATGATGTAGAAAATATAATTAAAAGTCATCCCTTGGAAAATGTTCTTGGAGACTTAAATAAAGGATTCAAACGCGGTCATAAGTACAAAACGTTGTGAACCATCTTAGTTTTCTATCTCAAATAGAACCTAACACCGCGAAAGAAGCCTTTCTAGACAAGGATTGGATCTCGGCTATGCAAGATGAATTATTACAATTCACTCGTAGAAAAGTTTGGGAACTTGTTCCAAAACCCGAAGATACTTCCATAATTGGAACTAAGTGGGTTTTTAGAAACAAGTTATATGAAAATGGAACAGTTGTTCGAAATAAAGAGAGATTAGTCGCTCAAGGCTATACCCAAATGGAAGGTATAGACTTCGATGAAACTTATGCACCCATAGCTCGAATTGAATCGGTTCGAATGTTGTTAGCTTACGCGTGTCATAAAGATTTTAGAGTATACCAAATGGATGTCAAATCGGCCTTCTTAAACGGGATATTAGAAGAAGAAGTTTATGTTAAATAACCTCCTGGTTTCGAAGATGCCACACATCCGGAGTATGTATATAAATTATACAAAGCTCTGTATGGTTTGAAACAAGCTCCAAGAGCTTGGTATGAAAGGTTAAGCAAGTTTCTACCGGAGAATAACTTCAAAATGGGAACTGCCGATAAAACCATATTTACGAGATAAGAAAAAGATGATATCTTACTCGTACAAATATATGTGGATGACATCATTCTTGGTTCAACCAATGATGCACTATGTAAAGAATTCTCTGATAATATGAGCAAAGAATTTGAAATGAGTATGATGGGAGAATTAAATTTCTTTCTAGGATTGCAAATTAGGCAATCTGATGAAGGCATCCATATCTCTTAATCCAAGTATTGTAAAGAGAAGTTAAAGAAATTCGAAATGGATAATGCCAAGCCCATATCTACTCCTATGTCTACTTCTGAGAAATTAACAGAAGATCCCAACGGGATTCCGGTAGACACTAAGAAATATCGTGGAATGATCGGTAGCTTGCTATACATAACTGCAAGTTGTCCCGATATACAATAAAGTGTTTGTAAGTGTGCTATATTTCAAGTAGCACCTAAAGAATCTCATCTATCCGCGGTAAAAAGGATTTGGAAATATCTAAAAGGAACCACTGACGTAGGTCTTTGGTATCCGAAAGGAGTACCATTTGAATTAGTATGTTTTTCTGATTCAGACTATACCGGGCATTTAGTCGACAGAAAAAGTACAAGTGGTACATGTTAGTTTCTGGGAGGATGCTTGATCTCTTGGATTTTCAAGAAACAAAATTCGGTATCTATCTCCACAACAGAAGCTGAATATATAGCGGCCGCAAAAGTGTTGTGCTCAAATATTATGGATGAAGCAAACACTAGTTGACTATAATATTAAATTTGATGTAATAACAAGAGTGCTATGGATCTTAGCAAAAACCCCATGTTACATTCAAGATCTTAGCATAGAGATGTGAGACATCATTTCTTGCGTGATCATGTCAATAAAAGCGATATAAAAATGACTCATATCGAAACTGAGTACAATCTCGCTGACATTTTCACAAAACCATTAAATTCCGAAAGATTCGCTAAACTCCGTTTGGATTTAGGAATGTTGGAATTTCCAAAATAATGGTTTATACAGTTATATAAATATTATCTATATTTATATATTTTGTGAAAATATTTATCATAATTATCTCACGAAAAAGAGATCTTCTTGATCGAATTCTAAGGGACTCTAAAACTCAGATTCATCGATAATGATAACATATAAAACTTTATCGATCGGGTTTTATTGAGATTCTTAGTATATTATCAATTAGGTAAAACTGTTCGAATAAATGTTTTTGAATTAATTTCAAAAGTATTTTTGAGACATTGTTATTGTGATATTTAAATTCACATACAAAGAATCAAAATATTAAAATATTTTCAAATATCTATTATTATATAAATATTTATTATATATGAATAATTATTTTACAAAATTATTTTCATAAAAATCTATATAATTTTTTATTTATTTTTTGGTCAATTGACCCATTCCAATCCGATCCAGTTAATCCTGTCCGTTCAATATTATTACTAATTTATCTCAGCCATCAAAAACCAAAAATATTTATGCTAAAAACATTTTTTTTGTGTGTGTTTCTCGGCTGCCCCATTCTCTCGTCGTTCTCTGTTCTTCTCCGACAAAAAACTTAAAATTCCGATCATTTCAGTACTATGTTTACTCTAATGAATCATTTTCTTCATCATTTACATCAATTCATTAGTTAATTGATGCAAATTAAGACTGGGTTGGTCAAATCAACATGGTTTCGATGTTATAAAGCAATACTCTCTCCATAGATTATTGACAACTAATCGAAATCAACATTTGTATATGTTCGTATACATATATTAAGTTTGATATATCTATGTTAATCTACATAAACCCAAATTGGTGTTGTTTAGACTTATTAACAGGGGATTGAAGATGCTATCGACGACCTCAAGTGAAAAAGCTATCCAGCTCATCTAAGTTTAAGTGTTTTCAGCAAAATGGAGTCGCACACTCATTCTCCGAGTCAACTCAGTCATTGATCGAGGTGACCAAGTAAATCCTGTGTTCATCATACCATGGGCTCGGGTATCTTTCTGTGAACTTCTAAAGTTATGTGATAAATGCCTCGATCTGATTAAATTGGTGACTGTCAATTGCAATGTCGTAAGAAAGTTAAAAAAATTAAGTGACATGACTTTCTAGCTAACCGTCACTTGAATTATGTGCTAAATTGTGTTTAAATCAGGTGAGTGTTTACATCATTTTTGAATTATGTACTCTAGTTACTTGATATATGTATCTGGCCTCATTCTTAATTGAATACACCAGTGGGAACATATAATTTGAATTTGAACTATTAGCATCGTTAAAATCTCTAGCTTGGTTGAAATTTATCTTGCCTGCTGATGTGTAGAAAGTGATGAATTCTTAACATGATTGATTGATGTATATGTCTGTCATATCTGCACATATTTGAGTCAAGAAAGCTGGAACCAACCTAAATATTAATACCATAAAATTTTGTGACTCTTTGAAACTTGAACTTAAATTGTCTTTATATGCAAGTGGTTCTGTTTTATTTTTTGTCCAAAAGTACTGACTAGAATCTGCACAATGTTGGTTTCATACTTGTCAAGGCGTAAAGACGAGGCTAGGCGACACTGTACCGCCTAACAACCTAGGCGGTTATGCTCTCGCCTAGGCGACATTAGGCGGATTATACGTTTACCTATATATATTGGTATATTTTATATATACAAACATTTATATACATTTATATGTTATAATAAAATAGAGTAACAATAATTATATTTCAAAAGTAAAATTCTTATAGAGTAAAGATTATGTCTGAACTCTTAAGCGTACAAATCAAGTAGCTACTTTAGGTAAATTAGATAAACTCATCAAGAACATGTTGATTTTGGTTTGCTGGCTGTCTCTGACTTGAACTTGGTATTTCACCATAATCATCTTCAATATCTTCGTCATCTTTATCATATGGAAGTATGTCATCGTGTGCTTCTTCCTCACTTTCAGAGTCATGCAACTGGAAAGTACAATTGGAATGAGCATGAGAAGAACTTGCACCATGACCGTGTCAATTATATGTTAAAATATCCCCTGACCTTGGGTTGGTATCGGTTTCTCTACCTTGATCATGATTTCTACTACGAAGATTACGCTCTGCACTTGCCAGACCAGCAGCTATAGCAACATGTTCCCACAAAAGATCTTTGATAAGTGGATTTCATATCCACTTGAAGCACTTCGTTTCGGCTTAAATTGATGTCTTGGACTCAAGTATGTTGTGTGTTTAATGTATTTTGTCTAGTTGTGCAGGTTTGTGAAATGTCGATTAGGGTTGGTCTTTTTCGTCGATGATGGAGTTGAATTTGAGCTTTGGAATGAAGGTAGAAGTCTTTCCCTAGGCTACCGTGACGGTTCATGAGTCAAAGGAATGAAGGACGGGAAGTGGCAAAAGAATCGGAATAGAAAACGGATGAGAAATGAGCAAATTGTGGAAAATTCGGATTTCCGGGTAGGTTGCGCAGTTTACACTGTTTTGGCCATATTTGGAGTTCTAGAAGTCCGTTATCAGCGATCTTACTGTCCACACGAAGCTTGGGAAATTTTCTTGAAGAATAAAGCAAAATAAAAATCTGGCCAGAATTGCTGAAAATTACAGTTTTGCCCTAATTTGAGTTGTAATCATATTTTAGGCAGTTCCTTGCACCTAAATCGAATTCTAATTGTATTGTTTGGTATTTTCTTGATGGGAAAGACTTCTAGGGCCTATATAAACACGTCGTATCATTGTAATTTATATATAACTTAGAATAAACACATAGGGAGAAGAGAGAGACTTGGAGAAGGATTCCCAGCGCTCGTGACAAGCAACGGAGATCTAGATCTACATCTTTTCATCCTTCTATTAGGCGTTATTTTGGATTACGGATTTGTTTTCCAAACCTCATTACTCTAGTTTTATTATTATTCAGATTTTGTTTATTATCATGGTTTCATCAGATCCTATGATGACGAGAGGTTCGATTATGAAATAATCGTTGTCATGGGATACTAACTGATTTATCTATGTAGTTTAGTAGTTTATTTGCTTTAAAGATTTGTGTATGATGACTTCTTGATATCCTTGTATGGTTATACTTAATGCTTTTAGATGCGTAGCTAACATCTAAATTGAATTGTTAATCTCTTGCGAAATGAGAGTAGATCTTGAGATTTAGAACTTGCCATGCTAGCATAGGATAGGTTGATGTTTTAACATCATGATTTGTAGCGTAAATAGAGATATTATGCTGCCCTATGTGATCAATATGGATAACTTGTTCTTCAACCGTTATGTTTTCAAATCTTATAGAGATATAGGGTCTAAGCATAATTGGTGGCTATTCATCTTCTATCTCTTTTGTGGATGTATAAGTAGTTTGGTATTCGTATACTGAGAAGTAGCCTATACTTGTTTCGTGTTGTCCGATCAGATATCATAACCATCACATGCATTGATTAAAGGCATCAACTCTAAGTGAAGTATTTAATGAAGTTAGGATCCCATGTTTATTCTCATATAAGTTATTCGATTTTAATTCTCATTAGTTAAGTAATTCTTAGTTTTGTTAATTTGCTTCTTAGTTAATTTAGATAATCAAAACCCAAATTTGTTAATTGTCTTAGCTGTGAATAAAAACCATACATTGTTGCATATGTGCATTAACTGAATTGAAACCTAAACCAGATCTCTGTGGGAACGAACTTGACTTATTCATATATTACTTGTGACCATGTACGCTTGCGTGATTTAGTCCAAACAAGTTTTTGGATGATAGAACTCTGTCCTACAATTGTGAATTAATAGATTCTTAGAGGGAATCAGGCTCGAATTCGTAGAGTGAATTATTCTCAAAATTATGTTTATTCATTCAATACCTAAACCGAAGATAATAGGGTTCCTTTTATAGGAAAGGATTACATAGTAGGATAGAAGTTTTCATATATTAGGAACTTATAATCAGCAACTTCTAAATAAACAAGACACTTAAATATAGTATACTTCTATTCTATAGATATAAAATAATAGAGAGGTATAGATCCTAACATCCGGCGCCCCATGAAAGGCAGCTTGTCCTCAAGCTATAAAATCTGGAAAACGAGCGCTAAACTGGTTAGCATCCTCCCAGGTTGCCTCTTTCACAGGATGACCTTTCCACTTAATAAGCCAACGAGTGATTGCTCTATTGCGGTGCTTGAATAAACCACGATCTAATAACTTTTCAGGCAGCCATTCCACAACCTGGTCAAAATCTGGTAAGCGAGAATCTGGTATAACTCTAGTGCCTAAGTGTTTTTTTAAAAGCGAAACATGAAACACTGGATGAATGCGACAATCAGGTGGCAACTCTAGTTTATAAGCAACTAAACCAACCTTCGCAAGAACACGGAAGGGCCCATGAAACCGAGGAGAAAGTTTAGAATAACTCTGGGAGGCAGCAGTGGCTTGCCTGTAAGGTTGTAACTGCAAGAAGACGAAATCATCTACATCAAAACTACGTTCAGTACGTTTACTATCAGCATAGTGCTTCATCCGGAACTAGGCATCAGCTAAGTTAGATTTAAGAATTTTCAAAACATGATCCCGATCTCGCAAAGCCAAATCCACAACATGTACACTAGTTGTTCCTGGAACATAAGCCAACACCGAAGGGGGAGGTCGACTGTATAAAGCTTGGAAAGGAGTCATTTTGATGGAAGAATGGTATGTGGTATTATACCACCATTCAGCCCATGGCAGCCACTTAGTCCAAGTGTGAGGCTGAGAACTAGCATAACAACTCAAATAACACTCCAAAGTGCGATTAGTAACTTCCGTTTGACCATAAGATTGTGGATGATATGCAGAACTATGACATAATTGAGTGCCCTGAAGTTGAAAAAATGCTTCCCAGAAAGTACTAAGGAAAACAGGATCTATATCACTAACAATGGAACGAGGTAGACCTTGAAGCTTGACAATATCTCGAATAAACACATCAACCACAGTAGCATAATAACAGACTTACGATTTGAAGACGGCAACCCCTCAATAAAATCCAGTGAAATGTCAAGCCAAACATCATCTGGAATGGGCAATGGATGAAGTAGACCAAGGGGAGAAACGGATTTCGCCTTATGACGTTGACAAACATCGTAATAGTTGATGAAATATTTTACGGTGCCTTTCATTCCTGGCCAATGAAAACTTTGCTGAAGACGCTTATAAGTTCGTAAAAAACCAGAGTGAACTCCAGTTGGAGAAGAATGAAAGTCATTTAGTAACCTAGAACACCAAGGCGAAGATGGAACCACGACAATACGACCTTTATAACGGAGAATGCCTTGTTCATAAGAATAATGATTTTTAGATTGTGCATTTTGCTGAAGAGCATCAATTATAGAACGCATGTCAGAATCCTCCTGACATTCACGGGATATCTCGTCAATGCCCGTAAAAGATGGAGAAGAAATGACATGCAAAGAACCTGAGTCATCATGAAATCGAGAAATGGCGTATGCAGCTCGATTAGAGGAACCAGAACGATAAATGATCTCATAATCATATCCCAAAAACTTCGATAGCCACTTTTGTTGATGAAAGGAAGAAAGACGTTGCTCCAAGAAATACTTAAGACTCCGATGATTGGTATATATTTTAAAATGGCGACCCAGCAGATAATGTCTCCATTTTTGAACAGCAGAAACAATCGCCAATCTTTGTCGTAGATACAAAGGCTCAAATTCTTCCCAGAAAGAGCTTTACTAAAGTAAGCAATTGGACACCCTACTTGCATAAGAACAGCACCGATACCCAACCCGGAAGCATCACTCTCAATACAGAAAGTAGATGTAAAATCAGGAAGAGCTAACACTGGAGTACTAGTAAGCGCAGACTTGAGGCGGGAGAAGGCCATAGTAGCTTCATCAGTCCAATGAAAAGAGTCTTTCTTCAATAATTGAGTTAATGGAGCACTGACTGTTCCGTAGTCTTTCACAAACTTTCGATAGTAACCAGCCAATCCTAAAAATCCACGAAGTCCTTTCAAAGAAGATGGGCAGGGCCAGTGCACCACACTATTAATCTTGTCAGTGTCCACCTTAACCCCATTAGAGGAGACAATATGACCCAGATAACTAACAGAAGACTGAGCAAACGAACATTTAGATTCCTTAACAAAAAGGGAATTAGCTTTCAAAACTGCAAAAACAATCCTGAGATGTTGAAGATGATCTTCTAAGGACCTGCTATATATTAAAATATCATCAAAAAAAACTAACACAAATTTACGGAGATATTCACGAAATAAATTGTTCATCAAACTCTGAAAAGTGGCCGGAGCATTGGACATGCCAAAAGGAAGAACTAAAAATTCGTAGTGGCCGTCATGTGTTCGGAAGGCTATTGGCTTTCGAACTAGTAACACCGGCGAAGAATAAGGACTAGAACTTGGACGGATAAGGCCTGTTGACTTTAACTCACTAACAACATAATCAATTTCAGTCTTTTGAAAGTGAGGATATCGATAAGGACGTACATTGATCGGAGAAGCATTTGGATCAAGAGTAATGCGATGATCATGTTCCCGTATGTTATTATTTTATATCTGTCTATTATTTTATATCTATAGAATAAAAGTATACTATATTTAAGTGTCATGTTTATTTAGAAGTTGCTGATTATAAGTTCCCAATATATGGAAACTTCTATCATACTATGTAATCCTTTCCTATAAAAGGTACCCTATTATCTTCGGTTGAGGTATTGAATGAATAAACCTAATTTTTAGAATAATTCACTCTACGAATTCGAGCCTGATTCCCTCTAAGAATCTACTAATTCACAATTGTAGGACAGAGTCGTATCTCTAGGATGAACAACTTCACCATCAGGATTACTAACCCATTCACCACTCCAATTAAAGTCTTCAAGTGCAATCGGATCAAACTTCTCCCCAAGCTCACGACGCTTTTGAAATCGTTCTGCAATCTTTTCATTGTACTGAATATATACAAGATCATTAAGCCTCTTATGTTCCAAGCGATTTCTTCTTTTAGTGCAAATCTATATAAATTTAAACAAATAGATTTTGTCTAAGCTGTAAATCGCAAACTGGTGCTATGGTAAATAAATTTAAATTAATGGAGGTTCAGTATCCTTACGAACTCAAAAGTGCTCCAGTTTCGCTCACAGCCCGAGGAAGAGCAACAGAGGCCAACAATGCGTTTTGCTATCATCGCAAGGTCAAGTGCACGACCCCCGAAAGCACTCCACCAGTCCACTGACATATACCACAAACCAGAAATTAATTGATAAACATACTAAACAGTAAGATTCAAGTTAATTATGTAATAATGTACAGAAGTAGTTACTTAAGAGGACTCTTCATTTTTCTTTGATCAATTGCCATTTGTCTTGCAAAGTTTTCTCTGGTATGCTCATAATTATCAGTTTGGTTACTCATTTCATTTCTTGTCTCAACATCAGGCACCATCTTTTCTAAGACATCATTGAAATCTTCTCTGAGCTTGAAAGCATTACGATAGTCTTTCTCTTGTATGTCAAAAAATCTTCCAAGATTTAAAAACAAACCAGCAGCATACAATTGAACCCCGATCTGCGTATCCCAACTTTTTTCAATAATATCAATAACAAATTTGCAAAGTGATGCTTTGTTCTCAAAAGATTCTCGGATAGTCTCTTTCGCAAGTTCCATTGCAGCAATAATATCCGGCATTGCTGGTTGTTCATCAGCATCGACTGCTCTCAAGGCAACTAGAAGTGGTTGTGATGCCCTAATGCAATTACCAACATTATTCCAGAATGAAGTTGAAATAATCAACTCATAAATTTGTTTTCCAGCCTCTGTTTTAGCCAAGTTCGACCTGGTCCAGTCTCCATCTATGAAAAGCTGCCTCAATGGGTCTTGAAATTTACATAAACATTGTAATGTGAGAAAAGCTGAGGCAAATCTAGTTGCTCCAGTTCTCACAAGTTCCATGCCTCTTGTTTTTGTAGTCATCGCATTATGAAGACGACCATGTCTATAAATAAAAGTTGTTACCCTTTTGACGTTCTTGATTGTAGCATCAAATACTTTGTAGCTGCCAATATCCTCCAACATTAAATCTATGCAATGAGCAGCGCAAGGAGTCCAGAACATAGTTGGAAATCTTTCAGTTGTTAGTAATATACATGCCTTCTTGTAGTTAGCACCATTATTCGTCACAATCTGAACCACATACTCCTTCCCGATCTCTTTAATTTTGCTTTGTAGTAAATTTGCCAACATCAAATGATCGTGGGACTCACTCGAAGCATCCATGGAACCCATGAAAAATGTTCCATCAGGGCTGTTTGCGAGAAAGTTAATCAAGTGCCTGCCTCTTCTATCCGTCCAACCATCCGACATGTGAGTACAACCATATTTTTTCCAAGCACTCTCATGTTTTATTCGTAACTGGTCAGTTTGTTTCTTCACCTTTTCAAGCAATGGAACTCTTAGTTCGTGATATGATGGAGGCTTTAAACCTGGTCCGTATTGGCCCACTGACTCAATCATGACTTCATAATGCCTTGAATTTGCGACATTAAACGGTATGCCACATGCATAAAAGAACTTTGCAATGTGTAAATACACTCTTACACTCTTTCTTTTTCTTGTGGAATCTTTCGAATGTTCACCAAAGTTGTTTGCTTTAAATCTTTGCGATGCCTCTCGTGAACTACTTCTTCCGGACTCTTCCTTAGTATGGACACAACTGTTTTTGTAGGCTTTGAAGGTGGAGCTTGGGGCTTTGTAAAATAATAAAGAGTTGATGCTCTCTTCCTTTTTGCAGAAGTCCCAGAACTTGGAACAAATACAGAGGCACCACTAGATTATGTATTTTGCCTTGATATCTCTTGAACATCACTATCATCTCCTTCATCACCCATATCATCTACTGTGATTGGTTTTTTTCTTTTCTTACTGATCAATGCTTCACGCATCTCTTTCATGATTTTAGGAGTTGTCTTGGGACACTTGCTAACATCGGCATAATTAGCTGCCAAGTGTTGCTTGAGTCTGTTGATTCCTTGTTTTACTTGTTTCCCGCAAAGTACATACTCAATACATTCTTTACGATCTGGATTAGGCCAAAACCCATACTTCCACCCGGGATCAGCTGAGTTTGCCTTACGTTCCGGACCAGTTTTCGGATCAATCACTTCGTTGCTCTTTCCAGATTCAGCCATTACATACACTACAAAAAAGCACAATTAAAAAGCACAATTACATGTTTGCAGTTGTTCAAACATATATACATACATATATATATATATATATATATATATGTATGTATATACAAGAGAAAAAAAGAAGAAGAACAGTTTTATCTATATACATATATATGTATGTATGTATGGATGAATCGAAGATTGAAGAACAAATAAGTACATACCTAAAAGATCGTTGTCGGATTGAAAGCTTGTGGATCGTTGTCGAGTTGTCGGATTGAAAGCTTGTGGATCGTTGTCGAGTCGTCGATGTTATAAATTAGGTTATGAGTTGTGACAACTGGTCGATGTTATATCTTTATAACTTAAAATGGGCTGGACATATGAAATAGGTTGGGCTGGACCATATAAAGTATGTGGGCTTGGGTCAAAAATAAAATAAAGAGGACTAGTCAAAATAAGACGAATTTGACGGATTTAGGCGAATTAGGCGTCCCCTAGCCGCCTAGTCACCCCTAGGCGTCGCCTACCCACTAAAAATCAAGACGGGTCGGACGCCTACCCGTTCGCCTAGGCGACGCCTTAACAGCTATGGTTGGTTTTTGTCTGCTTTTGTTTTAGAGTCAACTACATTTGTGCATTGGTCTTTGTCTTGGAAATGTGTTTATGTGCAGGTTGGCAAACTACTATTTTGGTTAGTTGTCTTTTTCGACTTTACTAGAATCAATTTATGTATCCCATACATATAACCTCGAAGTTTTGAATGCCTATCCTGGAACTTCACTGTTTAAAGGAGACTTTAGTGAGCATATGTGCTTGCTTGTCGTATCTGCTCAATTTTGTTT
The DNA here is from genome assembly GCA_036435485.1 of Saposhnikovia divaricata. Classification (NCBI taxonomy): domain Eukaryota; kingdom Viridiplantae; phylum Streptophyta; class Magnoliopsida; order Apiales; family Apiaceae; genus Saposhnikovia; species Saposhnikovia divaricata. The sequence continues at coordinate 125,919,327 of CM071594.1, read as the reverse complement.
TTCTGACACATGAAAATGTGTGCTTACTTGTCTTATACCAACTAGTCTAACACCTGGGTGCTTATACTCTATTTTACTCATATATGTTGCTATGCATAAGGTTTACTACTTTTGTTATCACCCATATTATGTTTTATGCCATGTACTCATGTAGTCTATTTTGAATCTGTATGAATTAGGAATAAAACTTATCTATCCTCGGGCACAAAGCGTAACTGCATAAGTTTATATATAGATGAAAAGCATGCTAAGGGTCTTTATTAGTTCCATTCTCTAGCTGCAAACCTCATGTTCATATGCCTACATGTTTCTGTACTTTCACTTTTCTTTCTGTGCTCTTCACTTAGAATGAAACTTTAGAAAACGTGATGTTAGAACTATCAATTGAGGTTCCTCTGCTGAAAAATGATAATTGTTATGTGCTGAGAAATGGTACAACATGTCTAGTTTGCTTGCTGCTTTTACTGATAAATCAATTTGAAAATTTGAACATGATCTATGCTCCTACATGATTCTCGTATATGCTTCTTGACAAGTCATATTTATATATGAATTAAGTGGTACAAGTTTTAACTGATCTTGATGCTATGTGTTACAATAGATTGCCTCTGTCATGTCCTCAAGTACATGTGTCTAACTATGAAGTAGTTGCTATCTGACTTTCATTGAGTAACTGTATTAAGGATTATGATACTTAGCCCCTGCGATGGATAATCATAAACAGACAGGTACATTAGAACTTAAATGGATCTTCACTTAATAAAAATGCTGATGGTTGATCTGCTTTGTGTGCTCTATGTGTTGGAAGCTACTGTCACTGTGCTTACATCTAATGGACTGATTTACTTTTTTTGTAACTGATTGTGATGTATATTACTGGTGTCGGAACCTTCTGATATGTTTACGTACTGTTTGTATGTTAGTTTCATGGTCTATAACTTAAACTCTTTACATTTCTGGTGGTTGACTTTAATGTTTGTATTTTGGCTTGCCTTGAATTCAATAATTGCTTGCACTTCTGCTGGTATGTAACTTAAGATAGCTCTATGAACTATGGAAATATACATGTTTATCAAGACATATGAACAGATACAAGAATAAGAATTTGCACTGTACTCGGTTCTTTCAAGTATCGAGCTTGCAGTTCTTTTGCTAAAACTGATCTCTGCACAAAGGTAAGCTCTGCAGAACTGGTATTACATAAATAAGAACTGTGAAATAGGTAATGATCTCATGGAAGAAGGAGTTGTTCTAAGCTATAATGACAGAGCACTGGAATCATTTGTTGCAATCTTGAGTCTGCAAATCTGTAAGTCTGGCTAAATTAAGTCCTTACTAAACAGGTAAATATCCGCACTTTGCTAAGTTCATTAACTAGATTCGGCATGAATGTTCAATCTAAATATATATCTTGTTAGAACACTGCTAAGTAGTGGTATTTAAGTTTTTATCCGACTTGCTCTAGCTGGTTAGGATAGTTAAAACATTAGTTATCATGATTGTTTAGATTGTATTACTTACACCTGATGTATCTAGCTCATATAAATTGACAACATGTATCGAGAAATTGAGTAGCAGTTGCCATGGTCATCTAGAATGTATTAGCACTAGCCAATGTAATTTGTTTCTTAGGATTGTACGACTTTGTAATTAACGTAACATTACTTGGTTATTAGAAATAAATACTAGGAGCTCCATCATGTGTGAATTGTATAACCTGGCCTTTGCCTGAATGCTTGTTATTTAACTGATTGCACATGTATAGAATTGTTATGATGAATAGCACATAAATTTCTAATTAACCTTATGTCTGTATGTATGATAAGACTACAGAACTGCAAAACTACATCATGTCGACTGCTAATAAGTGACATGTTATATGTTATACTACTGTCCAGAATTTTTTTGTCCAGTATAAGTTTTCGTAATTAGAAAAGCATGATATAAGTTTACAGTATTTCAGTGTACGAATTGCAATCTATGAAATTAAAAAGAGTTATGTTAACTTAAAGCTCTATACAAGCATGCTACTTAACTCAGCATTTGCGTGACATACTAAGTTATCAAAGGTGACCTCTTTTTAAGACCATTTTTCTTTTGCTTGCCATGCGATTATACTAACACATTTTAACAATTGACTAAATACTTACATCTGCGTGGCTTTGCTTATTTTGAATAAACAAACACATGTTTTCATGATACATACCTTCTTGCAAAAAGAGGAAGAGAATTGTTCTAATAAAAGGAAAGAAAAGAATATTTATTATTTGTTCAAAAGGGGAAGAGAGAAAATTTTTGGTATTATACCAAATAAAAGGGGAAGAGAAAATAGTGACACTATTTCGAAAATTTAAAATTTTGCTATATTATTTTTCTTTACACCATCTGACTATTGTTTTATTTTGCAGGAATCAATTAATGTCTTTAGAGAGGAATGTTAAGTAGTATTCCCCTTACTCATTACGTGCGAAAATATTTTTCAAATATCATGCATGCATACACTAAGGGGAAGCACACACTTTTAAATTTTTAAATTTTATGTTTGTTTGGTAAATACCAAAAAGGGAAAGATTGAAAGGATATATTCGATATAATATTTATTTTGGTATTTGTACGATTTAACATAAAATTTAATTACACGTAGAATCCTCTCCACTAGATCATTTATTTAATTGATTCGTTCAAAAGTCAAATGGTCAATTCTAGCAAAATTTATCATCCTATTTTAAATATAAGAGATATTCCAACTTACTGAAAAATCAAAATATCTTTTACGGAATATATCTCTACACCAAGGCAATAGGATCGAAAAAGAAATATCGAGGTTAGATATTTTTTAGATCGCCGTTGCGATATTAATAAGGCAACAAGCTCGAACAAAGAATATTCGAGACTTAACGTTCTTTAGAGAACTCGTGCTAAATTCAAAAACGATCAGTTTTTATTCAAAAAACATTCTATCTTCACACTCAAAATATTTTTATCATCCTAGAAAGTACTTTTTATTCCCAAGAATATTTTCTTCTCGACAGAAATATTTAAAGTAAATTTTCTCCCGCTTCTCAAAATATATTATATTTCGGAGAAAATTAGTTTATTCATTCAACAATATTTCCTACATTCTCAAAATATTTTATATATTAGGAAATATATTCTAAGTACTAATTCTAGTCAAAACATTGGTCAAAAGATTTATCCTTTTCGAAACAAGACCAATCGTATTTTATTCGGAACCGAAAGCTGATTTAATCATTTTATCCAAATAAAATACTTCTACTTGCTAGAATGACTTTAAACTTGAGATTGATCATTAAAATACTATTTTATACTCATAGTTAAAGTTTCGTAATTTTTCGAGAATTTTCGTCCGGGCACGAAAATCGAGACAGTCAACAGTTGACCACGTTTGACCAAGTCAACCTTGACCAAAATTGACCAAACTTTCCAGAATATTATTTTATAATATTTCTAAGTGCTCCATAATTTTAGAATTATTAATTTTAATATTCCCAACTCCCTTTATAAATAAACTCCCTCATCCACCCATTTTAAACACAAGCTAAGAGCCAAATACATGCTGGGATTTTTGAAGTAAACACTCTCCAAACACTTACATGTTCTATCTTCATCTACTTCATCTCAAAAACCTTCTCTTATATATATATATATATATATATATATATATATATATATATATATATATACATATCCAAGGTTTTTGTTCAACAAGCTTAGTTCCACCCAACCAAGCTTTGTTCACCCAAGCTAGCTCATCTACCACCACTTTCCGGCGAATTTTTTCGGCAACTTTTAAAAGTGGTAATTTTTAGCTTCGTCTTTGTGTTTATATTTGAGATTTATGCTTAACTTCTATACTTCATCTTAATCTCTATTCTTGGATCTATTTTAAAGATCCCAAAGTCTCTTTATAAAAGAGAAGGATTATTTTTGACATAGGTCAAAAGTTGAAACGATTAAGTATTCTTACGGGTTCCCAACTAGCATCTACAGTGCTCCGTGGGATATTCTTTAAAGGAATACTTCGTTCAACCTAAGCTTCTTTAAATACAAGTTTAGCCACTTATTTTATAGAACTTACGTTTTATTTTACGTGGCCATAAACTCTTTTCGTGCAACAAGTTTAAAGAAGATTATACTTTGACATTGACTTTAGTCAAAAGCAAGTATACATCTTAAAAGTCTTAAGCCTAATAGCTTAAAAAGACTTGCATATTTGACACACGTCAAAGTTGGTACGATTAATAATTTTTACAGATTCCCAACTAGCATCTACAGTGCTCCGTGGGACATTCTTTAAAGGAATACTTTGTATCACATAAACTTCGTGAAAGAAGTTAAAATCAGAAGATATAACTTAATATTCTTAATTGAACATTAACGTTCCCTTCTAATACCGCTTGTGCGTCAAGTCCACTCGTGTGACTTAACCCTTGCCGTTATTTACTATTTTCCGCACTACACATATAGCTAACGTGTAATAGCGTTCTTTCACGGTACTCGCACTTGCGAGTTGAATTTTTCATTCTCATCCTCACACTTGTGAGTTGATTAATATTTTAACGTGTATTAAGCTTCCTTCGTGGCTAGCACCGTAACACGCTAGTTTTGCACGATCTTAATATATATCTTGCTTAACCACATATTGCTTCGTAGATATTGTTTGTCTAACTTTTGTAGTGAGGTGAAGATTAAGTGAGGTGATTCTCGTTCTAAGACCCAAGTCCTAGACGTACTAACGGGGAGTTAGTAGTCTTCGCACTGTGAAGAAGAGGAAAGACCCTAGACCTTTCATCTAAGACCCAAGATCGACAGAAGCCAAGAATTAATAGTCTACTCCAAAGGTTCTACATCAACTTTGAAGAAGTAGCGGGGAGTTGCTGTTTAAGATAAGTTGTGTAGGTTTACAACGACTTTGAGGTGGTGACGGGTAGTTACGCACCAAGAGGAGTCTTGTATTTGTTTGTATTTATTTTGAGGTGGTAACGGGTAGTTACGCACCAAGACAAATATTTGTAAGGTTGTAAAGGCTTCTCCGCCTACTAAAGGAGAGAGTTTATTTTTAAGGGAAAATCTCGAGTCCGGAGAGGAGCTCGGGGACTGGAGTAGGGGTGAGCGAATACAATATGGCTTGCTCCATCGCGAACCAGGATAAAATCTCCTGCGTGGTATTTTGTTTCCTTGTCTTTTATTTCCGCACTTATAAACTTCTAACGACTTGGTAAAATATTTTAAAAAGGAAAAAATATTTTAAAATGCCATAATAATTTTTAAATTGGATATTAAGCTATTTAACCCACCTTCTAGCTTAAAATAGCACTCATACGGGACCTAAGAAACTCTATAGCAATCATCTTGTAGGGGGACTCCATGAATGGTTTCTCCTTGCTGGTCTGAAAGGAAAGCCGTACCATGTGCAACCGGGTTGTTCAAATTCAACGTATACAGAGTACACTTGATTATTGGCTACAAAAGTTAGTGGCATAATTAACATCATAAAGGTAAGGTGATGAATTAATATACATGCGCATTTAGAAATATAATGCATACCGATTGGGCAATTGTTGAGGTTTGATTTGACTGAGATGGCATTTGACCAGAGAGAGTGCTAGGCTGAGATAAATTAATCTTCTTCCTGGTTCCAGATCTAATCACCTTTTCCTACAAAAGTAGTAGCATAATTGCCAACATATTAAAGTTAAAGTTAATCTCAATATGAATGTGCATTTAGCAATATTGTAATACCTGTTGCACAATTGTTGGATCTTGCTGTGATTTAGTGGTATGCGGAGATAGATAAACTTTCCTCCTGGTGGTGATCACCTTTTGCACCATTATGGATGTGTCGGCAGTAGGAGTCACTTGCTTTTCCACAGATTTAACCTACAATTTAAGAAATTTGGACAAGAAATCAGCAATTACTTAGAAAAAATTAAAAATAAATTAAATTAGCCATTACTTACAGGTGTTAAAAACTCTTTCGATGCTGGGATGGTAACATTAATGCAGCTGTCCCTCGAAGTATTCCCACTTATCTATGTTCCCTACAGAATGTAACGTCAAATGGGAAAGTCAAGTGATAACAGAAGTTTTGTAAACTAAGTCTTGGAATATAGACACAAGATAACTAAATTCGAACACAAAAAACTCCAACAATTTACATAGTGCTTATATATTTATTGTACTCAGATTTGGATTTTGAATTCAGTTCAGTTAGTCCTTACATCTTGTTTTGTTGCTGAAAGCAGTCCTTGCGAATCCAATTGAGCCAAGACTTTATTCAGTTTATTGTATGTTGCCTCCATCTGCAACGACATGTTCTTCAGTTCTTCATCCTTCTTCTCATTTTCTCATTTCCAATTGAAGCTCTAGAATCTTGATTTTATCTTTTCCTATTGTCCTTTGCCGAGGACAATGCTAGTACGTACTGGGAGTGACTCCACAACCAACACCTCTCAAGTATGCACCCTGCTCCTTGCCAAAACCACTGTAAGGGCATCCTCATCCGGCCCAATCTTGATTCCTCCGTCCTTTATCTGTGCTTCAATATCCATCTGTAAAGAAAAAAGTGAAGAAAATTAGTAACATCGTCATGTTCTTCACTTTATGATCATAAACAGATTGTGATCGCGCTTTTTTCATAGTTTCGGAGACATCCTTCCAATAGACAAATGAATTATTTCAGGAAAATGCATTGGAAATATACGTAAATTCAAACGATGATCCGTATATTAAAGGATTATAACCTTGAACTTTTCCGTTTGCGTGTGGGCTACGAACCTGTCCCAATCAGCTTGCTCTACCAGTGTACGATACTGCCTAGGAACTTTTGCAAGTTTTGCTGGTTTATTCAGGTTAGGTCTTATGAATCCTGCATACATCTTTCTTCTGAAATTGCGAAGCAGCCCACCAAGCCGAGTCATTACAAACTTTCGATGACAAAGTTCTATATCAAAAAAATGCTGCAATATATAATGCATGGTGTAAATACACATAAAAGGCAAGCAGATAAGTTGAACAATAATGTTTCAAATTGAAAATGTACATATATTTAGAGTAATTAATGCGAAGTAGATGATTTACCCTTATTTGATCCCACATCTTAGCCTTCACTTGTTTTGGCACCTCCTTTCATGTTAAAAATCTTAATACCACATGCTCCCTGACCGTGTCTCCCAAAAAGCTTGTAAATTCTGATCTGTATTCCCCCGTTAACCTACCAAGTGAGTCAAATTCAACCTCATGTCTTTTTCCACCAGAGTTTGTAAACCTGGTACGCAGCTTTGGCAACCTAGTTAGCCCCCTCTTAGCTTTGACAGCATTCTTTTGTTGCTCCTGTTTGCATTCTTCTTCTGCGCTTTCTCCAACTTCTGTGCTTTCTCCTTCTTCTTCGCTACACTCTTCTGTTGAATATTGATCCTCAAATTCCTCATTGCTCCCACCTAAAACCAATATAAGAACCCTTAGCAATTACAAGATTGATATGTTCAATATACATACACATGAATAAATATGAGAAGTGAAAAATGAGTCTACCTAGGTATTCTTCTCAACGCAAACTGGTGCAGTAGCTGTGGACCAGGAATGGAAGACATGAATCTTGCAGACTATAGTCATGTTAGAAGCAATAGCCAACTCTTTTAAGTGACTGTCTCGAAGCAATAAACCATATCCATTATCCGGGGTCACCCCATCTTTCATGAAATAAAGCTTATCATCATCCGAAACTACATCCGCTACCAAATCCCTATCTTGTTTAACAGTCATGTTGTAGACTTCCATTCCTTCGAACACCTTTGACTTTAGACCAGTGTATTGCCACTTTACACATGTCATGAACTCACCCCCATAGTAAACAACTAACATGTACCTCTTTCCCATGGTACTCAAATTAGCTGTAGACAACAAGCACAACAATGTCAGAATATTAATACATCAACATTAAAGCGAAAGCCAAATATAACAATTGATGATAACAAATATAACAAAAACTATGCTTTCTCTCGATCTCTATCTCTCCGTTTCTCAAATATAACAAAAAATATTCAATCTCTCAAGCCATATATCAAATGTAACACAAATAACTCATATAACACAAATATAACTCGAATAACTCAAATAAGTTTATAAGTAATGTATACCCACACAGAGTTTATCATAGAAAAAGGATGGAAGTGTCTCAAATAGTAGTATTATTTATATAATTACAACTCAAATAGTCTCAATCTCTCAAATACAACTCAAACATATATCTCTCAAACATGCAATCTCTCAAACCATATATCTGAAATACAACTCACATAACTCATATAACACTAATAGTCTGTGGAAAGAATGGTTTATCTGCGATAAGCAACGAAATTTAAACGACGGTGGAAAAAGCCCTAATTTCACCCAAGAAGCTAAACCAGATTATGTCACCAGAATTCACCGATGGTGTAACCTAATTTCACCGATTGAAAGGTGTGGAGAGATTATGGTCCACAGAGAGGGAGAATTTGAAAGTGAATTTGGGGGTAAAGTGATGTTGAAAGTGAATTGGGGGGAAGTTTGAGTGATTTTGGGAAAGTTTATCCGCCTCTCTGTTTGTAGACAAATTGTAAATTATAAAATAAAATGTATTAAAATTAAGAATTATTTATATATCAATATATTGTATGATTTATATTAATATTTGTAATTTATTATTTTATTAAAATTAATTAAGATAAATGAATTAATTATTAAAATCAATAATTATTTCGATCGTCGAAAAAGCAGTTAAAAAAATATTTTCACTTTCGGGGACGAATCTATTAACATCCGTACGGTTGGATCGTCGAAAAATGCATTTAAAAAAAATATTTTTACTTTCGGGGACGAATCTCATTATAGGGAGTAGTACTTTGACCAGATGTTTGTAAAAACGTCGTACAAGATAAATTCCTGATTTTTCGATTATATTTCCCCAACATCACAATGCGTATCTATTAACATCCGTATGGTTGGATCGTTGAAAAATGCATTTAAAAAAAATATTTTCACTTTAGGGGTTGAATCTCGTTATAGGGAGTAGTACTTTGACCAGATCTTTGTAAAAACGTCGTATAAGATAAATTCCTGATTTTTTGATTATTTTCCCCAACATCACAATGCGTATCTATTAACATCCGTACGGTTGGATCGTAAAAAAATGCATTTAAAAAAATATTTTCACTTTCGGGGACGAATCTCGTTATAGGGAGTAGTACTTTGACCTGATATTTGTAAAACGTCGTACAAGATAAATTCCTGATTTTTCGATTATTTTTCCCCAACATCACAATGCGTATCTATTAACATCCGTATGGTTGGATCGTCGAAAATGCATTTAAAAAAAATGTTTTCACTTTCGGGGACGAATCTCGTTATAGGGAGTAGTACTTTGACCAGATCTTTGTAGAAACATCGTACAAGATAAATTCCTGATTTTCGATTATTTTTCTCCAATATCACAATGCGTATCTATTAACATCCGTACGGTTGGATCGTCGGAAAATGCAATTAAAAAAAATATTTTCACTTTCGGGGACGAATCTCGTTATAGGGAGTAGTACTTTGACCAGATCTTTGTAAAAACGTCGTACAAGATAAATTCCTAATTTTTTGATTATTTTTCACCAACATCACAATGCGTATCTATTAACATCCGTACGGTTGGATCGTCGAAAAATGCATATAAAATTTTTTTTTTCACTTTCGAGGACGAATCTCGTTATAGGGAGTAGTACTTTGACCGGATCTTTGTAAAAATGTCGTATAAGATAAATTCCTGATTTTTCGATTATTTTTCCCCAACATCACAATGTGTATCTATTAACATCCGTACGGTTGGATCATCGAAAAATGCAATTTAGAAAAATATTTTCACTTTCGGGGACGAATCTCGTTATAGGGAGTAGTACTTTGACCAGTTCTTTGTAAAAATGTTGTACAAGATAAATTTCTAATTTTTCGATTATTTTTTCCCAATATCATAATGCGTATCTATTAACATCCGTATGGTTGGATTGTCGAAAAATGCATTTAAAAAAAATATTTTCACTTTCGGGGACGAATCTCGTTATAGGGAGTAGTACTTTGACCATATCTTTGTAAAAACGTCGTACAAGATAAATTCCTGATTTTTTGATTATTTTTCCCCAACATCATAATGCATATCTATTAACATCCGTATGGTTGGATTGTCGAAAAATGCATTTAAAAAAAATATTTTCACTTTCGGGGACGAATCACGTTATAGGGAGTAGTACTTTGACCATATCTTTGTAAAAAAGTCGTACAAGATAAATTCCTGAATTTTTGATTATTTTTCCCCAACATCACAATGCATATCTATTAATATCAGTACGGTTGGATCGTCGAAAAATGCATTTAAAAAAAATATTTTCACTTTCGGGGACGAATCTTGTTATATGGTGTATTACTTTGACCATATCTTTGTAAAAACGTCGTAAAAGATAAATTCCTGATTTTTTTATTATTTTTCCCCAATATCACAATGCGTATCTATTAACATCCGTACGGTTGGATTGTCGAAAAATACATTTAAAAAAATATTTTCACTTTCGGGGACGAATCTCGTTATTGGGAGTAGTACTTTAACCAGTTCTTTGTAAAAATGTCGTAAAAGATAAAGTCCTGAATTTTTGATTATTTTACCCCAACATCACAATGCATATCTATTAACATCCGTACGGTTGGATCGTCGAAAAATGCATTTAAAAAAAATAATTTCACTTTCGGGGACGAATCTTGTTATATGGTGTATTACTTTGTCCATATCTTTGTAAAAACGTCGTACAAGATAAATTCCTGATTTTTTTATTATTTTTCCCCAACATCATAATGCATATCTATTAACATCCGTACATTTGGATCGTCGAAAAATGCGTTTAAAAAAAATATTTTCAGTTTCGGGGACGAATCTCGTTTTAGGGAATAGTACTTTGACCAGATCTTTGTAAAAATATCGTACAAGATAAATTCCTGATTTTTCGATTATTTTTCCCCAATATCACAATGCGTATCTATTAACATCCGTACGGTTGGATCGTCGAAAAATGCATTTAAAAAAAATATTTTCACTTTCGGAGACGAATCTCGTTATTGGGAGTAGTACTTTGACCAGTTCTTTGTAAAAATGTCGTACAAGATAAAGTCCTGATTTTTTCGATTATTTTTCCCCAATATCATAATGCGTATCTATTAACATCCGTATGGTTGGATCGTCGAAAAATGCATTTTAAAAAAATATTTTCACTTTCGGGGACAAATCTAGTTATAAGGTGTAGTACTTTGACCATATCTTTGTAAAAACGTCGTACAAGATAAATTCCTGATTTTTCGATTATTTTTCCCCAACATCACAATGTGTATCTATTAACATCCGTACGGTTGGATCGTCGAAAAATGCATTTAAAAAAAATATTTATACTTTCGGGGACGAATCTCGTTATAGGGAGTTGTACTTTGACTAGATCTTTGTAAAAACGTCGCACAAGATAAATTCTTGATTTTTCAATTATTTTTCCCCAACATCACAATGCGTATCTATTAGCATCTGTACGGTTGGATTGTCGAAAAATGCATTTAACAAAAATATTTTCAGTTTCGGGGATGAATCTCGTTATAGGGAATAGTACTTTGACCAGATCTTTGTAAAAATATCGTACAAGATAAATTCCTGATTTTTCGATTATTTTTCCCCAATATCACAATGCGTATCTATTAATATCCGTATGGTTGGATCGTTGAAAAATGCATTTAAAAAAAATATTTTCACTTTAGGGGTTGAATCTCGTTATAGGGAGTAGTACTTTGACCAGATCTTTGTAAAAACGTCGTATAAGATAAATTCCTGATTTTTTGATTATTTTCCCCAACATCACAATGCGTATCTATTAACATCCGTACGGCTGGATCGTAAAAAAATGTATTTAAAAAAATATTTTCACTTTCGGGGACGAATCTCGTTATAGGGAGTAGTACTTTGACCTGATCTTTGTAAAACGTCGTACAAGATAAATTCCTGATTTTTCGATTATATTTCCCCAACATCACAATGCGTATCTATTAACATCCGTATGGTTGGATCGTTGAAAAATGCATTTAAAAAAAATATTTTCACTTTAGGGGTTGAATCTCGTTATAGGGAGTAGTACTTTGACCAGATCTTTCTAAAAACGTCGTATAAGATAAATTCCTGATTTTTTGATTATTTTCCCCAACATCACAATGCGTATCTATTAACATCCGTACGGTTGGATCGTAAAAAAATGCATTTAAAAAAATATTTTCACTTTCGGGGACGAATCTCGTTATAGGGAGTAGTACTTTGACCTGATCTTTGTAAAACGTCGTACAAGATAAATTCCTGATTTTTCGATTATTTTTCCCCAACATCACAATGCGTATCTATTAACATCCGTATGGTTGGATCGTCGAAAATGCATTTAAAAAAAATATTTTCACTTTCGGGGACGCATCTCGTTATAGGGAGTAGTACTTTGACCAGATCTTTGTAGAAACATCGTACAAGATAAATTCCTGATTTTTTGATTATTTTCCCCAACATCACAATGCGTATCTATTAACATCCGTACGGTTGGATCGTAAAAAAATGCATTTAAAAAAATATTTTCACTTTCGGGGACGAATCTCGTTAGAGGGAGTAGTACTTTGACCAGTTCTTTGTAAAAACGTCGTACAAGATAAATTCCTGATTTTTTCGATTATTTTTCCCCAAAATCACAATGCGTATCTATTAACATCCGTACGGTTGGATCGTCGAAAAATGCATTTTAAAAAAATACTTTCACTTTCGGGTACGAATCTCGTTATAGGGAGTTGTACTTTGACCAGATCTTTGTAAAAACGTCGTACAAGATAAATTCTTGATTTTTTCGATTATTTTTCCCCAACATCACAATGCATATCTATTAACATCCGTACGGTTGGATCGTCGAAAAATGCATTTAAAAAAAATACTTTCACTTTCGGGTACGAATCTCGTTATAGGGAGTTGTACTTTGACCAGATCTTTGTAAAAATGTCGTACAAGATAAATTCCTGATTTTTCGATTATTTTTCCCCAATATTAGAATGCGTATCTATTAACATCTGTATGGTTGGATCGTTGAAAAATAAATTTAGGAAAAATAATTTCACTTTCGGGGACGAATCTCGTTATATAGAGTAGTACTTTGACCATATCTTTGTAAAAACGTCGTACAAGATAAATTCTTGATTTGTCGATTATTTTTCCCCAACATCACAAGGCGTATCTATTAACATCCGTGGGGTTGGATCGTTGAAAAATGCATTTAAAAAAAATATTTTCAGTTTAGGGGACAAATCTTGTTATAGGGAGTAGTACTTTGACCAGATCTTTGTAAAAATGTCGTAGAAGATAAATTCTTGATTTTTTGATTATTTTTCCCCAACATCACAATGCGTATCTATTAACATCCGTATGGTTGGATCGTCGAAAAATGCATTAAAAAAATAATTATTCTTTCGGGGATGAATCTCGTTATTGGGAGTTGTACTATGACCAGATCTTTGTAAAAACGTCGTACGAGATAAATTCCTGATTTTTTTAATTATTTTTCCCCAACATCACAATATGTATCTGTTAACATCCGTACGGTTGGATCGTCAAAAAATGCATTTAAAAAAAATATTTTCACTTTCGGGGACGAATCTCGTTATAGGGAGTAGTACTTTGACCAGATCTTTGTAAAAATATCGTACAAGATAAATTCCTGATTTTTCTATTATTTTTTCCTAATATCATAATGCGTATCTATTAACATCCGTACGGTTGGATCGTCAAAAAATGCATTTAAAAAAAATATTTTCACTTTCGGGGACGAATCTCGTTATAGGGATTAGTACTTAAACCAGATCATTGTAAAAACATCGTACAAGATAAATTCCTGATTTTTCGATTATTTTTCCCCAACATTACAATGCGTATCTATTAACATCCGTACGGTTGGATCGTCGAAAAATGCATTTAAAAAAAATATTTTCACTTTCGGGGACGAATCTTGTTATATGGTGTATTACTTTGACCATATCTTTGTAAAAACGTCGTACAAGATAAATTCCTGATTTTTTTATTATTTTTCCCCAACATCATAATGCATATCTATTAACATCCGTACATTTGGATCATCGAAAAATGCGTTTAAAAAAAATATTTTCAGTTTCGGGGATGAATCTCGTTATGGGGAATAGTACTTTGACCAGATCTTTGTAAAAATATCGTACAAGATAAATTCTTGATTTTTCGATTATTTTTTCCCCAATATCACAATGCGTATCTATTAACATCCGTACGGTTGGATCGTCGAAAAATGCATTTAAAAAAAATATTTTCACTTTCGGGGACGAATCTCGTTATTGGGAGTAGTACTTTGACCAGTTCTTTGTAAAAATGTCGTACAAGATAAAGTCTTGAATTTTTGATTAATTTTCCCCAACATCACAATGCATATCTATTAACATCCGTACGGTTGGATCGTCGAAAAATGCAGTTAAAAAAAATAGTTTCACTTTCGGGGACGAATCTTGTTATATGGTGTATTACTTTGACCATATCTTTGTAAAAACGTCGTACAAGATAAATTCCTGATTTTTTTATTATTTTTCCCCAACATCATAATGCATATCTATTAACATCCGTACATTTGGATCGTCGAAAAATGCGTTTAAAAAAAATATTTTCAGTTTCGGGGACGAATCTCGTTATAGGGAATAGTACTTTGACCAGATCTTTGTAAAAATATCGTACAAGATAAATTCCTGATTTTTCGATTATTTTTCCCCAATATCACAATGCGTATCTATTAACATCCGTACGTTTGGATCATCGAAAAATGCATTTAAAAAAAATATTTTCACTTTCGGGGACGAATCTCGTTATTGGGAGTAGTACTTTGACCAGTTCTTTGTAAAAATGTCGTACAAGATAAAGTCCTGATTTTTTCGATTATTTTTCCCCAATATCATAATGCGTATCTATTAACATCCGTATGGTTGAATCATTGAAAAATGCATTTTAAAAAAATATTTTAACTTTCGGGGACAAATCTAGTTATAAGGTGTAGTACTTTGACCATATCTTTGTAAAAACGTCGTACAAGATAAATTCCTGATTTTTTCGATTATTTTTCCCCAACATCACAATGTGTATCTATTAACATCCGTACGGTTGGATCGTCAAAAAATGCATTTAAAAAAAATATTTATACTTTCGGCGACAAATATCGTTATAGGGAGTTGTACTTTGACTAATCTTTGTAAAAACGTCGCACAAGATAAATTCTTGATTTTTCAATTATTTTTCCCTAACATCACAATGCGTATCTATTAGCATCTGTACGGTTGGATTGTCGAAAAATGCATTTAACAAAAATATTTTCACTTTTGGGGACGAATCTCGTTATAGGGAGTAGTACTTTGACCAGTTCTTTGTAAAAACGTCGTACAAGATAAATTCCTGATTTTTTCGATTATTTTTCCCCAACATCACAATGCATATCTATTAACATCCGTACGGTTGGATCGTCGAAAAATGCATTTAAAAAAAATATTTTCAGTTTCGGGGACGAATCTCGTTATAGGGAATAGTACTTTGACCAGATCTTTGTTAAAATGTCGTACAAGATAAATTCCTGATTTTTCTATTATTTTTCCCTAATATCATAATGTGTATCTGTTAACATCCGTATGGTTGGATCGTCAAAAAATGCATTTAAAAAAAATAATTTCACTTTCGGGGACGAATCTCGTTATATAGAGTAGTACTTTGACCATATCTTTGTAAAAACGTCGTACAAGATAAATTCCTGATTTGTCGATTATTTTTCCCCAACATCACAATGCGTATCTATTAACATCCGTACGGTTGGATCGTCGAAAAATGCATTTAAAAAAAATATTTTTACTTTCGGGGACGAATCTCGTTAAAGGGAGTAGTACTTTGACCAGTTCTTTGTAAAAATGTCGTACAAGATAAATTCCTGATTTTTCGATTATTTTTTTACAATATTATAATGCGTATCTATTAACATCCGTATGGTTGGATCGTCGAAAAATGCATTTAAAAAAAATATTTTCACTTTCAGGGACGAATCTTGTTATAGGGAGTAGTACTTTGACCATATCTTTGTAAAAACGTCGTACAAGATAAATTCCTGATTTTTTGATTATTTTTCCCCAACATCACAATGCATATCCATTAACATCCGTATGGTTGGATCGTCGAAAATTTCATTTAAAAAAAAATATTTTCACTTTCGGGGACGAATCTCGTTATAGGGAGTAGTACTTTGACCAGATCTTTGTAAAATTATCGTACAAGATAAATTCCTGATTTTTCTATTATTTTTCCCCAATATCATAATGTGTATCTATTAATATCCGTCTGGTTGGATCGTCAAAAAATGCATTTAAAAAAAATATTTTCACTTTCGGGGACGAATCTCGTTATAGGGAGTAGTACTTTGACCATATCTTTGTAAAAAAGTCGTACAAGATAAATTCCTGAATTTTTGATTATTTTTCCCCAACATCACAATGCATATCTATTAACATCAGTACAGTTGGATCGTCGAAAAATGCATTTAAAAAAAATATTTTCACTTTCGGGGACGAATCTTGTTATATGGTGTATTACTTTGACCATATCTTTGTAAAAACGTCGTACAAGATAAATTCCTGATTTTTTTATTATTTTTCCCCAACATCATAATGCATATCTATTAACATCCGTACATTTGGATCATCGAAAAATGCGTTTAAAAAAAATATTTTCAGTTTCGGGGATGAATCTCGTTATAGGGAATAGTACTTTGACCAGATCTTTGTAAAAATATCGTACAAGATAAATTCTTGATTTTTCGATTATTTTTCCCCAATATCACAATGCGTATCTATTAACATCCGTATGGTTGGATCGTCGAAAAAAGCATTTTAAAAAAATATTTTCACTTTCGGGGACAAATCTAGTTATAAGGTGTAGTACTTTGACCATATCTTTGTAAAAACGTCGTACAAGATAAATTCCTGATTTTTCGATTATTTTTCCCCAACATCACAATGTGTATCAATTAACATCCGTACGGTTGGATCGTCGAAAAATGCATTTAAAAAAAATATTTATACTTTCGGGGACGAATCTCGTTATAGGGAGTTGTACTTTGACTAATCTTTGTAAAAACGTCGCACAAGATAAATTCTTGATTTTTCAATTATTTTTCCCCAACATCACAATGCGTATCTATTAGCATCTGTACGGTTGGATTGTCGAAAAATGCATTTAACAAAAATATTTTCACTTTTGGGGACGAATCTCGTTATAGGGAGTAGTACTTTGACCAGTTCTTTGTAAAAACGTCATACAAGATAAATTCCTGATTTTTTCGATTATTTTTCCCCAACATCACAATGCATATCTATTAACATCCGTACGGTTGGATCGTCGAAAAATGCATTTAAAAAAAATATTTTCACTTTCGGGGACGAATCTCGTTATTGGGAGTAGTACTTTGACCAGTTCTTTGTAAAAATGTCGTACAAGATAAAGTCCTGATTTTTTCGATTATTTTTCCCCAATATCATAATGCGTATCTATTAACATCCGTATGTTGGATCGTCGAAAAATGCATTTTAAAAAAATATTTTCACTTTCGGGGACAAATCTAGTTATAAGGTGTAGTACTTTGACCATATCTTTGTAAAAACGTCGTACAAGATAAATTCCTAATTTTTCGATTATTTTTCCCCAACATCACAATGTGTATCTATTAACATCCGTACGGTTGGATCGTCGAAAAATGCATTTAAAAAAAATATTTATACTTTCGGGGACGAATCTCGTTATAGGGAGTTGTACTTTGACTAATCCTTGTAAAAACGTCGCACAAGATAAATTCTTGATTTTTCAATTATTTTTCCCCAACATCACAATGCGTATCTATTAGCATATGTACGGTTGGATTGTCGAAAAATGCATTTAACAAAAATATTTTCACTTTTGGGGACGAATCTCGTTATAGGGAGTAGTACTTTGACCAGTTCTTTGTAAAAACGTCGTACAAGATAAATTCCTGATTTTTTCGATTATTTTTCCTCAACATCACAATGCATATCTATTAACATCCGTACGGTTGGATCGTCGAAAAATGCATTTAAAAAAAATATTTTCAGTTTCGGGGACGAATCTCGTTATAAGGAATAGTACTTTGACCAGATCTTTGTAAAAATGTCGTACAAGATAAATTCCTGATTTTTCTAATATTTTTCCCTAATATCATAATGCGTATCTATTAACATCCGTATGGTTGGATCGTCAAAAAATGCATTTAAAAAAAATAATTTCACTTTCGGGGACGAATCTCGTTATATAGAGTAGTACTTTGACCATATCTTTGTAAAAACGTCGTACAAGATAAATTCCTGATTTGTCGATTATTTTTCCCCAACATCACAATGCGTATCTATTAACATCTGTACGGTTGGATCGTCGAAAAATGCATTAAAAAAAATATTTTTACTTTCGGGGACGAATCTCGATAAAGGGAGTAGTACTTTGACCAGTTCTTTGTAAAAATGTCGTACAAGATAAATTCCTGATTTTTTGATTATTTTTTTCCAATATTATAATGCGTATCTATTAACATCCGTATGGTTGGATCATCGAAAAATGCATTTAAAAAAAATATTTTCAGTTTCAGGGACGAATCTTGTTATAGGGAGTAGTACTTTGACCATATCTTTGTAAAAACGTCGTACAAGATAAATTCCTGATTTTTTGATTATTTTTCCCCAACATAACAATGTATATCCATTAACATCCGTATGGTTGGATCGTCGAAAATTTTATTTAAAAAAAATATTTTCACTTTCGGGGACGAATCTCGTTATAGGGAGTAGTACTTTGACCAGATCTTTGTAAAATTATCGTACAAGATAAATTCCTGATTTTTATATTATTTTTCCCCAATATCATAATGCGTATCTATTAACATCCGTGTGGTTGGATCGTCAAAAAATGCATTTAAAAAAAATATTTTCACTTTCGGGAACGAATCTCGTTATAGGGAGTAGTACTTTGACCATATCTTTGTAAAAAAGTCGTACAAGATAAATTCCTGAATTTTTTATTATTTTTCCCCAACATCACAATGCATATCTATTAACATCAGTACGGTTGGATCGTCGAAAAATGCATTTAAAAAAAATATTTTCACTTTCGGGGACGAATCTTGTTATATGGTGTATTACTTTGACCATATCTTTGTAAAAACGTCGTACAAGATAAATTCCTGATTTTTTTATTATTTTTCCCCAACATCATAATGCATATCTATTAACATCCGTACATTTGGATCATCGAAAAATGCGTTTAAAAAAATATTTTCAGTTTCGGGGATGAATCTCGTTATAGGGAATAGTACTTTGACCAGATCTTTGTAAAAATATCGTACAAGATAAATTCTTGATTTTTCGATTATTTTTCCCCAATATCACAATACGTATCTATTAACATCCGTACGGTTGGATCGTCGAAAAATGCATTTAAAAAAAATATTTTCACTTTCGGGGACGAATCTCGTTATTGGGAGTAGTACTTTGACTAGTTCTTTGTAAAAATGTCGTACAAGATAAAGTCCTGATTTTTTCGATTATTTTTCCCCAATATCATAATGCGTATCTATTAACATCCGTATGGTTGGATCGTCGAAAAATGCATTTTAAAAAAATATTTTCACTTTCGGGGACAAATCTAGTTATAAGGTGTAGTACTTTGACCATATCTTTGTAAAAACGTCGTACAAGATAAATTCCTGATTTTTCGATTATTTTTCCCCAACATCACAATGTGTATCTATTAACATCCGTACGGTTGGATCGACGAAAAATGCATTTAAAAAAAATATTTATACTTTCGGGGACGAATCTCGTTATAGGGAGTTGTACTTTGACTAATCTTTGTAAAAACGTCGCACAAGATAAATTCTTGATTTTTCAATTATTTTTCCCCAACATCACAATGCGTATCTATTAGCATCTGTACGGTTGGATTGTCGAAAAATGCATTTAACAAAAATATTTTCACTTTTGGGGACGAATCTCGTTATAGGGAGTAGTACTTTGACCAGTTCTTTGTAAAAACGTCGTACAAGATAAATTCCTGATTTTTTCGATTATTTTTCCCCAACATCACAGTGCATATCTATTAACATCCGTACGGTTGGATCGTCGAAAAATGCATTTAAAAAAAATATTTTCAGTTTCGGGGACGAATCTCGTTATAAGGAATAGTACTTTGACCAGATCGTTGTAAAAATGTCGTACAAGATAAATTCCTGATTTTTCTAATATTTTTCCCTAATATCATAATGCGTATCTATTAACATCCGTATGGTTGGATCGTCAAAAAATGCATTTAAAAAAAATAATTTCACTTTCGGGGACGAATCTCGTTATATAGAGTAGTACTTTGACCATATCTTTGTAAAAACGTCGTACAAGATAAATTCCTGATTTGTCGATTATTTTTCCCCAACATCACAATGCGTATCTATTAACATCCGTACGGTTGGATCGTCGAAAAATGCATTTAAAAAAAATATTTTTACTTTCGGGGACGAATCTCGATAAAGGGAGTAGTACTTTGACCAGTTCTTTGTAAAAATGTCGTACAAGATAAATTCCTGATTTTTCGATTATTTTTTTCCAATATTATAATGCGTATCTATTAACATCCGTATGGTTGGATCATCGAAAAATGCATTTAAAAAAAATATTTTCAGTTTCAGGGACGAATCTTGTTATAGGGAGTAGTACTTTGACCATATCTTTGTAAAAACGTCGTACAAGATAAATTCCTGATTTTTTGATTATTTTTCCCCAACATAACAATGTATATCCATTAACATCCGTATGGTTGGATCGTCGAAAATTTTATTTAAAAAAAATATTTTCACTTTCGGGGACGAATCTCGTTATAGGGAGTAGTACTTTGACCTGATCTTTGTAAAATTATCGTACAAGATAAATTCCTGATTTTTATATTATTTTTCCCCAATATCATAATGCGTATCTATTAACATCCGTGTGGTTGGATCGTCAAAAAATGCATTTAAAAAAAATATTTTCACTTTCGGGGACGAATCTCGTTATAGGGAGTAGTACTTTGACCATATCTTTGTAAAAAAGTCGTACAAGATAAATTCCTGAATTTTTGATTATTTTTCCCCAACATCACAATGCATATCTATTAACATCAGTACGGTTGGATCGTCGAAAAATGCATTTAAAAAAAATATTTTCACTTTCGGGGACGAATCTTGTTATATGGTGTATTACTTTGACCATATCTTTGTAAAAACGTCGTACAAGATAAATTCCTGATTTTTTTATTATTTTTCCCCAACATCATAATGCATATCTATTAACATCCGTACATTTGGATCATCGAAAAATGCGTTTAAAAAAATATTTTCAGTTTCGTTGATGAATCTCGTTATAGGGAATAGTACTTTGACCAGATCTTTGTAAAAATATCGTACAAGATAAATTCTTGATTTTTCGATTATTTTTCCCCAATATCACAATACGTATCTATTAACATCCGTACGGTTGGATCGTCGAAAAATGCATTTAAAAAAAATATTTTCACTTTCGGGGACGAATCTCGTTATTGGGAGTAGTACTTTGACTAGTTCTTTGTAAAAATGTCGTACAAGATAAAGTCCTGATTTTTTCGATTATTTTTCCCCAATATCATAATGCGTATCTATTAACATCCGTATGGTTGGATCGTCGAAAAATGCATTTTAAAAAAATATTTTCACTTTCGGGGACAAATCTAGTTATAAGGTGTAGTACTTTGACCATATCTTTGTAAAAACGTCGTACAAGATAAATTCCTGATTTTTCGATTATTTTTCCCCAACATCACAATGTGTATCTATTAACATCCGTACGGTTGGATCGACGAAAAATGCATTTAAAAAAATATTTATACTTTCGGGGACGAATCTCGTTATAGGGAGTTGTACTTTGACTAATCTTTGTAAAAACGTCGCACAAGATAAATTCTTGATTTTTCAATTATTTTTCCCCAACATCACAATGCGTATCTATTAGCATCTGTACGGTTGGATTGTCGAAAAATGCATTTAACAAAAATATTTTCACTTTTGGGGACGAATCTCGTTATAGGGAGTAGTACTTTGACCAGTTCTTTGTAAAAACGTCGTACAAGATAAATTCCTGATTTTTTCGATTATTTTTACCCAACATCACAATGCATATCTATTAACATCCGTACGGTTGGATCGTCGAAAAATGCATTTAAAAAAAATATTTTCAGTTTCGGGGACGAATCTCGTTATAAGGAATAGTACTTTGACCAGATCTTTGTAAAAATGTCGTACAAGATAAATTCCTGATTATTCTATTATTTTTACCTAATATCATAATGCGTATCTATTAACATCCGTATGGTTGGATCGTCAAAAAATGCATTTAAAAAAAATAATTTCACTTTCGGGGACGAATCTCGTTATATAGAGTAGTACTTTGACCATATCTTTGTAAAAACGTCGTACAAGATAAATTCCTGATTTGTCGATTATTTTTCCCCAACATCACAATGCGTATCTATTAACATCCGTACGGTTGGATCGTCGAAAAAAGCATTTAAAAAAAATATTTTTACTTTCGGGGACGAATCTCGTTAAAGGGAGTAGTACTTTGACCAGTTCTTTGTAAAAATGTCGTACAAGATAAATTCCTGATTTTTCGATTATTTTTTTCCAATATTATAATGCGTATCTATTAACATCCGTATGGTTGGATCGTCGAAAAATGCATTTAAAAAAAATATTTTCACTTTCAGGGACGAATCTTGTTATAGGGAGTAGTACTTTGACCATATCTTTGTAAAAACGTCGTACAAGATAAATTCCTGATTTTTTGATTATTTTTCCCCAACATCACAATGTATATCCATTAACATCCGTATGGTTGGATCGTCGAAAATTTTATTTAAAAAAAATATTTTCACTTTCGGGGACGAATCTCGTTATAGGGAGTAGTACTTTGACCAGATCTTTGTAAAATTATCGTACAAGATAAATTCCTGATTTTTCTATTATTTTCCCCAATATCATAATGCGTATCTGTTAACATCTGTGTGGTTGGATCGTCAAAAAATGCATTTAAAAAAAATATTTTCACTTTCGGGGACGAATCTCGTTATAGGGAGTAGTACTTTGACCACATCTTTGTAAAAAAGTCGTACAAGATAAATTCCTGAATTTTTGATTATTTTTCCCCAACATCACAATGCATATCTATTAACATCAGTACGGTTGGATCGTCGAAAAATGCATTTAAAAAAAATATTTTCACTTTCGGGGACGAATCTTGTTATATGGTGTATTACTTTGACCATATCTTTGTAAAAACGTCGTACAAGATAAATTCCTGATTTTTTTATTATTTTTCCCCAACATCATAATGCATATCTATTAACATCCGTACATTTGGATCATCGAAAAATGCGTTTAAAAAAATATTTTCAGTTTCGGGGATGAATCTCGTTATAGGGAATAGTACTTTGACCATATCTTTGTAAAAATATCGTACAAGATAAATTCCTGATTTTTCGATTATTTTTCCCCAATATCACAATGCGTATCTATTAACATCCGTACGGTTGGATCGTCGAAAAATGCATTTAAAAAAAATATTTTCACTTTCGGGGACGAATCTCGTTATTTGGAGTAGTACTTTGACCAGTTCTTTGTAAAAATGTCGTACAAGATAAAGTCCTGAATTTTTGATAATTTTTCCCCAACATCACAATGCATATCTATTAACATCCGTACGGTTGGATCGTCGAAAAATGCATTTAAAAAAAATATTTTCACTTTCGGGGACGAATCTTGTTATATGGTGTATTACTTTGACCATATCTTTGTAAAAACGTCGTACAAGATAAATTCCTGATTTTTTTATTATTTTTCCCCAACATCATAATGCATATCTATTAACATCCGTACATTTGGATCGTCGAAAAAAGCGTTTAAAAAAAATATTTTCAGTTTCGGGGACGTATCTCGTTACCGGGAATAGTACTTTGACCAGATCTTTGTAAAAATATCGTACAAGATAAATTCCTGATTTTTTGATTATTTTTCCCCAATATCACAATGCGTATCTATTAACATCCGTACGGTTGGATCGTCGAAAAATGCATTTAAAAAAAATATTTTCACTTTCGGGGACGAATCTCGTTATTGGGAGTAGTACTTTGACCAGTTCTTTGTAAAAATGTCGTACAAGATAAAGTCCTAATTTTTTCGATTATTTTTCCCCAATATCATAATGCGTATCTATTAACATCCGTATGGTTGGATCGTCGAAAAATGCATTTTAAAAAAATATTTTCACTTTCGGGGACAAATCTAGTTATAAGGTGTAGTACTTTGACCATATCTTTGTAAAAACGTCGTACAAGATAAATTCCTGATTTTTCGATTATTTTTCCCCAACATCACAATGTGTATCTATTAACATCCGTACGGTTGGATCGTCGAAAAATGCATTTAAAAAAAATATTTATACTTTCGGGGACGAATCTCGTTATAGGGAGTTGTACTTTGACTAGATCTTTGTAAAAACGTCGCACAAGATAAATTCTTGATTTTTCAATTATTTTTCCCCAACATCACAATGCGTATCTATTAGCATCTGTACGGTTGGATTGTCGAAAAATGCATTTAACAAAAATATTTTCACTTTTGGGGACGAATCTCGTTATAGGGAGTAGTACTTTGACCAGTTCTTTGTAAAAACGTCGTACAAGACAAATTCCTGATTTTTTCGATTATTTTTCCCCAACATCACAATGCATATCTATTAACATCCGTACGGTTGGATCGTCGAAAAATGCATTTAAAAAAAATATTTTCACTTTCGGGGACGAATCTTGTTATATGGTGTATTACTTTGACCATATCTTTGTAAAAACGTCGTACAAGATAAATTCCTGATTTTTTTATTATTTTTCCCCAACATCATAATGCATATCTATTAACATCCGTACATTTGGATCATCGAAAAATGCGTTCAAAAAAAATATTTTCAGTTTCGGGGATGAATCTCGTTATAGGGAATAGTACTTTGACCAGATCTTTGTAAAAATATCGTACAAGATAAATTCCTGATTTTTCGATTATTTTTCCCCAATATCACAATGCGTATCTATTAACATCCGTACGGTTGGATCGTCGAAAAATGCATTTAAAAAAAATATTTTCACTTTCGGGGACGAATCTCGTTATTGGGAGTAGTACTTTGACCAGTTCTTTGTAAAAATGTCGTACAAGATAAAGTCCTGAATTTTTGATAATTTTTTCTCAACATCACAATGCATATCTATTAACATCCGTACGGTTGGATCGTCGAAAAATGCATTTAAAAAAAATATTTTCACTTTCGGGGACGAATCTCGTTATAAGGAATAGTACTTTGACCAGATCTTTGTAAAAATGTCGTACAAGATAAATTCCTGATTATTCTATTATTTTTCCCTAATATCATAATGCGTATCTATTAACATCCGTATGGTTGGATCGTCAAAAAATGCATTTAAAAAAAATAATTTCACTTTCGGGGACGAATCTCGTTATATAGAGTAGTACTTTGACCATATCTTTGTAAAAACGTCGTACAAGATAAATTCCTGATTTGTCGATTATTTTTCCCCAACATCACAATGCGTATCTATTAACATCCGTACGGTTGGATCGTCGAAAAATGCATTTAAAAAAAATATTTTCACTTTCGGGGACGAATCTCGTTATTGAGAGTAGTACTTTGACCAGTTCTTTGTAAAAATGTCGTACAAGATAAAGTCCTGATTTTTTCGATTATTTTTCCCCAATATCAATATGCGTATCTATTAACATCCGTATGGTTGGATCGTCGAAAAATGCATTTTAAAAAAATATTTTCACTTTCGGGGACTAATCTAGTTATAAGGTGTAGTACTTTGACCATATCTTTGTAAAAACGTCGTACAAGATAAATTCCTGATTTTTCGATTATTTTTCCCCAACATCACAATGCATATCAATTAACATCCGTACATTTGGATCATCGAAAAATGCGTTTAAAAAAAATATTTTCAGTTTCGGGGATGAATCTCGTTATAGGGAATAGTACTTTGACCAGATCTTTGTAAAAATATCGTACAAGATATATTCCTGATTATTCTATTATTTTTCCCCAATATCACAATGCGTATCTATTAACATCCGTACGGTTGGATCGTCGAAAAATGCATTTAAAAAAAATATTTTCACTTTCGGGGACAAATCTCGTTATTGGGAGTAGTACTTTGACCAGTTCTTTGTAAAAATGTCGTACAAGATAAAGTCCTGAATTTTTGATAATTTTTCCCCAACATCACAATGCATATCTATTAACATCCGTACGGTTGGATCGTCGAAAAATGCATTTTAAAAAAATATTTTCACTTTCGGGGACGAATCTTGTTATATGGTGTATTACTTTGACCATATCTTTGTAAAAACGTCGTACAAGATAAATTCCTGATTTTTTTATTATTTTTCCCCAACATCATAATGCATATCTATTAACATCCGTACATTTGGATCGTCGAAAAATGCGTTTAAAAAAAATATTTTCAGTTTCGGGGACGAATCTCGTTACAGGGAATAGTACTTTGACCAGATCTTTGTAAAAATATCATACAAGATAAATTCCTGATTTTTTGATTATTTTTCCCCAATATCACAATGCGTATCTATTAACATCCGTACGGTTGGATCGTCGAAAAATGCATTTAAAAAAAATATTTTCACTTTCGGGGACGAATCTTGTTATTAGGAGTAGTACTTTGACCAGTTCTTTGTAAAAATGTCGTACAAGATAAAGTCCTGATTTTTTCGATTATTTTTCCCCAATATCATAATGCGTATCTATTAACATCCGTATGGTTGGATCGTCGAAAAATGCATTTTAAAAAAATATTTTCACTTTCGGGGACAAATCTAGTTATAAGGTGTAGTACTTTGACCATATCTTTGTAAAAACGTCGTACAAGATAAATTCCTGATTTTTCGATTATTTTTCCCCAACATTACAATGTGTATCTATTAACATCCGTACGGTTGGATCGTCGAAAAATGCATTTAAAAAAAAATATTTATACTTTCGGGGACGAATCTCGTTATAGGGAGTTGTACTTTGACTAGATCTTTGTAAAAACGTCGCACAAGATAAATTCTTGATTTTTCAATTATTTTTCCCCAACATCACAATGCGTATCTATTAGCATCTGTACGGTTGGATTGTCGAAAAATGCATTTAACAAAAATATTTTCACTTTTGGGAACGAATCTCGTTATAGGGAGTAGTACTTTGACCAGTTCTTTGTAAAAACGTCGTACAAGACAAATTCCTGATTTTTTCGATTATTTTTCCCCAACATCACAATGCATATCTATTAACATCCGTACGGTTGGATCGTCGAAAAATGCATTTAAAAAAAATATTTTCACTTTCGGGGACGAATCTTGTTATATGGTGTATTACTTTGACCATATCTTTGTAAAAACGTCGTACAAGATAAATTCCTGATTTTTTTATTATTTTTCCCCAACATCATAGTGCATATCTATTAACATCCGTACATTTGGATCATCGAAAAATGCGTTCAAAAAAAATATTTTCAGTTTCGGGGATGAATCTCGCTATAGGGAATAGTACTTTGACCAGATCTTCGTAAAAATATCGTACAAGATAAATTCCTGATTTTTCGATTATTTTTCCCCAATATCACAATGCGTATCTATTAACATCCGTACGGTTGGATCGTCGAAAAATGCATTTAAAAAAAATATTTTCACTTTCGGGGACGAATCTCGTTATTGGGAGTAGTACTTTGACCAGTTCTTTGTAAAAATGTCGTACAAGATAAAGTCCTGAATTTTTGATAATTTTTTCTCAACATCACAATGCATATCTATTAACATCCGTACGGTTGGATCGTCGAAAAATGCATTTAAAAAAAATATTTTCACTTTCGGGGACGAATCTCGTTATAAGGAATAGTACTTTGACCAGATCTTTGTAAAAATGTCGTACAAGATAAATTCCTGATTATTCTATTATTTTTCCCTAATATCATAATGCGTATCTATTAACATCCGTATGGTTGGATCGTCAAAAAATGCATTTAAAAAAAATAATTTCACTTTCGGGGACGAATCTCGTTATATAGAGTAGTACTTTGACCATATCTTTGTAAAAACGTCGTACAAGATAAATTCCTGATTTGTCGATTATTTTTCCCCAACATCACAATGCGTATCTATTAACATCCGTACGGTTGGATCGTCGAAAAATGCATTTAAAAAAAATATTTTCACTTTCGGGGACGAATCTCGTTATTGGGAGTAGTACTTTGACCAGTTCTTTGTAAAAATGTCGTACAAGATAAAGTCCTGATTTTTTCGATTATTTTTCCCCAATATCAATATGCGTATCTATTAACATCCGTATGGTTGGATCGTCGAAAAATGCATTTTAAAAAAATATTTTCACTTTCGGGGACAAATCTAGTTATAAGGTGTAGTACTTTGACCATATCTTTGTAAAAACGTCGTACAAGATAAATTCATGATTTTTCGATTATTTTTCCCCCAACATCAGAATGTGTATCTATTAACATCCGTACGGTTGGATCGTCGAAAAATGCATTTAAAAATAATATTTATACTTTCGGGGACGAATCTCGTTATAGGGAGTTGTACTTTGACTAGATCTTTGTAAAAACGTCGCACAAGATAAATTCTTGATTTTTCAATTATTTTTCCCCAACATCACAATGCGTATCTATTAGCATCTGTACGGTTGGATTGTCGAAAAATGCATTTAACAAAAATATTTTCACTTTTGGGGACGAATCTCGTTATAGGGAGTAGTACTTTGACCAGTTCTTTGTAAAAACGTCGTACAAGATAAATTCCTGATTTTTTCGATTATTTTTCCCCAACATTACAATGCATATCTATTAACATCCGTACGGTTGGATCGTCGAAAAATGCATTTAAAAAAAATATTTTCACTTTCGGGGACGAATCTTGTTATATGGTGTATTACTTTGACCATATCTTTGTAAAAACGTCGTACAAGATAAATTCCTGATTTTTTTATTATTTTTCCCCAACATCATAATGCATATCTATTAACATCCGTACATTTGGATCATCGAAAAATGCGTTTAAAAAAAATATTTTCAGTTTCGGGGATGAATCTCGTTATAGGGAATAGTACTTTGACCAGATCTTTGTAAAAATATCGTAAAAGATAAATTCCTGATTTTTTCGATTATTTTTCCCCAATATCACAATGCGTATCTATTAACATCCGTACGGTTGGATCGTCGAAAAATGCATTTAAAAAAAATATTTTCACTTTCGGGGACAAATCTCGTTATTGGGAGTAGTACTTTGACCAGTTCTTTGTAAAAATGTCGTACAAGATAAAGTCCTGAATTTTTGATAATTTTTCCCCAACATCACAATGCATATCTATTAACATCCGTACGGTTGGATCGTCGAAAAATGCATTTAAAAAAAATATTTTCACTTTCGGGGACGAATCTTGTTATATGGTGTATTACTTTGACCATATCTTTGTAAAAACGCCGTACAAGGTAAATTCCTGATTTTTTTATTATTTTTCCCCAACATCATAATGCATATCTATTAACATCCGTACATTTGGATCGTCGAAAAATGCGTTTAAAAAAAAATATTTTCAGTTTCGGGGACGAATCTCGTTACAGGGAATAGTACTTTGACCAGATCTTTGTAAAAATATCGTACAAGATAAATTCCTGATTTTTCGATTATTTTTCCCCAATATCACAATGCGTATCTATTAACATCCGTACGGTTGGATCATCGAAAAATGCATTTAAAAAAAATATTTTCACTTTCGGGGACGAATCTCGTTATTGGGAGTAGTACTTTGACCAGTTCTTTGTAAAAATGTCGTACAAGATAAAGTCCTGAATTTTTGATAATTTTTTCTCAACATTACAATGCATATCTATTAACATCCGTACGGTTGGATCGTCGAAAAATGCATTTAAAAAAAATATTTTCACTTTCGGGGACGAATCTCGTTATAAGGAATAGTACTTTGACCAGATCTTTGTAAAAATGTCGTACAAGATAAATTCCTGATTATTCTATTATTTTTCCCTAATATCATAATGCGTATCTATTAACATCCGTGTGGTTGGATCGTCAAAAAATGCATTTAAAAAAAATAATTTCACTTTCGGGGACGAATCTCGTTATATAGAGTAGTACTTTGACCATATCTTTGTAAAAACGTCGTACAAGATAAATTCCTGATTTGTCGATTATTTTTCCCCAACATCACAATGCGTATCTATTAACATCCGTACGGTTGGATCGTCGAAAAATGCATTTAAAAAAAATATTTTCACTTTCGGGGACGAATCTCGTTATTGGGAGTAGTACTTTGACCAGTTCTTTGTAAAAATGTCGTACAAGATAAAGTCCTGATTTTTTCGATTATTTTTGCCCAATATCAATATGCGTATCTATTAACATCCGTATGGTTGGATCGTCGAAAAATGCATTTTAAAAAAATATTTTCACTTTCGGGGACAAATCTAGTTATAAGGTGTAGTACTTTGACCATATCTTTGTAAAAACGTCGTACAAGATAAATTCCTGATTTTTCGATTATTTTTCCCCAACATCAGAATGTGTATCTATTAACATCCGTACGGTTGGATCGTCGAAAAATGCATTTAAAAATAATATTTATACTTTCGGGGACGAATCTCGTTATAGGGAGTTGTACTTTGACTAGATCTTTGTAAAAACGTCGCACAAGATAAATTCTTGATTTTTCAATTATTTTTCCCCAACATCACAATGCGTATCTATTAGCATCTGTACGGTTGGATTGTCGAAAAATGCATTTAACAAAAATATTTTCACTTTTGGGGACGAATCTCGTTATAGGGAGTAGTACTTTGACCGGTTCTTTGTAAAAACGTCGTACAAGATAAATTCCTGATTTTTTCGATTATTTTTCCCCAACATTACAATGCATATCTATTAACATCCGTACGGTTGGATCGTCGAAAAATGCATTTAAAAAAAATATTTTCACTTTCGGGGACGAATCTTGTTATATGGTGTATTACTTTGACCATATCTTTGTAAAAACGTCGTACAAGATAAATTCCTGATTTTTTTATTATTTTTCCCCAACATCATAATGCATATCTATTAACATCCGTACATTTGGATCATCGAAAAATGCGTTTAAAAAAAATATTTTCAGTTTCGGGGATGAATCTCGTTATAGGGAATAGTACTTTGACCAGATCTTTGTAAAAATATCGTAAAAGATAAATTCCTGATTTTTTCGATTATTTTTCCCCAATATCACAATGCGTATCTATTAACATCCGTACGGTTGGATCGTCGAAAAATGCATTTAAAAAAAATATTTTCACTTTCGGGGACAAATCTCGTTATTGGGAGT
Source organism: Saposhnikovia divaricata (assembly GCA_036435485.1). Lineage (NCBI taxonomy): Eukaryota > Viridiplantae > Streptophyta > Magnoliopsida > Apiales > Apiaceae > Saposhnikovia > Saposhnikovia divaricata. Next base: position 125,887,635 of record CM071594.1, on the reverse strand, counting down.
AGTACTTTGACCAGTTCTTTGTAAAAATGTCGTACAAGATAAAGTCCTGAATTTTTGATAATTTTTCCCCAACATCACAATGCATATCTATTAACATCCGTACGGTTGGATCGTCGAAAAATGCATTTAAAAATAATATTTTCACTTTCGGGGACGAATCTTGTTATATGGTGTATTACTTTGACCATATCTTTGTAAAAACGTCGTACAAGGTAAATTCCTGATTTTTTTATTATTTTTCCCCAACATCATAATGCATATCTATTAACATCCGTACATTTGGATCGTCGAAAAATGCGTTTAAAAAAAATATTTTCAGTTTCGGGGACGAATCTCGTTACAGGGAATAGTACTTTGACCAGATCTTTGTAAAAATATCGTACAAGATAAATTCCCGATTTTTTGATTATTTTTCCCCAATATCACAATGTGTATCTATTAACATCCGTACGGTTGGATCGTCGAAAAATGCATTTAAAAAAAATATTTTCACTTTCGGGGACGAATCTTGTTATTAGGAGTAGTACTTTGACCAGTTCTTTGTAAAAATGTCGTACAAGATAAAGTCCTGATTTTTTCGATTATTTTTCCCCAATATCATAATTCGTATCTATTAACATCCGTATGGTTGGATCGTCGAAAAATGCATTTTAAAAAAATATTTTCACTTTCGGGGACAAATCTAGTTATAAGGTGTTGTACTTTGACCATATCTTTGTAAAAACGTCGCACAAGATAAATTCTTGATTTTTCAATTATTTTTCCCCAACATCACAATGCGTATCTATTAGCATCTGTACGTTTGAATCGTCGAAAAATGCATTTAAAAAAAATATTTTCACTTTCGGGGACGAATCTCGTTATTGGGAGTAGTACTTTGACCAGTTCTTTGTAAAAATGTCGTACAAGATAAAGTCCTGAATTTTTGATAATTTTTCCCCAACATCACAATGCATATCTATTAACATCCGTACGGTTGGATCGTCGAAAAATGCATTTAAAAATAATATTTTCACTTTCGGGGACGAATCTTGTTATATGGTGTATTACTTTGACCATATCTTTGTAAAAACGTCGTACAAGGTAAATTCCTGATTTTTTTATTATTTTTCCCCAACATCATAATGCATATCTATTAACATCCGTACATTTGGATCGTCAAAAAATGCGTTTAAAAAAAATATTTTCAGTTTCGGGGACGAATCTCGTTACAGGGAATAGTACTTTGACCAGATCTTTGTAAAAATATCGTACAAGATAAATTCCTGATTTTTTGATTATTTTTCCCCAATATCACAATGTGTATCTATTAACATCCGTACGGTTGGATCGTCGAAAAATGCATTTAAAAAAAATATTTTCACTTTCGGGGACGAATCTTGTTATTAGGAGTAGTACTTTGACCAGTTCTTTGTAAAAATGTCGTACAAGATAAAGTCCTGATTTTTTCGATTATTTTTCCCCAATATCATAATTCGTATCTATTAACATCCGTATGGTTGGATCGTCGAAAAATGCATTTTAAAAAAATATTTTCACTTTCGGGGACAAATCTAGTTATAAGGTGTTGTACTTTGACCATATCTTTGTAAAAACGTCGCACAAGATAAATTCTTGATTTTTCAATTATTTTTCCCCAACATCACAATGCGTATCTATTAGCATCTGTACGTTTGGATCGTCGAAAAATGCATTTAAAAAAAATATTTTCACTTTCGGGGACGAATCTCGTTATTGGGAGTAGTACTTTGACCAGTTCTTTGTAAAAATGTCGTACAAGATAAAGTCCTGAATTTTTGATAATTTTTTCTCAACATCACAATGCATATCTATTAACATCCGTACGGTTGAATCGTCGAAAAATGCATTTAAAAAAAATATTTTCACTTTCGGGGACGAATCTTGTTATATGGTGTATTACTTTGACCATATCTTTGTAAAAACGTCGTACAAGATAAATACCTGATTTTTTTATTATTTTTCCCCAACATCATAATGCATATCTATTAACATCCGTACATTTGGATCGTCGAAAAATGTGTTTAAAAAAAATATTTTCAGTTTCGGGGACGAATCTCGTTACAGGGAATAGTACTTTGACCAGATCTTTGTAAAAATATCGTACAAGATAAATTCCTGATTTTTTGATTATTTTTCCCCAATATCACAATGCGTATCTATTAACATCCGTACGGTTGGATCGTCGAAAAATGCATTAAAAAAAATATTTTCACTTTCGGGGACGAATCTCGTTATTGGGAGTAGTACTTTGACCAGTTCTTTGTAAAAATGTCGTACAAGATAAAGTCCTGATTTTATCGATTATTTTTCCCCAATATCATAATGCGTATCTATTAACATCCGTATGGTTGGATCGTCGAAAAATGCATTTTAAAAAAATATTTTCACTTTCGGGGACAAATCTAGTTATAAGGTGTAGTACTTTGACCATATCTTTGTAAAAACGTCGTACAAGATAAATTCCTGATTTTTCGATTATTTTTCCCCAACATCACAATGTGTATCTATTAACATTCGTACGGTTGGATCGTCGAAAAATGCATTTAAAAAAAATATTTATACTTTCGGGGACGAATCTCGTTATAGGGAGTTGTACTTTGACTAGATCTTTGTAAAAACGTCGCACAAGATAAATTCTTGATTTTTTAATTATTTTTCCCCAACATCACAATGCGTATCTATTAGCATCTGTACGGTTGATTGTCGAAAAATGCATTTAACAAAAATATTTTCACTTTTGGGGACGAATCTCGTTATAGGGAGTAGTACTTTGACCAGTTCTTTGTAAAAACGTCGTACAAGATAAATTCCTGATTTTTTCGATTATTTTTCCCCAACATCACAATGCATATCTTTTAACATCCGTACGGTTGGATCGTCGAAAAATGCATTTAAAAAAAATACTTTCACTTTCGGGTACGAATCTCGTTATAGGGAGTTGTACTTTGACCAGATCTTTGTAAAAATGTCGTACAAGATAAATTCATGATTTTTCGATTATTTTTCCCCAATATTACAATGCGTATCTATTAAAATCTGAAATAAATTTAAAAAAAATAATTTCACTTTCGGGGACGAATCTCGTTATATAGAGTAGTACTTTGACCATATCTTTGTAAAAACGTCGTACAAGATAAATTCCTGATTTGTCGATTATTTTTCCCCAACATCACAAGGCGTATCTATTAACATCCGTGGGGTTGGATCGTTGAAAAATGCATTTAAAAAAAAATATTTTCACTTTAGGGGACAAATCTTGTTATAGGGAGTAGTACTTTGACCAGATCTTTGTAAAAATGTCGTTGAAGATAAATTCTTGATTTTTTGATTATTTTTCCCCAACATCACAATGCGTATCTATTAACATCCGTATGGTTGGATCGTCGAAAAATGCATTAAAAAAAATATTTTAAAGACAAGCTGGATAAAAAAATGTTTATTGTCTTGATGACACCTCCCAAGAATTATAGAGATATGTACGATGATGTCAATGAGGATTTCAGTACTGTAATTCTTCCTCACAATGATAATATATTACCACCTGTAGATCCACATGACTTGGGTAATGAATCTCGTGGTGATTACTTTAGACAGGACTGTAAGGGTATTATTATACGTAATGCTAACTGACTTCTGTAATTATTAACATTATGTTTGTCATTTTCCATGTTTTTTATGTAATGCTAAATTCTATTGTTCGGTTAAATTCTGTTGGTTAAATTCTATGCTCTGTTTTAATTCCTATTTTTTTCTCCAAGTGTGTGCAAAGAAAAAGGCCTGATCATGATGTCGTCTTCAAATTCCTACATCTCAAACCAATATCGAAGTGATCTCTGCTACTGTGGTCTTCCTGCTCGGATTAGAACATCAAACACACTTAACAACCCTGGAAGAAGATTTCGGGTGTGCCATAAATCAAATTCATTGGTAAGCTGATGTTTATCAGTTTCATCTGTTTAATTTAATAAACAGCTTTTAATTTTGATTCCCTTTTCAAGCCTTCTGGACCCAAATGTTCATTTTAGGAATGGATTGATCCTGAACCAGTTGTCATGAAGATCAAGATCCAGAAAGAAGTTGATGATGTGAAGACTGAGCTGCAAAACTGCATGTCAATAGTTGAAGATCTTCGAAAGGAGGTTCATGTCATACGTGGGAAGTTGTATAATGTTATCATTGTCTTGGTCATTGTCTTTGTTTTTTATTTGATGAAGAATTAATATGTAATGGTGAATTCTAATGTTGGCCGAAGGACATGGATTTGTTGAATTGTTCTAGTTTTAAGCTTCATTATCAAGTTTTAAGGTCATCTAGTATGTAACTTGGTTAAATAAAGTTTGTGTTTGTCATTTGTGGTTAATTTGATGTACCAGTACTTCATGTCCAATTGGTCAAATATTTTGCCACACACAAATGTAATAATGTGACAGATCAGTCGGAAATGAGGATCTTGAAAACAAAGGATACTCTGTTTCAAGAGGATACTCCTGAAAACAGAGTACTTTTTAGTCACACAATAATACAGTCACTAGTTTTTAGCTTCCTTAAGCGAACAAAGCTCTGACATATGCAGAAAACTATACTTTTTAGTCACATAAAACTGTAGTGACCATAGGTTATTTCCCATTTAGCCACATCACCGAAAATGACTGTGGCCGTTTTGTAACATTTAGACACAGCAAAGAAGCGTCGCTAGTTATTGTCACACTTCTATCTCTCAAGCATGACTATAATTTTGGAATTGGTCAAAGTCAATAAAAAACCATGCCATTTTTACATATTTGGTCACATATTTGGAACGTGGCTAAATATTGTCACCCATTTTTTAAAGTTGTGATTGAATCTTCCAAAAAATGTGTTTTCGGTCACTCGAAAAATAATTATGTGGCTAAAACTTGGGACGATGACCTTTAGCAACTCATTTTTTCCAAAGTGTCACAGCCCTTACTGTACAAAAGAGTGGCGAAAGCCCAAATTTGACGTAGTGATAATTAATATTGCATTAATTATGCTTAGCCCTATTTGAAAAGTCTACGCTTGAAACCCAATTATGAACATTGAAATGTGGGTGATGTTTGAAATGTGACCTGTATTGGGGACACCTAATACAGGAGGGACAACTCACGAACATGCACTAGTACAAAATTGACTTTTTACGTCGCACATTATACGTCGCACATATAAAAAGGAGACGTATATGATGATATTATACGTCGGTTGAGAAAAAGGCGACGTATATGATGATATTATACGTCGGTTGGAATAAAAGGCGACGTATATGATGATATTATACGTCGATTGAGAAAAAGACGACGTATATGATGATATTATACGTCGGTTTTTCTTTTGGCGACATATAAAATTCTATTTTATACGTCGGTTTTTTCTCAACCGTTGTATAAAGTATCAACTTATACGTCGGATTTGTATTGTGTGACATATAAATTATCAGTATTTACGCGCTATGTATATACTAGACGTATAAAACATTTAATTAACGAAAAATGTAATTTAAAACCCATTGTTCACCCCGCTGTTGCTTCAATGATCTCTCTCTAAATCTCTGTCGCTAGCTTACTCTCCCCAAACATTTTCAGCACGATTAAGATATCTCTCTCATCGACAAGATCTGTACTCTCTTCATCTCTCTCAATTTCGTTCACAATTCACTCCAATTAACCAGAAAAATGGTGAGTTCGACGGTGACGAGCGGCGTGTACATCCAAGTCATCGAAGATGTTATCAACAAGATTCACGATGAGTTTGTTCCGAACGGGGGCCCGACGACGCCATTCTTCTCGAGCTTCAAGGAGTAATGTTTTAAACCCTAGATTACTATTCGTTGTTTTAATTTTGTGTTTGAGTTTGTTAATTGAGTGATTGTGTTTGTTGTGAATTGAGTTTATTGTGTTTGAATTATGTGAAATTAGTTGATTAGGGTTAATTAGGGTTTGGTGGGGTTTTTTTTTCTGAATTTATGTGGATGAAGTTGTGGGTTTTATGGTAATTGAGTTTTGTTTTGTAGAATTTAGCTGTGGGAAGCCAAGATGATGCAAGCTGGTTCGATACTGGGGCCGAATGAGAGGTCTGCTGCTCCGAGGTTGGCACCGGGAGGTCGGATTACTCCGGTTCATGATCTTAATGTGCCTTATGAAGGGATTGAGGAGTATGAGACTCCTACTGCCGATATGAGACACCAATGCAGACTCCTATGCAAACACCGTAACCAGAGTCGGGTCAGACACCTTTACCTGGAACAGTTCAGACACTTGGAACAGCTGAGCTTTATAACATTCCAACTTGTGGTACTCCATTTAGTCCTGGGGAGTACCTTCTGAGAGTGGTGGTGGAGTTTCTGAGATGAAACCTGGAAGACAAAGCCAGTTATGGTAATGATTGTGTGATATTTGTGTAATGTCTTTATGTTAAATATTCTTTGGTGATTCTTCTATTTTATCAGTTCTCTTTGAAAAAGAATTGATATTAAGATTGTAAGTATATTTCAATATCCTGTTTGATGGGTGAAGAAACATCATTGCATTAATAGGATTCTTTGTACAAAGATATCAGAAAGTGACTGATATTTTATTCCTCTTGCAGCAACCACCTGCTCCCTGGTTAAACCAAAGGCCCCCACTTGATGTCAATGTTGGTAAGTAATTAGATATAACTGCATCTTATATAGACTTGTAATATATATGTCACAACACTGCTACATATCTTTTTTCAGCTTATGATGAAGGGCGTGAAGAGGTTGACAGGGGAGCTTCTCTTGAGCCAACTACACAGGTGATTATAATATGTCATTATAATGGAAAAGATTCTGTTAACTATCGAAGTAGATCCACCTTCTATGGAAAATAGAAAGTAATAATGTGCCTAGTGCCTACAGACCAAAATATTAGGTTCCTTAGTGTGAGGTGTATTTAATTGTACACAACTTTTTCCCTTTCTGCAATCTCTCTTACATATCTATTGCATTTTTTAAATATTTTACAATCATCGTGTATGAATAATTCCTCCCGTAAAAGACTTCGTCTCTGCAGCCCTCACACCAACATGTCAGTAACTTTGCAAGTTTTTACTTGGCCAGACTTGTCCCGTGCTACCTTTTGTCCAAAATAAAGAAATCTTTTCTTAAATTTTGAATGTAAGTGTACTTTGAAGGATGGCATTATGCACATTAACAACAAAGACATCTTGTTCAATAAGGTGTGCTTTTGTGTTTAGTTATATGTATATGTTAATTTATTAGCAGGGGAGTCATACTTTTTATCTTGCATTATAGGTGTCGTTCAACTTGAATCCTTGAATAAATGAATTTGTGGAAACTAATCCTCCCAGTAATATGTTGTTATTTCCTTAAATAAGAAAATGGTAACTTGAGTTAATTATTTGATATTTTGCAGCCTGATTCACAATGTATTATATGTAAAGGAAATGGGATTGTGGAAATTATGTGGTTTATCTCACCACAAAAAAGTCAATTGGAAATTTATATAAATGTAAAAAAATTCAGAACAAAATCAGAACTCACTGATCTTGACGACTTCTTAAACCAACAAATGTGTTCCATCCTTTCTGATTTTGGTTCAAAGGTCTTCTATTTCACTAGCATTTCCTCTAGGGTTTTGAGATTATCTATCCAATCACCTGTGTTGGTCCAAAAGAGACATAGTTTACTCATATAGAAAGCTAAAGTACTCAATAACATGTTTTCTTATTTGAGGCTGATATGTACACAACTGCTACCTTCAGTTCTAGCTTATACCTTGGACTTAGATTAAGGCTTGTTCTTGTGCTTTCCAGTAGAGCCAATTTATATTTGTAATTTTGCTCTATCAATTGATTTTTTTTTAATTCAGAGATCTCATTTTAAAGTTATGGTTTACGGCTGATGATCTACATCACTGAAGCTCACCATAATGCTTTCTTCTTTCCTTTTTTAGCCAAACAAAACTCGTCATAGTTATCAGGGTAGTCTGAAATGGCAGCTACAACTGTAAATTGAAATCGACAATGCTTCATTTCTTTTCTTTTCTTTCCTTTCTTTCTATCATCATTTTCCTGCAATCTAAGTGTTCTTTCTTGCAATGGAGATTTCTTTGCTTTTTTATATTTTATGTCATTTTATGTCATTACAAATCCCTGGCCTTGTTCGTGGACTGGATATTAGTATAAGTTCTTGTTGTGTTATTTATTTATTAATTTGTGTTATGTTTATCTATTTATTCTTAGCAGTTATATCTTAATTTCGGATTACTATTTTATGTTGTTGATCGTATCTTATTTTTCCAGTGATAATTATAGAGATGGTGGCAGGAGAGTATAAAAGGAGAGATGGATGGAGATTCTTTTGGATGAAGCATCAGTTTTCGTTGAACTTGTGTGGAAGAGTAGAGTTTTAAATTTTGTTATTACAATATCTCAATGTTACCTGTACAATATCTTGTGCATTTACCCGTTAGATTGAGAATTTGTGAACATTTTGAATTTTTTTTTTTCAATTGTATAACAGTAATTATGTTATTTAATCTATGTTTGTGTTCAAATTGAATTGAGAAAATTATTGTAGGTTTTTCATTGTACAAAATTTTGTTAAAGCATGTTATTTTGATTGTTTAACAGGTTTTTGGGTATGGGCACAGAGAAACAAAAAAAAAAAAATTTAAATTTTTGTGGACAATATACGTCGGTTCCCACATGGGCGATGTATAAAGCATAATCTATATACGTCGGCTTTTTTGACATTAGACGTTGCCCTTCTTAAATATTATACGTCGCCCTTCTTCAACTTTATACGTCGCCTTTTTAACCGACGTATATTGAACTTTATACGTCGCCTTTTTAACCGACGTAAAAGACTCGTGACTTTATACGTCTCCTCTCTATACGTCGCCATTTAACCGACGTATAAGACCTATTTAACCGACGTAAAAAGCCAGTTTTGTACTAGTGATGACCTGTGATTCGAACATGACCCATGATCCAAACGTGTCCCATCTTTCAAACACCTATTTCAATATGAAAACTGGTACCTTGTGGAAGGATCAAGAATCCTCTTCGTTAAGGTATCAAAATTTTATTGGGTGACTTGGGCACCAAGTCTCAAAACCCTATTCTAAATCTAAGGTTCCCAACACCTATATAAAGGCCTTATCCCTCATTCTCTAAAAATATTTTTGAGCAGAGCTCAATACATCGTCAACATTTTAAGCTTCATCCTCGAAGGACATAACCACTACGTCCTTGGTGTGACCATGCCGCCATAGCCCCGAGGGCGAACACCAAGAACTACGTTACTGGTTTGATTCTTGATAGCAACATCAAGGTACTGTCAATTGTCATGGAGTTTCGAGAAAAGCATCTCCCATGTGGAGATACAATAATAAGACCCTGAGAGTACCTTAGATGCGACCTTTGAGACACTAGCCATGCGATACAAACCCATGATAGCACATGCGGCTCTTGAGAGCCAAGCCATGTTGAGTGATCCATTCATGTGTTCCCTATTACATGAGGGTATGGCTATGAGCCTTCTTGAATAAATGTATGCGGCCATTAAGGGCTCATTGACACTCGAAGCAGTCCTCACCATACATGTGACGCCTTATGGCTTTAAGGCCTAATCATGTGACCCCTGAGGGCCACTATGTATGCGATCCCTAGAGGTCTGGTCTTGCATCTTCTTCCCTTGATTTCTTGAGATGCAGTAATACATCTTCTTTCTTGATTTCTTGAGATTCTGTAGATATGTTGATGTCATGAAATCCCATATACATATTTTTCATTGGCCGAAAAGGAAATTCCTGAGTATTAATCGAATATATCACAACTAGAAGGGATCACGACTTGAAGATATCCATCTTCAAGCCATAGTATGAGATAGAAACGAGGTCATTCCTAAATTAGGAGCCTCGTGTCTTGTTGATCAATTTTCTACATTTGTGTCCATTAGTAAGGATGGATCATTGATGTAATTCAATATTGGACTTTTTTAATATCCATGTCGAGATTCGAACATAACATATAGTAATTATATTTATATTATAGCAAGTCCAGCAATGTCCTATTTGGTGCCTTATAAATATAATAAAATATAGTGTCCTAGTGATTTAAGTCATGATTTTTGTGTATTAATTCCAACAATATGCCTTATACTTGTGCCTTATAAATTAAAATAATAATATATTTGAATTAGAATTGGAGGGAATGGAAAAAAGAGAGGAGAGAGAAGTGTAGAAAAGGAGGGAAGTTAATTTTTTATTGTTAAAAATAATTTAGGACAAGTATAGATGTGCCTTAAAAGTAGGGCATGAGATGGATGTCCTAGTGTTTTTAAGGCACCACTAGGACATTGTTGGAGCACAAAAAGTGACTAAATGTCCTAAATATTGATTTAGGACAATATTTAGGACATTGTTGGACTTGCTCTTAGGCATCTAATTTGAACTTTGCCTAATGTTATATATGTTTTTTAGTTTAAAAATTGATGTTATATATGTTGTTTACGTTAGACAGGATATCAAATGTGTTTTTGATTCCACATATATTATGATCAAACTCCTATACTTAGAAAAATATGACTTAAAATATTGACTGTCAAATAAGGATACTTTATTTTAGTCACCGAATCTGCTAACTTTCAAAAATAAATGGGGTGTTTGGAAGTTAGAGGTTTGGGGTGAAATTAGAGGTTTGGGGTAGATTAGAGGTGTGACCAAATGAAACCACTAATGTGAGTGTTTGGTTGTTTGAGGTTTGAGTTAGAGGTTTGGGATCAAAAAGCTAATTTTGAAAAAGCTCATTTTAGGAGCTTTTTCAATTAGAGATTTGCTATGTGTCACAAAAAGATACTCAAAAAATTATTTACCAAACAGTTTTATTCAAACAAGCTAATTTAAATCCTCTAGTCAAAACAGTTAATTCAATCCACTAGTCAAAATATCTAATTTAATCCGCTACAGCTAACCGCTATTAACTAATTGTCAAACAGGGCCAAATAGTACAAGTACACTTTTTCAAAATATAAGTCCCCTGTATTTGGATCCCATTTCCAAAAGATTAATGCTAGTTGCACATAATTGGCAACATAATTTTTTCACAGAATGAGTTGGATTACACTAATGTAAATTTTTATTGGTTGATGTTAATGTAAATGCAGGGGTCACTGAGTTATAACCAATCAAATTGAGACACCTATGATTTTTCGTGAAACTTTTTATGAAATTTTATGTAATTCTAGCATTTTCCTTTTCCAGAAATCTTTTCCAAAACTCAACATATATTTCAGGTCATCGAAGTTTATGAGTCTTATTTTGACTAATTTGTGATTAGAATGAATTATTTTAGTAAATAATTAACAAAAATACAAAAATACATTCTTTTGCTAATTTAAAAACAAAAATGCAATTTAATATCAATTAATTATATTTTCAAAAAATATAAGTTACAATTTTTTAGATTATATTACATGTATAATAGCTATCAAAATATGGTCAATTTAACACAAATTAGTTAAAAGGACATATAATACTTACCAACAAATTTACAAAGATTTTTTGAAATCTTGAATATATCTGTTATTAATTGGGATTTTCCAAGATTTTTAATATGTAATCTCCAAAAGATTTACCAAGATATCTACTCGTCTTATATATATTACTGCATATTTTTGGAGGTTCTATACATTGTATAATTAGCAAAAACTTTATATTAATTTCAAAGCTTAATAAAATGGAGATCTCTAAAGTATCTGTAGCCATTGTTTTTGCCCTTTGGTTCCTCATGATTCACTCCTCTCTCGCTCAAACCTCACCACAAGACTTCGTTGATGCCCACAATGATGTTCGTTCATCCGAAGGTGTAGGACCAATCGCATGGGACGAAACTGTGGCCAACTACGCTCAGAACTATGCCGATAAGATTGGCCCAACGTGTCTCATGCAACATTCGGGCGGACCATACGGTGAGAATTTATTTCAAGGTGGTGGTGATGCAACGGCCAAACAAATTGTAGATTATTGGGCCAGCGAGAAGAAGGATTGGAACAATAAAACCAAGACGTGTGCGCCAGGGGCGTCGTGCGGGCACTACCTTCAAGTGGTTAATCCCAACTCGGTCCAGCTTGGGTGTGCTAGGGTTAAGTGTCAAAATGATGATTGGTACTGGATTGTAACGTGTAATTATAATCCGTACTGATTGAAATACAAAGTTAAATTTGTAAACCAGAGAAGAGTACTCACTATTATATGTGTATGCTGCATAGAGTCTTTTGTATTTATGCTGCAGCCATTAATATAAATTCGTGCTTTTCTGGATTAATGTCTCTTTCAGATCCTAGTATTTCTTAATTTGACTATTTAAAAAAGAAAATTAGGTGGTTGCACTACAAGAAAATCGTTTTAAACCGACCGTCAAAATGGTCGGTTATAAAAGGAATCGGTCGGTTTAACGACTAAAACCGACCAAAAACGCTGGTCGGTTTAAACCTGGTTGGTTATGTCATTTGGTCGGGTTTAACACACATAACCGACCAATAATTTGGTCGGTTATATGTGTTTACAAATTCTATAATGTGGGGTCCGAATTGGACATGTGGCACCACGTGTCACCACGTGGCGACAGCTGGTGACAGACGTCATCAACACATAACCGACCGACAGCGGTCGGTTATGACTTAAAAAATAGAAAAATACATTTTGACTGGCACACATAACCGACCACAGTCAAACGTGCACAATCGGTCGGTTTCATGCCAGTAGCTGTGATAATTTATATAACCGACCACCATAATATAACCGACCACTTAAACCGACCACCAAACCATTCAACTTCATAATAACATAATTAAACATACAAACATAAAAACCAATTTCATAAGCTCGATCATTCCAACAAATATAAAAACCACGTTCATACAAACATTCCAAGTTTTCTGGTCATTCCAACTAATTACAAACAACTTAGAAAAAAACAAGTCATAAAAACCGATCACACTTAAAAACCTAATGATCCGACAAAGAAACATCGGATGATTGATGACTATCTTTTTCACCCTCTTCCCCACCATCATCACCAGCGCCATCACCATCATCTTCACCACCATCTTCACCGCCACCCATATCCTCATCCTCGGAAGTATAGTCCTTTTCATCTTCCAATGCAAGCCGATCCTTTGCCTATGTACACATATAACCAACTAATTAAAAAGTAAGAAATATAAATATTTAAGGACAATTTAGAAACAGCACGATCCTTCCAAAATGTCTCGGACCAATACGGGGGCCATCATACACACGATCATTGAAACCATTATGATCATCACTAGTCAACCGAGCACCTAAAATTAAAAAAAAAAATTAGTACACAAACAAATCGAACATAAACGTGGAAAGAAAATCGAACATAAGTACACAAACATAAATATCTTATTATTTTAACTATAAGTACACAAACATAAGCAAATTGAACATATAAGTACACAATGCATATTTAACTCTAAATTCAAATACAATTTCGTATACAAAATCGAAGCAATTACAAATACATGACCTTCAATTCAAATACAAGTCAATATCGTATACAATTAATTATAAGCACTTAGGGGAAAATCGATATTGGCCTTAAATTGAACAAAATATAAGTTCATGTGTCTATCATTATATGACATAAATCGATGCTTAATTAAACCCATTAATCAAACCTATAAATCGAACCCATAAACCCAAAAATCCAATTTCAAATAAACAAATATATATAAACATGAAAATATAAACAAATGGGAGAAGATATATGCATGAATTTCAAATGGGAGCAAATTAAACTATGAAAATATAAACAATAAACAAAAAACACATAATTAAAAGCAAACAATACAAACAAGAGAATAAAATAGACCTATTAAAGGCACAAAATGGAAGATAACAATACTTTGAAGAAGAGGAAGAGTTACAAGAAGCTTACATCAACACAAAATGGAGAAGAGGAAGTTTGGGTCCGAATTGAACGGAACGATTTTAGTTGGGAGCGGATTGAGTTTGCACGGGTAAGCGCCATTTTTACTTGAACGAACTGAGTTTGAATGGATTTTAGTTTGTATTGAGAGGAAGAGATGAAGAGAGGAAGAGAGAGATATGAGAGAGTAAGAGTAATGAGAGATAAAATGAAAATGGGAGGGGGTTTCTTTTTTATTTACACTCAGACTATAACCGACCGATCATAACCGACCGAATGATCGGTCGATTATGTCATTGGTTAGTGTGACTCGAAAATTTGGTCAAGGGTGGGATTTTTGACTTTTCACGAAAATTTTCCCACCCAAAAAAATCGGTCGGTTATACGTCAATTAGGTCGGTTTTAACGTGAAAAGAAAAGAAATAGAATAAATATAGGGGAAAAAATAGAATAAAAATTGTAAAAAATATTATATTTAATTTAAATTTTATACAATTCCAACTATTCATGCTAATTATTTTTGTGATTATTATTACCTAATATTCTAATAATTTGAATTTTCCCTCATTTTTAATTTAGTTTGTAAAAAAAATAAAAATAGAAAAAATGTCAATCTTTCGATAAAAGATTAGCATTGTGACGCCCCCAAAATTCACCACCTGTGGACTTGGGTCGCCACTTACCGTCAATACCTATCTTAATCCAAGAAACATTACAATACATAATCATCACAAAGGCTTCATCGTACAACAGCGGTTCCATCCCACAAGTCCAAGCATCGACAAATCTCTGAATAGTACAACATAATAGTAATTATACAAGATATCGATAGATACGCCAAACAAAGGCAGTCTTCGACAGGGTCGTCGCCTTAGAGGAAAGCATACTAGTTTGACTTCGTGCTCTGGTGCATTATCTCCTTCCCCTTGGAACGAGAGGTTTCGCCTTTTTCCAACTTTACTGAAAAACAATATTAACAACAAGAGTGAGCCACTAGGTGCTCAGCAAGTCCACTGACTCGCTCTCTCACTAATAATGGAAAGATGGAAAGAATTCAACTTTGATTAAGAAAGATTCTCATTTGCAGGCAATGTGTCTTGATAATGATAACACTTACTGATAGACAATAACAATATATCTCAGAACAAAGAAGTTGAAATTGAAAAGCTTGAGATACTGGTCTTCCGCCTCTACGATACCCCACAGCGCGATCAACCGCTGTGTCGCAAGTACCGCACACCCGTGATACCCCATAGCACGATCACTACTATGTCGTAAGTATCACAATATCATTCTGCTAGCGTAAAGGTGGTTGAAAAGTCAACCTGGCAACATTTGTGCCAAAATATAAACATTCTCTTTCGATACCACGAGTTTATTTTCCCGTGTTGATCTGAAAGAAACCTATGGGCCATCTCCCATGTTGACCAGTGGATTAAACGATTATTCCTCCGAATAAAATTGATTGATTTGGATTTATATTCACTTCTGGCCGATCGCCAGTCTACGCTTTGAACAAAACCGACCTGGACAATAGGCCGTCACAATAATCTCAAAAGGAATTAATTTATTTTATTGACACAAACAATATGTCAATTCAAGACAATAAAGTAGCAACCTTGAACAAGAAAGGTTTGCGGATCAGAATAAATCTTGTGGAGTCGTCTTGAAATAATAAGAACGACCTGATACGAAATGAAACTTCTAAATACGTTGGAGTAGGTAATTTAGAGGAACTTCTGATGATATACCTTACATCTCTGCACTATTCTACGTATATCCACTTTGATTCGAACAATGAACCAAATTTAGTTATCGAAATAAAGTTTATCGGATATGAACAATAAATCCGTTTGAAGTCAATAAAGATCTAACTACCTCGATATATGAGTATAGTTATAACTGAATAATATTTAAGGGTCATCTCGAACAATAAGGTGCCCTAGAGTTCAATCAAATTACGTTCTATGAATTTTAGAGAGCATTTCTATAATTTCTAAATAAATATTTGATAACAGAATATTTTATCACGAACTAGCAATTTAAACAGATAATTCAATATCATAACATCTCAGCATATCTCGAAATTTTTCAAAAGGAGTGAGGGTCAGAAGGAACTTGCCTCGATCTCGAAGTGCAGAAAAATGCAGATAAAATTATACTCTACCCGTGGGCTCGACTTCGGTCTACGGCTCGAGAATTAGGCACTAACAATGTCAACCAGAAAATACGTGAGCGAATCGTCAAAATAAAAATACTTCTCAGCCGATAATAATAATTAACTATAATAATAACATAACTCTCGAAAATCTGTTCGATAATTAACGGGTAATAAACCCCGGATAAATAAATCTCTCTTCGAACCACAACAATAAACCCGTAATATTTATCGTAAATCCGACTTAATAAGAAATACGGCTCCGACGATACTCCGTGTCTTACGTCTCGTAAATAATTGAACTTTCTAATAATTCTCAAAATAATTCGACAATCCATTATTATTCAACTTAAATCCGTAATTAATGATATTAATCTTACTAACTAATTTCTCTTCATTTTTAATCTCGGAAATAAATGAATCTTATCCCGATTTAACCTACTAAGATAATCTGAAAATATTTATTATCACTCCAAAATAAAACCTTATTTAGCTCCATTATCAACTAATTATTAATTCACTAATTTAAGCCCAATAGATCACAAATATTTCTGTTTAATTAATACTCAATTTAAATCCAAAATTATTATTTATTACCAACAAGTCAATTACCATTTTAATATTCCACTAAATAAATAAATTACCATTTTTACTAACAATTTATTAAAACCAATTTTTAAAACACAAAATCATTTATTTCCTATTTATCCACAATTATTACTCTATTTATCGACCAATCAATAAATCTTCAAATTTTATTCAAAAATCATTAAATGATTACTTTTAACAAATTAATAAATAAATACTAAAGTTTTATCCAACTCCTTTTATTTTATTAAGAACATTCTCATTTCTCGCAATTTAGATAATAAATAAATTTTTAACATTTTTCACCCTTTTTCATTTTATTAAATAATCATTTCTCTCAATTTAAATATTTAACCTCTTTTATTATTATCCCTCTATTTATTTTATATATATAAATAATTATGTATATGTATATTTATTTATCGTTACGTTTTTAATCCGTTTATTACTCGAAACAGACAGACAGAAAAATTCCCGAAATCTCTCTGCACTTATCTCTCCCCATCTCTCTTATCTCTCTCAACAATCTCTCCCTCTTTTCCTTATTTCCCCTCTTCGACCCCTCTTCATACTCCCCGAATAACATCAACAACAACCCCTTACTTCCATAGCAACATTGAGCTTGAAATCGAACTTGTACAGTACAAGGCAAAGCAGAGGTAGCAACACAGTCTCGATAGAGTCACGGAAATCCACATATTAACGTACCCCCACACAACAGTCGCCACACCCTTACAGAAGAAAATCGACTCTGACATGGACAGAAAGTCGGAACATTAACACTGCCTTCCCTTGCCTCCTTCGACTACAGACAACTCCACAACAATCACTCATTCAACTCTCCCTCGTCTCTCATACTCCCTAGCTAATAATCTCTCTCAACTTTCCCCAACATATCTCCTTCTTGGTTTCATTACTCACACAACATCACACACTCGGCACAAAAACACCCGCACACACACGCAACCAAAACAGCTATACACACATCCACTCTCAAACACACCAGCCATCTCTCTGTTTTCCTAAGTCGAACACCAACCCAAAATCAAACAATTACAATGACCATCTCCCTCTCTCGAATCTCCCTCTCGCTGACTGCATCGACACCCACCACAATCGCGGCCTCCATCTCCGTTCCTATACCCCCGTACTTCGATTTACACCCCTCCGATTTACTACCTCCACACCACAAACCCAGCACAACCAATCGGAAAGACAACACTAACTTAATATACAAACTGAACCCACAATCACCAATCGACCAAGACCAACTATCGGAACTACACAGGGCAATCGGAAAACAGAGAAAGAGAAAAAGAGAAGGACAAACAAAGAAAGGAAAATTAACATGAAAGAAAATATATGAACTACCTGGTGGTTAAAAGAAAAACAATGGCCGGGTCTTGTTTTAGAGAGTAAATAATTTGGGTTTTGTGTTTCTGGCTGTAGAGAAATAGAAGAGAGGGTGGGTTTTGTTTTGGTTATGCAGATAGAGATATAGAGAATAAGACTGTGTGACGGTGTGTTGTGTTTTGTTTTTACAGTTTTTGGTCCATTCTGGTTTAAATCCTGTCTTTAACAAATATGGCAGACAAAACGTGAAGCTTAGAAAAATAAAAGAAAGTACTGGACATTTTGGTTTTACAAAAAGAGTGTGGTGTTTTGTAAAAGAAACATTGTGTTTTGTTAAAGGAATAAATTGTGTTTGGTAGAGAATGAATCGTGTCTGGTGAAAGGAATGTCGTGTACCGAAAAATGGAAATTGCTGCCTATCCTTCGTATTTAACGATTCGAACAGATAAAACCGAAACATTAATATCGACGTTTTCCTGTTGGATAATTATAACGAGACCCAAATTCGCTTTCTAAAAATAAATTCTGCGATATAAAATTAATATTCGTCCAAAAATTAAAATCCTATTTCCTAAATCTACTAATTTAAATAAATACCTAATAATTATAAATAAATGGATATAATAAATATAAATATACATACAAATATAAAATTTTAAAAATTTAACCAAGAATACTCTAATTAAATATATTAATGCCTTGACCTTTAAATAAATCGAGTATAAAATATTATTCGAAAATTGCGGTTATTACAAGCATACTCACTATGAACACTACAAAACAACTAAAAATAGTAGTAGTAGTAGTAGTAGTATCAATGGAAAAAGAAACGGGTCAAATAACTCAAATTAAAATTTTAAACAATGACGGTGTTTAGGGTTTCGGGTTTCGCTTTTTTAAAAAATATTTATCGATGACCCAACCTTAGGGAAGTCAAGATCCATCCTTTTTAATGTTATTGGAAATATTTTAGGGAAAAAAAGTTTAGTTGGTTTGCTAATTTAACGGTCAACTAGTAGTTGACGAGAACCCTAAACAGGGTTTCGTCACGGTTTAGGATTTCAATTTTTTTAAAAATATTTCTCGATGACCCAACCTTACGGAAGTCAATATCCATCCTTTTTAATGCTATTGGCAAAATATTAGTGAAAAAAAAAATTTATGTGGTTTGGAAATTTAACAGTCAACTAGTACGTTGACTAGAACCCTTAAACAGAGTTTCGTCAGGGTTTAGGTTTTCAATTTTTTAAAAATATTTCTCGACTGGACTCCTTTTGCTTAACAAAAAATATATCAATTTCAACCGGGATTCCAACTTTAAGAATATATCACTTTCCATATTTTTGTGATAATTTTATTTTCTCATAACCCGTCCAGGTGTAAGCTACGGTCTCTTGAGGATCTGAAACCGGACTCCTTTTGCTTAACAAAAAATACAACAATTCTAACCGGGGTTTCAGTATTAAGAATATATCACTTAGAATTGATAGGTCTCTTACGAATTTTCTAAAAAAATAAATTTATAAATAATTTACATTAATTATTAGTTGTAAAAATACTCTGATTATATATCTAAAATTTTGATAATCTTAAAAATATCACAAACATATAAAAAAAATTATAATACGAACGTAATATTTACGATCAAAATTTACAAATATTGAATATATAACTTTTGTTTCAATTAAATCTTTCGATAAAATGGTTGAGTTTATTCAATTTAATTATTTTCGTCATAACTCATGTGTAATTTATTCACGTACAAAAGTAAAAATATGTCTATATTATTTGTTTACAAATTTTAGATATTAAGTAAAGATCTGTGTACTTCCATAATTTATTACGATTCCACAATCATTGATAAGAAAGATTGTTTGAGAAGTTCAGGTTAAAAACGTTTTTAAACAAATTAAATAGATTAAATTAAATAGATATTTAATAGGTGTAATAAGTGACTAAATATATTGGCATTAATAGCTATTTAATGCAAGAAAAAAATTTACATAAAAAAATCAAAATACAAAAATTTAATACATAAAAACTCTTAATATTTAAAAATTATAACTCATTTATTTGGAAAATAAAAATGAAATATTATAAAGGTAAATGTGATTTTTAAATAATTAAACAATTTTTGGTTAAAAAAATTCAAAATTGAGTTTATTAATGATCTAAGGTAACATATCATGTATGTTGCTAACATCCAACACTTTAAAGCTAAAGTAACATCACGTTTGTGGCTAAGGTAACACAAAAAACAAAATGTTATATTAGGTCCAAAGTAACATGCTAAGGTAACATATTCTAGCAACATCCATGAAAAAGATGTTCCGATAGCCCATCTATGGTGTAGTGATATTGTGCCGCTCTTGTAATCTGTTTTCATTTTTTCATTAGATATATTGTTACATTTTTTTTTAAAATAATTCATTAATTATTTTTTTGTATTTTAAAAATTAGAAATTCATTTATTCAAATTTAAGATTATTATTTTAAATTTTCGTATTTTTACATTTTATGATTTTATAATATTTAAATTCGTTTATAAAATTTTAAAAATTCATAATTATTTAATTAAATAATAATATTCTTATTAAAGGTGGATGAGATTCATATTATTCTTCTATTAATATTATTTTTAATTCATATTTTAAAATTTTATTACTTTTAAAATTATTAGTTTAAAATTGTATAAATTTATTATTTGTAAGATTTGTATACCATCCAATATCTTATTTAAAAAATTCAAATATCCTAAACACTCATTTTAGTGTTGGAAAAAAATGGTCAAAAAATAAAAAGGTCGGTTGTTTGTTCAAGATTTTAACAAAAACGTAGTAAAATTGTTGTTTCTTATAACGGGGCACGATCTAGATTCACTGAATAGTTTTTTTGAATGATTTCTTCGACGATCGAACCATACGAATGTTAATAAACACTCATTTTAGTGTTGGGAAAAAATAATCAAAAAATAAAAATGTCGGTTTGTTCAAGATTTTAACAAAAAAGTAGTAAAAGTGTTGTTTCTTATAACGGTGCACGATCTAGATTCACTGAATAATTTTTTTGAATGATTTCTTCGATGATCAAACCGTACGAATGTTAATAAACACTCATTCTAGTGTTGGGAAAAAATAATCAAAAAATAAAAAGGTTTGGTGGTAGGAGATTTTAACAAAAATGTAGTAAAAGTGCATCTTCCGATAACAGGGCACGATCTAGATTCACTGAATAACGTTTTAATGATTTATTCGACGATCAAAACCTTACGTATGTCAAGAACCATCATTTTTAATGTTATTGCCAAAATTTCAGAAAAAAATAAAATTATTTGATTGGATAATTTAACGGTCAACTAGTATTTTGACTAGCGATAACGGTCGGTTATATACAGAATCGGTCGATTTTCTTGTTTTTATTTTTGAGAGAACGGTCGGTTATATATGAAGACGGTCGGTTTTCTGGCGTTGCAATGGTAAAAACGGTCGGTTTTATATGAAGACGGTCGGTTTTCAGGGTTTTTAAAGAAAAATTGCAGGTTATGCCATTCCATTTCATTACATTTCAATATTACAATCACCACCAAGCCATTCAACATTAACAAACTACAGATTCACCACACCATTCAACTTCATAAAAACATAATTAAACATACAAACATAAATGCTATGAATTTATTGTTCACAAACAACATTAATACTCAACTTCGTGAAAAGCATCAAAACTAAATTTACAAACATTATCCAATTTCGTCAAAACCATCATCGTCTTCATCATCACCAGACAATACGATCTTATTCTTCTTCATTTTCTTCACCTTCTTCTTCTTCTTCTTCTTAAACAGTCATTATCATCAAAATACACAAGAGATATAACCAAATCATCGTTTGATGCAAGTAGTTAGGATACCATTGTAGGATTTTCATGCAGTAAAACACAACGATAACAATGATAAGTATAAAAAAAATCGAAATCCAAAACCATTGATCTATGTATAAGGGGGGTGATTTGGAGAAAGAGTTTTTTTACTCCAAATTTCGAAAATGAAAGTTAAAATGGAGAGGAATTTTGGTGAAGTGGATGTAGGGATAGAGATGAAATTTGGTGAAGTGGTTTGTTTAAATGAAATTTGGCAAAAAAATTGAATTTTTTAGTTTGGGCTCCATTTTTAAAATTTTCGTGAAATCAAGGCTTATTTCCGACCGATATGTGGTCGGTTATGAGTTTGATCAAAAATTTGAATTTTTCATTTGGGCGGTATTTTCGAAAAAAATTTAGTTTGGGCTCCATTTTTAAAATTTTGTGAAATCATGGCTTATTTCCGACCGATATGTGGTCGGTTATGAGTTTGATCAAAAATTTGAATTTTTCATTTGGGCGGTATTTTCGAAATTTAGAAATTTGCATAACCGACCACCTAAAACCGACCGACAATTATCAGTCGGGTTTGACATCTAAAACACGTCATCAAAACGACGACATTTTTTTCGTTTCGTCAAAATGTAACCGACCGTAGTGGTATTGGTCGGTTTTAGATGACGTGTCATAGAAATCGAAAATGTGAGTCATCAAAATGGGCCCGGGTCCGCACCGACCAGTTTTAGATGGTCGGTTTTATCATAAAACCGACTAACTACGGCAGCGGTCGGTTATAACCATTGGATTTGTAACGGTCGGTTTTGTGACGGTCGGTTTAAAGCTGTTTTCTTGTAGTGTTGGTGTCATCTTTGACTATCACCTTATAATGTGGGTGTTTGGGGAAACTTATTTTAAGACAAAGTTAGAGATTCCTAACTTTTTTTTACAACTTTATAGAATCTCAAACATACATTAAATACTTGTATAAAAAAAATTATCAAAATATGAAATATTTACCCGAAAATAAGTCCATAAGGACTTATTTTATGTTTTCCCAAACAGGCTCAATGTACATCGGAAACACAGGTAGTAGTATCTGATTTTATGATTAGATAAAGTATACCAGAATGATATGCCACCTTAAAAAATTGGGGGATAAATTATTGATGGTTTCTTACGCAAACCTAGATCGGATAATTCGTATTACTGGATCAATTTCGAACAATTTCGAACTGAATCAATTTTGGATGGGATCAATATTTGATTACTGTATAATCAATTAGATTGGATATGAATCGACACGGATCTAATATTAGTTTTGTATGAGTTAAATTTTGATGTAATTACTGTATAATCAATTAGATTGGATAAATTATTGATGGTTTTTTTTAACAGGGAACTACCCCACACACTTGTATGTGGGATTTCAAACCCGGGGAGATATATCGCTGAGCCCTACCACCCAGTACTCCCACGTAAATCCGAAGCTTTCGCTCCGAGGTAGGTTCGAACCCCTGACCTTGGCTAAACCAGAGAAAGGGGGTGTATTGATGGTTTTTTACGCAAACCTAGACCTAGTAATTCGTATAACTGGAACAATTTCGAACTGAACCAATTTTGGATGGCATCAACTTTTGATTACCGTATAAGCAATTAGATTGGATGTGATTCGACACTGATCTAATATTAGTTTTGTATGAGTTAAATTTTGATTTTGATTCAAATCGGGTCCACCTCGATGTGGGTCAAATTTAAATTAAAATCGGGTTGAAATCTTATTAGACTCCATTGGGATTAAATTCGATTCAAATGTTTTTTTTTATTTCGGATAAGTTTTATTTTAAACAAGAAAGATATATGATTATGATTTGAATTAATATAAGGTTATTTCGAATTATTATGAACCGAAATAATGATCATTAAATAATTTTTTTAAACTAACACAATTTTTATTAATCATTCGTCTTATTGTTTCTGAGACTATAAAAAAAATATTATTCTTAAATATTAATATTTGTTAATATAAATTTGAAAGTTTTCTGAAGAGCTTGGTTAATAATTATGTTAGTTTTTTGAGGTTTTTTAAAAATACCTTTATCACAGCAAATTTTTGTAAATTCATGGATACTTTTTACATTTAATTGCAAATATACGTTCTTCTTTTATTAATTTAAAAAATATGTTCTTATCTCAAAGTTTGTAAAATTGAGTAGTTAAAGTTGTTAAACAATTGAACATTCATTAATTCGCAACATAAAACTTCAATTTTCATCGAGCTCCATGCCGTATCATCATCATGTTCGTCATATATTCTTCGTATATGTTCATCCGAATTTATAAGATACTAGTTGATTTTCAATCTAATCTCCAAATCGTTGAAAAGGTACGTTGCAATAAATAGCTCAAATTTTTCGAATCACATGTAGTGTTGAGATCTATTATTCGTTGTACTACGCACTTCAAGTGTTTGTTTAATTATTTGATGGAAAAAAGTGTTTAATTTGATTGTTTTTAGTTACAAACAGGGACGTGGCTACATAGGGGCAGAAGGTGCCATGGCCCCCCCTACGGTTGTCATAATACTAGTAATATATGTTAAAATTTTATATAAATTCATATTTTTTTACTTATATGTTTATGTAAAAATAATTTTTGGCCCCTACTGAATATAAATTTTGACTCTTACAATATTAAATTTTTTGGCCATCAAACTTCCACTATTAATATTATTTATTAAATTCCTTTCAAACAAATATTTATTAGATTAAATCCAAAATTTTTGAATAAAAGACCAATTCAAAATTAAAAGTAAATAAAAATATGCTAGTACTTTTGTGTATTTAATTAATTTAATACTTCATTGTGTTGACGAAAAATTTGGTCCCCCCTTTGAATGTTTGCTGGCCTCGTCCCTGGTTAGAAAGGAGGTTAAAGAACAGAATCATCTGCAACTGAGGTTACGGATTGCGTTGAATTGTTATGCTATTGTAGTTCTAATTTTTTTTATTGTTCTTCACCCTTTTTCAACAACTGAGATCATCTGGTTGTCTTGCATTATTTTTAGTTAAATGCAATGAGGCTCCTAATGATGAATTGCCTCGACTTGTTATGTTATCGCAAATTGAAAAATATTTCGAATATTCTCTAGACTATTTTTGCAAGAGAGATCAACTAGTTGCATTTTGTTGTTTTTAGTTATTAGTCGCGAATGAGGTTTAAAATGATGCATTGCCTCAACTGTCATCGAGTTGTGTTATGTTATTTTTATTTGATTTTATTTGCGAAAGAGATTTCTAAGGTTGAATTGCCTAAAGTTGTTATGGTTTTGCAATTAATTTTTTGTTTTTTTGAATGTTCACTACACTATATTTGCAAATGAAATAATTTTGTTGTTTTGGCTTTTTTTTAGTTAGTTTTTGTTTCCAAGGTTGAATTGCATCGACTTGCTATGGTATCATAATTTTGAAGATTTAAAAGTTCTGTAGAATACATTTGCAAGTGATATCATCTAGTTACTTTGCGGTTGTTTCTAGTTGATTTTATTTGCGAAAGAGGTTTCGAAGGTTAAATTGTCCAGAGTTCTATGCTATTGCAATTTAAAATTTTTCTTTGAACATTTTCTACGTGATTTTGAAAATAAAATCATCTAGTTGTGTTGGTTTGTTTTTGGTTCCTTACTGACTAGGGCTGTAAACGAACCGAGTTGAGTCGAGTTTTGACCTAAAAGAACCGAGCTTAATTTTTTTCTTAACGAACCGAGCTGAGCTTTATTGTCGCATAAAAATGGTGTTCGAGCTCAAGCTCGTTAACAACCGAGCCGCACTCGAGCTTCTATCGAACAAAAATGAGCCGAGCCGATCTCGAGCCCTTAACGAACAGCTCCTGAACAATTAAATTTAACATGAAAAAAAAGGTTCAAACCTAATTGACCAAACTAATTATTAGTTTTGAATCAACCTAACATTAAATTTTAATCAATTATTCAGAATTGATTCGGGATTTATGTATTTATATTGTAATTTTAAACTTAAAATGTGAGAAATATTATGAAAAATCAGAATATATATAATTTTTTTCGAGCTTTAACGAGCCGAACGATTTTGAGCCGATCTCGAGCTGAGCTCGAGCCACACATGCTAATAGCTAGGCTCGAGATCGTTAGCTTAACGAACACATTTTTGTGTTCGAGCTTGAGCTCGTGTTCTTAACGAACCATGCACCCTTAACGAACCAAACCGAGCCGAACTGAACCGAATCGAACCCTTAACGAGCCGAGCTCGAGCTTGATCATGAACAACTCGGTTCATTTACAGCTGTATTACTGACAATACACCTTTTATATTGTCAAGATCAAACACACGTCGGTCACCAACTTAAAGCAAGCCACCCAGTGAGTGCGAAAAATAGTACATGGATCCATGTGTGCATGTGATTTCTTTTATTTATTTTTTTAAAAAAACTAGTGTCCATGCACTTGATTCCACTCTTAACATAAGAATTTTTTAAAATGGGCTTCAAAGTTAGAATATTGTATATATTGGAAAAGATGACGGTTGTGGAAATTTTGGTTATATTTGTAACGAAACTCTAGCAGCACCCTGTCCCAATTAACTGAGTCTTGTTATGGCATACTATTAACAAAGTAATGTCTTAATACCACTTTTTAACACCAAGTCCAGACCAGCATCGGGAGATAATGGAGGGACCACTAGCAAATCCTTTTCGAAGAAAATCATTGGCAACTTTGTAGAGTCGAATTTTGAAGGAGCACACCACCTACAAAGATATAGCAAATGAATAACAATAAGTATGAACTGAAAATGATGGCCTGATATAAGAATCCTCTAAGCAATAGTATCTGAGAGGGTGTAATATAACATGACGAGAAATAATTTCTATATCGTACTTCACATGGGTGAAGGTGCTAATAGTTTACTTTTTATGCTTATAAATCCTAGGATTTGATATTCTAATACAACTCAGTCCAGTTAGTTACATTTCGTATCAGTTCAAACAACTTTTAGAACCCACTAAAATTACCTATTCCTCCAACCATTTACCCAAAAGAGACATTATCTAATGGTTCACACACCAATGCTTTCAGTTTATACGCATTTGCAAAACATTGTGGAAGATATATGCACCAAGAAGGGGGAAATAATTTATAGAAGTGCTTATGTCAACTAAGCAATCAACTGATGTAGTCTGAGGATGTTGGATTAGGAGGGGGAAGTACTACCAATGCCCTGTGTTAAAGATTAAAATATCATTGAAAGTCGGAGATTCTGCCCTTCACTACGCCAAAACAGTCAATAGACATCAGTTCTAGGCCAATGTAAAAAACTTTAAAAATCGATGTCTAGGTGGGTGAGGTTAAAAGTTCATGTGTTTTACATTGGTTCTGGGCCGATGTGAAAAAGTACTTATTACATCAGTTTTAAACCGATGTAAATAGTTGTCAACAACATCAGTTTTTAAAACAGAACCGATCTCTCAACCCCTGTACTACATCGGTTTTGGTTAGAATCGATGTTGTAAATTATATACTACATCGGTTTTGAATAGAAAACCGATGTTGTAAATTTTATACCACATCATTTTTTAACCGATGTAAAATATATCCATGAAATTGCCAAATTAGACATCAGTTTTTAGGTGATGTGTTAAATGCTCAAATTGATGTATGTTTACCAAAGTTATGTGCCAAAAAATTTACCAAAATCAACATTGCATTCAAATAGAGTTATATACCACCAAAGTTAGCAATACAAAAAATTCACCCAAAAGAATAATTCATTGACAATCTACTAGTACTACACCAAACTCCATATCCACAACTACCTCAACTACAAATATATTTGTAAGTTCACAATAACAAACAAACTCCTCAACTACTAATAATTTAAAACTTAACAATACTATATAAACTTCATACAGCTAAAGCTAAAGGTAAAGAAAGGAGACACTTTGACCACCAAAAAGGTTCATCTTCTTTCGTTATGTATATTAGGTTGCAATAAGCATAAGTTATAAAAAAAGGAAAGACGAGGACCCTTGTACATAGCAGCAGCATGAGTTCTTATCCTTGCCTCCTCGCTCTTCTCTAATAAACCTTCGTGCAATTCTTTTTCGCATATTTTGAAAAAAGCTGATGTCTGACGGGGAAAAACAAAAGTGCTTTTAGTAGAGCTATTTAGTTGCAAACTTGCATTCCAAAAGTAATTCTCGTAGGAAATAAAAATATTATTGCAAGTAAGCAGCTGGATATTATTTTCAAGCACAAGTATCTAGCATAACTAGGTTCACATATAAAATACAGAATTGTTTGACTGACCTCAAATATTCAAGTTTCTGGGTAACTATCCCATTTAGTACAAGCTCTGAACTGAATACATGCACACCAGCAAACAGATATGAAAGTTGCAACGTTTCATAAAATTTACAATTCATCGGTGACCATTTTGAATTATAGAATGAAGAACGCATCTCTACCTTTCTCGAGGAATGGCATAGAAGTCGCATAATCTACTATTGACAGTGGCTGCGATGCAAGCAAAAAGAAACGGGCATGTACCTTAAGAAGGGGATGGTGTCTAGCGCGAGTCAGTGAAGTAGATAAATCAAACCCAATTTCCTTCTCCTTCTTTGTATCCCTCAGGATATACTTTTCCCCAACAACTAAACAACCAGCTTCTGCACAGTTCTCTAACCATAAAGGTGTAACCACTGGTTTACCAAGAGCAATGGCTTCCAACATGTTCCTTGTCCGGACAAACTTGTCAGTTATAAAATGTGTAGCCTCTGAATAGCAAGAAGCAACAGAGATCCCTGGTCATGCCAGGATCTGAAAGTTAAGGAGTGAGATAATATTTGAGCCTAAACAATATATAATTAGAAACAAAGAAACCTGAAAGCAAACAAAGAACCTTATTTTGTTGTTTTCTTATGTCATCATCTAAGCTTTGGCTGAACAAGATTTGAACGTTTGCCATGTTCCTTCGCCTTCTCAAATCTTCGGACACAAAGACCGGAAGAGATTCTGCAAACCCTAGTCGACTAAGATCTTTCATAAGAGGTGATTTCGGGGAGAGTTTCTTGAGCATTTGCTTGCCAACTCCAGTAATGCCCTGAGCGTGTGATACATTGTATTCTGCAACTGATAACACATCAGGTATTAGGTTCAATGCATCTACTGATGACACTTTTTTGTAACTTATGCTTATAGCAACCTAATCTAACCTCTTCACCAGATATATAAACAACTAGAGATGATTGCCTCATCTCATGCCCTTCTGAGATTATTGCAGCAATATTACAAAACAAAAGAAAGAAGCAATGTACATTTTTAAGTGGTGGGGACATAAATAAATTTCAAAAGGTTGCATTATGTGCACAACATATATTATGTGCATAGGCCCTGAAGAAAGCAGTAAATGAGAAGAAGAATATGCAATCTCTATAAGTAAGAACCATCGAGTTCATCTTAACACACAAGCACCGGTAGTAACAATGTACTTTTGCCCACACCAGGATCACCACCAACTAAGACCAAAGAACCTACAAAATAGAAAAAGAACTTGGGTTTCAAAATATGCTGGAAATCCACTATATTATAAAGACTATGTCACAAGGAAATCCTAATTTTCGAGATAAATAATAGAAATGCATATCTTAAGATAAGAGACTAGAAGAGAAGCACAAACTATAAAGTGGGAACTGGGATCAGTGACCCCAGTTTTCTACTCGCTTTCTTCAGAAAGAAGAAATCTCTGAAGTATCTTGGCTAAAAGACTCTGTATGAAACATTGAAACAGAACAATACCTCAAGGGGTTCAAAGTTAGTTGCAATAATCATTAGTATAATTAACGTAAATGTTTATAATATGACGAATACATTTTTGTGCCGATCAGGCTATAGGCTTAACTAGTAAGTTCATTCCCCTTTCCAGGTAACAAACTTGTAGCAAACTAGCAACTCTAACACGCTAAGTTATCAGGTTGATACAGCTTATAATTTCTTACTGGGCTATTAACTTAACTAATTATAGATATGAACAAGTAATCGAACATACTACACACATCATCAGAGATAAGTTATACCTGGTACAAGACCACCACCAAGAACCCTATCAACTTCATATCCAAAAAGTCCAGACCTAATTCAGGCGGATGACTAATTACATTCAACAAGATATATGCAAATATATTTGCTTGAGCTAAACACAACCAAATACATTTATGTAGGCATATATAACCGGTAGCTCTTCATATGCTGGAGACCCATAATTCATAAGCAATAAAATATTAAGGCATTATTGTGCAAGTGAATATTAGTACATCTTCTAGTATCATTGTGGCTCACTTAAAAACATTGACAATGTAGAAAAAAGAAAGACATAAATCTTACAAGGGAATCCTCCACTCCTTCTGATAAACACCCCTATTCACATCCGTCAACCTCACCAGACCAACATCTCCTACCTGATGTGGCAACCACATTTGCAATATCTTCTCCGAAACCCCAAATCCACTAGTCATCTTCCCTTTGCTCCCATCACCTTCCGAAAACCTCTTCATAGTCCCCACACCATCACACGACCAACATGAACCCCACCACTATCCATCTGAATACCCACAACTCTCACAAACCCAACTAGTCTACACCTTCCCTTTCTTCTTCCCACCACCCGAAACAGCCCCAAAACTCTTCCAACTCGTCGACCCGCTTCTTAAATTTCCCTTCTTAACAACCCCATAATTCCTATCACCATCATCTCTAACACCCAAAATTTTCGGAACTTCTTGATTATTTTCATAACAAAGAAGACTCGAGAGTCGTGAGAAGACTCGAGAGTTAACATCAGAAGACCACGATTCGATTAAACCCCAAATCGTAGCAAAACACAATCTGATTAATCTCAAAAACTTGCAAGCAAAAATTAATCTCCTAAATCTCCCAAGCATGCTGAAATTACATGTGCAGATGAGTGAACAATATTCGAGATTAAACAAAAAATCATTTGAATCCCAAATCATAAATTTAGGGTTCGACCTAATTGGGATTTGAAAAGGGGATTTTGAAATCAAGGGTTTGAATTTGGGGGCTTGTAAGCTGGGGTTTGAATTTTGGGGCTTGTAATCTAGGGTTTGAATTTGGGGGTTGTAAGCTAGGGTTCTTCATTGAGTTTGTGAGTGAGCGAATTAGTGTGAGTGAATTAGTTTGAGAGTGTGAGTTTAAGGAGTACTATGAGTAGGGTGAGAGTGTTAAAGGGGGAAATGAGAAAGAAATGGGGGAAATGAAAAAATGAAGGGGGGAATTATGTTAAGGGGGGAAATGTTTTTAAGTTTAAGGGAATTGTATCTCCGCGTGTTTTTTTATTTTTTTAAAAAGAGGTTGAGACATCGGTTTTAACTACAACCGATGTCTAAAACCTACTTTAACATCGGTTCTAGTAAAACTGATGTAAAACAATCCTTTAATGTTTTCTTGTAGTGCTTGTTCTATCTGGCATATCAACTTCAATTCTATAACCCACTTTATGTCCAAAAGTAGTTAACTTGCCATCATTATCATTTGCCGACCACCTGTATACAACCGTAACAAAAAGTTTTACGTATTACCCACATGTTGAGCCAAACCAACTATATAAGAATAAGCCAACTAGTTTTCATGTTAGTTATGTCCAAAGTTACAGTAATTAGTAATATACAAATAATATGACTAACAATGTCCATTATAGCTTTTACATAGGGACCAAAAAATCATGATAGCTATGAAGGCTATATTTTGCTTACCTACCATTACATACCCAAAGATTAGTCTGGTTAAATGCAACACTAAGTTTGTATTTAAGAAACGTGAAACCATGATCAGCTCGAGCAGGATGCCACTTTTTTACTCCAGCGGATACTTGTTTCAAACCACACAAAAAAGAAATAAACATATTTCTATTTAATGATTGACCAAAAAATCGTGCATTGTTAAACTGGCATAAGATGGAAGTAGCATATTGACACTCTACAAGCAACAACGCCAACCAAATTACACAACTCTTGACAAAATTCTCTCCAAATGATGTAATTTATTAATCAAAAATTTGTTACAAATCAAACTCGTTTATTGCATCAAGTTAATCTTATGTAGTTAAAATTCATTTATTTTAATTTTTCTATTATTTATTTGTAAGAAAATGTGTTATGGATTTTACGGAGGCATCTAAGTCTTTCAAACAAAGAATTGACCCAGAAGCATCTAAATATTCTCAACAAAGAATTGAGTGAATATAACAAAAGAACAACGAAGTCACATAAACAAACTAAATCATGATCAAAAACTGCAATAGAAGTTTAATATCGGGGTCTTGTTCAAATGAGAACCTCTAATAAAATGAGAAGTGAGATATAATCTCAGCCCTCCATTTTTTTTATCCTAACCAACCAGTATAAATATATACATACATGTGACGCCCCCAAAATTCACCACCTGTGGACTTGGGTCGCCACTCCGTCAATACTTGTCTTAATCCAAGAAACATTACAATACATAATCATCATAAAGGCTTCATCGTACAACAGCGGTTCCATCCCACAAGTCCAAGCATCGACAAATCTCTGAATAGTACAACATAATAATAATAATACAAGATATCGATAGATACGCCAACCAAGGGTAGTCTTCGACAGGGTCGTCGCCTTAGCGGAAAGCATACTAGTTTGACTTCGTGCTCTGGTGCATTATCTCCTTCCCCTTGGAACGAGAGGTTTCGCCTTTTTCCATCTTTACTGAAAAACAATATTAACAATAAGAATGAGCAACTAGGTGCTCAGCAAGTCCACTGACTCGCTCTGTCACTAACAATGGAAAATCGAAGGAAATCAACTTTGATTACGAAAGATTCTCATTTGCAAGCAATGTGTCTTGATAATGATAACACTTACTGATAGACAATAACAAACTATCTCAGAATAAAGAAGTTGAAATTGAAAAGCTTGAAATACTGGTCTTCCGCCTCTACGATACCCCACAGCGCGATCAACCGCTGTGTCGCAAGTACCGCACACCCGTGATACCCCATAGCACGATCACTACTATGTCGCAAGTATCACAATATCATTCTGCTAGCGTAAAGGTGGTTGAAAAGTCAACCTGGCAACATTAGTGCCAAAATATCAACATTCTCTTTCGATACCACGAGTTTATTTTCCCGTGTTGATCAGAAAGGAACCCATGGGCCATCTCCCATGTTGACCAGTGGATTAAACGATTATTCCTCCGAATAAAATTGATTGATTTGGAATCATATACACTTCTGGCTGATCGCCAGACTACACTTCGTACCAAACCGACCTGGACAATAGGCCGTCACAATAATCTCAAAAGGAATTAATTTATTTTATTGACACAAACAATATGTCAATTCAAGACAATAAAGTAGCAACCTTGAACGAGAAAGGTTTGCAGATCAGAATAAATCTTGTGAAGTCGTCTTGAAATAATAAGAACGACCTGATACGGAATAAAACTTCTAAATACGTTGGAGTAGGTAATTTAGAGGAACTTCTGATGATATACCCTACATTTCTGCACTATTCTCGTATATCTACTTTGATTCGAACAATGAATCAAATTTAATTATCGAAATAAAGTTTAACGGATATGAACAATAAATCCGTTTGAAGTCAATAAAGATCTAATTACCTCGATATATGAGTGTAATTATAGCTGAATAATATTTAAGGGTCATCTTAAACAATAAGGTGCCCTAGAATTCAATCAAATTACGTTCTATAAATTTTAGAGAGTATTTCTATAATTTCTAAATAAATATTTGATAACAGAATATTTTATCATGAACTAGCAATTTAAACAGATAATTCAATATCATAATATCTCAGCATATCTCGAAATTTTTCAAAAGGAGTGAGGGTCAGAAGGAACTTGCCTCGATCTCGAAGTGCAGAAAAATGCAGATAAAAATTATACTCTACCCGTGGGCTCGACTTCGGTCTACGGCTCGAGAATTAGGCACTAACAATGTCAACCATAAAATACGTGAGCGAATCGTCAAAATAAAATACTGCTCAGCCGATAATAATAATTAAATATAATATCAACATAACTCTCGAAAATCTGCTCGATAATTAACGGATAATAAACCCCGGATAATTACGTCTCTTCGAACCACAAAGATAAACCCGAAATATTTATCGTAAAACCGACTTAATAAGAAATACGGCTCCGACGATATTCCGTGACTCACGTCTCGTAAATAATTTAACTTTCTAATTATTATCAGACAAAATAATCCAACAAATCTATTTTTATGCAATTTCATTCATAATTTAGTATTATTAATCTCACTAACTAATTTAAATCTCGTAAATAAATAAACCTTATTTAACTCCCTTTATTCACAAATAAATCTTTCTTTTTATCAACAAAATAATAAGTCACTAAATTATGTCCAATAAATCACAAGCATTTCTGATTAATAAATAACTTGTTTACTTAAACCATTTTTAATATATTAATTATTATCAACCATTTTAATATTCCACTAAATAAATAAATTACCATTTTTAATAAATTAATTATTAACAACTATTTTACGCACTCCATATTCCCATTTATTCACAATTATTACTCTATTTATCGACCAATCAATAAATCTCCAAATTTTATTCAAAAATCATTAAATGAATACTTTTGACAAATTAATAAATAATTACTCCATTTTTATCAAACTCCTTTTTATTTTATTAAATAATCATTTCTCTCAATTTAAATATTTAACCTCTTTTATTTAATTATCTCATTATTAGTTTTATTATTTATATATATATTCTCATTATTAACTCTTTTACGATTAACGGTCGACAGAAAGAAAGGAACACGACAACGGGTGGGGCCCACACGCCATCGCCGTCGTCCGGAACACTGCTACCCCTGCGTTCACCTCTCCCCTGTACCATTCTTACAATCTCTCTCCCTGCATCTCTCTCCCTCCTCTCTCTCTCTCTCTCTCTCTCTCTCTCTCTCTCTCTCTCTCTCCGTCCTCCTAAATCTCCCTGCCTTCGAACCCAATAACAGCACTATAAACGACACCGTAATTCCCACGATATAACATCTCACTTGTAACTGCTTCAAGCTCCTGCATCCCTTCAATTTCTGTTTCAATCAGCCTGACCATCTCACTTCTAACCTCTCTATTCGACATCCACAACAACCATAGCATACCCAAACACATACACACATCACTGTCTCATCCCTCTCTTCTCGTCGACGACACCACCCAGACAATCAACTCTCTCTCGACAATCACAGTTACAAACACCCTACTTCAAAACGCAGCAACAAAACTCACCTCTCTCAAATATACCAGCCATCTCTCCTCCCTCGAATTCGTTTTACAACCCACACCATCAAGACAAAACAATAATCCCCCTCTCCAATAAAACTCGGACAATAGCAATATACAAATTCGATTACACAGACCAAGTAAACGGAGTAAACGAAGAAAATAAACGAAGTAACGAAGTAAACGGAGAGGAAATTAAATAAAAGAAGAGAACGAAAAAAAGAAACGAGGAAGAACAAGAGGAAGAAAAAGAGAAGAAACAAACTACCTTGGTTTGATTGCAGTTGGTGTTTATACAGGAAAAAGGGGTTGTGAAAATGGGAAGGAAACAACAGACTATCTTGATTGATGCTCGGTTTTGAAGAGTTGGAAAGAAAAATATATATGTTGGTGGGTATAAACTCTGTTTTGCTAGAGAGAAAAAGACTTGTGTTGTGCTTTTTGTTTGTACAGTATTTGGTCCCTCTGTTTTAAATCCTGTGTTTAACAACCGTGGTCATTTGGCAGACAAAACGTGGGAATGAAATCAAAAGACTGTGCAGGAATGTTTGGTGTTTTCTGAAAGAATGTATCGTGTCTGTAAAAAGAGTATCGTGTCTTGTGAGAATAAAGCTCGTTTTCTGTGATTGAGAATGTTGTCCCCTCCTAGTTTCTAACAACCCGATCAGATAAAACGTAACATTAATATCGTCGTTTTCTAGAATAAATTCTGCGATATAAATAATATTCGACCAAAATCAAAATCCTATTCTTCCTAAATATTCTAATTTAAATAAATACCTAATAATTATAAATAAATAAATATAATAAATATCTATTTACATACAAATATAAAATTTTAAAATTTAACCAAAAATACGTTAATTAAATATATTAACGCATCGACCTTAAATAAATTTAAATAACGAGTAGAAAATATTATTCGAAAATTTGCGGTTATTACAGCCTTCCCCCCTTCAAGGATTCCGTCCTCGGAATCAAGTCTACGCACTAAACAATTCTGGATACTTAATTCGTATTTCGCTTTCTAATTCCCACGTAGCTTCTTCCACTTGATGATTCCTCCAAAGTACTTTCACCAGATTTATTTGCTTAGTCCTTAGCTCTTGCACCTTGTGATCTAGAATCTGTACTGGTTGCTCTTCATATGTCAGATCAGGACGGATTTCCACTGGATCGTAGGTTATGACGTGTCTGAAATCGGAATGGTATTCTCTTAACGCAGAAACATGAAATACGTCATGAATATGCTGGAGGTCTGGAGGTAGGGCCAACTGATAAGCTAGTGGTCCTATCTTCTTGAGAATTTCAAAAGGTCCTATATATCTGGGACTCAATTTGCCTTTCTTCCCGAATCTCATAACTCCCTTCCAAGGTGAAACCTTCAGCATCACTTTATCTCCCACTTCGAATGCTTTGTCCTTTCTCTTTTGATTCGCATACTTCTTCTGCCGATCCTGAGCTGCAACTAACCTTCTTCGAATCACTTCAGTTGCTTGCTTAGTGTGTTGAAGAAGTTCTGGCCCTAGTATCTTTCCTTCCCCTACTTCATCCCAGTATAACGGTGATCTGCACTTTCTTCCGTATAGCGCTTCGTATGGTGCCATGCCTATGCTGGAGTGGTAACTATTGTTGTATGCAAACTCAACTAGGGGCAAATGCTCATCCCAACTTCCTTTAAAATCCAGTGCACAGGCTCTTAACATATCTTCAACTGTTTGAATCGTCCTTTCACTTTGTCCGTCGGTCTGGGGGTGATATGCAGTACTCCGATTCAACTTCGTGCCAAGACATTCTTGAAAACTTTTCCAAAATCGAGAAGTAAAACGGGCATCCCTATCAGATACAATTGAAACGGGCACTCCATGACGAACCACAATTTCCTTTAGGTATAGGTTCACCAATCTTTCAACAGAGTACTTATCACTGATTGGTAGGAAATGCGCAGACTTAGTGAGTCGATCAACAATAACCCAAATTGCATCATGGCTGGATTTAGTTCGGGGCAATCCTATGACAAAATCCATGGTAATATGCTCCCATTTCCATTCGGCTGTCTCTAAGGGTTGTAAAAGTCCACTTGGTCGTTGATGTTCTGCCTTCACTTTCTGTGTAAGAACCCCAAATTTTGGATATAATTAAAACTTTTTATTAAGTAATGATTAAATGAGGAACAATGATTCCGATAACAAGGTCACCAGCTCTAATGAATGGTGGTTTCAAAGAACAATGATTGTAATGAATGGATATTGCTTTGGACAATGATCTTGATGCATTGGTATATTGTCAGAATAGAGTAATTCGATGGTTGAGGACCTAGATAAGAATAATCTACCATCCAGGAAGGAGCTAATGGATCCTTGAAGGGAAATGAGTACGTGCATAGTGTTTCCCGTACGTGCATAGTGTTTCCCGTACGTGCATAGTGTTTCCTGTACGTGCATAGTAATTTGGTGGATGAATAGTGATTTTGTAAGTTGGAAAAACTTTTCACTCCACCCTATGTACGGGACGTGATATGGATGTTTCGAAGTCATATTAGTAATACGCGGAGGAAATAAGTGAATGCAGAGACGATCGGAATTCAGAAATTCCAAATTCTTTTTGGTATAATATTTGACCGGACAGTGGATTAAATATTATTATAATCCAAGAATTGAGATATTAACTTTGAGGATTTGATATTTTGGGATGTTATTATATTTGATTTAAGAATGAAGGTAGGAAACCACTGAGGAGTGGTTATGGTTACAATGTAATAATTGATATTTGGAAAGAATGAATGGAATTCGACTTTATTATTTCTATGTCTTGAAGGATTCTAAAGGGTAACAACATAGGTAAGAATAATCTATCTTCTAAGGGAATAAGATATGGCAATTTCAAGCAGGAGAATATTCTCATGTCATCCGGATCGGTAACGATTAATCCAGTAGTTCCGTAAAAAGGATAAGGAACGATCGAAAGAGAATACGGACAATTGTACCACCCTAAGAGAACAAGTAAAGAATACAAAATGAATAGTGTTTTGGTGGGAGTATATAATAATATGAGACGACACTATATAGAAGTATTCGGAACGGATTTCCGAGTTCGTATTAGTGATCCAGGGGGAAAATAAGTGTATGTAAAAGCTGTCGGATTCTGAAAAACCGCACTTTTATTTTCTCCGAGAGTTCCCTGGACACTGATAGCCTTAAGTATTTAACGAATGGATTTAAGGAATATGGATTCAAGAATTATTATGAATGATGGAGAATATTATTATAAATATTATTACGATTTTCGGTAAAACCTTAACTAGAAACGATTGAGTTATTCGTTCGAACGATCAATGAATTAAGCAATAACCGGACAAGGAAACAAGCAGGGGATCAAGATACATGCATGTGCTAGTGGATAACATCAAGTAACTAAGTAGTTACAAGAGTAACTACCATACTTAGAAACATAACCAAGTGCTTAGCTTAATCTAACCATTCAATCACAAAACCACCAATACTTATCCATCCAAAAGACATCATCCATGACACACCACTTTATTAAAGTTACTTTACATGAGATATTTTCTAAAACACATCACTTTATGCAAAATTATCAAGCAAGCCAAGCAAGAGAACTCCATTCTCTCTCCATGTATTCCATTCGACTTCTAGCTAATTC
Source organism: Saposhnikovia divaricata (assembly GCA_036435485.1). NCBI lineage: Eukaryota > Viridiplantae > Streptophyta > Magnoliopsida > Apiales > Apiaceae > Saposhnikovia > Saposhnikovia divaricata. Next base: position 125,848,680 of record CM071594.1, on the reverse strand, counting down.
AAGAAGCAAAATCCCACTTCCAACCATCTTTTGATCTCCAAATTATTATGGTAAGTCCCATATTTCATATAAATGATCTCCTAGAAATCCTAGCTTCAAAATCCTTTGTTTCCATTTTCAAATAAATCACCAAAGTTTAGGGTGAATAGTGATTTCAAGAACTAACTTTGATTTTCTTGATTCTTTTGAATGATCCAAGTTTTGTTAAGGTGTTATAAGGATTGATCAAGGTTTATTAAGGACTTACATACTCCAAGGAAGGTATAAAATCCTAAACTATAGCTTTTACTTTGAGATAATATGAGTAATAAGAAGTATTGGTTGATTAGTGGTTGATATGTTAGTTATATGCTTAGATCCATGGATTTGTGGTTGATTATGGTTGATGATCCATGAGATTGTTATAAGGAGATGTTATTGATCTTGTCATGATGTTTATCATGTGTTTAAGTGGTTGATTTGATCATGGTGTGATCGTGATAAAGTGTAAAACTTTGGAAAACGCGTAAACGTAGCCGTTATAATGTCCGATTTTACAATACCATGTTTTGTATGCCATTTTCCATGTCGAACCCCTACTGTCCAGAGACCTTATCTGCCATGATAGGATAGGTAATGTTCTAAGCTTCGTTTTGATATAAAGATCACGTGAAACGGACTTACGGTTTAGGATTTATGACCAAATTACTAAAAGTAGTTCGAATCCGTAAACGAAAGTTCGTAACTGTAATTGAACCCTCGTAAACTATGTAACGTCATGGCGAATCTTGGTAAATAAATACTAGAGGTAAAAAGGAAGGCGTGAAAGAAAACCGTATGTCAAAAGGATCATTTTTCGATTTATTAAAAATGTTCGAGTCGAAGTTAAACGCGAACGAACCCCTAAAAGACGACTCTTTTATAACTTCGGTAAAACACTTAGAAAACGGGCGATAAAACTCGGAGTATAATATTGGTTCGTAACGATCAACCTTAGAACTCATATGACTTAAGTATGTCCCAAGTATAAGTGCAGTGACATGTCGTATTAACGAACGAATGTCGGGTCGGATCAGTGAGAATAAGTAATCCACTAAAAGGGGTATAACGAGATAACTTGAGAACGTGTTTCGATTTAAGAATAACTTAACTTTTAATGTGTTAAGTGATTAATCCCGAATGCCTTGGCTATTTATAGATCACCAAGCTGAACCGGGACCCGCTACCACTACCCCTTACCGTACTCGACTACCAGGCAAGTTTCAATTCCCTTCTTTTAGGCTGTTGTTGTGATTGAATAAATATATATAAATGATTGCTGATATACATATGCCATTGCATGCATGCCTACTTTCAAGTTGAATTGATATACTTGTTCCCTGAATGTTATTGTTGGCTTATAAGCTAGATAGTTATATATCAGTTATAAGCCGGTTATTGTAAGACCCTCATAGAAGGGCGTATACATCTTATTAATCAAATATAGACCGGGAGTCAATATTCCTTGATATATCGAGATTACCTCGGAGGAAAATATTTAAGTAAATATTTTCTATTATTTGGGCGACGAATATTATTTGAATATTCGTTCGAGCTTATTTATTTAATGATCCTTACTTCAAATAATTATTTGAACGTAATCATTCGACGAATAATATTTGTCAATATCCATTCAGAGTCGAATTGATTATCGATTATTATTTCGAATATTCTTCTAAAGATGAGACTACTAAATGAATATTATTTGGATATTCTTTTAGAGTATTATTATATTAAATAAATATTACTTTTGAATATTCATTTAAGATATTAAATACTTGATGAATATTATTTTAATATTCATCTGAAGCTTGATTTAATTATCGAATATTATCTTGAATATTCCTTAAGGCTTGGATTACTAAATGAATATTACCTGATATTCATTTAGGATATTATTCATTAAATGAATATTACTTCTGAATATTCATTTAAATTCCTAATTAATTAAGAATTTTACCTTAAATATTCTTTTCAGGTCTTATTAATTAATGAATATTGTTTTGAATATTCATTTAAATATTTATTTATTCAATAAATATTCTCCTGATATTTCTTCAGGGATTATTTTGAGAAATACTCTGATATAAGATATTCTTTCTTATTCCTAAATGATCTGTAAAGTATTTTAATTCAATAAATATTCTCTGAATATTTATTCCATACTTAGAATAACCTCGATAAGGTTTATCTTCTTCGATTATTACAGAAAATATTTCGGAGTCATATTTTTATTAATCTTATATCAAGAAAGGTTCTCAGACATCATTCTTCTTTGAGTCTATCTCCTTAATAATAAGGGAACCTTACTTGGAAAAATGTTATTTATCTTGTCGACTTCCCGGTCATAAAGTATTCCCTTCACTCGCAACTCGGGTGCTGTTGACTTATTAAGTCGTTGCTTACCTTCTCATCTTTCGAGGGGTAAGATTACTGGAACAAGTTGATATCCGTTACCAAGTAATAGCTTGGGAGTTATTGGTAAATTTTCCTTTCCAACTAGATACGACTACTTTGTGGAGTCTTATCAACAAGTATTATACTTGGGGAAAGGGGGACGAACGTTACATTCAGAATCATGAATTCTATTTGAACTAGGAGTCGTGTAAGAGGCCGAGTAGCGCCGGTCCATCCCCTTTGGCCCAACCGTTGGCCGGGGAGAGCTAGCAAGGCGGTATACAAGTAAAGCCGTCAGTTCTTCCTTCTACCGGTAGTAAATCTAAATTGAGCTGTACGATCTCGACTGATCATCAAGATTGGAACAGTGGGCGCGGTGAATACTCCATCATTGGTTCATCATCCAAATTTATTTATTTCCTGCAACATGATTACTGTTGGCAGAGTTGAAAAAGGGTCATAACTGGAATTGCAACCTTTTCTTGCAAGTTCCTCTTCTTAATAACAATAAGAATATCTCGCTTACTTTGATGTAGCAGATATTTCTACAAACAAATACTTTAAGTTACTTTGTAACTTCATCGTTCATATTATACTGGCATCATTTCCGTAAATGCATGGCATATGGTTTGAAAGATACTTTTGAACTGTTACATTATCGTTCAGTTATATATTATTGTTGGTGGGCTATTGCTCACCCTTGCTTTATTATTATATCACAACAACAGCTAGACCAGATGACTCGCACAAGGCGCACTCGACGCGGGCGAGGACGATGAGACTACCAGAGCGGAAGAAGAAGCTATTGGTAGGGTTTATTTATTCTTTCAGTACCAAGAATATGGTCTAGTATGACTTATGTAAATGGATGGCAAAGAGTATGTATTTATATTGAAATCCTTTTGGATTGTAAGAACTCATAATGTGATTAATAAAAATTTGATTGTTACTCTGATTTCATCTCTGGGACTATAACGGGTGTGTTTTATATTGTTGTGTTGGGTTATAGAGACGTAATTTATTTGATGTTAAGGAAAGTTCAATTGTTGTGGACAGAATTGGAAACCGTAACCACCGGATCCCGGACCCCGGATCTGGGGGGTGTTACAGAAGTGGTATCAGAGCGTACGTTATAAACCCCAGAGATGAGGTGACGTTAAAACAATAAATTCAATAAGATAATAAGAACTCTTGCCAAGTTCATAGTCGGACTACTTAATGTAGTGATGACATATAAAACCCTTATGGGAACTCGTAAGTATAATGATAGTAACTTAGCTCGATATCGTATCGACGAGTAAGGCGACAGACCTTGAGGCATACGAGCAACAGCGCGATGATGCTTTATATGCTGAAGATCAGCGGGTAATTCGATGGAGTACCCTATTGGAGACCCGGAAGAGGTTCCAGCAGATAAGGAAAATCCTGTTAGGATAAGGAGCTTACCCATGGGTAATGAGGGTCGCAGCCAGAATGACTGTGATGATTAAGATATGGTGCTCTGAAAAGTGAGTATAAAGAACCGAGATATTATTAAGAGATCTGAAGATGCATGTTGAATTCATAGCCGGACTACCAGATGTAGTACCAGCAAGAATGAAGGATTGGAAGAATTACTTGAGATCTTATACGGAAATAGATGAGAATCCTTAGAGATTTTCATCTTAACAAAGAAAGAGCTAGAGGGATGTATGATTATTAAAGACATCAATTTAGGGCGAGGAGCAGAGTCCCTAGGAATAGTTGAGAAGGAGGCAGTAAGTGCCATATCATTTGATAAATGAATTAGTATGAATATGGTCAGTAATAATTCGCCATGAGAAGGCAGGTGTCGTAGGTTGTAAATTATGGAACCAAATTGAGGTTAATAAGGTGGTTTTATTAAGGAAAATGTTCATTTTATGAATGAATCATTTAGAAAGTAAAGACATTGGGAAGTGATAGCATGATTGGGTAAAATTATATAAGGAAGTAGCAAGCAAGACAATGACCTCAGAACCTACCGGAAGATAAGACCAGTGAGTCAAGATGAACTCGTAATGAGACTACTGCCAGAGACTGAGTACAGAGTTAATTCAACTCAGTTAAATGATGAACCAGAAACGTTAGATGCATGTGATTCAGAGGAATATTAAATTCCTTCTTCTCTTTGAATGGATTATAGTAGTTACCTTAAGTTTACTCCGACACGGAATTATAATAGATCAAGTAATACGATCAGCAGTTAAAGAGAAAAATGTGAGAAAATCTTCCTGGAGCTAAAAGGTGAAATTGGTAATGACCAAGAGCTGGCATTGCTTAATGGAAAAATGAGACTTTGTGCTTCCAATGACGCTTCGCATAAAGGGTTAGGTAGACCGACATTTGGTAGTATTGAATATCAGGACGTTGTGACAGGTTTCAGTTTGAAACTGTTGATTCCCTTCTAAGGGATGGATATAATTGATTCCTCTCCAGTGGGTAAACTTCCAATCTGATGATGATTATTTCGTTAACTATGACTGCTTATGATTCCACCTGCTTGGAGGTTCATAGAACCATTCTTCAGGTTTCGAAACTGGTCTCCTTAATGTTACCAGTAGGTGGATAGATTGACCAAAATTTCCCTGATTCTGGAGAGGAATTCGGTGAATTTTGGCAAACCTTGTCTTCCTGATTATCAGAGAATGTCATGGAAGAGAGTAGAAACTGGAGCAAACCCTGTGATTTGGGTAAGGATGCTGTAAAATGGGTTAGTAAACGGACCCTGAGCATTACAATCGACGGTAGTGATAAAATGATGAAGTGAGATTGGACGAAAACAGGAAATGTAAGTAAGAAACCAGCCGGACTGAGAAATTCCAGGATTGACTTAATTGAAAAGGCTATTATGCCAGGAATGGTAAGCTTGTGTGGCACGCGGAATTGATAAGAATAGTTGAAAAGATAAAAGTGGAGGAAAGGTGACCGGAGACGGTGCCGAGTAGTCGATTAAGACTTATATGGAGTAAAGTTTTGGAAAGGTAGAAAGGTATCAAAGAAGAAGGCACTATGCCGGCAATTGCTAGAAAAGTAATGCTATTAGCCAACCCCTAAAATCATATATTTTTATGTGTGGCCAGTTAAGGCCAAGTCACAACGGACTATAAAGTGACTAGACCAGCAATGAAAAGACAAAGCAGGGTTGCTTCTAAGAAAGCACCGACTGCAAGGGCTTCTGGTATAAAGGAAACATTAATGAGATCGTTTGAATCTTCTGCCGAACAACCCATGTTTTGATTGGGAATTTACTAGACCTTTTTGGGATGGGGTAACCCGTACTAAAGTGACTCATGTGTATATGGTTGTCCAAGGTTACGAGTAAAATGGAAGTATAGTGACTTGAGATGTATGATGTTAGGGTATCATGAATACCATGAATATATTACGACTAAGGGAAGTAAACAACGAAGGTTTATGAAGAGAGTATAGAAATGGTCAGAGATGGATCAGTATGCTGTAGAAATTTTGTCTAAGGCAAGTACATTTGAGAAGAACGATAAGTACTAAGAGATTCACGTTGAACTCGACCAATATCTTCCAAAACGTCCTTGCTGCCATTACCAAGTTCTGTAAGAGAGGAGATAGGCATACGTTGCCTTTTTGGAAGGCCAAATAGGCTGACAACTATCTGAAAGAAGAGGGTGGCATTAAACCACCGATCGATTATCAAATGAGAATGATTGAAAAGAGACCTTTATTAAGGATACATGATCTGATTGCCAATTATAAGATGCAAGAATTCCTTGGCAGTTGAATTAAGGATAGGATATCCATAAATTAAGACAAACCCTGGGGAATGCACAAGGGGCGACATTAACCCTAATAACGACATTATGACTTCAGATGATATGAGCTGGACTTGCTAAGGCAACAATGACCGGTAAGGATTATTAAAAAAAAAGAGTTCTGGAAAGAACATAGATAGAATTATTAGAATATTGATCAATGACATTTTGATATACCCGGTACCCAGAAAATACCGGAGGAATGATAAGGATGGCCTATGAAACCTTACAAGGAAAAAGGTAATATTCCGAACTTCAAAATGGAAGTTTGGTAAGGAATGTATGACATCGTAACAATAATGCCAGGTGAGGCATGTATGAAACCCTGAGGAAGTATGGATTGAACCTATAAAGGTTGAGATTATCCTAAGATAAGGAAAGAACTAATAAGAGAAGTATCCTAAGTAGGATTGGGAATAAACGTGATAAAGTTCCCACGGGTAGGTGGAAGCAATGACTTATGGAAATGACTGATTGTTATATTTTTTTTTTTTCTCCTTCAGCAGAGCTTAAGGGAGAATGCTTTAACCCAACAGTGATGGGAATGAGGTAGAAAAAAAAAAAAAAACTTGAGCTGGAATGTACCCAGAAGACATGGGTTACAAGAAATCATTATCATCAAGAAAGGCCAATGAGGTGGCCGACGATCTAAGTATAAAGGAATAATTACAAATGTTCATACCGAAGAAACAGGATGATATTTGGAAGACCTTGAAGGTCATATCGGAGTGGAGGAATTTACATTCCTTTTGATGATTTTGTAAGAATCGAAGGTAATAATAGTTTAAGTGAAGATTCGATTCCTGATGGAGTCTTAAGCATATTACGTACCTTAGAAGGTCCCGTTTTGAGGCAAACCAGGACCATGGTACAAGATTGATGAAGTAAACCGTTAAGTTTCCAGTCTTTTATGGAAGATGCATAAGTGATAGTTTCATCAACCGGACCTAGCTGCGATGCTTGAAACTCTTCTGCAATTCTATCTACTTCATGTTATATCTACATCAAGTTCAGGAAGTGTTCCTTATGGATAAGGAATAGTGATTACTTTGTCTCCCTAAGGGATTTGAAACCCGTAGGGTTAGCTTTTAATGCACTACGTAAACAACAAGCAATGGTGATTCTTCTAAGAAAATAGATGACAATGTAAAGATAAAGAAAGTGCTGCCATTGATTAACTAAATGGCAGGTTGATGAATGACAAACAAGTTTATGTTAGTGTACTTCTGCGCAAACAAGATAGAAAATATGAGGTTGATGATTCATGATGTTAAAGATATTCCCATGGAAAGAATTAATGAGACTTGGAGGGCAGGGCGGTTGAGCCCGAGACTTATTGGGCCACCTGAGAGGTTAAAGTGTTCGGACGGCGGTATTCGAGCCAGCCTTACCCCCAAAACTTATAGCACGGTCATAACGGGTTTTCATGTGGCCAGGCTACGCTAGTAAAATGCAGATGATAGGAGTACGAGCATGTAGATATGCGACCTGGTCTGACTTACGAAAGACAACCTGTGGAAAACCACGGATAGAAAAGAACAAGTGATGAGAAACAAGGTTGGCAGAAGTAGATTATATGAATCTAAGTTAAAGGGATCGGGCCAGATTCATTTCGGAAAACTTAAATTGGAATAACGTGATGATTATAGAATAAATGTGACGGAATACCGATAAGGAGGTACCAAGTGCAAAAAGGTGTCTCAATAAAGAGGTGAAGGTGAAAGTAAATAATAGAAATGAGTAAGAATCAGCTAATAAGAAGGATGTGATTGATAAAGAAAAGGCTGGGGAAACAACTATGGAATGAGAAGCAAGGAATGTTATGAATGGGTTTTCTAATGAATTCTCAGGATGACAACCTGATAGTGTCAATATTATAGTATGAAAAAGCTAGTAACATGATATGGGATGTCAGTAATAATGATGTCAAGTGAGAAAACTAAGATTTAACCCGAGAGGTTGAAAGATTTTCCAAAAGTAAGTGTTACTAATGTTGAACCAGGGTATAGGTCCATAGAATAGTGGACAAAGCAGTAAGATATGTTGACACATGAGATTACGATCAAATAGTATTGAATATAATTATGATTAATTTCTTCTTTGGTGAACCTCTATAGTTCAGAGGTAAATTCTGAGTATGATATTTTACAATCATGAAAACCGTCTATAATCCTTTAGAACTCTTTTCTTTTCTTCTCTCTTATTCATCTTCTTTATGAATTGAGAAGAACAACCCTTTAGGGAGGGGAGGTACTGCTACGTGACTATCTGTCTATGTGATAGAAGTCTAAGTGGAATACCATAACTTGTTTAATTGCTTGCCAAGTACTAAAGGCTGGCCCCCTTCTGTACTAGCTATGCAATATAACAAATGTTCAATTGATCATAGTGATCTCTCAATAAATCTTTCCACTTCTCTATATTGATCGAGATTGCGAAGATTAAAGCGATCAGGAAATGCACAGTGCGAGCGAGGTTACCTCCAAATTCGCAGTGGGATAGTGATACCAATGTTACTACCGGTATCAATAAGGATAAGACTAAGTAAGAGCATAACCCAGATAGTGTGTTGTACGAAAAGTGACAAAGTTGATGGAAAAAGGATAAAGTATGAATTGTAGCACTAGAAGATGTGCTGAGGAAGGGTAGAACGACTAAGAATTGACCGGGAAGTCAAAGAGTGAACGACAGGCAAACGACTCTTTGCTTCCTACCTGATTCCGGGACGGAATCCTTTTAAGGAGGGGAGACTGTAAGAACCCCAAATTTTGGATATAATTAAAACTTTTTATTAAGTAATGATTAAATGAGGAACAATGATTCCGATAACAAGGTCACCAGCTCTAATGAATGGTGGTTTCAAAGAACAATGATTGTAATGAATGGATATTGCTTTGGACAATGATCTTGATGCATTGGTAAAACCTTAACTAGAAACGATTGAGTTATTCGTTCGAACGATCAATGAATTAAGCAATAACCGGACAAGGAAACAAGCAGGGGATCAAGATACATGCATGTGCTAGTGGATAACATCAAGTAACTAAGTAGTTACAAGAGTAACTACCATACTTAGAAACATAACCAAGTGCTTAGCTTAATCTAACCATCAAAACCACCAATACTTATCCATCCAAAAGACATCATCCATGACACACCACTTTATTAAAGTTACTTTACATGAGATATTTTCTAAAACACATCACTTTATGCAAAATTATCAAGCAAGCCAAGCAAGAGAACTCCATTCTCTCTCCATGTATTCCATTCGACTTCTAGCTAATTCAAGAAGCAAAATCCCACTTCCAACCATCTTTTGATCTCCAAATTATTATGGTAAGTCCCATATTTCATATAAATGATCTCCTAGAAATCCTAGCTTCAAAATCCTTTGTTTCCATTTTCAAATAAATCACCAAAGTTTAGGGTGAATAGTGATTTCAAGAACTAACTTTGATTTTCTTGATTCTTTTGAATGATCCAAGCTTTGTTAAGGTGTTATAAGGATTGATCAAGGTTTATTAAGGACTTACATACTCCAAGGAAGGTATAAAATCCTAAACTATAGCTTTTACTTTGAGATAATATGAGTAATAAGAAGTATTGGTTGATTAGTGGTTGATATGTTAGTTATATGCTTAGATCCATGGATTTGTGGTTGATTATGGTTGATGATCCATGAGATTGTTATAAGGAGATGTTATTGATCTTGTCATGATGTTTATCATGTGTTTAAGTGGTTGATTTGATCATGGTGTGATCGTGATAAAGTGTAAAACTTTGGAAAACGCGTAAACGTAGCCGTTATAATGTCCGATTTTACAATACCATGTTTTGTATGCCATTTTCCATGTCGAACCCCTACTGTCCAGAGACCTTATCTGCCATGATAGGATAGGTAATGTTCTAAGCTTCGTTTTGATATAAAGATCACGTGAAACGGACTTACGGTTTAGGATTTATGACCAAATTACTAAAAGTAGTTCGAATCCGTAAACGAAAGTTCGTAACTGTAATTGAACCCTCGTAAACTATGTAACGTCATGGCAAATCTTGGTAAATAAATACTAGAGGTAAAAAGGAAGGCGTGAAAGAAAACCGTATGTCAAAAGGATCATTTTTCGATTTATTAAAAATGTTCGAGTCGAAGTTAAACGCGAACGAACCCCTAAAAGACGACTCTTTTATAACTTCGGTAAAACACTTAGAAAACGGGCGATAAAACTCGGAGTATAATATTGGTTCGTAACGATCAACCTTAGAACTCATATGACTTAAGTATGTCCCAAGTATAAGTGCAGTGACATGTCGTATTAACGAACGAATGTCGGGTCGGATCAGTGAGAATAAGTAATCCACTAAAAGGGGTATAACGAGATAACTTGAGAACGTGTTTCGATTTAAGAATAACTTAACTTTTAATGTGTTAAGTGATTAATCCCGAATGCCTTGGCTATTTATAGATCACCAAGCTGAACCGGGACCCGCTACCACTACCCCTTACCGTACTCGACTACCAGGCAAGTTTCAATTCCCTTCTTTTAGGCTGTTGTTGTGATTGAATAAATATATATAAATGATTGCTGATATACATATGCCATTGCATGCATGCCTACTTTCAAGTTGAATTGATATACTTGTTCCCTGAATGTTATTGTTGGCTTATAAGCTAGATAGTTATATATCAGTTATAAGCCGGTTATTGTAAGACCCTCATAGAAGGGCGTATACATCTTATTAATCAAATATAGACCGGGAGTCAATATTCCTTGATATATCGAGATTACCTCGGAGGAAAATATTTAAGTAAATATTTTCTATTATTTGGGCGACGAATATTATTTGAATATTCGTTCGAGCTTATTTATTTAATGATCCTTACTTCAAATAATTATTTGAACGTAATCATTCGACGAATAATATTTGTCAATATCCATTCAGAGTCGAATTGATTATCGATTATTATTTCGAATATTCTTCTAAAGATGAGACTACTAAATGAATATTATTTGGATATTCTTTTAGAGTATTATTATATTAAATAAATATTACTTTTGAATATTCATTTAAGATATTAAATACTTGATGAATATTATTTTAATATTCATCTGAAGCTTGATTTAATTATCGAATATTATCTTGAATATTCCTTAAGGCTTGGATTACTAAATGAATATTACCTGATATTCATTTAGGATATTATTCATTAAATGAATATTACTTCTGAATATTCATTTAAATTCCTAATTAATTAAGAATATTACCTTAAATATTCTTTTCAGGTCTTATTAATTAATGAATATTGTTTTGAATATTCATTTAAATATTTATTTATTCAATAAATATTCTCCTGATATTTCTTCAGGGATTATTTTGAGAAATACTCTGATATAAGATATTCTTTCTTATTCCTAAATGATCTGTAAAGTATTTTAATTCAATAAATATTCTCTGAATATTTATTCCATACTTAGAATAACCTCGATAAGGTTTATCTTCTTCGATTATTACAGAAAATATTTCGGAGTCATATTTTTATTAATCTTATATCAAGAAAGGTTCTCAGACATCATTCTTCTTTGAGTCTATCTCCTTAATAATAAGGGAACCTTACTTGGAAAAATGTTATTTATCTTGTCGACTTCCCGGTCATAAAGTATTCCCTTCACTCGCAACTCGGGTGCTGTTGACTTATTAAGTCGTTGCTTACCTTCTCATCTTTCGAGGGGTAAGATTACTGGAACAAGTTGATATCCGTTACCAAGTAATAGCTTGGGAGTTATTGGTAAATTTTCCTTTCCAACTAGATACGACTACTTTGTGGAGTCTTATCAACAAGTATTATACTTGGGGAAAGGGGGACGAACGTTACATTCAGAATCATGAATTCTATTTGAACTAGGAGTCGTGTAAGAGGCCGAGTAGCGCCGGTCCATCCCCTTTGGCCCAACCGTTGGCCGGGGAGAGCTAGCAAGGCGGTATACAAGTAAAGCCGTCAGTTCTTCCTTCTACCGGTAGTAAATCTAAATTGAGCTGTACGATCTCGACTGATCATCAAGATTGGAACAGCGGGCGCGGTGAATACTCCATCATTGGTTCATCATCCAAATTTATTTATTTCCTGCAACATGATTACTGTTGGCAGAGTTGAAAAAGGGTCATAACTGGAATTGCAACCTTTTCTTGCAAGTTCCTCTTCTTAATAACAATAAGAATATCTCGCTTACTTTGATGTAGCAGATATTTCTACAAACAAATACTTTAAGTTACTTTGTAACTTCATCGTTCATATTATACTGGCATCATTTCCGTAAATGCATGGCATATGGTTTGAAAGATACTTTTGAACTGTTACATTATCGTTCAGTTATATATTATTGTTGGTGGGCTATTGCTCACCCTTGCTTTATTATTATATCACAACAACAGCTAGACCAGATGACTCGCACAAGGCGCACTCGACGCGGGCGAGGACGATGAGACTACCAGAGCGGAAGAAGAAGCTATTGGTAGGGTTTATTTATTCTTTCAGTACCAAGAATATGGTCTAGTATGACTTATGTAAATGGATGGCAAAGAGTATGTATTTATATTGAAATCCTTTTGGATTGTAAGAACTCATAATGTGATTAATAAAAATTTGATTGTTACTCTGATTTCATCTCTGGGACTATAACGGGTGTGTTTTATATTGTTGTGTTGGGTTATAGAGACGTAATTTATTTGATGTTAAGGAAAGTTCAATTGTTGTGGACAGAATTGGAAACCGTAACCACCGGATCCCGGACCCCGGATCTGGGGGGTGTTACATTCTGACAGGTTAAACACTTACTTACCCATTCTGCAATCTCTCTTTTCATGTTTGGCCACCAATAGTTTTGCTTGATATCCTGATACATCTTCGTGCTTCCGGGATGAATAGAGTACCTCGAATTATGTGCTTCGCTCAAAATCTCTTCCTTTAATTCTGCAACATTCGGTATCCAAATTCTAGAAGCAAATCTTTTAATTCCCTTGACATCCTTTGGACTTTGAAATTCTTCTCCTGTTAACTGATCCCTCTCTTCTTCCATCACTTTCTCTTGACAACGACGAATCTTTTCGATTAACTCTGGTTGTAAGGAGATTTCATATACTCTTTCATTGGTTTGAACAGGAATCTTAATCTCCAAGTCAAATCTCTCAATTTCTTTGATCAATTCCTCTGACGATACTACCATCTTAAGTCTTTCTTTTCTACTGAGCGCGTCTGCCACCACATTGGCCTTCCCTGGATGGTAATTAATCGAACAATCATAGTCCTTGATTAATTCTAACCACCGCCTCTGTCTCATATTCAATTCTTTCTGGGTGAAGATATATTTTAAACTCTTATGATCCGTGTAGATCTCACACTTTTCTCCATATAAGTAGTGTCTCCAGATCTTTAATGCAAAAACGATCGCAGCTAATTCGAGATCGTGAGTTGGGTATCTTATCTCATAATCTTTTAACTGTCGAGAAGCATAAGCAATTACTTTTCCATGCTGCATCAATACGCATCCTAAACCCTTATGGGAAGCATCACTATAGATTACAAAATTTCCCGTATCGTCTGGTAACGTCAAAACCGGGGCAGATGTTAATCGTCTCTTAAGTTCTTGAAAACTTTCTTCACACTTGGGAGTCCATTCAAACTTCTCATTCTTTCTGGTAAGCTTAGTCAATGGTGTAGCTATCTTTGAAAAATCCATTACAAATCTCCGATAATATCCCGCTAGTCCAAGAAAGCTTCTTACTTCTGTCGGAGTCTTTGGTCTTTCCCAATTTGCAACAGCCTCCACTTTCGCAGGGTCAACCGAAATTCCTTCACTGCTCACAATGTGTCCTAGGAATTGCACTGAACTTAGCCAAAATTCGCACTTAGAGAATTTTGCAAATAACCTTTCCTTGCGTAGAGTTTCCAACACTGTTCGGAGGTGCTCTGCGTGCTCTTCTTGATTCTTGGAGTAAATCAAGATGTCATCAATAAATACAATCACGGACTTGTCCCAATATTGCTTGAATACGCGATTCATCAAATCCATGAAAGCAGCTGGAGCATTCGTCAATCCAAATGGCATCACTAGAAATTCGTAATGTCCATAGCGAGTCCTAAAGGCCGTCTTCGGTACATCTTCAGGTTTGATCTTCAACTGGTGATAACCCGATCTAAGATCAATCTTAGAAAAATAAGCTGCTCCCTTAAGCTGATCGAACAAATCATCAATTCGTGGCAAGGGGTATCTATTCTTGATCGTCATCTTGTTTAGTTCTCGATAATCTATGCACAATCTCATAGATCCGTCTTTCTTCTTCACAAATAACACTGGAGCTCCCCAAGGGGACACGCTGGGTCGAATTACGCCTTTGTCTAATAGTTCTTGCAGTTGTGTGGCCAACTCCTTCATCTCAATTGGGGCCATTCGGTATGGTGCTTTTGAAATCGGTGCAGTTCCAGGGCAAGATCGATAGTGAATTCTATTTCTCGGTCAGGAGGTAATCCTGATAATTCTTCAGGAAAGACATCTTCAAATTGATTCACTACAGGAATCTCGTCGATAGTAGGAGTTTGCTTCTCGCTATCAACCACATGAGCTAAGTATGCTTGACAACCTTGCCTTAGCAGCTTCTTTGCTTGGATCATAGTCAGAAAATTACGGGTCGGTTTCCTTCCACGAAAATGTATTCTTTTGCCGTCCGATGCCTTTAAACTAACCCACTTACGCCGACAGTTGATTTTACGCATCGTATCGTGCTAACCAATCCATTCCAAGAATTATATCAAACTCCCCTAGGTTAAAGGAAAGAAGATTTGCATCGAAGCGTTGTCCTTGAATTTCGATTCCACAATCTGGGCATATCTGATCTACAGGAACTTTTTCCTGATTTGCTACTTCTATAATCAAGGTCTCTCATAACGGTACAGACTGAATATTTAGCTTGTTCATAAAACTCTCCGATATAAAAGATCTTGTTGCTCCCGAATCAATTAAAACACATGCATCCACAGAATTTACCAAAAACGTACCTGCAATCACATCGTTATCAGCAATGGCATCCATCACTGTCATGTTGAAAGTACGGGCAGTTGGCTTATTGCTAGGAGGTGCCATCAATCTAGGTACAATGGTCTCCTTGTGTGGTGACCTGCAATCTCGTGCTATGTGTCCCTTCTTCCCGCGTTTGAAACAAGTAGTTGCCTTCTCTCTCTCCTTGCAGTTGGAAGAGTAATGGCCTTTCTGTCCACAAGTGTAGCACACAATGCTGGCAAGGTTACACGGTCCTGGGTGCTTCCTTCCACAAGTGCCGCATTCTGGTAATGGCGGTCTTCCTTGAAGTAAATTTGCTATCTGAGGGGGTCTGAACTTCTGGTTGTTCCCCCTAGTGTCCTGGTTCCCAAATCTCCTTACGGCATTGCTTCTCTCTTCCCGTCTCACAAACGGTTTCCTTGCATTTCGATCATCAGGCTTTCTCTCAAAACTAGACCCATGATTCTAAAACTTTCTTTTCTTGATATCCTTATCCTTCGAGTACAATTCAGAACCACTTTCGACAATGGATGCTTTCTGATCCAAAGTCGCATAGTCGGTGATTTCTAGTACCGCAACTCGATTCTGGATCCACGGTTTCAGCCCCAGCTGGAAACGTTTAGCCCTCTTTTCTTCGGTATCCACATGGTAAGGAACGAATCTTGAGAGTTCCGAAAATTTGGCTTCATACTCAGCCACAGTCATATTGCCTTGCTTCAGTTCGAACAACTTAATTTCTGTCTGATTCTCTAAGTACTTAGAAAAGTACCTTTCCAGGAACAACTCTGAAATTCTAGTCCAAGGCATAACCATATTATCTTCCATTGCTCTCTTTGCTTCCCACCAATAATTTGATGCACTTTTCACTACATATATAGTAACGATAATAGTTCTAGCCTATGCCACACTGTATCCTGAAAATATATTCTTCATTTCTCTCAACAAATCTCTCATTTCTTTAGAATTAGTAATCCTTTTGGTCTCATCAATATCTTATTACCAATAAGTCTTGATAGTGATGATATGGTTTGAGTTTCTCAATTGTAAGACGCATTTCTTCTCATAGGGTCTTCTCAACATTAATCCCAAAACTTCCAAAGTTTAAACCATCGTTCAACTACTAAATTTAGAAGAAAGATAGGGAAAACATGCATTACTGTTCTCTTCCCTTTTCTTAATGAAAAGCAATCACTCTCTCACCAACGGGTAATATATTATTATTGTATAATAGGTATCGATTCGCTTCACTCTTTTAAAGGATTTAGTTCGATGATTGCTTCATAATCAAACCAATGTCTTAGAACCTTACTACACTCCCAGGAAACACCACGTAGGGTTTTGAAGATCTGACTAGCGAGTTTACGCAAAGGTCTATTTCTATTTAGAAATTGTCACTCCGACTTGAGTTGTTGAACTTTCCATTTCTGGAAGGGATGTTTCATCACTTTCGGATTTTCGTAAACCACTTTTAAAAATTCTTAGGCCCCAGTCATTCTAGGATCCATAAGAACACTGAATAGAGATATCTCATAAGGAATAGATGTTAAACAACACATGTGCACGCTCAATTCTTGATGGTGAGAATCTTTTATCAAAGGATTAGCTGAGAGATCATTATGATCATCGAACATTTGTTTTGTTGCATGTATCATTAGGACAACCGTCATAGTACACAAGGTGGCCAGCCTTTAGTACTCTAATTAACAAACAACAGTACAAATGGTGGCGTCCCACCAGACTTCTATCACAGAGACAGACAGTCTTCCCCTGTATAAGTAGGGTTGTTCATCTCAGTAACACAAAGGGTGACAAATATAGGAAGGGATATGAAAGAGTTTTATATTTATAGAAGTACATGACGCTCTGTAAATGAACCTTTGAACGATATAGGTCTTTTCAAATAGGATAGATATTGCCTGAGTAAATTCGAATGGAAAAAGAAAAAAAAAATCACCGATAATCATTGTTAAGGAAGTTACTTAAGGAATGATTTCCTAGCACACAATAAGCTCTTAGGATCGACTATCGATTCTCGAATGAAAGTGACACTCGTAGACTCCGGTAGCTCGTCAGGGAAGAAAATCTCTAAGAGAGGATATACTAGAAACACAATATCATATAGAACTATTTCAACCTCTATAAGTTATATCTCTGGTGCACGTACTCGCGCTATTACAACTCTGACTCTGGTAAAGGTATTGATAACATTTACAAAATGTGGAAGCTCTGTAAAGTATCATCCGATCTCATTTATAATGGGAAAATTAGGCATCCTATCTTAAATTAGTTGGGAACTAGGGGTCCATGTGAATAAGGTGTAGGAAGTCTATCTCGAGTAGGATGAAAGTCAGTTGGTCTGGTAGTAGACATCTACAAAAGGTACAAAAGTCTCAGTTATAACCAGGTTCCAAATCGTTAGATAAAGGTGTAAATATAACGGCGCAGGGCACTTAGTGCTAAAATATCAACGTTGTACTATATCTCTAAATTCTCACGTCGCGTTATAATTCTAGGCTCGTACGATTCCTAAGAATATAACTAACGCTCTGATACCAAGCTGTGACGCCCCCAAAATTCACCACCTGTGGACTTGGGTCGCCACTCCGTCAATACCTGTCTTAATCCAAGAAACATTACAATACATAATCATCATAAAGGCTTCATCGTACAACAGCGGTTCCATCCCACAAGTCCAAGCATCGACAAATCTCTGAATAGTACAACATAATAATAATAATACAAGATATCGATAGATACGCCAACCAAGGGTAGTCTTCGACAGGGTCGTCGCCTTAGCGGAAAGCATACTAGTTTGACTTCGTGCTCTGATGCATTATCTCCTTCCCCTTGGAACGAGAGGTTTCGCCTTTTTCCATCTTTACTGAAAAACAATATTAACAACAAGAATGAGCAACTAGGTGCTCAGCAAGTCTACTGACTCGCTCTCTCACTAACAATGGAAAATGGAAGGAAATCAACTTTGATTACGAAAGATTCTCATTTGCAAGCAATGTGTCTTGATAATGATAACACTTACTGATAGACAATAACAAACTATCTCAGAATAAAGAAGTTGAAATTGAAAAGCTTGAAATACTGGTCTTCCGCCTCTACGATACCCCACAGCGCGATCAACCGCTGTGTCGCAAGTACCGCACACCCGTGATACCCCATAGCACGATCACTACTATGTCGCAAGTATCACAATATCATTCTGCTAGCGTAAAGGTGGTTGAAAATTCAACCTGGCAACATTAGTGCCAAAATATCAACATTCTCTTTCGATACCACGAGTTTATTTTCCCGTGTTGATCAGAAAGGAACCCATGGGCCATCTCCCATGTTGACCAGTGGATTAAACGATTATTCCTCCGAATAAAATTGATTGATTTGGAATCATATACACTTCTGGCTGATCGCCAGACTACACTTCGTACAAAACCGACCTGGACAGTAGGCCGTCACAATAATCTCAAAAGGAATTAATTTATTTTATTGACACAAACAATATGTCAATTCAAGACAATAAAGTAGCAACCTTGAACGAGAAAGGTTTGCAGATCAGAATAAATCTTGTGAAGTCGTCTTGAAATAATAAGAACGACCTGATACGGAATAAAACTTCTAAATACGTTGGAGTAGGTAATTTAGAGGAACTTCTGATGATATACCCTACATTTCTGCACTATTCTCGTATATCTACTTTGATTCGAACAATGAATCAAATTTAATTATCGAAATAAAGTTTAACGGATATGAACAATAAATCCGTTTGAAGTCAATAAAGATCTAATTACCTCGATATATGAGTGTAATTATAGCTGAATAATATTTAAGGGTCATCTCGAACAATAAGGTGCCCTAGAATTCAATCAAATTACGTTCTATAAATTTTAGAGAGTATTTCTATAATTTCTAAATAAATATTTGATAACAGAATATTTTATCATGAACTAGCAATTTAAACAGATAATTCAATATCATAATATCTCAGCATATCTCGAAATTTTTCAAAAGGAGTGAGGGTCAGAAGGAACTTGCCTCGATCTCGAAGTGCAGAAAAATGCAGATAAAAATTATACTCTACCCGTGGGCTCGACTTCGGTCTACGGCTCGAGAATTAGGCACTAACAATGTCAACCATAAAATACGTGAGCGAATCGTCAAAATAAAATACTACTCAGCCGATAATAATAATTAAATATAATATCAACATAACTCTCGAAAATCTGCTCGATAATTAACGGATAATAAACCCCGGATAATTACGTCTCTTCGAACCACAAAGATAAACCCGAAATATTTATCGTAAATCCGACTTAATAAGAAATACGGCTCCGACGATATTCCGTGACTCACGTCTCGTAAATAATTTAACTTTCTAATTATTATCAGACAAAATAATCCAACAAATCTATTTTTATGCAATTTCATTCATAATTTAGTATTATTAATCTCACTAACTAATTTAAATCTCGTAAATAAATAAACCTTATTTAACTCCCATTATTCACAAATAAATCTTTCTTTTTATCAACAAAATAATAAGTCACTAAATTATGTCCAATAAATCACAAGCATTTCTGATTAATAAATAACTTGTTTAATTAAACCATTTTTAATATATTAATTATTATCAACCATTTTAATATTCCACTAAATAAATAAATTACCATTTTTAATAAATTAATTATTAACAACTATTTTACGCACTCCATATTCCCATTTATTCACAATTATTACTCTATTTATCGACCAATCAATAAATCTCCAAATTTTATTCAAAAATCATTAAATGAATACTTTTGACAAATTAATAAATAATTACTCCATTTTTATCAAACTCCTTTTTATTTTATTAAATGATCATTTCTCTCAATTTAAATATTTAACCTCTTTTATTTAATTATCTCATTATTAGTTTTATTATTTATATATATATTCTCATTATTAACTCTTTTACGATTAACGGTCGACAGAAAGAAAGGAACACGACAACGGGTGGGGCCCACACGCCATCGCCGTCGTCCGGAACACTGCTACCCCTGCGTTCACCTCTCCCCTGTACCATTCTTACAATCTCTCTCCCTGCATCTCTCTCCCTCTCTCTCTCTCTCTCTCTCTCTCTCTCTCTCTCTCTCTCTCTCTCTCTCTCCGTCCTCCTAAATCTCCCTGCCTTCGAACCCAATAACAGCACTATAAACGACACCGTAATTCCCACGATATAACATCTCACTTGTAACTGCTTCAAGCTCCTGCATCCCTTCAATTTCTGTTTCAATCAGCCTGACCATCTCACTTCTAACCTCTCTATTCGACATCCACAACAACCATAGCATACCCAAACACATACACACATCACTGTCTCGTCCCTCTCTTCTCGTCGACGACACCACCCAGACAATCAACTCTCTCTCGACAATCACAGTTACAAACACCCTACTTCAAAACGCAGCAACAAAACTCACCTCTCTCAAATATACCAGCCATCTCTCCTCCCTCGAATTCGTTTTACAACCCACACCATCAAGACAAAAGAATAATCCCCCTCTCCAATAAAACTCGGACAATAGCAATATACAAATTCGATTACACAGACCAAGTAAACGGAGTAAACGAAGAAAATAAACGAAGTAACGAAGTAAACGGAGAGGAAATTAAATAAAAGAAGAGAACGAAAAAAAGAAACGAGGAAGAACAAGAGGAAGAAAAAGAGAAGAAACAAACTACCTTGGTTTGATTGCAGTTGGTGTTTATACAGGAAAAAGGGGTTGTGAAAATGGGAAGGAAACAACAGACTATCTTGATTGATGCTCGGTTTTGAAGAGTTGGAAAGAAAAATATATATGTTGGTGGGTATAAACTCTGTTTTGCTAGAGAGAAAAAGACTTGTGTTGTGCTTTTTGTTTGTACAGTATTTGGTCCCTCTGTTTTAAATCCTGTGTTTAACAACCGTGGTCATTTGGCAGACAAAACGTGGGAATGAAATCAAAAGACTGTGCAGGAATGTTTGGTGTTTTCTGAAAGAATGTATCGTGTCTGTAAAAAGAGTATCGTGTCTTGTGAGAATAAAGCTCGTTTTCTGTGATCGAGAATGTTGTCCCCTCCTTGTTTCTAACAACCCGATCAGATAAAACGTAACATTAATATCGTCGTTTTCTAAAATAAATTCTGCGATATAAATAATATTCGACCAAAATCAAAATCCTATTCTTCCTAAATATTCTAATTTAAATAAATACCTAATAATTACAAATAAATAAATATAATAAATATCTATTTACATACAAATATAAAATTTTAAAATTTAACCAAAAATACGTTAATTAAATATATTAACGCATCGACCTTAAATAAATTTAAATAACGAGTAGAAAATATTATTCGAAAATTTGCGGTTATTACAATACACATGAATTCATCACTCTCCCGAACTATCAGAATTTTCACAGCACCTCCCCCGGCCATCTCAGGCAACCACTTCTGGTGACCTCCTCCGGCAACCACAAAAAATAACCAATATTTAGAGAAAATCACCACAACCACAAAACCACTACAACATCACCGACTCCGGTCAGAGCCTCCCGTAATACCAATCAATAACCTGGAAATCAACATAAATGAATTAGGAGTATCAAAAAGAACCATCATAAAATTAACAAACCCACCATTGCTACACATTGCAAACATGTTGCCCCTACCAGCCACCATCGTCAACATCACCCTTGACTTCACCACCACTAATACACCATTACATCATCCCAAAAACCAAACAAAATCATCAATAATATTAGAATTACAAAAAAAAAATCATTACAAATCTACGAAAATCACAAAAATCACCAAAAATTTTAAAAAAATCACCACCGATAGCTAGTTATATTGGTTATGAGCAGATCTGATCGGAGAATGATGGGGAAGAACGATACTGTGGAGAAAAACAAAATTGATCGAAGTTTGGAGGGAAGAGGGGGAGAGAGAGAGGAGTTTGACTTCGGTGGGATGGGGATGAACGGAGATAATAGTACTGGTGGCTGAAATTAGTATGGCATCAGGTGGGTGGGGTAATCGGAAGTATTTTGACAGTAGGTGGGTGGATTATGGTGGTGGGTGAAGTGTGGTGTGTAGGACAAATTGGAAGGCTGTGATTAAAAGAATTAATAAAAAATAGAAAGTAGAGATTGGATCTCAATTCTCATATTTGTATTGTTCTCATTTGAGCAAGACCCCATCAAAAAGTGTCATCCAAAAAACAGTGACATTTTCTTCTTCCTCGAACTTTGTAATGCATACGCTTTAAGTATTACATATGTATATATATATATATATATATATATATATATATATATATATATATATATATATATATTTGTGTGTGTGTATGTATGGTTACATATTGTTATTGTTCTCATTTGTATTCAACTCAATATTAGAACTAGACATGTTGAGGAGTAGGCATATAACTTTGAACCAAGTAAGCGTGTAATCTATAACTATGTAGCGTAAAAGTTAAATTATGAAGAACTGTAGTGATATGAAGAATGCAATAACTCATAATCAATGAAACGAGTTAGGAAAACAAAAAACAACATGAAATATGAAGCAAACAAAAAATGTATTCAATAAGAGCATCAGGAAATAAATAATGGTGATTTTATACCCCCAAATAGTTAGACTGTAAAATTTTTGAGTATATTGAAATTCATAATTTCTACTAATAAATAACTATATCATCTTATATGTATAAATTCATGTTGGTACTAAACTGAAAACACGTCCAATAAGTATAATCTATTCGACTATGCTATTTTGTCAATTTTTAACTTTTAAGTGCTCGAAAATATTACAAAAATATATGTAATTCTATTTATTATTTTTTTTAAATTGAAGTAAATCTCAAGACAGATATTCTAAAAAAATAATACAAAAAATTTGTGTATCGCACATGTTATATGCTACTCCCTCCGTCCCATTCATTTCTATACGTTTTTTTAGAGTGTCTGATACGCATTTTAAGGTGCATAATTAGTATAGTTCCATAACTTATTTTTAAACTTTCTTTTTTTTTTTGTATAAAAATTGGATTGTTCCATTTTTATATATAAAAAAAAAGAAAATTGTAAAAATAAGTTATGTAACTATAGTAGTTAGGAGCCTTAAAATGCGTGTCACGCCCCCATCCCCCAATGTATAGAAATCATTGGGACAAAGGGAGTAGTATATATATATATACATATATAAATAAATGTATGTATATATATATATGTGTGTGTGTATGTGTGTGTGTGTTGAACCATGTTATATGCATCTTGAATCTTAATTGTATGAGAATTTAATTTAATATAATTACAATATTTTCATTCTATATCTTTTTTCAATCGCATTGAATTTTAAGTTTTCCACGTGTTAATCTTCAATTTTTTTTAAGTTATGTCGCCATCTCGCCTATGTTTACACTTACATTTAAATGATTATTTGCTTTTAAAATTAATGGACAAGGGTTCAAAAAATGCAACTACCCTATTTTCAAATAAGAATTAATCATTCATGGATGTTTTATTTATGTATAACTAATAGTGTACAAATTTTATATTATTTTTATTTCACAAAATTCTTTTAGAACATCCTATCCCGTAAATTTACCTTAATGTGCCGAACTTGTATCCACCACATACTTGAATGTTCTGGATCCTTTGAAACTCCATCTTTGTTTATTCAATCCAGACGAGTGCAAATCATCTTGGCTCTACTTCATAATCTCTCTTCTCTCTCTCCCTTATCTTTTTCCTCTCTCTTTTTCTCTTCTCCTCTCTTCAGTACACAATACACATCATCAAAAATTGCATGCATCTACAGATCCAACTCTCCCATTAACGACTTTAAAACCACCGCCAACAAAAAGAGTACGACCTCAAGTTCGTGTTGTGTTTGCAATTTTTTTCCGATCTATATGTTTTTGAGTATTCAAATTTTTGCCTTATTTATCTGAGTTATTTATTTTGCTAATCATTTTATCTTGTACAAGTGCACATTGACAAACCGTGCTTCCTTGTCTGTTCCATAATTCTCCACAAAGAAAAAATTCTTCAACCTGGAAGTATAAGTAGGAATACTAATAAAAATGTTTAAAAATGCAGAAAGTGAAGAAAAAACACATGGAAGTATGGATGTAATACTTAGAAAAAAAGCTACTTTACGGATAATGCTCATTGGACATGTATAAAGTTTATTTTAAACTGATGAATTTTCATCAAATTAAAATATGAAACAAAAACTGTCCTGTTTTGGCATCAAAGTGTGTAGGCATCAAAATGACGTCGGGATTGTGTGCGAAATAGTAAGATTTTGAGCCAAACCATTTATATAAAGAATAGGCTAACTAGTTGTCAAGTTAGTTATGTCCAAAGTTACAGCAATTAGTAAAACACAAATAATATGACTAACGATGTCCATTGTCTAAAGGTTAAATTTGGCTTACGTACCATAACATACCAAAATATTAGCCCGGTGATGTGAAACATTAAGTTTTATTTAAGAAACGTGAAACCATGATCAGCTCGAGTAGGATGCCACTTTTTTACTTCATCAGATACTTTTTTCAAACTACATAAAAAAAACATATTCTATTATATAATAATATATAACATAGAAGTAAACTTGAGAGAGCTAAGCAATAGAAATGAGTAGGATCATCTTAATATTCATATCCATAAACAAAGTACATACATGGCTTTATATAGCCTATCCAATCATGAGTTACAAGATAGTGAAAGGCCAAAAGTTTGGAGTTTGGGAAACAAAAGGTTGAAACAAATGAAAAGCTAAGAGTCATTCATAATATTTACATAACACTCCCCCTTGAATGAATCGCATAAACATCATGCCTCGTTAAAACCTTACTAGGAAAAACCTCGTGGGAAAAAACCCTAGTGAAGGAAAAAAGAGTACATGTGTTGTACATAAAGAAAAGTAAGGAGTGATTAATGTCTCCCCCTCACGATAATATTGTAGACATATTTGAGTTGATGAGGTTAAAAACTTCTTAAATATAGTTATTCGCAAAGCCTTGGCCAATAAATCTTTTGAATTGTGTAGCCAACACATTATCAAGTTTGTAGAGCTTCAATCCATAATAAATCACATCTTGTTGTGCTATATCGAATCACCAAAACGACCAATCTTCATAAATTTTTAGAATCACAACATTTCAAGAAGTACCTGCAATTGTTAATTTAATGCCAAAATAATAATATCTCCACCATGTAGTAGTACATATTTAGTATCAGATCAAAATTATGAGAATCAGAGTAAATCCTTAGCACCTGCAAAATCAATTTAAACCCTTAGATTAGTGGAGATCAAATTTTTCTTTTTGTACCTTTAGGATTCTCATTCCTTCAAATCGGACATGTTTTAAAATCTTGTAGTAAATTTATTGATTAAATATATCGGGACATGTAAAATTAGCAAGATAAATTAGTGTCTTACTGCATTATGATATGTTGGTACTTCAAGACCAATAATTTTCTTTTGAAGTCCTCATAGTGGTGACTAATTTTCCTTCACGGAAGAAGTTATATTTCCCCCACAAGATATGTATTGCTTCACAAAAATTCTAAAATAATAGGAAAACTTCTCAACTTACAAAATAAACAAATAATCTCGATGTATTTTGTTTATGAGGTGAAACTCATTCGAATGTCAATTAGAAACACATTCTAATTTCCATCCACTCTGGCCAGAGATTTTATGAGTTGTCACCAATAATCTTAAAAAAATCTCATTTCGAAATAATTTAATGCTGGACTTCTGGTCCATATCCATTTTTAATTTGATAGGTTTAGTTCTCTAGAATTTAATTCACTGCTTCCGGAAGTTTATATCCTTCCAGGATTATGTCAAGTGGGTAATGTCAAATGTACATATACTCAATTTTATATTGCTAGACCTTTACACATCATATAATTATATCCATCACAAGATAATATCTATTCGTAATCAATACAAGATCATTGTACAACTACGTGAGTTTATCTTTCGTTAATAATTTCTTTTATTTCCATACATATATCTACTCATATCCCACTGACATGACATCATTAGGTGTATAAACTGTAGTTTCAAAAATATTTCTCTACTTTTAAGAGATAATATTTTTTATAGTGTGCAACATTCACAACTTCAGGTGTGCGGACTTCAGGTCCAAATATTTTTCTCTTTACAAGAGATTTTGCCTTGATTTAATAATTTTTTTATATCTTTCGCAAATCTTGTCTAAATTAAAAAGAGACTATTTTATGATCCTCATTATTATCCATAACCCCAAGTATTAAATTTCATATTATCAACGTCAATTTGATTAATGGTTCCATTTTATTCAGGACATGACACGATATTTTGAGATCTCACAATTTTTCAGGTACCTTCATCATATTTTTTATGTCTAAAATCTCTTCTGGAGATCATTCAAAAGTTATCCACTATTCGATTTAGCCATCATCAATCACTGCTCTATTTTACTTTTACAGATATGTAATTTTGTTATGGAACCTGCTGGTCTATCACACTTCAGCCGTTCTTTAGACACATTAACTTCTTGAGGTTGTCCTTCAGGGACATATTTATTTGGGGCATATGTAGCTGGTATATATGATACAGACATTCTTTCAGTTGAGCATTTATATGTCTGGCAACAATTAAAAAAAATGTAAATAAATTATCTTACGAACTTCCAGTTCATATTCTTTACTATGAGGATCAAGACTAGACAATGATAATTCATTATTACTAATATATCACCATCTATTTAATTTCTCCCCCTGATTTTAGGAAAACAAACCCATTAGACCGAGTCATAAACATATACACATAAATGGTACCTAACTAATAACCAATCATGTATAATGTATACCCAATTTAATCATCAATTTCAGAGTTGTGGTGGAACAATCCTAGCTGACCAAAAATTTGTTTAAGATGGGGAGTTTGAGTAGTAGACTCACAAATGCATATTCTTGATAATTTGATTAATCAGACTCACAAACTTCGAGTTGTGAGTATATAGCAACTATACTTGTAACCATATAGTTCATGCATTAATTTGCCTTATAAACGAATAACATATATTTTGAGAAGAATCTTGTAGTTCTTCGATGGACTTCCATATAAAATTTCAATTAATATTCATATTTTTTATAAATCTGCATTGCTTAGTCAGTCATACCAACTTTAAAGTTATCAGTAAACTTCTGGTTTACTTTAATATATATCTCAACCATTTTTCTATGTAATATGAAATATCGGAACTGCATAGTCGATTCTCTTTCATAAGGGATAGTATAACTAATAATATTAGATATTTTTTCACTCAATTAGTCGATTCTCTTTCATAAGGGAAAGTATAACTAATAATATTAGATATTTTTTCACTCAATACCATGATAATAGTATACCTACTCTTCTGGAGCATTAATATAGAAAAATGTAACGAGACATCCAATATATACAATACTCCCCGTTTAGATGACTCATGTTTGTTTTATATTATTGACACAAGTCAACTTTATTTTTAACAAGAAAATATTTCTTATGCATATATTAAGGAATACAATTAAATTAGTTCATATTAGAAGATCATAACCACACAAGGTTTATGAAATTTAATTTCCTTATCACATTCACTTCAGGGAATGGAGTGGATACTACTTGAGGAAGTACATAAATTTTTACTGATATTTAATATATTAACCAACCATAAGGATCAAAATATCAACTCATGATTTTACCAACCCAATTTCATAATACTGTATCCACGGGATACTCTATGATATTTATTTATTCGATTAAAATCTATTATATCTAAACATCATATTATTCTTTATATGGATCCATCGTTCAGGTATATTACATCATTTAGGATAAACTCATAATCTGAATATTATACTAATATATCATTCTTATGGAATGTAATAAGGTGTTTAAACACATTACATTTACTCTATTGACATCCCTCACTGTCATATATATGAAAAATTATGATTAATATCCTTTAAAAATTAAACACATAAAAAAATGTGTGATGAAAAATAAAATAATTTTACTATATAGAGACAACTTCTGGTTGTTATTTCATGCAACTTCTGGTTGCAATCATCTACCATCATTCTATTGAAAAACAACACCAAATGGTTGTTGTCGATAATGCCAACATATTTAACTCAAGTCATCAAAATAATCAAATTTACAAATGCTAATTTTAAATCAACTATAAATTTAAAAGGCATGTATTGATATTAAAATTATATCATTTACCAAGAATATCATATGAAGATTTCACAATATTACTTTATTTGGAGCATACATAATATGTAATACTCTCTAATATGTGAGCAAGACAACTTGATACAAGTGACATAGGGTGTGCGCACAAGTCATTTCTTTCATAAAATTTTGACTATTTCAAAATTTTGGGTGTCCTCATAAATTCAATGATTAAATATAGATAGTAACAACCTTTTTAACATATATTAATCGTGAATTCATTGACAATAACTAGATATAAGGTCGCACATAATTTACCTAGATAAGAAGTATAGAAAACTTTTCTCTCACTCATACAAATATTAGCTACCTCTAATCCGGTTGGACATTTTTGCTTATTATGGTATTTAAACTTAGTACAATTCAAACTCATATTAATGTAGACATTGACTTGAGGGAGGCGACTTTGGATTAAAAGGTCACATATGACTCAATTAGTTTTTTGTTTGGAAAATAGGATGACTTACTATCTACTGACCAGGTACGATTTTTGGATTAGAGAGTCACTAATAACTAATGATTTTTGGATTAATTTTGAATTAAACTGATCACTTATACAATCTAAATTTGCCTTATATCCTATTTGTCAAATATAAAACAATGTATTTTAAGAATAAGAGAACACAAGTGAGAATCATCATACGTGATAGATGAATAATTAAGAATATATTTTCAAGAAGAAATGAAATGAATCAGCATAATTAAAATGAAATCTACACATATTTGGGAGTGACATAATAGAACTCTATGGTTATCCAAAAAAGGTAATCAAAAGTATATATAAGACATGACCACTGGAAATATGACATTGGAACTATTGTATATATAAGACATGACCATTGGAAATATAACATTGGCATAGGAAAAATATTAATCATATTGAGGAGGGACAATTTAATATGCTTATCACTCAACTAGATGAAAATTAGTTTAGAGTACCTACTTCCGAAATCATACCATCAATGAAAATCAAGGGACTTTTCAGAAGTATCTAATCTCTCGATTATGGTGTAAAACAAATTTAGTATACTTTTAGGAGAAATGCAAAACTAGCATAACTCAAAGATATACATTTTGTATAGTACTATAAAATGAAAAGAATGATGAATGGAGGCGTACCTTAAAGTCTTACAATTTGATGACCAATTATTTTAAGTTCAAGATTCCTTACTTCAAGAAAAATCTTTGAACATAGTATTGATATGAACCTCTAATATCGAAAGAACAACTAAATCTTCGTAGCGAAATAAGTCCTCATCGATTAACCCATCGAAATTTCACAAACCATGATCCTCTTGACTATAAAGTACACCAACATAAAGCGGAAAAGCGATTCGTGCTGATAACGTGTTATATAATAATATATAACATAGAAGTAAACTTGAGAGAGCTAAGCAATAGAGATGAGTAGGATCATCTTATTATTCATATCCATAAACAAAGTACATACACGGCTTTATATAGCCTATCCAATCATGAGTTACAAGATAGTGAAAGGCCAAAAGTTTGGAGTTTGGGAAACAAAAGGTTGAAGCAAATGAAAAGCTAAGAGTCATTTATAATATTTATATAAAATATTCTTATTTAACGAGTTGCCAACAAATTTAAATTGGCATAAAATGGAAGAAGCATAATGACACTCTACAAGCAATAATGCCAACCAAATTAAACACCTCTTGATAAAATCCTCTGATCTACAAAATGATGTAATTTATTATTATAGATTTGTTACAAATCAAAAGTACTCATTTTATAGCATCATGTTAATCTTATGTAGTCAAAGTTTACTTATCATAATTTTTCTATTATTTATCTGTAAAATGTGTTATAAAATATATGGAGGCATCTAAGTCTTCTAAACAAGGAATTGATCCAGAAGCATCTAAATATTCTCAACAAATAATTGAGCAAATATAACAAAAGAACAACAAAGTCACAGAAGCAAACTAAGCGTGATCAAAAACTGCAATAGACGTTTATATAATATCAAATCGGGGTCTTGCTAAAATGAGAACTGAGATATAATCTCAGCACTTCATTTTCTTTTAATCCTAACCACCCAATTTAAATATATACATACACATGTATGCATCACCCTCTCGAACTATTATAAATTTCACTGCACCTCCCCTTGCCATCTCCGGCAACCACTTCAGGCGACCTCCTCCGGTAATCCCAAACAATCACCAATAGTTAGAGAAAATGACCATAACCAAACCATTAAAAACAACCACAAAACCACTACACCATCACCGGCTCTAGTCACACCCTCCCACAATACCAACAAATTACCTGGAAATCAACACAAATGGACTACGATCAATATAAAAATTCATTATCATCAAATTAACAAACCCACCATTGCTACCCATTACAAACATATTGCCACTACCAACCACCACCATCAACATCACCCCCGAGTTGACCGCCAACAAAACACCATTATATCATCAACAAAAACTAAACAAAATCATCAAAAAAAATCATTACAAATCAAATTAAATCACAACAATCATCAGAATTCTTAGAATATCACCATCGACGGTTAGTTTTATTGGTTATGAGCAGATCTGATCGGGGAATGATGGGGAAGAATGACGGGAAAGAATGCCATGGAGAAGAACATATTTGATCGGAGATTAGAGAGCAAATGCGGGGGAGAGAGAGAGAGTTTAAATCGTGTGGGGCGGGGATGAACGGAAATGATAGTAGTGGTGGCTGAAATTAGTATGGCGGCAGGTGGGTGGGGTGATCGAAATTATTTTGATAGTTGGTGGGTGGATTGTGGTGGTGGGTGGAGTGCATGGTGTGCACGACAAATTAGAAGGCTATGATTATAAGAATTAATAAAAAATAGAGGGTTGAGACTAGATCTCAATTCTCATTTTAGTATTGGATCTTATTTAAGCAAGACCCTATCAAATAGTATCATCCTGACATTTTTTTCTTTCTCGAACTTTTTAATGCATACACTTTGAGTATTACATATGTATTTATACATATGTATGGTTACATACTGTTATTGTTCTCATTGTATTCAACCTAATATTAGGACTAGACGTGTTGTCGGCTAAGAGAAGGCATATAACTTCGAAGCAAGTAAGCGTTTCTATAAATATGTAGCGTAAAAATTAAAGTATTAAACACTGTAGGGATATGTAGTGATATGTAGAACGCAATAACTCATAACCAATGAAACAAAAAATGACATGAACTATGAAGCCAACAAAAAACATGTTCTACAAGAGCATCATGAAATTTATAATATTGATTTTGTGCCCCCAAATAGTTTACCGTTAAAATTTTGAGCATATTTGAAATTCATAGTTTATACTCTAATAGTTTAACTATATCATCTTATATGTATCAATTCATGTTGGTACTAAACCGACAACGCGTCCAATAAGTATATCTATTCAATAATACTATTTCATCATTTTTCAACATGTAATTGCTCGGAAATATAACAAAAATATATGTAATTCTATTTATTATTATTTTTCTTAAATTGAAGTAAATGTCAAGGCAAATATTCAAAAAAAAAAAATTGTGCATCGCACGGATTATAAGTTAGTATATATGTGTGTATGTGTGTTTGTTGAACTGTTGTTACATGCATGTTGAATCTTAGTTGCATGAGAATTTAATTTAATAGAATTATAACATTGTCAATGTATAACTTTTTTCCAAATGCATTGAATTTTAAGTGATACACGTGTTAATCTTCAGGTTCTTGAAAAGTTTTAATTACTTTAAAAATGCAATTACTGTCTTAAGTTTCAAGTTTTTTTTATAGTTATGTTGCCATCTTGCCTATATTTACACTTACATTTATACCACTGTTTGCTTTTAAAATTAATGGACAAGGGTTCAAAAAATGTAACCACCCTATTTTCAAATAAGAATTAATCATCCATCTGGTTGTTTCATTTTACCAAATTTTATATAGATCTAATGGTCTACAAAATTTTATATTATTTTCATTTTACGAAATTCTTTTGGAACATCCTAACCCGTAAAGTTACCTTAACGGGCCGTACTTATCCACCACATACTCGAATGTTCTGGATCCAACACATACTGTCTTAATTTTCAAGTTTTTTTTATAGTTATGTTACCATCTTGCCTATATTTACACTTACATTTATGCCACTGTTTGCTTTTAAAATTAATGGACAAGGGTTCAAAATATGTAACCACCCTGTTTTCAAATAAGAATTAATCATTCATCTGGTTGTTTCATTTTACAAAATTTTATATAGATCTAATGGACTACAAAATTTTATATTATTTTCATTTTACGAAATTCTTTTTGAACATCCTAACCCTTAGAGTTACCTTAATGGGCCGCACTTATCCACCACATACTCGAATGTTCTGGATCCTTTGAAACTCTTTTAACTATTCAGGCCATACGAGTGCAAATCATCTTGGCTCAATTTCATAATCTCTCTTCTCTCTCCCCTCTCTTTTTCTTCTCTCTTTTTCTCTTCCCCTCTCTCTAGTATACATCGTAAAAATTTTATTCATCGACATATTCAACTCTCCAACTAACCACTTTCTCAGTAACACCACCACCAGCAAAAAGAGTCCGACCTCGAGTTCGTGTTATGTTGTACAATTTATATTCCGATCTTTTTATTTTTAGGTATCCAAATTTTTGCCTTATTTATCTGAGTTGTTTATTTTGCTAATCATTTTCTCTTGTTTCTTATGTCGTAAACATTTCTTCAATTATTACCTTTTCGAGTCCCATCGATAAGTTATTGCACATGGCTAATCTTATAAATATAAACATACACACACACACACACACATATAAGGGTTGCATTTCCATATGAGAAAAAGGACCCTGAGATATATCTCAGGAAATTTTTCATGAGATACAATACAAAATAATCTTAAATTTTACTGGGCCTGCAGGGCTATTTAAAAAATTCTGAATTTACTAAAACGTCCACCCCATTTTTACATATAAAATATAGGTATCTCAGGGAACTTACCTGAGATATATCTCAGGCTCCCTAATCCCTTTCCATATATAGTGATTGATACTACTTTCAAGATTTTTCAACTGGATTGAAGAAAAGCCATGTTTGAGGGTTCAATTTATTTTTTTAATCTAAAAGCTTTCAGTTGATTCTTATTCTTTGAGAACTGAAGTTATTAGGAGACCGAAGTAGGTCTAAATCCTTGATCGAATTTAGATTCACTTAAATATAGCCAAGTTGGGATTTTAATGAATCGAATTCTGGGTATTTTTTTCACATCTCCAACCAAACCTAACAACAGTTTCTAGATCAATTCATATTCCTATTTCTTAATTCTTGTTGAGGTTTAGATCAACCGAAATAGATCTAGAATGATTAGTTCATAATTATTTTCTGGCAAATATCAAATCTACTCCCAAAGAGAGCATATTATATTGTTGTCATTTTAACTAATATATATATTAATAAATACTTGCACTATATAACTAAACAATGAAGAAAATGCTCGGAGAAGGATTGGGAACCACGTGTCAGGTGTCGGCAACATATATGCAGGTGATAGTTTTTTCTAATATTTATGGAAAGAAATTATTCCATCCTAATGGATTCATTAACTTTATGCAGTGGATTGATAATATCATTGTGATTTGTTCATTTATCTACATAAATTTCTGCAAAAATTTTCAATACATGCCCCTTAAGCTAAGCAGTATTTTTAGGTATCATTTCTTTGACTTGAATTACTTCCAAAATACTCCATATATACTATTTTCTCCTTTTTAACTTTTATTTCATCCTGTCATGTCCAGCTATGTATCTCCATCCAAAACTTATATGTTTTAAATTATAAAAACATGGTGATAATTTGGTTGTTGACATTCTGTACCAAATTCTTTAACAAACATGCTAAAGAGCCACACTTTTATACCAATGCTCCCCCCCCCAAAATGAATGAAGTGTTGATATTGCCTTGTTTCAATTCATAAAAATCATGAAATTTAAGGACGTAGTGATTTTATTTTTAGATTTACATTACAGGTATATAATGAGTGCATGATAAATTGAATTATTTTGAATAAATTGATATAATGAGTGCATGATAAATTGAATTATTGGGAATAAATTTGTAGAATGGCACCAATTTTTTCTTATACACTTTAATATCATATATATATATATATATATGCAGCTATATATATAGAAAAGCGTTCCGCGAAAAATTTATGCGGATGAATAGTGTTCCGCGGAAAATTTGTGGGGAATGGACGAATTTTTTTTTTTAAGTCATGGTCGTTGGATACAATCATTGTCAGGGACTTGGACCCTTGACTTGTGTGGAAATTTTTTCTAATGCATTTATGATTGACTACATTAAGGTTTTTTTAAATAATCCAGTTATCTTTTGGCAAGACCTTCTTTATGGTAATTTGATTCCAGTCAATTACAGATCTTATCTGGGTAAAAATTAAATATCTTTTTTGCTGCCAACATGAATGCCTCTTGCACAAGCTGAATTACCTACCAAAAAAGAGAAAGAACAACAAAAAATTAGATGAATTCTTCAAGTTCATGGGGTTCTTTTTGAATCTTCAGAATAAATTCTTAGTTGTAATTTATTATAGTCAAGCCTGCAGAAGGGTTGCAACTAATTCATTGACCCCTATGATAATATTTTTAGTGTGGCAAAAACTCTGGTTAACTTGAAAGTTTTTTAAATAACAAAGATTTTGTTAAATAACAAAGATATTATTATAAACAAATAGACACAGACTTTAATCAATTTTGCATCTATGTTTGCCGATGTTATCTTTACAAGATATATATACTAATGTATATAGAATAGGAAAGTGAAACTTAAACATTTGGAAACAGCTTTCTTTCTCTTACATAATATTCTTGTGAGAAAACTGTAATCTACATATCTGAGCAAGAAGATGAATATTGATGTAAAGAGTAATTGTCACTAACTAAATGAAAAGATACAGAGATGTTTTTTTATATATGGAGAAATGTTGCTACGTTTCTAACTAACTCTTAACAGACTAAAGTCAACAGAGTCAACACAATAATATCTCATTAATTTGTAGTATGAGTAACAGCCCCCCTCAAGTTGGAAGTCTGTAACATATCACAGACATTCAACATGGAGCTAAAGAATGAGAGAGCAGAAGCACCAATAGCTCTGATACCATGACAAAACTGTAATCTACATATCTGAGCAAGAAGATGAATATTGTTGTAAAGAGTAATTGTCACTAACTAAATGAAAAGATACAGAGATGTTTTTTTATATACAGAAAAATGTTTCTACGTTTCTAACTAACTCTTAACAGACTAAAGTTAACAGAGTCAACACAATAATATCTCATTAATTTGTAGCATGAGTAACATCTTGTATTGATTTAAAGCTGTCACTTCTGGTTACACCTATTTGATGCAGAGAGCAGTCGTCTTGGTGCTTGAGGATGCCAGATGTGAAAAGCCACAACAGAAACCCGAGAAAAAATAAACAGGGAAGACTGTTAGAATTGCACTCTCTGATTTGTGATGAAACAATGTCGTCTTGTGTTGCGATTCATAAACAGGGAACATTTTATAAAGTCAAGTGATGGGTCCTACTTCGTTGAGATCCATAATGACACTGATGCGGTAACCACCCATGATGGGAACATTACTTGATTTTTTTGGTTCGACCCGGGCTAGCGCCCCCCCTTAGTTCCGCCCCTGCATCCATCCAACTAAGCTAGTGTATGAAACTGTCCATGGCAGTTCTAAAGGTTTTTTTCTTAAAAAAAGAACATACACCAGCTTCAAATTTCTCAGTTTTGGACACTTTAAATGGAAATAAGATGAACCTACGCCTTCACCCATAACAGGTGTGAGTCTTTTGTTTTACCAGAATGTACAAGGTTGTAAATTTTTGCATTGACCAAGAGAATTTGGTAGATTTTATTCCGTGTTATCACTTTCTGTTAAAAGTAATTGGATGACCTCTCAATGTTGGGAGCTTTGGAGGCATACCCTTGAGTTGCAGGCTGGAAGATATGTTTATTGTGTAACTTGGATTGAAAAATGGTTTTGATATAGTTACCATTGACACAGAAACAGAATCAATATATTATTGTGCCACAGAAAATTTTAAGATTGGCTTTTCATACTGTATTCTTGGGATGGAAGGTTCTCTATCATTAGTGAGTCCTCACAAATTTTTCAAATGAAAAGTTTAGAAATTAACTAATTTCAACACTGACACTGGCATTCGAGAACCGATTTGTAAGACTGATCTATCAAACCAGAGACGTTTTATTGAGAAAGAATTTTTATGGATGATATCGTCATTAAACCTTTGACCAATTGAGGAAAGCTGAATTGGTCCTTGTCAACCTTACTTATCCATCGCTTTGCTGCTTTACTTATAATGTTAGGAAAGGGAATGATACATCATGGCCCATTGTTTTAAAACTGACCAATTTAACATACACAAG
The DNA here is from genome assembly GCA_036435485.1 of Saposhnikovia divaricata. Classification (NCBI taxonomy): domain Eukaryota; kingdom Viridiplantae; phylum Streptophyta; class Magnoliopsida; order Apiales; family Apiaceae; genus Saposhnikovia; species Saposhnikovia divaricata. The sequence continues at coordinate 125,811,613 of CM071594.1, read as the reverse complement.
AGACAAGGGAGAGGAGGCTAGTTCAATCTTGGGCCGAAATGAACAGTCTAAACACCAAGCTACCAGATTGGATTAAAGATTATGTTGTCTTAAACTATAGATATAGAACAGAAACTATGTACTAAAAAAAGGTAGATGTACGTAGGGCTGTTCACGAACCGAGTCGAGTCGAGCTTTGACCGAAATGAGCCGAGCTTTGACCTTAACGAACCGAGCCGAGCTTTGATCTTAACGAACCGAGCTGATTTCTTAACGAACCGAGCCGAGCTTTGACTGAACCGAGCCGAACTCGAGTTGTTCACGAACAGCCTCGAGCCGGGCCGAGTTCGATCCGAGCTCGAGTTGTTCGCGAACAATTAATTTGCTTGGATATCTTAATAAACATTTAAATTACACGTGCACAATTTCATCGTTTTAATTTTGAGATATTGATCTAGAGAGACTATATATTTTTCGCGTTTCCTTAATTTCTAATTTAGGCGAATTAGACCAAAGATTTCGAGGTGAGATTTTATTTTAACTAATTAACAATTATTTAAAATAAAATTAAAACAAATTATTTTTAATAAAATTAAAATAATTTTACCGAACATAAAGAACTACTGTGATTTATGAAGAAACAGATCTATCAAGACAAAAAAAAATTGTGCAGTGATCAACTAATTAACATGGCAATGAATATAATAATTATGGTTGGTAATGATTACAATAATTAAAGAAACTAAGTTAACCGTGAAGAAAATAATAATGTACATATAAAAAAGAAAAGAAAGAAGCTAATGATTACTAATGATTCATAATAATTACTTAAAACTAGGACTAATGATTACTATTTTTATTATATATATTTTATATATTGATAGAAAAAAATACATAGAAGATTTCAGCAAACAAATTAATTGGAAATATCTAATTAATTTTTTATTTTTTGAAAATTTGGAAATATCATTTAATTAGATATATCTTGACATCCGTACGGTTGGATCGTCGAGATTTTTTTTTTAAAAATATAGAAACAATAATCTGGGACGAAGCACTAGTTACGAGTACTAGACAATATAGTATTGTTCTATTAAGATCTCCAACCAAATTAATTTTTTATTTTTTGAAAATTTGGGAATATCATTTAATTAGATATATCTTGACATCCGTACGGTTGGATCGTCGAGAAATATTTTTAAAAATATAAAAACAATAATCTGGGACGAAACACTAGTTACGAGTACAAGACAATATAGTAGTGTTCTATTAAGATCAATAACCAAATTAATTTTTTATTTTTCGAAAATTTGGGAATATCATTTAATTAGATATATCTTGACAGTAGTACGGTTGGATCATCGAGAAATATTATAAAAATATAGAAACAATAATCTGGGACGAAACACTAGTTACGAGTACTAGACAATATAGTAGTGTTCTATTAAGATCTCCAACCAAAATAATTTTTTATTTTTTGAAAATCTGGGAATATCTAATTTCTTGACGATCCAATCGTACGGATGTCAAGATATATCTAATTTAGTGATATTTCCAAATTTTCAAAAAATAAAAAATTAATTTGGTTGGAGATCTTAGTAGATCACTACTATTCTAACTAGTACTAGTAACTAGTGCTTTGTCACGGACTATTGTTCCTATTTTTTTAAAAATATTTCTCGACGATCCAACTCTACAGATGCCAAGATATATCTAATTTAGTGATATTTCCAAATTTTCAAAAAATAAAAAATTAATTTGGTTGGAGATCTTAGTAGATCACTACTATTCTAACTAGTACTAGTAACTAGTGCTTTGTCACGGACTGTTGTTCCTATTTTTTTAAAAATATTTCTCGACGATCCAACTCTACAGATGCCAAGATATATCTAATTTAGTGATATTCCCAAATTTTCAAAAAATAAAAAATTAATTTGGTTGGAGATCTTAGTAGATCACTATTATTCTAACTAGTACCAGTAACTAGTGCTTTGTCTCGGATTGTTGTTTCTATTTTTTAAAAAATATTTTTCGATGACCCAACCATACAGATGTCAAGATATATCTAATTTAGTGATATTCCCAAATTTTCAAAAAATAAAAAATTAATTTGGTTGGAGATCTTAGTAGATCACTAATATCTAACTAGTACTAGTAACTAGTGCTTTGTCACGGATTGTTGTTTCTATTTTTTAAAAAATATTTCTCGACGACCCAACCATACGGATGTCAAGATATATCTAATTTAGTGATATTTCCAAATTTTCAAAAAAAAAATTAATTTGGTTGGAGATCTTAGTAGATCACTACTATTCTAACTAGTACTAGTAACTAGTGCTTTGTCACGGATTGTTGTTTCTATTTTTTAAAAAATATTTCTTGACGACCCAACCATACGGATGTCAAGATATATCTAATTTAGTGATATTCCCAAATTTTCAAAAAATAAAAAATTAATTTGGTTGGAGAAAAAAAATAAAAATAAAATTTTTAATTTTTTTCGAGCTTTAACGAGCCGAGCTCGAGCCAAGCCGAGCTCGAGCCAAGATGAAACGAGCTCTTATCGAGCCTAGCCGAAACGAGCTCGAGCCGAACCGAGCTTTTATCGAGCCGAGCTCGAGCTGTTCACGAACGGCTCTGTTCGTGAACAGCCCTAGATGTACGTGAAGTGACTAATGTGTTTTTGATGTTTTACCCTTGTTGTTCTCTACCTTTATTCTAAAGTCTGGAGTTTACTCTCGCTCAAAGAGAGCTTATTTTGTTTTACAATTTATACAGGGTTGTATCAATTGGTGCTTTCATTTCTCATCTCTATGGTGGATTCAGACCTCCGTACAGCTATTAGAGCTTTAAAGGTTCAAATTGATAGCCAAACTTTGGCTCAGCAATAGGTTATGTACGTGAAGTGACTACCATTGATTCCCGATTTGAAGAGCTTTGTTCTCACCTTCCTCGTTCATCACTAAACTCTTCAGGATCTTCACATCGTCAGACAACAAAGCCCTCTACTGAAAACACTTAGCATCCTGCATTCATGTGACAGATGGAGATGGAGGTGCCAAAATTCGATGGTACTGATCCCGAGAGTTGGGCTTTCCGGATTGAGGAGTATTTTGATTTTCATAACACACTAAAAACTCTACAACTTTGAATGTGTCCTTTCACATGGAAGGCAAGGCTGCTTCCTGGTTTAAATGGCTTAAAGCAAATAATCTTCTTACCACATGGAAGGAATTTTTAGTCAATTTAAATTTTCGTTTTGGGGCTTCTCTATGTAGACTATCAAGGTACTTTATCAAAGTTAACCCAGACATCCACGGTAGTTGAATTTCAGTCCGCATTCGAAGAATTGATGAACAAAAGCACATGTATTTCTGAAGCCCTACTTATTTCGTTTTTTATTACTGGTTTAAAACCAGAAATTCGTAGGAAAATGTTGCTTTCTAGACCACCTAATCTCATAGAAGCATTTGCTATGTCTCCAACATATGAGGCTCGAATTAATGAATCTCGTGAAGAGCATCGCTCGTGGTCTCCTTGGTATCCGAAATCTGGTAGCATAATTCAAGCCAAAAACTCTGTTGTGCATACTCAAAACACCATAAACACTAATAGTCGTATTCGCCACACCCCCTACTGTTATACAAGCCAAACAACCGCCACTACACCAACACCCTTCAGTGCTACCCCTACCTTACCAGTTAAAAGGCTTTCACATAATAAGTTGCGCAAAAAATGTGAAAAAGGATTATGTTATAATTGTGACAAAAAATGGTCGACTTCTAATCGTTGTCATAATAAATATCTTCTTCTTATGGGGACAGAGGAGAATGAAGAACTCAATGATGATCATAATATTGTAAATACCACAGATGAGGTAGTTACTAGTGATATATTGAGTTTAAATACTCTAGCAGGCCAGAACAATCCTCGTTCTTTACATTTGGCAGGACACATTGGCAAGGGATAGTGGTCTTTCGGGCAATGCTTATTCAGGTCGGTGTAGTCGACACACATCCTCCACTTGCCATTAGATTTCTTCACCACCACTACGTTTGCCAACCAATCGGGATAGTCTATCTCCTCAATGAACTTTGCTTCCAGTAATTTTTCGACTTCAACTTGGATTACTTTCTGCCTTTCCATGGCGAAATTCCTCTTCTTTTGTCTTACGGGCTTGGCTTCGGGAGCTACATTTAAACAGTGTTTGGCAACCGCAGGGTCCAGACCTGGCATATCTTCGGGATTCCATGCGAATACGTCGTGGAATTCCCTAATGACCTTGATGACTTTCTCTTTTAATTTCGGCTCCATGTTCTTTCCAATTTGGATCATCTTTCCCGACTGACCCACGTATAGTTCTACCTCTTCGGTCTCTGCAGCCGGCTCAGCAATCGGGCTTGACAGGTCGGCCCCAAACTTTTCCAACTCAATGTTCAGCAGTTGGTGGCTACCCCCAGCTTCGGTCTCATTTCTTTTCCTTTTTCCGGCTTCAGTCATCTCTATGTCTTTGTCTCTTTCCAAATCCTCCAACATGATTATTCTGGCGGCTTTCTGATCGCCTCTCATTTCTCCAACTCCATGTTCTGTTGGGAACTTCAACTTTAGATGAGGGACAGAGGACACGGCCTGGAACAGAGATAAGGCCGGCCTTCCCAAAATTCCGTTGTACGGACTATCGACCCGGACGACATAGAACTTTGCTTCCTTCACCACAGTGTACGGCGCTTTTCCCATCATGACAGACAAAGTGATGGTCCCTTCTATCGGTACAGGCTGATTACCGAAACCATACAAGGGCGCCTCGTGGCATGGCTCCAACTGTTCACCTCCCAAATTCATCTTGCAATATGTCCGGTGATATAGAATGTTGACTGAGCTCCCTTCGTCCACCAGCACTCTCCATATCTTGTTTTCCCCGATTACTGGGTTTATAACAAGTGGGTCTTCATGCGGCAATATCACGTCTTCGTAGTCATCTTCTGTGAAGGAGATAGGCAATGGTTGCTTAGCTGAACTTGATTGGTACAGGTTGTAGATCTGTTTGGCGTACTTTTTCCTTGCTGTCTTACTATCCCGATCAAGCACTGTTCCTCCGGAAATTGTCCTGACCTCCCCTCTGTACTTCTCCGAACTCTCAGCTTCCTTCCTTTTCTCCTTGGACTCGAGTTTGTCCCTCAAGTCGCCCACAAATTGGGTCAGTTCCCCATCTTTGATCATTCTTTCAATTAACTTCTTCAAATGATAGCACTCCTCGGTGTTGTGACCTTTGTCCCGATGGTAGTCACAATACTTGCTGTCGCTTCTTCTGTTCTCAGGGGTCTTCAACTTGGGTGGTCTGACAAACCCAGGTTTACCCTTTATCTCATGGAGAATCTTCGAGATAGGTGTGTTTAACGGTGTGAACACAGTGCTATCTCTATCTCTTCTTCGTTCGGCCCCTTTGTCGGGCCTTGTATCATTCAACCTGCTCTTGATATCTCCTCGACCCCTTCGGTCGTCTCTTCTGTCATCCCTTCGGTCATCTCTCCTATCATACCTATCATTTTTCTTCTCCTTGTACCCCCCAATTGATTCCAATTTTCTTCTAATGGCCTCTCCTCTCACATATATATCATTTAAAGATTTGGGAGGCATATCATAAAGAGAGGACCGAAGCTTCTTACCTTTGACAGGGTCGAGGCCTGCTGCGAGGAATCCAGCCGCCTTGACTTTGTCCAAGTTGGTGACCATGCCAGCTTCTTCTTTGAACCTTGCTAAGTAATCACCCAAATCTTCGTTCGGCCCCTGCCTGCAGTGGATCAGTGCTTCAGTATCTTTCTCTCTTCGGCACAAATGCGAGTAGTGCCTCAAGAATTTTTTCTTCACTTGCTCATACGAGCCTATCGACCTAGGTCTCAGCGACCTGTACCACATGGATGCATTCCCCTTCAGGTAGGTCTTGAACATCTTACACAGCATCACAGCGCAGTGCCCCATCCCAGTCATGAGCGATTCATATTTCTCACAATGATCTTCGGGGTCACCCTTTCCGTTAAATTCATTCATCTTCGGGAACTGCCTTCCGGGAGGCGGTCGAAAGTGTTCGACGTCTTCGGTCACCACTGGCTCGTGGCTAACCTTTCTCTCTCCAAACATGGCCTTCTCAATTCTCCGGATGCGATCGTCCGTATGTGGACCCTCCTCTTCCGAATCGGAGGAATAAACCACCTTTGACCGGGTTCTCCTCGAGTTTGATTCAGAGTCCCCTGACTCATCTTCATCAATTCTGGTTCTTGGTCTTTTGTCTCTTCGGTCGTCCAACTCCGGGTCTTCGGCTTCTAGAGCCTCGCGGAGTACCTTTTCCTGTAACTCGATCTCCTCCCTTTGGATCTTTAGGGCTTCTAGCCTCAAACGGTCGGCCTCCCTTTTTTTGGCCAGACGTTCGGCCTCCCTGCTGCTTTTCTCTTTCTCTATCTCTTTCCGTTTCCCCTTGGCTTTTTGTTCTTCTCGCCACTTCATCAGAATTTCCCGTTGCTCTTCGGGAGACGGTATGTCCCCCTCTTCGTCGAAAATCAAATGTCTTGGGGTGATGGGAGGAGTGGTGCGAGTATTTACAGCCATAGTGCCATCGTCAGCCGTTGGTATTTCGGTTTCATTCGCCATTATTAACAATATAATCCAACACAAACGTAACTCTGCGGTCCCACAGACGGCGCCAAATGTTGCAACCAATTTCCGTCGGTGTATCCGTTCGGTCGGACCTGCAATTGAAGAAGAATGCGAGGGTGTGGCCCCCCCGATTCACCTCCGGTGTAAGAATAAGTTAACTGGTTTTTATGAATAAAGGTAAACGCAGAGTGTTTGTATTGTGTGTAAGTGATTGAATGAATGAACCCAAACCTTGGTTAACCTCTTTATCCTCAATGTTGGCAGTTACCGGAGAGTAAAGTGAGTGGCGAACGTGTTCCACGTTCCCACGTTCCCAGGGATGTACAACCGAACGAACCGTTGTAAATGAAGGGACCGGATGACATGGGCCTTCGCCAAACCGGTACCCATTCCACGACTGGGCCTTCGGTCCAGCCCAGTAAGAAGTTGGGCCTCTAACACTTACCGATAGTGGGAGTACACATAATTTCATAAAACCAACTTTGGTCGAACGTTTTGGGTTACATATTCAATCAGTGACTCCCTTCCGTGTTTACATAGGTAATGGTGATTTTTTGACTTATGAGTTTTATAGTTCTCAAGTAGCACTGCGGATGCAGGGGCAGTCTTTTCCGGTGGATCTGTTTTTTTTACAAATGAAGGACCTGATGTGGATTCAGTGGCCTCAACAATTGGGGAAGGTTTCTCATGATTATGCTCCTTTATCCATGGAATTCTCATGGAAAGGACAACAGATTATCCTTGGTCATTATACAACAATCATACCCAAACGAATTACACTTCAGCAATTTCAAGCTTTATGTAATCATGAAGAATTTGACAGCCTTTATGAATTGAATTGTATTCCAGATGACCCCCCAACTTCCCTTGAAACATCATCAAAAGTGGAGTTACATGTTGACACACCAATTCAAGTTTTAGACATTCTTTATCAGTTCACTCACCTATTCCATGCACCCACCACTTTACCTCCACATCGACTGATCGATCACAAAATTCACCTTCTTCCAAATACCAAGCCTGTCAATGTCAAACTGTATCGTTAACCATACATTCAGAAATCTATGATGGAAATCTAGTGAAAGAGATGCTTGATCAGGGAATAATTCGCACCAGCCAAAGTCTTTTTTCTTCGCCTGTCCTCTTGGTTAAAAAGAAAGATGGATCTTATCAATTTTATGAAGATTATCGGGCCCTCAATGTTGTGACTATCAGGGATAAATTCCCTATTCCAACTATTAATGAATTGTTGGACGAGTTGGTTCTACTACTATGTTTACTAAGTTGGACTGAAGCTGGTTACCATCATCGTGACATTTACAAGACCGCCTTTCGTACACATGAAGGTCATTATGAATTTTTGGTTTTACCATTCGGTATGTCTAATGGTCCATCAACCTTCCAGGCTACCATGAATCACCTATTTTCTCCATTTCTTCGAAAGTTTGTTATTGTGTTTTTTGATGACATACTTGTGTACAGCACTACCCTTGATGATCACATTATTCACTTTAAACAGGTTTTACAATGTTTGCAAAAATTTGCAAACCAATTGGTTTTGCAATGTTTACAAACCAATAGTTTTATACATCAAATTATCTATTGTTCGTTTCTATATAGAACTTTTCGAATTTTTTTGACGCGTATTCACGATTCTTTCAAAACAATTATTTTTTCATTTAGAAAAAATAAAATCGCGATTGCTATACTAATTGTATTTATCTTTTCAATCTAATTTTATTATCTTTAAAATATTAAACTCAAATGATATTTTTTATAAATTTATTATATAAAATTTGTGTACATATATTATTTAATTTAGATATCATATATATTTAATTTCGGATTCGAATATTCCGGATTCAGATACGGATAATATCCAATTTTTCTCGGATGCGGATGCAGATATTTCGGACGGATATCGAATTTTTTGAATTTTTTTGACAGCCGTAACTGTAGGCGCTTTATTAAGGGTTATACAACCATTGCTGTACCACGCACTAATTTCCTCTGTAAGGATAAGTTTAGTCCTTGGAGGCTGCAAATGCATTTGTTACTCTTAAACAAGTTATGACGAAAGCAACTATTTTGCGACTACCTAATTTTAATTTAGAATTTATCATTAAACGTTGGTATTAGAGCGGTCCTTATGCAAGAGGGATATCCGCTTTCTTATTTTAGCAAGGAGTTAGGGCCTTGACTTCAAGCTGCTTCTACTTATATTAAGGAGCTACATGCTATAGCAGAAACTGTTCAAAAGTGGGGACAATATCATTTGGGTAGATTTTTTAACATACGTACTGATCAAAAAAGAATTAAATAGCTCCTTGAACAAGTCTTACAAACAAAGAATCAACAAATTTATATCGGAAAACTGTTGGGCTTTAATTTTCACATCGAGTATAAAATTGGTAGTTCAATCCTTGTTGCTGATGCCTTGTCTAGAGTACATAAAGGACAACCTATGATATTCTTGTTGGCTAGTCAATCAATTGCTGATTTTCTCTCACTCTTCAAAACGGAAAATGAGACTTTTTCTGATTTGCAATTATTACATCACCAAGTTTTCAAAGCAAGCTTCCTACTAGTTACTCAGTTCGTGAAGGGCTCCTATTCTACAACAACCGATATTACCATAGTCCCAAATCTAAATTGAAGAACTATTTATTGCATGATTTCCACTTAACACCTATAGCAGGTCATGTTGGTGTAAAATGGACTTTAGTACGTCTTTCCACACATTTTTATTGGCCAAATATGCGAAAAGAGGTGGAATTATTTGTAGGGGCTTATCTAGTTTGCTAGTGGACTAAGTATTCCACCAAGGCTCCAGCAGGTCTCATTTTGGTGTCATTCTCTTTACTCCATAGTTGGGGGAATGTTCGAAAACATGTGCAACTTCACTTAAAGTTTACCGGTGACAACAGAAGCTATATAAAGAGAGCGGTCTTCGAAGGAGATGAAGCCACAAATAGCACCCTCACAAGCGTAGCTGACCTCCACATAAGATCCTGCTGAGCCTATTATCTAACATCGTAAGGTTTTAGTAGAAATGACAGCATAATGATGGGGGAAGGAGCTGGATTAAGGTTTGGGGGAGACAATTCTCACGCATAGAATAGATAATACAAATAATATCCAATATCAATACTAATAATCTGATTTGCTTACAATAATCAATCCAATATTTATTAGAATCCTAAAAAATATTTCCTAATTTAAATAATGTAAGAACTAATATAATTAAGTAATTCTATAATACTCTAACTAATGGGCTTCCAAAGCCTGAAATATTGTTCCCAAACAGTTATTTTTGGGCTACTTAACGGGCTGTCCTGCATCAATTCTCCTCCACTGAAAAGAACTCGACTCCTTCAAGTTAATAAAACCAAATAGAACACGATAAAGTACCAAAGACGATCGTGTGGGTGGCACATGATGCCGAGCACAAGTAATACTATACGTATTGCCTCCTTTTATAACAGAATAAGTGTTAGGACAAGCAACATGATGTGCATGATGATCGGAAAGCCATGGAAATCCCAATATAATATTACAGAGCTTGACATGCAAGACATCATATATAACTTTGTCTTTAAACTTCCCAATTGAAAATGACACCAAACATCGTTCCCACACTCGCAGCTTCGTATTATCAATCCATGTTATACATGTCATAAGGCTCAGGATGAGGCTCCATCTTCAAACCCAACTGTCGAACTGCATCACTAGATATCACATTCGTACAATTACTAGTGTCAATAATCACAGAGCAAATTTTACCAAAACATGTAGCTTTAGTCTAAAATATTTGTTGAAAATTATGTGATTGAGCAACTTCAGTATTCTCGCCCAAGTGTGATGATCACATAGCTCCAAGACAATTTTCCAAATCATCACACACCTTTTGTTCCTCATCAGTCGTCTAATTTTACCGATCAAGAGGACACTCCTCTTCCTTATCAATAAATGTTACCCACTACGCCATAAACAGCCTACGGTAACACCACGACTGTGTTACCTTAGACCCTAAAAAACGTTACCAAAGGCCAAAAAAAGGCTAAGTTAACATCTTAGCTGGGATAGTTTTGTTCTATGTAACCTTTGGGGTCTAAGGTAACACCGCGACACACATAAGCTAACATAGGAAAATTCGTTACCTTAGACCTATAAGGTAGCACACTAAGCAATTCTATAGCAACACCAAATCTATGTTACCTCAAATGTTATAATTTTGCAAATTTATTAATTAGTTATGTGGGTCCCACATGTGGGCCCCACCAAAGTGGGCGCCACATGGGGGTCCACTTTGGTGGGGCCCACACGCGGGGTCCACTTTGGGGGGCCCACATGTGGGATCCACTTTGGTGGGGCCCACATGTGGGGTCCATAAACTGTGCAGCAGCTTTTAGTCTACGGTAACATATAACAATACCTAAGGTAACACCCTGAGTTCGACATAATAAAAATGTAAAGCATAAATATTGCATTTCCAATTAGAAAAACAAACCAACCAAGTCACATAAACCAACTACATAATCCCAACACCAAACTACATAATCCGATCAAATCCTCCAACACCAAACTACATAATCCGATCAAATCCGCCAACACCAAGATTACAACATTAAAGTGCAGTAGAATAAAATATTAAACACAATGGAAATGCCAAGACACTAGTTCAAAAGGTTATATTACGTGGATTTCTATGAGCTAGGACCGTCGGTCATGGGAGTACCATCTCCCACTGTGTCACTAGAAATTGTGCCACAAAGTTCACCCAAATTGATCTGCAGTCCTGGGTTTGCTTCAGCCAATTTTTTGAGGGCAAATGCCAAGTTGTCCTGGAGCTTCTGATTTACCTTGGCATCCACTTCTTCATTGACCTTCCTTTGTAGTTTCACTTCCATGTCGTCAACAAGGTTCTGTCGTATCTTATTGGTCAACTCTTCTATGTACGAATCTGTTGGAGCTGGAGTCTGGGAAGAAGTTTTGATGACCCTCGAGTCATGTCTGGCAATAAGCCAACCAGGACCATGAGATTTTCCACCAGAAATTAGCTCCTCAATACCATCAACTCCTTCGGATGACTCGAGTCTGTTCTTAATCGTTTCCTACAAAACAAAACAACATTGTACATGGAAATAATAAATTGACAGAATAAAGTAAAATATGGATTTAAGGGATTGACAAAAAAATACAGTTACTTACAATTCTGAAGTTCATTACTTCAGGATTAGCCTGGTATTTATGTCCAGGCTTGCGCTTTCGAGTTTTAGAAAAAACTACGGCATCAGTTAACTCAAGTGCTGGGTTCTTTTTATTCTAGCAAAAAATCAACAAAACAATATGCAGATCAACATAATATATTTCAAAATTATTTAACAGTATGGATTTGGGTTCTTGCACACAGATTACAGATTACAATGTTTTCTACATATTATAGATTTTCTAATATATAACCTGAATCTACATATTACAGATTTTCTAATATATATATTGGTACAATTTTTATAAAATTTTCTAGTATGGATTTGATTTACCAACAAATAACCTAAATCTACATATTACAGATTTTCTAATATATATATATATATTGGTACAATTTTTATAAAATTTTGTATCGAACAAAACATATTGCAATGTTTGCTAATTGTATCCAGTGGAAAAAATTGAATTAAATTAAATCGATCAACTTAAACCTAATGTTTCTCAAGAATAAGTCTATTTTCAACTCACTTATCTAAATAACTACGACCCTAAATTAAATGAAATCAAATTTATGGAAGTGATTCTCTCAACTATATAATTTACAACTCTAAAAAAGATTGATATATTAATTACTTACAATTCCCTTATTCATTTTTTAGAAACGTACCATCTTGTGTTTAACTTGGGAAAACAGTTTTGGACCTCTAGTGTGTGTGTCCTTGTACTCACGACGACTTTTAGTATTATTCTCGGCCTTCCCCTACAAAAAAACATGAAAAAATTAGCATCAGTTTATGTCACTGGAAATTGACCAAATATCAAACTTGCAGAAAACAGTACCAATTTTAAATTTTACGTATACCTGAACTTCAGGATCTCCCCAATACTATAAGAGCAACTTGAATTCTTCAAGTGGAATTTCCTCAGACTTATTTTGTATTCTCTCCTCATCAGTTGCAAAAGGCGTATAATGATCCCTCTTAGTTCGACTCTTGTACCCCTTCCAAACCTGTTGTATTGTCTTCAATTCCCATTTTCGACATTCCTCGGGGATGATAAAACGTTGCTTACATGGAAATGAAACATAAAAAGGAATAAATAAATTTTTAATGCCAGTTGACCAACATTATTTAGGTAGGGATAAATTAAAATTATAGCAAAAAATAAAGTAAATTGATTACCTTGGTATAATTCCAAAAGGTGTCCTTTAGGCTTTCCGGAACATGTTCCCAAGAAGCATAAGTCAGTGGCACACACCTCTTTAGTGTCCCCAAAAAGTTACTCAGTTCAGTAACTCTAGTAAATCCCCGAATGCAGCCTCCATAATTCCATGTTCACATTTTAAAGAATAAAGCCTAAGGATAAAACTTAATCGCGAATATTTTGAACAGCCTGGATATAGCGGTTTCTTTCTATCTTCAACATGGCGATGAAATTTATCGTCCCGGGCATCTGTCGTGTCCTCATCTTCACCATTTTGCATACCATGAGTACGATGAAACATGTTGTCTAGATTATCTCCAAAACCTATATTGGCATCACAATCCATATCTTCCTCACAGTTTAGTCGAGAAACCTCACACATCCATTCCATATACAATGGAGATGGACCATTGTATATAAGATGGTCGTATATTGTATCTTGACGAAACTACTTGTCAATTTTACATTTCTTGCAGGGACATGTTATTTCATCACCTACGGAAAATCTAGAAACTGCATTCCGAATAAAAGCTTTTATTCCGCTAAGGTAACCATCACTAAACTTTGGAAGTGTTATCCATGAGTTTCCTTCGTCGTCCATTACTACATTAATATCAAGCACGCTTATATTAACTACACTAACCTAAGCAAACAGCTACCTTTCAAGACCTAACTAACTATACAAATAAGTGGAATATATATGTACATGAGTTAAAACACCCAAGCAACAATTGTAATATATATATATATACCCACTTAGTTCTAAGTCAGTTGGGGAAGCTTTAGTGTTTATTCAAAGATGAAATTGAAGTCTGAGGCATAACATGGCAGTAGAAAATAGAGCACAGCAGCAAACACACATAAATGTAAATTATCGCAGATTTTATGCATACCATAAAATACAGATATTATCACACAAACTAACGCATAAATTAAAATTATCGCAGATTTTAATAATATATCATAAATTCGAGAAACACATTGACTTTAGGCATATAATTCAGATTATTACAGATTCAATTTATCACAAAAATGACCCCTTCTCCTCTCATGGGAGATAGATAGAGAGATGCAGAGATCGACATTTCAGTAAAACCACGGCATATTATCAATAGAACACAGGACACAGTAGCTTAACAGCCACGAAATTCAGCTTAGCCATAAAACAGCGAATAAACATGAACACACACAGAAATGAGCTCGACAAAACTTAGCATAGAATCTAACAAAAAACTCGAGGACTCTAACAGACTTGTGACATAGCATTACAGAATCAACAAGAATGAACTCAATTCATCACTACTTCGACACGGAACAAGCTACTAAAACTCGTGACAAAACTTGAACAGTAAAACCAACAAAAACGTAGCCCAAGAAATTGAAAAGAAAAACTCGAAATTACAAACTCTACAAACTTAGCAACTAGAAACAAATTGCAGAAACTCGATGACTCAGTCGACTAACACTCACTAAACAACAACTCAATGATTCAGCAGCTCAGAAATTCAGAAATAGCAATTTAATTCGAACATGAATTCAGACATTAGCAAATAAATAAAGCAGCGAATAGGTGCAGAAACTAACGCATAAATTAAAATTATCGCATATTTTAATAATATATCATAAATTCGAGAAACACATTGACTTTAGGCATATAATTCAGATTATTACAGATTCAATTTATCACAAAAATGACCCCTTCTCCTCTCATTGGAGATAGATAGAGAGATGGAGAGATGGACAGAGATGGAGAGGGAGAGAGAGAGAGAGAGAGAGAGAGAGAGAGAGAGAGAGAGAGAGAGAGAGAGAGAGAGAGAGGGAGAGAGAGAGAGAGAAGGGTGAGAAAGAGATGGAGAGAGACCGAGAGAGAATGGTGAGAGAGAGAGAGATGGAGAGAGAGGGGTCAAAATCGAAGCATGCAACACATATATATACAGATCGAAGCATTAACACATTTATATTTATAGATCGAAGGATAAAAAGCGAGATTTATACCTTAATTGCAATTGAGTGAGGCGGATTGAGTCCGATAACCCTTAATCCAACCCTAACCCTAATCCGCAAGTGAGGCAGAGCTTGAGTGAGCGTTAGCGAGATTGAGTGTGAGCTTCAGTGAGCATGAGCGAGCTTGAGTGTGAAAATTGACTGCGATAGAAAGGCAGAGAGGTGTGTGAGTGTTCGAGAGAGAGCGGTGAGTGAGAGAGAGAGGTGAGTATGTGTGACCTAATTGACCAATTTTCCCCAATTCTCCCGACTAAACTTTGAAAGCCCGCTTTCCTTTTTTATTTTTTTGATGAAAGCCCGCTTTATTTTCATTTCCACCGCCAGCCACCAGCCAACACGTATGTTTTTTCCCCAATTTTTCCTTATATTTTTTTAAAGACCAATTTTTCCTTATGTTACTTTTTCTTTCTAATATTACAAAAATAATTATTTTTCTTGTAAAAATTGTATGAAAATAAAGTGTAATATTTCAATTATAGAATAATAATTTAAACATATTATACTCAATAATTATAGAATATTATTTTTATAATAATAAATTCATTGACTTGATTAAAATTATTGAATTTTAAATTTTAATAATTATTAAATCGTTAATTATAAATAAAATTCAAAAATATGTTAATTATACTTTAAGGTAACACAACTCATGGTGTTACTAAATTTAACACCTTCCATACCTAAGGTAACATACCTTTAAGGATATGGTAACACCAAAACTAGAGTGTTGTAGTAGGTCCAAAATTTCATAGCTATGGTAACACCCGAGAAGGTAACACCCCCCTAAGTGTTGTAAAAAGTCATCTATGGTGTAGTGACCCTTTTTTCGGAATTTGGTGTCTTTGGAGAAGGACACTTAAAATATTTATGACCCGTCCCGTTACAGTTAAACCACTTGAGATCTTTATCAGGCTAACTCTTGTTGATCTTGTAGTATGAATTCAGTGGCGGGGGAGAAACTCGTCCTAGATTAACACTAGACATTGAAGCAGTTGACTTATAATTGGAAACACGATTTTCCCCGAAATTATTAAACAACCCTTCCTCAATTTGTTGAGCAGCTTGCATTATATCAGTTAGAGAATAATAAATATTTCCAAACATTCTTTTAATAAGCAGGCTTTAAACCAGATCGATACATGCTAACCAAGCTAGTTTCATCAAGATTAAAATTTGAACGGGTAGACAAGTGATAAAACTTAATAGTATAATCAGCCACAGAAAGATTATCTTGCCTTAGTTAAATAAACCTGATATGGTTTTGTTGCTTGTAGTTAGTTGGTAGAAAATGTCGTTGCACTGAAGCTTTCATTTCTTACCATAACAATATTTCTACTCTACCAATAAGTCGACTGCCCTCCTTTTCTGTATCCCACCATATACGAGCTATACTTTGTAGTTTAGCTTCAGCAAAATAGATTTTTGTTGCATCACTCATATTATGCCACCTGAAGTAACTCTCCAAACCATGTATCCAATCAAGAAACACATCTCCACGAGTATCGTCAATAAATTCAGGAACCTCTAACTTTACTTCTCTAACTTGATTGTGAGACTCGTTAGCAACATCCCTTTGATTTTTAGGCACTTTTATTAGATTAACATGACCAACCAATTGATTAATACTATTTTGCATGGTTGTTTGTTGCCTAATCATAGCCACGATCCGTTGTTTCAACTCATCAATTGAAAATTTATACTCTGCATTCTTTTTCTCTTGCTCTTGAATATGTCCTTCAAGTATTGCATTAACATCGGTCGCGTTCACCATTTTTTTTATTTTGTTGGGCAGAATTGTAAAATTAAAAAGCTTAGGGGTAGGGGCTGTTGCAGAATTTCTGAAAATGAGGGACTGTTTGGTGAATTCTGGGAAGACCAGGGGCTGATTTTAGTAATAATATAATGGCCTGGAATACCAATTGATAGGCTGAAAGAGAAAATAGATGGTGTTTGAACATGTGTTGAATGGAATATGCAAGAGCACTTATTTATTGTTTATGTATGCGAAGTGTTTGAGTTAAGATCCAAGGGAAATAACTGGGTAGAGATTTATGGGTGATGTAGGTTGATTCAGCGGTGTGTAGAGTAAGGAACGATGGCTTTTGATGGTTGTTGGGGCTGTTGGTAACTACTGGTGGCTGCTGGCGACTAATGATGGTTGTTGGTGACTAGCTGGCTGTTGGCTGGTCGGTGGTTGGCTGGTGGCTGGTCGGTGGCTGGCTGGTGGCAGGAAGATGGCTCTGATACCACTTTGATGGGGAAGGGGATGGATTAGGGTTTGGGGGAGACAATTCTCACCTAGAGAACAAATAACACAAATAATATCCAATATCAATAATAATAATCTGATTTGCTTACAATAATCAATCCAAAATTTATAAGAATCCTAAACAATATTTCCTAATTTAAATAAGTTAATAGCGAATATAATTAAGTAATTCTAGAGAATACTCTAACTAATGGACTTTTAAAGCCTGAAATATTATTCCCAAATATTTTCTTTGGGCTTCTTAACGGGTTATCCTGCATCACTTAACATTGTATCATACTCATGAACCAGTCCCAACTTCAAATCCCTACCATTTTTCAATATTAATTTATCACTGACACGATCTTCCTCAAGATGGGCTGTTAAAATAAAATATAATATCTGTTGAATCTTAGTTATGTATATGTTCAACCATATTTACAAAAAATTAACATTTACATAACTAAATTTTAACTTATAAATGCGGAACATACAACAAATTTGACTTGTTCCTTAATTTGCATATGTATATGTTGAACCTTCGCAGTATGGACGTTGAATTTTAATTGTCCAAAAATTTCACTTACATACAAATTTTTCACCATTTCCTTTTTCAAATGGATTGAACCTTAGTTATAAAAATATAAGCCTCTGTAGAGCATTACAAATTGATGTACCCTTAAAGGTGTCAAATATTATCGACACATTAAAATAATATTTTTTTTCTTTTTACTTCATTCCTGTCACATTTGGCAGTTATATTTACTTTATAAAACAAATAAAAAAAGAGAAATTATACGAAGGAAAACAAGTATGAGTGATTAACACTTTAAATACAAGATTTTATGTTTTATCCAATTTGAGTGAGTAAAAAAATTTGATTGCTTTTGTTGGCACCTTTTGGGCACTCTAGCAATTCTAAAAGGGTGGTTTCCAGAGTGTCATGCCACATAGATGTTGATTGTAATAATTCTAAATTAAAGAATATTAATAACGGGTTGGTCTACTAATTAATCAAGGTCAAGGATTGATGGACTAAGGAAAAAGGAAAAAAAAGACATGTGTCATGTTTTAAGATTGCCAGGTGTTCAGTTTAATTTGTCTACACATGTGATAACAAGGAGATGAGTCATTATTTCCATGAACATGACATGTGTAATATCCAAATAGATATCCAAATTCTTGGTAGAGGAGAAAAGTTGAAGTAGAAAATGGATTAAAAAGAAACAGTAATAAAAAGTAAAATAAATGATAGAAAAAATGGGGGGAGAGAGAGAGAGAGAATTTTAGGGAAATCTGCCCCGAGAGAGGGGAGGGAGAGAGAGACAATTATGGGATGATTAAAGTTGTGAGGTGCTTGGCTTGATTACGAAAGCTAAAATACTTATTTTAACTTTATATAGGTTTATGAAAATCAATTCGTTTTGCTATCTACTAAGTCCATATCGTAAAATAAATTATATATTTAAAATCCTTGTGGAAAGCACATGAAATAGGCTTTTGAATCACGAATATCGAACTAGGAATTAGTGAGATATTGATAATCAAAGTTTGGCTATAGAAGTAGGCTTCGAGAAGAGAGAAAAATCAGATGAGTGTGTTGGAGAAGGTGATGATTCAGCTATCTCTAATTGGCTAGAATAATAATGTTGATTTTTTATTTATTAAAGGTTAAATGAAAGAATTAGGTCACGAGTAAAGCACGAAAGTTTGAGGAAATTATTTTCCTAGATTTTATGGTGAAATCAGATCTTGGTTTCGAGTTATAGAATATTAATTATATTATTAGGCATTTTAAAAAATTTGGAAAATTATTTATTTTGAGAAAAATGCCTAGTTTTGTTTAATGATCATGAAAATTTCATGGAAGTTATATTTGAATATATGAATGAAGAGATATGATCGTAGTGTACAATACCAATGAAAATAAAAGAATTTATTATGTAGTACATGATTAAGTCGTAACATATGAGTTACCAAACGATTAAGTACTTGTCAAAAATATTAAGATACATAGATGCATATTTATGATTGGTTCGTGTTGGAACCAGTTTCTGTTGGAGTATCCCTTCAATCGAACCTGCAACTGAAGAAGAATGCAACTGAAGAAGAATGCGAGGGTGGTGCCCCCGATTCACCTTCGGTGTGAGAATAATTTTGAAAATGCACACCTAGAGGGGGGTGAATAGGTGTAAATGGCTAACTATGTTTAACTAAATCCAATTTTAAAAATTACCAGAAACAGCTTACTGATTTCGTTTTATGCAGAGACAAATGGTAAGCTGAATGTAAATGGTAAGCTGAATGCAAGCAGTAAGTAAAGAGCAGAAAATAAAGAACACGGAGACTTTTAGCCAGGTTCGACCCCTAACCCCTATGGTCTACGTCCTGGTCCCTTACCAACCTGGTAAGAGAATATATTATTGATCACTAAAATAAACCAATTACAAGATACAACAATCTATCACCCACAATACCCAGTTGTTGACAATTGGCATGCTGAACTCCTATTTCTAAACTCACTCTCTAAGCTATACTTCCCAAGTATACTTCTCTAGCAAAGTTCTCCAAACCTTAGTTCCCTTGCCAATATGTCCAACAACTAAACCTTACAAATCGAACAATACAATCAATAATGGATACAACTCAAACTATGAACTCTTTAAGATATAGCACGTATGAATATATTAAGAGCTCAAGAGAATCAAAAGAATATAGCAATGAAAAACCGAGTTGTTTGAAATCTTGTGTGCTTGAATGTTTTCTCTGAATTGTTAGAAGCGAATGAACACAAGAATAAGTTTATAAAGCTTCACACCAACGTTCGGAAAATCAATCACCAATTATTCGACCGATTTGGAAATCAATTTCTAACGTTCAATTGGTTAGAGATTTTTCAAACGTTCTTGTGAACGTTAGACAGAAGGTTTATCAGAGATGAAACGATGAAAGCTTAACCTTTCTGTTTTGTAAAGATATAAAAACGCGTATAGGAGATTTGAAAGAAAGAAATCATTTAAATAAGGAAACTCCCATAAGTTTTATAAAATGATTTAAAGAAAGATATTTGAAAAGATTTGAGTTCTAGAATATATTGTATACTTATTATATAATAAAGATTCCGTACAATATATTTCCTGAAATAAATCCATGAGAATCAATCTTGATCTTTATCTTCAGGATTTCTTGCAGTTGCAAATGGCTTGCTGTTTGCGACTGACTGTTGGAAATGGCTTGCTGTTTGTGACTGACTGTGTGCAACTGGCTTGCCAAACTGTCTCTGTTGTAGCACCAAATGGCTTGCTGTTTGTATATTCTGTTCAAACAATCAGTAGGCTAATACACCCTGCAAAACCAAGTTAGTACAATACAGACATAACATGATGTTTTATATCAAACTACAAGAAATCAGCTTGTTGAATGTGATCATCAAAACCATAGGAGTATCAATCTCCCCCTTTTTGATGATTACACAATATTTAGAAGAATAAAGTTACTCCCCCTAAATCCCTGCATATTAGAAAATTTTGATATAAAACAAACTCATATCACTTAGTTACCTGCCATCAAGAATAAGATAAACAAGCATAATTAATCATAGCCAAATTGAATATCTTGACCAAACAAAAGCATAATAAGTTCTCCTAAATTTCTCCCCCTTAATCCATCAAAAAGAAACATTAATCCTGGTCTGGAATAAGCATAGAGAAATAAAAAATCAAATCATGGTAATGGCATATAAACAGTTCAGATACAAATGGTAAGCCAACGTTACCCATTCTGTGCTTGTCAGCTTGCTGACTACACAGTACACATGCCAAGCTCTCTTCGAATAGCTGAAAATCTTTCTTCAGCCAAAGGCTTTGTGAAGATATCTGCTAGTTGAACTTCAGTTGAGACAAATACCAACTCAATCTTTCCTTTTGCAACATTATCTCTCAAGAAATGATGACGAACGTCAATATGCTTCGTTCTTGAGTGATTCACATGATTCTTTGAGATATTGATAGCACTCGTGTTGTCACAATAGATTGGAATCTTGCCACACTTGATGTTATATTCCCTTAGTGTTTGAATCATCCATAAAATTTGAGAGCAACAGCTACCAGCTGCTAGATAATCTCCTTCGGCCGTGGATAAAGCAACAGAAGCTTGCTTTTTGCATTGCCATGTAACTATATCAATAACAATAGACTAGACCGACTTAGAGAATTCTATATCAGTTTAGAAATGATGTACGAACAACATGGTAGGTTCTACATTAGAAATAGTCAAGAAATTGACGGTTTAAAAAACCATATTGGTAGCTTTATTGGAGAAGCTAACGATGGGTGTCATGCCTTTTGTTTTTGTAAAGGCAAAAAGTAAGTTATCCGTAAATTGGTATCAGAGCCTAGGAAAAATCTTTTAAAATGAATCTTTTAAAAGGCAAAGGCAAAGAAATTGATGATCCTCAGACTTCTGATGAGAATCAAGATTTTAAAATCAAGTTTTCTGAAAATGAAAAAGGATTTCAAGGAAGTTTTCTAGTAAAACAAGAAATGCTTTCAAAGATTAAGAATTTAAAACTTGATCTTAAAAAAGAAAAGATATTTAGAATTCCTTATAGTCTAAATATTCTTAAAAGAAAAAATAATATCTTTTATTTTGTCAGCTGTAAAGAGATGCATGTAGACATAAAAGATACAAAAGGTTCTGTTTTCCTTTCGCTTATCAACCGAGAATAGATTAGGAAAAACCTTTTAAAGATTGACTCTAAGATTAGATCAACCATCAGCACAGTTCATTTAGGAGCTGTTAAGATTTTGTTAAAATCTGAGTTTCAAGAAGGTATTGATTCACCTATTAAAATGGCTTTAATAGACAATAGAATCAAAGACCGTAGAGACTGTATTTTAGGTGCTGCTAGAGGAAATTTAGCATACCAAAAATTCATGTTTTCAGTCTATCCTAAGTTTGGACTTAGCTTAGATACTAACAATCTAGATACGGTTCTATCATTCGTTCATCAGTTTGAACGAGAAAACCTTATGGATGCCGGAGACAAAGTCTTTAGCATATCATACGTTGTAGCCTATGCCTTGACCAATAGTCATCATAGTATAGATTACAAAAAATCTGAATATATTGAATTAGAAGATATATTCTCAGACAAAGGATCTGTTGAAGAGAAGCAATTCTCAGAAATTAGTCCTTTAGAAAATTCATGGGCAATAGATATTGCTAGGAATAAACCTCATTTAGTAGAAAAACCCAGAATGAGCTTTAAAGGGAAAAACCTAGTTATAGGAGAATCCTCAACAGACAACCTTTTAAGGAATGTCTCAACAAGAATTGATAGTTTAGGACGAAAGCTTGAACGTATCAGTTAAATGGCTACTTCTTTACCTGTAAATCCGCATATTTACAAGAAAGGAAAAGTTCTTAATATCAAAAGATTAAGCGAAGACGTAGGACAGGATCTGAAGAATTATACCTTCAGTAGTCACCCTGGTAGTGCAAGAATTACTACAATAATTGCATCTACTAATAATCTTAATCAGATTACGGGAAGGATTTTGCTAGGAGTTTATAAAATGCTATCCTATTTTGGGCTTAGTAAAGATCCAAGCGAAAAATTCTCAAAAGCTACGAGCCTTTTTGGCAAATATGGAACCACATATTTTCAGAGAGGGGGAAGTAGATCTAGCAGTAGTAGCAGGCTAGAAGATATAAAAAATCTCGTAAATGAGATTAATAACAAAGCTATGAATCTTTTAGTTAAAAATAACGAAGAGATTAAGAAGCTTACAGAACATGTAGAAAAGCTTAGTAACAATAAGCATGACATACCTATCTCGAGAAAAGAAGTATTAGACTTTATTTCTAAACTCATAGAAATCGTGGAATACCTTAAGAAAACTCTTGGATGAGTCTTAAGGAATTACAAGAAGATTTCACTAAGATTATTAAGCCACAATTCGAAGAAATTCTAGGGTTGCTTAAGAATCAGTAGAATGCCGATAACATTGAAGCGGCAGCAGCAAAGATTATCAATGAGATAAAATTAATTATTCATGATTGTCCTTGCAATAAAGAAATTCTTGATGTTCTTAAGACAGGTACATCAAACAAAGAAATCATCTTGGTAGATTAAAAATTCAAGAAACCCTTGAAATACAGTTATCCTAACTTCAATGTTGGTAAAGAAGAAATGGGTTCTGGAAAGAACTCAGGAAGCTTAACCTGGCCATTTGATCACAAAGAATCATCATGAACTACATGAAAAAGGTAGAAGAATTCTTCTGGAAAAATCTAGAAGATGAAGAATTGCAAGTTACAGATGACAATTATGGTCAACTGGAACAAGCAATCAGGTTAATGGAAATAGAGGATGACTCTATCGCCAACCAAGAAATAGAGTCAAGCAGTGAGTTAAAATCTTTATTTGGTTTTAATAATTACGAAACTCTAAATATTATTGAAGCTTTCAGTACTGAAGAGGAAGAATCAGACTCTGGAAACATACTTCAATATACAGACAACGAGAGTTCAGAAGAAGAAGTTTTCCCTGAAAATTTCAGAATGAACAATCAAGCTTCTCCAGAAACGGGAGAAAATTCAGGAGTCAAGAAAGAAGATGAACCTAAGGGCAAAACCATAGGTAATAGGAAGGGAAAAGGTAATTTTTATCTTTCTTATTCTATTCCAGACTCTAAAAATGTTACTAACATTTATGGTAGTAATATTTTAAATATTGATGGTAAAACCAATAGAAAAGAGCTCATAGATAAATGGTCTCAAGAAATTAGTCTAATAATACAGACTAATAGCGAAGCTTATGATGATCAAGATACAGTTTTGTTATTGATGGAACATAAGACTACAGGTGTTGTTAATAGCATGATTAAAAACACCACATGGGTTCCAGTAATGAATCCCATAACTGCCTATGAAAATGTTATAAACGCAATTTATACATTTTTCTTAGGAATAGATCTTCAGACCAATAAAATTCAAGAATTGTCTAAGATAGTTAGTAAGGCAAAATCCATGCTTATAAAATGCAACTTTGCGATATTTGTTTCCTTGAACCATTCTATAATGATTATGAGAAATACTTATATCAATTAGTTGAGCTAGCAGATTATAAGAAGTTTATCAGAGATTATCTTCTTAAAATACCTCTAGTAGGTGAAAAAGCTCTTGAGCGTTTTAATCTCGAAGCGACAGGAGCTGCTGAAAATAGTTTGGGCTATGCTCATAGAATAGTTAAAGAAGAAATCAGTAAGATTTGTGATTTAACTAAAAAACAAAAACAGCTAAAATTATTTAGTAAAAACTGCTGTGCAAAAGTGGTAAAACAACCATTTGAGTATGGATGTAGTAAGACATCTAGAAGTTTCCACAGGAAAAAATCGTATAAGAAATATACGAAAAAGTATCGATTTGTTGGAAAAAAGAAGCCTTTTAAATCAGGTAAATACGTTAAGAAAAAATCTTCTAAAAAATTTTCTAACGATAAACAAAAGTTTTGTCCAAAAGGCAAGAAAATTGCAGGTGTTGGATTTGCAATGAAGAAGGACACTACGCAAATGAATATCCTAACCGGAAAAAGCATGAAGGTACTCTTTCTATCAGTTTGAGACCCTCCATAATCTGAATCACTATACCCAACAAGATCAAAAGTATTTGTGATAGGACAGAACAAACCAAGATTTATTGTACCACTTAAGTATCTAAATATTCTCGTAACCACATTTAAGTGAGACTCTTTAGGGTTGGATTGAAACCTTGCACAAACACAGATACTATACATGATATCAAGTCTTGAGGTAGTTAAATATAGTAAACTTCCAATCATACCTCTATACCTTTTGACATCCACATCCTTACCATTTTCGTCTGCAATCAGCTTGCTGTCTTGAGTCATAGGAGTTGTTTTTGCTTTTACATCCTCATAACCAAATCTTTTGAGCAGATTCTTTGTGTACTTGGATTGATGCACAAAAATACCATCATTGGTTTGCTTGATTTGGAGACCCAAGAAATAATTGAGTTCCCCCATCATGCTCATGTAAAATTCATTGTGCATGCTCTTAGAAAAACACTCACATAAAGAGTCATTAGTAGATCCAAATATAATATCATCCAAAAATATTTATACAACAAGAATATCTTTACCATTGTGTTTTGTAAATAATGTAGGATCGATGTTACCTCGAATGAATCAATTTTTGAGAAGAAAATTACTAAACCTTTCATACCACGCTCTAGGGGCTTGCCTTAAACCATATAATGCCTTCTTGAGCTTGTAAACATAGTCATGAAACTTCTCATGTTCGAATCTAGGAGGCTTTTTGACATAGACTTCCTCATTCAACACGCCATTTAGGAAGGCACTCTTTACATCCATTTGATATAACTTGAATTTCTTGTAGCATGCATAAGCAAGAAGCATTCTGATTGATTCTAAACGAGCAACAAGAGCATATATTTGATCAAAATCAATTCCTTCTTGTTGATTATAGCCTTGAGCCACAAGCCTTGCCTTGTTTCGAGTTACGGTTCCAAACTCATCAACTTTGTTCTTGAACACCCATCTGGGTCCTATGATAGAAGCATCTTCTGGTGGCTTTACAAGTTCCCAAACATCACACCTCTCGAATTGGTTGAGTTCTTCTTGCATGGCCATGATCCAATTTTCATCTTCTAATGCTTCCTTGACATTTTTGGGTTCTTCTTGAGCTAGAAAGGCAGCATAAGCACAAAAGTTTGCTTTTCCTCTCCTAGTTATGATTCCATCTGAGATATCACCAATAACAAGTTCTGGAGGATGGTTTCTTACTGTCCTTGTAACCTTTGGTATAGAATGTTGAGCAATTTTTTCATGTGATGTTTTCGTCATCTTTGCTGATGATGCACAATCTTCTCCACCATAGAGAGGTTGCTTTTGAGTTGATCTAGAACCTCTAGGACCTTCCAAAGTTATTCTAGCCATCTTGTTTACTGTATCATCTACTGGATTGACCATTTCAGCTTGCTGACTTGCAGTTCCAGCTTGCTGATTTCCAGTCTCAGTAGTATTGTTGGCTTGCTGTTTTCCAGTTTCAGCAGTGTTGTTGGCTTGCTGTTTTGATCCAGTAACTTGAGGTTGTATGTTATCAACTTCACCTGCAAATTCTTCCTCATCTCTTGGCAGATCATTGTTAGGTTCTTGAAAGGTGACATCAATAGATTCTTCAACTATATGATTATCGAAATTATAGACTATACGCTCTACTAGTTAAAGAATAGCCAAGAAAAATAGCTTCATAGGATTTAGCATTGAATTTACCATCATTACCAATTGTCTTGAGCACAAAACACTTTGAGCCAAAGTTTTGAAGTAACTGATGTTTGGCTTCTTTTTCCTCAACAATTCATAAGGAGTTTTGTTCAAAATAGGCCTGATTATGACTCTGTTCAACACATAGCATGCTGTATTCACTGCTTCTACCCAAAAGCTTCTAGGTAGCTTGATTTCTTGCAATAGAGTCCTTGCTGTTTCTTATAGTGACCTGTTCTTCCTTTCAACCACTCCATTTTGTTGTGGAGTCCTTGGAGCAATGAAGTCTTTATGGAGAAATTCCCCACCTCTATCACTCCTATACCTACCAGCCTTGTATTCAACTTATTCTCAAGTAATTTGATTAGCTTTTCAAACTCAGTAAAAGCAGAATCATTATTATGAAGAAATAATACCCATGTAAATCTAGAATAATCATCTACAATTACAAAACCATATTGTTTACCTCCAATACTCTTGTAAGATTCTGGACCAAATAAGTCCAAATGCAGAAGCTCTAAGGGTTTAGAAGTAGTTACCATTTTCTTTGATTTGTGAGTACTTCTAATTTGTTTGCCCAATTGGCAAGCTTAACAGACCTCTGTTTTGACATACTTTAGCTTGGGCAGTCCTCTCACTAGTTTCTTGCTTGATAACTTACTGAGCAAGTCCATGTGTGCATGTCCCAATCTTCTATGCCAAATATATGGGTCATTATCTACTGCAGCTAAACAGCAAGCTGTTTCCTACATATCAAAGTCTAAAATATATATATATATATATATATATATATATATATATATATATATATATATATATATATATATATATATATATATATATATATATATATATATATATATATATATATATATATATATATATATATATATATATATATATATATATATATATATATATATCCTTCCCTTCTAGCAAGTAGGGGGACTTTATTAGTGCCAATAGTAATAATAGTTTTATCAATGCCAAATTGAACAAGATGACCACCATCCAATAATTGAGTGACACTAAGCAAATTGTAAGTAAAACCTTTGACATATTGAACTTTATCAATCGAAATAATACTATTACCAATAGAACCGGTAACAAGAATTTGAAGAGTTTTGCTATTCTCAATTGTTACTCTTCCTCCCTTTTTCATTTGAAGATTCAGAAATTGAGATTTATCTCCACACATGTGTCTAGTGCATCCGTTATCCAAAATCCATTGCTTTGATTTGTCCTTAGCAGCAAGGCACATCTACAAAACAATCAAAAATGACTCAATGTTTTGGTACCCATATAGGTTTGGGTCCATGTTGGTTAGTAGCAAGAATATATAAATAATTTAAATCAGATTTCTTGATCCACATTTGGACCATTTTTGGGGGCTGATTTTGCTTTTTGTCATTCTGTTGGTAAGCTGTTTGTCTTCTGCTAGTTACATTCTGGTATGTTGACTGTTGTCTAACTGGTTCATTCTGGTAATCTGTTTGTTATCTGACTGGTCCATTCTGGTATACTGTTTTCCTCTTATGATTTACTTGAACAGCACAATTTCTTTCCAGATGTCCTTTTCCACCACATTTGTTGCATGTTATCTAAGGCATAGCATAGTTATAAGGTATGTCATTCCTTCCATCATATTTGAGCGCATCTTGCTTTTTTTGACATTCAAACCAACTCCTTCTCTGACCAAGGGGACATTTGCCTTCTTCATCATTGTTTTTAAAGTGTCTTCACCTTGAACAAAAGTTCACATTCCCTGCTTGAGATCTTTAACTTCATTTTCTAGAAGAGTGATCACTTCAGCTTGTTGTTTGATGAGTTCAGCTTGCTGAATTCTTCTTTCAGCAGATTTTGAGGATTCGGCTTGACTAGATTCCTTTATTTTTTATGAATCCAATGCTTTAGCTTTAGTTTTAACATCAGATCTCAGTTATTTGATTTCTTCAGTCAAGGTCTTGTTCCTCCTTTCGAGTAACTTGATATTAGCCTCTAAATGACTATTCTTTGTTTTTAGCTCCTTGATTTCTGTAGCTTTGCCTAATAAAGTTGAATCCCATTCTTCCATTTTGGCAATAAATCTTTTACCATCTTGGATAGATAGGCATTTTTTATCAGTCAGCTTGCTGATTTCAGCCTTTAGTCCCATATGTTCTTCAATGGTAACAATATTTTGTTCCTGCATGGTTAGTGAATCTAACAAAGTATCATCTGAAGACACATAATCAGTTTCAGCATACACTCCTTCCGAATTTCCTTGAACAGATTCATCTTCAATTCCAACAAATGTTAAGTTCACCATCTCTTTACTTGGGTCATCACTGGAATCTGAATCATCGTCACTCCAAGTCAGTAGAGCCTTTGATTTCTTCTTGTCCTTGAAAACAGTAGGCTGTTTTGACTTTAGTTTGTAGCAGTTCCTTTTATAATGGCCTGTCTTGCCACATTCGAAACAAGTTTCCTCCTTATAGTCTTTTGAGCCCTTCTTGTTGTTGTAAAAACCACCTCTTTCCTTTTTCATCATATTCTTCTTTTCTATCAACCTCTTGATCTTCTTTGAAATAAGTGCAAGTTCCTCATCAGAATCAGATTCACCATCAGAGTCAATTGGCTTGCTGTTTTTGGAATGGAGAGCCATATTCTTCATCTTTTCTTTTGGAGCTTTAACACTTGAACTTCCTACCTGATTTCCATTTATCTTGCTTTCAAATTGCTCTAGCTCCGCAAATACAACCAAGTGATCCTTAGTATCAATAAGTGGTGAGGATTTCAAGGCAGTAACTTTGGCTTCGTAAATAAATGGCACTGCACTTAATACCTTCATATTGATTTCGTCTTGTGGTATAGATTTTCCAAGCCGCTTTAGTGAGTTTATAGTAACTTAAAACCGTGCATGACTATCCTTGATAGTTTCACCTACATTAAGCTTGAAATACCTAAAATCATTCATTAGCTTGCTAAGTTTCACCTTCTTTAGAGATTTCGATCCTTCATGATAAGTCTCCAAAGCATCCCATATTTCTTTGGCTGATTTGAGTGAAGATACTTTATCATATATAGCCTGGTTCAAACCATTCATAAGAGAACTCCTTGCCTTTCCATTGTAGCCAAGTTTGATTAATTCATCCAGAGTAAGATCATCAACGTCCTTTGGCTTGCCATCTTTATCAAGAAAGACATATGGACCTTTTTGCACAACTCTCAGAACTAATGGATCCCTGGATAAGTGAGTTTCCATGCTGCTTTTCCACAAGTGGTAGTTGTGTGTTCCATGAAGAAGTGGAGGCCTAAAATCAGATTTTCCTTCGGGATAGTTTTCAGCCATTATGATCGAATACTTTCCTGTTACAGAATTGTTAGTATACCAATGCTCTGATACCAAATGAAAATGCACACCTAGAGGGGGGGCGAATAGGTGTAAATGGCTAAATCCAATTTTAAAAATTACCAGAAACAGCTTGCTGATTTCGTTTTATGCAGAGACAAATGGTAAGCTGAATGCAAATGGTAAGCTGAATGCAAGTAGTAAGTAAAGAGCAGAAAATAAAGAACACGGAGGCTTTTAGCCAGGTTCGACCCCTAACCCCTATGGTCTACGTCCTGGTCCCTTACCAACCTGGTAAGAGAATATATTATTGATCACTAAAATAAACCAATTACAAGATACAACAATATATCAACCACAATACCCAGCTGTTGACAATTGTCAACTGAGGTTGCTGGTCCTTCGGACCTCTCTCCTTTTGGTGGAATCACAATCTACCCAGTAGCAAACCTTCGGTCTAAGCTGTCTGAATATGATGTAGCCACATTCCATGAAAAATACAACATCCTGGGGGGCTTTTGGCATATCTACCTGGCCGATCGAAGAGACTGGATACACCACAACCCTCCAATTCCGAAAGGCTTCGGAGATGTGGCCATAGGCATTTCTGAAGCTGCCTTCAAATGTGGATTCCGAGTGCCTCTGCTACCCCTCTTAAAGAGCATATTGAAAAATGTGGGAATTGCCCTTGGTCAATTGGATCCCAATTCCTTCATCCACATCAATTGCTTCCAGGCCCGTTGTCTAGCGGCGAAGATCCACCCGAGGGCGTCTCTCTTCTGGTGCCACTACGACTTTCGAAGGAATCTGAAGAGTAATGGTTTCTACACCATCGCCTGAAAGAAAACCGATCGGAATGGGCGCTGACCAATTCCAGCAATAAGGGAACCCACGGTAAGTGGTTCTTCTTTTCAGGACCGAAGATCGCCAAGTTTTCCGTGTGGAAAGAGGTGGATCCAATGAAAGTTGTGATGCCTTCGATTCTAGGGGCGGACAAGAATGATTATAAACTCCTTTGCGATTTAGACATGGACAGAGTCCCTCTATCTGACAATCGAGAGAAAGACTAGCTATTCCCCCTTTAGGGTAGTAGTAGCCCTCATTTTCCTTTGGTTTTTTGAACCTTTTACTTACTGTTCTTTCTTGCTTTAGTTTCAGCTGTTATTTGCTCTGACTTGACTTATTTCTTGTGTGGTGTCTTATCATCAAGATATAGTCGAGTGTCGTCGTAAGAAGGCTCTGGCTCAAGAGGCGGCTACTTTTTCTACTGCTGCACCACGGCCGACGATGACAAGGTCCCTTCCGAACAAGGGGATGTATAACGCCTTAGAAAATTCGTAATTATAAATATTATTATTTAATATTAAATGTGGAATATTTGGTGTGAATTTTTTTTAGATAAAATATATGTGACTTCATGTTTACGTGGTTATATGATGTTGTGTATGGGAAATATGGGTACGTGTAATTTTATTTGAATTTTTGACGATTTAAATCTGTTCAAATTATGCATTACTGATCTTTGAAAATTTTGTAAAATCACCGGAGCTGTTAAAAATCATGAAATCTTTTGTAATATTATATTTGTATATTTATTTAGTTTTTAAAATTATTGGGAGAATTATTTTGGGTTTTAAGTATTTTAAAATGATTTTAAGAGTTTTATTGTTTTTAAAGGATCAAAACTTGTAAAATCCATATTTAATTCATTTTTTATCCTAAAAATATTTTAAAAATATGTGAGTGTTCGTAATTTTATACTCTTTATTTTAAAAATGAAAAGTTTTATTTTTCATTATTTTTCTGCTTAATTTCGAATTTTAAAAACTATTTATTGGATTTTAAAATGTTTTTCTGCAGTGTGACATTACAAAATTTCCCCTTGCTTTTTATCTATAAACCACCACTTCTTTTATCCCCAAATGAGCGGGTTGACTATATCTTCTTCGTTGTTCTCTCGAAGCTTCTCAATCTTTTTCAAACTCTCTCTAATTCTCTTCCTCTAATCGCTCAATCTCTCTCTGGAGAATCTCTCCCTCCTGCTGACTCTCTCTCCACTTGATCTCGCGTGCGTGGGTGTATATAGGGTGTGTATGTATATTGCTGTGTGTGTGCATGTTCCTAACCGTGTTGTGTGTGCGTGGCCGATTCTTAGCTGCGATTCGAAGTTGGTACTTACCGATTCTTGCTACAAATTTAATTCCCTCCTTTCCTGTTCTTCACTTGCTATCGATGCTTGTTTGTGTGCATCTGTCAATGATTTGCTGCTTCAAAATTTGTGGGTGTTGAAGGTGTGTGTTTGTTTTTTGCTGTGTGTTGAGTTAGGTGTTGTTGTTCTTTAGTTTGATCCTGGTTCCTCTTGATGGCTGTCAATACTCTTCTCTTCTTTGTTGGGGTTCGATTTCGAACCGGGAAAATTCTTCGGTATTGTTGAGTTGAGCTGTTGGGTTACTATTCATTCGTATTTTTTGTTGTTTTGTAAATTGTAGAATGTGGTATTGTTGCTATTTTGTTTTTGTTGAATTTTGTTATGACCGAGTTGATTTTCGAGTCTATTAAGTCGATTACTTTCAGGCCTAGTCCATGTATTCGATTTTGTTTCAAATTGTTAGCTGATGTTAAGTTTCGAGGCTGTTGAAATTGGTTGTGTCCGAATAGTGTGAAGTCTCAGAATTTTTATTATCGAATTTTGACTAGTATAGTTTTACGTTTTGTGTCTTGATTCTTGTTTTGAGTTTCATATTTTGCTGGTTGTTGAGGTTGATTGCTGTTGAGCATAATTTGGTTTGTTTTTGGCTGGTTGTATTTACAAACGGGACATGCCGAAATTTTATTAAATTTTTATAAATAAAACGAGTTAAATTACAAAACAAATTCT
This sequence comes from Saposhnikovia divaricata, assembly GCA_036435485.1. NCBI lineage: Eukaryota > Viridiplantae > Streptophyta > Magnoliopsida > Apiales > Apiaceae > Saposhnikovia > Saposhnikovia divaricata. Next base: position 125,778,801 of record CM071594.1, on the reverse strand, counting down.
TTTCGGATATAATTTTATTATATGTCGATTTTTAATTTCATGGTTGATTTGGAAGATTAAAGTATAATATTTATTGATTGTTGCTTGAATTGTGTCGACTGTGTTCCGACTGGTGGTATACCCGTACAAAGGAGGTGCTGTCTAAATTTTGTTAGAATTATTTTGTAAATTGATATGGATTATTAGTAAATGGATATGATATACGTATTAAAAGGTAAGTGTTATGTGATTTATGTGGTTATATATTATTATTTTGAGAATTTGATTTATACGTGTTGTATATATTAAATTGTAAAGCGTATAGGACACGCTTGGTTAGAGCAGAATTAGACGGTTAAGCATACTGAAGTAGTATTTTACCTTTCTATAGGTATGACTAGGAGGCCGGCTAAGAGCCAATGCACGTGTAAATGGAATCTTGAGGAGTGAAATAATTATCGGAATTGGCGAGTATGCCCGAGTAGCGGCTGACAAGTTATAGAAGAAAGACAAATGTGTGATCGATTAGAGACCAATGTACAAAGAAGTAGAGACTGATGTAAAGTGAGAAAAGAATTGAGATATTGAAATTGGAAACTTCATGTATTGAGGAAAGTACTCTGTGCCTCACTTACCGTTCAAGTGATGTGAAATATCCTGTATTGTTCATTTGTTCTTTCAAATCCCTTCTTGCAAGTATTAATACTCTTCATATTTATTTTGAATGATGTGAATTTGTCTCTTTTAATTTTAAGATTATCTTCTAATTCGTATTGCTAGGGTCTACATCCCTTTCTTTTTTTCAAGTGAATCGAACCCTGTATTGAAATTCAAATTTCTTAAAATACTTATGAATTGTTGTCTAAATTCTTATACCTTAGTGCTATTCCTTTTTAATTATTGTTGAACCCCTTTATATCTTAATGTTATTCCTTACAACTTATTGTTGAAGCACATGTACCTTGCTTATCATATGAATCATTGTTTAAACTTATGTACCCTATTATTTACCCTGTTTCTTGTCGAACTATATTCCTTAACTTATAAATTATGCCTTACTTTATCTTATTCTTTTCCTTATGTTTATTCCTTTAAACCATATCAGCCTAACCAGATTTCATAACCTTTGAATTAAAATTCTAGAACCCTAACCCTCGTTTTATTCTTTATTAATTAACGACTTTTCGTTTGTTTAAAACCAATGTATTACTAAAATATTCCCTTGAGCTTCAGATTCCTTTACTCCAGGATTATCTTATAAATTGCTGTTCAGTTTCTAGAATCTTAATAGTTGTTTCGCTCCTTGATTTATTAATGTTTCCTTATTGATATATGATGCGTTGTTGATTATGATTCGATCTTATCGAACCATGCCATATTTTGTGTAATCTTGTTGCTTTCCCTATTTATAATTCCTTATATCAATTGTTTCCCTGACTCTTAATCTTATATTGTTACTCATTAAATGGATTAATTATTTAAAAATATTTTAAAATTCCTTATATTGGGCTGATCTGTTATCAGTTAGTATAAAGGACTTAATAGTGAAATGTTTTAAATTATTAATAATAAATTTGTTTATATATTGGAAAAAAAGTGTAAGACGCTAGGGTGGTCCTAGTCCAACACTTTTATTTAGCGTAACAGGCTAGGGTGTTCCTAGTCCAGCATTAAAGGCCAATGTGTTGCCTAATTGGGAACCAAATTTCAAAGGAAGGGGGACTTTACATGGCTGATCACCCGTATTGTCCGTAATCAGGATAATAATACAATCAACTTCAATGTTTTTAAAAAGTTTTATGAAAAATATGTTTTGATGGAAAGAAACGTTCTTGAGAAAAGGGTTATGATTTAAGGAAAAATGGAAAGTTTTATGCTATGATAGAAATTGAGTTATTCCCTTGAGATAGTCGATCGTTATTATTGTTCATCAATGAAATATTGTAGAATCGTTGTTCACTATACTATGCACTTGCTGAGCGTTCTTTGGCTCACTCTTGCTTTGTTTTATTGAACCCTTTGCAGTTAGGTTTAACGAGGATCTACTACATTTATCGCTACAGGATGATAATGGGGCCGAAGTGATGCCGGTTGCTTCACCTCTTCGCGAAGTAGAATCCAATGTGCTGACGCCGAATGACCCTCGGAAGAGAGGCCGTACGGACGATATGGTGGTCCGGACTATGTCCCTCAGTGGGGTGTCCTAGAGAATGATGCCATCATTGCTTCGGCTCCGGTGCCTGCTAGGGACGTTTGTCCCGATCTCTACAGGGGTATTGTCCTTCCGGCCGACGTACGACAAGGTGGACATGTGGGTTCCTGCACTGAGATGTTGGCATTTCTCTCGATGGTAAGCTTTCTTCTTTCGTGCTATCTTATTTGTTTGCTTCGGATTTGATTCTTTCATTTGTTTATTTTCAGGGTGTTTCCTGGCCTGCTGTGGTCGCTGACCGAATTGATGGAGTACAGGCCAAACTGAAGGAGGTTACCGATTTAGAGGTTCGGGCGGTCAAGGCGGTGGAAGATCTCCGGAATGCAACTACTGAATTGGAGAGGATCACCGGTCAAAGTAACGCTTTGGCATCTGAACGGGACTCCCTGAAAGATCAAGTAGATTCGCTAAGGGCCCAAGTCTCCCGGAGGAACGACCAGCTGAAAGCTTCCCGCAAGGCCATCCGGAAGGGGAAGAAGATATTGGACCTGACGGAGGAACGGTACTATCAGATGGGCTATGATGATGCCGTGCTGAAAGCCCACTCCATCAGTCTCGACCACACCCTTTTGCTGGATACGGGCATGGCCGAATCCAGTCGGTCGTGAGGGCAAGGACGATCCCCCGGTCGTCTCTTCGGGCAAGGATGAAGCCCTTTCTGATTAGATTATTTGTAATTGCTGCCATCGGGCTTAAAACTCTTTCCTTTGTGATTTGTAATATTTAACTCTACCTTCGGGCTTTTTAACGTTTGTGCCTTCTGGTTTTGTTAATTTGTCTTGGAAGAGTTTCCCTTATTTTTATGCCTCTTTGGCTATCAATCTGCCTAAGCATTTTTATTTTTATGCGTCTTCGGTATTGTTTTACCTTAGCATAATTCGATTTTATTTTTATGCGTCTTCGGTATTGTTTTACCTTAGCATAATTCGTATTTATTTTTATGTGTCTTCGGTATTGTTATACCTTAGCATAATTTGTTAAGTTTTTATGCATCTTCGGCCTTCGCTTAGCGTGTCTTTGCATTTTCGATCGTAACCTAGCTGACCCCTAGTATTTAAGGGGTTTGTAAATGATTAAGGTCCCATTCGGTCGGTGAAAAATATTTCCTCCCGGCCTTAATTATGTCAAGGTAAATTAAATACTAAAACAAATATAAGGACGCGTGTTTCATTCGGTCGGCCCTAAACATGGGTTCGTTAAACCTGATTTTATGTACTTCGGCTAATAACAGTAGATATATAAATGGGTCAAACAATCTTTCATTAATCATGCAAATGGCATATACACAATTTTGAGTTACAGATTGATGCTCTCTTAGGGAAATGGAAATTAACTTGCATAGAACAAAATACTGAATCGAAAAGAACAAGTGAATGTGCCCAGTAATCTTACTGTTAGAAATGGCGAAGGTGAGCTGCATGCCATGTGTTTTTTATCATACTGCCATCCGAATGAGCTAGTTTGTACGTGCCCGGTCGAAGCACTTCTGTCACGGTGTAGGGACCTTCCCACTTAGGCATAAGTTTACCTTAGTTGGCATTGAAGTGGCCAATTCCCGAAGTACTAGGTTCCCAACCTAGAAAGATCTTTTCTTTACTCCCGAATCATAGTACTGGGCCGCATGAAGCTGGTATCTTATGTAACAGCCCCAGATCCGGGGTCGGGGACCTGGTCGTTACGGTCTCAATTTCCATAAATTAATACTTGCACTTGAATCAAAATAAATAAACTGCATGCTGTGACCCTGCAATAATGACACAACACATAACCAGTTACAGTCCCAGAGATGAAATTGAAATAAGTCTATAATCATAGGATCCACAAGTTATACGTTATTACAACCCAGAATGATTACAGAGTACGCTTTAAAGTTTCTTGTCGTTGTTTAACATAAGTGATAATTATACATTAGTCTGATACACCAAAAGTTGCCAGTCTAGCCTATTGGATGCTCCTACCTCAGCAATTGCGGCTATGACATCAGCGGGTAACCCTCTGACGGCTGACACCTGCTTGCGCCGAGTGCGCCCTATGCGTGCCATCTGATGTAGATGTTGTTGTGATATAATAAATAAAGTAAGGGTGAGCAATAGAGCCCACAAAAATAATTTGTAATTTAACAACAATATATAGCAGTTTGAAAATATCTTTGAAAAACCGTATGCCATGCATTAACGAACATAGTGCAAGTATAATGTAAAGGATGAAGTTACATGGTAATTTAATATATAACTTCTATAAGAATATCTGTTATGCAAAAGTATAAGCCAGATATCAATATATATAATAAACCAAAGTTTGCTATGCAGAGACAATATAAGCAAGATATCAACGTATATCTTAAAAAAAGAAGTTACAAGGTAATATATTGCAACTTTAGTTTTGACCACTTTTCAAACCCCTGCCAACCTGAAAGAAGTCTCTTCGATACGTGTTGCAGGAAATACCCATCAACCTGAAAGAAGTCTCTTCGATACGTATTGCAGGAAATATCCAAATTTGGATGATAAACTAATACAGGAGTATTCACAGCGCCAGTTGTCCCAACCTACGATGATCAGTCGCAGTTGTACAACAAAGATATGGTTTTACTACCGGTAGAAGGAAGAAATGATGGATTTACTTGTCTACCGCCTCTCTAGTAACTCCCTGGCCAACGGTTGGGCCTTGGGCCGGCGCTACTCGGCCCCTTATTCAACTCCTAGTTCGAATAGAATCCATGACCCTGAAACGTAAAGTTCGTTCCCCTTTCCCCAAGTATAATACTTGTTGATAGGACTCCACAAGGTAGTCGTATCTAGTTGGAAAGGAAAATTTCACCAATATTTCCCGAGATATTTCTCGTTAATGGATTATAACTTGTTCCATCAATCTTACTCCTCGAGTGTTGAGGAAGTAACAAAAAGACTCATTTTGATTATTTAGAAATCAAGATGCGAGTGAAAATAATACTTTCAAAAAATCTATGACCGGACGGTCAATCATAAATAACAGTTCTCAAGTAAGGTTCCCTTATAATTTGGAAATTTTGAGCGAGCATTTAAATCTTCCTATAAGATTAGATTTAAATGGAAAATAGAGTTTTGGGAACCTCCCCTTGATAAAATAATCATAATGAAGCTCATAAATATTTTAAATAATTTTTTTGAGGGTCAAAGATAATTTTGAATACGAGAAATCATCTTCAAAACTAGTTAAAAGTATTAAATAAATATTCAAATAATATTTATTAAATCATAAATAATTAAAGAATATTCTTAATCAAAAATATTGCTCATAAATAATCATCGAATGAATACATAAAAATATTCACTAAATAAATAAATCCTCGAATGACTATTTAAATAATATTCATTAAATAAATCATATCCTTAAATGAATATTCAAAATAATATTCATTTAATAAATAAAACTCTAAATGAATATTCAAAATAATATCCTCAAAGAAATAAGGAAAAACATTTATCTAATATTTTCCTCAGAAAATAATCACAAAAATATACAGAAATACCGACTCCCGGTCTATATTTAAAGAATGAAAATCATATGCCCTTCACTAATGGTCTTAGCGAAACATCCGGCTTATAACTAATATATCTCATATCTAGCTTATAAGCCATATCAATTCATTAAACAAGTTTCACAATATACTTTCGAAAACAGGCATGCATGCTATGACATATGTATAACAGGAAACATATACATATATATATATATTCACAACAACAGTTTTTAAAAGGTTTTGAAACTTGCCTGGTACTCCTAGCCTCAAATACAAAGCTTTGTTTCGCTAAACGTCGTTTACTAAAACGGCCGTTTCTCCTAAACCGTTTATCCATTTCATACGATCTTTATATCAAATCGAAGCTTATAACATGAACTATCTTATCGTGGGAAAGTTGAGTCTAACCAGTGGTGGTTTTTGTTCGAAAGTTGCATACAAAACAGTGTTAAGAAAATTTGGGCATTATAACGGCTATAAACTAACGATTCCCAAAATTATTTCAGTCATCAAATCATCATCCAACAACAACTAACTCAAAATCTCAAGATCCTCATCTATTTTAAATCATCATATCTCAAGAACAACCCACTTCAACAAGTACTTGAATCACGCTTTAATAACATCTACAAATAACTATACATACATGTATATAAACATATCATAGCATCTTATCATCCAAAAACCTCCATTAATCTCAAAGTCAAATTAAGGGTTCTTGATGTTCATACCTTCCTTGAAGTTTGATTATTCCATAACAAGCCTTAGATCATCCTTAACAACCTTAATCTAACAAGAAACATCAAGAACATACTTAGAAATTTTTGGAGTTACTATACCCCTGCTGAAAGAACAGGAAAAATGAGGTCCTTACCCTACTTTTCTGGATGAGACTCCTGAAAAAGAGTTGTAGAGAATCTCAATACCTTTCCAACAAGCTAAAGAATGCACAATCTGAGTAAGAAACGAAGGAGATATCGCAGTTCTAAGTCGGTTGTTACTGTTTGGCCGAGAGCAGTATTTTTGAATGGGGGAGAGAACTAGATTGGCTTCTTGATTACTCTTGCATAAAGTGAAATAATAATGCTTGATATTTTGGTGGATGCATCTTATCTTCCAAAAGTGATGACATCACTAAGCTTAAGTCATCAATTGAACACGTGTGGTTGTTTATGGTGTTGATGATGTAATTAAGTATTAACCATCTAGTTTTTTCTCATGGATACTTTGTTAACTCGAATAACTTGTAGAAGGGGCGGTTGAATACAAGTTATATAATCGTGTCTGATTTTTTCTTTATTAGATGAACAAGAACAAATGAATGAATCAAACTTTATTTGTATTAAAATAAATCAAATACAAACTCTACCAAAGGTGTACAATACCTTTAGCAGCTGCTGACAATACAAATCTCTCTCTCTGTTTGTTTCGAACTCTCGAATACAAACCTTATATAGAGCTTCACACGATACGCACTCTATAATTCTCAATTCGATCTTTTTACAATAATATAGAGAGAGTATTTATAATGCTTCCTATCAACTAATAACATAATTATAATCTATCTATGACAATGTTCTTCCGTCCAGTTGATAGTTTCCATCAATAGAGAATTAGTTTCCTTCACGATATCTTCTTGCTTATTTTTCAAAACAACGATCCTGTTTGATAGCACCTGCCAGTTTCTGTAGCATCCATAATGACATCATCAGTAACACGACTGATATCAAGATTTCCCATTGCATCATGATCTGATCATCCCATCAGTATTTGATCAGGATCTGACTTTCTGTATCAGGATCTACTCTTAGTTCCTGAAATGTAGTCTCTGACGCACTGTTCCTGACTAACCTCCACAGATTACTGTCTAGCACATATATCCTATACAAAGTGCTAAATCCTTTATAAGATCAGGATATACAAGAAGTATTAGCAAATTCTATTCTCAACATCACAACTTATGAATTATTCCTAACAATCTCCCCATATTTATGCTTTAGAATCTGAAGCATAAATCTAAGTTGTTGACGTCAAAACATATAACAATACAAACATAATAGAATTTTTGAATTTAAGATCATGAAGTTAAGTACCTCCTTCTTCAGATGTAGACATGTATCTAGTACTTAGAAGAAAGAATTCAACTATTTGATGCTTCTTTTCCTTTACCACTTCCATGATGAAATTTACCAACTCTGTCACCCTTAATTCTGCTCCCAGTCTGTTTATCTCCCCCAGTCTGTTGTTGTTTCTGAATTGTCTTTATCTCCCCCTTTTTGACATCAGCAACATTAATTCCAAGAGATTCAGTAACAGAACAAATGAGATTCATCAGAACTGCTTGATTGTCCATAATAGTGACTTGGTTTTCTTCAAGAATTTGAAGTCTCGATTGAATATCACTTTGAGATTTCTGAATGTTTCTTAAAATTTCAGAATTGACTTCAATGTTGGAAGTGCTTGTTGTATCTTTATATTCAGATGCAGAAAGAACTTTATCTTCAAGTCTTGTAGAAGAAGTTGCCTGTTTATAATGATATTCAAGTAATAATACTTGAGTAGAAGTACAAACATCTTCATCTCTCTGATCTAGAGCTGAAATATGATCATCCTGTCCTTCACCAGTATTCTGTGTACTAACATCTACAAATACTGACTCCTCCTTAGATTGATCAGATACTGTTGATGTCTCAATTCTAGCTGAAATTGGAAGTACATACAAAGGAATACTAGGATCATTAGGAATATCTTCTGGTACTGGTTGAGTAGAAGTTTGTCTTAGCCTTTCTCCTCTTCTGTTAATGATTCCTGCAAGCCTTTCTTTCTGTTTCTGATCTTTAACTTCTGGCTTTGCATTGTGATGTGCATAGTCATGCTTCTCACACATCTTGATAAAAGAATAAGTACCAACATCCATACCAAGATTTTCAGACCGAGATTCAGGAAAAACCTGATCCCAGAAATCAAACGATGGTGGTTTCCTAATTTTCTCTCCCTCACTATGGAGTTGATCATCCATACCCTCATTCTCACTTTGACTATCTAAAGTCAACACTCTTTCTACCTCTCCTTTTACCTGGTCAGGAGCCAGCCTCTCTTTGTGTGGATCTATGTCCTTCTTTTCAAGTGTATCACTCAAATTTGGATAAGTGCTCTCATGACCTACAGAAAAATAGGGGTTAGCAGAAGTTTTTATACCTGACCTCACATGGAGAGAGGGTTCCTCATATGGCATGGAGTTTGAGGTTTTCTCCAAGGAGTGAGCTGCTATAGTCTCTGAACCCTTACAAACATTTACTTTCTTTCCAGAAACTACAGTCTCCAGTATACCATTTTCAGGTTTTACACTAGACTCTGATGTCTTCAGTAATACTTCATTAGACATCATAGCTAGTATGTCACCGTCTTTAAGTGTTGGTTGCTGAGACACACCCTCAAGGTGGATAGACTCTGAAAGAACAATATTGGTTTGATCTTCAGGAAAATCAATCAAAGTCATTCCTCCCATATCATAGGGTCTCTCACTTGCAATTTCAGTCATCACAGAAGAACTTCCAGCATCAGCCATCACAGTTCCTGAGTCATCCAACCTCTGACTAGATGGTTCTTGTGTTGTAGTGACTGTGATCTGATCTATTCCACTATTCACCATTGGTGCAACAGTATCTTCTGTTGACTGCTTCCCTCTATCAACTACCTCCTCTTGCTCACCTTGAGCTGAAGCATCTTCAATAATGACATCCTTGTCAAATAGATATGCATGAAGTGATTGAAGTGCAACATGCTTAGGAAGTCCAAATTTCTTGTGCAATTCCTTTCTGACTGATACATAGAAGTACGTCTTCATTAAATCAAGTCTTTGATGTAACAGTCCATATTCTTCAGAAAATGAAAGTTTGGGAACTCTTTCAATCAGAAAATCTAGAACAGGCCTGGAAAGCTTCACTTTCAGAGAAATAAGTTCCATAGCAAGTCTGTATGTCAATGTAGTTATAACGCCTTAGAAATTTTGTATTTATAATTATTATTATTTAGTATTAAATGTGAATTATATGAGGTGAAATTTTTTTTAGGATTGAATATATGTGACATCATGTTTACGTGCTTACATGATGATCTATGGATGAAATGTGGGTCCGTGTAATTTTGTTTGAATTTTTGACGATTTAAATCTATTTAAATATGCATTATTGATCTTCTGAGATTTTTATAAAATCATAGGAGTTGATAAAAATTCCGAAATCTTTTGTGTTATCCTATTTATAATATTATTTTGTTTTTAAAATTATTGGGTGAATTATTTTTGATATTTAAAGATTTTAAAATGATTTTATGATTTATATCGCATTTAAAGGATCTTATCTTGTAAAATTCATATTTAATTCATTTTTTATCCTAAAAATATTTTAAAAATATGTGGAGATAGATAATTTCATTTTCTACATTTTAAAAAAATAATATTGAGATTTTCTTTAAATTATTTATTTATTTTGCAATTTACGCAATTGGATTAAATTGTGTTTATTCAGAAAATTCTTATAAAGTTTCTAAACTATCTTTTATTTCATTTTAACCTCTTAAATCCCTAAAATCAACAGCATATTTCCCCAAAACTCATTTCAGTCGGTTTCATTTTGAGAAGACTCTCGAACTCTCCCTCTTTTCATACAATAATCTCGAGTTTTCTCCCTCTCCTCACCTCGATTTATTCCTCTAATGTCTGACTCCCACAAGTTCTGGTAAGATGTGGCTGCGATAGGCCTTGATAGTGTTGTCCTTGTTCGAATTCTCTCATCTGTTTCGCCCTGCACCTGTGCTGCGTGCGTTTCTTTGAGTTGCTGTGCTTGGTTGTTGTAGCAGCGACTTGCCGAGCATGTGTGTGGGTCAATTTGTGTTCGAGTGTGTACGTAATCAGCGCGGGGGTGTGTTTTTACAGTGTGTGGTGTGTGTCCAGAGTGAGTATCGTGTGTGTGGGTTGTGTGGATGTTGCGTGTGTGTGAGTATACACGCGTATGTATGTTGTGTAAACTTCCCTGTGTGTATAGGTTGTCGAGTATATGTGTATGGGTTCTTTGTGACTTTATTTAAAACCCCACTGTGAATTTTATATTCCTCCGGTTATGAGATTAATTCCGAGTTTAGCTTTGTTACTGTAATGTTGTCTGAACTTGCCTGTGAATTGTGTCTCGTCCTGTATGAATACGTGGAGTTGGCCAATGAAAGGGGATTTCGTATTTCGTTAGTAAATTTTCGAGTTGGTAATTATTATGAATTATGTGAGATTGATGTATATAAATTGTTAAGTTGCTAACGATCTTATGTTAGTGTGGTAATTAATTAGTTAAGTGATTTAAAGTTGTATACATATATACTTGTTAGTAGAATTTTTGGAAAGAAATTGTGGTATGTTGGTTCGTTAATTTCGATTTCTAATTAGATTTTCATTGTTCAAGTTCTTGAGTAATATTTACGTGTTTGGTTCGTATTATATTAGATGATGAGTGTATAATTGCTTAATTGAGAATGGAGATGTACTGATTTTGGTTATGTGATAGTTGTTGGATTCTGTGTCGGATGTGTCCGACTGGTAGGCTACCCGTGCAAAGGGGATGCTGCCCGAATTTTCTAAAATCATAAACTTTCTAAAAATAGTATTTACATTTTTTATCGAATAATTATAATTATGTTATTAACTAGTCATTGAATGAGGATTATAATTTATGAATGGATTTTCGTTGACAGTGAATAAAAGGGGAAGTTGTATATTATTAATTGTCATATAATGGTTATTTAAATATTAATTATGGATTTGTGGTATTGATATTAATAATTATAATTGTTAATTCACTATTAAGGATATTAAATGGATTGTAAGTATAACGGAAGCTATAAATACATTCTTGTCGGATTATGAATTATATAAGTATGTATATGTATGTATATGTGAAGCGGGATTGTCAGAGGTTGTACAAAGTGTATGTTAGTATGATTGTGATGGATAGGAGATTGTATTGAGATAAATGTAAAGCAATCGACGTTACGACTGCTGAATTGGTTAATTTCATTCTGACAGGTTAGACAATATTTTAAAAGAGGTGCTGTCAAAATTTTTCTAGAATTATTATTTGATTTGTATAGTAAGTTGATAAGGAATATTTGAGAATGGATATGATATATGTGTTAAAAGATATAATTGTAAGTTAATAATACGTGCTAAGTGCTATGTGATTTTGTGGTTATGCATTTCTTTTCTGAGAATATAATAAGTAGGGGCTATACGTGTTATGTTGTAATACATAATAGGACACGATTAGGTAGAATTTAGTTAGACGGTTAAGGATTATAGGGGACTGAAATAGTGCTTCACCTTTATATAGGTACCCGTGAGAGGCCGATTACGAGCTAGTATAAGTGTAAAGGGGAAATTTGGAGAGGAAAGACAAGTATCGGAATTGACGAGTATGATTGAGTAGAGACTAATGTAAAGCGATTAAAGGATCAAGATATTGGAAGTGGAAACTTCGTGTATTGAGGCAAGTATACTATCCCTCACTTATCGTTCAAGTGATGTGAAATATCCTGTATTGTTCATATGTTCTTTTAGATTCCTTCTTGCAAGCATTTGTACTCTTTATACTTAGTTTGAATGATGTGAATCTATCTCTAATATTTATAAGATTTTCTTCCAAATCATTTTGTTAGGGTCTACACCCCTATCTTCTGTTTCTAATGACTCGAACCTTGTATTTAAGTTCGGATTCCCTGAACCGTTTATGAACTGTTGTTTAAATCTTTATACCTTACTGCTATCCCTTTTTAATTATTGTTAAATCCTTTAAACCTTATTGATTATTCATTATAAATTATTGTTGAAACACCCGGGCCTTACTTATTCTTATGAACCATTATTTAACTTATGTACCATATTAATTACTCTGTTCCTTGTTGAACCATGATCCTTGATTTAAATTTATGCCTTGTTTTATCTTATTCTTTTCTTTTTGCTTATTCCTTTAAACCATACCAGCGAAACCAGATTTCATAACTCTTGAATTAAAATTCTAGAACCCTAACCCTTGTTTTATTCTTTATTAATTAACGACTTTTCATTTGTTTATAACCAATGTATTACTTAAATCCTCCTTGAACTTCAGATTTCTCTATTCCATGTATATTCTTTAAATGGTTGTTAAATCCTTGAATCTTAACAGTTGCTTCGTTCTTTAATTGATTTATGTCTCCTTGTTTATATATGATTCTGTTTTGCTACACCATGCTATGTTAATTCAATCTTATTGCTTTACTTTTTATGATTCTTTATATCGAATGCTTCCCTGATCCTCAGTCTTTAATAATTGCAAATGAAAATGGATTAATTAATTAAAAATATTTTAAAATTCCTTATACTAGGTTGATCTGTTATCAGTGAGTATAATGGACTTAAAAGTGAAATGTTTTAAATTATTAATAATAAATTTGTTTATAAATTGGAAAAGCGTAAGAGGCTAGGGTGGTCCTAGTCCAGCATTTTTATTTAGCGTAAGAGGCTAGGGTGGTCCTAGTCCAGAATTAAAGGCCAATGTGTTGCCTAATTGGGAACCCAATTTCAAAGGAATGGGGACTTTACCTAGCTGATCACCCGTATTGTCTGATGTTAAAGGAAAAGCTCCAATCAGCTTAAAAATGTTTTTAAAAGGTTTTATGAAAAGTATGTTTTAATGATGGAAATGATTTAAAGAACAGAATGTTTTGATAAGATATATATGTTTTAAGGCAAATGGTCATTAGTTTCGAAATTGTGGATATCAAAGTTGTTTTCTATCTTGATTAAAATTGGGAACTCGGTAAAACAATGGGATTAAGGATGGATAGAAGTTTCCCAGATATTCCCTTCGCGAGTAACATTGTACGTTGAAAGTGAAGTAAGAATGATTGGGGGATTTCTTGATATTCTTTTTCTCAAAGTTTTATCTGAGGCAGTATGGTTGAAGAAAATAGAAAATTCTTATTCTATGAGGGAAATTGAATTTCTCTTTTGAGATAAATTATTCATTGATATTGTTCATCAATGAATTATTGTAATATCGTTGTTTCACTATATTGATCACTTGCTGAGCGTTCTTTGGCTCACTCTTGCTTTGTTTTACCTAACCCTTTTCAGTTAGATTTAAGGATGATCTACTACATTTATCCCTGTGAATGAGAGCGATGAGGCATTCTATACAGGATAGATCTCGAAGTCAGAGTGGGTAAGCACAGATTGGAATTATGCTACAGATTAGATGGTATAGTAATTGTATTCAGAGTAGTGAAAGAAATTGTAATAATTTGTATAGTTTAGATTCTTGTTTCATACCATAACCTGGAATCGATCCTCGGTGAGGAATCATTGGGGTATTAATTTTTAATTGAAATTTTTAATGGGAATTTGGTTTGGGTTGAAATACAGGTGGATAGTCCGATTTACAAATACTTCATGCCGAAATTTTCTAAAATTCCCCTGTATCAAAGTCTATTTTATTATAAAAAGTATATTTTCAGTATTGGGAAGTCGGGGCGTTACAGTTTGGTATCAGAGCGACAGGTTATAGTCACTGAAACAAGTTAGGATGATTAGGTGCACATATTTAGGTTAGACGTTAGATATTTAGGGTAAGATTCGCCTTAGGTTAGAATTAATTAATCCATTTCTATCATGGATAGAAATGGAGATATGAATTTGTCTTTGGAGAATGTTTCTGCTGGACAGTTTGAGAGAATGAGAGGAATGGAGTTTGTTTTGCTTGCTTTGATCTCATCCTTGTCCAAAATGCATTATTGATGATAATATCTAGCATAAAGCTACTTTATTAAAGTGCTTTGCTCATATATGATGCAATCCAAGGGACAAGTGTTGTGATTTTGTGGTGGAAAGGTGTCATGCAAGCTAACTAAGTGATTTGGTTTCTAAAGATGCTAGTTACTTTGTAACTACTTAGTTACTTGATCTTATCTATTTGCACATGCATGTATCTTGGCTCTCTGCTTGTCTCTTTGTCCGGTTATTACTTAATTTGATTGATCGTTCGGAGGAATAACTCATTCGTTTCTAGTTAGGGTTTTACCGGAAACCGTCTTAATATTTATACTATCATCCTCCATTTTCTTTAATAATTCTTGAACCTATTTTCCTTAAATCCCTTCAATAATTCCTTAAGTCTTTCAGTGTCCGGGGAAATCTCGGTGAAAATAAAAGTGCTATTTTTCAGAATCCGACAGCTTTTACATACACTCTTTTTCCCCCTGGATCACTAATACGAACTCAGAATTTCGTTCCGGGTACTTCTATATAGCGTCGTCTAATAATATTCCTACGTCCACCAAAATCACTATTCATCACTTATTCTTTACTTATTCTTTTAGGGTTATATAAATGTCCTGGTTCTCTTTCAATCATTCCTTAACCCTTTTCCGGAACCACTGGACTGATAACAGATCTCGATTTGGATGACATAAGAATAACCTTCCCCCTTGGAATGATCAAATCTTAATTTCCTAGGAGATAGATAATTCTTATCTAGATTGTCAACCAATAGCATTCTTCATGACATATAAGCATTTGAATCCAAATCTACTCCTTTCATTCATTATCTCAATCGTTACATCGTAATCGTAATCACTATTCACCATTACCTCAGTACATAATAAAAAGTTTTTAATTATATCCAAAATTTGGGGTTCTTACAAATAGAATTATCAGTAATAGTTAGACAAAAAGAAGAATTGTATTTCATTTTCATGTATGTAATGCTTTAGATTAATGAAGATACAAGTTTTCTTATTATCTACTTGTCTATCGTTGTTTATTGACTGACATGAATAATGATATAAATTATCAGTATGCATGTAATAAAACTTGCTAACATAGACTTAACAAAACTCAGAATTGAACCATTAAATAACATGAACTTCAGAATTTGAAACAGTAAGACACACAAATTTCACAATCCTGATACTGACGATACAATCCTGATGTCAATACTGATGATGTCAGCATACTGATAGCAATCCTGATCCTGATGTTTTATTAATTAGTCTATCATACTGAAATTTATCAAGATAAAATGTTACAGCTTAAGCATTTAACAATCAAGTATAGATCCTGACAAAAATATCAAGTCTATAAGCTGAAACAACATACCTTGCTACTTGTGCAGATGTGAAAGATCTAAAAATTTAACATTCCTAACTCACTAACCAATCTAATGAATGTAGCCTCATCAAGTGGTTTAGTTAGAATATCTGCAAGCTGTTTGTCAGTAGGAACAAAATAAAGTTCCACATTACCATTTTCAATATGTTCTCTAATAAAATGATACCTGACATCAATGTGCTTAGTCCTTGAGTGTTGAACTGGATTTTCTGCAATTTTGATAGCACTAGTATTATCACAAAACATAGGAATATTACTAAGTGTCATACCATAATCCATCAACTGATTTCTTATCCAAAGGAGTTGAGCACAACAACTGCCTGCTGCAATGTATTCAGCTTCTGCAGTTGAGGTTGAAACTGATAGCTGCTTCTTGCTTGCCCAAGAAATCAATCTGTTTCCCAAGAATTGACATGTACCTGTAGTGCTTTTCTTATCTATTTTACACCCTGCATAATAAGAGTTTGAATAGCCAATTAGGGAGAAATCAAATTCTCTTGGATACCACAAACCAAGAAACATTCTGATTTCCTCCAATCTTGCTATAGGTGCAAAGGTTTCATCATAGTCAATTCTTTCTTCCTGAGAATAACCCTTGGCCACCAGTCTTGCTTTGTTTCTTACAATCATACCAGATTCATCTAGCTTGTTTCTGAAAACCCATTTAGAACCAATAATAGATCTATCTTTAGGTCTTGGTACCAGTTTCCTGCATTGCTATTACCCAATCAGGATCCTGTAAGGCTTCTTCAACCTTCTTAGGTTAATTCTTTGAGAGAAAACAACTATACAAGCATTCATTTTGAATTGATCTTCTAGTTCGAACACCACTATTTGGATCACCAATAATCAAATCTTCAGTATGATCCCTTGTCCATTTTCTAACAGGTGGTAGATTGCTCCTGCTAGACTCTCCCCCTAAGTTAGTGGTATCTCTTGTAGAAGAGTGTTCATTTCCTTCAAAAGCTCCCCCTTGATCAGTAGAATCAGTGGATTCAATACTGCTGCTAGCTTCTGATCTTCCTTCATTAGACTCTGAAGGATCAGTTCTTGATGAAGTAGACTCTGAACGACTAGTCTGATCCTGACCAGTACTGTGTTCTCCTTCATTGAATTGCTCCCCCTCAACAGTAGCATTCCTTTAAGAAGCAATAGAGATTTCCTCTGGAGAACCTTCATCATCGGTGGAGAGAATCTCAGAATACTTAAGATTTTCAAATTCCAGATTGTCATGGCTTTCATCAGTTTGCAAAATTCCAAACTTCTTATCATAAAATGCAACATGAGTTGATTCCATAACAATGTTAGTTCTGAGATTGTATACTTTGAAGGCCTTTGATGCTGAATATCCTAGAAAGATTGCTTCATCCGATTTGGCTTCAAATTTCCCAAGTTGTTCTGGATGAACTTTCAGGACATAGCATTTGCATCCAAAGATATGAAAGTATTTCACTTGGTTTCTTTCCTTTGATCATCTCATAGGGAGTCTTACCATGAGCATTTACCAAGGTACAGTTTTGAGTGAAACATGCAATGTTGATAGCTTCTGCCCAGAAATAGGTTGGAAGCTTTGCATCTGCAAGCATGGTTCTTGCTGCCTCTATGAGAGTTCTGTTCTTTCTTTCTACTACACCATTCTGCTGAGGTGTTCCAGGTACAGAAAACTGTTGAGTAATTCCATTGTTTGCACAATACTCTTCCATTATAGAATTCTTGAATTCTGTACCATTGTCACTTCTGAGCACTTTGACCTTGTACTCAGAGCTATTTTGAATATTCTTGACAAGTTCAATGATTTGCTGACGAGCTTCATCTTTGTTGTGTAGAAAGAATACCCATGTGAACCTTGTGTAATCATCCACTATAACTAGAGCATATCTTTTCTTGTTGATAGACATAATGTTTACTGGACCAAATAAATCAAGATGCAGCATGTGAAATGGTTCAGTAATTGAATTTTCTGTCTTGCTCTTGAAAGTGGTTCTTCTTTGTTTTCCAAGCTGACAAGCATCACAAAGTCCATCTTGCACATAATTTGCCTGAGGTAGGCCTCTCACCAGATGGTGCTTAACAAGTTGATTAAGCTTCTTGAAGATGAGATTTGAGAGCTTCTTGTGCCAGTTCCAGCTTTCATCATTTGATGCCTTGCTGTAAAGACATCTGATAGTTCCTTTAGATGTGTTATTCAAGCTGGCTTCATATATGTTACCATGTCTTTGACCAGTCAAAACAATGTCTCCATTCTTCATATTCAAGATTTTGCATCCTTTACTGTCAAAGATTGATTGGTAACCCTTATCACCCAATTGACTTATTCTTAAAAGTGTGTGTTTCAAGCCTTCAACCAGTGCTACATTTTTAATGATGACATTCCCCAAAATAATTGAGCCATATCCCAGAGTTTCTCCTTTGTTGCCATCTCCAAAGGATATTATTGGGCTAGCTTTCCTCTTGAACTTTGTAAGCAGGGACTTCTTTCCAGTCATATGTCCAGAGCATCCACTGTCCAAGATAATTGAATGCTTCTTTCCAGTGCCCTGCAAACAAAAAGTAGCTAGTTAGAATTTTTTAGGACCCAACTTTGATTGGATCCTTTCTTACTAACTTTTGAACCAACAGGCTTTGAAGATTTTTCTTTTGATTTACCTGTTGCAGAGTCAACCTTAGATTTAGATTTCACAAACTGTTTGTGACTAGGAGTTTTAGATTTCAGAGAATAATAGTCATAATACAGTTCATGATATTCCTTACACATATAAATGGAATGAGGTAAACTACCACAACGATAACAGGGTTCTTGTGGTTGGTATTGAATTCTCTGAGTCTTGGGGAATCTGGACTCAGTTTTCCAAGAAGGTTTTTGATTGCAGTCTAGGGCCAAATGATTATGATTTCCACATTTATAGCATTTCTTCCTAAGTGCATCACGTACATTCTTGTAATTATTCTCTTTGTTAATACCTTCTTTTCCATTCCTATTTCTTCTCATCTTGCTAGACTCTGAAATTCTTTCTAGTCTCTGTTTCAACTGAGACTTAGACAGAAAACCTATGTTGACATTCTTAGGTTTTTCTAACACTCTCTCATCTGAATTGCCATTGTTAATTCTTTTGTGCACAACTGGGGTACCTTTAGAATCAACAAATTTAACATGTTTAGGTTTAGAAACTATCTTCTTACCTTCAGACTTAGATGTGCTAGCTTCAATTTTACTATCATCATTGACAATAACTACAGTATCTTCTTGCCTAGCCTTATCAAAACCTAAACCATTAACTTTACCAAGAATTTGATTTTCAATGATTTCTTGAGTCTTTTTACCAGAATTGTTAATGGTTTTAATCACATCTCTCTCTTCCTCTAGTTCTTTTCTGACATAGTCATAAGCCTCAAGGATAACACCATAATCATGCTTAGCTTTATCAGAACTTAACCTATATTCTTCCATTTGAATTAACTCAGATTCAAGAAAATTATTTCTACTAACTAATTCATCATTCTTAGCCTTAAGTTCATCTTTTTCACTAGCAAGAATTTTGAAATTAGTCATAAGATTCTTAAACTCAACATGAATAGATATAATATCATCATAATCTAAGCTATTAGATGAATCAAGAGAGTGAAGTGATACTTTAACAGAAGATGAAGAAGTTTTCTTTGGAGATCCAGGCTTGTCTGAAGCACTTGCCATCAATGCAATGTTGTCATAATCCAATTCATCTTCAGAATCACTGGAGTCTACCCAATCCTTCTGTGTGACCATGAGTGCATTACCCTTCCCTGAATTCCTAGGCTTCTTGCACTCACTAGCAAAGTGTCCATGCTCACTGCAGTTAAAGCACTTAATCTTGGCTTTATCAAGCTTGATAATTATACTCTTGCCTTTGTCACTCTTCTTCTCCTCTTTCTTCTGAAAAGAGCCTTTGCTAAATCTTCTCCTGTTGAATCTTCCTTTCTTCAAAGCTTTAGCAAACATAGCAAAGAGTTCTTGCATCTCTGATTCAGAATCAGTATCTTCAGAGTCTACATCTGTAGTCCCTGACTCAGAACTTTCTTTGCTTTTCTTCTTCCTCAAGTCTCTTTCAGTAGACTCAGACTTTTCTTCTGGAAGATTTTTTGATTCAGATTCAGCAGTGAGTGCAACAGTTTTCATCTTTCCTTCACTCCTGCTCTTTTTCTGCTGCCTGTCAAGTTCATAAGCTCTCAATTTTCCATAAACTGCTTCTAATGATATTTCATCCAGATCATTAGCTTCCTGAATTCCAGATATCTTCTCATTGTAGAAATCAGGAAGAGCTTTCATGAACTTCGTATTTGTAACACCCCCAGATCCGAGGTTAGGGATCGGGTCGTTACGGTCTCATAACTCCTACATAATACTTGACTTGAGTCCAAAATCAAAAAGTAGCATGCTGTGACCTCACAATAATATCCACTCACACACACAGAGTTATAGTCCCAGAGATGAAATTGAAATAAGTCTTATAAAAGGGTTTGCGAATAAAAGTTATTACAATCCAAAAGGATAACATCATAAGTTTAAAAGTTTTGCCGTTGATTACATTAATTATACATATAGTTAAACAGGAAACAAAAGCTGTCTAACTATGCTACCTCAGCAATGGCGGCTAGCATCTCAGCGGGGAGTCCGGTGGGTCGGGTAACCCGTTTGCGCCGAGTGCGCCTGACGCGAGCCATCTGTCCTAGCTGTTGTTGTGACATGATAAATAAGCAAGGGTGAGCAATAGCCCACCAATAATAATATAACAGAACAGTGATAGTATATAACAGTTCGAAGTATCATTATTTCCATATGCCATGCATTAACGAAGTTAGTGCCAGTATACTATAAAGGATGAAGTTACAAGGTAACTTAAAGTGTTTATTTTGTGGAAATATCTGCTAAGTCAAAGTAAGCAAGATATCATTATTTATCATATTAAGAGGAACTTGCAAGGAAAATATTGCAGTTCCAGTTATTAACATTTTTCAAAGTTCTACAACCTGAAAGAAGTCTCTTCGATACGTGTTGCGGAAGACACCGTCAACCTGAAAGAAGTATCTTCGATACGTGTTGCAGGGAATTCCCAATTTGGGAGATGAACCAATATTGGAGTTATCACGCGCCAGCTGTTCCACTCCCTGATGTTCAGTCGGGGATGGTACAGCCCAATATAGTTTACTACCGGTAGAAGGAAGAACTGACGGCTCCACTTGTCAATGGCCTTTAATAGTAACTCCCTGGCCAATGATTAGGCCTTGTGATGGACCGCGCGGCTCGACCTCTAACACTCGACTCCTAGTTCGAGTAAATCCACAGCATTGAAACGTATAGTTTATCCTCCCATCCCCAAGTGAAATACTTGTTGACAAGACTTGAAAGGCAGAGTGTGTAAACTTGTAACACTATAACTAATGTAACTCAAACTAAAGGAAAAGATACTTAACCAGAAGACAATCAAGAACAAGAAGTCACAAGAAATCAACACTAAATGAAGACAAGGTAATTGATACAATTCAACATGTTAACTATGATCAAGCCAAGAAGAAATCATTGAGAGAAGTTCAAGTCAAAGTTGTTAATGCCTCAGTGATTTGAAAAGCCAAGAATCAAGATCATAACTATCAGTATCAATAAGACTAATTGATTTCAAGTGAACAAGAAGGAAAGCAAATATTGGAAAGCCACATTACTAATTGGATATGGTAATTTATTCAAGAAGCAAAAACCCTATCAAGACTAGTCACTTATGAACCAGACCGTTGCATCAAGTGTCAGGACATTGATAGCAAGTTTATGTCAGTAATAAAGATCCATGTTCAAGAGCTTGGTGAAGAGTAAAGAAGACATGAAGATATCACAAGTTCAAGATGTGCATTGAAGTTTCAAGTTGAAGACCAGAATATTTTCTAAGTACTAAATATTCTAGATGACCAAGTAGAAGTTTCTAAGTAGAAGTTCTACTTAGAAATTCGAGATGGCTAAGTAGAAATTCTCAAGTAGAAGTTCTACTTAGAGTGCAGCTTCAACATGACACATGGCATCTTCTGACTGGCAGATTTCCAAGCTTTCAAGATAAGGCAAGATTTATGTGGACATCATTGGGCCACGTATATCTTAGTCTTTGAAGTCTACAGGACATAGATTACATGTAGTATAAATAGAAGTACTTGTGTAATGTTTTCAGTTAGTGAGCAATTCTTGAGAAAAACACAAGAGAAAAAGAGAGAGTGCATTCACAGAGCTTAGTATCATTCACTTCTCTCTGAACTTCTGTTATACTTTGTAATGAATGTTGTAGCAACCATTTCAAGTTATATATAAGACATATATTCCTTGAATTTGTGTGTTCATTTATTGCATCGTATTTATTGCTTCTCATATTCGAAAAGTTGTATTCACCCCCCCTCTACAACACATTTGGACCTAACAATTGGTATCAGAGCTATATGTTTAACATACAAAACATAGATCCTTGTGTTTGGTAGAAGAATCGTGAGCTTTCATTTTCTAGATCTACTTTTCATTTTCTTGAAAAGTGTGCTTTAAATCTTTTGTATTGAAAACTCATCCGAAAAAAATTATTTAAATACTCCAGGTGTGATTATTTAGCTTGGGTGTATTTTAATTAATTTTTGTGAATTAATCTGGGTACTTTCATATTTGGTGTTCTTGAGTGTTCATCATCTGTTCTTATCAAAGAAGACTACCCAACAACTTTTTGATCTCCTTTTCAATAGTAAAAGAATAAAAAGGTGTTCTTGGACTTTTTTTATTTGCATTATTCACGGCCGAAAGTGTAACAGACATATTCATTACCTAGCACGTGGGTTAGGTGGGTTAGGTGAGTAAAGCATTCAAAGTCAAAAGGTGTTAAAGAGATAATATTGTTTATTCAATATTAAAGTAATCTGCAGAAAAATTATTCTAAGGACAAAAGTTCTACATAGAATTTCTACTTGAGAATTTCTACATAGAATTTCGACTTGGACAATTTCTACTTGGTGAATTTCGACTTGAGCAAAATTTCTACTTAGAGAAATTTCGACTTAGGCAAAAGTTCTACATAAATATTCTACATAGCCTAGTCTTGGGTACTTAGAAACTTTTAGTGACCAGAATTGAAATGGCTCCTAAAAATGCATTCAAGATCCCAATGTTCAACCGAGATCACTATGAAGAATGGGTTTTCAGAATGAGACTCTATCTAGAGACTGTTAACCCTGAATATCTGGAAGTCCTTGACAAGGGTAAATTTGTTCCTATGGTGGTTATTCCTTCACATACGGAAGGAGGAGTGGTTATACCACCTCGGTCTGAGCCTAAAAAGGCCTCGGAGTTTTCGGATGCTGACAAGGAACAAATAGCTTGTGATACTGCCGTACGACAAACCTTGATGGAATCTCTTGATCATGAAATGTTTAATATAGTCAAAGGTCTGACTACAGCGAAGAAGATTTGGGACAAGATAGAAGTTGTCATGGAAGGATCTGCAGAGGTCAGAAGCAACAAGACACTCATACTCAAGATGGAGTATGACACCTTTAGAATAAGGAAAGGAGAAGGCATAACAGATGTCTACCTACGATTCAGTCAGTTGGTATTGGATTTGAATCTGAGAGGTGTAACTCTCCCCATGGTTGAGACTAATACGAGATATCTGAGGAACCAGCCAAAAAGCATTGAACATAGGGTCTACGCAATAAGAGAAACCAGAGATTTGCATACAACTTCTCTGGAAGAGTATTATGGAATATTAAAGACCTATGAGCTGGAAAAACTTCAAGATCAAGCATGGGACAATGATTCAAAGGGAAAAGAAAGTGCATCAGGATTAGTTGCTGATGAGGAAGAGTCTAAGAAGGCAATGGTTGCAGCAAAGCCTAAATCATCACTTGCACCACATCAAGTTGAT